>OX438856.1:2937500-12937500 GCA_949315895.1 Anania crocealis
AGAAGAAGCAGCGCAAGAAACTCGGTCACTATTGTCAGCCTCTTTTTAAATAAATTTTTACAAGGTAAGGTAATTTTTACAAGGTTTAAGCAAGTACGAGCTGGGACAACTTAATGCCATACATTTCTATCATTTAAATAATCATTAACAGTGTAATAGCCCTTTTTCATTAAAATAACTTTAACATACGATTTAAGTTTATGTACAGGGAGTTCAGCAATATCCTTTGGTAATTTGTTGAAAATACGGATACAATTTCCCATAAACGATTTTCCTACTTTTCGCAGTCTGAAGCCTGGAACGGCAAGTTTATCTTTATTTCTAGTATTGAAATTGTGTACGTTACTTTTCTTAAGAAATAAATGTATGTTCTTACGAACGTAAACAATATTCTCGAGAATGTATTGAGAAGACACTGTAAGTATATTAATCTCTTTGAAGAGCTCTTTCAGCGAGTCACGGGGTCGAAGGCCGTAAATAGCCCGTACAGCACGTTTTTGTAATATAAAAATTGACTCAATATCTGCCGCTGAGCCCCACAACAGAATTCCGTATGACATTATGCTATGAAAGTAGCTAAAATATACTAATCTTGCCGTTCCAACATCAGTCAACTGCCTTATCTTTCTCACAGCATAAGCAGCAGAACTAAGTCTTCCAGACAGCCCCCTAATATGAGCACCCCATTGCAAATGAGAGTCTACAGTTATACCCAAAAAGGTAGTAAAATCTACAGAGTTTAGTGGTTCATCTTTAACAATTATATTAGGGGCAGCTAACCTTACGTTTGGCATCGTAAATTTAACACATTTTGTTTTATTTGCATTCAGTAAGAGATTATTTGTTGTAAACCAATGCAATAATTTAGAGAGGGTATTGTTAACATCGTCAAATGAAGATTTGCCCCTCTTGGTTTTAAAAATCATGGATGTATCATCTGCAAACAATACCATCTCACAAAGATTATGTAAGTAACAGGGAAGGTCATTTATATAAACTAAAAATAGCAGGGGTCCTAATACTGATCCCTGTGGGACACCCATAACAAGGGCCGACCCTGAAGACTCAGCTCCATTTATGCAAACCTTTTGTATTCTGCCTTTAAGGTAAGAACTTATTAGATCCAAGGAATCATTCGATGCACCATAATGTTTAAGTTTTTTAAGTAATATTTCATGGTCTACACAATCGAAGGCCTTTGAAAGGTCACAAAATACACCTAAGGCATCTAGCTTACTCTCCCAAGCCTTAAACACATGTTGTAGGAGAGCAACTCCAGCATCGGTAGTATTTCTACCTTTTCTGAAGCCATATTGGTTGCTATTTAATAATTTATTTACACTAAAGTGAGATAAAAGCTGATTAAACATTATTTTCTCGAAAATTTTACTTAGCCCTGGCAATATAGATATAGGTCGAAAATTAGAGGGGTCACATTTTTCGCCAGACTTAAACAAAGGAATGATTTTGCTAAACTTCATTAAAGTTGGAAACTGTCTATCATCAATACATTTGTTAAAAATAATAGCGAGTTGAGGGGCTAATGAACTTATGATTGTATTGATAATATTGACAGAAATTCCCCAAAGATCCTCTGTTTTTTTCATATTAAATTCTCTAAAAGTTTTTGTAATTATATCAGGGTTTATATGTCTAAAATTAAATGAAGAATTGCACTCTTCGACAACAGACTTGAGAAGGGATTCAGCTAGATCAGCAGAAGAAGCTAGCCCTTCAGTAGTAGAGGGAGCTATATTCGAAAAAAATGTCTCAAATGTGTTTGCAACCTCCGTGTTCGTGTTTATTAGCTTATCCCCTAACTTGAGAGAGTAAGTAGGATTATTTGGTTTTACTCTACATGTCTCTTTATTAATAATATTCCAAGTGGTTTTTGCCTTATTTTTGGAAGCCGAAATTAAATTATAAAGATATATTGACTTCGCTTTGGCACATACTAATTTAAATAATTTAGAGTATTTTTTAACATGTTCTATAATATGTGGGTTTTGAGAATCTGCCTTTAAACTATATAAATCATATAATGTTTTTCTGCTTTTATAAATACCAGGTGTAGCCCATTCATTAAACTTACACTTCTGTTTGTTTATTTTTACTTTTTTCTGTTTAAAATGTTTATCAAATTCCTTTTTAACTAAACCAAAAAGATTCTCATATAATTCATCAACATTCTGATCATTAGGCTTTAGCAAATTCACACCCTCTTTAATTTTTTCCTTAAACTTTTCTATTTTATTAAAAGTGAATTGCCTATACACAGAATCTACTTTGTTAGAGACATAATGGTGCTCGAACGATGCTTCTTGTCCGCTGTGGTCCGAAATAAGACAATTTAATATCGTTTTTTTTAACACTTTACCATCACAAAAAATATTATCTAAGCAAGTAGCTGACGTGGGCGTCACCCTGGTGGGTTCATTAAAAAGATTAATTAGATTATAAGACTTAAAGAGATTAAGAAATCGGGTGGACAACTGCGTTTCTTCTAATATATTAACGTTGAAATCCCCACATACCACTACTTTCTTATTCGATTTTGAGAGCTTTTTCAGAGCCTCATCCATAACAGATTCAAAAACGTGGTAATTAGCTTTGGGGGGGCTATACACGCTAATTATGATATATTGTTCCAGCTCAGCACACGCTAGTTCAATAGTTCGTTCAACCGTGAGCGACACAATGTCTTTGCGTTCTTTACATTTTAATTCATTTTTAACAAGAATAAGTGACCCCCCTCTTGGTGCAGACTCCCTTATGAGCGAACTAGCGACTTTATAATTTTCAATGTTTAACATTAGTTGGTGTTTTTTAATCCAATGTTCTGTAAGGCATATGACATGAACGTTATAATCTTGAAGAAATAACCCTAAACCTAACTCTTTGCCGGCCAGGCCTTGTATGTTTTGATGAACAATATTGAAATACATATCAGGCCTAGCTTTTGTCTTTCCTCTCAGTTTAAAGCCTCAGAGGTTGTCAATGGCACAATATTTAAATTAGTACAAGTACTAACATGTTCATAAATTATACTTTTGCTATTTTTAGCAAGACAGTTAATATTAATATTATATGCTAACAAAGTAGCAATTTGTTTTTTTATTTTATGAGGCAGGTGTACAGAGCCGCCTGTCAAAATAAAACTATTGTTAATAAATTTATTTGTGTCAAAAAACACAAACTTGTCACTATGTCTTTGACATAGGTTATATAATAAAGTATTCATTAAGTGAATACTTGCATTAATATTATTTAAATTATTTTTACAAAATGGAAAGGCACACAGGAATATTTTTTTAACACATAATTTATCTAAAATAGAAAATGATTTTATAATATTATTTTTGGTAATTTTTTGACTATTACCTAGCATTAAAATAATGGTACTTGAGGTTGAACATGTTTGAGTATTTTCTATTGTTTTAATTATTTCATCAAACGATGCATCCGGCATGCAATTATTTATTACATTGCAATTTAATTTATTGTTTAGTATAGAGCCATAACCAATTCCTAGCCTATCTGAATATAAAATGACCTCATTCGACTCCTCTTTATATGTTGCCTGAATCTCATTACTTAAATTTAGACAAGACAACTGTGGATTTTCGACTCTCTGTTGGTAAGTGCACTGAGTTGAATTTATCATAATATTAGGTAATGATTTACAACTAGCATTAGCATTGCCAAGATCAAGTAATTGGTTTGCAGCCAGGATGTGTTCATTAATTTGGTCCTGAGCAGAGTTGTATAACAGTGTCATGGATTCCAGTGACTTATGCAACTTCGAGATGTCATCCTGCAATTGTAATATGTCAGAGTCATGTTTCAACCTACTTTCTTGTAATTTTTGACTATTTTTGACTACTTCGGAGTATATTGAGATGACTACGAGGCTACTGTACTTCTTGCCTTTTCGTTTGTTCTCCGGGACGCCTTTAGCAGTACGCCGTTGACGCTCTAGCTATGGCATCCCATTTTCGACGGATGGGGCAGTCGTGGCTAAACGCATTGTGGGTGCTAATCTCTGCCTTGGCTCGGCTGCAATTTATACATTTCGGCGTCTCCTGTGCGAGCCTTTCGGGGCAACTTGCGCACAAATGCAGCCCGCCGCAATAGCTGCAGACGTCCTCGGTCTCCTTACAGTATTTACGACTGTGGCCGTAGCCTAGGCAGCGCGAGCACTGAACTAAGGGTGACTGGTCTTCTACCACAATCTGTTGGAGGTCTATATGAATTCTTCCCTGATCGGTCGCTCGCTTCCAGATTGTGGGAGACACAGTCAGGACGATGTGAGATGTATGCGGGTTCCTTGTCTTTTTCCTAAATTTAACTTCCATTCTATTCTCCTCCTTTTCGAGGCCATGAAAGAGGCCCCGGTTCTGGTTCCTAAGAGCTTCCAATACATCAGTGTCACTATGTATTGTGAGAACACTCTTAAGGACGCGGTGATAGGCTTCGTAAGAGGTCGCCTGGATGCTACCACCCTCCTGCCGGAGTCCAGCGCCAAACAGTTTTTCTGTGTTCCGCTGGTGTCTGGGAGAACCAGTACCTCTGGGTAAGCTCGCTCCATCTTAGGCTTCTTCTACACCGTATAGTTAAGTATGTAGTCAAGAGCAAGCCCATTATTTATGAAAAAAAAACAGACGATAAAGCGAGTGGAAGAAAATGTTTCTTCACAACCAAACAGACGACCAGAGTAACCTACACCGTTTGTGTTTTTTTTTATCGAGCCACGTTTAAAAATCTTGTAACCGATTACAATTGTGACTAGACTAGATTGTGAAGTATGTAGTACATATATTTATTAGGACTTTGAAACGCTATTTTCTATGTCTCAATTTAACAGCCATTTAACAGTCAACAACAATACAAAACAGACGAAAAAAGTGTTCATTTCGATATTTTCTATGACACTTTTACAGAGGTCTTTTTTATATGATAGCTGACCGTGCTTGCACCGTGTATAATAATCTATCCTACCACTGTTTGCAAACTTACTACTTCATTTCGCAAACTCATTATTGACTCGATCTTTTTCTCAATACAGCCCTCGCAATATCCGATCGCACGACGTATATATTTTTTTATTTTTACTGATTTTACATTATGTGATTTCCTGTAGGGCTAAGATGCGACCCACGACATAATTTTATCGCGGCCTTATATCGCATTTTGACAGCGTTATATCGTTTGTCTATCGCTGCTAACATGGCAGACTATTTATGTCATCTCTAACTGTCAAAATACGATAAACGATAAAATTGTCTACAAACTCTAACATGAGCCTCTTAAATTTGTCTATTTTAATCGATTTTTGACACTTGCGCATGACAAATTATCGTGGTCGCTTGCAGCTCACGACAAGGCATAAACCCTTTATAAAAAATGGCCGTGCCATATTTTAATTACATTTTGACCACTTATGAAGAATAGGAGGCGCGTAAAATTCAGCGCAAGCGTATCCGCGACGTGTGCAACCCGTTTGACCTTCCGGATATGGAGTTCCAGTCTCTGTGGCGTATATCCAAGCCCATGGCTTTTTATTTGATAGATAGGCTGAAAGAGGACTAAGAGCCAAAAAATGGAGGTCTTCCAGCCATGTATTGGCACAGATACTGGATCTGTGCCTTATTGCCTCTAAGTTTTCTAAAAGAACATAAAAACCATTAGTACTTTCCATGATAAGAATTTATTTCAGTTTATTACAAGTTTTACTCACATCTTTGAGGCCATTTCAAATTTTAAAACTTTTCACACTTTAATCAAAGTTCAAACCGAAAAATATGCCGCGAATGCTGTTTGACAGATGTCACTGTCTGACAGTGACTGTCACCCAAAGATGTGTCAACGCAGATGACGTCTCTGGCAAGAAGTGTTTTAGCCAAGTCTGACGTAAAATTGAATGAATGATTATAATATTAACCAATGTTTCCACACCGAAAAACTATATAATTATGTAATATGGCTACATCCGTTTGTCGTGTAGATAAACGTTTGTCGAGCGAAGAATTTTTATCGCGGGTGGTTGCCATGTTAGGAAAAATGATAAAATAACACAAGTAGACAAATTTTATCATGTCGTGCGACAAATTTATCGTGGTGTCGCATCTTAGCCATACTGGGTTCCAGACGTTAAATAGTTTAAAGCTATTAGCACAGTCCAAAGGGACATTTCTGTAAATGTCAAAGACTCTACTTTGCTTTGCGAAAAATGGAGCAAAAGCGGTAAAAAACCGACAGCGTCAGAAAGAGAACTATGTCTATCGAGAGTATATATGTATAATTGTTTGGCACGCCCTAATACATGAAGTGTCGTTAGATAATTTTTACAGTGGAAGTGACAAAGGTTATAAAAAATCCGGAATGTGGAAACGGGAAAAAGTTGGAAGGCAGTTTTCCGAATCTATGGAACGTACGGGTGCGGCGCTGGCACCGCTGTATCCACCGTGATTAACTAAAAATTATGAAATAAGCGAAGTTATTCAAATAAAACAAAAACCCGTCTGCTAAAACAACTATATAAAAACTAAATCCCAGAATTCAATTCGTAGACGGGGATAATCATCAACCAAGCGGCCGTGGCTAGCTCAATTATTATTAAATTCACAGTCTCTTTACCAACCAACGGGAAGTTATATATTTTATAGATTTGGAGGTTTAGAAATTCAACACGAATGGACGCACATCTTTTGCTTTCGTAGACATTATATGAATGATTTTGTCGCAACTACCACGGACCACACACTTTAAATTTTGATATTAATTTCCTCTATACGTTCCAGAGAAAGGGTTTTGACAGACAGACAAACAGACAACGATTTGATTCATAGATTTCTTTTTTCCGCTTTGAGGTTCGGAACACTTCATACATGGTTGGGGTGGTGGGATCTACCTCCTAGTGGTCCACCCTGGGCAACGGCATCTTTGATTTTCTAACCAATGATGACGGCTAACAGATCCCTCTGCGGTGGTAGGCTTCGTAACAGGCCGCCTGGATGCTACCACCCTCCTGCCGGAGTCCAGCGCCAAACAGTTTTCCTGTGTTCCGCTGGTGTGTGGGAGAACCAGTACCTCTGGGTAAGCTCGCTCCATCTTAGGCTTCTTCTTAACCGTATAGTTAAGTATGTAGTCAAAAGCAAGCCCATTATTTATTAAAAAAATATAAATTTGATATCTTTAATTCAAAATGGCGGCTAGCTCCTGTAACGAACCCCCCTTATCGCCCAATGAAACACTCGACTCAATCACTAGAGAGAGCAACATCGTCGTTAGCACCACCTCCTCTCAATAAAATAAAAGAAGAAGTGGAGCACAAATATAATCCCCTTAATAATTAAATATTTTGGCCTTGTGATCGTCTAGTTTTAAAATGGTATGACCGTATGTTGTGTATGTAGTAGTAACCCTGATTCTTTTAGAGGTACGTGGATATCTAAATAAGTTCTCATAAGTTTCCTGGGGAATTGCGCCTTTAAGAATTGGGAAAAGGAAGCCCCGAGGGGCGGTGAAGGAGCCCCACACAATCGCCCCCATTCACAGTGATGACCAAAACCAGGAGCTAATTGTCACCTCCATTGGAAAGGAATCTACCTGAATCACGGGATTAACCGTAAACAGGCGCAAGGAGGTCGACTGGGATAAAGGAATCTAATATAAGTACTAATTACTTATCTAACTAAGACTTCATGAGAAGTCTACCAAAGTTACTAATTTACTAATCCCGAATACTTCCGATAAATACATGACATTAAGTGAGCACTGTACCAGTACCCATCTCCTTATGTATCTAATCATCTAGCCGCCAAAGCTCGATCAACTGATGATCAGGTGAGTGCTTACAAACCGGGACCTGGGCGCATCCTTGGTGCTCCGTACAGCCCTAAGGGGACAGGAGAAATGGTATCCATATAATCAAACACCTGGGCAGCCTCGAGAGTACACATAGATCTTGGATCGATAACAGTTACAATGGTGACTCCGTCTGAACCCATCGGAAGCATATATGTATAACGAATTTCTTTCATAATACAAGGTTTGCAAATTTATGAAAATGTAATTTAATGTCAAATCGACAATATCTTTATATTAAACTCTTTTCCCAGTCTATAGGGTAAGGATGTAGGTATTGTGAATTTTCTAAAGGTAGGATGCCTAAAAATAGTCCAATGTTTTCAAAGGAACTATCTTTAGAGGTTAGGATATAGGCTAGGGTTTAAAGGAGTAGGGTAGGATAAGGTTTTGCCTACCTAACAGTACCTCTGTCTAAATCTAAAACGAGTATTCCGCATAGCCCTAAATCATAGTGGTTGCGTTTGTGTGACCTGCGGTTTGATATTAAACGTAATGTCGTATTAAAGAAGTCATATTTTCTTAATGTAGTAATAATTATATTCTTAAATAACTCTTTAAAATAAATGCTTAATTTTAATTTTAAGGTGCTTAAAGGAGGTAAATAGATGAAATATAAATGTTAACAGACCTAGCAGGATTCAATAAATTGTTAAAACCTCAATACGTCGTGTAAGTTTGATGGTAGATAAAATCTAACTTAAATTAGGTTTCAAAAGGTGATAATCTTCACAGAGGATCATCATAACTAATAAACTATATTTGTTTCAGGTTTAAAGTTTAGCTGGGCATAAAACTCATAACATGTTTTGTATTTAAAAGGAATACATTCCTGTTCACTTTAAATCCGGAATTTGGAAGCAAAATAAGTATTATTTCTAATCACTCAATTGAGCATAAAATGCCAACTTATTATGTTTGTTTATCGCAAATAAACATATCTTAAAATGTTTAATAAAATTAAAATAGCACTTCAATTTCCACTCTAAGGGAAATTTAAGGCCGTAAGTAAAGGCATTATAATACAAATACCAATAATTGTTTGGGAATAAATATATCCATGTTCTGAACTTGTAAAATGGGTTGTTATTTGAATAGAAACTATTTTTGCAATAGTTAACCTAACTCGTACTTATCAGTGTAAGTATTTGTGTTTATGAAAACTAATAAACGTAGATAATCTACAAAACCCTCTGATTCGCTGTTAAAGTGAGGACGATAAAACAAAACACATAACATCAGTCTAACACAAACACAAAATATAAACTTTCAAATTAATTTATCAAGAAAATATTAAGACGTTGCATCGCCAGATCATGAAAATAGGTTTGAGATATTTTAAATCTGGTTGAAACCAAAGTTCATAAATTCAACATAAGAAATGAAGGCACCCTAATTAAATATGTTTCAAATTTATAAATTAGGATTGATTTCGAATGTGTTAGATAAAAATCAATAAATTGACGGTTAAATCATAAAATTACTAAAATATGAAAATAAATTATCTCTGATCAAACCCTTTTGTGTTCCTACAAGAAATTTCAAAGTAAAATAAAATCAAAATTAATGTCAAAAATTCTGTTGAAAATAATATGAGTATTTAAAGAAGAATATAATTTATATTTTAACGGCATAAAATGGGATATTAAATTATGACTTTGTCATTTTAATTAAAATATCAATCACAAATAACCAATTTAAATTGTAATAATATTGTTGTAAGACAAGGTATAATTTTACCATTATTATTACCAATACGTAGACAATGTCAACAGAAAATCCAACTAAACAAATTTCACATACCAGACACTGCAGCTCTCCGTCCTACCTTTACCCTAAGTCTCAGTCTCAGCCTAGGCCACCCCGGCCAGCACCGCCCTAGTGCATTCAGGAACCTGACGACGCCTAGCAAATGCGAGTTTTCTTCGAGCACTTACGCACTAATCTCTTTACCATTGCGATCGGTACAGCAAATTAGTAAGAGGTCTAGAACTTATCTCCCGACGGACTGATCCCGAATCTCCACTCTCAACACTATTTAACTCTCCAAACATTCACGCCCCGCGCCCCACTTCCCTGTTTAAAAAATCCTTGCAAGCAAAGTTTAAGTTACCAGAGGTTCTAAACCTGTCTTAAATAATCAATAGAACTTCAGGCTCTGATAGATCTACAAAGATACTTTTCTCTAATATCCAATTTTTGTTATTCCAATTGGTATAAACGAATACATACTTAATTAAAAGTTTACGTAGAGCCCTAGGTTTTCCTACTAATTTAATGAATAACGATAATAATATTAACTAATATCGGAAAAGCAAACTAAAGTTCCTATTCACCATTCAATCATTTTAAAGATTCAAAATTATTTAGAAATAGTTTTATTTTAAAATTCAAACCAAAGTTCTATCTTAATTATTTGATTACGTTCGTTCCAACCTAAGATTGACAACATCTGGCTACCGACCGATGCTCTGGCGCAAAACATTTACCACTTGAATGCAACACATGGACAAATATTTGACACATTCTTATGGATATTTATTTATACGCAATAGGGTAAATTGAATTTATAAAATATGAAAGTATCGCTAACCGTAAGTTTAGTTTGTTTGATCATAAAGTTACCGAAATACGTGGGGAAAACGGTCATAGTAAATATTTTTAATTGTTTCTTAGTAAAGTATGATTTGTAAGGGTTTAGGTTGTTACAATCCGTAGACATTATATGAATGATTTTGTCTCAGCTACAAGGGACCGCACACTTTAATTTTGGTATTAATTTCCTCTATACGTTTCAGAGGAAGGATTTCGACAGCCAGACAGCCAGACAGACGGACAACGATTTGATTTATGGATTTCCTCCTTTCGTTTTGAGGTTCGGAACACTTTCAAACATCGAATTTTGATATCTTTACTTCAAGATCGCGGCTGACTCTATCATAGGTGACCCCAAGGTAACTAAAATACTAGACAGGCTAGAAATTGTGTTTTTATTAAAAGCGTTCATAGGTTTATTTTTTAAAAGTACGTTTGTCTATGTCAACATTCCGAAGGTTCAACTTGCTTGATTTCGCAACTCTTTTTTATAGCGGATGCATCAAGATAGCGGAAGTCAATTTTTAAAAATAGCGACGTTATAAATAGTCTGTAGCTGCTAGTATCTGTGTACAAGGGAACTCATTACCGAACTCCTTGAGGTACTATTTCGGTTGAATAGGGAGGCGGCGCGACGAGATAGCGAGTGCTTATGAGCGATATCGCGACAAACGAAGTGCTGTCTCCCCAGGCATAGGGTTGCCATCAATTGCGTCGACTCGTTAAATGCGTGCAAAGAAACAAAAATAACCGTATTTACCCGACGGAGCCAGGAAGGTTGTGATTTTCAAGTGTATGTATGTATAATTGTTTGCTATGCTCTAAGGCCTGAACGGCTCGATGGGATTTGGCTTAAAGGGTGTCGTTAGATTCGTATTTACTGCGAGAATGACATTGGGTATATCAAAGTTTAAAAAAAGGCGGTGTTTTGCCTCCAAACTCAAATGTTTGGCACGCTCTGCAGCCTGAACGGCTTGATAGCTCACTTTTAGCTTTAAAGGTTTTGTTATATTCGTATTAATGCTATAAATTTTGAATCAGAACATAACATATATCTATAAAGCTGAAGAGTTTATTTGTTTGTTTGTTAGTTTGTTTGAACGCGCTAATCTCTGGAAGTACTGGTTCGAATTGAAAAAATATTTTTGTGTTGGATAGTCTATGTATCGAGGAAGGCTTTAGGCTGTATAACATCACGCTGCGACCAATAGGAGCGAAGCATCAGTAAAAATTGTTGCAAAAATAATCGCGATCATAGAAACAGAAATTGACGCGTACAAAGTCGCGGAAAACAGCTATTAGGCTATAAAATCCTGATTCTGCATATGGAAATCAATAGAATGAAGCGGATGCGGCGCTGACACCGCAGCAGCGCTGTGTATTCGTCGAGATTCGAGAGAGATATCATATAGATTTAGATGAGTTCAGTAGAGCATTAGTTTCGAATTTTCGAACGCTTTTTGGGTTTGTGACCACCAACCAGCATTTGGCAAGCGTGGTGATCATGCCTGTACTCATCATTGCTGTAGTAACTTGAATTCAACGATAAAGGCAATTGCCCTGCAGTGGGATGACTATAGATTAGACCGTTACTATTGTCCGATTATTGTCTTCAAAGCTGTAAGCTTTTAGGGTAGTGGGATCTACCTCCTAGTGGTCCACCCTGGGCAACGGCATCTTTGGTTTTCTAACCAATGATGACAGCTAACAGATCCCTCTGCGGTGGTAGGCTTCGTAAGAGGCCGTCTGGATGCTACCACCCTCCTGCCGGAGTCCAGCACCAAACAGTTTTTCTGTGTTCCGCTGGTGTGTGGGAGAACCAATACCTCTGGGTAAGCTCGCTCCATCTTAGGCTTCTTCTTAACCGTACAGTTAAGTATGTAGTCAAGAGCAAGCACATTGTTTATAAAAAAAAAGTAATAATGAACTGTTATTATTCATACATTTGTTATGTACAGACAACGGCAGGTCAACCTACCCAAAAAATTAAACGTCATTGAATTGATTTTCAACTTTAAGTCCAACAAGTAGAGACCAATATCCATTGCGAAAATTTAACGTTTTGTGGTAGGTTGACGTGCCTGTACATTTAGTTTTAAACTTTCACCTTGCATGATATTTAAATTGTGTTACTCGTTTGATATGCTTCAGTACATTTTCAAATAACAGTCAACTTATTATGTTGATATAATCCTGGAAAAATCGAGGAAATCCAATTAAATGCGTTGCAGATATCAATTATTTTTAAATTTATTATTTATTATTTTGCTGAAAAATTATATAATTTTACCATGGGCAAAAATTTTGGTGTTAAGTACACATTAAAATTTTATTTTGGTTGCGATACCTACATTTTTTTCTGATAAAAATATTTACAAACTCAATTGCATAGAAGTTCGTTTTGGAATCATTTTTTAATACACTTAAATTTCTAGTGTAAATTATAAAAAAACAATATCACTACATAGTATAAAACAAAGTCGCTTTTTCTTTCCTCATGTCCCTTTGTATGCTTAAATATTTAAAACTACGCAACGGATTTTGATGCGGTTTTTTTTAATAGATAGAGTGATTCAAGAGGAAGGTTCATATGTATAATAACATCCATTAAATAGTGGAGAAATACTGTTATTTTTGAGGTTTCTAATATGATGTCGTAAATATTCACATTTTTTTCCGCCTACATTGCAAACGCAGGCTAAACCCTACGAAATTTATTAAAATAATGTACTAAGTATTGTACATATTGAAAAGGTCTACAGAAAACTCCGCGATGGTGTATGTCTATCTGTTATGGATATCCCACAATAAATTTTTTTTGTCATTTACTTTGTACGACAAATAATGGCTAATTTTCGATGCGATTTTAACCAATACAGCATTAATCCTTATCCAATTAAATACTTTAAATACATTGTTGATTTAATATTGATCTATATGGCCCTTTACAGAATATGATTTAAATAAATATTTTCGAAGATATTACAGATTTAAAAATTACGGGACGTAGCGTTTGCGGCGGTAGGCCGGCCAAGGCCTACTAATTTAGATATTCCAAAGACAGCGGGAAATCTTCATGGTATTAGGGAAAGGGGAATTGTTTTACTCCAAATTTAACACGTGCGGGCCACGGGCAGTAATGAATAAATCAAAACTAATGGATCGATTTTAATCATTTTTTCAGTGACATATTTCATACGCGTGCGAAGCCGGAGCGGGCCACTATGTTTTTTTTTATATACAACGTTCACAGTTTTTTTGTAGTGTATTTAGTATCAGCATTGCACCCGTGCGAAGCTGGGGCGGGTCGCTAGTTTAAATATATTTTTTAATTGGTAGTGCCAGCCAATTGCCTGGTAAGTAGACGATAGTGGGTTTAATTTTTTTGAAGGAGATGTGGGAATTTTTTATAAGTAATAGTTGCTATGATCTGCAATGTAATTGTAGTTACAAGAGTTCATTGGACCCAGATATTCATTTAAGTGAAGAAAAAATATCTGAAAAATATCACTCCAGGGGACTTTATGCAGCAAACTAAGAGGAAACACTACGGGCGAGAGAGTTGAAAAATAGGTATTTGTAAAATCTATTGCTGTCGAGCAGTGCCAAACGCACTCACCGCAGAGTGTGATAGAGACAACTGCTTCTTGAACCGAAAATACCTACAAAAAGCACACCAAATCAACGTTTCGTGGTCCCCCGATTACTTTTCCAAAACTAAACCGATTTAAATATTTTTTTCATTAAAAATTAAAAAAAAGCTTTGGCCGTGTTCGTATGTTTTTCTTTTTTTCTGAAATTTAGCCTGATTTGTTATCTGGATGTTTGAACACAGCGGAAAATCTGGCGAATATTTCGATTTTTGAGAGCTCGTTTTTGTTTTATTAATTAATTTATGAAAAAAACAGAAAACTTAGAAACATGCTAATAGTGGCCATAGATTTTTGTAATAAAAAATATTGCTCTACTGGCTTTATTCAGGGAGGAAACAGGAGACTACGTCTGTATGGAAAAACGACCCTTGTATTTCCTCTTAAGGTTCCAGTCTGTAATACCATTTATCTAAACATAAAATTTTACATAAGTAAATCTTCATACAACTTTAAGTATGTCCCAGGTTGGTTATTTTGTAGATGGCGAGCCTACGACGGACTATGGCGCGATGTCCGCCCCTAGAAGATCGCCTCAATCAAATGCTTGCAAAAACGGAGCCATCTTATACCTTAAGACAAAGGGAGTTAGGCGCATGCAACGCAACGATGAAAATGCCAAAATCTTTAGATGCGTGGAAATGTGAAAGTGTTATTATTCGGACCTTTCTTATCTGCAAGTGCACACACGTACCTAGCCATCAGAATCTTAGCAAGTACGGTGCCTAAAAGTATAAGTTCATGCAGAACTTGGAAATAACCTCGGTCAAAGTGGACCTTGAAGTGACCGTTACTGATTTTGGTACGAAAAAAACCCTTTATTTTTTCTAGTTTTCATTAATGTCGGTCATTTTACAAAACAAGGCCATGAAAAAAAGATATTTCTATTTTTCTATTATAATTTTACCATTAAGAACGCTTTGGCATAATGCTTAATGCTGTTTTGGATTTGGCCAATGTTCTTTCAATAAGGATTTTGGCTTTATTGCAATTTCAGAAGAGATACGTATTACATACTAAGATCGTATGTTACTTTGTCTACTACCTAAACTACTCGTAACTACTTGCATTTTTCACAAAACTTTTTATTAAATCTTAATATGATATTTTAGAAACTTACTTGCAACTGTTATAATACCTATCAATTTTTAAACTTGCTAGCTGGCTTGAAAGCTCATTTTGCAAGTTTATATACTGATATTTTAATTGCAACTAAGTTGCTAAAATCTATACTAATATTATAAACTTTATTTGATATTTTAGCAACTTAATTGCAATTACGAGTATAATATCAGTATATAAACTTGAAAAATTATGTCTCAGGCGGGACTCGAACCCGCATCTCCTCGCATGCCGGGCAGGATGCGAGGAGATGCGGGTTCGAGTCCCGCCTGAGACATAATTTTTCAAGTTTATATACTGGAATGTAAAGAATAAATGGACTATCCAACACATTTTTTTTTTGTGTTGGTTAGTCCATTTATCGAGGAAGGCTTTAGGCTATATAAGAGAAAAATTGACGCAAACGAAGTCGCGGGCAACAGCTAGTACCATATAAAGTATTTAAATAGCTGTTTTATAATAAATGACTGTCGAACACTTTGATTATTTATTGCTCTAAGGTCGAACATCTGTAAAGATTTTTCTTTCAGATGTTAAGAGTGCAAAACTACTAACATTTGATGAAACAACGCATGCAATGGACGTTTACTGCAACTTATGGTCAAGTTAAGAATAACACAACAGAAATCTGACTAAGTACTTGAAATACTTACTAAAAAAGTCTTATGCCACGCAAATAATGGTCACTTCGATTTTTTGCTGTAACTTAGCATTGTTTCATTATAGCATCGTTATGTTGGATGGTTATAGTCAGAGTAAACGTACCTAAATATAATTTAAGATAGAGGTACTGAAATCAAGTTTATTTTGACGCGTCTGTCTCGTAAATATGATTGAAACCAATCTTAGAAATCGATTGCAATTAAATTTACATTTTATGATATTTCTCCCTCGCTTCATCATGCAACTACATACCAAAGATGAGACTCCATTATAGTAAAATTTTATGTCGTAACGAAAATCAATTTCAAATGTTTTTACGAATACTAAAAAAAGTTATTAGGCGATAAAATGCAATGGTTATCATAGATATGGCTTTTTAATTGTACCTAAATATAACAGGTGCATGAATTTTTTTTATTATTTATAAACAATGGGCTTTACGGTTAAGAAGTAGCCTAAGATGGAGCGAGCTTACCCAGACGCACTGGTTCTCCCACACATCAGCGGAACACAGAAAAACTATTTGGCGCTGGACTCCGGCAGGAGGGTTGTAGCATCCAGGCAGCCTCTTACGAAGCCTACCACCGCAGGGTGATCAGTTAGCCATCATCATTGGTTAGAAAACCAAAGATGCCTTTGCCCAGGGTGGACCACTAGGAGGTAGATCCCACCGCCCCAAAACGCTTTTTACTTTAATCTTTACCAGTGACGAACCGGTTGGTATGTGGTGCGGTGGGCCGCCTATTAAAAGGGTTGGATTTGCAGTTAGGTCAATCTAGGTAACGATCTTTCTAAGCCAGTTTGGGTCTGGAAGGGGTGAAGGGTTATAGTCATACTAAGCCGTCGCTAAATTGATGTCGTCCTAATTCCTAAAAACAAGTGATGTTAGTGGCCTGTTGCCGTCATTCTAGCGGCAAGTATATAGTATTTTCAAAATAAGCTAATATACCTATAGTACACTTTATTTCATTTATCACAAATACACAACTTTCCTTTAATTATCCTTTGTCTTTGTTTCCGAATTTGTTTATAATTGACAAATATATTTTTTATAAAAATAAATATGTAGCAAATATATCCCACGGGATCTCTAACTTTTCCCGGGATAAACAGTAACCTATAGGTTATTCCAGCCAATCAACTAACAACATGCCAAATTTCATTCGGTTCCGTTAAGTCGTTGTAGCGTAAAAGACAAATATCCAGACATACAGATATCCATGAACCACATGGAAAGCGAAGCCTACGTTGTAGGACCATTATGTATGACATCATGGCAGTGATAATTTATTTTAAAAAATATATTAAATTTTGATTCAGACTTTTAATTTTGTAACACGCTGTGACGCGCACAGACCAATTATTTTGTTGCGGCGGGGTCTCGGTTGAATAGACCTTACACAGCTACATACGTGTGCGTCACAGCGCGTTTCAAAATAATTATCTAAACCAATAATTTAATACTAAAAAAAACGTGGTAAAAAAAAATAACACTGCCAAGATGTTATATAATAATATAATGGTTACATAACGTGGGCTTCGTTCTACAGGTGGTCGACATTATAACAGACAGGATGTTTAATTTTACTCTTCAATTGAAAAGTGTTGATGTGATTTATTCGAAAACAAGCGAATAAAAATATTTCTTTCTTTTGTAAAACCTTATTCTTTTTTCATGCTCAACCGGTCATGAAAAGGAAATCACTAGGCAAATAGTGACCTTATATATTAGTTTTTTCTTTTTAATCCGCATACTCAATGTATATTTTTTATTTTTACA
Source organism: Anania crocealis (assembly GCA_949315895.1). Taxonomy (NCBI): domain Eukaryota; kingdom Metazoa; phylum Arthropoda; class Insecta; order Lepidoptera; family Crambidae; genus Anania; species Anania crocealis. The sequence continues at coordinate 2,955,177 of OX438856.1, forward strand.
TTAGTTAATAAATTTGTGATTCATATTGGGATATTGTCACGTTGTGATTTCTGAGCTGCGCACTAATCTCTAAATACTCACGTTTAGTTAATACATTCATTATTATTTATTTTCTCCGGCTAAGCTTACCACCTCTTAAAAAAGTAACACAGAAATCTCAGGCGTGAGTCCTTTGTAGAGTTAATTTTTCGTTACTCTAGCTCATTCCAAACCATAAACGTTGCAGTGGCGCCCAACGTGGGGCACTTTCATTATTAAAACACATTTAATTTCACTTCAATAATAATCGAGTTTTGTTGTTTTGGTTATTGATCTGTCAATGACAAAGAGCTGTCAGATGCGCATGCGACTGTTTGTATGCTCTGAATGACTAAAATAACGTTACGTTCGTTTGTCTACGTTTAGCGAACGCACGGAACCGCATACTCATTTCACAAAGGTCGTGAATGAATTATTTCAAGTAATATCATAATATTTGTTTTCTATATTTTTTACGATTTGTATGTTAAAGTCTCTTATTTTATGAAACTTCACGCAGCCGAAGTAATTTTCATGAGCCTGGCAGAATGACGTTCGACCTTCGACAGATGTTTAAAAAGTTAATAAAAATAGTTAGTGTTGCAGTTTTACAAACATTGGGAATTTATTTGGGAAAAATTCTTGTCTTGAGGACTGGTTGGTAAAGAAAACAAATTAATTCAACGACCAGTCTGTAGTTTATAATTATAGTTAGAATATTAAAATAATGTTAACAATGAATGTTTTAACTAAACGTGAGTATTTAGATACTTTATTTGATATTTGAGCAACTTAATTGCACTTATAATAATCAGTATATAAACTTGAAAAACAACGCTGGCTTACAGCGTAAGAATATGCTTGAAAAATTCGCGCCGTGTCGCAGTGTCTCGGTGGCCTAATGGTATGGCACCCGCCCGGCATGCGAGGAGATGCGGGTTCGAGTCCCGCCTGAGACAAAATTTTTCAAGTTTATATAGTGAGTATTTAGAGATTAGTGCGCAGCTCAGAAATCACAACGTGACAATATTAAATCTATAATATTAAAGTCGTGTAGTTATAAGTAAACTTATAAGTCGAGAACGGCTGGACCATTGTTATGATTTTGGTGTTATTGGATAGGTCTTCATCAGGAATAGGAAATAAATATTAAAAACGATTAAAGGTTAACGTTAAAAATAAAAACGTATTTCTGCATATATTTTTCAACCACGCCATATTTGATTTGAATGACATATAAGACCGGTATTTAAACTTGAAAAATTATGTCTCAGGCGGGATTTGAACACGCATCTCCTCGCATGCCGGGCGCGGCGCTACCATTCAGCCCGCGCCCGGCATGCGAGGAGATGTGGGCTCGAGTCCCGCCTGAGACATAATTTTTCAAGTTTTAATACTGATATTATAATTGCAATTAAATTGCTTAAATATCATATAAAGGACATTTAAGACGTCAAAATCAAATACTATTTCTTTTATAGTATTTTTAAATATAAAAGAAAGGCGTGTTAGTTACACCACTTTTAAGTCGAGTACGGCTGGACCGATTTTTATGATTATGCTGTTTTTGGAATCGTCTTCGTCAAGAATAGGATAATAAGCATTAAAAAACAAAAAATGGTTGCCTGCAAAGTCGGTTTTACGGGCGAAGATTTTACGTGACAACGTCTTTTCACTACAGACACAGCTGACGATACTTTAACCACACGTGTGAACTTGTATTATGACGCTTTCTTGTTTTTCCAACGCCAAGAACGTTCGAGAAAGACAAAGACAGAGACACAAGCATGCGCCGATTCAATGCGCCTAATTCTCTAGTGCTGCGCGCGCGGCAGACCGATCATAGTTGAGTGGGAGAGAGACGCAAGGCATTCGGCGGGCCTCTCTCTCGTTCGGTGACTCATCGTAACGTTACCGAGCGTTACACTTTTTCATAAGTGACTCCCAGCCGCAACCTAATTTAAGACGTTGTCACGTCAAAACGTTGGAAAGTTTACGTTTTTTTCTTAATGTATTTCTTGATATTTTTTCCAACCAAAATTCTAAGGCGATACGAAGATCGTAGGGTCCGCTAGTAATCCATACATGTATTTTTCTATATTTAGGCAGATCAGTATACAGCCGTTTCGTTATTTTTATAACGGATGTTGAAGGTACGCAAACAACAATTTTAATGAAAATGCGCTGGCTCGTCGCGCGTCGCCGCATCGTTTGGTTAGCGAAACTTTATGGTACATACGAGAAAATACTTAATGTATAGGCAAGGTAAAGTGCGCGTTTTGTTGATTCGCCGTTTGCTTTGATTGCCGCGCTATTTCATTCAAACTAATGTCATAAACCCAACTCTGGTCTGTCTGTTTGAACATTAGAAAATCTCTTAGTTACCAGTATATAAACTTGAAAAATTTAGTCTCAGGCGGGACAAATTTTTCAAGTTTATACACTGATATTATAAGTGCAATTAAGTTGCTAAAATATCAAATAAAGTCTCTTAGTTACCCACTGGACAGATGGCATTTAACATTTTAAGTATCCCTTTAAATAATTTACGCATGAGGCGTTCATTTTAATAAACAATGTGGTTACTTAGGTTTTATAGTAATGATTAGATTAGTTTTAAATAAGTGCATTTTTTGGATAATAAAGGAAAAAATAAGAAAGAATAAAAGACTATAAGTTTTTTTTTGTAAGACACTGCATTCTTTTAAATACGATTCGTCGCTGCGCTTGCGGCGGATCACGGATGTCTCAGTATAGATAAATAAATAAATAAATAAATAAATGTGGACAACATCACATACATTGTTCTGATCCCAATTCGAATAACTATTTAAAGCATTCGTATTTTGGAAACCAGAAACAACGAAGGTACCACAAACACCCAGACCCGAGAAAATGTAGAAAAACACATTTTTTCTACATTGACCCGTCCGGGAATCGAACCCGGAACCTCGGAGCAGGCGACACCTTAAAAACCGGTGTGTACGCCACTCCGCCACGGAGGTCGTCAAGATACATAAATATTATATATTTTAAAGTACAGTACACTTTTATCAGTGAAATATTACGTTCGACTATGTAGTTAGTCGGTTAGGTATAGCTTATATGAAGTAAACATCGGTAACGTGGTTTTCGGTGAATCGTTACATCGGCGAATTAAAACTTTGTACTATTAAGGCATCGATCAATGGAGCGATCGATCAATAGTTTTCGTTGAAATAAAATTCGCTCATTTGGCTTTCGAGATTACATAGGGAACCCAAATAATAAATGTATGCAACATCACACACATTGTTCGAACCTTAGGTGAGTATCTACTTATAATTGGGGTTAAAGTATGAAATTGTCGATTATTTTCCCACTTTTTATTTTGTTTATAGCTCTTAAGTATAGTCATATTATTGCGTAATTTTTTTTGTATTGTATCAAAAACTAAATAAAGTAACTTTTGACTAAAAAAAAAATGCAGTACTAGTGCCTATTACTTCAAAGGAAGTCGTTGAAAAGACCCCTTACAATGAATCAGCTGACCATCTTGCTTCAATTAAGTATATTTGTATTATATACTTTGATTTTCAGAAATTTAAATAATATAATGCGTAGCTTTATAACCACCTAACTTTCACCTTTAATTGCATCGAAAACGGATCAGGCGTTTTTAAAAAAACTAAAAAATTGTTAGTATGGAAAAATGACTTTTCTCGATTTCGTCCATACAAAACGGCAATTTCATACTTTAATCCCTAATAGCACTTGTTTTGTGAAAACGGAAACAACGAATAACACCCACACAGGGAATCGAACCGGGGACCTCAGAGCCGGCGATACTATACTTATATAAGTGTATTATATTTTATACACTAAGGCGATAAAATACATACACAAAACATTCTATCTACGGAGAGCGTCAAATAAGTCCAACGTCCAAATTACCTCAATGTCTTAAGACGAAATTCTTTGACCAGTGCGTGTTACCAGTGATGATTTATGGAACTGAAACGTGGTCGCTTATTATGGGTATTAAGAAGGCTCAAGGTCGCACAGTGAGCAATGGAGAGTTATTTTTAATTACCTGCGTGATAGAATCAGAAATGAGGAAATCCTTAGGAGGCCTAAGATAACCGTCATTGCTCGAATGATTGCGGTGCTGAAGTGGCAGTGGGCTTGACACATAGTACCTAAGGTGAACCGATGGCCGTTGGGGTGGAAAGGTTCTGGAATGGCGACCGCGCACCGGACGACGCTTTGAAATGAAATTAAATTAAATGAAATGAAAATTTGCGTATGAAAAAGGGCACAACATGGATCTTATTTCAAATAAAGTTCAGCTTTTTCAACTATATACAGATAGCATGCAAAATATTTATACAAAGCAATCGTAACTAAATATAAAAATACTATCAAATGTCTAAATAAAAGAAATTATAGTAAATTTAATGTCCAGCACGATACATATAAAAATTACACAAAGAACAGGTCAGATTTTATTTTAGAATTATTACAAATGTCATAAAAAATTAAAATAAACACCTAATAAGTAGATAAATTTTATTTTCATTCATAATGTCATAAAAACATTACTATTACGAAAAGACAATTGGGCAGCATGATGCACACAACACTATCGAAGACTGGAGCCTGAGCTAAGATAATCCTGTATTCCAGGACTCGGATTATTATCATAATGTCATTATATTAAATCATCAATTAAAATTGAGGAATTCATTTGCGGAATAAAAACAATGCCCATTTAGTTGTGATTAGGATGCGGGTGGCGCGGATCCGATCGTGGTATAAATCCTTAGACGAGGTCTATGACCAGCTGTGGGCGTAATTAGGCTGATATGATGATGTAATGATGATGCTTATTTTTTAAGTACAGTATTTGCATACATTAATAAAATACCAAATTTTTATAAAAAAATAATTAATAACTTCTTATGACTTGAATTATATGTCAACATATGCATATCTATACTAATATTATACAGCTGAAGAGTTTGTTTGTTTGTTTGTTAGAACGCGCTAATCTCAGGAAGTACTGGTACGAATTGATAAATTATTTTTGTATTGCATAGTCCATTAATTGAGGAAGTCTTTAGGCTATATAACATTACGCTGCGACCAATAGGAGCGAAGCATCAGTGAAAAATGTTGCAAAAATAATCGCGATCATAATAACAGAAATTGACGCGCACAAAGTCGCGAGGAACAGCTAGTTATAAATACTATGGTGAAGTCAGAAATTTAATATCATGATTTTTGAAATAAAAATTTCATACAAATCGGAATCTCAAAGTTTTATAATAAAAATAAATGGTAATATGAAATTTCTAACTTCACTATACTATTTAAATGAACAAGTTAAAATAGGGTGCTTTCGGCTTGTTATACTATTTACCTATCACCCTGTATACTTACTATTTGGCTGGATCTGCCCTTGGGAATGCGTGGTCATAAATATCATACAAATTTGTACGGTGCCCTCAGTGGGCGAGTCCGACTCGCACTTTCCTAGCTTAATACATAACCTACATAACATATGGCAGGCCATTTATGTCATCTCTAACTGTCGAAATACGAAATACGATAAAATTGTCTACAAACTCTAACATATAACATCAACGCAGGTTACGTCTTAGGAAAGAAGTCGGAAATCGGATGTAAAAATGAACGAATGATTATATTAACCAATGTTTCCACACGGAAAATTATATAATTATGTAATATGGCCACATCCGTTTGTCATGTAGACAAACGTTTGTCTAGCAGAGAATTTTTCGACTCGCACTTTCCTAGCTTTATACAAAACCTACCAATATGGTGTTTGTTGGTGTGTTTTAAAGTAATTTATAGCTTTCTTGTACTTTTTGTTGAACTAATCCGCGGACAGATAGACACTTAGACAGGTTATTACGATACATTAATTCACGATTGACCCGAAAAATATTGGGAAGCGTATAAGCACATCTTGCAAAATAAAAACATATTTAACTGAAGACACACTATTATCGTAACCTGCAAACCGTGTATTTTGGCAGTGTTATTTCTTTTTTTTTATGAATTAAAATAATCTTAGAAAAATGAAAAAAAAAATAAGACTATTCATTTGAATCATGCTGTGACGCGCACGGACGTATTATTTTGCTTCGGTCGGGTCCTGGATTCAAAATGCACGGTGTAACATAATATGTTCTTTTAACATTATAGTATCCTAAGGTTTCCGTAGCGGATGTACATTAATAACCGTACTTCCGCTATAAACAGCGACGATAGTTCCTCTGCGCCTGATATGCAAAGCGGGGAAGTCGTTTATCTTGTTTTATTCTACTTTATTTTTCCCCTCATTAATTATACGAACTCAAAGCCCTTGGACTTTTCTACGATATTTTTTATTTTGAACTAGATCCTTGTTTGAATAAGTTAGCGATATTATTATTATTTCAATAATAATCTTGATTTTTATTGTATTAGGCGAAAATTTAAAATATAATAAAATTTATCCCCGCATATTATATCGGGCGCGACGTTTTGTCCGATTAAGCTACCGAGACATTTCGTCACAGTGCCAAATTCCCAAGTAGTTACCTAAATTTTTATCGCTGACTTTTTGTACCCCTAACACAAGACACAAATATCTTTACTGATTATTGATATTTTAGCAAATTATAAGTTACAGCTATTTTAATACTTTAGTGTTATATTGTGATTGTATGTGTTCGACTTTCTTGATAAAAAGTAAAAGAGAAAAAACATTGGAAACATAAAGCCATTTACAAAATATTTCTTAGAACAAGATTTTCTATTTTACCTAATTTGTGTTAAGATAGAAGGTAATATCACATGTTGAAGTAATATTAACGCATGTCAGTAAACTTTTCCAATTACATTTTCTGAATTCGCAGAAAATAAATTCCCATACAAACTATCAGCGCTCGTAGTTGTATGGGGTGGTTAAAATTTTACGGATTAACGGATGTTCAAGGGCAAAAGTTGTTTGAAGCATCTGTTGTATATGAATTTCCATCCTGTTATTTAGTACCACGATTTTACCTGAACTCTTTTAATAACGAAACACGTAACTTTTAATGGTAAACTTTTGGCAAATTCATATCCATGGGTAATTGAATATTCACGCTGGTCTTAAGAATACTCGTATGTAAAATCAAACAATTTAGTATTTAAAAAGCTTATTATTGCTTAAAATAGTAACTCACATTGGAATCAGAACAATGTATGTGATGTTGTCCACATTTACATTTTATTATTTACCAGTGGAGCCGTCACACATTTTCCTGTATGTTAATATTAATTTAGAATTAGTACCTATACCTAATTATTTAAAAAAAGGGAGAATTGCTTATTATTCTAATGGTTGGTATTCCGACATATTATAACTGGCCATGTGAAAAATTCTATTTTTTATATTTGACGAATTTGCAGCACTTTTTCTGTCAATGTTATGTCAAACGTCATAAGGTTACATTAAAAAAGATATACAGGATGAAATTTTGAGCACTTTCCAAAATTTTTATAGGCGTTCAGTATCTTATTTACCCCCGTATTTATAAAGAAGTAATTACTTATTGCTTAAGAAAGTCATAACTTAAAGTGTTCATACCTAGTGCTTATGTGAAAGGCTAACTTTTGGTAGTTATAACTTTTAGTAATTTCTTGATTAAGGCATACAAATTGTCTCTCAAGTACGAGTAATTACTTGTAGTCAAGTAATTACTTTTACTTGTTTATAAATACGGGGGTTAGAGTCCATTTATGAAGTAAAATATGTAAATCAAGTTTTCACCCGAAAATATTTTCGCAATGTAGTTTTCAATTTTTACGGTCCTGGGCCTGTTAAGGTATAAAGGGAAAATCAAAAACTTATATTAGTATCGTAATTAATTAATGACATGCGCATCGCGTAAAAAAGTGTTGCTAGGCGGCCGTACCAAAAATTTTAGATTTTTGGCGGAAATTTTCTTAGTGCTTTATCTTGACATTTTTGTACTGGGCTATAGGTACCAAAAGAAAAAAAAACGTCATTTGTTTTTTGTCTCGTAGATTGCTATATTAAAATTTGGAAAGTGGTTAAAATTTCATTCTGTATATATTAAATAGCTTTAAATGATATTGTTGATGTTTCAAATGCGAGTTATGTGGCCCGCTCCACTTAATTTCAGCGAGAAAGGATATTCAAAATAGCAGCCGTCGGTTTGCGGTCGGGAGAATATAGAGCAAGCAACAAATTGCACTGCGACTAAGATAAAAAGGGCCCGTCATTTTGTTAAACGACTTGCAGACCGCGCCAGCCATTGCAAATAAAGGCGCTTACAGATTTATTCGCATCGATGTTCTTGTTCAACTATCGTGTAAAAAGCAAAGTTAATCCTACTATATTACTATACTATTAAAATAGGTATTAAAAACGTGAAATGGATGGATGTCTGGATGTTTTTTAATCTTACACGATAAAACAAATAAACGGGTCTGAGTGAAATTTAGCCCGGTGTTAGTTTATTGGCTGAATAAACATCTATACGCTACTTTTTATCCCGGAAAAAGGCACGGTTCTTGCGGAATAATTTTAATGCATAGTTTCGATTTAACGGAACTAACTGATATTTGGCGCGGTGTTAGTTAATTAGCTGAAATAACATATAGGCTACTTTTTATCCCGGGAAAAGGCACGGTTCCCGTTGGATAATTTTAATACATAGTTTATATTCAATATTCCACGCGTTCAAAGTCGCGGGCAACAGCTAGTATAAAATACTAGCTGTTGCCCTGCGACTTCGTCTGCGTCAATTTCTGTTGATATGATCGCGACTAATTTTGCAACATTTTTCACTGATGTTTCGCTCTTATTGGTCGCAGCTTGATGTTATATAGCCTTAAGCCTTCTTTGATAAATGGACTATCCAACACAAAAAAAATTCGATTCGAACCAGCACTTCCTGAGATTAGCGCCTTCAAACAAACAAACAAACAACTCTTCAGCTTTATAATATTAAGTATAGATTATCAGTAAGTGTACCGTCATGTGCAATGAAACTTTGTATACAGTGACAGAATTTTAAATAAACGTCACTCAGAAAATTTAGAAAATAAATTAGCACTTTAACAAAACATGACTTTATAACCGTCGAGGATACATTTTCAGCAAAAAATATGTACCAATTTACTTATTATACGTTCTGTATAATAAGAACGTATAATAAGTAAATTGGTACACATTTCTTGCATAAATTATAATTTCTTTAATTTACCTGCTGGAAAGTGATCTCCTTCGTAAAATATCGCAAATATGAATTATTTGGCGATTAATGTGAACGCTTTGAAAGCGGACATAATCTAAAAGTACCTTTACCGCGACGTCTATATCGATAGAGATTGCACACACAAAGATAACGCTACTACGGGTAATTGCTCACACTTTCGAGGTGCTACAGGATCTCAGGTATTGTGGTCGGGCCAGTGTAGCGACATCTAGTGCGTACGTAGACCAACAAATTTAGCCAGATGGACAGGCGAAGTTAGCTCAGTCCGGTTTTCTTGTATAACGTGAGGCATCTGTAGGTACTTTAGTATTATCTTATCTGTGATAGTACGCACAGACAACGGCAGGTCAACCTACCTAAAAAGATAAAGGTCATTGAATTGATTTTCAACTTAAAGTCTAACAAGTAGAGATCAATTTCAATGGGGACTACCGTTTCTTTGCTCACCAGTTGGCGCCACTGTAGACTGAGGTCCGGAGGTATAGCTGTCAAAGGCGATTGGCGCCGAAACAAAGTGTTATATCTTGAATCTAATTAAGGTTTATTATTTATAAATAACTATCTTGATATAAACAAACTAACTTCTGAAATAGTTGCTCCTGAGGCCGCCTATTTTTGCGCTTTTTCTTAATTCCGCTTTCAAAGCGTTCACATTAATCGCCAAATAATTCATATTTGCGATATTTTACGAAGAAGATCACTTTCCAGCAGGTAAATTAAAGAAATTATAATTTATGCAAGAAAGCCCGCTAGAACCAGTGAAAAGTGAATGATATTGGACGTCACGTGACACAAGTGCCTCTAGTGGCAAATTCACTAGCGATAGCCCCCATTGAGAAAATTTGATGTTTTGTGGTAGCTTGGCGTGCTGTTTTCTGTACAACGAACCGTACGTTTCAATTTGTAATTGTTTACAAATACCAGTGCAACTATAAATTATGCAGATTAGAACCACGTTGTGGCAATCGGAATATTAAACTAAAGAGGAATTGAAATTAATAATTTCGTAGCGCGGCTTAACATTGTAAAATGATCAAACCAAAATAGCTTTGGTATGATTTTGATTACATTCAAAGCAGAAACATTAATTTAACGAGTACACTTTGGCGCTGAAATAATACATGTTACGGATGAAATAGATGATAAATTTCTAATACGTTAATGATAAGCGAGTTGCTTACATGACGTCGAGTGTGAAACGAAGTAATAATGTAAATTTAAATCTCGTTTAATTACACCGGGTCTTAATAATTAAATGAAGATAATTATTTCTAATAGCGTTTATGATGTTTTTGTGTGTTTGGATTTGTCTTCGTCCTGAATAGGATAATGACTTTTTAAAATATCAAAATTCATGGGGCGGGTGAGGACGGGTCGGGGAATAAAAAATTCCCCGGGTCTGCTAGTATACTATGAAATAATGTATTACGCTCACAGCGCAAAAAACCTACCTGAAAAAATTAGCGCAGTGACGTAATTGTCTCGGTAGCTTAACGGACGGAGCACCGTTACCGGTTTGCATGGGGATGCGGGTTCGAATCCCGCTTGACACAATTCTGTCAAGTTTAAATACAAATATACTACATTAAGGCCAATAAATGTAGGAAATGACTGCCAATATTAATGAAAACTATGAAATGAAAAATAAAATAACTTAGTTAATATAACGTATCCGTACCACATACCTTGAACCTTAATTGCATATTTATTTGTAATAATATTAGGACTAACACGAGCTTATATTTCGATAGGATTACCCTTTGAGATGTTTCTCAACTCACTGTTTTGGCAGGCGGTTAGGTTAAGTATGATAGATAAACCCTATCTCTAGCGTAGTTCACATGAAAATTGCTTTTACATTGAAGGACAAGTTAACTGTTATCGCAAAGTACACAGCTCTTCCGAACTCTGCTCGGAGTTAGGGCAGAATGTAAAGCTCTTTCATCGTGCACACTCTTTGTCTATCTCCGAATTCATGTGTAAGCTGTCACGAGGGAGGCAGGCACTGGTGATGCTACAATAATGTACTATACATTTAGTGGCAAAATATCTGAAGCAGATCAAGCAAAATGAGATTAGGATAAAAAATACTTGGGTTGGGGATGACTACAACATTTGTATACTTATAATTATGTACAATAAACTAAGCAAAGAATGTGATATCGATATATTTGCAGAGTCAGCAGGAAAATTTAAGAGGAAGTTATTGTCTTCCTTTACCCAAGTGTCTGTCTAACCAAGAGATTTTTATTTTTATTTCATCTCGAAAACATAACATGACGGTTGAGATGGCAAGAACAGCTGTAACATACTTTTAAGTTTAATTTATAATGTAGTCCATAATTATTATTATTTGCATGCCGTGGCGACCTGTAATTAAGACGGCACATAGTTTAAAACCTTATTCTATCTTACCAATTGTTCTTATTTTGTGTTTGTCTTGTTGGTTGTCCTAATAAATAAAATAAATAAATAAAATAAATATAGATACTTTTATATGATATTTTAGCAATTTAATTGCATTTATAATATTTTTAGTATTCAATTAAACTTGTGTCTCAGGCGGGACTCAAACCTGGACTCGAACTCGAGTCCCGCATGAGACATAATTTTTCAAGTTTTAATACTGATATTATTACATTTATTTAGGTTTCAGTAGAACCGCATATTTTTTTATAAATAGTGCTAGTGCAACTTGTATTTAATCGTAAAAATTTGTTCGGATCTGTGCCCGTAGACAAGTAGCTTTCAAATATCGTTGACGCTAAACGAATAGATAACAAATGTATGAAAATGACATTAACAAACAATCAAACGATCGTAAGTTTATGTCATTTTCATACAAGTGACATCTATTCGTCTGGCGTAAACGATATAAGAAAGAAAATTGTCTAAGGCCGCCGTTCTGTCATTCTGGCGTTATTAATCTACAAAAAATCGCACTAATAATACATTTATATTACTATTCTAAGATTAGTTTAGTTAAGTAAAATGTATTTCTTTAACTATCATACAAGATAACAAACAACTATCGAACAGAATATATTTTGTTTAAACATACTCAGCTGTTCGAATGTTTTGCACTTCACTGCTTTTTCTTTCAAAGCGGGGGAAATTCGTCGTACGTGTATTTACAGCCTAAAAGCACCGTCTACGGGAATGAATAGGAAAGTAAGTATCGGTGTTGTGCGGAGATAGTGTCTCGCTCTCGTTGTGGAGAAGAGTTAACTAAGTTTCCGTAGCCGGCACAAAGTGGTCGCGGCAAAGAAAATAAAAATAATTAGGTACATGGTTTGTTTATAAATAATAAATAATTGCACGATTTACATACACAGTGCATTTTAAACCTACTGATGGACGAAGCGTTATGTAACCAATATGTATTACATGGGACGAAAATTATGTTATCTAATAAATAATAATCATCATTATCATATCATCATATCAGCCGACCGACGCCCACTGCTGGGCATAGGCCTCCCCCAAGGATCTCCACAACGATCGGTCCTGTGCTGTCCGCATCCAGCGGCTTCCCGCGACCTTGACCAGATCGTCGGCCCACCTTGTAGGGGGTTTGCCCACGGAACGTCGTCCGGTACGCGGTCGTCATTCGAGAACCTTTCCGCCCCAACGGCCATCGGTTTTCCGCGCTATGTGTCCCGCCCACTGCCACTTCAACGATGCAATCCTTCGAGCGATGTCGGTTGTTTTAGTTCTCCTGCGGATCTCATCATTTCTTATTCGATCGAGTAGGGAAATCGATCGACCGATTTGATTATTTTTCGTACACTTGGGTGAAGTTCAAAGTTTATATTAGAGAAGAACAACATCCCTTGATGTTATATAAAAAATAATATGTTTGACTTCCATAGAAGACATTCGTTTTAGGTATTTGTTGCTATTTAACCAGTTAGTAAGATATTGCTTTAAGTAATGAGCGCTCTTAATACGTTGTCCTGTAAGCTATCACAAACAAATATTTTACAATAGCTGACATTCAATGAAACAGTAAGAAAACGGCATCAACTCTCCATGCATTAATTTTATTTTATACAATAAAATAAATAAGTATTTGAATATTTATCCACTCACTAAATACCAATGCAAGAAAACATTAGTTACTTGGCTTAATTCTCTCGACTATGAATCAACGGAAAAATTACTAGCCATACCTTCTATCGCTTCGCTATCGCACCTTTTGGTTCGGATGTGGAGAGACTGGTAGTCTGTCATACAGGTCTCTTAGTACAGAGACCAGTCTCTCACATAGACTAGATTTTTATTTACTAAACTGTTACCTAGATAATATGAATATCTGTTGTCACTATCATTTTCTGTGTGAGAGAGGAAATAAAGATTTATTTATTTATTAATATAATAGGGGTTAAAGTATGAAATTGCCGATTATTTTCCCACTTTTTATTTTGTTTATAGCTCCTTAGTATAGTCATATTATTGCGTAATTCTTTTTGTATTGTATCAAAAACTAAATAAAGTAACTTTTGACTAAAAAAAAAATGCAATACTAGTGCCTATTACTTCAAAAGAAGTGGTTGAAAAGACCCCTTACAATGTGTCAGCTGACCTTCTTGCTTCAATTAAGTATATTTGTATTATATACTTTGATTTTCAGAAATTTAAATACTATAATGTGTAGCTTTATAACCATCTAACTTTCACCTTTAATTGCATCGAAAACAGTTCAGGCGTTTTAAAAAAAACTAAAAAATTTTTAGTATGGAAAAATGACTTTTGTCCATACAAAACGGCAATTTCATACTTTACCCCTAATATAATATGCATAAAAATTATCTTACTAGTATTAAAAAAAAAAATAATTGCCTAAACTACCTTGTATTTTATCATAAGCTAGGGAGGAGGTGAAAATAAAAAATCTGAAATGTTCATTCTTAAAGATGGCGGTTCGCGCCGCGACAGAGACAAGCGACCGAGTTAGGAGACCGAGACTGGAGACCGCGACCATCACTCATTGCTCTCTGTCTCCTGTCTCTGTGTCGCTCGCGAACTGACGCGCATACATCACATAGCGTCAGGTGATGGTCGCGGTCTCCAGTCTAGGTCTCCTGTCTCGGTCGCTTGTCTCTGTCGCTTTAGACACCAATTCATTGATAAAGCGCGTTGTCAACAGTTTTATTTATGAGTTTAAGCTCCGCCCACTGGCGATAAACGGTGCAAACGCAATGCGAAGGATTCTGGCAGTAAGTGTGACCAGCCACAGGCGTCTCTGATAGTACAGACAGATAACAGCACGTCAACTTACCACAAAATGACAAATTTTCTCAATTGATATTGATCTCTACTTCTATCTGGACTATCTGGACTTAAAGTTTCAATGACCTTTAACTTTTTGGGTAGGTTGTACATTGTTGAATCGCTATATTTTAATTTAAAAACAAAAAATGAAGTACCGGTCGATGTTTTATTTTTAATTTCTAACTAGCTGTTGCCCGCGACATCGTCCGCGTAAAATTCTGTGAGTCAAATTAAATCCCTCAACCCCCAGGAGGCACTCGGGTGCCACGATAACGGGTTTGTTTCAATTGTGTCTGGAATAACTCATGATCGAGGGATTATTCAGTTTAGTGTGTACTTATTTTTACAGTCCTTTGTTGGCACCGAGGCTCAACAAAGAGAAATTAACAGTCCCCCGTTAAACAACAGACAATATAAGGTCAAGTCGCTAGTGAATTATAAAATTTCGTTGTACTCTACATTAGTCGCTGTTCCTGTTGAGGATAATGTATAAATTATTTTCACTACTGACCCGCGAGCAGGTCACGTACAGTAACAGTGAGACCTTAAGTCAACACCAGTAGCCTTTAAGGTCAGCTCCTGGGATATATGGTCATGGCAAAACAAACTGCAACGAGAAATTGAGTGCGTTCGTAGTAAAACGGAAAACTGTTGGGGATTGTTGGTATACGTGGAAGGTACGCAGTTTCACCTGCACCACACCCAGTTGTATTTCTTTAAGGCCCTAACTATGAATCGAGTTCCATTAAACAGTCACATATTTGAACATGCATTTAACACTTTAAATTATCTTTAAATGACGATGCCTTTTTTGGTGGCATACATTTCAATAAAATAAAGCCTATAATAATATAGACCTGATAAGTATTAAATATTTGTGAAAAAGGTAATAAAATCCGTTGCGCAGTTTTTGAAATTACACATTAGCGAACACAGAAATAAATACACACATCATACATAGATAAAAACAACAAAAATGATAAAATCAAATCTGTGTATTCAATGTACAGACACGAACTTTCTACTGATTTATTATATGTATGGATACCGTTTACTTATATATTTTGACACAACTTAGTATACCCATTAGGATATATTAATAATATTTATAGGTATTTTGTTTCTGTGGATAAAGATATTTTTAAGAAAGCATTCTGCGCATGCTCTAATAGTAAAAAAATGCCCTCAGTTGCCCCTTAAATTGTTCCGAATCTGACAGATGAGGAATAACATCTTATATGCTATATCTAGGTAAGAATACTAAAGGAATCAAAAAAAAAATCTGTAGCTTTTTTTTAAACATTACCATCATAGGTATGTTAGTTTCACAGCTGACGCATTTATTTAATATAGTTTCTAATACCAACATTTTTCCTGACTCGTTCAAGCTCGCTAAAATTCTCCTAGTGCATGAGAGTGGTGACACAGACAGTGTCGACAATTGCAGACCTATTGCAAAACTATCCACATTATCGAAAGTAACGGAAAAGCTTATCAAAACATCTTATTAATTATACTGTTTTATACTTTCATGGTCACTATCGTAAGAGTTAGTTATTTCGAGATTTCTACCATGTACCTTGTTTTTTATGAGTTTCCGATATTTCGGCACTGTTGCAAGCGCCATGATCGCGGAAGAACTGATGTCACTGCGGGTGGGTGGTTGTTACGAGTAGATATATCGATCTACCCTCCATCGTAGTCTTTTATTGCACTCGACACTGGTACTATTGTTTTCAAACTCACTATTCACTCGAACCTGTTCTCGACACACAACACTCACAGTATCCGATCGCGAAACATTAGTTTTTGGATTTTTCTGGTTATTACAAATTTTAACCACTGGATTCCAGACACACGACAATTTAAATCAGTTCTTCCGCGATCATGGCGCTTGCAACAGTGCCGAAATATCGGAAACTCATAAAAAACAAGGTACATGGTAGAAATCTTATTAATTACCTAAACTTCTACAATCTTCTTTAAACTTTACATCAAATTACTAAAACTAAGTACATAAATTGATTAATCATATACTCGTAGTTGATAAATTGGATCGAAAGAAAAATGATAGCAATATTTCTAGACTTATCAGAAGCATTTGACCCAGTTTCTGTCCTAGTTGCAGGAATTGGGAATCCAAGGTGAGAAGAAATCCTTTTTGTTATACTAATATAACAAAAAGGATTTCTTCACTTCAACCCCTAAGGGTTAAAGTATGAAATTGCCGTTTTGTATGGACGAAATCGAGAAAAGTCATTTTTCCATACTAACAATTTTTTAGTTTTAAAAACGCCTGAACCGTTTTCGATGCAATTAATGGTGAAAGTTAGATGGTTATAAAGCTACTACGGTTATAATACTATAATAGTATTTAAATTTCTAAAAATCAAAGTATGTAATACAAATATACTTAATTGAAGCAAGAAGGTCAGCTGACACATTGTAAGGGGTCTTTTCAACGACTTCCTTTAAAGTAATAGACACTAGTATTGCATTTTTTTTTAGTCAAAAGTTACTTTATTTAGTTTTTGACACAATACAAAAAGAATTACGCAATAATATGACTATACTTAAGAGCTATAAACAAAATAAAAAGTGGGAAAATAATCGGCAATTTCATACTTTAACCCCTATTATTATTTAAGTAATAAGACTCCAAACAGTGAGAGTAGATGATTTTGTTAGTAGTGACTTACCTGTAAAAGACGGTGTACCACAGTGCCTGGCTGCATTGCGTGGGCTTCCTTAGGCGGACGGCCTGGCTGCCGTCTCCTGGGTGGCTCCAGGGGCCCGTTGCGGAGAGGCAGGTGGAGGTCGAATTTCACCCCCCCGTTGCCTGGTGCGTCTGCGGTGGATAAGTGGGGCTTTAGCCGAAGTCTTAAAACTCTAGCTCCGCTTCTTTTTTCTGAGACATGATTTTCTCACTCGACCACCATCTTCGCCAAGTTAGCCGTCGGAGAGAGGACGACTCCTACGATCACATTAACGGTCCACTGCACTCCCTCGCTCAGGTTGGGTATATCGCAAGGGTTTGTAACGCAGTGTCTTAATGACAGCGGCTGCAGTGATGACAAGCAACCGACGGTTCACATTCATACTTGGCTTAATCTATACGTCGGGCGACCGTGCTGGCGATACACCCACTATGAACATCGGGCAGATTGCCTCCACAGCCACAGATCTACTATACTATCAGAAAATCAAAGCTGTTTAAGACTTTTGCCATTGATAAAAGTTATTTTACAATACCCTCCTATGCGGCAGTGAACAGTTTCGATGACATGACCTGTCCCCGCCTTATCTCGACTAACTGCAGTTGGATAGGATTAAAACTCTGTTCCTATTATCGGTTTTACATACTAAAATGCTACGATTTCCGAATAGGTATAGGTTTTAATCCAAACAAAAGCTTTCGCATAGTTCATCCTCCTTGTTCTTCTGTGTGGATTGTGTAATGCTTGAGCCAGGAATTAGTCTACTCGAGAGGTTGAAAGTCATCATATCTGTAAGCGTGACGATTCGGAATCTGCTCCACACCTTTGGCGTTCTTTTGCCTTCGATTGTCTGAATATACCGTTATATTTCTTCCACGCAATTTGACGCCTAAGTTCATGTTTTGTTCTCACACGTAAACATATTTTTTAAGGTGAATTAAGTCGCGGGTAAAAGGTAGTATTTTCAAAAAAGATTATGACTGACCAGTCTCTTAAATTTTCTGAGGGCTTCATAAATAATATTGTCGTGAAACTAGGAATCATTGTTCCCAGAAGCGTTACAGAGCGGATTTAGCTACAATTAAAATTGTTTTTACATTATGAACCGGCAAGTAGTACAAGACAATTAAACAAGCGGTGCTGGCGGAGTGGAAAATATAATTTTCCCAATTGTTCGAGATTTTATTTTGGAGTTCGCGTCTTAACGACCTTGTTTTGGTAACACGCTTTCAAATTGTTTCAGGGTATAAGGTTACAAATAGGCTGTGTTTAATTTTGTTTGTACACGAATAAGAAAAACTGTCCAAGTGTAAGTCGGACTCGCGCACCGAGGGTTCCGTTCAGCCACACTAATTACTAAAAGATTTACACTGATGAAACAACAGAGGTTCCAAGAAGGCTACATGTACCTAAGTACAGGCTGGTAAGGTGATGTCCAAAAAAATTTTTTTTTATTCTTTACATCCAGGGCTATCCGAATATACCCTATGTATGTACTCGTATGTTAGCAAGTATTCGTAGTTTTCGAAATATTAATTTATTTCTTAAACTTTGAGAATTTTCGATCTAATCAGTTTTGAAAAATATGTTCTCCTCTATTTTTGTATATTTGGATAGCCCTGCATGAAGGGAATTAAAAAAAAATTGATGTCACTTTTTGGACCACCCTATATACGGTGTAATACCTGCGCGAGATCATTATGTTATTCCATTTGTATTATACACTAGCGGATCCGACAGACGTTGTCCTGTCTTGAATATAATATTGATTACGAAATGATATAATAAAAAAACTGTTACCAATTGTTCATTATTATTATGCTTTATGATACACAACCCCCTATTTGACAATATTTGCAGCACGAATTCTGTCAATGTTATGTCAAACGCCATTCACTAAAAAATTTTAAATTGTCAGAAGCGATAAAGGTTACATTACAAATAATTTAGTATGGAGAATAAGTTTTCGCAAATTTTCTTATTTGCCGCGCAATTTGCTTGTTTTTTTCTTTCATAAGAACATTCTCCTGACAATAACAAACAAAACAAAAAAAGAATCAGCGAAATTGGTCCAGCCGTCCGCGCGTGATGGGATGACCAAGGGAAATAGGGATTCATTTTTATATACATATATAGACTAGCTGACCCGGCAAACGTTGTTTTGCCATAAAAATGATTAAATTACTAAAATGGCTAACAAAAAATAGGGTTTGGTGGTAAAAGGGTAAAAATTTAGGGTTGTATATATTTTATAAAATTTTAATATTTTACTTCCCTACCCCTACCCTACTCCTACCCTACCCCTACCCTACCCCTACCCTACCCCTACCCTACCCTACCCTACCCTACCCCTACCCTACCCCTACCCTACCCCTACCCTACCCCTACCCCTACCCCACCCCTACCCCTACCCTACCTCTACCCTACCCCTAACCTGCCCTACCCTACCCTACACATACCCTACCACTACCCTACCCCCAAAAATTGTGAATCTAAACCATTCCCAGATCCCCTTGAACACACACAAAAAATTTCATCAAAATCGGTCCAGTCGTTTGAGAGAAGTTCAGTGACATACACACTCACAGAAGAATTATATATATAAAGATATAGACTAACATTAGCATTGAACAACCAACTTTGGCAAAAGACGATAGAAGATGTTATTGGAACAACATCAGTTTTAAAAAAAAAATTAACCATGCTTACGTGCGCTCTTAAATTTACTCTTATTGTTAAAGTAACCCGATAAACTGAACAGTTTATTTACATTTTCTATTCGTGTTATGATAATATTTTAATGGTACTGTAGTTATCATAGAAAGAAAATTAAATATATCGTGGTAATTTTGTTAAACAGTTAAACTGTCTAACTGAAACACATTAAAATGGGATCTAGTGAAATTACTCACACCCCTATTTAAAGAATAGCGTGCCTCCAAGAGCGACACCGCCTTAATAATTAAGCGCGCGTGGCCCGGAATAACAAATAGAACACTTAATTTATGCTTTCCGATCTTATGAGTGAGACATTAAAAGATCCTCGTGGGAAAGTCGCCCGTATAATTTAATTAACGGAATGAATGAATAAATTGTTTTGAACCGAGCCCTGTCGCCTAGACGCCGAAATATGTTGAGTCCGTTTCCGTACGTTTGTTCCTGGCCCCTCGTGTGGAAATTACGGCACCGTTTATTAGGATCGTTATCAAACAAATTTCACGTTAATTATTGAGAGGCACAGAGTGGGGGGAATATGTATTATGACGAGATTCTAATACGAGTAATAATGACATATTGTTTAACGAAAGTATAATGTACCACCTTATTTACACTGTCATTGAAAACACTATGGAGTGAAAGCACATCATCATCATCATCATATCAGCCGAACGACGCCCACAGCTGGGCATAGGCCTCGCCCAAGGATCTCCACAACGATCGGTCCTGTGCTGTCCGCATCCAGCGGCTTCCCGCAACCTTGACCAGATCGTCGGTCCACCTTGTAGGGGGCCTGCCCACGGAACGTCGTCCGGTACGCGGTCGCCATTCAAGAACCTTTCCGCCCCAACGGCCATCGGTTCTCCGCGCTATGTGTCCCGCCCACTGCCTCTTCAACGATGCAATCCTTCCTTCCTATGTGAAACATACCGCACTTAATTTAGAAGTAACAATTTACCTTTAACGCCAAACGGAAGCGGTGAATGAATTCCTTAACTAATCATTGGGAAACTTTGGACTTGTGGTGTTTAGCGCCAATATTCCAACTCCTGACAGCTCGAATTGGAAACAAGATCAGGGCAACGTTACAGTTTTAATCATAAATTTTAGTAGCGAATAATGATTATTAAAACATCGTGATTTATACGTTTCACTAGGAACGATTGTCGATGAGCTATTTAATTGTTTAATTTTAGTGATAAAATTATAAATTGATCTTCCTAAACAAACAAGAGCTCATTTTAGCAGTTATAGTTCTCGTATTATTAGTGATTCTGTTATCCTAAACACAAACTTTATGAGTAAGATTAAAAAACCACTCTTAACCATAACATAAGGTTACGTATAAGTCTGCTTCTTAATACCCAAGACGATGATGCGGACCAGCTCCATCGATTGTTATTGATACCATATTATTGAAAAGGTCAGCTCATCAATAAAGCTATAATGTAGTTAGCGCGAAAAATGCGTATAACGGAACCCTGGCCTAAGGAAGAAAACCTTTGATGGATTAGGCCACATAGAATTTATTAATATTGTTTGATAAAATGTGTGTGCAATCACCGTTGGACCTTCAGACCTTCACTAAGTATTAAAATAAATAAGTTTTGAGATGATTATGTTTATTGAGAGTTTCTTAAGTAAGGTATCAATGGAAATACTCGTACAACTTTGTCGTAAGCACTTACAAAAGGATTTTCGAACTCCGCCTTAATCTGTTTAAATTAAAAATGTTTTCAGAAGTTGAGTAATAAAATTTATAACTTACAGTAATTTAAATAACAGAAGTGTTTACCCGATTTATATCACGCCTGTGACGTAGTGTTTTGATGGCTGAATTGATAAAGCTTTTTAATGTTTTATTAGAACTTTTCTTTAAGTTAATAAATTTGTTTGTGTAAACTGACAGTACGAATAACTTGAAAAAAAAAAAATTACTGCATGATGTGGAAATCGAGCTCGTAGTTAATTGAAAGTGGCAACACCTGCTTTCTAGTTAGAAATTAGTGAATTGGACGAATATCTTATTCATCATTCCTCGACTTTGCGAATGGAGAAAAAGTAAAATTAATCTATTAATGTAGTGAATACAATTATACATTTTACAGCAACAGGAACCGATTGGCTATAAAGATAAACAGTATATAGTGATTACACTTGTCTTGTGAATCTGTGACAGTTATGTATCTGAAACGCACTCAGGTGGGTAAGATTAGTTAGTAACTACTGCCGATAAGGTTTCACATTTCGTCAAAAAAAGTTGTCGCATCAAGAATAGACCGAAAAAATAATAAAGCAGAGCATAAGTAATAAAAGAGTGTCTCAGCCTATTTCAAATGTAAATCTCTGTCGTTGTAACGGTTCGCTCTCCGGAAAAATAAGACGTAGGTCGGCGAGATTGTCGCTTCTTGCTTTTGTTGACTTGGAAAATTTTCAGGCGACGCATTCGAGGATTTGCGACGAGTGTATATGTCGCCCTCGGATTGAAAAGTTAAACAATACACGGGCGGATGTTTTATTTTGAGGTAGGTAAAATCGGCGAGACTCGAGAATTAGAGGATACAAGATTGAATGCTATAGTAGATTTGCAGCATGTTATTAGCGAAGTTTTGAAAGCGAGACAGGGATGGTATGAAACATTGTGATAATAATAATAAATCTTACGTTTTTATTTTGAATTGGACTAATATTTTTGGTAATACATATCATATTATCAGTATATAAACTTTAAAAAATATGTCTCAGGCGGAACTCGAACCCGCATCCCCTCGCAAGTTTATATACTGATATTACAATTGCAATTTAATTGCTAAAAATATCAAATAAAGTAAATACATATCATATTTTGCTAAAGAACAGACAACGGCAGGCCAACCTACATAAAAAGTTAAAGGTCATTGAATTTCAAGTTTAAGTCCAACAAGTAGAAATTAATATCAATTGAGAAAATTTGACGTTTTGTGATAGGTTGACGTGCTGTTCTGTACCTACATATTATGGTAAGAAACATGGTAACATTATACTCCGTAGCAATTATTGTTCACTCCAGGGTTCCAATTTATTAAAAAACAAGCTGACCCGGAAAATGTTTTTTGCGTAGGTACGTTGGTGGTGGAAGAGTGATATTTTTATTAATGAATATCATGTTATATACTTATTTTCCTATTCCAGACGAAGATACATCCAAAGCCTCATAAAACATAAAAATTGGTCCAGTCATTTTCGAGTTATTGGTGTAGGTAACTAACACGATTTTGTTTTAATACAGCTTGTTTTATAGAAGGTATATCCATCCTTCCATCTATCTATCCAAGCCAAAACCAGCCTACGTTAACATATTATTATCTATCTATCTATCTACCTAACAACCTTTAGGTATAAACATTTTTTTCTAAGAAATCTTCCACATACGCTCCATGATACACAATTTTGGTAGTGAACAATTTTTTTTTCAATTAACACTATTAATTAGTTTGAGCTACTTCTCATATTGATACTTATAACGTGAAGAATTAACGATGTAACAGTAAATCTAGCAAGTATCAAAAATATGTATGTGTCTATATAATTTTGTACATATTTACAGTATTAGGAAAAACCTCGTTGGTCTAGTGGTTTAGTTACCGGGCCAAGATTTTGGGGTCATGGGTTTTTAAAAGGGTCGCAGGTTTTTAAAAGTACTCTTTAAGGCGACTACTAGAGCTAAGTGCTGCCCCCAATGGGGACTACCGTTTCTTTGCTCACCAGTTGGCGCCACTGTAGACTGAGGTCCGGAGGTATAGCTGTCAAAGGCTATTGGCGCCGAAACAAAGTGTTATATCTTGAATCTAATTAAGGTTATATTGTTTATAAATAACTATCTTGATATCAACAAACTAACTTCTGAAATAGTTGCTCTTGAGGCCGCCTATTTTTGCGCTTTTTCTTAATTCCGCTTTTAAAGCGTTTACATTAATCGCCAAATAATCCATATTTGCGATATTTTACGAAGGAGATCACTTTCCAGCAGGTAAATTAAAGAAATTATAATTTTTGCAACAAATTCCGCTAAAACCAGTACAAAGTGAATGATATTGGATCTCACACCACACTAGCGCCTCTAGTGGCAAATTCACTAGCGATAGCCCCCATTGATTTATTTTTATTACTTCTAAACAAAATGTATTCTCAAAAAACTAGAACAGTATCATTTCATCAAATCACCTCTAGTATTTATTGTAAAAAAAGTAAAGTAGCAGCCTATAATCATCCCACTGCAGGGAAAATGCCTCCATCATTGAATTCAAGTTACCACAGTAAAGATGGGTGTACTGCCATAATCATTGCCAAATGCGGGTTGGTGATCACAAACCCGAGCAACGTTCGAAAATTCGAAACTTTTTGTTGCCCGACACGGGGTCGAACCTGGGACCCCGAGATCTTGGCCCGGTATTTAAATCACTAGACCAACGGGGCGTTATTTATTGAATCACAGTAAACTTTTCTGCTAGAGTAAAGGCGATTGCTCAAATGACTGTGGATGAATGTATTAACGTAAAAATTTATGTGTAATCATGATAAAGATGTTGTTATTCGCTTATGTAATCTATGTTTGATACACCTAAAAAATTATATTCATTTACGTTTCCGCAGTTTGGAAAAATAGAAGGTCACAGAAATTGTAAATTAAAATTTATTGTGCTCTTATTCAGACTACATAAGGTTAAAGTTTTGCAGTAAAAGACAAACAGTCTTGTCTTTTACCGAGTTTTATATGTGTATTTGTAGTCCCAATATTCGTAAATAACAACTGCGTAAAACTAAATGCGTAAAAACCATGAAAAATGTAAATTACAAACACCAACAATGTCAGATGTCACTGTCATTATGAGATGAAAGTGATGCGACATTAATCGATGGTTAATCGATTATAATATGATTGTCTATCACCAAAATACGTTTAAGTTTTAAACAGCGTTAAATATATTATTTGACATAATTGAAATTTATCTGTTTAAGAATTGGTGAACTCGGGTCTAAATGTCTAAATGTTTTTGGGGTGGTGGAATCTACCTCCTAGTGGTCTACCCTGGACAATGGCATCTTTGGTTTTCTAACCGATGACGACGGCTAACAGATCCCTTTGCGGTGGTAGGCTTTGTAAGAGGCCGCCTGGATGCTACCATCCTCCTGCCGGAGTCCAACGCCAAACAGTTTTTCTGGGTTCCGCTGGGAGTGGGAGAACCAGTGCCACTTTCTAGGTAAGCCCGCTTCATCTTGGGCTTCTACTTAACTGTAGAGTTAAGTATGCAGTCAAGAGCAAGCCCATTGATACTAAAAAAAAAAAATATTTTGTTTGTTATTTGGCAAATACAAAAACGAAACTTTATAATATCAGTATATAAACTTGAAAAATTTTGTCTCAGGCGGGAATGTCTTTGTCTGTCTACGCTGGCTCACAGCGTAAGAATATGCTTGAAAAATTCGCGCCGTGTCGCAGTGTCTCGGTGGCCTAATGGTATGGCGCCCGCCCGGCATGCGAGGAGATGCGGGTTCGAGTCCCGCCTGAGACAAAATTTTTCAAGTTTATATACTGATATTATAAGTGCAATTAAGTTGCTAAAATATCAAATAAAGTACTACAATTTTAGTTCATTCATAGTACTAGATTTGGAAAATGTCTTATAATGTCTTTTAAAAAATCCCACCTCAGGAGGATTCAAACCCGCAACCTTTCGCTCACTGGGAGACTGCTCTGAACATCACTACCCGGACATCTGGTGTGTCGACGAATTTATTCAAAGCTCTTTGCTGTAAGCCAGCATAGTTTCATCAATCTTTTTAGTTAGTAAGTATCTTTAACATCCAAAGGAAATATATTTATAAATATTTAACTATCAGTTAAGATAAAACTGCTTTTAAATATTCATAAAACTGTTCTATAAGCAAATAAATTGCAATTGTAAATTGAAAATAAAATACCATTTATTTATTTAAGTATATGTAATTGAGTTTGTGGGTTCATTCAAACCTCAGGCGGTTAAAAAAAATGTCATGGAATTGTATTTGCAAGAATTTGGAATCCTCAACATTGCTCGGGTTTGTGATTACCAACCCTCATTTGGCAAGCGTGGTGACTGGTGACTATGCTCGTGCCCATCATAGCTGTGGTAACTTGAATTCATTGAGGCCTTTGCCCTGAAGTGGGATGATTATAGGCAGTTACTTTACTTTTTTTTTTAGAATACGATTCATGATGCATGCATGTAATTGTAATTATTTTTAGACTCGATGTTATCATTATTCTTTACATTGATTATGTTGATACATTACATTTTCTCGCGTATAATTGACCAATAACGTCTTTTTGTACAATAAAGTCGTTAGCCATCATCCCTATTGCTTGGAGGGTCTTATAAATCACAAGAAAACCGAATTCCTGACCGCAGTTTCCCTTTTCTTATTTGGCGATATAGCTGAGCCCTTTAATAGGCACCTAGCCGATAAATTACACTGAGCTTTCCGCAGGGTTTTGTGGTAATCGATAGCGATTTCAATTTGATTTGATTTACCGAGCGTGTAATCAGTGATTATAAGGCGTTTACCTAAACAAACAATGTAGGTAAGACTTGGTATCTAAGATACCGTTATCCTTACTAATATTATAAATATGAATGTAGGTAAGTTTGTTTGTTTCGCTTTTACGTGAAAACTAAAACTGATCATAATAAAATTTTGTGCACATATTTTTGGAGGTATTAGAAATAACATAGCGTCACTGAATTTCTATCACCACGTAACTCATTTATTGGCGGTTTTGACATTTTGATGCCATTCGCTAGTGAATCGAAAAACGCGTCGTTTCTCCTAATCAGATTCAAGATACGACCAATAAAAACCTTTTGAAATTACGGAAAAGGAGCAGGCCCCTAATTCGCGTAACCGAATCGTATCACAATCGTAATTGAACGACAGGTTTTTGACAGTTCTAGTATGGGCTAAATGTCAAAATCGTCCAATTCAATCACGATCGAACTGCGATTCGGTTTCGCGAATTAGGCCCCTGCACGGAAGTCACTGTCCTGTGAAAAGTACATAAGTCCAGCCTAGTTCTATACATTGAGCGGTCCTCTCAGCTGAAGTTGGGAATTATTCAAAAAGGTTTTTTGTCTCTCCTGAGAAGTTCGTAAAAATGAGTTACGTGGCGTTTGAACTTCAGTGAAGATAGGCTATTTAGTATCTCACTGTTGGGCACAAGTTTCCGCAAGCGCTGATGTAAAGTGTAGTTCATTCGGGCAGGGACGCAGGCGAAAAGCTAGTAGGCCCATACAAAAATTAAACTACAAAATATCCATGACAATGAAACATGTTTTATACTTGAATAGTAAATTAACCTTACGTATAGGTATGACAATAAGTAAATAAAACCGGCCAAGTGCGAGTCGGACTCGCGCACGAAGGGTTCCGTACCAAAAAGGCCAAAAGAACGGGTTTGTTGTATGGGACCCCCCTTAAATATTTATTTTATTTTGTTTTTAGTATTTGCTGTTATTGCGGTAACAGAAATGCATAATTTGTGAAAATTTCAACTGTCTAGCTATTGCGGCTTTTGAGATACAGCCTGGTGACAGAGCGACGGACAGACGAACAGACGGACAGACGGATAGACGGACAGACGGACAGACAGCGAAGTCTTAGTAATAGGGTCCCGTTTTTACTCTTTGGGTACGGAACCCTAAAAAAGCACCGAAATTTATTAGTTACGATTGGTGAAGGTTTTTTTCAGTCGCTGTTGTATAACAAATTTTTTATTTTATGTCTAAACATTTTTGAGAAATACATATTTGAAGTCATGCATAATAAAATAATAGTTTGCACCTTATCATATAAAAGAGTTTTTTAGGTGTTGATAGACTATTTTTGGGCTTTTTTACCAGACTGTGTCTGAAAGAGGGTTATGTTTTTCGAGAGTGTGTATATTTTATGTATAATTGTTTCGCATGCCCTACAGCCCAAACTGCATGTCAGATTTTAAATTATAAGATATCATTAGATTGGTTTTGACTGCGAGAGTGACTAAGGCTATAAAAAAATTCGGAATTCGGAAAGAGATAAAGTTGGAGGGCGGTTCTCCGAGACAACGGAGCGTGCGGGTGCGGCTCTGTATCCAACGTGATTAACTAAAATAAAACAAAAACCCAACTGCAAAACAACTAAACTTAAAAAAACTGAAAAGCATAATATTAGGGGTTAAAGTATGAAATTGCCGTTTTGTATGGACGAAATCGAGAAAAGTCATTTTTCCATACTAACAATTTTTTAGTTTTTTAAAAACGCCTGAACCGTTTTCGATGTAATTAAAGGTGAAAGTTACATGGTTATAAAGCTACGCATTATAGTATTTAAATTTCTGAAAATCAAAGTATATAATACAAATATACTTAATTGAAGCAAGAAGGTCAGCTGACACATTGTAAGGGGTCTTTTTAACGACTTCCTTTGAAGTAATAGGCACTAGTATTGCAATTTTTTTTTAGTCAAAAGTTACTTTATTTAGTTTTTGATACAATACAAAAAGAATTACGCAATAATGTGACTATACTTAAGAGCTATAAACAAAATAAAAAGTGGGAAAATAATTGGCAATTTCATACTTTAACCCCTATTACAAGCTCTAAGATGCCAGAATTGAATTCGCAGACGGGGACGATCATCAACCAAGCGGCCTGGGCTAGCTCAATTAAATCCGCAGTTTCTTCGGTTGATGATTGGTCCTGCGAATTGACTTTTGGGATCGTAGAGCTTGTTTTTTGCTTTTCAGTTCTTATAAGTATAGTTATTTTTGCAGTTGGGTTTATTGTTTTATTTTAATGATTTGTTTTACTTACATTTCTTTCTTTCTTTTTAAATAACTTGAATTGAAAACTGTATCAAAAAAATACTTAAAACTGAAAAAAATATACACGTACTTTTAAAATATTCAACAATAATGACACACTGTAGAAAATCTTAAACAATTCAATACACATCTTCTCAATCTTTTCAACGAGTTAAAATCTGCAGGCTATATAGCGTATGGATGGAGCGACACAGTTTTATTTGCGAGTGGTTTGCAAAATAATCATATAAGCGACCAATATTTTAAGGACATATCATATGTCGCCGCGTTGGTTAGAACAAGCCAATCAGACTGCTTCTCATGCAGGCCAACATAAACCGCGTCATGTCAGTAACAGCCTTGCTACGAACGAATTAAAATTCATTATCATACTACAGGCCTAAAGCAAATGTTTAAAAAAGTTGTAATAATCATGGACTTTATTACTTTGGATGGTGCGATGTAGGATACAATCTTATTGGCCCTTACTAGACCATAATGCGGGGTTTGCTCGATAGATAAGTCTCGCCGAGTAGTTATCGAACCGCAAGAGCTGTAAAGGCTAATTGGTGGGGTGGCAGTTACTGTTAGGGCTGTCGTAAGAAGAGATATTTAACTAAGCATTGGAGAAGCTATAGTTAAATAAAGGTCATCTTGCAGCTAGGAATTAGTGTTGCAGAAATTGTTAATAATTTATACTCCTAGCACACAAATTGAAGCATGCGAACACAGTGTGGTTAATTTGGTGGGTGCGGTAGCCCTAGTTACGGGCAGGACGTTAACGTGGGCAGGGATTGCGAAAATTAACCTCTTCCGAG
Organism: Anania crocealis; assembly: GCA_949315895.1. Lineage (NCBI taxonomy): Eukaryota > Metazoa > Arthropoda > Insecta > Lepidoptera > Crambidae > Anania > Anania crocealis. Next base: position 2,984,857 of record OX438856.1, read on the forward strand.
AGACCCAATTGGCGGGCTATGATTAGTTTGTAATTTGTGACGGGCCAGAATTGTGGTCGATTCAAATGTTCGGCTTGAAAATGTTAACGGCTAAAGGACTGCGATTAGATTGTTTAAAGTTTCGCATTATTTGTATCATTCATTATAGCTTAATTTTGTGTAAAGTGGAATGATGGAGGTCTGCGGGTTACTTTACTTTTTTTAATTAAAATACTTGAACTCGAGCGTTTTAAGTATTTTAAAGTGGGTATTGAGCAAATAAATATATTTATGCGCAATGCATTCGATCTGGCCCCCAAATCCGCTAATTTACAAATGGCTCAAAAGAATCGCAATTGCAGCGCAATTGTATAAAAAGTAAAAAAAATGCGATGCCATGGCGCTTTCATGCTGAAATATCGTAAAATAGGTGAGTTTATCTTGACATTTTTGTACTGGGCTATACCAAAAGAAAAAATAAGCCATTCGTTTTTTTTCTCGTATCTACGAGTTAATAAATAACTTTAATGTTAATAAATAACAATCTTGTTTTATTAAAATTTGAAAGGTGATTAAAATTTCACCTGTATACTGATTTAAAGTTTCATGGTCGCTATCGTAAGAGTTAAATATTTCGAGATTTCTACCATGTACCTTGTTAATTATAACAAGTTACTGGCACCTAATTCGCGTGACCGAATCGTATCACAATCGTAATTGAACGACAGGTTTTTGACAGTTCTAGTATGGGCTAAATGTCAAAATCGTCCAATTCAATCACGATCGAACTGCGATTCGGTTACGCGAATTAGGCCCCTGATATTTCAGCATGAAAGCGCCATAATGCGCCATGGCATCGCAATAGTATATTTTGACATTACTACCATAGCCGTGGGTAAGAGCTAGAGTAGTCTAAAAAAATGCTCACCTTGTGAAGTGTATGAAACCAGATTTTCAATGTTAATAAATCACAAGTAAACTTAAGTAAAAACTTAGATTTGTAATCACAAACCGGTTTCCGCGCCGGCTTAATCAGTGCTACACCGGCAAGTGCTTATTTCCAAGTTCAGACCTAATTTATTCACGAAAATGTATAAATCGTGTCTAAATCCAATTCGATCATGATTGGTAGCGTCTTACGATCCGTTGCAGCTTATTTCAATTTGCTCCACCGTAAAATATCTTCCTCTGGTAATTTTCTCGAGTGAGGGAAGATTTTCATCGGTGTTCCCATCGACGGAGCTCTGGAGATGGTGATAAAGGTATTATCTAAAGTGTCGAAATTCAGCTCGGCGTAAAGCACCGAATAAAGGACATTGTCAATCCTTGTATGGAAGTTGGCCCAAGTGCTGCCCAGAATGAAGCCATGGTGCATTTTGTTCCTCAAGCCAACCCTAACCTGTAAACCAAAGTGCTTGAAAATCTATCCCAGGACACAAGAGTTTTTTTTTGTTTTTAGTGAATTATTTATGTATGAAAAATGATTTTAACACTAAAAAGCAACTATTTAATAATTATTACTTCAGTTTTACATCATCATCATCATCAAATCAGTCACAGGACGTCCACTACTATAGTTTTATAAGCAATAATATTAATCAATCGATAATTACATTAATTAACGTAATTAATCAGGAACAGTAATACTCGTATTTTACAATAATTAATAACCACTTTAGTTAACATAAGTAATCAGTCAGTAACAGCAGTGGAAGTGACTATTACTTATTGTACTGTAATAGTATAGTTATAAAATTCACTAATAACATGACCTGTTTTTTTTTGTCTAGGACCAATTTTTTTTTCATATTTTTTTTTAAGTAATATAGTATCACGATCCCAATTTAGTCGCATTAATACCTGGGCAGCATTTGGGCCAAACCCAGGCAATGTCCTTTAACTGTAGTCAAGCGTATATCAAATTTGACACCTATACTAGCCTGATAAAATTTAGTACCTTCATTTAGGGACGTTAATAATAGGCAGTATAATGATTTTTTTAAATCTTTCTGTTAGGATTCCGTACTTTTCAACGTTAGCTATGTTACTACTAGCTCGTAGTAGTTATTGACACGGTTTAAGCCTCGTCTTAATAACACTGCCAATGGGGGCTATCGCTAGTGATTTTGCCACTAGAGGCGCTTGTGTCGCGTGAGGTCCAATATCATTCACTTTTCACTGGTTTTAGCGGGTTTTGTTGCATAAATTATAATTTCTTTAATTTACCTGCTGGAAAGTGATCTCCTTCGTAAAATATTGCAAATATGAATTATTTGGCGATTAATGTAAACGCTTCGAAAGCGGAATTAAGAAAAATTGCAAAAATAGACGGCCTCAAGAGCAACTTTTTTTAGAACTTAGTTTTTTGATATCAAGATAGTTATTTATAAATAATAAACCTTAATTAGATTCAAGATATAACACTTTGTTTCGGCGCCAATCGCCTTTTACAGCTAATACCTCAGGACCTCAGTCTACAGTGGCGCCAACTGGTGAGCAAAGAAACGGTAGTCCCCATTAGGATTAGTTCATAACGTGAAGTCACCAGTATGTATTTAATGTAAGTTTTTTTGAATATGAAAGTTTGTGTTTCATGTAAGTTAGAACTAACAGTTAACATAATTAATAATAATGTCAGGTGATCAGCTTAGATAAAATATACGACAAAGGGACGTGTTTGAAATACATTTCTCTCTTGTTACCTACAAAACGGAATTATTAAACAAGTCCTGAAGGAGTCGAGGCCTCGGCGAGACGACTCAATTGCGAGACAGCAAGGGACCGGGCCTTTTACGGCCTATATTATTGAGCCATAAACCATAAAAGGCTGCCGCTTTATAAAAGCTAAAACAAAACACAAGCGACCGCATATTTCTTGTTTATTCACTCCAAGTTACATTATGGCGTGCAATCAACCGAGTGAGATTTTTTTATGAAGAGCTTTTGATGTTTGAATTGTGGGCTGAAAAATCAATGAGGAAAATCGCGGCCATGCCTATTAGTCTTACCATAGCTTTTATCATTGATTTTACTGACAACGGTCAAAAAGATTAAAGATTTATTAGAGTAATAGGTATGTTTCTTTGTGAAAACTTATTTTTACAGTTTTTTTACTATTTAGTATTTTGATGCGAGATTGACTAGGGCGTGTAGTTCGTAGGACGTAGCAGTGTTTTTCCGTTATGTACTCCGTAGTACGCTGTATGTTTTGTTTGGAGCACTTAAAGTTTGCTCATGTTGTTCCCACGAGTATAGGACAAAAACCGTCCATCCCCTCAGAGAGTCCATTGTAGAGAAAAAAGGGCTTGATACATGTAGCACCAAAGTAAGTACTCGTCAAATCAAATTATACGAGAGGGAAAGGAGATACTAAAATTTTTGTTTAATAAAATATGATATCGTTTGTCTTATACCCACGACGACATCAGTGTTACTAAAAACACATTCTTATTGAAAACTACAGCGTTTTACCTTTATCATAAAATATAGTTCTGCAAAAGTGATGTCGCTACAGACTTTTATTAACAGTTACCGATACAAAAAAAAAACGTTACCAGCATCGATATCGATTTCTATAACTTTATGTTAGCGCATCTACCAATAGTATTCGATAGGCGGCAGGCATGGTGACCACAGCTAGGTGAATTGTTGAGGTACTCTGAAATTTGTTCAAAGTTAGTTTGTTGCGGGCTCCGGACACGGCTAGCCACTCGCCGCTCGCCGGCTGGTTGGGATTCCATTTGTTTAATACAAGACCGTTTGCAAACTAATTAAAAATAAAAACGAATTAAAAATAGGTTTGGCAGACTTTTTTGACTAAGCTGTTGCAGTAAATTTAGTATTATCAGTATATAAACTTGAAAAATTATATCTCAGGCGGGACTCGAGCCCGCATCTCCTCGCATGCCGGGCGGGAGCCTATCTTATTAATCATGTTGTATGTTTGATGATTGGTATTTTTATGAATCTAAATTTTTAAGATTTGAATTAATTGTTTATGGAAATGCGGTCCCGGCTGAGACATAATTTTTCAAGGTTAAATACAGACAGCTTAACAATTTTACTATTATTAATTGTAGTTGTAATTTCGCAATAAAATTGTATTGTCATATTAATAACTCAGTCAGAAACCATTCTTCAAATCTCATCACTCTTCCATATTTTCTCTACGGTTACATGAGAGACTTAAATACACTTTATTGCTATGCAAAAAGGCGTCAGTTTGTCGACCTATATAGATTTTAGAACCTTCCAATTGCAATGGTGATAATTTTAGGTAGGTAGGTCTAAAGTTTATTCCTTATTTTTAATCAAATATTCTATGTATCTGGACGTGCTAGACACATTTCCTTTTCTTACGTATTCCTTATCAAAACATGTATATAATGAAATAATTATGTTGGTCTAAGAGTAATAAAAATGTGGTCCTTTCACTCCGTTACCATTTAGGGCTGTTTTGAAATTGTTTTAGAAATAAATTGTTGATGTAACATAAAAGTACAATTCTTGAATATTAATAAATATTCCATTAGAGTCCCAACTAAGATATTAGTAAAAAAGTATTAAAAGTATCGATACTTTTAATGTTTTTTTTCTAATATACTGTTTTAAACTTTCATGGTCACTATCGTAAGTTGTTTCGTTTCTTTTTTTTAATGTCTGGCCATTTAAGGCGTTTGGATTCGACACGATATTAACTTAAGAGGTATGTATACTCGTATATTACTTATGACGGGTAGTTAAAGTAAGCTTAGCAATCGCTACAAATCCGTTGTTTAGTTTGGCATCAGTAGGATTACCACGTACAACACATTAATATTGCAAACTGCTTTTGGGGTAAACTTTAAGATATACTGCTCCCAAGTCGTCTAAATGTACAGCCTGAATATATACATGCTACGAGTACTAAATACGTAACATGATCCGCATACTAAGGACAAGTGTTATTGTATTTTTAATTCTTATATTAAATTCACTTTTGTTGATATTGTTTAAAATATTTACTAAGGCGACTACTAGAGCTGAGTGCTGTCCCCAATCGATTCAATTTTATTAATTCTAAACAAAATCAATTCTCAAAAAACTAGAACAGTATCATTTGAGCAAATTACCTCTAGTATTTATTGAATCACAGTAAACTTTTCATTTAGTTGTTTATATAGTAGAATGTTGCTAACGCCAAAAGCGGCCGCTTTTGGCAATAATGTACAATACCTACGAAGGAATGCCAGAATGAAAAGCAGTTAAAAGTGATTCAATAAATACTAGAAGTAATTAGCTCAAATGATACTGTTCTAGTTTTTTGAGAATTGATTTTGTTTAGAAGTAATAAAATTATATCAATTGTGGCCAGCACTTAGCTAGTAGTCCCCTTAATGAAAAACCTTGTAAAATTTTGTGGACTTTCAAACCTTCTTAATAATTCTTGTAAAATTATTAAAAATTACTCATTTCAAATTATTCTATTTTAATTAACTTGGTTGATGAGTGCCAGTCGATAAAATGTCAAAAGTCGTGTGTCAAAACCAACACCACCACTTTAAATGAAATGACTGAAAAAAATGATCTGTATAATACCTGGAAGAAAATGCAAACGCTTAAAAAGGCACATATAAGACGCAACATAGCCTTTTGACCCCGATGGAATAGAACTGGGCAAAGGCATAGTCAATAAACCGGACAAAGCTGTTTGAAGAAGTAGGGAGTTACACTCGGCAGAAAGATAACGTGTGAAAAAGAAATAGGCCTTTTTCCTAGTCGACAAGGCGTGAACGCGACGCATCGCCTATTTCTAAAGGAATGTAAATACACGCACCTTGAAGAGTGCGTCTGAATCGACACATACCGGCGAACCCCTCGTGTGTCAACAGGCACCGACATTTGCTTGTAACTATTCTGGATGGGAGAAGAGGTTTTGCTTTTATATATTGTAAGTAGTGTTAGTAAGTTGGTGATTGTTTTACCATAACATTACTTAATCAAAAATAAGATTATTAGCCAGTAAGATTTAACCTTCAGTAGCAAATGAAGATACTTTTTACTAGTATAGATATGTACTCGTACATAATAAAGCTTTTCTCAATGTAACTCATTATAAAGCACAGAGTTTAAGTATGAAACTCACTGGCGAACCACCACAGCCTTCTATGCCAGGTCAAGTAACAGCAAACCAGGTCGCACATCAGTTGATCCTGAATGGAAAGTCTTCCTCTCGTCTGAAAAGGCTGCCCAGGACCAATGACTCTATGAACAACTGTGTCACATTGAGCCAGCCCTTCGTTCTAGCGGACATCATCGAAGCCATAAAGTCGCTGAAATGCGGCAAAGCTACTGGGGCTGACAACGTTTCCGCTGAACAAATAAAACACCTTGGACCTTGTGCTGTATCCTGGTTGCTAGAGCTGTTTAATAATTGCCTCGCTAACACCTGCATACCGCGCCTCTGGCGAAAATCAAAGGTTATTGCAATTATTAAACCTGGCAAGCCGGGCAACGATCCAAAAAGCTACCGACCTATTTCGTTACTGTGTCATACATATAAGCTGCTGGAACGAGTGCTGCTTAATCGTCTCGTAACCGTTGTTGACCCTAAACTCATCCCAGAGCAAGCTGGGTTCAGACCAGGTAAATCCTGCTGTAACCAAACACTAAACCTCACACAACACCTTGAGGACGGATACGAGTTGGGCCAAGTAACGGGAGTAGTATTCGTTGACCTGACGGCTGCGTATGACACGGTTAACATAAAAAGATTACTGTGGAAAGTAACAGAGTTGACACAAGACCACCATTTCACCAGGATACTCAGTGAACTACTTCACAACCGGCGCTTTCAGGTTCATCTCTTGGATGAAAAGAGTAGATGGAGACCTCAGAAGAACGGCCTACCACAAGGGAGTGTACTGGCCCCTCTCCTCTTTAATATCTACACCAATGACCAGCCACAAATACCACACACGACTCGCTTTATATACGCTGATGACCTAGCTTTGGCTTCCCAAGCACCATCTTTTGAAGAAGTCGAAACCCACCTGACGGCTGGATTGCAGGTTCTTAGCAAGTACTATGACAGCAATTCATTAAAACCCAACCCGTCAAAAACACAATCTTGCGTCTTCCACCTTCGCAACCGGGAAGCCAATAGAGTCTTGAATATCACATGGCGTAACGTGCCCGTGGCTCACTGTTCCTATCCCAAGTATCTTGGCATCACATTAGATAGAGCCCTCACGTTCAAACAGCACTGTACAAACACAAAGATGAAAGTGCACGGTAGAAACAACATCCTGCGGCAACTTACTTCTACCAAATGGGGAGCATCTCCGCATGTCTTACGGACAACCGGCATGGCTCTCTGCTACTCGGCTGGTGAATACGCCAGTCCAGTATGGAGCCGTGCCGCGCACACAAACCTGGTGGATACAGCATTAAACGACACTTGCCGGATTATTACAGGCTGTCTTAAACCAACTCCTGTTGGTATGCTGTATCCACTAGCCGGCATCGCACCGCCGGCAGTCCGAAGACAGGTGGCTAGCTCCATCGAGAAGGAAAAAATGGAAAAAGACCCACGCCACCCAATGCACCAGTATGTCTCAGTACAGCAGAGACTAAAAAGCCGTCATAGTTTTATAAAAAATGCAGAGCCTCTCGATGACGATGCCCCGAAGACCAGACTCCGACTCTGGAAGGAGAGATACCCAACCTCACTGACTATACCACCAGCCGAAAAACTACCCCCCGGTAACAGCTTACCATGGCCGACGTGGAAGTCTATGAATAGACTCCGGACCCAAGTCGGCCGGTGTAAGGAAAATATGCATCGGTGGGGTTACAGCACATACGAGCCTTGTGAGTGTGGTACCTCTCCCCAGACCATGGCTCATTTGCTGAGCTGCCCAGCGTGTCCCACCACCTGTACACGCGAGGACTTGTACAACGCTACAGATAACGCTATCCGCGTGGCTGAGTACTGGTCCACAAAAATCTAGCGCCAAAAAAAAAAAAAAAAGCCATGATCGATACGCTAAGAAGAAGAAGTATGAAATCGCCGTTTTTGGGAATAAATACTTTGCCTTGACATGAAATCTTCATGGTGTAAAATATTCGAATAAAAAATTTTGCAAAAAGACTCGACTCGAAGGACAATGAGGTTTTTTTAAGTTAAGCTACATTCAATTTTAGAGTAGCAATTTTTTTTAAAATTTTGTTCAGAATAAAAATGTTCCAACTTCGAAAATCCGAGCTATTTTTGAATATGAGTTCCGACGCGGAACGAACGCAGCAGAAACAGCTTGCTCGCACTATCATTGCTGCATTTGTGCTGCATTTGGAGAGGAGCTGCTAATTAACGCATGGTGCCTTTTTGTTTTAAACGGTCCTATTAAAACACAATATGTGTATAACATTGAATTGAAAGAGATGGTAGCAGATGATACGAGTCAAACTACTCAGAATTAGCGGCATCGTTAAAAGTTGACATAAAATCAATAGGATTGATCTCCTAAATAAAATAACAAAAAACGGTTATGTAGTTAGTCTATATGCTGTAGAAGTAGGAGCGAGAGGTATACCAGCAAAATCTCTCTATAACCTGTTGAAAGACCTTGGCTTGGCTAGAACTGCAGTAAGTTCTATACTAGAGCGAGTGTCTAAAGCTGCATTAGTAGGTTCGTACCAGATTTGGCTGGGCAGGGAGAGAAACACGAGTAGTGAAGGTGAGTGTTGATGTACGTCGAAAATGGGCCCCTTAAACCTACACCCGTGTCACAAGTACCGGGAGCTACTCGGAATTTCTCTTTCTGCCACACGATGGACCCGGCACCCGCACTGTGAATCCATGGAACTGAAATCTTTAAATCTTAATTTACCTAATTTTAGTTTCATTTTAAAAAAACAGCCATGGCGAATGCCATAGCTGTTTTTTTTTCGTTTGATAAGTCGAGTCAGTCGCAGCCTTAGTCGCAAAACTAGTCTCCTTAGTCTGACAGGTGTCATTCTAATCAAGCTATATATTAAGGACTATAGTTCATATTATCCAACAATGTTTTTCAATAAGCATCACCAATCAATCATTACCAGCCATTATCAGTTCAATGCTGGATACAGGCATCTTTAAAAGAAGGATTTTGGCAAAATCGCCACTTATTAGGGGTGGTGGGATCTACCTCCTAGTGGTCCACCCTGAGCAACGGCATCTTTGGTTTTCCAACCAATGATGACGGCTAACAGATCCCTCTGCGGTGGTAGGCTTCGTGAGAGGCCGCCAGGATGCTACCACCCTCCTGCCGGAGTCCAGCGCCAAACAGTTTTTCTGTGTTCCGCTCGTGTGTGGGAGAACCAGTACCTCTGGATAAGCTCGCTCCATCTTAGGCTTCTTCTTAACCTTATAGTTAAGTATGCAGTCAAGAGCAAGCCCATTATTTATAAAATAAATTAAAAATAACTCTTGGTAGGCAGACGCTGCTACCGGTTTTCGTTGGGCAGTACTCCTTTCGCATGCGGTTGTTTACGGCTTATAATTTATTCGGACATCGAATAAGCATAATGCTTATGAACTTTACTATAATCTATACAAATAAATAAAGTTTAAGTGTTCGTTTGTAATTTCAAATTACCAGATCTTCAATAGATAAAATACTGTAAAAAAAACCTTATTAAAATTTTTGTTGGTAATTTGTCAGGCTGTCTACTTGTTCTAGGTAATCTCCGAAACGGCTGAAAGATTTTTGACGGGACTTTTATCGGCAGATAACTAATGTTATAAGGATTTACTTAGGCTACTTTTATTTTAGAAATTGAATTTATTATAATAAATTTAAAAAAAAATGTAAAGTCAAAAAAGGACTAGCACATCTGTTATCTTAATTTCAAACGATCCTAATAAAACAAACGTCCGCTTACTTCGTTAATCTGGTTCTAAAACATACTAAATTACATGGACAATAAAGTATGTAAGTATTACAGCCCTTTTATTTTGTGTGTTGCAGCAAGGAAATCTCATTGCCAGCAGTAGATTTAACTGCGCCGCCAGGCATTCGTTTGATGGTTTTTGTCTTGTACTCCATTCCTCAGCGGAGTATCTTTTACAAAAACCATATAAAGTGAGCGCAGACGTTTTTACAATGTTGAATGTAAAATAACACTTTGTTAGTTTTGATCCAGCTGTACGATGTCCGACGAATAAATCTTTATTTGTAGTTATGCAATAAACCAGTACAAGACGATTTATGTTTTAATGTACAGAATGAGTTTTTCATCATCTTCAGAATTTTTAATAGGTATTCAGTATCGCATTTAAAGTCCATTTATGAAGTAAAAAATGTAAATCAAGTTTTCACTCAAAAATATTTTTCGCACCATAGTTTTCAATTTTTACGTTCCTATAACGACATACGGTATGAAGGGAAAAACAAAAACTTATGAATAGTATCGTTATGATGAATGATATGCGCATCGCGTAAAAAAAGTGTTGCTAGGAGGCCGTATCAAAAATTTTAGATTTTTAGCGGACAGTTTCTAAGTCCTTTATCTTGATATTTTTGTACTGGGCTAATACTAAAAGAAAAAATACGTAATTTGTTTTTTGTCTTGTAGATTGTCATATTAAAATTTGGAAGGTGGTTAAAATTGTACCCTGTATATAAAAATGAATCCCTATTTCCTTGGTCACGACATCACGCGTAAACGGCTGGACCGATTTCGCTAATTCTTTTTTTAATTTTGTTTGTCATTGACCGGAGAAGGTTCTTATAGAAGAAAAAAATAGGGAAATTGCGCGGAATATTAGAAAATTTCATAAAACTTAATCACCATACTAAATTATTTGTAATGTAACCGTATCGCTTTTGGCAATTTCAACTTTTTAAATAGCGTTTGACATAACATTGGCAGAATGCGTGCTGCAAATATCTTCAAGAAGGGGGTAAAAATAACTGAATTTTGTACATGGCCAGTAATTTATATCGCCTGTTCCCGTGTCGGAATACCAACAAAACTATTTATATTTCCGCCAGAAAAAAAAACAAAGAATGTTGTACATCATCATAAAGCATAATAATAATAAACAATTGATAAAAAAAAAATTATCATACCATTTCGTTATCAATATTAATAGTTAAAAGGCAGGATAACGTTTTTGGACCTGACAGAACGCTAGTGTTTTATATAAATAAAGTATGTAACGGCTTATAATCATCCCACTGCAGGGCAGTGTATGAGGGAACACTCCAAACGACACGTTGAACACACAGCCAAATAATTTTAAGGTTACATTAAGTTTATTGAGTACCTACCTATTTTCAAACTCAATTTATGTTTGAACAACTTCATCTGTATTACAGTCATTATGGTAGAATCGAAGAGTGAGAGGGGGATTTGTTTGGATAGAGGGAAGGGGGGTGTGTCACAACATTACCCGAGCTACAGAAGCCAGGACTTTCTACCGAGTCTTATTGCATACGAATTGAGTTTATTATTATTGTTACTTAAAGGAGACCGAAACGATCTCATACAAATCTGGCCCCTGTTTGTAAAGAGATGAAAATAGTGTGTTAAAAAGTTAATACATTGAAGTCATCTACTGAAAATTCTGTTATTTGGCAATCTGAAAGCCGAGAAATTTTATTATAAAGCAGTTTGGTAAAAGTGAGGTTATGTTGCAAACTTTTACTGTCAGACCCTATACTTATGTGCAAAGATATTGCCCAAATATCAATTTATATTTAGTATCTAATAAACGCTGATTCCATTTATCATTCATTCTTAACACATTAAGCGCCATGGGGGTCACCGGTGACCTCCAAACAATAAAATTTTAATTGTGTCTAGTACTTCGGCAGTTAAAGGCTTAAATAAAATACCTAGGTATATTGTGAATAAAGCGTTCTAAGTCATAGGATTTACTTTTGAAAAGAACTAGAGGTACGGAATTGTGGAACTGTCAAGTGACTTGTCATTCCAGATACAGACTGCCAAAGACTGCAAATACGAGACTGATATTAATTGATTAGAAATCGATAATTCAAAATAATAAAAAAAAAAGAGCAATGTTTTTTTTTTTCAAAAATAATTATTATCCTATACAGGTTCTACCTATTTCTGCTTCTAGATTGTCAATTTATGCAAGTTATTTGTATTTTGAAAAAAATATGACTGACGTTTCATGTTTCGAACAAACCCCAGCTCATTACATTTTGGGCCCAAAACTTTACGTCTTCTTTATTATTATTGAATTAGGTAGGTACTAGCGGACCCCGCGAACTTCGTATCGTTTGGAAAAAAATACAAAGAAAATATTTTCTTAATTTTTTCAATGTTAAATAATTTGGCTGAGAATGCTAACTTTTCATAGTTCTAACTTCTAGTAATTACTTCATTAAAGAATACAAATTGTCACTTAAGTAATTAATTCTAGTCAAGTAATTATTTTTACTTGTTTATAAATACTCGTACCTACGGGTGTTAGTGTTTCTGCTTTAGGCAATGTTGTTGTTTTCTAATGTTTTATAAATTACGCATTTGTAACCCATCTTATATGATAATCTCAGCCTCTATTATGAAATGCTATCGACGTAAACAGATGCAATATACATAAACAAGGAGGATAAGATTCGTTTGTTTCAATAGCGTTCAAAAGAAATCAAGTTATGCGAATAAATCAAACCCGGCAAGGAAGTTTGTCTTACGCTCTGTAAATGCTCTGATGTAGTTACATTGTGCTGGAACAAACTAATTTCCCTAACAATTTATTCTCGTTTGACATTAAGAGCGGCTTCCAACTAACCCCTTTATGTTGGACGTTCTATCACTGAAGTCATGTTTTGAAGAAGGAAGGCTTTGCTTAGTACCTAGTACCAAGCGAATATTGATGAGCAATGATTTCAAATTCACCCTATTTTATGTTCCGCGCTGAGAATCACTGTGTCGGAGAAATGACAGCATCAATCGTATCACTCACTGGAATCTAAGCTAATCTTATGGAAAAAAATGATGGTTAAACTAAAAACACCTTTACTTTTACGTACAAACACATTATTAAGACCGACAGAGAAATTTAACAAAGGTATTGGCTGTGTCTACGTGTGATACGAACGACAGTGCCTTTTTGACTTATATGTAACCCGGCTCTGTCTACAGAAACATTTGGAAATAAATCTAGTTGCATTAAGGCTCTATTGTGCGCATGGTAAATTAAATGACGCATTGAAAGGGCTCATTAGGCGTAAATGCTTCGGCAGAAGGGGTCTGAATACAGCGTAAATGGTTGCAGGTGTCAAACGAAGCGTTCACGAAATGTCGCCATGTGGTAGCCCGTACTAAGTAAACCACTTGGAACGCTCCTATTACTAAGTTTATCAAAAATAAGAAATATATTTCTAAACGGTGATTTTATTAGATTTTTATGTTCCACCTTGGTGTTGGTTCCACTAAACAAAAATGCTGCAAATATTACAACACTTGTCGTAATATCGAAGTTGTAATAATACAGTCATCGATTTTAACTAGCAGCAAAAACAAAATTTGTCAAATTCTAAATGGTTAGGGTATTGAATGTGATTAGTGCAATATTGCCTTCCAATAAAATCAACAGCCTTTGAGTGACGTCATTACAATATTAATTACTTGGCCGATGGATAGGTACATCAGATTGCGTTTGGAGGGGAGACCTCTGATTAAGGCATTGAGCGTTTTACGTTTCTTCGAAAGCATTTTGTAATAAGATTTCGCCCTAAAGAAAAAACCATATAATGGAACACCGCCCACTGTGAAGTAATTGTATAAGGTACTTGAAGAAGATGCTGGAAGCTGATTCGAATCTGTGCAGATTGTTATCCTACCTATAATATTGACTCGTTTGAATCATTCCGATCACAAAAAATAGGTGCCTCATAATTACATTGATCTGCAGAAAGAAACGCGCGTTGAAATTTGCGTTGCCTTGTTGAATCGGTACAGAAATGAAAGGATTTTAGATCGATTTGTGTGTAAGGAGAGAAATTAAATATTTATTTATTTTGGTATGGAGAGTAACAGCTCCAATTTTAAGTTAATATCGGCCATATAGGCGATGCCCACATAGACAGAGTAGCTGGCGGAGTAGATACATTTTAATTTTTAAAATAGGTAAAAACACTGTAATCAGTTTTATTTAAATTGTAAAAACGTTCATGTATAAAAAACGTAGGTACTATCGAACGCAGTCAGGGCCTTGTTTACTTAAGGACCGTGCTATTTATTTACAAAACACTCGAGAGACCGTTTACTAACACCGGTCTCAACGAACCTGAATAAGCATTCGAATTCAAAATACAAGAAACATTCAATTAAATGTCGATGCTACTGTAGAGCATGACAAGATCCCAATGATTATATCGGTTTCTTAAATACGTGAACAACCATTTTATTAAATTTGTATTAAATATACACAAAGACATACAATAACTTAAAAGTAATATAAAATATGAAATTTATTCATAAATTTTAAAGACAAAATGTACTTGTTACCAATGATATTTAAAAAGTATATTATGCCCTTACAAAACTATCGATGTATATGTGTCGCTTGCGAACAACTGCACACATGCGTAATTCTTATTTTGTCCTTGTCATACTCGTGAAAAGAACAATTACTTTCTCTTTCATGGATTTGAAAAGACTTCGCAATTGTGACGTTTTAGAGACGCATATTAAGAGCGCATGTAACGTATCTATTACTTTTTAAATATCATTGACTTGTTACCGTGTTGTTACCATACCAAATTCCAATCAATCAATCATGTGTCTAAATAAAATGTGATTTAAATCAAAATCACTAAGGAGTATTGATATCAACTTCGAAGTAAATAACCCTTAAAATACTTGCCTTACCTACCCCTTTAAAACCCCGTTAGGGAATGACTTCAATCAAAAACGAAACACGTCTTTCATCAATTCTCTCAAAGAATGTTTATGCAAAATTAGAAGTAGATTGGATCAAGAAATCAGGATCTCCCATTCAGACTTTTTTTGCCTATCATTTATCACGATATAATGGTAAATCCGTTGATGTACTATACATTTATAATCCTGTGTTACATACAGGCTGGCCCAGATCAGACGTTTTTTTTTTTTTTTAAGGTCCTCATGTGATGAAAGTGGCAGGAAAAAAATCGCTGCCTATCCGATTACGAGTTATGTTCTTTTATTGGAAAATTTGGAAATAATACTATACGGTTTTTTTTTTATTTAAACCATAAAACAAAAAAAAACTATGTTGGCGTTCCATTGTTTTCACTATAAGGAAAGGAAAAGAAACGAGAGTTCTTATAAGTAAATCCATAGAAGTAAATCCCGTAATAATAATATTGTAATTCAGTTAGATTTTGAATATAAATGTAAAATGGATACGATGGGGTTGACATACCCGTTGGGTAAATACCCCTAAATAAAATATAGGTTAAGAAAACGATATCATTACTTATTATGTTACATTTTTGATTCATATTCTCATACATGCCACTTATTTGATATTAAGTCTGTTTAAGTGTCTAACAACACATTGTATAGTTGGAGTATCATTAGAGGTATGTCTGTGTCATTTATTATTTACGTAGCAATCTATCTATCTCCCTTCACATTTATAAAAACTGAAAAATATTCGCTAAAAATAGTTCCAAAAAGGTATATTCAGGGTTACTTTGTTTTGTTTGAACCACCGAACATGGCAAAACTTTTTAATTTGCAATATTTGTCAAGCAAATTATAAATTGGTTGTCGTTTCCAATCGATAATACTTTTGAGCGGTCAGGAAATGATTGCTTCGTGACTGAGTAGGACTTTCCAATTAAGAGTGCCCTAAATGAAAGCTTCCGATGGCTTTGCGTGGTTGAGTACGGGTAAGCAACCAAAGTATTGGGAAACATTGAAGTATTTTCATAACAACATTAGGCGTATTGGTAAAACTTTTTTATTAAAATTTGTGTTAAGAAATGCACTAATTACTCTAGACAAAATAAGATTAATTGCTTTTATAAAAAAACTAGCTGTTTCTCGAGACTTCGTAGGTATGCGTGGAATTTTACGTTTAAAACTAAGCTTACCTATGCCTATGGGTAAGCTCGCTCCATCTTAGGCTTCTTCTTAACCGTATAGTTAAGTATTAGTCAAGAGCAAGCCTATTTATTATAAAAAAAGTATACAAATTTACTAGGATAAAGAATAGACTGCGATCTATTTTTCAGATCTACCATAGATACACGAAAAAACTTAAAAAAATATCAAGCCCTTTTGGAACAGTGCCATAACCAACACTGTAATTGTTTTTTATTAAAAACAAATATCCACAAAAATATCTACTTTTTTTTTTAATATTTAAGACATGCCTGACTGGGCCACACAGAGCCATCTAGTCCCAAATTAAGCTACTATCATGTACCCTGTCGTATGGGGTACTAGACAACCGATAAACTTACTTATATACTTTTTTTTGTAAGTACATACTTATAATACATAGAAAATACTACTCTATATCTACTTATCTTTACATCCTTCTGTGTTGTTGCTGATATGAATCTAAAAAGGGAAAACGTATCAAAACCAACAGCAGTTAAGTATGCAGATACAACAACACTTTCAAATTTCCCTCTCACATGCACGAAAGCTATTCATAAGGCTTGCTTCGTTTGCCTTTACTCGTCTGCAATCTTGTATCTCCGGAGTTTAAGTGTTTGACCTCCCTTTGCCGAAATGAAGCTCACGAATACATCTTCCAGCACCGCACACTTAATATATGACCTTTATTGCTACTCCACACGGTCGATAATCCATTGATAAGCATCCGCATTTTTCCGGTTCGTGCCTTTTGTATTTCTTTTCCCGTTTTTTTCTCCGACCAGGAGCATTAAGCAGCTCCAACCCTAGTCTATTTTGGCAGTCCATGAAAGAAAAGCCACGTAAAATTGCTGAATACGCGGTTTGCATCACTTTTTAACGAACAAGAAAATACCATTTGTTTTGTAGGTAGCTACTAGACATTCTTGGAAATTATACATTACATTTACGTAATAGAGTTTGTCTTTCAAATTGAAAACACAAATCATTGAAAATTTCGTCTGCCTTAGGTTTGTCGAACTGACAACCTTCAGCAGCTCATTCGGCGATTATTTTGACCTTTAAGTCTTATTAGATAGGCTTTTGAAATGAATAAGTCCAAACAGATTATCACACTGTTGTTTATTTTACCACTTTCTCACGATACATATAACATTGATTGACCTTAATTTATATATACAGGATGAAATGTTAACCACCTTCCAAATTTTAATATAGCAATTTATGAGACAAAAAACAAATGACGTATTTTTTCTTTTGGTATAGCCCAGTACAAAAATGTCAAGAAAATGTCCGCCAAAAATCTAAAATTACGGTACGAAATTATGATAGGTTGAATATTTTTGGGTGATGATTTGTTTTACATTTTTCATTTCATAAATGGGCTCTAAATACGATACTGAACGCCTATATATAATTTTGAAGATGATGAAAAAGTCATTCTGTATATCTAGGAGCTGACAAAATAGGCGTCACGTCTAGAAACGTCACAATAATTATTCATCAACATTGTGTCCTTCATCATCATCATCATCTCAGCCATACGACGCCAACTGATGGACTAAGGCCTCCCCCAAGGATCTCCACAACGATTGTTCCTGCGCCATCCGCAAGTATTTAAGGAATTTGTTCAAGATTTAAAAATTTCAATTAGTTTGGTATTTAAATATGTTATCTATTATTAGAGACACATTATACTTATATCTTAAGTTATAACTCCTTCGGTAGCTATTTTTATCGTCAAAAGAGTAAATTAATATCATTAGTAAGAATTTTTTTATGCTTACTCGTATCTTTAATTTGTTTTTAAAGTTGACGTTAAAATATTTTTAAGCTATTGCATAGCTTCTATCGCGGGCCTTGAGCGTGGAGACCGAACCCAGAAATTCCGTAACGAAAATAACCTAACACCCCCCCACTCCGACCGGCAGAGCGGTGATACTTTTTAGTTTTATAATTGCATAAGTTGATAAAAAATGCTATGCGATAGCTTTACCGCGGCAGTCTCCGAGTGACACACGTTTTTTTTTAATGCCTTTTTTGTTTGACCAAAACAAACCAAAATACCTAATAAAATTTGACTTACCTACTTGTATATCTTTAAAATATCAGGCAGAATACATAGGGTTGAGAGACTACAAAATAAATAAATATACATGACCTACTCGTACCTACATGATAAATAATTATCTATAAAAAGTTGAAATTCATACGGAAAAATAAACAAAAGTAGATAACAGTTTAGATTATGAGTTCTAAGAATTTATGACAACGTTCGTGGAGATGAAAAACCTATGTTTTTGAAATACATGTTTGTTTTTGTATGCTACTTAGGAACTCAAAAATTCGAGAATAGAATACGATTGAGTGTTTTAGTTAATTGACCGTAACTTTCTCCCCGTACTTGTCACATTTTTTTATCTTCACCAATGAAAAATTATGTCTCAGGCAGGACTCGAACCCATATCTCCTCACCGGGCGGGCGCTATACCATTAAGCCACCGAGACACTGCGACTCAGCGCGAATTTTACAAACATATTCTTAACGCTGTAAGCCAGCGTTGCTTCATCAAATGTTAGGAGTTTGCACCCTTAACACCCGAAAGAAACATATCTGAATGATTTTGTAATGTAAACATATTAATGTATTTTAGCAACCACTACTCCTCTCTACTTACTGCTAAACTGTGCCAAACCCATCAGGTTTCATAATTGTTAATTACCCTTAAATACGGTCTGCTGTTTACACACTATAAAAGGTAATTAAGTGTTGAATGGCTATTACCTGTAGCCATATTAAGTTTTTAATTATTTGTTCTTGTAAGCATCACATATATGTACGTAAACTATTTCCTCTTTCCAGGTAAAAAAATGTCAACAAAAAATAAATATAGTAGAGTCCTACTCAACATAATTCTACCTCAATATAAGCACACTACCCGAGAGGCCTCTTTATTTATAAGGAGAAATGAGCTTTTTAAATAATATAAAACATAAAAAAACATCAATAATAAATTTCTTGAATATTTTCTTTATAATCTCTCAAAGAGAGCAACACTCTTCATCTATATGGCATGGTGGTATGTCGCTGGCAAACGCCTTTTTTTTACGCTTTAAAATAAATCAAGTATTTATTGCCCGCAATGTATAGCGTGTACGAAGCGCTATAGACGAGGATTGTGACCTAGCTTCATACAATAGTGTAATAGGTGTGCGTGCGCGCGGTTCATTGCGGGTTGCTCTCATTAAAGCATTTTTTATGAAAAATTTCTAAATAATTTCAACATATTTGTAAATAAAAAAGTTCAGTAACAACAAACAGAAGATTTTCATGCAAAGATCTTAAAAAAAAAATCACTTTGACCCTCAATATCTCCGTAACGATTCATTTCCCAGGTATGGTGTCTTGGAAAAAATGATCGTACAATTGGGTAGAATACGTGGTATTCGGCTTCGTTAAGCCTTTTGTTACACTCTGTATGTATAGTATGAAAATTGTGTAACTTAGGAAAATAGTATATTCTAACGTTATAACTTCTTACACATTAAATAAATAAATAATAAATATTTTCAGACATGCCACACTGGGCCACACAGAGCCATCTAGTCCCAAACTAAGCAACTACTACGAAGCTTGTCGTATTGGCTACTAGACAACCGATAAACATACTTATATATTTTTTTTTTGTAAATATGTGTATACTTTTAATACATAGAAAACACCCAGACCAGTACAAACAGACATGTTCATGCACACAAATATTTGTACTGTGCGGGGATCGAACCCGCGACCCATGGCTTAGAAGCAGCGTTTACTACCACTGATCCAAACGGTCGTCGAAATATAAATAGATATAATTATAATAATATTTGTAAATAGTTATGTGTGTGATGTGTGAATGTAAACTAAGTGTAGGATGGACGCCTACACAACGGTTTTGACCCCGTTGCATAGAATGCCCTTACAAATAGAATCCACAATGGAAATTTGATATTCCAGAAATGTCGTCGAAACCACACGATGTAACGGAATTAAATGTGGGCGAATTCGCAAAACGTCGACGTATATGATTGTTGTTCCGTAATTACAACAGTATTGTGGCGACAGACAGACGACCTCCGTGGCGGAGTGGCGTACACACCGGTTTTCAAGGAGTCACCTGCTCAATCCCGGATTCGATTCCCGGACGGGTCAATGTAGAAAAAAAGTGTTTTTCTACATTTTCTCGGGTCTGGATGTTTGTGGTACCTTCGTTTTTTCTGATTTCTAAAATACGAGTGCTTTAAGTAGTTATTCAAATTGGGACCAGAACAATGTATGTGATGTTGTCCACATTTATTTTTTATTTATTTATAATTTATTGTGTTAGTGTGTTTGCTGCTTTAGGTAACTAACAAACAACTTTACCACACTAAACTTATCGTCTTATCATAAGGATTTTTTTTACATTTTGTTGAAAACCATTTTGACAACTTGCAAATTTATTTAATATGCTACAGATGCAATTTTTTTCGTACAGAAACTCTAACATAAATAAGCACTTGCAATCTGAATACGTCACTTCGTGGATTTAGACCTATCTGACGATACCTCACACCATGAGACAGCCTAGAAAAAAATCATCAATACACCACCGTAAGGGATGTACGGTAAAAAAATATATTTTAAAGTTTGTATTTCACTTCGTTGTCAGCGTGATTAATGTAAAGTAACCGGGTTACCGGTACTTCGTTGTCGTTTGTCTTATCGTGTTCTTTGGAAATTATTTTTAGATACGAATGAAATACTTAAAAAAACTGGAAGTAAAGGGAAAAAATAATTATCAGGGTCTGAATCACATTAAAGTACCTAAATTAAATTTTAGTGTCAGTATTTAAACTTGAAAAATTATGTCTCAGGCGGGACTCGAACCAGCATCTCCTCGCATATCATATAAAAATATTTAAATAGCTTAAATATTAGGGGTTAAAGTATGAAATTGCCGTTTTGTATGGACGAAATCGAGAAAAGTCATTTTTCCATACTAACAATTTTTTAGTTTTTTTAAAAACGCCTGAACCGTTTTCGATGCAATTAAAGGTGAAAGTTAGATGGTTATAAAGCTACGCATTATAGTATTTAAATTTCTGAAAATCAAAGTATATAATACAAATATACTTAATTGAAGCAAGAAGGTCAGCTGACACATTGTAAGGGGTCTTTTCAACGACTTCCTTTGAAGTAATAGGCACTAGTATTGCATTTTTTTTTTTAGCCAAAAGTTACTTTATTTAGTTTTTGATACAATACAAAAAGAATTACGCAATAATACTATACTTAAGAGCTATAAACAAAATAAAAATTGGGAAAATAATCGGCAATTTCATACTTTAACCCCTATTATCATATAAAAGTATTTAAATAGCTGTTTCATCTTAACTGACTGTCAAACATCTGCAAAGATGTTTCTTTCGGGTGTTAAGGGTGCAAATTCCTAACATTTGATGAAACAACGCTGGCTTACAGCGATAAGAATATGCTTGAAAAATTGACGCCTATGACGTAGTGTCTTGGTGGCTGAATGGTTAAAGCGCCGCGCCCGGCATGCGACGAGATGCGGGTTCGAGTCCCGCCTGAGACATAATTTTTCAAGTTTAAATACTGATATTATAATTGCAATTAAATTGCTTAAATGTCATATAAAAGAAATTTTAGTGGTAACGACTCGAGCAGTTATAAAGCCTACCCAACACAAAAAACTAATGAATTGATCTTAAAATGTCGGAGATTATTCCGATTTTAAAATGTCGGAGATTACACCGACATTTTAAGATCAATTTATTAGTTTTTAGTAAAAAAAACCGCATTGAACGCAGAAGTTCCCTCTTTTTGAAGTCGGTTAAAAACTCGCGGAAATACGAAATAATTACTCACGAGTACATAAATAATAAGTACTTCTGCAAAATTGAACGAAACGGGTCCGCCAGGGGCACTGTAAAAGCCTTTGATTGTGACCCAATCCTGTATTTCTTCAGAGCCATAAGAACCGGTATCGACGTCAATTACCGAAGTATAAATTCTGCTTACCAAGAGAAATACCTAACAAATAAGTTTTTATGTTGTAATAAGTTGTTGTTGTTCAGATAAGCGGAGTTCGCGCAAATACCGTATTCAATTTAAACTGATTTATTATATTGCTGGTTCAGCACCTTATTTGTTAATATATGATTTTATAGCCTGTACTTTCCTTTTTGACATCATTTTATGTTATTTTGAATAAGCAATTTCATCAATTTAATATGCAGGGAGACTGCTCAAAATATCGTTCAGATTCTCCTAATCCCCTTAGAGGAAGCTAATCTTTAAAACATATATTAACTGTAAAAAGAAAACTTGAATCACTTACTCTGATATAGTTTTGGTTTTATTTATTGAGAATAATTGAGATAACAAGTCCTATTTTGAGAAAAACAGTTAAAAACTACCGATGCTACCACGGATTAGTCATTCATTATCTCATTTGTGGATGCTACCGATTACTAGCTGACCTCGCGAACTTTGTTTCGCCTCAGAATAATATTAAACTTTATGCTATGGTATTAAAGTGCCCGACACCACAATGCTCATATTATATTTCAATTTAACATCCTCTGTACCTACATTATGGTTGCAAATAAAGTATTGAGTATTGAGTAAAGTTCAAATTGACTTTAAAGTTCGTTCGTTCAAATTGTCGTTAAAGACGAATCGTTTGTATGAAAGGATAGAAAAGTGTTGTTTTTTGACTTTTTCATGTAATTTTTTTTCTCTGCGTAAGAAACATCATCGTACTTCAAGGAATATTCTAAAAAAAGAATTAGCGAAATCGGTTCAGCTGTTCTCGAGATTTGCGCTAAGCAACACATTCAGCGATTTATTTTTATATTATAGAGAATATTGTTCAATACCAATGCTCGGGGTCAACAAAAATTTTGTATTTTCGGACATTGCTCAGGTTTGTGCCTCAGGACATTGCATTTGGCAAGCGTGGTGATTATACCTGTAACCATCATTGCTATGGTAACTTGAGTTCAATGATGGAGAACTTTTCCCTGCAGTGGGATTGTTATAGGCCGTTACTTTACCTTTCACTGTAATTTTTTTAGTGATTTTTTACTGTAATATTTTTAGTAAATTTTATATTTACACTGACAGAGTTGTTTTTATTTGTCGTCATGAAAACGAGCTATAAAAAATAGGGTTATTTTTTTAATCGATTTATTTACTGCTTGAACTAAGGATAAGTCAATAAAACGTAAACTACATACTAACGTGAAATCTAATATTTATTTATTTATTTATTAACACTTTATTGCACATACAATAGTGGTACAAATGGCGGACTTAATGCTAAAAGCATTCTCTACCAGTCAACCATTAGGCCAATTAGAAATATTACAGGCGGTGCAAATGAGTAGAACTTTAAAATATACAAATAATACCAATAAACTATACTTACATAAAGACTGTTTGCAAAACAAGAACAGGTTGCAGACCAAAAAACATTAAATATATATATATATATATATATATATACATACAAATAAATAATAATGAATACATAAAATACACAAAAAACTACATAACTACACATAAAATGATTGCACATATAAATTATGTCAGCAAGATTCAAGAGAGGAAGAAGAGAAAGTTAATTTGCGAAGTGGTTTCGCAACGCCTTTTTAAAAGAAAATTTAGATGTGGAATTCCTGATTTTGGAGGGCAGTCCGTTCCAGAGTCGTACAGCTGTCACAGAAAAAGAGTTGGACATAAAGCCCGAGGTGTGTCGTGGAGTGAGTAACTGAAGGGTGTCGACAGAACGAAGACTTCTAACGTGAGAAGTGTGAAGGAATGAGAACTTATCTTGAAGGTAAGATGGAGATTTGGGGTCAAAGAGTATGGAATACAAGACGCAAAGAGAACGAACGTCCCTGCGTTGTTTAATGGGTAGCCAACGAAGCTGTGAGCGAAACTTAGAGATGTGGTCAAATTTGCGGAGACCAAAAATGAATCGTATACAGCTATTGAGAAGGCGATCTAACTTGCTAAGAAGTTCTTGAGAAATATTAGAACAGCATACATCACCATAGTCAATGATAGGCAAGACCAAAGACTGCACCAGCAACAACTTCGTACAGGAAGGAAGAAAGTGTTTGAATCGATACAATGCTCTTAGGGTATCAGTTACCTTTCTGCTTACTTGCTTAACATGATGGCACCAGCTCAAATTATGATCAATGATAAGTCCTAGGCTTTTAACGTAAGGAGAATAGCTAACCACAACTCCATCAAATACAATTGGAGGAATTGAGATCGCATCCAATTTGCACAGTTGCCTAGGGCTACCAATGATCATTGCTTGGCACTTGCTGGGGTTCACCTTGATTCCAAACTTATCAGACCAATCGCTTATACTGCGCAGATCATCGTTAAGTCGTTGAATGACATCATCGATTTCCGAGAAGCTTCCTTGAGAGTACAGTTGTAGGTCATCAGCATACAGATGGTAAGACGAGGAAAGGCGGGAAGTGAGATTGTTTATAAAGACAGAAAATAAAAGGGGTGATAATATTCCTCCCTGCGGCACACCGGACGATAGACTTTCCCAATCCGAGATGGTTGGTCCAAGACGAACAGCCTGCTGACGGCCACGAAGATATGAAGAAAACCAGTCTACAGCCGTTGATGACACTCGAAGACTTGAAAGAATGGCCAAGAGAATATCATGATCAACCGCATTAAAGGCGTTGGAGAAATCAATAAGGACCAACACGGTTAAACGCGAATCCTCAAGGCCAGATCTTACATCGTCGACAATTTTGAGAAGGGCAGTGGTAGTGCTGTGTCCAGGGCGAAAACCGGATTGGAATTTGCATAGCAAGTCGTTGTCAAGAACAAATTTAGAAAACTGATGGTGAGCCACAGCCTCAAGAATTTTTGAAAGGAAAGGCAAAATGGAAATCGGACGAAATTGATTAAGAGTGCTTGGATTAGATACTTTTGGAAGAGGAATTACGTGGGCCTGACGCCATAGAGAGGGAAAACAACCACTATTAAGGGAAAAATTAATTATGTAAGTAATAATAGGGACCACAATATCAAGTAATAAAATAATCATAGATCTGCTGATGTCATCAGCTCCAACTGCTTTGGATTTAATTGAGAGAATTATTTTACGAGTGTCATCAACAGTGACAGGGGAGAAGACAAAAGGGTTGACAGAAGGGCTGGGACAAGATTGTAAAAATGAAATAGTGGCGAGCTTAACGGAATTATTTAAGTGATTCGAAGAAGAGAAGTGACTATTAAGCTCATTAGGAGAGAAAGCTAAAGACGGAGCAGATGCAGATGTCTTACCCAGACCCAGACCCCTTAAAAATTTCCAGATCTCTGGTCCAGAAGTACCAAGCACATTCGTATGAATATGATGACGTTTGGCGGCCCTGACTAAATTGTTGCATCGATTCCTGGCCCGTTTAAAAGCTTCCCATTTGATGGTGCAACGGTCCCTTTTGAAAGTACGGAAAGCAACATCCCGCTTTACCATGGCCTCGCGGACCAGGTCTGTCATCCATGGAGCCGGTGCACGCTTAACTCGAACAGAATGAACGGGCGCGTGCTTGTCAAAGAGCTCGAGAATAATATTGTTGAAGCAGCAAACCATCGCATCGACATCTTCAGCGCGACTAACCACAGCCCAATCAATAGCTGAACAATCGCAAAACAACTTGTCTTGATCAATCCTTGCGAAACTTCGCATTTGCAAAGTCTCTGGCCTGCGCTTGGGTGGGCAAAGTTTATAACAGAGAAAGATCAGATCGTGCCGAGAAAAACCAGGGGCAAGTATTTGACCATGTTTGGCAGAAAGGTCCGGACGAGTAGTTATAATGAGATCGATCAAGGTATCTTCGGTATCGACATTGTGATGAGTAGGGTGCAGCGGTAATAGAGAAAGATTGACTGAATCAAGAATTGATACAAGTTGACTGGAACGAGAGGTATTGGACAGCAGATCAGTATTGAAGTCGCCCATCACCACAACATGAGAGTACTCGGAGCAAATTATCTCGAAAACAGATTCAAGTTCGGAAAAATAATTGACTGTAGGCGGACAGTATACGACTCCAAGCACAGCTTTAGTCCCTTTCACAAGTATTTCGAGAAACATGAATTCAAGAGACTTTGAGTACTCACCAGGAGTGGAATGAATTACTTTGAAAGGGATATCACTGCGCAGATAGACAGCCACTCCACCGCCACCTTTACTGAGTCTATCATTGCGGACAAGAACAAATCCGGGTAGCGGGAAGAAAGTAGAATTTAGGTTAGGTTTTAGCCAACTTTCTGAGATCAAAATGGCGTCAACAATGTCAGAAGAAAAGGTATTAAGTATTTCAGAATAGTGTTGGGGTATGCTTTGAGCATTGATATGACAAATGTTTAATAGATTGGCGTGTCTTAATAATTCTGAGTGAAGATTGGATTGAAGAGAGGCTGATGAATTAAGAGAATGAAAAGAGGAAGACAAATCACTCGCAGAGTGAAACGAGTCATCATCACTTGACATTTATATGTGCAATTATAAATATAATAATTTAAATATATATATTTTTTTAAAATACAATTTTAAATAACTAATGTTTTTCGCGGCATTACCCGCCGGTTGACTGTTCATGTTATGTTGACTGTAATATTATGAGTGTACAGACAACAGCGTCTTACTTTACTTGTGCTTAGCGATGTTTTTGCAAAAAATATCTCAAAAACTATAAACATTACAAATATGATTCTTATACAGATCGATAGAGTTTTTTTTCTATATACGATGGCATTAAAACCTCAAAATCGACCCCATGTGGCTTAACGTGATTATAGTTAGCGGACGGCAGCACGTCGACCTACTACAAAACGTCATCTCAATTGTGATTAATCTCCAACTTCTTGGACTTTAAGTTGAAAATCAATTCAATGACCTTTAACTTTTTGGGTAGGTTGACCTGCCGTTGTCTTTACTTCGTGTACGAGTCCGATTCTACATCTTACGATCACCTGTCTCATAAAGAACTAAATATTAGACCCTTTAATAGCACGCGTGTACGATTCAGTTCACTGCAACATACTTGCACTATCTGTGACAACCTAATTCCAACCCAATTTATCGTTTCCCATATTTCAATAGTATCTACCTACACATATCATAAGGGTGAAGAGTTTGTTTGTTAGAACGTGATAATCTTAGGAACTACTGCTTGTTGTTTTAATTAAAATTTACTTACCTATTTCTTGTTTATCTTTTTATGGTTTGTTCTAAAAAAATACATTTGTTGCGTAGATTTTTTCACAAACATCATATGAATCTTTATCTAAATGACGTTATTCACATTAATAATATCACAGGCATTTAATATCGAATAAAACTGACCACGACGCGATTTGCTTTCTATTAAGCTGTCGTATGTGTATGTTTAGGATCCGTCCCAGACACAATTAAATTTATATTGTCTCTGGATATTGCACATGTGAGAGGTTAATGTCTTAGGAGCATCGATATAATTATAACAAAAACTAGGATCACACTCCGATACAAAATAGCACCTGACTGTCCTCATTTGATTAATTCACCTTTGATTTTATGTCACTGTCAACTTTATAACCCGGCCATATTATGTCGGCATGCAATAGATGGATATTCATGTCATGTAGTAACTATTCGATTGGTATAGGTTGTACTAAAACTGCAGCCTTTTATCAAATGGGTGCACTTTGGACAAATGACAAATGGACATTAAAATTTGACGTTGATTGTCTATCTTGTTTTTTATACAGGTGAAATTTTAACCTACGAGTATAGATGCACCAAACCTTAAAAAACAGATTTTAGTGAAATTTATAAAGATCAGATGGTTACCAATCTTATGTAGGTATTCTGCTCAAGTCAAAGAGAAACCAAAGAAGAGAAACTATATACAGGGTGAAATTTTAACTGTCTTCCAAATTTTAATATATCAATCTACGATATAAAAAACAAATGACGTATTTTTCTTTTGGTATAGCCCATTGCAGGCCCCTAATTCGCGTAACCGAATCGTATCACAATCGTAATAGAACGACAGGTTTTTGACAGTTCTAGTATGGGCTAAATGTCAAAATCGTATAATTTAATCACGATCGAACTGCGATTCGGTTACGCGAATTAGGCCCCAGTACAAAAATGTCAATATATAGCACTTCAAAAATGTCTGCCAAAAATCTAAATTTTTGATACAACACTTTTTTTACGCGATGCGCATCTTATTCAGACATTACGATGCTAATCATAAGTTTTTGATTTTCCCTTTATACCTTAACAGGCCTAGGACCGTAAAAATTGAAAACTATATTGCGAAAAATATTTTTGGGTGAAAACTTGATTTACATTTTTTTCCGTCATAAATGGGCTTTAAACAACGTGTTCCTTTTGATATCCCATAACCCTAGGGTATTAAACAGACCATGGTAAAGAATCAAATTGCATATGAATTATTTTTCAATTATAAAGTTTTTTGTTTAATTTTTTCATGCAAAACAATTCTAAAAAGTCTAGACTGTTTATGTAAAACACCCTTACCTTGTTATGAATGAACTTTTGAATGAAAACGATTAACCCGTACCTACTTATCAATGAAACACTCACACACGTCAATGTTTTTTACAAGGTACGCTCTCCCGCTTCTTTACTACTACTATTAGGTACTACACTTTAGTGTAAGTTTGCCAAAGTCTCGAAAAACTAAAGATTCGCCACACTGGTTACATTTTTTTAACAAATTTAACTAAAATTGATGCATACATACATATTATCACGCCTCCTTCCCAACGGGGTAGGCAGAGACCAAGGCCTTCCACTTACTACGATCCTGGCATACAACTTTCGCTTCTTCCACATTCATCAATCTCTTCATGCATGCTCGTCGGATTAGAGTACTCTTGACCTGACCTTTCTTCAGAACATCCCCGATTTGATCGTGGTAAGTTCCTCTAGGCCTTCCTCTTCCAACTTTCCCTTTCACACTCGTCTTATAGATCTGTCTAGTCATTCTTCTCTCATTCATCCTCTCTACATGCCCAAACCATCTAAGCATCTCTTTCTCAATCTGTGTGACAATATCTTCTTTTACTAAAATTGATGTTATATTCGAAACTATTGATTTTTGAACCACATGTTCTAGGGCGTTTTATATTATTTTTACCTATAGAACATAACCTTAGAGTTATGGGATGTCAAAAGGAACACTTTGTATACGATACTGAACGCCTATAAAATCATTGCTTAGGAGATCTTAAGCACTTCAGTAGCATTATAACCTCAAATTATTGCGGATAAAACCGTGGGGCAAAGCTTAGTTAACATCATCGGCTAGTTGCATCGATTTTGTTTTAATTATGACGCGATTGCGAGTTTGCACAGTCAGCAATTATATGATACTAGCAGTTGCCCGCGACTTCGTCCGCGTCAATTTCTGTTATTATGATCGCTATTATTTTTGAAACATTTTTCACTGATCCATCACTCCTATTGGTCGCAGCGTGATGTTATATAGCTTAAAGCCTTCCTCGATAAATGGACTATCCAATACAAGAAGAATTTTTCAATTCGAACCAGTATTTCCTGAGATTAGCGCGTTCAAACAAACAAACAAACTATTCAGCTTTATAATATTAGTATACTCGTAGATTCCCCACAGAACACTGAAAAAGGTTAGAAAGGCTGTCATGCGCCATTTGTATGAGAATCGATGTAAGGCGCAAGCGGAGCGCCCCACCACTACTTGTACGATCACCGAAAATAAGAAAAACAGAAGGAGAAAGAAGACCACTTTCTACCTCCAGCATAGTCCAAATTTTACTTAACATGAAATATAATAGATAACAAAAGCAATATTTATATATTTCCAAATTTCTAGTCCCAAATTAAGCTACTATTAAGTACCCTGTCGTATGGGGTACTAGACAACCGATAAACTTACTTATATACTTTTTTTTTTGTAAATACATACTTATAATACATATTTCAAGTTTGAACAGGCAGCACGAAGTAGGAATCCAACACAAATGGGACCGCGGACGAATCTACAATGATGTCGTGATTTTTTGTTTTTAAGCGCATATGTCTTGTTTTACGCTTCCCGCATTAGATATTTAAATGGTCGCCTCAAATTAACAAGTGAAAAGATTTAAAGTGGCGTATGACTTAAACCAAGAAATAATTGCATACTTTTAATCAAAGAGGTTAGATTATTTTTTTTACAATCGGAACAAGATTGTAGGTAGGAATGGTTAACGAGTATTTGGCATCCATTAAGAGGATATTGTTTAATTTCATTGGTATAAAGATTGAATTGAATATTTTCTCCAGCCTGTTAACCCACTTTTCAGCTGACGAAAATTCTTAATCGACGCGACGATTGCTTATTTTTAGACTGTTAAATTTTCATAAAAAAAAGTTTTTATTACCCTTAGACCCGAGTTCACCAATACTTAAACAGACGGTAAACATAGATTGACGATTAATTTAATACTATTCCCATACAAAATGTGTCAAATATATTTTAAACGCTGCAGCGCTGTTTAAAACTTAAACGTCTGTTGGTGAACTCGGGTCTTAAGGTTTTTGATGTGATTTAAAAGAAAAGTTCGCAAATTTATCATTTATCACATCTTTTCTCTTTTATAGCAAATCGGTTGACGATGTCCTACATAATACATCTTAGAGATTGCTAACTCGAAGTAAATAATTTGTTTGCGAATTAGATTTTCGTAATAAAAAGTTGCTTTCCATGAAATATCATCAAAGAGCACTTTAGATCGCATAAAAATGGCGAGCCGCGATTCACGGGAAAAAATATATTGGACATATTTCAAGATAAAATACCTGCTACCTTATCCTAAATATTAACTGTAATGGAAATATTACATGCGGTAAGCTCACGAAGAAATGGGGAAAACATATGAAAGTATTTTTTCAAAGTCTTGTAAGACATTTTTTGCACTTTGTGCTCCTAAGAATGCTATAAAAGTAACTTGGTCGCATAAATTATGTTACTGAAAAATATATGGGTAGGCTCGCAAATCACGTGAAGCAAGACTTATCATATGCCTGTAATCCAAGTTCATAAGTTGTCTTACGAATATAAAAATTGGCAAATGATGAGATATACAGGTCAAACAAATGTAGGAGAATCTCGTAAGAAGTATAATCCTTTTTAATAGTTTTTTTTTGTTTCAAACCGTTTTATTTTCTTAGTTAATGTAGCATCGTGAATGTAGATGTGATTAATTTTCTTAGAAGTCAGCAGAGTGCAGAATACGACATTATGACTGACACCGGTGCTTAAAATATTTTTAAATTAAAAAGTACATGTAGGTACTTTAAATAAATAAATATTTAGGACATGCCTCACTGGGCCACACAGAGCCATCTAGTCCCAAATTAAGCTACTATTTTAGTACCCTGTCGTATGGGATACTAGACAACCGATAAATTTACTTTTTTTTTGTAAATATATACTTATAATATATAGAGAACACCCAAACCAGTACAAAGAGACATGTTCATGCACACAAATATTTGTACTGTGCGGGGATCGAACCCGCGACCCATGGCTCAGAAGCAGCGTTTACTACCGCTGATCCAAATGGTCGTAAATTATTCATTTGAATCGGAGCACCAAAAACAATTGTACTCAGATTATACCGCCGTCACTGTTTATTAACATTATATCTGTTTTTCAATAATCCGCATAATCTATACTAATCTTGTCCATTGTCCCAAAAAGGCTAGGATGTTGTATCAAAATAAAACAATCCGTAGCTAGTAGTAAGAGTGTATATTGATGAAATCAAGTTCGCTTAGCCTATATAAAATACGTGCGGCAAATATCACCGCGAGGCAACTGTGCACAGCGCCATCTAGTGAGCTTAGGTGTAACTTCATTAAGTGTGCCAAACTTGATTAAGTGCGCTTTGTTCATACAAAATCGGACATACCGCCCACCATGGACAATCATGTCCGTCATTACAACAGCACATAAGCAACAACAAAAGGGAAATATGAAAAACATGTATGTATAACTTACATAGTAAACTTTCCTTACAAACTATTACAGCGTGGTAATATTAGTATTTAGAAGCTAACTTAACTTTAAGAATCTTATATTTATTAAGCTATTTAAGACTTACAACTAATCTGAATCTAGTGATTTTTAAACAGAATCGTATTTATATGTATAAATACAGAACACCATAGTATAATATGACACAAATTAATAAATTTTAACGAGGTGTGGGAAACAAATATTAGATAAAAGACAAGACAACTTACGGTCAATGTTGCATTGACAACTGTATTGCTCAATCTGCCACTGGTAAAATACACAACTTGGTAACAGGTCTCTTGATATAAGAGCCTTTGCACTTCAGAGTCACCACGCGAGTAATGTTGTCCAAACCTGGGTGTTTAGCCGTTATTATGCCAAATAGCCTCCTAGCCGGGGGAAGATCATCCTCTTTTACCAGAACTACATCGCCTATATTCGGTTCGGGAATTTGAGAAGACCACTTGTGACGTTGAAGAAATTGTGTTATGTACTCTCGCGACCATCTACGCCAAAAGTCTTGTGCCATTTTTTGGGAATAATGCCATCTTCTGAGTGTACTGACATTAGAAGCTTCGTAATTTGAGTCTGGTGGGAGCACAAGAGGACTACCTACAAGAAAATGGCCTGGCGTCAGAGGATACGGATCATCAGGACTATCACATACCTGTGATATTGGTCTCGAATTGAGACAAGCCTCAATTTGAGCCAATACGGTAGTGATTTCCTCAAATGTCAATGTTGAAGTTCCTATGACTCTCCTGAGGTGATGCTTAGTGGACCTTATGCCAGCTTCCCACAGTCCACCAAAATTCGGAGCGCGGGGTGGAATAAAGTGCCACTTGGTACCATTAGTGGATAACCAGTCGGTAATATCGTTGCTAACAAGACTGCCTTCCTCAAGCAACAAAGTAGCCAATTCACGTGAAGCGCCAATAAAATTCGTGCCATTGTCACTCCACAGATCTGAGCAATGACCTCGTCTAGCCACGAAGCGTTTGAACGCAGCTATGAAGCCTTCCGACGTTAAGTCGCTCACAGCCTCTAAGTGCACAGCCCTAGTGGACATACATATGAATAAACAGATGTAGCCCTTAGCTGAGCGCTGCCCCCTTCCTTTACTAGTCCGGATTGCAATTGGTCCGGCGTAATCAACACCACTAAGTTGGAATGGACGACTCGGAGTAACACGAGCTGATGGAAGCTGACCCATAAGTTGATTCGCAGTACGTGAAGAGTACCGTATACAAGATACACACTTGTGGACGCAAGATTTGACAGCTCTTCTAGCATTTATGACCCAATACTTTGATCGCAGATAGCACAACATTAGCTGTGGCCCACCATGCAAAGTACGCTCGTGAGCATCCATCATAAGAAGAGTCGTCAAGTGTGACTTGTACGGGATAATAATGGGATTTTTCATATCCAACGATAAATGCGCTCTCTGGAGCCTGCCGCCCACCCTGAGGATTCCATCCCCGTCAACGAAGGGATTGAGGCTACGAATGGCACTTTTTTTACTTATTATTGGTGAGTTATTTAGAACACACTGTATCTCACCCTTAAAATGTACCATTTGAACAGTTTTCACTGCAAGCATACTTGTCTGGTGCAATTCGTCTCGCGTAAGCCATGGTGGATATTTAATGGCTTGGCCTTTTAATTTTGCAAATGCTGCTTGTATAAATCTGCGACAGTAGGACAATACTCTGATCATCCGTCTGAATGAAGAGAATCTATCGTAAAGATTTTCCTCTTCAATGTTTGTGGTATTGCATACCAGATTGTGAACAGCCCTTTCTTCGGGAATATTGTCAGACTCCTGGTTGCAGCTCAGTGGACTGTATTTAATGATTTCTTCGGACAACCATCAGATCATTATTTAACGAAGCGCCATTGGTGCCTGGACTAGATGCATTAAACACCACGCGAACTTTAGAAGTGGTTTTATCCTCGCGCACAACTGCATGGTGCGGTAAATAAACAGCATGTTGCTTTAACTTTTCTTCTGCTGGCACCAACTCCATATGACGAAGATCTAGATACTCTTGCAGAACTTGTGAGTATTGAATCTTTAGGTTAGGATTTTTACTTAGCCGTTTTTGTAAGTATTGGAGTCTTTGAGTAGCAATGTTTAGTGAACTGCCATACTTACACTGCGGGTCTACTGAGCGGAAAGGAAGCTTTACCACATAGCGACCATCTGCATCACGAGTGGTAGTTTCCGCATATAACCTTTCGCAAGCTTGTTCCTCTTCTGTAAGGTGCTTCGACTTAACTGCGTTCGTTGGTTCTGACTCCAATTCCCAAAACCGTTTGAGTAACTCATTATCGTCTATACAAGTGTGCATAGTAATGACTGTGTTACAAACCTGAGAACTATCCAAAGTGTCGGAGTGAACTTGGCCTGATAAAATCCACCCAAGCTTGGTATTCTGAGCTACCGGTGTGCATGGAGGACCTTTGAGTAAACCGTCAACAAGAATCTGACCAAAAATATCTGCTCCGAGAAGCAAATCAACCTTATTAGGTATGTGAAACTGTGGATCTGCCAATCTTAGATGAATAAAATTGGAGTACATCTGAATCTCAACTTTCTTTGAGGGAACTACAGAAGTAAGTTTCTTTAAAACATGTGCTTTAACAATGATGTGGTAGTTTGGATCGTAAATTGACGTGAGACGAATACTAACTATTGAATTGGAAACAATAGAGCCAGTTTGATCACCAACACTCGAAATCAATGTTTTAATTGGTATTTTTTGCAGACCAAGTGCTTGCACAGCAGACTCCGTTATAAACGAAGCTTGGGAGCCCTGATCTAACAAGGCCCTGAATGTCAAGCAATTACCCGACTGAGACTCTACATGAACTAAAGCTGTAGCTAAAAGCACCTGGCTATGAATATTTGAATGAGAGACTACTACAGTCTCGGTAACGTCATCATTTTGAGACGTTGTGGTTGCTACAACGACACTCTTATCAACCGAAAGATTCTCGACACTATTATTGGTCGGTTTTGGAACACTTGGATGTAAAAGAGAATGATGCTTCTTTTTGCATACACGGCATCTTGAGGTTTGACGACAAGTGAATACAGAATGCCCTAGACACATACAATTATAACATAAACTATTAGATTGGACAAAATTCCTGCGTGATTCGACAGATTCATGTAAAAATTTCTTACAGCTGAACAGTTTATGGTTTTCTGAGCAGAATGGGCAAGCAGTTGACACGGCTGCAGAATGATTGACAGAGACATTAGGCCGACTAGTATTCTGCTTACTCTGTTTAGCTGGAATCAAAAACTCTAAGGAGCGGAACCTATGTTCTAGGAAGGTCTTAAATTGTTCCATAGAAGGATGGTCATCTGATGAACTAATTTTTGCTTCCCATAGCTTACGTGACTCTGGATCTAATTTTGAGCTAATGATATAAATTACTAAAACATCCCATGTATCGACCTTGAGCCCTAAATTTCTCAAGCCATGCAAACAATCGCAAGTAGTGTCTAATAACTCCTTAATAGCCTTCGAGGATTCTACTGTAATATTTGATTGGCCGATCATTTTTTTAAGTAAACAGTTTGACAAATACTTTTTATTGCTATATCTTCTTTTTAATAAGGACCAAGACTCGAAGTAGTTAGCTTCAGTAACAGGCACATGCCTCAGTAGCTGCTCTGCTTCCCCGCTGAGATGAGCTTTCAAATAGTGTAATTTGTGCACATTTTGTAAGTTAACATTGTGATCTACTAGAGACTCAAATAAGTCCTTAAAAGTAGTCCACTCAGTGTAGTTTCCGCTAAATATAGGAATAGTTATTTTAGGTAACTTCACTGAGGGCACTGTGGCTACAATGGCTGACTGAGGAATCTGACTATGATCGCTACCGCTAGTCGATGTTGATAAAATATTGCTTAAAGATTCTTTCAATAAACTTTTATAATCCCAATACAGCTCTTGTGTATCTTCGTAAACATTACCAGTACAATAAGCAGAATTCTCGTACTCGTCTGAATCTATATCGGCCACTATAGTACGATGAGAATCTACAAAAGATGCCCATTGACTCTCCAACGTTTCTAACCGCGCCTCAACATAGGCTTTTGTTATTCTTACTTTAGGGGACTTTTTAAAATTTGCCGTTCCCTTACTTATCGCTGTTTTAACATCTCCTTGTAACTTAGCTAAAGCCTCCATAGTAACAATATTATCTTATATTATCAATGAATATACTTATGCAAATTTTGAAAATCTTAATTATTTATACTACTCTATTATACTCGTATTTACTATTATTTTTTGTCTCTAAGCACGATAACTATAAGATCTTAATTTCTATAATAACACTGCACAATTTTTACCAACTATCAGTAATGACTAATGTCCCAATACTTCTCGAAAACACGCCAAGTCCTGTAGAACGATGAACCGAATTTTCTAAGTGTTTGAGCAAATTGACACTTAGAAAAAAATTGAGCATAGGTTCCCCGTCGTATCACTTTTTTGAAAACTATTCTAAGTCCGAACACATTCACACGAAATTTTACAAGTGTCAAATCACAACGAAAATTTTCTAAGTTCCAAATCACTTATTAAATGTTCAAAGTTACTCACAAGTCGTACCGCTGTCCATATTCAAACCTGCTGCTTTTACCGCCCTCTGGTGCGACTATAATCCAATTTGAACCGCTGCTTTAAGCGCCTTCTGGCGCTGAATCTCGTAACAAAAGCTGCTTTAGGCGCCCCCTGGCGTAGTCTCCAACATTTATCCGCAGGCAGGATTTCACCACAATTACACCATAGGTGACAGCCCGTCACCTCGTCGGTGTAGGAAGCGGCCAACTGTACAATTCCCTCAAGGTAGCCTTATATCCGGCGTACCGAAGGTCCACAATGTCCATTGTCCCAAAAAGGCTAGGATGTTGTATCAAAATAAAACAATCCGTAGCTAGTAGTAAGAGTGTATATTGATGAAATCAAGTTCGCTTAGCCTATACAAAATACGTGCGGCAAATATCACCGCGAGGCAACTGTGCACAGCGCCATCTAGTGAGCTTAGGTGTAACTTCATTAAGTGTGCCAAACTTGATTAAGTGCGCTTTGTTCATACAAAATCGGACAAATATTATAAAGCTGAAGAGTTTGTTTGTTTGTTTGAACGCGCTAATCTCAGGAAGTACTGGTTCCAATTGAAAAATTATTTTTGTGTTGGATAGTCCATTTATCGATGAAGGCTTTAGGCCATATAACATCGCGCTGCAACCAATAGGAGCGAACCATCCAACGGAAGGCGTAGTTAAGTGTACCGGGCCGGTGATGGGCAGCAGCATCATCGGTGCAAGAGTCTACGCCCTGCGATCGCCAACCCGTCTGCCCAGCGTGGCGATTATAGGCATAACCTCCAATGCAGACGCACAAAAAGCCACGGCCCCCAGTTCCCGGCGGTCCCGCTATTCCTGGTCATGGTGGCGACCACGGTTACGGCGGGACGGGGGGTGCGAAGAATCTCCGGGTTACGGGAGGCCACCAAAAACAACTGACCCTGGCGACGTACAACGGACGCACGCTACGGCTAGACTCGCATCTGGCTCAACTTGAGGTGGAACTTGGGAAGATTAGGTGGCATATCTTAGGGCTATGTGAAGTCCGAAGTGTGGACACCATAACCCTCGAGTCGGGCCACCTAATGTACTTTCGTGAGGGAGACCAACAATCCCAAGGTGGCGTTGGGTTTCTGGTAAATAAGTCCCTTTCTGACAACGTTGTGGAAGTGTCCAGTGTGTCGAACAGGGTAGCGTACCTTATTGTTAAGCTCACTGAGAGGTATAGCCTCAAGGTGGTTCAAGCGTACGCACCGACCTCGAAACACTCGGACGAAGAGGTAGAGGATATGTTTGATGATATATCAAAGGCCCTCCACTTCACCACTAAGACTCACTACAGCGTTGTTATGGGGGACTTCAACGCTAAAGTGGGAGTACAGAATTGCAACGAATCGGTAGTAGGATCCCATGGATTTGGATGCAGAAACCATAGGGGGCAAATGCTTGTCAACTTTCTCGAACGGGAGGGGCTCTTTTTGATGAACTCCTTCTTCAAGAAACAGCCCCAAAGGAAGTGGACGTGGCAAAGCCCCGACACTATGACGAAAAATGAGATTGACTTCATCATGACCAACAAGAAGCATATATTCAGAGACGTCTCCGTGATTAACAGGTTTAATACCGGAAGCGATCACCGACTCGTTCGAGGCTCTCTGAATATCGATTTTAAGGCTGAACGTGTCCGTCTGATGAAGTCAAGGCTCCGACCTACTTTGCTCCAAACCATGATAGGATCTGAAACGTTCCAGTCAAACCTGGAAAACCGACTTGCTGCCGTGGAAACCACAACAGACGTAAACCAGAACCTCGAAAATGTGGTTCGGATCCTCAGGGAAGAAGGTACGAGATTTTGTGAAATGCAGCGTAAGGGCAGGAAGTCAAAGCTTTCGGAAGGAACTTTAGGGCTGATTAAGGAACGACGTGAAAACCCACCTGTCACTTCGTCAGGAAAGCGCGCTCTAAACCGAGAGATCAGTAAGCTCGTACGACACGACCTCCGTTGCTCCAATACTCTTGCGATTGAAAGAGCGATCGAGCAAAATCGGGGGTCGAAAGTGTTCGTGCAATCTCTGGAAGAAGCCACCTGACGAAACTGACCACAGCAAGTGGAGAAGTCGTTGCTTCGAAGCCAGCAGTCCTTTCCGAAGTAGAACGCTTCTATGGCCGGTTATACGCTTCGCATGCATCTCGACCTAATCCCGAAAATGAGGACCCTAGAGCCACGTTAACACGCCAATACACTAAAGACTTGC
The DNA here is from genome assembly GCA_949315895.1 of Anania crocealis. NCBI lineage: Eukaryota > Metazoa > Arthropoda > Insecta > Lepidoptera > Crambidae > Anania > Anania crocealis. The sequence continues at coordinate 3,023,944 of OX438856.1, forward strand.
CAGAAGTCAGCATTGACGAAATCAGGATGACTCTTAAATAGCTGAAAAATGGAAAAGCCCCTGGAGAGGATGGCGTTACAACAGAATTGCTAAAGGCTGGAGGTAAACCCGTACTGAGGGAGCCTCAAAAGCTTTTTAACGCTGTCCTGTTTGAAGGTAGAACTCCGGAGGCGTGGAGTAGGAGCGTTGTCGTCCTGTTCTTCAAAAAAGGAGATAAGACCCTGCTGAAGAACTATCGACCCGTTTCCCTTCTAAGCCACGTCTATAAGCTGTTTTCAAGAGTCGTCATGAACCGCCTTGCGCGAAGACTTGACGAATTCCAACCACCGGAACAGGCTGGATTTCGGAGCGGATACGGCACCATAGACCACATCCACACAGTGCGGCAGATTATACAGAAGACCGAAGAGTACAATCAGCCCTTGTGTCTAGCATTCGTGGACTATGAGAAAGCCTTCGACTCGATAGAGATCTGGTCCGTTCTGGAGTCCCTGCAGCGTTGCCAAGTAGATTGGCGGTACGTGCAAATGATGAGATGTCTCTACGAAGCCGCCACCATGTCCGTCCAAGTACAGAATCAGCAAACAAAACCTATACCGTTGCATCGAGGAGTGAGACAAGGGGACGTCATTTCCCCGAAATTGTTCACAAATGCAATGGAGGATATGTTCAAGACGCTGCACTGGAAAGGACGAGGCATCAACATCAATGGCGAATACATCTCTCACTTGCGATTTGCAGACGACATCGTCATTATGGCAGAAACGCTGCAATAAAGAAATACATTTTACTGACTTATTTTTGACGTAAGCTTTCCAATGTTTTTAATACTTATCTATACTAATATTATAAAGCTGAAGAGTTTGTTTGTTTGTTTGTTTGTTTGAACGCGCTAATCTCTGGAAGTACTGGTTCGATTTGAAAAATTCTTTTTGTGTTGGATAGTCCATTTATTGAGGAAGGCTTTAGGCTATATAACATCAAGCTGTGACTAATAGGAGCGAAGCATCAGTGAAAAATGTTGCAAAAATAATCGCGTTCATAATACTCGTATCAGAAATTGACGTGGACGAAGTCGCGGAGAACAGCTAGTATACAATATTTACAATTCAAAACTACACATGGCATGAAGCAAATTAAAAAAAGGTAGTAAAATTAAATTAATAACAAAGAAACCTTAAAGTCATAAAATATAAAAGATACCAGCCCCAGCGCTGCCTCCGGGTATGGTGCCCAAAACGCTGGCACCATTACCTCTCTGGATAGCGATGCTTATCCGCTGCCCGAGGTAGCTGCCAGCCTTTTGATCACCAGTTGCATCGGTAAGCTTTTTTGACAGCACCTTAAAGAGAGCATGGGCACTTGGACCCCAAGGACCTTTTTAGGGTTCCGTACCCAAAGGGTAAAAACGGGACCCTATTACTAAGACTTCGCTGTCTGTCCGTCTGTCCGTCGCTCTGTCACCAGGCTGTATCTCAAGAGCCGCGATAGCTAGACAGTTGAAATTTTCACAAATTATGTATTTCTATTACCGCAATAACAACAAATACTAAAAACAAAATAAAATAAATATTTAAGGGGGGCTCCCATACAACAAACTCGTTTTTTTGGCTTTTTTGGTACGGAACCCTTCGTGCGCGAGTCCGACTCGCACTTGGCCGGTTTTTAATACTTAATATCCTATTCCTGACGAAGACTAATCCAAAAACACAAAAATCATAAAAATCGCTCCAGCCGTTCTAAAGTTATAAGCGGTGTAACTAACAGGACTTTCTTTTATATATAGAAGAAGAGGCTATGCATATAATAGATTCTGTTTGAAAAAATGGACTTAACGCTTTTTCATAATGTCTAGTCTACCGTACCTGAGGACAGACATTGTATGGACAGAGGAACAATGGAGATTTAGTTGTAGGGCACCATCAGATCTGCCTTGGTTATCAAACCCCAAAAACTTAGAATAAGGTTTGTACCTATCTATCCTTGGACATTTAGAAGATGTTAGGTCAAAATATGTTTAAGTGTTATATTTGGTTTGGGCTCGAATCTTAGAATAATAACACCTAGAAACCGAATGTAAGCACGAAAAACGCGCAACTAAAACATAGCCAAATCTGGCTTACTTCGTTCCGCAAAAAGTATGAATGTTAGTTATGAAACTTTTATTCTGAACATTACACAGGATCCAACGTTCGCGGAGTACCGGAATATTACTTTCATGTACAGGTATGAGTTACCCGCCTATTTGGTACTAGACATCGTGTGCCATTGTACAAAGTGCGAAAACCTTTTTATCATAAATTGTTTTAGTAATGTCTATTTCGGCAGTATTCGTACAATTTACGCAACGAGATATAATATATTCTCAGCCATTTTGTCGGGGATAAAGCAAAATAGTAAAAGTATTTCCTATTGTATTTTTCAGTGATACTGCGCTGAAACTAATTGAGTTAATCTGCCTTCAAGCTTGCTTTTTTCCAAATTCTATGCCGTTATAAACAAATTAAAAAGAATTTTGTATAGTAAAAAACATATGATTTTTACATCAGTTTGCTTTTTTGCTATGATCTACAAGACCAAAAGTGGTCTCGCTACAATGGTGGTGGTAAAAAAGGCTACACTCAAAATGTAGGTCAGCATTATTTTAGCAAAAAGTCAATTTTAGGGTTCTTTAATAATGAAAAACACAAAACTGTACGGAATTGTAGTTATATGCATGAATACGACTTACATTTTGTCTGTTTTTGTTCGTTTAGTTAGCTATACCTCAATATCTCAGCTTTTTAAAACCGATAAAAATGTTGTGACTGTAGCAAAAATCCCTTTTACTTGTACACTTTTACCTGCTCTGTCATTTTTTTTGTAATAAATAATAATTGTCTTTGTCACGTGTAACGAGGCGGCGGCGGATACTGCTTTTTTTTTACATAATTTTCTACTGTTGTATTTATTCTATTTTACTTTATTTATTGTTAATTTATTTATTTCTTTCTTCTTTCTCTTCTTTCTTTCTTCTTTCTTTCTTCTTTCTATCTTCTTTCTTTCTTCTTTCTTTCTTATATTAATTGGCACGTTAACTAAGCAGCGAAATCATTTTTTACCTACTCACTTTTGCTTACTTGTACAGGCTAAATACTTCTTAAGCCTACAGAAAATGTACAATGACCGGACTTCTATCGCGTAGGAGTGACGCAGCTAACGGCATCGCCGCCAACTGGTGCCTGGGGTGGAGCACTTAAGGGGACTAGTGCTGCTAAGTGCTGCCCCCAATCGATTTTATTTTATTACTTCTAAACAGATCAACTCTCAAAAAACTAGAACATTTTAGCAAAATACCTTTAGTATTATAATAAATAATTGATTCACTGTTAACTGCCTTTCATTCTGGCATTCTTTCGTATTGTACATTATTGCTAAAAAACTGCCGTTTTTGGTGTCAGCGACAAATCGACTTTATAAACAACTAAATGAAAAGTTTACTGTGATTTAATAAATACTAGAGGTAATTTGCTAAAATGATACTGTTCTAGTTTTTTGAGAATTGATTTGGTTTAGAAGTAATAAAATTAATCAATTGGAAGCAGTGCACTTAGCTCTAGTAGTCCCCTTGAGTATTTATGCTCCACACGACTCGCGGAACAAACACTGCTTCCCGCCGACCATGTTTAAATATATCGCTCTTAGACCGCTTTTTTTTGTAACGGCTGATAAACTAGCTTTATTAAACAGCTTACTTTTTGTTTTCCATCTATTTGAATCCTTACACAAAAAAGTTATTATGAGAAAGTATTAGGGGTTAAAGTATGAAATTGCCGATTATTTTCCCACTTTTTATTTTGTTTATAGCTCTTAAAGATAGTCATATTATTGAGTAATTCTTTTTGTATTGTATCAAAAACCAAATAAAGTAATTTTGACTAAAAAAAAATACAATACTAGTGCCTATTACTTCAAAGGAAGTCGTTGAAAATACCCCTTACAATGTGTCAGCTGACCTTCTTGCTTCAATTAAGTATAAAAAATAAAAAAATAAAAAAAAATGTTCGAAAATTCGATACTGCCGCGGATCGAACCCGGCACCCCGGGATCTTGGCCCGTTATTTAATCCACTAGACCATCGGGAATTTCCGTCTAGAAAGACGTAAACGTACCGTACGTAGGTCTCAACGGGACGTTAAAATCACTCTATAACCAAGTTACTGTCAAAATTATTAAAAGGCCTCTTGATCCGAGTAAACCATTATTGAAACACATTAATTAAACCCAGATGCTTTTAAAACTGAACAACATCGCGAGCTTTTAGTTGATCTGAAAATAACATTTCGAACGTACTCGTCTGCAACAGATATTCTCGGAACTTGAGGGAATGTTTTATTACTCACCCTCGCATCGATCTGTGTTAGTTGAGTAGACCTCTATTCACTTGAGTGCTTTTAAATTTGTATAAAACGAGTCAACGATTATCTTTAATACAATGATAAAACCAGACTAGTGCGTATCTGATGTTTCAATGTATTTCCAGTGTTGGTAATTACCATTTTACCCTACTACGGCAAATCCAACAGGAAAGGACATAATATAATGATAGTTGTAATATAATAAAATCTTTATTTCATGCATAAAAAATCCATATACAATATACAATTTTGAATTACAAAGCTACTTGTGACATTAAAATTTCAAACTAAAATAAAATAAAATGTGCCACTTATACTAAATGTGTCACCAAGAAAGAAGCCGGGCATCATCAAATAACCGCCTTATGAAGATGTCTCCAGTGTCCAAATAATGATCCAGAGAAGCCCTCATTCGCAGACCGTGAAATTTCATTTTCAGAAATTCAATACCTTTTGCCAGAATGAGGCATCCCGAGACCTTAGGACAGCAAAAAAGTCAGGTACTCCTGCTTCCGCAAACATACCTGTTATGATTTTAGCAGTCTACGAGTATGTACATGGTGCTATCTAATTTCTGACTTCACCCTAGTATTTATAATAATAAATAATAAGAATAAAAATAATAAAAATCTTTATTTCTTCTTTCACATATACAACAAATAAAATAAACATGTAGCCATTAATGTCTAAGATAAGTAACATACGATAGAAGTTTATATGAGAGACTGGTCTCTGTGCAAGGGGATCTGTGTGACAGATAACCAGTCTCTCCACCACCGGACCAGGTGGGAATGGGTAAATGGCATTAAATGATTAAATGTGTACTAATTTCAGGCACAATATAAATCATGATTACAGAAAAAAGTTTCAAACAATTATTTTTATATATTTAAATTTTATACAAATGTGTTGTGAGTGTGTATATTTTATGTTGTGCGTGTGTGTGTGTATAAAAGTGTATGTAGGTGAGTGTTGCATGTATACGCGTATATGACACCTCTGTGAGACCTTCCATTATAGTCTTGGAATCAAGGGTGTATGCAGTTTGATCATAAAAGTGTGTAAATAAGTTTATACATATTGCCTATAAATGTTCATGGGAAATTTACGAGAGGATATTTAGTAATTCTTCCGTTTGGTCATAGCTGAGTGTTTTTAACCAGGTAGTAATAGTTTTTTTTGCATTGGTGTTTAGTGAGAGGGTATATAGTAAGCCTTTGGTTTATTTCATTATAATATAATAATATGCATATTATGTTAACATAGACTGGTTTTGATTTGTGATAGGTAAGTTAGGTAAATGGTACCTAACACGCTGTATAAAAGAAAGTCGCGTTAGTTTCACCACTTATAACTCAAGAACGGCTGGAGCAATTTTTATGATTTTTGTATTTTCGGATTTGTATTCGTCCTGATTAGTATTCGATGATATTCAGGAATTAAAAAATCTTTGCTGAACTGGTAGCTAGTTTTTAATACATCATGAAAATAAAGGTAGGATTAAAAAAAAACATAACCTTGGAGTTGATAGAACATTTTTTTGTCGATATTCAATGCAACTTTCAGTTTATAGAACAATTGGGTCTGTTAGTAATAGAACATATTATCGTTTTTGGATTTTCTAATCAAGTGATCCCCCTTGTGTTCCTATTTTCCTGTAAACTGTATTTTACGTTACAGTATTTCGTCGAAACATAATACCTATTTTATTTATTAAAATTCTCAACAAATTATTTAAACTACACTTTTTTCCCAGACCTTAATGAATTTTTTTGAATAATAATAATTAATGCGCCAAAAAGGCCCCCAATCAGCATTGGTCGCAACAGTCTAAGGAATGCTGCGACGCTGAGTTTCAGTGGTAGTACAATAAGTGTTGCATGAAATGAAAAAGATTAAATGGGTAAATTCAAGAACTTTATCTTATACTGAAATGTAAATCATTATATCCACGCAACAGCGAGAAATTTTATTTGTAGCTACTTGCAAAATATTCAGCCTGATTTATGTATTTGCTCAGGGTTTTCTGGTGCCAGTAATCTAGAAACTGAACTGAGCACCTAAACTAGATAATCTAATTAACCTGCAGCAATTTATTATCATAGGTACTAATAAATTGATAACTTATTAACTTTTAAACTTTCGCGATAATTAGCTTAAAACCTAAAAGGCCATAAATTTAGACCCATAACCTAATAAAACAATATGCTGGGTTGACAAGGAGTTGACTGAGTAAAGATATTTATTGAACAGACAGACAAGTCATACTAAACTACTACATGTGACTTATATACTTAACACAAGGTGGCGGTAGGTGTACAACTTTCTTATTTTTATATACCTAAACTAACAGGCTAATTGGACAAAGTACTGTGCCCGGTATGCATGGGGAAGCGGGTTCGAGACCCGCCTGAGGCAAAAATTTTCAGTCAGAAAAAGTAATTCTGGGAATAAAATCATAAATACTAGACGACAATCAATTAAAACATATTGGTCTCCCAAAGGTCCGGTATCTTGAGTGCGGATCTCCAAAACCGTAGCTACGTATTTAGTATGATATTTTACATAAATACGACCGACCCGCCTGTTAACGAGCCAGCCATGAATATTCTTGCATATTCAGCAGGATATGAATCACAATACTTTTGTATTTTAGAAGTTAATAAAAAAGGTGGAATTCTTAATTTTCAGGTCAGTCAGGTCTACAGAAGTTAACGCACAAATTAATAATTTATAAGTTTTTATATTATACTAACCAAAAACATTATACTTGTTGATCTAATGGTAGAAAAAACATTATGACAAACGTTCCAAATATACTGTTTTCTGTAAAAAGGTCTGAGTATAAAAAAGGAAATAAAAATTCAAAGACGGAGTTCCTATCTGACAGCAGTGCTACTTAGACCAGGTCTTTCTTGTAAACTGTAAGTAAATACGATTCCTATTTGGCTAACACCCAAACGATAACAGACAATGCTTCGTATCTTCACGTTAACAGCTTGTTTGCGGTCGATAACGTCGACTTCAACGTTAGCGTCTGCGATTAACGCTATCAAATTTGCGGTACCAGTATCAAATAAGTAGTTATACTTTGGATTCTTGACTAAAAAAAACTAGGCATAACGTCTGAAATGTAAAATTGCTCTACACCTACATAATATTTTTTGGTGATTTGATGGCGTTTGAGAACTAATAACAAAACTAAATCCTCAATACTAGAACCAATATGAATCTGACCAAAGCATTTCCGAAGATTAAAGAAATAATTAAGCTAGCGCTTTTGCACAGTGATCAGTTCCAGACAACCTGCAGTTAGAAATTACTTTTAATTTAGATAGAGAGGAGAAGGCGGTAAAGAATTCTCGAAATGTGAAAATTTTTAAAATCTGTAAATGAAACATAATATAACATAATACCCGTCGAATATTTTTTTGGGATTTATTTCTCTCTATTTACCTATTAATGAAGAACATCATTTTGGGGAAATCTGGAACGTTAAGTTAAGACGCTGACATGAGCCAAATTGAGCTCAATGAAGATTGTTTTGCTTTAAGCCTATGGCTCGTATTGTTGCCAAATTCTATGTAGTTGTAATTGATCATATTTTCGACCAGGTGGCTGTTTCCAAAACACGATTCTAAAAACTTTTCTCGATAGAAAATAATCTCAAAGTAGCCTCTGAAAATACATAAATTACCATTTTTCTCAGCAGTCCGTATAACAATGATAATAAAATTTTGCTATATTGTATATTACATGTTGCTTAAGCAAATGGCTGATTTAGATTTTTAATAAAATGGCAATTTTAAATTGCACAACGAATTTTGTTGTTTGGCACTTAGGCCCTTCTATTCCATGTGCTTTTTCTCTGTCACTCCTACGAGAATCGACAGTGATAGCTGTGGTGCGTTCCAAAGAAATTCAAAGACGAATAAATTTGTGGGCGTGTTTATTGCTCAAGGTCATCGGCTGCAGTCAGCGTCTTAACTTGAAGTAGCTATAGTATTAAGTAGCAATATATTAACTTCGTACTTAAGTCACCTTATACCTCAAACTTATTAAATTAATTTTCCCGCGTAAAACTCCCTCAGATATTGCAACGTGTGTACCACTCTTCGTATAGTTACTTAAGCGTTGGGTTGGGTTCTCTCTCGAAGTGTTTTTATCTTTTGGAGATGGGGGGCTTAGAAACCGCAGCTTGTTGGTAAACATCTTGCGGTAAACCAAGTGGAACCCGCTGTTTAATGCGTCTGGTGGGTGGAGGCCCCTTGCTCGTGTTACTAGGTGGTGGTCACAGGGCCTGCTTTAGCGGTCGCTCATTTCATGGATGTGGTGTTGCCATACGCATCGGTCCCCCTGTTGGCAATCGCTCGCTTTCTAGTAAAGTTTGAGCTATACTGCTTTCTTGAGTTCACGCGAACAATATACTCGTACATTGGAATGAAAGACAAATAAATGAGTAAATATTTAAACTATGGCAATCAGAAAAAACGAAGGTACCACAAACACGTGTAGGAAAACACTTTTTTTCTACATTGACCGAGAATCAGACATAGGATCTCGGAGTAGGTATGACGCCCTGAAAACCGGTGTGTACGCTACTCTTAAAAACTTACTTACTCAAATAAAATAAAAAATGACGTGTGGCACTCGGAGACTGCCGCGGTAAAGCTATTGCATAGCATTTTTTATCAACTTATGCAATTATAAAACTAAAAAGTATCACCACTGTGCCGGTCGAAGTGGGGGGATGTTAGGTTATTTTCGTTACGGAATTTCTGGATTCGGTCTCCACGCTCAAGGCCCGCGATAGAAGCTATCCAATAGCTTAATTTAATAATAATTTTATGTATTTTCTTATTTTGACTTTTGTTATTAAATTTTTCTGTTATTTTGGCAGATATGGTTACCATAGGCAACCATACTGTTAAAATCCTTATTTTCTTCTAAATTCTTTTGAATTTCAAAAATTCAAAATTGTTCGATCGTGCCTCGCCCCGAGTGTTAGGTTAGGTTATTTTCGTTACGGAATTTCTGGATTCGGCCTCCACGCTCAAGGCCCGCGATAGAAGCTATGCAATAGCTTAATAACAATACCGTTTATTGCTATTGATTTTTTATCGACCGTGGATGTTAACAGGTTTATCGTTGCCGTGTATCTGGTAAATAATTGTCCGAAAGTGAGGCAGTGCAGGTGATTATGGATTGAGAAAATTATTTTGCTAATGTTTTTCTCAATCCATAATTTGTTATGGATTTCCGCAAAGTAACGCCTGAGTCTATTAAATTAACAGTGCAGATGTCTTGCTTCATACAATGGAACAGCGACTCAACACGAAGGCTTTATCACACGACCTGTCGACCGCGATAGGCATACAGGTTGTAAGTTCGGTCACACAGATGAAAATGAAAAATCTTTATTTGAACAAGCACCAATAAAAATATTCATGTATCAGGGCTTCTGAGGTAGGAGACGGTGTAACAGAAGCCAGTACCTTTCCTGTCATTGACAACACTATTGGGGTTTATTGAGATACAATCCCAAAACAGGAAAATAAGGTTAGTAAAGTAACAAAAAATTTTTCACTCAGATTAAAAAAAATAGTGGTGCGTGCCATTTCAGTTTATACGAGCTCTGACGAGATTTGTTTTTCACATTTAATTTTTAGAAAAACGTCGCTATACTTAATGGATTCTTTAAAATCAGTCAAATCAGTTTTATTTATGCCAACAGGTCCCAGGAGGCACTTTTACACATCCCAAATCCCAATATTTTGAACCAACCACTTTCGGACCAGTGCGGGCTAAGAAGCAGCGCAAGAAACTCGGCTACTATTGTCAGCCACTTATCTATAATAATATTATAAAGCTGAAGAGTTTGTTTGTTTGAACGCGCTAATCTCTGGAAGTACTGGTTCGAATTAAAAAATTATTTTTGTGTTGGATAGTCCATGCCTCGAGGAAGGCTTTAGGCTATATAACATCACGCTGCGACCAGTAGGAGCGAAGCATCAGTAAAAAATGTTGAAAAAATAATCGCGATCTTAAAAACTGAAATTGACGCGTACGAAGTCGCGGGGAACAGCTAGTTAATTAATATACACGTATTAAATGCTAGTGCCAGTTAGCACAATGCAACACCACACATTTCTATCATTTATAGGTCATTAATTGTTAAGTAGCCTTTTTTCTTTAAAATCACTTAAAAATACGATCTAAGTTTATACCTACAGAGAGTTCAGCAATATACTGAATTGTTTTAGATTTAAATGTAACAATCATTTGAAAATGTGAATGCAATTTCCCACTTTTCGCAGAATGAAACCTGATGCCTTACTCCGAAACACAATGTCCGTATATTCGAATCCATCTGTCCCTATCACTCGTACCGACGTCTTAAAGTATCTGAAAGAGACAGAATTTGCAGAGTAAGGCATCTGGAACAACAAATTTATTTATCTTTATATCTGGTATACCTACTGTACTGAGTAAGTACGTCACTTTTCTAAAGAAACAAACGAATATTTTTATCGACGTAAGTAATATTGTCGTAGATGTATTGAGAAGTACAATTGAAAATGTATTGATTTCTCTGAACGGGACTAATGGCGTTAGTAGACCGTACAGCAGTGCGTTTCTTTTAGTGCAAATGTCAAACAGCTTTGGTTACAGCCACAGAACATGGAAAACCTATTTCCATGTTCTGTGGTTACAGCTGCTGGTTTAGAGCAAACAAGCGCCGCATGGCTACCAAATAAAAAACTGTCAAAAAGCCGTGACAACAGCTAGTGATTACTTGCTCAGTGACAACAGCGGTCGATGTGACGGCTGACACATCCGTGATCACAGCTACATGCGCAACAATGAATCGTGTCTAAGAGAATGCAAGGGCTCCTCGTTTCTGCAGTATAAAATAGACTCATTATCTACCGCTGCACGCGCTGAGCCCAGAAAAAAAGAAATAATTATGACATTATACTGTGAAAGTAGCTAAAATATACTATAAAAATCATGCCGTTCTAGCATCTGTCAATTATTGTCTTACCTTTCTCACAGCTTAAGTCGCTAAACTAAGTCTACCGAACAAAGATCTAATATGAACGAACACTACATTGCAGACGAGTCTAAAGTTTGCCTGAAAGTAGTGGAAGTTATTGTTGTGGTGGTGTGGACAAAGTAAAAAACATTTTATTTTATTTCCAGTGAGCAATACATTACCTGTCGTAAACCAAAAAAATAATTTAAAGAGAGTACCTAAGTACCTAATTGTTAATATCGTGGAAAAAATCTTTGCCTATCTTTGTGATAAAAAAATTGTAAGGTACGAATGTATCATCAGAAATGAGGCAATCCGACAGAGAACTAAAGTTATGACACAGCCCATCGGATTAGCAGGCTGAAGTGGCAATAGGCTGGCCATATTAGCCGCAGAACCGCTAGAGTAAACGAGTTTTTGAGTGGAAACCGCGTCTCGGCAAATGTAGTGTAGGACACCCTCAGGCCAGGTGGAGTGAAGATTTGCGCAGGATAGCTGACGGGAGCTGGATGCGAGAAGCCGAGGATCGACCGTACAATTAGAGAGGCCTATGTCCAGCAGTGGACTGCGATAGGCTGATGATGATCATGATGATGAATGCATCATCCGCAAAAGATAGTATTCTTTTCAGTCACACAGAAGTTGACATGTTTTAGCGTTAATTAAAGCCGCAATCCTAATCATGCAGTCGTTAAGAAATGTTGCAGCAAATTCAAAAAGTCTAATGCAAATGAGGCGAGGTTTACTTACAGATTTATCAGAAAAATAAAACGATTCTAACGTATTTAGGTCAGCCCCTTAAATATACGCGGCTAAATCAATGTTTGCATATGAGCTCCGGCACGCACTGGGGCCTCTTGAGTCAAACTCTCTTTTCAAGAGTACTCGTTTATTTTACATCGGTTATTGGACTCCTGATCCGGTTGATATAAAATAGAACTCATTGTGTTTTTTGTTTTGACAGTTCTCTCTTGATGGTGAACTAAATTTTACCCAGAAAAGTAAACTAAAATACCTATTTATCTTGAAGTTTGATATCTTAGTAATATTATTATTTAAAAAAATCTAATGAATAATCTTTTCCATACTAAAATCTGCAATGGTTGGTACTACCTACTCTGCTAGTTACAATCTTAGCTTGCTAAGCAGAGGGTTCAGAAAAATTCGAAGGTTGGTTATCCTCTAAAATGATCATCTTGTTATGCCTTCCACTCATCAACAGTTCCCAAGTTGGTGATTAGAACCTTAATTTAACTTCTGCCAAAAGCTGTTGAATGTCCAAATATTTTTCGCAGTATAGGTTTCAATTTTTACGGTCCTAGGCCTGATAAGATATAAAGGGAAAATCAAAAACTTATGAATAGTATCGTAATAAATGAATAAGATGCGAATCGCGTAAAAAAAGTGTTGACATTTTTGTACTGGGCTATACCAAAAGAAAAAATACATCATTTGTTTTTTGTCTCGCAGATTGATATATTAAAATTTGGAAAGTGGTTAAAATTTCACCCTGTATATATAAATATTCCCTTTCATATTATGACTTGCTCAGTGCAAGGGATGCCAAATAAAATTTACAATTTTAATATTAAAAATGGAAAATATCCCAAATTTAAAATCATATATCAGGAAAATGGGATTACAACTCTAGTATACTATTACTTTACTATAACACATACCAATATAGTATGTACGCTAATATAGACATAAAGGTTTCTGGAACTCGCAAATTGTGAATATTATGTTTACAAAAAAAGTAGCAAATGAATAACTTCAACGAGATATCCAGAGTGTACAAAATCATAGGACGGCTGCTTGACAGGGTTATAGTACATCGAAATTGTAGGTAACATATTCTTGATATGGTTTAACTCTTATCTTATATAAAACTCTTCCTTCGCTAAAGAAAAGTTGATGTAGAGCATTTTATATGACAAAATTAAATTGTTGTTTTTACTATCTCCCTTGCAATTTTTCCATATTTTCTTACCGTTTAAACCTTCCCTGGACTATGGCATTTTCACATTTCAAAACCAAATCAGCTAAATCGGCCTAGCCGTTCTCGAGTTTTAGAGAGACAAACGAACAGCAATTGATTTTTAACTTATATTATATTTTTTGAAGAAGATTATTGACATTATAGAGATGAAAAATTTGAGAGCTTTCCTTTAACGTTTGGTCACATTATGGTCGATCAGGTTATTGATTTGTATCATTAGCATGCCCTATACCTATTTTAATTCAAATGGTTTGTCATGGGTTAATATGGGTTAAGGAAAGTCAATCAATAATAGGTCAAACATATAGCCACTGACGATATGTATCATCATTGACAACCTTCACGGTTAACTGCTGTACTTAAACCTCTTCGAAAAAAGGATCATGCCATAATCACCACCTAGGTAAGCAGAAGCAAAGAAACTGTAAGAACAGTTTTAAATAAATATCTATTGTCTGTTTGTAGAAATTTGACATCTAAACAAACGACGTGTCTTAATAATTTAAATTATTCAATAACTTTTCCAAGCCTTTATGAATATGTAGGAATATAAATTGACTAAAGCTCGTTTCCTAATAGCAAGAGATAGTACCATTAAATATTCAGAAACATAGAAGAGGCAAAGACAATTTGCAGTAATAAACAAAAGTATTTAGAGTAGGTAGTCGTGCGCCGCATGCCTGTTTCACCGTTGCAAATAATGAAGCAATTAGTTTCTAGACATTAAATACCACGGTAGAGTTGCCTATCGATATTCCACTATCGCTAGACTATCGATTGTCTATCGATAGTTGCCGTCATATCAATAGTATCGATAGGCTATCGAGAGTATCGATATTAGCGATAGTATCGATACTATTGAAGATCAATATATTGCTTCGGAACAATACTATCGATAATATTGATAGTATCGATATTACAAATTACCTAATACTATTGATTAGTAGCAATACTATCGATAGTAGCGATACTATTACACCATAATACTATCGATAGTATCGACAGTATTGATTGATACCATACTATCGATACTGTAACTAGTTTTCGAGGTCAACTATCGATAGCAAAACTATCGATAGTTCTGCAACTCTACCACGGACAGAATGTTTGTAACATATTTTAACTAACAAACATGTTAATGGAATCTAGATCTGTTACTCAGACACATTCAAGTATAATTGTAGCCGTCTAACAAATAAATAAAATAAATAAATGTGGACAACATCACATACATTGTCCCGATCCCAATTTGAATAACTATTTAAAGCATTTGTATTTTGGAAACCAGAAACAACGAAGGTACTACAAACACCCAGACCCGAGAAAATGTAGAAAAACACATTTTTTTCTACATTGACCCGTCCGGGAATCGAACCCGGGACATTGGAGCCGGCGACACCTTGAAAACCGGTGTGTACGCCACTCCGCCACGGAGGTACTCCAGATAACAAACTTTAACAAAAGCTGCAATGTAAGATTTTTTCCAGACAGTTAAAATATTATTTATACTCATTAACCCAGACGTGAGATTCACTTTTAGTTTATGTGGTCACGTGAATATTAAGTAATTATTTATCAAACTAAAGTTGAAGTAGTGGAACAATAACTTTTATGGTTAATAAAGAGCCCGGAAGAGGTGCTTCACACTTAATTAAAAGTTTTTCATAAGCCCAAGAAACATAAATTGATAAGTTTATACTTCATTAATAAGTATACGAGTTTTCCCCAATCATTTTGGAAATGGGAGATCTATCTGGGTATGGTTACTTACCCGTTATAGGTAGTGAAGCTTATTTCAATTACTATGAACATGTATTTAGAAATTAGAAACAAAAAATACAGTGTAAGTAAATAGGCTATAACGTAAAAATTGAGCGACTAATATATAAAACGTTGTAGTGTGTGAGTCACCTCACCCCACATTAGTTATGTACGAGTATGTTAGTATATAAGCTTAGGTTAATCCATTTAACAGAGACATTATAATCATAACGTGCAACGCATTAACATCTTTTATTTCGTATCCCGGCGTCCCACATTGCATGGCGACCATGCCAGTGCTGTCTTTGGGCAGTGCTGAGCTTCGGATCGAATAATAAGTAAACTATCGTTTTAAAATAAAACCGAAAAATGAGAATTAAAATCAACCGGTGGTGACATTGACTTTGAATTAAAATGTGAAATAAACAAGTGGTAAATAATGTAATGACTTTATGAAAGCCAGTGTACCTATTGGCTATAATTATGGAATATCGGAAACTGTGAATGTCGAAATGTGCTGGCTGCCGGGAGAATTTATGGAGTCAGATGGAGGTTATGGTTTGCTGGCAGCCGGGTGATGATGGTTTCGGAGGTTTATATTGCTGGCTGCCGGGTGAGAACGAGACGTAGTGTGGTGTGGTGTGAAGAATTGGTGCCGGGTAGAGTGTTATTGAATTCATTCACTTGATTTTCTTTTTTATGTACTTAAATTTTAGTGGCCACTAATCTATGATAGGTATAACATTACATTTTTTTAAATCTTAGTATCTTAGTATGTTACCGCAAATCAAATAGGTAAAGCATATTTTTTTTTACATTTGTATTTTTTTTATCTATGGCACCTCAAAGTTTCGATTAATCTAAGGTAAATTTTATAACATTTTTTATTATAATAACCGTATATTAACACTGATCAAACAATTTAATAAAGAATCTATTACGGTTTTGTATCATTTAGCTAAATGTTTGATCATTTTACTAAAATGTTATTATATTGATAAGGTTTTTAATTTTGTTACTAGACAGGTTACAAGTAAGTATAAAAGCCCATTAATTTCACAAAAGTGAAATCAATGATACTCATATTTTACGCGATTGAATAAAAAAGAATGCTTAAGCCAGAATAATTTGTAATTTGTATTTTTGACTTTATTTACACACTAGGTATATACATTTTGACATTATCATGCAAAAATAAAAATATTGCATAATATTTTATTTTCAAACCATTGTTATGATGACAATCTGAATTTATATGTACTAATAACTAATTGTTAGATAATACAAAAAATATAATTTTATATTTATTATTATCTAGTTATATTGCAGACTGTAACTGTTTAATCAATTATTAATTGTTTTTATTGGGTTCTGGCTAAATTTTTATATTTATATTATCATGATTTTGTACTCATTAAAATTAAATTAATTTTTCGTTCCTCAATTATTATTATATTTTATTTTGCATTTCAAGTGACTTTATTATTACTTAAATGTATTTTAATTCAGTGGTTCATATGAAAAAAAAAATACTTAGTATCATTTATAACGTAATTGAGTCATATCTCTTATAAAAAAAAGGACATTTATTAGTCTTGCTATCTAAATTTTACCAATGTACGATTTTTGTTAATCATGTAACTAAGAAAATATTTTTTGAGCAAATGACAACAAAGGCATTTTAATATTGGCAGATATATATATATTTTAATAAATAGGGGTTTTCACCATTGTTGTTATTAATACTGTTAATTTTTGTTAGTCAGAACTGTAAAGGTTTTTATACAATGTTCTTCAGTTCACTGAAAATGTGTTTTTAGTAAGCAAATTCAAGATCAATCCGATCGAGGTTGAAACTTAAAATTTTTAACCTATTTTCTTACGAGTATAATACATTATTTCTGCATCCGTGCTTTTCGTTAATGCAAAATTGAAGTTACAATGTTTTAAATTTCATCATCAAAATGTGGTATAGGTACATTTTGTTTCTAAACATGTTTACTAATTATTCAATATTATGTTCTAGTTTATCTAAATCTTTTGATTTCATAGGTATTTAATAGCATTGCATATTTGCATTGAGCATATTTGTAACATATCAGGAATGGTGTTTTGTTCGCGCATCGCACCATATGCAGCGACACATGTCGCGCATCAGCAAATTCTTGTTATTAAGGTTTTTGATTGCAAAATGTTAAACATTCCATATGAGTCAAAGTTCAAGTACTAAATTCTTTCTAGAATGAAACGATATATGATATACTTACATCATGTTTTAGGTATGCCATTGTTTAAAGTAGAGTACATTTTGTGTCTTAATATTATATTTTAGACTTAATTATGTCTCCAAATATATCATCATACGTAATATGAATGAAGAGAATTAATTTAAAGATTATGCTATCAAATTTAAATCAATATAGTAGGTACTGATGACTTTTGAAGATATGAGAAATAGGGAATATGTTATTACTATAGATATTTTAAGAAATGGGAAAGCTATTGGATAGGTTACTAGGAATGTATTAAATATCTTTTGTTACTAGATAACACTAGTTGCATTCCGAAGGGAAAAATAAACGTGGATGGAATTTAGGATTAGGTTATGAGTTAAAGATTGTTTTTGATTGATGTCGAAATGTTTTTTTTTAGTGGGGAATACTTCAGTAACAATATTTACATCAACCAATTGGACTGATCACCCAAAAGGAAGTTAAACTATTAGTACTGAAGGATTCAACTTGTTAGCAAGGTTTAGGTTAATGTTCGTTTGGTCAAGAAGTTGTTTATAAGTTATTAGGAAATGAAGATTAAAGGTAAACACACAAAGAGAAGGGTACAGGTTCACATCCTTCGGCTTAATCACGGTGCAAACGAGATTTCTCAGTGAAAGCAGTTGGAGGTCATAAGAAATCTTAAACGATGAACCGTACGAAAGTATAATAAAATGGTACAAGGTACAGTAATAGGGTACAAATCCTTCAATTTGATCATGGTGTAGACGAGTTTCTCTCTGTGTAAATAGTTGGACATCAAAGAAGATGTTAAAAAATGGCCCTATAAAATAAATGCTGTGCACAGCTAATAAGACTAAAATGTCTTTTAATTAATTAAAATGTCGACTAATAATAATAACTGTACCTAAATAAATAAATAAATAAAAAAAAAGGGACCAGCCAGCCCAAATGAGAAATACCAAGGGGTAAAAGTACCATTACTATGAGTCCAATGTATGACCATAGTCTATAGTGTGTGTGTGACGTTTCTGCCGTAAGACAAAGGTCTAGTGAATTATATTGAATTAAAGTTGTACGGAACCAGAACGAGATAATAAACTGATGAGTTATTGTAGATTGTCGAAATATAGTGCCTAAAACTATTGTACGAGGTAAAATACCATTACGAGTGATATAAATATAGAAATGAATCAAAGGCAGCACTGGCAGGGTCGCCATGCAATGTGGGACGCCGGGATACGAAATAAAAGATGTTAATGCGTTGCACGTTATGATTATAATGTCTCTGTTAAATGGATTAACCTAAGCTTATATACTAACATACATACGAGTAACTAATGTGGGGTGAGGTGACTCACACACTACAACGTTATGCTGCCACAAATCTTCGCCTTTTATGTTATTATGTGTAGTTATTGGATAGTTACTCTATGTGCCTTATGAAAGGGATTACCACTTATTAAAACAGTCTCTACCGGCATTAAAAATTGCATAGTAATATTCTTAGGGATTTATGGCGTACCCAAAAACTATTTTTAGCCGACTACGCCAAAGCCAACAAAAAGGGTTATGGTTTTAGCAGTCTATGTATATTTGTATAAGGTTATGTCGGTTCCACATTTGCGGCTAAGCTACTTAGCTGATTTTAGTGAATGGGGTATCAACGGATTCCTCATTATAGTCCGGGTAACAAAGGCTACCTTTAGTTAAAAAAAGCTACATAGCGGATGCTACAACAATATGTTGGAGTACTTTCTCGTATTTGGGTCACAATTTTTAAACTAATTATTCTTTAACTATAAGTACGAGTATAATTTAATGAAATGACTTGGTTTACAAGTTTAGTCTTCTGAGGAATTAATATTTAAGTATATAATTAGATAAAAACCAAACTAGGTATGTTTTCACTTGTGCCTATTTAAATTTTTGGTGCTTGCTAAAGCTTAATTCCAAAGCTTCTTAGTTTTAGGATTGTAATTTATAACATGCAAATTAATATTCGTATATTTGAAAAGTAGTATGATTGATAGTAAGGAAACTCTCACAAGTCACCATTGGTCACATGCAAATTATTTAAATTATTGCATTATTAAAATTCTTACAGCTCTTAGTAGTACCTCCCAAAGAGTGGGCTTTAATATCATGCGGAATGCTACAATTGATATTGTGAACACTGCTCTTTAGATTGTTAAGCACAACGAATACCTAGGACCGATAATCCAGCTAGGTTAGTCTAAGTTTGATAAAGAGATCTCTTGTCAAATCCAATTTGGAAATTTAACTACGAAAATTATTTGCGTGTAAATTATCTCAGTGTCTCCAGAAAAAAGTCCAGTGCGTGTTGCCAGTGATAAAACGGAGCTAAAACTTGGTCGAGTAATATGAGTCTCTTAATAAGTCTCAAGGTCGCAAGGCGGGCAATGAAGATAACAAACTTGATGTTTTCTTGCGTGATAGAATCAGAGATGAGGAAATTAGGAAGTGAAGGACATCTCTCCAAAAAGTGCAAAGCTGAAACGGCAGTGGACGGGAAAGGTAGTAAGAAAAACCGATAGCTGTTGAAGTAAACAAGTTCTGGAATGGCGCCCGCAAACTGAACGCTGATAAGAAGGTCGACTAGGTGAACCGACGATCTGGTGAAAGTTGATGCGTGGATTGATCGTTATGAAGATCCTTATTAAGGGATATATACAGCAAAAAGCATATTTCAGCAGTGATGATGATGATGTAAAAAGTCAATGTTGTTAAAAGTTGTCATCGTTTTACAATTGATAAGCACCTGCATTTAATAACTAAGTGCTCATTTGGTGAGAAAGTTTATGTCAGAAAATTATTTAGTTTACATCGATGAGGGAGCGTGTCACAAGTTTATAGTATATACATCTATATATATAAAAATTAATACCTATTTCCCTTGGTCATCGCATCACGCGTGAACGGCTGGACCGATTTTGCTTATTCTTTTTTAATTATTTGAAATGTAACCTTATCGCTTTTGACAATTTAAACTTTTTTAATGTATGGCGTTTGACATATTTGACACATTGACAGAATGCGTGCTGCAAATATCGTAAAAGGGGTAAAAAAAACAGAATTTTGCACATGGAATTTGCAAGTAATGTCGCCTGTTCCCATGTCGGAATACCAACAAAATTATTTATTGTAATTTATAACATGCAAATGCCCACCCGTGGGCTTCGTTCAAATTGCTCGGTGTATAATAGCAAATTACGTTCTTAATGATTTTTACTGCACACAAACGGATACCTAAATATGTGTTTCGCAGTGCTATTAAAATTTGATCTCAGCCCCTGCGAATTACGAGTAGAGACATTATAGAGATTGAAAACGCTGCTTTGTTACGACAGAAATATAAGTATCCTTACCGCTAGATAAAGTTTGGCAAGCGTTGTAGATATTTCTTGTGGCGGCCCGCCCTCTCCGGTTCATTCTCTGCTTTTGTCGTCAACCACCACTAAATCTTAGTAGATTCACTTTAAATCTACTCGCTTTCTTTTGCAAACGTTCCACTAAGTAAAGCTCTGCTCTTGAATTTTAATGAATTAGAGTGCATCCTGCACGCTAGCTTTTGTGTTTGGCGTGTATTTTATCATAAAAAATACTTCTCGTTTCGATAACATTGTCTATACTAATATTATAAAGCTGAAGAGTTTGGTTGAACGGTTCGAATTGAAAAAATATTTTTGTGTTGGATAGTCCATGTATCGAGGAAGGCTTTAGGCTATATTACATCACGCTGCGACCGATAGGAGCGAAGCATCAGTGAAAAATGTTGCAAAAATAGACGCGATCATAAAAACAGAAATTGACGCGTACGAAGTCGCAGGGAATAGCTAGTTAACCAATAGAAAGTG
This sequence comes from Anania crocealis, assembly GCA_949315895.1. Classification (NCBI taxonomy): domain Eukaryota; kingdom Metazoa; phylum Arthropoda; class Insecta; order Lepidoptera; family Crambidae; genus Anania; species Anania crocealis. The sequence continues at coordinate 3,045,249 of OX438856.1, forward strand.
ACGGTTTTATCGATTGCATTAATCATTGATGTATTATTAAACTAGATACACTATTAGCGTCAAAGTGCACACATTTGACATAAGACACTTTTAGTACAACCTATATCAATTTAATAGTTACAACATGACAAAAATATCAATACTATTGCATGCCGACATAATTTGGCCGGGTTATAAAGTTGACACTGACATTAAATTAACGTCGATCATTTTTAGGTGTTATTTCTGTATCTGAATGTGCATCTAGTTCTTATTATACAGGGTGAAATTTTAACCACCTTCCAAATTTTAATATATCAATCTACGAGACAAAAAAAAAATGACGTATTTTTTCTTTTGGTATAGCCCAGTACAAAAATGTCAAGATAAAGCACTTAGAAAACGTCCGCAAAAAATCTAAAATTTGTGATACGGCTGCCTAACAACAGTTTTTTTAAGCGATTCGCATCTCATTCATTCATTACGATACTATTCACACGTTTTTGATTTTCCTTCATACCTCATCAGGCCTAGGACCGTAAAAATTGAAAACAATATTGCGAAAAATATTTTCGGGTGAAAGCTTGATTTACATTTTTTACTTCATAGATGGGCTCTAAATACGATACCGAACGCCTATAAAAATTTTGGAAAGTGGTTAAAATTTCACCCTGTATATCGATGGTTTTAATCCCTCAACCCCCAGGGGCACTCGGGTGCCACGATAACAATTGATTTCAATTGTGTCTGGAATAACTCACGATCGAGGGATTAATTATGAATGCGTAGTAGTGAGTGATCGTCAGTTAGTCGTGAGGTACTGGCACATTAAAAGAAAAGCCCCTACTCTTCCTGTTAGTAAACAGAGTATTGACAGAGTGGCTAAAAACGATATTTGATTCAATTAAGTGAAGCTGAAGTTCGGGGTGCTAAAGCACGATAACATGCGTAAACATGCGGTATCGAAAAGACAAAAAAAAAAGTGAAAATGTGAACAAGATGAAGTGAACAAGTGAACAAGTGTGAACTACTTAGGTTGGGATATTTTGAGGTTATTACTATAAGTAATCTCATTTTAATCCCCAACTGCAATGTTTTAAATATTATGATTATTCCATAATTTGCAAAGCTTATAAGGAAATTAAAATTCACTTAATTACTAGAAGAAACCACATACGCTTATAAGTGGTTATACATGGTTGTGTGCCAACCTGATCTGAGGTGCCAACGTTCTTTGATAGTGGTTTGGAAATAGTTGGTGACATGCCTAAAACCATATATTTTATCGAGAGACACAAAAAAAAATGAGAGTTGTTTTTAAAAATAACATTGTTACTTTCTTAACTTATAAAGGTGATTCAGTTGACATACTTACCCGAATTACGCGGCTTTGATATTTTGCCAGGAAAAGGGTATTTTCTTTATCTTTAATATTTGTCGCTAATGCGTTGTGCAAGTCGTAGAGCCGGGACGTCCTCGATTCTGTCGTTGCTCGCCCGAGTAGCGATAATTCAGCGAAAATGGCCGACTTGTCGACAGCAGCGCCTCTGCCGCGAGCCTGGTGAAATAATAACCACATTATGATTTCAGACAGGCCACCGCTTAAAGTGGTTTAAGGCGACGCAAAGTAAGAGCATGCCTTTGTGAAAACTTGAAAAATGTAATCAGGAAATCCTACCTTTCGTCTTTTGTTAATTTAGCGAGTCAAAAAGTTGCAGCGGTGTTGCCGTTTAGGAGTTGCATTTTAACCCAAATAGACTTAAATTTTTAAGTGAGTACACTTTGTTGAAAGTGTAATAATACAAATTTCATAAAATACAATAATTATAATGCGAGTTACGCCCCGCTTATCTAAGGTTTACTGGACAAGATCTTCGATCCCCGGGTCAGGCAACAAGGGTTTTGTAATTTCGAATTTTGCTCGGGTTGCTAATCACCAACCCGTATTTGGCATCGTGGAAGTGAATGTGTAATACCAATTAATTGCTGTGTAAACTTGATTTCAATGATGGAGGCCTAAGGCACTGCAGTAGTAGGATGATTATAGGCCGTTATTTTACAATATGTGAGTATTATGTATATGTACCTACTTATGCATACAATTTATCTGAACACGTTAAAATGTAACAAGTATTTATGAATTTGCTTTTTGTTGTGTGTTCGTATTGAGCAATACAAGCATTTTATAAGAAAAAGACGTGTGGCACTCGGAGCCTGCCGCGGTAAAGCTATTGCATAGCATTTTTTATCAACTTATGCAATCGGATAATCGGACTCAGTTCCTTTCGCTTAAAATCTAAGTAAAAATTACTTTAGTTCTGTATGAGCGTATCCTAAATGGCTTCAAATACTTGTTTTAAAAGTCACTAATGCTTTGACTATCTGGAAAAATATATCAAAATATCGATATTTTTCTTCATTTTCCCATCGTTAGTCACAGGAACCGAAGGAAAGAGGACTTCTAACTTCAATGTAAACGTTGGTGGCTGGGAAATAATGTAAATGAGATAGATGTGAATAGAAAATACAATTGCTTCAATAAAAAAGGCCAGCTGCCTTACCATTGTAAACATTGACCTATCAAGACATTAATTTAATTTAATTTTAATTTTATTTAATGATCTACCAACATTTGTATCATTCACTACATGTTTGTAATTCTATAATAATAAAGAAAAAAAAACTAAAATGTACAAATAATTACAGGCAGATACTACATGCAAATAACAATATCAGCTTTGCGTACCAATATCAATATGACAACAAATAGGACAGGTACTATATACTATATATAACTGTGTATACAAAAGATAAAATTTGAAAAAAGTTAATAATCTAAATAAATTGGATGTATGAGGTTTCGTGCTATTACCATCACACGATGTTAAAGGTTTGAAAAAATAATATAATAATAGATCACTATAAGAAATGGTGTCACAAAGGGCGACGGAGCTTGTTGGGTGGGTCGAAAAATATATCTATTGTTCCACCAAATTCATTCACTACTTTACTCATTCTAGAAATTGGAGAATTGGAGCCAAAAACCGTTCTTCGACGTGGCCTGGTCAATGGAGTAATTTTACGAACGAATCGAAAACGATTTATATCGATAAATTAATGTAACGCTGTATGCTGTTAACTACAAAAGTTTAATATTTTTTGCTTCATCCAAAATCCAAAAAAAAAAAAAACATTTTTATAAATACATTTCCAACAATTGGTAAAGGTGAAACAGTTTTTTAAATGTTTTTGTCAGAGATGTGCCGTCTACGAACAATCCGATTAATTGTAGTAAGGCCGACTAGTTGGCCGACTAGCGGGTAAAACGATCACCGGTTTTGGCAAATTCCGTCGGGCTTCGTTAACGACTGATTCACACGCAAGTCGCAACTGCCGCATGCTAGCTTGCGGAACAATGTTTTGTTTACTTTGCATGGTTCGTCATTATTTCCATATTTCTGCTGATCACAATCTCCCATTTGTGCGAAAACAGATTAGAGACTTGAACTGTCAGAATTTCTCTCATTATGATTGTTATTCCTTCACAAATAGAAAATACTTACCTAGATTCAAATTCATCTACCGAAAATTTTCTCACCAATTTAGTGGCTACTTATCGTTTGGATATTATTTCAAGTTAGAAGCATTTGATCGCTTCGTGAATATTACAAAAACACACTTCCGAAACTAAAATGTACTATGGTAATTTTTTTTCGATAATTCTTGTTACTTCTTTAGAGAAATACTTAATTAACTTTCAAGAAATCTTAAAAGACTTAAAAAAAAAACAATTCTTGACCAAAGGAGGTACCTATGAATGATGACCTAAATGAATAGACATAACTACTGAACTTAATTCCTAACAGTTTCATAATTAGAGTTCAAATCATCTAACAAAGAATTAAATCAGGTGTAACACATACAGCCCGTAGGCACTTAGTTTAATCTTGGGCAGTTTGGAGTGTCATTTTTTATTTCTGAATTCCTTCCATTTCATTTCGAAAGCTTATATAGTAAGCAACCAAATAATCGTTTCTGTTTTATGACTAACTGAGACCACAGATAAGATGATACTAAAGTCTAAAGTTTGTATGGAAATACATACTTAGTTTTAATTTAATGGATTTGAATGAAATTTGGCGCGGTGTTAGTTTAATGGCTGGAATAACAAAAAAGCAATTTTTTTGTCCCGGGAATAGGTACGGTTCCCTTGGGATAATTTTAATACATTATAGTTTCAAATTCAAAATTACACGCGAACGAAGTCGCGGGCAACACAACAGCTAGTTAGTTACTAGTATAGTGCAATCAGCCCGAAAAAAAAATTGCGCCGTAAGGCCTCTGCCTCGAATTTTGCGGGCAGCGGGGCGGGAGCGGCAAATGTATACGCCCGCCGCTCGCCCGCGGCACTAGTCTCGCTCGGGCACTTACATTTGCAGTGCTGCGCGGCTCCCACCCCACTGCCCGCAAAATTCGAGGCAGAGGCCTTACAGCATCGCGGTCAATATCGAAGTAAAGAAGAAACAGTTATAAATATTATTATGCCTTTTCCTTAGAATATTCTAAGGCCTTCTCATACAACCCTTCAAAATACAGTCACCCGAAAATGATCTTTGATATTACCTACTAGCTGTTGCCCGCGACTTCGTCCGCGTCAATTTCTGTTATATCCCTCGATCGTGAGTTATTCCCCAGACACAATTGAAATCAATTGTTATCGTGGCACCCGAGTGCTTCCTAGGGGTTGAGGGATTAAGATAGTTTTTATAGCACTTTATTTGATATTTTAGCAACTTAATTGCACTTATAATATCAGTATATTTTATAAACTTGAAAAATATTGTCTCAGGTGGGACTCGAACCCGCATCATCAAGTTTATATACTGATATTGCATAGCATTTTTTATCAACTTATGCAATTATAAAACTAAAAAGTATCACCGCTGTGCCGGTCGGAGTGGGGGGTGTTAGGTTATTTTCGTTACGGAATTTCTGGATTCGGTCTCCACGCTCAAGGCCCGCGATAGAAGCTATGCAATAGCTTAACAATATATTTGCGGCGGGCGGTCAGCAAGCACCGCCTACAGTCCCCCTCGCCCGCTAACCAGCGGAGCGTCTTGTCTTGCGCATCATGCGCGTGACAGGGAATATAAAATAATACAAAACTAACCTTCATAGTTTGTCCTTTTGTATTGCCTGTTGAACTGCTAACGCTCGAACACCAAGTTGTTTTACCACTACACATGTTGTTTGTCAAACTACTACCGCTGAACTAAAATTCAAACGCCATCCCCACTGGCAAGGTTGACTCGATTCGCAATTTGTCAATCAATCAAAATACTTATTTCCCAGAAATATTTATGTTACCATCCAATATGTGTATATGTAATTTTTAAATGTCCCTAACATGTTTTAAAAACGACTGTAACAAATAAATTATGTTTATATTGTAAATGTAAAATTCTATTGCCTAAATTACTACGACTACCTACTGTGATTGGTCGATCATAAAAAAACAATGTTAACACTTAAGAATCTTCTTTATGTGTTTCAAAAGGATTTCCATACAATGTTAAACATTTATAGGTATTTAATTATTCAATAAGTTATTGTAAAGTTTATTCCTATTGGTCGATGCTACTGCTACGTAGACAATATTTTTTAGTTTGGTCAGCATTTTTAGTTTGTCTTAAAGTGGGGATATTGGGGTATAAAATCTGAAGTAATTACTTCGATAAACCAGTTTACTTCTATACCTTACTCAAGATAATAGTTACTACAGTGCAGTCAAGGAATCTATTTATCAAGCTCTCGAATTTTTCTAGTGAAGCAGTGAGCATCAACTGCAGAATCTTTACGTGAGTTAAGTACTTACTACCTATTAAATATGCATAATAATATTCTATAAGAATTTTATAATTGAATAACTAGCTTGTGTAAATAATGTTATTAACCCATCGTCTGTACCATCAATCATATTTGATACTAAATAATTGTTTCTTTTATAATGTTTCATTTGTTTTCCTGCTGTCTTGAGAATAAGTCATTTAATGTTATATTTTTGAAATAGATTTATATTTTTTCTTAATTTTCCTTAATGTTTCCCTAAATTTTATACATAAATATTATAAATTTATTTTAACACGCGCGTGTGAATATTGTTGCGGAGTTCTTTTAAAATTGTAATCTTCTAAGATGTTCATTGAAATTAAGTGATGTCAAAGACAATTTTGTTCACAATTAAATACTCGTAATCAACAACACATTTATTTGGATAAGAATTAATATCATGTTGATAAACTCTTTAATTGGTAATAATGCATTAATTTCGACCAAATTTGATAGACATTATTATTATACTGTCGCAGTTTTTTTCTTAAATCATTTAAGGAGGAATAATTATTACATACATATTTTTTGGATAACTTGAACTGTTTACGCAGCGCACGCAACGGAAGCCTTAAATATGAATACTTTTCCCTATTTCTGCAACATTTTTCACGGATGCTTTGCTCCTATTGGTCGCATCGTGATAGCTTAGTGATGTTATATAGCCTAAGCTTTCCTCGATAAATAGACTATCCAACACAAAAATATTTTTTCAATTCGAACAAGTACTTCCTGAGACTAGCGCGATCAGACAAACAAACAAACTCTTCAGCTTTATAATAAAGATATATATTTAAGTCTGCTTGCTAAACTTTGGCAAGATTAAACAATCACGTCAATTCGAATCATTGTAAAATTGTTACAACATCAATGTAATCTTAGCTTCGACAAGAAAATTAATCTTCCTGCCTCAGCTTTCAAGAGTAATTATTTGAACACAGATTGCGGTTGTCACTCGATTAGATACGTGCCTCTACAGACTTGGAGTACTACAGTATTTGAAATCAGTTACCAAAAGGACATATTTTTTTTACTATGGAGCTTGGTACTAAAATAAAAACTCCATGAACTTGGCACTGATATATACTAGGTGAAAGAATAAATTATTACGAACCCATTGATGACAGATTTATTGATTTAAAGACCTCCGTATATTATTTAAAAAAAGTAAAGTAACAGCCTATAATCATTCCACTGCAGAGAAAAGGCCTCCATCATTGAATTCAAGTTACCCCTGCAATGATGGGAACTGGCATAATCACCACGCTTGCCAAATGCGGGTTGGCGATCACAAACCCGAGCAACGTTCGAAAATTCGAAACTTTTTGTTGCCCGACCAGGGGATCGAACCTGGGACCCCGAGATCTTGGCCCGGTATTTAAACCACTAGACTTATAGTCCCTAGATTATAGTTGTGTATAAACTGTGTTAGTTCATTAAATTTTTATTGAAGCAACCAAAAAAATTATGTCCTTTAAGTAGGTAGATGTCATTGATTGACATAAATTAAAAGTTATCTACACTAATATTACAAAGAGGAAAGATTTGTATTTTTGTGTGTGTGTATGTTTGTATTGAATAGGTTCTGAAGCTACTGGACCGATTTCAAAAACTCTTTTACTATGAAAAGCTGACACTATCCTTGATGAACATAGGCTACTTTTTACCGCGGGACCCGGTAGGTGGCGCTGTCAGTATGCTGCGTCGCTGTAGACAATGAACAGACATACTTCTTCCCCGTTACCTGTGGGGTGAAGCAAGGATGTCTCTTAGCACCAACTCTGTTCGCCTTATACTTTGCAGTGGTAGTTAGAGAAGTCTTACAAATTGTTTCCCAAGGAGTTCGCATCCGCTTCCACACCGACGGCAGCCTTTTCAATCTGGCTAGACTTAAGGCTCGCACCAAGGTCTCACATGCACTGATTACTGAGATCATGTGTGCTGACGACTTGTGCTTCTTAGCAGAATCCCCAGATGGTCTGTCAACAGCTGATAGCCGCTTTTCATCAAGCTTGCCGTAAGTTCGGCTTAAAAATCAGCGTCAATTAGACGGAGGATAAGTCTCTAGACACTTACGGTCATGAGACGCAAAATATAAAGTTTGATGAGGATGTGTTGAAGCAGGTAGACAAGTTTCGTTACCTTGGGAACACTGTAACATCCAAGTGTGACCTTGATGCTGAGATCAACAGCAGGGTCGGAGCTGCAGCTGCGGCTTTTGGCAAGCTGTGTTGTCTTCTGCTCACATGACCTTAAGTTGGCCACGAAAATATCAGTTTACATGGCAATTGTGCTGCCAAACCTTCTTTATTCTTCCGAGACGTAGTGTGTGTACCGCCGCCACATACCTACTCTGGATCGTTTCCACCTAAAATGTCTCCGATCCATTATGAAGATCAAATGATCCGACAGAGTGCGAAATACCGAAGTCTTGCGACGAGCCAATGTTGGTGGCATTGAGGCTTATCTTATGCGTCGGCAGCTTTGGTGGTGCGGACACGTATCACGTATGGCGGACGAAAGAGTGGCGAAGCGCATCTTCTTCTCTGAGCTGGAGGAGGGCAAGCGAAAGCATGGCGGACAACTCCTTCGGTACAAGGATGTCTTAAAACGACACATGAAGAAATGCAAAATAGAGCCCTCTGAGTGGGAGCGCTTTGCGGCACAGCGGCTAGAATGGTGCAGGATGGTGAACGGACGAGTGCGCGAGTTTGAGGAGTAGCGTAAAGCTGACCTCGATACCAGACGCGATCAGTTAAAGGCCCGCCCACCTGCTGCCATCACAGACAATTACGACAACGGCGTGCTTACGTGCCCTGAATGTGCACGAAGTTTTGCCGCTAAGATAGGCTACATAAGCCATTTTCGGGCACACGAGCGCCAAATCACTAGCTAGGAGTCGAAGTGGTCGCAATGGCCGAAATCGGTCGGACATCATCATCATCATCATCACTAAACAGCATGACCGATTGGATTTAAATTTGACACGAATGTATTAAACCTACCTAATCTATCTTTCTAATGCCACCGCTAGGCACAGGTTTCAAACCGTGGGATATGACGTTGAGTTCACGCAGGCAGAGCGCGGGCGAGGAGCTATATGAAAATAAGACAACAAAAAAAAAAAAGGTAAAAACATTAAAAAGATACTTATGTCCACCCGTACGAAGCTGGGACGGGCCGCTAGTACCTAGACCTACGTAATATAGATAAAGAAATAATTTTAATTTCTAAAGTTAATTGATACGGGATTTATACCATGTTAGGTACCTTAGTTTTTATGAGTTTCCGATATTTCGGCACTATTGCAAGCGCCATCTTACGGAAGAGCTTAAATCCCGTCAATTAACTCTAGTGATAGTGACCAGTCTAAATCAGTAATTTCAATTTGTATAGTTTGGTGCATTTTTAAACTATTTTTTTATTTACATATTATAAAGAATCTATTTTTGGAACAATGCACGGTGGTATGACAGAGCTGCACATTTCTCAAAATATTATATCTGCCTTTGCTATAACGGGGTTATTCGATAGTGACTGTGATAATAAATTAACTCATGAAATGTACTTATTCTTCCATACCGACTCTTCTGAAAATAGTTTAAAAATGGACATACAGAGGGACATAGCGAATCTACAAAGGTTCCTAGTTGACTACAGAATTTTACATTAAAATAAAAAAAAAATGTGTTTCAATGATTCCTGGCTATGATAGAGTACAAAATAAATTCGCAATAGGTACATAAAATTGTAAACAGAAAGAAGTGATCGGAACACAAATTGAATACATGATTTCGTTAGCTTAGTTCGGCTATTTGCGTTCACAATCCTACTCGTCTAAACCGTTTCGATTTCAATGAAATTGTATTACTTGGCTAGCTCTCCCTCGCTTTTCCGCACGGGAATATTTCTTTTGAAAGACCTGTATATAAAATTTTGCATTAATATGAAGTAAAAATGTAGGTCACATAAAAATTTATGATATGATTATGAAAAGTCTAAGACATCATTTCTGCTTATGTTTTGTTAATTGGTCTATCAACAATTCAAAAGGCCCGCTATTTACGCGTAGAATTTTGAAATTTTAAAGCTATTCCACGGGAACCGATCGTTTATTCAGGGTAGAAGGTAGCCTATACGCTATTGCAGCCTTTAATTTATCTTTGTCCTAAATATCATTTAGATCTGCTCGGCCGTTATTGCGTGATTAAGTATCAAACATCCTTCTAAACGTTTGCATTTATAATATTAGTAAGATTGGTCAGATTACACACTCAAAGTATAACACGCTACATACAGTTAAACTTATAATATACAAAGACTAAAGACGATAAATATTAGGGGTTAAAGCAATGATATTCAAAAAGTATAGATAGGTTATGCCCTTACAAAACTATCGAAATATATGTGCCGCTTGCGAACAACTGCACACATGCGTAATTCTTATTTTGTCCTTGTCATACTCATGAAAAGAACAATTACTTTCTCTTTCATGGATTTGAAAAGACGTCACAATTGTGACGTTTTAGGGACGCATATTGAGAGCGCATGTAACATATCTATTACTTTTTAAATATCATTGGGTTAAAGTATGAAATTGCCGTTTTGTATGGACGAAATCGAGAAAAGTCATTTTTCCATACTAACAATTTTTTAGTTTTTTTAAAAACGCCTGAACCGTTTTCGATGCAATTAAAGGTGAAAGTTAGATGGTTATAAAGCTACGCATTATAGTATTTAATTTCTAAAAAATCAAAGTATATAATACAAATATACTTAATTGAAGCAAGAAGGTCAGCTGACACATTGTAAGGGGTCTTTTCAACGACTTCCTTTGAAGTAATAGGCACTAGTATTGCATATTTTTTTTTAGTCAAAAGTTACTTTATTTAGTGTTTGATACAATACAAAAAGAATTACGCAATAATATGACTATACTTAAGAGCTATAAACAAAATAAAAAGTTGGAAAATAATCGGCAATTTCATACTTTAACCCCTATTATTAAGGTAAACACTACATACAAGTATTAATTAAAATATACTTTAAAACAGATTTAAACATAAAAAAACAGAAGTACCTACTTAAATACAAATTATATATGTGCGTAATGTATACACACGTTATTTGATCGACAATCAGTTTATCAACATCCGAAATACATAACATTGTAAACATAAAGGAAAAGTGATCGTAACACAAATCGAATACATGATTTCGTTAGCTTAGTATGGCTATTTGCGTTCACAATCCTCATCGTCTAAACTGAGTCGATTTCAATTAAATTGTACATTTAAATAGATTTAAACATAAAAAAAAGTAGTACCTAACTAATTAGATACAATTGTTTGTGTGTGTACATTGCAATGACTAATTCGTCATTAAATATACTTGCTTCCTTTATTTTCCGAGTGTGATGCCAAAAACTTTCATAATTTCCAGTGCTACATTTGTTGTTAATTGTACAAAATTTTGAGATTGGGGCGTCGGAACATTAATTAGTTTTACAAAAAGCTTAACTGTCTTTGTGAGATGTGTTTTTTATTTATATGGATTTTTTAAATTTTGACAACATGTAGGTACCAGGCTGATAGTTCAGTTAAGTACCTTGAAGAGAAATAAAAGATCATTCCAGTATGTATAATATAATGATAATAATATATTTTTTAAATGCCACACTGGGCCACAAAGAGCAATCTAGTCCCAAAAGTTACGAGTATTACGAAGTATCTTGGGTTATGGGGTACTAGACAACCGATAAACTTACTTGAATACTTTTTTTATGTAAATATATACTTATAATACATAGAAAACACCCAGGCCAGTACAAACAGACGTCATGTTAATGCACACAAATATTTGTACTGTGCGGGCATCGAACCCGTGACCCATGGCTTACGGAAATTTCAATGATTGAAGTTGGGACTTCTCAAGTCGATTTGCGTTACAAGGATCTTTTTAACTGTCCCTGTGCTAGGCGAAATGATTCACAAATCATTTTTGAACTCGTTCCAACTCGCCATTCTATGGAGACATAATTAGTTAAATTGGAACATAGTTTCACTTCATTATGTTACTAAAAGATGGTAACCTTGGTTGATGAAATGAAAGGTATGTTTACGGATCTACGGACATTTCCAATAACCTATCTTCAGTTTTGGCATATCGGAGATAGAAAACAACTTCTGTCTTTGTTTCTCTGGACGGAAAAAACAGAGATAGAAACTGTTTCCTATATCCGATATGCCAAAACTGAAGATAGATAGGTTATTGGAACCGGCCGTTACGCGTTAGTTGATTTAACCCGACGTTTCGAACAAATCAAAAATAAACGCGTACTAAATCCGTAAACATATTATATCTTTCATTTCAATGTTGTGTTCGCATAAACTCAAGTAAACAGTAACCCTGGTTAATGTTGAGTCTGAAATAATATGTGTGTAAAAACTTGTTAACGGTAGTACGAATTTCCATAGATCAGATTTATTTTATGCAGGCTCTTTTTTTTCAACTGAATTCAATTCAATTTATTTATTTTCTAATAATTAGTAGGGTACATATAATTTGATGTTAAGGTACATATAATTTGATTTTCAATCTAGAAGGAACATGACCTGCTTGGCCATAGTAATAGCATACAAATATTTGTTACATAGTTAGGATACATAAAAATATCAAAATGATTGTCGAGAAATTCTTTAACACTGTACATGCAACAATCTATGAGCCACTCTTTAAGACTGTGAGTCATTGAAATAGTGGACCCTGTCTTAAACCTATCAGGGATTATATTATAAACTTTAACACACATATAATAACAGCGTTTTTTGAATAGTGAATATATATCTTTTGCTGTTTTAAACAAATAAATATGTCGTGTGACAAATTTAAATATTTCGAGAATATACATACTGGGCACTGTAAGTAATCTTAGTTGTCTGAACAAGGGCCTACAAGAGTCAAAGGGTCCTCTACGACAAATTGCTCTGATACATTTTTTTTGCGCAATAAAGATTCTCTGAACATTGCTTGGTGCCGTTTCCCCAAAGAAAGTTTTATCCAAATCTACTTGTACTCGTATAAAATTTACTCAAAGACATAATTAACTTTTCCTATCTCATTTGCGTTAGTACTTTACGCTCGGTATAAAGGACAAACCCGTTTCCCATACAATCTCGGGTCTGACGTTACAAGGCTGGGAATTGGCCATAAATTAATTTGACGACCATTTGGGTCAGCGGTAGTAAACGCTGCTTCTGAGCCATGGGTCGCGGGTTCGATCCCCGCACAGTACAAATATTTGTGTGCATGAACATGTATGTTTGTACTGGTCTGGGTGTTTTCTATGTATTATAAGTATATATTTAGAAAAAAGAAAGTATATAAGTACGTTTATCGGTTGTCTAGTACCCCATACGACAGGCTACTTAATAGTAGCTTAATTTGGGACTAGATGGCTCTGTGTAGCCCAGTGAGGCATGTCCTAAATATTTATTATTATTTATTATTTATTATTATTTATTAAAGCATATTGAAAAGAATCATAAGCCATATTTTCACAACTTTCTGCAATGGGAAAGTTACTTAAATCAACCAATGAACTTATTTTATTTTATAACCTATATCATGTATTATTTGACTAAAAAATACCATTTCGGTACTTTAACTGGATAATATCTAGGTTCCTTTTCTATCTATAGGAGATATAGGTAGTAAACAGAGCACTTCAGCAGAGCAGTGAGAAAATAACAAACCACATTAACTTGCGCACGAGTACGAAACAATATGTGAGTAATTTGGAGTGAATCACAAATGACAATTAACTGTCATTGTCAACTGATATTCTTAAAATAATAGTGAAGCCTGTTACATCAGGAATTGAACTATTCAAAATGTTCAATTACTTTATCAATGATTACTTATTGAACTGCAAAGCTCGTGGAAAAAAATGTTAATTACATTCTCTAAGTTTTTTATATTTAAATAGATTAAAACGTTAAAAGCGCCTCTCTATGAAGTGACAGAGCGTTTACGGAGATAGTCACGTTTTAATTAAATGTGTGTATAACGGTTTACAGAGACTGTTTAAGTTTTAGAAAAACAATATGTATTTTAGCCATTTTCTCCACTTGTCCAATGCCAATAACAATTTTTTAGGGAAATAGGCAAGTAAAATAAAAGGGATTTTTTGGCATAATTTCCATGGTTGTTACGTCGGGCCCAAAAATGGGGTTCTCCTTTATGAGGCTCCACTGGTTAATAATAATATTTTGGTCAACTTAATTTTTTCATTGAAATCTGTTTTATGGTGCAATACACAGTGCTTGCTTAGCGCCCCGTTGGTCACGTGGGTTTGGTCTAGTGGGTTAAATACCAGGCCAAGATCTCGAGGTCCCAGGTTCAATCCCCGGGTTGGGCAACAAACATTTTCGAATATATTTAGAATCTTGCTTGGGTTTGTGATTACCAACCGTGATTATGCCTGTACCCATCATTGCTGTGGTAACTTGAATTCAATCATGATTTCACTGCAGTGGGTTGACTATAGGCTGTTACTTTTAACTTTTTACACAATGCTTGAGTTTAAGTCAATACTTATGATACTTAGTTTTTTTGCCGGTCTCCAGAAATTTCATATAAGATTATACTTAGCAAAGTGTCGAGACATTGCTCGATAAGTTCATAATAACTTGGAAATCGGCATGCGTTAATTTTTCATCCTTTCGTTACATAACTACAAACTCAGTAAAGGATGATGTGGGAAAACCCAGGAAAATCTGAGCTAAACAATTAAATTAAGATCAATAGTTTTAGGTTTTAAACACATATATAGTAGATACACTTACACATGAACCTTTCGTTGCTCAAACTAAAACCATTTTGGTTCAATTTCCTGGAAAATCAAAGGAGGTTCCGTTTGATCAGTGTAGCAGGCAAACGGTGCTGACTAATAAAAATGTAATTTCAACTCCATTATCATTTTTATAATAATAATTAGCCCGACTTGGTGTAATTTGATAATCATCCAATGTTTATTTCGTATATGCAGTAGAAATGAGAGCGCTAAGAAGTATGTTAGGAGTGAAATTGAGTGACAGGATAAGAAATAGTGTGATAAGAGAACGTTGTGGTGTAAAAGAAGATATTGTCACAAGGATTGAGAAAGGGATGCTTAGATGGTTTGGACATGTAGAGAGGATGAATGAGAGAAGAATGACTAGACAGATCTACAAGACGAGTGTGAAAGGGAACGTTGGAAGAGGAAGGCCTAGACGAACCTATCACGATCAAATCGGGGATGTTCTGAAGAAAGGTCAGGTCAAGAGTACTCTAAACCGACGAGCATGCATGAAAAGATTGATGAATGTGGAAGAAGCGAAAGATGTATGCCAGGATCGTAGTAAGTGGAAGGCCTTGGTCTCTGCCTACCCCGTTGGGAAGGAGGCGTGATAATATGTATGTATGTATGTATGTATGTATGTATGTATGTATGTATGTGCAATGTCATTTTTTAACTGTGTAAAATGAAAAATCATTTCTATTCGTGTAAATTGATACATCTACTACGTATTTCTTGAGGCATGTCAGACCGCTGAATGAGCTCGCGCGGGCGCCCGGGCGGGCACCTTGTCGAATAATTTGTGCGTCAATAAAGCCTGTTCGCATTAGGCCAGTATTTTAGTCGCTGACTCGCTTTCAACTCGCTACTAACCGGAAAACCGTTCGCACTTTCGTTCGAGTACAGTAGGTACACAAGTGAGTGGTGTGTTTTGAATGAACTCGACTAAAACGTCAGGTTGTTTAGCTGGTAAGCCATTGAGCAGGGTCGCGTGATGAGAGGTGCTACTCGCCCGTGAAAAATAGAACAAAATGGATTGGCTCGACAAAATTACTTACTAACCTACGCGACAAAATTTTTGGTGTTTAGACGCGTTTAGCTACTAAATTACTTGTTACTCGACTAAAATACTGGCCTAAAGCCTAGTTCGCATTAGGCCCAGTATTTTAGTCGAGTGACTCGCTTTCAACTCGCTACTAACCGGAAAACCATTCGCACTTTCGTTCGAGTAGGTACAGTTCACAAGTGAGTGGTGTGTTTTGCAAGATGAACAGCCTTACATCGCAATAAAGTGAATTTTGTATGAATTTTCGCCAATTACACATTTTTCACACATTATTTTTTATACAAAATTGTGACAAAATTTGTTCTGAAATTAAATATAAATAAATAAACGTAGACAACACACATACATTTATCTTATCCCAATTTGAATAACTTTTTAAAGCACTCGTATTTTGGAAACCAGAAGCAACGAAGGTACCACAAACACCCAGACCCGAGAAAATGTAAAAAAAACACATTTTTTACATTCACCCGTCCGGGAATCGAACCCGGGACCTCGGGGCAGGCGACACCTTGAAAACCGGTGTGTACGCCACTCCGCCACAAATTTACCGTTAATAACTTAATTCAAAAGTATAGCCAAGGAAGACATTAGAAATATTTTCTGCTACCTAAAACAAGAACAAAGGGCGGACAGAAAGCAATCACTTGAATTGCCTGAAGATTTGAGGAATATCGATTCAATTAATATTTTGAAACACAGACTTATATTTTGAAGGATTCATTATAACACTAAAGCCTATAAATAGATGTTCAAATATTTTGCAGGATGGCCTTTCAGGCTGGTTCGACCGAAATATTATATTGTCGAACTACAGAAGCGACTCGTCCACAGACGGTAATACAGTTGCAGAACTATCGATAGTTTAGCTATCGATAGCTGACCTCGAAAACTAATTACAATATCGATAGTACTATCGATAATACCGATATTATGAAATCAATGAATACTATCGATAGTATCGATCGATTTATCGTTACTATACGTTCCAGGTCAAAATACTTCGACACAATGATACTTATTACAAAGAAGGAAAATATCATTGCTTCGACCAAAGATATTTAAAAGTATAGATATGTTACGTTCATAGTAATTCACCTATTAGTTGTTCTGAGCAATCCAACACATTGACAAGTTTCACTGATAAGCAGAACAAAAGATGCGAAACAGCACGCAAATGAAAGAAATGGCTATAATTATTAACGATAACCGCTCGTGATTGCGCTCGACGCAGACTGTGTACAAAACGCTCTAATTAGGACGTATTTGAGTCTTCACAACGTGCGCGCTTATGACATACTATCTGCTTCGTTATCGTATTTGTATTCGCACTAATATAATAAGCCAATGGTTTCGACAAAATAATTTTATATTTTGAATCCACTCTGACGTCAAAAACTATGTTTGTGTATACAAAGTTCAATTCGATCCTATGAAATAACAACATTTTTATGTATCCTGCAATGCGATTCTCTTAGTGCAAATGTCATAACAGCTTCGGTTACAGCTGTGTCACACTAATGAACGATTGGTGTTCTCTTTTAACACTGATCTACACTATCGTCGCATGGCTAACAAACAAAAAGCCGTCGCAACAGCAGTCGATGTGGCGGCAGACATCCGTGATCACAGCCATAAGCGCAGCGACGAATCATAATATTTAAGAGAATGCAAGGGCTGGATGTGAGCAGAAAATGTGTGGTTTAAAATTTTCAAAGTTTTATTTCCATGTGTAGATATTCATTTGTTTGTCACTGTCTGTGTCATCTGTTTTTAATTTATTTATTATTGGCGGACATGGCAGACGTTGTTTTGCCCGGAAAAACAGCGCCACCTGCCCTGTTCAATTTTGTTTTCAAACCATTCAGGAACACATTTTTTTTTTGTACAAATAAACAAAAAAAAAGAGTTAGGTGACAAACACCCGTACACCTTACCTAACATAATTATTATGTGGATATGGGACTTAGGAATAATGTTTTTTTTTTTTTTTTAATTAAGTTAAACTAATGTTTGTAGATAAATTTCATAATATATGTAACCGAATACGTCCAGCCTTTAGTTTCGTTAATTACAACATGATAATATTATTAAATTGGGATTTCAAAGAATCATTAAGCAAATCGTACTTCATTTGCCGTAACTCTTGTTTCATTTTAATTTATCAGACAAAGCGGACAGCGACCGTTTAATTATGCTACCTACTGCTAATTACGAGTTAATTAAAGAGGATCATCTGTACGCGCCTCATTTATTGATTAACAATCTACTATTTGAATAATTATAATTAAAAATAAAATATTACGGATTCTATTCGCGTCCATCAGAGTTTTATATTGTATTTTTATTTATTTTGACACTTCATACCTTTAATGGTCACGGGAAAACTAAGGTGTTATTTGTCTCAAGAAGGAAATTTGAAAACAAGTGTAGTAATTAATAGCGCCTCTGATTTCGACCGATAACTATTTTATAATGGTCAGGTTTGTTCCTCTTTACGCAATATGCGATAACCTGTGTCCGATTCTAAGCAGTTGGGGGTTTCCAACCATTTTCTATTCTGATATTATAACGGTCTTTTCTCAATTTCTATAGCTTTAAATATCATGTGAATTACGTAGTGACTTTCTTTAGCTGGAATTAGGAGTTATGAAGTGTATTTTTTTTTTAAATCAATGCGCTTGCACTTGACTACATACTTAACTCTACGGTTAAGAAAAAGCCTAAGATGGAGCGAGCTTACACAGAAAGTGGCAATGGTTCTCCCACACACGAGCGACGACGAAAAACTGTTTGGCGCTGGACTCGGGCAGGAGGGTGGTAGCATCCAGGCGGCCTCTTACGAAGCCTACCGCAGAGGGATCTGTTAGCCGTCATCATTGGTTAGAAAACCAAAGATGCCGTTGCCCAGGTGGACCACTAGGAAGTAGTAGGAGGTTTAACGGTCCGTGCCAGCCATTGTGACAGTAGTAAACTATGAAGGATGATAGTTAATCACTGTCACAATGGAGTTTGAAATTTCGTTGAATATTGTTAGGAAGTTCTAAAAACACATAAATTTTATCAGATGGTAATATTTACTTTATTTGATATTTTAGCAACTTAATTGCACTTATAATATCAGTATATAAACTTGAAAAATTTTGTCTCAGGCGGGACTCGAACCCGCATCTCCTCGTAGTCATAGTTTTTCAAGTAGACAAAATTTTTCAAGTTTATATACTGATATTATAAGTGCAATTAAGTTGCTAAAATATCAAATAAAGTATATAAATAGCTGTTTCATCTTAACTGACTGTCAAACATCTGCAAAGATGTTTCTTTCGGGTGTTAAGGGTGCAAACTCCTAACATTTGATGAAACAACGCTAGCTCACAGCGTAAGAATATGCTTGAAAAATTCGCGCCGTGTCGCAGTGTCTCGGTGGCCTAATGGTATGGCGCCCGCCCGGCATGGGAGGAGATGCGGGTTCGAGTCCCGCCTGAGACAAAATTTTTCAAGTTTATATACTGATATTATAAGTGCAATTAAGTTGCTAAAATATCAAATAAAGTATATAAATAGCTGTTTCATCTTAACTGACTGTCAAACATCTGCAAAGATGTTTCTTTCGGGTGTTAAGGGTGCAAACTCCTAACATTTCATGAAACAACGCTAGCTCACAGCGTAAGAATATGCTTGAAAAATTCGCGCTGTGTCGCAGTGTCTCGGTAGCCTAGTGGTATGGCGCCCGCCCGGCATGCGAGGAGATGCGGGTTCGAGTCCCGCCTGAGACAAAATTTTTAAGTTTATATACAGATGGTAATATTGTAAAGATATAACACTTTTTATGCAACCTGGTTGTCAGATGGTAATATTATAAAGGTATCGTATAACACTTTTTAATAAACCTAGTTCTTATTGGGGCTGTGCGGCTCTGTCCTCAAAATCTTCTATGAAGATGTCGGCTACCACGGCGACACGTCGGCTACCCATTGATACACCATCCAACCAGGAAATCTGATAGCGTGCTTATTTCCAGCATGACTAGGAAGAACGCGCACGTCTAAGACCGGAATGTCGTCGGACAGTTCACAATAACTTAGACAAATTTAAGAAAGTTGGTCTAGAATACTTTGAGACAAAACGTCAAATACGGATGACTTAACCAAAGCCTTTCTCCTTTCTATACATAAAAATTTGACGCAGCTGGCCAACTCTTTTGTGTTCCATGTAGCTGAATCTTCAAATCGAAGTTCAGTTTTGCTAGTCATCTTAGAGCATTCCATCCTAATAGCATCACCTGGTACTTGACCCTAGTCACCGTCGTCGGATACGGCGTAGATAAGTGATGATGATCATCCAACCATATGGGTATTTTTTTCCGTAAAGAAGAGAAGACCTTTACTACGTATTCAGTCAGAAGATAAGTCGACCTGGTTAACAATAAGTCATAGCGGAGCATTTTCTTTGTGTATTTTTAGCACCAAATACATTAAAGCAGCTAGGACTTCATTAACTTATGTCTGTGGGTGCGGCGATAGCGTGGGACGCTAGGAGCACTCGATTAAGGGTATCACCCGAAACTTTGCAGAAACTCGAGGGCAGGTATCCTAGCAATGGAGAACCTACTTTTTTAAGTCACCTCATGTTACACTGGCTTGCATAGTCTCCAAAAACGCCATATTAATAATAATATGGCGTTTTCAGTTATTTGGTTTTTTTAAAGGCGGATTTTTTGCGATTTATTAAGCAAATTAAGTAAGTGCATCTGATTATTTTAGAGTTTCAGCCATGAAGGAAGTATAAGCAGGCGACATTATTTTACATTTATAATGGTTGCGGATATTGCGGGTAGCGGCTTATTGCTCGTAGCTCGCGTAAGGGTTAACTTTATTTGTGGGTTTTTACTGAGCTGTAGATATAATCCAACTATAACTTCGGCTTCCAGTAGCGAGAATAAGTAACTTAGGACTATTAAACCTTAATCCCTAACTCCTAACTGTTATAGAGTGCTGCAGCTTTCATAATTCGCTTAGTATCATTAGAAGATGTTTTTGTGACGTTAATAACTGAATAACTCAATAAAATTCGACAAAAACTGTCATCCGTGCTTATAAAATTTAATGTTTTTTTTTAGTTTCCCAGGATTCCATCATTAAATCCTGATCTGATGAACATAAGACCATCAGCGTCTTCCAGTAATCAGGGAACATACATATTCCGACAGACGTGAACCTTCTCCTTTTTTGAAGTCAGAAAACAGGTAAAAACTGGCCAAGTGCGAGTCGGATTTGCGCACGAAGGGTTTTGTACCATTGACTAGGTAAATAACAGTAAGTACATAAATTTAGTTTTTTTTTTTAAAGGACTTATGCTGTGGCAGGAGGCCGTTACAGCTTCACCGGGCGGGAATTTAGTTAATCTCGTAGTTCCTACCTGTTGCCATTATTGATATTGAGCAAAAAAAGGCAAAAAAATCGTGTTTGTTGTATGGGAGCCTCCCTTAAATATTTAATTTATTTTGTTTTTAGCATTTATTGTTATTGCGGCAACAGAAATACATAATTTGTGAAAATTTTGTCTAGCTTGCGTCTACGTCTGTGTGTCACCAGGCTGTATCTCAATAGCTAGACAAAATTAAAAATAGTCAGACGGACAGACGGAAAAATACAGCAAAGTCTTAGTAATAGGGTCCCGTTTTTACCCTTTGGGTACGCAACCCTAAAAACGATAGGTAAAAAGGTTTCAAAAGGAAATAAATATTCTACTGGGTGATCACGACGATGCGAGTGTTGGATGGGAGAGGGTCAGTATGGTCGTTGCTTAAGAACAACTTCATTCTAGTAAAAAAAGGTGTGGAAAAGTCAGGACTTTACAATTTTCCATGAAGTTGGACCACAGGACATCATCATTGTAGGTTGTAAAGCGGGAAGGAAGATCTTCTTATAAGGCATAACGTCTCGATGCGTAATCGAAATGTTTAAAATACTAACAACCCGGCTGCTGAATGTGACAACCATGGCGAAATCCTGCTTTGACTCCTGCGTCAAAAAGTGTTTATGTGGAGCCAAAATGCTTATACGTTGCAAAAGACATAAAAGTAATTAGAAACACATATTTGGTCCAATACAATAATTTCCATATACTTACAGACACTAAAACTGTGACGTAGTGTCTGACTACAAGAAACAATGGCAGCATTACAAAAGTCCCTAGTTTCCTTAACAAGCAGTTGGATGGCAGCCAAATTAACAAACGCCTGTAAAACTAGGGGAAGTCTAACGTCCAAAATGAAAATAAATAAATTCAAGATGTGATATAAGTAAGGAATGTCTTGTCAAACTGTCAAAACAGTTACAGTTTTCTATTACATTTGTATGAGTCAAGGCTATTAAAGTTGGTCATCATTAATACATAAGTAAATACATGTAATTTCTTTACTTACCCGCGAAAAGTAAGATAAGGATGCATAATTTTTTACGAGTATGATGTAAAAATCAGTGCAATTAACAAATTGTGCAAAGTTATTTATTATATGGATTGCGTGTACATTATACCTCATAAGTCACTTAATATAATAATATTCAATCTTGACAACTCCTACAGGATCATATTAAGACCGCCGGAGGTCCCGATAACAATTGATTTTAATAGTGTCTGGAATAACATACAATCGAGAGGTTAAAGTGTATGGGACTTTATTTAGTTTTTTTTTTTACTTATTGTGAAATGAATAAAAGCTTGTGAAATACAAACCGTATAGTCGGCGCTCTTTGCTGACTAGTCGGAACTTTTCATTGTGTAAACAAACTTCCACCCCCTATTTTAGGAAAGTGGGGGGGTAAGAGAGACAAAAAGTAGCCTATGTCACTTTTTATCCCTTTAACTATCCCCACTTAAAAAATCACGTCAATTCGTCGCTCCTTTTTGCCGTGAAAGACGGACAAACAAACAGACACACACACTTTCCCATTTATAATATTACTAGCTTACCCTGCGAACTTCGTATCGCCTAAGAATAATATAATTTGATTATGACGTCTTTTAAGTCATTGTCATCACACATGGCGTTCTTCTTTACCAAATTACCTTGCCAAAAACAAATAATGTGCAACAAAAAAATAATGCGCCAATAAATAGAGTTAATAACTATCCAATCTTTCAAGTTGGATCAAACCTTAGATCAAACTGCATACAGTGTATAAAATTTGATTAAAATCAGTTGAATAGTTTAGGATTCCATCGCGGCAAACAATTTGACACGAAATTTTTATATATTATTAAGATTAAGAAGATTAAGATAGTATGTATCTAGTGTGAATTCCAAATTTCATAATTGGCAAAAACATTCAATTAAAAGTTGGTTTTAAATTTTATATCGGCAGTGGAATTTTGTATTTTTTTTTTTTTTTTTTAATTTATTCAAGGCAACAAACAGTCATGTAGATGAACAGTTATATGGTTAGTGTGTATATAACTAAGGACCTATAGTGCCTATAACTAGACTTTTACAATATTAAATTTATTTGAGCCTCTCTTGGGACTTAAAGGACATTTTAACTTAGTTAACAAATTAACAGATTTAAATAGCTTCTGTGTTGCAAAACTTCTAGTCGGTAATTGCTACCTATATTATAATTAATGATTAACAATAGGCTAAAATTATAGCTTATAAAAATAGCAATGAACCTAAAGAATAAATATATTTAAACATGTTTTTATTCTCTGGACAAACTTTGAAAAAGTAAGTATTTGAGATTTGACAAGGATGTATTAAATAAATCAACATCTGTAAAATCCTTATTGTAAATGCTAGTGGAACGGTACACAAACGAATTACGGGTATAATTTTTACGATAACGTGGAGTAACGAAAAGTGGTTTTGCACGTGAGGAGCGCATCGGCAGACGAACTCGGGAGACAAATGACAATCTACTCAGCAACAGTGAGGAGTCGACTAAGTTATTCAGTATTTTGTAAAGGAATACTATGTCGAACATTTTGCGCCTATTGTAAAGGGACAATATATTATACTTTTTTAGTGAGTCGGAATAAGATTGGTTTAAAATATTTTGCCGATAATTCAAAGATTTAATAAACAATTTTTGAACTTTTTCTATTCTATTATTATGAACTTTATAACACGGATTCCAAACAGTGCTGCAAAAATCAAGGAAAGATCTAACAAAAGAGAAATATAAAATTTTAAGTGTTTCGGGACGTTTAAAGGGTTTACTTATGCGTAATATGAAACCTAGACCTTTAAAAGCTGAAGCTAGTATGTGATCGATATGTGGGATAAATGATAAAGTCGAATCCATAATTATGCCCAAGTCCCTCATAGTGGACACTCTATTTAAGGCCTTCCGATTTATGTGGTAGTCGTAAGTAATTTGATTTTTTTTGCGGGTATATGATATTGTGTAGCATTTATCGCTGTTAAGGAACAAATGGTTGGACTCACAGTATACATGTAGTCGATCTAGGTCTTCCTGCAGTTTTTGGCAATCACTAACTGATCTAATGATTCGATACAACTTTGTGTCATCAGCATACAAAAGATGGTGGGCATGTGTCAGAATAGAGCCAATGTCGTTTATATAAACTGAAAACAGCAAAGGTCCAATATGAGATCCTTGGGGCACTCCAGAAGGCACTGGTAGGAATCGTGAGGAATAACCCTTTACAAAAACTGCTTGACTCCTGTTACTTATGTAGGACTGGATCCATCTAAGGAGGCAGCCGTGCACACCGGCACCCGCAAGCTTCTTTATAAGAAAATCGTGGTTTATTTTATCAAACGCTTTGGAGAAGTCGGTGTACACGGCATCCACTTGTATGTTATCATCCATGGCTTGCAGCAAAAAGTCATTGAAAGTTACCATATTAGTGTCAACGCTACGGTGCTTAAAGAAACCGTGTTGGTCCTGGGAAATGTAATTACGAAACGAGTGCGACATTTGAAATGTTACAATTTTTTCTAAGATTTTTCCGAATATACACAGTTTTGATATGGGTCTGTATTCATCTATACATTCACGTCTCTTGTTTTTTGGGATAGGGGTTACTAATGACTCCTTCCATACACTAGGGAATGTTCCAGTTTGAATAGAAAAACGAAATATTATTGTGATGGGTGTCGCAAGTTCTTCGGCACATTTGGATATAAGAATAGGATGGATCCCATCGGGTCCTGCACCTTTATGTATATTAACTTGTTCCAGCTCTTTAAGAACATTATCATGGTAAATGTTTATTAAATTTATATCAACGGCAGAACTGCCTGAATCAGAAATTGTATAATCAGAACTCTGATGGGTGGGCGGAATAAAAACAGAATGGAAATAATCATTAAAAGCCTCGCATATCTCATCACCGTTTGATAAAATTTTACCTTTATATATCATATTTTCAGGAATGGAACCAATACCTTTTTTAGATTTTACGAAAGACCAAAATAACTTCGGATTTGCTCGGATATTATTCTCAGAATGTTCGATGAATTTTTTATAACATTCTGCTTCCATCTTTTTAAACCTCTTTCGAAGAAGTGAAAAAGTCTGGTAGTCTCCTAAGTTGTTATGAAGTTTCCATTTCTTATGATATTTAAGCTTTTCGTTTTCTAATTTTATAAGACAAGTAGTAAACCACGGCGGGCGTTTATTTTTTCTGTAAAGATTTTGAGAAGGCACGTGTTTATCTATCAAACTGTTTAAAATGTCATAAAAATAAATCGTCATTGAATTAACATCCGTCATGGTATTAAAAACTTCCTCCCAGTTAACAGCTTTAAGTCCAGCTTTGACTGAGTCAAAGTCTGCTTTATAAAAGATTTTTTTCTTAATTCCGGCAGGAGGAAGTGGGGCGGGATTTTTAAAATTTAAACTAATTTCTAAAGATTTGTGGTGGGCATCCTCAGGTACTAACGAACATTCCGGTTGCGTAACATTACACGGATCATCACTGAAAATTAAATCTAATAATCTATTGTTTGTATTAAACTGGTTGTTGTATTGCAATAGTGATGATATATTCATAAAATCGGTAGTAAGGCACGCGAGACTATTACTGTTTAATTGTATTTCCATGGATTCACTTGAAGAATTATAATACCAATCAGCGCAGGAGACGTTAAAATCACCAACTATTAGGTAAGTATCATCAGGATTTGAGATTATAAACTCGCTTACTCTGGTGTAAAATGATGTCAACTGTGATTCGTGGTTACAACCATGAGGTATATAAGTAGCTATGATATGTAAGCGGCGCTGAGCCGGCGATGGAGAGGCGGGAGACGGCGATGACGTCACGCGGTGCGCGTTCGTCGATTGCTGAGTTAAAGGGATAGATAGCCAGATCTCTTCTGCATGCGTCGGTGCACGCATCTCCGATAGCTGCGACGGGCATAGTTCACGTCGCGCCGCGATTAGTACTCCACCACCCATCCTGTGACCACTTACCGTAGCGTTGCGATCACATCGGTACACCTCATAACGACTGTCAAAATATTCATGGTCATAAAAATTACTATTAAGCCATGACTCTGTAATACATACGACATCGTAACTGCTACTTAGGACGTTCCTTAAAAAATCGTGCGATTTAGTGCGTAGGCCCCTCACGTTTTGGTAGTAAATAGATAGGTTATTTTTGTAAATCACTGTAAAAAACATTAATAGAAGCAGGAGGAATGAATGAAATATTAAAGGTTCCACTAACATTTTCAATTAATAAATAATAACAATAAAAGTAACATGTAATATTTACTATACAACAATTTTCCGCAAGCAGGTAATTGTCACAGATTTTCCTAATGTTTAAACAAGTAACAATATAAAGTCATTTGATTTTACCGAGATCCGCATCACTTGATACAAGTATAACTTTAGACGCATCATTTTTTCGCAATAAAATCTTGCAATCAGACAGCCACACATATTTATATTCTTTTTGCTTAGCGAGGAGGCGGGTTTGTTTATATAAAAGTTTGTTGTGCGGCGCGAGGTGGTCGCTGATATAGATGGGACTGGCGGGCCCGTTTAGGCCAGCGTCAGCTGTTGTTAATCCTCGTCGCGCACGCACAGCAGCCAATAACTCGTTTTTGCGATATCTTTGTGAGAATCTGACGATAATATTCGGTATGGAGGATGAGTCTTGGGAGGTGGTGTCATCGTGTTTGGTAGAGATATCTTTCCTTATCGTGTTGAAACGGCGAACACGGTGGACATAATCTATATCTGTTGGTAATAACGTAAATCCCACCTTAGTAGCGATGTTATGTATGATATTATTCAAGTTTTCGTTCTTCAAAAGTGGGATTCCAGAAATTTCTACATTATTAATCCTACCAAGCTGTTCCTTGGCGTTAAGCTGATCAGTAAGATTATTTGTTTTGGACTGCAGCTCGGAGATCTCGCTTGACATTAAATCAATTCGATGGGTAAGTAAACCTGTTGTTAAGCTCAACTCGGAAACATCTTGTTTTATAGTCGCTTGTTCGTTAGCCAATTTTTGTATGGAAGTGTTTACATCACTAATCTGCTTCCCAAGTGAACTGAAGTCCTCGCGGATGCCGTCCAAAACACCTGTCATATTAGTGTTTTGGGAGTCCAGCGCTGCTGTGAGCGAGGCTGTCACTTTTTTATAAAAGATATCCATAAGTTCTTGTTGACTACAGTGACAGTCGGGCGTTTTTCTCTTTCGGGCGGTTATATTCAGGGAATCATCTCCTCGTATCTTCGATAAATCCGGCTGTGAGTTGGTTTTGATTGGACTCCGTTTTACACTCATATCTTCAGCTTTTATGCAAAACAGGGGGTATATAACAAATCCAAACAGTTTAATAAGAAGTTTGCACCCACTTCGCTTCGTATGCGCGCGATTTCTTATCACCGACGTTAACCGAATAGCGCCGAAAACTTCCGACCGAGCAAATACAAAGACAGAGGACCGGTCCTCTCACATGTAACACGCGAAAGGGACTCAAGCAAATTTCACTCTTAATGTACACTTTTAGAGAGCACAGAATTGATTTGTACAGTTACTCTAATCGGGCAAAAAAGCGACACTCGTCCTGCCTAGAAAGCGCTCAGAACGCAACTGGATTGTATTAAAACTCACTGAAAATAAAACAGAGAGCTTACGGCAGATCGATTTTTATCAAAGACTTATGAGTAAGTACAAAGCTTTTATAGTGATAAAAAAATTTGCATCGTTCAAAGATTCGAAAATACTGACTGCTGGTTTGTCTCCACCTATCAATCGAATTGGCCACGGATCACGGCGAGTTATATCCGCTGATACCGCGTACCATTTATTTTATTTTATTTTATTTTATTATTACATAAAATTAAAAAAAAAGTTTTTATAACCATTGATCACGGTACCAGGGCCCCAATTCTGCTAATTTATAAATGGCTCAATAGAATCGCAATGGCATCGCAATCGTATATTTTGACATTACTACCATATTAAATGTGTCAAAATATACAATTGCGATGCAATAGCGATTCTATTGAGCCATTTGTAAATTAGCGGAATTGGGGGCCTGGTCTATAGGAAAAAGGGATCGGTAGAGACAAACTCGAACATTCTCATTCATATTTAAGAGAAATAGCAGCATGATGTTTTTTAACTCACGAGTCGGTCCGTAATATTTTAAATAGTTACTTAGTATAAAACATGGTGCCGCAAGGCTAGTCCCAAAAGACCTGAATTTTTCTGCTAAAACTCAAACACATAAGAGTGGCTAGGACGAGTTAATCCCGACTCAAAATTAATGAAACGCATTGTTAGCAGTGACGAGTCGTGGGTTAAGCTTGACATGTACTAGTCAACAAACTTCGGAGTGGCGCTTTTTGATTGGACCGAAACTGAAAACAAATCGGCCAAGTGCGAGTCGGACTCGCGCACGAAGGGTTCCGTACCATTGACTTGGTAAACAACAGTAGGTACCTACATTAATTTAGTTAATGTAGTGCCTACCTGTTGCCTTTTATTGATATCGAGCAAAAAAAGGCAAAAAATAGCGTTTTTTGTATGGGAGCCCCCCTTAAATATTTTATTTTGTTATTACTATTTTTTGTTATTGCGGTAACTGTTACCGCTATACATAATTTGTGAAAATTTCAACTGTCTGGCTATCGCGGCTCTTGAGATACAGCCTGGTGACAGAGCGACGGACAGACGGACAGACGGAGAGACAGCGAAGTCTTAGTAATAGGGTCCCGTTTTTACCCTTAGGGTACGGAACCCTAAAAAAAGACGTGGCTCGGGCCAACTTCTTTAAAATACATTTTTATTTGGTAGAAGCATTGATTTAACATTAAAAACTAGAAAGAAACACAATCAACGCCAAAAAAGTGTCTTAACTAAAAGTGCACCCACTTGGCATAAGGCTGCACTTTTAGTACAACGTATATCTATCGTATAGTTACAATATGACATAAAAAATTAAGTAAGTAACAGTCATTGAATTCAAGTTACCACAGCAATGATGGGTGTACTGGCATAATCACCACGCTTGCCAAATGCGGGTTAGTGATCACAAACCCGAGCAACGTTCGAAAATTCGAAACTTTTTTGTTGCCCGACCCGGGATTCGAACCTGGGACCCCGAGATCTCGGCCCGGTATTAAAACCACTAGACCAACGGTGCGTTCAATATGACAATAAAAAGTTGTTAATAATTGCAAAATTAAGTTAGAGCATTGCCAATGTCTAAGTTTAATTATACACTAATGAACTGGCTCTTAAAAAAATGTTTCTACTCGACCAAAGATATTTTAGATAATGAAGTGGGGGACATGACATGATGGATGATTTATACTATTTTTGATTTTATTAATAAACTCGTCATGTTTATAATAATATAGTTGACATTGTGATAGGTACATTATTATTCTTATTATAATCAATTTAATGTTTACTGCCGTTACTTACGGGATTAAAAGAGTATAAGAGATATCGGCTAAGTGAAACGAAACATAAATGCTGTCTGTCGTATCTTTGGGAGTCAGTTAACCTTCAGAAGGCCCAGAGAGCTAAGTGTGGTGCTTGATCATGATCTCAACAAAATTGGCGCAATATAATACGACGACCATTTGGATCAGCGGTAGTAAACACTGCTTCTGAGCCATGGGTCGCGGGTTCGATCCCCGCACAGTACAAATATTTGTGTGCATGAACATGTCTGTTTGTACTGGTCTGGGTGTTTTCTATGTATTTACAAAAAAAAAGGTATATAAGTAAGTTTATCGGTTGTCTAGTACCCCATACGACAGGGTACTTAATAGTACCTTAATTTGGGACTAGATGGCTCTGTGTGGCCCAGTGTGGCATGTCTGAGATATTTATTTTTTTATTATTAACTTATTTAATTAAACAAAAACTGTTTTTTTTTTTTTTTTTTTTATTTGTTTAATTGCAAACTTTACAGCTTCTATTATTTTACATAAAATACTAAAAATAAAATTCTTAAATAGCCAATTAAAAAGTTTGTCACATTAAAATTTATATAAAGGTCGATCTAACAGTTTACTCATGTGCTAACAGTGCAGGCTACACGAAGAAAATATCTACTACTTAGTAACAAAAAGAATGAAATGCGCGTTTTGCTAGTGGTTATCCAGACAAGGGCTGGTCACGCGCTTGGAACGAGTCTAATGAGGGTATTTGCGTAATGACTATTATTATACCAGTTATTACTAGTTAGTCTTTATGTGAAAAGTCACTTTATCTGACACTCATTTGATAAAAATTTAAGCAATCACATGTTTTTACTAAAAACTACCCGATACGTTACACATACGGTTCTTGGTAAATATTTACTCATTGTATGATCGCCTCTTACATTTCAATTTTAGTTTGGCACTGCTTGGCACCTTTATTTAGTGTTTCTTCTATGTTTTTTTTCTTTTTTATCATTTTAGGTTTAAAGAATTTATTTCTCATAAAAACATAAAGTTCACTTAAAATGAGATACACATTGAATTATTCAAATGACGTTTTGAAAGCCTCAGAGGCGCTAGTAAAGGTAAGCTGGCTACAGTATACATATATAATCTCTAAATTTAGTTTTTTACATAGATAGGTTATCACATTTCTTTACGTGATTCGGTAACTTATTTGCCGTGCTCCTTCAAACAATATCGTTTTCTCTGCGTAGGTAGTGCGCGGATTAGTAAGTTGTAGTTTGATTGGATAGAATTTGAGGTGATCTTTTTTATTAGAATACATGTATAATATTTGTAAAGTTGATGGATTTAAGTATCTTATTTTCTTTGTATAATTGTTTTGTTGGAGTAAGGTAGTGGAATAGTACTTTAATAACTTTATTTTGAGTTCATTGTAAAAAAAAATAAGTTTGTTACTGCGGCTGATCCCCACACTTATTACATATTCAAGATGCGATTTAATTAAGGAGTTGTAGATCAAATTGCGTACAATGTACGGTATGCAATTTGAGACATTTCTTAATGCTCTCAACACTGACAATAGTTTTGTTCTCATATGCTCGATATGTAATGTCCAAGTTAGTTTGTCGTCAATCAAAAGGCCAAGTTATTTTTATTGATTTGAGTGTTGTAAAATTTACAAAAACGTTTAATTATAGGTACATGAAATTAGTTCACAATGCGAGCATCAATTCGCCAAATATCATGCGATCGAAAGTAGGTAGTACATAAAAAAAGTAACAATTCAAGCACTTATACACTTATGAATTTGCGATACAAATGAAATTAATATATTTTATCTGCTCAGTGAAGACAAATAAATGAGAACACTGCGGACAATCGGCATAGTTTAGTGGCGTCATAGCCACGAGTTGAGACATCCCAGGAGGGAAACGTCTAAGTAAGTTTGACCGCGGTAAATCTCCCCACAATAGGCCCTAAGGTCTTGTTCAAGCTTTGCGACAGCTTTGCTCTAGAGACCAATCCTATTTTACAACTCCTATCCGATTTTCAGTCGTTGAAATTATATTATAACTAGCGGACCCCGCGAGTTTCGTATCGCCTTAGAATAGTATTTGATTTTGTCGTCAATGTCATTGTCATCAAATTTTAATATGGCGTAATTGGAAAAATAAATTATAGTTTAAAAAACTAAAAAACCACGCCTTTAAAACAGATTGAACTAAAAAATTAAAAATAAAACTGTTGTAATCAGTTGAAAAATTCATATTATTGTACAAAAAGCGTGGGGTGCTCGTTATGATATCCACATATATAGTAAATTATTGATAAAATATTTACAACAATCTAAATCAAGCCCCGACGCTTTTTGTACAATAATATGAATTTTTAAATTGATTATGTACTACACTTTTATTTTTATTTTTGTTCTGTTTTAAAAGCGTGGTTTTTTAGTTTTTTAAACTATAATTTATTTTTTACTTTTTAGTTTAGTTTATAAGATTTGATTCCTCCTTTATCGACTGTAAGTCCAAAGCTATGCAGGAATCGTAATTGATACAGATCGCGCGCTAGTTCTATCTCTTTTACTCCCTCTTACAGAGGAAAACAGGGAAACTGTTATTAAATTATTGCATTGTCATCGGTCCTTGATACGTGTGCAAAGTTTCAAATTAATCAAACTTCTAGAAATTGGTAAAAAATATGCTCAAAGATTCCATTACATACATACATTCATACATAGATACAATCTAAGCTAATATAAAAGCGTGGTAAAAAATATCGAGAAATACATTTTCTTAATTTGTTTAATGTTAACTTTCCAACGTTTTTAATACTTATTATCCTATTTCCGAAGAAGACAAATCCAAAAATGAGAAAATCATAAAAATCGGTCCAGCCGTTCTCGAGTTATAAGTGGTTTCTTTTAAATGTATAAAAAAAGATAGTTCATTGAAATGTAAATAGCCGGGCAAATTACATTCTCTATTATATTGTCACCTTTATGTATGTTTTGCGAGTAAAAAAAGGACAATATTAGATTTCGCCCTCTTCAATTGCTTTTTAATTAAAAAGTTTTTGTTGAAACGCAAATTCTCGGGATAAATGAATGAAATGATAACGTTAAATCGTTTGGATGTTTACGAAAGTGTAAACATGGGACATTTGAAATTTCATCACGAAAATTGTTAAATTATGATAGATTATGATTTTTTTAGGTACGTGCTTGCGACTGTTGCAACTGTCACATTTTTTTGTGTAGAGTTTTGTTTTTCAAATAGCGTATGTATGTACCTACTTACACGTAAGCATTAACTTATCTAAAAATATTAAATGTATTTCGTTACGTAAAAAGCACTACAAATTATTTATTTAATGAGAACGCGTACGAAATGAACATCTTTTCAGGACGTATATGAAAGACGACGACCTTACACTCATATAGGTAATTGGGTCAGCATCAATTTAGCTTGCGATTCTTTTCGCATGTGAAAATGTCAAAAGTTTTAAAGGTACTCTTAAAATGTATGCAAATCCGGCGTTGTCGAGACTAATCTCTTAGCCGGGCGAGGCACGCGTCCGCGTTCTCGGCAACCGTGGCTAATATGCAGGGTGCATCACCCAGAGGCTTTTACCCTCCTTCCTTCCGTTGCTGTTTACGCGCTGCGGACCTAAATGAAGGCACTCCGACTTAATGATAACCACCGCCATTTTGGTAACGACAGCCGACATTTTTGCTTCATCTACTCGTATGTCATCCTAAAAAACAATTGTGATGCGGCTCAACAATACTGGTCATCGATGTATGTAGTTGGTTATTTTTAAGTGATGGCAAAAAATACATATAAAATTCGAATAACTCAAAATAGAATTGATTGAAAGGCAAAAGCTTACCAAGAGTTTGATAATACTAATGCATTTATTTATTTCGACTACAGTGATCCAACTTGGGTTAGTAGTAGTTTTAAGTATTATTGTAGATGATGAATACTCTTTATTGCACACCAATAACAATAAATTTACAGGAAATTTTACAGAAAGATGTACAACTTGGGCGGTCTTATCGGCAGTAGCGATTTCTTCCAGGGTGCAGGATACTACAAATAAAGGTGAAAGTGCACAAAGTACTTTATGTAAAAATAATCAATCATAACGAAACAAAATAACTTAAAAAGCTTAAGTTCTACTTTAACATACATACATATTTCAATATATAAACCTAAACACAACAATACATAAATACCTAATAATACTACTTATATATACATACGTATAATAAATATACATACAGTAAACATACATACACTAGATAACACATTTGATGTGTCATGATATTGATCAGCAATTTAATAAGTGGATTACAAAATAAATAAATGTCAAAGCGCTATGTAATGTGCTTTGAGTCGACGTTTAAAAATTTATAATGTCTCAGATAGCCTTAAGGGCGGGGTAGGGAATTCCATAAGCGGATAGAGTGGACGGTAAATGACTGCGAACAGTAGTTAGTGGAATGGGGAGGAAATTTGAGCATAAGTTTTTTGTAGTAATTGTAATAAAACAATGATTAATAAAGGAAAAAAAAAGTTAAGTTTCATTAATTGTTATCTCTAAGACAGTCAGTTTTGAACTTGATTTAACATCTAGATCAGACGAAGCTTAACATTGATGACACACCTTGATAATTTTTATCTCTTACCATAATTGATTGGTCTTAACCCAACTATATTGTTATAAAGTATAGGCACGTTAAATTAACAATGCCAAATCTTATCAGTTCAATGAGGAGATGAGGAGATTTCATGAAGAGATAGGAGATGACGATAGGAGTTAAAATATGAAACAGCCCTTTCGGGTTCCATTATATCTGGCAGAATATTGTTGTATGTGCGTGTGGACCTTTGAACGAATAGCTTTTAAAATTTAAACAAAAGAACCGTATCAAAATTGGTCAAAAAACACAGTCACAGACACGTCAAACTTATTATATTATACCCTCTTTTTGCGTCGGGGGTTAAGTATACTTGACATCATATTGAAATTCGAATAAGCTCCCTTTAACTTCTTTAATTGTTGTTTGGCTCCTTAAAGCTGCCTGGCAGCTTTACTGTTTGAACTCTGAGTCTTTAGAAAATTAACCTCTTCTAACGAATCAAAGTGAAATTCCACCTGAATTGATGGGACTAGTTTAAATGTTCCAGAAAACTAATTTGCGTTAAAATTTTTGACAGCGCAATTTAACTTTTTATTGTTTTTAATCGTAAAATAGAAAATGAGTCTTAATTTGTCTGATTTATAAGATAGAAACATGGAACAATTAATATAGGTAATACATTTGACAGACCACGTTAATAGTAAGTAGGGTTAGTGTGTATGTAGTAGGTACTAGGTCCCAGTGGACCCTTAATAAGTTAGGGGCAGGAAGGGTTGATTTGAGAGGGCCTTAGCAAGCAAAC
Source organism: Anania crocealis (assembly GCA_949315895.1). Classification (NCBI taxonomy): domain Eukaryota; kingdom Metazoa; phylum Arthropoda; class Insecta; order Lepidoptera; family Crambidae; genus Anania; species Anania crocealis. Next base: position 3,080,373 of record OX438856.1, read on the forward strand.
ATGTCGATTAATAAATTTTATCTAGTTTATTTCAAACAACTATTCCAAAAAACAGTAAGTAAATTTCAATGAACTTACTATGTAGAGACTGCGTTTGTTTATTTTACTTCTAAAACAGGATAATTTTGCTAGTTTGCAACAGATAAAAACTGCCAGTCCTGTTTAGAAGAAATTTATTGGAAAGTAGTTTACCTATTAAAAAGAAGAAATATTATTAGACTCGGAAATAGACGTAAAATGGTTTTAATCTCAGATTTCACCCTTTCAGGTGGTGAAAAGGGTGTGGATTTGTGGAAGTTTATAAAATATTTTATAAAATTTAGTATACACGTTCTTTAGATATTGGGATGAAATTCAGTCTGAAACAAAATGATTCAAGTTTAAATACTGTTACAATAACTTTCAATTTCTTAGAGAGATAGCGATCTAGAACATTTAAAATAATAAAAAACTACCTATTTATAACTGGGAACACATTATAAAAACAATCAGGAACGCTAAGTAACCGGGACCGCAGTATACGGCGACGACAAAGTCGCGAGCCCTTGTGTATTTAAATTTATACTTGCTTGGGCTCTTCTTAAGCGGTTCATATTTCACAAACTACATACAACATACTTGAATAAAGCTGTTTTAATAACGAATTATTAACTAAAAAAAATCCTTAGTCTCTTGATCCTTTGGAGCACTGTATAATTTTATTGATTACAAGGATGTAGGGTCAATGACTGATATTAAAAGCTGCACGCTAAACCTCTCCTGTGCTGTGTAGGCGTCCAATTCGCTGTGAGCGATACTCCCAGAGACACCCACATAGATAGAACGGTTTCAGTAAACATTTTAAGTATTTTCATGGCATGATGTATTCATAAAATAGCTAAGGAGCGTTTACCTTCGTTGATCCTGGCTTTTCTAAAGGAAATTGAGTTGTAAGCTTCAAGAACTCTTGGGCGGGACTGGGACGATTCCGACGTAAGCCGAGAGGGGCTATATAAGGGTGTCGGAGACAGCTCTGTTTAGTTTATTTTCTCACTCAAGTGTATAAAATGAGAAGCCAAATTTGGAACGAAATTTGAAATAAACCTAATTAAAACCACACAATGTTTACTGGAAAATTACTTTTACTTACTTTACTTTTACTTATTCTTTTTACTTAAATTTTTGTTGAAATTACATAAAAAGTTCTTAGCAAGGATTTTATGCATTTTTGGAAAATTAAAGTCAGAAAACGCTTCAGTTGTCGTCTGACTTGCAATTACAAGTGACATTGCATGCGGTGTAAGTCATTTTTTATTGCACTTTATGACGAATTTTGTCGTTAATGTGATACATTAAATAAATATTTTATCGATTCACAACTTTTTTACATAGCATTGGCGGTATTAAAAGGTGCAATGCCTTTAATATGTTACATTGTAACATTTAACTATGTATTATAAATCCAGTTATACCAACCAAATATTATGTATTCAATAAGTAAGTAAACTTTACATACTTTATTTGATATTTTAGCAATTAAATTGCAATTATAATATCAGTATATAAACTTGAAAAATTATGTCTTAAGGCGGGACTCGAACCGAACCGAATCTCCTCGGAGATGCGGGTTCGATTCCTGAGACATAATTTTTCAAGTTTATATACAATTAAACGTTATCTTGACTGCAACAATAAAAAAACTTTATAGTCGTTAAAAATATAAATCGAAAGCGTCATAAAAAGATGTAAGAGAAGCATTTGCATTCCCTCTCCCCGGAAATTCTAATGGGGCGATTTCGGACTATGATTGATTACCTAACGTAGTGGCTCAGTTAGCTCGCCTACCCAGTTCGTTAACTTTGAGCAGTCTAACATTATGGTTGAATAGACTTCTAGATACCAGCTACCAGTATCAGGTGATCGGTTTGATTCATGATTAATTAGATCAAGTTGAAAATAAAGTACCCATTATTATACTGATTGCCTTAAAAATTTCACTCTTATTTTATTATTCTTGACAAAATTTGTATTGCAGCTATGTACATACAATAATATTTTTTATATTAAAATATGTTTTTGAGATTTTTGAAATACTTTAGTAAAATAATTCCAAAGAGCCCTAACATTTGATAACTTATTCCTTAACTTTATTTAGAATTTTGTTCCAGATTCTTAATTTAGGCGAACAACAAGCCGAAGCTGCGAAAGCGAGTGTGGGTGTCAGCGGTTTGTTACGTAAAGGAAAGAGGCTGCACTTTCCGCAGCGCTGGAGAAGAGGAGATCTTAATGCATGTGAGTGTTAATCCTATCCTCCTATCCTATCCTAGGGATAATGTCAGTTATAAATGTATGTTTTTGAATATTATGGCCATTACTTTTATTACTTATACTATACAAAATTATGCCTTTCTATGATTATGCCATAAACCTTTCAGCCGTTTGAAGTTATGAGTTTTAAAGTTTAGTGGCTTGAATTAAATGAATGATTGATGTATACTATTTTGTAATAAATACATATTTATTTTATTTGAAATAAGGAGTTTATCACCAAATAGTTTTTGAAATAAATATTGTTATAAAAACAAAATTTCGACTTTATGAACATTATGGCTATTTAATTTTATATTAAACATGTTGTGGATAATGATTTTTGACAAACAATTTTAGTAGAAGAAGAGCTTCCTAATGTCACCAGTGAAAATATCCATCCTACCTTTTTGATACAGATCCTTGTGTTTTATAATGATAGTAAGACCTCATAACTTAAACACCGGTGTATGAAAAGAAACATAATCTGAATCTACAACGATATAATTCAATAAAAAAAATTCAATCAACCTACAAATAAACATTGTATGCTTGTCAAGGCCTTGCCAGTAAGTACTACAACATTAAGGTTTGACAGAGGAGCGTTTCATATTGTTTATGAAAGTTTACGTTAACTCCCTTGTACTAAAGTGGGGGAACTATGCCACTGCATCCCACTACATGAGTGTGAATCTTTCAGTGTTGTGATGATCACAGTATGAGGTATAATAATTCAGACTCGAATTAACAATGTTTTTATTGAGTTCCCGATATTTCGACACTAATCAATAACCTTGATCTCCTCAGTTTATTCGAGATTATGGCGCTTACTACAAATTCATAAAAAAATCGGACATAAGATAGGTAACCCGAATTTTTTATTACCGAATTTTATTTTGCCGAAATGACATTTCGGACTGTATCAGTTGACCTATTATCAATTCTTTTTTAATCGTTACACCGACGTTTCATTTGGTCAAAAAACTTGTTGTCGAACCTATGCTTGGCCGAAATAACATAATAATAATAATAATGTAATAGTAAATAATTTAGTAATAATACTTTAATACTACTTATAATAATACATCAAACTCATTAATGAACTCGAAGTTAAAATTGTTTCTACGTAGATACATAATGGTGTAATGTAGTGTGGCATGTAAGCTAGCATGCAGCATGCTAGCAAGCATGCAACATTCCAGCAAGCATGCAGCATACCAGCAAGCATGCAACATTCCAGGAAGCATGCAGCATGTAAGCAAGCATGCAACATGCTAGCAAGCGTGCAACATACCAGCAAGCATGCAACATGCTAGCAAGCATGCAACATACCTGCAATCATGCAACATGCAAGCAAGCATTAAGATTTACTCTTCTCTGGCGCTGCGGAAAGGGCAGCCTCTTTGCCCTTACGTATCAAGGCGCAATGCTTGCGCCTTGTTACAGCGGGCGGAGGCTGCTCTCCCTCCGCGCCTCCGGCTTTTAAATTTCATTCTAGTATTGGACAGACAAGTATCACAGCAAAGGAGAGACAAGTATCACAGTAAAGGAGAGACAAGTATCACAGCAAAGGACCACGGCGAGTTGGGCTGTTGGGCACCAACTAACATATAAATAATTGTAGCCTAATAATATCCGGTAAAATGTGATTTAGGTCAAGTGAACGTATAGCAAATAAGCCATCTGGTAAATGAAAAAAGTTGAAAAGGAACTTCGGCCAACAGTAAAAAGTTATCATCAAAATCGATGGAATGTAGTTCCGTAAAATGATACTTATGTCAAGAGATATTTTAATGGACTAAAAATATGTCAAATGATACATATAGTAAAAGAAATGTCGGTCTATAATTTTCGGACAACTGAAATTCTGCCAAGTAAATTTCGGACAAGTAATCGGTTCCCCATAATATGGTAGATACCCAAAAGCAATAAAACTCTTTAAACAATATTGAATTCATCGTTGTCGGAAGCATACGACATAACACGAATGATATGAAATAACGCGTATTGCCGTACACGCATACAATATTATTGTTGCTGACAACAATTGTCGGGAACATACTCGAGCCGATACAATAGCCTTGCAGTAATTTGCAGGCATCTGTTTGCCTTGAACACACGGTAGTTGAAGCAATAATACAATCCTCCTAAGTAATAATATATCTTTAAAATGCGAAAGGGTCGTGTCGTGTTAGATAAGTCAAAAAGGCTATTCCATTTTCTATATTCCAGGATTGATCGGATTTTACTGTGTAGTCTAGTACTTAAGGCGTCAAACGAAACAGACAGACGGAAATTTCGCATTTATAATATTAAGGCCAAGAAGTGTTGCCAAAATTATCTAAGTATCTCAATTATTGCGACAATACCCAAAAACGTATAAATCCACATAATTATTAAATACTAGCTGTTCCCTGCCACGCTTCGCTGTGGCACATTGTGATTGCATGGTTTTTGTTTTTTTATTGTTTTCTATGGTTTTTCTTTCACGGTCGCGGATAAATAGATAAAAACAATCCTTAATACGGATTATATGTGCTAAAATTTCAGCTCGATCGATGCAGAACTTTTTGAGTTTTTGAAGCGTACACAAATCAACAAAACATTTATATATATATTTAGACTTAAGTATGATGCTGTCTATCTAATACCTCGCTTGTTATGTGTATCGATTGGTGTACATGCGTAGCTTAGGTTATAACTATTATCCAATCAGTTAGGGTAATTAAGGCGGGCTCGGAACTTATCACTAATTCGATTTGTGATTCCTTGGCAAATCCTTGTTAATTTACCGAATTCTTGGTATACAGAATGAATTTATCATCATCCTCAATTTTATGGGCTTTTAGTATCGTATTTAGAGCCCATTTATGAAGTAAAAATGTAAGTAGGTCAAATTTTCACCCGAAAATATTTTTCGCAACCTAGTTTTCAATTTTTGCGGTCCTAAGCCTGTGAAAGTAAGAATTATTTCAGAGTCACGCTGATCGTACGCTGATCATCGGCGCTGACCGTCAAAATGTATGAACTTGAGCACCGACGCGACGGCGGTCAGCGTTGACAGCGATATTCATACATTTCGGCGCTCGCCGTTGATGGTCAGCGTACGATCTGCATGACTCATTAATCAGCCTAAGAATAAATTAACAACTTATGAATAAAATCGTAATAAATTAATGAAATGCGCATCGCATAAAAAAAGTGTTGCGAGGAGGCCCTAACAATACATTCTTGGCGGACATTTTCCAAGTACTTTATCTTGACATTTTTGTACTGGGCTATACCAAAAGAAAAAATACGTCATTTGTTTTTGTCTCGCAGATTGTTGTATTAAAACTTGGAAGGTGATTAAAATTTAATCCTGTATACCTAAGGTATATTTGCACCGATAGAAAATATTCAACACAAATGCCACCGTTCTCAAAAATTTAGAAAGCAGCAGCAACCGTCTCATACGCAGCTCAGTAAGTTTTTTTTTAAATTTTAAGTCCCTTTAAAAAGTTTGTAGATAACCTAGATACATCACGATCTCAAACGTTCAGCCCCCCAATTCCGCTAATTTACAAATGGCTCAATAGAATCGTTATTGCATATCAATTGTAGGTAGGTATATTTTGACACATTTATTATGGTAGTAATATACAATTGAGATGCAATTACGATTCTATTGAGTCATTTGTAAATTAGCGGAATTGGGGCCCTGGAGCTTTATGATTCGAGCAAATCATACATGTAATGAATGATAAATATAATCTGCTTACCGACGCACTAAATAAGAATGCTGGAGAAGTAGGTATTCAGTCGTAACTGCGACGAACGGATCTCATTTGTCTCCAGACTATTGAGCTTATAATACAAAAAGGGAACCAGCTACGATCAGATAGATACTTACAACTTTCTAGAACTCCCGAATTTGAATTGGCTTACATGAGATATCCGTTACAGAAACACCAAGATAATTTGAACCTCATCAAAAAACACTAAGAACCAGCTTAAAGAACCACTATAGCACACAGCAGCAGTCAGCTCAATAGAAAAGAAAAGAAGAAGTTAGAATAGTCACCGAACCTTCATAAATAACAAATACTATTGCTATACTCTACATGACATTTTAGCAACTTGCAATTTTAATACCAGTATTTAAATTTGAAAAAAAATACTTGAACCCGCATCACCACGCATACCGGGTGCGGTGCTTTGTCAAAACAAGCTTATGATTATGAGACATTACGTTGCAGTGCAAATTTTTCAAGTATGTTTTTATCGTTCAAATGTTAGGAGTTTGGCACTCTTAACACCCGAAAGAAGCAACTTTACACATGATTGACAGTTCTACGAGCCAACTCGTACATTTGACTTGTATAGATAAATCGTTGGTTTAGCGGAATTTCGATGCACTTTGGCCAGCTGTGTCTGACCTACTTGTTGACTTCGATATAAGAAATCAGTGCAATTAAAGCATTCGGCAACTACACACGTCTTGTCATTAAAATCCCATCAGAGGTTGATATAGCGCGGTTGTCTGACATCTCTTAATCAGTACAAATCATCTGACATCTTTGACATTCAGTAACGAACGTTTCAGATGAAACAGCTATTGAAACACTTTATATATTGAAGTGAAACTTTATTATCGGCGTTGGAAAAAAAATTACCGTCACGTTTTTCGGTTGCGCGTCACAGCGTCACATTTTCACAGCGTCAGATTTTTCGGTTACGCGCCATCTTTTTCTTGCCCCTACCACGGTTGGTTCAGACGATAGCAAAAAGGTAAAGTGAAATAATATTTAACCAATTTAACCAATTTAACCAATTTAACTAATTTCTGGAAAGTTGCATGTAGATCATTTTTCGAAAAATAAGGCCATAAAGAAGTTTCACTTCTTACGTGTGTACACTAGTACAAGCACAACTTTTTTTTTAAGCAACCTAATATATACTAATATAATACCAGTATTTACTATTACTATGTTCTTAAGCATCTGTTATTCACTTTACAACAAACGATAAGAGCACCTTTCTAACATACTACTACACTGAAAGTCATCTGAAATTAGCGCCTACAACTTAAAATAGCACTCAAACAACAAGCTGAAAGCGCCTGGTGACAATGGTATAGAACTTTTAAAAGCATGAGGAGGTGCACTCGTGAGGGAACTTCGTTGGCTATTTTAATGAATCGCTTTTTACGGGCTTAGTACAGACAACCCAAAAAGTTAAAGGTCATTGAATTGATTTTCAACTTTAAGTCCAACAGATAGAGATCAATATTAATTGAGAGAAAATTACGTTTTCTAGTAGGTTGACGTGCTGTTGTCTGTACCAAAGACTTGGCAGAATAGCATCGTTATTGAACAATGAACTCCCTAAAACAAAACTAACTTTGGTAACTACTAATCAATCGCATACAAGTTATTTAAGTTTTCTTACCAATAAGTATAATCACTGGGTGTAGGGACCGAGTTTCTTGGGCTGCTTCTTCCCGGCACTAGCCCAGACTTGTCCCGAAGCAGTGGTAGGTTTAAACATTGGGATGTGCAAAAGCGCCTCCTGGGGCCTATTTGCATAATTAAAACTGATTTTAACTGGCACAAAAAGCGACAAATAACAGCTGAAAATACAAGCGGGGTTAAATGTAACTACAATACAATTTTGATCATTTTACGATGAGGCACGTAGGCGGGTGATTGAAAAAGGTTTAAGTACACAGACCTCTCTACATTAAGGTCTGTGACTTACCTTTGTAGATTATGAAAAGCTTTCGATTCGGTGTAGCGTGATATAAGGTTACCTCGTTTCTAGCGAAAACATTTATACAGAGTCTCTAATTACATCAGAGAGATAGGACCCTATCTTTTTTTTTTTATCTTACTTGTTTTCATTTTCTCACTCACTTATCGGCCGCAGCACCTGTGTCGGACAAGGACAAGGTCAAGCGCCGTACATAATAACAAACGGGAAGTTTTATTTTAGGTAATAGGTAGGTACTCCTTAATTAAAATGTGTTTATGAGATTTTCTCGAAAAGTAGCATATTATAATTTATTTATTATTTAGTATGCTGAACCGTATATAAGTAGACTGTAGCTAAAGTCTATACTATACTATACGTGACATGCAATAAATTATTTGAATTTAAATATGAATTTAAGCGTCGAGATGTGATGGATGATTTGCTGCGGTAGGCCCTCAACGTCTTCAAGTAAAGTTAACATCGGAAAAGTGTAGAAAATATTACCAAAATCCCTATTCAAGTTTAAGAAAGATAGCCGCTTCATATCTTGTATCTTACCAGTCGACCCGTATCATTTGGGTTTTAAATAGCCGCTCGGCTAGTCCAAAAAGATTTAAACTTTCTTCCAAAACTCATCGCGTTTATACATTGGCTAAAGACATGCCAGTACGAGTCAATTCAAACCATTCCTACCAAAAAATCATTGTTACTGAACGTTGATTTACGAGTTTGGCATGTAAACTAATCAACAAGCTTCGGAGTGGTCCTTCTAATGGCCTGCGCAGACGAGGGATCTTAGTCCGCGGACTTTTTTGTCCGCTATAATAGATCGCTTACAACTGTATCGAGTAACGCAAACGAGGGATTAAAAGTACGGCGTATAAAAAGTCCCCTGATTTAGCGAGGACATGCAGAGAGCGGACCGGACAAAAGTACGGGGGAGTCCCCGAAAATAATAGAACTCGTGTGACTAGGCGAAGCAACGCACATGGCGGACTTTAGTCCGCGTTGTGCGCTCGACTCGAGAGTGACGTACGTATGCACGACGATAAACGAACAAATGATCGCACACCGTGTGCGTTGAGTTCGCGGTAAAGCCGCGGCGGACTTTTTATTCGCGGGGCGTACTTTTTTCTCCGCCGCGGAGAAAAGTCCGTCGTCTGTGCAGGCCATAACTGAACCGAAACCAAAAAAACCACGATCGCAAAATCAATCAAAAGTCGAAGCCAGTGTAGCGGTGACCGCGGTGTAGTGCACTGGAAATTCTTACTAAAAGGTCAATTGGTAAAAAAAGAATTATTTGTGATCAAATGTTAAATAAACAATTGAATAATGTGCACATAGAAAGGCCATATTTATAGAAATAATTAAATTTATATTTTGCATCACGACAACGCTCCTTCGCACATGGTCATTATTGGGAACGAATTATTACCAAAAAATCAACGAATAGGGGAGAGTCGGATATATCGTACCAGTTTTCAGTTTTAGCGAAATATCTTGGTTCTATGTAAATGAAAACAATTTTTTTTCTATATTACCTAGATCATTAAACCCTTCATCTTATATCGCAATGTCAAAATCATACTCTTAGCCGGTTTTGCAAAATAAGCGTTTTTCCAAAAGCTTTCCATTGGTACAATTTAGCTGACTGGTTGGTTTTAATGTACCATAGGTCTGGTAAATTGTACCAGCATAAATTAAGGGAAATTCTGTAATGAGAAATAAATAATAACTCAATGAAATATTCTAAATAATACATATTAAGTAAATTATGACAGTATTTTAATAATGTAATAAAGAAAAAGTTCTACCAAAATAAATATTTTTTTTTCCAATATGTAACATTTATAATAAGCTATCAAAAGCTGAACCGTTTTAAACATTTAGCAAACTTAAATACATATTTTATTATTTATTAGGTTTAATTATTTTTTACTGTGATCGAATTATTTATGAAATTTTATGTACCTTATTTTAGTTTAAACCACTGTCACGAATATCCAGTCAACGTTTGGGCCTTTTTTATCACAGTAGTGAACATCACATATGGCACAAATATTTTCCTTGCCAACTTTATAAAGAAATCCTCACTGCTAAATAGAATAAATGAAATTGTAATATAATTTTAGAAATACTTAGAATAAGTTTTAGATATTTTGTTTAACTCATTTTCTTCTTTTTTAAAGCTGATAAAGCCCTTTCCAAGCCTTATTTAGTCCATATGTAATATTTTCTTTAATTACCCTCTAATCTAAAAAAAACACCTGTCTGAATGTATATGGTTGGGTACATTGTACCAGTACAATTAAGAAAACTACTGGTGGTACATTTTATCGAATTAGCTCATTTTAAAAACATATGTTTGTAACAAAATAACCTCAAAATTTAGTACGATCATTACGTTACAATCGTTACCTCTTAAATTATAACGTAATGTTATAATTTAAGAGGTAAATAAATTACTGTTCAATAAAAAAATATAAACGAAGTCACAATTACCTTTTCATTGATTTATGTTCTTAGGTTTGCGCTTCAAAAATTGCATCAAGCACACCAAAAAACGTTTTTATTTTCTCAAACTGAGTGCGCTTGCCGGACACCAAAACAAAAACAAAAGTAGTAAGAGGCGCTGTCAGCGCTTAGTTTTGTGTTACCAAGAAAGAAAAGTAATGACGTTTGGTTGGAAATTTCAAGGTGGTACAATTTATCATGCAGTACAATATACCAGACTCTCCCCTACTAGTTTGTATCGTTCGTTCGAATAAAAATTCGTATTAAACAGTATTTATTATACAGTATTCGTTGTGAGTTTCAGTAGCCTCAAATCTATACTAATATTATAAAGCTGAAGAGTTTGTTTGTTTGTTTGTTTGTTTGAACGCGCTAATCTCACGAAGTACTGATCCGAATTGAAAAAATATTTTTGTGTTGGATAGTCCATTTAGCGAGGAAGGTTTTATGCTATATAACATCTCGCTGTGACGGATAGGAGCGAAGCGAAGAAATTGAAGCGGACGACGTCGCGGGGAACAGCTAGTACCACATATGCCTAAAGCAACTTTTTTATATTTTTAAATTGAAATTACCACTTCAAGAAAGTACTAGGTAAATATCAATAATACACAAAATGTTAGTAATTCATCCAAATATGAATTTTATTACCTTCTAAGTATGATCCTTTCAAATGTGTATCAATATTGAAGGACAGCAACATTGATCGTTTCCCGGTACTTATTTAGTACGTACTTTTTTCCAAATAATAAAAAAATATACATAAGTACACTGCCGGATACAGGATTCTCCGAATGGTGGTGACTATCAGAACGCATGGAAGACTGTTTTGTCATTGCAATTTCGCCAATCGCGGAGAGAAGTCGTTACTGCCCGATTCTTCTGTTAAGTCACCCTCGTCGAAACCCAAAGCAAGGGATGATGGTGGTGTTTTTTTATATGCTGACACTACACAACAACAAACGTATCGGTCTGTGTAAACTATCGTAAGGCCTTACTCCGTATCACAATGTCCTTATATTTGAATACATCTGTCCCTATCAGTCATAGCAATGTCTTAAAGTCAGAGCCGTAAATAGGGCGGTGCAACCGGTGCCCAGGCACAGGGGCGTAGACTCTGGGGGGCGCAAGAATGGAAAACCATATTATTTTTTAGGTTTGCTCCTTAAAGTTCCCGCCATAAAGTACATTTTAACATAGTTCGCGCTGCGCCCCTAGTGCTCGATTTCAACACATACGTACCTACCTACATGCCAGTATCATCAAAAACGTCTGTTAAATTAGACAAAACATCGCGCTTATTTTTCGCTACGCTCGACGATTGTCCAAGAAAGGTTGACTGGCCTGGCGATTTTTTTTGTTTAACGCGACATAGGATGGTGACTGTCGTACAATAAGGTTATCAACGATTTCGCTATGAAGAAAACGCGAAAAGTAAATCTTTAAAGAAGTTTATGGCTTATACTTTATTTGATATTTTAGCAACTTAATTGCACTTTTAATATCAGTATATAAACTTGAAAAATTTTGTCTCCTGCGAGGAGATGCGGGTTCGAGTCCCGCCTGAGACAAAATTTTTCAAGTTTATATACTGATATTATAAGTTTATGGCTTACTTTAATAAATCTTTCAAATAGTTTCGAATAATCGTTTTTTCACCAATTCATACTTAAACGCAATTTATATTATACTACCTTTCTTATTCAAAACTCTACCATACCAAGTGGGTATTTAAAATAAATTAATTTACAGTTTACTGAAAGGAGACGTCCCATAATAGGCCCAGACATTGTACACCATTTTCAAAAATCAAGAAAAAAATACTGTTTCTGGGAAAAATACATACAAATTTATTTAACGTATAATTTAGTGGTTCAAAAATAAATAAGATCGAATAATTTATCAAACTCCATTAGGCATTCCAAGATGGCGTCAATCTAAAAAAACTTTAAGTGTCAGTAGCTGTCAGATACCCCTTGTCACTTTGGCATAATCATTCACTTCAAGTTTTTGTTCAGCTTGTCGCGCTTTTATTGTAGTTCATTATAACGACCTCTTTTTCATTTTCTGTATTTAGTATTGATCGACACATTACTTTCATAATGTTTGTTGTTACTACAGTAAGCGATGGCACTCGACTCCTAGCTGCGCGATTTTGAAACTGACAGACGTCATCATAATGTCATCTTCCGCCATGATGGTTTTGTTGTTTTGTATTGCTATTTTCTTACTTATCTCTTTATTTGAACCACTTAAATAAGGCATTTTAAAAGAATTGGATGATAACAAAATCTTGTAGGTGTATTGGTCTATCTTTTGGTGGGGTGTACAGGTTCTGGGCCTGGCTTCCATACAATTTGGGACATCTCCTTTACAAGATGTTATTTTATAATAGAAGTATGAAGATCGAAGTAGCCCAAAAAGTAAGTTTGAAGCATCGGGGTAGGCAACGCATTTGCACAAGTGAACTTGCGTCTAAGTTTTAGTGAGTGAAACAAAGTGGGTGGTATAATAGGCGAAGGGTCCACTTAAAAAGCTCGTCTGCTTGTATGCCCACATCAGTTCTAGTTCTTTTAAAAAATAGATTTTCTTCTAAAATATTAGATATTTGGTCCACCAACACCAAGGTCCTTGTCCTTTAATTTATCAACTTGAATGAAATAAAGTAAGCCTATACATAGCATTCTAGCATTTTTTTTCGTGAGGAAATCTATTTACGGAGATGAAGGAGGTATTCCCTCCTTCGGCGGCCACCATGTACGTCTGCGGCGAAGCATTGGCGTGGAGAGTTCAGCCTCCCACTCCCTCTTTGCCGTTTCTTTCTGCGTAATTACAGCCTCGTAATAATTATCACCTGCCACGCTTCCTCGCTCGAGGCCATTTTTGCCACAATCGCCTCCAGGGAGAACTCACCCCCCACCACTGAGACCAGGACACCGCTCTCTCCCGCCCATGCAGAGCATGATGCGAGGGCGTGTTGCGCGGTCCTCGTCACTCCCCTGTTGGCTCGCGCCCGATCATGGCGAAATAGGCCCCGAAGCAACCATGGCCTGACAGCACTTAAGTCAGGTGACCGTGCTGCCGCCGCACTCATTCTGTGAGCACTGTAGCTATCGCACTATTAGTGTGATGGCCAGCCCTGCTTTCGGTCAGACACTCCCTCCATTGAGCGAATGTGCTCTCCTCTAAACGCTTTCGCTCCACCTTAACCTTGCGTGGGGCAGGCCTTTGCCCCTGAGACCTTAAGTCTCTTCGTCTTTGGAGACTGCGGTGAGGACCAGTGCGTGGAGGTCCCAGGGCTTACTCCAAGCAAGCCCAAGAGCAGTCTTAGCCGACACCGTCCGGTATCCACCCCTTCTCAGCAGCAGAGCGTTGGCTGGGCGCCGTTCCAAATCGGAGCCCCGTATAGGGCCATGGCCCAACTAAGTTAGGCATTAGCCAAATTAGAGCGCCGGCCTTGAAGTGCACATCAAAGATCCACCGCCCGTCTAAGCATTGCTCTAGCTAGGGTACCTAGGTATAATATATAAAAAAACAAGGGCGCAGTTATAGAAGCTCGCACAGGGCGCAGAAAAGGCTATTTAAGGCACTACTTAAAGTATCTGAAAGAGGCAGATATATCCGAAAAATACGAGTTTCGTGTTACGGAGTCTTACTCCGAAACACAATGTCCGTACATATACCTATTCGAATCCATCTGTCCCTTTCACTTATACCAATGTCTTAAAGTATCTGAAAGAGGCAGATATATCCGTAAATACGAGTTACGTGTTACAAAGTAGGGCATCTAATTTAACCGTTACCTATCGTCCTTCACTCAACCGTAGTAACGCTGAAATGATATCTCATAAGTATAATTTTGATCAGGCTACTTAGGACAGTAAACCATAGTAAGAAGATTAAAACAAATACATTGGTCCCGTACGAAAATGTAACTTCGAACTGTCTATAATGGAATTGAATATAGGTATATATATAGGTAAGTATATAGGTAAGTAGTGATAAGATATATGAATACCTGAATGTGAGTTCAACGATTCCGTTTTCCAACTGTGGTGACTGACGTGTTTCTAAAGATGAATATCATGTAATGGTGGAGTGAGCCGAAACGAATCAGTAAGACAATTTTACTTTCAAACAAAAGTAAAATTAATAAGTACTTTAAACAATCGAAAGACTTTGGGAGTAAGTTCTACAACTGATAAACAAACATTTGGTGAAGTTAAATGAAAAGTAAAGAGTCGTTTTTTATAAATATTTCTTTCTTTTAATCAAACTTCGAATAAACACATTACCACTTCATAAAATAAAGCTTACATTTGCTCGCGTACTCTAGACAGCCACACTATACGTGTTGCTTAGCAACGTTAAGTTTCATGTTCAACGTGCAATTTTAAGCTTCGCGCATACTATAGCCGCAACAGGCCGCAACACATCGCGTTGCAAAATTGCACCAAAGCACACAGGAGTTGCACTGCAACGCAATATTTGAATCAGTCAGCCGTTAGCAGTCTAACGCGATGGATAGTTCTAACGAAGAGCTATATTTATTCAATGTCAAAAAAACTTTACCTGCTGCGCCTTCTAACGCACACTTCGGTTCGCCTAAAATGTGAAGTCCTAATTTCATTTGGCCAAACCGTATTGGCCTAAACTTATAACGTATAATGATTGTCTGGTCTACACAGGTTCGCACTATTATAGTTTGGTCTAAAAATTGTAATTTAAATCTAAAAATACAGAGTGTTCAAAAGTAACCTTTGTGTCTGAACTGGAGTACCCTGAGTACCCTGTATTTTTTTTTTGGACTTATAGTCTAAAAAGTTATACAAAAACATAAGAGCAAGACTATTCTTAAAAAGTAAATACAGTTGGATAAGAAAGAATTTGAAAAAACAACGCCCCGTTGGTCTAGTGGTTGAGGTACGGGGCCAAGATCTCGGGGTCCCAGGTTAGAATCCGGGGTCGGGCAACAAAAAATTTTGAATTTTCAAACGTTTCTCGGCTTTTGATCACCAACCCACATTTGGCAAGAGTGGTGATTATGCCAGTACACCCATCATTGCTGTGGGAACTTGAATTCAATGATGGAGGCCTTTTTTCCCTGCAGTGGGATGATTATAGGCTGTTACTTTAAGAAAAAATTGAATCCAGAGAAATTGTTTGGTACCTACACTTAAGACATTTTATCCAGCTGTTGTATAGATGGCTATATACAAAAGTAATGGAAAAACACAGACTTAAAGAATTACTAAAATCACATGAAAACTGGATTAAGTTATGCCTAGCATTAAGGAAATAAAGATATAATTAATTTGGGGAAAAACAATATGAAAATTAGCAATTCAAAAATTATATATTAAGTAAACAACTTAACCGTTTCATGGAAATACACACCAAGGCTTCAACCCCAGGACCTGGGGTGCTGTATGTGGGCCATAATAAGGCTTCGGGGTCTTGGTCCCGTGCAGAACAAACACATCATATTAATCATATTAACCATTGTAAATCTTAATTGTGTAATAAATTCGTATTATTATTATTCTTATTTAGAATTAAAAGCTGCACTGTTGGACCTACAATGTTTTACTTTAACTAGGAAATTTTAATGAGTATTGATAACACAACCGCAATAGCTTATTTTAATAAAATAGATACACAGGTACACAGTCTCCTCACCTTGTAATTAAGTTATTTTAGTATTCTCACGAGCCCTATTTGAGAAAGCGGATGCGGGTGTGTTATTGGGCCGATATAAAAAATCTTAGGCCAGAATCCGTTTTAGTATCACTAAAAACATGTGACAATAATGTGAAAGTATATACTGAAGAAAATTTCTAGAGAAAAAGGAATCAAGAAAAGTTAAATAAGACTCAAAAATATTAGTTTTCCTCTATTGGCCATTACAACCATGGTTTCTTCTAGTCAAAAAGCCATCGACACTTATTAGTATTTTTATTAAAATAATTTATTTTTATTTATTTAAGCTTTATTGCACAAACGAACAGTTATTGTACAAAAGGTGGACTTAATGCCACGAGGCATTCTCTGCCATCGGGCTAAACAGAAATGCTATGCAAATATATTTGAGCTTAATAGAACATTATTTTAATTTCAAAGATTACCATCACTTATACCAGCAGCTTACCCTGGCTGTAGGGCTGTTGACAGACAAGAATTTATAAGGTGGTGCCCTTCAAAACTTAGCACTTGACATAATGGCCAATTTTCTTTTCTAAAATGCCCTAAATATTGTCATAGTTTTTTCCCTGTACACAATTATGGTAGTCTGGTAAACATCATTCTTTTGCGATAAGACCCCCAAAATTGTACATCTTAATATTATAAAATAGTATGTTATTCCTTTATTTGGTGTGCAATAAAGGGTATTCCATTTGGGTATCTAAAAGCGATATGACTCACTCTTAAAATTATGGTGACTATTTTGCAGAAAAGCACAATATTGATACTCATGCAGGAGGTTCCCATTCCTCTCATTGTTAGTTTTTTAAACACAGATCTATGAGAATGATCAGCTCTGTCTCTACTGATTGGTCCTACAGTTAGATCAGATGACAGAATGTGTCACTAAAAGAGTTAATTGAAAAACGGGACGCATTACTTGGCTCTGTGGGCGTTTGCAAACGTTCTTGATGTTCAAAATATTACACATACTTAAAGAAAAGAAAATCCTCAGTCTTCTTTTCAATTAGAAACCTTTGTTCAGTAAAAATAAATTAATATTGTGTCTACAATAAAATCGTATATAGAGAAGACCAACTTGTCAAGGAAAAAATGATAACCTTTTGATTTTAACCATCAAAAATCCAGTCATAAGTTGGTGGATTAAGTAGATTTTGAGAAAAGCTGGTATTAATGATACATATATTCTTGGATTATACCACAAGACATACAACAACATCTGCTGTACAGCAGAGGTCACGTGTTAGAAATGATTTTATAATAAAAAACACTGCAGGATGATCTCAAAATTCTTCTATATTCTAGGCCAATATTTCAAATTGTAGCAGAATTCAATAATACAGTGTGTAATAGTATTTTTCAGAGTGAAAAAATTAAATGTTTTTACTTACTATTAATCTCTCTCAAATTGTTTATCTTATAAATTACAAAGTTTTAAGGTTTATTATTATACTTAATTACATATTTTTTTTCATTCTTTAAAAATTGTACTAATGATTCACAACCCATCTTCAAACATCTACATGTAAAAATCCATCTCGGACAAGTATTAAGTATAATTATAAGATTAAACGAACTTACCTTAAGTGAAGTTCAATCTTAATTATACGAAGATACTTGTCCGAGATGGCAGTCCCAAAAACCCACCCACTAATACTAAATTCTATAGTATTATCCCATTAGTTGGGTTGTTCTCATTGCTTTAAACGTAATGACATTTGATAGGTTGCCATAGAACACGTTCTGTTTCTCTTTTTTTTTTTTTTAGCTTTGAAAAAATTGTGGCTCTGCGCTAGTGCTTCGCCGTTACTACATGTAAAAATCCATCTCGGACAAGTATCTTCGTATAATTAAGATTGAACTTCACTTAAGGTAAGTTCGTTTAATCTTATAATTAAAAAGCATAATTGTTTTTAGCAAACTTTTTATCACGCATAACGATATAAACGCAGAGTTGTTGAAAGGCATAATGCTAAAAAGCATAATGGTTTAAATCTATATTTTTGTTAACTATAATTTTATGAAGCATACTTTAAAACACATAGTTTAATCATGCATAGATGACCATAAATTTCATAAGTTTCTTTGACGCACTTGTACAAAGCATATTCTACTAAAGCCAACATTTATAAAAAATACTCGTATATAGATAGATAGATAAATAAACACTTTTATTGCACTAATTACAAAATAACACAATATAACAAATCCAGGAGAAAGTACAAATTAGGCGGTCTTATTGCTTTAAGCGATCTCTACCAGACAACCTTAGGGTAGATGAAATTATATTTTAGTGGAGTAAGGGTAGCACAGTGCAAAACAAGCGATGTATGACAGATTCAACAACATACATATAACTAAAAAACAATACACATAATACATATACCTACATAAGATACATAAACCTACCAAAACAATAGCACATTTATATACAAATATTAAAAATAATTAACAATAAATAAAATAAAATATAACCATCTACACCAACAAAAACCGAAAAACCTAAACTAATGCCATTAGCGCGACAGTAAAAGTGCTTTGAGTCTGGTCTTAAAAATGGGAAGAGACTCAGATTCTCTAATAGTTATGGGTAAGGAGTTCCATAAACGGACAGACTGAACAGTGAAGGATTTTGAGTAGAACTGAGAAGAATGAGGAGGGAAAGAAAGTAACAATTAACGAGATGTGCGCAAATTGCCTTGACCACTGGTTGGCTGCAAGAATTCAAAACGTTCTTTAAGGTAACACGGAGTCCGCGGGTTAAATAATACAGAGTATAATAAAGAAAGGACATGAAAATCACGACGAAGCCGAATAGGAAGCCAGTTGAGCTGTGCTCGAAACTTTGAAACGTGATCATACTTTCTTAACCCAAAGATAATGCGAATGCAGAAATTTTGAAGTCGCTCAAGCTTATCGAGTGATTTTTCGTTAAGATCAAGATACTCGTAGCAGCAATCAGCATAATCCAGAATAGGCAAAAGTAATGCCTGAACCAGAGCAACTTTGGTAGGTATAGGTAGAAAATTGCGTAAACTATTGATGGAACCAGCTGAAGCAAATATCCTCCTGCTTACTTCACTGACATGCTTGTCCCATGTCATTGAACCATCCAACAAAACTCCTAAGTTCTTTACAAGTTTGCTGTATGGAATATGGACGTCGTCAACTACAACCGGAGGCAGTAAACCCCAATCAATCTTTGAGATTAGCTGTGGACTACCAACAATAATTGCCTGTGTTTTAGTTGGATTTACCTTGAGCCCGAATGACTTACTCCACTCCAAAATGCGGCGTAGGTCAAAGTTTACTGTGGAGATTAGTTTTGATAGGTCATGTAGGTTACCCTGACTATACAGTTGAAGATCGTCTGCATAAAGATGGTACGAAGAAGTTAGATTAAGAGTAATGGAATTTATAAAAATGGCAAAGAGGAGAGGAGACAAGACGCCACCCTACGGTACACCAGCTTCGACGTTACACCATGACGAGAAAGAATCTTCAGCAATGATGCGCTGTCGACGCCCATGCAGGTAACTATGGAACCAGTCAGTCACCGTTGGAGATATGTTAAGAGAACGCAGTAAGCCAATCAAGATGTCGAAGTCCACAGTGCAAAACGCATTACTGAAATCCAGCAACGTCAGTACTGTGAGATGCCTATTGTCCATAGCATGGCGGATGTCGTCAGTAATCTTGACGAGAGCTGTAGTGGTGCTATGGCCAGGGCGAAAGCCAGATTGAAAAGAGTTGAGGAGATTACTTTGGTTTATATGTTAGACACAGACACAGTTAGCTGTGTTCTTCCACACTGGAGTTCTTCCACAAACCGTGGCAACACTGCGAAGACTCCAGACACAGTTAGCTTATTTTGTGTGAAAAGGAACATAACTGACGATAAAAATTAGAGGCGGTAGTTAAAATTTTTTTCAAATTACCATCTTAAAGACGAATAACACCTTAGTCTACCCGTGACCATGAACGCTGTAAAGGGTTCGAAACGTCGGGTTAAATCAAAAATAAACGCGTTCTAAATCCGTAAACTATCTTTCATTTCAATACAATACAATTAGCTGTCATTAATATACAAGAAATAGCCTGCATTTAGGATCACAGACATCACATTTTTTTCCCTATGGGTTATAATACCAATTATACGTTTATATCACAAGTGCGGCCCACCATTAGTTTATTTCGCCGTCTTATGGCTAGGGATGCAATTTTTTTTTAAATATCGATATCGATATATATCGAATCAAGTCGATATTGATATATCGATATATCGCTATCATCATTATGCATTGTTAGTTTATGGCGAAAAACGTTATGCGTTTCAATAGGTACCCAAATTTTTATATTATTATAACAATCTACGAGACTAAAAACAAATGACGTATTTTTTCTTTTGGTATAGACCAGTACAAAAATTTCAAGCACTTAGAACTGGACATTTTTGTACTGGGCTATAGCTACCACTTAGATAACGTCTGCCAAAAATCTAAAATTTTTGATACGGCATTCTCGCACATTTTTACTTTTCCTAGACGTGTTTAGCCTATTTTTACTACGCCTTACTGTATATCGCCGTATTATAATTTCTCGAATGCGAGATTTAACCAAATATGAAAATATAAATACAGTTCCAAATTTTTATTTGCAGAAAGTAAAAATATTATCAATATTTGAAATAGCCATGCATGTATGCATGCTTGCAAAGAAGTAAGCATGCATGCAAACAAGCCAACAATAGTGCCAAAAAAAATATCCGAATACATTTCAATGCTTTCGATATTAGACATACTTAAGTTAACTTCTCGACTGAAGGTTTAATTAAATAAATTTCAAATCAGTCTGTGGAATTTTAAAATAACTCATAAGTATTTGCAATTTTAATTGGGAACAATGCACTTTTCTCAAAGTTCATAACTTAAGATATGTAAGAGTTTGCATGCAACAATAATGTTGTCTTTGCAATTGTTTGTTTCCTTCAAATCGTTGAGAAGGTAAATACGATGTTATCTATAAATATATTATATTTAACATTACATTGGAAATCCCGGTTCAGTAATAAGTTTCTTTCAAATCTTTTGATGCCATATAACAGACATAAGTTTTGTAAGCAGTTATAATATTCTCAAAATCAAAATCTCTGTACCTATAATTATTTATAAAAAGTTTTTTCAAGTTCGAAATAAAACTGTAAGTACCATTGGGTTTTGCAACCAAGAATACAGCAAAGTTGTTGAGAAATTATTCTGTACATACAGTATGGGCACACAGATTATGCTCCCTGAATTTTAAGTTACTTTATCTCATAGGCAATTATATTTTTCTCTATGAAAGGCAATTGCTGTGGTTCTAGGAAATCGGAGGGTGGAATGGTGCTGAAAAGGATTTCATATTCCCCATGATTCATCATCCTTTGTAATCTCAAGCCATTTATAAATAAAATATTTAAAGCTGTAAAAAGGAAGGAGTTTGTATTTTCCTAGATATTGGAGCGTACTTCTTTACAAAGACCTTCTGTCATAATTTTCGCCCGTGTAGGGAAACTTCTGGTCTGATAGTCTATCCAATTTTTTCTTTTCTTTTCTCAGAGCCAAAAAATAAACTTTTTTGTAAGAGGGTTGTCATCTCAAAGGAACAATTATTATTGTTCAGTACAAGGAAGCAAATTGCCTACCCGCAATGTGGTACCACTATGTGAAGAACCGGCATAAGCCCATGTACTATAAGGGTAAGCAACTGGCTTACAGCGTTAAGATTATGTTAGAAAAATTTTGCACTGAGTCGCAGTGTCTCGGTGGCTTAACGATACAGCGCCCGCCCCGCATGCTAGGAGATTCGGGTTCGAGTCCCGCCTGAGACATGATTTTTCAATTTTATGTACTGATAACATGAAGGCGTTCTAGTCCCATCGTACTAGCCTGTGCCCTTAATGTAAGCATGTCTCATAGGCCTTCTCTCGTTATATTCGCCCCGTATAGGGAAAGAATCCGGCCTGATAGGCTTTCCCATTTCTGCTTTTCCTACACCCTCTTTTTCCCGAGCCAGCAGAAGCTCTTCTGTAAGATGATTGTCATCTAAAAGTTTCATTGTTCTGTACAAAGAAGCAAAATGTCTACAAAAATGTGGTAGCTCTCATGCTCATATAATATGAAGGCATCTAGTTCCAGCATACTAGGTCTTGCCCTTAATGTAAGCATGTCTATCTTCGAGTGATAGCACTTGCCTAATAGAAAACTCTCACATTTAGCATGTCTAGCCATTGTTTGTGATTATTCAGAATATCTCGCACAAAATTAGAGCTTGTGGTTCTGTTCATCATACATGAAACTACCCAGACGTTTAAAGTTGTTATAGGGAAAAGTCATATTTGTTGAAATATGTTAGCCTCACCTATTGGTGTATGTGTCATCTTCTATGATAACACATTTAAGAGGGTGTGGTCAAAGATGTTTCCTCATATTGCTCTGAGAATCTTGAAGTTTCCTTTATTAGCTTCCATTTTTCGAATCTTCCTCTTGTTTCCTCGTTTCTTTTCCTTTCTTGATCTTCTTTCTTGAATTTAATTTTCTTCAAACACTTGGATTTTAATGGTGAGATTTTTAAACAAGTGAGTAAAACGGTTACGAAAAGATAAACGTGCTCTCCGAAAAGAAATTATGAAAAGCAATCTTGTTTTTACCGTAACCTAACCGAAGGTTTATGCACTAGGAATAAATATTGAATCTGCAGAATGCATAGATATATCATTGCTTTCGTTGTAACGCTTTTAGCCCCAAGCGACAACCGGTTGTTGCGATAACAATTGATATTTAATTGTGTCTGGGAATATCCGAACGTCAAAGGTACAACGAAATGAAAACAGAAAAAAATGGTGGAAGGTGATATTATAGGTTATGAATTTTTTCTGAAGTTTCAACTCGAAACCATCGTAACTACAACATTGCTCTATATGTGAAAGTAAGAATAAATTGAATCATACCTGTGATTAATGTTATAAATCCCTTCTATTTGCATAATAAGCCTTGAACTTGATTAGGCTTCTTCTTGTCATTTTCCCAAAAATCACAATTCGACATAAGTATTGTAAACACTTTGCACCTTGACTACCTTAATTCTAAAGCCTGATTATAAACTTTTATGGTATATTTCTTAAGAGTAATAGATATTTTACCCATCTTTTATAAAACGACGATGTGACCGCGCTCGCACAAAAACCGTAATGACGATTGATAGGTTGCCATAGAACACGTTCTGTTTCTCTTTTTTTTTTTTAGCTTTGAAAAAATTGTGGCTCTGCGCTAGTGCTTCGCCGTTACTACATGTAAAAATCCATCTCGGACAAGTATTAAGTATAATTTGTATGCCATATGATGTACCTATGTCAATTAAAAGTATGACAATTAACATTATGCGTTTCAAAGTGTCACCATTAAAATTGGGAAGGTGGTTAAAATTTGATCCTGTATATAAGCCAAATCTGAGATGTCTACTTATGTAAAATACTTTTTGAGTTGTGAGGGGATCAAAAGTGGCTCCAAATGATTTGTGTAATGTTACGTACTGTGCTGCTAGCCAGTTTTGCTATCTTGAACTTGACTTGAAACGCTACCGCGTGTCTAGATCAAAGGGGTACCTACTCTTTTCTCAGTTATTACACATCCAGTGATCATGGTATTTGATATATGCGAAAATAAAACACTAAAAGCATTGGATGAATCTACATTTTCGGATTCACAAAATCTGACGCTATCCGAATTTGCCTTTCCGTAAACAAAATATCCAGACCTTTCCACAAAACACGACTTCGGCGTTTGCGGGTCGCAGATTGCGCTGCACGCGTTTGTGCTAGGCGACAATTTAAGCGTCCCCCGCAAACTTCCACACTTCTTGCGTTTGCACAGAAATAATGTGAAAAGTTAACCTTCTTTTTAGCTACCACTTGTGTCAGAGCCAGTTTTAAACTTAATGTTTATTTACATACTGACTGTTGTTCGCTTTGTGTTATAAAAGTTTGCCGTGTTTCTTACTTTAAGCAACATTTTTAAAAAGCACGTATTATAAATTTTAAGCGCTTATTAAAAAACTACGTAAATCAAATATTCTAGAGTTTTCGAATCGTGCGTATTGCCAGTCTAACGATGAACTGAAATGACTAACGAAAGTGAAAATTAAATGTGGTCGCATAATATAAGAAGGCTCAAGGTCGCACAGCGGGAAATAGAAAGCCATCTTGGTATTTTCTTGCACGATATAATCAGAAAATTAAATGAGATAATTCGTGAGCTGACATTGCTCTAAGAAATTCGGAGCTGAAGTGGCAGTGTGGCATCGTATTCGAAGCATGCATTACGCGTTCGTTGCAATAATGGTTTGCCACTACAATTGACCAAATTTAAATTAAGTACCTAAATAAAAATGGTACAATTTTAAACAACATTCTCGCTTGGTAAAATCTAGCAATGGTAATCGACGTGTATTCCAACTCATTACTACTTTAAGTCCTATTTTGTAAAAACTCATTTCCGCAAGTAGACGTTTAAGTGTAGCAGGAGTGCTAAAAGCGTTATAATGCCAGATGTAACAGTTAGCGGATAATTCAATATCAAAACGCAATTATCGCTGGCAGCGCGAGCCTCCCCTGGTCTTGAGTTACGGCGATTTTACACCATCACAGTAATCCGATTTAAGTGAACGAGAATACGAGTTTGTGACAAATTCTGTAGAATGGTAAAAAGACGCGATCTATTTATTATGTTATGCGTGTTTTAAGTGACTTTTGGAGAAACTAACAGATATCAACGACGAAATAAAGAAAGTTAACTCTCACCAAACAGTAACCTGTGCGCGAACGTAAAGATTGAAATTTGAATACAAATTCTGCATACAACATTTCTCTGAATTTACAACCACAAAAGACAAATAGGTACAGAAGTAAACCTATATTCAAAGTACGCTCGAGTAACGCACACACATAGACACCGCTTACGGACACGATATCTCGGACCAGTTCGGACCATTACGAGCATGAGGGTCAACAATAGGCGGCACCACTGTAATTTGCTTAAGTAACGCGTCTGTTATTTATTGAAAGATTTATTGAGAAGTACTTTGGAGGATGTAGTTCGGCAGTATCGATTTATGCCGCACCTTAGACCTCGGCTTCCTCGCTTGCCTATGCATAACAGAAATAGAGCACTGGTGTGTACCCTGGATTTGTTGCTCTCATCCTACTTTGAAAGCAGCAAAAACCTTACGGACTCCCTCCTCTACTGCGCGGCCGTTACAATATGTCGTGTAGCTAAAGTGAAGTTTCCAAATACTAGAGCTACACGACCAAAACCAGATGTACCGGCTTAGCAGTGCAGGATAGAGCGGCGTATTAATGAGGCTAGGGCACTCATTGGCAAGCTCAGTTGCTTCAAGGGGGGCAACACACGGCCTAGAGTGATACCATGATACCACCACGCCAGATATTCACCCCCGAGATTTTATGTCACGTGTCACAGAGCGCATCGACTTCCTTAAGCAGAAAGTGGACGCATGGGCAAGCCGTATTCAGAGGTACTGTAATGTTGGGACCAGCGAGTGCGAATAAAAGATGTTACTCGTTTGACTGATGTATTAATAATCCCCCAATAAAGTCTTAAGTCTTATATACTAAACCTATGCTACGTAATAAGGTCAGGTGCGTCACATACTACAGTACAAGGCACTTCTAGAACTCCATGTGTCAAAGGGATCAGAAGTCGGTTTACAGATTATGGGAGCCATCTGACAGGGATAGTAGTGATGTAATTATAGGCCGATTACATGTCTGCCTACAATTTACAAGGTTCTTACATCGATTCTGAGGGACAAAATCTCAAACACATAGAAAACAATGAGATAATGTCACCCTCTCAGAATGGATGTAGGAGCCTGGCCCGTGGTACTAAGGAGCTGCTTCTTGTAGACACGACTGTTTGCCAGCAGGCTCGCCGGAACCGAAGGGATCTGACGATGTGCTGGATAGATTACAAGAAGGCATACGTTTCTGTGCCACATACATGGCTCAGACTGAATTGGACACTCTGGACAGGACTGTTCGTTCATTGCTAACCACATGTCGTATGCACCACCCACGTCCGTCAGTAATGAGGTTATATATCCCATGGAAATGTGGTGGTCGTGGCTTTTTGAATGCCAAGACTCTGCATAACCGTGAGGTGTATAGCCTTAGGGAGCATTTTCTCCATGCCAGAGGTGGTAAGCATGAGGATGTGGTTGCAGTGGATAACGGATTGATTGATCTTTAGGTAAAGAGAATTGAGTTGAAATTTTGTATGTGTATTTCCATGGTTTCACAGACACGTACATTCGTGTCTGTGCCTATATAGGCTAAGCCTTCCTAATCCATCTTTCTACATGTCACCGCTAGGCACAGGTTTCCGAACGGGCGATATGACGTGGAGTTTACGCGGGCAGAGCCGCGGGCGAAGAGCTAGTAGGTGATTTATCCGATTCAAAAGTATCGCACTGTGATCTGTTATGTATCAAGTTATTATATGTTAGGTACCTATGGTAAAACCAGACATAATCAAACCGTCTTATCAATTTAAGCATGACATAACAAATATGACTTTTAAACTTTCCCAGTGAGTTAACCATATTTATCAGTATACGGAGCTAAGCATATTACGGAGTTCGGCTTACACTGATTTTCAATTTTAACGTAACCTTAAAATACCGGTTTTCAATGTGTCGTCTGCTCCGAGGTCCAGGTTTGATTCCCGGACGGGTCAGTATAGAAAGAATGTGTTTTTCTACATTTTATCGGGTCTGGGTGTTTGTGGTACCTACCTTATTTCTGATTACCACAATACGAGTACTTTAAATAGTTAAGCACTTTGGGATCAGTGGCCTTACTCCGCAAGAAATTGTCCGTTTAATCGAATCCATCTGACCCTTTCACTCATACCGATGTCTTAAAGTATCTGAAAGAGACAGATATAACCGTTAATACGAGCTTCGTGTTGCAGAGTGAGGCCGCAGGTCAATGTATGTGATGCTGTTTTCGAATTCGAATCGCTGAACATTCCATTGCAATTTTTAAGGTACATTCCACTGGGATCTGCGGAATGTATCGCTAAAATCCCGGCAGAGGGTAGTTACGCCTACACTTAGCTGCAAATAGAGACATTGGCGACTAGCCAGCGCAATCATCGTTAAATAATACCAACGTAGGTATTTCTATTCGCTGAACGTTTGCGTTACTGCCAGCAATGTTATTATGCTACTGTTCTAAACACACAATAATT
This sequence comes from Anania crocealis, assembly GCA_949315895.1. NCBI lineage: Eukaryota > Metazoa > Arthropoda > Insecta > Lepidoptera > Crambidae > Anania > Anania crocealis. Next base: position 3,107,915 of record OX438856.1, read on the forward strand.
GGGACAATCATTTGTTACTTGTCAAATATTTAATTGTCACCTAAACTCTTGAATATTAGAAAAATTAAAATCATTTGATAGTCAATTTGACGTTAAATACGAGCCAAACAAAACAATTGTTCTGTCTTTTATTAAATTCTCAATTGGGCATCGCAGCAAATCACATTTACATCGCATAATGTTAAAATACTCGGAATCGTCGAATGTGTTTCATTTGATGAATGATATTTCACTCAGAAAACCCTTTTTGTACGAGTACGTATTTGCAACAAATTTTTTAGCACATCGTTGTTTATAGTATGTACAAACTTACATATTATTATTTTAAATTGATTTTTTATGTTGCCCACTACCTAAAGGTATATTAGTTAATCGTCGGACGCTATGGAATGACGGTTAAAATTGTCATTTCAATTTGGAAGGTTTTGACATGGGTTGACATTGTCCCTTACTTTGTTAATAAACTCTTGACTGCTTTAACGAAATAAAATTGATGCCTTTTAGCAACCAGTCTTACTATAAACTTAGGTAGTTAGTAACTACAGTCTGTTCTAACTAACTTGTCTTCTTTAGTAGACAATGATGGCCGCTGGGCGACTATAGATAATTTGTAGTGTTGGAATCATTCATTGAAGTAGCGAATAAAATCCAAAATAATAGCGAACGAATATTAAAGTATTCGTGATGATAAAACGATTGGTATCTTAGTTTTTAAAATTAAACACATTACCGCTGTTGTGACCACGTGGAGCAAGTGTTGCTAGTCTGTGTCACATCAGGTTGTTTTTCTTCTTCTATTTGTTTTATCGACGTTCAGTTATAATTTTTTTCAAAAACTTACACACCCCAACTTTATTTTATTATACCGAATTAGATATGATAATGCTGGACCGATTTCGATATTTTTTTGTTGGTTATTGTCAGGAGAAGGTTCTTATAATTTTTTTTTTAAATGCGCAAAAATTAGAAAGTTTAGTAATACTTAGCCACAATATTAAATTATTTCAATATGGTGGTTGAGTAGGTATACCTTAATTAAAACAATTTAAAGGTTTTCAATGTAACCTTATGGCGTTCTATGAAAATGACACGTAAATACGGATTTATGACTGATTTTCAATGGGACGACTTCTATTTTTATATATTAATATTTTTATATTTTGTATTTTATTTTACGACATTTGGTCTGTTGTAAAATACCTGAATTAGGCTACTGTTATCCGCGACTTCATTTGTGTTAATACCCTCTGTTAAAAAAAAACTTTATCCCCCGGGAACCGTATTTAAGGATGAAAAGTGGACCATGTTCTTTTTGACCCCAATACGACTACTGTACAAAAAATCATGACGGTCCCCTAAACTATAAAACCGATGGCTATCCCACAGGAACCGTACATTTTCCGGGACTTAAAGTAGTCTCTATGCTATTCCTGGTCATGTAATACCTGCCTGCCAAATTTCATTCAGATCTGTTTAGTCATTTTGGCGTGATTGAGTGACAAACATCCATTCAAACATTCACATTTATAATATTAGGGGTTAAAGTATGAAATTGCCGTTTTGTTTGGACGAAATCGAGAAAAGTCATTTTTCCATACTAACAATTTTTTATACTTTATTTGATATTTTAGCAACTTAATTGTACTTATAATATCAGTATATAAACTTGAAAAATTTTGTCTCAGGCGGGACTCGAACCCGCATGCGAGGAGATGCGGGTTCGAGTCCCGCCTGAGACAAAATTTTTCAAGTTTATATACTGATAACAATTTTTTAGTTTTTTTAAAAACGCCTGAACCATTTTCGATGCAATTAAAGGTGAAAGTTAGTTGGTTATAAAGCTACGCATTATAGTATTTAAATTTCTGAAAATCAAAGTATATAATACAAATATACTTAATTGAAGCAAGAAGGTCAGCTGACACATTGTAAGGGGTCTTTTCAACGACTTCCTTTGAAGTAATAGGCACTAGTATTGCATTTTTTTTTTTTTAGTCAAAAATTACTTTATTTAGTTTTTGATATAAAACAAAAAGAATTACGCAATAATATGACTATACTTAAGAGCTATAAACAAAATAAAAAGTGGGAAAATAATCGGCAATTTCATACTTTAACCCCTATTATTAGTAAGATTGGCGACGGACAGAAAGACAGACATACACGTCAAAACTAATACGAGTATAATACTTTATTTGATATTTTAGCAACTTAATTGCACTTATAATATCAGTATATAAATAAACTTGGAAAATGTTGTCCCGCCTGAGACAAAAATTTTTAAGTTTATATACTGAGTATAATGTTACTTGTCGCTAAAAAGAGGGACTAAAACGAGGTCAACATTTTTCAACTGCGTTCTAAATGCCTTAGGTCTATTATTTCAGTCTTATCATTTTTTCGTCGACAGTCTCAAGACAAGTTTATTAGAAATGATAGAGTTTGATTATTCCGCTTCAAGATTCCGGCAGACGAAGTAAAAGCTCAAGCAATAATTTTATACGGTCTCGTATATTCCCGGCCTGTGTTTACGACACTTTCTTTATCCTCCTTGAGTAAATCAGGGACATTTTGGAGATTTTTCGATTTGCCGCTACACACGCGGGCGGCGCGATTGATTGACTCCAGGATCCGGCGACGTAACGCTTTCCATTTATATGAAGATCTCACACATTTGTAGGGAGATATCTGGAGGGGATTTTCTGAGGACTTGTTACTTTATCTATCAACCGGTAACTGGCCGCTGCTTGTGACGTAGGGACTTTTATGATTTTGCTGATCATAAAAACGAAAGGATAGGTTATCTGATGGTTACGTTACATTTTTGCCTATGCGACATTATTTGAAAAGGTGCATGTTGATTGTGCAAAAATAACGTAAACATTTTTACAAATACTTTGACAACAATACTAAACATTTTACAAGCAAATGAAGCTCTAGTGTATAATACCCACTGTTTAATTTATTACCCACTAGCTTTAGCACGCAGCTTCGGAGTTGGGGGCGGATTTCCAAAAAAAAAGCAATTTTTAGCTTTCCACCTTGAAAATTGCGGAATGCTCCATACAACCTTCCACCCACCATTTTAGGGAAGTGGGGAGTTAGAAAGAGACAAACAGTAGCCGATGTCACTCTCCATCCCTTCAACTATCTGCACTTAAAATATCAAGTCAATTCGTCGCTCCGTTTTGCCGTGAAAGACGGACAAACAAAAAGACACACACACTTTCCCATTTATAATATTAGTATGGATTACACGTAGGTTTATGAATCATGATTTAGTATAGGTATTAGGTTAAAGATTTATTCGGATTTAGGTATCATGTTTTTAAACATTTTAGTCTAATATGTCATTTTCTTTTTTTTTCAACTTACTAAACACCGTGCATTTTTATTTTTTAACCGCCTGACAAACGAAGCCCTCGTTATGTAACCATTATGTATAACATTTCGACAGCGACACATCTTGACAGTGTCACAGCGTGTTTCAAAATTATTATTCTAAAATAATTTTATCTTCTTTTTATTTTATAAAAGAAAGTCGTGTTAGTTACACCACTTATAACAAGAGAACAATTTTTTATGATTTTTCTGTTTTTGGATCGTCAGGAATAGGATAATAAGCATTAAAACATTGGAAAGTTAACGTCTCAATATATTTCTTTATAATTCTCCAATCACGCCATATTTTTGATGACAATAAATTATATTTAATTTAAGACGTCAAAACCAAATACTATTCTGGGGCGATACGCAGTTCGCGGGACCGCTAGTTATTGTATGAAAGTCGTGTTAGTTTTATACCACTTACAACTAGAGAAAGGCTGAACGAATTTTTATGATTTTTGTGTTTTTGAATTTGTTCTTGTCGGGAATAGGATAGTAAGTATTGAAAACGTTGGAAAGTTTAAAATTAAGAAATGTATTCCCTCATGAAATTTTATAACGACGCCATATTTGATGACAATGACATTTAAGACGTCAAAATGAAAAATTATATTCTGAGGCGATACGAAGTTCGCGGGGTCCGCTAGTATTTTATATTTTACTAAGATTGTTTTTATTGATGAAATAAACAACACTGCCAATATGTTATACTAAAGGTCACATAATTTGGGCTGAATTTGTCAGGAAGTTAAAAAGGCAAGGTATATTTAAAGTGTTTTGAATGGCTCATTTTGCTCAACGCCTATAGAGAGTATATGATGAGACGCTTAGAATAATAACGCTTATTTTAAGATGAGACGTACCTGTGAAAATTGGGAGGGAGGCATTACACTTGACAGCGTGAAAATCACAAACCTGTGCTGCGCTAATGACACTATTCTTCTTGCAGCAAGGAAATGGTGACAAGAATAAAACGAATAGAGCAAATTAGTGAGGAGATGTGACTTTCCGTAAACAGGTCTAAAACTAAAGTTATGGTTGTAAACATATCTGGGAAGTGGTAACTCACTGGCGTATTGGACATAAAAAATGTGGTCGACTTCATCTACCAGGGTTCCAACATCAGTACCTCCGTATCAGATGCTCCGTATACCTTGGACAGCATGCTGACTAACATTTCTTTATTGCGAGAACTCAAAATCAGCCCCCTATGTAGAGTCTGCCTGGAACAGGCAGACTCGGCTGCCCATGTGATTTTAGAATGCACAGGGGTAGCCACCCACCGGGCATCTATCCTCGACACACCGAGTTCCCTTTCAGAAGCCTGTGAACGTCCTAAAAGACTTCTGTGCTTCTGGAAGGAGTTGGGATGGTTGGACTAACCACCTTAATCCCCCTATCGCATAATGGGCCAAGTGGAGCCTAAATTCGAAGAAGGGAGCCCGAAAATTGTTGTGTTATGACTGGCAGCTCTATACACCTGCCTAACAAAATGAAAAAACAAATAGCAAGTTTGCTAGCTTACAATATTAACAGTTTTGTTATTAAAACAAAAACTTTTTGTAGTGAACCGATTAGTAAATGTACTAATCCAAGTATTTTTCCTTTGACATCCTCTGAGGCTTTAAACTAAGAGGGAAGACAAAAGCTAGGCCGAATATGTATTTTAATGTTGTTCATCAAAACATTCAAGGCCTGGCCGGCAAAGAGTTAGGTTTAGGATTATTTTTAAAAGATTTTAATGTTCATGTAATTTGCCTCACAGAACATTGGATAAAAAAACATGAACTAATGTTAAACATTGAAAATTATAAAGTCGGTAGTTCGCTCATAAGGGAGTCTGCATCTAGAGGAGGATCACTTATTCTTGTTAAAAATGAATTCAAATGTAAAGAACGCAAAGACATCGTGTCGCTTTCAGTTGAGCGAACTATTGAGCTAGCATGTGTTGAGCTGGAACAATTTATAATAATTAGCGTGTATAGCCCCCCCAAATCTAATTACCATATTTTTGAATCCACTATGGATGAGGCTCTGAGAAGGCTATCAAAATCGTGTAAAAAAGTAGTTGTATGCGGTGATTTCAACGTTAATATATTAGAAGACACACAAACGTCCACTCAATTTCTTAATCTCTTCAAGTCATATGATTTAATAAATCTTTTCAATGAACCTACCAGGGTAACGCCCACGTCGGCTACTTGCTTAGATAATATTTTTTGTAATGGTAAAGTGTTAAAAAAAAACATATTGAATTGTCTAACTTCAGACCATAGTGGACAGGAAGCATCATTTGAGCACCATCGTGTCCCAAACATAGTAGATTATGTGTATAGGCCGGTTACTATTAATAAAATAGACAGATTTAAAGCAAAAATTGAAAATGGTGTTAATTTACTAAAGCCTGGTAGTCAGAATGTTGATCAATTATATGAGGGCCTTTTTGGTTTGGTAAAAAATGAATTTGATAATCATTTTAAGCAGAAAAAAGTAAAAATCAACAAACAGAATTGTAAGTTTAATGAATGGGCTACACCTGGTATTTACAAAAGTAGAAAAACATTATATGATTTGTATAGTCTAAAAGCTGAATCTCAAAACCACAACATTATAGACCATGTTAAAAAATACTCCAAATTATTTAAAATAGTATGCGCCAAAGCAAAGTCAATTTATCTTCATAATTTAATTTCGGCTTCCAAAAATAAAGCGAAAACTACTTGGAATATTATAAATAAAGAAACATGTAGACTAAAACCAAGCAATCCTGCTTACTCTCTCAAATTAGGGGATAAGTTAATAAACACGAGCACAGAGGTTGCGAATACATTTGAGAATTTTTTTTCAAACATAGCTTCCTCCACTACTGAAGGGCTTGCTTCTTCCGCTGATCTAGCTGAATCCCTTCTCAAGTCGGCTGTCGATGAGTGCAAATTTTCATTTAATTTTAGACATATAAACCCTGATTTAATTATAAAAACTTTTAGAGAATTGAATATGAAAAAAACTGAAGATCTTTGGGGAATTTCCGTTCATATTATCAATACAATTATAAATTCAATAGCCCCTCATCTCGCAATAATTTTCAACAAATGTATTGATGATAGACAGTTTCCAACTTTAATGAAGTTTAGCAAAATTATTCCATTATTTAAATCCGGCGAGAAATGCGATCCCGCTAATTTTCGACCAATATCTATCTTGCCAGTACTAAGTAAAATATTTGAAAAAATTATGTTTAGTCAACTTTTATCGCACTTTAATTTGAATAAATTATTACATCACAATCAATATGGATTCAGGAAAGGTAGAAATACCACTGATGCGGGAGTAGCACTTCTAAAACACGTATTCGATGCTTGGGAGAGTAGGTTAGATGCTATAGGTGTTTTTTGTGACCTGTCAAAGGCATTTGATTGTGTGGACCATAAAACGTTAATTAAAAAACTCAGACATTATGGTGTTTCGAATGATTCGTTAGATTTAATTAACTCATATCTCACAGGTAGAACACAAAAAGTTTGCATTGATGGAACTGAGTCTTCAGGGTCGGCCCTTATCATGGGTGTCCCTCAGGGATCAGTATTAGGACCCTTGCTATTTTTAATATACATTAACGACCTTCCATATTATATGTATAATCTTTGTGAGATGGTATTGTTTGCAGATGACACTTCAATAATTTTTAAAATTAAGAGGGGCGAATTATCATTTGACGATGTTAACAATACCCTCTCTAAATTATTGCATTGGTTTGCTACGAATAATCTTTTGCTTAATGCAAGAAAAACAAAATGTGTTAAATTTACTTTGCCTAATGTAAGGTTTTCCGCCACAAATGTTATTGTAAAAGATGAGCCATTAGACACAGTAGACTCCTCTACCTTTTTAGGTATAACTGTAGACTCTCGACTGCAATGGGGTGCTCATATCAGGTCTCTGTCTGGAAGACTTAGTTCTGCTGCTTATGCTGTGCGAAAGATAAGACAATTGACTGATGTTGGAACGGCAAGATTAGTATATTTTAGCTACTTTCACAGTATAATGTCATACGGTATTTTGTTATGGGGCTCAGCGGCAGATATTGAGTCTATTTTTATATTGCAAAAACGTGCTGTGCGGGCTATTTACGGCCTTAGACCCCGTGACTCTCTAAGAGAGCTATTCAAAGAGATCAACATACTAACAGTTGCATCTCAATACATTTTCGAAAACATTATGTACGTCCGTAAAAACCTCGAATTTTTTGTCAAAAATAGTGACGTACACAATTTCAATACCCGAAATAAAGATAAACTTGCCGTTCCAGGATTCAGACTGCGAAAAGTAGGTAATTCGTTCATGGGAAATTGTATCCGTATTTTCAACAAATTACCACTATCAATTGCTGACCTCCCTGTACATAAATTCAAATCATATATCAAAGTTGTTTTAATGAAAAAGGGCTATTACACTATTGATGATTATATAAATGATAGGAACGTTTGGCTTTAAATTGTATCAGCTCGCACTGGCATATATCTTATGTAAACATGTTTATTTAAAAAGAGGCTGACAATAGTGACCGAGTTTCTTGCGCTGCTTCTTCTCGGCACTAGCCCACATTTGTCCCGAAGCAGTGGTAGGTTAAATATTGGGACGTGTAAAAGCGCCTCCAGGGGCCTATTTGCAGAAATAAAACTGATTTTAACTGATTTTAAATGTTACCAATACCTACCCTCAGCACTGAGGAACACGCTGTTAGGAGGAGGAAGGGCCGGAATAAGACATTTTAAAAATCTTGTAAATGCGACACAAACCCTTCATAATCTTTAATTTCATTGTATTTGTAACGCAAGTTATCCTTACCGGTGGCCGGCGGCAAATATAATATCTTTGAAGTTACGCTGGAATAATATCGAAGTCGAGTTTGTTTCAGAAAAAAGACAGTTATAATGCAGAAAGAGGCTAGGAAATTGAAAATTGTGCTCAAGGAATATAACCCCATTACTAAGGAAATGAGGTACGTGAGCATGTTTTGGAATTTCCCGCCCTTCGCGTCAGCCGGCCGGGGGCGCGGTCGGGACTAGTACTCACCTGCATTTAATTCCGTCCATTGCCTGAATATTATATGGGAATTCGTAGCCTTACTTTTACACATGTCTGTTGCATGCATTAATTCCTTAATGTATAGGTATTTTTATATTGTTTTCAGTGATAGTAAAAAATAAAATCTGACATATACCTAAAAAGCATTAAATTTCAAACAAACAATTCAACCCACGAAAAGTATTAAATGATCCGCAAACTTTAAGTCTTTACCTGGACGAGGCTTTATATGGATCTTTACGTGATTAATTATATATTAAAATTTTCTACTGTTTCCTTTTAATAACCAATGCAAACTCTTTCTACACATCGATGTGGCATAATAATATGTCAGGTGTATGTATAATTGTTTGACACTACAGCTCAAACGGCATGGTATATTTAACATAAGAGATGTCGTTCGATTTTTTTTGACTGTAGGAGTTACATAGGCTTAGAGCATTATAAAAAAATCCTCAATGTGGAAACGTGAAAGTTGGAAGTCGGTACTCCGAGTCTATAAAACGTTCGGTTGCGGCGCTGGCAACGCTGTATCCAGCGTGATTAACTGAAAACTTTGAAATAAAACAAAAACCTGTCGGCTAAAACAACAATATAAAAGCTTTAATTATAAATTTTTGACTCAGGCACCTCAAAAGCATTCTTAAATATTATGTAAAAACTAAAAAGAAAATAACAAGCTCTACAAACAGAGACGACACGAGCACGTTACAAAAAAACAAAGACAGCAAAAACAACTAAAAACAAAAGAACAAGCTCTACAATCCTAGAATTTAATTCGCAGACGGGGACATTCATCAACAATGCGGCTCTGGCTAGCTCAATGGGGGCTATCGCTAGTGAATTTGCCACTAGAGGCGCTTGTGTCGCATGAGGTCCAATAACATTCACTTTTCACTGGTTTTAGCGGGCTTTGTTGCATAAATTATAATTTCTTTAATTTACCTGCTGGAAAGTGATCTCCTTCGTAAAATATCACAAATATGGATTATTTGGCGATTGATGTGAACGCTTTGAAAGCGGAATTAAGAAAAAGCGCAAAAATAGGCGGCCTCAAGAGCAACTATATCAGAAGTTTGTTGATATCAAGATAGTTATTTATAAATAATAAACCTTAATTAGATGCGAATATAACACTTTGTTTCGGCGCCAATCGCCTTTGACAGCTATACCTCCAGACCTCAGTCTACAGTGGCGCCAACTGGTGAGCAAAGAAATGGTAGTCCCCATTAAATTCGCAGTCTCTTTGGTTGGTGATTGATCCCCGTCTGCTATAGATAGGTAGAGTAGGTAGAGAAAACGATAACGAGCGCTTACGAAAGTAATAGAGTTCAGTGTCTCTAAAAGTCATTCAAAGACCGCGAAAAAAACGTTCTAACACATTTAGGAACGTACCGAAAAAACGTTCTAAAAATTCAACAGTTCATTAACATGAGAAGAAAAATGGCGAACAGGCCTTTTATTTTCACATCTTAGTCGTCGGAGCGCAGCGAAGGCGACAACATCTCCTGAGGATGCCACGTGAAGTGGCGAAACGCGTCGAGGTTTTTATTGTATCGGTGTTGGGTACTAATACATAATTGCATTAACTGTACTGCATGCATTTTTGAGGGAGGGCGGGCGGTTTTCCTGCATGAAATAGTGATTGCTCAATCAGTGTTAGTGTGGTGCAGGTGCTTCTTCAAATCAGTGTTAGTGCGGGTAGTGAGGTGAAGGTATCTAGGCCGGTATTAACAAGCGGAAATCATTAGCAAAATAATTTTCTAAATCCATAATTATTTATGGATTTCCGCAAAGTAACGCTTGAGTCTATTAATTTTTAATAGTTATTGTTTATTCTTATTCTTCACAAAATATCACATCTATACACCATTGAGATAGAAAACCAATCATATTTTTATGATTTAATATCTATATTAAATAATTGCACATATAGTGCAATTATTTAATGTAGATATCTTGTACCTTCCATTGTCAGCTCGGCACTATAAAATGAATACTACCAGGCGCAAATGCTTGACTGTCTTTACAGAATATATAAAAAATTACATTTCTGCCTATAAAATTTGAGGATTGCGCTCGATTTCTCCGGGATTCTATCATAAGATGCAGACCTCCTGATGAAGAGGAGGAACATGAAGTTTTGATTAATAAATTTGAAATTCTAGCGAAATATTTATTTATATACAAACAGTAAAGATTGTCCCTGCCGATTTTGCCACACGCGCTGTTCATCACTTTCCTCTCGCGTGAGCATGACATTCAATTAATAATGTAAACATTGTTTCACATACATTATGATATTAACGTAGAGTTTAATTATTTTCGACCAAAATACTTAAATGTTAAATGCAATTTTGTGTTAATACCGAAAATTGCATTTTGTACTGTTTTCTTGAGTTTACGCGAACACTATAGGTACTCGTACATTGAAATGAAAGATAATTATGTTTACTGATTTAGTGCGCGTTTATTTTTGTTTTAACTCGATGTTTCGAACACTTAACAACATTTATGGTCACGGGCAGACTAAGGTGTTATTCGTATTATACTAGGTAATTTGAATTTCTTTTTCAATACCACCGCCTCCTATTTTTATCGTCGGTTATGTTCCTTTTCACACATTAAGAGCTAATTGTGTCCGGAGTCTTCGCAGTGTTGCATTGGTTTGTAGACTTCATTGATAATAAGCAGCAGCTGGTAAATTCCAACCATCTTCTTTATTAAAATTAGGATGCTTTTTTAATTTCTATTGCTTTAAGTATCATTCTAGGTATACATTGGTTTTCTTTAGCTAGAACTTGAGGTTTATCAAATCTAATGAAATGGTTGGGCTTATCAAACGCATGACCACAGACTGCATTTCGTTAAACGCATGTTTTTCGTATCGGCTATGTGTTCTTTTACCAGAGTCTCTATAAGTACTGCGTTTAGTTTGACCTATGTAAGAGAGCCCACATTCACAGTCGAGTTTGTTTAGGCCTGGTACTTGAAGAGGAATGTTACACTTGACTTGTCGTAAGAATTGGTTAATCTTCTTCGGTGGCTTGAAGTAGGTCTTGGTAGAAGCTCGCTTCAAGATATTCACAATTTTGTCTGTGACACCCTTCATGTAACCCTCTCCTGACCGTTACAAACATATCAATAGAAAACAATTATCAAATTTGGTGCAGTTGATCAGAAGTTCGGTGATTCATATTTATATTTATCTAGACCTATAAATATAATCTCTCTAGAGTAATATAAATATAATCTATAATAACTAGACCTATAAATATAATGTAATCTCTACGACGTCCAACCATTAAAGAAAGTTAATCGTTCGTATAACATTTGTACAACTTAAAAATATTTTACTTCTATATCTTTAGGTTTGTCCGTCTGTACTTATGAATCACTTGTGATTTTTGATTTTTCATAGCCATGATTTCTCCATCACGCACCCCACCTTCCCGCGCACACCAAAGTATAGCGGTTATGGTCAGACTTAATAAGGTCGAGCCTCGAGTTAAGTCTGTAAATATATTTTAGTTTCAAGATTAACACACCGTGCATTTTCAACACATGAGTCCCACGTTATGCAACCTTTATGTACAACATCTGGGCAGTGTTATTTATTTTAATTAGGAAAATAATTTTAGAAGAATATACAATATTGATTCAAGCTGTTCATTTTGAAACACGCTGTGATGCGCTTGGATGTATTATTTTGCTGTGGCGTGGCCTTGAGTGAATAAACCTTACACAGCCACGTTCGTTCGCTGCCGCGCTGAGCGTGTTACAAAATGAATAGCTGAGTCAATATTAATTTTTTTCTTAGATTCTTTTTATTTATAAAAAAATAAAAATTACCCTGCCGAGATGTTATTATACATAATGACTGCATAACTTGGGCTTTGTTTGTCAGACGTTTCAAAATGCACGGTGTACCTATAGTAAAAAGAGTTAAAATTGCTGTTGCTAGTATAGTGCAATTTTGTCCTAGCTTTTCGCACGTGGCTCTGTCTGTACACTCACTCTTGATACAATTTTATATGAAGCGTTATTATATTGAATGGTCATTATGTAATATCGGGGTCTTGCATGGCTGACCACACTGAAGAAAATTTTCTTTAGAGGCTCGGAGCGTGCTACATCAGGGAGGAGCTAGTAATATTATACTGCTCCAATCAAGAAAGAACTAATCTTCTTTGATTAGTAGTAATTTTAGTACGAAAATGTGCAATATTAAAACTTGTTAACGAGTTATACACAAGGAATTACTATATTTTGGGCTAAACATACGGTCTATATTTATCTTTGCTCGCTTCTCTAACCCCCGTATTTATAAACAAGTAAAAGTAATTACTTGACTACAAGTACGAGTAATTACTTGAGAGACAATTTGTATGCCTTAATCAAGAAATTACTAGAAGTTATAACTACCAAAAGTTAGCATTTTCAGCCAAATAATATGACTATTAATGGTGACCAATTTCTTTCACTTAAGCACTAGGTATGAACACTTTAAGTTATGACTTTCTTAAGCAATAAGTAATTACTTCTTTATAAATACGGGGGTAAGTGTACTACACTCTAGCGACGTCGTTTACTTAAAGCGACGTTGCGTGCTCGCAAGTGGCAAGCGGTTTGGCAACAACGATTTATACTGAGCCGGTGTCAAAAATTGAGCAGATTAATCAAACACTGCGCTATATCTATACTAACATTACAAAACTGAAGATTTTGTTGGTTTGTTTGGAAAACAAGGATTTATAGAATAAGGAACTAGGTAATCTCAGGGACCACTTGTGTGTATTGTTTTTTTTTTTTTAGTTTTCGATAGTCCATTTATATTAAGAGCCTTCCTTAAGACTTGTATGTTCTCTTATACGAGTAGTTCTACACTTCAGTATTTATGAAAAAGCTTTATAATCTGTATGAATAAAAAGAAGTATGTATAAGTAAGTAGGTAAGTAAGTATAAGTTATGAACGTACAAACATTTTGGTTACGTTCATAACTTCTGTCAGATTACACAAAATTGAGTAATTCTTTCTTTTTAGGTATCTTTGTAATTCGGTCATGACAAGGTTTAAGGAATAAACGTTTGTTAATTTTAGAAATATCCTCTTAAATGCTCATGAATAGACATTTAGCTTATATTAGGTCCTTACTTATGAAATTGGTGTATTGTGGTACTGGCCACTTTGATTAACGGCCGGTCCCAATAATCTATCTATCTTCAGTTTTGGCATATCGGAGATAGAAAACATCTTCTGTCTCTGATTTTGCCGCCCAGAGAAACAAAGACAGAAGTTGTTTTCTATCTCCGATATGCCAAAACTGAAGATAGATAGGTTATTGGGATCGGCCGCTAAAGAATCTCCTCTTTGGTTAGGAATTCCAAATTCAAATTTATACAGCTATTTACTGACACATGTATTGTGTTTTGAAGACTGTCATTCATTTGCATCTTTTCTTTCCTTTTTTCTCTTTGCGTCACTTAGTTGACAAAATGGAAAAGTTGAAATACCGCGTTATTTACGAGTACGAGTTCCACCGTGGCACCAGTGCTGCAGAACAGCTCGAAGAGTTAACGATGTGTATGGCGGTCGTGTCAGCAATTTTTCACCTATTTAGTCCAAATCTTCTCGAATTATGAAAAAATCTAGGTAGTTGGATAAAAACATAAAAGAACATACTTAAAATGCAATGTATTATACAATTTTCTGATTTTACTTAACGTAGAACAAGTAAATTGTTATCGACAGTAATTTCAAGATTCGGTGAAACACTCTCCAACTCACTTCGTAATCTTTTGCCGGGCCGTCTGCCAATACAAATTACTCTCTATTGATGTACAAAATAATTAATTGGGACCGTTTAAATCCCTAAGTTTCTCATAAAATTACCTATTGTTATTAACGCGCCGCTATGTAATATTGTAAGCACTTCGATGGCAAGGCGCCGCAACAGATCGTCCTAATGAGAAAAGTTGGATAGCCTCCGTATGCCTCAGAAACAATGCCGGTACCCAACAATTTCCTGACACTGGACAATCAATTCAAAAGGTTTTTACCCCACTTTCAACTTTCTTGTTTTCGACACTCGCGCGTTTTAAATTAAGACGGAAATAAATTATAGCTTTTTGATTGTTCGACATACTTACGATGAGTAGAAACTTTTGAGGGTTTGCAGGGAGCTTTAAAGACAGTTTTACATTGTTTTGATTTTTTTATAATAGAAGGTTTGATATAGACAAGTTATAGGCGAAAAAATATATACACCGTGCAATCTGAACTACCTGTAAAAGGAAGCCTACGTTATCTAACCATGAGGTATAACATCTTAGCAGTGTTATTTTAATTTTTTTATCAACAATTTTTTTTATAGATATATAAAATATTGGTTTCTGCTATTTATTTTGAAACACACGGACGTGACGCGCACGGATGTACTCGTAGCTGTATGGTTCATTCATCCGGAACCCCGCCACAGCAAAATATTTTTTAAAAAACTCAACGATCAATGTATGTACTTACTGCAATGTTAAATACAGTTTAAATTTTGTACCTATATAGAAAACAATTAAAGTTTTCTGGTAAAACAAAAAAATAAGCAAAAATACACGTGTACCTTTAATATTGAGCAAAAAACTTTTATCAGTAACTTGTTAGCATACATAGTAAAAAAAGTTAAGTAAGAGCCTGTAATCATCCCACTGCAGGGAAAAGGCCTCCATCATTGAATTTAAGTTACCACAACAACAATGGGCAATAATATTGGCATAATCACCACGTTTGCCAAATGCGGGTTGGTCATCTTGAAAATTTTTAATATAGGTTAGGACTAAAAAAAATTTAAAAAATAAACCATTAGACACTGTAGATTCCACTACCTTTTTAGGTAAAACTGTAGACTCTCGTCTGCTATGGGTTACTCATATTAGGTCTCTGTCTGGAAGACTTAGTTCTGTGCTGCTTATGATGTGAGAAGGATAAGGCAATAGACTGATGTTGGAACGCCATGATAATGTGACATCGAATTCTGTTGGGGGGCTCAGAGGCAGATATTGAGTCTATTTTTATATTACAAAAACTTACTGAGGGCTATTTACAGCCTTAGACCCCGTGACTCGCTTAAAGAGCTCTTTAACGAGATTAATATACTTACAGTGGCTTCTCAATACATTTTCGAAAACATTATTTACGTCCGTAAGAACCTTCATTTGTTTCTTAAAAGTAACGTATACAATATCAATACAGGAAATAAAAATAAACATGCCGTTCCAGGCTTCAGACTGCAAAAAGAAGGAAATTCGTTCATGGGAAATTGTACTTGTATTTTCAGCAAATTACCACAGGGTATTGTTGAACTCCCTGTACATAAACTTAAACCGTACGTCAAAGTTATTTTAATGAAAAAAGGCTACGAGTATTACACTATTAATGATTATTTAAATGATATTAACGCATGGCATTACCTCGTCCTAGCTCGTACTTGCTTAAACCTTTTGTAAACATTTGTTTAAAAAGAGGCTGACAATAATAGTTACCAAGTTTCTTGCGCTGCTTCTTCTCGGCACGAGCCCAGACTTGTCTCGAAGCAGTGGTAGATTTAAATATTGGGACGTGTAAAAGCGCCTTCTGGGGCCTCTTTGCAGATATAAAACTGATATTACTGATTGTATCACTGATCACAAACCCAAGCAATATGCAAAATTTGGACCTTTTTATTGCCTGACCCGGGGATCAAACCTGGCACCCCGAGATCTTGGCCCGGTATTTAAGCCCCTAGACCAACGGTGCGTCACATATTACATTAAATTTAACAATATTGTTATACTTGCTTTGGTAAATTAAAACTGACTACCTATGGACAGACAGATGCACAGATGCATTCATAATTCCCACGCGTGGGAACTACATACATAATATTAGGGGTTAAAGTATGAAATTGCCGTTTTGTATAGACAAAATCGAGAAAAGTCATTTTTCCATACGAACAAATTTTTAGTTTTTTTAAAAACGCCTGAACCGTTTTCGATGCAATTAAAGGTGAAAGTTAGATGGTTATTTAAATTTCTGAAAATCAAAGTATATAATACAAATATACTTAATTGAAGCAAGAAGGTCAGCTGACACATTGTAAGGGGTTTTTTCAACGACTTCCTTTGAAGTAATAGGCACTAGTATTGAATTTTTTTTTAGTCAAAAGTTACTTTATTTAGTTTTTGATACAATACAAAAAGAATTACGCAATAATATGACTATACTGAAGAGCTATAAACAAAATAAAAAGTGGGGAAATAATCGGCAATTTCATACTTTAACCCCTATTATAAATTCGTTCCTATCATACGAGTATAAGCAAACAAGTATTCGACTCCTTTAGTTGTTCAGTGAGACGCGGGCGCGGTGTTACGAGCAAGTTTATCTTATTTTGTGTTTTTCCTGTTATTGCGAGGCGAGTGTTAGGGAGCTTGTTTTCTTGTTTACAGAAGGCCATACAGGGCGGTTGTTTGCCTTTGTTGCCGTAATTACATTGTTGCTCTCGCTCCGCACCTGTCATTGTCAAATACATACGCCCTGACATTATAAACTTTAACAAAGCCGCATAGGTATTGATGAAATTTTCATTGTGAAAACTCCGCTTTTAAGGTCAAAATTTGGGAGTGGCAAATGTAATTCAATAATTTATGCATGTAGTTTAATTCGTCTGATTAATGTGATCAGCGATGGAATATGTAGTGTGAGTCCTCAATAAGTTCACATTGGCATAGCAGTGATTATGCTAATGTGCACTTTATATAAACACTAGCTATTGCCCGCAACTTCGTCCACCCCAATTTGTGTTATTATAATCGCGATTAAAAAGTATTTTAAATAATATAGCCTAAAGCCTTCCTCGATAAATGGACTATCCAACACAATTTTTTCAATTCGAACCAGTAATTCCAGAGATTAGCGCGTTAAAACAAACAAACTCTTCAACTTTATAATAGGTATTAGTAAAGATATAAATATGAAATTGGTATAACATTCATGTTCACGCTCTCATTTGATCGATTTCATTGGGTCATCAAAAAATAGCGTTAAAATCGCTGAGAATGTTTATAAATTAACTTGACAATACTTAGTAGCTAAAAACAACAAATTAGGTACAAAAAAAGTCCAGAAGAACTCGACCCAAAATGTGATTCCTCAAAAGATATCATAATGGTAAATTACATTTGTCGCATAAAATGAAATGGTTTTTCTTCACGTAGTAAATATCAAATATAAATTTGGCGTGTCACTTTGTGCCTCGGAGGCCGTCCCTTGTCAAATAGAGGCCGTCGTGCATTTTTTCTATTTCACTGGATTACATTAATGCCGTCTGTATATGTTTGGACTGAACCTGCCAGTTTGCTTTTATGTAGCGACTGGTCGGATTCATTCGCGTCTCGCCCTCTCCCGAGATTTTCTGGCAAATTTATCCTTTTCCAACGTTTTTGTTGTGAATCTGCGTTTTTCGTTTGCAAAAATACTAAATTTAGTAAGAAATATTATAACTGTATAAATTTAAGCGTGAAGCTGCAAATCAACTCAATATCTAATTTTAAGAAAGAGGCGTTTGCATTCATTGTTTGACATAAAGGTTAGATAAAAATTCATAAGAACCTTGGAATTATACATAAAGTTAACTGAGCTAGCAGGACATTCTATTAAATGAATTTAGATCACTGGGTAGGATTACATGATCTGAAAATTCTCTCAACTGATCGTAAATAATACACAAGATTAATATGTGAATATACATATAATCTCACGCGTTTTTTTGTAAACGGACAAGGCAGATCTCACAATTTTACAGTGACATACAGAATTACTTTTTCATCATCTTCAAAATTTTGTATAGACGTTCAGTATCGTACTTAGAGCCAATTTATGAAGTAAAGAATGGGGGTCAAGTTTTCACCCGAAAATATTTTTGCAACATAGTTTTCTATTTTTACGGTCCTAAGCCTGTGAAGGTATGAAGGGAAAATCAACAACTTATGAATAGTATCGTAATGAATGAAGGAATATATAAAGAAAAATCGTAAAAAAAGTGTTGCCAGATGGCCGTATCATTTTTATTTTTCCGGACAGTTTCCAAGTGCTTATCTTGACATTTTTGCGCTAGGCTATACAAAAAAAAGGCATTTGTTTTTTGTTTCGTAGATAGCTATATTAAAATTTGGAAGGTGGTTAAAATTTCATACTGTTTATAAAAAATTCTACGCCATTTTAAATACTGAATGAATGATCGTATTGTTATGAATTAAAAGTACGAGTAGCACTTGTTTACTGACGTCAAACAGAATGAAAATGATATTCAGTTACGTAAACTGTACATCGTAGTTATTAATTCAGTATTCAGTAACTTTACTTGATATACAATGTTATTCAATGATAGTTATACAATGTTTGAGCGTATAATACAAGCGGATAGCTGGATGGAAAGAAAAACTAACGATAAAGTTTTGCAGAGATCGTCCCATTAGTAAAATATTGTTACCTACATCTGCTAGCAATCAATTTATAAATTTTTAAAATTTTGAGTTTTCTATGTATTATAAGAATGTATTTACAAAAAAAAGTATATAAGTAAGTTTATCGGTTGTCTAGTATCCCATACGACAGGGTACTTAATAGTAGCTTAAATTGGGACTAGATGGCTCTGTGTGGCCCAGTGAGGAATGTCTTAAATTTTTTTTTTTTTTTTTTAGTTTATACTTTCTGTATCTCGATGTTTTAGGCATCGGTATTTTGATATTCACGGGCCTAAACCAAGTGAAAAACAGCATTTAATAAGTTTTTAAGAATTCATAAGTACGTACTGAATATCCTGATGGCTTACGGAAGACTGAAAAATTTTCTAACAATGCTGCATGTGTTAAGTATGCTTGTTTTTTGTAGTTTTATGTATGTGTAATCTGGTAAGTATAAACCTTTTTAACGATTGGATCAGCTGTGTAGGGATTACTCCTGTAGTAGATAAAACTATTGGCACAATAGTTACTTTATTTAATCTCCACATTCGACTTATCTCCTCTTTAAGTTCTCTATGTACTTAGATATTTTTTCCGCTATTGTTTTTTGTAGGTTGTGTGTGTTCGGGATAGCAATATCAATGATGTGTGCAGATTTATTTATTTTATCTATCAGGGTTATGTCTGGTCTATTAAAATGAACAGTTTTATCGGTTAAAATAGCACGGTCGAAGTACAATTTATGTGTTTAGTTTTCCAGAACAATTTCAGGACTATACTTGTAGTATGGGGTCAATGGTGATGTTATTAAGTTAGATGATATTATTATTATTATTATTAATTTATCAGTGGCGGGATCATGAATTTTTTTGCACAGATATTTGTTTGCGAGAGAAAGGGAATGATCCCCGCTCGGGGTTCTGGTTGGTTCAGCAGGTCTCCATTGCCATTCAACGTGGCAATGCAGCCAGCGTAATGGGAACCTTTGGATCAGCCGGGCAGCGGGGAGAGACTGGAATTACTTCTTGCTAGTATTTATAAAGAAGTAATTACTTATTGCTTAAGAAAGTCATTACTTAAAGTGTTCATACCTAGTGCTTAAGTAAAAGAAATTGGTCACCATTAATAGTCATATTATTTGGCTGAAAATGCTAACTTTTGGTAGTTATAACTTCTAGTAATTTCTTGATTAAGGCATACAAATTGTCTCTCAAGTAATTACTTTTACTTGTTTATAAATACGGGGGTAAGAGTTTGTTTGTAACTTAGTTTTGGAAAGGAATAGCCCATAAAATTTTTGATAGTAGGTATAACTGGAGCAATCAATTTATACACATTTAAAGGTTTTTTTGTTTGCGTTAACCTTAAAAATTAAAAAAAACACTTCTCCAAGAAGACTGTGTCGTATGTATAGGTACATGAATAATTTTCATATGCGAACGAAAAATGAATTATGCCCTAATTTATAAGCAAGATAAGTTAAATAATGTTCTCATTGCTGAATATACAGGTGACTTTTTCATCACCTTTTATATAGTCGTTAAGTATCGTATTTAGAGCCCATTTATGAAGCACAAAATGTAGGTTAAAATTTCCTCCGAAAATATTTTTTGCAACATAGTCTACAATTTTTACCGTCTTAAGTCTGTGACAGTATGAAGGTAAAATCAACAACATACTCGTAATATGAATAGTATCGTAATGAATAATTGAGATGCGCGTCGCGTAAAAAAAGTGTTGCGAGGAGGCCGTATCAAAGATTTTAGATTTTTAGCGGCATTTTCTAGGTGCTTTATCTTGCCATTTTTGTACTGGGCTATAGATATCAAAAGAAAAATACGTCATTAGTTTTTTGTCTCGTAGATTGTCATTTTTAAATTTGGAAGGTGATCTGTATAGTAATTATTGCACTCGACACTGGTAGGTACTACTGTTTATAAACTTACTATTATACCGAAATATGGGAAACTCTTACGGCCGGTCCCAATAATCTATCTTCAGTTTTGGTATATCGAAGATAGAAAACATCTTCTGTCTCTGATTTTTCCGTCCAGAGAAACAAAGACAAAAGTTGTTTTCTATCTCCGATATGCCAAAACTGAAGATAGATAGGTTATTGGGACCGGCTGTTAGAGAATAAGGTACTGACCTGATAGGTACTGATCCCTACAAGTATATTTGTGATTCGTTGCATAACTACAATCCCACAATATAGATAAGATTTAAACCAGCAGACAAAGCGTTTTATACATGTTCAATATAACCTCAAAATACCGTACTTATTCGATTGTACGCAATTTAATTTAAAATAAAAAGCAATGCCAAATCGCCATGAACACAGGCAGAACAGGAACACGACCAGCTAAATAAACAGCAAATAATCCTGAATCGCATACAACCGGATTGATTGATAATAAACAAAACATGGCTTTCCCTAACCTACCTGTTATGTATATCAAAGAACTATTTTCGCTTTAAATTCGATTTTTAGCCAATTGTTCAAAAGCCCTTTGTTCTCTGAAAAATGTTTAACGGGAAAACCTATTTGTTTGCATAAGTAAAGCCTTTTTTATAAAAATTATTCATTTAGAGTTTCGATGGTATCTATTATGCTTCTTACTGTCGAGGAACTAGGCACAATTAAAATTGTATATTTTGGTGGTATCTTATGGCGCTTAAAGTATTATTAACACATTCCAGCACACAGTGCTAGACACTATGAAAGTTTTGTAGGTACTTGAAACGTCGACTCTCTTGGTCTGTGCCAGAGAGTCTAGAGTAGTGATTTCTTCTATAGCTAATTTTATAGATATCTATACTAATATTATAAAGCTGAAGAGTTTGTTTGTTTGAACGCACTAATCTCAGGAAGTACTGGTCCGATTTGAAAAATTATTTTTCTGTTGGATAGTCCATTTATCGAGGAAGGCTTAAGGCTATATATCATCATGCTGTGACCAATAGGAGCAAAGCATGAGTGAAAAATGTTGCAAAAATAGTCGCGATCATAATAACGGAAACTGACGCGGACGAAGTCGCGGGGAACAGCTAGTCTTCAATAATTCTTGACATGGAAGCTCAACACACAAAACATTTTTCAGCTTCAACAGTTGATCCTAAGATACTCAGCTATAAATGTATGGACAAAAAAAGTTTCCTCTAGTTTTGTGTTAAACCGAATACCTACTTATCTGGGTTTGATGTTTTTGTCTTGCCCTTTGCCGGCAACATTTGGGTCACGATGACTTTTTGTACAGACAGCAGCACGTCAACCTGCCACAAAACGTCAAATTTTCTTAATTGATATTGATCTCTATTTGTTGGACTTAAAGTTGAAAATCAATTCAATGACCTTCTACTTTTTGGGTAGGTTGACCTGCCGTTGGTTGTACGAATTTCTGAATATTGCGAGATAATTCCCATAATACATTTTTGTGGGCGCACCTAATTTGCATAGATAGGAAATTTCACGGTAATTAATAGTCACCGTTGCGTTGAGAAATGAGGGTTGTGTCTGACCACTTCATTCTCGTTTGACAAGATTAATGGAACAGCACCACGCGAACACTCTGTTGCAATAATAACTATTGAATCTATTTCGTCTTTGATTAAAGTTGGACTTCCATTTGATTGATGTAGTATCTCACTTTATGAGACAGCTGCACGAATCTCTATTCTGTCATAATAGCTATTACACTTTAGCGTTAAACGTAATCAAATCTTATAGTCCACCAGTCATCTTAGTCAAAATGAGGTAGGTAAGAATCATTTGAAATAAGTTTTCAGTCTTCAGATTATTAGTTTAAAGTTATACAAAACAAGCTGAAACGGTAAACTTTGTTCTGTATTAGGAGAAGGGTTAAACATTCATTGGTAAAATATAGTATTTTTCAAAGCGAGCTATAAAAAACATGGTAAACTTACATGGCTGGGTGCGAAGTACTGCATAAGTGAACATAGGTCCCCACCTAATAATCCTAAATCCCCGTAATACAAGCTATGGCATCGCTCGTAGAGACCAAAAGTATTAAATAATGTAGGCTCTGCCATATCTTTTAATCTCATTGCAATATATTTAGTTATAGCCACCTAATTTTATTATTCGTATTATTCCACCAACAAAAATACTTTGCACACCCAAAAATATAGGAACAACGAAATCGCGAGGCGCCGACATTATTCCCGTTTAGGATTATTGTTTATTTATTTATTCATTTATTTATTAAGAATTCATACAGCGATACAATGTGTTAAAGTTTGACAATGAAAATTCAATCAAGGATGGCCAATGACAGAATTCCTTGAAATTACAAGATGAAAAACGTTTTTAAAATTTTTACAAAAAAATGTAAACTATTTGAGTAAAAATAATAATTACATACATTTACAGTGCAAAGAGAAATAAACACAACATAGTAAGAAATCAATAGTTTATAAAAGACAGAATAGAATAGAATAATAATGTGCCTGTTTCATTGTATTGTTGGAACTATTAAGTGTTTGTGTGTGTGTATGTATGTGTGTGTGAGTGTATGTGTGTGTGTGTGTGTGTGTATGTGTTATGAGATACCTGCATGTCGAGTTTAAATTAATAAAGCCCTTGAAATGAAAGATAGTTTACGGATTTAGAACGCGTTTATTTTTGATTTAACCCGACGTTTCGAACCCTTTACAGCGTTCATGGTCTCTGTCAAATTACATTATCAACTTATTAATTAAATTTCAAGTAACTCTCTCGAGGCAATCTCTGAAATGCGTTAAACGGATCCCCGTCAAATAAGGCGCTCGCAAATATTACTTAATCTCATTTAAAAATGCAGGGTACTCAACGGTTGGTAGGCCGCAAGAATCCGGATTCTTAAAATTACGTAGGCAGTAACATCAAGTACTGTTAACGTAGTGAAAAGCTTTTGTTTTGTTAATTACAAGTCCCCGGCTGCCCGCACCTGCCTCCACCGCAGGAAAATAAACTCAGGGCTAAATTACGTTTAAATTAAAATATCTAAGTATTCCCGACCAATAGTTTGATAGACCTTTTGCTGAAATATTACTTCTGTCTAGCTTTTATTTATGTTTATACTTAAATGAATAAGTGATGTGTCTGTTGTTATTTTCTGATGCTGTCATTTTATGTTATACCTTTACACGAGCAATTATTGTATATATAAGTAACTACCTTTGCCCGCGACTTCGTCCGCGTCAATTTCTGTTATCATAATCGCGATTAAGAAGTTTTTTAAAAGAATATAACCTAACGCCTTCCTCGACAAACGCTCTACCCAACTTTTTTTTTTCAATTCGAACCAGTAGTTTCTGAGATAAGAGCGTTTAAACAAACAAACTCTTCAGCTTTATAATATTAGTATAAATATTAGGGGTTAAAGTATGAATGAAATTGCCGTTTTGTATGGACGAAATCGAGAAAAGTCATTTTTCCATACTAACAATTTTTTAGTTTTTTTAAAAACGCCTGAACCGTTTTCGATGCAATTAAAGTTGAAAGTTAGATGGTTATAAAACTACGCATTATAGTATTTAAATTTCTGAAAATCAAAGTATATAATACAAATATACTTAATTGAAGCAAGAAGGTCAGCTGACACATTGTAAGGGGTCTATTCAACGACTTCCTTTGAAGTAATAGGCACTAGTATTGCATTTTTTTTTAGTCAAAAGTTACTTTATTTAGTTTTTGATACAATACAAAAAGAATTACGCAATAATACGACTATACTTAAGAGCTATAAACAAAATAAAAAGTGGGAAAATAATCGGCAATTTCATACTTTAACCCCTATTATTATACATATATATTTAATCTGAATCTCGGAAAGGTTTCGTGTGGTGTTATTTTAGGAAAACATCGTTTTAATGCGTGTTCACAGGCAATGAACAACTGCTACAATATCAATAGAACACGGAGGCAAATTTCGTTACCATCTATCTACAAGGTTATGGCGGTCCCGAAACCAGAAGAACCTGGTTCGAGTCCCGATGATTATCTTTTTCTTCTTTCCTTCAAGTCTTACGTATAATTTCCAAAAAACACTCAATATCATCATCATCATCAGCCTATCACAGTCCACTGCTGGACATAGGCTTCTCCAATTGCACGCCACTTAGATCGATTCTCGGCTTCTCGCACCCAGCTCCTGCCAGTCACCTTGCGCAAATCATCACTCCACCTGGCCTGAGGGCGTCCTACACTACGTTTGCCGAGACGCGGTCTCCACTCAAGAACTCTTTTACCCCAGCGGTTGTCGGTTCTGCGGCTAATATGGCCAGCCCACTGCCACTTAGGACGTAAGGAGAAAAAACATTATTTACTTATATTAAAAAAAACAGTCTCTGTAATAAAACTCGGTCATCCAGGTACACTTAAGCAATTCTTTCTTTTTATGACCACTTATTTCATAGCTAACCTATGTTTATCACATTATTGTAACTTCTTCATTTCTTTATTGTATTTGCATTCATTAAAGATATTTTTTAATTTTATTTTACATTTCCTAATTCGCCTTTTTATACACGAATCTTATAGGTACATATCACGTGGAAAAATCACCTATGACAATCAAAAAGCTCAGCCAAAAAGCAAGTTCAAAGTTCAGTTTTTTATCTGTGCTAAGAAAAATATAAAAATATCTTAGACTAGCTGTTGCCCGCGACTTCGACTATGTTATTATGATCGCGATTATTTTTGCAGCATTTTTCACTGATGCTTCGTTTCTATTGTTCGCAGCGTGATGTTATATATCCTAAAGCCTTCCTCGATAAATGGACTATCTAACACAAAAATAATTTTCCAATTCCAACCAGTACTTCCTGAGATTAGCGCGTTCAAACAAACAAACAAACTATTCAGCTTTGTAATATTAGTATAGATTGTTAAACTGACTTGATTGGAGAAGCTGGAATGTCATGCGTGCGCTATCATAGCCCGCGGCGCGCGGCGGAGAGGCCACAAGTGCGGCGGGGCTAGAGAGGGCTTCACTCATCCCCTACCGACACTAGACGACTGGATTCACAGCCACTCAACATTAAAAATATGAGAAATATACTTTTTTATGAAGTCGCTATCAAAGACAGTATTTAAGACTTATCACCGAATTAATTCTCAACCAAAGTATGTCTGAGCGGTAATGAACTAAATATACTTATTTACTAATGAGCAACTTTGCCTAATTAAGAGTAAAGTCTACCTTTAGCAAAGCTACTTAATTATTAATTGTTTTTATGTTGTAATAAACGACACGTTATCTTAACAATTTATTTATTAGATGATAACCTAAATAGGTGTGATACATTTCTTTTAAAATCTTCAGAGGAATGACTAAGACGAATAATAAGTTGGTGCTTTGTTATCTTAAAATCTCTAACTCTAATATTAGACCTTCATCAGTCGTCTGTTAAATTATTCCGTCTGTCCGTTGTCTTATAGATGATAAATTAGGAAATAGGTCAGGAGACCTAAACCAAAACAAGGTTACACTAGTGTGCGTACCCTGTGCATGTGTGCGTGATAGTGTAGTGCTATAAACTGCCTCCTTAACTTCGATATCGATTTTCCGATTCAGGGCATTGTAAGTTGGCACTGTTCTTATTTAATATAAGAATATAAGAAATAAAAAATCTGATGAAAGGAAACTTTTTTCAACCCCAAACAAAATCAAATTATTTGAGAAATGTCGGTAGAGTCGTTTGTGTATGAAGTTAATTATTAATTCAAACTTTTTAAAATTACTTGTGAATTCAAACATATTTAGTAGCATTTAAAGTAGGTATTTATTTCTTAAATTTTTATTTATCCTTACTATACGCTTAATTACGGAAGGCTCATTCCTTTATCGAAACAAACAGTGAAGATTTCAAAAGAAATGTTTCCCACTCATTCAGGTCATCATCGAATAAATTAATCATATGATTTAGTTAACGTGTAATTCCCTTTGTTCTCTTACAACATAAAACAATAACTAATTTGCTGGCTTTCCTCAAGGAATATGCGTTGGGCTTTACTGTAATTTATCGCCAAATACTACCTACTCCTATTAAACAAATAACTGAGTAAATTGCAAATACAGCCTAAAAACGGAGTGTTATTAGTTTATTCAGTTTATGCATAACTAAACATAGGTAATTAATTATGTTTTACGTAAATGATGTATGAATTAAACCAATGCATTGCTATGCATTGATTTCTTTAGTGCTGAGGGTCATCAAGCGTGATTCAATTGAATATTTTATGGCCAATGATATTATATTAAAACGAAGCAGACACAACAACTTATAAACGCGCGCGTTGTGAAGACTCAAATACGTCCTAATTAGGCCGTTTTGTACACATCTGCGTCGAGCGCGATCACGAGCGGTAATCGATAAAAATTATAGCCATCTCTTTCATTTGCGTGCTATTTCGCATCTTTTGTTCTGCTTATCAGTGAAACTTGTCAATGTGTGCAGCTTCGGATTGCTCGGAACAGATTTAATACGCGAATTACTATGAACGTAACATCTATACTTTAAAATATCATTGCTTATCGCAGCATCATTGACGCCACCTCCTTCCGCTAATTACCAGAGTGTAGAGCAACATGGACATGTAGTATTAGGACTATGCGGATCTGGTCTGTCTGACGCTTGGTCTTATGTCTTCCGTATAACACAAATAGTATTCATTCCACCAACCGTGCTAACAACTGTGCCCTATTTCGGTTCGCTTAAATGCCTAACAATGTCTAACAAACAATACATTGGTTTCTTTAGTGCTGAGGGTCTTCAACCGTCATTCAATTGAGTATTTTATCGCAGTATTATTGATGCTACCTACTTCCGCTAATTTTCAGAAGCAACATAGGGATAGGTAGAGTTAGGACTATGCGGATCTGGTCTGTCTAACGCTTGGGCTTATTTCTCTCGTATTTAACACAAATAGTATACATTCCACCAGCCGTGCTAACTACTGTGCCCTATTTCGGTTCGCTTAAATGCCTAACAAATTCTACATTCTTTTACTGCGTTAACTACCAGTGAAATTTGTCATGCATATTCAGGACAACTTTCGTAGGTTATTTTGAACGGATAATTGTAAGCTAAGTACGTATAAAATGTTAAGCCAAATGCATCACAAACATTTTAAACATTTGTGCAAATTCATGCAAATTATAATTTATACGAAAATAAATACAATTATGATATTTTTTATGTTCAGGCCAATTCAAGTCATAATTCGTAACAACAAAATCCTAAAAAAATAAAGCAAAATTGTGTCCATAAGTACGAAGTCCGGATACCAAAGCCGCTGCAAGTAAGTGCTCTCCTGATTTCTTAAGCTAGTTAAAATTTGAACTGTGTTTAATGTTTTCGATTTCAAAGGGAAATATAGGTATCTATTTTCACCTCCATTCTATTTCCTTCTATTTTCTTCTAACTTAGTTATTTAGTTTTTTCTACGATGTATTTTATTACCTTGTTTTTATGTTAAATAACCGTCATTGAACGCCCCGTTGGTTTAAATACCGGGCCAAGATCTCGGGGTCCCAGGTTCGAATCCCGGGTCGGGAACCAAAAAGTTTCGAATTTTCGAACGTTGCTCGGGTTTGTGATTACCAACCCACATTTGGCAAGCGTGGTGACTATGCCAGTACAACCATCATTGCTGTAGTAACTTGAATTCAGTGATGGAGGCCTTTTCCCTGCAGTGGGATGATTATAGGCTGTTACTTACTTAACCGTCATCGCTCGAAGAATTGCGGAGCTGAAGTGGCAGTGGGCAGACACTTAGTTAGAAGAACCGATTGCCGTTGGGGTGGAAATGTTCTGGAATGGCGACCGCGCACCGGAGGACGCTCTATGGGTAGTCGCGACCTGGTGGACCGACTGGTGAAGGTCGGGGAACCGTTGGATGCGAGTGGCGCGGGACCGATCGTCGTGGAGATCCTTGTGGGAGGCCTGTGTCCAGCAGTAAGCGTCGTTTGGCTAAGATGATGTACTCCGGTATCTTCTACTGCTTGAAACTTCCTATGTCCTGAGGGTAATATTACATTTGGCCTCCGCATAATTCTAACGTAAGTAAGCAGCTTTTTATGTAGTTCTGTGTAAACAATTAAACTTTTCTTTAACAAAAAATATCGTCAAAAAGTATGGAGCTAGCCATGATCTTTTAATTGGTGTATAACTTAAGTAGGGTTTTATAGATCTGTCATGTTCAACTGTCTGTCTGTCCTTGTGTTTCCGTCTGCGGCTAAGGGTTTAGCGTAGCTTTGAAGAAGTGTTGGAGGGTGAGGCCGAGGGCGTTAGTAGGCATCTGAAAAAAAGTATTACACTAACGATATCTCTACTACTAAAGAAATAAACATCATATCTCTATAACTGCGATCCTTATAGAAAGAAAGCGTCGAAGTGTGAATCTCCTTTTTGTTTCATCAGTTGATTTTTTAAAATAACATCATTAAAATATTAAAGTAAAAATGGCAAGAACTAACAGGAGTCCTCTGTGATCCGAAGATGCCTATAAGAACTAAAGGAAAGGTCTACAGAATAGCAGTACGACCAGTGCTACTCTACGGTAGCGAGACTTGGGCTACGAAAAGAATCCACGAACAAAAATTGCATACCACGGAAATGCTTATGCACTATGCTGTGTTGGGCGGGAGGAGTAACGCTTAAAGATAGAGTGCGAAATGAGCATGTTCGTGTAAGGTAGCACCCATTACCGCAAAAATTATAGAGTCCAGGCTAAGGTAGTACGGGCATGTTACAAGACGCCCCGGCGACCACGTGTTTAAGAAGTGTCTTTCCATGGCTACACAGAAGAGAAGGAGAGGTAGGCCTCAAACTACCTGGATGACGACTGTCCAAAGGGATATGAAGGAGTTAGGCCTATCTACTGACGATGCTTAAGTACCACCGGAGTAAATGGCGCCTCATGATTAGAAAAGCCGACCCCGAGTAACGGGACATGGCGAGGAGGAAGAAGAAGAAGATTAAAATAGTAAAGGAACAGCCTCAAATCATTTCAATGCAAAGCAAAGGCGTTTATCATTGAATTCAAGTAAAATTCAACAACACCATGCTTGCCAAATGCGGGTTCTTGCTCGACCCGGAAATCAAACCCATAACCTCAAGATCTCGGCTCGGTTCGTCGACGAATTGAGATAAAAACAACAGATCGAGAATTTAAATCAAAAAGTCGATTTACAACGACAAGCTCTTGTTTGCGAAATCTCGAGACGAAATGCTATCATTTGGTATAAGGCTTACGACACGAAAGAGAGCCACTTTGCGGATTCACTTAAGTCTAATGTAAATAAAATGTAAATACATTTACTTTGCTAAAACGTATTCGTACGTTTCAAATTCAAGGTATACATTTTTAACTTCCGTAACACTTATTAAGCTTCTAAAAAGATAATAAATATTGATACTGGTAAAGGTTGGGGTTAGTTTACTGTTATACACACACAATGTATGTTTTTTTTTCTTTTTAAACTGTTATTTAAGTGATCAACTTGCTGGTGTAGTATGAAAATACAGTACCTTGAATTTTTTGTCTTATTGTATTAGATATGACTCGAACCCATGCCTTTTTCTAGGTCGCCCGACTGTTGTAACCATTTCAGCTACTAAGACATTCTTTGTCGTGACAAATTTATTCAAAGCTTTCAACGCTGAAAGGCAGTAGAGATTCATCAAAATTTTTGGTTATGTATGATACATAGAATTTCAAACTTTGTTGATGCATTGTTAATATATATCTAATTTTAATTATAAAAATGGGTATTAATTAGATATATTACCAAATGTAATGCTATACTAAAGCTTGAATAGGTAAATATTATAATACAGACAGTCATATAAATTTAGTTAACGATTTCAGCTTAGCGCAACAGCTTAATAAACAGATTATTGCGTAAGTTTATAACATTCTAGGATTTAAATGTACACTGGAACTGTATAACTTTATACTTAAAATAACAGCCTATAATCATCCCACTGCAGGGAAAAGGCCTCCATCATTGAATTCAAGTTACCACAGCAATGATGGGTGTACTGGCATAATCACCACGATTGCCAAATGCGGGTTGGTGATCACAAACCCGAGCAACGTTCGAAAATTCGAAACTTTTTTGTTGCGCGATCCGGGATTCGAACCTAGTACCCCGAGATCTTGGCCCGGTATTTAAACCACTAGACCAACGGGGCGTTACTTTATACTTATTATTATGAAATAAATAATTTATGAAATTGTAAAATTGATTCATTGCTACACATGAAACTGCATGTTGCGTTGTTACACATGAAACTGCATGATGCATTGTTACACATTAAACCGGGAATTTCAATGCACTGTTATAATTTAAAGGCAATTAATATAGTATAGTAATATAATATAGTATAGTAATACAATTATTATAGTATTGATCTGAAATACGATTTTACCCTTAAATTATAATAGTGCATTAAAACTCCATTAGTAAGCAAAAAATCCTATCGCGAGAAATGAATATTCCCGCTAGGACTCTATTATAAAACAAGACCTGAATCGGTGCTTATCGTCTATATACAGGAAAGCCCTAAATCAATCTTTACAATTAAAGAGAGTGGACCGATCAAAACGCATTCTGTCGCGATTAGGCACAGAAATATCCTCTTTACCCATGAACATTTTTTCACGATTGTACTGTATTGTTCTAAGCAAAATGATAAAGTGTACACTCACAGTTCTAAAGAAGCTGTTTAAGTGGTCGGAAAGGTACAACGTGGTCATTATCCTGCGTTAGTGATGGTTTGGTCCCACCAATCGTGCCATGTCTTATCAAGGAGTCACAAAACTACATTTTTGTAAAAAAGGAGTAAAAATTTCAGCAAAAGTGTATCAAGATACAGTGTTGGATCATGTTGTAAAACCTCTCAGAAATACACTTTTTAAAAATATACCGTGGACTTTCCAGCAGGACTCTGCACCTGGTCACGAGGCACAACTACTAACTACCCAAGCTTGGCTTGAAACGTTCCGGACTCTATAAGAGCTGAAGACTGGCCCTCATCTAGCCCAGACCTCAACCCTTTTGACTTTAAAATATGCTCAGTTTTAGAGGGCATGGCCTGCTCTAAGCGACACGGCGACTTTGAGTCTCTTAAAAAATCTTTGGAGCAAGCACTGGCAAAATTTCCCTTGGAAACGGTGCGTAAATCAATAGATTCGTGGCCAAACAGATTAAAGGCCTGTATATGCATATATATATTGTATTATGTATAAGACAAAGGTTACCTTGCGAAAAGAATATTTTTTATTTTTTGCTGAGACTTTAATAAATATGTAGGTTTAAATTTTAAACTATACTAATATTATAAAGCTGAAGAGTTTGTTTGTTTGTTTGTTTGTTAGTTTGAACGCGCCAATCTCTGGAAGTACTGGTTCGAGTTGAAAAAATATTTTTGTGTTAGAAAGTCCATGTATCGAGGTAGGCTTTAGGCTATATAATAGGGGTTAAAGTATGAAATTGCCGATTTGTACTGAAAATCAAAATTGTTTATTTTTTAATTTTTAACAAATTTATTTAATCAAAATAGTTACCATTGCTGCCATCTAATAGGAAGGTCATTTATGCCTTTGTGATAGAACTCTGAGGATCTAGACTGCACAAACTGTGTGCCGTAGACATCTGCCGTTATTGATTGACCAGATCGGAGAAAACTATAGTGAATAACACCATGCTGAGACCACCAAACAGTTACCATTACCTTTTGATTGGTAAGTTTTGCTTTAGGACACTGTTGTGGCGTTTGACCTGGGGTCAGCCATTGCATTTTTCTTTTACGGTTATCATAAATTTTTTTTTTATTTATTTTCATTTTCATTTATCTTATTAAAGAATCCACTTTTCAACATATGTCACAATTCGATTTAATATTCCTTCATTTCTGTACCGATTCAACACGGCAACACAAGTTTCAACACGCGTTTCTTTCTGCACATCAGTCAAATCACGAGGCACCCATTTTTCGTATTTTTTATTTTATTGATTTGACGCAAATGAGTCAATATGGTGGGTAAGGTTACGTTAAACCATGCCGCTAATTCCTGGGTTGTTTGACTAGGATCGGCTTCCACCATCTCTCCTTATTCATCGTTAATCACCTGTGTGGGCGGTCTTCCTCGTGGCTCGTTCTTGAAGTCGAAGTTTCCATCACGAAAGCGTTTAAACCAAAATCGCACGGTGCGTTCATTAGCAGATCCCTCTCCAAACGCAACATTGATATTGCGGGCTGTTTCTGCCGCGTTACTTCCGCGTCGGAACTCGTATTCAAAAATCACTCGAATTTTCGCAGTATCCATCTTTCTTGTCTAAGTTAAATAACAAAAACAATTGAAAGTCGATATTCAAATGTTTGGTTTTTTTAAAAGAAGAACATCATAGAAACCATGTGAAAAAAGTTTCATTCGAAAACCTCAAACCATGAAGATTCTATGTCAATTCAAAGAACCTATTACAATAAAACGGCAATTTCATATTTTAACCCCTAATAACATCACGCTGCGACTAATAAGAGCGAAGCATCAGTGAAAAATGATGCAAAAATAATCGGGATCATAAATACAGAAATTGACGCGTACGAAGTCGCGGGGAACAGCTAGTAATATTACAATACTTCATTAAAAAAATACTTTTTCATTTGTAACAGAACTTATACAAGTTTTTAATTTCAAATAAAAACAAATTTAATTTTTAGTTTAGAAATACTATTCCGAAAGCGTTTCAGAGCCAATTCGTAGAATTGGTAACCGTCAGAATGCTAGCAAACGCTGACTTTACCCAGAAATTTTCTGCTTAAATTATGCAACAAATTCAATAACATTGTGCATTTCTGTAATTATATTTTGAAGGTATTCAAATATTAATGCAACTCCTCTGGCTTACACCGAGACACTGCGAGACGGCGCTAATATGCTTGAAAAATTCGCGCCGTGTCGCAGTGTCTCGGTGGCCTAATGGTATGGCGCCCGCCCGGCATGCGAGGAGATGCGGGTTCGAGTCCCGCCTGAGACAAAATTTTCAAGTTTATGTACTGATATTGATAGACTAATGTTAAGATGAAATCTAACAAATTTGACACTATAAATTTTACACACCGAATATCGGTAAGACATGCTGATACTAACGACACTAACACCAGTGTATCTCTGCCCATGCAATGTATATCTCACACATGTTTTCGTAAATAAAATTATCTTATTTTATCTTATCTTATCTTATCTTCATTCACAGTAAACAATTTGTTTGTATTACTCGTATTTGTATTTTAAAATATTACAAGTATGCGAGCAGAAACAACGCTTTATATTTCATAGTTAACACTTTGGAACTAGAGCGCGCCTGCGGCGCTACAAAGTTGAGCGTAGGTACTCTATTCTTCTTAGCTTCAGTCACTCCACCTTTCACTAATTTTCAATGCTATTATTTTACATAAAACAAAAGTTACTTGCTACTTTTGAACAATCCATCAACATCTTTTAACTATTCTAGTGATGTACCTGACACGAAACTAAACAGAGCCTAGGATTAGGTACCTACACACGGAGAAAAAGGTCTAGTTTTACTAACCAGAATTTCGAGGAAGTTAACTAGAACGCATAGTGCTATACGTGACAACTATACATTTTGTAAATGATATTTTAAAAATCTAGTTTTTAGTAACGTGAATTTTCTGGTACATTGAACACATTTTTCGGTATACTTTACTGTCAAATTTGTACTGCTAGCAATACTTAATCATAGTTGTGCCCATTACTAACTTATTATTTTGATCTTTACAAAGAAAGAAGTAACTGATACTATTTGGCATGATTCGTACGCTTAACTTATTTACCAAATTTTTTTTGTATTAGCAATTAAGCGACTATTTATCCTTAAAACTAATTCTGATAGCACTCGCAGTTTTTTGTTAACTTTTAATAGATTTGTTTTTACAAGTCGTTCTGGTAGTATTGTAAAATATTTTTTTCTCCGTGCAATGTCTTGGTAAAATGAGCTTTTATGTGTGAAAGACTGGCTGGTTATAATCTATTAAAAATATATTATTTAACATTAGTAAAAAATAGGTACTTTTAGGTACGTTCCAATTTCAAAAATTCCCTCCAAATTGTTTCCGATCTAATATAAATTTTAATAGTAGGTATACTGATTTAAACTTTCATGGTCACTATCGTAAGAGTTAGTTATTTCGAGATTTCTACCATGTCCCTTGTTTTTTATGAGTTTCCGATATTTCGACACTGTTGCAAGCGCCATGATGTACATGGTGCATGGTAGAAATCTCGAAATAACTAATTCTTAAAATTTTAAGAGTGTCACTTTGAGAAATAATCTACGCCGGGAACCTACGCGTTATGGTCTTTACGATTTGAAGTGTCGTCTGAAACCCGAATAAATGTACGATAGACTTCAAATAGCAATCGTGGATATTTATCCATGAATGGTAATCAAGGCCCTTCTAAAGCAATCGTGTATCGTTAGTAGACTAACCCCCGTATATAAAAAGAAGTAATTACTTATTGCTTAAGAAAGTCATAACTTAAAGTGTTCATACCTAGTGCCTAAGTGAAAGAAATTAGTCACTATTAATAGTCATATTATTTGGCTGAAAATGCAAACTTTTGGTAGTTATAACTTCTAGTAAATCTTGATTAAGGCATACAAATTGTCTCTCAAGTAATTAGTTTTAGTCAAGTAATTACTTTTACTTGTTTATAAATACGGGGGTAACTCTCGGTGGCCCGGAAAAAACGTGATTGCAGTGTAAAACTTTATGTAAGACAATAGGCGAGTACGGAGAGATTCGACAGATACTGCAGATTGGATTGAAAACTTTCAGATAATTCTACATGTGTATCTTCGCGTGAGGAGTATATTTGCACGCTGCACTACCTTACTGATGCTCAGAAACAGGACCGGGAGCAATGGTGGGGGGAGATCACGACTATGAACCTCCAAAAATTACTTATAGAAACATCAACGACGAATGCTACCAAATGATTGGCAGAAGTTTCCTGTGCTGTGAGCAAAAGGGACCAAACAGGGCTATGCGGGCTACTGTTCCACCACGCCAACGCGCCTGCGCACACTGCACTAAAACGAGGGACTTACACAGGCTGTTTCGATAGTTTTTTTTTTATTTAAATGTAAATTTGCAAGGCTATGATAAAAAAACATATTTTTTCAAAATATCCACCCCTATTAATACACTTGTGCATTCGGCTAAACTACCTTTCAAAACATTCTAAAAAAACGCATCATGCGGAAGGTCGAAAATTAGCTGTCGGTTTCGTTGGCTTCGTCTGCTGTTTTGTATCTGCACCCACGCAGCATTTTCTTACCGTAATTTGAAATCTGTATTTTTTATTTAAATGATTAGTGTTTCTGTTAATTCTAAAAGACCTATTCCATAGGGATGTTCTATACCTATGTAGAGATAATATGTAGGTTATAGCTCAACCTTGGCCCCATGAATTTGAAACGGAACGTTCACTCTAATGGGTAGAAAAGTTTAATTTATTTATTTAATATAACATTAAAAAATGCTTTATTATTGTTTGGTTGCAAGAAAAAAAAAAAAAAGCACCAACTCTGGTAAGACCTGATCCTAAATTGTTCCTAATTGAGTACTGGCAATATCTGAGATCTGCTAAAAGGCGAGAATCCCGGCTCCACTTGTTTATCTGCCCTGGTCAGTAATCCGATGATCTTCGAAGCTTAACCCGCTGGGCGCTGGCGCCGACAACTAATTGGTATTTTATCGGGACTGTGATTACAAATGAATCTATTTGTTGGTGTTTTATAATTAATGTAATTTAAAAAAATAGATGCACAATTAGCGCCCCGTTGGTCTATTGGTTTAAATACCGGACCAAGATCTCGGGGTCCCGGGTTCGATCTTCGGGTCGGGCAACAAAAAGTTTTGAGTTGCTCGGGTTTGTGATCACCAACCCGCATTTGGCAAGCGTGGTGATTATGCCAGTGTACCCATCATTGCAGTGGTAACTTGAATACAATGATGGAGGCCTTTTCCCTGCAGTGGGATGGTTATAGGCTGTTACTTACACAATTAGCGTAAAAAAGGTGTCCCAACTGAATGAGCACATATTCCATATAAGTGTGATATTTTAATATCATCGCTTTGTCAGTAATTAATATGGCTTAATATAAATATAAAGTCTAGAAGGCTATGAATATAAAATAAAACTGGTTAGTTTCGCTAAGTTTAGTTCATAAAATACCTACTTATTAAAAAGTGCCGTAACCAGATTTGCGGGCAGAGATGAAGAAAAGTGTTACAGGGTTATATTTTATAATAATTGAAGTAGTAAGTAAGCAACGTTCATTATTTGTATTTTATTAAATCGTTCATTATTTGAATTATATAAAACTATCTTATAGTTGACTATTTTAAGCTATTGCATAGCTTCTATCGCGGGCCTTAAGCGTGGAGACCGAATCCAGAAATTCCGTAACGAAAATAACCTAACACCCCCCACTCCGACCGGCACAGCGGTGATACTTTTTAGTTTTATAATTGCACAAGTTGATAAAAAAAGCTATGCAATAGCTTTACCGCGGCAGTCTCTGAGTGCCACACGTCTTTTTTTTCATTTATTTTATTTGTGTAATCAATAACACAAACATTATGAATAAATGTGATTTGACTTTGAGAACGTAAGTACTTATTATTCACCAGTTTTATACTCTCTATTACATCGATTCAGGATTTGAACTGTCCAAGGAACAAACACTTTTCTTTCCAACTGTACCTTCAGTTGTGTAACGTAGAATCAAAGAAGGTGGTACATAGGGGCACTTTTTAGTAGGGTTTAAGAGTGGTGCATAACGGAACTGGCGCATAGCTGAACTAACTGAATAAAACCGCCTTCAAAAACACACTGGCACTAAAAAAAAAGAAACCAAAAATTTGTTAATTTACATGGTATATCGCACCTACAACTTATTAACAAAATTCCAGTCTTTCAATTACATCACGTATCTTCTTTTCAAAATGAATATCACATTATATTAAATTTTGTAAAAATCACGGATATCCATCATCCAGTTTTGGGATATTTAATCACAAAAAGTTTCTTCTCAAAGATTCATTAGACAATACAAACATGTTTCCTCTAGAAGTTACTTGACGCGCTATTTATAGGCAGGCGCTGCTGGCTCCCCGGCCAGTACCGCCGCAACCGCTATGTCCCTTCATATAAAATCTGTAACTGGTTTATGTTGGAGTCTTGGAGGTTGGTGCATTAATACTTGCGACACAATTTTTTTAACGAATGCAAGTATTAACGATCACATTTTTATGGCATCACTTGTTTTTGATACCAATAAACTAATTTGAATTTGAATTTGAACAGCGATCGCATACCCGCCTGCCAAATATTTCAAAATTCTTTTGAAAGGCCAGAAGTGACGTGAGTCAAAGAGCTGTGGAATGATGATGATAATCTATTTAGTATCCTAACAACGGCAGTGAGTTATAACAACAATGAAACAAAAGATTCTTCGTTACTCTACCAATCGCCTGTCAATCCTGCTATATTCAACCGTCATGCTACTATACGTCCTCCACGACGTGGAAGAGACAATTTTAATTCGCAAAAGTAGGTAAGTTAAATTACCGAAAAATGTGCCTGTCCTAAAATAAAAACAAACCCTTCAACCTTTTCGTGTGTATTTCTAAAAAGTTCGTTGTCGATTGTGGTGGTAGCCGCGATGAGTCCCTCTCCCCTAATGGACATACACTCAATTAGGTTTTATAGCCGCTGCGGCGTTCAATTTAACGCCTAACAGCGGCCGCACTCCACCAGGTACCTATTTATTTTTATTGACATCCAAAAAAGGGAGAACTTCATTCTTTTCACCCGAAAAGCGAAAGAGTTTACCTTGCAAGTATCCGTTGGTTTTCGCGGTAATTTATGAACAGACTGATAATCTATTAATTAATTTATGCTCTTGTAGCATGACTCATGGACTACTACTACTGCTAAAAGTTACTAATAGCCAGTATAAAGTCATATGGAATTCTGGTGTGGAGTTCAGAGGCAGATATTAAATCTATTTTTAATAACAAAAACGTGCTGTATGGGCTATTTACGGCCTTTGATCCCGTGACTCGCTTAAAGAGCTCTTCAAAGGACTTTACATTTTCAACAACATTATTTACGTTCGTAAGATTCTGTAACATTTATTTCTTAAGAAAAGTGATGTACACAATTTCAATACCAGAAATAAAGATAAACATGCCGTTCAAGGCTTCACAAGTGAAAAGTGGGAAATTCATTCATGGGAAATTATATTTTTTCAACAAATTACCACAGGGCATTACCGTACCTACTCCCTGTACATAAACTCAAATCGTATGTCAAAGTGATTCTAATGTTACAGTATTAATGATTATTTCAATGACAGGAGCGTATAACATTCAATAGTCCTAGTCATTATTGCATAATTACCTTTTGAAATCTTTTTTTTTTAAAGAGACTGACAATAGTGACCGATTTCCTTAAGCTGCTTCTTCTCGGCACTAGCCCGGACTCGTCCCGAAGCAGTAGCAGGTTTAAATATTAGGACGAGTAAAAGCGCCTCCAGGGGAAAATAAAACTGATTTTATGGATTTTACTACAAGCCAAAGTAACAAAGCGTTTTGCAGATTAAAATTATTAGATAGATCAGATAGTTATGACATTTTACTGGGATTTTTAAGCTATTGCATAGCTTCTATCGCGGGCCTTGAGCGTGGAGACCGAATCCAGAAATTCCGTAACGAAAAAAACCTAACCTAACACTCGGGGCGAGGCACGATCGAACAATTTTGAATTTCAAGAAAATAAGGATTTTGACAGTATTGTTGCCTATGGTAACCATATCTGCCAAAATAACAGAAAATTTAATTACAAAAGTCAAAATTAGAAAATACATAAAATTATAAAATTAGGCTATTGCATAGCTTCTATCGCGGGCCTTGAGCGTGGAGACCGAATCCAGAAATTCCGTAACGAAAATAACCTAACACCCCCCCACTCCGACCGGCACAGCGGTGATACTTTTTAGTTTTATAATTGCATAAGTTGATAAAAAATGCTATGCAATAGCTTTACCGCGGCAGTCTCCGAGTGCCACACGTCATTTTTTTTTTATGAATATCATGTTTATAATACTTATTATCCTATTCCTGACGAAGACAAATCCAAAAATCCAAAAATAATAAAAATCTGTACAGCCGTTCTCGAGTTATAAGTGGTGTAACTAACACGCCTTTCTTTTACAATACAGGATTAATATCTCCAAATTTATAAATTAAATATCTTGAAAACATAATATTATTTCCCTTTTGATTTCCTCGAGCTTCATCAATCGCTAAGCTTGATTTCCCGTGATGAATCAGGATTTTGCTTTTGTTCTCCGAAAATTCTATGAGGTTTTGTTTTAATCATTGGAAGCAAAGAAAAAAGTATTTTATCCGGGAAATTGAAGCTTTGTCGTGACTACAATTGAACGCTCGCGCTCGCAGCAGGAATGATTCGGCGTTTAAAACATCTACTTGAGCATTAAAACCATTATTTATATCGAAATTTAGTCTTTATAAGTTATAAAAGCCTATACTATATAGTGAGTGTACTGCTGTTGGAAAATATTCTCGAGTTTGCCTAACTTTGAAGGATTTTTGTAGTTCCAAATATAAATGAAATACTTCTAATTACAAATTTATATTTTGACAACGCTTACTACCACAGAATAAAATTCTTACTTTGAAACTAAGTTCCGATGTCATAATAAGAAAGCTAAGTCCGTGTTTCTATATGCCTGTTCATCTCCGGTTAGTTTCAGAGTATACAGAGTGTTGGGTAAATGGTACCTACAACAAGTGTTAGGTTTAAATTGGGAAGTGTAAAAGCGCCTCCTGGGGCCTATTTGCAGAAATAAAACTGATTTTAACTGATTTTAAGCCGGAACCAGCCTATGTTAACATACGAGTATGCATATAAATACTATAGTCAAGTCGGAAATTTGATATCATCATCATCATCATTTGGTACAGCAAATCGAGAGAGTCGGCTTTTGTGACATGCATGTATCTAACTACGGAATCTGCCCTTGCATTCTCTTAAAATACGATCCGTCGCTGCGCTATGGGGTAGATCACGCTGCGTATATCACGGGTTTCTCTGCCGTCTCGTCGACCGCGGTTGTCACGGGTTTTTGACAGCTTCTTGTTTGGTAGCCATGCGGCGCTAGTGTCGATAAGAGTAAAGGTCGTGGCACACTATACCGGTTTCGCAGCAGCACGGCTGCAGCTGGGCGCGCGGCGTCCCCTAAATTTTTTTATTAATTATTTATTTGAATGGCAAGTTAATTGCTGGGTTGAGGCGGTGCCCGGTGCGGTGCCGGTATAGTGTGCCATGACCTTAAGAGAATATCAAGCGTGCGATCACTACTGTTATTAATGGGATTAGGTGAGCTAAGTGCTGCCCCCCAATTGATTCAATTTTATTACTTCTAAACAAAAGATATTCTTAAAAAACTGGAATAATAGCAATTTAGAAAATTACCTCTCGTATTTATTCAATAACAGTAAACTTTTTATTTAGTTGTTTATAAAGTCGAATTTGTCGCTATCGCCAAAAGCGGCCGTTTTTAGCAATAATCTACAATACGAAAGAATGCCAGAATGAAAAGCAGTTA
Organism: Anania crocealis; assembly: GCA_949315895.1. Taxonomy (NCBI): domain Eukaryota; kingdom Metazoa; phylum Arthropoda; class Insecta; order Lepidoptera; family Crambidae; genus Anania; species Anania crocealis. The sequence continues at coordinate 3,149,626 of OX438856.1, forward strand.
ACAGTGGTTCAATAATCCCCTTAAGTGGTTTAACTAACACGACTTTCTTTTATAAGAAAGATAAAATATCAGTTTGAAAAAAATTTTTTTCAAGTTTATATACTGATATTATAAGTGCAATTAAGTTGCTTAAATATCAAATAAAGTATATAAATAGCTGTTTCATCTTAACTGACTGTCAAACATCTGCAAAGATGTTTCTTTCGGGTGTTAAGGGTGCAAACTCCTAACATTTGATGAAACAACGCTGGCTTACAGCGTAAGAATATGCTTGAAAAATTCGCGCCGTGTCGCAGTGTCTCGGTGGCCTAATGGTATGGCGCCCGCCCGGCATGCGAGGCGATGCGGGTTCAAGTCCCGCCTGAGACAAAATTTTTCAAGTTTATATACTGATATTATAAGTGCAATTAAGTTGCTGAAATATCAAATAAAGTATAAGAAAGATGAAAGCTTAATATCACGACAACTTTTAATGTTTGTGATTAAACCATCTGCTGCTGTAACTGGAACTTGTGTTTTTTTTCTTATTTTGTCTTGCGTTTTTATTTAAAGCAAACAAAAATTGTGGCGATATTTAATTTTATCACCAAAATGGATTTTCAGGCAGCATTCATTTGTAATACGAGTGTTTTTTATAATGAAAACCGGAAAATTAAATCTCTCGTTGTCTCATTGTACGCTTGCGTCTGTCTGAAATGGCATTCTAGGAAGTTAGTTTAATAAACTTGACTTTCCAACTTTGCCTTTTTTATTATGTTTTATTTTCACGTCAGTATAGAGCGTGTAATACAGAAACATTAAGCAAAAAAATGGAATGATATCTCGATTCGTTTAAAAGACACATAGGACTAATATATTACATGCTTTAATTTTATATCTCCACGTCATTCAGTATGGTTTTCGGTCAACGAGCAATACTACTGCTGCAGCAGTCTATTTAACAACAAAAATTAAAGAGAACTTGGATAGGAAAAGGATTGGCCTAGGCATTTACATCGATCTAAAAAAGGCCTTTGATACCGTGAGCCACAAGTATTTTCTGAACAAGATGGAACCCATTGGTGTTAAAGGCAACGCAATGTTTGAGTTGTACCTGACAAATAGATCACAGATTGTAAAAATAAACAACAACCAAAGTAACAACCCGTTGCCTATGGTGTACCACAAGGGTCCATATTGAGGCCAATACTATTCCTTATCTATATAAACAATATAACTAATTAAGGGCTTAATGGTCAAGTAACTTTGTACGCGGACGATACGTGTCTTATTTTGGTACCAATATAGACGAAATCATCTCAAAAGCCCAGGAAGACCTTAACTTGCTATTTGAATGGTTTCAGTATAATCTATTAAAAATCAACATATCAAAAACATACTATATTATCTTCAAGTCGAAAAATAAAGTCATTCCTTCGCACGCCCCTTTAACAATTGATACTATTCCACTAGAACTAAAATCTTGCGAAAAATATCTTGGTCTAAGAATGGATAATTACCTTACATGGAACAAACAAATAGAATATATTATAAAGAACAAATTAACATCCCTTACAGGTTCACTCCGTAGCATAAACCAATGTATACCTAGGAAAATACGTTTCAATATCTACAATTCCCTAATCAAATCACATTTATTATAATATCTAATAGAAATATGGGGCAGTTCCACCAAAAGAAGGTTACAAGAACTACAAAGAGCTCAAAATAAAGCCATAAAAGTACTTTTCTGCTACCCACACTTAACACCAACTCGCAAAATTTTCAGTGACACTAAAATAATGAACATTCGACAACTTTATTTATATAGCACTTGCATTTTGATTAGGAAGATCATGGGTGAAACCATTCAAACTAACTTGTCTTTCACCAATAAAGCTCAAATCTCCAAACGCAGTCTTCGTCGACCTAGCTTGCTCGTACTGCCAAAGACTAGAACTATTTTGGGTAAAAAAATTATCACCTTTGAAGCACGCTTTTTTTATAAACTACCTTCATAAATTAAAAATATAAATTCCATTAACGGCTTTAAGTCTCAATTACACAAGTATATACTTGAGAGTGTTGATTTGTAAACGTCTTGGACGGCAACCGCTACCTAGATTAAGAGGCAACACTACGGGCGAGAAAAATTGAAAAATAGGTACCTGTAAAATCTATTGCTTGCTGTCGCGCAGTGCCAAACGCCTTTACCGCAGAGTGTGATAGAGACAACTGCTTCTTGGACCGAAAATACCTACTAAAAACACACCAAATCAACGTTTCGTAGTCCCCCGTTTACTTTTCCAAAACTAGACCGATTTAAATACTTATTTCATTAAAAATTAAAGAAAGGCTTTGCCGGGTCCGCTAGCATAAAATAAAGTTCAATATACTTGAATTATCAAGATTTTTGTTACGGGCAAAAGCTAGATTATAACTGACTAGTTTCATCATACCTACTTATGAATGAACTTACTGAAAATATTATGATCTTCTTAATGAATTAACAATACATCATTAACAATAATCAAAACAAATATTATGATCTTCTTAATGAATTAACGAAAAACGGTTAGGTAGTTAGTATATATGCTGTAGAAGGAGCGAGAGGTATACCAGCAAAATCTCTCTATAACCTGTTGAAAAACCTTGGCTTGGCTAGAACTGCAATATGTTCTAAACTAGAGCGACTGTCTAAAGTTGCATTGGCAGGTTCGTACCAGATTTGGCTGGGTAAGGAGAGGAACACGAGTAGTGGAGATGAGTGTTGATGTAAACGTCGGAAAGGGGCACCTTAAACCTACATCCGTGTCACAAGTCCCGGGAGCTACTTGGAGTTTATCTTTCTGCCACACGATGGACCCCGCGCCCGCACGGTGAATCTATGGAACGCTAAGAAGTTTGTCTCTCTCAGAAATCTAACGCAAAGGCATTGCATAAATTAACTTCCATTAAACAATGAGGGCAAATATTTAGACTAAATGAATACGTTCTTCTTTTAGATTAGAAAAAAATTGAATAAAAAAAAAGTTGGAAAAATAATGGTACATTAAAGTCACTCGGTTATGTTTAATTATCTATACTAATATTATAAAGCTGAAGAGTTTGTTTGTTTGTTTGAACGCGCTAATCTCAGAAAGTACTGGTAAGAATTGAAAAATTATTTTTGTGTTGGATAGTCCATTTATCGAGGAAGGCTTTAGGCTATTATATAACATCACGCTGCGACCAATAGGAGCGTTAAGCATCAGTGAAAAATGTTGCATAAACGGGGAAAATTATTCATATTTGAAGGCTTCCGTTGCGTGCGCTGCGTAAGTGGTTCAAGTTACCTAAATATGTACAGTATATGTCTATGTTTTAAGATTGACTCACATAACCTTTTTTATGGTAATATATTTGGTCGAAATTAATGAATTATTGCCAATTATTTGCCAAAGAGTATCATCATAATATTAATCCTTATCCAAATAAATATGTTGTTGATTAACAGCCGGTCCCAATAACCTATCTATCTTCTGTTTTGGCATATCGGAGATAGAAAACAACTTTTGTCTTTGTTTCTCTGGACGGCAAAATCAGAGACAGAAGATGTTTTCTATCTCCGATATGCCAAAACTGAAGATAGATAGGTTATTGGGACCGGCCGTAAGAGTATTTAATTGTGAACTTCTTAATCGCGATCATAATCAGAAATTGATGCGGACGAAGTCGTGGCCAACAGCTAGTTGCTTAATAAAAACATTGAGCCCATTATACACTCGATAGCGTCTTCGAATGTATTCGTTCTACAAATGTCATTCAGGAACGAACAAGATGCGGAATATCTCACTCAGACGATGTTTAACATATAAATTGGTATGATTTTTTTCTAAACTCATATTTGAGGGGCTGGTCGTGGTAGATAAGACTCAGACGAGCGCGCCGGGTTTATTTCCCGAATGCAGCCTTATATTCCACTGAATGATAAAAAAGCGATTATGCTCCTTTAACACCAAACCTAAAATATTATGTTATACGCATACGCAGTTCTTTATGACTCGGGTGTACCTACCTAGGGGATTTTCAGTTTATTCTTACCTACTAATATAATAAACGCGAAACTTTGTATTTAGGGAGAATTGGATGTTTTTTTTTTACATTTTCATGCAGAAACTACCTAACTGATTTTGCAGTGATGTAGTTACTAAGATATCAAAATAATAATAATAATATAGGCTATAATTGATCCTCAAATTATGTGTAGTTCCCGTGGGAACACAAATTTTACAATTACTTGAATATTTTCAATTGGGTGTAAAATATATTTTAAACACTATAACATGCTAAACAAAATGATATAGCGAGATGATACGATAAAGCTACAAGACGTTTCAAACTTTGAAAATTTGAGCTTAACGAATAACGCGCGTATCCAGATAGCGTCATGCGTACTTATTATACTTTCTTCGATATCCCAAGTGATTATTTAAAATAGTACGGATTCACTCAGATACACAAAAAGTTCAGCGGCAATCGCTCCTTAACTTGAATGAGTATTTTCAGTCACTATTTCCTTCACTTATGCGTTATTAACTTCTGTTGAAAACGTTGATGGTCTACAGAGCGAGGCAAATCCTCACATTCCAACCACTTTGGAACGCATACGCTCGTATTTTTGATAGAATAGTCCGTAAGCCTCTTTTGACATTTTCAGTGACTCCGAATACGAAATTTCATTAGCGATGCAAAATTTAAGAGAGACTAAAGGTACTTTAATATGTTTAGCAATTTGATTGCAATTATAACATCAGTGTTTAAACTTGTAAATTTTGTTTCAGGCTAGAATCGAACCCGCATCCCCATGCATAGGTACCGCGCGCAATGTTCATCTTGCACATTATTAACTGTTAAACAAGGTCGATTTTCTTATCACTTCGGTGAACTTTTATGTTTTTGACGGTTTTTTCAATTCAATTTTATGTTATTTCTTGACTGAAATGAAAACACTTGTCAAGCGACCGAAAACTTTATCGAAAAGACCGCTATTACACTGAAAAGTTTATGTAAAGGGTACCTTTAATGTTTCTGTCCTAGTGTAAAAACAACACAATATAATAATAGTAATTAAGTAACTAGTAAATATATGAGTTATTGTACAGTTTTATGATTTTATCCTTTAAAATTTTTCATTGGTTTTTGCAAAATTTAATGATTATGGGTCAAATATCATGACCACAGAACATGGAAAAAGGTAGGAAAGGCGATATAGGCGGAACAGGCGCACCACAGAGGTTATAAGCAAATGCTTGTAAGTGAGCGCTGTGATTGGTTTCTTGTCGTCACGCGACCAATAGGGTCACGCGACGTCAAAAGAATACGCTTGATTGGCGTGCTTTGAACTCGTTTATGTATAGTGTTGCGCAAACGTCGACATCAGTTCTCCTACAAATGGCGTATCACAGCTTTTCTAACCTTTTCCCATGTTCTGTGATCATGACCATCTTTGTCATGACGTACATATGAACAACCAATACTTACGTTGACATGAAAGATATGTTTACGGGTGGGGTTACTGCCGTTGTTTATAGCAATGCTTTGAAGGCACGTCAAACCGTTGATCCCGACTGCACTTTTTTTTTCTTTTTTTTTTAATAAATGTGGACAACATCACATACATTTGTTCTGATCCCAATTTGAATAACTATTTAAAGCATTCGTATTTTGGAAACCAGAAACAACGAAGGTACCACAAACACCCAGATCCGAGGAAATGTAGAAAAACAAATTTTTTCTACCAATGTACCTTAAGGTCCCGGATTCGATTCCCGGAAGGGTCAATACCCGTCCGGGAATCGAACCCGGGACATCGGAGCAGGCGACACCTTGAAAACCGGTGTGTACGCCACTCCGCCACGGAGGTCGTCATTTCAAGATGAAAGTCCTAAAAACAAGTCAAAACGGACTGTCCTTAAAAGATATTCATAGCATTAAGAAGAAAAATAAGAAAAAGAAGATCTCGATAAGAATATACAATTGAAAAGCTATTTAATTTAACCAATGATAACGGCTAACAGATCCCTCTGCGCTGGTAGGCTTCGTAAGAGGCCGCCTGGATGCTACCACCCTCCTGCCGGAGTCCAGCGCCAAACTTTTTCTGTGTTCCGCTGGTGTGTAGGAAGAACCAGTGCCTCTGAGTAAGCTTGCTCCATCTTAGGCTTCTTCTTAACCGTAGAGTCAAGTATGTAGTCAAGAGCAAGCCCATTGTTTATAGAAAATACTGAAATAAACACATCCCTAATACTTCATGCTTAGAATGCGGCTTCGAATTGGAATTCGGATATTTTAGTTTGTAAGTGTAACGTAATCGAAGCCAATCGTATCCCCCTGTACCGTTGGGATCTTCACCAAGTTTCGTACGAGCTAATACTCCGTCACCTTTGTTCTTCCTATTCCACTGAGCTACAAATGTGCAATTTCAACCTTGTATAGAATGCTAGAAAGGCCACTTTAAATGTTATTGGAAATATATTAGAGAAAATTGAAAAATGTCGAACTAACACTAGCAAAATTCACGAAACGGCGAGCTATTCGGTTAGTAACAGCAACTGAGTATCGCTTCTCGTTATTTTAATCTCATTTTATTTTTATTTTGTTGTTCTAACATTACCTTATCGACAAATTTTAATTTGACAACATTCAGTAAAAAGAATTTCGTGAAAGGTCATGTAATTTATGATCTAATATTTTGTTGTTATTTCATGAGGATTACTGCAGATTATCTGGTAATATTAAATTTTATAAACAAAATTTTAATTTTTTTTTTGCTAAGCTATGCCAGAAAAAGTTGGTAGAAAAATAAATATTTAAATATGATATGATTAAATAATAATTTGGGCTGCCAGTTTTTAATTGGGCTTTCGGGTAATAGTCCGTGCATTTTCAACCACCTGAAAATAACTATTATATTAATAGCTGTTCCCTGCGACTTCATCCGCGTCAATTTCCGCTATTATATTTAAGTTTTCGTCCTCGAGATTGGCATAAGACTATGTAGTACCGCGCAGGATTCGCCACTTGTGCACTATAATTGAGAGGGTAACCGTAGTTTTTTTTTTTTGAGGGTAATCACTGAATTTACTTCGTTCGACAACTAACAGCCGCAATCATTCGCGTTCCAGTGCTTCGCCACTAAGGTGCTCCGTTCGCAATATATACAAAAAGTTTGTTAGTTTTCTTGTGATTTGTGCAGTGTATAGTGTTTTATGCCGGAACGGAAAAATAGTGATCCGAATGAATACAACTATTTTGCCAGAAAACTGCGTAACATTATACGAAAATTGAAAAAAGCTCGGCGCAAATAACGACAATATTCTAGCTCGCCGAGAACTTCTAATGACGATTCTGTGCCTGAGATTCTGAATAACACAGGTATGTGGTGTTTTTTACCCCACCTCTTAATCATGACTTCGAAGATGCGGGCAGTTGTGGAAGGACTGTCACTCTGTCGATTTTCATGTTCACCTACTTTTTAACGAAGTAGCGTTTATTCAACAGACGTAAGGGCTGTTGACGATTATAACTAGAGGTTAAAGGTACTTACAAGGTCACATTACATAGAATTACCCTAACTGTTGGATGCGAATTAATTCTTTCACCTTTTTATAGCTTCACTGGTTTTTATGAAACTGTGAATTTGCATTATTGTCGTAATGGATTACTTACGTAATGGATTTATTATGCACATGTATGTAACAATCATACACAGTCTGTTTCTCTATTTAGAGTAGGCAGTCTAAACAAAATGTGCCAAGTTAAACTATTTCATTGTCTAAATAGTTTCTCATACAAAATTTATAACTACAAACCAACAATACCTTCATATTGGCAATTTAATTACTTTCGAAATTCCCTAATTAGTGATGAGATACAGTCGCATCAATCAATAAGATCTGTTATTGTGACACCTGAGTGGGTGCTCAATATACATGAAACAGCGTCGGGGCCTAAGACTGCACCCAGCACGGCCGCGCCCGGTCTCGCTCCCGTGCCCACGTCGGTGTCTGCTCTCGCGCCCGAGCCCGGGCCTGCGCCTGAGCCACTGCCGGACCCATCACATGCTGACGCTCCAGCGGTACAGCTTGATAGTGATGTTCTGGATATTCTTGAAGAAGATCCGACTGCACCTAAAGTTATGAGTAAGGAGATATTACCTGCCTTGTCTGTTAGACTAGAACATATAGAAACCTCTGGGTTGGCTAATGAGTTACGTAAAGATATTCAAAATAAATATGTTGTGCCGTCCAGCTGTCCCCTTAATGGGGCGCCGTCTCTGAATCCTGATGCGACTGCTGCTATTACAGATTCAGTTTTAAAAAGAGATCAGAGTATTGAAGGTTAGCAGAAACAATTAGCTGTAGCTATCTCATGTGTAACTGAAGCTATAACAAACACCCTTAATGTCAAACGACTAAAACGATCCAGGTCAACTCCATTTATTGATGGATGCTGTGCATCTGCTAGTTACATCGAACATAAACATACATCTATAAGAAGAGGTCTCCTTTTAAATAATCTTAAAATAGATCTAAAAGATCAAATTTAAGGCACAAAATTTGACAATTATCTACCTGTTTGGACACAATTATTGTGCGGATAATTTAGAAACAGCAAAAGCTATTGCAAAGACGGGTGCTGAACTTAAGCCCAGTGCGCCAAAAGCAGTGCCACTTAAAAAGCCTGGCTTATCGGGCCAACCTAAAAATACCTTTCCATCGAGGTCGCAGCATCAGCATTTAATCTGGAAGAGTCCTCCCCCGGGTCGCAGGCCAGTGGGGACCCGGAGGACGAGGGAGCTTGCTGCTCAGAGGAGTCAGCCCAACAGACCATCGCGGAAGTCATCACAGCAGGGCCAAGCTTGGAGTTGGCGTTAGAGGAGGTAAAATATGCTGGTAGTCTTTTATCATTTTATGCACAGTGGCAAAATATAACAGATGACACTCAAGTTGTCATGGATTCAAGCATATGAAATATTTTTTTTCTTCTGAGCCAGTGGTTTAGTCCTCTGTGCCTAATAATGTGTTTTTTTTTCAAAGAATGAGAATATACAAATGCAGAAAGCAATTTATAAGCTTATTTCTATTGGTGCTGTTTCAAAATGTTTTGCTTTCGAAGGTCGATTCATATCAAGCTATTTTTTAGTGCCTAAACCTAATGGAAAATCACGTTTAATACTGAATCGTAAAAAAGCTAAATAAATATAATATAAATACAGCTTATTTTAATATTGAAGATTTTACGACTGCCTTAAAAATTGCTTCAAAAAACTGTTATAATAATATGAGCACGCTTGACTTTAAAGATGCCTATATTTTAATAAAAATGCATCCTGAGTCTAAAAGATTTATAAATTTTATGTTTTACCTTTTGGTTTGTGTATAGCGCCATTTATTTTCACGAAAATTATGAAACCAGTTATAAGAGAATTAAGCCTTATAATTGATGATCTTGATGACAAATTTTTATACGGACTGGACTATGATAAATGTATGGCTAATATGTACGACACTAGTCGTCTGCTAAGGGCCTTACGATTTTAATTAACACGGAAAAGAGTAATTTCGTGCCTAAAAAAATATGCAAATTTCTTGTTTTTTTATTTTTAATTGATTCAAACAAATTACAAATCATATTGCCCGCAGATAAAGATTTAAAAACTAAAAACGAATTACTAAAATTTCAAAAACTTAACACATGTGAAATAAGAGATTTTGCTTATTTTTGTTGGATTATTAAACTATACTTGTAACGCTGTAGAATATGGGCGATTATACATATAAGACCTTGAACGAGTAAAATATTTAAATTTATTACCTGACGATAAATCCGACAGATTTTACCTGATTCCTTAACCAATTACTAAAAATGGTGGTATAATGCCATTGTTCTCAATGTGGGCAACAAGATAAAAGTATTTTTTATCGTTTAGAGATTTTTTCGGATTCCTCAACGACTGGTTAGGGGTCTGCGTCTGGGGATGACAAAGCCAGCGGTTTGTGGAGTACAACGGAACAGAACAACCACATTAATTATTTGGAGATTTTAGCAGCATTTTTAGGCCTAAAAACATTTGCAAAAACATTGTATGATTGTAATATCCTTGTACGAATTGATAATACCACTGCCATATCATACATAAATAGAACGGGTGGTGTGCAATTACCCCACCTAACCCGGATCATCACAACCCATAATCCGCTCGGCGGACAACTGCTTGCGTAGCGGACGCAGAGTCGCGCCGCGTACAACCAGACATCGACTGGGAGCCTGCAGACTTTACATTTCAGGATATAGTCACGAAGTTTGAGTACCGTGAAATAGATCTATTTGTATGTGTCGTGGCACAAAGATCCGGACGCTTATGCAATTAATGCATTTACGATATCCTGGTCTAATTATTACCAACTTTTTCTATCATACGCAAAATTATATCGGATAGGCCGTCAGGTATACTCGTTGTTCCGTTAGGGCCCACACAACCGTGGTACCCCCTATTTAACAGTTTAATCCCTCGATCGTGAGTTATTCCAGACACAATTGAAATCAATTGTTATCGTGGCACCCGAGCGCCTCCTAGGGGTTGAGGGATTAATTGTCGGAAAAAAGATACTCGTAGTATTTTCACATAGCGAGAATATAATTTCTGTTCAATCGAAAGATTTATCAACAGTCTACCCTGGTTGCCGCATTATTATCCACACGGCACTGCTAAAAAGGAGTATTCCACCTTCTTCTCTAGTCATTATGATGGCCTCGCTGTCTGAAAATACCATACGTTAATATGATTCTTGTTTAAAAAATGATTTCACTATGTATTGTAAGAACAATAATTAGATATATTATGTATCAACATCTGTTCCAAATTAAATTTTGTTTTTAATGGACTTGTTTAAGAATGATGCCCAATTCGGAACTTTTAACAGTTGCAGGTCTGCGCGGTAAGTATCAGGAAAGCAGATTGGTGATGATGATCGCGTTAAACGCTTTTTGGATGTGTTTTTAGATTACGTGCAACATTACCTAAATAAAGTAATCTCATGGGATACCTCTATTCTTTTAAATTTTCTCATGCAGTAATTTGTATTTAAATTCCGAAATAAGCTTTGATAATCTGACTAAAAAACTGATTACATTATTGGTATTAGTTACAGCGCATAGGATGCAAACCCTTTCTAAAGTTAGTATTGTAAACATTGAACATAGTCCTGACAATATTGTGATTAAAATTCCAGATCTTATCAAAACCTCTCGAAACAGATCATTACAACCAACTCTTACGCTACCATTTTTTAACCAAAATCCATCGATATGTCCTTACAAAACGTTACACAATTTAAAGATTTGCGTAGTAAGCAGAATAGTCTTTTTATAAGTTTTAGAAAATCACACAATGTAGTCGGCTCTCAGACGTCTCAACATTCACGGCGCATAGCACGAGGCATGCTGCCACGTCTGAAGCTAGTAGTCTGGGAGTCAAGTTGGATTTGATTAAAGGAACTACTGGGTGGTTCGGCAGTTCGCAGGTCTTTGGGAGATTTTATAATAGGGTTATTGTGGATAACAACCCTTATGTTAATGACAATGTTTTTGCTAACATGATGTCAAATTCAATTAATAATAATATCGATCGCTGAATACAGGTTACATTTTACGGTAATTAATGAAAATGTAATGAAAATCTACTTATCTACAGATTAGTTATTATTTAAAGATGTTTCAAAAAGACATTATGTTGTTAAATGAATGAAAGCACAAAATGTGGGTATATTTTGTCAACGGATTTACTTATAATTAAAAAATATGCTGATTTTAAATACTGTATAAGTATTTAACTTTATTTGAATACAACTTAATTGCATTCATAAATTTGCCTTTCTTACCTTTCTTATAACTCTCAATATCTACATAGTCTTATGCCAATCTCGAGGACGAAAACTTAAATATAATTAATGATTAAACGAACTTACCTGTACGTGAAGTTCTATCATAATTATATGATAGTTTTCGTCCGAAGAGATTGGCATCCCCCCCATCCTCCCGCAAATTTATGAATATACGTACACCATGATACTCAAGCTCTGAACGGAATGATTGCGGCTGTTAGTTGTCGAACGAAGTAAATTCAGTGATTACCCTCAAAAAAAAAAAAACTACGGTTACCCTCTCAATTATAGTGCACAAGTGGCGAATCCTGCGCGGTACTACATAGTCTTATGCCAATCTCTTCGGACGAAAACTATCATATAATTATGATAGAACTTCACGTACAGGTAAGTTCGTTTAATCATTAATTATGATCGCGATAATTTTTGCAACATTTTTCACTCATGCTTTGCTCCTATTGATCGCAGCGTGATGTTATATAGCCTAAAGCCTTACTCGATAAATGGACTATCCAGCACAAAAAGAATTTTCAAAATCGGACCGGCACTTCCTGAGATTAGCGCGTTCAAACAAACAAACAAAGTCTTCAGCTTTATAATATTAGTATATATATATATAGATTAACTACGGTGTTTATGTGTATAAAGTCACCTCGATTTTAGTAAAATATGTTCATACTCATATTCATTTAATCACTCATAACATAATTAGAACGGCTACAAACATTTAGGTACAAGAGATGGTAAAAGTAATTACATTATGACCTCAACGAGGTATTCGTGAATTATAATCAAATAAAATAAATGTCAGCTAAGTAATTAAATCACATTAATATTACAATCAAATTAAAAAGCATGTAAGTACGAAGTAAGTCACTATGTAGTACAAAAATACAATGTCAAATAAAATTGAAGATGTCTAAAGAAAATTAATGATTTCAAATGATATTTAATAATGTCAAGAAAATAAAATAAAAATTAAGTAACAATTGTCAAAAGATGTCAAAATATTCATTTATATTCAATTATAATTTATCATTAAAATATTCATTAATACTATAATATGCCTTCAGAATCAAAAATATAAGAGCCTATCCGTTCTTTCGCATTTAAAAGTAGTCTAATGTCCTTTCTCAGGCTCTAGCTAGAGCATCTGTGTTCGAATTCATTTAAGGGGACTACCTACTAGAGCTATGTGCTGTCTTCAATTGATTTAATTTTATACTTTATTTGATATTTTAGCAACTTAATTGCACTTATAATCACCGCATTACACCACATTACACACCGCATCTCATCATCAAGATGCGGGTTCGAGTACTGCCTGAGACAAAATTTTTCAAGTTTATATACTGATTTAATTTTATTAAAGGTATATTAACTAGAGGTAATTTGCTACAATGATACTGTTCTAGGTTTTTGATAATCGATTTTCTTAGAAGTAATAAAATTGTTTCGATGGGCGGCAGCACACAGCTCTAGTAGTCCCTTTTTCAGTTCTGGCGTGAAATCTGCCGGCAAAACGGAACCCTTATAATTTCGTCAAGTCTGTCTGTCTGTCTTTCCGTCCGTATGTCATAGCCACTTTATTCTGAAAATATTAGCATTACACAGTTGAAACTTGGTATGTAGGTGTATCCTGTTGACCGCTTTACGATTCTCATACAAAAAATAATAAAAAAATGCTATTTAAGGGGGGCTAATATCACAATAATATCACATTTTCAACTACCGCAAATATAACTTTGTCCTTTATACAAACACTATAAAAAACCAAGTTATTTTTACAGTCAATTAAATATTGTGTTATTTTGGCTAGGCGGAAGTAAGTGGACCCCTAATTCAGTTTAATTTGGTACGGAACCCTCAGTGCGCGAGTCCGACTCGCACTTGGCCGGTTTTTTAAATAAATAAAAAAATAAATGTGGACAACGTCACATACATTGTTCTGATCCCAATTTGAATAACTATTTAAAGCACTCGTATTTTGGAAATCAGGTAGGTACCACAAACACCCAGACCGAAGAAAATGTAGAAAAACACTCTTTTCCTACATTTACCCGTCCGGGAATCGAACCCGGGACTTCGGAGCAGGCGACACCTTGAAAACCGGTGTGTATCCAACTCCGCCACGGAGGTCGTCGAATGTTAGTAAGGATTATTTTCCTGTGCACTAGGTGTCAAGTCTCCTCACTTGTTTTGCAAAATCTGGTGATAGGCCGGGTACAGGAATTGTTGAAGTTGCAGGCTGCTGCGCGCTGTTTTTAATTTGCGTTTATGTAAGTCGTAAATACTTTCAGAGCTTGAATACTCATTATCCTCTGAATCCCCAGTGCTACTATCGGAATGCTCTGAGTTGTTATCCGTCTGTGAATCAATCACGTTATCTATCTATATCGCCTTCTTTTTCCCCATTTGGGCCGTAATCAGCATCCAATCCATACTAGCCGTCGTCACCATGACAGTCTCACGGGACAAGAGATTTCGTGAATTCTCTAAAAATAAAATCGTTTTTACTTGTTATTAAGCCGATAATCTTACTGTTACACGGCTAATTAGACACATTTAGATGGTTTATCTATACATATTTATTAAAACAACACATAAGAAAAGGAAGTGATAGAAAAGTTAAAAAATAATGAAACTAAATACTAACTATTTTAATGCCCGTTAATTAAACCACTAGTACACCAACGGGCATTAAAATAGTTAGTATTTAGTTTCATTATTTTTTTAACAATGTTGATATTGTAAAATGACTACAAATAGGCTTTTTTTTCTATAACTTTTCTATCACTTCCTTTTCTTATGTGTTGTTTTAATAAATATGATATTTTAGCAACTTAATTGCAATTATAATATCAGTATATAAACTTGAAAAATTATGTCTCAGGCGGGACTCGAACCCGCATCTCCTCGCATCAGGTTCGCTTTTTTTTTCTATAACTTTTCTATCACTTCCTTTATAACATAATTTTTCAAATTTATATACTGATATTATAGTGGTTTAAATACCGGGCCAAGATCTCAGGTTCGATCCTCAGTAGGGCAACAAAAAGTTTCGAATTTTCGAACATAGCTTGGATTTGTGATCACCAACCCGCATTTGACAAGTGTGTTGATTATGCCAGTACCCATCATTGCTGTGGTATCTCGATTTCAATGATGGAGGCATTTTGCCTGCAGTGGGATGATTACATGGTAATTTTTTTTACTATGCTTACTATTTCACAAAAAATTCAGTACGAACCTGATGCCTAAGACAGCGGCGTGCGCGTCCTTTATCCATGGCTTACTTAGACATTTTATTTTTATTTTTTATAAATAATGGGCTTGCTCTTGACTACATACTCAACTATACGGTTAAAAATAAGCCTAAGATGGAGCGAGCTTACCCAGAGGTACTGGTTCTCCCACACACCAGCGGAACACAGAAAAACTGTTTGGCGCTGGACTCCGGCAGGAGGGTGGTAGCATCCAGGTGGCCTCTTACGAAGCCTACCACCGCAGAGGGATCTGTTAGCCGTCATCATTGATTACAAAACCAAAGATGCCGTTGCCCAGGGTGGACCACTAAGAGGTAGATACCACCAACCCAAAACATGAATGTATATCTCGACAAGCGCTAAGTGACATATTGTAACGATGTGCCTCGACGGGAGGTACTAATCACCAGCGCATGAAGTCTTTAAAGTGTTATCACGGTGTATGATATCATTTGTAAGTTCTGTAGGTACATAATATTATAATAATCATAAAAAATATGTCTCAGGCGGGACTCGAATCCGCATACCGAGCGCGGTACCTATATAATAATCATGTTTGAAATTTAAATATATCAATGTTTTAAATTGTATTTATAGTTTAGTAATATTTTCATGACAATAATAAGATAAACACGAGGACGTTAAACACCTAATCATTATAGTATAACATCTTTGCATCACCATGTTTTGGGCAAATAGATAATTTGAATTTGAATTTGATGGTCAACATTTTCGATGCGATGTAGCACTACGATTCTGAGAGTTGCACAGAACCCGAACTTTTTTTTTATCTACCTATACTTTTTTATATTGTTACTAGCTGTTGCCCGCGACTTCGTGCGCGTCAATTTCTATTTTTGCAACATTTTTCACTAATGCTTCGCTCCTATTGGTCGCAGCGTGAAGATATATAGCCTAAAGCCTTCCTCGATTAATGGACTATCCAACTCAAAAATATTTTTTCAATTCGAACCAGTACTTCCTGAGATTAGCGCGTTCAAACGAACAAACAAACAAACTCTTCAGCTTTATAATATTAGTATAGATTAATGAACAAGAGCCATGCTATTACGTTGTGCTTCACACACCTTCTATTATCTGAACGTTGTAATACGTAGTGCGTCACTACATAAACCAAAATGTAACGTATCTTCACGCTGTTCGCATCAACGTGTCAATTAATTGGATTCCAATTATGCTGCATATAAGTACAGGTTGATTGGTATGACCCGTTCTTTGCGTGGTTTTGGTTCAATTCTACAAAACACGATTATGATTGCAGAGGACTAAAGAGTAAACAATTTAAACAGACTAAAAATAAAGCCCGGTCTTTTCCTGTATTGATTTGGTATTTTTATTTTCGAAAATCTCATAACAAAACTCATAATAAATGCGTGAAACAATAAATCAAATACAACAAAAAAATATTTAAAACCGATTAACATTTTTCTAAACTTGAATTTTTATAATTTCAGCAAATAGCTAAACCCGCCCGTATATTTAGACACCTAACTAGACCTTAACATGTTAATATACTGCATAACTTTTAAAGCTTTAAGCAATAAATCTAGCCATTCCGTGGCAAGTTCCTACAGCCAGGAAGCAATGTCAGTACACATCTCAGTAGAAACTGCAGACTATTGCTGGAATTATGGCCCAAGTTGCGACAGCGATGTTTCACTCTGCATCACCAATTAGTCCGTGTTCTGGTAAATAAAGCTCTCTCGCTTACATAAGGATCAAAATCGCGTAAACAGAATCAAGAAAACAGCTAAATTCGGATAACGTAATACCGGGAACGTAATGGAGGACCTAATGGATAACCTCTGCCTGTGGCGTTTGGGAAGGGTGCGATAGTTAAGACCCGCTCATATTTGTTTAGAAAATATCACTGTCACAGTAGCTGCCTTAAACCTGTCACAAAGCATGATTAAGACGAAACACCTAATCCTTCCTTAATAATATCATTATTAATACAAAACTAACTCTGTCTGTCACTGTTACGATTTCACATCTAAACTACTTAACTGATTTCGCTTTTTTGTGTTGATAGGCACAGGTTTCTACCCCTGCGGTATGTATAACGTGTTGTCCGCGCGGGCCGAGCCGCGTGCTTAAAGCTAGTTCAAAACATACCAGTGACATACCTGTATATGAAAAAGTTCACCTGCTGACAATATCAACAATGATTTCTCAGTTAAACCATCTACGCAAACCTAAAATGTTAATTTATTTAAACATAACCTACCTTTATTTGATATTTTAGCAACTTAATTGCACTTATAATATCAGTATATAAACTTGAAAAATTTTTTTTTGTCCCGCCTGAGACAAAATTTTTCAAGTTTATATACTGATATTATAACCTACCTTATTAATCTTTGATGAAGAGTTACAAGAAATATGTTTTGAACTTTTCACGGTACGCTAGATATACGCAACTACCTGAAATTTCCACTAGTTGGCGACCCTAGCAGACGTATTTAAATATTAAAACGGTCCCGTGCGCAACATTATCGCTTTTAAGTAAATAAACTTACGCGTCGCACTCGACAGCCCTATTACTAGTTGCGGTCTGGTCCCGGCAGATGCGGTTATGTGAGCACATAATAATTATTATTAGCAACTTGTTACTTCATGTAGTTTTGTCCAAATAATCTATACTAATATTATAAAGCTGAAGAGTTTGTTTGTTTGTTTGTTTGTTTGAACGTGCTAATCTCTGGAAGTACTGGTTCGAATTGAAAAATTGTTTTTGTGTTGGATAGTCGATGTATCGAGGAAGGCTTTAGGCTATATAACACCACGCTGCGACCAATAGGAGCGAAGCATCAGTGAAAAATGTTGCAAAAATAATCGCGATCTTAAAAACTGAAATTGACGCGTATGAAGTCGCAGGGAACAGCTAGTGAATTTAATTTTCACTTAAATATCTGTTATCAGTCATTATTATACCAAATATAAGAAAATTAATTGAGCGCAACCGAACGAGAGAGGAGTAGTAGAGCAGCGACTCTACTTCCTTTTCAATATATACATTCTTTCTTTTCAATATGGAAACTACAGAACGCTCAAGCGGGCAATTAAAAATTAATTGCTCTTATTTATTTCTTTTTAGCAAAACACGGTGCATTCACTATTGTTTTGAGAATATTGTTTTGAACCCATTGTAGGGAGTTGATATTATTATTTTTGCTATTGTAATTAGATCCCGTATGTCCCAGACTAATACAGTTAAGGAGGCGCTTGTTGTCAACAAAGAGATCAGAATTGCGGTTCATTAGCCACTGTAGGTTTTTGTACTTGTATATACTTGTACTTGATGTTGGCCTCGTCTAACTAAATCATTGCAGCAACTTTTCCTGGGTCTGCCTCTTCAGCGGTAGCCGTCTTTAGGCACCTATCGTGTACCTAACGATTTAGGACCATCTGTCCGGATGTTCAACAAGTTCACAAGTTCAAAGTCGCTCAGCGAGCTTAAGAATCTGTGCTCGGTATCTCGTTAAGAGACAGGACACGAAACGAGCATATTTAACAGAGGACGAAAATTATTAAATTTTCACTTTACCAGATATCTCACGAGTCCATCCGATGGAATAGGCTCTATCACTTTCCTTCAGCTTTCTATACAGGGTGTAAAAAAACTAAACGCAGACCCTGAAGCTACGCAATCTGAAAAGCAAACCAAGTCATATTACACAATATTATAGCTGGGAAATGATTTTTATTTTTGGGAGTCAAAAAAATATTATAATTCATAGCACGCAATGTATAGCAGCCGGAGCGTCGGCCGCTGCGCTGGAGATGGCTGCTAAGTTCAAAATTCATCCGCGCTGAGCCGTACATTGCGTATTGTAATTAAAAAAGCCTTATACTGAACGAAATAATAAAAAAAAACACTATGTTTCTAAGAAGAAAAGTTTTTAAGTAACCTTTGGCAACAGTTTTTGTAAATAAATGGAAAACCAAATTGTGACTTTGACCCTCAATATCTTCGGAACCAGCTGTTTCCCAGGTATAGTATATAATTACCGTCCCATTTCCATACTTCCCGTTTTGTCGAAGCTCTTTGAAAGATTGGTGCACAATATTATTTATCCTGTATTACATAACACTATTATTGAACAACAACATGGGTTTGTTAAAAAGCGTTCTACAACTACTAATCTATTAATTTATGCAACTTATTTATTTGAAGGTTTAGACAAATATAAACAAACAGACAGCGTGTACACTGATTTTTGTAAAGCATTTGATCGCTTATAACGGCATCCGTGGTAACCTGTGGCGCTGGTTTAAATCTTACATCTCGAATCGTACCCAAAAGGTTGTAATCAACGGCTATGAGTCTGGTTTTGTTTCCGTTACTTCAGGCGTTCCACAAGGCTCGATATTGGGTCCCCTTTTGTTCATCATTTTTATTAACGACGTTCGCTCCTGTTTTAAATTTTGTAACATTTTATTATACGCAGATGACCTTAAGATTTATCATACTATTAACGATATAGAAAATCATAAAAAAGTCCAAAGTGATTTAGATACCTTTTCTGATTATTGTAGGAATAATAAACTAAGCTTAAACATAAATAAATGTAAATCAATAACTTTTACAAAAAAGAGGATAAATAGTAACTATCCCTACAAACTGTGTGGTGTGCAGATTGAGAATGTTGAACAAATAAGGGACCTCGGAGTAACATTAGATCAGAAACTACACTTAGACACACACGTGGAAAATATTATTAATAAAGCTTTTAAAATTTATGGATTTACAATGCGTTCTAGTAATGATTTTACTCGACCATCTACCTATCTATGTCTTTATAAATCTCTAATTCGTTCGCAGCTTGAATATGCTGTGCCTGTGTGGAACCCCTTCTTTAACAAGTACATTGTAGCACTTGAGTCTGCACAGAAGCGTTTTTTACGAGTTATGCATTATAAATGTTTCCATTGTAATTTATCATACGACCACTTGCTAAGAAAGTACAATCTGTTAACCCTTGAATCTAGACGTCTTCAACTTGAGGCAATATTTTTATATGATCTGTGTCATAACCAATACGATTGTATTAATCTTAATAATAAATTGTGTTTCCGAATTCCTAATAAGACACACTTTCGTAATATGCCTAAATTGTTTGCTACCAGTCTTTGTCGCACACATGCTGGTAAACGCTCACCTATGTTTAGAATTACTGATTCATACAACAATAACTTTAACCCTATTGATATTCATGCTACTAGTGTTGGTGTTTTTAAAAAACTTTTGTCAGATATGCTTAATAATCTGGCCTAATTTTAATTTTAATTTATGTGAATTTACTTTGATATGAATCTAATGAACCATTGTTTTGCTTCATAAGGTATTAATAAGATATTTAGCACTTAATTTGCTTGAATAATCATAAGTATATACAACATCACCTTTCAACTTTGTATTATTATTCTGTGGTTAATGTTGTTGGTGACACAATGATAATTATTTATGAATAAGTACTTTTGATATAAGATCCATATTGTGTACACTGTTTATTAACCCAAATAAAGAGAAGAAAAAAAAATAGTTCTAAAGAAAAAATGGATCCTAGTTATGGCGGCAGTATGTGGTTTTCGGATCTGCGTTTGGTTTTTTTACACCCGTTATACTCCGTATACACACTTTCGAAATCTTTATCGAAATTACAATTCCTTGAATAAAAAACATTTTTCGACTTTTTTAAGTGGGACTTGAACCCACGAAGAGAAGGTGGAAGAGAAGAAATATGTTCTAGTTACACCAGCAATTTATTTGGTTCAAAACAATCTTAAAACATAAATCAATATGTACCTATTAGTTAAAAAACTTTGAGGAAGTAAAAAGGTGGGTAAACATTTATTATAACATTTTGTGATGTCATGACGATGATAGCCCTTGAGAGTAACCACAAATGTTGACGCCCGATATTTCAAACTCTACAAATGCACCAAATTCTGTTGCTCTGAATAATGATTCTCTTCTTTCTCTTCATATAACTACATCGAATCGTGATACAGTTTCTTTGTTTCTTTGTTTGAACGCGCTAATCTCAGGAAGTACTGGTACGAATTGAAAAAATCTTTTTGTGTTGGATAGTCCATTTATCAAGGAAGGCTTTAAGCTATATAACATCACGCTGCGACCAGTATGAGCGAAGCCTCAGTGAAACATGTGGCAAAAATAATCGTGATCATAATAACAGAAATTGACGCGTACGAAGTCGCAGGCAACAGCTTTTAATATTATAAATGTGAATGTAAGTTTGCTTATTACGATTTCACACGAAAACTACTTAAAGGTACATCATGACACTTTGTACACATATTCTTGGAGGTATTAGAAGTAGCATAGGCTATTTGGTATCCCCCACTGTTGGGCATTAGTTTCAGCACGCGCGATATAAAGTGTAGTTCACGTAGACAGAGTCGCGGGTCAAAAGCTAGTTGATTATTTCGTAAGCCATTTGCAACGTGACGTCATCAATATTTTTTCCGAAGGCGAGAAAGCTAACGATATAGTTGGTTTTGTATTCTTCTCCAATACGATACTTATGAAATAGTTTATCCGGATAGTGTGATCAGATTTGACTTATCTTAATTTTTTCTTTATAATAAAATTATGACACCAGTGTTTTTAAATCATAAAAGACTAACTGCTGATGCAAAAAAGGCGATGTTCCTTTGTGTGAAACGATTCTCCTGTTACTTCTGCACAGTCGATAATGCAAAACATGAGTGCATCATATATCCAGCCATAGCCAGTCAGAGGGATATGTTTTTATTGCGTTTTACGTAAAATCCGTGGATAAGATCAACATTTATAAACACAAACATACCAATTTTGATTTTGCCCAATACAAGAATCTAAGTAAAATGATATCGTATGTTTTCCATTTTACGCTTCTTATTTTATGCAATACTAAAATCAGCTAGCTATTTTAATAGCTCCCCTTTATGCTATTTGATAAAGCCTAACAAAACAATAGTCTAATTTTCTCAAAATATTATAAATCGTGAAATTGTATAAGTACCTAGCTTTTGTTTATACTAAATCAAAACATGCCACAGTTTTTGAAGATTTATTGAAAATTGTGTATCTTCTTTGATTGTGTCTGAACTTTATGTTCAGTGTCAGCTTTATGAAATATTATATTACACTGATCACACATACTTTTCTTAGAATGGAAGAATGAATAAATAAATCTTGTATTGAAAATAGTTTCATTCCCTGTATAGATTATCAACATTAAATTGCAATATGTCTGATGTTCTTTAAACTCAGGTCGTTCGTATGATTTTATTACATTCAGTAGTTTTTCCAGAATTATGAACAGAAAGTTGATTTTCCCCAGTAGCTATTGTCCATGTAAACTCGCTCCGTACGAGCGAGCCGTGTGAGTGAGCACCGGCTAAGTACAACACCCAGGAAGGTATTTGTCGCACGATGTCGCTCCTTCCTTTCAACGCTATGATTAATGATACGTTATTTTTCATTGAAACAGCTGCTACGTATTTTTTCGAGTCTTCTGTTCCATAAAGCGGACCTATTAGTCACGCCCTGAATGTCATCGAATGCGGATTTTAAGGTTCTTTGTGTTTTTTTATTCTACCTTTTGCAGTAACGGTTTTCGGAATTCTTTGATGTTTACGCTTTCAGTTGAACAGTGCTTACTCGCATATTCGCATTCTTGAGTAAAAAACGTTTTCCACTTAAACGTTCACGACCCGACCGCGTAGTGACGCAGATTTACATGAAAGAAAATAATTCAAGACAAGAAATCCTTATAGTTTCACCCTGTCCATCGGTCTGTCTATCAGTAGATGATATATATAGTATCTAGATGTACTCACCGATAAGTACTAACTTATCGGTGAGTACATCTAGCGGTGGTTAAAAGGATTTTAGTTAGCCTTTGGAAACAGAGATGAAAGCGCACGTGTTGAAATACAAGATTTAAAATGTGTGTTTTTACACGTAGTGGAGGTACAAATATGTTTTTATTACATTTTATTTTATGACCTTTTTGCTGCGATAAACATATTATTATCCACCCCCATGCCAAATAAGCTTTCTCATACTATTAAACTAGTGTTTGAGCGAAACTATTAAACTAGTGTTTCAGAAAACTTATTTGGCATGGTGGTGGATAATAATATTTTCCTTCTTAAGGTTGTCTGGTAGAGATCGCTTCTTAGCGATAAGACCGCCGATTAGTATTTTTTTTTATTCTAAATGTTTCTTTTTTGTCATGTGTTTTATGTGCAATAAAGTGTATTGTATTGAGTGGTCGGACATTGTTTGGAGGTCGGTGTACTGAAAATATACCCTACATTGTATTGTTCTCAAATTAGTAGCTATTAAACACAAGTGAAAGATAAAGGAGTTGTCCCAAATTATATGGCGGCTAGGCCCAGAACCTGTACACATTTCCAAAAGTCAGGGCAATATACCTACAACACTTTGTTAGTATTCAAATTCTATAAAATAGCTTCGTTTAATGGCTCAAACAAAAATAAACTTATTAGAATAGCAATACTAAACAACAAAAACTATTATGGCGGATGACACTTTGATGACATCTGTCAGTTTTGACAATTTCAAAATCGCTTAGCTCGATTCGAACAAGTGATATTGTTTGCTTACTTGTGCTTGTTGTATTAATAACAAACAAAACAAACAGTTTTAACTAATGTTATGCCTAAAGGATATAATTTGCGAAAGATATAATTACCTTTTCACGTAAGATTATGGCATAATATGCCATAATCTTACGTGAATATTATGGCATTTAGAGTTTATGGTTTATCTTTTTTTTTCGTCGAACGCCATCTTGTATGCCTAATTGCCTAAAGAGGGATATTTATTAGATTGTATTTATTTTTGAGCCCCTAAATTATACGTTATATACCGTTATTTGTATTTTTCCCAAAATCAGTAGATTTTTCTTGATTTTTTAGATTACTGTACAATGTCTGGGCCTGTTACGGGACATCTCTTTTACGTATTTAACTCGCAGCTATTAGAGTTTTATATTTTGTTTTGATTTATAGTTTCAAACACTTATCAGAGTTCGTGGTCACGGATAGATCACGGTAGGTTTTTAATATAAAACCGTGTTCAATCTGTAAATGTATCATTCATTTCAATGACACTATGAAACATGCTAAGATGTTGGGTGTGTTTATAGAGATATGAGCTCGTGGGTTCTTCTTCAGCGCTCGGAGAACTGTACTAAGAAACTGTGGAGGGCGCCACTTGCTTTAACTCAGAAGCAAGAAAGAGTTGATTAAAGATTAAAGATAGAAAAGAAAACAAGTTATTTTCAATTTGTCTCCCCTTGTTTATTTATATGTTTAATATAGAAAATTATTGATTGATGCACATACATGAGCTTGGCAGTTAAGTAATGAGCCACATACATTACACTTACATTAGAGTTAAGAACTAATTACCACTATGCAATTAAACAAAAGTTGTGTGCTTAACTATAAGCTTAAATTCTCAGATTTAGTGAAGGAAAGCTGAGAAGCAGGAATTCCTTCACTCACGTCTGACTAAAACTAAGGTTGGCCTAACCTATGAGCTGAGGAGTATCATCAATGGATGAAAAACTATCAAAAGAATAAATGTTCATAAATACCTAGTAGCATGATATTAGATCATGTCACCGATAATAAATTATAACGTCACCGTGGAGAACCACAAATATCCCTCCGTCCCTGGAGCAGGCAGAGATTCTCACATGCGCGCAGGATGCAGGAGTATGTCCTAGTAGCTAGGAGCGAGGAGGGCGATATTTCAAGCCCATAAAAATGCAGCAACAATCACCAAGATGAGGCGATGCATCATGTAAATTTATCCATCAAGGGACAATATAAAAATGTTAGTCCATAAGGAGACAAATTGAAGAGAAAATAAGAAAAAAGAAATTAGCCCTTTGGCTTTACATGCCCACAGGCATTTTGGCACGCTTGACCGCCATTAAAAATTTACTTGTTCGCGAACAAGAAAGCTAGGAATCCAAAATTCAGGAAGCGTAGTAAAAAGACTGGCCACCAAATGGCATCCGCTTATAAAGCCAATCCAACCTCTCCCCTCTATGACAAGCAAGTTTTTTTTTTTTAATTCTTTGCATTCACGACTTGGAACCACTTAACTTGACTGACACATAAAGCCAAACAACGCAGAAAACTGCTCAGCCCTGAAAAAGTAGAAAACTACTTAAAAAAAAATCAACACAAATAGACATTTGCCTATTAATGTAATAATATAAAAAATAACATTCAAATTATTAGATAAAGAAAGGAATTGTGGGATGACAGACACAAAGTTGCACCTATAGTGTTCCATCAGCCGGATAGATGGCGTTATCAGTAAAAATCCTTAGCTGCGCACGAGCTGTTGAAACAAAATAAATGCAAAAAATGTAACGACGTGTTACAACTATACATTGAAATTAAAGATTTATTAACGCGTAAATTAAAGAAACAAACTATGTTTAAAACTTGTTTATGATAACCATTACCATAATTAGAAAAAGACAATCAAGTGAACTAAGTACCTAATTCAAATAAATAAAATCTGAATTTCTACGTCTCTGGGACTTCCCTCTCTCTCTCTCTCTCTCTCTCTCTCTTGAATCGCTTGAATCAGATTGATTTACATAATTTGATATTTGTTCACATCGTGTTTAGGTATATTTTTAATTCAAAACCATAGTTGATGGTTTGTTGACGACATTGTCGTTGAGTTGATCCATAACGTCAGATCCAATTCCCAAAACAAAAAATACACTTAATTGCAGCCGAAAATTGCTCGTTTAACAATTTTTCAGTCTGCAAACCCCTAAAAAAATCAAGCAGAATTTTGAGGATCCCATTAGCCATCATTTTTGAAATATTTTTATTTTAGAACTGAAAAAAATTACATTTATATATATTATATTAATGTGATATCATGTAATGTACAGACAACGGCAGGTCAACCTACCCAAAAAGTTAAAGGTCATTGAATTGATTTTGAACTTTAAGTCCAACAAGTAGAGATCAATATCAATTGAGAAAATTTGACAATATTTTTTTGGTAGGTTGACGTGCTGTCTATACTATATTAATGTGAAGGTTGGTGGTTCTTTTTCTTTGCAATAGTAAAAAGTTCATATTCGTAAAAAACTTTGAATTTCGAATTTTTTCGGACGAAACACAGATTGTGATTTCTCGGAAGTTCATACTCAAAATATATAGTTCTATTAAACATCACTCGAACGTAACGAGTGCTAAGGACCAGTCTAAGTAAAAGTTCGTAAACGAATTTAGACATTTTGAGGTTAGTTTAGCTTTAAAAAGACATTTCTCTGTTGGAAACGTAAATGAATGAAAAACAGTTTACTGTTGACTTTTTCACCAATTTGGTTAAGCAGTGATTCATGCAACTGTTTTCTTTTATATTAGATTTAAATTAAGTTACTGCAACAACAATCCTCTTTGTACCCGGTATTTAGTATTTTAGTTTTTAACTATGTATCAGTTTAAAAATATTTGATCATTAGAACAATTTTAGATAGATTTTTATCATATAAATACTTTGGCTTTTTAGAAACGTTATTACAAAACATCAGATACTGTCTATGTTATTCCAGATTCATATTTCAATTTGGCTGTATAGATAAATCCGAGGCAGTAACACTTGTAATTAAAATTACGAATAGTACCTAATGTTTCTATGGGTGCCGTGCACCAGAATAGGAGTTAGACGAAACAATCTAACTTTTCAGTAGGTCCGGACAAATCGTAAGCGAATTATCACACGAAAAAAAAACCATTACAGTCATGAGAATCACTTCTCTGATCTCGGTCAGTTTCCGCGAATAAATAAGCGCAACGATTACAAAACTTGCGGGCACTTATTTATCAATTCGAATGGCTGAACATAAAACCGCTATACTCCATACCCCGTGGACCATATTTTAAAAAACACTGACATATCTATACTAATATTTTAAAGCTGAAGAGTGTGTTTGTTTGTTTGTTTGTTTGTTTGAACGCGCTAACCTTAGGAAATAGTTGTTTGAATTGAAAAATCTATACCTACTAATATTACAAAGCTGAAGAGTGTGTTTGTTTGTTTGTTTGAACGCGCTAATCTCAGGAAGTACTGGTTCGAATTGAAAAAATATTTTTGTCTTGGTTAGCCCATTTATCGAGGAAGGCTATCTAACATCACACTGCGACCAATAGGAGCAAAGCATCAGTGAAAAATGTTACAAAAATAATCGCGTTCATAATAACAGAAATTGACGCGGACGAAGTCGCGGGCAACATAAACATAAATATAATGTTTTATGCACAAATATAAAAACTCGGGCAGAAATTTCCTGAATGAAAATATTACATTGTAAGCCCAAAAAGAAGTAGGTAGGTAGGTGCCTAAGTGACAGGCAGTTTGATAGTAAGTTATAACTGTGCTCGTTTTTCATGTGACTGAAAAAAATATCACGTAGCAGTAACACGACGTACTTCTAAACGGCTGCCTACTATAGTGGCCGCGCAATAAATAAAAAAGGCGATTTAGGAAATCCCGACATGACTCCCCGGATTTATACAGAGTGTACCGACGCAAACTTTTCCTTGAGGTCATCAAAATTCTCCCCTCGTGCGGACGATTGAATGTTATGGCCCGCGAGACGCTCTCTACACTGAGTTATGGGTTGTTGCCCCCTGACATGCTTACTGGATACTGATTTAATTCAATCCCACAACTCAGAAACCACTAGTTAATTTTAGGGACCCGATTCTGAATTGACGATTGACAAACTACGTTATACAGAATGATTTAGAAAGAGCGAATTTGCTTTGTAATCGTAAAGCATGTATTTTTTAATGTAAAGTAAGAGAAGCATGAAATATTTAAATGATTTGAGTCAGTACCTATTAAACAATCGATGGCGGTTGTCATGCGCCAGCTAAAATTAAGTTTCTTATTTAAGCTCTTCTTGAGCATTATTTTTTTTCATGAACCTTATAACAAAAGTAATGCTTTATTATATAAAAAAGTCGTGTTAGTTACCCCACTTATAACTCGAGAAAGGCTGGACCGATTTTTATGATTTTTATGGCTTGCCTTGGTATTCGTCGGGAATAGGATAATAACTATTAAAAACATTGGAAAGTTAACGTCACAAATAACTAATTAAATAAATAAAAATATAAAATAAAATAAAAATAAAAATAAAATAAAATCATTTATTTATTTATAACATCTCTCAGAAAACCACCAGATAACATTGCCGTATTCTAATTAACTAGGTCGGCTGTTCTATATTTTATAATAATAGTTACATTACACCATTAAGATAAATGTTAGTTGTCCTTCGGCCCTCTGCAAGTTGGCTTCGGTCCCAAGCACGCCTTCCAAAGGTACGGGACATAGTCCCGAAATTAAAAAAAAACAACAATACTAATAATATAATACATGCCACACTGGGCCACACAGAGCCATCTAGTCCCAAATTTGGCTACTACTAAATAGCTTGGGGTGTGGGGTATTCGACTACTGATACACTTGCGTAATATAGTTTTTATTGTAATTATATACTCGTACTTAGGCTTAGTATACATAGAAAAACATCCAGAGCAGTACAAACAGACATGTTCATGCACACACATATTTATACTATTCGGAGATTGAATGCGCGACCCATGGCTGAATAGCAGCGTTTACTACCACTGATATAACTGGTCGTCATAATATAATAGGGGTTAAAGTATGAAATTGCCGATAATTTTCCCACTTTTTATTTTGTTTATAGCTCTTAAGTATAGTCATATTATTGCGTAATTCTTTTTGAATTGTATCAAAAACTAAATAAAGTAACTTTTGACTAAAAAAAAATGCAATACTAGTGCCTATTACTTCAAAGGAAGTCGTTGAAAAGACCCTTACAATGTGTCAGCTGACCTTCTTGCTTCAATTAAGTATATTTGTATTATATACTTCGATTTTCAGAAATTTAAATACTATAATGAGTAGCTTTATAACCATCTAACTTTCACCTTTAATTGCTTTGAAAACGGTTCAGGTGTTTATAAAAAACTAAAAAATTTTTAGTATGGAAAAATGACTTTTCTCGATTTCGTCCATACAAAACGGCAATTTCATACTTTAACCCCTAATAATAAACCTCTCATTTGCCAATAGTTCAAAAAAAGTTGATGGATAACGTGTATTTTAAAATACCCATTTGTTTTATTTAAATATTGTATATATACTTCTAGAAATCGAATCAACAAACATATAAGCTGTAGTGTAAATATATGAATTTCACAGAAAGTGACAATCTAATATTGAAATCTTAGCAATATGTCAATCATCACTTCGATGAAGTATTAATCATCACTAAGATGAATTGCACTCATCGACAACAGACTTGAGAAGGGATTCAGCTAGATCAGCAGAAGAAGCAAGCTCTTCAGTAGTAGAGGGAGCTATATTTGAAAAAAAAGTCTCAAATGTATTTGCAACCTCTGTGCTCGTGTTTATTAGCTTATCCCCTAACTTGAGAGAGTAAGTAGGATTATTTGGTTTTACTCTACATATCTCTTTATTAATAATATTCCAAGTGGTTTTTGCCTTATTTTTGGAAGCCAAAATTAAATTATAAAGATAGATTGACTTCGCTTTGGCACATACTAATTTAAATAATTTAGAGTATTTATAACATATCCTATGATATGTGGGTTTTGAGAATCAGCCTTTAAACTATACAGGGTAAAATTTTAACCACCTTCCAAATTTTAATATATCAATCTACGAGACGAAATAGAAATGACGTATTTTTTCTTTTGGTTTAGCCCAGTACAAAAATGTCAAGATAAAGCACTTAGAAAATGTCCGCCAAAAATCTAAAATTTTTGATACGGCCGCCTAGCAACACTTTTTTTACGCAATGCACATCACATTTATTCATTACAATACTTTAAGTTTTTGATTTTCCCTTTATACCTAAACAGGCCTAAACTGTAAAAAATTTAAACTATATTGCGAAAAAATTTTTCGGGTGAAAACTTGATTTATATTTTTTTACTTCATAAATGGGCTCTAAATACGATACTGAACGCCTACAAAAATTTTGGAAAGTGATTAAAATTTTTAACATATAGAGAGACACTATATAACATATCTCGTTTTAACATATAGATAGTATTAGCATAGGGAAATATTACTTTCCCTATGGTATTAGGTAAATGGTATAACAAGCCGTAACTAGCCTATGTTAACTTAATATGCATATAACTTCTATGGTGAAGCAAAAAATATGATATCGTCATTTTTTAAAACAAAAATCATACTAATCGGATTCCAATAATATTGATTTGTAGGAAAGTAAAAAGAATTAAATGATGATATCAAATTTCTGACTTCACTATACTATTTTAATGCATATGTTAGCATAGTATTGGCTTGTTAAAATACCATTTACCTAACAGCCTGTATAGATATACAAGACCACTTTAGTATATGCTATCAGCCATGCAATATCGGCTAAGTGTCTGTTACGAACGAGGCTGTATGGTCAGTCAATGTAACCCGGTTTAAACGTCAGGCAGTAAGTAAATGATCGCGTTTCATGTTTGTCGATATTTTTTCCTCATAAAGTTTTATTGTATCCTTAGTTCACTTGATTTTTAACCTGCCTGGACTATAAGCGTCAAAAGTTTTACCTACTAAGTATTTAAAACAGGAAGCTTTGTCTAGAACTAAAAACATTATTTAGTTTATGTAAAAATAAGTCATTTTTGGCACGGTTGCGAGCTTATCTTTAACTTGCGACACATTTTGCGCTCCTGGGTGTGATCGCGTTTTAAATTGGACATTTTATGCAAATTTCTCCGAGTACATTTTACTTATCAAGCACCTAGTAATAATTTCACGGACATTATAAATCTGAATGAAAGTAAATTTAGTCTTAACTTAGACTAAGCATTCATTGATCATTTGACGACCATTTGGATCAGCGGTAGTTAACGCTTCTTCTGACCCATGGGTCGCGGGTTCGATCCCCGCACAGTACAAGTATTTGTGTGCATGAACATGTCTGTTTGTACTGGTCTGGGTGTTTTCTATGTATTATAAGTATGTATTTACAAAAAAAAAGTATATAAGTAAGTTTATCGGTTGTCTAGTACCCCATACGACAGGGTATTTAATAGTAGCTTAATTTGGGACTAGATGGCTCTGTGTGGCCCAGTGTGGCATGTCTTAAAATATTTATTATTATTATTATTTATTAGTTGTAAGTATAAACATACTTACGTTTACGAAATACGTTTTATAACAAGTTTATATTCATTTTTATGTTTTAACGACACATTTTTTTGTGTTTTTTCTCCAATATTACACGAGCTTTAAATATATATTGAAAGGCTCGAACTAATTTCTGGAATCGACAAGTCTCAGACATATTTTTACTAAAAGAGTTTTTACGGATTTCACTCATTTATCAAGTAAATTTATCAATAACTAGATGACACGGTGTACTACGTATCACATCACAAACATTTCTGAACGAACCAACAATGGCAACCATCTAAGGGTAGAGTTCACCGACAGACGGTTAAAATTTAAACAGCGTTTAAATTATTATTTGACATATTTTGTATGGGAATTGTGTCAAATTAATCGTCAATCTATGTTTACCGGCTGTTTAAATATTGGTGAACTCGGGTCTTAATATTAAAATTTAATTATGCGATAATCCAAGTCATGTAGATATAATACGAGTATGTTGTCAATTCGAAACCCTTAATTTAATACGTGCTTCAATTTGAGTGGACCTGAGTCTACCGTATCGAGGGACGAACGTCAAATGTTGACAGGAAAGTAGGTAGAACAGTTTATATCGGAAAATAAAATTGTTTTTTTATTGTCTTTCTCGTAATTTTGCCATTTTTTCTCACCGTTTAAACCTTCCCTGGACTACGAAAACATTTCTAAACCGAAATCAGCTAAATCGGCCCGACTGTTCTCGAGTTTTAGCGAGACAAACTAACAGCAATTGATTTTTATATCTAGACTAGAGAAGATTTCCAAAGAACAGTAACTTAAATCATTTGGTTGGAAAAAATGTATACTGGCAAACAAAGCTTTGCACCTGTTTCAATTAATCTAATTCACGAGGCCGATGGCTGCGGGGCCGGTTCATCGACCGAGGTCATATAAATGCAGTTCATATTGCGTGATTTGGTTTGCAAACCACCTACCAGCTAGAGTGAGACATGAGCAGCTGTCAGCCCTGAGTGTGTTTCTCTCATACCACGGCGCGATAAGGCCAATTTATACCGCACCACACTCTATGATGACATTATACTGCGGTAGCGTCCCTCGCTCAGATTCAAACCAGTGCAGCAGTGGGTCTAGCACGAAAAACTATCGAATTCGAATCGTTTGCGTGTTCGTATCGCCATCGAAATATTTAGTATGAAAACTTAAACAGCGCTCGCGCGGTCAAAACGAGAACTACAAAACAAAGCACGAACTTTGTGTCGTTTGCTTTCGATACGCAAACGATTCGAAGTCGATAGTTTTTTTTTTGCTAGACCCACAGGTAATAAGTGACGTGCTAGATGTTTAAGGGTGCTGCGATTCCGGGACCCGTTTCATCTTCTACGGCCATTCGCCAATTCAATCGTAAATTTGGCGTACTGAGAAAGATAATTGACATTGAAAATCTTTGTAATAAAAGACTGAAGGAAGTAACAGCCCATAATCATCACTCAGCACGACAAAAGCATCCCATTGAAATTAAGTAGGGAACTACAGTAATGATGGTTAGAGGCCTAATCAAAACGCTTTCTAAATGCGGGTTGGTAATTTCAAACCCGAGCAATATTGCCCGACCCGGTTATCAAATCAAGTACCCCGCGATCCTGGCCCGGTTCTTAAGCAGCTAAATACATTTTTCGTTTCGGTGTATAGTAGTCGCGTAAATTCAAAAAACCAATATCTAATGCAAAGTTGGAGATCCTGTTGTAAAATAGCAAGATATCAACCTGCAAAGAAATGTCTCGTCATATGTTTTTTATTTATTTAGCCCCTATCATCCCATTGCTGTGCAAAGGTCTCCCCCAACTGTTCCACCAATCTCCGTCCATCGCCAATGACTCCCTATTTCTTGCCTGTCTAATCAAATCATCGCACCATATCTTTCAGGGTACCTCTTCAGCGGTAGCCGTCCGTAGATACCAATCGTGTGTAAATTTAGGCCCATTAAAATGTTTGTCCTGATGCATCCTACTCATGTGGCCTGCCTACTTCCACTTCAGCTTAGTCTTATAGTGCCAAAAGGTAGGGTGCGAACTAAACTGTACCAAGGAATATTTATCTAGGTATATTTATGAATAGCGTGATTGAGGGGGGGGTCATCCATCCATTAATTACGTCACAGATTTTTGAGATTTTCAGACCCCTCCCCCCGTTGTCACGCATTTTTACGAAAATAGCCATACTATTTTGCCCAATGTCACAAAAAGTAAGACCTCCCCCCTCCCCCCCTCCCCCCCCCGTTAATGTGTGACGTAATTTGTGGACGGCCCCGGGCGATCTGATTTAATTCTATTCCAAAACTAACTGAAACGGACAACTGCGTCCGGCGATTACCATAAATAATATGTCACATCTTTAATAATAAAAGTTTTGCTAATTATTAATTCAAATTTTAACGCATTGCAGGGGAAACACTTGTAAATAAAACATAATCGCTTCAGTTAAATTACCTTACTGGGAATTCTGATATTCAACACTGAAAAATCATAACATTCCTTTTTGCTTCGCCGTAGTCGGGTAAAAACAGAATATTTACTATGAATTCTGACATTCAGGCCACTTTTTAGTGACGACCATTTGAAATAGTGGTAGTAAACGCTGCTACTGAGCCATGGGTTGCAGGTTCGGTCCCCGCACAGTATAAATATTTGTGTGCTGGAACATGTCTGTTTGTACTAGTATGGGTGTTTTTTTATGTTTAATAAGTATATATTAACAAAAAAAGTGTATAAGTAAGTTTTTTGGTTGTCTAGTACCCCATACGCCAAGCTACTTAATAGTAGCTTAATTTGGGACTAGATGGCTCTGTGTGGCCCAGTGTGGAATGTTTTAAAATATTATTATATGCTAAGGGGAAACCCGTACTCTCACTTCATAAGACGCCGGAAGGACATTTCTAAACGGAAGTTTGGAGTCCCTTAAATCCTATATGCTCTTAAAAAAATAAGACAATTCTATACACATCTAAAGTGGCGTCTGTAAGACCAGGGGAATAACACGCTGAGTTTACCTTAGTGGTAGTACCTCAAAATTTCGCCCCTCTCCCCTAAGTGGCTTACAAGCTCTCTTGCCTCGGTTACGCCACCCGAATTTAGTGCATAAACTCGTTTACCGCAACCTGTGAACTTTACAGCTCGACTGACGCTTCAGTGGTTTAGTTTGAGTATCAGTTTTAATCAATAGTGAGTTTGATCTGCTCTAAATACTTTGAGCGTATGTTGAATAATTGGGAAAAAATCCCCAATTAAAATGGGATAACACGCAAAAAAGAGGTCAGTCACTATTCTCCAATAAAACTTTATGCTGAACTCGTGAAAATACTACAGTGAACTAAAACGACAATCTCATATTATTTGAACACATTGCGAAATTGTTTATTCAACGTTGTTTATAATTGAAGTTTGGAAATTTATACATTGAATTGAATTTAACCTAAGTTTATCTATCTCGCGACTTATTTCAAAGTTAATTAAGGTCTAGAAGAGGTTACAATATTCATAGTTTATTGATCTTGTTATGGATATTACTAGGCTTAACAACATGGAAGTTACAATTCCCAATAGTATCGACTTAGTTAAGACATCAAACATGGCGGATTACCGTTCCGATTTATGCTATTTAATACATTTAAGGTCTAATAACATTAAAAACTAGAAAAAATGTATTCGAATTACGGTCTGCTTCATACATAAATGTCTAAGCGCCGCACTCACGGACGTTATTTAGTCTCAATCGTCCATTAATGTGAGACGTCAAATAATTTCAACCTTATGTATGAAATTTTAAGGACGACATTGTTACTAAATAACGTCTGTGAGTGCGGCGGTATGTGTTCTAAGGTATTTTGGAAACTAATTGAAATGTTAACGCAACTCCGGTCGCAACTCATATAAGGTGTGTTTTGTTCTTGATCTCGCCCTGAATGACCCGGATGACGTTGCGCCCTGCGTCGAATCCTTCTACGTTCCTTCCGTAACTCATCAATTTAGATATTCGATGTTTTCTTTACATTTGAGATATTCTCAAAACACTTTCCCGTATTATTGTACTTAATTAATAAAGTCTTAAGGTACGCCCGGTAGGCGAAGCACTAAAGCGCGAATGACACAAGCATGAAAGTGAAAACTACTACTCCCCTTTTCTTTTTTTGTGCCGTCAAATAGAGCGTAGGTACATGTAAATCCGCTAAGCAATAAGTACTGCATGTTGTTTGTACGCTAATCTCAGAACGAAACAAGTATGACTAAAAATATTATCAATACTATAGTTTTTAAAAGTCAATACAGAGGTGTCTTGCCTACGCGCATGAATACAGTAAACGATCCCCAAAGTTTTCGAAGCGAGAAGACAAGTGTGACACACGATCGAAGTTAAAAGAGCGAATAAGTTTGTTCGATCTTTGAAATCTCGTAATGGACGAAAACGACATCGCAAGTACAAACCGCCGTTTGTCAAATCACTAATGGTGTGGAAAATCGGGAAAGTCCCGCTTCTAACAACGAACGGGCCAAAGCTATAGATGAACCCGAATAATGTATCAGCATTTGACTTTGGAGAGCTTGCTTCCACGCAATATGGCGGTGAAATGTGTATTATTAACATTACAATACCAATTTACTAAAAACACGAGCAAAGTGTAAGCACAAAACAATCAGATGTACAGATGTGTTTGAGCTGTAGCTAAACTTTTGCTAACTTAAATTTAATGGAGTCGATAAAAGATTAGATTTGTCTAAACTATGCCTTTATTACGACGATTTGACGACCATTTGGATCAGCGGTAGTAAATGCTGCTTCTGAGCCATGGGTCGCGGGTTCGATCCCCGCAAAGTACAAATATTTGTGTGCATGAACATGTCTGTTTGTACTGGTCTGGGTGTTTTCTATGTATTATAAGTATGTATTTACAAAAAAAAAGTATTTATGTAAGTTTATCGGTTGTCTAGTACCCCATACGACAGGGTACTTAATAGTAGCTTAATTTGGAATAAGATGGCTCTGTGTAGCCCAGTGAGGCATGTCTTAAATATTAAAAAAAAATTACAACGTCTAAAAGGTTAAGATCACAATTTTTGAACACAAACGTTATTTTATATTATTAGACATATTTCATGCGCAATGTTTTAAGTTAGTTGTCTATCAGTTTTAATTTGTGATTGATTAAGGTTCAGTTTTAAATGTTCCAACACCATATTGGGTCCTAGACGTTTTGCTAGGTAAAAAAGAGGGCAATTTAGATCTACATATTTTAAGATGAAATTGTATATTTTTATTTGCTTATATCTTGTTAAAATTGTACATATAACAGAACCCTAACTAACTTACTAACCCTACAGATTCTATTCCTAAAAACTTTTACATTGATAATACTAACACGCAAACACTGGCGTAGTTCAAGATTTATATTATTTTATGATATAATTATGATTCTTATTACATACTTAAAAAGCTATGCATTCTTGTTTAAACGTTCATGGTTCGTTGGCTCTACTGTTTTAGCATGTTCATACAAAAGGTAACTTTACACAAAGACCGAGACCGCGATTTCATGATCTAGGTACAATTGGATAA
Organism: Anania crocealis; assembly: GCA_949315895.1. Classification (NCBI taxonomy): domain Eukaryota; kingdom Metazoa; phylum Arthropoda; class Insecta; order Lepidoptera; family Crambidae; genus Anania; species Anania crocealis. Next base: position 3,186,705 of record OX438856.1, read on the forward strand.
ATGAATAGTGGCTTTCATGAACGGGGCGCAAATTGGATGAATGTAACAGTTTCTAAAGTAATCTGAGACACCGCTGTAAGATCTAAATTAGCGCTTTGCCATTTCTCTTTTCCATTGTGTCAAATTTCATTGTTTGAAAATAGTAAAAAGTACGATAACGGCCTATATTTCATATTTCATATTTATTTATTCACTACATAATATAATTTTGCAGACAATAAAGGCATGAAGATGTAATTAAATTATATTATGACCTCAACGAGGTATTCGTGATTATACAAATTATCATTTTAAATTATCTTAATTTAACATTCAAAATTTCTATTACAAATTAAATAAAAAAGTGTCAGCGCAGTAGTCAGTACCATAAACGTAGAATATAAGTCAGTACAATTTTACAAAATGTCAATAAATTATAATTACAGATGTCAAATTAGATAATGTCAAAATTAAAAGTCAAGGAAAAATCAATATTTTAAAGTAATAACTTAGAATAATAATAATGTCAATGGTATTAAATAATTAAATTTTATCATTAAAATATTCATTTAAGTTATAATATGCTTTTGTCACTAATATTTTCTTTAACTCTATTTCAAATTTATTACCTTGGAGGGCCTTTACAAAGTTAGGCAAATGATTGAATACCTTTACAGCCATATAATGTGGACCGCGCTTGTATAATGCAAGTCGGGCTGCAGGCAGAACAAAATCATTTGCGCGGCGCGAGGCATAACGGCTCGTCGTGTCGTCAAAATGATTAAAATATGTACTGTGTTTCTTTATAAAACGACACAATTCAAATATGTAGACGCATGTGACGGTGAGTAATTTATATTTTACAAATATCGTCCTACAAGTTTCTCTTGGCGTCGTGAATGTAATAATTCGAAGACATCTTTTTTGCAACACAGATACCGCGGACACATCGGTCGAGTTGCCCCAAAATATAATCCCGTACCCTATCCAAGCGGCAGCGTGGCTGTGATACGCAGTAAGCGCACACTCTTCGTTTGTTCTTTTGCGAAGTTCTCGCAGCGCATAAGAGAAGCTACTGAGCCTACTCACCAACATTTCCACATGTGGTTTCCACGTCAGCGTCGAGTCTATCGTGACTCCAAGCAGTGAAAATTTATTCACTTGTTCAATCACTTGCCCCTGATAAGATATCGATAACATTTGTTCAACTCTTTGGTACGGCCTAAACTGCATCATTTTTGTTTTTCCGAAATTCAGTGAAAGACCTATTGTTTTTAATTCAAATACTATTTTTTGCAGAGATTCATTGATAATAGCTTGTAAGTTGTTTATATTATTTTGTTCGCAAGTAACTAAAAGAGTTGCATCGTCTGCAAATAGAATTACTTTTTGTGTGACAGCTGAAGGTAATTCATTTATATATGCTAAAAAAAGCAAACAACCCAGGACACTGCCTTGAGGTATAGACCCAGTTATAAATTTAGTACATGACTTGATTTGATTTAATTCTTTAGTTTCTCTATTTAAATGTGATATCTGTACAAACTGCTTCCTATTTAAAAGATAAGAAGTGAGCCAAGATTTTGTTTTCCCTCGTATACCCAGTAAATCTAGTTTTTGTAATAATATATTATGTAATACACAATTATATGCCTTGGTGATATCCATATAAAGAGCCACAACACATTGATTTTTATTTAGAGCTGTTAGTATTTCAAGATTACACTCGAATATCGCAGTCGTAGTTAAACGATTTTTCCTAAACCCATGTTGATATGTGTTTAAAGCATTATATTTTTCAAGAAACTTGTAAACTCTTTGACATAATATTTTCTCAAAGATCTTTGAGATTACGGGTAAAAGGGCAATAGGGCGGTAATTTTCAACATTAAGCTTGTCACTTTTTTTGAAAATAGGCTTTATAACAGCTATTTTTAAGGCATCGGGACATATGCCCTCATCATAAGACTGATTTATTAAAAAATTTAATGGTTTAACAAACTCATCTACACAGTATACCAGTAGAATACCCGGAATATCATCGTGCCCACATGAGTTATTGCGTTTAAGGCGTAATATAGCTTTTTTTAAGTCGAACTCTGTGACTTCACTTAAGTACATTGAGTTATGTAGGGGTGCGCCAAGACGATGAATAGGTGTATTGCTATTTTTGCCTGAACTAATACTTATAAAGTACTCGTTGAATGCTTGTGCAATCTTTGATGGTGATGTTTCATTTTTATTGTTATATTTTAAGCATATATTTTCGTGTTTAGTGGCTTCATTGGGTTTTATTTTTTCCTTTATCATTCTCCACATTTCTTTATATTTGTTATTTGAGTTTTTAAGCCTATTTATGTAACATTTTCTTTTTTCTTTAGCAAGAACTTTTTTCAGTGTTGCATTGTATAATTTCGTGTAAGTTTTTAGGGCTTCACTTTTATAAGTAGTTGTAAGTAAGCGTAATATACGTTTATGATAACAACACTTCTTTAAACCTTTCGTAATCCACTTAGTGTTTCGTCTATTTTTAATAATAATTTTCTTTTGGGGAATATATATGTCTAATAGGTTCTTGATTGCATTTAAAAAAATATTATAGTTATCATTTACATTATTATTTAAGGTTAATATGTTACACCAATTTATTTTGCCCATGTTTTCCTTAAAATTGTCCATGTTATTTTTATGAAAAAATCGTTTATTTATTTTATATGAATATGAATTATTGCACATACTATTCCGTAATGGAACCTGTCCAATTAATGTGTGGTGGTCAGATAAGTATATAATATTTATTTACAGTCGCTTCCATGTTTACATTGGCAGTTTCTATGAACTGGTCAATACAAGATGAGCTATGTTGCGTTTCTCGTGTCGGTTCCTTTATTAGGCATTGTAATCCAAAAGACTTTAACAAATTAATTAATTTCTGGGATAAATTTGTATTTTGTGTTATATCAATATTTATATCGCCTGCTATAATAATCTTTTTATTATTAGAATGCTTTGTAATATGATGTAATAAAGCTTGCAACTGCACAAAAAATATTTTACATCGCTTTCTGGTCGGTATATTGATATAATTAACAAATTATATTTAATGATTTCTATTGCACAAAATTCTACTACAAACTCTACCGTAAATGATTGAATATCTAAGCGCTCTGTAGTTTCGATATAGTTCCTAGTAAATATAGCCACACCACCATGTCTACCTCTACCATGTGAACTGTTCTGTCGTATGAATTTAGCTCGTAATTCGTAGCCCTCCAACGTATAAAGATGATAGTTATTAGGTAATAACCAGTGCTCAACTATCACAACAATGTCCATATCCGCCTTCATCAAAAGTACATTTAATTCATCAATTTTATTTGTCAAACATTGAATATTTTGGCACATAATTTTACAGTAATTAGTCACGAAAGGAAGGCATATTTTCGTGGTCAATTGTTAATGTTGATGAATTTGAAATATCCTCTCGCCGCTGGCTGCCAGTCATCACTAGACTGTCAAGAACCAGGATAAGCCGATTTAAATCATTGAGCACTGCTTTAAAACCTCGGATATTTATTTTTCCATTATTTTTGAAGAACATGTCAAAGGAGTAATTTAAATTTTTGTTTGAGTCAAGAATATAACAATAATCGTATTTTAAATTATCATAATAAATTAAGTCATTGAACATTTCTATTCTTCTATTGAAAATATTTGCTCGGTAACAATACTTAAAAGTTGGCAAACATAGAATAATATTAGTATGCGTTAATGTCAATAATATTTCTCTTATGTAGTCTACAGTTTGTTTATAATTACTTGACACATTAAAATCGGCTTCGCCTTCGCCCACTGCTGGGCAAAGGCATTGAATTTAAGTTATCATAGCAATGACGGGCGGGACTACACGTTATGATTGCTTATTAACGAGTATTACCCGTTATTTACAACAGGCATTTAAACAAAACAATGTCTGCACCTGGTATCATATATGTTATTACCTACACTATAACCATTATCTATATACTAATATTATAAAGCTGAAGAGTTTGTTTGTTTGTTTGTTTGAACGCGCTAATCTCAGGAAGTAGGTACTGGTTCGAATCAAAATAGGACATAAATATCGATATTATTGCATGTCTACATAATTTGGCCGGGTTATAAAGTCGACTCTGTTCAATCATTCAATTAAGGACAGTTCTAGACGTCATTTTGGGTCAGTCCCACTATTTCCATTGAAAATAACCATTAATTATAATAGTGGCACTAACTTTCCCACAATACTTACCCATTACGTTTTATGGGCGCTTTTTAAACGCGCTGGTATAGTCCTACTGAGCGTCGTGCGCTAAAGCATTTATATTATAAGTATAATTATAATTATAATATAATTTAATAATATAATTTTATATTGTAATGGTTTATATTATCTCATTAAATAAACAAGTTACTCACTTATTGAAGCCATTTTCTGATCGAAGTGTAAATTGCAGAATTATGAACGCAAAATGAAACGTGACACTCATTTGTTTTAAATTATTAAAGAAGGCTGTTTCTTTAAGTAGTACGTATATTATAATCAATAAAGAAAAGGAGGTTTGTTATCTAAACAGGCGACTACTTTCACAGTAGGCCGTCGCACGTTTATTAAATTCGTTATTCTGGGTTATTATTAAACACCGCAAATGGTTATTCTGGGACATGATCAAATGAAAAGTAATCCCCGCTATTTCCATCGATCAATTCTTATCTCAATGGGTAAACTGGGACTGTTTGAGAAAAAAGTGAAGTCCCAGTATTACCACTGCAATGGGTAATGGGTATAGTGTGATCGCACCCGTAATTTTTGTATCATATTGTGTTTCTAATGAAATGTATCGATGCCCATTCGTCGTATACCTACCTATTTGATTAATATCTTGATCTTTTCTTATCTATAAAAATATTTTAAAATCTTGTGTGGTGTAAAACCAAGATTATTTAGAGGCAGTCAAATATCTTAAAGATTGTATCATATGAATTTATTTGGCAGGCGATGCAATATCTAAACTTTACAATTATGCTGTAGGCACAATCGATAATTATAATAAATCTTCATAAAATAAGAGAAAAACTTGCTAGAGCTTTCTCATGATAAAATTGTTACGATTGCATACTAACCAAGCTGTTATATCACAAAGCTTACATGTGAATGTACGGTTTCCTAGCATTTCCTAGCTTTGTATCGTGATATTAGGGGTTAAAGTATGAAAATGCCGTTTTGTATGGACGAAATCGAGAAAAGTCATTTTTCCATACTTACAATTTTTTAGTTTTTTTAAAAACGCCTGAACCGTTTTCGATGCAATTAAAGGTGAAAGTTAGATGGTCATAAAGCTACGCATTATAGTATTTAAATTTCTGAAAATCAAAGTATATAATACAAATATACTTAACTGAAGCAAGAAGGTCAGCTGACACATTGTAAGGGGTCTTTTCAACGACTTCCTTTGAAGTAATAGGCACTAGTATTGCATTTTTTTTTAGTCAAAAGTTACTTTATTTAGTTTTTGATACAATACAAAAAGAATTACGCAATAATATGACTATACTTAAGAGCTATAAACAAAATAAAAAGTGGGAAAATAATCGGCAATTTCATACTTTAACCCCTGTTATTTACCGTTAGTGAGATTGATGAGTCAACATTAAACAACTCACGAAGCTCTATAAATACTTACTCGTATTCCATTGAATATTTTATAAGTAATCGTCTTTATACATATATGTATACAGCACAGGTACCATGCAGTTTTGGTTTCTATACATTCGGACCACAAAAGCTTCGGGCACGGTAATATTACACGCCTGATTAAAGCTTTTGGCTCCAATGCAAATAAAAGCTTTGATTCTATACAAAATGTATGAATAAATATATTTATTTTAACCAAAATACTGAATAAGTAATAGTATAAAGGCCACCGCCGTTTTGCGTTAATTAGGTGTGTCAATGCAATCAAAATTCGTCATCGTCATTTAGTTATTTGTTTTACTTATCATAAGCTAAGAAAATATTTTTAATTTACTTATATCACCATCGCTATCTTCTATTCTTATATGTTGACTGATGTTCATTGGTCATTAATGCTATGTGTCATAACATAACTAGAGATTGGATATTCGGATGCATTTGCCTAAAGTTATAGTGTTGGCTTTTATGGAATGCACTTTTGTATCGAAAACTTGGCGAGAATCCGGGATCGATATACATGTTTTAAGAAGCCGCTTCCATAATGTACTAACCAAAAACTAATTTTAGGTAAATAAGCATCCGATTTCCGATCTCTGGTCATAGCCGTCTTAAGGTAAATTTAATCTTTCGTTACATTTTTTCGTGCAAAGAAAGAACATGTTTTATACTAACGTACTGATTTATTCTTACACAATCATGAATACTTGACACGTTGCTACTACGCTAGTAGAATAAGAAAATAGTTTCTGAACATCTATAACAAATCACTTTTAGAGGGATATCTATAACAATTATTGACGTTTATGATCGTAGCCATTTGCCTCACACTGTTCCCTGCAAAAATCTTCCATTTTCAAATCCAACTGTCATACGATATAATATATGGCGCAGCTGAATCGCGAATGTGATGCGTGCATTCTAAGCGTAAAATAGAGTGTAATGTGATTATCATATCATAGAAGGTACAGACAACAGCACGTCAACCTGCCACAAAACGTCAAATTTTCACAATTGATATTGATCTCTACTTGTTGGACTTAAAGTTGAAAACCAATTCTATGACCTTTAACTGTTTGGGTAGGTTGACCTGCCGTTGTCTTACAAAGACAATCACTTTGGGTACTTCCTGAACATCTTTTTAAACGTTTTTAATGTAGTAAATAGAATTTTAGTTAATTCAGTTTACCTACATTATCGCAGAATACTTTTTTTAATGTAGAAAAAATACAACGAAACAAAGTTGTCATCCATTATGCGCTACTTTGAATCTGATTGATCAGCCTCTGATGTGAAATTCTTATGTTATTAACTTTAATCAGAGCTACATGCAAGAAGAAAAGAAAAGCGACATCAAGACTTTTTTTTTAATTTTACACGAATACAAGATTGAAATTTTAAAGGTAGCTACCTCAGATCGTATTTACACAGCTTCGTTCAAAGTTGCTGCTCAATTCAAGTTACCCGAATATTTTTTTATGAAATCCGGTAGTTTCTAGAAAGTACCTAACCTAAGTTATTAGCAGTAGGTTAGAAGTGTCCAAGATATAGAAAATAAAATAAAATGTTTAATCATCAAGGCAGATACTTAGCTTTTTGTTGCCCATTATAAATGTGTTAGAGTATTTTCGACATTACTTCACTTACCATTATTCTAATAAATTGTTTTATAATTTATAACTGTTTTCTAGATATAAATACGGATTTATAAAGAAGTAAGTCATAACTTAAGGTGTTACTACCTAGTGCTTAAGTGGATTACTATTAATGGTCATAATTATTATTTGGCTGAGAATACTTACTTTCGATAGAAAGGCTAGTAACTTCTAGTAATTACTAGGTAAATGAATACAAATTATCTCTCAAGTAATTACTTTTACTAGTTCATAAATACGGGTGTAAGTGTATTAGCTGTGGATTATGTAAGCGACATGTTATATTAATTACAAGTTGTATAAATACATCATTGGGCAATTTTCTTCCCTTTGACTATTTCGTTAGTAGCCCCGTTAGTTCGTGATTTATGGATCGATATCCATCGATCGCCTAATACGGAGCGCCTATGCGCACCGTAAGCGCCAGCGCGCGACAGTACGGGCCTGACGAGCCGAGTAATTAAGTATATCATTTAATGAATTCAAATTCAGCGAATATGTCTACAAATATTTAGCAGCTTTAAACATGCATAAAATTTTTAATTAAAATGTCCGTAGTTTAGTAGTGAAATTGAAAAAACATTTCGAAGAGAGGTAGGTTTGTGTTTTTTTTTTCTATCGAGCGAAGTTAACAAAAAATCGTGTAACCGTTAGTGACTGTGCCTAAATATAAAAATATATGTATTAGTTGAGAATCTATTCTCAACTAATACACATATTTTTTTCAGACTTTCAAACGTTGTTTTCTAGATTTAAAATGGGTTTTAAAAACTAAACGCTGCCTATTAGACCTACACCGCTTTAAACAGAAATCAGGGCCTTGAATTTGGTTTAAGTTCGATCTCGATTCGACCTAGTCAAAATCTGAACAAACTCAATCGAATCGAAATCAAAATCAAGTCAAGATCGATCTAAAATGGCGATCCGTTAAACATTTTCGGTTGATAACGTAATCACCATCGACTCAAAGGTTTAGGTTCACTTTTTAGAGTACCAAATCGCTGATTCTCGACGTCGATTCGATTTTGATCTTAACTGGAACTTGTCAAGGGTAAGCCTGCAGATCGCGTTAATGCAACACGAGCACGCGCAAAGTGTACGTTCAATTTTAAGAAAATTCTCAAAATCGAATGCCACCACATACTTATGTACTTATTGAAGTGAAAACTTCTTTAGCGGCGCTGAGCACTTTTTGTTGGATGGGTAAAAACTTCCAAACTCGCGTCAGGGTCACGTGATGCTGATCGAAAAAGCGTAAGATCGAGGGGAAGGGAGAGGAACTAGTATCTCCCACTCTTTCTACCGTGCCTGAGTGTGCTGCTCCGCTTATGTCGAAATTATGGATGAAAGTTGATTTTTCTAAGAGATAAAAATTAATGTAATATATAAATAAATAACGATATAATATTATGAATAATAACATGTAAATTGTCATATTTGTGTACGATAGCGCAATAAATAAACATTGTATTCTACCTCATAAATGATAGTATTTTTGTACTTATAATTAAACACAACGTTAATACTAAAGTTTTCACTTCTGCCGGCACTCCCGGAGTGCTACCGGTGTTTTTTTATATAACTAAGTAAGGGTAAGCCTCAGCCGACCTACATATCTTCGTGACGTCCTGTTAAAGAGGGGCTGGGATCTACTTATTAACGTCGTATTATTCACATGACAAATCCAGCGCAAAAAGTGGACCTAACTCCCTGTCCAAATGAAAGCATTTAAATAACGATAAGACCGATTATGCTGAGTGCACACAGTTCTTTGTTGTCAAATATAAAAAAAACTCAAGAGCCGGTTTTTTGATGATTCTAATGACCTTGCTGATTAGAACCACGACTACTTACTTAAGGACTAGTTAATCAGTTAGTGCTTGTTGTGACTTGACCCTATACAGGTGACTTCTTGCTTTTTTTTTCTACAGGACAAGTTTATGAAGACGAGGAAACACTAAGATCGAAAGAATTGAAAATAGGTATTTGTAAAATCTATTGCTGTCGCGCAGTCCCGAACGCCTCTACCAAAATACCTACTAAAAGCACACAAAGTCGATGTTTCGTAGTCCCCTGATTCCTTATCCAAAACTAGACCGATTTAAATACTTTTTTCATTAGAAATTAAAGAAAGGCTTTGGCCGTGTTCGTATATTTTGCTTTTTTACAAAAATTTAGGCAAATTTGTTTTCTGGATGTTTGAGCACATTGGAGGCTAATATCTCTTTTATTATTTAATTTATGAAAAAAAGGAAAACATTTCTTCTTAAGGTCTACTTTGGTAGATAATTCCCCCCGTATTCCGCAATTGGTGTGTGGATTTTAAAAGTGGAACAGCATCCATCACAGATGACCAAGAGATATGACCCAACCCTGTGAATTGTCTATAGTCGTCCAGTCTCCGTTATTGTTTCCTTAATAAGCTCAGTAAGGACAAACAGACTTTAGTAGTAAAAACAGTAAAAACAAATTTATGACTTTTTTTTCTAACTTTCGTCTGCTCCAATTGGCTACTGAGACACTGCTTATGTCAGCGGAGTTTCATCAATGTTTTTGGATTTAAGTACATTCAACATGCAAGAAACATAATTATTATTATACAATTGCTTTTTTTTAATAAATAATGGGCTTGCTCTTGACTACATACTGAACTATACGGTTAAGAAGAAGCCTAAGATGGAGCGAGCTTACCCAAAGTTACTGGTTCTCCCACACACCAGCGGAACACAGAAAAACTGTTTGGCGCTGGACTCCGGCAGGAGGGTGGTAGCATCCAGGCGGCCTCTTACGAAGCCTACCACCGCAGAGGGATCTGTTAGCCGTCATCATTGGTTAGAAAACCAAAGATGCCGTTGCCCAGGGTGGACCACTAGGAGGCTGATCATAGGACACCCCATCTTATGATGATGAAACAGCTTATAAATGTTTTTAATACTATTTTTAAACAGCCAAAAATTGTTTGTGTATTTTTTTTTAAATCTTGAATTTATATTTGAAATTACTTAGTCTTAAACATTTTCATTTATAGGTACCATTATTTTGTACTGCTATAAGACCTTACTTATACCTTAATACCGCCTTTCTTCCCTAAAGTGTCGTGAGAGGTAAATACATTTTATGCAATAAAACTTGTTCACGTGAAATCTTCGCATCTTCCTAAGAAGAGCTATCTAAAACAAGCGCTACCTTAGTGCATCTGTTTACAATGCACGAATTCACTTTATCAATGAGCACCTAAGTGGGCCCGTAAAAAATAATGAATTATTTTATTTTATTTATTTATTTTAAGGAAACATTTAGTTAATAAATGTAACATATACAAATCATATAAGAATCGGCTAAAGTTCTTTACACTGAAATTGCGAAAGTATTGTAATATGTTTTATAAGATTTATAATGTGTACATTCTAATGTTTTAGTACGTTAAGTTATTATTAGGCTATAATAGGACTGTCATAGTCGAATTAAGACTAAAAGTCCTTAAAAAAAGAATTAAATATATATATATATATATAAGAAGTACATAAACCAGTTAAGTCTCCACTGATAACTATGCATAAATATCGAACGAGCAGCTAAATGAACCTACTAATGAATACAATTAAAAATGCAGTTGCTAAACATAAACGAAAAAAACAACAAGTAAGAAAATAAAACACTAAACTAAGTCATATACTAAACTAAATAAAAATTACCTACAAAGTACGATTAGCGACCGATTTTCGACATTCGCTCGTAAAACGATTCGCTCATTATTTAAACTTCAAATTTTTGTCTTAGTTGCCAACATATCATAGTATTTTTCTCATTCTCATGGAAATTATTAGTTCAGAACTAATTACGGTTGCTTATGATAATATAACCGGGTTCATTCGTCTTCTATTGTTACCCAGAATTGAGTAATACTGTACGCTTTATTATGTCACTAGCTGTTGCCCGCGACTTCGTCCGCGTCAATTTGATTCTGTTATTATGATCGAGATTATTTTTGCAACATTTTTCACTGCTTCTCCGCTCCTATTGGTTGCCGCGTGATGTTATATAGCCTAAAGCTTTCCTCAATAAATAGACAATCCAACACAAAAATATTTTTTCAATTCGGACCAGTACTTCCTGAGATTAATGCATTCAAGCAAACAAACAAACAAACTCTTCAACTTTATAATATTAGTATAAATATCAAAATTTAAAATCATCTCATCACTCAGGCAATCACTTAGGCTGATTGCAACGATTACCAATGGTTTATTAATAAGCATACATTCCATTAAATGAATGTGTTTCAATATGAGCTGTTTTTTAATACTAAAAGTAGATACCTAAACACGTAGGAGGCTATGTCGGAGTTGAACTACGGAAATTTTTAGCAGAGTAATATTTCGTTTCTATTAAACTTTTTTGTGGACTAACTGCCAGCCAGACTATACACTACATTTGTAATACACAATATTTTGTAACGCTCCGTTGGTCTAGTGGTTAAATGTCTGGCCAAGATCTCAGGGTCTTGGGTTCGGTCCCCGGGTCGGGAAAGAAAATTCAAATTCAAAAATTCAAAATTGTTTGAGATCACCAACCCGCATTTGAAAAGCGTTGTGATTATGCCTATATCATTGCTACGGTCACTAAAATCAGTAGAATCAGTTTTATTTCTGCAAATAGACCCCAGGAGGCGCTTTTACACGTCCGAATAATAAAATCTATCACTGCTTCGGGGAAAAGTCTGGGCTAGTAGAAAAAGCAGCGCAAGAAACTCGGTCACTGTTGTCAGCATTTTGTTGTCATGTAGGTATAACGAACGTATGATCGTGTTGTTAATTTTTATTCAAAAAAACATCTAGATAACATCATATTATACACTAAATAACTAACTATTTATAGCTCTTATTTTGTGAAAATTCGAAATGACGAAGCTACCACGAACGCCCAGACCCGAGGAAATAAAGAAAAATTCCTTTTTTTTCCACATTGACCCGCCCGCATTTTTTGTTCTGTATGTACGCATTTATCTCCGAAAAAACTGCACGCATTTTAAAAATAGGTGAAGCTCAGCTGAGCGCAACATAATAGGCTTTGTTTTATTGAAATCTGATGTGCCAGAGAAAAAATATTGTCATTAAAAAAAATCGCCACTCGTCATTTAAAACATGAAATTGTGTAAAAATTAGACTAAAAGGATAGATTCTAAAGCAAATATGATGCCTGCAGGGCTAAATTAAAACTAAATTTTATTTCGTCATAGTGATCTTACTATCATTTTGATACTTACACCGGTGATAGGTACTAAGGAAGGCTGGAGGCCAGCTGTAGTGAAAATGAAACTATCTTATATTTCTATATACTGGATGCTACCACCCTCCTGCCGGAGTCCAGCGCCAAACAGTTCTTCTGTACTTTGTTTGATAATTTAGCAACTTAATTGCAATTATAATATCAGAATATAAACTTGAAAAATTTTTCAAACATCTGCAAAGATGTTTCTTTCGGGTGTTAAGGGTGCAAACTCCTAACATTTGATGAGGCAACGCTGGCTTACAGCGTTAAGAATATGCTTGAAAAATTCACGCTGAGTCGCAGTGTCTCGATGGCTTAATGGTATAGCGCCCGCCCGGCATCCGAGGAGATGCGGGTTCGAGTCCCGCCTGAGACATAATTTTTCAAGTTTATATACTAATATTATAATTGCAATTTAATTGCTAAAATATAAAATAAACTGAACAATACATATTGTTTACATACAGAGCTTTACAAAAACGATGTAATTGTACAGTCAACACCGTTATCCTAGATTACCAATAAACATATACAAAGTGAAAATAATACAACCGCCTATTATGATTTATATCTTTTTACTTGTTGCATTATCCACATAATATTATAAATACGAAAATGTTTCTACCGGTTTCCTTCACAACCTAAAACCGCTGAATCGATTTGAATAAACTAGAATTTGGTTTAGAGATAGTTTGAGTCCCGGAAAAGGATATAAGATAACTTTTATCCCAGAAATTAACTTTTAAGGAGTGAAAAGGGGGAGGAAGTTTGTAATCAATAACAACTTAACCGATTTCGATTAAATTTGACATTCGCTTCTCATTTTCTCGTTTTTAGGGTTCTGTACCCAAAGGGTAAAAACGGGACCCTATTACTAAAACTGTCCGTCTGTCCGTCTGTCCGTCGCTCTGTCACCAGGCTGTATCTCAAGAGCCGCGATAGCTAGCCGGTTGAAATTTTCACAAATTATGTATTTCTGTTACCGCAATAACAACAAATACTAAAAACAAAATAAAATAAATATTTAAGGGGGTCGCCCACACAACAAACGCGATTTTTTTGCCCTTTTTTGCTCGATATTAATAATGGCAACATTGGCAACAGGTAGGCACTTGAAATATTCAAAAAACACTCAGATGTATTTTAACTTTAATAATAAATAATAAAATTAAAATAAAATTTATATGTAAGGGGGACTCCTATACAGAAAACGCCATTTTTGCCTATTTTTGCTCGATATCAATAAATGGTAACAGGTAGGCACTACATTAAAAAAATGTAGGTACCTACTGTTGTTTACGTAGTCAATGGTACGGAAAACTTCGTGCGCGAGTCCGACTCGCACTTGGCCGATTTTTTTTTTACAGTCGTATTCATAAGTAAACAATAAGTTTAGTTTTCAAGTGCATGCGATGCCACGAAATGTCAAATATTATTAGACGGCTGAGGTTTCCAAAGCCACCAAGCTTGGCGGAGGACGCCGTGGAAAAACCCCATCTCATGGGAAGGTCACAAGTCCCGGGAGCTACTCGGAGTTTCTCTTTCTGCCACACGATGGACCCGGCACCCGCACGGTGAATCCATGGAACGGTAAGAAGATACTCCCCCCGGAGTCCAAAATCTTTGGTTTCCCGAAAGCTGCCCGCCGAGCCATTGTAGTGACGTCGGCGGATTATGTTTGATATTAAGTGTGCGATTTACTTGAACATTTGCATCCGCGAATATTAGATATTAATATTCGTATTCGCGACTGTGGGAATACTAACATTTGTTACATCACCAATTCAGAGCATTTCCCTTATCACATCCGCAGCACAAAGTATCATGCGCGGATTTGCGGCGAGTGTGATTATTGGTGGTCCCACACTGCCGTCAGAAAATGTGTACTTACATACATTTTATAACATAAAACAGTTTTTTTTGCAAACTGAGGATTCGCTTACTTCACCATAATATAAATTGCAATCTAAATAAAAAAAACCGGCCAAATGCGAGTCGGACTCCCGGACTGAGGGTTCCGTACCAAGTTTAACTAAAATACCACAATATTTTGATGACTGCAAAAATATTTTTCATAGTGTTGGACAAAGTTATGTTTGCTGTTGTTGAAAATGTGCTAGATTTTCAAAACTACCAGTTCGATCTCGTTCTAACCAATTTTCGTTGAAAGTTTTTGTTAAGATCTACATTATGTATTTTTTCCAAAATTTTCACTTGCTTAGTTTAAAAGTTAGAGGAGGGGGGGGATTTTATCACTTTGGAAGCGTCTATCTTCCAAAAGTTAGACTTTTGGAAAAAATGGTTTTAGGAACCTCTAAGTCTTTTTAGAAGACCTATCCATAGATACCTCATACGTATAAGTATGAGTAAAAAAAATTGTTTTTGTTCTATGTATGGGAACATACATACATACATACATACACTCACGCCTTTTTCCCGGAAGGGTAGGCAGAGACCACATCTTTCCACTTGCTACGATCCTCACAGACTACTTTCGCTTCATCCACATTCATTAATCTTTTCATACAAGCTCGCCGGTTTAGGCTACTCTTGACCTAACCTTTCTTTAGAACTTCCCCGATTTGATCAAGATAAGTTCGTTGAGGCCTTCCCCTTCCAACATTTCCATTCATACTCGCCATATATATCTTTTTAGTCAACCTGCTTTCATTCATCCTCTCAACATGTCCAAACCATTTAAGCATTCCTTTTTCAATACTGATCACTACATCCTCTTTTACACCACATCGATCCCTTATCACACTATTTTTAATCCTGTCACTCAGATTGACTCCAATCATACTTCTTAACGCTCTCATTTCTACTGCATTTACTCTGCTTTCATGTTTTCTCTGCCACACCCAACTTTCACTCCCATACATCAGTGTTGGAACCAACACCCCTCCATGCACAGCCAGGCGGGCCTTTTCGGAAACCTTCTGACTGCTCATAAAAGCGTGCAACGCTCCATTCACCATGTTGCCGGCATTTACTCTCCTTTCAATATCACTATTATACCTTCCATCCGCTGTAAACATTGATCCCAAATAAACAAACTCCTTCACTTGCTCCACTTTTTCATCTCCTATCAAAATGTTACACTCTGTCATGCTATCCTCCTTTTCAAAAACCATTGCTTTTGTCTTACTTACATTCACTTTCATTCCTTTCTTGTTCAAATCTTCATGCACAATATTTACCATCTCCTGCAACTCCTCTGCCGACGATGCGAGTAAGACATAGATCATCAGCATAGAGCAGACATTTGACGATCAAATCTTTCATTCTAAATCCCCGTTCACTTTTTTCAAATTTTTCAAGCAACTATCCATGAATAAGTTAAACAGCCATGGTGACGCTACACATCCTTGTCTAACACCTTTTTCGATGCTAAACAATTCAGTGTACGCCCCGTTGATGTATGGGAAGCCCCCCTTAAATATCTTTTTTTTTAATTTTTTGTATGAGAATCGTTAAGCGGTCAACAGGATGCTAATACTTTCAGAATAAAGTGACTGTGACATACGAACGGACAGACAGACAGACAGACAGACAGACAGACAGACTTGACGAATCGATAAGGGTTCCGTTTTTTGCCATTTGGCAACGGAACCCTAAAAAGGCAGTGTCTACCTACCTTTTAAATTGATCACGAGTTCCTTGATGCCATTTCGCGCTATGGTATTTTTAATGAGGATATTTTCCTTTAATAACAACCTGATTTCAATTGTTTTAAAAGACTCCTTATTGAATTAGTGAACGATATATCGCACACCGGCAACAAGAGAGTCATAACACAAAAAAATACGAAGTTGAGATAAGTATCCCATGAGGAAGCCAATCACAAACTTTATCTGCTAAAAAAACGTCATAATTGTAGTTTGATTCCTCGCCGAGAGATGGCATTTAATACCCTTTTTCACCGAGCCACTTTCCTACCGGTTGCAGCGTAAAAAGTGTCACATCAAAGTTGATACATAATTGTCGTGCATCTAGTGTGTGTAGTAGTGTCATAACCTTTGTAACGACCGTATTACGGTAAGTAATTTTCATATATTTGCTTTGATTTCAGCAAAAAGACAGCCACAGCATGTGATATGACAATATTTTTGAGTTATTTTCACTAAGTATTTTAAAATTAGAGAATATAACTGTCACATCATGTGAAACGACACTTTTCTTGCTTTGGCGTTGGTTGATACCAAGTTATTATATGAATAGAAGTGTTTTAACATGTGATATAACTGTACTACCGAATAAGACAAGTATTTGATTGGGTATTAATTAATAATATGTCTTTATTTCTGCTTAATAAAGTGTTTATAATGATCTTAGTTCACATTACAACTGTCACAATTATTATGCTTATTTTTTAATTTGTTAGGACAAAATGAAACAGAATTCGAGAAACAAGTTCATGGTTGATTTTCTTTTACGCAGTGACCCTCCAGAAATATCCGTTTATATAGTTGAATCTGAAACTTATAAAAAAAATATCAACAATACGTTGATATTGACACACTTTCTTATATTGACGATGGTAAGTGACAGAATTTTTTGATAAAATAAATGCTAAATTTTACATAGTTAAGTATATTGATGTTCTCTTCACATCAATTTTCAGCACCTTCATCTAAAAATTTTAAGCAATATAGTTTACACAAAGATAAATATTTAATCAATGAGGATGGAGTGTGTAAGTATAAATTATTTATTTTACTTTTGTAATCTTTACTATGTGTTTTGTAAATAATGTGTAAAGGTGCTTCAATTTCAGGCACCATACATTGCCAGTAGAAGCTACAACTCCTTCAAATGAAGATGATTTTGTTGAGGATTACATGGATCATAGCGTCAAAGATCCCGATTTTGTTATTGGTTGTGGTATGCCCATAGGAAGCCCTCTTTTTAATAGTCAGGAAGAAGCAATAACTGGTTACTTATGTTCTGAATCTAGAAGTATAATAAAGCAGGAAGTGGATCATAATAATCCTGTTTTGAATTACGATACGGCTTCACCTAATTTCAATTCTAAAAACATTGTTAGTTCTAATCTTATTTAAAAACGTCTGGATACTAATTTGTTTCTGATTCCTTTTCTCAAAGCCCATCTTCTAGCTCCATACATACTCAAGCTTTAGTTTATCTTCTGGTTCAAGCTCCAGCACTTCGCGTTCGAACTCCGCAATATTACCATCAAGCTCTTCGGCCAATGCCTCATCCCCACTGATTGCAGTTTCTCTTCAAGGCGAAAGGGAACTAGAACCCAATCATCTGCCTTATTCTGAATTTATTTATTACTTGAAACTGGGCGACATTACTTTACAACGAAATTTTATTCATAAATCTATTAAACCTATCATACCTACCTACATTAGATTTACTGCTATAGAGAAACCTAGATGAGTCAATCACGCTTTTTATTTAACATTCAATCAAGAAACAATTCGCGTCTGTAAACTCTTTTTTATATTCATTTTCCTTACATAAATATTCAAAAATTAAAAGTATATCTCATTAGTTTTTGATAACCATGCACATTCAAAACGGAGGTGAGGCTGTCCATTCTACATTGAAAAACAGATATAGAGAAGGTTTAAATCTAGGTCTATTTACGTGCCAAGCCAGTACGCTAAAGTGATCAGGTCAGCGAAGAAAAAGGTAGACTGTACCTATTTGACTGAAATTAGTTCCTGCGATTTTATGTCGTTAAAAACTTTAGCACAGGATATGGGAATCCAATAAAATCCTTTAAAATATTGCACGTGAGAAAAAGCTAAGTTGTAAAATATTGTATACTTATCTGAACTTATCTACTTAACTAGTGTCTAAAAATGTGATATATCGTTTTTATATGAATAGTTTTAATACTTTATTTGTTTCTAATTTAACTGGTAATATCTAGATACTTACAAATATGTTTAATATTACTTGATTTATATTAAAAAAAAAATACATACTATTACCTACTAAAAGTGTTTTATTTCATGAAATCTTCGAAAATTTTGTCGAAAAAAGTGACACATTAGAGGAATTTAAAAGTAAAAAAAATATATAAAATGGAAAACTTATCTTTAGATCTTAATTTCTATAAAAATATAATAGAGCATTTAATAGTATTCTTAAATATATATTAAATTCTTCGATAGGCTCTCTCGGAAAAAAAATAATGGAATTCTAAGTTATAAAAAAAAGTAAACAGTGATTCCCAAAAAACTACATTTATTGTGTTGTGACACTGTCATTGCCGGTGTGCGATATATACAATGTCGGCGTAAAGGAGACCGGTGAAGCTGTTGGCAGGGATTTACCATTTGGTAATGGTCATTCTAAACGTGTATTAGTAGGTATTTATAGTCTCTGTAAAAGATCTTTACCTACCAAATTGCCATTTTATAATTGGTAGTGGACATTTCAAAAGGGTAATTAATTCATTTTAATATCCGAACACGGTAAAAATGTAAGTAGGTACTTAATTAGAGAACACTAAACTAGTTTGGTTGTGGTAGCAATGTCGCATTTGACGGCTCGCAAAATTATAAACACAGCAGTCTAACTTATGTCTTTATGTCTTGTTATTGTTTAGACGTTTCTGATATGGAAATTTTGTTTTTAAAATGAGATGGCGTTATATAAAGCTCTTTAAATTTTACAAAACCTAGTTTGCTCTAAATTAACATTCATTTTTTAATAAATTTTTTTTTGTTTTCATGCAATCCTAATGGATTGCATGAAAACATTCATATTTCGATGTGCGTTCTGATTCTATACAGACGTGTCGCAGAAACCAGTTTATTAAAAATGTATTACAAAAATCATGGACCTAATACTTTGTAAAGGCAGGCATGAGTGAAAAATATTTTGTGTGGTATCGTTCCCATAGTCGCGTTTTATGCGTAGAGATTACAATCTTGAGGTAAATTTCAGGCAAGCTCCCCACGTAGGGGCTTTATTTTTCGACTGTTTAGTTAAACAGTGTTCATTTCATACCCTAAAGTGGCCAATTCTACCGATGTAATGAGGTTAAACTTTTCATTAAACTCACAGAGCTTTTATAATAAAACATGAAAGGGGTATTCCATCCAAGCGCTTGTACACTTATCCAATGTAAAGTTCGCGGACATGGGTGCGTACTCTCAGCAGATTTATGATGCTTTATTTAGTCGAACCAATTAAGTTAATACTCTAGATTCAACTTCTTATTATAGGTAACTAAAAAAATATATCAAAAATTAAAAAAACGAAATTAGTTATAATAACTTAACAATATGCCGCATCCAGTACTTCAGGTGCGCTCGGTACGCACTACGTCCGTGGTTTACCGTCGCATACGCATCTTGTTAATGTTTTGGCTCGTTGTTTTTGTTGTTTACCCGACAATATTTTTATTCTTGTTACTAACAATACCTACTTTAGTTTGGTTAATCCTAATTGTACGCTCATTATGTTTTCTTAGTACTTAAAAATGTAATTTCTCAGGAAGTGAATTATTTAATTGAAATTCTTTTGAGAAAATAAAGTTCTTAAACCAACTAATATTCCAATATACTAACGAACTAAGCCGATTATTTTTACGGAAAGCATAATAAATGATGTTCTTAACTTTGAGTCGGCTTTAGTCGGTTGAAAGATCGTTTATTCGCATTAACTGAAAAGTAGTATAATATATAATTTATAGGGTTTTCAGTCTTCTTTACAATGTACATATATAATTTTCTTATTTGTATGCAATCGGAAAGGAAGGTTACGTATCATGACAAGTAAAATGTATATATCTATTTATTATCTGCGTAATTCACATAATTTTGTAAAATCTAAAATCTAATGGTCGCTTAAGCTATAAGATATTTCAACTAACTGGATTTCCTCGCTTCCAGCGCTGCGGGAAGTGCTGCCTCTCCGCCCTAGCGTAACAAGACTCGGGCACCCAAGGCCTGCTTACAGTGGGCGGAGGCAGCTCTCCCTCCGCGCCTCCGGCTTTTGAATTACACTCTAGTATCGGGCAGACTAGTACCACGGCGAGCCGGGGTTCAAATAACTTTAGTTTCATTAATTTAATTTGAATATAAATAAATAAATCTTTATTTTGGAACAGTAACAGGATAAACATTACATAAGTAAAAACGATGTTATCTGCGAAAGTATAAACTGTGTTGCAGACAACAACGCCCTCCTCCTAATAATATTAACAAAGTTCCAATAAGAAGTACAAAGTTGATCTTACTTTTAATTTAGTATTACATAAAACCCAAAAAGTTGTGTGTGTGTGTGTGTGTGTGCGTGTGTGTGTGTGTGTGTGTGTGTGCGTGCGTGTATGTGTTTGTGGGCGCACGTGCGTGCGTGCGTTTGAGCGTGTGCAGGAGTGAGATTTTTTTCAATGTTATGAGGAAATAAACCGATAATTAACGTAGGTGAGTTGACCGTAGATGAATCGTTAAGGGCTTTGTCCATTAGGTAAAACAAAAATATGTGAAACGATCTTTAGGCATATTTAATAGTACCTAGGTCTTCTGGCCGTAGTTATTTTGAAAATAGTTATAGCTAAATTAGTTGTAATGATACGTAACCAAAAGGAAAACCTAGATGAATATTTAGGCTAATGTATAAAATTATACACGCCTGCTTGACAGAAATAATTTTTATGCTACACACCCACACTTACATATACAGACATATTTATACAAGTACAATTACCATTTACGATTTCTCTTAGAATACGAAATAGACCGATATCAGTTTGTCCCAGGACGTCGTCATAAATCGAATGATCCGCGCCGCTGTCGCCTGTAGATTAGCGCACGAAGGCGATTTTGCGCGACGCCGTTCGCAAATTACGAAAGATAGCGATCGCCACCGAATTGAGATCAGCTTTGTGGTGCACTAAAAACAAATTGGTATTGTTGCTGCAAGATGATTATCATGCTAAGATTATTCATAAATATGCTTATAACGGAGTAACCATGATAATCTGATCACAGGGTCTAGGTTATGTTGATAAGATTGAGGTAATTTTGTCCTGATTTCTCAGCTTTAATTAACTCGGTTAACCAATTCTCAACCAGAATATTTAAAAATTATTGTTTATTAGTACTATAAAAATATTGCAATAAACAACGCCCCGTTGGTCTAGTGGTTTAAATACCGGGGTCCCGGGTTCGATCCCCGAGTCGGGCAACCAAAAGGTTTAGAAATTTTGAACATTGCTTGGGTTTGTGATCACAGACCCGCATTTGGCAAGCGTGGTGACGGTGGTGCCTATACCCATCATTGCTATGGTAACTTCAATTCAATGATGGAGGCCTTTTCCCTGCAGTGGGATGATTATAGGCTGTTACTTACTTACTTACTTATAATTTTTCATATAATCGGTAGGTGTTCTTTTGTTATTAGATCAAATACTTGTATTTGTACTTGGGAAAAGGCCTCCATCATTGAATTCAAGTTACCACAGCAATGATGGGTGTACTGGCATAATCACCACGCTTGCCAAA
Source organism: Anania crocealis (assembly GCA_949315895.1). NCBI lineage: Eukaryota > Metazoa > Arthropoda > Insecta > Lepidoptera > Crambidae > Anania > Anania crocealis. The sequence goes on from OX438856.1 coordinate 3,208,829, forward strand.
TGCGGTTTGGTGGTCGCAAACCCGAGCAACATTCGAAAATACGAAAATTTTTGTTGCCCGACCCTGGGATCGAACCTGCGACCCCGAGATCTTGGCCCGGTATTTAACCACTAGACCAACGGGGCGAAAAATTATAAATATAATATTAATTGATCCAACTGTGGTGAAGGTTTCGAACAGTCAGATGGTAATTATTTAGTTAGAAGACTTGAAATGTTTGATAACAAATCGCGGATCTCTATTACATTGGACCATGCGTAGCACGCGTCCGGAATACATCCCCAAGGTAATCGGATAGCGGCTTTCAACGAAAATTCTTGTCCCTCTTTATAAATTGATCTTGAGTTTGTGAATCTTTCCAAGTGTGACTCGATTTAGTTTCCTTTTGTTTATACGGTCTACATCAATCATCTTTGCGTTTCTTCGCTAGGAAAGGTGGAATAGCCGTGGGACCTTTATCTAACACAGCTCACTTATTTTGTTTATTCCTAGTCTCTCTAAGGTGGTAGAGTAGCTGATGCCTCTATGAGATTGCAACAATTTTTAAAACTAATTATATTGCTAACTAGCGGACCCGACAGACGTTGTTCTGTCTTAACTATGAATATTGATTACAAAATGGTATAATAAAAAAAATGTTACATACCCATTGTTTATTATTAATATTTAATGCTCTATGATATACACAACATTCTTTGTTGTTTTTTTTTCTGGCGGGTATATAAATAGTTTTGTTGGTATTCCGACACGGTAACAGGCGACATATTACTGGCCATGTGCAAAATTCAGTTTTTTTTACCCCCTATTTGACGATATTAGCAGCACGCATTCTGTTAATGTTATGTCAAACGTAGATTACAAGATATGGCAACACTTGGAGGAAAAGCCTGCTTAAAGCCTCATCCTGATTTGGAGTCACTTAAGGCATCCTTGATTAAGGCTGCATATATTGACATGGACCTCGTTCGTGCTGCGATAGACGACTGGCCGCGCAGATTGAAGGCCTGTATTCAAAATCGCGGGGGTCATTTTGAATAAACTTTATTACCATATGAATCTATGTTTTATTAAGTTCATTTTGCTATATAAATGGTTACATAAATATCTAATTTATTTCATATTACACATGTGACAGAACTTATGACCTGACTAGGTATATATAGATTATACGATATTTCTATTTCATTGTAATATATTTTTTTAGGTGATCAAGGAATTACTTTATCATTAAAAATATTTTTGACTGCCTCAGGTGAGATTTGAGCGCACGACGTACCGGTCAAAAGCTGTTCTAAGTGAAGTTAATATTCCAGATGACTCACTACTGAATTCTAAATAAGCTTTTTTGTACTAGGTTTTAATCTATTTTACACAATACCCAGCATTTTATAAGATTTCAAAGTTACTTTATCCATATATCGAATAATATTGAGCTTGGAAAACATAAGCTCAAAATGGACGCCAAGTGGATCACAAATACTTTTTACTTCTTCAATTATTTCACCATTTAAAATAAAGCTGGAGGATATGATATTTTTTATTCTTGTAAATTTAATGTGCTTACACCATTGATGTTATTTACAAAACCAAGACTGTCGTAACTGACTGTGCAAGATTTGAGCAAGAACAAGCAAGGCCGGATCTATCATATGGCTTTTTGGGCTTCAGCCGCCGTGGATTCCAGGGGCTTTTTCCAGGATTTCTTGCCGTGGATTCCATCCCCCAGCTAAGTTAAGTCAAGTGAAAGTCAAAAATAGATGGAAATGCGATTTTTTTTTATGTTTTTCCTATACTTTAAGTAGGTAATTAGGTAAGTGTTACCCTAAGTAACTTTAGCCAGGGGCCCTCTAAGCTTACGGTCCGGTCCTGAGAACAAGACTAAGCCTGCGGGACTATTGAGTCTTGCAGTTAGGACTGAGTGTCGTTTCAGGGAGTAATGGAGTTCGGGGTATACGCATAGGGCCTCTATTACACGCATTTTTTTTATTGTACTTATGCGCATTACAAACAATACCATAAACGTAAATAGCGAATGAAAATATGCATTTAAAAAAACAGTGCATCCCTTGTTTTACTATCGCAACTTTAATGTGCGCGCTTTGTTGTCGCCATCATAAAAGGTTTAATTTGTGTTTTATTTTCTTTAAATAATTGGTAAATTCAGTAAATTGTATTACTTTGTATTGATTCTTGGTAAAATCAATATAAAGTAACAGCAATTAAGAATTTTATCGTGCTGACTTCCGTGGGACACGGTAAAAAGCTCAGTTGGTTAGAGCATCGGCACGGATCGCTTAGGTCGTGGGTTCAAACCCCACTAGTGTCAGTTGATATTCCGCAATTCTTATTAATTGTTAAGACATTGATGGATTTGGTTGGGCTTTACTATGTTATTTCAAGCTCAAAATGTACTCTGTTATGCTGTTCTAAAATCTAAAGTATATAAGGTTTTATAAATAGCAATAGGCTAACAGGTAATTGCGAGACTTGCTAGACTCTTGCTGCAAGAACAAGACCAAGACCAAGACTGGGACTCTGATGTTCTGCATTTGTTTTGTAGAAATGAGAAACAACGAAGGCATCACAAGAGATTCAGACACTCAGACCCGACCGAGACACTATAGAAAAAATATTTACAGACCAAGACTGGGATTTGAATCAATGGCTGCTTACCTTGTCATATGAGGATACTGAAAAACTATTTAGTGTTGCCGCCTAAACACATATCATGCACACACGATCACACATACAAATAAAAACCCACCCAACAAAACACACCATCACACACTTACATACACATACAAACTGCAGACATGCTGTTCTTCTAATCTATTATTAAAAAAATATATATATATAAAACATACTTGATTGTTGTAACATATAACCCACACACTTTAGCCTTAGTTAAAATGACTGTACCGAAGAGTAGAGGACCTGTTGCCTGTAACCCAGGTTTATCCTACCATAGGCAGCAGTAGTCATTACTCCAAAACCCTAGATATCTATGCTAAATAATGTAACCTACCTAAACTAACTATAAGGAGAAATGTAAATGTCAGTTTTTTGAATAAAGTTATTATTATTATATTATTATTATTCTGATGTTCTGCACTTGTTTTGTAGAAATGAGAAACAACGAAGGCATAACAAAAGATCCAAACACCCTGACCCGAGACACTATAGAAAAGTATTTACATTAAACCTTGAAAACCGGCTACTCGACCACAGAGTCGGGAGAAACACCACTTTTTTTAGCAGTGCAATATTGTTGGTAATCAATTAACTACTTTAATGTGCGGAATTTTAATTGGGCCACAAAGTCTGTAGTTATCATTAAAATCAGTGTACCATTTTAATTTAATAACATTTACCATTTAAAGTAAATATCAGATTCTAAGTAAGAAATTATGGCCACCAAGAGTATTGATAACTTTTAGTTGTTTCAGTTAATCCCTCAACCCCCAGGAGGCACTCGGGTACCACAATAACAATTGATTCCAATTGTGTCTGGAATAACTCACGATCGAGGGATTAATTAAATTATGATTTAGAAATCAATCCACTGCAGAATTCCACATTGAACAGTTTTTGAGAATCAGCTACTATAATTTTTCGAATCTAAAAAAACGTTGAAACTTTCTCAGTTTTTCTGTCTTTAAAAGCAAAGTTTCATTTTATCCGAACTTTTTCCTAATTACACGGTATTTTTTCTCAGTGCGCCATCTCTGTTTCTTTATCTTTCTTGCCCTCCCGCTGTGTCGGATAAAGTGGGGTACCCTAATTACACCCTTGTATGATTATTTTATTCATAGGTCACAGTTAAGTATGCTGCTTCTATTTGAATTTGAATTTGTTCTGATCTATCACCTTCACAGATATAAAATTAGATTTTTCAAAAAAATATTTTTTGCATATGCCATGTCTTATGTTTCACATTTAAAAAACTACCTTATTACCATTGATGTAATATACAAAACTGAATACACTATTAGCGTCAAAAAAGTGTCCAAACAAAAGTGGCACCCATTTGACATATGGGTGAACATTTAGTACAACCTAGTATATCAATCGAATAGATGACCTAAATATCCATACTGTTTGCATGTCGACATAATTTTGCTGACTCATAAAGTTGACTCTAACATGAAATCAACATTAATTAAGTACATATATAGATTTTTGCATCGCTGTGTATCTTCATTATTAACATGTGACTTTTTAATCAACTTAAATTTTTTTATAGGCGTTTAGTATCGTATTTAGATCCCATTTATGAAGTGAAAATGTAGGTCAAATTTTCACCCGAAATTTTTTTTTCAAAACATTTTTTTTTCAATTTTTACTGTCTTAAGACTGTTAGGTAAGGATTGAACGGAAAATAGAAACTTATGAATAGTATCGTAGTGAATGAATGAGATGCGCATTGCGTAAAAAGTGTTACTAGGAGGCCGTATGAAAAATTTTAGATTTTTGGCGGACATTTCCTAAGTGCTTTATCTTGACATTTTTGTACTGCTATACCAAAAGAAAAATACGTCATATATTTTTGTCTCGTAGATTGTTGTATTAAAATTTGGAAGGTGATTAAAATTTCACCCTTTACTTCGGTTTTACCTACACCCAATGATATTTAAAAAGTATAGATAGGTTATGCCCTTACAAAACTATCGAAATATATGTGCCGCTTGCAAACAACTGCACACATGCATAATTCTTATTTTGTCCTTGTCATACTCGTGAAAAGAACAATTACTTTCTCTTTCATGGATTTGAAAAGACGGCACAATTGTGACGTTTTAGGGACGCATATTGAGAGCGCATGTAACATATCTATTACTTTTTAAATATCATTGCCTACACCTAATTTATTGAGATTTAAAGTTAATTCAGTTTGTGTTATTATCCTACTAGTAGCGGGATTATGAATTGATGATACAAACTTGCACAATATAGTTTAATTTTTCAAAAAATGTAGGCGAAATAATTTGCCTAGCAGCGATATTTCACGTAAACTTTACAGCGTACAATAAGATGAATAACAACAATTTTTCTCAACGCTGCACCGGGTGACAAGTGACTGGAACATTAATTCTTGTCTCATAAAGTCGCTAAGCAACTTTAGTGGAAGCTTATTACACAGGCGCGTTTGACAAATTCACTTAGATTTTGTTCGTGACGCTCGCTTCGGGCAACTTTATAATTCTGTTAGTCATACACTCGCTACGGGCTGAGATATATTATTAAGTCTATTTAGTGTTTTTTAATCCCAATATGGAGCTTCATACAGTGTCTTTGTATAGAGTATACACACACCAGAGGTGTAAAAGTAACAAAATATTGCGTACCCGTATGAACTAGTTACTTCGACCAAGAGTACTCGTTACTTTCGTATCGTTACGTTACTCGTTAATTTTGATACTTCATTAATAACACAGTGCGGAACAACAAATCAAGTCGTATTTCGTACGTGATATCATACATAAAGTATGATATCACGGAGTTGCATTAATCGTAATATGTAGATAAAACAATTACTTTTAAATTACAAAATTAAGGTGCATTTTGCCTTTTTTTTTCAATTAACCGAATAAGGCACGCATTCATATAACATACGATCAGCAAACGTTACAACACACGCATCAACGGTACTTTCGCGACCTAATACGGAAAATGCGAGTAAAGATATGTATTCGTGAGTAACGATTCGTTACTCGGTACTACATGGAGTACCGTTACTCAGTACCGAATACATACGGTTTGTTACAGCTCTAATTACACACTACACCATAACGCAAAGCTTGTTGTATTGAGGAGCTCAAAGCTATCACCGTGCTTTTTGAACTACTTGAAAAACGAACTGTTTTTGGAACGTTATGTATATCAATCATGGCAGTGTAATTTATTTATTAAAATTTAATAATTTGATTCATAATTCAAATTTCGTAACACGCTATGACGCGCTCAGACGAATTATTTTGCTGCGGCGGGGTCACGGTTGAATGGACCTTACACAGCTACATCTGTGCGCGTCACAGCGTGCTTAAAAATAAATAGCTAAATAATAATGTAATATTTTTATTTGAAAAAAATTTGGTACAATAATTTTAAATATACCTAATTGGCCATTTTACCTGTTAATTTGTTTTTCTGTTTTTTGTTTTGTGTCTTTTGTTTAACTGTTTACCTGTAATTTCGTCTATTTTTGGAAAAGTAATGTGCTTGTGGCCAATTAAATGTTTCTTTCTTTCTTTCTTTCTTTCAAATAACAACGTGGGCTTCGTTTTAGAGGTGGTTGAAAATGCACCGTGAAATTTCCGAAAGCTGTCCATAACTTGCATCGAATAAACAATAATTCGTAATTTATATCAGTATAATAGTTTTTACAGTAGACTGAATTAATAATGCATAACAACTGCCGGCGAACAGGTTTTTAAATAAAGGTTGTTCAGGCCCCCTTGTGTCCTTCGAACTGAAAATCAATTGCTCGCGTTCGAACTGAACGCTTACGGTATGGTATTATAGTGTGAGTCTTCATAAAGCGCACATATTGGATGCTGTGCTTTATTTTATCGAAGGGAAACATTTCCTTTGTGGAATATTAAAATAAATTGTTCTTCTAGGGCCCCCGTGTAAACAAAACCTCGTATTTTTCCAACTAATTAACTTATAACAAGCTTAGTGATGATGGGAAATAATCAGGCGACCTTTAAAATTAAAATACATGAAAAAACTGCTCTAAATCGAGATTTTTTTCATAATACTTAAAAGTTCGTAGTGTAACCTATTCTTTACCTAAATTTTTAATAACTTGAAAATTATTAGCTGTCTCTTGGTAAAAACCGAACCCAGAAACTTTCACTAACCGGGTGTTGCCTGCTCTTTTTGAAAAGAAATTAATTGGGAAGAGCTCTGGTTAACAATTAAATTTATTTGTCGTTCAAAGCAAGTCCTTTTCGGCGAATTAATTTATATGCTTTTTACGCTGTATGTAACAGAGTCGATTCATAAATAGTTTTGTATATTTCAAAAATAAAGCAGTCGAGATTAATACAAAGCGAATTGTGTTTTCATTTCATACTCGAAATTTGTATTGCTCAAAAATAGTTTTTTAAATCAAGTACCAATCAATGATTTAACGAAATGTTCATACAGGATGAAATTTTAACCACCTTCCAAATTTTAATATAGCAATCTGCAGGACAAAAAACCAAATGACGTATTTTTCCTCTTGGTATAGCCCAGTACAAAAATGTCAAACTAAAGCACTTAGAAAATTTCCGGCAAAAATCTAAAATTTTTGATACGGCCTCCTAGCAACACTTTTTACCCAATGCACATCTCATTCATTCATTACGATACTATTCATAAGATTTTGATTTTCCCTTCATACCTTAACAGGTTTAGGACCGTAAAAATTTAAAACTTATTGCAAAAAATATTTTCGGGTGAAAACTTGATTTACATTTTTTACTTTATAAATGGGCTCTAAATACGATACTGAACGCCTATATACATTTTAGAAGATTATGAAAAAGTCATCATGTATACAACCTAACGTTGGAAGTCAATTCGTAGTAATAAATATCGTGTCGGAACGAGTTTAGCCAAGATTAAGATTCAACTATTCAGTTGAGAGTTCCACTGGTTTACTAGAGTTGCAGAACTATCGATAGTTTGGCTATCGATAGTCGACTTCGAAAACTAGTTACAATATCGATAGAGCTCGATAGTATCGAATCAATCAGTACTATCGATAGTAATAAGATGTCACATTATCGATACTATCGATAGTATTGATACCAATCCATAGTTATAGCCCCTTATTCATAATAACGAAAACAGTCTAATAAACCTATTTTATCTATTACACTGTTTTGTCACTTTCTTTCAAATGATGGCAGCGCTAAGAAAGAACAAGACAAAACAGTGTAATAGCTAAAATAGGTTAATATGAATGTTGCGTTATTATGAATAAGAGAGTTAGTGAATATGTAATATCGATACTATTGATAGCATTGTTCCTAAGCAATATATTGGTCTTCAATAGTATCGATACTATTGGTAATATCGATACTATCGAAGGCTTTCGACACTATTTAAATGACGTCAGCTATCGATAGATTCTCGATAGACTATCGATGGTGGCCTATCGAGCGGCAACTCTAGTTCATACTTAGATGAACATTAAGTTCACTAAGCTCCGACTAACCGCTATACGGGGCTTCGAGTAAGAAGTTTAAAAAGCTGACGGCAAAATTCCGCCTCTGCAAAACAGCAAACCGAAACGAGTTGTGCCTTTTTCATTTCGCTTAAGAGATAGCGAATTTTTATTCGTCCAAACTTAGATTCGGTATCATTGCTTTATTTATTTCTAAATACAGGATGTGTACATATAACGGCAGGTCAACCTACCCAAAAAGTAAAGGTCATTGAATTTATTTTCAACTTTAATTCCAACAAGTAGAGATCAATATCAATTGAGAAAATTTGACGTTTTGTGGTAGGTTGACGTGCTGCTGTCTGTACATGAGCATGGAACAGCTGCTTTACAGGGTTATTACATAAAAGTAGGTAAGCAAAGTAAGTAACGGCCTATAATCATCCCACAGCTGGGCAAAGGCCTCCATCATTGAAATCAAGTTACCATAGCAATATCAGTATTTAAACTTGAAAAATTATGTCTCAGGCTCAGGACTCGAACCCGCATCTCCTCGGGTCGGCGCGGCCTTAACTGACTGTCAAACATCTGCAAAGATGTTTCTTTCGGGTGTTAAAGGTGCAAATTCCTAACATTTGATGGAACAACGCTGGCTTATGGCCTGTGCAGACGACGGACTTTTCTCCGCGGCGGAGTAAAAAGTACGATCCGCGAATAAAAAGTCCGCCGTGGATTTACCGCGAACTCAACGAACACGGTGTGTGATCATTTGTTCGTTTATCGTCGTGCATACGTACTTCACTCTCGAGCGCACAACGCGGACTAAAGTCCGCCATGTGCGTTGCTTCGCCTAGACACAAGAGTTCTATTTATTTCGGGGACTCCCCCGTACTTTTGTCCGGTCCGCTCTCTGCATGTCCTCGGTAAATCGGGGGACTTTTTGTACGCGGTACTTTTAATCCCTTGTTTGCGTTACCCGATACAGCTGTGCGCGATCTATTCTAGCGGACAAAAAAGTCCGTGGACAAAAATCCCTCGTCTGCGCAGGCCATTACAGCGATAAGAATATGCTTGAATAATTGACGCCTATGACGTAGTATCTCGGTGGCTGAATGGTTAAAGCTCCGCGCCTGGCATGCGAGGAGATGCGGGTTCGAGTCCCGCCCGAGACATAATTTTTCAAGTTTCAATACTGATAATTGCAATTAAATTGCTTAAATCTATACTATACTAATATTATAAAGCTGAAGAGTTTGTTTGTTTGTTTGAACGCGCTAATCTCCGGAAGTATTGGTTCGAATTGAAAAAATATTTTTATGTTGGATATTCTATTTATCGAGGAAGGCTTTTAGCTATATAACATTACGCTGCGACCAATAGGAGCGAAGCATCAATGAAAAATGTTGCAAAAACGGGAAAGATTATTGGCGATCATAATAACAAAAATTGATGCGGACGAAGTCGCGGGCAACAGCTAGTATCATATAAAAGTACCATAGCAATACCTACGCTTGCCAAATGCGGATTGGTGATCACAAACCCGAGCAATATAAGAAAATTCGAAACTTTTTGTTGCCCGCAACACTAAAGTAACTAGTGTTCTAGACCAAACGGGGCGTTACAACAAAAATCTAACTTATTCAGATAACCTTTGTTACACCAACAAATTCATGATTACCTTTTAGCAGTTATGTTACGAGATTATTATTGAAATTGTAGGAATTTGGAATCTGATCGTACATGTAATTGATTCGTATCGGCCGCGTGCCCTGCATCTATTTTAATTTGTATCATTTAAATTGACCTAAATTTCTGATTCATTTAAAGTGACTCAAATTCGAATCTGTTTGTTGCCCCACCCGGGGACCGAACCCGGGACCCCGAGATCTTGGCCCGGTATTTAAACTACTAGATCAACGGGGCATTACTGACCAAAACGGGGCGTTACAACAAAAATCTAACTTATTCAGATAAACTTTGTTACATCAACAAATTCATGAATACCTTTTAGCAGTTATGTAACGTGATTATTATTGAAATTGTAGGAATTTGGAATCTGATCGTGCAGGTAATTGATTCGTAATGGCCGCGTGCCCTGCATCTATTTTAATTTGTATCATTTAAATTGACTTAAATTTCTAATTCATTTAAAGTGACTCAGTGTTATTTATGAACTTTTTACCTTTAATAACTTTGTAACGAAATTGTATTTACCGAAATTTCTTTTTTTGTTTACATATTATAGGACTGTACATTTTGCTCTGATACACCCTGTATATTGCCTTTTTCGTCTAGAGCCATATCTCGTGAAAAAAGCATTCAACTTAAGTTAGAATCCAGCTGACAATAAATAGGAGTGAATTCACAATGCTGGAAAAAGTTTTCTAATCTTAAGTCAGATGCAGTACTTACTGTGTAGTAGTCAATTGGCCAATGGTATAAAGTAAGTAAAAAGTAAAGTAACAGCCATAATTATCCCACTGCAGGGAAAAGGCCTCCATCATTGAATTCAAGTTACCACTGCAATGGTGGGTGCTGGCATAATCACCACGCTTGCCAAATGCGGGTTGGTGATCACAAACCCGAGCAATGTTCGAAAAATCGAAACTTTTTTTTTGATGCTCGACCCGGGGATCGAACCCCCAAGATCTTAGCTGGTATTTAAATGACCACTAGACCAAATGGTATAAGTTCACGTTATTTCTATACTTTCCGCGAAAAGCAGTAGAATTGAAACGGTACTTAAATGTATGCTTTATCTGACTTTTTCATTACCTTCCAAATTTTTTATAGGCGTTAAGTGTCGTATTTAGAGTCTATTTATAAAGTAAAAAATGTAGGTCAAATTTTCACCCGAAAATATTTTTCGCAACATAGTTTCCAATTTTTACGGTGCTAAGCCTGTGAAGGTATGAAGAGAAAATCAACAACTTATGAATAGTATCCTAATGAATGAATGAGATGCGAATCGCGTAAAAAAGTGTTGTGAGGAGGCCGTATCAAATTTTAGATTTTTGATGGAGATTTTCCAAGTGCTTTATCTTGACATTTTTGTACTGGGCTATACCAATAGAAAAATACGTCAATTGTTTTTTGTCTCGTAGATTGTTGTATTAAAATTTGGAAGGTGGTTAAAAGGAGAACCCCATTTTTGGGCCTGACGTTACAACAATGAAAATGATGCCAAAAAAAAAACCTTTTATTTTACTTGCCTATTTCTCCAAAAAATAGTTTAATTGGCAATGGACAAGTGGAGAAAATGGATAAAATACATATTGTTTTTTTAATACTTAAACAGTCTCTGTTTACACACATTTAATTAAAACGTGACTATCTCCGTAAACGCTCTGTCAATTCATAGGGCTTTTAACGTTTTAATCGATTTGAATAAATCGATTCATAGTAATATCACAGTCTATGAACCATACAGTCGTTCGACGAAGACGTCTAGACAGGGCAATGGGGACTACCGTTTCTTTGCTCACCAGTTGGCGCCACTGTAGACTGAGATCCGGAAGTATAGCTATCAAAGGCGATTGGCGCCGAAACAAAGTGTTATATCTTGAATCTAATTAAGGTTATATTGTTTATAAATAACTATCTTGATATCAACAAACTAACTTCTGAAATAGTTGCTCTTGAGGCCGCCAATTTTTGCGATTTTTCTTAATTCCGCTTTTAAAGCGTTCACATTAGTCGCCAAATAATCCATATTTGCAATATTTCACGAAGGAGATCACTTTCCAGAAGGTAAATTAAAGAAATTATAATTTATGCAACAAATTCCGCTAAAACCAGTACAAAGAGAATGATTTTGGACCTCACGCGACACTAGCGCCTCTAGTGGCAAATTCACTAGCGATAGCCCCCAGGGCCGAGCCCGAACTGCGAACAAAACGATGTTAGCAGTTCGGGACACAGCATTCAGGGCTAACAAATGTTTGTGTTTAAATTATTTTATATTTGTTTATTGGAATTTATTGGAATGCTGATATCGAATGATTCGAGATGGTGAACATATTTTTTTTAATAAGATAAATAGTTGTCAATTTCGAGGTTAATTGGGCTGCTGATTACGAAAATGCTATCCTTTTTTAAATTCAAGATGGCGGACGTAATTTTATATTATTTGACATGCGTGTCAATTTTGAGGTTCATTGGGGTGCCGATTACCAAAATGCCATCCTTTTTAAAATCCAAGATGGCGGACGTATTTTTTTATAATTTGATATGGGTGTCAATTTTGAGGTTCATAGGGGTGCCGATTACCAAAATGCCATCATTTTAAAAATCAAAGATGGCGGACGTATTGTTTTATAATTTGATATGGGTTTCAATTTTGAGATTCATTGGGGTACTGATTACGAAAATTCCATCCTATTTTAAATCCAAGATGGCGGACGTAATTTTTATAACTTGACATGGGTGTCAATTTTAAGGTTCATTAGGGTGCTGATTACCATTATGCCATCCTTTTTATAATCTAAGATGGCGGACGTATTTTTTTATAATTTGATACGTGTGTCACTTTTGAGGTTCATTGGGGTGCTGATTACGAGTGTTTATCTGCAATAAATAAATATTTTTATATATTGTTTACTTTTGACAACCCTGGCCGTCACGATACTGTCTAGACGTTGTCGGCATTTTCCATGAGATCAAAGGCGTCGAACGACTGTATGGTTCATAGACTCTGGTAATACTTCTTTACAATTACATTTTATAAGGAATAAGCTAAATAATTCGTTTTAAAAGCCTGATATAAATATAAAAAACTTAGAGAATGCAGGTAATTAACATTTTTTTCACGAGCTTTGCAGTTCAATAAGTAATCATTGATAAAACAATTGAACATGTTGAATAGTTCAATTCCTGATGTAACAGGCGGCACTATTATTAAGAATATCAGCTGACAATGACAGTTAATTGTCATTTGTCATTCACTTCAATTCACTCACATTTCGTTTCGTACAATGGACTACATTTTAACATGTTTCGTACTCGTGCGCAAGTTAAATGTGGTTTGCATTTTTATCACTGCCCTGCTGAAGTGCTTTGTTTACTACCTATATTGCCTATAGATATATATATCCAGGTAAAGTACGAAAATGGTATTTCTTTGTAAACTAATACATGAAATAGGTTATAAAATAAAATATGTAAGTTTACTGGTTGTAATTTAAAAATTGGTGTTGTTTAAGTAACATTTCCATTGTGGAAAATTTTGAAATTATGGCTTATGAATCATATCAATATGCTTTAATTTATGGCCAATTCCCAGCCTTGTAACGTCAGGGCCAAGATTGTATGGGAAACGGGTTTGTCCTTTCAAGCTTATAGGCATATAGTGAGATCATCGAAGGTTTGATTTAGCGAGTCATATATTTTTATTTATTAAAACAGTAAACAGTATAATGTATATTCTTGTTTTAATCTTATACTTAGATATTATAAATAGGCAAATTATATAACTAAAAATCATCTACACTATACAAAAACTGTTCCAATAATAGTTTTTCTTAGTTTTAAATATGTTGAACCCAGTTTCAGGTTTACATTTTTCTGGCAGTTTGTTGAACAGAGTTTTTTTTTTTTTTAAAAGGACATGCCTCACTGGGCCACACAGAGCCATCTAGTCCCAAATTAAGCTACTATTATGTACCCTGTCGTATGGGGTACTAGACAACCGATAAACTTACTTATATACTTTTTTTTTGTAAATACATACGTATAATTTATAGAAAACACCCAGACCAGTACAAATAGACATGTTCATGCACACAAATATTTGTACTGTGCGGGGATCGAACCCGCGACCCATGGCTCAGAAGCAGCGTTTACTACCGCTGATCCAAATGGTCGTCAACCGCTGATCCAAAGAGTTATAGCTCGATTACGTGGACAATGTTTCACAATTTCGAGGTTAGGCATGATATTTTTCTCCAAGTACTTTTTTCGTGTTATTGAGTCTTATATGCATTTCAGCTTCCGTCTCATATTTATATTTATGTTTAACAAGACGAGTTACCAAAATGATCAGTTATAGGCTAGGAACTGTCAAGATGTTGAGCTTTCTGAAATACTCCATGCATGATACCCAGGGTGAGATACGAACCATGGCATTACAATAGTTTTGACTAAAATATTCTAAACCCATCATTTCTTTTTATTTAAAAATGTTTTGTTTTTGTTTTTATGTTTTTTTTTTATTGATACGTTTAAATTGTTTTGTCTGATGCCAAATAAATTCTTTTTCTTTCTTTCTTAATCGTGTTTCGCAAAACCAAGACAAACAGCCAATGTTATATCAGTTATCCATATTTTGTAAGTAGTTGACATCAAAATATAGGTACGTGATACAACACTCACGTAACTGTATTCTGATATCGTGAAAGGATGCATAATATTGTATGGGCATGAAGCGTGAATCCAATATCCTTACTGGAAATTGCATATCGCCTTTGTTCGTTATAAAGTGAACACTTTTATCTACCGTTAGAAAGGAGTAGTGTGGTTTTGTTTTTAATTTCCCTTTAATAGACTTCAAAACTGGTATTAAAACGGCCGATTTCCTTTTAATTATTAAGTTCATTGATTATTTTACTCTATATGAAGATGATATTTTTACGTGAGCCGGTAATAAGACATAGCTCTACAAACTGGTGGTATCTTAGAATAACTGGTATTTAAATAAATAAAACCGGCCAAGTGCGAGTCGGACTCGCGCACGAAGGGTTCTATACCAAAAAGGCGAAAAAAACGAGTTTGTTGTATGGGAGCCCCCCTTAAATATTTATTTTATTTTGTTTTTAGTATTTGTTGTTATTGCAGTAACAGAAATACATAATTTGTGAAAATTTTAATAGGGTCCCGTTGTTACCCTTTGGGAACGGAACCCTAAAAACTTCTCCGAGAATTCATCTCGCAAGAGCTAGCTGAAACAAAAAAAAAACGTTAGGTATCTACTTCTTAGCACGCATGTAGGTATTTACCGTGCAACTGCCCACCATTATGATTTACGATGCCGCGAGATACTCGGGACAATAAGCAATTTAGACGCACAAAATATACGGAATATGTAATTTAGACGTTCAGCTCTACCAAAGACAAGAAGATAATGGCATTTACTTTCCTTTTGTATAAAAACTAATTGCACGCTTATTAATATTTTTTTATAATGATTTTGAGATTGTTTTTAAGCCAACGAATTGCTGCTGCTTGAAAATACAATTCATTGAATAATTTTTTTTCGACCGTCTTAGGTTTTGGACACGAACCTACAACCTTCGCTTATCGCTTATTTTTGAAAGTGTTGGAATTTTATAGCATCTCGTAACAGAATCAGCAGGCGTTATTTTTTTGTAATTGTAAATTTTAAAATTACTTTTAAACCTTTCACCGCATCTGATTCTGCTTTTGGTACGTTCGAGCACATTGCCGGAACGTTGCTTCGGTAATGTTTTCATCCTATAGTAAAGTATTTTCTCGTATTAAAAATCTCCATTCGTTTGTATGCCGCCAGAGTGAGAGAGACGGAAGATCGGTCCACTCACTCGAACGCTATGCCAGCCTCCGCTCGTGAGGATTCCGCGTGACAAGTTTCACGGAATGACTGGCAGCGCTCGAGATGAGACGGGAGATCGGTCCGTCTCTCTCTCATTATACCTGCGATCGCGCTCGTGAGGTTTTGGTGTGACACAAGTTTCTGAACATGTCACCCGACTAAAACGATTTTAAAGACGTTATCACGTCAAAATACACCCGGCATTCTGATAACAGGATGGCGGATCACTAACTTTTTAAAATAACTCTGGTTTTATAAAAGCACATAGCTTTGAATTTCACGTACATTCCTCACATTGCTAGATCATTGCTTTCAGGTCAATGATGTTACAAAGAAATAGATAATATGTTACTTCGCGGCTTAAGTTAAGAAGTCTTTTTGAGTCAATTGACACATGTCTCAAACAGTTTGCGTCAAACAAGCTTCAGAGCGAGTCACAGTGACAGATTAACAAAAATTGGAAAAATGCCGCCTTGTGTATTTCGATTTTGCACAAATTATTGTGCTCAAATGAATAAATCTCAAGGGATCACATATCACATGTAAGTTTATAAAAATATTTGTTTTATACTACGTGTTTTTTAATTTTTAAGTTTCTTTGTAAGTGCTAAGACGACGACATAGATTAAAAATTCAGATGCGACAATTTAGGTATCAATATGACAAGTTAATCGTACCATAGCACACATAGTGGTATTTATTTAAAAATAATTCTAATGAAATTCTTCATAATTAAATTTGGTACTTTGATAGTTTGAACCACAGAACATGGAAAAGATTAGAACGGCTGTCATGCGCCAATTGTATGAGAACCGATGTCGCCGCTTGCGTTCCACTACACGTAAACGAGTACAAAGAACGCTAACCAATCACAGTGCTCACGTTTCGGCAGAAGTAATAGCATTTACTCATAACCTCTGTGGCGTGCCTGCCCCGCCAACATCGCCTTTCTAACCCTTTTCCATGTTCTGTGGTTTGAACCGTGATGTCAAAGTTCTGGGGTAGCTAATATGAAACGTAAGCACCCCGTCAGTGTTAAGATTTACTATTCACAATTGTTTTTCTAGCTTTCCTTGTAATGAAGTTAGAAAAAAAGAGTGGATTGCAATAGTGCGAAAGCAACGAAGTAATTGAGTAATACCTTTTTGTTAAAATTGTACATAACTATTCCTGTTAAAAATTCTAACTTGTGTAACTCTCATTATTCCAATGTATGTTTTATGTTACGTACTTACATAGTAAAAATATTTTTTCATATAACACAAATACAACCTGTTTTATTTCTCTCTATTTTCTACCTACTTTCAAATATTTGTACTATCTGATTTTGGTTACAATTCCTAATCTATGTAACTGTCATCGTGCAGCGCCGTGACGTTTTGCGAACGCAATTTAATATAAACATAACATATCTATTTCTTTGTAATATCATTGTTTCAGGTGTATAGAATCCATAGATTTAGTATAAAATCATCATCGTCATCAATCTTTGATTAAGTCATCAATCATGTCTAATTGTCTATTGACGTACACCCGTCATTCTGATGTTCACTTTCTGTCACTCTTCGTAGACTTTGATATAGACTCGTATACAAGGATTCTATATCTCATATTTTCAAATGTGCACTCTAAAACAATAGCGCTAAGATTACTTTTTCTCTGCCAAATGGAAAAGTAGGAAAACGAGCCCAGTGAGATAACTAAAATAGTAGTGTGTACTTGTCTAGCAAGTATGTTATGGAGAAGGGTGTCCACGCTATAATATGTAATTTATGATAATAAGGTTTTTTTAATTTATAAATGACCGGGTTTTTTTTTTCACCGTCTAAAATTGCATATTTTGATGGTTGATGTTTAATAATGATAGCTTATTAATTAATCCTCAAAATGTTTGATATTATTGTGTATCTAGTTTATTATTTATGATCCAAACATAATTTGAATACCAATTAAAAACATTAGTTTAAGCCAGTGCTGGGACTTGAACCTGCGATAGTGTGAGATCATAGTGTGCGTCAAGCATTTTTCCAATTGGGCTACCACTGCTCATAAATCATTAAAGTAGAAGCTTAAGTGTAGGTTCATGCTCGTATAGCAGACGTGTTGCAGCTACCATAGACCTAGTAAATACTATGTCTATGGCAACTACCATACCACTATTTGTGAACGCAGATACACAATGCGACTAATACTTTCTTCATCCATTATAAAATATCTATTTTATTGCAGATGAAGGCAAATCATTTCACAGTTATTGTCATTTTTTCCAATAAAGTGTGTATTTTAATAACATTATATCGGATCGGTGATAGAATCAGGAGTGTAGGAAGGATGCTGAGTAAACACAAATTTTAATGCGAATGCTTAGGCGCGATAGCAAATACGTACGCAGTGTGAGAGCAATCGACAAGCGTTCCACATTGAGATTCAATTCGCACTGTCCGGTCGAGGTGTTGGTGGTTGCGTGAGACAGGTATGATGCGCAGATAGGACGGCGCGAGCCCACGGTTGCTTGTCATCGCTGCAGCCACTGCGACGAAGACCTTGCGCAACACACCCTTGCTATACCCTTGAATATGAACCACTTTCCAAAATTTTTATATGCATTCAGTATCGTATTTAGAGCCCTTTTATGAAGTAAAAAATGTAAATCAAGTTATCAACCGAAAATATTTTTCGCAATACAGTTTTCAATTTTTATGGTCCTAGGCTTGTTAAGGTATAAAAGGAAAATCAAAAACTTATGATTAGTATCGTAATGAATGAATGAGATACACTTTGCGTAAAATAAGTTTTGCTAGTCGGCCGTATCAAAAATTTTCTAAGTGCTTTATTTTGACATTTTAGTACTGGGCTAAACCAAAAAAAAATACGTCATTTGTTTTTTGTCTCGTAAATTGATATATTAAAATTTGGAAAGTGGTTAAAATTTCACCCTGTATAGCAAGGGCTTATGCCCGGCCTGGGCGAGGGAACGCAGTGATCTCGTCATAGTCGTGGGAGGTGACCTCTCTCACGACAATCGTGGCGAGGAAGGCGACAAGTGCGGCGGCCTGGTAGGCCATGCTCACCTTTTGCGAGAATGTAATCTCGCAAAAGGAAGCAGTACAGCGAGAGCGGGAGGCCTCAACTGATGCCCCGCTGCAGGGGTAGGCTCTCCTCCCCTCAAAACCAGATGCCGCTGGCTTATCATTAGCGAGCCCCAGCCGATCAGCGGAGCATGCCAGTGGCCATAGGCTTAAGGCGAAACCCGTAGTCTCGGTTAATGATACACTAGAGGGATGTACACATATTTATATATTTTTAGTGGGTATACGGACCTCATGTGGAGGTCCGGGGTCCCACATAGTCCGTCACTTCCCCCGGAGTGGCAGGTTTGCGTAACGCATTTTTCCAGCCACAAAAAAGGGCCAGTACCACATTGCAGGATCCCTCAATAATAACGCTTTTTTAAGCCATGCGCTAATACTCTAATATTATAGTATACAGGATGAAATTTTAACCACTTTCCAAATTTTAATATATCAATCTACGAGACAAAACACAAATGAGGTTTTTTTTTTTGCTATAGCCCTGTACAAAAATGTCAAGATAAAGCATTTAGAAAATGTCCGCCAATAATCTAAAATTTTTTATACGGCCGCATAGCAACACTTTTTTACGCTTTGCGCATCTTATTCATTAATTACGATACTATTAATAAGTTTTTGATTTTCCCTTTATACCATAACAGGTCTAGGACCGTAAAAATTGAAAACTATATCGCGAAAAATATTTTCGGGTGACAGCTTGATTTACATTTTTTACTTCATAAATAGACTCTAAATACGATACTGGACGCCTAAAAAAATTTTGGAAAGTGGTTAAAATTTCATCCTGTATAAATTGAATATTACTGTATTGTTCAGGTAATTTAGATTAATTTATTTTAAGTATTAGTGAACAATAATTAGTATAAGTTTGAGTAATAATTTATAATAATAATAATAAATTGTGTAATACCTACATATTAAATGTGAATTTGCCAGAGTTATATCATAACAAAGCAACTATATTCAAATAGAAATTGTTTTCTATCGAGGAAACTGATATCTATTCAGAACGTCGTAATATGAATTCCAATAGCATAAATTCTCGCAACATGGCTATAACAAATTTACTAAAACCTTCTGTTTGGGAGCAAATTCATTAAAGAGCTTTCGGAAATGAGTATTACAGCGTGCACATCAGACGATACCATTTTAATGGCATATCGCACCTATTTGAACGATATAAGATCTATGTTCAACTGTACACATTGTATAATTAATATAATGTTTGTACTTTAATAGGATCGAACGAAAACCCAAATGGAATAAGCAGCCTACTTTGTATACTTATTCAATGCTTTTGCCACGTAATTATTTTTAATATTTTTTTTGACGTGATAACGTCTTTAAAATCGTTTTAGTCGGGTGACATGTTCAGAAACTTGTGTCACACCAAAACCTCACGAGCGCGATCGCAGGTATAACGAGAGAGAGACGGACCGATCTCCCGTCTCATCTCGAGCGCTGCCAGTCATTCCGTGAAATTTGTCACGCGGAATCCTCACGAGCGGAGGCTGGCATAGCGTTCGAGTGAGTGGACCGATCTTCCGTCTCTCTCACTCTAGCGGCATACAAACAACTTATATCACCAATAAGACGTTATCACGTAAACATCTAAATCGTAAACCTACTTTACAAACAACCAATTTTTATCACTGGTCTTGTTCACCCAAAAAAAATTTGCTTATCAAAAGCACCTAGAAAATGTTCGCCAAAAATCAAAATTTTTTGATAGGTACGGCCTCCTCGCAAAACTTTTTTTACGCGATGCGCATCTCATTCATTCATTACAATACTATTAATAAGTTTTTAAATTTCCTTTCATACCTTCATAAGGACCATAAAAATTGAAAACTATGTAGCGAAAAATATTTTCGGGTAAAAACTTGCCCTACATTTTTTACTTCGTAAATGGGCTCTAAATATGATACTTAACGCCTATGAAAAATGTTGACGATGATTAAAAGTCCTCCTGTATAGGTGTCGTATGTTGCAACTAAAGAAGAAGACGAACAGCTGCTTCCTCGCTCCATATTGAGCAAACTGTGATTACCAACCAAGAAAATCTCTAGCTTCCTCATGCCCCGAGTTATGAGGATACGGAGGTTTTACTAATGCACATTGAGGAAACGAGCACGCAATCTCCACACACACACATACACACACACACACAAACTTTTTTGTTTGTTTAAATTTATTGTTAGAGTAAGTTAGCTAACTATTATAATTTTTATAATAAACAGCTATGGAAGAGCGAAGGCAAGACATTTGGTTAATAGGTATTCTCGATCAAATAGTATTTAAAGTATTTCTGCATTTTACGGAAATAAAATTTATTTGGGGTGGTGGGATCTTCCTCCTAGTGGTCCACCCTGGGCAACGGCATCTTTGGTTTTCTAACCAATGATGACGGCTAACAGATCCCTCTGCGGTGTTAGGCTTTGTAAGAGGCGCCTGGATGCTACCACCCTCCTGCCGGAGTCCAGCGCCAAACAGTTTTTCTGTGTTCCGCTGGTGTGTGGGAGAACCAGTACCTCTGGGTAAGTTCGCTCCATCTTAGGCTTCTTCTTAACCGTAAAGATAAGTATGTAGTCAAGAGCAAGCCCATTAATAATAATAAATAATTATTATTATCATTATTTATATTGCCAACCCGCTTGATAAGGCCAGTGTCCAAAAATTAATCGATATGGATCATGAGCTGATGATGACGCATAGCCACATGTCGTTCAATTTGCCTAAACTGGTAGCAATAACGAAGATCAATTGCTCAATTTCAATTATCTATGCTTCATGCTATCGACTCCACGACGTCGTTCAATTTAATTTCACTTGGAGTGAGACATAAAAACGGAATGCTGAAGTAATTTTGTTTTTGTGACTTATCTCGGCGTCTCTCGCTTCGAACTGGTGTCTCCAACTAAATCGCTACTAAGTACGGGTTGGTCTTTTTTATACTTACGATACAATTGGAATAAATGTTTCCTAGAGTTAAAAGTTAAGACAAATACTTTTTTGATTGGTACAATTCTCTTGTACATATTTGTCAAGAAGTAGTATCTTGATTGTCAGAGATATTTCACATGATTTTTTTCCTTTTTTCAGATGAGTGGAGCTTTGTACACACAACATACGAAAGAAATATAAAAAAGGGTAATCGCCCGAATAATGAATATCGTGGGTTCACTTCCCACCTCTGGCAGTATTTTTTTGCATTGGAATTAGATATTAGAAAACGTCACAATCATGATTAGACATAATAAAGTATTTGCTTTATCATTGTTACCAGCATTATCAGTGCACTACTGAGGCCCTACTTCGCAACACGAAGCCCGTATTTATATCCTGACACATTGGTATGATTGAGCGAGACAGATGGAGACGAATATACGGACAGTGTGTTGCAGAGTAAGGCCTCTGAACACAGGCTTTTCCAAAAAGAGGATTTCCATAGTCGCCACGCTGGGCAGGCGGGATGGTGATTCCAGTTCGGCCAATGGTAGATAAAAGATACTGCTGCCAGCAATGATATTATATTAAAACGAAGCAGATATATTAAAAGCGCGCGCGTTGTGTAGACTCAAATACGTCCTAATTAAGGCATTTTGTACATGCTGCGTCGAGCGCAATCACGCACGAGCGGTTATCGTTAAAAATTATAGCCATCTCTTTAATTTGCGTGCTATTTCGCATCTTTTGTTCCGCTTATCAATGAAACTTGTCAATGTGTGCAGTTTTGGATTGCTCGGAACACGCGAATTACTATGAACGTAGCTTAACTTTACCTTAAAATATTATTGGCTGCCAGTGATCTACTCGCAGTACCTTTAGTCACCTCATTTGACACCCATAGGAAGAGAAGGGAGGTGTTAGTATAATCGAGATAGCAATACTCGTACTTTAATACGAAAGTCTTATCCTCATGTATATTGATATCTATTAAGAGATTATAGATTCCTTTATAAATTAAATTTAGAAATTTAGTTTTTTTTTAATATCAACATTTAACTTTCTGTTAATACCTACTAGTTGAGATGCAAGCCGTAAGATATAACCATTGAAATTAAGCCACAAAGGTCAATAACCTCTGCCTTAGGGTATTACAGCACAGTATAATTCAGCGCTTAACTGGTGGCAAGTCTAAGAAACAAAATTAAGTTTTCATCCTTTACCAGAGAAGCTGGATTACAATTAATCTTATGCTTAGTAGAAGTATGCTTCTGTTTATAAATGGACTCGTTTGTATCCGAGTTAAAGAGCATTTATAAATGTTCTATAAGAGGATTTAAAAAGGTAATCTTGTTTATAAACGCAATAAATTTATATGTTATGTGTCTGTGTAGTTGTCATCAAATGTGTGTCAAATAAATACGTTTTCTATCTTTCTTTCAATGATTTGAAAATATTCTCTTTTATGCCAATCAGTAAGTCTAAATGTGTGTGATTTTTAATGCAATATTTTAGTGAAAACTTCTCGAAGTAGGTAATAACTGTTCGTAGAACTTCGCCTTTATGTTCAGCAGTTTGTTTTGAATACTCCGGAAGGAGCTGCTTATGAGTCGCGGGTTCGATCCCCGTAACAGTACAAATATTTGTGTTCATGAACATGTCTGTTTGTAATGGTCTGGGTGTTATATATGTATAATAAGCTTACATTTACAAAAAAGTACTAGCGGAGTGGCGTACACACCGGTTTTCAAGGTGTCGCCTTCTCCGAGGTCCCGGGTTCGATTCCCGGACGGGTCGATGTAGAAAAAAGTATTTTTCTACATTTTCTCGGGTCTGGGTGTTTGTGGTACCTACCTTCGTTGTTTCTGGTTTCCAAAATACGAATGCTTTAAATAGTTATTCAAATTGGGATCAGAACAATGTATATGATGTTGTCCACGTTAATAAAAAAAAACAAAAAAGTTTATTTGTTGTCTAGTACCCATAACCCAAGCTACTAATTAGTAGGTTAATTTGGGACTAGATGGCTCTGTGTGGCCCAGCGTGGCATGTCTGAAAAAAAAATACAAATTTTAATATAATACTCTAATTTATACTATGGATAAAGTCTTACATCTCCACATATCACTCACACATTCACACAACACACACACCAACACGCACACTCCCACATACTCAGACACGTTTGTTTGAACCTATTATAGATTTATTACTTTATATCTGTATTATCTCATTGTTCTCATCACTTTTCGCCTTACCACTGTATTCCGTGCATTTTATATGTAAACATGTAAATAAACCTGAGAATGTGGGAGGCTGATGATCTGTACAAATCAAATCAAATCAAATAATTTATTTGTGATACACAGGTTAATTAAGATGACATATATAATTATATTTAAAGTGCAGGCTGTGATCGGCCATTTTGGCATACAAATATAAAAGAATAATTCATAATTAATATAAAATTTACATGACAAGAATAACATTCGTGATAAAAAGTTTAAACAAAGGCAAGAGAAACATGTCAAATCAGATTAATAATAAAAACGTAACATGTCAACATCAATAATTAAGAATCATCATAATATTATTATAGTATAATATCAGGCAGCCAAACGGATGTCAGAGATTTGGATTGAATGTCATTTAAATTGTAAGAATTCGTCAATTGAATAAAATGAGTTACTTGTCAAAAATATAAATAGTCTTTTTTTAAATATTGGAAGGTCATCACACTCTCTAATACAGTTCGGGATTTTATTATAAATTTTTGGCGCCATAGCTAAGACGCTATGTCCATAAAGAGCTGTCTTGTATCGAATATGATCAACATTATATAGTGTCGATCGGTTGCGAAGACCACGAACCACTTTAAATAAGGTATTGTTTTGCCTGATGAAAAGAGCCAATTCTAATATATACATACAGGGCAAAGTTAGAATTTTTAGATTCTGGAAGTATGTTCTGCAGCTATCAGTTCTTTTTAGGCCACACATGGCGCGAATACATTTTTTTTGACACCTGAACACTTTGTCCCAATTTGTGGCATTGCCCCAAAAAATTATTGCGTACCTTAACCTAGAAGCTACAAAACCGTGATAGGATGTGAGTAATGTAGGTAGACTTACTTTTTTTGACAACTGGTAAAGGCTATAAGAGGATTGAGAAATTTTCTTACACACAAAGTCAATGTGACTTTGCCATTTCAAGTTGCTATCTATGAAAAGGCCTAGGAACTTTATCGTAGTGACTAGTTCAATGTTTCCTCCATTATGTTTTATTGGGTTAGTTAAAGTTCGGTCAGTTCTCTGCCTAAATTCCATGATTTTGCTTTTTTCAATATTCATGACAAGTTTATTGTTTAGGAGCCACTCAGTTATACAACGCAAACCCATGTCTATGTCAGTTCTACAATTAAATATAGCCGTACAATCATCAGCAAACAAAATCATCGGGTTGATGATACATTTAGCAATATCATTAATATATATCAAGAAGAGAAGCGGTCCCAATACACTTCCTTGTGGAACTCCAGACGTGACTTCCCTTGGGGTTGATCGAAAATAGGTTTCCTGTTTCGTTTTAGGACATATTCTACTTAAGCATGTAATCTGTACTCTATCGGTTAAGTAAGATCTAATTAGATCCAGAGTATTGCCTCTAACGCCATATGCTTCAAGTTTGCTTAGAAGGGTTGGATGGTCCACGAAATCAAACGCTTTTGACAAATCCATAAAAAATGCGTAAACTGGCTGTCTTGTGTCGACTCTAGGGTAAACAAAGCGTAAAAGCTCGTATACTGCCAGATTGATCGATATATTTTTACGGAATCCCTTTTGTTCATGCGCTAAGAGTGAATGGCTCTCAAAGTAGTTATATAACTTGTTGTGTAAAATCTTTTCAAATATTTTTGAAAAGATTGGAATGAGTGCTATAGGTCTATAATTTTTCATATTTAATTTGTCATCTTTTTTGTGAAGGGGTTTGATAATTGTAGTTTTAAGTTTTGTTGGATAAACACCCTGCTCAAAACATAAGTTCATTATATAGGATAGTATAGGAGCAATAATATTACAAACATATTTCAGGACCAGAACGCATACATCATCATAACCTGTACTTTTGGTATTCTTAAGTTGTTTAACAGTGTTACAGACATCTAAGAGATCAGTGGGAAAAAGAAAAAATGATTTGGGGAAATAATTAATAGGTTTCTGTGACTCTCGACTTCTTTTTAAATGTTGAGTTTTAGCTACACCTATGAAATAATTGTTAAATGATTCAGTCATTTCACGAGCATCTTCAATTTCTTTATCGTTAATCACTAATTTTGCAATGTTTTCATTCGGAAAATTCTTTTTGCTATCATTAATGATATTCCAGGTAGCTTTTGTCTTATTGTGGGATTTTAAAATATAGTTGTTATTCTGAGATATTTGAGTTAGTTTGATTATTTTACTGTACCTATTAGAGTATGCTTTAAATGTTTTTTTGTCGATTGGATTTTTTGAAAGTCGGTATTTCCAGAGAAGGGAGCGTTTTCGTTTACTGCAGGTTTTAATACCATTAGACAGCCATTTTGGTCGCTTGTTTACCTTATTTTTTACTATAAGATTAGGAAAACATAAATCATAGAATAGTTTAAATAAGTCATAAAACTCACTGAAAGCCTTATCAGCGTTATTTGCCGTGAAAACCTCACTAAAACAACAGATATGTATTTTCATATCTCTCACAGACTTCAGTCTCACACAAACTCCAACTGTATCCATTATAAAATGTATCCTTACTGTTATTTGTAATTTGTTTGTGTTGAGAAAAATAAAGATTATATTATTATTATTATTATTATATTATATATATTTTTAAATAAAGCTTACTATTATAGGCGCAATAACAGTGCGTCCTAATTGTGTTTTTCCAAGCAAACCTTAAAGAAAACAAAGCAATACACGCATGCATTGTGTACCGAACGGCCCTAGCGAACACAAAATTGGAACACTGCTTACCCACATTTGTTATAGAAATGGAAGCAATTCATATTTGTTATGCGATTTCTTTTAGGCGTATTTTTTTTGTTTTTGAGAGAAATTGGTACATTTATGTCATAGTTTGTGATGAACGTTTATATACGCCCCGTTGGTCTAGCGGTTTGAATACCGGGCCAAGATCTCGGGGTCCCGGGTTCGATTCCCCGGCAACAAGTTTCGAATTTTCGAACATTGCTCGGGTTTGTGATCACTAACCCGCATTTGGCAAGCGTGGTGATTATGCCTATAATCATCATTGCAATGGTAACTTGTTTTCAATGATGGAGGCTTGCCCTGCAGTGGGCCTTAGTTAAAGGCTGTTACTTTATATGTATGTGTTAACACGAACGTAGAGTATGAACATTTTAAAATATTAGAATTTTCTGAATCTCAACTACTTCTTGGTTAGGTACTACTACTTACCTATTATAGCAGCTGAGCGATTTAAATTTGCCACGAAAACAAACTACTGGAATAGAGTTGGTATAACACATAAACAATTTTTTATCCTGGAAAAAATATGATTCCTGTGGTATGATTGCTCTAGGCGTAAGTCTCGGGAAACACTGTATTGCATAAAAAGGTAAACTAATTGATACTTATGTTTATAAATAGTGGAACCTGTTCACTGGGATTGGGGCCTAATTTTTTTTTTATAATTGTGGTTTTTCATTTACTCAGTTTCCTAAATCAGTAGGGTCAACATTACAATCAGTCCTAGGTACTATGAGAGGGCGAAATGTATATTTATCATATAAAGAGGTGGATACGTATCAAAGATAAGATATTATAGCCCAGTACAAAAATGTCAAGATAAACTTAGAAAATGTCCGCAAAAAATCAAATATACCTATTTGATACGGTCTCCTAGCAACACTTTTGACGCGATGTGCATCTCATTCATTCATTACGATACTATTCATGTGTTATTAATTTTCTCTTCATACTTTAACAGCTTTGAGTATCTAATAAATATATCAAAGCTTAACAGACTTAGGACCGTAAAAACTGAAGACTACTCACGTAAGTTGCGAAACATATTTTCGGGTGAAAACTTGAGCTACACTTTTTACTTCATAAATAGGCTCCAAATAAGATATTGAACGCCTAAAAAAGTGAAAAAATAGTCATCCTTTATTATTGAAGTACAAATTCATATTAAACATTGCTAAATTTATTCATTCATATTAATTTAACATATTTCCTTGAACCAGTTAGAAAGCAAATCCTATGACATGACAATGTGTACGTTTCCTTGCAAATATGTTTATTAAATTATGTAGAAAATTATTATTTAACACTTATTATTTTACACATACACTAAATGAGTGCGAAAATCTTTAGATTTTCTAGGAATTGTTAATTCATTGCAATTTTCATCGAATTCCTGTAACACAAATAACACTTGTTCCACTATATTATTAGTAATATTATTAGGGGTTAAAGTATGAAATTGCCGTTTTGTATGGACGAAATCGAGAAAAGTCATTTTTCCATTCTAACAATTTTTTAGTTTTTTTAAAAACGCCTGAACCGTTTTCGATGCAATTAAAGATGAAAGTTAGATGGTTATAAAGCTACGCATTATAGTATTTAAATTTCTGAAAATCAAATTATATAATACAAATATACTTAATTGAAGCAAGAAGGTCAGCTGACACATTGTAAGGGGTCTTTTGAAAGACTTCCTTTGAAGTAATAGGCACTAGTATTGCATTTTTTTTTAGTCAAAAGTTACTTTATTTAGTTTTTGATACAATACAAAAAGAATTACGCAATAATATGACTATACTTAAGAGCTATAAACAAAATAAAAAGTGGGAAAATAATCGGCAATTTCATACTTTAACCCCTATTATTAAATTATTAGAAAATTATTATTTAACACATACCTACACTAAATTAGTGCGAAAATCTTTAGATTTTCTAGGAATTGTTAATTCATTGCAATTTTCATCGAATTCCTGTAACACAACTTGTTCCACTATATTATTAGTAATATTATAAATGTGAATGTTTGAATGCATAATTTGATTATTACTCAATTATTCCAAAACGACTGAACAGATCTAAATAAAATTTGTCAGGGAGATAGTAATACGATCAGGAATAGCGCTAAAATCCCGGAAAAAGGTAAGGTTCTCGTGGGATTACTATGTTTGTTTTTCATATTAAAAGGAACCGTGATGATTTTTTGCGCAGTGCAGCCACTTTGAACTCTTGACAGCTCAAGAGTTCAGAAAATAACATGGTTCCCATGAGATAGAGTAAGGTATTTTGGGGTATGATGAAATGCCAATAAGTAAAAAAATAAATAATCAATTGGAACAGTCATGTAAGAAGTTTTTCGTTACTTTTTTTCCCCAATCTTTAGAGAGATAAGGATCGGTTAAATTACTCTGATTATTTTCTAAGCAATAGAAATGGCATTAAAGTGATGTCCAAACTTACCCCAAAGGACACTATTTTTCGAAACGCCATAAAAAAAAAAGTCTTGTTTTTAAAAGAATCTAAAAAAACTGTTGAGTTTACAATAACCAACGGAATGTAGAGCTAGGTGCCATTTAATATATAAACATTCGGATCATATTTTAAAGTTGTAACTAAAGCAGATGTCGGGAAAATTAAGTTCGGTCTTACCCTAACATACCTTATCTAATTATTGTTTTATCAGAAGATTTTAACGCAAACGAAGTTGAATACTACCTAGGTAACACTGAAAATGTTCATAAAATGAAAAACGGCTTAATGTAGAAAGTTGCCAATACTTTTATTGTTTTACGAACTAATCTTCGTTCCTCTCTACACATCGTCGCATTCGATGGAACAACTGAGAAAAGCAGTGGGCCCATTCTTCCTTAGGGGTCTCTTCTATGGCATTTTCGTACGCTTTCACCGCATTTTCAGGGCTCGTAAAGCGAATACCTCGAATTTTATCTTGAGTTCTTGGGAATAAATGAAAGTCGCAGGGCGCCAGGTGAGGACTGTATGGCGGATGACTTATTATCTCGACACCTGTCACAGTCAAATATTCAACAGTCCGTTTTGCGGAGTGCGCTGAAGCATTGTCGTGGCGAAGGA
This sequence comes from Anania crocealis, assembly GCA_949315895.1. Taxonomy (NCBI): domain Eukaryota; kingdom Metazoa; phylum Arthropoda; class Insecta; order Lepidoptera; family Crambidae; genus Anania; species Anania crocealis. Next base: position 3,238,703 of record OX438856.1, read on the forward strand.
GGATCTTGCTTCGAGGGCGCTGCAGTCAAATTTTTTCCAAGACAACAGGCAAACAGCGATTGAAATACCAGTCTGCAGTAACTGTCCTTCCATCTTCTAGCACAACTATCGCGAAATGACCTTTCCGACCAAAGAATGGGGCAATCATCTTTTTTCCTTGACTTCTTCCTTTCTTTACCTTAGTTGGCCGATCCTCGAAAGGAAACACCCACTGAGCTGATTGTCTTTTGGTTTCGGGTTCGTAGCAATATATCCAGCTTTCATCACCTGTGACGATGCCAAATACAGCATTGGGTCACGGCCGGTGAACTTATCTAACATTCGGCGACACTAGTCCATGCGTAGGTGTTTCTGGTCGTCGGTTAAAGTATGGGGAATCCATCTGTTACAAACTTCCTGACGCCTAAATGTTCGTGTAATATTTTTTGAACTTTACTCATACCAATGCCTAGGCTTGACCGTATCTGCTGATAGGTCACTCTCTTATCTTCCTCTATCATGCGTCGTACAGCACTGATGTTATCTTCAGTAGTCGCTGTTAAAGGACGTCCCTCACGCGGATCATTATTGAGATTGCTACGTCCACGCTTAAACTCGTTAAACCAATTGTAAATAGTGGCACGAGATGGGGCTTCATTAAAAAATGCTAATCGCAGCCTATCATAGCTTTGTTGTTGAGTAAGCCCACAACGAAAGTCATAATAAATCATTAACCGAAAATTTTCTCGCGTTATGTTCATTTTCACGTGTAACAAGAGTTTTAGATTTGCCGCCAATTCACGAAAACAAATGACAAATGAATGCAATATACTACCACATGAATAATATTACTTATGTGATACTACCACAGTCTATGAAACCATGGTTTTATAGACTGTGATACTATTACCAAAGAGTTCTAAAATTGAAATTCAAAAAAGTTTTCGTTAGCAATGTTTCTAACTGGCCAGTTCTAAACACTTTCAGTGTTACCCACGTAGCAGTGTATAATATAAAAAACAATTTGTGCAATATTAACATAAATCATGTAGCACAAGAGCATAAAATGGTTTATTAAATGAATGACCCTCGCCGAATAAAAAGCTTCTCTGAAATCACTTTTGAGTAGTCGACCGCTTGTTTTGCGCTTCATGATAGAACTTTTCGTCGAAATCATGCATTTGCGATAGTCAGTTTTACGAAATAATAAAAATTGTCGATGCCGATATGTTCAAAGAACTCTGTAACAGTTTTACGATAAAAGTGCTGTTGGGTCAAAGTGTTCAGAGAAACTATTGACTCACAAACAGAAACAATATGAAATCAACATAAAAGATATAGGTACAATATACATACACTAGAATAAAATTATATAAAAATGGTATTATAAAGCAGATAATTATAATGCATAGGACCCGATAAAAACTAACGTCGTGGGTCATGCTGACTCATTCCTAAGAAGTTTATTATACTCGTACTTACAAGTCAGTCAGTGGCCAAACTTACACATATAGTAAAATGGTAAGGACGATGTCTGTAAATTTTAGATTTTGAGGAAAATCTAAAATGAGGTCATTGAAGAAGCCAAATTATTAGTTTTTTATTAAATTTTATTTTGTGTATGAATCTGCTGCATAGCATAAAATTGGACACAGTTTTGAAAATCTCTGAATTAAAATTTCAACCGACTTAGGTAGGACTTGAACCCATAACTTTCCGCATACCGGGCGACTGCTCTTACTAATCAAATCAAATCAAAACAAAATTATTTATTTAAAACTTAAGTCAAAAAGTAGGTATACTTAAAATCGAAAAATACAGTGTTCAAAAATAACCTACGTGCCTACCAAGACAAGTTTGTGTCGACGTACTTATTTAATGCAACAGTGGGTCTAGCACGAAAAACTATCCAATTCGAATCGTTTGCGTGTTCGTATCGCCATCGAAATATTTAGTATGAAAACTTAAACAGCGCTCGCGCGGTCAAAACGAAAACTACAAAACAAAGCACGAACTTTGTGTCGTTTGCTTTCGATACGCAAACGATTCGAAGTCGATAGTTCTTTGTGCTAGACCCACAGCTTACAAGCCAGAGGAGTGTTATAAATATTTTTTGTTATTACCTCCAGCATCAGAGGAAAATATTTACACTCAGTTCAGATGAAACAGTTTTAAAATGTTAACTGTTTTTGAAGGAAATGAGAATTCAATAGGTACCATAAATCGAATTTCTACTGCTTCTTAAATTATTTTTTATATTGATTCTACATTGTTTGTTAGATGTGTAATTGAAAATTGGAACATCCATTTTATGATTCTATATTCCTCGTGTACGAAGGCGCGGGCAAAAAAAAGCTTATGGAAATAAATGTTATGTGTAGTATGATAAAAGTGTAGATACAAATCCTTTCATTAAATTATTTCTGATACCTACAACTTCTAAATAAAATCACTTCTGAATGTTACGATGTGATATATAAATAAATTCAAGGTTTTATCCAATTTCACGGTATGTAGCGACCTCTAGCGGCAGTTTAAGCAAACGTTTATCATTTGCAGGGTTCGACCATCCTGAAACTGTAGGTTTCAGCATTCATGCAGCCTACGTGCAATTTCAACATAATTCACTAGATAGCGCAGTATTCGACTATTTGCTTGAGTCAGCACTGTCTTATAAAGCGAATAACAGCCCCGTAGGTGAGTTGAGAACCATTTTTCTGAAAAAGCAACGTTTAAAAATTATACAAAATTTACCTAAAAACCAGTAGATTAACATCAAATTCAAACGCAAATAATTTATTGCAAATTGTCAAATTTTATTTATCTTTGCATGAATAGCCGATACATGTTATTCGTATATATTTAATGCATATTCGTATCGTATATATTTAATGTATATTCGTATGGATTCCATCTATAATATAATGATTACAATATGCAAAACGATCACATTGTCAAATTTTTATATTATTAAAAAATTAAATTAAATCTCGAATTTTTACTTTTTAAATAGTACGCCATGTTACATAAAGCACAACGTTAATGAAGAATAACGTTAGTAGCTTAAGTTAAAATAAAAAAAAATACTCAGATAATTCAATTGTGATTGCTTTTTTAAACATTTGTTACAAAATGCACTTAAAATACTTCGTTAAATCAACCAATGTAATAAAGAGTTCGCGAGGCGTTATAAGAGGAAATACTACGGCCATTTTTCCATACAAACGTAGTCCCCTGTTTCCTCCTTGGATAATGCCAGTAGAGCAATAATTTTTATTACAAAAATCTATGGCCATTATTAGCATGTTTCTATGTTTTCTGTTGTCTCATAAATTAATTAATAAAAAAGATATGAGCCCTCAAAAATCGAAAAAATTCGCCAGATTTTCCGCTGTGTTCAAACATCCAGAAAACAAATTTGGCTAAATTTTAGAAAAAAAGGAAAACATACGAACACGGCCAAAGCCTTTCTTTAATTTTTAATGAAAACATTTAAATCGGTCTAGTTTTGGAAAAGTTAGTCAAGGGACTACGAAACGTTGATTTGGTGTGCTTTTAGTAGGTATTTTCGGTCCAAGAAGCATTTCTCTATCACACTCTGCGGTGAGTGCGTTTGGCACTGCGCGACAGCAATAGATTTTACAAATACCTATTTTTCAATTCTCTCGTCCGTAGTGTTTCCTCTTAAGTTGCCTTTGTAAATTTTTATTTATTACTAGCGGACCCCGCTCACTTCTTATCGCCTCAGAATAATATTTGATTTTGACGTCTTAAAGGTCATTGTCATCAAATATGGCGAAGTTGGTATTTGTATGATGAAATACTGTTTCTTAGTTAGTTATTTAACGTTAACTTTTCAATGTTTCAACAATTATTATCCTATTCCCGACGGTCTAATCCAAAAACACAAAAACCATAAAAATCGGTCCAGCCGTTCTCGACTTATAAGTGGTGTAACTAACACGACTTTCTTTTATATATATAATATGAATATTGATTTCGAATTGGTATAATTATTTTAAAAAATATATCAGATACAAATTCATTTTATTTGTTATTTATTTTCTATTGCTTTATTATTGTAATGATTTATTATGAATTAAAATAATAAAAATTAAACAACACTTTTGGATTTTTTATCCTGGGTCGTATTTATATTATAAAGTTTTGTCGGTTTTCCGACACGGACAGGCGACATATTATTATGTATATAAACATTTCAGTTTTTTTACTTCTTATTTTGACCATAGGCTTAGTAATTACGTCCATGGTATATATTTATAAGTACTGTCCGGTTCAAATGCTGTTAGGATACAACCTTTTGGAGTTGCGACAGTGATGACTTGTAGGGTTAGAAAGAAAGTCAGATTCATAATATTAATCAGTTAATTTGTTTTTTGCAATTATCATGGCGACTCAAATAATAAATAGAGATAGTAGAAAGTAAGGCGCATAATGTTCATAGAAATAATGCTAATTTTCAAAGTCTTCTACTGCACTCATAGCATCACCTGCACTCTTTTTATTTACACCTGTGGCCTTGACCACGCATTCGGTATTATTTTTAAGACGGTGGGTGATTTCCGATTTCATAAACATTTAATTTTTGTCACAAAAGTTACTGGTACTTTGACATTATATTTGAGAAAAGAAATACTTCTGATAAAGTTGTACCTATATTCATCACTCACGTGTCACGCGCTTTCGACAGCGTTGCTAACGGTACTGACAGGCGTTAGTTGACGTCATATTATGCCGCTCCATTCCAAAAGATCCTATCCTAACAGCATTTGAATCGGATAATACTCTCGGCCGGTCCTAATAACCTATCTATCTTCAGTTTTGGCATATCGGAGATAGGAAACAGTTTCTATCTCTGTTTTTGCCGTCCAGAGAAACAAAGACAGAAGTTTTTTTTTTATCTCCGATATGCCAAAACTGAAGATCGATAGGTTATTGGAAATAACCGTTATTTATATAGGTATTTGACGATATTTGCAACCACTGAGCAAGTAATCACTTGTTTGCAACATGTATTCTGTCAAAAAAAAAAAAAAAAAAAAAAAAAAGTTAACTGTTACCTCCGTGAATAAACGTTTTAATAAATACTTATTCACAAAGTTTGAACACAAAACTATCATCAAATGAACCTATAATTTATTAGGAGTGTAACTGTGTAGTTATCTTAACAAGAAACTAGTACTGTGTCGTGATAATCATATGCTACCTATCTTACTCAATCGACTGTTTTGGTGCGGTATGCCGTATGAACGATCCCTCGGCTGTGTTTATAGTATCTTACTTACTCTGACCTTCCTGGTGTGCAATCTTCTATCACCGAAATTGAAGTAATCTTGAAGAGTATCGTGCATTTCCAACAGTTGTGATTGTGCTGACATTGTTTATCTTATCAACACATTGATCGAACACTTTGTCTATAACTAAACACTGCACTATGAATTGCCTAGGGTGTAATATCACAATCAATAAATCTGAAGCATTAACATGCTCAGCCTGCAAGGGGAGTTATCACTACCAATGCTTGAACTTCTCCAAATCGTATTATCTATCAAACTCTAAAGATTTGCGACGATACTGGCAATGTGACGCGTGCGCTAGTATTACTCGTCGGGCACGCAACGACGACACCCCCGTCCGCTCGCCATACCCAACTCACACTGCGGGTGCAATATCGCCGTCGCTGCAGGACACATCAACTATGGAATGTGATGAGTCACTCATAAACATATCATCGGCCGAGACAGCCCCCGAACGGGAAACTATAGATCCTAATGCATCGATCACTATGAAACAATTTAGCCAGTTGATTGATATGAAATTAAATAGTATTAGGGCTACACTGTCTTTAGAAATTCAAGACAAGGTGAAATGTGAGGTGAAGGCTGCGACGGACGATTTAAAAAGGGAAATTACTTCAGCAACTGATTATTTGAGCAGTGAGCAATCAGACCTTAAGAATAATTTGTCTAAGGCAAACAAGAAGATATCTGATCTGGAAACACAAAGTGCAAAACTTCAATCGGATATTTTTGTACTTGAAACTCGCTTAGCAATGAGTGAAAAAACTTCTAGAAGTTGCAATCTTGAGCTGCAATGCATTCCGGAGCGGCAAAACGAGAATCTTATAACGTTGTTTAAAAAATTGTGCGAGCTAATTAAGTTTCCAATAGTAGACAGCGATATACGCTCGTGTCGCAGAGTGGCGAAGCTAAACCCTTCATCAGATAGACCTCGCAACATTCTTGTAACTCTTCCTTCAGAACGTTACCGTGACAACATAATATCTGGCGTTAAACGGTATAATAGGGATAATGCGAAGAACCTACTGAACTCAGCCGTGATTGGTGTCCCCGGAAATATCCGTCCTGTCTTTGTTAGCGAACACCTATCCAGAGAATGCAAGGATTTGCACGCTGCTGCGCGTAGACACGCAAAAGCAAAGGGCTTTAAGTATGTCTGGGTGAAGTATGGCCGCGTATATATAAGGAAAAACGACACCTCGCCTGCTTTATATGTAAAAGATAACACCAGTTTAGAAAAGCTATCATAACTTAACTCACTTATATCTATTACTTTCAAAAGTTGTTTTTTTTTTTTTAAATTAAGCATATATATATATTTTTTTTACATTGTGCTATTTAATATACATTATTATATATATTTACATACCTTCTGCTATATTAATATGAAGATCTTCTATCAAAATGTAAATCGAATCAGAAGCAAGTTAAATCAACTACAGACTAGCATTTTAAGCGAAAATTATGACATCATTTGTTTGTGTGAGACTAATCTGGATGGGTCTATTTCGGATAGGGAGTTTGTGGATGATAGATATGTTGTTTTTCGTCGAGACAGGGAAACCACCCACTCGGCAAAGACTTCTGGTGGGGGCGTGTTGCTAGCTGTTAAAAGAGACCTTCTAGCAGTTAGGCATCGAGATATGGAGAGCTCATTGGAGGATCTTTGGATTGCTGTGCGTGAGTCTCCTGGCTCGCGTGAACCTACCTTGTACATATGCTTGGTCTACCTCCCTCCTGATCTTGGCATTAATCAGGTGAAGTCTTTTTATGATCACTGTTATAACAACTTGCTCAATATTGATGGCCTGAATTCAAAATTAATTATTCTGGGTGACTTCAACATACCAAGCTTGGCATGGTCTCTTGACGCTAATCATCCTCCTCGTATGATTCCAGGAAGAGCCCTCGACGTCAAGTCGACGTTACTGGTTGATCTTTTAGAGCTGGGTGAGTTGAGTCAATACAATCATGTAGTTAACTCTAAGGGCAAGCTTCTTGACCTTTTCATGACTAACCTTTCAGATGTCGCACTGTCGGAATGCACTCCGTTATCCACACCTGACCGACACCACCCAGCTATCGAAATCGACTTACGCACAACTATGTGTAACTCCAAACACCATCTAAACTATACTAAAATTCTTAACTTTCGTAAATGTGATACTGATAAATGCACCGAACTTTTAAACAGTATCAACTGGCGTAATATTCTTAATCATGATAACGTTGACCTGGATATTGACAGTTTCTATGTGGCACTGAATAACATAATAAATCAAAATACTCCGTACAAGCGAGTTGGTCCATCAAAGTTCCCAGTCTGGTTTTCGGAACCATTAAAAGCATGCATTAAAGAAAAGCAACGTATACATAAAAAATTCAAAAAGTACGGCAACCCTAGAGACTATGACGAGTTCCGATTGTTACGTACAAGGTCAAAAACTCTTATAAAGGCATGCTACGACTCATTTGTTGCTAATGTGGAGGATTCCCTTTCCGACTCAACAAAGCTATTTTTCTCGTTTGTCAAAAGTAAAAGATCGGGTTCTATAATTCCTGAAACCGTTAAATTTGGAACTAGAACAGCTTCGGGTGGCGCAGCAGCAGCTGAGCTTTTCTCGGAATACTTTTCTACAGTTTTTGAACATGATACTGGTAGCACTACCTTGAGCTCCGTGGCATCACAATTTAATTATCCACTTTTCTCAATGCAAGTTTCCAAAAATGATATTTTCCGCAAAATAGTTGCGCTAAATTCTAATAAGGGCGCTGGGCCTGATGGTATACCTCCCTACTTCATTAAACTCTGCGCTAAAGCACTGATAGAGCCCCTCCACATCATATTCAACAAGTCCTTGCAATTTGGAACATTTCCTAATATATGGAAGCAAGCGTATATAATACCTATTCATAAAGCGGGTGACCCTATGGATTGCTCTAATTATAGACCTATAAGCATATTAAGTTGCTTTGCTAAACTCTTGGAGTCTTTGGTTTATGATACGCTTTACCATCACGTGCAGCCATTTATCAGTCAGCAACAGCACGGTTTCGTCAAGGGAAGGTCGGCAGTTAGTAACCTAGCGGAGTACACTAACTTCATTTGTCAAACGTTTAACAGTCGTGGCCAGGTTGACTCTATCTACACTGACTTTCAAAAAGCTTTCGATAGGGTCAATCACCGAATTCTAATCAGTAAGTTGGAGTCTCTCGGTGTGCATGGTTGCCTCCTGCGCTGGCTGAAATCTTACATAGCAAACCGAACTCAGCTTGTAGCTCTAAAAGGTTATCGCTCACAACCGGTGTCAGTTGTATCCGGTGTTCCTCAGGGATCGCATTTGGGGCCCTTGATGTTTATTATGTACATAAATGACCTAATCCCTAAGCTTCACAGCGTCTCCCTGTTGTACGCGGACGACCTAAAAGTATTTAGCTGTATAGACTCAACACAGGATTGTTTAAAATTACAGAAGGATATTGATACTATAGTGGACTGGTGTATTACAAACAGAATGAGCCTTAGCATTAAGAAATGCTCCATCGTTACCTTTACTCGTATTAAGTCTCCTATTCATTTTAATTATAATATTAACGGTATCTTGCTTGAAAGAAAATCAGAGGTACGGGACTTGGGTGTAATCTTTGACAGTAAGCTTAGCTTTGCTCAACATTGCGAAGCTACATCCAAGAAATGCAGAAAACTTTTGGGGTTCATTTGCCGGACTACTAGAGATTTTAAAAACCCTAAAAGCCTACTCTTGCTTTATAAGTCACTTATTCTCAGTCAGCTTGAGTACGCCTCCGTTGTTTGGTCGCCTCAATATAATGTTCATATAGACAGGCTGGAATCTATTCAGAGACGCATCTTGAGGATTTTAACATTCCGGTGTCGTTTAAAACGCGAACTCACGACATACACAGATCGTCTCCACTACTTTAGAATGAAGAGCCTTGAGTCGCGTCGGAGAATTCTAGATCTCACCTCCTTACATAAAATTTTAAATGGTTTGCTGTCCACCACTCTTCTGTCTGAAATTTGCTTTCGGGTCCCAGTGAGGTCTTCCAGACGAGATCGTCCCTTCTCAATCCCACTTTGCAATAATAACGTGTCATCACACAATCCGATAGTTAGGATGTGCCGTGAATATAACAGCTTAGTAGATAATTTTAACAATGTGCCTGATATTTTTGCTGTATCATTAAACAAATGGAAATCTTGCCTCCATAGGATTGTTTAGTGCTTTGTCTGAAATTTCGCATGCAATTTTTACTTACTTATTTATACACTTATTGATTATAATATATATTTCACGCTTCATATTGTACGCAATATATTTAGTAAAACCGTATTTATAACATATTGATTTGTAACATATCTATATAAATATATTTATATATATATTTACTATGTACTAAGTGTTTATACTGTTATTTTTAAGGAGCTCGTTATTTTTAACATGCAATGTACACATGTCTGTGGAGTTGCAGCCTATCATTGTATTGAATCATATCTTAGATAAAAACTATCTTGTAGTTGTTGTAACTCTGTTTTGTGTACTGAATAAATAAAATAAATGTTATGTCAAACGCCTTAAGGTTACATTTAAAAACTTCAAATTGTCGAGCCTAGAAATAATTTAATCTGGTGGTTAAGGACACTGAACATGCAATCACTGGTAAGAATACTTAAATTTTCTAATTGTTTTCCCAATTTATTTCATACAAAAACAATTTTGAGATTCCGATTTTAATGAAAATATTTTTTTTCCAAAATTATTATATCAAGTTAGTTTCTCATTCACCATAGTATTTATATGCTTATGTTAACATAGGCTGGTTCGTTCCGGCTTATTATACCATACACCTTACACGCTGTAGATAATATAATTAAAAAATATAAATCAGTAAAATCAGTTTTATTTCTGCAAATAGGCCCCTGGAGGCGCTTTTACACGTCCCAATATTTAAACCTACCACTGCTTCGGGACAAATGTGGGCTAGTGCCGAGAAGAAGCAGCGCAAGAAACTCGGCCACTATGAAATTTTAACCACCTTCCAAATTTTAATAAATCAATCTACGAGACAAAAAACAAATGACGTAATTTAATTTCGTATTGACGTTTTTGATTTTCTCTTTATACCTTAACAGGTCTAGGACCGTAAAAATTGAAAACTATATCGCGAAAAATATTATCGGGTGACAACTTGATTTACAGTTTTTACTTCATAAATAGGCTCTAACTACTATACTGAACGCCTATAAAAATTTTGGAAAGTGGTTAAATTTTCATCCTGTATATCGCGAACCTTGTTACTTTTATCCACCTTTATATAAAAACTACGACTAATAAATACGTTTCATTAACACTGAGAGGGGTGTCAATGATATGCATTGATTTTATCACTGCGCAGTTTGACCTTCACCTACATAGGTACATACTGTGATATAGATCACGACCTTTTATTTAAATTCAAGTTTGAATAACAGGAAAACCGATGGCTTATCTAAATTGGTTTATTCAAAGCCAATAAAAGTACAAAACTCTAAGTGAAAATAATAGGGGTTAAAGTATGAAATTGCCGATTATTTTCCCACTTTTTATTTTGTTTATAGCTCTTAAGTATAGTCGTATTATTGCGTAATTCTTTTTGTATTGTATTAAAAAACTAAATAAAGTAACTTTTGACTAAATTAAAATGCAATACTAGTGCCTATTACTTCAAAGGAAGTCGATGAAAAGACCCCTTACAATGTGTCAGCTGACCTTCTTGCTTCAATTAAGTATATTTGTATTATATTTTCACTTTGATTTTCAGAAATTAAAATAATATAATGCGTAGCTTTATAACCATCTAACTTTCACCTTTAATTGCATCGAAAACGGTTCAGGCGTTTTTTAAAAAACTAAAAAATTGTTAGTACGGAAGAATGACTTTTCTCGATTTCGTCCATACAAAACGGCAATTTCATACTTTAACCCCTAATACTTAATATTATAAATGTGAATTAAAGTTTGTTTGTTACTCTTTCACGCAAAAACTACTTAACTGATCATCATAAAACTTTGTACACATATTATTGGAGGTATCAGAAGTAACATAGGCTATTTGGTATCCCTACTGTTGTTCACAAGTTTCCGCACGCGAGATATAAAGTGTAGATCACGCGGGCAGAACCGTGGGTGAAAAACTAGTTCTTCCATACATCTTTAACTTCAAATTAAAGAACCCTGGCAGATGTTAGACGGCTTGGCATCAACCTCACAGCGCATATGGCTAAACATAACTTGTTTGAAACTTAGGTATGATAAATAAATCTACGGAGATCCAAGATCTATCGTTGACCACCAGCTCAAAATTGTTTCGCGTACCTTGAGCAGATTCTGCAGTTAGGATGGAAACACTTCGATCCTTTTCTACATATGAATTTAAAAGCTTTGGGAAAACTACACCGGTTTTCTCATCACCTCTATAGGCTTTCTCTAATTATGTATTATACATATTTAGTCAGACTAAAAAAAAATTTTCTAAGTAGGTGTTTACAGTTCAAATAAATCCCACAAACATTTGACATAATTATTCAGCTTTCCACCTTACATCCTAAATATTTTAATTCATCTGTTCATATACTACGTAGGTAGTGGTACATACAAGTAAGTATGTGTGTAATAAAACGAGCATAATATTAGGTTTCATTACCAAAAATTAAAACATTCCGTGTATATTTCCTTAAATCTACTGATATTCAGCAATGATGTGTACAGGCGTAATCACCACGCTTACCAAATGCGGGTTGGAGATTACAAACGATAATTCGAAACACTTCATGCCAGACCCCGGAGGATCAGGACCCCGGGATCGTTATTGCTGTGGAAATTGAGTTCAATGATGGAGGCCTTTGCCCAGCTGTGGGATGATTATAGGCCGTTAGTTTACTTTACTTACTTTTACCACACTTACTGATATTCGAATAAATCTCCAAACTTAATTATGAAATAAGCCGTATTTTATCTTTCAGTAATTAAAATACTTACACAGTTTAAATTAGCGGACCCCGCGAACTTCGTATTGCCTCTGTTATTTTAATGTTGACGTCTTAAATGTCATCATCATCAAATATGGCGTGGTTAAAAAAAAATAAGAACAAATAAATTGTCTTAATATATGACTTTTCAACGTTTTTAATAGTTATTATCCTATTCCTAACGAAGACAAATCCTAAAATACCAAAATCATAAAAATCGCTCCAGCTGTTCTCGACTTAAGAGTGGTGCAACTAACACGACTTTCTTTTACTTATAGATTACTACAACTAATACTTTTTACTTCATTGAGGTCTCGAACAAGATTTCAAGATAAAAGCTATTTGAAAATCAATGATGTTTGGCAACACGGGTATGTAATTTGACCAGTTAGCCGCTTTAGCGATCGTGAACAGATGCCTTACTCTGCAACGCGAAGCTCGTATTTACGGATATATCTGTCTCTTTCAGATACTTTAAGACATCGGTATGAGTGATAGGGACAGATGGATTCGAATATACGGACATTGTGTTGCGGAGTAAGGCCTCAGGACCAGACTGCCATTCATTCATTCATAGCTCACTGGATACGATCTATAAAATAAAAAAACTATTTAAACCTTGTTTTTTTTCTGTATCATTAGTAAAAAAATAATTATAAATTTTAAGTTTAGAAGCAGAATGATCAACTCGGTGCTAGTTTTATTACCTTCCTAATCATTTTCATCATCGACCTACAGCAATCCACGACTATGTAGACACTTTCCCGGCCTTGCAACTCGTCGTCTCTTATTTTTATTTTATTAAGCTATTGCATAGCTTCTATCGCAGGTCTTGAGCGTGGAGACCGAATCCAGAAATTCCGTAACGAAAATAACCTAACACCCCCACTCCGACCGGCACAGCGGTGATACTTTTTAGATTTTTTTTCCATCTATTGATGAATAGCAGAACTTTTAATGACTTCTTGAAATATCACGCTTGTCTCTTTAGTTCAGCAACCCGCCTTTAGGTGGCATTTGTTGTATCGGCATAAGTTGATAAAAAATGCTATGCAATAGCTTTACCACGGCAGTCTCCGAGTGCCACACGTCTTTTTTTTATTTATTCAACCAAACTTATATCTATCATAACAGGCTACTTACACCTAATGCGACAGTATAGCATTGTTTAAAAATTTCTTAATCTAGACTTATATTTAAGTATGTGCCAGTTAAGTTAAGAGGAAACACTACGGGCGAGAGAATTGAAAAATAGGGATTTGTAGAATTTTTTCGATTTTTGAGGGCTCATATCTTTTTTATTAATTAATTTATGAAAAAACAGAAAACATAGAAATATGCTAATAGTGGCCGTAGATTTTTATGATAAAAATTATTGCTCTACTGGCATTATACAGGGAGGAAACAGGGGACTACGTTTGTATGGAAAAGAGCAGCCCGTGTGAAGTTTGTTCTGAAATAGTCGTCATCTCGCTAGGGCCAATCAGCATGCGCTATAAAGATCTATCATGAAAACAACAATCCTAAAAAAAACATTAAATTTTTACGTATGTTCCCCGATTATTTGAAGACGCTTGGACTGTTTTTTCAAGTTTTTTTTTTTGTTTTAAAGGTTATTCTAACTAGTTTCATGAAAATTCGGGATCTGAATCTGATTATGAAATACTGGGGAATTGGAGGCGAGGGAATCCTTTACATTTTATACGCACGTTTGATGTGTTTGTTGGTTTTTTTAAGTTCTTCAGTAATATACCTACGTCGTAGGTATAATGAGAAGCACCAGTACTCTTTAACGGTTAGGAGTTAAGCGAAAAACTGAAATTTTCGTACATAATGTAATTGGGTGTTTGGTTCCAGAAGCTGTCATGTTAAGCTGCAAAGCTGGTGATTAAAATTGTATTACTTCTGCTTTTTACTAGAAACAAAAAAAATGTTATTACTTTTTATACACAGTGCATACAAGTTTCATTACCAGCAAATAGGATCACCGCAATCTAACTGCCAAAAATGGTGTGCCCAACTTCTAGCAGATCAAATTAACCGATATAAGGAAAGCGCTTGAAGGCTAAAGTCGCATCGGCTGAATTTGCTGGAGGTTTACAAAAGGGCGACCCCGCGACTACAGCGCCTCACGATCTATTTCAGTTTCAGGCGTACAACGCTCCGTTATACACGGCCTCTTTGCGCTGAAAATACACTACTACAAAGCCTCTCTCGTGATGGGATTACCAGACAGTGTTTTGCGTACTTAGTGCTCAAGAAAAAACATCGGTAAGCAATTTTATACTATTTCAAATAGTCTATTCTAAAACGTTTTCAAATCAAAGGAATGTTCATAAACGAAAACCGTCCCTAGCCGACGGCATGACGAATAAATTAGTTCTTTGATCTTCCATCTACTTCAAGTCTCTTAACTCCTTTTTCGAGAATAATTTCAGCTGTACCAGGTTATAAGCACTAAACATATTCATTCCGATCATTTTTCGAATAAAATACATTATGGAATCAAATCACGAAAACTTTAATAGACATAGTTTTCATAACTAAGTGGTTTTGCTACTTAAAATCTGTTTTGTGTTTTTATTTGCTAAACGATATATTTTTATCAATTAAAAGAGACTCTTATCGCTATTTTAATAAAATACCTACGCGCTATATTTAACCATGGTAATACCGTATCAGTTTTGTTGTGAT
Source organism: Anania crocealis (assembly GCA_949315895.1). NCBI lineage: Eukaryota > Metazoa > Arthropoda > Insecta > Lepidoptera > Crambidae > Anania > Anania crocealis. The sequence continues at coordinate 3,253,724 of OX438856.1, forward strand.
AAACTTCAAATGAATGAAGGCGAAACTACGACACCTACTTGTGTTTTATGTGACAAACAAATACAATAAACTGTATTTTAGGTAGTTAAGATGAAACCAATGCAATATTGGTGAAAAGATCAAGATAAACAATTCGCAAAAATGACAGGGACAACGCTCTACGAAATAAAATTTTCCGTCTTTGTCTTCGATGCGATAATGTAATAATACGACCGAGAACCGCCATCTAGTTCAGTCAAGGAATGACTCAAAAGAGGGTGTAGAGGGCGAGCGGGAACCTGAGCAATTTTTTCAGAATATTATTTAGGGTGCTTAGGGAGAAAACATATTAAAAATCCTGACGTCTAGCAGGCGAGCCGCGTTGTATCTTTTGAGTTTCTTGATTTGAGCACTGTCCTTTAAAATGTCAATATTCTAATCGCCACAGTTTTTTATTATTTAAAGTAGGTAAGTAATATAATAATATAATATATATAATATTTTTAAGACATGCCTCACTGGGCCACACAGAGCCATCTAGTCCCAAATTAAGCTACCTGTCGTATGGGGTACTAGACAACCGATAAACTTACTTATATACTTTTTTTTTGTAAATACATACTTATAATACATAGAAAACACCCAGACCAACATGTTCATGCACACAAATATTTGTACTGCGCGGGGATCGAACCCGCGACCCATGGCTCAGAAGCAGCGTTTACTACCGCTGATCCAAATGGTCGTCCAAGTAAGTAACATGAATCAAGAGTTTTTCAAAGAAAATAGTGATACCTATCTGGATTAGAAGTTCTATACTTTAATACTAAGATTATACTTTGTCAATTCGAGCGAGTAATTGAGAGTTTTCGTTTTTCGTTGCGTGCGCTGCTTAATCACTTACTTAAAGCTTACGAAAATCAAGTAGGACAACTTTAACCTATCTCATATAAAGTTAGTGACAGCATAATATTATTATGTCTATCTTTGAAGGTTGACTCACTAGAACCTTGTTACAAAAAAAACTTAGAACAACACAAAATAATTCGAATACAATTTTTGTTCCAATGAATATCTAAGGAAATACTTTAGCTAACACCACTTATACCTAACTGTCGTTTTAAAACAACACCTTAGAAATATATATAGTAATCAGGGTGTAGGTATTTATCCATTTTATATTTATACCTTATTTTTTTTTTACAAACGTAAATGTTTTTACGAATTTCTAAAATGAAATATATTTTTTTCAATATTATATTTAAAAATATTTAATGAGAATAAACGTTATACTAAAAAATATATGTTCTAGCTACCAAGATTTTTCAGGAGAATCTGTGTTAACACCGCAACACAATAGTCAAGTTAACTTAAGTGGAACTACGGAGCATAATCGTTCAATCCTACAAAATCCTAATGCTTATATTTTTTACCCGACTGCGGTGCCCAGGTTTTAAATGCATAAAAATGCAGTTAAAACCTGGCTTTTACATCATACATAAAAAAATATGCCAATTCCTCATATATAACGCGAAACAAACAGCTGGTCGATCAATTTGTACAGAGATGTATTTTTAAACACGCCTTTATTAGCTATTAGTATAAAGTTAGTATACATTTTTTAATATTTTACCATTTTCCTTTATTTTTAATTTACATGCTGACCCATAAACATACTGTCTTACGGCCCGTCCCAATAATCTATCTATCTTCAGTTTTGGCATATCGGAGATAGAAAACATCTTCTGTCTCTGATTTTGCCGTCCAGAGAAACAAAGACAGAAGTTATTTTCTATCTCCGATATGCCAAAACTGAAGATAGATTGGTTATTAGGACCGGCCGTGAGGCTCCTTTCATTCTGCAGCGTGTCACGACCGGCGAGATTTGTATGAAACTCTATAGTAGCTTTCACTGTGCCGCGTGCTGGCCGGTTGCACCGCACGCGACCCGACACGCTGCAGAATGAAAGGAGCCTTAGAATCCATTTGGCTGTCACGATATAGGTAGTAAATAACAAAAGGGAAATAATAATGGTTCCGAAATACAAATTAACTTCAGCAATCTGATTCTGTGCCCGCCAATTATTCTAATTAACCCGCGTTATAAGGAATTACCAACAAGAAACGCAAAATATACCGAAAATAATATAACTAACTAAACATTTTCTCTTCCGTTTAGAAATACTGAACCGACAAAATTACCATGTCACTGACAGCGAGGTTTTGTCAAAAAAATCATATTTTTACAACTTGCATGAACTATTTACCCGACTGCGTCAGAAAAGTTATGTTTTTCGAGAGTAGGTATGTAAGTATGTATTATTGTTCGGCCTACAGCCCAAACTTCATGGTGGATTATAACATAAGGTTATCGTAACATTTGTTTTGTCTTTGGGAATGACATAAGCTATAAAAAAAGAAACCCACTAAGGAATAGGAACTTACACGGGTGCGGCGCTGGCACAGCTTTATCCTCCGAGATTAACTAAAAAGTTTGAAGTAAACCAAACTTTTAAAATAAAAGAAGAAACCCGGCTGCTTAAATCTTCTATATATATAAAAATCAATTGCTGTTCGTTAGTCTCGCTAAAACTCGAGAACGGCTGGGCCGATTAAGCTGATTTTGGTTTTGAAATGTTTGTCGTAGTCCAGGGAAGGTTTAAAAGGTGAGAAAACATGGAAAAATTGCGAGGAAGATAGTAAAAACGTTAATTTCATATTCCCATATAAAATGCTCTACATCAAATTTTTGAGCCATTAAGTCCGTTTTAATGATGTTAGGATCAGGTGATATGAAGTACACCGGAATATATATAATTCTTCTGTGAGTGTGTATGTCACTGAACTTCTCTCAAACGACTGGACCGATTTTGATGAAATTTTTTGTGTGTGTTCAAGGGGATCTGGGAATGGTTTAGATTCACAATTTTTGGGGGTAGGGTAGGGGTAGGGTATGTGTAGGGTAGGGTAGGGTAGGTTAGGGGTAGGGTAGGGGTAGGGGTAGGGTAGGGGTAGGGTAGGGTAGGGGTAGGGTAGGGGTAGGGTAGGGTAGGGGTAGGGTAGGGGTAGGGTAGGGTAGGGGTAGGGTAGGGTAGGGGTAGGGTAGGGGTAGGGTAGGGGTAGGGTAGGGTAGTAAAATATTAAAATTTTATAAAATATATACAAACCTAAATTTTTACCCTTTTACCACCAACCCCTATTTTTTGTTAGCCATTTTAGTAATTTAATCATTTTTATGGCAAAACAACGTTTGCCGGGTCAGCTAGTAACAAATAAAAACTGAAAAGAAAAAAACAAGCTCTTTGATGCCAGAATTCAATTCATATACGGGGACAATCATTTTGTCAACCAAACGGCCGTGGCTAGCTCTATTACTTTCTTTGGTTTGTGATTGTCCCCATCTGCGAATTAATTCTGGGAAAGTAGAGTACGTTTTTTTTTTCTTTTTAATTTCAAAAATTATATCGGGGGGCACGGCAGTGCCCCCGCCAAGTCGAGCGCGAAGCAAACACTGCCGTACCATCCTTTACTGGAACCATTTCGCCACATTTTCAGGCCCCTATTTGAGAACCTCTGGATGAGACCAGAACGCAGAAATTTTCGTCATCCAGTAACCTACTTTAAATCCAAAATTTCAAGTTTGTTCCGAAGTTAGGCGAAAGTAAAGTTACGCATTTACGACACTCACTCACTCACTCATGATCAGCAAAATAGAACTAGTACTTCCCATAAACTCAGAAAGCTAAAATTTGGTACAGAGTTAGGGTTTAATGGCCACATAAAGGAAAAACTATAAAAACTAGGATAATCGAAGATCTGGAGTACCTGGTGACCCTGATTAGAAAACACAAGAGCCCAACCAAACTATAAGAGATCGACATACCACCTTTACAAAAAATATTCAACTTGGTGGGCCGCTTCATTTGGTGTCAAAAATCGAAGGTCTGAAGTATCTGATGAAGAACCCTCAGCTGGTCTCAGCTGTATTAGAGATATGGTAATGCCCCTTTCTACCATCGGTACATAAAAAAATCGACTGTCATTGCAAAAATCCAGCGTAGTGGGACACATCTTCTAATTTTATCTAGCCTACAGCGTCCCACTGCTGGGCGAATGCCTCCCCTTCTGCTTTTAATACGCATATAAATAAAATTAAAGGAAAACTCTGGATAAGACTAGACTGGCTTTTATGCTTATACTTACAAGTTCACAAGAAAAAATAGTCGAACTGTTACACCCTTTCAATGTTAGCATAAGGGCTGACCAGCACTGTCTCCTGCTGCATCAGCATCTTTAGTCTAGAGTCCGGCTCGCCCGCTTCTCGGGCTCGCGGCATAGCCAGTCGGTTCCAACTCTTCGCGCGTGACGGTTGCCACCTCCAAATTAACTCGTGTGTTTTTACTTACCATTTCTAGTGTAATTAATTATCTTTTTTAAAACCTAAATCCCCGAGTCCGTTCTAACATTGGTGGCAGCGGTGGGATCAATATAAGTGGTTCCCGGTTCGTCTCCGTACACTTTCGTGCTTTGTGTAAAAAGTGAAATTTATATAACAAAACTTTACTTCAAAAACTTTATACTTACCATATCGTTTATCGTGGTGTGTTACCGTCGCCGCTCACCGTATCCTGCTATATTGGAACTGGACTCATCTTCGCAATCCCACTATCTCCACTGCATCCTGGAAAGAAACATCATCGAATCCTACAAACACCGCTGTATCCTGCCTAGTGCCTGCCTGTAAGACATCAATCACATCATCCACCCGCCAACAATAATCGCCGCTTCAAGCTCCGTGTCCCGCCGAGTTCGAGTCGCCTTATCGCAGGAATGCGATCACTTCCCGTCGTCGCCGTGCTCGCAGTCTACGCAACATTGTCGCTGTGAGTCTGGCCTTTCATTCAAATTATATTATAGACAATTCCTTTGTGTGCAACAGTGTTGTTAATTATAAGCCGTGTTTAGGTTTTATTTCTTTGTGCTATTCTAAGCTACGTAATTGTGTAAAATGTCTGAATCCAAGGCGCTCAAAGACCAACTCCAGGTTCCCCAAGACATAGAACTACCACTGTCGGAAGACGAAAGGGCAACAAGCCCAGTGGTGGACTTCGAAAAGAAAAAAGGGAAGAAAACCCCTACCAGCTCAGGTCTTAACATAGATCTCAACATTCTTCTAAAATTCGTTAAACCCTATGACGGAAGTAGGGAAACACTTAACTCCTTCATAATAAACTGTAATAACGCTTATAACCTCGCAACGGAAGTGCAAAAACACATTGTATTCAAGTATATCCTATGTCAGCTACAGGACAAGGCAGAAGTTGCGTGCTCAATAAAAGAATTCAATAATTGGGAACAACTCAAAGATTTTCTGAAAACACAATTTAGTGAAAGGAAACACTACTCCCATCTTCTTACCGACCTGCAGGAATGCAAACAGGGCCAAAATGAAAATGTTAGTCAGTACTCCTTGCGGGTGGAGACCTGCTTATCACAACTCCTAACCGAAATTTCTTTATCGAATACGAAGGTAAAGGAACTTCCTGGCAGGACAGCCGCCATGGAAGACCTTGCCCTCCACCATTATTTGATGGGGCTATACCCGAGGATTTCAAACATCGTCAGGTGTAGGTCCCCCAAAAACCTAAATGAAGCGATCAACCTTGCCATATCCGAAGAAAGAATCCAACAGACTCTTTATAGAAAGCCCTCACCGGAACAGTCAAAAGGTCCTAACAACCGTTTCGTCAAACCACCTAACCGGCCCAACAATCAATCAACAACCCCTCAGGCTCAAACCTCTTCCAACCCTACCACTTCCGGCTTAGTCTGCCGTTACTGCAAATTCCCGGGTCATAGTATCGAAAACTGTAGGAAACGGGAATACAACAACAAAATAAGGAATCAAAGATCCCCAAATAACAACAACCAACAATTTCCAAACCAACAATTTCCAAACCAACAATTTCCAAACCAACAATTTCGTAAAGTAAACTTTACCCAACAGGACGATGAAGGACACGACGAAATTGACAATAACACCTCCGATGATTTAAACGAATAATGGGCTCCCGGCGGTGTCCCGTGAGTCCAACGCCTCGTCCTATTTCGTTCCTATATCGAAAGGCACCTACTAAATCCACTGTATCTACCAAATCCGCTAAACCTGCTAAATCCACTGTATCTGCCAAATCCACTGAATCTGCCAAATCCTCTGAATCTACTAAATCCACTGTATCTACCAAATCCGCTAAACCTGCTAAATCCACTGTATCTGCCAAATCCACTGAATCTGCCAAATCCTCTGAATCTACTAAATCCACTGAATCTACCAAATCCACTGAATCTGCCAAATCCACTGAACCTACCAAATCCACTGAATCTACCAAATACGCTGAATCTACCAAATCCGCTGAATCTGCCAAATTCACGAAATCTACCAAATTCGCGAAATCTACCAAATCCGCGAAATCTACCAAATCCGCTGAATCTACCAAATCCGCTGAATCTGCCAAATCCGCGAAATCTACCAAATCCGCTGAATCTACCAAATCCGCTGAATCTGCCAAATTCGCGAAATCTACCAAATCCGTTGAATCTGCCAAATCCACTGAATCCGCCAAAGTCGCGAAATCTACCAAATCCGTTGAATCTGCCAAATCTGCTGTATCTGCAGAATCATATCTACCACTTTCAAAAATAAATAAAGAAAATCAAATTTACGAAATATCGTTTGACCCGTCCAAGAAATCGTTACCACACGTCGTCATAAATACCACATCCTCCGAATTGCCCCTATCTCTCCTGGTTGACACAGGCTCTTCCATCAGTCTCCTGAAAAAATCAGTTATTAAATCTCACACACTCCTTAGTGGAGAGATACTGAAACTAAAAGGATTCAACTCCACCGACGACTCCATCCCAACATTAGGCTCTTTCAATTTGACTATTCCCCTGAATAACAAGGATTCTATCAAACACAAATTTCACGTAATCGAAAACATAGACTTCCCCTATGATGGTATCGTAGGTAACGACCTTCTCAACAATTTCAAAGGCAGTATTAACTTCACACAAGAAGTTCTCAAACTCGGTAAACATAACCTCAAATTATACTTTACCGATCCCTATTACATTATTCCAGCCCGCACTGAAAAGGTAATAGAATGCTCAGTTGCCAATGCCGACCTAAAGGAAGGTCTCATTCTAGATCAAAGTCCGTCTGACAACCTCCTAATTGCTAATTGCCTCGTCCGGGTTAAAGAAAATAAAAGAGTTAACCTCACAGTTATCAACACCTCTGAATCCTCAATTACATTAAAAACAAACCTCAATTTAAGGCTGACGCCTATCAGTTCCATTTCTCAATCTAACAACGACTCAATCGCTGTCAACCATATAAATCACACAAATCATACTAATTCCGCTGAAAGAACTCAACAAGTTCTCAGCATGCTAAGAATTGATCATTTAAACGGGGAAGAAGCTGACGCTCTCCTGCAACTATGCTCCGACTTTTCCGACATATTCCATCTGCCTCATGAGAAACTCTCTTATACCAATGCTATTAAACACGACATAAAAACAACATCCGAAGTTCCAATCCATACTAAATCCTACAGATTCCCTGAAGTCCATAAACAAGAAGTAGAAAAACAAATTAATAAAATGCTCCAACAAGAAATCATAGAACCCTCTGTATCCCCATGGTCCTCACCAATCTGGGTGGTACCAAAAAAACTTGATGCCTCCGGTGAACAAAAATGGCGAATTGTCATTGATTATAGAAAACTGAATGACATCACAATAGGTGATACCTATCCTATTCCCCAAATAACGGAAATCCTAGATCAACTCGGCAACAGTAAATATTTCTCAACCCTAGATCTAGCATCAGGATTCCATCAAATTCCAGTTAATAACCCCGAAAAAACAGCTTTCAATGTGCCTCAGGGCCACTTCCAGTTCACCCGCATGCCCTTCGGTCTCAAAAATGCACCTTCCACATTTCAACGGCTGATGAATACAGCCCTATCTGGCCTACAGGGCATCCGCTGCTTCGTGTATCTCGACGATATTGTAACATACTCATTTGATCTGTCCTCTTCAATTCAGAACTTACGAGAAGTATTCCAAAGACTTCGAGAATTCAACCTCAAACTCCAGCCAGATAAGTGTGAGTTCCTCAGACGTGAGGTCGCTTATCTCGGCCATATAATCACGACCGAAGGAGTCAAACCCAATCCAGATAAAATTAAAGCCGTTGTCGAGTTCCCAATTCCAAACTCACCCAAAGACATTAAATCCTTCCTCGGACTCGTTTCCTACTATCGCCGATTCATTCCAGATTTTTCAAAAATCTCCAAACCCCTTACAACCCTACTCAAAAAGGATACTCCCTTTAATTGGGAAAACCAGCAGCAAGTTGCTTTCGACCTACTAAAGCAGAAACTTACCACCGCTCCAGTCCTCTGTTACCCTGATTTCTCCCAACCATTCATCCTCACCTGTGATGCCTCAAACCACGCTATTGGCGCCGTCCTATCCCAGGGTCCCATCGGTAAGGACCGACCCGTTGCATATGCCTCACGCACACTTAATAAAAGCGAAGTCAACTATAGCACCACTGAAAAAGAACTTCTTGCAATTCTTTTCGGCTGCAAAACCTTCAGACCCTACCTTTATGGAAGAAAATTTCAAATAATTACCGATCATAGACCCCTTAGATGGCTATTTAACCATAAAGACCCAAGTAGCAAAATGCAACGCTGGCGCCTCAAGCTCGAAGAATTCGAATATGAAATCGTTTACCGCAAAGGTAGACTCAACTCCGCGGCTGACGCCCTCTCTCGTCATCCAGTAAATCCTATAATACCTGAAAACCCTGACCCTTCTAATCCAATTCAAGATCCAAATCCAGGAGATCCCCTTGGTTATAGCGATTATAGCCAACCCTTCAGTCCCCTTACGTTGGAGGACTTAGACATACAACTACCCACTGTTTCCGATAATGATGGTGATAGCATGCCCTGCATCGACCTGCTGGAAGACGATAACGAAATCCCACTTCCATACAGTCCTGAAACTACTAATCCAACAAATCCCACTGATGCTTCTAACGCAACGATACCTTCTAAATCCAATGATCCTGTACCACCTCCAGGTGCAGGCACCCTTACCACTCCTAACCCTGAAATACAAAACCCACTGCATCCTTCTATTCCAAATCCTGAAAACCAAATTCCACTAAACCCTCCTAGTCCTAACCCCGAAACAATAGAAACGACACCCCAAGACTCCGATCCACCATTACAACAACCTGCTACCTCAAATGATAACGACTACTCCAAATTCCTAAAAGACATCAACAACAAGAATATGAATTTCAACACGACAATCCTAGAACATAACAAGTCCCTCCTAAAAACTCATTGCAAATCCATTATCATTCCCACATCCATGGACCTAGACGATTCCAATGCATATGTCCCGGAAATATTAGAAAACCTTACTAACGCAGAAGAAATTCGACAGATAGAAAAGGAATTATACTCATTCGATAAACTTCCTGAAATAAATAACAAATCCATTTACCTTATTTACAATAAGGTACATCACTTCGACGAAAGTACTTACCCCGAAATTTACCAAACCTTAAAAACTATCAGAAACCATATCATGTCGACCTCCACAAACGAAATTAATGAAATTGCCATATCCGATTTTAAGAATCAATTCCAAAAACACTCCTTTGCTAAAATATACAACATCCTAGTTTACCTTTTCCATGAAACCAATATAACTATAAATATCTATCATAATAACATTGTATACCCAAGTCTCAGTGAAATAAAGAAAATACTAAAGGAAAATCACGACCTTCCGATTGCCGGCCACTTGGGCTGCAATCGAATGCTAAGTAGAATCCAAGAACGTTACTATTGGAAAGGAATGAAAACCGATGTCGAAACTTACATAAAAAACTGTTCATCTTGCCAATCAAATAAAGCCCTTAGAAGAACGAATAGAGCACCAATGCAAATTACTACTACCTCTACTAGTCCATTCCAACGAATAGCATTGGATATCGTTGGTCCACTCCCTGAATCCGGTCCCGCAAAACTCAAATACATACTCACGATACAGGACGATCTGACTAAATTCTCGGTTGCATACCCTCTACGTAGCGTCACAACAGAAGAAACAACAGATTCGTTAGTACATTTCATTTCTTTATTTGGCATCCCGAGATCCATCCTTACGGATCAAGGAACAAACTTCACCGCGGACCTATTCAAGAAAACGTGTGACTTTTTAAAAATAAAACAGATTTGGTCTACCCCGTACCATCCTCAAACTCAAGGGGCTCTGGAAAGGAGCCACTCCACCCTCAAGGAATATTTAAAATCTTACGTTAACGAGAACCAGGATGACTGGCCTCGTTACGTTTACACAGCCATCTTGGCCTACAACTCTGCAGTCCACTGCACCACCAATTTCACACCATACGAACTGCTGTTCGGACATAAAACCTTCATCCCTGATTCCGTCTTTAACCAAGACCTCACTACATACCCTGACTATATCCGCATGCTCCAACATCGGCTAAAATTGTCCTGGGAACGGGCAGTCCAAAACATTCAACATTCAAAAGAAAGATCTAAGAACTATTACGACCACAGGACCCGTCCGGTCCAATATAAAGTAGGCGACTTTGTTTACCTGAAAAATCATCTAAGGCTACGCAAAGCTCTCTCGCCCATATGGAAAGGGCCATATAAAGTAATCGCCATCCACGGGAACAATACGCTTACTCTTCTTATAAACAGACGACATGTTAAGCATCACTATGACGAAGTGAAATTAGCTGGCGTCTTTCCCAGTTCTCCCTAGGTTAAGAATTAAGCTTATTCAAAATAGTATTATTACGGTAGTATTATAGTAGTGTTAATATTAGGACCATAGTTATCTTAGTAGTAATAACGGGATTAAATTTAATAAACTCTACGTTTATTGACTTCTTTTATTTTCAGTGCGTCAACTTCTGCAACGCCAAGTTTCGTTAAACCAATTCCGTCAAGCTCAGGCATTTACTTCGATTATATTGGAAAAACTAAAATTAATAATGGTCACCTAGATATATTAATCCCCGTAGATATTTCTTACATTAAGCCACATATACAAAATATTAACCTAGTAATAGATAAAATTAAATACATTTGTGAACAAGTAGCGTCACTGGATAACTCTGAGTGTCGTAATATCCTCCAACCTTTCACTGTCCGCTTTAGAGACATCACAAAGGAATACTCTTCCATCACCCACCTAATAGATAGTAGAGCTAAACGGAGTGCATGGATTGGTGGAATAGGTACAGCCATGAAACAAATCTTTGGCACCTTGGACGAAGATGATGCTATCAAATACGATACAGCAATCAATCATGTACAAAACAATCAAAAGAGATTGGCTTCCTTAATGAAAGATCACATATTAGTACGAGGGCGGGTCAATAAGTCCGTGACTTTTTGAATTTCTGACCTCTTTACTGAAAAAGCAACACTACTCCTGTCAACAGGTATCTGTCAGTTGATTCCTATCAAAATTTGAACTTGCTGCGTCAGTTAGTTTGTGTTTGACAGCTATTTTTATCAGACTACCCAGTAATTTGAAGAAAAAATGGAAAAAGGTGAATTTCGTGTGCTTATTAAGCATTATTTTTTGCGAAAAAAAACCATTACCGAGACCAAGGCTAAGCTTGATAAATACTATGGGGACTCTGCACCATCGATTTCAATGGTAAAAAAGTGGTTTACTGAATTTCGTTGTGGCCGTAAAAGCACTGAAGATGCCGAACGTCCTGGACGCCCAGTTGAGGTCTCTACACCCGAAACAATCGAAAAAATTCACGATATGGTGTTGGCCAACCGAAGATTGAAAGTGCAAGAGATTGTGGAAGCCGTAGGGATCTCGCATGGCTCAGTGGTTTCAATTTTAAAAGATCAATTGGCCATGAGAAAGCTTTCCGCAAGATGGGTGCCGCGTTTGCTCACAGTCGACCACAAACGCAATCGTGTAACAACTTCACAGGAGGGTTTGGCGTTGTTTAATCGCAATATGGAGGAGTTTTTGTGCCGTTTTGTAACCGTGGACGAAACATGAATCCATCACAACACACCAGAGACCAAACAACAGTCAAAACAGTGGGTTTCTAAAGGTGAATCGGCGCCAAAGAAGGCCAAGGTGGGTTTGTCAGCCAATAAAGTTATGGCGACTGTTTTTTGGGATGCACGTGGGATAATCCACATTGACTACCTTCAAAAGGGAAGAACAATCAATGGGGAATATTATGCCAACTTATTGGACCGCTTCAATGACGATTTGAAAAAAAACCGACCTCATTTGGCCAAGAAAAAAGTTCTTTTCCACCAAGACAATGCAAGGGTGCACACATGTGCAGTTGCCATGGCAAAAATCCATGAATTGGGCTATGAATTGCTCCCTCATCCGCGCTATTCTCCAGATTTGGCTCCGAGTGACTACTTTTTGTTCCCAAACCTGAAGAAATGGCTTGGTGGAAAAAGATTTGACTCCAATGATGAAGTCATCTCGCAAACAAAGGCCTATTTTGAGGACCTCGACAAATCATATTTTTTGGAAGGGATAAAAAAATTGGAGAAGCGTTGGACAAAGTGTATAGAGCTCAAGGGAGACTACGTTGAAAAAGAAAATGATTTGTTTATCAAAAAATCTGTGTTTTATTCCAAAAGTCACGGACTTATTGACCCGCCCTCGTAACTACATCGGTGCTATCCAAATATAATGAAACTCTTAACAAAATTAAGGTTAACGAAGCCAACCTCAATACAGCTATCAACAAGCTCTCTACCGTACTTGGAAACATCACAAAAACTACGAATAACTTATTAATAGATTCCGAGATAAATTCAATTTTTACAAATTTAGAATCATCCCTGCTCACGCTTTCCTTTCAAATGGAAGACATAACTAGTTCGATATTATTCAGCAGTGTCAATGTCTTACACCCATCAGTCATAACTCCGCGCCAACTGTATACAGAGCTTGCTGATAACTACAGGCATTTGCCCAACAGTTTCGAATTAGCTGTAGATTTAGACATAAATTTAATCCATGTTATTTTAAGTATCAGTAAGTTAGTTAGTTATTATGTTAGTGATAAAATAATGTTTATATTGCAAGTACCATTAGTAAACCCGCGTCAATTTTATATGTATAACAACATTCCATTACCCATTCCACATAATGCGACAAGGCCAGACTCATTCAGTGTTATAGTACCCAGCCACAAGTACGTGATGATCACCAAGGATAAACTGCACTACAGTACCCTGGACTCCCTGGAAAAGTGTAAAAACATCGACTCCCAAAATTATGTGTGTAAAATAGTGAAAGTGCTCCCTACCAGTGAAAACCCCAGTTGTGAAAGCGAACTGCTATCTAATGTCATAACAAAAATCCCTACGCAGTGTAAAACCGAATTTATTCGAGGAAACCTGGACATTTGGAAACCACTCCGAAATAATAAATGGATATTTATCCAAACCGTACTTAGTAAATTATCTATAGATTGTTTAAATTCTGAACTTACGGAAACTAATGTAATAGGAACAGGAATTGTCGAAATTCCTACACACTGTAAAGCATTTTCCAGAGACACAGAACTGTTACCTAATTATAATGTAATGAATATAAGTCTGCCTGTTATTAACTTAGACTTTAACCTAATTAACGATACATGTTGTAGCCTAACGAAATTTATTAAAGTAGCCGATAATGTCCCCATTACAGATTTAAAAGACTTAGATTTAAACAATATAGATTATTCAAAAACTGTCAATAATAAAATTATTTCAGAACTAGATAAAATTACCCAAGAACCACATGTTATAAAATATGGGGCTCATTATTCATCCCTTACCCTATTTTTAATACTCATTATTTTTATCACTGTATTTTATAATCTTCATTATAAGAAATTGTTAATGAATAAACCTGGCAACATTCACGATGTCGAACAGATCGAACTTCCAGTTATCAGTCCCAAAAACAAGACAAAAGACATACGTATTGACACAGAACTAGTAGCAGTAGAAGTCGAAGAGACTTTCCCCAAAATCCGTAGAAACCTGTAAAATATTGAATACTTACCCTTAATCATCCATAAACTTAGAGGATTGAACCCCTAAGTTTAGTCTCAATGGGGGGAGATGTTACACCCTTTCAATGTTAGCATAAGGGCTGACCAGCACTGTCTCCTGCTGCATCAGCATCTTTAGTCTAGAGTCCGGCTCGCCCGCTTCTCGGGCTCGCGGCATAGCCAGTCGGTTCCAACTCTTCGCGCGTGACGGTTGCCACCTCCAAATTAACTCGTGTGTTTTTACTTACCATTTCTAGTGTAATTAATTATCTTTTTTAAAACCTAAATCCCCGAGTCCGTTCTAACAGAACGATTAACTTTATTCTACTTGAACATTACACAAATTATTTATTAGCCGCAATAACAGATTGGTTTTCTTTCAATAAATAATATGCTTATGAATGTTGATAAGACACAATTAATACATTTCAGACTTGGTAATCAAGTTACGCATCTATGTGTGAGTAATACTATTGACGATCTTGATTTAAGTGAACAAAATAAAGTAAAATTTCTCGGAAATGAATTAGACAATAAGTTAACTTGGGCATCTCATATACAGCAACTTTCACAGAAACTTAGTGCAGCAACATTTGCGATTAGGAAAATCAAAGAATTAGGAGGTATAAAAGCAGCAAAAAACGTTTACTTCGCATATTTCCATTCATTGATGTCGTATGGAGTGATGTTTTGGGGCATAGCAGCAGATGCTCATAAAATCTTTGTTTTGAAAAAAAGAGCTGATAAATATATTTTAGGATTAAAATACAATGATACTTGCAGGGATAAATTTGGGCAATTAGGAATTTTGACGGTAACTGGTAAATTTATACATATGTACGAGTATCAAAGCATTTTATAAAGAGAATGTTAATAATATGACTAAAAAGGGTGACTATCACAAATATGCAACACGATACAGGAATCAGATAGCACTTCCCAAACATCATCTGGTTAAATAAAGAAAGAGTTTTCTGTTTATGGGCATCAAGTTTTTAAAATAAAATACCATCTGAAGTAAGAGATCTACAAGGTAATGAATTTTGTTACAAAATTAAAACAATACTTATTCTTAAAAGTTAATATGAATGAAGCTCTTTCGGATAATAAAATTTTTAAATTCTAATTTTTAAATTAATTAATTTTTAAATTTTCATATCTTTTATTATTCGTTTTTAGTCACACAACATTAACTATAATAATAAAGAAATCGCAGTAAGGAACCTTAGACTTGGCACGACTTTGTCTAGATTTCATTGCTTTTTAGAGACAAACAAGCAGTTCCATCGAGACTTGGCTAGTTTTTTACAGAATGTTTTTGGTGGGATTTGTTTTACGGGAATTCACTTAAATGTTTATTTTATTCTGTTTTTACTATTTGTATTTAGGTATTGCGGCAATAGAAATACATCATCTGTAAAATTTCACCTTCACATTTTCACCTTCTCGCTATCAAAGTTTATGAGATACAACTTGGTGACTGACAGACACAGGCTGACGGACAGTGGAGTCTTAGTGATAGGGTCCCGTTTTTACCCTTTGGGTGCGGAACTGTAATGAAAAACACAACAATTATAAATTAAGAATTACGAGATTATAAATAAAAAGATGTTACCTATCGGGATAAACTAGCGTTTATAAGTCGTGACCCACTACCAGTAGGAGGAGTTTTAGTAGGCCCTCATTACGGACAAATGGCTAAACCGTCTTTGAAATTATAGACCCATCTCACCCCTAAGACACTCTGTAAGTTGTCATCTTGTGTACAAATAATCTCGCCAAAAGACTCGACAAGTTTCAACCCCCAGATCAGGCTCGGTTTTGAGGAAGATATGTACTACAGTCCCACATAAACATAGTGAGGTAAATTATACAGAAGTCTGAATAGTATAATCAGTCTGTTTCTAGCATTTGTGGACTATGAAAAAGCCTTTGATTCCGTTGAGACCGCGAATCCTTTCAGCTATGCTACATGGACTGTCAACATATCGAACCACTGAGATGTCTATACGATTTAACTACCATAAAAGATCACCTTCGCATAAAGGTAAACCAGGAAAAAGTCATATCTTCAAATCTGTTTACATGCGCGACAAAATATGTGCTTTTGGTGCTAGTTAGACATAAACAGAAACGGCGAAAACATCTCGCACTTACGATTCGCAGACGACTTTATTTTAACGGTGGAATCGCTACAGAAAATGAAGCAGATGTTAGCTTATAATTAGCCTGACAGCAGAACTGTCAACAAATGTAACTTGATGAAACCAATACCAAACAAAACCAAGGCTTTGATCTATGACATCCTTGGTCCAAGACCTACTGTTGCTGATTATAACCAGGTTAAAGATGTTTTCAAATACACCTTGGATAGGTTCTATAACTAGGCCACAAAAATTTCAAAAAGAAAGCCTAGAGAAGAGGTCCCAGCTGAGATGGGCAGCTTATAGGAAACTACGCTGGGTCTTACCTCTGCTACAATAGATCAAAAGACGCTATTACATCTAGATAAAATGACAATTTATGAAAGGTTGCTGGTAGAAGAACAAACACAAAATCTGAATATGATCTAGAATATAAATTACCCAACCTGATAGGGAATTTGACGAGTAGGTACTGTTTAATGTTTGATGAAAACGTGCATTAGGAAGTTGTCTTTTAGTTAGATGGTTTGTTTCGAAAACAATTAGGTACATTTTCCGCGTTAGTTACCATAAACTATTGCACTATTTTTGTGTTACTGAAGAGACTTCTACCGCTCCATACTAACTATTTAAATCGCGGAAGTACGTTTCATATTATGCACGTATAAAATTTAAAAAAATATTGTATCGTTACTACTACTACTATCTTACTGATTTAGAATCACAACATTAGAGAAAACACAAAATGAAAATCATTTTTCTGCCTTTTCTAACTGTGGTTATATCCGCCAAAATGGCTGAACTGAAACGAATTCGATATACTTAAAAAAAACGTAGATATAAAATCAATGATAGAAAATCATCCTTACCAAATGAGCATCCACTGAACGTCTGGGTGCTCCTTCAACTGAGTTGCATCCAATTTTAGTCATGTACAGACAACCTACCCAAAAAGTTAAAGGTCATTAAGTTGATTTTCAAGTTCAACAAGTAGAGATCAATATCAATTGAGAAAATTTGGCATTTTGTGGTAGGTTGACGTGCTGTTGTCTGTTCGTAAGTTTAAATTTGCTGAATGATAGAAATGGCATAAACCGAAACAGTTAGAATTGACATATTTGTATGAGACTGTGAGACCAGTTTTATTATCTTATCAATAAAAAATGCTATGTACTCGTATGTATTTTATAAATATATGATTTTAGTCGTAACATCCATTTTTCTTTCTTCCAAAAATTTTTCTCACATAATAGCGGTATTTATGTAATAACGTAATTTTTATGTACTAACGTTATTAATGCATTTGCAATGTTTTTTTTTCTTTTTATCTTTGTGTGTCTGTTGTGTCACTCATATTATGGGTCCACCAGAATACCAGCGCTTCAGCGGCCCTTGGTTCGATTTAACCTAATTGGCCATATTTACTTGTCAATTTGTTTTCTTTTTTTTGTGGTTTTTGTTTTATTGTCTAGCTGTTATTTCGTCTATGTCTACTGTAATGTGCTTGTGGCTAATTAACTGTTTCTTTCTTTCTTTCTTTTATAATGCGGACGCAATAACATTTTGGACATTAAGATTATAGAAAAAAAACAATTTAGTTTGATAAGGAGTAGTTCCAAGTATGTAGGTACTAAATTCGCTCATCGCCGTAATATAGATAAAGTCCATGGAAGCTATTTCTTAAAAAATAGCGCAAGTTATGGTGCAGTGTATTCACAGAACATTTCCATGTTCTGTGGGTGTATTTATAGTAATACTTAATAATATAGTTTTAATTAGCCATAACTCAGCTAAAACTATTATTTAAATCGGTCCACTTGATCGGGAATTCAAAAAAATATTAATAAAATGATGCACGTACATACACGTCGAATTCAGATCCTAAACTTTTTTTGCCATTTGAAACAAGTCATGAACCGCTTAAATACTGGATCCGATCACAAATAATGTGATTACTAACGGCCGGACCCAATAATCTATCTATCCTCAGTTTTGGCATTTCGGACATAGAAAACAACTTCTGTCTTTGTTTCTCTGGACGGCAAAATCAGAGACAGAAGATGTTTTCTATCTCCGATATGCCAAAACTGAAGATAGATAGATTATTGGGACCGGCCGTAAGGCTATCTGAATATCTATTTTGGGATTGATAGAAATCGTAGTAATTTTCAAAAAATAGTATGCAGTTTATCCAGCGCATCTCTTTTCAATTCCGATCATAATAAAAAGCTTAGGCAAGTTAGACACTGTTATAATATCTTCGACAGACATCTTTTCCGATGAGCACTTTTTTAATTCGGATAAATTGATAATCGCAATAGTTATATTATAGTAGTTCAAGAATATTGAAGAATACTAAACAGTTCACAAAACAAAATATATTACCAAATTCTCCGAATAAATTGGAAGACGGTATGAAAAAAACAATATTTATAAGACTATAACGAACCTTTTTATAACTTCCGCACAGTCTTTAGGTAGTGCTTCTTAACATTTAATATTATTTCTTAAAATGATAAATTAAACATTAACGGTATAATGGTCCATGAAAACAAAAAAAATTTAACTATGCGTGAATTACTCGTATTTGCTTCAATGAGTGAGAAATAAGTAAATATAGTGGCACTAGCACTGTTATCAGCCTGATCAAATACAACAACTCTATCATATAAACAAATATTTGTGTTGGCATAATAAAATGTGTACAAAATAACGCGGTATTGATCGAACTGCTTGTATTTTAGATTAGAGACCTAAATTGTTTGTCAACAAATCCACTTTGTTTTATGATAATTTTAATATGGTTTATGGTTTAACACATTTATTTCTCTAATAACCCTTTGGATTCTTAAAACAAGAAGCTAAAACAACAAACTTAAGCAAATTTTATTCATATCATCAATTTAACAATGATAAAAATTTAATCTAAGATATCAAAATTATATACATATTTACTGCTAGAATATTTTTTAATGTATATTTATTATAGTAGGTAGAAAGTTATCATTTAAAATGTAGGAGTGGAAGTCGAAAGATTATATATTTAATGAGAAAATGTCCGCTTGCTTCAACAGCAAAATACCTGAAATAACTCTGAGAGTCAGCTATAATGCCATCGGTAGTTCGAATATAAGCGGAATTTCCCGGATAACTAAGAGACGAAGATGGTTTACTATCTGGCTGTTGATAAATACTTAAAGTGTATCTTTTTAGGGTTTCGTACCCAAAGGGTAAAAACGGGACACTATTACTAAGACTTCGCTGTCTGTCCGTCTGTCCGTCGCTCTGTCACCAGGCTGTATCTCAAGAACCGCGATAGCTAGATAGTTGAAATTTTCACAAATTATGTATTTCTGTTACCGCAATAACAACAAATACTAAAAACAAAATAATATAAATATTTAAGGGGGGCTCCCGTACTACAAACCTGTTTTTTTGGACTTTTTGGTACGGAACCCTTCGTGCGCGACTCCTACTCGCACTTGGCCGGTTTTATTTAATACCTAGCATGTAGCTGCAAAAATAATCAAATTCATTTAATGTATTCACTGAAATACACATACAAATTGGATCTTACGGTTTTATAGGTTTCGTCACGGTGTATGATGCCATAGTTAGTGTAAATATTAGGTCCTTACATATGAAATTGGCGTTTGGTATGGGAGGAATATAAAGTATTTTTTTTTGTATAATATATTATTTATTTAATCAAAGTATACGTAGGTAGGTACCATTGTTATCTAGGCACTTTTGTCATTTCATGGGTAGTTCATTGATCCCTTTACCAAAAAAATCATTCGGACGGCAATCAATAAGATCTTTGATGACGGTTTGTAGGTACTGCCTCATCGGAAATGAATTTTTGGAGTCAGTTGGAGCAAGGTCCGGGGAATACGGTGGATGTCTTAGGCATTCCAATTGGAGCTCCTCTAATTTGGTAGCCGTCTGTTGTGCAATGTGTGGTCTAGGGTTATCGTGATGCAGTAGTGGCATAGCATTTTGTCAACTAAGTGACGCAAAAAGAAATAAAACCGGCCAAATGCGAGTCGGACTCGCGCACGAAGGGTTCCGTGCCAAAAAGGCCAAAAAAAACGAGTTTGTTGTATGGGAGCCTTAAATATTTATTTTATTTTGTTTTTAGTATTTGTTTTTATTGCGGTAACAGAAATACATAATTTGTGAAAATTTCAACTGTCTAGCTATCGCGGCTCTTGAGATACAGCCTGGTGACAGAGCGACGGACAGACGGACAGACGGACAGACGAACAGACGTACAGACGGACAGATAGTGAAGTCTTAGTAATAGGGTCCCGTTTTTACCCTTTGGATACGGAACCCTAAAAAGGAAAAAAATATGCAAATGATTGACAGTTTACAAAACACAAAATTAAATGTGTATTCCTAACCAAAGAGGAGATTCTTTAGATCGAAATGGCCAGTACTACAATACGCCAATTTCATATAACATCATACAAATTAAGTTACTCAGTTAAGAACTGTTAAAAATATCAATGTCAATTCCGATTTATATGAATATCAATTTACTCCGTGCTATCTTCACCGTCTGACAAACAAAGCCCACGTTAATCACATTATATAACCATTATGTATAACATAATGGCAGAGTTATTTTTATTTTATCAATAAAAATAATCTTAGGAATATATAAAATACTGAATCAGACTATTCATTTTGACACACGCTGTGACGCTACTCCGTTTCAACGCTACTCCGACACAAACACAATGCTACCCCGTCACCACGGCACTCGGAATAACGATACTCCGACACAACGAAACTACGTCACAACGCTAATCAGACGCAACGATACTCCGACAATACGCTATTCCGAAACAACGCTACTCCGGCACAACGCTACTTCGGCACAACGCTATTCCGGCACAACGCTACTCTGTAAGAGTTAGTTATTTCGAGATGGTAGAAATCTCGAAATAACTAACTCTTACGATAGTGACCATGAAAGTTTAAAACAGTATATAACGCTACTCTGTACCCAGAAAGAGCTTAAGAGAAAAGGTTTTAAGGTGTTGCCTGCTCCGATATCCCAAGTTCGACTCCCGGAAGGGTCAATGTAGAACAATAGTATTTTTCTACACTTTCTCGGGTCTGGGTGTTTGTGGTAACTTCGTTGTTTCTGATTTACACAATTAAATACGAGTGCTTTGAATAGTTACTCATGTTGGGATCAAAACAATGTATGTGATGTTGTCCACATTTATTTTATTGTTATACGAAACAGTAGACCAGAAACTACTCATTCGTACCTCAGCCTGGTCAAGGTCCCTCTCCAATCGACATCAATTGGAACGGGTCCAATACGTATTTCCACATTGTTAATATAACATAGTACCGCTATACAGTTCTTGGGTAAAATACATGTTAAATGTAGCAGTCAGTATGAGTAGATTTATATCATAATAAATGTAATAGGGGACCTCCGTGGTCAAGTTAGGCGAGGTTTTTAACAAATTTTACGTACAATTCAATATAGGTAGAAAACATTTCTCGGGTTCTAAGGTTTATGAAAGTTATACTTTATATTTATGAAAGTTATTTTGGATTACCACAGTTCGAGTCCCGCCTGAGACAAATTTTTTCAAGTTTATATACTGATATTATAATTGCAATTTAATTGCTAAAATATCAAATAAAGTATAACTTTATATTTATGAAAGTTATTTTGGATTACCACATTATTTTCTGTTTTTAGGAAATGGTCTGAAACCTATTTACTATGGAAAAGGTGTTGGCCCAAAAACGAAACACTCCATTTTCATTTGAATCTAAACAGGAGGAGACGCATAACAACGTCTTATTTACGCATAATTACTATCACGGATAACCCAATAAAAAATCATAGGTACTTACGAAACATTGAACTTTTTGCAAATTATGCTAATGAAATATTATTTTACCTAGCTGGGTTATTCACCAACTGGACACAACAGACGTGTGCTTTGTTGTAAAGCAAAGTAATAGCCTATTAATCATCCCACTGCAGGGAAAAGGCCTCCATCATTGAATTCAAGTTACCACAGCAATGATGGGTGTACTGGCATAATCACCACGCTTGCCAAATGCGGGTAGGTGATTACAAACCCGAGCAACGTTCGAAAATTCGAAAATTTTTGTGTGCTTTGTTGATGAAATTTAAAATATTATCACTTATTATTTCGTCGTCACATCAAGATCTTTACTATTATGTTTACACGCGTAAAGATCTGGATGTGTCCAGATAACGAAATAATAAGTTATTTTAGGTTTCACCAACTGGACACACGTGTCCGGTTTGTGTCCGGTTGGTGAATTACCCAATTTATTACAGCCATTTTTTTTCTAAATTTATTCATAGTCAATTTGCAAATGACATTTCATAAATATTATCACAAACCAATATAGCCCATAAATACCTATAATTCAAGTGCAATAAATAATCAGCAACACGGTATATTTAAAGGGATATTCCGAGCGGTACCTACCTAAGAAATTAAAAATATTAGTAAAAAATGTGACTACTTATGAGATCGCCATCTTCACAAGATATAACGTCTTTTTAACCAATAGGAGACACGTAAAAAAATTTAACAAAAAAATAAAAAATTCACTATCATTTGGCTTGTTTTACTTTTTGGTCAGCTTTTGGTGACTGGTCAACTAATGGCCTCATCAGATTTCTTTTCGAATCATAATGTCGCATATGCAAGTGTCGCTGCCAGCAATTACTAGCTAGTTCTTGAACAGTATCCTATTCCTTCATAATCATTCTAATTATAGCACCATCGCCTTTACCCATGACTGGTTTTCCTGCGTGGGCGCTAAGTGACACCAGAGGGCGGGGGTTACGACCGAGCCATTCTGACGTTATTACTGACGGAAAAAAACATTTGCCACGTTTTGTTTTTCGAGAAGCAAAAACAAGACGCGTTGAAATCGTTAAGATAAAAAATGTAAAGCTAATAAACCATTTTATCATTAGTTATTTTATAACAAAAAAAAAATTATTATCGCAATAAAACAGATTAAACCATATAGAATTCAAATGTACACTATTCAATTTCTTTATAATAGACACCAATGCTATCACCTAAGGTAATCTTAATGTAGAAAGTGCAACGATTGTTCAGTTGACGGTGTTCTAAATCAATAAAACATTAGAATAGTGACCTATTCTATACAATTTTAGTCTTAAATCAAGATTGATCTGTTACAAGAGAATTATTGACCTTTATCACGGTCAGCGTCCCATATTAACGTAGCTTGGTAACAAAATTACTAATTGTGATGTCAACAACGTTACGGTTACTATTTCACATTGACATAATCGTTACCATTTCTTGCTGACGTCACATTTCTTTTACTTCTTATGATAGACCTACCATCTATCAGCTTAAATCATGTACATCGTTTTGCCCAACTTAGTCATTATTAATTAAATCATATACAAGATATAAACGGGCTATCTACGTTTATGTTTCAAAAGAATTTAAGAAAAGAAAACATGCAGACACATCCGCAATTCAATAAATGAAAAATATATGGTACGGTTAATATGAGTATAGAGTAATAAGAACTAAAATCGTTAGCGTCTTTTACTGCGAATTAAACGATATAGAAGATTTGACAACTATACATTTTGACGTTAGAGCTTGTGCGACGCCCATTCAATGCTAACAATCTAAGCGACTCTTCAATGTACGCAATGGTGACGTAAACGTCGCGTCGTGACTTTAGCCAGGAACCCGAACGTAGAGCATCACATCGCGCAGCGGTAATCGATCGCTTGCGCGCGCACCTCTGCCATCCTGCCTTCTGTGCCGAGTGGAGGCCCCGTTCGAACACAATATTAGATAGAAATGTTCACAACCCGTGTTAAGTGACTGCTAGAATAGGAATTGACAGATCCCAAACAGAAGTTATCAACGAGGGATCAAACGAAAGGTCAGTGGTTGCAACGGCGCTACCCTAGCGGAAGCTCTTACTTTACAGCCATTACGGTTAGCAAATTTCTCCCAGAAGTATACTCAGTGAATTTACCGCAAATCATCGTAGCGGCTGCAAAAAATAAAAACGATTATTTGGTTTCTGTTTCCATTTGGTCTTACAGGAGGTAAATAGGTAGACGGCATATGTTACTTAATACCACTAGCGTAAGACTAGCCCAAGAGGTACTATCCGCATTCTAGTTATACCTACATACATACTTACCCTCTTGAATATAGATTAGAAGACAGAAAAAGTATCTTTAATGTTAAAAGCAATCGCGACTCAGAAAATCAAGACATTGAACTCTTTATTCATGCGTATAAATTGTCATAAGTATAACTTTTTAATTTTATTTCAAACGATAAACAAGTTGAATGCATAGCAGTTATATAGCGGCGCGTGACAATAATTGCCCACTACTACAGAGACAACTCTATATTTTATCACCTTACTTTAGACTCACATCTCTGCACTGACTTAAGAGGAAACACTACGGGCGAGAGAATTGAAAAATAGGTATTTGTAAAATCTATTCCTGTCGCGCAGTGCCAAACGCATTCACCGCAGAGTGTGATAGAAACAACTGCTTCTTCGACCGAAAATACCTACTAAAAGCACACCAAATCAACGTTTCGTAGTCCCGATTACTTTTCCAAAACTGGAGCGATTTAAATACTTTTTTCATTAAAAATTAAAGAAAGGCTTTGGCCGTGTTCGTATGTTTTCCTTTTTTTCTAAAGATTTTTCGATTTTTGAGGGCTCATATCTTTTTTATTAATTAATTTATGAAAAAACAGAAAACATAGAAACATGCTTATAGTGGCCATAGATTTTTATGATAAAAATTATTGCTCTACTGGCATTATCCAGGGAGGAAACAGGGGACTACGTTTGTATGGAAAAACGGCCGTGGTGTTTCCTCTTAAAGCACTACATAGCTTTTAAAACCCTTTTTGTCTCAAAGTTCCAATACTTCCTCTCTTGGAAACTTAATTTCCAATGCAGCGTTTACATTTTTCTAGTTGACTAAGTTTCAAATTCTAACCTTGATATTTTCCGCGTCGCTATGAATCTATTTCTATATATAAAATCCGAAATCTTTCTTTAGATTTGAGGTATTTAAATACTAAAAGTAGTTCTAATATTACGGAAGTTTCAGTCCAATCAGTCAAATATTACATAGTATCTGTACTAATGTACAGGATGTTAGATGTCACAAGATAGATTATAAACTCACGGTGTTTATCTTTATTAAATAGTACCTACCTATACAATTCGCCTGTTACGACTAAGAAAAATGAGGCAGAAAGGTTTGAAAATTGCTTAACAATTATAAATTGTTATTTAAAATAAGATATATTAGTTATTTAGATTTATAATAAATAAATAAGGTAAGGTAATAAATATTAGACAATATGGAGTTAGGCTGTTGTTCTGGTGAAGTTTGATCAGGACAGAGATCACAGGGCTCGCAAGCCACAGATTACAGATTTAGAGCACCGTGATTGGTCAATTCGCGGTCCGTTCGCCTATTTCTTCATCTATGGATACGCAACCTTACAGTGTTCAAACTTCACCACTTTTAATATAATAATAATATTTTTAAGGCATGTCACGCTGGGCCTTAACAGAGCTATTTAGTCCCAAATTAAGCTACTATTCAGTAGCTTGGTGTATGGGATACTAAACAACCGATAAACTTACTTATATACTTTTTTTCTTGTAAATATATTCAAACAGACTAACGAAAGACGAATCGATAGACATAATAATAATCAAAATCAGCCCACGTGAATCTGCTGAAAGCCTTTACAAAAGCGGCTATTATTTTTAATCATCATTTAACACACAGGGCCGACATACAGTTAAACCTAGTTGTTATGTTGTTATGAAGTGTTATTATTTATTTTAGTGTCACGCAGTAAATTAAAGTGAGTACCTAAATGTAATTATTTATTAAATAAAGTGCTTTAACCACATATTAACATTATCTTGTCAGGTATTTTTAATTACGGACCTTAAAAAATGTAGCAATCCTATTTGAATTAATTTTCATCATATTATCACACCTCTTCAACTCAGACTTACATATACTTAGATATTATAATTTGCTTTTAAAACATTGGGATTTGGCCAGTAAGAACTTACCACTCCCTTTAAATTCTAAAGTAACCTTAAAGTCAGCTCTTGAAAATCAAAAATCATTTAAACATAATATCCGCAGACCGTTTTAGAAGGTCAATTAATCAATCTTAATCCAAATGAATAATAGAATAAAAAGTATCATAGTATCATCAACATTTATAAAAGTAGTAGGTACAAACAGCACTTGCGTTATTCATTGGCCAAGTGTATTAAAAAGTTTGGTTTAGTTTACAATTTAACATTTCAGAGATTTAGTTGCCCCAAATAAAAATTATATAAAAATTAACTTCTTGCTCGATTGGGTTATATCCATAAATACAGGAAATCAAGACAGTCCCAAAAGGTATTTCAATGTTTTAGTCAATAGTTCATTGAGCTACCTAACATAAATTATTGGCCGTTCATTGGCCGTAAAAGAAAAACTAATGGCACTGAAGCAGGCTTTAAAGAAAAGTTTTCAGGTCAAGAGTTTTGAAAGCGGACGTTCTTGAAAGACACTAATCAGCTGCTATGCATTTTCTATAATATTATGCAAAATATAATATTCTGCATAAAATAATATTATACATCTTCTGGAAACTGTTTATTAAACTGATTAAAAACATAATAATATCGTTTTATAATAAAGTTTATAACAAAAGTAAAGCTACTATCGCTTTTGAGGTAGTGATATCCGTAGTTATTTAAACTTGAAAAATGTTGTCTCAGGCGAGAAACGACCCCGCATCTCCATGCATACCGGGCTTTGTTAATTTCAGCTACCGAGACATTACGGCACAGCGTCAATTTTTCAAGCATATCTTTATCGCTGTAAGCCAGCGTAGTTTACACTTAACACCCGAAAGAAACATCTTTACAGATGTTTGACGATCAGTTAAGATGAAACAGCTATTTGAATACTTTCTAGGATAATAAAATATCATAGAACGTATTTATGTAGTAAATTGCACATTCCTACTTTTTTATCAGTAAAATCAGTAAAATCAGTTTTATTTATGCAAATAGGCCCCAGGAGGCGCTTTTACACGCCCCAATATTTAAACCTACCACTGCTTCGCGACAAATGTGGGCTAGTGCCGAGAAGAAGCAGCGCAAGAAACTCGGTCACTATTGTCAGCCTCCTTTTAAATAAGTATGTTTATATAAGATATATGCCAGTACGAGCTGGGACAATTTAAAGCCACACGTTCCTATCATTTATTTGACGTACTCCGTGGCGGAGTGGCGTACACACCGGTTTTCAAGCTGTCGCCTGCTCCGAGGTCCCGGGTTCGATTCCCGGACGGGTCAATGTAGAAAAAAAGTGTTTTTTCCACATTTTCTCGAGTCTGGGTGTTTGTGGTACCTTCGTTGTTTCTGGTTTCCAAAATACGAATGCTTTAAATAGTTATTCAAATTGGGATCAGAACAATGTATGTGATGTTGTCCACATTTATTATTATTTATTTTTATTATTTATCTAGGTAATCATTAATAGTATAGCCCTTTTTCATTAAAATAATTTTGTTATATGATTTGAGTTTATGTACAGGAAGTTCAGCAATTAATAGTGGTAATTTATTGTAAAAACGAATACAATTTCCCGTGAACGAATTACCCACTTTTCGCATCTTTATCCATTTATTGACTTTTTAAATTCATATCCTTATCTTTTCGGTCTATCATTTAAGGGTACGAAAACTAAGATAAGGGTTGAAAAGCTATAACCTAACTTTTATTACTGAGCTGAAAAGCTATTTTTAAGGTACAAGAACTGTGTCAAAATCCGTAAAATCAGTCAATTTATGAAGGCGCTTTTACATCTCTAAAATGACCACTGCTGAGATGATAATGGCGCTTTATTATCTAAATGTTAGCTATAAAGGTGCAATCGAGCAATCCAGCTTGCCTGCATAGGATACCAATGTCCTGATTATTTCTATTTACAAGCCAATTTTCTAAATAAGATTTTGCAATAAGGACAACACAAACAAAAAATCATTTTTTTCTCAGCAATACACAGAAACACATCCAATATCTTTGTATTGGTATAGAATTCGGTGAAGTTGTTTTGACGAGAAATCCGAATGTTCTATTTCCCCAACATACTTGCTGGCATATACTGCCGTAAAATGTTTATTGTTTTTACATCTTATAAGCTCTTTACACGTAGTGAATAGCTGCCACAAATTTAATTGCTGACAATATTGTCATTTACATTTATAACCTGCGTACAGTCGTTTAGACATCAGAATTTTTAGCCGTAAACTACTTGTTCCCTTTGATCCCTTATTGTTCAGATTTTGTACTGACTTTTGCTGGAAAATGTATTGTTATGTAAACGCCAGCCGCCACGAAAGCGTTTATTTCTAAAACACACTGAGTTAAGCTTACATTGATCCCTTTTCGAATTAACGAACAAGCATTAGTGCAGACTTATTAATAACTTATTAAAAAGCCTGTAAGCTTATAGATTTCATAACATTGGTTACGAACTTACGGGAAGTGCTACGATGACTACGTCACGCACAGTGTCGTAGACGTCATGCTACGAAATTGACTACGCGAAATCCCGTAGTCAATATAAATGACAATCACCAAACATGGAGGTTTATTGAGATGGAATCACAATCACCGTGTGGGTTTATGAGATGGCATTTGAATATAATACAGGGTGAAATTTTAACCACTTTTCAAATTTTAATATAGCAATCTACGAGGCAAGAATCAAATGACGTATTTTTTATTTTGGTATAGCCCAGTACAAAAATGTCAAGATATAGCACTTAGAAAATGTCCGCCAAAAATCTAAAATTTTTGATACGGCATCCTAGTAACACTTTTTTTACGCGATGAGCATCTCATTCATTCATTTAAACAATACTATTCATACGTTTTTGATTTTCCCTTTATACCTTAACAGGTCTAGGACCGTAAAAATTTAAAACTATAATTAAGTGACAACTTGATTTACATTTTTTATTTCATAAATAGGCTCTTAATACAATACTGAACACATATAAAATTTTTGGAAAGTGGTTAAAATTTCATCCTGTATAATATTTCCTGTTGATAGCTGTTGCCAATATCGAATGATGACGCAAAATCGCTTGATAAGACCAACGTTGGACTTTCAACAAAACACAGTGCTTTTTAGATTACGTTTACTTTATTATTTTTATGCTGGCCAGAAACAACCTGCAACCGTATCTGCTTTGGTACTTTATCGCTAAGTATTTGTTACCTTTCAAACTTCTTCTTTTTATTCTATCTATATATATAAAAGAAAGTCGTGTTAGTTTAACCACTTGTAACTCGAGAACTGGTTTGGTGTTTTTGGATTTGTCTTCGTCGGAGATAGGATGATAAGTATTAAAAGTAATAGAAAGCTAACGTCAAAAATAATTAATAAGTAACTGTATTTCATCATACATTTTCCGACCACGCCAAATTTGATGACAATAACGTTTAAGTCAATAAAAGCACACCAAATCAAAGTTTCGTAGTCCCCCCGATTACTTTTCCAAAACTAAACCGATTTAAATACTTTTTTCATTAAAAATAAAAGAAAGGCTTTGGCCGTGTTCGTATGATTTCCTTGTTTTCTAAAATTTAGCCAAATTTGTTTTCTAGATGTTTGAACACAGCGAAAAATCTGGCGATTTTTTTCGATTTTCAGGGCTCATATCTTTTTTATTAATTAATTTATGAAAAAACAGAAAACATAGAAACATGCTAATAGTGGCCATAGATTTTTGTAATAAAAATTATTGCTCTACTGGCATTATCCAGGGAGGAAACAGGGGACTACGTTTGTATGGAAAAACGGCCGTTATATTTCCTCTTAAGGCTATACGAAGTTCGCGGGGTCCGCTAGTTATGTGATAATTATTACAGCTTTACATATACCTAAAGTTTGCTTGTGGAGGGGCGCTTGGACAAAGAGAAACGATAGTTCTTAGCATCCATAGATTCACTTGCCACTGGCCAGGTCCAATGCGTTTAACCAAGCTGTAGGTTTAGGAGAGTCCTCATTTTTAGCGCTCACCTTTCTCTTCTTATTTTGACATTCGTTTTAGTAAGGAAGTGATTGAAGTACAAAGTACAAAATCTGTTTCATTTCCGCAAATAGGCCCCTTGAGGCGCTTTTACACTTCCCAATATTTAAACCTACCACTGTTTCGGGACAAGTGTGAGCTAGTGCCAGTAAGCAGCGAAAGAAACCCGGTCACTATTGCCTGCCTCTTTTTAACCGACTTAAAAAAAAAGGAGGAGGTTTTCAATTCGACTGTATATCGTCAGTGGAAAGGAAAAACTGCTAAAGCGCCAAAACCGTACTTGTGGAAAAAGAGGATCAAAGTTTCAATTTTCGGAAAAAAATTCATATCTCTTTTGATATTAATGTTAAACCGGACTTTTAAAATGGAAACATGATCTAGATTTTTTACCTAAATTTAGATATAATACATAGGTTCCTTGCTTATTTAGATCGCAAAATAGCTGTCGCTTTAGAAAAAATACCATGAAAATTAATCAAATGTCAGTCAGGATAAAACTTCTAACATCCATTATATTTAAATATCCAGCAACCACAAAGTGCTAAAGAGTTTTAACAACATTTTTCTTATTATAACATAATTGCTTAGTGAGTTACAATTGAATAAGTATGTCAAAGATAAATTACTAAACTACAACTATTGTAGTCACATACGCCAGCGAAGTAATGCGTAAGAAGCAACATTATTCACGGAACCAACAGGAATATATGCTTACATACGCAGACCCCATGGAACGAATAAAGGCAAATGTTGCTAAACTATAACTACATTACACGTTTTAAGCAAAAATTATACTTAAAGATTAAATAGGTGTAAATGTTTTGTAAAAAAAATGCCTAATTATCCTAATGCCTTAATTAAAAATATTGACATTACTACTAACCGGGTACAGGTTTGTGGTAATGACTATATTTTGAATTACCTAAATATAAAACACTGACTGACATATCAACGCACAGCCTAAACTACTGGGATTTAAAACCGGAAATTTTTCACCGTGCTTCTTTTTATAGTGTAGGTAAGCACTTTTGATTTTTGGAAATTCCGCCTATAATGGGGTAAAAAGGGCCCCATAAGTTTGTATAAAAATCCGTTAGTTTTGAAGCTAAGTCGATGATAATGAAAATTGGTGTCCAGCTACCTGATTAAAAATTATTAATGACGTCTTTCAGTATTCTTAAAAATTTAATCTTTAAGAGGGTAAAAAATGGTGGCGAAGTTTGTTCAGTTTCACGTCACATCCATCATCTTTACATATTTGTACTCTCTGACTACACTTTCGTTGTTATGACATTTAATGTGTCAATCAGAAAATAAATATCATAGCTTTCAAATATAATGGTATTATTTTAGAATGAAATAATTGGCGACTAAATGGATAAGTAACTAAGTAAAACGTACACTAACTTCGATTAAACGCTGCATTACAAAACTCGGCAGCCAGATACAAACCCTACGAGAAATTTCTGATTATGCATTTAAATTACGAGTGTTATGAATGTACAAAATTTGATATTTACGAAGAAAAAATATATACTACAAATAATTAATATTACTGATGAGTACTGATGACACAGGGAGAAAATGAGAATGAAGAAAAAAATAACTTTCAGGAAATTACACAGCTTATACTAAAACTGCAGAGTGAATTCGACAGCACAAAACAATTTCATGTATGCAGGAGGTACTGAGGAGCAAAGGACCTTATGACATCTAAATTAAATATTGTACCATTAGACAAGGACGAAATATTTAAAAACTTTATTAAACAGTTGTATATTTATTTAAAACTGAACAGATGTGATGATATCAATACAAAGAAACATACAACATATTACTAACATCTTTGAGCTCAGAATTACATCAGAAAACGTATTGGTTATGTGATCCACGAGATCCATGTGAGTTAGAGTTTGAGGAGTTACTTTAAATTCTAGATCAATGCATCGACCCCAGCCCGAGCACTTGGGCTCGACAGCATAAATTTAAATAATTTCTAGAGCAGATTGTGAGAGCACATGAGCCATAGTATGCTGAGAAGACATGTCATCAGATGCGTGGGTCAACACGGTTAGTCGGTCGGATAGCTTGTTTCCAATCCAATGAACTTTTTAAATAAACATTGCGTTTGCTGCCCATGAAGACCTTAAACAAAAGAAAATAATTTTGTATTTCTTCTTGTACTATTGATACTTATACTTGATCCTATAAGGGTTCCGGTTTGGCTGACTGAGGCACGGCACTTTAAAAATGTTTTGTCTATCATCATTATTATAACACAATCATAATATTACGGAAAAGAAAAACATACCTTTAAACTTTACTTACAATCCAGTTGACACGGTAAAATGATGATCCGGACGGCGACTAAACAACAAAAACCGACAAGTTCCAACAGGAATGTGTTTTATAGTCACGTGCTGTATAAAATCAGTTTTATTTCTGCAAATAGGCCCCAGGAGGCTCTTTTACATGTCCTAATATTTAAACCTACCACTGCTTGGGGACAAGTCTGGGCTAGTGTCGAGAAGAAGCAGCGCAAGAAACTCGGTCACTATTGTCAGCCCCTTTTTAAATAATTTTTTACAAAATGTTTAAGAAAGTACGAGCTGGGACAATTTAATGCCTTACATTTTTATCATACAAATAATCATTTACAGTGTTATAGCCCTTTTTCATTAAAATTACTTTGACATACGATTTAAGTTGATGTAAAAGGAGTTCAGCAATACCCTGTGGTAATTTGTTGAAAAATACGAATACAATTTCCCATGAACGATTTTCCTACTTTTCGCAGTCTGAAGCCTGGAACGGCAAGTTCATCTTTATTTTTGGTATTAAAATTATGTACGTATTTTTTGTAAGAAATAAATAGCCCATACAGCACGTTTTTGTAATATAAAATTGACTCAATATCTGCCGCTGAGCCCCACAACATACTTCCGTATGTCATTATGCTATGAAAGTAGCTAAAATATACGAATCATGCCGTTCCAACATCAGTCAGTTGCCTTATATTTCTCACAGCAACAGAACTAAGTCTTCCAGAGCCCCCTAATAACGAGCACCCTATTGCAAATGAGAGTCTATAGTTATACCTAAAAACGTAGTAGAATCTAAAGAGTTTAATGGTTCATCTTTAACAATTATCGCGATTTGTGATGAGTGACAGCAAACCGTACGTACGGCATGGTCAATTTAACATGTCATTTTGTTTTATTTGCATTTAGTAAAACATTATTTGCTGTGAACCAATGCAATAATTTTGAAAGGGTATTATTAACATCGTCAAATAAAGATTTGTCCCTCTTAGTTTGTAAAATCATAGATGTGTCATCTGCAAACAATACCATCACACAAAGATTATGAAAATAACAGGGAAGGTCTTTAATATAAATTAAAAATAGCAGGGGTCCTAATACTGATCCCTGAGGGACACCCATAATAAGGGCCGACCCTGACGACTCAGCTCCATTTATGCAAACCTTTTGTGTTCTGCCTTTAAGGTAAGAACTTATTAGATCCAAAGAATCATTCAATGCATCATAATGTTTAAGTTTTTTGAGTAATGTTAATATTACTTCACTACTATAATGTTTGCTTTGTTTAATGATAATTATCGCTAAAGTACTTTAAAACTTGTAAGAAAAGGCTACTTTTTGCTAACAAATGTGTAATAATACATTTCAAGTATAATATTTTTGCTAACATACTAAACCTACTTACACAAACAGCGAGTGAAAAAATCCTAAAGCGCAAAAACTAATCGAATCTTGATCACTTACTTTTGCTTACATGCCAAATCATTATGAACAACAGTTATGAATAATTGCTAATGTAACAATAAACTTTAAAATTCAAAAAGCTTAAAATGCTAAAGTAACAGCCTCATTCAAGTTCTTAAGTAACAAAAAAATACTTATGTTGTGAAAGCAAAAATATTGTGCCAGCAAAAAAATTCTTACGCGACATTTGTTGTAAAAACACTACCAACACGTCGTTTTAGTAGCGCAAGGGCGGTGATTTTAGAAATACTTGCAAATTTCGGAATGCTAAAGCGCCAAAAAAATTGTCTGATTGAGTTGAAACCTACATAGATCGACGCAGAAAAAAAAAGCCTATCCAACAATATATGTAACTCATTTTGGCCCAAATGGCGCTTTAGCATTTTTTCCTTTCCACTGACGATATAAATATAAGATATATGCCAGTGCGAGCTAGCACAATTTATAGCCACACGTTCCTATCAATATACAGGATGTGTTCTAATAATAGAACCAAAGATTATTATTAGCTTCAGACCTTTTTTATGATGCTTAGCCAACAACAAAACAAAACAGACGAAAAAAAGTGTTTATTTCGATATTTTCTAAAAAAACAATATCTCGAAAACTATGACACTTTAACGGAGGTTTTTTTTTTGTGTGGAAGCTGACCCTTACAACTTGCTTCTCCTTAAGTTGGTTTTGGTACTTACTGGACACCCTAAATAAGTTTTTTATATGTTGACAACCAATAATAGTCTTCATCCTTTGTAATTTATCTTTTAGCCAAGAAAGTTCCTTATGAGTAGGTACCTAATACGAGTACATTCGTATGTACCTACTCATAAGGAACTTTCGAACGTATTGTGTGTTCTGAAGTACTAGTACAAAACTTGGTTTTAAATTGCAATGGCCGTGTGTACGATCCTTTAATCGCAATAAATAAAGTTATTCCTTTACAGGGATGTCGCCGCTACTAGGAGCGCTGCTGCGGTGGCGCCGCGAAGCGGTGGAGGAAACCTCGCCGGAGTCCACCCCAGCCTCCAGCTCCGAAAGCTCCCGGGAAGGTATAAATTATAATAACTCGCAAAAAAAAGGACAAGAATGAAGTCTGTCGTCTTAACAAAAAAAAAACAGAAATCGGTTAGCTTTTTAGAAAGTTAGATTTACCTTAAAGTTTACGTTTAAATTTTAAAAGATTCTTCAGGTATTCAAGATGAAAAAAACAATCATATATGATAAATTAAAACCTTTCAACAAAACTACGAAATGGATTAAATTATAAAACATATTGTATTATGTTTTAATAATATCTTACACGTTTCTTTGTTTTTCGGTTTGTCGCAGATAATGTTATCCTTGAGTCTACTACTTCGTATTCTGGTAATGTATATCCATGTATCCAGAATAAAATATACCCTTTTATCTAACCCAAATAATATGTAGTTACATTTTATTATATCGTTCCAGCTTTTGTTGTATAAATGAGTAACAAGCATTCAATGCACTTTCATAACTCGGCCTGCTAGTTTTTGGACAACACCTTTGGTTAAGACACATCTTTCCTTAGCAGTGCCAAAAGCTAACAAAAACATTTGGAAAATACATCATCAGCGAAGAAAAGGCTTTCCTTTTTAGTACTGCTTCGGGTTAACCATGTCATTAGGGATGTTGACGCCACCCACATGCAAAACATAACATAACGTACTAGTAAATTATAAGTAACATTTAAAATCACGAGACATACAGTAATGGTAAGGCGTAGGCGTCACAACCTGCCACACGAAATATATGGTGCGTTTTAGATCGCTCATGAAAAGTATATCAATAGATTGGTGGTGTCAGCTACTACTATTAGGTACCTACCCGCTTGTAATTTAGTAAATAGATGTTTACTCTTTTTTATCCTACGTAGAGCATCATGAACGTGAGATTGTGATTCAATACCGAGGTCAGACCATGGGATTTTATTAACATACGAGTAGCTCAAGGTTTTAACACTTAGCCCGCATTTGTCTAGCGAATTGATTGTCATCTAAACCAGATAATCGCGATTAATTGATGGCGATTTCTGACCTACTTATTAACTTAGACTAACTTTTCTGGAATAAGATGTGTTTATAGGTGTATTTAAAAAAACCATGGTCTCAGATAACGGTATTGAAGTGCCATCAGGTAATAAAGTATTATGCGGTATTACTTTAACCATGTTTTTTTTCTACCTACTGAGTTTATGTCAAAAATACTAAATACTTAAAGAATACATAGACTGAATTGGTGAACCAGTCTTTCACGTTACTTTTATGTAGATCATTTTTGGATTGCTATTTTAGCAACCTCCATGGCGGAGTTTGTACTGACATAAAATAAGTTAAGTTTTTTTCTACATTTTCTTGGGTCTGGGTGTTTGTGGTATACCACAAACCTTCATTGACTTCAACAGGTATACCTTCATTGATTCTGATTTCCAAAATACGAGTGCTTTAATAGTTACTCAAATTGGGATCAGAACAATGTATATACATATGTGATGTTGTCCACATTTATTTATTTATTTTTAAAGATTTATGTTTATGTGATAGCGGATATGTCGACTCCGGCGTCCGGGTCGACGGTGCCTGCGCCGACGCAAGAGTCGTTAGGCGAGCTGACGGCGGACCTGGCACAGAAGATGAACATTGAGGCGTGGCAGCTGGTCGCGATTCTAGTCGGTAAGATATTATAATACTTACCGCGATTTGTTCATCGTACTTTGAACTTCGTTTCGTACTAATATTATAAACGTTTGTGAGTATGGATGTCTGGATATGTGTTGCTCTTTCACGCTAAAACAACTTAACGGATTTGAATGAAAATTAAGCACGGTGTTAGTTTTTAGGCTGGATTTTAACATATAGGCTACTTTTTATACCGAGAAAAGCTAAGGTTCCCGTGGTATAACTTTAATACATAGTTTTAAATTCAATGTTCCACGCAAAATTTGATTTTATTTGATTTGAAAAAAAAGATGTAGCATTTGTTAAAGTCAAGCGTTAAAGATTCTTTATTTTTTATTTTGTTGTACTTGGCACTAGAAATATATACTTAAAATTAAATTTAACCGTTAACCTATTACGATTAATCGATACCAGACCGTGGAAAGAACAACGTGCAAACAAATAGCGAAGACTTGGACTGAGACAAACCAATTTTTGGGTACAAAACCTTTAAAAACTGGATAAAGTTTATACTCGTACATTATAGGTACATCACTCCTAAGACTATTCATGCAATAGGTACTTATGATTCTGACCGTAGCCCGTAGGGATAAGACTCATAACACCACAATTTCTGACTATCATTTAATACCTAGCGGACCCCGCGAAGACCGCGAACTTCGTATCGGCTCAGAATAGTATTTGATTTTGACGTATTAATCCCTCAACCCCCAGGAGGCACTAGGGTGCCATGATAACAATTGATTTCAATTGTGTCTGGAATAACTCACGATCGAGGGATTAAATGTCATTGTCATCAAACATGGAGTGGTTGGAAAAAATTATGAACTAATACATTTTCTTAATATATGACTTTCCAACGATTTCAATACTTTTATCCTATTCCTGATGAAGACAAATCCAAAAACACCAAAATCACAAAAATTTATCCAGCCGTTTTCGACTTATAAGTGGTAACGCCACTTTCTTTTATGTAGAAAGATTTATGAATCATCACTCCAACCTCTCCAATGTTATAAAAATGAATTGCTGCATGCATATAACATTGTTTCTATTTAAAACTAAGTAGGTATCTAAGATATTTCTTTTTCTTTAAGATGACAATTTGTACAATGTGTCAAATATTTTAGGTGTGGGGGTGGTGGTGCTAGGGGTGTGTTTCTGCTGCATCAGGAGATGTTTCCGCAAGCGGCGCTCCAAGGATGGCAAGAAAGGCATGAAAGGTGTCGACCTCAAATCCGTCCAGCTCCTAGGATCAGCGTACAAGGAAAAGGTAATGTTTTGTTTCCAGTTGGATCAGCTTGGCACTGTGCACTGTAATACATAGTTATTAATTTTCAGCGACCATATAATGGAATAGAGAATACTAGTTGTTATGGTACTTACCTATTCGAGTCTAACAGATAAATTAATTTACCAACAGATGCAGATATACAGTGTACCATGTGTATATGGTGTTTTGACAGAAACTATAACTGATCTGAGGGATAATTCTATTATTTTACTTCAACATTATCTTGTTTTTTTGTTTTGAAGTATATATTTAGTATGAAGTGAAAAAAAAATTGTAACTACATCGTTAATAATCTTTTTTTACCTTTATAAATATTTATAAGTACTTATTTAGTTTTTCTGTTTATAAGTATTTATAAGTACTTAAAGTAACTATCTATAGTTACTAATAATCTCTTTTTACCTAAGTACATACTTAGGTATAGATTGGCGTTCATGACCAACGGCCGGTCCCAATAATCCATCTATCTTCAGTTTTGGCATATCGGAGATAGAAAACAACTTCTGTCTTTGTTTCTCTGGACGGCAAAATCAGAGACAGAAGATGTTTTCTATGTTTTATATATGCCAAAACTGAAGATAGATAGGTTATTGGAACCGGCCGTTAGAGAACCAAAATACTTTTGACAATAAACGGAACCTTACAACCAAGGAAACTACTATGAATATTAAAAGTTTTAAATTGTACTTATTCCTATTTGAAATTGTCTCATGTCTTTTTGCGAGGGTTCAAAACTGATTAAAACTGTAATTTTGTGGTATGGACCTTTAAATAAAGTAGTAGTTAAAAAAAAAAAGAACTATTTATGTTTAATCTATAGTCCTTACCATGATCTATTTAAATGTTCAACTACACCCTTTTTATATAAGTAGAGTATATTGACGTAAAAACAATAATTTCTTGATAGGACGTAAGAAGGTATGATAATAACAAGTCGCCTTGAAGTTCACAATATATACCTAGGTATGTATCCGGTAGGTTGTTTTTATTTGACGTAGGTATACTGACTATTAAAACTATATTAAAAGAGCGGTCCTTCACTGATTGTAATGAGATAATTACTGTTGAAAATGTTTATGCTGCTATTCTTTTAAGCACATATGAATTTAGTAGGTATAATTTGCTATCAAAAAGCATATTTTATATTAAAAAATTTGTAAAATTCAAGCAGCGGTAGCTTTTTATATGAAGCCACCGCTGATCATATTTTACGTTTTTTTTAATATAAAGCGATTTCCGCGGATAGAAGGATTGCTGTTTGCTGTCATATTTTATTCCAGTGTTGTGCATGCAAATGGGATCGACAATCCTAAAACTGCTTATTCATAAGGATATTATATTCATGTGAAATTTGCCGCGGGACGTGAATTTAGGTTCAGCCGGACATGGAGGAGTTGACCGAGAACGCGGAGGAGCCAGACGACGGTGACGCCAAGAAGGAAGAACAGAAACTAGGCAAGCTCCAGTATAAGGTGGGTCTGAGGTCCTCGAACTTACCCAAAGAAGAAATCCCTATCCACAATAAATGGCAGCTTGGTACGAATGCAGCAATTAATTGTGTAATCCATTACACATCTGTTTTATTCGCATCGCCATTCCGCTAGTCGTAGCAAAACATTTCTATGATTTTACAAACAAATTCGTTAGAACTGCTCAATTAACCTTAAGTCCTTTCTTACAAATTAATTGTTCAAACACTAAACTAAATCAAAGCTAGGCAAGTCCGCAAATTATTGAGAAATATCAAGTAACTTAGCGGTACTCATCTGCATTCCAATCTGCATATTTCAATTTAACATAGCACTGAAAGGAAAGCAATACTACAAAATAAAAATCAGTATTGAATCAGTAACTTCTAAATGAGTTGTCATAAAAGGGTAAATTGAAATCTTATAATTTTTAACGTAGAGCTGAAATCCATTCCCTTGTCTTCATTTAGGTACCCATGTTTCATAAGAATAAGTCGCCTTATATTAAAGTTTTGTAGTAATTGTTTTAGATTATAAAATTATCTATCATAAAAGAGCTTAAGAGTAGGCTCCCTTAAAAATAATATTTCCAAATAATATTTCAAAATAATTTTCACTTGTAAATGAATAAATTTGCAAAAACCTAAATCATAAGATTTGTTGCGATCATACACTTATTTTTGTTGAATGACGCGATTTAAAGTGATTGTAACGCATTCTCCTCCACTAGCAAGCAAAAAGCTCAAGTGCTTAAAATATTTTTAACGAATAGTCCATACAGTTAATTAGTAATTTAATAAAAACCATTTTACTACACTATATCCACTCTATTTAAAAAAAATACTGTTTTGTAATAATATATACCGTTTGATTCTGGGCCAAACTGAGCTATAGTAGGTACGCTTAATTATTTGAACTCAGTTGCTGCTTTAATAAATAGACTTTTTTAAATCGATGAAACGCAAGTTCAGACACGCGCTCTCATTGGCTGGATGTACGGTAAAAAAAATAGGCAGCCTGCTCTTAAAAAGAACCCAACTGACATTGTTTTACCTTTATCCAAGTTCTCGATTTCAGCTGGAATATGACTTTAACAGCAACAGTCTGTCTGTAACCGTCATTCAAGCTGAAGAGCTTCCAGCGCTGGACATGGGCGGTACGTCAGACCCTTATGTCAAGGTTTACTTACTCCCCGACAAGAAGAAGAAGTTTGAGACAAAAGTTCATCGAAAAACACTGAGTCCAGTCTTTAACGAGACTTTCATCTTCAAGGTAATAATATCGTCCGGTATTTTACCGAAGATGTCATGGCATTTATCTCTTAAGACTAATATTTCTAAACCCCTATTCAGAATGTGCCGTACGCAGATGCAATGAACAAAACGCTGGTGTTTGCAATCTTTGACTTCGATCGATTCTCAAAACACGACCAGATCGGTGAGGTGAAAGTGCCTCTGTGTCAAGTAGACTTGGCGCAGACTATCGAGGAGTGGCGCGAGCTGCAGAGCGTGGAGGGCGAGGGCGGGCAGGTGCGGACACTCTTACACTAAACCGATACGATACATACTCCAACGAAAATCACTAGAACATTATATACATTGCGAGTGTATAGCTCACTCTATGCAATGTGAATGTTGGCCCATGTTGAACATTTTAACACCAATACTATAATTAACCCAATTGAAGCGTGTTGAATATAAATGATTGTTTTCGCATAATAAATTATTTTTTTAAGTAGATTTGAATTCAAAAACTTGTGGTAAGCAGATTTAACGTTTACCACTAATGGTTTCATAAATACAGGTTTTCTTTTGCACTTTTATATTTCTTAGTACAATACTTGAATAGTTTTAATACAGGGCGATTTAAAAGGAAAGGTAAATAATATTTTGACGTTTATGGCCACAGCTAGTATTTGTTTGATCATTTTAATTTATTAGTTTCTCTAATGCAATCAACTACACTGAATGGCGTCATGTTGCACAAAAATACGATTGGTCGAGTTAACGACACTGTTAACAGTTACACCCAGGTCACATCAGCAGCCTTGTCTAATATACACGACTTACTCATAGGAACCTACATTGATCCTAAGAATGCACAAAATAACATAAGGTCGTACAACAAACATTTAAGTAAGAAGTATCAACAAAAGTTATTTTTTCTTAGCTTAGGCTAGACTGCCAAAACACCACCACCTATCTAAAACTCTTAAACAGATATTTGTCATTATAGATTTGTGTTTTGGCAGAGCAGCATTCTTTTTACATTATAACATCCTTTCATCAATATTATCTGCCTATTGCCTTTTAGTTTTAAGTTTCAACTGGCTATTCAATCCATGATTGTTTTTTTTTTCAAATGGCTCATATTATCGGCTCTTTGAAAGGATGGTATATCTACATACCTACATTTTTTTAAACTTTTACTGCACTTTTTTGATCAGAGGAACCTTGACCATTGAAACATTTTTTTATCATTAACATGGTTTGTATGGAGCTATTTATTTTCAACTTTTAATATAACTTCGGGTTGTGTCCCATCACGAGCACAACATTGATGTTCGGTACGGTGTGCGTTGGAGTCAAGGCCCCTCAATGTGGATAGATTCGTCATTTATTTTTCTGATAAAATTAATTTCGACAGCAAAAATGTATTTACTTGGTTTTTCTCTTTTTCTCCATATTTTCTCTGCTCTGCTTGGCTGTGTTTGATTGTGTCCTGAACAATCTTGCATGCCGCTTCAAAAACGAAATGATCATTCACGTAAGTATTATTTTGAGACACATCAAAAATTGATTGTTAATTTTTAACTTCACCACTTAAAATACAAGTCGGGATCGGGACGAAAGAAAAATGCTGCTGTTCAAAGAAGTTATCGATTAATAGGATATATTCTATAAAATATAGGTAGGACGCATCATCCTGATTTAAATATCTACATCAAAAGTGAATCACCTTTACCTATCACTTTTATCATGACCGCATTTTGTTTATAAGTTTATTTTTATCCATCCAACACTTTTGTTTTAATTATAAATTGCGGCTGGGGAATGTTGCATGTTTGTAACCTCGTTGTAGGTTTTTGTAATCTCCCTGACTTGCAATTATTCTATTAACTTCTCGTATAAAATAATTAAGAGGAAACACTACGGGCGAGAGAATTGAAAAATAGGTATTTGTAAAATTTATTGCTGTCGCGCAGTGCCAAACGCCTTCACCGCAGAGTGTGATAGAGACAACTGCTTCTTGGACCGAAAATACCTACTAAAAACACACCAAATCAACGTTTTGTAGTCCCCCGATTACTTTTCAAAACTAGACCGATTTAAGTACTTTTTTTATTAAAAATTAAAGAAAGGCTTTGGCCGTGTTTGTATGTTTTCCTTTTTTTCTAAAATTTAGCCATATTTGTTTTCTGGATGTTTGAACACAGCGGAAAATCTGGCGAATTTTTTCGATTTTTGAGGGCTCATATCTTTTTTATTAATTAATTTATGAAAAAACAGAAAACATAGAAACATGCTAATAGTGGCCATAGATTTTTGTACTAAAAATTATTGCTCTACTGGCTTTATCCAGGGAGGAAACAGGGGACTACATTTGTATGGAAAAACAGCCCTTGTATTTTCTTTTAAGATACAACAGACACTATTAGATTTCTAATTCTCTGCTTATGCCACATACGAGATGTTAATGTAGGGAAGTACCGACTTAAATTTAATATTCTTATGCTTTATAACGCCGAGACATAGGTATTTAGTTTGCAAAATGGTACTGCCAACTCAGGGTGATTGATATTGCAACTACTTATTTTAATTTAATTGGCTATTGTCGCTTTTATGTTGGTACTTAAAATTCATCATATTTTGAGCTACGCATCAGTTCAACAACAATGTTGTTATCTAAGAATAAAATAATACTTACAATAACTTACTTACGTTATTTGTTGTTCGTATTAATTTCTTAGAATATGACATGCTTTCGCATAACACACGACTACCTATATTTTTTTATTGATATAGGTACGTACTTATTTAGAGGACTTTCAATTATTATTTAGTTTATGGATACATTGTTTTAATACAAGCAATTCTAACCAACCTTATTTCATATGTTACATTTGTACTGGAAACAAATAAATAATTTAATGAAAGACTACCTCTAAAAAACCTTCGCAATGAATTCTCTTTGTAATTAGGTACATAAAATATGTTACAGGTCGCCTTCTGCTGACCAGTATGAGAAGACATTAAAATGCACCACAAACAGCTGCATGGCATAGTATAGATAATAATGGTGTGGGAATAATATTACCCATTTATAAGTCCACTACTTGTAACTTTCAGTTTGTTGTTACAATGATATTTAAAAGATGTGACACACCTATACTAGTAAGGTATTTTTAGGGTTCCGTACCCAAAGGGTAAAAACGGGACCCTATTACTAAGACTTCGCTGTCTGTCCGTCTGTCCGTCGCTCTGTCACCAGGCTGTATCTCAAGAGCCGCAATAGCTAGACAGTTAAAATTTTCACAAATTGTGTATTTCTGTTACCGCAATAAAAAAAAATACGGTACGGTACGGTAAGTTTGGTACGGAACCCTACGTGCGCGATTCCGACTCGCACTTGGCCGGTTATTTTAAATATATTAGACTAAATCGTTGTTAGAGTTAAATAAAGAAATAAGCAATAAGAAATATAAAATAGTAGCTGTTACCCGCGACAGCGTTCACGTTAAACTCCTCTAATAAAAAAAACTCTATCCCACCGGAATCTTTTTTAAGGATGCGAAGTGAAACATGTGATGTTAAGATCGCTTGATGACCACTGCACAAAAATTATGACGGTCCCTGTAACTATGAAAAACAATCATAGTAATCCCACGTGAACCGTACATTTTTCTGGGATTTAAAGTAGCCTAAATGCTATTCCTGGTCATATACTACCTTACTGTAAAATTTCATTCAGATTGGTTCAGTCGTTTTAGCGTGATTATGTAACAAACATCTATTCAAACGGTCACATTTATAATATTAGTAAGATTAACAGACTTGATAAAATATTAACAGACTCAATAAAATAATAACAGACTCAATAATATATTCACAGACTCAATAAAATATTAACAGACTCAATTAAAAGTCGAGGTGTG
The DNA here is from genome assembly GCA_949315895.1 of Anania crocealis. Lineage (NCBI taxonomy): Eukaryota > Metazoa > Arthropoda > Insecta > Lepidoptera > Crambidae > Anania > Anania crocealis. The sequence continues at coordinate 3,298,611 of OX438856.1, forward strand.
TGACAACATAATATTCGTAACATTTCGTTAGCAACTTCTTTTGAAGGACGTGAAAATCGTCCTACACCATTACTTTTCTAGAGTTCTACTGTTATTGTGATGTGTTCGTGTCAGTGTTCCCCACGACGTAACGATGTGTTGCAGTATGTAAACCACTTAAGTGTAAAAAACTCAATAAAGAAATGCATTTTATTTCTGAATAACTTACTGGAAATTCATATTAACCAGTACGTACCTACTGGTTTATCTAAAAGATATAAAATTACTTATTTTAATGCGATTTCTTTATTGAGAGTAGTAGAAACACTAGTGACTGTATCTGTTATGTGCGTGTACCATTAGACATAATTGCGATCTGTTACTAAAATGGTTAGTCTCCTTTACAGAGTAGGATTCGTTCGACTGACGACTAAAGGTAACGATAAGTGCACAAATAGGTTACCTTTGGAGGACTTAGGTTTAAGGTGAGCACATCTATTGATGATCTGAGCTGGGTGTTACAAAAATATAATTGGCTTCATTTCGGCAACAGATCGTAATGACCACGTTACTTCTAAAACAAATATTACCTATATATTTCAGCGGAAAATGATTGCTTCATATTAGGTTTGATATGGACGTTGGTGTACCCAAGTATTGTTTTATTTTTGTTCGTCATTTAGAATGTGTTAACAAATATATGTATCGTGTTTAATTTCGTGTTATTAGATGAAAATATTTATGTGCTAAAACGTTATATGTAACGCAATGAAAATGTTCGTCAAATGTGCGTATGACTAGATGCAATCTCCAATCTGATCGAGACTATCTCAGCTGTCTGTGGGCTATGCGTCCTCCGCACGTGCTACAGAGCAGTTCTTCAGTTTTAATCTTTGTTCAAAAAATTAATATGTAATAATTTAATATTGAATGTGCTGTAATGAAACTGAAACACTGTTCCGTCACTCCAACAACCGTAAATACGCTTTTAGGTGACTACACGGAGCTATTGTTATGTACATTTATTTTTGTTTCGTGTAACGAGATTTGAGTGCCCTGACCCACCCTAAGCCGCGTTATTTATGGCCCATATATTATTTGTATGTTTTATAAACAGCTTTTCTAACCCGGTCTCTGAACGCTATTAGTATTCCTTACATACACAACTCTTCCCCTTATCTCCATACTCTTCACATCCCAATAAACTCTACCCGAGATACAGTGCACAACCGAAAGGAAATCATACCAAATAGAACTAACAAAAAAGAAAACAATACAACAATCGGTTTGCATATAAATATAATTTCAATCCTTATAGTTATCTACTTCAACTTGGTAGAAATTTACTTTAATTTTGCTAAAATATAGTAATCAAAAAATTTTAAAAGTATTTTTGTTAATTCAGTTTTATGAGTATGATATTAGTTTCCATGAAAATAATTAACATTCGCATACATTTTGCAGGACAACAAGCTGGGAGACATTTGTTTCTCATTACGTTATGTACCCACGGCTGGGAAACTCACAGTAGTCATTTTGGAAGCAAAGAACCTCAAGAAAATGGATGTCGGCGGCCTATCAGGTAACATTTATATATTGGTGGACTATGTCGATGTTATACTACGAGTACCTACTACTTATATACGAGTTTTTTGACACTGATAACACAATTATCTAATTTCACAGGGATTTTAGAATAAAAATTGATATTTTATTCATAGTAACTATCATGTTCAAGGGTCTGTATTAATACTTATGGATAAACGATTTGCTCGTAATTGTATTAAGCATGAACTTTAATTTAATCACAGTAAACTTAAGTAGGTACCTTACAAAATTCTAGCAAAATAGCATTCAAATCTTAATGGCTAGACCAATTCAAATAGTTTCTACGTATCATAAATATCTTTCTTTTTATAATTATTTTTTAATATCATATTAATTTTACTCATCACCGTTCAACTTACACACTAATCTGAATTTTTAAGGCATAACATCACGCTTGTTCTGAAGATTGTTTTCAATAATGTATCAAAAACTTATGTAGTCGCCATTTTTGTAGACAGTATTGCTTAGACAGTATTAAAGGCATTAAAACAAGTAGATTTTTTCCTGGGATCACCTTACATCTTAATAATTTCAATATCAAACTCAAGGAACAAATCTATGCAAATGCTAAATTATTAATTAATACTTAGGAATATTTACATACTAGGTAGTTAATTAAATATCTTAATTTAACTACAAAAAACAAAAGGTTTTGTTGGTACCTTTTTAGTTAAAACCTGAACTTTTCTTTTTCATATCCGGATCCGTCGGCGCGGCTCCACAGATCCGTACGTAAAGATAGCACTCATGCAAAATGGCAAACGTCTCAAGAAGAAGAAAACGAGCATCAAGAAATGCACACTGAATCCCTATTACAACGAGTCATTTACTTTTGAAGTACCATTCGAACAAATACAGGTGCGAGCCGAGATTGCAAAATTTGATGTCGCAGCGAACAGATTGGACAAATTTCCGAATAATTTTCTCCAAGCTCTAAAGTGGCTACAAGACTATTTGAATATTTCTTCGGAATTGTCTATTCTGTGCGCAAATTGATGTTGTGTATTGACTGTTGTGAATATTAATACATACACCACTTGCATCCATACCAATCCTACTATCCTACGAATACTGAATTTTGTGTTTGTTGTTATTATTTAATTATTTTTTTGTTACGTAAATGGTTAACTTAAATAAATTAAAACGAATAACTAAATGGTTTAAATATCTTGGTGCATATACCTTCAATTTTTGGAGATATCGTAACGAAAAATATTTTTTAAATATATTTTTTTCAAACTGTTCTATTATTGAAAATTTTATACAAACACAGACTCTTCAAATTATTACCTTTTCAAGATATATATCTATATATATCTATGAATGTTTTACCAACACATTTGTTTATTTTTTATGTTGTGTATCCTATTGTTGTTGTACCTACTGTTAGCTAGACGAATGTTGTAGGAATCCTATGTTATAATCGTTGCCTTATCTGCTATATTCCCTCTATTATCTCAACTGTTTCTGATCCTACTTTAAACCGCCTATTAATCCTAAGTCCTATTTTATATTGTATAAAGCTAAGCTCAATGAATTTTATCTTCAGTAAGATGTGAACCTTTACCTGTAACTGGGTGTTTCGGCTAGAGGTTTTCATTTTCCATAAAATTCAAAAAAGTTTAGCTTTTACTGATATAAAACCTTCAAGTGGTGTTTAATGATCTCCCCTCGTAACTGCATTACAATTTGGTGACTTCAAATTGTAATTACTTATGGTTTAAGGAATCCAGTTCCTCGTACTTCTTCTGCATCAATTTTTCTTATCATAATTTCCTTCTTAACCTTGGCTTTGACTCCTAAAATGCGTTGTAAGTATGAATTATTTATCTGATATTATTTCTGTATATGTGGCATGTAATAAATGTCTTATATTAAGTATATATTTTCATGTGCACTCGTGTATCTGTATTTATGTATATTTTACTCAAAAAACGTAGTAATGGATTTATAGATACAATGAAGATAAATTCAAAAATTACACATTTGTCTACATTGTACCTATTTTTCTGAAAAGTACGTTTTCATATTTTTTAGTTTACTTAATCACCTCGCCGTGGTTATTGTTCTAGATGTTATCTATTATATTAATTTTTGTGCTATATGCTTCAGAAAGTGAATCTAGTGGTAACCGTTGTGGACTACGATCGCATCGGTACGTCGGAGCCGATCGGCAAGGTGTGCCTGGGCTACAACGCGTCGGGCACGGAGCTGCGCCACTGGTCCGACATGCTGGCCAGCCCGCGGCGCCCCATCGCGCAATGGCACACACTCAAGGACCCCGACGATGGAGAGAAAAAGGATTAAACGAAAAAGCACGGTAATAGCTGACATTTAAAGTCCATGGGCACGCGGATAAGGGTTGCCTAGTTATAAAATTGCACTGACCTCATGCATTGTACACGTAAAAATTATTTTAAATGTTTTATTTACTATCAAATATCATGAATTCGATATTTAATCAGTTATATGTAACATGATGATGGCAATCCGGAACATGTTTCGGTTTTATAAGATAAAATTTTCTCATACTTAGAATAATATATTCTAAGTTCTCAAACATAAAAAAATTTTGCTCATTAATTATGAACGTCAAGATGACAAGTGGTGTTCATACTTATTCGAAAAATATGATAAGACTTAAAGCAATATCTCTGCTATTTCATACTTGTATTACATACATAAGATACTATACACATAACGTGGACACTGACGGTACGGCTAGTCCATAAGTTCAAAGTCGCTCAGCGGGCTATGGAAAGAGCTATGCTCGGAGTTTCTCTTAGGGACAAAATCAGAAATGAGGAGATCCGGCAGAGAACTAGACATAGCCCACCGGATTAGCAAGCTGAAGTGGCAGTGGGCTGGCCATATTAGCCGCAGAACCGACAACCGATGGGGTAAACGAGTTCTTGAGTGAAGACCGCGTCTCGGCAAACGTATTATGTAGGACGCCCTCAGGCCAGGTGGAGTGATGATTTGCGCAAGGTGGCTGGCAGGAGCTGGATGCGAGAAGCCGAGGATCGACCTAAGTGGCTTGCATTTGGAGAGGCCTATGTCCAGCAGTGGACTGCAATAGGCCGATGATGATGATGATGATGATTAGAAAATTCTACACTTATAAATATTCTATAAAGAAAGTGGTCTCGTTGTTTTGACGACAAAGTGGCGGGACCACTTTTCAGTTAGTGAAAAACACATTACGTGATATTGAACTTAACTTACCAAATTTTAATACGATATAGTACCACTAGATATGAATCGTAAACATAACTTATTTTTTAAAATTGATATTTCATCACAATACGCCGGAAGAAAAAGTGTCATTTTAGGCGTATATTTCGATTGCTCCAAGAAATTACTTACGTGTTTTGTTTGATTTTTAAATGATATTATAATCTTTTTTTTTATTTAAATTGCAGTTTATAGAGTATTATAACAGTTCAAACTAAGATTCAAACTATGGAATTAAGTTGCTAAATCATCATTTAAAGGATCAAACTTAGTTGTACTAAAAGCGTATTGAAAGGAGATGTCCCATAATAGGCCCAGACATAGTACACCATTTACAAAAATCAAGAAAAATTTATTGATTCCGGGAAAAATACATATAAATTTATATAACATATAATTTCAAAAATAAACAAGATCGAATAATTTATGAAACTTTATAGGCATTCCATGGCGTCAATCTAAAAAAACTTTAAATGTCAGTAGCTGTCGGATGGACAAGGGGTGTCACTTTGGCATAATCATTCACTTCAAGTTTTTGTTCTGCTTGTCGCGTTTTAAATGTAGTTCATTATAACGACCTCATTTTCGATTTCTGGATTTGGTATTGATTGACACATTACTTTCATAATGTTTGTTGTTACTACAGCAAGCGATGGCACTCGACTCCTAGATGCGCGATTATGAAACCAAAACTGACAGATGTCATCAAAATGTCATCTTCCACAATGATGGTTTTGTTTTGTATTGCTATTTTCTTACTTAACTCTTTATTTGAACCACTTAACGAAGCCATTTTAAAAGAATTGAATAATAACAAAATCTTGTACGTGTATTGGTCTATCTTTTGGTGGGGTGTACAGGTTCTGGGCCTGGCCTTCATACAATTTGGGACATCTCCTTTGGTAAGATCAGTTTAATATCACATCATGTGTTTTTCATTATCTGAAAAGAGTTCCCGCTATTTTGACATCAAAACAGCGGAACCGCTTTCCTTTGTAGAATATTTACCTATATGAGAATTTCTTTGAGTGTTAGTACCTACCTATATTTTTTTATAAAAGTATGAAATAGTAGAAATATTGCTTTAAAATCTTTTCACAATATAATCGAAAAACCTGGCGTGTTACCGTCATTTTGACGTTCATCAATATTTCCCAACAGATGTTTGAATAAAATTTATATTCTAACTCGTTACTGCATATTTTCCAGGTTGAATCAGTTCCGCGGAATTCAAGTGCGAAGAATAAAAAAAAGTTATCATAAAAACTTTTTCGTTCTTATTGATTCGCTACTTTGTATAATCTAAAGGTTTATAATGCCTAAGTTGATCAAAAAGTACTTATTGCGATTAAATTGTGTAATATAAATTGATTTTAAGTTAACACTATTTATGTAATATCCAAATCATAAATCACTAACTATTAGACGTTATTTCCTCTTATTCTAATAGCTAGTGAAGATTGATAGGAATTATTAATTTTAGGTTAAATTATAACGAAAGTCTTAATTTCCTAACTATTAATTATTGTTTTTAATCAGGGAACTGAGAGGTGTGCAGCTTATATATTATAATATAAATATTTTTCTTAATGGACGTTTTTGTCTGTTTCAGTATAATAGACCATCTAATACTCATATCTCGCAAAATAGTTTTGACGTTGGTGTGGTGGTATGAAGTGAGCGAGAAATGAAGGGATATTGTTGCTAGATATCATTTGCCATTTTCACTACTTTATGTCGGCATTATCTATTAAAACTATTAATTTACAAGATATCCTAAATTTTAACAGCTTTTTAAACAACGTGGGCTCCTGTTAAAGTTTATATTCCGTTATTATGCCTACATTACCTTTATGTACTTAGTATATTTAGACAACGTGTTTGCTGCGCCATCTACTCGTATGTAGGTACAAAACATAATTTCCTGAAAGTACCTATCTAAAACCCTAATGAGTACCTAACACTGTGTAAATAAGTTGAATCCTGTTAAATTTATTACATTCTATTTTACTAAATTGTAAGTGTTATAGTATTGATACCCTTTTATTATAAAACTGTTCCTCTAGAGACGAGAATTTGTCTAGCTGATTATCTATAGAGTTTTATCTTACCACATATTATTTTGTGTAGAAAAAATATTTTCTCAAATTCTTTTCTTATGAGGAACAAATAGGCCTATCATATCGGTACCTAAATATATTTTATTTTAAATTTTTTTTTTTCACAAAACTTAATAAAACCACTAAGATCCTTGATATATTATATTTAATAGAAAAACTATTCTTAAATTACGGAAAAATTCTATCCTTATATTGCGTTAACACTAAATTATAAAATACTTTTATTTAGAAATTATTATGGACACTTAACAGCCATGTGGTATCATCGAAACTAGTCAAACGTATAAAACTTATAATAAAATTGTATTGAAGATATTATTATAAAATCGTTTGAAAGTGTTAATCTTCTTTCAATATATACTGCAACATGTAATATGCAGTTTCTTTCATCCAATTCATTTAACCTTCGATCATTTTAAAGTCTTATGATTACCTAGGCATGTGAAGTTCGAAAATATTCTAATTTATTACGACGTCTATATACTTACATACTTAGCTAAAGCTTGACTGTTGTTGATCTCAAACGTATGTGTTATTGTGTATATACCTAATGTAATCACATGTTAAATTTCACAATCACATGGTATATCTACGTATAGAAGTAATGAAACGGGCTTCAAGTATTAGAAGTGCACCAACACGAAACAAGTAGGAATAGACTTGTGGTTCAAGTACTGTATTTAACAATAAATATTATTATTATTACGTTAAACGTAATATAGATCGTACTTCTAGTGAATGACAACAGATTCATAGACTAAGTTGTTAATACTTTATAAAAGAGTCTGATAAAACTAGTATTTTTTACTAAATTATCATTTTGTTTTACTGCCTCGAGTTTGTTTTGATCTTAAATTATTATTAAATATCTGATGAGAATAAAACCTAAGCAAATTATGTACTTAGTAGATTTGGATCGAATTTGTGTAAGTATCAAAAATTACCCTTTCAAATACTGTAACTGTTAACTGTTTCTTCAAATACTGTAACTGTTAACCGTTGTGTAACTGTTTCTTCGTTTGGATATCTTTGATAAATTCGACTATTACGATAAATAAAAAAGCTATTACCTACAATAGATTTAATAAAATATCGGTGAACAATGATGATGTGAGCACCAAGTGGAGATCGGGAAATAGCATTACAAGTTGATAGATAAATGTTGCGACGTTTTTAAACCATAAACTTATAAAAATGAACGAAGTCATGGACGACTCGACTAACGGCCGGTCCCAATAACCTATCTATCTTCAGTTTTGGCATATCGGAGATAGAAAACATCTTCTGTCTTTGTTTCTTTGGACGGCAAAATCAGAGACAAGATGTTTTCTATTTCCGTTATGCCAAAACTGAAGATAGATAGAATATTGGGACCGGCCGTTAGTAATTGTTAATTTTATCTTTCCGCTTTCTTATAGGTAAAGACAAAGGCATCTCAATTAGCTCTATGAATCTGTCGGTTATAATATCAAACACTGTACTCTCAGGGCGCGCCAAGCCAAGGGTCAGGCCTCGTTAGAATTGACAATATAGAATTCCACATGCTATTTAATAATGTTTTATATAATCTTAAGAAAAACGAAATATGTGAATAATCGCTAGACTATAAAACTTTAACAAACAGACACTCATCATTCAAATAGTAGTTGAGCTTTCTTCGCTGTGTTTATATTACACAAATGCTTAGAAATTACTGAAAAATTCTTGTATATACAAGCTTTAAATGGATGCTGGGGTAGTAACAGTTGATAACTTGATTTTCTTTCTAGAGATAACTTAATGGTATGGTGACCTAAGGTGGTTGTAGTGAATTTGTGATAAGTATTACTGATCATAAAATCTCACAACCTATGTTTTGTGATTATTAACTCTATTTACACTGGCAGTGGGATCAGTCTGGCCATTTCATCCATATTAAAATGTGCTGGGTTTATGTTACCAATCTATGACAAGAATCTATTCATATTAATTTTTTTGGCTAAATCTTGTAGGTACTTAAAATGTTAAAATTGTCAAGCATTTGTGTTATATATGCACACCTATTTATTGCAAATTGTAACCAACCTCGAAACATTATAAAAAATAAAACATGCATAATACAATCAGGTGATACTCAGCTGTAATGTAAACACCAACAAGGCTTTCTGTTTACTGAATTATTAGTCTTGTTAACAGTGTGCCTGATTTGATAGAGGAGACAGAAAAAAACAGTTAAATATTATTAACTTTAAATTTGAAACAAAGGGTAAATAAAGGTCATATTAATTACTTAAATATACATACATTACAAAAAACTTTATTAGTTTAGTTTCGAGGGAGTTTCAATTTTCAATATATATTATTTCATAATTAAATACATATAATATATAATTTTTAAGTTTGTGTGAAGTGTTGAGATGTTGTATTGAACGCTGTTTGTTACCATAAAACTAATGTTCGCTGAATTTAGAGTTAAATCCATTGTAAATGTTGATTTCAATAGTAAACAATGCAGGGTTTAATCGGTATGCCCATTGCCCTTTTCTTGCACATCTACATTAGAGTTTTGTTTAGTTATATTGTTGTTATTGTAGATGTTTCATGTATATATTCATAAAAAATATTATATGTATATACCTACCCAAATAATTATCATATCACTTGCCACTTGAATCATTGTCCGATTGGAATATTCCTTATGTTAAAATTTATGTTAGATAAAATAAATAGATATTTTTATTTGATTATTGTACTTTATTTAGAGTTTATAATAGTAATGAATTATGTAAACTATGAAGAATGTCTATAATACATAATTACATAGACTGTGTTGTTTTATTGGTTAGTTTGTTGATTTTTTCTTTACAAACACTTTATTCTGGCTACCTGCTCCATGTGCAAATTATACATACAATCACTCAAGGAAATAAATTCAATACTTACACTTATTTTATGTATAAATAATATTATAAAATGATTATGTGCAGTAGCTTCTTGATTTCAACTACAGATTAAAAGATGAAGTTCTTTCTAAAACTTTACAGTAATAGACTATAAGTAATTTGACATTTAATTCGCCTGTCTTTCACATAATGGTTTCCTCTATCAAGCAACCAACTTGTAAATAAATAACGCTATTTAAGCATTGTCATCATAGTATCTCCTTTTCATTGTACGGTATTTCTTTAATTTATATAAGGCTTCGATTTCTTTGACTACAAATTCACCGTGTTTTATCATTACCTTGACCTTTTCTGGATCAGATTCTCCACTATTCTTCGTGAATACTTTGTGTAATCTCTTTCTAAATAAGTCGTAACCTTGAGGCCAATCTCTACCTAAGAATAATAACTGAAAATCACCAAAACCATTATAAAAACAATAAACAGATGTTCATAAATAAACATGTTCGTAGTGCAGTTATAAAGGGAGTCTACGTTTCGAAAACTGACCGTCTTATATAGATTTAAAACAGCTTGACGATGTGGTTGACTCATTATAATTATTACATAAAACAGAATTAACTTAATTAAAGTTCAAACACAGTTCAGAGTCCAAAACTTTTATTTTGACTCTCAATTTCAGCAGTTTTGTGGTCCGTTCCGGCTTTAGCTGTAATCTACTTTAGCCGTCATCACAGTCAACAATCTCATTCTAGATGCTTATTGTCGCCAGGGGTTAACACACTAATATCAACTGAGAATCAGTTTGGAACGAGGGGCTTGTATGGCTTGTCAAATGTCATCAGTCATGACACTCCAGAGCTTTATTAAAATGACACCTGTCAAATTGAGGTGACTAGTGCTGGGGCTGTGGACTGCGCAGTATCTCAAAAAAAAACGAGCCGAGGAGAGAGGTTCGAAAGTAGAAGTGCCTCTTTTTCTAATACGGTGTCCGTAAATATTATCTTCTCTGATAACCTTACTGGATTGATAAATACTTATTGTATTAAAAACTATCTAAACGGATTTTAAGCACCAATAGTCACCTACTAGCCCATGCTATTTATCTTTATTTCATTAGGTATGTTTATTACTATTGTGGAATAGGAGAGTTACAGTGGATCGTTAAGTTGAAGTGGTAGTAGACTCGTTTAGGACCGAATCGTAAATGGCGTACGTTTTTAATCTTAAGCTTAATTATCTGTTTGCGATACTTTTAATTAGTTCGTGTCTTGATTCAGTAGTGAGAGATTGTACTGGATAATGAGGAATATCATTCCAGCAACAGATTCATACCTAGGCATTCTGTACAGCAATAAAATACACATAGAGTAAAATCTAACTAAATATTTTTATTTAATAATTTATGAGCCGTGGTAGCCCAATAGGCTATTTGACAATGCGAAAAATTTATTTGACAAAACGATTTATTTATAAATCAAGAAATAAAAATGCATTTATTCAAACGTTTGCCACGTGACACGAAACGCTCCTGATTGGTCGGGTTTATGATGACGTCACCTGCTTCTTAACTTCGTTTGCCTACTTGTGTTATATTAGCTTTCCAAAATGTTTTGATATTTTTTCCTATAAAAATGTTATCCATTATTTTTGTCAATTACTTTTACCATGGGGAACGATTTTATAAAGTAGAAAGCAGTAACCTGCCCATTCATTTAAAATCTGTAACAAACAAACTAGTTAGTGTGGATCTTTGAATGTGTAATGTAATGAAATCATAAAACTGTAGCTACAATTTTTTGCTAATATTATGGAAAATAGCGGATATATTCGAAGTGAGTTGCAAGAGGCATTCTGTTAAAAACATTAGAGGTATTATAACCTCAAACCAATAACAAAATATTTACCTACATCCCTAAAGCAATGAATAATTGAAAATTATAAATATTATATTTACTTACGTCAAAATGGTCTCCAAGAAGAAAATATTTGTACTATTTGCTATGTTATTATGATCTCCTGACAAAGTCACAACCACTTTCGGCTCATTTAGACTTTCTTTGGAACACTTACAACAACTAGTTTTCCGAAGTTTATATAGAAGTATTTATACATTTTGGAACTGCATACCATTTGAAACTCATTTTAATACATAAGTCACTGTTAAAATATAGATCCAATCGCACTTACGTTATTTGTTTGCAACAAATGTATGTAGATGATTTGTGCTACAGATTACAACACAGGCAGGTAATGTCACCGACCCCATTGCAGCGCCATATTGTCAAAATTGCGATTTGGCGCGCTATTTCAATTTTCATTTTTCAATTTAATATTTTTCAGCAAATATGTACCAGAATTAAAAAAAACACTTACTGGGTTTTTTAACCTCTACTTAATAATATAAAATGGATTTCAAAAACCAGTCAAATAGCCTATTAGAAAAATGCTTGACTCACACTATGAGGTTGCAGGTTCAAGTCCCAGCAGTGGCTTAAACTAATGATTTTTAATTAGTATTTAAATTCATGTTTGGATCATAAATAATTATCATACTACACAATAATATCACACATTTTGAGGATTAATTAATGATTATTAAACATCAACCATCAAAATATGCAATTTTAGGCAGTGGAAAAAAACCCGGTCATTTCTAAATTAAAAAAAACTTATTATCATAAATTACTTATAGCGTGGACACCCTTCTCCATAACATACTTAGTTTGCTAGACAGGGACACACTACTATTTTAGTTATCTCCTTGGCTCGTTTTCATACTTTTCCATTTGGCAGAGAAAAAGTAATCTTAGCGCTGTTGTTTTAGAGTGCACATTTGAAAATATGAGATATAGAAGTCTATCCAGGTTAATATTAATTTAAATCCGTGGCTAAAACCAATAGATTTAGTTAAATCCAAATCTATGGTTAAATCCATCGGTTTTTTACGTTTATGGTCAAATCTATGATCAGTACCGTCATAGATGTAATTCATGTAATCTATGAGTACCGTTCAGTATCGTAAACACTTGTATTATAGAGGTCAGTGATCGTAAAGCTAAAGAGAATTGTAGGTAGTTAGGTTACTCGTCCACGTGTGACTGTACTCTACCCTGAACTAGAAACTACCCCACGAAAACCGTACATTTACCGGGATAAAAAGTAGCCTATAGTTAGTTACTTTTGTAGGCTAATCTTTATAGATTAAAATGATAGATGATCTGTGTGCTAAATTTCAATCCAATCCGTTCACCCACCCTGGCGTGATTAAAAAACAAATATCTATCTGGACTTTCGCGTTTATAACTTTAGTAGGCATAAGATTAGTAAAAAGTTAGATAATCCTACTCTTTAATGTACTAAATTTGTAACTAAAATACTTAAGTCCAACAAGTAGAGAACAATATCTATCAATCAAAAAAATTTGACGTTTTGTGGTAGGTTGACGTGCTACGGTGCTGTTGTCTGTACACCATACAGGATAAATTTGTAACTAAAATACATTTTAACCTGTACAATTTAGGCGGTCTAATCGCTGGAAGCGATCTCCTACAAACCTCAATGCCTCAGTAAAGGACAAGGGAAAGGCGGCGAAGAGTTATTGAAAGTAAATTTATATTAAATAGATAGGTAAATAAAAAGGGAGACTAAATGTATTTTCTGTGATAAAAAACATTTTTTATGGTGTGCAATAGAGTACCAAAAAATGTTATTGTAAGCAAAGAAAATGCAACTTTAGACACTTGTTACTAAGCAACAATGTTTTTGTTAGTTCATTAATTTCTGATACTTGTAAATTGTGATACAAATCGATCCGGAAAATAGAAGACAGCAATAACAATGGCTGATGAAGAAGTTCCTTTAGAAGAAGGTAGATATTCGATGTTTTGACAATTATATGAAATATATTAGGGTACATACGTACTTAGATAACAATCTGTATGCTGCGGTTTGTGGTGATCCTGTCTAGGGCCCCCTACGTAGTTTCGAATGCCGCTTGTTTTTTTATTCTACTACCCTGCCACTTAAGTTCGAAAACTTAATAAATATTTACAGATGTGTATATAATATTCAACAAAATATGTATACTATTCGGTGTCAATCAACATTTAATAAATAAAGGGTGTTAAGTAAAGGTACTTATAACAAGCCGAAACCAGCCTATGTTAACATCTGAAGTATAGTGAAGTCAGAAATTTGATATCATCTTTTTTTTTATTTCTTCATCATCTTCATCATCATCATCAGCCTATCGCAGTCCACTGCTGGACATAGGCCTTTCCAATTGCACGCCACGTAGGGCCCTCGCCCACGGCGACTTTTTGTAGCGATGCAGTAGCGATTCTGTCGCGCGTTCACATCGATACAGTCGCAATGCGGTCGCTAGCTATGTGCCCTCGCCCACGTAAACACGATTCAGTCGTGATGCAAACGCGATACTGTCGCGCTTCTGTCGCGATGCAAACGCGATTCAGTTCCTCGCCCCGTTCTCTCCCCGATGTCGTCCAACACGGTCGCGCGTCCACATCGATACAGTCGCGATGCTGTAGCGCTTTTTCTTTTTTTTTCATTCGGCAAAGTGCTGTAGCGCGTTTGTAGCGCGTTGGCATCACTTCATCTGTAGTGCGTTGCAGATGCGACTAACGCGCGTTAGTAACGATGCTGTCGCTAGTTTACGAAACGTGCAACAGAAGCGCTACAAAAAGTCGCCGTGGGCTAGGGCCTTAGATCGATTCTCGGCTTCTCGCATCCAGCTTATAATTTATTTCATACAAACTAAAATTACGAGATTCAGATTTGTAGTAAATATTTTTTACAAAAATGTTGATATCAAATTTTGGACTTCACCATAGCATTATATTATCTGTGACCATAGTATGCACTATGTTAAAATAGGCTGGTTTCGGCTTGTAATATCATTTACCTAATACGCTGTATATTAGTAGGTATCTTAAGTTTTTAATTATTTTATATTAATACGTGTAACAAAATTTAGGACAGCTTTTTTTTATAAATAACTAGCTGTTTCCTGCGACGTCGTCCGCGTCAATTTCTGTTAATAAGAATTCGATTATTTTTGCAACATTTTTCACTGACGCTTCGCTCCTATTGGTCGCAGCGTGATGTTATATAGCCTAAAGCCTTCCTCAATAAATGGACTATCTAACACAAAAAGAATTTTTCAATTCGGACCAGTACTTCCTGAGGTTAGCGCGTTCAAAGAAACAAACAAACAAACTCTTCAGCTTTATAATATTAGTATAGATTGGCTTGCTCTTGACTACATACTTAACTACAAGGTTAAGAAGAAACCTAAGATGGAGCGAGGTTACTCAGACACACCAGCGGAACACAGAAAGACTGTTTGACGCTGGACTCCGGCAGGAGGGTGGTAGCATCTAGGCGGTCTCTTACGAAGCCTACCACCGCAGAGTGATCTGTTAGCCGTCATCATTGGTTAGAAAACCAAAGATGCCGTTGCCCAGGGTGGACCACTAGGAGGTAGAAACAATTGTAGATATATACTGAATGGGTATCTGTTCTCGAAAATAATCAATTGCACATGAGACGGGAGCCCTGCCGTTTTTCCTAAAAGATTCAGACAATTTTCATTATTCATTTTAGTAACGTTTTTTTTACCAATGCAATGTTTGGAATTATTCGCAACAGCGTTTTTTATAAATTATATATTTTATGCTTCTTGTATTTAAAGAGGAAGAAGAGGAAATTCCAGAGCAAGCCCCAGAGGAAGAGGCGCAAGTTGAGGAAGAGTCCATACTTACAGAGTATGATCAGGACGATTTTGTGTCGGGAGCTGTTAATACTTTAGATTCTACTATTCCACTAGATCTATTCGAATTTGAGTATCCTTTTTGAAAACAAAGTTATTAAATAAAATAAACTTAGACAGTGAAGTGAGTACCTACACTATTCGTTGTTTTTTCAAGTGTAGTAACGTAAGTAAAGTAAGTAAAAAAATCAGTATATAAACTTGAAAAATTTTGTCTCAGGCGGGACTCGAACCCGCATCTCCTCGCATGCCGGGCGGGCGCCATACCATTAGGCCACCGAGACACTGCGACACGGCGCGAATTTTTCAAGCATATTCTTACGCTGTGAGCCAGCGTTGCTTCATCAAATGTTAGGAGCTTGCACCCCCAACACCCGAAAGAAACATCTTTGCAGATGTTTGACAGTCAGTTAAGATGAAACAGCTATTTATATACTTTATTTGATATTTTAGCAATTAAATTGCAATTATAATATCAGTATATAAACTTGAAAAATTTTG
The DNA here is from genome assembly GCA_949315895.1 of Anania crocealis. Lineage (NCBI taxonomy): Eukaryota > Metazoa > Arthropoda > Insecta > Lepidoptera > Crambidae > Anania > Anania crocealis. The sequence continues at coordinate 3,314,726 of OX438856.1, forward strand.
TCTCAGGCGGGACTCGAACCCGCATCTCCTCGCATGCCGGGCGGGCGCCATACCATTAGGCCACCGAGACACTGCGACACGGCGCGAATTTTTCAAGCATATTCTTACGCTGTGAGCCAGCGTTGCTTCATCAAATGTTAGGAGCTTGCACCCCCAACACCCGAAAGAAACATCTTTGCAGATGTTTGACAGTCAGTTAAGATGAAACAGCTATTTATATACTTTATTTGATATTTTAGCAATTAAATTGCAATTATAATATCAGTATATAAACTTGAAAAATTTTGTCTCAGGTGCTTGAAAAATTCGCGCCGTGTCGCAGTGTCTCGGTGGCCTAATGGTATGGCGCCCGCCCGGCATGCGAGGAGATGCGGGTTCGAGTCCCGCCTGAGACAAAATTTTTCAAGTTTATATACTGATATTATAATTGCAATTTAATTGCTAAAATATCAAATAAAGTATATAAATAGCTGTTTCATCTTAACTGACTGTCAAACATCTGCAAAGATGTTTCTTTCGGGTGTTGGGGGTGCAAGCTCCTAACATTTGATGAAGCAACGCTGGCTCACAGCGTAAGAATATGCTTGAAAAATTCGCGCCGTGTCGCAGTGTCTCGGTGGCCTAATGGTATGGCGCCCGCCCGGCATGCGAGGAGATGCGGGTTCGAGTCCCGCCTGAGACAAAATTTTTCAAGTTTATATACTGATATTATAATTGCAATTTAATTGCTAAAATATCAAATAAAGTATATAAATAGCTGTTTCATCTTAACTGACTGTCAAACATCTGCAAAGATGTTTCTTTCGGGTGTTGGGGGTGCAAGCTCCTAACATTTGATGAAGCAACGCTGGCTCACAGCGTAAGAATATGCTTGAAAAATTCGCGCCGTGTCGCAGTGTCTCGGTGGCCTAATGGTATGGCGCCCGCCCGGCATGCGAGGAGATGCGGGTTCGAGTCCCGCCTGAGACAAAATTTTTCAAGTTTATATACTGATATTATAATTGCAATTTAATTGCTAAAATATCAAATAAAGTATATAAATAGCTGTTTCATCTTAACTGACTGTCAAACATCTGCAAAGATGTTTCTTTCGGGTGTTGGGGGTGCAAGCTCCTAACATTTGATGAAGCAACGCTGGCTCACAGCGTAAGAATATGCTTGAAAAATTCGCGCCGTGTCGCAGTGTCTCGGTGGCCTAATGGTATGGCGCCCGCCCGGCATGCGAGGAGATGCGGGTTCGAGTCCCGCCTGAGACAAAATTGTTCAAGTTTATATACTGATATTATAATTGCAATTTAATTGCTAAAATATCAAATAAAGTATATAAATAGCTGTTTCATCTTAACTGACTGTCAAACATCTGCAAAGATGTTTCTTTCGGGTGTTGGGGGTGCAAGCTCCTAACATTTGATGAAGCAACGCTGGCTCACAGCGTAAGAATATGCTTGAAAAATTCGCGCCGTGTCGCAGTGTCTCGGTGGCCTAATGGTATGGCGCCCGCCCGGCATGCGAGGAGATGCGGGTTCGAGTCCCGCCTGAGACAAAATTTTTCAAGTTTATATACTGATATTATAATTGCAATTTAATTGCTAAAATATCAAATAAAGTATATAAATAGCTGTTTCATCTTAACTGACTGTCAAACATCTGCAAAGATGTTTCTTTCGGGTGTTGGGGGTGCAAGCTCCTAACATTTGATGAAGCAACGCTGGCTCACAGCGTAAGAATATGCTTGAAAAATTCGCGCCGTGTCGCAGTGTCTCGGTGGCCTAATGGTATGGCGCCCGCCCGGCATGCGAGGAGATGCGGGTTCGAGTCCCGCCTGAGACAAAATTTTTCAAGTTTATATACTGATATTATAATTGCAATTTAATTGCTAAAATATCAAATAAAGTATAAGTAAAAAAAGTTTTTTTTGGGCTTTTTTTTAATCATACGCTTGATTAAGTAAGTGTCGTACATTTTGATCGCAAGGGACTCTACCTCAGATCATATTTCTTTATATGATCTGAGGACTCTACCAATCTTTACTCGACTGCGTCAGAAGGAGGGTTATGTTTTTCGTGAATATGTATGTATAATTGTTTGGCATGCTACAACCCGAACGGCATGGTGGATTTTAACATGTGAGGTGTCGTTAGATTTGTTCTGACTGTGGGAGTGACACAGACTATAAAAACAATCCGGAATGTGGAAAGGGGAAAAAGTTGGGAGGGCAGTTTTCCCAGTCTATAGAACGTAGGTACCGCTGGCACCGCTGCTCTTTAACCACTGTGAATAACTAAAAAGTTGGAAATAAATCCAATTATTAAAATAAAACAAAAACCCGACGGTTTTGTTTTCATAATCTTCCGTGATCATGGCGCTTGCAACAGCGCCGAAATATCGGAAACTCATAAAAAATAAAAAAACATGGTTTAAAGACCGAATTAATTAACTCTAGTTTATAGTGTTTAAAAGTCAGATTTTCGAGAAAATATTGCGTTCAGAAGACAACGTTTAACGTACAAGAAGATTTTTAGTTCCTAGTACTTACTTAAAGTATGCAGGCTACAAAAACGCGTCCGTGCGTAATTTAGGTGACGTCCTTCCTTCAGTCTTTGGGTATAAGTCATAAATGGTCATTTATTTCAACCTCACGGTAGATAACACCAACTGCCACAAGAGGGGGACACAGTATTTTTTCCTATTCCGAATTGTGAATGCTAATAACCCTAATTCAAAGGCAAAACAATGATCCTAATTTTCTTCAACTCGTAACCCAGATATTCCTATGGATACAACTGCCACAAATACTTCAACCTTTGTGCGTGTGATGAGTCCGTCGTGTGTTGGGCGGCCGGCAGCATCATCACGTTCATGGATGTGAACACCAAGCAAACCTGGTTCCGTAGAACCACCACTGGGGGCTCTGTTGGACATATCACAGTAATATTATAATACTTTTTCTTACCAATAATGCCAAAAGGACTCCCTCAGCATTTATAGCGCCAATACCGATTTACCGTCGCGTCAGCGGCCGGCGCGGGATACCCGCCACGAGGGATAATGCAACCCAAGCTCATTAAAGGCGTGCCACAACGCTGGTATTTTGCTTAAGCCTAGTAATTAAAATATCATAAAAACAAAAAAAAAATAAGAAATGAAGAAAGAAGTTTTTCTTAAACTAATAAGTAATTTAAAAATTCTAGAAACACTAAATAAATATTTAAAAAAACAGAAATAAAAAATGCTATCTCATACAGCCAGTTTGGTTTGAATCTTTGAACTCGTCATTCCACTCAAATGAGACATTAAAGCTACAGCCAACTTGTTGTAGGTCATTGTTGTATACGATGTAGGTCACTGTTGATACACATATTATGATTGTTTAGTCAGCTGCAAAAGTATTTGAACACTCATTTGGTTTTACTAACGTCGTTGTATTAAGAGTCAACATTAGTCAGAATTGTATACTTACATACTTTTGCAGCTGACTGTACAGTAGCGAATAGGGAAGATTACGCGTAATTACTTTTGAAGTCATCGATGCATGCCCTCTCCTCTCCGTCTAAGTTTCTCATATCTCTTGGATTTGGAGTGCTCGACGCTAATGGGGACTACCGTTTCTTTGCTCACCAGTTGGCGCCACTGTAGACTGAGGTCCGGAGTTAAAGCTGTAAAAGGCGATCGGCGCCGAAACAAAGTGTAAATCTTGAATCTAATTAAAGTTTATTATTTATAAATAACTTCTTGATATCAACAAACTAACTTCTAAAATAATTGCTCTTTGAGGCCGCCTATTTTTGCGCTTTTTCTTAATTCCGCTTTCAAAGCGTTCACATTAATCGCCAAATAATCCATATTTGCGATAATTTTACGAAAAGATCACTTTCCAGCAGGTAAATTAAAGAAATACTGGTTTTTGCGGAATTTGTCGAATAAATTATAATTTATGCGACAAATTCCGCAAAAACCAGTACAAAGTGAATGATATTGGACCTCACGCTACACTAGCGCCTCTAGTGGCAAATTCACTAGCGATAGCCCCCATTGGACAAATAAGAAAACGTACTGAATTTGAAACCTCCAACACTCAATGCTGATCGGGTTTAAAAATCATTTGGTATTTAACTCATCCATGCATTAAGCATCAGATACGGGCTATTAAGATATCTTGTATTCGTCTAGTAGTTCTTACACACACTGAACAGGAACACCACGGCTTAAGATTTTAGTAATGTTTCATAAAATTTCATTGCTATGACTTCGTAATCATGTTCGGACTTCAGCATGTCAACCTACCATAAAACGTCAAATTTTCTCAATTGATACTGATCTCTACTGGTTGGACTTAAAGTTGAAAATGACCTGGATGATTTAACCTTTTGGGTAGGTTGACCTGCCGTTTTGTGTACATTTTAGGACGTATTGTTAGACAAGGGTGTTTTTTGCTTGACAAAAAAAATATTTTTTAGTCATTCCGCCAAGACCCCAACTATCGGATAGCCGTTGCTGAAGGCCGGGAGGGTGACCGTGACCCTGTGATCCTACTGTATACGTGGCCACAAATGGACATCGATGCAGTTCTACGGGATGGCACGACTAATGCGTACTCTGTACTTGATTTTAGGTAGGTAATTTTTAACTATTTACAATTTAGGTATAGGTATAGGTCGGAAACCTGTGCCTAGCGGTTGAATATAGAAAGATAGATTAGGCAGGCGTAATACATTCGTGTCTGTGAAACCATGGAAATACACACAAAATTTCAACCCAATCGGTCAAGCCGTTTAGTAGTTGACGTACCGACAACAGGCCTATGATCATCAAGGACATTGTCGGCTTCTAATGGTAAAAGAATTTTTCAAATCATTCCCGTAGTTTCGGAGCCTATTCAGTACAAACAAACAAAAAAAATCATATTCAATTCAATTCAATTCAATTTATTCATTGCATCATGAAGTACATAGGATGTTATAAGAGCTTAGATCTATACATGAACCCTGCGAGGGTATTGCAACATTTTTGTATAACATGCATTATAAATTATATATGTATCACAAAATAAGTATTTATTTAAGTATTTAAAAAAAGTACATTCAATACACTGATTTAAACTTCCATGGTCACTATTACTAGAGTTGATTGATACGGGGTTTATACCATGTACCTTAGTTTTTATGAGTTCCCGATATTTCGGCACTGTTGCAAGCGCCATGATCACGGGAGAACTGATGTCTATGCGGGTGGGTAGTTGTTAAGAGCAGACAAATCGGTCTACCCTCCGTCGTAGTCTTTTATTACACACGATACCGGTACCACTGTTTGAAAACTCACTATTACTACACTTCTGTTCTCGACACACAAGGGTGAAACACGCCGGGTGAAGGAACACATTAAAGCGGTCAAAAATAACGACACACATAAATCAGCTATCGCTGAACACCTCATACACTCGGGTCCTAATCACTGGATTGAGTTTCACAACGCGAAGATAATTTCTACAGAACACCACTATATACCAAGGATGGTCAGAGAAGCGATTGAAATTACCAAACACAAAAATTTCAATCGCGAAGATGGCTTTAAATTATCTAGTGTATGGAATCCAGTGGTTCAAATTTGCGGAAACAGAAGTAATTCAAAAAATGCTATATCTCGATTGGATACTGTAAGTGTTGTGTGTCGAGAACAGAAGTGTAGTAATAGTGAGTTTTCAAACAGTGGTACCGGTATCGTGTGTAATAAAAGACTACGACGGAGGGTAGACCGATTTGTCTGCTCTTAACAACTACCCACCCGCATAGACATCAGTTCTCCCGTGATCATGGCGCTTGCAACAGTGCCGAAATATCGGGAACTCATAAAAACTAAGGTACATGGTATAAACCCCGTATCAATCAACTCTAGTACATTCAATACGTTTTCAAACATCTTTTACATTAAAACTATCACTTTTTTTAAACTATAAATATTTACGAGTAGGTATTTAATATAATTATATCAACTGCAAATTAAAATTAAAATTAAATTGTATTATTTTTATTTTATTAGTATAGATGTTAATAATATCGTCACCGAAAAGCCGCATTTAGTGGCCAGCAAACTTTGAGTAATTAATACTTTAAAAGGTGCTCAAACCATACGTTTATTGTTTTCAGTCCCGACGGTGAACTACTCGCGTCTGTCGGTAAGGAACCCGACTACAACTTAACGATTTGGAACTGGAAACGGCACAAAATTTTATTGCGCACCAGTGCCTTTACGTTCGATGTGAACGCTGTTATGTTTTCACCTTACTGCCCGGGACAACTAACAACAGCTGGTAAAGAGTGTTTCAATTTCAATTTTAAAATGGAAACTTGAACCTAATGAATATCTAACTGGAAATAGGTATATTTTAAATAATAAAAGTTGTCCTTTTAATATTTGCATTATATTTCCTTTACGTCATTGAGATTCAATTATTTTCACCTAAAATTAAAAGTAAAATAGTCAATGCTTTGTAGGTGCTGCTCACATTAAGTTTTGGAAAATGGCTGAAACTTTTACGGGTCTGAAATTAAAAGGAGAACTAGGAAGGTTCGGCAAAACTGAAATATGCGATGTCCTAGGAGTGTATCCCATGCCAGACGAAAAGGTATGAAACGATCGATCTTTTAGGTCTTCCTATTTTTATTGTTCTTTTTAAAAGAGATATGATATTTTTGAATTTGAATTTGCATATACTTACTAGTAGTACCAATCGCTAGTCAAGAAATGCCCTCCCGAATTATTTTCAAAATATAATCTGACGACAGATTGCACTAGGAGTCTCGATTTGAATAAAATCATAGACCAAGTTATATACAATCGAAATCTTGTGACCTATCCAACAATTACGAAAACCATTTGCAAGCAAGTGTGCTAATTGGCTATGCTTTGACCATGATTTAATGTAAAGGCCAAAAAAAAATCCAAAGCAAGTTATTAGAATTTCTATTTTCTGTTTTAAAACTAAAAAAAAAATCATTAATTATTTTTATATCTTCATAAATCGTTACAAAAATGCCATACGATGTACGTGCTTTATTTTCTACAAAAAATAAGGGCAAAAGCATGCTTTGTGACACTTGCGCTACGTAAATAGCAGAATAGTCTACAAATAGCCGCAGCAGAGAAAGATTTTCTGTCTCTTTCGATTTAACACGAGCGCACAGTAATGACATCTATGCTTATTACAAAATTTTGGCTTTCTTCCGAAGTACGATCTTTACTATGAAGATTGATTTGGAACTCTAGTATAGTTGCTTACTATTACTTTCCCTATGATAATGGTTAATAGTCGTAAACTTAAAATAAATTAATTCATATTTAAGGTGCTATCGGGCTGTGAATGGGGTAACGTCTTAGTATGGGAAGCTGGCCTCGTCAAATTAGAAGTTACTCAACGTGGACGAAAGAACTGCCACAAAGCACCAGTCGTAAGTAAATACCTGTACCAACATAACAATTCATTACTTTGTACTACATCATAAACAACCTCCGTGGCGGAGCGGCGTACACACCAGTTTGAAGGTGTCGCTTGCTCAGAGGTCCCGGGCTCGGTTCCCGGACGGATCAATGTAGTAAAAAAAAGAGTTTCTACATTTTCTCCGGTCTGGGTGTTTGTGCTACCTTCGTTGTTTCTGATTTCCAAAATACGAATGCTTTAAATAGTTATTCAAATTGGGATAAGAACAATGTATGTGATGTTGTCCACATTTATATATTTATAGTGAACATTTTTAAATGCTAATAATAATGTTATTTTCCAGATACAATTCATGCTAAGCCCCGCTGGCGATGAGGTAACAACTATTGCGAGGGATGGTTGCGTACGCGCTTGGTACTGGGATACCGTAGAGCAGGCTGATCCACCCGAAGATGACCCATATGTAGAGCTCAACCCAGTTGCTGAAACTTGTGTAAGGTTTTTCAGTCAATTTATAGGCTTTAGTTCAAATTATGTTTTAAAATAAAATTCTGAATATGTTTTTAGGTACCAAACTGTCAAATTATGTGTCTAAAGCATCAAAAGGACATGTACTGGTATGCCCAAGTAAGATGTTACAATAAACGTATTTGATAGGTTCCTCAAAATAATACTTATTTTGTGTGATTAAGAAAACATTTTTTTATGTTTTTAGGATGGTAATGGAGGACTATGGACAGTAGAGCTTGAGATAGATAAAATTGAATGTAACCACCGTAAAGTCATGACATGCCACGCAGGAGGCGTAGTGGCTATGGCTGCCCTAAGAACCTATCCGATCTTGGTCACTGCGGGAGAGGATGGTTCCATGTTGGCTTACAGCACCGAAAACCACTTGTTACTAGCACGCTACCAGTTTCCAACAGCTATAACTTGCCTTTTATATCCTCCGCTGGATGTGAGTGATCTAACTATATTTCACTAGAAGATATTTGTGTGCATGAACATGTCTGTTTGTACTGGTCTGGGTGTTTTCTGTGTATTATAAGTATGTATTTACAAAAAAAAAGTATATAAGTAAGTTTATCGGTTGTCTAGTACCCCATACGACAGGGTACTTAATAGTAGCTTAATTTGGGACTAGATGGCTCTGTGTGGCCCAGTGAGGCATGTCTTAAAATATTATTATTATTATTATTTTCGTTCGCTTTTATTATTATTCTCTTTTATTTTTTATCTCAACTTTAGGTGGTAGTTTTTATAAAATCAGTACGGGAAATTCCAAGTAACTGATCTACGTAATTAGGTGGGCAAATTGTTTAAATTTGAAGGTTCATCTTGTAAAAATCGTCTAACTATCCGACAAGTATTAAGAATGGCTGCTTTTTGCATTGTTATGTAAGTATTCTCAGGTAAATCTAAGAGTTTCAGACTATGATGTAGGTGTTTTGGTATGACACCTGTACTGGAAATCACCATAGGCACAATGTATACTTTTTCAAGGTTCCATATTCTTAGTAGTTCGTCTTTAAGTTCTGAATATTTATGGATTTTCTCTGATATGGTTTGTTTTATGTTATGTGTATTGGGGACTGCTATGTCTATCAAGTATGCTTGTTTCTTTAATTTATTTACAAGAGTTATGTCGGGACGGTTACAATGTACTGTTTTATCAGTTAAAATTGCGCGGTCAAAGTACATTTTGTGATCGCTGTTTTCCAGTACAGGTTTTGGTGTGTATTGATAGTATGGGATAACTTTTGGAGGTATTAACTGGTATTTGATTGCTTATTTTTGGTGTATATAGTGGGCAACTTGGTTATGTTTATTATTATTATTATTTATTTTTATCATATTATTATTATTATACTAATATTACCTAATATTATAAACGTGAATTTTTCGATGGATTTACCATAGAAGCTGAAAAAGCTGAAGCTTAGGGCGGCACAATTAGAGGGGCGGCAACATGGGCCCAAAAAATTTTGTTGGAGTAGTAAAAACAAAGCTTTGTTTTTCTTAGCTTAAAATGGCTTCGTCCCAACTCTACCCTATCCCATCTCTACCCGATTTAAAAATACCTAACAAAAAATCCCAACTCTACCCGATATGATAAAAAGTACAGTCAAAATGAAAAACCTTTAAACGATATGTATTTTTTTAATCATAAACATTTTTACCATCACTTAGTATGATCGACATTAATTTAAAATGATATAATAAAAAATATATCATTATACATCCCATTCATAAAATATCATGACTGAAACATTTCTTCATGCCTATCTAAAATTTTTATATTTTTCGTTTTAACTGTACCCGTACTTTTTTCTATCACCAAAAATGAAATCGGGTAGAGATGGGATTTTTTGTTAGGTAATTTTAAATCGGGTAGAGTTGGGATCGGGTAGAGTTGGGACGAAGCCCTAAAAATGTACCGGAAAAGTTGTAAAAAAAAAGGAATTAACTTTAATGTGAACAGTGTATCTAATTTTAAAGGTCAGTAGGGGCGGCAAATGTGTGAAACCTGCACTGTTTGTTACTCAATCACGCTAAAACTGTTGAACAAATCTCAAATTTGGCAGAGACATAGTTTGGGTCAGGAATAGCATATAGGCTCAAGAAAACAGTAGCATATAGGCTACTTGAAATCCCGGAAAAATGAAAGTTTCCCGTGGGATTACCTACTCTGTTGGTTTTTCATATTGTAAGATATCGTCATGGTTTTCTGCATAGTGGTAGTTTACGGGTCAGGGGCCTTACTTCGCAACACAATGTCCGTATATTGGAATCCATCTGTCCCTATCACTTAAACCGATATCTTAAAGTAAGTAGGTGTTTTCTATATATTATAAGTATGTATTTACAAAAAAAAAACATATAAGTAAGTTTATCGGTTGTCTAGTACCCCATACGACAGGGTACTTAATAGTAGCTTAATTTGGGACTAGATGGCTCTGTGTGGCCCAGTGAGGCATGTCCTAAATATTTATTTATTATTTATTTATTATCTGAAAGAGACAGATATATCTGTAAATATGAGCTTCGTGTTGCAGGGTAAGGCATCAGGGTATAGCATAAGCTACATTTTATTCGCGAATAAAGTCACCAACAGTTGATATTAGTGCTTATGTAACTGTTACAAGCAGATAAAACCAACAACCGAAAACAGTGCCGAAATATTTGAAACGTATTACATACATTGTAGAAACCCCGTAACATCAAACTCTTAAAAGATAGCAATATCTATTCAAAAAATTGCTACAATTATGACCAACTAGCGGACACAGCGAACTTCGCATCGCCTCAGAATAATTCAACAGTACCTACTTATATTAAATACTAGCTGTTGCCCGCGACTTCGTACGCGTCGCGTATACGCGCATTATGATTGCGATCATTTTTGCAACATTTTTCACTGATGCTTCGCTCGTATTGGTTGCAGCGTGATGTTATATAGCCTAAAGCCTTCTTCGATAAATGGATTAACCAACACAAAAAGAGTTTTTCAATTCGAACCAGTACTTCCTGAGATTAGCGCGTTCAAACAAACAAACAAACAATCTCTTCAGCTTTATAATATTAGTATAGATCTAACATTACTTGATTTTGTCGTCTTTAATGACGTTGTATAATAAACATTTTTATTTGTCCCAATGTTTTTACCGAAAACCAGTCCAAAAACACAAAAATCATTAAATTCGGCCCAGCCGTTCTCGACTTACAAATGGTGTAACTAATATGACTTTCTATTACTTATATTTAAAGATTTAATAAAAATCTTTCATCACCTAGGTCGACAAAACTAGCCGCATCATAATGCTTGGCTTCTCTGACGGGATAATGCGCACTTTGCTGCTTCACCCAGAGCGCTTGCAGGCGCAACCCGGCATGGTCGACGTCAGGGTGCACTCGGCCCTCACAATACACAGCGAGGATTCTATAAACGCTGATGTCTTAGATCAGATATCGGTAAGAAACTTGCTTTTTAAGGTTCCGTAGTCAAGACAAGAAACACCGTTTCGCACACTCGTAGGAAGTCTTTCATAGAATTTGTGGCTTAGAAACTCCATTTTAGATTCAGTAATCCATGTGAATGTGACACATGTAATAGCACATTACAGTCAGCATAGGTAGTCGCAGAACACAATTTTACAATAATTTTTATTACTAATATATTTGTTACAATACTTATAAAACTTCTACATTGTAACACTTAGACATGTATAACTACAAAGAGAAAAAAATCTGTAGAGTAAAAACAAACAGAGAAGGAAAAGTAAAATGAGTAAGTGCATCGAAGATGCACCACTAAAGATGAAGTTCAACTAAAGTGAGGCATCAACGATGCATTCAAAAGTGTATTTCTTAAATATAAACAATTACATAAAAGAAAATAAAAAGAACACTGTCAAGATGTTATACATAGTGGTAACATAACGTGGGCTTCGTTTGACAGGAGGTTCAAAATGCACAGTGTATAAAATTTCTCGCAAACAAACAATCTTTGTTCTTTGACATTGTAATGGTAAAGCAAGAAAATTTCCATAAAATTCCCTTTCAAAATGTTTTAGATAAAGACGTTAGCTACGTTTTTTTTAAATACATGTGATATTACGGAATAATAAAATCAAGTTGTCGACATTTACGACCGACGTTCAACCACAGAACTCTACACTGCTCGTGGACCGACACACACTTTTACTATTATTTTTTATGTTTGTTTTACACTGGGTCTGGGACTTATGTACGATATAAGTAGTTTTATTTCGACGTTATATGTACGGACAATTTAAATAGATGCGATTTTGCAATAAAACATAATACAATATAAATACCGTTTTTGCGTAAATGCAATAATCCATCGTGTACCTAAACAAGACGTATTACCCCCGATTAGATTCGGTCGCACGAATAATTTTCGCGAGTATTACCATTAAAATATTAGTTGAATGAAATACCATTCTAGAGGTACTATTTTGTTTAAATGCAAATTGCAAAAAATCGTTAAAAAGTCCTACCTACCTACGTTAGAAGTTTAAATATTTAAATACCTGTGTATTTTTCAGTAAGTAGTTATTTTTGGCAATAGGTTCGACTTTATTACTGCTTTTAAGTTAGATTTTTTTTGATTTTACAACCTACTGCTAACACTGAAAATGTTTAGAACTGGCCAGTTATAAACATTGTAAATTAAAACTTTTTTGAATTTCAATTTTAGAACTCTTTGGTAACCTAATGTTTATTGCATAATGCATTCATTTGTCATTGGTTTTCGTGAATTTGCGGCAAATCTAAAACTCTTGTTACACGAGTATTTCTCAAATAAATGTACGTAACAAAAATGTCGTAACGAAATATTGTTACGAAAAAGTTCAAAGTTGTAAATAAAAAGTAATCAAACTTTAACATAAAGCTTGGTATTCAACGGAGAATGTATTTTTTTCTGGGATAGATAGTATCATATATGTCCAGGTAATAAACTATCCGTGTCCAGGTAATACTAACGCGAACGTAACTAAATTTAAAATAGTAATATGAATTAAACTAAACAATATTCCTAAACGCAATAGCTTATTAAAACCTAAAATGCAGAGTAAATATGCCTTTCATTTCATATATGCTTAGCAAAGTATTACAATGAGATGGATGCATTTTAAGTTACCGTACTGTAAAAAAAAAGGCTATAGTAACTACCTACTGTAACGAAAAAGTAGTTCCACTAACGAAATACGTTCACACTGAATTTCATATTAAAACAAATGGCGGAGACGTCAAACAAACATCCAGTCAGGATAAAGGCAGTTTTGCCTATAATAAAATGTAACGGATGCATTCAGAAAAATTACTTCAATAGCAATAAAACGTACCTAACTAAAGAGTAATAACTAAAAAGTTTATGTATCTGACTCACTTCGTTTTTTGCATTTCCACAGAAAGATATTTTTAACAAAACTACATTTAATCAAAGTGAATATTACTCAGAAACGAAAAAAAAAGTGAGACATTAAAAATTTTATGCAGTCTTAAACCATGGGGTGTGTAGGGTGGCAAAACTTCTTTTGTATGGGAAGTAAAAACAATATTTAGCAAAAAAGTATTTTTAGTACCTAAATAATAACATTATTGTTATTTTTTTTATTTTTCTTTATAAGATTTATAGTTTTCCTTCACAGTAAAGGTATTTGTTTTTGTATGATAGAATAAAATCATATTGAATTCGTTAATTGTTTCAAGGCACGCTTTTTTTCCACAGATGTACAATTATTTTGAGAAATACTCACACGTGAAAATGAACCTAACGCGAGAAAATTTTCGTTCTATGATTTATAATGACTTTCGTTGTGGGCTTACTCAACAACAAAGCTATGATAGGCTGCGATTAGCCTTTCTTAATGAAGCCCCACCTCGTGCCACTATTTACAATTGGTTTAACGAGTTTAAGCGTGGACGTAGCAATTTCAATGATGATCCGCGTTAGGGACGTCCTTTAACAGCAACTACTGAGGATAACATCAGTGCAGTGCGACGCATGATAGAGGAAGATAAGAGAGTGACCCATCAGTAGATACGGTCAAGCATAGGCATTGGTATGAGTCAAGTTCAAAAAATATTACACGAACATTTAGGCGTCAGGAAGTTTGTAACAGATGGATTCCCCATACTTTAACCGACGACCAGAAACACCTACGCATGGACTAGTGTCGCCGAATGTTAGATAAGTTCACCGGCCGTGACCAAATGCTGTATTTGGCATCGTCACAGGTGATGAAAGCTGGATATATTGCTACGAACCCGAAACCAAAAGACAATCAGCTCAGTGGGTGTTTCCATTCGAGGATCGGCCAACTAAGGTAAAGAAAGGAAGAAGTCAAGGAAAAAAGATGATTGCCCCATTCTTTGGTCGGAAAGGTCATTTGGCGATAGTTGTGCTAGAAGATGGAAGGACAGTTACTGCAGACTGGTATTTCAATCGCTGTTTGCCTGTTGTCTTGGAAAAAATTTGACTGCAGCGCCCTCGAAGCAGGATCCTCCTTCACCACGACAATGCTTCAGCGCACTCCGCAAAACGGACTGTTGAATATTAGACTGTGACAGGTGTCGAGATAATAAGTCATCCGCCATACAGTCCTAACCTGGCGCCCTGCGACTTTCATTTATTCCCAAGAACTAAAGACAAAATTCGAGGTATTCGCTTTACGAGCCCTGAAGATGCGGTGAAAGCGTACGAAAATGCCATAGAAGAGCCACTACCCTAAGGAAGAATGGGTTCACTGCTTTTCTCAGTGGTTCCATCGAATGCGACGATGTGTAGAGAAGAACGGAGATTACTTCGAAAAACAATAAAAGTATTGGCAACGCGTTTTTCATTTTCTAAACATTTTCAGTGTTACCTAGGTATCAGAAGTACAGATTGTAGTCCCACATTCTCATTCATTACAGCTCTTAAAGCCACACTCAAAGCCACTGGTACAAATTACAATAAATGAGCAGCGGACGTTAGTGGTGACCTGTGGCCAAGACAGCACCATTTTTATGTATCGTCTAGAAGCAGGAACACCATTTGTTTTGCACCGCCTTGGTTTTATCGAGACTCCCAACAACATCGCCTTCATGACCTGGAAACCGAATGAAGTAAGTAGCAGTCATTTCTCGCATTGCACAATATGTTATTGAGTATAGCTATTACTTAATAATATTATTATTATTTTGTTACTTTTTAAAGGAACGTGTCCTCTTGCTCTGCGGACAAGTCGGTTTGCTTATGGAAGCCGTATTGCCTGACGTACCTATTCGCAAATATACAGAAATTACTACTTTTGCTCTTGAATTCATATCGTACAAAGAGACATTGGTGAAGAAAAACTTGTAAGTATTTGCCTACAATACTTAAATATTTGGGTGGTTAGTTTTGCAATAGCAAGAAAATTTCGCTTCAGAGCATGAATGTAGAAAAGATAAAATGGCAACCACACATAGAATGTAAAATTTGTTCAAAATGAACAAACGTTTTATTTTTGACGAACTCTCGAATTCCCTGGAAAGGTACCATATAAAAATAATGATTAAGTCTTAAAAATTATATCATGCATTTAGTGCCAATAATAATGTTTTATTACAGTATGCGTTATCGTCCCTTCCCTCAAGAAGAAGATCTGGCTAGTATTGACGAGGAAGCATTAAAGGCTAAAGAAGAAGCTGAAAAAGAAAAGAAAGATGACGATGAAGAAGAAGAATGGTTAGGAGAAATACAGCTAAGTAAGACACAATGTATATTAATAATTACGTATGTAGGTACTTATAGAGTGTGTAAAACGTAAATTTTAGACTTAGAGTAAGTATATAACATTGTGTTTAAGGCATACACATATTTAGATCCTTTAACACAGGCACAGACAACTGACTCTATTGGTTACTACAGCAGTCGCCCGATAAGAGTATTAACGCTTAACTTGTGGGCTCGGGTCCCACCTAAGGCATTTTTACGCATATTATTAGGAGAATATACGAGTATCTACACTGCCTATCAAAATGCGGCCGCTAGTATTTTTAATTAAATAATGATTAATTGATTTTTGTGAAACGATTTCGTTGACTTGTTTTTTTAATAAAATCATGTGAGATTGATTACTATAAGATATTAACTGTAGGGTTATTCTGACTAACAAAATTATGGATTTTGAACGTACAATAAATGAGTGTGTCCCAAATAATGTTCTGTAAAATGAACTTTATGCTACCCACTGTAATGCATAGTAATATTATGACATAAAAAGATCTGCGATTAAATGTAGGCCCATTTTATTTTGGTAGTGGAAAGCGAAAGTATGCTCGGTACCACCATAACCTGGGCTCATTACTGCGAGGAAGGTATTTGGGTTGTGCAACGTGGTACTGGAGCTCTCCTGCTTGTAACACCAGGTAACAACAAAATCCTCAAGTACGGACCTTTTCCCGGGGCCTGGTGTGACGACATAACCTCTCTGAAGTTTATGTAAGTAAAAGTCATAGTCCGTATTACTAAATAATACATTGTGATTGTTTTAAATACAAATTATTATGTCTTCTGTAATAACTTACTTTTTTTCATTAAAATGTTACGTACGTGCATTAAAAATTCGGTAAAATAAACGTAAGCAAAAGTTGAATCAAAACGCGAGTCAACATACACATAGCGTCGTATGTTGGTAGAGTAAAATCAGTGAATCAGTAAAATCAGTTTTATTTCTGCCCCTGGAGGCGCTTCTACGAGTGTAAAACTAACCTTACATTTTATTATTTCACTAATGCTTAGTCGTTAAAGTACTAAAACCAGAATTTTAGCTCTTACTTCATAGTTAAAAAAAAATAGTGAGGATTAACTATTTTATAACCCACAGATGCGATGGCCGATACCTCATCATAGGTACAAATACAGGCTACGTGCGCGTAGTCCGCATGCCAACTGAAGACGAGGATACACCTGAGTCCCACTACATGATCTGGATGATGGCGCAACAGAAATTACTCAAAAAACTTCAGGGCCGCCGGCTGGCTAAAGAAGAGGTTACTATGTTTTAGTAAAAAACAGCTATTATCTGGAAATCGAGTAATATACCACATAAATAACATAATATCTTTTACCCCACGACTCTATCATATTGCAGAAACAACCAACTCCGCGTATAGACTTCATAGATAACTATTATCTACCGATGCATGACCGATACACAGGCGCAGTCACTTGCCTCGAGTTTAGTTCAGATGGAAAGTAAGATTACTTTAATAATTACCACTTTCTTAAAGTTTAGTTACGAATATAGTAATCTGATTTGCGAATGTTTAGAAGTTTCTACACCTGCGGATTGGACGGCAACATATTTTCCTACGTTGTCAATTTCACGGAACCTCTTCTACCTTCGCCGTCCATGCCTCCACCACCTGAACTTCCCGTAAGTGTTTAAATACTTCAATAAAATTTAATGTCGATATGTTAACTTTGTACCCATAACTTAATCCCCACCGCAGAGGATTGAAAAAGTGAAAGAACCAAGTACACTGGAAGGAGAGCTGATGTCACACGAACAGCTCAAACAGAAAGAGGAGTATGACAAAATGATGGCAATCGCCAACGCGCACAAAAAACGCGTGCGTGACAATCTCGCCGAACTCACAGCCGAGTACAACAAACTATTAAAAGCGTATGTATTCTGCTCTGCTAGTTATTTAGGCTTTTCGCACAGCGATTTTTTAATGTGCGTAAATTTTTTCGCATAATTCCAAAGCGCAGCGATTTTAAATCGGTCAAAATTCAAATACTTCGTGTAGTGCCGGCACATTATAAAAATAGTACAATTCTTCTCTTCTTATGGGTTTCGTAAGAGGCCAAGAAATTAAGTAGGGTAAAACTTATTTCATGTGTCAGTAAAATAGCGATAGTAACTATAACGTTTTACGGCCGGTTCCAATAACCTATCTATCTTCAGTTTTGGCATATCGGAGATAGGAAACAGTTTCTATCTCTGTTTTTGCCGTCCAGAGAAACAAAGACAGAAGTTATTTTCTATCTCCGATATGCCAAAACTGAAGATAGATAGGTTATTGGAAATGGCCGTTAGTGCTTATTAGTAGCTGTCAAAATATATTTGCATGGGAAAATCTACCCTGTTATTCTCTGAAAGTAGTTTATCACCGTAAGGTTGAAAGTCATAATAAACCACTTTCTTCGCCGACCGTACTACCAGACTGGCAGCAGCGTATTTTCACCAGCACAGCCAAATCACTCACCGCCACGCCCACCTGCCGAACGTGGTGATTATGAAAAAAAACGTCTTTTGGTTAGGCCTGCATCGAGCAGTGAACTAATATACGCTGGTGATGATGCTGATGATAAGCACAGTAAATTATTATTAGCAATTTTTCTTGCTGGTTTTATAATCTTGCCGCGTAAAATAAAATGGTTATGCGTTCGTGCTCAGTTATAGGTGATGATGTAATTTCGTATTGCTCTGGTTGACTTAGGTGTACATACAAACAAAAAAAAAAGACGTGTGGCACTCGGAGACTGCCGCGGTAAAGCTATTGCATAGCATTTTTTATCAACTTATGCAATTATAAAACTAAAAAGTATCACCGCTGTGCCGGTCGGAGTGGGGGGTGTTAGGTTACTTTCGCTACGGAATTTCTGGATTCGGTCTCCACGCTCAAGGCCCGCGATAGAAGCTATGCAATAGCTTAATTTTATAATTTTATGAATTTTCTAATTTTGACTTTTGTAATTAATTTTTTTTGTTATTTTGGCAGATATGGTTACCATAGGCAACCATACTGCCAAAATCCTTATTTTCTTCTAAATTCTTTTAAATTTCGGAAATTCAAAATTGTTCGATCGTGCCTCGCCCCGAGTGCCGTGTTAGGTTTATTTTCGTTACGGAAATTCTGGATTCGGTCTCCACGCTCAAGGCCCGCGATAGAAGCTATGCAATAGCTTATAAATATTATACACCGTGCAATTTTAACCACCTGTCAGACGAAGCCCCGTTATTGGACCATTATGTATAACATCATGGCAGTGTTATTTATTTAATAAAAATATTTTTTGAAAAATTTTAATTTTTGATTCAGACTTTAAATTTTGTAACACGCTGTGACGCGCCCAGACGTATTATTTTGCTGCGACGGGGTCTCGGTTGAATGGACCTTACACAGCTACATCTGTGGGCGTCACAGCGTGTTTCAAAATAAATAGCTGAACCGATATTCATAATTTTAATTAAAAACAATATTCAAAAACAAAATTAAACAACATTGCCAAGATGTTATACATAATGGTTACATAACGTGGCCTTCGTTTTACGGGTGGTTGAAATTGCACCGTGTATAAATGAAACATTCCTTCGTCACCACAGAAATCGAGCGCTTCCAGTATCTCAGCAAATTGACGTGACTCTTGATCCAAGGCCATTGGCGGTTCAAGAGGCAGAATTAGAAGAAGCAAAAGCGCTTACTAGGAGAAAACAAGCGCATCAGTTGGAAGCTTCTGACCTAGCTTTGCACAAAATGTACTCCAGAAACATTGTTCAGCTGGATGTGTTTCCGTTTACTTTAAAGGCGATCAGGTACATGTTACTACTTTAAGTACATTTCGATAGATTTTGCAAGTTTATAATTCCAGTTCAGGACAGACAATAGCACTGAGATAAATTAAGATAGCGTAGAGAAGAGAAAGATGTGCCAAACTTAATAATAGGGGTTAAAGTATGAAATTGCCGATTATTTTCCCACTTTTTATTTTGTTTATAGCTCTTAAGTATAGTCATATTATTGCGTAATTCTTTTTGTATTGTATCAAAAACTAAATAAAGTAACTTTTGACTAAAGAAAAATGCAATACTAGTGCCTATTACTTCAAAGGAAGTCGTTGAAAAGACCCCTTACAATGTGTCAGCTGACCTTCTTGCTTCAATTAAGTATATTTCTATTATATACTTTGATTTTCAGAAATTTAAATACTATAATGCGTAGCTTTATAACCATCTAACTTTCACCTTTAATTGCAACGAAAACGGTTCAGGCATTTTTTAAAAAACTAAAAAATTGTTAGTATGGAAAAATGACTTTTCTCGATTTCGTCCATACAAAACGGCAATTTCATACTTTAACCCCTAATATTAATTCCTTGAACTTCGTAGTTAGCTTACTTTTTGTAGCGTCGAATAAAAGTCATTTTCTGGTTTTTAACGTAAGCTTTTTTATTAAATTTAAATTATAATCATTCTCAGAGACCCAGAAGTTATGATTAGACCACTACGCCAAAAAAATCTTTCAAAAGCATTTTACAACCAACTCGAAGAAGTATACCAAAAAATGGCTGAAGCTGCATTACGGGGAAGGTAAATGTATAATATACGTAATAATACGGACGTTCTTGATAGGATAAATACTTTCGAAAGTATTTTAACTTGTGCATTTAATTATTTAAATGTCTAATTTCATGCTGGCATTAGAGACATGAATTTATTGGAACTAGCAGAAACTGAACTAAGGTAATCCTTTTATTATTATAAATATTACATATTATATATTTTTAAAACAAATTAATAGCTAGTGTAAAATGGAAATACAACTCCTTGAATAAAAAATTCGACTACCTAAGGCGAAATTTCTATACAGGGAATTGTGCATATCAATTATCACCACAATAAATTAATTAAGAAAATGTGTTAGCCTAAAATGTTGCTATAATACTTCAAAACCAATGCAAATTTACTGATCATACAGAATAATGTGGCATGCCTCTAAATATATTTCTCACGCAAAGGCTTAAAACATAGATAGACATAAAAAATTGGTTGTTTGTAAAGTAGGTTTACGATCGTGATGTTTACGTGATAACGAGAAAATCTCCATTCGTTTGTATGCCGCTAGAGTGAGAGAGACGGAAGATCGGTCCACTCACTCGAACGCTATGCCAGCCTCCGCTCGTGAGGATTCCGCTTGACAAGTTTCACGGAATGACTGGCAGCGCTCGAGATGAGACGGGAGATCGGTCCGTCTCTCTCTCTCGTTATACCTGCGATCGCGCTCGTGAGGTTTTGGTGTGACACAAGTTTCTGAACATGTCACCCGACTAAAACGATTTTAAAGACGTTATCACGTCAAAAGATGCAGTCTGATATTGTAGTGGACTGTGTTTTGGTGTAAGCGTCGTTGCTTATCCCCTTATACGACAATAGAAATCAATTGTCATATAGCTCGGATCCGAGACAGCAGCCGACCGGTTAATTAAGAATGTTCTATTCAGTGTAAGTGTAAGTTCTATTAAGAGTAAGTTGTGTGATTTGTTTTAGTGACTCATAATCTCGCGAACAATGCGCGACGTTTCTTGTTTGGAAAAACCGCACCATAATTAATCACCTGATATGACCATAGAAAAATAAATTTGAATCATTTCAAAACTCGATGCACGAATTTAGCAGACACTCTTTCCTGAAACATTACGTTAAAATTCGCTGAACTAAACTATGTTACTCAGAGTGCTCCACAACTACATATTACAAATTTCAATAGTCTGTCGATCGATCGTTATTTCTAGATGTCGTTTCTCTGACGTTCGTTGCTTAGCGGAAATTGGACAAGTAGATAGATTTTAGGCCTATAAATATAAATACTACCTACTTTTTTGTGGTAAAAAGTACGGTTCCTACGGGAACTTCAAATTGGAATAATAACCATTACAAAGTCAAGGGCGACCTTATTCTACAAATATTGTCATTTTAGACAAATTACTTTTGTAACCAATTCCTTTTGTTTAAATTCTTATATTTACAACCAGACGAGCAGAATCAACAACCCGCCGAGCTGCCGCCCGCAAGGCTACGTGGGGTCCACCGCGGATTGCCTCATTTCTATTAGGCCTGCCGCCGAAACCTCCGCATTCCCTGAAGAAAGCCCTGAGGAACTACCATCAACGCATGAATCGGCATCATTTACAATTTATTGAGGTATAACCTACTTCGACGTGAGCCTTAATGTAAATAAATTGCATTATTAATAAAATTCCTTGGACAAAAATTTCGACTGCTTGAGAACTTCCCCAGATGCCCCACCAACCACAAATTTAACAATATTCTAAATTTTAATACAACAATCTACGAGACAAAAAACAAATGACGTATATTTTCTTTTACCCAGTACAAAAATGTCAAGATAAAGCATCTAGAAAATGTCCGCCAAAAATCTAATATTTTTGATACGGCCTCCTATATTATAGTGACACTTATTTTATGCGATGCACATCTCATTCAGTCATTACGATACTATTTGTAAGTTTTTGATTTTCCCTTCATACCTTCATAGACTTAGACCGTAAAAATTGAAAACTATGATGCGAAAAAGATTTTCGGGTGAAAACTTGACCTACAGTTTTAACTTCATAAATTTTAATGTGCTCTTAATACGATACTTAACGCCTATAACAAATTTGGACGGTGATGAAAAAGTCATTCTGTATACCTACCTAAGGCAGTCGCAATTTTTACATAGGAATTAGAATAGAATAGAATAGAATAGCATAGAATATTTTTATTGCCGAATCATAACTTAATCTATTACAATTTACCTGTGATTCCTACACTAGGCTAGGCCTGATTCGTAAGAATCACATTGAATTTACTCACAAAAAATA
This sequence comes from Anania crocealis, assembly GCA_949315895.1. Taxonomy (NCBI): domain Eukaryota; kingdom Metazoa; phylum Arthropoda; class Insecta; order Lepidoptera; family Crambidae; genus Anania; species Anania crocealis. The sequence goes on from OX438856.1 coordinate 3,337,327, forward strand.
AACCTAGTAATTTTTAATTTAGGAAAAAAGTTTCTAACATTGTCATTAAATTCATACTATTATATATTATATGATTTACATAAAAACTAAAATTAAATTAAATTAAAATTAAAAAGCGCTTGTGTGTGTATATATGTGCGTGTGAATGAGTGTGTGTGCGTGTATTTGCGATTATGAGTGTTTTATGTATGTATCAGTGCGTGTGCATGAGGGTGCGAGTGGGTGGAAATATCTAAACTGAAACTTTGAGAACATCTTCAGTCTCCTCATAACTCCAAGTCAGCAGAAGGTTTTGGACATGTCTCCTGGCTTCATATAGTTGGACGTACTTTAAATTACATAAGCCAATGAACTTATTATAAATGCGAGGGAAAAGAAATGCTTTGAATCTGTGCGAAAAATTTGTTTTTAGAATAGGAGTTTGGAGTCTAAAGACTCTTTTCCTAGACCCACCCTGCTCCAGCAAGTTGATGGCTATTTTGTGCATGTATACTACGACTCTGAACAAATATAGTCTCCGGACACTCAGCACCTGGGCTTCTTCGTACAGATCACTAGTATGGTATCGCCGTGGCCTGCCAAGAGCCACCTTTAGAACAGCTCTCTGTGCCCTCTCCAAAACCATCAATGTAGTCGACCCAACGCCACCCCAGGTCAAAATGCAGAAATTAATGACGGGCTGACACAACGCTAGGTACACCAATTTTAATAAACTACCATCCGTTGTCTCTCTTAGTATTTTCATAGCATAAATCAGTTTGCGAACTCTTCCTGCAGTGATAGATATGTGCTTCTTAAAGGTAAGTTTTTCATCCAAAAAGACTCCTAAGTACTTAAGAGCTTCCACTTTTTTTATTTGGGCGCAATTACAGCTGGAAAAAATTTCGTCCAAAGATGCTTTACATGTCCGATCGTGCACTTTGATGTACAATAGAGTTGGAGGAGGTCTAGAAGCAGCAGTCTTGTGGAAACACAAGAATTGGGTCTTTGTATTTGCAATTTACACCAGCACTTTATTCGCACACAAACAGTTCCAAAACCCTTAAGAATTTCAAAACACAAAGTAAATCCAAATGATTTACTTACGAAGTTACTAATTTTAGTTCAACTATACACACGGGGATCATAATAAGGAAGAATTTTATATTTTATTCAAATTTATTAACCAGTTAAATAAAACCCCTTATGGTGGGAGTGGGACGTGCAATAAATAGCTACACCATGTAGCGGTACACACAACTAAAAGCTACGTTTTGAAGCGGATACTTAGTATAATATTTCTAGTAGCATAGTATAGGAACGGACACGACTACTTACAATATTAGTGGCTTTCAGAACAATGCACTACAAATAGACACAAATTACAGTATAATAAACCCACCAATCAACGGAACAGTCCGTCATCTCCTCGTAGATCGTAATGTTCGCCGTGACACCTTCCCTGAAATAAAAAAATAAATAAATCTTTATTTCTTCACAATAGGCTTATTATTATATAACATACAATTAAGGCGTTAGACAAATATATACCGTATTGTGAAGACTGGTGCCTGCAGTAGATTCTGAAAGAAAAGTCACCAGGGTTTCACTCAACGGAACATTTACAAAGGCCTGCAAGTTACTGCATAGCTAGTATTATATTATAGCTAATTATGTTGGAATTTTTATATTTTTTATTATTAACTATATAGAGAAAATAAAATAAAAATGAAATGTAAATGTTAATGTGTTTGTATGTTTGTTTCGTGTCTATGTATGCATGTATGTATGTATGTATTGAGCGAGTGGAATTCCTTTGTGTACCGATTGGTGTTATTTAACTAGCAACGATTCAGAAAGCTTGTTGTTTCAGTAGATGGGTGTCATACCAAGATAAATAACTATAGGATAAGGGAAACATAAGAGGTAGTAACAATTTTAAGGTTTAAATATTTTTTCTGTATCCTTATAATTTAATGTTTTAAGAAATGTAACTATAGATTGTTTGCAGTGGAATCTAGGAAGAGGATATATATTCAATATGGTGTTTAATTTATTATAGTTTAATCCTATGTAATTAAAAAAGTGGTGGGAATGTTTAGTGTGAAATTTGATACTGGGGCACACTTTCTTATCTTTATCGTCTGACAGACTTCGTTGAAAATTCAGGGTGGAGTGTGTTTTGAGGACAGTCTGAACGACAAAAGACTGTCGTACGGACAGTACATCCCAATCCTTATAAAGGTCTGTAGTTGGATAGCGGAAAGGTAGCCCAGCAGCAACTTTAAAGATGGCTCGTTGTGCTCTCTCAACCTCTAATTGAAATCTTCTAGGTACTTATTTATATGCGGGTTTTTGCGGTGATTTTCATGAGAAATATTCTCACTAAATTGGCAGTGGAGCAGTTTAGCAGTTTTGAAATATTTCTTGCATAAGAACAGGATAACAACGTTTACGAGCGATTTAGTTGGCTAGCTTAAATTAGTTGAAACGTTAAATAGTTAGGTACATCATTTTAGATTGCTCTTAGAGCGCATCCGATACTTAGGGAGCTTTCAGCGAATCACAGAGCTGAGCTACAAATACGGCAAGAATCAAATACAACTATTCAATAATAGTATAACTTAATATGGAAGTCAATAAAATCACAAATTAAATGTATGTGAAAATTATGTAGGGCCCTGCCCTACTAGCTTTTTATTTTAATACGATTCCTTCCATATAATGAGACTCAAACTTTTAATTTTTTTGTAAATAAGTAAGTAAGTAACAGCCTATAATCACCCCACTGCAGGGAAAAGGCCTCCATCATTGAATTCAAGTTACCACAGCAATGATGGGTGTACTGGCATAATCACCACGCTTGCTAAATGCGGGTTGGTTGGTAAAACCACTAGACCAACGGGGCGTTATTTTTTATTAGATTCACCTAATTAATTTCAACTTGATTTTGTAATTTCTAGTGGCAAGAACACCTCTCGCGCAAGCCCGACCCTCTGGCTATGCCTCCTGGCGCGGCCGATGCTCTGAAAGAGGCTGAAGCGTCCATCGGGAACAGACTCCTGAAGTCGCAGCCGGACTACGTTGCACCTCCCGGCCACAACACGCAACTACGTGTCTGCCTTGCGAGGAAAGAGGTATACTTATTATTTCATTTTGATTGTATTAAATTGTAAACTTAAACTTAAACTTTAAGCTTTAACCCTATTGAATAATCAAATATTTTTGTACCCTGTCAGAAAATATTTCTGTATGAATGCAGTGTTCCTGGGAATAAAATGAACTGTGTAAAATACTTTACTAGATGACTAAATTTATTTACTATTTACGATTTGTATGATTTTACTGTCTATTACGGGTCAGCTGTTCCTGGCAAATATTATAGTTTCATAAAATGTCAGTAAATAACTACTTAAGACGCTGACATGAGCTAAATTGAGCTCAATGAAGATTGTTTTGCTTTAAGCCTATGGCTCGTATTGTTGCCAAATTCTATGTAGTTGTAATTGATCATATTTTCAACCAGGTGGCTGTTTCCAAAACACGATTCTAAAAACTTTTCTCCAAAGCAAAAAAATCTCAAAATAGCCTCTGAAAATACATAAATTACCATTTTTCTCAGCAGTCCGTATAACAATGATAATAAAATTTTGCTATATTGTATATTACATGTTGCTTAAGCAAATGGCTGATTTAGATTTTTAATAAAATGGCAATTTTAAATTGCACAACGAATTTTGTTGTTTGGCACTTAGGCCCTTCTATTCCATGCGCTTTTTCTCTGTCACTCCTACGAGAAACGACAGTGATAGCTGTGGCGCGTTCCAAAAAAAATTCAAAGACGAATAAATTTGTGGGCGTGTTCTTTGCTTAAGGTCATCGGCTGCAGTCAGCGTCTTAATATTAAAAAAAGCACAAAACTGTTCTTTTCTTAAACTGAAAATACTTGCGAATGTGACTCCACGTTTTGTTTCCACCATATTCACCATCACCTAAAATCACAATAGAACAGAAGCTGCTCCGGATCGGTAGGTACAGCATCAAATTCGCTGTCATTTGGTCAAATTAAAGAAATTGAAAAAAAAACTGAAACGGGTGTAAACCTCCAGGTGTTCCAGTGACATAATCTTTATAAAATTATTTCAGATATACGACACAAAAAGGGCTTTTAATGCTAAAGTACTGGAATTACGTGAACACAAAGTCCGTTTGGTGGAAAAAATGAAAGAAATAGGTGAACGGTTGAGCGAAATCCGTAATGAAATACCTCCGAAGATGGTGAAGCCACCGCCCCTCATACCACAGATCGATGAAGAATTGGAGTTCCCTGAAAAACACCTTGAGGTATACAGCTGCAATTAGCTTTTAACCGTCTGACTGATGGTTTATTTTACTGGTGGTCATTGGTTATATCTGAAGCATGAAGTTTAGTTTTAGTAACATTATGTTGCCATAGTTAGTTATTAAAATGTTGGTAAAGAAATAATAAGATATTTTAAATAAACAGATTAAACCGGAACCATTGGTTCTACCCATTAGAGGAGCAACGGCAAAGAAATCCCAAATACCTCAAGAACGTAGGTCAGCCCTCTACCCGCAAGCAAGATTACGACAGCCAAGAGTCAATAGATTTATGCCTATAACTGGTAATATACATTTATTTATAGCTTTTTCAGGCTAATAAAACTGTTAATAGGTACCATAAAGTGCTTGACATACAATACATTCTAAACAACTTTTTTACAATGATAGCTTATGACCTTATATTAGGTATAGTGTGTACTGTTCAAACCTAAGTTTATCTTCACAATAACTCTTTTAGTTTCATGAACTAAGTTATGCCCGGAAAACTGTTAATCGTTTACTAGTTTTGAAAGTGTAAGTCTATTAACTCCTGACTCTGACGTTGGTTGATGTTTTTAAACAATAATATCAGTATATAAACTGGAAAAATTTTTTTCAAGTTTATGTACTGATATTATAAGTGCAATTAAGTTGCTAAAATATCAAATAAAGTATATTTTAAACAATAATTTCAGAAACTAGACCACTTGCCGCTACGTGGGAACTTCTTAAACCCAGACAAGACCAAGAATCGACTGCAATAGAAATAGAGATTCGCGAAAGGCGGATCGAGAGGTATTTACCTAGTTTGAAAAATAAATAAATAGTTATGCCTTTAAATTATTAAGATTATTATATTATATCTTGGAATCTTTTATAGACATCTTTACGAACAAGACATGCTGCTGGCAGATGCAGAAGTGTCCGTCCAACAGTTTGATTCTCGTTTGAGACAACTACAACGAGAACGTATACGTGTTCAAGTAAGTTTTGTATCATACACTAACATCTCATTTATAACTTTAATTTGACCACTTACTTTTTTCAGGAGAAGAGCCAACTTCTAGAATTGCATTTATATCAGTTACATAGAGAGATGAATGTGCTCAATCGCTTCGAAGCACATGAAGACAGACTCGCTGAAAGAGTTTACGCGAAACTGATGCAGGTATTTTTGTATACGTAATAATCCCGCCTGAAGGACCTTCCATCAAATATCTCCATATGAGATTGACCTACAAATTCAAGTTCAAACTCTTACATTGTTACTACAAAATAGATTAACAAGATTTTATTTTTATTTTTTTAAGTAACAAAAGGTCTAACTACGGTTTTAGGTAAATACGAGCACTACTTACTCGTACTGAAATCTTGCGAAAAGCTTTCATAATATAATATTGCGATAAGCTGTTTTATGACGTTATAAGTCAACAGCAAAAGTTTTAAAGGAAGTGTTCTTTCTTTTTAGCTCGTTTAGCACACTAATAACGACTATTCTCTATTATAATTATAAGGTTCGCGGTGTCCAAGATCAAATTCTTGATTGCGAGCATCGCATCGAAGAGCACCACGCGGAGAAGGAGCTCCTAGACGCAGAATGCCAAGACTTGCAAAGGCAGTTTAAGAAGCTCGTGCAAGACAACAAGTTTGCAGACTTCTTGCGCAGAATATTCAAGAAGAAATATCGACCACCGCGTGATCGTGATGAAGATGGTGAATCCAGCACTAATACAGTAGTAAAATGAAAATTATGAACTTAGCCTAATTTTCATCACATTATTTTCCGTTAATAATATAATGTCTTATTGCCTTTTGATGTGTAGTATACTGATTATACTAAAACACACAATCCTAGCGATTCATCAACAGGCCATCTATGTTTGTTGTAGAATCATCCGAGTCAGAAGAATCTTCGTCATCGAGTGAGGAGGAAGATGAAGGAAGTATGGATAGTCGCGACATCGGCCCTATCCGCCTAGATCCCAACGTTTGCCCTGAAGGCTGTGACCCTGATGTCTACAATAAGACTTACGATCTTAGAAACACAAGGTTCAACATGTTCCTATGATAGTGTCCTTCCTATTTTCGGTCAAAAACATTTTTTAAATTACAACAATTTAAAATTCAGGCATAAGCATGAACAACAGATGATGGAACAAGATCGATTAGTAGAACTCCTTCGAAAGGATATTGAAGCACACAATAAAATAAAACGCAAGCTTTCTTTACAGCTAGAGAAGAGGAAAAATGATCTGAGAGAATTCATGGTAAAAACTCAATTATAGTAATGTAATAGATTCATTGTTTTGTGGGGAAGTTACGTCTTCACATCGAAACTGTTAATAGATTTGGATAAAACTTATATTGTAGATAATCTTCTTTGAATACCTAAATGATAATTTACATCCCGTTCATTTAATCCCTAGCAATAATAGTTTTTATTCGGAACTTTATTTTGTAAACACTTAAAAGCGTGCTTAGCAGTGGCCACTTTACCACCTCACCTGTAGATTTTACAATAAATAGTTGTGTTCGGTAAAATTCAAAGTAAAGTATCATAATTAACGCTCTTTTTGTACTAATTTAGATGGAAAAACAAAGCTGTATGAACGATGTGGACCAAGTAGTAGTGCTCCGATACGACCAGATTCGAGCGTCTGCTCTACGCGGCTGCACTGGTCCGAAGGGACTGTCAAATACTGTGGTATTCCCGGAACGGATGTTGGCTCGTTTGAGGCGTCGTGTGCTTGAACTTCAAGACGAAATAAAACAGCAGAAGCAACGGCAAAAGTTTGTTCTATTGTGCATCCTTTGTTTGTTTGCTAAGCATGACTGTTTACCGTGACCGACGATTTCTTGACCATCGATTGGAATATGTCAAGTGCTGATGGCAACCCCTTTTTTTAAACTCTGCGTAATCCAATCGCGCCCGCAAGACGGCGTCTGAATCTTTTGCACTCGCCAATGTGGCCAATGATGTTTTTCATTCAGTTTTAATAAATCGAGTCGCCGTCATACAACGGCCTGCAACACATGACACGCCGGTAACATGACATAAGGTTAAAACTCTTTTATTAGGGGTTAAAGTATGAAATTGCCGTTTTGTATGGACGAAATCGAGAAAAGTCATTTTTCCATACTAACAATTAATTAGTTTTTTTAAAAACGACTGAACCGTTTTCGATGCAATTAAAGGTGAAAGTTAGATGGTTATAAAGCTACGCATTATAGTATTTAAATTTCTGAAAATCAATGTATATAATACAAATATACTTAATTGAAGCAAGAAGGTCAGCTGACACATTGTAAGGGTCTTTTCAACGACTTCCTTTGAAGTAATAGGCACTAGTATTACATTTTTTTTTTAGTCAAAAGTTACTATATTTAGTTTTTGATACAATACAAAGCCTATTTATTTTTCAATTTATAGAAAGTAAAATGATTAATTAATTTCTAAATGCACACTTAAAGCGGCAAATGTGACAGCCACACAAAATGTCGTATTCATTACTTTTTGGATTCACAATTTTTACTCTATTTTACAGAGTGAACCGTACCCACTTATTTCGCATGAACATTGACCTTCGTGCCATGGAGGCAGAAGCAGCAGAGTTTCGGGCCAAAATGCGGGATGTGCTCACGCGTAAGCTAGGCAAGCCTCGCCGGGTCGACCGCACGCTCGATGACTTGCTTCGACAGATGGCACGACGACACAAGTTCTCGGCCACCCTAGGGACGATGCCACAGATATTAAGCCAGCTGCGCCAGTGGCGGGTAAGCCTATCTTTTTAGACCCTTGTTGTACCTTCTGTTGACCTTTGACATACCGTTGGCCTCAGTCGATTGGGAATGGAAAAGCACGTCACACGACTACGCTGTTGTTTTTATGGGGTCACAATACAACACCTACATACCTACCTACTTAGTTTGTGATTTTCATTGGGATTATAAAGTCCGGATTTTGTTAACCTCAGTGTTTGATCATTTCTATGAAATTTCCACTTACCATCTCTATGTATCGCACGCAGTGTCCGCGTCATTGATTTCTTGCACTACGCGCTACTTAGGGTACCGGGTGCCTAATTAATCAATTACAGAATTTACAGATGTGAGTACTTAGGTAGTAGACAAGTTAATTTTAATTTTTTACCTAGTTACTATGGGATCTTATAATATTTATAACGGCGGTCTTAGTCCATTAGACTAAGATGATGTTAATAGTTCACGATCCAGAATACAAAGTCCAAACCTCGTAAGGGCCAGTATAACGGGTGTAAAAAAATCAAACGCAGATCCGAAAACCACGTATTGTCCCCATCACTAGGATCATTTTTTTCTTCAGGATCATACCTAGGAAACAGCTGGTTCCGAAGATATTGAGGGTCAAAGTCACAATTTTTTTTCCATTTTATTACAAAAACTGTTGCCAAAGGTTACTTAAAAACTTTTCTTCTTACAAACATTGTGTTTTTTGTTATTATTTCGGTCATAATAAGCCTTTTTTAATTACAATACGCAATGTACGGCTCAGCGCGGACGAATTTTTAAACTTAGCAGCCATCTCCAGCGCAGCGGTCTAAGCTACATTGCGCGCTATGTATTTTAATATTTTTAGAGTCCCAAAAATAAAAATCATTTCCCAGCTATAATATTTAGTAACATGACTTGGTTTGCTTAACAGATTGCGTAGCTTCAGGATCTGCGTTTAGTTTTTTTACACCCTGTATGTATAACACGCACTAGAAAGCGCACTAGTCTTGTAATAAGGTACGTTATACTTATAGGTAACTACTTATTTCTATCAAGCTATCGTAAACTCGCTAGTTGCTATGTGCAGACACAATCATATTTAAATCGAATCATATTCTTACAGGAGCGTCACAGTGATCTCGAAAAGAAATACCTGAACATTCTTTCACGATACTCTGAACGTCTACGTGTGGCCGCAGCTTTGCAAGCGGACGTATTGCCGCAAAAGGTTAACTGATTTTAAATTTTTACTGAATAATTTATTGTGGCTTAATCAAAATCAAGCTTTTTTTTTACTTTCATTAGCCAGCCAAGGATCCTTCGGAAATGGCTGGTGGATATAAGCCAGAGCAATATCAGCGTGACGTGGTGCACTTGCGCATCGTGCGTGCCCAGCAATTGCAACAGATAAAGGTACCTATATTAACTGCAATTAGTTACTTTTATGTTTTTAAAATTAGATATCAAAATGAAACCAACAAAACTCCAGCTGGTCCTACTTTTTAGGACTTTTATTATTTAATAAGCTCAAGTTGAATATACTTATTAACTAAAAAAGCAATAAATTAAGTGTATCGTGGTCATTTACAATAAGCTTTTTGTTGGATGTCAGTGTTAATGCATAAGACACAATTCCCGTTTTGATTATACTATAATTATATGAAAACCGTTAAGGCGTGATATCATCAACGGCCAGAACTGCTGCTGCAAAATACCTACTGTAAATGAGACCTTTAAAATGAACAGTAATAAATACATATTATCTTAAATAATATAACAATACTGTTAAAAATAAACATAAAACGAAGTAGGTACCTAAGTATTTCTCTGCTAAACAGTCACATGTTAAAAACCACCTACACTTGCAACATTTATTCCACAATCACAACAGATCAATCCTCTAGAAGGTGTAGCTTTTATATTTTATTTTCAAAATTGTATTGTTTAAAGACTCTTCGTGAAGAAATCCAAAATCTTCGTCTCAAGCCGCTTTCGGACAGAACTCCACCGCCTACGGCCTCCCCGCCGGAATCTGATCGCTCTGATGTCTACTTGTTTATGGCGCCTCGGAGTATGACGCAAACCAGAAAAAAATATTTCCCAATGTGCGTACTAATCAATAAGTTACCAGTTACTGTCCCACTACTGAAGTAGGAACTTTAGTACTTTAGTTTAAACTTCTTATTTTAATAAGAATTTCTGATGCTAGAACCCCGCTAGGATCTCAAGTCAAGATGGTGTATGATGTCAACATAATGAAGCTGTTGTACGACTGCCTGGACTCGATGCGTGTGTCACGGGATGACGCAGACGAACTTCTGCGGGAACTAACCGCTCAATTACCTGACGTGCTCTCTGGGTGAGTCATCATACCTTTGACGTCCATTTATTAAACGCATCACATAATTTACGACATCGTCCGAGATAGATACGATCTATTCTTCTATGCAATCATGAATACGTACTTTTCTATCAACCAATCTAATTCTAAGTAACTGCGACACTTTTGGGAACAGAGATGATAGTTACTTACTGCTTTAAATTTTGCTTGATAACTTAAGTACAATATAGACCACAAGTAGATAGTGTTCCAGTTTCGACAAAATTCTATTTCCAAATGTCTTTTAGGTCGGAGTAGCTAACAATGTTTAACATTTTAGATCGAGGTCCCGGTACGAAGTAGTAGACACGCTGGTACGTAAATGGCTGCTACGTTACGGGGGCGACCCCAGTCAGTACAAAAAGCAAACTCGAGCATTTGACGCGCTCGCCGCGCTGGCTGATCGCATCATTCGACAGCATGTAAGTTCTAAATAGGTTTTCACAGCAACATTTGAAAACGATTACCTAATAAATGCCGGCATGAGGTGCCTGCCTAAGATACAGAATGAAATTTTAACTACCTATCAAATTTTAATATAGCAATCTATGAGACAAAAAACCAATTACGTATTTTTTATTTTGTATAACCCAATACAAAAATTTCAAGATAAAACACTTACAAAATGTTCGCCAAAAATCTAAAATTTTTGATACGGCCTTCTAGCAACACTTTTGTTACGCGATACGCATTTCATTATTTCATTACGATACTATTCATAAGTTTTTGATTTTCCCTTCCTCAACAGGCTTAGGACCGTAAAAATTGAAAACTACTTATGTTGCGAAAAATATTTTCGGCTGAAAACTTGATTTACATTTTTTACTTCATAAATGGGCTCAAAATACGATACTGAACGCCTATAAAAAAATTGAAAATGATAAAAAAGTCATCCAACTCTTTTTCGGCCCATGGGAAAAAGGCGACTAAATCAGTACTGCCAAATGTTGACGTGGCAGCATATAATAAACTACTGGCAACTACATTTGGGTGTAGGTATAGATACGGGTATTGGTACACGTGCCGCATGTTCTGACCGTTACTAGCTATACTGCAATCGCCAGCTGTGAAGCATGGCGATTACCTATGGTAAATCCTCCTTTTAGAGAGGCTGTGTACCTACAACTATTGATTAATAATAGAATGTAAAAAACCGGCCAAGTGCGAGTCGGACTCGCGCACGAAGGGTTCCGTAACAAAAAGGCCAAAAAAACGGGTTTGTTGTATGGGAACTCCCCTTAAATAATTCTTTTATTTTGTTTTTAGTATTTGTTGTTATTGCGGCAACAGAAATACACAATTTGTGAAAATTTCAACTGTCTAGCTATTGCGGCTCTAGAGATACAGCCTGGTGACAGAGCGACGGACAGACGGACAGACGTACAGACAGCCAAGTCTTAGTAATAGGGTCCCGTTTTTACCCTTTGGGTACGGAACCCTAAAAAAAACGCCACGTTTGTCTAGTTGTTTGAATATCGGGCCAAGTTCTCGGGGTCATCCCGGTCCGATCCCCGTGTCGGCAACAAAACGTTTCGAATTTTCGAAAATTGCTCGGTTAAGTGATCAGCAACCCGCATTTGGCAAGCGAGGTGATTATGCCTGTACCCATCTGCTATGATAACTTGAATTCTATGATGGAGACCTTTTCCCTGCAGTGAATGCTTATAGGTAGTTTCTAAAAAGAACAGCTAAATGCCTGCCGGACCACACGCAAATGTTAGTTAGTATAAGTTGTTAATAATCTTTGAAGATGTGGAGATCCTTAGGAGAGGCTTTGGTTGTTATAGTTTCCTGTTAATTTCGTTAAATTACTTATATCCTAGTGTAGCTTTTCATGCATCTACGAACAACCGTCTTAGTTAGCAGCGGGGACATGATAATTGGCCTTTACCATGGATCCCTGACTCGAAAAATGGTGCTGACAGATCCACAATATTTTCGAAATATCTATTCAATGAAGATATATCAGGTTCATTTGCTGCACAATATGGAATGAAATTAGATAAAAATAATTTAACTATTTAAACACAGAACCCTTAATAAGAGATACCTTAAAAAATGTTATTTCAACATTTCATTTTACAACTTTTTCGGCGGGATTCGTATGACAAATTAGTACTAAAAGTCTTATAGACAGACAGACACACGGCCATGAACAGTAGGTAAGAAAAAGTACTAGATAACAAACGTACCTTTATTGATGTTCTCATCCAGGTGGAAACAATGGAGGGTGTGGTGTCTGATTCCAAGCAGGTAATGGAATCACTCGAAGAAGCGCTGAAAGATATTTCCGATTCCAAGGAGCCGCTTCATGAGCGCCTGGGACCTGCACTTGCTGCTTTGCTGCACACTGCAGAGCCGGACGATTTAGGTTTGATAGCGCTTATATAATTTACTCTTAAGTGAGCAATGGGTCAGCAGACTAAATCCATAAAAAACACTTAATTAATTAATACCATTTACTACAGGGTGCTAGACCCTGTACATATCCTGACCTTATACTGAACCACATTGAAGTAACATTCTTCCAGAATTATACTTAGGTACCAAAAATTGACTTAATAGAAATATTGTGATATTTCCAGTTCTTAACTAGCACAAAACTCTTAGAGCTAATGAAACCTATAACTTTACAGGAACTGAAGAGACAATGACGTCATTAGTCAACTCCCTCATTGATGAAGATCACCCCATAACAGTAGAATCTGTCGACCGCATTGATGTCCTAAATATAATAGGAGACATTAAAGGTAATGTTTAGTTTCTGGGATACCTTAGTGGAAGCCCTCCCGGTTTTTTGAAAACAGACTTGCGCATTTGAACGCTTTTTGACTACAGATTTGCGCGGGAAACGAAAAGAGAAAGATGGGCTTTGTTTCTTTGTACATTAATCATACGCGGCATTTATTGTGATGAAGTGGTATCATTGTTATAATATAATGTGTTAGTATAATACCTACGTAAGGTAACTCGAAAAAAGTAAGAAGTAAAGAAAGAAGAGCTATTTTTGTATCCATTCTGCAGCGCATAACTCTATTGGTCATTGACATGTGTAAACCACCCTTTTCAATGAGTTCTCGCGTATGTTAACTACAGATAATATATAATCTAAACTAACCTAATAGTTCAGATTATATTATATTATCTGTAGTTTATTAGGGATTGGTTAGGTTAAGTCATTATGTCTCAAGTGATCTAGTGATAGTGCTAGAGTTAATTGATACTGGGTTTATTATACCATGTACCTTAGTTTTTATGAGTTGCCGATATTTCGGCACTGTTGCAAGACTTGCAAGCGATGATCACGGGAGAACATACGCGACAACTCCCGTGAGCATGGCGCTTGCAACAGTGCCGAAATAACGAAAACTCATAAAAACTAAGGTACACTCGACAGCACATCAAGTTAAACAGTTGGACTGCGATAACAGCTTTTATTACGTAGGGAATAAAGGCGGTCTCAAGGTCAACATGTATAGTCTGATGTGCCGCCGTGTGTACATGGTATAAACCCCGTATCAAATAACTCTTAGATTATTTATGATATTTTATTAAGAACTAGCTGTCCGTCCTGGCTATGCACGGGTATTGTATCAATTTAGACAATGCAAGCAAAATAATTATTTGTTCATGACCGTGTGAACCCTTTACACACTTTAATGTGGATACATATTTCTAAAACATTTTTTTGTACCATTGTCATCATTTTCTTTTGTACAAACCTTCTCCTGACCATTACAACCATAGGTAATAAAAAAATAATCATCTAATTTGGCGCAGTCTGTCGGAAGTTATGCACGTCCAAACATTTCAGAGATACATTTTTATAATATAAAAATTTTGTAGAGTTTTGCGCGGGAAACGAATACAGGAAGACATAGGAACTTAGTTATAAAAATGTTTTTTAGGCAATTGAATGCACGTGTAAATCGAAAACACAGTTCCTTAAATAAAAATTTTAACTAACGGGCTAGTGATCGATGACAAGGGACTTCGCGCCTACATCGCAAAGCCCGCCAGTTTGAGGGCAATTCCTCGTATACAGGATCCTCTAGTCCTTCCACCTGAGGCCTGGCATAGCCGTACGTTAATAATGCATGACATACCTACTTACTAAACTGGTATCATCGATATGTATCGACGACCTCCGTGGCGGAGTGGCGTACACCGGTTTTTAAGGTGTCGCCTGCTCCGAGGTCCCGGGTTCGATTCCCGGACGGGTCAATGTAGAAATAATGTTTTTCTACATTTTCTCGGGTCTGGGTGTTTGTTTCTGATTTCCAAAATACGAGAGCTTTAAATAGTAACTCAAATTGGGATCAGGACAATGTTGGTATGTGATGTTTGTCCACATTTTTATGCGTTCGCAGGTCTTTTAGTGGGGGTATGTGGGTAGTTTCAACTAGTTTCAACAGACCATTTGCATGCATTATCTCAATTAGTAAACCCATGCAAAGCTGGGACGGACAGCTAGTTAATGATAGCCTTAAAAAGTCACAAGCACTCAATGGCAGCATATGGCACAGCTATAGATTTATTTTCGTTAGACAACGACAAAATAAAATTGAATAAAAAAAACTATTTTACATAGAAGCTTCAAATGTAGGTTTCCCGTCCTTTTTAGGTAGCTATGTAAGTTAAGTATCTTGTAAAAGTTAGTGTCTAGCCTCGGGAACACGGTGTACCTAACTTATGTGTGTGTGTTTGGTTGTATTTACCTGAATTGAATAAATTTTCGTTTAGATTGTGGAGTTCAGTTACCAGCTGAAGAACTAGAACACATTGTAAAGATTGCTATCGATTGTCTTCGAGCTCAGCTAGTTGGCCCAGAGGAAGCAAAGCAACTGGATGAAGAAGTACAGAAGGCTATGTCCATTGATATGGTAAAGATTCGCTGTCTGTTTAGGTATACTTTAAATGGGGTCTTTTGTAGGTCGCATGGCAATGTAACATTTGACAGTATTGTCACACAGGTATCTACAACACAATAAAACCGATCTAGTACGATTCGTACTCGCGTACAGAGTTAAAGTAGAGTAATCCTATGCCTATAATCATCCAACTGCAGGGAAAAGGCCTCCATCATTAAATTTATCACAGCAATGATGGGTAGAGTCTTAACGAATACGCTTACCAAATGCGGGTTAGTGAGCACAAACACGAGCAATGTACAAAAAATCGATACTATTGTTGCCCGACCCGGAAAACGAACCCGGGACCCCAGGAACTTGGTCCGGCATTCAAACCACTTGAAATAAAAATAAATGTACGGCAACAATTGCCGTTATTGAAAACGAGCAAAATTCGTCAAAAAATACGTTTGCTGTATGAACCCCACTTCAATATTTATTTTATTCTGTTTTTAGTATTTAATTTTATTGTTAGAGCGGCAACAGAAATACATCATCAATTTTATTTATCACGAAAACGCTGTGCAAGTAATTTTGCCACTGCCTTGACCGCGATCCAAGTAGGCCACCATTAAACAAATAACAGTTTTTTATTTTATTTATATTTATTTTACTTTAGTCACATGAAAAATGCCTTTCTTTCTACCGTCGATAAAAAGGGAAGTATATGAAACCGCCACATTACGCTTCCTTTTTAGGGTTCGCTGTCTGTCCGTCTGTCCGTCTGTCCGTCGCTCTATCACCAGGCTGTATCTCAAGAGCCGCGATAGCTAGACAGTTGAAATTTTCGCAAATTATGTATTTCTGTTACCGCAATAACAACAAATACTAAAAACAAAATAAAATAAATAGTTAAGGGGGCTCCCATACAACAAATTCGTTTTTTTGGCCTTTTTGGTACGGAACCCTTCGTGCGCGAGTCCGACTCACACTTGGCCGATTTTTTTTGTACTTACGACAAGTTTTTTACAGATTCTATGTTTAAAAATATTATTCCAAGCTATCATTCATCTTATTTCCCACCATTTTTCAGTTGGTCCTTATAATAAATATTATTACCTCACCACTTTAGTTTCTAGGGTATCATAATTACGTACCTAATATAGTTATGGAATGTTAACCCCCACTGAGACCCCGTGAACATTAACAAGTACCTACTTATTATTGAGTAAGAATGTGAAATAACGTTTTTATGATTTCAGACATCTATTAACAGTGCACGTAGTTCCACAACTGACAAACAAGGTAGGCGTCCTGATGAAGATCCCAGTAGTGATTAAAAATCAATACTTAAACCTATTATGATGATTCATGATATACTGTACTTTTAATACTTAGTCAATATTCATTTTGTAGTAGATAGTAATAAAAAAATTAAAAGAAAATCCGGTTTTCAATGAGTAAGTACCTACCTTTACCTACCTGTTAGATTTCCTAAACCGTTTTCAAAATAAATAGTTTAAAAAGCTGCAACCCGACTACGAAAATGCCAATCATTCCAAAATCAACCTGTATATTTGCTGTACTAGCTGTTGCCCGCGACTTCGTCCGCGTCAGTTTCTGTTATTATTACGATCGGGATTATTTTTGCAACATTTTTCACTGTTGCTTATTTCTCTATTCTTAAAGATACTCCTCTTTTTGGCTTAAATATGAATGAAACACTAGATATTTCTGATAAACTATGTCATAAAATTAATTATACCATCAGAGGGCCTCGCAAAGTGCTTGCCCATTTTATCAGAGGGCCTCGCGAAATGTACGTCACCCACATTTAGGCCTTGCGCCGCCACTGAATTCATCATTCATCATTACCATACTATTCATAAGTGTTTGATTTGCCCTTCATACCTTAACAGGCTTATGACCGTAAAAATTTAAAGCTATGTTGCAAAAAATATGTTTTTGGGTGAAAACCTAATTTATATTTTTACTTTTTCTTCTTCTCAGCCTTCTTCTACCATTTTCTTAGTGTAGGTCCCCTTTCTTTCATGCCAGTCTCTTCTATCCTGAGCCACCTGTATCCACATCGATCCGGCTTCTCTCTTGATGTCATCACTCCGTCGCATTTGGGGTCTTCCCACCGGGCGTTTCTCTCCCCATGGTCTCCACTCAACAACCGTCTTACACCAGGAGTCATGTTTGCGGGCGACGTGGCCTGCCCATTCCCACTTAAGCTTCGTCACTCGCTGGACAACATCAGTAACTTTACTTTGCTCTCTTAGCTACTTATTTGTCATGCGGTCTCGCAGTGTTATTCCTACCAGTTTTCTCTCTATTGCTCTTTGGGCCACTCGCAGTTTATTAATGGTCTTTGGTAAAAACCCAAGTTTCAGCAGCATACATGAGCACTGGCAAGACACATGCATCAAATATGCGAGCCTTTTGTTCCGCGGATTATGAGTTCCTGAGAGCAAAATTTATCTTGGAGTACGCGGCCCACGCTAGACGTGTGCGTCTACTAATTTCGTTGACCTGGTTTTCTTTGCCCATCTTAATCTCCTGACCAAGATAAATATACTTCTCCACTCTCTCTATCAATATTGGTTCATCCTGAGAGCAAAATCTATCTTGGAGTATGCGGCCCATGCTAGACGTGTGCGTCTACTAATTTCGTTGACCTCAATGATATTACAAATATCATTGGTTGACCTGGTTTTCTTTGCCCATCTTAATCTCCTGACCAAAATAAATATACTACTTCTCCACTCTATCAATATTGGTTTGGTTTTTTACTTCTTAATGGGCTCTAACTACGATACTCACGTCACGTCATCCTGTATGTATGTATGTAGGTTCCACATTAATTTGCGGCTAACTATTGAGCCGATTTTAGTGAATGAGGTATCAATTTGAATGAGGTATTTTGACGACCATTTGGATCAGCGGTAGTTAACGCTGCTTCTGATCCATGGGTCGCGGGTTCGATCCCCGCACAGTACAAATATTTGTGTGCATGAACATGTTTGTTTGTACTGGTCTGGGTGTTTTCTATGTATTATAAGTATGTATTTACAAAAAAAAGCATATAAGTAAGTTTATCGGTTGTCTAGTACCCCATACGACAGGGTACTTAATAGTACCTTAATTTGGGACTAGATGGCTCAGTGTGGCCCGGTGAGGCATGTCTTAAATATTAAAAAAAAAAAAATAATTGATTCCTTATAGACCCGGACTATAAGGAATCAATTGATACCTCATTCCCTAAAATCGGCTACCTTTTGTTAAAAAAAAGCTACATGGGGAATGCTACGTACAACAATATATTGGGGTACAAGTTTGCGGTCATAACAAGTGGGGTATAAAATGAAAGAAGACAAAATTATTCTGAGTCTTGTACAAAAATGTTTGAACAATATATCTATACTGATATTATAAAGCTGAAGAGTTTGTTTGTTTGAACGCGCTAATCTTAAATTATTTTTGTGTTGGAAAGTCCATTTATCAAGGAAGGCTTTAGGCTATATAACATCACGCTGCGATCAATAGGAGCGAATCGCATTCTTATGAACAGAAATTGACGCGGACGACGTCGCGGGAAACAGCTAGTAATTACATAAAACCGGGGAGCTAATATCACGGATGACACTAGGTGACACTGTGTCAATCAAAACAGATCACAAAATTAATAGATAAGTTTTCCTTTTCTATCTTGCTATATTTCCTTACGAGGTTTTCTTCTATCTCGCAGGCTTTGTTAGTCTATAAATAAATACTAAGTCAATGGTAAAAACCCAATACCTAAACATTTAAAACAATGGTTTTTTTCTTACTTTGTAAAAGTATAATATTTATATTAAAAAAAACATGTTTAACAATATATTTTTTATACATTGTATTGATCAATTCTTTATTGTTAATAATTATGGGAAACGATAACTAATAATATTTTAGGAATTATTAAAAATGTTTATTATAAAAACCGAAATGAAAATAATTACTTTTCTGTGTTTTCATGTTGCATTTAACTTTCACTTGGCCGTAGAGATTATAAAATTTCTTCAGAACACCTCGTTTGCGCACATAGGTCACCTGATTTCAAGTGAAAATATTTTTTGTTTCTTAATTTTTGTAAGATTATCATGTACGCTTCATTTATTCTGATAAAGTGGTGCAATGAGGTATTGTTATAATAAGGTGTCGGTAAGTAGGATAAATCAAATAAGACAAGAAACAAGGAAAGGCGCTTCTATTTGACTCGGATCCATGTCCTTGCGTGAAACTCCTGTGATCTTTGAAAGGTATAAACCACCCATACACTTCAATGGGTTAGGTTAGTTCAGGGTTAGGATAGGTCAAGTTATTATGTGTGTTAGTATTTATGATTACTTTATGTTTAGATTATGAATGATCGAATTCGCACTAAAGACATGGCAGTATAATCTAAGACGTTAGCTGGTTCCGAAAAGAACAAAAATAACAAAAAAAAAGCTGGTCTGTGTTTTTTTGTTTAACACTTTTACACTGTGGTTATTTGTAAATTGTAATAATTTATGTATTGTATTTCTAATTTTCGGATGCACCGATTAAAATATCTACAACATAATATGTGTGCACTAACTGCATTCTAACTTCAAAGATGTTTCTGTGCCTTCGTGATACTACGAATATTATGGAGATCAGTGTCAGTTTATTCCACATTAATTAATAATGTTAATATGTTGATGTATCTTCGTGGTGATACATTAGTTCATAATAATCTGTTGATAGTCTAGCATTGGTTCAGCCAAGACTTATGAATATGCAAAATATCTACAAATAATGCAATGTACGCTCCGGATCACAGAAGGAAAGAAGCCAGAGATGTTATGTACCGTAGCAATTCAAGTCTTGAATTAATTTATAGTGATCAGCCATCAGGGAACGGCTTACGTCGAGAATATGGAAGTCACGGTTCAATCGACGTGATCGGTGGAGGCTGCGAACGGCTACCCGCGATGGTGCATAACTACAACGTAGTTTCGACGTCGGACAAGCCTCCTGGAATCGTTCGCGTGACAGACCGTCTCACCGATGTACATAGCAGTGACCATGCAGACGGTCCACAACCTCGAACGAGCGCTAGCCCTAAACCCCGTCTCAAACTCAATAAGTTATGGGGTGGTCAAACACCTGCAATATCGCGTCAAACACTTGATGATGGAGCGATATCTGCACTTACAGAAGGTACCAAAAGAAAGCAATTTGCTCACTATGACTGTCAGTCACTTATGGCCAACTTAAGTTATGCAGCTGAAATCCGGGGAGCATTGCTTAGTAGACGTCGCAATACTACAACTGGAGCCTCAGCAGCATCTTTACTGGCTACCAAGGGTTTACCCCCGGGGGAAGATGCTGCACCCGATACAGGAGATGGACGGTCTAATGAACTGCTCGAAAGCTGCCCATTCTTTAGGAATGAGTTAGGAGGTAAGTAATCCTCATCATCAGTTCAGTCATTTAGTAGTTTTCAAATGCATTTCATTATAATAATTACTTTAATAAAAACTTTACTTATGCTTTTCAAATGCATAGGTGAATTTTAGTGTAGTTAAAACTGATTAAAATGTTTTTTGTAATACCTATCTGTATGCATTAATAAATAGGTATGTTAGGTATTTGGAAGAAAATACTTTTTATTGCACACAATACTAAATAATTGTCACCCAGGAAATACATAACAGACAATTGAGCTGCACAATTAATGTGGTCCAAGTGCTAGAGGTGATATTTTCCGGACAACCCTGTGGTACAGAACAGTTGAATTAGAAATGACAAAAGAATGAGCTGATGAGTTCTACATTTAAATATTACAAATGGTGAAATTAATGTAAAAATATTTATAAATGCAGTACCAAAAAATATTTATAATTAATACAATGTAACAGAAATATAGTACTGACCACCTAAATTGTGTTTTTACCACGCTTTTATTAGCTTGGGTTGTATCTATCTATGTATCTATGTATGTAATGGAATCTTTGAGCATAAATTTGACCGATTTCCAGAAGTTTGATTAATTTGAAACTTTGCACACGTATCAAGGACCGATGACAATGCAATAATTTAATAACAGTTTTCCTCTGTAAGAGGGAGTAAAAGAGATAGAGCTAGCGCGCGATCTGTATCAATTATGTTTCCTGCATAGGTTTGGACTTACAGTCGGTAAAGAAGGAATCAAATCTTATAAACTAAACTAAAAAGTAAAAAATGAATTATAGTTTAAAAAACTAAAAAACCACGCTTTTAAAACAGATTGAACTAAAAAATTAAAAATAAAACTGTAGTAATCAATTGAAAAATTCATATTATTGTACAAAAAGCGTGGGGGGCTTGATTTAGATTGTTGTAAATATTTTATCAATAATTTACTATATCTGTGGATATCATAACAAGCACCCCACGCTTTTTGTACAATAATATGAATTTTTCAATTGATTACTACAGTTTTATTTTTAATTTTTTAGTTCAATCTGTTTTAAAAGCGTGGTTTTTTAGTTTTTTATTTAATGTATTTTAAGTGACTAATTTATCCTGTATGGTGTGCAATAAAGAGTATTTTATTTTATAACTTAATTAGTATAAAGAGAAGAAATTCATGACCATAATAAGTGATAAATACTTTTTCTGTCAACTATGCCAATCAACAAACACCATTGTGTTCCCTGTGAATGAGGTGACATACAAATTCAGCTCTCACATTATTATTGGTCTCAGAGCATCCATTATTGGTAATTTCTATTGCTATTGACACAAATACTTGTATTTATAATAATCAAGTTTTTCAGAATTAGTGTTGACATTTACTTCTCAATGGGTGATAATTCATGCCCTTTATGACATGTTAACCTATACCTAGAATATTCTAATTATGACAACCACTTCTATAATTTCATTCAAAACTGATGCTTTAAATTTCAAAGCAAGATTATAAACGGTACCTATAATGTTATGCAATTTACCATATGACAAATGAAGTATTACTCATAATCATTCATAAATTCATAATTCGCAAGAAGAAAACAAAACCCAACCTGTAAGCGCGTGAACGCGGTTCCAAAAACGAGCTTATGCGCGCGTAAGAAACACTAGTCTGAAACAGCCCTAAAAGAGATACATGAATGAATGAGCCAGCATAAGCTTGTCAGCATGATCCTCACTCCACCATTGGCTTAGCTGCGATCACCAATCTGTCTGCCAAGCATGGTGATTTAGGCTTACATTTGAAGAGGCAGACAGATGTGCGTTGACAATAATAGTAAAAAAAATGTAGTTTGATTATCACAAACTACTGTGAAAATGTAATTAAGATTGCTGTATAATGATGATATAATTGCACTTTCATTTCTGTCATCGTTGTTAAATCAGCTTTATGTGATTTAATGTTGAACATTCCAGTAGTTAACTGTCATTCATATGGCACACTAGAAAAACATGTTTAATCTTATTATAGTGGAGACCGCAAACGTAATGTAGGACGCCCTCAGGCCAGATGGAGTGATGATGATTGGAGCAAGGTGGCTGGAGCCAAAGATCGACCTAAGTGGCGTGCAACTGGAGAGGCCTATGTCCAGCAGTGGACTTCGATAGGCTGATGATGATGATGATAGTATTGAATGAAATGTATCTCATAATTTTACCTTATTCCCTCAACCCCCAGGAGGCACTCGGGTGCCACGATAACAATTGATTTCAATTGTGTCTGGAATAACTCACGATCGAGGGAATAAGTGCTTAATTGCAAGCACAACAAATAATACCTACATGACTTTGCATTTCTCAGTTTACAAACAAAGATCAATGAATTAAGCGAGCCTTTTTTTAGGTGAAGAGGAGCGCTGTGTGTCTCTCTGCTGGCGAACAGCTCGTGGAGCAATTCCGGGTCAGACTGGAGGATGGCATCGTCCCCGTGCTGCCTATGGCCTCTCAGTTTTGGAGTTTCCACCCGGCCACACACATTGGCGTCATGGTTGCCCTATTGCTAGAGTCCTCACACCATTGCCAGTTGAAAGCCAAGATTTAGGTGCTTTGTACTATAGGAACTATTTTTATAACCAGCGTAAGTAAACATAATTATGATTTTAATAAAAGTTTTATTAATATGTGTTTCAGTATATAAACTTGAAAAATTTTGTCTAAGGCGGGACAAAAAAATTTAAAAAAAAAAAAATTTCAAATTTATATACTGATATTATAAGTGCAATTAAATTGCTAAAATATCAAATAAAGTAATATGTGTTTATTTTGTTGTTTAGTTTTTTTCCAACTGAGTGAGTAACTTTACCTGTTAATTAGTCGTGAAGTTTTATATTTATAATAATTCAATCAGTCAGTATTTAAAACACAGTGAAACTGTATGATTTAAATTTGTAATCAGGAAATGTAATCACTAAAATATTATTTTGTATCACCTTTTATTTTGACAAACTTTTTGTCTATTTTCAGCACACCAAAACTGGTTTGGGATGGATGAAAATCTGGGACCTATAGCCATTTCGATAAAAAAGGAACGTGTAGAATTACGTAGAGGCGGTGGCGATGCGTCAGCACCGGCCTCGCAGCTGGCCTGGCAGTACCGGCTCATCGTTCGGACGTCGGAGCTGCTGACCCTACGAGGCTCTGTGCTAGAAGACGCACTGCCCACCGTGAAGCCGAGCAACAACAGCGCTACTTACTGCACGAAGGAAGTTTTGGACTATGTAGCACCTGAAATGCAACTTAGTTGTTTGAGGTTAGTACGAAATATTGCAATTACTAAAGTTTTTTTTTATAGTCTTGTACAGACAACGGCAGGTCAACCTACCCAAAAAGGTTATTGTTATTGAATTGATTTTTAACTTTAAGTCCAACAAGTAGAGATCAATATCAATTGAGAAAATTAGACGTTTTGGGGTAGGTTGACGTCAACGTATGTTGTTGTACATAAGCTCTTGTCATATTTCTCATGTATAAAATGATCAACTTTTTCAGGTTAGGCATACCTAACAGTGGAGCAGAAGAACAGTTGCTACGTCTCGATGAGCAATGTGTAACTAGGCACTACAAAGTCGGTGTTATGTATTGTAAAAGTGGCCAATCCACCGAAGAGGAAATGTACAACAACCAGGAAGCCGGTTCCGCCTTTGTAGAATTTTTGCAGACACTAGGACAAACCGTCCGATTAAAAGACTTCGACAAATATAAAGCGGGTCTTGACAATCGCACCGATTCAACAGGCCTCTATTCAGTGTACACGACGTACCAGGGCTGCGAGATAATGTTTCACGTTTCGACAATGCTTCCATATACACCGCATAATAGGCAGCAACTGTTGAGAAAGCGACATATTGGCAACGACATTGTGACGATTGTCTTCCAAGAACCAGGCGCTGCGCCTTTTACGCCGCGGAATATTCGATCTCAATTCCAACACGTTTTTGTTGTTGTTAGAGCGATAGATCCGTGCACAGAGAATACGCATTATAGCATAGCTGTAAGTCGTGCTAAAGAAGTGCCTTTATTTGGGCCTCCAATTAAAGAGGGGGCTGTGTACCCCAAGGGTGAAGCTTTTACTGATTTACTATTAAGCAAGGTAAAAACATTAAAAGTCGTCGTACTCATTTAATTATAAAATAAAATATCAGTACTTATTTAAAGTTAAGTCGGGTAAGGCGACAGCGATAAGAATATGCTTGATAAATTGACGCCTATGTCGAAGTGTCTCGGTGGCTAAATGTTATAGCACCGCGCCCGGCTTGCGGGGAGATGCGGGTTCGTGTCCCGCCTGAGACATAATTTTTCAAGTTTAAGTACTGATATTATAATTGCAAATAAATTGTTATTCTGAGGTCGATAAATCATTAAATCAAATTCGTTTTAGGTCATTAATGGTGAGAATGCAGCAATTCAATCTCCAAAGTTTAGTACCATGGCAACGCGGACGCGACAAGAATACTTAAAAGATTTGGCAAAAAATTACGTGACAGCCACGACAGTGGAGACAGGCCAAAAATTTTGTAAGTGATTAATGATTTCAAAGTTTCGTTTACAATAACAAACCGTCATCCTTGATATTAACTTTATTTTTTCTCTTGTAGCAATATTCTCGTCCTTGCTGATGAAAAGTGGGAGCAATTCTAACAATAATACAATACTGCCACGTGTTGAGAACTGTACCAACGATGTGTTAGTCGGAGGGGCACTGTGTTTTCACGTAAGTTCGCAATGATTATGAAACTTTACATACACGGTGCGTTTTAAACCACATAGAATATGTATAACATCATGGCAGTGTTAGTAAATCTATCAATTAAAATAGTTTTTGACAAATATTAAATACTAGCTGTTGCCCGGGACTTCGCCCGCGTCAATTTCTATTATTATGATCGCGACTATTTTTGCAACATTTTTCACTGATGTTTCGCTCCTATTGGTCGCAGCATAATGTTATATAGCCTAAAGCCTTCCTCGATAAATGGACTATCCAACACAAAAATAATTTTTCAAATCGAACCAGTACTTCCTGAGATTAGCGCGTTAATTTTGTAACACGCTGAAACGCGCATAGACGTATTATTTTGCTGCAGCGGGGTCCTGAACGAATGAACCATACACAACTACATCCGTGCGCGTTACAGCGTGTTTAAAAAAAAAGATCCAATATATTATATTTAAAAAGAAAATGATAAAAAACATAAAATAACACTGCCAAGATGTTATACATAATGGTTGCATAAAGCGGGCTTCGTTTTACAGGTGGTTGAAATTGCACCGTGTATAACTAAGCAACAGCCTAATTGAACACGCGCTCTGATGGTTCTAGAGCCGTTACCATTGGTTATCCATAAAGTTTAAGATTTTTTTTTTCTATGCTTCCTTACACAACACTAAGTTTGATGCCTGCTTCTTTTTGTATTTCATAATCTTGTGTCACTTGTGTGGTGTAAATATGATAACTTTGTATTGATTTATTGTGATGAACAATAATTTAATTTCCAAAAATAATTCAACAGGGTGAGAAACAATAGAAAAGTATATGAATTGGATTTTTTGTGTAACAAAGCTACAAACTATGCTGGTTGCATATGCATATAAATACTATGGCAAAGCAAAAAAACAATGTGTCGTCATAATAATTGCCTGCGCAGGCGAGGGACTTTTTTTCCGTGGCGGAGAAAAAAGTACGCTCCACGAATAAAAAGTCCGCTGCGGCTTTACCGCGAACTCAACGCACACGGTGTGCGATCATTTGTTCGTTTATCGTTGTGCATACGTACGTCACTCTCGAGCGCACAACGCGGACTAAAGTCCGCCATGTGCGTTGCTTCGCCTAGTCACACGAGTTTTATTATTTTCGGGGACTCCCCCGTACTTTTGTCCGGTCCGCGCTCTGCATGTCCTCCCTAATTCGGGGACTTTTTGTACGCCGTACTTTTAATCCCTCGTTTGCGTTACTCAATACAGTTGTAAGCGATCTATTCAAGCGGACCAAAAAGTCCGCGGACTAAAATCCTTCGTCTGCGCAAGCCATAAAAATAAATATTTTACAATATGGTTTTTGAGTATTTGAGGTTAGAAAGGATACTAAAGAAAAACATGCACATTCAAAATGTTTGATTTTACCTTAGTATTTTCATGCATAATATTAACATAGGCTGACATCGGCAAATCATCATACCATTTAACCTAACACCTTGTATAATATAGAAATCAATTGTATAGGTACAAGTGCAAGACGAAGGTGCGGGCGGCTCTTTACTGGATTGTATGATGGGCATCTCAGCCGACAGCGTCGTGTTTGTAGAAGACAGCACTCGTCAGATCATATTGGTCTTGCCGACTAATTTTCTACTTGGTAAGTTATCGACAAGAAAAAACCATTTTCAAAAATCACGACAATAATCACAAACTTAAATAATAATAATAAATTAAATCTATTGGGTTGTCAAAGGCTCAGTACCCGTCCCGTTGAATTATTCGCCGTTTTCTATGGCAGTCCAAAAAAGAGAAGATTTCGTGTATTACGACTATGTACTTACTTACAATTACGAGTATTAGTCGTTTTTTTTGTCTGTGTGTGTAATATACTCAACTAAAAAATAACAACATGTAAACCGCTCAAGTCCTCTCCGAGGAGTTCGAAAACAAACACTATTATATGACACGTGATGACAACACTATAAAAAAATAAGAAGTAAACTCTTACGATTCATGTAGGCTCTACGAGAATTTAAAGAATCTATCGATAATAATCGCGTACTATGCTTTTAATTTAATTGAATAACGTGAATCCTTAGTAATAAATGTGTCCTCGTATCGTCCTATGTATGCTGTGCTCAAGCAGGTCCATAATGACTTTCCTTTAAGCCTTATGTATGTATCAATATGTTTTGCTAGTAAATTAAATTGAGTTTTATTTATATTATACTAGCGGGCGGACCCAGCGAACTTCGTCTCGCCTCCGATTAGTATTTGGCTTCAAATATGACGTGGAAGGAAAAAATATCAACAATTACACTTTATTTATTTTTTTGTAATGTTAACTTTCCAACGTATTTAATATTTATTATTCTATTCCTGTTGAAGACAAATCCAAAAACACCAAAATCATAACAATATGTACAGCCGTTCTCTACATATAAGTGGTTTAACTAACACGACTTTCTTTTATTTAAATAGATATTATAGTATAGATTTTTGTACTGGGCTATACCAAAAGAAAAAAATGGTCATTTGTTTTTGTCTCGTAGATTGCTGTATTAAAATTTGCAAGGTCATTAAAATGTCACCGTGTATAATATGATAACACAGTCTATTAATCATACAGTCGTTCGACGAAGGCGTCTAGACAGGGCAATTGTGCGGGGTGTGAGGGGCGAGGGGCGGGAAAGCCGAGCCCGAACTGGGAACAAAACTATGTTAGTAGTTCGGGACACAGCATTCAGGGCTAACAAAATTAAATGTTTGTGTTTTAAATTATTTTATATTTCTTTGTTGGAATTTATTGGAATGCTGATAATAAAAATAACATCTTCATAATAATTGATTTAAGATGGCGGACTTTTGGAACGAAGTTCCTTATCGCGCGTTGCGAAAGGGGGCTAGACGGAAAAAATTGTAACGAAACTTTTTGAACGACACTATTTGCTATAGTTGTGAGCCGTGCGGCGTGCGCGTGTTTCTCTGTATGAGAGAGAGAAAAAGGGAGAAAGATGGAGAAACATAGAGAAAGAGAGAGAATGGGAGAAATAGGGTGAGAAAGGGAGAGAAAGAGAGATAAAGAGATAGAAAGAGATAAAAAGAGAGAGGAAAGAAGAAAGAGTGCGAAAGAGAGTGAAAGAGATAGAGAGAAAGAGTGAGAAAGAGAGATAAAGAGAGAGAGAAAAATAAATTTTAAATAAATAAAATTTTCACTACAAAACCCCCACCCTTGACACCTCTCTTGTTTTTTTATTATTTATTATGGGTGAATTTCGAGATGGTGGACGTAATTTTGTTTTAAATTTGATATGAGTGTCAATTTTGTGGTTCATTGGGGTGCTGATTACCATTATGCCATCCTTTTTAAAATCTAAGATGGTGGACGTATTTTTTTATAATTTGATACGTGTGTCAGTTTTGAGGTTCATTGGGGTGCTGATTACGAGTGTAAATCTGCAATAAATAAATATTTTTATATATTGTTTACTTGTGACAACCCTGGCCGTCACGATACTGTCTAGACGTTGTCGGCATTTTTCATGACATCAAAGGCGTCGGACGACTGTATGGTTAATAGACTGTGATGATAACGTGCATTGCCCGCAGGCTGGGTGGTGGGCGGCGGCTGGACGCGCGTGTACTACCACCGCGGCGAGAGCGTGCGCGTGCGCGGCGGCGGCGGCGCGCTGCTGCGGCGGCTGGCCAGCGTCGCGCCGCCGCACGCGCACGCGCTGCACGAGCTCGCGCTCGAGCGGGGCGCCGCCGCGCAGCTGGGTGAGTACACTTTATAATGGATGAAATTTTATACAGTCAAGAAAATAAACGTGCGATATAGGTAAATGATAAGGATGACGGTAGCATGAACACTTCAAAAAAATAGTTTGAATTTTTGACGTGATAACGTCTTTAAAATCGTTTTAGTCGGGTGACATGTTCAGAAACTTGTGTCACACCAA
Organism: Anania crocealis; assembly: GCA_949315895.1. NCBI lineage: Eukaryota > Metazoa > Arthropoda > Insecta > Lepidoptera > Crambidae > Anania > Anania crocealis. The sequence goes on from OX438856.1 coordinate 3,366,804, forward strand.
AACCTCACGAGCGCGATCGCAGGTATAACGAGAGAGAGACGGACCGATCTCCCGTCTCATCTCGAGCGCTGCCAGTCATTCCGTGAAACTTGTCACGCGGAATCCTCACGAGCGGAGGCTGGCATAGCGTTCGAGTGAGTGGACCGATCTTCCGTCTCTCTCACTCTAGCGGCATACAAACGAATGGAGATTTTCTCGTGCGGTTAAGTTTTCGTTGAATGTTTAGGATGTAATTTAAAATTTGAAAAAAATGTTATCTTCATTAATTCCTTACTTCCCAAAAACTTATATCACCAATAAGACGTTATCACGTAAACATCTCGATCGTAAACCTACTTTACAAACAACCAATTTTTTTTTTCAATAAATTACCTATCCTAATATCCATCTAATGGGGGCTATCGCTAGTGAATTTGCCACTAGAGGCGCTAGTGTCGCGTGAGGTCCAATATCATTCACTTTGTACTGGTTTTAGCGGAATTTGTTGCATAAATTATAATTGCTTTAATTTACCTGCTGGAAAGTGATCTCCTTCGTAAAATATCGCAAATATGGATTATTTGGCGATTAATGTGAACGCTTTAAAAGCGGAATTAAGAAAAAGCGCAAAAAATAGGCGGCCTCAAGAGCAACTATTTCAGAAGTTAGTTTGTTGATATCAAGATAGTTTTTTATAAACAATATAACCTTAATTAGATTCAAGATATAACGCTTTGTTTCGGCGCCAATCGCCTTTGACAGCTTAACCTCCGGACCTCAGTCTACAGTGGCGCCAACTGGTGAGCAAAGAAACGGTAGTCCCCATTATATGTTGATTCAGAATAACATCACAAAAAAAAATAGAATATTAAAAAATAATAAGAAATAGCAATGTAATCTAGATTTATGATTTTTAATGGAATTTCACATTGTAGCAATTGTTTTAGGTACAAAATACACAGTAAATTTTTCCAGTCGGTAAAAAAAATCAGCCAGTATACACGGTGCTTTTTATACCACCTGGAAAACGAAAGCAACGTTATGTATAACATCATGGCAGTGTTATTTTTTTTTTTTACCAAAACTTTTTTTAATAAAAATTTAAAATTTTGGTAGCTAATTATTTTAAAACACTCTGTAACGCGCACGGATGTAGCTGTGTAAGGTCCATTGATCCGCTCGAGCGCTATCTCGTGGAGCGCGTGTCCTGTCTTTAACTATAAATATTGATGACGAAATGGTAAAATAAAAAAAAAAGTTGTGCTTGTACTAGTGTACACACGTAAGAAGTGAAACTTCTTTATGGCCTTATTTTTCGAAAAATGATCTACATGCAACTTTCCAGAAATTGGTTAAATTGGTTAAATTAGTTAAATTAGTTAAATTGGTTAAATTGGTTAAATATTATTTCACTTTACCTTTTTGCTATCGTCTGAACCAACCGTGGTAGGGGCAAGAAAAAGATGGCGCGTAACCGAAAAATGTGACGCTGTGACGCGCAACCGAAAACTTTTTCGTGACGGTCCGAAAACTTTTTCGTGACGGTAAATTTTTTCCAACGCCGATAAAGAAGTTTCACTTCAAAAATATGTTACCAATAGTTTATTATTATTATGCTTCATGACACACAATTTTTTATTTAATTTTTTCTGGTGGGCATATAAATGGCTTTGTTGGTATTCCGCCACGGTAACAGGCGACATTACTGGCCATGTGCAAAATTCAGTTTTGCAGCACACATTTTGTCAATGTTATTATGTCAAACGCCATACATTAAAAAAGCTTAAATTGTCAAAAGCGATAAGGTTACATTACAAAAAATTTAGTATTGTGATTAAGTTTTCCTAAATTTTCTAATTCTCCGCGCAATTTTCTTATTTTTTTTCTTTTTCCTCACAATAACAAACAAAACAAAAAAAGAATTAGCGAAATCGGTCCAGCCGTTCACGCGTGATGCGATGACTAAGGGAAATAGGGATCCATTTTTATATACAGTGAAACCTGGTTAAGTGAGACATCAAGGGACCTGCAATGTCGTTTCACTTATAGAGGTATTCCACTTACCCAGTGTCTCAGATATACAGGTATAAATAAATATCTGTCTCATTTACAGAGGGTTCCATTAATAGAGGTGAGAATACAGGTTATTTCAGTTATAGAGGTGCGATCATTAAATAAAATAACGTGTTATGTATGTAAATGAGATTAAATTAAAAAAAATTAGTATTCTGATAAACGTACACGTTTTAGTTTTCCTTGTCCTTCAGAACATTGTGATTCAATTTTATGTTTACTCTGAATTATTCTACAAAGAGTAGATTTTGGCACATTAAATTCGGCACAAACTTCTTCGCGTGTCTTCCCAATTTCATAAACGGATATTAACTTCAGTTTTTCAAGTAATGATAACGATTGTAGCTTTCGTTTCAAATAAACATCTGTATGATAGTAAAGCGAAACTAAAACTGAAGGTAACTGAAGCTCAAAATTACTTACGTACTTGGAATTACGTGTGGAATTTGTGGGTAGAATAAGAATGAGTAAACAAACAATGTTATCTCAGTTACAGAGGTTTATGCATATAAAATTTACTCGCTGTCTCAGTTATAGAGGTAACTATGATGATAAATCGAAAGAACAAATCCCAGATATAGAGGCTTACCTCATCCCACTAACAGAGGTAATTCAGTGCCAAAGTGTTGGGACCTCAGCATGAGTTCCAGTTATGGAGGTTTCTCACTTATCCAGGTCCCACTTAACCAAGTTTCACTGTATTAGATAGATTATGTATAGCACCAAGGTGTTATTTTGAAAAATATGAAATCTTGATTCAGTATTTTAATTTTGGAACACGCTGTGACGTGCACAGACGTATTATTTTGCTGCGGCGGGGTCTCGGTTGAATAAACCTTATACAGCTACATCTGTGCGCGTCACAGCGTGTTTCAAAATCAACTAATAGCTGAACCAATAACTAAAATTTTTATGAAAAAAATGATTAAAAAATAAAATAACACTGTGAAGATGTTATACATAATGGTTACATAACGTGGGCTTCGTTTTACAGGTGGTTGAAATTTCACTGTGTATATAATTTTTTAAGACATTACACGTTGGGCCACACAGAGCTATCTAGTCCCAAATTCAGCTACTATTAAGTACCGCAAAGCTCAATGGTATAGCGCTGCGCCCGGATTTCGAGGAGATACAGGTTCGAGTCCCGCCTGAGACATAATTTTTTAATTTGTATACCTGATATTATAATTCAATTAAATTGCTAAAAGATCAAATAAAGGATATTTAATAATTTTGTAATGGAATGGTATTTTCAAATTTTGTTTTGTTTTACATGAATAAAATAAACTTGAATTCAATGATGGAGGCCTTTTCCCTGCAGTTGGATGATCTTAGGCCGTCACTCGAGTGGTAATGTTTTAGGTTTCCACGTCCAACCGGACGGGCTGGTGACGGCGGTGGAGGGGGGCGGCTGCGCGGCGCGCGCCGGCATCAGGCGCGGCGCCCGCCTCCTGGAGGTGTGCCGCGCCGCCGTCGTCGCGCTGCCGCACGACCAGCTCGTCGACCTGCTCAAGACTTCCGACCCGGTCACCGTGAGTGAGCACAGTACTGTCATACAGCCCGCCTCCTGGAGGTGTGACGATGTTTACATCGACAACGTTCTAGTGACGTCATTCACCGCTGTATTACGGCCGCTACATGATGGCACCGCTTTTGGAGGAAACCAGAGTTAACTGACAATTTTATAACTGAAATTTTGTATCTAGGTGGCCGTAACGTTCGCGTCGAGCACTCGCTGCGGCTGCGAATGCCCCAGCCCGACGGTCGCGTCCGAAGATCGCTTAGTGACCCGAGCCGACGCGCAGCAGCCGGCCCGCAGCCGCCGTGCGCCCGCGCACTCGCCCCCTCGATCCGATAGCTCGGGATATGGCACTGGTCAGTAACTAGTACTGTGACGTTGCTTTGTTTTTAGAACTCTGTATTTAAAAAGGTTTCAGTATTTAGTTGGGTTGGTGGTGGGATTGTCTATATTTTAAGCGAAGAGATGAACGAGACGCGCGCGTGTGCTCCAGCCGTCGTCATCCCTACGACTACGACTCACGTGTCTAGTCTAATTTCATTTAAAAGCTTCGCCATCTGGTGTCCGAAAGTATGATTTTAGAAGTTATTGATATTACCTATATTACTTCTAAAATGCTAGTCGACCGTAGACGGTATTGCGCCTAATTTTCAATTGGTCACCCCAGAGTATGGTCGAGATCTTCGCGTTCCATACTTAACTTGCACTCACAATTGGTATAGGTAAATATTATTAGGAGCAAACAGGAGTGGCGCCATAATTGGATCTCGCTCCATTCTAAAATTTACTTAGGGCCGGCGCTGGTTCCAAAACCTTTTGCATGATTTCCAATAGATTTCGCGAGATCATAAAGATTGGATGCACATACTTATCTTACCAATACTTCTGAAAGTATGGATGATGTTTGTTACTGAATCACGTCAGAATGTCTGTACGGCGGATCTGCATGAAGCTTGGCACGGAGATAGCTTATAGGCTAGAGTAGCACGTACGCTACTTTTTTCCCGGAAATAAGTGTGGTACACGTGGAATACTTTTTTTACGCGTACGCATTCGTAGGCAACTGCTAGTACTTAAAAAATTTAACACATTGATATCATTCCTTCCGTTAAAGCACATTATTTGTCTGAAATGCAAGACTTATTTACAGATTTAACTAGAGTTCATTAGAGGTTTGTGCAATATTTTAATACTTTCTGTAAGACGAATGACACCAAGTCTACCGGTGAACATGCAAGAGCGCTGTTAAGTAGTTAGAATGTCTCATAGGATAGAACCCATAATAATTAGATACACAATCTGATAAAAAAATAACTCTTCAAAATGGTCTAAAATTTAATCGAATTAGCTGTTGACATATTGAATGCCCTGTATATTCAGCATTACTTGACATCAAGTTTAATGCTACTAAGTTAATAGATAAACCCGAATGTGTAGTATTGGACTCATTGTCCTACGTTCGATCCCCGGGTCGGGCAACAGGAGTTTCGTATTTACGAACATTGCTCGGGTTTGTGATCACCGCCTTACCCCGCATTAGGCAAGCGTGGTGATTATAAATTAATAATCATAAATAAAAATAAATGAGCACAACATCACATACATTGTTCTGATCCCAATTTGAATAACTATTTAAAGCACTCGTACCGCAAACACCCATACCCGAGAAAATGTAGAAAAACACTTTACTACATTAATCGGTTCATCAAATGTGTGTCAAATAAAAATGTTCTTGTTTTTTGTTAAGGCGGGTCTGGACGTAGCGCGCGTCGCTCGCCGCAGACGTCTCCCGTCTCGGAGGCGGTGCTGCGGCGGCGCTCGCAGGACGACGCGTCCCCGCGACATCTGCGCAGCCGCCGAGACAACACCACCTCGCTTACGGTGAGATCATCACGCTATGAGGACTAATAGAGATATGTGCTGCCTTACTTCTAACCAAAACAGATTCTCTAAAAAAATATACCAGTATCATTTTAATAAATTACCTCTAGTATTTATTGACGCCCCGTTGGTCTAGTGATTTAAATACCGGGCCAAGGTCTCGGGGACCGTGGTTCAATCCCCGGGTCGGCCAACAAATATTTCGAATTTTCGAACATTGCTCGGGTTTGTGATCACCAACCCGCATTTGGCAAGCGTGGTGATTATGCCAGTACCCATCATTGCTGTGATAACTTGAATTCAATGATGCCTTTGCCCTGAAGTGGGATGATTATAGGCTGTTGTTACTTTACTTTTTTTTACTTTATTTATTGAATCACTCATTCTTTCGTATTGTACATTATTGCAGAAATAGGCCGCTTTTGGCGTTAGCAACAGTTCGACTTTATAAACAACTAAATGAAAAGTTTACTGTGATTCAATAAATACTAGAGGTAATTTGATAAAATGAGACTGTTCTAGTTTTTTGAGAATTGATTTTGTTTAGAAGTAATAAAATTTAATTAATTGGGGGCAGCACTTAGCTTCAGTAGTCGCCTTATGTACGATCATCGATATACAACGTGCAAGGTAAATGGATTAACAGGCCTACATTACATCTACATACATACATACATATTATCACGCCTCCTTCCCAACGGGGTAGGCAGAGACCAAGGCCTTCCACTTACTACGATCCTGGCATACATCTTTCGCTTCTTCCACATTCATCAATCTTTTCATGCATGCTCGTCGGTTTAGAGTACTCTTGACCTGACCTTTCTTCAGAACATCCCCGATTTGATCGTGATAGGTTCGTCTAGGCCTTCCTCTTCCAACGTTCCCTTTCACACTCGTCTTGTAGATCTGTCTAGTCATTCTCCTCTCATTCATCCTCTCTACATGTCCAAACCATCTAAGCATCCCTTTCTCAATCCTTGTGACAATATCTTCTTTCACACCACAACGTTCTCTTATCACACTATTTCTTATCCTGTCACTCAATTTCACTCCTAACATACTTCTTAGCGCTCTCATTTCTACTGCATTTATTCTACTTTCATGTTTTTTCTGCCATACCCAACTTTCACTTCCGTACATGAGTGTTGGAACCAACACCCCTCTATGCACAGCCAGACGAGCTTTCATAGAAATCTTCTGGCTATTTACAAAGGCGTGCAGCGCACCATTCACTCTGTTACCAGCATTTACTCTCCTTTCAATATCACTTTCATACTTTCCGTCCCTAGTAAACACCGACCCCAAGTATACAAACTCATTCACTTGCTCCAGTTCATTACCACCAATCCGAATACATACTTCTGTCATGCTCTCTTCCTTTTCAAACACCATAACTTTTGTCTTTTTTGTGTTCAATTTCATTCCCTTTCTTTCCAAAGCTTCATTCATAATAGTCACCATCGCTTGCAAATCCTTAGCCGTCGATGCAAGTAATACTTGATCATCGGCGTAAAGAAGACATTTGACGCGTAACTCATTCATTCTTAGGCCAAAATCACTCTCTTTCAGATCTGTCAGACAATTATCCATGAAAAGGTTGAACAGCCACGGAGACGCTACACATCCCTGTCTAACACCCTTTTGGATATTAAACCAATCAGTGTACGCTCCGTTTATCCTGACACAAGCACTAGAATCCTTATAGAGGGAATTCAATGCCCGTATCAGCTTACTGCTCACCCCATGCACAGCTAATGCCGACCACAACTCATTCCTCACCACTTTATCATAGGCCTTTTCCAAATCTACGAATGCACAAAAGACTTTTTGATCTTTCCGTAATGCATCGTAGGGAAAAGACCTGATCCGTACATCCCATTCCCTTCCTAAATCCCGCTTGTACATCCCATATTCTGTCATCTGTTTCTAACATTACTCTTTCAATCATCACTTTAGCATACAGTTTGCCGACAACACTGAGGAGGCTTATTCCACGGTAACTTACACAGTCTTGTTATGACCCTTTTCCCTTGTACAACGGCGCGATCACAGCCTTGCACCAGTCTCCCGGTACCCGACCGTTCCTCCAGCACAAGTTGAAAAGGCAGTACAACTGACTTGCTACTACTCCCTGTCCAGCCTTCAGCATTTCGACGGAAACCCTGTCATATCCCGCAGTTTTACCTGATTTCATACTTTTCAATGCTTTCATAATCTCTTCCATACTAATATCGCTTTCATGCTCACTCTCATTCACTTCAAGAGGAGGTGCTTGCATTTGTGCTAGGCCCTCTTCTCTTTCAAAAAGACTTTCAAAATATTCCTTCCATCTTCTCAGCACACATTCTTCTCCTTTTATAATATTCCCATCCTTACTTCTGATTTTAGATAGCTCCGAGTTTGATGTTTTCCCTCGAGCTAATCTAATCGATTTCCAAAACAATTTAATATTGTCTTGGAAACTATCAGAGAGTCTTCTATCAAACTCATCCTTTTGCTCTTCTTTCTTCGTACTGATCACATTTTTCACTAGCCCTTTCATATTTTTATAAACCTTTCTTGCCTTATCCACATCCTCTAATGTCGCCTTTTGTACTCTTTGGTTAGCCTTGGTTGCTAACTAATCCAGCCATGCTTTCTTCTTATTACCTACAACCTTTTGCACTTCCTTATCCACCCACTCTTTCTTCTGCATTCTTCCTTTTCTTCTCTTACAGACACCACATACGTCAATTGCAACATTCACTACACCTTCCTTAAAAGTCTTCCAAAAACTTTCTATCTCACATTCCTTATCCAAATTAACAAATCGTTCTTTCAACCTTTTAACGTATTATTCTTTCACTCTCTCCTCTTGCAAATTTTCTACTTTCACGTGTTCTAGATTAGTTCTGGGTTCCGCTGTCCTATGTCGCCATCGTTTGAAAAGACCACTTATCCTGGACATCACCAGGAAGTGGTCTGTATCAATACCGACACCGCGGTACACCCTTGTATCCAGAACTTGCCCTTTCAGTCTTTCGTCTACGGTCACAAAATCAATCATACTTCTTATGCCACATTCATCCCTTGTATACATATGGATTCTTTTATGAGCAAACATTGTGTTCGCTACTAAAAGATTCCATTCCAAACATACCTCAAGCAAACTTTTACCATTTTCATTTATTCTCTCATCACCAAACGTGCCTAAAACCCTTTCATACCCATCACGCTTCACACCTACCCATCCATTAAAGTCGCCCAACATGATAATTCTTTCATTATCCTTACACTTCTTTAAAACTTCTCTCATGCTATCCCAGAACTCCTCCCTTTCCTTTTTGGCTATCGTAGACCCGCTTACACCCAAATCCGTAGGTGCATACACCCCTAGGACAAAAATTCGGGTAAGCCCTACTTTTAACCTAATCCAGAGGAGTCTAGGGGTCACACATTCATACTCAATCATACAATCATTCATTCGCGCAGACAAAATGACACCGACATCCTGGCAGCCTCTTTTGGCGCTGGGTACACCAGACCAATACGCCGTGTAGGGTCCATGCTTTGTGGTGTCACATTTCTTTCGCTTCGTCTCATTCACGCACAACTTAATGTAAGAATTAAATTTTGTAGTGTCTTTGTGGTGTGCAATAAAGTGTATTCATTCATTCATTCAAGCCAAAACCAACCTGTGTCAACATATGCATATAAATACTGTAGAATTTGATAACATCATTTTTGAAAAAAATATTTTCATACAATTCGGACCACCTTCCAACCAAACAGTCTACTAGATATTTTGAGATCTAGTAGACTGTTTGGTTTATTTTATTTTATTTTATTTATTAGGTCTACCAACGCTTAAACACACTAGTACTTACAAACAAATTGTACAACAAGTTACATACATAAGTGTGATAACCAATTATAGGTAAACACCACATGCATAAAAGTGCTAAAAACCATATATCTAATGTATATTAAATCTATGCTAAAAACAATGAGCAACAAAAAACAAAAACTACAACACGGTACACTGTAACACAGTCGGACACAGCACCGAAACTGCATGAAGCATCAGGATGGCCACTACAGTTTCAGCACCGTATGCGACTCTCATGAAGCTATTTGCAACCTGCGGTCCGGTTATGCATCAGTCTGCCTGCACCCGACTCTGGACCGGAGCATTATTTTTTTTATTTTGGCGAGCGAGTCCACATTAAGATCGATCAGGTCACTCCAATCATTGAGAAGCCTACACAGCCTTGGAAGTGGAGAATTTGATCCCAGGACCGTCCTGCGAAGAGGAGGGACCAACGGAGTAATAGGTGCGCGGGGTATACGACGGGGAACGCGAAATTGCAACCTATCCAAAATCTGGCGACAATCAATGGCCTGCCTGTGTACTTTGAGAAGAAAGGTCATGTCGATTAAATTTCTTCTGTTCTCTAAAGATGTAATTTTAAAATAATTTAGTCTTTTCTCATATGACCGATACTTTTTTGTTATTCCGTTATAGTAGGCCAAATTAGCGACAAATCGTTTTTGTAAGCGCTCCAAACGAAGTGAATGCGTAGCATAGTGAGGTCTCCATACCACGCTGCAATATTCCAAATGGCTTCTAACGAGACTGTTGAACAATAGGATTTTTACGTGGTTGTTTTTAAATATTTTTGTATTGCGCATGACAAATCCTAACATTCTGGAGGCCTTTTTTATAATATTTTCCATATGAGGTACAAATGTCATTTTTTTATCGAAGATTACACCTAGATCCGTTATCTCGTCTCTATTTTGTAATATGGTGGAACCAATTCGGTATTCAGAGTTTAAAGACTTGATTTTCCTACTAAATTTTATATGGAAACATTTTTTTGCGTTCAGTTCCATCCCGTTATTGCTGCACCATTCTACCATCCTATCAATGTCGTCCTGAATCAGTATGCAATCTTTAACAGAATCACAATTCCCAACTATTTTAATATCATCCGCATACATAAAGGGCTTTGAGTGTACGAAACAAGTAAATACGTCATTCACGAAGGCATTAAAAAGAACAGGACCCAGGTGTGAACCTTGCGGTACTCCGGAGGCAATCTCATACTGACTGGACTTAAAGCCATTAAGCACGACGTAAAAGTTTCGATTATGTAAGTACGACTTCACCCAGCCAAGCAGTGATCCGGTAAGCCCATAAGCCCATAAGCCCATAAGCCATGGTTGGAAGGTGGTTTAAATTGCATCCTGTATTTAAACCTCTTTTCAAAAATATCCCAGGAGGAACTGATGCGGCTGATGGACGCAGAGCTAGGTAACGGGGGGCGCTTGTCGGATGGCGTCAGACGCGTGCCGGACGGTGGCGGACGCGTGCCGGACGGTGGCGGGCGAATGCCGGACGCTGGCGGGCGGATGCCGGATGGTGGCGTACGAATGCCGGACGGCAACGTCGGGGGCCCGGCCGCCCCGCCGCTGCCGCTGCCGGACGCGGCTGCCCTGGACTGGGCCACGCTGGTCCACACCGCCACTTGCGCCATGCTGCAGGTAACTGTTTGATGAACATATGCACACTGATTGATTTTGACATTGTACGCAGAATTTTTTTACATTTACTAGCTGTTGCCCGCGACTTCGTCCGCGTCAATTTCTGTTTTTTCACTGATGCTTCGCTTCTATTGGTCGCAGCGTGATGTAATATAGCCTAAAGCCTTCCTCGATAAATGGACTATCCAACACAAAAATATTTTTTCAATTCGAACAAGGCCCCTAATTCGCGTAACCAAATCGTATCACAATCGTAATTGACTAGCAGGTTTTTGTCAGTTCTAGTATGGGCTAAATGTCAAAATCATCCAATGGGGGCTATCGCTAGTGAATTTGCCACTAGAGGCGCTAGTGTCGCGTGAGGTCCAATATCATTCACTTTGTACTGGTTTAAGCGGAATTTGTTGCATAAATTATAATTTCTTTAATATACCTGCTGGAAAGTGATCTCCTTCGTAAAATATCGCAAATATGGATTATTTGGCGATTAATGAGAACTCTTTAAAGACGGAATTAAGAAAAAGCTCAAAAATAGGCGGCCTCAAGAGCAACTATTTCAGAAGTTAGTTTGTTGATATCAAGATAGTTATTTATAAACAATATAACCTTAATTAGATTCAAGATATAACACTTTGTTTCGACGCCAATCGCCTTTGACAGCTATACCTCCGGACCTCAGTCTACAGTGGCGCCAACTGGTGAGCAAAGAAACGGTAGTCCCCATTCAATCACGATCGAACTGCAATTTAAATAGCTAAATAAGGCCCCAGTACTTCCTGAGATTAACGCGTTCAAACAAACAAACAAACAAACTCTTCAGCTTTATAATATTAGTATAGATTTGGATAAATCCACTCCCATTTGCAAGACCAGGTACAGAAAGAATAGCTTTATTATACGAGTCACAAACAAGTACAACTTGAAATACAGCGACATAGACATCTTTTGTAAGGGAATGGTGAGGTATCGCCGTCTGATTGCTGATTGTTTACAAGTTTTTATAATGTTTGTTTTTAATAGGTATCTATACTATAATATTATAAAGCTGAAAAGTTTGTTTGTTTGTTTGTTTGAACGCGCTAATCTCAGGAAGTACTGCGGCCCAATTCGCGTAACCATTCGGTTACGCGAATTGGGCCGCAGTTCGATCGTGATTGAATTGGACGATTTTGACATTTAGCCCATACTAGAACTGTCAAAAACCTGTCGTTCAATTACGATTGTGATACGATTCGGTTACGCGAATTAGGGGCCTGGTTCGAATTGAAAAATTCTTTTTGTATTGGATAGTCCATTTATTGAGGAAGGCTTTAGGCTATGAAACATCGCGCTGCGACCAATAGGAGCGAAGCATCAGTGAAAATTTTGCAAAAATAATCGCAATCACAATACCAGAAATTGACGCGGACGAAGTCGCGGGCAACATCTAGTGTGTTATATGTTTATTAAATGTCCTTTTTTCAAAAATTTTGTGGTAGATAATATTCTGTTGTTGGTTATCCACTTTTTTAATCTCACTTTTATCTTCTTATTAATAATTATTTACTATATACGTGTTATTTTAAGCCAGTTGTAACATAAAAAGCTGTTTGTTTTCTTAATAAAGATAAAATAAATAAAATAACTTTTATAATAATATACTTAATAATATACTTAATGATATAAATAATATACTTAATTCTTTATAATTCTAATTCAAAAATAGCTTGTTGAATCTACTAAAGCGTGACGTCACATCATTCGAAAGGTTAATTGTTTTCACAGTTTTAATTACTTTTGCCATGGTCTCAACTTATGGAATCAATTAATTATTTTACGAAGTACACACGGCGGCACATCAGACTATACATGTTGACCTTGAGACCGCCTTTATGCCTTACGTAATAAAAGGTGTTATCGCAGTTCAACTGTTTAACTTGATGTGCTGTCGAGTGTACAATAACCTATGTCAAACGGCGACTCACGGCACAGAAAAAAAATAGATTTCTCGTAATAGCTTGCTTTTTGAATTAGCGCGGATCTTGTCAATTATATCATCTGCGCTACGCTAACAAAGTAACAAATGAGATTAATGCTCTGAAAACTTTGTGCAACCCATAATGAGTATATAATAGGAGGCCGCGTTGTATATTGATAATCAGTAAAATCAGTTTTATTTCTGCAAATAGGCCCCTGGAGGCGCTTTTACACGTCCCAATATTTAAACCTACCACTGCTTCGGGACAAATGTGGGCTAGTGCCGAGAAGAAGCAGCGCAAGAAACTCGGTCACTATTGTCAGCCTCTTTTTAAATAAATATGTTTATATAAGATATATGCCAGTGCGAGCTGGGGCAATTTAAAGCCACACGTTCCTATCATTTATATAATCATTAATAGTATAGTACCCCTTTTTTATTAAAATTACTTTGATATATGATTTGAGTTTATGTACTGGGAGTTCAGCAATTGACAGTGGTAATTTATTGAAAATACGAATACAATTTCCCATGAACGATATAAAGATATAATTTACCTGGGACTATCTGTCCCAGGTAAATTATATCTTTATATCGTTCATGGGAAATTGTATTCGTATTTTCAATAAATTACCACTGTCAATTGCTGAACTCCCAGTACATAAACTCAAATCATATATCAAAGTAATTTTAAAGTCCAGTTAGGTAAGTCCAACTTCGAGAAAGAGATCTCTCGTCGAATCCAGCTCGGATGGGCAGCGTTCGGGAAGCTCAGCGGCATATATTCGCGTCCGAAATACCTCAGTGTCTCAAGACGAAAGTCTTTGACCACTGTGTGTTTCCAGTAATGACCTATGGGAGTGAGACGTGGTCGATTACTATGGGTCTCAAAAGAAGGCTCAAGATCACCCAGCGAGCAATGGAGAGAGCGATGCTTGGTATTTCCCTACTCGATCGAATCAGAAATGATGAGATCCGCAGGAGAACTAAAACAACCGACATCGCTCGAAGGATTGCATCGTTGAAGTGGCAGTGGGCGGGACACATAGCGCGGAGAACCGATGGCCGTTGGGGCGGAAAGGTTCTCGAATGGCGACCGCGTACCGGACGACGTTCCGTGGGCAGGCCTCCTACAAGGTGGACCGACGATCTGATCAAGGTCGCGGGCAGCCGCTGGATGCGGACAGCACAGGACCGATCGTTGTGGAGATCCTTGGGGGAGGCCTATGCCCAGCAGTGGGCGTCGTTCGGCTGATATGATGATATAAAGTATAAAAATGTAACTATATTTACTACTGCAATTATGTACAGACAACAGCACGTCAACCTACCACAAAACGTCAAATTTCTCAATTGATATTGATCTCTACTTGTTGGACTTAAAGTTGAAAATCAATTCAACGGCCTTTAACTTTTTGATTAGGTTGACCTGCCGTTTGTCTGTACTTAATTTTTAGGGTTCCGTACCCAAAGGATAAAAACGGGACCCTATTACTAAGACTTCGCTGTCTGTCCGTCGCTCTGTCACCAGGCCGTATCTCAAGAGCTGCGATAGCTAGACTGTTGAAATTTTCACAAATTATGTATTTCTGTTGCCGCAATAACAACAAATACTAAAAACAAAATAAAATAAATGTTTAAAGGGGGCTCCCATACAATAAACCCGATTTTTTGGCCTTTTTGGTACGGAACCCTTCGTGCGCGAGTCCGACTCGCACTTGGCCGGTTATTCTACATAATCTGTTTCACGTTCCAATATGTTCGTATACGTGTATCCGGGTTGACGTACGCCTAAATTTCCTATTAGATAATAGTTTTCAATATTCAATCCCTTTTCAGATTTGTGAAGAACATCAGTACCCATCCCTAGACAACACGGAAACATCCCTCGAAGGAATAACAAATGACCCTGTTCACGATTCTTGGTCGGAATTAACTGTGAGTGACAATAAAATAGTTTTATTTAGTTTTATTTTATGTGAGTAAATAATTATATAAATCTTATCCTACTACTTACTATTCTTTGATGAGTTTAATATTTTGTCTCATTTTATGATGAATTTCATTAGCAATGCAAAGCAAGCAAAAAAGATATCATTGACGTACCTCTTCCACTTTTATAATAATAGGGGTTAAAGTATGAAATTGCCGATTATTTTCCCACTTTTTATTTTGTTTATAGCTCTTAAGTATAGTCATATTATTGCGTAATTCTTTTTGTATTGTATCAAAAACTAAATAAAGTAACTTTTGACTAAAAAAAAAATGCAATACTAGTGCCTATTACTTCAAAGGAAGTCGTTGAAAAGACCCCTTACAATGTGTCAGCTGACCTTCTTGCTTCAATTAAGTATATTTGTATTATATACTTTGATTTTCAGAAATTTAAATACTATAATGCGTAGCTTTATAACCATCTAACTTTCACCTTTAATTGCATCGAAAACGGTTCAGGCGTTTTTAAAAAAAACTAAAAAAATTTTAGTATGGAAAAATGACTTTTCTCGTTTTCGTCCATACAAAACGGCAATTTCATACTTTAACCCCTAATATAATGCTCTGTGACTACAGCCGCTATAACGCGACCGAAACGTTAAAAAAGTAAGTGGTATCAGTTGAATAATGTCATCAACCCGCTTTTATAAATAAGACTTACTCGTATTTTTAAATGTTCTGTTTTTGTATAAAAAAAGCCTTTACTTAGACTGGGACGTTATAGTTTCATTTCACAATCTAAATTTCATTAAGCACTATTCCAGTATAGTTTTGGGCGTTAATTCCTAAACTGATTCTGGTGGACCCCCAGGGATCCAAGGGAGACTACGTTGGCATGACAAAAAAGCACCCAAATTGGTCTGGTATTAATATTTTGTTCGAACTAAAATGTTTGCTTGACTTTACTTTGAAAATATATTAATATTAAAACACAAGAAAAAATACAATTTTATTTATTGATACCACTCCGGGGAGTGTTTTAAATAAAATACGTGAGAATTGATTGGTGACTTGTGCTGTGAGTAGATGTCAAAAAAATGTTGGATATACTTAATCACTTTTATATTAGCCAACTTTACTATTTTCCACCGGAGCCAGCAAAATTTTAAAAGTTATGCAAACAATTTGGGAACGTCTGGTCACGGTATGAATGACATGGGGGCTTTTTACCCGACTACGACAAAGCCAACGGGAAGGGTAATCAGGTTCAGCAGTCTATGTGGGTATTTATGTGGGTTCCACATTTGTGGCTAAACTACTGAGCTGATTTTGGTGAATAAGGAATCGATCGATACAATCGATTCCTTATAACAGACCGGGTAACATAGGCTACTTTTTGTTATAAAAAATGCTACAAGGTGAATGCTACGACAAAATATTGGGGTATTTTGTAAAAAAGTTTGATGTCATAACGAGTGGGGTCTAAAATGAAAGAAGACAAAATTCTGAGTTAAAAATGTTAAAGCAATATAGCAAACTAGCTTTTGCCCGCGGCTTTGCTCGCATTAAATTCAGGGTGTTAAGGCTTAGGCCTTACCGCAGACGACCCTTGCTACATCGTTAAGCTCAGTAAAAAAAGTATAGTGTCATTACATTACACTTCCGTTTTCGCCGGCATACGCATCGTTTCATCACTGTTTAAATTAAATTAATTCTAATATCAAACCATATTGCATACGGAAAATTGGGTTTTCTTTGGCCCCGGGTGTCAAGCGAAGACACAGGGTAACAATAAAATTTCACCCCCTCTTTTAAGGTGTTGGGGGCGGATATAAAGAAATGATGCACGATTTTTTGTACTTTGTACCTGTACTTTGAAAATTGCGAAATGTTCCATACAAACTTCCACTCCCCATTTTAGGGAAGTGGGGCGTTGGAAAGAGACAAAAAGTAGCCTTTGTCACTCTCCTATCTGTACTTCAAAAATCACGTCAATTCGTCGCTCCGTTTTGCCGTGAAAGACGGACAAACAAACGGACACACACACTTTACCATTTATAATATTAGAATGGATATACACGGTAACATTGAAATCATTGAATTTTTGTAGCCGGGTTACGGATTTTTTAGCTATTTACACTTGTTGAGTGATCAATCTGCAATAAATTAGGAGGTGTCCGAGCCGGATCTACGGCAGCGCAGCGAGTCCGGCGCGGAGCCGGCGGGCTCCCCGGCGGGGGGGCCGGCGGCGGCGTGCAGCTGCGCGCTGGCGGCGCGCGTGGCCGAGCTGGAGGCCGTCGTGGCCGCGCACCAGCGGCAGCAGCACCACCTCGAGGATGAGGTAATACCTGATGCGATCGCGAAACTACACTGTCATAAAGAAATTTTTTTTTTTTTTAATATATTGGGTGCCTGACTCGTTGGTCTAGTACAGAGTTTCCCAAACATTGTTCTGCCATAGCCCGGTAATTTTCACACTGCTCCATTGTGACCATAGATATAGGATACAAGTAGATCCACTGACAGCCCGATAATGCGTTACCAGTTTTGATTTGTCAATGTGTGTGTTAACTAGTGACGTACCTTTAACATTTTTAGACTATCGATAATAATTGCAGTTTGTCGTTTGGAAAATAATGTTTACTGTCACACTGTTTTTATCTCGAGATTATGCACCTACTTTGCGGTATACCTAACCGCCCTCACTTCTTACAACTATAATAGTGGGCAGATAAATGTGCCCGGTGAGTATATTTTTTACATATAATTTAAAAATAAACAGTTTTAATTAATAAAAAAATAACAGCCATTGTTAATTAGTTTTCTTTATTTATTTCTTCAAAAGATATTCCCTTGTCATCTGCTGTGCCGTGTGAGCTTATCAATGGCAGTAAGTGAAAAAGAACAAGTAAACAAAATCTGAATAAACATTTACATTCTGATGTATCAAACACTGATAATTGACTTTTAAACAAGATTATCTTAGTTATGTGATTCCTTACAGTTTCCTTCTTCAAATTGTTAAGTTGACATTCATTTGAGACGCTAAACTTAAAATAACATCAAATTTCTCCGGAAACATTCAAGATAAATGTCGACAATAGTATCGATAAATTTGAGTCAAGCTCTAGCGTACATGTAAAATATTTCGATAAATTATTTATCTACCAAAATAATGTAAATAATCAATACATAGAACTTTATCTATACAAAATATTAAAATGAACAAGTGGATTGAAATAATTTTATATTTACAACTTAACAACAAGATCAAATTCAACAAAAATAACGCGTTTTTACGATGACGACTTTCTACGTATTTACCTGTGAAATGAGCAATTTTCTGGATTATTTTTGTGGTTGACTCCACAGGCACTCACAGAACATGTGACCATTGTTAGATAAAACTGTATTGACTTTAAATAATCTACGATGTACTAGATAATTACATAAAATTTTGAACCTTATATCGCATATGCCACTGGGTGTCACTCTGTCAAATACGACAGGTCACAAAACGAAAAGATTTGTTTTCTTTTTCTATCTTGCTAGATTTCCATAAGAGGTTTTCTTCTATCTCGCAGGCTTTGTCCGTCTATTATATTCTACGTTTATGATTGTGACCCACTTAATACTTTTAAAACCAAATGTTTTATTAATACTACTATTTAGTCACTAAAGTTTTACTAAAGAATTTAAGTTCCCCGTAAATGACGAAAGTCGTCGATCGATAGTAGGTATTAGGTATTTTATAAACAAGGCGGGAATGTTGCGACCTGGTTTTTTATTTTGATGGCCCGGTATCGCTCGCGACCCGTCAAATAGGAAACGCTGGTCTAGTATTCAAATTCAAATTCGTTTATTATCAACGTAATTTTTACATAGCTGTTAATGTGATTGGAGCCTCCTTTTAGACATCATGTTAATGTCTGTACCAGGAAACACCGCTCTTCCATATCATACTTACAATACTACCTTACGTTTCGAATATTACGAATCAAATAACAAAGAATAAAATGAAAACAATAGTAGTTTATACTATACCATTAATAAGCTACCGAGACACTGCGTCACAGCCTGAATTTTTCAGGCACATCAAGTCGGAGATGCGGGTTCGAGTCCCGCCTTGGACAAAATTTTTCAAATTTAAATATTGAACTTATAGCCAGTTTATCACAAAACTGACTCCAGCTTGATTTTTTGGTTTATATTGCCTTGCGTTTCGTTTTATCTTCGTATCTACGTCTTATTAATTTGTAAGTCTAATATCAAACAGTCTGTTACCTTTTCACATTAAGGGGACTACTAGAGCTAAGTGCAGACCCCAATTGATTTGATTTTATCACTTCTAAACAAAATCAATTGTCCAAAAACCAGAATAGTATAATTTTAGCAAATTACCTCTAGTATTTATTGAATCACAGTAAACTTTTCATTTAGTTGTTTATAAAGTCGAATTTGTCGCTAACGCCAAAAGCGGCCGATTTCAGCAATAATGTACAATACGAAAGAATGCCAGAATGAAAAGACAACAGTTAACAGTGATTCAACAAATACTAGAGGTAATTTGCTAAAATGATACTGTTCTAGTTTTTTGAGAATTGTTTTTGTTTAGAAGTAAATCGATTGGCAGCACTTAGCTCTAGTAATCCCCCTAAATTAGTTAACACCGTTTTTCCAGGCTCGCAAGCTGCGTCGCCAGAACGCCCGCCTTCGCGAGGAGTCCGCGCGCGCCGTGCGCCAACTGAGGCAGTTCACGCAGTGGCTTAAGCGCACGGTGGACCGACAGTGAGCCCCTAACACACGCACCACCGACATAACAACTTACCCACAAAAACAATATAACACATAAATAGGCTACTCAACACTTTCCAAAGATTAATAATTTCCTGATTAGGCGATCAAAAATATATCCCCATATTTTTGGTTAATAGAAAACCGCAACAATTTTAAAAGTCCAAAGGACATAATTTTTTTACTATGGAGCTTGGTACTAAAACTAAACTAGGCACTGATTTAAACTAGGTGAAGGAATAAATTTTTACGAACCCATTGATGCCTGATTTATTAATTTAAAGACCTCCGTTTTTTATTTATTCACTCAAAATAAAAATATGTTTTAGGCTCATTTATAGCAACATTATTAGAGATAGCAGAAATTTAAAAAAAAAACCTGACAGTTGTCCGTCGTCAAGTACTCTGTGGTCAAATCTATCAGTTATACGATTCGTACTTATTTTGTTATTATGTATTAATTGTATACCAATATTTTTGTTGTTGTTTGCATATCGATCAAGGCAGAAAACAATCAATAAACGCAACGGCGTGTCCCTGGACCCGACTGACCGTTACTACGTTAGGCGATTTATCAAACATGCATTTTAAACATTTAAAAACTGCAAGAAATATATTCAAGACCGGAAAATGTGTGCGGGAACCGTACCTATAACTGTTTCTAAACTAATATACAAAAATCTGTAGAAAACTGTGATAAATAAAAATACAGCTTTGTCTTATTTTGCATTTATATACCAAAACATGTGAAATGATTGTCGTGTAGTTGTCTGGCAGTGGACTAATATTTTAAAATAAAACACATATCTGTACAACAATGTATTATAATCAACATAGTTTTATAATTTTGTTGAACAAAATATTTCATTCAATGCACTAGGTATTTTGGGATACGAGTCTAACACTATCTACTACAACTTGACTTTTACTATTTGTACTCGTACATACACACAAGCGATGATATTAGACGCAGTATTTTGGAGCAAATAATTATTGCATTATCAACACTAATAATATTTGCAACAATAATTTATTGTTTTGTTACTGTCAGAAAAATATTTGTTTTTACTTTCTGTTTATTTCGGTACACGCTAAGGTCTGAGTCCATGCTGCCTTGTTATTAGTGAATTCAGTCATTCTATAATGTCATGAAACTCAAAAAAAAACCATTTTTTTCTTTTCCCGCGCACAAAACCTTAGAAAAAACATGTTTAACAGCTGAAAGCCGTCAAATAATTATTATTGTCATTAGGCCAAATAAAACTCGTAACTTTGGTTCGGAAATGCATACAGCTTAGGTTAATTTTTTTTTTTTTTTTTTACTATAACGGAGGTCTTTAAAAATCTTAAAGTTATGCAGAATGATAGCTTTTAGTCTCTAGATTAGTACCAAAAAAAATTATGTCCTTTCGTACACCGATAAAAAAGCTGTCGGCCATATTGGTCTATAGATTGTTTGTTCTGTGACGACATACGGGTCAAAACAATCATTTGACATTTAACTAACATTCAGATTTCTTTTATCTGGGTTTTCGAATCTAACATCCGTGTTTGCTCGTACCAATACAAATATTAAACCTCAATCTCTGCACTTTCTCAGTCATTTATATAGAAAATGGCAATGTAAAACTATAGGCAACATAAAGAAATGTAATGTCGTAAGATCCGGCATGAAGTTTGCTTTGAGTCCTATGACGTCATAACATGACCAACAGCGTTTACAAAGTTTAAAAAAAAATGTTTAAATTGAAAATATATAGCTATAGCTATCCTGCATTTACGTTAACTAAAATCAATAAATATTTGTTGCGTAACTGAAATACTACAGAAACTATTCATTATTGCGTCAAATTTGAAATGAGTAAAGTAGCCTATTCCTATGCGTTGTTAAATTTTTATGTATGTAAATATCAAAATGACTGGTTTCAAGAAATATTCAAAATCACCAACCTCTGTATAATAAAATTATGAATTAATAATGTTTACTAATGAAAGCAATATTTCCATCCATTAATAATTTGGTCACAATAGGTTAGATTCTTGTTAATAGTTAATAATTATATTTATCGGACTACAGTATATAACATTATTTAAGTAATTTTTTATTGATCGAAGAACAAAATGTAGTGTTAAGCTAACTGCGGATAGCGTGAGAATATTAATAATGAGCAGTATCTTATGAATTGTGTGCCTTTTCTACGCTTCGGGCGACGCGACGCCTTTGTTTTGGCATTTTGGTTTTGTACCTCGGCTGTTGGGTATGGCAACACACAACGTACGTGTAGTATTTATTACATTTGTTTGTTACTTGTTGTTTTATAGTATACAAATTGTATGAATATAGTATATTTATCGTTGCCTTTGCAAGTTAGCATTAGAACTATGTATTACTTAAATCAGAAATAAGATAGATAAACTACATAATGATTGTTTTCAATTTCCTTAAAAATATAAATAAGTATCTGGATAACAAAAATAAATCGAATTATCGCATGTCAATTGAAAGGACAGATGTCAGCTTATGCTTTAATTAGATTCTCGAAACCGTGGAATGCACTCAGAATGAGTGCTAGTCTTATTACAAAGACTAACCCCCGTATTTATAAAGAAGTAATTACTTATTGCTTAAGAAAGTCATAACTTAAGATGTTACTACCTAGTGCTTACGTGAAGGAAATGGGTCACCATTAATAGACATATTGTTTGGCTGAGAATGCTAACTTTTCATAGTTCTAACTTCCAATAATTACTAGACTAAGGACTACAAATTGTCACCTAAGTAATTACTTTTAGTCAAGTAATTACTTTTACTTGTTTATAAATACGGGTGTAAGTACTTGTGGATTACAAATCGACTTATAGTCCATAAAATATAGCTTGATTAGAATGAAACCTGTCAAACTGAGGAGACTAGTTTTGGGACTGACTCGACTGATCAAACGAAAAAAAACAGTTATGGCGAATAATTTAAAACGAAAATCAGATAAATTAAGATTTAACAGTAGGTCAGTATCTTGATCATCATCAAAATCATTGGAATAATCATGAAAATCAATTCGAATTTTTTTCATCGCTTATAGAATCTCATAAATTTGAACATCTTTCGTAAACTATTAATAATTGCAATTTGATGTTCCTAGTATCAACCAATGCTTAATAAATCATTTAACATTTATTTTACATTTCTTCGATTTTGAAATATCGTTAGTCTATGGATTTCGATTTATCTATTTTACGTCATCACTAGCGATTATGAAAAATGACGTAACTTTGTAAAGACGTCTTTTATAATTAGGTCTAATTATTGTCACTAAATTATTATAATGTTTTTGACTGTTAATATCTATTTTATATTTATATTTATTATTATTCTTATCTTGCCAGTTACCAATATTTTTTCGTGTGCAAATGTGTTTCACTTGTGTGACGCTGGTACAAAGTTACGTCGTCTCTTTAAATTAGAACTGTCATTCTAATCAAGCTATATTTTAAGGACTATAAGAAATATTTTTTGTTTATTAAGTAACTTGTTCGACTTTCAACATCCAGATTTCAATAAAAAGTATATTGGGATGTCGATTTCCCGTGAAGTAATGACTGGAACAGGCGAATAGCGACTTGACAGGATAATCTATCAACAACAGTTGAAAATATATTCGCAACTACTTCAAATGTATTTGCTGAGAGGGTGCGTTGTATGAACATAGATTGTGAACGGGTTAATATGTAAAAATAACATTAAATAATTAGTTATCGTGTAAGAAACAAGTAAAATCAATACGGTTGGCATTGAGAAGGGGGTAGTAATATTTAAGAAGTATAATAATATGAATTGTAAGGTGAACACCAATTAGATTAGGTAATTTATCAC
The DNA here is from genome assembly GCA_949315895.1 of Anania crocealis. NCBI lineage: Eukaryota > Metazoa > Arthropoda > Insecta > Lepidoptera > Crambidae > Anania > Anania crocealis. Next base: position 3,390,342 of record OX438856.1, read on the forward strand.
GATTCGAACGTGTAGTCGTGTAGCCTTGTAAACTTTATAATTGTGTTTGTCTTCTTTATTTATATTTATTGCATTTCGAGCAACACGTTTGGCGTCGTTTTCTACAAACGTGAAAAGATTATTGTAAAAGTAACATTCTACTTTCTGCACTAGCTAGTGAAGTTAGATTAAACAAAATAGAAACCTGCCAAATATTAATACCGTAAGAGTAAAAGCACAAATATACATTTTCCTACTACAACATACATCATGAGATAGCGTAGTAGATCGTTGTCACCATTATTAAAATTTAATCACTAAGCGTCAAAATAGTCAATTATTCTATGCTACCATATCTACTCATTCCCCGCACCACAGAAATCCAGTAGTGGCTACTAACTTTTTTGTTTTTCATGCTAAATTCACAACTTTGCGCATTTCGCATTGTTTATTTGTAACTATATGCATTTTTCCGTTCTAGCCTGCGTCTGACACATCGCTGATCACTAAAGGAATATGTCATATAAAAACTACGTAAATATAACGAGATTCAAATTGTTGCGTATTAACTGTATAATAAAAGAATATTGACTGATTCGACCATACTTCGTTTAGTTGTTATGATACAAGCTTCTGTTATCTCATTACTTGCAACATTTGACAAGAACTACGACGTTATTTGTCACACAATACTGACAAGGTCGTGAACCTACTTGCGCAGAATTTGCGCAGCGTTTCACTTAACTAGTTCGGAGCCAGGCTCAAAATCAAAATCTTTATTGTAAAAAAAAACCATAAAATGTAAAAGCATAAAAACAATGTCAACTTCTTGAGTTTGTAAGACTTCGTAATTTTATATAGTATTCTCTAGAAAATCCAAGTTTGACAATCAACTGTTTTTACGAGTGTCTGGTTAGATTAACCATATTAGTAAAATGAAAGCTTTATTAGTTTAAGTTGTTGTAATTTAAGAGGAAGTTTAATTACAGGACTTGCGTTATTATTATATAGTTAGTTGTTATATTAACTGCGCAGAGTAATTACGAATGTATTAACACTTTCCAGGACACCAACCGCCTGTCGACGTGATAACAATGAAACTTCTATTGCGTCTAGCACTGTGTCCCGGAATGTGTTAACTTGTATTTAGGGAGATGTTCATGATAAGATCAACATCGTAATAAAATCGATACTGATTTTTTTAAATGCTTTTATTGTATTTACAGACACTGGAAATATGGGAAATGGAAATATTTTTACATATTCAGTTATTTATTTTATGTTCAAAAGATTTTTAAAACTATAAACAATAAATTGAGGTTATATACCAGCATGTGCTCAAATGGTTCATAAACCTCCCATCGAGTTAAAACGCTAAAGGAAAATGATTTATCTATCACATATTAAATCAAACATTGAGTGCATATTAAGGGATAAACATATTTCTCTAAGCAAACATTTTATTTTCAATTTAGACCTTATTATTCGATGTTCAGACCTTGGTTATTAAGGTGTACCCGAGCCCCGCCTAGAAAATTCTGGATAATACCTAAAAAGGGCACTTGAAATTTGTAATATTGGTGCTTGCCATGCTAGGTAAACAGAAAGGCCTACAGAATCATTATTACTGTCTTATTTATTACCTACATAGGTAATTTCATGAAGCATTACTTTGAAGTACTTTATTTTATTTTTATTATAATGTAAATACTCTTTCGCTAGAAAACCACTTTCTTTTAGTATAAATAGCCCCAACAATTTTTTAAATAACAATAGGGAATTTAACGTTCAATGTTAACGACACCACCGTAATTTTGGGATAACATATCGTTTAAGAACTATTATATCGAGCTAATATGTGTTTATACTATATTAACAAATAAGTATTGCTATCACAACAACAAATTATACAACGTATCTTATTTGAAAGAAGACAGATTATGTACGATATAATAAAAAATATTTAGCTTCATTCTTGGTAAATGAAAAGTGTTTTTTTAAATATTTTTGTATAATATATTAGGGTAACAACACTATTTATTAGTGGTGTCATCAACAATAAACGGAATTCAACTATACATCGAAAAGTACTAACAGGGCAGCGGTTAAGTAAATTGTTTGAGAAGACTTCAAAATAAGAAAATTGTACATAGTAAAAGCGAATTTTAGAAATCAAGGGCTTTTTAATTTGTCGCGTTTTTGCGCAGTAGCAAGTAGGGTTCCGTGGTCGCAAATTTTGACTTAATTTATTTTGTTGTTCCATGATTCTACATAGTTATTTTTTTTAATTTACTACCTGTTCTACATCGCTTGTTATAATTTTTCCTTCTCCAAGGATTATATAGGCAATAGTTATTATATAAGTTGGTTGAATAAAACCAGCGTTTTTCATTAAACTTGCTGTATCCATGAACATTAGGCTACTGGACTCTTTATAAAAATAGGTAATAAATGATTAATATAGCTTGATAAGACGAAAAAAGTAATACTCTATATTTTTAGTACCTAGAAAACCGCAACACTTTATATGAAAAGTCCACTTTTCGTACACCGGCTATAACGCTAATTTCTGGTTTTCCGACGTCACACGGGTTTACTATCTGTAAAAAAAATAATAAAAAAAGGAAGAAGTATCAGTTCCGAGTGTTACTGATACTTCTTAGTGTTACTGAGACTGTTTCATAAATGACCCGTAAAATCTGACATGAAATTTGATTAGATCCGTATGACGTCATAACATAGCTGACAGCGTTTTCAGAGTAAAGTAAAATCTTTCTTATCAAAATCGATAAATATCGGTTTCTTCAGTGAAATACTAGAGAAACTACACATTTATTGCGCCAAAATTATGTATGTTCAAGTAGCCTATTAGTTTAAAAAACAATTTCAATCAAAAATCTAACAATTGACCTGTTTTCTGTATATCTGTCCGGCGTATTTTTTTTATATTAGTTCAAAATATGATCAGGCAGGTTATGAGGTATTAATTAACTAATATTTTTTTTACATGGTAAATAAATAGGCAACAAATTCTGATAAAAACTTATCAGTATTACAAATATTTCAAGTAAGCTTGTAACTACTTGTTAAACAACATCAGATGAGTAATACGTCAACAAAAAAAAAGTGGGGAACCATGTAATTAAATCAACTTGGTTTTTTCATTCGGGTCGAATATAAGAGATTCGTTAAGTCGGACTGTACACATCCAGTATAACACCTATTATTAAATTTGGTCATACCAAATTTTAAAGCCGATCAATTATACTTTCTAATCCATTCGATATATTCGGAACAAAACTTAAAAACTAGAAACCAGAACTATAATAGGACGTGATTTTCTGATCAAATCGATAATAATAGCGATAGCGTATTTTATTACGCTGACCATAAATAAATATCATAGTAAGGTAGTCTTCTTAGCCCATCCCACCGTAACTAATTGTTTTCTAATTTATCGAATGCACTTACTAGCTCTGATTGTTCACAATGAGAGTAATCTCTGTTTCTAAAATTAGCTACATTGTCATAAACCTAATTGTTAAATACATTATGCCCAGAAGAAAGTTTATTTGAATTGATCAGATTTTGGTTAAACTTAACTTATTACATGTTATTACATGATTATTTATAATTTTATTGCATCTAGTTGAGAAATACAATACAACATTAAGCCTAAGTTAGTTTTTATATAAGGTAATAAGAGTGATATTTGTTTGCTCGGACTTAGTTGTGTATAAACATACCTACAGCAAATTTCTGTAAGATTTATGACTTCGAGACAAGTGAAATAATTTTCCCTAAATAATTTTATAAAATATATTTGTAAGAATTCTGAAACGTTTACATGATTTGGTGACTAAGGCCTAAACAAACCTATTTAGAGTTATCTGTTGCATTTTTGGGTAGATTTATTGAAGTAATAATACTTATTGTTAGAGATATCACGAACTTTGCACCGATATTGTATGACTTTTAGTAAGCTGGCGTTAAAATATACTTATTAGTAAGTTCTGTTTTATTGATAACCAAAGTTAATTAGATAATAATCGCGACAGTTTTCAACTGTGGCGTAACAAGCATGTACTTAAATTTTAATATCTTTCGTTGTGGATACACACTTATCGACAAATTAATTCTTAATGCAAATAAAGAAATGCTTCTAGGGTGTTTTATATTTTTTATCATCATTGTATTTGGTTGAATTCAAGTGTAAGTCCACGTCCCCATTACACTCACAGTAAGCGATCTACTGTCCTCTGACTAACTGACGCTGATCTGCGTAGTTAGCTTCCGAGCTGTCCGACCGTGAGGATCTTTCGTTACGACTCAGTCGCTCACTGAATAAGTCTGCAAGCGAAACGCTAGCAAGTACAGTACTTGTATGGATACTCTAATAATATAGGGGGAGGCGAACTAACGGCAAACAGTTGACAGCTCACTGTGTGCCTAATGGGGGCAAGACCTTATGTACACGTAGGTATTGTTACGCCACTAGTTTTGTAAGTTTTGTATAATTTTTGAGTTTTTTTTTTACTTTCTTTGTAATAAGTTTTGTACATTTATTATAGTGACATTCCAATAAAAGTATTTACCTACCAAACGATGTTTTTCAATCCACTTCGAAAAAAGGAGAAGTTCTCGATTAAACAATATCCTTTGTATGAATATTGTAAATTATTTTATGTAGGTATTTTCCCGATTCCTTGAAGACGACGACTTGACCGATTTGACATTTCATCCTGTATATTAGCAAACCTGTATATTAGTTTATAAAAAATGAAAAAATGTGAAACATAATTTGACAATTTTTTTTTTTCGATAAAATTAAGCTTAGGTATAAACCCGTTTACTGAATCAATGGACCTGGCGTCGATGACGTCACTGCGACGCATGCTTACGGTTTGCAAAAAAAGCAACATTAAGAATATTTATGAAACTTAAATGTTGGTGAAAAACTCTAGGTCTTAGAATAATATTATTCTAAGCTCTAGGTATGCTTCGTTAGATTTGATAACTGGAATGATAATAATACGACCGGACGCATCGGTATTCAGTCCGTGGCCTTAAATAAATATTCGAGGCTATAATCATTCAAAATAAATAACGCAAGACTGAAATTACTATTTTTTATTTCAAATAATCAAAAAGTAGGTAACTTGGTTATGATTCTGCAACAGTATCATATCAACCTTCAGAATTATGTTGCGTCCATCACTATGGATAGTATTCCCTTTTATTTTTGCAGAACACAAAACTTAATAGGAAGATATCTAATGATTACTGCCCAAAACAGTTCAATAACCATACTTAATAAAATTAGACCAAAACATTTTTTTTCTAATACCTCACTGGGCCATACAGAGCCATCTAGTCCCAAATTAAGCTACTAGTAAGTACCCTGTCGTATGGGGTACTAGACAACCGATAAACTTACTTATATAAATTATAACAAAACAATCAACAAAAAACTTAAAAAGGATATTCAAAACTGAAAGTTTTGTCATAGACGAAGGTAGATGCGTATCGGTGACAAAGATGCTCACAACCTACTGTTTAATTCGATTATTATCGATACTACTTTTTAATCGATATTAAATGATTGACTACTCTAATTGTTTGTAGGTCTTACTCAAAGTTGTACATAGGTATACTTATATAAGCTATTGGATGTTGTTTTATAAACCGTAGATGAATGAATGTAGGTGAGTTGACTGAAGGTGAATCATCATAAGTTTAAACAAAATCAAGTGAAACGATCTTCAGACATATTAAACAGTAGGTCTTCCGGCCGTAGTTATTTTGAAAATATTAATTACAGTACAGCAAGATTTAGTAAGTAGTTGTTGCAATGATACGGAACCCGCACAGTGTTGCGGCAGCAGCACGTCGCTATTCTGCCGCAGCGTTGATTTGTTATTTGGTGGTGGCGCAGACCACCTATAGTTCGGTGTACTTACACGTAAAAAGTTTTTCCATGTGTCTTATCGTTATGGAGAGTTGAATTGTTTAAGCAATAAAGAAATACACAAGAAGGCATTTCTAACGCTTCATCACACTGAAACACTCAACATTAACGGAGCTGCACATGCAGACAGACATACAAAAGTAGGGGATAGTGGGGTAATTGGGAATACCTAACTTGCAACCCTAATAAATAATAAAAGAAAGTCATAAATGTAATCAACTATTATTGCAACATGAACGTTACTAATCTAGCTATAAAGAAATTTACTCAAAACTCTTGGAAATAAACTTTATAATTAAAAAAATAAAGAAAATAAAAAACATTGCCGTTCGTATTTACCCGATATCGTGTGGGGTAATTGAGATCAGTCCGCGGGGGAAATACGAACGATATGGGGCAAGACTGATGGAGGGATGCCTAGACATGAAAGAATAATACCAGTCTTTGCCTGCTAACTGCAAGTCTTTGTTGAAACTATGTTTCAATGTATAAGCTTCAGCAAACGTAAAAGCAATTTTTCGTAGTGACTTTGGTGTTATGCCATAAAAAGATTCACAGCAGTCGAGTATATATTTTTCTAACTGGTCTTCTTGATTCTTATTAAAGACAGCGTACCGACCTTACTTTGGCTTCTTAAAAATTACTTGGTTAACTTGTTTATGCAATGTTGTTTTTGGTACTGAATATTTGATCGCTGCTTTGCCCAAGGTAAGCTGTTTACTTCTAACATCTTGTATAGCACGGCGAAGATCTTCAATTTTGTATTTAAGTGTGGTTTTTCTTACGTAATGTCTAGGCATAAAACAATATCAAATATGAGAAATCTTTCAGGATCAATTACCTATAAGGGGTAATTAAGAACGTTCACATTTACCCTCCTGATGCCGTTCCTAATTACCCAAACTTGGAATGTCGAAACAAAATGACCGTTACTCGCGATAGTATTAACGGTGAACTTAAAACTACTCGGATTTTATATACTGATTGTACATGCAAGATGGCAAGAAAATATGTTGTCATAAAACTCAAAAATATACTTTTTACACTGACTTTTACCTACGGCAAAAATTGTAACAAAAATTTGTAAAAGATTGTTTGACTCACTCTGACGGAATGCGTGCGTGCTCTCATTCACATTTTTGCGGGCAGACTAAGGGATGACAAACGCATCGACTTACATGTGTGCGGGCGGTGTAGTGCGGGGGGTGTATTTGATATTCAACTGTTCCCAATTACCCACCGTTCTCAATTACCCCACCTTCCCCTACTCTGTGCCTGTAAAATAGCGTTCCTACTATATAGACGTTTTCGCGTAAAACAAAAAACTCCCTATGACTTGGAAATGTGTAAACCACGCAAACATTTCAATAAGTTAAGTTAGGTTAAGTTATTTTGTGTAAGTAAGTATTTATGAAGAACTGCTGCTAGCTGCTGCCCGCGATTTCTTCCGCGTCAATTTCTGTTATTGTGATCACGATTCAGAAGTTTTTAAAAGATTATAGCCTGTGAAGCCTGCCTCAATAAATGGACTATCCAAATCAAAAGTATTTTTCAATTTGTACCAGTAATTCAAACAAACAAACGAACTCCCAGCTTTATAATATTAAGTACATAGCTACCTATAAAATAGATGATTGAATTCATACTAATGACATGGCAGCATGTTCTCAGCTCTTAGCTGGTTCCGAAAGAAACAAAATAAAAGGTAAAAAAAAACAAAAACGTAAATATTTTTAACGGCAAAGTTGACCGGAATCAAGATTGAAGATAATTTGTAAAACCATAATAAAACATTTTTTTGTTTTCTATTAGATACGAATGGTAACAGCAAACGTTCCAATCTATATTTAAATAATTAGTGTCGTATTTACTTGTCAGGTTCACAAGTTTCATTAATTGTAAGACCCAAGTGAACACTGAGTGTCACTGACTGAGCAAGTAATCACTACAAGTGAATAGCAAGCAGATCAACTGGACCAACATGAGTACACAAAGTAAGTTAAAATTGATTAAACTCATAGTTTGTATTTCGTCCCATTCCATCCCTAGCAGGACTGTATAATTTAAGCTTATGAAATTAAGTATTCATGTTATAGATGTGCCTACTCATAAACTATCTTAAATTCTCGTGCATTCCTAGTTATACTTAGACTCTCTAATATTTACTTACTCTAATTATTATATTTATTTTATTTCAACAGACAATTATAATTTAAATGATTATACCTCTGAGACACAGATGTTTTATGTTCAAATTGATGACCCAAACATCATAGAAACTCCAGTAGAGTCTCAAGCGATTCCTATGAACATGCTGCTAAATGTAAGTGTCTGACTTTTATGTCTGCATGATAAATATATAATTTTCTGATTAAATCATTATAATAAATTAAGTGTTGATGAGATGTGGTGCTATCTGTATGTGCGGGTTCTAATGTCCAATTAAAAGCACAGTTGATATATATGCTCTAATCTTGACTATGGTAAAATAATAAAATAATGAATCTACCTAAACCTAAAAATATAAAAGTGAAGCTACAAACATGAGTCTTGACAAAACAAATGAAGTTTTGTAATTATTAGTGTAGGATACTATTCCATAATGAAAGGCACAGTAATACATTCATTTATTTAATCTTGCTTATGATGAAATAATGAAAGGCACAAATATAAATGGAAAGCTACAAAATAATGTGTCTTGCTTGACGCAATGTGAAAAATATACAATTTGTTTTTAAATCTAAATTTTCTTCTTGTGATAGATTCGAATTGAGAAATGTATATGTTTTAATTTTAAGTATCCTTTGTTTTCGATTTTTAATAAAGACATCAATTAAACTAATGGTTGAATATTAAGTAATCTATGTTACAGACAGTATTTTGTGCATTTCAGGCTCACAATGAACATTATTTGTTGCCACTATTGAAAGATAAACAACAAGCTGAACAATTGTGTTTTTATGTGGGTAAGTAAAAGTTTGTTTACTTATATCTGAACAAGAAAAACTAAAATGAAAATTGCTGGACACTGGCAACTTAAATGAATAAATAAAAACTGATCTTCAGAGTTTTAAGGCTGCCATTGTTTCTTTAAAAGCCAACAATATCAGAACAACCAATACCATCTATGTTGCAACAACAGTATGCATATCAGAGGTGTAAAAGTAACGAAATATTGCGTACCCATATGAACTCGACAAAAAGTACTCGTTACTTTCATATCGTTACTTTACTCTGTACACTTGATACCTCATTAATAACACAGTGTGGAACAACAAATAGAGTCGTATTTCATACATAAAGTATGATATTACGGAGTCGTTATTTTTATTTTATTTTTTCAATTAACCGAACCGATTCATAAAACATACAATCAGCAAACGTTACAACACACGCATTACAGTACATTCGCGACCTACTACGGAAAATGCGAGTAACGAAATGCATTCGTGAGTAACGATTCGTTACTCGGTACTACATGGAGTACCCGTTACTCAGTACCGAATACATACGGTTTGTTACAGCTCTAATGCATATTCTTGTTGAGAGCTTCTGTTGTGTATGCTGCATATACTTTGTATGCATGCTTTTTTTCTACTTTCTTTCTTTCTATAATATCAGTATACTGATATTATAATTGCAATTAAATTGCTTAAATTATCATATAAAGTAATTAAATTATAAGTTTTAGATTATTTTTTTATCAATGTCAAAGGTAATGTTTAAAATCATGTGTAATGAAACTATTTCAAGGCAGCGACAGCATAAGTTTATCTATTGAGGTTGACTCATATTTATTTAAAAAGGGGCTGAAAATAGTGACCGAGTTTCTTGCGACCTCTCGGCACCATCCCACACTAGTCCCGAAGCAATGGTTGGTTTAATTATTGGCATGTGTAAAAGCCCTTCCTGGGGCATGTTTGCAGAAATAAGACTGATTTTACTCATTTTAATGAAACAGTGAGAAATCATCATCAACTCCCCTTGCATTTAGAAAGATCTCTTTATAGTTTTTACATTTGTGTAAATGTGTGCCATGCATGATAAATGCAAGATAGATAAGCCAGCTAGCATTTGAAAATAAAAAAACTTAAATCTACATTCGTAGACTCGCAGCTGTTAGAGATTCTGTTAAGGGTGCTTAGGCACAGGAGACCGCGATAGTACCTGTTATACAAGGCCGACAAAATGATTTATAAATAAAAACTCAACTCTAAATGTATCTCTATTTCAGAACCAACCGATAATGGCGATGATCAATCTTTACAGAATTATATCAATAACCAGAGGTACTTAGTATCAACTAACGGTAATGTCCTCTCTATACAAACAAACTCAGAAATATCTAATAAAAGTGCTATGTTACAAAATAATGAATCACTGCCAAGTACTTCTGGTAAAGCCTCTATCGCCAACCTTAAGCAAGATAATACAAAAACTAAATTGCCAGATAGTAAAAAACATACATCAAAAGTTCAAGGATTTGGTAAGTTGTGTAATCATAGTAACCGCTTTATTGTCTGAACTATTTAGGTTTTGACCTCTCAAGATCCTTGGTCAAATCCTTTTTTATTTGGTTATATTATATCTTCTGCGTAAGGTGTTACTTAAAATGTAACCTGGTAAAATTCGGTAATTTTAAGACCCGAGTTCACCAATACTTAAACAGCCGGTAAACAAAGAGTGACAATTAATTTGACACAATTCCCATAGAATACAAAATATGTCAAATAATATTTTAAACGCTGTTTAAACTTAAACGTCTGTTGGTGAACTCGGGCCTAATCGTCTTACAAACGAATACCAATTAATCTACCCAATATTGTAAACCCTTGCAAGGTAATAATTACATAATTACATGCGCTTGCCGCATGTTGTTACTAAATCGTAAACGTCGTGCATTATTTATTTTATTTTGCTGTAATTGCTGATCAATTCTAAAAAATATAATAAAAATATAACTCTGCCAAGAGGTTTATAAATACGGATAGGAAAATTGGCGGTCGTTTGACGGTTAAAAAGCACGGTACATTAATTTGTAGTTCACCTAGCGGACCGGGTTGTGCCGCCTCGCGCTGTGGCCGTCCTGCCGGCAGCACTGCAGATGCGGCGCGAGCGCATAGTGCCGAAGCGCCCGTTACCAGAGCGAGTGCGGTTCGGACCTGTCCTAGGTATTTTTTTTGTCATAAACATTTAACGGCTTCGGACAAGTCCATACAGCCTAGTCTTTAGTTATAATTTCAATTTGAAATACATACAATATCATAGATACTAACATAAACATAATAGCCTAACCTAACCTATACCTAAACTAACCTAACCCATTAAAATGTATGGGTGGTTTATACATTTCAAATTTTCAATTATTACAAGAGTTTTACGCGAGAAACGTGGATCAAAGTCAAATAGGAGCGCCTTTACTTGTTTCTCACTTTTATTTGATTTATCCTAATCACTGACACATTATTACACAATAAATGCCGCTTAGGATAATTTCACAAAATTACGAAACAAAGTCCATCTTTCTCTTTTCGTTTTCCGCGCAAAACTCCAGGTAAATATATCTTTAACAAAAAGTCTTCAGCTACGTTGTCACAGAAGCGAAGAGGAGACCAGCGAATCGCGAATCAACCAATCACAGTGGTCGATATCTGTTCTTTTGATTTAGAGCACAATCGGGCTATCACTAGTGAATTTGCCACTACTGGCGCTTGTGTCACGTGAGGTCCAATAACATTCACTTTTCACTGGTTTTAGCGGGCTTCGTTACTTAAATTATAATTTCTTTAATTTTTAAAATTAAAATTATTGCAAATATGGATTATTTGGCGATTAATGTGAACGCTTTGAAAGCGGAATTAAGAAAAAGCGAGCGAAAAGAGAAACTAGTTCAGAAGTTAGTTTGTTGATATGAAGATAGTTATTTATAAATAATTAATTTAATTAGATTCAAGATTTCAAACTTTGTATCGGCGCCGATCTTATGACAGCTATACCTCCGGACCTCAGTCTACAGTGGCGCCAACTGGTGAGCAAAGAAACGGTAGTCCCCATTGGTCAATTCACGGTACGCTCCTCTCCACTTCTGTTGAAACGCAGGCTTAAGGTTTTCCGCCTATACCAGGGGTTTTTACTGAAACTATTATCGTGCTGCATAACTATTATAAAAAAATTATAACTCGATACATCGGCCGTGGTCACAGGCTGTGGCTACGACCGTTTTGACCACGGCCGATGTAACTTGGTCGTAATGTCAGGCATATAAAATAAGGTATGTGACTACAATGACAAAACACAAACTGTTAACTGTTAAATATAACATTTTAATAATTATTTTGGCTTGGTTAAATAAAATAGAAAAAAATGCATAACATTAATTAAATTACCTACCAATTTATTCCTATTTAAACTTTCCTGAAACTGCTTTTGTAATATTTCAAACCTAGCTTAATTTGTAAAAAAACAAATATTTTGCTTAGAGGTGTAAAGAGTGCGAAAGAGCAATGATAATTTTTATATGATACTTATCTATTAATTCACATGCAATATACACAGGAAAAAATAAATAATAGAAAGGATTTACTTTTTTTTTATTGCAGGTATTATAAAAACAAAAACATGCTCAGAAGCCCGTGACATGATTCTCGATGCTGCCCTTTCGAAAACTCCTATATTTCTGTTAAAAAATGGTGATAGTGTCAAGCATATAGATGTTAGTGATAGAGGTAAAAGATAAAAGTATCTATATACATTTTTCAAACTGCTGCTGCTAGCACTAATTAGGAATTTTGATGTGTTCAAAATTATTGTATAATGGTTTTATACAATAATTTTCAACACATCAATTGTGACTAAAAACTAAGTGAAAATTACATAATTATTTATTTTAGTCCTTATTTCTATTGCTGATACATAAAAACACTTTTACAAAGGAATGTAGAGCTCGCCTTAGCTAAAATGACGCGCCCCACTACTTATTTGCTTGATTAAGATGTGTGAGTGCAAACATTTATGTCACTTCATCTGTATGACAGTCTTCATTGATTCGTAAACATACTAACTGAATGCGACATCGTAGTCAAAGTATTGAGTGACGCCAATGATATTTTAAAGTTAAATATGTTCATAGTAATTCGCGTATTTAATTCGTTCCGAGCAATCCAAAACTGCACACATTGACAAGTTTCACTGATAAACAGAACAAAAGATGCGAAATAGCACGCAAATGAAAGAGATGGCTATAATTTTTAATGATTACCGCTCGACGCAGACTATGTACAAAATTAGGACGTATTTGAGTCTCACAACGCGCGCGCTTATAACATATCTGCTTCGTTTTAATATAATATCATAGATAACTACCTGTATATTCCAATAAGTACCTATCTAATTTTGCTGTGGGGGAATGTGAAATATTAAAATACATTTTCATAAGAAAATTTGTGTGATTGAATAAGATAATTTGTATAGTACCAAATTATATTATGCGTCCATAGGGCGCGTTATTTCAGCTCAGATAAACATTATGTAGGTACACGATTTTTATTGCAAACAAAAGTGTGTACTTACAAATGCCTAAAGCGTATATAGTGCAAAATCTACTCAAAATGATTGGTTTTCTGAAATGATTTTTATTTAAAAAAATGTGCACGTCATTTTTTGGTATACTTTGATAAATTTACAACTAATTTGTTTGGTAAAAAGATAAATATGTTATTCCTTTAGCAAAGATATATTTGTATTGAAATTTATAATGAAAGAAATACTTCATATTCACTCTGTAGCTACAAGTGTAATACTCTTCATATTTTGTTTTACAGATAAATCAAACTGGTTTAGTTTGTTGCCATTAGGGACCGAAAGCACAGCGAATGTGTGGCTATATGAAGAGGATAATAAACTGTATGGAATCACGGTAGAATCTGTGGCACCACAAACTCAGTTGGCTTTGGGCTATAGCAAACAATATGCACAAGATCATGAAATTCCACCAGGATTTCCAATTTTAGACCTCTCACAAGGTACGTAAAGGCCCTCGCCCACGGCGACTTTTTGTAGCGATGCAGTAGCGATTCTGTCGCGCGTTCGCATCGATACAGTCGCAATGCGGTCGCTAACTATGTGCCCTCGCCCACATAAACACGATTCAGTCGTGATGCAAACGCGATACTGTCGCGCTTCTGTCGCGATGCAAACGCGCTTTAGTTCCTCGCCCCGTTCTCTCCCCGATGCCGTCCGACACGGTCGCGCGGTCGATACAGTCGCGCTGCTGTAGCGCGTTGGCATCTCTTCTGTAGTGCGTTGCAGATGCGACTAACGCGCGTTAGTAGCGATTCTGTCGCGCGTTTACGAAATGCGCGACAGAAGCGCTACAAAAAGTCGCCGTGGGCGAGGGCCCTAAGGCTCCCTGCTTAGAAACGTGCTACTTGCGGTTTTGAATGAGGCGTGGCAAGAAGTGTTGTTTGTATAATATAACAGGAACAAAAAAAGTGCAGCAAATATACTCAGATTCTTAAAAAATTGTGATAATTGCATTTTGTTAATATTGTACATTACCCTGTAAACATATTTTTACTGTTTAACTTAACTCTTGAAAGCTTCTCTAAGAGAATTGAAATAATATTCAAATAAAAAGATCTTTATTGAAAGATTGTTATTTTTATTTTCCATTTTTTATAAAGTCTGTTTATCGCCGTAATCACTGGGCAGAGTCATAGGCGTGATAATAACGATCTAAATTCTATTGTGACCGACTCTTGTAATGTCCGGGAAAGTGTTAGCTTTATAGTCTATCATTTTAATTTGTATTTTGAATAGATCTGTCCAGTGTGCCTCGGCGATGGTGGTGTTACGAATGCCATAGAGCCTTACCAACTGCATCTCAGCTGCAACTCCATGTAGATGATTATCATAAGGTAAAGCGCATGTGTTGTTATATCTCTCAAAACGAAAGAATAACGTATTGTTCTAAAGTCCACAACTTTCGCTCATTTTACAAAAATAGCCTGTTTTCCTTACATCCCGCCCCGACATCAATGTACATTTTGCTCGGGTTTATGATCACCAATCCGCATTTGGCAAGCATGGTGATTATGCCAGTACTCATTGCTGTAGTAACTTGAATTCAATGATGGAGACCTTTTCCCTGCAGTGGGATGATTATAGGCTGTTACTTCCTTACATCAATCAGCAACCATTTTCGGACCTTACTTAGCTTTTCTATTAGATGATTCAAGTTTCTCATTTTATAATGGCTACCATGTGCGGCTTCAATTCACGCGTACCTACGTAATGTGTGGCTTCTTGCTTGCTACCTCTCTCTCATTGCTTATTTACCTAGAAACTTAATAGTTTGGTTTATTTCTTTATTCCATATTTCTTATATATTGTAGGAAAAAATTACATCTACGCGGCGCTACCGATGTCGGCACTGTACGCGGACATTTGGTAGACGGTTTACGTAAGTTTTTATGTTACTTGTTAGTTAAGAGGAAACACCAGGACGGTTTTTCCATACAAACGTAGTCCCCTGTTTCCTCCCTGGATAATGCCAGTAGAGCAATAATTTTTATCATAAAAATCTATGGCCTCAATTAGCATGTTTCTATGTTTTCTGTTTTTTCATAAATTAATTAATAAAAAAGATATAAGCCCTCAAAAATCGAAAAAATTCGCCAGATTTTCCGCTGTGTTCAAACATCCAGAAAACAAATTTGGCTAAATTTTAGAAAAAAAGGAAAACATACGAACACGGCCAAAGCCTTTCTTTAATTTTTAATGAAAAAAGTTTTTAAATCGGTCTAGTTTTGGAAAAGTAATCGGAGGACTACGAAACGTTGACTTGGTGTGTTTTTAGTAGGTATTTTCGGTCCAAGAAGCAGTTGTCTCTATCACACTCTGCGGTGAATGCGTTTGGCACTGCGCGACAGCAATAGATTTTACAAATACCTATTTTTCAGTTCTCTCGCCCGTAGTGTTTCCAATTAATTTATCAATGAAACCATAGGGAAAGAATATTTCTTTCCCTATGGTTTTACATAACTAAACTTCTGATCTTTTTTAGGTTGAAGCGACATATAGCCCGTTACTGCTGCAAAAAACCGGAGAAAATGTGAGATTTCTTTTAGGGTGATTTTTTATTTAGTGGGTTAAAGCTATTTTTATTACTATTAAGTACAATTTCATTGTTACAGTGAACCTCTAAATAAAGTCTTGACTGCACCAGATATTGGACTAAGTACGAATTTAAATGTTGAAGACAATCGTTTACCTTCGGACGAGAGTCTACAGAACTACACAAATGGGCTGGATTTTTCAACGAGCTTATTTGACACAGATAGAATGCCAGGGCTTGACATTTCTGGCAGCTCAAGGTCTGAAACAGAATTTAATGCGTACAGTTTACCCTACAAGGATGATGGCTTAGATTTGGCACTGGATAAGTTTGCAAATGATCTTGACGAAACTGGGAATAAGGTTCATTTTAATATTTTTCTATTTCTAGCAAAGCAGCTTGACCAAATTAGAAATAGGCAGTACTGGATTGACTTGATTTTGCTTTGTTTTAGGATAAAAGGAAAACAATAGATGAAACATTAACAATATTGATATCGTGTCCCTATTGTAAACAAACCATATTAAGAGAGAAAAAACGAGAGCATTTAAGGTAAATTATATTAATATTATCAAACGTTTTCTTCCATACAAATCTTCTTCTGACCATAAAAAACAACAAAAATATTATTATTAAAATCGTTGCAGCCAGTATGAAGTGATACACGTTGTACGCTCACTTCAAAAATATTTTGGTAATTTCAAAAACCGTTCCCGAGTTATAAGTGGTGTAACAACAAGACTTTCTTTCATCTAAATAGATATTATAAATTGTACTTGCCTATGATATAAGAAAGTTTGTCTCCAATATAGCAAACAATCGTTATATCCTTAACGTATACCACCAGATCAGATTTTCTAAAAACACAATTTACAAGTTTATATCATCATAATTTCTTATGAAAAATACTTATAAGAGAACTACATTTGACATGACTACAACATGTTTTATTGTTACAGAGAATGTCCTGAAAAGATGATATTTGATTGTGAGTGTGGTATTACATTCAAAAGCGCAGAGAGATTAGCTCAGCATGTGCAGTCTGTACACACTGATAAAGCTGGGCAACCTGAACTGTCTGTGAGTAACCTTCGTATTTACACATTGGCTAACATTATGAGTATAGGGCACAGACATTGATAGGCCTAGATGCCACAAATGCACTCATTTCTATAAAACCCGCGCGTGCCGAAATTTGCGTTTACTGCTTGCTTCAATGAACAGGTACAAAACCTTTAAAACTAAATGCAGCAATGTAATTTAAACATGTAGTATGCACACAGGTACATGTATTTACATAGTAATAGACACAAATAAGATAAAATAATTGTTTTTTAAATAAAATACGCACATTTCAATAACAAGCGCGGTCAAAAGTTTGACGGCGCATTGACATGAGTGACATTCACTCTAGCGGAACGTCGTCTGTCTATGGCGGCGGGGCGGTAGTCTTGTCAGAACCACAGTTCGTGAAGAACCGCCTGCGCACCGTGTCTGCGACGGATCGCTATAAATCTGTGAAATCATTAATTATTTCTATTCGTTGTTGGTAATTTCTTTGTCGTGATTATAGTGACTAATTAATTAGAAACTTATTTTGTTCGTAATGGACGACAAATAAAATAACGTGTGATTCCGTGTTTGAGTGATAATTTTATTTTTCAAATACCCGCGCCTAGTGATATCTACGATGGATAATTCTGATAAAGGCCCTCCTGCGCCAACATCAGACGTGGGATATCATTATTCTCAAGGGCATAACGTGGATAATCCTATAACTTCCGGAAATGATGCTACATCTTTGTTGCTGAGTACAATGGAGACTTTATTATCACGCATGACAGCAACGCAGACGTCTTCTACCAGTTCAAATATGATCCACCTTTTGCCTTTTGACCCAGACGCCGCAGATATAGACCTTGAAGGATGGTGTAACGTCACTGAAGCAATAATACAAAAGAAACAGCTAGAAGGTATTGAGTTACTTATTTCTTTAACTAGTGCGTTAAAGGGACGTGCTGCATCGTGCCTAACAAATCTGGATCTAAACAACTTGACATGGGATCTTGTGAAACAGACTCTAATCGCTAAATTCTTCAAACCGAAGTTGTGTCAAGACTACTTTGATGACATATTACATTTTCAAATTGGAATGAAAGAGACCGCATCGGAAGCCGCAATCCGATTATGGAATCTCATAGAACGTATACCCAAGACCGTGATGCCGGAAGAGGTGATAACAGGCTTCGTTATATCAGTCCTCTGCCAGAAGGATAATTTTATACGAAGAGAGTTGAATACACACACCGTTACTACAAGAGCCCAACTTTTTAGGATTCTCAGTGGCATTTCTTTGAAACGACGGTTTGAAGCAGGTGATCAACATGAAATAGAGTTCAAGCGATCCCGTATGACCGATAAATTTACTGGAAAATGTCATTTCTGTGGATTAGTTGGCCACCGTGTTGTTGATTGTAAGAAGCGCCGACGAGAAGATGAACATGCCGGAACATCGAGATCATCGGATTGGAACACTTCTCCACGTGCACCAGAGAGAAGACAGCAGGCGATTACCTGCTTTAAATGTGGTGAAGTGGGACACGTGGCTCCTGCTTGTCCAAGCAAGAAAAGCAGTAATGGTGGGGGAGCCGTGGTCAAAGAGGTTAGCCTATGCGAGCATCGACCATCGCGAGGTAATTTGGAAACGTCATCTGGTGAGTCAGTATCATTTTTATTCGATAGTGGATCATCATGTTCTCTAGTAAAAGATAGCCTTTCTAATGCATTCCGGGGTACTATGCGCAAAAGCTTAGTTTATCTTCGTGGTATTGGTGGTGATGACATCGAATGTACTTCCCAAGTTTTGACCGAAATAAAAATCGGCGATATCTCCGCGAATGTGCTCTTTCACATAGTCCCCGACAGTAGTATATCTGAATTGGTTATAATTGGGCGAGATATTTTGGAAAACAGCATCGGTGTTAAAATCGACAATGATAGTCTTGAATTTTACTATAAAGAACAATCAAATGCTTGCGATATTGTGACGATACAACCATATTTTTTAAAAATCGACACAGATTTAGAAGGACCTGATAGGGAGGCACTCGAAAAACTATTATATAAATACTCTGACTGCTTTATTGAAAATATTCCTTCAAAACGAGTCAAAACGGGCATGTTACATATTCATCTGATCGATCCTCATAAAATCGTGCAACGGTGCCCCTACCGACTTTCACCCGCGGAAAAACAAATAGTTAGGGAGAAAATTCAACAACTCTTTGACGCTGGCGTGATAAGGGATAGCTCTTCTCCATTTGCCAGCCCAATATTACTTGTTAAAAAGAAAGATGATACGGATAGAATGTGCGTTGACTACCGCGAGCTCAATTCGAACACCCAACCCGAACATTACCCCCTGCCTAGAATTGAGGAACAGATCGATCAGCTTGCTGGCGCAAATTTCTTTTCATCTCTGGACATGGCGTCCGGGTTTCACCAAATCCCAATTCATCCCGATTCCGTTGAAAGAACAGCATTTGTTACGCCCGAAGGGCAATACGAGTATCTCGCTATGCCCTTCGGTCTGCGTAATGCTCCTTCAGTATATCAACGATGTATTAACAATGCCTTGAACGATTTGGCAAACAAACCATTGGTATACATGGATGACGTATTGTGCTACTCCTCCTCCGTTGAAGATGGACTAGGTAGACTTGAGGAAGTTTTGAGTGCTTTGTCGGAAGCTGGATTTTCTTTAAATTTAAAGAAATGCAAGTTTCTGAAACGTAAAATTGATTTTCTTGGTTATACCGTAGAGTCCGGTAAGGTGAGCCCGAACTCGCGTAAAATCCAGGCTTTGATAGATTCTCCTTCTCCAAAGACGGCAACCCAAGTTCGTCAATTCCTTGGCCTTGCGTCGTATTTTCGTAAATTTATTCCAGGCTTTACGAAAATAGTTGGACCGCTATATCCATTGACGAAATTAAAGGGACCAATAAAATGGACGGATCAACTAGAGAAAATTCGATATACCGTTATTGATATACTTACTTCCGAACCAGTTTTGTCAATCTTTGACCCTTCCTTACCTGTCGAGTTGCATACCGATGCCAGTTCTGATGGTTACGGTGCGATCCTTATTCAGAGAAGGAATAGCTTGCCACACGTAGTTGAATATTATAGTCGGAGGACGACCGAGGTGGAGTCGCGATACCACTCCTACGAACTGGAGACAATGGCAGTCGTAAGAGCGGTAGAACATTTTCGTCACTACCTATACGGTCGGCATTTCGATGTGTATACAGACTGCAACTCGTTAAAGGCATCCAAGAACAAAAAGGATCTTACTCCACGCGTACACCGTTGGTGGGCCTATTTACAAGGCTTTGACTTCGATATTATCTATCGAGAGGGATGCAGGATGGAACACGCTGATTACCTTTCGAGGAACCCATTGCCAAATGTAGAGTCTTCCAAAACTCCTATAACATCCGCAGAGCCAAAAATTGTCCAGTTCGTTGAACTCCATAGTGGGTGGCTTTCCGTGGAGCAGAAACGTGACCAAGAAATTCAAGATTTAATAACAAAATACAACAACAATGGATTCCCCGAAACGGTAGCGCAGACATACGATATTAGGGATGGCCTTTTATACAGAAAAGTTATCAGACACAAAATCGTCTCCTGGTTACCAGTAATACCTCGCTCTTTAATATGGACGCTCATAAACCATGTCCACAATGAAATCCAACATCTTGGCAAGGATAAAACATTAGATAAGCTGTATGAGCAATACTGGTTTCCAGAAATGTCAAAGTGTGTCCGAAAATTTATAGATTCCTGTATAATCTGTAAAGCATCCAAAGGTCCATCGGGAGCTCAGCCCGTACAACTTCACCCAATTCCAAAAGTAGCTGTGCCTTGGCACACGATCCACATAGATTTTACAGGAAAGTTGTCCGGGAAGAGTGACCGTAAAGAGTACTGTTCCGTTATTATAGATGCGTTTACGAAATATGTTCTTTTAGAACACACTTCATCTCTCGACGCTCAAAGTGCAGTTCAGGCTCTCAAAAAGGCAGTTTGTCTTTTTGGAGCCCCAAAACGCATAATTGCAGACCAAGGTCGTTGTTACGTTAGCTCAGATTTCAAAGATTTTTGTCAAGAAAACAATATTGGTCTGCACTACATTGCAACGGGCTCCAGCAGAGCAAACGGCCAAGTTGAGCGCGTTATGCGAACGCTAAAGAGTTTGCTTACCATTGTAGAAAATGACCCTAGGAAGACGTGGCGTGATGAGTTGGGCAACATTCAGCTCGCGTTAAATAGCACAAAATCAACGGTTACCAATTACACACCATCGGAATTAATGTTCGGTATTCGTGCTCAGTCGTTAGGGCTATCCAAAATTAATGTAGAAACTACTGAACAACGAAGCCGTTTAGATCTAAACTCTATCCGTAAAGACGCGTCAAAGAATATTAAAATAGCGGCTGATAGGGAAGTAAAACGGTTTAACCGTGGTCGTGCTCAAATAAAACCATTTTCTAAAGGGGATTTTGTATTTATCAAGAGCAGTGAAAGAAGTCAGACCAAACTAGACAAAAAATTTAAAGGGCCGTTCGTTATCACTAATGTTCTGAATAATGATCGGTATGAATTGAAAAGTTTGAGTGGATCACACAGAGAGTACAAATATGCTCATGAAAATTTGCGTTTAGTACCCCCGGGGCATGAAGGTCTATTGGAAGTTACGGCTAGTTTATTAAATGATGATCATGACGAGGAGACCGTGACGGCGCCGATAGATATAGATGACAATTCTAATGTTGACCGTGATCATACGATATCCTTAGAAAATCTAGATACTTTGACCGCGCGCTCTGACACACTAACCGCTTGCTCGGATACTCTGACTGCGCACTCTGGTACCCTTTCTGCTGATTCAGACACCGATAGTTTGGACAACGGTGATTCACTGAACGTAGAATATGAAGTAGAAGTTTATGCAGAGCAAGACAGTTCGTAATTATAAGGTATCTATCTACGATTATGATTATCGTTTCAAAAGCTCACTGGAGTGATTGGAAGTGGCTAGTTAAATGTCGTCCGGGCCAGACTGTGACAGTTGGTTGTAAGGATGCATTTGTTTGTTTGCTGTTCATGGCGTGTTGGGTTGTTTGAAGGGATGTGCTGTGGTGTCGTCCGGGCCATACCTGAAAGGTTGGTTGAAGGGATGCACTACGGTATCATCCGGGCCACACCCTATCGATGGCTTAAAGCTAAACATGTCATCCGGGCCACTCCGGTTTACCGGATGGTTGAAGGGATGCATGTCAATGTGATTTTTTTTATTAGAAACAAGTTGATGACTCAGTGTATTGTCAGGGTGGTCGAACGGACTATCGACTGTTTTATTAATGTTGTTACAGGAACGCCTCTAGATCATCAAGATTTGCGATCGAGGACGATCGAGAGTCAGTCCGGCCGTGACGGCGCATTGACATGAGTGACATTCACTCTAGCGGAACGTCGTCTGTCTATGGCGGCGGGGCGGTAGTCTTGTCAGAACCACAGTTCGTGAAGAACCGCCTGCGCACCGTGTCTGCGACGAATCGCTATAAATCTGTGAAATCATTAATTATTTCTATTCGTTGTTGGTAATTTCTGTGTCGTGATTATAGTGACTAATTAATTAGAAACTTATTTTGTTCGTAATGGACGACAAATAAAATAACGTGTGATTCCGTGTTTGAGTGATAATTTTATTTTTCAAATACCCGCGCCTAGTGATATCTACGATGGATAATTCTGATAAAGGCCCTCCTGCGCCAACAAGTTGAACATGTTCAACCTTTTTTTGACACGCGCAGTACGTACACTTGGGGCATCTAGCCTATTAATGTCTGTGGTATACGGTCATGTATGTGCTATTTTTAACTCATACCTTATATTTTCTAGGAAGCTAACCAGTCAAATGGTTGTGAATATAAATGCGAAAAATGTCAACACACCTTTAAGGCAAGTTATAAACTAATTAATAGGTTAATAAAGTATATATTATGTCACCGTAAATTTGTGAGATCTGCCAGTTTACAAAACAACGCGTGACATTATATAAACTAACAGTGGGTTAGGTTAGGTTAGATAGTAATCCATCGAAGTTCGATTATAAAGTAACGAAGTTTACAATTTTACAGTGACATATACTTGTAGGATCTATACTATAGTCCATAAATATAGCTTGATTAGAATGACACCTGTCAAACTGAGGTGACTAGTGATGGGACTGACTCGACTGATCAAACGAAAAAAAAACAGATAAGGCATATAAAATAAAATGAAAATCAGATATACATAGTCAGCCCCCTTACTCTTGAATTTGATTTAAGTTCGATCTCGATTCGACCTAGCCAAAATCTGAACAAACTCAATCGAATCGAAATCAAAATCAAGTCAAGATCGATCTAAAATGGCGATCCGTTAAACATTTTCGGTTGATAACGTAATCACCATCGACTCAAAGGT
The DNA here is from genome assembly GCA_949315895.1 of Anania crocealis. Classification (NCBI taxonomy): domain Eukaryota; kingdom Metazoa; phylum Arthropoda; class Insecta; order Lepidoptera; family Crambidae; genus Anania; species Anania crocealis. The sequence continues at coordinate 3,413,936 of OX438856.1, forward strand.
TTAGGTTCACATTTCAGAGTACCAAATCACTGATTCTCGACGTCGATTCGATTTTGATCGTAACTCGAACTTGTCAAGAGTAAGCCTGCAGGTCATAAGTTCTGTCACTGTCACAAATGAAGACTTAGGGCTTAGGGCATATCAAAGAAAAACAGGACATCGTTTGGACGCTCGTTTAATGGACCTGAGACTGAAGAGATGCCGCGCTTTGTTGCAGCGGTACGCGGGAAAAAAGCATCGGGAAATTCTTTTTTCGGATAAAAAAATTTTCCCCATGGAGACAAAATGATAACGTGTACGCACACAGCAGTGAAGAAGCGACCAACCGTATTCCGCGTGTCCAACGAGGTCATTTTCCATCCTCGCTCATGGTTTGGTTGGGAGTCTCTTATTGGGGCTTAACTGAGGTACATTTTTGTGAGAAAGGCGTAAAAACGAATGCAGTTGTGTATCAAAATACAGTCCTCAAGAACCTTGTGGAACCTATTTCTCATACCATGTTTAATAACAGTCACTGGGTAATCCAACAAGATTCTGCGCCAGCTCATAGAGCGAAAAGCACACAAGACTGGCTGGCGGTGCGTGAAATCGACTTCATCCGGCACGAAGACTGGCCCTCCTCCAGTCCAGATTTGAGTCCGTTAGATTACAAGATATGGCAACACTTGGAGGAAAAGGTCTGCTCAAAGCCTCATCCTGATTTGGAGTCACTCAAGGCAGCCGCCTATATTGACATGGACCTCGTTCGTGCTGCTATAGACGACTGGCCGCGCAGATTGAAGGCCTGTATTCAAAATCGCGGGAGTCATTTTGAATAAACTTTATTACCATATGAATCTATGTTTTATTAAGTTCATTTTGCTATATAAATGGTTCTTCTCATCTCCCCATTACTGAGGATCGTGAATCCTTAGACGCTTCATTGTCTGCCGCCAACTGCTACGGTCCGTCGCCTGGTGAAGGGCGGCGCTGACTGGTAGCTCCAGCTGTTCGGAGATCTGGTCCCACCATATCTTCGGGCAGCGGCCTCTGGGTCTTTTGCCTTTAATTTTGGCTGTCACCACCAGCTTTTCCAGGTTGTTGGCCTCTCTTCGTGCGATATGGCCAAAATAGCTCACAACTCGGCGCAGGCAAATCGAGGACAGACCTTGAGAATTTTCAGTTTTCAGTTCCTTGAGGACCAACACGTTTGTACGGAAGGCTGTCCAAGGAATCCTTAGCAGGCGGTGCCAACACCACATTTCGAACGCGTCGATCCTCTGCCTGTCAGCGGCTTTGATCGTCCAGGTCTCAGCCCCGTAGAGAAATATGGAGAAGACGAGAGTGCGGACGAGGCGAGTTTTAGTCCGGTTTGAGATGTTTCTGTCTTTCCATATTTTGCCGAGCTTGGTCATCGCTGTCTTGGCCATGCCGATTCGTCTGCGTATTTCTGGTTCGCAAGTGCCCTAGTTCGTAATCACCGAGCCGAGGTACTGGAAATGTTCCACGGTTTGGAACTCTTGAAGGATATCAGTGCGCTGTGCAGTACCAAAACGGTCGACTATCATGTGTTTTGTCATTTTTCTATTGATTTCGAGTCCCATTTGAAGGCTGGTTGTTTTGAGTCTTCCCAAAAGTTCGGCCATCTCTGCTTCGGTTGATGCTAGAAGGTTGGTATCATCTGCGTAGCGAAGGTTTGATAACAGTACTCCTCCTATTTTAATGCCACCTTCCCAACCCTCAAGGGTGTGCCGCATATTATATTCCCCATATACGAGTTTATTAAAAAGTATGGGAGATATGATGCATCCCTGTCGTACGCCCTTCCGGAAGCTAAAGTTCTTGGATGTGACATCTCCTATTGTTACCGTTCCATATCCAGACTCTTATAGACCTTGTATTAATGTAATGAGGTGGGATGGAACTCTGACTTCAGGTAAGACATCCCATAGTTTGTTCCACCTAACGCAGTCGAAAGCTTTCTGATAGTCGACAAAGCACATATACACTGGGGTGTTGAATTCGTAGCACTTTTCAACTATGAGCCGAAGGTTTAGGATTTGCTCGCGAGTGCCCTTTCCCTTCACAAACCCAGGTTGTTCTTGCGGTATTTGCCAGTCAAGGTATGATCTCATCCTTGTGTTTATAATGTGCAACAGAATTTTGCTGGCATGAGATATTAGGGCTATCGTGCGATAATTGTTGCAATCGCGCACCGATCCCTTTTTGTGAAGGGGAAGTATAGAAGAATGTATCAAGTCAGAGGGCCATCTCCCGGCTTTCCATATTGCGTTACAGATGTTGTGTAAACAGGTAACCCCATTGGGCCCAAGGGCTTTGAGTGCTTCTGCTGTAATTCTATCTGATCCTGGGGCTTTGTTACGTTTTAACTTCCGGATCGAGTCTTCGATTTCAGAGCGGAGTATATCGGGTTCCAAATCGCCTGCTACCCAAAGGTGTTGTGAGGATGAAGAACTCTAACGATCCTGATAAAGCTCCTCGCAGTACTCTCTCCATCTTTCTGTGACTTGACAAAGATCGTGTAAAGTATTTCCGTGTCTGTCATCGATTACCCATGAGGACGGTTTAAGCTTGTTTGTAATGTGCCTTATCTTTTTGAACAAGTCGGCAGACTGGTTCTTGTCAGCGTGGGCTTCGATTTCCACACAGATATCCTCGAGATATTTGTTCTTGTCTCTTCTGCAAAGATTTCGGATAACTTTGGTCAAGCGTGAGTATTCCTCCTCAAGGTAGTCAGGTTTTGGGCCACTCTTTAGTTCCTTCCTTCTTTCTATGTTTTTCCACACTTCGTCAGACATCCAATCCTTCTTTGTGTTAGCGTTTTTAACCATGGAGTCCAGCACCTCTTTGATATTTGATTTTAAGTGTAGCCATTGTTTGTCTGGACCCGAAACTTCCGCGCGATTTTCCAATTTGGGTTCTAAGGTTTGCCGGAAATAGTCACACTCCGATGCAGATAGCCGAGTAATTCGCTTTGACTTGTGGCGAAATGATTTGAGCCTCAAACGCAGGTCTGCAACTAATAGTTTATGGTCGCTGCCGCAGTCTGCACCCGGAAAGGTTCTTGTGTTCGTTACAGACGACTTCCGTCGGCCGGCTATTGTGATTTAGTCAATCTGATTGCGATAGCGGCCTCCAGGTGATATCCACGTATATAGTCTGCGTTTATGGTGTTTGAAGCCGGTGTTGGTGATCGTTAAATTGTGACTTACACAGAAATCAATAAACATTTCACCTCTTTCATTTCGGATTCCCAGTCCATATCTCCCGAGTATGTGACGAATGTGGTCGTCGATACATATGTCGATATAAATGGTTACATAAATAATAAACATGTCTAAATTATTTCATATTACACATGTAAAAGAACTTATGACCTGACTAGGTATTAAGATTGAACAGTAAGTCAGTGTCGTGATCATTATGAGAATAATTGTAACAATCATGAAAATCAATTAGTTTTTTTTAACGCATATAGAATCTAATAAATTTGTAAATTTTTCGTCAGCTAATAATAATTTGCAATTTGATGTTCTAAGCATCAACCAATGCTCATTAAATCATTTGTAACATTTATGTTACATTACTTCGATTTTGAAATACTGTTAGTCTGCCGATTTCGATTTGTCGATTTTACCTCATCACTAGCGATTATGAAAAATGACGTAACCTTGTAAAGACGTCTTTTCAAGCTAGGTGTAATTTTTGTGACTGGATTATTTTAATGATTTTAACTTTAAATATATCTATATATATAAAAATGAATCCCTTTTTCCCTTGGTCATCGCATTACGCGTGAACAGCTGGACCGATTTCGCAAATTTTTTTTTTGTTCTTTATTGTCAGGAGAATATTCTTATGAAAGAAAAAATTTAAAAAATTGCGCTGAAAATTAGAAAATTTAAGAAAACTTAATCACCATACTAAATTATTTGTAATGAAACCTTATCGCTTTCGACAATATAAATTAACTTTTTAAATGTAGGTATGGTGTTTGACACAACATTGGTAGAATGTGTGCTGCAAAATCGTCAAATAGGGGGTAAAAAAAATATGAATTTTTCAAATGGCCAGTAATGTCGCCTGTTCCCTTGTCGGAATACCAACAAAGCTATTTATATACCCGTCAGAAAAAAATAAAGAATTTTGTGTATCATACATAAAGCATTTCATAATCAATTGATAACAATTTTTTTTATACCATTTCGTAATCAATATTCATAGTTAAGACAGGAGAAAGTCTGTCGGGTCCGCTATTATTTTATATAATAAAATTGATTAATATGTACAGCAATGTATAAAAAGAATTCTTAACATGCCAGTTACCAATATTTTTTCGTGTGCAAATGTGTTTCACTTGTGTGACGCTGGTACAAAGTTACGTCGTCTCTTTCAGTGAGAACTGTCATTCTAATCAAGCTATATTTTAAGGACTATAGTGTAAAGATGGCAGTTTGATAAACATCGCAAAAAGCAAGTCTCGAAGTTCACAATCGCGGCCTTCCATATTCAACATGCATGCATGCCAACAACTATGTACAGTCTTTTTCTTGTGGTATGGCCCCTCATTCGCGTAACCGAATTGTATCTAATTCGTAATTGAACGACAGGTTTTTGACAGTTCTAGTACGGGCTAAATGTCAAAATCATCCAATTCAATCACGATTGAATTGCGATTTGGTTACTCGAATTAGGCCTCAGGTCATCATACGGATAACCTGGGCCTTAATTCCGTTAATTTACAAATGGCTCAATATAGAATCGTAATTGCATCTCAATCGTATATTTTGACATTACTACCTTAATAAATGTGTCAAAATATACAATTGAGATGCAATTACGATTCTATTGAGCCATTTGTAAATGAGCGGAATTGGGGGGCTGGTGTCAGAGTTTTCGCCTGGACTCTAAGCCCTAGAGAAAGACGCCTCTTACTGACCTCTGTTGTGGCTTTTTTTATGGATTTCGTCTGGCGACAAGCAGGGACGAAAGGCTTTATGTGCCTTGCGCATCACGAATATACACCAACACCAGCTCCTTCTAGACCTATGCCAATAGCCGGGAATCAAGTTCGAAACCCCGAGGTCTTGGTCCGGTATTTTAACAACTAGGCCAATGGAGCGTTAAAACGTGTAGTATAAAGTTGACTCTGTCATAATATCAACGTCAATCATTTATTAATCGGGGACAGTTTTAGATGTCTTGTATCGGACTGTGTATCCAGTTCTTATTATACAGAATGACTTTTTCATTACCGTCAAAATTTTTTTAAGGCGTTAACGCTCTGAATTCCAAGAGACAACCGGTTGGTACGATAACAATTGATTTTAATTGTGTCTGGAATATCCGATCGTCAAAGGATTAAATATCGTATTGTCGCGGACATGCTGGAAGGCTAGTGTTGTTTACGTTTAACGTCCTTGTTTATTCTTCTGGAAAACGAACTTTCTAGTATTTGCGACCGGCGTCGATGTCGAGAGATATAAATAACAGGAGTTGAGACGCCGCAGTCAGTTCATTGTGAGCTTTCGGTGCGATACCTGCGAAAAGTGATCAAGTGCGAAGTAAAGACGACCTTAGCGATACCAACGGATAAAAGTACTACTCTGCGGATTGGCTATTAGTGTATTGGAACCAACGACCTCAGCGAGCAACCGGACTACGATTCTTGTGATTTATGACACATACCTACCCGTGACCACGAACGCTGTAAAGTGTTCGAAACGTCGGGGGAAATCCAAAATAAACGCGTACTAAATCCGTAAACCTCTTTCATTTCAGTGTACTTTTAATTAGATAAGTATGATAATATTTTTGTTCCGCCGCAGAGGCGCGGCATGCTCGTGAACCACATGTGGCGCGCGCACGCGGCGGCCGCGCGTGTCCCGCTGCAGCGGCGCGTGCGCCTGCACCCGTGCGGCGCCTGCCACAAGCTGTACCGCTCCGCCGCCAAGCGGGACGCGCACCGCGCGCTACACCACCCCGGTACGCTGACCTCACTCATACACATGTGGCGCCCCGCTGCAGCGGCGCGTGCGCCTGCACCCGTGCGGCGCCTGCCACAAGCTGTACCGCTCCGCCGCCAAGCGGGACGCGCACCGCGCGCTACACCACCCCGGTACGCTGACCTCACTCATACACATGTGGCGCCCCGCTGCAGCGGCGCGTGCGCCTGCACCCGTGCGGCGCCTGCCACAAGCTGTACCGCTCCGCCGCCAAGCGGGACGCGCACCGCGCGCTACACCACCCCGGTACGCTGACCTCACTCATACACATGTGGCGCCCCGCTGCAGCGGCGCGTGCGCCTGCACCCGTGCGGCGCCTGCCACAAGCTGTACCGCTCCGCCGCCAAGCGGGACGCGCACCGCGCGCTACACCACCCCGGTACGCTGACCTCACTCATACACATGTGGCGCCCCGCTGCAGCGGCGCGTGCGCCTGCACCCGTGCGGCGCCTGCCACAAGCTGTACCGCTCCGCCGCCAAGCGGGACGCGCACCGCGCGCTACACCACCCCGGTACGCTGACCTCACTCATACACATGTGGCGCCCCGCTGCAGCGGCGCGTGCGCCTGCACCCGTGCGGCGCCTGCCACAAGCTGTACCGCTCCGCCGCCAAGCGGGACGCGCACCGCGCGCTACACCACCCCGGTACGCTGACCTCACTCATACACATGTGGCGCCCCGCTGCAGCGGCGCGTGCGCCTGCACCCGTGCGGCGCCTGCCACAAGCTGTACCGCTCCGCCGCCAAGCGGGACGCGCACCGCGCGCTACACCACCCCGGTACGCTGACCTCACTCATACACATGTGGCGCCCCGCTGCAGCGGCGCGTGCGCCTGCACCCGTGCGGCGCCTGCCACAAGCTGTACCGCTCCGCCGCCAAGCGGGACGCGCACCGCGCGCTACACCACCCCGGTACGCTGACCTCACTCATACACATGTGGCGCCCCGCTGCAGCGGCGCGTGCGCCTGCACCCGTGCACGTCAAAAATCGGCCTTATTACTATGAAAACGGTCCAGACATTCTTTTGAGTTTTGCACTCGAATCCTTTTTTGATCGTGCGTAAGCAATCGCGGCACCCAACTGGCCGATAACTTTTGTATATTTAATTCCTTACTTAGATTATGATGTACCCGTTCTTTTGAGATACCTGTTGTAGTGTCAGCTATTTCAGATAACTTCAATCGTCGATCTGCTCAAACCATATCATGTACTTTCACGACCATTTCCGGAGTCGTGACGCTTTTTTGGAGGTCCGGGGCGGGCTTCATCTTGGACACATGTACGACCGCGTTTAAACTCAGCCACCCAGTTCTTTACTGTGGCGTAAGAAGGAGCACAATCACCCAAAACATTCTTTAACTCGTCATAGATATCTTTCTGTCACGTCCCAATATTTAAACCTACCACTGCTTCGGGACAAATGTGGGCTAGTGCCGAGAAGAAGCAGCGCAAGAAACTCGGTCACTATTCACAGCCTCTTTTTAAAATAAATATGTTAACATAAGATATATATGCCAGTGTGAGCTGGGACAATTTAAAGCCACACGTTCCTATCATTTATACATAGTCAGGTCATAAGTTCTGTCACACAATAAAAACTTTTGAATTTAGAATGCTGGCCACAAAAAAGTTTATTTAATTCGAATTTCGAATTTTTCATGAAAATAAAATGTGTTCTTTTTAAAATTTTCCTCATTTTTAAATATGGAGTGGACACTTAAAGAATTTTCACCGTGGAAGAGAGCTACAACAGAAAAAATGATAAGGTCAAAGGTGTACGCACACAGAAGTGAAGAAGCGAGCAACCGTATTCCGCGTGTCCAACGAGGTCATTTTCTATCCTCGCTCATGGTTTGGTTGGGAGTCTATTATTGGGGCTTAACTAAGGTACATTTTTGTGAGAAAGGCGTAAAACGATTGCAGTTGTGTATCAAAATACAGTCTCAAGAACCTTGTGGAACCTGTTTCTTATACCATGTTTAATAACAGGCACTGGGTATTCCAACAAGATTCTGCGCCAGCTCATAGAGCGAAAAGCACACAAGACTGGCTGGCGGTCGCGCTCCAGTCCAGATTTGAGTCCGTTAGATTACAAGATATGGCAACACTTGGAGGAAAAGGCCTGCTCAAAGCCTTATCCTGATTTGGAGTCACTCAATGCATCCTTGATTAAGGCAGCCGCCTATATTGACATGGACCTCGTTCGTGCTGCGATAGACGACTGGCTGCGCAGATTGAAGGCCATTCAAAATCGCGGGGGTCATTTTGAATAAACTTTATTACACATGAATCTATGTTTTATTAAGTTAATTTTGCTATATTCATTCTGTGTGCAATCATATTATGTTTGTGTATTTATGTATGTTTAGATTTTAGATTATTACCTATTATATTTATGTAAGTTTATTGTTAGTAGTTGTATGCTTGCTTAAATTGTTTTATTTGTTTTTTTTTTCTCTTTTTGCACCGCCTGTGTCATCTTTGCTTGACCCCCAAGGTTGACTGGTAGAGAATGCTTTTAGCATTAAGTCCGCCTTTTGTACTTTATTTTTTAATTGTGCAATAAACTGTAAAAATAAATAAATAAATATATATATAAATTGTTACATAAATAATAAACATGTCTAAATTATTTCATATTACACATGTAAAAGAACTTATGACCTGACTAGGTATAATTATTAATAGTATAATAGCCCTTTTTCATTAAAATAACTTTGATATATGATTTGAGTTTATGTACTGGGAGTTTAGCAATTGACGAATACAATTTTACATGAACGAATTCCCCACTTTTCGCAGTCTGAATCCTGGAACGGGAAGTTTATCTTTATTTCGAGTATTGAAATTGTGTACGTCGCTATTTTTGACAAATAACTGTAGGTTCTTATGGACGTACATAATGTTTTCGAAAATGTATTGAGATGCAACTGTAAGTATGTTGATCTCTTTGAAAAGCTCTCTTAGAGAGTCACGGGGTCGAAGGCCATACATAGCCCACACAGCACGTTTTTGCAGTATAATAGACTCAATTTCTGCCGCTGAGTCCCATAACAGAATTTCGTATGACATTATACTGTGAAAGCAGCTAAAATATACTAATCTTGCCGTTCCAACATCATTCAATTGTCTTATCTTTTGCACAGCATAAGCAGCAGAACTAAGTCTTCCAGATAGAGACCTAATTTGAGCACCCCATTGCAGTCGAGAGTCTACAGTTATACCTAAAAAGGTAGAGGAGTCTACAGTGTCTAATGGCTCAACTTTTACAATAACATTTGTGGCGGAAAACCTTACATTAGGCAGAGTAAATGTGTTATACATTTTGGTTTTTTTGCATTGAGCAAAAGATAATTCGTAGCAAACTAATGCAATAATTTAGAGAGGGTATTGTTAACATCGTCAAATGAATATTTGCCCCTCTTAGTTTTAAAAATCATTGAAGTGCCATCTGCAAACAATAACATCTCACAAAGATTATGTAAATAACAGGGAAGGTCATTTTATAAATTAAAAATAGCAGGGGTCCTAATACTGATCCCTGAGGGACACCCGTGATAAGGGCCGTCCCCGAAGACTCAGTTCTATCAATGCAAACTTTTTGTGTTCTACTTGTGAGATAAGAGTTAATTAAATCTAACGAATCATTCGAAGCATCATATGTCTGATATGATGATGCGTGGTTCTGGTTACTATCCATCTACAGAGAAGGGTTAGACTGTTATGATATGCCAAACGAGAAATTACAATTATCAATCACCGACTCAAAATTGGTGGTTTATTTCACGCTTTTTTAAATATTTTATTTGTAATTTTTAACTTTGTCTTTTGCGAATAGTTTATTTATGTCTGATGAACTAAACTGTTGAGATTTTTGATGTATTTTATTTATTTAACGATACTACGGATGGATCGATTAAGATATAAATTAATTAATCATGACAGTGACGCTAATTTCATTTGCAGTCATATTTCGTAATACTCAAGCGCTTCGTAACTGCCTATTTCCGAATTGCGAAGTGGGTGGTAGGGATAAACTAAACGATCGCTGCGCTTGACGCGGCAGAAATGTGCAACTGAAGGGGCATCCTTCAGTCAGTTAGTTTATCAAACAAACTTGTGAATGTTATTTAGAAATTATTGAAAATGGGACGCTATTGTTGTTGTATCGTGAATAAGTCAGTGCAAATTTAATAATTTTCCTGAAATGGCCTGGAAATTGGATCAAAGATATAAATGGATAGCGGCAAATGTTGTTAATGTAACATATTAAAGCAGCAACATGTTTGCACTTGCTGCTCTGGTTATAAACGCAGCTGCATTTTACTCCAGTGACTACCCGAGCATTATCAATCTGTAATAAATGAATAAAAATGTTTGAAATACTTTATCTGAAAGTTTAGTCATGCTATTAGGTTAGGAAAGTACTTACGTTTAAACTTTATAGGGTGTTAAGGTCTGCGATGTTTGACAAATGATGGCAGCTCGTATTAAATAACTGTTGCCATTAGTTCTCAGTTCTTCTACATTCCTTACATGTTCTTACCATAGTTTGGGGTTGGAAACTTATTTTGTGTTTTACACTCTCAAAACCAGTTTTTATAATAACATCAATTTTTCCTTATACAGTTTTCAACTAATTCCTCCAGAAATACCTTTATTAACTTACTAAATATATTTTATTTACTTATTTTATGCAAAATAAACAAGCTCTTGTTATAAATTTTTTGACATATGCCCCTTAAAGTGCCTAAAACTTCGTTTGCAAGGTGGCGCTACTGTCGTGCACGTTCCGAATAGACCGTATCATATCGCAGTTCTATAAGCAGCGTTATAAACTAAATACAGTATATATTAGGGGTTAAAGTATGAAATTGCCGTTTTGTATGGACGAAATCGAGAAAAGTCATTTTTCTATACTAACAATTTTTTTGTTTTTTTTACAAACGCCTGAACCGTTTTCGATGCAATTAAAGGTGAAAGTTAGATGGTTATAAAGCTACGCATTATAGTATTTAAATTTCTGAAAATCACAGTATATAATACAAATATACTTAATTGAAGCACGAAGGTCAGCTGACACATTGTAAGGGGTCTTTTCAACGACTTCCTTTGAAGTAATAGGCACTAGTATTGCATTTTTTTTTAGTCAAAAGTTACTTTATTTAGTTTTTGATACAATACAAGAAGAATTACGCAATAATATGACTATACTTAAGAGCTACAAACAAAATAAAAAGTGGGAAAATAATCGGCAATTTCATACTTTAACCCCTATTAATTCTGAAAGATTGTGAATGTGCTAATTAATAAGAATTCGGTTTTACATTGGGGCATAATTTTATTGTTTTATTCAATAATATAATTTCTTAATCATTAATCAATCAATCACAAGCAGCTTTCATACGTTTTTCTAACGTTACAAATGTTCCTCTACAGGTGCGGATTTAATACGAGGCCAAACGATCGAGAGTGGCCGACGGACTATCGAGCCAGCCGCTTGCGACGCCTGCCCGCGCCAGTACGCCACGCGCGCCAAGCTGATGCAGCACGTGCGGCAACACCACCCCCATCTAGTACGCCACTTACACATCTTAGAAAATCGGCCAAGGCCAAAAAGGGTTCCGAACCATTAGCTATGGAAACGGCAAAAAAATATAGTTTTTTGAATGGGAGCCCCCCTTAAATATCAAGTGGTCGGCAGACGTGCAAGCCTGCCACTTGCTTTTCATTTTGTTCCTTTCGGAAACGGGTAAGGTCTGGGACCCTGCTGCTATGTCAGCAGTGGGGATTCTACATTCAAAAATAACATAAATAGGTACTTACTTACACATAATGACTTAACCTAACCTATCTCTTTGAAATGTAGAGGTGGGTGGTTTATAATAGGGGTAAAGTATAAAATTGCAGTTTTGTATGGACGAAATCGAGAAAAGTCATTTTTTCATACCGAAAATTTTTTAGTTTTTTTAAAAACGCCTGAACCGTTTTCGATGCAATTAAAGGTGAAAGTTAGATGGTTATAAAGCTACGCATTATAGTATTTAAATTTCTGAAAATCAAAGTATATAATACGTAAGTAAGGGATCGTTTCAACGACTTCCTTTGAAGTAATAGGCACCAGTATTGCATTTTTTTTTTTTAGTCAAAAGTTACTTTATTTAGTTTTTGATACAGTACAAAAAGAATTACGCAATAATATGACTATTATTAAGAGCTATAAACAAAATAAAAAGTGTGAAAATAATCGTCAATTTCATACTTTTACCCCTATTACATTTCAACGATCACAGGAGTTTCATGCGAGAACATGGATCCGAGTCTAATGGGAGCGCCTTTGATCATAAAATGAAATCAAATGAAAGTGAGAAACAAGGATCCTAGGATAAATCCTACTTGCTGACCCATTATTATGACAATGTCACTGCTTTATGACAATGAATGCCACTGCTTTATAACAATAAATGCCACGTACTATAATTTCACAAAAACTAAGAAACAACGAAGCGGGAAACGAAAAGAGAAAGATAGACTATCTATATCTTTTCGTTTCCCGCTCAAAACTCCCAGCCGCTTGCGATGCCTGCCTGCGCAGGCCAGTACGCGACGGGGGTAAAGCTACTCACGTGCGGCAACACCACCCCCATCTAGTACGCCACTTGATAGAACACCGGCCAAGGCCGAGACAGACTCTCGCACGAAGTGTTCCGTACTGTTAGCTACTGCATTCACAGACTAATCTGTAATGCAGCCCTTCACCACTTTGGTGCAAATACTATAGACTATTCTATATAAACTATTCTAAATAGTGAAACATTAGTGCAACCGCAAAGTAAAGGCGCATTGGGATAAAAAATGAAACCAATACAATGGGGACTACCGTTTCTTTGCTCACCAGTTGGCGCCACTGTAGACTGAGGTCCGGAGTTATAGCTGTCAAAGACGATTGGCGCCGAAACAAAGTGTTATATCTTGAATCTAATTAAGGTTATATTGTTTATAAATAACTATCTTGATATCAACAAACTAACTTCTGAAATAGTTGCTCTTTAGGCCGCCTATTTTTGCTCTTTTTCTTAATTCCGCTTTTAAAGCGTTCACATTAATCGCCAAATAATCCGCCAAATAAAATATTTGCGATATTTTACGAAGGAGATCACTTTCCAGCAGGTAAATTAAAGAAATTATGATTTATGCAACAAATTCCGCTAAAACCAGTACAGAGTGAATGATATTGGACCTCACGCGACACTAGCGCCTCTAGTGGCAAATTCACTAGCGATAGCCCCCATTGAAACAATATTTATTACATGTAACGCTCCGTTGGACTTTCGAACTTCTTTCGGTTCTTACGAACATTGCGCGGGTTTGTGATTGATCACCAACCCCCATTTCTCAAACGCGGTGATTATGCCTGTACCCATCATTACTGTGGCAACTTCAATTCAATGATGAGGCCTTTGCCCTGCAGTAGAATGGCGATGGCGTTACTTAACTTTTACTACACAGTATTTTTCACAGGTGATTTTAGAGCATTCGCTTCCTTGTGTACGTGCACGTGTACGTTAACTCCGTATGTACGTCCGTATATATGAACATTAAAGTAAAATACCTGAAACTTACTTTTATTCTTCTTTCAGGCTCCTCCGATCAAAAGAAACCAAAAAACTACACGCCCATCTTCAGGTAATTCAAAGTATATACACCGTTTATTTATCCTCCTGACAAACGAAGCCCACGTTATGTAACGTATGTATGTATACCTTTGTATAGCTCTCCATTTTGGCAGTTCTTTTTTATTTAAAAAAAATATCTTAGATAAATATAAAATATAGATTCCGCTATTCATTTTGAAGGACGCTATGCAGATTTATAAATCTGTTGAAGGTTCATCCAGGACCCGGCCGAAGCAAAATAATATGTCCGTGCATGCGTGATTCAAAATGAATAGACTTATTTTTTATAAGTATATTTTTCCAGACTACGTTATTAATAAAAAAATAAATATCACACTGCCAAGATGTTATACATAATGGTTACATAATGTAGGATTCATTTGTCAGGTGGTTCAAAATGCACGGTGTATTAATATTAGGAGGCCCCCCGCCTATTTACAACTAAGTCTTAGCTCTCATGCGCTTGTTTTAGTCGCTTAGTACTTATAATTTATTAATTTGTTGATTTATTTTCATCCATAATGTTACAATGTTTCTCTTAAAAGATAATAATATTACAAGCAGACAATTTGGTAACATTAGGGAAGACTGGAGCCTAAGCTAGGATAATCCTGTATTTCAGTACTTATATCAATCGTAGACAGTACGAAGTGAAATGTTTTTATAAAAATGTATATTTTAAGCTATTGAATAGCTTCTATCGCGGGCCTTGAGCGTGGAGACCGAATCCAGAAATTCCGTAACGAAAATAACCTAACCTAACACCCGGGGCGAGGCACGATCAAACAATTTTGAATTTCCGAAATTTAAAAAAATTTTGAAGAAAATAAAGATTTTGACAGTATGGTTGCCTATGGTAACCATATCTGCCAAAATAACAGAAACATTTAACTACAAAAGTCAAAATTAGAAAATACATAAAATTATAAAATTAAGCTATTGCATAGCTTCTATCGCGGGTCTTGAGCGTGGAGACCGAATCCAGAATTTCGGTAACGAAAATAACCTAACACCCCCCACTCCGACCGACACAGCGGTGATACTTTTTAGTTTTATAATTGCATAAGAGTGCCACACGTCTTTTTTTTATATTTGACTGTACTTTAATCGGAACCACTATTTATTTAAAGGCGGTGGTTGAGCCCTTTTCAAGTAACCCATTTTTAACATATTTGCATGATATCAGTATTTAAACTTTAAACATTTTGTCTTATGCGGGAAACGAACCCGCATCCCCATGCAAACTTGGCGCGGTGCTTTGTCCGTTAAGCTACCGAGACAATTTACGTTACTGCGTAAATTTTTCCAGTATGTTTTTAGCTCTGTCAGCCAGTGCAGTTTCATCCATATTAACAAACGAAAGAAACATCTTTACAGATGGTTGACAAACGGTTAAAATGAAACAGCTATTTAATTACTTTTTATGATATTTTTAGCAATTTATTTGGCCGCAAACAACTTCCAACCAACCAACCAAAGTAGTGTCGGAGCCTATTCAATACAAACAAACAATTAAATCTTTAGTCTTTATAATATTAGTTTATATAAAATTAATATACATTATAACTAGCTGACCCGGCAAACGTTGTTTTGCCATAAAAATGATTAAATTACTAAAATGGCTAACAAAAAATAGGGGTTGGTGGTAAAAGGGTAAAAATTTAGGGTTGTATATATATATTTTATAAAATTTTAATATTTTACTACCCTACCCCTACCCTACTCCTACCCTACCCCTACCCCTACCCTACCCCTAACCTACCCTACCCTACCCTACACATACCCTACCCCTACCCTACCCCCACCCCTACCCTAAACCCTTCCCTACCCCTACCCTACCCTTACAAAAAGACGATAATTGATCAGTTATCGAGCGAGATGAAAAATGATTAAATTACTAAAATGGCTATTAAAAAATAGGGGTTGGTGATAAAAGGGTAAAAATTTAGGATTGTATGTATTTTTGTATGTTGTATCATAAAAAAATTGAAATTAAAAATTTTGTCTAAAAAATAAATAAAAAAAATTTAGGGTTGGACTACACCTAACATTATCCCCGACAAAATTGTGAATCTAAACCATTCCCAGATCCCCTTGAACACACACAAAAAATTTCATCAAAATCGGTCCAGTCGTTTGAGAGAAGTTCAGTGACATACACACTCACAGAAGAATTATATATATAAAGATAATAATATCAGTATTTAAACTTGAAAAACATTTCCCGTCTGAGACAAAAATGTTCAAGTTTTTGTTATTAAATTGCTAAAAATATCTTATCCCCGTATTTAAAAACAAGTAAAAGTAATTATTTGACTAAAAGTAATTACTTGAGAGACAATTTGTATGCCTCAATCAAGAAATTACTAGAAGTTATAACTACCAAAAGTTAGCACTTCTAGCCAAATAATATGACTATTAATGGTGACCAATTTCTTTCACTAAGTACTAGGTATGAACATTTTAAGTTATGACTTTCTTAAGCAATAAGTAATTACTTCTTTATAAATACGGGGTTAAACTTAAAGTATATTTACATGATATTTATTTTACAGGGTCTACAGCACGTTTCAACTGAGTGTGCTACTCACCAAGAAGACAACTATTAATAAAATTAAATTTTGATCAATAAAAGGGTAACCAAAGAAATTTCGATTTATTTATGAAATGTCCTATGAATAAGTGAAATTTGCGGAGTAAATTTGAAAACATACTATCAGTAATTGAAATTATAATAATAGGTGTTAAATTATGAAATTGCCGATTATTTTCCCACTTTTTATTTTGTTTATAGCTCTTAAGTATAGTCATATTATTGCGTAATTCTTTTTGTATTGTATCAAAAACTAAATAAAGTAACTTATGACTAAAAAAAAATGCAATACTAGTGCCTATTACTTCAAAGGAAGTCGTTGAAAAGACCCCTTACAATGTGTCAGCTGACCTTCTTGCTTCAATTATGTATATTTGTATTATATACTTTGATTTTCAGAAATTTAAATACTATAATACGTAGCTTTATAACCATCTAACTTTCACCTTTAATTGCATCGAAAACGGTTCAGACGTGTTTAAAAAAACTAAAAGATTGTTAGTATGGAAAAATGACTTTTCTCGATTTCGTCCATACAAAATGGCAATTTCATACTTTAACCCCTTATACTTAAAATTTTCGGTGAAATATTACCTATTCAAAAATATTATTGTAATAAAGTGTCACCAATACTTTCCGTTCCAGGGGGCTTACCATCAGCTTATAGCAAGCTACTCAATTTCCGGGCAGTTCAACAGTAGGGCTGCTTTTGCCCTGCTAAAAATCATACCATAACCGCTGAAAAGCTGAACGACTTTAGCATCGCTAAACCAAAAGGTGAACAGCTAAGCTTGTCTATGGTCTGTTTGTCTGCAGATTGCATGAACGAGATAGAGCTATACTGGTTCAGATAAATCTGTCTCTTTTTAGTTGAAAACGTTCAAATACACAAATACATGATTTATTCCAAATTACCGGTTTTTGAAAAACTTTCTACTTATTGGATTTTAAAGAGAAAAAGTCGATCTAAATGTTGCTATTTTGCAGGAGATTAGTTAAATTACTAAATTCTAGTAAAATTACCTTATTGACGATATACCTTAATGTACAGTGTTGGGTTATTGAAAATGTGGATAATCATTCATCATTCATCATCATCATCATTTTAACGTGATCATGATTGGAACGGTTCTGCCTGCATTTTTGGCGGTAACATTCAAAAATTGAAGAAATATTCCATTTTCCCGGAGTAGTACGTACGTTCTAAGACTATTTTATATTAGTTAAACCATATTTTCACAATGTCATACTTGTGTGTAAGTATTGAATAAAGTAAAGTGGAATTGTAAGTAATTTTATTAAAATATTAGTATAAAAAAGTGATCATCCATTGACTTTCAGTGAAAACCAACAAAAAAAAAAGCCTAGTTTCTCACACCCAATTGTATAACCTTTGGGAATAACAGTTAACAAATCTTTAACAGCTGGAGACCACTCCAAGCGAATGGAAAGGGTGGCAGAAATTTTAATTCTGCGGGCGATGTAGTCATAAAATTAGGGTTTGAATGAAGTTTCTGGTTCAGTTACACTGTGTAGTAAAAGACTACTACTACTTTTTACATGGGTATTATAATAATCTATTCTATTTTAGTACTGACTGGGTAAACTAAATGCAAAAAATAAAACATAAAATAATTAATGATTCGAGGAGAGGAAGAGGAAACAGAAAAATATATTACATATTAGGTATTCTCTACCAGTCGAGCATTTGGTTAAGTAGACATGTTTTGTAGAATTTTTGCAGTAAAAAAAACAAACACATGATTTCATATATGTAATATAATTACAAAAAAATATATTTCAAACACATATTAAAATAAAAAAGACATAGGTACTTAATATAACAGTACTTCAGTTTAAACCCTAAATTTAAAATCTAACAAAACAACCATAACTTCTGTATGTATGTATGTATATGTATTAACTGGTCGGCTACCGAAGTTGTGGAATCGAGCCATAAGACAATTTATTTGTGTCTGGAATTACAAGGGGTTAAAAAATACATCAATACATAAGCTTATTGGTGAACCTCTTCGTCTGTGAGATAAATTTGCTTGATCTGTGAGATAATTGATTGGCTGCATTGCAAAATGTTATGTAGGATTACAAATGCTTTTGCAATAAGGCTAGCTACCTGAGGTTGGTAATGAACCATTGAATAAGAGTCTGTAGAACACCTATAATTGATCTCTCTCTATCATTAAGAGTTTTTACATGTCTCTGTATAGGTATAATAGGCTTCAGAAAAATCTAATTCTGCTTTAACAATTGTTGTCATCATAAATTTGAGCAGTGAATATCTAGAATCACCTACAATAAAAGGAAATATTCATTAATTTTATCATCTTTGTAAGACTGCTGCAAATGTGTTATTTAAGAACTAAAACTTAGTTGTGTTTTACACCCAGGCAATATTTAAACAAACAAAATCAGCAACATATTCATAACACAAGGGTTTTAGGTGCTATAACCTGTAAAATATGTTTCTTTATCTTTTCTTTTTACTCAATTGAACGGAAAGGACATATCTTTAAAGTTAAACTAAAATGTGTATTGTATGTTTACCTAAAAGCCATACAGATGCTATAGTGCTCAGTTCATTCAAGTGAGACTACAAAGGATGATTAGACCATATTTTATTGTAAATTAAATGAATCATAACCATCATTTACACTTATAATTTCCATGTATTTGTTACAAATCTGAAAAAAGTATTACACATAAATATTAGTAAGAAAGAAGAGTTATAAAATTTTAAAGTACAGTTTTTTCAATATATTCTATTGTATATACCTATTACATCACAAAACCATGCTAACAATTTAGTCGAAATTGTATTTTCATTTTGGTAAATGATGATATAAACATTTTATACAAAATACTAACTCAAAGACCTTCAGGTTTCTTTACACTGTAATTAGGTTCCTTAATCTATAATAAAACATGTAAATTTTCACAAAACTGCTGAAAAAAGTCTGAGAAACGCATAAAATATGTCGAAAAAGTTAGTCTCCTAGTAACTTCTTCAAGATGGCTAGGATGACATTAGCTTCGCTCAAAACATAGAGTATAGTAAATATACCAAAAGGGCTCAAAAGGACGTTTACCTGCTGTCAAATTGAGTGTCATGGTATGAAAAGATTGAAAAGTTCATAGTAAAAAAATGGTGAACGGTTTAGAAACGTCGACGTAAATTGGCCTGCCACAGGCCTGCTAAAAACGATGTCATAGTACAAAAGAGCAATGCAGTCCAATAGCAGTCCTGCTTTAAGAGCTAATGGTAAGGCCCCAGGTTTAAAAATATGTACGGAAAATGTAAGAAGACCTTGCATGCCTGTTCACAATAACCTACAGAATGAAAACTTCATCAACTCGCTATAATTGAGCATTCAAACATGTTAGTATGTCACAAGACTTACTTTTTAAATATTTTCCTGTAGAAGACTGCCAAATAATGTAAGCATTTTTTTATTTTAGCTATCACTACATATTAGAATAGTAATGTCATAATTTAATCAAATCAAGGAATTCCAACATTTTTCCTTTCGCAAAGCGATAGATTTAATGTGACTTCTTACATAAACGCATTCCGATCCGATGCAATAGATTTACCACATTGAAAATAAGCAGCACAGAAAAGTAATAGGTTGAATGTCATTTGTCAAATAAATGCCCTAGTAGGGCACCCTGAGTACTTCAAGGTATAATGTCAGTTGTCATTTGTCAAAACAGTCTCCTAACTGTTCACCTTGAGTACCTACTACATAATTAAATAAATTCTTTAGCATTATAAAATTATGTCAACATATTTACTATTTTTTAAAACTTTATACTATTTTTTATAAATAGTTTAGTAATTTTGACCTTGTTTTTTTTCACTGTATACTGTGTCATTTATTACGTGAAGTTGTCACCAATACTTTATCTGCAATGCTCATTTAACAACAACATTCCATTTGAGTTTTCACAGCTCTTTTGTTTTTATTCATAGTCAATTAGACTAATACCTTTATTAATTCAATAACACTGTTGTTCTAAACATGTCATTATCTGCGCAAATTTAATTAGTAACTTAGGCATGTCAGCTGAAGTGATATGTTGCATAAACTGTATTAAAATGGATCTTAATGTGCAAGAAGGAACAATTCCTAGGGATTTTATTGAATACGATTTCGCTGAAGACGCTTTGGATTTTGAGGTTAGTTGGTAAATAGGATAACTAAAGTTATTTTATTTTCAAATCGAAATAAAAAATTAAGGTTCACTCAAATATTATGTTGCTGCCCTTTTATAATTAACTATATAAAGTAAACAATAAAATGCCACACCTTAAAATTATTCAAAACATTAAACATGTTTTGAATTTGTAGGCAACTCGGTGATCATTATAATGTTTCCATTAGTGTAATGAAATATTATTGAAATCTAATATAGCGAGCAATATAAATATTGACTATTGCATTTGTTTATTGTTTGCACTTGGCTGCTATTGCTGCTAATCAAAGTGGACCATAGGGTGATACCATTTCAGCTGCGTAAAATGTACAGTGTATTATATCAAATAAACAACTTCTAATTTGTGCGTGGAACTCGTCTTATTTATAAATTATTCCGATAGTTGCTTAACAGTTTAAGAAATAAATCATAGTGCTCCTTGCTCAAACGCGTCTAATAAACCTTTATCTACCGATTACCTTTTGTGTATTTATCTACATTTCGAGTAGAAGTACTATTGATTGTGTTGTTTAGCCATAATAGGGCAACACTACGAATCGATAAGTAAGTATTTATTAGCGCCATCTATGCTACTTATTAAATACTAAGCGCATGTCTATATCACAAAACACCGGGTGCTTTTTAAATAGCAGAACCAAGTAAAAAGCAATAATTTTTAACTCTTATCAGAACACGACTTGTAAATTGTAAACGTTACCTACTTTGGTGTTTGCTGTGGCCTGTGCCATATTTATAAACAACAAAAACCACACTTAGAGATAAGAATTTAACATTATGGTTTTACAAAACTCAACCTACATGAATATAATATACCTATAAATAAATGACAAGGAAAATCTGTAGATCTTAAGAAGCTAAAGGATTGCAGGCAATCGCAAACATCAGTCATCATCACTGTTAGTCACTCAAACAAAATACACGCTGACTCTGAGCATGTCGTTCGTAACACAATTTCATAGCGAGCGTGCGTAGATAGACGCTAACTGAATGTACCGCTGCCGGTTGTGCACGGATCGAGCGGATATTTTCGTGAGAATGCGATGTCTCAGTCTCGTAGATTTGACTAGCGTCTTGCTACTTGTTTTGTGAGTGTATGCCGTATGGTGAAATAAAAATCCGGGTGTGATGGTTAGTGAAAATAGATGCGGTTGCGGCGCTTTCTGCCGTCGCCTGTTTTGCCGCGCGCGACCTCCAGAGGACGGTGTTAGTGACGAAACAATACCTGTTACTTTGGTAAACTGGAGCAAACTTATAAATTATGCTAATAAACATTAAATTATAATAAACGAATGTACTTATCTAACTCAAGTGTTTTCCATTATATCCAGTTTAGACAGTGTACGTAGGTAATCAAAAATCCTAAATCATTATCAGTTAGATATTAATGTTCGTACTTATTTGAAATAATCTGTAAAGTACCTACTTATTTAAAATGAAATTGGCAAACTATGAATTAATCTTAGATTCAGCTGAAATACATAAATATAGCTAACTACTTAAGTACTTTCAGTTACCTACAATATGTATTACTTACAAAGACATTAGGTACCTACGATAATAATATGTTGAATTGACTTAGTATTCAATTAAATATTTAAATAAGTCAATTCGATTTTGACAGTGACACCAACTAAAATAGTAAACACGGTTAATTGGTTTTCTGTAGGCGGTGCAGCGGTGATTGTAAGCTACTTACTCACCAAACACCGCACTTTATTTTGGCCTCCGCTTTATGATGTCATTCCAATATTTGACTAGGTAATCAAATCAACTGAATTGGACGTAAGATTGGACCACCTAAGTCACTAAGATTCTTGAAATGCCGTACTAAAATATTCCTTAGAAGGTCTAAATTTTGTAATTATTGTATAACCGAAAATTTCTCCTTTAGTGGATTTATAATTGCTTTTAACGAAAGTATAGGTAGGTATCAAATTTTTCTTTCATACCTGTAATAGAAATTAGTCCATTCTTCTTATGTTTCCTTAAGAAAAATCGAAACTAAAATGTACTATATTACTACGGCGTCGGTAATAGTATTTACCCACCTAATACTAAGCGACACGCCCTGTAGTTGCACCTAAATTCTTCACTTTTATACCTATATGTATATAACCAGTTTGTTTACCGCGTAAACTAAACTTTTTATCGCGCGGATGGAAACCCGTGCCCAGTGGGATACAGACAGAACACCTTATTAGATATAGGTAAGCTATCGAGCTTTTTGTACCTTTGTACAGATAGACAGCTGAACTTTCGCATTTATAATACACATTATTAGTACCTAAGGATTTTAGTAGCAAATTTTGTATTTTTGTACGTGGTCAGTTTCAGTGTCTGGAAAATAAATTTAATTAATAGGTTTTATTAATACCTGGATGAGTGAGTTAGACCTCTAAAGTAAGTACCTACCTATCTAGTTTTAATATTGATTGAGCACAGGTTAAAAGAAAAATAAAGTTAGACTCGTGGTGGTAGCAAAAATATTGATTTTGTCCCAACACGCGAACTTTTAACATTAGTTTGCCTCAAGCAACGCAAATTGCTTGGCATATAAACCTGCTAATAACGCCCGCAGGATTATGTTATGTAGATACCTAGGATCTTTCTATAATTCCGTCTGGTAGGTACGTGTAGAATTAAATGCCTAAGATTTTTTTCCAACCTTATGATCCTAAGACAATAACATCAGCGATAAATATTTTTTGTTATAAGTAGGTAATAAAGTTATTTCATGGTCCTCAAAATTCACTGTGTATAAAAATGACTAATGAGTACGTTTAGGTGTTGTGATTATGTAGACTGTAGTCCATAGTAACCTGATTTTCGACTTGCCATAATCACGGAGTAACCGAAAGTTATGCGTCTTAAGATATATTTGATTAGTTATAGTGTAATTACTGTAGAGTACTGTAGTGACAAGTGTCATAATGAAACCAGGCTCTCAATTAATCAATTCCGGCCGTTTTCCTAATTTCTTGCTTTAACCCTGACAAGTTCCTAGATAGGTAGGTAGTATATACTTACAACGTGTTTCTTTTGATATCCCATAACTCTAGGGTATTAAACAGACCATGGTAAATAATCAAATTGCGTATGAATTATTTTTCAATTATTAATTTTTTTGTTAAATTTTGTCATACATAATAATTCTAAAAAGTCACGACTGTTTATGTAAAACACCCTTACCTTGTTATGAATGAACTTTTAAATGAGAACGAAATGAAAACACCCACACACGTCAATGTTTTTTACAAGTACGCTCTCCCGGTACTTTTCTACTACGCTTTAGTGTAAGTTTGCCAACGTCTCGCAAAACTAAGGATTCGCCATACTGGTTTTTTTTTTTAACAAATTTAACTAAAATTGATGTTATATACGAAACTATTGATTTTTGAACCACATGTTCTAGGGCGTTTTATATTATTTTTACCTATAGAACATAACCTTAGAGTTATGGGATATCAAAAGAAACACGTTGTATAGATTCGAATGATTTATTGCCAATTTTCCGTTTCAATCCCAACATAGACGCAACATTACCAATATTAATAAAAATAAAATTTAACAAAAACTTGTTAGTACAGACAGAAAAACTAAAAAAAATATATATTTCATCATAAACATTGACCACCTTGTCCAGCTCTGTCGTGTTTCATAAGTAGGTTTTAGCGAGTGACAGAGGCATATTAACACCCACCCAAACCTTTCAGGGTCTGAAAGTTAAAGTTTTCTCTTAGTCTTCGTCGATGATTCACGCCAAAAACATGAAAATTTTATAAGATGATTGTTATTCTTAATGTAAGGACTCGTTGAATTAATAAATAAACCCTGACACCAATTATAGGTAGGCAACCTATGGCTCGATGACCTCACGGTTGTGGCTCAATGTTTTCCGAGCTTGGTAATGAGTCGTGCTGAGTATGTTAAACGAATGTTAGAAAGGCAGGATGCCACTGTACTTAAATCTTTGTTTTTTTTTGGACAAGCTGCATTTAATATGTTAGGTACTTTATGTACGAAAAACTTAACACTGCTTGTATTTCTTGATATTACGCATGTACGGTCGGCCAAAAAGGGGCTTATCACCCTAAGGTTGAAAGTCATTCGCGCTTCAGAGAACAACAGGTTTGATTTTCCCATGCAAATACAGGGTGAAATTTTAACCACCTTCCAAATTTTGACATATTAATCTACGAGACAAAAAACAAATGACGTATTTGTTCTTTTGGAATAGCCCAGTACAAAAATGTCAAGATAAAGCACTTAGAAAATGTGCGCCAAAAATCTAAAATTTTTGATACGGCCGCCTAGCAACACTTTTTTTACGCGTTTCGCATCTCATTCATTTATTACGATACTATTCATAAGTTTTTGATTTTCCCTTTATACCTTAACAGGTCTAGGACCGTAAAAATTGAAAACTATATCGCGAAAAATATTTTCGGGTGACAAATTGATTAACATTTTTAACTCTATAAATAGGATCTAAATACGATACTGAATGCATATAAAAATTTTGGAAAGTGGTTAAAATTTCATCCTGTATATTCTGACAGGTACTAATACTAAAACGTCATAGTCCCTATCGCTATTTTACTGACACATCAAATTTTGTCAAAACTGGTACACCACTTTCTTGGCCGACCGTACCTAGAGGAGTAGGTACTTCATGGTTCTTTAATAGTTATACAAGCTTCGGCATTTATCTTTTGTTGTTTGGAATTTGTATAAATACAGGAAGAAATTTTAACCACAAAAACGAGAACAACCACGAGACAAAAAACAAATGACGTATTTTTTCTTTTGATATGGCTCAGTACAAAAATGTCAAGATAAAGCATTTCCGCCGAAAATCTAAATTTTTTTGGTACGGCCGCCTAGCAACACTTTTTTACGCAATGCACATGACGTTCATTCATTTCGATACTAATCATAAGTTTTTGATTTTTCCCTTTAAACCTAAACAGGCCCAAAACTGTAAAAATTTAAAACTATATTGCTAAAAATATTTATAGGTGAACACTTGATTTACATTTTTTACTTCATAAATGGGCTCTAAATACGATACTGAACGCCTTAAAAGTTTTGGAAAGTGGTTAAAATTTCATCCTGTATATCTTACTAACTTATTTTATGAATGCGAAAGTTTGAATGTATAATTAAATTACCTACCTATTAGTTACTCAATCACACACAGGCACATAGACTAAAAGATAGAATAACACGTAGGCTACTTATTACCCCGAAAAAGAATCCCTTTTCTCGAGAAGGTTTTTTGTGTACCAACATAAGAGATTTTTTGTTGTAAAATATTAATTATGATTTCACACAAAAATATGACAAAAGTTTCTCATAAATTAACGAATATTTATATAGAGTTATAATTAAATACTAATGTTAATATTGCTTGCTTGATTAAAAGGGTGCATCGTTTTGACCTAAATTTTAAATGTACTTATTTCAGACGCAACTAGCAGAAGCTCGTGATGTAAAGTTCACCCAGGTGTTGAACGAGCCGCTGAGCATCGGCTCCCATATAGTATGTACTGGCACTCCCAGCGAAGATTTACCATGGTAAGAACTTTGTTTATGTTATACAACTATTGAAAACAATAAAACTTGTACTGCCTGGAATACTATACGGGAAGGTGTAGTAAACTAACGTGTCACCGGTATCTTATCTTATCGTTAAGAAATATTTATTGCTATTTATTATACTGATAGCGATCCTTAATGAGTCATGTTTTAACAAAACCAAAAATGAACAATTTTATTTGTCAGTTTAATTGATTGTACTCTAAAATATATAGCAATTAAATCATATTCTATGTCTTTTACCGATACCAGCAGACCCAAGGCACAAAAATTTAATCATCGCCATTTATAGGGCAGAGTTATCGAGGCCACCGGCCCAGCTAGCCACACTTAATAATGCTAACTGCGTGACCTGTCGAACAATTAAAAATTATCGCGTCTATGAAGTTTTCATCGCTATTAATCTGGGTTAGGTAAATATAAACATTAATTTGTAATACCTACTTTATATGATATTTTAACAATTTAATTGCAGTTATAATATCAGTATCTAAACTTGAAAAATTATGTCTCAGGCGGGATTCGAACCCGCATCTTCATGCATACCGGGCGCGGCGCTATACCATTAAGCCACCGAGACCGGTATGCATGGAGATGCGGTTTCGAGTCCCGCATGATACATAATTTTTCAAGTTTAAGTACTGATAACTGCAATTATATTTATATAGATTTAAAATTAACCTATGTTACTTGGCCCAGTATCTGTTTGCGGTTTGGCAGAAGTCTCTCCCCAACCACATCCACAAAACCCTTTTTCCACTTGCCTTCATCTATAGGCTTCCTTAATCTCATAGGCCCAACATTTTGATGGTCTGCCGAGTTTTCTTTTCTGCTCCTATACTTCGCGATAAATACGTACCTTTAATTCGAGATTTCCAAATATCAACATAGATAGAACTTCCGGGCATTTCGTTTGTTTTCGTTGTATTAACAGTTAATTACTAGAATAAAATTTGAGCGAACTTTATAAGGCGTATTATTATCATGGCTAATTTCACTTTGTTAAGGGTAGATCAAACAGTAGCCCATGCTTAGGTTTCAAGCTAAATTTTTTATATGTCGTATTATGAAAATTAAATCTTTCTCTATTTCGTATGAGTTTCTTTCAATGATTATCTAGTTTCAGAGTTTCCGAAGCTTTATCTATCACAGCGACAGAAGACGGAACCAACGGCATAATCAGTACCGGCGTTAGGGTAGGGCGCGGTTGGGCGACCGCCCAGGGGCGCCGGACTTTAAGGGGCGCCGTTAAGCGGCGCCCCTAGCAACACTAGAATGGAACGCAGTGCTCAATCCGTTCGGTCGGAGCACTACATACATACAGTTCATTTTACTGGGAATCCCCGACCACAGAGAAACACATTATCTATCTCTTTTTAACATTTTAGTTCAAAAGAGTTGGCGTTATTTTTGATGGAGCGGAACACAGCTCATTCTTATTTATTCAATCGGTGCACGCACTTAAAAACAGTTATCGCAATTACATATTTTAAAACAAACAGACGCAGTAATCAGGCGGTCCACGCTAAGTTACGAAGTGCATGTTTTTTACTTTTTGTCGCCGACTACAGAGTGACATAGGTTTTATCCAAAAAGTTGAAATACAAATAGTGTTTAAGTAGGTATTTGCTTTATGACGGATTATTTCACTAATTAGGTAAGTACAATTTTATTTTAACTATCTTTACTTATTATACTAAAGAGGTAACATTTGTTTGTTTGTTTATGTTATGTTTGGAGTGGGGTAATCTATTTAAAGTAAATTATATATTATAAAATATCTCTGGAATTGACTATATAATGTTGATGAAATTTTAACACGGAGATAATAAATGAATGTCGAGGAGGTACGGTCAAGTGTAAAAGTGGATGAACACTGTTCATTCGTAAGCCTTTGTGTTAAAGGTGAAAAGTGTCCACCGACTTTTGCATCTGACTGTACATAGAAGTCATTTTTTCGGGAACGAGTGGATGATCGTGATTTTTTTCATACAAATCTAAGCACTATCACATTTCACAATTATTCCGCTGCCATGACAATATTACCTTACCTAGATTTTTCGATCGTAGTTCACGTGTATGCTAACGCTTTCCTGAATATAAAGCGTTTTTGGTCGTCCTCACTCAATAGCGTTATATTTAATTAATTTATAGAAATGATCGGACTTACGCAGATTTAATTTGTTGCAGATTTGATTAGTACAAAATGTCTGAACACGTTGATACTTTCAAAAGAAAACCATCTGGGTCAAAATATAGAAAACGAAAAGCAGAAAAAGAGAAGGAATTTGAAAAAACAAAAAAGTTTATGAATATAGGCAAATATATCACAACAAAAAATCAAGACCTTAATGTGGCATCTACATCTGAAATACAAGCGAATGCATCGGTAGTGGAGTCTCTGTCTGACAAGTCAGATTAGTTAGCTGTTGAAGAGATTGTGGACGAAGTTTCCCGAAGTGAGGAGACAAGTTGTGTTACAATTACAGATGCTGCTCAGGATGACACTATTGGTGATGTACAACAAATACAAATTCTAGCTGACGTTAGTTCTCTTGTTCCAAATATATCGGATCCAGCCACTTGGCCACTCACTCGAAATAGCAAAATTATTGATCATATAATAACTAATGGCCCAGTGCAAACTCACATTGATAATTATCCAAAGAATGATACAGGGCGACATTTCTCAAATTCTCATTTTACCAAAAAACTTGCAAACAATGAAATAATTCAGCGTCGTTGGTTAATATACTCAGTTTCTAAAAATCGAGTTTACTGTTTTTGTTGCCGGCTATTTGATAGCAGCTCAACGTCGAATTTAGCATCTGAAGGATATAACGACTGGAAACACTTATCAGAAATGTTAAAAGTTCATGAAAGTAGCACTTTTCATAAGAAGTTTTACCTCTCATGGATTGAGGCTGAACTAAGATTAAAAACGGGAAAAACAATAGATTGTCAAGAGCAACATTTGATTAGAAAGGAAACTACAAGGTGGAATAATATTTTGTCTAGATTAATGCATATTACACTGTATTTAGCTGAAAACAATATGGCGTTTAGAGGTACTTCCGACAAACTATATACGCCAAATAATGGAAAGTTCTTGGGTTTAGTACAACTACTAGCCAAATTTGATCCAGTTATGGAGGAGCACTTGCGATTAGCTGTAAAGGGTGATGTTTCTGACCACTACTGCGGAAAAGACATTCAAAATGAATTAATAGAGCTGATGGGTGAAAAAGTGAAGTCAGAAATCATATCACGTGCAAAGAAATCGAAATATTATTCTATTATAGCTGACTGTACTCCGGACATTAGTCATATAGAACAGCTTTCACTGACAATACGATTTGTTGATTTATCATCAGATGTCGATAAAATATCAGTAAAAGAGCATTTCATAGAATTTATACCTGTTAATCGAAAGTAAATAAAGAGTCGACTGGTGAAAGGCTGACTGAAGTTATTATTGATACTCGTATTTTAAATAAATACGGACTGGAATTGAACGATTGTAGAGGTCAGGGCTATGACAACGGAGCAAACATGAAAGGAAAAAATATTGGAGTTCAAAGGAGAATTCTGGACATAAATCCTTTAGCTGTATATGTACCGTGTGGCTGTCATAGCTACAATCTCGTTCTATGCGATGCCGCTAAGTCATCTGTAAAATCTGTCACTTTGTTTGGAGTATTTCAGAGGTTGTTTACGTTGTTTTCAGCTTCTGTTCATCGATGGAAAATTCTGACCGATCACTTGGGATTGTACACTATAAAAAAACTCAGTGACACGCGTTGGGAAGCAAGAATAGGCAGTGTTAAAGCAGTCCGTTATCAAATTAGCGCCGTCCATGACGCTTTAATCACTTTGGCTATTGAAACTCAGCAAACTGATGTTCAAGTCTCTCATGAGGCTACTACTCTAGCCGAACAGCTAAAAGATTTCGGCTTCATAGTTTCATTGGTTGTCTGGTATGACATACTTTTTCAAATTAATGTCGTTAGTAAATCTCTACAATCAACAGACATGGATCTCGGTAAATGCACAGACATGTTGAAAAAATGCTGCAATTTCTTGGAAGAATATAGAAATACAGGCTTTAAAAGCGCCATTTTAACTGCGAAGGAATTGGCTGAAGAAATCTATTTCTAGAACCTGTGTTTAGAGCGACAACAAGAATTCGACGTGTTAAGCGCCAAGCTGGTGAAACTGCCCAAGATGAGGCTATAACTTCTCCAGAAAAAAAATTTGAGGTTGAATTTTTCAACTGTCTTTTGGACACGACGTTAACTTCACTCAACGAAAGATTTGAACAGTTATGTGAGTACTCGGAATCTTGGTCTTTTTTGTACAATTTAAAACAGATTCCAGAAAAACACAACCTTATCAAACTCTGTAGTGATCTTCAATTGAAATTAAATGTAAATTCCAAATCAGATATAGATGGATGTATGTTGTGCGATGAACTCGTAAGTCTGAAATCGTTTTTGCCTGATCAGAAAGTGGTTACTCCTGTTTTTGTTTTAAATTTTATCAAAGACCGCAACTTACAAGAACTATATCCAAATGTTTGGATAGCATTACGAATATTATTAACTATTCCCGTAACGGTTGCTAGTGGAGAGAGGAGTTTTTCTAAGCTTAAGCTGATAAAAACCTATCTGCGATCGACAATATCTCAATCTAGATTGACAAACTTGGCAACTTTGTCAATCGAAAATGAAATTGCTGAAAACATCGACTTTGATAACTTAATAAAAGAGTTCGCCGATAGAAAGGCTAGAAAAGTAAAATTTTATTAGTTTTTTTAATAAATGTATTTCTTTTCATAAATGGTTATTTCATTATTATCCTTCGCCTTTTTTCGTATGGGTTTGAATTGCAGTTAGGGGGCGCCGTAGAAATCTCGCCCAGGGCGCTGGTAGTACTAAAACCGGCACTGGGCATAATAACGTGTCTTGATGATAATGAAATGAAAACATGGTACCTACAGTTGAAGAATTGAATTGTTTAGCAGAATGTAAAAGTGATAGTAGCAGTTTATAATCTATATCTATAAATAAAAGAAAGTCGTGTTAGTACACCACTTAAATTATAACTCGAGAAAGGCGGACGGATTTTTATGATTTTTGTATTTTTGGATTTGTTTGCGTCGGGAATAGGATAATAAATAAGTATTAAAACGTTGGACAGTATCATTTAAAAAAAAATATATTTTTTTCTAACCTTTATTTGATGACCGTTACATTTTAGACGTCCAAATCCAATACTCTTCAGTTTTGGCATATCGGAGATAGAAAACAACTTCTGTCTTTGTTTCTCTGGACGGCAAAATCAGAGACAGAAGTTGTTTTCTGTCTCCGATATGCCAAAACTGAAGATAGATATATTATTGGGACCGGCCCTAAGGCGATACGAAGTTCACGGGGTCTGCTAGTAAGTAATAATGTTCGAATATCTAAAATATTTAAAAAATACCAGCGTAATCCTACAGGTTTGCAATAAACATTGGGATGGGAGATCCAGACAGCGGGCGCGGCGATATCGCGGTCCACTTCAACGTGCGCATGCCGCAGTGGTACGTGGTGCGCAACACACGCCGCCACGACAAGTGGGGGCTCGAGGAGACCACTTCTTTCCGGTAATGAGGAAAATAGTCGTAAACTGCTTAGTTCTTTCATTCGTATCGTGGCTGAACTATACAGGATGATATTTTTATCACCGCCAAATTTTTTTATAGATGTTAAGTATCGTATTTAGAGCCAATTTTAGAAGTAAAAAATTTAAGTCAAGTTTGCACCTGAAAATATTTTTCGTAACATATTTTTCGGTATGAAGTTATTATTATTATATTTTCGGTATTAAGTTAATATGAAGTTCGAAATGAACGGCTTTAAGGTATGAAGGGAAAATCAACAACTTAAATATGAAGAGTATCGTAATGAATTAATGAGATGCGCATGACGCATCGCGTAAAAAAGTGTTGCTAGGAGGCCGTACTAAAACTTTTAGATTTTTGGCGGATATTTTCTAGCTGCTTTTTTTTATCTTGACATTTTTGGGATATACCAAAAGAAAAAATTAGTTTCTTGTTTTTTGTCTCGTAGATTGTTGTTTTAAAATTTGGAAGGTGATTAAAATTTTATTCTGTACAAGGTCGTTTTGTCTAGATTCACTTACAATGACCACACAATACAAATATACTTTACATAGGTATTCAAAGTAAACTTTGAATCTCTGGATTTAAAAAGGATTATCAATTGATAATGGTGAAGTTAACTCATCTTTATATTTTGAATTAATATCTTTCAAAAAATATTTTATTTATGGACTAAATAACACTGCCATAATGTTATACATAATGGTTAGATAACGTGGGCTTCATATTCCAGGATGTTTAAAATGCACCGTGTATATCGATGATTGTAGATCACAGTTGTCATTATGACGTCTCGATCTGCAGCGCTGTACATATTAAAAATTATTGTTTTCAGATTATTCCCGTTTAAAATGGATCGTCTGTTCACGATAGAAGTTCTTGTAGATGAAAACCAAACGCTATGGGCGGTGGACGGCGAACACTATTGCAGCTACGCACACAGGCAGCCGAGTCCGCACGTAGCAACCTGGGTGCAAGTGGCCGGCGTTAGGGATGCAACGCTGAACATAAACAAGACTGACATTTATCCAGCGATGGCACCTCCCCCTGTTGAGGTTAGAACGGACACTACTGACAGCTGATAGTTAGGTATTAGATGACATATGACATAATAGACCTAGTCATAAGTTTGATTGCCAGTTTCGGAGAATTTCGTTTAGAATTTCAAGTAGTCTGTTTGACCTTTACATGTTTACCCGTTACACAGTTTTCATGCAGATATTTCAAAGTCAGTATTTTTTTCATGCAACGGTCGGATTTGGTGCAGACAATTGGAAGTTAAGCTCGTACATACATTTCGGTGATTCGATTTATTTATAAAGATAATGTTATTTTGGAAGCAAGGCTCTGAATTGTTCCAAAGTCTGATCATAGTCCTTACGATCGAACTTTGGTTTTAGTGTAGCTATTTTAGTCTACAGTTAGGTATTTTAATAGTATTTGTTATTGTAACAGGTACCTCTAAGAGCATTTATAGATGCACCGCCGGACCCTTCGGAGCCCACCCACTGGCGTGCAAACGCAATAGCAACGTTATCAAATGGCGTGCCAGAAGGCCATCAACTAGTTATTCATGGAAGGTGAGCTTTTAACCAGTACTTATTAGGAGGAAACACAAGGTCCGTTTTTCCATACAAACGTAGTCCCCTGCTTCCTGCCTGGATAATGCCAGTAGAGCAATATTTTTTATTACAAAAATCTATGGCCACTATTAGCATGTGTCTATGTTTAACTTTTTTTCATAAATTAATTACTAAAAGAGAAATGAGAGCCTTTTAAAATCTAAAAAATTCGCCAAATTTTCCGCTGTTTTCAAACATCCAGAAAATAAATTTGGGTTAATTTTAGAAAAAAAGCGTTGGAAAAGGAATCGGGGGACTACGAAATGTTGGTTTTGTGTGCTTTTAGTAGCTATTTTCGGTCCAAAATGCAGTTGTATCTATCACGCTCTGCGGGGGAGGCTTGAGGTTGTTCGGGCACTGCGCGACAGCAATAGATTTTACAAATACATACTATTTTTCAATTCTCTCGCCCTTAGTGTTTCCTCTTAATGATATTATTCAAATATACTCCCTGAATATACCGTGAGCGAATTCCCAATGTGAGATACTTAGAAAAGACGTCCGTAGAGTAGACCAATGCCTAAATCAAATTTCTCAATTTCAAATCAAATCACTACCCACAGCTAGACGTATTGTGCGCGGTTGGTAATTCGGCATTTCAGACGGCCATCGGTTCTTCTCTGCCACCTTCAGCTTCGCAATTCAATGACGGTTGTCTTAGTTCTACAGAATTTCTTATTTCTGATTCTATTAATTACACAGAGAAATACCAAACATGGCTGTCTCCATTGCCCGCTGTGCGACCTTGAGTTTTATGAGACCCATATTAAGTGACCACGTTTCAGTTCCATAATTCTAGTTGAATGATTGACATTGATATTATGTCAGTGTAAACTTTATCACCCTGGCTGAATTATGTCGGCATGCAATAGTATGGACAATTATTATGTCATGTTGTTTCAACTCTATTGATATAGTTTGTACTAAAAGTGCATCCGTATGTGCACTTTAAGTTGGAATACTTTTTTGAAATTTTGTATCTAGTTTATAAATAATATACGGTGCATTTTCAACCACCTGTATAACGAAGCCCACGTTATGTAACCATTATGTATAGCATCTGGGCAGTGTTATTTTATTTTTTCCATATTTTTTTTTATAATAAAAATATAAAATATTAGTTTAGCTATTTTTTTTGATACAAGCTGTGACGCGCAAGAATATAGCTGTGTAAGGTTCATACATCCGTGACCACGCCGCAGTAAATTAATACGTATGTGCGTGTCACAGCGTGTTACAAAATTAAAAGTCTGAATCAATATTTAATTAATTTTGTCCATAAAATATTTTTTATTGATAAATTGAATAACACTGCCATGATGTTACACATAATGGTCAGATAACGTGGACTTCGTTTTAAAGGTGGTTGAAAATGCACCGTGTATAACATCAATGCATACATTCTATCAACAAACATCAACAGCTAGTAATAACTTGGTGCAGACTACGTCCGCTGCTGCACTCGTTCGCGATCGAGCTGACGGACGGCGCGCGCGAGTGGCCCGCGCCCAGCGTGCACCTGCACGTGAACGTGCGCGCCCACGTGGCCTCGCAGCTGGCGCGGCAGCTCGTCGTGCTCAACGCCTGGTACGGCGCCTGGGGGCCCGAGCGTCGCCAGCGGACGGCCCGCCTCGTGCCCGGCACCCAGGTGAGGCTCTAGTGTTGCCGCTCGGTAGTCTAGCGCGCCCACGTGGCCTCGCAGCTGGCGCGGCAGCTCGTCGTGCTCAACGCCTGGTACGGCGCCTGGGGGCCCGAGCGTCGCCAGCGGACGGCCCGCCTCGTGCCCGGCACCCAGGTGAGGCTCTAGTGTTGCCGCTCGGTAGTCTAGCGCGCCCACGTGGCCTCGCAGCTGGCGCGGCAGCTCGTCGTGCTCAACGCCTGGTACGGCGCCTGGGGGCCCGAGCGTCGCCAGCGGACGGCCCGCCTCGTGCCCGGCACCCAGGTGAGGCTCTAGTGTTGCCGCTCGGTAGTCTAGCGCGCCCACGTGGCCTCGCAGCTGGCGCGGCAGCTCGTCGTGCTCAACGCCTGGTACGGCGCCTGGGGGCCCGAGCGTCGCCAGCGGACGGCCCGCCTCGTGCCCGGCACCCAGGTGAGGCTCTAGTGTTGCCGCTCGGTAGTCTAGCGCGCCCACGTGGCCTCGCAGCTGGCGCGGCAGCTCGTCGTGCTCAACGCCTGGTACGGCGCCTGGGGGCCCGAGCGTCGCCAGCGGACGGCCCGCCTCGTGCCCGGCACCCAGGTGAGGCTCTAGTGTTGCCGCTCGGTACTCTAGCAAGTAAGTGGCCCGCGCCTAACGTGCACCTGAAAGTAAACGTGCACGCCCACATGGACTCGCAGCTTTAATTAAAATTAAAGAAAAGACAATTATACTTTCTTTACGGGTTGACAAAAAAAAACATTTCGTTTTAAGTACATATGTATATCTGAATATTCCCTTCCTCTTCTTCAATACTTTTAAATCCATTGTTAAAGAAGTCTAGGTAATTCTATTGTTGTCGAATTCGTCTAAGATTATATTGTTTGATTGCAGACTACATTCCGGATAATCCGCGGTCCGGGTGAGTGGTCTGTGTACGCGGACGACACAGTGATAGGCGAGCTGGAGTACCGCGCGTCGCCCAGAGGGGTCAGCGCCCTGAGGTTCCGCGGGGACCTCTACCCGGACCAAGTGTACCTGTGTCCCGCGACCAACTCGCCCGTGCGAGAGGACTTAACACTATAACGCATACTAGCGGCTCTATTACGACTTATACCGCTTAACGACAGCGAAACGAGTACTAGTACTACATACAAAACTATGTACTTAGACTACACGATGATTATAAGCTCAGATCATATAAAGAAGGAGATATGAAATTACTCGTAAATCCTTAGCGATCCCGTGTCTCCGTATTATTTATGTGTGCAACGCACCTACAATAACAGTGTTGTAAGCATAAGGATCACACTAAATCAATTTGCAACGCTCATTGGTGCGCACACAAACATGGACCCAATCACAGCGGCTACCACTTACTCACTTACACAATGCGTCATTTGGTTCGTGCAAATTTGTGCAGCGACAATGAATGGTCGCGAACGCTTCGATTAAACCTCGATACATTGCGCAGTCGCATAGTACTCATAACACAGCTAGTTAGTATCGAACCTTCAATGTATATTGTGCCGATACAATCTATTGTTACATGGATTTTTTAGTGGATGGAGTGCAGTAGTTCTGTTTGCCCATATTGGTTTCGCACGCGCCACGCCCCCATTTCATATCTATTCCTTTATATGATCTGAGATTATAAATGAGCAGAAAATGCTTCGATGTATGTTGGAGAGCTGACAATAACAGTATAATGTGTATCTTTAGCTAGTTGTCAGGTTGACAAGTTGATCAATAAATTTAAAAATGTATGTATATAGGTACAGACAACGACAGGTCAACCAACCCAAAAAGTTAGAGGTCATTGAATTGATTTTCAACTTTTTAGTTCATCAGGTAGATACCAATATCAATTGTGAAAATTTGACGTTTTGGGGTAGGTTGACGTGCTGTTGTCTGTACTTTGTCTGCGTCAAGTGGCGGAGCGCACTAAACAGTTGTTTAAAAGACTTCATTAATTTATACATAAAAGTTTAAGACAAACCATTGCAATATCAGTATATAAACTTGAAAAATTATGTCTCAGGCGGGACTTGAACCCGCATCTCCTTGCATGCCGGGCGGGCGCTATACCATTAAGCTACCGAGACACTGCGACTATGCGCGAATTTTTCAAGCATATTCTTAACGCTAAAAGCCAGCCCAGCAGCGAAAGCAATTCCGCCTGAGACATAATTTTTCAAGTTTATATAGGTACTGATATTATAATTACAATTTAATTGCTAAAATATCAAAGTATACAAACCATTGCCTTCAGCTGTCACGACCTTCTTACGGGCACACCACACAAGCACAAGCCATTCACACCATAAACTATGCGGTCAGTCCGTCCGTAGTATTAATTTAATTTAGTTATAAAGTCCACCAACTTTTTTTGACGTCCTCATCCCACAAAACATGTTAACTATAAACATGTCTTGAATTCTAAGAAATTACTATGATGATGGTATTAAGGTCTACTTAGCGGTGCTTAAGGAAGGATCTAGAATCTAGTTGCTACATATACACCGTGAAATTTTAGTGGTTGTTTTCCCGCTACAGAACAATTTACCTTTAGTAGCACCATCGAATCGTGCGAGTTATTTTTTGGAAATAAAGATATCGTTAGACGAGATACGATAGTATCTTTACAAAATGTGACGTGTTTGGGTACTGCTTGCCGCACGAAATCAATGTTCAAAGCATAAGAAGCTCTACGCACTAAGTAATACAGCATAAACTGCACCGCGCGAGGGGCAATGACACCGGCTGCGGCGCGGCTGGTACCATTGGTTCGAGGTTGCTTTCGAGTTTCGTTTATCACAATCGTGAAACTGCTATTTTTTTATTTGAATAAAAAAAAACTGCACAAATCTATTGTACTACTAAGATAGAATCATTTTACTGCGGGAAAACAACCACTAAAATTTCACGGTGTATATCTACACATAACGATATTTCTTTCTAAAGACGAACCTTGTGATTAATTTCGAATGACTTTTTTCACCACCGTCAAATTTTTTTATAGTCGTTAAGAGGAAACACAAGGGCCGTTTTTCCATACAAACGTAGTCCCCTGTTTCCTCCCTGGATAAAGCCAGTAGAGCAATATTTTTTATAACAAAAATATATGGCCATTATTAGCATGTTTCTATGTTTTCTGTTTTTTCATAATTTAATAAAAAAGATATGAGCCCTCAAAAATCGAAAAAATTCGCCAGATCCAGAAAACAAATTTGGCTGAATTTTACTAAAAAAAAGAGAACATACGAAGTACGAACACAGCCAAAGCCTTTCTTTAATTTTTAATGAAAAAGTTATTTGAATCGGTCTAGTTTTGGAAAAGAAATCGGGGGACTACGAAACGTTGATTTGGTGTGCTTTTAGTAGGTATTTGCGGTCCATGAAGCAGTTGTCTCTATCACACTTTGCGGTGAAGGCGTTTGGCACTGCGCGACAGCAATAGATTTTGCAAATATCTATTTTTCAATTCTCTCGCTTGTAGTGTTTCCTCTTAAGTATCGTATTTAGAGCCCATTTATGAAGTAAAAAATGTAAGGCAAGTTTTCACCCGAAAATATTTTTAGTTTTTAATCTTTTCGGTCCTAACTCCTAAGCCTGTGAAGGTATAAACGGAAAATCAACAACATAAGAATAGCATCCTTATTAATGAATAAGATGCGAATCGCGTAAAAAAAGTGTTGCGAGGAAGCCAATCAAACATTTTTAGATTTATCTTGACGTTTTTGTACTGGGCTATACCAAAAGAAAAAATACTTCATTTGTTTTTTGTCTCGTAGATTGTTGTATTAAAATTTGGAAGGTGGCTAAAATTTCATCCTGTATATAGATAATTCGCCCACTTCGCACGAAACTCATAGCATTTATTTAGTGGAGTGACGTTATGCAACTGATTAATTAATTATTTCTTAGGGATACTGAGCAAAGTTCAAATGAGGCATATTTTATTTCCTTGATTTGTATGTCCCAACTAACACGATCAATACCTTAAAATTGCTGATTCCAGTATCATAATTCATCATAACCGTACCTACTTGAAAAAATTATTGCCGACCAATGATATTTAAAAAGTATAGATAGGTTATACCTTTACTAAACAAACGAAATATCTGTGCAGATTGCGAGCAAGAGCACACATGCGTAATTGTCATTTTGAATCGCGGACTGCGGGCAAGACGTCACAATTTAGGACGTTTTAGGGTCACGCACAATGCACGCACGTAACATATCTATTACTTTTTAAATATCATTGTTGCCGACCGAAGAAACTTATTAGGTTCGGTTCATGGTAACTGTAATATTTGAATCTCGTATTATTAAGCGGTAGGCATTTCAAAAGTTTAAATGTAAGCAGTATTTTAAGATATTCCATAACCCCAAGTAGCAAGCTAGGAAGAATGTTGGCGCTACCGTATATTACAAGATATTTAGCCGTGATAATAAATAAATGTAGACTAGGTACATTGCATACTTAATTAATACTACTTAATTATTAAAGAATTCGTTTTAAATTCAGAAACAACGAAGGTATGACACATGATAAGTGCTTTATTATTGCTATCGGCGAGTTCTGCGAACCAGCTAGCGTTTGCGAAAGTGATCGTACGACCAAAGGGTTACGACGAAAAAAGCTTGGTTCTAGTTGAAAATACTATACGAAGAGGCCTCGCACCCGGTGATGTTAAAAAACTTGTTAAGGTTGCAGAAAGCAGTTACATGCTACATGCAAACCATATTTAATCCGATCTGTGTAGTCCATTTTACAATATACGTGTACCTATATCACTACACTAAAACCCCGGTCGGTGGAGGTGCGGTGGTCCGCATGGTTTCTGGTTGAATTCCCCGTCAAAGCAATTTAGGAAACAATCATTTCTTAATTGGGGGGGGGGTTAAACGTGATATGTAAGGCACATTAAGGCTGACCCCACGTTGGGCGTGCGCGTTCCTGATGGATTCAAATATACGGACATTGTGTCGTGGAGTAAGGCCTCTGGAGCGTGCTTCCGACGCGTTCGCCGTGTACAAGCCGCGACAACGCAGCGTGCGCGCTGCGTTTTACCAGCGTGCGGCGTGTCTACAGTGTGAACGTGCACGCTGACCGCCGCCGCGATCTATGAGCGACCGAGCGTTTGTTGCCCCTCACCCGCCACCTCCGGCAGTCAACGGCAGCATGCGCTCGGCGTTCACGCCGTAGACACGCCGCACGCTGACAAAATCTTTACAAGCTGGTGTCTTCAGCCAACCCGCACCAGTGGCTATTTATGGTCAGTGGCTCATTTGTGTTAAGAGTGGGCGTAAACGAACGAAACATTTAAAATGATTCGCGAAGATAGAACCGTTTCTACAAAACGCACAAAGCAGTCTCATACTTCACATCGGTTCGTTCTTTGATTTCATTCGTTTCCTTATCGTCCGTTCTCATAACAATGTATGTGATGTTGCAGCGCGCACGCGGCGAACGCGTCAGGAGTACGCTCCAGGAACGCGCACGCCCTATGTGAGGGCAGTCTTAGCCGTTGAGGCATCTTCGAAAACCCTGACACTAGACTATCTTTGAAAGATAGTCAAACGATAAAAAGAAAGAAGATCAGAGTGGCCTTTGTATAGCAGTGATCTTTTAGAGGCCAAAGATGTATAATAATATGAATAATACGAATTATAAAATTACATTATACTATTACTGTACTGTTTGTTTTTATTATTACACATTATGTTATACATATATTTATACTTGCATTATTTAAGTTAGGCTACAACTTAAAAGTGTAATAAAAGCTGTTGTTTGATAAACCATATTGTTACTAAATAAAAATGCTTTTACACGTCTTGGGTCTGAATTCCTTTTAAATATCGAATTATACTGGTTAACATGTTTTATTTATAATAAACTGAAAAATATTTCATTATTCCGTTACACATTTGATCAAATCATTCTACACACAGTGAGGTAGGTAGTCGATTTCTAGACCGCCATAAGCAAAAAAGCCACCAACAGCATTTATATAGTAATGACAACTGGCACTCTTCATAGTGCATAAGTAGATCGTGGCTGCCATTGGTAGTTGATTGCTCTAAGATAAAAAAATCTTTACAAGCTGGTGTCCTCAGCCAACCCGCACCGGTGGCTAATTCATGGTCAGTGGGTCATTTGCGTTAAGAGTAGGCGTTGCAAGAACGAACCATTTTAAATGATTCGCGACGATCTTTGATTATTTAGCCAACGCGACGATAGTACCGTTCCTACGTCTAAATGAAAATTCCTTCGTCGCACAAACCAGTCTCATACTTCACATCGGTTCTCGTTCATTGATTTCGTTCGTTCCTTTTGTCCATTCTGAAAACAGTATAAAATGGTCTTAATACATGTTAACACCTAGATGATAAAGTCCTTAACAGTACGGTACATAACGACTTGTGATCTCGACGCAATGCCTGGCTCATCTTGGTCGCAACACAGGGCAACTATTTTACGCTACGAATGAAACTCTAATTTTGAGAGGACTAGTTTGGAGACGGCCCAACGGAACGAACAATGCGTGTGCGTGCTTTGTCCGTTCGTCGTCGGTTTTCAAACTAGTCGCGAACGAGGACCGTTTCGAGGACTAGTTTTCTTTGCAGAAAAAACGGTTGCGCTTCGCCGTTAACAAAAATCGGTAGGTCCTGTAAATGACCCATCTCTATTTTGCGTGGAGCCTTAGCGCCATTTGATTGACACAAATCAGCTGGTGTTTGAAAGCTGTCAATGTCAAAGTCGCCGACAAGAAATCCAAATATTTTCCAATCTTTCCCAAAAATGTCAAACAAATAGCGATATATGCTTAAATTTTTGTGTGTTTTATGAAATTATATAAACCTGAAAATACCTAAAGCGCTGTTTTAGTGAATACCGCAAGCTGTCTGTTGGCTGCTATTGAAAGTAATTAATCTACGATAAATTTTGATGCTAAACAGCTTTGACCTTCACAAGGTGACCGATACGCGTTAGATATATTGCCTTCCTTCAGTCAGGGTTGACATCGTCGGCTGGCTGCACGGGTTGGCCTTAAATAGTTTGAATATTACATCAAAATGAGCGTACAATCAGATTCAGATAAGCGTAAGCAGATCTCCGTAAGGGGCATCGTGGAAGTGGAGAATGTTACTGAGGTGAAAAAGGCTTTTAACCGCCATGTTCATTACACCTTGGTGAAGGACAGGAATGTTGCGACCCCAAGGGATTATTACTTTGCCCTAGCGCACACTGTCCGGGACCACTTAGTTTCGCGCTGGATCCGTACACAACAATACTACTATGAAAAGGACCCAAAGGTAAGTTAAATTCTTATTTATTGTAATAGCAAGAAAAAGTTGTTACTTACCTACCGCATCTATATCATATTCTAAATTCAATAGAACTTGTGTCTTTATGGACAATTTACTAAAGTTGTTAAATAATAGGAAAAAAATGTAAGTACTTAGGAGGAATACATATGCCAAGTTTGTGTAGTGACCTTTTTCTTGCTACATAGAAAAAATATTGGAACCCATCAACATATGAAGTGGAAAACTATAAAGAAAAGGAATACTCAATTCAAATGTTAGGTATTGTAAATTTATCCTTTTGTTTTGACAGCGTGTTTACTATCTCTCCCTTGAATACTATATGGGACGGTCGCTACAAAACACCATGATCAATCTTGGTATACAAGGCACTGTAGATGAAGCATTGTACCAATTGGGCCTGGACATTGAAGAGTTGGAGGAACTAGAGGAAGATGCTGGTCTTGGGAATGGAGGCCTCGGGCGCCTTGCTGCTTGTTTCCTCGATTCCATGGCAACTTTAGGTCTTGCAGCTTATGGATATGGTAAGTTATGTTGAAATGTTATGGTCAAAATATTTACAAAAGATCACTTTAATTCCTACAGGATCATAAGACTGCCGGTGGTCGCTATAACAATTGATTTTAATTGTGTCTGGAATAACATACAATCGAGTGGTTAAGGGATATTTTTTAAATTTTATTTTATCCATCATGCATTATATGTAAATCGCTATAATTTTTTATATTATAATAACAACAGAAATAGTTGACATTAACTCTGCAAAAGTAAACTAATTGAAGCAGTTGACAACACTGTCTGGCACTTTGCCAGTTATAAATGTGTGAACTATATGGGATTCTTTCAAACAATGTATTTTTATGTTGGCTACAGAAGGGCAACCACAAAGATCATGTTCTTCTTATAGATTGTTTAGTTAGTTATATAAAGATGTCTTAATGTCCTATAATCAAACACAAGTTATTGTTTGTGTACTTACATATTTTGTTTATTAGTATTTAAACTTAAAAAATTATGACTCAGGCGGGACTCGAACCCGCATCTCCTTGCATGCCGGGCCAGGTGCTAAATTGGTAAAGCACCGCGCCCGGCATGCGAGGAGATGTGGGTTCGAGTCCCGCCTGAGACATAATTTTTCAAGTTTATGCTGATAATAAAATAGACTTGTCCCGAAGCTGTGGTAGGTTTAAATATTGGGACATGTAAAAGCTCTTATTTGCAAAAATAAAACTGATTTTAACTGCAATTAAATTGCTTAAATATCATATAAACTATTTTTTTATTAATATGACAAAAAGTGATATAAAATATTAACTACATACCTACATTCATGCATATTTATGTTTTCCAACATTTTTATGGTATCTATATGAAACACCATTGTATGGTAGTATCTGGATTATATTATCTAGCTATTTTATAGTCTCATAAAAACATATAAATACCTAGGTAACACTGAAAATGTTTAGAAAATGAAAAACGGCTTAATGTAGAAAGTTGCTAATACTTTTGTTTTTCGAAGTAATCTCCGTTCCTCTCTACACATCTTCGCATTCGATGGAACCACTGATAAAGCAGTGGGCCCATTCTTCCTAAGGGGTCTCTTCTATGGCATTTTCGTACGCTTTCACCGCATCTTCAGGGCTCTTAAAGCGAATACCTCGAATTTTATCTTTAGTTCTTGGGAATTAATGTCGCAGGTCGCCAGGTCAGGACTGTATGGCGGATGACTCATTATCTCGACACCTGCCATAGTCAAATATTCAACAGTCCGTTTTGCGGAGTGCACTGAAGCATTTTCGTGGTGAAGGAGGATCCTGTTTCGAGAGCGCTGCTGTTGACTTTTTTCCAAGACAACAGGCAAACAGCGATTGACATACCAGTCTGCAGTAACTGTCCTTCCATCTTCTAGCAC
The DNA here is from genome assembly GCA_949315895.1 of Anania crocealis. Taxonomy (NCBI): domain Eukaryota; kingdom Metazoa; phylum Arthropoda; class Insecta; order Lepidoptera; family Crambidae; genus Anania; species Anania crocealis. The sequence continues at coordinate 3,458,217 of OX438856.1, forward strand.
AACACGGAAACACCCACTGAGCTGATTGTCTTTTGGTTTCGGGTTAGTAGCAATATATCACCTGTGACGATGTCAAATACAGCATTTGAGTCATCGCCCTTGAACTTATCTAACATTTGGCGACACCAGTCCATGCGAAGGTGTTTCTGGTCGTCGGTTAAAGTATGGGGAATCCATCTGGTACAAAGCTTCCTGACGCCTAACTGTTTGTGTAATATTTTTTGAACTTGACTGATACCAACGCCTAGGCTTGCCCGTATCTGCTGATAGGTCACTCTCTTATCTTCCTCTATCATGCGTCGCACAGCACTGATGTTATCTTCAGTAGTCGCTGTTAAAGGACGTCCCTCACGCGGATCATCATTGAGATTGCTACGTCCACGCTTAAATTCGTTAAACCAATTGTAAATAGTGGCACGAGATGGGGCTTCATTAAGAAATGTTAATCGCAGCAGCCTATCAAAGCTTTGTTGTTAAGTAAGCCCACAACGAAAGTCATAATAAATCATTGACCGAATATTTTCTCGCGTTAGGTTCATTTTCACGTGTAACAAGAGTTTTAGATTTGCCGCCAATTCACAAAAACAAATGACAAATGAATGCAATATACTACATTAGGTCGCATTCACGTAGAAAGCTGGCTACCGGCGGCGCCTATCTGCCAGCGCAGGCAGTCTCTAATCTCTATACTTCTTGTTCGGCTCAAAGTATAGGGACTGCCTGCGCTGGCAGATCGACGCCGGTAGCCAGCTTTCTACGTGAATGCGCCCTTAGGTTACCAAAGAGTTCTAAAATTGAAATTCTAAAAAAGTTTTCATTTGTAATGTTTCTAACTGGTCAGTTCTAAACATTTTCAGTGTTACCCACGTATTAAGTCGTTGGCCTGAAAGTCCCTGGGGTCGTTGCATTTTAAATTGAAGCTCACTTGTAAAGATGATGCAAGTATTATTTTTTGATCTTGGAACAACCTACATTGGCTTGTAGTATCCAATTATATTTGACTGCTGTGGATAAATCACATGAATTTTTTTTTGCATGTAAGAAATTATCATTACTTTTTACATTTTAAATATTGAAAATACAACTTCTTGTCTTAGGTTGGTCAATTGGTTAGAACAGTCACCCATTGCGTATTTTCAATTTCTACCAGCAATTGAATTGCTTAATAAACAGTTTTAAAACGTTTATAAATGTTGTTCGTCCAGGAGACTTAAGTATTTCTTTGTGTAGGCTAATTTCTGAAACTATGTGGGTATATAAATGGAAATTGATGAGTTTTGCACTAAGATAATACATAATAGTATAACGGCCGGTCCCAATAACCTATCTATCAGTATCTATATTCAGTTTTGGCAAATCGAAGATAAAAAACAACTTCTGTCTTTGTTTCTCTGGACGGCAAACTCAGAGACAGAAGATGTTTTCTAACTCCGATATGCCAAAACTGAAGATAGATAGATTATTGGGACCGGCCGTAAGCAAGCCCTACCTGTAGATGAAGATAGTGTTAAACAAAACTTCGTGGAGCCATCGTGCCCAGGCCCCTAATTCGTGTAACCGAATCGTATCACAATCGTAATTGAACGACAGGTTTTTAACAGTTCTAGTATGGGCTAAATGTCAAAATCGTCCAATTCAATCACGATTGAACTGCGATTCGGTTACGCGAATTAGGCCCCAGGTCGGGCCTAGAACTCGCAACGCAAGAGGGCGTCAGAAAAATAAAATCATTGACTTGATTGTCGCTGGGGTCATTTTATTTCTTCGCATCCGCAATTCCCACTCGGAAGCACTACGCGAGAGAAAAATAAACCGTTCTATTTTATAGGAATTAGGTACGAGTACGGAATATTTGCGCAAAAGATTGAAAATGGAGAGCAGCAAGAGGAGCCTGATGACTGGCTGCGGTACGGCAACCCATGGGAGAAGGCGCGTCCGGAGTTCATGCTGCCGGTCAACTTCTACGGGCGGGTCGTGGACACACCGCAAGGAAAGAAATGGATCGACACGCAGGTACGACGGTTATACATGTAACGTAAAGACGAAAACACAGATGTAAGTAAAGTAAAGTAAGTAAGTAAGTAACAGCCTATATAGTCATCCCGCTGCAGGGAGAAGGCCTCCATCATTGAATTCATGTTACCACAGCAATAATGGGTGTACTGGCATAATCACCACGCTTGCCAAATGCGGGTTGGTGATCACAAACCCGAGCAACGTTCGAAAATTTGAAACTTTTTGTTGCCCGACCCGGGAATCGAACCTGGGACCCCTAGATCTTGGCCCGGTATTTAAACCACTAGACCAACGGGGCGTAGATGTAGAGCTAGCAAATGGTTTCGAAAGATGATTTGTAATAGTCATTAGTAAATAAGTAGACGCGAGAATATAAAGGCTGTTAATTATGGATTTAGAAAATTATTTTGCTAATGATTTTTTAGGTAAATGGAATAACTAGCCATGTTAAAACAATATCAGTTTTAGGGCTCCGTACCCAAAGGGTAAAAACGGGACCCTATTTTACGATAGACGATAGACCCTATTACTATTATTATAGACGAACTAGCGGATGCCCGCGGCTTCGCACGCGTGGGTTTTGATCTGTTACAAAGTTTTCGTCACGACTCACCCCCCTCTCCTCCACTCTTTTCCTCCACTTCCTTTGCCTACGGTGCCGAAGGTGCCCATCTCGGGCGAGGTGGTGGTGGGCACTTAGTGGTAGCCGATACGTCGTTGCCGACTTACCGGGGCCCGTTGATACAATAGTTGGATGAAAGGGGCCGATTTAAACTATTTAGGGATCCGGTGTTAGTTCTCCTAGCGAACCGTGGTCCAAGCGAGCTCGCACCACATCTGTTTGCATTTACATGAAATCTGAAGTACAATATCATTTGAAACTTTCAAAACTGTCAACGCTGTAGTACAACAAACCATTCAAAGCAGCTTGCAAGGCTTTATTCGAATATGATCAACACTGGCGTAGAGCCCTGGAAGAAGTGGCCCTGTGTAAAAAAACACATTCTTAATTTCCAACCAAGTAGGTTACCATTTTTCTCGATCCATAAGCGTCAAAAAGGCGATTTTACAAAGACAATTTGCTTGCATACTACGTTTGGATAGAAGACCGGTGTAGTACCAGCATCGGTGTAGAGCTCTGAAAAAGCCAGTCTTATGTCATTCTCCCTTCATGATCGATAAATCAATTTCAAGTACCTCAATATGATGTTAAACACAAATAATTAACCACCCAAATTTTCAACCGTTTTTCACCCCCTCAAATATTTAATTATAAAAAAATCCTTATAAACAACATAACAAAATTTATACCAAAAAGCTGACGTAGTTTCACAAAACTTTCATGTGATCCCACATGAAAGTGGGTTCGAGGCATGAATGGTAGAGGATGATCAGTAGGATAAAAAGTGTTCAGAAACTTGACAGGATAGAGAACTGATTCGACTGTACTGACCACTGTGTCTATAAATTTTTATATTTCTTCAGCTTCAAATGATGTCAGCAAAACATCATTAATTACTGCTGCTTGGTCATTAGTGGGTGCGTGGTGGCAGCTATTTCCAAGTTAAACAACACGGAATTATGAAGTGAGGTGATTTTTTTCTCAACATTTTATTTTCATGTTTTAAAAGTGTATTTTTTTAAATATGGAGAATATTAAATAAAAAGATAATTTGGATGCGTTAGAAAGGCAGTTTCACTAAACAAACTTTGCCAGGCCCCCAAAAGCGGTGCGTCCTAGAAAAAATAAATCGTTACTAAATGGAAGTTTATCAAATTATCTTCTAAATGGAAGCTTGTCAAATGGTCTACCAGTCTATATTGATTTAATCCACCAGTCAGCTGCTTAGTGTTGTTGCAACACACCTGTTACCTTTTCCTGCCTGAGATACGGGTCTATGCCCAGTTTAGGAATTATTTTTGTACTGCTTAATATAGTTGATAATGTCATAAGGTACAACAGTGTAATTCTATACACTTTTTTCGATTTCCCAACATTTGTCTCTACCGTATAAACAAAAATCGGCCAAGTGCAAGTCGGACTCGCGCACGAAGGGTTCCGTATCATTGACTACGAAAACAACATTAGGTACCTACATTAATTTAGTTAATGTAGTGCCTACCTGTTACCATTTATTGATATCAAGCAAAAATAAGCAAAAAATTGATTTTTTTGTGTGGGAACCTCCCTTAAATATTAATTTAATTATTAATTATTAAAGTTAAAAATATAACTGAGTGTTTTGTGAACATTTCAAGTGCCTACCTGTTGCCATTATTAATATCGAACAAAAAAAGGACAAAAAAATTTTTTTTTGTCCCTTCAATATTTGTTTTATTTTGTTTTTAGTATAAAAATGTTGTTATTGCGGTAGCAAAAATACATAATTTGTGAAAGTTTCAACTGTCTAGCTATCGCGGCTCTTGAGATACAGCCTGGTGACAAGCAGAGGGACAGACGGACAGACAGCGAAGTCTTAGTAATAGGGTTCCGTTTTTACCCTTTGGGTACGGAACCCTAAAAATGATTAAGTTCTAAATAATACCATTCTTATGGTAAGTACCGATATTTATTTTCTGTATATGTACCAATATACATATAGATAAGACATCCAATAGGAATTTTCAAGTTTTGTCTTTTCGTTACATAGCCTCCTTATTTCTTCGTCAACTTTGTCCTTCAGGGCATATGGAATACGTCGCGGCTAGATGAAAATTGGTGTACTAATTGAGCTTTGTAGTTTGATATTCAAACAATGTTCCGTCAAACACATTGTTGATAATTTACTAACTGAATTTTATCCAACTCTTCAAATTCTAACTCACAAGGATTGTTTTCTGATGTAATTCTGGGCTCAAAGATGTATGATTGACGTGTATTTCCTTGTATCGATATCATCACATCTGTTCAGTTTTAAGCATCCAACCGTTTAATGATGTTTTTGAATGTTTCGTCCTTATCTAATGGTACTGAGTTCAATTTAGATGTCCTAAGATTTGTTTGCGACCGACCTTTGCTCCTCAGTACCTTCTGCATACATGGAATTGTTTCGTGCTATCGAATTCAAACTCTGCAGTTTTAGTTTAAGCTGTGTTGTAATACCCTGAAGGTTATTTTTTTCTTCAATCTCAGTTTCCAACTGTGGGTCATCAGTAATATTATTTGTAGTCGTATCTCTTCCAAATTATACTTGGTAAATTTGTTCATTTGTCACTTCACCAGCTGATCACTCACTAATTTTAATTCATAATCAGAAATTTCTCGTAGGTTTTGTATCTGGCTGCCGAATTTTGTAATGCAGCCTTTAATAAAAGTTCTACACGTTTTAATTCAGTTAATTCATCCATTTCGGCGCCAATTACTAAATTCTAAAATAATACCATTCTGTTTGTAAGAAATTACCTATTATATTCTGATTGACACATTGAATGTCATAACAAACTAAGTAAAGTCAGAGAGTGCAAATATGTAAAGAGTATGGATATGACGCGGAATCGAACAAACTTTGCCCCCATTTTTTATCCCCTTAAAGATTAAATTTTCAAAAATCCTGAAAGACGTCATTCTTAATTTTTAATCAGGTAGCTGGATATCAATTTTCATCGACTTAGCTTCAAAACTGACGGAGTTTCATACAAACTTATGGGGCCCTTTTTACCCCCTTAGAGGCGGAATTTCCAAAATTCCTTTCTTAGTGCTCACCTACACTATAAAAGGAAGCACGGTGAAAATTTTCAGATTTTAAATCCCAGTAGTTTGGGCTGTGCGTTGATATGTCTGTCAGTCAGTCAGTCAGTCAGTCATTAAATCAGTTTTCATTTTTATATATTTAGATAACACCTTAGTCTGCCCGTGACTATGAACGCTCGAAACGTCGGGCTAAATCAAAGATAAACGCGTACTAAATCTTTTAACATCTTTCATTTTAATAATAAAATTAAAATGAAAATTTTTATTTCAAAATCAAATACGGCGAGGTAGGAAAAATGTATGAGGAAATACATTTCTTTTTTTTGTGGCTAGTTATTTTGATGTTTTAATAGATATTCTGCTATTCGGGGCAGAGACAAAAACAACAAATCTTAGAACATGAAAAACGGTTTAGTCATTCTTGAGCTATAATGGTAAAACTAACCCGAAATTGTTTTATCAATATAGCTGAAGCTTTTAAATATCGAGTTTCTTGCTTTATTCACAATGCAGTAAACTTGATAAGACTTGCACAGTTTGTTCCGGTAGGTAATAAAGTTAGGTTGACATTTAGAAAATGTGATCAGTGGGTTATCTGTAACGGTATTTTAATTATTATAACATCCGCAATTAATTGTTTTTTATTTACAGGCTATAATAACATCTAGGTTAATATAATACTTGAAAAACATATTATTCATAGTATATTATCTCTTTGCTGGTTCTTAATATTGTTTACACCCTATGAACGCATTTATTGACTTACAAAATATGCAGGGCAAATGCCTCCATCATAGAATTCAATTTACCACAGCAATGATGGGTACATATACCTAGTCAGGTCATAAGTTCTGTCACATGTGTAATATGAAATAATTTAGACATGTTTATTATTTATGTAACCATTTATATAGCAAAATGAACTTAATAAAACATAGATTCATATGGTAATAAAGTTTATTCAAAATGACCCCCGCGATTTTGAATACAGGCCTTGAATCTGCGCGGCCAGTCGTCTATCGCAGCACGAACGAGGTCCATGTCAATATAGGCGGCTGCCTTAATCAAGGAGGCCTTGAGTGACTCCAAATCAGGATGAGGCTTTGAGCAAGCCTTTTCCTCCAAATGTTGCCATATCTTGTAATCTAACGGACTCAAATCTGGACTGGAGGAGGGCCAGCCAGCCAGTTATTAAACATGTTATGAGAAACAGGTTCCACAAGGTTCTTGAGGACTGTATTTTGATACACAACCGTATTCGTTTTTATGCCTTTCTCACAAAAATGTACCTCAGTTAAGCCCCAATAAGAGACTTCCAACCAAACCATGAGCACAGATGGAAAATGACCTCGTTGGACACGCGGAATACGGTTGCTCGCTTCTTCACTGCTGTGTGCGTACACCTTATCATTTTGTTTGTTGTAGCTCTTTTCCACGGGTAAAATTTTTTTCATCCGAAAAAAGAATTTTCCGGTGCTTTTTTCCCGCGTACCGCTTCAACAAAGCGCGGCATCTCTTCAATCTCAGGTCCATTAAACGAGCGTCTAAACGATGTCCTGTTTTTCTTCGATATGCCCTAAGCCCTAAGTCTTCATTTAACACCCTTTTCACCGTGGTCCTGCTTAACCCCATCTGAAGGGCCAACAGTTTCTGCTTACGTATGAGATTTCTTTGAATTCGCGTCTTCACAGCTTTTATCACTGCTGGAGTCCTAACAGAGCGAGGGCGACCACTTCTTGACCTGTCATCTACACTAGAGTCTTCATTGTATCGTTTTATGGTACGATGAACGAATCTTTTGGTTATATTCAAATTTTTCAGTAAGTCGAAAATCTGAATTGGCGCGTTACCGCAACGATGCAACGCAATAACCGCGACACGGTCTTCTTTATGTGTGCACTCCATATTTAAAAATGAGGAAAATTCTAAAAAGTACACATTTTTATTTTCATGAAAGATTCGAAATTCGAATTCAATAAACTTTTTTGTTGCCAGCATTCTAAATTCAAAAGTTTTAATTGTGTGACAGAACTTATGACCTGACTATGTATTTATTTAAATATTTACACTAGCACACACTCATGTAATATGTACAAAGTGTTTATACTGTTATTTTCAAGGAGGTCGTTCTTTTTAACATGCGATACACACAATTACACATGTAGAGTCTGTGGAGTTGCAGCTTATCATTGTATTGAATCATATCTTAGATCAAAACTATCTTGTACTTGTTGTAACTCTGTTTTGTGTACTGAATAAATAAAAGAAAATAATGAACAGGCATAATCACCACACTTGCCAAATGCAGGTTGGTGATCACAACCCCTCGTTATGTTCGAAAATACGAACTCTTGTTGCCCTGGATGATGGCCGGGACCATCGAACCCGGGACCCTGACATCTTGGCCCGGTACTTAAACCACTAGGTCAACGAGACGTTATTTGCGAATTAATCGGTATCCATACTTACTAATATTATAAATGGGAAAGTTTGTGTGTCTGTTTGTTTGTCCGTCTTTCACGGCAAAACGGAGTGACGAATTGACGTGATCTTTTAAGTGGAGATAGTTGAAGGGATGGAGATTGATATAGGCTACTTTTTGTTTCAACCCACCCACCCATAACAAACATTCAACACCCCACTTCCCTAAAATAGTGGGGTTGAATGTTTGTATGGAGCATTCCGCAATTTTCAAGGTAGAAAGCTAAAAATTGGTGTGCGGACTATTTGTGACTAACAAAATAATCGTGAATCTTTTTTTTTTAAATCCGCCCCCAACCCCTTAAAAGAGGGGGTGAAATTTTATTGTTACCCCGAATTTAACGCGAGCGAAGTCGCGGGCAAAAGCTAGTTCAAATATAAAAGGAGACCTTATATTATTTTGAAAAGGTATATCCTTTGCCTGAATAAATAAGGTCTATGCTTCCGGCGTAATAAAATTAATGTGTATCCTATATAAGTGACAAAAATAAACTACTACCAGTGCTGAAAGGCTCTGAGGTATATATTTTTTAAGGATAATATCTTGATAATCAATAAGAGAGATTTTGTAGTTCTCTTACCATATACCAAAAGAGGTCCTTAAATTATAAATAAATAACGTTAGATAAAGTATAAAATTACATTGGTCATACATATAACATTTCTGTTCTAGATTTAGAATTATAGATAAATACAGTAATGTCGACATAAACACAGGGTTAATTTATAATATTCTTATCTCTCAACGAAAGGCATAGGTCGCATGTTGCATGTTATTCACGCACTTCAATCCAAAGAGCGTCTGTACGACCTATTATTGAATTTGTGTTTAGACATTTATTATCTGCTACTTAATTCAGATGCCTACATTTTTGTATATATTTTTCGTCAGGGCCCGTACCTAAATGACAAAAGTAAAAGCAAACTAAAACATCCGATTTGATTGACACAATATGTATAGTTATTATAAGACGCTTGATTATTGATAATAAAGGGGTTTATCCATGGTACCTTCTGTATAAATACCAAAAAGTAGGTATGTACCAGCCTTTTCCAGTGGCATCACTTTATTTTTGACGACCATTTGGATCAGCGGTAGTTAACGCTGCTTCTGAGCCATGGGTCGCGGGTTCGATCCCCGCACAGTACAAATATTTGTGTGCATGAACATGTCTGTTTGTACTGGTCTGGGTGTTTTCTATGTATTATAAGTATGTATTTACAAAAAAAAAAGTATATAAGTAAGTTTATCGGTTGTCTAGTACGACTAATACGACAGGGTACTTAATAGTACCTTAATTTGGGACTAGATGGCTCTGTGTGGCCTAGTGAGGCATGTCTTAAAATATATTTATTTATTTATTTATTTGCCTCATCGTAAATGAAAGTTTCAATTATTGACAGTCGTTTCAAAATAACCTGTTACTCGTAGCATAATATTGACGATAAAAAATTCAACTAAAAATTTTTTTTTATAAATATATGCATATCAATATACACCGTGCTTTTTGAACCACCTGGAAAACGAAGTCCACGTTATTGGACCATTATGTATAACATCATGGCAGTGTTATTCATTTTTTTATTAATAATAATCTTTGATTCAGACTTAATTTTGTTTCACGCTGTGACGCGTCCGGACCTATTATTTTGCTGCGGCGGGGTCTCGGTTGAATGGACCTTACACAGCTACATCTGTATGCGTCACAGCTTGTTTCAAAATAAATAGCTGAACCGATATTAAATATTTTAATAAAAAAATTTTTTGGCCAAAAAATTTAAATAACACTTCCAAGATGTTATACATAATGGTTACATAACGTGGGCTTCGTTTTACAGGTGGTTGAAATTGCACGGTGTATAATGTGCCCAATGATGTTTTTAACAGGTGGTGTTCGCCATGCCGTACGACAACCCTATTCCTGGGTACAACAACAACGTTGTAAACACGCTGCGTCTTTGGTCTGCTAAGAGTCCCGTCGACTTTAACTTGAAATTCTGTAAGTTATTAATATGATTAATGTAGATAGAATTGATTATGTACTCACCCCTCTTTCTATCACGCGTAATTAATTTTCCCATAAACTTCCATAAGTTCAGTATATAAACTTGAAAAAATTTTTTTTTTCCCGCCTGAGACAAATTTTTTTTCAAGTTTATATACTGATATTAAAAGTGCAATTAAGTTGCTAAAATATCAAATAAAGTGACTTCCATAAGTTGTTGTGGCTTAACCTGATAATGTATAACATGATTGCCTAAAATTATAATTTCGAAAAGCATAATTTTTACACAAGTACAATCTTTGTTTGCCATTGCCATATTCAGAACACAATATTTAAAAACATTTAATAAGCCTTATCTATATATATAAAAATGAATCCCTATGCCCTATTTCCCTTGGTCATCGCATCACGCGTGAACGGCTGGACCGATTTCGCTAATTCTTTTTTTGTTTTGTTTGTTATTGTCAGGAGAATGTTCTTATGAAAGAAAAAAATAAGAAAATTGCGCGGAAAATTAGAAAATTAAAAAAAATTAAACACCATACTAAATTATTTGATATGTAACCTTATCGCTTTTCACAATTTAAACTTTTTCATTGTATGGCGTTTGACATAACATTGACAGAATGCGTGCTGCTGTGAATATCGTCAAATAGGGAGTAACGAAAAATGAATTTTGCACATGGCCAGTAAATGTCGCCTGTTACCGTGTCGGAATACCAACAAAACTATTTACTGAGGAAAATATTTACCCGCCAGAAAAAAAAACAACAAAGAATGTTGTATGATAATAAAGCATAATAATAATAAATAATAAGTAACATTTTTTTTTATTAAACCGTTTAGTAATCAATATTCATAGTTAAGACAGGACAACGTCTGTCGGGTCCGCTAGTTTACTATAATTTCGAAAAGCTTACTACTGTTATGCATAGCCGATATTTTTTATTATAATTATTCATTCTAATTAAAAATAAAATTAATGTCAATAAATTTTCCATCATGGCTGCATGCATGTATACATAATTTAGTAAAATTAAGCATTTTTATGTCTCTGTCATCTCGTTTATAAGTTTAAACATTTGATGATTTCTTTCAACAATTCTGCGTTATTTTGTAATGTATGTCAATTGAAACTATATAAATTAACGTGCTTCTCAAAGTTTAACCTAAAATATTTTTTTATTATTAATTTTATTTTCAGTTAACTCTGGAGACTACATCCAGGCTGTGTTAGACCGGAACGTAGCAGAGAACATTTCGAGGGTCCTCTACCCTAATGACAATTTCTTTGAAGGCAAGGAGCTGCGTCTACGCCAGGAGTATTTTATGTGCGCGGCTACTCTCCAGGATATTATCAGGAGATACAAAGCATCCAAATTCGGCAGCCGGGAGGCGGTCAGGACGACATTTGATAGTTTACCTGATAAAGTCGCTATTCAGCTAAACGACACTCATCCCGCTCTGGCTATTCCTGAGTTGTTAAGAATCCTCATCGACATTGAAGAAGTGCCGTACGACGAAGCCTGGAACTTGGTCGTCAAATGTTGCGCATACACCAACCACACAGTTCTGCCTGAAGCTTTGGAGAGATGGCCCTGCTCCATGCTGGAGAACGTACTGCCTAGACACATGCAATTAATTTACCATATTAACTTCCTACATCTTCAGGACATCGAAAAGCGCTGGCCCGGGGATATGGACCGCAAGCGCCGCATGTCTCTTATTGAAGAGGATGGCGAGAAACGCGTCAACATGGCGAACCTTTGCGTCGTCGGGTCCCACGCCGTCAACGGCGTAGCTGCTATTCATTCCGATATTTTAAAAGCTACCATCTTCCGCGACTTCTACGAGATGTGGCCATCTAAATTCCAGAACAAAACCAACGGCATTACACCACGTCGTTGGCTTTTGCTTTGCAACCCGGGTCTATCTGATCTCATTTCTGACAAAATTGGCGATGAATGGACAGTACATTTGGATCAGCTGCAGCAGTTGAAGCGTTGGGCCAAGGACCCGACTTTCCAGCGTGCCGTCATGAAAGTCAAGCAGGAAAACAAATTGCGTTTGGCAGCTTTGATTGAGCGCGACACTGGTGTGAAAATAAACCCAGCTTCTATGTTCGATGTCCAAGTGAAGCGTATCCACGAGTACAAACGTCAGCTGCTAAACATCCTCCACGTGATTACGTTGTACAATCGAATCAAGCGCGATCCGACCGCTTCGATCACGCCTAGAACTGTTATGATTGGTGGAAAAGCAGCCCCCGGATACTACATTGCTAAACAGATGATTGCTTTGGCATGCGCTGTTGGCAACACCGTAAGTAATAGAGGAAACAAGTCACACATACTTTTAAAATGTTAGGAGGTTGTTTTATGGGTTATGTTTTCATTTTTAGGTAAACAATGACCCTGATGTTGGAGACAAATTAAAGCTTATTTACTTGGAGAACTACCGAGTGACCTTAGCTGAACGAATCATACCTGCGGCTGATCTCAGCGAGCAGGTTCGTGTTGTTAAGTATTTTACTAAGATACTAGCTGACCCGGCAAACGTTGTTTTGCCATAAAAATGATTAAATTACTAAAATGGCTAACAAAAAATAGGGGTTAGTGGTAAAAGGGTAAAAATTTAGGGTTGTATATATTTTATAAAATTTTAATATTTTACTACCCTACTCCTACCCTACCCCTACCCTACCCTACCCCTACCCTACCCCTAACCTACCCTACCCTACCCTACACATACCCTACCCCTACCCTACCCCCACCCCTACCCTAAACCCTTCCCTACCCCTACCCTACATTATCCCCGACAAAATTGTGAATCTAAAGCATTCTCAGATTCCCTTGAACACACACAAAAAATTTCATCAAAATCGGTCCAGTCGTTTGAGAGAAGTTCAGTGACATACACACTCACAGAAGAATTATATATATAAAGATAATCCCACGAAGTCCTACCCACTCCAGTCCAGAGCAGGTCGTTGGCCTCACCCAGCGCATGCCACTGAACCTGACCTTTGTTCAAATAAGTTTTATTTCTACAAATACTCCCCAAGAAGCGCTTTTACATGTCCCAATACTTTAACCTATTACTGTTTCGGAACAAGTCTGGGCTATTGACTTCTATTCCTTTCCATCCGCTGCCTTCATTTTTAAGTATATTTTAACTTAAACTGAATGCTACTTTGTCGTACAGTTTCTAAAGCAAATGTGATCACTTTCATTCGGCTCGCTTATGTTAAGTATCTATGAGTTGACTATTTTAATCCTCTGTCAAAGGACTTTTTCTTAATTACCATACTTGAGGCGCTTAAATAATACACACTCACTTGACTCCCAGACAAGTATGGTTGCAAATGTTGCAGTGCAAGTTGGCTTGATCTATTCTCCACTTAGTGGTAAATTCTGCATCTACATTATACAGGTTGTAATAAAAGGCTTAACGAAGCCGAATACCACGTATTCTACCCATTTGTACGATAATTTTTTTCCAGGACACCATACCTGGGAAATGTATCGTTACTGAGATATTTGGGGTCAAAGTTAATTAAACATTTCTTTACAAGATATTTGCATGAAACTCTTCTGTTTGTAGTTATTTAACTTTTTTCTTTAGAAACATGTTGAAAATATTTAGAACTTTTTCATAAAAAACGCTACCCGCAATGAATCGCGCGCACGCACACCTAATTGTATGAAGTTAGGTCACAATCCTCGTCTGTAGCGCTTCGTGCGCGCTATACATTGCGGGCTATAAATACTTGATTTATTTTAATGCCTAAAAATAAAAGTCGTTTCCCAGCGATTATTTTTGTTACATACGATTTGGTTTGATGAACCGAATGTAAGGTTTAAGGCTTCGTTAAGCTTTTTGTTACACCCTGTACATTAATTTAATTTTCATTTTACTGAGAAAAGATCCCTTTCTAACCCTCGGCCTATTTTGCATTGCTAGTGCATATATTGTGATTATAATTGAATATTAAACAGATATCAACAGCCGGTACCGAGGCTTCCGGCACTGGAAACATGAAGTTCATGTTGAACGGAGCTCTGACTATTGGCACCATGGACGGCGCCAATGTGGAAATGGCAGAGGAAGCCGGGGAACAAAATATATTTATCTTCGGTATGCGGGTCGACGACGTAGAAGACCTTAAGCGTCGGGGGTATGTTTTAAATATGTACATTGAGTATTTTAAAGAGCTTTGTTTTTTTTATACATGCCGTCAAAGGTTGTGCCAAACTAATTTATGCTTTTGGTATAAAAAAAATCTGTTTTTTAGACCATCGAAGTAAAATAAGGATCGATTTTTATGTGCTTAAATTAGTAAGTATCTAAATTACTTGTACATGATTAGTTCTATTAATACATACCTACATATTAAAATCTTGCAACTCAAATACATAGGTATCTAAAAGAGAAGTCATAATAGTTGTTTATGCGAGTGTCATATAAGAAATGGTAAAAGACGAGATACTGTTTGTATGAAGTTAACTTATGACAATGAGATTGTCGACTGGCTGTACGAGCGTAAACCGTTTTTGTCCAGTCTCGTAGAGTCCGCGACTATACCAGTTAGCATTATTGTTTCACCGACTTGTTTAGCTTTATAGAGGTACAATGAGTTCCACCAAAATATTATTGTTATGTTAGTTAAACATCATAAAATCCTGACCGCATGAAATTTAGAAGCTCTCGTGACTGTTTTGATTGTTTCATTACATCTGCATTGAAATTTGAAATGTCCACCCAAAACTATGTATTTATTTTTTGTCTTTTAATTACTCGTGTGACGGAGGTTAATTACCACGCTTTTATTAGCTTGGGTTGTATCTATGTATGAATGTATGTATGTAATGGAATCTTTGAGCATATTTTTTTACCAATTTCTAGAAGTTTGATTAATTTGAAACTTTGCACACGTATCAAGGACCGATGACTATGCAATAATTTAATAACAGTTTCCCAGTTTTCCTCTGTAAGAGGCGTAAAAGAGATAGAGCTAGCGCGCGATCTGTATCAATTACGATTCCTGCATAGTTTTGAACTTACAGTCGATAAAGAAGGAATCAAATCTTATAAACTAAACTGATAAGTAAAAAATAAATTATAGTATAAAAACTAAAAAAAACGCTTTTAAAACAGATTGAACTAATAAATTAAAAATAAAACTGTAGTAATCAATTGAAAAATTTATATTATTGTACAAAAAGCGTTTGGGGCTTGATTTAGATTGTTGTAAATTATTTATCAATAATTTACTATATTTGTGGATATTATAACAAGCACCCCGCGCTTTTTGTACAATAATATGAATTTTTCAATTGATTACTACAGTTTTATTTTTAATTTTTTAGTTCAATCTGTTTTAAAAGCGTGGTTTTTAGTTTTTCAAATTATAATTTATTTCTCGGTTCAGATACAACGCGTACGAATACTACGAACGCAACCCGGAGCTTCGGCAGTGCGTGGAACAGATCCGAAGCGGGTTCTTCTCGCCCGGCGACCCCGTAAAGTTCGCGCACCTCGCCGACGTTCTGCTGCAGCACGACCGCTTCCTGCACCTGGCCGACTTCGACGCGTACCTCGAGGCGCAGGAGAAGGTCTCCAACGCTTACCAGGTTGGTGATCTCCGACAGTTATCTTATCCATACTAATATTAGAAATGGGAAAGTGTGTGTCTGTTTGTTTGTCCGACTTTCACGGCATAACAGAGCAACGAATTGACGTGATTTTTTAAGTTGAAGGTATGGAAAGTGACATAGGCTACTTTTTGTCTCTTTCTAACCCTCCACTTCCCTGAAATGGGTGGTGGAAGTTGTATGGAGAATACCGCAATTTCCAAAGTAGAAAGCTAAAAATTGGTATGCGGACTATTGGTGACTAACAAAAAAATCTTGCATCATTTTTTTTTTAAATCCGCTCCCAACCCCTTTAAAGGTGTACAATTTTATTGGAATAGGATAATAAGTGTGAAAAACATTGGAAAGTTAACGAAAAAATAACGAATACTTAACTGTTTTTTTTTCCATACAAATTAAAACCTCGCCGTATTTGATCACAATGACATTTAAGACGTCAAAATCAAATAATATTCTGAGGCGATATGAAGTTCGCGGGCTCCGCTAGTAGTAACTAAATGTTCTGCGAATATTTCAAGCTATAACTAAACGTACATCAAAGCGCAGGACAGGTTGCCAACGCGTACCTGGTGGGTGATCCCCGACGGCTGTAGCACAAATGATATTATATTAAAACGAAGCAGATATGTTATAAGCGCGCACGTAGTGAAGACTCAAATACGCCTAATTAGGGCGTTTTGTACATAGTCTGCGTCGAGCGCGATTACGAGCGGTAATCGTTTAAAATTATAGCCATCTCTTTCATTTGCGTGCTATTTCGCTTCTTTTGTTCTGCTTATCAGTGGAACTTGTCAATGTGTGCAGTTTTGGAATGCTCGGAATGGATATAATACGCGAATAACTATGAAAGTAACATATCTATAGGTACTTTAAAATATCATTGTGTAGCACAGAATAAATAATCGTACTACGTACAGAAGGCTCTTGAGTTACCTTAATGCACCCAAAATTGAAACTTACATGTGAAACGAGCGTTTATATTCCGTTGAATAATCCATTACACCGCGGTTTTGCTCGACTTGTTTTGTTTCCATTTCGACGTGGCAGCAACATTACAGGGTTTTCACTTGCTGCCGAGTAAAATTAGTTATTCATTAACGGTAGAGGACGACCATTTGGATCAGCGGTAGTAAACGCTGCCTCTGAGCCATGGGTCGCGGGTTCGATCCCCGCACAGTGCATGAACATGTCTGTTTGTACTGGTCTGGATGTTTTCTATGTATTATAAGTATGTATTTACAAAAAAAAAGTATACAAGTAAGTTTATCGGTTGTCTAGTACCCCATATGACAGGGTACTAGGATTTTTAATTTGGGACTAGATGGCTCTGTGTGGCCCAGTGAGGCGTCTTAAAAAAAAAAATATTATTAAAAAAAATATATAGATAAATATAAAAGCAAATCAATAAAGTTAGCTGCGTGTATTATTTAATTTAAATAAATTACATAAAGTTTAGATAGAAGTCATTGATCATTGCAATAATCACAGTAAATATTCACGCCCGTCATCTCGCCCTCGCTTTTATGAGATACAGCCTGGTGAACGACGGACTTTTTACTTTATTGAACACATAATAGTAAGGTGTAGATTTAAGATTTAAAATGTCGACATTGAACACCATTTTTCTCTTTCAGGATCAAGCTAAATGGGCCGAGATGGTGATCGAAAACATTGCATCCTCCGGCAAGTTCTCCTCGGACCGCACTATAGCCGAGTACGCTCGCGAGATCTGGGGCATGGAGCCCACGTGGGAGAAGCTGCCCGCCCCGCACGAGACCGCCTAAGTGGACCGGCTAGTATTCCGACCTTTATACCTGCAATTTAACCACCTTTCAAATTTTAATACAACAATCTACGAGACAAAAAACAAATGATGTATTTTATCTTTTGGTACAGCCCAGTACAAAAATGTCAAGACAAAAAACTTTGAATATGTCTGTTGAACATCTAAAATTTTTGATACGACCTCCTCACGACACTTTTTTCACGCGATTCGCATCTCATTCATTCGTTAGGATAATTTTATAAGTTGTTGATTTTCCCTTTATACCTTCACAGGAGTAGGACCGTAAAAATTGAAAGCTATGTTGCGAAAAATATTTTCAGGTGAAAATTTTACCAAAATATTTTACTTCATAAATGGGCCCTTAATACGATACTTAACGCCTATAAAAATTTTGGAAGGTGATGAAAAAGTCATTCTGTATAACCCTCTTTGAACGGCCATTATAGTTGAACTTTCTATTTGAACCTTTGCTGAAATGTGGATTTTTTAGAATTTAACCAAAACAACCTTTATACGCCTAATACACGGATTCGATCGTCCCATTGTTTAATTCGTCATTAAAATTTTAATGAGTAACTAATTATACATCGAGCGTGACTTGATTCTATAAAAGTAAGTCTTACAAATTTAGAATCAAGTGCACTGCGAGTAAAGTAGTTGTTGGGTAAAGTAGCCAGTAGATGTTATATGTCTATCGCTGTAGAATAGTTTTTAGTGTAGTTTGCTTTGATAAGTCCTTTAAAGATGTTTCAACTAACAAGATTATTTATACTTTTTTACTGGTCTTCAGTTATGGTCGGAATTTCGAGCTAGATGTTGCGTGTAATGAAATTTATCATTACAAAAGTGTTACTTGTTTTCACTAACATATAATAATAATTGGCTTTAGTATCTATAGGCAACTAATATTATTCCAATACTAATGACCTACTTTTGTCCTCTGTTCTAATCAGTTCGACGTAGGTAATATTTGTTTACTAATTTAAGATTT
The DNA here is from genome assembly GCA_949315895.1 of Anania crocealis. Lineage (NCBI taxonomy): Eukaryota > Metazoa > Arthropoda > Insecta > Lepidoptera > Crambidae > Anania > Anania crocealis. Next base: position 3,476,842 of record OX438856.1, read on the forward strand.
AAAACTTGTAGTTATGTTTTGGATGTGTGTAATGTTATTGAGATTATTAAAATAAATAACACTTCCATAAGATTGGAACGAATTTTATAGAAGTCTATCATCAGCAAAAAAATGGGAAGTATTTAAAAAAATACTATTGATAAGAGTAAGTACTGAGTGTTTATATGCTTTATTGATTTTGAGTAAACTATATTGAGAGTTTATTGTGTACGTTATTGTTATATTAACTTTTAAATCATGAGATTATATAAGTTGGTACATTTTTTTAAAACTAGAGGTGCTTATTTACTTATGTGCCTTCACCCCTATTCTTGTTTCAATTAACTTGTCTTTAATCTAGCTATTTCATTAGATCTTCTTCTATATACTATGTTCCTTGATGTTGTTTCATTACAATAAATTAGTATATATACAATTTTATTTCCTTTAGGTATCTAAAGGAAAACTTCTTTCGCAGCTACTTGTGGTAACAGTAGGTAGAGACTTGTTTCTGTAGATTGAATATAATTTTATATTTGATAGCTACCTAGTAATAAAAGAAATATAATTATATTTGTGCCATAATTATTGAAACTGGTGTCTTTGATAATATCTTGGATATAAATGTTTATCAGTAAGGCGATAAGAACCGCTACGTTACAATGAAATGCCAATTTGAGGAGGACTTGTAACTGATATTATAGTTATTATTTTTCTATGTTATTATAGTTTTTCAAACAATATACTGCCATAAAATTGTTATAATGTTGTGAATTCTCTTCTACATTATTTTTTAAAATAAACCATGTAATCAGATATTGTTTTTTATTGTTCTGTTTATAGTGGTTTTTAATCTATACAATATAAATATGGAATCATGAATTTTCTTCATCAGTTAACACCGCATCAAACTACGTAAACTTCTAGTTTCTCTAAAACTTTCCGTTGTAGTCTAAAACAAATATTAATTTATCAACAGGGATTTCATGTTTTGTGATAGATTCAATATAAAATAAATTTTTGTTCTGGTTTTCGTAATACGTTTACAATTACCATAACCTGATCGATAGTGTTTCTCGCTTTGGGTACAGATTACCTGCAGATATAAATTAACTTTAATATTAGAATATCTCGAAAAATAACACAAGTTATACTCAATAGTATTTTACTAATCTAGGTCAGATTACGTAAATACTTCGACAATTATTTATTTCGACTAAGGAGAGCTTATTAAAATCTTCAGAATTAAAAAAAAAAGGGTTCATTGTAGAGATTATGAGACTATTACTAAGACCAGAACCCTGAAAGCAACTAACTCAAGGTAAAAAGAAAAGTTGTGCTATATTGACAGACACTCCCGACAAAGATGAACTTACTTTAGAAGAATGTAAAAGAAAAACTATCGGGAACATAGAAAAAATGACGAAGGAAGGAGTGAAAAAAACAATTTTTAAAAGTTCCTACTGTCTGCTGAAGATAATCACTCACTTTGAAAATGCATAAAAATTTCAGTATTAAGAAGAAACATGTAAACAACCTCCGTCAGACACCGAAAAGGATGAATATTTTTACCCGACTGCGTCAGAAGAAGGGTTATGATTTTGAAGATTATGTATGTATAATAGTTAGTGTCGTTACATTTGTTTTTACTGTGGAAGTGACATAGGCTATAAAAAAAATTGGAATGTGGAAACGGGTAAAAGTTGGTAGGGCGGTTCACCGCGTCTATAGAACGTAGGGGTGCGGCTCTCGTTAGCACGTGATAAACTAATAAGTTTGATATTAACCAAATTATTAAAATAAAACAATAAACCCGACTAATGCTAAAACAACTATAAAAAATCTGTAAAGAAAAAAAAACAAGCTACGATCCCGGAATTCAATTCGCAGACGGGGACAATCATCAACCAAGCGGACGGACGGCGGATTCAACAGCAGTCAACGAAAGAGTCTGCGAATTGAATTCAGGGATCGTAGAGCTTGTTTTTATTTCTATTTTTTTATAGTTGTTTTAGTAGTCGGGTTTTTTGTTTTATTTTTATTTTTGTTGTCTAGTTTGCGCTGAGTCTTATTCAGTATACCAGGAGAAGAGTTCAACACTAGTTGCCGAGATTAGGCTCAAGTTAAATGCACTTCTGGTGTCAATGTAGTTATGTCATATAAACTGTGACAGTAACTAAAGTATGAGGTTCATTTATAATATGAATTTTCTCAAATATTTTATTGTTTTTTTTTCTTTTTAGGAGGAATCTAAAATATTATTGCATATGATTGTATTTTACGTATTATACAGACAACTGCACGTCAACCTGCCACAAAATGTAAAATTTTCTCAATTGGTATTGATCTCTACTTGTTGGACTTAAAGTTGAAAATCAATTCAATGACCTTTAACTTTTTAGGTAGGTTGACCTGCCGTTGTCTGTACATAAATAAATAATAATAAATAATAAATATATATTTAAGACATGCATCACTGGGCCACACAGAGCCATCTAGTCCCAAATAAAGCTACTATTAAGTACCCTGTCTTATGGGGTACTAGACAACCGGTAAACTTACTTATATGCTTTTTATTTTTTGTAAATACATACTTATAATACATAGAAAACACCTAGACCAGTACAAACATACATGTTCATGCACACAAATATTTGTACTGTGCGGGGATCGAACCCGCGACCCATGCCTCAGAAGCAGCATTTACTACCGCTGATCCAAATGGTCGTCAGATATAATCATCATCATGAACTTTGCTTCTGCCAAATTTGTCGCCATCTGTATTCTAATTTATTTACATCGTATTATTTTAACCTCGATTAGTAGGTATGTAGTTTATACAGGATGTCCAGTAAGTACCACGACAAACTTAAGGAGAAGCAAGGTGTAAGGGTTAGCTGTCATTAAAAAAATATCTCTGTAAGAGTGTCATAGTTTTCTAGATACAAAAATAACAAAAATAATTAAACTAAGCTTTTGTCTGTCCTGTAAGGTTGGGTGCTCGGGATATGAAATGATAGATTCGGATGCGTCAATAATACTGGTTTATTACGAAGTAATCAATGTAATATATAGGAACTTAACCTACGTCATAATAGCATACTCTACATCTTCCCCGAAAAGGAAAAATAAAATATAATCTTTTGATTTTATTCTATTAAATTCACAGTATAATTGATTAACATATTGGGCCATAACATAACATACTTACATTAACCAGTGCTGGAATACTTCTACTTAACACATTAACTAATCTTACATACCTTTTTATTTTGCATTACATAATAATATAAAATACTGATTTTTATACTAAAGTCCACATACTTCGTAGGTAAACTGCCGAATGTTCCAAAGTTCAAACCACTTGTACCGCTATACGCACACTTTATTATTTCGGATTTTATTTTAGTTACACTCGCGCACTTCACTTTTCACCACACAATAGATAGCTTAGACCAGAGGCTGCTGAGATGTCTCAATCTTCCTAAGCCTGTAGGAATTTGCCTGCGCCCTTCTCTCTATCTTTTTATTAAGGCATTTATTGAAGTATCTGATGACCAAGAATATGAGCACCGCAACCACGATGATGATGATGGCACATAAATACCACGAAATTTGTCCCATGTGATTTATAATTACGCTGTCGGTCTTGTGCAACTCATTGTGCATTCCAATTTGGGTCAATATCTCATGGGTGTCAGCTGGTTTACTATAAGATCTCCCCATCTTGATTTATCTTGATTTATTCGAGTTTATCAACTTATAAAATTAACTAGACAAATATTCGTATAGAGCCCGATGAGTATGTAACGCGAGCTGCGAGCGCATTCCACGAACCAAACAAGGCAGGGTCGCCATGTAAGGTTGGGTGCTCGGGATATGAAATGATAGATTCGGATGCGTCAATAATACTGGTTTATTACGAAGTAATCAATGTAATATATAGGAACTTAACCTACGTCATAATAGCATACTCTACAGTCCAAAAACGTCTGAAGCTGAATAATAATGTGCTGTTCTAATATATTAATCACGTCCTTTTTCAGTAATACTTGCAGTTTCATTTAAAATCGTTACTAAGAATTATTTCGATATTTTCTAAAAAAAAGCAGTATCTCGAAAACTATTTACAGAGGTCTTTTTTTTTATGATAGCTGACACTTACACCTCGCTTCTCCTTAAGTTTGTCGTGATACCTACTTACTGGACACCCTGTATGTATATTGCAGCTGTTGCAACGTGGTGGTGGTGGCTGTAGTTTATTTTGTTTTGTTTTGTAGTTTGCTTTTTATTAAACCTTCTGATCTAGAACTTTTTCTCTCAATTGTTAATTTAGTTTTTTATTTTGGTAGAATATGTTTTGTTTGTGTAACCCATTGGCTCTTTTGAGCCCATGATCACAAGATAAAATTAGTAAAGGAAACATTGGACTTGTCAATCTTCTTTGGTCCTAATATGTGGTCTAATAAATTAACGACTGCTCTAAAAATAACTATTTTCTTATGTTTCCTTTGAATTGACCTTTCGCTGATTTAAACAAAATGCAGATGAAATGGCCTCTGCCCTATTGAAATATTTAAGTTATTTATTTAAATTTATTTTTTGTAGTCAGTACAAAATAAGACTTTTAACTCATTATTATGAAACACTGAAACTCTGCTGCGCACAGAAAAAAAAATGTGATTTTCACAATTTGGAATATCGGAATATGTATAGGGAGATTGCTGTGGAAATGGAAGATGAGCAGTCCTTAAATTTATAGACATACATATACAATCATGCATGACTGGAACACTCGTTAGAATCTGTTAATTTAATATGAGGTTCAATAGAGTTTAATGTTTAGAATTCAAGTGCACGCAGGCAATTTCCTGCGCGCGCAATCCGCGGGTCCTGCCTGACCCGCTCGGCAAAAATCGTAAAGGACAGGCCGAATCCTGTCCATGCACTGACTAGTGAAGAGCACGGCATGATACAGCTATCCCTATCGCTGCTCGGATGTCATCGGCCGTTCATATCACGGCTATAGTATTACTCACTCCGCGTCTATACCCCGGACGAGTCGGTTGCTGCCGCTCGTCGATTCGCGTGTGTTGTGGTTTTTAGTGTAGTGGGTGCTGCGCTAAACCACCACTCCTCTCTTCGCAGGTAAATACTCTAAAGGCCTTTCTAAATCCGTCCCATTATACTTTTGAGTCAAAAAATTGTTTTTGCAATCTACGCCGGCTGAGCGAATGCGCAACCACGATCGATAACGATGTTGTCTTACCAGAGTGCGGGGTCCCCTTGGGTACTTTTTAACTTATAAGCTCACTCCTGAAAGTGAGGGTTTCTTAACTAAAAAGTGTACGAGAAATATCATACAGAAAAACTTAAATACTTACAAATAAACACGAAATTACATTTCAAATAGTCGATTGAGACTCGCGTTGCATGCACATGGAAATAACAGGCATAGAGGCCTGTAACATATAATGCACTCGTTAAAACAGATAGCTTAAGCGGCTGAAGGTGAATAGCGATTATCATAATGTCACACTCATTCAACAATCCTCGACGTCGTCAGTTAGAAAACGGACATAATAAACGCCGGTGGGTGGCGGATATTAGGAAACAACGGCCGGTCGTATTTTGCAAGTTATTGATTTCATTCAAGTTTAATATCTCGGTAACATTAAACGAAAACGTTGATTTTAGCAGATATACTTATTTCTTCATACATACCACCCAAATAAGTGGTATTTATCGGTATTACTTCTTAACTAGACGTAATAATAAGACTTTCGGATTAAATTTTTAGCTAGATTGCTGCTAATTTAGAAACGGATTTAAAAGTAATTTCAGATTTTCAACTTCATCAAAAGTCCGAAAATGTATGTCTAACTCACTAACAAACAGTTTTGTGGTTCGATAGCACCTGCGTTCTAGTCATGTAGAGTCGAGTCATGTTTACCTACCTGTCTACTTTATTTAATGTCTTGTTGTGCTTGCAGCGAGACAAACAGGTGAAATGCGATACATTCGATATGATCACTAAAGAAATCGATATTTTAATAATCTTACTAAATATCTGAACAGAATGAAACAGGTATACTTAATAAAACATACAATTATATTTGACTAATCTTAACTCTTTGATCTTTTTGAAGGCTTTATAGGTTACATGAGCTACAAGTAAGTACTTACTTAATGTATCCTAGTTAGGTATTTATGAAAAGTAAATCGAAGTACCTAGGTAGGTACCTAAGCCTGCTCTAACTGGTTATATATTCATAAAACCAATAAATTTTGGTAACATGGCTCACGAGGAGAATACCAAGATCAATTTTCAAGACCTCATGGATGTGTGTTATGTTTGTAATATATTTCATTGTAGCTGCCTCGTGAAGGGCGTTTGTTGGGCCATTAATTTTAGTCACAGGAGGGTTGTACCCCGGCTCGGCCCTCGAGCTCATCGACCTTTCCCCATTTACCTATTGCACGCTCAGCAGGGGTAACAAGTCGTTTAGAACTGCCCTACTTACACTATTGTGCTTGTTTTATGAATGGTAAATTAGACTACTTGATTAATGAATGGTGCTCGTTTTAAATACGATACGCTATCCGACTGTACCTACCTAAGTATATGTATGCAGGAAAATATTATCACCAAAGCAGTAGTTAATAGTTTTTGCACCTTTTATAAGAAAAAACTGCTCAAGATTTTATAATCAAGGTCAGTTAATGGCCCCACTACATTAAAGTACAGTAAGTGTAAAAAAATCCTTACTGTTACTAAACGTGCAAAGTTTTACATTCATTTAGATATATTATATCCGTACCTGTTCCTTCTAAGAATGTATATTTTCATTGTTAGTATAATTATCCAGATACGTAAGTAATCTAACTAAATGTTACATTCAGTTCAGAGCTTTCTTAACAAAACCAAATTCGTACGTCAGCGACAGGTGCAAAACTTTGAAAAGCATTCCGGGGAGTTTAGCAAAAGCAGCTCAGCCCACAGGTACAAGGCGACCCTTTTTTGTGAAATCTTTTATTTAACGCGCTCGGATTTCTTATGTGTCTTTGCTTTTGATCCGCTAAATTTACCATATGGCTCAAATTGATGGTGCTTTTGATATATTTCGATGGTACTTTTCATAATAATATACTCGTAGTTTAAACACAAACCGATAAAAAAATGTCTACTTTTTTAGTCTAAAAGTATAAACGATAAAATACCTCAAGAATCATATCAGTTTTAATAAATAAATCCTAGTTTTAATTTATCGTTGTAGAATTTATTACTTGTTTATCCTGGTGTTGCCTTGAAATTAATTATAATGTAAATTGTTACTCTTTCAACCACTCTATTAGAATTTTGAGCCCCCAAGCAGAAACTCATCCGGCTAGTTTAGTCATGCTTAGAGTGAGTAGGCTGATGGCTTCATTAAAAAAACATCTCTGGAGGATAATAAAGAATGTATTATATCAGAATCAGTGTTTGATTCCAAAATACGATTTAGACCCATGTACTCGTATGTGGTTGCACAAGACAGCTTCCTGCGTAGTATGGGGATGGAGGAGGGGTTTTTACTTTGGATGAACGGAAATCGCCCGCCTGTACCGAATGCGAGGGGGAACCTCCCAGACGACCCGGGTGCTTGTCGATAGCAGTCTGCTATAGATATGTATAGCTGGAGTACGTAGACTGCCGCCCGTTAAGAGGAAACACAAGAGCCGTTTTTCCATACAAACGTAGTCCCCTGTTTCCTCCCTGGATAAAGCCAGTAGAGCAATAATTTTTATTACAAAAATCTATGGCCACTATTAGCATGTTTCTATGTTTTCTGTTATTTCAAAAATTAATTAATAAAAAAGATATGAGCCCTCAAAAATCGAAAATAATCGCCAGATTTTCCGCTGTGTTCAAACATCCAGAAAACAAATTTTAGAAAAAAAGGAAAACATGCGAACACGGCCAAAGCCTTTCTTTAATTTTTAATGAAACAAGTATTGAAATCGGTCTAGTTTTGGAAAAGTAATCGGGGGACTACGAAACGTTGATTTGGTGTGCTTTTAGTAGGTATTTTCGGTCCAAGAAGCAGTTGTCTTTATCACACTCTGCGGTGAAGGCGTTTGGCACTGCGCGACAGCAACAGATTTTACAAATACCTATTTTTCAATTCTCTCGCCCGTAGTGTTTCCTCTTAAGAATTGAAGATTGCATGAGACATAGGTACTTATATCATCTTTGTAGTGTAGAGCTACACGCCGTAATTGTCGGATGTGGGTGCTTACGCCAATATAAATCTCCTATATTCTATTGCTGTTAATTTACTCAGAATCATTTAGATATGCTTAGTAGTACAGAACAGATAAAGAAGTGTGTCTGCTTTGTGCTTAGTAGGTATCTAATATGGAAGAATAATACATACATACATACAATACTCTTTATTGCACAAAACACACGACAAAAAAACATTTAGCCTGACGAATATTTGTACAATGAGGCGGTCTTATCGCTAAGAAGCGATCTCTACCAGACATCGTTTAAAAATTATTGTACTAGAATTACCTATATTACGAAACAATTTTTAGCATTAAAAAAGTTACTACATATTAAAAATGTTATTCACCGAGCGATAGCTTCTTTCAACTTAAGAAAAAAAACTTACTCTTGGATCAATAAGTAGTGGAACTTACGGCCACCCAAACAAGTCGCAGATAGTAATAATCGAAAACTCGTATAGTCGTTGTTATTTGACATGTAAGATTTTCATTTTAACATTCTACAATCGGCTAACATAAACGAGCGCTCTTGTGAAACCCAAACATAAACGCGTGGCCATTTCTGGATAATGGCGCCAGAAATAACCTTCCGTTGCTCATGTGTCATGTGGGTACTGACTGCGTGAAACTCGGAGGTGCAGATAGAGAGCGCAACGTACTGGAATAAAAATATAAAATGCATGCTCTAGAATGCCACAACTAGCATTGCTTTCGTACATATATACGCAGTTAGTGGTTTATAGTGTAAATTTAGATTTCGTTCGTAGTCTGCACATAATTCGTAGGTACCTACTATCTACATACAAACAATCAAGAGTCCAATTTATGAATTTGATCTGTATGAAATTTTTTTAGCCCTGACATTAAACTATTAATAGCATAATCAACAACATGTTATCTTTTTCTAGTTTTATGTAAATTTATAATTTATTCTATCTCTCGACTGAGAACTAAAGAAGCTTTTTTTTTTGCTTTCTTTCCCCTGTTATTTTTATAGGGATTTTGTATAGGGGATTCTATTATTTTTCTTTTCTTTTACTTAATTTCCCACTTATTTCTATAAAATAAAACAACTTTTTATATTTTTAAACTACTGCTTAAAACTATACCATTGCAAATACTACTAAGGAAGCTTTACTCTCACATACACATAGAGCGCATAGATGTTTGGTGTTAAGAATGAAGACTAATTGACTAGATGATGTCACACCAGTTAGCTTAGCCATTGATTGCTAAATGTTACACAGTGCTCTACGAATAAGTCAACATTCGATACATGTATAGTTAACACCATGTTAACACCTACTATCAACTGGCGACTAAGCTAAATGCGACTGATGTATGCAAATTGTGTTGCTCAATGGAATTGATTGACATGCTGTGGGTAGAACATAAAAAAATAAATATAAAGGTAGAATTTCATTCGATTTTTTTCAATCTGGTTTATGGAGTTTTTTATTACTTACTAGCACTTTTTAGTTAAATATTTTAATAATTAAACTCATCTGAATAAGAAGCCTAACATCGTATTTATACAAAATCCCTAGTTAATTTATAGTTAACGTTTTGGTTTGATAACTGTTAGCTAACAAGTACCGAAACATATATAATGTTTTGTTTTAAACTGTAATCTTTAGTTGGTCGACAGAAAATTAAAAATCGTTTGGGTTTTTATTTGTATCCACAGGCTAGATTAGTCTGTCTGTCCACTGAACCTAGCTAAGTTCTCTTTTTCTACTTAGACTATGTCGAACTTCTAGTGTTTTAGACGGTGTAGGTTGCCCATGATCCAAGATGAGGAAAGTATAGTAATAACATTTAATAATCAGAGCTATACTTTAAAAGGGAAGCCTCATAATTACTTTTTACATAGACATATAACTGCACATCTATTACATGAATGCAGATTTTCTAGGATTCTATCTAAGCTGAGCAAGCGGTATGAATCCTTATGTACCCAGATCCCGAAAAATACAGAGGTATTATGTGAGTGTAATTGCTGTTATTTGAACTTGCTCGCTTGGGTGATACTTATATTATCACTTGTTTTATACAGGGTGAACAGCTGCTTTTCAGGGATTCAGTACATCGAAAATGTAATATTCATGATTAAGTTTTGACTCTTATCTAATTATTATTTAAAATTGTAATAATTCGGAAAAACAATCAGAGCTTTCCTAAGGGAAAGGTCTTATTTGGTTAAGGGAAAATTCTAATTTGGCTTACATGGCTATTACTTTACTTTCCCTTATAGCCTTAGCTGCATGGTCTAGTGCAGCCTGTATAGAGCAGCATCAAATAACGTGCGCTAAACAATTAGATCACCTGTAAAAATAACAAAACGAAAACGTGTTAAAGAACGACTTTCAATGGTAAATGTAGTGTTCGTGACGGTTAAAGTGCATTAACGAAAACAAGGATACTTCTTGCGTGACGGTTCTCACTTCCGCCCAAATTTTCGTAGCAAATAGAGTTGTTTAGTGAAAAAAAATAGGGACGTGCTGTTCAATTTATAAAAAATATTCAGCCCCTTGCTGATTTTGCTCCTTATTATTATTAAATTTGTACCTATATCATGTAGGTATGTTATGCCTATAACAAGAGTCACCGTGTATCCAGCTAGACATTTCGACAGTGTAGGTAGAGAATAAATATGGTACTAGTACTGTCGCTGGTAAATTTCACTTGTTTTCGGACAGTATTTCAGACTACAAAAGTAGAATGGTGATCACCACGTCTACGGCTATAGGCGTGGTGATTAATTAATTAAACTTCCACGACTTTACTTCTTACTTTTACGGCCTTCGTACCAATACAAGTTGTAAAAGATAGAATACATAATATGGTCCAACGAAATATCGCATACCTAGGCCAAACAGATTTAACTCTGCTGCTAAATTAAGTAGAAAGTCATATTAATGTTTCACCCTTCAGATATTGAAAATATTCCTGAATAACCTCGAAGACATTAAAAATACATCCGTTTTCTTGTCGTTTCTTAACTTATATTGTTATTTTATTTGGTTGATTGTTGGAAAAATAATAAATTATTTTAAAAGTATCATCATTCATCACTTAAACTTTATTTAAAATTTGTATTTAACTGAGAGTTATATTGTACACAACCGTAACATAACATAACACTGTCTTTTGCATACCACTGTCTTTTGCATACCACTGTCATTGTCTTTGTATTTTACATGAAATTTAGTATTTATTGAACAATTTAAAAAAAAAATTTTCTTTGTTTCAGATCCGGCTGAGCCCGGCCGCATAGCGGCTTATTGGATTTTTTTAAAAGTGTACGTTTTTGTTTTTTGTCGACTAGTGACACAAGTGATAAGTGGAGTGTTCAGTGGTTAAGTTAACATGGCGTACATCCCCTTATTAGCCCTCGTGGCACTGATCGCATTGGGTAAGTAAAAACTAGTTTGATAATCTTAATAATAAACAAATCACCGAATCAATCTGTACTAGGGTACGAGTCTTAGTACCAAACAGTACGTGTCTCATAATTATTTACCTTGACACACAAGCAAACCGGCATGTCAGCACTATAACTTTGACGTGCAACAATTTAATTAATTGGATTATTACACTTATAAAACCAGGAAAGTAATTCATATGTTGATGGACTTGAGAATCGCGTTGTTTGAGCTACCGCAACCCTTGGCAATTAAACTTCATAGATGACTTATTATACTTTTAATTAACCTTTTCCCGTAACATTCATTTTATATTCTAAATGCTTCTTATAAAAAAAAAACTTAGTAGATTGGAGATGATTGATTGGCATCAATGTAGAGTGGCAAAAAAACTCCAACCCACAAAACGGCTTATCGACATGTTGGTTCAGCTCTGTCGACATGTTAGCTTTCTAAGCCATCATACTTTTAAGACTTGTTCTTACCTACCTATGCTTCACAGGTTTGGAACCCTAAATGCCTGGTATTAAGGGAAATTTTCGTGAGAGTATCGAGATAATCCTTTTATAAGTTTAATAACTTACCGGTACCGAAATATCTGAATATCATTCAATTTTGACTGAATTGTTTGATAGTAAATTATTTACTGTCCACCCCTTATGTCTTTAGTCATTTCATTTGCATTGTTTGACTGACTGCTGTGCAGATGTTTCTTAGACCTTATATTATAAAATTTTCATGAAAGGGTAAAAATATTGTTTAATTACAATAATATTCCATTATCCATAATGTATGTGTTGTTGATTAATTTGGCACTCTGAATTTTGTTTTTTAACTTACTGAATCGTTTATATATTATTTTAGTTGCATAGCGTCTAGTAAATATTTGTGCCGTAGCTATCCTGCGTAGGCGAGGCCAACAGAGGCGAGTTAGTGGTCGGCACAGCACAGTCTAGTTGCAAATAAACAGCAGTCCGTTGGCCTGGCGCCTGAAGGTCGTGGGCCGTGGCCGTGACTGTCTTCGAGTAAAGATCATGAACTTCCTTACATGTTTCTGTCTACTCAAAATCTTATGATATATCCAAACATTGTGTAGTTATATATAAAAGTATAAAAGTAATTAAAATCGCCGCGTACCGACAGAACGACAGTTAGAGCTCTTAAGTATTACTTTATCTTTTTAGAATAGATTTTACGTTAGAGAAGGTTAGAGCTGAGTTTACCTATCTGTTTTTAGATTTAATAACCGGCTAAGTTTATTATAATAACCGGCCAAGTGCGAGTCGGACTCGTGCACTAAGGGTTCCGTACCAAAAAGGCCATAAAAACTGGTTTGTTGTATGGGAGCCCCCCTTAAATATTTATTTTGTATTGTTTTTAGTATTTGTTGTTATTGCGGCAACATAAATACATAATTTGTGAAAATTCCAACTGTCTAGCTATCGCGGCTCTTGAGATACAGCCTGGTGACAGAGCGACGGACAGACGGACAGACAGTCAAGTCACGAAAAAGGGTCCCGTTTTTACCCTTTGGGTACGGAACCCTAAAAAGAGACTAATATTATTAATTAATTCGAATAACTATTACACTGCGTTTAACACAGAACAAAGTAATGCTCTACCTCGACGACAATGTAGAGCAATAAGCAGAAACAATTTTGACGACCTCCGTGGCGGAGTGGCGTACACACCACACCGGTTTTCAAGGTGTCGTCTGCTCCGAGGTCCCGGGTTCAATGTTCCCGGGGAGTGTTTGTGGTAACTTGGTTGTTTCTGATTTTCCCAATACGAGTGCTTTCAATAGTAAAATTAATAGACTCAGGCGTTACTTTGCGAAAATCCATAACTAATTATAGATTTAGAAAATTATTTTGCTAATGATTTGCGCTTGTTAACACCGGCCTAGATACCTTCACCACACTACCCGCACTAACACTGATTGAGCAAGCACTATTTCATGCAGGACAACCGCCCGCCCGCCCTCAAAAATGCATGCAGTACAGTTAATGCAATTATAAGTACCCAACACCGATACAATGAAAACCTCGACGCGTTTCGCCACTTCACGTAGCATCCTCAGGAGATGTTGTCGCCTTCGCTGCGCTCCGACTACTAATAGTTACTTACTTTGGGATCAGAACAGTGTAGGTGATGTTGTCCACATTTATTTAATTATCTTTTTATTTTAGGGTTCCATAGTCAAGATTGTGAACACTTTTATACTTTTTTACCGTTATGTCCGTCTGTATGTTTACCTGCCGTTCTAAGATAATTAATATCAGGGACTATTAGTTCTAGAAAGCTATACTTAATTGGGCATGCTTGTAATACACCGAAGAAGACTTTAAATAAAATGTTGTAAAAATATTTATTTGCTTGATAGCACCCCTACATGTCTTTACATGCAGAGGTGTTATAAAGTGGGCTAGGACGAAATAATTTTTTCGTCTTTCGATAATACTGTGAGCTTTGAGTCTGTAAACACCATTTTTGATTCGAAATCCAAGTGTGACGTTTAAGTTTTAAAGCAATATATTTTTTACGTGTCTCGGGAGTCTGGAGCTGGATTTCTCCCGTGATACGTGCAAAATAATTGCAGCAGTAGCATATTAACGAAGTTACCCTGAAAACTCAGAACCAAGTAAGGTTGTCAAATCTGAGAACAGTCTATTAACTTAAACGCATTTTAAGTGTTTTTTTTTCAAGTTCAACAAAGCCGTTTTTTACGTAGAACAGGTAGGTACTATAAATTTACGAACGATGTGAAATTCATAATCATAAAATTATATTAGTCAGCATTTACGACTTGCAAGTATGGAACCGGACCAGCCTGGTTTTTTGTTACCTACAATTTATTTGCCATCCCGCAGCGAATGTTGTAGTAAAGTCAGCCTCCCGTCATTGAATACAAACTATCACAGCAATGATGGGTACAGGCATGACTACCACGCTTGCCAAGGGTTGGTCATCATCACAAAACGCTTGCCAAGGGCTGGTGATTGCAAACCCAACCAATGGTCGACAATTCCAAAACTCTTTTTGCCCAACCCGGGGATCAAACCCAGAATCTTGGTCGTACTTAAACGACTTGACTAATGTTGCGTCCGAAAATTCTTTTGATGAATAATTTCGTTATATCTATTATGGTGCAAAAAAAAACCACAACCTGTTTAGACGAAGCTATAAATCCAGAAAGACTCGGGCAATTTCAAATGTGTGTCATCATCGACTATGCCTTCGCTAATATTAGTCATAGTAGTACTTATAACCACTACACGTGATACTTCTTTATATATTATGTATTTACAAATATGAAGTATGAGTCAATCTGAGAACGAACCTATTGAGATTGAACTTAGACCTGTCTTATACAGGGTTACCGGTAGTTCGATACATTCCCCTGGAGGCGTAAATGTAGAGCTCATTTTCAATTGATTTTTTCATGATGTACCCTAGCCAATATTGATTACTTTTTAAGATATTCAAGGTTTTGTGCTTTTATTTTTGAATTGCTCCTATAATGTCTCATTTTGATGCTATTTTTATATGTATATGATCTGATACCTAACATCTCAACACTTCCTCCAAATAACAATAAGATGTAGAAATACTCTAAAACTCTATGTTAAGTACGTGAAATAGCTAAAGTACTTTTAAAAATAAAAAAAGTATATGAGAAAAGCTAGTGCAAATGAGCTCTACTTTTACCTCTCCAAAGGAATGTATCGAATTACCGGTAACTCTGTATAAAATGTTAGAAATGAAACATTAAGGACTGTGTAGCGTTAAATTCGACATAAATGCAGCCTCCACAATCTCCTAACTAATGTTTACTAATGTGAATACTTTCTCTTCTTAAACATTGTCTTCTCTCTGGATGTAATAGATAACATTTCAACTGATATAGAGTAGATATAGCGAGACAAAACAACTGTTCTTAGAAAAATGTTTAGTATGCGCTCGCGTCGCTCGTTGCCCTCTTTAAGCGACGAAATTCCTACGCTTGCAACATCTTTACAAACAAGCAGACACATCACTGGATGCCATTATCATGGCTTGTGGTGTATAGTTTTTTATTTTGTTGTACAATTTACATACATAACTTCTAATGGCAACCCATAAAACTTTAACCTTTTTTTGGAAAGGTTAGGTTATTTTTCATGTTTTAGGTAAATTACTTTATAATAAAAAGAGATCAATAACTAACGTTTGTTTTTCCGTGAAACAGCGTACAGCTTCTGCTAGACGACAGCCAGCAGTGCTTTATGGCGGCATATTTGTATAACAAAATTAATAAGATATTAAATATGTATACATCCACTTCCAAATTTTAAAGTTAAATGTATGGTTAGAGATAGGTTACACAAACTAGATTATCCAAACACAGAAAATTTTTTACTTACACAGACATGAGTAACACACACAAACATACACACACACACACACACACACACACACACACACACACACACACACACACACACACACACAAAACATACACATACTCGGGAGGAAGCACTGGCTTCTGTAACTCAGGTCCGGTATAAAAACCTACCTCTCACAGATGCCAGGGATACCTACATTTGTTATGTAATGTTTTTATGGAAATAAAGTTTTTATTATTTTTTATTATTATACGCTCCGCTATGCTGTTAATATTAAACCTTGTGCACTTTTAATTATGATCCTCACCATAAGGTGAGGATCATCATCACAGTCGTCCTCTTCACTGCTGAAGGTCGTTCCCAACTTATAAGTTACTTGTGGTCTTAGGTATCTTCCTTATATTCATAGTCTAAGGTCTCTCCACCCTTGCCTGTCTTCGGTTTATTGGAAGTCCCTCCCGTTATGTTATGGCCTTAATTTGATCTGACCAAACGGTAAGGTTAGTTAGGATAAAGTAACATTAATTACGTATCTAAATTCAGAAAAAAATAAGATCGGAAGACCGTATCAATCATAATTTTACTAGTGTGTTCTAGTTTGTCGCCATTTTCTCCTGCAATAAAAACAGATCAAAGAGTGATGGATGACTAGGAAGAAACAGTAAATAATGATAAGGTTTTGCTCTGCTACTAATCTGAATCGACAATTTAATTAAAACATGTAAAAATATATTTTTTAATTGTAGTCCTTCAAAATTACTTTTAAGTTTTATTCCTACTTATTTGGACCCTCCAAATAAGTAGGAATAAAACTTACAAAACGGTATACCGGATTTTGTGCCACAATTGATAATGCATCGTACCTAACCATATGCATGAATCTTTAACACACTAAATAAAGAAACAGACGGTCAACCATTTACAAGATTAAGCTCTGAAGATAAATAAATAAATAAATAAATATTTAAGACATGCCTCACCGGGCCACACTGAGCCATCTAGTCCCAAATTAAAGTACTATTAAGTACCCTGTCGTATGGGGTACTAGACAACCGATAAACTTACTTATATACTTTTTTTTTTGTAAATACATACTTATAATACATAAAAAACACCCAGACCAGTACAAACAGACATGTTTATGCACACAAATATTTGTACTGTGCGAGGATCGAACCCGCGACCCGTGGCTCAGAAGCAGCGTTAACTACCGCTGATCCAAATGGTCGTCAAATGAAGATGCTTAAATATGCCTAAATCTAAAATATGGCTGCATAAAAATCGGAAAAAACCGTCCTTTAAAAAGGGTTTTTTAGTAACATTACCGAAATGCAAACTTACTGCATTTTTGTCTGGTATGAAGTATTATAAATATGGTTATCTTAGATAGCTTCTATAACATTCCTGCTAGAAAACCAGACCACGTTACTGTAACTATCTACAGATAAGGATAGTTTTAAGTGTACACAAAACATAGTAGAGGCAGGAGTCGGCGGGTGAACGACCGCTACTTTTGACGAGTATAAAGTTCTTACCAAAACCATCTGCTCGCTAATTCATTCAATGATTACATAGCCAATTTTACGCCAATCGCAGCCTGTTTTATTTTAATACAAATTCTACGAACCCGTTTACATATAAAGTACATAATATAGAGCTAAATAGTGATAATATAACTTTAAAAAAGTGATTCTGATAAGATACTGAAGTGAAAAATGATATTTTCAAATAGTAAATGACGATTTTTTTTCATTTAAAAGTTCCTCTATGAGAATTAAAACTACTTTCATATTTACGTAGGAATGTTTACTTAAATCTTGCAGGATACGGAAGATATGAACATAACATACATAGCTTAACAACATATAATTAGAACTGAAATTTTGAAAAAAAAATGTAATCGAATTTCTGGTCTATCTAAATCACATTCGTGCGGTGAGGACGAAGACGCGGTATGATGGTAGTTGATCCTACATAATAATATACCCATGATCAGAAAACTTCTCTTAAACTCTAGACCATGGATTGTAGCTAAACAAGTAGGTAGGTTCGTGATTTAGATGTCGTGACAATTGAACAACAGCAGAGAGTTCCATAGTTGGATAAATTTAACAGTGAAAGATTGTGAATAGGAATGAGAAGAATGAAAGAGATTTTGAGGCGGAGTTCATCAAATTGGAAGACCGCATTAAGTGACCTAGAGCAAGCTGGAAGAATTGTAAACGCTCTTTTAGATAAGGTGGTAATTTTGAATTGAATAATATAGAAAATAATAAGGAAATAATGTGATAATCACGTCTGCGAACGTTGAGGTAGCAATTTAGCAGAGCTCGGTAGTCTGAGACATGGTCGTACTTTCGTAAACCATAGCAATGAGAATAAAATACCATCGTTTGTACTCTTTTTATTGGGTTAATTTAATGTTTTCTAAATAAGGAAACGGCTCCTAACATGGCGTCACTGAGCGCTCTTCGACTTTTTTGAACGCCACGTGCTTCTTATTTTGGAATTTCAAGACGTATGACTCCCGATCGGAGTCCGTTAACCATTAGTCAACTTTTGAATGTGACTTGAATTCAAACTCTTGTTCGTATGTATGTGTGAGTATTTAGCTACTACTCGTTTGGTATTGTTTATAGCTAGTATAATGTAAGACTCGGATGGTTTTCCATGTTACCAAATAGGATAAAATAAGGATTTCGACTTATTGTTGTTTTATAAGTAAAGTTATAGAGACATTATTCCTTTTATAAAACTGCAAATTATGGATATGCTTCGTTATTATTTGAATAAATTTACGTTTTTAAAACTATACATTTAAGTATTTACAAATAACTAGCCGATGCCCGGGACTTCGTTCGTACGCGTGGTACCTATTTTAATACCTAGTTGAAACCTATCCTACGGAAACCGTTTTTTTTTTTTCGGGATAAAAGGTAGCCTATTTGCTATTCCAGCCTGTAATTAGAACCAGTATCTACATCCTGAGATTAGCGCGTTCAAACAAACAAACGAACAAACTTTTCAGCTTTATAATATTAGTAAAGATTTAACGTTTGTTCTTAACATCTATGTTTTGAGCATAGAGTTTAAAAGTGGTTGTGTTCTCACAGGTACAAAATGTTCTTGTGATAGTTTTCATAGTTTTGTTTAGTTTGTTGCTTGTTGTTTTTTTTTTGTTTTTTTTCTCTTGTTTCTGTTTTTATTTATTTACATATTTTTGTTTAGTTATTTGTGATTCTATCTGTTTCTTGTGAAGTTAAATTATTGTCTGTTATGTTATGTTATGTTATGTTGAATATCAGCGTCGTGGCACGCCTTAAGCAGCCAGGTCGGGAGTCCTTTTTGACACCTTTTTATTTGTAATGTTTCTGTGTTATTGTTTATCAAATGTGTGTCAAATAAAAGTTTCGTTCTTTCTTTCTTTCTTACATAGGTGACTTCAGCTTCTTATATCATTAACCCAACCTTGTATATCTCATATGATAATCTGTCTGAAGAGTCAGTAGTAACACAGATCAGATTCTGAGATATTACCAATAACAAATACGACCGATGCGTAGTTGAATTTGAGATCGTAACAAAGAAACGGAGTGTAGAAGCGCCTTGCATGGATAAAGGGCCGGATGCGATCAAACAATACGAGTGGAATAAACAGTATTAGAAATTTGTGATTTTCAGTAGTGGACTAAAATAAGTTAAAACAGTCTATTTAAAATAATAAAACCCATATAAGTAAACAAATTTTACCCTGTTCTCCAACTGCTAACTAATAATAACTGTCGGGAGTTAGAGCAACTGTTGCTGTAACTCGTTTCACGATAATTAAGATCTGTTTTAAGCATTGTATTGTCATTTAGACAATCCCATCCGCTTGACAAGATCTATTATGTTTGACCAGATATAATAGATATTGCGTGATCTAGCGTGATGTTATGCAATTTTACAATGAAGAACATCCTTGGCAATATTTTTATTTTTTTACCAACAAATGTCAAATTATGATGTACAGAAGTAAATTAATGAAAAAATTAGGCAGGGCCCATCTCATGGTGGTCATATAATAAGAACGCCTATTTCAAAGTAAGCTTTCTAACTTACGATAATAACACTTATTGTATGTTTTAAATTCAATAATAGGTACCTACCTATCTAAGAGTAAATAAGTATACTTTTTCATTTAACCGTATTGCAAACTTCCTGACTGACCACAAAATTAAGGACGATGGATGTTGTATTTTTATTTAAAGTTATTTTAATTTAATAGAGAACACTCTGTAATTACGCCACTATTCGCGTAATTTTTGGCGCCATTTAGTGCTGTAAAAGTCAAAAAGTTAATTCCATTAGATTGTTTTTTTTTTATGTAAAACTATGAAGCAAAATGGTTGTGATAAATCTATAAAACCAGAAAAAAGAATAGAAGGTATGTAAGCTGGATAAAACAAATTATAACGCTGAAAAATAAATTATAATTGCACTAGTTTTATAAATACGAAGTATACTAGTATCAATTCAGATTAATCGTTATTCAGTAGTCACTGTTACGTCAATATTCAATCAGATGATTGAAGGTAAATGTATTTCTTATCTCGCACTACGTACAGTTAACGCGAATCCGATAATAGCCCTTATCTGCAAAATTGCAGGTTGTGTTGTTTATTTTTACGATATCGTAATATTATGTTTGTACGCATCATGTAAAACTATTATTTTTAATATTTTTTCGGCAACTGGGACTATTCAAATATAACAAAATAACTGTTTAAGCCAAACAGTTCAGTCAATTAAAAAAACGCTAAAAGTAATAATTTAAAAAAACCTCTTCGATTTTAAAATATGATTCATTTAAGAACCTTTGATTAGTTACCATTTTTTTATTTACATAAACAACATTCACTAAAATACATAGGTACCTACTTTATTCCACAATTTAGTTGCTTTAAGAACAAGTTTAAAACAATAATATTAATAATGTAAATTGGAAACAAACAAATGTGCATAGGAGACAAGACTAACAAAGTCACTATACCTTATTTTGATAATCAAATGAAGTTAAAAAAGTTAAGAATGAAGTAAAAACAATTTCAATACTTTTGATCACTATTTACAAAAAGGTTTGATTCTAAGAGTTGCAAATCTGCAATTAATTAGAATGGCTCTTTAAATATATTCTAATGTTGTTATTTGGTAATTATGAGAAAGAGTTTCGTCTACACCTGATGAAAAAGCACTAGAAATCGTTGTAAGTGCCGTGATAAATCATTTATAGTCTCTACCATGCGTCGTCGGTTGAGCCGCGAACATCTGTCCTACGGTCGACCAATCAGGATCGTGCGCCGGCGCACATCTGTCGTCCGAGACAAAACGCTGCACGCCGCCCTCGCACTTTTGCTCCTTTTGTTGTTATTATTTTTTGTCTCCTGGTTCGATCCTTTTCAATACAACATTATACAGTAAAATGAAAACTTTCAACCTCAAGGGCATTGAAATTTTAGGATTTCATTAATATAATATGATATGATAAATGAAAACGTAGTTTATGTAGTTAATTTTAATTTATTATATTAATAAAATCCTGGTTACAGAATTTTAGTCGTAATTACTATTTTAAATACCAGACTAGTATTGAAAATGGTATTAATCTTATCCATTCCTCAAAATCCAGTATCGTAATAGGCTTGTTTAATAAAATATGTAAACTAAAGAATATTTTTAAAATATGTATGGAATAAAATAAAAACAAGTCGTAGCACTGTATTCTTAATGAGATGATTAATTATGAGGTAATTAGAGACATGCTCTACTCGTACAAATGTGTAGGGTTACCAGGCAGCCCTAGTAAACTTTATAGACATCTAAAGTTTTTATTGCATAATAGTAAAACATTTTATTTTATGACTGTGGTGGAAGTCCTAAGATCGTTATGCTTACTTATGCATTTTGGAACTTTCACATCTATTTCAGCTGTTGCATTAAGCTTGTAGGATATCTGGCAACCCTATCAATGCTTGACGGTCGCTAGCCGAGGTCGCGGCTTCCACTCTCTGTGTATTATTTTTCCAGGCTTCATTACAAAGTGGGTCGAGTCCCGGTTACCAAAGGGCGAGCACTTGCATATGTATGCTCGACTCGTGCTTCAGAGCTGAAAGCTAGATTTCTTGCCTCTATTTCTAAAGAGACGGCAACATAATTCGTATTTAAAGCAATGCAGAACATAGTAAAACTATGTCTTACTTAAGTCACAGTCTTTACTGTAATAATAATGCAATAACTTATTCAATTCCATTTATTAAACTTACAATGTAGGTATCGTTTAAAGATGTCGACGAGCAATATCATTACAATTCGTAAATAATAACTAATGCTCTAAATTAATTGAAAACGGACCAAGATTATAAATGTTTTCTTTTTGTTCCCAGGATCAGTGTCGTGCGAGGACGAAACGATAGGTCCGATATTCATAAAGGAACCAGCCAACCGAGTGGACTTTAGCAATACGACCGGAGCTGTAGTAGAGTGTGCAGCGCGAGGATCCCCCGCACCTGATGTTATATGGGTGCGCTCCGACGGCACGGCTGTTGGCGACGTTCCTGGATTGCGACAGGTCAGTCCCTAATTGTATACTAAAAGAAATGCTATAGGGAAACAGGACGACTACAGAGAAATGGATTCGACTGTGCCGTGTGGTGCAGCAGGCCTAAATTAGAATAGCACCTGCCTTTTTCGTGTCGTAAGAGGTGTCTTAAAGGGTAGGTAATGCCGAAATAAGAACCATTTAAGCCAAGGGGATGGGAAGGGAATCTATGATTTCAGAGGCTTCCACAGAAAATTTAAAGTTAGTTAGTAAGACAACCACCTTTTCATAATGCGTGATATTGCGAATACTTTAGTTTTCGAAATAACTCAGATGAATAAATAACATGATCACTGTACTGCGCACCCAATATAATGACGCATTCAGGATTATGATGGGGATGCGACGTTATTGCAGTGCTTCGAGGCAGAAGCTGGAGTCGAGAGCTTTAAGGCTATTGTACGAAATCTTAATTTATACACTTCACACTAACGGGGTTTATATTTTATTTAGTAATTTACCTTCCCGACGTTTCGATCCGGTTGCACGAATCATGGTCGCGGGCAGCAGACTGGAGGCGCTCGGCATCGTCTGGCCGGGTGGGAAAAAAAGTTTTCTTCTACCTGCACTTCTTTAACAATTTTGTCACTCGTACAGTCAGCTCTACACTAACAGTGTCCGGGTTTCTCACTAATTCTCACTAACGGCATAACACACGGTTTACACTTCGTTAACACTGAGTTCCATGATGATGACAAATAAAATCCATCTTCTCTGTTGAAATTCTTATGTTTCTTAATTTCAATAGCTTCACGTATTAATCTTGAGTAATAATGACGATCGGTTGAGAGGATTTTAGGATCATGTAATTCCATCTAGTGGTTAACGCCTGAATTCAATAAATGTTCTGCTATCGCGGATTTTCTCGTTTGTCGATTCTTAACAGCTGCGATATGTCCTTTGACCCTTTCTGCGATTGTAAGTTTTGTTTGTCCTATGTAGGAACTACCGCAGCTGCAATCGATTTTGTATACTCCCGGTGTCTGCAGAGGTATCACGTCCTTTGGTGAGCGTATCTCCTTCGTTACTTACCACGGCTTATATACAGTTTTGATGGAGTATCTGTTTAGTACTGTTCCAATTTTGTCCGTAATCCCTTTCACATACGGGAGAAAAGCTGGTTCTCGACTCACCAGTGGTGGCTTATCCCTCTTAATTCTCTTTTCCATGGGTCTCCATTTTCCATTCTCTTAGCCATTCCTTGTCAGTACCTCCTGAACATGCTTCAGCTCAGCTCCCAAATGCTCAGGGTCGCATAAATTATGTCCTCTGTTAATAAGTGACGTAACAACTGCTTCAAGATGACGAGGGTGGTGATGTGATGCCCGCGACCTTAGCCCGCGACCATGATTCGTGCAACCGGATCGAAACGACGGGAAGGTAAATTATTGAAGTGAAACTTCTTTATCGGCGTTGGAAAAAATTTACCGTCACGAAAAAGTTTTCGGTTGCGCATCACAGCGTCACATTTTTCGGTTACGCGCCATCTTTTTCTTGCCCCTACCACGGTTGGTTCAGACGATAGCAAAAAGGTAAAGTGAAATAATATTTAACCAATTTAACCAATTTAACCAATTTAACACATTTAACCAATTTAACCAATTTAACCAATTTAACCAATTTAACAAATTTAACCAATTTAACCAATTTAACCAATTTAACCAACTTAACCAATTTAACCAATTTAACCAATTTAACCAATTTAACCAATTTAACTAATTTAACCAATTTAACAAATTTAACCAATTTAACCAATTTAACCAATTTCTGGAAAGTTGCATGTAAGTAGATCATTTTTCGAAAAATAAGGCCATAAAGAAGTTTCACTTCTTACGTGTGTACACTAGTACACGCACAACTTTTTATTTACCTTTAAATAACGTAGTTTCGTTGCATTAAACCCCGTTAGTGTGAAGTGTATAAGTGTATAAAAAATGCAACAAGAAAGTTTTAAATCCTAGAAAGCTTAATTGATAGACAAACATAGTTTTTTTAGGACGCTTGTAATCAATGAACACTATATGGGCATTGCCTGAAATAAATATTTTTTATTTTATTTATTTATTTTTACTGTACGAGTAATTGCCATAGGTATCGTTTGGCAGAATTTACGATTCTCGCCTTGTTCGATTATTCTCGGACTTGTACACTAATACAATTGTATTGACTCCTACAACTTCGAGATCCATAAACAAGCCTGATTCGTACTTAACCAAATTCCACTATTAGTTTGTTTTTTACTGCAGTGTGTTAATTAATAATCAAACCAACTAATACATAAATAGGTACCTAGTAACAGAAATGTGGGAGCTTTGATATGTATATAATGTTCAATCAAAGTAGGTATGGTATAGGCAATGTATGCATGGTATCCAAATTTTAATGTACCATTTTATAGACAAGTGTTTGCTGCAATCATGGTATTATATGGTTTTCAGGTCTTGCCTAATGGAAACTTGGTATTTCCTCCGTTCCGCGCAGAGGATTACCGGCAAGAGGTCCACGCTCAGGTCTATGCTTGTTTGGCCCGCAACTCTGTTGGCACTATCCATTCCCGAGACGTTAACGTGCGAGCTGGTAAGTTTCGTCTGCCTTATTAATATAATGACAGTTTCATTGAATTTGAGCAAAGGGCGTGCGTGTAGCAAATGAAAACTTAACAATATTTTAAAATGAAGATAAGCGTAAAATAAGTTACTTACTTATTTATTTATTTATTTACACACTTTATTGCATATACAAAGATAAAATTATTGGCGGACTTGATGCCAAAAACATTCTCTACCAGTTAACCACTAGGCCAAGCTGAAATTATACAGGCGGTGCAAAGAAGTGAGAAGTAAAACTAATAGCAAATGTAGAGAAAAAAAAAATGCAAAACAGAAATCAATTAGAAGACAAAAAATAATAATTTATAATATATACAACATACAAACAAGCTACATGTATAATATAATAATAAATACATACATAACATACACAAAAATACATACACATAATATGTACATACTCAGAAACAATTGAGAGTGATTCGAGAGACAAAGTAGATAAAGATAGTCAGTGAAGTAGACAAAAGGTTTTTCAAAACTATTTGTTAATAACTTGAAGAGTAGCTTAATCTATATCGATAAAAAACATTGTTGTGTCTGTAGGATTGTACTATAAATAGCAGAAGCAGATAAACAATGCGTGTAGGAAATATCCAACACAGGGTTCAACAACATCATTTATTTATTTATTTAAACTTTATTGTACAAATGAGTAAAATGTACAAAAGGTGGACTTAATGCCAGATGGCATTCTCTACCAGTCAGACCTTTGGGTCAAACAGAAATGCTTTGTAGGCGGTGCGACATTTAAAACAAAAAAAACATCATCATCATCTCTTTCAAACGACACCGACAGTTGGACAAAGAATTTATTTTGTGGATTTTTCTTCGAACTCCTCTTAGCTACGAGTACATCACTTGTCTTTAGTGGTTAAAGGCATTCTAGAGTCTTTTTTTTGCATTCTAGAGTTTCAATATTTGCGATGCTGGTAGGTAAAGGATCTACTGCTCAATATAGGATTGTTGCGAATTGTTCAATCAGTTTTATTTTTGCAAATAGGCCCAAAGGCGCTTTTATAATTTAATAATGCTAAAGCCCTGCCATAACATTTATCCTAAATTATTCCGATTACACAATTGTAGTAGAATTGCAATGCACGTTTAAAATCAATGAAACAAAAAGTACTTACAACATTATTTACTAAAAATCTTCAATAAATTGTAATACACACACGCCCATTGCTTTTAAATATTGTGTAGGTAGTGTAGGTACCTACATATCTACTTAGATACATAAGATTTGTAATGATTTTTAACT
Source organism: Anania crocealis (assembly GCA_949315895.1). Classification (NCBI taxonomy): domain Eukaryota; kingdom Metazoa; phylum Arthropoda; class Insecta; order Lepidoptera; family Crambidae; genus Anania; species Anania crocealis. The sequence goes on from OX438856.1 coordinate 3,503,406, forward strand.
TTAAAATATTATTATCGTTAAATCTGTAAATACCTAGCAGTTTGAATTACAAATAATTAAAAAATAATATATGTAGTGGCCATCAATAAGTAAAAATCTTCAACCAAGTGTGTAGGAGGTAGGTACGGTCGGCTAAGAAAGTGGAGTACCAGAATTGACATAATTTAATGTGTTACTGACACGGAACAGCGATAGGGACTATGACGTTCCAGTATTAATAGCTGTCAGAATATACAGGGTGTAAAAAAACTAAACGCAGATCCTGAAGCTACGCAATCTGTAAAGCAAACCAAGTCATGTTTCAAAATATTATAGCTGGGAAATGATTTTCATTTTTGGGACTCAAAAAATATTCAAATACATAGCGCGCAATGTATAGCAGCCGGAGCGTGGACCGCTGCGCTGAAGATAGCTGCTAGCTAAGTTCAAAATTCGTCCGCGCTGAGCCGTGCATTGCGTATTGTAATTAAAACGCCGAAATAATAAAAAAAAACACTATGTTTGTTAGAAGAAAAGTTTTTAAGTAACTTTTGGCAACAGTTTCTGTAATAAAATGAAAAACAATATAGTGACTTTGACTCAATATCTTCGGAACCAGCTGTTTCCCGGGTATGGTCCTAAAGAAAAAACGATCCTAGTGATGGGGACAATACGTAGTTTTCGGATCTGCGTTTGATTTTTTTACACCCGTTATTAGCATGGAAAAACCAACCCTGCTGTTCTCTGACTCGCGAGTGACTTTCTATCTTAGGGTGATAAACCATTTTCTTTGCCGACTGTAGTTTTGTACCCGAAGTCTGATGTCTACTACCGATAAAACTTATAATTTCACATCGTATAGTAAGTAAATAATTCAACTTACCATGACAACGTAATTTAATAATGTATGATGAACCATGCAACCTTAACCGATGATACACACACTGTATATCTTGACTTCTCTTATTACTAGCTGTAGTTTGTAACCTGATAATCTCTGGCATAAGTATTCAAATAAGATTTATTGGGGCTTTCTTAGTTATACTATTTAAGCCCTTTGCTATGTTTGTGTTATTTGTTATATAAAGACTATAACATATAGTAGTCAGAGACAGCAACAACCACAAAATAACTTGTAGGTTTGACTTTGACAAATAATCACAAGAATACTCGTAAATGTAAAGTATCATTGCCAGTATGAGAGATTTTACTGCTACTTAACACTACGCGTAGGTACTATAAATTAACTGTTAGATGATTTATATCCACAAATAATGCAGAAGATAAACTTGTTTACTTTTCCTTTAGAGTCTATCAACTTGAATGAATGGAACATTATGATGTTACGCTGCTCGTGAACCTTTGGGTTCGTTTGAATGGTTGATTTCCCATAATAGGGCGCTGCCCTTTACAAACGTGGGTCAACGAGATCAATTGATCTTGTTTGATTATATAATTTAGAATCAACCAACACTCAATTCATTTACAAAACAACGTACAAGTTAAGATCTGAAGAAATCCCGTTATTCTTAAACGATTTTTACGAAATAGTATTAAAATTATCGAGTTGCCGATTTTTCGATTTTGCTTTGATATCATGTAAAATGATTTTCTCACGTGATTATAGCGATTGCAACTATGCTAAAATACAATTTAAACAGGGTTCTGCCAGAAATACAAAGGATTATTATCGATATAGAAGAATATTTTTGAAGATAACACTGAACATGAACATTTAAATCAATCAAGTATTTTGTCTTTGAAATTGAGTTGTAAAGTTCTTGGTCTCAATATTTTATTAGTTACTATAGGTACAGGTAAAATTTTAACCACCTTCCAAATTTTAATATATCAATCTACGAGACAAAAAACAAATGACGTATTTTTTCGTTTGGTATAGCCCAGTACAAAAATTTCAAGATAAAGCACTTAGAAAATGTCCGCCAAAGATCTAAAATTTTTATACGGCCGCCTAGCAACACTTTTTTTATTACGATTCTATTAATATGTTTTTGATTTTCCATTTATAACTTAAAAGGTCTAGGACCGTAAAAATTGGAAACTATATTGCGAAAAATATTTTCGGGTGACAACTTGATTTACATTTTTAACATTTACATAACACGATACTGAACGCCTATAAAAATTTTGGAAAGTGGTTAAAATTTCACCCTGTATTTTAAAAGTAAAGCAGTGTAATGTAAAGTCAAAACTATTTATTTACAACACTAGGTAGGTACCACGTCCACGTTTGCTAAATACTTTTAATGGTAAGATACTTAATAAGTACTATGTTATTAAAATATTGTTTAAATTTATATAAATAATCAAATATAGGTATATTAAATCAGTGCAGTATAAAATATTATAATGCTTGTCAAATTGATATTTAATATGTATACATAAGAAATGTGTTTACTTTGTTTTAATAATTACTTTTATATAAATCTGTCAGTGGTTGCCCAGTATTACGACACAGATGTCAACAAGGAATACGTTATTATGGGAAACAGCATTTTGTTAAAATGTCAGGTCCCATCGTTCGTCGCTGATTTTATCGAAGTGCTCTCTTGGCATACTGATGAAAAAGAAGATTTCTTCCCTGGCGATAACTACGGTTAATCCACAAGAAATGTCGACTTCTACCCCCCAAAAAATTTTCCTTTCCTATTAGTACCAATGATTATGTTCAAAATATTTTTCTTATATCTTTTAACATTCACAGTGGTCCAACAACAATATGAATCTGAAGTAAACAATGAATATGTCATACGCGGTAATTCCGCTATTCTCAAATGCTCTATCCCCTCTTTTGTGGCGGATTTCGTTACTGTTGTCTCCTGGCATGACGAAGAAAGCAATTCTTTTACTCTTGACGAAACTAAAGCTGGAGATGGTATTTACTGGCTGCATTAAAAATATTCCCTAATCACTTTCCTAACCTAAATGAGATTCCTACAAACTGAAAGTATTTGATCCTTATTGCAGTTGTCACACAGTACTATGAAGCAGAAGTTGTATCTGAGTATGTCATTCGCGGAAATACTGCTGTACTAAAATGTAACATTCCCTCATTTGTTGCTGATTTTGTGAAAGTGGAAGCCTGGGTTGACTCTGATGGCGGACAATACTTACCAACTGACGACATTGGTATTGACAGTAAATTACTCTTAAGGAATTTGAACTAAATTACTGTCAGTAATTTAGTTTCCTTGTCCCGCAAACCTGCCTTTGCCCTTTCCAAATTGAATATTACCCTCACCTTACAATGATTTTCAGTGGTAAATCAATTCTATGAAGCAGAAATTTTAAATGAATATGTTATCAGAGGAAATGCTGCCGTACTTAAATGTTCAATTCCTTCTTTTGTGTCCGACTTTGTAAAAGTAGAAGAATGGATTGATGATGAAGGAACTATAATCGGCCAATCCGAGCATCTCGGTAACAATGGCCTCACTAATAAATAAGTTTTCCCACTTCCCGTATCTACTCATTATCATTTTATGTTCCTAAACCTTAAAATGTCGCCACTTCATCGCCCCGTCTAAGTACCTATCTCTTTAATATTCCTCAGTCGTATCGCAGTATTACGTGACCGAAGCCGAAAATGAGTATGTTATTAGAGGGAACGCAGCTATTGTTCGGTGCAAGATTCCATCTTTTGTCAGTGACTTCGTGTACGTTGAAACCTGGATAATGGATGAGGAACAAATTTTAACAATTAACAACACAGAAGTGGCCGAGGGTACATTTTCAGAACATATTACAGATTTACTATTTCCCAACCAACCTTCCTTTAAAACTTATGTTTAAAATATTACTTTCAAGTTTGTCTTGTTGTTTCATCCAGTGGTATCACAATCTTATGAAGCTGAGGCTGATAACGAATATGTAATTAGAGGAAATGCTGCTATTATGAAATGTGAAGTGCCAAGTTTCGTGTCAGACTTTGTGTCTGTTGAAATGTGGACTGACAGCGATGGTGGCACATACTACCCGGGAAATAACGAGGGTATCCAATTGAATCTAAAATAATCCTTATTCCTGATGTTCCTGTTTTTGTTACTTAGCCGTGCTACAGCTTTACGAAGCTAGAGTTAATGATGAATTCATCCTAAGAGGCAACACGGCTATCCTTAAATGTATTGTACCTTCCTTCGTTGCGGACTTCGTTCATGTCATGGCTTGGATAATGGATAATGAAACTGTTATTGCTCAAGAAAATTTTAAATCTGGTACCTCACTTTTTGTTTATCATACAAAATACACCCTTTCCTTTGCCCTATATAAGATGTAACTCTGTTTTATCATAAATTTGTATTTAACAGTGGTGCATCAAACCTATGAACCACGTGTAATTGATGAAGATGTCCTGCGTGGAAATTCGGCTATAGTTAAATGTCTTATTCCGTCGTTTGTCGCCGATTACGTTCATGTTGTGGAATGGGTGACGGAGGAAGAGTCCCTGTCTGCGTTTTCGTTAAACCGCTCCGATGTCAATTACGGTAATAGAGAGCGCCCGCGCGACCTCAATTGTTCCTATCCGCTCTCCGCTAAATTCCCAAGGCTGCTTCTGACACTCTAGAGTAGTTACTAAGCTTCAATGTCACTTGAAATATTGCAGCTGTCAACCAATTCTACGAGTCGCAGGTTTATGATATATACGTAATAAGAGGGAATGCTGCTGTATTCAAATGCCACATTCCCTCGTTTGTATCTGATCATGTGCAAGTTGTTTCTTGGCACGATACCGAAGGCGGGGAGTATTTGCTGAATAACAACAATGGTTGGTCTAACTAAATAAATAACCGTCCTCTGTACCCTTCCCAATATATCTCACGGAAATCAAAAAACTTACGTTTATAGAATAGCTGATGACGTATGTTATACTTAAATTTCAGTCGTGTCTCAGGCGTATACCGTCAACTTAGTCGAAGAAAATGTATTGCGGGGGAACGCTGCTATCCTAAAATGTCTTATCCCAAGTTTTGTTACGGAATATGTGTCTGTTGCTTCATGGATAATTTCTGATGGAGATATCGAGGAGGAAATTAAACTGGAATATAGTGTTGATAATATGGGTAAAATTAAATGCGGTCTTGATACTTTATATGTCTTCCGATCCCATCCACCAGATGTCACAGCTCAGCATCATTTTCCTTGCAAAACCTTTTGCAGTTGTCACGCAGGCTTATACAGTTAATCTTATGGAAGAAAGTGTACTTCGAGGAAATGCTGCCATCCTCAAATGTCATATTTCAACTTTTGTCACGGAATACGTGAGTGTTTCGTCTTGGATTGTATCCGAGGGTGACAGTAAAGAGTTAGAGATTAAAGCGGAATCAAACGATTTGGGTATCACTGTTTAAGAATACTTTACATTATTCTCCTGCCCTATCCTGTTCCTTTCCATTTCACTTTTCAATTAAACATATTATTAATATTACAGTGGTTTCTCAAGCATACACTGTCAATTTAATGGAGGAGAATGTTCTTCGTGGAAACTCAGCTATCGTTAAGTGCCATATTCCTAGTTTTGTAACAGAGTACGTAACTGTCTCATCCTGGATAATTTCGGATGGGGAAGAGGATGAGTTGGAAATAAAATCAGAAGAATCTTTTAATTTAGGTATCCATTAGAATTAGATCGATTTTCACTGAAATTCCTTATCCTCCGAAAAATTAAATGTTAATATTTACCCATGCGGCTCAGCTTCTCACAGTAAATAAAAATAACTATAAGACAGAGAACAAATACCTGTTGCAGTTGTCTCCCAGTTGTATACTGTAAACCTATGGGAAGAAAATGTTTTACGTGGAAATGCTGCTATATTGAAATGTCACATTCCAAGTTTCGCTACTGAGTTTGTCATGGTAACGTCGTGGATAATATCCGAAGGAGAAACTGATGATATGGAAATTAATTTAGAATCTGACTTTAATTTAGGTAACGGCTCGAACATACCGACTTGTTTATCCTTCCTGCGCCTGATCCCAAAATAAACTAAAGGTCGTCGGCACTATTTTTACAACCCCGTTAATATAACAATTGGGAATAGTGCTTATTCACTGCTAAATTTTATAATTATACTTATAAAATGTTTTCATAAAAATATAGTTCACATAATTAGTACGTTAAATTCAATGAATACTTAACTTTTATAGGGATTTTGGAGTGTATCGACATTCAAAAAAGCATATTGGAATGGGTTTCATCACTATTAATTAATCAAAACTTTTGGATTTGGTTTCAGTCGTATCTCAAGCTTATGATGTAAAATTTTGGGAAGAATATATTTTACGCGGTAACGCCGCCATTCTCAAATGCCAAATTCCCAGTTTTGTTTCTGAATACGTATCAGTAAATTCCTGGATAATTTCTGAAGATGAGACTGAGCAGGAAATCAAAATAGACGAAACTGTTAATTTAGGTACTTTTTCCGCTTCGTCAAGCAACATCCCATCCTCTCCAAAGTATTCCTTCTCTTGTATATTCGCGCCTTATATAATTTAAAGGCAGGTCTTCTCCAGATGAAGTTTACCAAAATTTGATCTGGTGTTTATAGAAGTCGCCTTGTTTCAGTGGTTTCCCAAGCATACGCTGTCAATCTAATGGAAGAATATGTTTTAAGAGGCAATGCAGCTATTTTGAAGTGTCATATTCCAAGTTTCGTATCCGAATATGTAACAGTCATATCGTGGATCATCAGCGAAGACAGTGAAGAACTTGAGATCAAACTCGATTCCGCAAGTAACGTCGACGGTAGGGGTCGAATTTTAGTTTTCGCGCTGTACCTTTACTGGTGCTATCCTTTCGGTTGTATTTTAGGATGAAGCTTAGGGCGGCAATCTTGCGTTTGGGTTCCCCTCGATCCATAGGCCTCACGGCCTACCTTATCCTTGTATCCTCCTTCCTTGCATGATTTGATTTATAAGTAACTCACAGCTCTATGTTGTGTTGCAACAGCTTTAATAAACAATTGCTATATTTTTATGTTAAATAAACAAAGCATTCCTACAACAATTTATCTTTCAACAGACGGAAAATATCTGGTATTGCCTTCTGGAGAGTTGCATATTAGAGATGTTGGGCCTGAGGATGGTTACAAATCATATCAATGCCGAACGAAACACAGGCTTACGGGTGAAACTCGATTATCGGCCACCAAAGGACGTCTCGTCATCACCGGTAAGTTGCTACTTTTTGTACGAGCCTCAAGCAATGTAAGTTCATTCGTACCTATTCACGAAGTCACTTTTCGATAGCTTTCTATTCTTCATAGAAGCTAAGTTGTAAATAGTTATCTGTTTAAAACTTAGCTTCTATGAAGGCAACTAGCCCAGAAAGTTAAGAGTAATTTATTCAAGTGCTATACGAACGGATTAACATTGCTGTTGAAATTTTGCCTATAATCAAATTTTTTTTCAAGTTATTTTTTTATTCCTTCTTAATCAGGTATAAAATTTGCAATGTGAAAGGCTTTTTATGCTTTTAACGTAATTGTTTTTTTTCTTTTTAATTTGATTATAGGCTTTTTTCAGATTTACTGTTTTTTTAATGATGCAGAATATATTTCTAAAGGCTAATAATATACTTTTATCATCAACTCTGTAAGGGGTCATCCATAATTACATCACACGATTTTTAGATTTTCAGACCCCCCTCCCCCCTTGTCACGCATTTTTACGAAAATTCCCATACTATTTTGCCTAATGTCACAAATAGTAAGACCCCCCCCCCCCCCTTAATGTGTGACGTAATTTGTGGACGGCCCCTAAGATGTATTAATCTCTTTATGTTAAACATATTCTGCAAGAGCACATTTTGGAATGCAATTTTTATAATCTTTGCTTAGTAAATTTATTCATGAATAACGTCAACTAGCTTTTATAATACATTAGAGAGATTATAACTATTGTAACGTCATATTTTAATTTTCATACAAAAATCAAGTTTATAGATACAAGTCTTGATCTTGTATCTGTATCCTTATGCAACAACGATACGACTTGCCTGAATGTTGGGATAGGGTACCCTGCAGAGCCTTGACTCGCGTATTGTTACGTTACGCTAATTGTCCAAGTAGAAAAAGTAGGGATGAATCTTGTCTCGTCAACTGCGGAATCCAATCCTTGTGATCCCGCCTTCTCCCAACATGCGCAGAGCCAGTGGGCCGGGTGCCTCCCAAGTTTCCTAGTGCCCAGACGACCAGCGGCTTCCAGTTCACAATGAATACCAGTCTCGCTGTTCTCTGTTCTGCTCAGGCTTTCCCTGCACCCACGCACCGGTAAGGCGAATTTTCATTTAACACATTTTACAAATTTCTCAGAGCCGATAGGGCGCGTACCACCGAAATTATCGACGACCCAAGTGGGTATGATGTTTGCTACTATTTTGGACGAGCCATTCGCATTGCAATGCCCCGCACAAGCGTTCCCTGTCCCCTTATTCAGGTAATATATTATTATTCTAAAATTTTTAGAACCCGTTGGCCGCGTTCCTCCAAAATTCGCCACAGTATTAACTGGTATAAAGTTTGAAGTAAAGAAAGATGAATCTTACGCATTGCAATGTCCTGCCCAGGCATTTCCCACTCCGCTCTACAGGTAAATAAACATAAATTTAACTGACTCATTATCATTTGTAGAACCAGTAGGAAGAGTTCCACCAAAATTTGCATCTGTAGTCATGGGAACAATGATTGGTGACAAGAAAAACAATGCAATTGCGTTGCAATGTCCTGCGCAAGCATTTCCAGTCCCAGCTTTCAGGTATTTTCCTTTAAGTCTCACCTTAAAGAATAAGACTTCCTGCGGATTTCTGTTCCTGCAGAACCGTTTTTTTTTCTAAAGTACCTCTGAAATTTTAAGTTTAGAAAAATGTCGATTGTTTAATTTTGATGCCGAACAAATCATATCACTTTTGTGCCCCGCCTAGGCCTACCCAGCCCCAATGTTTAGGTAAGATGTTAGTTTTTTTTTTAAATTTCTTAGTTATTCATTTTCTTAATCTCTAGAACCAATGGGGAGAGTATCGCCAAAGTTTCCTACTGGCGATATCAGTAGAACATTTGTTGCTAACTGGGGTGAAGGTGTCCCATTACTTTGTCCTGCACAAGGGTTCCCTGCTCCGGCATTTAGGTAATTGTCTTTTTTCATACTAAACAGAACCGATGGGCAAAGTTTCTCCAAAATTTCCGTCAATGGAGACGGGGCGCAGCTTTACTTTTTCATCAAACTCTTGCGTGACAGTACTATGTCCAGCCCAAGCATATCCAACTCCATCCTTCAGGTATTTTGACTACATTATTGTTATCTTTAGAACCAGTGGGCCGAGTTTCACCAAAATTTCCTTCAATGGATAGTTCACGGAGTTTCAGCGCTATCTTGAACACAAGTCTGCCTATATTATGCCCAGCGCAGGCTTATCCCGTCCCAAAATTCAGGTAAATAATCCGAAATAAACTTTTTATTGTACATACAATCTGTTCTTAGAACCTGTCGGCCGCGTATCACCAAAATTTATCACGGGTGACAAAAGTCGTGCATTTGATAGCAATGGCGGTGAAAGTATCACGCTGCTTTGCCCGGCACAAGGTTACCCTGCCCCATTATTCAGGTATTGTTCTGTTTTTAAAATTTTACTGAATCAGATGATTTTTTCCTAGAGCCCATGGGCAGTGCTGCACCAAAAGTGGCAACAAAGGTCATTGATATTACCGAAGTATCACACAATAATACAGTTACGTTACTTTGCCCGGCGCAAGCTTACCCTGTTCCAAAATTCAGGTAATTTTATGAAAGTTTAGGTGTAGAACACACTTTGTTTACCTTCAGAGCCTATAGGCAGAGTCCCACCGAAGTTTCCCACCATGGATAGCGTCAGAGGGTTCAGTGCGCACATTAATGCTAGTGTAACGCTGTTGTGTCCCGCTCAAGCCTTCCCTGTTCCTCTCTCCAGGTAATAAACGTCATATTTCATTTTTTAGAACCGATTAATAGCGCCCCGCCTAAAGTTCCAACAAAGACGATAGAGTTTGTGGAATTTGCAATGAGCTCCAGTGTTACACTACTTTGTCTGGCACAGGCATTTCCAGTCCAAGTTTAAGCAAATTCTTTACACAGAGCGTGTTTGTTGCCGAACCTATTGGTTTTAAAGCCCCGTCCAGTCTCTACGGAGTTTAAAATTGGTACGTGACACTGTATAGCAAGGCCTTGCATTGCTTTATCTAGTCCAAGTATTCCCAGCCCCAGTCTTCAGGTATCGAATAATCATTCCCTTTTTGTTATATTTTAGAGCCAATCGGGTCCAAAAGTCCTTCGTTTTCAAGTGTCTCGAAGTTAGCATGGTTTGAAATAAAAACTGGTCAAGCTTTTGCATTACCATGTCCAGCTCAAGGGTATCCCGTACCTGCATTTAGGTAAGGCACCACACGGAAAAAAAAGATTTCCTACAATACTACAAGAACGTTTAGTTAAAAAAAAAACTGTTGAGTCTACGAAAACCGGGTTGAGATAAATAAAAATATCGTATCGTGAAATAAGTGACTTGTAAACATTAACTTATGATTCTAGTTAAACATGATTTTGTAACAATTACTTTTAAATCGTTTTGATTAACCACGTAACATGATAAATACAAATAGGTTTGTAAAAATTATGATGCATCTGTAACGGTGAAAATACGCATTGTAATCTGTACCCTTCAAATAGGTTATTATCTGCGGTAAAAGCGGAGAGGAACGGGGGAGGGGGGCGGTAACCGCCAACCGCCAAAACACATGCTTGCAAGCACAAGCAAGCGTCGAAACCAGTTTCAACCTGACTCGACAGTCCTCCTCCCTGGCCGTCCGCCGGCCGCCCCGGTGTTGTTTGTTTGATTTGATTATTTATTATTTGTTGTGTGTCGGTCGTCTACGCCGCCGGCGCGAGTACAGTGTTTTGCCTGGCATACAAGTGATCCTTTACCAATGGATGAGGATGTGAAAGTGTTGTTGCAGGCGTGGAATTTAGAGGGCTACATCGAGCTATTTGCAAGTAAGTAACGTATTTTTTCCTAAAATAACTAGTAGTTGATTAATTAATTTGATAAAACCAATATAATCATTTAAGTTTTCCGGTGCACGCTGTAGCTAACTATTATAGTCTAAAGTGGGTGGGTAAAGGTACCTACCTACATCATAGTGTCTTTTTAATTTACGACACAAAAATAGGTAATGAAGTACCTACTTAACGATTAATGTTGAATGAAACGGGCATGATTAAATTAGGTTTATGTTATATAGGTATACTATTAAACTATAGGACTATAAAGTACCAATATAGTTGTTATTCATGCTTAACAAATAGGTATTTCACATAAAACCCAGATCAAAAAGTGCGTGTCAGGCCACGCGCAATCTAGGGTTCCGTAGTTTTCCGTTACAGTATGTAGTATTTGCTACCTGATTTACAAAATTAAGACCATCGTATAAGTAATTTCCTTCACTAAGTAAGTTAAGTTAACTCTGCAAGTATAGTAATATAAAACACTACTTAACTGTGTAAAAAGTTTTCCTTTTAACTTCGTTATTATACGAGTACTACACTGTCGTGTATTTTTTCACATTTCTTTCGCTGTCAGAGGCTCTAATTTGTAACAAAAAATGGCATTTTAAAACTTATTATATTATTACGCAAACCTAAAATAGTAACTAATTAAAGTACTATTGTTTGCATGAATTATTTTAAATAGGTAATTGATTTATTGATTTTATTAAATACCTACTTATGTTTATTTACAGAAAACAAAATTACCATTGATTGTCTACATCTGCTCGATGTACAGATGATTAAAGAATTAATTCCAGTCATAGGTGACAGGGCTATATTTTCAAAAAATTTAGATAATTGGATGAAGTTGTCACAACAGTCAGATAAAGAAAATCTACTTGTAAGTTAATCAAATTGTATTGCGCTATATAAAATAAGTAATTGTTTATTTAGGTAATTAAAAAATAATGTGTTTTTGAAAAGTTTATAAATACAAAAGGCAATTATTTGTATATTAGTAGTTGGAGTTACTTCAATTGCCGACCACCTCCGTAGCAGAGTGTTGTCCCCATCTCCGAGGTCCTAGGTTCGATTCCTATAATACAAATGCTAGCTACTTACCTTAAAACTAGAGCAATGTATGTGATATTGTTCAATAGTTATTACCCATGGCAGAACAGAAATTATAAATTATCAATCTTGGTAGGTTTCTTTAATTTATATTTTAGAACTGTTTTAAAAAGCATTTACTTATTTAGTTTCTTAATCAAAACATGTAAGTTTAATGTTACTTACTAAGTAAGTTCATGGATTCCATTAATTTTAAATGATAAAATGAAAAGATTGTTCACATGTTTAATTTGATTGCCTTGGAGTAAAATCTTATTTGTGTTCAGTATTTTTCTTGTGTGTGTTAGTGATTTAATTAAGTGATGATATCTCACTTAAATTAAATTATTTATATTAATTATTTTATTTTATCAAGCAGGATTTGGATTCTACTACAGAAGTCAACCATGATATAGATGTCTTATCAGATCGACATCATGATCCATTTAGTAGCATTTCTAATATAGAAATATTTCAACTTGAGAATGAAAATCAGACATGTGAGAGTGTAATGTGTTCATCACCCATTGCATCAACAAGCAAAGATTCCAGCCTGTGGGATTTACAGACTAGTTCTGTAATCGAGTCTACGGGAAATACAGGAGTCTTCCAATGCAAGGTGGGTATGGTTGCTCGAGGTACAAATAGTAGATGTTGACTTTTTATTAAAAAAACACAAACTTTGTTCCAGAAACTATTGGATATCCTTCAATCCAGTGTAGATGGTAGACTATTACTAAGTTTGCATCAGGATGATGGGTTGCTAAACAGTAGTTCAAGAAGAAAGCTTTGTAATATTATAATTAAATATTTACTTGGAGATGACCCAAAAATGGCAACAATTCCCAGTGCAATTTTATGTGACATGGCTTTCCAAATCAAGGAAATTTTCAAAAAGGAAAACATTAGCACCTACTTCATACCATACATTAATAATAAAAAATTGAATATTAAAAGGTGTGCTAAAGGAAAGTTATATGATTGTCTTCATAATAGAAAACGTGAATATCGTTTAGCTGTAAAGAAGTTAAGAAGTGCTAGTAGCTACACATCAACAGATACTGCATCAAATGAAAATGGTAAAGGGTTTGAAACAAGTAGGTGGTACTTACAAACTTATTGCAAATGTATTTGATATAAAGGGTGAGATTTTAAGATAAGAGTGGATGGCCAAATTCGTAACTGTGCCATTAGTGAAGTTTAATTGCTAAAATCAAAACCATATTAACCTTCTTTTTTAATCACTACAAAATCTCAGCAGTCGCTTCCCAGCTAAGCCAAGTGATTTATCTAAAATATAAATACAAAGTTTTGATTATAGCCTAAATCAAGCTTATTTCTTTTCAATATAATTCTTACGGATTTTACCTTTTACTCCCATCTCAAAAACTTATTCCACATAAATATTTTATAGTGGATTATCCCATTAAGCCCTAGTAAGAAGCTACTATTGTAATATGGGTAAATAAATCATTTTCCGGTATTTTCAGCTGATGTGTCTGATGATATAGCGTGGATAAAAAGTTCAACTGAACCATGGAAAATGCTAGAAAAGAAATGGAAAAATACACTACATTTTAGACAAGTGGAAGCCAAAGATTTAACTATTTCCAAATACATGGCACTGTATCCTGGTTTAAAAAAACCTACAGGGTATCACTTACTGTGTATCGATTTTGATGCGCTATATCCTGATGCGAAAGATAATCTATACAAGTACTTTGGGCTGTCCAAAAAAGCTATTTTTGAATTAGCAAACAAGAAATGTATTACAAATAAAGGCATGCAAGAGACAATAATGTCTATTACTAATGTTTCAGAAGAAAAAGATCAAGGTACCTAACAAATTATTATTTTATTTTATATGCGAAACAACAAAAACAAGTTAGTTATGATTGAATTCTTTGCCACAGTGGCAATTAATTACTAACATTTACAATAAATGGTTTTAATATGTACAATGGTATACGTTATTTGTATGTCTTGTTCATGCGTTATTCTATCTGTAACCTATTACTACTTAGTCTTTATTTTCTGATAAAATAGAAATAATTAATATTTCTTTCAGGGGGCAGTTCAGAAGAAGCGGAAAATATATCGGCATTTATGTTATTGCCACTGTTAGCCGGTCTACCCATATTAAAAAAATCTAAGAAAAATTGCTGGCGGCCATCGCGTCAGGAATGTCAAGACGGGTTCATTACACACGTATCGAGACAAATGGACTTACAAGAAACAATCAAGAAAAGAAATGAGAAATATTTCAAACATGGTATTACTTTTCAACCTTCGATTTTTATTGTTGGCGAAAATTTAAGAAAAATTGAGCAATATTTTATAATAGTGGAGAACATATTTTACACAGTTCATAGTATAGTTGAGGCGGTTGACATCTGTTTTAAAATGTATCAAGCTTTGCATTGTGAATATTCGTTTGAATGTGAAACGGTATGGCATTTCATTCAAAGGGGATTTTATAAAATAACGACACCTTACGACAAACAATTTGTCACAGTAAATTCTTTATTATCAGATTTGCAATTAATAGAGTAGTAAAATTATAAAAATGCCCAAGTGTTTTGTTTGTCAGTTGATTTTATCAACTATAAAAGACTTATGCCACCACTTCAAATATTTTCATGCAAATTTTAAATTTGATCATTACCAATGTGTCGAGGTAGGTTGTAATAGAAAATATTATTTACTTAACTCATTTAAAAAGCATTCACAGATGCATATCTGCTCAGATAAAGATAGAAATACTGCAATAAATAACTCAAGTGGCAATTATGTTCCTCTTAATAGTTTTAGTTCCTTAAATACCATTCAAAATGAAAATCATTATGTAAATGATGTTTTACCAACTGTTAAAGAAACATCCTCTGCACAATCTAAGACTGATTCAGCAGATTCTCTGGTAAAATTTACAGCTGCTTTATACGGTAATGCTTTGATCCCAAGAAACGTAGTTCAATTTGTCATATCAAACATGAATGATATGGTTTCAAATTCTGTAATTAAACCCTTACAAGAAATTTTATCCGAATGTCAATCCCAATCTCAAGGGCTAATGTCTATTGAAATGTCTGATCGTTTAAGTCGCCATTTAAATGCATTTAGTAATTCTATGAACCATGTACGAACAGAACATGCACGTTTCTTGCTTTTTAAAAATCAAGGTACGTACATAGAGCCTACAGAATATATTATTGGGCAAAGAATTGAAGGCACCCATGCTAATAATAATTTTAGATTAAATCCAATTACAGCTACAGGACAAAGCATTTCTATTCGACTAGTTTTGAAAAGATTTTTTGAGGTAAACAATATTATGTTTAAAGAGACTATTCAATGCTATAATGAATATTTAGCTTCTTCTAACAATGATATCATACAGAATATAGTGCAAGGCTCTGTATGGCAAAATAAAGTTAACTCTTGTAACGGAAAAATAATTTTACCTCTTGCACTATACTTTGACGACTATGAAGTGGGCAATCCCTTAGGCAGCCATGCTGGTGTCCATAAATTAGGCGCTGTTTATATATCGATTCTTTGTCTCCCGCCCAAATATTTGTCAAAATTACGAAACATTTTTCTGGCGTTACTTTTTCATTCATCTGACCGCCAAAAGTTTGGAAACAGACTGACTTTTGCTCCAGTTATTTCAGAGCTAAATTTTTTAAGTCTGCACGGTATTGAGGTAAATTTTCCTAATGAGCTTCCTTTTAAAGTGTATTTTGAATTAGCTGTTATTTTAGGTGACAATTTAGGTATTCATGGCTTAATTGGGTTTAGTGAATCTTTTTCTGGAAACTTTCCTTGTCGAATTTGTAAAATACATAAAGAAAACCTAAAGTACGCTCACGAATGTGATGACGAGTTGTATCGTACAATGGAGCAGTATTTGACGGATTTAGATATTAGAGATGTTACAATCACGGGTATCAAAGAGGAATGCGTATGGCATGACGTAGACGGGTTTAGTGTCATCGATAATGTAGGAGTAGATATTATGCACGATTTATTAGAAGGTGTATGTAAATATGATTTATCTTTTTTATTGCATACATACATATTTGAATTGAAGTTATTTACAATAGAAACATTGAACAACAGGTTGATATCCTTTGATTATGGACCTGACCGCGATAATCAACCCCCATGCGTGCTACCAGATCATATCCGTAAACAGACTATCAAAATGTCGGCTTCAGAAATGCTTTGTTTTGTAAGATATCTTGGATTGCTGTTAGACGATTTGATTCCCTCGGACGATCCACTTTGGGAGCTCTATTTATGTCTAAGAAAAATATTAGATATTGTTACTTCAACACATTTGCAAAGAGGAACGTTTGATTTACTCCAATGTTTAGTATCTGAGCATCATAAATTATATTTATTTCTTAGTAAAAAGTCATTAACACCAAAGTTTCACTTCTTAACACATTATCATCATATGTTAAAAAAGTTTGGCCCGTTGGTATCAATCTGGTCTATGAGGTTTGAAGCCAAACATCGTATATCAAAACTGTCGGCTAATGTATCTAGCAATAGACGTAACATTTGCAAATCTTTAGCTATTAGACACCAATTAAAGTTAAATAACTCATTTCTTAATGATAATAATGTGGACAAACAGTGCGGCCAAAAAAAGCCAGTGACTCATAAAATTAGACAAAAAATTATAAACTGTTTAAATTTAAACGATGAGTCTATTGAAAAGTGTAATTGGTTAATTATTAATGGGATAAAGTATAGGTCTAACATAATGTTAACTTTAGACATAGTTGATGGAATGCCGAAGTTTGGTTTAATTGAGAACATTTTTGTACACAATGCTGGTATAATTTTTGAAGTTAGTATTTTTGAAACAGCATACTTTGATGAAAGATTACATTGTTTTGTTGTTATACGGAGAGAGACAGAAACAGAGTTTTATATGTATGATAAACTTTTTAGCTATGTGCCAAATACTTTGACTATCAGCCGCGATGGTAAAATATTGTATGTCACTGTGAGGTCTCCGTTATGATTATAATATTAAATTAAGTATTTTAGTTAAGTTTTAATACTTATCTGTTAAATGGCTGATAGCAGCCAACTAGCGCCACCAATAGATATAATTTTGTAATATCTAATTCTTTTAAAAGCTGTAATGGTAATACACACATAAAATACTTTTAAAATCTTGTAGTTTTAAAATGAGTTTTTGCCACATGTGGTCACTTTTGTTTTAAGTCCATTTGAAAGAAAACTAGTGGAGTGAAGGCAGAATTCAAATTCATGTATTTTATGAGTGCATTGCCGATCTATTTTATTAAACACTGTTTTAGAAGTTTTAAAATTAAATCCATAGTTAGTTAGCTAGTTGGCTACAATCAGCCCCTTAAAGTAATAGGTTTTCCCTACAAAGTGATTTTTATCAAATCCTGAGGATCTTATCCTCAGGATATTTAAATAAATTGATTTCAGCTCCTCACACAAAAAAGGTAATTTTAAACTACTGAAACTGATTTGGTTTTTCATGTTATGTTGAGTCAGTACAATAATGTTAAAAAAGTAATAAATTCAAATAATGTAAGTAGTTTATAAATAAAAAGTCGCGATATGGTCTTTCGGTGTGACTGAAACAAAATCAACAAATAAATTAATATGAACAGTAAATATATGTACATACATATATACAGGGTTAATTTTTGAACACCATGCAATGTTGTATTTATGAATATGAACAATTTTTATTATGGAACTAATAGTGAAATAAAATAAAAACAGCTGTTCCATACATTTGGGTCGAGTAACACTCGAACTTTTGTATGGAACAGTTATTTTTTTTTAAATTTCACTATGCTAATAGTGAAATCAAGAAAAAAAATCTGCTATCCCATAGACTCTGTATACAATGTGTAACACTCAATACGCCATATAGTCACTATTTATTTGTAAATTTCTTCAATCAGTACAGTCTCAGTTTTGTTTAAGTTTTTTATTTGTAAGTATAGATAATATTGTTTCGCTATTACGATAAAAGACAATGCCCTGATTTTATACGAGAACAATAAATGTTACAATAATGTTGCAATAAAGATGAGTAAACTAATACATTTTAAACTTTTTTATTTCTTGCATTTACATAATTTTGTAACTTTTGTCATTATGTTCATTGGCGGGATTGAAGTTGTTTTCTGTACCTATAGTATTGAATTTGAACTATTTCTATCTATACAGGATGTTTGGTAAATACCCTATCAAGCCGAGACGTACGTACTCTATAAACTACCCTGAACAATGATTGTTCTACGACTTTTCTGAAAATCGTTTTTTTTTCAATTTTTCATACAAAACTCGATCAGCGGTTTGGTCATTTGTATGAAAAGTCGATTATTTTTTGAAGATTTTCAGAAAATTGGTAGAACAAACATTGTTCGGGGTTGATGTATAGAGCACGTATGTTTCGGCTTGATAGGGTATTTACCAAACATCCTGTATACAGTCAACTATCGAAGTGACAAATGTTACAATAAGAGTACAGTCCCCATTACAAAAACTACATTGTAATCATTGCATCCATGCACTGTTAGGTGAAATATATTAATCGGCACTATAAACAATATTACTGCAATCATAACAATGCATTTACTGTAAAGATAACTATTTAAATAGTACTTCAAACAAGAACCATAAAGTATAGATCACTAAAGTCTTGTAAGAACTAAGAAATGACTTGTATAAGCATCCCAAATATCTGTTATTTTTAACAATTTACTTAGTAGATCGTAATAATAAAATTGTTAGGTGAACATTCCGAATCGTGTAGCGGTTACAATGTGCTTCTTCATATTTACATTTAAAATTTAACGAGAATAGCCTGGTAATATTAACAAACAGTTTTGTCGTCACATATACAGCAAAACAGTATTGTACAAAAAACCATATTCTGGTTATCTGTACGAGAATGTTTTTTCAGTGCATATTATGATACTTTTTTCTAATATTTGCAGAGCCCATCGGTTCCAAACCTCCTTCATTACCCACTGATGATAAACTTGCTTGGTTCATATTAAGACCTGTATTACAAAGTTTATCATTGCTTTGCCGGGCCCAGGGTTACCCCGTTCCATCTTACAGGTACTTAAATAAGCCATTCAAATATTTTTTCAATATTTTAGAACCCATCGGAACGAAATCACCGACATTTTCAACTGATAATAGATTTTCTTGGTATGTAAGGAATGTTGGTCAGAATATAAATATCCTGTGCCCTGCCCAGGGCTTCCCGGTGCCCATGTTCAGGTGATTAAATTTGTTTATTTTAACTTATAGAACCGGTTGGCTCAAAATCACCGACATTTTCAAATGATGTTCAATTTTCTGGAATAACGCGTAAAACCGGTCAAGATTTCGCTCTTTTATGTCAAGCACAAGCTTTTCCTGTCCCAATTTTCAGGTAAGTTACTATAATACGAGTATGACAATCATCGTACACAGCCTTTAATACCACAGGTTTATACAATAGGAGCATATGTTCCATCTGCAAAAACAAAATTTATATCGTCTTTTTGTTAAAAATATTTATGAACCAAGACCATGCAGGTCTCTAAGTAGCCAACCATGTCCAATACAATTTGTATTGTCACAGAACCAATTGGATCCAAGGCGCCGACATTTTCTTCAGAATTTAAAAGCACGACCCTCACTAAAGTAATTGGCCAGGGAATAGTTCTTTTATGTCAGGCTCAAGCGTATCCTGTGCCAACTTTCAAGTGAGTCATATGATAACCTATTTTTCGATTTAGAGCCTGTAACTGCGAAGGCACCCGCTTTTCCAACTTCTGCATCTTCTTACAATTATGACATAGAAGCAAATTTTGGCGGCTCATTGCTTTGCCAGGCACAAGGGTATCCCCAACCATCGTTCAGGTGGGTCCTATTTGCAATCACATTATGGCTTTAATCTTTTAGAACCTGTTGGAGCAAAGGCACCTTCCTTTTCTACTGATTCTAAAGGCAGTATATTCGTAAGAGAAGTTGGGCAAAGTTTTGCTTTACTCTGTCAGGCCCAGGCGTTCCCTACTCCTAATTTTCGGTAAGTAGTATAATGAATAAGCAAACATTTCTTTGTACAGAGCCAGTGGGTTCCAAGCCACCAACATTCTCAACAGATTTTACCTTATCGGCTGTAACGAGATACGCGGGTCAGAGTTTCGCAATGATGTGCCAAGCCCAAGCCTTCCCTGTTCCGAATTTCAGGCAAGTTTTGATACTTAATTCAGCATCTATTTCTTAACAGCTTTGGAGTTTACCTAACCTTTAGTTGGTAATTTTGTGCAGAACCCGTTGGATCCAAAGCTCCTACCTTTTCCACTGAGTCAGCAATTTCATCTTTAAAAAGGCACGATGGTCAAAGCTTTGCTATGCTTTGCCTAGCTCAAGCGTTTCCAGTGCCCAAATTCAGGCAAGTTTAGTGATATATATTATTATGCATTTAAGGTAAATTTAACAAAATATTTTAGAACCTGTCGGAGCTAAATCGCCAACGTTTTCGTCTGAATCTATGAGCAGCAGATTCAGAAAACGCATTGGACAAGGTTTTGCACTTCTTTGCCAGGCGCAAAGCTATCCAGCTCCAACATTCAGGCGAGTCAATCATACTTAAATTTAAGATAACACTTTAATTTCCAAATCATAGTACCTGTTAGCTCCAAATCACTTATACTTTCAACTGATGCTCGTAACAGAATTTTATATGAAATATTGGGCAAAGTTTGAGACAGTTCTGTTAAGCTCAAGCCTTTCCAATTTTTTTTAATCTTTATTATAAGAGCTTTATCAAAGTGACAATGTCGCTCGCCTTCCCAGTTCATGCAAGTAATCATTTTTGTCTTTGTACCTAACTTCCATCAGTCGTTTTTCTTTTTATACAAACCTCGGTAATATTTTAGAACCCGTCGGAGCTAAATCACCCACGTTTTCATCTGAATCTATGGGTAGTATATTCAGAAAACGCATTGGACAAGGTTTTGCCCTTCTTTGTCAGGCCCAAAGTTATCCCGCTCCAACGTTCAGGCAAGTGAAACATTCGTATAAATAATAGTTTCTGATTTTATAATCACAGAACCTGTTGGCTCTAAGGCACCTGCTTTTTCCTCCGATGCCAATAGTATAAGTTTTACACGGAACGTTGGCCAGAGTTTTGGATTATTATGTCAAGCTCAGGCCTTCCCGACACCAATGTTCAGGCAAGTGTTTAAATTTTAGTCATGTTCTGTACAAGATTATTAATTGAGTCTAAAATTTAACAATTTCTGATAGAACCGATATCGACTGCGACGCCGAGCATTACTGCTACACCAAAAGCTGCTGTGTTATTTCCTATAAACTCTGCGTTAGCTCTTTTGTGCCCAGTTCAAGGCTTTCCAGTACCAATGTCAAGGTGCGTCAATCTTGATTACACTTTCCAAATATAATATTTACAGAACCAACAAATAAAATAGCCCCGCGTAGTGATAAAAGCAGAAAATTCGAAGGTGGTGAAATATTTTTAGTCTCAGTGACTAAATCTGCCTATCTAACCTGCGAAGTAGCTGGTTACCCCGCGCCTGTTTTCAGGTAAGTGGTCCTTTTTACGGTCAAGATATCGGGCGTATGGTTATCGTGAGTATTTTATCTACTTCGCTTAATCTATTAATTAGAGCTATTACTAAGAGGCCGATGACGACTATGATGAGGTAATAAATGTTATAATTTTATTTGACAGCAGCCCCGAAAACCCCTTCCCAAAAGTATATAACCGAAAGCTTTAAGAGCTAACTTCATAATTAAATTACAGAACCAACAAATAAGATTGCCCCTAGAAAAGATTCCACCAAACATTTCGAAGGGTGGGAAGTATTCTACGTGCCCTTGGCTGAGATAGCATATTTGACTTGTCAAGTGTCCGCATACCCAGTGCCCATGTTTAGGTGAGTCTGTGGTAGGAATATGAGATAGTGACGGTCGGTTTCTATTCCAGAGCCGACTGGTAGGACTGGTCCGAAAGTGACTGGCGATGGGCTTAATCGGCAAGTAGGTCGAAGTAACGAAAGTCTTGCGCTACTTTGTGATGTTCAAGCTTATCCTGCTCCTTTCATGAGGTATGGCCTTACACGAACGGTCGGCCGCTGGCATCTCACGCATTCATTTATCACGTA
Organism: Anania crocealis; assembly: GCA_949315895.1. Taxonomy (NCBI): domain Eukaryota; kingdom Metazoa; phylum Arthropoda; class Insecta; order Lepidoptera; family Crambidae; genus Anania; species Anania crocealis. Next base: position 3,525,719 of record OX438856.1, read on the forward strand.
GTATATATCATATCATCCCAATGTACTGATGTGCGTTGTTATTGCAGTATCTTGCGGCGGCCGCTCCGCCACTCGTGACATGAAGGCGTGACAAACCGCGGCCGGCCGCGCCCCCTTATATGGTTCCCAGCCAAAGTAACGATTGAGCAACGCAAACACCTCCTGGTAAGTGTCAGGGTGTTATTGCTTTCATTTAAAGGCTTTTAATCTTTACTTTGTGCTTTCTCGTGAGTCAAGGCTAATCTTGTGCTTATTTCATCAAACTAAAACGATTGGAATTACCCCGGCGCTGTGAAGCTTGTTGTATTCACTTGAGCGTTCAAGCGTTAGGCATTAACTTGGCACATTCTACTCCTTCTGCTCCATTTACTCGGGCCACCCCAAGGTGAGATCATGTTGGCGTTTTAATGGATCTAACGTGGCTATACAATTTTTGTTTAAGAACCTACAAACAGTCTCCCTCCCAAGCTTTCATCTGCTCGTTTGCAAGAGGCTGAGGTGGCTCTAGGAACTACGGGAACTATTCTTTGCTTAAGTCAGGGTTTCCCAGTTCCTGGTTTCAGGTGGGTGCCTCTAAAACATGGTCCAACAATTAACATGGTATCCCTTAGACGTACAATTACTATTTGGTATATTAAAAAGTTTTTTTTTTCAATCATAATTTCACCGTAATATGTCTTTGATTTATACATTTGCCTAGTTTAGTCGTCTTAGTCTTTATGGGCAATCTAAACACTTCTTTTACAAAAAGTCACTAATTTCAAGAAGTCTAAACTGATTCTCCGTTGTTACAGATGGTACAAATTTGTCGATGGCTCTACAAGGAAACAACCAGTCACGCTCAATGATAGAGTAAAGCAAGTGTCAGGAACTTTGATCATCAAAGAGGCAAAGGTTGAGGATTCCGGAAAATATTTGTGCGTCGTCAACAATTCTGTCGGTGGTAAGTAATAAAAAATCCATCCCAATATTTTAGAAAAAGAAACAAGGTCTAGATCAAGATTATTATTTAATCTGATCCCACCTGATGTAGGCTGATGATGGTGATAATTTTTTTAACTTCAATCAACCGCTGGACGTAGACGTTTCCAAAAAGAGAGTTTTTCTGTAATCACCTCGCTTGGCGTACAGATCGACGATCGCAGTTTGTCAAATGGAGGAAAGAAATCGGCGCTGCCCGTCAAACTGCGACTAAAGTTGTACTACAACTTTAGTCGCCTCTTACGACACCCATAGAGCGAGTAATAAAATAATAAACAAACAATTAAATTTAATGTTTGGCTTATTTTTGGATTTATGTAAGGTTAATATTACAATGCCAAAGACGAAAGTCTTCCATCAGCGGGCTACATAGATTTAATATAGATGATAGATTGGCAATTGAATCCTAAAAACGAGACCAAAACTAGGTTACGCTAGTGTGCATAAAGTGAGCATGTGCGTGAGATAAATAGTGCAGGTACTGCATTGCCTGCTTGCTTTAGATATAGATTCCATCGACACAGTTAACGTTGATGCAGATGACTTATTTTTTAGTATTATTAAAATAACGCCAAAAAACTGCAAGTAAATACCTAGAAATGTTTTTTATTTTATAATTACTTATTCCCAAACAAAATCAATTTATTGTAAAAAATATCGTAGGCTTTACTTGCAAGTATTTAACAATTTTGCCTCATTTTGCGATCGCGATCGCCAAAGGTGAAATAAAACTGATATTTATTTTTCAATTACACTTTACAAACGTACATTAAATATACATATATTTAATGGTTAACTAATGGGGATTGATGGGGGCTTGAACAATATGGAGATTGATCCAGAGCGTAATTTTACAGGCTGAACGCCTCTGTGTTAAAAACACTTAGGGTCCAAATGTAAACTGCAAATGCTCGAATATTTATTGGGCGAACATTCTTTTCTATTAGGCAATTTCAACCATTTCTAACGGATTTCAACAATTTAGGCTGTATGCGGTTTACAATGTGAAATATGTCAGCTAATGAAATGTCGATAAGATATCATCGACAACGTCAATCACTAAAATATAAAAGTGACGTTAGTAATTGCTGAAATTCACGTATTTGATATTATTTCTAATTGAATTCATATGAATTTAAATCCTTGTTCTGATGAAATGCCCTATCAATTAGTATACAAAATTTTAGTCAAAGCTCTGAAACATTGCATTTTGCTGCTGATAATCGCGATTGTGTGTTGACGTGTGAAATGTACAATTATGTTGGTTCCATTTTTAGATGAGTTACTTCCAGGTACTGAACATGTAACCATAATAAAGATACATCAACTCGACACTTTTTTACAATAATAAAAATGAAACTAGTAAAACTAATGGGAATATTGTGTTGCGCATGACAGACGTCAGAACTCAAAAAAACACTACGGGTTCTTAGCGTGTACGTGAACGGCCTTGTGATCTATCTCGTTCTATCATATAGCTGCATTATATTCTGTCTCTTTTCATTGCCAATCTAACAGCAGTATATTAAATCTATGGCGGGCTATGGAAAAATCTATGCTCGGAATTTTTCTTAGAGATAAAATCAGAAATGAGGTGATCCGGCACAGAACTAAAGTTACCGACAACCCATCAGTAGTGTAAGGTTGTTCATGGATGGACAATGAATACAATTGATCATCGATCGTATAATGTAAATTCTAATTGCAGATTAGGAAGCTGAAGTGACAGTGGACTGGCCATATTTACAATTACTAATAGCGGTAGAGGCTAGTGATTCTTCACAAATAAACAAAGACTTCATTACTTGTGAGCGATGGTAGTCAATGCTGCCAGCATAACGCCTAACACAACATCAAATCAGTAGACAGACACTATGTTTGTGTAATAAATAATCATAAAAATTTAATTGTACTAGGTGAATCAGTGGAAACGGTACTTACGGTAACAGCACCACTGAAGGCGACGGTAGAGCCAGCAACGCAGACGGTCGACTTTGGCAGGCCCGCCGTATTCACTTGCAGATATGAAGGCAATCCAGTTAAGACCATTACTTGGCTGAAAGATAGCAAGGACATGAAACACCATGACCCGGTTTTGAGGTAATATAAATATTGCCATTTTTAAAATTCTTGTTGCCCTCTTGTAAAAAGAACTTTCGAGATCATGCTGAAATTTGTTTTTACAGACAGACAACTCAAAAAGTTAAAGGTCATTGAATTGATTTTCAACTTTAAGCTCAACAATTAAAGATCAATATCGATTAAGTAAAGTTGACGTTTTGTCGTAGGTTAACGTGCTGTTGTCTGTACACACGAATATTTAGCCGTTATTATTGCAAGTATCTGGATCCCAAGTCTCGGGTACTGCCTCGATCACCTTTTTTGACAAGGCGTTGGATCCGCCATACTCACAGTATATATTCATGGATGCTGCGAAGTTTGGTTTTGTGTTTTTATTGATATGATCAAAATTTTCATCATAGCCAATCAGAGGTACGATTTAAAGCATTTGTTATTTATTATTTTAAGGATCGAATCTGTTAAGAAGGAAGACAAGGGAATGTATCAATGCTTCATTCGCAACGACCAGGAAAGCGCTGGCGCCAGTGCTGAACTTAAACTTGGAGGACGATGTGAGTACCTTTTTATTTTGATGATAAAGATATTTGGGACGAATCCTCTGCATAAAGTTCTTTGAAAACCTACGTTATTATTAGGGGTTAAAGTATGAAATTGCCGTTTTGTATGGACGAAATCGAGAAAAGTCATTTTTCCATACTAACAATTTTTTAGTTTTTTTAAAAACGCCTAAACTGTTTTCGATGCAATTAAAGGTGAAAGTTAGATGGTTATAAAGCTACGCATTATAGTATTTAAATTTCTAAAAATCAACGTATAAAATACAAATATACTTAATTAAAGCAAGAAGGTCAGCTGACACATTGTAAGGGGTCTTTTCAACGACTTCCTTTGAAGTAATAGGCACTAGTATTGCATTTTTTTCAGTCATAAGTTACTTTATTTAGTTTTTGATACAATACAAAAAGAATTACGAAATAATATGACTATACTTAAGAGCTATAAACAAAATAAAAAGTGGGAAAATAATCGGCAATTTCATACTTTAACCCCTATTATTAACAAAGGTCTAATGCACTATAACAAACAAGACATTATTGCCTTATTAGATATCGAGCGGACTAGTACACAGCGGGTTTCATAATATTGGGCTTCCTTAGCGCAAACATATTGTTGTTTACTTATTCACTGCCACTACACGAAGAATAGTATTTCCTCATAATTACACTTAAAGTATTTCTGTTTTTACAACTGAGCAAAGACAAAAATATCGTTGAAAAGACCCCGCATCTCCATGCACACCAATACACTGCGTCACAGCGCGAATTTTTCAAGCATATTCTTATCGCTGTAAGCCAGCGTAGTTTCATCAAATGTTGCTGCTTGCACTCTTAACACTTAAAAGAAACATCTTTACAGATGTTTGACAGTCAGTTAAGATGAAACAGCTATTTAAATGCAAGCAAGCATGGAGATGCGAGTTCAAGTCCTGTCTGAGACATAATTTTTCAAGTTTAAATACTGATTCATAATTTCAATTAACTAACTAAAATATAATTTAAAATATTGAAACTAAGTAATTCAATGTAAGATAAATCATATTTATAATGATTGTATTTAATATTTCAGTCGAACCACCGCTAATTCGGCACAGCTTCAGCGAACAGACCCTGCGATCCGGCCCGTCCCTGCGGCTCAAGTGCGTGGCGTCAGGGAACCCGACCCCTGACATCGCGTGGCTTTTGGACGGCGAGAAGCTGACCAGCGGCGAACGGCTGCAGATAGGACAGTTCGTCACAGCCGACGGCAACGTGGAATCCCACTTGAACATTTCATCTGTGCACACAAACGACGGTGGCCTGTACTCCTGCATCGCTTCTAGTAAAGTAAGCTAAAATCAGTTAAAATCAGTTAAAATCAGTTTTATTTCTGCAAATAGGCCCCTGGAGGCGCTTTTACACGTCCCAATATTTAACCTACCACTGCTTCGGGACAAATGTGGGCTAGTGCCGAGAAGAAGCAGCGCAAGAAACTCGGTCACTATTGTCAGCCTCTTTTTAAATAAACATGTTTACATAAGATATATGCCAGTGCGAGCTGATACAATTTAAAGCCAAACGTTCCTATCATTTATATAATCATCAATAGCCCTTTTTCATTAAAACAACTTTGATATATGATTTGAATTTATGTACAGGGAGGTCAGCTATTGACAGTGGTAATTTGTTGAAAATACGGATACAATTTCCCATGAACGAATTACCTACTTTTCGCAGTCTGAATCCTGGAACGGCAAGTTTATCTTTATTTCGGGTATTGAAATTGTGTACGTCACTATTTTTGACAAAAAATTCGAGGTTTTTACGGACGTACATAATGTTTTCGAAAATGTATTGAGATGCAACTGTTAGTATGTTGATCTCTTTGAATAGCTCTCTTAGAGAGTCACGGGGTCTAAGGCCGTAAATAGCCCGCACAGCACGTATTTGCAATATAAAAATAGACTCAATATCTGCCGCTGCAGCATTCTGTTAAAGTTAAGCATTCTGTTAAACGTGTTATGACGAGCTAAGTAGAGGTTTTTTTCTTTAATTTTTTTTTTTTAATTTCATTCAATATATCTTGGATAGTAGGCACAGCCTGGCAAGAATCATTAAAGTATCTTGGTCTGAGGTATAACTTATTTCTTTTTTCTTCGAAGTATGTTTCGCATAACATATGGGGCCTCTCCCTCCCGCCATAAATAAGGCGGTCTCAATAACTCGGCATCCTATTATCACAGCTCTACTGCAGAAACCACTGAACATGGAAAAAGGTTGGAAAGGCGGTCAAGTGCCATTTGTATGAGATCCTATGTCGCCGCTTGCGCCCCACTGCACATAAACGAGTTCAAAGAACGCCAATCAAGCGAATTCTTTGGTTTTAGGTTTTTTTTTTCATACTTGCTACCCTGGCATAGTAAGGCATCTGTTTCTCGGGAGATGCTATCACTTGCAATTATATAATGCCGTCAAGACTGTTGATACAATTTTCGTCGATTTAGATTTCTTTTAGAGAAGTAGGAGTGAGAGGTATACCAGCAAAATCTCTACCTGTTGAAAGACCTTGGCTTGTCCAGAACTGCAGTAAGTTAACTACTATACTACACTATACTAGAAAGAGTCTAAAGCTGCATTAACAGGTTCGTACCAGATTTAGCTGGGCAGGGAGAGAAACACGAGTAGTGAAGGTGAGTGTTGATATAGGTACGTCGGAAAGAGGCCTCTTAAACCTACACCCGTGTCACAAGTCCCGGGAGCTACTCGGTGTTTCTCTTTCTGTCGCACGATGGACCCGGCACCCGCACGGTGAATCCATGGAACGCTAAGAAGTTTGTCTCACATAATTGCTATTGTTCGTCAGGTCGGTAGTGCGTCCCACTCAGCTCGAGTGAACGTGTACGGGCTGCCCTACATCCGGCCCATGAAGAAGCGGCCCGTCGTCGCTGGGGACACCCTCATTGCGCACTGTCCCGTCGCTGGATACCCCATCGACTCTATTGTTTGGGAAAGAGACGGACGGTAAGTGGAAATAACTGACTTTTAAAAAACGGATATACTAGCAATACCTTACTATAATCACAGAATAAGTAATAGTAATACGTATAAGACTCCAATTCCTGGCTCAGTAGAATCGTAATTGCATCTCAATTGTATATTTCAAAATATTTCAAAATATACGATTGAGATGCAACTACAATTCTATTGAGCCATTTGTAAATTAGCGAAATTGGGGCCCAGAAGACTCACTTGTTACCTAAATGGAAGAAAAATTAAAACTTAACGTGTGAAACGAGCGTTTATATTCCGTTGAATAATCCATAACACCGCGGTTTTGATCCCAAACCGGTTCCATTTCGACATGGCAGCAACATCACAGGGTTTCCACTTGCCTAGTACAATTAGTAATTCAGTAATATGGATAAATATTAAAGCAAATTAATACAGGAAGCTGCGCGAATTACTTAATCCCCCGATCGTGAGTTATTCCAGACACAATTGAAATCAATTGTTATCATTGCACCCGAGTGCCTCCTGGGGGTTGAGGGATTATTTTAAATGAACTACATAATGTTTAGATAGAAGTCATTTATCGTTGCAAAAATCACAGTAAATAATCACGCCCGATGCGTCTCGTGTGCGAGCCGAGCGACAACCCAACGCCATACTCCGCCCGGGAGGAGCGCCTCACAAACATACCTAAACTGCGGTGTGGCATCCCCCTGCTATAACGGGTGTATACCTTTAATTTTATTACAAAAGCTGAGGTTATTTAAAAACGTGCGTAATGTACGGCTCAGTGTGCTTACGTTGAAAAAAACTCGCGATCCTCCAGGACTCATCACCCGTAATGATGTCGTAAATACGCCTAGACGACCCTGCTTCAAATTTTTTTATCATATTAAGGCAATATTCTACCTGGGCCTGCTTATGAGCATTGGTTGATGAAGCTATCCTACGCACGCAACATCTCGTGTAGAGATTCGTGAAGGCTCCCCGATCCGATCTGCAGTGTCTGCTGATACGTACGCGCCCATTATCTTGGACTAGCTGTTCCCCGCGACTTCGTACGCGTCAATTTCTTTTTTTATGATCGCAATTATTGAAGTTATAACGTCTTTAAAATCGTTTTAGTCGGGTGACATGTTCAGAAACTTGTGTCACACCAAAACCTCACGAGCGCGATCGCAGGTATAACGAGAGAGAGAGACGGACCGATCTCCCGTCTCATCTCGAGCGCTGCCAGTCATTCCGTGAAACTTGTCACGCGGAATCCTCACAAGCGGAGGCTGGCATAGCGTTCGAGTGAGTGGACCGATCTTCCGTCTCTCTCACTCTAGCGGCATACAAACGAATGGAGATTTTCTCGTTATCACGTAAACATCTCGATCGTAAACCTACTTTACAAACAACCAATTTTTTTTGTAAAATTTTTCACTGATGCTTCGCTTCTATTGGTCGCAGCGTGATGTTATGTAGCCTAAAGCCTTCCTCGATACATGGACTATCCAACACAAAAATAATTGTTCAATTCGTACCAGTACTTCCAGAGATTAGCGCGTTCAAACAAATAAACAAACAAACTCTTCAGCTTTATAATATTAGTATAGATTAAATGTTGCACTTCTAATCCGTTATTTTCCGTAACAGCCGTCAAAGCTGATCGAAGCTCCATTGGTCTAGTGGTGTAACTACCGAACCAAGATTCCGGGATCCTGGGTTTGATCCTCGGGTCGAGCAACTTAAGTTTCGATTTTTCTAACATTGCTCGGGTTTGTGATCACCAGCCCGCATTTGGCAAGCGTGATCATTATGCCTGTACCCATTATTGCTGTGGTAATTTGAATTCAATGATGGAGGCCTTTTCTCTGCAGTGGATTGATTATAAGCTGATACTTTACTTTTTTTTATTTACTTCAACTTTCAAATTTTCGTTCGATGTAGGTACGGATCGGGCACTTGGGGAGATATGCGCTATTTTATATTATAATAGGGGTTAAAGTATGAAATTGCCGATTATTTTCCCACTTTTATTTTGTTTATAACTCTTAAGTATAGTCATATTATTGCGTAATTCTTTTTGTATTGTATCAAAAACTAAATAAAGTAACTTTTGCCTAAAAATAAAATGCAATGCTAGTGCCTATTACTTCAAAGGAAGTCGTTGAAAAGACCCCTTACAATATGTCAGCTGACCTTCTTGCTTCAATTATGTATATTTGTATTATATATACTTTGATTTTCAGAAATTTAACTACTATAATGCGTAGCTTTATAACCATCTAACTTTCACCTTTAATTGCATCGTAAACGGTTCAGGCGTTTTTAAAAAAACAAAAAAATTGATAAAAATGACTTTTCTCGATTTCGTCCATACAAACGGCAATTTCATACTTTAACCCCTAATATTTTTATTATTTTTTACGATTTAGAACACATCAACTTTCTGTAATTAATAACTCATTTGGTACCATAAAGGTTGCCATTTTCTTTTAAGATAGATATTTTTAAGGCACTGAAGTTAGCCCCAAACAGGATGTGCGGTACATCTGTAATATCTCGTGTGCTCTATAATAATTTAATAATCACTGTAACTTGTTTCTTTTCTTTGCAGAGTATTACCTATCAATCGCAAACAGAAAGTTTTCCCCAATGGTACGCTGGTCATCGAAAATGTCGAACGCATGAGCGACCAAGCTACTTACACGTGCGTCGCTAAGAACTCGCAGAGCTACACTGTCAAGGGAAATCTCGAGCTACAGGTCATGGGTAAGTGTTGTCTCTGAATTTTTTGAAGACATTCTCTATACGAATTAAAAAATATCATAAGTTAACAAAAAATTTTTGGAAGATTATTAATTTGTCACTTTAGTGTGGTAAACACTGAGCGCCATAACCAGAAAACAAGTATGGTTTATTAAAATTAAATATGCTCAAAAGGCATTTAATTCCAAAATGTAAAATTTTGAGTTTTGAAATAAGATGAAAGAAGATAGATAATATGTTTTCTTAAATGTTAATGGATCTAAAGTAAATTATATCATTAAATTTTAGACATAAAATGTTACACAGTTACTATTTTACATAAAATCTAAAAAACAATTGCCATTGTTTTTGATATTTTTATGTGTTTACTAATAAGATTTATTTTACAGGAGAAAAACTATAAATTAATATAAATTTATAATATGTACCTACAAAACTTTTAACGAACGTTATAGGATCTTAAACTGTTTATGCCCGCCAAAGCTACATCGTTTGCCACATGCGCCCATCCACGTTACTAGTTAGTTCACTGTTTGTTGTCGTACAGTGCCGCCACAAATATTACCATTTGAGTTCGGCGACGAACCTGCAAACGCTGGCGACATGGCGTCCATAACTTGCGCCGTCAACAAAGGCGACCAACCCCTAAACATCACTTGGATCCACGATGGACAGACACTCCATAGGCACAACGACATGGGAATTGTCATAACAAGCATAAACAAAAAGACATCGATTCTCAACATTGACTCTGTCAACGGAGTGCACAGGGGCACCTATTACTGTGTGGCAACGAATCCTGCCGGCTCCTCCAACCATAGCGCTTTACTAAAAGTCAACGGTACTGAGCCACACTTAGTCACCTCCTGGATATATTTATTTTTAAAATAGTATGTGTAGTGTCTGATTTCCTCTGTAGAATTCCTTTTTAAACAATCCCTAAATTTTGTAATAGTCCCACCGCAAATCACTCCGTTCGAATTCGGCGAAGAAATATTAAACGAAGGTGAAACAGCATCTGTGTCGTGCGTCATGAGCAAAGGCGATCTACCAGTCATATTCATATGGCGCTTTAATGGAGAAGAGATAAAGTCGCGGAATAATCTTGGGATCGTTTTAACGACAATCAGCAAGAAAACATCAATTCTAAACATTGAAGCTGTGACCTCTGTTCATCGTGGTTCATACACTTGTGAAATAAGAAACGATGCTGGGAAAACTAACCATACAACTCTTCTTAGCGTCAATGGTTCGCTTTACTCTTTATTAGTTTATTTTGTTTTAGTAACGCTTTTTATGTCGATACAGTTCCTCCCCAAATCTCACCCTTTGAGTTCGGCGATGAACCGGCCAACGCTGGCGATACCGCTTCGGTTCAGTGCGTTATGAATAAAGGTGATCTGCCAGCTAATTTCTCGTGGAGCTTGAATGGAAAGAAAATATCACAAATTAACTCATTGGGTATTGCGATTGGCAGCATGAGTCGAAAAATGACCATCTTAAACATAGACTCTGTGAATGGCACCCACCGTGGGGTTTATGTATGCCATGTTGAGAACCTGGCTGGGCAATTCAACCACAGCGCAACGTTGGAAGTTAATGGTTTATTTACTATTTTTCTTAAATACTTTTGTGAAAAATTAACAGCGTAGTTACAAATTTTTATATTTGACTTAGTAGTGTGCTCTCGCAGTTTTACCTCAAATCCATCCTTTCACCTTCGGCGAGGAGCCAGCCAATGCAGGAGATACTGTTGGTGTGCAGTGCATGGTAACGAAGGGCAATACTCCAGTAAACATTACGTGGCTTTTAAATGGAAAACCTGTCCAAGAAGTCCGAGGGATAACAGTTACTAAGATCGGACATAAGTCTAGCAGTTTGTCGATAGACGCCGTAGCTTCCACGCATACAGGGACTTACACTTGTTTTGCATCTAATCAAGCCGGTCATGCTAACTACTCAACTGAGTTGGCTGTCAACGGTAATTCTTAGTAGAAAATAATAGCGTGCTTTCAATATTACTTTCGTAATACGTATTAAGTTTAATTCCCATACCACATTCCCTTCTCGATATTCTCTGTATTTGTTTTGTAAATGGGTCCTAACGCAGACTATCAAACCTATTATTGAACTTTCCTCAGTATCTTAAGAAAGGTAAACATGTTTTGTTAAATTACTAATACACTTTTTCTTATTTCCCGTCTCAGTTGCACCTCAGGTTACTCCCTTCGATTTCGGGGAAGAAATCCTTAATGCAGGCGATACGGTATCTTTGACGTGTACAGTTGGAAAAGGCGATTTGCCTTTAAAAATTCACTGGCAACTAAATAACCAGATTTTAAACTCAGGCAATGGTGTCTTTATAAATAGGAACGGAAAACGAATATCTGTTTTAAGCATAGAAAATGTGCAACACGAACATATTGGCAATTACACTTGCATAGCCGAAAACGATGCTGGCCGCAGTAGCCACAGTGCCGTCCTCAACGTTAATGGTACCAAACAATATGCACCATTAGTAAACATAAAATTTTGTTCGCACGATTTTCTAATTTATATGTATAAATATGTAGTAGTGATTTAAATAATTTATGTATTTATAGTTGTATATGTCCCTTTCATATCAAAACCCATGAGGGCTCCTGTCGCGTGTGGCAAATCTAAATATTTTTGGCGAGCTTAGTATTTTTTATTGGTTGCTCAATCTCATGAAAGCAATATTCTTTAGTTTCACCGCAAATTATGCCCTTTGACTTCGGAACGGAGCCAGTGAGTGACCAAGAAATGGTTGTTGCAATATGTACGGTCAGTAAAGGTGATATGCCGCTCAACATCCAATGGTACTTCAATGGGAAAGCTATTGATTCTGGACCCAATGGAATAGTTCTTACGAACACTAAACGAACGAGTCAGCTTACTATTGAATCGGTCACCCATCATAATCAAGGAAATTACTCTTGTGTCGTTAAAAATCAAGCGGGCGCAACCAATCACACTGCTGAACTTTATGTTAACGGTACTCGTATTAATAACGATAATAATGTCGAGTTCCTTGTAGTTTCTTGTTTATAATAATATGTCGATTTGTTTTGCATATTGCTTACACCTATCTCCTCTACAGTCCCTCCACAGATTATGCCATTTGAATTCGGTGAGGAGCCAGTAAATGCCCAAGAAATGATCGTGGTCACTTGTACAGCCAGTAAAGGAGATCTTCCGTTGACAATATTATGGTACTTTAATGGAAACCTAGTTAAATCGGGTGACAATGGGGTGAATCTAGTTAACACCAAGCGAACAAGTCAACTAAATATTGAATCTCTGACACACCAGAACCAAGGAAACTATACTTGTGTTGTAAAAAATGACGCAGGAATTATGAACCACACTGCAGAACTGTTCGTTAACGGTATAAATATAAGGTCCCACTTAAAATCTCCTAGTTTAATGCATGTCTTAAACAAATGCTTATCCACCTGATCCTGTCCTGTGTTGTAACTTTGGCGGGTCATAATATCAGGTAGTACCTAATTTATGAACATTTCATAATAAAAAAAATTGACATAACATGTCACATAAATTTCAGTGGCTCCAATTATTACTCCTTTTGAATTCGACGAATCTGTATTTTACGGAGAAGGTGTCCAAGTGATGTGCCATGTTCCTAAGGGGGACAAACCTTTGGATTTCCAATGGAGTTTTAGTGGTGGAGATGTGAGTTCATTAGCTGGGGTGAACATCATGCGGGTCGGGGATCGGGGTTCAGCCTTTATAATACCTATGGTGACTGCCAAACATTCGGGCAATTACACATGCACAGCCTCCAATGTTGTCGCCAATGCTAAACATCACGCCACGCTCAATGTGAAGGGTGAATAAAAGAAGCTTTATCGTCTCCTGTACTCTCCCGCACTCTCTTAGTTTGCAATTTATTATCCGTAATTAAGTTCAATTGCATATATTTCAGTGTCACCAATTATATCCCCTTTCGAATTCGACGAAGCTGTTTTCTATGGAGAAAGTATACAAGTTATGTGCCACATCCCTAAAGGCGATATGCCGCTGAACATTACTTGGTCATTTCGCAATCAACCTTTGAATAGACATGACGCAGTAAAGATAACAAAATTAGGCCACAGAAGCTCCATATTGGCTATCCCATCCGCAACAGAAAAACACACCGGGAATTATACCTGCACAGCTTCTAATATAGTAGCAAGCACCAATCACACAGCTATATTAAACGTCCAGGGTACACCTTATTCGTTTGTTTGCGTCTTTATTTTTTTCTTATTTTATTATTCCTTTTGCCAGTTCCTCCGCACATAGTTCCATTCGAGGCTGAAGAGCCTGTTTTTGCCGGAGAGTCTGTTCAGTTAACCTGTCACGTATCTAAAGGCGATGCTCCGCTAACTATAACTTGGAGCTTTCATGGAGAAGAATCGTCTTCTCACCAAGGAATTACTACTACGAAGATTGGTCAACGAACGTCGTTGCTGACCATACCTAATTCTATGGCTAGTCACAGCGGCGAATACTCGTGCCATGCGGCTAATCATGCTGGCACGGTTGTTCACACAACAACACTTAACGTTCACGGTATTCCTACACTTGTTAGCTACTATTTGCCTCTACTGCACGCTGCACGCTTGCCTCGGCAATAATTTGGCCTTCTGGATTAACAGTATTGCCACACATCGTACCATTCGAAGCAGACGAGTCGGTGTTCGCGGGTGAAACGGTCCAACTCAACTGTCATGTGTCAAAGGGTGATTTGCCTCTCGATATCAAATGGCGGTACCCAGGATTTGATAATAGTTCCTCGCATCATGGCATAATGACTACCAAAATGACATCACGAACATCATTCTTGTCGATCGCTGCGGCAAATGCTGGCCACAGTGGCAACTACACCTGTGTCGCAACCAACAGTGCAGGCTCCGCTAATCATTCCACTATCCTTAATGTTCATGGTCAGTTTTATTCATTAATCACTTTGAATTTCATCATCATTATTTGTTATAACACAGCGGTCCGATGCACGTAGATGTGTAAATAGAATGAGCATGAATTCTATTCGCAGATCTTTGAGCAACGTACGCTTCTTTATGTTTACGTTTTATCACCGATTCGATATATATATATTCTCATTTGTTTTTTGTTTACGTTACACATTTTCACAAAAATTTTGCTATTCTACGTTGAACCGCCTTATTTTCTGGAGTCGGTACAAATAATAATATGCCACATGTGAAAAATAGGAAATTATTTATGAGTAGGTATTACAAATTCAGCGAGTGCCCTGTACCTGGCCTATCGAATATTAGCTGACTTTGATGTAGGTACTTGTCGCGCGGTAAAATCCCGCGCATTTTTGAAGTTTCATACACAACGATCCTAAAATATTCGGTAGATAAAAATTCGTTAGCACAATTTCATATGAAATAGATATTACCCTGATTCCATTATAATCGTAATTCTTAAACTCGTATTTGCCCGATTCAAGTGGTTCCGCACATTAACCCGTTCGAAGTTGAAGAATCAATATTTGCTGGTGAATCTGTACATCTGACATGTCACGTGTCAAAAGGAGATCGTCCTCTTCAAATTACATGGAGTTTCCAAGGCAACGAAATTCCTTATCATAACAATATGGGTGTAACGACTACTAAGTTAGGGGAGAAAGCATCAGTTCTGAGTATCCCGACGGCAATGGGTCAGCACAGTGGAAACTACACATGCACTGCCAGTAACCGTGCTGGACGCGCGCATCATTCTGCTCTCGTCAACATTCATGGTATTCGACCACCTCGATCCCCTCTTCCTAATAGAAAATAATAAAATATAAATGTATAGAATTTGCACGTTTAGATTTTGTCTTAGAATTCACTATTTATTTCTTTTTGATTAGTTCCTCCTCATATAATGCCGTTCGAATTTGAGGAAGCCGTCTACTACGGTGAATCTGTTCAAATGACGTGCCACGCCAGTAAAGGAGATCGTCCCATGTCTATATCTTGGACCTTTGAAGGCCGTGAGGTTTCAACTCACACGGGAATAAAAACAATGAAAATGGCAGAGCAGACTTCCTTCCTAACTATTAACTCTGTTACGGGCGCACACAGCGGGAATTATACATGCATTGCAAAGAATAAAGCTGGAGAAGACAGATATACTGCCTGTCTTCATGTTAAGGGTATTTCTTTCATAGATATGCAGCATGTCAATTTATAGCTCCCTTACTAATGCTACTGCAAATTTTTGTTGCTCAGCCGTCCCACACATCAAACCTTTCGATCTGGACGAGGCCGTATTCGCAGGAGAATCTGTACATCTAGACTGTCATGTGCCAAAAGGAGACACGCCTTTGAACATTTCATGGAGTTTCCAAGGTCAACCTGTTACTCAGAATATGGGGATGAAAATAATGGCCGTAAGCGGGCGCGTGTCTATTCTTGATATACCAAACGCTTTGGGGCATAACAGTGGAAACTATACGTGCACAGCAACGAACAAGGCAGGCACAGCGAGCCATACTGCTGTCGTCAACGTTATCGGTACAAAACCTCAGTAGATATAACGCGCCGCTTGCTTTATGTTCAGTTCCTCCTGTGGTCCAACCCTTCTCATTCGGGGACGTCGCCATGAATTCCGGACAAGTTGTAACGACTCCTTGTTCGGTTATTGAGGGTGACCATCCCCTTCAGCTGCGATGGCTCTTTGATGGCGAACCTATCAAACCAAGATCTGGGGCGACTGTATTTAATATTGGAGAGAGAAGTGCAATTCTTAGCATTGCTTCTGTATCACATAATCATGCTGGAAATTACACTTGTGTCGCGGAGAACGAGGCCGGAACCGATTCCCATGCAGCAACATTAATAATTAACGGTGCTTAATTCATCTATAAAATAACAAGAACAACAATTAATTTATTAGTATTTTTAAGTTTATTTTTATATTTTCGGTTACATTTATTTGACTCTTAAAAAGTAATTTATTAAACAACGATCCAGTCCCGCCTTACATTTTGCTATTAAATTTCGACTAGATGTAAGCTCGCTAACATGAAATTCAGGAAATCATCTTGGAGTTCATATAGTTCGTGTACTGTTAACTTGGGCGATCTTCCGCAAATTATTAACTCAATTGGATAATAGAAAACCCTTTTTACAAAATTTACAATTTTCCAATAACAAACTCAAATAAAATGTTTAGTCTTCTTATTATTTCGTTTGTAGATGCAAAATTCGCCGCGCAAATACATTTAGGGAATAGCGAGCGGGCCATAATTCATATTAACAGACCTATTACATTAAAAGACGAAAAAAAAACATTGGTAAAATCCTTTTATTTTGATAATCTAAGCTAAAGTTTATTGCCTTTCACCCCAAGATTGGAATTTTATTTGGCGATTCTGAACTAGCTTTTCTCGGTCACTAAAGTAATTAAACATTTTTGGTGCCCAGCCATCCCACACATCAAACCTTTCGATCTGGATGAGGCCGTATTCGCAGGAGAATCTGTACATCTAGACTGTCATGTGCCAAAAGGAGACACGCCTTTGAATATTTCATGGAGTTTCCAAGGTCAACCTGTGACTCAGAATATGGGGATGAGGATAACGGCTCTAAGCGGACGCGTATCTGTCCTTGATATTCCAAACGCTTTGGGGCATAACAGTGGAAACTATACGTGCACAGCAACGAACAAGGCAGGCACAGCGAGCCATACTGCTGTCGTCAACGTTATCGGTACAAAACCTCAGTAGATACAACGCGCCGCTTGCTTTATGTTCAGTTCCTCCTGTGGTCCAACCCTTCTCATTCGGGGACGTCGCCATGAATTCCGGACAAGTTGTAACGACTCCTTGTTCGGTTATTGAGGGTGACCATCCCCTTCAGCTGCGGTGGCTCTTTGATGGCGAACCTATCAAACCAAGATCTGGGGCGACTGTATTTAATATTGGAGAGAGAAGTGCAATTCTTAGCATTGCTTCTGTATCACATAATCATGCTGGAAATTACACTTGTGTCGCGGAGAACGAGGCCGGAACCGATTCCCATGCAGCAATATTAATAATTAACGGTGCTTAATTCATTTATCTAAATATTCCGCAACAACAACATTTTCACCAATTATATTTTGTTTTTGTTTATTTAATTAATTTTAGTTGCGTTAGTTTCATTTATAAAATGTAATTTATTATAACAACGTTCCAGTCCCGCCTAACATCTTGCCATTTACATTCGGCGAGAAGCCTGCTAACGTCGGTGAATATCTACAAGCTTCTTGTACCGTTAACTTGGGTGACCTTCCGCTAACAATCACTTGGATGTTTAATGGACAACCCATTTCACAAAGAAACAACAATTATCATATGACCAACTCAAAAAGAAGTAGTTTACTTATTATTGAGTCAGTGGATGCAAAACACGCCGGCGCCTATGCATGTATTGGGGAAAATCGTGCGGGCCGTAATTCGTATTCAGCAGACCTAATAGTTTACGGTTAGTCGGTAATAAAATTGGTAGAATCCTATTATTTTGATCATTTTAGATAAAGTTTGTTTCAGTTCCTCCCAAGATTGCACCTTTCGTTGCCGGTCCTGACCCGGCTTTTCTCGGTGATTACTTCGCTCTCCAATGCATAATAACACACGGTGATCAGCCGGTACGCATAGAGTGGACAATCAATAACAAGTCGGCCAACTTTGTGCCCGACACCCGCGTCAGTAACGTCGACCGAAGAAGTAGCGTCCTCACTATAGAATCGGTGGATGCCAAACACGCCGGCCTTTATAATTGTACTGCGACTAACGCAGCCGGAATTGCGTCGCACACCACTGAACTGGTCGTAAAGGGTGCGAGTAACAACCATCTCAATATAGTTTTTCGTCCTCTTCTTCAGCGTACTTAACTTCCTGTAGTCTAATCGCTTCATTGTAAGATATTTTATTGTCCTAGTTCCACCGTTGATTATGCCGTTCGATTTTGGTGAGACACCATCTAACCCTGGCGATGGAGTCGTAGTAAACTGTGTTGCTACCAAAGGAGACCTGCCTTTAGAAATCTCGTGGACGTTCAGCAGTGAAACGCTAGATTCGAGCCTACATCGAGATATTTTGACGACGACACTTGGCTCACGTGCTTCAGCGCTTACAATCAACTCAGTCAGCGCAAATCATCAGGGAAACTACACGTGCATCGCACAAAACGCGGCCGGCCGCGCCGAGTATGCCGCAACCCTCGTCGTCAACGGCACGTTTTTTTACAATTGGAGTCTAAATCGGGAACTAACAACACAATATCGCACCAACGAAAAATAAACCCACTTATTCACAGTCACTGCTCTTCTCTCCATATTCTTACAAGTCGCTAACATTGCCTGCCAGAAACAAAGCTAACTCAAATATCTGTATATATATGGTTGTTTCCAGTTCTACCACGTATAGTTCCATTCTCATTCGAGACTCCGCTGTTTGCGGGGCAGGCTACACAAGTCACTTGTTTAGTGTCAGAGGGCGATCTGCCCCTGGATATCCAATGGTACTTTGAAGGGCAGCCTTTGAAAGAGAAAGCCGGGGTGTCGGCTACTAAAATAGCGCAGAGAGCGTCCTTGCTTCTAATCGACCCGGCAGGGTGGTCGCACAGCGGCGCGTACGCGTGTCTCGCGCGCAATGCTGCCGGCTCGTCCAACTATACCGCCTCGCTTGAAGTCCACGGTATATCGCACCATGCCTCTGTGTACCCTCACTCCTAGCACGGACGCGCGCTTTGCGTAGTTTCCATATTGTACGCTTAAATATATATAGCAACTAGCAAATACCGGCCATTTGAAATAGTCAAAATAAAATACCAGCGATATTAGTAAATGTTACCCTTGTCGCAATTCATTTTTAAATAATATAATACGCAACCCATTTGATACAATGGGCAGATGGATAGTAATTGTCGTTTTAGGAATCGGCTGCGGCTCTCATCAACGAAACATTTCTACTACCTACCTATCCTTCCTTGCAATTTTATTGTCCTCACCTGTCCGAATCCTTAATCCTATCTTTCTTATTTATTTATGTATTCTTTTGCATTTTTCGTTTACATGCTTCAATGCTTGGCCTACTAATAATATATCTGATGAAGTAATTTTTTTGTTTAATACAACGACTGTTACCGTTTTATTATCCACCTATCTTCAATGTAATCATTTATTTATAACCTTAACAATATAATTTATTTCATCAGGTATTACGTTTTACGTTGCCATGTGCTTTTCATTTATGTTATTACGATTTTTATAGATATAGTCTGCTATGGTTTTGTTTGTCGCTAAAATTAGAAAGTAAAATGTCTTAAAAGCTTCCATAGCGAGCTTTGCCTCATATGTACGTATTGAAAATAATTATGATTTTAGTCCATTTAATAAAACCTGATACGTTCTATAAAGAAAAGCACTATTTTAAGTTATAGGAGCTTTTAAGTTCGTAACTACTTAAATTGATCTACTATAAAAAATAAGAATTGAAATGTAAAGTTTAATACGTAACTAATAATTGTCTATAGTTTTCCTCGTATATTTATTTTTGGAAAGTTTCAAGATTAGTTTAAGCAGTTAATTAGCAATCAATATTAACTTCGTTTGAATCTGTAAAAAAAACTATCTGCTTTCGACCAGCAGAAAATCTAGTCTATTAGAGTTGTAATATTAATAATGAATCTTAGAAGATAATAAATGAAGTTTTTACTATCTTAAAATACATAGAGTAGATTAAAATACATACATACATAGAGTCAATAAAATGAGAATAACTTCTTCTTTTCCAAATGATCGTAGTTCATTGCATGAATAGTTAAAATATAATTCTGCATGACGACAAAACTATGACCAGTGACAGTGTGTTATAATATATGAAATTTTTTAGTTCCCCCTCGTTGGATACTTGAACCAACTGATAAGGCTTTTGCACAAGGCTCAGATGCTAAAGTTGAATGTAAGGCCGATGGGTTCCCTAAGCCCCAAGTAACATGGAAGAGGGCTGAAGGTATGGTTCATATTTTTTATACTAGGATAGTATAACAATAGTCTTAACTTTTGCTAATTGGTTTCTTATTAATTATCAGGGGACACGCCTGGCGATTATAAAGACCTTAAGCCAAACAATCCTAATGTGAAGGTCGAGGATGGTGCTCTGAGCATAAATAACATTCAAAAAACGAACGAAGGCTATTATCTCTGTGAGGCTGTGAATGGTATTGGATCTGGATTATCTGCTGTTATTTTGATCAGTGTTCAGGGTAAGACATAATATTAATCATGTTGTTAACTGTTCATCCAAATAGTACAAAAAAATATACATTGATTTTTTATTTGTAGCTCCACCTCAATTTGAAATTAAAATGAGGAATCAAACTGCCCGCCGAAGCGAGCCAGCTGTACTGCAATGCCAAGCCAAAGGAGAAAAGGTGAGAATGTCTTACATAATATCATAAAAGTAGATTTTGTGAGGCGTTGCCTGGAAGGGATTTGGTTTGTCACAAGTGTCTCAACCTTTAAATATGCATTGAAATCCGTTGCACCGGCTATAATCTTTCAGACTGACAGACACCTTTACCTACTCTATACAGACTTGTAAACTTAACTTTTTAACAAGCTTTGATGATAAGTAGGTATCAATGGATAGAGGTATATGTTGATATATATCAATTGATATTTATTGTCTCTAATAAATTATTTCATCCGATATTACGCTGGCAACTTTGGCCCGAAGTAGCAATCTTACTAAAAATTTTGGGTCTTCTCCGTAGTATGGACGTGAACGATTAGTTTTTTAATTATTTTGTAAATTTAAATGTTTTTTTTTTATATTTTATGCTTATGTTCAGGTAACATATTCTTATTTTCATTATCGACTGTAATTTTTAGTACTTTTATTGGTGTTTTAGTGAAAATAAAATTAATGTATTTCCTTCTTTTCTTATAGCCAATTGGAATCATCTGGAACATGAACAACAAACGACTCGAACCCAAATCCGACCCACGATACACGATCCGCGAAGAAATCCTGCCTGGAGGAGTGGTTTCAGACCTTAGCATTAGGAGGACCGAACGATCTGACAGTGCACTTTTCACTTGCGTGGCTACCAATGCATTTGGTTCCGATGACACGAGCATCAACATGATCATTCAAGGTTAGTTAATCTTGTATATCTACCGAGGATACCTCTGTAACACATGAGTTTGTGTACGGACAAGATTCATGAAACATTGTAACTTGCAGAGGTTCCCGAAGCGCCATATGGTCTAAAGGTATTAGACAAATCTGGAAGAACTGTTCAACTGTCTTGGGCTGCACCTTATGATGGCAACTCACCTATCAAGAAGTTCCTCATCGAGTACAAACGCGCTAAGGGCAACTGGGAGAAAGACATTGACAGAGTTCTTGTACCTGGTGACGCGACCGAAGCTGGCGTTTTCAGTCTTCGACCTGCTACCGCTTATCACATCAGAATTGTCGCTGAAAATGAACTAGGCACCTCTGAACCATCTGAAACTGTCACTATTATCACCGCTGAAGAAGCACCGACTGGTCCTCCACAAGACGTCAAAGTAGATGCTATTGACAAGCATGCCCTCCGTGTTACTTGGAAGCCACCCCCGACACATGACTGGAATGGTGAACTTCAAGGGTATGTAGAATTATAATCCTGTCAACAGGTTATCATCAGTTAGTGGTAACTATATATTATGTTCTATTAATTTTTTCAGATATTACGTTGGTTACAAACTGGCTTCAAGCAACAAATCATTTGTATTCGAGACCGTCGACATCTCTAAGGAATCGGGCAAGGAACATCATTTAGACATTTTGAATCTGAAGTAAGTCATTTTAAAATACTTGTGTCTTCTATTTTCATTTATATGTACATTATTTTGTTTTGTAAATACCTACTCCTGTCTTTTTCAGAACGTATACACAATACGCAGTGGTGGTCCAGGCTTTTAACAAGATTGGATCAGGGCCAGTGTCTGTAGAAGTACGAGCTTATACTGCGGAAGGCGCCCCGTCTGCTCCTCCTCAGGATGTCCTCTGTACCACTCTCACTGCTCAGACAATTCGTGTGTCTTGGATCTCTCCCCCTCTTGCCGCTGCGAATGGACTTATTAAAGCTTATAAAGTTATCTACGGACCCAGTGACACGTGGTATGGTATGTATCACACAGCATACTTTCAGAAATTATTATTTATCCTAGATTATAAATATTCCAAGTTGTTAGGTTCTCACAGATCTGGTGAACGTGTCGCGAATGCATCGCATTGCTAGATGCTGTACTCGCAAAACACTTGCAGTTAATGCATATAAAATTAAAGTACCTACAGTATAGAAAAAACACTATTTTGGAGCCTAAGCTCTTACTTATGCAGGCACAATTACACACTACTCTACTCCACACATTCTTAAAAATTTTAGATGAGAAGTCAAAAGACACTAAAATAACTGCTAGCAGTGAAACGATTCTTCACGGACTGAAGAAATATACGAACTATTCAATGGAAGTCCTCGCCACTACCAACGGAGGAGATGGCGTTCGATCTACACCAATTCATTGCCAGACCGAACAGGACGGTAAGTGTAGGACGGGGCTGTGATAAATATTTTATTATTTAGGTATTTTGAACCATAGTAGGACTAATGACAATAATATTTTGCAGTACCGGAGGCACCTCGCGCCGTAAAAGCTCTTGTTATGGGCGAAGATTCAATCCTTGTTTCCTGGAGGCCTCCCGCGCAGCCCAACGGTGTCGTCACTCACTACAACGTTTATACTCAAGCTCAAAACGCCGAACCACACCCCAACAAGGTATATTCAGTAACTCTATTCATAATGACTCGCTCGTATCCATTAACTCGTTATTAACCACGGGAAACGTGTTTTAGGTACCTGCATCTCAAACTAGCTATTCTGCGACCGAACTGAAACCTGGCCGTTATGACTTCTGGGTGACTGCTTCCACCATTATCGGAGAAGGACAACCCTCAGGCACAGCTTCTTGCAGCCCAAGCGATAAAGGTGTTGTATTTATATTTCTTGTCAGCATTCTAATCTTATCTAACTTCGTTCCTTTTAGTTTACTCTTTTGTCATCTCGGCTTAGCTTATACGCTTATCAGCATTAAACTTTTTGTTTTAAATTTCAGTTCCCGCTAAAATCGCGTCTTTTGACGAATCGTTCACTGCAACATACAAGGAAGACGTTAAACTGCCCTGCCTCGCTGTTGGTGTGCCACCGCCCAATATTATTTGGAAGGTAATCATTTTATGTCCGTGCTTTCTAGTCCCTATTGTGTGTTAACATTTTCCTGATGATGTTTGTTATGCTAGCTTCTTGAATAGTTAATGGTGCATTACTTTTAAAATTATTGTTTTTTTTAAAAAAAAGTTGGTTACTAGTAGATTTAGTCTTTTTTGTCGCGACATACAGTTGCGCATGTCATCAGATAGGAATCCACAGGTTCGTTCAAAATAAACGTACTAATCGGACTCCCACTTACAAGGGGTAGTTAAATTTAAAAAAAAACCCTGTAACTTAACTGGTGCACCTAATTTTAATCGGGTGACGTGCGAGCGAACTAGTGTTCTGACGAATTGACTCTTTCCAAATCTTTGTAGACGGAGTTGGTTTAGTTATCTGCCACACTGACTTATGAGTCCAACTTGACAGACTTTACTGATTTAAACTTTCATGGTCACGTGAGTTATTTGATACGGGGTTTATACCGTGAACTGAATCCGTTGTCCCGTGACCATGGATGGCGCTTGCAACAGTGCCGAAACATCGGAAACTCATAATAAATAAGGTAGGTACATGGTATAAACCCCGAATCAAATAACTCTAGTTGACAGACTTTGATATGAAAGAAAGCTTGAAAGATGATTCGATGACCCGTGTAACAAGTTTTCCAATCGCCTATTCAGGTGAAAAGCCAGCCCCTGGTGCCTTCGGAGCGCGTCCGGCAGCTGCCCGAGGGCTCGCTGCAGATCGCCGGCGTCGCGCGCGAGGACGCCGGGGAGTACTCCTGCCACGTCGACAACCAGTTCGGGACAGACACTGTCACTCACACACTCTCGGTTCTAGGTATGTTACACTCACTCTCACCCATATGTTGTGTAGCGGAGTTAGTAGCTGTTGATTTGTCGTATGTCAACAAAACAAACTATTGAGTAGAAATAGCGAACATTTTCAAAGCCCTTTACTATCAAGACATGTTAGTTAGCGAGGAGATGCGGGTTCGAGTCCCGCCTGAGACATAATTTTTCAAGTTGATATACTGACATGTTAGTTTTTGGAAGAAGAACGTTGGTCTAGTTGTTTATGTACCGGGCCAAGATCTTGGGGTTCCGGATTCGATCCCCGGGTCGGGCAAGAAAAGTTTCGAATTTTCAAACAGTGGACGGGTGCATGCACCTGCAATAGGGACTACCGTTTCTTTGCTTACCAGTTGGCGCCACTGTAGACTGAGGTCCGGAGGTATAGCTGTCAAAGGCGATTGGCGCCGAAACAAAGTGTTATATCTTGAATCTAATTAAGGTTTATTATTTATAAATAACTATCTTGATATCAACAAACTAACTTCTAAAATAGTTGCTCTTTAGGCCGCCTATTTTTGCGCTTTTTCTTAATTCCGCTTTTAAAGCGTTCACATTAATCGCCAAATAATCCATATTTGCGATATTTTACGAAGGAGATCATTTTCCAACAGGTTAATTAAAGAAATTATAATTTATGCAACAAAGTTCGCTAAGACCAGTGAAAAGTGATTTATATTGGACCTCACGCGATACAAGCGCCTCTAGTGGCAAATTCACTAGCGATAACCCCCATTGGCAAGCGTAGTGATTATACTTGTACCTATATATTATTGCTGTGGTAACTTAAATGCAATGATAGAGGCCGGTGCTTTATAGCACATCAGCAGCACAAAGCAATCGAATTTTTTTTAATTATTTGGAAAATCTTTGTCTTTGACCAAAAAAGTAATATGCAAAAAGTAAAATAAGAGCTTATGCTCTTATTTTACTTTTTGCATATTACTTTTTTGGTCAAAGACAAAGATTTTCCAAATAATTAAAAAAAATTCGATTGTCAATTTTCTAATAATGAACTTCTAAAGTGGCTTAGTGTGCAGCCGGAATAATTGTCTTTGCGTGAGCAACGACTAATATATAATTTTTTGAGATTTCTGACCTTTCCAAAGACAGTAGCCTACTACATTAATTCTAAATGCCTAAACGTCTAGTTAATTCGATTCAGATAAATCACCTTATTTACGTGAATCGAATATAGTTATGATGATAGATAAGGCCTGATCCAGAGAGCAGTTAAAATAGTAAAGTAACCTCCATGCACAGCGCCGCCATTCCCGCCGCAGCTGACGGTGGCGTCGTCGTCGGTGTCGTCGCTGACCATCCGCCTGAAGCCGTCCGACCATCTGGACCAGTCGCCCGCAGCCGGCTACACCATCCACTACAAACAAGAGTTTGGAGACTGGGAGACTGTGCAGGTATATATCATCATATAATAAGCATTTCGCGGGATCACTCGCATTCTTTAGCCACGACCAGCAGCCCACACCAGAGGCCTTACACCCTAACAATGTCCGTATATTCGAATACATCTGTCCCTGTCACTCATACCGATTTCTTAAAGTATCTGAAAGAGATAGATATATCCGTAAATACGAGCTTCGATATCGAGTAAGGCATCGGATGCCTTACTCTGCAACACGAAGCTCGTATTTACGGAGCGGATAATCGAATTTATGATTTTATACCTGAGGCATAAAATAAGTTATTTATTTATTATTATTTATTTATACGGCATAATGGTAAAATACGAATACCTGCACGCGTTAATAATTAAACATACAATATGTAAATATTTATTTATTGCTTAGGTGTTCGATATTGTCATGGTAGTAATATTCAGGTTTTTATAAAATTTAAACCGTTTTTATTACATTTCAGATCCCCAGCAACACTGACACCTACACACTAGAGAACTTGGTTTGCGGAACTAGATATCAACTTTACGTTACGGCTTACAACAGGTAAAATTTTGTAACGTTTAAAAATAAAGCAAAAAAAAATGAAACTGAACCTATTTTAAGTATTATAGTATAGGCAACTTAACGAAATTTACTCGTAAGGTCCACCATGAAGTTTGCTTAGAGTCCTATGACGTCAAAACATGACCGACAGCGTTTTTAGAGTTCAAAATTTTAGAAAATGAAAAGAACTGAAATCGATAAACATTGTTTTTTAAGTGAAATACTACCGAAACTATTCATTTATTACGTCAAATTTGATGTAGGTCAAGTAGCCTATTGTAACTAAAATCGATACTGTCGCTACTTTCGATATTGAGCTTCAATACTATCGATTCTATCGCACTATAGCGACCTATCGATACTATATATCGATAGTTGGTACGGCGTCGATAGAGTATCGATAGTGTTCGATGGAGCGCAACACTAGTCCGTGTCCGTGTCCCGCGCGCAGCAGGCCTGTGCAACTCCGCGTGTCGGTACCAATAACGTACCTACGCGCGGCGACCCACCAGGGTGGGCTAAAACAGTTGAGTTTCGCAAGCGAGCGGTGAAGTATGCGCTCGTTTTTCACTTGTTCTTTTACCGAAATGGAGAGAAAAAGAAAACGTGCAAAAAGATACTGTGCAGTCTTTAATTGTTTAAATAGTGATCGGGATCCAAATTAAATTCTTAGTTTAATTCTAGTAGGAGCTTCTCGTAGCAGTCATCCCTAGCGCGCCGCACGATATAACGTCACTGAATAGGTTAAGTGTATTATGAATCATATTCCAGAGTGATAAGAATGAAATTATCTTGCAATGGATTTCTGGAGGTGTCTAAACGAAAATGTGCTCGACACTGAGGCAAACTAAATTACACCGTATCGTCGACGACACTGAGTTGACATTTCTTTGAATACCATCGCAAAGTCAGGCTTCGGTACGGAGTACCAGTAGTTGTCCTGTGCCCGCAGCATCGGCACGGGCGAGGCGTCGGACATGGTGGGCGCGCGCACGCGGGGCGCCAAGCCGCCCGTGCCGCGCGCCGCCGACTTCATCGAGGTGGCCGCCACCTCCGTCACGCTGCACTTCAAGCAGTGGCTCGACGGCGGCTGCTCCATGAGCCACTTCGTCGTCGAGAACAAGAAGAAGTGAGTGCACCCACTTGATCACTGATCATATCTTACCTACTTCTTACTCTAAATAATCCCTACTAATATTACCACATTCGTTCTAAAAACGTTACGGAACGTCCAAAACTGATCTTCGTGATGACGCACATAGTCTAATCGCGTCCTAAAAAAAAGTTAACTTCTAAGCACAACGGCTGGCAACGTCAAATCTCTGTATAATCTTAAGGTAGCTACGTCATTGCGTCGCATCGTATCAAATTTTCAAAGTTCTAGCGCTATGATACATTAGTTTTTTTGTTACTTGCACATAACTCACACACACGTTGACAAGTTCCTACACACACATGAACAACGTCAGCAAACGTCGTTTTCGGTTAGAGTTCATCATAGGCCTTATACGTCTGTGACAGACGATTTAATTAGTGTATGAGACAGGATTTTTCGTGGCTAAATAATCCGATACGGGAGCGGCAAGAT
This sequence comes from Anania crocealis, assembly GCA_949315895.1. Taxonomy (NCBI): domain Eukaryota; kingdom Metazoa; phylum Arthropoda; class Insecta; order Lepidoptera; family Crambidae; genus Anania; species Anania crocealis. Next base: position 3,553,779 of record OX438856.1, read on the forward strand.
TTTCCGCACGCTCTACAACTGAAGGTGGAATTGGTGACTGCTGAAAACCAGGCGTCATCGTGAGCTTTACGCCCATCGAACACGCGCTTTCGCCATTCATCCTTATCACTAGCGAGTTTCTCCCAGCCTCGAAAATCTATTCCAAAATCAGCCATATCCCGCTTGGCGCAATCTTTGAAACGCAGCATAGGACCCCCCAACCCTCTTTTAGCGTTTGCCACAGCGCCAAGCAGAACACGCCGCGGCATTCGAGTAGATTCCATTCGATGCACATGCCCTAGCCACCGCAATCGTCTTTGCTTAAGCAAGGCGGGAGGCAGGTTACTAAATCACGCCAAAACAACTTTACAGATCGGGTTGTAACTTGACACAGAGAAAAGTGATAGTCTGGAATATGACATAAGCTACTTTTTAATTTTGTATCAAGGAATAAACGTGTTTGTTGTCCATATTAGAGAGAGCAATATGATCAGGGCTATATATTATCCGCGAACATAGTCTCAGGCAACAGGTATCCAAGATACTGTATAAGCATCTGTGCCGTCAACCGCTCTATTTAAACGCATCACACCTTATTACAATTCCAGACTTTTTAGACAGTTAAATCACGACAGAACTGACCTACTAATATACAGACTGCTTTTGCCTTTAATACATGAACGAATGGTTCGATATTTGAAATCCAATTCGACAGCATTAATTATTATTCAAAATTAAAAGCAAACTATTTGTTTTAAAAAATCTAACAACTATAATAAAAATCATACTCCTCCGTGACATGATGACAACAGAATCTCTAGGTAACATGAACATGGAATACTTACTCTTTCTACCACTGAACAAGTAATCAAAACGTTTCTTTCAATCCTAGGTAACGTTCACGAAAGATTACTTGTCAACACTGTCAGAATAATTGAAATAATCCCACTTATGCTATTATGTTCAAGATCATCGCTTGCTAGCTTGATGCTCCATGCTTACAATGAACTTTTAAAAACAAAACTAGGTACTAGGTATATGACAACAAGGTTTTATATCCCTTTGTACAGCAAGTTAAACTTTAGAATAACTTGAATAATATTATCATTGTAATCACAGGGGTGCCGTTGAATGGAACCAGATCTCCAATAATGTTAAGCCTGCTAGCAACTTCGTCGTACTTGGTATGTTGATTTGTATACTTAGACAAAATATATTGAATCGAGCCGAGTCCCACAACTAATGTAGCGTTCTTTCAGACCTGGAACCGGCTACTTGGTATGTTTTGAGGATCACCGCGCACAACAACGCAGGATTTAACGTCGCTGAATACGAAGTCGCTACTCTAACAGTCACTGGTGGTATGTTTTATGATTAATTAAATCTACAATTATCTTAAATCTGAAATATCAGTTGTTATTCATAGACGCATTTAATTTTCTTAGTTGATAAGAGCAAATTTGTATGTTTAAGAGTACCACCTACACCCAGCGATACAATAGCAATGCAATCATGATGCAATCGCGACCCCAGTCCGCATCGCTATTCGCTACCATCGTGAATTCGTAATTTAGACCTTCATTCTTCATTTATTCAATATGACTGGAAACCAAAAACAATGCTGAATCGGTATTATAGAATTGCGTCGCTACCAAAGAGTAGGTACTAATATGCCACCGAATGCCAAAATATTAATAAATAGCGCCGTCGGCGTTCTTTAACCTTACGTTATATGATTTATCAGATATTGCATAAAGTTCTGGTTTGAAATATGATGTTCCGACGTAGTACCTGAAATGCATCGCCTTACTTTAATTGACGTTTAATTTTTATTATTTTCCGTTCATTCGAAACTAATCGGCGAATTGCATTTCAGGTACTATCGCGCCCGCGCGCGAAGTGGGCGGCGGCTCGCTGTCGCCGGAGCAGACGCTCAAGCTGATCCTGTCGCACCTGAACCTTATCGTGCCCGTGGTGGCCGCCATCCTCGTCATCATCATCGCGATAGTCGTGGTGTGCGTGGTGCGCGGCGCAAGGGACCACCATAAAGGTAGATCTACCTGCATTGTTCGATAGGAACCATCGCGCCCCTGCCCGGGAACTTCGACGGCGACAAGGAGCTGCCGGCCTGGGTGCGGGCCTGGCTGGAGCCCGAGGTGCTGGTGCCGATCCTGGCGACCATCGTGGTGTTCATCGTGGGCGTCGTGGTCATCTGCCTGACCCTCGCCCGCAGGAACACGCCGCACCGCCTGCGAGGTCAGAAGGACGGTTACTGTATGTATGGTGCTGAGCGCCGCTTTGTTTTATTTTCATACCATTCGACACTTTATCCTTTATTCCTATAATGGTTTGTTGTATCAAGAAAATCATGTCATCCACACAGTATGATTTTATCGAAATTCATTATTTATTTATTGTTTGCAAAATCAAACTGTCAGTAGTATCTTTTTGTCTAAGAAAATCATAATAGTGATTTGGTGAATATGGTTTGGTTTGAATACGATTATTCAGAAGCGAAAATTATTGTTATGATATTTTGCGATATACTACCAAAATATCTATTTCTCTTATTTTCCATACGGTATAAACGATATTTAGTATCCCACAGAAATAAAATTATGTAAACTAATTTAATTCTAACAAGAAAATTTCTTACACTGAACACTTAATATAATGGGAAATAGTAATTTTGACCAAATCGTATTGATTTAACATGTATCTCTTACAATAATCCTAACGTGTGACTAACACACATTGTTCATGTAATGTTAAGTTCTCAAATAAGTGATATGTATTGTTTTCTTGAGAATAAAGTTCTACAAACTGAACTCTCGAATCCAGGGACGCGATTCTCGTGCAATAGTAAAAAGTTCACATTGGTAAAAAACATCGAATTTGTTTCGAACGAAACACAGCTTGAGTATTCTCTGAAGTTCATACTCGAATTAGTTCGATTGAACGTCACTCGAACGCAACGAGTGCTACGGACTAGTCGAAGTCGAAGTTCGTATACGAATTTAGAACTTTTGAGGTTAGCAACCTTTAAAAGACTGATTTATGTATTAGAAACATTTTAAATTAATGAAAAACAGTTTACTGTTGTCTTATCCACTAACTGCCGGTCCCAATAACCTATCTATCTTCAGTTTTGGCATATCGGAGATAGAAAACAACTTCTGTCTTTGTTTCTCTGGACGGCAAAATCAGAGACAGAAGATGTTTTCTATTTCCGATATGCCAAAACTGAAGATAGATAGATTGTTGGGACCGGCCGTTATTTGGTTAAGCTGTTACATGCAACTATTTTCTTCCATAATAGATTTAAATTTAATTTTATTATTGCAACAACAGTCTTTTTCGTACCCGGTTTTGTGTTTAGACAAATTGATTTTGACGCGACATTTATACGCGTTCTGTTACACACCAATGCACTTGAGGAAATATAAATAAATTATGATTCCACATAATATTTTGTAATTTGACTGTTTTAGTTTAAGGATAGGTATCAATTTAAAAATAAATGGACTTTGTCATAAAATTTGATTATTTTGAATTATTTTTAGATGGAGTTTTATGGTTTAAATGCTGTGGTTTTTTTAGAAATGTAATAACGAGATATCAGGTTATCTACGTTATGCCCGATTTCATATTCCAATTTGGCTGTATAGATACGTCCGAGGCCGTAAAACTTGTAATTAAAATTACGAATAGTAATAGTTCTATGGGTCCACCAGAATAGGAGTTAGATGAAACATTCGAACTTTTCAGTGGAAACGCAAAATTCACGTGCAAATTATCAGACGAAAAAACTTCTATTTACATGAGAATCGCTTCTCAGGACCCCAAGGTCTCGTCCCCGTACGCAACCACTAGACTAAATCAGTCACTAGAGCCACGTGCAAATTATCAGACTTTTACATGAGAATCGCGTCCCACGACCCCGGGATCTCGTCCCGCTACTCGACCACTAGACTAGGCTTAACGGACCCGCGGCCCGCAGACGACGCGGTGTACAACGCGTCTCAGGCGGCGCTGGGCGGCGGCGGCGGCTCGCTGGACAAGCGCGGCGGGCTGCGCGACGAGCTCGGCTACATCGCGCCGCCCAACCGCAAGCTGCCGCCCGTGCCCGGCTCCAACTACAACACGTGCGACCGCGTCAAGCGGCAGGCCGTCATCAGTGAGTTCGCAACACAGATACATTAAACCGGGATGCACAGTCTGATGCAGATATTACACCTGCAACTGTCCTTTTCACACCAATCAATAAAAATTCAATAAAACCGAGATATACATACATAGTCCTATACAGATATTACACCTAAAACTAGGCTGTTCTTTCCTAATTGACGTTGACTTACACAGTCTGACACAGATATTACACCTGCAACTGTCCTTTTCACACCAATCAATAAAAATTCAATAAAACCGAGATATACATAGTCCTATACAGATATTACACCTAAAACTTGGCTGTTCTTTCCTGATTGACGTTGGCTTACACAGTCTGACACATATATTACACCTGCAACTGTCCTTTTCACACCAATCAATAAAAATTCAATAAAACCGAGATATACATAGTCCTATACAGATATTACACCTAAAACTTGGCTGTTCTTTCCTGATTGACGTTGGCTTACACAGTCTGACACATATATTACACCTGCAACTGTCCTTTTCACACCAATCAATAAAAATTCAATAAAACCGAGATATACATAGTCCTATACAGATATTACACCTAAAACTAGGCTGTTCTTTCCTGATTGACGTTGGCTTATACAGTCTGACACAGATATTACACCTGCAACTGTCGTTTTCACACCAATCAATAAAAATTCAATAAAACCGAGATATACATAGTCCTATACAGATATTACACCTAAAACTTGGCTGTTCTTTCCTGATTGACGTTGGCTTACACAGTCTGACACATATATTACACCTGCAACTGTCCTTTTCACACCAATCAATAAAAATTCAATAAAACCGAGATATACATAGTCCTATACAGATATTACACCTAAAACTAGGCTGTTCTTTCCTGATTGACGTTGGCTTATACAGTCTGACACAGATTTTACACCTGCACCTGTCCTTTTCACACCAATCAATAAAAAAACAATAAAACCAACGTATAAAGTCCGACATAGATATTGGACCTAAAACTAGGCTGTTCTTTCCTGATTGATGTTATTTACTCAGTTCGATACAGAAAGTAAAAGTAGACAGATATTTCACCTACAACTGTCCTCGGTTAAATGATTGACGTTGATTTTATGCTAGTCAACTTTAACACAGCTAGTTAATACCCTCCACGAAACATAATCAGCTCGTTTTAATCGTAGAAGCTTTGCCTTTGAAGGACTACCCACGCTTTGACCAGGCAGTTGAATAAGAAAATGGCGGCTCTCTAAGGGGAACTACGAGTATCATTGGGCAATCGACACTTCAATCAGATGACATGTATTATCTGTCAAAAGTTCAAAACACAACTGTTACTTCAAAACACACAATTAATTAACTAAATTCAATAGGTAGTATTTATTTCATTAATACACTAAAGATCACATTTTTTTCTTAACCTAACAAGTTCTTGAGAATAAAATTCCTTTACTGTACATGTTTACATGCAAAAGATCTGGCTAAAAAATGTTTGGGTACAACTATTGTTTTAACGCTTTATATTGGTAGGGCGTGATGGGTAATAGAATTAGTAAGTAATAGATTTTGGTGGTGGTAATAATAACGGGATGGTGATAGGTATAGGTAACAGCGGAATGATTTTGAGGGTTAGGTAAGGATCCTCGAAATTATAAGTTAGAACAAGTGAATTGGACAACCTGAGTCGACCACCTGCTGCAAAGTAAATTTTATTCCTTACTATTTTTAACTCTTTTTCTATTTTAAAATGCTTACCGTTATGCACGGCATTCAATCCTTACGCACTAGTTTTACTCATTACTCGTTATTTTAAATGTTATTCGTTTTTTATTGTATAATTTAAGTTTTATGATGTCATCATTAGTCATATGTATCTACTCGTAATCAGAAAAATCGATTTTATGATTTTGAGTAGGTAATATACAGAAAGTTGAAACACTTAATAAAATCAGAAATTACTGCAACATTTAACTCATGCGGTACAAATACTTATATGTTATTCTTCTTTGGCTTCATTATTGTTTTTCTCCATGATTATTTTGTTCAGTGTCAACACTAGACATAAAACATTTTTGACAAGTTTATATCTAGTGCAGCCACATCATGTCCCTTGTAGATTTTATGTTATGCTTCCTCTCAGATATCGTCTTTTTCTACGTAATCACACGACTGCCTTAACGAAGACTCTATTATTATCATTTACAATTATAATACAGAGTACGCAACGCATTACTTGCCTAACTTCTTCTTCAAATTAACATAAGCTATATATCTGTTTTCAGCAGTATTTTTGTGAATGTCGAGTCAGCCTATAAAGTAAGGAAACACTGTAAAATTGGGTTTTAATATTAAGTATGTTAATGTGTGGTGTATGGTTTGTTGGTTGTCCTTAACAAAAAAAAAACTCTTTAAATTCCATGCGTTAGCTAGTTACCGCAATAACAATGAATATCCAATGCTCTGGAATTACACACGTTCCAGGGGTTAACTATAAAATTGACAGGAAACAACGCTCCATTCTTAAAAATTTTAAGTACAGAACAGAGAAATATAGACATTGCCTAAATATCAGTACTCGATAATGCAACGTGTAACATCAAATACCCGAAACTTATGAACAGTTTCTTTAGAATGTAATCGATTCTAGCTCTTTAAAAATAAGGTTTTTATTTGTTCATAATCGAAAATGTGTGTAAACAATACACAGTAGAAGACACACTATTTACATTCATTGCACTGGACAATCGGACGAGTGAGATACAACAAAACAAACTAATGAAGGCAGTGAACATCTAAAAATTTTTTTTTTCTAAGGAAAAATTTTACAATAAATTAATATATATTGACAATATCACGTGTATTGCTCTGTTTTAAAATATGTAGGTACTTGTTATCGAACCTGGAACCTGAGCTGCCGACACCTTGCGATCTAATTTAACTAGTGTGTTCAACACCGGAGTTTGTCAAATAGATTAAAATTAAAATCATGAGGGGGTAACTCGTTGCGTAAGGCAGAGCGGACGATATGCGAGGGTGGGCAGCGTTGTGGGGCGCATGCGTAACGCAGTAGTGTGACAGTGGGCGCGCACTCGACGTGGGACCCGCGCCGCCACCACTACGAGCGCGTGCGCCGGGCCGCCCGCGCCGCCTCCAACGACACCGTCTCCATAGGTCAGTGCTGCTTGCTGGCCCTTCTCCGACATGAGATTCGATCCCGACGATTATTACATACGACTAAGGCCATTAACCCACTGCGCCGCAGTCCGCGTGGCGACATACAGGATGAAATTTTAATCACCTTCCAAATTTTAATACAACCATCTACGAGACATAAATCAAATAACGTATTTTTTCTTTTGGTATAGCCCAGTATAAAAATGTTAAGATAAAACTAGAAAATGTCAGCCAAAAATCTAAATTTTTTGATACAGCCTCCTAGCAACACTGTTCTTACGCGCATCTCATTCATTGATTACGATACTATTCATAAGTTGTTTAATGTTTATTTTCCCTCATCAATCAACAACTTATGAATAGTATCGTAATTTTTACACAGAAATAAAAATTCACAGGCTTAAGGACCGTAAAAATTGAAAACTACTTATGTTGCGAAATATATTTTCGGCTGAAAACTTGACCTACATTTTATTTTATAAATGGGCTCTAAATACGATACTTAACGCTTATAAAAGAAATTGACGGTAGTGAAAAAGTCACCTGTATAGCAGCTCCCGCGCGCCGATGCGTCGTCAGTGTGTTTTACCGCGCGTGTTTCTTAAACAAAGTGAGTAAGGTACTTGCATATTATAATGATTAAATCTGTCATCCCGCGTGCTGCGGCAGAGCGCGGTCCAGTGTTGATCGCCTAGAAGCCGTCTCACTCGACGGCGCACCGCAAGAAAATTGTGAGCCCGCACCGCTCCGCAGCTCCGGCGCACTTCGCCATACAAAATTCTTGCAATGCATTGTCGTGTGGGTCGGCTCTAAACTGTTGCGCACATACCTATAATGAAGTAGACTTCGTCAAACTGTATTCAGACCGAGCGTGATTAGCTAATAATAATCAGGAATGATACCAACTTCAGATAAAATGTAGTAAACTGTAAATGTATTTATCATCGGACCAAAAACTAAGTTTAACTAGATCAAAGTTTGTGGGTCTTAAATTTTCCATACAAAATGGTGGTACTAAATAAATGACGTCTCATTTCTCTGCAAACATTGAAATAAAAATTTGTGATGTTGCTGAAACAAATTAAATTATTTGAATACGTGCTACTAGTATTTAGACATCAGTATCATATCTCATTGTTCGCACCTATTATTATACAGAGCTCAGGTGACGTGATCAAAACGATGTACGTACTCGGTTAATGCTGATTTACTTAGCGTACCCACCAATGTAGCACAAGTAAGCAAGAACCCTTTTCGGACGGCTAACTATATTATTTTACTAATTTAATAGATAATCTTACTTGAAAGAAACTCCTCTGCAGGTGAAAATCGCACTTATTTCTGCGATTACTGGTCCAAAGCAAATTAAAAGTTGGCATAATCTTAAGTTAGGACAATATGTCCAAGTTGATTACGCGGGGCTGATAAATCACTTGTGGAAACTGCTAAATTATAGGTCCGTGGCGCTATATTCTCGTACCATATAGTAGACAGAATACGAATCGAGTTTTAATAGCTCGCGATCGAATATCATGTGCAACTCCAGCTGGGCCCTCTGCTTGCACGCTTGCTTGTTTCGTTTGGCATGTTATGCTGCGAACGATTTCGAGATAGCATACGATGGTATATTTTTACCACAGAAATATTAAACTTTGCAAAATCTAATCGTATGTTGTTCGAAGTCTGTATGCGTCTGTCTGTTTCATATAACAGTTTGAACAAAAGAGAACAAATGGTGATTAAAACACCTCATTTTTGTCATAAAAAAATATTTTCTTTACAAATCACACATTTAGTCTCTTATTTTGAATAATAACTATAAATCGACCATAAAATGTTAATTGTAGAAGAGTGCTACTAACCCTGCTTGCCGTAAATAGGTACCTACTGTTTTAATTTATTTTTATTTGCATTTTCTAACCCCAGTTATGTTTTGTTTGCTAAGTAGGAAAGTTTTGACCATAACTAACTTTTTTGACAAAAGGTTAGGTTTTTGTGAGACACGTTTCCAGATACGATCTATAGTGTTAAGTATAACAATATTTATTTACTAAATATGAAGTGTTCTGGCAAGATAATTGTCGCACGAAATAGTCTAATTAATAACGGAATGAAAATTAACAACTACAATTATATTGAGTAAAATGCTTTTCACACAATCAAATAAATAAGTCACTACTGCCACTTTCTACTTATCTTACGGTTAACAGCAAATTGCCTCCGTTGAAATTGATCAAATTGTTATTTACTATATTTTTAAGTTTAGAATTGATTGGGACAACTTGAAATTCATAGGTAGATTGCTACCGTGCTGTTGACTGTAAATGATTTCTAACATACCCATTTAGGTCTACTTGCACAGTCCTTAAGTTTTAAACTATACTCTGGTTGAAATAGCGTCGAGACGGAGTCTCTACAACCTAAAACAAACCGGTAGTTAATAAATGACATTTAAAACCAGCTTTTAAATGAATGTTAAATAAAGTTATCTAATAGTGGGTCCCTTGTTAATGCCTGCTACTGGCTCGAACCGTCATTAACTAATAAAAATAATATTTTATGATATACTACGCTGGGCCACATAGAGCCATCTAGCCCCAAATTAAGCTATCTCGTATGGGGTACTAGACAACTGATAAACTTATTTAAATACTTTTTTTAAGCTATTGCATAGCTTCTATCGCGAGCCTTGAGCGTGGAGACCGAATCCAGAAATTCCATAACGAAAATAATCTAACGAACCCGCGACCCATGGCACAGAAGCAGCGTTTACTACCATAGATCCAAATCGTCATTAACATTAACCCGTGAACCAGTGTAATAAATCTAGTTTCAAAAAAGTTGTGCAAGTAGACTTTAATCGGAACTTTAATAATTATAATTTGTTTAAATCCAACAGGCATGGAAGACGAGATATGCCCGTACGCGACGTTCCACCTGCTCGGCTTCCGCGAGGAGATGGACCCCGGCAAAGCGCTCGGCTTCCCGCACCACCACCCCGCGCACGCCGGCACCCTCGCGCACCCGCACCCGCACCACCCCGCGCACTCGCGCGCCGGCTCGCAGAGCATGGTACGTGCACACTACTCGCTCGGCCTCCTGCCCCCGCCCGCTTCCCGCACCCCCACCCCGCGCACCCGCACCCGCACCACCCCGCGCACTCGCGCGCCGGCTCGCAGAGCATGGTACGTGCACACTACTCGCTCGGCCTCCTGCCCCCGCCCGCTTCCCGCACCCCCACCCCGCGCACCCGCACCCGCACCACCCCGCGCACTCGCGCGCCGGCTCGCAGAGCATGGTACGTGCACACTACTCGCTCGGCCTCCTGCCCCCGCCCGCTTCCCGCACCCCCACCCCGCGCACCCGCACCCGCACCACCCCGCGCACTCGCGCGCCGGCTCGCAGAGCATGGTACGTGCACACTACTCGCTCGGCCTCCTGCCCCCGCCCGCTTCCCGCACCCCCACCCCGCGCACCCGCACCCGCACCACCCCGCGCACTCGCGCGCCGGCTCGCAGAGCATGGTACGTGAACACAACTCGCTCGGCCTCCTGCCCCCGCCCGCTTCCCGCACCCCCACCCCGCGCACCCGCACCCGCACCACTCCGCGCACTCGCACCTCCATGGCGGAGTGGCGTACACCCCGGTTTTCAAGGTGTCGCCTGCTCCGAGGTCCCTGGTTTGATTACCAGGCAAGTCAATGTAGAAAAAAGTGTTTTTCTACATTTTCACGGGTCTGGGTGTTTGTGGTACCTTCGCTGTTTCTGGTTAAATAAGTAAAATGCAATAATAAATGTGGACATCACATACATTGTTCTGAACCCAATTTGAAAAACTATTTTAAGCACTCGAATTTCGGAAATCAGAATCAACGAAGGTACCACAAACACCCAGACCCGAGAAAATGTAGGAAAACACTTTTTTCTACATTGACCCGTCCGGAAATCGAACCCGGGAACCTCGGAGCAGGCGACACCTTGAAGACCGGTGTGTACGCCACTCCGCCACGGAGGTCGTCGAATAAATGATAAACAAAAGACTGCGTGTCTTATAAACGTTACTTTTTAATAAACATCTAATATACAGGACAAACAATTTTATCATACGTGTGTATAGATAAATAATAAATCAATTGTTATTCGTGTCGCCAGCCGCGTGCCAACAGCCGCTACGCCCGCAAGAACTCGCAGGGAGGACAGAGCGCCATCTACTCCACCGCCCCCGAGTACGACGACCCGGCCACTTGCGCTGAAGAGGACCAATACGTGAGTCATTTACGTTCTTACTTTCTTATAGAGACAAACTTCATAGCGTTCTATGGATTCACCATGCGGGTGCCGCGTCCATCGTGTGGCAAAAATAAACTCCGAGTAGCTCCCGGGACTTGTGACTTGGGTGTAGGTTTAAGGGGCCCCTTTCCGACGTACTTACATCAACGCTCACCTTCATCACTCGTGTTTCTTTCCCTGCCCTTCTTCTCTCTTCTTATTCTTAAAATTTCCCCTTTTATACTTTATTTGATATTTTAGCAACTTAATTGCAATTATAATATCAGTATATAAACTTGAAAAATTATGTCTCAGGCGGAAGTCGAACGGGGCGGCGAGGAGATGCGGGTTCGAGTCCCGCCTGAGACATAATTTTTCTATTTTATATACTGATATTTACCCTTTTTTTCCCATTGAGGTAATATGCGACATATTATAATACTACACCCGCGAGCAAAAGTATCATAGTCCTATTTTTATTATTCTCAACTAGTTATTAAGTACTCGTACCTAGTCAAGATCGCGCGGAGTCATTCCAAGCAAGTGATTCTATACTTTTGCTCGCGAGTGTAGTTGTCGCCCGCGAAGAATCTGATCCTGCCTCTAATTCAGCTAACCAAATCGTATCACAATCGTAATTGAATAGCAGGTTATTGACAGTTCTAGTATGGGCTAAATGTCAAAATCGCCCAAATTAACCACGATTGAACTGCAATTGAAATAGCAGAATAAGGGCCCCTATCCCACGGGAACCGTACTTTTTACCGGGATAAAAAGTAGCCTAAGTGCTATTCCGAACTATACGCCAAATTTCAATCAGATCCGTTGAGATCAAGTAATTGAATTGCAGATGTAACTTGAAAAGTCCCACCTAAGGAAGTCTACATTTTTAATTCAAGGAACTTAGTATAAATCGTTTATTATCGATCATCGTTATTTAATTAGAACCAGATTCACAGTCTGATGCAAAAATTACACCTAAAACTCACTCACTTTGAAGGTTGACGTTGATTTTATGTCAGAGTCAACTTGACCAAATTGTGCTATAATAAGAATTCATGTAAGAATTACATTGTATTTATCCATACTAAAAGTGCACCTTATGCCAAATGGTTTTTTTTTAGTTGGGATACTTTCGACGCTAAATACTAGAGGTAATTTGCTAAAATGATACTGTTCTAATTTTTTGAGAATTGATTTTGTTTTTATTAAGTCAATTGGGGCCTGGGGGCAGCACATAGCTCTAGTAGTTCCCCTTAATGTTATCATTAATCTACACTAATATTATAAAGAGAAAAGATTTGGTTGTGTGTTTGTATTGAAAAGGCTTCAAAACTATTGGACAGATTTGATAAATTCTTTTACCATTAGAAGCCGACATTATCCCTGATGAACATAGGCTTAAGGGGCATAAACCCTTTGTACGGTCTGTACAAACTTTAGGGAAAGATAAGATAAGAAGAGATAAGTTGATAGAATCATAGGGAAAGATTTCTTTCCCTATGATAGAATGAAAGTCACTGATAGAAGTTAACTGATTAATATATTAATATAACGAACAGAGCCGGTGATAGTCGAACGCAAACTGGCCCCTAATTCAGCCAACCAAACCGTATCACAATCGTAATTGCATAACAGGTTTTTGACAGTTCTAGTATGGGTTAAATGTCAAAATTGCCCAATTCAATCACGATCGAACTCCAATTGAAATAATGAATAAGGCCCCTGGTCAAATTATACATTTGAACTAAAAATGATAACGTGCCGCAACATCACGAAATAAGTACGAACAGGGTGAAATGCTAGCTCGTACACCCTTAAGAGGAAACATTACGGCAGAGAGAATTAAAAAAATTGTATTTGTAAAATCTATTGCCGTCGCGCAGTCCCGAACGTCTCCATCGCCGAGCGCGATAGAGACAACTGCATCTTGGACCGAAAATACCTACTAAAAGCACACCAAATCAACGTTTCGTAGTCTCCCGATTACTTTTCCAAAACTAAACCGATTTAAATACTTTTTTCATTAAAAATTAAAGAAAGGCTTTGGTTGTGTTCGTATGTTTTCCTTTTTTTCTAAAATTAAGCCAAATTTGTTTTCTGAATGTTTGAACACAGCGGAAAATCTGGCGAATTTTTTCTATTTTTGAGGGCTCATATCTTTTTTATTAATTAATTTATGAAAAAACAGAAAACATAGAAAAGTGAGTGATAAATAAATAGTGATAAAAATTATTGCTCTACTGGCTTTATCCAGGGAGGAAACAGGGGACTACGTTTGTATGGAAAAACGGCCCTTGTGTTTCCTCTTAATGATTTCGCTGTGTCTGTGTGTGCGGCAGCGCGCGCGCTACTCGCGGCCGCTGTACGCGTGCGGGCCGGAGTACGACGAGCCCGCGTGCTGCGCGCCCGAGGACGAGCAGTACGCCGGCGCCTACGGCACGCCCTACTCCGACCACTACGGCTCGCGCCCCAGCATCGGTGAGTTTATTTTACTTTGTTTATCAACGAACAGCAAACAGCTACAGCTTAGGCTTCTTCTTAACCGTGGAGTTAAATATTTTTATTTTCATTTTAGTCAAGAGCGAGCCTGTTGAATATTAAAAAAATATGTCAAATGATATTAAAAAATACATCAGACAAATCGGAATCAAAAAATTTTGTTTTGTATGAAAATAAAAAAAACCTAAAATGATAGTATCAAAGAACAATGGCAAGATTTTACCTGAGTGTATTTTGAAGCGTGCATGTTTTTTTCACGTACCTAAACAGTTTTTCATGTGAAAGCTGGAATTAAATTGTAATTTTTAAAAAGGCCTTAAGTGATTAAAATTGGTAAATTCGCTAGTGTTGCAATAAAAAAAATACTGTATGCCTAATATGTTATTCAATTCGATTATACTTTAAATAAAATACAAAATACAAATTATTATTGCATTTCTATGCAGATAGATGTAAATATATCCTCAAATCTGTTACATATCTATCTATATTAAATATATATCAAAATGCAAAAAGATTTATTATAAAAAATTCGACCCTTAGCAGAAACCATGAAATACAATGGCAGCACTGATAAACGTAACAAAACAAAACTAAACGTTATTTTTACAGTAGGGGCACGGTATCGAATAAAAAGTATCGTATCGATACTGTGATCATTAGTAGTATAAAAAATGTATTAAACTTATAAAAGTATCGATATAAAAGTGTATTAGTCTGTACCTAAATAAGTAAATGTATATCAACAGTTCATTTTAGAAAGTCAGATTTTTATGCTGTTGTTTTTTATTTTTGACTACCTAGTTATTTTTTTGTAGGTATTTCAGGAAATTAAAATTGCTGATTATTTCAATATAACCTCAAAATACAAAAAAAAATTATAACTTTTTTTTGTGGCCCCGATTAAACAAAATTCTTATTGATTATGATTATGCAGAGCACCTGCTATCATTTAGGTATTTCTTCAATCGTAGACGCTTTATATATTTTCCAGGTAAAACATTGTATGGGATCTTGCCTTAGTTCTTTTTTCTGACTTCACCATAGTTTTGTATGCATATGCTAACATATAAACATGTCTGGTTTCGGCTTGTCAAAGACCATTTACCTAACACGCTGTATATTCTATACGTAACTAATTATACGTACTTACATTAATCATGTAACTGTCTATTTACATAATTGTTTACCTTAAATACTTGAATAAATGAAAAACTGGCGTATACACCGGTTTTCAGGGCCTCGTAAGCACGCGAATGAATCGGAGGACTCCCATGATAAATCGAATTCGGGTAGCTTACTACACGATCGGGTTAAGTAACTACCTTTAGATATCGAACTTCTCCGAAATCAAGATCCTGAATCTAATCACGATTATGTAAATGTGTTATATGAACTAGCTAGTACCTACTAATAAGTTGCCATGCCGATTGGCGTTAATTGGGCCAGATGAAGCCAAAGGTCTCCATCATTTAATAAATGACCTACCTTGTATAATCTCCATGACTAACCTAAGGTAATGTTATCTACAGGATGACTCTTTCACCACCGTCAAAAATTTTTATAGGCTTAAAGTATCGTATTTACAAATAAATGTGCATAATAAAAAATCTAGGTCAAGTTTTCACCCGAAAATATTTTCGCAACATAGTTTTAAATTTTTAAGGTATGAAGAGAAAATCAACAACTTATGAATAGTATCGTAATGAATTAATGAGATGCGAATCGCTTAAAAAGTGTGTTGCGCGGAGGCCGTATCCAAAATTTTAGAATTTTGGCGGACATTTCTAGATGCTTTATCTTCACATTTTTGTACTGGGCTATACCAAAAGAAAAAATACGTCATTTGTTTTTTGTCTCGTAGATGGTTGTATTAAAATTTGGATGGTGATTAAAATTTCATTCTGTATATTTCCATGAAACGTATTAGGAACCCGCAAGTGCGGCGGATCCCCCGAGCCTCCCCCACCGCCGCCTCGCAACGCGAACAACGACAACAACTGCTCCTCTTCCTTCAATGAGAGCAAGGACTCCAACGAAATCTCTGAAGCCGAATGCGACCAGCCACGCAACTATCCCGGTATGTATTCGTCCGGGACCCTTCGTTAAGTCACATATCATCATCACCCAACTCATTTCCATTTATCAAATTGTGCTAAATTTCGTGATACAGTTAAGCGTTGTGACACTTAAAAATAATACAAAAACGCATTTGCTCCCGTCCCTTACGGATTTGTTTCAAAATCAATAAACTGTTTTTTTATGTCAAGACCATATTTACACCCTTTATCATGTATAATACACATGATTTAGGTTAGGTTAAACTTGACTACTGAGACATGAAATCATACCTAACAATGATATTGTTCGTGTCCGTTATTCTGTATCAATTCTGAAAAAACAGTCAAACCCTCTGACAGGGACACATTTTATGAATTAAACTAACTAAATAACTACTTAGCTAGTTATAGTTTTTAATAAATACCAGGAATAAAAAAATGATCTCTTCGATTAAAAGTTTTATAACTTAATTTTTATTCCTGATAGCACTGCTTCATGCTCAGCAAAAAAAAAATTTGCACTGAAATGTCGCTAGTTATTGAATAAGATACTACATAAGATAAATTGAGGCCGCCACTGCATAAGTGGCCTTTTCGTGCTTGTAACCTAATTGTTGCCTACTTTTCAGATAGTAATATGTTTTACATACCTACGTTATTATAGTTTCTTAAAACTATATAAACGTAGGTATGTCAGGCCAATTTAGCTTAAAAATATATCACTTTTAGAATAGAAGACAACAGTTAAGTTGTAAAACGCGGGAGTGTGGAACTTGGCCAGTTAAATTATAAAAGTTCAATTATACTGTACTGTAATTGTTGTGTTTCTACACAGTCATTTTAAGTTCGCAGCTTTTGCATTATCCTGCCGCATAATCACTAAGCATAAACAATTTCGTTGCATATGTTGAGTAATAATATTCCTTAAAGCTGCATAGTTAATTCACACATATTGCACCCACTTTGTAATAATGAAGCTTCACGCGGTTTTATAATAGCTAATTGCTTTGATTAGCGCCTACTTCAATACGTTCACAAAAAGTATGACGTTTAATTTTACACTTCACTTCCATTAAGCCATTAAATCATAAAATATTGTATTTACTTAATAAATTGAACTGAGTTCTCAATTGATCCATGCGCCCGGGTGTCACCTGAACAGAAGACGGTAAAACAGTTTTAGATCAATAGTTTTCTCGGTTCTTTTATGTTTATTAATATTATGTAACTGACAGCATGCAAAATGGTCTCATCATCAGTAAATAACAAATTGGAATTGTGAAAGGCTTATTTATAACTAGATTTTTCGGAATTGGCTTATTTTTTTTCAAAATCTTTCTTATTATCTTCTAATTTGTACTTCTTTATCACCTGGCATAAAGTAGTCTCGGAATTCACGAGTTAATACAGCAATATACAGGGTTTGTATGTAATAGTATATTTGCTTCTGGCTACATCTACAAAAGATTGAGAAAAATTACTTACTATCAATGCAAACTCGCACCTCGACGAATATGTTCGTACATGAAACATCTGTTTTCCACGCATATTATCAAAAGTTCTTATACGTACGTAGCATGATAGTTCAAGCAAATGCACGATTTTAAATTTACTCTTATAAAAACGGCCACGTGATAAAGTTTCTATACTGAACATTCTAATTATCCTTAAAATCTAAACACCTATCAATTATCTTTGTATGTGCTTAGACGTGATTGTGTTACCTACTAATTCTTTCTCTTTAAATTGATTCTGTAGATATAGTACGTGTTTGAAAACTACCTCGAACAATACCCATATGTGTCTGCTTCTAACAAATAAAAACAGAATGATCAGCGATTAGTTTGACAAACATAGTCGAAGTATGTTATGGGATGGGTATTGTGCGAGGCAGTAGTAGGGGGCAGGCGTGACTAGAGTAGAGCGCCTCGTGACTTGTGTGTTGTTGCAGTAAGGGCCCACACTGCCAAGGACGGCTTGCACAGCGAGGAAATGAGGAAACTCATTGACAGGTCAGTTCAGCTAGGCCTAACGCACATAGCATACACATTATATCGATCGACTCGTACCGTAACAATGCCATTATTGTTTGGTTACATAATCCTAACTGCATCGAGTCATTATTATAGATTATTATCAAATAACTCACTTGTTACCTCTTTTTCATGAAATGGATTAAAAAGCCTACTTAAATCCAATAAACTATAATTATTGTTAATTATGTTTTGAAGAGAATTAATGTTTGCAATTATTACATAATAAAATAACAACAGTCTCTTTGCACTACTGATAGACGTTAGCCGGTTCCTTGTGTGTGTGCTATAAGTACTTGTAATTGTGTCGTGTTAGAAATAATACTTACATTAAAAAATGCATTGTTTGACTAGTATATGCTCGTAATTTAAGCATGTGTTATGTTCTGCATACGTGATCTCCAGGAAACAGTAAGTCAAGTATGTGAAAGAGAAAATATTTAATTTTACCCTTCAGTTTGCCTTAACTTTTAATTTATGTGATTAATCTTATGTGGCTAACACTATAACATTTGTGCACTACTTTCGTTGCGAATGGTAAGAAGCGTTATTTCAACGGCTAGTTAATTATTTTTATTTTCGAATACCTACCTACTTCATTTCTGATGCGTACAGGGCATGTCCTTTTTATAACTAAATATATGTACATAATTATTATAATATGTTCATTTTAACATGTTTACGAAATCATAGCTCCCTTTGCAATTTATCCCAGCTAAATTAGCTCTGGCACGTGTTTTAGTAACAAATAACCGCACGTGATCGTTAAAGTTGAGCATCGATCATTTAAGGCAAGTGATTATAGCTGTAGACATTGAACCTCACCTTGCCTAATGTTACATGTAGTAAAGCCCTGCCTTGAAAGCCTATTTTTGTAAAACGTTTAATAGATTTTAAATATTTTTACCAAATAAGTACTAATAGTTTTGATGCCAATTCCAGACCAGAAGCAGCCACCCCAATCCCCCAGCAAGCAGTCCACGGGCGGGGACTCACAGCCTACGATACTGTGGCAGTGTAACCTGTAAAGCGTAAACCTCGCTGCGGCACACAACTACCCCTAGCTTTCATTTTGAATTTCCCCTTTTACGGAGTATCACCACCTTGCTGAAGCAATCGTCGGCTTATTGGCAGTTTCATTTACGTAGCAGCTTTTAATTCCGCGCTCTTTCCAACTATTTTATGATCCGGACGTATTGCATTCAGCGAGACAGTGATCCGTGTGCCAAACAGTCATTTCAGTGAGTGTGCCGCCATTTTGTAATGCTGTTTATTTTAAATTTATCCCAACTTAGTTTGGATTTTCTTTTTTAGGTTAATAAACGCGCACATTTGTGCCATAAACGAACTCATGACTCATATCTGGGCCATGGTTGTCTGTAGTAATCTTGCCTGTATGTGCGATTGAGAAAATAATATAACCAATTCCTTATAGATTCGCAACGCGTCTATTTAGTGTTATCCAAAAAGCCGAAAATTATGGTTGTGGTAGTTAATGCAAATTGATAAATTTATTATGGCGCGTTGATCAGTCCCTACCCACAATATTTAAAATCCATGTCACATACACATTTTTACTACAGATAAATACCGTACCATTCTCAGTGAGTGGGACATTATAGTTAACCTTTTTTGATCTTATTTGTTTAGCTTAATTTAAAGAAAGTTTCACAGGAAAGCTGGTTTGGGGTGTTGTTAAGGAATCGATTTAAATTAAGCTCAACATGTAATAATGTGATATTTTGTATTTTTATCCCATTTTGATTTGTATTTTAATATACATACTAACATAAATGTTATTTATATTTTGTGTATGTGTAGGGTGATATTTTTAAAACTAAACAACCTTGCGGTTGTTACCGATGCTTCCTTTTTTACACGATGTTACGGTTTTCATGATGCTTTTACCGACCTAGCTTTATTTTAGTGTATTTTCATTGTTTTTTGCGCATATGCATAACACTACGTATAATAAGATTAGTCGTAAGATTCTTTTTAGGAATTAATCAACTCTAAATATACCTACTATATAATCCGTAGCTAGTTAGTAACATGTGTTACACTATTAAATTAAAGTATAATAAAATTGAATATTAATGGACGTTAGTTGTACCCGAAACCGTATGACAAAACATAACCCGTACCGAAATAACGCAAAAGTTACCCTATAAATGTTTTGTGGCAGGTACTACAATCAATTGTAACATCCAAAATATAACTAACTATACTACAGACACGGAATTTAAAGCTTTTTAATATTACTCTAGAATATTAAGGCGCATTTTTATTAATCATAATCGTAATTTTACCCTCTATAGTAATATTATGCAAGTGACTAGGTGTAAGACACGCGCGTGTCATTTTCTAGATGTTTCCCTTCTATGTTGTGCATCGTCGTGTAAGCTTTGCGAGTAGGTGCGTATATAGTTAGGTTCTCGCGACTTCCTAGCAACAGGTATCTTCTCTTAACCTTCCAATTAGAAAAATGAGATTAGTTAAAAAATATATTGAACAAATTATGTAATGAATAAAAATTCGAAATTATAACTAGCTATTTGATCAAAATTAATAAAATACTGTAGGCTGAATAATGCTGACATCCAACTGATTCCAAGTGATGTTTTCACACACTTAACGTGTTTTTGAATTGCTAAAAGTGGCAAATTACGTAATTATTTTCACAATATTAAGCGAAACGATATTACTAAAACGCAGCTAACTGTTTGTACCAAAGTGTTTGATTTGTGTTGAATAAATTATTCAAATTTCAACTACAGAATGTTGTTTGATTTAAAATGACCCTACCTCTTGGTTTAGGTACAGACAACAGCACGTCCATTTACCCCAAAACGTCAAATTTTCTCAATTGATATTGATCCCTACTTGTTAGACTTAAAGTTGAAAATCAAGTCAATGACCTTCAACTTTTTGGGTAGGTTGACCTGCCGCTGTCTGTGCATAAAGTAAAAGAAAAAATATTTCATCTACAGAGACTTAGGTGCTTTATTGTACATTATCAAATAATAATTAAATAGATACAGTTTTACGGCTAACTGTGGTACTGTGCTCCGAGGAGCAGATTACGACGACGCCGCCTTCAGGATTTCCTCGGCAACTTCAACAGCGATTGCGGCTTCTGCCTTAGCCTGCCGACAAGTTAATGTGCTTTATACACGGTGCATTTTCAAACACCTGTACAACGCAGCCCACTTTATGTTACCATTATGTATACCATTTTGACAGTGTTGTTTCATTTTTTTATTTTTTTATAATATAAAATATTGATTCAGATCAGTTTAGAAACACGCTGTGACGCGCACAGATGTAGCTGTGTAAGGTTCATTGATCCGGACGTCCGGAACCCAGCCGCAGTAAAATAATACGTCTGTGCGCATCACAGCGTGACTGAATCGATATATAATATTTTTCAAAAAATATTCTATTTGATAAATCAAATGACCCTGCTATCATAGCAATCAATTGATAATAGGGTAATAGTCGCATAACGTGGGTTTCGTTTTGAAAATGCACCGTGTATAGCTACATAAAAAAATCCAATCCAAATCCCTTTGACGATCGGATATTCCAAAAACAAATAAATTCAATTGTTATCGTGCCAACCGGTTGTCTCTTGGGGTTCATAGAGTTAATGCTAAGGAAGTTATATTATCTCTTATATACAATCAGGCATCAGAGACAATCCTCACTAAAATTATAAATGCAAAAGTAACTATGTCTGTCTTTCATACCTAAACTACAGAACCGACTTTGATGAACTTTGTAGAAAGGCAAATTAGACCTTGAGAAAAGGAAACTAGTTATTAGGTTTTAATTTAGAAACTGCAAAAAAATATTTCGATAGTTCCTAGAACCAGTCATCACGAATTCACAACACATTCTATCAATCTATTGACATAATATTTACCTACGTACCTAGGACCTACCGAATTATTAACTTAAAAACTTTTTAACTCATTTCTTTTTCACAAAGAACTTCATTCAATAATCAAGCCTTTTCATATTGGGAAAGTGGTGATAATGGCCTGCGCAGACGATGGACTTTTCTCCGCGGCGGAGAAAAAATCACGCTCCGCGAATAAAAAGTCCGCCGCGGATTTGCCGCGAACTCAACGTACACGGTGTGCGAACATTTGTTCGTTTATCGTCGTGCATACGTACGTCACTCTCGAGCGCACAACGCGGATCAAAGTCCGCCATGTGCTTTGCTTTGCCTAGTAACCAGGGACCGGAAAACCCCTTTTTAGGAATAACCCTATTAAAAAGGAAAGCCTATTGAAGAGGTTATCGATGTGATAGGGTTACCTATGCGATAGGGTTACCATTTGATAGGGTTACCCATGCATGAGATAAGGTTACCTTTGATTGTGTTGGCTCATTAGTTCGGTAACCTTTTAAATAAGGTTTAACCGCTTACCACAAATTATGGGTCGCGCATAGAAATTAAAATAGCCTAACAGCATTCCAAAACACTTTATAGGGTAAGCCTATTAAGGGGTTTTTAGTATTGGTAAGCGCTTACCTGGATTAATCGTATTGTTTGGTTTAGCATATCGTTCTTTTTAAAAACAAGCCTATTAAAACCCTTACAAATACCCCTTTAAAGGTAAGCGGTTCCAGTCCCTGCTAGTCACACGAGTTCAATTTTTTTCGGGGACTTCCCCGTACTTTAGTCCGGTCCGCTCTCTGCATGTCCTCGGTAATTCGGGGGACTTTTCGTACGCGGTACTTTAAATCCCTCGTTTGCGTTACTCGATACAGTTGTAACCGATCTATTTTAGCGGACAAAAAAAATCCCTCTTCTGTGCAGGCCATAAAACATATAGTTACTAGCTGTTGACTGCGATTATATCCTTTTTTTCGTAAATATATACTATATAGAAAAACACCCAGACCAGTACAGACAGATATGTTCATGCACGCAAACATTTGTACTGTGCGGAAATCGAACCCGCGACCCATGGCTCAGAAGCAGCGTTTACTACCACTGATCTAACTGGTACTCTAAAAGTAAGATAAATCCGCCATTTTGTAGTTTAACGACGAATATACAGACTTGGGCAGCTTGTGGTGTCCTCTCTGTATATAGGCCACGATAATTAAATAATCTGCTCAATTGATTAGGTTTACCTTTTCGTTACCAGCAGAATTGAATTCTGACTGAGCTTTGCTGAGAGCTTCCTGTGCAGCACCTCTGTCAAGGTCTTCTAGGGGATGTGCCTCTTCTGCCAAAACCTGGAAATAGTTTTTAATTACAATACATATTAACCAAAAACATCAGTTATGAAATTGTTAAAAATGTTTTTATTAAAGCCAGGCCACAGTAATATTAATTTTGACCAATAAAATATCTGGTCTGCGATTTGTGACAGTGGAGCCGATGTATCCTAATAACGGCAATTCAGAATGACAGTATGAAGAACTTCTTCAAAATAGTACCCAATTCCTATTTAATTTCAACATAATATTTTGAAAGGTATAAATATTAAAAAAAATAATCATTTGAAACAGCTTTCACTACTCCGTTTGTATCTTTTTCTAGAGCTACAGAACGGATAGTATTTTATTTGATATTTTAGCAATTTAATTGCATTTATAATATCAGTATATAAACTTGAAAATTTTTGTTTTTTGTCCCGCCTGAGACAAAATTTTTCAAGTTTATATACGGATAGTATTTGTAGAGCTTACCGTGCCGTGGGAAACTAACAAACTTAAAGATATAAATATTATGATCTCCTAAATTAGGTCGTGTCCTGGGGTATCCGAATCACCCACATGTAGATTCAGCTATTTGTTTATTTAGAATGTTGAAAATTTATCACTAGATTAAAAAAAATGTTTAAGAAGTGTAAGACTTTTTAAATTATTCTTTTCAAATGAATCTTTATGATTTTTACTTTTATACATTAAGTAGTCAGATTAATTACTTTGATGAAAGTTACGACAATGTTGGTCTCAAAAGAATAAATACGTAGTACCTATAGTGAATTAAATTTTAACTAAAACTCTAAACAGACAGATGCTTTCATGGTTCATGGAAATGCGTAATACAAATCATTAACAAAAATATCAAATAGTGGACTAAATGAATACCTAAAGTTTTACTTTCACAGGCAGGTAAATAATTGTTAGTTTGAGACAAATTTGGCGTTAAAAGGAAAATAATGTGTATGGGCCACTTCCTATCCCGGGAAAACGTACGGTTTCCGTGAGGCAGCAAAGCAGTTTTATCTTTTGCTCTATTATTAAATTATAACATACTAGAAAGACGTTACCCAATGAAAATCCAAAACATGCTTAGTTTTGGAAATCAGTTAAAATCAGTTTTATTTCTGCAAATAGGCCCCAGGAGGCGCTTTTACACGTCCCAATATTTAAACCTACCACTGCTTCGGGACAAGTCTGGGCTAGTGCCGAGAAGAAGCAGCGCAAGAAACTCGGTCACTATTGTCAGCCTCTTTTTAAATAAATTTTTACAAGGTAGGGTAATTTTTACAAGGTTTAAGCAAGTACGAGCTGGGACAACTTAATGCCTTACATTTCTATCATTTAAATAATCATTAACAGTGTAATAGCCCTTTTTCATTAAAATAACTTTGAAAGTTTTTAAGAGTAAGAGATGTGTGTGTATATTTGTAATGAATAAACTCAAAAATTACTTTGCCGATTTCAAAAATGGTTTCACCAATGGAAAGCTACATTCACCCTGAGTGACATAGGCTATATTTATTGCTAGAAAAGATTAGGGATCCTGTAAAAAAAATCTTATGTCCACCCGTGCGAAGCCGGGACGGGCCGCTAGTTTTATATAAAAGTGTAATTTTACAGCTAATCACCTGAACTGAAGAGTCATCGTTAACAGTGACGGTGCCAGAAGAAACAAAGATCTTGTTTTGTTTGCCATCATTCTCGAGTACTGTGACTACTCCAGGGCGTAGGACAGCTGGAAATAAAAATATTAATAATAAGTTAAAACCTTAACCTAACTTAAGGTACAGTCAACAGCACGTCAACCTACCACAAAACCTCAAATGTTCTCAATTGATATTGATCTCTACTTGATGGACTTAAAGTTGAAAATCAATTTAATGACCTTTAACTTTTTGGGTAGGTCTGTACATACATATGTATAAAAGATTATACCTGCAATAATTAATATATGTACAAGCAAAAAGTATTTTACCTAAAGTGGGCACATGCTTCGGTAGTATACCAAAAGCACCGCTGAATGATGGCACATCAATTTGCTTCACAACTATCTTGTCGTAGAAAACCTGCAACAAATATTCTCTTTTTTTTATTATTTTCAACAGAATTCAAAAACTCCTTTTTTGAATTATATGTTTTTAAAAATTTTGACGAAATTGATTGACGAATTAAACACAATATTTTAGTTTTTGGTTCCTTTCAGCAGCAATACACATACATCATACAAAATATTTTAAAATAAAATAAGTTTTTATTTAGATTACAGACTGCAAAGTAATAATCTTAAAACTTAAGGACCCACGCTTCAAATTGCAACACAAGCGCTCGCTACCGTGTCCAACTATGGTCGAAAGGTACTAAGAACCGCAACGTTGAAAACTTCGTAATTTTTAAGTAATTCAACAAAATACAATTGACTGGGTCCTTAATTCCTCAACCCCCAGGAGGCACTCGGGTGCCACAATAACAATTGATTTCAATTGTGTCTGGAATAACTCATGATCGAGGGAACAGGTTGTTAGGTAAATGGTGTAACACAAGCTGAAGCCAGCCTATGTAAACATGTGCATTTAATACCATGGTGATGTCAGAAATTTGATATAACAATTTTTGTAAAAAAAACATATACTAGAAAAATTAAAAAAATATATGATGAAACAGAACTGCTTCGTGTAGTAAAAACTAAATTCTAAAGATCAAATGCATTTTTGAAGCTACCAAAAGCTAACCTTTAAAAGTTATGACCTTCTTATGGCACCTCACATGCCTAAATATTAAAGGGGGTGAAAATAAAATCATCCTTTTTAAAACTGTTTGATAATCAGAACATTCAATCCATATAAGCATTTTTCGAAATAGAAATCCAGCATAAATATGTATGTACCTTGTTTCCAGCGGCAAAGGTAAGGGCCATTTCACCCTCTTTAGGGGCTTCTACTGCATAGCTACGTACTTGCAGCCTTCTAGCAGAACTTCTTAACAAGTTGCGGAGTGCCATGGCCATTCTGGATGAAATTTGTTTTTAATTAACAATTGTAATGTCAAAAACATTAACGTCTACTAAATAACAAAGCTTAGGTTCTTGTATACAATGTTATCAATAATTTTCAATAAACCAACCCTTTTTTTTTCCTTCAAAAAACAAACAGGATAGCTGCTGACAAGAATTGTAATTTCATTAAGTTACAAGTATTGACTCATAAAGAGCACCAAAAAGTAGTTTGGCTTTTTGCCGCTTTATGTAAATACTAATTTAACGTAACATTTATTTTTTTGATAACCTCTTCTCTTGTGCTGCCTTAAACAGGTTATGTAATAATTTATCATTGAATTTCCGCGAAGATAGATTTATTATCAAATTATTTTACTTTGCTACTTTCATGCTGTGTTCAAAAATACTCACCTAGACTGAGTATAATTTAAATGATTTTTTTTTATTTCGAGAAAATGCAGGACCCACTTTTATTTTAACTCCCTTGTCCCTTGACACTTGACAGTGACAGCTGCACACTACTCAGAAATTCACAGAATACAATTTACCCTGACAGCTGCCTGATAGGGAGGGTGGAATACTTCAGATTCAATCCGATCCAATAATTTGATAAATCAGATTGTGAGCATCGATAAACCGATTTCCGGATTGGATCTTTCAGGTAAATATAAAATTAAAAAATTTAAGTAACCCCTGTCAAAAAATACCTATAATAAGCAAAGAATTATCACATAAATATCTCTTTCTTCAATATAGCCTAAAGCCTTCCTCAATACCTAACACAGCAATGATGGGTACCGGCATTATCACCATGCTTGCCATTAACACCATGATTATGCAAAGAGCTACTGCATATAAACAGCGTAGTTAGGTACTGTATACTATAATAATAATAACCCCGCATGGCAGCTTGTGGCGAGCTGTTGGGCAGTAGCAACCCCACAAACCTGATTTCTTTCGGGAGTATCCCTGTTCCTCACCTCTGACTTGCCTTCATTGGTTGGCCGGAGTGAACACTGACGAGGAACATATCTCCCACCTCTTGCTTGCCTTCATTGGCCGGCTTGAGTAGAGAGTCGCTAGAGCAGAAATGCTCGGAGGAAGGAAGTATTGCAGTAAGATGCTTGTAGGGATCTTGAACGGATTACCGGGATTGTCCTGAGAGCCATGTGATACCTCTCCACTCCTCAAGCACCTCAGGCTATGTTGCCCCCTTGTCGCTTCGTCACTATGTGCTAGCGGCCGTTTTCGGGGGCCCATTAAACGAGTGTGCGAGTCTCACCCCCTGCCATTTTATTCGTGTTAGTAACATAGGGATGTAGAGGGGCGAACCACCATCTTCCGCCCCAAGCCAACCTCACCTGCACGCGGTGCATCCTGCTGGACGACGAACGAGGCTCTGGCGATTGACCGACCGATGGTGGTATAACCATCCAACGGAAGGCGTAGTTAAGTGTACCGGGCCGGTGACGGGCAGCAGCGTCATCGGTGCAAGAGTCTACGCCCTGCGATCGCCAACCCGTCTACCCAGCGTGGCGATTATGGGCTTAACCTCCAATGCAGACGCACAAAAAGCCACGGCCCCCAGTTCCCGGCGGTCCCGCTATTCCTGGTCATGGTGGCGACCACGGTTACGGCGGGACGGGGGGTGCGAAGAATCTCCGGGTTACGGGGGGCTACCAAAAACAACTGACCCTGGCGACGTACAACGGACGCACGCTACGGCTAGACTCGCATCTGGCTCAACTTGAGGTGGAACTTGGGAAGATTAGGTGGCATATCCTAGGGCTATGTGAAGTCCGAAGAGAGGGGGAGGACACCATAACCCTCGAGTCGGGCCACCTAATGTACTTTCGTGAGGGAGACCAACAATCCCAAGGTGGCGTTGGGTTTCTGGTAAATAAGTCCCTTTCTGACAATGTTGTGGAAGTGTCCAGTGTGTCGAACAGGGTAGCGTACCTTTTTGTTAAGCTCACTGAGAGGTATATCCTCAAGGTGGTTCAAGCGTACGCACCGACCTCGAAACACTCGGACGAAGAGGTAGAGGATATGTTTGATGATATATCAAAGGCCCTCCACTTCACCACTAAGACTCACTACAGCGTTGATATGGGGGACTTCAACGCTAAAGTGGGAGTACAGAATTGCAACGAATCGGTAGTAGGATCCCATGGATTTGGATGCAGAAACCATAGGGGGCAAATGCTTGTCAACTTTCTCGAACGGGAGGGGCTCTTCTTGATGAACTCCTTCTTCAAGAAACAGCCCCAAAGGAAGTGGACGTGGCAAAGCCCCGACACTATGACGAAAAATGAGATTGACTTCATCATGACCAACAAGAAGCATATATTCAGAGACGTCTCCGTGATTAACAGGTTTAATACCGGAAGCGATCACCGACTCGTTCGAGGCTCTCTGAATATCGATTTTAAGGCTGAACGTGTCCGTCTGATGAAGTCAAGGCTCCGACCTACTTTGCTCCAAACCATGATAGGATCTGAAACGTTCCAGTCAAACCTGGAAAACCGACTTGCTGCCGTGGAAACCACAACAGACGTAAACCAGAACCTCGAAAATGTGGTTCGGATCCTCAGGGAAGAAGGTACGAGATTTTGTGAAATGCAGCGTAAGGGCTGGAAGTCAAAGCTTTCGGAAGGAACTTTAGGGCTGATTAAGGAACGACGTGAAAACCCACTTGTCACTTCGTCAGTTAAAATCAGTTAAAAATCAGTTAAAATCAGTTTTATTTCTGCAAATAGGCCCCAGGAGGCGCTTTTACACGTCCCAATTTAAACCTACCACTGCTTCGGGACAAGTCTGGGCTAGTGCCGAGAAGAAGCAGCGCAAGAAACTCGGTCACTATTGTCAGCCTCTTTTTAAATAAATTTTTACAAGGTAAGGTAATTTTTACAAGGTTTAAGCAAGTACGAGCTGGGACAACTTAATGCCATACATTTCTATCATTTAAATAATCATAAACAGTGTAATAGCCCTTTTTCATAAAAATTACTTTGACATACGATTTAAGTTTATGTACAGGGAGTTTAGCAATATCCTTTAGTAATTTGTTGAAAATACGGATACAATTTCCCATAAACGATTTTTCTACTTTTCGCAGTCTGAAGCCTGGAACGGCAAGTTTATCTTTATTTCTGGTATTGAAATTGTGTACGTTACTTTTCTTAAGAAATAAATGTATGTTCTTACGAACGTAAACAATATTCTCGAGAATGTATTGAGAAGACACTGTAAGTATATTAATCTCTTTGAAGAGCTCTTTCAGCGAGTCACGGGGTCGAAGGCCGTAAATAGCCCGTACAGCACGTTTTTGTAATATAAAAATTAACTCAATATCTGCCGCTGAGCCCCACAACAGAATTCCGTATGACATTATGCTATGAAAGTAGCTAAAATATACTAATCTTGCCGTTTCAACATCAGTCAATTGCCTTATCTTTCTCACAGCATAAGCAGCAGAACTAAGTCTTCCAGACAGCACCCTAATATGAGCACCCCATTGCAAATGAGAGTCTACAGTTATACCTAAAAAGGTAGTTAAATCTACAGAGTTTAGTGGTTCATCTTTAACAATTATATGAGTAGCAGCAAATCTTACATTGGGCATGGTAAATTTTACACATTTAGTTTTATTTGCATTTAGTAAAAGATTATTTGTTGTAAACCAATGTAATAATTTAGAGAGGGTATTGTTAACATCATCAAATGAACATTTGCCCCTCTTAGTTTTAAAAATCATTGATGTGTCATCTGCAAACAATACCATCTCACAAAGATTATGTAAATAACACGGAAGGTCATTTATATAAATTAAAAATAGCAGGGGTCCTAATACTGATCCCTAAGGGACACCCATAATAAGGGCAGACCCTGAAGACTCAGCTCCATTTATGCAAACCTTTTGTTTTCTGTCCTTAAGGTAAGAACTTATTAGATCCAAGGAATCATTCGATGCACCATAATGTTTAAGTTTTTTAAGTAATGTTACATGGTCTACACAATCGAAAGCCTTTGAAAGGTCACAAAATACACCTATGGCATCTAGCTTACTCTCCCAAGCATTAAACACATGTTGTAGAAGAGCAACTCCAGCATCGGTAGTATTTCTACCTTTTCTGAAACCATATTGGTTGCTATTTAATAATTTATTTACACTAAAGTGTGATAAAAGCTGATTAAACATTATTTTCTCGAAGATTTTACTTAGCACTGGCAAGATAGATATAGGTCGAAAATTGGAGGGGTCACATTTTTCGCCAGACTTAAATAAAGGAATGATTTTGCTAAACTTCATTAAAGTTGAAAACTGTCTATCATCAATACATTTGTTAACACTTTCACGCAAGCAACGTATGTATACGTCAAATTGTGGTAGATGTGGTGAAGCACAGCGTATTAGTACGTTCAGCTAATAAGTGTTGTGTTGAGCACAACGTAGTAGCACGGCGCCTGTTCATACTAATCTCTATTAGTTCGGTTGCTGTGCGACAACGCACCAAACTCTTAAAAATGTAGTGCTACACCGTGTCGGAAATTTTACACATCTTTGAAGACTCCATACACTGGCAGTGATTCGCTCCTTGTAGACGCACAACGTTACTATACGTCAATCAGCGCAGGTTACGTCATACATTCCGTTGACCTGTGCGAGCCGCAGGGGAAGGAGCGCGTGCGTTGCTGTCCACACACAGCCCGCAGTGAGTAATATTACGCATAATCGTATTTTTTTACTATTTACGTAGTTATTACAATGTAACTATTCTAAAATCACTTCAATGGTCATTGATTTCTTATTACTTTTCAATATTTGTAAATATACGTCAGTATTTATACGTATATGCTCCGTTGCAAAACGGAAAAGTGAAGCAAACAGGTGACGACTTGGTACCCAAGGGACGGCACTAGAAGCAGAAGACGTAAAGTAACAAGATGAGAGGATGACTTAAATATTACCTTGAAATAAGAGTAGCGGCAGCCAGAAATCAGTGGAAAGAGTTGAAGGAGGCCTTTGCCGTAAGGCTTGCCTAAATAAGATACATTTTGTAATAGGTGTAGCACAGTATAATGTAAATATTTTGGAAATAAAGGCTTTATTGTTATATGTATACGCCAACGTTATTACACGTTGTTGGGAATTGTATAGATGTTTATCTGTACTTTTTGGCACGACGTATGTATACGTTGACGTCCTATGACGTAAGTGCTTTATAACAAAACACTAAATTCACGTGCTCTTATCAGACCGTCTCTGGGCGTCGATCCAGTTTATATGAAAAAAATATGTGCGTAATCGCATCGAGCTCAGATAATAGCAAGTTCGCATGAAAGTGTTAAAAATAATAGCGAGTTGAGGGGCTAATGAACTTATAATTGTATTGATAATGCTGACAGAAATTCCCCAAAGATCCTCCGTTTTTTTCATATTGAATTCTCTAAAAGTTTTTGTAATTATGTCAGTGTTTATATGCCTAAAATTAAATAAAGAATTGCACTCATCGACAACAGACTTGAGAAGGGATTCAGCTAGATCAGCAGAAGAAGCAAGCCCTTTAGTAGTAGAGGGTGCTATATTTGAAAAAAAAATCTCAAATGTATTTGCAACCTCTGTGCTCGTGTTTATTAGCTTATCCCCTAACTTGAGAGAGTAAGTAGGATTATTTGGTTTTACTCTACATGTCTCTTTATTAATAATATTCCAAGTAGTTTTTGCCTTATTGTTGGAAGCCGAAATTAAATTATAAAGATAGATTGACTTCGCTTTTGCACATACTAATTTAAATAACTTAGAGTATTTTTTTCTTACTTAGTCAGGAAAACGCGCTCTAAACCGAGAGATCAGTAAGCTCTTACGACACGACCTCCGTTGCTCCAATACTCTTGCGATTGAAAGAGCGATCGAGCAAAGTCGGGGGTCGAAAGTGTTCGTACAATCTCTTGGAAGAAGCCACCTGACGAAACTGACCACAGCAAGTGGAGAAGTCGTTGCTTCGAAGCCAGCAGTCCTTTCCGAAGTAGAATGCTTCTATGGCTGGTTATACGCTTCGCATGCATCTCGACCTGATCCCGAAAATGAGGACCCTAGAGCCACGTTAACACGCCACTACACTCAAGACCTGCCAGAAGTCAGCATTGACGAAATCAGGATGGCTCTTAAACAGCTGAAAAATGGAAAAGCCCCTGGAGAGGATGGCGTTACAACAGAATTGCTAAAGGCTGGAGGTAAACCCGTACTGAGGGAGCTTCAAAAGCTTTTCAACGCTGTCCTGTTTAAGGGGAGAACTCCGGAGGCGTGGAGTAGGATTGTTGTCGTCCTGTTCTTCAAAAAAGGAGATAAGACCCTGCTGAAGAACTATCGACCCATTTCCCTTCTAAGCCACGTCTATAAGCTGTTTTCAAGAGTCGTCATGAACCGCCTTGCGCGAAGACTTGACGAATTCCAACTACTGGAACAGGCTGGATTTCGGAGCGGATACGGCACCATAGACCACATCCACACAGTGCGGCAGTTTATACAGAAGACCGAAGAGTACAATCAGCCCTTGTGTCTAGCATTCGTGGACTATGAGAAAGCCTTCGACTCGATAGAGATCTGGTCCGTTCTGGAGTCCCTGCAGCGTTGCCAAGTAGATTGGCGGTACGTGCAAGTGATGAGATGTCTCTACGAAGCCGCCACCATGTCCGTCCAAGTACAGAATCAGCAAACAAAACCTATACCGTTGCATCGAGGAGTGAGACAAAGGGACGTCATTTCCCAGAAATTATTCCTAAATGCAATTGATGCAATGGAGGATATGTTCAAGACGCTGTACTGGACAGGACGAGGCATCAACATCGATGGCGAATACATCTTTCACTTGCAATTTGCAGACAGCATCGTCATTATGGCAGAAACGCTGCAGGACCTACAACAGATGCTAAATGAGGTCATTTACTGACTCTTCTGTAGGCATCGGTTTGCGGATGAACCTGGATTAAACCAAGGTTATGTTCAATAAACATGTACTACCGGAACTGATTGCGGTACACAGCGCCGTCCTCGAAGTTGTTTAAAAATACGTGTACCTTGGGCAGACATTGCAGTTAGGTAGAAACAACTTTGAGGATGAGGTGAACGGAAGAATTTAGTTGGGTTGGGCAGCATTTAGAAAACTACGTCGAGTCTTCTCATCATCGATCCCACAATGCCTCAAGATGAAAGTCTTGAATCAGTGCGTCCTACCCCGTCAAGACATGTAGCCGAAATGTGGATACTGAAGGTACGGCTAGTCCACAAGTTCAAAGTCGCTCAACGGGCTATGGAAAGAGCTATGCTCGGAGTTTCTCTTAGGGATAAAATCAGAAATGAGGTGATCCGGCAGAGAACTAAAGTTACCGACATAGCCCACCGGATTAGCAAGCTGAAGTAGCAGTGGTATAACGTAGCAGAATATCTGGGGTACCCTTGAAGAGAACCCTCAGAAACCTAGGTTCTGCTACGCTACAAAAGAAAATTTGGAAAGAGGGAAGTTAATGGGAACCTACCTCCCTATAATTATTCCCTAAGAGCTAAATAAAATACAAGACAAGATATAAAGTAAATATATTAGAGTTAAAGGTATGATAAAATATATATGTAACTTAAATTTACACGTGAAAGTCCAATTTATTAGAGGTTTGATGAATAGAGGTGGCCCGGCGGTCGACCACGCCAGGACCCAACTGCGCAGCGGAGCTGAGGTAGTCCGGCGATCTGCCTGATCAAGCCGAAGTGATGGAGATGGCCCGGCGGTCTACGTGACCGCCAGGATCGTACAGCGCTAGGTGGAGAAAGCCCGGCGGTCTACGTGACCGTACCAGGGTCCAGGAGTAATCAATAAATAGGAGTGTCCAAGATAATTCTCCCAATAATAATATTTAGTTCACAACAATAGAATAAGAAGTAGTCTGAAAGCCGAATGTCAGCTGACTACTGATTGACGTGCTCGCCCGACATGGGCGAGGCACGATCGAACAATTTTGAATTTCAAAATAAGAATATAAAAATCAGTGAACTAAAAAGTTTCTAAACAAAAATAATTTAAAAGAATTAGAAAATACATCAAATTATAAAAAATGAGAGTAAAACTAGTAAAAATGAAAATGGGCTGAGAAGTTTATGAGAGATGAGGTATCTACATGCCACAGTGGGCTGGCCATATTAGCCACAGAACCGACAAACGCTGGGGTAAACGAGTTCTTGAGTAGAGACCGCGTCTCGGCAAACGTAGTGTAGGACGCCTTCAGGCTAGGTGGAGTGATGATTTGCGCAAGGTGGCTGGCAGGAGCTGGATGCGAGAAGCCGAGGATCGACCTAAGTGGCGTGCAATTGGAGAGGCCTATGTCCAGCAGTGGACTGTGATAGGCTGATGATGATGATGAACATAGGTCAGGCAGGGGCCATAGTCCTTCCATAGTCCCAGTTACCCAGTCCACTAGCACCTAAACCCATAGCCCAGTATCCTTTGTATCCACATTCTACAAATAGACCTGCACTGAATGGGGGTTATCCTTGGCCGCATTTATATAGTGCGTACAGGAATAATCGCCGGTCGGTGTCACATCACATCGTAAAGATAAATGTTGTCTAACGGGCCTCTGCGAGTTGGCTTCGGCCCCTCGTGCGCCTTCCAAATGTCCGGGACTCCGTAGTCCCGTGATCGGAAACAGACTAACATAATAATAATAAAATATTTCAAGACATGCCTCACTGGGCCACACAGAGCCATCTAGTCCCAAATTAAGCTACTATTAAGTACCCTGTCGTACGGGGTACTAGACTACCGATTAACTTACTAATATACTTTTTTATTTGTAAATACATACTTATAAGACATAGAAAACACCCAGACCAGTACAAACAGACATGTTCATACACACAAATATTTGTACTGTGCGGGGATCGAACCCGCGGCCCATGGCTCAGAAGGCTCGTTAATACTAAAACAACAACATAAATATTACAACCACAGTTACAAGTACCTTTATCAAGATAGAAAAAAGATTATTATAGAACAGGAGTATTTTTAAAACTTTTTCTATAAACTTACGTTACCTCTTAGATGTAACATTCATCAGGAGATAAGAACAGAACTATTAAAGGTGAGTCTGTAGATTCCAAACTTGATTTGTTTACTAGTAGGCATTCCAGGGTTCCATCAGCTCTCTTCCAGATTCAGCATCAGGTTCTTGCCCGTCCCCGTATCACATCGTCGTCATCTAATAAGAAGACTTTTATGAGCACAAATTCGATTAGTTATCTTATAGGCATTCCAGAGTTCCATCAGCTACCTTCCAGTTTCTCGCCATCAGGAGCATAGGTATCTCCTGAATGAATAGAATAGAATCTCCTCTATGAATAGAACTAGTTAACAAAAGTATACTGCGTCCAAACTTGATGGTTTTATTTTTAGGTATTTCAGAGTTCCCTCAGCTACTTCCCAGTTCCAATATCAAGTATTTGTCAATTGAAAATATGCATAGAACTAGTTAATATAAGTTTCTCGAGACCGACTTCGATAGGCTTACTAATAAATAATTATCTTGGATTATAATATCTATTGGATTATTATCCAGCGTTACGTTTCCTACCTTTGAGCTCCAACATCAGACCAGCTCAATGGTTCCAAAATACAGGAGTATTTCAAATGTTTGAAATTAAAGTACTTAAAGTAAATACCTACCCTTTATGAGACTCAAATTCTTATCGCAACTAACAAAAGAGCTGATGACCTTCAAGACCTAGACATTTATACAAAGAGCTTTTGAAGACTTAGGTTAGGTTTCATTTCATATTATCTCATTAAATTTCATTTTCATTTCATATCAATAAAAAAATTCTACTGAAGACTTGGCTGTATGGGCATAGTTCCCTTTGACTACCCAAAATGGGTGAAGAAAACAACAACAACCACATCTGTGGTGGTTTGTTATCAATTGTTGAAATTGTGTTTGTTTTTAAGTTTTGTGTTATTTAAACTTGTATTGGCTGTAGCTGCTGGCTTAAATACATACTTAAATATAAATAACACTGAGCAAGTATCACTAATAAATAATACCAACACTACTTACTTCAAGGAGCACCTTCCAGTCCAGAGTACATAAGAAAAGGTTAATGTAGTAATAATTTTGTTAAAACTTGTGCTTATGTATGCATAACTTACCGATTCCTATTTATCCCTAATATAAAGAAAAGTACGATACTTTCAAATATCTTTCCCTTAACTTTAATTATTACTAATAAAAACCATGCACACACAAAGAACTACTTGTGACTAAAAACGAGGTCCAATGTTGACAAGACGTTAGGAATGATACAGTAATACTCC
The DNA here is from genome assembly GCA_949315895.1 of Anania crocealis. Classification (NCBI taxonomy): domain Eukaryota; kingdom Metazoa; phylum Arthropoda; class Insecta; order Lepidoptera; family Crambidae; genus Anania; species Anania crocealis. Next base: position 3,590,541 of record OX438856.1, read on the forward strand.
AACCCCGAGATAAAGTTTTTCTTTTTGATCACCGTGTGCATCGGCGTGTTTGAATTGAACAAACAGTTAACAAATTTGCTAGACCAAGTTCAATATGCAAATCCAATGACGACTTCTAACTAGACTCAAAGAAAGGCCTCGGTACAATTGAAAAGGGGTGAAAAATTTTACAATAATTCTCTACGAATAGAGCATTTAAAAAAAAAACAAGAAAATAAATAGAAAAAAGTGGTCATGCTATGCTTGGAATACATGTAACCCATGACACCAAAATCTGTTTACTTTGTATTATCATCCAATTACAGAAAATAACTTAATTCGTATTTTTTACATATAGTTGAACATGTTACGCTAATTCAACTTACATGACTATCGCTTGGCCTACCAGTAAGACCGAGGTATTACTGACTAAGTATAGAATGTATTTACACCTAGTTAGTTTTTATGTACACACTATAATAAATATTTTTTCTACTTTCAGATTTTTAGTTATGTACTGATGTGAGAAGAGATCAAAAGATGAATTTAAAGGGGTTGGACTTATTTTTGTTGATTAAACTAACATCCCATCAGGTCGATCATGTAACTTGTCTGGAGTGGTAAGTTTTTATTATAATAATAAATAATAATAAATATTTAAGACATGCCACACTGGGCCACACAGAGCCATCTAGTCCCAAATTAAGGTACTATTAAGTACGCTGTCGTATGGGGTACTAGACAACCGATAAACTTTCTTATATCCTTTTTTTTTTTTTTTTGTAAATACATGCTTATAATACATGGAAAACACCCAGACCAGTACAAACAGACATGTTCATGCACACAAATATTTGTACTGTGCGGGGATCGAACCCGCGACCCATGGCTCAGAAGCAGCGTTAACTACCGCTGATCCAAATGGTCGTCAAATTATTCAATTATTATTTTTTAGGATACTGTACCTCAATAGAAAATAAGTGGAACCCTTATAGGATCACATTGACACCTAAGGCTGCATTTTTAATCAAGGAAATGTATTTTAATTTACATGTATACTCGTAATTGCAGCTTAACACATTCCGGGACACAATGCTACACACAATAGAAGTTTTATTGTTATCACGTTGACAGGCGGTTGGAACAGTTTCACATTGTCAAGTGAATCGAAATTTATAGAAGTCCCATTTTAGTATCCAAAAGTATAGGGAAAAATCTGAAAACTATACATTCAGTAAATTACAGAAAATATAGTCTTTTTGTAAAGTATGTAATCAATCAGGAATAATTAATTATTAATAAATGTTTCTTTCTTTCTTTCTTTCATTAATTGACAGCTACAAAAAAGAAACAAACTATATTTAGGTTTTTTAAATCAAATATAGTAATCAATACCAGATTGGTTGAGTGTCTATATTTTAAATTATCATCAAAGAATAAAAGAAAAACTCACTTACCAAGATTTTTTTTTTAGCTGCAAGTACTATATAGCTCCAGAGACTGCTTCTTGTGGGCATTCACTCTGCCACACGTGTTGGCGCGGCCGACGCACTTGCCCCTCTTGTGCTGCTCCTATAGAAAAGAAAACCTTGAAACTAAATTTGCCACTTCAAAATCTTACTGAACACATACACGCCCTTGGTGAAGCAATTGAAAAACTGTTTCAGATAAAATGTAAGTGAAGTAACTGTATAGTTAACGGATCAAATAAATCAATCGCATTGAAATTTTAGTAATGAAACTTTACTATGAAAATTAGAGGTTTATGTTATACGAAATCTTTTTTTAAATTGTATTCAATCCTATATACATAATGGGGTCCAAAAAGTAGAAATAAATCAAATTAATGAGTAGTCTTAACTAAACCCCAAGATCAATTTTGTACATACTCAAATGGCTCTTTTAATTGTGATTAGGCTCAAAATAACACCTGCAATTACAACCATCTATCTAATTGAGATGTTTTGTTGTTATGTAAAAATTTATATAATCAATATAAATTATTATATTGCTTACAGTGGATGAATTCGTTCTCGATGAAACAAGTAAAGGAGTAGAATCTGAAAATGACCCAACTAAAAATGTAAAAGATTGGCTAGCTAGCTCACAAAACCAATTTTCAGCTCCATTGCTCAATTCGGAACAATTATCTGAAGATGTCAATCCGGTAGAGATTTCATCAAGTGAAATTCAGGTACATTTAGATTCTAAAAAAAGTGTAAGCCCTATAAAAATTATACATGTACAACCACCTCAAGATGATTGGGACAAAATTGAACAGTTACCAGAAAGTGAGGAAGTTTGTGTTACTAACAAAGAAAATTCTTCAAGTGTCACAAATAAACCACCATCTTTTATACAGGATAAGGTGTACACTACAAATAATCCAAGAAGAAGTTCTAGAAAAAGGGAATTGGGTTCTGTGGAAACAATGAATAATTCTCATGACATTATTACTGAGAAGCCCAGTTCTAAAAACACAAGTTCTGAAACAGATAAGAAATCCAAACAAAACTGGAATAATGTAAAGAGAATGAGAAAAGAATTTAGCAAACTTAATAAGAAGAATAGAAGTAAATTAAATGTATCAATTGAGATGTGTAAGAAAACACAAAGTACTGTTAAATCTAACATTGATTTATTAAAACACCTTAAGACATCTAACGAAGAATCACAGCCCATTTATACCATAGAAGACAATACACCAGATATTATTAGAAATAATGATAGTCTAGCGATTCTAAGAAATGATGAAAATGATATTAACCATGAAATGCAAACTAAAGCTGTTGTTGGCGATATAATTCCAAACAATATTATTCAAGAAACTTTAGAACATGAAAATAGTAAAGTAAAGTCAACAATTACTAAAATGCCTTTTATAAAAAAAGGTGTATTATGTCCTCAACAAAACCAAACACAACAAATATGTGGTTCAGACATTCAGTTACATACCAACTCTAAGCTAGAGAATAGTAATGGAGATGATGATATTGAAATTACTATCAAAATAGGAAACACATTGACGAATATCACTATAAAAAAAAATAGTAATGATGTACAGTTAAAAGTAAATACTGATCGTGAGGTACAGACATCACTGGGTTCTAATTGTGCTCTTAATAAAAATAACGAAGCAACAAAAATGAATGATAAGTCACAGAATATTCAAATAAATATAGGTAAAGATAATAATATTTCAGCTTTAACTGTTCAACCTGAAAACCAAATTATTCAAATGAATGAAGATGGTAAAAACTTATTTTCTAAATCTGCCTCAACTAAAAAAAACACTGCATCTGCTGAAACAGTAACAGCCCCATTTGAAATCACAGAAAGTGTGGAAAAAGAACTGTCAAATATAATGGAATGTGTTGAAGTGACTCACAGTAATACTGAGAAAAATTCTGGCAATGCTCCAATCAATTTAAAAAATTTAAGCTCTCAACAAGCTATAAATGTTCAAACTGCTAATAGGGAAAATGGCGAAGACTACATTAATGACTTAGACATTTTCGATAACGGGTCAGGCAAAGAACAGAATGTGCAACTATTTAGTAAAAGTAAACAAACACCATCTGAAATATTTATGCCTACGATTAATAACACAAAAACTCAGACCAAAAAACATCCAGATAAAAGAGATAGGGATGGAAATGAGGAAGTTGAGGTACCTTGTGCTAAAAAAATTAAAATGGTATCTAGTAATGCTGAGTTAGTAGAAAAAACATTGAACAATACTTTGAATACGAGCTGCAAAGGTAACATTCAAAATAGCGAGTCTTTAAATTACGATGCTCTAATGGGTCAAGTATTTGCTAATATTGATGCAGACATAGAAATGAGTCAAAAAACTGCAAATAATAACACAGATGATATTGCAGTGCAGTCTCAATGTTTACAAAGTATAACTCATAGTAAAGGCCAGCAAGTACTGAGTACTCAGAGTGCCCAAAGCAAAAATGTTGAGACCAATGTAAAGGAATTTGCCGATGACAAATACAGTGAAAATGTTTTTTCAATTATAGAGAAAGATGATGAAACTGATGTTGTATTAAAAAAACCTAGTGAAAAAGTATGTTTGAATTTATTACCTTATCATACTTTTCTTTAAAGGCGTAATTTTAAGATAATTTTAATTGTTTTAGGGAAGTTCAACTCAAAGACAAATAGATAATTTACTAACTCCTGGTATGTGCCAAGATCTTAGTGGACATGAAGAGAATTTAGAGCTAGAAGAAAAAACACAATGCACACCTTACCACGAAAATTATGACTCCGATAAAAGTGTTGTTGAAGAAACTCCACAAAAGTAAGATACCCTGAAACCAACTAATATACTATTAATTAAGGCATTTCTTAACCAAAAATTTTTTGACTAAATTCTATACTTACAGGAATGTTTCAGTCCCCAAACAGAAAAGTGCAAGTGAATTCAATAACAACACAAGTAAACAAAAAAATACTAATTTAGGTGTATCTAAAGAAACTTCCAATAATACACTAACTGTTAAAAGTGTCATAAATGTCTCGGACACATTAATAGACTCGGCAAAAGATCAAACAATAATAGAAGCTGCACCTAAAAAGAACTTACTTGAGACTCCACTTACGATTAACAAGTTTGTTGACCACATAAAACACAACTCTACACCAATGGCAAGAAAGTCACTGAACTTTGAAAAAGTTGAAGATGCGGTTGATCCACAACAGACGCAGTGCCCAAGTTCCATTGCTTCTAAAACATCTCAAGAAAAAGAATTTATGAGCAAAGCTTTCGAACAAACTCCTAAATCGCCAGTTAATAAACCACTATTGTCAAAAGTGACTAATGTAAAGCCATTAAAATATTGCATCGCTGGGTCCTGTTTAACTCCAGTTGAGATTTCTAATGTTAAACTTTTGTGTAAAAGATTCAGTTGGAAATATGTGGATAAATATACAAGAGAATTGACACATTTAGTGGTGGGAGTGGATGATGAAAACAGGTCGCAAAGGTACATGCTTTCGTTTATACTCTTTATTTTCCTAACAAACTTTTTTTTAAATTTTGCAGTGATCCATAACCTCAAAACATAGACATCAGTGTTGAATTAAAATCATTACGTTTATTTGAAGCCTTAAACTCTTTTGAAATCCTGTTTCAAGCCATGTTACATATAATAAGTAAATCCGAATGTATCTTAGAAGTAGGATAAATTCGAAAGTGTGAATGCGCAAAAGATAAAGCTCCCGCATACCAGGCCACTTATACACGGTGCATTTTTAACCACCTAGAAAACGAAGCCACGTTATGTGACCATTATGTGTATCGTCATGGCAAGGGTTATTTATTTTGTCAATAACAATATTTTTTGAAACATTAAATATTGATTTATACTTTAAATTTTGTAACACGCTGTCACGCGCACAGACGAATTATTTTGCTGCGGCGGGCTCAGCATAAATGAACCTTACACAGCTACATCCGTGCGCGTCACAGTGTGTTTGAAAATAAATAACTCAACCAATATTTATTGTTCTTATAAAAAAATTTTTGGTATAAAAATTAAAATAACACTGCCTAGATGTTTTATTTTATTTATTTACACTTTAATGCACATACAAAGCTGTACAAATGGCGGACTTAAACTGCAACCATTAGGCCAAGCGGAGAGGTTACAGGCGGTGCGAAGTACAAAGTGAAAATAACAAATATAAAGTAAGATATTAATTATTATAAGAGTGCTTACAACTAAGCACTGGCATATATACAGATTTTATATTTGAGATTATATACATACGAACTAGTTACATACATAAAATAACAATAAATACATACAATAACAAAAAAAAATACATACACATAATATGAGTATATACAGAAATTATGTCAGCGAGATTCGAGAGAGGATACAAAGAAAGTTAGTCGGTGAAGTGATTTCTTAAAGCTATTTATATATGTAGATGTTATACATAATGATTAGATAATGTGGGCTTCCTTTTACAGGTGGTTGAAATGCACCGTGTATACGTTTAAAATATTCGAGTGTTGTTGCCAACAGGCAGATAAAACTTCTTATACAAAATCTATTGTATTGTGACTATTTACGCTACCTGTCTCTAGCGGCGTAATTGCCCTTCATTGGCAGTCTGTGGTCGAGCAATCGCTTTTCTATAAACAATATCTTATATTTTTTAGATCTGTGAAATACATGTGTGCTCTGGCGGCCTCTAAGTGGATAGTGTCTTATAACTGGGTGAAAGCTTGTCTCATAACGAACGTGGTTGCTGGAGAGGTTAGTATGTCAATGTTCTAAATACTTCATAATACCTACACTTCAAAGTAATAATAAAATTTAAAACAGAATTATATTTAAGGTGACAACTAGAGCTAAATGCTGCTCCCTATCGATTCAATATTATTACTTCTATACAATATTCTATACTATAGAACAGTATCATTTTAGCAAATTACCTCTAGTATTTATTGAATCGAATTTATCATTTTTATTAAATAAAATTCGCTTGATTGGCGTTCTTTGAACTCGTTTATGTTGAGTGCGCAAGCGGCGACATCGGTTCTCATACAAAAAAAAAACGATCTAGATGCCTATGTCCGGCTGTGGACTGCGATAGGCTGATGATGATGATGATTCGCGCTCGTGTATTGCGAGTTGACTTTTTCTTACAACTTACAACTCTTGACTAACCCATTTATTTATGTCACGCTTAAATTGTCAGATTATTGAAATATACACTTTTCTAGATGTACTTAACTATACTTAACTAACTGTATTTAATCTCGGATTAATAATCTGACACTCGTTTTTCTGAGGACGCATATTAAGGGTTCATATTTGGTAGGCGTACGTTGCAGGTTTCTATGATATGTACACCATATGATTTTGACGCGCTCGAGCAACACGCAAAATCCCCTCTTGGGCTCCCCTACTATTATGATAAGTTGCTCATAGCTGAATGGTAGGAAGCTCTTTAGTAGTGAATACTAATGTTAAACCACCATTGACACGGTTACAAAATGATCGATAACGATTCAGACAATACATACTAAGTTATGCATCGTAAAGCATCTCCGTGCTTCGAAACTCAGAAGGCACGTTACAAATATGGCACCGCCCAATACAAATGTTAGGCTGCATTTCCACTGACGCGGAGAGGAGCTTAGCGGTGCATGAATTGACCAATCACAATGTTTTTACTGAAGCGGGGCGGAGATTTAGGGCATTGTGATTGGTCAATTCATGCTCCGCTAAGCTCCTCTCCGCGTCAGTGGAAACACAGCCTTAGTAGGTAAGCCTTTGTGCAAGCCACAGAACATAGAAAGAGGTTAGAAAGGCTGTCTTGCGTCATTTGTATGAGAACCGATGTCGCCGCTTGCGCAACAATACTCCACACACATGCACATAGCAAACACAAGCTTTCGCACACATAAACAAGTTCAAAGAACGCGAATGAAGCAAATCATTTTGATGTCGCGCGACCAATAGGGTTGCGCGACGTCAATAGAAACCAATCACAGCGCTCATTTACATTCATGTTTGGGCACAAGTAGGTATGAGCATTTGTTCATAACCTCTGTGGCGCGCCTGCCCCGCCTTCATCGCCTTCTAACCTTTTTTCCGTGTCCTGTGGTGTAAGCCTTAACGGCCATTTCCAATAACCTATCTATCTTCAGTTTTGGCATATCGGAGATAGGAACAGTTTCTATCTCTGTTTTTGCCGTCCAGAGAAACAAAGACAGAAGTTGTTTTCTATCAAAACTGAAGATAGATAAGTTATTGGAAATGGCCGTAGGGCGGATTAATTATATCTGAGATAGTATGCTTAGCAACCCCTCTACCGTCTTCATTCAGCCCGCGTTGCAGTGAAATGCAAATTCCCTGCAGCATACATATTAGCTCACTATTTTATCGTATGTTATAAAAAACATATTATTGTCTAATTTGTAGAGTCTCTACGAGGCTTTGGACGGCACTGGCGAACCAGGTCCGCGGCGATCCCGCATGGCCAAAGACAAACTATTTGACGGCATCACTTTCTTCTGTATGGCCCCTTTCAGCGTGTTGGATGTTGACGCTTTAAAGGTTTGTGCATAATTTGCATTTAACAAAAGATTCGCCATAAAAATGATTGACTGACAGACGTAGAAAATTTCTCATTGACACTTTGTATGTACAGTCAGCTGAAAAGTATGTTTACACTACTGACAAAATAATGTTGACTCTTAATACAACGACATAAGGTTGGTAAACCCAAAAACCCTGTACGCACATCACTTCTAAATGGCTGCAGCGATTTGCATAGTTATTTTTTGCAATGTTTATAATTAATTGATATTCATAATTTATAACGCCCCGTTGGTCTAGTGGCTTAAAAACCGTTTCAACCGTTCCGTAAAAGGGTTCGATCCCTGGGTCGGGTAGCAAAAAGTTTCGAATTTTTGTACAATTCTCGGGTTTGTGATCACCAACCCGCGTTTGGCAAGCGTGGTAATTATGCCAGTACCCATCATTGCTGTGGTAACTTGAATTCAATGTTGGAGGCCTTTTCCCTGCAATGGGGGCTATCGCTAGTGAATTTGCCACTAGAGGCGCTAGTGTCGCGTGAGGTCCAATATCATTCACTTTGTACTGGTTTTAGCGGAATTTGTTGCATAAATTATAATTTCTTTAATTTACCTGCTGGAAAGTGATCTCCTTCGTAAAATATCGCAAATATCGATTATTTGGCGATTAATGTGAACGCTTTAAAAGCGGAATTAAGAAAAAGCGCAAAAATAGGCGGCCTCAAGAGCAACTATTTCAGAAGTTAGTTAGTTGATATCAAGATAGTTATTTATAAAAAATATAACCTTAATTAGATTCAAGATATAACACTTTGTTTCGGCGCCAAACGCCTTTGACAGCTATACCTCCGGACCTCAGTCTACAGTGGCGCCAACTGGTGAGCAAAGAAACGGTAGTCCCCATTGGATGATTATAGGCTGATACTTTACTTCGCTTTTTTTTTAATAATAATTGTTAGTAAGAAGGTTTTTATGGAAGAAATTGTTATAGTCCTTAAAATTTAGCTTGATTAGAATGATACCTGTCAAACTGAGGTGACTAGTGATGGGACTGAATGATCAAACGAAAAAAAAACAGATAAGGCATATAAAATAAAATGAAAATCAGATATATTAAGATTTAACAGTAAGTCAGTGTCGTGATCCTTATGAGAATAATTGTAACAATCATGAAAATCAATTAGAAAATTTTTATCGCATAAATAATCTAATAAAATTGAAATTTTTCGTCAACTATTAATAATTGAAATTTGATGTTCTAAGCATCCACCAATGCTCATTAAATTATTTGTAACATTTATGTTACATTACTTCGATTTTGAACTACTGTTAGTCTGTCGATTTCGATTTGTCGATTTACCGTCGATTAATTAATTAATGTCGATTTTTAAAAGACGTCTTTTCAAGTTAGTTGTAATTTTTTGACTGGATTATTTAATGATTTTAACTTTTTTTTAAGACATTTTAAGACATGCGTCACTGGGCCACACAAAGCCATCTAGTCCCAAATTAAGCTACTATTAAGTACCCTGTCGTATGGGGTACTAGACAACCGATAAACTTACTTATATACTTTTTTTTTTTTTGTGAATACATACTTATAATACATAGAAAACACCCAGACCAGTACAAACAGACATGTTCATGCACACAAATCGCTGGTCCCTATTAAGAAAGTCGGATCTGCAAAAATACAACTTTACAGGAGAGCAAATTAAAGTTGGTTTTGGTGATAAAATTTTATCCCTTTAAGCCTGGCGCTTAAAATTTGGACAACATGTAAATCAAAGTCATGTTTTTATGTTGCCTTATTGTAATTTTTTATTTTTTCATGCTTATGATGAGTAAAGGCATATATGACATTTTTTAACGTAGTTAATTTGTGTTAAACTGTCACATGTGCCACATCCGACTTTATTATACGTTTTACGTACACAAGTTTTTGTACGAAGTGGGATATCCTACATTTTTAAGTGGACTTAACATTCGTTTTTAATGTCCTATATTAATTTATGTATACATTTTTTATTAAAAGTAGGTGAAATAAACAACATAATGATAGGGAAATTATTATAACGAGATAAGTTTCAATAGCCTCATTTTATTATGAGGCCTGATCAGTTTTTTTATTTCAGTAATAATACTAATCATTAGGAGAATCACAGTTAGAACATCTCTTTGTATTGTTATTAATATAAGTAACTTATCATAACTAATATCGATTTAAATAAATTTATTTCTCATTAAAAAAACATTACAGTTTCACTTTAAATGAGATTAGGTTAATAATGTTTTACATAAAATGTTATATCTTATACCTCTGGTGCCTTATTAATCAACTAACGAAAAGTTGTCTACAGCGTGCAAACATATTTTTTTAGTTTATATTTGAACAAAGAGACAAAATCACATTCTTTAATATCATTCGGCAAGTTATTGTATAGCTTTTTTTTAGTTAAGGCACATAAAGTATAGTTTGAACATCTTTTTTATTTAAATGGTAATCTCAATAAACAGTAAATGAGGTTTATTACGTTGCCTTGCCTCGGTCCTGTTTGTATGTTTTTTCGAAAGATCTTTCTAGAAGTTGTAGTTCCGTTTGTAAAAGTTGCCGTGACACTTGAAGGTGTAGGAAGATCAATACCATATAATTAATCGTTAGGAACGATTTTCTCTACACAGAGAAACAAAAAAAGATTCTCCACATGGGAATGAGCTGGAGATGATATTAGCGTCGATGGATTATCTGTGTTATCAATCAATAATGACTCTGAAGAGTTATTTCAGTGGATGTAGAAGAGGGCTGGTTGGCTAAGAAAAACACTGCAGCTTTAGTCAACTTTAGTTAATTATATTATTGAGAACACAGAGATACAGCTTATTCGCAAACACCACAGATTGAAAAGAGAATGAAGTATGTCACATTCAATCTGAAGTTTTACATTTTTTGGTTGGTGTTGCCAACATGCTGGGGGCCCAGTCTAAAATGCCAGAGGCACATAGGTATCTAATAAAAAGGTAAGTATTACTAGTTCAAAATTAACTTATATAGAAATTAACTACAAATCAGCATAAAATATTGGTATTACAATATGAGAAATACATTTTATCAAAAGAAATAAAATATTCTAAATTAAAGAAAATATTTTTCATTTACCTACTGAAATTATAAACGTAAAACAGTTCCTACTTTGAAATAGTAGCACAATTTAAACCACATTGTTTTCAGTACAATGTTTGGACTGGTGATTGTGCTGGTGTTGAATCTTTTGGATTTCCCACTGAATCGTGTTAAGTTGTGGCAGCATCAAAATTATATAAAATTGTTGGCGGGGCAGGTTCGTCTAAGTTATTATTGATAAATTGTTCGACTGGTCTTGAATCAGTGATATTGTCATCAAAGATATCATCTCCCAGTAAACCTTTTAATTGAACTAACTTTTCCGGTATTGGTGAGCTACCTCGATCTGAAATAAAACAAAAACAACATTTATGTAAAAAAAAACTCCTTACAGAATCAATCTGCTGAAGCACCCAGATGTAAGCTAAAACACATTATTTGCCACTCAAATTAAATATCTTAAGATTAAAAATGACAATTGTGTTACATCCGACAAAACAGCCTACTATGGATAGCAATTAAAAATGTCAGTAGTGGAATATTCGACACACATAACATACTCAGACACGTTAATTAAAGTCGGTTGTGGCACATCTGACAAAATTTATGTAATAAAATCCATTTGACAATGTCGTTTGTGGCATTACTGACATAAATGAATTAACTGTATCGATTAAAAATGTCGGATCTACCTTAACCAACAGTTTTAATCGCACCGAAACATAATCACCAGATAAAGGTATATAATAAACTAAAAGTAAGGTAATCAAATAAAAACTTATATTATGTTACTCGCTTAAAGAGTGTGTTACAACTTTATAATAATAATAATATAATTCTTACCTGAATGAGTTGAAATATTATGATTCACTTCACGTCTTCGTTTCTTTGGAGGGACAGACCTAGCCGAAGCTGTAGTTATTAGGTCTATAATTCGTTTAAAACGATCAGACATTATAATTAGTCACTAAAATTAGTACTAGCTACAGTAAAATACATCGATCAATCCGAAAACACCACGCGAGCGCTTCTCCCGCTAACAAAGCTGCGACTGGCAGATCCGCGCTCGCTCGGTGCAGTCCTCGCCCCGCTAAAAACGTCGCGTGGTTATTTCCTACGTTTTTATTCGGACGTTTGAGATAAACCGACTTTTTTAGCTTGGGTAATTTTGTTAAAATAAATACTAGATTTTTTTTTATCACGGATTACTATAAATCTTGGTATTTAGAGTACAAAAAATGAAAAAAGTGAAAATCGACCAAAACGTACTACCGACATTCTTAATAGGGACCAGCGAAATATTTGTACTGAGCGGGGATCGAACCCGCGACCCATGGGTCAGAAGCAGCGTTAACTACCGCTGATCCAAATGGTCGTCAAAATATCTATTTTATATAATTAAATTGATGAATATGTACAGCAATGTATAACAACATTTTCTTAACATGCCAGTTACCAATATTTTTCGTGTGCAAATGTGTTTCACTTGTGTGACGCTGGTACAAAGTTACGTTGTCTCTTTCAGTGAGAACTGTCATTCTAATCAAGCTATATTTTAAGGACTATAGAAGTTTAGTGGAAGAAATATGCACATGAAAAGTGTTTAAAGACTTTATATGATATTTAAGAAATTTGATTGCATTTATAATATCAGTATTTAAACTTGAAAAGTTATGACTCACGCGGGACTCGAACCCGCATCTCCTAGGATTCCGGGCGCGGTGCTATACCATTAAGCCACCGAGACACCTGCGTCACAGCGCGAATTTTTCAAGCATGTTCTTATCTCCGTAAGCCAGCGTAGTTAAGAATATGATTGCTGTGACACAAAGTTCTCGGTGACTTAATCAAATACGTTAATGTTGTAAACATCTGATTGCCAAATCGGACTAGACCACGTCTCTAGTATCAGACTTTACTTTACTAATATAATCCAGCTCTTAACTAAACAGCGTAGTCAACACAAGATAACTAACAAATAAATACTTAAATATGATGATCGAATGAATGGTGACGAATGTAATGATGACGATTGACGATGATTCAAGATATTAGGTCATCTAGATAAAATAAATTCCAAATTTCAGGAGATGCTGGAATCAGCGGGCGGCCGCGTGGTGGACGAGGTCAAGGCGGCGCGCGCTACGGCCGATGCGCCCGCGCTGCTTCTAGCCGAGCCCGAGCACACGCAGGAGGATAGATTTGTGTGTAAGTTCAATCATTATTCTTAACTAGCTGTTGCCTGTGGCTTCGTACGCGTGGTGTTTTTGATTTGAAAGTAAGTATTAAATTTATCCCACGGGAATCGTACCTTTTCCCGGGATTAAAAGTAGCCTATACGTTGTTCCAGCCAATAATCTAACACTGGGCCACATTTCATTCAGATCCGTTAATTTAAAATTATCCCACGGGAACCGAACTTTTTCCGGGGATAAAAAGTAGCCTATACGTTATTTTAAAGTCAATAATCTAAAACCGTCATAAATTTCATTCTGAAACGATAAGTAGTTTTTGCGTGAAAGAGTAACAAGCATCTATACACCCATTCGACCAATTTATTAAACTCAAAATTAGTTATTTTATTAGCTTTTTAAAGCGATCAATGTTTGTGTTTGTACTTACAATGTGAAAAAAATTCTGTCATGTACAGACAATGGCAGGTCAACCTACCCAAAAAGTTAAAGGTCATTGAATTAATTTTCAACTTTAAATCCAACATGTAGAGATCAATATCAATTGAGAAAATTTGACGTTTTGTGGTAGGTTGACGTGCTGATGTCTGTTCCTTTATTAATATAGGTAGTAAGGTGTTACATAATATATCACTTTCTTCTTTTAAAGTAAATAGAAAGTGTAATTGTTCCCTATGATAAAACCGTGCTAGTCTTATAATAATCAATCTCAATTTTATCGATGTATATTGGATTAGCAAACAACGTTGTTATTGTAGGTACGATTACTGATAATGCGTCAGTGAACGGAAAATACCATATTATAAGTAAATGTTGATTGATAACGAAACGACGTCACTGCATTGCATTCGTACGCTATGGACCAATTTACGCTAAAATCAATTTTAACTTTTTAACCATTCCCACGTTCCTAATTTATGCTGTGAGTCTGTAAGCGCGCTTTTGTCAAACGGCGCGTAACAATTGAATTGATAACGATGACGTTATCGCAGTCTTCGTTTGTGCCCTTAACCGCAAAAGAGAGATAGGGTGCGTTTTTAGGGTTCCGTAGCCGAATGGCAAAAAACGGAACCCTTATAGATTCGTCAAGTCTGTTTGTCTGTCTGTCTGTCTATCTGTCCGTCCGTATGTCACAGCCACTTTATTCTGAAAGTATTAGCATTACACAGTTGAAACTTGGTAGATAGGTGTTTCCTGTTGACCGCTTTACGATACTCATACAAAAAATTAAAAATAATGATATTTAAGGGGGTTTCTCATACATAGAACTAAAACAAAAAAAAATTTTTTTACTCTAACTTACGCGTATGGGTTATCTATAGATAGGTTTCCAGAACCATTTTTTCGAAAAGTCTAACGTTTGGAAGAGACGACGTAGCTTTGTACCAGCGTCACACAAGTGAAACACATTTGCACACAAAAAAATATTGGTAACTGGCATGTTAAGAAATGTTTTTATACATTGCTGTACATATTAATCAATTTAATTATATAAAATAGATATTTAAAGTAAAAATCATTAAAATAATCCAGTCACAAAAATTACACCTAACTTGAAAAGACGTCTTTACAAGGTTACGTCATTTTTCATAATCGCTGGTGATGAGGTAAAATCGACAAATCGAAATCGACAGTCTAACAGTATTTCAAAATAGAAGTAATGTAACATACATGTTACAAATCATTTAATGAGCATTGGTTGATTCTTAAAACGTCAAATTGCAATTATTAATAGTTGACGAAAAATTTTCAATTTTATTAGATACTATATGCGTTTAAAAAAATCTAATTGATTTTCATGTTTGTTACAATTATTCTTATAATGATCACAACACTGACTTACTGTTAAATCATAATATATCTGATTTTCATTTTATTTTATATGCCTTATCTGTTTTTTTTTCGTTTGATCAGTCGAGTCAGTCCCATCACTAGTCACCTCAGTTTGACAGGTGTCATTCTAATCAAGCTAAATTTTATGGACTATAGTAAATCGTTTTTATTTAAAAAAAACAATTCATAACAAGGTAAGGGTGTTTTGCCTAAGTAACACTGAAAATGTTTAGAAAATGAAAAACGGCTTAATGTAGAAAGTTGCCAATACTTTTATTGTTTTTCGAAGTAATCTCCGTTCCTCTCTATATATCGTCGCGTTCGATGGAACCAACGAGAAAAGCAGTGGGCCCATTCTTCCTTAGGGGTCTCTTCTATGGCATTTTAGTACGCTTTCATCGCATCTTCAGGGCTCGTAAAGCGAATACCTCGAATTTTATCTTTAGTTCTTGGGAATAAATGAAAGTCGCAGGGCGCCACGTCAGGACTGTATGGCGGATGACTTATTATCTCGACACCTGCCATAGTCAAATATTCAACAGTCCGTTTTGCTGAGTGCACTGAAGCATTGTCGTGGTGAAGGAGGATCCTGCTTCGAGGGCGCTGCTGTCGAATTTTTTCCAAGACAACTGGCAAACAGCGATTGACATACCAGTCTGCAGTAACTGTCCTTTCATCTTCTAGCACAACTGTTGAGTCACCGCCGCGCCGTTGAACTTATCTAACATTTGGCGACACCAGTCCATGCGAAGGTGTTTCTGGTCGTCGGTTAAAGTATGGGGAATCCATCTGGTACGAAGCTTCCTGACGCCTAAATGTTCGTGTAATATTTTTTTTAACTTGACTCATACCAATGCCTAGGCTTGCCCGTATCTGCTGATAGGTTACTCTTTTATCTTCCTCTGCGTCGCACAGTACTGATGTTATCTTCAGTAGTCGCGACGGACGAGGACGTCCCTCACGCGGATCATCATTGAGATTGCTACGTCCACGCTTAAACTTGTTAAACCAATTGTAAATAGTGGCACGAGATGGGGCTTCATTAAGAAATTTATGCTTATCGCAGCCTATCATAGCTTCGTTGTTGAGTAAGCCCACAACGAAAGTCATAATAAATCATTGACCGAAAATTTTCTCGCGTTAGGTTCATTTTCACGTGTAACAAGAGTTTTATATTTGCCGCTAATTCACAAAAACAAATGACAAATGAATGCAATATACTACATTAGGTTACCAAAGAGTTCTAAAATTGAAATTCAAAAAAAGTTTTCATTAGCAATGTTTCTAACTGGCCAGTTCTAAACATTTTCAGTGTTACCCACTTACATAAACAGTCTTCACTTTTCAGAATTATTTTGTATGAAAAATTTACCTAAAAAAAGACGTGTGGCACTCGGAGACTGCCGCGGTAAAGCTATTGCATAGCATTTTTTATCAACTTATGCAATTATAAAACTAAAAAGTATCACCGCTGTGCCGGTCGGAGTGGGGGGTGTTAGGTTATTTTCGTTACGGAATTTCTGGATTCGGTCTCCACGCTCAAGGCCCGCGATAGAAGCTATGCAATAGCTTAATTTTATAATTTTATGTATTTTCTAATTTTGACTTTTGTAATTAAATTTTTCTGTTATTTTGGCAGATATGGTTACCATAGACAAACATACTGTCAAAATCCTTATTTTCTTCTTAATTCTTTTAAATTTCGGAAATTCAAAATTATTCGATCGTGCCTCGCCCCGGGTGTGTGGGTGTGGGTGTTAGATTATTTTCGTTACGGAATTTCTGGATTCCGTCTCCACGCTCAAGGCCCCCGATAGAAGCTATGCAATAGCTTAAAAAAAAATAAGTGTTCATGCTATCGTCTATAAAATAAGTGTCATCTATATCATTTACCTATCTCACACGTTTCTTTTCTTTTCGGTAAAAAATTTCATCCAGTATGTACTGATTTCAGTTTTAAACAAGTTATGTAGGTACGTATTTGCAAGCTTTCGATTGTAATAAACAAGAATACAATTATAAATTTTTGTTTTTTTTTGTGTAATTATAACAGCTGCCATGGAAAACGCCTAATTGGGAGAAATATTATATTTTAAGTGGAATATTATTACAATTAATTATTACAATAATATCAAATGAAGTAAAATATTTTGTACACGACTGTACTCCATAGAAATGTAGGAAAAATAAAAACTTTTTATTTTCAAATTAAATCAGCTCAATTTTAGTTTTGCTTCATACGACTATTTCATGACTATTTTTAGCACAAACATGAAACCGAAAATCGTAGGCGTTTCGGATAAATTGGAAGTCTTCATATGTTCAAGCCATAATCCTCACCAGGGTTATATCTCTGGAATCTCTTAAGGACTATTTCTGAGATGTCGTTAAGACTATTTCATGACTATTTTTTGGAACCTAAAGCACTTCGATAGACTTTACTGTTCGCTTGCACCATAAGTGAGGATTACAGCTTGACGTTCAAGCCATAATCCTCACTAACCTATAGCTATAACGCCGAAACTAAAATGCGACTATTTTTTTTTACTTGTACGACTATTTATGACTATTTGAGTACTATTTTTTAGCATTATCAAAATTCGTTTTCATTGAGATTGCAAATATGAGGATTTCAGCTTGAAGCACACCAAAAGGAACACGTTGTATAAGTACTCGTAGGTACAGAAGTCAAATCTACGTACAAAGTGCCCACGAGGAACGCACACATACGAGTAGACGTGATATGTCGGATCAGTTCGGACCATTGCCAGCGTGAGCGTCAAACGTAGGTGACATCTGCTTGAGATATGCGGTTGCGAATTTTTTCGTGCAAAAATGGAGAAAATTAAAATTAATTCAACATTAAACGGCGAATTGAAGTTTATTAAAGTTTATTTAGTTTCGATAGTTTGTTTTAACCATACATTTAGTATTTAGGTACTGTTGAAAGATTAGCAATGTAAAAGTATTAAAATATAGTACCTGCAATTATGTTAAAACGAGATAATATATGTATTGCTGCTGCACTGCACCATTTAAGGGGCTAAAAATTTTTATGCAATAAGAAAAGGCAACGCACAACAACACTTTTTACAGGGCACTATACTGTTAATGCAAAGATACCACCAAAACACAACTTTATTAACCATAAACATTCAGTGTTGCAGAATTGTCCGATCGATGTACGAACGAATTTGCAACTTTTTCAAGAGGTAGAGGTAGGTGAAATCTTAAAGTCTTTTTCATAAGGTTCACACTCAAATCTCTCTTTAAATAACATCAAAATTGAATTATTCTAGTTTTTATTGGTTTATAATTTCGTTCTTTCTGTTTCATTCTTGACAATAAATTAAACAACTAGATACGTAAGAGTGCAACTCATTAGTTTTTTGAACTTTTTTGTGCATTAACCAAAGTTGACGACGCTAGCGAGACATCCGTGCATCTGTACGAGAAATTAAGACGCTGACATGAGCCAAATTGAGCTCAATGAAGATTGTTTTGCTTTAAGCCTATGGCTCGTATTGTTGCCAAATTCTATGTAATTGTAATTGATCATATTTTCGACCAGGTGGCTGTTTCCAAAACACGATTCTAAAAACTTTTCTCGATAGAAAAAAATCTCAAAGTAGCCTCTGAAAATACATAAATTACCATTTTTCTCAGCAGTCCGTATAACAATGATAATAAAATTTTGCTATATTGTATATTACATATTGCTTAAGCAAATGACTGATTTAGATTTTTAATAAAATGGCAATTTTAAATTGCACAACGAATTTTGTTGTTTGGCACTTAGGCCCTTCTATTCCATGCGCTTTTTCTCTGTCACTCCTACGAGAATCGACAGTGATGGCTGTGGCGCGTTCCAAAGAAATTCAAAGACGAATAAATTTGTGGGCGTGTGTTCATTGCTCAAGGTCATCGGCTGCAGTCAGCGTCTTAAGTATAGGCAACAGCACGTCAACCTACCACAAAACGTCAATTTTTTACCATTGATATTGATCTCTACTTGTTGGACTTACAAGATGAAAATCAATTCAATGACCTTAAACTTTTTGGTCTAGTGGTTTAAATACCGGGCCATGATCTCGGGGTCCCAGGTTCGATTCCCGGGTCGGGCAACAAAAAAAAAGTTTCGAATTTTCGAACGTTGCTCGGGTTTGTGATCACCAACCCGCATTTGGCAAGCGTGGTGATTATGCCAGTACACCCATCATTGCTGTGGTAACTTGAATTCAATGATGGAGGCCTTTTCCCTGCAGTGGGATGATTTAGGCTGTTACTAAACTTTTTGTGAAGGTTGACCTGCCGTTGTCCGTACATGCATGAGATTGGCTTCTGTACCTATCTGTCTTGTGCCTAAACTGTATAAAAATTCGCCGTTCTTCTTTTGCATTAATGTTCATTTCCAATAACCTATCTATCTTCAGTTTTGGCATATCGGAGATAGAAAACAACTTCTAAAGAAAGAAAGAAAAATTATTTATTTAGCATCAGACAAAACAATACACACATATCAATAAAAAAAAAAATTAAATACACTAATTCACAACACTTAAAAAAAAACTGATGACAAAAGGGTCTCCCGCTCAGCATTTGTCGTGGCAGTTTAAGGCATGCCACGACGCTGATATGCGGGAGCCTACACATAATACATTAAAAAACAAGAAGTAAACTTATAAACAAGTGACAATAAATAGTGACATAAAAAAAAAGAAAGAACATAACCATAAGAATTATTATATTTATTCGTTATTATACATAATAACGAATAAATATAATAAAATGCACAAAACAGTTTCTTGTTTCTCAAACTTCTGTCTTTGTTTCTCTGGACGGAAAAAACAGAGATAGAAACTGTTTCCTATCTTCGATATGCCAAAACTGAAGATAGATAGGTTATTGCCGTAAGTACAGACAGAGGTCATTAAATTGATTTTCAACTTTAAGTCCAACATCAGAGACAGAGATCAATATCAATTGAGAAATTTTGACGTTTTGTGGTAGGTTGACGTGCTGTTGTCTGTACATCAAAACTGGTGTCATTTACGTAAAAATTATAAGGAACTAGCGGACCCGACAGACGTTGTACTAACTATAAATATTGATTCCGAAATGGTATAGTAAAAAACATGTAACCAATTACTGTTTATTATTATTATTATGATTTAAGATACACAACATTTATTTGTCTTCTTTTTCTGGCGCGTAGGCATATAAAGAGTTTCGTTGGTATTTCGACATTACTGGCCATGTGCAAAATTCAGTTTTTTTTTACCCTCTACTTGACGATATTCCCAGCACGCATTCTGTCAATGCTATGTCAAACGCTATACAGGGTTTTTGGCGGGAGTTCGTGAGATACGTTTGGAGTCCGTTTATTTTATCGATTTTTTATTGTTTATAGTGATTTTTGGGTCGTAAAAGTGGTGTTATTTTGCGAAACAAAGTGTCGTGCGAGTGAACAATATACAGTTCGGTAAAATAACATGGTGTATGGGTCGTAACCAAGAACAGTGGACCGTGAATTTTGCGCGGGAACGCGAACAGTTCACTTCTTTCTTGGGGACTTCTCTACATTCCTTCAATCTTTCGACTGTCTCCAAAAACTCCATCAAAGCATTAAAACGTCTAACATCAACGTTTTAATGCAAAAATAAAGAAATTATTACTAAAGAATTGGCTGTATGGACAAGTATCCGAGGCCGTTAAATCCACTAAAGAAAAAAAAAAGCCATACATTAAAAAAGTTTAAATTAAAAAAAAAATAAAAAAAATTTTCAAGTTTATATACTGATATCATAAGTGCAATTAAGTTGCTAAAATATCAAATAAAGTATATAAATAGCTGTTGAGTTGGAAAAAGAGCGGGAAACGTCGCGGGTGTCGGTTCGGCTTTTCTTTCTTAAAATTTTAATTTTGTTTTATATTACGATCAGATTAGTACAATAACTTAATAATTTAATTTATTTGTGTATATATATAGTTTATATTAGTTTGTGTGTAGTTCGTGTGATATTTGGTAAGTTTTTTTTTCATTTTCGTTTCGTCATGAATGAACCCGATGATCCAGGTGGAGGATCGTTTTCTCCAGTTTCTAGTTTTGTTACTGTGTCCTATGAAGGGGAGAATATTAATGCGGAGGGATCACATCCTGATACGGATGATTCAGTGAATATTATTAATCCTAAACGTAAAAGAAGTGCTTCTCGCAAGTGCAGACATTGCAACAAAAAGAAGCGTAAACATCACAAGTCTTCAGTTTTAGGCATTGTAAATGTAACAGACTGCCAATGTAATATTTCGAGTGATAGTGAACAACCACCAGCAAACAATTTTCAATGTTCAGGTGACTCTATGTCCGCTCCAAGTGTAAGCAACATAGATTATATTAAATCTATGGTTAGCGATATGAATTCGCAATTGCCAAACTCTCCTGATTCCCGACCGTCAATCGGTAGATTTAAATACCAGGCTTCAGATGCTGCCCCATACAGTGTTCATGTGCAAAAGGAAGCATCATCTACAGGTGAACAATGCAACATTCACCCAGTGTCTTTTGGCCAGTTCCTTAAAAGGATCCATGTCAAAAACATTATTGATGGAAGTTTAAAAAAAATTGGGCGTAATAGGATTTCAATTTCTTTCTCAAAGTTTGAAGATGCAAATTTATTTATTGAAAGTGGTGCTTTAAAAGCTAAAAATTATAATGCATTCATTCCCGTCTTCAGCATCACCCGCATGGGTATAGTTAGGGGTGTACCGTTAGATTGGTCAGATGATGAAGTTATTGCCAACATTTCAGTCCCCACAGGTTGTGGTAGCATATTAAAAGTACGTAGATTGAAAAAAAAAACTGTCACAAATGGTAAAACTGAATTTATTCCAATAGAAACAATTGTACTGACGTTTGACGGGCAGGTTTTGCCTAAAAGAGTATTTATCTGCTATAATTCTTTGCCAGTAGATTTATATATATATCCCACAATACAATGCTTTCATTGTTGTCGATATGGTCATATTAAGGCACAATGTAGATCTTTACCAAAATGCTTTAAATGTGGTCTAGGTCATTCCGGTGATAGTTGCTCAGTGGAAGAAGAGTCGGTTTCTTGCTGTCTTTGCTCTGGCAATCATTTTGCTACCAGTAAGAAATGCCCTGAATATACTCGTCAACGGTCAATAAAAGAAACTATGGCAAAGACCTGCATATCATATGCAGAAGCTATTAAACTTCATCCTCCTGTTTCCAAGTCTTACGCTGATGTGCTGAATTCAGCACCCTCATTTTCCAATGTCAGTGGTGGTCCCTCTTTTGTGTCAAATAATAGTAAAAATCCTGAAAACAAAGTAACTTCTTATAAAAAAACTGTATTTAGAAAACCAAGTTCTCCTCCACCTCGCAGTAAAGGTTATGACCGTGCAGCTCATGAGGCTATTATTAAAGATTACAATATTCCAATCACAAAAAGTGGATGCACACTTACAAATAGTAATCAAGATAATTCTTTTGCTGCTATGTCTATTAAAGAATTAATTTTAACTCTTATTACCTCATTATCTCAATCCAATTTAATCTCTGTACCGTCCCACGTTGCCCAATATAATAAAGAATTTGTTACAGCTAATTATGATGAAAATGGAAAAGGTGATTCAATGGAATTGCCGCAGTGTTAACTCTAAAAAAAGTGATTTAATTTACCTTATTAATTTATATCAACCATTTGTTATTTCTCTTCAAGAGACCTGGCTTCGGCCAGACTCTATTTTTAAAGTAAAAAACTTTTATTGTATAAGAGAAGACCGGTTTGATAGATACGCCGGTGTAGCTCTTCTTATACACAACACAGTGCCCTTTATTCATATCCCAATCCCACACCACAATAAAGACTTTTCAATTGTAGCTGCTAAAATTAATGATATATGTTTTGTATCAGTATACATACCTCATCCCAACTCTTCAATTTATAATGAATTGGAACAAATTATATCTTCTCTTCCTAAACCTACCTTATTATTGGGCGATTTTAACGCACAACATCAATCTTGGGGTAGTGTCAAATCAAATTACTATGGTAATAGAATTATAGACATTTTAGACAAAAATAATTTATGTTTTCTAAACACAGGTGCTCCTACTCGACGGACACCTCCAGATGAAGGACCAAGTGTTCCAGATCTATCATTGTGCCCTCCTAATTTAGCCTCTTCCCTTCTTTGGGATACTCTTTTCTCTACTTATGGTAGTGATCACTTCCCTATAATAATCACATTTTCTAACTTATTTGGTAAAGCATCGGTGAATCGAAGTCCACGTTTGAAATATAATCTGACTGATGCTAGTTGGACTACATACAAAGAAAAAGTAGACCAGAAAATAGCTTCTCTCCCTCCAGTAACTGAAAATAGTAATTCATCTATTTGTGCTGAAGCCCTTGCTTCAATTCTGATAGAAATAGCTAATGATGTATTTCCTTTAAAAAAATGTGGTTCTAACAAGGTTCCTTCACCACCATGGTGGGACCAAGAATGCTCTGCAGCAATAAAAAAGCGGAAAGAAGCAGAAAAAAACTATAAATCACATTCAACTACCGCAAATTTAAATATTCTGTCTGAACTAATTACCAGTACTCGCAAATTATTTAAGAAGAAAAAATGGGAGGGGTGGAGAAGTTTTTGCTCCTCCATATCACCTAATACTCCACCATCTTTAGTTTGGAATAACATCCGTAGATTCCTATCAGTTTTTAAAGAGTCTAATCCCTGTTTTCTTAAGGATATAACTGCTGTGCAGTTTTTAGATAATCTAGCTCCTCCTTATGCACCAGAGTGTATCAACAACATCTTTTTAGTTTCCCCCGGTGAAAATGTTGGTTCCCAATCTGAAATGAATTCACCCTTTAGTATCCATGAACTTAAAGGCATTTTATCTCATGTCAAAGATTCGGCTCCTGGTATAGATGGTATTCCATACTCATTTTTATCACATTTAAGCGACTCATCCCTTTCATATTTTTTATCAATTATTAATTCTATAATATTTTCTTGTGATATTCCTCCATCATGGAAATCACAAGAAGTGATCCCTATACTCAAGCCTAATAAACCTCCTCTTGAAGCCTCGTCATACCGACCAATTGCACTTTCTTCTGTTCTAGCTAAAATTGCGGAACATTTAGTGAAGAACCGCTTAGAGTGGTTTGTCGAAAGTAAAGGTTTACTAGCTAGTAGTCAATATGGTTTCCGTAAAGGGAAAAGCACTATGGACAGCATAGGAATTTTCACTGCTGATATTAGATTAGCATTCTCAAAAAATGAGTCTGTTTTAGCGGCATTCCTAGATATATCAGCTGCATACGATTCGGTTATAATATCTATATTAAAAAATAAGTTAGTCAAGTTACAAGTGCCTATGGTTTTGGTGAATTTTATTATAAATATGTTATCAGAGAGATCGATTAATATGATTCAAGCAGATAATACTAGATCACGATTAATTTGGAAAGGCCTTCCACAAGGCTCCGTGTTAAGTCCTCTTCTCTACAATATTTATACACATGATTTGCAGTCTTCAAATGATACACCCGGATTAAACATATTACAATATGCCGATGACTTGCTCTTTTATGTAATTGGTAACTCTGTAGGTAAGTTATCGCACACTCTTACGTCTTCCCTGCAGTCTTTAAAGTCATGGTTAGATTGTCATGGCTTAAGCCTTTCGGTATCTAAAAGTAATGTCGTTTTATTTTCTCGAATGCGTATCTGTCCCCCTGTAGTGATCACATATAATGGATCCCAACTGACTGTTAAAAATGAAGTCAAGTTTCTGGGTATGATTTTGGATTCAAAACTCACTGGTCTTTCTCATTGTTATTATATCAGTTCTAAGTGCGAGCGAGCTTTAAATATTCTTAGATGTCTATCAGGTGTGTGGTGGGGAGCTCATCCTTATTCCTTAAAGCTATTGTATAACGCTTTAATTCGCAGTTATCTAGACTATGGTACCTACTTCCTCGAACCATGCAGCGCAGCAGGTTTGGGTAAACTGGACAGTTTTCAATATAAAGCACTCAGAATTGTACTAGGAGCTATGAAGTCTAGCCCCATTAACGCCATGCAAGTTGAATGTGGAGAGCCGCCATTAGCATTGCGACGTCAAGTTTTATGTGATAAATTTATATTCCGATCTATGCAATTCCTCTATCATCCCCTTTGTTCTAAACTAAGAACCCTATCCAATTTTATAGAAAGTTCCCCTTATTGGTCTCATAAAAAGATACCATGTATGATTGTCAGCTACCGGAAGTTTGTATCATTACAAGCCCCTTCACATAGAACTCAATATCTACCTATATTTTGTACAGATTATAATTCGCTAGTTTTTTCTCCCGTAATACACTTTACTCTAGGTATCTCTAAAAACGACAGTAACGCTAATACAACTCTAAACTACATTCTCGATCAGGATTGGCAAGATTGGCATCACATTTATAGTGATGCTTCTAAGCAAGGCAATACGGGTTTAGTTGGAATTGGTGTATATCACTACCAGTTTGGAATTATCCAAAAGATTAAACTCCCTCCTGAAACTTCAGTGCATACAGGAGAATTTTACGGAGTGTATAAAGCCATCGAGTACATATTACTTACGAAGTTACCCAAAGCTTTAATTTTAACCGATTCTAGAAGTGCTTTGCAATCCCTCGCAAGATTTCCATTTTATTGTGGTACAAGTAGTAGTCCAGTGGTATTTGAATGTAGGAGATTACTGTTCAAGGCCTCTTCTAATGGCCAAACTATTCACTTTGGATGGATCCCTGGTCATCATGGTATTCTTGGTAATGAACGAGCCAACAGACTAGCGAGTGACGCTGTTGTGGATGGAGATATGTTTCCCTATAAAAACTACTGTTCTGATCTCCTCGCTCTTCCTAAACTTCATCTTCATAGCCGATGGAGTGAAGATTGGGATGTTAGCGGTCAAATGAAAGGTAAACATTATAAAAGTATTCAGCCTGACATTCCTTTAAAGCCATGGTTTCACATCATGAAGCTTGGTAAAATCGCTACAACATGTATTATCCGTATGAGGCTGGGACACGCTTGTACACCTAGTCACCTTGCGCGGTTGCGAATTAAAGACACTGAAATGTGCGAGTGTGGTGCTGACATAGGTGACCTGAACCACATTTTCTTTTCGTGTCGTTTACGTGATCACTCCTCTTTGTTTTCCTCTTTAGTATCCCTCCGTATTCCTCTTCCTACTTCAGTTGTTTCATTATTATATATGAACTCATATGACGTTTATAATATACTATCTATATTTATTTCCAGTAATAACATAAAATTATAAGTTTATGTATCAAATATTACACCGTTATTCCTACTAACCTGATCCTATACTGTTTTTGTTTTCCTTCCATTTCCTATCTTTTTTCCATAATCGTTTCCCTAACTTTAAACTTCGTCGTGGCAAATGCACAAATCGTGCGAGCCAAAAAAAAAAAAAAAAAAAAAAAAAAAAAAAAAATAGCTGTTTCATCTTAACTGACTGTCAAACATCTGCAAAGATGTTTCTTTCGGGTGTTAAGGGTGCAAACTCCTAACATTTGATGAAACAACGCTGGCTCACAGCGTAAGAATATGCTTGAAAAGTTTAAATTGTCTAAAGATTGGTCCAAAGCAATAAGGTTACATTACAAATAATTTAGTATGGTGGTTTAGTATTTTTAATTATTCTACTTTTCCGTACAATTTTCTTAATTTTTTCTTTCATAAGAACATTCTCCTGACAATAACAAACCAAACAAAAAAAGAATTAGCGAAATCAGTCCCGCCGTTCACGCGTGATGCGATGACTAAGGGAAATAGGGATTCATTTTTATATATATAGATTAGCGGACCCGACAGACGTTGTCCTGTCTAACTATAAATATTGATTACGAAATGGTATAACAAAGAAAAAACTACCAATTGTTTATTATTATGATACACAACATTCTTTGTTTTGTTTTTCTGGGGGTATATAAATAATTTTATTGGTATTCTGTGCAAAATTCAGTTACTTGACAATATTTGCAGCGCGCATTCTGTCAATGTTATGTTGAACGCCATACATTAAAAAAGTTTAAATTGTCAAAAGCTATAAGGTTTCATTACATTACAAATAATTTCGTATAATTCTTTAGTTTTCTTAAAGTTTCAAATTTTCCGCTCAATTCCCTTATTTTTTTCTTTTATGAGAATATTATCCTATCAATGACAAACAAAACAAAAAAAAAGAATCAGCGAAATCGGTCCAGTCGTTCACGCGTGATGCTATGACCAAGGGAAATAGGGATTCATTTTTATATATAAGATTATAGCTGTTGCCCGCGACTTCGTCCGCGTCTTTTTCTGTTATTATGATCGCGATTATTTTTTCAACATTTTTCACTGCTGCTTCGCTCCTATTGGTCGCAGCGTTATGTTATATAGCCTAAAGCCTTCCTCGATAAATGGACTATCCAACACAAATATATTTTTTCAATTCGGACCAGTACTTTCTGAGATTAGCGCGTTCAAACAAACAAACAAACTCTTCAGCTTTATAATATAAGTATAGATAAGGAATTTTGTTACAGACCTCGCATTGGAGTTGAACATAGTTCCAGTGAACTACGAGTGGGTGTTGAACTGCTTGGGCGGCTACACGCTGAGCTCCATCCTGGAGCTGCTGCTGTGCCCGGCCGCGTTGCTTCCGCCCGCCACCAGCTCGTGGCCGCCCGCCCTAATGTCGCGCGACTCCTACTAAACGATGTTCCATACATACTGTTTTATATTTGTAATGATTGTTATATTGTGGTTGAAATTGAAATAAAATTACTGCCTTTTTTAAAGTTGTTATTTCTTACTTTTATTTGGCGACAGTGTTGAATGCTTAGCTTTGGCAGCAGTTAGACCTGTGACTTGAATACTTGTACCACAAGAGCCGATGATTTAAGTATCTCCTCCTTTTTTTAGTGTCGGTTAATAAGTGTTTTCCACTCCATAGACGTTGTTGCGTGATACGCATTGACATACAGCGTCTTAGGTAAATGGCATAACAAGTTGAAACCAGCCTATGTAAACATATGCATAAGCATGCATATTATTATAGTGAAGTCAGACATTTGATGTCATCATTTTTGAAGAAAAAAACATACAAATCGGAATCTCTAAATTTTAGTTTTTACAGGATGAAATTTTAACCACCTTCCAAATTTTAATACAGCAATCTACGAGACAAAAAGCAAGCGACTTTTTATTTCTTATGGTTTAGCCCAGTACAAAAATGTCAAGATAAATCACACGGAAACTAGTTTCCTTTCTCTTATTGTTTTCATTTTATTCTTTGTTATTTGATTCGTAATGTTCGAAACGTAAGGTACAGACATTAACATGATGTCTAAAAGGAGGCTCCAATCACATTTACAGCTATGTAAAAATTACGTTGATAATAAACGAATTTGATTTGATTTAAAACTGTCCGGCAAAAACATTATTTTTTTGATACGGCCGCCTAGCAACACTTTTTTTACGCGATGCGCATCTCATTCATTCATTACGATACTATTCATAAGTTTTTGACTTTCCCTTCATACCTTAACAGGCTTAGGACTATAAAAATTGAAAACTATGATGCGAAAAATATTTTCAGGTAAAAATTTGATTTACATTTTTTTACTTCATAAATAGCTCAGATAAATGGGCTCTAAGTAAGATACTAAACGCCTATAAAAAAAATTTGAATATTATGTAAAAGTCACCTGTATGTCTGTCTAGTGAAAGCAGGCATTAATATTTTTACATTTAACTATCGCAATGACACAGATATGTTATATTGTGCAGTCATCATAGCAAGCCATGCAATAGTATGGATATTTATGTAGGTAGGTAGGTTTTACTCTCGCGAACAAGATATGAAAATAAATTATTTCATATTTAATAGCTATATAAGAATTTCAATATATCGATAAAAATTATAATAATGCTACACAACTACAATCCGATACTTGATATTTATAAAACTTAAGGTGAAAATTGCGCCTTGTTTACTAAGCGATGACATGTTAATAACAAGTGACGACATTAAAAGAGCACTTATATTACGGCAAATACGTCTGCAAAGATACACACAGACCAAATTCTATGAACTTCTTTTGCTTCATTTAAATACATTTTCAAATATTTAGACATACCTATTGAGAGCGGTTATGCAATAAAAGGTTTTTAAAGTGATAAGTTTATTAGAACTTTAGACTTAAATGTGACGTCACACTTACACACGTGATGAGACCCTATTTGTTCAAAGACATAGCTAATTTCATCATGTTATTGTGAACATCCAATCAGCAGACAGCTGTTTCTAGCCTTTTCTACCTTGTTTACTTATAAATGCAGTAGGTATCATGTACTGAATTCGTGTTTGATTATTAAGATATGTAGTTGCTATTAGTATTCTCTGAATAACCTGCTGCAGCAATCCCCTTAATAATTTCGTCATATTTTAATTGGCACCAATACTTTTGATGGTTCAAGTATATAAAAAAATTAAGCAGGTACCTACATAAAACTATCAATAACCAAAGAGTTAGAAGCCTAATCCCTCAACCCCCAGGAGGCACTCGGGTGTTACGATAACAATTGATTTCAATTGTGTCTGGATTAGTCTGGAATAAGTCACGATCGAGGGATTATGCACCATAATAAGAGATGACGGTCATTTGGATCAGCGCTGCAGCGGTAGTAAACGCTGCTTCTGAGCCATGGGTCGCGGGTTCGATACCCGCACAGTACAAATATTTGTGTGCATGA
Source organism: Anania crocealis (assembly GCA_949315895.1). Taxonomy (NCBI): domain Eukaryota; kingdom Metazoa; phylum Arthropoda; class Insecta; order Lepidoptera; family Crambidae; genus Anania; species Anania crocealis. The sequence goes on from OX438856.1 coordinate 3,620,575, forward strand.
ACATGTCTGTTTGTACTGGTCTGGGTGTTTTCTATACATATATTATATTTTTTTTTAATTCTTTTTTTTTGTAGTAATATAATTAAATCGATTGGGGTTAGCACTTAGCACTAGTAGTCGCCTTAAGTGATTATATTAATTTATTATTTACTGCAAATACTGCAATATGGCGGACTAAGCGTAGGCTTTTCCACATTGAGTATCAAATCAAATGAAATTATGAAACTGATTTGCTAAAAATACATAAGCGAGTTAAACTCCGTTGTTTCAATTTACGCATTCTGAGTTAAACAGACTGAAAAAAAAACGAGGGAGGAGAAAACAGGCTTTTCTATATTATGCACTAAAAAGAGTTAACTTTCTTTAGAAGTTGACTGAAAACCTATCAACTTATAATGTCATCATAACACAATTATTAGATTTACCTAGGCTAGGTACTAAAAAAGCTTGACGCGAGATACTTACTATTTACACAGGTAGGTAAATCTCGTACTTAATTAAGTAAATTAGGTAAGTATATATAACTACATATCATTAATTGTTTTAAATTATTTTTTTTACCAAATACAAACGAATCCTTAAATCCTGCGTCAAGCTTTTGTATCTTTTACTATTTTATTCTTTTTAGAGCTTTTATTTTATTTTAGAAATCAAAGTTTATTTTGAAAGATGATTTTTTTTTACTATTAATTTATTCTTTTAGTATCCTCTTCTTTCGCTGGATGCGGACAGCACAGGACCGATCGTTGTGGAGATCCTTGGGGGAGGCCTATGCCCAGCAGTGGGCGTCGTTCGGCTGATATGATGATGATGATCCTCTTCTTTCATCTCCTTTAACAACACGCCCGCAGAGTGAGAGAGGTCGCGTCGCGCTATCATCATACTACTGGGTGGGTAAAGTAACGGCATAAGCATCCCACTGCGGGAAAATGCATCTGTCATTGAATTGAAGTTACCATAGCATTGATGGGTACGGGCATAACCACCACGCTTGCCTAATGCGGGTTGGTGATCACAAACCCGAGCAATGTTAAGTTTATTAATAGTATTTTTTTTCTCTTTTTGCATTGCCTATATCGTTTCTGTTTGTCCCTATGGTTGAATAGGAGAATGCTTTTAGAATTAAGTCCGCCTATTGTACTATATTTTGTTATTGTGCAATAAACTGTAAATAAAAATAAATGTTCGACTATTCGATATTTTTTGTTGCCTGACCCCGCGATCTAACCCGGGATCCCAAAATCTTGGCCCGGTATTTAAACCACTAGACCAACGCGCAACGGGGCGTATTACGATCGCGATAACGCGATTTGGGGTGGTGGAATCTACCTCCTAGTGGTCCACCCTGGGCAACGGTATCTTTGGTTTTCTAACCAATGATGACGGCTAACAGATCCCTCTGCGGTGGTAGGCTTCGTGAGAGGTCGCCTGGATGCTACCACCAGCGCCAGTTTTTTTGTGTTCCGCTGGTGTGTGGGAGAACCAGTACCTCTGGGTAAGCTCGCTCCATCTTAGGCTTCTTCTTAACCGTATACCTAGGTATGTAGTCAAGAGCAAGCCCATTATTTTTAAATAAAAAAAAATAAAAAATAAACTACGACCTGATTTTGATATTTTACACTTAGTTTTCTAAAATCTTTATTATGTTACTAATAAACCTACTCGTAGGTATTTCGTGGGTGAAAAGAAAACCAATAGGTACCATAACTTTCAGAACATAAGCGGAAAATAAAGAAATACTACAGACTCACAGGTGTAACTTCAAATGCTCATAACTCAAAAATGACTTTTACTTACGAGTACCTACATTCAATTCAATGTTTGATGACTCAATCATTATGCAGGAAAAGATAAGTAATCAGACAAGGTCATAACACCGGTCGTCTTGAACTCTATCTGTACTCTTGGACTTGACATGCATGGACATGTGATAGTCATCCTTAATCCATCACATGCTATGACTAACCAATCGTGTAAACTTTGAGGCACGAAACTGGTTAAGTGTACGTTTTTGATTATTTAAATACTTAACTACATACTACAAGACATCTTTTAATATCATATAAATCTATTGACTTGTAAATAGCTAAATAACTTAGATTAAAACTAAAAGATTAGATCTCTTTTTGTTTTAATCTAAGCTAAATAATGATATTATTTTTTAATAAGTAGGTATTGTTGACGCATTTACAACCAACTAATTAGTAGATTATATAGTAATTGATTGATGCGTTGATTTTATTTGAACACGTGTTACATGTGATCACATTGCAAAGCGGTATCCTATTATATTTGCCTGCAGTCGCTGCATGCGGCATGCAATTTGTTGTGAGGAATCACTCACACAGCCGCGCGGGCTGCGGGTTCGCGTAGTGCTCGTACACTCAGTGGCATCGTGTTGAATGTGTGACGTGGTCTCAGAATCGCGCCACTTTGTTGTTGTCCAATCCCCGACTCACCGTAGCGTGATGAACCATTATAACCACACCACACAGTTCGAGCACTTCGGACTGTGAGCTTGCGCCTAGTAGTTCGACACGTGACGTGAGATTATTTAGTGGTATCGCAGCTTGACCGCTCATTCATTAGCAATCAATCATTTTAATTAAGTATATAAAGTGTATCATACTGAATACATAATCATTTATAATAGATTTTTAATGAATACGGTCAGTTTTCGTGGTGACTAAAATACTTTGGTAAGTATTTATTTTTATTTTAATGTTTACTTAGAACATTCACTGAATTTTAATAAATTACCTACCTTTAAAAAATCTGAATGCTTTTTATTGCACTTTGATTTGAATAATACTTAATAGAAAATTAGAATAGCATTTTGATTTTACTTACAATACAAATCCAAATAACCAAATCCGGCTTTATTTTATTGTTGTCTATTCAATGTTACTTTATAAAAATATTTTTTCGTTATGCATTGCGTTTATCGTAGTACCTATTCGTAGTAAATAAAAAACCGGCCAAGTGCAAGTCGGACTCGCGCACGAAGGCTTCCGTAGTATTGACTAGTTAACATCAGATATTCAAAATTAATTACGTATGTTGTACTTAGCTGGGTAGTCAGTAGGTACTCTCTAGAACATTTTTTTCTAGCTAAATATATGTCCTTCCATGGTCCTTCCACTCCGAACAACTATTTATTAGCTCGTATGATAATGATATGACCGGCTAAACAAAAACAAGCATCAAAACTATTCAATGTCAAACAAAACCGCGCTATTTTGACGTTTTTCCGACAAGACAGCTGATAGATAAATCACATTTCGTTTTATTAGTGCTGAACACAGACCAGACCACAGTTTAGTGCTGAAATTCATCTATTTACTTACCTACTTAATACGTCTTGTTCAGTGCAGCTATTTAGTCATTCTTTTCAGCGTGATTATAATATAATCTGTAATCTGTGCGTTTTGTGCTTGCTTACTATTGGAGAGAAATTTCATAACACCTCTGTTTACTTACTTAAATACGGTCCTCTTGAAGAAACAAACAGTGATTCTAACAGATTCCAATTGGAAACTAATATGAAATTCGATAGTAAAATAGATTATGATCTTTGTTCCTTGCGGTATTTATATAAACATATACAGATCATTGTATTAAAACTGTTTTGCAATTTGCAACATTTAATTTAAAATGCTTGTGTTTCCTTCCAGTCTATCATCCAATACTGTTAAAATGGCTCCCAATATCAAGGACGGGACCGATTTAAATGGCGTTCTGTTCGAAGACGACGCCAGCACACCCGACATGGCCCTTGCCAGAGCTGCAGTACAGCAAGCAGACAACCACCCCAGACAACTAGTGTGGAGAAACATCATCCTGTTTGCATATCTTCACCTTGCAGCTGTTTATGGTGGCTACTTGTTCCTGTTCTCAGCTAAATGGCAGACAGATATATTTGGTAAGCTTATCAACATTTATCTAATCGGTGCATTATCTTGTGTAAACAATGTAAGTTATAAACAGAAAGTAAACATCTTTGAGATATAATCCATTGCTTTGCAAGTACCAAAATTTTGCTTTACAGTTTGAATAACTGTTATGAGACCAGCCAAGTAGAAGTTAACATTGCTAAATTAATGGATTGTTTTATTAATCCCTCGATCGTGAGTTATTCCAGACACAATTGAAATCAATTGTTATCGCGGCAGGCGCGTGCCGCCTGGGGGTTGAGGGATTAATTCTAAAATTGGTCTGTTTGTATTTATTCCAATTACAAACCGGCCCTGCTGGAAAGAAAACTTACTGTTCTATTATTGAAAGGTACATTGGAATCATGGAGGTTACAGACACAAATAAAATTGTTTTCATATCATCATGAGTGCAAAACAAAAAATAAATTCATTTATGTCGGACCAAAATACAGCCAAATTGGATGGATGAGGATTATTTTTTTTCTCTCAATTCTATACTCGAGTTAGACTGGACCTGATTGATGATGTAGTGTAAGCTGAAAAAACAAAGCATTTTTACTTTCATTACTTTCTATTTAGACAACCATTTGGATTAGCGGTAGCAAACGCTACTTCTGAGCCATGGGTTGCGGGTTTGATTCCCGCACAGTACAAATATTTGTGTGCATGAACATGTCTGTTTGTACTGGTCTGGGTGTTTTCTATGTATTATAAGTATGTATTTACAAAAAATAAGTATATAAGTAAGTTTATCGGTTGTCTAGTACCCCATACAACAGGGTACTTAATAGTAGCTTAATTTGGGACTACATGGCTCTGTGTGGCCCAGTGCCTAGCTGGTTGGCCCAGTTGGTTAGTAATTAGTAAAGTATAAAAAGAAACAGCCTTTAATCATCCCACTGCAGGGTAAAGTCCTTCACCATTGAGATCAAATTACACCAATGATGGGTACTGGCATAACCAGCACCATGCTTGCCAAATGCACGCTGGTATCACAAACCCCAGCAACGTTTGAAAATATTTTACTCTTGTTGTCGACTCGGGGATCAATCCAGGACCCCAAGAACTTGGCCGGGTACATAAACCATTGGACTTGTGACCCCATAAGTTAAGAATATATTTATACTTTATGCTTATGTTATTAATATTGCATTGTTGTTGCAGCCTACATATTATATGTGATGTCTGGACTGGGCATCACAGCAGGGGCACACCGTCTTTGGGCTCACAAGTCTTACAAGGCCAAGTGGCCGCTCAGACTTATACTTGTTTTTTTCAACACATTGGCCTTCCAGGTAACTATTTATGTTATTGAACGTATCATCAAATCAATTATTATTAGGTTGCAAAAAAATATCAAGACAGTTAACTAGCCAAGATTCTCACTGCAGGGCAGGGATATATTGTAATCATGAAATAATGGAGTTGAAAAGTCTAGACTCCTACTTGAATGTGCAAACATAGGTATTTGCAAACAAAACTAGCGAAGTGTGTCATAAGATTATGACATTTGACTCAATGGAACTTGTTTTGGTTTTGAACTGAACTTGACTACACCCCTGTAGTGTTGATAATTAAACAATCGAAGTTAATATTTTAATAAGGTAGTTGACACTTATTACTTTATTACCATAATATCTCAATGAATAATGTGATGATATACTGTCACCTCATAGAAATTAACATATGTTATTTTAAACTCAACTTTACATGTACATACATTCAGACGTAAATAAGTTATTAAGTCTACGTTATAATAAGTTTGTAGTATTTTTTTAAATATGATTTTAAGTACATGGAAATACACTAAAGAAACCATTCGTAATTTTTAGGACTCTGCCATAGACTGGTCGAGAGACCATCGCATGCACCATAAATATTCTGAGACCGATGCTGACCCGCATAACGCGACTCGCGGGTTTTTCTTCTCTCACATCGGCTGGCTTCTAGTCCGGAAGCATCCGGAGCTGAAGAGGAAGGGCAAGGGTCTTGACGTGAGCGATTTGTATGCTGATCCTATCCTACGCTTCCAGAAGAAGTAAGTATAATATTTTAAAAGTTCTCATAACATAGCATTTCATTATCATTCTACATGAATGCAACATACCGTTTCAAGTGCTTTACCGTAGGGTAAAGATTTATCTTTAGATATCTACACTAATATTATAAAGAGGAAAGATTTGTGTTTTTGTGTGTGTGTGTATGTTTGTAATGAATAAACTCAAAAACTACTGTGCCGATTTCAAAACTTCTTTCACATAGGCTATATTTATTGCTAGGAAAGATTAGGGATCCTTACTAAAACTTAACGGGTCCACCCGTGCGAAGCCGAGACGGGCCGCTAGTCTTATATATATAAAAGAAAGAAGATCGTGTTAGTTACACCACTTATAACTCGAAAAGGCTAAACCGATTTTTATGATTTTTCTTCCTCAGGAATAGGATAGATATTAAAAACATTGGAAAGTTAACGTCAGAAATATAGATGATGAATGTATTTCCGTAAAATATTTTCAAACCACACCATATTTGATGACAATGTCATTTGAGACGTCAAAATCAAATACTATTCTGAGGCGATACGTAGTACGGGGGGGGGGGGGGGGAAGTATTGTTAACAAAGTTTTTGTCGAACCTGTATTAGACTACATTGTCTATTGGCGAGGCGAGGCCATTCTATAGTTAGCATTCATTAATAAAAGAGTAAGAACTAAACACACAGCTGTAAATGCTACACCCAACCAACTTATAAAAAAAAACATTTTATAAGTTTGTTGACACTTCTTTATCTTGCAAACCATTGGGTTGCAACCGATCTCCCTAGTTCTGATAGTTTGCCTTTGGTATGCTAGTTTTTTTTTTTATAAATTATTGGCTTGCTCTTGAATACATACTTAACTATACGGTTAAGAAGAAGCCTAAGATGGAGCGAGCTTACCCAGAAGTACTGGTTCTCCCACACACCAGCGGAACACAGAAAAACTGTTTGGCGCTGAACTCCGGCAGGAGGGTGGTAGCATCCAGGCGGCCTTTTACGAAGCCTACCACCGCAGAGGGATTTGTTAGCCGTCATCAATGGTTAGAAAACCAAAGATGCCGTTGCCCAGGGTGGACCACTAGGAGGTAGATCCCACCACTCCAGAGTTATATGTTATGAGTAATGAACATGGCGAAACTATAAGGGTTGACAACAACCGGTCACTAGCGGCCCTTACAAAAAATCACATCGCCTGACTGGCCATTCTATACGTGCTATTATTACACAGTTTAGGCCGATAATTCGTCATAAGTTTGGTTTTAGTAGCTACATAATATACCCGTTAAATCCATGCAAAAATACAGTTAAAAACAACAAACCAGTTCTCGTACGTGCTGCGTATTCCTTTATCCAAATGCGATGAAACTATGGAGTTGTTAAGCGCTAGCCAGAAGTTTTCAAATTATCTTCATTGATTTAAGATCACGTAAACTAAAGATGTAGGAAAATGTTTTTGATAAATAAATAAATAACAAATGTGGACAACATCACATACATTGTTCTGATCCCAATTTTAATAACTATTTAAAGCACTCGTATTTTGTGAACCAGAAACAACGAAGGTACCACAAACACCCAGACCCGAGAAAATGTAGAAAAATACTTTTTTCTACATTGACCCGTCCGGGAATCGAACCCGGGACGTCGAAGAAGGCGACACCTTGAAAACCGGTGTGTACGCCACTCCCCCATGGAGGTCGTCAAAAGTTTTGATATAAAATAAATTTTAGAACTTTAAACTATACAGGTGTACCAGCGCATGGAGCATCTGAGGATATGGGAGAAAGTATAGGCCTATATTAAATAATTTTCGGAAAATACCATTCTGTTACGATGTTATTGAAACTCAAATATTCACAAATAACATTCACATATTACGTCATTTTAAATTAATCTGAAAAATATTTATCAATTATCGGCACGCGGACGATATTAATCGATTACCTGACCGACCATAATGTAAACAAATGATAAGGATAAGCTCTCAATCTTTTTATTCCGAATTAATGCAATTTCAATAATAACTAGATTAGAGTTAAAACAATATTATGATTATTTTACATTCTCATGTACACTCTGTATACAACGTGTTCCTTTTGATATCCCATAACTCTAGGGTATTAAACAGACCATGGTAAAGAATCAAATTGCATATGAATTATTTTTCAATTATTAATTATTTTTTGTTAAATTTTTTCATACAAAATAATTCTAAAAAGTCACGACTGTTTATGTAAAACACCCTTACCTTGTTATGAAGAACTTTTGAATGAAAACGATTTACTCGTACCTACTTATCAATGAAATACCCACACACGTCAATGTTTTACAAGTTACGCTCTCCCGCTACTTTACTACTACACTTTAGTGTAAGTTTGCCAACGTCTTGCAGAACTAAGGATTCGCCATACTGGTTAAATTTTTTAAAGAAATTTAACTAAAATTGATGTTAAATTCGAAACTATTGATTCTTGAACCACATTTTCCAGGGCGTTTTATATTATTTTTACCTATAGAACATAACCTTAGAGTTATGGGATATCAAAAGGAACACGTTTTATACGCGGATAACACATTCAAATTAATTTCCAGCACTTATTTGTTTGTTCTAGGTACTATCTGGTACTAATGCCTCTTGCCTGCTTCATCTTGCCGACGGTGATACCGGTGTACTGCTGGGGTGAGAGTTGGTTGAATGCTTTCTTCGTCGCCGCCCTCTTCCGATACACGTTCATACTCAATGTCACGTGGTTGGTCAATTCCGCTGCGCACAAATGGGGCCACAAACCATACGACGGCAGCATCAAACCCTCCGAGAATATCTCGGTCTCCGTGTTCGCCTTGGGCGAAGGATTCCACAACTACCACCACACGTTCCCATGGGACTACAAAACTGCCGAGCTTGGCAATAACAGACTTAATTTCACTACAAATTTTATTAACTTTTTCTCTAAAATCGGCTGGGCTTATGACATGAAAACGGTGTCTGAAGAGATTATCAAAAACAGGGTTAAGCGTACAGGTGACGGTTCACACTTCTTATGGGGTTGGGGCGATAAGGACCACTCCAAGGAGGAAGTGGCTGCAGCTATCAGGATTAATCCTAAAGACGAATAAGCTATTCCACAGTTATTAGGCTATTTAAAGCACAGATTGATTCTATACCCTGAATTGAAATATTATAAGTAGTTTTACTCTCAAATTCTATAATGGATTGAAAATTAAATGTGATGATGGACAAAATAAAGCTTGGGTAATACTTGAGCTAGGTAGTTGTAGGCGGAAATCCAAATTTATAAATATATTTGCACAAAAAAAAGTACATACAACAGCACGTCAACCTACCACATAACGTCAAATTTTCTCAATTCATATTGATCTCTACTTGTTGGACTTTAAAGTTGAAAAAATGAATTCAATGACCTTTAACTTTTTGGGTAGGTTGACCTGCCGTTGTCTATACATGGATAATAGATAACAAACTTTTCTACAAGTATTTCTACTTCATCCCATGGTTAAATAAGATATTTGGATAGTAGAATCGCTATTCCTATTTTTTAATACTGATAAGATTTTGTAGCGATACAAATTTATGCTTGTCTTCCTTATTTCTCCATAAAACCAAAACTTTTATTACATATTAACTGCAAGTTGCAACGCCCCGTTGGTCTAGTGGTTTAAATACCGGGCCGAGATCTCGGGGTCCCAGGTTCGAATCCCGGGTCGGGCATCAAAAAAGTTTGGTTTGTGATCACCAACCCGCATTTGGCAAGCGTGGTGATTATGCCAGTACACCCATCATTGCTGTGGTAACTTGAATTCAATGATGGAAGCCTTTTCTCTGCAGTGGGATGATTATAGGCTGTTACTTTAACTGAAAGTAGTTTTATATTGTTCATATAATTGTTAATGAATAACCACAGAATAGTAAAAGTTGCGCCAAACTTCTACTTTGTTCTAAAACTTGTGTCGTTTAAAATATTAAAGTAATGTTTTATATGAATCATATAATTACTTATTCAAATAACATCACTCAAAATAAAATATTATGTGTACATCATTTTATTCCTATATTAAACTGCATGGAACAGCTTCAGAGCGGAATAGAAGTTTGGGGCGGCCTATATTAAATTTTTACGATTTCCCGATTTCAATTAAGACCGAAAGAGTTTAAATGAGTTTAGTACAATCGTTAGTCGCAGTAATATGTGCTGATTAATACACAATGACATTTTAATTATGTAATCCATACATAAATCAAATTATTTGTCATACATTACGTGGAGGTAATATACAGGGTGAAATTTTAACCACCTTCCAAATTTTAATATATCAATCTACGAGACAAAAAACAAATGACGTATTTTTTCTTTTCGTATAGCCCAGTACAAAAATGTCAAGATAAAACACTTAGAAAATGTCCGCCAAAAATCTAAAATTGTTGATACGGCCTCCTAGCAACACTTTTTTTACGCATTGCGCATCTCATTCATTAATTACGATTCTATTCATATGTTTTTCATTGTCCCTTTATACCTTAACAGGTCTAAAACCGTAAAAATTGAAAACTATATCGCGAAAAATATTTTTGGGTGACAACTTGATTTACATTTTTTACTTCATAAGTAGGCTCTAAATACGACACTGAACGCCTATAAAAATTTTGGAAAGTGGTTAAAATTTCATCCTGTATTTAGGTTGTGTGTTAAACACATTATAATAAGCAAGTTCCCGAGATAACTTAATTTAATTAATGTTACCTGGGGCGCTTGGAAATTTCAACTACTTTTACAAAGTAAAATAGTAGTTATTATTAAGACTTTAGTTGCGTTAAGTATGTAAGAAGATTAATATCTTAGCATCAGTGTGATAGATAACAGTAGGATAACACATCAGTATTATTATAAACCACATACTATATTTAAAGAGGAATAAGTGCATAGAACTAGTCTTGTTGCATTTGAATAAATTTATTTAAGTACATGGTTCATAAATTATTTTCGCGATATACAGGTTATTTTAAAACTCAAATCGCTGAATCCTAGAACATTGTTTATTATATTGATTTAATTTATTACATATAAAATATGTGGTGTATAAGATTATAATGTTGGTAGCGTGGATTAACGCACTTGGTTATGTATCAGTAATAGCTATTCCTGCTACTAGACAATCAAATTGTCGAGCAGTATCCAGTGCAGTGCTAACTAATTACAATAGCAAAATGACTGATGTGTAATGATGAGACTTGTGATATATTTAGGTATCGTTTTAACCAGAACCATTTTATATGATGTGAACAAGAAGTAACATTTACATTTGTTAGCCGTTTGACTTACATTTTGAAAAAATTTAAGAATATCATAACGATATAATGGTAGTTATGGACTTGATCTTAATAGTAAATGTTTACTTCAAAATTATTATTGTAAGTTTATGTTGTGTAACATCTTTTGCTGGGCATATTTATTGTTGTTTTACGCTTATTAATGACAATGAAACTAAAATCAATGTTGTTTTATTTTATATTAATTCACAATCGAAACCGTTACAGTAAAACAGTTGATGAAGGTAAAAAAAAAAGTTATTTTTGGAGTAAATTAAACTAAGGTGTATTCGACTAAAACACGAACAAATTTTTAAAACACTGAATTCTATTTTAAAATCACGTTGTTTCGTTAACTGTAACCCGAAAACGAAAATGCAATGATTTCAGTCACCCTGTATAGTCAGCTACTATTGTTTATTTACTACACCTACATTTTATCATAATTTTGTCTTCTTTCCTAAGATACCTCATATTTGTCGTAGCACTCGCAATGTAGCTTTTTTTTTAACAAAAGGTAGCCTATATTACCCGGACTATAATAAGGGATTGAGACCTCATTTACCAAAATCGACTTGGTAGTTTAGCCGAAAATGTGGAACCCCATTAATTTAAATAGTACGGTGAAGTCAGGATATAATTTTTCATACAAATCGGAATTATTAATTTACGTGAAAATAGACCTTACCTACGTTAAGGTCTACTATTATAAATAAGGTACGCAATCGTGAATCGCTTATGTTCCGAGTATTACGAGCCTGATCCGACCAAACTAGTCTCCTCGCTAAGAGTAAAATACTTTGAAAGTATTTTAGATAAATATAATCCCTAATAGCATACAGATAAAGACTAAACTATGGTTTCGGCAAAAAAAATACTTTGAAGGGCTGGAAGTTTTAATACTTACATCCATTCGATTTTGTTCATTATTTGGCTGTGAAAGTATTCAATGTTTGTTATGGAGTCATAGATGTATGCTCATCCACACGTTTGCGCGTTAGGCCGCCCGGCTGTAAGGTCTAATATTATGTCGATTGCGCGTTTCGGCCGCCCAGCCGTTTGGGGCGAAATATTCGCTGATAGCATGTGCGGCGCGCGCGTTTTCGAGTCAAGTCCGAATTTTAGGATAATTCATTACGGAAAGCCCGCAGCGGACGATTTTGACTTGTTATACCATATACCAAACACCCTGTATAACATAGACTGTTCAAATCATCTTCCTGTTGGTTATAAGTCGGGTAAAATAGTAGAGTAACGGCCTGTAATACTATCTGAATTTAAGATACCGGTTGGTGATGATCAGTGATCACAAACCCGAGCAACAATTATCGATAATTCGAAACCCGCCGACCCGGGTATCGAATCCAGATCCCCGAGTCCGGTACTTAAACCACTCGACCAACGGGGCTAGTAATTGTGTCCAAACATACACCCGACGAGAGATACTTGAAAATAAAAATAAATAAATACAATGGCTTTTGTCAGACACTTACGAGGTCACCAAAAAAGTCTGTATGTAGGTATTCGTAATGATTATTTGTTGCAAGTAATTATTATTCAGACTACCTAGTTACTTTTACGAATGTAACAGTAAAGTCTAAATAAAAAAAACACACATTTTCATGTAAGAACACACTTCTAATATGTACAGTGAACAGAAAGCATCTTTAAACGATACCACAGGTAAGAAACAATACTAATTGCGACCTACAGGCAGGACTTTAACTGTGTGAACTAATAATAAAACAATGTTTGTGTTTTGCTTTTAAATTTAATACTTTCATAGTTTCATAACATCAATAGGTTATATATCATGAAAACAAAACCACATAATTATAATTACTTATTAAATAAAAAACCTGGTTCAATAAAGACTTTATTCTATACTTCTTGCATCATGATAACAATCTTGCTTCAGCAGTTAATTAGGTGCTATCATATAAATTATTATAAAATGCAGAAATGGCTTAAGGGCGTGTCTGGTTTGCGGTATAGTCGCGGCGATATGAGCTTTGAGGTCATTGTATGCTATGATGGTAACGGTTCGGTCGCGAGTGGTCGTATATTTTCGACCGTCATGAGTAGTGAAATTTTGTCAAAATGGTGCTTACGTATAGTGCCTGCCTAGGCAAGCATTCCTAAACATTGAATAAGTCCTAAGTGTAGGATTATAACTCCTTTAATAAATTAGCATTTATTACGAAATTATTTCATTCAAGTTATCTTTTATAAGTAGGTATTTAAGATTTATTTATTTTGGTAATCGTAAGAATGATGAAAACAACACAATTGCTTGTAACTAAAGTAGGTATTACTTAGTTATGTCTTAAAACTAGCAAAAAATACTGTTAAATATTTGGTAATTAGCCATTGTTAATTGTTAAAATTAATGACTGATGTGTATTGCGCCGGGCTTGGCCACGTGTTGTGCATATCTTTAGTCCTATTTGTCTTATTTTTTTCTGAATCAGTAATTTCGCATCATATGGTCTCTTCGTGTAAAAAGTCTTGTTCATCACACTTATCGGGTAGACACACAAAAAATTCAATTAAATTCATTATCGGGCCCCTAGAAAACGGATTCTGATATCGCCCCCTCTTGTCTCGGAGATACGGATATCTTTTGTAGTTGAACATTTCATTGGTTGTTAAATTCATGCAGGCGTGCAGTATCTGTAAGGAAACATAAACATGTACTTGAACAGCTCATTTAGGGTCAACAATTATGCATTAATTTTTCTATAAAGGATTGATGGTTATGTAGATACGTGTGTTGCATAGCTGGCCCAAAATAGGTAGGTACTACCTGAGGTGTTGCCTACGTAAATAGTATGGAGAATTCAATATTTAATGCGCTATCGGCAATGAATTCTGCCACTTCTAACTTTTCATGCCAAATAGCTATACAATCTGGCAATTTGGTAGCCCCGTTGAGAACATTTTACAATTAGTTACCTACTAACATAAATTTTACAATACAACCATTGTAAATTACGCTGGCGCAAGGTTATTTAGGATCTTAGCAACATTATTAAAAACGCAAATATAACGTCAACAACTAGAACATTTTAATTACTTGCTAAAAATAATTTACACCATATTGGAATGTAGGTATCCTATCCAGATAATTATGTAGATGTGGTCTAAAAATTACTCACGGATGTGCACGTGAGGATCCAGCCAAGAGCACAGAAGGTAATCGCTTCTAGTAGCCCTAACACGTACAGTAGACCGAAGCCTTCTAGCAGCAAGCAGTAGCAGGCGAAGTATATGGAGAGCGTGCAGTTAATAGCAACACTCATCACGAACAGGAAGAACCACATGCGGTTCCGCACTCCCACGCAGTTGTATATGAATGGGCAGTGGTGGTCGAAGTACGCTACACAACGTTTGCAGATTCGGCAATGTTTCGCCCTATAATCAAAATATAAATGTCTTAAGTGGACGAATCGCTTCTGAATATAAGTAAGCATTTAACCATTACAGAATAGGACGAAATAACCGCACTTTTGGGCTTCGCTACAGTTAGGTAAAAATGTTACGTGCAGCGCCAACACACACAGCATCATTTCATAGAATTTGCTGTTCGAATCCACGTAGCGTCAAATACAATATACCTAATACTGATAATACTTTTTATAACGTTTAGCTTTGGCGACGACCCGTTTGGTGTAGTGGTGCAGTGGTCAGTCTCATGTCCACTACGCAAAGATCCCGGGTTCGATTCCCGGTCGGTTTATTTTAGACACGTCGGTTTTAGTCGTGCTTTGCAAGGCACGGTATGTCGTTGGTCCCGACTTCTGTCGAAAGATGGAAATCGATGTTACTTAAGAGGCCTTTAATAGACATTAGAGAAGACTGACACAATAAGAAGAACATTTAGCTGAATCTGTTCCTGGGAAGACAGGTTTTTTTTTTACCTTTAAATGCTCTGCTTTCAGTCCCCTGTTATTTTTACAGGGATCTTGTGTATAGGGGTAAACTTTATTGTCTTTATTTATTAATTCCTTACAATACATTGTTATCAAATAAAAAAGGCTATATAGGTTCTTTATTTCTGGATACAACTCAGTGAAAGATACAAAGACCAAAAAGGTTGCATTTGGGTTGAAGAGTCACTTAACGTTGGGATTTGATGACCGTTCGAATCATTAATGTACTCTGTGGTCCGAATCGATAAAAATTGGTCATGGATGTTGTCAATCTAACCGGCTCAGTAGAAAAGTATCTACCTAGAAGTAAGAAGATCCTAACACGTACTTCTAGGAACAGCTAAATATTTAAATAAGTAGGTGCTTATTGACTTTTCTTTAGGTTTATTTGCATATTTTAGTTAACATACATGCAAAGACATGCTGCCTTACATATATTTTTGAGTTGGATTTTCTTAAGTTTCATCATACCGTCGCGAACGGATGTGTGTGTTTACCATACAAAGTGGACAGATATTATTAGGTATTTAATTGTTTAGAGTAGGATATGGTGCGCCTCATAGTCCACTATTTTTTCAATGTTACTGAATACCTAGAGATTTGATTGTACCCACGGAGCTATCGGATTACTCCATGAGCACGTGTTTATGTGCAGAGAATCTTGGGCAGGATTTGATCAAATGATTCCAGGTTTGTGGTGTTTGTTTGGTCATCGCAAGAACACACGTTATCAGCGACGATTTGAAACCTGTGTAGGTAGCTTTTATGGTAAACGTGATTGGTCAGACGAACTTTTTTGAATGTAGTAATATAGGTCAGTAGTACGGTGAATCTACGACGTCAGCTCTCATTAAATACAGATGGCGGCTGTCGGTGGACAAACTAGCTTAGATTTATACCTAAAAATATACGGAATCCTTACCTTAGAGGCCTTAAACACCTACATGTATGACATAGACGTGAAAGGATAACGTTCCTCTTCTTCCATTTGTCATAGTAGGGTATCTGCCGTATCGCTCGGTAGTAGGTTTCGGAGTTCTGCGGTATGTAGCCGGGATCCCGCCGATTGGCGATCACCCAGCTCAGCCACATGATCACGTTCCAGTAAAGAAAGCAATAATGCGACAGTCGTAAAGTGTTCCATGTTAGAGGTATACACTGAAAATAATCATCAATTTGACCATCTGTGTAAATAAAAACTACTTAGGTATATACTGGTAGGAATTTTATGATAATCACAAACTTATTTTTAAAGTTTACGTAGGTTTAGGTATATTAAAGTGTATCATCTTTTTTTTAATTAATGTAAACTTTACGTAGGGTAGGTACTTTATTTGATATTTTAGTAACTCTATTGCAATTATAATATCAGTACTTACTTAAACTTGAAAAATTATGTCTTAGATGGGACTCGAACCAGATTGTTCGAGTCCCGTCTATGACATAGGTAACCCGCATATCCATGCATACCAGGCGCATGGAGATCCGAGCGCCTAGCTGGTATGCATGGATATGCGGGTTCGAGTCCCGCCTAGACATAACTTTCAAGTTTAATTACTGATATTCACGTACTAGGGCATTTAAGGCCGGCGAGATCTATGAGTTTGTTAGGGTAGATACATCTTAGTATGGGTGCTAAACTTACCCGAATTACATACATCGGGTAACCCCACAAAAGGACTGAGACCAGAAAGAAGAGCAGAGGTCCTTTCGAGGCCCCCGCCCCGCCGAACAGCAGCGCCCACAGTTCGGACAGCGGCGGCATCCAATGCGATTTGCGCTTCATCTCCTTCTGAAGCAGCTTCACCACCTCCGCATGCCGATGGCTCTGAGCCAGCATCAGGGGCGTCTTGCCATTCTTATCTCGTGGTTCCAGTTCCGCCTTTACCTTGAAAGTATTTGCACTAAGTAGGGATAGGAAAGGTCGGTGGACGGGGTCATAGGCTGTACGTAGGCGGTTTAAAAAACTCAAAAACCACGCTTTTAAAACAGATTGAACTAAAAAATTAAAAATAAAACTGTAGTAATCAATTGAAAAATTCATATTATTGTACAAAAAGCGTAGGGTGCTTGTTATGATATCCACAGATATAGTAAATTATTGATAAAATATTTACAACAATCTAAATCAAGCCCCCCACGCTTTTTGTACAATAATATGAATTTTTTAATTGATTACTACAGTTTATTTTTAATTTTTTAGTTCAATCTGTTTTAAAAGCGTGGTTTTTTAGTTTTTTAAACTATAATTTATTTTTTACTTTTTAGTTTAGTTTATAAGTTTTGATTCCTTCTTTATCGACTGTTAAGTCCAAAGCTATGCAGGAATCGTAATTGATACAGATCGCGCGCTAGCTCTATCTCTTTTAGTCCCTCTTACAGAGGAAAACTGGGAAACTGTTATTAAATTATTGTATTGTCATCGGTCCTTGAAACGTGTGCAAAGTTTCAAATTAATCAAACTTCTAGAAATTGGTAAAAAATATGCTCAAAGATTCCATTACATACATACATTCATATATGATACAACCAAAGCTAATAAAAGCTTGGTAAAAAAAAAGCTAAGGTCAGGGTCTCTGCCACCTAGATATATTGTACTTAGTTTCTATAACATTAAAAACCAGACATTTGTGTTGAAATGGAAACATAAATTTCAAATTATGAGACTATTTTTAATTACCTACGTTATAATAATCAGTCTATGCTTATAAGCTATGTGTTGGAATTACCTAGTTGTATAGGTACCTTTTCACAGAGCAATCTAACACAAGTTAGGTTGCCCGACAAGCACGCCAAGTGTAAAGGCGTGGAACCGAAGTTGTCGGTGCAGTGCAATGGGACCCCTGAGTATATGAGCAAACGGACTAAATCCGCGTGGCCTTTATACGCTGCCCAGTGCAACGCTGTGTCTCCGTTGATGTCTGAGAGCCTGGTGGCAGCCCCCATGCCCAGCAAGTAAGCTGCGGTTGCCGTCTTACCATACATACAAGCCGTCATTAATGGCGTTAAACCTGAAATTTTTTCTTACATTATAATATTTTTATTTTTTTGTGACCAAAATTTGTCTGTAGCTATACAGGATGAAATTTTAACCACTTTCCAAATTTTAATATAGCAATCTACGAGGCAAAAAACAAATGACGTATTTTTTCTTTTGGTATAGCCCAGTACAAAAATGTCAATATAAAGCACTTAGAAAATGCCCGCCAAAAATCTAAAATTTTTGATACGGCATCCTAGTAACACTTTTTTTACGCGATGTGCATCCCATTCATTCATTACAATACTATTCATAAGATTTTGATTTTCTCTTTAAACCTCAACAGGTTTAGGACCGTAAAAATTGAAAACTATATCGCGATAAATATTTTCGGGTGACAACTTGATTTACAGTTTTTACCTCATAAATAGGCTCTAAATACGATACTGAACGCCTACAAAAATTTTGGAAAGTGGTTATTTCATCCTGTATGATCCAACTTACCTTTAAAATCGGCTGCGTTAACAGCTACTCCCGCTTGCAACAAAACTTGTACCACGGAAGCGTGTCCCTTACGACAGGCCCAGTGGATGGGGCGTGGACCCTAAAATCAAAGGCAGTTTGATATTAGTTCAACGATTAATTGAATCCAAAGTTAGTAGCCTCAGCCTCAAAATGCGAGATTTGGAAGTGGTACGTCACTGTTGCCAATTCCACATCTCGCATTTTCTATTCTAAGATCCGAGTTCACCAATTCTTAAACAGCCGGTAAACATATATAGATTGACGATTAATTTGACACAATTCCCATACAAAATATGTCAAATAATATTTTAAACGCTGTTTAAAACTTAAACGTCTGTTGGTGAACTCTACCTATGACCCGTACGGTTATCAAAGAATCCATGGTCTGATGGTCATTATAACACGAGGAAATTATTTTCCCATATAACGGCCCATTGGTCTAGTAGTGGTTTGACTACCAGGCTAAGATCGTTAAGACTCTTCATCAGTACTTAGGTAGGTTCACAGCTATACCTAATATAATATCCAGTGTAAAATTGTATACGAAGTAGTACTAACTTGAGTGCCGAGACAGGAGAGGTCAACGGGCGCCGCCCGCTCCACCAGGTACCGCATGACGGCCACGCTGCCGTCCAGCGCCGCCCAGTGCGCCGGCGTGTAGCCATGCTGGTCGCGAGCGCTTAGCACCTCAACGCCCAGCTTCTCAACTAAACGCTCGATTTCTGACACTTCGCTGAAATAGGATTAATGTTCATTTATACAGGTGAAATTTTATCCCCTTCAAAATTTAAATATAGCAATCTACGAGACAAAAACAAATGACGTATTTTTTCTTTTGGTATAGCCCAGTACAAAAATGTCAAGATAAAGCACTTAGGAAATGTCCGCCAATAATCTAAAATTTTTGAATACGGCCTCGTAGCAACACTTTTTTACGCGATGCGCTTCTCATTATTTTATTACGATACCTACTATCCATAAATGTTTTTGATTTTCCCTTCATATCTTAATAGGCTTAGGACCGACATGTGTGACGTATTGTTTTTACGCCTCCTGCGTCGAGACGTGACGTGGCTAGCGTGATTACCGAAGGCCTACAGGGAATCGAGCCGGTGTAGTAAGAGAAGTACCTATACCTACACCGTGCATTTTAAACCTCCTGGCAAATGAAGCCCATGTTATGTTACCATTATGTGTAACATCTTGGCAATGCTTTTTTTTTAAATTAAAATAATATATCTTGGAAAAATATTGATTCAGCTATTCATTTTGAAAAACGCTGTGACACACACGGACGTATCTGTGTAAGGTTCATTCATCGAGGACATAATTTTTCAAGTTAAAAAGCAAAGTAACAGCCTATAATCATCCCATTGCAGGGAAAAGGCCCCCATCATTGAATTCAAGTTACTATAGCAATGATGGGAACTGGTATAATCACCACGCTTGCCTAATGCGGGTTGGTGATCACAAACCCGAGCAACGTTCAAAAATTCGAAACTTTTTGCTGCCCGACCCGGGAATCA
Source organism: Anania crocealis (assembly GCA_949315895.1). Classification (NCBI taxonomy): domain Eukaryota; kingdom Metazoa; phylum Arthropoda; class Insecta; order Lepidoptera; family Crambidae; genus Anania; species Anania crocealis. The sequence continues at coordinate 3,640,837 of OX438856.1, forward strand.
AACCTGGGACTCCAAGATCTTGGCCCGGTATTTCAACCACTAGACCAACGAGGCGTTTAAATACTGATATTATAATTTCAATTAAATTTAAACCTTTTTTTAAGACTATTTTAATTAGTAATAAAATAAAAATAACATTGCCAAGATGTTATATTTAATACATACATACATACATACACTCACGCCTTTTTCCCGGAGGGGTAGGCAGAGACCACATCTTTCCACTTGCTACGATCCTTACAGACTACTTTCGCTTCATCCACATTCATTAATCTTTTCATACACGTTCGCCGGTTTAGGGTACTCTTGACCTGACCTTTCTTTAGAACTTCCCCGATTTGATCAAGATAAGTTCGTCGAGGCCTTCCCCTTCCAACATTTCCATTCATACTCGCCATATATATCTTTTTAGTCAATCTGCTTTCATTCATCCTCTCAACATGTCCAAACCATTTAAGCATTCCTTTTTCAATACTGGTCACTACATCCTCTTTTACATTACATCGATACCTTATCACACTATTTTTAATCCTGTCACTCAGATTGACTCTAATCATACTTCTTAACGCTCTCATTTCCACTGCATTTACTCTGCTTTCATGTTTTCTCTGCCACACCCAACTTTCACTCCCATACATCAGTGTTGGAACCAACACCCCTCCATGCACAGCCAGGCGGGCCTTTTCGGACACCTTCTGACTGCTCATAAAAGCGTGCAACGCTCCATTCACCATGTTGCCGGCATTTACTCTCCTTTCAATATCACTATTACACCTTCCATCCGCTGTAAACATTGATCCCAAATAAACAAACTCTTTCACTTGCTCCACTTTTTCATCTCCTATCAAAATGTTACACTCTGTCATGCTATCCTCCTTTTCAAAAACCATTGCTTTTGTCTTACTTACATTCACTTTCATTCCTTTCTTGTTCAAATCTTCATGCACAATATTTACCATCTCCTGCAACCCCTCTGCCGACGATGCGAGTAAGACTTGATCATCAGCATAGAGCAGACATTTGACGATCAAATCGTTCATTCTAAGTCCCCGTTCACTTTCTTTCAAATTTTTCAAGCAACTATCCATGAATAAGTTAAACAGCCATGGTGACGCTACACATCCTTGTCTAACACCTTTTTCGATGCTAAACAATTCAGTGTAGGTACGCCCCGTTGATCCTGACACAAGCACTAGAATCCTTGTATAGGGATTTCAGTGCTTGTATCAAAATACTGTTCACCCCATACATGGATAGTGCTGACCACAATTCATTCCTCACCACTCTATCATAGGCCTTTTCCAAATCCACGAATGCGCAATAGACTTTCTGGTTTTTAGCCAAAGATTTTTCAGCTATGCACCGCAAGAAAAATACCTGATCCGTACATCCCATTCCCTTTCGAAATCCTGCCTGAGCATCCCATACTTTCTCATCAGTATCTTTCGTCACTCTCTCAATCAATACCTTTGCATACAGTTTGCCAACGACACTAAGCAGGCTTATACCGCGATAATTTTTGCAGTCTAGCTGTGACCCTTTTCCCTTATACAGCGGAACTATAACAGCCTTGCACCAATCACTTGGTACTCGGCCGCTTCTCCAACACAAGTTGAAAAGGCAGTACAGCTGATTAGCTACTGCACCTTCGCCAGCCTTTAGCATCTCGACTGATACTCTATCATACCCGGCAGCCTTACCCGACTTCATACTTTTCAACGCTTTTAGAATCTCATCCATTTCTATCTCACTGTCATCTACTTCTGGTATATTCAACTCTTGCGCTGCTTCTTCTTTTTCAAACAAACTTTCAAAATATTCCTTCCATCTTTTCAACACTTTCATTTATATTTAATGGTTACTTATAATAGGCTTTGTTTGTCAGGCGTTCAATAATGCACGGTGTAAACAAAGCCTCACCCAGACCGAACTGCTTCGAATATGAGCTGATGTAGATCCGAGTGGTGGTTGAAGCTGGCGATGGCGCGCGGGGGAGCGGCGGGCGCGTCGGGCGACATGGGCGAGCACGGTGGCAAGGCCTCCTCGGCCGCCATCGTGCACGGGGGCGGCTGCGGCAGCGCCCATACGCCGCGCGCCGCCCCCGGGCTTGGGTACACCTGCCATGGAAACAAGATGCTTGTTTGGCTTTTTTTAAGCAAGGTCACAGTACAACTGCCAAGAGAATACGCGTTGGTTGGCTTTGATTTTTGTCTATTGAACTTTAATATTTAAATGCTTTTACTTCTGCCCAAACGTGAGCGCTGTGATTGGTTGCTTTTGATGTTAAAAGAATTGGTTTGATTGACGTTCTTTGAACTCGTTTACTCGTATGTGTAGTGGGCGCAAGCGGCGACGTCGGTTCTCGTAAAAATTTCAAACCTAGCTTTTTCCATGTTCGGTGGTTATAGCCTAAACATATTTTTTCTTTCGTCTGTTACGTTTTCACGCCTAAACCACTAAGCTGGTTTTGATGATATTTGCAACAGAGATAGAACTGGGAAAGGCCTTAGGTTGATCAAAGTAACTATTCCAAGCGGGCAAAACTTAGTAGGTAACCTACTTACCTTTGGTAAATCCAAGAAAACTATAACTATATAACACCATGTATATACCTAATAGAAGAAGATTTGGGGTATAATACTCTAGCAGGAATTATAATTTTCTTAAATAATTAGAACCTATCTAATGTAAGTCTACGTCACAGTGTAACTGGTATAAATAAGGAAGGTACTTTTGCTAGTACCTACTTACTTACCTACAACTAATTAATAATATTATATTTTTTATTCATGATCAATCAAACATCATTTGTGGTCTTCGTAGTTGCAAGATGATATTTAAGATGCGAAGTCAGGTGATATGGGTGATATCAATTACCTAATACAGATGTTCAGGACTCTACGTACCTAGCGCATCCTTTCTACTAACATTAAAATTTATAATACACGGTACATTTTAAACCACCTGGAAAACGAAGCCAATGTTATACTTATGTGACCATTATGTACTTATAACATCATGGCATTGTTTTATGATCTATCAATATATATTTTTTATTAATTATTTATTCAGACTTTTAAATTTTGTAACACGCTGTGACGCGCACAGACAAACTATTTTGCTGCTGCAATAAACCTTACACAGCTAAATCCGTGCGCGTCACAGCATGTTTCAAAATAAACAGATGAACCAATATTTTAAATTTTATAAAAAAAACTGCCACGGTGTTATACATAGGTGTAATGGTGGTTGCAATTGCACCTTGTTTATGTAATGCCCAACAGTGAATAATCTAAATTTGATTATTATTTTCTACATTATTTACATTACGCCAACGTTCTACCACCTGAAGGTTGTCTGAAGCTTCTAGCGATATGACAACCCCAATATTGTAGCTCTAAATAAAGATAGCTCTTTTATTATATTAAATTTGATTGGTGTGCAATTAAGATTACCTACTTAACTATCTATTAGGCCTTTTAATAATTCCCTTTGTTCAATATTCATCACATCTATTCTGTGATTCTCATCAATTGCCTTACCTTACTACTCACGGCGAGGCCGCCCCCCGCCACAGATTGGCTCTCCCCTTCCACGGCCACTTCAGCGGCTCACAAACACACTATGAAACGAAAATCCTACTTAATTAATAAAAATAAAACTAGGATCAGTTACTTGCGTGACATGGGGCTACTAAAATCAAAACATAACTCTTATTGATCCGTGTTCTATGAAAAGAGCATGCGCCGTATTTCATCCAAGTCCTCATTGGTTCAAAAGTTACACTGCGTGTCAAAATATCTGCAGCATGCTTATTAGGGCACTAGGCCTAGACGTTTGGAGGACATTTTCTCAATCATAACTTAAGAGAATAAATGGATTTTAATTAAATGTACCATTAAGTTATTATCAACGAAAGCGGAAATTGGGAATCAAATTATGCGTGCTTTTGCCTTTACCGGGGAGTCTTTGTTTGATTATGATAATGATTTTGATCACTTTATGATCTTACATAGTGCTTGCATATACCTAAAATTAAAATTTAACTGTGTGTATCTTACGTCAGTACTTATTGTGATCATCATCAGAATCATTGGAAATTATCAACGGATTGAATATAATAGTCGGCCGATTTTGATTTGTCGATTAGTTATGTTCAGCTTTCTGTGACTGGTATAGTTAAATTAATTTTTAGATGACTAGAACTCGTTTTTGTGTGTTGGCAAGTAAGTCGTCTTTTTCAGTGAGAATTGTCATTCTAATCAAGCTCTTTAATTGGAGACTAATGTGATGTGAGATGTCACATATTTTAGGACTACTCACTAGTACTCACTACCCCCTTGTCACACAATGTCTCACTTTGTCAACCCCCTCCCACCCCTTAACGTTTGACGTAATTGGCCCCCAACACAGATCTAAATAAAATTGAGTAGAGATAATTACAGGCTATTTTTCATCCCGGGAAAAAGTTCGGTTACTGTGGAATAGTTCAAAATTTCCCGCGTACGAAGTCACGAGCAACAGTAATACTTGTTATTTAATTAGCGTAGCAGGTACTACAACCAAAAATGTCCTAGGTACATGGACATTGCATTGAACATAAAATTGCATGAACCTATGTATGTACCTACTTGAGTGATTTATTTGAATGCTCATTCATACTATGTACCACAGAAGATACCATAGATTTAGTATATATATTATACTACGTTTATGGAAGATACAAACTGCTAACGCCATCTAGTTACACTAATGAAAATGACGTTTCACTGGATTACTAGTGCTTTTGTTTTGGGTTCTTGTTTATCAAAAGGGTAATATCATATCAATGAGAATACCTACTAAAAATATTTTGTAACTTTTAAGATTTTACAGTTTATTTTATGTTAAAGATAATCCAGCTTATAAAGAAATAATTTAAAATCCCTTTGTATGCCTGAAAAACAATATTTAAATCTTATTGCAGGGATTGTTGATCAACAATCAGGGTGAGTATTGAATAGGATGCAGTGGGGCAGGACTATTTTTGTATGTATATACTGAACAAGATTTATAATAAAAGTTTAATTTATATCATTTGTATACAATAAAAAAACCTAACATAGTTGATACTATGATACATAAATAAGGTTGAAACATCAAATCAAAACCCCCTTTAAAATTGTGAAAATGAACTTTAATTCAGCAAATTTTATACTAAATGTATAAATATGATATATTCTAGATTTCGTTTTCTACCTAAATAGACATGTTATAAAAAAGTGTACAACTAAAACTAGTAGCTGATTAAACATCTCAATGTGGCTTATCAATTAGTAAGATCTTGTAAAAGCACTTTGTTTAAAATTGTTTATTATACTTAAATAATAGATAAAATAATGAAAGCTTATAGCTTACAACTGATGTTGAACTTTCAAACAACAATCATTTTCAATACATATCTTAAACTTCTAGTAAACTTGAAACATTTAACGAGCAAACTGAATAAATTATTATTCACAATAAGAAACAAACTTAACAATGTCGATAGCTCAAATTAATATTTAACAAGTGTCGACTTCACAAATTGTTAGTGTAGATATAATCAGTAGTCAGGACTATTTCAATGCTATGTTTTGTCAATGCCAATATTAATGATTTCTTTTTGACTATTAATTACTGTATTGATATTGTATTGTTCAAGTCTTTCTTCCCAGCATTATCTTTTTTGTGTTTTAAAACTCACAGAGAGAGGTTGGCCGTGTAGAACATAACCATTTAACGCTTGTATTGCCATTGCAGCTTGGTCATAATTTCTCATTGTAACGAAACCAAATCCTTTACTCTTATTAGTTTCATGGTCTTTAATAATCTTAACAGACACAATAGCACCATAGGGACCAAACAATTGCCACAGAGTCAACTCCTCCACTTCTGGAGCTATATTATAAATGTAAATAGACCAAGTACTTGGAGAATTATGGTCACTCATAGCACCCATATGATTGATCCAGTGGTATGGCTTAACCATGGGATTCTTAGTAAAATTATTGTTATTGTTTTTATGTTTATTTGGATTACTCTTATTAGCATACTTAACAGTTAATGGGTGTAAAAAACCCGGGGGAGTTGAGCCATTAATATTTTGAATGGCTCTTTCCGATTCATATTGGTGTTCATATAAAACAAACGCTATACCTGCAGCTATACGGGAATTAACTATTTTACCGAATTGTGCAAAGAGCCCATGTAAATCCTGCAAGGTCAGTTCATTGGGCAGGTTACATACGTAGAGGTTCCAATCGGCTTCCGGCTTCGACGGCGGTTTTAACTCCGGGTTGAGGAGCGCATGAGACACTTTGAGCGTCTTATTCTGCATCAGGAGGCCGTTAAACGCCTTCCGGGCTTTCGTTGCATCCTCAGGACAAGTGTACTCCACGAACCCATAGCCTCGGTTCGCTATCAGTTTACAACTTTCCAATTTACCCATTGTCGAAAATAGCGAGAACATCATATCCTGTGTCATAACTTCAGGAATATAATTGATGATAAGTTTTGTAGGTGATTCGTCGGGCCCATATTCACTATTTCCTTGACAATTACCGTCTTGACACGATTCCGACATTTTTTAATTGTTGTCGGTGAATGACATTTCTCCATAAAGTTCATAGTCTTTTTTAGTTTCGTTCGGAAATGGAAGCACGTGGCAGAAAAGAGAAAAGTTTAAACTTGAAAAAATTAAGTCGGTATCTTACTTGTAGTAGCACATTTATTATAATGTTTTGTTCATTAGCACATAACTTCAGATACACATTTGTTAATATATCAGTGTTTATATTAGGATTCAAACGTTTATTTACACCAACAATATTACGTAAATAAACATTCACAATTATTTATAAGATAAGCTAGAACTTATTCGTATGAATATCAGTTAAAGGCGTACACAGCTTTGACCATATTTTTAATAAATAAATTAAATGTGGACAACATCACATACATTGTTCTAATCCCAATTTGAATAACTATATAAAGCACTCGTATTTTGGAAACCAGAAACAACGAAGCTGCCATAAACACCCAGACCCGAGAAAATGTAGACTAACACTTATTTTCTACATTGACCCGTCCGGGAATCAAACCCGGGACCTTGGAACAGGCGACACCTTGAAAACCGGTGTGTACGCCACTTCGCCACAGTGGTCGTCAAAGTTAGTGTTTTGTATAACAAAAAAATCAACCTAAATATATTTTGCGATCAGGGTATACCTTAGATCCTACAAAAAAAATGCATTTAACAGCTTTCGTAGGCAAAATAGCAACTGATAATTTGATTAATAAAGACATGTCAATCTATTAAGCTGGCAACTCAGTAAATGTCAAGCTGTCAAGAACATTGACTTGAATCTTGATCATAGACCTAGTATTTAAGTTTATGGTCTAGATATATTTTACTCTTTGGTCTAGATCATAGACTTTTCGGTCTTGCTAGTTGATAGAGATAGGCATAGGGTAAGTTCTAAGGGTAAGTTAGATAAATACTGTTTAAAATGCCTCAATTGATCTTTTTTGGTATTTCGCTTAAAAATAGTTTAGATAAGTACTGTATTTCGTATTAACTGTTCTAAACACACGACTTCAAAATATGTTGAATATCGGATTTTCAATAATGCGATAGAAATTGCGAAAAGATTTGTATTAAAGTATTTAAATATTTTGATAGGTCTTATTTTATAAACAATAGTAAGTATACTTTTCCTTCATAAGATGACTTAGGTACATAAATTTTGTCAGGTCTATTGATTTTTTAGGGAGTAGTTAGTTTAATATTTTTTAAATCAATATCACTACGATTAACTCTGGTCAATTAGAGTATTAAATTGGTTTATTTAATGCTTTAGGCCTTATCATAATTATGTACTTACATGGTTATAATAAAAAATATATTAAAATTAGGTACCTACATACAATAGCGTCTCCTTACGACACACAGTCAACTTTATATCCCGTCCAAATTATGTTGACATACACTAATATGGATATTTATGTTATTTTATATGATCTATTCTATTGATCTAAATTATATTAAATTTTTACCAATTTTTACCCTTGCCAAATGGGCACAAAATTAAATCACAATTACACGTATTTTTCGTTTGTTTCAGAAATTAAAAATAACACAGAATTTTGTTTTTTAATAAGGAAATAAACCTAGAAATTAATTAAAAAATCTCTTACGTTTAGGTAAGTATTTCTTGAAATAGCCTCGAATAAACACGTAATCTAAGCACAATAATGAAAATAACAGCGCAGGAAGTAAACAAACAAGTGGCCCATCACGCACTCGGATATATGCCACTCACTCACTCCACTCGGTTCTACTATATCCTTTGTTCTTTTCTAACACTCTCGCCGTTCATCGCTACTTCTCGGGCGGGAATAGTTAGATTACAGTCGCACTTTGCCGGCCGACACCCTTATATTCATAAATCGCCAGTCTGCGATTCTGCTGATTATTTATCTAGTTTTTTTTAAAATTAATGTATTACATCAATGTAATTTTTCTTTCTTTCAAAATTCTTATCGGTTGACTTTAACGTCCCATTATTTTTAGACATGTTTTAGGATAAAATGAGTGCGTTTTCATTTAATTTTTGAAAAATGAAGCTTTTTATAAGCTTTTTTTTTTAATTTATTTTTACGGCTTTTATAACCTTAAAACTCAGTGTTGCCCTTCATTTTCGGAAATCATACTTCACCGTACTTCACATTAGATAAATTTAAGGCATAGATAGGTCCACAAACATTTGAGTGAAATAGTTCTAAAACTGAACTTGACTTTTTTAAATAGGAAATATTTTTAACTGGTTTCCTCTATGGGTGAATCTTACAGATTTCCCGAAAAATCAAAGTAATGCAGTTTGTGTGTTGCTGCTTCTAAATAAAATGACGTAGGTACTTACAACCGAAAAGAATGGACCATAACTTAAATATTATAAGTGAAGTCGATCAAATAAAAATCGCCAACGCTATTTCTTGTGACATCGGAGATGTATTAGACACTTTACAAATAAAAGAAAAAGATCTTACTATAGTTACCCAAAATATCAGAAGTGCCTACTGCAATTTTAACGACTTTTTGATCTCACTATCACAGCTCAACTTTAACCCAGATATAATTATTTTAACGGAGTGTTGGCTCAGTGATCATAAACCAATCCCTATCATTCCAAATTATAACTCATACTCATCATCTCGTTACTTTAACAAAAGCGATGGTGTTATAGTCTACATAAAAGATAGTCATAATGCAAAAGTTAATGAAATACAATTACAAGATGCTTCCTCGATACAGATTCAAATTAACAAAGTCACAATACTAGCCACCTACCGCTCACCCTCAATCACTAATACGAACAGGTTTGTAGGTGCATAGGTACAGTTGAGTGCACCCTAACTAGGTCAATAAACCAAACGTGCGTCACAGACGACTCAACCTTGTACAATATTTTATAATTAATAAATCAGTGTGTCTTGAAACTTGATCGTGTTTGATTGTCTCCGCAATTACATAACTCCAAATACCTTACGCTCCACCATACACGCACACTCATCCTAAAGTGGTGACCCCGACTGAAAAACTCATCGCTCGGTGACTGCACTGCACGATTCTACTGGTCTCTCACAAGCGGAATCGCCATAGAATCTTCAAGAGGCACATAGTCACTGAAACATGAGTCTTGGAGGAATAAACGATCCCACGGTCATGTTTAACTGTGGAGCTTCTACTGCTGGAGCTAGCAACGGCGGCTACACATCAAATAGTGAGCTAGCAGCGGTTACAGTATCGTCAAAAATACCGGAGTTTTGGACCGAGATGCCTAGAATATGGTTCGCCCAATTTGAAACGGTGATGGCGCCACAGAAACAAGGTGATGACGTCAAATACAGCATGGTTGTATCCAAACTCGGAAAGGAAGCGATACGTCAAATTTCCGACATTTTAATTTCACCTCCGAGCACTGACAAATACATCACATTAAAATCTAGATTGCTATCAGTGTACGAAGAGTCAGAAGAGCGACAATTCCAGAAATTGATTGGCGAAATGGAGCTCGGTGATCAAAAGCCGTCACAACTACTACGACGCATGAGGGAACTCGCCAAAAACACAAATGTTCCTGACAAAACACTATTAAATTTATGGACGTCAAGACTACCAACACACGTTCGCGCCGTACTCACTGTCAGCCAAGATCAAAATCTCGACAACCTCGCCGGCATCGCGGACAAAATTATTGAAAATAACAGAGGAGAAATTTGCACTGTATCCAATGACCAATCTCCGATTATGTTAGAACTGCTGTCACAAGTGAGTAAACTTTCCTTGGAAGTAGCTGCACTTCGAGCTCAAGTCAGTGGCATCGACAGTCCCAACTTCAACAATAGACATCGAAGCCGTTCAAGATCGCAGTCACGCACAAGAATAACACCTGACAACCCGAAATGGCTGTGCAAGTACCACCTGCGTTTCAGAAATAGAGCCCGTAATTGCGAAAAGCCATGCAACTGGAAAAGGCCGTCGGAAAACTAGATTTAGCGTTGACCGAGGCGGTCGTCAGCGCTATACTCCCATCTAACCGCCTTTGCGTAACCGACCGAAAAAGTGGGTTTCGATTTCTGGTAGATACCGGCGCTAACATCTCCGTTCTTCCTAAAAGTGGAGCAAATCGTATACAAACCTCCACATACAAATTATACGCCGCAAACGGAACCGAAATAAAAACATATGGCGAGAAAACGCTGACATTAGACCTGAATACGAGACGACCGTACCGATGGACATTTGTTGTCGCAGACATTACGCAACCTATACTTGGGGCCGATTTTCTAGAACATCATAATATTCTGGTGGATGTGCGAAACAAAAAACTAATTGATCGAAAAACAGGACTTTTGTCACAAGGAAAAATCATTCAATCAAGCTTACCAACATTGACAACCATCAAGTTGGCTGATCCATTCGCTGACCTATTAGAAAAATATACCAACATCACCAAACCACTGAACGGCCTCATTGAACCAAAACATGATGTTAAACACCAAATAATAACACAAGGACATCCAGTTTATTCAAAATGTCGCCCGCTACCAACGGATTTATATCAACTTGTAAAGAAAGAAATTGAACACATGTTGGAGGCTGGATTATGCAGACCGTCTAAAAGTCCTTGGGCCAGCCCACTTCACGTCGTTAAGAAAAAAAACGGTGACTTACGATTATGTGGCGACTACAGGAGATTGAACGCAATAACCGTCCCAGATAGATACCCTATACCTAGAGTGACAGATTTTTCATATATATTACCGGGAACAGTAATATATTCACGAATTGATATCCAGAGGGCGTACAACCAAATCCCTGTACAAGAAGTCGAGAAAACTGCTGTAATTACTCCATTTGGCTTATTCGAATTTCCTAGAATGCCATTTGGATTGCGCAATTCAGGCCAAACCTTCGTCAGATTTATTAATTCGGTACTATCCGGCCTAGACTTCATTTTTGCATACGTCGACGATATTCTGATAGGATCAAGATCCAAGGAAGAACACAAATGCCACCTCAATGAAGTATTCAAAAGGTTGAACGAGAACGGCATAACAATAAATCAATCAAAATGCGAGTTTGGTCGATCAGAAATAGAATTCCTCGGATATATAATCACACCGGAAGGAATTAGACCAACAACTGAAAAAACAGAAGCGATCAACAATTATCCGAAACCTGAAACCGTCCAGGAGCTCAGACGCTTTCTAGGTATGATCAACTTCTACAGAAATCATATACCTAAAGCTGCCAAATACCAAACACATCTAAACACATATCTTAGCAGTTCGAAGAAAAAGGATAACACCAAAATCCAGTGGACACCAGAAGCTATAGAAGCATTCAATCAATGTAAGGAAAGTTTAAAAAACGCCGTTACATTGACTTCCCCTTCAAGCGCAGCCCCACTATCCTTAATGACAGACGCCTCACAGACCTGCGTGGGAGCGGTCCTACAACAATATGAAAATAACACTTGGAAACCATTGTCATTCTTCTCCAAGGGCTTGTCGGAAGCGCAATCCAAGTACAGTACATATGATCGTGAGCTACTAGCAGTATACATGGCGATGACACATTTTCAACCATACATTGAAGGAAGAGAATTGATCGTTTATACGGATCACAAACCATTATGTCACGCATTCACAACGAAAACAAACGTCACGAGTAAAAAGGTCGTCGACCCAAGGCGAACTCGTCATCTACAATATATCGCACAATTTACTACGGATATAAGACACCTTGCCGGTAACTTGAACCCCGTCGCCGATGCATTATCAAGAATAGCACAAATAGATTGTCCTTCACCCGTGGATTGGAATGAGTTAGCAAAGACGCAATATGAGCCCGAACTAAAACAATTGTTAGATAAAAACAACAAGAAATTCAAGATAATTAGCCTCGGAGATAATAAAAACCTGTACTGTGATAATACTACAGAAAACTTACGTCCATACGTACCGAAGAAATTACGTAAAGACATATTCGATATTATGCACAACGTAACACATCCAGGTGTAAGATCAACCCGTAAACTCATCACAAAACATTATTTTTGGCCGAACATGAACGCAGATATCGGTCAATGGGCTAAAACATGTGTCGCGTGTCAGAAAAGCAAAGTATTGCGACACAATATGTCATCCATTGGTACGTTTGCCCCCACAACACGTTTAGAGCACGTACACATGGACATCGTCGGCCCGCTTCCAGAATCAAACAGCAATAGATACATCATTACCATGATAGACAGAGCAACACGATGGCCAGAAGCTGTTCCAGTATCAGAAATAACAGCACAGACAGTCGCGAAAGCATTCGTAACCACATGGATCTCTCGTTTCGGCTGTCCAGCCACAATTTCGACAGATCAAGGCAGACAATTTGAGTCAGATCTATTCATCTCCCTTAATAAACTATTGGGTATCAAGAAAATACGGACTACGAGTTATCACCCACAAGCCAACGGAATGATAGAAAGATGGCACAGAACGATGAAAGCCGCTATCATAGCCCGTGGTAACACAACACAGTGGAGTACAGAATTGCCAATAGTCCTACTCGGTTTAAGAGCCGCGATTCGAGCTGATGACAAAGTAAGCCCTGCACAAATGCTGTACGGAACCAACATTCGCATTCCAGGAGTATTTTTCGAGCAGAAAAAGCTAGATAAATCCCCAGAAAGCTACACGAGCGATTTGATAAGAGCTATGGAAAATGCAACGCCATTGAAATGCGATCATCACGGAAAACACAGATCATACATTCATCCCGATATGGCATCATGCGACTATGTTTTCGTACGAACCGACGCAGTAAAAAAACCTTTGACGTCACCATATGAAGGTCCTTACAAAGTTTTAGAAAAACACAGTAAATTCTACAAACTGGAAGTTAAGAACAAAACAGTGGTAATCTCAATAGATAGATTAAAACCCGCATTTATATTACGCAATGATCAAGCGATTGACCCTTCAATATGCATTAAAAATGCAACTACATCTTCAGGCATAATTTCTAAACCAGGCCAAATGAAATCGACGGAAAAAACGGCGTCAGCAACAAAAACTCGGTCAGGTAGGATCGTACGACCAGTGGTTCGTTTTGCACTATAGGCAAAATGCAGCCACATTAAAGTTATAAAACCTACTTTGTATTTTAACACTATAATTTATTTTCGTTTTTGTTTACCACGTTTCTTGTTAATGTTATGACATACATATATTTTTTTTCCTTTTTTACATTTACTTTACATTTAATTCCTAATTTTATTATTTTATGTACGATAGTTAATAAACATTACAATGTATTTTTTTTAAAAAAAGGGGGAAATTATGTAGGTGCATAGGTACAGTTGAGTGCACCCTAACTAGGTCAATAAACCAAACGTGCGTCACAGACGACTCAACCTTGTACAATATTTTATAATTAATAAATCAGTGTGTCTTGAAACTTGATCGTGTTTGATTGTCTCCGCAATTACATAACTCCAAATACCTTACGCTCCACCATACACGCACACTCATCCTAAAGGTTCATTGATTCATTAAATAATCATCTAGAAACATTAGTTGTAAATACACAGGTAGTAATAGCAGGAGATATAAACATAAATATTCTACCAAGAGAAAATGAGTCTAGCTCAGACCAAAACAATAGATCTAACTATCTCAACATGTTAGGAACTCATGGTATCCTAATGGGGCATAATCTACCCACTAGAGAACAAGCCAGCCTAGATCACTTTATGCTCAAAATTGACAGAAAGAAGGTAAACGCGCAAATTAGGGTCCTAAACACCACAATAACTGATCATGCAATGGTACTACTACAACTCCCCTTTTCACATAACAATAATATGGTATTAAAATGTACAAAAACTAAACTAGTGACCAATTATGAAAATGCATTACATGACTTAAGAAACAAAAACCTAAATCAACTGCTGCTCTGTAATGATCCTGAGAAAGTAACTGCAAGACTAATTAATATAATATCCGAGACCCTAAAAGACAATACAAGAAATGTACATATTCCAAATAACAAACGAATAATTAAACCCTGGATTACCCCGGGGATCTTAAGGTGTATTCGAAACAGGAATAAAATGCAACAGAAACTCCGGCGTTCTCCACATGATGAGATGCTTTTAATCACCTTTAGGCGATACCGTACTTTTTGTAATAGGCTAATTAAGAACTTGAAACGTGAATACGAGCGAAAACTTCTACGAGACTCCAAAGGCAACGCTAAGTGTCTCTGGAATAACATAGCTACAATTACTCATTCAAAAAAAACAAAATCTAACATCTCAAATTTGACAAATATCAAACCTACCAAAATTGAATCAGCAAATTTTGTGAATAGTTACTTTAGTAATATAGGAAAAAATCTGGCCGATGCCATTGTTAAATCTGATGCAGCTCGTTCTATATCTGATTTCTGTACTCCTTCGAATCCATCCTCCTTTGTCCTGTTTGATACTGATGAAGAGGAAGTCCACACCACACTTATGAGTCTTAATACAAATAGCGCTCCTGGCTGTGACGACGTACCTACAAGATTCCTTAAACTCGCGAAGTTTGAAATAGTGCCTATAGTTACTCACCTTGTAAATCTAAGTTTTAGCAAGGGCATATTTCCAGGTTTATTTAAAAAATCGTTGGTAACACCGATTTATAAGAGCGGGGATGAGGGGAATGTTAACAACTACAGACCTATATCGGTTCTGCCATCAATATCTAAAATACTGGAGAAAATACTCAATAAAAGGCTTCTAAATTATTTAAATAAATATAACATCCTCTCAAATTCACAATATGGATTTCGTGCTGGTAGATCCACCGAAGATGCTGTGGCAGCGCTGACCTCTGTGGTTGCTGAAAGTCTTGATAACAAAGATAAATGTCTGGCCGTATTCCTCGACTTAAAAAAGGCATTCGACACGGTGTCCCTCCCCATCCTGCAACAGAAGCTGGAAAAAGTGGGAATTAGGGGTACTCCCCTTGAACTTCTTAAGAGTTACCTGAATGGAAGGTCCCAGAGAGTTAAGCTCGACCAAACAGTTAGTAATATTGCCGGTGTAAGCTATGGCGTCCCGCAAGGGAGCGTGCTGGGACCAACACTGTTCTTGGTCTACATAAATGACCTCTGCAATATGATGATCCCAAACACCAAGATATTTTCCTACGCAGATGACACTGCCCTGGTCTTTACTGGAGATACATGGAACTGTGTAAAGAGTCATGCTGAGCAAGCACTAACCAAAATTGCTGAATGGTTAACTGCAAACCTGCTTACGCTTAACACCTCAAAAACAAATTACATGTGTTTCTCAATATGTGACAGGTATCAGCCTGATGCAGCTTTTGAGATTAAAATTCATCGGTGCGACCATGCGTTGGGCCCATATTGCACATGTCCTGTTATAAGTAAGGTTACATCTACAAAATATCTCGGAGTCATATTAGATCAGGGACTTAACTGGCGAGGTCACATTGATCTAGTTTCCAATAGGTTGCGAAAATTGATCTGGGTTTTTAAGGAACTAAGGCATATTACTGATAAACAATTATTAAAGGAAATATATGTGGCATTAGCACAGTCAATCATTATATATTGCATTGCATTGTGGGGAGGTGCTCTTAAGACCAAATTTCTTCAGGTTGAGCGTGCTCAGAGAACTTTGCTAAAAGTAATGTTCTTTAAAAAAAGGCGTTTTTCTACTCAACGTTTATATTTGATTGCAGACTTACTTACGGTTAGAAAGCTTTATATACTGAACACTATTTTAAAAAAACACAAGTCTATAGGATACTGCTCTGATAATGTAACAAGACGAAGAAAGGATAAAGTAGCTCCAATAACATATGTTCACACTCAGTTCGCTAAGTATCAGTTCACACACTTATCATCGAAAATTTACAACAAAAATATAAAATTCTAAAAATCTACTCGCTGACGACAAAAGAATGCAAAAAAGAAGTTATGAAATGGCTAAAGAATCTAGACTATAATGAGACGGAAAAAATCTTATCATCATGTTCATGATCTTGATTAATTAAGTTATTTTACGCACGAATTCTCTGTTTGTTTACAGATGCCCTTTCACATACACACATACACACCAATCACACACACACACACACACACACACAACACACACTTGCATATTTTTGTAATTTTTCTGTAATAATTAAGGTGTAGGTTAAGTTAATACTAATTAGTTAAGGAAGAGTGACTCCCTCCAACACAGGTGCTTATGTACTTAATAGAGGAAGTCCACACTTAAATTGTTGTAAAAAAAAAAAAAAATATTTGGACCGAATAAATACTTTATTATTATTATTATTTACGAATGTGTTAAGTATAAACACTTTGACCGTAATGTTTTCATAAAAAAGGGGAATCGACCGCATCCAGTTCACCAGATCATTTGCACCAGAATTATTATGTTGTTATATCAAA
Organism: Anania crocealis; assembly: GCA_949315895.1. Taxonomy (NCBI): domain Eukaryota; kingdom Metazoa; phylum Arthropoda; class Insecta; order Lepidoptera; family Crambidae; genus Anania; species Anania crocealis. The sequence goes on from OX438856.1 coordinate 3,657,893, forward strand.
TCAGAGACCAATTGGTATTTTTTCCTATTAAATAAAATCTAGATCTAGATACTATCGTAGGGTAGTGGTTTAATTAAGTACTACTCTCCATTATCCATAGGTTTTACCGAGAAGCTTCGGCTCGCGGTTAGTGGTAGACGCTCGCTTCCCATTATAGGTTGAGCTATGCGCCCAGCATAGCCGAGCATACCCGTGTGCGACAATGGCGGCCTTTTGCAGCGACAACATTGTCGTTGCAGTGGTCGTGGTTTGGGTCAGTGAAGATGCCTTGCCTTGCCGACCTAAAGACATACACGGAGGTGGATGATAAGGCATACGACGAGCGCATAACTTCCCCCCTCTAGCAGACTAAGGGGCGTTGCTCTGCGGTTACATTGCACATCCCGCCAGTCTGTGGAAGATTCTCCTAGTGTAGGTACAGGATCCCCTACTAATTATGCCTGAGGCCGTACATTCGTAACACAAGATCGAGAAAGGATAATGGAAGAGAAACAAAAGTGTATCGAATGACAAATTTCATCATTTTTAGGGTTCCGTACCCAAAGGGTAAAAACGGGACCCTATTACTAAGACTTCGCTGTCTGTCCGTCTGTCCGTCGCTCTGTCACCAGGCTGTATCTCAAGAGCCGCGATAGCTAGACTGTTGAAATTTTCACAAATTACGTATTTCTGTTGCCGCAATAACAACAAATACTAAAAACAAAATAAAATAAATATTTAAAGGGGGCTCCCATACAACAAACCCGATTTTTTGGCCTTTTTGGATCGTGCGCGAGTCAGATTCGCACGTGGCCGGTTATTCATATTTAGAAACTTCTACACCATGCAACGTCAACATACGTTGCGTTGTATATCACATCACATATCACAGGTCTTTTAGTAGGCGGCTTGGCGATCGAACCAGCCACCCTGATATCAAAATGGCTTAAAAAATAAATATCAAAATTGACGACCATTTGGATCAGCGGTAGTAAACGCTGCTTCTGAGCGTGCATTGCTTATTTGTGTGCATGAACATGTCTGTTCGCCATTTGGTCTGGGTGTTTTCTATGTATTATAAGTATATATTAGGGGTTAAAGTATGAAATTGCCGTTTTGTATGGATGAAATCGAGAAAAGTCATTTTTCCATACTAACAATTTTTTAGTTTTTTTAAAAACGCCTGAACCGTTCTCGATGCAATTAAAGGTAAAAGTTAGATGGTTATAAAGGTACGCATTATAGTATTTAAATTTCTGAAAATCAAAGTATATAATACACATATACTTAATTGAAGCAAGAAGGTCAGCTGACACATTGTAAGGGTCTTTTCAACGACTTCCTTTGAAGTAATAGGCACTATATTGCATTTTTTGTTTAGTCAAAAGTTACTTTATTTAGTTTTTGATACAATACAAAAAGAATTACGCAATAATATGACAATACTAAAGAGCTATAAACAAAATAAAAAGTGGGAAAATAATCGGCAATTTCATACTTTAACCCCTATTATTAATAAACTTTCTCATTTGTGATTTTCTATATTTTTCATAAGTACACACAATATAGGTATGTATATAATGTACAGCACATACATAATATTATAACACGTGGTAAAAATCATTAAATTGATTTTAAGACCGAATATGTTCTTTACAAAATGCACAATCTTAAATTTCGGGATGATTCCAATACAACAGATACTTACCAGGTTTTTTGATTGATAGTCAGGTTGGTAAAATCAAATATAATAAGATGTTCAAACTCCTCGACACAACAGTTCAAATTGGTTTGAGAGGGCTGTATCACCGGTATAATGGAAACCGTACCCTTTAATATAATGAAGAGGCATTTCATGTCATCTGTAAGCCCAAATATATACCACTTCACTGAAGTACGCTCACATTAAATTTACTAAAAATGAAAACAAATCCAACATGAAAATCAACATGGTACTCAATAACCCAAAAGAGATAGCGTTTATAGTTTTTTTTTTTTTTTTTAAGTTTTAAACTATAAACGCTAGCTCTTAACAACGGCTTTTGGGTTATTGAGTACCATGTTGATTTTCATGTTGGATTTGTTTTACATTTTTAGTAAAAAAAAAATTAAAAATTAAAAACAAATCCAACATGAAAATCAACATTGTACTCAATAACCCAAAAGCCGTTGTTAAGAGATAGCGTTTATAGTTTTAAAACTTATAATTTTTGAGATTACCGATTATTATGACGATTTTTATGTTCGATACATATAAAAAATAATTTTATAGATTTAGAAGTTTTGACATGATAGACCTCTTAATTAATATTTATTTAATACATTGCTCATTCAATACAATTGCATTGTATATAAATAAATACATTACAACATTACTTTTAAAGTAAGACAAAAATATACATATTATGAAGCCTCAATCAATTATTATACTAAGTTAATAGATATTGTGCTGAATTATTGAAAATTATGTTAACATTTGCAAGCCGATATCGAATGTTAGATAAAAGGAGTTAATACAACAATAATCGTCCAGATTAAAAGAAAATTTGTTGTTAAAATATTTGCCAATCCATGGTCCAATAAATTTATTATATCTAGCATCAGCCCTCAAAAAGCTGTCAGTTTTTTTATAATAAGGCATTACAATTAATCATAAAATAATTGTGACACTATTTCTTGCACGATAGCTTATTAACTCTACCTAAATGCAATGATTGGCGTAGAATGAAACTAACATGTTTAGGTAACTAACAAGTTGAAAAATTACAACATTTTAATCCATTAAATTCAAATACTATAATTCATTCTGTAATATAATATATTAACATTTTTATTTCACAAAAGCGGCACACAAAGAGATCATACACAGCTGCAAATCATAATTAAGCTGTCACAATTAAGCATACAAATAATTTATATGGGTTTTCACAAATCTTTAGAAAAATAGCATTTTCGAAATACTTTCACGTCCAATTCAGTAATAAAGTTGAAATTCGCAATTTCTATGATACACAATATTCTAAAATTAAATACACGTACTAAAATTTAGGAACATGGATAAAAAGAAACGTCCACAACGAGTCTTGGTTTGTAATTTGGCTCTGTTAACTAAATACATCGCAGCTTATTAGTCTATCACAAAACGCAAAGTTTCCTAATAAATTGAACTCTACTAGTAATACTTAATTCAAATCAGTTAGGGTAATTCAATAATTTGCAAGGAATATACTTTAAATACACGGATTGTAAACCATATTTTTATTTTGTGTCACCAAAACAAAATAAGGAAAAAATCAAATTGTTAACGTGACTAAATTACTCAAAAACTTTGTTCTACTTAATTCTTTAAGGTTCATAACATTTTTAAATTAAGATTCAACCTAAATCAGGATTAATACATACATCAAACTGTGTCCCCTTAGAAGCAAATGACAAGTATAGAGAGCGATGTTATTAAATCGATTTAGTCTAACCCATTAATTAAGAAAGTATACGAACATAAAAGATTGTTATAAAAACTAGTATAATTCTGATAAGCGTTAGGGTTAGCGTTAGTCTGATGCAACATTTTTTTCTATCGGCTAGATAAAATCTAAAAATTTTATATAATATATTCGAATTTTGATCATAAAAAAATAATGTTTATATTTATCTCATAATATATCTTTTCTACTTGATTTTTACGTACACTATTAAACTCTTAAACATATTATTGCAATGTTTGGTAAGAAAGCATAACAAACTTCAACAATATTATAAAAAATATCTACATTAAATAATATATCACATAAGCAAAAAATACCACCTAGGTACAAAAAACAGCGAAGGAATGTAAAAAAATATTATAGTCAACATAAATAAATCTCAATAACAATCTTATCTTTGACACGTAATTGATCTACCTATCAACAAATAATTTTAATAAATTATTATGCATGAATCTATCTTTCAAAGAGTTCAAACTAAACCTAAATATCAATTATTTATTAGAACAGTTAGCTTCTTGCGAAAAATCGAAACCGCTTCATATACTAGCCGCATAAAAAGCAACATTGTACGAAATATTTCTACATACAATTATTGTCACGAATATACATGAAAATTATACTAAGCTTTGGTTTATAGGTACTTTATAGTTTGATGATAGATTCCAGGCTGGCATACGTGCCAAAAAGGAAACCTGTGATACCGAACATGATAATAAAAATGTCTTTCCACAACTTCCATCCGTGTTTCCCGAGCTGGTCGGGCCAGAATGTGACGATTTCGATGAATGGCGGGAATATGAGCGCCAGTGCAGAGCTGCTAAACGCGCCCACCAGAGAGATAATGCCGCTTAGGTTGGGGATCAATGCCGCCGCTGAAACTACACAACAGATAATACAATAGATGACCTCATACTCATTAGGTGGGCAGGGAGTAGGGATGTACCCTCATTTTCAATATTGGTCTTGAATTTATGTGAACACTTTACATTGAAATGACATACTTTCGGATTTAAATGTGACAATGAATGCTGTAAGTAAAGCATTGTTTCCCAAACATTGTTCTGCCATGGCCCGGTAATTTTCACACTGCCCCTTTGTGACCCACTTAATACTTTTAAAACCAAACTGGTTCCACTTGGTAAAATAATACACATATTAATAGTAAAAATGTTTTATTAATACTACTATTTAGTCACAATGTTTTACTAAAGAATTCAATTTACCCGAAAATGACGAAAGTTTAAGAAGAAAATTTATCATGCGTCTAGTGATAGCAGGTACGAGTATTATTTCATAAACAAGGCGGAAATGTTCCCGGTATTTTATTTTTATGGCCCGGTACCGGATCGCGACCCGGCAAATGGGAAACGCTGCTGTAAAGTGTTCGAAACTTTGGGATAAATCAAAATATAGAGTAAAATCCTAATGAACGAAAGTTAAATCCGAAAATAGCTCTTTCATTTTTCATTCTCAACTTATTACATATTTATCTTTGCGCGCGGATTGAATCGATTTTACATACTATAAAGTCGTAAGTAACTGGGCGCTGATAAACTGCAACTCTCCTACTACCCGTGTCGACGATTAATAAAGCGAGTAACAGATTCTACTCATAACTAAAATAAATTCAGAAGGTGGTACGTTTTAATTATTATCGTATCGATTTTACAAATTTCGTCTGCATCGTCCCATCTCTATTGACGAATCGATAGAGATAAATTATAACTGCAATATTATATTTGTGCTGATACGATAACTGGTTAATATATCATTTATTATAATAGAGGTGTGGAAGGTTCCCATTGTATAGACGGAAAGATTTCGCTGTATCAATAACAATTCGAACCACATGTTTTTGAATTTATCTATAAAATATTAATCGTTCCAAATAAACTTTATCTGATATTAACCTTCAACAGGCTATTGATCAAATACGCATACAATTTTATTTATTTATGTAGGTATTAAGTACTAGCTTTTGCCCACTACATCGTACTCGTTGATTTTAATACCATTCAATAAAGCCTTTATTTAAATCATTAAAAATTGTGTTCAAATCCATTCCATGCATTACTTTTTCTGTACGCATATAAATAGAAAAAATAAAATAAAGAGTATTGTATATGTTTCTGTTGCTTTGATAAAGTATTATTTTCTTAAATATACTTAATTAATTATAGACGAATAACATCCTACAGTGACCACAAACGCTGTAAAGAGTTGAAAACATAAACGCGAGTAAAAACAATAAAGTTATTTTTCATTTGAATACTAACTACTATATAAAACAATTTACATAAATAACCTATACCTAAACCTAAACAATACACTGGTCAATGCTCTCAATGACCTCGTTTCTGTTTTGTCTAACCAAAATATCATTTAGTTTCTTCCCATCCGCGGTAGATTTGATAACCTATAGGTATTTAGGACAAAGTGGGCACTGTAAGTTCATTAGTTATTAATTAAAACTAATTACACAAATCTTAACAGGCAATAAACTGTTTTTCGGTTCAATAATATTAGAATTAAATAATCAATAATATCCGTTTTGCGTATTCAATTTTCCCGCAAATTAATTTCAAACAAAACAAATCATTTTGAACCCCACGCAATGCTAAGTTTGTTAAAATAAAATGAAGTCAATAACAGTCACGCAGGTGTTACAATTAAGTATTTGTTTACAATTGTGACCTTGAATAAATGAATCGACTCGATACCGACTCGATACACATATATAATCAGAAATACTTACATGTTATGAATACAAGTGCGAATCGCGTCACTGCCTCGCCATGTTTGAGGGCTTGCTCGGATGTCAGTTTTGATTTAACATACGGCCACACGATGTTCATGGGCACGTAGAACTGCAGACCGTACGATAGGAAAATGGACGCAGCCATAACCGCCCGAACGCTTTGCGCCAGCCTGGAAATGAACAAGTTAAAATTAACAATAACAGTAAATTCCATTGAATTATGTCAGTCATTAGCCTAAGCTTATCTTATGGCGATTAATTAGCGGATAAACAATAAACATAGCTAAACATATTTATAAACATCCACGATTCCAGCACAAACGCCATTGCTCATCACACGTTCGTTTGCCCTTTGTGGGATCTGAACCCGCATCAACCGCGCTGCACTGGTTATGTAGCGCGTATTAACCAGTATATATACCACTAGACCATAAGCAGCTGATAGTGAGATTTTAATAAATATTCCCTATTCTTTTGTACATGTATAAAATCAATCATTTTTTTCTGTTGTCATGTAAAGTCACCTGATCGAAATTAAAATAACTACTTGACTTCATGTAACTAGATAAATCAATGCGGGTTGGATCACAAACACGAACAATGATTGAAAATCGAAACTCTTGTTGTACCTAAATCACTAGACTAGTGTTTCCCAAACTTTGTTCTGCCATGGTCCGATAATTCAGTTGAGAGGATGAATGAAAGCATGAAAGCAGGTTGACTAAAAACATATATATGGCGAGTATGAAAGGAAATGTTGGAAGGGGAAGGCCTCGACGAACTTATCTTGATCAAATCGGGGAAGTTCTAAAGAAAGGTCAGGTCAAGAGTACCCTAAACCGGCGAGCGTGTATGAAAAGCAAGTGGAAAGATGTGGTCTCTGCCTACCCCTCCGGGAAAAAGGCGTGAGTGTATGTATGTATGTATGTATGGTCCGATAATTATCACACTGCCCCTTTGTGACCCACGTAATACTTTTAAAATCAAACTGGTTCCATTAGATAAAATAATACAAAGGCCACGGGCGAAAATGGGCCTGAACTTTACCGCCCGTTACACTGTTGAAATATGATGCAATATTTATTTAATGCTTTTTAATTTCTATTGACTTAAAATCACGATATTTTACAATGGGGTATTAAAGTATCATTTAAATAAAAACACAATTGACCCTCAATCGCTAAGTGTATTCTTCCGGTCCTAAAATGTTGCCAGGCACAATATGCGTTGATACACCACTTTTATATTTTTTCCTACAAAAAGGTATATTGCGATAATGCAAGTAGGTAAGTACACACTACTGTTTATTAGTTCAATATACAATACAATAGAATTATGGCGTATTTTTAAAATGTCTTTAAAGCATATGTGAAATCGATATAAAGTTAATATTACATAGATGGCATTAGGATTTGTAAAAAAAGAAAAACAAATGTCGAGATTGTCAACTGTCACAGTCATTGGTTGGCTTCGTTTTGCTTTGAGCTTGTTAATGCGGTTATAAATAATACATAGTGGCCGAGTATTATTTATTATTCGAATCGATTGTCTTTACGACTTGGCTAAGTTGTGGGATTCTGATGGTGATGCTAGAGCATACGATACACACATACTAGTACTATCATGGGAATGCATCAAATAAAAGATGAAGGTTTTTCTATTATTAAACAACAGTAGATCGCACCTCAAGTATTAGTAAGTAGTTAAAAAGAAAGCAACGGTCTTACGAAAATCTTATACTACCTGCACAATTCTTGTATAATATTCATATACCTACAATCATTTTATTATGATGATGAATAAATGTAATAAATGTAAAAAATAGTTCTTAAATGTTTTTTATTTAAATCCCTTTATTTATATTGCCATAAAGCATGTCGATCACAGACCTTTTCATAGTACTATGAATAGAACAGTTATTGGAATAACCACAATAACTTCTTCACATTTGAGGTTATTTATTGTTTTTCAATTCAATTCAAATATTTTATTGCGTTCTATAATGTTACAAGGATGTTATAAAGTATGATGTAGACAGTTCATTATAGACCCTGTTCGGGCACAACAATACAATTTGTAGTAGACGGACAGAGAGGATGACGCCATTATTACATAATATTTCAATACAAAAGAACAAATAAACACCTATTATTATTACATACATAATTTACTTACTTTCTAAAATTTACTGTATATTCAATTTATAGATATCGACTAATTTGGTGATAGTTATTAATTTATTTTATATAAAATAACAGCTAATTACATATTTTTATTAGATTATATTATTAAACATTTATATAAATTTGAATTTGAGAAATAAAATAAATTGTAATATTTGTTGTCATTGTATTAATTAATTTGGTTATATATTTTTTTATTTTATTAGATTTTCGTCATTTAGGTATTCATTTATTGTATAGTAGCAATTTTTTAAAAGAATAGATTTTATTGATTTTCCATATTTTATTTTATTTGATTCTTCTTTTATAAATTCCGGTAGTTTATTGATTGTTGATCAATATCATGCTATAACTTTTTTCTCCCATGGCAGATTTTTTAAATCATTGCGTATTTGATATAAGACTATAGTTTCTATAAAATAACACCCCATTTGTGGATGTAACGTTTTCAGGCCCAGCTTTGTATGGAAGTTCGCCCGACGCCTTTATCAATAGCAAAAATGTTTTATTAATACTACTATTTAGTCAAAAAAATTTAGTGCGAATACGCTGCACGTGCCTATGTTTTACTAAAGAATTCAAGTTCCCCGAAAATGAAAGTTTAAAAAGAATATTTACCATACCTCGACCGAAAGTTGGTACGAGTATTATTTTATAAACAAGGCTGAAATTAGCGACCCGGTATTTTATTTTGACGGCCCGGTACCGGGTAGCGAACCGGCAAATGGGAAACGCTGCACTAGACTAACGGGGCGTTCATCGCGTGTAACGATAACGATATTTGTGCTATTTCTTGTATTTAACTTAAATAATCTGTATCTCAGCTCAGCCAAACGACGTCAACAGCTGGGTATAGGACTAATGGATCACCATGTTTTATAACGGGACTGACTTTGTCCGCACATCAAACGTATGAATATCTTCCGTGTCGACTCTAATGTTGCGTCTGAGGCATCGCAGGAATTTATTTCATAGTAAGAGTCTGACTTAAAACCAAGAAAACTAAGTATCAATGTACATAGACACTATTGCTGTGAAATTCTAAAACCTCTCGATTGTATGTAATTCCAGACACAATTGAAATCAATTGTTATCGCGACCGCCGGCGGTCTTATGATCCTGTAGGAGTTCCACTATCGAGTAGGTACTCACTATTACATGTCACCAGTATTATATCTTTGCAGTCCACGTCTCATTCTATCTCTCTAGGATTGGCCTACTAACTTAATTTATGTGAAATTGTAACAAGATCGATTTGTACTTACAGGTCATTCGGTAAATTCAAAGTAATGCTGCCAAGTACATGTTCGCCATACTTCAGGTATCCGAAAAAGCCGATAGCGGTGTATAGAGCGGCCACTATCACCATGCCTGTATTCAGAACCCCTGACCATCCACCGAAATCTTCGGGGGTTTTCATATTATTTTCCAAGGGCAGAACCTGAAATTCGTCGAATCGTGTTAATGTAAAATATTTTACGTAAGATGATAATATTGGGTGTAGTAATCAATTGATATTTATTGTATCAGTATATAAACTTGAAATTTTTTTTTTTTTTGTCTCAGGCGGGACACGAACCCGCATCTCCTCGCATGCCGGGCGGGCGCCATACCATTAGGCCACCGAGACACTGCGACACGGCGCGAATTTTTCAAGCATATTCTTTCGCTGTGAGCCAGCGTTGTTCTACAAAAATTTTTCAAGTTTATATACTGATATTATAAGTGCAATTAAGTTGCTAAAATATCAAATAAAGTGATATTTATTGTCTCATGTAGCAATCTTACTATAAATTTCGGGTATTCCCTGTAATATGTATATGTATGATTGATTAGTTATTTTTATATATATTTTATTTATCTTTATTAAGGAAACAAACAGCGTTATAATATTACATAAAGCTAACGATACATAGTTTTTACATAAGCATTTAAAGTTTCCAATACTAGTTATTACAAAAATGTTATTAAAAGAGACACATGATGGGGGAAAAGCCAGCTATGATAACAAACCAATATTACAAAAGAGAAAATTTAAGCCAATTTAAGTGGATTTTAAGAGACGGTGATATCTCACCATACTCTCGTGAAAAATGTCTATGTGACTGTAGGCTGCGTTATATTGATTTGTACTTCTTATAATAAAACAATTTTTACGATATCTGGATCTACAAACAGGAGTAACAAAAGTGCTTTAAAATCGCGATCTAAGACTTGAATACTTGTTTAAATTTGATACATAAGTGTTCACGTAAAGGTTGCGTGAACGTTATTAAACCAGAATATGTTAACAAATGCATATAAATACTATGATGAAGTCAGAAATTAGATATCATCATTTTTGAAAAAAATATTTTGTACAAATCAAAATTAATTTTTTTTAAGTTTTTATGAAAATAAATAAAATAAAATGATTGATATCAAATTTCTACCTAACCATTTACCTAACACCCTGTATTTTGATTTTACCGGTAAATGTACCTATTAAGTTAGTTTACCGTTATTACTTGTACTGGTACCGGTACTTTCTTGCTTTCGTTTTCTTAAAATGCATGCATAATGCGTTAAGCTTTTTATTCGAAACAGATGACATGAAATGTTTTAATAGAAAATGACGATAGAGATGGTCTTATTTTAGGCGAACTTAATTGTTTTTACAGAATCATCGCTTTGAACTTTCAAAGTAAAGTAAACTGAATTTGTTTTACTTTTCATAAGGTATATTTCAGTTCAATTTAATCAAAGGATTTCTTATTGTTCCATGTCAGCTATTGTAAAATAATTAGTAGGTATATATAAAAAATAATTAGGAATGTTCGCATTACTTACCTACCACTAACTACGACTTAAATGTGAGAGTACGTAACCATATACAGGATGAAATTTTAACCACCTTCAAAACTTTAAAAAAAACAACCTAAGAGACGAAAACAAATGACGTATTTTTTGTTTTGGTATAGCCCAGTACAAAAATGACAAAATAAAGCACTTAGAAAATGTCCGACAATCAACAAATCTAAAATTTTTGAGACGGCCTCCTCACAACACTTTTTTTACGCGATTCGCATCTCATTGATTTTACCTTCATACCTTCACAGCCTTAGGACCGTAAAAATTGAAAGCTACATAAGTTGCGAAAAATATTTTCAGGTAAAAATTTGACCGACATTTTTTACTTCATACATGGGCTCTAAATACGATATTTAACGCCAAAATTTTGGAAGGTGATGAAAAAGTCTGCCTGTATACAGGATGAAATCTTAACCACTTTCCAGATTTTTTGTATGCGTTCAGTATCGTATTTAGAGCCCATTCATGAAGTAAAAAATGAAAATCAAGTTTTCATCCGAAAATATTATTCGCAATATAGTTTTCAATTTTTATGGTCCTAGGCCTATTAGGATAAAAGGGAAAAGCAAAAACTTATGATTAGTTTAGTAATGAATACGTCATTTGTTTTTTGTCTCGTAGATTGATATATATATTTAAATTTGGAAGGTGGTTTAAATTTCACCCTGTATACAGATAGATCCTGTACGTACTTAATAACTCAGGTCAACGGTCTCTTAAATTGTAATTGTGAAAAATTATAACTAAATTGCCGTAGAAATACGCATACGATCGTGTGACCGTGACGTGTAGGTTTAATTGCGGTAAGGGGTCATCCATAAATTACGTCACACGAATTTTGAGATTTTCAGAGCCCCCCCCCCCCTCCCCCCTTGTCACGCATTTTTACAAAATTCCCATACTATTTTGCCCAATGTCACAAAAAGTAAGACCCCCCTCCCCTTAATGTGTGGATGGCCCCTAATCAACTTAATTATACTCCGACACTCTCAAGGGATTCAAAATTTAGTATCACTTTTTTCCGTTGACCTAGAACTATGAAAATTGGCAAGTATAACCGTTTTACACTACTGCTTATTGCTTACCTACTTCATAAAAAATATAGTCCTTATTTAAAGTAGGTACGCAATCAAACATCGAGTTTACTAATGCGCGGTCATAAATGTACGTACAAATTTGTACGGATCGGCAAGTCCGAGTCACACTTGCCCGGTTTTATTTTTCTTTAATGCCCTCCTTAATTAGTCACAATAAACTACCTTTATCTACGTAACAAACAACCGCATGTAGTCTGATTAATAGCAATTTTATAATTGACCATACTCTAAGTATACAGACAATTTATTACAAATAAATATTTGTTCAAGTCATTGTAACTTTCCTACAAACACGATGAATAAACAAGGTAAGTAAATTCTTGTTTTACACAAATACATACTTTCCACCCGAAGGATACTTAGATTTTGTTTGTTCTCATTAAAAGAAGTCATTGACCTATCATAATAACATGCAAACAGTAAATTCTTCATTCGGAGTGCTATTACTGGACAACAATTGCGATTTTTTTATAATATCGTTAATTTTTAAGAAAAGCTTTTTAACAAATGATACTCTTCAAACCTCCTTTAAATTAAGACGGGTATAGGTGGTTCTGCCTTTGTTATAATTTACTTTTAGCACAGAATCCGAGTGGAAGTCGGACAAAACCTGTTAACTTGATTATTAGCAAACATATGGCATTGTAATGTTTTACGAATTCCGATCTACAGATAAGCTTTTGTTTTTATCACACAGTTGTAAAAAGTACTTCATTTCTACTAAAAACTGCAACTAATAAACGGTTGATAAAAATGATTTTAAACTTTCGCAATTTAAACACATGATATTATTTAAAGTACACTAAGTAACGGGTCGTTACCGCGTAAAATATTAAAAAGGTATAAATACCTATTTATTTACCCGACGTTTACGAAAAATAAAAATAATGAAGATCAATTTGAGGAACATAGGTGTTGAACCCCGCTCTTCATGAAGATGTCGTTGAGCTGTCATCAGTCGGCCCGTGACCATACCACGGCTTTGTGTAATCCAGTCGAAAGGACGGCTAAATAAATAGGGATTTATACCTTAATAATATTTTACGATAACGGCCTGATAGGTGTACTTTAAATAATTTTAAACGGTTGCTATTAAGTTTGGAGCTTCACTAAGGATACATTTCCACTTGATCAGAGAGTGCAAGAGCTATATTTTAATTATAATTATGTAACTAGACTTAAGGGCTAATCTTTGTGGAAGAGAAATAAAAAATAAAAAATAAAAAATAATTTTCCGATATTTTATGAAGTGAAGATGTGTGATATGTGGAATGTGGTGAATATGTTGGCATGTATGAACTAACTACTAACATACGTACTTACCTAAGAACTTCGGAATAAACTTAACAAAATACTTACCACACCAATGCCTTCAAATGCATATATCGCCGTTCCAAAATATAAAGGCAGTTGATGCCAGCTTGCAAATGCTTTAACTGTTTTAGTATGGGGTAAACCTTGCAATATGTAATAGAATGTTACAACTAAACCCCAAGCAGTCATTATGGAAGCCACCAAAGACACAGGTGTCAAATACTTTAAATTTTTCACCATTGATAATGCTAAGATTGCTGGGAACAATAAAGCTAAGTAAGTGTGGACACTGAGCTTTATATGAAAGAAATGCATTGTGTCCTGAAGGTTAGTGGCAACAAACAAGAAGTATACACAGCAAAATCCCAGTTGCGTTATGACCAAAAATACATTGATAACACTCCTGAAACAACAGATAGGAATGGCTTAACGGCCATTTCCAATAACCTAACTATCTTCAGTTTTGGCATAACGGAGATAGAAAACAACTTCTGTCTTTGTTTCTCTGGATGGCAAAAACAGAGATAGAAACTGTTTCCTATCTCCGATATGCCAAAACTGAAGATAGATAGGTTATTGGAAATGGCCGTAAGTTGACTACTAGAGCTACGTGCTGCCCCCAAATGATTTAATTTTATTACTTCTAAACAAAATCAATTTACAAAAAACTAGAACAGTATCATTTTATTTTTAGCAAATTACCTCTAGTATTTATTGAATCACTGTTAACTGCTTTTCATTCTGGCATTCTTTGTATTGTACCTACATTATTGTTTAAAGCGGCCGCTTTTGGCGTTAGCAACCAATTCGACTTCATAAACAACTAAATGAAAAGTTTACAGTAATTCAATAAATATTACGGGTTAAAGTATGAAATTGCCGTTTTGTATGGACGAAATCGATAAAAGTCATTTTTCCATACTAACAATTTTTTAGTTTTTTTAAAAACGCCTGAACCGTTTTCGATGCAATTAAAGTTAATTAGGAATGTTAAAAGTTAGATGGTTATAAAGCTACGCATTATAGTAAATTTATGAAAATCAAAGTATATAATACAAATATACTTAATTGAAGCAAGAAGGTCAGCTGACACATTGCAAGGGGTCTTTTCAAGGACTTCTTTTGAAGTAATAGGCACTAGTATTGCATTTTTTTTTTAGTCATAAGTTACTTTATTTAGTTTTTGATACAATACAAAAAGAATTACGCAATATGACTATACTTAAGAGCTATAAACAAAATAAAAAGTGGGAAAATAATCGGCAATTTCATACTTTAACCCCTATTACTTTACTAGCCCACATTTGTCCCGAAGCAGTGGTAGGTTAAATATTGGGACGTGTAAAAGCGCCTCCAGGGGCCTATTTGCAGAAATAAAACTGATTTTAACTGATTTTAAATTACTAGAGGTAATTTGCTAAAATGATACTGTTATAGTTTTTTGAGAATTGATTTTGTTTAGAAGTAATAAAATTAAATCAGCTGGGAGCAGCACATAGCTCTAGTAGTCCCCTTAAATATCAATTAGTGTCGTGTGGTGTCGGCACATTGAAGTGTCGTCTGGTGCCGGCACAATAACAAAGAATAGCACCGTCCCTTCTCTTCCTCTAGCACCCGTATTTATAAAGAAGTAATTACTTATTGCTTAAGAATGTTAAAACTTACCCCCGTATTTATAAACAAGTAAAAGTAATTACTTGACTATAAGTAATTACTTGAGAGACAATTTGTATGCCTTAATCAAGAAATTACTAGAAGTTATAACTACTAAAAGTTAGCATTTTCAGCCAAATATTATGACTATTAATGGTGACCAATTTCTTTCACTTAAGCACTAGGTATGAACACTTTAAGTTATGACTTTCTTAAGCAATAAGTTATTACTTCTTTATAAATACGGGGGTTAACATGTTACTACCCAGTGAAGGAAATGGGTCGCTATTAAGAGACATATTATTTCGCTGAGAAGGCTATCTTTTCATAGTTCTAACCTCTAGTAATTACTAGATTAAGGTATACAAATTGTCACCTAAGTAATTACTTTTAGTCAAGTAATTACTTTTACTTGTTTATAAATACGAGGGTAGGTGTCGTAAGAGGCGACTATAGGAGTACCGCCAGAAGAAGACAGACAGCAGCGTCTTTTCACTACCATTGGTCAAACTGCGATCGCCAACCCGCTTGTTAATTATGGCCAAACCACAGAACATGGAGAAAGGTTAGAAAGGCTGTCATGCGCCATTTGTATGAGAGAGAAACGATGTCGCCGTTTGCGCCCCACTACACATAAGCGAGTTCAAAGAACGCCAATCAAACGAACTCTGACGTCGTGCGACCAATAGGGTCGCGCGATATCAAAAGAAACCAAATAAAGCGCTCACGTTTGGGCAAAAGTAAAAGCATTTGCTCATAACCTCTGTGGCGCGCCTGCCCCACCTACATCGCCATTCTAACCTTTGTCCATGTTCTGTGGACAAAATCCTTTTTTTTGGAGGGGCCTGTGTCCAGCGATGGGCTGATATAGGCTGCTTGTGATGATGATGAAATGATAATGCTAAATCATACTAATATCACTTAAGTAGAAACATTTTAACAATTTTTTAAATTTTTTTTTATTTAATTAACAAAAAAAAAAGAAAAAACAGGATGATATCCTTTATAAGATCAGTAAAAAGATATTATTTTTTGATTTTGTATAAATTTTGCCCCGTTGGTCTAGTGGTTCAAATACCGGACCAAGATCTCGGGGTCCCAGGTTCGAATCCCGGGTCGGGCAACAAAAAGTTTCGAATTTTTGAATGTTGCTTGGGTTTGTGATCACCAACCCGCATTTGGCAATGGTGGTGATTATGCCAGTACACCCATCATTGCTGTGGTAACTTGAATTCAATGATGGAGGCCTTTTCCCTGCAGTGGGATGATTATAGGCTGTTACTTTACTTGAATAAATTTGCATTTTAATTGCCTAAAACAGTTAAAGTTGTCTTTATTTTGAAATAAACTTCATACTTACTTCATTTTCTTTGCGTAAGGCCTCAGTGGGAGCGGTCCAGATGTAAAAGCATCCTCAACCACCTCGGAAAAGCCAAGAGCTGGTCTTTGATTCCTTATGCACAATTCATTGGAACACTGTACAAGCATATGCATGCAATGAGTACAAATTGCACCCATAAATAATGTTCCAACGACACCTGCAACATAATAAAGAAATTTTTCAAGTGTTTTTTAATAAATTTGATATTCTTGGCCCATAATAATAATAACATTTTTTTTAATTAGACATATTAATCCCTCAACCCCCAGGATGCACTCGGGTGCCACGATAACAATTGATTTCAATTGTGTCTGGAATAACTCACAATCGAGGGATTAATTGTTTAATATTTGCAAATAAAATCCAATACATCAGATGATGGAGTACTGTATACATACACAAACCAAATGAGACAAAATTGGTAAATAACAGAGATTTTGAAACAAAAAATTACATCCCTTAGATTATTAACTTTTTTGACTATTATTATATTACCTACTTGTATCTCCAGGGAGTATACTTTTAAGTATGAAACAGGATAGACAGTTCCAAAAAAATTTTTTCTAAACTCAATATTTAAATTTATAAAGTTTCTAAATGGTTAACGTTATCTCATTATATTTTTCATATATTGTCAGCTAGATGACAAATGGTTACCACATTATAACTTTACATAGTTTGCATTTCCTAACTTTATTTATATACATACCTATAGTAGTCTTTGATACATACATAAGCCCGGTTTGCTGCTGGTTTGTATATTATCCAGAAATAGGGGAAAAATACTTTAAATGATATTTTTGCAACTTAATTGCTATTATAATACCTATCTGTATTTAAACCTAAATTATTATGTGCTATCTGAGACATATTTCTTATACATCTGTTCTGAAATCGTTTATCAAGTTCTTGCTAAATAAAATTCAAAGATTGATTTACTTACCAAGTAATAAACCAGCATTTTTAAAAGCATCTGGCATAGCCAGTATTCCTGTGCCAATATTACCTTTTAGCAAGTGAATCAAAGTATCAAAATTAGATGTCGGATGCTCCAAACATCTCTCTGATGCTGGATGGTAATCACTTTTGCTTTTTTCATCTTTAGGCACAGACGGGTCAGTGATCAGTTCGACGTTTTGTATTTCACTATTATCAAGAGGAGTGTTGGGTCCAATCAAAAGTGGCTGCTTTTCATCGTTCATTTTAAAATTTTACAGATTTTTACCGTTTAAATATGAAAATCCATAAACCAGGAACGAATATCACAAAACTTTTTATACTACCCCACACTCAAACACAACATACTCCTCCCTCACTTTCGATTCGATTGATTATTTTTTTTTTACCTTTTACTTCGGTGTGATCTGTCAGCCAGCTGTCATTTGTGATCATTGTTTTGTTATTTTGTCCCTTTCGGAACCGGCTAAGGTATTACGGTATATACTGCCATGTCATAAACTAAGTAGGAATTCTACATTTTAATAAATACATAAAGTATCATAAATACTTACTAACACATAATAACTTAACCAAACCTAACCCTAAACTAACTTAACTCATTGAAATATATGGATGGCTGTGATCGTTGAATTAAAGCAGAGAAAAGATCATATCGTTAAAAATTATCAATTAATCCATCAATCAATCAATCATTTATTTGCTCTAAATAAGGTAATTTTCACATTTAGTGGGTGTTTATACATTTTTGGAAAGCACTTAAACCTATTTAGCTATTTTGATAGCATGCAAAATATACATTTATACATTATCCATAAAAATATTCATTAACATTATAATAACATTATCATTGATTTAGTATACAAGTAGATCGACTGACAGCCCAAAAATGCGTGACCAGTTTTGACATGTCAATGTGTGTGTTAACTAGTGACGTACCTCTAACATTTTTAGGCTCTCGATAAGAATTGTAGTTCGTCGTTAGGAAAATAATGTTTACTGTCACACTGTTTTTACCTCGAGATTATGCACCTACTTTGCGGCATACCTCACCGCCCTCACTTCTTACAACTATAATGGTGGGCAGGTAAATGTGCCCGGTGAGTATATTTTTTACATATGATTAAAAAATAGATAGTTTAAATTTATAAAAAAAAATAACAGCCATTGTTAATTAGTTTTATTTATTTATTTCTTCAAAAGATTTTCCGGTGTCATCTGCTGTGCCGTGTGAGCTCATCAACAAGTTAAGAAAATCTGACAAACATTTACATTTTGATGAATCAATCCCTTATTATAGACCTTTAACAAGATTATCTTAGTTATGTGATTCCTTACAGTTTCCTTCTTCAAATTGTTAAGTTGACATTCATTTGAGACGCTAAACGTTAAATAAAATCAAATTTCTCCGGAAACATTCAAGAGAAATGTCGACAACAGTATCGATAAATTTGAGTCAAGCTCTAGCGTACATGTAAAATATTTCGATGATTTAATTATCCACCAAAATAATGGAAATAATCAATACATAGAACTTTATCTATACAAAATATTAAAAGGAACAAACGGATTGAAATAATTTCACATTTACAACATAACAACAAGATCAAATTCAACAAAACGATTTACGATGACGACTTTCTACGTGTTTACCTGGGAAATGAGCAATTTGCTAGATTATTTTTGTGGTTGACTCCACAGGCACTCACAGAACATGTGACCATTGTTAAATAAAATTGTATTTACTTTAGATAATCTACGATGTACTAGATAATTCCATAAAATGTTGAAGCTTATATCGCATATGCCACTGGATGTCACTCTGTCAATTAAGACTGATCACAAAACAAAAAGATTAGTTGTCTTTTTCTATCTTGCTAGATTTCCATAAGAGGTTTTCTTCTATCTCGCAGGCTTTGTCCGTCTATTATATTCTACGTTTATGAAAATGATTCTATAGAGCCCTTGAAAATAGGGCAGTGTAGTGTTTTTGGGTGCAAAAGAGCCATCATAAACAATATATGAACCACTTTCAATGATAAAGGTTAGGTTAGGTTAAGTTATTGTGTGTAAGTAAGTATTCGTGATATTTTATGTATTTATCATAGAGTATAGTAAAGGTATTTATTATGAATGATCGAATTCTCATATGGCAGCATTGTCTTAGATCTTAGCCGGTTCCTCAGGAACTAAACAAAAATAAAATGCGTACAACATGCATGACAATGACAATGAGGGTTTTTGGCGGGAGTTCGTGAGATACGTTTGGAGTCCGTTTATTTTATCGAATTCTTATTGTTTATAGTGATTTTTGGGTCGTAAAAGTGGTGTTATTTTGCGAAACAAAGTGTCGTGCGAGTGAACAATATACAGTTCGGTGAAATAACATGGTGTATTGGTCGTAACCAAGAAAAGTGGGCCGTGAATTTTGCGCGGGATCGCGAACAGTTCACCTCTTTCTTGGGGACTTCTCTACATTCCTTCAATCTTTCGACTGTCTCCAAAAACTCCATCGAAGCATTAAAACGTCTAACATCAACGTTTTAATGCAAAAATAAAGAAAATATTACTAAAGAATTGGCTGTATGGGCATAGTTCCCTTTGCCTACCCAGAATGGGTGAAGAAAACAACAACAACAACAACAACAATGACAATGACATAAATAATGACAGACAAGTAGTAAATTAGTAAGTCAAAGTTAAAAAATACATTTCTTTCTTAAAAATAAAACTGCTGTCTGCTTGATAGGCTATTGCGTACACGAGAACCTACAATCTACATTACACAAAACCTGGGCTAGTGCAAGTATGGGTAATGCAGGCAGTAATCAACCTAAAGAATGGCATCGAGAAACTGCTACCAAAGTACTAGATGCTGGACCATCATCACCTATAAAAGAAGGAGAAGCGTTTACATTTGACAAAAAACCAGATGAATCTCGTGGAAGTCGAGATGAAGACAATAACATTGAAGATGGTGCACCTTATTATACCAAAGCAGTTCCCGAAAGTGAATTAGAGTATAACGTGCCTCGGGAACGTTCCAACACCCTTACAGAGAGTAACAAAGATATTGACGATTTAAAAGTACTGCCTACCGTTTTTAAATGGGATGGAGGCGGCAAGCAGGTATATTATTAAGCAGAAACTAAAAAGATTACCTACCTACTATCTTATGATGATAGACTCATTTGATGATAATTTTTTAGGTTTTTATCAGTGGAACTTTCACTGAATGGAAAACTATCCCTATGGTAAAGTCACACGGAGACTTCGTAACCATTATCGACCTTCCTGAAGGAGAGCATCAGTACAAATATTTTGTTGATGGGGAATGGCGTCATGATCCTACAGTAGTATGTCATAGTTCTATTTATAGAAAACTATTTTATAATTTAATCCATGAGAACATAAATTTTGATGTAAAAAAATTATTACAGAAAGTCATTGACAATGGAATGGGCTCCAAAAATAACTTGGTTACAGTGAAGATGTCTGACTTTGAGGTATTCCAAGCGCTTGCCAAAGATAGTGAAGGTGTACATAGTGGTGCTCAAACTGAGTACTCTCAGGTACGTTGTGTTAACAATCCCAAACATGGTTATTTCTACTACAATTAACTTTTGCTAAATAATGGGGTTAAAGTGTGCTATACGGGAAACTGCAAAGAAGCTCATATTTTTTGTTGAAAAGGGTTATGTCTAACAAGTAATTATGCAGTCCCAATGTAAGTACAACCTCTCGTAACTTCAGTTTCGCATTTTATTACGCATTATATGTCATGTCCATCCCATCCATGATGAGTAAGCTTGTTTTTAATTTGGAATGCAATATTAAAACATTGTATTAAGCTATGATTTTGACGTATTTAGAATTGATTTGTGTTGTGAATCATACACAATCAATATCACTGTCAACATCTCAGCAGGGGATTTGACATTGGAAAATCTGACTCAGGTTATGTAACAGTGACCACAAAAGGGCGTGAAGTCGTAGTGAACATGCCACTGAAAGAGCCTATTACAAGATATTGTTTTTACCAGTTTTAAAGGTTTTTACCTATACCAAGACATTTTATTTGAATATTTTTCATAAATTATTCCTACCTATTCTTCACTAAGATAGGGGAAGGGTTAATGGTAACCCCCTCCTCTTAAACCCCCAATTTGGCCCTATGAGTAAACACAACCCATAGCAAGTAACACAAAAGATGAGTGCTATCCTTTCAGTAGTTTGTGTTTTAAGCCTATGTAGCTCTATCAATATTTTCCTCATATATCATTGGATTTTGAATATCCCATAATACCTAAATGACTTTACTTACAAGCGAATTTACTTTACATAGTTATGAACATTTGGCGCACTGTCGCGGAGGCACAATTTAATAAATTTCTTGGTTAATCATTACAGGCTTTACTCTCAGTGGATTTTCACTCACTTCTTTTAAAATGTATAAAATATGAAAATTAATCCTAATATATTTCACTCTTTCAGGAAATACCTCAAACAAAGCCTTGGGAAAAAGTGACTGGTCCACCGATACTACCGCCGCACTTATTACAAGTCATACTGAATAAAGATACACCACTTTCAGTAAGTACCTTTTGGGTAAAAAAGAAAATTTAAAACCATTCTACACACTCAAAAGACACACCTAAATGAGTACATAATGTCATAATCTGGTTTACTTAAAGCAATATCAATCAATCATAAAAATTGGTAAACAGTCCTTCTTTATCACTAACCAAGAAATCAAGGAGCCAACACTTTTTTTATGCCATCCAATGGGCATCCTGCTGTGCCATCTGCTGCCCCTCTTCTCTGTGCAGTATACCTTTAGCTGTCTCTTACGATACCCGTAGAAAGAGAAGGGATGATGTTATTTTTTAAGTACTGGCACCACACAACACCTGTCTAAATCCTAATGGGCCTGCCATACACTTCGACGTATGGGAAGTAGCGAGGAAAGAAGGCAGAGACGTAATGTGGCAACGTTACTTGTCATGCCGCATGTCATGCTCCTCGTCGTGCCTACTGCTCCCTATTTTGTCGGTTTTTTGAGCACGAATCAAAGGGCCGGCAATACGAGCGCAAGTGACTGGCCAGATAAGTGGTCGCAGTCCTCATCGAGCACGCTTCCAGTATACATTAGCGGATATTAGAGCTATAAAATTATATTTTTTTAATTTACCGTGTCATCCTCGGTTCATAGAGGTTTTCTGCAGTTTAAACTTAAACAGTTAGCTCATTCTGCGTTGATAGGAACATAACCGACGATAACAATTAGAGGCAGTAGTTTAAACATTTTTTAAATTACCTTCTGTATAACGAAAAACACCTGAGTCTACCCAGGACTGCAAAAGCTGTAAAGTGTTTGTTTTTGAATCGTCTAGGAAATCCAAAATATAACGTAAACTCCTAAAAAACGCAAGTTAAATCCGTACCCCCTTATTCATAATAACGCAAACAGTCTAATAAAGCTATTTTAGCTATTACACTGTTTTGTCATTTTCTTTCAAATGATGACAGCGCCAAGAAAGAACGAGACAAAACAGTGTAATAGCTAAAATAGGTTTTTTAGACTGTTTGCGTTATTATGAATAAGGGGGTGAGACTTTCATTTCTATAGTAATTGAATTTTACTGAAAAAAAAAAACAATGTGCCAGTTAATTGATCTAAAATGTGTTTTGTTTCAGTGTGAACCAACATTACTACCGGAACCAAATCATGTGATGTTGAACCATCTCTATGCACTTTCAATCAAAGATGGCGTTATGGTTTTATCAGCAACTCACCGTTATAGAAAGAAGTATGTTACAACTCTTCTTTACAAACCAATATAAAAGCAATATTTGAAGAATATTTACCAAATAAAATGTTTGATCCTTTTCATATTCCTTCACGCTTGGTATTTTAAACATCCAAGAAATATAAGTGCCTGAATATTTAGTTGTATATTGTACATAAATGCTTGCTTAGGTAAAAATTATTGGCCGTAGTAATTAACAATCACAAAATGAATTGTATTAATATTGTAAATTGATAATTTTTGGTGTTATATAAAGGTTTTTAACTCAAACGCCCGTAGCACACCTCCGCTGCGAAACTTTAGTAGCGAAACCGCTGTAGGAATTCCGCTGCGATCAAGTGTGGTTGGAATAGCGGAACTGGGCGTCGGAACGTAATCCAGTACCTAATATAATTGGAGCGTAATACAGTCTATTATTCTTTAAAAATGACTACATACCTTCCTCATTATTATTAGATCTATTTCTGACCTCTTGAATTAATCTTTCTGTAAAATCGACGTTCATTTTATCATAAACATGTAGTTCCGCCTTTTTTTTTTGTCGACTTCCACAAACACGTGCGAAAACAAAGCGGCTCCGCGGCCAGAGCGCGGAAGTGTGGATGGCGTCGGAGCAGATCGACAATACCGCGCAAAGAAAGAGATAGAAGTATTGTCAAATCTATGCGTTAGAACAGTCAGTTCCGTGGCGGTTCCGCTTCTACATAAGGACAAGACATGGCGAAATTACTACGGTTCCGCTGTTATAGTTTCGCAGCGGAGATGTGCTACAGGCAAAATAGACATGATCAAATCGTCACTTCTAAACGCACCGATGTGCGCATGTTTTGAGTCACAAGTTTAATCTAAGATGTGGATCAGATTTCAGTCATGCTTAATATGGTATATAACTATTCTTTAATGGGTTTATTTTTGCAATTACCCTGAAGGCGTGGCTAAGCACACTTTAAACTGTCAAACATCTTAAAATCGAAATGCCGTGATCTGTGACCATACAATAATATAAGGCTGTCGACAAGACCTGATTTAAGGAGGGATTTAAAAGCAATCATTCCGATTCTAGAAGCATATTCGTTCTTTACCTGGCTTGTACTTTTCTGTGTGCGATAGATGTGTGTGTGCGTACAAGTTGGTAGTTAACAATAGAATTGAAAGTAATAAAATCAGCTTACTGATATCATTCAATCAGTTAATTCATGATCGGCCCAATTCTCAATTGGATCGCACATTATAACAAGACTTATTTGAATCGCCTTCATCTTGTTCAATGGGGACTACCGTTTCTTTGCTCACCAGTTGGCGCCACTGTAGACTGAGGTCCGGAGTTATAGCTGTCAAAGGCGATTGGCGCCGAAACAAACTGTTATATCTTGAATCTAATGAATGTTATATTGTTTATAAATAACTATCTTGATATCATCAGACTAACTTCTGAAATAGTTGCTCTTGAGGCCGCCTATTTTTGCGCTTTTTCTCAATTCCGCTTTTAAAGCGTTCACATTAATCGCCAAATAATCCATATTTGCGATATTTTACGAAGGAGATCACTTTCCAGCAGGTAAATTAAAGAAATTATAATTTATGCAACAAATTCCGCTAAAACCAGTACAAAGTGAATGATATTGGACCTCACGCGACACTAGCGCCTCTAGTGGTAAATTCACTAGCGATAGCTTGTGGCTTGCCTCTCTTACTTATTCAGGCGACGCAGGCTTTAGCGTAAGAGAATCCATAGAGGCGGTAGACGGTCTGGTAGAGGACTTGCGGGAAGCGATTGTTTTCCGAGACGTGGAATAAAGTGATTGCGTTACGAAAACAGCTTGAGGGCAAAGGTGGCGCGCGAAAATGTCATGTTTCGTTTAATTATCAAAATTAATAATTCGAATATCCTAAGTTAATATTCTAAGAAAGCAGAAGGCACCATAGATTCTACAGAACATACCTACAACCTTCTGTTCTGCTGAATTCAACCCTTGCACGCCAATCCCGTTTAGTGTAGCCCACTGCATTAAGAACAATGAATTACATCTGCAGCTACTGTTTTCTGTGTGAAATGGTCCATAGCAACTCAAACATTTATAAAAATAAGTCTTCGCCCTATAACGCTTACGGTGCCGCCTTTATGAGTTCTGCGTTTTAATGCAGATCACATTTTGATATCATTTGGTCCGACTAATTAGTAACTATCAGAGCCTCCGTGACGTCACCTCACTGCAGAAGGGAGGCTCTTGGTTAAGTGAGATGAAAAGAGTGCGGCGACATTTTTACAGACACACCTCTGCTGTCATTTTCTTATTTATACGGGCAATGTGAAAATTACCGGGCCATGGCAGAACAATGTTTGGAAAACACTGGCCTAAAGCCTTCCTCGATAAATGAACAATCCAACACAAAAATAATTTTTCAATTCGAACCCGTACTTCCTGAGATTAGCGCGTTCAAACAAACAAACAAACAAACTCTTCAGCTTTATAATATTACTTAGTATAAATTATTGCGCACGTTTTTCCGTCGCGGCCACGTCTGAGGCCTCACTCAGTAACAGTCCGTAATTTAAACTTGTCAAAATTATGTCTCAGGCGGGACTCGAACCCGCATCTCCTCGCATGCCGGGCGCGGTGCTGTACCATTAAGCCACTGAGACACTGCGTCACAGCGCGAATTTTTCAAGGATATTCTTTATCGCTGTAAGCCAGCGTTTAGTAAGCGTTTTAGTTATTGCAAAAATTGCAAGGAAGCATATTTATTTGTTATTTTATAAATATATATTAATCGGAATATATTTGTCATCTCAGCACTTGTGTTAAAGTGAGGTAGAAGTTAAGTGTGGGTATAGATTATTAATAAAAATATTTTTGTTGTAGTGTGATTGTTGGTAGGTATAGCCTAATTTTTCATTAATTTATTTCTGTAATTAAAATTATACTTAGTTTAAAAGTGTAACCTAACGATGTACATAATGAGAATAAATATGCAATAAATCCTATTATTTATTTTCAGTTACATGTATTTCATTTAGCACCATGGGTTAGGTATACTTTCGTAGTTTACTACACAGTAAAGTTTTGCCATGATTGACGACTTGCACCAAGCTTACCGAATTCATGTGGTGCTCTACCGCAGAGCCAGCACCTTAAAAACTGATCGTTTATATCTTAAAAGAATGTTCGTCAAACGAACATAACGTACGTATGCCAATTTTGATACATATTTTTGTGACTCTGCTACAGAGTATGCTCAGCGGCAGAGCCACAATAAATGTCTATTTTATTTTAACCTAAGGCACGTACAGCCGAAATCAGCATACTTACCTACGTTATGTTGTTTTGCGGCAGAGGAGCAATACTACACCTTGCATATTTTGACACATTTAATATGGTAGTAATGTCAAAACATACGATTGCGATTCTATTAAGCCATTTGTAAATAAGCAGAATTGGGGGCCTACTAGAGTTAAGTGCTGCCCCCAGTTGATTTAATTTTATCACTTCAAAACAAAATCAATTCTCAAATAACCGGTCAAGTGCGAGTCGGACTCGCGCACGAAGGGTTCCGTACCAAAAAGGCCAAAAAACGGGTTTGTTGTATGGGAGCCCCCCTTAAATATTTATTTTATTTTGTTTTTAGTATTTGTTGTTATTGCGGGAACAGAAATACACAATTTGTGAAAATGTCTAGGTATTGCGGCTCTTGAGATACAGCCTGGTGACAGAGCGAAGGACAGACAGCGAAGTCTTAGTAATAGGGTCCCGTTTTTACCCTTTGGGTACGGAACCCTAAAAACTAAAACAGTATCATTTTAGCAAATTACCTTTAGTAATTTAATCATTGTCAACTGCTTTTTACTCTGGCATTCTTTCGTATTGTTCATATTGCTAAAAGCGGCCGCTTTTGGCGTTAGCGAAAAATTCGACTTTATAAACAACTAAATGAAAAGTTTACTGTGATTCAATAAATATTAGATACTGTTCTAGTTTTTTGAGAATTTATTATGTTTCGAAGGCATAAAATAAATCAATTGGTGGCAGCACTTAGCTCTAGTAGTCGCTGTGGGAGATGGACTTGATGAAAACAGTTAAAAGATAATATCATACTTTTAACTTAATAATAGTAATTATTAATAGTAGCTTAAAACGTGTCATTAATTATAAGAATTTTGTTTTGATTGTTGTGTTGTTGAATAAATTGTTAACCAATTTTGTTCGTTTGTCTCGCTAAAACTCGTAAACGGCTGAGCCGATTTAGCTGATTTTGGTTTGGACGCGACGGTAAAAAAAATGTGGAAAAATTGCGAGGAAGATAGTAAAAACAACTAATTTTTTCCATATAAACTGTTCTATATCAGAATTTTCACTCATTTTGCGAAGGGAGAGTTTTTGTCGTTTTGCTAGATCATACGAAGCACACTGGATCATCTAGTTTTGAAATAAAACTAACCAGTGTATCGGTAATCTGTATGCAATGTAAAGCGCAGGCCACACCGCCAGCTGGCGGGCGAAGTGGACGACATCGTTTCACCTCTTTTCATACTGACGTAGCTTAGCTCGTTAGTTGGCGGTGTGAACCCAAGTATGAAAAGAGGTGAAACGATGTCGTCCGCTTCGCCCGCCAGCTGGCGGTGTGGCCTGCGCTTAACGATTTAATAACGGCAAATCAATCGTATTTTTAATAACATTAAATCTGCAATGTGCGTATAACGCGCGTATAAGGGCTCTATTATTATCGTGCGGGTGGCATGGCACGCATTTCACCTACATTAAAGGCTATATTTGATAGATGATACTGCGCACGGGTGATCTATCAAATACATCTAGCAATGTACTCGAAATGCGCGCCACCCGCATGCGTCCGCGTAACAATAAAAGAGCCCTTATTATCAAGCACAAAACAGAGCCTCTTGTTCACCAAACTCACATTTAAATGAAAACCACAAAATTTTACAGAATCCATTTTTAATATTACTATTAAAACACTATTTTTTAAAAGTACTTATACCATTCAATCAGTACCTACTTACATATTATAATCTCGTCTTTCGTCGCAATAAAAATGTTAAATCTTAAAATAAAATAATCACATTACTAACATTTCGCAGGCACCATAATAAAATGAAAATTGATAAATCTTCAGTTTTTTATCTAATAACATAAACAGTAGAACTGAACAGCTTTCTAAATAACATTGACGTCAACCCAATATGCTTACTTACAAAAAGTACACACAAGTACTTAAGTACCCAATGGAAACAAAACAAACACGAGCAAAACCTATTATGAAAAGAAAACCGTAAATGAACTAAATTAACTATAAAGCAACAATTCTAATTAATTCAATGCACCATTGCGTATTGCCTTCAACATTATTCCTTAGTTTTAAAGGTGGTTGTGGACGCTTATAAATGCCAGACAGGTACATCCGCATAGCTATACATATGTAATGTTATACAAAAAAGTTATTTGGTACATAATTATTAATCCTTACTAATATTACAAATGTGAATATAAGTTTGTTTGTAACGCTTTCACGCGAAAACTGCTAAACCGATCATCATGGAACTTTGTACACATATTCTTGGAGGTATTAAAGGTAACATAGGCTATTTGGTATCCCATTGTTGGGCACAAGTTTCCGCACAGAAAGCTAGTTATTTATACATAGAAGTTTCTTGGGGGTTATTTTACATAACACCATCTTTGAAATAGTAATAAAACAATTAATAAACTACAGTCTTATGCTATTTTTATAGTTGAAAAATACCATCGTAGCGTCCCAAGTCCCAACAAATATTTATAATACTTAACATAAAAGTTTATATCTATTATCATTATACAGGGTGAAATTTTAACCACTTTCCAAATTTTAATATAGCAATCTACGAGGCAAAAATCATATGACGTATTTTTTCTTTTGGTATAGCCCAGTACAAAAATGTCAAGATAAAGCCCTTAAAAAATGTCCGCCAAAAATCTAAAATTTTTGATACGGCATCCTAGTAACATTTTTTTACGCGATGTGCATCTCATTCATTTAATACAATACTATTTATGAGTCTTTGCATTTCCCTTTATACCTTAACAGGTCTAGGACCGTAAAAATTGAAAACTATATCACGAAAAATATTTTCGGGTGACAACTTGATTTACATTCTTTACTTCATAAATAGGCTTTAAACACGATACTGAACGCATATAAAATTTTTGGAAAGTGGTTAAAATTTCACCCTGTATACGGATTTACGCAAAGTAACGCCTGAGTCTATTAATTTTATTATTATTAATATATTTCACTGAGTTTGTAAGTAAATGCTGTCGATTTTGAAAATACCAGTTTAGGCGCTGTTTAAAGCTATTTTTATGTAATTGAGCAAGGGATCATCTATTATTCACGTAGGGTATGAATAGTTACTTGGAAAAGAATCACAAAATATTTTAAAAAAGTACCATAAAAATACACGTGTAAAACCTAAAACCTCGTCACATATCACCAGAGGGAAGGAGAGGGTTCACAAATTGCTAAAATAAATGGCTGACTGCACTAATTAATGGACAACCCCATAGCTTTGTACTCGACCCTTGTGAAGTCCTAGGCTATGCACTATTTGAAATCTGTCACCGAAAACATCAATAAAGGAACGAAACATTCGTAAGATAAATAAATAAATAAATGTGGACA
This sequence comes from Anania crocealis, assembly GCA_949315895.1. Lineage (NCBI taxonomy): Eukaryota > Metazoa > Arthropoda > Insecta > Lepidoptera > Crambidae > Anania > Anania crocealis. The sequence continues at coordinate 3,688,035 of OX438856.1, forward strand.
ACATCACATACATTGTTCTGATCCCAATTTGAATAACTATTTAAAGCACTCGTATTTTGGAAATCAGAAACAACGAAGGTACCAAAAACACCCAGACCCGAGAAAATGCAGAAAAACACTTTTCTTCTACATTGGCCCGTCCGGGAATCGAACCCGGGGCCTCGGAGCAGGCGACACCTTGAAAACCGATGTGTACGCCACTCCGCCACGGAGGTCGACGAAGGTAGGTATTTATATCTTGTTTGCGCGTTTAACAAAAATTGCGCTTATTTTTTTAATATGCTTTTATGAAGAGGCACAATGAGGTAAATAATAGGGGTTAAAGTATGAAATTGCCGATTATTTTCCCACTTTTTATTTTGTTAATAGCTCTTAAGTATAGTCATATTATTGTAACAAAAACTAAATAAAGTAACTTTTGACTAAAAAAAAATGCAATACTAGTGCCTATTACTTCAAAGGAAGTCGTTAAAAAGACCCCTTACAATGTGTCAGCTGACCTTCGTGCTTCAATTAAGTATATTTGTATTATATACTTTGATTTTCAGAAATTTTAATACTTAAATGCGTAGCTTTATAACCATCTAACTTTCACCTTTAATTGCATCGAAAACGGTACAGGCGTTTTTAAAAAAACTAAAAAATTGTTAGTATGGAAAAATGACTTCTCGATTTCGTCCATCCAAACGGCAATTTCATACTTTAACACCTAATATCAGTCATCATCATAGATCGAACAGAAAAATGGGGAAAGGCTTGATGTATAATACTGTACGCAAACCTACTAACATTTGTAGGTATTGCTATTATCTTAGCGTTAAGCTCACAATTAGTGGATACATGTATAAATGGGTAACATAATTGAAACGATAAAATTGTAGCTTTAACAACAAAAACGACTTATCACTTATGGCGAATACACACTTAAGGCTTCGGCAGACCAAGCGCGGGTCAGAAGCAGTGCGGGTCAGTTACAGCGCGGCAGTAGGCACACTGAAGGCAGCGGCAGTTTTAAAGCAGTTGCAACGCGGGCCCGCGTTTAAACCGCGTTCAGTATGACGGGTTAGGCAGGCAGTACGTTGCAAGATGTCGAACGACACGGACTCGGATGAAGAAGAATTCCTACTGCTTTTGGCTCTAAGTCTTAGAGTCTAAGACGAAACAAAAGAATTTGGGTTCATGATATCAATACAAGAAGAGAAGAATATTGGGAATATCATCGATTATGCAGAGAGTTGGAAAGTCATGAGGATACATTTTTCACATATTTTCGAATGTCGAGAAGTTCATTTGAAGATCTGCGTCAATTATTGCTTGTTTTATTTACTTGTTTTTATTTCTAGTTTTAGTTTCAGTGCAATTTTCTCCCACAATCGCAGCTTGTATGTTGTGTTTCTATAATGTTTATCTTTAAAATCATATAAACATTTATTTGTACGTACTAATTCGATTAGTTTTTCATTAGTATCCAACATACGGTTGTAAAAAAATACAATATCCGTCAACCGCTTTCAACGCGCTGCGCTGCACTGCTAGTCCGGTGAGTCATGCTAATATGGCCGCCATAGTAATACAACAGCGCGGGCCCGCGCTCGCGCCGCGCATGCGCTGCTTCTGTCCCGCTCCCGCGCTGCCTGGTTTGTCGTCCGGCAGTTGCAGTGCGGCGCGGCGCGGAGCGGTTGGAGCGCGGGCCCGCGTTCAAATTTGGTGTGACAAACTTCAAAGAGTTTCCTGTATTACAACTTGCGCGGGCCCGCATTCAAACAGCGCTGCTTCTGCCCCGCGCTTGGTCTGCCGAAGCCTTTATTCCTAAAAGAAGGATTGTCCAGGCTGCTTCCAACAAGTATGTAATTGGCACATTTCTCTGGTTATGGGCATAAAACCCAAATCACAGACAACTTGAAAGGTTACACTAGACTACACGATGACACCTTTTAATACTTTTCTTTGGTAATCCTTAAACATGATAGAAGTACAAACGAGCCATATGCTTGTTGTGCTGACAGTGACAGGCTGTGACTTAGGCAGATGGAAAATATGATGGGCCAGTGGGTCTAGCACAAAAAACTATCGAATTCGAATCGTTTGCGTGTTCGTATCGCCATCGAAATATTTAGTATGAAATCTTAAATAGCGCTCGCGCGGTCAAAACGAGAACTACAAAACAAAGCACGAACTTTGTGTCGTTTGCTTTCGATACGCAAACGATTCGAAGTCGATAGTTCTTAGTGCTAGACCCACAAGATATGATGATGAGATATGATTTACAGCATAGACTTTTAGCGAAGTCGTCTTGATTAACGACAGTCGGATGTAAAAACAACGGCAGGTCAACCTACCTAAAAAGTTAAAGGTCATTGAATTGATTTTCAACTTTAAGTCCAACAAGTATATATCAATATCAATTGAGAAAATTTGACGTTTTGTGGATCGTGGGTAGGTTGACGTGCTGTCTGTACTTCAAAAATTGCGAATGTGACAGGTACACATACATCCCACTACTTGGTGTATTAGGGACACATACATAATTTAAGCTGTTTGTATGTTACGCATGTCGTCATGCATCTAGTGGACTTTGCTATCAAGTCATCAGTCAAGATCATGGTTTCATTTAATATCTGAATTTCAGTGTGGGTGCGAGACAAGCTTAAAGGTTCACTGAAAAAGGCTATTCGTGTGGCGATAATATCCATCTCGTCGACAATTTTCAACACAGGAATTCTCTAAGTTTTTTACTGTATAAACTATTTTCAATTTGGTGCTAGTATATTACTTATAGACATTTAGAAAAATGAATAATATGACACATGAACTTTTAAAAGTTCAACATCATTGCGGTTATAAATATCGAGTGTTCTACTTGCCTGATATAAATTTGCACTTATTTTACCACACAATTAAATAGTTTGCCATCTTAGCACATCAATGACTCTTTCTCGGGGAGCTTTATGGTCTTTTTGCTTGAGCCAAGATGCTAAACTATAAGAGAAAAAAAAACCGGTCCTATAATCATTATTTCGATACTATACACTTATTTTTGTGACGTTATTTCTAATAGTGGTGCTTTATCTTTATCGAAATTATCTGGAACCATATTACTCACAGGATTTTTGAAGTACATTGCAACCGCTATACTAACGAGACATATGGATACTATTGTATAAGTTGTAATGAGTATATTGAAGAGAATGTAACATACAACAGCTGTTATGATTAATTCTAGAGCACTGGCATAGGTTTTTAATATAGAATTTAAATTCTTCAAGAAGAAACTTGTGACTATACCAACTATTGCACTATTGACAGTGATGAGAATCACAAAAACATCCCAAAGAGACTGCATGTCATCAAACAGTGTCACTACTTCACCCTTAATCATTAAAATTATGAAATTACAAATAACTGAATCTAAATACATAAAAACATTTTGTAGGAATATATCTACACTGGAGCCTTGTGTTTTTAAAAGGTACTCATTATATGTACCAGCTAAACAGGAACAAAAATTCTGAAAGTTAATAGATAAAAAGTATATATTAAATAATTGTGACCAAAGGTCAGCATCACCATTTGATTGAATTGACGCTGCATCAAAGTTCTTGATCATACATCCCGTAGTGAGAATCCCAAGTGATATCCATTGAAAAAACGTTAATTTCTTCTTGAATAAAAACTGAAAATAAAGACATAATAAATATGTTTAGTACAAAATTGTTAAAAATATACTATATAGAAAATTACAAACTGCTTTTGGTCTCGAGGTAACGATTTTTTGGATTATCGTCATAAACGCAAACTCGTCATTTTCGCATCTCGTCATTTTCGCAACTCGTCATTCTAGCAACTTGTCATTTTCGCAATTCGTCATACAAACCTAAAGCATTCCATTTCTTTCATTTCATGAAAATATACCATAGTTAGATTACGGTAAAATTAGAGTCTATAATAAAATCACAAATCAAAATCAAAAATATTTTTTTTATCATAGGTCATTTTTAACTCTAATGGTTAAGTTGAAAAAATATTATAATAATCAAATATAACATCATACATTATAAAAATCAACAATCCACTGTAGAAGATACATTTATAAATCAAGTAGGTAGGTTTACAATATTATTATACTAATTCTAAAAAAAAAATTTCTTTGATAAAATTTTCTAATGAGATTTGATGTCTCAGCAACTTTTTTCTATACAAGTTATAGTTTTTATCAAAGAAATATCTTTGGCTTTTCTATTGTTCGTATGACGACTTGCTAGAATGACGAGTTGCGAAAAAGACGAGTTGCGAGAATGACGAGTTGCGAAAATGACGAGATACGAAAATGACGAATTGCGCTAGCATGACGAGTTTGCGTTTATGACGAGTTGCTACTAATCCGATTTTTTATTATTAACGAAAATTTTTTGTTAATCCTAGCAACATAATATCGTTGAGACTTGTGCAAGTGAGACAAAGATATGTTTATTATGTTCTTTAACTCTATTATTAACATTCTCGACCTAATACATTAGGTATGTATTAGGTCGAGAATAAAAACGGCGGAAAAAAGAAAATTCAACTAAGTAAAGTTAGTCAAAGAGTCCGATATGTATGCGCGCGCGCGGCAGCGCCACATATAACTTGTATGCCACATGAATAATATAGCATTATTGATATTTCTTATCAATACTTTAAAATAGGAGGAGTAGGAAACGAGCATCACATCCTTTCTAACTTGCAATTCATTGAACTTTACTATGCCCAAATAACCGATACCCAAATATACAGATCTCCCTTCCAGCATTTGTTTATACTTCATTTCACATGGTGCCCCATTTTATTACTCCTTTGAACTATATCAGTTGACTGCGCATTATGGCGTACAAAAGTAGTAGTAAGGTGTACAAAGTTAATATTTGTAAATTTCTGTACTCTTTTTGCTAATTAGAGCGACGAAGCTTTATTCCTGTGATAAGACGATACTTAAATGCTTGACTTTCGCTACTCTGATCATATTCAGTATAATTTTCAGTTTTATATTTTTTATGTAAAGGTTCACTCCTATTTATTGATGAAACATTTTAACAATTTGATGGTGTCTCTTTTAAATAAACCGATTAAACATAATGCCTATTTATTAAATAACGTTAACTTGAGACCAAACGCACTTAATTCATATTGATCTTACCTGGAATAGCAGAGCTGTAAGGACCACTCGAAATTGTAGCAGAATGTAATAAGACGTGGGATCATAATGGGATAAATTTATAAATGCTAAATTGTTATAAAAGCAATACAATAATGATGGGATAAAATATAATAGTAAAAGTTTGTAATTTAAGGCGACTGCTTTGAATATATTTGGTTTATTTCTGGAACAAACAAAAAAAACATTGTGACCGTGAACTTTAAACTTTAAATACCTACAAAGTAGGTTTTAATCTTGTAAGTCTTAGGCGGTAATACACTGCTCCGCGTTCCACTGGAAGAATTTAATAATGATGCAAGTTACTTGTATGGAATACACGCCTGTAGATAGGTATAACAGCGTTACAACTTACAAGCAAAGTACACCAGCCTCGCACTACTGAGATTTTACCAATTCGGTCGAATGCGGTCGGTAACATTCGGTTTGATCCCTCGATCGTGAGTTATTCCAGACACAATTGAAATCAATTGTTATCGCGGCACGCGCGTGCCGCCTGGGGGTTGAGGGATTAATGTCTTTTTAGTCTTTTTAGTACCAGTCCGACTCGCTGTTGTTAACTACATAGTAAATTAACATAACTTCTTATTGACGTTTTGTGGTAGGTTGACGTGCTGTTCTCTGTACCTTCCGAAGAACTATGTAGTTCTGAGTAGGTAATGTAGTTATTTCTTAAATTTTGATTAGTCCTAGAATTACACACAAATTAGTGTCAATTATAGGACAAATCGAACCCGGAACAATCAGTACGCGGCCTTTTTAAATTGAACCATTGATGCCAGATATCTACTGCACTGAGTGTGTACATATTGATTGAATCTACCGGAAAATGTATTTCAAGTTTATATAAGTACTGATATTATAATTGCAATTAAGTTGCTAAAATATCAAATAAACTATACCTAATGTATTTCAAATCTGCACATTGTATGCATGTTATCTCGCGCACCGCGGCCAACCGATTTGCCACTCGCTAGTGTGAGCACCGCCCTACACTAACTTAATTATGCATCTATAGCCAGACATATGAAAATGTAATTTTATTGAATAGTTTGACCTTTAATAAAAGGATGAAGGCGCCCGTTGTTTGTCATCTACAGTAGACTAAATAAAAGTAATAAAATTGTTTTAAGTATTTAACAACGTGAACATACCTACACAACTGTCCATTCGCGGTTAATCTCAAATAATTTAGATACCCGAAAGCTGTAATTATGACAATATTATGTAGGTATTATTATCATACTAGTAGCTGTGCCCGCGACTTCATTTTTATTTATTTATATAATATTCGGAAGACCAACAGCTAACGCAACATAAAAAACAATAACAGATAGGTATCAGAAAGCCAATAACAGGTCCTCGCAATTAACATGGACAACACGAAGCTTGGCATGTCTCACCATCTATTGCTTGGTTAATTCATTTTACACTGTAGTTTAGTTATTTAATTTTGTTAGAAAACATAACTTTGTAAAATTAATACTAATCATAGTCTCATATTTTGGAATCGTATTACCGCCCTTTAAAGAAACGCAGCTGATTTTGGTAGAGCCTATAGATATAAAAAATCAACAAAGTAATAAAAAAAATATATGCAATCTTCTGCATTAAATCATAATTCATCACCAAAATGTTGAATGATTTGGATTTTTCTTTTTTTTTATGTTTGTAATGGTTAGGAAAAGGTATGTATGGAAGAAAATGATAGATAAATTGAATGGGGAAAAAAGTTTTAGATATATTCACATGAAAATTTCCTTATTTCCTCCCTATTATTGGTTTTAATTCATTTTCTTATTCCGGCGAGCACTTGTAGGCCATTTTTTTGGCAATAATTGTTAACTCCACTCACAAGTAGGTAGGTACTACCCAGAAAACTACGATGTATGTAGGTATTCCGGAACTTACTTAAATTTAGTCGCAAATTCAGAATTACTGATCAAACTTGGTAGTTGCACATGTTTAATAACACAACTCACATCTGCTAAAAATTGTTTTTTGAGACTCTAAAAGATTGATGATTGTTTCTCAAAAATTTTTTCGAATTTTCGCTTTGATTTTATCTTTACTGGAAGCTTCTCTGGAATAAGTTATTTCATAAGGGGTAAGTAACCCAGATGAAAAAATCGATGGGGTTGAGATCAGGCGAGCGGGGTGGCCAGTTTATTGGTCCTCTTCTTTTAATCCATTTGTCAGGGTACCTTTAAGTATTTACGCATTTGTGCCGCATGCCGCACAAGGGGCAACGTGTCGTTCTGGGAAATCATTGTTCGTCGTAATGCAGGTTCACATCCCCCAGTAAAATTGGCAGATCGTTATCCCAAAAATCTTTGGATGTTTTTCCATTATTTCTGGATGGCAGTTCCAATGGTTCAATAAACCCATCCAAGATACCATCCCACATGTTGATTTTGAAGTGATGTTGAAATGATGCAGCTCTTGCAGCAGCTATAGTTTAAAACTTGCACCGGATTTCTGGGTTTCCGCAATTATGTGGCTAATTCAAATTGAAATTCAAATTCAAAGTGCTAAGCTAAATAAGCTAAATGGTAGTTACTTAAGTAGTAATTTAAGCAATGTTTCAACTTGCGGAGTATTACGCCTTTTGAGAATTTTTTTTTTAAAGATTTAGATTTTCTATGATTTCACTTTTTGACAACAGACTTTCATATTTTTTATATGTTAAATGAAATCATTTTCATTAGATTCATATGTTAAATGAAACGCGATTTATGTATAGTGCTCATACTTACTACAATCGAAGAAAAAAAAAATTTTTTTTTATTCCCGCGCCTCTCTGACCACCACACCCCGGACCCCCTCTCCCTCCTCTTAACTCAATGGTTCAAGTTCTAAACTCAAACCTAAAATTGTATTGAAAAATCCAGGGTCTTCCTGTTGTTTTCTTAAAATTGATTCACAAAACTCGACCCTTAACGTGTAATTCGTAGGCTTACAGCCTACGCTTGTACTTTTTAAAGAAGGTAAAATAATATGGTAAGCATGAAAAGATATCTCACGCACAACATCTTGGGTTGATCATCTGGCCATATTCTGGTCTGGGTGTTTTCTATGTATTATAAGTATGTATTTACAAAAAAAAAGTATATAAGTAAGATTATCGGTTGTCTAGTACCCCATACGACAGGGTACTTAATACTACCTTAATTTGGGACTAGATGGCTCTGTGTGGCCCAGTGAGGCATGTCTTAAAATATTTATTTATTTATTTATTTATTATATTATTTTTATCATTGTCACCATCATCTGCTTAGATTAGACCACCACAGGGAACAGGCCTTTCCAAACGGATTGATGTATCTGATGCTGAACGTCTTCTTCTTGCAGTAAGTATTCTTTTAGTAGCCCCTTACGATATCCACAGGAATGGTGCTATTTAATTTTGTGCAGGCACCATGAAGCATTATTAAGTAGTTTTTCTCAATTCAACTTAATAATTATAGTTGTAACACATACCGGCTAGTTTATGATAATAATGCAAGATGCACATGTTTGTGAAGACACTATGAGTTTAAAAAGTATCAGTGAGGTAATACTTTTATGCAATTTCTTGTGAAAATCAAATTTTCAGCATCATACGTCAAAATGGTTAAATTAACAAGGAAACATGTTTGGACTTAAAAGCAACCTACATGAGATGGTGACTGGGACTTGTTTTTCACATAGCATACATTTCATGTGCACACAAACTTAGTGTACATAGTCAAATCCACATGACAGTAAAAACAATGCAAGTCAAAAAGGTAACTTATTTTTAAGTACTTACTCTCTTCTATAGGTATATAATGTTGCTGATATAACAAGTTTAAGGAGTTCCGAGAGAAATACCACAAGTGTGGTGTTGTAGTCATAGCCGCCATTTTCTGTTTTAGATGCAGTGACAAAAACACCTGAAATAGTATGGATCGGACATTAGAATTCAGGGATACTAATTAATGTTTTTATTATTAGTATTGACTCGAACTCGGATAAAAAAACAATTCAAGTTTAAATACTGATATTATAATTGCAATTAACGGCCAGTCCCAATAATCTATCTATCTTCAGTTTTGGCATATCGGAGATAGAAAACCTCTTCTGTCTCTGATTTTGCCGTCCAGAGAAACAAAGACAAAAGTTGTTTTCTATCTCCGATATGCCAAAACGGAAGATAGATAGGTTATAGGGACCGGCCGTAAGTTTCTAAAATATCACATAAACTTTTTTCATGGGTAGGTCAATATTTTAAATCATTTGGAATTAAGACAACATTTATAAACAAATTTTGTTGTGGAATAGACTAAATTAATCAGATATACTTTTTGTATAATAAAAAAAAAGAACTGCAGTACAATAACAGTAGCCACTGATTAATTATTAGTCATGAAAATGATGTTTCAGTGATATAATGATAATGAACTTTAGTAAAGAATGTTGCTGTCACAACATATTTTTAAGTTTTACAGATTTATTTGAGTTTTGTCTGAAATTTGATTGGAAGTCAATTAAAAATGATATTTATATAATTTCAACTCTTTTCGAAAGAAAAAAAAGACTAGGTTAGGTAATTACAATCTAAAATATGTAATTACCTAACCTAGTCTTTTTTTTCACAAAATTTTTAAGCTAGATTTAGTTGGTTCAAAAGTCAAACACATACAGTATTTAGCGACTTAGCTCCAAATTAATGCTTTGAAACCCAAGAGACAACCGGTTGGTACAATAACAATTGATTTTAATTGTGTCTGGAATATCTGATCGTCAAAGGGTTAATATTATATTTAATCCCTCGATCGTGAGTTATTCTAGATACAATTAAAATCAATTGTTATCGCGACAACCGGTTGTCGCTTGGGGTTTAAAGCGTTAAAGAACAAAACAATAAACAACATTGTCATTTCAAAATATATCACCAAAACTATCCTGGCAGCATATTATTTTAATGCCAAGTAAATATTTACTTTTATTCATTATAATATTGTTTGCTCAAGCAATTATTCAGATTATTAATCAAAATATTTGCAACTTACCCTGAAATACAAATAATATAATGTACAAGCTAAATATTATGATAGCTCCATTATTAGGAAACAATTCTTTTTTCATTGTTTATTTTCTATGCTGATTTGTTTATATTTTCCTTTGATTATATGCTCTAAGATATTTTCATACAACTTGAGAAGAACACAAAAAAGACTACAAACAAAAGTCAAAACACTGGAGTCTGTCTGGCACTTGGCAGCCTTTGACTGCCTTTGAGAAGAAATTGTATGGATGGATGGGTTCACAGACTACTAAGAGGATTGAAGTTCGGCAAACTGGCATGGCAAAGGCCCATCTTCTTAGTGATGTAAAAATCATATCGATGACAATAATTCTTAATCGATCTCAATTCTCAACAAAGTTGTACTAATTAATAATAAAATCGCTATAATTGTTTCCGTTTTATAAAGTAGCAAAAAAATGTTTTCATATCAAAAATGTAAAAATAAAAAAGCAACCTAAATGAATAAGCTATCGCCCAGGGTTCGAACACTAAAAGGCTGTTAGGTAGTATACTGTTTTTCTACTATACTGAGTTCTTCCGCGATCATGGCGCTTGCAACCGTGCCGAAATATCGGAAACTCATAAAAAACAAGGTACATGGTAGAAATCGAGAAATAACTAACTCTTAGGTGTTAGGTAGGTCTAAAAAGATATAAACAAAGGTTTCGACCTTTGTTTATATCTTGTGAAGTGTATTAGCAATTTATAAAAACTTGATTCATGTACCTACGCAGTTTGTTTTTACTCATAGATGACCAGCCATCCTGATGTCGGAATGGCCAGTCACATTCGGTTTGTATTTTTCGTGAAACCTATTTATCACAGCAACCTCCTCTCCACTGGGAGAGGTCTACTTAACCCTTCTCCCTACACCTTCTGGACGAGACCCCTTCAACCATCCAGTCATTTATTTATTTCATAATTGATCTACTGATTTAAACTTTCATGGTCACTATCGCGATCGTAAGAGTTAGTTGTTTCGAGTATCAACACCATTACAAACTAAGAATGGTCAGAGAAGCGATTAATATCACTAAACACAAAAACTTTAATCGTGAAGATGGCTTTAAATTGTCTTGTGTTTAAGAATTCAGTGGTTGAAAGAGAAAACTGAAAAAAACGTTAAACTAAAATTTTACGATCAGATACTGTGGGTGTGAGTTGACAAACAGGGCCCTTACTCTTGAATTTGATTTAAGTTCGATCTCGATTCGACCTAGTCAAAATCTGAACAAACTCAATCGAATGGAAATCAAAATCTAGTCGAGATCGATCTAAGATGGCGATCCGTTAAACATTTTCGGTTGATAACGTAATCACCATCGACTCAAAGGTTTAGGTTCACTTTTCAGAGTACCAAATCACTGATTCTCGACGTCGATTCGATTTGGATCGTAACTCAAACTTGTCAAGAGTAAGCCTGCAGTAGTACCAGTGTTGAGTGGGACTACGTTGGAGGGTAGATCGGTATATCTAATCGTAACTACCACTCACCCACAGTGACATCAGTTCTTTCCTGATCATGGCGCTTGCGACAGTGCCAAAATATCATAAAAAGCAAGGTACATGGTAGAAATCTCGTAACAACTTACTCTTTTATTGGGTGCAGTTTTTATCTTCTTCGTCTTCGTCTTTTGTTTTTATAATATATTATTTCAATAGAATGTAGAATATATAGTAGAATTATGACTTTTATGAAATACTACATCGATTCTATTTGCGCTTCTTACATCCCTAGCCAATCAAATGTCAAGCAAGTTTTTTTTTTCTTTAGTATGTTTAACGGCCTCGGATACTTGTCCATACAGCCAATTCTTTAGTAATATTGTCTTTATTTTTGCATTAAAACGTTGATGTTAGACGTTTTAATGCTTCGATGGAGTTTTCGGAAACAGTCGAAAGATTGAAGGAATGTAGAGAAGTCCCCAAGAAAGAGGTGAACTGTTCGCGTTCCCGCGCAAAATTCACGGTCCACTTTTCTTGGTTACGACCCAAACACCATGTTATTTCACCGAACTGTATATTGTTCACTCACACGACACTTTGTTTCGCAAAATAACACCACTTTTACGACCCAAAAATCACTATAAACAATAAAAATTCGATAAAATAAACGGACTCCAAACGTATCCCACGAACTCCCGCCAAAAACTCTGTCAAGCAAGTAGAGGTGGGGCGTATTTACGCGACCAGGTTTTAAAACCAGGTTTCTGCTTCGAAGTACGTAAACCAGGTTTCAACCTCAAATACTTGCAATACTTTTAAGGTATTTGTACGCGGGGCGCACTCGAACGTTTGTCAAGCCAGCGCGTCTTTGGAGCCCTTCAAACATGAAATAGGAAATAAAATTTTACCGTTGTTAGAATAAGGAACATAATCGTATAATCTAAGTTAAAACTTGCAAACCATAAAAGTTTTTTTTTTGCCAAAACTATGGTCATCCGTATGTGTATTACAGTAGAGATTAAATTCAAATAAAATACTTTAAAAGTTTTTTACCCGATGGCCGTCTCGCGTCTCCGGGTTCGTTCGAAAACTTCTAGTATTTGGAGCCCTTTAAATATGAAGTAGGAAATTCAAAATTATTCACATTGGAATAAGGAACATAATCGTATAAACTAAGTTAAAAACTTGCTAACCGAAAAAGAATTTTTTTTTTGCCAAACCAATTGTAATCCTTAAGTGGATAAAGGTAGGACTTAATTTTAAGTAAAATACTTTGAAAGTATTTTACTCGGTGGCCGTCTCGCGTCTTCGGACAAGTTCGGAAACCATGTCGCGGCGTCTCGTGTACGATCGGTTTGTCGCGCAAGCAGACACATTTATTATGTACCTTATTGTAACATGTTAAGGTCTAATTTTCCTAGGTACTAAGAAAATACTTGCAAGTATTTAGAAACCTGGTTTTTGGCCCTAGTATTTGTTGGCTTGCGTACCAGGGCGCCCTGGTACTGATTTTATCAAGTACGACCCATGCCTACAAGCAAGTGGCATTTGACTGACAGTAGTATTTTTTTGTGAACCGGCTAAGGTCTGAGTTGATGCAACCAAGTCATTGTGTGAATTCAGTAATTCCTAATCCTACAAATATTATAGGTAAACGTGAAAGTTTGTGAGTGGATCATTAACTTAGAATATATAGACAAACAATATAGCAAGATAGAAATCGGCAGTATCGGCACCCGCGATATTAGCTCCACGGTTTTTTGTAATTATTTCATTCGTAGGTTACTTTGAGTAAATACTATTATAAAAAGTAATCGTAAGTCGTAATAAACGCGTTAAATCAAAATAACGCGTTTATTACGACTTCCTAATTATTTACCTGTGAAATTTACAATTCCCCGAATTATTTTTGTGAATCTCAAAGCCATAGTCACTCACAAAACTCACTGGTCACGCAATATCGGGCTGTCAGTTGATCTACTAGTATACTAAATCAATGGTAAAATAACACACCCAAATCTTCAGAGGGTGCTCTCCATAAATGTAAAATATTAGTGCTCTCCTTAAGCATACCGTTGGTTTTTGTTAAGAAAAACAGATGGCGCTAATAATGTGCTTATATTAAAATGCCGCAAGAGGGCAGACCAACCACGGATTTAAATATTAACTTGATCGAGTACTTCTTTCTCTCATATTTTCAAATTTGCACTCTAAAACAAAAGAGCTAAGATTGCTTTTTCTCTGCCAAATGGAAAAGTAGGAAAACGAGCCAAGGAGATAACTTAAATAGTAGTGTGTCTTTGTCTAGCAAGTATGTTATGAAGAAGGGTGTCCACGCTATAAGTAATTTATGATAAGTTTTTTAATTTAGAAATGACCAGGTTTTTTTTCACTGTCTAAGATTGCATATTTTGATGTTTGATGTTTAATAATGATAGCTTATTAATTAATCCTCAAAACGAGTGATATTATTGTGTAGTATGATAATTATTTATGATCCAAACATGAATTTAAATACTAATTAAAAATCATTAGTTTAAGCCACTGCTGGGACTTGAACCTGCAACCTCATAGTGTGAGTCAAGCATTTTTCCAATTGGGCTACCACGGCTCATAAATTATTAAATAAAAATATTTAGTTACAGTTACTCTATGTGTATTTTATTGCTGTACAGGATGCCTAAGAAGGAATCTGTTGCTGGAAAGTGGAAAGAAACCTAGCAAAAAAATATTTGTTACCCACTAATAGTCAATTAGTGCTTAAAATCCGTTTTAGATAGTTTTTAATACAATAAGCATTTATCAATCCTGTAAGGCTATCCGAGAAGATAATATTTTATGGACACCGTATTAGAAAAGGAGGCACTTCTACTATATCGAACCTCTCTCTCGGCTTGTTTTTTTTGAGATACTGCGCAGTCCAGCTTAAATGTAGGTTCATGGGGCAGACTTACTGACTAGACTAGCTCTCTCTTTCCCTCAGTAATGTCACTGTTGTCACACTTGTCACTTCAGGAGTTTTTGGCGGGAGTTCGTGAGATAAGTTTGGAGTCCGTTTATTTTATCGAATTTTTATTTTTTATATAGTGATTTTTGGGTCGTAAAAGTGGTGTTATTTTGCGAAACAAAGTGTCGTGCGAGTGAACAATATACAGTTTGGTGAAATAACATGGTGTTTGGTGTATGGGTCGTAACCAAGAAAAGTGGACCGTGAATTTTGCGCGGGAACGCGAACAGTTCACCTCTTTCTTGAGGACTTCTCTACATTCCTTCAATCTTTCGACTGTCTCCAAAAACTCCATCGAAGTATTAAAACGTCTAACATCAACGTTTTAAGAAAAATAAAGACAATATTACTAAAGAATTGGCTGTATGGACAAGTATCCGAGTAAAGAAAAAAAAACTTGTCACTTCAGTTATTATTGTCAGTCACTGTCAGAATTCAGAAATTCAGAATTCCGTGGGCAGTAATTAATAATTATTGTTAAGATTTTCATTTACCTAGTGGTTTGAATTTGCATTTCATTGTTTCATTAAAACGTAAACAAATAAATGACCTAGACAATCACTGCTGTAAATCAAACACTAGACAGACTACCTGTTTATATTATTACTAGCTAACAAGTACCTACTAAGTTTCCTGCTGATTACCACAATATTTTTCAAGTGTTGTTTACCAAGGTTGGGTGTTTTGCTGTTGCAGTAGGTACAAGTCAAATTAAATAGAAATTATTAAAATAATGAGTGCTGTTTTTATAGTTAATTGAATAATTATATTTTGTTTAAGTTACAAGACTTAAAAACCTCGTAAGATGGCTGGTGATGAAGACGACAGTACATGGTAAATTATTAAGCGTTATTAATATTACTAGGTTAAATATTATTAAAGCAAACGTAGTGTAGGACCAGGTGGAGCGATGATTTGCGCAAGATGGCTGGCAGGAGCTGGATGTGAGAAGCCGAGGATTGACCTAAGTGGCGTGCAATTGGAGAGGCCTATGTCCAGCAGTGAACTGCGATAGGCTGATGATGATGATGATGATGAAATATTGTTCAGTCTTAGATTAATTTTTTGTTTTAACCTAAGTTTGTGGTGGTATTCGTTCAAAGCAAAATACTTGCATGTTAAAAATATGTAATAAATTTTATATAAATTTCAGGTTGATTGAATTGGAGTCTGCTCTGCTAGATGGCTGCTCAGCTCAACAGATCAACCTCTTAACTAAAGGCAAAAAGATACCAGAGAGTCTCCGTCCTGATGTGTGGCTTCTTTGTCTTAATTGCCAAGATGCTGGTAACCAATTATTGCTGTTTGATGAGATATTTGACTTGTCAAATCAAAATGAGCTTCGTGATGATGTGAAGAAATTTGTTAAGGGTTTAGGAAATGATGAAGATGACAAGTTATCAGTCATATCTGATATTGAATCCATAATCACATTTTATTGTAAATCAAAATCTATCTCATATAACTCAAATAATGGTTGGATTGAGATTTTATTACCTTTACTGAGTTTAAAGTTGCCTCGATCAGATACATACAACTTATTTGAAAAATTATTGAAACTCTACATTCCAAAAGGATGCTTTAAAAATGGTGTACCATTTCACATTCTCAGATTGATACTGCAATATCACGACCCTGAATTGTGTTCTTTTTTAGATACTAAACGCATTACCCCAGAATTATACTGCTTGCCATGGTTAAGGTCCTTATTTGCTGGCACCTGTAATTTAGAAGTTGTACTTTTTATGTGGGATCTGTACTTTCAGAGATCAGATCCTTTTTTCATATTCTTTCTTTCTCTTATTATGATCATCAATGCACGAGAACAGTTGCTGCAAATGAAAAATGAAGATAAGCCTGATATAATAGCATCTTTAAAAAATATGCCTGCTGACTTAGAAGCAAATGATGTTTCAGATTTTTGCTCTTTGGCCCATTATTATTCTTTAAAAACACCAGTATCTTTTCGTGAAGATGTATTAGAAGTCTTGTTTTCTGAGACAGGTGTAGAAATTAACTCCAAGTTATATTCACAAGCTTTGTGTCTTCCAGTGGCAGTACATGAATTAATTGAAAGTGCCACTATAGATGCATCAGACATAGACAGTGTTAAATTCTTTTTGGTGGATTGTCGTCCTTCAGATCAATATAATTCTGGCCACTTATCTACTGCCTTTCACCTAGACTGTAATTTAATGTTACAAGAGCCAAATGCCTTTAATACAGCAGTCCAAGGTTTACTGAATGCTCAAAGACAAGCATTAGCTGCAGGTTCCCTAGCTGCTGGTGAGCATCTTTGTTTCGTAGGTTCTGGCAGAACAGAGGAAGACAGTTATGCACATATGGTTGTAGCATCTTTTTTAAAAAGAAACACTAAAC
This sequence comes from Anania crocealis, assembly GCA_949315895.1. Lineage (NCBI taxonomy): Eukaryota > Metazoa > Arthropoda > Insecta > Lepidoptera > Crambidae > Anania > Anania crocealis. Next base: position 3,705,108 of record OX438856.1, read on the forward strand.
ATGTGTCTATGCTTGATGGCGGTTTTGCAGCAATACATGATTACTTTGGCCCACATATGACTGACTGCTTAGAAGAGCACAATGCATCAACATGTTTAGTTTGTGCTCCTACCAATAATAATGAAGGTCTTGAAGTACGTCACACTAAGGTTAAAGACAACATTCCAGCCATTCAGCTATTTGGTAAATTATCTACTGCTATGAGAGCAAAAAGTCAAGAAGTTAAAGGTAAACTAATTGAATACATTGTTAATCCAAACTCGGCTGTAAATAACGGTGAATGGCACGTATCTGCTAATGACAAAAAGGAGCAAAGATATCGAAATGTTCCACCGGTATTTAGTATTAATGACGAAGATGATGATTCACGATCAGACTGCAAAAGAGATTTGACTGACTGTGAATCTTTAGAAGAAATTGTAGATGTTCATTCTTATTTAAAAGAACACAATGTTATTGATAGCTTTTCTTGTCAAGAAGTATTAGTTAATGGTTACATGCACGAGTCTCATTTGATTGTCACTGAAACTCATTTAGTGGTTTTGCGTGATATTCCTAATAAACAAGGTACAGCAAAAGTGATGTCAAGAAGGCCACTATCAACCATCGTTAAAATTACAGCTAAGAAGAGGCATCCAGAGTTGATTACTTTTAAATACGGCATACCGGATGGTGACAATCTTTTGATCAAAGACATGGATCGTTTCCTTATTCCTAATGCGTCAATTGCTACAAAAATTGTTTCTAATCAGATAGTTCAACAGCTAGATAACAAACTTCAATAGTTTTTTGAAAATTAGAACAAAAAACAAAAGCGTGAATAGATTAGAATCATTAATAAATTAACACATTATTTATCTCTATTAAATTAATCTGTATTAGTGACACACAGTTCGTTGATGACTCGTTGCTTCGTATCTAAATAGTATCTACATATTTTTTTATCTAATCTAACTAATATCATACATGCAAAGGTTCGGTTGGATATTATGTTTGTTACTCTCCGGTTCGTAGTGAAATTTGGCACGGAGATAATTTACAGTCTGGCTACTTTTATACCGAAAAATGTGATACATAGTTTCAAATTCCTCGCATACGAAGTCGCAGAAAAAATCTAGTATTGTTATAAATGAAACTAGTCTTGTTTCAACATGTGATAATTTAACATGCACGCCTTAAGTAATTATTTTATTGATTCACTTAACTTAGTTAGTGTAGAAATATTAGTCTTAACTAGTGTAAACCTAGGGTCGGCTTCCGTACGTAGTTTCGAATGACGTTGCAGTTGTAGCTAGGGGTCGTTGTGGCAAAAAACTTTCGCTGGAGCAAAAAATCTGAAGCGAATTTCACCCATAAAACCAAGGTTTTAATTCGTAGTCGAGATAGTTGATAAAACTTGATTGGACTTGGAATAGAAGGATAATCGACGCATTTTACAAGACATTGAAGTTAAGTAGGACCTATGTATTTTTCTGTAACTTAATGTTTTTGTTAATAATAATGATTTTTATTTTATTGCGATGTAAACATAATTAGGGCAAATGTTTTCTGTATGTGCCGTAGTGTCGCCCACAGATGCACTTTTGACCATCGATAAATTATGTATGTGACTTCTGCAATTTTCGGTCATGTGGGGAAACCCCAAACATTTGACAGCGTTATTATTGTGTCTACTTATCGCAGCAGACACATTAGACCGAAATACCTTTTCCGAACCGTAGTTTTATTGTTATTTTTTGTTATATCTTTTGGCGTTACATCCGTGAAAAGGCTCAGGATAATTTGTTATCTAAATATTTTCCTTACGACTGGGGAAATGTTATCTCACGGTAGAAATGGTAGAAGAAAGTGACTAAAGTTATTTTTAAACATTCCTTTATCAGTAAGTAATATATTTTTTTGCGATTATACGTCATACCTACTATATTTCTTTCTAGAAGAAAGAAATATAAGTAAAATTGAGTTTTATGTCAAATCTAATACTGATCATGCCTGTTTTCCAAAGAATATTCCCCTTAGGCCGTAGGCACAGTAGGTTTATCTACGATGGCTGTAATTTTTTAACTATTAAGCTACACTATTTTGTTTAATAATTATCCTGTGGACTAAACACACACACGACGACACATTTAATATAGTTATCGCTGGCTCAAGAGCGGCAAGAAATACAAAAAAGTAGACTGTAAAGGTTTTATTAAAAAACATGTCATAGTGATGATGATGCATTGTTGCAATTAATTTATTCTTAAGAGCTATATTTAAAATAAAAACCGTTTTAGAGTTACATAGTGATTAGGATATAATTTATATAGATTACTTACTTTATTGAAAATCGAAGGCCGCTATGAACTAAAAAATGGAAATTGCGAACATGAATGAAGAAAATTGTTATTATTATATCAGTATATAAACATGAAAAATTATGTCTCAGGCGGGACTTGAACCCGCATCTCCTCGCACCTCCTCCTCGTTCGAGTCCCACCTGAGACATAATTTTTCAATTTTATATACTGATATTATAATTGCAATAAAGTTACTAAAATATCAAGTAAAGTATAAGAAATTATTATTATAAGTAACATTAATTCGGTTTGGTGCAAGGTCTACCCACTGAGCATTGGATTCTACGGTCGCGTTAATTTAGGTAACGATTTGTTCTGAATTGGCTCGGGTCTGAGGCCTTACTTCGCTACACGATGTCCGTATATTCGAATCCATCTGTCCCTACATCACTATCACTCAACGATATCTTAGGAGTACCTATCTAAAAGAGACAGATATATCCGTAAATACGAGCTTCGTTTTGCAGAGTAAGGCCTCTTGAAGTGTGGGTTGTTCCCGTTCTCTGTCGCAAATTCGACATCAACTAGTCACTTACGGAGGCCTTGCGATTTGGAAAATTGACACCATATTATACACATTTTGTCAATTGAAATTGATCTCTACTTGTTAGACTTAAAGTTGAAAATCAATACAGTCGTATTTACCTTTAACTTTTTGGGTAGGTTGACCTGCTGTTGTCTGTACAAAGGAGAGTCATACTTATATGAAAAAAAGAAGATTGAATTATGTTTATGTTTTAAATTGTAAAAACTCATCAATTAATGTTCAACTATTGCGATTTTTCTAGTTCATACCGGCCGGGAGGCGTCGGCTATATTGCTGGATTTTATCTTTATAAATTTCAAAAATCATGAATTATCTTACAATAAACAGGATGGCCAGAAAAGTAACGTCCAAATTTTGTTTAAAGTGCCTCGTGTTGAGAGGTATCTGAATCACCCCTATCCTATGTGAGTTCTGCTATTTTTCGTAGTTTTCGAGTTACGATTTATTTTATGAATTTTTCCAAAATTGCGACCGGATCCGTTTGAAAAAATTCTAATAAAAAGTAGAAGGTTTCTTCGGTTTTTTTTCTTGCAGATAAATCTCTATGAACTGTGCATTTATGCATAAAATAGCTGGTTATTTTTATCATAACGATTATGAAAGTTACTACAAAATTGACCTAAAGTTGAGATTTATTTCTTTATTTACGTTAAGTGAGTTATCATTAAAATTTGCAACTTAAAATTAAAAATCTAAACTGATAATTTCTTAGTTTAATTTGCAAATTTAATTGATAACTCACTTAACATAAAAAAAATCATGAAAAAAATCGTAACCCGAAAACTACGAAAAATTGCAGAACATACATAGGGGTGATTCTGGCCACCCTGTGTATACAGGATGAAATTTTAACCACCTTCAAAATTTTAATATATAAAACTACGAGACAAAAAACAAATGACGTATTTTTTCTTTTGCTATAGCCCAGTACAAAAATGTCAAGATAAAGCACTTAGGAAATGTCCGCCAATAATCTAAAATTTTTGATACGGCCGCCTAGCAACACTTTTTTTACGCGATGCACATCTCATTCATTTATTATGATACTATTCATAAGTTTTCGATTTTCCCTATATTTAGGACCGTAAAAATTAAAAACTATATTGCGAAAAATATTTTCGGGTAAAAACTTGATTTACATTTTTTTTAAATGGGCTCTAAATACGATACTCAACGCCTATAAAAATTTTGGAAAGTGGGTAATATTTCACCCTGTATAGATAATAATCACCCATTATTGCTGTGAAAACTTGAATTCTATGATGGAGGCTTTTGCCCTGCTGGGAGTATTTGGGCTTATGGTAACTTTACTTTTTTTATGGATAATAAATGTGATTGTATTTTTTTGAATTAATAATTGATATTGATATTGTTAATTATTTAATGTTCTGCTTATTACTGAAAGAAATCCGTATTATCATCTCCATTGTTCCGTAATTATATAGATTAGGTAAAGTCAGCAACGAAAATAATTTGACACAATAACCAATCAATTAGGTTTGTTTTTAAAATGAATCTAAAAATTATGGTCCGTTGACATGGTACTTACTAATATGTTATGATGTTTTTGTTGCTGACCGGATACTATTTTAATGATGTTATTTCAAATAAAACTATTTACACCTATTTATATTGCTTTTACTTTCTGACCTTTTAATGCTTATTGTAGGTACCGCTATTACAAGTACTCTACATGATCAGTAGAAAAAGAAAAAAAAATTGAACTTGCATACCATCTCACTCAGACGGTAATTTTTTTTAGCGGCAGTAGGCGCCAACTGAAAATGTAATTTAGTGCAGTCCATGAGTAATCATGAATGACAGCCCGTTCACAGACTAACGGAAGGGCTAACGAATGGACAGCGAAAGCATGCGCATCTTTCGTTGGATAAAATGAGAGTTCGGTCAGAATGCGAACCATGCAAAGATGGTGTATCAACCCGCAATGTACCTAATACAGTAGGACAAAGTGTAATAAGCGTATAATAATAATAATATATTTTACGACATGTCATTCTGGGCCACACAGAGCTATCTAGTCCCAAATTAACTACTTACTACTACGTAGCTTGGCGTATGGGGGTACTAGATAACCGATAAACTTTACATACTTAAATACTTTTTTTTTGTAAATATATACTTATTATAGATACCTACATAGAAAAGCACCCAGACCCGTACAAACAGACATTTTCATGCACAAATATTTGTACTGTTGTAACCCGCGACCTATGACTCGAAGCAGCGTTTCCTACCACCGATCCAACTGGTCGTCAAAGACGTATAGCTTTATGATCCACTTAAAAACAAGTAGGAAAGTCCCAAAACACATACTTACTGCGCTTTTGAAGTGAAAACTTAGGTACACTGCATTATTTCAAAAGCTATTTCTGTAGGCTGTTCGCAGTCATCATAGCGTGGGTCGAGTGAGATTGATTCTGCTAGACCATATTCCCATGTGAAATGAAATGAAATGAAATGAAATGAAATTTATTTGCGTATGAAAAAGGGTACAATATAGATCTTATTTTATAACAAAATTTCAGCTTTTTCAACTATATAGACATAGTATGCAAAATAGCAAAATATTTAAACAAAGCAATCATAACTAAATATCAAAATACAATCAAATGTCGAAATAAATTAAATTATAGTAAATTAAATGTCCAGCACGATACATATAAAAATTAAAAAAAAAACTTCGATCGGACAGGAGAGGAGGATCATGCGTACGTATTTATATTTTATCTACTAGCCACTTTGTTTTCAAATGTGTAGGTAGATACCTACATAAAGGGGGACTGGGTTTAAAAAAAAAAACAAGTGTGAATCTGCGAAAACTTTGTTTTGATATTAACAATTTGTTGATATATTACACGGTAAAATCTTATACTTACATAAAGTAGGTAGTTATTTATTACGTTGGATAAAATATATCATAAGAAATAGTAGAATGTTACATAGGATTAATAAATATGTATATTAAGTACCTACCTATGTAGGTATGTTTATAGTTTAATAAAGTTAACTGGATAAGGTACTTTTGATATGTATTGGTTACACGACAGGTTTGTGTCATCCTACACAGACCAGATTATTATACATATTTTATAAAACTAATTAAAGTCGCCCAACATTTTGGAAAAGTAAAGCAGACCACGTTCAATTTAAATACATATAAAATGGTCGCAAATATCGCCAAACAAGCCATGAATTTTTCTTCGAATTATGTTTTTTGACCAAACACAAAACTGGAATTATGTCAATAGGCCAATTTACGAAAGATGTTCAGCGGCTACTTGTTTATTGTACCGCGCCTTGGGCTTTTACCTTGTTTGCTGTGCGGCGAGAGGATGGGCATGGGCCGCATAGGCATAGCAGCTGCTGCGTTTTCTTATTCCGCTGTCATCGCTCACGTCTCATTATGTTTAAAAAATGTACCTACTCTGTGGCTCATGGCGGCTGGTAGTGTTATTTGTCCCGAAGTGATAAAGTAGACGCATGCAAATATGGCCAATAATGACTTTTGATATCTTTGTAACGGAATGGAGTTTTCCGTTAATGTTTCTTTTACATTATATTAATATAATCTTTCGCCTTTAACTCCTACAACTCCATGCTCCGGTATACTAGGAATAACTAGAAGCTTCTGATTATCATTTTCTTTTTGTTAACTGATTTTGTTTAAATTTTTGAAAAGTTTTATTTTTGTAATAATTGATTATTTGTTTAATACGGCTAAGAAATATTGAACTTCGACATCTTCAGGTCCGTCCGCAGCATGAATCTCTTGCGAGTAATTAATTTTCCTTCCCACGCATACCCAAGGCGCGGTACAGGCGGTCTCGTGTAAGTCAGACCGCTAAGTATTACTGATATTCCGCAACATCGTTCCTCGTTCTTATAGGTAGTAGTGAATACGGAATTACATAATTAAAAAACAAATAAAGGAGTGTCTGTCTTTACTTCTCTAGTCGAGTGGGTTACATGCCAGTTTTCAAGAGGTCTCCAGCTATAAGGTCCCGGGTAGGGTTGCCAGGTCGACAAATCTAATAGCCGGACAGAACAGCCAGTTTGGCCTGACATTTGGGTAGTAAGGCCGGACACCCTACATCTATACTAATATTATAAAGCTGAAGAGTTTGTTTGTTTGTTTGTTTGTTTGTTTGAACGCGCTAATCTCTGGAAGTACTGGTTCGAATTGAAAAAATCTTTTTGTGTTGGATAGTCCATGCCTCGAGGAAGGCTTTAGGCTATATAACATCAAGCTGCGACCAGTAGGAGCGAAGCATCAGTGAAAAATGTTGAAAAAATAATCGCGATCTTAAAAACTGAAATTGACGCGTACGAAGTCGCGGGGAACAGCTAGTTATAAAATAGGTACGAAAAAGTTTTATGTAAAATCAAGATTTTTAGATTATTATCATAAATCTTTGTAAATTCTTTGTAAATGCGAGAGCGACCGACAGACGGCTCGGTGCGGCGCTCGCTCGTTTGTGAAATGTAAAAAGCCTAACAAAAGCCGGACAAGCCGGACACCGTTTATTGGCCGGACACGATATCCGGATCCGGCTTTATCCGGACGCCTGGCAACGCTAGTCCCGGAATTGATTTCCGGATGGAGACGGATTAAATAATCTCATACAATTCTCACGATAAACTGGTACTAATTCTCCTATCAGGGTAATACATAGCAGCAGCCTTTTGTTTTCTTCGTATTTTCAACAACTAAGTAAGATTAAAAGCATTACAGGAGACAGAACTTACACACCTATATGTACATTTTTAGTACTCGTACATAGGTAAGGGTCATCCATAAATTACGTCACACATTAAGGGGGTCTTACTTTTTGTGACATTGGGCAAAATAGTACCTACGGGAATTTTCGTAAAAATGCGTGATAAGGGGGGGGTCTGAACATCTTAAAAATCGTGTGACGTAATTTATGGATGACCCCTAACTAGTTTAGGTATCTCTACGACTTATAAATAGGTATATACATTTTAACCTAACTAAGCAATTTATTTTTATACTTATTACATCTTATTTTTAATAATAATCGGGTTTTTTGGACACTTTTTACCTAATGTTTGATCCCAGGTAGTCTTAGGTGCCAGCGGGTTATGTTTATGACAAATAAAATAAAGTATAAATTCCGTATGGTAGGTACTGTAGGTAGTTGCACGTCGTAAATGCTGACTTTTTTTTACTTTATGTTCCATAATTAATTTCCCTACGTTCGTTAATTTCTATGTATCTCGTTTACATAAATGAATAATTTATCAAACTAAACACTACACGGGGTTTACTGCAACCGAATGAAATATTTAATGGTAAAATACAATGATATTACAAAGAAATAGATAATGTTATGTTCATATTAAATTGCGTTCGCAAAACGTCACGGCGCTGCACGATGACAGTTACATAGATTAGCAATTGTAACCAAAATCAGACAGTACAAAATATTTGAAAGTAGGTAAAAAATAGAGAGAAATAAAACAGGTTGGATTTGTGTTATATGAAAAAATATTTTTACTATGTAAGTACGTAACATAAAACATACATTGGAATTATGAGAGTTACACAAGTTAGAATTTTTAACAGAAATATTTATGTACAATTTTAACAAAAAGATATTACACAATTACATCCAGCCTGATTCACTTCGTTGCTTTCGCACTATTGCAATTCACTCTTCTTTTCTAACTTCTTTACAAGGAAAGCTAGAAAAACAATTGTTAATAGTAAATCTTAACACTGACGGGGTACTTACGTTTCATATTAGCTACTCCAGAACTTTAACATCACGGTTCAAGCCACAGAACATGGAAAAAAGGGTTAGAAAGGCGATGTTTGCGGGGCAGGCACGCCACAGAGGTTATGAGCAAATGCTATCACTTCTGCCGAAACGTGAGCACTGTGATTGATTAGCTTTCTTTGTACTCGTTTACGTGTAGTGGGACGCAAGCGGCGACATCGGTTCTCATACAATTGGCGCATGACAGCCTTTCTAATCTTTTTCCATGTTCTGTGGTTCAAACTATCAAAGTACCTTTAATTATGAAGAATTACATTAGAATTATTTTTAAATAAATACCGCTATGTGTGCTATGGTATGATTAACTCTTCATATTGATACCTAAATTGTCGCATCTGAATTTTTAATCTATGTCGTCGTCTTAGCACTTACAAAGAAACTTAAAAATTAAAAAACACGTAGTATAAAACAAATATTTTTATAAACTTACATATGATATGTGATCCCTTTAGATTTATTCATTTTAGCACAATAATTTGTGCAAAATCAAAATACACAAGACGGCATTTTTCAAACTTCACTGCGACTCGCTCTGAAGCTTGTTTGACGCAAACTGATTGAGACATGTTACAATTGACTCAAAAAGACTTCTTAACTTAAGCCGCGAAGTAACATATCTATTTTTTGTAATATCATTGGTAAAATATAATAATTTGCCTTCCCGACGTTTCGATCCGGTTGCACGAATCATGGCCGCGGGCAGACTGGAGGCGCTCGGCGTCGTCTGGCCGGTTGAGAAGAGCCTTTTTTTCTACGCACTTCTTCAACAATTTCGTCAAAAATGCAAAAAAAAAATGCAACAAGATAGTTTAAAATCCTATTCATAAAACTAATTTTGAACGAAATTTGTTAGCGTTTTATAAGCTCTGATAATATTTTATATACTTCGTTGTATGTAATATGCTCTAAAGTTGACCATTGTGAGAGCGTATCGTATCTTTTTCTTTTTGTTTATTAAAAGCTCTCGTATTTGGAAATCAGAAACAACAAAGGTACTACAAATACCCAGACTCAAGAAAATGTAGAAAAACTCATTTTTCTGCATTAACCTATCCGGGAATCGAACCAGGACCTCAGAGCAGGCGACACCTTGAAAACCGGTGTGTACGCCACTCCGCCAGGGAGGTGGTAGGGGTATACATGTCTAAACTATTTAATTCTAGTATGTTAGTAGGATAAAGGTGTTTTATTTTTTTAATTAGAATTAGGTCATATCTACAACATATTATCATAGTAAATTATCAATTCAAATTTAAAGGGTTCTCCCAAGGAGCAATGATATGTCGTTATTTTGGCGATTTTTAAAAGATCTAGGCACAATAATGGCAATTTGAAAGAAGCTCTTATATTACACAAAAACACTTACATTTTATCTAAGTACATTAATATCTAGAGAAAAGCATCGAAATGGAGTGATTGCTTAAATACTTACCATCTAAAAATATAGAATTGTTCTTAAGTAGGTAGGTAACGGTTGCGATTCGGATGTACTTAAATAACTAACCATTTTCGAAACTGACTTTGCTTTTTAATTTTAAAGACCACTTTCTATAAAATGTTATGTTTATAACAACTTAGGTCATAAATCTTTTCATACAATAAACCTTGTTTTTGAATTTAGCAAATAAACTTTTTCATTAATGAATTTTCCACCTTTCGTACTCACAAAAGGAAACGGACAGGGTTCCGGTTTAGTTTGTGCATGGCGATGCAGTTCGTTCTGGCTTTAGTACTAACTTACCTATCTGTGGTTCTGGTCACCCACAAAATTTGTGGGTGACCCCACCCACAAAATAGGCGACTTAATCCATTTAATGGATTAAGTCGCCTATTTTCGAAAAAGTGGAGCAAACTAGATATTAATAGTTACGACATAACCTAGAAACTGAACATAAAACAGTTTAGGCCTATTTGTAAAAGTCTGGCTATTTGGGCTTTACACGTCACTAAAATAAGCCTAATAAATTGTGCATCCTTTTGCCTTAACAAATTGCACCTCTTTGGAATTTTTTCACTTAATATCACAATAAAAAAAAAGTGATCCTATGATGACAGAAAACATAAACGTGCAAAGATCATGGTCTAACTCTAATGAATTGTAGCGAACCAGGGTTAACACGCAAAAAGGTTTCTCTGTATACGGATGGATGGAAAGGGTATCTTTCATTATGAGCTTTGCCGCCGAGTAAAGCCATACATTCAGATCATAGACCTAGTATCTATGATTCAGATATTGGAAACATGACGAGAACCAATTTTTGATAGTAGGTACTTTGTGACATTTCAAAATTTTCAATGAAAATAATTTCTACAAAAAAAGAGTTCCGTCAATCTACATATTTATGTTTATTAAAAGAGCATAGAATAAGTAGAGTGATCTCTAGACTCTGAAGGTTGTCTGCGGCTGCTGTCACCTTTGCCATCTTTAAGGTACCGTTCATCTACTTAAAAGGGCAATGCATACATGTGACATGGCGCTAATATCTTAAATAATACTTGTACTATGACGCTACATTGCTGGTTCGTGCCCTAATAAGGAATAGAACGTAGCCATGCCCTAGATAGGTACTTATAAAAAACGGAGTACCTATCACATACAAACGGTTCTAGCGTTCTAGATACACGTACTTTAAAAAAAATACATCTCATCCGGAAAGAATCGCCGGGTCTCAGAAATACCTACAATGAGCGAGTATTTTTGATGTTTGAAAATTACAATTTTAGGTAGAGTGTGGTACCTTACTTACATCAACCGACATTATGGAAGCATTCTCAAGGCTATTTGTTTTATTGTACCTACACATAAAGGATTTTAAATGCTGATTTCGTTACCTGAGAGATATTAATATAAGTTTCAGTAATTATAACCACAAGAAAAGTTTACTTATTATAGGTAGTACCTAATTGTAAGTATCAGATATTAAACTAAGTATATTTTCTAACCAAACAATTACTTCTTTTTTGGCAAAGTAACGCATATAAATGAATTAGTAGTAACTATGATAGTTATTATTTTTAAAAGTACATGTTTTCCTTTCATTTATCGAGTTTATCTATATGAAATGTATTGAGAATTGAATGTTTTTTCCGTTTCCGTAAAAGTACCTTATTTATGTTAGAAATAATCTAAAGTTTCTTAAGAAGCTTCTAAAAATTTTCATGGATGATATTTTTTTTACGGAATTAAATATATAATTTTAATACAATGTTTCCCTTTCATTTCGAGTCGAGTTTATCTATATTAAATGTATTTTGAGTTGAATGTTTTTCGGTTAAAAGTATTTATGTTAGAAATAATCTAAAGTTTCTTAAGAAGCTTCTAAAAATTATTCATCCGTGTAAGGAATTAAATAAGTATTAATATTATCACAGCCCATACAGTTAGAACTACAGTGTCTCGCTATCAGGCAACTAAAAAAAGTTGCTGTAACACCACAGACAACAGAACGTATAAGAAGTACGATGCCAATGCGTTTGCTTCGGAGCTGCTCGACTCGGGAATTGATAAGTTGGCTGACGGCTGCGAGTATGTCGATGGTCTTATAACGTCAACTGAAAATAAAATAAACACTTTTTGAGAGCTTTGATTAAGTTGGCTTTATAGTGTAATCGGATTCATCATTAAAATTTTGGTCATTTTTAGGATTATTCAATTACTAATGCACATTTTTTTTAATAGATAAATACATTTAAACTAAGATTGCTATCAGTTGAACAATAGGTATCATTAACTTTTGGCACAAATAAAAATTTTGCATAGTCCTACAATTCACACAATTAATCTGTAAAAATTACATGAGCATTAGTTTTTGTGATTCTATGATAGTTAAATAGCAGCCTCTGATTTTTATATCTTTTAAATATGTGCAATAATCACGAAATAATCTTAATACTGTCAAAAATTTGTAAAGGCGTCTTAAATATGCTTGCAGGTAATGTCACACATTGTGACTTACTGTTCATGAATTTAAATATGTCTTAGGCATAATGAATAGTACTTAATAAAAAGTTTATTTTTAATTGTAAGAAACAAGAAAATGTTGTCATTCAATTTTTTATTGATTACATTTCGCTGGTGTGTGTTTGCATTGAATGAACGACAAATCCTAAATACCTGCCTACCTACTAATCTTAATGCTAAAGAAAATAGCTAATATACTTAGGTGTAGATACAACATTAAAAATACTACTTACATCACTTCACAAGAGGGGAATAAATACCTATCTAAACTAAAACATTAATTTCGAATACAAGGAATTATCTACATATAACGGGTATAGAAAAATCAAACGCAGATCCTAAAACCACGTATTGTCCCCATCACTAGGATAATTTTTTTCTTCAGGACCATACCTGGGAAACAGCTGGTTCCGAAGATATTGAGGGTCAAAGTCACAATTTTGTTTTCCATTTTATTACAAAAACTGTTGCCAAAGGTTATTTAAAAACTTTTCTTCTTACAAAAATAGTGTTTTTTTATTATTTCGTTCATAATAAGGCTTTTTTAATTACAATACGCAATGTACGGCTCAGCGCGGACGAATTTTCAATTTTGCACTTAGCAGCCATCTCCAGCGCAGCGGTCCACGCTCTGGCTGCTATATGAGTACATTGCGCGCTATGTATTTTAATATTTTTTGAGTCCCAAAAATAAAAATCATTTTCCAGCTATAATATTTAGTAACATGACTTAGTTTGCTATACAGATTGCGTAGCTTCAGGATCTGCGTTTAGTTTTTTTACACTCTGTATGTATTTAGTTATAATTGTATTGTTTTTGAAATGATATCCAATTAAATAGATAAGTTTGCATGTTCCCGTAGTAATTAAGTACCTACTTTTAAAAGATTTAACGTAACGATCTAAAAGACTGTCGACCTTCTAGTTCTACAAAAAGTGTCAACTTTTAGTTTTGCAAACACTGACAACGGCGCCGGCTGCACTGACGAAATTCAAATATAAAAAGATGGTGTTTTAATTAACTTTTAACAAATATTTGTTCTCAACTTACCGATGACAGTGTCGTTCCTCACGTCAGCAAACTTATCCTCAATGTTCCTGAACTCTGGGATGGTGCTGACGCAGGTTATTTCTAAACGGCCGGTAGCCACAAGGTACAGCTCGGATACGGTTACGTAAAGATCATGGCCGCGACTTGGTCTTCGGCTTCTGTGCCTGCTTGACATGTGGATAGCATTCGGCTCTTCATGGTAGTGCAATTCAGACATCTGAAAGTCAGAAAATGTGCACGCTGAGCGTAAACTCGACTCGAGAAAGTGTCAACTAACGGCCGCGGCCGGTTCCAATAACCTATCTATCTTCAGTTTTGGCATATCGGAGATAGGAAACAGTTTCCATCTCTGCTTTTGCCGTTCAGAGAAACAAAGACAGAAGTTGTTTTCTATCTCCGATATGCCAAAACCCAAAACTGAAGATAGATAGGTTATTGGAAATGGCCGTTAGATAAATACCTACGACGAATCATTGATATTATGATAAACATCTACTTCATCGACTGTATCATCTTTTAAGTACCTTACTTATCTTATAAGTAGGTTATTAACATTTGAATTATATTGGAAGTAAACATTCGATAAGCCGGCCATTAAGGGCTTGGTAGTTGCTAAATAATAAGGTGTGAAATATTATTTGGACTTGTGCTGTGTTTTCGCATCTTTCTAAGGTAAGTATTTTGTAATTTGAGGTAAATGAACACATAATATCGGTAAGAAATCGTAACATATATAGTTTTATAACGATAATTCATATACAGGATGAAATTTTAGCCACTTTCCAAATTTTCATATATCCATCTACGAGACAAAAAACAAGTGACGTATTTTTTCTTTTGGTATAGCCTAGTACAAAAATGTCAAGATAAAGCACTTAGAAAATGTTAGCCAAATTTTGATATGGCCGCTTAGCAACACTTTTTACGCGATGCGCATCTTATTCATTTATTCCGATACTTAACACAAGTTTCTGATTTTCCCTTTATACCTTAACAAGCCTAGGACCGTAAAAATTGAAATCTATGTTGCGAAAAATATTTTTGGGTGAAAACTTGATTTACATTTTACTTCATAAATGGGCCCTAAATACGATACTGAACGCCTACAAATATTTTGGAAAGTGGTTTAAATTTCACCCTGTATACATGAAATTTTTATCGAAGTCGTTTTGTTGCAGAATTGCGACATTGCGCGTTAGCCAGTAAGCATTTCACGATTTGTTATGCATTTTAGTACTACGATTTTTAGGCAATTAGTCTATACATATTTACGTTTTTTTATAGAATGACGAGGAGATTGGACGAACAACGTATTGAAGAATATCTGGATTCTCTGAATGATTCAGAAGATGACTTTGAGTCTTCAGACGGAGATGAAGCACAGGAGGAAAATATTACAGAAATAACATGGAGCTATTGCAAGATTTGGATGACATTGCCGATCCCCCGCTTCTGGAAGATCTGGATGATCCTCCACTTTTGGAAGAAGGTAACGTAGATAACGCTGATACTGATCCACCTCTTTACCACGAAGATAATTTACCTTCTGCTGTCGCATCACGTTCTAGGCGTGTAATATGGATACAAACAAACCTCGTTACTGATCAGAGTAAAATAAGTTTTCCTGGGAATATTCAAAAGCTAGAAACGCCGTATCCATGCTGCTGTACAAAAAACTTCAAAAGGATTCAAAACCAGATCTACTGAACCTGTGCAATTTTAGATTGGAATTGGCCAACACTTTGTGTGGTCTTGGAGAACACTAGTACCGGAAAGCGGGGACGCCCTAGTTCTAAAACCTGGAAGCAGAGTTTCAGCAAAAAGAGAAACGTGTAGGTACTAGCTCAAACCATAAATAAATACTGACAACGTGTTTGCATACAACACATTCTCTACAAAGTGCGCAATGTTGCAGAATTGCGACATAGGGTTTTTCCTATTTTGAGATATCATAATGATACCCTGGATTTTTTCAAATATTTTTTTACATTCTGTGGGTCACATAGAACCTAATAGTATTTTTTACATTGCAATATAAAAAATCGCGCATTTAAGGGTTAATTCTTTTTGATATGTCAAAATTCCTCATGATCCTCCGATGATCTCCCTCTACGGGCCACGAAACTCGACTTCTCGCTATAACCATTGTTCTCCATTGCACTTAAATGTTTATATTTTCTTTAAATTCACTTCTACAAATTTTGTTGATTACTTAGGCGTCAAAAAATCTCAAAAGCTATGACACGAACTTTTGAAAGGGGATTGTGAGTAAAACTATAACACAAAGTATAGACTATTTTGTTAAAGTTTTATTCTATAGACTAGTAATTAATCAGAAAAGGATATAATAAACAGCTTTCTTTACCGAAAGAGTTTATTTTAACCTACCTAAGGTAACACTTTATTTTATAAAGACACATAATACCTATTAGTGACGAGGTCCTAATTAAATATCTAAACTTGGCATAGTCAGCGTATGATACATGTAGCACTCTACATGATATACGAAAAATGCGACGTCTTTCTTTAAGCATTCATTGAGCCTTACAATATCGTCATTACATTAATAATTACACAACTACCTACAATCAGATACTTTAAGTACCCACCTACATACTAGGCTAATAATGTACCTACCTAAGCCTAACTAAAAGCCTAGATTTCAACTCGCTACTAAACTACTTTCAAACCTACTCGACTAAATTTTTGGTGTTTAATCCCTCAACCCCCAGGAGGCACGCGCGTGCCGCGATAACAATTGATTTCAATTGTGTCTGGAATAACTCACGATCGAGGGATTAAACACCTTTAGCTACTGAAGTACTCGTTACTCGACTAAAATACTAGCCTAGCGCGAACTAGGCTTAAAAACAAAACGAAATTGAGATAAAGTCCATAGTCTGTTAGGTATAAATAGGTAGGTAGTAAGTAATATTTATTCCATTTTCATGTACCTATAGCGGTATTCTTGGAAGGTGGTGCGGTGCACATGCGAACATTTGCAATTTGCATAAAAGTAATTTCCTCAGTATGGATAGCAAATTAAATACCAGTGTTAAGCGGATAGCCATTAATAAGGTAGTTTTTGGACCCCATGACTTTCATCACTACATCGTTACTTATGTACTACAATTTATGTTTGTTCTACGTGCGAACTATAAATGGTAGGTTAATGGGTCGGTGGGATTTTCGCACTTACTTACCTACCTACTTATTAATCTAGAAAGGACGTTTAACAAAGGTAAAATGCCCTTTCTTCTTTTATTCTGCTTTTCGGACGGTTTAGCTCAGTAGGTAATCATTAGTACTTATTTCTTAGATTGCTGAAACTTGCACGGGTATAAAATGTGGACAACATCATGTGCATCTGGATTGAGTGATCTTTTTTTATTTTTCAACAAAACCAAAATGTACATTTAGTCACAAATTGTCAAATTGTTTCTATTTGTGGACTATAAAAGTGTTAAAGCATTTTTCCTGATGAAAAAGAAGTCGAAGAATGTACCTGGTGTTCTTTACTTCTTTGACGCTGCAGCCGGGGGCTCGGGTGTGTGGAATGGAAAAGTGTTGCATTTTTCCTGATTAAAAAGAAGTTGCAGAAAGTACCTGGTGTTCTTTGTTGCTGCAGCCGGGGGCTCGGGTGGCGACATGCGAAGCGTGGGTCAGTGCAAGCAGCGGCGGAGGGCTGCTGGCTCCAACCTCGAAGTCTACTAGTTTCTGGAACCCTCTCCTGCTGTTGCGGTCACTCATGGACACTCTAAACTTGTGTGATTGAGCGGCCAGCTCGTCCATCTGGAATGTTAGAATTTTAAGCGCATCTTGGCAATTGTTATCTTATAAGGTTGATTATACCGGTGCATTTTAAACAACCTGGAAAACGAAGCCCATGCTATGTTACCATTATAAATAAATAAATAAAAATAAAAATCATTTATTCTCAGACAACACAGTCCATAGTTTGTTAGTAACAATTTGACCTTATATCCTATGTTAGTGGGTTATACTATGTTACTGTTAGTATCAATTAACTTAAAACTATGTTAGTAATAACAGTGCACGGCGGGAAATGTATAGTCATTTCATTGATTCACATGTTTGACATGTAATGTTACAACTTCCTCCTCCGGATTTAAATAACAGTTGCCTACAACTTCCGCCGCCAATTATTTTACTTTATATATTAGCCTTTATTTAAAACATCTTAAATCCTAATATTTTGACAATTAGAATTTCTTATTTTAAATAACTGTTTCACCACCTATCTAATTTACAACTGTATTAATCAAACATATCTTACAATATTCTGTCCACACTTCCGGCTATAAATAATTTCATTATAATTATTAATATACTAAAAACTATTACAACAATAATTTTTATTGTATTTAAAATAATAAATATAGTTTTTAGATAATTAAGCTAATATAGTTAATTAAGCTAATAATTTCTGAACACTAATTTCTATTGTATAAAAGTTCGTTGATTGATTCTTGTTGTACCTACACCGATGTATTTTTTCCCTCCATGCAAATTGTATAAAAACAGCTTGTCGAAAACTTAATAAAATAATCATCGCACGGATAACATCCAACTTAGACGTTCTTATTTATGCCCTAGCTGCGCCCCTTGTTACAGTAAATCAATGAAACGACGGTATATGGCAGAGTCCAGTCTCTCAGCTATCACCTTCAGGACACCATTTCTGCTCGCCCTTATTCTCTCAATCACAGCCGCAGATGTTTTGCGCATTAACGCGTAAAAATCGTCTATATGTGCATCTGCAAACATTCCAGATGCACTACAGTACCGAGGAAGCCTACACAGAGCCCTGAAAATGTTATTGTATTGTACTCGCAGGGCACTGAGTGACCGCTGCGTAAAACCAGTCCACAGACCGCTCGTGTAAAAGTTATTACACAGCTACATCCGTGCGCGTCACAGAGTGTTTCAAAATAAATACGAGTAGCTGAACCAAAGTTTTATACTTTTACTTTTTTTTTAGTAAAAAATTAAAATAACACTGCCAAGATGTTATATATAATGTTAACATAGCGTGGGCTTCGTTTTACAGGTGGTTGAAATTGCGCCTTGTTGGTATACTTATAGTATCCATTTACACTACTTAAACACGGGTTTATAGAAACTAACGAATAGAAATATATTATATAGCTCATTTCGTACACATACAAGTAGCGTTTGTATTGTTCAAGTAAGTAAGTAATAGGAGTCAGTTAAATAAATAAATACGTAAATAAATGTGGACAACATCACATAGGATTGTTCTGATCCCAATTTGAATAACTATTTAAAGCATTCGTATTTTAGAAACTAGAAACAACGAAGGTACCACACACACCCAGACCCGAGAAAATGTAGAAAAACACTTTTTTCTCTACATTGACCCGTCCGGGAATCGAACCCGGGACCTCAGAGCAGGCGACACCTTGAAAACCGGTGTGTACGCCACTCCGCCACGGAGGTCTTCAAGTCAGTTATATATTTAAATCTTTTAATTTCTACTTATGTAAAGCAGAAAAAGCTCGTTTTATGTGAAGACCACTTAATTTAGTTTTAAGTTGATATCTTAACTTCTTGTTTTGGTTTTGTCACAAATTCTGTTCATAACAGACCATATGAAATTTTTGTTAGGAGACATGGTAAAATTGGACTACTTATCAGAAATAATAATATCAAGGCACCTTGGCACAGTATTCTGAATATTCTTACTAAAAACATTACGTTTACGAGCGTCGGTTTGGTTTGAGGATATAAAGTGCGAGATTACCTTCTTTCCATTAATAAACCAGGTGATATGAGGGGCCGGGAGCGCAGGCGCAGTGGTGCAGTTAGCGCGGAGAGTCTCCCCGAAGCTCAGGTACCTTGTTGGGAAGTCGATGCGCGGGTGATGCTTTTGTGGATCTAGAAACAAACAATAAGCATAATATTCCAGCAATCACACAATAACTTGTTGGCACAAAAAATTCCAAGTACTGCCGTAGATAATTGATACAGAATGACTAATATAAATAAATAAATAAGCATCACATACATTGTTCATACTATCCAAATCAAGTTATTATTTACAGAAACAACGAAAGTACCAGCCATAAACACTTACACACGTATTTATAAACAAGTAAAACTAATTAATTGACTAAAAATAATTACTTATGTGACAACAAGTAGGTATTCCATGATCAAGTAATACTAGAAGTGAGAACTATCAAAAGTTAGCATTCTCAGCCAAATAATATGACTATTAGTGGTGGTGAGTGACCCATTTCCTTCACTTAAGCACAAGGTAGTAAAACCTTAACTTATGACTTTCTCAAGCAATAAATAATTGCTTCTCTATAAATACGGGTGTTAGACACAAGGAAATGTAGTAACTCATTTTTTCTACATTTACCGGTTCGGGAAAAGAACCCGGGACCTCGGAGCAGGCGACATCTGGAAAACCGGTGTGTACCCCACACCGTCACAGAGGTCGCTAATCGATATGTTGTTGGTATATTCCTGTCCTAAATACAAATCCTCGAGCTCATCGCTCGGGCAGTCTACATGACAAAACAATATAAACAGGTGAAGTGTGGTGTAATAAAAAACAAAAAAAAGTAAAAAAAAAAAAAAGTTTATTTAAGACCGTATCCATACTAATTACAATAATAAATTCAATAAATATAGACATAATAGGATGTATGCTTTTTTTAACAGTGCATCTAAATTAAGTACGTGTATTTTTATTGAGAGCTTATGGTACTCAAATAGTGTCCCTAGATTTATTCAGGTTAGTACGAACCTATGAAATAAGGTTAGTAAAACTATTTTGTGATTCATAGGTATCTAGTTCCTCAGCAATGTTTTCACAACTAATGTGCCGATCCTGCACAACTTTATCAGGAAGTCCAGTAGAGCGTATTGCACCTTTTATGTCAAATATTTCTGAGAGGAAACTTTTAAACTGACTGAAATACTTCTACCGATACTCCAAGCTAATACCTAAACCAACCACTGAGGTGCATTTAATTTTTATGTCGTAGTTTGTATAGCTTTTACTTTCTTATCATATTTTTTTTCTATTAAACTTATAAATTTTATTCCAAAGTAATATTGATATGAAAGATAATAAAGTTTGCCTGTGGACATACGATGGGAACGAAATAAAAATATTTTTAAGACGAAACTCAAAAAAAACTTATCCTATGTTATTGTTTTAAAGTATAATATTCAATAGATCCAGTAAACAAACTGTGTGAACAGTTTTGCAGGACATTGTTTGCATACCAGACTAAATTGTATGCCTATAATAAATAATAAATTTAAAAAAATACGGGTTTAACTCGCGTTTATTTTGATTCATATCGACGTTTCGAATACTTCACAGCTTTCATGGTAAATACGACGAATAACACTTTAAAGTAATACACATTTAAAAAAATATAGATTGGCGTTACTTTGCATAAATCAACAACTAAATATTAACTATGAAAATTATCTTGCTAATGATTTCCGCTCGTTAACACCGGCCTAGGTACCTATACAAACTACGCCGCGCCGCACAGACACCTAGTGAGCAAGCACTAGTTCATGCAAGAAAACCTTCCTACAAAAATGCATTCAGTACGGATTTTCAATTATTAGAAACTAACACAGCAATAAGAATAACCCCGATGCGTATCGCCACTTCACGTGGCATTCTCATCAAGAGATGTTGTCGCCTTCGCTGCGCTCCGACAACTAAAACTTGTACTATAATTTTCCAAATTCGTTTAGGCATAATACACATTTAAAACAAAGCAACGAAAAAGAAGAAGATTGATATTTTCTTTTGTCTTTTTAAATTCCTATAGGGTGTCGCGCCCAGCATGCGAGGAGATGCGGGTTCGAGTTCCGCCTGCGACATAATTTTTCAAGTTTAAATGCTGATATTAAAATTGCAATTTAATTGCTTAAAATATCATATAAAGTCCTGTAGGGTGGTACGTATGCACCCACTATCGCCTTCACCATCGCCTGACCACCTTTAAGAGCAAAATCGCTTGCAACTCGCGTCGTCTATTGTTTAAAGTGACGTCAGTTCTTGTGAAGTACTTGCACGCTATTTTCGTTTGAAAGTGGTTAGGCGTCGGAGACCCCTACCGTACGTAGCGATCTAGTATTTGGGGTTTATTAACGAATCTAATTGAATGGTTGGGATTGCAAACGCATGACATTGCTGTAGTTTTTTACTTGATACGATGACGGAAGTCTTGCCCTGCGGTGGGATAATTATTATTATAGGCCGTTACTTAACTTAACGAATCTAATTAAATGGTTGGGCTTGTCAAACGTATTACGTCAGACTGCTAAATGTATAACAAGCATGTTTTCACATCGGTTATGTGTTTTTTTTACCCAAGGCCCTTTACTGCGTTTCGTTTGACCAATGTATTTTATTTTAATCTGGTAATGTTGCATGGATCATTCCTAAGGCTATAATCCGCAACACTTTGTAGGGGTTCTGATCTTTTGGGTTTCGTTCTAACTCTATTCAAACGTTCTTTGTGTTGCATGCATAGATCATGAACTTTAGGTAGTTTCTTTTTTCTGCACTCAGAATATATTTTTGAAATTTTATATTCTGTAAATGAACATTACACATAGATAATATTGCTATGCCTTAATTCACAAAAAATTGTGGTTATATAACTTCTCTTAATGTTTTTGATGGTTATATAACTTCTCATAAGGCTTTTAGTTGATGAGTATTAATAAATAAAATGAAACAAAATAAACAAATAAACTTCCATCCGGTAAATTCAGATTTTTATCTATAAGACTGTACAAATAGAGTTGAGCACGAATTCCGTATATCGAATGACATTTACAATACTACCTACAGTCCTCTATCATATTTATAATCGTATTCGTTAAAGGTATAATAATTTATTCGTCAGTTTGTGTAAGCTTGACCTGAACTAAGTCATGTCGTAATGATTGTGAATAGAGATGCTGAACAAGTTTATGAAAAACCATTGCAAGGCTTAGTCTGGTTGATAAATGGAACTACTATACAGAATCAGATAATTGATTAGGTAGGGGTTTTGTGAAAGATAAACATTAAGATGAATTTGAAAGTGGTTCAGCAAATATCCCCCTGAGGATCCAACCGATAAATAAATCTTGTTACCACTCGTTACAAATCGTTAACAGAATAGTAAAACTTTCTTAACTTCTAACTTGTTTAGGGTGAGCCATTCTTCTTCGTACTCCAGGGTGTTATGGGAGTTTAGATTGCTGCGAATATAAAGGTTTTTTTCGTGTTTATCCGCACAATTTAAAAGAGAATACACGCTCGAACCCTATAAAGACAAAGTACCTACGTGCACGATGGTATACCCGTAATATCAATTTCATTGTTTTATTAGCATATTCCGAATTATCAACACAATAAAATAAAACTGGTATGATGTGGTATGGATTATTTATGAGTTCTTTGTCATCCATTGGTGATATTCCGGAAACAATCTTACTTTTCATTCACGTCTCCTATCGACACTTTCTGGTGTACTCGATTTTCCAAATTTTGGCTAAATCTCAATACATAAATAAACATGACCGAATTTTTAAGTTGTAAATGCTACAATGACAATGCTAAATTTTTCGTAATTTCGTAATTAAATCTTTAAAGTGTATAAAAAAAATTCAAATCTATGTAATCCATTATAGAACTTAGTGTCATGTCTACACTTGCTTGCTGTGCTCTATAATATTATACGTTAGATAGGCACATAAACAAAAAAAAAAGACGTGTGGCACTCGGAGACTGCCGCGGTAAAGCTATTGCATAGCTTAGTTGCATAGCATTTTTTATCAACTTATGCAATTATAAAACTAAAAACTATCACCGCTGTGCCGGTCGGCGTGGGGGGTGTTAGGTTATTTTCGTTACGGAATTTCTGAATTCGGTCCCCACGCTCAAGGCCCGCGATAGAAGCTATGCAATAGCTTAATTTTATAATTTTATGTATTTTCTAATTTTGACTTTGTGGCATGTAGATACCTCATCTCTCATTACCTTCTCATCCCATTGTCATTTTTACATTTTTTTATAATTTGATGTATTTTCTAATTCTTTTAAATTTCTGTTAGAAACTTTTTAATTCACTCTCATTTTTATTCTTATTTTAAAATTCAAAATTGTTCGATCATGCCTCGCCCATGTCGGGCGAGCACGTCAATCAGTAGTCAGTTGACATTCGGCTTTCGGACTTCTTCTTATTCTATTGTTGTGAACTAAATATTATTATTGGGAGAATTATCTTGGACACTCCTATTTATTCATTACTCCTGGACCCTGGTACGGTCACGTAGACCGCCGGGCCTTCTCCATCTAGTGCTGTTGGATCCTGGCGGTCACGTAGACCGCCGGGCCATCTCCATCATTTCGGCTTGATCAGGCAGATCGCCGGACTACCTCACCTCCGCTGTGCAGTTGGATCCTGGCGTGGTCGACCGCCGGGCCACCTCTATTCATCAAACCACTAATTGGACTTTCACGTGTAAATTTAAGTTACGTATATATTTTATCATACTTTTAATTTTAATATATTTACTTTATATCTTGTCTTGTATTTTATTTAACTCTTAGGGAATAATTATAGGGAGGTTCCCATTAACTTCCCTCTTTCCAAATTTTCTTTTGTAGCGTAGCAGAACCTAGGTTTCTGAGGGTATTCCTCTTCAAGGGTACCCCAGATATTCTGTTACGTTATAACTTTAGTAATTAAATTTTTCTGTTATTTTGACAGATATGGTTACCATAGGCAACCATACTGTCAAAATCCTTATTTTCTTCTAAATTCTTTTAAATTTCGGAAATTCAAAATTGTTCGATCGTGCCTCGCCCCGAGTGTTAGGTTAGGTTATTTTCGTTACGGAATTTCTGGATTCGGTCTCCACGCTCAAGGCCCGCGATAGAAGCTATGCATATGTGGTAGCATACAGGCGGCCTCTTACGAAGCCTACCACCGCAGAGGGATCTGTTAGCCGTCATCATTGGTTAAAAAAACAAAGATGCCGTTGCCCAGGGTGGACCACTTGGAGGTAGATCCCACCACCCCTTACTTTATTAGTGCTTTAAATAATTACTAACTTTGGGATCACAGCATTGTATGTGACGTTGTCCACATCTATTAATTTGTTAATAATAGGGGTTAAAGTATGAAATTGCCGATTATTTTCCCACTTTTTATTTTGTTTAAAGCTCTTAAGTATAGTCATATTATTGCGTAATTCTTTTTTTATTGTATCAAAAAATTAACAAAGTTACATTTGACTAAAAACAAAATGCAATACTAGTGCCTATTACTTCAAAGGAAGTCGTTGAAAAGACTCCTTACAATGTGTCAGCTGTCCTTCTTGCTTCAATTAAGTATATTTGTATTATATACTTTGATTTTCAGAAATTTAAATACTATATTGCGTAGCTTTATAACCATCTAACTTTCACCTTTAATTGCATCGAAAACGGTTCAGGCGTTTTTAAAAAAACTAAAAAATTGTTAGTATGGAAAAATGACTTTTCTCGATTTCGTCCATACAAAACGGCAATTTCATACTTTAACCCCTAATATTATTCATAATTCGGGTTGCGCTGCAGCCTGTGGACCTAGACCACCTTTTGACCTCGATCATTTCCGTAAGTCTTTGTCGTCGGAGATCTTTTTTTATCACTAGTAATCAATATTTTTGTTTGTTTAAGCTTGAACCAACGGCATTTAAAAAACAAGTAAAACTTAAACAAGGTGAAATGAATTTTATAACTTCTATAACTTTAACTATATGCGTCTTGATTTTAATGACTTAAATTTTGTAATGTTTTGTTAACTTGGAATGCTTTGAGTAACTGTAGGTATCATCTTAGTACCAACAGTTGCTCTAGGTAATTTTAAAAAGAAAAAGTTTTATAAATTTGTAATTTATAAGGACTCCGTCATTATCTAGTGTTTCTTTTATTATTCTCTAGTAACTTGTTTATTTAAATAATTCCATTGAAACCTACATAATTTCTATAAGTATTATTCAATAACTAAGTATAAAATCAGAGGCAATATAATTATGTTTATGAGTAAGAAGGGGATAATGGTGCTGGTTGTACAATAAGTAATATTGATGTATCATAGTTTGTAATTTTGATTGTACAATTGTTTTTTGTCCTGAATAAATAAAAATAAAATAAATAAAATATTTACAAAGAAATTTCGGTTTCACTTAAAATTGTATGTACCTTAGGTACGAGTATCTTTATACTTCATCTGTTATTTCCAGAGTCGATACCGTGAAGAAAGATAGAGTTTGAATGAATCATGCATACAGCAAAAAATGCAAGTAATTTGCAAAAAAAAACGAGATAAGCAAAAACAGTTATGTATGTTTTATTTATCACATAGGTTTAGGTATGCCTCTTTGTATATAATATTATGACATAATCAAGTAGTACGCTTTTGTGATAATGAAAAAAATTCATATCGCCTGTATACCATAAGTCTTAAGTATCACATATGCCTACGAATCCAGTCAATATGACTAGTAACTCTGGCAAAAGCCGATGGAAAACCTAATTCGCAACCGTACCTAGCTACAAAAGAGCTGACTCCAATTAAAACTGGTTCTCCATTGTGATAGATCGTGAGAGGGCCACCTGAATCTCCGCGGCAGATCCCGACGCCGCCGTAGCCATTGGTGCAAATGTTCGAATCCAGCACTATATTTCCGTAAATGTTCCGGCATTGCTGTAATGTTATCACTTGGATTGGTACATATCTGGCCATTGTGTTGGTCGTAGGGCTCACTGCGTCCGAATATCTACCAAAACCAGATGCGATCGCCCATTGTCCCGTAAAATCTTGGTTGAGAAGATCTCCGGAGGGCAAACGAATAGGCCTTATGTTATTAGTAAGCGGTACACGATTGGGTAAGTAAAGCACTGCGATGTCATTTGCAAGAGTTTGTGCATTGTATTGAGGGTGTAGTGCTATCCCATATGGAAATAGTCTAAGTCCTCCATGGAAAAGGAATGGTGACCCAATAACAGCGGTGAATCGCCACGCCTGGACCCTGCCGTCGTTCCAGCAGTGAGCCGCGGTTAGAACTCTGTCAGCTGAAATAAGTGATCCACCGCAAGCAGACTGTGAAGTCATTCCTACTATATCTATGAGAAGACCGACTAAGTATGGATGTGCGTCGACCGGAGCTATGGCGCCTCCAACTATAGGACCTAATGCCACAAGTCGATTTTCATATCTCCTTCTGTTTTCAGCTTCCTTAATTCCGACAGTTCGGTGCCATCCTTCCTGTTGCTCACCAGTTTCACTTTCATAACCTCTTGTTACAGCAAATAGAACAGATAGGACCCAAATGACACGCATGATTCCAATAACCACTTAAGAAACAATAAATAAATTTTCCGTATCGTTTTTATATGTTTCAGGATGCTTATCAAGTGTCTGGGCTTAGTGTCTGGGGTAGTAAAACAATTAATCCATGGCGATTAAGTGTTACGAGATACTATTTTATTTGGTTATTTGTTTTCATTTATTTAGTTGTAGAATAAGTCGAAATGCAACATTCCGGAATTTCGACTAAGTAGGTAGGTATTGCTTTGTTATTCACGGATGTTTCGGCATGTTGCAAGTACCAAGAGGTTTTAGAAGAAAAATTATCAAATTAGCGATTTTTGAACCAGCGCTCAAATATCGGAGACCATACGCGACGTGAGGGAATGAGGTATCAGGAAAGGGAGGAACTAAATAAATTCATAAATTAAAATATATACAATTATTATTTTAGTAGGTACGTGTTGAAAGCAAGAGAACAATGACAAATATTCAAACAATTTATAAAACGATGACGAGTAAAATCTTTAAAATATAAAAAAAAGGAGGTTCGGTTCGTATTCGGAACGTCAATAAGGAATTGACAACCGATAAATTAGGCATGCGACATCAATGGCATCTTAATATTAGGTCTTTACCTATGAAATTGCCGTTTTGTATGAAAAAATTTAAACGATTTTTTTAATGTATTTTTTATTTGTATTAATCGAAGTAATCACCCATTCAATCAATGCATCATTGCCAACGCAGTGGCAGTTTATTGATGCCCTTCTTAAAGAAATCAGCTGGACGGGAGGCAACAAATTCTTCAAAGGCATATTGTACTGCCTCTCGGGTATTGATTTTTTTTCCCGCCAAGAAGTTATCCAAATTCTGGAAAAAGTAGTAATCTGTAGGCGCAAGGTCTGGTGAGTAGGTCGGATGACGGAGAGCTTCCAACCCCAGTTCTTGCAACTTGGAGACCGTCTGCTGTGCAGTATGAGGTTGCGCGTTGTCGTGCAGGAGCAGCAGAGACGAGCGATTGACCAATGCTGGTTGGAGATGTGCCAGCTTCTCCATCATTGTGTTCAGTTCTTCACAGTAAACATCTGCAGTAATGCTCACCCCGTTTGGTAAAAAGCTGTGATGAATCACACCGGCGCTAGACCACCAAACAGTGACCATCACTTTTCTAGGGGTAAGTTTTCGTTTAGGGCATTGTTTAGGTGCTGAACCAGGATCCAACCAACTTGCTGAGCGCTTGCGGTTATCAAACAGAATCAATTTTTTAAGTAGCAAGTACGCAAGTAACAATACGGTTCAAATTCAAACAAAAAAAAAAAAAAATTTTGATTTGGAATGGCCAGTACTGCAGAACGGCATTTTATAGGTAAAGACCTATTATATATATATAATTCCACTGTACGTGTGTTTGTTACCTAACTCCTCCTAAACGGCTGGACAGATTTTGATGAAATTTTGGGTGAATATTTCAATGTGTTTTGGAACCCAGTACTGCTTTTTCAGGCAGGGCGTCGTCTGCTGGGTCCGCTAGTATATTATAATGACTCGATGGGTGTAGTGGTGCGGTGGGCCGCCTACTCTACTACGCAAGGGTCGAAAACTAGTCGAGACGATTGAGGAAACGATATTATTAAATTGACACCCCGTTGGTCTACAGATTTAAATACCAGGCAAAGATCTTGGGGTCCCAGGTTCGATCCCCGGGTCGGCCAACAAAAAGTTTCGAATTTTCGAACATTGCTCGGGTTTGTCATCACCAACCCGCATTTAGCAAGCGTGGTGATTATGCCAGTACCCATTATTGCTGTAACTTGAATTCAATGATGGAGGCCTTTTCCCTGCAGTGGGATGATTATAGGCTGTTACTTTACTTTACTAAGATTAAATTCACTGGATTGGGCGTGTGTTACTGTTATGCTTCGCACGTTATATGCTGTTGCATTACGGCCGGTCCCAATAATGTATCTATCGCCAGTTTTGACATTTCGGAGATAGAAGACAGTTTCTATCTCTGATTTTTCCGTCCAGATAAACAAAGACAGGAGTTGTTTTCTATCTCCGATATGCCCAAAACTGAAGATAGCTAGGTTATTAGGACCGCCCGTTAGTCTAGTCTTCTATCGAAAAGTGGAAGTCGTAAAATCCTAATAACTTATCTTTCTTGTATGTTTTGTATATACAGTGAAACTTGGTTAAGTGGGACCTGGATAAGTGAGAAACCTCCATAACTGGAACTCATGCTGAGGTCCCAACACTTTGGCACTGAATTACCTCTGTTAGTGGGACGAGGTAAGCCTCTATATCTGGGATTTGTTCTTTCGATTTATCATCATAGTTACCTCTATAACTGAGACAGCGAGTAAATTTTATATGCATAAACCTCTGTAACTGAGATAACATTGTTTGTTTACTCATTCTTATTCTACCCACAAATTCCACACGTAATTCCAAGTACGTAAGTAATTTTGAGCTTCAGTTACCTTCAGTTTTAGTTTCGCTTTACTATCATACAGATGTTTATTTGAAAAATGCCAAAACGAAAGCTACAATCGTTATCATTACTTGAAAAACTGAAGCTAATATCCGTTTATGAAAGTGGGAAGACACGCGAAGAAGTTTGTGCCGAATTAAATGTGCCAAAATCTACTCTTTGTAGAATAATTCAGAGTAAACATAAAATTGAATCACAATGTTCTTAAGGACAAGGAAAACTAAAACGTGTACGTTTATCAGAATACTATTTTTTATTTATTTAATCTCATTTACATACATAACCCGTTATTTTATTTAATGATCGCACCTCTATAACTGAAATAACCTGTATTCTCACCTCTATTAATGGAACCCTCTGTAAATGAGACAGATATTTATTTATACCTGTATATCTGAGACACTGGGTAAGTGGAATACCTCTATAAGTGAAACGACATTGCAGGTCCCTTGATGTCTCACTTAACCAGGTTTCACTGTATAAGGAAAGGGCAAATAGGTAATTAATATAATTTTTTTTATAACTTAATTTTATTGTTTTACAATAATGTTAAGGGTGCTAGCCTATGATATTTAAAACGTAATAGATATGTTACATGCGCTCTCAATATGCGTCCCTAAAACGTCACAATTGTGACGTCTTTTGAAATCCATGAAAGAGAAAGTAATTGTTCTTTTCACGAGTATGACAAGGACAAAATAAGAATTACGCATGTGTGCAGTTGTTCGGAAGCGGCACATATATTTCGATAGTTTTGTAAGGGCATAACCCATCTATACTTTTTAAATATCATTGGTGCTAGCCGATTCTCCTTTTTAAATCAACAACTAATATAGAAACAATTTATTTGTTCAAGGAATTTAATAAGTTACTTAATGATCATGGATTAAAACGCTGATTAAAATAGCTATCTACTACGTCGATTAAAATAATATAAACCCGATCATAAATTAATCATAGATGACGTTTAGGGGTACCTACTCATATATTTTCCTTTTTAATTGACAGGCTTAGGTCAAAGTAGTCCATTAAATTTTAATTATTAATTATGGGAAAGTTAAATAACTCTATTGATATATTTTTATTGCCGCATTGTATCTAGTATTTTGTAATAAATGTTCACTAAATGACTGGGTTTTTTTAACATCGTCTTTTATTTTAATATTTACCGTACACATTAAACGCGAGTTAAATCTGGAAAATTTTCCTTCATTTCAATGTATAGTGTTCGCTAAAATTCAATAATCCAATGTAAGTCATCGTCAGTTGTAATAATTAGGAAGTCATCTTAAACAATTCGGATTAGGATTAGGTCCAAAAAAACTCCTTAGCGTAAAAAGGCATGGGAGGAAAAGTCGGAGTGTGATAGTTTGTATAAACACAATTTTACAATGTTATTAAGCTAACAGACAGAATGCTACTAAAAATCATGATGGCCGTTTAAACTAAATTCAGATCGCCAATTAGTTCAAAAGTACCTACTTATATTTCATGTTACTACAAGACCTAACTATATAATGATAACGTACGATAGTAAAACTAAATTCAGTGCAAAAGTTCTGTCACTGAAATTAATAAAAACCGTCTAAGTGCGAGTCGGACACGCGCACGAAGGGTTCCGTACTATTGACTAGGTTTTTTTTTTATCGGATATCGAGCAAAAAGTAGCGTTTACTGTATGGGAGCCCCCGTTGAATATTCATTTTATTTTGTTTTTAGAAAGTATTTGTTGTTATAGCGGCACAGAATTACATAATTTGTGAAAATTTAAACTGTCTAGCTATCGTGTTTCTTGAGCTACAGCTTGGTGACAGACAGACGGACGGACAGGACAGACGGACAGACAGCGAAGTCTTAGTAATAGGGTCCCGTTTTTACCCTTTGGCTACGGAACCCTAATAAACCAGATTAGACCGACGTCTGCTTCGCCCAAAAATAACAAAGGTTAGCCACTTGTTATCAATTACACAGTAAATTGTTTACCGTTTCTGGCTACTGGTAGGATTACGAACAAACCGTTTGGTTTTTCATTACAGATTACCTTAATCACACTTATCTGATATGTTCTTAAGTTATCGCTTTCGTTATAATGTTTGTCAATATAAATTTGCTTGCTGCATTTTAGGCGCGTCATTGTTTTCAACGGGCCAGAGGAAAAGACGCCTAAACAGATTCGGTGCATGATAAAAAGTGTTTTTGGAAATTCACGTCTTTCAGAGTTTGTTATAAAATTTTGGTCAGAGCAGTTTAAACATGACCGTGAGAGCTGAGGATAACGTTGACTGTTGTGAACGGCTGATTTCAGCAGCTAACGCGGTTAAAGTTGATTAAGTCGCGCAACTGAGCCACTTAGCTGATAAGAGCAGTGGCAGTTAGCTAGAGATGTTGGAATTAGTAAATAAAAACCAGCCAAGTGCGAGTCGGACTCGCGCACTGAGGGTTCCGTACCAACTTTAACTAAAATACCACAATATTTTGTTGACTGCAAAAATTCATTTATAGTGTTTGTATGAAGGACAAAGTTATATTTGCGGTAGTTGAAAATGTGCTAGATCTCCAAAACCACCGGTTTGATCTCGTTTAAACCAGTTATCGTTGAAAAAATTTGTTAAGATCTACATTATGTATTTTTTTTTTAATTTTCACTAGCTTAGTTTAAAAGTTAGAGGGGGGGCACTCATTTTTTTACCACTTTGGAAACGTCTATCTTCCAAATGTTAGACTTTTGGAAAAAATGGTTCTAGGAACCTCTATGTCATTTTAAAAGACCTACGCATAGGTAGATGTAAAAAAAATATTTTTTTTTATCTTTATGTATGGGAAGCCCCCCTTAAACATCATTATTTTTAATTATATGTATGAGAATCGTAAAGCGGTTAACAAGATACACCTACCTACCAAGTTTCAACTATGAAATGCTAATACTTTCAGAATAAAGTGGCTCTGACATGTCCGGACGGACAGACAGACAGACAGACTTGACGAAACTATAAGGGTTCCGTTTGTTGCCATTTGGCTACGGAACCCTAAGAACAAGTTCATGAAATATTGTTAGATTATTTGTTGAGGGGCTTGTTTATGGAAACAGCAGCTTTAGAGTTAGACGTTTATTGTAAGACCAAAAGACAGTGTACAGCGGTATTATGACAGATCATAGAGTAATACCAAACTCAGTATTGCTACATTTAACACATAATATGCTGAATGCTGATGTCCAAGGTGAGCTTTGGGTGCCTGGAATATTGACGCCCGTTTGAAAAGCGAAGGCGTGTGGACATTTGTCAAGCATTTTTAGATTTAGTAAAGGAAAAGGAGGAAGAAACTATACCGCAAGCATTGACCTGTGAAAATAGCACTATTTCATGGCTTAGTAAGACCTATTCTCAAGTTTGGGAGTATGGTTTCAAAATCTCATTATGCTTCTCACAAACTCATTCGGGAGCGGGACACCTTTTATTCGTACAATAGCATCTTAAGTGACCTGAAAATTAAAAGCTTAGAAAATCTAAAAAAATTACACGGTTTTTCTTTTTCGTTTAAAGTTATGAGACTCAATGTGCGTAGTCCATCCTTGCTCGCAAAGTTTAACTTTAAAGTCCTACTATGAAAACCACGCAAAACCATCGAACCTCTCTCTCGCCCGTTCTGAAAAACTGTTTTATGAGCCAACTCTCCTTTTTCTCGAATCTGCAATCTGTTATTTTAACTTTTAGTTTACGAAAATCAGAACCTGCCTAAAGGGGTAAAAGGGGTACTAAATTTTAAGAAACACAACCTAAATTACTACAAAATAAATTAATATCTAGTTAACTATTTATGTAAACTAACCTATCAGAGGGGTGAAATAGGGGGTGTAAGTTTATATGGAAAATCCTTTGTTTTTATACTTGACCTCGGTGGCGGAGTGGCGTAAGTAGGTACACACCGGTTTCAAGGTGTCACCTGCTCAGAGGTCCCGGTTTCGATTCCCGGATAAGTCAATGTAGAAAAAAGGCATTTTTCTACATTTTCTCGGGTCTGGGTGTTTTTGGTTCATTCTTTGTTTCTGATTTCTACTACTTCACTAGTTTTTTAGTAATAAACTTAAATTTTTAGCAGCACTTTAGCACTAGTAGTCTCCTTAAGTCGACTCCGGAGTAGCGTAATGAGTTAGATAACTCGCGTTAAATACGCGTAATATTCTCGCCTTATCTCATTTGCATGGCCAAATTATAGGCTATAGAACTAACTGGATTAGATAATGTAAAATTATATTTTGCTCGAAGGTGTAGTCAGGCTTGGAAGACGAAAGTCTAACAAAATTTTTAATCAGTCGATAATCTTAACTTAAGTACTTATATAATAAATAAATTAATGGAAATGTCTGCCTTTCTGTCTTTCCACGTTTATGACGCTGAAACTAATCTATATATTTAAAAATGAATTGCTGTTCGTTAGTCGCTAAAATTCGAGGACAGCTGGACCGATTTGGCTAATTTTGCTCTGGTAATATTTGTGGTAGTCCAGGGAAGGATTAAACGGTGAGAAAATATGGAAAAATGACGAGGAAGATAGTAAAAAATATAAGATTAACTTTGTTTTTTAATAAGCCTATTAATGTAATCTACTGTGTTCATTGTTTCTTAACCCAAATAAATTGAAAAAAAAAGTTAACGTCATATTTATTCCCATATAAAGGGAGAGAAGGGAGAGTTTTAATGTTGTTAGGATAGGTGATACACCGGGTCATCTAGTTTAGATATAATTTGATGTAAATATAATAAGTCCCAGAAAAGTACAAAGGATTAAATAAAATCCTCATTTTAGGGGGTGAAAGGTTTGTATAAGTTGGTAGCTCCTATAGGGGTAGTTGTTCCGAGTTAAGGAGCGCGATAAAACCGGTGAACGCGATATACCCCGGAAAAAATAATGCTGAAGTGCAATTATAAGCCGAATTGCACGCCAGAGAAGTCGCGGGCTGGTAGGTTATTAATTACCTATATAATAAACAATTTTGACAAACCATTTTTCCAATGAAAATCATGAAATTAGCCTATAGTCATTGATTTGTTAGTTTGGCGCCATTTTATGCTTATTTTTTATTTTATTTATTGTTGTTAGCTACAAATTATACTATATTTATTTTCATTTCTATTTTAAACTTGACCAACCTAAAGGTTATCCATATTATTATCATCGAAATCAGTCAACCACGTAAAAAGTCATACGAGGTCTTACATTAAACATAATAACACATTGCATCGAAAGAAAGAAAGAAATAATTTATTTGCGTGGAAACACACGTACAATACCATCATAAAATTCATACAATGAGGCGATCCTATCGTTAAGAAGTGATTTCTACCAGACAACCTTTGGCTAAAGGAACAGTATGTACCATAGTACTCCTAACACATCATACATAAGTTCCTATTTTTCTTTGATTGATTAAAATTTATTTATTTATCAAAACAATAAACGTATTATGTTACTGGTGTACTGCTACTTATGTAACAAAAGACAATTTATATGCCATAGTAACATAAAGAGAAAAGACATAACTCATTAGCCGCTCAGCAAAGCTACGGTCATTAGTGAATTGTAACGTTGGCGTTTCCATCATAAACCCGTGTTTTACATAAAAAGCACCTAAAATATGATGTGATTAAAATTTAACTGGTTCGTTCGTTATAAGCTATACCTTTCACATCATAGTAGCGAATGATTTACTGCTATTTTTCTTTGAAACCGAGTAAGTACTTAGCGTTTCTTTTGTGAGTTGAGACGTTACGAACTTATCATGGCAACCGATTAATCATTTCATTGATGATGCGTTGTGTTGTGGCTTGTGAAGTGAGAAAAACAACTTTTCTGGGGTTAAGATAACAACTGACCACGTAATTAAGAGGAAACACTAAGGTCGAGAGAATTGAAAAATCATCATCATCATCATCATCATATCAGCCGAACGACGCCCACTGCTGGGCATAGGCCTCCCCCAAGGATCTCC
Organism: Anania crocealis; assembly: GCA_949315895.1. Taxonomy (NCBI): domain Eukaryota; kingdom Metazoa; phylum Arthropoda; class Insecta; order Lepidoptera; family Crambidae; genus Anania; species Anania crocealis. The sequence continues at coordinate 3,740,690 of OX438856.1, forward strand.
ACAACGATCGGTCCTGTGCTGTCCGCATCCAGCGGCTTCCCGCGACCTTGATCAGATCGTCGGTCCACCTTGTAGGCCTGCCCACGGAACGTCGTCCGGTACGCGGTCGCCATTCGAGAACCTTTCCGCCCCTACGGCCATCGGTTCTCCGCGCTATGTGTCCCGCCCACTGCCACTTCAACGATGCAATCCTTCGAGCGATGTCGGTTGTTTTAGTTCTCCTGCGGATCTCATCATTTCTGATTCGATCGAGTAGGGAAATACCAAGCATCGCTCTCTCCATTGCTCGCTGGGTGATCTTGAGCCTTTTTATGAGACCCATAGTAAACGACCACGTCTCACTCCCATAGGTCATTACTGGCAACACACACTGGTCAAAGACTTTCGTCTTGAGACACTGAGGTATTTCGGACGCGAATATATGCCGGAGTTTTCCGAACGCTGCCCATCCGAGCTGGATTCGACGAGAGATCTCTTTCTCGAAGTTGGACTTACCTAACTGGACTATCTGTCCCAGGTAAACATAGTGGTCAACAACTTCGAGTGCAATGTTCCCAACGTTAACTGGAGCGGGTGCAACATGGGCATTTAACATTTCGTCTTGTCCATGTTCATCCTAAGACCCACTCTTTGAGAAGCATTACCGAGATCTTCGAGCATAATGTTCAGGTCTTCCAAGGTCTCAGCCATAAGAACTACATCATCGGCAAATCGCAGGTGTGTTAGGTATTCGCCATTAATGTTGATGCCGCGTCCTTTCCAGTCCAGAAGCTTGAAAATATCCTCCAACGCAGCTGTGAACAGTTGCGGAGAAATAACGTCTCCCTGTCTCACACCTCGCTGTAGTTGGATCGGATTAGAGCTCTGGTTCTGTAATCGGACCGACATGGTGGCGTTTTGGTATAATTACTTTAGTACCTCGATGTACCTGTAGTCTATTTGGCACCTTTGGAGAGACTGCAGCACTGCCCAGGTCTCAATCGAATCAAAAGCTTTCTCATAGTCCACGAACGCTAAGCAAAGTGGCAAGTTATACTCTTCGGTCTTCTGTATAACTTGCCGCAGCGTATGAATGTGGTCTATGGTACTATAGCCTTTTCGGAACCCGGCTTGTTCGGGAGGTTGGAAGTCGTCGAACCTGCGAGTGAGACGATTCGTAACGACTCTCGAAAACAACTTATAGATATGGCTCAGAAGCGAGATCGGTCTGTAGTTCTTCAAGAGAGTTTTGTCACCCTTCTTGAAGAACAGCATCACATCGCCTCTGCCCCATGCCTTTGGCGTTTTGCCCTCGAGTATGACAGAATTAAAGAGCTTCTGGAGGACCTTAAGTACCGGCTTACCGCCCGCTCTAAGGAGCTCTGTTGTGATTCCGTCATCACCCGCCGCCTTGTTGTTTTTAAGCTGCTTGAGAGCCATTCTAATCTCGCACAGGCTGACGTCCGGGATATCTTCAGAATAGTGTCGGGTAAGCTTGGCTCTAGGGTCTTTAGCCTTGCTTTCAACAGGTGTTTTCGTGGAGTATAACTGTCCATAGAAACTCTCAATCTCCCTCAGGATTTCAGGTGTTGACGTAATGATGCTACCTATCTCAGTTTTCAGCCTCGTCAATTGGCTTTGCCCAATAGACAGATCTCTGGCGAACACTTTGGAGCCTTTGTTCCGCTCAATGGCCTCTTTAATACGTCGGGTATTAAATTGACGAAGGTCGCTCTTCAAAGACTTCGATATCTGTCTATTGAGTTGCCGATAGCGATGGGCATCCGCTGAGTTCTGTAGCCTCATTTCGTTTCTCTGATCCATGAGTAGGAGAGTCTGACTGGAGAGTTTCTTTGATTTGGGACGGCGGGTTTTAAAGTACTTAGACCCTACCGTACGTACAGTATCCACCACCATGTTGTATATATCGTCCACATCGATGCTGTTCTCAAGGGCTTCGAAACGGTTTTGAAGCTCGAGCTGAAAACACTCGGGGTTTTGAATTTGAGCCGGTATTGGTCGGAGCGTGGATTTTATCAGTCGCGCTCTTTCAAGCTTTACGTCGATATTCAATGTGCCTCTGACCATGCGGTGATCGCTTCCTGTCTTAACAGCGTTGATCACAGCGACATCATCGAATATGTGCTTCTTCGTTGACATGATAAAATCGATCTCATTTTTGACTTTACCTTCCGGGCTGATCCAGGTCCATTTGCGGCTTACGGGCTTCTTGAAGAAGGAGTTCATCATAAACAGGTTCTCCCTTTCCATGAAGTCTGCCAGCATCTGACCCCTTTTGTTCCGTTGCCCAAATCCAAATTTCCCCATTCTCAACTCATTACCGCAACGTTGCCCCAACTTCGCATTGAAATCCCCCATCACAACCGTGTAGTGGGTTTTAAAGCTATGCATGGCTTTAGAGATCTCCTCATACATAGCCTCCACTTCGACATCGTCGTGTTTCGAGGTCGGAGCGTAAACCTGAATGACATTCAGCGAATATCGTTTCGATATTCTGAGTATCAGGTACGCTACCCTGCTCGAAACACTTCCGATAGTAATCACGTTGTTGACAAGGGACTTGTGGACGATGAACCCGACACCACCTAGGGACTGTTGGTCGCCCTCCCGGTAGTATAGTAAGTTACCGGATTGCAGGGTTATCGAGTCCTCTCCCTCTCTTCGGACTTCAGATAGCCCAATGATATCCCAATGTAACTTACCAATTGCTTCTTCCAACTCTACGAGCTTCGCGTCAAGCCTCAGTGTGCGCGTGTTATATGTTGCCAGGTCGAGTCGTCGTTGTTGGCAGCCGGATCTTACCCGGGGATTCTTAGCACCCCCTGCCCCGCCGTTACCATAGCCGCTGCCATAGCTAGGACTAGCGGGGCCGCCGGGGACTGGGGGCCGTTCTATTTGCGGTGTATTCATATGGGGGGGGTTTGCCATAATCGCCACGCTTGGCAGGCGGGTTGGCGATCGCAGTATGGCCTGATGCTTCTAGGAGACGCTGCTGCCCATCTCCTGATGGCAGATTTCCCTCTGTCGGCTCTTACGACACCCACGGGAAGAGAGGGGGTAGTGCTATTCTTTTTATGTGCCGGCACTACACGGCACAATTGAAAAATACGAGTAGGTATTTGTAAAATCTATTGCTGTCGCGCAGGTCCTAACGCCTCCCCCGCAGAATGTGATAGAGACAACTGCATCTTGGACCGAAAATACCTACTAAAAGCACACAAAATCAACGTTTCGTAGTCCCCCGATTCCTTTTCCAAAACTAGACCAATTAAAATACTTTTTCATTAAAAATTAAAGAAAGGCTTTGGCCGTGTTCGCATATTTTGTTTTTTTTTAAAGTTTAGCCAAATTTGTTTTCTAGCTGTTTGAACACAGCGGAAAATAACTCATAACTCTTTTATTAGGTAAATTTATGAAAAAAAGGAAAACACCGAAATATGCTAATAGTGGCCATAGATAAAAATCTAATCACCACACGTAAATAATTTTCTGAATTAAAGTATTGGCAAAGTGATTATTTCATCTGAATCTTGATACATCTGGCAAAAATACGAGTAACATCACAAATAAAGAAAAATTATGTATTTACGTAAAAGTATGTCAACATGATTAAATTTAAAAAAAAACTTTATTTTTGTTAGATGTATTAAGATTCAGATGAAACAAACACTTTGCCAATACTTTAATTCAGAAAATTATTTACGTGTGGTGAATTGCCTCAAATAAAACTTGTTGATTTAAATAAGTGATTTTATTTGCCTTTCGAATATATGGCGTTCAAACAAATGTACTGTCGCCGAAATGGAATTGCGTACATTTGGCTTTTCAGTAAAATGGCCAATAGGTTAAATAGCCTGTCGGTCAAATGGCTCTTCGATAACATGGCAGTTATGAAATGGGTTTCGTTAAAAATACTTTCTATGAACAGTCAGACTCCCGTGTAAGGTCCATTCAAGCGAGACTCGGCAGCAAAATAATACGTCTGTGTGCGTCACAGCGTGTTACAAAATTAAAAGTCTGAATCAGAATGAAATGTTATTCAAAAACTATTTTTAATCAATAAATAAATAACACTACCATGATGTTATACAATGGTCCAATAACGTAGGCTTCGTTTCCAGGTGGTTCAAATAGCACGGTGTATATTTTTGAACTGTGTTTTCTATAAACAAATAAATTGCTAGTGCAAATTGTAACAAGTATAAATAGTTAATTTTTAATTTAATTTATTCATCAGATCAGACAACGCAGGTCCATTTTATTAGTGAAATCTTATAAGCTACATTAGTAACAACAAAAACACAAAACAATAAAACAGATAGAACTATAGATGGCAGCGGCGGGTCAGTCAGTGTTCCTCTTGACCAGCACCCTGGCAAGATGACGAGTTATAGGAGAGTCATATCTCCCCGCTATGGTCTTCAGAATGGAGTTAGAGCTGGCCCGTACCCTGCAGAGCAACGACGCTGCTTTTTTACGCATGATAGCATAGAAATCGTCAGTGCGTGCCTCAGCGAACATCCCCGAGGCGCTGCAAAATCGAGGCAGCCCCAACAACATTCTGAAGCCATTGTTATATTGGACTCGTAGAGCATTGACGGTTTTCTGCGTGAAGCTAGCCCACAGGCTGCAGTTAAATGACCGGCTGTACGAAAATTCAAGATTTCAAAATCACTCTGTACATTTGATGTATTGTTTGAATATTTTTGTAATTAGATTTTTGTCTTTCATTTGATCCCCTAGTCGTTATGACTGCATTTTTTTTCAATGTACTTTAATATATTGTCTTAGCATTCGCCATGTAGTTGTTTTTTTTAACAAAAGGTAGCCTATGTTACACGGACTATAATAAGGAATCGATTGATACCTCATTCACCCAAATCGGCTCAGTAGTTTAGCCGCAAATATGGAACCCACATACATATAGACTGCTAAAAACATTACCCTCCCGGTTGGCTTTGCCGTGAGAGCCTATTATCATCCCACTGCAGGGAAAAGGCCTCCATCATTGAATTCAAGTTACCACAGCAATGATGGGTACTGGCATAATCACCACGCTTGCCAAATGCGGGTTGGTGATCACAAACCCGAGCAACGTTCGAAAATTTGAAACTTTTTGTTGCCCGACCCGGGGATCGAATCCGGGACCCCGAGATTTTGGCCCGGTATTTAAACCACTAGACCAGGCTTTGCCGTAGACGGGTAAAAAGAATTCCGAAAACATTGATGAAACAACGCTAGCTCACAGCGTTCAGCCTGGAATAAATTCGTCGGAACATAAAATGTCTGGGTAGCTGGTTAGAGCAGTCGCCCGGTAAGTGGAAGGTTGTGGGTTCGACTCCCACCTGAGGAAGTAAAAAAAAATTATTTAAGGATATGTGAAATAATAAATCAAAATACAACTACATATCTCATTTTACTTTATATTTTTTAAGTTAAAAATTTAGTTAAGATGAAGTTCAAACTGTTTTAACTGGCGTTAGTCACTATTTGTTTCCCTCTAGTAGTTTTATTTCGTCTGATAATAATGATGATAGGATCTCAATTATTACATACATTTGACACCTATTCACCATCGAAAATCAGTGGATGGGTTCATAATACAAAACAAGAGAGTGTGTGATTACAGTAAATGGTAGAGATAGTTATTACGCCGGCCATTCAAGCCCGTGGCTGTCCAACAACATATAAAAAATGATTCTATTCGTAACGAGCGATTTTAAATTATGTAGGGTCCCCCAACAAGTTAAATAGCGCAAGTGTTGGAACTGTTGGAAGGCGCAAACTCCGCACACGAAAACGAATACTCCTCAATAAAAACGAGACCACAATATTTGTTGCTCCGACCCGGGACTTGATAAATGATCCGAAAAGAGAAATAAACCGTGCAACATTTTACGGAGGGGAGAACATTCCGTAAGACTGTTTCCTTGCAAATATTTTATTTCCTGGTTCATGTATCTGTTATCAACTGTGGAAACTCTATTTTGTTTACGTAAACATGTCAGTAAATATTTTATTTGGAGTACAATAAATTTTATGTTCGTAACTAAGAACATAGCTAAAGCATTATCGTTCTGATTCACTTGTTTTCATTCAAATTATATTCTACTATAGCCTATGTCAATGCTACTAGCGGACCCTGCGACGAACTTCGTATCGCCTTACGGCCGGTCCCAATAATCTATCTATATTCAGTTTTGGCATATCGGAGATAGGGAACATTTTCTATCTCTGTTTTTGCCATCCAGAGAAACAAAGACAGAAGTTGTTTTCTATCTCCGACAGTTTGATAGGTAGGGGACGATGGGGGAATTGCGGACGCTTAAGCGAAATTACCTATAAAACTCATACTTTTAGTAATAATCAGTCGGTCTTTATTAATTATTAAACTATAGTTATGTAACTATTCAGCCAACATTTTCTTTTACTTGAGATCAGTCAACATTTATAAAATTTTAATCAAAAACAAAAATATATATGTCCGCAATTACCCGTAGCTCTTGGGGTAAATACGGACTAGTGCTGGGTCAATTGCGGACAACATGGGGTATTTACGGACGGGGTCTTAATTTTGTATGCAGAAATCACAAATGAAGCTGAATTCTCGTGCGCCCAATTCTTGCATTTTAAACACAATCCAGTCTTCGGTCAGGGGGTCACAATACTATATCTGGTTTCTATACCTTGATCAAGAGGAAATTCTGATGCAAAAAATATTACCAAAACTTGCTAAAGTGTCTTTAAATTTATTTTCATCCATGGGATATATTCCAGCAGATCTTAAGCCATTTATAGCTTTGTCAGTACTTGTGGATTCATTAAAACCTTTTGTATAAAGGCCTACAACATCATATGTCGTAACTTTGGTGCCTGGATGGTTGACCATGAAGGATTCACATTCTCTGTTATATGCGGTTTTTAGTGGGCCATTGATAGTTAAGTCTAATGGCTGCATTCTGTAGGATGTATGAGGAGGCAATGTTAAAACACGAATAAAATTCTTGCGACAATACTCGTATGCTTTCGCGATTGTCTAGTATTAGCAATATGGGATCATCTACGGATGGTTTTGCTAATGATTTAAAATGCTGAAGCCACTCAACAAGAACTGATTCAGTTATCCAGTCTGAGGCAGAAACACAAGCTACCACGTTACTATTACTGTCCTTCATAAGCAGTGCATTCATTCGCTGCCTTTTAAATATGAAAAATGGTGGAATGTTTGTGCCTCCAGCGTTAAAACAATTAATAGCTGTGGTCAAAAAACCACGTTCTGCGCTGGTACATTTACCTACTTGTTTCAACCCTTTCGATGCGAGAATCCTAGAGTTTCGTTGTACAGTACTAATTCCTGTTTCGTCAACATTGTAGATAGAATTGGACTTTAATTGATATTAAATATCATCTGTATTTTTAAATTTTCAAAAAATATATCAATTTTAATTTATATATTTGATTAATAACCCGACCCGGGGTAATTGCGGACGACCGTATTTACCCCAGATACATTGTCCGCAATTACCCCAAACGAGTTAGAAAAAATAAAACGACAACATTTTTAGGTTAACTGAATTTATCTTGAGTAAACGGTTGTACTATTTACTCGTCATTAACTACACAATCGACAGAAAATATTACTTTTTCGCTGCCACTTCATTTGTTTGATTAACACTCAAATAGTAAATACCAAAAATTAGATCAAAATGACCGAAAATGTTAAATTTAACTTAACTTTAAACGTGTACGCAGCTGAACGCCGGGAATGTTTGGTGAACACTAAAGATGGCGGAATGTAACGCTTGATCGTGGGTGGCGGTCGCGGGAGGCAGGGATTGAAAAAATACATGGTAGTCCGTATTTACCCCGCGTCCGTAATTCCCCCATCGTCCCCTATTTGATTTTGACGTTTTAAATGCCATTGTCATCAAACATGGCGGGGTTGGAAAAAAATTTTTGTATGGGAGTATAGAAAAGTGTTGTTTTTTAGGCAATTTTTAAAATGTTCCTCTGCGTAAGAACCATCCTCGTACTTCAAGAAATATTATAAAAAAAAAAATATTGTAATCGGTTACGGTGTTATTTGCGATTAGCAACACATTCAGCGATTCATTTTTATATTAAAGACTAGCTGACCCCGCGTAATGTAATTGGATTTTGACGTCTTAAATGTCATTGTCATCAACATGGCGTTTTTCTTTACCAAATTACCTTGCCATAAACAAATAATGTGAAATAAAAAAATAATGGGACAATAAATTGAGTTATAAACTATCCTATCTTTCAAGTTGTATCAAACTGCACACATTGTGCAAAATTTAATTAAAATCAGTTAAGTAGTTTAGGATTCCATCGCGGACAAACAACGTGACACGAATTTTTTATATATAAAAAGATATATTAAGAAGATTAATCAAGACCAATTAGATACCGAGATCATCATTTCTGAAGTAAGTATCCGTAATAGGTCGAGCCACAGGCGAATGTTTTGTTACAGAACCGCAATTTCAGTTGCTTGAACAGCACAATTGCAGTTTCGTATTCCAGTCAAGGCTGGGTACATTTTCACTGTTCAATATAACGAATTGAAATCCTAATGAGGGTACAAGATCTGATTTATTTCAAATCTTTCATTCATTTTGATTTTCGTGCTCGAGTCGAGATTGGCGAGGTTTTTAGTGAGAATGCCAATTACTAATTTTGGAGTGATATTGAAATAAATATAACTTTTTTTTTAAAACCTAAAATTAACACTTTTAATTTTGCCTCCTTAGTTATTATGCATAAGCAGGCATCTACTTCCCTTAAGATTGAAATTAATATGTTTTTAGATCTTCAAATGTTTCAGAAACTACTTACTTGAAAAGATTTTCATACAAATAAGGTGCATATTAAAGGTCATTACGACTAGAAGATGACTATTCAGCGATAATTATTTATCGTACACTTTAATCTATTAGCTAATTAACTTCAACGTAGTCATGTCAGTTCATGATAGTATTTGTAAATATGTAAATCTATATTTATAAAAATGTTATGTTGGTTTGTGTAAGCTTTAAAAAAACCGCGAAAAAAAACATAAAAAACAAAAACCATTCAATCACAATGTGCCACAGCGAAGCGTGGCAGGGAACAGCTAGTATACCATAAATAGGTTATTTTAGAAAACTATTTACTTGATAAGCGGTTTTGATAAGCGATTTTTGAACAGCTTAATTTAGGATAAGCAACCTACTTTCCCTGTACGCTTATAGTAATAAATTATAAGCAGGACTCCCGGAAAATGCCGAGCAAAACATAGTAAAAGAACCAAAGCGGGTTTTACGCGCCACATTTGCAGACAACTCAGGCTTACTGAAACATAGAGTACATTCTGTTAGTAAGATTGTGCAATCGATATTGCACACGAACTTAGTAATGGCTATTTGAATACACACTTTGCCTTCAAATGTTGCAGTGTAAGAAGCAATCACAAAGTTTAGCAGTAGTAAGAGTTTCTTTGGCTAAGTGATCCGTGGTTATTGTCCAAATTGTGCTATGGCAATTCGTGGGACCATTTTGCTTGACAGAAAGGAATACGGTTCCTTAATTCTGTTATCCGGTTTTAAAAACTCCAGGGGTCAAACATAGAAATTAACTTTGGATTTTGGATTTCAGTTTGATAGATGTCTTGATGACACGTCAGCGAGGCGCAATGAGGCGAACCGATCGACTCGGGAAATTCGGAGACAGTGAGGGACTCAGGATGTTTTAGGTTCATTAATTAATGGGACAACCTCAAATCTTACAGGCCAAAGGCGCTGAATTTAAAATTAAGACTGGTTTTACAGTCGCGCCGACCGTCGGCGCCGACTGTAGAAATGTATGGAAATCGCTGTCAGCGCTGACCTTTTGACGGTCAGCGCCGATGATCAGCGTGACTGTAAAACCAGCCTGTCCTTGTGTACCGTGCTCGTGTCAATCTAAGATGTGTCTAAATTGGTTTAATAATAATCAGTAAGTTTACGAAACGTTTAATTTGACTAACAAATTTTTGTGAATATGTAGCCATTTTATGGTACTAAATATTACATATTTAAGAGATCGTTTGTTGTGGTAGTATACGTTTATGAAGCGTATATATCCTCTATAGTGCTTAGTTGTCTATACGTAACAATAAACGTAGCAGGGACGTGAACAGAACTGGGAAAAACATAAATAGTTATTTATGGTGACGGTGGGAAATCTAGTAATAGAAAACGAATAGGGTCCGCACTTACATAAATCCAGAAATGCTGTGCGGCTTTTTGTGGTCTTATTTATTGTTATATTTCTTTTTGGTGATAAAATACATTATATGTTATAAAATTAATTATAAAACACGTATGAAAATAATTGACGGCGACGCGATCATAAGCTATAGGTATCACTGATTATTGCTACACACACAGGGTATTACCACAGATAATATAATATAATATATATTGCTGAACTACCTGTACAATTATTGTACACAAACTTAAATCGTATGTCAAAGTAATTTTAATTAAAAAGGGCTATTACACTGTTAATGATTATTTAAATGATAAAAAAAAATTGTCCCAGCTCGTACTTGCTTAAACCTGTTGTAAAAATTTATTTTAAAAGAGGCCGACAATAGTGACCGAGTTTCTTGCGCATAGTGAATGTATGTACGCTGAATGAGTAGTCTTAAGATTTACAATTTATTGATTGTAGAGTAACTCAGATTTATAAAATACAGGTGTGGGCGTGACTGCGTATCTATTGCTTTTACTGAACTGCTTGTGGTGTAGTATATAGTCCTTAAAATATAGCTTGATTAGAATGACATTTCTCACTGAAAGGGACAACTTAACATTGTACCAACGTCACACAAGTGAAACACATTTACACAAGAAAAAGTATTGATAGCTATCATGTTAAGAATATTGCTGCACATATTAATCAAAATATTTTTTTAAAATAGACATTAAAAGTCAAAAACTTTATAATAATCCAGTCACAAAAATTAGACTTAAATATAAAAGACATCTTTACAAGGTTACGTCATTTTTCATAATCGCTATCGAATGACGTAAAATGGAAAAATCGAAATCGACAGACTTTAATGATAATTCAAAATCGAAGTAATGTAAATGTAATATAAATTATAATGCTAACATCTGTTTTGCTATAGGAATACGCAATGAAGTGTTATTCTACTAAGAAAAGTTACCATTCTACCCAAAATCTTAGCTTGATCTGCTCTCAACGAAATTAAAATAAGACAAGAGTTACTCGTGTACCTACTTTTCTTTATCCAGTATCTCAGTTTGTAACTTTACGTTGATGTTGCATTTAATAAATCCTAAGCCATTTGCCCTTCTCCAGTTATATGACTACGAGCTACATATTAGGCACAATTTGGCATAGCACATGGCATGGCTACTAAATATCATAAAGAGAAATGAGAACATGACATTAAGAACACAATTTTTTCGAATGCAAATTTTGTGAAGTTATTTCCCTGATGTGAAATAAGTTAAAACCGGAGCACAGGTATTATCTAATACAGAATGGAGATGAATATAGTGACTTAGCTAGATGATGCCCAGTATTGGGTATAGGCTCTATATATTTTTATACATATTACTTATCGAAATAATCACCACTCTGCCAAACACCGCGGCTACGGCATACGCCTTAGGTATACCGCAGAAACCACCAGATGAAAACCGGCAGGTTAAGAGGAAACACTACGGGCGAGAGGATTGAAAAATAGGTATTTGTAATATCTATTGCTGTCGCGCAGTGCCAAACGCATTCACCGCAGAGTGTGATAGAGACAACTGCTTCTTGGACCGAAAATACCTACTAAAAACACACCAAATCAACGTTTCGTAGTCCCCCGATTACTTTTCCAAAACTAGACCGATTTAAATACTTTTTTCATTAAAAATTAAAGAAAGGCTTTGGCCGTGTTCGTATGTTTTCCTTTTTTTCTAAAATTTAGCCAAATTTGTTTTCTGGATGTTTGAACACAGCGGAAAATCTGGCGAATTTTGAGGGCTCATATCTTTTTTATTAATTGATTTATGAAAAAACAGAAAATATAGAAACATACTAATAGTGGCCATCAATTATTGTAATAAAATTATTGCTCTACTGGCATTACCCAGGGAGGAAACACGTTTATATGGAAAAACGGCCGTGGTGTTTCCTCTTAATGATTACAATTTGGTTATTGGTAAGAGAACACGTCGCCTTTTGCAGCACCTATAGGACGAGATGTGATGCTATTATATTTTAGGCTGCTACCGCTCTGTCATAATTCATTTAACTGACGATAAAAACAAGAGCTGGTCAATCCGACGCGTATATACGATATTTTGTGTAAAGACTACGCTTAAATGTTTACCAGATGGACCGATTTTATTATTATTGGTTTACTAGGGTACCGTTCTAAGTTAAAATAAAAAAAGAACAACACCTCTAGATGTAGAAAAATATTGTTAACTTCCTCCAAAAATATTTGTTGTAGGAATTTGTAGAAATTAATTTAACGTGTAAGTAAGATATTGAATTAAGAAATCCTCTTAAAATACGTTATTTTGTAATTTATCACGAACAAAGACTATTTTACAATAGCTGACATTCTTGACACAACTTCCCTTGCATTAAGAAATATTAGGTAGTTTTATAGTTTTTACAATTTCATGCACGTTTATGGATTAAAATGCAATATAGATAAGCTATGAGACGAATATAAAAATTCTGAAATGTATATTCTTAGACATAAATTCATTTTCAACAAGCGCGCTGTCAACAGTTTTATTTATTACTTTAAACTCCGCCCATTGGCGATTACGGTGCAAACGTAATGCAAAGTATTCTGGCAGTAAGGGTGATCAGAATCAGGCTATAACTTCTCCTATAATACGAGTACAAACTTAACTATTTATACTCGTACACAGAACCCCAGTTCCTCAGGGTTCATCTCTCCCGGAGTGGCCTCCGACCGGCGCAGGCGGCTCCCCGCATATGGCGATCGACAGCACGCTGGAGCTGCGCGGCGCGCTAATGGAACAGCGCGTGCGCTTCTGGGACGAGATCTACGAGAAGCATTACCGCGAACCGCAGGCGCCTCCGCCGCCGCCGGCTAGACGCAGCGAACTATAAGCGGAGTGACTAGGAATGCTGTAGTAATAAATACATCAAATATCTAACTGAGTTTTTCAATGCATATTAGTATTTTTTTCAGTAATATTAGTCAAGATCTTAGGATTGAGTAGTGTTGGGTAGGTCCTTCTTTCATATATCGTAAGAAGCGACCAAAGGAGTAGTGCTAGGAGAAAACGGAAATCATTTTTCGATTCAGGGATCCAGGTTTTGTTAGTCCAGTGTTTCTCCTTAGATTTATTCAATAAGGCGGGCAGGAAATAATTGAAAAAAGGCCAGATAGTTTTAACTTTTTTTTTGTGGCGACTAATTGAAAAGGCAACTCATCAATCTTTCGATACAGTGGTCCAGGTGGACCTCTAAGGAACCACGGGAGACTCGACAGGGCTGACTACGTTGGCATGACAAAGATGTGAGCTCACAATTTGTTTGAGGTCCACGCACGAAAATTTATCTCGTTTCGATAGCGAAGAAGTAAAATATTTGCTCGACTTAGGTACAACACATGAAAATACAATTTTTTTTTGATTTACCAATTTCCCCCTTTTTTTTCGTGGTTGGCACTCATCCGAAAATGTAATTTAACATATTTTTATGTAAGAGATTGTTATGTAAGAGAATTTCACTGCTAGCAGTAAAAGAGTGGTGCGGCGTGGAGCAGCGTAGTTTGACAGCAGGCCCACGTTTAAGCTTGTTGTGACGTATCACGTAGTGCTTACAGTTTCTTGTATTCTTGCGTGAGCCCGCATGCAAACTTTGCTGCTACTGTCCTCCTTTTGGAGTCATCTAAGCCCTTAAAGCGCTGTTAACTGCTTTTTATTCTGGCATTCTTTTGTATTGTACATTATTGCTAAAAGCGGCCGCTTTTGGCGTTAGCAACAAAACAACTAAATGAAAGTTTACTGTGATTCAATCAATACTAGAGGTAATTTGCTCAAATGATACTGTTCTAGTTTTTTCAGAATTGATTTTGTTTAGAAGTAATAAAATTAAATCAATTGGTGGCAGCACTGAGCTCTAGTAGTCCCCTTTTATGTTGTTATTGTTGTAATTTTCTTTAAACAGATTGTCTCATGCATGCTCAAAAGTATTGTCCGGGAACATTATTATATAATTTTAATAAATACTCACGAAAAACTGTAAGCTGTTTTTCGGTAGATGCTTTGGTGAAGATGGGCGTGTCCAGTGAGACCTCGCAGGAGTAGCTGCCGCTCGCTACCAAGTCCAAGTTTTGCAAAATTATGGAGTTTTCCGTCGCTAAGGCTATCTGCAAAGAAAGAAAGGGTATTTTGAGATGTGTCTTTTATTTATATTGGAAGTTATACGTGATTTTCGTATTTCAGTTATTATTTTAATAATATGGTCCGTCAATTCTTATATTTATTAATGTGACTGGTAAGTTACAAGACAAACGAAGTTTAAATAAGCCTGCATATTTTTATAACTACTTATGCAACTACAAAAGTAAAATTATACACATTCATATTCACGGCCGGCTTGCTTGTCAAAAACACAGCATTAGGTGTAACAAAGCAAATAATTTAACTCCTACAGGATCATAAGACCGCCGGCGGTCGCGATAACAATTGATTTTAATTCTGTCTGGAATAACATACCTACAATCGAGAGGTTAAAACGTGTGTGTGTTTGTTTTCCTAAGGCGCCAGCACAAACCTTATTGATTTGTTTAATTTAAAGTATAGCTTCAATTTAATACTGCTGTATACTGTGAGGTTAGAAGATAAAAAATTGGGACTCCACATTAGATATTGCGTGTGTGATAGTTAATTAGTGGCGTAACCCAAGTAGAAAATAGCGCTTAAAGCGTTAATCAGCCTCCCTTCACGCAAGCTGAGCCACTTCCGATTATTTAATAGCGGCATAAGTAACTGGCTGCTAATTAGTTGCACATGTCAGCGGTGCTCAATCTTTGGGAGTGCCGACCTGTGGGGTCGATCGGAGACTAAACTAATCAAGATTTACTATTCGAAACGCCGAAAAATATTCGAAAATTATGAACACTTTTTTTACTAATTAGGAAATGGAAAAATACTTATGTCTAATTAAAAACAGGCTTAATTAAAACGACAAGTTTTTTACCCAGTTTTAAAAGTCCAAAAAAATACTATTTCCTAAGAAGGCTTAATAATATTTTTATGTGTCGTTTTTTTAGGTTTAGGCTAGGTAAGTGGCGAAGCTAAGTTTATGAATAAATTTATGGGTTGGTTTTAATGAGATTAAAAGCATTTTTGCCTATTAAAGTGTTATTTAAAAAACAAGGTTTGTTTAGCTATAAGACTGCTTTTGTAAAAACAAAATCTGCATTAAGAATGTTTTACTCGTATTATATTTATGTATTAGGTAGGCATATAATTCACTCCTACGGGATCATAAGACCGCCGGCGGTCGCGATAACAATTGATTTCTATTGTGTCTGGAATTACATACAATCAAGAGGATCAGCCGTCTTATAATGTTGAACACGGCTTAAGGCGAAGGGTAAGGAGAATACACGTAGGAGAGGTGTTTTTGTGCACGTTTCCTGGCGAAAATATTGCACTTGGGCCTTTGAAATTAATTCATAATGTAACTTATATGTCGAAGTTTTACCTCTAATTTTTAAATACTAGTTATTCGTTTGTTTAGCACTCAACATTGTAGGACCGCGATCCAAAGTACCGCGATCTTATACACGTTTATATCTTAAACGAGGAGTTTGTTCAGTTTAAAACTCTGTATAGTTATTCATAGTATTCGTGCCTTTTATCTGTAGTTCTATTTTTGTTTTCAAATCATCAAATTAAGTATTTATGATGGATATTACTCTTAGCGCCTAATTTCCACGAGCTTATAATTTGCTCACAATAATAATCAGGCGTTTTTGAGCGGCACGAAAAGGCAACGTTGCATGCCCGCGCCACCACCGCGCGCACTTCGTGGCTTGAGCGACGTTGCCGTTCTGTTAGACTGTGAGCGTGCATATGCATGCTGTTTTGAATGTGATATAAATTGTGTGATTCTTGTTGTTTTAATGTGAACTTTAATAAAAATGGGTAATTAAAAGGGACGGTAACCAGGACTTTCCATTAAATTAAATCAGGAAAACGTAATCTCCTGCGCGTCATCTAGCGGCACAAGAGCGAAACAGATCGTTACTTAGTCGAACAAAAGCATATTGTATTATTTTATGTACGGATAGATGTCGCGCGAGATCACGCGAAATGCTCAAGGTCACTGGCCTTCCCCTTCGCCTTAAATCTCGTTTGATATTTTTGTAGTGGCACCGTTATAATTCGAAATGTGTTTTTGTGGGTAAGCAATGAAAAACAAGTAACGTAAATAAGTGTAGTAGCTGACCTGATCTCTCGCCATAGTCCATTTACTACTTTCAGTCAGGCGTTGTGATTTCTTTGTCGCTGTCATGATCAGTTAAACCAAACAGTTTGAGTAACACCGAACTAGTTCATTAAGTACCGCGCACACTCCCATCAAACAGGTTTGTATTCCCGAAATGACCTGGAAGTGAGGTCGACCTGTGACGCCCCGTGAGCTAAACGAGCTGGGCTCATGCAACCACTACCGTGTTTTGCAAACCGTTTAAATTTACCTTAACCGTTAATCTTACCATACATAAACGAGAAAGTTAGGATGAATATTTGTCACTCAATCAAGCCAAAACGGTTTAACGAATCTGGACGAATTTAAGCACGCAGACAATACCGTCTTCACCATAAGGGCACACGGGGCCTGTGCCCAAGGCCCCTATTCTCAGGGGGCCCCGAAGGACCGATGATTTCTCTCACACACATTACACTTTTTTCACAAATTAGTAATCAATTCTAATAAATGGTCATACTTAGTAAAAAATGTTATTATAATCCGTTTTTTTAATTTCCAAAAGGGTCCGAAATTTTTGTGTGCCCAAGGGCCCCAGCCTACTTACGGCCCTGGTGACGCAGATAGATAAGCTGGAATTATATAGCACATCGGCTACTTTTTATCCCGTTGCATAGTTTAAAATTCAATAACACGTAGTCACGTAGGTACGAAGTCTCGGACAGCAGGTTTATTTATGATTGATTGTAGTTAAACGGTGGTTTCTGTTTCCATTAGCGTGGGGTTTGTTTTCCATCTGTTATTTAGATTAGAACAAATAAGTAAGAAGAGCCAGAAGGAAAATGAATAGTAGGCAGACCAAAGAAAACGTGGGTCGAAGATTGAAAAGATGCAACAGGACATGTTTGGCAGAATATTGAAATGAAAACTAAAGAAGGCTTTCACCCTCGGTGAGGCCTATAGCCTATAACCCAAAGAACTTACGGACTTATTAACTACAACTATTATTTCCAAAAAATCGCAGACTCGTGGAGGACACGTAAAACGCGTCAATTCCATTAAAAATTTGTGAAATGCATTACTTATGCGTTTAGTAACGAAATGTTTTGCCAGTTTTACATGCAAAATGATCAACAGGCAGGTTATATCCATCTTCCAAATTGAAACGAAACTGAAAAAAACCTAAGTTCAAATTTATATTGACTTTCCTTTGAATGATCTAATCGCGGTGTTGTGCGAATGTTCGCTCGGAATTCTTGCCGGGATGTCAATCATAGAATATTATACAGCAGATCGAAGTGAGTATTGGTCGAAAAGGCCAGATTTATGGAAAGGAAATTCTTGCATTTTGCATCACGACAATGCGCCTTTGAAAAATCACGACGAAAGGGGGGGGGGGGGGGGGTGAAGGCGGTAAAACTATATCGCAAATATGTTCGATTATTGATGTACAGACAACAGCACGTCAACCTACCACAAAACGTCAAATTTTCTCAATTGATATTGATCTCTACTCGTTGAACTTAAAGTTGAAAATCTATTCAATGACCTTTAACTTTTTGGGTAGGTTGACCTGCAGCCGTTGTCTGTACTAATAGCCCTGTAAAGCAGCTGTTCGAAACTCTTGTAAACCCTGTATATCCTGTAATTACTTATATTTAGAAACTATGTTACTGCATTTTAGTCCCAAGAGTATTTAAAAGAAAAAAATGAGGTATGGAGCAATGGTATCCAGGATAGTAAATATTGTTGTTCTACCTCTCTTCCTAGTTGGCTTCTATAGTAAGATGGAAGTGGTAACAACAATTTGTCGCGTCAGAGGCAAGTAATAAGTGACTTGGGAAAGCTCTGACACCAGATTATCACTGAAGGATAGTCTTACGAAAAGAAAGGTAGAAGGATAAATCATTTAGGGCTGGTGCATTATTATCACTTTTACAATAGACTGACCTGGAAGCGAGGTCGACCTGTTACGCCCCCGCTGCAAACGAGCCGGGCGCATGCAACTACCCCAGTACGTAGGTATAATCAAGCTCCAAAACATTTACGTACTCTACATACTAAGACATACCCCACCTACTTTATAGAAGATGGGATCTGAAGGGATACTCCCAGTTCCTGCGTGCCTTCTATTCGACTAACTAACCGGGTCCAAGTTGGCCAAGTATTAAGCCGACAAATAGTATGATTCTATGATCCTGCCGAGATATGTTAACTTTGCCAAGTTTAAAGGTAACGGAGGTGCTCTAACTTCGATGTTGTAACCCAAGTCACGAACAGTCATAAAAATTGCAACCACATTTTCTAATCTGACTGTACACATACAGTCGAGGCACGCCGAATTAATTCAAGTGCGCTTTGCATTACTAACCACTTTCATGTATGGATTCTTGGTTGTAGTTCACTGAGAAGTTTTATTACTTAAAAAATACATTCTGGCAGTTAGTGGTTGGTTATTAGCGCGTTGATATAAGTTATTCGTTGACAAGAATGTATGCATTTATGCGGACTTCTGATTACAAAAATTGAAATCCTTACCGGTGCGGTTTATATAACTTATCGACCGTTTATAATAACAGTATATAAACTTGAAAAATTATGTCTCAGGCGGGACTCGAACCCGCATCTCCTAGCAGTAATACTTAAACGTCATAGTATCTATGGCTATTTTTTACTGACACATGAAATTTTCACTAGAGTTATTGATACGGGGTTTATACTATTCAATTCAATTCAATTTTATTCATTTAATCATCAGATCATAATCCATTTCAATATAAGTACAAATAATAAAAAACTTAAATATAAAATTAAACATACTAAAAATATATTTTATTGACAGTCAGTAAATGAACCATATTATTACAATAGTTCAAGTACTGACAGTCAAAACGGTCCGGCACTGTTGCAAGCGCCATGATCACGGGAGAACTATCATGTGATCATGGCGCTTGCAACAGTGCCGAAATATCGGGAACTCATAAAAACTAAGGTACATAGTATAAACCCCGTATCAATTAACTCTAGTGATAGTGACCATGGAAGTTTAAATCAGTACATGAAATTTTGACAAAACTGGTACACCGCTTTCTTGCCGGCATTACATAATGAATGACATAGATGATGATAATTATGATGAAGCTTTTTCTTCTATAATAATAGTTTAACTTTTAGTTTGTATTATTTTTATATTATATATATTACGGTATATAATAAGACACTGCTCAATTTTCTGATAAACACAATTTTCTGATAAACCAAACACAATATTGGTAGCATGCGCGTCGCATTGGGAGCGAGCGGGCGAAATTTGATGAGCTAGTATATTGCAAAACCGTTATTCAAATTTCTCTAATAAATCAGATTACTAAATCTTTAAAAGTGGTTAGTTGCAAACGATCCTACAGCAGTTTGCTATCGTATTTTTAGCGTCAGCAGCGTTTTACATGCATATTCGTTAGACGCTACATTTTATCTACTGGCGAATCAGCTTTGCCCTTACACTGATTTCCTTTGCTAGACTTCCAATTTTAAGCAATGTTTACTTCGAACTATTAATATTTCAAAAAAGTAATCAGTCTGAAAACCTGGGTTTTTGTTGGATTGCTGACAGAAAGCGTTTAATTCATTAAGACCCATACAATTACGAGGCGGGTGAGCGCCCACGGAAACTTCCCTGTAGGGCAGCCATAATTCCCAACTTTACAGAAGAAAAATTTAATATTCAGGTTATTGCAGGAGAAACTTGCTGATTGCATGTCTGATTTTATGAAACTTGAACAGTTAATCTAAAGAGTTAGGAAACTAACTTTAAAGAGGTCGAGTTCTACTTTAGCATTTTGTAATCAAAAAGGCATTATTGGTTCCTATACGTACGTGACGCTTAATTAAATTGTTTATCTATATTCTTATTTAATTTATTTTTCATCTCAATTTAAATTTTATTATAATCTAACAAAGGACATTGCCAATCCTTGTATGGAAGTTGGCCCAAGTGCTGCACAGAATGAAGCCATGGTGCATTTTGTTCCTCAGGCCAACCCTAACCTGTAAACCAAAGCGCTCGAAAATCTATCCCAGGAGTCAAGAGAAAAAAAAAGTTTTTAGTGAATTATTTATGTACGAAAAATTACTTTAACAATAAAAACCAACTATTGAATAATATTACTTCAGTTTTACATCATCATCATCATCATATCAGCCACAGAACGTCCACTACTATAGTTTTACATGTATTAATTTAAAGCAATATTATTAATCAATCGATAATTACATTAATTAACATAATTATTCAGGATCAGTAATATTTTTCAATTAATAATCACTTTAATTAACATAAGTAATCAGTTGGTAACAGCAGTGGCAGTGACTGTTACTTATTGTACTGTAATAGTATAGTTATAAAATTCACTAATAACATGATCTGTTCTTTTTTTGCCTGGGGCCAAATTTTTTTCAATATTTTTTTTAAGTAATATAATATCACGATCCCAATTTAGTCGCATTAATACCTGGGCAGCATTTTATATATTTAATAATTATCTGGAATCTATTCTGGAAATAAAATTTTGTTGTATTATATTATGGGGGAAATGTAATTAATGTTAGTGTTTTGATTCCATACATCCACGTCTGTTTTTTTAATTCTGTGATTGGGGAAAATTAATATCCAATGTAAATAATCCCATGACAAACATAGCTTGTAAAAAAACAAGTCTCGCAAATCAGTTCTTCTACGTAGAAAGTTGTGAGATCTACTCGTACTTATCAATACGGTTATTTTATATAAGAGACATTTTGTCTTAAGTTATTACGTAATTAGCTACATCTTATAGCCATATTATCAATATTTGAAATCTTTTATGTTTTAAAGAAACAGATTGAATTTGCAATCGTACTAAACAATCTAATGTAATATAATATCAATTGCGTATGAGATTGTGATTTAATATTAGATTCGATCTTAAGATAAAACAGTTAAAACTGTCATTCATGAGCCGACTTCCTCGGGTACAATCTCCGAACCGTTTTCTCGATTTGGCACATCACTACGAATCAGAGCGGATAGACTCGAAACGTGTGGGAACCCTGAACGTAACGGTGACCCGGAAAATTAACTCCACCCGGCCCATTACCCGGTCGGCACCCAACTTGGGTATTTTAAGGTGTGTTCATACATTGAAACACATTTGTAAGACGAATGGATTGCTCAATTAATGCAAATAGCGAAACGAAGCGCGCCGATCCTTACGTTGCAGGTCTTATTGGATATTGGTTTGGTATAGAGGTTCATTTGTTCATTTTAGTATAGATATTCATTTAGGTTTTAATAATTTAACAACAAAATTAACGAAGTTGCGAGTCACAGCAAGTTTATTATGAAAGGGAATTTGCTTCAATGCGTGTACCTACCTACCTACTTCACCTATTGATGCACAGATCTGTTGGTGATCGGTGTTACGGCTATCACAGATAATATCTGCTAGTAACTTATTGGTCTACAATCCAACTAAACGAGGTCTTAGCCAGGATTTCACATGAAGGGAGATTGAGCTTTGGTCTACAGTAAGAAATTTAACCATACAGGATGAAATTTTAACCACCTTCCAAATTTTAATGTATCAATCTACAAGTCAAAAAACAAATGACGCATTTTTTCTTTTGGTATAGCCCAGTACAAAAATGTCAAGATAAAGCACTTAGAAAATGACCACCACAAATCTAAAATTTTTGATACGGCCGCCTAGCAACACTTTTTTCACGCTCTGCACATCTCATTCATTCATGACGAACTATTCATTTTCCCTTTATACCTTAGCAGGCCTAGGCCGTAAAAGTTGAAAACTATATTGTGAAAAATATTTTCGGGTGAAAACTTGATTTACATTTTTTACTTCATAAATGGGCTCTATATACGAAACTGAACGCCTTTAAAAATTTTGGAAAGTGGTTAAAATTTCATCCTGTATGTAAATTGTACAATGGGCTTGCTCTTGACTTCCCACGCACCAGCGGAACACAGAAAAACTGTTTGGCGCTGGACTCCGGCAGGAGGGTGGTAGCATCCAGGCAGCCTCTTACGAAGCCTACCACCGCAGAGGGATCTGTTAGCCGTCATCATTGGTTAGAAAACCAAAGATGCCGTTGCCCAGGGTAGACCACTAGGAGGTAGATTCCACCCCCCCCAAAATAATATCTTACCCTAAATAAAGAGAACAGTAGTTGATACCATTGGTACTTACATTGAGCACGGCTCCTGGCGTTGTAAAGTTTCTGTAAGGCGGTTTCCTATCTCGTATGTACTGGAAGATCTTGGTGCCGTGGCGGAGGAAGACGACCTTGTCGAGCAGGTGGTGCGGCACGTCGTGCACGCAGCGCAGGCGCACTGAACCGCCGCGCGCCGCCCATCGCTCCATCTGTAGCTCCACACGCACTTCTGTATGGCCGCGAACTGAGGGCAAAGATGTTAAATGTTAGCTGCATTTTAATATTATGCATAATATTTATACTGTCGTAGCGTGGTCGATATTATTAATAATAATAGCAATTTGTGATCGTTAATCTTTGCATTCCTTAAAACTGTCGCAAGTATCAGCGCCCAACTCCAAGTCTCCAATATTAAGGTCCACAAAATAATCCTTACAATATTGTAATAAATTTATACAACTAAAACTGTAACGTTCATGTAAATGTGTGTGTGTGTGTGTGTGTTTGGTGTATGAGAAACATTGTTTTTTTACAGTATTGTGCTTAAAAACTCCTCCGTTTCTGAGTAGCAGTTCATGCAGCAACCTTGAGCTTACATTCATGCAGGTTTGATGGATAAATATTTAATATTTCATTGATTTCGTTATAATATAGCGATGGACCCATGAAGTAAATGTGGCGTCTATCTAAAGATAGTTCGAGTACTTTTACAAACTGAATGAGTACTACGTCGATTTGTTATATTCTTACCATTACCGCTGTTCTAACCATTGCCTTGGGTATGCGAGTTACGAGACGGATTTCATGGCGGCCGGTAGTGTTATCTGTTCCGGACTGTCTGTGTCAAATGCACATGAGATGGCACATCCAAAGATGG
Source organism: Anania crocealis (assembly GCA_949315895.1). Lineage (NCBI taxonomy): Eukaryota > Metazoa > Arthropoda > Insecta > Lepidoptera > Crambidae > Anania > Anania crocealis. Next base: position 3,764,268 of record OX438856.1, read on the forward strand.
ATCGTACTTTATCCCGAAATGGTGAGTGAGGCTGTCGTCTTCAAATTGGCCAAGGCGCGGAACAGCGTTTGTGGTCTGACTATAAAATCCTAAGAATGGTATTGGTTGCGTAAGTAATGGAAACAATAATTTCATATAAAATAATAATAACAAAAGTAGCATTCTATTAATCCGGTAAAGTACGAGTCGGAAAGATATTACTGTTATTTAAAAAAATATCCTTCAACATGATTCGGATCTACTGAGCCAGTTATGACGACTAGTAGAGCTTTACTTAATTACTTACATTACATCAATGTTTTAAATCACTACACTCCTTAATGAGTTAAAAAAAATAAACTTATATTTCAACATTTTTAAATTTAGATTTTAGGGTGAACATCGCATTGATTTAACATTATTCAAAGAAGCGGATTTAGCTTACAAGCATTAGGTACGCGAATTTAGTTTACAACAAACTGATCTGAACTAGCCATAACTTGCTTTGAAGTTGGTAAGTGCCTTAAAGCTAACCAACAAGTACAACTAGTAACGCACAAGCGAGTTACAAATTCTCTACAACAGTTAATTTTATACATAAACATGTTTCCAAGTTTCAATGTGTGGGGAACTAAACTTTGTTTATTATAATAATTATTACCCTAACACCTATATCCAGGATTAGATCAGTGACGTCCTTGCTTGCTGCCGAACTATATAGAAGTAGATACTAATAGAACCGATACTATTGTTTTTGTAATATGAAATCTGTTCAATCTGTAAATACAAGCGAATTTATGAGAAAATCGCCCTTACCTACAAATAAACACACACAATATAATATCATACGAATAACTGCTAAAGTAAGTTTTTAAACTTTTTAAAGGTTTTGCGAGACCTTACCTATAATATATAATAAAGATATTTGTTAATATAAATAAATAAATAAGTAGTAGTAACAGCCTATAATCATCCCACTGCAGGGAAAAGGCCTCCATCATTGAATTCAAGTTACCACTGCAATGATGGGAACTGGCATAATCACTACGCTTGCCAAATGCGGGTTGGTGATCACAAACCCGAGCAACGTTCGAAAATTCGAAACTTTTTGTTGCCCGACCCGGGGATCGAACCTGGGACCCCGAGATCTTGGCCCGGTATTAAAACCACTAGAACAACGGGGCGTTAATACTCGTAACTGCTATAATCACTAAATTACTTGACAAAATTGTTAAAAATTTTAATTATCTCAGTAATCTGCTGGTTACTAGCAAAACTAACTACAATTTGTGTGGCACCTTGCTCATGTGGCGCAATTTCCTGTGACTGTCGCTTGCAGTCTAAGGATACGACGACTGCTTTTCAAAAAATGATTTTGAAAGAGATCAAATTGAATAGGATTTGATTTAGTCAAATTTGTCGGTGTTTGTAATATAGTGGAAAGTCTCGCGTTCGTAGGCAGGTGACTGATGTCCCGGGACACGTATCGTTAGAGGTGTCATGCATTACAGCATGGCACTGCGCGAAGTCTTCCATGCTGATTATCCTTTGAATGATGTTCATAATTTCAAGCGTATTTTATTTTTATGTTTGCATAACTTTCCATGGGTTTATGGGATTTCACACGACGTTTAAATAATATCTACGTAATGATCAGTTAAAAATCAGTTAAAATCAGAATTGAAACATTTTAAATCTTTCTCCGAAAACATATTACTAGCACATTCCTTGTCGTCTTAATTATTTAAGTTATTACTTACTTTATTTTCTTTTAACATATTTTTTTCGTAAAATCGCAGAATGTCGTCAGACAAACTGTCGCATTTTTAGCCTTCAATACACTAGGGAAAAATGTCCACACCCATAAATGTTTTGATCGTGTTTTCAGGGCCCCAATTCCGCTAATTTACAAATGGCTCAATAGAATCGTAATTGCATCTCAACTGTTTATTTTGACGCATTTATTTTATTGAGCCATTTGTAAATTAGCGGAATTGGGGCCCTTAAGACTAGACTAACTAATGTTTTTTTTTTGAAGAAACCAATTAATGGAATTAAAGTTATTATTGACAAATTTAAGTTTAAACTGCTATTATTATCAATAGAAATCGTTACAGCTGACCTTGTATTTAGTGTTTTGCTAGCTGTGTGTAGTGTCTTTTTCATCAGAACCTTTTTACTCTGATACTGATATATTATTTTCTTCCACCACTAGCTACCTAGCTACTGGAGTACTAGAGCACCTGCTCTACAAAGTTTTGGGTCAGTAAAATATGTTCAAATTATTATAGATGTCTAAATAAGTTTTACAGACACTATCCGATTATCTTACGCATTCTTTGATTACAAAATGTATGCTCTGATGAATGGAAAATTTCTGTACCCGGATGTTCTGATGGGGGAGTATTCTGTACTTCCACAAATACATTTAGTTTGACTTCTACAAGAAAAGAAGACGAATGAAAATATTCGTTAACTATAACATGTCTACATTTGTTAATTAAATTATCTTGGCTCTTTGGGAGTATGGCTCGCACTTAGCCGCTTTTTCGTTCAGTTAAATTACAAACAGGCGCGCGCATTTCACGCAGGGCGGCTCTCCGCGAGTCGCGCTCTTTCCTTTTTTATAGCCTTTGTCACGTTTTTCAGAAATTGCCTTAGCTCACTTCTGTTTTCTCTATCAAAGGAAACACGCGCTATTATTCCATGCAACCCGCGTCATTCCATTTGAATTCCAATTGATTTACATGAAGCTGGAGTGCAGGCCAGGCTGTGCTACGGACTGCGCTTTACACATTTGTTTATTACTAGTACATGCTAGTACTTACAAATTTCTTGGCAAATCTTATTTCCATTTCCTATTTTATTTTAATTAATGTGAATTGGACAGCTCGATTGAATCGAATCGAACTTCTATGAAGAATAGAAATGTTAAAAAGAAAACCAATAGTAATAACTCAAATCGTACCGCATTTTTTCAAAGCATTAGCATTCGGGGGAGGTGTACCTACTGTGTAATCTTTATTATTTTATCTACTGACAAAATTTAAAAATAATCTGATAAATATTTAAAATTTTTTACGCTCTGATACGACAGCAAAATTTCTGATGAACCAGTTGAAAATCGAGGTCAACATTTAAAGTATAGTTAAAGTAATTACCAGGCCTACTTTGTTTCAAAAACATACATTTATGTCTCGTTCTCTGTTATAAACATTTCTTAATCTGAACACGAGTACAGTGAAGACGATGAAATATAATGTGCAATCTAGTGAATGTCGGTGCGTTCGTGAAAAAGCTCTCATCCTTCTTGCGTGTCATAAACCATTCCCGGCTGTTTTATCGTTTGCACGTTTTATGACTTAAACCGCTACAATGCAACATAACGCTTGCTGCCAGCACTGAATATATTCAATACTTTTAGTTTGCTTTCATTACGTTTATACTTTCTAAGACGGGTTTATGTTTATTGGCACAAATTATTCGGAGCAAAAAGTTTTTAAAGTTTACAAACAAAGGGCGATGAATACATGTTATCTAGGGGTAGGTAAAATCTAAAATCTGGGTGTTAAAAGCGATCGCGTGAGCGCGTAACTTCTACAATACTCTTATGTTATTTTTTCAAGTAGGTAATTACATAAATAGAATATGCTGAGACAGGCTAAGTGTAACGATAAAACGGAATTATGATTATACCGATATAGAATGAATTTTTCATCACAGCCAAAGTTTCTTATAGGCGTTTAGTATAATATTTAGAGTCCATTTATGAATCAAAAAATGTAGGCCAAGTTTTCACCTGAAAATATTTTTCGCAACACAGTTTTAAATTTTAACGGTCTTAAGCCTGTGAAGGTATAAAGGGAAAATCAACAACTTATACATAGTACCTATTCGTTATGAATGGACGAGATGCGCATCGCGTAAAAAAAGTGTTGTCAGGAGGCCGTATCAAAAATTTTAGATTTCAGGCAGACATGTTCTAGGTGTTTTATCTTGACATTTTACTAGGCTATACCAAAAGAACTTATTTCGTTTTTTGTCTCGTAGATTGTTGCATTAAAATTTGAAAAGTGATTAAAATTAAAATTTGTATATTTGAGTACAGAGTGTGGTGGCAAGTTATTTGTATTATCCATGCTTTTATCTTGAAATGCACGACTCGTACCAAATGTAAAATACGTAACTAGAACTAATTTTTGGTTCATTTTTGTCTACCACGACAGAGGTAGTTATAAGTTACAATAAACGTCTGCGACATGACAGCGGTAACTGTGATAGAGAGCACGATGTTTCATTTACCGAAATTAGGTAGTTGGAGCTGGCAAAAAGCCGTAAGTGTCCAAGTATAATATTATACTTTTATTCTACTAGAAAAAGGTCCTATCTGGCGTTGTCGCTGGCCAAACTCGTAACAATGGGTAATGTAACACGCACGAACATTTGTTATGTAGGGAACGAAACAAAATATGAAATGTTTCGGATATGTTTCGTACTCATATAAACATTAGGAATGAATTATTTCATGTCGCTTGGTGAAAGTGTGAAACCTTATTTCGTAAGTGTTTTAAATAAATCCGTGACCGTATTCCTCAATTCTGATGTCCGTAACTTTGTGAAAAATTTGTGTAGACTAGCTCCTATTTCTAAGCTTCTGCTGTTTCAGCCATCCGCCTGTTAGTCAGATCTGCATTACAAAAACAAGCAGTAACCGTAATATACAGGTGAAATTTTAACCACTTTCCAAAATTTTTGTTGACGTTCAGTATCGTATTTAGAACCCATATATGAAGTTAAAAATGTAAATCAAGTTTTCACCCGAAAATATTTTTCGTAATATAGTTTTAAATTTTTACAGTTTTATGCCTGTTTAGGTATAAAGAGAGAATAAAAAATTTATGATTACTATCGTAATGAATTAATGTGATGCGCATTGCGTAAAAAAAGTGTTGCTAGGCGGCCGTATCAATAATTATTGATTTTTGGCGGACATTTTCGAAGTGCTTTATCTTGACATATTTGTACTGGGCTATACCAAAAGAAAAAATACGTCATTTGTTTTTTGTCTCTTAGATTGATATATTAAAATTTGGAAGGTGGTTAAAATTTCACCCTGTATAAATAAACAGAGCTAAACGCATGTCAATGTGTATAGTTTTGTTGCCGCTGTAATAACTTCAAGGGGAACTTCAAAAGTACAGGAAATTTAGGCTGTACGATTGTACACATACTTTTTTGAAATAACCCTGGACTTCCGACAGTTTTTTATTACAGTTTAACTTATACCAATAACATGAGGTAAAATAAAAAAAAACGAATCTTTTTTTGTTTCATCGAAACATTTTTTAAGAGTCTAGCTTTTAAAATCATTTGCGTGCTACTTATGCATTACACCGAAACAAAATATTTTGATTTAACTGATTGTACCTAAGTACTATATTTCTGTGAATATTCCCTTTTACTTGCTAATAATGAAAATGTATTTAGCGATCTAGAGTTCAGATAGCGCTAATTTTATTTGATGATTAAGATGCATAAGCAAGGCCCTTGTTCTATGAACGTGGTTGGCTATGTTAAGTGCTTACTTACCTAACCAGTGAAATATTACTATTTCTATTAAACATGATCACGGCAGGCAACGAACGTCTAGACACGAGCTAGACAAATGATTTTCTTATCGCAAGTATTTACATAAGCGTGCAATACTTTTGATGCATGCTTACCAAAGATGAAATTTATTTATATAATTTTATAGTGAAATGATATTCTTTGGTTGAACCTGTTTTTTTTTTGTAAATCTATATTTTCAGATATTGATTTCTGAATTTAATAAAATATTTGAATAAAAATTAATAAGTAATTATATTTTTTCAAATTTAGAGAAAGCCTAGTGTTACCTTCTATCATTTTAGGTCAATTTTAGCCTAATGGCTACGTATTACAGAGGCGCAAATAGCAAGTCATGTTTCAGGTTTTTACAACGGTGAATTATTGAGGCGGAGCTGTGCTAAGGGCAAAGCCTTCATATTTAATCAAAGAAAGTTGATCCAGCTTATCTTTTTGATTTCATCAAAAAAATTATTATTTATTACTTAGTCACAAATTATTTTAGCCCACGTGAGCATTAATGTCTGAAAGCGGTCATGATACACGTATTTCGGCTCTTTTTCGTTAATCACGACAAATATTCAAGTTGCTAAATTTCAAATCTTGAAGAGTTTTTTTTTTAATTACAAAGCTTTTTTATTTATTTATAAAGAAATAAATATTTTTGACACACTTTCTTTGACACAACACGAAGCTTACAATCCAAGTCCTAATTAGCAGTGCGTGGTAAAACCGCGCCTTAGAGCTTGAAACGGAGTTCAATTCTATAAACAATTTATGACGGATGCTCAAGCAATTAGCTAAAGGTCCAGGGTGTCCTGGTTTAATATCATTTCATCTTGTTTCTCAAGCATTACCATTTACCATGAGATAAACTTGAGTCAGCGCCGATAGCGATTTCCATACATTTTGACGGTCAGCGCTGATGATCAGCGTACGATCATCGTGACTCTAAAATCAGCCTAAAGGCTCGTATTCGATATCGCGACAGGTATACATAGCAATGGCAGGGAGTTGCCATTTCTCAGCTAAGGTAAGTTCTTGTGGCGCGCCTCCCGGAGAGGAGTATGGCGTTGGGTTCTCGCTCGGATCGCACAGGAGTGACAAGAGACGCATTAACAGGCGTGATTATTTACTGTGATTTTTGCAACGATCAATGACTTCTATCTAAACATTATGTATATTTATATAAATTAAGTAATACACGCTTTTACTTTTATTAATTTGCTTTAATATTTATCTATTGTACTCGGCAAGTAGAAACCCTTTGATATTGCTGCCATTTCGAAATGGAATCGGTTTGGGAGCAAAACCGCGGAGTTATGGATTGTTCAAGAGAATATAAACGCACGTTTCAATTTTGCGTGGATTTAGGTGACAAGTGAGCCTTCTGTACAGTACTAGTCTTATTCTGTGGCCATGGTACGCATAGCTGCTCTGCGTTCGTTCGATTCGACCTATTTTGCGAGATTCATTTATAATTTACTGTCCAATGTCTCTTCCGTTTCCAGGTGCAGGCTGGGGTGCTTCGGGCTGACCGTGAATGGGGTTTATTGGTTCATCCAAAACGATGAATTATTACTCTACTCGGCTATGGCTATTTGCATAAGTTCAGTCCAGACGAACTAATAGAAATTTGTGTAGTGTTTTGATAGGGGTATAAATGTAATACTGTACGACTAAGCTATACCTCCAATACTGCACTAATTTAGGTTTTTTTTTATGTTTGTAATGGTCATGTATTCTTACATGCAAAACTATTGTTTTGCATGTAAGAAAATATTTGATAATTATAAAAAAAAAATTCAGAAATATCCACATTACTAAGTGTGTGTAAACATGATCATAATCAGACCATTTGCTTGCATTAATTTCGTTGGTATACCCGTGCAAAGCCGAGACGGCCAGCTAGTTTATAGTATTATGTAGGTAGTTAATTCGATATTTATGAATTATGTGATTTTTATCCCCCGTTAATGTCGTATGTATGCGTCTATGAAGCCAGGTTGCATGTTCATATAAGCAACGTTTTCTTTCCCAGGCAACTTTTATTGTGATTGTATCTGCATTATTTCACTTGCTTACCTTTAGCGCAGGCAAGTACATTAAAGTAAAGAAGCGACGTGAGCTTTCTTTCTATAGTTTTGATGAACTTAGTCTCTGAGAACATCCATACATAGGACAACACTGCAAAGAATTCACCAAAATGGCTCTAGAAATCCAATAATACTTAAACTTTCCTGTTATAAACCACGTATACGGTTTATTATACATTAAAATTGTTAAAATGCAATGATGACTTCAAAGTCATCACTTCATAGACTTCTAAGACTTCATCGTCTTTATTACGAGGGCGGGTCAATAAGTCCGTGACTTTTGGAATAAAACACAGATTTTTTGATAAACAAATCATTTTATTTTTCAACGTAGTCTCCCTTGAGCTCTATACACTTTGTCCAACGCTTCTCCAATTTTTTTATCCCTTCCAAAAAATATGATTTGTCGAGGTCCTCAAAATAGGCCTTTGTTTGCGAGATGACTTCATCATTGGAGTCAAATCTTTTTCCACCAAGCCATTTCTTCAGGTTTGGGAACAAAAAGTAGTCACTCGGAGCCAAATCTGGAGAATAGGGCGGATGAGGGAGCAATTCATAGCCCAATTCATGGATTTTTGCCATGGCAACTGCACCCTTGCATTGTCTTGGTGGAAAAGAACTTTTTTCTTGGCCAAATGAGGTCGGTTTTTTTTCAAATCGTCATTGAAGCGGTCCAATAAGTTGGCATAATATTCCCCATTGATTGTTCTTCCCTTTTGAAGGTAGTCAATGTGGATTATCCCACGTGCATCCCAAAAAACAGTCGCCATAACTTTATTGGCTGACAAACCCACCTTGGCCTTCTTTGGCGCCGATTCACCCTTAGAAACCCACTGTTTTGACTGTTGTTTGGTCTCTGGTGTGTTGTGATGGATCCATGTTTTGTCCACGGTTACAAAACGGCGCAAAAACTCCTCCATATTGCGATTAAACAACGCCAAACCTTCCTGTGAAGTTGTTACACGATTGCGTTTGTGGTCGACTGTGAGCAAACGCGGCACCCATCTTGCTTTCTCATGCCCAATTGATCTTTTAAAATTGAAACCACTGAGCCATGCGAGATCCCTACGGCTTCCACAATCTCTTGCACTTTCAATCTTCGGTCGGCCAACACCATATCGTGAATTTTTTCGATTGTTTCGGGTGTAGAGACCTCAACTGGGCGTCCAGGACGTTCGGCATCTTCAGTGCTTTTACGGCCACAACGAAATTCAGTAAACCACTTTTTTACCATTGAAATCGATGGTGCAGAGTCCCCATAGTATTTATCAAGCTTAGCCTTGGTCTCGGTAATGGTTTTTTTTCGCAAAAAATAATGCTTAATAAGCACACGAAATTCACCTTTTTCCATTTTTTCCTCAAATTACTGGGTAGTCTGATAAAAATAGCTGTCAAACACAAACTAACTGACGCAGCAAGTTCAAATTTTGATAGGACTCAACTGACAGATACCTGTTGACAGGAGTAGTGTTGCTTTTTCAGTAAAGAGGTCAGAAATTCAAAAAGTCACGGACTTATTGACCCGCCCTCGTATAATTGGTAAACTTATTAAAACATGGAGGTATGATTGATCTGATGCCTGGACGACTTAAGTTCTTGTTTAGACACTAACCCCCGTATTTATAAACAAGTAAAAGTAATTACTTGACTACAAGACCACATGAGTAAATATCCCTTTATTCATGTGGTAAGACTATCGGGAAGAATATTAGAAAGGAACGAATATTGAGCATAATAATATGAATATTTTATGAAGTGGTAGGTTTAAATAGTGGGCCGTGTCATAACACCTCCAGGGTTCTGTTTGTAGAAATAAAACTAATATTGACTGATGAAATGGAATGTGATTAAATGATGAATTTCGTGCGCCTGGAATTTGATATTTCACGGTATAAAAAATTTCTTTTTAATATTCCAGCCTATTATAAACATATTTTATAGTCCAGCCTTTTATAAGATTTCTTTGACCGATTGGCGTAATTAAGTAACAAATATTACGAAGATCAGGGGCCTAATTCGCGTAACCGAATCGCAGTTTGATCGTGATTGAATTGGACGATTTTGACATTTAGCCCATACTAGAACTGTCGAAAACCTGTCGTTCAATTACGATTGCGATACGATTCGGTTACGTCAAGGGGCCAGATTACACCTACGTTTATGGATTACACAGAAACATCGATCTTAATGACAATGTCACTTTTCAAATAAGAATAAACACGCTCACTTGAGAATTTCCTACATTTTCCACGGTTAAAAACTAGCACTTTCCAACTCCGCACCGAAGCAATAAAAATAAAAAAAGATGTAAAGAAAAAAAACAGGTGGTTACACATCTATACGATACCCAAGTGGGTTGTAAAAGCGGAGTCCCTAACAGGGAACTGACCTTTTTTGGTAGATCAAATCCCGCAAATTTTCTAGCTGAATATTTCAGGAATACTTACCTACAGTATCATTTTTTTAAATAACTTAATCAATCAAAAAATACTTATGATTACATTATTATCAACGATCGGATTGGCCGCTCTCGCCCAAAGTTTTGTTACAAGTTCAAAAGATCTCATAGGTTAATTTCCCGATCGGAACAGTTTAAATATTAGTATGCGGCATTGACCGTTTTGGAGAGAAAACATGATCTGGTACCTCGTAACGTGTTGTGGATGTTAATTGCGTTCTCACTGTTTTGTTGGGACAGACACAAAGTAGATAATTTTACATAATTTACGACTAATGATGAAGGAAATTGTGTTTACAAAATATAAAACATTGGAACTTGAGAATCAGGCAACTTAAACTACCACCTTAAAAAATACACCCCGATCACGTCGTTTTGATTCAAATTTGAATCAAAAGATAAAAATATATAACATATGGATAGCAATATGTTTTTTTATTTTGTTGCTTCATCAGCCTACGGCAGTCCACTGCTGGACATAGGCCTCCCCAAGGCACGCCACTTTTCTCGATCTTGAGCTTTGAGCATTCAGTTGCTGCCAGCCACCTTGCGCAGATCGCTGCTCCATCTAGCAGGAGGGCGTCCAACACTACGTTTGCCCATGCGCGGTCTCCACCACAGAACTCGATTACTCCATCGTTCATCAGTTCTGCGACAAATGTGACCAGCCCACTGCCGCTTCAGCTTGCTTATCCGAGTAGCTATATCGGTATTGATAATTTTGTTGCTTAGAACCATATATATACCTAGACCATTTATCAAAATTCCACCCATTTGACATTATTGATTCTGGAGCTACGGTTCTGGAACAGAGGTAGATCGACTTGCGTATCCAGTAGCGTTTTTACATCTCTGTGGCCATGCGGGCACACTTGACCTACATTCTGAGACTTTCCTTCACGGATTGTATCTGTTTTTCATGCAAATATCTCGTGTGCTATAGTTTTTATGAACAGTATGGACTCCACGATTCCAGGAAGATGTTCGAAATACTACCTGTACCTATTTTGGATTACAGAATCAGTTTATTCTACGAGGAGAACAATTTTCAAATAACAGGTATATTAAGAATTTTGTTAGCATTACGACAACTTTAGACCTCAGGTAGTTTTGCTGTAAATATTTAAATGCTTTGAAATTGGGGTTTTAAAATTGTAGTTCTTATTTTAGAGTAATAATTTATTTATAAAAAATGGCATTAATAAAGAAATCCCTTTACTCCAACAATCAACGGTTCATAAATAAGTAATCTTACGGTCAATGGCACCCTAATAAATCGAAGGTTTAGGAGTAATTATTCAAGTACCTACCTTACACTTTAGCATCATAAGAGAACCTTTTTTTTCAATTCACAATGAATATTGTTTATTTGATTTTGAGTTGGAAAATCTTACAGGAAATATAACGTTTTGTTCTAAGAATTTCATTACAAATCCTACTCAAATTGCTATTGTTTTTTTCATAATAATCATTCCTAATCTAAAGTCTTCTTTTAATTTTAATGTGTACAGAAATAACTATGTGCCCATTGTAAAATATTGTTTAATAGCTTAAGTAGGTAGGTACTTAATGTTCCTACCATTTATGTTCAATATTTGTACGCTACATAATAGCATAGTTTGGTCACTGCTATATTGTTATATTAACAAGACCTGTAACATATACCCAAAATATTACAAATAAATATTTTGATTTGATTTGAATGAAAATAAAAAGAGTTCTATGCTTGTGAGCATCGAGGAAGCGCGGCGCGAGGTGGAGAGCCACTCAATAAACCAGAGAGCCATCCATAACTTAGCACTCATTATTTTTCTGCTTAAGTGCGGTCACACTTAGTCTTTTTGTTTTAGTGAAGTGCTATTTGATACATCGTATGAACTGATATCAATCTATACTTAATATTATAAAGCTGAAGAGTTTGTTTGTTTGTTTGAACGCGCTAATCTCAGGAAGTACTGGTCTGATTTGAAAAATTCTTTTTGTGTTGGATAGTCCATTAATCGAGGAAGGTTTTAGGCTATATAACATCACGCTGCGACGAATAGGAGCGAAGCATGAGTGAAAAATGTTGCAAAAATAATCGCGAACATAACGGAAATTGATGCGAACGAAGTCGCGGGGAACAGCTTGTACTTAATATGTGATGCAAAAGTGCTTTTACATTACGCGTCTACTTCCGTATATGGCGCACTGATGGATAAGGTTGGAAAATTTGATCTGATCTGAATACTGAATATCACAAGAGATGTATACTTATATAGTTGTTTCTTTGCAAAAAATAATGTTAAACTTGAAACTAAAATCAATGTTGTTTAAAACATTCACTAAAACTGCCTCACCTTTTTTTACCTCCTTGTTGCCAAATTAAGGGCAATCGAGTTGCAAATGATAATTATAAGGTATTATCTTTTGGTCACGTAGTTATCCATTAACCATCTCAACTGAATTGGTGCTTTCTCGATATTGCAACTTGCATGCCGCATTTCAAACAGTTTGAATCGAATACCTTTAGATATTTGCTACTTTAATAGGTAATAAGAAAAATTATGTTTTTTAGAAACTGTAAGGCAACTGTAAGGAAATAAATAGCTAGTGACGACACAATTGATTGATAATACAATTTTCTAAATTAAAATTTCGACTGTCTGAGGTGAGACTCGAACCCATAACCTTCCTCTTACCGGGCGGCTGCCAACCATAGAGGTACCTACACATTATTCAATTCTATTCAATTCAAATCATTTATTTATTATGTATGTCGACGATTTATTCAAGGCCTAACACTTTGAGCCAGCGGAGTGTCATCAATGTTCCGGTTAGTACCTGCAATATCCGAGAGAAATATTTTTACAAATATTTAATAATCGGTAAAGATGAAACAGCTTTGTGTGTTTTAAACAAATATACTTCTAGGTTCTAGTGTCAATTGATGATAGAATTCCCTGAATAAACATTTCGACTGCCCGGTAAGCCAAAGATGTGTATTTGTGGGACTCAAATACACATCTTCAGCTCACCGGGCTGTTAAAGTGTTACGGTAGGTATATATGTGACAATGACTCGTCTTTTTAAGCTTGAATATGTGGATAACATTACATACATAATATGTTTCTACACAGTGATTGTTATCATATCGTATCCTATGTAGAGATGGGCAATTTTTACCTACCCGGTAAAAATTGGGTGGGTAAAAATAGGTAGGAAAGGTAAAAATAGATAAATACCCTTTTTCACCCGATATTTATTAATTTTACAAGATAAAAATTAAGACTTATTTAGGTTGATTCATTTTACTTTGACGTATATGTTGCGAAGGCAAAATTATTGTTTTTAACACACTTACTAGTTTTACTCGCAAAAACCGAACAATTTTCGAATTTAATCAACTTTTAATGTCGTATCGATTCGATACTTTAATTACTTACGTGTATCCGGATAATCCGGATAAAAGGAAAGCAGGTAATCCTAAGAATTAAAAAAAAAATTCAATGAAATGAGGCTATGATAGATAAGTATAAATCAGTAAATATTTTTTGATTTATTTATTTAGTTATACAGCATTATTATAACATACAAAACTCTAAATATAGAAGCGACAGCAGGAGGTTCGAAAAAAAACCGAAATTAATTTTTTAAACTAATTTATTAATAATTAAATTACAACTAGTTACAAATTGACCCGATCGAGGTTGGATACGAAGTGGCGGCGATGATGATGATCTCGGGGTTGGTGGCGCGATGGCGTGGTCACGTTGAATTTGCACGAGAGTTGCATCAGCGATTTCGTCATCTTGCAATATTCGGTTGTGTCCTCCTTAGAGGTTTAGGAGTCAGCGATATTCGTATAAGTAGGTAGATTTACGTAATTCCTCCGCCCACAGATCAGCAACTATTTGAGAACTTTGAGAGGAAATGTTGCTGGTATGGTAATATGACTGCTTCCCGGTTTTCTTTCTCTTTCTATTACAGATTTATCCGGGCTCTCGTATTCGTGAGTTTCGGACTTCATATTTTCTTGATTACTGGTACGTTTGCAGGTAAGTATCTCGTAGCGTCGTAGCAAGACTACGAAGATGAGTACAGTTGCACTTAATAGTACGCAATAGAATGGTATGGTAGTGTGGTATAATATCTCGGCAGGCGGTGTGTCGATTTGTACAGGCGTTTGGAGCGCTATTTTATCTTGGATGCTGTGAAGGCTCTGCAGGTTGATTGAGTGCAAATCAATGCGGGATGAATCTGTGGCTTGCATTTCAATATTCGGTATCTTCATTATCTTAAGAGGTTGACCTTTTATCTCGTCACTATCGTTGATTATAGTGAATTCGGGTGTGCGTAGTTGGCAGGTGGGTGGGATAGTGACAAAGTAACTTCCTTGAAGCTGAGTGTAGTCTTCTCGGCCGCAGATAAGATGAATCTTCGTGGGATGTGGCAGCGAGATAACATAGTGTTGGTCGTCTAGCTTTTCCATTGCTTCTTTACTCAGAGTGATGTTTGTAAATTTGCAGGTCTTCTCCAGAGATTGTTGTGAGATGAGATGCTGGATACAGTCAGGTACGGTACGGATCTGATGGTTGATGTTTTCTTCACAGAGATAGCCGTGAGATAACTTCGGACATTCTGCCTCTATGTACACGAATGCATTCTCGTTGGTAGCAATGAAAGGATAAGTAGGTATGAGGGCTTGATGATATTTATTAGGTGCTATTGATAGTTTATATAGGTCATAGGATATTTTAGTCACAATCGGGAATTTGAATATTAAAACTATTTCTTTATCTATAAAGTAATAAGCGGACTTTATAAGATCATAAAATTCCCGTAATTCTAAATCTAAGATGCTATCTCTACCGTATATATTTTTTAATCTAATTAACATGTTACTTAAGATGTTAATCTTTAGCATTGAATGGTGTGTGCTCGATGCACGAATAAATGCTAAAGTATTTTCTACTGTAATTAACTCACTTAATAAGTCATCTATATTTTCAGTAATTATAACTAGTAGCTGAGCAAACTTTGCAAATTTAGTTAAAGTCTCAGAATGCTGACTTTCTTTATTCATTATAAAAATTAAAGTTTCGTTAATAATACGCTGATTTTTGACTAATTTAGAGAGAATACCAAAGTTTTTCGTCATCCAATCTTTACTGTAGCTTATCTGATTATTTAACTCAAATGAAATCTTATTCTCATTATTGTGAAGTGTTTTAATGGCATTATCATATTTAATCGCATCTGAATGATCTAAGTTACCCGATATACTTTTTATAACAGATCCTAATCCGTCTATAAGGCCTCGTTTAGTTCGGCTGGGCTCTAAGCTATGTAACTGTTCTAATACTATATTCAATTTAGAATTTAAATAATTAATCTGGAGTTCATATAAAGCATAAGTTTCGTTAGGAAGTCTAGTCTCGTAAGCTTGAATTTGATTCTGAAGTTGTAAGATTTTATCTTCGACATCATTTAACTGAATGCGTTGTAAAAAGGTGTGGTAGTGTGTTATGAGTCTAGTTGGTCCCAGTTTGAACGGTAAAAGTCCTGGTCCGTCATCCAATGTTTCAAGTCTTATCTCCTGGGCTGTTGTCGTCAGGATCAGTATCGGCAGAATTATGCAACAATTTAGCATGTTTAGGAATTCGTTTCAGTCTAGACTTAGCTACTGGTCCCCGTTTTTTGGAGGTATAAATGTGGATAGGTAAGTCGGCTAAAACTTTGTCCTGGGTAAATCTTGGGGCTACTTTCTGTCTACTGGCCTTAGGGTTTTTTATAAAAATTTGTTGCTCCGGAATATATTCTATTTCTGGTTCGCGGGATTTATTCCTACTCTCTATAAGGGCTGTTCTATCTGCTAAGGATGTGTCATTGATTAAATCATACACGGTTTTCATCTGTTCTTTATGACTGACAAGGTACTGCTGTAATAAGTGAGGAACTGGGTCTATATCAATAGGATCTCTAGGGTCAAAGTGTCCTGTGATTAAATCGAAGGGCTTACACTTATTAAAACTATGTATTGAACTATTGTAAGCTATGAGAGCATATGGCATAAGGTTTATTATGGGTTCGTCTTTTTTCTGTAGTTTTAATATGCGGAGATGTTCGAGCAAAGTCGAATGAAAACGCTCTATGTTTCCGTTATCATTTGGTGAGTGGGCTAGAACTCGGTGATGATTTATCTTATGTAATCGAACAAATTCGGCGAACAATTGATTAGTGAATTCAGTTCCGTTATCGGTAACTATTGTAAACGGAAGGCCATGATGAGAACTAAACTGTAATAAGGATTGGAGGATACTGACTGCTGTACCATCTTTCAGGTGATATGCTTGTCCGTATTTAGAGAAGACGTCTATAAATGTTAAGTATTTCTCATTCTGAACTGTGAATAAATCGAGGTGAACGGTTTCAAACGGTTTTGTTGCTGGCGGTACTACGTTAAATCTCTGTCGAATTGGATGTCTATCGTATTTCGCTTGTCCACATATGGAACATTCACCTATAAATTTAGATATCTGTTCCTTCATTTTAGGCCAAAAGTATCGTTTAGATAGTGCCAGATAACACTCATTAATACCTCTGTGGTTGGTTTTACCATCGTGGTAATCACGAATGATCTCTTGTTGCCTGAGATACTCTTTAACATTTTCTATTTCAGATTTAGAGAGTATGAGATTTATAGATGAGCTCTTAAATTTATCTTGAATGATTGGGATCACAGAGTACATGGCGAGAGGTGGGTTTATTAAAAGTGCAGTTTTAACTTTGGGATTCACATATTCTTTAATTGCGTTTATAATGTCGGATTCTAAATTCGATTCACTAATTTGCAACGAAATACGAGTATGGGTGTCAAATGGCTTTGTTATTACGGGCCGTCGTTTGACGTCACCTACAATAGTGATGTGCAATTGTCGATGGAATCTATTTATAGGTTCATCGGTAATGGGGACTTCGAGGATTGGGTGTTCATGGCTAGTGTGAGCGGTTAGAGTGTCGGAGTTAGATAGAGATGCTGGCTTCTCTGAGGGATTCGCGGTTATACTACTTATCTCTTCATTATTGATCTCGATTCTAGACAGGGCGTCGGCATTTGTGTTACTTTTGCCTTTCTTGTAAATAACAGTAAAGTCATATTCACTTAACTTTAACCTCCATCTAGTTAATCTCGAGTTAGGTTCTTTGAGATTCATTATCCACTGAAGTGGGCGGTGATCGGTAAGTATTTTAAACTTACGTCCAAACAGATACGGTCGGAAATACTTTGTGGCCCAAACTATGGCTAACAACTCTTTCTCAATGGTACTATAATTTATCTCACTATCGTTGAGAGTACGGGATGCGAATGAGATGGGTTTATCTGAACCTACTGGGCCTTGGGATAGGATGGCCCCAATAGCTAAATTTGATGCGTCTGTGGTCAAGATAAATTCACGAGTAAAGTCGGGGTATTGTAGTATAGGGTCGTTTGTCAAGAGTTTTTTACACTTTTCAAATGCTTGTACGTAGTTTGAGTCTAACGTTATCTTTTTACCTTTTTTTAAACATTGAGTGAGAGGTTTTGTGATATGAGCAAAATCGGGAATGAATTTACGATAGTATCCAATAAGACCTAAAAATTGTTTGATCTGTTTGGGAGTTTCTGGAATGGGATATTGCTCTATTGCAGAAATCTTATCTGGGTTCGGTTTGATGCCGTCTCTGGTGATGATATGACCAAGGTAACTTGTTTCTAACTTTAAGAATTCGGACTTATCCATCTGAATCTTAAAGTTGGATTCGCGTAACCGCTGGAGAACCTTTTCAAGGTTAATTATGGACTCCTGGAGCGAAGAACCAAACACGACTATATCGTCTAAATATACCAGGCAAATTTCGTTCTGTAGGCCTTTGAGGACGTTATCCATCACTCTTTGGAACGTAGAAGGTGAGTTCTTAAGACCCATAGGCATACGCAAGAATTCGTAATGCCCATGCTCCACATTGAAGGCTGTTTTGGGTATATCGCTCTCATTCATTTCCACTTGGTAAAATCCAGATGCTAAATCGAGTGTGGTGAAGTACATGCATTTGCCAAGCTTGTCAAGGACGTCAGTTATATTGGGGATTGGATATTTATCGTCTATTGTCTTGTCATTCAGTTTACGAAAGTCCACAACTATACGCCACTTCTTTTTACCAGAAGCATCAACCTTCTTGGGCACAACCCATATGGGTGAGCTCCAGGCTGACGTGGAAGGTCTAATTATTCCCTGGTCTAACATTTTATTTATCTGATCACGGACTTCCTGTCGATGTACATAAGGATAGCGATAACTTTTAGTATAAATCGGAACATCATCTGTCGTTTTAATACAGTGTTTAATTTGGTTTGTAAATGTTAGTGGTTCGCCTTCCAAATAAAATACGTCGGCATAACGCGAGCATAAAGTCTCTATATTAGCTCTTTCCTCGGCGTTCATATGATCTGTCCTAAGGCGCGAAATGACGGCGCGTGCGCGTGACGTAGGCACGGACTCAGTTCGCATGCACTCGATATTAAAAACTTGTGCCTGCGCTGGGTGGTCTAATGAGAATATTATATCGTTATTTGTAGGATTATAGACTTCTAAGATTCCGCGGCTATTTTTAACGGATGTAATGCAATCGGAAATGTGGCAATTACAGATAATTTGCTCTTCGACGAGGACGTCACCATCCGGGGCGTTAATTGGGATTCGAACTATTTTTGAAGAGTTTGCCGGGATAATGTCTTCATAGAGGTTGACGTTCAGCGAGTTGTACATCTTAATAGGATTGACAGCAAACTGGGTTGAGAGGGTCTGATCTTTAAGATCAATCTTCGCTTCCCATTTAGTGAGTAGATCTAGGCCTATAAGACCGTCGAAATAATTATGGAAACGGTACACAAATAATTTTATCTTATCTTGGGATTTTAGTTCGGGAAAGCACGGTAGTGTTATAGAGTAGTCATTACGGCTGGTTGCGTGAACGTTAGTCACTTCGAAAGGGTCGTAATCTAAAGGAAAGTTACAGAAATATTTCTCAACAGATTCGGGACTAATAAACGACTGATTTGCGCCGGTGTCTATTAATAACTTAAGCGGCGGGTTTAAAATTTGAATGTAAGGAAGTTGCCGTTGCGTTTGTATAATCAACTCTATTTTAACTTGTCTGACGGGCGGGCTTATCTGAAAATCCTGTTCTGTGGAACTAGATGCTTGTGGCTCGTTACTTGACTCTACGTTATTGTGACCAGTGGGCTCGTAATACTGAACTCTATTGGCATAGTCATAGTCATAAGATGCGTCGTAATTATTGCAATCAGTTAAGTCATTATAATATTCTGTGTCGTAGTAGTAATCTGAGTAGTATGGATCGTCGTATGCGCATTCATTTAAATTGACTTCGCGTGATTTGAAGTAATTATTTGGTGGGGGATTGCCGAATCTTTGCCAATCGTGTCCAAATGAAGTTGGTGGCAAAGGTCTGGGTGTGAATTGCTGTACTCCGCTCATAGGTTTAGGAGGCGGCTGGTACTGAGGCTGACGCCTAGGTGGTAACCTGAACATGTTACTTTGGGCATTATATTGCGGTGGTGGTGCACTAAACATTTGCTGTGTGCGGGTCATACGCGGCTGTTGAGACTGTGCGATACTAGGCGAGTTAAATTTAAAAGGTTGCGGTTGCACTGATAAGCGGAGCGGAGGCGGCGGCGGATTATATCTCGGCGCTGCCTGATTATTAAAATTAGATATAGTATTAAAGTTATTAAATTTAGGCATTGAGGAGGCTATAGGTAAGGCAACTGGTGTGCGATGGGCTAGTTGGTGTCTAGGCATACTTTCGTTACGTTGCTGAAGATATTGAATATTTAATTCTTCTTGCACATACTCTAAAGCTTTTTCTATACTGTCTGGCCTCATAGACCTTATACGAGATCCAAGCGGTTCCTTTAAACCTCGTACAAAGGCTTGCATGGTCAACTTTTTATACAGAACCCTCTTAGCGTCTATAGTGGTTCCTAGTGTCTCATGTAATGTAACATAGGTCATTATCGTGCTAAAAAGAGTTTGACAATGGTCATAAAATTCTTGTGGGCTACTATTGCCTTGCATAGCTAGGGAGAGGTCGTTATAGAGTGCTGTCTCGTCCCGTTGATCAGCGAAGTTATGTACTAAGACATTTCTAATCCCTAACCAGTTATCTGGGATGCCATTTGAGTTAATAATGGTAGCGGCGGGTCCCGTGATTTTGTTCAGGATGCCGTTTAGGAGACACAAATTATTAAGTTGACTATTGGGATCATCTCGCAAATAGTCTGAACATAACCTATCACAAATATTAATAAATCTAGTTAAGACGTTGGGGTTCCCGTCAAAATCGGGAACAAGGCGTAAGGCCTTGTAAATACTATCGGGATCAATTTCCATTTCTTCTGATAAACTAAATAACCTATTTAAGTCTAGCAAATGTTCCCTGCGTTGCCTGCTAGATGCAGACCCACGGGATCCAGAATTTCTTGGATGAAAAATTGTGACTAAAATTAGGGACTAAAGATAGGATAGGTTAGGGAACACGAGAATGATTCCAGTGCACTTACATGAACATATTTCGGCTTTTCTTGTGTATCGATGTCTGGATACCCTCTAGCTGGCTGGCTTCTGGTTCTGGATTCTCGAACGCGACTTGATAGCCACACGGGCGGCTCGTTATGACGGAAATCTTCGTGATGAAGCGCGAAACCGACCGCGAGAATCCTACCGACTGCGCCAAATATAGAAGCGACAGCAGGAGGTTCGAAAAAAAACCGAAATTAATTTTTTAAACTAATTTATTAATAATTAAATTACAACTAGTTACAAATTGACCCGATCGAGGTTGGATACGAAGTGGCGGCGATGATGATGATCTCGGGGTTGGTGGCGCGATGGCGTGGTCACGTTGAATTTGCACGAGAGTTGCATCAGCGATTTCGTCATCTTGCAATATTCGGTTGTGTCCTCCTTAGAGGTTTAGGAGTCAGCGATATTCGTATAAGTAGGTAGATTTACGTAATTCTCTTTTAGTTTATTTTATTTATTTGGCATATACGACATACATACTATATTTTTAGCATATGTTAAGTAATTTGTGTTAAAAATTTCTAGTTAAATAAAATGTTTTTAATTTTTACCCGGTAAAAATTGATAATAGGTGGGTAAAAAAAGGATATTAATTGATATTTACCCAAAGTCGTATTTTTACCGGGTAGGTGCCCATCTCTAATCCTATGACATTAATGTCAACTCACCACGACTTGCTAGAGTCATGGTAGAGTCGGTGTCGATTTTCTTGTTCGTTTAGTAACTTTGTTTGATTTGGTCATTTGAAAATCTTGATTCATACTTTTTTAGCATAATTTTTTGCCGTAGTTAGGTTTTAGGTTTCTACGTTTTATTCCCCCCTGTCTTGTGTTTTTTATTTAACGCTCCCTCTCTATACCGGCATTGTCTAAAGGTTTGTGTGTATAATTTTAAATGTGTTTGATTTGATTATTTTTATACGTAGATTTTAAATAAAATTACTAATTTTATATCGAGCAGTAAAATTACAGTTCTTAAAGTAAAAATCGAGATGAGCGTATAGCAATACCTACTTTTGATACTTGAATTAGATTTTGCCATACTTAGTATATACTTATTGGATATTGCAATGTCTTGTCTTTTTCTTAAACAACTTTAAACACGACTAATGTATGTAGTACTTACTGTGGTATTACGGTGAATTTCTAATGCATTTGTGTTACACGCTACTTAAAAAAAAAGTGGCATTTTAATAAATTTTATATCCTTTAGGAATCGATGTCTCACCTAAAGACGTTCTGATGACGTTTTAAGGTAAAATGTTTGCTGTGTAATCTTAAATGGTTAATCCTATTTTCATTTGCTAATGGTTGATTGTATATTTAATTCCAAATTATGTTGCTATTTGCATTTTCTGAGGACCCGGTTTACGATGCGCTAACCGTTCGACTTCTATGCATTGTTTTATGTGTTCAAAAGCAAGCTCGATTTTAGGTCTGGCTAATTATTTAGGAAATGATTCATTTTAAATTAGCTTGGGTCTTAAAAGGGCAGGTTATAGTCGCCCTGCAAGTGAAGCCGCTGGTTTTTTATTCCGTCGCAATTGGTCACGCACGACAGAGGCCTGCAAAAGGCGGTTTGAAAAACTCTGAGATTATCTCAGAAACATTGAAAGAATTGTTATGTTGTTATATAGAACTTTGGTTATCGTTATTTGAGGTCCTTGGTTTAATTTAATTTAAATTACTTATTGAAACAGCGAAAGCAGTTCTTGGCTTACCTATATTAGCAATATTATGCTACTTACAATTGGTAGGTTATGTGAATCCTAGTAATTGGACTTATTTGTAGTACAATCTTATTCTGTTTACACATTATTATAACGCTGTATGGTTTCTTAATAAAATAAAATAAAATAAAAATGAGTAACCTACGTTTAAATTTAATGTTTGTAAAATTGTAATATTTCGTATATCGTATGTACAGACAACAGCAGCACGTCAACCTACTACAAAACGTCAAATTTTCTCAATTGATATTGACCTCTACTAGTTGGACTTAAAGTTGAAAATCAATTCAACGACCTTTAACTTTTTGGGTAGGTTGACCTGCCGTTGTCTGTAAATTCTAATTTCGTAACGCTTAGAGAAGTGTCTTGGAGTAGGTCAAACTTTTATAGAATTAGCAAGAAGATCTCTGAAGATAAAATATTAGTAATTTTGCAGCTCTATTAAAAAGCGTTTATATGAATATTACAGTATAAATAACTGTGCGCCTGTTAGCTAGGTTGTACTTTGCACATATTCATTAATAGTAAGAAAATGGTTTTGTACTTAACACATTTTGTTTTACGAGTTTACGATCTTTCGGCATTATTTAAGAAAATCACTGAAATTTATAACTCTTCAGGTAGATTAAATGATTATAAGAAGATGCAGGATCTTAAAAATATCACAAAAAAGTTGCCATAAACTGATCTGGTGTCTTTGTCCTTTTTATTTTGTAAGTTTATTCCTAAATGTATCGTAACGTAACCCAACCCAATCAGTAACTCGGAAAAGTTGGTCCGGAATTCCGCTTTCTTGTTTGTTTTAGTTGTTTTCGGGTTCGTCGACACAGATGGTGTAATAATATTTGGAAGAGTTGTGTGTGATAAGGTTGCATGACATAATGTGATATTGGATTTTATTTGAAGACAAATAATTATTTATACTAAACCGGCAGAATGCGTTCGTGTCCCACCACAATTCGAGTTGGGACATTGCGTATACAAACTAATGCCTTCGCATTATAATTACTTAGTATAAAAGCCCCAATTATTCGTGACGAACTCTCCCATTTTGTTATTTTACAGTGGTAATTAGTAAGCGAAGGTCCTAACCATTAAGTTGCATTAATATGCATAATGCTCAAATATATTTTCGTTCCGTTTTCGATTCCAACGTGAATTTCGTTTTGGCATTTCTTTAAAATATTCCTCGTTTGATGCAGTCGCTCATTGTCGAGGATCGTGACTCGCCGGGCGACAATCTTTCTCCATTTGTTCGGAACTTTTACGAAAGCTCGTAAGTATGTATACTGGTATTTGTTCGTTTCATAATTCATAGGGAATATTTCATCTGTGTCTTTATTTTCTTTGTGATGTTGTGGGTGTCTAGCATTAATCTTGTAAATGAATGCTTTCGTAGCGGGGAGATAAGTCGGATGCATTGCGGTTGACAAGTTTGTCTTCATCGGGTTATTCTAGAAATTAACTGAAATACGACATGTGGATTTTGTTTTCTAAGTCTTAGGTATAAGCTTAGGTAGTACTATCTGGAAATAACCAAAAAAACAAAATGTATTTAAGCAATTAACCATGCTTACGAAGTCCTCATCAGGTATATTTTTCTAATTACAATTAATGAACGCTTATAAATACTTGTTTCAAATTAAATCGTAATGTGTAATCGATTTCAGTGGTCGTTCATGTAATTTAAGGAGAGTATATTAAACGTTATAATTATGAACGATTATTTTAATAACGGCTAGCGCTTGTCGGAACGCGAAAGTTAAATCTAAACGGGAAATTACGTTATATTAATAGCTACTTCATACTAATTTGGTTGTACTATTCGTCTTATGAAACAATCTGATAAGACTATAAATATCGTCTCTTAAAGTAAAATACTTACTTATTTCATTATCATCAGCCTACCGCAGTCCACAGCTGGACATAGGCCTCTCCGGTTGCACGCCCTTAGGTCAATCCTCGGCTTCTTGCCACCATGTTCTGCCAGCCATCTTGTATTGTGATCTTGTGGTGTGATCATCACACCACCTGGCCTGAGGGCGTCCGTTTGCCTACTACGTTTGCCAAAACTTATTAATTTACTTTATTTGATATTTTAGCAATTAAATTGCAATTGCCCGGCATGCGAGGAGATGCGGGTTCGAGTCCCGCCTGAGACATATTTTTTCAAGTTTATATACTTATTAATTTAGATTACTAAAAAAATATGCAACACATGACCATAAATTAACTTTCCCGAGCGTTAGTGAAGTTATAAATTGTTTTCGCGTATGTTTGATAGTTTTCGTTAAGGGGGAGTAATCGCCGGCCATTACGATGGTTCGATCCTTCGGTGCCTCAGTTGCGTGTTTCCAAAATCTATCACCTCACTTATGCTCGATGGACTTCACTCCTGCTAATGTTGGGTACGGGTCTGCCCTAATTTAGGGAGTATTTTGAACACATTTAATATGTATGTGGTATATCGATAGGGATATCGGTTTTAGTTGAATAGTTTCGGCATCCCGTGACGTCAAACAATGAATCTTAAGTAATAGCTAGAAGCAATGTGGTTTTCAAAGAAAGTGATGTGGATATGGTAATTCAGTATGATGCTATGGTTTACTCCCAGACCGCTTTTGCTTCTAAGCGGTGACTTAAAATTATTTTTTTACTATTCGTGGTCCTAATTTACTTGGCGATCTTCTCAAAGCTGGTTATTCTGCTACTTAAATAGTACAGCAATTTTTAATCCCCATCTAAAAGAATGAAACAATAAAGAATTTAATTTAAAAAACCAGCTAAATAAGTGCATGTCGGAGGTTCACGCGCAAAGGCTGAATTATTTGATTTCTTTGTTACATAATTTCAAATGGTTCGTAAAGGAGATGTCCCAAATTGTATGGAGGCTAGGCCCAGAACCTGTACACATTTCCAAAAGTTAGGGCAATAGGCAACCTACAACACTTTGCTATTATCAAATCTCTTTAAAATGGCTTCGTTTAATGGCTCAAACAAAAATAAACTTATTAGAATAGCAATAATAAACAACAAAAACTATCATGGCGGAATATGACACTTTGATGACATCTGTCAGTTCTGCCAATTTAGAATCGCTTACCTCGATTCAAACAAGTGATATAGTTTGCTAACTTGTGCTTGTTGTAATAATAACAAACAAAACAAAGAGTTTTCACATAAGTTATGCTTATAGGACATATATTTGCGATTATATAATATAACCTTTTTACGTGAGATTATGACGAGTGGTTATGTCAATTTATGACAAAGGAAATCTGACAGCCACTGACATTTAGAGTTTATGGTTTATCTTTTTTTTTGTCAAACGCCATCTTGTATGCCTAATTGAGAGGGATATTAAATAGATTGTTTTTATTTTTGAGCCGCTAAACTATACGTTATATACAGTTATTCGTATTTTTCCCAAAGTCAGTAAATTTTTCTTGATTTTTTAGAATGCTGTACAATGTTTGGGCCTGTTACGGGACATCTCCTTTGTAGCCGTTTACTACTTTTCCTACGTAACTAACAACTATACCTATCTATATATTTTTAAATGGATTGCTTACAAGACGCAATGTAAAAATAGAAACTACAAGTACATTTTATAAGTTAATAGAAAGCTTGTAAATTCTACTTTTATTTCGTTACAAAAAAAAAATGGTTTTATTTTACCGCTTCTGATTAACTACATTCTTTGCCGTGCTGCGATCCGTGATCATGGCGCTTGCAACAGTGCCTAAAATCGAAAACAAATATACCTACGTGGTAGAAGCCCCAAAACAATTTATGTTTATGGTAGTGGCTACAAACTTTATAATTTCATTGCAATTTAAGTTAAAATCAAATTTGATATGGATTATTTGCACCCATATAAATCGATTTAATGAAAGGAGACGGACCATGGTGGGCCAAAATGTAACAAGATGAAATATTGTACATTCAAACACTTCTTAAATAGTTAAGATAAATACAAAATATCAGCTTTATCCACAGTCTAGGAAAAAAGATAACAACGTTGGAAGTTACTGTTAACGAATAAAATGAATCGAACATCACAATCGATCACGTTGTTTGATTCATTTCTTAATCGTTTTACTGCAATTAAAATATATAATATTAATAACATCATATGCATAAAACACAGAAATCATCTTAAAATAGATGTTATCAACCTTGTTTTTTAATGAATAACTGTAAGTAACCGATTATTCATATACTTAAACACTTTGGTGCCAAAGCCGTAAAAAAATTGACATTGACAGGAGAAAGAAAGAAAATGTCACTCGACTCGTTTGCTTTGTTTTCTTCGCTGCGTTCTGGGTGTGCTCTTTTTCTGCTTTTGGAATATTTTTATCTAATGTGGTCACAAACTCTCTAGAAACATAAATACACTTATCTGTATTATATAAAGTGCTCCATTACTTTAAAAATAAATGATTTAATACACTATTCTTTGTAAAAGTTAACTATTTCGGTATAAGCTATTCTTAACCTCACTTTTTTCTAATATTTTATATCTCAGATCACGGACTGCCAATTTTTTCCAAATTCTCAGGAATCCTTTAATTTCATACTATCTTTCAAATAACACTACTTTCACTGTGTTACACCTTAGGCCCAAGGTTCTAAGGAAGTCGGTCCGTTTCCTTTGACCCAATTCCGTTTTATCGCATTAAATATACTTATCTTAACATAAAAACATTGTAATAGTTTAACACATTATTTTATCGCAAACACGAACTATACTATAAAATTAGAATATTTCTCTCAATATTTATAATTATTGATAATTATATTATCATTTCTGTCATTATCATTTCACATGCATGTTGTAATTTCGATACCTATAATTTTTTATGTTCTGTGCCTATCATTCTTTTTTTTACCATCAGAGGGCTATGAATAATAACGGTTATTGTCTCTTGCGTGTATCTAAATTACCACTAATAATAATTATAGTTGGGAAATATAGATGTTATTCTGATTATCTGATTAATGGTTAAAAATATTACGTGAAAGTTTTAGCGTTCTCTAGTTTACCTAGTTTATTGCATGTTTTGGGGTTCTCCATCCATAAAACGGTAATACCAAAATAGCCCATAGGTAGGTGACACGTTATTATTTAAGTTTGCTGAATAGTTGTAATTCAGCGTTATGTTTGTTACTTCAAAGAACAAAGGTTAGAGTCAAATATTTTCCGTTGATACAATTAAAGTCAGTTTAGAAATCAACAAATTATTATCTTAGCCTAGCTAGACCCTGCCTATTGGCTATACAAATATTAGTTCGGACAAACGATTTTATATAGAGTTACCCCACAGTTCCCTACAGTTTGAAACTTTTGTGTACTTATGACTTTTCGATTTTCCGGCACTCTTGCTAGCGTCATGACCTCTTAAGAGATTATCCTCATTTAGGTCACCGTAAAGTACTCGTAATGTAAGTACAAGTAACAACGTAACATATTTAACAGTACTTACAAATCCCGGAAAAAACACCCTACTGTTTGCTGAGACACACAAACGCAGCGACTTCAATAAGCATGTAATATAATAACTAGTTGGATAGTGATTTATCTTTTAATGACATATTTGTATTTAACGTACCTATTTCTTTCCTAAAGTGTTCCTTCACCTTTCTCCCATTTATCATGAGTCATAAACTCCATGTGAAAAGTGAATTTGAATTTTATACGTATTTTAAATGAGGCAAGTCATAAATGCTTTATGAAGGGGCTAAGTGTTAAAGCTTCTGGGCGCCTCTATGAGGGTAAGCTTTCATGCGGGTAGCATTGTTGCATAGGACCGTAACTCGGGTTAATTTCTGAATAATTTGCCATCGTTAACACGTATTCGCTATCTACATATTTTTTCTTCACGTGAACTGTCAAGTCAATCGAAACCTGGTGTAGTTGTAAAATCTTTAACACGTTAACGCTCAACCAGTTTTATTATTTTTGTTGTAATACTTACTTCAGGGTCTGCAGTAGTCTGCACTACCATAATACCAAGTTGGACGTCTTCATGTATTTAAATCTTTCTTGAATAATATCTTTTTTAGGGGTGGTGGGATCTACCTCCTAGTAGTCCACCCTGGGCAACGGCATCTTTGGTTTTCTAACCAATGATGACGTCTAACAGATCCCTCTGCGGTGGTAGGCTTCGTAAGAGGCCGCCTGGATGCTACCACCCTCCTGCCGGAGCCCAGCGCCAAACAGTTTTTCTGTGTTCCGCTGGTGTGTGGGAGAACCAGTACCTCTGGGTAAGCTCGCTTCATTTTAAGCTTCTTCTTATCCGTATAGTTAAGTATGTAGTCAAGAGCAAGCTCCTCTTGACTCCTAAATGCCTTTGACGATTTGGTGTGTATTTTGTATTTAGTTAAGGATCTGCATTTTTAATGTGGGTTCTGGCCACAAAATTTTTTAGAATGTCTACTAGAAGTACAAGATTACGTATATTGATATTGAACTCATATTACACATTAAATAAGAAAACATGTGGTCTATCACTGCTAGAAAAGTTCCATTTCCGGATCCCCCGGTGCCATTTCACAGTACCTACTGTTCTAGCCAATAGCAGATTCGTAAATCAACACAGTGGTAGTATTGACAGGTAAAAAAAATCGGAGTAAGAAAGTACACTTTTATGCTCTTAAAGGTTTTGTTCACAGGTTTTTAAGCTATTGCATAGCTTCTATCGCGGGCCGTGAGCGTGGAGACCGAATCCAGAAATTCCGTAACGAAAATAACCTAACACCCCCCCACTCCGACCGGCACAGCGGTGATACTTTTTAGTTTTATAATTGCATAAGTTGATAAAAAATAGCAAGCAATAGCTTTACCGGGGCAGTCTCCGAGTGCCACACGTCTTTTTTTTAGATTTAAATTACACTCTCTGTTTATATACAGTATGTTTACCATTAATTAGTATTATATTAGTTTGGTAGAGTAAGAATATGATAATAATATATAGGTAGGCCAGTATACACCTATTTACAATTTTCTTCCCTCTTGAACAACAAATCGACATATCCTAAACATCCTAAGGCAGCGTTACCCATTTACCGGGTCGCGACCCGGTACCGGGCCATCAAAATAAAATACTGGGTCGCAACATTCGCGCGTTGTTTAATAAATAATACCTACTATCGATCAACGCATGGTTAATATTCTTCTTAAACTTTCATCATTTTGTGACTAAATAGTAGTATTAATCAATGGGGGTACTCAAGCAGCGCAGACGCCAGCTGTGAATGTGGAGAACCCCTGCAAACCATGGCTCACCTCACTAACTGTCCCGCATGCCCGACCACCTGCTCGCGTGAGGACTTACTTGTCAGTAACCAGAGGGCTACCACGGTAGCCGCCTTCTGGGCAAGTAAGATCTAGCCCGTGTTCTTGCCGACACGAAAGAAGAAGAAGAAGAAGTATTAATCAAACATTTTTGCTATTAGTAAAGGTGTATTATTTTACCTAATGAAATACCTAAAAGTATTAAGTGGGTCACAAAGGGGCAGTGTAAAAATTACCGGTCCATGTCAGAACCATGTTTGGGAATCACTGTCCTCTGGTATCTTATCCTATACCTATATTAATTATCTATATGGTTTGCGCCATCTATTCCATCAGGATCAGACAGAGCGACCCATAAGTGTATTATTTTAAATAGTGTTATTATAATTCTTTTTGTAAAAAAATGGTTGCCTGTAAAGTCGGTTTTACGGGCGAAGATTTTACGTGACAACGTCTTTTTCTCGGTAGAATATTTATTGATATGAATATAATTAAATTGCACAATAGGAACAAGGAATTGAATGAAAATAAGAATTGCACAAATTTTAACTATAGAAATATATTTTGTTTACTAAAACATTGTACATGTAAACTTAAACTTAACTAATTCCTATTTGAGTGATTTTGTTGAGGATAGGACGATGATAGGAGAAATATGAAATGAAAGGAAGTGTTTCTGCTGTAATGTGTCTTGCGAAAGTCAAGTCTTTTTCCAACGCCAAGAACGTTCGAGAAAGACAAAGACAGAGACACAAGCATGCGCCGATTCAATGCGCCTAATTCTCTAGTGCTGCGCGCGCGGCAGACCGATCATAGTTGAGTGGGAGAGAGACGCAAGGCATTCGGCGGGCCTCTCTCTCGTTCGGTGACTCATCGTAACGTTACCGAGCGTTACACTTTTTCATAAGTGACTCCCAGCCGCAACCTAATTTAAGACGTTGTCACGTCAAAAATAAAAATATTTTGTTAAAAACAGTTTTGTTGTTGGTGCTTTAGAAGAGTGTAACAATCATCTCCTTTTATCCCTGGATTTGTTTTACAATTATTAAAGTAGTACTTTGTGTTTACAAAGTGTTACAACACTGAAACCCTCGTAATTCCCAAATTATAAATGTCTACAACGAATCCAACTAATCCGGCATTAGGGGCAATCCATCAAAGAAACGAAACGAATGTAACGAATGGGAGACATTTTTTCTTGTTGGTTATTATTATATAACTTAAGTTATGCCGGCGAAACAGATTTTGTTACTATTTTACAAGAAATATTTTAGACTTAAAGTAAAAGTAAAGTAAAGTAACAGCCTATAACCATCCCACTGCAGGGAAAAGGCCTCCATCATTGAATTCAAGTTACCACAGCAATGATGGGCACTGGCTTAATCACCACGCTTGCCAAATGCGGGTTGGTGATCACAAACCCGAGCAACGTTCGAAAATTCGAAACTTTTTTGTTGCTCAACCCGGGAATCGAACCTGGGACCCCGACATCATGGCCCGGTATTCAAACCACTAGACCAACGGGGCGTTTACAATTTTAGACTTAACACATGTTCAATAATTTAGAATTCTGACCTTTCAGAATTAATTAATCATCGCTTATTTAAGCAATAATAATATGTAAACACATAGTGTGTGTGCTAACGTTACTAAGGGGTGCCGAAACTTAATTGAGTGTCAAACGACGTCAATTGCCAATACATTAATGACATGGCTTGACGTTTATATACCAATTACTTCAGTATTCTAAAAATACTTTGCTAACTTTGTAAATAATCTTATTAACGAATTCCGAGACACAACGCTAAACTCAATACAAATTTCTTATTAGGGTTCCGTAGCCGAATGGCAAAAAACGGAACCCTTATAGATACGTCAAGTGTATGTCCGTCTGTCTGTCTGTCCGTCCGTATGTCACAGCCACTTTATTCTAAAAGTATTAGCATTACACAGTTGAAACTTGGTAGATAGGTGTATCCTGTTGACCGCTTTACGATTCTTATACAAAAAATAAAAAATAATAATATTTAAGGGGGGCTTCCCATACATAGAACTAAAGCAAAAAAAAATTACTTTAACCTACGCGTATGGGGTATCTATGGACAGGTCTTTTAAAATGACACAGAGGTTTCTAGAACCATTTTTTCCAAAAGTCTAATGTTTGGAAGATAGACGCTTCCAAAGTGGTAAAATGGGTGTAACTTTTAAACTAAGCAAGTGAAAATTAAAAAAAAAAAAATTTTAGATCTTAACAAAAACTCACAATTTTACCAAAATTGGTTTGAACGAGATCAAACCGGCAGTTTTTGAGAAATAGCCGTTTTTAACAACCGCAAATATAACTTTGTCCTTCATACAATTACTATGAAAAAAAAAAGATATTTTTGCAGTCAATTAAATATTGTGGTATTTTGGCTAAGTGGAGGTAAGTGGACCCTTAATTCAGTTAAAGTTGGCACGTAACCCTCAGTGCGCGAGTCCGACTCGCACTTGGCCGGTTTTCAGTTATTACATTACATCAATTATTTACCATTGGGACTCAGCGTTGTTTCGGAAATGGATGACGATACATTTAAAATTAAATTAAATGTCCTGTATTTTACTAACACTAGTTTTTAAGAAAAAAAAATGTTACTAACTATATATGGGCTTCTAGGCCTGAAATAAATGATTTGAATTGAATCACATATAGGTATACAGGGTGTAAAAAAACTAAACGCAGATCCTGAAGCTACGCAATCTGTAAAGCGAACCAAGTCATGGTACAAAATATTATAGCTGGGAAATGATTTTTATGATTGGGACTCAAAAAATATTAAAATATATAGCGCGCAATGTATAGCAGCCGGAGCGTAGACCGCTTCGCAGGAGATGGATGCTAAGTTCAAAATTCGCCCGCGCTGAGCCGTACATTGCGTATTGTAATTAAAAAAGCCTTATTATGCACGAAATAATAAAAATAACACTATGTTTGTAAGAAGAAAAGTTTTTAAATGACCTTTGGCAACAGAGTTTGTAATAAAATGAAAAACAAAATTGTGACTTTGACCCTCAATATCTTCGGAACCAGCTTTTTCCCAGGTATGGTCTTGAAGAAAAGAATTATCCTTGTGATAGGGACAATACGTGGTTTTCGGATCTGCGTTATGATTTTTTACACCCGTTATAGTCAGGCGTCTTGTGTCCCTTGAAAGTGTTAAACAATAATACAATTAGAAGTAGAAAATAAATTATAATGAGAACAGAATGCAACAAACACTTCGGCTGTTTTTATTAGATATTGTTTATAAGTAGGGTAATTCCAGGATAAATGCGTCGGTGGGGTAGATGCCTCGATTTCAATTTATTCTAGTAGCAAAGCTGTGGGACAAAAACTCCACTACATAAAAGTTGGTGCCCTCCCCGCAAAATTCAGTTCCCCTGTAATTTTAAAGTTTCGTCTATATTATGTGGAAAAACTACCGCGGCGAGGTCTCGCAGAGCGTGAAAATTATACTCGTAAGTGTTTGTTTTTGAATAACTTTTGACTAGCTTATAATTACCGCTCTTAATTAACTTATTTGGTTGCACTAAAGCTTTAGCTGCATTGATTAGTATATTTTGAGATTTTTAAATCTTTACTTGATTTTTTATCTAAAAGGGCATCTATCCTCTGTGAAAAGTATAGTTGCCTTTCTGATTACTATAGATGCTCCTAAGAGCATTTATCCTCAAATAGTTTCAAAGGGTTTTTATGTTGCAGAGGATTGAGATGCCTTGTAAATATAGGAGGAAACAGGGTGTATACCCGCCACAGCCTGTTTCGACGAGTCGTCTATCCCCACGGTAGGCATCTATCCCATTTCTAAGGGGTAGACCCCTTAATGATTAATACAAAGTATGATTAATACAAAATCCATACGATTTATATTAAAACTAACACAGTAAAACAATAGACTAAGGACCATAGTTATCATACGCAGTGGATGCATTGCAATAAAATGATCTATTTTTGAATTGTAAAGCTATTTCAAATAGTGGGGCATTTATCCTGAACTACTCTTTTAATAATAAATCATTTGATTCAATCTATAACAAACAAACGCAATTGAAACACAGTAGGTACTCGTACATATCTATGGAATTCAATGAAACGCCGTATAACGCGGCGGCCCGAGAAGCTTTAGTCAATGGACACAAATTGTCACTAGCGAAATTCGCATATATTTTTCACAGCACCGAGTGAGTGTTTTCCGCTCGCTCGATTCCCACTATTTAAGTATTAAAATATTGCTTCATTTTATTTTTATTCGTCAACAGCGACGTAGACGGCTCCCGCCGGAGGCGCGGTTCATGTGTTGGGCCACGGACGGTGTGGGGCACATGAATTAAAGGAGAGATGAATCATACGTTACCATGTTACAGTTATTATTGTAGTTTATTTACATTATATCAACAGGTACCTATGAATAAAATTTAAACTGATCAGATCAGAACTGAAACGTGGTCGCTTAAAAATGTGGGTCTTATAAGAAGGCTCAAGATCGCGCAGAGAGCGATGGAGAGAGCAATGCTTAGTATTTCCCTGCTTGATAGATTAGAAATGATAAAATCCGTGAGAGAACTAAGATAACCGCTCGGAGAATTGCGGAGCTGAAGTGGCAGTGGGTGGGACACATAGTAAGAAGAACCGATGGCCGTTGGGGCGGGAAGGTTCTGGAATGGCGACTGCGCACCGGACGACGATCTTCCGGACTAGGTATCTGTCCCAGGTATTCATAATGATCAACAATTTCGAATTCAGTATTCCTAATATAAACTGGAGCGGGTACGACGTGGGTATTCAACACAGAACATAATTTTCGTCTTTTCCTTGTTTTATTTTATTTTATTTTAATTTTATTTTGTTTTATTTTTATTTTATTTTTAATTTATTTTTATTTTATTTTTATTTATTCATCTCAAGTTCCACTCTGAGCGTACTAGTAAGATCTGCAAGCATTGCGTTCAGGTCATCAAAGGTCTTAGCTTTAAGAACTATATTATCGGCAAAGCGAAGGTGTGTAATCAGGTACTCGCTATCAATTGATGCTTTCTAATCCAGAAGCTTGAAAATATCCTCCAAGGAAGCAGTTTCGGAGAAATAACGTCTCCCTGTGTCACACCTCGCTGCAGTTACAAGTATGGGATGCTCTGGTTCTGCAATCGGACTGACATGGTGGCGTTAACATATCATTGTCTTAACACCTCGATATACCTGTAGTCTATTTGGCACCTTTAGAGTAGTATAGCGTAATGTCTCAGTAGCTCAATTAGACAAAGCACCGCGCCCTATATGCATGGAGATGCGAGTTTGAGTCCCGCCTGAGACAAAATTTTTCAAGTTTAATCCCTCGATCGTGAGTTATTCCAGACACAATTGAAATCAATTGTTATCGCGGCACGCGCGTGCCTCCTGGGGGTTGAGGGATTAAATACTAATTTCTGATTGCAATTAAGTTGCTAGAATATCATACAAAGAATTTCCAAAATTACTCACTCGTGCTCAACAGTAAAATTTGGAACAGTTAAAGGAGTAGTTTTGGATTTTTAGTGAATAACAAAATTGAAGATTACCGATAGCTAGTTGGCAACGTTTTAGAAGATTTTAAAAGTATATACAGGACGTCTTTAAAAGTATTTAATCACGTATGCTGAATGCTCATTCAAATAAATTTATGAACAACATAGAGTGCATGTACTACTAGTTGACAAGTCACCAAAAGCTGACCAAAAAGTAAAACAACCCAAATGTTAGTGTATTATGGCATCATATATGTGATTTTTTTTTACAATAGCACTGTGTTAGTTGAAAAAAAGTGTATTTTTTTGTTTCGAAGATGGCACTTTGCAAGTAATCACATTTCGCTCGGTTTATCCCAATAAAAACACCGTGTTTTGATAATTCTTGGCTCTATAATGCACTTGAATTAATGTTGGTTATGGATTCTATTATTTGGTTCGTTCGGTTCGTTACAATATTTACAATGTTTTGTGAAAATTAGTGATTTTATTGTCGTGGTCATCTTAAGGAGCACTAAAAATCGAAAAATGCCTAAAGTTGACCAGTGCGGTCAAGTGATTTTTCACACGGCACTTTTATTTTCGTGAGGGTTGTGTCGGTACCTGGTTAAATTAAAGTTGTTATTTAAATTTTAACGGCCCGTTGTTTAGGTACCGGACCAAGATCTTGGGGTCTTGAGTTCTATCCCAGTTACGTTCCAACAATATTTCCGTCAATATACCTACTTATCCATTCTCAGGTTGCTGCTAGATATAAACGAAGATATCTGGATCAACATCTTATTACAAAACACCAATAATATTTACAAATGTTGAAACAGTTACGGAATGTCCATTTCCACAATAGTTGTTGTAGTCACTAGGCGCTGTCTTCGCGCACAAAGCGAATTATTTCTCTCGAATGTTGGAGGTCTAAACGAAAACATCGATGAAACTCTGCTGGCTTATAGCGTAAAGCCTTGCATAAAACACCAAATGTTTGGGTAGCCCAATAGTTAGAGCAGTCGTCCGGTAGCCGGAAGGTATAATTATTTATTCAAGAAATTATATTTTTAGCAAAGCATATTTTTAAAGTTATCCTGATTTTAAAATAATCCCGTTTTACCGGTACATAATTTTGATTGCGGCAATGATATTATATTAAAGTGAAGCAGATATTTCATAAGCGCGCGCGTTGTGAAGACACAAAATTAAATACTAATTAGGACGTTTTGTACACAGTCTGCGTCGAGCGCAATCACGAGCGGCAATCGTTAAAAATATAGCCATCTCTTTCATTTGCGTGCTATTTCGCATATTTGTTCTGCTTATCAGTGAGAAAGCTTTTTTGGATTGCTCGGAACAGATATAGGCGAATTACTATGAACGTAACATATATATTACTTTTAAATATACCTGGATTACGGTCAATAATTAGCGAGCTAGATAATTCAGCTAGATAAGCTACATAAATTAGTTATTTTCAACGCGATAGACTATTCTAGACATTCTGTTAATAACAAACCAAAGTATTTGTATAATGGATTATTTGGATTAGATGAAACTTAGCAGTTATTCATAAGTTGGTATTGAATAAGAGCGTAGCTGCATAAAACAACGGTCACAATTTCGCTCTGATTGCGCGGGCTGTGCAAACAAGCGTCCGCCCTCAAACAGATGGACTCCGGAGAGCCAGCCTTTGAATAACATTCATTGGAATTGACAATACTAAGAATAGGGGAACTAGAATTACTAACACATACTTACAAACTAGTTCATATTTGATTTTAGCAACACTTCGTACTTAAAACGTAACGAAACTAAACCCACATAATGATGACATTATCATCTCGGTCAAATGACGAAATGACGACCACTTCTGGACATAGGCCTCCCATAAGTATCTTCACGCTGATATGTCCCACGCCACTTGCCTCCGGCGGCTTCCCACACGTCATTCACCAGATCATCGGTCTAAGGGGTGGGGTGAGGAGCCTACCCATGTATAGTCGACCGGGGCGCGGTCATCATTCTAGAACCTTTCTGCCTTGACGGCCATCGATTCTTCATACTGTGTGCCCCTCCGGCGGCTTCCCACACATCATTCACCAGATCATTGGTCTAAGGGCCTAGCCAAGTCGTCCGGTGCGCGGTCACCATTCTGGAACCTTTCTGCCCCGACGGCCATCGATTCTTCATACCGTGTCCCAGCTTACTACCACTTTAGTTCAATAATTCTGTGTGACTGATGTCGGTTATCTTAGTTCTCCTACGGATTTCCACATTTCTGTTTCTATCGCGTAAGGAAATACCAAGCATCGATCTCTCCGTTGCCCGCTTTTCGACCTTGAGCCTTCTTATGAGAACCATGTTAGGCGACCAGGTTTTAGTTCCACGTGTCATCACTGCAAACAGACCCTGGTGAAGGACTTCGTCTTAAGATACCAAGATAATTTGGAGGTGAAGATTTTTAGTAGTGAACGCTAACCATCCGAGTTGGATTGTAGTGTGGCGTGTGGCGTGTGGTGCCTGAACTTAAAAATATTAGCATCATCCCTACTCCTTGGTGTTGTAGGAGGCAATTATAGGAATACCGCCATAATAACATAGGCAGCAACATCTTCTCTCGAGCATTGGCTGAACTATGATGGCCAACCAGCCTGCCAAGCGTAGAGATGAGAAGAAATAGACGGGTAAAAATATTTTTTTAAATGTGACTTTGCAACTTTTTCAAATAGCAGAGGGACAGATGGACAAATGGACATGGCGAAATTGTAAGGGTTTCCTGTTGACAACGGAACCCTTAAAACGGTCACATGAGTAGGATTCTTAAATAATTTCTGACCAAAATCTAAGGCTAATTAAGGTTAACATTTCTGTATAACGGATGATTAAAAAGTTTCTTTAAGAGTATCTTTACCTTATGGGACAGTTTTTTTTTCAATTCCGGTAGCAGAAGTAATTTTTTGAACATCAGAATCTACACCCAAAGTATTAGTATTAACTAATTTTCCTATTTGTCGCATTAATATAGCCAATTCAAACTATCAGTCATAATTTAACAGACTAATCGAACTGGCTAACCGAAACTGGCACACTATATTTTTAACAGCCCGAAAAGTCTCTTGTACTATATACCAAGTTTTGCATATTATGAAGTTGCCTTTATATAATACTGGCCATTCAAAACGTACCTGTCAAAGAGTGAAAAAGTTTCCGTTTTTTTGCACAAATTTTTATTAAGACTAAGAATTTTTGACAAATTTGCAAAAAAGAACCTAATTTTTAAAATAAAATAAATTGAATTTAGATATTATTACTTACCAGACATTTATGTTTGTTTAGGTTCTTTTTTCAAATTTGTCAAACTTCTTAATTTAAATAAAAGGTTGTACAAATAAACGGAAACTGTTTCACTCTTTAGCATGTTTCTCTATATTTCTCTATAGATCTCTTATTCTTTAGCCAAAGCACATGAGTAAATATTCTTTACATGTGGCCAAAGGACGCCTGATGCATGGTATATATACCATGTGAAATTCCCTTTTCGAGAGGGCTATATATAGCCCTCTCGAAAAGGGAATTTTTCACATTCACCATCACACTTAGGCATGTTTGCGATCTTCGTTGACAATGGTAAAAACAAGACTCTTATAATCGTCGTCTTCTGGCAGCAACTCTTAGACAACCATAAGACAAGAAAAGATGGTGCTATATTATATTATTTAAGTTCAGTGCCATATTATATGCAACATATCTTGAAATTATTTACTCTGTAGCATAATATGTCTCTAAAGTACTTTATTTTTAGGGTTTCCACTATATAAATAATGGAACTACACAAAACGATCAGAATTTAAACTTGAAAAATTTGTCTCAGGTGGGAATCGAACCCGCATTGCCATGCAAATCGGGCGCGGTGATTTGCCCATTTAATTATAAATAATCCCATACTTTGTTTACGTAAATTTTAAACCAGTTAAGTTGCGGCCCTTTTTAACATAGAAATATGATCTCGGGCGGAAACAAGGGAACCTTAATTAAGATTGACCTACAAAACCGAAACGAACTGCTGATGGGAAACATCTGTGCCTTCTAATGGAACGTTAATTGGCTTATAAAAGGAGGAGGCCAGAAGGAATATTTTGTTAGGTTAATTAATGGTCAGTGCCTGTATGACCGAGCTTTGCTTTTCATTTGAACGGATAAAACCACGTTTTCTAAAAATGAAACTTAACTAGACCGATTTATCGTCCCTGAAATCCCCTGCATACTAAAGTTCATGAAAATCGTTGGAGCCGTCTCCGAGATTCAGATTGTATACAGTAGTGGTTGTATAATTATAAACACTACCAACGGTCCTTGACATTATGTAAGATACTTCACCGAAATCGTTTTTATTTTGAAATTAAACAATAAATAGGACAACAACATGTTCAACGATTTATCATTTATTAGAAAAACAATATAAATCCCATAACACAAGTGCAGTTTCAATATGATATTACGGACAAACATTTAAATCAGTTATGAGGTATGAACAATAATGATCAACTAATAAGAAACAACAACAAAAAAGTATTAAAAACAATATTTTTTTAAGTACTAGTAATTAGTATTGTTATTTACGAAATAGCTACTATCCACAGCCTACCAATAGTTATAATTAATATTTAGTGGCGTATCCCTTATTTTCAATAACAGCACTGTAACGACGTGACATTGATTCAATCAATTTCATACATTTTTCTAGGGGGATTGAATTCCATGCTTCAACAAATGCTTCATAAAGTTCATTTTGACTGGTGTTACGTTTGTTTGAGACTTTCTTTTGAACAATTTACCAGAGATTTTCTATGGGGTTTAAATGCGGACAATTTGCTGGCCAGTCTAAAACGGATATACGCTGTTCGCTAAGGAAAAAATTGACGCTATTGGCTGTGTTTTTAGAAAGATCCAGGTTACAGGCAAATGATCGTTCGAGTAGGGAATCACTGTGTACTCTAAAATATTTTTGTATTGCCATCCCTTGTACCTTCAATCTTCCGAACGGGTCCAATTCCACATCCGGAAAAACACCCCCAAACTTTAATGTTACCGCCACCGTGCTTGACTATACTCCTTGTGTATTTATAATTAAAGGCATTGTTCACAGGACGTCTAACATAGCGCTTTCCATCGGATTTACCATATTTATTTTTATTTTATCTGAAAATAACCCTTTTTTCCATTCTCGTACCATCCAATTAACATATTTTTTTGCGAGTAATAATCGCTTCTCTCGGCGTTGCTTCGTAAGAAGCGGTACCTTTCGAGCGATTTTTCCAAACAATTTAGCTTCCACTAATCTTCGGCGTATCAGTCTTGACGAGATGTTTTTCGGGTCACCAGGCGAAAAAACTTCATTTTTAATCTAGTTGGACTAGCCTTTACTTGGGTCTTTTTAGCAACACGAACAATTGGCGTATCTTCTCTAGAACAGGTTTTTCTTGGCCGAGCCTTTCTAAAAACATTTTCAACAGTTCCATGTGTTTTATAATGATCGATTGCATTAAAAACTTTCTTAACAGAAAAATTTAAATGCTCAGCCATTCTTCTGTGCGTCCACTTATGATTTATATGTAAAATAAAAATTATTTGCATAGTTGACGGGTCAAAACTTTTACTTTAGCCCATTTTTAACTAAATAAAATTCAGATTAAATTTTGAATTGCAGCCAAAATAATATAAAAAGCCAAGAAAGAAATGTTATTGCTGTATATGCTTTTTTTAAATGTTTCTAATTAGGCGTCCAAGAGGCCATTAACTGAAAATAAACTCCTGCATGCGTAAGACTCAATGCTCAAATGAAACAACGCTGGCTTACAGCGCGCAGCGATAAGAAAATGGCTAAATGGTAAAGCGCCGTGCCAAGTATGCGAGGAGATGCGGGTTCAAGTCCCGCCTGAGACATAATAATTTTTCAAGTTTATGTACTGAAGACATTATAAGGTCTGCTCGAATTTGTGAACATGCAGTCTGTTTCATTTATTTACGTCATTACCGGATCACGATTTAATTTGAAACCAAAAACCTGCGATAATAAAGTTGGAATAATGGTCTGGCGGTAAATTTTTAATTAGTGTTCCCTTTGCAAAACGTATTTATCGTGTAAATGTTGCGGTTTGTTCGTAACATCGATTTAATATACGTATGTTTACTTATTGTGGTTCTGCTCCAATAGCTAAAATAATCTTAATGATATATCAAAATCATATTTAGTGTTAACTTACATGATTTAAGAAGGCATTTGAATGACGTTCTCTCTGATACGAGTATTATATAACACAGCACACAATAATTTAATTATCTTAGTACCGGAGCCGGTTATCCTTTATTTTACAAACCAAATTATTTTATTATTAGTCTAATTGATTTAGGTTTGTTTGACTAAGTAACAATTCAGTGTCTTTATAAAAAAATACATTTTGTGAAGCAGACTTATATGGCAATGATGCAGCATTTCCTCAAGAATGCTATTTAAAGGCTTACAAAAATTAAGACATTTGTACGTATTATGTAAAAAATTCTCATAACATCCTATTATAATACGAATTATGGACACGTTTACCGTAAGCAAAATATTATGTGTACTTAACTTGTGTCTACACAGCATACATTCTTATTCGCAGTCATTTACTGTAAAATCTATACGTCTATGGAACTCTCTTCCGTTGTTAATTCGGCAGTCTGAATCACTTGTTTCCTATTTTTAAAAACAGACTTAAAACCTATCTTCTTTCACTTTAATATCTATCCTGTGTTTTTTTAACTATAGTACTTTCCAATTCTTGATACTTTTTGGTCACTTGATCCTCTTTCGTTTATTTATATGTTTGGGTATATACTTGTATATAATTATATTTATTGATTATATACTTTATGTAGTTTATAATATTAAAATATATATATATACTGTATTTAATGTTATGTTGGTAATAGAATTTTTATTTTATTTTATTATTTTGTAATGTTCACATTTAAAAGCTCTCCGCCACCTTCCCCTTTCTACTCTGATTCAACTCTCCTCTAGATCGCTACAAGCGATAAAACCGCCTACATTGTACAATGCTGTGTCTTCTCATGTGTTGTTTTTAATTTGTTTAGGTATGCAATAAAGAGTATTATCTATCTTTCTATCTATGGTGTAGTCAAGAGTAATAGAAACACGAGTAAATTTTATGTTTATTTTACCTACTCTCGGACTCGACAACTTTATGTGCGCACAAGAAAATTCTCATAAAATGATGGTCCATTGTCCAGAAATAATACAAGCTGGGCGAGACTATTACAATTTAGGTCTCTGCCTATTCTTGTACGGCCGGCAAATGGGTTCCCCGGACCAATCCATCTTTTTATAGCCATCCTGCGTAAAAATCACTTAGTTTAAATTTCATCTGATTTACGGAACAAACGGGCCTGACCCGTTCCGTACCTTGAGGTAAAGACCTAAAAATATATATACATGTACGACCTACTTGCACCTTGAGGTAAAGACCTAAAGATAAATAAATATATAGGTTTATTTATTTGATGACACCCAGAAAAAATAATGTACATTAAAAAAAGAGGTGGTAAAACAAAAAAAAACATAATAATGACAATATAAAAAATCCACGAGTCTCAAGCTCCCGTCAGAAAGGCATCCATCTCAGCGTACCTATGTTGTGTGCACGGGCACACAACGCAGGTCTTCCGTTGGAGCCACAGAGTGAAAGTATAGCACTGTTGTCCATTTACCTATTCGAAATGAAAGTATCATGTTTCCAATTCTACTACTAATCCCGTTGTCACGGTAACTGGTTACCGTTTGGTACGAATATCGATACCAATATTAGGTTTGAAAACACTTGAAAACCGCAACGAAATCCTTGGAAACAGATTAAATGTAGACGATCTGAAGAATTCAGTGGGAAATAAATGAATGCTTAGTTGTACACATCACTAAACAATTGATGCCTAGTGCACGTCAGTAGGAGCTGTCACTGTACTTTTTTTCTGCTGATCGCGCGCTAAATTGTGGATAGTTTTTAGATAAGTCTTATAATCTAATAATAAAACAGTTAAACATAAGATAATTGTTTAATAAAGTTCAGAAGATTCCATCCAGGTTCACCTCGGGCAACGGCAGTTGATAATCCCTGAAAAGGGATGATCAGCTGACGGCCAAAGTCTCTGAACACAGGACACTCTTTACCTTGCTATGATCAGCATATCATTGTAATGATGTGATCAGGGGGGCAGATTTACTATCCGTATTAGTGCGCATTTTTCACATAACTTTTTAAGCCCTATTCTCGGAAGTCCGCAAAAATTTCTCATACTATTTTACATCGTAATGACTACTCTGTATGAAAGCAAAGTAAAGTAACGTTTTAAAATCATCCCACTGCAGGGCAAAGGCCTCCATCATTGAATTCAAGTTACAATAGCAATGATGGTACAGGCTGTGATCACCACGCTTGCCGAATGCGGGTTGGTGATCACAAACCCGAGCAATGTTCGAAAATTAAAAACTCTTGTTGCCCAACCTGGCGATCGTACTCAAGACACCGAGATCTTGGCCGTTTGTCTGCGACTTCGTACGTGTTGAATCCTGAATTTGAAACTATACCACATAAAAAAATAGCTCTTGTATTCTCATAAATACGATTTGTCGCTGCGCTAGTGGCCGTGATCACGGACGTCTCAGCCGCAGGGTTGCCAAAGCTAATTCATCCAAATCCCCAAAAATCCTGATCAAATTCCCCAAATTTGGGGATAAAAATCCGCTGATTCCCCACAAATTCCCCTCAAAAGTTTTTTTATAAAATGAAACTATAATCAATTATTTAAATAATATTTGTTGTTTATTTTTTAAATTTTTTTCGATATAATTGTCGAAATCATTTTGTTCGAAGGGTTAAACTTGACACTGCCGCCCTACATAGAGATGTGCATTTACCGGTATTTTGATTTTTCGTCACGAGATCGTCATAAGTACTTGAGCCATACTTAATGATTCAAAAAAATGTTGTTATCGATAATAAACGATGAAATATTTTTCGATAAGTATATGATGTCAAAATCCCCGCATTTTCCCCACATAATGCCAATCCCCAATAAATCCCCAAC
The DNA here is from genome assembly GCA_949315895.1 of Anania crocealis. Taxonomy (NCBI): domain Eukaryota; kingdom Metazoa; phylum Arthropoda; class Insecta; order Lepidoptera; family Crambidae; genus Anania; species Anania crocealis. The sequence continues at coordinate 3,808,735 of OX438856.1, forward strand.
CAACTTGAGATTCCCCGCAGTTTGGGGAATTCCCCACAGATTGGCAACCCTGCTCAGCCGTCACATCGACCGCTGTTGTCATGGTTTTTTGCATTATGACAGCTATTTGTTTGGTAGCCATGCGGCGCTACTGTCGATCAGTGTTATATGAGAATACCAATCGTGCGTTCATTGCTGTTATAGCAATTATGACATTTGCGCTAAGAGTATCGCACTTCAGGATTTTATAACAGAATAAAAAAAAAACAAGTACAGACAACGGCAGTTCAACCAACCCAAAAATTTAAAGGTCATTACATTGATTTTCAACTTTAAGTCCAACAAATAGAGATCAATATGAATTGAGAAAATTTGACGTTTTGTGGTAGGATGACGTGCTGTTGTATGTACTATTCTAGCCTATAATCTATCCTCGTGCCTAATTTCATCTAGAGCCATTTTTGTGCCATTTTGTGTTAGGTAAAAATATTCCTCTAAACTTCCGCATGTAAAGATCTAAGTAAGATTAGTAAGATAGATAAAAAAATATAATTACAGTTTGGTGTTAAAATACAGACGTACTAATTTTTCTCGAGCTTAACATTTTTCTACATAATATGTATACATATGTGTTCGCTTTCATTCGGATTCATTCGAGAAGTAGGGCGAGCGTGCGCATTCATAAATAAGCAATGTCGTGTGAGAGGCTAAGCTTGCGTATGGTATTTGTTCTGCGCACATTAACTGTACTAAGCAAGAAAATAGGATTAGGGAGTTTTCTATAGGAACGTTTTTAATCAATCATGAATTTTAAGAAAAAAACTTTGTCGCACAAGGTTTAGCCTGGTGGCTGACCATCTGGTGTAGGTAGTGTGGTGGGGAAGGATTGTACTACGTTGAAAGCTCAAGACTGTAAAGAATGTACAGTATTACTTACGATGCTCATAATTAATTGCATTATAGAATTTATTAGCTAATATAATTTTAGTTAATTTGGGTAAATTATAAACAAAACCTTGTTCCCATTTTTTTTAGCTGTAGCAAGCAAGTAAAAAAAACGAGAACTAAATGATACCTATAAAATCTTGAGCAGCGTAGTGATCACTTGTTTAGTGGCCAAGACCAGCCAAAGAACATCAGTCCATTGACGCGGCAAAACACGTAGTGTGTACTTGTTCAGGGGCCTTATTCAGCTATTGCAATCGCAGTTCGATCGTGATTGAATTGGACGATTTTGACATTTAGCCCATACTATATTTCTATAAAGTATGGCCTAAATGTCAAAATCGTCAAAAACCTGCTATTCAGTTACGATTGTGTTACGATTTGGTTACGCGAATTAGGGGCCCGTGCGGAAAACCATCAAAATGAAAAGTGAACAGTGACCTAATCCGGGACTATTTATCTACAGGATGAAAGGAGATGTCCCATAATAGGCCCAGACATAGTACATCATTTTCAAAAATCAAGAAAAAATACTGTTTCTGGGAAAAATACATATAAATTTATTTAACGTATAATTCAGTGGTTCAAAAATAAATAAGATCGAATAATTTATCAAACTCCATTAGGCATTCCAAGATGGCGTCAATCTAAAAAAACTTTAAATGTCTCTTATATGCGCTATTTTGAAACTGCCAAAACTGACAGACGTCATCAAAATGTTATCTTCCGCCATGATGGTTTTGTATTGCTATTTTCTTACTTATCTCTTTATTTGAACCAGTTAACGAAGCCATTTTAAAAGAATTGGATAATAACAAAATCTTGTACGAATGTACGTGTATTGGTCTATCTTTTGGTGGGGTGTACAGGTTCTGGGCCTGGCCTCCATACAATTTGGGACATCTCCTTTTAACCACTTTCCAAAATGTTTATAGGCATTCAGTATCGAATTTAGAGCCTATTCATGAAGTACAAAATGTAAATTAAGTTGTCACCCGAAAATATTTTTCGCGATACAGTTTTCAATTTTTACGGTCCTAGACCTGTTAAGGTATAAAGGGAAAAATCAAAAACTTATGAATAGTATCGTAATGAATAAATGAGATGCGCAATGTGTAAAAAAAAGTGATGCTAGGCGGCCGTATCAAACATTTTAGATTTTTGGCGGACATTTTCTAAGTGCTTTATCTTGACATTTTTGTACTGGGCTATACCAAAAGAAAAAATACGTCATTTGTTTTTCGTCTTGTAGATTGATATATTAAAATTTGGAAGGTGGTTAAAATTACATCCTGTATATGAGTCAGGCCATATAACTCACAGAACATGGAAAAAGGTTAGAAAATCGATGAAGGCGGGGCAGGCGCGCCACAGAGGTTATGAGCAAATGCTTGTAAGTGAGCTATGATTGGGTTCTTTTGACGTCGCGCGTCAAAAGAATTCACTTAATTGACTTTATGTGTAGTGAACTCGTTTATGTGTAGTGGGGCGCAAACGGCGAAATCGGTTCTCATACAAATGGCGCATGACAGCCTTTTTAACCTTAAGAGGAAACACAAGGGCCGTTTTTCCATACAAACGTAGTCCCCTGTTTCCTCCCTGGATAACGCCAGTAGAGCAATAATTTTTATTTTAAAAATCTATGGCCTCTATTAGCATGTTTCTATGTTTTCTGTTTTTTCATAAATTAATTAATGAAAGAGATATGAGCCTTCAAAAATCAAAAAAAATTGCCATTTTTTCCGCTGTGTTCAAACATTTAGAAAACAAATTTGGCAAAACTTAAAAAAAAATCAAAATATACGAACACGAAAAAAACTTTCTTTAATTGAATTAAAGATTAAAAAAATGAAAAAAGTATTTAAATTTGTCTAGTTTTGGAAAAGGAATCTGGGGACTACGAAACGTTGATTTTGTGTGCTTTTAGTAGGTATTTACGGTCCAAGATGCAGCTGTCTCTATCACGCTCTGCGGGGGAGGCGTTAGGGCCTGCCCTACATCAATAGATTTTACAAATACCTATTTTTCAATTCTCTCGACCTTAGTGTTTCCTCTTAAATTCCATGTTCTGTGATCTACCTAGTCACACTGCGTCACGCCGCCATGTTCCGTAGTAACACCTCGTCTCTCGCGAGTGTTAGGCAGGTTTTTCTAGTTTTATATGATAAATTTGTGTTTTCCTGCTATATTTTTTTTGATTATTTAATATTCCATTGTAAGGAGACGAACAGTACAAATGTCATGCTTTGAAGTGCTTCTACACTCCTCAATAACATGAACATTACTTAAGTAGCTGTTTATAGATGCGTTAGCCCGCTAGGTTTTTGAGACTCGGCTGTAAATAGAAAAAGAGGGGAAGAGGAATTGTTTGGTTGTTGTTTAGGATTGAATATTATTTGGTTCAACTTTCAATTGACTGATATTTAAAACGTTAACTGTGTGTGAGATGTGGTTTGTTGAATTATTTTATGTTCTTTTGTTATCAATGGGAGTTGTTTGTCTTTTCACCTCATGTTTCTACGGTTTGAGAAAATATTCCTGATGGGCAGATGTAATTCCAATGACTACTATTAATGACTTATATTTCAATGTCAATTCTTCTATCGTGACAATGACGAGGGTAGTGCATGGCGGGTGTTTGCAATAGCCCAATAGGTACATATTTAATCACTTAAATACAAATGAGTTATTCATAGATCAGGAATCGGAACATTTCATAGTTGTATTGAAATAGGTGTTTATCATATTGATATAAAAAATAAAACTTTTACATACAGACACACAGATCTGAATTTGGGCATTTACGTATAACAGTTTTGAGTAAGTAACTATATTTAAGTATAACTATATACACTACACTATACTTAAGTTACTTGTGTTATTACTGTAATTTGTTAACATGTACACAACTGACCTACGAGTAGTATAGATGATTTTAAGATGTTACGACATATGCTGTAAATAAAAATAGGTAAAAAAACTTTTTAAGTTATACGGTTTTATGTTAAACATACATTGCAATGTTTAAGATAAATGTACTAAAAACCAAAAAATAATAAAATAGATACAGTCGTGGGAATTATAAACATATGCATAGACTAGACTAAATAAAAACGGATGGGGCACGTCAATTGTCTACAAATTATCGACTTTTTATTTTAGACCCCACGGTTTTATTTTAGTCTAGTCTATGCATATGTTTATAATTCCCACGACTGTATCTATTTTATAATTTTTTGGTTTTTAGTACATTTATCTTAAACATTGCAATGTATGTTTAACATAAAACCGTTTAACTTAAAAAGTTTTTTTACCTATTTTTATTTTCTAGTTTTTAGTTTTTATTTCGCATTCTGTTTAATTCATTTAGTGCTTCATTATTGCAAGGTTTCTTGCCCGTTAGTTTGTTGAGCCCTTTCATTTGATACCCATATTGATGGGATTGATAAAACCTACGTTATCCGCCATTTTGTAGCGGCCGCCATCTTGGATTTCAATTTTTTATAGTATATTGTATTCTGCTTGTTGAGCCCTTTCATTTGATACCCATATTGATGGGATTAATAAAACATAAATTGTCCGCCATTTTGTAGCGGCGGCCATCTTGAATTTATGATGATAATGAATAAACATAATTGTATTGACACCAAAATCCAAAGTGTATACAAAATTTCAGATTAATCGGTTGACAGGAAGAGGGTGAAATTTGAATTACTAAATTTGACCCAAGAATAAAACAAACGGGGTGAGCTAAATAAAACCGTTTAAAAAACTATAATCATACCTTTTTTCATATTTCTAAATTCAAATCGAGTGCATCAGTGAGTGCAATGACTAATATTATCTCTTTATTATACACCGTCCTTTTTGCACCACCTGGAAAACAAAGCCCACGTGGCATCATTTTGGAACGTATCATTTTGATGCAGCGGGGTCCTGATGTCAGTGGTCCTTACACACAGCTACATCTGTGCGCGTCACAGCGTTCAAAATAAATAGCTGAATAAATATTTTATATTTTAATTAAAAAAAAATGCCAAAAAAATGAAAATAACACTGCCAAGATGTCATTCATAATGGCACCGTGTATAAAAGAAAGTCGTGTTAGTTACACTACTTACCTATAACTTAAAAATGGCTGGACTGATTATTATGATTTTTGTATTTTTGAATTCGTATTCGTCAAGTTGAAGTTGAAGTGGCATATAGGCATTAGATAGTAAGACAAACTAGCTTGTTGCAAGATTCTTCACAGTTTTATTTTGGGTTCCCACTAAGACTTTGAGTCGCTTCCAGTTCGGAGGCCCTACTCCATATCGCTTTGTCCGTATTTTCGAGTCTAGACGTCTCGCCCGCTCGCACAGTGATCTGCCATGAGTGACAGGGATGGCTACAAACGAAACTACGAGTATTGGCTTACAGAGTAGGTACTCAGTGACGAAAAATTGTTACGATGTATACTTATGCGAATGTTCGACTGCTGGAGAACGCGAAGTGTTTTAATGATACCCTCCATATTCAATGTTTTAATGTACGCTCATACAATTGTTTGTTGAAGTGATTTGTAAGTATCTAACTTATGTGAATTTTATGTTAATTCTTGTGAGAAATAAATAATCTTTGAACCTAAGTAAAGTCGGCTTGTAAGTAAGTTACCGCTATAAGTAAACCTGGAAAATGTTATCATAGCGATAGTAGAATACTGTGGAATTCGGTGTCATAAATAAGGTGTGTAGCTTTTAAGTCTTCCGACCGCAACCTATTTGTTTTAAAACGACTGCGTGTACTGCCCGTCACCTTTGCAATCCCTTCGAAGACCGAAGAGGGTCAAATTCGGATGTCAAGCTTAATTTATTAACACAAATCCTTGTTTGTAGAGTATCCATTATTAATGAGGGCAGTATTCACTTTGACTAATTGAGTAATACTTTAAATTTGCGGTACATTAAATAACATTATTATGATATAGTCCATAAATATTTATTCTTAGTTATTTACGAGTTCTGCTGTTCAAATGTTTTTGAATTGATAAAAAAAAAATACTTTTTTTAAATGTTATACACCGTGCTTTTTAAACCACCTGGAAAACGAATCTCACATTATTGGACCATTATGTATAACATCATGGCAGTGTTCGTTTTACAGGTGGTTGAAAATGCACCGTGTATTTAGATATCAAACAAGTGTGTCATGGGGCTGGCACAAAAAAATAGCACCTCTTCTCTTCCTATGGTTGTCGTAAGAGGCAACTAAAAGAGGACCGCTAGAGCGAGACGGGAGTAGCGTCTTTTCTCCACTATTAGCCTTTTTCCTGGGAAGATTTAAAAAATATCCGCTAGAGGCAGCACCAGTGGGGGTACATATGTTTTCATGGTTATCATTTAAATACTTTTTTTTTTCGGAACAAATCTTAAGAGGAAACACTAAGGTCGAGAGAATTGAAAAATAGGTATTTGTAAAATCTATTACTGTCGCGCAGGCCCTAACGCGTGATAGAGACAACTGCATCTTGGACCAAAAATACGTACTAAAAGCACACAAAATCAACGTTTTGTAGTCCCCCGATTCCTTTTCCAAAACTAGACCGATTTAAATACTTTTGACCGTGTTCGTATATTTTGCTTTTTTAAATAAATAAATAAATGCTGATAAATACACAACCTTATGGTTTTAACATGTCCGTCTGTTTGTCTTTCTGTCTGTCCGTATGCGGTTGATTTTAGTGACCTTTGACTAGATACGTACTAAAAAGCTGTAATTTAGATCCAAACATACATACATTGTATATTAATCATGCCGACCGACAACGTGGCTCAATAAAATCTTGTAAACCTATTATTTCTTACTCGTCTCCTCGTTGGATAGGTCTTTAAAAAACTGTGGGATTCATAACACTTATTTATGATTTACAGATTCATTTGTCAAATGACAAGTATGTGGAAGTGCATATTTCTGCTAGAGGTAGTCCTGAAAAAAATCACTGCGGTGTGGTTTAACGAATTTAAGAAAAACATCGGAGCGAAGGGTTTTCAAGTTTAAGTGATGTCGATCAACTTATACCAAGGAGATCAACAAAGCAGGTACTAAAGAAAAATCTATTAAAAAGTAATAAATAGTATTTGTATTAATAAAGTTTGCTTTCTCTAAACATGAACTAGAAAATATACCTAGTAAAATCTTTAACTCTTAAGTGACACTTTTGAAAAAATATCACTTTGAAAAGTAATGTCTGGACATGGTATGTTGTCACACATGTATCCCTTAAATGATAAATAGTGTTCACAGACCCACAATATTTTTAAAAGACTATCTAACGCCACTTATCATGACTTGCATTAGATGAGCAATAAAAACACTTGATAGGTATGATCAATATATTAAAGTTAAGTATCCATGTCAAATTACAGCTTTCAATTACAATGGTAGATGGACAAACAAACAAACAAACCTAGAGTCGAACATGGCACTACTATAAGGGTTCCTTATTTACATTGAATAAAACCGTTTGAAAACACTATTTCTTTTTGTTTTCAGTAATTCAGACATAACCATTACCAAAAAAGCCTATTCCGAAAAAATACTAGGCCCAATTATAACAACACAAGTGAAAACAATGAAAATGCGTAACTGTGCATATTTTATGCTCAGTTATCTAATCGGTTGCCTGAAAAAGCTTTTAGTTAATACATATACAGCAGATAAGCTACCTAAAATTCGGTATCCGCAAAAATATATTTCACTAATAACACGTTGCATGAAACTAAAATAACAACCATGGTACGGCAGGCCCCCCCGGGAGTTTTATCTAGCAGAAAAATGCGCATCTCGGCATAAACTCTCATACAAAACGTCGAACGGAAAAGGAAAAATATTTCTAAGGCCATTCAAGTACATATTAGGCCAAAAGATGTAAGTAAAATGGAACTCCCGAAACATACGATGTGAATTGGGACTATAATAATATAACTGAAAGATTATTTATTTTCTCGCCTGAATTTTGTTCGGTCTTTAGTGAGGAATTGTTGCAATGGCTGGTTTTACTACACTAATTGGCAATTTAAATTGATATTACGATGTTTGAAAAGGACTGAAACAAAACATTTAAATTGTGTTTCTTATCCAGTCGAGTGCTATAATATACATGACGAACATAGTGCTGTTAATATATATAATTATAAGGTTTGTATCACAAACTTGTCTGTAGAACAGTATTTTAATTATTTGAATTTTATTAAATTTAAATAGATGTACAACCTTAAAGTTGTAAGTCTTTAAATCGATGCGAAAGACAACATTTTTGCATCCACTTAAACGTTACCGGCTCACATTGACCGTCGGCATTGTTAGTAAGAAATTTATTTATTTATTTACTCCTTAATGCACATACAAACTGTACAAATGGCGGACTTAATGCTAAAAGCATTCTCTACCAGTCAACCATAAGGCCAAGCGGAGAGGTTACAGGCGGTGCGAAGTACAAAGTAAAAATAACAAATATAAAGTAAGATATTAATTAAATATTATAAAAGTGCTTACAACTAAGCACTGGCATACATACAGATTTTATATTTGAGGTAATATAAATACGAACTAGTTACATACATAAAATAACAATAAATACATACAATAACATATACAAAATACATACACATAATATGAGTACATACAGAAATTATGTCAGCGAGATTCGAGAGAGGAAAGAAAGAAAGTTAGTCGGTAAAGTGATTACGTAAAGCTATTTTGAAATGTCAGTGGCGTAAAATTCGTTTCTTGTTGCTTCGCGTTAAACAGATTTCTTACTTTTCCTTGTTATCGTGTCGGCTGCAAGTTCTGTGTTATGTCATCTGTTTTGTAGTCCACCATACTTCATCGGTGGTGCGTAGCATATCGTCGTGTGTCCTGCGTACAAACAGCTGACACGACAGAAGGTGGAATTAAGTTTTGGGAGCCCCGTAGATATAGGTACCTATTGTTTTGGTCGTCAGAGTGCATCTAGACATGCTGTCACTTTCTGCAGCAGCCAACATAAGTCCGCAGTTTATAAATATTTCCAAGTCACCCGTGACCATTTATTTTCCGGTTAGCTCTCTAACGGCAGGTAATATAGTTATTGCTCCATGAATTGGGAGACCCTAGAGTGAAATGGGTTTCCGTAAGAGGTTGGATTTCGGCGAGGAAGCTAGATCTTTAAGCATTTGCGTTACAGTGGGTCATTGGAACATTGAGTGAACCTTGGGTCACCATCCCAAAAGGTACGTCGTTCTGTTCAGGGTCTTTGGATTAAGCAGCCAGTGATTTTTTGACGTGAAATGTGGTCTCCAGACTGTACTTGCTTAGTACGAGTGGATCGATCAAACAAATAAGAGAAAGTAACTTTTTTTAAAATATTCTATAACTGCTTTGAATTGCGTATAAGAAATCCCTCTGCTCTTTCATTTTACAAATGTCTTGTAATCTTGTTATTGTTTTATTTGTTATATTGTCCTCTGTTACCTCTGCCACCATTCTATTTGTTTTTTAATCTATACAATCAGATAATGTGGTTAAAAGGCAAAGTTAATTAATTTACTCCTTCATTAATAAACTACCCCCGAATACATTGATTGCTCCACGTAGTTTTCAAATTCCCAAAGCTACTTTTAGCTTTTTGTAAATTCTCAAATACGATTTGTAAAGAAATGCCTAGGTATGTTAATAATTTACTAAATGATAAATTAAGTTCAACATTCACAATGATTAAATTGCTTTTGTCCGTAGATGTATCTATTTAAGTTTTGTTTCAGTTACTTGTATGTAACTTAATGTGAACTTTAAAACAATGTCGGTGGGAATATCTACGCACGGTAAATGGTTTAGGCATAAGCGCAAATATTTGCATAATGGTAACTCCGAAATATGTATGTCGGCCCCGGAAATCACACGCCCGTACATTTTTGTTATTTTATAAGTATTTCACGCCAGTGCTGAGTCATTGTCTATTGTTTTTGTGTCTTTTGTATTCAGAAGAGTTTTGTTTGCATCATAACAGTAGGTATAATTTAATGCCTTTGATATAAATTTTGATAATTGGTATTTACTTTTTTAAACATGTACCTACTAACTGCCTGTACAAGCTTTGCACGGCCCAGCACGGCTGTAAATAATAAAATTTTTGGAGAAAATTAGTCAGTAAGACAGTAGGTGCTCACTTACTCACTAACATATTAATATGTAAGTAGTTTTAAGCTTTTTAGTAAAATGTTACTAATATTTTCTTTTATACAAACACATGAAAAAAAATACCCATAAGGTGCAACCGGATTACGGATGTATTATAATAACTATGGCACTGTCAAAATAATTATGGCATCATTTAAAAAAAAAAGAGTTTACTCGTAGTATTAAAATGAAAATTATTTATATTCTTTATGCTAAAATAGGCTGTTTTTTTCTTAATACTATTTAGCTTACAACCTCTATAGAAAAGAATAGACTTTCATTAGGGGTATCATCACAGCCCGTCGTACAATGATATTTGGAGGTTCTCATGGTTATTGAGGGGCCGGCGGCTGTGGCACACGAAGGGTTGGCTTATGAGGCCGATTATCCCACATCTTACCCGTTATCTACATTACAGAACTCCTCGTCACGTGTCCCAGAAATTGTCATTACGTTTGTGTTTCAACGGGCATTGTAAAGAATTTTTACCGTACTTAGGTGCGTAGTATTGTCGGTATTGTGCCAGTATAAGGTCTGTTACACCATGAGAAACACATTTAACTGTATTCATCAAACTGTTATTAGTACGTGTAATTAGTAACTTACTCGACGGAATAAATGCCCAAACCATTTTAAAATGCATTATATACAAAGGAAGTTTGTCTTTGAAATGAAACGTTACTAAATATTACTTACTTACTAGCCGAGGAAAATTGACATTTCGTAAGAGAAGAAACGACTGAAGTCGTACGAAAGGAACATCCGAATTGCTGTCACGTCCTACTTATAATCGTATACGAGGAAAAATCACTTCGGACGGTCACCGAACGTCGTTTTATGCTGAGCTTAGGTGGGTTAGGGAGCATATTTTTAGCATTATCACTTGACCGAGTCGATCTTTTACTCTATTTATTGGTTTATTGGTTTTCTTTTACGAGAAATTGGAGTATTCCCATAGGTAATGTGTTATCACAATATATGGGGTTCAAAGCAAACAATGAACACCACAAATGTGTAAACCCCTTATTTAACCTAAATAAACAGTGTTTTTGAAAACCGTCGTTTTTATTTTCCTGAAACATAAAAAGAATCGGGTAAATGTTCGTTCTCGGACTTTAAATGACGATATTTGCTTTTGGGAATGCGTAGTTAAATAAAGTTTTATTGACTATTCCTTCGGGCAAAAATGTTTTTTTACCATATTTTGGTCTCACGCATGTATTCGATAAGGTTAGGTAGGTACTTCTTTTTTTTACGTTCGGGATGGCTGACAGCAAAGTGCTTATATTTTCCACGATTAAAATGTTTATAGAAGAAATATAATAATAAAATAAGAAATTCCTTAAATAATTTATTTTTTCGATGATTGTTTCTTTGCTCAATAAAGCTTAGTTTAGCAATCTTTTTTGTTTGTTAAATAAGTATCATAACGCTGGATTTTGCCTGCGACATCGTCCGCGCCTATGTCTCCTGTTTTATATCATGTGGTTCCAGCACGTCAAAAGAATAGCTCAACATCCTTTCTTCATATAGGAGTACCGCCAGAAAAAGATGGGCAGAAGCGGCTTCCAGCAACTTTCGTTAAATTTGCGTTAATTAGGCAATAAGTTCATGGTTTTATCTTGTACAATAACGAACTTGCATACAATCTTTTAATTAACCCTTATTTTAATAAAACCCTTTAACCCTTGGTTTGACTTAACAAGGTAGCTTATGTTTATTCTCCAAGTCTAGACTATCTCTGAACCAAATTTCATTAAAATCGGTTCTGAGGTTTAAAAAGCGTAACATACAGTTAGACTCTTTTTTTTATAAACAATGGGCTTTCTTTTGACTTCATACTTAACTCTACGGTTAAGAAAAAGCCTAAGATGGAGCGAGCTTACCCATAGGCTCTGGTTCTCCCACACACCAGCGGAACACAGAAAAACTGTTTGGCGCTGGACTCCGGCAGGAGGGTGGTAACATCCTAGCAGTCTCTTACGAAGCCAACCACCGCAGAGGGATCTGTTAGCCGTCATCATTGGTTAGAAAACCAAAGATGCCATTGCCCAGGGTGGACTACTAGGAGGTAGATCCTACGACCCCAAGAAAGACAGACTTTCGCATTTATAATATTAGTAGGGAAATTGGAATTATCTTGTTTGATTATTATGAATAAAAATTTACCGTATAAAATATAACCCAGTTAAGGGTTCTATTTTATACGGTAAATTTCAATATTAACAAATGCGTGTAAATTGCCGAGGTTTGATCTATCTATTCCATGTATTACCAAACCTCTGGCCGGTCCCAATAATCTATCTATTTACAGTTTTGGCATATCGGAGATAGAAAACAACTTCTGTCTCTGATTTTGCCGTGCAGAGAAACAAAGACAGAAGTTGTTTTCTATCTCCGATATGCCAAAACTGAAGATAGATAGGTTATTAGGACCGGCCGTAAAGCAAAATATAATCTTGCACTGTAAAATGCCGCCATTGGCTTTATAAATGTCAAGGAAGTAGGTCAGGCGAGGTGTAAACGATAGCTGTTAAAACAGCTTTATTAGTTCAATACCTAGTAAAATGCTGTTTAGGATATTCTACATTTGCTTGCATTCCTTCTTTTGTATATACAAAAATTTACATGTTAATCTTTGCTGTTTTACATTACAACCATCAAAAACCTCAAATTATTTTTTATGTCTACTCATGGGAATAAAATGTGAAGTTAGTTATAATCTGCTTCTGGTGACTGGCAATAAAAGAGCCATTCGTTTTCCCCCGAGGCAACATAAGATCCAATCAATTTCGAACTAATCTCGATTTGAAATTTGCTGCTGAGACCAAAGTATATTATCAAATTTTGAGATTGGTAACTTCTTTAAGTGTCTTTTTATTTTATGATCTCCGATAGCGAGTCCTTGCGGCAAAATATATCTGTATCGTGTTATAAGACGTGAAGAACCCGACTAAAGTTGTACTAGCTTTGCACAGAGTTAATCTGTAATTACGAGATAGAAAAAACAGGCTAAGTAAGAGTCAGACTCGCGCACGAAGGGAACATTATTCAGGGAATGAGTGATGTTACTGATGTCGAAATTTGACACAAAAAAGACAGTTTTTGTTGGGCCCACTAAAAACTGTTGCTTAGTGGGAAGGAGCTCATATATCATACCAAACGATAGGGTTGAATGAGAGTTTGGCGCATTTTTCAAGCCTACAAAAACTATGAAACCGTCAGAGTAATAATTTTGCTAAATAAGCGCGGGATTAGTTAAAACGTTTTTCTCTGCACATATTCATTCCACTCTTAATTCTTAAACAAAACATGTGAAGAAAGAAATAAGTAAGTAATTTGACGAGCGAACTCTTTGTAATAAACTCGTTAGTGAATTTATCTCAAGAGATTTTGCGCGTTAAATTTTGTCAGTAAAATATTTCTTGCTGCAAGATAGGCAAGGTCGGTGCCTGTAATGCAAAGTGAATATATATTGCAGGCGAAGCTAGGGTTGCAAAATAAAGATGGAAAGGTATTTTGATGGGTTTTGTTATTGAGCTAAAATGTAACAACGGACGGATATTTTAAACTTTGCTCGCAAACCAGTGGTACGTACGAGGGTGACATTACTCTTTGTAGACCGCAGGCCGCATAAATAAATTAATGGGTTGTAGCCTTTAAAAGGACCACAAAGACTCGGTTGTATGATGCACGGTTGCGGCTTGGTTCCGCAGCGGGTTTATAATAATAAAAATAATATTTTAAGACATGCCACGCTGAGCCACACAGAGCCATCTAGTCCCAAATTAAGCTACTATTAAGAACCCTGGCGTATGGAGTACTAGAGAACCGATAAAATTACCTATGTAAGTGTCGTACTTTTTTTTGTAAAGACATATTTGTTAATACATAAACAATGTTTACACCCAGACCAGTACAAACAGACATGTTCATGCACATATTATTGTACTGTGCGGGGTTCGAACCCGCGATCCATGACTCAGAAGCAGCGTTCACTGCCACTGATCCAAATGGTCGTCAAAATACACTGGCGACGACACAACACTGCAACATTACAATATAATATCTAAGTATACTAATAGCATTATAAAGCTGAAGAATTTGTGTGTTTGTTTGTTTCTTTGAACGCGCTAATCTCAGGAAGTACTGGTTTGAATTAAAAAAATATTTTTGTGTTGAATAGTCCATTTATCGAGAAAGGCTTTAGGCTATATAACATCACACTGCGACCAAAAGGAGCGAAGCATCAATGAAAAATGTTGTAAAAATAATCGCGATTATAAGAACAGAAATTGACGCGGACGAAGTCGCGGGCAACAGCTAGTATTATGTATTTTTGATCAGTCCGTGTTGCCTGTGTTGACTTGTGGAACTGAAACGTGGTCACTTAGTATGGGTTATAAGAAGGTTCTAGGTCAATTTCTCGAAAAACAAAATCAAACAAGTCCTCATCATGTCAGTGTCAACTTTATAACCCGGCCAAATTATTTCGGCATTTAATTGACATGTAAGTCATGTATCGTTCAATAGTTACTTGTTCAATTGATATATAATTAACTAAAATTGCATCCTTAGTCAAATGGGTGCACTTTTAGTTGAGAGTTGAGACACCTTTTTGACGCTGATCTACTATTTATTTTTTTATATTACCCACATCAATGACAAGAGGCAACCCTAGTGCCCGTACAAGCCGTACCTACAAGGTTACTTTGATACCATATCGTGCGCAAGCGCCTGAACGAGTTTCGTTTTAAATTTACGTTATGGGTACTAGCTTTTGCCTGGGGAATATGTCACACACGTTCGGTTAACAAATGGAAATGGGAAAACTTGCAACTACAACGTACTGCAATCCAGAAAATAAACTTCGACCTAGATCTAGTTGTAATGTTCACCTATATCTGAACGAAAACTGTAAAAATGGGTTCTTTTTACATGTAATGTAGTATGTAAGCGATAGACTTAAAATTAGGGTGTACCTAAACATCCATTTGTCCCAAATAATTTGTTTATTGATTTTGGTCTGTGCCACAATATCTCAATGATTTTAAAGAAGATAGGTAGGTAGCTGGCAAGGTCTTTGATCTTTTCAAGTCTTGGTGTTCTAGTACTAGTATGAAATTGCTATTTTATAGTAATGAGGTAATACCAAGATACTTTGAATTAACTTTAAAACATTGTGTTGCCTATGACGTTTTTCTTTAAAAAAATGTTTAACGTCCTATTTTAGTTTTATTTTGTTTTATACATAAAACAACAGAAATTCTAAAATCTAAGCTACAGGTTAGAAAGTTGGATGTGTATTGTGTACTTCGAAAATGCGAATAATATAAAAATACGAGTTCCGACGTGGTACTAAGGCGGCAAATACAGGTCGCAATATTAAAGCTGCGCTTGGAGAGGACACGAATGAATGAACCCTGCCTTTTTCGTACTGCAAACTTCGACTTGACAAACGAACCACGAGAAAGACCGCCTCTACTAGAGAATAACGCTCAATGAAGGAAAGCCGATCCGAGGCAAACTATACTCTGGTATTACCGGGATAGTTTAACGTTACCTTACTTACAAGAGTTACTCAGATAAGAAAAAAACGGAAAATAGGTGCAATTTGATAGATCTGCAGAAAAACTTTCGTTGCTTTATACTTTATTTGATATTTTAGCAACTTAATTGCACTTATAATATCTGTATATAAACTTGAAAAATTTTGTCTCAGGCGGGACTCGAACCCGCATCTCCCCGCATGCGAGGAGATGCGGGTTCGAGTCCCGCCTGAGACAAAATTTTTCAAGTTTATATACAGATATTTCGTTGCTTTGTTGAATCGGTACAAATGAAGGAATTGGATCGAATTGTTATAATTGCCGAAACGTGGGTTTTTTACGATAACCGTAAGCAAAAAATTCAACGGTTGACTCCAGATGAAACACCGCATCAGAGCCCTTATAAAAACAGGGTGTAGTCCCTTCATATGGTGAACTTACTTATTATAGCTTTTTCTGGGTGGTCAAACAAAACAGATGTTTACTGTGCCGAACATCGACTTTTATCATAAAAGTCTAAATCTAAATTACTACTTCTTTTCTTCGGATTGAATTCGTTTTAGAGGTGAAAATAAAACATTATTATTTATTTTCTTACATTTTGTCGAATCTTCATCCATACCTACATAATAATAAACAATGAGGGCCAATATTTTGATAAAATAAATACTTATGTGAAAGCTTAGAAAAAAAAGCATCATTTATTTTTCAGTCGTATAGGTTCAATAATCATATAGGGAATTAGATTTTTTCAGTGAAAAAAGGTAAGAAGTCAGAAATAAGTAATTTATTAAGGTGATTTTGTCCATTCCCTAAAGATTTCGAAGAATGTCTAGTTAGACATTTAGTTGCGATTTGCGACTCACACTACTTATGTAAGTAGTCGCACTTTCAAAGTACCTATATTCAACTTTATTTGATATTTTAGCAACTTAATTGCACTTATAATATCAGTATATAAACTTGAAAAATTTGAGCAACGCTGGCTCACAGCGTAAGAATATGCTTGAAAAATTCGCGCCGTGTCGCAGTGTCTCGGTGGCCTAATGGTATGGCGCCCGCCCGGCATGCGAGGAGATGCGGGTTCGAGTCCCGCCTGAGACAAAATTTTTCAAGTTTATATACTGATACCTATATTCAACTTGACGAATAAATAGGCAAGTTTGCGGTATAGTAAGGCTAAGATAATATAATCAATTGATACGTTCTAGCTGATAAGACTTACTTACTTACACTGGCCGATTCTAAAGTAAGTATTATTAACGGTCGGCACGAGTAGGTAATGGCTCAATTACCGAAATGTTTAGATCGTATTCGTTTAAAGAGTTTTTATTTGCGATATATTAATTTCCGACACTGGATTGAAATAACAGTAAGAGAAAGTTAAGAATGATTCCGATTACAAAGTCAATACCTCATGTTTTATCTTATCGAGCTGATACAGAGCTATCTTAAAAAATTACATCATTTTTTTGTAGACAAGTTAGTTACTGATTTTGCTAAACAAAAACTAAAAATGTCTCAGAAAAAAATATGCCATGACATGACCCACGCAAAGTATTCATATATTGTATTTATTCAACATACCTACATGATTCTAAAGAATTAGTGTTGCATGTACCTACCCCACGAGTATACAGGGTGAAATTTTAACCACTTTCCAAAATTTTTGTAGGCGTTCAGTATCGTATTTAGAGCCCATTTATGAAGTAAAAAATGTAAATCAAGTTTTTACCCGAAAATATAGTTTTCAATTTTTACGGTCCTAGGCCTGTTAAGGTATAAAGGGAAAATCAAAAACTTATGATTAGTATCGTAATGAATGAATGAGATGCGCATCGCGTAAAAAAAGTATTGCTAGGAGGCCATATCAAAAATTTTACTTTTATTGCGGACATTTTATAAATGCTTTATCTTGACATTTTTGTACTGGGCTATACCAAAGAAAAAATACGTCACTTGTTTTTTGTCTCGTAGAATGATATATTAAAATTTGGAAACTAAAACATCCCTACTTTGTGTTTCAACCCTCTTGAGTTTAATCACCCTCTATATTTTTAGGTTTTTTAGCAAGAAACAAAAACAGTGTTTTAGTTTATCAGCTCATAATTTAATTAATTAGTATTAAAATATTTAGTGTGCTATTCGATGTTCTGTTTTTGTAAATGTAGTGTTCATTATGTTATCTATGCTTAGAAGAATATCTATGGTTAATGTATAGTCTGACAACACTGGTCCTCAGTCTGTGGTGTACGGAATAGTAAAAATGGCAATTAGAAATATGTAAGCTATTACATTAAACGTTGATTAAAAATTAAGTTTAGTGTGTTATTTACAAATACTAAAGAAAAGTCTATCTGATTAAACCCAATGCGATAGCAATGTGTGAATCCCACTTTGAGGTGCACTATATATATATTTCAGGGGGTGACCTACATAGCGGGTAGGTAAACGGAGGTAAATTCTCGCGTTTACTCTTGCCTCTTGCAAATTAGTCAAGTTTGAGCGTTAACCAGCGACTCGATTTAACAAATATCGCGATGATGCAAATTTCGGTCTCTTGAGGTAGCTCCAAAAGTTATTACCTTTTCGACAGTTCGATGTGTGTTCATGAGCTGAGTGAAGCTGACGCACAAATTATAAGGAATCATTTGATATTCGTTTGTGTAACTGATAACCATTTTGGTGAGTCCAAGGTCCAATCAGTTCAATGTTATAACATAATACTGTTGTTTGAATTTAGAATAGCGAGTTTTTTATTATTTAAACCATGTGGCAAAAGCAGCGATTGGTCTCGTTCCTAATTTGATTATACTTACGAGTAATCATCAGATTTGATCCGAGATGCGTTTTACATTCAAAATTATTGCGATCAGAACTAACTCAATGTGCAGGTTTCCTCATTTTCTTTTCTAATAGCAAGTGTATTTCATACACCACAACAACCGACAACACAAAATCAAGTTAGCAAAAACTTATATATGCAATTGTATTTTTAGGTACTCTTTAATACTTTTAAGCTAGCTGATAAAAACTTGCTGATAAGTAGTACAGAAACCAGGGTTGCAGGAAAGTAGCCGCAAAAACGGCACCGCGCGATGTAATACAAATTAATACAAACCTGTGTGAGTTTTTTCGTTAAAATTTTCTTTATTTTTGCTCATCATGACAGAGTTCCATTTTTCGCTGTGTTGAAAATTCATTTTTGATAAATGTCATGATTAAATTAAAACATTATTTTAACAATAAACCATTACCTACATTTAATATAATTAGCAATTATTCGTGTTAAACATAACAAAAAATAAACTTATTACGAAGAAGATATGCGTCACGTGAAATTAAGATGTGGAAGAACGTATTGCAGAGCCATGACTTCCCATGTGTGCTTGTTGTTCTGCTTCTTGCTCCATGAATACGCATTTATATTGGATGACAAGGCATGGCTTGCTGCGTGATGTTATTCTTAATCCTATACATATTATAAATTTATTTTTTATCTAAGTAAAAGCTTAAATCTCGCGACAAGCTCTCATATTATCATATAATTTGTGTAATGACGTTATAATTCATAGTAAAAGTTGTAAAGGAGAATTGAATTGAATTTTTTTAGAGTCTTATTATAAGTTTGTAAGTATGTTTTTATACTTTTGATTAATGTTCTTTTTAGAGCCTATAAATATGAGATTGTTTTTAAAAAAATCTTTACTTTATTCAACTGTACAGAACCCAAAAGTAAAGTAGGTTCTTCCTAGCAAAGCTAAATGGAGTACGACGACAGATAATAACTTAATCGAATTATTTAACTTGCTGTCTAAATATTTATAAATCTTAACTTGATAAGTCAAGTTCCCCCCCTATTTTACATAGGTAGGCGTAATGGCAAGTACGATTTACTAGTAGGTACCCGCACGGGAGCACTATCTGATGTAAACGGTTCCCTCGAATATCTTTTAGTCGGCCGCCCAAGTTATTATCTGTCATATTTACAGCGCGCGCGCTCACTTGAAATCCTGGCTGAAATGTAATTTTCCTTTGAGAATACTTATATTATTTAGGTATGTACTAATGGATATCTCATTAGAAGGCTCAAAATCTCAAAGCGGGAAATGGAGAGAGCGATCCTTGGTATTTCGTTGCGCGATAAAATCAGAAATGAGGAAATTTGTAGGCAAAGTAAGATAACCAACGTCGCTCGAAGAGTTGCTGAGCTGAAGTGGTAGTGGGTGGGACACATAATAGGAAGAACCGATTTTCGTTGGGGCGGAAAGAGTCTGAAATTGCGACCTCGCACCGAACAACTGTCAGTAAGCAGACCCCTCACCAGGTGGTCCAACGATCTGGTAAAAGTCGCGGAAAGCCGCTGGATTCGGGTGGCGACAGACCGATAGTTTAAAATACAAGTTTGCAAAGCAGTTGTCCTCTCAACGCTCCTTTATACCGCAGAGACTTATTCTACCTACAAAGCACTCTATAGCACTGGACATATCCCGTTCTAAATGTCCCCGATTCATATTGCGGATTAAATGGCACGATCGTGTTTCCATACAGAAGTTCTGCGTAGAGGTGGAGTTTTAGGCATCGAGGCGCTCATCATGAAGCTACAGCTGAGATGGTCAGGTTTCGTCGTACGCATGGGCTTTAGCTGATTGCCAAAAGCAGGGTCCTACTTGGAGCTCTCATGCGAAAAGTGTAGTGGCAAGCTGGCAATACCTTCGCTATGAGGATGTGATAAAACTAAACCTGATAGCAAGCGGTATTCCAACTGATGACTGGGAAAAACGTGTACGTCACAGACCGGAATGGCGTCGGATAGTTCATAAGAACGTAGACAAATTTGAAGAAGTATAGTCTAGAAAACCTTGACGCAAAACGCCAAAAACGGGAAATAATACCTAAACCTTCCTATACATATACATTTAACGCAGCTGGCCAACTCTTCTGTGTTCCATGTGACTGAATCTTCAAAAGAAACAATAAAGAAAGTTCCGTTTTGTGTTAGCTAGCCACCTCAGAGCATTCCATCCTAATAGCACCACCTTATACCTGACAGCAAGGAGTCGCTGTCGTGGTATACGGATTGGATAAGTGATGATGATGAAAGAAGGCCTAAGTCCAGCAAGACCCGACATTTTGATGATAAACGAAATAGTAATAGACTAAAGAAATGTGTCAGGCACAAAACAATCTTTACTTTACGATTTACTGCAAAGCAAAAGTTTACTAAGGCTTATTAAAAAAGATGTACATTTTAGAACAGGGAGTGCTACAACTGGTTCGTGAAAATTGTATTTTGGATAAGAATGTTTTGAACGTATGTGTTAGGTACTATTTGTGAACTAAATGCGGAATATTACTGTACTGATGTCAAAATTGGATATAATAATTATAGTAATAAGTATATCAACAATTTTAATGAAATTCTAAAGATTATTTTATTTATTTATATTATAATTGCAAAACCTAATTATAACATTAGTACCTTACTGATATTAGTATTTATATATCAAACCTATTATTTGGTTAACATATTTTTGATTGGATCTCTATAAGCATTGAACAGAATAGAATCGAACCCAGTGAACTAGAAAGTACACCCAGTAATCAATAAGCAATAATCTAAAACTTGTTGGTTTTACCTGTATTAAATTGATAAAGTTTGGTTGGTTAAAAGTGTATATACGACCTTATCGATTCCTATGACTCACCAGCTCTGCAGTATTCACTTATGGGTCTGCCAGTAAGGTCTTAAGTACCTATATATTCAAGGTAAGAAAGAAACAACAAATGGTTCAGGTTTCAGATTTCAGTTTTTCAATGATAGGTCTTAAAATTAATAACTGTTACAGAGATGCGTCGGTTGCAATAATTGATTAAGTTGCCTCGAAAAGTAAATCAGATGATAAAAGGGTAAATAAAAATAAGATTATGTTTTTAGTAATTACTGTAAGGTGTTTTACATTTCTGCTTAACTTAATGGTCGACTGGCAGAGAATGCCATACGGCATTAAATCCGCCGTTTGTACTTTTTTTTGTTAAATCTGTGCAATAAAGATTAAATAAAATAAATAAATTATTAAATAAATTTTTGGAAAGACAATGTTAAACTATTTATTATTGACTTTTAAAGTAATGCATGCGGAAAATGTTTGTAATATTCTAATTTTAGTTTCAATCGCCAGTAAATGGTTATTTATCATTACTTAGAAGGTTAGTCTTGAAAATCTACCAATGAGCTGTAACGCGAAGAAATATTTTCTGAATAAGTATAGCTTTTTAAAAGGTTTTTGAACATAAAAAATGTAAAAAATGAATGAAATTATTTATTACATATTAATTATAATACGTCATGCAGCATCTGCTTACTAATATCAATAATGCGAAAGTTTGTATGGATGTTGTTACTCAATCATTTCAGTTTGAAAGGATCTATAATAACCGGCCAATTTCGAGTCGGACTCGCGCACGAAGGGTTCCGTACCAAAAAGGTCAAAAAAACGGGTTTGTTGAATGGGAGCCCCCCTTAAATATTGATTTTATTTTGTTTTTAGTATTTGTTGTTATTGCGGCAACAGAAATACATAATTTGTAAAAAAATTCAACTGTCTAGCTATCGCGGCTCTTGAGATACAGCCTGGTGACAGAGCGACGGACAGACGGACAGACAGCGAAGTCTTAGTAATAGGGTCCCGTTTTTACCCTTTGGGTACGGAACCCTAAAAATTTACGGTTTACTAAGAATAGCTTCAAAATTAAAGAGACAGAGCAAAGATATCTCTTTGTTCTGGATCAAAGCGCATGCAGGACTCCCTGGCAACGAGCAAGCTGATGAGCTGGCGATGGAAGCCACGTTAGCATCGAAGAGGAGAGCCGACTATGATAGATGCCCAATTTCCTACGCGAAACGTCTTCTCCGCGAACACTCCATATCGGCATGGAATGAAAGGTACTCTAACGGCAAAACAGCGGCAGTTACAAAACTATTTTTCCCGAGCGCGACAGAAGCATATCGAGTAATTAAACATATCCGGCCGACCGGACAGTTGACTCAGATTCTCACGGGGCACGGGGGGTTCTCTCAGTACTTGAACCGATTCAAGTGCCGGGAGAGCCCGGCGTGCGCTTGTGATCCTGACGTGCAGCAGACAGTCCCCCATCTACGAGATATGAGTTCGAGCAAGAAACAGGCTTAAAAATTTATATTGGTAGTCTTAGTCACTTAATAGCGAATAAAGATGTTAATAATAAGTTCATCCAATTTTGTCTGAAAATATGTACAGTAGAGAATAAAAGGAACAAGGATGTATAACCATTACTTTAGGAATATGTGTTCATATTGCGCTCAAAGTAATGAAAATGTTAGATACGAGTATATAAGAAATAGGATTAAGAATGAACTAGTTATAAGTAAGCAATAGAAAATAAGATAGCCATAAGAAAATATGTAATAACCTTGGTCTTGTTAGAATAATAACACATAAGAATATAGATTTAGGACACAAAATTGTCACTGTACCGTTCTGGTGTTTATTGTGTAACATTATATAATTATATATATAAGATTTTTAAGAGATATATTGTCAAAATTGAAAATGTTAGAATGATAAGAAAGAATAGGATATAAATTGTCAATTTAGTGTAACCATTTCTGTATTTTAGTGTAACTAACTCCATTTGCAATGGAATCTTGCTTTAGTAGTTTAGAAATTAGAAAAGTTGTTTCATTTCAAAATAAGTAGGTAATAAAGATAAAAAGAAAGAAAAATATAAAAATATGCCCCTTGAGAAAATCCCTGAACAATAATATCAGGGGACAGATAGCAGAAAAAAAAACATCTAGTTACTAAGTATAAAGTACACATACTTCATATTGTAATCATTCATTTGTACGAAGCATCTGAATATTTTCACAATTTTAACGGTCAACTTCAATTAATCATCCTGAATATACCTAGCTGCTGACAACATCATTAAAAAGTTATATCCTTTAAAAGTTCCTAGTCAGTAATGTTAATATTCAAATAATTACAAAATAGTTGTTGTGTACAAAATGTATACTCGTTGTATAAACTAAAGTTTTGTTGCGTGCCTAAACTTCAGTCAGCTAACTTGGGGCTAACACGTGTAGAACGTAAAATACTCGTACTTAAATACACACAGGGGTTATTTTCATTCTGTACTAACGAGTATTATCCATCTAATCAAGTGTATAGTCACGGAATATAATGTTTGGCAGATTCAAGTCGCTTTAATTTTGCCGGGTTACGAAACCGATAATCACATGATCTTTAATAAAACCAGACAAAAATTGAATTTTTGTAAGCCTGCCTTACAATACAATTACTTGCCTGTACCTCTAAACTTTCTGATTTCAATGACATACAATGTACAGGTAGTTCTAAATTTTAAATTTAAGGAGATGCAATTTATGTAAATAACTTGATGACCCGGTGTACTTCGTACCTCCTATCCTAACATTAAAAGTCTTATTTCACTAAATGGCTGAAAATTTTCAAGCACTACATTTTATATAGGAAAATAAAATTGTTGTCTTACTATTTTCCTCCTAATTTTTCTATATTTTCTCACCGTTTAAACCTTCCCAAAGAACAGCAATTGATTATTATTATATAAGTAGATCATGAATTTATTTCAAAATACAATGCAGAAGATTCAATAAAAATCAAAAGAAAAGTCCAAGAGATTTCTTTTTGCACTATCTTCGATCGAAAAAATAACTAACTTGTGAGGAAGTTCTTCCGCGATCATGGCGCTTGCAATAGTGCTGAAATATCGGAAACTCTTAAAAAACATGCTAGAAATACGATATAGTGACAATGAAAGTTTAAATCAGTAAACTTGTGTACAATATTCCTTGTAGTTTTAGGTATGAACGGCCTACGCCAAATTAATGAGAAACAGGGTTTTCGTACAAACGATGACTAAACCGGAATCACATTTAACTCTTCATGGTCTTCCCTTCGTTCTTTAATAATATATATTTATCTGTATATTATTTAGTCCGCCTTAATGCAGTGTATTGAGGCCAATCACGACCCTCAGCAGTATTGAGGCAAATTTGCCACCATTCATGCCTTGCTCACCATGCTTTTTAAAAATACTAGGTAGCTGTGTTTCTAGCCACTAGCTCTGCCCCTACGGCCAACTTGCAGCTTTCTAGTATTTAGAAAGCTGCAAGTTTGCCGAGACAGGAAGCACATTAATATTAACTTGCACCCGCAACTTTAACAACTTACCCGCATTCGAATAGAGGTAGTTGAGTTAAGTCTTCATGAAAACTATAGTATTGAATGCAACCCGTTAGGACCCACTACTGCATTTGTAGAGATGAGACTTAAAAGTACATTTAAGTTAGTTGAAAGAAAAAAACACTATTAGGTTTAGATAATTATATCTCTTCTCCTTTTAGTTATATTTATTGTGTTCATGTTCTTATTTAAATTCTAGGCTTCCGCAGAATACCAGCGTCGTAGCACGCCTTAAGCTGCCACGATAAATGCCGAGCGGGAGTCCTTTTAAGCACCTTTCATTTAGTTATTATCTGGGTTTTTTCCTATAAAATTTATATGTAATGTTCCTATGTAACTGTTTATCAAATGTGTGTCAAATAAATGTTTTTTTTTATCTAAACTTTTGCAATTAAAATACATACTAGCTGTGCCCGTGACTTCGCCTGCATGGAGAAATTATCCCACAAGAACCATACTTTTTCCAAGTTAAAAAGGAGACTATGTGCTATTCCAGCTTATAATCTATCTCCGTGCTTAATTTCATCTTGATCCGTGTAGCCGTTTAAACGTTATCAAATAACAAACACCCATCCGAACTTTCGGATATAAAATATTCGTGAGAATTAGTAAGATAAATTGTGTTATGACGTTTTCAGTTGAAAGTAGGGTTTTGAAGGAAAGTTAATTTTATTAATGTTAGCGATTTTAATCAAAGGCTTATGTCCTAAATAGTTTTTAGGTACTTATTTATTTTTTACTTTAAGTTTTTTTTAAAAATTCTCAGCGAGGCTTATAATCCCTCAACGCCCAGGAGGCACTCGGGTGCCACGATAACAATTGATTTCAATTGTGTCTGGAATAAATCACGATCGAGGGATTAATTTGATTCTCTTAATAAAGGAGTGCAAAAACAAGTAGTTTGCCATCTACGGTGTTTCGCCATGTTTGATTTTGAATGACGTCACTTAACTTGCTTAACCATTTTTTTTCATCCGAACTAATCATGTATACAAAGTATCACCTTAAAGGGTTGAAGGGGTGAAGATTTTTGCCTCAAAATTGAGTTTCACCTCAACAAACGTATAATATTGTACACATACATTGCATATTACGAGTCCCTAAATAAAAGATTGGAAAAAATGTCTTTGAATATCATTACCTACTTTCAAAAAACTAAAATTATAAATGCTACAAAGTTTTATGAGGTCGGTTTGGTAGTCGATTTCTTAAATTTTTGGCTCCATAAAATGGTAGTAGGTATAGAATTTTACTTAACGGAAATAAAGTCAGTAAAAAGCCATTTTAATATTTTTCAGAAGTTTCAAACCCCTGTGTATTACTTGCGTAATCATAACGAAAAAATTTGCGAAACTCTTGTTTTTTCGTCAGTTGAATGTAAATTGGGAAAAAGTCATAAATACGCATGTTACAAATAATAAAGTATTCATGATTATTACTTTCAAAATAAAATGGAAAATAAAAAAATTACAAAGCCACGGTTAAAATACCGACTGTCATTTCCACACACGTGCCATAAACAAAGACATATCAACAAACGTCGATGTTACGTGTCGCAAACGACTCGTGTAGCGAGGCGTTTCGTCTGATCGCTTCCGGCCGACAGCCGATCACGCGACGCGTTAGATCACGCAGCGCACTATCAATTACCTTGTCAATTGGAATCGTGTCTACAACGCGCTACGCTGGCGTGCTTTCCTTCCCGAATGTGGTTGAGACAAGCTGTCTTGGGACTTCTAAAATCGAATCTACTCTAGTGGGACTTTTGGCACAAATTCTGATATTCGAATTCCAAATTCCAAGGCTCAGCTTCATGCTTAAAACGCTGACTCATTGTCATGAGGAATAAACAGAGACAGTAAGAATTACTTGTTATTGCATACCGTACAATGTAGTATTAGTTATGGTAAACAGGCAAAAATACAATTCACACTGTTAAATCTTGTACAAGCTGACCCGGCGAACAAAATAAACAAGCATTTCAAAATTTCTCTATCAGATGTACCGTTGAATAATCATAGACAATAAATGTTGACAATGTAAACTTTATCAAATTGAATTATGAGTAAATAAACAATAGTTTTCTGTAGTTTCCATACACGGGACAGACTAACTACCGAACTGATTAAAAGGTGGTTAAGGCATATTCTAACATTGTTGTAAACAAAATGGGCACTGCGTCAAGTTAGTGAGCGAGATACGAGTGATTATTACCTAATAATCTAATCGTGTTCTTAGTGGCATTAAGTGATGATAACAGCTATACAGGGTGTTAGGTAAAACCATTTAATGGTATAACAAGCTCCGTGGCGGAGTGGCGTACACACCGGTTTTCAAGGTGTCGCCTGCTCCGAGGTCCCGGGTTCGATTCCCGGACGGGTCAATATAGAAAAAATGAGTTTTTCTACATTTTCTCGGGTCTGGGTGTTTGTGGTACCTTCGTTGTTTCTGGTTTCCAAAATACGAATGCTTTAAATAGTTATTCAAATTGGGATCAGAACAAAATTAAATGTATGTGATGTTGTCCACATTTATTTATTTATTTATTTTATCTAAATACTATAGTGAAATCAAAAATTTGATATCATCATTTTTGAAAAAAAATATTTTTATACAAATGGGAATCTAAAAAATTTGATTTGTATGAAAAAAAATAAAATTATGTTATCAAATTTATGACTTCACTATACTATTTATATACATTTATGTTAACATGGGCTAGATTCAGCTTGTTATACCATTTACCTAACACCCTGTATACGGGTATATAGTGCGTAAAAATTGCAGTTTTAGCATGTAAAAAGCTATCAAATACCTAAAATATACTATAAATAGAAAAAAATCAAGGTCTTAAAACACTAATAATATATTCATAGGTACAGCATCGTCGTCACCATATTCATAATGTAAGTCTAATAATTTATTGTAAATATGCGTTACTGACGTAAGCCAATAGGCTATTTGACTGGTTTTTGAAATCCATTTTATATTAGTAAGTAGAGGTTAATTTTTTTTTAATTCTGGTACATATTTACGGAAAAATATCAAATTGAAAAATTAAAATTGAAATAGCGCGCCAAAACGCTATTTTGACAATATGGCGCTGCAGTGGGGTCGGTGACATCACCTGCCTGTATTGTGATCTGTAGCACGTATCATTTACATATATTTTTTGCAAACAAATAACGAAAGTGCGATTAGATCCATATTTTAACAGTCACTTAAATAATAAAATGATTTTCAAATGGTATGCAGTTCCAAAATGTTTAAATACTTCTATAAAAACTTCGGAAAACTTGTTGTTGTAAGTGTTCCAAAGAAAGTCTAAGTGCGCCGAAAGTGGTTGCAACTTCTTCAGGAGATCATAATAATATAGCGAATAGTACAAATATTTTCTTCTTGGAGACCATTTTGATGTAAGTAAACATAATATTTATAAATTTTAATAATATAATTCATTGCTTTAAGGATGTAAATATTTTGTTATTGGTTTGAGGTTACAATACCTCTAATGTTTTTAACAGAATGCCTCTTGCAACTCACTTCGAATATATCCGCTGTTTTTCATAATATAAGCTACAGTTTTATATTTCAATAAACATTACACATTCAAAGATCCACACTAACTAGTTTGTTTGTTACAGATTTTAAATGAATGGGCAGGTTACTGCTTTCTACTTTACAAAATCGTTGTTTATGGTAAAATTAATTAACAGAATTTGTAAAATAAATCATAAAAAAACGGATAACACATTTATAGGAAAATATTATCAAAACATTTTGGATAGCTAATTTAACACAAGTAGGCAAACGAAGTTAAGAAGCAGGTGACGTCATCATAAACCCGACCAATCAGGAGCGTTTCGTGTCACTTGGCAAACGTTTAAATAAATGCATTTTTATTTCTTGATTTATAAATAAAACGCTTATTATTTTTAACTTCCGTTAGTAAATAACCGTTTTTAAAGTCATAATATATACTGGTAATAGTAATTGGCACTTTATTTTTCGCATTGTCAAATAGCCTATTATCACAAACATACCATAAAGAATTATCCAATTTGGTGCAATCGACCGCAAGTTATGAACGTACACACGGCGGCACATTCAGACTATACATGTTGACCTTGAGACCGCCTTTATGCCCTACGTAATAAAAGCTGTTATCGCAGTTCAACTGTTTAACTTGATGTGCTGTCGAGTGTACATATAATTATCTATATCTATTATGTATATAAAAATGAATCCCTATTTCCCTTGGTCATCGCATCACGCGTGAACGGCTGGACCGATTTCGCTAATTCTTTTTTTGCTTTGTTTGTTATTGTCAGGAGCAGGTTGTTATGAAAAAAAAAATTAAGAAAATTGCGCAGAAAATTAGAAAATTTAAGAATATTTAACCACCATATTAAATTATTTCTAATGTAACCTTTTTTTAATGTATGGCGTTTGGCATAACATTGACAGAATGCGTGCTGCAAATATCGTCAAATAGGGGTAAAAAAAAACTAAATTTTGCACATAGCCAGTAATATGTCGCCTGTTTTGTTTATTAAACCATTTCGTAAAAGTAATCAATATTCATATTTAAGACAGGACAACGTCTGTCGGGTCCGCTAGTACATTATATTATTTCATATTTATTTATAATTTATTGATATAGATAAGAAGAAAATTATGATATGAATACCATGAATATAACATATAAATAAAAACTAATTATCATAATGTACATAGTCAGGTCATAAGTTCTGTCACACAATAAATACTTTTGAATTTAGAATGCTGGCCACAAATAAGTTTAATGAATTCGAATTTAGAATTTTTCATGAAAATAAAAATGTGTACTTTTTAGAATTTTTCCCATTTTTAAATATGGAGTGGACACTTAAAGAATACCGTGTCGCGGTTATTGCGTTGCATCGTTGCGGTTACGCGCCAATTCAGATTTTCGACTTACTGAAAAATTTGAATATAATCAAAAGATTCGTTTATCGTACCATAAAACGATACAATGAAGACTCTAGTGTAGATGACAGGTCAAGAAGTGGTCGCCCTCGCTCTGTTAGAACTCCAGCAGTGATAAAAGCTGTGAAGGCGCGAATTCAAAGAAATCCCATACGTAAGCAGGAACTGTTGGCCCTTCAGATGGGGTTAAGCAGGACCACGGTGAAAAGGGTGTTAAATGAACAACTTTGTGGGAAAGTTTGGATGTTTTTGAGGGTCGGCCATTTTGCTAAAAAGGCTTTTGTAAAGTTAGCATATAAGTTACGTCCTTACGTGTATTTCACAGGAAAAGAATAATAACTGACGTATGCGTAATAATAACGACTTACTGGGTATGCTCCTAAAACGGCAAACTTATAAATAAATTAGTAGTATGTTACAAAAATATAGATACTAACAGTAAATTCTTATATTTTTAAATGATGGTAAAATGATAGAAAGTGCAAAAACTTACTTAAATGTACTTTCATGTAATAACTACTGCTTACGGTTCTTTGTTATATTTTTTAGCCAGATCATGCCAAGGGTTTTTTGTTTTCAAATCAATATGATTCGGTTTATTCTGTGAATCAGATTTCAAGGCAATACCTGATTAATTTCGAGAAAGTCTGACTGAACATCTTCCGAAGCAGTGGATTTGGAAAGCACGTCGCGAAGCCCGTCACTGTCGTGTCACATGCAGATGCTTTCCATGATTGAGCCTACATTATTTTCTAGAATATATTATTACTTATAGAACACAATCACATTTGCTTTACATGTAAACAATGTATGCTAACGTTGAAAAGAAATACCTATCCGATTTTCAAATTATTTTATTTAAAATCAGTTCACTTAACATACAATACACAAGTCAAATAACATTGTAGGTATATTTTTTATCATTTGTCTTGGCTCATCTGCCTTCGTATGTCTATTATAATACATGTAAATAAGCAAAATATTGAAACAAACAAGTAACCTGGGCCCAAATTCCGCTAATTTACAAATGGATCAATAGAATCGCAGTTGCATTTCAATCGTATATTTTGACATAACTACCGTATTAAATGTGTCAAAATATACAATTGCGATGCAATTGCGATTCTATTGAGCCATTTGTAAATTAGCGGAATTGGGGCCGCTTATTGCTATTGTAATTTAAAAAATATTTTTTATCTTCTTTAGGATAATCTTGAAAAAAAAAAATATGTCTCAGCCGGGAGGTGAAACCGCATCTCCTCGCATGCCGGGCGCGGCGATTTACCAATTCTGCCACCGAGACACTACGTCACAGGCGTCAATTTTTCAAGCATATTCTTATCGCTGTAAACCAGCGTTGTTAAGGCCTGGTAGTTCGGCATTTATGGATTCAATATCCATCGAACGCCTATTACGGAGCGCCGCACTCACGTATTTTGTAGTTATTTAAACATAGTAATTAACAATGATATTACAAAGATCATTGGTAATTAAGTATATCATTTAATGAAATCAAACTCAGCGACTTTGTCTATACATATAGGTATAGTAGCTTTAATTTTGCATAAAAATGTTACATCAATAATGTCCGTAGTTTTGTCGTAATATTAGGGGTTAAAGTATGAAATTGCCGTTTTGTATGGACGAAATCGAGAAAAGTCATTTTTCCATACTAACAATTTTTTAGTTTTTTTAAAAACGCCTGAACCGTTTTCGATGCAATTAAAGGTGAAAGTTAGATGGTTATAAAGCTACGCATTATAGTATTTAAATTTCTGAAAATCAAAGTATATAATACAAATATACTTAATTGAAGCAAGAAAGTCAGCTGACACATTGTAAGGGGTCTTTTCAACGACTTCCTTTGAAGTAATAGGCACTAGTATTGCATTTTTTTTAGTCAAAAGTTATTTTATTTCGTTTTTGATACAATACAAAAAGAATTACGCAATAATACGACTATACTTAAGAGCTATATAAACAAAATAAAAAGTGGGAAAATAATCGGCAATTTCATACTTTAACCCGTATTATTAAAAGTATTACAAACAAGGGTAGGTTTATGATTTTTTTCTATCGAGCCAAGTTAATCAAATCTTGTAACCGATGGCGATAACGAATGTGACTAGACTAGATTCTTAAGTAATACCTACATATATTTTTTCCAGACATTAAAACGCTATTTTCTAAGTTGTAGATGGGGTTTTAAAACTCAAAAACGTCAAAAAATAATATGATCCACATTTCATTCTTAAAAATGGTTCCCGTGGGATAGATTTTTTATTTTAATAAATAATAAGCGAACGAAGTCGTGGGTAACAGCTAGTTACTAGCTTTATTTCATTCTAGCTGCTATACGTATCTAATAAAGATATAAATTGTATTTAAACTTGCAAAAATATGTCTCAGGCGGGACTTGAACCCTGAACGCCCGGTATGCATCTCCATGCATACAGGCTTTACCAATTTAGCCATCGAGACATAAGTACGTCAAGTCATCGAGTTCGAGTCCCGCCTCAGACTTTATTTTTAAGTTTTAAATACTGATTATATTATAATTGCAATTAATTTGCTAAAATAATAAATAAAGCATAAGTTTCAAATAGGTTTTAAAATGTTTCCTCCCAATGCAGGGCACAGCATTCAATTCAACTGGTAAGGTTTAGACCATACTTCATCACTCCTTGTTTTCTTTCTTGGAGAGTGCTATAGGGCAAGATGCTAACCATAACCCCAGATCTATTTATTGAGCTAATATCATTGAGCCGCTCTCTGACTAAGCTTAGAGGCTAAAGTTAAACGCAAACTTGTGATAACTTGCTCATTCGCAGCGCAGAATGACCCTTACTTAATTTTGAAGCGTTTATATAATATTTTTTTCATTTATATTATTATGTATAATTACTAGAAGATAAAACTTTTTTATTTTGTATAAACAACGGGCTTGCTCTTGACTACATACTTAACTATACGGTTAAGAAGAAGCCTAAGATGGAGCTAGCTTA
Organism: Anania crocealis; assembly: GCA_949315895.1. NCBI lineage: Eukaryota > Metazoa > Arthropoda > Insecta > Lepidoptera > Crambidae > Anania > Anania crocealis. The sequence continues at coordinate 3,841,648 of OX438856.1, forward strand.
CCTAGAGGTAGGTACTGGTTCTCCCACACACCAGCGGAACACAGAAAAACTGCTTGGCCCTGGACTCCGGCAGGAGGGTGGTAGCATCCAGGCAGCCTCTAACGAAGCCTACCACCGCAGAGGGATCTGTTAGCCGTCATCATTGGTTAGAAAACCAAAGATGCCTTTGCCCAGGGTGGACCACTAGGAGGTAGATCCCACCACCCCTAACTAACTTATATGTAGACTAGTGGATTTTTTCTACTTACTTTAATGGTTTGATTAGCGAGTTTGTCGACGAAACGAAAGGTGATCTATTAAAAAGACAGGATGTTTGCATAGACACGACAGGAAGGAATATAAGTAATTGGGGATGGCTAATTGCGTGGGTGTGAGAAATTACTTTGAAAATAATGTATACTTATTGCCCCAAAAATTTTTTGCGTGTAGCCTAATTTAAGTTTTATTAAGAGATATAAAGGAAATTTTATTTTATGGCTATTTGTAGTTAAGACTTATTTATGTGAGTTTCGTATCTTTATCATAATATAACATTGAAATAATATGAGCACATTAAATGAACACCCCGTTAGTCTAGTGGTTCGAATACCGGGTCAAGATTTTGGGGTCACGGGTTTGATTCCCGGGTCGGGCAACAAAAGTTTCGCATTTTCGAACATTGCTCGGGTTTGTGATCACCAACCCGCATTTGGCGAGCGTGGTGATTATACCTGTACCCATCATTACTATGGTAAATTGAATTCAATGATGGAGGCCTTTTCCCTGCAGTGGGATGATTATAGCCCGTTTTACTTTGTTTTGTTTAATTGAAGGGACATATTGCTTCATTTTAAAAAAAAATTTTTGTACCTCTATCTCTTTCAGCAACATTTTTAACAGCATGTGTACAGATCTGGAGACTAATTCTAATAACGTAAATTATCAAAACGTAAACGCAACAATTGACAGCGTATGCTCGACCGGTTATTTTGACAGATGAAACGGATGAAACGACGGTCTTTGGCTGCGCTTCGACTGACATCAACGTCGTCATATCAATAGTGGAAAAAAGGATGTTTTAAAAATTCCTTGAGGGGAGTATCAATTTAGGAAATCGTTCAACTTGGTTTCGATCGATCGATAAGATAAGCTATTAAAACGCTAATCATATTGCTATTTCGTCAATAGTTGCGTTTACGTTTTGATAATTTACGTTAGTAGAATTGGTCTCCTGAACCGTGAAATTGTTGACAATAAAAGACCCATAAAAGGCTTTTTTAACGAGATCAGCAGACCAATTCTACTAACGTAAAATAACAAAACGTAAACGCAACAATTGACGAAACGCAACTAAATGACAACTTTTTGTATTCTATTAACAATATCAGTAGCGTGTCAGCTCACCTTATCGATCGAAACTAAGTTGAACGATTTCCTAAATTCATATAATTCACTAGTGACTGTCAGTCAAAGCGCGCCGAAGACCAACGTGTCAACTGTCAAAATTACCGGTCGAGCATACGCTAGTAAAAGGCTACTTTTGTTGGATCGATAGCTAGCGGTTCAGCTTACGTTTAGATTTCGTTTAGTAAAAATGGTTAGTAGAATACAGTCTTGTGTGACAGCCGAAGTTGACATTTAGTTGCGTTTGTTAGTTGTTACGTTTAAGTTTTGATAATTTACGTTAGTAGAATTGGTCTCCTGTACTATGTAACCAATAATTCCATTGTACGATACCACTCCTCGGCCGGACTCCGGACGCCGGCCGAATATAGAATAGGGAAACATTGATTCGAGTCGTTATTCGCCAGTCCCAATAAAAACTCTGACAAAACCTATGGATTACTGTGTAGTCAGGATAAGGCGCGAATAGGATCAAATTCACTTTGAAATAACAAATACATAAATACTTACTTTATATGATATTCAATTGTTTTGCTTTAAGCCTATGGCCCGTATTGTTGCCAAATTCTATGTAGTTGTATTTGATCATATTTTTGACCAGGTGGTTGTTTCCAAAACACGATTCTAAAAACTTTTCTCGATAGAAAATAATCTCTAAGTAGCCTATGAAAATACAATAATTACCATTTTTCTCAGCAGTCCGTATAACAATGATAATAAAATTTTGCTATATTGTATATTACATGTTGCTTAAGCAAATGGCTGATTTAGATTTTTAATAAAATGGCAATTTTAAATTGCACAACGAATTTTGTTGTTTGGCACTTAGGCCCTTCTATTCCATGCGCTTTTTCTCTGTCACTCCTACGGGAATCGACAGTGATAGCTGCGGCGCGTTCCAAAGAAATTCAAAGACGAATAAATTTGTGGGCGTGTTTATTGCTCAAGGTCATTGGCTGCAGTCAGCGTCTTAAACTTGAAAAATTATGTTTCAGGCGGGACTCGAACCCGCATCTCCTCCCATGCCGGGCGCGGCGCTTTACCATTTAGCCACCGAGACACTACGTCATAGGCTTCAATTTTTCAAGCAACGCCGTCTTACAGCGATGAGAATATGCTTGAATTGCTTTGGAACCGAGAAAAGTAAATATTGGCTGCCTTATTGATTAGATTTATGAAAAAAAATATTTGAATATCCTCTGTTTTTATAAAATGGAATAATTTTGTTTGTAGTACTTATGTCGTTGCGTGTTGTTGAAAATAGGAAGAATTAAATTAAGTTTCTGTGCTTCAAAAATTTTACTACATATCAAGTAAATAAGAAGTACTTAATGATCTACTTTGATAGATAATCCCCCGTATCTACAGTTTCTTTTTGGTGTGCAAAGTTTAAACGTGGAAAAACATCCACAATTTAAACTACTTTTTTTCGACTAAATTTCATGTTTGAGCTAGACTGATGTTTTTTATTTTTATTCATTTTTGTAGATAGGTATTGGCAAAAATCGTAGGTTGTCATACTATCTGAATTATTCACTTAATTATACGGAACTTGATAGGTCCCTTAGTCCCGTCTGTCCACAGAATTAAACCGTTTAGTTGAGCACGACATTAGTTTGAAAACCGTGTTCCATGTTTTGTTATAGTTTTGTTAATTAAGCGTACCGTATTTAGAGTTCTCGTTCGTTTGCTGCATGTTGTTTGTTGATACATTTCACATTGAAAACAAAATTTTTGAATGTATTAAGCTAGATTTTAGTGAATATATATTACCTCCGTAAGTATTTAGAATTGTAAGTTTTTATCGTTGGCCTTTTACCTATGTACAATAGTTGGAAAAAAATAACATTCTTATTTTCTGGAAAAACGGCTAGAAAAAGCAACCTCGTTGACGACCATTTGGATCAGCGGTAGTTAACGCTGCTTCTGAGCCATGGGTCGCGGGTTCGATCCCCGCACAGTACAAATATTTGTGTGCATGAACATGTCTGTTTGTACTGGTCTGGGTGTTTTCTATGTATTATAAGTATATATTTACAAAAAAAAAAAAGTATATAAGTAAGTTTATCGGTTGTCTAGTACCCCATACGACAGGGTACTTAATAGTAGCTTAATTTGGGACTAGATGGCTCAGTGTGGCCCAGTGTGGCATGTCTTAAATATTTTTTTTTTATTTTTTTTTTATTTTCCTCGTGCCATTACTAGTGGCCATTACTCATTATCACTTTTATCTATAAAGTTCAAAAAAAGAGTGAAAACTAAAGGAGGATGTACTTATTTGATATTTTAGTGACCTGGACTGCTTTACGGACTCTGTTATTTTCCCTCGTGTGACTATTGCGTGCCCTAAGGACTCCGATATTGCTTCGTGACATTGTGCTTTTCTTTACTGGTCTTAGTTTGCCTTTTGAATTGGATTTGTTTCTCAAAAATATAATTCAGGGGAGACAATCGCAATGATATCAAGAATATAATCACAGCACCTGCAGGTTATCTTGATGAAATTATTATAAGAGATAAATATATTATAAGGAATAAAAATTATCTTAATCCCTCGGTCGTGAGTTATTCCAGTCACAATTGAACCCAAGTGCCTCCTGGGGGTTGAGGGATTAATTGCAATTATAATATCAGTATATAAACTTGAAAAATTATGTCTCGGGCGGGACTCGAACCAGCATCTCCTCGCATGCCGGGCGGGCGCGAAGATGTTTCTTTCAAATGTTAAGGGTGCAAACTCCTAAAATTTGATGAAACAACGTTGGCTTACAGCGATAAGAAAATGCTTGAAAAATTCGCGCTGTGTCGCAGTGTCTTGGGCTTAGGGTAGAGTTCACCAACAGACGTTTAAGTTTTAAACAGCGTTTAAAATATTATTTGACAATTTTGTATGAGAATTGTGTATGAGAATTCCTACCTAACTAAATTTAAGAATGTAATGGGGGCTATCGCTAGTGAATTTGCCACTAGAGGCGCTAGTGTCGCGTGAGGTCCAATATCATTTACTTTGTACTAGTTTTAGCGGAATTTGTTGCATAAATTATAATTTATTTAATTTACTTGCTGGAAAGTGATCTCCTTCGTAAAATATCGCAAATATGGATTATTTGGCGATTAATGTAACGCTTTAAAAGCGGAATAAAATGGGCGGCCTCAAGAGCAACTATTTCAGTAGTTAGTTTGTTGATATCAAGATAGTTATTTATAAACAATATAACCTTAATTAGATTCAAGATATAACACTTTGTTTCGGCGCCAACCGCCTTTGACAGCTATACCTCCGGACCTCAGTCTACAGTGGCGTCAACTGGTGAGCAAAGAAACGGTAGTCCCCATTGTGAAGATACAATGGGGCTGGCATATCTCTATGGATAAAAGCCCCAAATTAAATAAAGAGAAAAAAAATATGTGTCAAATTAATCATCAATCTATGTTTACCAGCTGTTTAAGAATTGGTGAACTCGGGTCTTAATGGTATAGCGCCTGCCCGGCATGCGAGAAGATGCGGGTTCGAGTCCCGCCTAAGACATAATTTTTTCAAGTTTATATACTGATATTAAAGGAGGATGGTTCATCAAGTAGAAGTTAGGTACTAACAGTTGTTTTATATAGTACGTTTTTGCTCTTTTATCGTAAGGCGTTGTTTCCGGCTTGCTAAGATTTCTTGAAAAATATTAAACTGCAAGCAGCAAAGGACCTATTTTAAGGGTACTATTTTCATCACAGTATGATGGCAACACAGTGGATGAACTGTACCCACCTAATACAATTTTTGCTCCGACACTTTCGAGAAATTGAAACAGAAGTGTCCCCAGGAGCGAAGCGGGAGTTTTTCCGAGTTACTGAACTCATTGTAGTGTTTCTGAAAGAAAGAAAATCACTTCTGAAGTGTTCACAATCTGCAAGAGAGCATTGGCATTGTATGAAATTTCCATATACAAGTTATTTGTAAGCCAAAAGAATTTGATATTGTACACAATTTTTATTTCGACAAATCCAACAATTTCACATCCGGAAGAAGGATATAAAACTTTATATGATATTTTAGCAACTTAATTGCACTTATAATATCAGTATATAAACTTGAAAAATTTTGTCTCAGGCGGGACTCGAACCCGCATATCCTGCGAGGAGATGCGGGTTCGAGTCCCGCCTGAGACAAAAAAAAAAATTTAAGTTTATATACTGATAAGGATATATAATTTAATAATAATTACGCAAAATAACTGTAGTGCAGTCTGATACTAATAAAAGGGTAGCTGCTTTTTATAAATAGCCGGAAAAAGCCAGATTATATATTTTTTAATGTAATTTTTATTCATGTAAGGACGACCACCAATAAAGCATACTACCATACCATTACTGAAAGATAAATTCATTAGTATTGCCTTAGTTTAAGGTTGCTACGACCGGCATACATATTACATTTATTATATTTATCTACTGGAAGCTAATAAGCTATGTCTACATACTCGTAACATAGATAAGTTGGTAATAAAAAGAATAGGAAAAAGAAGAGATTCAAAGTAATCTTAGGTAGATTACTTTGCTATGATGAACATAACTGATCGTACCTACAATTTTTTTTGTATTTACGAAGTGAAAAAGACAAGACGTAGATGAACTAAAAATGGCTGATCTGTGACTGGATTCTGTTGATAGTTAAAAAATGACCCAGTTTAGACCTAAAATTCTTAGCGCGAAAAGCCTACCTAGGTAGCCTAGCCATTTTATACGGTGTATGAAAAATACAGTTCTGATTGGTCTGTAGTTAACTTTATAAATATTTTTTATTTATTTCAGGAAACAGAATATGAAATACAGGGCCCTTACTCTTGAATTTGATTTAAGTTCGATCTCGATTCGACCTAGTCAAAATCTGAATAAACTTAATCGAATCGAAATCAAATCAAGTCGAGATCGATCTAAAATGGCGATCCGTTAAACATTTTCGGTTGATAATGTAATTCAAAGGTATAGGTTCACTTTTCAGAGTACTAAATCAGTGATTCTCGACGTCGATTCCATTTTGATCATAACTCGAACTTGTCAAGAGTAAGCCTGCAGGCCCATAAAATAAATAATTTACAGACTAACATACATACAATATAACAGATAATTACACTATACAGGATGAAATTTTAACCACCTTTCAAATTTTAATATATCAATCTACGAGACAAAAAACAAATGACGTATTTTTTCTTTTGGTATAGCCCAGTACAAAAATGTCAAGATAAAGCACTTACAAAATGTACCCAAAAAAACAAAAATTTTTGATACGGCTGCCTAGCAACACTTTTTTAAGCGATTCGCATCTCATTCATTAATTACGATACTATTCATACGTTTTTGATTTTGCCTTTATACCTCATCAGGCCTAGGGACCGTAAAAATTAAAAAATGTATTGCGAAAAATATTTTTGGGTGAAAGATTAATTTAAATTTTTTACTTCATATGGGCTCTAAATACGATACCGAACGCCTATAAAAATTTTGGAAAGTGGTTAAAATTTCACTCTGTATACACCATTCATAAATAATGTATGAACAACAACAACAATCGTGTAAACAAGTCAGTATTGTCATTACCAAGCCATTACTTATAACGTAGACACGACAGCACATGGCTAAACACCGGGACCTGTGATTTTACTACAAAAATATATAGTCTGATGTGGAGGCTCATGCACGTTATTAGTTAATCTTTTAGCCATTGAAAGATATTTTGAAAATTTGTTTTTTCATTCATACATCTCACAAACAAAACTACTGGTTTTAAGATTTTACAATAGTATTTCGCATAGGAATCTGCTCGCGTAAACTACACGGATCTAAAATAGCCCATGTCCTTTCTTAGGGTCTAATCTATTTTTGCAGCCAATTTTATTAAATTGGTTCTGCAGTTTCCGCGTGAAAGCGTAACAGACAAACATCAAACATCACATGCACATTTATAATATGTATTAGTAGGAATTTTTTGAGCTATTTTGTTTTGTACAGACTACGGCAGGTCAACCTACCTAAAAAGTTAAAGGTCATTGAATTGATTTTCAACTTTAAGTCCAACAAGTAGAGATCAATATCAATAATTTGACGTTTTGTGGTAGGTTGACGTGCTGTTGTCTGTACAATGAAACAACTATCTAAATAAAAAAACTTGAGAGTTAATTTTTAGTGAAGGAATCGTAATTCAATTTTATTTTATTTTAAATTTATTGTTAATTCTCTCTCCCTCTCCCTCTCCCTCCCTCTCTCTCTCCCTCTCGCTCACGCTCTCCCCCTCTCTCTCCCTTTCTCTCTCTCTCTCCCTCTCCCTCTATTAACTAGAAAACTAATTTTAACAGGGGTCCATTTTCATTAAACTGAAAAAAGACAAGTTTAAAGCAACCGAACGGTAGCTTCTACTTATTATCATCATCACCAGCCCACATAAGTCCAATGCTGATCACAGGACTCTACAAAAGGAGTATACACGATGAAATTTTAATCATCATCCAAATTTTAATCCGAAAATCTACGAGACAAAAAACAAATGACGTATTTTTTCTTTTGATATAGCCCAGTACAAAAATGACAAGATAAATCACCTAGAAAATATCCGCCAAAATCTAAAATTTTAGATACGGCCTCCGCTTGCACGCAACACACTTTTTACGCGATGCGCATCTCATTCATTCATTGCGATTTCAGTTGTTGATTTTACCTTCATACTTATATGAAGGTATACTTTCACAGGCTTAGGTCCTTTAAAATTGAAAACTATGTTGCGATAAATATTTTCAGATGAAAACTTGAACTACATTTTATTTCATAAATATGCTCTAAATACGATACTTATCGCCTATAAAACAATTTTGACGTTGATGAGATAGTCATTCTATATAGCCATTACCGCCACACGCCCCCAATTCCGCTAATTTACAAATGGATCAATAGAATCGCATTTGCATCGCAATTGTATATTTTGACACATTTAATATGGTGGTAATGTCAAAATATACAATTGCGATGCCATTGCGATTCTATTGAGCCATTTGTAAATTAGCAGAATTGGGGCCGGCAGCTGGGTTGCGATCGCAGTTTAGTCAATGTTGGAGGAAAGACGCTCTGACCTTCTTCTAGCAGTTCTCTTTTAGCCGCTTCTTACGATACCCATAGAAAAATAATGGGTACCTAATTGATGCTATTCTTTCAACGTGCTGACACCACACGGTACATATGAAATGAAATGAAACGTTTATTTGCCGGAATACAGGTTAGTTATAAAGGTCTTAGAAATATTGTTAGGTACACGTATTCAACATGCATGCAGGTATGCAAATCTATATAAAGTAATAGGTACATGCTGTAATTGAAATTGAATTTATTTATTAAATTATTAATCATTCATGATATAAATTCAGCTACACTATAAAAACAATTGTCAAATAGTCATCTTCGTCTTGAATTCCTTAATATCGGGATTTTTAATACAATCTGGAAGATTATTATACAATGTGATACACATGTTATAGATGTTCTGTTTATATACTCGTATATAAGTGCGACATTGAGGTTCTTACAACAGATTCACATACTGAGACCTCAATTTTCACTCAATACTCAGATGTACACAAACACTTTAATACTCTACTTACTTTACTGCAGTTTTTTTGGTTGTGTGTATTACTAAAAACTAATATCCCCTTTTTTATCAATGCCATATTAATTTACAGGCCCGTGCTAGTCATTCTTTCTAATAAATAGATAAAATACTTGTACAGTTTAGCAGACGAAAATTAATCTCTTAAGACCATATTATAAATAAACTGAAGGTTGTTAATTAGGAAGAAAAGGCATGGCGTGGAGCGGTAAGTTCTTTTATTTAGAACAATAGCTTTAGGAAATTCTTTTGAGGGTCCTCTACCCCTACGCACTATTCATTTAAGGGGCGTTCATTGTACATCCTGTGGCCTTGTCGGAAATTGTATTAGAAGATAACCATAATATCTGTACTCATATTATACCGTTAGAAATGTGTTTACAAAAGAAGCTGCTAAAATGGGTAAGCACCACGTTTTCTCGTCGTATGGTTGCTCTTGTCGAAGTGGCTACTAAAGGAGAGTAGTTGAATACAATTAGGGTACAAGTTTGTGTGGGTTCGTGGCGGCCATGTTGTAAGTGAATGTTTTGTTGGTTGTCCTAAATAAATAAAGTAAAAAAATAAAATAAGTCAAAAAAGGTACAATGAGAACCTCAACTCAACTGCTAAACGCGGTGATCCAATAGTGGTCTATGGAGACCGATGATGATAGTGATATATTTTTTTAACTATACTGACCGTCAGTTTCACCAACAATCTAGGTATTAAATAAGAAGGTATAAACCAGTACCTTTAAGAATTACCAGCGCGGCACCGGTTAAAAGGAAAAAAGAGGAAAAATATTAACCCTTAAAAAATCAAGAAAATATATCAATATTCAAACCAAAATTTTAAATTAACGACTCTTAATAAAGAAAATAAGGCACCAAAAATCAAATCTTTGATACGATGTGGTGTGAGACGGTTTCGCCCTCGCTCATTTGTGGCAATTTGAATGCATTTCGCGCGACGGCCTACGGGCATGCTATGATAATCGGCTTTGCTTTGTCCTGGCCCAATTCATTGTTTGTTCATCTCAACGTTGGGTACTTGGAAAATCGGATTATGGGTACTCTAGGCCAAAGATTAGATACGATCAAATTGACATTTTGTGAATGAATCGTCCTCATAAGTACCAGATGTACCTAAGTATGAACATTTAAATATTACCCGGAGAGAACCTCATTATGCAAAAACTCAATATAAGTAAACACGACATAGAAGCTTTTATTATTATATTGGCAGAACCAACCCTTTAGTCGCATAAAGTCCACTACAAGTCAAGAGCAATCACTGATTACCTTAGCCCATTAATTATTAAAAAAAAAGTCCCCTACTTATATCGAAACGTCTATAGTATCAAAACTTCCACAGTATTGAAATGACCATAGTATCATCATGTCCATTCTTCATAGTGGACATTTTGATGTAGTGGACTTTATGCGACTAAAGGTTAATTTGGTACTCTTTTAGTCGCACCCTACACCAAATAGTTCAAGAAGATATGGTGCTATTCTATCTTAGGCCTGAAACACACGGTACTATTCACTTCTATTCTGAAAATAACCACCCTCCAAGGTGAACTTAGGCTATTTTTCAATTCTTTCAAATTAGACTATTTTAAGTCTAAATGTCTACCGAACTGTTTTCTAACAAACGACAAAACTGTTAGTCGATAATAATATGATTTTGCGTTATTTGTACTCTTTAATTTAGTTTAATTTTGGAATAGGTGTGTCGTACATAGATTAAGATTCGATCGGGCTGGTATGCTAATTTGGAAAAAGCCTCAAAAAATTTAAGATTAAAAAACTTACTAAATTTGTCTAATCCTTCTGATAAAAAGCAAGAACACACATTCAGATATAGGTATACTTCTCTAATATTGTAATAAACATACTAATTTGTGAGACAAAATCTAATTTGAACTTGATTATTCATCAAAAGTTTAGTTTAATTTTACTGACGGCCAAGGATTTCCACATTTGTTTTTGTTTCGCTGTAGAGTTTGACGTAATAACCTCATTGCTTTTTGTTATCTATGAAATAGGCCTTGCTTCATTATATTTATTCAATCACTGATTACCTTAGTCAATCCTGATATTTCTAATACATAATGGCATGGCATCAGGATTGTAAAAGTAATAGGTACGGCCAATTGCTCCTTAATAAAAAAGGCTATTAAATAAATATGAATCATCGTTTGGCGTCGGCCTAAAATAGATACACCTTTCCTTTTCCTATGAGTGTAGTAACTTACCTTTAAACAAATTTATTAGGGGTTAAAGTATGAAATTGCCGTTTTGTATGGACAAAATCGAGAAAAGTCATTTTTCCATACTAACAATCTTTTTAGTTTTTTTAAAAACGCCTGAACCGTTTTCGATGCAATTAAAGGTGAAAGTTAGATGGTTATAAAGCTATGCATTATAGTATTTAAATATCTGAAAATCAAAGTATATAATACAAATATACTTAATTGAAGCAAGAAGGTCAGCTGACACATTGTAAGGGGTCTTTTCAATGACTTCCTTTGAAGTAATAGGCACTAGTATTGCATTTTTTTTAGTCAAAAGTTAATTATTTAGTTTTTGATACAATACAAAAAGAATTACGCAATAATATGACTATACTTAAGAGCTATAAACAAAATAAAAAGTGGGCAAATTTCATACTTTAACCCCTATTATTTTTGAATATAAGTACTTATCTGTTTATCTGTACTTTATGGCCAATACGAATACGAAAGTTTATTTAAGCTTATGTTTTAGTGCTAATTTAAATATTTTGTTTGCTTATACCCTTACAGGGTTTTGTTACATTTATTTTGTAAACAAAATGCAATAAATGAATAAATGAAGAAAGGGAAACAGCCACAAGAAGATAAGTTACGATCGCCAACCCAACTGCCAAGCGTGGCCATTATGGAAAACTCCTTTCTTTGTAGCTATGGTAGTCCAGCAAGGGTCTGTCGAGGTTAATGATAATAACAAATAACGCTCTATAATCATCCCACTGCAGGGCAAAGGCCTCCATCATTGAATTCAAGTTACAATAGCAAAGATGGGTACAGGCATAATCACCATGCCAATTGCGGGTAAGTGAGAACAAACCCGAGCAGTGTTCGAAAATTCGAAACTTTTTGTTGGGGATCGAACCCGGGATCCCGAGATCTAGGCCCGGTATTTCAATTTTGCTTCACTGGCTTCCCAATAGATGCCGCAGGGATTTACGTACTCTCTGCGTCCTCTTTTCCGCACTCTTTGATCCCAAATGTCCATCCTACCTTAATGATCAATTCTCATTTCTTCACACTTCTCACGATAGAGATCTCCGTTCCATCGATACTCTTCAGTTGCTCACTCCACGACATACTTCTTGCTTTATGTCCAACTCTTTCTCTGTGACAGCTGTATGTTTCTGGAATGGACTACCACCCAAAATTAGAAAGTCCACCACCAAATTTTTTCTTCTTCCTCTCTAGAATCATACTGGCGTAATTTCTGTGTATTTACATATTATGTGTGTGTGTATTTTTGTATATGTTATGTATATATCTTTTATTATTATAGATGTATGTAGCTAGTTCGTATGTATATATTATAATATATATATTTTTTTTTTGAAATTTTTTGTCTTTTGATATCTGTTTTGTGATTATTTTTTTCTGCGTTTGTTAATATTTTTACTTCACAGTTGTTTGCACCGCCTGTAAAATCTCTGTTTGGTCTCATGGTTGACTGGTAGAGAATGCTTTTAGCATTTGTACGCCATTTGTACTATCTTTGTATAATGCAATAAAGTGTAAAATAAATAAATAAATTTTAAACCACTAGATCAAAATATTAGACTTGTTTTGTAACCGTTAGAAGCAGTTAATTATTCTTAGAGCGAATTTCAAACACGACTCTTTGCGTTTCGCTAACGTTAAATTATCACTTTAATATCATTACTTGCGTCGGTTATGATTGTAAATCACGATTATATCGCGATAATCACGGATATTACGATATTGCGAGCGTAGCCGTTTGCCAGACAGATAGAACGGAACCGAAATGGATTCTGAAATTGCAAAGTAATTCCCTTTTCAGTCGAGCTGTAAGGAAGGAAACTTGAAATTGCATTTTAACGGTTGTGTAGTCGATAAGCCAAATGCGTAACTCCCGGAAATTTTACGGCTTTGTGATTCTGTCATTATTTGTATGCACAATACGTGCCCCCGCAAGTTAATGGCGTTTTGTGTTGTATGCATACCCATACAAAAAACACAACTGTACATAACTTTCACATACAATGATTTTCAGTTTTTAGGAATATTTTGCCTTTTATGACTCTTAAGATTGACTTGTTACACTTCTTATCGTCTTTACTATATATATTTTTCACTGATTTCATTTATTCATTGTTATAACTAAGCCGCGTCATCCGTCATCAACTTTATGGAAGTTTACGTAATTATTTTCAATATCTGTATTTAATCTTAGATTTTTTTTGTCTTAGCGTACTTTCATCAATGTTAGGAGTTTGTACCCTTAACACCCGAAAGAAACATCTGTACGGATGTTTGACAATCAGTTTGACAATCAGTTAAGATGAAACAGCTATGTAAATACTTTATATGATATTTTAGCTTTTTTTATCTTAGGCGGGAATCGAACCCGCATCCCTAAGCAAATTTTTAGGCTTTGTAAATTTAAGCTGCCAAGCCATTACGTCCTTTTTTCAAGTTTTTTTTATCGTTGTTAAGAGTTTGCGATCTCCAGGTTTCGATTCCCGCCTGAGACAAAACTTTTCAAGTGCAAAATTATTGCCAATATATACAGTTTACAAAAACGGGTAAGTTAATCCTTGTGCAGGTAAAGCTTGGTAGATTTCTTTTCTTTGTCTAATGTCAAGGTTACAAACTAATAAATAGCAGACATACAGTGGAAAAGGAATTAAGATATTGCTTTGATTGTCTGAAATTCTAGTTATAATAGCTATGAGATTGACATGTTTAAAGAACCTCTAAGCTTTTTCTAGGACCGGCTCTTTTTCATTTCATCCCTTTTTTCGGAAATATTTCATTTTCAACTTGCTACTTGGAAACGAATGAATGGTTGGGTAGCAAGAGATTCCGGTAGGTAATTTACTTAGGATTTATTACATTGAACAATGATGTTTTAATGCATGTTTAGGGGATAAAAATAATTATCCCCACTTCACATACAGGGACCCAACTCCACTTTTAAAATATTTTTCAAGATTTTACTTCTTGGTCGTTGTAGTACTTATAGTCTTTGTGATTCAGCTGACAGCAGATCACACGCTGTAAATAAGGGTGCCTTGTTGTCTAAGGAACCCTAAAAACGATATTATGAAACCATTTTTCTGTTTTAATATAATATTTAATATAGGTACTTATTTAAAAACTTATTTAGAAAGAAAGAAAATTGATTGATTTATGGAATCTGGTTTCAAAATTTGGTTTCCCAAACGGCCAAAGCGGACATGAACCATGGCCTAGTATAAATTAGGGATAACATACAAGACGAAGTGATAAATGTAAATGAATTTCATTGAAATTACGAAGTAAGAGAATCCGCTGGCAATATTTAGTTTTAAATAAAAGTGTAAAAACTTTACGCTTAAGATGCGAAAGTATAAGGATTGTACCTACAAAGACATTTTTCCTGTCCCTTTAAATTACGGCGAGGTAAATTAAATTAGTTGCGTTGATTTAACAAAATGGAAAGCTTTGGAACTTTTGTTACCTACTTTAAGAATACATACTACATTTATAATTTATAATATTACCAAGGATAACCATTAAATAATAAAAAAAATAAACCTGTTGTCTGCTTAAGGAAAGATCTGGGGCCTTATTCAGTTATATCAATCACAGTTCGATCGTAATGGTATCGATAGTGAATTTGCCACTAGAGGCGCTTGTGTCGCGTGAAGTCCAATAACATTCACTTTTCTCTGGTTTTAGCGGGCTTCGTTACAAAAATTATAATTTCTTTAATTTACCTGCTGGAAAGTGATCTCCTTCGTAAAATTATCGCAAATATGGAGTATTTGGCGATTAATGTGAACGCTTTGAAAGCGGAATTACGAAAAAGCGCAAAAATAGGCGGCCTCAAGGAGCAACTATTTCAGAAGTTAGTTTGTTGATATCAAGTTAGTTATTTATAAATAATAAACTTTAATTAGATTCAAGATTTCACACTTTGACAGCTATATACCTCCGGACCTAAGTCCGGACAGTGGCGCCAACTGGTGAGCAAAGAAACGGTAGTCCCCATTGAATGGGGGCTATCGCTAGTGAATTTGCCACTAGAGGCGCTAGTGTCGCGTGAGGTCCAATATCATTCACTTTGTACTGGTTTTAGCGGAATTTGTTGCATAAATTATAATTTCTTTAATTTACCTGCTGGAAAGTGATCTCCTTCGTAAAATATCGCAAATATGGATTATTTGGCGATTAATGTGAACGCTTTAAAAGCGGAATTAAGAAAAAGTGCAAAAATAGGCGGCCTCAAGAGCAACTATTTCAGAAGTTAGTTTGTTGATAACAAGATAGTTATTTATAAACAATATAACCTTAATTAGATTCAAGATATAACACTTTGTTTCGCCGCCAATCGCCTTTGACAGCTATAACTCCAGACCTCAGTCTACAGTGGCGCCAACTGGTGAGCAAAGAAACGGTAGTCCCCATTGGACGATTTTGACATTTAGCCCATACTAGAACTGTCAAAAACCTGCTATTCTACGATTTCGTTACGCGAATAAGGGGCCTATTCTTACGATATGATAATTGATTTCTATTATGTCTATATTTAAACTATGAAACACGCAAGTTTTCGAAGTTTTTAAAAGGAATTAATAAAATATAAATACTTAAAAGTAAATGGTTATTACCAATCCTTTTGATCTTCGTATCAGCAAACAAATATCAGAGCCTCAGGTGATCACTTTGACAAAACGCTAAACTTTTCGCAGATAAATCCTACAACCTACAAAGTGCCTGAAACTTGTCGATTTTAGATCGTAACTGCCCGGTCTCGCTAAGTTAGATCAAACTTAGTATCTACAGTGGTAACCAGCGAACAAATGTAAAAGTGCTACAAAATATTTCTCTAGAACCTGTTTTAAGAAACTGTTTGATTAGAGATAATTTGCTAAAATGATACTGTTCTAGTTTTTTGAGAATTTATTTTGTTTAGAAGTAATAAAATTAAATAAATTGGGGGTAGCACTTAGCTAGTAGTCCACTTAAATAAAAAAAAAGGCGCGAAAACTTATTGGCTGTATATACCTTTTTAACAAAGATCAGACATTAAAAAACAGCAGCTGAGCACAATGTATGTTTGATTTAAATAGCGGTAGAAGTAATTTTTTTTCTTACTGTTTTACGCAAAGTTGTAGTGTTTACCATAATACTTTGGAATTAAATAATATGTATATACGATTAATACTAGTAAAATCATAAAATAAAAGTAGAGTAGGTAGTATGATGTCAAAACAAAAACAAAATAATTCATACTTATAGTATAAATACGAAAGTCTATCTGTCTGTCAACTAAAATTTGAATTTCATAAAAAGACAGGAATTATTTGTAGGTTATGTATATCGGGATCCATTTTGAAAAATAATTTAATTTATTTCATGTGTCCATGGATAACGTGATCATTGGGTAAAAATATTAATACATTTTTTGATGGAAACGGATCCCGGTATCAGTTGATACAACACGCCGTGATCCGTGGCCGATTCGATTTGATCCCGAGATCGGTTGAAGGAGACTAACCGTTGGTCTTTGATCTTTAATCAAATCTTTAATTACAGAAAGTAAATATTATAACAAACCAAAACCAGCCAATTCTATGTGAAGTCAGAAATTTGATATCATCCGATTTTTTAGAGAATAATAATGTAATGACAGACGTGCAATAATTTACGGTTTTCGACCGAAAAGACGCACTGATAAATTGACAGACGATGTCATCAATGCACTCAATGATCAAACATTTTTAATGGTTGTATTTATAGACTTCAAAAAAACTTTGACACACTAGATCACGGGGGTGTTATTAACAGTTAACATTTTCCCATTCAACGTTTTGCGATTCCACATGTTGCAAGTTAACATTTTAGGAATTCAACATTGTGCGTCCACTTAATCCAACTTTTTAAGAATTCAACATTCTGGGATTCAACGTTTAGCGAATTCAACATCATAAGAATCCAACATTTTGCAAATTCAACATGGTGGTCCAGAAGGAACTTGCTGATGTCGCTGAACGAGTGTGGCATTCGGGGACCTACGAATACATGGTTCAAAAACTATCTTAAAGGTAGAACAATTAAATAGAAGTCAACGTCAGCGGAGTTAGAAGAAATGAGGGTATAATCAAGTACGGAGTCCCGACTGGTTCTATATTTGGATCAGTAGGGTATATTATACACGTCAATAGCATGAGTAATGTCCTAAAATCTTGCTAAATGTATGTGTACGCAGATGACACATTCTTAATATATAGCAACAAAGATCCAAAAATAATCCAGTCAAAAATGCAGAAAGATTTCGATAACCTAATCAAATGGGCGCACGACAATGGCATCATACTTACTAGAACAAAACTAAATGTATGTTAATAGCATCGCCGTTTAAGCATGAAAAACAAATTAATATTGTCATCAAAGGACACACATACGAATGTTTGCATAATAATAATGACTTATTTAACTATAATTGTCAATATATAGAAAAAGTATCTTCATATAAATATTTAGGCTTGACTATAGATAGTAAGTTTGTATGGAATAATACATGTTAAACAGATCCGTAAAAAGTTACGCAGCATATTAGGAAATCTTTGTCACTTAAAATATATGACCAGTAGAGGAATATTCTATATGCTGTACCACGCACTAGCTGAGTCCACTATGGATTAAGGATAAGGTGCCTATGGTCTTGCGATTCCCATTTATAATAGGGGTTAAAGTATGAATTTGCAGTTTTTTTATTCCCACTTTTTATTTTGTTTATAGCTCTCAAGTATAGTCATATTATTGCGTAATTCTTTTTGTATTGTATCAAAAACTAAATAAAGTAACTTTTGACTAAAAAAAAATGCAATACTAGTGCCTATTACTTCAAAGGAAGTCGTTGAAAAGACCCCTTACAATGTGTCAGCTGACCTTCTTGCTTCAATTAAGTATATTTGTATTATATACTTTGATTTTCAGAAATTTAAATACTATTATGCGTAGCTTTATAACCAACTAACTTTTACCTTTAATTGCATCGAAAACGGTTCAGGCGTTTTTTAAAAAAATGAAAAATTGTTAGTATGGAAAAATGACTTTTCTCGATTTCGTCCATACAAAACGGCAATTTCATACTTTTACCCCTATTATTAACAAAATTTGAAAACTTGCAAATAAGGTTTTTAAAATTATTGGTAAAAAAAGGGTCAAAAATAAATTTAATAAAGAATATGATAAATTGTTTATAATATGCGAAATTGTAACTATAGATAGAAAAGTCAACATAAGTTAATAATAGAACAATTTAATAATAACGAGCATAAGAAGGAGCGCATCTATACGACAATCGAAATGGAAAAATTCTGTAGTGCCAAGATCTAAAAACGGTTATGGAAAACGAACCAGGAGATGTAGTTATTATTCCGAGATTGCTTAGTGGTTTACCACCAGATCTGATTAAAACTGTGAACTCCAAACATCAACTGAAGAGTATATGAAAAAACAATATCTCTCCTTATGCCCGTGACCCTGTGGCGCTGGTGGGCACTGCTTGGTGGTGGCGAAGGTGCCTTACACTTTTGCCTACTGCGTGTGTGTCGGCGCTACAGTATTACAATAATAGTTAAATGTCATAAAGTAATTATAAGAAATATAATGATTCGTCTTGTACTCGTAGTTTGCTAAGATTCTAATGTACATACTAGATGAGAACTACCTACTGCCGAAAAACTGCTGAGCAGTTTGGCAGATGACACAAATGTAACAAATACTTGCAAAATTGGATATAAATAAATAAAATTTAAAAAAAACATTGTATTTTTTTTGTTTTGGTAACTATAAAATTGCAAAAAGTGGTTCTGACATATATTTTTTTTCCAAATGAAAATTTGGGAAACGTTGTATGAGATGTGATACTATGGGAAACGTTTTTTTGCAACAATACTTATCCGCACCCTGATCATCAGTCTGTTTGTAGTACGGTTTCCTTTAATAAATACATCCCTTTGAGCTTTCAAACTTCTTTGCGTGCACGATACCATAATTTGCTTTCCCTAAATTGATTAGATGCATATCTACGCAAATGTAAAAGATTACTCGACGAATTTCATGAATGCCCAGGATTAAACTAGGAGATTGAAGAGCTGAATGATTAAACTTCCTATCAGATTAATTAATTTTTGCTCTGCAACCTGCCCGAGCCGAACAAAAATTATTTACAGCGAAGTTTACACTTCAATTAAGTTTAAATGTAGGTTTGGAACTAATCGAGGTCGCAATTTACGCGGTAACTGTAAAGCTAGAGAACCACAAGATCAAAATTAAGGCTTTAAATCGTAATCGTATACATATTTAAACGAAGAACTGAAAAGCCAGACAGTGTGCCCACGAGCTGCCTGATGAATATATTTTTTTTTTCAGACATGCCTCACTGGGCCACACAGAGCCATCTAGTCCCAAATTAAGCTACTATTAAGTACCCTGTCGTATGGGGTACTAGACAACCGATTAACTTAATTATATACTTTTTTTTTGTAAATACATACTTATAATATATAGAAAACACCCAGACCAGTACAAACAGACATGTTCATGCACACAAATATTTGTACTGTGCGGGGATCGAACCCGCGACCCATGGCTCAGAAGCAGCGTTTACTACCGCTGATACAAAAGGTCGTCAAAATTCTTGTTTTTGAAAAAAAAAATTGAAAAAATTGTTCTTTTGCAAAACTGATTTAATTGGAAACTATCTCCTTAACCGTAATATAAATTTCTCCAGATTGATAGAGCAGCAATCTACCTGATAAGTTAGACGCAACAAGCAAGCGGACTAGGCGAACCAGTGCCAAACAAAAAACACCGACAATCATCAAATAGACTCAATTGGCTGATTTCGCGCTTTCGGTAATTATTAATGTGCAAATAAGTTTTATATTTGTATGTTTCAAGAAAATGTGGCACCAGTAGCACCGGTATTTGCTTGTTGTAGCATATTTTCATTAACATTAAACATTCGATTTGAGTTTCAGTAATGAATGAAAATGTTAATGTACTTTTCCATTACCGAATTTCCTAATTTACGCAGTCTGAAACCTAGAACGGCAAGTTAAGCTTAACAATACTATCAACTCGATGTTGTGGGTAAACTTGGGTGCATAACACCATGATTCAATGTCGGGTGTCGGAATACACACATGTATGTAAATAGCACACAAAAGGCTTACCTGCAATAGCTCTGCCCAGAAGTAGCGTGCTAAAGAGAATTGAAAGCACACGACGGCTGGCCCGAGCAGACATGTTGCGGCCCCGACGCTTCCAGCACAGCTATCAACATCAACTGATGTCCTCCAGCATGCCTCCCCGTTCACTTATGTGTCCACTCTCACAACATTCTATGCGCAGTGTTAATTTGTCATTGTACAATCACTGATCTGTGTCAATCTCACGCATATTTTTATCACTACCTATTTTTTAGGGTTCTCAATGTTAAAAAAAAACAATGTATTATTAAACTTCAAAAGAAAATGTAGCCATATTCAGCGATTTAGATGCTAAGTCAAGTAAATTAGGTTCGAAGAAAATTTACAGTGAATCCGCATGGAACGCTTAGAAGTTTGTTTCCCCCCTACCTAGGTCCACGCCAAAGCTCATAAGAAGAATAATGCAACACCCGCTGTATCTTTTAATTTAAACTATAGTGCAATCAATAATATTACAAAGTCATTGAGTGCAATACATAAAGTCTAAAATTAGAAAGAGTTCTGACAAGAACTCTTACAATTTTAAATTGGTTTTATTTTGTTTGCCCTGTTTGTTTAGGTCAGAAGTTGAAATTTTACCGGCGTATAAAACTGATTAATGAGGCGTAAGCTGCACTTGGCCGTACTGGTCTGGTAATAATGCCCCACCACTTTACCTGGCCGCTACCGTAGGTAACCAGGAGTAGCAGAGCTGCCGGAAACTGGGTGCCATTCATTTGTGGCGCCATCTATAAGGGTTTTTTTCTACCATATTCCCGCAGATTACATATCTACTATATTCCCAAGAAGTTTAGATCTAACTTTTAAAAATTTGCGTTGCGGCTGAATTCCAACCACGAATGATCAGTTTTCGAAAATACCGCATAGATTTCTGTGAGCTATTGGAAGTGTATAGAGCTTTATAAATGATAAAGCTTAATTAGTAGAATCGAGTCCAGAAAGAAATAAAAATACAATTTTCATTTCCTTTCTGCCAACCAAATGGCGGATTATTTAAATATTTTTTCACAACTATCTCAATTATCTAATTGAATCAACTAATTGATTTCAAAGGTTTTATCAAAAAAAATATGTGATGCAGATAATGTCCAGAAACTTAACAATAATTCGATAAGTTCTAGGTACCAATTCTCCACACAATACTCTTCATCAATCTCAGGAATTGGTCAGACTAAAAAAATCATGAAGCGTAGCGAAACCTGAGTAAATATGTATTGATTATATAAATTTATGGCGCCCCACAAGATGACCGTTATGTACCTTTAAATCAATTGTGATCTCGCAGATGTGTCTAGCTGAAATTGAAGTTTTATCTGATACTCAGTCAATAAAACTTTTTTCCGAACACTGGAAGCTGATTCAAAGTTGCGATTTGAGTTACAAAGAAATAAGTTAGACTTTTGTGGCTCAATACCATTTGTTAGCTTGTAATGTGGTGGTGTACTACTTTTAAAACCTTACTTAGATACTACGAGTACATATTTAAGACATCGAAAAAACTTTCGGAAATGAAATTTTTATACTCTCTTATTTAATTACGAAGTCATGTTATGGTATTGTTTTGAGGAGAAGTCGTGGTTTTCCTATTTTACAGAGAACCCCATTTTTTGCTACGCCAACGTAGACCCCCGTCGAGTGTTGTCGTCGAGCACCATGATGTCTAAGTTTTTTAAGCATAATTTGATGGTCCACACTATCAAAACAATCTTGACTGCAGCCATCAAATGTGTGTGAATGTGTTCGTGGCGATAACACCTGCACCCATCATTGCTGTGGTAATTCGAACTCAATGTAAAACGTAGGTAGTGCTTATTGTTCAGTGGTGTGTACCTACAATTCTTGGCGATAGATTATTTAACCTACTTAGTTGTTAGTGCGATTTGAAAATAATGTTTGCGAAAATATGCGAATATAGAAATATAAATGCGAAATGCAAATGTTTGAGAGCAAATCTTGATAGGACATTACTTTCCACAGACTTATAGGTACCGTAGGACAATGTAATAACACCATTTTTTCTACACGGTCATTCAAATGTTTAAATGGCTTAATACAGTTTCACGAGAATGTTGTTAAATGCTGAATTTCATTTTATTTGTAAGTTCAGAAAAATCAACGAACAAATTTTTTTATACACGGTCATTCAAATACTAGGTAAATACAGAATTGAGAATATTGTTGAATGTTGAATTTCATTTTTTTTGTAAGTGAGTTCAGACAAATCAACGAACAATTATAAATATTAATTTATGTGTTTAAATGCAATTTTTCCAATTTGTCATTGATAAGATAGATAAGATAAGATAAGATAAACGTTTATTTGGTACAATAAAAATTACATTGTAAATACTAATGAAATAAAAAAAATTAATTAAGGCTGTACCAAATAGGTCCCCGCTCAGCATATGTCGAGGCAAAGAGTGCCACAACGCTGGTTTTCTGCGGGCACCATAAGATATAATAACTAAACTAAAACATTGAGAAAATAATTGAAAATAAGGTAGTAATTATTATCATTGTAAGTTTGAAACACCATATCTTTTATGATGATATTTATCTTTCTAGTGCACTTCGATATTTCATTTTTTTCTAATTGAGATTTAATTTAACGCTTTGTTTGGTGTCACATCAAATAACACCTTTGTAAAAAGAGTCTTTGAGCTAAACCACAAACGGAAGAAAGTTGGACATGGCGAAGCTTCAAAACTACAAACTTATATAAAAAAAAAAGTTCTAAGGCAACGCTTGTTACAGGAATGTCAGAGGAATAGTAAAATAGTTTTACAAGTTTAATAATGCCTCCACAGTAAATTAATGAGCGATCATCGGTCCTAGGAGACAAGCCTGTTTCGGCCTCCAAATACACTTAACTTAGTTTAGCGGACATAATACGTTGATGTAACAGTATTTAGGACAGAATTTTAATGATTGTACTACGGGTGTAACAAACGTCAAATTGTTTTAAAATATTATGATAGCATAGGTATACATTGTTTTTTTTTTCGCTCTATGCTATGAATAACTTTAGCTTTTTATTTTTTTGTAGTTAGTTCTATCTTTTTTTTTTTTTTAGTCTGTGGTGTTTACCTTAAACGATTGTTACACTAAGCTGATTTCTATTATTATGTTTGTATATTTTATATTTGTGATTAGTGTAAACAAATACTGGTGAACCTTAATGATAAAAAAAAATAAAGCGTGCTAGATACATTTATCTCCTAAAAACCATTGTATAACATCAGTATATAAACTTGAAAAATTTTGTCTCAGGCGGGACTCGAACCCGCATCTCCTCGCTGTGGTTCGAGTCCCGCCTGAGACAAAATTTTTCAAGTTTATATACTGATATTATAAGTGCAATTAAGTTGCTAAAATATAAAAATAAAGCATTGTATAACAAACGGAAACCAGCCTATGTTTACTTATGGTAAAGTTAGTAACAGGATGGAATCATTTTAGAAAAAAATATATATATACAAATTGGAACCTCAAAATTTTAGTTTGTATGAAAATAAAAATAAAAACAAATTTCTGACTTTACTATACTATTTATATGGTTATGTTATCATAGGCTGGTTTGAAAAGAAAAAGAAGAAAATAAAATATTACCATACCAATACCTTTTACCTAACACCCTGTTTAATACATAGTAATATTTATTTCCGATAAAATCCATAAATGCATGTGATTTTATTTTTATTTTAAACGACTACCTTCAACGTAATCGGAGTCTTTTTTGTCAATTAAGTTTATTTATACATTTCTTCATTCTTCCTAATCTCAAGGTCGAGCCTTCGACTAAAATCTACTATATCTTTATTATCTTAACTAACTTTTCTTTATTCCATTCTATTTCTACAGTGTCATAATGAGCCTATACCTACTATTTTATATATTTTTTACGTTATTGATTTAAACTACAATATGTTACTATAATTAACAAAAGATAATGCTACAGTTTTTATGGATCTTTGTTACATAATCACTCCAGAATGGCTAATCAGATCTTAATGAAATTTGTAAAACTAACAGATTACGGGCTGAAATATCACATAGATTACTAATCATCCCGGAAAATGTTCAGTTCAAGTGGGATTGTGTCAATTTCCACGCCAACGATGTCGCGCGAAACAGCTTTAAGTAATATAAAAAAGTAAGCTCAGAAAATCTGTTGAGAGCATTAAAATTATAGCGTCCATGCATTTAAATGGGTCAGTCAAATTTATCTTTACTTACTGAAGGTACTACCTTCAGTATACTATTTGAGCTTTACGGCCGGTCCTAATAACATATCTATCTTTAGTTTTGGCATATCGGAGATAGAAAACAACTTCTGTCTTTGTTTCTCTGGACGGCAAAATCAGAGATAGAAACTGTTTCCTATCTCCGAAATGTCAAAACTGGCGATCGATAGATTATTGGGACTGGCCGTTAGTCGGCACAACATTAACGCTTTTTGATTCGTCATTCAAATAAAAATAAAAAATGAGCCGTATAAATCGGCAATAACAGCTTGAGCGAACATGCTCGAAGAACTACATTGTCTAGGTGGGTTAGCATCCTGAAAGTGTTATTAATAAATGATTATAAATGTTGCAAAATGGGTGCCGCGGTTTCTAATAGTCGACGAAACGAAATCGCGCCACAACTTCTGAGGCAAGCTTAGCCTGAAGGTAGCCTATAGCCTAAGGAAGTCCAACATTTTTTCCGCCGGTAGGTACGTCACTTTTGACGCTACCTTGTTTCACCTCTATACACCATAAGCAATGCAACAGTCACAGCAATGGACTGTACCGGGGAACGTGGGTAAAGAACTCAAAAACTATTGTATAGTCTGGTTGCGTGAAGCTAAAGTGTTTTCGGCCTAAAGGTCATATAAATGAACTTATTGGAACCTTTTTTTTAAAGAAAGAGATAGTAGCTGAAACTGAAGTCTGTTTGTAGGGTTTGCCTGAAACATTTGGATGAATTCATGATAAATAGCTTTGTACTCGTTAACTATTTGTATATAATTAAAAAACATCACATATTTATACATTCATGAAAATTTGTTTAAATCCACACAAAATCCGTTTTCAATTTAGTTAACGCGAATGAATATTTATGTCGGGAAGCCGCGTCGAATCAAATGTGCTAAGCTGGATGTTGTTTAGTCATTAACCGCAAATCCAGTCAACAGATGAGGCCGTCGTTTTGCATGTCATGTATTAAGCTTCCTTAATTTCAGGCCGGCTCCCTGGAGTAAACTCACGCAAAAAAACTCAGAGGCGCTGCCTGCGCGTTCTAGTTGAGCATAAATTAAAACGCCTCGGAGCTTTTCACACAAATTAAAAGCGGAATAATACTTGTACATATACGGTAGCCACTGTCAAGTTTCTGTACGAAATAACGGGTGTTCCATCCGGGTAAAGAATTGGTGGTCATTTATAAAATTGGGCGAACACGTCGCGTGACTCAGCAACTAGGCGTTGCCAATGGCTGTGACGCCACACACGCACTACCCGCTAATGGCAGCCTAGATTGCCAAACCGATGGTGGCAGAAAGACACGTTGCTTATATGTATTTTTTAAGACATAAAAAGGAATGTCGCCCGATAAAATCTAATCAAAATTGTCGTTAATAAGTGGGCCTTATGACTAACTTTCATTATAATAATATAATTGCTATGAGGACTGAGATCCAATAGAAAAAAAATTGTCTGTATACTAATACTCTTCGATAAACACAAAGTATATTATGTTACTCGTATGTCCAGATATTGGCTCATGCAATAGGAAGGTTGTTACTTTTGTTTGCAAAATTTTTCAAAGGGGCACTTGAAATTGGAGTTACTAAGCTATAAGTGACTAAAAGTTAGTAGCAGTCGTTCTTTTAAAAAACTACATCCATTGATGGATTCTTGAGAAATTAGAAAAGAATTTGACACTAAACTAGAGTTATTACATATTATATTATATACATGGTATAAACCCCGAATCAAATAACTATAGTGATAGTGAACATGAAACTTTAAATCAATATATTTGACACTAAAGTTTACCCCTCTAAATACACATATATGCAGGTTATATTTATACCATACGGCCATACGAGAAGAGTAACATTTTGGTTTTTTATAAAATTATGCAGTCACAAGATAATAAAATATACATTCTGCTATAAATAATTAATATTATATAAAAAAATAATATGAACTTCTGCCCATTTTATCAATAAGAAACAGTTGTTGAATAAATCGAGACCTATATTTAATAATGTGTTGACAAATCCGTATTCGAAGTAAAACACTATATACTACCTTGCTATGAGTACAATACTACATTTTTTGATACAGTGAAATTAGCTGACATTAAAGCGAAAATGTGCCGCCTCTTGACACCAAAGTGGTCGCAAAAGGTCGTCTTTTATTGCAGGTTGGATTGAGCAGACTGTTCGATTCTTTTTTGTTAGCGTTGTGGGTCCAATTCAGTTTAAAATGCGATTACAAAGACTTAGAATGTTATCATTGGTGTGAGATATTTTACAAAATATCTCACTCCAATGATAATGCTAAAGCAATCAATGGGATTATTAGAAAACAATCCATTTAAATAAAAAAATAACTACTTATAATAATCTATTCACTAGCACTTACTTAAAAAATATAATGGAGTTGCAAATGATAGATTGTCCATGAAAATACAAGGTACATGTAATCAACAATGAAATAAATTTACCTATTATAAGTCTGTCGTTAAGAACTCGTAAGCTACATGATTTATTTTGCAGCAAGGTCAAAAACTAAAAGATTATTGGTGGTAAGCCACAATAAATTTAAGCAGTACCATAGTGCTGCTTACATTGTTTTGAATTTGATAAGACTAATAGAACAACATCAAAATGGAAACTTGAAGTTGACATCTTTATAGTATACTCTTACGAGGCCACGAAAAAGCTTTCGCCGTCTGTTACAGAACACGTAGCAGTGACTACGAGTTTCGTAGCAGTTGCTCCAAAGTGCGTAGCGACTAGGTAAAGCAGCCATTACTATTTTACCTACAATCTTAACAAATACTTAGTGTGAATGTAGTAATAAATCTTCATTTTACGCCAGAAGGTCCATTCAGTGTAATTACAATTTGAGTGCGGCTCGCCAACAACTTACGAGCTAACCAAATTAAAGATTTATGTGATAAATAAGTTTGTTTACCTAAAGAGTTTGGGATTTAAGGCTATCCGGATTGCTTGAATGTGTTATTTCTAGTACTGATGATTAAATGCATGATTTTTTCTATAGTACATTTTTGTCTATCAAGACAATAATATCATTTCCAATGCTCAAATAAGAAAAAAAAAACCGGAAGTATTTCTTATTGTTATCGAAAAAGTAAATGAGAATACCACCCACAAAACAAGACCAAAATAAATAAATAAATATATACTATATACATACGAGTTTCTACTTAAATCTTTGTAATACAATAATGCGGACCCTAGCCAATATCAATATCGCAGAGAGATGGTCGGGGTTTTGCAATTCTAAAAGGTATAAAACTGAATGCGAGTTTGACTGTCTATCGTCCCGGCTATAAAGTTTCCAACTGTTTCACGTAATAACATAAAATTTGGGAACAAAAAATGTTACTTATTCCAGGGTCTGCACTGGCGTCAGCACGACGCGAATCGTTCGCACTGGAATTCTAAAATATCTGAATAATTCAAACGATGTTTAGAATCCAACAGAATACAGTATTCTGGGACAAGAATTCTTATAAATAGCTCAGTAGGTCAACAAATACATTTTTTTTTATTTATTTATTTAAACTTTATTGCACAAATGAGTAAAAAATTTACATAAGGTGGACTTAATGCCAGATGGTATTCTCTACCAGTCAAACCTTTGGGTCAAACAGAAATGTTTTGTACATTGATAGAGAGGTGCCTTGTAATTCTTTATAGCCTCAAATAGTCTAGCACCACAACTTCTCGACCTTTGTGTATCGTAAGAGGCACCTTAGGGGTAATGCCTATATAAACAAGCCGCAGTATCTAAATATAAAAAAATGAAAACTGACTTGATGACTGACTGACTGACGTATCACGCACAGCCTAAGCTGCTGGGATTATGAAACTGAAAATTTTCACAATGCTTCCTTTTATAGAGTAGTTGAGCACTAAGAGGGAACGTCCATTGAGCGTCTTGTTGTACAAGGCAGAGTGGAGGGCACCAGAGCCAGATCCTGATCCCCAATGAGATGGACCGACCAGATCAAGGCTAGTTGTACGGCAACCATCAATGAATGCTCCCGCTAAGCGGCTCTTCGGGAAGAGTGGCGGCGTGTGGTGAAGCGGGTCACTCGAAAATCTCCGTGATGACCACGACTCCTCTGTCAAGACCAGAACGATAAAGAAGAAGAAGAGCACTAAAAAAGCAAATGGATAAAAAATGATGTCTAGCTACCTGGTTAGAAATAATGAATGACAATGTTTAGCATTTCTAAAAAATATATCTAAAGGGATATGAAAGAGTTTGTTTTGGTTCCTTTTGGTTTTGCGTTCGAGCTACTCAATAACGGTTGGGAAATCGAAGAAAATGTATAGAATAAAAGTGGTAGACAATTTGATAGGCTTTTATTTAGTTCAAGATGTTTTTACCCTAGGACGCTGAAGTATGTATTAGCAAAAAGCTCAAAATTGTTACCTATGTACCTAGGCCTTTCTCCACTCCAGCTCACCTCCTAGACGTCTGGACTTTCAGTGTTTCGTCTTCCTACATAACTACCCACCCTTAACAAGTTTCAGAATAATTTACTTAAGTATCTCATTTACTCTAGCCTGCCAAGAACATAAATTATGTCTGTACGAAGAAATTACTTGGTACTAATAGATTCGGATTTCGATTTGGGTTTTGTCTGCGTGCTTATGTATTGATATTATACAGAATGACTTTTTCATCACCTTCAAAATTTTTTTCATGCATTCCGATTCGTATTTAGAGCCCATTTATGAAGTAAAAAATGTAGATCAAGTTTTCACCCGAAAATATTTTTCGCAACATAGTTTTCAATTTTTACGATCCTAAGCCTGTTAAGGTATGAAGGGAAAATCAACAACTTAATAATAGTTTCGTAATTAATGAATGAGATGCGTATCGCGTAAATAAAGTGTTGCTAGGAGGCCGTACCAAAAAATTTAGGTTTTCAGCGGACATTTTCTAAATGCTTTATCTTGTCATTTTTGTACTAGGCTATACTTACCAATAGAAAAAATATGTCATTTGTGTTTTGTCTCGTAGATTGTTGTATTAAAATTTCGAAAGTGATTAAAATTTCATCCTGTAGGTATATAAAGTATAGGTATTTTGCGTAATTTCAATTTCACAGCATTGTAAAGCATTTTAATTTTTTTTTCATAATCCAGTAAGTTTTAATAAAACTATTACTATAAAAAGAAAAAGCAGTATAAATCAGCTGCAGCTTTAGTGTTTAATTTGGCTGGTTTGACTCATTACTATTACACAGCAAAATGCTTGATATCAACATAAAACCATAATTTGACTTACTCGTTTCTTGTTTGAAACATTTTTCCACAACGTGCTCGCGAGGTTTTGACCAGTAAACAAGCTACGTGACTAATCTTATTTAGCAAAATCTACTGCATTTTGGTAGAACAGATCCCGATATCTCAGTAATACCTAAGTAATCCGTACCTAAGACGTGATGATAGCACTGTGAAAGCTTAACTTGATCAAAACGGTTCGAGGCGTCCGTAAGGGGACTGCTAGAGCTAAGTGCTGCCACTAATTGAATTAATTTTATTACTTCTAAACAAAATAAATTCTCAAAAAACTAGAACAGTATCATTTAAGCAAAGTACCTCTAGTATTTATTGAATCACTGTTAACTGCTATTCTGGGATTCTTTCGTATCGTATACATTATTGCTAAAAGCAGCCGCTTTTGGCGTTAGCGACAAATTCGACTTTATAAACAACTAAATGAAAAGTTTACTGTGATTCAATAAATACTATAGGTATTTCTAAAATGATAATGT
Organism: Anania crocealis; assembly: GCA_949315895.1. Taxonomy (NCBI): domain Eukaryota; kingdom Metazoa; phylum Arthropoda; class Insecta; order Lepidoptera; family Crambidae; genus Anania; species Anania crocealis. The sequence goes on from OX438856.1 coordinate 3,872,207, forward strand.
TCTAGTTTTTTGAGAATTGATTTTTTTTAGAAGTATAAAAATTAAATCAAGAAGGTTTGAAGATCACAAACCCGAGCAATTTTAGAAAATTGACCATTAGATTATCTTTCAACGGGGCTTTGAAATATAAGCATGGTTCTCGAAAAATAATTTACTTTTTTACAGTAATTTAGATAACATGTAGCTTTTTCGGTATTGTAAGTAGTTAAATTATTGTTTTGTTTCGCTACCACGCGTAAATCATGATATAGGATTTAATTATATGCCTCAAATATACTATATAATGTTGTTGATGCATACATTAACAACATATATTTGAGGCATTTTACATTTTACGGCATTTTACATTTTACGGCATTTTACGGTTTAGTTTTCAATGTTCTTAATACCACGCGTACGAAGTCGCGGGCAGCGGCTAGTTTAAAATAAAACAATACAGTATGTTTTGATTATAATGTAATTTGCAACAAACATGGAAGTTGAGAGAAAATAACCCGCGCCATTTGTAAGTACCTACTCGAATATAGCCGGTTCGAGTTGACCGAGCTAATAAAACTTTACCAGCTCCCAACTCCGCGTTCGGAGGCAATAATATGAATTCACCTTATGATTTGTCACTTCGGATTGGAATTACATTCTGATAATGCCTAACTTCTTCATCTGGGAAATGTTATGCGATGTCTGTTTTGAACATTTGTATTTATGCTTCAGTAGTTCGTGAACTTGGAATTTTAAAATAGAGTATATTGGCTTGGGGTGCTATTATAGTTGTGCTTGGTGCAAGGTGGAATCGGTTTCGTATTTTACGAGTACAATTTTGTAATTTTCACTTCCGCTCAAAATTAAATACATTTCGTGTTTTTGAATTAAAGTCGCAATTTTTTCATAAGAATTCTTGATTTTATCTATAAATTTTCGGAATTTTGGAATTAGGAATATCGTTTTCGGCCAATAACAATACAGATGTTTAATGATGTTTGTAAAAATTATTTGTGACTTACGGTAACATATAACTACGTGTATATATCATGTTTTGGTAAATAAATATTCGGAGTTTGGTCTTTTATGTACTGTAATAATTGGAATTTCGAAAAGAAAATGGGAATATTCAAAGTGGAATTACATATTCCGGAATATTGGTATGTTCTCTAAGAAATCAAGTCACAATAGGTAAATAAGTACAAGCTTCGGAGTGTTTAAAGTGAAGTCGAAGCTCGTATGTCAATTGTTTATGGATGGGGTTTAGCTCGGAGTCTAGTGTTTGTTGCAAAGGCAACTGAATAATGCCTTCTACATAATTTAACATTATTTGTAACTTAGGTACAAGCCAAGACAACGAAGGTTGCATTGTATGCTTATATGAATATTATTTTGAACATAAAGCTATACATAAATAAAAATGGAATGAATCGACAGCATGATACATCAGTTCCTGTGTTGGCGACTATTTGATAATGTTCTAAGTATATGTATTTCAGATTTGAGTCTACAATTGTATTATTTCTATTTATAATACAACTAAAATTTAAACAAGCTACGTAGGCGATAATTAATAATAAATTTATTTTTGTAATCGACAGTTATTTTGACGACTTCCGTTGTTGTAGGTACATACATACCGGTTTTCAAATGCCAGCTCCATGGTCTCACGTGCATCTGGATTGAGTGATCTTTTTTTAGTTTTCAACAAAACCAAAACGTAGGTACATATAGTCAAAAATTTACAAAACCCATAAACGAAATCAAAAAAAGTCACTCTTAAGCGATCGAAGATATTGAATGGCCACTTATACCAGTTTATAATATACAATATAACAAATGAAAAATGATGCACTATATATACAAAAAGTAAATGATGGTAGAAGAAAAAATATCCGTCAAAAGCCTACAAGCTTAAAGAAATATTTATGTTGAGATATGATAAGTTATAAGCATTAAAACCTTTAGATCGCTCTAATGTAAAATACAGGAGAGCGACCTAAAGGTTAATTTTAATTTGTTAACAGTTAATAGGTATGTGCTTTTGCACGTGCAATGTACTAGTATGATACGTATGGTATACAGTATAGTCTCCCTAAAACATTTTGCTTTGGAAAACGAAAATCTTGTGAATAAAACGACGCACACAAATAAATCTGATGCCAAATTTTAATCACAATACTGTACAACTTTCCTACGTAGTTTGTGTATACTATTTACCAAGAGGTAATTATCTACATGCGTTTATAGGGATAGTTTAGCAAATTTAAAAAGTTTTGATTGGTCATAACTTTTTAACTATTAACCTTTGTGGTGTACATTAATGTATACCGTTTGTGTTATTTGTATTTATAAATTCAAAACAAAACAAACAAAAAATTTATGGTAAATGAAAGTTATCATGTATTTCGTAAACGTAACACCGTATTTCTAGGATCACTCAATTTAAATGCGTCAGGAATTAAGATTGAGTGGAAACTATCATGGATTCCTGGATTTACGTTGAAGTATCTTGATTTTTTGTAAAATAATGTTACAAATTCCGTTCAATTTTTGTATTAAAATTTCATTCACAGACTAAGTATTTCCTGAGATTCAGCTTGTAGCCATTTCATCTAATGTCTGAAATGAGTAATCCACAAATTGGGCAATATCTTCGACTGCTTAAGAGAAAAAATTGTTAACAATTCCGTTGAAAATTTGAAAAAAAGGACCTATGTAAATGCAATTACAACGTGCAATTATGGAACCCTACACTGCGCGTAGCCCTTATTATGTAGGCACTTCGCCGTTTTTCTTTTTTTCATTGTTTCCCAAAAAGCAATTTGCTTGTGGCTCGTTACTTATTGACCTTAGCGCCCACTCATTTGGCGAAGCAATAAAAAACCTAATCACAGCTCGTGTGATGATAAACACACTTTATTCAATTTATCGTGGCAGAGGCTTTATATGGGCCATATAGAATGTCCGATGCCGTAACTCGAACATTTATGTCGTATTTCACCTTGTACGTGGTAATGGCATCACGTACAATGCTAGTCGAACCTTGACAAATGCAATGTGTACTCTATAACCCGGATGACTGAAACATAATCACCTTACTGACTGAAAGCTAAAACATTGTTAGGTAAGGTTAGATTAGGTTAGGCACTAGTCTCCTGAGGGAGTTTTGGGTCTCCTACCGGACGCGTCCCCAGGTGGCGGATAGGGGAACGCCCTCCAGACATGGAGGGTACCGGCCATTTGGCTAGCGCGGACCAAAACCCACATGAGAGGAGCTTCCAGTGGGCTTGGGCAGCCTGCTGTTGAATGCGTCTCCAGACGGTGGTAGCGGGCTTCGGCCCGTGGCCTGTTGTGGCCGTTCGCGCTGGACGGCGCGACGGCGGTGTTGCCGTTGGGGCGTCAGCCCCGTGGCGGACGGAAGTCGCTCGCTTCCCAGTATGGTATGAGCTATGCTGGGCGGCGAGTGGGCGTGAGACGTTGGCGGCCCCTTTATTTATTTTAATTTTTTTTATTTCTTTCAATGACATGCACTGTCGTTACAAAGGGTGGCCAAGGTTCGGGTCGGCGAGGTTGCTTGCGACCCGACCCAAAGTCGTAGATGGGGGAGCACGAGAAGGCATACGCCGAAATCAACTTCCCCCCTCTATGCAGGCTACTGGGCGATGGGCCGGGGGGCTCAACGCTCGCATTGCACAGCTTGCCAGACTGGGGGTGATTCCTGGTGTACAGGATCACCCATACCTTATGCCTGTACGTCGGCGATGCATGGAGGGCATCCTAAGGGAAACCCATACACCGCCAACATACGTTGCAAGGTACACCGCAGGTCTTTTTAGTGGGTATGCTTGTCGGGCACCGACAAGGAGTCCCACGTTACCTACTGCTGCCCCTGAAGCAGTAGGTATGCGTAATGCATTTTTTCCTGCGTAAACAAATTAAAATGTTAGGCACTAGTCTAAAAATGAGGCACACGAATACTGATTGAAAAGCCGGAGGCGCGAAGGAATAGCAGCCTTCACCAGCTGTATCAAATCATAGCAAAGTATCAAGTATCTGCATCAAAGATAACCATCAATAGAGGCAGTCCTGACATTCATTTCAGCTATTGTGATTATAATTACGTGGCCAGACGCGCAGCTAAAACTTACATGACACTTATAACGTTAGGTAAGGTCGGCCAAGAAAATGGTCTATCACCCTAAGGTTGAGAGTTGAAAGAGGGTTGATTTTCCCATGCAAAAATATTCTGATAGCTACTAATACTAACACGTCATTCAGTTTCATTGTTAAAAAGGTAATGTTCATGAGTTAAACCTTATCGCTATTTTACTTGATTTTCGTTAAAACTGGTGGACCACCTTCTAGGCCGATTGTACATTCTGTTGTTTTTAACCGACTTTAAAAAAAGAAGGAGGTTCTCAATTCGACTGTATATTTTTTTTTAAAAGTAGTACGTAAACGTATTTGTCAGTGTTCTAATACCTTGATGAGAATGAAAAGAGTATTGTGGCGACTGGTGTCTGGGACCTTTATTATAATTTATAAGCTTTAAATTAGGTACAAAATTAAAAGTATTGGATTATTCAATTAGGGTGGAGATTAGCGAATCAAGGTCAGTCAAACTAAGGTCAGAATTACGGGATTTGAGATACCCAGCTATTATCATCCTCAAACTTATCTCAAAACCTATTTTTGGTAGGGTGTCGCCGCGTCTGTCGAAGTTTAAAGTCAAAAGTCACAAAAATCGATTTTTGGTACAATTTTACCTTAGATTTTGATACACGTACACACCCTTCCATAATATGTAGGTTTTGAGACAAGTTTTAAGATGTCAAAAGAAAATTTACACAAGTTAAGATATAGCTGGGGCTCTCAAATTAATTAAGAGGTTTAACCCAATGGTGGGCTAGAGGAAAAGTAATAAGTAGTGAATCTACTTAGCTTGCTGTCGTAGTAGAACAAACTCGAATATATAATGCCTCGTTCTAAGTATTCTTTATTGTTTGATCCCCTCATCCTTTCGTAACGTGCATGTTAATCAAGGAGGAGCAATTATTATCATAGTTGAAACACATTGAAATTTTTATATACTGACATTGAAATTATTACAACAAAATCAAATAACCCTACACTGCCGCGTAAGCAGGCAGTTTGGTTTTTAATTTAGGATATTATATATATTTTCAACTAGCAGTTTTCTGCGACTTGGTTGGATACACGTGTACTTTCGAAATAGAATTTAAAACCTCGGGAACCGTAAATTTTTCGGAATGAAACATAACCTACGAGTTTAAATGATCTGTTCCCAGACCTACGTTTCAGTAGGTGATACACGATAAAATATGTAAAAAATTAGTCAAACCGTTTCGCGTGAATATAAATAAAATTTATATTTAAAAAAAACTAAATTACTAATTATGAAGCAGAAGTAAATATTTATAGTATCTCTAAAATGTTTAAGTGTGTGTTTCATTATGTTTATAACCAGAGTTTGGAAGAAATTAATATACATATCAGTATTTTATATTTCCATGACACAAAGTTACTTAATTTTTCGACTTTTATCTTTTTATTTTAATCATTACCTCTACGCGAGGCACCTGTAGTTTATTATTCGACAAAAGCGTATATATTTCTTCAACTAATCACAAACGCATTAGTCTAATAGATGTAGGCGATTAATGTTTCTATGGCTCCGAGCAATATTTCACACATGTAATTTGCATGCGAGCCAGTTGGTATTCCTACTATGCACGTATTTCCATATTTAGCGAATACCTTATCAAAATGTTAATTGGTAACTGTTAGCTATGAGTATTATAGCTACAAATATTATTTTTCTTCTTTTCTTTAACCAGATACTTACTATCAGTATATAAACTTAAAAATATAATGTTCAAGCTTAAATACTAATATTATTGCAATTAAGTTGCTAAAATATCATACAAAGAAGATACTTACTAGTTTTTAAATACTTAATTAAACCCTTTATTCAATGGATTATTTTCATAAGTATATTTTTAAAATAGTTATAAATTTCATTTATTAGCTTATATCCCTAGAAAAAGATATACCTGTTCCAGTTTTCTGAAAAACTTATGTCCATTATACTGGATATTATCGAGTTAGTAAGAAATTGAAGCCCTCCAATCATGTGCAGTACACTTCCTACGGTCGAAGAGAAAAAATAAAATAATTATATTGTATTCTGTGGGAAAATATCCATTTCTGATAAATTCTTATATGCTACATTGGTTTACGATTAAGTCGAGCATTGTGAAAGGTTATCGAAATGAATACCAGACCCTGCAGTGTGAATTCTCTTCAAACAGCTAGAATCAATTTAGAACCTGGAGTCATCTGATCTTCTTCCTCACTAAAATATTGATATCAGAAAATATTGCTAGGTATAAAAAAAACATAGCACCTATTAAAAAAAACGTAGGCGATTCCAAATGCAACAGCACAAACTGTGTTCAACAGCGCAAACTGTGTTCCCTAATCACTTTAGCTTGAAAAGTAGGTACCTATATAAAAGTAGGTACCTATATAAAAGTAGGTACCTATATAAAATTAAGTAAGTCTCGTTACCAATTTTGATAGATACTTTTCGAATTGCATTAGTGCCAAATTTAATAAGCAAGCCATAACATTTCATAATTAAAAGTTATTTCTCAAATTATTGCAAGTAATGAACAAAATTCGTCCACGGCTTTAAGCCGGGTTAGTTATCTATGTAGGGCGCGCCAAATTCTCTAATTTTAATAAACGAGCTTCCCAAGGACCTTAGGGTTAGGGTCTCAACGTCAAGTATGGGTTCTCAGAGAGTTTAACGTTATATCTGTTAACGGTATCCTCCTAAGAGATAAAATTAAGATAACAATAAGAAATATGGGATTATAATTAAAAGTGAGTCATGACTGCAATAATTCTGATTGTGTGCTTAGGGACGTAAGCCCCCAAAAAGGAGGATTTGGCTTGGTAGACTGTTAGCGATCGACAATTGTAAAAAGAAGATATCGGTGTATTTTATTAACATGCATTAAGACTTAAATACGACTTAAAAAAAAACTCTCAGTAGTTTAACTGGTATTCTACTTCTGTTTTTTATTTCAGCAATTTTTCTAGCGGACCACTTTTTGGTTTTGTCCTTCAATATAACCAATGCTACTGTTCAGATTTTTGCAGGCAACCAGGACTTTTTTAAATTAGTTACAACCACTATTTCTATAGGGTTTAAATCGAAGAAAATTAGTGCTTAGATAGATGTTTATGCTACGAATAAATACATTAATATAGTAGCCGTCCGCCTGCAACTCAGTCCGCGAGGGAATCGACTATAATATACTCGTACATAGTTACATACTCCTTAAAATCACTTGAAACTTTTGCAATCGATACTCGTTAGATCGTAAAAATATTGTTTCCTTGTGTAAATTTCTACCGTCTTTTCAACAGGTTCGTTACCCAGTGTCAGCAGGATCAACGTTTAAATGATAATGTCCCCAATAGCAACAACTTAAAAGACTAATGATTCAAAAGATTTTACGTTAGTATTATGTTTTTAGTAAGTTACTTCATAGTTGTAATAACCACGCTTAGCAAAAAAGTATAAGTTCTCATAGGTTCTCAAACCAAATCATTTTTGTTCTTTTCTTTTTATTTGTTAACACTATACAATTACAAAGTTTTTCCATCAAATATTACTTTTGAACTTTTTTGTTAATTTGATTTGAGTAAGCTGTAAAGGTAGTTTGTTGTTGTTTTATTGCTTACATACATACATACATACATATTATCACGCCTCCTTCCCAACGGGGTAGGCAGAGACCAAGGCCTTCCACTTACTACGATCCTGGCATACATCTTTCGCTTCTTCCACATTCATCAATCTTTTCATGCATGCTCGTCGGTTTAGAGTACTCTTGACCTGACCATTAGTATGAAATATCAAGTTTACGAGGAGAACCATCACTGCTGAGTAAGCAGGGTTTATGAGTTAAAATGTACTTGGAGTAGAAAAATGTTTCACAAATTCCATTAAAAACTAATTACTAGCGGTAAATAGATAGTAAATATAAATTTTCGAAAGTCATGTGATAGAGCTATTAAATCAATTATTTGAGTGGGCATTTTTGACATGCAATTAAGAAACTCTACACCGCGTGGACACGCAATTAGCGGGTTTTATTTAGGTAATATTATTATTACTCTTTGAAATATCATTCTATAATATTACTTAGCTACTTTTACTTGGTGCTTGATTAAAATTTAGTTTTTTGGTACTATAACCTTCAGTCAGTTTAGATCTTACCCTCTTGGCAAGATTTAGAAAACCACGCAGTGAAAATTTGTAGAATGAAACCTCATATACAAAAAAATATATCCGCTGACTAAATATGCGAAGTTTAGATGAAGTTAAGGAAAACGAAAAAGCTTCTCTACTTTTACCTTTCACTGAACTTCGTTATAAAATGTGCAAATATAGGAACGATGTTATTACATTTTCAAATGAAGAAGTGAAGTATTCTGTTTTTTGGTAATTTGGATATGTTCTAATCTTAGTATCTTAATTAATTTGCTGATATTTCCTGTCACTTTATCTCAGTCTTACTAATACTTTGAATGCGAAAGTCTAGACGAATGTAGTTTGCTTAATAATGCTATAAAGGACAAACGGATTTTATTTGATTAACTTACTAGTCTGAAAAAGCGTGTACTGCTAAAATTTTTTTGCTAAATTTTACTTCTCAAAAAACTTTATCAAGTTTTATTTACCAAACGAATGTTTAGCAAATATACATTTCGTAAGTTATTTACTTGGACAAATCATCATTTGGCAACATTTTACTTGGTGAAGTTTTATTTAGTCAAATTTTATTTCGCCTAATATTATATTCTACAGATATATTTGCTCTAATCACCAGGTGCCTGCTGTTTTGCCAAATTTTCACTATCAATGATATTTTGTAACCTTTAAGAATGAAATATTTGGAATCATTAATTTCAGAACCAATTTTCATTTAATCAAATTTCTAAAGATATTTGATTAAATGAAAATTGTCGCAAAGAAGTCGCAAAATATTTCTAAAGAAAATAAAATCATTTATTTCATACAGCAAACAATCTTTTTTTTTGAGCAATCAGCAAAAAATTTAGTAAAATGATTTGTCATGATAAAAATATTTATACATTATTTTTGGGAATGAAATAATGCAAAAATGAGAAATTTCTAGCTTAAAACTTTATGCATTGATTTTACCTATATACATAACGTTAATAAGTTGATAAATATTTGTGAAATTAACGACTTGCTACCAGGAAAGTAGGTAAGGTTGGGATAGAACAGTGACCACACTGACTGTATTAATTATTTTAAGTAACTAGTAGTGTTTTTAACTGCTAAACTATACATTTGATTAAATAATATTTGGTGAAATAAAACATTGCCATGGTATTATTTGCTAAACAATAAACTTTGTTTCCAACTTTTGTTTTCTTTGCATGTCGTGATAGCCTTTAATTAAGGCAGCACTATAAATTATGTTGATAGAAATTTATCTGATGTAAATGTAAAGCGTATGCTTTGTTGGCTGTCCTTATAATAAATAAATTAATACTTTGCCAAAAATAGTTTAGCTAACTGTAAAATTGCAAAAACTTGTTTTGACAAATGTTTTTTTTTGCTAAATAAAAATTCAGGAAACGTTGTATGGGGTGTGATACTTAGGGAAACGTTTTTCAACCGAACATTAGTAAACGCTCCTCTCACTTACTTAAGTAATCTTTGCTTGTCTAGCGGTGTTTTTCGTGATCTTCTTAAGAGCGCTCTAGTACATTAACAACAGCGGTAACAGGACAGTGTTAGTTAAAAATGGGCCTATTTCGGTGCTAACAGTGGTTTCTAAAATTGTAGAGAAGGTTCTGAATTGATTAATAGTGAAATTTTTAGGACGCAACAACATCATTTTCGAGTACCAATTCGGCTTTGTGAAGGGTAAAGTCTAGTGAAGATGCAACTTTGTAATAAGAAGTATAATAATGGTAAAAGTTTTACTTCCTACATAGAGTGCCCTGTAGATCCCTTGTAACAGAGTTTTTCTCACGTGATTGTCATCGCCATTAAATTAATTGCTTACTGTAAAAAGACTGTTGTACGTCATGATCATCTCAACTAAAAAACACCCACTGATGGCCATAGGTCTCCTTGAAGGATCTCTACGATGATCGGCCCCGTCTTGCATGATTCAAGTATTCAGTAATCTACCTTCTATTAATCTACACCAGATCAAGGTTCGTGCTTGTTTTTTGCCTCGAAAACTGTTGGTTGTTTAGTGTCCATATAATAACGCTGTATTTTATATTAAAAAAAAAACAAAATAAGTTTGTTAACCACAGTTAAATGTTCGCGAATCATAAAATAAATTCAGTATCTTTAAGTTGAAGACTTGGTTTGTCTTGATTAGTTTATAAGTAGCTACGTATTTGTAGTCACGATCTTGGTAAATAATATTTTTCGAGTTGCATTATTTTCAAAATGTATTATTATGCAAAGTATGTAATTATAGTTGCATATGTTTTTAATAATTTTGAACGTCACAAAAAGCTAAAACAATGTCTATTATGGCGAACCCAATTGCTTGGTTATGTTTCCAGTATAGTAGTAGATTCATTTGTTTTCGCTTTGTTGTCGAAAGAAGTGCTATCGTTAGCGAGTGCCGGAGTGTAGATGACCTCTCTTCTTTGCTTTAACCACTCTATATTTCAACAAAGCTCTCATAATTCCAAAAAAGATATTTTTTTTATAGGTACAAACATTTCATATTTTTGTTTTTATTAGGTGTAAAACAAAAGTTTGGCAAAATTGCTCTATCATTTGGTTATTGTGTCACGCAACTTTAGGAAGTAAGTAAAGAGTAAGGTATTTTTTTTAAATGTTTAAGTTGTTTAATGACTGAGAATATTTCCTTTTATAATCTGATTTGCTGGCATTATAGTTACGTATGCCTTGAAATTCCTGGAGTTGATGATAAAACGTTCTTTATTGTACATCATCTATTTTACATTCTTTTAATGCAAGTTAGGCAACACAAAGCATTGATTCGTAGTACTTGACTTTTTATTTTATTTTTGCCTTGTTCCTAAAATTCTATTAATTAACTGTTTGACTTAAATAATAACTAATGTAATCTTAATAATTTTTAAAATAAATTGTATTTTTTTTCTTTTTCAAAGACATTTCACAACTTGGTTCGAATTTTTAGTGCCTATGCCAATCCAAGTTAGCTGTGATAGTTTTCCTTTGTCGACGTAATTTTTATACATCTCCTTAACAAATCACACACACCGTACTTACAGACAGACAAACTTGTCGGACATGGCAAAAGTATAAGGGTTCCATGTTGACTACGGAACCCTAAAAACGTTTTTGTTTTAAACACGAGTGGTGGTAACAGTTAAAATTATTAGCCTTGTTCGTAAGAGCAGACTTGAATGCTTTTTTCAGTCCTCTTACTGAAAAATTCTTTACGCTGTAGGTCGTTGAGGTTATTTTATTCTTATAGCTTTATTTGTTGGCTTTGTTGTGGAGAGAAGTCCTCGAGATTCGTTAGAGGACCCGGAGTGTAGAAGAACGCTCTTCTTTGTTTCACTGTTTCGTTAGCGATCATTTTTCAGGCGACGATTCGCATTGCAATGAAGCTTCCAGAACTTACGAAATACTGCCGTACTTATTTTTTTATTAAACAAGTCGTTTAGTTCTAATTGAACATTACATTGTAATATGAATTAATTGTAATATAATTATACAGGTTGATATTTTAACCATTGCACCTTCCAAATTTTAGTACAATAATCTACGAGATAAAGTAATGTATTTTTTCATTCGGTATGGTTCAGTACAAAAATGTCAAGATAAAGCACTTAGAAAATGTCCACCAAAATGTAAAATTTTTGATACGGCCTCCTTGCAACACTTTTTACGTTATTCGCATCTCATCAATTAATTAGGATACTATTCATAAGTTGTTGATTTTCCCTTTATAAAATGTAAAATTTTTGATACGGCCTCCTTGCAACACTTTTTACGTTATTCGCATCTCATCAATTAATTAGGATACTATTCATAAGTTGTTGATTTTCCCTTTATAAAATGTAAAATTTTTGATACGGCCTCCTTGCAACACTTTTTACGTTATTCGCATCTCATCAATTAATTAGGATACTATTCATAAGTTGTTGATTTTCCCTTTATATATACCTACCTTCACAGGCTTAGGACCGTGGAAATCGAAAACTACGAGTATGTTGCGAAAAATATTTTCGGGTAAAAGCTTGAACTATATTTTTTACTTCATAAATGGGCTCTAAATAATTATGATACTTAACACCCATTAAAATTTTTGAAGGTGATGAAAAAGTCCTGTATTTTGCAAGAAAATTTCAAAACCAGGGATTTCGGAAACCCCTTAGGAAAACCACGAAATCACGGATGATCTAGATGTCGTATGCATTTTAATGTTATAATAATCGATACAGAATAAATTACATCAATTAGTTATAATGGTAGAGGAGTGTTTTATATACCGAATATCATATTTTTATTTAATACTTATCCTACTTCGGACGAAGACAAATCCAAAAGCACAAAACTCTATCCAGCCCGTGTTGCGTTTTAAGTTGTGTAACTAAGACGACTTTCTTTATTAAACGTTTTAATTAAATGTATTTAGCAAAATAAAATAAAACTAAGTGCGTGTCGGAAGGCTCCGTAGTTGCACGTCGCAAGTGCCGACTTATTTGATTTACATAACTTCTTATCTATCGTAAATTCATAGCTTTAAGTTGGACGTAAGTTAACAAATTCATCTAACTACACAATAGAATTTTCTACTTCAAATATATTTTTCTGATTTGGTCGAAGTCGAAGTATTTATAAACAAGTAAAAGTAATTACTTAAGAGATAATTTTTATGCCTTATTCTAATAATTATTAGAAGTAAGAAATATCAAAAGAACAGCATTCTCAGCCAAGTAATATGGTTATTTATAGTGACCCATTTCCTTCACTTAAGCACTAGGTAGTAACATCTTAAGTTATGACTTTCTTAAGCAATAAGTAATTACTTCTTTATAAATACGGGTGTTAGTAGCTCTATTCATATAAAAAAACATATATTAAGCAACCTACTACTGAAAAGTATTTCACTTAAGCGAACAAATAGCTGGCAGAAGGGGGAGAGGAGTTGGACACTTCATTATATGTATATAAAATTACCACTATTAAACTTAATATTTTACACATTAATTCTATGATCTTCTTGAATCCAATTCTAACCGTAAATGGTGTTACAATGTTTTTGAGACAAAAAAATGAGAGTAAAAGAGAAAGACTTTCGGTGCCCGTCAAACATGTTTTTTTCTACATTGACCCGTCCGGGAATCAAAGCTTGGCCTCGGAGTAGGCGACACCTTGAAAACCGGTGTGTACGCCACTCCGCCACGGAGGTCGTCGCAATCTAATTTTAATTATTATTATTATTAAGCTAAAAACAGCAAAAAAACACGTGTGTTGTGTGGAAGCCCTTCTTTGTTTGTGTTTTAGAATATTGGCTTTGTTAGCATAGCTTCAGCTTACTTTGATGTTTTTTTTTTAAATACTTATCTAATGAGGCAATTCCCTTGTGTTGTAGTGCAGTTAATCCTCAAGTTACTAAAGAGCGGTTGATTGCCTTTATTCTCGACTACAGCAAAGCTAACAGAAAGGGTTATGATTTTAGCAGTCTATGTATACATATATATATACGTGGGTAGTGGGTTCCACATTTGCTGCTAAACTATGGAACCAATTTGGTTAATGAGGTACCAATCGTTTCCTTATTATAGTAAGGGTGACATAGGCTTACTTTTGTTTAAAGAAAAGTTAAATGGCGAATGCTACAACAATATATTGGGGTAGGTACTTTGAAAAAAATAATTTGCGGGCATAACGAGTTAAGTATCAAATGAAAGAAGATCAAATTTGGAGTGCAATAATGTTTAAATAATACAGAAAATATACAGAATGACTTTGAAACCATTGCATTTTCGTGGGTGACAGTTTTTTTTACTACTTATACTTGTTTGTTTTGTACATTTACTTCAATTTTTGTACTCGTTGTGCATATTACGTATAAATTTTCAAATTTATCCCCAATTTATATTTTTGGATAGTAGTCTTTAGGCTCGTTAGAGGGTGTGGAATCAGGAATGCGAATGACCGTTCCTCTTTGTTCCTCCTCTCTTCCGTTTGCGATCGCATCTCCGGCTATTTCGCACTTCCTCAATAAATCTCTACGGCTGTATCTCGAAATTGTGTTTCTATATACTAGAATGAATTTCAGCAGAGTTATATTTTCACGTTTTATTTATCATTAAATATCGATTTAAGCTTCAGTATTAGGATTGTAAATGCAAGTGACTTTAGTAGGCTATTATTTTACTCATATTATGCATAGGTACTGTTATATGTATATCTACATGACATAATTTATTTCTTACACGAGTCTTTCAATGGTCTTTTAAACTAAATTGAAAATAAGTTTTAGAAATTATTACACCCTGAAAAACAAGAATAGGTTATATTTTAAAAAAGCTTGATATATTTTACAATATTCCAAAGTTCAACGCTTATGTAGAGCTTTAAACTACGCATATCATTCCCTCGCGGAAACGGTAGTGAGTAATTGTTTTACATTATGAACGTAAATACTTCGTATTTTTTGTATATTTCGTTCGTGTCCTCAGTTATATATTATGTATTCTCGAGAGGGTTGTAAACCAATCCTTCAAAATAAATATTATATCGTGACTGATATAGAAATTTAAATCACGCCTCAGAACGGTCCTCGGTTAGTGTATTAAGTCTAGATATTTTTCATTAAGTTTCATATTGAGGCTCGAAGCATTAAAATACGATCTTTTTAAAAATTTCCGTCTCACTCAGAAGATAATTCTTTTTTAAAAGAAGTAGCGCTGGTGTAATCCTCCCCCTCTATAAACAAAAAATAATTGGTTGCAAATAATTATGATAAAGTGAGATAAATCCTGTGGGGTCGAGAAGGCTTTGAATATAAATAAAATATTCTAAAATAAATCAGTTGACCTGGAAAGCTACCCTGGCTTCTGCGTGGCATTTAAGAATAATTAAAAACACAAATCATGCATATATTCATTATGTTCAGAGCTTTCATTAAAAAAACAATAAATATAAAATCGTTATTTAAGTGCACTAAGCAGTAGGTTAACAGGCAATTGAATCATGTCATTCATTGATTTAACAGTACTGCGTATGTATATTATGGTTGTTATAAATTACCTACCTATGAAAAACTCGAGAATGGTTTTGTTAATATAAAATTTACATCGAGATGTTGTAAAAAAATATTTAAGTGTCGTTCTAACCACAATATTGCAAATTTGATAAGCATATTAAAAAAGTTGAACTTATGTTGGAATATTTACTAATAAGTGAAAGTTTATCGTTTGAAAACTGCTTTTTAAGGCTAAAGCTATTGGGGCTACATGGGTGACTGGGAGGAGTAACGAATGAATAATTAATTTAACCACTTCCGAATCCAATGCTGCGTCAAAAAATTATTCATGAAAATGTCTTTCGCCGAAAAAAATAAAGCAACTTGTTTCACTTTTTCCACAAATAAAAAAGTTAAATCACTTTTATTTTCACTGAACGTGTCTACACTGACGGGTTATAGTTATTTTTATATGTATCGTATTACTGAAGTTACAGAACTTCACGGGTACACAGCCGAGCGGTCCACTTGTTGAGGCGCGAGGCTTCGAACGTTCGCGCGCTCGGCGGAGCGTGGGCGACTGCGCTTCCCGCCCATTCATTGAACTGACTTGTATTACCAGGGATAACTCGACTCGAACCAGAATCACTTCTGAAATCGGTAAACAAAGTCATATTTTTTTTATTATTATTAGCTGTGTGTTATCTTACCTTTCTTAAAATTAGCTTTTATCAAATGTATGTAACAATATAAAGTATAAGTTATATTTTCAAAAATTTTACGAATTATCAATGATTCTAAAGTTAATTTAAGTTTTTTAGTTTTATTGCAATGCTCTTACTGGGTCTTTATCTGAATATTTTTACTTACTCATTTTATTTTATTTAGGTATAATTTCTTGCAATTTGTATATT
The DNA here is from genome assembly GCA_949315895.1 of Anania crocealis. Lineage (NCBI taxonomy): Eukaryota > Metazoa > Arthropoda > Insecta > Lepidoptera > Crambidae > Anania > Anania crocealis. The sequence goes on from OX438856.1 coordinate 3,888,393, forward strand.
ATTATGTTGTGTATTGAAGGTATTGACTTGTCGTATAAGCTCTGGCGATTAATATTTTTCATAATCTGTAAAATCATATGTTAATGAATACATAATAAAAACAAAGTTTTTATTTTGCTTAAGTTAGAAATCATGTTGCTCGGTAATAGCGTAGGCGAAGACTTGATATTTTTTTAGCCAGAAGATGAGTTGGAGAGTAAATCTGGCTAATAATGGGTCGTAGGTCATATTATTATCAGAGCATTAAAATTTAGTTTATGTATCTTCAGCGTTCCATAAAAACTAAATAATATATTTGCGTAAATCCAAGTACTTATTTGATACATAAAATGGCGTTGATGTGTAACTTGTGAACCCTGTAACTGTAATAAAGTGATATGTATAACATTACTAAAGATTACAAAAGGGTATAAAGATTTAATAAGCAGCATTAATAACACATAGTGGTTTTAAAATAGTATCTCTTTCAAAGAGAAAGTTTACTGTCCTTAATCTGATTTGATTTCGGTAAGATGCAAAACTAAATATAACAATATTCATCCACTGGAAGATGTAAGATAACGGTGTCAAAGTTTGATTTCCGTCTATTTTCATATGAAATTAGTTTGAGCAGAGATTGTGTTGTTGCAGCGTATATTAAAAATCATGCATTTAAAAGCTTCAGCTCCTCTAGGGTTCATTAAAACTAACTATGACATGATAATCATCTTAGACGCCCGTTAAAATTTTTGGCAGTCTTAAGTATACTTTACAAATATTATTTTAATTGTATTGATCACGTTAATTACCTACAGAATAACCCTAAAACTGCAAGCACTTCATAAATTTGTTGTCACAAATAAAATAAAAACTGAATTTTAATAGGAATTGTTTAAATAAGTGAAACTCTCACAGTTAAGTTTAAATCAGCGAGTTCGAGTTGCAATAGTAAGGTTTTTGCGTAGGTGTGCTAGCAGCGTGCTGTACGCGAGCTCCAATACAAGCGCACCCCTTTATCACTGCGACTTTTAAAACCACCTAATCTCAACAGAACTGGATCTGAATTAAGCAGTTTTAACTTCAACGTATCGGTATGATGTTATTTTAACTGAAAAGGTTTTTATATCCGTACTGGCTAAGGTTTTCATTATATGACGTAGGTAGATATTTGAGTTTATGTTCCTAGCTACTAGTTATAGAATTGCGAATTCAGGTAGTTACTTAATATTTTATATCTTTTCACTTGTAAAATTTAGGAATGATACTTGATCGAAAAGAAAAAGGTAAGTTTATAAATTACTTACGGACATTAAGCCGAAATTAATAATGTAAATAAGGCAAAAGCAAGTCACAAGCACGCTTGGGGGCACTTGATAAGATCTTTACAACAAAAGGCCGACAAACTAATTTGGAAAAACCTATTCACGAAAAAGCTACAGCCGATTTTCTATTACGAAACGCAATCCACCGAAACATCATCAAAGTTCCATTTCCACATTATTTTTTATCTGTCCTTTTTTACGTGTTCGTTACTTTTGCTTTGCAATAAACATAATGTGAAGAAAGTAAGTGAGCAGACAGCTGTATTTGTACGGCATTAATAAAATTCCGTGGGTTTTAAGGTGCTCTAAAGATTACAGCCTATCGTGAATTCGTTGTCTGTGATTCTCATTGGAAACATTGTATTACTCCCCTGTTTTTCGACTGTAAGCCTTACCCCTTTACTACTAGGTTTATTGTCGGTTGTCACCGGATATCAGCGGTCTGGTAACAGTTTACTGGCATGCATAAACGAAATCCGATTTGACGAACGAACTTTGTGACTGAATTAAATTATATTTGCAAAGTTGTTTTATTTTGTTTCTATCCTGTATAAATGTAGGTTACTGTTACTTGGTGAATGATTCTGGTGTTTTAAATTTAAAAATAACTTGTAATTTCTGTATTTTGTTGTCCTCCTCAAAGGCATCGCTGGATTGAATGCCAACTCAAGCACACTAACAGAAGACCTGCATAATGCCATAAAACTACAGAAACAACTAAAACATTCTTGGTTTGTAAGTTTGTAAAAAAATAACATATCTTGGTATTGGTAATTTACCAAAGCTGATCCATAATAATACTGAATGTAGAGAGTTTTCGCTATTGAAACGCAGATACAACTGAGATTTTTCTTTTGCTTTGCTAACGATTCGTTAGGGGAGGGACAGTGTTTTGGTAGAGCTGGTGCCTGCACAGGCGGTGATAGTGTCCTGAACTAACTACACGTATATTTACCTTACCACATTGCACAAGAATGGTAAGCAGGCAGTTGAAAAACTGTCGTCCTTTAAGCCTCCTCTCCGAAGTTTACCAATTGTTTATAAAGTCCTGAGTAGCTTGGCAAATCCTTCTTAACTAGAGTTTTATCGAAAAAGGACATAAAAATGTTATCTTCTTTTCTTTATTTTTCACACAAGGAGGATATTATGATCTTCATTCTTGACAAGCGGATTGCAATTTGGCTAATGAATAAGAAAAGTTGACCCACAGAACATGAAAAAGGTAAGAAAGGCGACGTAGGCGGGACAGGCGCGCCACAGTGGTTATGAGCAAATGCTTGTAAGTGAGCGCTGTGATAGGTTTCTCTTCACTTCTTTTCAATTCACTTGATTGGCATTCTTTGAACTTGTTTATGTGTAGTGGGGCGCAATTGGCGACATCGGTCCCAATACGTATGGCGCCTTTCTAACCTTTTCCCATGTTCTGTGAGGCGACCCGTCTATACTACTGACAGTGCTTACTCTTTTAGTCGCCTCTTGCGATAGCCATAAGACGAAAAGGAATGATGTTATTACAATTAAGGTAGACACTAGACGACAGGTCGCTATTTCATTAAAGGGAATTTCCGTAATAAATATGTAATTTACAGAGCTTCTAGCACTTCTTGCTTTTTGACACAGATTTAACAAAAGCCTCGTTTAGATAGCTTTAATGGCTCTAACATAGTAACGTTGACTCTGTGGTTCGTACGTTATACATAATAAATCAAAGATAGACAACGGCAGCCCGATATGATGTCAACAATAGGTTCATTAGAGTACAATTCCGTTTAGAGAAGCATGTTTGACTTTAGAAGACATGTTAATATGGCGATGTAATTTTACGGTTAAGAAAGGAAACTCACACAATGATAGACTACGCATTGGGTCTTATTGTAATCGCGAGATGAGCCTGCGAATATTTTATGCATATTATTTTGCTATACTTAAATTAAACGACGAGCTATTTAATCTCTTTCCAAGATGTTCCTCTTTGATAGAAGCAGACTGAGAAAGAAATTTTAATTAGCTTGATTAAAATTATATCATGATGTTTCATTTATTAGGGAAAAAGCTGTTTCATATTTTGGCTATTATTAATAAGGCCGCTCCCCGACTTCCATATTTATGTCTATACATTCTTGTTTCAAGCTCTTATCTTACATAATTAATAATATAGGGACATATATATTTGTAATGATTTTAACTCATAAATACCATAAAATAAATGTGGCCTGCGCTGGCCTACTGCTCTGTGGACAGTTGAGGTGAATTCAACTGTATTTAAATCATACTGCCAGTATTTTTACAAAAGCGGCCTGTAGGAGAAATAAAACACTTCGCGTGTACTATGCAACAACGTGTTTCGAGTGCTGCTGGGACTGCCCTCAGATTATGCAGTGCATCTGGATTACTTAGTTTGCATATATCCATGCAAATAATAACGCGAAAAATATTGTTTGGGTCATAAACTGGATATATTGGGCAGTCACAATAGTATTTTACAGGTTTTGGCGAGATGGTGAGAAAGCTCTGGATAGCCGCCCTAATAAATCCAAATGCAGATCATAATAATAATTATGTACTTTTTAATAAGTTTATTAATATAATTACAATAACTTATGTAAGTAATATATTAAACAATAAAATTATTTTGCTGTTTTTACTAACATTAAAGGCAAAAAACCTGTTACTAACATAAAAGGATCAAATTATATCAGTATCTAAATAAATAAAATGAATACTATTCAGGGATAGGTGAAACCGCACGAATACCACTTTTAAACATGTGTGGTTGACATAATAAAATTAAACAATGCTAGTTAAATTCCCAATTACATGTTCTAGATATGTACATAAGTAAGTAAGGACAAGCTCAGTAATAAACACGCATATTTTAAACAGTCTTTATTTTCCTTATATTCTACTAAACTAGGCAGGTATCTCTATGTAACTACATTTGACCATGTTTTTTTAATCATATCTGCGGCCTTCTCTCCTATCATGATTGCAGGAGCATTGGTATGAGCACTAATTGGTTTAGGAATCACACTAGAATCTACCACCCTCAGCCCTTCGACTCCATATACTCGCAGCTCCGGGTCCACGACAGCATACGGGTCGTTGGGAGGACCCATCCTACAAGTGGCGATCTGATGATGAAGCGATATGACCATCGTTCTAATGGCGCATTCCCAATAAGTGTCAGTATTTGGTGCATATGATCGGCAATTTGGATATTCCGGTAAATGTAACTGAGGCGCATATTTATTAAATGCTGCTGACTGACCCAATTTTATTATGTACTTGACAGCCTCTATTAGGGTTGCCATATCTTTAGGATCAGTCAAATAATTTCCATGTAATTTTGGATGTGAAAATGGATTAGTGTCTCGCAGTTCTAAGTAGCCTTTAGATCTAGGATGTAAAAGCATGGGTACTGCTGACCATGTGTCCAGGCCGCTTAGAGATCCAAACGCAGTATAGTATGTTTTGTCGGTAATTTTCCAGCTTTTTCTAAAAAGGCCGCCAGCATCAAGTGTTATAGATCCCGCCATACTTATGAGTTCTATATCCGGAACTAATTCTGGATCTTCAGATTGTGATGTTTTGATGTATCCGATACCTTCTACAGAGCCAGGAGTAGTCAGAAGCCCATCACCAAATTGTAGCCACTGCATCAAATTAGGTAATGTAGCAACTTTAGGTTCTAGAAGGCTGGCATTTGTCGTATTTAATTTAAAAACCACTCCAGGAAAAGCAATGTGGTCATATAAAGTTTTTCCTACTTGAACATTGGCAATAACTGGAATGCCGAGAGTTTGTAAATGTTCCTGAGGACCGACTCCTGACAACATGAGCAGCTGAGGCGATGCTATCGGTCCAGCAGACAGAATAATTTCTCGCCTGCACCGGACAGTATACTTTTTACCGTTTCTGGTGTATTCAACAGCGTACGCTCTCTTAGTTTGGGGATCAATAATCACTTTAGTAGCCCTAGATTCAGGAAGAATGTGTAGATTTTTTCTTCGTTTATGAGGATGTAAGAAAGCTTTAGCTGTACTTAACCTGTGACCTTTATTAGTCGTAGTTTGTATGTAACCAAATCCAAATTGGTCTGGGGCATTATAGTCAACAGTTGGATGCCCGAAATCACGGCCCGCTTGAAGAAAAGCTTCAATAAGACCAGTTCTGTAAAACAAAATATATAATTATCAAGCAAAACAATACTCATTGTTTTGTGCACATAATTTTAACTTTAAAAGAATCTAGTTCTCATGGAAGTAGTTTCATTACTTAATTTAAAAGTTTCCAAGTCTAGAACTTACTTAAATGGAACGTTCTCGACAGTTAGTTCGCCTTCACGGCCGCGGTATGGGGCGTTCTTGAATTTTTTTAGTTCGGAGCGCTCAGATTTTTTGTAATATTGCAAAACTTCCTCGTGAGACCTGTGGATGAAAAATTTAAAATATAAGTACCTTTTCGTATACGTTTAATAGTGATGGTAACAATGAATACAAAAAAAGATTTTTTAATATAAAGTACCAACAAAAGTAATAAGTACTTAATTAATTTCAAAGCATGGAATTCGAGTCGTTTGATTCTGGTAAAGACTTACCTATTTTATTAAATATATAAAGTTTAACGTCGAAATAATATAAAAATCTAAACTATCAGCCTATAATCATCCCACTGCAGGGCAAAGGCCTAGCGGGGCCAGCCTGAGACATATTTTTTCAAGTTTAAATACTTACTGATATTACATGTTATATTATTTTTTTTATTTCCATCGCTTAAGTTTTGCATGTAACTAAACAATAAACTAATCTATCTGTATCATATGTTATTTCATTCACGTTTTAATGAATAGAAACCCTTGGGTATGAGCCTCCTGCAGGTTTTTTCATCGTTTTATCGTGTCACTTTTCGCCTTTTTGATAGGCACTTTTCAAAATTATTCTCCTCTACAACCTCCTTCATTATTGGTATTAAAAAAATTAAACAACCTAAAGGCCTGGTTCTTTTGAGGTGGTAGGATCTACCTCCTAGTGGTCCACCCTGGGCAACGGCATCTTTGGTTTTTTAACCAATGATGACGGCTAACAGATTCCTCTGCGGTGGTAGGCTTCGTAAGAGGCTGCCTGGATGCCACCACCCTCCTGCCGGAGTCCAGCGCCAAACAGTTTTTCTGTGTGTGGGAGAACCATTACCTCTGGGTAAGCTCGCTCCATCTTAGGCTTCTTCTTAACCGTATATAGTTATATTAGTTAAGTATGTAGTCAAGAGCAAACCCATTATGAATTTTAAAAAATGCTTACCATCCGTAGTTTCCGTCAGCAGCGATACGGTCCCAATCCTGAGGGCGACCCCGAGTGTACAGCATGAAGTTGGTGACGGACGTGCCTCCCACAGCCTTGCCTCGAGGCCAAAAGCACCTCTGCTCTTCACTTCCTGAAACCATACGACCGTTTTTTTTTAAATTGCAGGTAAACCGAATAGTGGACAGTCTATAAAATTTAGAATGAACCTTTATATAAAATTAAAAAAAAAAATTTGGTATATTTGGTAAGTATTTTTTTGGTAAAACTTCTAACATTTGATGAAACTACGCTGGCTCACAGGGTTAAGAATATATGCTTAAGAAATTGGCGCTGTGACGTAATGTCTAGGTAGGTTTATTGGACAAAGAACCGCGCTCGGTATGCAAGGAGATGCGGGTTTGAGTCCCGCCGGAGACAAAAAAACGAGTTTAAATACTGCACTTTCATTAATTTAAATTACTTACATGGATATGATTTAAAATTCTGTTGAGCTGCTTTAGCAGCTTACAATATGATAATGCCACTTACACATAAGTAGAGTTTATCGGTAGGAAGTTAAGCTTCCTACCGATATAATAATACCGTCATATTTAAATATACGGACTAATAATCCTCAATCCGACTAGTAATCCGATTTACATAATAATCCGTAAATACTACCTGGGTCTATGTAGGTACAAGTAACACAGCCTAACGATAAATTTGCACAATTTGTCTTAGAAACATTAAAAAAAGTATAAAACTGGCTGACTGGTATGACTGGTATGACTAGTATGCCTGATGCATTGCAATTATTGCTGGCTTAACAATAAGCCACCTGTAACGAACTATTGTAATTTGCCAGTGGAAAAATCAATATAAATGCAAATCATTTAATTCTTTTGTGTAAGTTCACGTCGCTTTGTAGGCATGTGTAATGTTAATGAAGAATAATAACAAATTTTAGTCCTCGTAATTTACGTTTGCATATAATTAGCTGCCACAAGCAAGACCAACAAAAAAGTTAAGTACATTACGTCCGTGACTTGTTTTTGATTATGAAAGTAAAACGTAACGGCCTATAATTATCTCACTGCAGCAAAGGCCTCCATCATTGAATCCACGTTACCACACCAATGATGGGTACAGGAATTGTCACCACGCTTGGCAAATCCGGGTCGGTCGGCCGGATCACAAACTCGAGCAATGTTCGAAAATTTGAAACTCTAGTTGGCCGACCTGGGGGGGGGGGGACTCCGAGGTCTTGGCTCGGTGCTTTAACTAATATACCGACGGGGTAAATCAACTAAATGTATACCTGCCCGGTGAAGCTGTAACGGCCTTCTACCACAGCATAGGTACTTTCAGAAAAAAAAAAAGCTAAATGAATACTTAAGGAGACTACTATAGCTAAGTGCTTCCCCCAATTGATTTAATTTATAATAGGGGTTAAAGTATGAAATTGCCGTTTTGTATGGACGAAATCGAGAAAAGTCATTTTTCCATACTAACAATTTTTTAGTTTTTTTAAAAACGCCTGAACCGTTTTCGATGCAATTAAAGGTGAAAGTTAGATGGTTATAAAGCTACGCATTATAGTATTTAAATTTCTGAAAATCAAAGTATATAATACAAATATACTTAATTGAAGCAAGAAGGTCAGCTGACACATTGTAAGGGGTCTTTTCAACGACTTCCTTTGAAGTAATAGGCACTAGTATTGCTATTTTTTTTGTTAGTGAAAAGTTACTTTATTTAGTTTTTGATACAATACAAAAAGAATTACGCAATAATACGACTATACTTAAGAGCTATAAACAAAATAAAAAGTGGGAAAATAATCGGCAATTTCATACTTTTTTAACCCCTATTATTATCCCCAATAAATACCTACTAGAGGTAATTTGCTAAAATTATACTGTTCTAGTTTTTTGAGAATTGATTTTGTTTAGAAGTAATAAAATTAACTCAATTGGGGGGAGCACATGGCTCTAGTAGTCCCCTTAAATAGTTACGCCCGCCCTACTAATGACGCTCTTAGAATTTCCATAGCTTTAGAGTTTTGAACACTTCACGTCGGAAAAGAAATGCTAAAGTTTTATACTTGGTAAATTAAACAGTCCAAACACATCTTAAAACAGTTTTTAAAAAAATTAATGTGGACAACATCACATACACTGTTCCTGATCCCAATTTGAATAACTATTTAAAGCACTCGTATTTTAGAAACTAGAAACAACGAAGGTACCACAAAAACCCAGATCCGGGAAAATTTAAAAACTCATTTTTTCTACATTGACCCATGGCCATGTTCGTGTATCTGTCCATATTCGGTTTAGCTTTGAGCCTTTCAGTATTAAAAAGCTGTAACATGAGTAAAGAGTGTAGGGTAGGTAAATGCAAAAAACCGTCATGTTAAGATATGCATTTAAATACTATATAAATAAGTAAAAAACATATCAGCATTTCCTGAATGTTCGTTGCCATACTAAAGTAAATTGACAATCAAGGACCATCTGATGTTGGACAAATCAATATTGTACGAGTAATATCAATTACCTAACAGCCTCTCAGTCTACATATTAATAACGCCGTCAAAGGGTGAAAATACTCAGTAATTGTTCCGAAAATATATATCTAATAACTTTTAAGATACTTCGCTATGCTCTATTATTGGATTCAGTTTTTTGTTTTGTATATTTTTAGCTTTGTTCGGGCCACTCTAAACTTTTTAAACTTTTTAAATTGACGCAATCATTTGCATAAGGGAGCACCGAACGCGCGCAACAGATTTGAATTTTGTGAAAAAACTAATGAACGCAAGTTACGTACAATACAACGCTGCGTCGCACCGTTTTGTCCGGTGTTATTACTATTGTGTGATTTTATATCTATAGGTTAAACTTGAAAAATATGGGATCTTTAATTAAGCGCTTCCTAACTTTAACTTTACTTAAAACAATGTGTGCGTGATATATCATAGATCTTGCTTTCGTTTAAAAGGAAACACTACGGGCGAGAGAATTAAAAAATAGGTATTTGTTAAATCTATTGCTGTCGCGCAGTGCCAAACGCATTCACCGCAGAGTGTGATAGAGACAACTGCTTCTTGGACCGAAAATACCTACTAAAAGCACACCAAATCAACGTTTCGTAGTCCCCCGATTACTTTTCCAAAACTAGACCGATTTCAATACATTTTTCATTAAAAATTAAAGAAAGGCTTTGGCCGTGTTCGTATGTTTTCCTTTTTTTCTAAAATTTAGCCAAATTTGTTTTCTGGAGGTTTGAAAACAGAGGAAAATCTGGCGATTTTTTCGATTTTTGAGGGCACATATCTTTTTAATTAATAAATTTTTGAAAAAACAGAAAACATAGAAACATGCTAATAGTGGCCATAGATTTTTGTAATAAAAATTATTGCTCTACTGGTATTATCCAGGGAGGAAACAGGTGACTACGTTTGTATGGAAAAACGGCCGTTGTACTCGTATTTCCTCTTATAAGGCTTATCGATGCCATTATGTGTGGAATAAAACATCGTGTAAATGTCCGCAGTGGCTTCTCGAGTGGCGCGCATCCGAAATGTGCAAATTCCCATGAATCAGGATGAATTGGACCGATGGCATTATTTATGTTGGTTTTGAGGGCCTCTGGTATGTTATGTGGTTTGTGGCATATTCGCATAGACCAGCTACTTAAGAAAACCCCAAATTCAACAAGTTCGAGTTCTTGTGAACGACGAAAAGTCTACTGTCTCGGATTCTCCTGCATACTCTCACGTACAGCGCGCGGAACGCTGTCCGAACGTAACACCAATTTTAAATATAAAACAATTTTACTGTTGTTGAATTAATCCGTGCAAGGTGATTTGGCAAAATAGACATAATAAATGACAGCTTATTGAACAGGTGTAGCTTCACCAAGACGGCCGCTATCAACGGTCGAAGTTCTGAAGGCCCTATTGGAAGACCCTTTAAATATACAAATCCATAAATAATTAAGGGCTGCATTTTAACATTCTGTCTGTTACACAAGAACCCTTGTTTTAACACAAAATAAAGGAAAGTTCAGCCCGTCGAAGACGATTAAAATAAGTACAGTGTGCCGCTACAAGTATATGTTTTCCTGATTTCCTATGCTAGCGAAAATTTTAACTGTTTTAAATATAGGTCTTATCTATTTTCATCTTTCTTCAATTGTTTATAGTTATTTAGTTCTTTCATTGACTTTTTTATTATCTTTGTACACCAGCATCTTTCTTTATTGCTCAAAACCGCCTTTGTCCTGTGGTTATTACATTTGGCTCCCACCAGCTTCAAATGGAAAAATGCATATTCTCCTATAGATAGGTTGTCTTAACATATCAGTTTAACTCGTAATTTTAAGGAAATCATTTAGAATAAGTACCCAGTTACGTTATTTATTTTAAAGATTTCGGAATTTAAATTTAAATAGGTACCTCATTCGAATACGTTTGCGTTTAGTCACGTTACGTTAGTACATTAAAATACTCATCGAAACACTTACCTAAGCAAACACCAGGTTGATGTTCCATAGTGTAAGGCCAAGCGTAGTCAGTCAACTGCAGATAATGAGCTAAAGCTGGTATATCCGATAACAGCATTTCTGGCTTGCCTGCCTCGATAACCAACACAGTAGATCTTGGCTTGTCTTCAGTCAGACGGGAGGCTAGTACAGACCCAGCTGAACCAGCGCCCACAATCACATAGTCGTACTCGTCTAAAGGACTCGTAAAACCTGAAAACAAATTAAATTCCAATCAAGATGTAATAACGCGCGAACCTGCACGGCTGGTTCTTGCTTTTGAATTCATTTTATTCCAATGTCAAGGAACTCTTATGAGCTAAAGTGATTGAACGCATCCATGAATGCGCATGAAAGTTGATTTTTATTTTGATCAACGGCTATGTTTTCTAGTCGTTTGTTATCATTTGACGATAGGTATAGGTGTAGTCGTGTGATTCGCAAAGTGCAAAAACACAGATTTCGGGTTCGGTTCTTGCATTGTTTGTTTAGTAAGCATTTATAAGTATTTTTCTTTTGTAGCTACATTCATGTTAATATTTTTAATAAGAAGCTTTCAATCAAAATCTTTCTTTAATTATAGTATCATAATAAAACAAATCGAATAAAGGGTTAAGAAATTCCTCTTTAAATTAATAAAAAAGTAACAGGAATATCTAGATGTAGTTTTTTTAATCCTCTCTACTATATCTGTAAAAAATAGTTTATCAAAGACGCGTTAATTTTCACCAAAAAGCAGTACAGTGCCGAAAACTATTTTAAATGGGTTCAATATCTTAATTAACTTTTCTGCAAACCAGATCCAACTCACACCTCATTCAAAATCGAGTTATGTGAAAAAATGTGTCAAAAATAGGTAAATGGTTTATTTACTTGGTGTGTACTGTATATGCATAGCCTAGTAGATCAATTGTTATTTTTGTTCTATAAAATAATCACCATATTTAAATACTATATTCCAAACAAAAACTAGGTTTTCGCTTCACAAAAATTTTTTGGGTTGGATCTGGTTCCAGAAATGCGTCCCAATATGAGTAAATAATCAAAATTTTTGAGTTGCTTACCTTTGGGTAATGGGTAGCTATCCCGGAGAAAGTCAAAGGGATCATTGGAGTTCTGTGGCGAGTAATTAACGGCAACTGTTTGCATCATCATGTTTACTATTGGGCTTTGAGGGTAAGACCACAGCAGAAAACGTCCCTTCCTGTTGTTTTCTTTCTCTTTTTGATGTTCTAAGTCATTTTCTACTTCTACCTTTGAACTACTTTGGACATTTTCGAGACCAGCTTCGTTACCACTCACTTTTGTTTCAGGTTTTTTGTTGACTGGGTAGGGCCAGAGAATTCTTTGATCGATTTTACTGCCCGAATCCGATTCACTATATTTCCAGTCATTATCTGGTTCTTCTATTGTCACAACCTCCTCGTCATCTTCACATTTTACATTAATAAATAGGATTGCTAATAAAACTACTGATAGAGCTTGTTGTAAACCCTTCATTGTACCTGCAATGAAAATATTGCTATTAATAAATGTTTTTCATCTCTCTAGTTACGGATACAAGGCATACCTAGAGACTCGCGTTGACTCGGATTTAAAAAATATAAAGTATTAGAAAGATGCGCACAATATTAAATTAAAAAGTATAAACAGTGGTTAACATTCGTAAGTTTAATAAGTTACACGTACCGCTTTTTTTTTTCAATTATAATGATTTAAATATGCACAATTAGACCGGTTAATAGTGAATGAATACAGAAATTTTTCAATTCTCTTGTAATATAATAGTATTTAATGAAAAAATAACTAACCTGTGGTGTGTAAGATAATTCCAGAATTTTCAAGGGCAGCGTGCCGACATCCCCGCGGCTGGTTGCGGAGTGAGCCGGCCGTTTTGACCGGCGCGGGCGCAAGCCTTGACCGCCGCCTCGTACCGTTACGTTGACATAATGACCAATATTTAACCCGCATTTAACAGCTCTAAGATGTGTTTGTCATGAGCATTAGAACTATTTGACAAGTAGAGCAGGTTTGAACACAAACAAGCTGCAGGACAAAGGTGTGCGGTTACGGTGCAGAGAAATCTCAATAGAGAAAACGATTGTGTTTGACGTACGCATTAGAATCTTCTTACATGTAGAGTACGGTAATTGATAAATAAATTTAAGAAAGAAAACAACAAGTTTCTGATAAAACTACTATTAGAGATTACCGAAACTTTTGAATAGGCCCCATAAATCAATGAGAAATGTTACCAATTTGAGATAAAAATTTGGCTATGGTGCCTTCAATCAAAAAATTTACTAAGTCGTTTAGATTTCAGTTTGGACTTACTTATTCGATTTTTTTGCAATTAAAGGTTTAGCTGATTCATAACAATGTAGTCATTGAGAAAGGAGATGTCCCATATTGTATGGAGGCCAGGCCCAGAACCTGTACACCCCACCAAAAGATAGACCAATACACCTACAAGATTTTGTTATTATCCAATTCTTTTAAATTGGCTTCGTTAAGTGGTTCAAATAAAGAGTTAAGTAAGAAAATAGCAATACAAAACAACAAAACCATCATGGCGGAAGATGACATTTTGATGACGTCTGTCAGTTTTGGTTTCATAATCGCGCATCTAGGATTCGAGTGCGTGCCATCGCTTGCTGTAGTAACAACAAACATTATGAAAGTAATGTGTCGATCAATACCAAATCCAGATATCGAAAATGAAGTCGTTATAATGAACTACATTTAAAACACGACAAGCAGAACAAAAACTTGAAGTGAATGATTATGCCAAAGTGACAAGGGGTATCTGACAGCTACTGACATTTAAAGATTTTTTAGATTGACGCCATCTTGGAATGCCTATGGAGTTTGATAAATTATTCGATCTTGTTTATTTTTGAACCACTAAATTATACGTTATATAAATTTATATGTCTTTTTTCCAGAAATAGTAAATTTTTCTTGAGACAAAAAAATTTTTCAAGTTTATATACTGATATTATAAGTGCAATTAAGTTGCTAAAATATCAAATAAAGTAAATTTTTCTTGATTTTTGTAAATGGTGTACTATGTCTGGGCCTATTATGGGACATCTCCTTTAAAACACTCGGTTAATCAGCTACTTCCTGCATTTTATAGTAATGAATGAAAGACACTTGTCGCAAGACCTATTTAGACGTATGGTTAATTAATGCTGACAATAATATTTTTTTATTACGAATAAATTCTATTCGTTAGGGTTGGCATGCGTTTAATGTAGGCTAAAATTAAATGACTTGCAATTTATTTGTCGTGGCGGGCATCGGTACCGTTTGTTAAATGTCACATCCCTCGGGATCTGTGTGTTCTCTTGACAAAGTGGATAATGTTTCAACCCTGTCATGATTTTACAATGCCTTTTCTGGTGCTAAAATTGAATAACGAATTCACAAATTCAAAAGTATTTAGTCACTATTACGATAACTTTGACCAATAATGCTTTATTATAGTAAAATTACCTCGAGCGCACTAAGTATGGATAGTATATAAACAAATCTTGTAAATTGTATACTATAGATAAAGTCTGATGACAGGCGTGTACCAGCTGAAAAACCAAATACCTATTTAACGTTTTGGAATGCTAACCAGATAAATGTAGTGAGATGGGTATATCTCTGAGGCATATTGGCTATAGTGCATGAAAATACAAGGAGTCTTAACGTAGATATGGTGCTGCTCGAACCGTCTGCAAGTGCCTTCATGAAAATGTGAGAAGTATACGGTGTCTTAATACAATTGGTCTTTAAGGCCACCGGTAAATGCCCTGTCCTCTTATCTTCGTACCCTCAATTGTCTTGGCATTAATCAGACATTAAGATGGAGCGTAGGTGAGTGCTGTCGAACGGTAATATGCTAGCACGCAGATTTTTCCTTTGTATTGATAAAGTCAAGGTTTTTTCAAGATGTTTCAAAGTCCAGACGCTTGTTTTAAAGCTAATTGACTAAGCTTTTACACGTAAAGTCAGGACATCTCTAGGTCCGATATAATAACATATTCAGAATATTGTTGCTTCTTCCACGCTACTGCAGCGTATCAGAGATGATGAACAGACTGCGTGCCAGTCGCAAAGTGCTGTTGGAGATGTTATCTGATAGATACACTGCACCTATTTGTAGAAGTATTACACGGTAAGTAATTAAATCTAAATGCACTTCTGGTTTGATCACTTTCGGTGTCATTTCCCGCATAATATTTTAATACATTATACTTATTTTAAAGTATTAATATTTTCATACTATCATTAATTTTTGACAGAACGAAGTCTGGTCAGAGCATCTAGTGAATAATAAATGTAGGCAACACTACGTACCTACTTTGTTTTGATCCCAAACTAAGTAGGTACTTAAGTAGGTGTGTTTTGCGGAAATCAGAAAAACGAAGGTACCACAAACATCCAGATATAAAATTGAAGGAAAATCGATTATTTTACCACTTTAGGGCATTTAGCTCTGGCCTAACCCAGGCCCTCAGAGCTGGCAACATCTTGAAAACTGTGTGTTTGCCACACCACTGCAGATAAGTCAAACGAATTTATTTGAGCTTACAAAAATAAAAGTGTTAAAGTCAAAATGGAGATTCATTAAGCGAGCTTAAAATCATAACGGATTAAAATTAATGATTGCCGACCTAAATAAAAACGAGTACACTGAAGAGCAAAAGTTCCAAGGCAGGTAGATCTGAAAATTTATATGTTAAGTATAATTTTAAAATGTACAAATTGTAATAATTATGCGACATTGTTATATAAGTAAAATAGTAAGCTTAAATGAGTGATTGATTATTTTCAGAAGTTTGTTGATAGCCTAGAACCTTAATTTAAAGGGGTATGGTAGGTTTATGACTATGTTTACCCTTCACACACGTTTAATTGGATTTTTATTCGGAGATTTATTTCCAAAATAGTTCTTTACACCAATTGTCAAACATTTTCTTTCAAACAAACATGACATTATAAAGTAAACCAAAAATAATCCAAATCCGTTGCAGCCATTCTGAAGTGATGCGCATACGCACCGTAGGTATACATACAATTCGGTGATTGATTATTATTTATTAGAAGATAAGACCTTCTTAAAATCGAGTATAACTTTTAGGAACCAGTTTAAAATGATACATTTATTTTAAAATAAAAACATCTGTCTAGTGTTGTGTTCGCCAGTACTTGTACATTAAGTTCGTTGACCCCCACCAAGGCAGTGATGATTAAGATGTCAAAACAAGCGTATTTGCAAGCTATTTAGCTTTCCAATCATAGCTAGTTGTGTGCAAAATACATCGTATCTACTCTTTAAGCCGTTAGTATCCCGTCTCCTACAACAAAACAGAAATGTATACAGTAAGCCTCGTAAATGGAGTAGGTACCTACGAGACAAATACAAATCAAATGCTACAAAATATTGTGTATCATGCATGTTTTTGAGGCTGACTGAACAGCTGAAATCTCCCAAACTACCATGATGCATACGTCAAATTGTCACAATTGATATTGTATTTAAAGATCCGTTAAGTAGAAAATCGTTTGGTGAACTTACGTTTGTATGAGAATAGGCGTACTGTTGCCTGTGCATTGGCCACTTCCAACTCAGGGTATACATTGTTTTTTGCTATTGTGTTAGTATTTGCTTATCATAATTTTATTTCTTTTTAAAAATACAATTCTTGAAATAAAAATTTCAACTGCCCGAGGTGGGACACGAAGCCATAACCTTCTGCTTAGCGGGCGGCTACTCTAACCACTGAGCTACCCAGACATTGATGTGTCGACGAATCTATTCAAGGCTTTTTATATGCTAGCGAAATTTCATTAATGTTTTCGGTTAGTACCTCCTACGTTTGAAGTTAATATTTTAACAAATATATTATAACAATCGGTTTAGGCGACATGTTTTTGAAATGTTCTTACCATACTATAAATGCGCTCATTAAACAAACTCACTCTTTCCATTCCTTCTAGCCACACTGGTTTCGTATCCAAGTCTGATCTTCTTCAATCCTCTCGTCTTTGGAATTCCCTTTCAGAGAAAATTAAACAAGCACCCTGTAAACACATATTTAAGAAACTTGCTCGTTCTCATTTCCGCAATTTTTTTTTGTCATCTTCTATAGTTTCCCTTGTAACTGTAAGTTTTCTTTTTTATGTATTTATCATATTTCATCTATTTAGCTTATTTATTGTATAGTTATATTTGTGTATTACCATTTACGTATGTGTATAAGTATTGCTTGTATTGTTGTATGTATTATTATTTTTTATGTCATGCAATTTGTATCACACGTTAAATAATTACTTTGTAACTTTGCTTTTACTTTGTCGCACCGCCCACATATCATTTCTGCTTAATGGTCGACTGGCAGAGAATGCCATATGGCATTTGTATTTTTTTAATAGTGCGATAAAGATTAAATAAATAAAATATAAAAGACGGCACCGTAACAATACTCGTATATGTTTATAACAGGTCTAAGTTCTCTGACGCGGAACCCTATTCAAAGGACAACAAAACGTTGTCGGACCTGCAGCTGCCACCTAACGGGCCTGTAAATATACCGTTATGCATCGACTTGAGATTATTGCATCAACGATGTTTATTTAAATTACATACAAACTGGCTCGGCGAACTTCGTACCTTGTTCTAGTGAGGGTCGTGGCTTGTTTTTGACTATGAAAGTAAAATGTAACGGCCTATTAATCATCCTACTGCAGGGCAACGGCCGCCATTTAAATTTGTACGCGTACATAGTCGTAGCTAGTAGTATTATATACCTATAATACATACTTACATTTTATCACGCCTCCTTCCCAACGGGGTAGGCAGAGACCAAGGCATTCCACTTACTACGATCCTGGCATACATCTTTCGCTTCTTCCACATTCATCAATCTTTTCATGCATGCTCGTCGGTTTAGAGTACTCTTGACCTGACCTTTCTTCTGAACATCCTATAATAATACTAGCTACAACTATGTACGCGTGGCTGTTTCTTTAAAATTTTAGGATTCGAACTTTTTCTCGAATCTTTTTTTGAACAAAAGTAGCCTACGCGCTAGCTTAGCCTCTAACTAACCCCGTGACAATTTTCATTCAGAGCCGTTTAGTCGTTTTGACGTGAGCGAATAACAAGCATCATCCTTTTCGCATTTATAATATAAGTAAGAGTAAAATCATAAGATAAGGGTAAGATTTTTAAAATAGAAGTTTATAACTGGCCATTAAGACACTTAAAAACTTATTGGCAAAATACTTGCTGTATAAAATATCGCTCTCCGTAGAGTTCACTTAAAGTTACGGTCAAGAAAGTGGTCTATCACCCTAAGGTTAAAAATCATTCGCGAATCATAAAATAACAGGGTTGATTTTCCCATGTAAAAATATTCATGAGTCCATGAGTTCAACCTTATCACTATTTCACTTACAAATGACATTCTGTCAAAACTGGTAGACCACTTTCTTGGCCGACTGTACCTATGCGGACCAATATTCTTTCAAATAATTGAAATATTTTACCCTAAGGTGTTAAGACTTAAAAAAAGTTTATTTACGCTATACCAAACTCGTGAAATACTTAAGCTACGAAGTTAGTTAGTGTAATAACAGGTAGGGGAGCCCACGATGCTAAATGGGGATTTACTCGAGCGTCGTAGAGACCTATTAGATTGCAAAGCTTAGATTATAAGAAGAAAAAAACGTTATATAATATATACCTTTTCATCGGTGGGGGAAGCAGCTATAGATTTTTTTTTAAAACTGTTGCATGGACATACTCGAGCGCGTCAGATATTGATAGCATCAATCTCCTACGTATTTTTAATAATGAACGTATGTTAAGCTGATCATTTGCATGATGCGGGTGGTTGTACATGGGGTGTTGTAAGGGTTAAAAATGAAAAAAAAAAATGATCAAGCGCGTCAGATTTTCTAGGGGGGTGTTTAGTGCACCAAAAAAAAGCTCCCATTCAAAAATCTGACGATTTCGATCTGACGCAAATTCACGGCCATTATTATAATGTGCAAAAAAAATTCGGCTTTATATATGGGGCTCATATTTGGTAGAGGTACTTAACCGGGTACAAGGTATCCCCCTGTATATTAATCTGCCACGCTTTAGTAAATCCCGAAATCCCCGCTTGGGCTCCCCTACTATAATAACCATGCACCAACTCAAAATTGGTGATCAATTGCACGATTTTTGGTTAATATTTGTAATTAAAATGTTAAATAAAAAAATATATTTGTAATTTTGCGGAACATAAAATAGACCAAATAATATCATCTAGTTAAAAGATAAAAAACGATTTGGTTAGTCAAAGTGTTTTGCAGTTTTTATCATACTTTAATTAATTATACAATTTGCATAACTGGATCTATATCTGGCGAATCTTAATTATTTTGCTGCTATTTGGCGGCCCCGGGCAAAAGTGTCTATTTTCATTGGAGGTCAGTAGGCTGTGTTAAAACAGGCCCAGGTGGCAAAACTTTTTTTAATGTTCACAACATAAATTTCTTATGAACTACCTCCCCATAATCGCTTCCATGCACGCAAATATTGTATGGATATGAATATTAATATCTCCGACAAAGTGGCATAGTAAAATACTGAAAAATATAATGCGTTTTAAGGTTTCCCCCTTCACGTAAAATTAGTGATATAAATATTTCTTCGTATAACCAATGGTTTGGCCTGTCAAAAAAGTAGTACCTACCTAACAGTCTTACAGTCTTACAATAGTTGTTTTGAAAGGCATGCTCTTAAACGTAATTGATAGAGTTAATGGATATTGTGACGTTTTGAGTATGTATTACGTTTTATAGTGCAATTATTTGTTGGAGTATACCCTCCTCTGCCAACTAAACGATTGTTTGTGGATACGTGAAAAAAATCACAGCAGTAGCATAATATTAAAAAAAACACAAAAATGATAAAAATATGGAACCACTAAATTCCTGGCACGACATGCACTTGGCCGGCTTTTTATTTTGCTTTCATCGCTTCAAAAAATTTAAAACTATTATATTATTAGGCTATGCTTTTGTTAGAGTTACTTTAGCGCTATCTCGTGATTATCAGACGTATTAAAGCGTCGGACTAAACGCGTTTTCAATGCGTAGCTCGGCGATGTCGTCAGTCGACGTAGTGCGAACATTAGTAGCAAGCAGGAAACTGTTACGGGTTAGTTATGGCGTATTACCGCAAGATGGCGGCAACATCATGAAATATCTAATTTCGTCACATACAATTTAAATAATTCCAAATTAATTGATGTCACAAAAAGAAGTTATATGTAAGAGTTTACAAGGAGTTAAACAATTTAAATGTTTTTTTAATAGGATTCAGTTACTTAACCCGCGTTACTTTAGACAAGGAGCTGGGTGGAACGGGGCGAAGTGAAAAAACTACACTTCTCATCAGGAAAATCTAATCACTTCCGTTTTTATGGTTTCTGTCCTTATTTAACTTAAGAGTTTTCGTTCCATTATAAAATCACATGATTGTTTACCAGGCAGTTTAGGCATTACAGTGGTAAGCGAAAATTGTAAATTCAAAGTTTATCTTACAAATGTAATGATTCAATGTTTTGAGACAAAATTTTAATGTGTGTTAGAGTAGATACATTTCACCTTGGACTTTGGGACGTCTGAAAAAGTTTTTTTTTAAGCATTATGGATACATCGCCCGCAGAAGCCGCCCATGTGGTGGCATTGCTGGATTCTGCTTTTTTTTTTTTAAAACAATGGGTTTGCTCTTGACTACATACTTAGCTCTACGGTTAGGAAGAAGCCTAAGATGGAGCGAGATTACCCAGAAGCAGCCTATTGCTTGATTTAAAAATTTTAGGATTATAATTTTTCGGGAAAACAGACGCAGGCAGGTCATTCCACTCCTTGGCGATCTGATAATCTTTACAAAACATTAACTTGCAAGGTTTTTCGATTTTTCTGATAAGTGTAGATTACCACTGAAGCGGAATGTTGCGACAAACCTAAGCAAAGCGGACGCTCAATATACCTAAATTGATGCGGCGTAATATTCTCGCACTAGACAAACATTTTTTTTATGATTGCTTTAGAGCTCTCTGATAAACTAGGTTCAAAAAATGTAATCGGTTTAAAATCGAGCCTCGAGCGGATTTTCCGAGCTTTACAAATACAAGTAATGGGAATTAATCCCTACAGCGCAAGAAGGCTGAAATGATTAGATAAATTTTGAATCAAACAATTTCAACATAAAAGTAGTTGTCTATTAGTAAAGCTTAAATATCGAATTTTACTCGTAGTTAATGACCTAAGCAAGTAGCAAAAAAAAAACAGTTATTTTAAACAGATTATAAGTAAAGCCACTTGAACTAGCACAACATCACGGCACCTTTACTTTCTTTCGCCAATAGGTTATTTGACAATGCGAAAAATAAAGTGCTTCTATTTTTAATTAGATCATCATCAAAAAGCTGTCAAAAAGCCGTGACAACAGCGGTCGATGTGACGGCTGAGATATCTGTGATCATAGATTTAATATACTGCTATTAAATCTATGTCTGTGATCATCACAGCCACAAGCGCAGTGTATGACGAATCGCATATAAAAGAATGCCAGGGCCGGTGGCAACGTCAGGTCAAATTTACGTGACCCGACACATAATAACTATAAAAACATAATATAAAATTATCTTACATCTTTTTCATCATCAGCCTATTGCAGTCCACTGCTGGACATAGGCCTCTCCAAATGCACGCCACTTAGGCGTATATACAGCTTTTTAACTTCATTAAAATAACCTTTAAATATTTAAATGAGCGTCGCTGAGTCGGGGAACTGCAATGTGAAGAAAAGTTAGACAAATGATAATACCTACTAGTTTTAAATTGTATGAATAGTTGATGTTTTTAAAGTCGCTTAAAATAGAGATTCGGGTGCCAAGATAAACTTGATTTGGTTAAATATGTGCCTTAAATTTTTTTGGTCCAAAAAGTAGGTATTTTAGTTTGTAAATATGGTCTGTAGTTATTATTTACTTGGTAAAACATGCATGCACGTCCGTTACGTAACCAATAAATCATCACAATTTTCATTACCAGGAATGAAAAATTACGAGGGATTTAAATAATCGTGTTTTTGTTACATGAATAACCAAGCATAACGTTTTACCAGGAAGCCCGATTTTGGTGTATTTTTACAATAAATTTCAAAGTTGATCCCATTTTGTAGAAATAACATAATTAAAAAATATACCGACGAAAATCCTGCCATACCTACTTCACAAGAATATACTGACAATCATCATTGAACCGACTCGTTCGTCGAATTCGTGGCTTTATTCATGCTTTTTGTCGGTTATTTTTTTTTGTTTAAATAGTTTAACTAGTCTCATAGTAATGACACAAAAGACAGATAGTTAATGATTATTGTCTAACAAAGAAGAATTGAACTCGTCACCCGTTTGAAACGGGTGACGAGTCCAAATCTTCTATTTTATAACATGAGTCGTTCTATTCCGATGTAGCTTACGCAACGTTTCCATTGTAACACAAAACTGTATTCTAGGTACTAACCAATTACAAAACAGAGTCAAATCGCAACTTAAATTAAAACAGTTAGGTTGTTAATATATAGGTACCTACCTACATATATTGGAACAGTGAAATACTTAGTAACTTTGATGTTTATTCCAATTTATGATTGTTACTTTTAATGAATAATATTCAATAACACACATTGTGGCATTAAATTAATGACATAGAAAGGTAACCCCTTTTTTTTTACGCGAGGAAAATGCGTTACGCATCATCACCACTGCCCCGGGGGAGGGCAGGGCGGTATGTGGGACTCCCGGCGCCCTGAAAAGGGCACTGCTCCTGGGAATGGGTCCCAGAGGTATACCCACTAAAAACCTCGCGTCGCCCGCCGCGCTGACTGACGGCAGGGTCCGTGTAACCCCTACCCGTGCGTAACAAAACGTTTTACAACAACCAAACCAATACCAGAGTCAAATTGTCATTTAATAGTTTTTTTTTTGTAGGGATACTGCAACCCGAAATCCTTTTTTTCTTCGATTGTCTTTGATGAGACTTGTACCACCTTCCGCTGGAAAGTATGACAGTCAAATTTTTTTTCCAGGAATTGTATTTTCAGATGACACCAGTAATTTATACATACAGTCTCAAACCATTGTAGGGACCACTGAACATGGAATAACGTTAAAAAGGCTGTCATGCGCCATTTGTATATGAACCGACGTCGCCGGTTGCGCCGCACTACACAACGCCATAAACGAGTTCATAGAACGCCAATCATATATTAAATTTATGACGCCAATCAAGCGAATTTTTTTGACATCGTATCAAAAAAAAATAGCTACTGGATGTGTATTCTCATATTTAATAAATTACCCCAACATATAAAAGACTTGCCCTTAAATATGTTTAAGGTGCCCTATATAGGTGGCTAAATGAACACTGTTTTTACAGTATTAATGAATATTTAAATCTTAGTGTAAACAGATAATTTTAATTGCTTTTATTGACTGTAAATTTTGTGACATGTTTTTATTGGTATTTGAATTTTATTGCTACATGACATTCTAATATATATTTTTGTTTTAATTTGATATTGTAATTTATATGACATTTGTAAAAAATGAATTTTGCATGCTATTTATTGATGGCTGAAAAAGTTGAACTCCATAACACAATTACCACCTAGATGTACCCTTTTTCAAAGGCAAATAAATATTCATTTCATTTTGCGCGACGTCAAAAGTTCACACCAATCACAGCGCTCACTTACAAGCATTTGCTCATAACCTCTGTAGCGCGCCTGCCCCGCCTACATCGCCTTTCTTACCTTTATCCATGTTCTGTGCTAGGGACAGTCTCAAAACGCTGACACTATTTTCCACCATTTTTTAATTAGGAATATGGTACCAACAATTCTCATCGATTGCCGATTTCACATAAATGGTCGTACAACATAAAAAGCTTCGAATTGTAGACCTCTATTTAGTCTCATTGCCTCAGTAGCTACGGTGTGAGCCCAACCCAATTTATCATCATCATCAGCCCTAGAGTGGGCTACCATTATTGGACATACCCAGTGGCGGCGCAAGGCCTAAATTTAATGTGGGCGAGGTAATTTCGCGAGGCCCTCTGATAATATGGGCAAGTACTTTGCGAGGCCCTCAGATGGTATAAATAACTTTATGACATAGTTTATCAGAAATATCTAGTATTCCATTCAGATTTAACACATTCCGGGACACAATGCTAGACACAATAGAAGTTTTAATGTTATCACGTCGACAGGCGGTTGGTGTCCTGGAAAGTGTTAAGCCAAAGAGTGGAATATCTTTAAGTTGATAATTAATTTTTAATGTATTTATTATGTAATTTTGGGCATTCCATGATTTTTCTTTATCGCACCGCGACCGCCTTACGCCGCCTCTGGACGTACCTATGCTTTTCCAAAAACAGAACTTTGCCATATTTACCACATTTGATTGGTTTGGTTACAGGTTGGTGATCATGGTGGAGAGAAGAGGCTGATGACCGTCTTCTTTTGGTAGTACTCCCTTAATTCAATCAATCAACAGCCATTGTCCGTCCACTGCTGGACGTAGGCCTCCTTCCAGTCACGCCACAATTGTCTATCCTGGGCTTTCCCCACCCAGCTGCTGCCAATAGTTCTCCTAAGGTCATCAGTCCATCGAGCCGCAGGGCGTCCTAAAATATGCTTGCCTAAACGAGGTCTCCACTCCAGAATTCGTCTGCTCCAACGTTTGTCGGTTCTACGGCAGACGTGACCAGCCCACTGCCACTTCAGCATGCTTATCCTTCGGGCTATGTCGATAACTTTCGTCCTCTGAAGAATATGCTCGTTTCCTATCCTGTCTCTTAACAAGATACCGAGCATAGCCCTCTCCATAGCTCGCTGAGCGACTTTGAACTTGTGAACTAGTCCTCTGGTAAGTGTCCACGTTTCCGCAGCGTAGGTCATAACTCCCTTAATTGCCTCACACCAATGGGATGAGAATAGGTAGAGCCATTCAATTTTGGACCACGGCACCTCTTCAAATAATCTATAAAATTGCATCATTAATTTTTAAAACTACTTTAATCATAAATTGATCGATTACACTTAACTTAAATGAAGCGTCGGATTTCGGTCACAAAAGGCAGACAGTACAGAAGGCAATCTAAGTACACACAAAGTGCGCTCGAGCAATGCACACAAAGACTACGCTCACGGTTACAAATTCTCGGACCAGTTCGGACCATTGCTAGCGTAAGTGTCAATTGTAGGCGTCAACGCTGTCATTTGTTTGAGTTACGCGTCTGTGAAGATTTTTATGCAAAAAGATTTATGTGTAAATTCAACATTTAAGTAACGGTGAATTTTCATTATTATGAGGTACAGACTTTAACTTTTATAATTCTTTCCATTAGCTTACCAAACAATTGTAAAGTAAGAAAGTATTTTGACCTTTTTAAAATAATTAACGCGCATTTCGTCAATGTCGAACTCGTCGTAAGATATTGTAGTTATAAACAGTTCCTTACAATTGAATAATAAATCAAATGACTCTAGTGCCACTAGTATGAGAGTTTTTTGTGCATAAGCCAAAGTTGACTACCCTAACGAGACAGCCGTATGTAGGTTTGAGAAATTAAGTACATACATGAAATAAGCTTCTGTGCTTATCTGTCTTTTGTGCTTTGACTCACAGCAACGTATAAAAAATTTACAGAATACGAATTTAAAACGCGTAAGATTCATGTTCGAACAGTAGATAACGTGGGTCGAAACGCTACTGACATAGTAGCATACGAAATTTAATCGTAGCTTAGTATGGAAGCCCTTTCCCTAGACTGGACTATATTAGTACCAATCATGTCTTTGGGTAGATTATTCATCGTATAATATTTTAGTCTGTTTTTAGACTTTGAGCTTAATGTTTTTTGGTGTCCTATTAACTATTTAATGCATGAGGGATTTTTAGACTGGTTTCAGCTCTTATTATAAGTAGTATTTAGATTCTGCCAGTGAATAGTTGCTTTGAAATAACTGTCTGCACCAAAAATGTGAAATCATTAATGTCACGTTTGCAATATCAAAATGGACGCTTTCAATCACGCGTGAAGTGACGCAGGGCACGAGGGAATGCTGCCGGTGCCGCTGTGTTCTGATAACACCTCGCTTGCACATTGAGGTACATGAGTATCTACTATACTACTCTGTCAAGAAAGTACCGGGAAAATAACAAAATGTTTGCCATTCATCCAAATTTATTTTATCACCTCCAAAGTTCCTTCAGAAACGATACACTTACGCCAACGAATAATCCAATCATAAAAACATTTTTTAAACGCTGTTTCCGGAATTGAGTTCAGTTCTCGCCGCGAATTCTCCTTTATGTCTTGAAGTGTTTATTTGGGTTTATGAAAAAGAAAGAAGTCGGCTGGAGTCATATCTGGTATATGGTGGTTGCTTGATGGTATTTGTTTGGTCAAACTGATGATGAATGAAGGAATGATAGCCTTGTGAGAAGGCGCATTATCGTGGTGCAAAATCCAGGAATTTTTCGTCTAATTTGCTCTCATATGCCGCATATCGCTTAAATAATATTTTTTATTTACCATTTGACCTTCCGACAAGAATTCCGAGTGCACAACACCGCGATAGTCAAAGAAAACAGTCAACATGTCTTTGACTTTTGATCGACTTTGGCGTGGTTTATTCGGTTTCGGTTCAGTTGGAAGGCGCCACTCTGAAACTTGTTGACTAGTTTGCATGTCAAATTCGTAAACCCACGTCTCGTCACCAGTAACAATGCGTTTCATGAATGTTGGGTAGGAATTGACTCGTTCTAGCATGTCCTCAGCGACTCTCATGCTATTGAGTTTTTGGAGAAAATTCAGGTCTTTTGGGACTAGCCGAGCGGCATTATGTTTCATACCCAAATGATTAGTTAAAATGGTACGACGGATCGACTCGTGAGATACAGAAAGTTCGGCGTCTGTCTCTCTCAAAGTTGAACGAGAATTTTTAATCATTACTTCTTGCACTTTTCCTATGTTAACTTCAGTTGCAGAAGTTGATGGCCTACCAGAGCGAGGCAAATCTTCCATCACATCTTGACCACTTCCGAACGCTTTGTACCACTCATAAGCAAGTGTTTTTGATAAAGTCGATTCACTGTAAGCCTTCTGTAACATTTTCAGTGACTCCGAACACGAAATTCCATTGGCGATGCAAAATTAAAGACAAACTCTTTGTTCGATGTTTTTGTCCATTATGAAATTAGCAATGCACTCTAGATATAATATGACTAAAAACAGCACTGTATTTAATATAAATAACAGATGCAACTCAAACTCCGCGCCAAAATGGAAAACAGTTGTGCCAATCTACCAACAACAAAAATTGAATTTGGAACCATAAACAAATCATCCATTCCATTCGTGATACTTTTTTGACTGAATGTATATGAAACGCTTACTAGTATTTAATGTAGCTATAAAGCTAGGTCAGGAAATGATGGAACTGTTAATTTGGATTTGATATGTATGCATTCTGTAGGTATCTGATCACGAATATAAAAGCGTAACGGATATTATGAACTCTCCGTAATTAATTACTGCTGGGACCTGTTATTGCACCTGCACATTGCGTTATCGATCACTTAGCAATTTTACGTAATATTCTCTCGGTCCCGTATTCATTAAACTTATCGAACCTTACTTTGATTTTATAATACCAAAAATATATGAGTCAAGTAGCTAATTACGTACAGGCTTGTTTAAGAATTATAAAACTGCCTCGCTTTTAAGCCACGTTTACAAGCTGTTATAAAGGGTCACTAAGAAACGTGTCGTTTGCAAGGTCGAAGCAGTCCAGCCGGCTGAATAGGACGGGCTTCGCAAAGGCTAAAGAACCGTGGTCGACCACCTCCAGACTATTTTGTAGATAATAAGGAAACCAGCACAGTATAATCAACCGCTGTGTATTGCTTTTGTGGACTTGGAGAAAACCTGCAACTCAACATTGAAACCAATAAAACTAGGACTGTTCTAGAATCCTTACAGTGATGCCAAATGGACTAAAAATTATAGACCGTGCATTTTCAAATGTCTGACAAACGAAGCCCACGTTCGCCGAAAGAAATATATATCATTCTTTCGGTGAACCGAGCTGTCGGTAAAAAAATATATTTGTATCGATGAACGATGAACAGTGATTTCTATGTACAATTATTTCGTTCAAGGGTAATTCTGTAAATTATTTAGGGCTCTATGTATATAGTTGATACACAGTGATTTCTGTTTCTATGTACATAGCAATCACTGTTCAACGTTCATCGATACAAATATATATTTTTTTACCGTCAGCTCGGTTCGCCGAAAGAAATATATATCATTCTTTGAGCGAACCGACCTGTCGGTAAAAAAAATATATTTGTATCGATGAACGATAAACAGTGATTTCTATGTACATAGAAATCACTGATCTCCAGCTCTGAATGATTTACAGAATTACCCATGAACGAAATAATTGTACATAGAAATCACTGTTCATCGTAACACCTCGGCAGTGTTATTTATATTTAGTCTTAAAATATTGCTTTTACTTTTTACTTTTCCTTTTAAAACACACTGTGATATGTATAGTAATAATTGTCTCCACTACTCGGCTGCGGCCGGGTCCCGGGCGAATGAAACTTGCACAGCCACGAGTACGTCCGTGCGCGTGCTAAATAAGGAAACCGGTCTGAAAACCATTAAATAGCAATTGAAAATTACGTAAACTCTAAAGTTTACTCTTCGATAAAAAGGCAGATACTGTGTAGGTAAGTTTTGCATTATTACTTAATTTTATTTAGGTACTTCATAAAGACAACTTAAGTGAAGTAGCAAACGTCAACATTTTTGCCTATTATAATAATGTCTAATTACAATGTCTAATGGGTATGTTTAACTTTAAAATAGGTACGTAGAATAACCTTTAGACCAAAACCTACAGCAAAAAGAAGCTGCGTTTTGCTGTCTGCCCCTTTGAGAAGGGTAGCAACCTAATCAATTAATGGCTTTTATTTTCCCGTATCTGGCTGCGTTCAGCAGCAGCTTAAATAAATTTAACACTACCTTTGCATTCATGTACTATGAATGCTTTTCGGTAAACAAAAAAAACACTAAAGGAATCTGGTAGAGCGAGCTCTACGTCATACCTACTCATTTTTATAAACTTAATTTGTTTTTTTAATTACTTCCAATATAAATAGCAGCACAATCAGTTAGTTGTATTTTCACACCCACCGTTCTTGTTGTTCTGCACTGTAATTGGCTAAAAACTTGCTTAGATGACACCGAATGCACTCTAAGAGAACTATGAAACGGAAATTTGACGTTTCCGCTCATAAGAAAGCCAATGAACGAGCTAGAAAAATAATGTTTTCCTGTTGCCATGAACCGCTCACGCTGTTAATTTATTGAAAGTTCTCCACATTGAAATTACCCCAAAAAACCGCCTTGTTAGAAGGATCCAGTAAAGGTGTCACGCCAAACATAAGAACTACGAAGTTAAGGCAATACCTATTGGACTGTTTCGTGGGTTTTTCACAACTTGTACCTAATTGATGTGTATTTGTTTTGGAAGCCAATATTTCTATTTTATGGCCTTCCGTATACTATTATTCCGCTCCTATATTATTCATTCCACCTGACAACGTATATATTGGTTGTGATTACCGCTTCGCTACATATTATTTACATGCTCTACCAGAATCTCTTAAAAGCCAATAACAAGTCATCGTTATGGCAAAGTGATTATAAAACGCCCTTTAATTGAAACCAATAACAAATTATATGAAGTGGTATTGGCATCATAAGCTGCAAGTGAACAGCTCTCGATAACCAAATAACATTGCTTAAAAATTGTCTGAGACTTGTTAAGTAAATTAGCTTAATGAACCGTGTTGTGCCAGCCTATATAATAACTTTACCCCCTCTTATCCTATGGGTGTCCTTATATTCCACCACTGATCTGACTTTGATTAGCAATATGAGGACCGTTATGAGGTCCGATACCACCAGTTATGAGGACCATTTGGATCAGTGGTAGTAAACGCTGCTTCTGAGCCATGGGTCGCGGGTTTGATCCCCTCACAGTACAAATATTTGTGTGCATGAACATTTCTGTTTGTACTGGTCTGGGTGTTTTCTATATATTATAAGTATATATTTACAAAAAACATATATATAAGGAAGTTAATCGGTTGTCTAGTAGCCAATAAGACAAGCTTCTTAATAGTAGCTTAATTTGTTACTAGATGACTCTGTGTGGCCCAGTATGGCATGTCTGAAAATATTAATTTATTTTATTTGTTTATAATATGTGACTAATATAATAAATAATATGTGAATAATGAATAATATGAAACCCTTGTTTTTTAAAATTTGTCACCAATAAAAAATATTAAATAAAACCGCTTCCCAGAAGAAGTTACAGATTGAGGCAAAATCATCCTTTTGCAGAGGTCAATGGCCAGCTGTAGGTATACTAATTGTTCAACCTAGAACCAATAAGCGAGGTGACATGGAGAAATGAAAGAACAAGCCTTCAACTCATTTAGGCATTTATTGAGGTGTCGAGCAGTGTATGCAAGTATCTGGTGGGTCAGGCATTTCCAACTAATATATAGTGTATCCGAAAAATCGAAACGATAGTGCGAGCTAACGCGGTACAACGCCATCTGTTGGTACCGTGGTGAAAACAAGTAACTTTACTTTTGTACTGACCGATTACACATCCTTGGCAAGCTTGTACACTAATAGAAGCTTAAGAAAAGCTAAATGATTTATTTGTCGGACTTTCCACATTTGAGCAATAAGAGGATAATACTTTATTTGACAATAAATAATTCGTTATCAGAATAAAATAAATGTGGACCATATCACATACATTGTTCTGATCCTTTAAGTAAATGTGTCTTATGTGTCACAGTGGACGTTATGAAAAATTTTGCACAACGACGGACAACACCAATACCATTTTTAATCTGTCCAGGAATTGAGTGTGAACGATTACGAACCGCGTGTGTAATTTTTTCAGAGGCTTCTAAGTAATTTTGATAACGTAAACATTTTATTTACCGATGAAACGACGTTTACGCAAAGCGGTATTTACAATGTACATAACGAACGTTATTGGAGTCAATTAACAGCCGGTTCCAATAACCTATCTATCTTCAGTTTTGGCATATCGGAGTTAGGAAACAGTTTCTATCTCTGTTTTTGCCGTCCAGAGAAACAAAGACAGAAGTTGTTTTCTATCTCCGATATTCAAAAACTGAAGATAGATAGGTTATTGGAAATGGCCGTAAATGAATACCAATCCGTGGAAAACCATTTTCAGCACTGTTTCACAGTACCTAAACGTGTGGGCTGGAATGCTGGGAGGTACTCTTCTCAGGCGGTATTTAATTGTAGGCTGTTTGAACGGCGAGTCCTACATGACCATTTTAAGTCATGTTTTTGATATACTGTTAGACAACGTCCCACTGCAATCATTGCGAAACCTCTATTTCTCTTGTTGTATCTTTTGTTAGTTAAACATACTTCAAATTGATTAAAAGATAGAGTCTTTTACTGCAGCACTAAAATAAACTGACCCGTGATCATTAAAAGCCACGCAAGTACTCACGATACGTTAATTATGGCGTAATTATATCTGAAAGGTTGCGTCAAGGTATATTAATTAAAACTAAATTCTTAGGTTTCAACGGAATTCTTACTTCTTGTACTTTGAGTTATAATATTATCGTCCTTTTAAAAAGAGTTCTGTTTGCGGGCTATGCTCCATTTTTTCTAATTATGAGAAATTAAGAGATACGTAGCTAATTTTCAGGGTTTGAAAATGTTGTGGGTCTGAACACGAATGTTTGATCAGAGATTTTTATACGAAATATCAGATTTTTAAACTACAACAGCCCGAACAATCGCTGCCAGGCTGTTGTAGTGGGGGGCTACAGATCAGATTTTATTTGTGTACCCACGAGCAGGTATGCTTGACGGGCGAGAGAATTGAAAAATAGGTATTTGTAAAATCTATTGCTGTCGCGCAGTGACAAACGCCTTCACCGCAGAGTGTGATAGAGACAACTGCTTCTTGGACCAAAAATACCTACTAAAAGCACACCAAATCAGCGTTTCGTAGTCCCCCGAATAACTTTCCAAAACTAGACCGATTTAAATACTTTTTTCATTAAAAATTCAAGAAAGACTTTAGCCGTGTTCGTATGTTATCCTTTTTTTTTCTAAATTTAGCCAAATTTGTTTTCTGGGTGTTTGAACAAAGCGGAAAATCTGGCGAATTTTTTCGATTTTTGAGGGCTCATATCTTTTTTATTAATTAATTTATGAAAAATCAGAACACATAGGAACATGCTAATAGTGGCCACAGATTTTAGTAATAAAAACTATTGTTCTACTGGCTTTATCCAGGGAGGAAACAGGGGACTACGTTTGTATGGAAAAACGGCCCTTGTGTTTCCTCTTAACAGGCTTAGTACCGTAAAAATTGAACTTTGTCGCGAAACATATTTTCGGATGAGAACTTGGCCTTCATTTTTTACTTCATAAATGGGCTCTAATTAAGATACTGAAATCCTATAAAAAATTTTGAAGGGGATGAAAAAGTCAGCCTGTATATTTGTAATGGGAAAATAATTAAGAGCCTTAATCTATTCCTTCGTAGTCAATCGTCTAGTAACATAATTAAAAATGTAAAACTTTCGTTACTCTTTGAGAGGGGTGACTAATAATATAAGGCAAAAGTGTCACAGACATCCAAGAATGATCGTCGGAAGTGTTTAGAATAGTAAACAGAATGAGACCGCGGAGTCAAGCCCGTAGAATGATAAGGTATCACTCGCCGCGTTTTGCTTTATTTGTTTTTGACAGTTCTTGGTAAGAAATCCAAATTATCTAATAGAAAAAAGAGGTTTTCAATTCAAATTAATTTAATGTATTAAGACAAAGAATTTGGGAAATAATAATAAAAGCATATTATTATTCTAAGGCTCTGTCCTTCGTGTTTGTAGGTCATCCATATATACCTGTATATAAGGATGACTACTTTTTCATGACCTTAAAAATTTTTATAGGCATTCAGTATCGTATTTAGAGCCCATCTATGAGGTAAAATATGTAGTTCAAGTTTTCACCCCAAAAATATTTTACGCAACATTGTTTTCAATTTTGACGGTCCTAAGCGGGTTAAGGTATGAAGGGTAAGTGAAAAACTTATAAATAGTATCGTAATGAATGAATGAGATGCGCCTCGCGTAAAAAAAGTGATGCTAGGAGGCCATATCAAAAATTTTTAATTTTTGGTGGATATTTTCTAAGTGCTTTATCTTGACATTTTTGTACTGGGCTATACCAAAAGAAAAAATACATCATTTGTTTTTTGTCTCGTAGATTTTTGTATTAGGAAGATGATTAAAATTTCATCCTGAATAATTTAAAATACTTTATTATGCATCTGTGAGTATAAAATATGTTCTTGAGTACGCAAGCCCTATATCGTCTCTTCAGTAAAATACTTATCATAAAATCCCCAAACAAAGAAATATTTGATGGTAGATGAAATCGCAGCGCGATGTGGCAAAATATTTGATTATAACATCGTTGTTTGTATATTGGAAAAGGAAATATTGTGTTTCTATTGTTTAAGGAAATTGTGTATTGTATTGTACTGTATTGTATCTTATTATATAAAACTAGCTGGTGCCCGCAACTTCATCCGTGTTAATTTCTGTTATTATGATCGCGATTAAGAAGTTCTTAAAATAACATAGCCTAAAGCCTTCCTCTATAAAATGGACTATCCAACACAAAAAAAATTTTTCAATTCGAACCACTAGTTCCTGAGATTAGCGCGTTCAAACAAACAAACTTTTCAGCTTTACAATATTAGTATAGATGGTATGATACATAAATGTAGTCAATAGTAATGTCGACAATGCATTTCGCGTCGAACGCTAACATTCAGTCAAATATATAACTATAACTAACTATTTCTATTTTTAATTTAGTTTTAAAACAACTCAAAATCAGTAAATTATTATCAGGCTCTCGAACCTGCATCTAATAAAAAATGTTAAAAAAAAGTTGTAATAAGTAATCCGTAAACATAATTAAATTTCAGAACTACAATATTTAAATGATATTATATAAATATAGAAAAGATGGTTATAATTACCATCTTGCTCGTACACATTACATTATCTGAATAATAATTGATACAACGTTCCGAGAAAATATTCTTTGAACTTATCTACACAAATATTATAAAGAGGAAAGATTAGATTGTTTGTTTGTATTGTACAGGCTCTGAAACTACTGGACCGATTTGAAAAAATATTTTACCATCAGAAGCCAAAATCATCCCTGATGAAAATGGATTTCTTTTTACCGCGGGACCCCGTACGTCTACTACTAAACGGCTCGATAGCTTGACTAATGGGGTTGAAATTTTGTATGTGTATTTCCATGGTTTCTCAGACACGAATGTTAACACATTCGTATCTACCTAATCTGTCTTTCAATATGCTACCGCAAGGAACAGGTTTCCTACCGCGTGAAATGCGGTGGAGTTCACGCGAGCAGAGCCACGGGCGATTAGTATTTAATATTTTATATTTTGCTGAGTGACTTTTTCTGAGTTAGTAGCTGTAAGTTATTGATAAGTCGAGGTATGAGATAGCCAGTTTTTCGCTCGCCGTATATATGCATTCTTTGCGCGGGCGTGAGGAGTAGGTTTTTAGTAGCAGGTCGGAAGGGTTCGAGTTTGATATTATTATTGCAAGTTAAGTTGCTAAATCATCATACAAACTTGATACTTGACCACTGATACTGCACTGCTATTGAGGTAGTAAAACTATTGAAATATGTTTATCTATAGGTACTAATATTATAAAGCAGAAGACTTTGTTTGTTTGTTTGTTTTAACGCGCTAATCTCAAGAAGTACTGGTTCGAATTGAAAAAATATTTTTGTGTTGGATAGTCCATTTATCGAGGAAGGCTTTAGGCTATATAAAATCACGCTGCGACTAAAAGGAGCGAAGCGTCAGTGAAAAATGTTGCAAAAATGGGGAAAATAATTCATATTTGAAGGCTTCCGCTGCGTGCGCTGCGTCAACGGTTCAAGTCACCCAAAAATAAATACCTAAGTAACAACAGGAATTGACGCGGACGAAGTCGCGGGCAACAGCTAGTTCGTCAATAAACCATTAATATTTTTTTTATAAAAATGCAATCATAAAGCTATTAGGGTTGAACTTTTGACATACACATACGAGTAGGTGCGGCATAAAACAAAGCTATAAAAGCTTCTCTCCTCAAAATACAAAAAGTACGATACGTTGTGAGCCGATGGGAGCATAAATTCCGTTACAAAAGTCTGTCATTTTTGGGTTCCGTACATAAAAGGAAAAAATGAAAACTTTAGGCTCACTTTGTTGTCCGTCCGTCCGTTTGTCTCGGGAACACGTGGTGTCGACTTGAAATTAAAACCATCTAACTCAATACAGTCTCTTGAAGCTGTGAAAAAATGAAACTTCTTAGTTAACGCAGTTATTATTATGAAACGATTATTATTATGCAGAATAATACGGCCGTTTACGCCACACAAAAACGTATATTTTGACACTATAAATGGAAACATATAGGGTAGACTGGCTAACCTTGAACCATGAAATTTGCCAAAAAGAACCGTCTCATCGGTACTACAAGTACTTATAGGAAAAGATCTGAAAAAAATTTAAAAATAAATCACCAAATATTTAGGAATTTACTTGGAGTGTAAGTTTGTACGAGTATATCTGGTTTTAGAAAATAAAGGGTAATTTGTGCCTAATTTACGCCTTTGCTTTTTTTTTATTTTAACAAGTTCTCACTCACTAGAAGATATTGCAAGTAAATGCATGGTCTGCTGATGACCATATACCTACCAAAGAATCCATATCCACACTTTTCATGTTAATTGATAAAACACGGGAAAGTAAAATATTTTTACTTTACCGTGTTTTATTGTAAGTACTCGTATCGTGTTACCAATTTTGATGTTTAAAGCAAATTAAGCTTTGTGTAGGTACCTATATTTTAAACATAACACATAAGTATAAACGCGTTTTCATTTATAATTATCTATCTATGAAAATTGCGGTAAAGATTATAACGATTGGAGAGTAAACAATTAACTTACAAACGCACTCACAACGCATTAAGGCGTGGTAAGCTTCAAGACACGTTCCCGGCTACGTGCCTCCGAGTTACTGGGTTTACCCCATTTCCGTAAAGTGAAGTGCAATTAGGAACTTATCGCCAGTGATACTGCCTCAACTTAGCACTTACACAGGGGAACGAGGCGCGGGAGTATCACGTCTAAAATTAAATGAAAACTTGTATTGAGATGGTGTGCGAATGTGATCGATATAAAATAAGAAGTGCACATGGCAGTCCGATACAAAATGACGGCCATAACTGTCCTCGATTAAATGATTGGCGTTGATTTTATGTCAGTGTCAACTTTATAACCCGGCCAAACTATGTCTGTATATTAGGGGTTAAAGTATGAAATTGCCGTTTTGTATGGACGAAATCGAGAAAAGTCATTTTTCCATACTAACAATTTATTAGTTTTTTTAAAAACCTCTATTTTCTATGAAATCAATATCTACATAAAATAGCTTTGTATTATGTGATTGGGTGTTTTTGTTTAAGGTTATCTTTATGTAGTCAAGACTATCTCGATTTAAGACAATTTCCCTGGTCGTTAGATGATGGATAACTTGATGAGGTTGTGTATAAGCTTGATGACTTGTATATCAAGGTAAATATTCATCTACCTAACTCTGTCAACTTAGTTAAACACAAACATACCTTTATTTTTGTCGCTTTAAGCCAAAACAACGTACACCTCTGAGTGTACACGAAAAATATAGATATGTTTACAACGTTTTCCTTGAACAATGGAGAAGATTATTGATTGATGCCAATTAAGTTTCATTTAGGTTGTTTTGTTTGTTTACTTTCTACGGTAATATTTTTTTTTTCGAAAAAAGTTGTAATAAATCCTTGATTGCTTTTCTGTTAAGGCGGCTTAAATAAAGGAGGAGGCATTGTATTCTTCGTTTTTTTTCTGCTTATTTCAATAATCGTAATAAAAATGCCAGTACGTAATTATTTAAGTAAAATTTATTAACAATTAGATTTTACATCAAAAGCTTGATTACAATAGTATCTTAAGCTAACAGTCATGGCATTTTATGTTAAGCTTATTAACATTATCTAGATATACAAACTTAAGGGCAGACACGGCAGTAGGTAACTTAAATGTGACTTAAATTATTTTTCAGAACTTGTTCTTGTGTAGCAAGCATAAAATTATCGCTTGTTTATACCACAGATTATCTGGACAGTGTACAACAATAAAGATATTTCCCTTCTTCTTCCCACAAGTTACAAAGAAAACTTCGATTGTTTTAAATCCCTGGCGACGGACGTATACAATCTTTTGCATGTCTAAAACACTGTTTGTGTTTAGGAAACTTACTCGTAATGTAATTTAGTATTTTATTTTAAAAATTCCAAACAAAAACCTATTACGGTAAATCTTCAACTACGCCAAACAAAGAAGTTACCTTACATATCACAGTTTTCATTGAGTTTTATAAAATATATCAGCCTCCAATAAAAGATTATCATGTTATAATATTGGAAAACGAATAAACACTTGCTAAGACAAATTCAGACTTTTGAGATCCTTTTCTAATTATGCAGTTAGTATCAAATACCATCCAGTCATCTGAAATGTGTGAGTAGGTGGTAAGATGTTGATTTTATAAGAATACCAATATTACTAAACGTTATATCCTAGGAAGATGTATTGAACAAAAAAGATGAGACAACAATAATTAAACCTATGATCTTCATACAGATCTGTCACTTTGAGGACATAGTATTTTATTTCCTTCAGTCAAATAATTTAATATAAACAGCTTATTTTTTACTTCGTATGATTAATGTCAAATACTCTGAAATCAGCATAACATTCACGTGTAGTCAAGACAATTCACTACAACTGCAAGTAAACTTATAAATATTGACTTCATAAGTGGTACCAATGAGTGGGAACCTGAAAAGCAAAACACATTATTTGATCAAACATTAAAAGTAACTTTTATTTTTAGTTTCCGTAAATAGAAAATTTTAGATTCAATTGACCAATTATTAAATGGCTAAACACCT
The DNA here is from genome assembly GCA_949315895.1 of Anania crocealis. Classification (NCBI taxonomy): domain Eukaryota; kingdom Metazoa; phylum Arthropoda; class Insecta; order Lepidoptera; family Crambidae; genus Anania; species Anania crocealis. The sequence continues at coordinate 3,926,862 of OX438856.1, forward strand.
TTTTTTTAATAAAAACGTTTTAATACCTAAACTTTAAGCGCATTTTTCAATTATTACCTACTCAAGTATTTCTAAACCGAAAGAGATACCCCAGACCAAAACTTTGTCAAAATTGCGTCAAGAAACTGAATTAAAAAAGATAATAAATAATGGCCTATCTATATGCATCTCACTGCAGGGGGCATAAGGCCTCCATCATTGTACAAGTTACCATAGGCAATGATGGGTACTGGCATAATCACCGCACTTGCCAAATGAGGGGTGGGTATCACAAATAATTATAAAATTAGACACACATAAACTACCATATTTTTTTATCTATCGGAAATCATTATCGTAAATTAAAAGCGCTAGAGATCCCTAATGCGGTATTCTCGTACTACTCTGACATCGTTTACTAAAGTAGCGGTTTACAGGGGTATATATCGGATTGCCGAATTGTTTGTACTCTTATTTGTCACTGGCACACAAACTTTTAGCCTAAAATTGTTTCGCACATTTTCACTCTTTCTAAACATGTATAGCCTATTTTTATTTCGCATAACTGTATATCGCCATATTATGATTTGCCATATGCGACATTTAGCCGAATATATCATAATACCTACCATTTACAGTTCCAAATTTTTATTCGCAAAAGTTGAAACTTTATCAATATTTTGCTAGAAAATGGCCATGCATGCATGCATGCTAGCAAACATGTATGCTTGCATGCAAGCAAGCATGCATGCCAGTAAGCAAGCGAGCATGCATGCAAGTAAGCAAGCATGCATGCTAGTAAGCAAGCAAGCAAGCAAGCAAGCAAGCAAGCAAGCAAGCAAGCAAGCAAGCAAGCAAGCAAGCATGCATGCATGCAATCAAGCAAACATACATTTATTCATGCATCCAAACAATCAGACTTCCGTGACGGCTTCCGCGCTGCGGGGCTCCGGCGGTCCCACGCGTGCTAATCGTCGCAGAGAGCCCTCAGAACCGCAGCTTCGGCTTGGCCGGCCAGCCTCAGCCGCGGCGCCTCGCTTACAGCCTCCTGCTCCGCAGCCCGCGGGCCGCCTCGCCCCTCCGCGCCTACGCGCTTTTGAATTACACTCTAGGGGTAGGGCAGATAATACTGCTTGGGGTCGATTTGAGAGCAATTAGTTTTTTTAACTTTTTCAGTTTAAAAAAAATGGCTTTAATTACTTAGCGTAATGCCAAAAGAAAGATGCGAATATATTTAAGTGCATTCGGTATTAGACATACTAAAATTAGGATTTTAAATTTTAGACCAACCTATAATAGTGCGAATACAACTGTTAGGCTAGACAATAATTATACGTTATAAGTTTAGGCCAGTACGGTTCGGCCAAATGAAATTAGAACTTTAAATTTTAGGCGAACCGAAGGGCACCCGGTTTACAGATATGCGGCTTTTACTAGTACTAGTTACAAATGCATTCTTACCCCCGTATTTATAAACAAGTAAAAGTAATTACTTGACGAAAATTAATTATCTGAGAGACAATTGACGACCATTTGGATCAGCGGTAGTTAACGCTGCTTCTGACCCATGGGTCGCGGGTTCGATCCCCGCTCAGTACAAATATTTGTGTGCATGAACATGTCTGTTTGTACTGGTCTGGGTGTTTTCTATGTATTATAAGTATGTATTTACAAAAAAAAAAGTATATAAGTAAGTTTATCGGTTGTCTAGTACCCCATACGACAGGGTACTTAATAGTAGCTTAATTTGGGACTAGATGGCTTTGTGTGGCCCAGTGAGGCATGTCTTAAAATATTTTTTTTTTTTTTAATTTGTATGCCTTAATCAAGAAATTACTAGAAGTTATAACTACCAAAAGTTAGCATTTCCAGCCAAATAATATGACTATTAATGATGACCAATTTCTTTCACTTAAGCACTAGGTATGAACATTTTAAGTTATGATTTTCTTGAGCAATAAGTAATTACTTCTTTATAAATACGAGGGTTAGACGTTTGTTGACTAATTACTTTTTTTAAGCATCTTCATTGTGAATCAAATCATCACTCCGGACAAAGCTAGTTGGCCATTAGTTTCTATTGAATCTAGGATTGCAGTGTTACGTTTGTTTTTAATAGCACAAGTAAACTGTCACTAATTTTATTATAGATCAAAGTTTGCTTACTGTTTTCACTCGCTAAGCGCTCCTGTGGTTTTTCGACCTCGCCTGCGATATATGTGGTCGGCATCAAGCCTGGAAAATAAATTAATTTATTGAAACTTACAAATTTGTTTTCGACGCCTTATGTATTTATGCCCTGACCAGTTGAAAATATTTTCTTTGATGTAGGTATTAATATTATGAGCTTTAATTAGGTTTGCTAATTCTTTGATCATCAAGCAGATTAGTAGCTTCAATACCGCTGAAGGTTGAAATTTGTATAAAAAGTATATTATTATACCAAATGTTTACTTCTCGAGCCAAAAGCATGTAAATAATAAATGAAAAACATTGCACTGATAGAAGTACTGGTACTTCGGAAGAGGTCAAAAAAACGTAAAATAAATAAATAGCATGGTAACAAGTTATGTCAACAATAAATAAATAGGAACAAAAACGGCCTAAAATTAAGATGTCAATAACCAACAGAAGCCTCCATTTATATTAGAAGTATCCCAGATACTTATAGAGAATTAGAGATTTTTAAATAAAAATCTTCTTATACAAATTGGAGAACAATAAACTCTAACGAGTTAAATGCTTCTGTGTTCTGTAACTTGTTGTTTAACTGTAACCCACCGGGGTAATAAATGGTGGTCCTATTAGCGGTGTAGTTGGCAGGAGGAAGGCTCAACATGCAGACAAACTGCTCCCAAGGAGTGGCCACGTCTTCGTCATGCACCACAGCCTGTGTCTCCACCGTGTAGAGACCCCATGAGTTCATTCTCATTTCAGTCACGGACTGAACCAATGGCTTACTGAAAAACAAAAATTGTTCTCATCGTAATGGGGACTACCGTTTCTTTGCTCACCAGTTGGCGCCACTGTAGACTGAGGTCCGGAGGTATAGCTGTCAAAGACGATTGGCGCCGAAACAAAGTGTTATATCTTGAATCTAATTAAGGTTATATTGTTTATAAATAACTATCTTGATATCAACAAACTAACTTCTGAAATAGTTGCTCTTGAGGCCGCCTATTTTTGCGCTTTTTCTTAATTCCGCTTTTAAAGCGTTCACATTAATCGCCAAATAATCCATATTTGCGATATTTTACGAAGGAGATCACTTTCCAGCAGGTAAATTAAAGAAATTATAATTTATGCAACAAATTCCGCTAAAACCAGTACAAAGTGAATGATATTGGACCTCACGCGACACTAGCGCCTCTAGTGGCAAATTTACTAGCGATAGCCCCCATTGCACAAAGGTTTCCTTCTGTAAGAAAAGTACCTACTTAAATTGGGTAGTTACATTTATTCTTGTAACAAATAGAACAAATACAGTTGATTTAAATGGAAACCCTATAAAACAAAAAATAAAACTGAAATTTTGACCGTACGTAAGTACGTAGGTATACAATTTTTATACTAATGTTGTCGCGTCGGGGGACCGCTCTTTACCTAAAAATACCTACCTAATTAAAATGACATTAAAATTACAACGAACAAATTAAAGTTACTATTTAGAATTTCAATCGAGTCGAGTGTCAAGATCCGCCTTCTATGCTAGGGTTAGATTCTCGGTCTAGTCAACTATATTTTCTAGTTTGACTTGAGTCTGGATGGAACTTTATGTTGTTAGTAGCTGTTGCCCGCGAATTCGTCCGCGTCAATTTGTGTTATTATGATCGCGATTATTTTTGCAACATTTTTCTTTGATGCTTCGTTCCTATTGGTCGCAGCGTGATGTTATATAGCCTAAAGCCTTCCTCGATAAATGAACTATCTCACACAGAAATAGTTTTTCTAATTAGACCAGTACTTCCTGAGATTAGCGCGTTCAAACAAATAAACAAACTTTTCAGCTTTATAATATTAGCATAGATTCTTAGCTTCTGGCGCAACTTGTAATTAGGTAGCTTAGAGATTTCTGACAACAGACCTTAAAACAAATTTAAACACAATAAGAAGCAGTAAGTACACTTTTAGTTTTTGCATGATGTTTTTTATATTCACAAAAGCCTTAACAAAATTTTATTTGTTATTCTTATTGACTTTTATTTCTTATTTTATTGTTTATTGTCTACTCAGTTTCCTGAGACAGTTATTGTTCACCTGATGGGAATGATACAAGAGCTACAGTATTCAATTTCCTGACCCGCTGCATGATGTCTGTTTACGGCGCTGCGCGATTAACTTATTTTATTTATTTTATTTTATTTTATTCGGAACACCAACAGCACTGATACATTACATACGAACGAATTGTCTTATAAACTTAGCCATTTAAAGATACTCGCACATAGAAAGTGAAATGTAAATAAACCAAAATAACTATTTCATAGGTCATCAAAGAATACAGAAATAAAAAATGCCATGTTCATGTTGCACCTTTGGAGAGGGGACCGTGAAACTCAGAAGTAAGTAAACTAACTATGTCCAACTAACAAAATTGACGTGGAATTGTGTCAGGTATTTTCACATTTCATATTGTTATCGGTCTGCAACATGTTGTATGATGTTTGTATAAAGGTTAAATAATGGAGTTGGAAAGTACCTATAATATTATAACTAATACTACATACACTCGATTGTATTTTAATAGAGTAAAATTGAACAGAAGTTGTTTATTTCTCATTTAGGTAAAAAGAAAATCTAAACACGCAAATATAATACAGGAAAACATAACGCTAGTTAAAACATTACGAATTAAATAGTTGAGTTGCACAATTTAGTTACATAGTTCTATTATTTAGTTCTCCTGGTTAAAAGTTAAGCAATAAAGTTAATCTTAATAACGGACTTACGGAAAACAGATATTTGGAATCCACCAGACGTTTCATTAGGACTGAAAATATTTTTAGCAACTTATAAATATATTTAGTAGTTAGTACATACGAATTTAGACCACTAAATAAAATGTATTACTTATAGAGGCATTTCTAGTAATAAATATGTAATTTAAAAAAAAGTTATTTACTACTTACCCTCGTGAAAATATGGTCATCACTGGTTTCGGGTACAAATCTTCGGCGACACAAATAAGTGTCACCAGAAATACATACTTCTTTTCCTGCATAAAATGAAAGCTCTTGCCAGTACCTGGAATATAGTACAGGTTAGAAGCGAAATATATTATTAAAAATACCAAACTGGGAACGTTATAAGAGTTTTGAACTTATGATACGCCCTATTTATTTTTTATCGATTTCACGAAATCCGTTCTAAAAGTAGGTTAGTACATTTTGGAAGTGTTTGCCCAAGATTCAGTCGTAAGTTATTTATCTTCAACTATGTTATTTCGTGACTTTGAACGCGTGATATGTTCGACGCAGAATTAAAAAAAAGTTCTTATGTTACTTCCCTTATAAAATCTGGGAAAAGTTTTATCGTATTTTATAAACAAATTCAAAACAATTATTTTCAAAGCTTTAATTATACTATGTACTTATAAGAACATAGTTATAACAAGTTATCGAACAAAAAAGCTTGCAAATGTGCTTCTTTGTTCGATAACTTGTTGTTTTCTTTATGAAAATTTGTATTGTAGATTTTAAAAAATTCGATAATAATTTATTTGAGTGTTTCTCCCGAAAGAGAGAACTCTAGATAGAGAGCAAAGTGTAGCAAACCCTATTTACTTAAATGCGATCCAAAATATTACTTGCTATTTATTATCCCATGTATCGTGAAAAATATAAAGCGTGAAGCATTCGCTAACATGACATACTATTGTTAAATTTATAAAAAGTGAAGATTATGTTTTCACATCCAATTATTGGCTCGCTTATATCCGCCGAGAACAGAAACACGTGGAAGAGCATAGTGTATCGAGTGATCACGATACACGAGCACGAGCTTCTGCAATGAATGCGTCGGCTAAGTAGTAGATAATATAGACAAGGCTTAAATATTGTAAGTATTATATTTAAATTAATAAACACCATTAGACATATAAAAATTAGATATTTTAATATAAAATAAAAATTTTAAGATATCATATCCTTAAGTTAAAAAGTAGTGTGAGATGTCAACAAGTAAGTACAACGGACAATCTATAATTATAAGATTAAACGAACTTACCTTAAGTGAAGTTCAATCTTAATTATACGAAGATACTTGTCCGAGATGGATTTTTACATGTAGTAACGGCGAAGCACTAGCGCAGAGCCACAATTTTTTCAAAGCTAAAAAAAAAAAAGAGAAACAGAACGTGTTCTATGGCAACCTATCAAATGTCATTACGTTTAAAGCAATGAGAACAACCCAACTAATGGGATAATACTATAGAATTTAGTATTAGTGGGTGGGTTTTTGGGACTGCCATCTCGGACAAGTATCTTCGTATAATTAAGATTGAACTTCACTTAAGGTAAGTTCGTTTAATCTTATAATTATACTTAATACTTGTCCGAGATGGATTTTTACATGTAGATGTTTGAAGATGGGTTGTGAATCATTAGTACAATTTTTAAAGAATGAAAAAAAATATGTAATTAAGTATAATAATAAACCTTAAAACTTTGTAATTTATACGATAAACAATTTGAGAGAGATTAATAGTAAGTAAAAACATTTAATTTTTTCACTCTGAAAAATACTATTACACACTGTATTATTGAATTCTGCTACAATTTGAAATATTGGCCTAGAATATAGAAGAATGTTGAGATCAACCTGCAGTGTCTTTTATAATAAAATCATTTCTAACACGTGACCTCTGCTGCACAGCAGATGTTGTTGTATGTCTTGTGGTATAATCCAAGAATATATGTATCATTAATACCAGCTTTTCTCAAAATCTACTTAATCCACCAACTTATGACTGGATTTTTGATGGTTAAAATCAAAAGGTTATCATTTTTTTCTTGACAAGTTGGTCTTCTCTATATACGATTTTATTGTAGACACAATATTAATTTATTATTACTGAACAAAGGTTTCTAATTGAAAAGAAGACTGAGGATTTTCTTTTCTTGAAGTATGTGTAATATTTTGAACATCAAGAACGTTTTGCAAACGCCCACAGAGCCAAGTAATGCGTCCCGTTTTTCAATTAACTCTTTTAGTGACACATTCTGTCATCTGATCTAACTGTAGGACCAATCAGTAGAGACAGAGCTGATCATTCTCATAGATCTGTGTTTAAAAAACTAACAATGAGAGGAATGGGAACCTCCTGCATGAGTATCAATATTGTGCTTTTCTGCAAAATAGTCACCATAATTTTAAGAGTGAGTCATATCGCCTTTAGATACCCAAATGGAATACTCTTTATTGCACACCAAATAAAGGAATAACATACTATTTTATAATATTAAGATGTACAATTTTGGGGGTCTTATCGCAAAAGAATGATGTTTACCAGACTACCATAATTGTGTACAGGGAAAAAACTATGACAATATTTAGGGCATTTTAGAAAGAGAATTGACCATTATGACAAGTGCTAAGTTTTGAAGGGCACCACCTTATAAATTCTTGTCTGTCAACAGCCCTACAGCCAGAGTAAGCTGCTGGTATAAGTGATAGTAATCTTTGAAATTAAAATAATGTTCTATTAAGCTCAAATATATTTGCATAGCATTTCTGTTTAGCCCGATGGCAGAGAATGCCTCGTGGCATTAAGTCCACCTTTTGTACAATAACTGTTCGTTTGTGCAATAAAGCTTAAATAAATAAAAATAAATTATTTTAATAAAAATACTAATAAGTGTCGATGGCTTTTTGACTAGGGGAAACCATGGTTGTAATGGCCAATAGAGGAAAACTAATATTTTTGAGTCTTATTTAACTTTTCTTGATTCCTTTTTCCCTAGAAATTTTCTTCAGTATATACTTTCACATTATTGTCACATGTTTTTAGTGATACTAAAACGGATTCTGGCCTAAGATTTTTTATATCGGCCCAATAACACACCCGCATCCGCTTTCTCAAATAGGGCTCGTGAGAATACTAAAATAACTTAATTACAAGGTGAGGAGACTGTGTACCTGTGTATCTATTTTATTAAAATAAGCTATTGCGGTTGTGTTATCAATACTCATTAAAATTTCCTAGTTAAAGTAAAACATTGTAGGTCCAACAGTGCAGTTTTTAATTCTAAATAAGAATAATAATAATACGAATTTATTACACAATTAAGATTTACAATGGTTAATATGATTAATATGATGTGTTTGTTCTGCACGGGACCAAGACCCCGAAGCCTTATTATGGCCCACATACAGCACCCCAGGTCCTGGGGTTGAAGCCTTGGTGTGTATTTCCATGAAACGGTTAAGTTGTTTACTTAATATATAATTTTTGAATTGCTAATTTTCATATTGTTTTTCCCCAAATTAATTATATCTTTATTTCCTTAATGCTAGGCATAACTTAATCCAGTTTTCATGTGATTTTAGTAATTCTTTAAGTCTGTGTTTTTCCATTACTTTTGTATATAGTCATCTATACAACAGCTGGATAAATTGTCTTAAGTGTAGGTACCAAACAATTTCTCTGGATTCAATTTTTTCTTAAAGTAACAGCCTATAATCATCCCACTGCAGGGAAAAAAGGCCTCCATCATTGAATTCAAGTTCCCACAGCAATAATGGGTGTACTGGCATAATCACCACTCTTGCCAAATGTGGGTTGGTGATCAAAAGCCGAGAAATGTTTGAAAATTCAAAATTTTTTGTTGCCCGACCCCGGATTCTAACCTGGGACCCCGAGATCTTGGCCCCGTACCTCAACCACTAGACCAACGGGGCGTTGTTTTTTCAAATTCCTTCTTATCCAACTGTATTTACTTTTTAAGAATAGTCTTGCTCTTATGTTTTTGTATAACTTTTTAGACTATAAGTCCAAAAAAAAAATACAGGGTACTCCAGTTCAGACACAAAGGTTACTTTTGAACACTCCGTATTTTTAGATTTAAGTTAACTTCTCGACTGAAGGTTTAAATAAATAAATTTCAAATCAGTCTGTGGAATTTTAAAATAACTCCTAGGTATTTGCAATTTTAATTGGGAACAATGCACTTTTCTCAAAGTTCATGACTTAAGATATGTAAGAGTTTGCATGCAACAATAATGTTGTCTTTGCAATTGTTTGTTTCCTTCAAATCGTTGAGAAGGTAAATACGATGTTATCTATAAATATATTATATTTAACATTACATTGGAAATCCCGGTTCAGTAATAAGTTTCTTTCAAATCTTTTGATGCCATATAACAGACATAAGTTTTGTAAGCAGTTATAATATTCTCAAAATCAAAATCTCTGTACCTATAATTATTTATAAAAAGTTTTTTCAAGTTCGAAATGAAACTGTAAGTACCATTGGGTTTTGCAACCAAGAATACAGCAAAGTTGTTGAGAAATTATTCTGTACATACAGTATGGGCACACAGATTATGCTCCCTGAATTTTAAGTTACTTTATCTCATAGGCAATTATATTTTTCTCTATGAAAGGCAATTGCTGTGGTTCTAGGAAATCGGAGGGTGGAATGGTGCTGAAAAGGATTTCATATTCCCCATGATTCATCATCCTTTGTAATCTCAAGCCATTTATAAATAAAATATTTAAAGCTGTAAAAAGGAAGGAGTTTCTATTTTCCTAGATATTGGAGCGTACTTCTTTACAAAGACCTTATGTCATAATTTTCGCCCGTGTAGGGAAACTTCTGGTCTGATAGTCTATCCAATTTTTTCTTTTCTCAGAGCCAAAAAATAAACTTTTTTGTAAGAGGGTTGTCATCTCAAAGGAACAATTATTATTGTTCAGTACAAGGAAGCAAATTGCCTACCCGCAATGTGGTACCACTATGTGAAGAACTGGCATAAGCCCATGTACTATAAGGGTAAGCAACTGGCTTACAGTGTTAAGATTATGTTAGAAAAATTTTGCACTGAGTCGCAGTGTCTCGGTGGCTTAACGATACAGCGCCCGCCCCGCATGCTAGGAGATGCGGGTTCAAGTCCCGCCTGAGACATGATTTTACAAGTTTATGTACTGATAACATGAAGGCGTTCTAGTCCCATCGTACTAGCCTGCGCCCTTAATGTAAGCATGTCTCATAGGCCTTCTCTCGTTATATTCGCCCCGTATAGGGAAAGAATCCGGCCTGATAGGCTTTCCCATTTCTGCTTTTCCTACACCCTCTTTTTCCCGAGCCAGCAGAAGCTCTTCTGTAAGATGATTGTCATCTAAAAGGAACAATTTTCATTGTTCTGTACAAAGAAGCAAATTGTCTACAAAAATGTGGTAGCTCTCATGCTCATATAATATGAAGGCATCTAGTTCCAGCATACTAGCTCTTGCCCTTAATGTAAGCATGTCTATCTTCGAGTGATAGCACTTGCCTAATAGAAAAACTCTCACATTTAGCATGTCTAGCCATTGTTTGTGATTATTCAGAATATCTCGCACAAAATTAGAGCTTGTGGTTCTGTTCATCATACATGAAACTACCCAGACGTTTAAAGTTGTTATAGGGAAAAGTCATATTTGTTGAAATATGTTAGCCTCACCTATTGGTGTATGTGTCATCTTCTATGATAACACATTTAAGAGGGTGTGGTCAAAGATGTTTCCTCATATTGCTCTGAGAATCTTGAAGTTTCCTTTATTAGCTTCCATTTTTCGAATCTTCCTCTTGTTTCCTCGTTTCTTTTCCTTTCTTGATCTTCTTTCTTGAATTTAATTTTCTTCAAACACTTGGATTTTAATGGTGAGATTTTTAAACAAGTGAGTAAAACGGTTACGAAATGATAAACGTGCTCTCCGAAAAGAAATTACGAAAAGCAATCTTGTTTTTACCGTAACCTAACCGAAGGTTTATGCACTAAGAATAAATATTGAATCTGCAGAATGCATAGATATATCATTGCTTTCGTTGTAACGCTTTTAGCCCCAAGCGACAACCGATTGTTGCGATAACAATTGATATTTAATTGTGTCTGGGAATATCCTAACGTCAAAGGTACAACGAAATGAAAACAGAAAAAATGGTGGAAGGTGATATTATAGGTTATGAATTTTTTCTAAAGAGTCAACTCGAAACCATCCTAACTACAACATTGCTCTATATGTGAAAGTAAGAATAAATTGAATCATACCTGTGATTAATGTTATAAATCCCTTCTATTTGCATAATAAGCCTTGAACTTGATTAGGCTTCTTCTTGTCATTTTCCCAAAAATCACAATTCGACCTAAGTAAACACTTTGCACCTTGACTACCTTAATTCTAAAGCCTGATTATAAACTTTTATGGTATATTTCTTAAGAGTAATAGATATTTTACCCATCTTTTATAAAACGACGATGTGACCGCGCTCGCACAAAAACCGTAATGACATTTGATAGGTTGCCATAGAACACGTTCTGTTTCTCTTTTTTTTTTTTAGCTTTGAAAAAATTGTGGCTCTGCGCTAGTGCTTCGCCGTTACTACATGTAAAAATCCATCTCGGACAAGTATTAAGTATAATACAAAATTTTGCTAATAAACATTTTGGTTTTCAACAATTATTATTAATAAATGTATCCCTATACGTATAATACTTTAATCTTTATCGGAACTAAGATGTACTTACTATAAACCAGCATAGGTCGCGTTTGTCGATTTTCTTGTAAGAAAGTGGATACGACACAGGTGTAATTCCCGCTCAGATCCGTAGTAGGTCTTAATATTTTGATGGCTCGGTATGCTTGCAATGGCTCGTCTATAACAATATTGCGTTACATATAAAAGCTTATACACCGATAAGCTCTCTCAAATACGATTTCCTCAAATATAAATAGCCAAAATAAATATCTGCAGTTTTTAAGATGTTATTATAGTTGAGTGAGTAATGCAATAATTCTTTTTCCTACTGCATCGTAGACGAATAATCAATTCGGGACTTAAGTTTACTAATTAAAATTAATACTGCTTTAGCTTATTAAGCATATGTTTTTTACTATATGATCACTTACTGTACTTAGAGATAAGGGGTATGTGTTTCACTAGTAAAACAACAATAAAACATATTGAACTAACATAGCAAAATTTCAATCTTCAGAAAATGTTTTTTTTCTCAGATTTCAATAATACCTTATTCAGAAGGAGAGTTACTTACCAGAGATTTTAAAATTAATATCTACTTTTCCCTTTAGAAGGCCAATGACCTGTGGCCGCATTGGCGGAATCCACTGGTAGACAAGATTAGCGGAACCGTTGAAGAACCACTTCATCACCAGACCCGGGCCTGGGGACAGGTCTCCTGTGCCAGTTCTGTACTCGCAATCGAGGATCACTGATTTTGTTCCCACTTCGACCAGAGCAGGTACTTCTATTCTTGTTATATTTACAGCTATGCAATCTGGAGGATAAGAAGAGATATTTAAGATATATAAATAGTAAGTAGATATTTCTTTGTTATGTTAGGTTTAATCCCTCATCCCCCACGAGGCACTCGGGTGCCACGATAACAATTGATTTCAATTGTGTCTGGAATAACTCACGATCGAGGGATTAATATTAATAATCGCATTTTAATTAATTTGAAAATTATTTAATCGCTTGTTAGTGAACAACGCAGTGGTGTTTCTTTGGTTTCGTTGGCGTTACGTTTGATTTTCGTATTAATTTATTGTCGCAGTCATTTTTACATTTTATACCTAAGCAGGGATTTGGCTTAACGTACCTATTTTCCATTCCCCTACCACCTCTCAGACTGTCTTTTAATTTTTTAGATACCTAACTAATGACCGTTTTTTTTCCGCTAACTCTTTTTGACAACAGCGTTAGAATTCTTCTCTTTTATGCAAACAGAACTCTTTTTCTTGCTCGAGTCAGTAACGTTAGTGGTCTTAGTATTTCAACTTGAAAGATGATGTCTCAGACGGGACTCGAACCCGCATCTCCTCGCATGCGGCGCTTTGCCATTCAACCACCGGAACACTACGTCATAGGCTTCAATTTTTCAAGCATATTCTTATCGCTGCAAGCCAGCGTTGTCTCATCAAATGTAAGGTGTTTGCACCCTTAACACCCGAACCGCGCCCGGCATGCGAGGAGATGAGGGTTCGAGTCCCGCCTAAGACATAATTTTTCGTGTTTAAATACTGATATTATAATTGCAATTAAATTGCTTAAATAATAGGGGTTAAAGTATGAAATTGCCGATTTGTACTGAAAATCAAAATTGTTTATTTTTTAATTTTTAAGAAATTTATTTAATCAAAATATGTAGTTACCATTATTATCTATACATTGCTGCCATCTAATAGGAAGGTCATTTATGCCTTTGTGATAGAACTCTGAGGATCGAGACTGCACAAACTGTGTGAAAGCATTTTGTACTGCCTCCTGGGAAGAAAACTTCTTGTCACGTAGATAATTGTCCAAATCACGAAAAAATGGTAGTCCGTTGGAGCAAGGTCTGGCGAATACGGAGGATGTCGAATGGTTTCTAATTGCAGTTCCTGAAGGGTCAAAACGGTTTCTCGTGCTGTATGAGGTCTCGCGTTGTCATGGAGCAATAATGGTGAAGATCGATTCATGAGTCGGGGCTGTTTTACTGATAGTTTTGCCAACATTGTTCGGAGTTCGGCACAATAGACATCTGCCGTTATTGATTGACCAGATCGGAGAAAACTATAGTGAATAACACCATGCTGAGACCACCAAACAGTTACCATTACCTTTTTATTAGTAAGTTTTGCTTTAGGACACTGTTGTGGCGTTTGACCTGGGTTCAGCCATTGCTTTTTTCTTTTACGGCTATCATAAAGAATCCACTTTTCATCACATGTCACAATTCGATTTAATATTCCTTTATTTTTGTACCGATTCAACAAGGCAACACAAGTTTCAACACGCGTTTCTTTCTGCACAGCAGTCAAATCATGAGGAACCCATTTTTCGTTTTTTTTTTATTTTATTGATTTGACGCAAATGAGTCAATATTGTGGGTAAGGTTACGTTAAACCATGCCGCTAATTCCTGGGTAGTTTGAATAGGATCGGCTTCCACCATCTCTCTTAATTCATCGTTAATCACCTGTGTGGGCGGTCTTCCTCGTGGCTCGTTCTTCAAGTCGAAGTTTCCATCACGAAAGCGTTTAAACCAAAATCGCACGGTGCGTTCATTAGCAGATCCCTCTCCAAACGCAACATTGATATTGCGGGCTGTTTCTGCCGCGTTACTTCCGCGTCGGAACTCGTATTCAAAACTCACTCGAATTTTCGCAGTATCCATCTTTCTTGTCTAAGTTAAATAACAAAAACAATTGAAAGTCGATATTCAAATGTTTCACATTTTTTTAAAGAAGAACATCAAAGAAACCATGTGAAAAAAGTTTCATTCGAAAACCTCAAACCATGAAGATTCTATGTCAATTCAAAGAACCTATTACAATATAACGGCAATTTCATATTTTAACCCCTAATATACACTAATTCTCGTATTATAAAGCTGAAGAGTTTGTTTGTTTGTTTGAACGCGCTTATCTCTGGAAGTACTGGTTCGATTTGAAAAATTATTTTTGTGTTGGATAGTCCATGTATCGTGGAAGGCTTTAGGCTATATAACATCACGCTGCGACTAATAGGAGCGAAGTATCAATAGAAAATGTTACAAAAATAATCGCGATCATTAAACAGTAATTGACGCTTACGAAGTCGCGGGGAACAGCTATCTATACTATAATATTATAAAGCTGAAGAGTTTGTTTGTTTGTTTGAACGCGCTAATCTCCGGAAGTACTGGTTTGATTCGAAAAATTCTCTTTGTGTTAGATAGTCCATTTATCGAGGAAGGCTTTAGGCTATAAACATCACGCTGCGACCAATAGGAGCGAAGCATCAGTAAAAAATATTGTAAAAATTATCGCGTTCATAATAACAGAAATTGACGCGGACGAAGTCGCGGGCAACAGCTAGTATCATATAAAACGTTAGTGGTCGACGCTGCGACGTAGGAATCTTCATTGAAAACGTCGAAGGTAGAGCGGAATCGTTCATACTCTTGAATACTAGTCCTTCCCTTCTATACAAACAGGAAATATGCTAAGATTAGCCATAATCATATTCGCTAAAATCCTTAAATTCCTCAAAGTCTTAGTCAGATGACTAATAATTAGTGGAATCAGAATTGTATCATAAGAAACCGGTACTGTACTTACGATCTATCATATGCAGTTAATGGAAGCACGGACGTCACGTTAAAAAAACTGAATAGGTTGTATGTGACGATAGTTGATAAGATTATTAATAGCAACACATTCAATCTGAATTTTATGAGTAAATGATCTAAGGTGCGTAATCAAAAAAACAATTGGTTTATGAATAAAAGACGTATTTGTCGCTTACGATGTTTTTCCTGAAAAGGCTTGATCTGTATGATTTCAAAACTTTACAATATATGCAAATGTTATACTGATTGGAAATAAAACCTTAAATAAAATACCTGACTTATATTTGTATGAATTGATCATTACTTTATTTGATTTTACGGAGTGCAGTGCCATTTGTGTGCGCACGGTTCCGCGGGTTGCTCCACTTTGAAGCTGAAGCTTGAAAAGTGACTTTACATTTTTATGACGTCTCCCGCACTGCTAGGTACTAATCCACTCCGCTTCTGTCCTGCATTTGACAGTGGGATCATTGCTAGATTCTCGGATCCAGGGCTGGGTCAGTCATTTTTCCCTGGGCGTTCTTGGGATGGAGGCACATTTGGCACTTGGCGTCGATGTTGTACTCTTGAATCGAATATTCGTACATGTGCGCGTACCCTTGAATCTATGCAACTACATATTTGTACTATCGACGTTAATAAAAAATCACGTAATGCAATCTGAATATTCAGATAGATGTTGATGGCAATCGCTCTAAATTTTATTTAAACCACCGCCCTTTTGATCATGGTCAAGCTTAGGTACTTCTAAGAATAGGAAAAAGAGCAACAAGGAAAATAAATATTTTTATATTGAAACTACATTCTATCAATTGCAAATCCCTTATTCTGCAAGTGCTTTTTCTTGTAAATATGAGTACATACTTAATGAATAATGCATTGTTATTGTAACATACATTACTCCAAGATGGTTATGTGATAAGCTTTCAAAGAGATTGAAAGATTTGGAAATTATGCCCAATAGCCAACGACATTGTACCTACTTAATTTCTAATGTAAATGTTATTGTAAAAGCTTCCCATAAATTTACATGCCTACTAAATAAGGTAGATCATTGTTGAATTTAGAATTCATTGTTTTCCAACAACAACGTTCTGAAAATAAATTATTGAAATTGTAAAGAAAAATTATAAAGATCTAAAAATGAATAGAAGTTTCAGACGATTGATGAGACAAAAATGGCTGAACTGGCTGCATAGCTTCTGTTCAACCGACCCGGTGCATGGGCGGAGGATTGTCGGTTTTGGTACCACCTAAAGCAGCTTTCTTTTTTATTTAAATACTAGCGGCCCGTCCCGGCTTCGCACGGATGGACCCGTTAAGTTTTAGTAAGAATCCCTAATCTTTTCTAGCAATAAATATAGCTTACTAGCTGTTGCCCGCGACTTCGTCCGCGTCAATTTCTGTTATTATGAACGCGATTATTAATGCAACATTTTTCACCGATGCTTCGCTCCTATTGGTCGCAGCGTGATGTTATATAGCCTAAAGCCTTCCTCGATAAATGGACTATCTAACACAAAAATAATTTTTCAAATCGAACCAGTACTTCCGGAGATTAGCGCGTTCAAACAAACAAACAAACAAACTCTTCAGCTTTATAATATTAGTATAGATGTCACTAAAGGTGAATGTAGCTTTCCAATGGTAAAAGATTTTTTGAAATGGGCACAGTAGTTTTTGAGGTAATTCATTACAAACATACACACACAAAAATACAAATCTTTCCTCTTTATAATATTTTACATATGTATAGTGTAGAATAGTGTTATTGACATGAAGATAAATTTGCGGATTTAACTCTTGTTTATGGCTTTTTCATTATACAGGTTGTTAGGTAAATGTTAACATATGCATATTACTATGGTGAAGTCAGAATTTTGATATAGGCAATCATTTTTGAAAATAATATTATTATACAAATCGAAATTTAAACATTTTTATTTGTATGAAAATGATAAAAATTTATATGTTGATAACAAATTTCTGACTTCACTATACTATTTATATACACATGTTGGCATAGGCTAGTTTGGCTTGTTATACCCTTTATCTAACACCCTGTATGTATATATTTTGATTTAACCCAAAATTTTTAAACTTTACAGCGTTAGACTCAATGGTATTATATTAAAACGAAGCAAATAATCTAAACTATACTAATATTATAAAGCTGAAGAGTTTGAACGCGCTAATCTCAGAAAGTACTGGTTCGAATTGAAAAAATATTTTTGTGTTGGATAGTCCATTAATTAAGGAAGGCTTTAGGCTATATAACATCACGCTGCGACCAATAGGAGCGAAGCACCAGTGAATAATGTTGCAAAAATAGTCGCGATCAATATAACAGAAATTGACGCGGACGAAGTCGCGGGCAACAGCTAGTATGTTATAAGAGCGCGCGTTGTGAAGACGCACTTACGCCTTAGTTAGGCGTTTTTTACAACGTCCACGCTAGTGCAGTCACGAGCGGTACTCATTAAAAATTATAGCCGTATCTTTCATTTGCGTGCTATTTCGCATCCTTTGTTCAATTATCAGTGAAACTTATCAATGTGTGCAATTTTGGGTTGCTCGGAACAGATTGAATACGCTAATTACTATGAAGGTACATATGCTATTCCAAAAATATAACCTATGCAGACAATACAGCTTTGCTGGTCCGTGGTTCTAATTGGGATGAGGCTCGTGCTAATGCTGAGTCTGCTACTACAGTCATTTTAAAATGGCTCCAAAATAATTCTCTCACTCTCAACATTAGTAAGACTAAATTTATAATTTTTGCACCCAACTCGTCCACTCTTCCTCCGTCCTCTTTTTGCCTTACTGCCCACCATAATACAAATTGCATGAGTTTTAACTGCCTAAAGATCTCTCGTACATCGCACATTAGATATCTTGGTGTCTACATTGATTGTACACTCTCTTGGTGTGAACATATCGAGGTTTTGATTGCCAGAACTAGAAAACCTAGGTATATATGTTTTTAAGTGTCTGAGGCAAGTTGTTAGTCTGGACACTTTGAGATGTACATATTATGCATTGGCTCAGTCCATACTCGCCTACTGTGTTTCGGTCTGGTGGTTCAGGAAAGTGTCAATTTTTGCGTCTTAAAAGAGCGCAAAGAGCAGTATTAAAAGTCATAACATGTAAACCTATTATTTTTCCTACTGGTGAGTTATATTGCATTTTTGATGTTTTAACAGTAAGGCAGATTTATATTCTTCAAATGATTTTACGCAAGCATGCCCAGCTTCCCTATGTTACTAGCGTTAATAGGTAATTGTACAAGGAGACGCGCAGTTAAAGTTTGTCAATTGTGCAAGCGACATTTTTATTATAAAATATAGATCCAGTTCTATAAAACAAAATAAATGCAATTCTAAATATATACCCATTAACGTACCGAGAATGCAAAATTCTGATTACGAAATGGCTCAAAAGCCTGTCTTAGGTTCTCATTGTAACTCACACAGCATTAGCCTGACTTAAATTATATTACTAAGTACTCTGCCAAAAACGTTCACTTCTATTTGCTTAATTTTGTTAAAATAAATTGGATCTATTACTTCCGACGCCTGTAAGGTATTACCCTTAATTTTATTTCAATGCTACATTTAACGAGCCTGAAGCTTACCTAGGTAACACTGAAAATGTTTAGAAAATGAAAAAAGGCTTATTGTAGAAAATTGCAAATACTTTTATTGTTTTTCGAAGTAATCTCCGTTCCTCGCTGCACATCGTCGCATTCGATGGAACCACTGAGAAAAGCAGTGCCTTCTATGGCATTTTCATACGCTCTCACCGCATCTTCAGGGCTCGTAAAGCGAATACCTCGAATTTTATCTTTAGTTCTTGGGAATAAATGAAAGTCGCAGGGCGCCAGGTCAGGACTGTATGGCGGATGACTCATTATTTTGAAACCTGCCATAGTCAAATATTCAACAGTCCGTTTTGCGAAGTGCGCTGAAGTATTGTCGTTGAAAAGGAGGATCCTGCTTCGAGGGCGCTGCTGTCGAATTTTTTCCAAGGCAACAGGCAAACAGCGATTGATAAGCCTGCAGTAACTATCCTTCCATCTTCTAGCACAACTGTCGCGAAATGAACTTTCCGACCAAAGAATGAGGCAATCATCTTTTTTCCTTGACTTCTTCCTTTCTTTATCTTAGTTGGAGCTGATTGTCTTTTGGTTTCGGGTTCGTAGCAATATTATATCCAGCGTTCATCACCTGTGACGATATCAAATACAGCATTTGAGTCACCGCCGTTGAACTTATCTAACATTTGGCGACACCAGTCCATGCGAAGGTGTTCCTGGTCGTCGGTTAAAGTACGGGGAATCCATCTGGTACAAAACTTTCTGACGCCAAAATGTTCGTGTAATATTTTTTGAATTTGACTCATACCAATGCCTAGGCTTGCCCGTATCTGCTGATAGGTCACTCTCTTATCTTTCTCTATCATGCGTCGCACAGCACTGATGTTATCTTCAGTAGTCGCTGTTAAAGGACGTCCCTCACGCGGATCATCATTGAGATTGCTACGTCCACGCTTAAACTCGTTAAACCAATCATAAATAGTGGCACGAGATGGGGCTTCATTAAGAAAGCTTTGTTGTTGAGTAAGCCCACAACGAAAGTCATAATAAATCATTGACCGAAAATTTTCTTGCGTTAGTTTCATTTTCAATTGTAACAAGAGTTTTAGATTTGCCGCCATTTCACAAAAACAAATGACAAATGAATACAATAATATACTACATTAGGTTACCAAAGAGTTCTAAAATTGAAATTCAAAAAAAGCTTTCATTAGCATTGTTTCTAACTGGCCAGTTCTAAACATTTTCAGTGTTACCCACGTATAAGCTATACAGGTGAAATTTTAATCACCTTCAAATTTTTAATACAACAATCTACGAGACAAATAACAAATGACGTATTTTTCTTTTGGTATAGCCCAGTACAAAAATATTAAGATAAAGCACTTAGAAAATGTCTACCAAAAATCTAAAATTGTTGATACGGCCTCCTAGCAACACTTTTCTTACGCGATGCGCATCTCATTCATTCATTACGATACTATTCATAAGTTATTGATTTTCCCTTCTTATTTATTATGGAAAACTTTGTTGCGTAAAATTTTTTTGGTCGAAAACTTGACCTACATTTTTTACGTCATAAATGGGCTCTTAATACGATACCTATCGATCGCACAAAAAAAATTTGGAAGGTGACGAAAAAATCACCCTGTATTGAGAGTGTAAATGTCACTTCGAAACATTTGTTATAACATTAAAAGAAGCTTTTAATTAATGGATGTGCGTAATTATTAAGAACAAAAAACCCATTTTACCACACCTGACTGTCTGTTATTCCATCTGCGGTATACATAGCTCTGACTCATTGGTTTATAAGAAAGCTATTATTATATACTGTTTTCTTGAATATTGTTTTCTTGAGTTTACGCAAATATTATACATTAAACTGCCCTTGACCATGAACGCTGTAAAGTGTTCGAAACGTTGGGTTAAACCAAAATAAATGCAAATTAAAATTCGTTAACATATATTTCATTTCTATGTAAGTTATTTCTATAAATTATAAGAATAACAATTAATTAGATAACGATTAGGTTTTAAAACGATATTACGTGTCTTGTCGTAACTTTTTTTTACGTAAAACAAGAAGTTTTAATTTTTTATTGCGTCAAGAAACTGTTTAGATCTGGGAACTTGGGGTTACTTTAAACTCAAAACCTCCACGTCTCCGAGATAAACGGCCTTCACAGACAGGCAGACGGACGAATGGACAGATGGACAGACAACAAAGTGATTCTATAAGAGTTTGCTTTTTTTCCTTTTAAGGTACAGAACTTTAAAAAGGCTGCTCCCCGTTTCGAAAAATGGTTGATGGGTTAAAAACAAAAAATACGAAATAGAGCATAAAAAAAGTAAGATCTAAAAAAAACACCAACCAACCAAACCACCAAGTCAACTAAAATAATACTGCCAGAAGAATACGAGCGCTGTCAACAGCGTCTTCCCACCGTCATTGGCCAAACTACGATAGCCAACACGGCTGCCAGGTGTGGCGATAAGCCATCAGGACTCTAGAGCTATGTGCTGCCCCCGATTTAATTTTATTACTTCTAAATAAAATTCTCAAAAAACCAGAACACCTTATTACCTTAGCAAATTACCTCTAGTATTTATGGAATCACAGTAAAACTTTTAATGTGTCATTTAATAATAGGGGTTAAAGTATGAAATTCCCGATTATTTTCCCACTTTTTATTTTGTTTATAGCTCTTAAGTATAGTCGTATTATTGCGTAATTCTTTTTGTATTGTATCAAAAACTTAATAAAGTAACTTTTAACTAAAAAAAAAATGCAATACTAGTGCCTATTACTTCAAAGGAAGTCGTTGAAAAGACCCCTTACAATGTGTCAGCTGACCTTCTTGCTTCAATTAAGTATATTTGTATTATATACTTTGATTTTCAGAAATTTAAATACTATAATGCGTAGCTTTATAACCATCTAACTTTCACCTTTAATTGCATCGAAAACGGTTCTGGCGTTTTTAAAAAAACTAAAAAATTGTTAGTATGGAAAAATGACTTTTCTCGATTTCGTCCATACAGAACAGCAATTTCATACTTTAACCCCTAATAAAAATGACTGAGTGTGACTATGCAAATTACGAAAATCGTAGAGTATTTTTCGGTTACGTGTAGGTTTCTGTTTAAGTCAAAACTCATAAACGGTCAAAACAACTGTTGGCTGCAAAAAACCGACACAAGTGATTTTGATCGACGTCCGTAGTTAAAAAAAATCCTGACTGATTTTCACAGTAGGAAATGGTTTTGACTGATGCTCTTGTACAAAATCAATTTTGACCACAAGTCTGTCAAATATGGTTTTTCCTAATTTTAAATTTGAGGTTGTCGGTCAAAATTCATAAAAATAAATAAATGCATACAAAACTCATACTAAATACTAGAGGTAAGTTACTAAAATGATACTGTACTAGTTTTTTAAGAATTGATTTTGTTTAGAAGTAATAAATAATAAATAAATAATAATAAATATTTAAGACATGCCACACTGGGCCACACATAGCCATCTAGTCCCAAATTAAGGTACTATTTAGTACCCTGTCGTATGGGGTACTAGACAACCGATAAACTTACTTATATACTTGCTTACTTAGTAATAAAATGAAATCAATTGGGGACAGCACTAAGCTCTTGTAGTCCCATATTTTTTTTCGAAATTAGAAAATTACATAACGAGATCACTAGATGTAAAGACATCATACCATAAAACACAATTCACATTTTTGAGATTTTGTTAGAAGCGAATAACAATTTTATTTTTCGATTAGTTTTGAATTACCTGAAATTGAGTTTTAGCCTAAATGTGATTTCTCATAAATACATTTATTTCAAGTTCACGAGGCGATGTTTAAATCAAGGTTTACGTCTTTTTAAATAAAGTGTAATAGTTATAGTATCTGCATAATCTGACGACCATTTGGATCAGAGGTAGTAAACGCTGCTTCTGAGCCATGGGTCGCGGGTTCGATCCCCGCACAGTACAAATATTTGTGTGCATGAACATGTATGTTTGTACTGGTCTGGGTGTTTTCTATGTATTATAAGTATGTATTTAATTTATAAAAAAAGTATATAAGTAAGTTTATCGGTTGTCTAGTAACCCATACGACAGGATACTTAATAGTAGCTTAATTTGGGACTAGATGGCTCTGTGTGGCCCAGTGAGCCATGTCTTAAAAAAATATGTATTTTTATATGTATTTTACAAAATTGGAACCGACTAAAAGAGAAAAAAAAAAATTAATCAGGCAGCGTACTCGTATATCCCTTAAGTATTGAATAACGAATGCCTATTTATTTATTTTTTCAAATTTGTTTCATTTTGCAGCAAAAAGTTTCACGTGCCTACACATATTAACGCCCCGTTGGTTTAGTGGTTTAAATAACGGGCCAAGATCTCGGGGTCCCGGGTTCGATCCCCAGGACAGGCAACCAAAAAGTTTCGAATATTCGAACATTGCTCAAGCGTGGTGATGATGCAAGTACCCATCATTGCTGCGGTAACTTGAATTCAATGATGGAGGCCTTTTTTGCTTCTGGATTTTTTGTCTTATCTGTTAATCATTTCATTTAGTCACATATAATTGATATCTGTTTTTAATGTTGTCTGTGGTCATCTCAATGGCAAGGCGCAAAATATCAAAAGAATCTAAAGTTGGTAAATGAAGAGCATCCTTAATTTAACGTTAATCGATTTTAAGGAAACTAATTAGACACAAACTTAAGAGACATTGTGATAGAATAAAAAAACTGAAGACATAGTTAATAACCACTTTCATACTTAGATATTTTAAACCGAAAACTATACTCGTTAGTAGGTTGGTTCATAAATAACACAGTACAAAAACATTCTTACGTGTTACAACGAAAAGCACCAACACAAACATTTTTATCGAAACACACAAAATCCACACGGCATAGCCGAAGCAAGCGCGAACGGTAGGTAATCAAAAATCTAAGATGACGACGAAATTACACACGACGAAAACTTTGAACACGCAATAAAACACTCTCATGAGTAGTTTTCATTACACAGTAAGTTTAAACAAACTGGCGTACGATATTGAAAACAAGAATAGCTGTGCACGGCACATAAGAGCCTTGTTCAGATACGATTCGTAATAATTTACGCAAATTAGTGAACACTGTCACGCGCGCTTCCCTCGCGAAACAAGAGTGGTAGACTAAAAGTTTCACCGCGAATAATTTTACTTGACACTGGCGCATGCGTGAGTAACCCGCCTGTTGAGTAGCTACCTGAAAAAATTTGATAGCATCCAGAATACTCTATTAGGCAACTAAAGTTTAATCAAAGTAATATTTTGTTAAACATCATAATATGGGAAAGGTGAAACGAAAATTTAATTGCCTTTTCTCACAGTGAAAAACGTTGTTTTTTTTCTGATTTTTTACAACTTTAATTTTTTTATACCTACAGGTTTTCAAAGATTGTCAAAAATAATAAAATTTTCATCGCAAGTGACAATGCGGCTCAAAATCTTTTCCTTTCTTTGTCCGTTAAGAACCATTTTACAAAAATATGACACTCGAGTTTACCGCCCTCCCCTCAAAAATGCATGCAGTACAGATAATGCAATTATTAGTACCCAACAAAACATTGACGCGTTTCGCCACTTCACGTAGCATCCTCACGAGATGTTATCGCCTTCGCTGCGCTCCGACAACTTGTTGGTCCATGTTTAGTTATGGATTTCCGCAAAGTAACGTAATTTTAGATATAGAAGTGTTTGAAGTATTTAGAACAAAGTTAATTCCAAACATCGTTTAGATACGAGATAGTTTAATTTTCAGACATATTTCGCGCTAAGTTGCTTATTATTAAAATATTTGTCTCTTTTCAAAGAATTAAAAAAAAAAACGATTATCCTTCTGCCATCCACTACGTAATCGCCCTAAAATTAGACTTTATTAAGAAATCGCACCAAAAAATATTACATGAAAAATTTGAGGTTATTTATTCTGTTTTGAAAAGCAGTATGTACATCGGGCGATTCTTCCAAACAACTTTGCGTCCGTTATGCGTGCGTACTGTACGTGCGGATACTCCACCATCAGCAAATTCCCTACTTATAGTTTCAGACTTCTTTAATGAGTCACCTTTGCCAAATAAATAATCCGAGAGTCGTCGCGGAGTGTTGTGTTTCTAGATTTGGGCTTTCGGAGTATATAGAGTATTATACTTTTTTAAGTGATTTTGTTGACAACCTTTGTTTTTGAGAAAATGGCCAGCAATATTTTTATTAGACGTTAGAGTCCTATAATGATTTTTCTAGTGGATGGATCACAACATTCCTTTTTACCCATATATTTTTTTAAATAATATAAGAGAAAACCACTTATAAAACTTTTGAATCGTAAAATTAAATACGCGGGAATAAAATCATAAGCAATGTGTGTTTGAAATTTGAATGTTTAACTATTTATTTTTTGAACGAATTTTAAAAATCTGTTAAAACCCTAACCTGTAAATACATTGAAGGTCTTAAAGAATTAATGAGTAGGTATGTACTTTGTAAGCTAACAAATATAAGGATAGACTTCACCAACAGACGGTTAAAATTTAAACAGCGTTTAAAATATTATTTGACATATTTTGTATGGGAATTGTGTCAAATTAATCGTCAATCTATGTTTACGGGCTGTTTAAATATTGGTGAACTCAGGTCTAAGTTTATTTTGTAGTCATTACATAACGGGTTTAACCATAGGTTTAACACCCAATGAGTAACATAAAAATAACTGATACCAATTTAACTACATAGTAACAACAGAATATGATTCGTTCATAATTGTGTGACCACGACTGTATTTGTAACATTTGAACATCTGTAATTTTGGCGATCTCCGTGGCGGAGTGGCGTACACACCGGTTTTCAAGGTGTCGCCTGCTCTGAAGTTCCGGGTTCGATTCCCGGACGGGTCAATGTGGAAAAAAAAGGTTTTCTATATTTTATCGGGTCTGGGTGTTTGTGGTACCTTCGTTGTTTCTGATTTTTTATTATACGAGTGCTTGAAATAGTACTCACTTTGGGATCAGAACCATGTACTTATGTAACATGTATTTTTTTTATTTATTTGTATTTTGTGATAAACTTACTTATGTATTTTTTTTGTAAATATACATATAGGTACTTAGAATACATAGAAAACACCCAGACCAGTACAAACAGACATGTTCATGACACAAATATTTGTACTGTGCAGGGATCGAACCCGCGACCCATGGCTCAGAAGCAGCGTTTAATACCACTGATCCAAATGGTCGTCCAATATGAATAATGCTTTTTTTCATATCTAAAAATATTCTTGACAGATTCCATGGAATTGTTTAAATTGTTAACGTGGTCCGTGATTGCAAACAGTTCAAGAAACCCTGGGTTAGAACAAGATCTGAAATTGAACTTATCATGTTATAATACACTTAACTATTGCGAGTACGATGATACCTAACAAATACTTGATTGTTACTATTAAACGGTCGGCTGCTTAGTCACGGATCCGAGCTGTATGACAATTGATTTCTATTGTGTCTGGCTTTACCCACATTCTTCTTCTTTAGGTGCCTCTTCAATTGGGAAGGTTGGCCGCTAGTTTTCCAAACTTCTCTCTGTCCATTGCAAGACGGAACAGTGCCTCGACGGATTTGATCCCAGTCCACTCTCTGATGTTCCTCAGCCACGACTTTTTCCTGCGTCCAACGCGCCTCTTCCCTTCAACTTTGCCCATCATTATAAGTAGAAGCAGCTTTACCCACATACAAGGGGATAAATTAAGAAATTGATTAAATGTGGACAGCAGACTCTTATCCTAAAATAAGCCACTATTCATAGTTTTGTGAAAATCATAAACAACGGTGGTACCACAAACACCCAGATCCGAGAAAAGTTCCGAGAAAATATAGAAAAATACCTTTTTCTACATGACCCGTATTTATCTTCAAAAACAGTATAAGAAGTGTATTAGTTGCTTATGTAGCTATCCATTACGGCTAATCATATTCATTGATAGCAAAGCATTTGGCAGGGCTGCGGAGGAAAGTGCTGTAATCATCTTTTTTGTCACATCTTTTTAAGATCGTCATATACACAGGTCACACAAGCTCTGTTATTTAATTATGGTCCAAGGGTTTAAATAAATAATAAATGGTTTTTTTTTGAGGTTTCGTATCAATAGGAAAACTAAGAATCAGTTTGTGGTCCGTCCGTTCGTCCGTCTATTTATCGAGACCGTTTATTTTGGGAAGGCAGAAACTGTCAAGTTGAAATCGAACTATAATCAGACCTACGGTCGCTTAAAGCTGTACAAAAATTAAACTTATTTAATCATGTAAAAATATATAATTGTCGTTTATGCCGCAAAAAGCTTGAGGTACCTAAAGCAACGGTATGCGCTGTCATTATATTATTAAATATTATGTGAATACCTAGGTACTCTACAAATACGTACGAAATACTCGGTAGGCGAGTGCAATTCACGCTTGTATGTATAAAAAATTATTAATAACGGTATTTTAAAAAACAAAAATCCGACTGCGTGTCTGTGTAACTTGGAAAGGAAAAAACCCTAAAACAAGAAAACTTCTTTAAACCCGATTGCACTTAATTTAAGAATCACCAAAGTTGCTAAGACTTTGCTTTTAAGTGTATTCTGGGAAGGGTATGCAGTAGGTACCTAAGTTTAAAAAAACCTATACGTTCTATTACCCCCGTATTTATAAAGAAGTAATTACTTATTGCTTAAGAAAGTCATAACTTAAAGTGTTCATACCTAGTCCTTAAGTGAAAGAAATTGGTCATCATTAATAGTCATATTATTTGGCTGGAAATGCTAACTTTTGGTAGTTATAACACCGAGAAGATGGTGGGGCATCGTCTGTCTTGGTATGGTCATGTAATGAGTAGGGAAGAAACTCATTTAACTAAAAGAGTGATGATTATGAATGTGGAAGGCTGGAAGGGAAGAGGCCGACCGAGAAAGAGATGGATGGACTGTGTGAAACAAGATATGAGTGTGAAAGGTGTGGATGATTCAGTGACGAGTGATAGAATGGTGTGAAAGAGAAAAACATACTGCGCCGACCCCAGATAAACTGGGAAAATGGCCAAGAGAATGATGAGAACATGAACTCAGCGTGCAAAACAATTATACATACTCTCGAAACACATAACCTTCCTTTTGGTGCAGTCGGGTAAAAGGAATGGTTAAAAAAACAAGAACTCCAGGGTCGAACGGGGAACGTTCGTGCTCAGGGTTTTCATCTAAGATAGCCCGGAAATTAACTCTTGTAGGTCGTAAGATTAGCTTTATACTATAAACATACTGGTCACAGAATTCTCGTTAATTTTAATGGCTTATCATAAATTATATCCTAGTGGCAATATTTCTTTGTTTTCGATCCTTTGATCAATATTTGAGTAAGTAGTTGTTGTCAACAACTAAATTAAGTTTCGATTAGGTTTATCATGAAAAAAGAGAGAGATAGAGTTTCATAATGTCTGCAGAAGATTTCATTCTTTGTTTTATGTTTTCAAATATTTGCCTTTTCATTATTTTTATATATTTCGGTCGTTGGTAAAACTCATAAAAATCTCATAAATGTATAAATAAAATCAAGGCCATACAATAAATTGTAATTAAACTAAGTAGTTAAGTTTATTCATGCGTGCCGTGTGAGAGTGCCTTATAATAACTTGAGTCTGACTAGACAGAACAAGCATTTTTTCTTGCCAATACAATTCAGTATGTTTCTACTTTTGGTATCATGCCAACTCTAATAAACCCTTGTATGCAGAAAATAAATTGGAATTATTGAAGGCGGATCATGCAAATGGGGAATAAGGAAGTCTACACAAAAAGAGCTGAGTCCTGGCTATTAAGTATTTACGCGAATATATCTAGCTTTTATCACCTGTAACAATCACATAATTATATGTATTTATGTGGATTTTATGTAATTATCAACTTTATAACCAGACCAAATTATGTCGGCAGGCAATATAGTAGTAATAGTATGGATATTATTGACATATTGTATTTTTTTTTAATTACTTGCGGATCAAATAAATGTATGTGATGTTGTCCAAATTTATTATTTATTCTAATAATAAATTATGATATTTCATCTTATCTTACTAATATAAATATGGATGTTTGATGCTCAATTCTGCTAAAAGGGTTTAACAGTTCTGGACGAAATTTGACACGGTGATAGTCAGGCTTAAAACATCTAATGATTGCATAATTAGCGATAAAATCATTTAAAGGTTGATACTATGAAAATACAACATGAAGGGTGACCACACAATCAAACAACATGTGTGCAGTAATTTTAGAATTTTGAGAATATATTGATCCTTATTATTGTATCGTATTTGACCTCCATGGCGGTGTGGCGTACACACCGGTTTTTAAGGTGTCGCCTGCTCCGAGGTCCCGGGTTCGATTCCCGGATGGGTCAATGTAGAAAAAGTGTTTTTCTACATTTTCTCGGGTCTGGGTGTTTGTGGTACCTTCGTTGTTTCTGGTTTCCAAAATACGAGTGCTTTAAATAGTTATTTAAATTAGGATCAGAACAATGTATGTGATGTTGACCACATTTATATTTATATTTATTTATATTCTTCCCGCACCACAACTGCAGCTTTACAAATTCAGTTCAAAGGTATACTATGATGTCAAGGCGCAATCATTTCACTAACTTTACAGCCCTCCGTCACTGCAATGTTTTTTTATAGGGTTCCGTGTCCAAAGGGTAAAAACGAGACGTTTTTCTAAGACTTCGCTGTCTGTCCGTCCGTCCGTCTGTCTGTCACCAGGCTGTATCTCAAGAGACGCGATATCTGGACAGTTAAATTTTTACAAATTATGTTTTTTTGATGCCACAATAACAACAAATACTAAAAACAAAATAAAATAAATATTTAAGGGCTCCCATTCAACAGACGCGATTTTTTTGCCATTTGCTCGATATCAATATTGGCAACAGATAGGCACTTGAAATATTCACAAAAGACTTAGTTGTATTTTTAATTTAGTAATAAATGATAAAATTAAATTATATAAGTATTTAAAGTATACAAGTATTTAAGGGGGGCTTATGGAAGCCCCCCTTAAATACTTGTATACTTGTATGGACAAGAAACGCCATTTTTTGCCTATTTCTACTCGATATCAACAAATAGTAACATATAGGCACTACATTAACTAAATTTATGTACCTACTGGTTATGGACCCTTCGTGCGCGAGTCCAACTCGCACTTGGCCGGTTTTGTTGACTACGTAACCCTTTTAAAGCTCTGACAAGAGTTTAAACTGAATGTATTGTTTTTACAATTATTGACGTATCATCCGAATTCATGCAAGTAGCCAAAATTAAAAATTAAAGTCCGTATCCAAGTCTATTTTAATATTTAACGAAGTTCGATGGGCCGGACGGTCGCTGACCTGATAGCTGTAACGTAACTCAAAGGTTAAAAAGGTTGCCTACTTAGAGTTTCTATTTTTTTTTATTCGTTTTTATCGATGATTGAAGTTTTGTCAATGTAAATGGTAATTAATATACTATTTTTAGTTTCTTTTGGTAAAAAATCATTGCCGTGTGATTTAATAGTGTATCGAGAAATATTAAAAAGAAATAAATCAAATTACAGTTTGAGCATAGAAATGAAAGATTAACCTCGATTTTATTATAAACTACTTCTCTGTCCGTTCGAACTTTGAGTCGTGATTGGAAAAAAATTAAAGAAATAAATTTTATTGATCTATTTCTGACGTTAACTTTCCATTGTTTTTAATACTTATTATTCTATTCCTGAAGATTAATCCAAAAACATAAAAAACTTAAAAGCCGTTCTCGAGTTGTAAGTGTAACTAACACGACTTTCTTTATATGTAGAAGATTTACATGTCATTTTGAAATAAATCCATGTTAGAGCGATCATAGTCACAAGTAGGTACCTAGTCTTCTTGCGACAAAAGACGGTCTATCGTTCCTTCCGAAACACGTGCCTTTTAGACAAAACCAATTTATATAAAATAGGGACTCTTTTTGAAATAACTCGACCTAAAATCAAAACCAGGACTTTTTAGATATTAATCTTTACTTCTAACAATTATAACTACTATTGGTAAAACTCTTAGTGTAGTGTTAGTGTGTTAGTATAAATAACGTTTACATAATATAAACTGTTCATCGTGGTGGGTATTCGTGTTGGATAAAATTGTAAAAATAAGTAACACAAACTTCACGTTGCAGTCAACCCTATCACTCGCTTTGGCATACTTAGTTGAGTTTACTTTTTAATATTAAAGTGCAATACGAGTGGAAGTTCAATAAAACGAGTTGGCGGTCCCAATTGATGTCCGCATTAGAATGAGTAACCCTTATTAATTTACATCGATCGCACATATTTACGACGGCGACAAATTTTTTAAGATTTCGGCTGAAACTAGCGTAAATTATACTCAACACCAACGCATAAAAGTTAATGTCTATTTACCAGCAATTCTCTAATACTCTCTAAATCTAATAACAGCTACCATCTTATAAACTGTATTATGATACACCTCCGCGAAACCATAAAACTATGTGTTTGTTATTGTAAAATAAGTATAAATTATATCCTCCAAATATTAGTCAAACTATTTAAAATTGTATGTATTCTCCAAAATAAGATTATCAAAAAATCTGATTCTTAATATAGCCAACAATACTCGTCACAATAAATCCCCCATAACTGATACCCTGGGGGATCCGTTTTATTTTATATTTTTTTCTATTCCGGTCTGATCCCCTGTGCAGTGGATCAGAAATAAATTAATATGTTTTATTCCGGTCAGGTACCCTAAGTATAAACACATTATTTAGGACAGTCGGCAACAAAATATAGTGTAGAGGTTTTAATTAATGCATTTAATTTTAAATATGTACGGTAATTGTTAACGACGACAGCAGCGCCATCTATTAATTAATATACGTCTAACACTACAAAAAGTCATCGTACTTATTTATCTATTTATTGCAATAGAAACATGTACTTTCCATTCACTCCATATTTTTGTCTCTGCCGAGTCTCCGCAAGTGGTTTGAATCCTTTTTTAATATTTTTTACCTGCTCAACTATGGGTGTGCATTGTGCTCGCCTTGGCTATTGTCTAACGATTCTGAAGTAGCCAATCAGTGACTAAATAGGTTTCAATTAATGTTAAATTACCAATACTAGGATTGTCTAATTAAAATACCAAATACCTGTGATGATTGAATGAAACCTGAAACACTAAAAACAAAGAAAAATGTTATTTTATAACCATATTACAGTTTTTTTCTTGATTGCCTTTTGACTTACCTGTCAAAAAAATTATAGGTAATCTTAAGGGGATCAGACCGGAATGGCAAAGTATTTAGTGGATCAGACCGGAATTAAAAAATAATAATAACCAGCAAGGGATCAGATTAGGGGATCCGACCGGAATAACTCGTTTAGTCGAATAACTGCGCCATTTTTGTTAAAATTATTATTTTTAAATAGTTAAGTAGGTAGGTACTATGCGATCGCAAAATCAACGCCGCGCCGTCCACGAGGGGGTTACCTACTTCAGTGCGAAAGCCGTATCATCGAATTTTGTTTCGTCGAAAACCTTTCATCGACATCACCATTCTTCGACGCCTCGTTACTGCGATGTTTCGTTACATCGAAAAACGGTACTGCGAACGATTTTACTGCGAAGCCTTTTTTTCTTCGACGTCTTGTTACTACCCTGTTTCGTCACATCGAAAAACTGTACTGCGAACGATTTTACTGCGAATTTTTGTCCTATCTACGTCTTGTTACTACAAACTATTCTTATTCTCTAAAGTAAAAAAAAAATAGTTTTTGATTCCCCATACAAATATGACGTCCACGTCCACGTTTAACCGTTTTAAAAACTATCGTAGGTATGTCATTTCCCGAGACTCGAAGTGTCTTTAAGTACTATCGCTTTTAAGAGTAACATCGCTTGCAGCTCGCGTCTTCTATTGTTTAAAGTGACGTCCGGTTTTGTGTAGTAGGTAGTAGGTACTGCACGCTATTTTCGTTTGAAAGTGGTTAGGCCGGAGACCCCTACCGTACCTATACGGCCTATACTCAAAATCGGCCCTCTATTAAAAAAAATACTTTTTTTTTCTTTTTTTAATAATAGTGTTGTAGATATTTGTGGTAAATACTATGAACATTTCTATGTCAGGTATGTCGTACCTATCTATACAATTAATTTACCTAACAAGGCAAAACCAACGACCGGATAAGCAATAAACTACTACAAAACAGAAGAGTTGATGAACGAATGCTTCCATTATATTAAACGATATTCTGCGGACTTAATAACAGACTTCAACGACTGGAAAATGGACAGTGCCGTGAATAGTTAACATAATTAACTAATAACCTGTCTGTGTTTAACGTCAAAAATCAGTTGGATGAAATTATTCTTGGTTCCGGCCATTTCAACCCTGCACTTTAACTTGCATAAATTATGAAACGCCAGTTCTAGGTTATAATTTTGCTGTTCGCTGCCTGTCTACTATTAGAACAGCAGTGAAACATTCGATTGCAGTGAGGTGAACGCGGTTAGATTAGAAATTTGAAATAATCGCAACATGTTTTGAATTCACGTTTAAAATAAAATAAAAATATTTATTTATCGGACAACAGAGATCCAAATTTGCCAGTAATATTAAAACTTAATCACTTGTGTTAGTACCTACATAAGAGGACTACTAGAACTAAGTGTTGCCCCCAATTGATTAAAAGAGACCGGGCACATTTGTATGGGAAGTGGTCCATGAACCAATACGGATACTGCTATGGTATTTATGTACCTCAACATCAACTACATCCAAGTGCAAAGGGCCATCGAAATCTGACCCGGCAGTTTTGAGAAAAAAAATCTTTAAAATACTCAATTTTTCGCTGGAGAAACTTTTATGTCGGCTATTTATGAATGAATTAGACTTAGAAATGTGTTTTTCTTTTAGATACAGTCACTTATTTTATAAGAAAGGCTACTTTTTCTCACAGCAAAGCAACTATAGAAGGGCAGTAAAACAACTTACTGCTGGACTTAATATAATATAGTTTCTTCAAACCTAAACTTGTGTAAACTACTATAACTCTCTCTTTGAAATAAAAAAATGCAGTAAGTACTTGAATAAGTAGCATCCTCAGATGTTGTCGCCTTCGCTGCGCTCCGACGAGTACTCGTCGGTCGCAGTCAGTAATACTTACTAGAGATAATTTACTAAAATTATACTTTTCTAGTTTTTTGAGAATTAACTTTGTTTAGAAGTAATAAATTTAAATTATTGAAGGCAACACTTAACTCTAGTAGTTTTTTGACAACGTGCCCTTCGAAGCACGAAAACGTTCAAGGAATAATGCCACAAACGGTCACCCATCCAATTAGTGAGCGCTCCCATCGTCGCTTAACATTCTTGACAAAAACTGATCACGAAGAAAAATTGGGCTATATACTTTAAAGATGATTGTCTTTATAATATAAGTAAATAGTAATGTAAGTAAAGTATACCTGAATAACTCTTACCTTACCAACAATATTGACTCATACAATTAAAGAACATTTGTCAATACTCAACACGTTGCCGAATAATGTATAGGTTCTCTGGGCTATGAGGTCTTGGCATCAAGCATAAATTAAAGCCGAGTACCTACCTACTGTTTATGACAGCCTTAACTGAGGTTTCTTAAACTGCTGGATATATGGACTTAACATCAAATAAAGTGAAAAAATTTAAAGACATTAAAAGTGATATAATCTGAATAAACTGTTGTTTGTAATCGATACGAAACAGACATGGCTTCCAATCAAAATGAATGCCTTCAAAATTGCGCGGAGGCCAAACCTACGGCAATTTTCATTGCGTTTTAAA
This sequence comes from Anania crocealis, assembly GCA_949315895.1. NCBI lineage: Eukaryota > Metazoa > Arthropoda > Insecta > Lepidoptera > Crambidae > Anania > Anania crocealis. The sequence continues at coordinate 3,961,718 of OX438856.1, forward strand.
ACAGGCGCGACGCAACCAAAGTCGTTCGCTACATCTGTTTGACAATTTACGCTTTTAATAATGGCCGTTGGAGCCTTTGAATCGGTCGCGCACGAATTAACAGCGGCTAAATTAAAGCCTTCAAACTTTTTGCGGGCCGAATCGACCGATGCGGCCCGTGAACCCTGCCCCCTATTTAGCCGTGGGGTTAGAATCTACATCCATAAAACCACATTATAAATGAAACATATCCGCAATCCGCAATGCCGATTTATTTTTAGTTGTAATTTTGACGAATTTTTTTTTTTAAAATATCTTTGTTATGACACAAGGAATGTTTTAAGACACAAAGAAAAAAATCGTAATAATGCTAAGAAAATAGTAAAACTAACAATGAAGTAATCTAATATCTTTTGACAGAGCAAAGTCTGTCTGGATAGCTAGTAAGATAATAAAGTCTGATCAAAGGTTTTGCTTTTAAGCTTGTTTACAGAACAATTTTACAGCCAGAGGTGAAGCATAGGGTTGTAAGTACGACATTTTTTGTTTGGTACTGACTAAAAATGAGTTATTACATTATTATATGTACCTACTTATATTGCTTTTTTACTCTCACTGTTACTTCTGCCCTACAGGAGACAAATTAGATGCTTGATGGAAAATGAAAAACAGAAAAAAAATTGACAACCAAAAAAATACAAGCAGTAAATATTTGCAACTTTTTCAAGCGTGTTAAAAACACTTTCCGGGACCCACTACGCTTGTCGACGTTATAGCAATAAAACTATTACGTCTAGAAATGTGTCCCGGAATATGTATTATTTTACTGGTGGATCAATGCATAAAGTAATTTAAAGAAACAAATTCGTTTATGTCGGCCGAATTCGTAAAAGTTATTTATTTTAAGATGGAAGTTTATTCAAAAAGTTCATGATATAATTCTCGTATATTCCCTGGGGTAGTCTGTAAAGGCCGGCTCATGTAGCTTGTGTGGGCAAACAAATATACGTCTGAGAGCGGTTTTGATGGAAAGCTGGTCCCTGCGGCTATGCCGCATTCGAGAACTGGACATTTGCAAAATGCTTTCAAACAAACAGTATACCTACAATAAAAAAGTATGTACAATAATTACAATATTGATTCATTGCAAATTATGTCTGTTGATTCAAACAATTGTACCTATAAATCATAACCTGATCTGATAATATGTAGCCTCGCATTATAACTTACAATGATACAGATTTAAACTTGGTAGCGTGACTTGATTTAAAAACTTTTCAGCGAATACGACAGTAACCAGAACGAGGCAAACAAATTAATCTAAGCATGAAGAGTGGTCGTTGATGATTTGTTTCTCTCAAGGCTTGTTTCACACGTACAACAACCACATCACGCAAGAATTTTTAGAATCTATTGGTTGGGGAAAAAGTTTTTTTACATATACACACACACACATCAAAAAAGTCTAAGCAACACGCATCATTTGCAGAAAAAGCGTTTTTTATAAATTAATGCTTAATTTTTCATAACAAAGGGAGATTGTTATACTACCTTTTTGTGCTCTCGGAAACATACTGGCTGATTTTAAGAATAAAAACTCTAAGATTGTGTTTTGTTTTCATATAAATAAATTTTATTCCGGATTCAATGTGGTTTAGTTGCTTTATAAATTTGATATTTATCGCACTTTCATCACTATGATGTATGTACAGTTTTTGTAAAAATTTACTGGTAAGTTTTTTTCTGTCATGATGCGACGCCATTTGACTGCTGGTGAAATGCCGAGAGCTGTGGTAGGAATGCCAGAAGCAGGAAGAACTCAGTCCCAGGAAGCGTGATTTGTCGTCTTTCGCAGCGTTATGTTAATACAGAGGACCCTGCTGAGCAGCACCGAAGACGTGGAAGGAGTACAACAGCTCGACAAGACAGATATATAAAACTGACTTCAAGACGTCAGCCTATGTTAACCGCCGGGGAGATAGATTTAATTCTCAAGCGGTGTTGTTGTTAGCCCCCAAACCGTGAGAAATAGGCTGCATGAATACGGCCTACGAGCACGACGCCCAATTATGTATATTATTTATCTCGTAACACAGGATAACCTTATACGAGAGCAGTTCGAACCTTGTAAAGTACAAGTGTTTTCCAAATAAAGAATATATTTTTTATATTTTTTTTATTTTTATGTGCCCACCTATATCGAATCGCGCTCGTCGAAACGAATGGTGTAGAGAACAGTTGACGTGGGCCTAGGACCAATGGGGTAAAATTTTATTGCGATGAGTTCCGGTTTGGTTTTAGGCCTGATACGAAAAGAATAAGAGTATATCGTCGTCCAGGAAATACTGAACGTCTGAGATGCGTCCAGGAAGTGCACCCTTACAGTAGCTCCACAGTGATGGTATGGGCGGGTATTATGAAGAACAGACGAACTGAGCTCGTTTTTGCAGATGACAATATGAACGCTGAAAGTTGGAGGTGTCCTCAGGCCTTATGTACACCCATTTGTACAAAGTCTTGGCCCAGATTTTACGCTGATGCATGACAATGCGCGTTCAAGCAGCCTTTTCCAGAGAAAAGCCTAAAAATCATCCAACTGCAGACAGTTGGATGATTTTTAGGCTGTTACTATACTATACTATTACTATAACGTAGACCTCACACATCTAAAAAGATTTTGTCTAGGAGGTGTTAATTGATGCATCCGCTCTTCTTTTCAGAACTCTTCAGGCAGTGTCAGATTAGCATCACAAAAGAGCACTGCCAAAACAACTAGTCGCGGTTTTAATTTCAGAAGCCCAAAATGGGACGAAGTTGTCGAACAAAAGGGTACACCTACTATAGTTTTACATAGAATTGTTTTTAAAATGATTTATATTTTCATTTAAAATGCGAAGAAACTTTTTCCCAACCTATTATACTTATTAGAACACTGTTGCCCAGCTTTCAGTTTTACCCTAAGTTTTGTGCAAACAAAGGTGGCTTATTTTCTACAGAGTTTTGAAGTATAAAATACAGTTTCTATAAAAAATAAAATGCATACTTTATTCGACTTAATAAAATAAAAAAAATAGAAAATCTCTTACGAGTAGTTATTGTTATGAATGCATTGCAAGCATCGATATACATGACTTTTTCATTACCTTCCAAATTTTATCAATTTTATAGGCGTTCAGTATGGTATTTAGAGTCCATTTAGGAAAGTAAAAAACGTAGGTCAAGTTGTCACCCGGAAATATTTTTCGCAACATAGTTTAAAAATTTTACGGTCCTAAGCCTGTTAAGATATGAAGGGAAATTCAAAAACTTATGAATAGTATAGTAATGAATGAATAAGATGCGCATAACGTAAAGTGTTGCTAGGAGGCATTACCAAAAATTTTAGATTTTTGGCCGACATTTTATAAGTGCTTTATCTTGACATTTTTGTACTGTGCTATACCAAAAGAAAAAATACGTCAATTGTTTTTTGTCCCGTAGATTCTTGTATTAAAATTCGGAAGGTGGTTTAAATTTCATCCTGTATAATTAGAACTAGATTACTACATACGCAGTCCGATAGAAAAATCACAATCAAAAACTGTCTTCCATTGAGTGACAGAGAGTGACACACACAGAGGCAGACAGTAGTCTTCTCTCTCTATGTGAAAACAGAGCGCGAAAGGCCAAGGTGACCAAATAATATACTATGTCAAAGTGTGATTAATAGTAGCGGGCTATAGTTCAGTAGTTCCCACTTTCACATTTTTAAACTATAGTTATACTTATATTTAACTATGCTACTAAGGGGTGCATTTCATTTGATAAATTACCATTATAAACTTTAATAACGATCACTTTACATAAAACTCAGCATACAGCATGCCTTGATCATACAGTTTTATAAGGCGTTTAGTTTTCGGATATTTTTGATGTTCGGAATTTGTATTTATAATATTTCGGATTATTAATTATTATATATTCGAAATTGACACAATTCGGTATCTTGAAGTTCTGCATTCTGTCAATTTTATATTAAATAATCGTTATATGTTTTAAATATTATACAAAAAGAGAGTTATCGTGATTGATTTTTTATACTAAATGGTATTATACTATATGTATAAATAGTATTTATGTTAATATTATATCAAGTGAATGTCATATTAAATGACTTTAGCTCAATTGTTTGATATACGTTCCCGAATTATACAATTTAAAATTATTACACTCAATTGTATAGTTTTGATCTTTATACGATATGTTGTTATACATATACTACACACCCGTTACTAAATACTTATTACTATTATCACAGTCCTTCTTTTCCAAGTCCATATGGAGATTTTGCAGTAGTTGTCAAGAAGTAGTCACCAGGAACCCTGAGGAGAAAATCATTTAATTAGAAATCATTTTTTTTTATGTCTGCTTCGATTAAACATACATTATAATAGGAACTAGGTACACAGTCAGACTCAAAAATGACATCTAAAACTGTCCTCGATTGAATGATTAGTTTAATTTTATGTCAAATTCAACATCATAATTCTGCCAAATTTTATCGACACATAATAATAAAGTATTTATTTCATGATGTATCTATTCGATTGATATTTAAAGTAAATTCTTATACATATATTATGTCAAATGAGTGAACATAATAGTTAAGACACTTTTTTGACGCAGATTGTGTTTCTAGTTTTTTTTAACTGACTTCATTAAATTACATCAATGGATACCTTTAACTTATATGCACCGATTGCCTAAGCGGAACTCGTGAATTCACTCTCACGTCGTGGTGACGATTTTGTAGTGGACGGATGAATTTCAATCATATAAGCGTTAAATACGAAATTGACGATTTCTACTAATTTTTTTTCTAATATGTAATATATTTTGTTTAAAATATTTGGCCTCGTTATTTATATATTGCTGCCACCTAATTGAAAGTTTGTTTAAGCCATGGGGATCTAAAACCTTTAAATTGTTGTTGACAAAAACTCTCCGAATAATGAAGAAAATGGTAGTCAGTTGGAGCAAGGCGAGTACGGAGGATGACCTATGGTTTCTAACTGCTACTTCTGTAGTGTAGGGTTGGAATGGTTTCTCTCACATCTTACGTTATCTTAGAGCAATAATGTTGCTGATCGATTTAGCAGTTAGAGCTGTTTCAATACCAGTTTCTGCGGTCATTTTTCGAAGTTCGGTACAGTACACATCTGATGTTATTACTTGGCCTGATCATGAAGGGACCACGAAAAAGTTACTTGAACTTTTTAATCGGTAAGCTTTGATGGTGAATAATGTTTCTGTAAGGACTTACGGTTCTTCTTCGTATGTTCCGATTTCTAAAACGATTGCCTCTTTTTCTTCCTTCGATGCATTTTTCCATTTTCTGTAATTCTTTGAGTGACTCCCTAGAATCGTGCCAGGATACTTCAGCGAATCCACCAATAGTTCCCAACAGCGGTTGTGGTTGCAGAGATCTAAAACGCAAAAATCAAATAACTAAGACGAAAACACATCTTTTGTGTATACATTGTGAAATGTAAACAAAATATGTGATACTTTTTTTTCCATATAATATCAGTGCATCTTGGATATATGTTCGTATAATATTATTACATGTTTTAAGGTCACATTTTGTTAGTCATTCAGGATTGAAATTAAAAAAATATGTGATTTATACCTACTATCTACCTACCCATATACTCGTATGTAAACAACCACCAAGACTTTTTAATACATATACTGAGGATTTGTTATTGATTACTTAATCTCACTGACCGGATCTTGCTATTTCTCAGTTCTTACCAATCTGACTAATATGATGTTTGCTACTCAAGAACTCCAGAACGGTCCAAAGAATCTGGATTATATTTGACACACAGATTAAATGTAAGCTGGAATAGATTATAGGTTGGAGTAGTATACAATCACCTTCCAATTTTTATACAACAATCTACGAGACTAAACACAAATGACGTATTTTAATTCTTTAGGTAACACAGTACAAAAATGTCAAGATAAAGCACCTAGAAAATGTACGCCGAAAATCTAAAATATTTGATACGGCCTCCTCGTAACAATTTTTTTACTCGATGCGCTTCTCATTCATTTATTACGATACTATTCATAAGTTATTAATTTTTCTTCATACCTTCACAAGCTTAGAACCGTAAAAAATTAAAACTATTTTGCGAATAATATTATGTCTTACATACACTTTTGGGATATTATAAAACTTGGATTTAATAATGTGTATAAAGCTTGTGACTTGCCACTAAATACAAATGAAAATTAAAAGTACTTTTATTATTATTCGCAATCTACAAGCAAGATTAAATTGCTAGAAAGTGTATTTTCTGTGGGATTACAGCTTTATTGTGGATGGTTTGATGGAATGCTGAGACAAAATAAGTGAATCTGTCTTTTCTTAAAAGCAATTAAGAAATCCGTGTAAACTGACTTTAATTCTCTTCTTCTGGTAAGTCTTGTCTTGTCTTTGCATTGTGCCTACTAAAGACACAAGTAAACACCCATATTGTAATATCTCTTATGTCTAGAGTCAGCCGTTATGGTGGAAAGTATGTATAATGTTGTGCTCTTTCGAAGTACCTATCGAATTTTAATAAGAAATGTTTACTATATAATTATATTTTAATTAAAAGACCCTTTCTAACAAAAAAACACCGATAATAAGCACAAAATACCTCAGCCAAAAAATTTTTAGCTGTGCATGGTGATTGTTGATGTTTCATTGTTTTGCACCGACTAAAAATGGGTGTTATTTTTTTTTTTTTTTGTCATCATCATCTTATTTATTATTATTTAATAGGAAGGTTGAATTTGAAATAATAGGGTTATTACAAATTTAATTGGGATCTTTAATCTATCCATAGAAAAAGTAAATTCAAAATCGATCAAAAATAGGCAATGTTGTGTAAAAAATGCGAAGTTGGACACTAAATTATGCCAATTAAATTTTTTGTGTCACATTTGCTTTTAATTAATTACATAATAGACATAATATATCGTATACCCACCTTCCTTAGAAAACATGGGAAATGACTTGTTGCTACAACCAGGCTGGGTAACAGTTCCGGGTTTGTAATTAGGCCAAAAGTCTACTGTGCCTAATGATTTCTTGCACGCGTACTTGCTGGGGTCCGAGTGTATGACCGAAACGAAGCCTGCAGAATCTGGGTTGAGCCTTCCTGCTGCGGGTCTATTTTCGAAACGAGCACTGGCTGGGTCTAAACCAGTAATCCTAAAATGCAGAATCGTACTTAATAGAGCAATTTTAATAAGGAAAAAACAAATCTAATCATCATAATAAAAATATTTTGATACTTGCAACTTTGACTTATCGACTTTTAACTTAACTTTCATATCGATTAAGTTTATATAGAATAAGTCCTAGGTTTGGAAATATATAGGCTACTGCAAGTTATTGAATAGACTTCATTTTATAAGAGATATACATTAAAGGTTGTAATAGTAGGTATACAATCACCTTCCAAATTTTAATACAACAATCTACGAGACTAAACACAAATGACGTATTTTAATTCTTTGGGTAACACAGTACAAAAATGTTAAGATAAAGCACCTAGAAAATGTCTGCTGAAAATCTGAAATTTTTGATACGGCCTCCTCGTAACACTTTTTTTTATTACGATACGATACTATTCATAAGTATTGATTTTCGTTTTATACCTTCAAATATAAAACTACCCTTATACGGCAGAAAAAAATTTCGAGTGAAAATTAGACCTACATTTTTAACTAAGCTACAAATACAATACACGCCTATAAAATTTGGAAGGTGATGAAAGAGTCAACCTGTATTGGCTATTTTTGGTCCCGAAAAATGTGCAGCTCCGTGGGATACTTTTAAATTAAAAATTCCATGTGCACGAAGTTGCTACAGCCTGAAAACGTTTCTGTTTTCATAAACAACACAATTAAATATGAGTTAAAATTATTTCGTTACTGATTTGCGCAGAGTACCGGTTTAGGTACCTGCACCAACATATAGTATCTACAAGCAAAGCGTTGTTAGAAAAATACATTAGTTTATTTAGTAGGCCGAAAAATGTCCCGAATTTTGTAAAAGAAGTTTGGACTTTTACAAAGCTCAGTTTTGACAAAGTCGCAATCAGTTTAAATCTCTAAGTTTGAGGTCTGGCTGTCGATCAAACGCTGCCTAGGAGTACTGCCTTGATCTAGTACGATAGTAGAACACTATGAACAACAAAGTCAGAGAAACTAATATTTTCTTTTGGAAGTGTCATTAGCATCAGAATATTCGTAGCCAGTAGAAGTTGTATTTATCAGCAGTTGACTACGTGCTTTACATTACCGGGTATACCTTTAATAAATAAATGTGGACAACATCACATACATTGTTCTGATCCCAATTTGAATAACTATTTAAAGCACTCGTATTTTGGAAACCAGAAACAACGAAGGTACCACAAACACCCAGACCCGAGAAAATGTACAAAAACACTTTTTTTCTACATTGATCCGTCCGGGAATCGAACCCTCGAACCCATCGAAGCTCGGAGCAAGCGTCACCTTGAAAACCGTTGTGTACGCCACTCTGCCACGGCGGTCGTCGAAACCTTAAACTACTTACATTTATTTATATCAACATTAGCAATTTCTTTTATGTAGTAAGATATAAGTTTTTATAGTGTGAAGTACATAGGAGTAGTAGTACATAGGAGTAGTAAGTATTTAGGAGTGGCCTTATGCATTGTCTGGCTGAGATGAGATAAAATTATTACCATAAAATTTCCTTTTATATTCTAACACGATGACATTAATGTGTTACAAGTACATATCCGATATTTTCTGTATAGAAAAAATCATGACCTTCCTATTCCTGCGATTCTGTATTTATTGCCGAGACCATCTCGTATGTAAAAAATATTCTTCGTTTCTATTACGCACAAGAAATATACGAAAAAGAGTGTCGAAAACTCACCATGGCAACTGAATCCCTTTCGTCAATAAAGTATTGCCGGCTATCCCGAAGATATGAGCACCGAGTGAATGGCCCACGAGGTGCGTCTTATTCAACTCAAAACCGGCAGCCGACATACTCTGAAGAGTTTCTGAGAATATGTAGCCTAGCTGAAAAATCGAAGAACCAATTGATTTGCAATAATATCTAAGTTATGTTTAAATTAAGACATATAACAATCAAATTCGAAACTTGTTTAAGTACTCATCCAACAATGTGACTACATTTTATTTCTGATTAAAAGAAGCTACAAATTTGCGAATTGTAGTATGTCTAGTAACCCATAGAAGTAATCATAACAAAGAAATGGATATTTTTGCTGCATTCTATTTTAAATTACGTACCTACCTTTTTTGCGTTTGGTGCAGCCCAGTTCAGATACGAACTGATCTTGTTAGAATAAATTGAAGCCGCCATATCTTCCCAATCGAAGAGTACGACGTTGCTTTTTCCTTGTTCCAAATATGAGTTGATTACCCCCGTTATCGCTGGCCCCTCGGGGTGCCCTGAAATCATAGACAACTCTATGTATTCATAGAAGTCTCGTAATAAGTGCGATTATTGGTTGCTGTTGCCCGCAACTTCGTATGCGTAGAATTTTAAATTTAACACTGTGTATTAATATTATCCCACGGGAATCTTACCTTTTCTCGGGATAAAAAGTATCCTATAGGTTATTCCGGCGTATAAACTAACACCGTGCCAAATTTTATTCAGATCCATTTAGTGGTTTCAGCGTGAAAGAGCATCCATACATTCTTACAAACTTTCGCGTTTATAATATTAATAGGATTATTTTATGACCCATTTGAAGAGAAAATTTGGATATGCGTTTGGTTTTGCGGCTATTTAGTAAATAAAGTATTATTTTTCTCTTTTCTTTTTAATGCCTGTAATCAATTAGGGCCTTCACAGATGGAGTTATTCCCGTAAGTGCGATTATAGGTGTTTTATTATATTGACGTTAGTCAGAGTGATGAATTATGCGTTAGTGCTAACGGTTACATAGGTTAAATAAAAGCTATGCAATGCCGCTTATATTGAGTTTATAGTCTGTGCCTGAAATATATTATTGAAGGAACAATTTCATAACTACACGAACTGCTGACCACCCCAGGGATTTTGAGTACAAGAACTTTTATGACCAGGGTTGCAATTGCAAACATGGTGGCATGGCATTCCATTTGCACCGACCTTAACTTGTTTCGAGGCCGGAAATTAAAACAAGTACTACCTATATCATTCAATTATCAATATGATATCAACTTCTGATCCTAACTAGACCTACATTGCTTTTAGCCAAAGAGAGCTTCTTTCACTTAATTCTAATAATTTATTATTTAGTAAAACAAACCGGTGAATCCGTGAGCAAAAATAACCGTTGTACGACTTGCATTGTACCACGATGTGTTAAATATTTCATGTGCTTTTTCCAAAGGTAGTTCGGTATAAACGTCCATTGTACTGCAAATACATAATTTATGCTAGTATTTTTATTTCTTTCCATACAAAAGCAAACATTTCACTAATGTTTAATAGTCAAAATAGTTCATACATACCCATAAAAGAACCTTAGTTTCGCTGTGCCATCACAAATAACTGTAACAAGAATGTTAATTACTATCATTGAATTCATAAACTTCAGCCATCAGCTTTCCAGAATGCATCATCTATAAGAATGCTAATCATTCTTATAACTATATCACTTCAACAGGCCCCCAATTCCGCTAATTTACAAATGGCTCAATAGAATCGCAATGGCATCGCAATCGTATATTTTGACATTACTACCATAATAAATGTGTCAAAATATACAATTGCAACGCAATTGCGATTCTATTGTAAATTAGCCAGAAAAGGCAATGTTTGTTTGAAAAATTTTTTTCAAACAAACAGGGCCCGCCGAAATTTTTTTTTGTTTTTTTGATGATTTTAGGCTTAAATGTTTCAGCTAAGTATTACTAGAACGTGATGCTTAGGGATCTGAGGTATCACGTCTATAAGTATGTAACGTTTTCAGCTGCCGAATGCATAAAATTGTATTTTCATTATGTCTGCGTTTTCATATTATTTTGGTGTTTTGGTGTGGTTTGGTAGTCATCTGGTGTCTGAGTTTCCCAACCCGCTTACTAAAGGCCTCTGACATGACTTGTATTTACGAATGCCATCTAGCGGCAGAAGCGAGGAACAACGGCTTAACGCACCTTACGAAGCACAAAAATAACATATTAGCGCCTCGCCCGCGGCCCTGCCCGCGTGAACTCTACATCATATCGCGCGGTCGGAAACCAGTGCCTAGCGGTGGCATATATAAAGATAGATTAGTTACGCCTAATACATTTACAAACCATTGACCTCCGTGGCGGAGTGGCGTACACACCGGTTTTCAAGGTGTCGCCTGCTCCGAGGTCCCGCGTTCGATTCCCGGACGTGTTTCGACGAAAGTGTTTTTCTACATTTTCTCGGGTCTGGGTGTTAGTGGTACCTTCGTTGTTTCTGGTTTCCAAAATACGAATGCTTTAAATAGTTATTCAAATTGGGATCAGAACAATGTATGTGATGTTGTCCACATTTAAAAAAAAACAAACATGGAAATACACATACAAAATTTCAACCCAATCGGTCAAGCGCCACCTACCGGGTCCAGCGGCAAAAAGCCTATGTTGATCAGGGATAATGTCAGCATCTAATGGTAAGATATTTATTTAATTGGTCCAGTAGTTTCGGAGCCTATTCAATACAAACAAACAATCAAATCTTTTCTCTAATAATATTAGTAACATATAAACCCCGCGGCTCTTCCAGAATTAAAAAAAGATCGTTTCCTTAATGGGGACTATCGTTTCTTTGCTCACCAGTTGGCGCCACTGTAGACTGAGGTCCGGAGGTATAGCTGTCAAAGGCGATTGGCGCCGAAACAAAGTGTTTTAACTTGAATCTAATTAAGGTTATATTGTTTATAAATAACTATCTTGATACGAGTATCAACAAACTAACTTCTGAAATAGTTGCTCTTGAAGCCGCCTATTTTCGCTTTTTCTTAATTCCGCTTTTGAAGCTTTCACATTAATCGCCAAATAATCCATATTTGCGATATTTTACGAAGGAGATCACTTTCCAGCAGGTAAATTAAAGAAATTATAATTTAAGCAACAAATTCCGCTAAAACCAGTACAAAGTGAATGATATTGGACCTCACGCGACACTAGCGCCTCTAGTGGCAAATTCACTAGCGATAGCCCCCATTGACACGATCAGGAATCGAATCCGAGACTCGCGTGCCGGATGGCCCACGCCACCACTACACAAACCGAGTCGTTATTTTTGGCCGAGCCGCTGATTTATTACATTGGTTTTCGATCGTGTATACTTACAATTAATGTCAAGGGATAAGTATTGATTATTACTATCGATCGGCACAAAGTTCCTACACTTCACCAAGGAGATATCTCCTTTACGAGTACATTACCTACTTAATAAAAGCGGTGAAAGTTGCAGCAAGGACTTACATTTTATAAAGGTATGTTTACACGTTAGCAGTAAATTAATTAGTGCCGTGAAATATCTGACTCTGTGGCGAGAGAATAAAAGAACCAGAATTGATCTCCATTAATCATCTTTAACACTAAAAGTTTTTTAAAATAATTGGTGTAAAAAGTATTTTACTACTAGTAATGGGTCGACTATAGTATACTTTATTTGATATTTTAGCAACTTAACTGCACTTATAATATCAGTATATAAACTTGAAAAATTTTGTCTCAGGCGGGACTCGAACCCACATCTCCTCGCATGCCGGGCGGGTGCCATACCATTAGGCCACCGAGACACTGCGACACGGCGCGAATTTTTCAAGCATATTCTTACGCTGTGAGCCAGCGTTGTTTCATCAAATGTTAGGAGTTTGCACCCTTAACACCCGAAAGAAACATCTTTGCAGATGTTTGACAGTCAGTTAAGATGAAACAGCTATTTATATACTTTATTTGATATTTTAGCAACTTAATTGCACTTATAATATCAGTATATAAACTTGAAAAATTTTGTCTCAGGCGGGACTCGAACCCGCATCTCCTCGCCCGGCATGCGAGGAGATGCGGGTTCGAGTCCCGCCTGAGACAAAATTTTTCAAGTTTATATACCGACTATAGTATTTGCCGACTAGCCGACTAATCGGTTTTCAAATTGAATATTCCGAATAGTCGGCCGACGATCATTCAAATACCAACTTGTACCAAGCGAAATACAAAAACAACGAAGTTTACAAGAAAGTTTAACAGTGCAGTGATCTCTTCAGGACTCCCGATCAAGACATAGAAGTGTTGCAATATGAAAGATGATTGCGTTAGATAACTTAACTTTATTTACCTTTAGTTCAAACTGGTTTTATCAATTCTATAAAGAAGTTCAAACCAAAATACGTTTTACCTAGTTAGAAATATTCGCCAAAAATAAAACTCCCATCATTTGCGACGAAAATAAAGCTCAGATACGAAGAAGAGTGCTCAGTGCTGATCCGCTTTCTGTAACTACAGATTAGTGTGAAAAAACAAACGACATGTTTGTTATGCGCCGATCATAATCGGCATATTTTGCCGAATAATCGCTGTCTAGTCACCGACTACAAACGATGCCGAATAGTCTGCTTTCCCGACTAGTCGGCCCATCTCTAGTTATTACTTTTTCAATTATTCCCCGATATTCTTACAGAAGTGACTTAAATAACGCGTTGGGACTTTATATGATAGTTTATATATTTAATTGCAATTACATTATCAGTATTTAAACTTGAAAATGTTTATCTCAGGCGGGAATCGAACCTGCATCCCCATGAATACCGAGTACATTGCTGTGTCAATTTAAGCTACTCTCGGTAGCTTAAATGGACAAAGCACCGCGCCCGGTAGGTATGCATGGAGATGCGGTTTCGATTCTCGTCTGAGACAATTTTTTCAAAGTTTTAATATTTTGTTAGGGCCAGTACCTAGTGAGATAGCATAGCTATTAAGCCATAGGCTAGGATAAACTTTTAGCCCATTGTAACTGCTGCCATCATGTATACCAGGCCGAAGACCGATCAAAATTCAACTATCTACAATAAAAACATTTATGAAATCGGTTCAAGTTGGTTAACAACATTAAATTAATAATATAAATAGGTGTGTATCATTCAATGTCGAGTTGGTTCTTTCTGCCACTAAAAGGTTTCTTATTTATTTTACGCAAATGAATGGTTAAGCTAATATCTAAGGATCTTGGTCTAGAGAATATCTTTTTCAACACTAAGACTTTATAATTAGTGTGTAACAATTTTGATAGTTTATTAATGTAATATAAAAAAACTAGATAAAAACTCATCGTCAAAAACGTGTTTCAACTAAAAGTGCAGGAATTTCACATAAGAGTATTCTTTTGATACAACCTATACCAATCGAATAGTACAAAATGACATTTAATATCCATACTATTGCATGCCCACTTGATTCGGCCGGGTTATAAATTTGACACTGACATAAAATTAACGTCAACTGTTCAATCGAAAGTTCTAGGTCTAGGTGTCATTTTTTTATCGAATTATACTCTATTTCTTATTATAATATCGTTGGTAATCTTGATAAAGCTTCTAATAAAAGCGAATATATTTCATTTATTATGCTACTCGTATTAATTTGTAAACTTGTTTTGGCACACGTATATGTGTTATGGTGTTAGCGGTTTTAGATTTTCACTATGTAACGGAAATGTGTAGTATTGATTCAGACTTACCGACTCCGAGTAGCAAGGGAAAGTAATAAAGGCCGGTGAACATCATGCTGAATTTTCACGAATTGTCCTTTGGCGAATCTTGGAGTGTTTATATAGGGGGCCGGTATCAAGCGTCCTCATACACTACACCAATCGCCTTGACATACACCTAACTGATTACAAGTATTATAAAATTAGGCTTGATGTTTGTACAAGACATTGTCGCCCAATTTCAGATTAGCGAATGACCTACACGCTACATAGAAAATAAAGATATTGACTTTTGATTAGTCAAAAATAGTCACTTTTACATTTTAAACTTTTCACTGAATTTTGTTAAATGTTATTATTAGGTACCTATAATTATTAGGTAAAATATGTCTTAAGAACTGCTCTACACATAAGGCTACAGTCACTCTTATGACTCTCCACACACTGGACACATGAACATTGGTAAATAATTCAATACTTACTGGGGGTAAAAGCGCGAAACGAGAAACATAACGGGTGACTGAATAATAACACTTGTAATATTCATATGGAAAGTTGCAAAATATTTAAATTGGCCAGTTCAATGTTTTTATAATAAGAAAATTCAGAAACAATAGAGAGTCTAATAGTAATATTTGATCTACATTTCAATAAATTTAGATTAATTACTTATTTATTTAATAATAACACTGTTCTATATCAGAAGTATCTTTAACGTATAGCATTTCTCACTTGTTATTTCAACAGTTAATTTTAAGAATGCCGATTCTGGTATTTTATGTAACTCTTACATTATACTTCATGATCCTAAAAACACTGTTTAACGTTCATTTCTATATTAGACAAAGAAATAAAGAAACAGTTTTTTAGAGGTAGACACTGTTTTATTTACAGCATAGGTTACGTTATCTTGTGACCAGCAGACGTATTAACTTTTAGGCAATAATTCCAAATGTAATTCCAAATGTAAATGCGAATGTAATGATAAAAAATGTGGCCTAAGTAAAAAGAGGAACAGTTTGGAGTTCTATTTTACTTATCTCTTCATATGATCTTGCTGCATAAGTGTGTTAACATAAATACATGTTAACAGAATTTAAATAGTACCTGAAATCACTAATTACCAAATAAATATGAATGACCTACACCTTATCTCGACCTCATTCAGTTACAAACCGCTCTCTCTACCTAACCGACGAGCAATATTATACCTACACACATAATAATTTACCCTAAAAGCATATCTGAATTTCTTAGCTCAATAGCCGAGCTTTTGCCTTTTTGACTCCAGGAACAAAAAATTAAAAAAAACTTTACTAAAAAGTCGGGCGTAGTCAAGTGACTAATTCAATCATGTGTCATCAATCACTGACTCACAGTGTTATTTTGTTTGGCAATAACTTAAAAAAAGGATTTTTTGTCAAATCTTTAATTTTTCCAATGTATGTTTCATAAAACTACTAATAATAGGGGTTAAAGTATTAAATTGCCGATTATTTTCCGATTTTTTTATTTTGTTTATAGCTCTTAAGTATAATCATATTATTGCGTAATTCTTTTTGTATTGTAACAAAAACTAAATAAAGTAACTTTTGACTAAAAAAAAATACAATACTAGTGCCTATTACTTCAAAGGAAGTCGTTGAAAAGACCCCTTACACTTCTTGCTACAATTAAGTATATTTGTATTATATACTTCGATTTTCAGAAATTTAAATACTATAATGCGTAGCTTTATAACTATCTAACTTTCACCTTTAATTACATCGAAAACGGTTCAGGCCTTTTTAAAAAAACTAAAAAATTGTTAGTATGGAAAAATGACGTTTCTCGATTTCGTCCATACAAAACGGCAATTTCATACTTTAACCCCTAATATAAAAAATACCGTCAATTCGACTCGAATTCACACAACCTATATTTGATCATCTGTTCAGGTCTTGTATAAATTAACTTGTCTTGTCTTGTTTATTAGTTGAATGTTTTATGTTAAAATTAGTTTATTTAACAGAACAAAATTAATAAGATGAGCACTAGATATGATGAATACCTACTTATTTATTTGTTTGTGTTGCTCTACATACTCTCATATTAAACTACACTTAAGTAACCCCTCTCCTTCTAAAGGAGAGAGACCCGTGCTTAACAGTGAGCGTAACGGCCATTTCCAATAACCTATCTATCTTCAGTTTTGGCATATTGGAGATAAAAAACAACTCCTGTCTTTGTATCTCTGAACGACAAAAACAGAGATATAAACTGTTATCTATCTCCGATATGCCAGAACTGAAGATAGATAGGTTATTGGAACTGGACGTAAATAGGTTTTCATAAAAAAAAACAAGCTGTAGGTAGGTATTTGAAACACAGTTAAATAGGCATAACAATTAAGATTAACCATACAAATGTCACTTTGAAATATCCACGATTAAATCTACGTAGCTTATGTCATGTGTTTCATACCTACCTTAATGAACTTGAACAATTTTGTCTCAGGCGGGACTCGTACACGCATCTCCTCGCATGCCGGGCGGGTGCCATACCATTAGGCCACCGAGACACTGCGACACGGCGCGAATTTTTCAAACATATTCTTACGCTGTGAGCCAGCGTTGTTTCATCAAATGTTAGGAGTTTGCACCCTTAACACCCGAAAGAAACATCTTTGCAGATGTTTGACAGTCAGTTAAGATGAAACAGCTATTTATATACATTTTTATCTATTTATATACATTTATATACAGCAAGACACAATTGAAACTGGCTGACCGTAACCTTGGACTGACATTAACAAACAGGGCTCTAAAATTGATTATCTATTAATTGTAAATTTTTATTCATCGTTTTCAAAAGAAGAGTGTAGGTACGGGGTGGATCGATTTTTTGAACGCAAGTGTAAAACTATTTAATGTTGGTAGCAAAAGTCTATACAATATATATTATAGGTTAACTTATAAATAAGTTAAAACAAATGGTATTGGGTTACTATATGAAGCAATGGACAAAATGCTGTCCGCTTACCAAATTTTGATAGCCCAAATTACGATAAATCACGTATAATGTGGGAACTATGTCGTTGACAATAACCTAACTTTTGCATTCCAGCCTGGTGATTAAATGTTATCTGAATTAAATGGTATTCCTTAGTACCTAATTAGTGTTATATTTATTTCTAGCCTTTGAGAGATACTGTTCCTAGTCGAGTACGTTTAATGATGATGAGATGGTTTGTCCAGTAGTAGCAATTAGGTAATATCAGACCTTCAAGGGGTGTCGAAGAAGTTAGCAAAAATAGCTCAAAAAATTGTTAACGTGACAGTCTGTGCTGTGGAAGTGGGCGGAACATTAGGTACCTCGTTGTTCATCCGCGGCGACTTGGGTTCGGCGTCTCTGCGTGCGCGCATGGACTCCACGAGCGCGCGCATGGCGGGGTGGGGTAAGTGTGTGTGTGGTGTAGGTACCTCGTAGAACCGATGGCCCAAAACCGTCGGTAGACCGACGACGATCTAGTGAAGATGACCTGATCATATTAACCCGTTCGGAGATTACCGTACTACTCGTACGTATCACGGACTTAACTCCAAAGTGATGGATTTTTAATTACCAACCACATAACTAGACCAAGTGAAATGCCCAGCACACTTAAAAACTCGCCTTATTGCTCTAGGTACAGGTACATATCGAAATAGAAAACCTAAAACTCTATTTTAGTACCACTTTGCAAGTTAATCCACTCTAAAATCAAACCACCTACTTTTAATACTCCTATCAGAAAACTGTTCTCTACAATAAGACCTACCTCAGTAGATTGATTTACCGAGAACTTGTTAGCTTAGTTAGATTTCCAAAACTAAGCACCTACTCACTTTAGTCTAAACCTTTTTCAGAAGAGATTTTTCATTTATTTTACATCTGGTCCATGAATGTCCATGAACATTCAAGACCTGTAAAGCTTACGGCAATGTTTGGATCCAATAATATGACTATCAATGGAAGCTGCATCAAAAATTTTAATAGGTAAGTACAGACAACAGCACGTCAACCTACCACAAAACGTCAAATTTTCTCAATTGATATTGATCTCTACTTTTTGGACTTAAATTTGAAAATGAAATCAATGTCCTTTAACTTTTTGGATAGGTACAAATCAAACTAACAGAAATGAATTTATTATTTTACCAAAATCTGTACAAAATGAATTTTAAATATGCTAAAAATTCAGCAGATTGAATTTTACAACTTCCAATAGCAATGATTGCCGTAACAGAATACCAACAATATTCAACATAATCCGTAAAAAATAAATACAAAACAAATAATGAATTTGACGACCATTTGGATCAGCGGTAGTTAACGCTGCTTCTGAGCCATGGGTCGCGGGTTCGATCCCCGCACAGTACAAATATTTGTGTGCATGAACATGTCTGTTTGTACTGGTCTGGGTGTTTTCTATGTATTATAATGTATTATAAGTATATATTTACAAAAAAAAAAGTATATAAGTAAGTTTATCGGTTGTCTAGTACCCCATACGACAGGGTACTTAATAGTACCTTAATTTGGGACTAGATGGCTCAGTGTGGCCCATTGAGGCATGTCTTAATTATTATTATTATTATTATTATTATTACTCATAATATTATGTACAGCATCTGCAAAAACTCATTTTGTAATAAATGCTGATGGCTACTCCATTGCTGGCAGTGCTTATAGGTGCAATTCTTAAAGTACTTCTTTCTTTGCGATTGCAGTATAAATTACGAGTATAATTATTCTTTATTTACATACCGTCATATCAAAATAACATTTTGCTAACAACCTTTTAATCTTCGTAACATATTAAAGTATTATTCATTATGCGCAAGGTGGCTGGCAGGAGCTGGATGCGAGAAGCCGAGGATCGATCAAAGTGGCGAGGTAATTGGAGAGGCCTATGTCCAGCAGTTGACTGCGATAGGCTGATGATGATGATGATTCATAATGAATCACCAATTACCTACGAGTATTCACCTCTAAAGTTTCGGTTTAACTTTTATCACACGGGATTCCCTCAAAATATTTTTATTCGATATTGTTAGATAGTGCTGATAGTGATAATCTAGGTCAATGCCAGCTAACGGAAAAACTAAAACTCATTGTAGGTTCTTACGATTAGACTGCAATCAAATTATTTACCTAAGTACGCGTAATACCTACTTATCTTTGCTGATAACGATCGAAGCAATACTAATATTACTAATCTATAAAATCATTTAACCTTATTTAATGTGAATGTTGATTTATTATATTAGAGTTAAAAAGTAGTTAAAACATTACGGCGAAGCTAGTAGGTAGTTGGTAAGAAAAAACATTAAATTCTTCCATCAACTTTTAGGTTTTGCCATAATCATTATAACAAATTCACTGGTATGTGTAGGCATATCTATACTAATATTATAGAGCTGAAGAGTTTGTTTGTTTGTTTGAACACGCTAAACTCAGGAAGTACTGGTTAGAAATTCGAATTGAAAAATTCTTTTTGTCTGGATAGTCCGTTTATCGAGGAAGGCTTTAAGCTATAACATCACGCTGCAACCAATAGGAGCGAAGCATCAGTAAAAAATGTTGCGAAAATAATCGCGTTCATGTTAATAGAAATTGACGTGGATGAAGTCGCGGCAACAGCTAGTTTCATAATAAAAATAATACACTTTATTTGATATTTTAGCAACTTAATTGCACTTATAATATCAGTATATAAACTTGAAAAAATTTTTTTTTTTCCCGCCTGAGACAAAATTTTTCAAGTTTATATACTGATAAAATAATACATTTGAGCTCGCGCAGCTTTTAGGAAACTTTATAATGGATCTGTCAACACAACATCCGTTTTACAAACGAGCGCGCCGGATTGAAAAACGCGGCTGTTATGTACCTAATGCGGCTACCTGACGTCCAACAGGATAGCCACACTGTCCGAAAGGAGCAATGTAGGGTGATGTATGTATACTCGTATTATGAATGAACAACAGATATAAGAAATCTTTTAGTTTTTAAATCATTTTGATTTATAAATAGTCTCTCTCGTGCAAACCAAACTGAACCCTTACCTATATATTTCTTTCCCTATGCCTATATTATAGTCTTGCAATAAAATAAAGCTTAAGAAAAAAACGACTTACCTTATTGATTCTTCATGAAAATTCTTTAATATTTAATACAGGGTGAAATTTGAAGGTCTGCTTAGGCGGCTTAGAAAAATCTGACACCATGACAACAAGAAGAAGTCGAATGCTACACAGTCCTCTCAAAGAAGGAGAGTTTCACCATATTCGAGGCACTTGACAGACGGGTTGACAATCGCATTTTGGCTGATGGTGAGAAAAGCCCGCAACTACAAGTCCTCCATTGGCACTACTCATTTAGCTACCTCGTGGTTTAAATACCGGACCAAGATCACGGGGTCCCGAGTTCGATCCCCACCCGGGTCAGGCATCAAAAAAGTTTCGAATTTTCAAACAATGCTCGGGTTTGTGATCACCAACCGTGGTTGGCAAGCGTTCTTACGTTCTAGCTTCATAGTACGTTCAATTCCTAATGAAGTTAAGGGTACCTTGTAATAAAAAAACATCATGTTTTTTTCATACTATTTTTATTTTTTATATTATTATTTTTCGTAATCACGTTATAATATTTTCGCTTACAATTCTTAATTTGGAATGGTATTATTTATATAGTTTAACTTAAAAATAAATAAAAAAAACTCAATGTACAACTTCAACAAAGGCATGCAAATTTTATCGTTTGCTTAGCAAAATGAGGAACATGGCAAAGAGTTTAGACAAACGCGACTCTTTGGTTTGATTGAGATGATTGACGACGGATCTCTAAACAGCACATGCCATTTAAGAAAAGATAAATTAAAAGTTGAAAAATACATTATGCAGAAAAATATGTTAATCTAACATCACTGCAAGACATTCATCAATATATATATCAGCGTCAAAAACCAATTGTTAATGCCAGTTTTAACGCACAGACATAATATCTCTTAAGGCTACGTTAATTTTTTCTCATTAAAATTGTTATTTGTACATAAAAATAATACAGTGCCAACAACCATAATAAACTATAATAATTAAGTTATAAATACTACAATGGATACAAAACAATATAAACATTTAAATCACTCTATTGCTAAGTAATGCATACAACAACCTGCTAGCCGACACGCCTGAACAGGATAAATACTTTCAATTGTTATTTTTCTTATTTTATACATAATCAAAAACGAGAAACATTGCACCAATAAATAAAAGAATGAAAGGAAGAGGAAGGACATTAGACAATAGAAACAAGTAACAGACATAGACAATAAAATAAGTTTTGAGATGACACCCAAACAGAAAATAATTTAATTCTAAATGAAGAATATCATTATTTACTATAGCAAAAGGTATCTAAGATTCGAGTTATGCTATTTGCTACATAAGTAAAACAAACGTGCACTTAAGGGAAACGATAATTTTTTATTCATTGGCGCAATCAGCAGGTACATGATCACTTTCCTTCAATACAAAGCCTAGTTTTTAACATGTATAAATCTTAGAGGCCTGAATTTATGGAGAAGCATATACTTACAATATAATATGTGATTGTAGAGCTACTTCCTCACCTTATTTCAACTAATTTATCAATCGATTACCAGTAATCTAACTCAATAAACATTTGAATAAGCTAAGTGAGTAACTCCTGTGAGCTATATCTACAAGGTATCTAAGGTATTATTTATTTTGTAATATCATTTAGGAGCATCACCGATATCACCTGAAGCTATAAATCTGTCAAGAAAGAACAAGCACGCATTACAACTTATATCTGAGTTTCGAAGCTCATCTTTATTTCATTCGTAAGTCCATTCAATACGTGCATCGCGGTCTTTCACCGCCACGATTCACTGTCGGTGCCGCGTCGAGCTCGGTGCGACGCGTCTTTCGTACCATAAGTCTATTCATAACGACTAAGCAGACATTCCAGTCGGGTCCCACGTTTTCATCTAAATCTATGACTGTAACATGCAAAAGCTAACCGGCAAGAATACCGAGTCGGGCCGTATCGTCGCTCGGGCGAGCTGATATTCCGCGTAGACGGTGGGTCTAGCGCGAGTACTAGACTAGTTTATCACGAGTTCACGAGCCACAATCACTCTCGGGTGTAATTTTCAGTACTGGCGATCGTCGTAGATGTAGATGGCCTCGCCGGCGGATTCCTTGAGTGGGGGGGGCGGCGGTGGGAAGTCGAGGTCTCCGGGGCGGAACAGCTTGGAGGCGTTGGGCGCGGGCGAGGCGGGCGCGGGCGAGCCGCCGCCGGGCGAGCCGCCGCCGCGCCGCTTCACGCCGCCCGGCGTCGCGCCCGCCGCGCCCGTCGCGCCCGTCGCACCCGTCGCGCTGCCCGCGCCGCCCGCCGTGCGAAACGACGACCGGCGGGCCAACCTAAAACAACGCCTAAGTTTAACATCGATGCGTTCGAGGCGATCGCGCGACGGTTATCGCAAACGTTCAGTCCTGAGATCAATAATAAAAAAATATAAGAAAATAGGAAACAAAGGCAAAGCCAAGAGAATGGGTAATGATTTTGGAAGTCTATGTATACACCGTACAATTTGAACCACCCGTAAAAGGAAGCCCACGTTATTTAACCATTAGGTATAACATCTTAGCAGTGTTTTTTTTATCAAACATTTTTTTTATGAAAATAAAAATTTTAACTACGCTGTCGCGCGCACGGATGTAGCTGTGTGTTCATTCATACGGAACCCCGCAGCAAATTAATACGTCTGTGCGCTTCACAGCGTATTACAAAAATAAGTCTGGATAAATATTTAATAATTTTCAAAGAATATTTTTGTTTATAAATTGAATAACCCTGTCATAATGTTATACATAATGGTCACATAACGTGTGCTTCGTTTTCCAGGTGGTTGAAAATGCACTGTGTATATAATAATATGTATGTGGGTATTTATTTGAGTTCCACATTAGCGACTTAACTACTGAGCCGATTTTCTTGAATGAAGTATCAATCGATTCCTTATTATAGTCCGATAACATAAGCGACCTTATTAAAAAAAAGCATCATGGCGAATGCTAAGACAATATTGCGGGGTACTTTAAAAAAATTCAGGCATAACGGGTATCGTTGTTTTAATGCTCTAAGCGGGTATCAAATAAAAGAAGACAAAATTCGGAGTACAAAAATGTTTAAAAAATACAGCAAATACGAGTATACAGTATGACTTTAAAATCCTTGCATTTTCGTAGTCGGGTTACAGTTTTTTTAAACTATTTCCCTTAACCCCTTGAATGCGGGTAATTTCGGACACAATAGAAATAATTTGTCATAAGATCAGATCTGCTCCTAAGCAGCTAGGTTAAGGGAATCTCAGAGCTGGCAACATAAAAATTAATAATTACTTAAGTAGATACCATCAAACATACATATACCTTGAAGCCACTTCCTCAGGTGTCTCTTCAATTTCGAGCACCCAGCTGACGGAGTCGTGCTTCTCCACGACCCCCTTTACGGCCGGGAGAGGGGGGGTGTCCGGGGCGGGGGACGAGGCGGGGGAGGGGGGCGAGTCTAGCGGCGGCGAAGTCGATCGCAGCGAGTCGCCCGACGACGTCCGCGCTCGCAACGGCGTCCGCTCGATGTACCCGCCACCGGCAAGGAGGGACACCACCTATAATAGACAATAAAATAAGTATTAATTGGATGTCTCTTCTATCTAATACTAGCGGTTGATACAATAAATACTAGAGGTAATTAAAATACTAAAGGTTCTAGTTTTCTGAGAATTGGTTTTGTTTAGAAGTAATAAAATCAAATCAATTGGCGGGGTGCCCTTCGGTTCGCCTAAAATTTAAAGTTCTAATTTCATTTGGCCGAACCGTATTGGCCTAAACTTATAACGTATAATTATTGTCTAGCCTAACAGTTGTTTTCGCTCTATTATAGATTGGTCAAAAAATTGAAAACCCTAATTTCAGTATGTCTAATATCGAAAGCACTAAAATGTATTAGCATCTTTTTTTGGCATTACGCTCTATTTTTTTTAAACCGAAAAGTTTAAGAAACGAATCGCTCACAAACCGACCCCAAGCAGTCTTGTCTGCCCTACCCCTAGAGTGTAATTCAAAAGCGCGTAGGCGCGGAGGGGCGAGGCGGCCCGCGGGCTGAGGAGCAGGAGGCTGTAAGCGAGGCGCCGCGGCTGAGGCTGGCCGGCGCAGCCGGCCAGAAAGCCGAAGCTGCGGTAGTGAGCGTAAGCCATCTGCGACGATAAGCACGCGTGGGACCGCCGGAGCCCCGCAGCGCCGAAGCCGTCACGGAAGTCTGATTGTTTGGATGCATGCATGATTGCTTGTTTGCATGCATGTCTGCTTGATTGCATGCATGATTGCTTGTTTGCATGCATGATTGCTTGTTTGCATGCATGATTGCTTGTTTGCATACATGCTGGCTTGCTTGCTTGCATGCATGCTTACTTTTTTGCATGCATGCATGCTTGTTTGCATGCATTCATGCTTGCTTGCTTGCTTGCTTGCTTGCTTGCTTGCATCCATGCTTACTTCTTTGCAAGCAGGCATGCATGCTGATAAAGTTTTTAACTTTCTGCGAATAAAAATTTGGAACTGCAAAAGGGTAGGTGTTATGATATATTCGGCTAAATGTCGCAATTGGGATATTATAATACGGCGATGTGAAGTTAAGCGTAGTAAAAATAGGCTAAACACGTTTAGAATTAGTAAAAATGTGCGAAAAAATTTTAGGCTAATAGTTTGTGCGCCAATGACAATTAGGAGTACAAATAATTAGGCATCCCGATATATACCCCAATTGGCGGCAGCACTTAGATCTAATAGTCGCCTTAATGTCATTGCCATCAAATATAGCGTGGTTTGAAAAAAATATCAAGAAATATATTTTTTTAACGTTAACTTTCAAACTTTTTTAACACTATATTCCGGATGATGAAAAATCCAAAAGCACAAAATAGGTATTCATATAGTGGTAACCAGATACACAGTTCGATACATAAACTACACCTAAAACTGTCCAGAATTAAATTACTGTAGGTTACTGTCAACTTTATTACCTGACCAATTTATGTCGACATGCAGTAGTAATTGTATAGTCGAATACATATATTCATTTAATCACATTAAATTTGTAACAAAAGATACAGTAATGTCAGTACTTTGAGGTCACTAAAATTTGTTCCAAAACCTTTTCTAGGCATTTCCATTTACTAAAGCATGCAATCATTATGTCATTATTATTTATGTCATGCTGTTTCTTTTCAATTGATATAGATGCACTTATTTAAGGGACACCTTTTCGGCGCTGCTTTCTTATCAAATTTCTTATAATCAATGATTTTGGCTCTGGAGAGTTCTTACCTGAGACTTCTGCCGAAGCTTGTATCTCAGCTCCTCGTTGAGAGCCGCAAGCCTCGAGGCATGGTCCCTGTCCCTGGCGGCCGCGTCCCGCAGACGTCTGTTGTCGTCCCGCAGACGGTCCACGTCGCGCTGCCTCGCCGCGGCGCGCTCCCGCAGCTCCTCGGCCACGTGTATAGCGGCCATCGTGTCGCGTTCCGCGGCGGCTCGCCGTTCACGCTCCACGGACAACTCGGACCGTGCGTCACGCAGAGACGCCATCTCCGCCTGCTTCAGCTCGATTACTGCTCTAAGAGATCGTACCTGCAGAAAGATATTGTGGGAGTTTGAATAATAAGGCCAACTAATTTTTTTGTGTGTGTTACGTATGGTGCCGGCTTAAATAAGCGTCGGAAGAGGCAGAGGAATAGGAGTACAGTGTGAAAAAGTAGTCCTCTCTCTCCACTATTGACTAAACTACGATCTCCATACCACCTGCCAAGCTTTAATGGCAAAATCAGAAGAGGTTTGTGATTTAATGGACGTTTGTTTATATTTTTAGAATAAGCCTAAAATACAGGAAATCCTACTTCAGGCATTTATGTATTTGTAATAAATAAATTTGAATTTGTGTCCAGCTGTAAACTGTACGATACTTTTTGTAAGCTTGGGGATTTCAGAAACTCCTACAAACCTCAGCTGCCAACTCCGTGGCATCCGTACTCAGCTCCTCGTTAGCTGATAAGCGTAGATCGCAATCTTCCACCTCGCAATGAACAGGGTCGCAGGCAGCATCGCACATTGTGCACGACTTATCACACAACCGGTCTATCGACGAGTCCAGTGACGGTTCTGGGGGTGCGTGCGGCTTCCGCTCGAGCTCGGCCCGCGCCGCCTCGAGCTGGGCCCGCAGGGTGCGCTCTATTTCACTATGCGCGTGTAAACGCGCCCTACTTTCGGCTACTTCGTGTTTTAGAGACTCTATTGTATCCTGAAACAAACGATTAAACTTTCATACAATAATAGGACTGATTGAACAAATTTAGTCCTAAGATATCTTATAGTTGGCCACCCCATCAGCAGTCAGATCAAATGTCATGTCAAACTTTTATCAATTTAGAATTGTTCATCTTTTGTCGTTTTGTCGTATAAATTTAGGGCTGGTGCTAGAAGAGTTTTATTATAAATATATAAATATAATTTTTAGTTTTTAATATAAATAGTTTATAACATCTCCTAATAGCTGCTTTAATATTTTTGGTTCCTTACTTTGAGCCCCTTGATATCGTTCGCAAGAGCTGCCACCTCTTCAATGTGTGTAGCCTGTAGACGGGCGTTCGCCTCTTCTTTTGAAGACACTTCCACCTCCAATTCTGAGATCTTACTCAAACATTCTGCAACTGAAAAATTAAAATTGTAACGTTAATTAGTTCCTGTCTCCAAACCATTACGTTAATCTTACACTTGATTAAAATGATACGAGAACCTGATGTACAGCAGTTGTGCAGCTTTCGGTACATCATGTGCTTGTATCGTTGTAAATTTTGTCGCGTATTCACGGGTAAACTTTAGTAAATTAATGCTTACTAGTATCAAGATCTTTCTGCGCACGTTGCTGCCGATCCCTATCGGCGCGCTCGGCGCCACTGCGCTCTGCCGCCGCCACGCTGCGCCACCGCTCCGCCTCCAGCCGCCATGAACTGCCATTAAGTGCGTCTAACTGGAAGGCAAAAGGTAGTTGACAGGAAACATAAAAAAATATGTAAGAATGAAAAACTGTTACGTTAATTGATGATACTGTGATGTGTCATGTGTTATACATTTAGTTAATACAGGATTCCGCTAATAAAGTAAAAGAACAACCCATTTACGCTCACTGTTGAGCACGTGTCTCTATCCTTTATAAAGAAATTGATCATAATTTGAGCTGGTGCCATCATGTTAAGCAAGTAAGCAGAAAGGTAACTGATACCCTAAGAGCATTGTATCGATTCAAACACTTTCTTCCTTCCTGTACGAAGTTTTTGCTGGTGCAGTCTTTGGTCTTGCCTATCATTGACTATGGTGATGTATGCTGTTCTAATATTTCTCAAGAACTTCTTAGCAAGTTAGATCGCCTTCTCAATAGCTGTATACGATTCATTTTTGGTCTCCGCAAATTTGACCACATCTCTAAGTTTCGCTCACAGCTTCGTTGGCTACCCATTAAACAACGCAGGGACGTTCGTTCTCTCTGCGTCTTGTATTCCATACTCTTTGACCCCAAATCTCCATCTTACCTTCAAGATAAGTTCTCATTCCTTCACACTTCTCACGATAGAAGTCTTCGTTCTGTCGACACCCTTCAGTTACTCACTCCACGACACACCTCGGGCTTTATGTCCAACTCTTTTTCTGTGACAGCTGTACGACTCTGGAACGGACTGCCCTCCAAAATCAAGAATTCCACATCAAAATTTTCTTTTAAAAAGGCGTTGCGAAACCACTTCGCAAATTAACTTTCTCTTCTTCCTCTCTTGAATCTTGCTGACATAATTTATATGTGCAATCATTTTATGTGTAGTTATGTAGTTTTTTGTGTATTTTATGTATTCATTATTATTTATTTGTATGTATATATATATATATATATAAATATATATATATTTAATGTTTTTTGGTCTGCAACCTGTTCTTGTTTTGCAAACAGTCTTTATGTAAGTATAGTTTATTGGTATTATTTGTATATTTTAAAGTTCTACTCATTTGCACCGCCTGTAATATTTCTAATTGGCCTAATGGTTGACTGGTAGAGAATGCTTTTAGCATTAAGTCCGCCATTTGTACCACTATTGTATGTGCAATAAAGTGTTAATAAATAAATAAATAAAAGAAAGGGATTAAGGCTTTGGCCTTAGTTCCACCACGCTGGCCTAGTGCGGGTTGGTGGATAGCAAGGGCGACGCTGTGGCAACATCACCTCGCCGTTGGAGGTTTCTCAAGCCGCCCGAAGGCCTCCAGGGCTTAACGACTGTTATATTGTGACAACAGCCGGGACCGACGGCTTAACGAAGCACTGAAGCCCTCAAGATATTATGATGCCATAAACGGTCACCCATCCAAATAGTGACCGCTCCCAGCGTCGCTTTACATTCGTGACAGAAACTGATAACTAAGAAGCATTGGGCTATGAGCGCTTCATTCACCGCTAATAACAGTTCCAAAATATTCTTAATAGTAGCTGCTAATTATGCTGCTGATATATCTTTCAATACTTACACGAAACACTAAGTACTGCACCAACACGCCCAAGGCTTCTACACCTTTGGCGGCGTGCGCGAGCGCAACGGTCTGCTCCCTGGGCGGCGCGGGCGGTGGGCACGCGCCGACCTGCGCGGGCGGCGTGCGCGCTGGTTGCGGCGTCTGCACCCGCTTGCCTCGTGGTCCCACCGCCGTAGCCACGCGAGGCGGCTCTGCAGACAAAAAAATAATTTTATTGTAAGGTAAGTCTTGTATGTTATACAGGACGAAATTTTAATACTCCTTGCCTCCTTACAACACTTTTTTTACGCGATGCGCATCTCATTTAGTCTTTACGATTAATACTATTCATAAGTTTTTGATTTGCCTTCATATATTTTGCGAAAAATGTTTCTGGCGAAAACTTGAACTACATTTTTTACTTCATAAATGGGCTCTAAATACGATACTGAATGCCTATTAAAATTTTGAAGTTGATAAAACAGTTATTATGTATAATGACAATAGTAAATTAACTGTGCTTTTATATTGAATGAACTTTTTTTAATAAATAGCTGCTATTTAAATAAATTATTAAGATAATCCGTATGTCTGGAGCTTGAACGTTTTGTTTAGACCCCAGGCTTACTTTGCTCTGCTCTTTACAAATTAAGGCTAAGTAGGCTTACATAATAGCCGTTTTAGAAAAGCCTGACTTTTGAATCAGAGATCGGATTATCCACAAAATATTTCATCCAATTATACATATTAGATCAAATTACATATAGCCTCCAGGCAAGTGGTATCTGACTTCGGTATATATTATTATATTTTATAATAATATATAGGTACATTGGAGAAATCTACGGATGTGAGGCGACATCAATGTTGTACGAAAGCTGACTTCTTACCTACACCTACAAATTCGTTACATGTATACGAGTAGGTAACATAAATGAAGAATACAATTCATTTTACTAGTTTATTTTCAAACGACACTATTGTCTTTTCCTAGCTTATAAAAAGACAATGGCTTGAGATGTTACCCACCCAGAACAGGAAGCCTTTAAACGAGATAAGATTGTCTTTATTTCGCATTATCTGGAGAACACATAGCTTTTATGTTTCTTCTGGAATTGAATTTCTGGATTGGAATCGGAATAAATTTGCATAATGTCACCGATATATGAGTTAATGTTCAATGCCATTCCAAGCCATGCTTCAACATGCCGAGTAAAATACGAGTATACATATTAAGACATAAGGACAATGAATACTGTGGACATACTGTTTTCTTGAGTTTACGCGAACAATATACATTGAAATAAAAAAAACTTATGTTTACGCATTTAGTACGCGTTTATTCTTAAGTTTAACCCGACGTTTCAAACACTTTACAGCGTTCATGGTCACTTTTTTTATCTAGCCTATATCCGTCCACTGTTGGACATGGACCTCTCCAAAAGGAGGTTGCCATAATCGCCGCGCTTGGCAGGCAGGTTGGCGATCGCAGTTTAACCTGTGCTATGGTGTTTAGAAGACGCTGCTGCCCGCCTTCTGGCAGTACTCCTTTAGTCGCCATTTACTACACACATAGGAATAGAAGGGGCGGTGTTGTTCATGTGCGCCGGCACATGAAAAACAACACCGCAAATAATAGAGATTTCTATTTAGATACTATTAATATTAGGATTATTTAGGATAGTGTTAAAAAAAGTGATTTAGTTTAAGAATGTATATTTCTACTTTTCAAAGCACCTTTATTTTTTTCTAAGTTTTATTAGTTTGTATTTGTTTTGGAACGGCAAATATACTCGTAAATTACTTAACACCTTATTCCTAAAATAAAATCATAGCGTGCGTGTAAAGTATGTGTTACCGATAAATAAGTTACTTATGATTTTCCATTGAACAGTCTCTGGACAGTTAAAACTAACTAATTAATTAAAAGAATAGGTCTTGCCTGCTTTTGCTTTATATTCACGCGATTGTAAAGTAAAGCTACTTGATTTAAGGAGTTGTATTTTCAATGTACAGTAAATCTGTCAAGTTCCCTGAGAAAGATGATATCAACAATAAAGAGGATTGAAATGATCCTGATGCTTCAAAAGCGATAGATTCCCACAATTCTTACACAACAATAATTTAAACAAACAGCTGGTGTGGTTCACACACGGGAACGATTGTTATGTCAAACTTTCTAGATTTCGTCAACACAGCTGACAGACAGACCCTTTGGTCATAGAGTGAAATCATTTTCGTGAGAAAGTATTCCTTTCACACCATGCATGCCTAGCTTTTGTCCAGTCATGACTTACACACAAAATAATTTAGTCAAAAATCACTCATCATTATTACCAAAACTTCCTAAGCTCTTTTGATTACTTAATCTTTTGTTTTGGTAATAAAAATGTACAAAAAAGGTTTCAAGTTTCAAGATATGCCGATTTTTTCCTTCAATGTTATTATATTCTAATGTACTTCATACATGGTGTTAGGTAAATGGTACATCAAGCAGAAACTAGTATATGTTTACATATGCATAAGAATAGTAAAGAAGTGTGAAACTTGATATCATTTTTTTTTCATAAAAGCTAAAATTTTGAGATTCAGATTTATGTTTTTCTTTTTAAAATATGATGCTTCGTGAAAGCGACTGATTTTAAATAAACATTATTTTCTCTCTATAAATGTTATTAGAGACAATAAAAAGCCTTTGAAAACATTAACAAAAGCATATTAAACCCGACTAAACTTAATTTTTGATGATAAAAAAAATATTTAACGAACCATAAATGGGATCATCCATAAATTACGTCACACGATTTTTAAGAATTTCGTACTATTTTACGAATTTTTACGAAAATTCCCATACTATTTTGCCCGATGTCACAATAACGTGGCCAAGTTTCCGTGCCGGTGAGTGTATTTCAATATGTTAACATAGACTAGTTTCGGCTTGTAATACCATTTACCTAACACTCTGTAAGTATATGATAGTGATTTGCATTTGTATAAACTTTAATTATGTTTCATAATCTGCATGAGAAATGTGCCTGTGTCGTCATGCAAAGACAGTAAGTCGTCGAAAAACAACCAAAGTATACAAAATAGAGAAACATTAGATTCCCACGCGGCCCATCGAGTCCTCTTTCCGCATCATTAGTGCAGCGGCGAACAGCGCCGACTTCCGCCGATAATAAATCATTAGAAATTTAATTCAACGACCGCTGAAGCGTTCGAATGAATTTTATTAATGAACTGTGCAAATCAAACGCAAATATAAAATAACCTTTATTCATTAGTTCAGCTTTAAGAGGAAACACTAAGGGCGAGAGAATTGAAAAAAAATTTAAAATCTATTGCTCTCGCGCTGTGCCAAACCCCTTCACCGCAGAGTGTGATAAAGACAACTGCTTCTTGGACCGAAAATACCTACTAAAAGCACATCAAATCAACGTTTCGTAGTCCCCGATTACTTTTCCAAAACTAGACCGATTTATATACTTTTTTCATTAAAAATTAAAGAAAGGCTTTGGCCGTACTCGTATGTTTTTCTTTTTTTCTAAAATTTAGCCAAATTTGTTTTCTGGATTTTTGAACACAGCGGAAAATCTGGCGATTTATTTTCGATTTTTGAGGGCTCATATCTTTTTTATTAATTATGTTTTAAAAAAAACAGAAAACATAGAAAAAATAGATTTTTGTAATAAAAATTATTGCTCTTACTGGCTTTATCCAGGGAGGAAACAGGGGACTACGTTTGTATGGAAAAACGGCCCTTGTGTTTCCTCTTAAAGCTCGTTTACACAATGTATTTTTTTTAAATTCTAATACAGGTACCGGTACCTACTGTATTTTAAGACATTATTTTACTTAACCGCTGAAATCACTCACAACAACCACGACTATCCTTTAAACATATCTCTATCAGTATGACGTATGAAAATACGTTAAAATACATATTATAGTCGGTAAATTTTTAATAGTCAGTCTATAATAAATTCAACGGAAACTATTTGACGTCATGTAGCCTATAACCAGTGGACGATCGAAAGGCTTCCAACGACACCTCATTGGTCCAATTATGATAACTAGTTTAGAAGTTATGAGGGAACAGATGAAGATTCATACCCACACACATACATACATACACACATACAGGTCAAAATCATAACCCTCCTTTTTGCTTCGCCGTAGTCAACCAACTCATTTATGTAGCCAACAATCAAAGTAAACTAACGAGAAGTGACGTAAGTACGTTCTTGAGAAAGTATTTCACGCCATACATGCCTAGTTTTTGTCGAGTCATAAAGTGTATATATGTGTAATTACTGTGGATGATGATGTCTCAATATAGCAATTTTGTGAATGGCCGGTTGCGGAGGGTCATGCTAGCGAACGGGCGCGTAGGCTTCAATTGGGAACGTTGTTGAAACGTCAAATTAACATATCTCTAGGGCTGACAAGAGTTTAAGAATAAAAAAAAGTTTTTATAATGAAATCATTCATAAGTTACGAAAAAAGTTTTAGGTCTTGGATATAATATTGGTGTACCGATTCATGATAGTGTAGTAATATAGAAATTGTTTTTAACTTTTCCTTTGTTCAGTTAGATGTCTCGCTCATTGTCAAAATATCTGTCTTTTCATAATGTACAGTCAATCAATCAATCGTTTATTTGCTCTAAATAGGGTAATTTTCACATTTTGTGGGTGTTGATACATAGATTCAATAGATTGTACGGCAAAACAAAGTATGCCGAGTCAACAAAAATAATGCGAACGTTGATATCTCGTAAGATTTAACAGATCCATCTCCGATACAAACAAGTGCAATAAACCAACAACCAGTTATCATATACGTGAGGTTCTCGTTGAATTAGAAATTAAATATAAATCGCATCTTGAATAAATAATCAGATGTTTAACCAACCCTACGTTATGCGAGTACCAAATAATAATGCGCCTACGTCGCGGGGTATAGTGTGATACTTCAAATTAATAATGCTGTCAGTTTTATAAATGTTTATTTAGATTGATATGCATTTTTTTAATAGTTTGTATCAAAGTAATACCTGTTACAAAACGGATGAAACTAAATCGTTTATATTGGTATAAACATAATGAGAAGAGACGTGAAAAGTACTAACCTAATTGGGTTTGACTGTTGATGGTTTAGTGAGATGTAGGATAACCGAGCCTCTAGCCATTATTATTATTAGGAAGACCATGAATCGCTGACAACCGACTATAGCTTAGTGCATTGAAGAGAGAAACGCACAGCGCCGAACACAGGATAACCTAAGAGCAAGAATATTTAGCATATGAGAGTTGAATTTTAAGAGTTGTCATTAGATACTACGTAACGTATGGAAAAGAGATTGGGAAAGTGTAGGTATACACTCTACCAATACTATTACTACTACTATTGAAATCTGAACCGAACTAGAAACCCAGAAACTGACATTTCAAAACTATACCACTATAGACCCACAATCGCTCGTAAATAACATTTACAGTAAGTATAGTAAATGACATCGGCACAAAGGCAGTCATTACTATGATGGCCATCGACGTCTCTGTATCAGTATTCTACAAAGGGGGGTAACGGAACTAGCTCGTGGTGTGAATGCTTCATTGCTCTTTATTAGGTGAGTTAACTGAGTAGATTAGGCGCATTTGCAGTTCCGCTTTGCCAGTTAAGGGTCACAACACGTGTTGCAGGCAACAGGTCGTTAATCTAGCCCTTAAATAAAACATTCAGAAAGTGTTACCAGGTATAGCGCCTGCATAAATAATCACAAAGTATTTATTTTGCACAGGTAGTGTGAAATATATATATTTTTAATGTAACACACAGGCAAATAGAAATCGCTATTCTATTTTTCGCACTGCATTGCAAATAAATCAAGTTTGCCATCAGAAAAGAGTTAAGAGTCAAACGGGTTTTAAAGCTAAAATTATAACTAAACATAATTACCTATATGGTTATTTGTGTGAAATAGATTTAAGATATATGTATATTTTTAAATGTCCTTCATTGTATTGGTATTGGCCTATGCTGGTTTGTACGTAAGATTATTGGATTATGCATTGCCGTATAAAGGTATACAGAATCTTCTACTTTTTAAATGTCTATTAAAATGCACTTAAGAATTAGCATATCTTTGCTACTGAAGTGAAATTTTATAAGTTAATAATCTGATGTGCTACTGGACTAATCAACTATCTGCACGTGATATATTGCTACACGGTAATTTAAATTATAATGTATCATTATTCATTATCTTGTGGCATTTTTATTAATTAAACAGCATTTTCTATTTTTAGGTACTTACCATTTTATTTTTATTTTCAATAGTTTTATTTAAACAAATAACACGAATATTATATTAAAAACGGTTTACCTATAAGTAGTTAAAACTATTACATAGACTAAGATAACCGACATCGCTCGAAGATTGCGGAGCTGAAGTAGCAGTGGGTGGGAGTTGGGACACATAGTGAGAAGAACTGATGGCCGTTTGGGGCCGATGTGGTGGAATGAAGAAATTACTTAAATAAGGACAAATATATCACTGACAAATATCAGTGATATTTTTGTCCCTAAAGTGGCTGAATTGCTCATATATATTTATATCGTTAGATATTGATTTCGATTTGCGATTCAGCCATAGTATGTCTTAAAGACTCGGTAAAGTTAAAAAAGAATTTAGTTACAATTTCTGGGTACCTACGCATTTGAAACAGTCAAATATTGATTCACCACACGTAAGCGACAAACATTCCTATGGCCTGAATATTACACAACCCGCCGCTTGGTCTCGGCTCATCAAAGCGATCGGTCGCCCAATCGAAAATATCGATATGTTGCATTATTTGGCTCAAGTATTGACACACAACGCCGCTTCCCGTTCTGAGAAAATGTTGAAAGATCGCCTCGGTTGCTACGGAAAACAGTTAGCCGGAAAATGAGTTATTCCGATAATCAAAGCTGCTTAAAACAGCAACACTTCAGTAATAATAAATTGCTTTTTTTGTGCTTCAAAAGAATTGAACACTACAGCTAAATTATTTAGTCTGTTCGTTATTTTTTTTTCCAGAAGGTAGTTGTTAGCGACGCGTTATGATGGTAGTTTAAGATTATATTTTATTGTTAATTAGAGGGTGATCCGGTGTCACGCCACATCCTGCGCATAGGTATACCAAGGCAGTCTGCACCCAATCGTACTCGGAGCGACACCGTATTGCGCCTCCCTTTATAAATACCTCGTGTCTTTGTGAAAGTGTACCATTTCTAATTAATATACGTTATTAAACCTAATTTGGCGTTATTTACATCACCACGAACCCTGACCATCTACAATCTGGTCATTCGGCCGGATCCGAATATAGTTCGATGTTTCAAACGCCACCGTCAAAAATGGTACACACGCGTAGTGTAAGTAAAAAAATGGCGTCCGTTAACGAACATTCCGAGACAGTTGATAAGACTCATCCTAGTGGCAGTGTGAAATCCGTGGAAAAGTTACCAGCACCAACAACTAAGTGTTATTTGGAGCCCCACCCGATTACGGCACCAGCTGGACCGTCGAAACTTCAAGCAGATACCAAGCTGGAGGCACCACGTGATCTCAAATCAGTGGCATCGACTTCGTCTTCCATGCGAGCTAGGCGAAAAAGGTTGGAACTTGAGGCAGCGGAGCAGAAAGCTAGGATTCAAATGGAATTAATAAACAAAAGGCTAGAAGCTGACATATCCGACCTTAAAGATGAATACAGTCCAGCAGAAGGAAACGCGAGCATTGAATCTCGCACTGACGTCGAGAAATGGCTGGAAAACAGCCAGCATGAGATGGAAAAGGAGCCGGAGAACCCGCTAAATGGTAATCATCAGGGTGAACCGATTCCGCAAAGTGGTGCCATCGAGATGCTGGCGAGCGCTTTAAAGCAACTGGCCACTTCATCAGTTCATAGTCCTCATCCTAACCCACAACTACTTAGCCGTATGAGCGTACCTAAAGATTTGCCCGAGTTCTCTGGCGACCCGCTCGAGTGGCTGCACTTTAAGCAAGCTTACAACGAATCGACACAAATATGTGGATTCAGCGACAAAGAAAACATATGGAGACTGCGAAAATGTCTCCGCGGACGTGCAAAGGAAGCAGTATCCGCCTTATTGATTTGCACCTCATCACCTGGACAACTAATGTCCACATTAGAATTGCAGTTCGGAAACCCAGACTTCATATTGTCAAAGCTTACGCAAGATCTACAAAAATTGCAACCACTGCCAACTGATTATCAGTCGGAAATAGTATCCTTCGCAATTAAAATACAAAACTACGTAACAGCCGTACGCGCAGTGGGTCGCGACGAATACCTACGCGGCTATCACCTATCAAATATCATTCTAAGTAAGCTTCCCACTGTTCTAATTTCCAAATGGGCGGACTACAGTTACCCGAGATTGCAATATGAAGCTGATAAGTCAAGAATAGACATGGTCTCCGAATTCCTACATGAAGAGGCGCGAAAAATATCAACAACTACCAATATGAATATATTGCCTATAAGCTTTAATAGCCATAATAAAAACAAATTTAACAGAAACGCTTATAACTCTCATACAGTTTTAATGCAATATCCCGAAGAAGGAACAAACGCAAATTGCAGTTATTGTCGCAAAGGTGAACATGAGTTAACAAAATGTAAACAATTCCTTAAAGCGTTACGTAAAGATCGATGGAATCACGTCAAACGAAATGGCATATGTTTTAAATGCCTACTGTCTAAGCACAACAAAGAAACCTGTTCTGCGCCCGTCTGCGATAAAGACAATTGTAGCAAAGCGCATCACATGCTACTACACAACCCACCGCGCCGAGTTGCGAAAGTAACTACAAGTCAAACGAAGCCATCGGCAGCATTGGCACCGATATCATCAAATCCGTCATCACCAGCATCACCGGAAACAATCGCGCATATCAGTGTTACGGACAAAAAAGTGTTGTTAAAAGTAGTGCCGGTCGAAGTTAAAGGACCTAACGGTGTAATAAGTGCGTGTGCGTTATTAGACGACGGGTCTACGATTTCACTGATTAGCTCGCAGCTAGCGGAGCGCGCTGGGCTGCGCGGGCCCGCCGAGCCCATGCGCGTGCGCGGCGCCTGGGGCGACGATGCGCTCGTGTGCGCGTCGGCGGCGCTCACTCTGGACTTGTCTACTCGTAGTAAGGGAAGTGACAATAAATTATTTACAATTAATGTGCGAAGTGTCGAAAATTTAAATTTGCCTATCCAAGATATTTCTTTAGCTAAATGTCAAGAATATAATCACTTGAAAAATGTTAAAATAGACTGTAATAATTTATGTAAACCAGAGATTTTAATTGGCCAAGATAATTATCATTTGTTGATGCCGTTAGAGATTTGTATTGGGAAAAGTAATGAACCGTCCGCTACTCGCACCCCCCTCGGCTGGTGTGTGCACGGTATAGTGCATGTACCGCGTGCTGCCCCTTCTCCGTTTAACACATTGCTCATCACCGAAATGGCATCCGCCGACGACCGTGCACTTCAAGACCTTAGTGAACAGGTGCGGCGCTCTTTTTCCATCGACGCATTGGGAATATCAGGTAAACCCCGCCAGCATCAAGAGGAGGTGCGCGCCGTTACCCACCTAGAGGACAGCGCGCAACTCATCGACGGCAGGTGGCATGTCGCACTTCCATGGAGGAATCCTAACTGTAAGTTGCCTGATAATTACTATAATGCACTTTCCCGACTTAAGAGTGTCGAGAGAAAGATGTCGGCGAGCAAGGAGTATGCGAGTAAGTACAAGGAGCGTGTTGATCATTTACTTGAGAATGATTATGCAAAGCAGTTAAAGAATACTGAACGTTCATCCAAAACGTGGTATTTACCTCATTTCGGGGTAAATAATCCTAACAAAAAAAAGCTGCGCTTAGTTTTTGATGCAGCCGCTAAGTCGCCGACGCAAAGTAAGTCATTAAATGACTACCTATTGACTGGGCCAGATTTACTTAATTCATTATTTGGCATTATGTTACGTTTTAGAGTACATAAAGTGGGGGTCACGGGGGACATTAAAGATATGTTCTTGCGAATTAAAATTAAATCTGAAGACCAGGATGCTCTTAGGTTTCTATGGAGGGATCAAACTACAGGTGAGTTAAAAACGTACACAATGACGTCACTAATATTTGGAGCAAATTGCTCGCCTTTCATAGCGCAGTTCATTAAAAATAAAAATGCTCACACGCATGAGTCATCACAGCCGGCCGCTGCAACCGCGATATATAGGCAGCACTATGTAGATGACTATATAGATAGTCTACCGGACGACGCCGCGGCTATACATATGGTAAGGAATATAACTGATATTCACAAACAAGGTGGTTTCGAAATCCGCAACTGGACTAGCAACAGCCTAGCGGTCTTGAACAGTGTACCGGAAGACACATTGGGTGACGCGGCCGTAAAGTTTAAAATCGATGAGCAATACCAAGGCGAACGAACACTTGGGATGATTTGGTATCCCGTCCAAGACGAACTGGGCTTTGACGTCACATTAAAACGTATTCCTGATAGCATTTTAAAGTGTGGGCAGAGGCCGACTAAACGTCTAATGCTTACAGTAATTATGTCAATATTTGATACGTTCGGTTTTCTTTCTCCATTTACTATACAGGGTAAAATAATGCTTCAGGATACCTGGAAATATAACACCGGATGGGACGAAATGATACCCGATGATGTATACCAAAAATGGTGTAAGTGGATTGAGTTAATACAAGAAATTCCATGCATTAGGATTCCACGTTATTACCTACGCGCAGGAGTGAGCGGGACGGAAGAAGCGGCGGCTACGAGCGGGAAGGAGACCGATAGTGCATCGACAATGCAGTCGCTACGAGATGCTACGCGCCCTGCTACGAGCGTTGCTACGAAAGATGCTACGACCACTGAGGATGTTTATAAGAATTTACAACTACATGTTTTTGCCGATGCATCTTCGAAAGCAATGTGTGCTGTGGCTTATTGGAGGTGGGAATATAATGGAATTATACACGTCGCATTAATAGCTAGCAAAACTCGAGTTGCGCCATTGAAGGCCAACACAATACCTAAACTGGAACTCCAAGCAGCGTTGCTAGCGGCCCGACTGGCAGATACTATAACTCGGGAACATGATTGAAGATAAACGAACGGTATTTTTGGTGTGACTCGACCACAGTGCTACATTGGATTAACAACAACTCGCGACATTATAAAACATTCGTAGCAAACCGGTTAGGCGAGATAGACGATTTGACGCGAGCTGTGGAGTGGAGATACGTACCTACAAAGTTGAATATAGCCGATGTCGGCACTAGGGAAACATACGATAAATCAGTTTTTAAAAACGAGTGGTTTGCGGGGCCGTCCTTCTTGCGAGGCGATAAATCCATATGGCCGCATCATGACATCAGCTTGCCGTCTTCAAATGATGTTGACCTGGAAATCGTTAACACGATTATATCAACCAGAGACGAAACCGTTTGTTTACCTATACCAAATGTAGACAGATTTTCATCTTGGCTAAGATTACTTAGGGCAACGGCTACAGTATTGAGATTCATAAACAAATGTAAAAAGGCTGTATCGGTAAGCACATTAATGGAAATGGAGCAAGCTGAGCTTCTTTTGATTAAACAGTCACAGATGGACAGTTTTGCCACCGACATAGCTGAAATAAAAAAAGGAAAAGGCATTAAAAGAAACAGTCGTTTACTTACCTTGTCACCATTCCTCGACGAACACGGCATACTTCGCTGCGGTGGCCGCATCGGTGCTGTGACTGGAGTCTCATCTGCCACACAAAATCCTGTAATATTAGATGGGAAACATGACATCGCCCGGCTGATAGTGAAACACTATCACGAGAAAGCTGCGCACGGGAACCAGGAGTCCGTCGTAAATAATCTGAGACAAAGATATTGGTTACTGAAAGTCAGGCCTACAGTTAAATATGTAGCTTCGAGATGTATGCTGTGTCGTCTCAGAAAGGCAAAACCAGAGATACCCAGGATGGGTGACTTACCTGCAGCGCGCATGGCTCATCATCAACGTCCATTTACGTATTGCGGCATTGATCTATTTGGGCCCATGACTGTAACAGTAGGACGGCGTCACGAGAAGAGGTATGGAGTTATATTTACGTGCCTCACTGTACGCGCTGTACACTTAGAATTAGTTCACTCAGTGAGCACTGATTCGATGATAATGGCACTTAGGCGCATGGCAGCGCGACGTGGGTGGTCACGACACATAATGTCCGACAACGGCACTAATCTGAGAGGAGCCGACACGGAACTGAAGCGTTCACTTAAAGAGTTGGACGAAGAAGTGCTTCAAAACGAAGCAGCCAACAACAAGACCGAATGGACCTTTATACCACCCGTGAGCCCACACTGGGGTGGGGCGTGGGAAAGGTTAATAAGGAGCATTAAGACTTCTCTCAAGGTTATTTTGAACGAACGTGCACCAAAAGACGAGACCCTGTGTACGCTGTTAATGGAGGTCGAGAACATAATTAACAGCAGACCTCTAACTCATGTATCAGTAGAACCTGGAAGCGATGAGACTTTAACCCCTAACCATTTTCTTTTAGGCACATCTTCTAACCTACCAACAGTGGGAAACTTCGACGACTCAGACCTTTACCTGCGGAAACAATGGCGTAAGTCACAGCAACTCGCAGATATGTTCTGGAGGCGTTGGCTTCGAGAAATTTTGCCAGATCTCGTGCCGAGGCAGAAATGGAATCGCGAGCATCCACCTCTGAAGGTAGGTGACTTAGTTTTGATCGTGG
The DNA here is from genome assembly GCA_949315895.1 of Anania crocealis. Lineage (NCBI taxonomy): Eukaryota > Metazoa > Arthropoda > Insecta > Lepidoptera > Crambidae > Anania > Anania crocealis. The sequence goes on from OX438856.1 coordinate 4,003,952, forward strand.
ATCCTGGGGCACCACGTAACGTGTGGCCAAAGGCAGTAGTTCAGCAGGTATTCCCGGGAGCTGATGGCCGAGTAAGAGTGGTCGAGGTTAAGACTAGGACAGGTACACTGAAGAGGTCTGCAGCACGCGTCGCGAGAATTCCCTTAGTTAATGAGTGCTGATCCAGCACGGGGTGGGGTGTGTTAGCGACGCGTTATGATGGTAGTTTAAGATTATATTTTATTGTTAATTAGAGGGTGATCCGGTGTCACGCCACATCCTGCGCATAGGTATACCAAGGCAGTCTGCACCCAATCGTACTCGGAGCGACACCGTATTGCGCCTCCCTTTATAAATACCTCGTGTCTTTGTGAAAGTGTACCATTTCTAATTAATATACGTTATTAAACCTAATTTGGCGTTATTTACATCACCACGAACCCTGACCATCTACAGTAGTAAACTTCGAAATTATATGCGACTAATCTCCTTACCTCCTTAATAATATCATGTTGAGGTGAAAAATAATTTTCTACACCATACACAGTTAAATATGACCCAGTAACGTCGTGTTATGTGATTTCAAACGACTAAAACGTTTTCGAACTAGAGTCCAGTTTCTTTCATGCCATGTGCATAAATAAGTATTTATGATAATCGGTTGCGATCTAAGTGTTTGCAACATCGATAATTGCCACATAGTGTTCACAGCGTATATACAATTAACAACTTGAAATGATAATATGAGCAGGGGTAAAAATGTCCTGTTGCTTGAGCCGGTTAATAAGGTTGGCATTGTTAGGATTATAGGCAACTAGACTACGTGTTTCCCGCGAAATCAAACGCGTAGAACTTTGATTTTAAAACTATCTCACTAGAACAATACCATTTATTGGTATAAAAATAATGGAGAGGGCGAGAGAGTGAGAGAGAGAAAAGTAACATCTATCACATAATAATATAGAATAATACTACCTGTATTCAATTCTAGCCAATTTATCTATCGCAATGAAATTCATAAAATTTCTTCGCCTATTCAGCCGTCAGTCCTAACTTTCGCATTTCAGTGGCAGAGTGGCGTGCACACCAGTTTTCAAGTTCCGTGGTTCCGGATTCGATTCCCGGACGGGTCAATATAGAAAAAAAAAAGATTTCTACATTTTTGCGGGCCTGGGTGTTTCTGGTACCTACCTGCATTGTTTCAGATTTCCACAATACTCACTTTGGGATCAGAACAATGTATGTGATGTTGTCCACATTTATTATTTACTAGCGGACCCGACAGACGTTGTCCTGTCTTAACTATGAATATTGATTAAGAAATGGTATAATAAAAAAAAGTTGCCAATTGTTAAACTTTTTTTGGCGTGAATTTAAATAGTTTTGTTGATATTCCGTCACGGTAACAGGCGAAATATTACTGGCCATGTCAAAATTCAGTATTTTCCATAGATTTAATATACTGCTGATAGATTGGCAATGAAAAGAGACAGAATACAATGCAGCTATACGATAGAACGAGATAGATCACAAGGCCGTTCACGTACACGCTAAGAACCCGTAGCGTTTTTCTGAGTTCTGACGTCTGTCACGCGCAACACAATATTCCCTTTAGTTTTACTAGTTTCATTTTTATTATTATAAAAAAGTGTCGAGTTGATGTATTTTCATTATGGTTACATGTTCAGTACCTGGAAGTAACTCATCTAAAAAAGGGAACCAACATAATTGTACATTTCACACGTGAACACACAATCGCGATTACCAGCAGCAAAATGCAATGTTTCAGAGCTTTGACTAAAATTTTGTTTACTAATTGATAGGGCATTTCACCAGGACAAGGATTTAAATTCATATGAATTCAATTAAAAATAATATCAAATACGTGAATTTCAACAATTACTAACGTCACTTTTGTATTTTAGTGATTGACGTTGTCGATGATATCTTATCGACATTTCATTACCTGACATATTTCACATTGTAAACCGCATACAGCCTAAATTGTTAAAATACGTTAGAAAAGGTTGAAATTGCCTAATAGAAAAGAATGTTCGCCCAATAAATATTCGAGCATTTGCAGTTTACATTTGGACCCTAAGTGTTTTTAAAACAGAGGCGATCAGCCTGTAAAATTACGCTCTGGATCAATGTCCATATTGTTCAAGCCCCCATCAATCCCCATTAGTTAAACATTAAATATATGTATATTTAGTGTACGTTTGTAATGTGTAATTGAAAAATAAATATCAGTTTTATTCCAACTTTGGCGATCGCGATCGCAAAATGAGGCAAAATTGTTAAATACTGGCAAGTAAAGCCTACGATATTTTTTACAATAAATTGATTTTGTTCGGGGATAAGTAATTATAAAATAAAATAAAAACATATCTAGGTATTTACTTGCAGTTTTTTGGCGTTCTTTTAATAATACTAAAAAATAAGTCACCTGCGTCAACGTAAACTGTGTCGATGGAATCGATATGGAAAGCAAGCAGGCAATGCAGTACCTGCACTATTTATCTCACGCACATGCTCACTTTATGCACACTAGCGTAACCTAGTTTTGGTCTCGTTTTCAGGATTCAATTGCCAATCTATCATCTATATTAAATCTATGGTATTTTCCCCTATTTCACGATATTTGCAGCACGCATTGTGTCGCATTCTGTCAATGTTATGTCAAACGCCAAACATTAAAAAGTTTAGTTTGTCAAAAACAGATAAGGTTACATTAAAAATAATTTAGTACTTATGGTGATTAAGTTTTCTTAAATTTTCTATTTTTCCGCGCAATTTTCTTATTTTTTTCTTTCAAAAGAACATTCTCCTGACAATAACAAACAAAACAAAAAAAGAATTAGCGAAATCGGTCCAGCCGTTCACGCGTGATGCGATGACCAAGGGAAATAGGGCATAGGGATTCATTTTTATATATATTTAATAGATTTATCTATAACTAAACCTTTTATTTTACCTTACACTTTTGATGATATCTACATGTTAATAGGAACATTAAATAAATGAATAACCAAAAGCTTAGAATTAAAGAAGAGAATGTATACCCGCTTTACTCCATAGATATCGCCGCTATAAATACATATATAACTACGAGTATTAAAGTCTTATTTGTTTTCTTATAACACAGCTTAGCACAAACTTAAATATTTTCGCGAGTGGTTACTCTATCGACACATTTCTTGAATTATTATAGTCAATAAGTTCGACACATGGATCTGTAGAAGAGCACAGGTAATGTGGCCACACGCACATAATATCATGTTAGGAACACTAAATAAATTTCGCATAAAGTAACGATTTTACCATAAAGATATACAAGGTAATGATAGCCGTCCAAAGTGGACATTTTGAGGTCGTTGCACACAGCAACAAATTTTGTTTGCTATTTTATGCTGAATGTTATTTCTAACACGCCTAGCGCTAATAATACTATAATCCATTCGTTCGCGTCTAGCGTGTACTAGTGAGAATCACAGATCTAAATTTAGTTGTGTTTGTATGTATGTCAGGGGGCCGAGGAGACGCCCGCCCTGCGGGTCAGCTGAAGCCGCCCTGAGACAATGCCGTTACACCTCACCGCTTTCGCAAATCATTATTCTGTTTTGATAATAAGAACAAATTTTCACAAAGTCGTTTAATGATGGAGACATAATTGCCCGTAAACCGTCATCGCATAAATTGTTTATGTTTTTTTTTTACTGTTATTATCGTAACTTTTACGGTATATTTTTGAACATGTTTTTAAACAAGTATGGAATTATATCTAGTAAACGTAGTAACACAAAAGAAACATAGTAACGGACGTTATGTTGAAAATCGTAGCAAAATAAAATCTTAATTGCACCAACTTTGAACTTAACTCTACCGTCCAAGAGATATCTCAATTTAAAAACAAACTACAAAGAAAACATTTTATTTCCCTTGGTAATTCCTCTTTTCTCATCGTCAGAAGATGAACTATTATTTATTTATTAATTTATTTATTTAAGAACATCCCTTAAATCTACATCATTACAAAAATAATCTCATGCGATAGTGGCAAAGCATACTTAAACAAATACTGAGAGGCAGGTACTTAAATTTACATATACAAATCAATTGTCAAGAGAAAAAAGTAAAAATTCTAAAACAACTGCTTTCAACTAATGATTATGAAATGGGTACTAATAGATTTCACTAAACAAATAGTCGGAGATCGCCACGAAACTGTGACAATTGGAATTTATTTAACCTCGTAACACCGCGCTTTTAAACTTGTTGCATTTAAAGCAGAATACTAATTAGTTTTTATGTAGGTATAGGTTCTGTATAACAGCCGTTATGGTTATATACATTCTTATCGACCTAAGACAAAAAGAGTAGGTTATCAAACTAAGTAGACGTTTATAAAGTGTGTACTTGCAGCCATGGAATTCATGTTTAGCTTTTGATTCAAGTGTCCTTTATTTGGCCGGTTTATGAAACTGATAAGTCATTTATGTAATTTTCTTGTCATTCGTGCTTTGATCTAATATAACCTAGCAAAAATTTTTTTTAATTGTTTTAAATCATTTATAAAATTCATTGTTGTACAATAATATACAAGTGAGAATAAGAAAGTGGTTAAAATTTCATCCTGTATATCATATTTCATCTTCGCATGAGGAAAACAATACTTCATATTTAAAATTTTGGTAAAGCAATGTGCGTTAGTTAAAGTAAGTATAACATTGATTCAAATCAAGAATAACTGCATATCATGTGAAAATGCATTTACGAGTATTAATGACAATGTTGCATGCAGCTGCTTCAATAACGGAGTTAACGATACTTTTAGCTTTGTTAGCTCACCGTAAATCCGTCGTCATATTTTAACGATACTCCATAAAATTTTCGCGTCAGCACATTTGGTGCCTTGAAAGAACAAGCACAAAGAAAGTTCGCCCGGAAAGGATGATATCACAGACTTCCTTATTTTTATTAAGTCACGCAACTTAAAGTTGTAGGTACTTTGTGAATAAACTCCTATAACTTTTGTTAGATTTCTATTTGACAAGTACATTAGTGTTCTAATACTGAGTGCGAATGTACAATAATAATCCTATTATTATTACACTATTTGGTTACCGCCGGTAAAATAACAATGTACTGTTCAGCACGTGCTATGTGTAGTTCAGCAGGTAATTCAGACCTGCCTGTAACCAATTTTTTTTTAATCCTTTGCTATAACATCAAGATCATAATCCGTTAGGGTTTTTTTGTTTCCTATACAACACATTGTTTTTACTCTCTCAAAAATAATAGAACATTGATTTTTAATTAAACGGTCACAAATGAACGATTTTTTCTCAATATTTTCTAAGTTTTTAGCATTAGGGTTTAAGGGCTAGGTCACATAATGCACCATTGTTAAGTGCACTACGATTGAGTCGCATTGTTTTAATAAATACGTGAGAACAAGTTTATTATTGCTACTTCGTCGGAGCGCGTTTTCCGCACGTGTCGCATTAAAATATTTAATGCTGTATAAAGGCAACGACTAACGAATGCAATATATTGTGTGTGTATCTTTTACTAATATAAATAACGAGACTCCAGTCATAAAGTTTAGTACGATAACAAAAAATCTACAAAAATAATTTGATCACTTAGTTAAGTGCATCTGGTATTACAAACCGCTTGTGACATAGATATTGGTATAAAGAAAATAAGAATAATTGGAATACTACAATTATCATAAAGTAAATTCATACATGACATAAATAGTAAGTCGATAAAGCAGAATTATAATATTTTATTTTGTATTTACCTGGTACACAATAAAAAGAATGGGCAAAATTTATACAGCTTCTTGTCAGGTTTGTGATCTCTATTAAGATTTTCGTTCTGTTTTCTCATCAAAGCCACAAAACAAATAAATATGCTAGTAAACACAATATTCATAAAAATGAGGGCTAATTGATCAATGTTTTCATACGCAGCACAATAGTAGAGCGGCTGTATGAATTTCGCAATATTCGTGGCAACAATGAATTGCTGAATAACATCTACACAATGGGTTCACGAAGCAGCAGAAGACAATCGTATCTCACTCCGGTCGCGGACAAAGAAATAATTAGGTCAATTTTAACAAGTGTCATAATAACAGCGTAATAATTAGGTATTGTAGCGGTGCTACACTACAAAAAGTTGAACACTGTATAAATGTTTACAAATCACGGCAATTGCAATACAATAGCAATTAGCAATAATCAACCCAATCTCTGTCTCCGGGAGAGTAAAAAAGTGAGACGCTATTAAAAGAGTATTGCAGACCGGCCAGCAGCGTTCCTCCACCAGGTTGTGACCGCCAACTTTTAAAACTTATAAAACTGTTCCGAATAAATATTTAGTGTTTATCTGTTGTAAACTTAAGTAACAACCATTACGCTCACTGTTGAGCACGGGTCTCTCTCCTTTTTATGGAGAGGGATTTCTAACAATGTTTATTCGCTGAATTAGTTAATTGCTACAATGTAAATAATTTTGAAAAATTGGTTGATTAGCACTCCATTATTAGCAGAATAGCTTGACGTCAAAACTAAGATTTATTTATTTTTAAGCATGACATTATATATTGGACACGCAAGAAAATAGATCGCATCGAATCTGAAAAAGTTTACTTAATGCACATATAATAGGGGAAAGTGGAAAGAGAAAGATAGTTAGTTTCTACAACCTCGTATACAATACAATACACAAACAGACCGGATATTTCAGAAATGTAGTTATGTTGGCAGTTCTTCTTCGACGTGTAAATGCAACGAAGGTAAACTTTAATTTATTAAAAGTTCCTATCACAAACGTAGAATTTATCTGTCTGTAAACGTTGATAGAGTCACGAAAGAAGGAACATTCGAAAAACGTCAACATGACTTTTTTACTGATAGAAAATAATAATTTTCCGGTGTTTTAAAATGGCAACACACTAGCGACCTTGTAACCTGTGACGATCAAACAGGTATTGTGTTATGGTCTTGGCGTGTATCCAATGTTAATGTAAAAATACAGCTGACCAAAGTGTTCTATTGTATAGACAGTCACTCGCAAAAGGTGAGGCCAGCTACTTTTAGTTTAGAAATTTTGCAACAAAAATACTAATGCAGAAGGAATTGATTCGTTTCAACCCTCAAGGATTTTTCAAGTGGTCGTATTTCGGTTGCCTTGGTGAAGTTTTAAAATCAACAAAGTAGAGTAGCGGTCACTGACCAGTCAATAAGTAATTCGTAGAATATTATACGAGAAATAAGTTATGATGCCGGCCCATGACTGATTAATGAAAGTGGGATTGAAGTCGTTAGCTCTCCCGGTATGTTTAGCCTGCTGGTAAAACTGAGATGTATAATAGTACCTACAACATCCGTAAAGTGTTAAACAAGTAGAGGAAGCTATTAGCTCCGCGCCCGAAACAATGGTAAGGCGAGGCGTGATACGTAAAGTGACTGTTGCGGAAAAAACCGAGGAAATCGCCCGCCTGAGTGAGGGCAAGGTCGCGCGGGAACTTTCAAGTTCGCAAAGTAAGGATTTAACCCTTTTTTACTACTTGAACCGATAAAGTTCAAACAATTAAAAGGTAACTTATCAAACATTTCTATCAATGTTTGGTCTAATTTACTATTACTTTCGTAAACAAAACATATACTGAAACATAAGTTAGTTAAATTAATTAACCAGCACGTAGAAGTAATTAATTAATAACTGATTTGGCAACGCTTTTCAAACATTATTATTATATCTTAGAATTTTTGAAATGAATGATAAATTTACAGATTTACCAAACCCACGATAATTACGGTTTACATTCAATTGTGGTTTATCTCGTCTTCATTTTTGTTGTAAGTAGTTCTTAACATTTCATATTATTTTTTAATTTTAACCTAAGTTAATCAAAAAAATGCTAACCATGACCACAATCGCTGTAAAGTAATCTAAACGTCGCGGCCGTCGGTATAAATTTAAAAAAAAAAAAAAATTTTAACGCGTTATTTTATTTCATAAATAAATTTGTAATATCAAAAAATGTTATTTAATCACATTAGCGTAGAAACTAGTAGGTAGGTAATTAGTTTACTTAACGCTCAAACTTGAAAAGTGAACTCTCAGACCAACCTCTTCCGTCCACAAACATTTGCGAAGTTTGGAGCACACACTAGCTCATAATGCGCCTTAAAGTTATTCCACTGCACTCGAATATCACTTCACCAGTACCAACACCCATCGTAGAGTGCAAATATTAGGCCAACTCACAACACTAGCGCACTCACACGCAAGGGACGCTCGGAACGTGCGTGCCGTGTCACGCTATATGTCGGACTAACGTTTCGCCTTGCCTGCGATATGCAATGATCTTCTTCATTGACTCCTGACGTGAAACAAAAACAGATCGCCGTTAAATTACTACTAATGCACTCCTAACGGTATTTCAAAACGTCGAAATAAATCATTACGAGTACCCAATACGCGCCTTTTGATAACGAATAACCGACCACATTTATGTTCTAGAGTTTTTGCACTGCCGTAATCAATCGCACAAGTTACAGGGAATACATTACCGTATCTATACATTTTAATGAGATTTCTATAGCTGTATAACTTGAAAAGAAAACTTCGCGAACATGTGTGCAGAAGATGTCGTGCGTTTTCCCTTTTACAGTAAAGTTCAATGTACGTACGGGTGGAAAGTTGAGTGGCGGGATAGAGCTGACAGCTTTACCAATAGATTGACACCGGAAAATCGGTGATGTGTTTCCGACTCTTACGTAATGATTATACCTAGGTACCTACCGTTTATGAAACGGATATTCACTAAGTGCTGCTCCAGTATGTTCTTTTACTAATAATTAAAGTTAGTCTGAAAATTATTAACATAGCTTGAGCCCGCATGTTAACAGCGAATGATTGTTTCCCAAATAAAAGCAAGCAAATTTTATTCATTTCTACACGTTAATCAACAAAATTAATTAATTATACACGGTGCATTTCCAACCACCTGTAAAACTAAGCCCACGTTTTTGGACCATTATGTATAACATCTTGGCAGTGTTATTTTCATTGTTTTAACAAAAACTTATTTTATAAAAATATTAGATATTAGTTCAGCTATGTATTATGAATTATGAAACACGCTGTGTCGCGCACAGCTTTAGATGTTTAAGGTCCATTCAGCCGAGACCCCGCTGCAGCAAAATAATACGTCTGTGCGTGTCACAGCTGTGTTACAAAATTAAAGGTCGGAATCAAAAGAAAATATTTTTCAAAAATTATAATAATAATATTTTTATAAAATAAGTTTCTGGTAAAAAAAAATGAAAATAGACACTTGCATAATGTTACACATAATGGTCTAATAAAGTGGGCTTCGTTTTCTAGGTGATTCAAAATGCACGGTTTGTATTTTTAATACTTAGAACAAACTCATCATAAGTACGGAATAAACTCGTGAAACCACCGTAAGTAACGTCATGCTCAATCTAAGATCTGGAGCAACTTGCACCGCTATCAAGAAAAACCATAGTCGATCAGAGACGGTGCGATATCTTCTCTGTTCAAATTTAACTTCGTCGTTATCGCGTGCAATTAATAAGGCGTCATGAAATACCGAATGGCAATTAACGCTCAGTCTTAATAGACGTACCGGAACCTATCTAAGATGTACACAGAATACGTCGTTGAGTGCTTCCGTTACTTCCGTCCTAAACAATTGTGAACTGCCAATTACGCGCAGCAATTTCAAACTTAAGGGCCAACAATATAAGATCATAATCAGCATCACTATGAATGAAGGTTGTTTTACATTTTGCATAAAAATCCAAGCTTATTTTAGCATACGAGCAAAGACAAGACTGTCAGCTTTGAAATAAAACAATAATAAACTAGAATGTCCTTGCAAGAGTCTAGACAAAATAAATGAATAACACATAAAAACATTCCCCTTTCCTTTAGGCAGTAATGGTATTCGTTTCGATTACTATGATAATTTTATTACTTATCTTACAGTACGTCCCTATGAACCCCTCTAAGAACCCCGAAATACTCGTCTTATACGGGGAGCACTATCAAGATTATAACCAACTCAGCGTTGCTACAAGTCCCGCTCCGGCGCGTTAGTCTAGCGAATAAGCCATACATATGCATGCCTTGAAAAACCTGACTTTCTTTGCACTTAGAATGTTCATTATAATTTCTCAGATTGAATCTGCAGACGGCACCCGTGCGTGTGAAACGCTGATACATCGACCGCGCTGTGCGTGATTCTCGAATATGTGAAATGATACTGTTGCGTATGCGACAATTTCTAGCATTGCGTGAAATTAGCATATATTTCAAATGAGTTATCAGTACTTCATGTTCTCATTATTATTGCTCTTGTTTATTGGTAGACGTCAGGGTAATATAATTGTATCTAAAATGTTTTTCCATTTTTCGATGCTAAGATAACAAACACTAGTATGCAAATTAGAAACTAATCCAGCGAATGACCTATTGTATGGATATACTTCGCTACCAAGTTGTTCCCAAGAAAGATAGGTAATCTAGACGGACGTTAATTACCTCCTCCTGTTTAGTGATGCAAGATAACAATTGTTACAAAACAAGATTCTTTACTTAATACAAATTTACTAAATGTTAACTAAACAATCTTACAGATAAAAATATACAATAATACTCGCATAATGTACTGTTCGTTGCGCTTAAATCATTCATTATTATAATAATTTGGGTTTTATTTGTTTTCAGGTAATGTCTTAACACAAAACTTTAAAACTTACACCACACAACTACAATCCTCTCTGATTTTTATAATTATTCTTATTTCTAGTAGGTGATGAAGAAAGTTAAATGTAGGTAGGTATTTAATTTTGAATAGATACGAGTAGTGTTTATCTTAGACCAGCAAACCAACCAACCAACCAAGAAACGAAGCAGAACTTATATTAGTTTGCATATGTCTATATAGTTTTTAAGCAAGTGTTATTTATCAAGATTCATGTAATTAGCTACGAGTTGACTAGGTGACATCATGATGGCAGTTTCCTAGACGTGTTTGTTATACATTTGATGTGGATCACGTCAACTTCGATGTTTAGGCGCGGTGCTCGCGTGTATCGATTTAAGATTTTATCGACCAAAATACGTTTAACATTCAGAGCTGGTAGTGACTATGTGGCGTGCTATCAATATGTATTTTCAATACTGATACTCCACTAGAATTGGATGCCAAAACACTTTTTGTAAAGGCAAATTCTGTTTGCACCTGCGACTTTCATGTATAGCATTACCAACATTCGTACAAGGACGTAACAGTCGTCGATAACTTTCTTGCGTTGTTAATGGATAAATTAAATGCAAATAGGTATTTACCTAGCATTTACCCTTTATTATACCTTACTAGCGGACCCCGCGAACTTTTATATCACCTCTGAATAGTATTTGATTTTGACGTCTTAAACGTCATTGTCATCAAATATGGCGTGATCGGAAAAAAATATCAAGAAACACATTTCCGTAGTGATTACTTGCTCAGTGCACATTTCATTAATTTTTTAACGTTAACTCTCCGAAGTTTTCAATTGTTATTATCCTATTCCCGACGAATACAAATTCATAAATACAAAACTCTTGAATTCGGCCCAGCCTTTCTAGAGTTATAAGAGGTGTAACTAACACGACTTTATAGTAAGACTAGCTGTTCCCCGCGACTTCGTCCGCGTCAATTACTGTTATTATGAACGCGATTATTTTTGCAACATTTTTCACTGATGCTTCGCTCTTTTTGGTCGCAGCGTGATGTTATATAGCCTAAAGCCTTACTCGATAAATGCACTATCCAACACAAAAATAATTTTTCACATCGAACCAGTACTTCCGGAGATTAGCGCGTTCAAACAAACAAACAAACAAACAAACTCTTCAGCTTTATAATATTAGTATAGAAGTATTGAATATTCGCTAAATGTTATTATTAGAGAGATGTGTATTGAATATTCACTTAACTTAACGATGACGTCTAGTGCGTTTCACATCTAATCTAGGTAGTTAAATACTTTGGTCGTATTTTAGAATATAAATACAAAAACCACATTACCAAACATTTGTATACGGGACGGATTCTATTTAGAAAGAACTTCGCAATAGGCGTGGGACGAAACGGTAATCTTAGAATTGAAGTAAAAATAAAACAGTGAATAATATGTTATCAGAGCAGTTACATAGGGCAGATTATCTTTAAAAAAATAAGTATACACTTATACGTTGCAGTTGTTTTAAATAATTTTGGTATGATGTGTTTATTATCATAAATTGTACTATCCTAGGTACGTAGGTATTATTAGTTAATTTATAGAAACTGTTAACGAATAGACAATACGAAAATACGAATTCGGTAATGTCGTGTTTTCAAATATATCCCATTTATATTGAGCTCCTTAGAGATAGATAGATAATTATTTTTAATTGATAAATAACTTCCAGTTTATCCTTTTCTTGGACAACCAGCTTTTCTCCCGCTAATGTGCCGCGTGAACTACACGATATATCGCGCAGTCAAAAACTGGCTCCAGCAGTAGGATACAAAACAGCCAGTGTCATATCTCAAGGTCTAATCTATATTTGTGGCAAATTTCTTCAACATCGGTTCAGTAGATAGGGTGAAAACGTAACAGACAGATATACAGAAAGATTACTTCCGCATTTATATTATTAGTGAGGATTTCTCTTTTCCAGGGTTCCAAAGTATATTCATATCAATTTTTAACTTAATTGATGAAAACATTATTGATTCTCTTCCTCTTTTCACCCCTTTAGGGAATGTTTTCATGGAAAAAAAATACTTTATACCCTTTTCCAGGCTCAAACTAACTAAATACAAAATATCATCTAAATCGGTTCAGCAGTTTAAGCGTGTAGGACTGATACTAGTACCCTACACGCTTTAACTGTTGAACAAACACACTTTCGCTTATTACATGTAACATTAGTATACATTTGTAGTTCCATTCAACTGCGTTATGTTACGTCATTCATTGCTCCTAAATATGGAGAAGTATCCTGATTACTCAAAAGTCTTTTAGTTTTTGAGCGTTCATTCAGTCAACAATCAATATATTTGTTTTTTACTACCACAGATTAATGTGTTGCGAGTGTGGCAGAGGCCTTACTCCGCAACACAATGTCCGTATATTCGAATCCATCTGTCCTTATCACTCATACCGATGTCTTAAAGTATCTGAAAGAGACAGATACATCCGCAAATACGAACTTCGTATTACAGAGTAAGGCATCAGAGACGGTTATCGTAAATCTTTTATTTTTAACAAAAGTTTCGTCACATAGCTTAGCTAACTAACTCGGTTTATTTATTTCGTCTATTGGCATCATTCCTACTAGCTTTAAACAGTTGCTAATGTTCTCCATAAAACCACAATTTGGGTGTAAATAAGAGCGCAATTAACGATTAAGTTCCTAATACCTTGTTAAAGCTTTATGGTTAACGAAAGGTAGTTTAGAAAAACCGGCCAAGTGAGGGAGGGATCCGTACCATTGACTAGGTAAACAACAGTAAGTACATAAATTTAGTAAATGTAGTGCCTACCTGTTACCATGGCAAAAGATGGCGTTTTTATGTATGAGATTTAAATATTTAATTTATACTGGTTTTAGTATTTGTTGTTATTGCGGCAACAGAAATACATAATTTGTGAAAATTTTAACTGTCTGGCTATCGCGGCTATTGAGATACAGCCTGGTGACAGACAGACGGACAGACATCGAAGTCTTAGTAATAGGGTCCCGTTTATACCCTTTGGGTACGGAACCCTAAAAAGTATACGGGCGCCTGCGTTCGTTTCCATATGGAGGATTAACACTATCTTTGTGTATTACAGTTTTACGAACTTTCTCTACATTCATTACGAAGGTTTATAAAAGTAATTAAAACGAGTTTTTACTTTAGGTAGGTACCTACTTTTTTTGTTAAGTATTATTCCACTAAGACATTTGACACATTTTTTCTTCTGCCCTTACCCTTCTTTTTGTAGATAGATAGATAACACTTTATTGCTCACATTAAAATTAGTACAATCATTTGACTAAAACTAAATACAATTAACTTAATGTGGGCAAGGGCGGCCTTATCGCTGTAAGCGATCTCTTCCAGGCAACCCTGTGGGACAGATTTGTCAAATTGTAATTCATGTTATCAAGAAATATGAAGTAGGTATTATAAATAATTTTGAAAATAGAAGAAAATACCAAACTATTATAGTGCGTAAGTATATTAACATTTTACTTAAATTCCGTGCAAGTATAAATGGAAGGGGAAACCCTCGTCGAAGACTCTATCCAAGCGTAAATACGAAGTATGGATACCAAAGCAAGCAAGTCTGTTCGCCTGATTTCCTATGTAAACTGAGTTTTAAACAGTGTTAAAGATAGGAAGTAGTCAGCTTTAACTCTCCTTCTATTTTTCTTTAAACAAACTTTGTACAGACACCTGCATAATGCAATATGTAAAGTGGTTTCATGTTATTTTGAATTTTGACTTAATATGAATTACGCTAAGACATATTTCGGGAACTTGATCTTATTGAGTTACAACGCTTGCAGAGATCATCAAAAAAAATGTGCATTATTATCGCAAAAGCACTTAAATGTATGTTGAATGTATCAACTATTCAGGGGTCACACGAAGTGTTACTTATGTATTAAAAAAAACCGGCCAAGTGCGAGTCGGACTCGCGCACGAAGGGTTCCGTACCAAAAAGGCCATAACAACGGGTTTGTTGTATGGGAGCCCCCCTTAAATCTTTATTTTATTTTGTTTTTAGTATTTGTTGTTATTGCGGTAACAGAAATACATAATTTGTGAAAATTTCACCTGTCTAGCTATCGCGGCTCTTGAGATACAGCCTGGTGACAGTGCGACGGACAGACAGCGAAGTCTTAGTAATAGGGTCCCGTTTAAACCCTTAGGGTACGTAACTCTTAAAACAAAGCACTGCCACAACAACCACATTTTCTGCATCTGTAAACAGATGCAATAACATGACTGCGTTCCGGGAAAATCGCTACCTATTTCTTTGTTAGGCGTGACGAGCGGCAGTAATTTATACTTGTTAAAATGTGAATCGATTTTAATTCTTAATAAGGGCATCGGTGCAAATAAAAAACAAATTAATCAAAAAAAACATTTCTAAATGTAATTAAAAATGCCGCTAAACCACTTATGCAGATCTTATAAAATGTAGAACGGCATCATATTGTGTATTTTACGACGTTATTATATAATCTCAGAGAGACGGTCAATCGCCGTAGGCTCTTTTCTTGTTGGTGGACACGCTTATACACATCATATGGCACATATTATGAGTTAAAAACCAAGAACTGGGTCTAACGTAATATATTAATTGCCGACTGTGATACTTCCTAGTCCAATAAGAGTTTAATCCAAAGGAGTTACCTGAAGAGATTGCATATCAAGTAACTTAGAAAATAACTATTAGCAAGCACAATTAATTTATACTAAAAGTACTCGTAGCTGACCCGGCAAACGTTGTTTTGCCATGAAAATGATAAAATTACTAAAATGGCTATTAAAAAATAGGGGTTGGTGATAAAAGGGTAAAAATTTAAGGATGCATGTATTTTTAATGCCACATTATAGAAAGATAAAAACAAAAAATTTTGTCCAAAAATTAAATAAAAAATGTTAAGGGTGAGAACCACCCTTATCACTTAGGGGTATGAAAAATAGATAGTAGCCGATTCTCAGACCTACTGAATATGCATATAAAATTTGGTAAAAATCAGTAAGGCCGTTTCGGAGGAGTAAGGTAACTAACATTGTGACACGAGAATTTTATATATAAGATATATACGAGTATCACTAACGAATCTTAGGACTTTTTAACTTATTATAATGTAAGTCACTTTAATAAAACTATGTAAAGGAAAGGTTCTCTGCAAGTACACAATAAATTACGATATGTGAGCACAGCCTAGAGCGTATAAATTTGAATGGTTGTTTGGTGTTTCCAGTAAGTCTATTTTGATATGTACACCGAAAAATATATTCTATCCGTTTACGCAGCGGGTGCAATATTTTAGAATAGACGCACGTTCCCCGACGGATGTGTACAAAATGCCTCGCAATATTGCCCTCCCTTGTATCGTAACTCAGAGCAATTCTGCCTGGAACTGAATAAAGGTGCAGAAACAGTAAACAAACAATATCGCATTTCGGTACTCGAGTAACGTACGTATTATAGATTCGCAAGTATTGAAAAAGCTGATCATACAGCGTGTCAGGTAAATGGTATAACAAGCCTAAAACAGGCTATATTTACTTAAAATATGTATATAAATACTATGGTGAAGTCACAAATTTGATTACTACAATTTTAACAAAAAAAAATTCATACAAATCAGTCTCAAAATTTAATTCCAAGTTGTTTGTTTTGCGAAGTGCACATTCTGCGTCAGACCCCAAAATAATTAAGTTGAATGCGACTACGGGTAGTGAACCTTCTGTTTTAATAATACAAGCTAAATTATTGTATAAAAGTTTCACCTGTGATCTTATATCTAAAATAAGGTAATACATACAAATGATTGACTTATTTCAGTCATGAGAAACTGTCTTCAGTGAAATAGATATTATTTTTACTCGTCTTGAAGCGACCTATCGAACCAATCAGAGTTCATAAAGTTAAAATCAAAGTGCCGCCTCTACAAAAGTATTGGCTGAAGGCTAGAGATCAAACGAGAATTTCAAATACATTCCCGAACACCGGCACAAAAGCTGAAACTGATCTTAACCACATCAAGGCTCAGTAAATCATAGCCCGTGACGCATTTAACTTGATGTTTGATAAACACTCGTCTACCGCAAAAAGGCAACAAATACATAAATCTCACTTTACCTATGTTTACTTTTCTAGCCTTTTCTAGTCTGTTGAGTGGCTGTGGGCTTGTATAGGAGGCCAACAGCCACGCATAACGTTTCAGTATAATTAAAATATACATAATCTACATCTAACTAATAATATTATGAAGAGGAAATATTTGTATTTTTGTAAAGCTGAAGAGTTTGTTAGTTTGTTTGTTTGAACGCGCTAATCTCTTGAAGTACTGGTTCGATTTGGAAAATTATTTTTGTGTTGGATAGTCCATGTATCTAGGAAGGCGTTAGGCTATATAACATCGAACCAATCGCTGCGACCAATAGGAGCGAAATATCAGTGAAAAATGTTACAAAAACAATAGCGATCATAAAAACAGAAATTAACGCGTACGAAGTCGCGGGGAACAGCTAGTACTTTATACATAGCCTACTTTTTATTCCGGTAAAGGGTTCGGTTCCCATGTGATAATTTTAATACTTTCACATTCAAAATTCCACGCATGCGAAGTCACGGGCAGTAGCTAGTACAAAATAAATGTAAATAGCTTTAAAATCTAATACATAGTGGTGAAATAGTCTTTATTTTGTATTTCACAACTTTGTATAAGTTTTAAGGGCAGCCTTTTGTAATACTACTACAGTTAGTAGCTTGCGCCTTTAAAGTATCCTGTGCCTTTGCTACAATTTGATTTTGCGAATTTCACGAAACCCATTTACGGCGGATCGTTAATGCATTACAAAGAACAACCGTTCAGTTGCTTGTGGCTGTGTAAAAAAGGG
Organism: Anania crocealis; assembly: GCA_949315895.1. Taxonomy (NCBI): domain Eukaryota; kingdom Metazoa; phylum Arthropoda; class Insecta; order Lepidoptera; family Crambidae; genus Anania; species Anania crocealis. Next base: position 4,021,650 of record OX438856.1, read on the forward strand.
AAAAATCGTCTGTTTCCGATACAAAAACTCTAACTTCCTCGCAGCTTCGAGGAACTAATGAAAGATACACAAATAGGCCGTGGACGGAACCGCGCGTCACCGCCCTGCGCGCGCTTGACGGCCCTCTGATTGATTGGGGTGACATTGAAAAAAGTGCGTAACATCCGTTTGTTTTGAACAATCAGCTAAATACCGCTTGTGTACAAGTAAACACTTCGTGTGCGAATGGGGAAATCTAAAAAGCTACTCTTAAAAAAAGTTTACTTTTAAACTTAAAACCATAATATCTTATCTAGATAAATAATAATACGTGAAGCAAAAATTTTGTGTATGAACGGAGGAGTAGGAATAATATAGCTAGATAAATTATCTACCATTACTAGTAATAATTTAATATATAGGAATCTTAGGAGTGGAGTTATAGCTCTTTAACTTTTAGGTGGTTCATAGTCGACCATCTTACCCTATAGAGAAGGAGTGCAGAATGTTTTTTTAATAATTCTAATATTTTTTACAATTATGCATAAACAACAAACATAAAAATACATAAAATTTTAATTAATTCAGGTCGAATTTCGACTACTGGGCGACCACTAGTTATATTAGAACGAACAATGATCATTAGGCAAAAAAAACCTGATGTTTACTGTTGTTTTTTTTTCCTTTAATGAATTACTTTTAACTCCACAATTTGTTACCTGTAACTATATATAGTTTAAGTACTTTATACCTATCGAAATGAAAGATTTCTCTACGGATTAACTTGTGTTATTTAAGATTCCACATTTCATTATACATATATTTATCTCGAGGTATTAATCACTTTTTAGCGTACGTGTTCGTCACGGTTAGACTTAAGTGTTATTATTAGTCCCACAAGGTAATTAAATAAAGTAAAGAAAAATGTTAACTACCGCCTTTAATTACTATTATCCATATTTTCCTATCTATACACAGCTCATAATATGAGCTGTATCCGGATTTTTTGAGATAATACCATGGTATGTAATAAGTTCAGAAACGAGAGTTAAAAGCGTAAATAAACCTTTTATTTCTGATGCTACGTGCGTTTTTAGTTAGTTTAAGTAGTGTGGTTTGCTCGCGACAGAACAAGTTACAGTCAACTTTATGCATCTTAAATATAGTATTCAATAAATTTATAATAGTGTTGAGTAGTAAAATTAAATGGTGGCAATTTAAAATAGAAGAAATGTGCAAACGTCTCGTAACTCTATTCTTGGACAATTTGTCATATCGAGGTGCAGGGCTGCGCTGGCGCAGAGCCGTTAAATTAATCATATGAGTGCGCGCTCGCCTTCGGTAAACAAATTTATTTTTGTACGTTTACGCTTCACCACACCGTATAGTCTACGTAGGTCCTGAAAATCTGTAAGTGTTCAATGTTAATGACTTGCAATAGAAAATTGCAGTCCTAAATAGCCAACACTGTTGTAAGTCGACATTGTAGCTATATTTTTTTGATTTAATAGGAAATAAAACTTCTCATGACATTAAATTAATTTAGAGCGACGTCATCATCATATTTCTGTCAAAATGTATTTTTATTGTATGTTCAAGACATCATTAAAATAAAATCGGAATACAAATTACCTGTGCTCTATAAATCCATACAATGTCAAAGCGAAAGTTGATCTGACTGTAATCACGCTTAATCAGATGAAATTTTGATTACAGACAATAATAATTGTGTCCTAGAAAGGACATAAGGTAATTTTCATTTCAGAAATCAACTTTTAAGGTTGTGATAAGTGCTTAACAGTAAGTAATCTAACGAAGCAGAACGCTAAGAAAACTCATAAAAGCTGATTTAATTTCTCGCGTCAAGACGGTGACCTTTAAAGATGTACATAGTTACAATTCTCACAAATGGTGGTTTCCTTTCTTTTATACAACCACGTTACAAAATTGTCACGTTGATAAACTTTACTAGAGTATGAAACACAAAAAGTCTAAACCAATATCTAGTAATATCGTTGTCTTTTTGACACAAGTAGTATTTATGTGTCGAAAAAATTTCATGTGTTGCCCAAGATCCAATACAGGACCTAATCCTTGCCCCATGTCATAGTCATGTTTTACAAAAACGGGACAAAACAAATAGGCGAACAGATTGAAAGTGAAATGTGATAATCACTTGAGCTCAGCTGCTCGCTGTTCGCGACTCATGTTATCAGAATGTATTAGGACCATACACAAATATTTGTTCCTGTATTACATGATTTGATTAGTCCATACGAAAGGTGGTATTTTTATTGCTTTGATTCACTTTACTCGTCCGCGCTTTGATTTTATAATGTCACATTGACTCTCATAACCTAAGTTAGGCTCAATAATAATATCTTTCTCCTCCGAGTAAATAAAAAACAAAAGACACCCCTATTGATTTATTTGCTCAGAGGATATAAGGTCCAACATAGGAAGGTACTTATTTTTTCAAAACAGTGTCTTAGAATACATAAAAAACACAATATTCACTAATATAATTATTTTCTTATGATTGCATTATCTTCCATAACAAGGAACTTCCTATTTGTAATTACACACAACTCGGCAATATCTAGGTAACAAACACGCACACTACATAACTAATTTATACGATAAACTTCATGTATCCTTGTCACATACTTTCGACTAATAAGGAGAATAAAATACTAACGCAGTTATAGTTATGGTCAGAAGACATAGTTGCCATGAAACTGTTGTGGAAAGTCAACTCTACAATAAGAAAAAACATTTTCTACCTAACTACACGCCCCGTTGGTCTAGTGGTTTAAATACCGGGCCATGATCTCGGGATCCCAGGTTCGATTCCCGGGTCGGGCAACAAAAAAGTTTCGAATTTTCGAACGTTGCTCGGGTTTGTGATCACCAACCCGCATTTGGCAAGCGTGGTGATTAAGCCAGTACCCATCATTGCTGTGGTAACTTGAATTCAATGATGGAGGCCTTTTCCCTGCAGTGGGATGATTATAGGCTGTTACTTTACTTTACTTTACCTAACTAGCACCACATTAGATAATCTTTTATATTACACACTTCAAAGAATGGTATTGGGCTAACTAGGAGCGAGACAAGAATTAACCTTCGATACCGAATACCAAGCCTCACGCGATGATGAATCTGACAAATGATGGGAGGAAAGATCCAATCGCGTCAATACGTCATGTTTTTATGAAAGTGACTCTTCTGTCACTTGCACTATTTTTATTTTGTGCGTACCTTATCCTTTCTTTTACTACGATCGACACTGGAGTTCGCGTCTCTTAATTCCTAAATTTCTAGTTAATTCTTATACCACAGAAAGACCATGAACTTATAATTATTTCCTAGCAAACATTAGCGAATATACATTCTTAACAAGATCAGTGAGATTTCATCAAATACACAGCGCCATATGTCTACGTCAATTAGCATTTAAGATACACGACTACTCAAGACTAAATTAATTCCATGCGCTTAGAACCTCGGGAAAACAATAAAAAGTCCTGGGTTACTCAACCAATGTTTACTTAGGAGTGACTCACAATGATTAAACTTAGAGCCACTTTACGTTTTCATTTTGTCAATAGAATCTGCAATTAATAATGTAAGTAATATTTAAACATCTTCCTTAATTTTGGATATCGTATGTTTTCTTTCCTTTCGTAATATTTATTTTAGATGCAAATCAATAAAATCATACGGATTTACATATCAAAAGTTTTAAACTAAGATTAAACAATGCTTAGATTTTATTTTTCCTCGCATGAGATTACAGTCTCAATACTAGAGCTGTAACAAACCGTATGTATTCGGTACTGAGTAACGGGTACTCCGTGTAGTACCGAGTAACGAATCGTTACTTAAGAATGCATTTCGTTACTCGCATTTTCCGTATTAGGTCGCAAAAGTATCATTGATGCGTGTGTTGTAACGTTTGCTGATCGTATGTTTTATGAATTCGTGCCTAATTCGGTTATTTGAAAAAAAAACAAGACAAAATGCACCTTAATTTTGTAATTTAGATGTATTTTATCTACATATTACGATTGATGTGACTCCGTGATATCATACTTTATGTATGATATCTCGTACGGAATACTACTTGTTTTGTTGTTCCGCACTGTGTTATTAATGAGGTATCAAAAGTAACGAGTAACGTAACGATACGAAAGTAACGAGTACTCTTTGTCAAAGTAACGAGTTCATACGGGTACGCAATATTTCGTTACTTTTACACCTCTGCTCAATACCTTATCATTACGCCTAACCGTAAACCTGCGATGATCATCTACCAACAGCGCAGGTCCGGTAAAAAAGTATTGAGTACTTTTTAATGGACGGTATTAGAGGTTAAAGTATGAAATTGCCGTTTTGTATGGACGAAATCGAGAAAAGTCATTTTTCCATACTGTCAATTTTTTAGTTTTTTTAAAAGCGCCTGAACCGTTTTCGATGCAATTAAAGGTGAAAGTTAGATGGTTATAAAGCTACGCATTATAGTATATAAATTTCTGAAAATCAAAGTATATAATACAAATATACTTAATTGAAGCAAGAAGGTCAGCTGACACATTGTAAGGGGTCTTTTCAACGACTTCCTTTGAAGTAATAGGCACTAGTATTGCATTTTTTTTTTAGTCAAAAGTTACTTTATTTTGTTTTTGATACAATACAAAAAGAATTACGCAATAATATGACTATACTTAAGAGCTATAAACAAAATAAAAAGTGGGAAAATAATAATTTCATACTTTAACCCCTATTATATATCTAGTACCTTTGTCAGGCAAAAGCACCTACCGACTGGATTATACCTAAATGGTTTTGCGTTAGTTGGTAAATATTTAAGTAGATCGAACATTTAAATATTGGCACGACTTTGTTTCAAATACAAATGATTTCTCTTTCTCGCAGTAGAGTTGGACTCATGTGCGTAATTTACAAGTCAATCCAGTTCGTATGCAAATAAGGCCCGCGCTGCACGAGTTATTATGCATACGAAATAAAACACACTCATGTTGCGTAATGGCCATTTCTTTCATTTATCAGTCTAATACGGGTGAACTGCAAACCCGCGATTTCTATCTTAGGGCTTCGGACATTGCGTTCTTGGCAGAAAATATCTAATAATTAATAATAATAATAATAATCTATACTAATATTATAAAGCTGAAGAGTTTGTTTGTTTGTTTGTTTGTTTGAACGCGCTAATCTCAGGAAGTACTGGTCCGATTAAAAAAAATCTTTTTGTGTTGGATAGTCCATTTATCAAGGAAGGCTTTAGGCTATAACATCACGCTGTGACCAATAGAAGCGAAGCATGAGTGAAAAATGTTGCAAAAATAATCGCGATCATAATAACGGAAATTGACGCGGACGAAGTCGTGGGGAACAGCTAGTCTAATAATAAAACAAAAATAGTGATGATCAATTTTATCATTCAAAAGTTAACTCGGTGCCGCGATGCATGCCGCTTCGAAACAGCTTTAAAACTGCCGCTCACTGCGTTCAGCCCTTGCATTCACTTATATAGGATTCGTCGCTGCGTTTGTGGCTGTGATCACGGATGCGCCACATTGACAGCTGTTGTCATTCAAAAGTAGTTGTTTAGCGTGTTCTACAAAGAATTTTGTTTTGCAAATATTTATAAGAATACCAAACACAATAATAATTAGAATGTTGATCGTACAAAAATACGCATTACCGGTTAATCCCATCGCGTTTTATTCCTCTAATGGGTTTTCGGCACTTGAAAACTAGCCAAACCCGATAAAATGAGCGTCTGGCCACTCTGCATCGCTCGAATCGGTATATTAATATACTTCAATATATTAATGCAGTGCAAAATTTGCTACTCACTTCCGAGTTCTGCATGAACCCACTACTCAACATATGCATTTTATAAATACACAAACTACTGCATAAAATCGCAGTACTAAATTACCCCAAGGGCGGTCAATATCAAAGTAAACAAGTTAAATTACGCATACTATTGAACACCCGTTAGCTTTTATGACGGTATTTAATAATTTTATCAATCAATCATCAACATTTAGCTGTTTAGGTCTATCATAAAAAGTTTAAAAGCAATCTATACAGATCGGAAATGAGTATTTACCTTTCGGAAAAAGCGGTGATGCTTACCTGTAAACAAATAAAAAAAAACTTGTAAGTGTATAATAAACAATTGGCCTATATATTTTTAATTATATAAGTATCAATAATACGAATATCTACATGCGCAGTGTAAGAATATGTATCTACAAATGGTTCAGTCCATCGCTCTGTATCGATTTCACTTGCCTGAATAATTATACTGTACACTAAAATACTTGGACAGAGAAACAATGGTATAAAGATTTATTGGCAATTTAGTAGCGGGCTTTCCAAACAATCGCTTGGTGTTTACTGACCAGAATTGTGTAACTTAGCACTTAGTGTACTCTACACTAGCTGACCTGCCTTACCTAACAGACATCTTTTAGATTCTTATTATTTATCAATCTATTGCAAAATTCTAAATGACAAATATATTTATATGACTAAAACAAACCTCAGATTTTTGTATAGTTCACCGGTTTTACTTGACACGGGTCAAGTTCCTCTTTTGATATTTATTCAAATCAAATATAAGTTAAAGTAACACGCTTTAGGTGCATACTATTAGACAAGATTAAATGATGACACTTTAACAGGATCTTTAACGCCATCTCTTTGTTGTTACCCATTTCAACCTAATATTACTCCTTTTAATCAACTAAACCGAACGCAGAATATATCTAAAGTTGGATGGTTGTGGAACTTAGTATCATTTTTGTATGGATCTGTCTGTGTAACAGCGGCTGTTTCCAAAGCTGTTATGACATTAGCACTAAGATAATCGCATTGATGTGCGCCGTCTTCCGCACTGATGCTGACCGCTTCTTTGTGTGTTTGATAGATACGCTAAATTGTCTTGACTTTACCACTTACGCCGTTAGTGCTCAGGCTCCAGAAATGTATTTTGTATAATAGGAAAGTGAATTTCTCATACTATTCTAACAAAATTGCAATATTTACATAAAATAAACAGCTTTCTTTTCTATGAAAAATGTCACAATGAAGAGTTATGCAGTAAAACGAGTTTTTTTGTAAGAGATCTCTTCTCAAAGAGGAAAACGTCAAAACGGTCATATTTGTATGAAAGCGCGCCTACTCCACAGTAGGCTACTAAGCACTTTGTGGCTTGGCACTCGTTACGTAATGACAACTTTTGTACCATAAAACAATAATCCACAAATCGTTTATGATTTATAGAAATTGCTGGTTTTTATTGAACAAAAGTCACGATTTCAAGATATCTGTAGGGAGTATAAAAGCTTCGTATTGGAGGAGTCGTGATTTCTTCGAATGAGCATGAACAGGGGCGTCTCGCTTGCGTGGACTTCCGTTTCTTTCTTTTTTACCGTTATGCAAACGTAATGGTTCTAGCGGTCATTGTTTAATATGGCTCTACATTACAATATTGCAATGGATGCTCCGCTGATAATGCAATCGCAATATAATGATAATCAAAACAATCTTTTTCATTTAATCGCAACCTAAAAATGAAATCATAAATCACATTAACGTATTTGTATTCCATTACAACACCCTTCCGTCTCAATTAAAATCTAATGTGAACCGAAACGAAACAAGTATTTAAAGGATCGAAGAGAGGATCGAAGAGAAAAACAATCAAGAGTGAAAAAATGCATATAATTGGTTGCGCGGCTAAAATTGGTGCGGGAATGTATCTCTACATGTCTAGGAGTTCAAAGCGACTGTTAATGGGTGAACCGGAATTTTCGAGGAAGTGCGGACGCTTTCAGTAATGCAATTTGATAATGCTTCGTCATGTTATATTTGTACATTTTAAAATGTATTTCAGCTACAATTCGTGGAAGAAACCATTTTAATTTGTTTCAGTTTTAAAACTCAAAGACGAAATTCCTTACGAGTAGTATAAGGAAAATTTTACTCAGTATGTTTTAGGTAAAGGCCTGAATCTATTTTATATGATAGTAGCTTTTGCCCGAGGCTTCGCTCGCATTATATGTGGGGTACAAATAAAATTTCACCCCCTCTTTTAAGGGGTTGGGGGCAGATATCCAATAAAACGATTTTTTCGTTAGTCACAAATAGTCCGCATATATAGCAATCTTTAGCTTTCTGCCTTGAAAATGAATGCTCCATATAAACTTCCACCCCCCATTTTATGGAAGTGGGAGGTTAGAAATAGACAAAAAGTAGCCTATGTCACTTCCCATTCCTTTAACTATCTCCTCTTAAGAAATCACATCAATCCGTCGCTCCGTTTTGCCGTGAAAGACGGACAAACACACACACTTTCCCATTTATAATATTAGTATGTATACTAGCGGACCCCGCGTACTTCATATCGCCTGAGAATAGGATTTTACTTTGACGTCTTAAATGTCTTTGACATCAAATATGGCGTGGTTGAAAAAAAAAATGAACAAATTAATTTTCTTTATATTTGACTTTCCAAGGTTTTTGATACAGATAACATAAAAATCGGTCCCGCCGTTCTCCAGTTATAACTGGTGTAACTAACACGACTTTCTATTACCTATATAATACTCGTAAGATAGAAGATAACCTTACGAAACTTAACCTTTACAGCTTTACACCTAATAAGCTTTGCAGTCAAATTAAAACTGGTTCTAATCAATTACCATACCTACACAAAATAGTAGGTATTACCGAGAACAATACTATAGAAAGTACGGAAGTGCATGATAATTAACGTGTGCGTTAGACATTAGCGACAAGGTTCCCGGACACACGTTTTAGAACCCCGGCGCGGGAGAAGTGACAGCTCGATGATAGCGCTAAAATGAACCTTAATAGACAATACATCTTTGAGAATTAATAGCCACCTCAATTACTTCCACACGCTATTGTTAAAGTTACTTTTCAAACTAACAGTTAGGAACTAAAACAATTATTTCTTAATAGCTTAAAATAATAAATTAAGTAATAAAACAACTAAAAGCTAGTTGTCGAAATTTTTAACGAAATTTTTACTCATTTTACAATTATTCTGTATCTGTGCCATTATTAAAAATTCATTCAAAATGCCTAATAAGGTAATGAATTTTTTTTATCATTATAGAGAGCGCTAAAATTTTTCTTTACTTTCAAATTTCACCATCATTCATAGAAAAAAATGTTTTACACACAACACGTTATTCGCATCTTATGAATAAACATGTTGGAAAGGTGGGCCACTCTAAATATCTAACTTTCATAGTTTTTTTTATTTCCAATTACTCCATTTAAATGCGTATGCACAATCAAAGAAGAGAAATCGGTTCTAATGTTACTCATAAACAAATTAAGGATTCGGTTTCCTAATTTGGGACGCAACCATCCCACATTCGAACACTTTCTTTCATTGAAAAACCCACACAGTTGTATTGACGGCACATGACCGGTTACAAAATTTGAAGCGGAAACTTTGCAGTTTTCATTATGCAATAGAAGTTATCACCCCATTTACACATTACATTATACAATACTGCATATTAGTATGTTACATTAGTACGCCTTTTATTGTAATGTATGGCGCGACAATGGGGGCTATCGCTAGTGAATTTGCCACTAGAGGCGCTAGTGTCGCGTGAGGTCCAATATCATTCACTTTGTACTGGTTTTAGCGGAATTTGTTGCATAAATTATAATTTCTTTAATTTACCTGCTGGAAAGTGATCTCCTTCGTAAAATATCGCAAATATGGATTATTTGGCGATTAATGTGAACGCTTTAAAAGCGGAATTAAGAAAAAGCGCAAAAATAGGCGGCCTCAAGAGCAACTATTTCAGAAGTTAGTTTGTTGATATCAAGATAGTTATTTATAAACAATATAACCTTAATTAGATTCAAGATATAACACTTTGTTTCGGCGCCAATCGCCTTTGACAGCTATACCTCCGGACCTCAGTCTACAGTGGCGCCAACTGGTGAGCAAAGAAACGGTAGTCCCCATTGAACAATTTTATTGATAAAAGTTAAGAAGCTCTAATGTTTATTATTTGTAGCCGCAATATGTATGCCTAAACAATCATGACACGGTATTCCTATCACGCGGCAAAACGTAAGCACTTACACACAAATAAAAAAAAAACAATTTCCGTTTATTAATGTTACTTAATCAAATTAATGATAAATGGTCTGTTGTTAGTCTATTAACTAGCACTGACGAAATGAAACGACTTATTCTTCATAATAGGAAATGTATTTTTCTTAATAGTTAGGTAGTTTACTTTGCGTCTGTTATTACGCTAGTTTCAAATACAAGAAAGTTTCCATAAAGTATGCAACTGACCGACAGACAGCGCTTTCACATTGCAAAATGTTAAAGGCAGAATTTAATTTACTTACCTACGGAAAACCGTAAAAAATACCTATACAGGATGAAATTTTAACCACCTTCCAAATTTTAATCTATCAATCTACGAGACATAAAACAAATGACGTATTTTTTCTTTTGGTATAGCCCAGTACAAAAATGACAAGATAAAGCACTTAGAAAATGTCCGCAAAAAATTTAAAATTTTTGATACGGCCGCCTAGCAACACTTTTTTTACGCGATTCCCATCTCATTTATTCATTACGATTGTATTCATACGTTTTTGATTATCCCTTTATACCTTATCAGGCATAGGACCGTAAAAATTTAAGACTATATTGCGAAAAATATTTTCGGGTGAAAGCTTGATTTACATTTTTTACTTTATAAATGGACTCTAAATACGATACCGAACGCCTATAAAAGTTTCGGAAAGTGGTCAAAATTTCACCCTGTAGAGATTTTTTGACAAGGAAACATATTATATTGTTATTTTTTATAACAATAATATTACTTTTTTTTTCTTTCTTTTGTTTGTATAAAATACCTACTGCTAAACGTATTCAAAGATGACTTTAAATGGTTGTAGCGAATAAACTACAAATGTTTATTTAAAGATCCTTGAATAATTACCTTTTTTTGAGGATAGTATAAGTTAAATCGACTTTAGACATTATTTTGAGTAGAAAACAGATACCTATGTTTACTTATGCTAAGTAGAGATGTGTCGAAAGAATTATTACGGCTATAATCATCATTGTTTCTAATTTTAAAAGTTGTGAGAGGGCGAAGCTGTCCTGCCTAGCATATTTTTTTCAATATAACATACCCCTGAACAATCATATCATACATAGGATTTTAAACTTGTTTGTTGCACTTCCACAAAGACATGTTATTACGTTTTATAACAGGATAAACAATGTCGGGAAAGTAAATACTAGGTACCTACTTAATAAAATTAAAGTACTTGCGTAAAACTCCGTTACATATATCATATATATTTTTTAATTTCATATGTTGTTTTATAACTTACAGTCTTACCGCAGGCTGATGTTTTATGTCAATTTTAATTTAGTGAATCTCCTGAATATTCTATGGTTTTACTCTTTTAATATTAACCAACAAGAAAAAGATTAGACCCTCAAGTCACCGCATATTTCAACGAAACTTTCCAATTTCAATATGAGTAAATTTAAAAATGAACTTGAACCCCAACGGTATGGAATTTAAAGTCGGTACCACACAAATAATGATCATAAACTGCTATATGGATTCATTTAGATTTTTTGGGTATATCAGCCTGATAGTCCCTTCGAGTTCCCGCCCCCGTATTGATGCAATGGCGGTCTTGGTACGTGCATATAATATATCATCCAAATGGAGTGCAGGAGGTGATGCCACCCACGTCGATCGATTTACAAATGGCAGCGCATCCGCTGTATGACAGGCACTTTACTCCATTAACGTCGTACCGGACGATTGTCTGAGGCCTAATCTACATTAGAACAAGCGTTAAATTTTACCAAACATACACATTTCATTCAATTGAAACGGCTAACATCACGTTCATTTGCACAAGTTTAATTCGACTCAGGATGTACCACAGATAAGGTACAAGCCACAAGGTGACTTCAGGCATTTTAATTAAAAATTGTAATACGCAAATGAAGAATTCCTTTCGCAATCTATTGTTTTGCATTCGAAAATATCGCCTTTGAGTTATAAGTAGGTACCAAGAAAAAAATATATAAATTTGTAGCGTTTTTTTTTTTTTTTTAAAGACATGCCTCACTGGGCCACACAGAGCCATCTAGTCCCAAATTAAGCTACTATTAAGTACCCTGTCGTATGGGGTACTAGACAACCGATAAACTTACTTATATACTTTTTTTTTGTAAATACATACTTATAATACATAGAAAACACCCAGACCAGTACAAACAGACATGTTCATGCACACAAATATTTGTACTGCGCGGGGATCGAACCCGCGACCCATGGCTCAGAAGCAGCGTTAACTACCGCTGATCCAAATGGTCGACAAATTTACATTAAATACTGTACATTGCAAAAAATGAGCTAACATTGTTAAAGAAAATATTTGGGCAGTGTTCAATCATGGCAGTCACAATGTCTGTAAAGTTCGTAAAATGAGCTAACATTGTTAAAGAAAATATTTGGGCAGTGTTCAATCATGGCAGTCACAATGTCTGTAAAGTTCGTAAAATGAGCTAACATTGTTAAAGAAAATATTTGGGCAGTGTTCAATCATGGCAGTCACAATGTCTGTAAAGTTCGTAAAATGAGCTAACATTGTTAAAGAAAATATTTGGGCAGTGTTCAATCATGGCAGTCACAATGTCTGTAAAGTTCGTAAAATCACAAGCAACGTCAACCGACGTGTTTTATTTATTGACATCGGAACAATGCCCCATATCGGCTTCTCGCAATGATGTCGTGGAGACCGACAATAATGTAAAGCTGTCGGCGATGAGACGCGGAGCATCGGAACATCCTGCGGAACGGACTCGTGCTCGTGTGTGACAAAACGTGGTACTCTCCCTAATGAGCGCGCTGAACCTCATTGTTAGCCATATTAAGCCAGATTTATCCATTAATAAACCATTAAATCATTTAAGTATGTATTGCGCATGTTTTTTATTGATTTCTATATAGGAATGTTTTTGTACCTGGTATGTATTAACTTTATATATTACCTGCTTTTGCCTGCGACTTCGTCAATTTCTGTTATTAAGATCGCAATAAGGTTATTTTAAATAATATAGCCTAACTAAAGCCTTCCTCGATGAATGGACTATCCAACAAATTATTTTACAATTCGAACCAGTAGTTCCAGAGATTAGCGCGTTCAAACAAACAAACTCTTCAGTTTCATAATATTAGTAAGTATAGATTAGTCTCTACCAGTTGCAAATATTCCTGGGCCATTTTTCTAATAATCATTTAGCAAAGCTTGTATCGTTTTGTTTAGTCATAAAGGTAATTAGTAAAAGTATGATTTTGTTATTAAGTCCGGTAGAGTTTAGTTTTAATTTTTGTCTCTACACAAAAGATATTAGAAAATATTAATTAAAGGAAGATATTTTTTTAATTTAAGATCGATTGTCACGAACTTATGAGATATTTCTGGCAGTTGGAACAGTAGGCATATATTTTAATTATTAGTTAACATGTTCTTTCGTTTTTAAATTAAATATAATCAGAACTGCAATTACATTCAACGGAGAAAATAATGTAACAATAAAACAGGTGAATGATTTATTTCACGACTTAGTTATATTCATTAAAGTAAGAATGTGTCGAAATTTTTTCACTTGGAATTTTAAGTCTGATACAACAGATGTTTGTCCATAAGACTTATTCAATTAGGATTTTTAGGGTAGTTCAAAATTAATACTTGCATTATAAATAATTGGCAGGAAATACTATGAATATAGTAGGAAAATTTAATAAATATGTATATTTTATGAATCATAACATATACGTTACAAATTATTAATAACCGATATACTAGCTTAGCTTTTACGTAACTTTGACGTTCTTAATTTTGGAAATAATACCTTTTGTTCGCCTGTAGCCATTTAGTGTTCCCCACTGATTCTTCTTATATTCATCAAATTCACTGTATATATTTATTTCACTAGAAAATGTCTTCTGTTGAATCACGAGATTTTTTCTACTATTTTTAGAGTCACTTTGGAAAAAAGACACAAACTTATGTATCGGGCTCATTATAAACGAAACTATATTACAAGTTATATTTAATAAAGGTTGAAGCTACTTAAAAAATTAGGTCGATATGAAATCAACTCTTCCTTTTACTTTCGTACCGATTATAATAACACTAATAATTCTTAAAACAAATTATAAAAAGGTGATGTATACTTAGAATAATAGAACTCAATAATTACGGAGTAAAAAATCTAATAAAATATTGAGAACCGGGGCGCAAGCGACAATGTCGCGCGCCGCTCTTTTGCCTATTGCGCGCGCGCACTTTCTTCAGCCACAAACTTTCGTCACCGTTCACCCTGGATCTAAATTTTACACACAATAACTCTTTGCTTCATGCTTCGCTCATTTGTACTAATTTGGTAACTTTACATCGTAAACGCAACGCTAACAAAGGTAGATTCTTTTGTTTGTTCATACTCGTCGCTTTATTAGATTAAAATTAATTAAATTTAAGTGTTAAAAGTTTAGTGCAAGAAAAATTTTAGCTGAAGTTTTTATTTAAGCGCAGGTTATCTGTTTTTGTGCGATAGCTTTACTATTTTATTATGTCAAATTACTTGAAAAAGAAAACCTTTTTTAAATCACGGAAACGCGATTTTTATCCAGTCATCTATCGGGAATAACAGTTTTATGCACCATAACATAAGCGATATAAAATATTTAACTATGGCGACCAACTTAGAGTCATTTATTTATTACGTAAGACGATTTAGGTTGAGACGGGTCAACCATGTCTTGTTTTTTCTAATAAGGGATTGTGGAAGAGTCTTTATAGTACTTACACAAGATCACAAAACGATTTGAAAAGGCGCGTGCGAGAAACCGCGCTCGGATGCGTATAGCTAAAACATGTAGGGCTGATGTAGAACATGAACAAGTGATTATATAAACTTACATCCAAATGATTATTGAACGAATTATTCCATCTAACATGATTCTAAACGTTTAGGAACGTTTGTTTTATAAACATCAAAACCAACAAAATGTATATTCATTTTTCCTTAAGCCTGATTTTAGAGTCACGCTGATCGTTATCGTTATCAGCGCTGACCCTCAAAATGTATGAACTTGAGCGCCGACGGCGGTCAGTCAGCCAGCGCTGACATCGATTTCAATACATTTCGGCGCTCGGCGGCTTCGGCAGCCTTAGATTCCTAAATAACAAATATTAAACAGGGGTGAGGGAGAGGTCCTTATTTTTAAATCAAAAACTATTATCTTACGTAATAAATGAACGGCCTCTTATGAACAGTTGAACTAGCTATAATGGGTCATGTTGAGCGTCAGGAAAGGCATTTGTCCAGTAGTGGGCCTCGTTAAGCTAAGATGGTGATGATAAGTATGATAACATCACGTATATTACGCTTCGAACAATAATTTCAGACGCCAGCCTTTAAAAAGGACATTAAACTCGGCGTTTGTTCTTGACTTTTATTTTTTACTAGCTGTTGCCCGCGACTTCGTATGCGTCAACTTCTGTTATTATGATCGCGATTATTTTTGCAACATTTTTCACTGATGCTTTGCTACTATTGGTCGCAGCGTAATGTCATATAGCCTAAAGCCTTCCTCGATAAATGGACTATCCAACACAAAAAAAAATTTTTCAATACGAACCAGTTACCTACTTCCTGAGATTAGCACGTTCAAACAAACAAACAAACAAACTCTTCAGCTTTATAATATTAGTATAGATTATGTTTTTACAATGGAACTAATTAGGAACATTGTACATTGTATTTATTTAACAGTGTACACGCATAGTGAGAACTAAATGTAATCATGAACAATTGTTTCAAAATGTAATTGCAAAGAACTTACGTAAAATGCTCCAACTGGTGAGGCCTTTGTACGTAAAACGGTGGTACTTAAATATTCACTTGCAACACGTATTTACTTGCCTTTTCATTTATATTAATTAGGATCAAACCGCACATTATTGACGTAACGGGTCAATAAAACCACGAATGGAAGAAGCTTTCTTTTGCTTTTTGTAGTGTGTTTCATTATCTTAACGACTGATCTTTTTTTTTTGATAACTTGTAGGTATTATGCATTTCGTAATCATCATGTATATATTATGGTAATTTAAAATGCAAGTATGTTATGTAGGGTAATGTTCAAAAAGATTACGAATCATCAACGGATCTTAATCTAACTAAACTTGAAAAAAGGCAAACACATATTATAGGTAAGATATTAGGGGTTAAAGTATGAAATTGCCGTTTTGTATGGACGAAATCGAGAAAAGTAATTTTTCCATACTAACAATTTTTTAGTTTTTTTAATAACGCCTGAACCGTTTTCGATGCAATTAAAGGTGAAAGTTAGATGGTTATAAAGCTACTCATTTTAGTATTTAAATTTCTGAAAATCAAAGTATATAATACAAATATACTTAATTTAAGCAAGAAGGTCAGCTGACACATTATAAGGGGTATTTTTAACGACTTCCTTTGAAGAAGTAGGCACTAGTATTGCATTTTTTTTTTAGTCAAAAGTTACTTTATTTAGTTTTTGATACAATACAAAAAGAATTAAGCAATAATATGACTATACTTAAGAGCTATAAACAAAATAAAAAGTGGGAAAATAATCGTCAATTTCATACTTTAACCCCTATTATTAAGAGATAATTTTGACATCAATTATTATTTACCTAACAAGTATAAAAGTACTTTCACTGTTTAAATTGTTTAAAACCACCTCTTACGTTCAAGCGGACGAAATAGCGTTATTATCAACACTATAAATTCCAATAACCTATCTATCTTCAGTTTTGGCATATCGGAGATAGGAAACAGTTTCTATCTCTGTTTTTGCCGTTCAGAGAAACAAACACAGAAGTTGTTTTCTATCTCCGATATGCTAAAACTAAAGATAGATAGGTTATTGGAAATGGCCGTAAATAGACTACTAGAGCTATGGCTGCCCCCGATAGATTTAATTTTAATAAATGATTCCTACAAAAAGTACGAAATGAGCTACCAAATTATTGTGTCGGAGGTAAACAAAAAACCACCTACAACCATCATCCAGCTGCTCAAAATTAGTGTCTTATTTTTTTTTAATTTTATTACTTTTAAACAAAATCTACTCTCAAAAACCTAGAACAGTATTATTTTAGCAAATTATCTCTGGTATTTATTGAATCATTGTTAACTGATTTTCATTCTGGCATTCTTTTGTATTGTACATTATTGCTAAAAGCGGCCGCTTTTGGCGTTAGCGACAAATTCGACTTTGTAAACAACTAAATGAAAAGTTAACTTTGATTCAATAAATACTAGAGGTAATTTGCTTAAATGATACTGTTCTAGTTTATTGAGAATTGATTTTGTTTAGAGGAAATAAAATTTAAAAAAATTAAGACACCAATTTTGAGTACCTGGATGATGGTTGTAGGTGGTTTCTAGTTTACCTCCGACACAATAATTTTGTAGCTCATTTCGTACTTTTTGTAGCAATCATTTATTTTGTAAGAAAAGTTAATTGAATTTTTGTGTGTGCTATCATCCCATTTCTTCTACCTTTATTTAAAATGAGACCTTAAAAAAACTCTGTTTAATTAATACCGCTCATATCAGGTCTCTGTCTGGAAGACTTAGTTCTGCTGCTTATGCTGTGCGAAAGATAAGACAATTGTCTGATGTTGAAACGGCAAGATTAGTATATTTTAGCTACTTTCACAGTATAATGTCATACGGAATTTTGTTATGGGGCTCAGCGGCAGATATTGAGTCTATTTTTATATTGCAAAAACGTGCTGTGCGGGCTATTTACGGCCTTAGACCCCGTGACTCTCTAAGAGAGCTATTCAAAGAGATCAACATACTAACAGTTGCATCTCAATACATTTTCTAAAACATTATGTACGTCCGTAAAAACCTCGAATTTTTTGTCAAAAATAGTGACGTACACAATTTCAATACCCGAAATAAAGATAAACTTGCCGTTCCAGGATTCAGACTGCGAAAAGTAGGTAATTCGTTCATGGGAAATTGTATCCGTATTTTCAACAAATTACCACTGTCAATTGCTGACCTCCCTGTACATAAATTCAAAACATATATTAAGGTTGTTTTAATGAAAAAGGGCTATTACACTATTGATGATTATATAAATGATAGGAACGTTTGGCTTTAAATTGTATCAGCTCGCACTGGCATGTATCTTATGTAAACATGTTTATTTAAAAAGAGGCTGACAATAGTGACCGAGTTTCTTGCGCTGCTTCTTCTCGGCACTAGCCCACATTTGTCCCGAAGCAGTGGTAGGTTAAATATTGGGACGTGTAAAAGCGCCTCCAGGGGCCTATTTGCAGAAATAAAACTGATTTTAACTGACTGATTTTAACTGATTTTAGCTCGACTTGAGAAACTCTTAATACCATAGGATATATTTTTTCATTCAAACGTTAGAAGCTTGATGTTATTCAATGATCATTACCACGAAACTGTAACCGCTAATTGGATATCGTTTGCAAGTAAACGCGAAAATAACATCCACCACAAGATTTTAAATGACGCAACAGTGTGGCAAGTAGAGCACCCTTGATATAGATATTATGTAGGTATATTATTGTGACATTATGTATTTCTTATTATTATTTAATTTGGATCTTTAATTTAATTAGACATTGTTTAATTTTTAGTATATTTTTATTGTGACATTTGCATGCTAATTTATGTAGCCCAATATGTGCATCGACATTATTTATTAATTAAGACATTGTATACCATATTGAAGCAAATAAAGATTTATGATAAGAATCGGTAGACAGTAACCTTATTCTGAAAATCACTATTGCGAATACTTAGGAACTTATATTATTTTTTAAATGAATGATTTAAAAAGCATATTCAATTTATTCTGGTGCTCAAATACTTACAGTAACTTATGAATATCTATGCTTTACCAATTTCGCAAATATCCATAAGTTTAACAGAGTTGCATGAGAAGAAAAGGAAAGTATATTACTACTTGTTGCTATTTTAAATAATTAAAAGGTAAATTCAGCGCCCTCATGACATAATGGTTCATAATTCAGGACTTTACCTTTTGATATAGGTAGAACACAAAATTAAATACTTAGCTTTGGTGTGACACTGCTGTTGTACATATTTTTACTCACTCTTTAGCACTTTATTTGTTATTTATTCTAAAAGAATGCACCAAAGAATATTAATCTATCTAAGTAGGTATATTCTATTTAAATAAAAATAAATCACCGAAATGTATCTCATGACTTCCGATGGACTGCACCAAATTGAATAATTCTTTTTTCGTTATTTTAATAATCATTTGATCAGAGGAAGGTTGGCATGGAAGAGGATGTTTGAAATGTATGAAAAAAAAAATTACAAATATCCACATTAATTAAATGAATGTAATAAGTGAACATAGACCACGTCTATGCATTATCTTAAACAAACCGTGAAAAGTCGAGACGGACAGCTATTTAGATTAAATCAATCGATTATAAAAATTAAGGAACGCACATCACATCAGAATGGCTGTAACAATTTGGATAATTATTTTTTTGTTATGTTTGTAATTTTTAGGAGAAGGTTTGTATGGAAAATCGTTTTTTAATACTTGTAGGGAAAAAAAGTTGTTTTAGAAATATCCATATGAAAATGTAGAAAGGGTAAACGTCATAAATATACCATTTACTTGCATTTTCTTTATTGGAAAACCCGTGCTGCAGAACGGTCAGCTAATTAGATATACATTTAATTGTAAACCATATTTAAAATTCTCGAATTACTTAACAACTTAGGTAATTTGATTTATTGCACTATAATGATTGCCTTACTTAAAATAAGGATTAAATATAACAATCCATTAACACCTAACATGTCTTTGAATATTTAAGGGTCATTGTTTTTTCGCATGTGTATACTATTAATGTGAAAGATATCCTTTGTCTTAGTTTATCCAAACAACTTTTTAAATCGTATTTTTAAACAGTTAAGTCATTAGAACTTAATTTAGTTTTAACTAAAACCTAAGAGTGACATCTAGCAACACTCTACATAAAACACATACGTACATTACAATCAAGAGTTGTCCACTATGCATGGTTAGATGGCACAACAATGCTATAGATCTACGTTAGTTTGAGGATTGTGAGTGTATTTCGTATTACTAAATAAAACGAGATGGCGCTAGTATCGATGTTACATTGAGAAACAGATTTGAGAAAGTAATTAACAAACCATTGTATGGTAAAGTGCATAAGTGTTGTATAGAATGTTTAAGAGGCGCTAGCAGTAATATTAAATTCATGAACATACACATACCTAACTTGAATAAGTAAGTGAATATAAGTATAATATTCTCCTAATCCTTTTTTGTCAGTTGTTTTGTCGTGGTACGGTTACTTAGTTAAATTAGCAAAAGTAGTTTACGGTTACTTAGTTAAATTAGCAAAAAAGTTTTACCTTTAGCAGTAGGCAGGGTAGTTGGTCTTTGAGCGGGAACTCTGTGGGGCGGAGGTTTCCGGGGTGAAGGGGGTGGCGCGAGAGACGCACGCGCTCGCACTGTGATAGGCGATGATGACAGTTTTTGAACCACGCCATTTTTCTTAGCTGGAAGAATAAACATTTTTTTATGACTCCAAAGAAAAAAAAAAAAGTTTCTCAATCTATGTTATAGGGTTCCGTTCCTCAAAATAAATTAAAACCATATACTCTATACAGTCGCTTAAAGCTGTTAAAAAAATTAAGCGTCTAACTAAGTTAACGGAAAAACTTCTTTCGACACTTTCAGATGAATCAACATTTTGAAAGTATTTTCCGTTGACCTGGAACTTTGAAAGTCCTGCCCTCTATCTACCTGTAAGATTACAAGTATAGGGGAAAAGAAGGCAATGAAATCATCCGAAATCCCGGATAAAGCTCGAAAAAACAGCGAGATTCGATTCTTTTAAAAATAAACTATTTAAGTGGCTCAAGATAAAATGTTTCTACTCAGTTAAAGAATATCTAGATTGTAAAGTTGACATTCTAATAATTAATGACTGACTGACGTATTTTCAATAATGTATGTATGTGTGTGTAGATAAATTTAATTAATGACTTTTAAATTGTTTAGAGGCGACTTGTTTCTGACTTATTTGATTTGTATGCTATTGACTATGGCTGAATAAGTGAAACCTATGTATATGTTTGTGACCTTGATGTACCCTATTCAAAACAAATAAATTATTCTTGATTCTTGATTCTTGATTCTTAAACTATTAATAATTATTACAAAGTATTAAACCCTCGGAGCGAGTCCATCTCGCACTTGTCCGGTTTTTTTTAAAGATGGTACCTACTACATTTATATACAAGACTTTAGCTTTGCATTGATATGCTATTTATTGGTCATACTAAACAGTATTTGAATAGATACTGTTTATACATGCTAGCTGATAAATCGACGACTTTTGTGTTCTATCACTAGCATTTTTAAAGATGTAATCATCTACACACACTGTAATATGAATAGGTATGAATTATATTTTCACGTCTACTCTAAGTTACAGTACTTAGTTTGTATGTTGTACTTATGTATTTATATTTCATTGGGCACTTAGCCATGATGTGATCGAACCAGTTGCTATGACACACTTTTCAAAGGACACCATTGCGCCGGCGCAGACTCTATTGTCTAATGTATGTAAGACTTGACTTGCGCAACCAAAGTTACGAAATAGTAGAAGCTTGAGGCTAGTTTTTATTAGGCTCCTTCTCTATAACTATGCACACAGCTGGATACCTAAAGACTACGAAGCAATTAAGTTTATGAATGACAGGTTTAAATTGTTACATTTACATAAGTAATCGTTCATCATCATCACACAAACTTTCTTGTTGGATATCTTCTTTCTAATATCATACACTGAATAAGGTGTATGCGTAGACATGAATTTAACCGCAGCGCAGCGACGCTAACGTTACAACGTACATTTTCAAGCTCGGAATTAAGTTTGGTAGAAGTAACACGATACTAAGGTGTTCTGATAGACAAAAAGCTTACTTTCATCCCACACATCAACAACATCATTATTAAGGCATCAAAGTCTTTCGTAGTACGGATCAACAATCTGGCGGCCAAACTACGCAACTCATATGTTAAGAATAGAGAGGGTGCAAAAAAGGTTAATGTGGCACTTAGCTTTTAGTTAGGGTAAAGTCGATAGTACCTATGGAGACAGACTAAATATGTTCGAAATGCTTAATCTTGAAAAACGAAGAAACATACTCGATGTCTTCTTCTTACAGTAACTCCTAAGTGATAAATTAACTTCCCCCAACTACTTCATAGTATTACATATTGAAGAGACTTTTTTTTATCCACGTCACAAAGTTGATAAGTTGTTTTTGTGACTTCTACGTAAAAAAAAAAGTTGCTCGATCCCAAAATTTCGGCGGGAGCTAATTTAAAATATTGTATTTTGTGTTTGTATTTCTATCTGTTTGATCCTTGTGTGAGGATATACTCGTAGATACTTGCTGGACCTACCAGGCAAATGTTGTGTTTAAGTGATTGTACAGTTTGGTTTCCATTTATATGATTGTTAAAACTCGAATGTATACAGTTACAATTTGTTGATGAAGGTTCATTAATAAAAAAACAAAATATATATGTTGGATATAGTTATAAAGGACTCATAAGATGTGAATGGTAGTGTGTATATTTTATAGAACTGCTAACTGAGAGTTTATGATAAACTGCGTTTATGTAAAGTTTAAGTCATAAACCTATTGGATAGGTAAAGTTTTATACCTACCATAAGAACAAAAATAAACAAGCAAAGAAAATCAAGTATATACTAACGTTAAATAATTAATTTATGTTTATTAAGGAATGAAACACAGAACTGAGAGACAACGGGCATTTATAGCGCAAAATAAATGTATTAGAGCTATATGCGGGCTTCCAGCTGGCGAGTCATGTAGAGCATATTTTTGGAGCCTAGGCTTACGAGAAATCAATTGTTTTGTTAAACGTCATAGTGAGTTGTTTCAGAAAGCCAGAGATGTAAACGCTAGACTTAAACGAAACCCAGATAAACTTGTATTGAATGTCATTCCGGGATCCGCTAAATTCAGGAAAAGTGTTTTTAAATCAAAACTGTATGAATGGCAAATTGAACGAAAATTGACATTAGAATTTAATGGTTTATTTTATTATTGATTGTATTATTTGACTTAAATTGACTTAAATTGATTTTATGACTTCGTGTGAATTTGTTAAGTTTTTTTAACATTTAAACTACGAGTATTTAATTGACATACCTACCTACTTATATGAATGTTATAATTTAATT
Organism: Anania crocealis; assembly: GCA_949315895.1. Lineage (NCBI taxonomy): Eukaryota > Metazoa > Arthropoda > Insecta > Lepidoptera > Crambidae > Anania > Anania crocealis. The sequence continues at coordinate 4,045,125 of OX438856.1, forward strand.
TAATTGTGTTTTACTGTTTGTTTACTTATTACGAATTTGCATGCTAATACAGGCGAAACATGTGCACTTATGTTTGCTTACCTTATTTACCATGTTCTATGCAAATAAAGAATTTATTTATTTATTAAGGAATGACAGAACAGAGCCTAATTCCGGCCCGTAATCTATATGTGCGATGCAACTTAAAATAATAACATTAAGGAATTTATAAACCAAAAAATATATATTTAAATAATGTACAGCAAAAAGACATAAACGAGTTAGACTACACAATATGTTTATTACATCCTTTTCATTTTATGCATTTTTAATGATGTGATCGTTGTCAATTTCTGTTATTATTCAACTAGCTGTTGCCCGCGGCAACTTGTTCCGCGTCAAATGATATCAATAATTTTCCCCGTTTTCGCAACATTTTTCACGGCTGCTTCGCTCCTATTGGTCGCAGCGTTATGTTAAATAGCCTAAAGCCTTCCTCGATAAATGGACTATCCAACACAAAAAGATTTTTTCAAATCGAACCTGAGATTAGCGCGTTCAAACAGACAAACAAACTCTTCAGCTTTATAATATTAGTATAGATAAATTAGTCTACAAGTAAGGTGGGTGTAATGCGCTTAGAATTATAACAGTGTTTTTGTAAAGTGTCTAACTTTTGCTGTAAATTCTGGGACGTTATCGTGCAGCGGCGCGGCGGCGCTTCCCTACTAATGGGACGAGTGAAGATAACCTTATTGAATAATGTTACAACTAAATAAGCTGTCATTATTTATAGGTAGAATACAAATTGTAATTTAATTGTTTTTTGTTCAAAAAACCATTTGAATTTGATTTTGAAAAAGCCCAAGCACACAGTTTCTGTTACGGTTATTAAGTTGTCTGTAATTACGTCGTTTGAAGAAAACCCGTTTTCTTCAAATCTTATATCTCGCGTATTATCTGGCTTACGGTTTGAGGGCCTGACGACTTGGGAACTTGTATTAAATAGCAAGTATTTGCACTGTTACATATGTCTAGTGAAAACAGGCATTAATATTTTTGCTCGCTGCAAAGACACAGATATGGAGCTTTTGGTCATCATCAAAGAAAACGGACGCGGTTGCGCAAGATGCAGTTGCTGGCGAATTAATCAAAATGCTATTAAGGACTTATTTGCTCCGTTGGTCTACGTCTTATAATTATTTAACTTTGCTTCAGTGAACGTTACACGTCCACTGAAGCAGCCTTCTTTTCTTCCGCTTTATTTCTGCTTAGTGCAAAGTTTTTTTTTTTTTTCATTTAAGACGTTATAAGCCTATTCAATTATTACTTATTCGTATTTTTGCTTAATTTTGCATGTTTCTGACTAAAATCAAATAAATTGCTAGTGTAAATTGAAAAATATAATTCCTTAAATTAAAATTTATTTTGGATTATTCTTTCCTTTTCCAAAATAATAGTAAGAAAATCACGAAAATCTAAAATTTCTTCATAATTATCAATATTGTACCTACTTTAATATACTGTAAACTTATTTTTACCTTATTGTAAACAGTATACAACTGCTTACGTACTACTTGTCATTATGGTAGAGCGGTGTCCATACATTGACTGACTGACTGACGACGATTATCGTGTCGTAAATCAGAACTAAGGAAACCTGAACCAAACCGGAGAACCCCATCTATGTAGTAGGGGCCGCCTATGTACGATCGGGGTTTCCACCGCCTAACTTTCAAACGAAAATAGGTTTTCAAATAAAACCTTATTCTTGTGTTACTTTGTACTTTTTAGTGAGTTTTTTTTTTAAGTTGGTTCAATTTTTTATTTAATTTTTTATTTCTTTTTTGTGTTCAATAAATTACACTTATTAATCCTCTGTTGGCCGGTAACGGTACCTACATAAAAATAGTGATGACGACTTCTAGATGAAAATGTATGAATTATTTTAAGAACATCGTTACAGAATCTTAAGAATCATCCTCCAACTCCTAACTGCTTAGGAGTTTGAGCTTCCATCATCAGCTCTCGTGAATTACCTGAAAGAAGACAACTACCTGACTATACGCGCCTATGATATTTCAAGAATAATCCTCCTAATCCTAACCATTAAGGAGTTGTACCTTCCATCATCAGTTCATCAACATAAAATGATGAGTACCAGACGCAAATACTGAATAACCTTAAGAAAGATATGCACAAAAACGTAATACGTGCTCATAAAATTTGAGGGGTTTCCCTCGATATCCACGGATTCCACCATCAGATCATAACTTTGTTAAAATGGGACCACACTGGAAGCACCAGTTTTCAAACAAAAAAAGAATTTTCAAAATCTGTTAACCAGTCGATAGTTCTGAGGTAACATACATAAAAAATACAGTCGAATTGAGAACCTCCTCCTTTTTTTGGAAGTCTGTTAAAAACACTTAGAGCACAAAATAGCTTGCAGTAGGTACCTACTACACAGAAACGGACGTTACTTCAAACAATACACGACGCGAGCTGCAAGCGATTTTGCGTCAGGCGTCGAAAACCTCGATAGTGGGCGACTACTAGAGCTAAGTCCTGCCCCTAATTGATTTAATTTTATTACTTCTACACAAAATCAATTCTCAAAAAACTAGAACAGTATCATTTTAGCAAATTACTCTAGTATTTATTGAATCACTGTTAACTGCTTTTCATTCTGGCATTCTTTCGTATTTTATTTTAGATTATTGCTTAAAGCGGCCGCTTTTGGCGTCAGCGATAAATTCGACTTTATAAACAACTAAATTAAAAGTTTACCGTGAGTTACTATACCAGAGGTGTGCTAAAATGATAGGTACTGTTCTAGTTTTTTGAGAATTGATTTTGTTTGGGAGTAATAAAATTAAATCAACTGGGGGCACCACTCTAGTAGTCGCCTTATGCTATGCAAAGTGTGTGACTCACCCTGGACAGGTAGGGGCTGCGGCGGCGCGGCGGGCGGGCGCGCGGCGTTCGTCGGCGTCGGGGCGCTTTCCCGCTTCTTGCCGTTCCCTGGAAAAAACAGATTTTTAGGTTAGTGAAAGCACAGGAAAGTAAACTATATGTATAAAATAGTGAAGTCAGACTATATTTAGCCAAGCACATGAGGTCCTGTGCCCGTCCCAATGATTTACTAATATGTTTATTATAACCTGATGTTTTTATCATTTGAGCAGAGACCTTTGTTCAGTCGAATTAAATAGGTTAGTAAAAAATGCAAAAGTAAAAGCAAATTCACTGAAAAAGTCCGATCATTGCAGAAAGGTGGGACAGTGTCTTGAGAAAGCACTGGATTGGAGCCCTAATAAACCCAAATGCTTCACTCATTAGTTTAATTAACTGAAATTATTGTTTATTAATAAACATTTTTGTCGAAAAAGCTTCAGCTTGTTAGCAGTTTACGTAACATTTTGTCAATTCCACTTTGAAGAAATACAAAGTGCTTTTCATAAAGAGTGTGCAATATTAAAAAAATGCGAAATCAAGTTACATTTATACAGAAATTTTAAAAGATGTAAACAACCTGTTTTATGGATTCTTTTATCTGATATAATTGATGACGACCATTTGGATCAGCGGTAGTAAACGCTGCTTCTGAGCCATGGGTCGCGGGTTCGATCCCCGCACAGTACAAATATTTGTGTTCATGAACATGTCTGTTTGTACTGGTCTAGGTGTTTTCTATGTATTATAAGTATGAATTTACAAAAAAAAAGTATATAAGTAAGTTTATCGGTTGTCTAGTACCCCATACGACAGGGTACTTAATAGTAGCTTAATTTGGGACTAGATGGCTCTGTGTGGCCCAGTGAGGCATGTCTTAAATATTTATTTATTTATTTATGATAAATAAATATATATGTACCTATAAAAGTGTCTCATTGTAATGTTGATGATGGTCACGCACTTAACTCAACAAACACGCACGTTCGTTACTCCTTGTTTAACATATCATGCGAATGCGAAGAATAGGATTTGCACTTGTAAGATTTCTACAAGTACCCGAGTGTGCATGATGAGATTTAGTAGGTGACAAAACATAGTAAGCGTAATAAGCCGGAGTCCTAACATTCACAAATATATTATAAGCAGTGCCTGATTTATTACACTTATACAATTGCCCGTGATTTAGTCTTCGTAGCCTTCAATATCGAGTTCACAGAGAAAAAAACCTTGTTCTTCACAATGTCTTCCTCGTGGTTACAAGAGTGAGAGAGACGAATAATGTGTGCTAAAAAATACTATGTAAAGCTAAAAATAACCTATCGCGTTTAAATACCAAACTAAACTTTTCCAAGTACCTACTTGATTCCAATTCAATTTGAAAACAAATAAGAATGTGAGTAGATTTAGCTGTCGTATGCCTACACTTAGCGGGATCCCATGTAATAATAATAATAAAATATATTTATTTTCTCATTACAATTATAGGCAACTTAATTCTAAAACTAAGGAAAAAAAAATAACACATGCCAAACCTATAACTGCGAGAGACTGGTGCCTGAAGAAGGTTTCCAAAAAAAAAGAACCTGAAAATTACAGGACACCAGGCCCCAATCATAAGTCTACATAATAACAATTTTATTGACGTTCAGTAGAACAGACCTAATGTAAGATTGAGAGGCGTAAATACAAAGTATACAATCCAACGGGAGCATTTAATTATTAAGTGTAGTTTGTAAGTAAATCTAGTAGTGAAAAACACATACTGTTAAATATGTCATCTCAATGGAACCAGCGAGGTTTCAGTCAAATTGTAGTCCAAAAGTCTTCAAAAAGCTACAGACAGTAGACTTACATCTAAATTAAGTCAGTGGGTATGTTAACCGTTTCGGTTCATAATGTCCAAATCCCAAAATGTCCAGAGGGTGCAAAAAGTCCATATCCCAGAATGTCCATATTCCAAAATGTCCATATCCCAGAATGTCCATATCCCAGAATGTCCATATCCCAAAATGACCATTTCCCAAAATGTCTAAATCCCAGAATGTCCATAATACATACATTATACTTTATGCTAACAAATTTTTATTTTTGTAACTTTTACACCAAATTAATGAAATTTCAACTATCTACGACTATTATTTTGCTTAAATTACCTATCTTGTGTATTTTAACTGTGTACTTTTGGTGCCTTGATTCACCACTTAACTTATCAACCTGATGTAGGTATAAAATATACTGCTCTATGATAGTGAACTGTTACTTTTTTGTGTTAAATAACGAGTTGACGGTCATTCAACTTTACGATTAAAAGCTGAACAATTTCACAAGACCAAACTCAAGGTGACTACTTTGTCAAGGTTCATAAAATGAATAATTGAGTTGTAAGTAGAAAACAGTCAATGACCGTTACACGAAGTAGAGATCCACACGTACCTACCTATTAGACTATTGAGCCATACTTTTCATGTTAAATATTCCATATGTAATTTTCACTTACCTCTAGCACCAAAAGATCCAAACCTCTCTCGGTTTACTACTATTTTATATTTTTTATCACTAGGGACCGGTAGCTTGGACGGATATTTTTCAGAACCGCTTCTGTACAACTTTTCTTTTGACCCGTGAGCCCCCATCTTCGGCTTCTTCATTAATATTCAAGGCATTATACTAATTTTCCATATTCAACGTTCACAAACATACACTATTAGGAACTACATCACCTCTGTTCAAATATCACGTCTTGAATGTCACATCACTTTACAGTTCACTGTCTGTAAATATCATCTTCTATTATGTCTGCTTGCATGCGTGTGCTACTTAATTAAAATTAAAATCATTTAACATAGTTAGAGCAATAACTTGTTAGTAATATCGTGGTGTCACAATTTTGTATTTTGTATAATAAATTAGTGCCATGAATAATTTCTAATCAAATGTTAGTCTTTTTGCGTTTAAAATAAATTCGAAAACAAAGTAGTATATAAAATTACACACGTGTTTGGTGTGCGGTCAACAAAGCTCATTCGCTGATATAATTATTGCAATGCTTTAGTCTATTTCTGTAAGCGAGTCACTAAAGATGTTCCAGTCTAAGAAGAACCTCTGTTTGAAGCGCCCGCCTCTTTGGAACAACAGTCAAAACTATTGCAAAAGAAAACACGGAGATCGACACAAATTGGTGGTTCCCCAAGCTTTCACAGTGTATTTAAAAAGGATCTGTTCTGAGAGCCACTCGTACTTAACTTCACCGTTTGTCATTCAACGTTACATTATTAAACAAGTATAATATTTTTGAATCACTTAGTCAGCGACAGATTCTTATAGGCAAATACTCTTGCATGGTATACTATTAAATCTAGATACGAGCACGTACGAATTCTTCAGTTTAAAAATAAAATTTTTGACATACTAGATAATATAATTATGGAAATATCGAATCAATAATGCAATTAATGTTTAACTGACCACATAAAATGCCAATTGGAGATAGACATCGATGGTCTTTAAGTATAACTAGTCATATTAAGCATCATGTCCACGTTTAAAAATGTAAAAAAAAAAAATTTTGCAGTCGTGAAGTTTCATATAACTAATGCAAATATTACCAAACGAAACAAAGCAAATCGATACAATAAAATTACGTCCCATAGACATTGTAACAGCAGACTGGTTGGGTAAAAATAATGGGGAAACCGTATAAATAATTATTGTATTTAACTTTTGGCATCCCAGACGGTATAGATAGCTGCCGCACAACATAAATCGATTATATTTTGTGTAACATTATCCGCATAAAATGGATAGAAATAGGGTAATTTTAAATAAGTCCACTTTATCTAACTCATTCATATATTTTTTCGTCACATATTTCTCTAATATTTGCATAAAAATTAATATTATTTCTAAAGCTTAAAAATGTCTTTATGCTAACAAAAAAAAAACAGAAAATTAGATTAAGGCGGCGGCAGTTTTGGGTTCTGGGCCAAACTTGGATGAAATACGATAAGCGAAATCAAACTCTGTTGCTGCCATAGTATTTGTTTTATGAATCCGTGCTCATTCTTCATTTACCTGTTAAAAGCTGACAACCATTTTCTTTTTTCTTAGGCGGGGTAATGCGTTTACGCATACTCTGCGACATCGAGGGCTGTCACAGAGTTATGTGGGGCTCGTCCGAGGTTAACGGACCCTACCCACTAAACCACCCTCCGTGTCCTCCGGTGCCATTCAGTGAGTCGGAACCACGGGTTAACGCCCCGGGCGTTTTTACCCCGGGCAATCATCCGCGGTTCCACCTCTGGCAATGGCTCGCTTGACTAGCGAGCGCCACCCGGCTTCAGGGGGAAGAAGTACTCCCCCCGGTCTCCAGTAGGCAGTGTGTGGGACACACACAACACCGCCACAGGCCTCCTTTAGCGGACAACTGACACCCTCGTGTCGGTCATCCGAGGCCTTGTGAGGAAGGGCATATGAACAGCGTAAAGCCGCCTGCGGCGCCCAAGACGACGGCGGCGGATCATAGGGGCATCGGGCGCGAGCTCTCTGTCCCTCTCCGCAGCTTCCTTCTGCGAGATAACGGTCTCGCAGAAGGTAAGCATGGCCTGCCACTTTTCCCCACTTTCTACGAGTACCATTTGAGCTACTACAGCCCCCAGGGTGAGATCCCTTCCGATCAAGGCAGTTAAGGCACTGCGCTCCCTCGCCCAGGCCGGGCATGTCTCGAGGGTATGTTGGTCTACTACGCGCGTCCTCATTGGCCACCCACCACACGTAAAAAATAATAACAATAAAGTCTTAAGCGCAGGTAGCACGCCTCCAAAAAATATGTTGTTAGTTGTTACACAACATAAGCACACCATATAATGTGATTCAATTATTCTTGACTGTTAAAATCATTCCAAGTTTAGAAAATTTCAAATTTAGCTCGGAGCTAATTGATCTCAATTTAGCCGCGTCGGTTCAAACATAATTCACCAAATTAACTAAAACGTCGCAGTGATTTTCAAGTCACTACCCCGACGATTTTTTGATGGCGCGTTTTTGGATATTTATAGTTGATACTTAACTAGTGGAAGTTTGTTTAGAAGGTAGGTAGTCACTTTCTGAATGTAGCGAGCGTTACAATATTTTAACGGCATGGCACTGTCGATTTGATCGCCATATAATCGATTTAATTACTTTGAAAACCATAATTCCGATATCATCTAAATGTACAGTTCAGCAGGATTACTCTGGCTTGTCACAGTTATTACTCAATAGTCAATACTTTATATTTGCAACCAGACATATCAAATGAGATATTAAATCTATGGTTGAGAAAAGAAATGAGACTCCATAATAAATCGGCATCAAGTTGTCAACGAACTACCATAAACTACTGAAACATAATTAATTAATATTTTATTTTGACATCATAAAGAGTAGTAGTGTGTGTTGTTTTTAAGAACTTTGTAAATTCATCCCCTAGATTATTGAAATTTAATTTTAAAAGAGTATAAAAGTCAATAATTTAAATTATAATACTTTTTTGTAGCTGACTTAAACCACAGGCAAGTAATGTTTTCTTTCCTCCTAACATTTTGTTCCATTTCTTGTTGGGGATCACTTACTTAGGTAGGGTAAGTATCTACATATGTCCCAAGATGCGTGCATTAGCAGACATGTTTTTTTTTTAAATCTTATCCTAATAATATTATCCTAACTTTCGTATATTATAAATTTGAATTATTGGATGGATGTTTGTCGCTCAATAACTCTAGAATAGCTGAAAGGATCTGGATAAAATTTGGCAAAAAGATAGATTAAAGACTGGAATAGCATAAAGATTACCCTTTGGCGCTTATGCCAGAAAAAAATACGGTTCCCGTGGGACAGTTTACGATTTTCAAAATACCACGTGCACGAAGTCCCGGGCAACCTTAGAGCATTAAACGGGCAACAGCTAGTAATACCTACACATGTTTTTTGTTGTACTGTAATGTCAATTTGAGTGTTAAATTTTTAAAGATTGCAAAATAATGATATCTGAGAATAACGCTGCACTAGTTCTTAGCAATATTACTCGTAAATACGAATAGATTAAATGGACGGTTGTCAATAACAACGTGTGTTGGGAGTGTTGGGACTTCTTATTTTACATCAAATTAATTAAGACAGATGCGTCCGAAGTCGAATGCACACGCATTATGCACAGCAATTTAAAATTAGCTACAATAGTCCGTATTAGTCATTCGAAAGCGCAGCAAGTGTTACCAGGTTTGTTGCTATTTTCGTGTGCATTGCTTTCAGGGTTAAATAATTCAAAGACAGTTGTATCTCTAGGGACGACTGAAGACTATTCATTCTGTACATTTTAATCTGGTCACGATGAAAAGTATATTAATTAGGTAAGAAAATCTGGTTTACCTTGAGACAAATAATAGCGTTTTTGTTTAACAAAAATTAATATTAAATGTAATTTTAATTTACATGTTAAAGGTTATTCCAAAAAAGATAGAGATGTTTTTTATTAATATTTTTTTGGAAATATAATTATGTAGGTTATCTTTTCCCGATCAAGATAAAAAAAAACGAAGTCCTTTGGTTCATAATAAGTCAAGATACCAAAGCATGAATTTATTATTAATCTTACAGTTACCTTATTGTGTATGAACGATATTACCACTTGCACTAGACTATCGTATGTCCTGTGCAATTTAATTTGACGTGATCTAAAAACGACCTTGTTGTAACAACGTGTAGTAAACCAACACAGCATATGATTAGCCTAAGATGATGCATGCTGATAAAGTTAGTATTGCACAAAACGTTAGGTTTACAAACTTGGTCAAAATGTATTTGCCCGATGCAAATAATTGTGCCTTTTCATTTCATTGTGTTAATTTAAAAAAAAAACAAGCTATTTAAGTAAATTTTTATAATTAGTCTGACTAAACTGAGTAGTTAGTTATGCTGATTTTATGTGCATTATTAGTACTTATTATCTTTGATGCTAAAAGTGAGTAGACAGTTGCCAAATTAAGTAAGTAGTACCTATATTTGATGCTTATGTCAGTAAAAAGCCAGAACAAGATGCAGCGTTGTGTTCAAACATTAAAAAAATGAGGTCCTCACAATAGTAATGGCTTTAATTAACCGTCAATCATTATATGAGTGATTTAATAATTCATTTGAGCATCATCTAATGTTGTCACAATAGTTTTATTATCAACAACATTTAATTATCGTCATACGCTTGTGTACAAACATGTTTTAAAAGCAAACAACATGTTTTTAATCCTATCCAAAACATTCTATGTATTATTCTTCTAATACGCAACGTCACGATGGACATAGGTACGCCTTCGTAATTTTTATTTGGAGGAGTAAAACTAAAATGTTGTTTAAGGTATTCATCTGTTTATTTAGTGCAAAAAACCACACATCAACCTCACGTATGTACGCTAAAACTTCAAGTTTAGTATACAAGTTCCAAGGTCACATTGTCATAATAATATTGTACCTATTATTTGCACAGTACCTACCAACTTACATACGTACAATCGACACAAATAGCCATGATGATGGCATTGAACATAATTACCAGTTTAGTTAGGTTTTTTCTCGACATTGTGATCTGTGATCTTACAATGCTCAAAATATTTTATTGAGTTGCAGTTGCAGATAACAATTTTGATATTACCTAATGCTAAACATTCTAACATCGATCTGATCTTGTGATCATTATCTACAAATGAATTAGTGTTGCCATCTTCCCTATTAAAACTAAATTCTTTACGAACCTTTAATTCATCAGTAGGAATGTTTAATAATATTACTTTGATACTGAAACATTTTAACAGTAACAGTTTTATTGATAAATAATGAATAACATGTAGACATTATGATGTAAATTTAATTAGATTCAATTTAAATTATAAATAAAACATTCTACTATATTCTAGTTCATACGGTTCTATGACATATTCTAATGTGCAGACAACGGCAGGTCAACCTACACAAAAAGTTAAAGGTCATTAAATTGATTTTCAACTTTGAGACCAACAAGTAGAGATCAATAATAATCAATATCAATTGAAAAAAATTGACTTTTGTGGTAGGTTGACGTGCTATTGTCTGTACATACTCGTAATTATGGTTTTGTAATAAATTCTTGAGTATTGAGTATTACCATACGTAATATAATAATATCTCTACGATGTTCCAATTTCAGTAAAAAAAAAACATATCTAATACACATATTTTTGCTGTCATAGTGTTTGTAAATGAACCTTTGAAACGGCTCGACCTATTCTTACAATTATTTTTTTATATATTCAGTAGATTTGATAATAGATCGTAAGCTGTTTATTATCCAAAAATAATGTAGATTTAGGTAGCTTCCACGCGTACGAAGTCTGAGCAACAGATAAATAAATCATTGCAGCATTTATTGACTCACTTGGATTTTCTTTTACTTAAAATCATCAGATTACAAAAGATGAATCTAGATAAAAGTTTTATGACCCACGTAAACGGAGATGAGTGGGATTTGCTCGAATCTTACAAATTCGGTCATTGCGGCAGTTTTATCTTGACTACTTAAAAAAAACAATGACGGTCTAATGTACAAAAATATTAAAAATAGGTATTACTGTTGCAAAAGCAAAGACAATTATCACATGTTAGCTATTAAATACCTTAACTGGAGAAGTTCTTCACGTATCTACAACAAACATAATACATATGCATATTTCAGAACAGTTATAAAACAACACGTGACACTTAATTGTACAATAATATTATGGCTTCACTTCCCATCTAACTAGACTGTGTAACAGATACGAACTCACCCATAAAAGAAATACGGCTGACTGATCCCAAAGCGGGCGCGGTTATTTCAGAGTCACGAATTGTAACGACGACAACCTGAATGACTATAGAAGTCCAGGTACTGTTCAGCGATGGCTGGTTAATAGGCCAGAAAACTTAGTCATGCGGATCTTTGAGTATAACTCAAGATAAGTTGTTAAGGCATCGATACCAACAGATGGCCCAACTATTTCACAAAATGCCAAGCGAGTAAAGCTTACTTTTTTAACGTAAGCTCTGACCAAAATCTAACATTAAACAGATTATTAATTGTATATCACTTTAATGAAGTAGATGATTTCGCCTACAATCTCAGTGCAACAAACAATAACGTCACCAAATCCTAACAATTCGATTCCAAAAAGGGGTCCGAAATAAAATTGTCGACTATCTCAAAAATAGCTGCAGCTGCGGCCATGGAATGCAAAGTTCCAACGTTGGAGTCGATTCCATGAATAGTTGGAGGTATATACGAGGTATTATTCGCGTTTTCGTTCCTTTTACAATTCCTATTTATGGACATCTTTCGGTTTAAACTTGTTGACTTTCAGCAAATAAATTATCTGTTCTCATTTCAGAAATTCTAGAATGCTATAGTTGAGGATAATATTGTTGGGATTTAGCCTCAGCTGAATTGATTTAACAACCAAATTTCCAAAATATCGGTTGCCAAAGCAAGTGGGATTAGTTAGTACCAGCACAGATAAGATGATACCAGTACCAATGATCTACACTATCTCGGGACTATTTTAGTCTTACCGAAATACCTATTCACATATTTATCAACTCCTGCAGATAAATACGACGTATAAAACTGGAAGACCTTTCGTTTGATTGAGAACATTGACCGCTTTCAAGTAATGTACAAGGTAGACTATGTTGAACCTACTGAATAATGAATTATCTCGAAAAAGGCAAACTGAAACAAGTTTCGTTTCTACGTGAAATGGAACCAACAACATTAACTGTTCATTAAACGGCTACCGTAACCGTTTTTGTAGACGACATTTTAATTGACTGTCATTTTGGTTTCAAACACGTCTAAATGGATTCCTCATAAGTGTATGCGTCCTAATTAAAATATTTTTATGGTTGGATGGCCTAGTATTATGTGAAAGTGGAAATCATCTTTTTATTTTTACATAGATAAAATGGCGGGTGTCGTGTGTATCTTTCGTAGTGTGTCAATACGGTTATTCCTATCCTATTAATAGTAAACTACGGCGTGTGTCTCAAAAGCGTAAATGAGGTCAAATTAGTGCAACAGTTTTGGCGGAATTTCGTAATAAACAAAACATGGCTAACTCCCTGGCGCCTCGCCAGCTGCAGTGAGCTCGTTCGTTGATGGTTTCGTATTCTGTTTGGTAATCTTAACTTACATAGCATGCAGGTAAAAAGAAAATTCTATAATCTTTTGTCATATTAGTATTCTATAACGTCTAAAAGGATAAAGTATAAAAATCTTATTGGTAGGTGCTCGCTGTATACTGTCGCTATTTTATTGCACTCGAATGTGAAAATATGTAAGTTTTCACCATTCGTAGAGAACAACGCGACAACAAGATTGTACACTAATACGATTATCCCTATATACAACACATATTCGACAGGCACGCTCTATTATTCAGTCAAAGAGACCCATACTTTGGACATGGAAAGGTCCCTATAACTACCGACATAAGGTTGAGATTCAAATTTAAATTTTGTGTCGCTGTTACGTAGCCGTGTCTGGGTTTATTGTACCTATATGAACATACACGTACGCGTGAGGTCGCGACTATTATGAGGACGCGCAGATTACATCCGGCACTCTGGAAATTTAAGTCCTCTTTGCTTATATCGAGTCTCTAGAGTAGATTCCAGAAAGTATCCCTATTTAGGTACTCTATTAAAATATACAGGATGTTAGGTAAAGGGTATAAAAAGCCAAAACTAGCCATGTTAACATATGCATATAAATAGTATAGTGAAGTCAGAAATTTTATATCTACATTTAACTTTTTTTTAATTTTTATACAAATCAGAATTTTTTGATTCCGATTTGTAGGAATTGTTTTTTTTCTAAAATAATGATACCAAAATTCTGACTTCACCATAGTATTTATGTGCGTATGTGAACATAGGCTGGTTTCGGCTTGTATACCATTTACCTAACACCCTGTATACTACAACGATGGTAGAGCAGCAGTAGACATAAGTAATAAAAAAATATATGTGATTGTCTCTTAGAAAAGAATGAGTAGTAATCTTTAAGACACATTTAAATTAAGCTTAATTATTTAAAACTGTGACATTGTCATATTGTGGAATTTTTAGACAAAAGGCAACAACACTACTTAGTTAACAGAGATTATTTAATTTAAATGTTAGATTGTTTCCCATGCATCTAGCGAAGTTATGTTGGCTTGAGAACGATCGAAAGTAAAATAATTATTAAAGTCACGTAACCTCAAATTATGAAGTCGCAACACGTTCCGATTTGTTACACGAGCTTGTCGAGCGCGAGACCAATAGCTACACTATTTGTAAGTAGTTTGAATCCACTCTTAGATGCATTTTGAAGATAATAAAAAATAAAATCATTGTTTCTTTTGTTTGTTTTTGATTACATGACTGACGTCCGTCTAAACCGCTAATTACTGTCAATAATATTATAAAATAATTATATTAACTCAATGCAATTCTCGTGTTTGACAGCAGCATTATAACGTTTAGGAATTACTACTCGTACCTTTATGTTCGAAATTTAATATCTAAAACGTGAATATGTCGGAAGATATGATGTTAGTTACTGATTATTACCAGTCTGCAAGAAAAGAAATCGCACGGAGACTTTTCGCGTATAATTTGATCTAATTTATAGTGAGAGTCGATTAAGCGTAAACATTTTTAATGCAACGTTGTGCTGCGCGAAGGTGTCTAACCAATTTCTTGTTAAAATTGAAAGAAAAACCGTGACAGCTAAATTACCTTTACATTTCGCTTACGCGACTCTACTCATTAATCATGCTGCGTACATTCTAATGAACAGTCATATTTAGTTAGGCATATTTTGGGGTGGTGGGATCTACCTCCTAGTGGTCCACCCTGGGCAACGGTATCTTTGATTTTCTAACCAATGATGATGGCTAACAGATCCCTCTGCGGTGGTAGGCTTCGTAAGAGATTGCTTGGATGCTACAACCCTCCTGCCGGAGTCCAGAGCTAAAAGTTTTTCTGTGTTCCGCTGGTGTGTGAGAGAAGAACCTTCTTAACCGTAGAGTTTAAGTATGTAGTCAAGAGCAAGCCCATTGTTTATAGAAAAAAGGCTTACTTTTACTGATTATTATCTACTGAAGATATTTATGTCAAGTGTCAATATGTATAGGCGAGAATTCCGCCAAGTATGGAACAAGGTGCATGATCGTCGTGTGGTAAGCAAATCAAACATAAAGGCAGAATTTACTTTTCTTTAGGGGAAATACTGGCACTTACATCAATCCAACCACACGATACAGTGCGTAACAGAATCGGTATATACAGTAATGCTATCAAGTGATCATTAAGTTCATGCGGTGTAGGTATTTGTATGCCGTCTTCATATACCATCAACTTATATGACGATGTAAAGGTCTAGAAGAGCAATTAATGTACGAATTATGCTGAAAGTTTACTAACTTGTCATGAAATTTAATAACGTCGTTAGAACACAGTTAGCGTATGTCTTAACAGTTATTTCTCTAAGATATACTTGAACACTTTCTGATGAACAATGGCTCTCTTAACTGTTATTTCTCTAAGATAAACTTGAACAAGATTTTTAAATGTATCACTTCACAATAACTGTCTTGTCAGCTGTATTAACCTAAATCAGCGATTAATGCAACACTGCAAAGTAAAAGTAGTCTTACAGCAGCAAACAATATCGGTTCGTTCACCGCATACGAGTTGATTTTCAACAATATCTAGAACCTGTTCTTTAGGAATCACCTGTAACTATCTCGCACGCAAACCGGTTGCGGTCACAAACCACGAAAAGGCAACCGGCATACTTTCAACGCAGGGATAATGTGTGCTATTACATGCTACTTATAAGTCTATGTTTGTAAAATGTCTCTACGTCTTCTATGTCAAAAATATATAGCGTATATAAATAGCTTACCAGACACAAATAGTTGATTACAGAGCTCTACCATGTAACTAGATCTAATTGCTTTGTAAACAGTTTTAAATAAACAATCAAGCCACATTTTTATTCTCTCGATTGTCGAGAATACAAATGATTCCTGGTCGATTGGCGTACACGAAGCTTCTAAGGTCGTCAGTTCCGAGGTCCCAGATTAGATCCCTTGACGGGCCGTTATAGAAATTCCACTATCCTGTTTAATACCGTGTCTGAGTGATTATTGTGGGACCTCCATTGTTCTGATTTACATAAAACAACTGTTTTAATTGCTGCTTACTTTAGGAACATAAAAATGCTTATGTGATGTTAACCACGTTTAAAAAATTATTCATTTTATGTGAAGTGTCTTTATCTAAAATATCTAACATCTGTTTTTTCAGACAACTAAGTCATTGCGAAATCATTTTAACAGTTCGTATTCCTTTCTTGCGTGGTTTCTCATGCAACGTCGTGACAATAACATCCTCCGTGATAGAATTAACCAACAAGAAAGATTATAACGTTGGGTTAACTTGCATGCGTTTGTGGGAAAGCTTCGAGATGTTATTATCATAAATCGCATACTCAGGCATTAATTTCACCCATACACAAGAAAATGACTCGATAAAAGATGATTTACTCGTATGTAACGTGACATCCGTCTTGTAACAAGAGTATTCTTTGCCAATTGCTCATTGTAAAGTGAAAAGTAAAGTAACAGCCTATAATCATACCACTGCAGGGAAAAGGCCTCCATCATTGAATTCAAGTTACTACAGCAATGATGTGAACTGGCATAATCACCACGCTTGCCAAATGCGGGTTGGTGATCACAAACCCGAGCAACGTTCGAAAATTTGAAACTCTTTGTTGCCCGACTCGGGGATCGAATCTCTTGAACCAGATATCTTGGCCCGGTATTTAAACCGCTAGACCAACGGGGCGCTCATTGTAAAAATGTCTTGAATACACAAGCATTACATTTGAATTGCATACCAAGAATTGAGCATGTTTTAAGGCACCATGAAACTGCATCGTCGAAAATAAATATATTTTTTATATTACTATTTATTACTCTGGGAAAAATATCTTAAATTACCTTGTAATTACCTATCAATACTTGATAGGTAATTATTTGCACGCTATAATAATATTGACATATGTACTTGAGTACCTGTATTTTTAGTCATCAAATTCCAGTGTAATACACGGACGTGAAACAGCGATAAAGTAAATACATAGTATAATTGCGCAAAAAAACGTTGAAACTGTTAATCTAAAGCCAAGAGAAATTTGATTTATCCGGTTATTTCGCAGCTTATTAAGATTTCACCTAAGAGGACACAGTACATATTGAGAAATCGCTATTTGAAGCGTTACAAAATTCAATGAAAGACTGATAAAAGTATACATTGTCAGCTAATACTTATGCATGGAGATCGTTTCTTAGAAACTTTAGCGTGAGTCCACTATTAAAACAAATAAATCAGTCGTGGGAGGCTGGGGCTGACTCCACTCAAACAATTACAGAAGTACACAGAAGTCTGAGAACAGTTGAGCAACCAGTAACCGTTAAAACGGTAACCTCTTTGATATGGAATGGTTAGCTAAGTAAAGTTTCTGAATACAAAAATGACATGATCATACATAAATGTACCACCCATCCGGCCGATACCAAGGCTAAAATCAGTTAAAATCAGTTTTATTTCTGCAATAGGCCCCAGGAGGCGCTTTTTACAGGTCCAAATTTAAACCTACCATTGCTTCGGAACAAGTCTGGGCTAGTGCCGCAAAGAAGAAGCAGCCCAAGAAACTCGGTCACTGTACGGTATATAGGGACTATATAATCCGAAATCATCACCTTATTTAAGAGCGTTTTCAATTCTTGCAGTCTGCTCTGGGCCAAAAAATGCTTTCTTCCAGAAAACTCCCCTTCATTCCGTCTTATTCCTATTCACAGGCTTTCACTATGAAATCTTCCTACCTACGGAACCCCTGCCGTTATTCATTCGGAAGTCCGAATTCCTTTTAAGTTTTAAAATCAAACTCAAAACCAATTTTCTATCACTAAAGTTTCTGCTTTTCCATTGTGGTCACAAGATCCTTTTCTTAATAGATTGGGGCTATATGAAGTTTAGTACATCTATACTTAGAATCATCTATATATATATAAAATAAAGTCGTGCTAGTTACACCACTTACATATAAGTCGAGGATGGCTAGGCAGATTTTTATGATTTTGGTGTTTTTGGATTTGTCATTGTCGGGAATAGGATAATAATAAATACCTAGGAAAGTTCGAGTCAAAAATAGATCAATAAAATGTATTTCTTTACATCTTTTTCCAACCACGCCATATTTGATGACTGACTTAAGAAGTCAAAATCTGAGACGATACGAAGTTCGCTTTTGTATCTATCTTAGGTATCTATCATGTTTGCTTATAAAATTATTGTTTATAAAAATCTTAAAAATGTTTTCATTTGTAATACTTTTCGCCGCCTTCCTCACTTAACCCTAATACAACAGTCCTCTACCTAAAGATAGTCTGGAACAGATCGCTTCCAGCGATAAAACCGCCTTAATTTTTCTGCTCTTAATGTATCCCTTATATTATAATCAATTCGTTTTGTGTGCAATAATACGTATCTATCTGTCTTAACTTAGATTTCTATGGATAAGTGAAAATCATACCTATTTCGTCATGCAAAATATATTTTACTTGTAATTTCCATAACATTATATTTAAAATAAATTATTTAAGAGTTTGATAAAATTTCTAATAGTAAGTATACCATTCTGTGATAGCGTAGACTCTATTTCCATATCAAAACGCAAAATACTCGGAGTATTTTATAACAGTATTGTTTTTTTGGTCCTAAGTATAATTATTACTCTGCTATAATATTTCTAAAAGAGAACTTAACCCAATTTTGACAAAACTCTTTATTACTCATGCACATAAGAAAATAGCTATCAAACTTTTTTAACCCAGATATAATTAGGTATAACCTTCAACAATTTAGATAACACAAATAAACGTATAGATCTTATACCTAAATTATTTGTGGTACATTCTAGACATATAATTAAGACCCTAATTTCTATCAATTATGTAATGAGTAGGCGTTTTAACGCATTACGAGTAGGTACCTTCATACCAGCAGATACAATGTACCTATTTGAGTACCTACAAGTAATAGCAAAGACAGTTACTTATAACAGAAAGTAAGAAAATATAACAGGTAAGTATTTAATTAGTAATTAGAGTACCTAACTTAAGTACGAGTATCTTCATTTAAATTGAACCAAAAATAACCTTATTTTAATTTGTTTTAGCGTAGGTATACATAATACCCTTGACTATTTAAGTTAGTGTTCAAATTGTTTGAACGATTATCGTTATGGTTCCTAGAGTCAGTATAAGTGGGCGAGTAAGTTAAAACTTATGACAACTCTTTAAAGTAATGATATTGCTTTATTGCGTTGTCACGTAGGCTTTCAGACCGCGCTTTATAGTAATGGCATTCGGGTCACAAGGTCTAGCGTTAATTTTTTTATTATGTCATCGAGAACTAGAGCGTTGTACCATTTTTATATCAGTTACGTTACGGTGTATTTTTTTTTTATTACTTAGTTTTTTATATTACACGTTCTTACTAAACTAACGTACACACTTAATGGTTATTTTACCTTTGTCAAGTAGTAGATATATGTATTTATTATTGCGCTATTTACGAGTCTCGATACTGCATGATTAACTTAACTTGTACTATTTGAAGCAGATCTTTGACAATGGTATAAATTTTACATAATAAAACATTATTAATAATCAGCTATGATAAACTAAAAAATATAGAATATTGCCTTAAAAACCTTATACTTTTAACTCATTAAGAAATTTTGACAGGGCTATCTATCTGCATGACATGACATGAAATGAATAATTTTAAAAAAATTACCCGACTACGAAAATAATACTGATTTCAAAGTCACTCTGTAATTATTAAACATTTTTAAACTTAGAATTTTTGAGTCGATTACATTAGCTTTCAATATGTAGCCTTTTTTTAACAAAAGGTAGCCTATGATAACCGGACTATAAGGAATCGATTGATACCTCGCAAATATGGACCCACATAAATACCCATATACATAACATACATTATAGACTGCTAAAACCATAACCCTTCCTATTGGTTTTGTAGTACTCGGGTAAAAAAGAGAATGGAAACAATAGTACAACACCAAAAAAGGTCAGTTATTTTCTGAATACCTATTGGTTAAATAGCACTTAGGCTTAACCTTTTTTTTTTGTATTTTCTTGTATTGACTTTTGTTTACAGTAGTAAAAGTCGGCCTTGCTCTTGGGTGGAAAGCGGCTTCGTCCCAACTCTACCCGATTTAAAATTACCTAACAAAAAATCCCAAACTCAACCCGATTTCATTTTTGCTAATAGAAAAAAGTATGGATACAGTTAAAACAAAAAAGACGTGTGGCACTCGGAGACTGCCGCGGTAAAGCTATTGCATAGCTTTTTTTAGCAACTTATGCAATTATAAAACTAAAAAGTATCACCGCTGTGCCGGTCGGAGTGGGGGGGTGTTAGGTTATTTTCGTTACGGAATTTCTGGATTCGGTCTCCACGCTCAAGGCCCGCGATAGAAGCTATGCAATAGCTTAAAATATAAAAATGTTAGGTATGAAAAATTGTTTCAATAATGATTTTATTATAATTGAGATGTTGTTGTTGTTACGTGTTTTGTTTAAAAATATTATTTTCATTATATCAATATATCATTCATTATGTATATTAAATGTCGATTGTTCTAATTGATAATAAAAATGTTGATGATTAAAAAAAAATATATCTATTAAAGGTTTTACACTTTGACTGTACTTTTTATTATATCGGGTAGGGTTGGGATTTTTTGCTAGGTAATTTTAAATCGGGTAGAGTTGGGACGAAGCCTGGAAAGCCGTGTTCAAGTATCTTAGATGGTTTAAATTACACGGAATATCGGAACCGTGTTTTTTATATCTTTCACATTAGCTGAGGTACGTTAAAACTATGCCTTCGAAGTTTCGAACTCCTCTGACATGTGACAGTAAAAACATCAAAGAGTAAGAACTCCATACTAGTTCTGTTCGTCTCTTGCGGTCACCTGCCGCGTCAGCCTCACTAACTGATTGGCAAGAGGTTCAAAGTGTCATGCTGCAGTTTAGTGGACAGTCTAGATCGCAGTCGGTTTGCCTGCCGCGGGGTCAACGCTTCTTGGCCGTCAACAAATCCATCGACGAGAATAACCCGTTACACAGCATCGACTACGGCTTCCAGCGGTTTTCACCCGCACGCGGCATCGCCTAGCTAGCCATTTCAATCGTTAAGTGACTACTAACAAAATTAAAAAAAACAAGTAAAATAACTTGTAAAACGAACGTGATCTATCTCTACATATTGCTTCATTTTAGCACATGAAAAAATAAGTACTTAGGTAAACAAAATTCAGACAATTATAGGAAACACAAAATTTTCATGTACATATTAATTTGAAGTACGGTTCTGGTATTGTATGAGTTAGTTTATTTGGAGTTCCTATCAAGTTTTATAACTCTTATGTTATTGACCATAAAAAATCATTTGAATTAAAAAATATAAAATAGGTAGGTACTGGTGTACGAAATATTTTACAAAACCAAAAATATGCTAGTACATTGAAATTTTGATACAAATACACTACTAATTTCGCGGGAAAAGGTCAAAACGCCTATTTCCGAGTTCAATAGTGCTTTCAAGATGCGCGAATGTTAGTTTGGAGCCTTAACGGGATCGGACACGATCTGCAAAGCTAACTGGTAAAGTAATAACGAATGGTCGAAAGTTTTTGTTATTCCCGACAACATCTTGCAGTTTTTTTTCGAAATTTCTAAGAACTATTCAATTCTTTTAATCCGTTATCAAACGGTCTCTATCACCAATCGTTTATCCAGCTCTACATTTGTTTCAGTCTTTTTTATAATAGGCGTTCCGAAACTGTCTACCTATTACTCAATAAGTAATTTATACGTCGAGTTCTTATTTTCGAATAAATAATAGCTGTAACTTTATACATTAGATAGTATTGGTTTCAACGCTTTCAACAAAATCCAATCGTTGCGTGTTAAGGTGTATGATGTAGAAGAACGGTGAAAGTGGATGTGGGAATCGCTGAACGAGAACAATGTAAAGCGATACGAATTATGTGATAGTTTGATCAGATATTGGAGAATTAATTTATGTTTAGGAACGAATATTATTAATTATCATCAAAAATAATAACCATTAATGAACCCACCAATCTGCCGAAGACCCCGAAAGAAGACAAATATTCGATCGGGTTTGCCGGTAGAAAATTTAGAAGAAACATTTGCTCAGCTAAAGTGCAAAATTGGTTAAGAATAAATATAGATATGACTAAATGAAATTCTTACTTCTTGTTACAAAAAACAACAAAGAAAACATACCTACATAGGTAACTCTTCAGTGAAAAAGTTTAAATTTACAGATTCCTCTGGTGTTTATATTATGTACTGCACTGTACAGTAGATTTAGGACGCGAAAGTGGATGTGTGGATGTCAAATGATTCGAATATACTATATTGTGTTTATCCTATTTACATTATATATAAAACTAGCGGACCCGACAGACGTTGTCCTGTCTTAACTATTTACCAATTGTTTATTATTATTTATTATGCTTTATGATACACAATGAACTTTGTTTGTTTTTTCTAGCGGGTATATAAACAGTTTTATTGGTATTACGGCATGGGAACAGGCGACATTACTGGCTATGTGCAAAATTCCGTTTTTTTTACTCCCTATTTGACGATATTTGCAGCACGCATTCTGTCAATGATGTTTCAAACAAATTCGCTAAAAAAGTTTAAATTGTCAAAAGCGATAAAGGTTACAAAATTTAGTATGGTGATGAAGTTTTCTTAAATTTTCTTATTTTCCGCGCAATTTTCTTAATATTTTCTTTCATAAGAACATTCTCCTGACAATAACAAACAAAACAAAAAAGAGTTGGAGAGAAGTTTTGGAGTTATTAATGTATAAGTGCCTAAAGACATAAAAGAAGCAAAGTCGCTTACATCGTTCAAAAAATTCATAAAAAACCACATTTTGAAGGATATGTCCCTAATCGCTTAATCTGGAGCACTCAGTTGCAACCTTAGACGTTGTCCTTACAATTTTGTTATTTACCTACCCTCTAAATACTTTCTGTTGGTTGCTGTTTTGCTTTGTACCAGTTATTTAATCGCTAAAAGCTTTCATTTGTTGATGAAGTAATATTACTTATAAGTTCATGTATTTTCTCTGTAAGTGAATATGTAATTCTTAAGGGAAAATAAATATCTAAAACCATATGTTACATTAAGCAACTCAAAAAAAATTAAGCGCGTTTTCTACTAGTTTTTTTTTCTGATTGCGCAATTAAATGCGGTCATACTAACTCGTTTCATTAAGGATTTATTAAAAAAAAATAGTTTTTTTTAATGCAAGAGCTAAACTTTATTAAACATATTCACAAAATATTACTGCTAGAAACAAAACGATCTTTTTAAATTACTAGCAATATTTGAATGAATACCACTTAACTATATTTCATGTAAGCACTGTCGAAGTGAAAGGTAAAGCAATTGCCGTTTCTCATGAATGAAACCTGTGGTATCATGTGGTCATAATGCTATCGATTTATGAGAACAGAAAAAGTTTTCTTAAAACTCTACCCCAGTCATTATTTTAACATGAAAAACATAGCAAAGTAATAAAATTTAACATCCTATAGGTATTTAATACTTTAGCTCACTGTGACCGAAATGAAATAAAACGCCAAAAACGCATTTCGATAACATGATGGATGTTATGGAAAGTCAAATTATAAGCTTTTTATATTCATTGCCTAGGAATTAATTTGTGATAGTGATTGATGTACATTATCCGCTGCGTCATTAAGTTTCTAGGGGCAATAATATTAAAAAGGTATTTCAATAGTTAAGTACGCAAACGCATACATATGATCAAAAGACATGGCAATAATCTATGTGAAACTGTAAAAGTAGCTAACACATAGGCTAGATTGTTTACTTTTAAAATATCATCTTGTAAGTGTAACGCTTCTTGTTTAACCAGTTGCGGGTTGACATACAAATAAAGAACAAGTCTTGTTCTATCTATTAATGTAAAATTGTGTTATTATAACCAGTGTAAAGACACATTACCACAAACGAATACAAAATTTGTGTTGGCACAAAGTAATTTACTTCACATAAAAATATTGTTAGCTTTTGTTGACGATTTTTTAGTATACAAAATTTTATATGTAAGAAAGTTTATTTCATAAAAACTGTGAACAAAAAATTATGACACCACTTAAAACTACAGGAAATTTAACCGTTTACACGACTCGCCGCATTCTACGTGATCCTATCATCATCAATCGATCCATCATGGGGTCTGTCAACACTGCACTGGCATATGGCACATTTTCAGTAAGAAAATGCGGTATGCGGTTAACCTTCTTATTGAGAGAGAGGTATCCATTGATTTTTCGCGTTGCAAGTTGACGTCACTATCGCGACAGAGCGGCGCGCGCCGACTCGCGTCTCACTGTCGGCGGCGACTAGCAAACTGAACCCGACCGACGAGCCGACCAGAGGAAATGGCAGTTGCCATGCGGTCCTTGCTGCTCCCCGTGCCACTCGCACTCTTGACTTGACCTTCCGCATCGCGTCGCGTTGTCACAGGTTCAGAGACCAGCTGATTTCTAATTAGCCAAGTAAAACGTGTTGGATGACATTTGAGTCAGAAATGCAAGCTGGGAACTGCCACATGTCAGTGTTATTGTTGGTGATGATTGATATAAAAGGGT
This sequence comes from Anania crocealis, assembly GCA_949315895.1. Taxonomy (NCBI): domain Eukaryota; kingdom Metazoa; phylum Arthropoda; class Insecta; order Lepidoptera; family Crambidae; genus Anania; species Anania crocealis. The sequence continues at coordinate 4,069,975 of OX438856.1, forward strand.
TAAGTTAGTTTGGCTTCCATACATAAAATCCAAACTAAAATGAATACCTAATTGTATCCAGCGAATAAAATTATACCTTGATTCTTGGTGGGACGAAGCCAAACGCAGAATCTGTTATCAAGAACATCAAATAGATAAAGTCTGGCGCCTCTTTCTTATTATTAATCAAGTTGATGCTTATCTTTACAATTTCATCATCTTTTATCATTGACATCGTTACTTATAAACTTTTTGTAGAAGCATTTAAACTAAGTTTAAAGTAAAAATATTGGCTTCTTAATCTGGATGTGAACAATCAATTAAAGACCCCTATAGGTAGTAAGGAAGTAGTCTTTTTTAAATAGGGTTTCCATTGAAATGACGTTCCTAAAAGTAATTTGGTCTTCAACAACAATTTTTAGTTTTCAGTCAGTTATAATTACATTTCACAACCACTAGCTAGATCAAGAAACAGCATCAGTAGTCAAATACTGTTTGTACTGGTCTGGGTGTTTTCTATGTATTATAAGTATGTATTTACAAAAAAAAAGTATATAAGTAAGTTTATCGGTTGTCTAGTACCCCATACGACAGAGTACTTAATAGTACCTTAATTTGGGACTAGATGGCTCAGTGTGGTCCAGTGAGGCATGTCTTAAATATTTATACAAAAAAAATATAATCTCGTAAGTCAACAGATCATAGAGTCGTGACTGCAGTCTATACAGCTAAAACGCCTGGAATAGTTATATGAGAGAGGTGGTTACTCGCGTTAGTATTGCTGTCAATAATATGACAGGCGCGAAAAGCATGTTTCAAATTTTATTTGTGTATCACTAATAAATTAGACCCTGTCATCCTGTAGTCATTTTTGTAATAGTTTGGTGGCATGTTTGTAAGTATGAATTTAGTGGCGAGCTGGATCGTATGTTTTAAGTAATTTCGATGATAATTATTTACTACGGTAGTACCGACTCGATACTCATTTTGTTGAAGTAAATACATTTTTTTAAACATTAGTGTCGTGTGGTTCTACATATAAAAGGATAGCACCGCTTATCTTACTATGGGTGTCGTAAGAGGTGAGTAAAGGAGTACTACCAGAAGAAGACTGGCCGCAATGCTTCTCTCCAGCATTGGCCACACTGCGATCGCGAATACGCGTGCCAAGCGTGGAGATTCAATTCAATTCAATTCATTTATTCAATTACAAAATTCATTGTGTTTGAATCATTATTACAATAAGATAAATTACAATTATTTAAAAATATATAGCATACAATACAAATGTCCAAAAAAAACAATGTCAAAATCTCAAATACAATATAAATTAAATGTTAAGAAAGTACAGTATCATGATAACATTTAGCCATAAAAAATTAGTCCCTAAGAATTCGTCAACAGAGTAGAAGCACCCCTTCACCAAAAAAGACTTCAGTTCCTTTCAGACACTCCTAGTGGTCCACCCTGGGCAACGGCATCTTTGCTTTTCTATCCAATGATGACGGCTAACAGATCCCTCTGCAGTGGTAGGCTTCGTAAGAGGCCGCCTGGATGCTACCACCCTCCTGCCGGAGCCCAGCGCCAAACAGTTTTTCTGGGTTCTGCTGGTGTGTGGGAGAACCAGTACCTCTGAGTAAGCTCGCTCATCTTAGGCTTCTTCTTAACCGTATAGTTAAGTATGTAGTCAAGAGCAAGCCAATTATAAAAAAAAAAACTGACCGGCAACTTGTTAAACAGTCTGACAGACTGATAGTGGGAAGAATGTTTGACCATATGGTTATGTGGGATTATTTTATTTAAGAAGTCTTTCCTTCCGATTAGAGTACAATCCTTCCATAGGAGAGGCCTGTGTCTAGCAGTGGACATATATCGGCCGGTAACGGTTACGGTGATGGTAATGATATATCAAGCAAATGTGTTTATTTGTACGACAACACCCTCAGCATTTTACAACAAGAGGTCAACTTAAAAATAAGCCAACTAGACATCAATATAGAATAATGTTTCCTAGAATAAGACTGCAATTATTTAAACGAAGCCCCTATTGCATGGCTATTAAAATATATAATAAGTTGCCTGAAAGTTTTAAACATTTACCAATAGTTTCGTTTAAAAAACAGTTGCATGCTTGGCTTTTACTCTATACAGGAATATTTTGATGACAAATAGTGAATTGATATATGTATTACGCGTGTATTAGCAATTATTGACATTTAAATTATTGTTTTTTTTTTCATGACACTACAGTATGATTACATAATTATTAATAATCCCTTTGACATTGTAATAATAATGTTTTTTTTTTTGTAAATTTATTATATTCTGTGCATTTAATATTAACTTTTATATATTTGCATGACTAATTTAGTCAAATATGTGGACATTTCTCTTGTTAAATATCTTGTAAAACCATGTTAAAAGCAAATAAATATTTCTGATTTCTGAATGATTATGGTAATGATGATTATTATACAGGATGTTTGGTAAATCGTATAAAGCCTAAACGGCCCTATGAGCTATGTTAACATAATTATGCATAGTAATACTATGGTGAAGTCAGAAATTTGACATAATCATTTTTTTAATATTTTCAAGCAAACCGAAATCTTTTTAGATTTAGTTCAAAAGTTCTGCTGCATCATTTCGTTTACAAGATGTTAATTACAGATTTAGACTCAAACATGTTTGTATGTTTGTATGATTCCGATTTGTATGAAAAAAAAGGCATATAATATCAAGATTAGCTAGTTTTCGTTTGTTATTTAACACCCTTTATCTTACACCCTGTTTTTTAAGTAATTTCACAATAAGTTAGAAGATGAGCTGAGAACATGATAATAAATAAGCTCTTTTTAGCAGTAGCAGTACGTACCTTGAAGCGCCTGTGTTATTCCGCAAGCAATATCGATACGATACAAACAATATACAAACGATAATGATAAGGGGCAATTATTTCAGATCTTAATCTTAATCTAGATAACACTTTAGCGGTCTATATTTGTTTATATAAACCTACTTAACTACTCAACGTATAAATACGTAATCAAATTGAGGTTGCAATTTCAAAATAAGGTGGTTAGAGTTTTTTTTAAATCATATTACAACATGAAATCATATTTAATAGTAAATTTTCAAACAAATAGTTTTCAAATACTAGGTATAACTGCTTACTATGCTGTTATCAGTATTTGCACTTTGCCCCCAATGTTATACAGGTACCTACACGAAACAATTATTTATACATTCATAAAATTTACTTCGTTTTCCAGGTGGTTTAAAATGCACCGTGTATAGTTAAGTGCTATATTTATTGAATATACCTGGACTGGACACTCATAGTTAATCTATCAACAAATAAAAGTGATGTTACTAGCTGCAATGGGGGCTATCGCGAGTGAATTTGCCACTAGAGGCGCTTGTGTCGCGTGATTCACAGATTTTAGCGGGCTTCGTTACATAAATTATAATTTCTTCAATTTACCTGCTGGAAACTGATCTCTTTCGTAAAATTATCGCAAATATGGATTATTTGGCGATTAATGTGAACGCTTTGAAAGCGGAATTAAGAAAAAGCGCAAAAATAGGCGGCCTCAAAGTGCAACTATTTCTGAAGAAAGTTTGTTGATATCAAGATAGTTATTTATAAATAATAAACTTTAATTAGATTCAAGATTTAACACTTTGTTTCGGCGCCGATCGCCTTTGACAGCTATACCTCCGGACCTCAGTCTACAGTGGCGCTAACTGGTGAGCAAAGAAACGGTAGTCCCCATTGAATATGTATATTCACCGTGCTTTTTAAACCTGGAAATCGAAGCCCACGTTATTGGATCATTATGTATAACATCATGGCAGTGTATTTATATTTTTATTAAAATTAATTTTTGGAATAATTATATTTTGATTCAGACTTTTAATTTTGTAACACGCTGTGACGCGCCCAGACGTATTATTTTGCTGCGGCGGGATCTCGGTTGAATGGACCTTACACAGCTACATCTGTATGCGTCACAGCGTGTTTTAAAATAAATAGCTGAACCGATATTTAATATTTTAATAAAAAATATTTGGTAAAAAAATAACACTTCCAAGATGTTATACATAATGGTTACATAACGTGGGCTTCGTTTTACAGGTGGTTCAAATTGCACGGTGTATATACAGGTGAGTTTTTCATCGCCTTTATGAAGCCCATTTATGAAGTAAAAAATGTAGGTAGAGTTCTCACCCGAAAATATTTCTCGCAACATAGTTTAAAATTTTTATGGTCTCAAGCCTGTGAAGGTATAAAGAGAAAATCAAAAACTTATAAATATTATCCTAATGGATGAGTGAGATGCGAATCGCGTAAAAAAAGGTTTGTGAGGAGGCCGTATTTAAAATTTTAGATTTTTGGCGGACAAAAGGGCCCAGCCCTATACCGAACCAAAAGAAAAAATACGTCATTTGTTTTTGGTCTCGTAGATTGTTGTATTAAAATTTGGACGGTGGTTAAAATTTCATCCTGTATATACATATATGTACATATGTTACTAGGATGCTATTTGGAACTGCTATTTGTATGTTGCCTAATCTATTATACTATCGATAGCAATTCAGAAAAACCGGCCAAGTGTTTGGTTCCGTGCTATTGACTAGTGCCTACCTACATTATTGATGTCGAGCAAAAAAGGCAAAAACCGTCGCGTTTGTTGTATGGTCCCCCTCCTTAAATATTTATTTTATTTTGTTTTTACTATTTGTTGTTATGGCGGCAATAGAAATACTTACATAAAATTTGTGAAAATTTCAATCGCTAGCTATCGCAGTTCTTGAGATACAGCCTGGTGACAGACAGAAGGACAGACAGACAGCGAAGTCTTAGTAATAGGGTCTCTTTCCACCCTTTGGGTACGGAACCCTAAAAACGAGTTCGGAAATCAGGCGGATCCGGGAATATATGACTTATGCAAGATCCGACATAAATTAGCCGGAATCAATAACCGGGTCCGGTATGTAACAATTGTTGAAGACAATCTGCTTGTTATGTTTCATGATTAGGTAAGTAAATACATGGAGGCAATAACGCACAAAGTGACATTGAAACGGTGTTCATTATAGCGAACAATGAAACGTAGCTGCTTAACGAGAAGGAACATTAGTTTTCACACTAATAATAGCACTCTCATGTTATCAATATTTAAACTTGAAAAATCATGCGCCCGGTATACATGGAGATGTGGTTTCGATTCCCGCCTTGAGACTATTTTTTTAAGTAGGTATAAATACTGATGTTATAATTGCAATTAAGTTGCTAAAGTATCATATAAAGTAATCCATATGTTGTTTGTAGATCGCGTTAATATCATCTGATAATTAAACGAATTGATTGATTGTTTGATTGTTAAACCTTTAACCTGTTTTAAGGTGTTTAGCACCGGTTTTTGAAAGGAGTAAAATATTAAAAAAAAAAGCTTCTTTTTATGATTTTATCAATAACTAGCTTATCGGCTCTGTATTAGTATGTGTACCTAGCCTTTTCGGCTTGCAAGGGTTTACCGATGAAGGTGACTTTAAACTTTTCATATAAATATTAAATTTCTATAAAAGATTTTTGTATTCACATGAACAAATAACTGTTTTTTTTTTCAATCTGGTACAGTCGATCGATGTAGATTGAGATATACAGGGTGTTAGGTAAACGGTACAACAAGCCGAAGCCAGCCTATGTTAACATATGCATATAAATTCTATGGTGAAGTCACTATCCAACGACACCTAATAAAATATTGTGACCACTTTACATCTGCAGCCACAAGCAAATCTTAGTACCTACGAACTTGTAAGAGTCATAAAGAGTCACAGTTTCTTTTTGTGTAGGTACGGAATCTTAAATAAAATAAATAAATAAATAAATGTGGACAACATCACATACATTGTCCTGATCCCAATTTGAATAACTATTTAAAGCATTCGTATTTTGGAAACCAGAAACAACGAAGGTACCACAAACACCCAGACCCGAGAAAATGTAGAAAAACACATTTTTTCTACATTGACCCGTCCGGGAATCGAACCCGGGACCTCGGAGCAGGCGACATCTTGAAAACCGGTGTGTACGCCACTCCGCCACGGAGGTCGTCGAAATCATAACTTAGTTAACGAATAATGTAATGGTTAAAGAACTAACGATTGTTCATCGTTCTGGATGGTAGTATACGGTTTGAATCGTCATTATGATCTACAAGCTTCGCAAGAAGTCGGCATCTTATAGAAGAAACTTTTAATTACAAAGCTCTCGTTAATCTACTCAAAAATTACGTGTTTCTGTCTCAAACCAGAAATCAACATTGTTCCTAATATTAGGGGTTAAAGTATGAAATTGCCGTTTTGTATGGACGAAATCGAGAAAAGTAATTTTTCCATACTAACAATTTTTTATTTATTTTTAAAAACGCCCGAACCGTTTTCGATGCAATTAAAGGTGAAAGTTAGATGGTTATAAAGCTACGCATTATAGTATTTAAATTTCTGAAAATCAAAGTATATAATACAAATATACTTAATTGAAGCAAGAAGGTCATTTGACACATTGTAAGGGGTCTTTTCAACGACTTCCTTTGAAGTAATAGGCACTAGTATTGCATTTTTTTTTAGTGAAAAATTACATTATTTAGTTTTTGATACAATACAAAAAGAATTACGTAATAGTATGACTATACTTAAGAGCTATAAACAAAATAAAAAGCGGGGAAATAATCGGCAATTTCATACTTTAACCCCTATTATTATAGTAAATTGTAAAGTGTACACACTTACTTAGTAAAGGGAAGCGGCTTGTAGGATGTTTGCCAAGAGGCGTGCTAGTGGCGCTGATGTCGCTCTGCGAGCTATGCAGACTGCTCTTGCCGCTGCCGTTCGCCGAACCGAGCTCCATGCGCATACGCATGTGGCGGCTGAAACATATTTTTTATGTAATTATCGACAAATTTTCTCATGCCACTAAAAATCTTCCGTCTACCTATTAGTTAATTTTATTTCAAAAGATTTACGTGTGAATTTTAACGTATTGTTTCTTCAGGCGGTCTTACTTATATTGATGATGGCCAGTTATTGAAATGCTAAAATTCGTTATTAGAAATACATCTTAACACGTTCCGGGACAGTACGTCGAGAGGCGGCTGATTTTGAGCTTCGAAATATGACAGCCCGTCGAACAACGGGCGTCAACCATAGAATATATAGTAGGCTGACGTATTAGTGTCGTATTACAAGAACTTAGAACTATCTAGTGTCACATCGTGAAGTTTTATGAGCACACAAGTAAACTACACGCACACATGCAAACTTGTCTCGTGTTGTGACACAACGGCCTGGGCCGGGTGCGCGTATACGCATCCCCCCACTTCAGTCGGAACTGTGTCACGCCACGGAAAACGATCGCAAAACGTAGGTATTATTTCATAATTACTTGTATTTTATAGTTGTTTTGTTATAAAAAGGGGTTCACGAATAAGTACAAACGTATAAAATGTAAATATTGTTGTTAAATCTTGTCGAAATCCTTGTATTTCTATAGTGTTAAAGATTATACATATTATCTGTATTTAGGTATGTTATTTCTGCAATCTTTGTATTACTGTGGTGTTAGTGGTTATACTTACTATGCTTACTTTTTCGTATATATATATGACATCACGTTCGAAGGCGGTCACATCGAGGAACGAACTGTCAATTTGCATAGGAATTTGCGGCCCGCCTCTCGACGTACTGTCCCGGAACGTGTTAAATAATAAAATATAAAATTGGCGATGCCTACATATTATGACCAATAAATGTTGTATGACTTTTTAAGCACTTTAAGTGTTAAACATGTTCTTTAGCACTTTCTAAAGTTTTTGATAAAGGTTTTATCATCAACGAGGATTTTGTTTTTGATTTCCCAATAATTTGGGATATAAAGTTATATCGATAATACTTAATTGAAAGTTCTTGAAAAAGTCATACAGTATAATTTGACTACGTATTGACATAGACAATTTTATATTTTAACAATCTACACATTGTAACGAACTTAGAATTTTAATAACTGCCAATCATCAAATCTGTTACTTCTTCCACATTATAAAATTCTAGTCAAATAAGAACTATGTATGTAATTAATAGGATTTCTCAAACTAACCTTTTGGGCTTCGGATTGGTATTAGTAGACTTAGAACTCAACATCCTGCTGACACTGCAAGAAGTTTGGGATCGTTGTAAAGAAAACGAACAATCCACTTTGGACTTGATGTCCTTAAACGACTTGACTTTATAATCACTTTTTATGTCTAAAGAATTCTTCTTAGACAGATTTTCACGTCTGTCAGGTTTTTTTACAGCTTTTGGGCTGCTCTGAACGCTAGCGTCTGCGTCAGCCTTCCTACTAGCCAGCATACTCTTCAGTTTGCTGGGCACATCTCGTTTAGGCATTTTATATTTTTTCAAAGTAAAACTCCTCTTTTCTTCCTTATTTTTTTCTGAAGTTTTTATATCTTTTTCACTATTTATTGAATTCCGTTTACTTGTATTTTTAGGTGTTTCTTCGTTCTTAATGATTTGAGAAAGTATTATTTCACTCTCTTCCAAATCATCTTTGGGTATAAGAAATGGATTTAAATTTCCTGTGCTAGCATTTTTCTGGCTGCATTCAGATCTAGTAGAAGGTGTTGAACCTTCTGGAGACATATCATCGATAACATTTAAAAACACTGGAGATGCTCGATGAGTTTCAAAATCTGTATACACTCCACTCGATTCCATACAAGAGTCATCATTTCTGTTTACTAATAAAGGCGGATTACCATTCACATTCTTGCCACCGTAAAGAGCACCATCTATTACTTGGGCTCTCCTGTCACCTCTTTGCATGTGTTCATCTAAGCCATCAGCATCACTTTCTGTGAAGAAGTCCGAATCTGTCATAGGATCTGCTCTTCTTGTCACTGGAACATTTTGCCAGTCCATCTCTATTACATCTTCACGTTGACCTATAGAATGATCAGCACCTCTGCTAACAGGCCTTGACATTTCTCCATCACCCTGATAACCATCTAAGCTGGTAATACTAGTTATGCTAGTAATAAAACTATTTGATACTTTTGATGTTTCCATAGATTTAGGATAGTCATTTTTACTATCCGAATATGTTTGTGAATCATGTAACGTAGACGCAGAGAATTGAGAATATGTACTTATTTCGCCATTAATATCCGAACAATCTAACGGTAAATCTTCTGGTGACGGTGTTTGATCTATTCGATTTGCGATTGAGTTTTTTTCAAGTTTGCAGTCCAGAGGAATGTCTAAGTTTACTGTGGTTTCTGCGATAGAACTTACTGGTTCTAAAATGCTACTATGAATAGAAGGCAAAAATTCTTCTTCTATTAAATTCGGAATACCCTCCTCTTTACTTGCATCAATATTGTCGTTTTCTGCTATTAGGTCTTTAGAAAACTGGGATAACACCCTTGATTCTTTTACTGTACATAATGAACTATGATGCAATTGGGACCCTCCATGAGTATCACACGATACTGACTGATCTTCGTTAGTTATTGCTTCTAAACTGACGATCGGAGCTAGCGAGCGTTCAAATAGATTGCACTTTTTAGAGTTCACATTTTCAAAACCATCATTTTGTATCGTAGATGCCGCCGAACTGCTTTCAGTTTTATCCGTTGATGGTGTATCACCGTTATCTGGTGAGATTTTACATTGGTTACTATCACTGAAAATAGGTAATCCCTCAACGGTAGGCGAAAATGCATTTTCTAAATAACATATATCATCCATCTGATCAGGTGTTAGGATTCCTAAACTGTCATCAAGAGAATTTTCTTCATTGGTCCGACTTAAAGAATTATCATTTGGACTTAAATTCGATTCAAAAGTTCTCGAATGAATTACATGAGATTTCAATTGTAAGCAGAGATCGGACCTTGAATGTGTATTAAAAACTTTTTTGACGGGAAAAGTTACCTCCTTTTCACACGAATATTCAAATTCTTTCATAGGTTTATCATCAAAGTTCAAAACATTGGGTAGTCTATCAGCACTTTTAGTCACCATATTATTAGTTTTATCCATACTTTGAAAATTAAAGTCAATTACTCCGCCAGATTTTGGTCTATTCCAAACATTTTTCTCTGTAGACTCTTGACGTGGTGTAGACGTATCAGCTTTTAAATCAAATAAAAGACTGTATGGTCCTGATTCATCTTGTTCTTTATCATCAACTAGTTGTGTAATATCATTAATGAATCCTTTTGTTTTCTTGTCAACATTTCGATCTTGTTTTTTTGTTATTGCATTTAGTTTTTCTCGTAAATCTAAAATTCTAGGGTTTTGTTCCACAACCTTCTCCAGATTCAAACTCATTTTTGGTATTAATGAAGCATAGGATTTGCAAAATAGTTGTTCTTTTAAATCGTTTGATTGTTTTATTTCTGCATTTTGAGGTTGTCCAGCTACAGTTTCTGACACTCTCTTGACATCGACGGAATCTAATGACCCGAAACTTTTTATCTTAGAATGGTTACTGGAGTAGAGTCCACGCAGTTCTATTGCTCGTAACTTTCCATTGCGGTCGATTGGGATCTGCAAAGAAAAAAATATATTTAGGAGATGTTTATGATTTAGTAACACATTTGACTGTAATGTAACCACCTTGTAATCTTGATTTTATTGACAAAAACAAGGACTAGATACTGTAAGCGTGCGAGTCAAACTTGAACCTGCATTAACTAAATGTGCCATACCGACAGTTGCTAGCACGGTTCAGAGGACAGTCACGCATGGTGGTCTCAATGCACACATACAATGCGAAGCTAAGTTGTTGCTCGCTTTTGAACTTTATATATACTGATATAGGTTAGTCTACAGTCAAAAGCCTTAATAATTGATCGTGCTCGCCAACCCAACTGCCTGATTACTGTAAAAAAATACAATTCTACCAAGAATCACTTAATGGCTACTTTAATTTTATATAGCATTTATTTTAACTGATGACTTGACTCTATATACCTTTTGAAGTTGTTGGCAATTTAATAATTATATTGAATATGTCGATGTTTGTAAAAAGAGATCATAACATAGGTATATTTTTAAAGAACTAATTAAGCTATGCTCTTATAAATCTTGCTAAAGCACAATTTTTTCAACACTGCCAGATGGCATCCGCATTTGAGTCTTTGAATAGTGGGTCGAATAACCATTACTGGCGCTTAATAAGCGAAAAGGATACCTAGGAGAATTCCGTGAGTGCAAGGTATTAGAGCGCAAAGTCACGAATGCGAATACAAAGAATTGTAGACGCACGGACAAATAAATTGTCCCGGCTGGAAGCGTAACAATATTTACTGGGGCACAATAAAAACAATATTTGTCTCTCTCATATAACTTAAATTAGGTAACAAACAGCCTATAAATGACTTTACTTTACCGCCGTCTGCCAAATAGTATGCATAACACAGGTAATACCTAACATCGATATGTATTGTATCTAAATCCACGGACACTGTACGAAATGGTCATGGTTAAAAATTGAATATGGACGTGCTTGTCAGACATTTTACCTTTGCGGGAAAAGACACTATACGGATGGTATTAGAGTTCACGTTGCATCGCATTCCACTCCTAGGCTATTTGCCAGTTTTGTATGAAATTTCATCTTTCAGTCGACGTAAATTCATGTGTAAATAAACATATAGGTACTTTATTTACAGATTTTAGTCGCGTTTTACTCGTAGTTAGAATTTAAATTGTATTAAATATAGGAGTTAATTTTATGGGTTTTTTTTTAAATCTATATTTTATTTAGGGGTTTTTACCCAAAGGTTATGTCAACCCCATCGTATCCATTTTACATTTATATTCAAAGTCTCTGAATTACAATATTATTATAACGGAACTTACTTCTGATAGTCTTTTGCTAATTCTAGGGTTTTCTTATAAAAAATAAAGTACTTATAGTGTTGTTTGACATTGTTTCTAGCCCCATGAGCACGGAAGAGGAAAGAGTTCTTCCGTGATCATGGCACTTGCAATAAGTAGTAATTGCACGTGACCGTGGCAGTTTAATCACTATATTCTATAAATCTTGATAATACGCAACTTAAATCCATGAAACATTTTATTACAGAGTCATAATGATCATGATCATCAGTCCATCAGATATTATCATGATCATCACCATTAGTCCAGTGCTTGCTGGATGTAAGCCTCTCCAACAGGAACATTTTGCCAAAACTGCCACACATGACAGGTGGATTGGCGATCGCAGAATTTAAGAATATAAGATGATGCTGCCCGTCCTCTTCTGGCACCAGTCTTATTTCCATCTCTTACAACACCCTCAGGCCAAGAACGGATAGCTCTATTTTGTTTCAAGCGGCTATCGCATAAACATCATCAAGTATACAATAACTGTATACACATTGTAGAGACAAAGCTTTCAATTTTGCTGTTTCTAAGCACACTCAATTGTTAGGTTAGGCAGGTAACACTTACATTAAAAATGTTTTAGTGTTGTAAAAATTTAACATACGAAAATAAGAAGAGAAAAATGTACGTGACGCATTTCAGGTTGCCTTTCAATTCATTCATTTAACATCCACTATTGTGCTTATGCTAAATGACTGCTTGTTTCATTCATTATAGCTTATTTGATGTATTTGGTAATAGAATTTTGCACAACGTAGGTAACAAACGTTACCTTATCAGCAGTAATAGGGAATGCGCTACGTTGTTATCATGGATTGTTTGAACATAGTTAACACCGCGCCCTGACAGTAACGAATACACACAAAGATTAGATGTTAGAGACAAAACCAAACTCGACAAACAGGTAAGCAAGTTGCTTTACTCGATGATCGACCAAAATTCTTTCATGGTATAAATAATTGCTACACTTTCTCAAGGATTTACTTTGTCTGTATGTCCCCGATGACTATCTTTGCAATCGGAGACAATTGATATATTACCGTCTTACCGCACCGTGTGGAATGGTCAGCACAACAATTCACATCAGCTGACTGCTACCAACTGCGCAAAAATTTGATTCCAGGTCCAATCAATTTAGGAAATGATATATGCTAATAAATTAATACAAAATATCATTCACCTACACCCACACTTTAGAAGGCACCTTCTTGGCTTTGAGTTTAGTGCGTAGATAACGAACTTAATTATTACAAACGTAGTAAGCCAAGTGACAAGCGAAAGCAGGTTAAGTTCTTATGGAAACACTGAATCTGTTTCTAATCCTTGTACCCGTTTTTAGATTTCTTATTGTATAATAATAAATTGTACTTATTTTGGCCCAACTGGAACTGAATAATATCCAGATAGGCAATAACATGAGCCCGACCTCGTCCGACAGATAGATGGATAGAAAAAACTACAAACAAGCAATAATGTAGGCACAAGTCACAACACAACGGACAGTCTCATAGCTAAAAGCGATCTCTTCCAGGCAACCTTTGAAAATGTGCAGTTATCAGATCAATCCATTTTTTTAAATATACCTTTTAGTTTCTGAAATTAAAATCTCACTGTGATATTTAACTTGTGTTTTAACATAGCTGCTTTTTTGCATCATGAATTGTTATCTTCCGATCAAAACAGGTCAGCACTAGTAATTAACATTCAATAATTTATTCGTTCTGTCTGTGCCGGTTAGGCACAAAAGGTCAGTATAACAAAACCAACATGTTTATGTAATCGATAATATTAAAAGTAGGTATACATAAAGTACCTATAAAAATACCTATACATAAAGCATTACTGCACTACTACGTTGTTACAATTCCTGTAAGAAGATGACGATCCCTCACCTAAAGTGTTTAGAACTTTGAATGTCAGTGTGGTCTTTTTGTTGCCTTATCTGCCCCTTTTATAATATAAACAAATCGTAATAGCCATAACGTGTCAGCTACTGTCAGCATAATTACCTTTTCTAATCGTTTTAGTTTATGAATTAGTCCTACATAATAACATTTAAAGTCAGAATATTGTAGTTGGGTATATTAGCGAATACAGGAAACTGTACTAAATTAGTATGAAACAAAAAAAACGTTTTGTTGTGTTACAAATCAATACAAACTGCTAACAAATGTATGTCAGCCTAAAGTAACACAGCCCCTATAACTAATAATAATAATAATAATAATAATAATAATAATCTTTATTTGTAATAACAGTTTTTTACATAAACTTGACATTTACGTTAACAACTACATTAGTCAAAGACTGTATAGCAGTTATTAGCGCCCACCTCGAGCATACATCAACATTACAATAAAGACATAAGAATTATCTAGACAATCATCAAGACAATAAAAACAAAAACAAACTTTTTTTTTTTTTTTTTTAAATACATATACGAGTACTAACGCGTGTGTGTGTGTGTGTGTGTGTGTGTGAGTGAGTGAGTGTGTGTGTGTATGTGCGTGCGTGCGTGCGTGTGTGTGTGTGTGTGTGTGAGTGTCAGGGTGAGTACGTGTTTATTATTTTACTTATTTTTATTTTATTTTTTATTATTTAACAAGAGACTCAACATCTTCATAGGTCAAGACAAGTAACCACTCCTTTAAGACTTCTTTACACTTTCGAAGAGGTAGATCATAAATACGCAAAATACTATTAACTTTATTATAGAGAACTGAACTAAGGTGTATGTAATGTCTTCGAGCCAACACAGAACCACATTTCTTGATTTTCCAAATTCTATTCGACAATCTAGAATTCGAAGCTAATGCCGGATCGTAGATGCAGGACTTATGTTTACGCGCGATAGTATTAAGGACATATAGCTTACGTACAGTAAGTACCTTCCATAACTCGTAGAGTTGGTTAGTAGGAAATCTGATGGGTTTATATGCCATTACTTTCAGAACCGCTCGCTGTGCCCGTTCCATCTGAATGAGATTAGTTTTACTTGAGGAACCCCAAACTGTTTTTAGTTAGCGTTTTGTTTCATGCAATAACGAATGAAAAGGTAAAATTGCATCCAATTATTTAGATCTATATGTATAACAAAATCAATTAAAATATTAATGAAATTAATAAGTAATCAGAATCACAGGCACTTTTTACCATACCATATGCTTGGTTTGTTATGAAATGGTATAAGGCACAATACAAAACAGAATAATAACTACAGCACTTGTAGGTAAGTACCTCCTCGGAACTAATGAAGCGTTTCTAAATAAAACGCACATACCTTCTTCCAATTTCATTGAAATCGATCCGGTAGTTTGAGGTTTGCGCAAAATAGCAAGTACTCGTATTAACATTATTAAACTACGAATACTGATTTGTCAACAATCACTAACATTTTGTCCATTTGTACTCAATAGCGTTAGTTATGTGTATAAATATGTGCTTAAATTGAAAAATACAAGGGACTTACTTAGTTGGCAATATGTTTAATATGTAAAGCGATTGTTCCAAATAAAATTATGTATGAAGAAAGAAAGGAACACTATTGAAAAAATCGTTAAGATTAGGATATCTCAGATTTTAAAAAGAACGCCATGTTGTAAATAGGTACCACTATCAAAAATGTAAGAAGGTTCATGATAAGTAATGTTCGAAATGACCTTTGATTATATTTGCAATTATGTATTTCCAGATTTATCTGTTACAAAATCTACCTTCCTGTACTGTGTACTGTTTAACTACAATATAAGAAATACGAATATCTATACCACCATTATCATCACATCATAAATTTTCACGCTATAATACGTACCTAGTAGGCATAACAAAGGTAGGTAAAGCGGAACACTGAAAATTACAACTACACATCATTTATATGTACTTAAGGTCATTTACAATTTACAACTTAAATTTTAAAAACCCATAGCTATAATTGTTTGAAAGTTTGAAAGTAAAGAATGAGTAATGTTAAAGACTTAGCAAATGTATGGACATATCCATTAATATGGTTATTTTAGAGCTTTTAACGATTAGTTTGTTTCATATGACATATTACAATATATTTTTAATAATTTTGAATTTGCGACCCTAAAATTAACTTTTGTACGTTACCTACGTACAAAAGTTAATTTTAAACGTGTTCATACCAATTTATAACTATGTCATTCTTGTACAATTTGCTAAGCTTGTAGGTGCTAGGATCCTTGATGATTTCACGTCGTTTTATTTCACATAGCAAATATAATGTATCACACACACCTCTATGAATGGCGTTAACGTTAGCTCGACCTTATTCGCGATGATCTAATACCAACGGATGATGTTAATAAATCTAATTTAATCTCGCCTAAATACACTAAATTTGCTTGTGTGATTCCTAACTACCTAATATTTTACACAATAGCTCTTAATAAAACAATAAATACAATCAAAGATAAGATAATTCCAATCTTCGGACAGTAGCTACATAATTAAGATAGTAATTTTTACACTCGTGGGAGTGTTCATAATTACAAAAACCTAACGATCCGTTAGATGGCATAGAATTTGGAATTTGAGATCGTGCGAAAAATTGTTCACCTCAATGAGACAAAGATTCCCAAGTACAAAAAGCGACTAAATGTTTTACCGAGAACAACAGAAAAGTTTTCTTCTCTTCTCGTTAAATAATCAGTCATCCAATAATAATTAGTTACCTAAATAACAAACGTGGAGGAAATGGCTTATTGTTAAGTTTAATGCCCGCATGAAATAACCTTCAGGATACAACTTCGAGAAAAATAATAACGTACCGTATTTTTCACGTAAATAAAGGTAATAAATTTTAATACATTTATGGGATTTATTATATCTTAAATATTGCAACAAAATGATGTAGATTTGCATAAACTAGATGTCTGTCGTTTCGTGTAACTGTGATAAGTATTGTAAAAAGGGAAGTTATGTTTATTTTCCTTTAAAAATGTGAAATACCAAACAAAGTAGTCTAAAATAGGTAAACTATTTGCTTTATTACAAGTCAAGTAAGATTAAATAGAAAGCAGTTACCTAGTTAAATCTTTACGAAATGTGTGAATTCGGTACGCAGTAACGCAAATAATGTGAATTACCGAGCCAGTACACGGTGTGTCAATGATCATAGTCATTCATCATAATATTTGCTTTAATCTGTAGTCAAAGTAATGTCATGTAATATTAGAAACCAATAGCAAGTTACATGAGCCATTTTATAACTAGGTAGGTACTGCTGACCAGTAAATGAATGCGTTATTTTTTTCTCATCTATTGTATTATAAATTGTATACATATACATTTTTGGCGTCATCAACATAATGATCAGATATTTATCATACTTAACGATAATATCGCGTAAAATGAAATATTGAGTGTTTTATTAACTACTAGCGGACCCCGTGAACTTCGTATCGCCCTTCATAAATGACATCGATTATAATAATATAGAGGTAGGAATAAAATTCAATTTCTTAATTTCTTTACGTTTACTTTCATACGTTTATTTTCATTATCCGTGATTTTTACAGTCGCTTTGAGGCTGTCCTTTAAAGACTTTGCTTAATAGTAATTGTTTATTAATGGTTTTGTTTCTTGTTTTTAAAAATAAACTTAATAAAACCGGCCAAGTGCGAGTCGGACTCGCGCACGAAGTGTTCCGTACCAAAAAGGCCAAAAAAAGGGTTTGTTGTATGGGATATTTTACACAATTTGTGAAAATTTCAACTGTCTAGGTATCGCAGCTGCTCTTGAGATACAGCCTGGTGACAGAGCGACGGACAGACGGATAGACGGACAGACGGACAGACAGCGAAGTCTCAGTAATAGGGTGCCGTTTTTACCCTTTGGGTACGGAAACCTAACTAAAAAAAAGACGTGTGGCACTCGGAGACTGCCATGCCGCGGTAAAGCTATTGCATAGCATTTTTTATCAACTTATGCATTATAAAACTAAAAAGTATCACCGCTGTGCCGGTCGGAGTGGGGGGGTGTTAGGTTATTTTCGTTACGGAATTTCTGGATTCGGTCTCTACGCTCAAGGCCCGCGATAGAAGCTATGCAATAGCTTAATTTTATAATTTTATGTATTTTCTAATTTTTACTTTTGTAATTAAATTTTTCTGTTATTTTGGCAGATATGGTTACCATAGGCAACCATACTGTCAAAATCCTTATTTTCTTCTAAATTCTTTTAAATTTCGGAAATTCAAAATTGTTCGATTGTGCCTCGCCCCGAGAGTGTGGGTGTGGGTGTTAGATTATTTTCGTTACGGAATTTCTGGATTCGGTCTCTACGCTCAAGGCCCGCGATAGAAGCTATGCAATAGTTTAATAAAAACCAAAACTAAAAATAATATGTAATAATTTGTATAATAATTATACAGTAATAAATCGATGCTGGTATGTGAAAAAAAATAAATACATACATACATACATACATACACTCACGCCTACTTCCCGGAGGGTAGGCAGAGACCACATCTTTCCACTTGCTACGATCCTTACAGACTACTTTCGCTTCATCCACATTCATTAATCTTTTCATACACGTTCGCCGGTTTAGGGTACTCTTGACCTGACCTTTCTTTAGAACTTCCCCGATTTGATCAAGATAAGTTCGTCGAGGCCTTCCCCTTCCAACATTTCCATTCATACTCTCCATATACATAATATATCTTTTTAGTCAACCTGCTTTCATTCATCCTCTCAACATGTCCAAACCATTTAAGCATTCCTTTTTCAATAATGGTCAGTACTGAAAAAAAATTTGCTTATCTTATTATAAGTATTTTATATGTAGCCTTTATTTCCTTCCTAAATGTATTTATTATTTGTACGATCGACGTCTTTCCACTTATGGATTGATTCCATTCCACCTTGACCATCGTAAATTGACGAGGCTATAAATAAATTATTGCTTAATGGTGGGCAATCGAGATAAAATGCTCATCTGTCTAAATGAAGGTACCTACATTATAAACAAAACTAGCTGTTCCCGGCGACTTCGTCCGCGTCAATTTCCGTTATGTTCGCGATTGTTTTTTTCATCGTGATGTTATATAGCCTAAAGCCTTCCTCGATTAATGGACTATCCAACACAAAAAGATTTTTTTAAATCGGACCAGTACTTCCTGAGATTAGCGCGTTCAAACAAACAAACAAACTCTTCAGCTTTATAATATTAGTATAGATAAGCACGAAAAAGTGTAGTATGGAAATGTTTTTAACTTTCGATGGCGATCGTAAAGTAGTAAGTCACTAGCGAATTACACATAAATACCTCGAGTGTTCATGTGTAATTCTTGTCTTAATTCGGTTTTAGCTACTCCAATGAATTTTGGCCCCAAAAACTAACAATGAGAGTATACACGGTGCATTTGCAACCACCTGTAAAACAAAGCCACGTTATGTACTTATCCATTATGTTTAACATCTTGGCAGTGTTATTTTCATTTTTTTACCTATTTTTTTTATAAAAATATTAAATATTTTAGTTATATAATAGTTTCAGTTATCTTATTTTATTATCTATCTCGAACACGCTGTGACGCGCACAGATGTAGCCGTGTAAGGTCCATTCAACCGAGACCCCGCCGATCAAAATAATACTTCCGAGCGCGTCACAGCGTGTTACAAAATTAAAAGTCTGAATCAAAATTTAATATTCTTCAAAAATTATTTTTAACTAAAAAATAAATAACACTGCCATGATGTTATACATAATGGTCCAATAACGTGGGCTTCGTTTTCCAGGTAGTTCGAAACGCACGGTGTATACCTTCTTAGGTTTGTGTAATCAGGGAACTAGTAAAAACTGACCAGTGTAGATAATTCATTCGAAATTGTAATATATAACTTAACAATGTATGAATGAACCATTCAAACAATTAAATAAATAAATGCGTATGGTAAAATTTAACTTATAAATACCTTCTGCACCTACTGTATAGCATCTTAACAACCTACTTCTTCAAAACGTCAATTCAACCTTATTTCAAAATCAATATTTACATTAATTGCATGGATTAATTAAGAAAATTTGACGACGGTAAATAAAAATCCGGGCTATTTTTCTATTTTTTTTTTACTTATGACAAATGGTTTCAATACTTTTGATCGAGATTATAACAAAAACTAATCAAATGGCTGATCAGAGTACCTATTAAAATTATCTGATTCTACTAAATGATGTGAATAAATTCTTTTTCCAAAAATATATCATCGAACTGGGTTAATAGCTATTTAAGTATCTACCACGTACTGTAGAAATGACTACTGTAAATCGGTACAAATCTTTGTGCATGCGGAAGTTAACAAAGTTAACCCAAGCGATGATATTATCATGATGCAAATTGCTTTTATTGGTAGGTACGTAAAGTATTTAAGTGCAAGAATTGTTTCTTCCATCGGTGATTTTAATTGAATCAAGATGCGCGAGCGGAGCGATTTAAATGGTTAATTTTAGCATCAATTTGTATTTGCTACACGTTCAGCTGTACATTGTTACTCTAAAATTTAAAAACAGTATCTTTTTTTTTAACTTAACACTACATTAACAAGATGTAGCCGTAATATATTTTATTAATGAAGGTAAAAAATCCAGACAAGTGCCGGTAAGATGCAAATTATATTGGTTTTAAACACGAAGTTTTAGTAGGATTCAAATATACCTACTCTCGTCTCCGTGGAGTACCTAAAGCAATGATTATAGGTATGTATAATGTCGATACGATCTCCTCATCCTTGTTCATTAAACATAGCACGAATATGAAAGGCTCGACACGCACGCAAAAACATGCGGAAGGTCAATAGTGTGGTTGTTTATGCCATTCGCGAATCCTGATCTCATTTGTTATTTGTATATTGTATATTCTCTAAGGATAATTATTATCCTGACCAATATTATAGATAACTAGCTGTTGCCCGCGACTTCGTCCGCGTCAATTTCTGTTCTTATGATCGCGACTATTTTTGCAACATTTTTCACTCATACTTCGCTCCTATTGGTCGCAGCGCGATGTTATATAGCCTAAAGCCTTCCTCCATAAATTTACTATCCAACACAAAAATATTTTTTCAAATCGATCCAGTAGATAGATACTTCCTGAGATTAGCGCGTTCAAGCAAACAAACAAACAAACAAACTCTTCATCTTTATAATATTAGTATAGATTGTGGATGTTACTGACTGTTACGCTTTAATGCTTAAACCATTTCTTAACCGATTAATATGATGAAAGGTACAAAAATAGATTAAACCCGTAAGAAAGGACATTACGCTATTTCGTATCCCTATGCTGGGCACAATATGGGGATAATGTACCTAAAGTTCATGTGGGCAGAGCCGCGGGCGAAAATCTAGTACTTAAGTAGGTACTAGAGTTATTTGATTCGGGATCTAAACCATTTACCTTATTTATTATGAGTTTCTGATATTTCGGCACTGCTGCAAGCGCCATGATCATGGGAGAACTCCCGTTGCAAGCGCCATGATAGATACCAAATACGAGTAGCCTTTGTTCTTTCTAAAGGTCTTTTCTATCTTGTTTACTTTTCATCAAAATCGTTCAGCAGGTTGCAAAGCATAACTGACAGACAGATGAATGCGGTCCAAATCGACTAATTTGAACAAAGATTTGGCTTTTCATTTAAAACACCTCTTGGGAAATTCGCACCGTTCGAATCGCGTGTGGTAGGTACCCTAAAAACGTGCGTGTTCAGGTAGAATGACTGTGTTTCAGCAATAATATACTGCAGATCTGCATATTGTGCAGATAAAAGACTGATGGTCGAGTTTCGTAAATTAACCTGTGTTGCCAGTCTGCTTCTAACATGTTATAGGTAAGTATTAACCAATGCTCGACTAAAAAACAATATCATACCGGTTTGAGGCGGGTTTTACAATCATATTAATATTTAGCTATCCAAGGTTTTTTACAGAACGATTGAACTAAAAAGCGCTTGCAACATTACTCAAATCGATGTATCGGTTGCGAATACGCCAAAAACAGAATTTCGTGAATGTAATCAATATACAGGCAACTTTTACTTCGCAACACTCTTACTAAGAAACATATATGTACTTGGTATATTTGTTTCCTTACAATGCGAATTTAATTAAGCCCGTACTTATTGTGATAATAAACGATAGTTTGTTATTTTATATATGATGTCATCTCAAAATCTTGCATAAATCGGTCGAAGATACTTAAATATTTTAGAGCTATTAATAAATAGGACGGAGTTTACCTCAGTAAATATATAGGTATTTTGCTTTTATATTTTAGATTTTAAGCATCGATATAGCATATCAATGATTCAAAGTTTACTTTAATTTGAAATTCATATTATGGCCTGTATGGATGGACATATCAATTTTAATTAAATAGATTAGCTACTAAAAATATATAAAATATGTTATAATTTTATAATAATGGCAAAAAAATTTAAATGTAACATTTAGTACTACGGATCCACTAGTGTATTTTTTTAAACATTTTGTGGCAGAGTTAGAGCCATAAAATTAAACTTCATTCAAAATATATTATTTAATTAATTAGTCATAAATTTATAATAATATGCAGGTATGAGTAGGTACTGTACGGTCGACCCCACCGTACTTGGGGCGTTCAATAAAAAGTAAGAATGAGTAGGTAAGTTGCCGCTAACTTTTAATACTTTTATTTTAATTTTAGTTATAGTCACCTTTTAGCGTAATGTAACAGATTTTATTTTTAAAACTTCAAATTCCTTCCTTAAAATCCTCTTTAAATTTAGTACTGCAGTGACTGCTTCATCACATTTGAATTTTTTCCCTCTCAGATACTTCATAAACTTTGGAAATAAATATAAATCACTAGCAGCAAGGTCTGGTAAATTTGAAGGATGCACAAGAATTTCGAAGCCAGCATTTCGGGTTGCAGCCATCGCAACGGCGGCCCTGTGAGCCGGGGCGTTATACTGATGGTACAAAACAGTTTTTGCTAGTTCGCCTCGTTGTTTCTCGCGGATTTAACTACAGTTTTTACTTGTTTCACATACAAGGAGCCCGAAACAGTAGCTCCATGGTTGACATATACAATCATGACCACCATTAACTATTCCAGAGAAGAAAGCCCATTATATTGCCCGCGGAAGGACTTGCCTTTAATTTCTTAGGGGATGGAAATGATGGTATTTTCCAAGTCAATATGTAATTTTTTTTCTGGATTGTAATGGCGTAGCTATGTTTCGTATATTGTTATGAAGCGAGTAAAAAAAAACATGATCTTTTTGAAACAAAGAAGCTCTATAAATGTTCAGCCTGGTTTGTTTTTGTGCATCAGCATGGCATCAGCGTCGCGCCCGGAATTCATGGAGATGCGGGTTCGAGTCCTGCCTGAGATATAATTTTTCGGGTTTATATACTGATATTATAATTGTAATTACTTAAATTATAAAATATCATATAAAGTATTTAAATAGCTGTTTCATCTAACTGACTGTCAAACATCTGTAAAGATGTTTCTTTCGGGTGTTAAGAGTGCAAACTCCTTACATTGATGAAACTACGCTGGCTTACAGCGATAAGATTAAGCTTAAAAAATTCGCGCTGTGACGCAGTGTCTCGGTGGCTTAATGGTATAGCGCCGCGCCCGGTTACCGGTATGCAAGGAGATGCAGGTTCGAGTCCCGCCAGAAACGTAATTTTTCGGATTTAAATACTGTTACTGACTTTTATAAAACAATATACTTAGTTAGTTACTTAACACTTCTTGTAACAATACTTTGATTGAATTTGAGGATAAAGTACTATTCAATTACTTTATGGCTTGAGACTATTCGTTTAAAGAAGAGTATATGCCAGCAAGCTAAGGTAAGCCATTCAAACAAGCACAAAATCCTGCCAAATAGAGACTTCTATAAACTTCTAAAATTATAAACTTCTTCCATTCGCCAACAATGCTCCAAACCTAAGCATTGGACTTGAACCTTGAACGTCACATTAGGTAGGTACAATAAGGTTAATTTTTAACGAATTTTGGCTATAATTTTAAATTCGACATATCAGGTAGCAACTATCTATCGCGCTATTGAAAAATCATTGTAGGTAGAAGATGTAACGCATACAAAAACCTGTTTTTATGTAGATGTGTATGTTATTTTTAATTAGGTTAAAGTTTAGTAAAAAACTATTTTGCTCCGAAGTTGATATTCGAAACAAACAATAAAACTTTTAATGAATTAAGAGGACATTCTGGAAAGTGTGAAATCTTTTGTTTTTTAAATTGAATGAGACGTGATGTTTAAAATAAATTAGGATGAAGGTATAATGTAGGTTCCTAGTAGGTTAATGCTGGGAAGTGTGAACCAAAATACAATGTTGGTAAGAAAGGAGGCTTGAGCTTCACATCTTAGTGCTTACGTCACCGCAAAAAATCTGTCTTGGGTCATTGACTCCACTGGGTCCATGGGAACTTTTTGCTTCATGACGAGAAATAGGTAGGTAATTGAGGTGATATCAAGATGATCTAATCTTTCTCACTTATCAAATAACAGTCACGTAAAGAGAAAAAAAATATTTTTTGATCCAATATCATCTTATTCATACTTTTAAAAATTATAATATAAGGACATGTTTTTTGTAGTACCTAACATAGGTACATAATACTCGTAATAAGTACTTACAAAGTTTCTTACATACATCTGAGGTAAGTAGGACCTATTAAGTATCGTTGCCATAAGCATTACGACAGAATCAGATAAGACATTACACTGTTCTTAAAGAGTCCTATGCCTATTCCAACGTTTTATTTATTTCATACCTATTTAGAGACATTAGAAAAAATTAAGGGCTTGAGAAGAGTAGAAAAAAATAAGATAAAAATAGGTATTCTATATAAAAAATCTTTGAAACGAAGTAAAGGTCCTACAAGTAGGACATAGTAGGTAGTAATCAACCTTAGTTAACAATAAATTAACCTAGATACACTAAAAAGCACAGAACATAAAAAGAGTCTTATATTCCGAGTGATGGGTGGACCCATTGCTGGTAGTAGGTGGGTATTGTAGGTCTATATAGGCTTTCTACCTACTTACATAATAATTTAAGTAGGTACATAACTACTTATCCAAAATACACCGAAATTCAATTTTATGCATTAACCTCTTGATTGTATGTTATTACAGACACAATTAAAATCAATTATTATCGCGACCGCCGCCGGCGGTCTTATGATCCTGTACAAAGAATATAAAGACAAGTAGGAGTTAATAAATTTTAATGCCTACCTATACCAACAAAACCAAAGTAAACGATACCAATTTAATAATCATAATATTCTAGATATCAGTATGACATCAAAATAAACGATGTGTATTTTGATGTTAGAATGTTCAGATCAGAAGGCAAGAGTTTCTTTTCCAGCGCTCGAAATGAAAAGCCCATTTTCGCAACGTCCTTGACAATGGTTTAGCTACTACCTACCTTCTACCTGCTACCCTGCCCCACAGACTCACCTTGGACATATCGTTAACTTGATGTTACGCACTCCGAAACTGTTCCTCACACTTCCATTTTAGGCAGCTCCATTGTAATTAGGACTATGGTTTTTGTTTTAGCACTGATTAAGCGCGCTATTACTCGTGTCGCATTTTCAAGACGCGGTATCGCGGCGAAGGCCCGATCAATACTGTTGAACGAACAGTGTTGGTTGGTTTGCTGTCGTTACCGGCAGATAGGGAAAAAAATCCAGTGTACTCGTTGAATTACGCGTGCGCGCGCATTATGTTGTTGACTGACACGGCGCATGTGTGGGGCTGTTGGCCGGCGCTACTCTGACGGAGCAGCGATGATGGCAACACGAGCGCGAGGCCATCGCGCTAACTTTATTTGATTTAAGTAATATCAGGGGACTACGTTGCGCTGTTTCCATGTTTCGATAGATATGACGACACCGCTGAACTGCGAGGAAGTCGGACAACCTGTTTGAAGCTAGGTCGTATTAGAATTTTCTGATCATAAAGTAACAATACACTCAGAGGTTACACCTGACGCTTATTTTTCCATGAAAGTACACTTATTAACACTACGAATTCGTAACACCAAAATAACAATTTTACCACAAACATCATTCATTAAAAGATAATAGATATCATTAGAACATAATAGGTACAAAAAAAAGTTTTAGCCATTGCCCTGTCCGGGAATTGTATCTAGAACCTCGGAGCAGACCACACCTTGAGAATCGTTATGTACGCCACTCTACCAACCACGGAGGTCGTCAAATAGGTAAACTAAATCTCAAATATAAAAACATTTTACCTTTAGGTATCCAAGTAATTATGTTTATTAAGTCATTTAGTCTACAATTTTAATATTAAAATTAATTTAAAAAAATAAAAACCACTGGAATGTTGTTGCTGTTTCGCACACAACAATATTTATCTTTTGGGAAACCATTTGCGCCTACCTCTACCTCTAGCGGTTTAAAATGCGACACCTTACGATAAAAGCCCAACCTACGCATGATATGATCGGACGAAGCATTTTTTTTTTAAATATCAACAAACAGGTTAAGTCTTTTCGACCTGCAAACTTTTCATTAGGCACATCCTGATAATACTATGTCGGATCAATAATCGGCCAAATGATGATAAAGAGGTAATTATATCAAGAATTGCTCCATTCATGGTTGGCTCAATTCTACGATTGGCCTAAATGGAACTAAAGTGAGAAATAAAGTAAGGCACTCCAATCTAACGCCCCGTTGCACGTCGGTCTAGTGTTTTAAATACCGAGCCAAGATCTCGGTCGGATCAAGTCCCGGGTTCGATCCCCGGGTCGGGCAATCAAAAGTTTCGAATTTTCGAACATTGCTCGGGTTTGTGATAGTTCTTACCCATCATTGCTGTGGTAACTTGAATTTAATTTTTCCTTTTCCCTACCTGCCTTTTCCCTGCAGTGGGATGATTATAAGTTTAGTTGAGAGTATAACATGAAATAGAAAAACCTATCCCAACATTTAAGTGTTAGCACAGTAAACATATGCAGCAGTATCTTGTTTTTAAAGGTATGACTATTGCTAAAAATATCGAGATCCTGAATTTGGCTCTGAAGGTTATTATAATCATTTTGCAATCTAGTGATTCGAGATTGAAGACCAAAATTGGTGACAGGGGCTGGTGATAAAAAGAGTATGCTCATTTTATGTCTAGGGTAGTTTTATGGAACTGTTAAGTAACGACGCTGAAGAAGAGCACCACAGTGCAGCTGACCATTAACTAGTCTATAGAGCATCATCATCCCAGATAAGAGTCTACGGTGTCGCAGGGAGACCATTTTAAACTTGTTCACGAGTTGTTCGTAAGGGTTCCTTTGAGAAAATCCACTGTAACTGAATTCTAGGTGTCTAGTGAAAGTACACTGGATACTTTCTATGTGTTGCGAATGCACAGCATAGTATGGATTCCAGGAAGTACATGCATACTCAAGAAGGCTTCGTACAAGAGAATTGTACAGGACGATTTTAATGTGGTGAGAAACACCTGCGTTTATTTTCAGAAATCCAAATATTTGTGCTGCTTTAATCACCACTTTATCTACATGCCCGCTAAATTTAGTGCAGTACGTAAAAGTTGTAAAACAAAGAATTAACGTTATTGTGAACAGTGCATATCTAATTTTAGAGGTCAGTAGGGGCGGCAAAAATGTTTAGCTTTGGGGAAGCAAATTTTTAAATTCAGCACTGCGTGTGAACATTTCTGGTGTCTTGTTTCCAGCGTCCTCCTTTTTTAAAATCTTATGGTTGTCCTACTTGTCTTAGTTGCTTCTTGTTGCACAAAGAGATATAGTGTTCTGATGTTTACCATTACCTCCATTGCAGCTCTTGGAGTGGTTTTCATGCAGCCTGTTGTTGCCGTGCATGCAATCCTCTGGAGGTTTTGCAGTTCTTTTCTACTGGTACTTAGTTTGGTCCTAGGCCACCCAAGCGGCCCAATGATCATTTAAGGTGCCTTAGTATGATGTGGCGGCAATCGGCATTGATGTGTTAAGGAGTCGGCAAGGAAAATTAAATCAATGAAAGCGAGAGATAAAGTATGGCTATCCTAGCTGATTCGGATCGACGCAACGTTCCCGCAGAAAACCTTCTCTCATTTCAATGAGTTACAGTTCAGGTTTAGATTAGGTTTATTTATTGATTAAGTAAGTATTTAAGATAATGTACTACCCGTTCGCTTCGAGATGGCCGTCGATGACCGTTACAAAATGACGCCACAGGCATATATAGCGATACCGTTGGCCATAAGAAATAATCGTATTTTTATTGCAATATCTTTTTATTATTTCCATACCTCTTGGTTTGATTTGATGGAGATACAAAATAATATGTACCTGCGCCCTAGACAATATGTGAGTTATAAAAATTAATAAAATTGAGAAATAACAATAGATTATTTATTTATTCCTAATGCACAGTCAACCTTGAGGAGGTGTAGAGAACTGTGTATACTAATTAAATCGAAATCATTTGTGGTGTGAGGGGGTTCCATAGTGGCTCACCTAAAGTTCTTTACCCGAAATGTTGCGATTGTTGCAAACGGTACTAATAGGGTCTGTCAAGGAGCGTGGTGCGGTTGGCGGGGAGGGTGGTAGCGGCCAACTCGAAACGAACGCGTAGTATGTATAGATCTGTGATGTTTACTATTAATAACTTTTTTAGGTTAATGTTAGGCTGTATGGACTCGTCTAAGGCCGTTGTTGATTGAGAGTTTTGATGGAGTTTTTTTGCGCGGGATAAAAAAAGAGGAAGAGGGACTTTGTTTTGTGAAATTGATGGCCATTGATGAACATAATAAAAAAAACTAGAAAACATTAAAACTCTCTTATATGCTGCCATGTTATTATGGCGATTTCAGTCATTCTCAATAAATGCATAAAATAATATAAATACTTACTCACACACATAATAACTCAACCTAACCCAACCCCCAACTAATCTAACTCATTGTAATGTCTGGGTTGTTCATACATTTCAATGATCACAGGAGTTTTACGCGAGAACGTGGATCAGAGTCAGATTGTAGCATTTGTAGCGCCTTTCCTTGTTTCTCACTTCTATTTGATTTATTAAATCCTACTTACCGACACATTGTTCGTTGCCACCACTTTATTACAATAAATTCCGCGTACGATAGTTTCACAAAAACTAAGAAACAAAATCCATCTTTCTTTTTTCGTTTCCCGCGCAAAACTAAAGCCTTCATCTTTCATAAAAAATATGAAGTTTTCATATTAAAATTAAAGGCTACGGACGAGTCCATACAGACTTTTCAAGTATAAAAATATAATTTGGTGATACATATATACATTATCAATAAATACTTAGGTACCTACATAGACATAATAACCTAACTAACTAACCAAAACCTAAAACAGGGTGCTTAATTAAAGATGGAGGCCATATTAGGAAAACCAGCTTGAGTCAAACACCTAGTTCATTGTAAATTTTATAAATTTTCAATTCAAATTACTGATATTTTAATTGCTAAAAGATCATGTTATTATTTAAACTACTTTGCTCCGTCTTACACTCTGTGGTCTGACTTCTCTTTTTACTGTGGAGCTTTCGTTTCCTTTTAGTATTCCTTTTGATATATTTACTATACTCTATGGTGTGGACTACAGTAATTACATTGTGCCTGATGAAGTCTCGCAGTAAATCTTTCGAAATATTCCTAGTATATGTGTATTTATGATGTTTTATGTATTTTTACGAACGTAGAATTCCCATGTAATGACATAGCGTATCGTCTCAGACCATAGCCTGTTTCGAAAGAAATAAACAAACAAAAAAAAACAACCAACTGTCAAATTGACAGTTGGTTTGTTGACACAGTTTTGAGTTTATTTTATTTTATTCCACTACTACAACATAATATTATGCTTTTACAGATATAATATTTTGGTGATTGATAACATATAAATAGAAATTGCCACATAGTGCTAGAAAAATGGGCACCACAACTCTGACTATTCAAGATATATTGCCATACGGTAACAAATCTACTAAGAAGGTGGACCTGGATGCTGTATTACCTTTTGTAATTTTACCACTTTTACTTCTAATAGCGACTTTGTCTCGCACAGTTACCATTGTGATTATGGTAGTAATCGGTATGGGTGCATTGTATGTACTTTCACGTCCACGACAAAAGAATAGGTAAGTACTGAATACATTTATTGTAGCATTGTACCCAAAAACCTGAACTGCTGCTACATAGAAAATATTACCTTAATTCAACCCGACAATTTTTTAGGTATCAGGATTGAAGTTCTTTTTGTGGACCCCTTAGGCTGTTATTCTAGTGTAACATTTGTACCTATTCACTAATACAAAAACTTTTATCACAAAAAAATATTCTAGTAAAATTTCCTGGATGGCACAATGTGGAAAAAAAAATACTTTTCTAGATTATCTCTTGTTTGGGTATTTGTGATACCTTAATTGTTTCTGATTACCACGAAACTAGTGCTTTAACCCCTTTCTATGCGAGTAATTCCAAACACTATAGAAATCAATCGCCTTATGACTTGGCAGCCAACCGCTTTAACGCTTCGAACCCCAAGTGACAACCGGTTGTCGCGATAACAATTGATTTTAATTGTGTCTGGAATAACTCACGATCAAGGGATTAACAGTTACTTTATCACAAGAGTGTATGTAATGTTCTCCACTTATTTATGTAATAATTTTTTTTTATTGTGTCTTATTTAAGTTACTTTATTCAGGACTTGACAATTTGACATGACTCACAAAAAATTTTCACTAATAATTTTACATCATTATGACAAACAATATTGTTTGTTTTAGATCACCATTCTTCTTTTCATGGACTTTATCTTCAGGGATGTACTTATTTCTAGTATTCGAAATAGGTATACTTAAACTGCTTGAAATAACGCAACTTGAGAATTTTGTGTTTCTCTTACTATTGGCTTGCACATGCTATTTTTTTTACAAAATGAAAGCAGTTGCTGACTTTGAACTGGCTACTGGTTCGTCTAAAGGGAAAGAGTACAGGTAAATTTGGCATCCACGCATGTTGAACATGTCAACAGAATCATTGTAATAAGTACTTATAAGTTAACGTTTCAGTCCTGTTTTGACTTCAGACTCTCACTACTGCCAGATATGCCAATTAGAAGTGAATGAAAGATTTTTTCATTCAATATGGTAAGTTTAATTATTATTTACAAAATAACCCACTACATGTAATATATGTAACAAATTGCTTATCCGTTTGTGTGCATCATTCCAGTAAAATGTTTAAAAATTTTATGCCATAGATATTTGAGAGTATTACTTTATTAAGAGCAATTTTTTTTGTAACAAAGTAAAAAAACATGTGTTCCATAGTTATTTAAGACTATTCTGGGGTAATGTTTGAGATGTGATAAAACTAAAATGCAGTTCAATGCCGAATAATTTATTATTTCTATATTTTTTTTTAAACATTTTTCTATGTATATTGCTTCTCATGATACACTAATTATTTGTTAAACTCTGAACTCCCATCTCTTATGTACCAAGTATTTGAAAATTTTGCTAGGATAACGCACAGCTGTGCAGTGTGCAGTCAGTTGGTAATAAGGTAGTTGTGCTTAAATGTTTGGAACAATATAAAGAAATTATGATGAAAACTTTATTATGAATTGTTTATTTCAGGTGGGATTGTTGTGTGCTAAGGCCAAATTATATATACTTTTTAGCTGGACAAATATTTGCATTTGCCACACTATTATTTGGTGTAAACTTAGGACTTACAACAGTATGTCAGCCATATGTTCTGTATGGCACTGTGCTTATGCCACAAGACTGTGATGATGTTTATTATGAGTTTGGGTAAAATTTAAATTTTTAAACTGTAATAAATTTAATATGTAAGTATAGTAGTATTTTCAGTAATGTTTACTGTATTGTTTCAGACTAGCAATAGGCTTTGTAGCATGTGTCTACGGTGTAGGCTACTTATTGGTTATCACTATTGTCTTAATGCATCAACTACTGGTTTATATCCCTAAATACAGTGGTGAGTATGTTATTTGTTTATTTAAATTTTTACTATTTATTTAACTTTTATCTGTAATTAAACATGGCAAATGAAAATATCTTTTAAATTAACAGTGTTTTTATTTTCTTTTAATTTGTAAATAGAACTAAAGATGGATGATAGAACCTGTATTTAATTATCAGTATTAATATAATAATTCAGTAGCAATTAAGTTGCTAAAATATCAAATAAAGTATAAAACTGTATTTAATTACTTTTCAGAACCTCAGTGGCGGAAGCTAGTTAACGTGCTCAATGTATGAAGGCAAAAAAAAATTGTGTATGTAACCTGGCAATAAAATAATGAGAGGTGTTAAAAAATAATTTTTATAAAATAAGGCCAAATACTTGCACTTTTTTAAGCATTGTTTGACATGATATTCATGTTCATAGGTTCTATAATTACAAAATGTAACTTAATTTATACAACCTGTACATTATTTGTTATTTAAATTGTTTATATGCACGAAGTTCATTATCAAAAATTTGTAATTAGTAGTTTGATTTATGTAGGCGAAATGATATGATAATAAAAAACGATTTCTTAAATATATGTTTTCGACTGCTTGTCGTGGGACCCGAACCCACAACCTTCCTCTTAACGGGCGTTTGTTCTATCTAATCATTGAGCTTTTTAGACATTATCCATGTCGCTGCAAGCCAGCGAAGTTCGGTACTCATCGAAAACATTGATGTAACAGACAACGGCAGGTCAACCCACCCAAAAAGTTATAGGTCATTGAATTGATTTTTAACTTTAAGTCCAACAGGTAGAGATCAATATCAGTTGTTAAAATTAGACGTTTTGTGGTAGGTTGACGTACTGTTGTCTGTAGGTACATATCCGAAAGAAATATTTAACAAGATAATCAGTTTAGATAACTTTTATCTTTTAACTGTCCTTTGAACAATTAAATGACTAGCAGTAACTCTAAAATTTTGTAGTAAACAGTATTTTATTGATATTAACATGGACATGGCCAGAATATCAAAATATTAGAAAAAAGTCTACTCTTAATCTTAATAATAATAAAGGTGAATTTACAGTTAATATACTTAGTTAAAAGTAGCATAATTTTGCACAAAACAAAACTATCCTTAATATGAAGTCTAGAATTCTAGGATTAATCATAATAATTTTAAGTATGCAATCATGGCCAGGAAAGGAAAAATCAAAATAGTACAATAGATAAAATAATATGAATTATAAAGTAGCTCGGCGAACTTAGAAACCACCACAGAAAAAAAAATTGTAAGTAAAGTAGATTCGGTTTTTTATTCAGTTGAAATTAATACTTAATTTTTAACTTTAACTCATCACCCGGAATCAATTATTGATTCCGGGTTTATACATATTGTAAACTATGTTGTATTTTACGAGTTTCCGATATTTTCGATATTTCCGAGAGTTGTAAGACCATGATCACGGCTTGCAAAGAAAGAAGAAATCAAAGAAAATTATAACATTATAGAATTCAATAAGTTATTTAAATTTGAATATTAATATTATCAAAAATTTACATGACATGCTCATTGTTTATTTATATTAAGTAGCCTTCAGATTAACTAGTTACTTACTTGGATAAATTAATGTAAATAGGAATTGTCAATATTTTAATTTTTATTATTAACTAGCTGATGCCCGCGGCTTCGCGCGCGTGGTATTTTATCTGTTACACAGTTTTCGTCGTGACTCAACCCTCTCTCCTCCACTTTTTTCCTCGACTTCCTTTGCCTACGGTGCCGGGGGTGGCCATCTCGAGCGAGGTGGTGGTGGGCACTTAGTGGGAGCCAATACGTCGTTGCCGGCTTACCGGGGCCCGTTGATACAATAGTTAGATAAAAGGGGCCGATTTATACTATTGTTTTAGGGATCCGGTGTTGGTTCTCCTAGCGTATCGTGGTCCAAGCGAGCTCGCACCACATCTGTTTGCATTTACATGAAATCTGAAGTACAATATCATTTGAAGCTTAAAAAACTGTCAATGCTGTAGTAAAACAAACCATTCAAAGCAGCTTGCAAGGCTTTATTCGAATAACTGGCGTAGAGCCCGGAAGAAGTGGCCCTGTGTAAAAAACCAAATTCTTAGTTTCCAACCAAGTAGGTAAATCCATTTTTCTCGATCCATAATCGATAAAAAGGCTAGAGTTATTTAATTCGGGGTTTATACCATGTACCTTATTTATTATGAGTTTCCGATATTTCGGCACTGTTGCAAGCGCCATGATCACGGGAGAACTCTCAGTTCTAAATAAGGTACATGGTATAAACCCCGAATTAAATAACTCTAGTGATAGTGACCATGAAAGTTTAAATCAGTATATTGATAAAAAGGCTATTTTACAAAGACAATTTGCTTGCATACTACGTTTGGATAAAAGACCTAGATCGGACGGTGGACGTCGGACTTAGACGGTGTAGTACCAGCATCGGTGTAGAGCTCTGGAAAAGGCAGTCCTATGTCATTCTCCCTTCATGATCGATAGACGAAGTTTCAAGTACTTCAATTTGATATTAAACACTAATAATCAACCACATAATTTTCCACCGTTTTTCACAACTTATAAACAACATTACAAAATTTATACAACATCTATACTAATATTATAAAGCTGAAGAGTTTGTTTGTTTGTTTGAACGCACTAATCTCAGGGAGCACTGGTTCGAAAAAAAAAAATTGTTTTTTGGATAGTCCATTTATCAAGGAAGGCTTAAGGCTAAATATAACATCACGCTGCGACCAATAGGAGCGGAGAGTCAAAAATGTTGCAAAAATAATCGCGATCAGAACAATAGAAATTGACGCGGACGAAGTCGCGGGCAACAGCTAGTATAGCATCAAGGCTGACGTAGTTTCACAAAACTTTTATGTGGGATGTGGGTTCGAGGCATGGATGGATGGAGGATGATCAGCAGGATTAATAGTGTTCAGAAACTTTACAGGATAGAGAACTGATTCGTCTGTACTGACCACTGTATCTTTAAATTGTTACTTATTTCTTCAGCTTCAATGAATATTATTTGTTTTATTCTTATCTGTTGCACCGCCCACAAAACATTTCTGTTTAGCCCAATGGTCGACTGGCAGAGAATGCCGCAGGGCATTAAGTCCACCTTTTGTACATTTGTTTCGTAAATGTGTGCAATAAAGTTTAAATAAATAAATAAATAAAATGATGTCAGCGAAACATAATTAATTACTACTGCCACTGTTAGTAGTGGGTGAATGGTGGTAGCTATTCTTAAGTTAAACAACACGGAATTATGAAGTAAGGTTATTTTTTTTCTGACCGTTCTATTTTCATGTTTTAAAAGTGTATTTTTTTAAATATGGTGAAAATTAAATAAAAATTCCATTTGAATGCGTTAGATAGGAAGGTTCAATAAACAAACTATGCCTTAAAAGCTTTGCGTCATAGAAATAAAAATCGTTACTAAATAGAAGTTTATCAAATCATCTCCTCTAATATCTTAGATACACTTTCCTCGTAGATACACTTTTGAAAAATCACCGCTTTTGTTCATACACTTTGGACAAGTACAGCAAACCAGAATAAACGGAAGCTTTTCAAATGGTCTACCAGTCTATATTGATTTAATCCACCGGTTAGCTGCTCAGTGTTATTGCAACACACTTATCTTATTCTGCCTGAGATACGGGTCTATGCCCAGTTTTTTGTACTGCTTAATATAGTTGATAATTTCATGAGGTACAACAGTGTAGTTTTAAGATTTAATAATTGATTACCTATTCCATTTTTACTTACTTTAAGTTTTGCATGCATATAGCATGTAAAGGAATTTTATTATATGTATATTGTAGTGTTGGTTGTACAAATAAATAAATTCACTTACCAATTTTATTCTACACACTTTTTTCGATTTCCCAACATTTGTCTCTACCGTATAGGTAAACAAAAATGATTGAGTTCTAAATAATACCATTCTATTTATAAGTACTGTTATTTATTTTCTGAACATGTTCCTAAATATAGATAAGACAGCCAATAGGAATTATCAAGTTTCGTCAAAATTTTCGTTACAAAGCCTCCTATTTCTCCGTCAACTTTGTCCTTCAGGGCGTATGGAATACGTCTAGATGAAAATAGGTGTCACATTTTCTTGAAGCACTAATTGAGCTTTATAGTTTGATATGCAAACAAGAGTAAAACACTATTTAAAAATCTTTTAGTAATCTGTACAATTTTGAGTTGTTGATTATTTACTAACTGAATTTTAACTAACTCACAAGGGTCCCGTTGAGCACATAAATATAATATAATACGTTTTCTGATGTAATTCTGGGCTCAAAGATGTTAGAAACGTGTATTTCCTTGTATCGATATCATCACATCTGTTCAGTTTTAAGTAAGTATCCAACCGTTTAATGATGTTTTTGAATGTTTCGTCCTTGGGGAATGGTACTGAGTTCAATTTAGATGTCCTAAGGTTTGTTTGTGGCCGACCTTTGCTCCTCAGTACCTTCTGCATACATGGAATTGTTTCGTACTATCGAATTCAAACTCTGCAGTTTCAGTTTAAGCTGTGTTGTAATTTCCTGAAGGTTATTTTTTCCTTCAATCTCATTTTCCTACTGTGACCCAAAGTAATTTAATTATTTGCTGTCGTATCTCTTCCAAATTATTCTTGGTAATTTTGTACATTTAATTTTGTCACTGGTTACTCACTAATTTTAATTCATAATCAGAAATTTCTCGTAGGGTTTGTATCTGGCTGCCAAATTTTATAATGCAGCCTTTTAATGAAGTTCGTGTACGTTTTAACTTAGTTAATTCATCCATTTGGGCGCCTATTATTAAATTCTAAAATAATACTATTCTATTTGTAAGAAATGATATTTATTTTCTGATTGACACATTGAATGTCATAACAAACTAAGTAAAGTCAGAGAGTATAAATATGTAAAGAGTATGGATATGACGCGGAACCGAACAAACTTTGCCCCCATTTTTTATCCCCTTAAAGATTAAATTTTCAAAAATCCTGAAAGACGTAATTCATAATTTCTAATCAGGTAGCTGGATACCAATTTTCATCGACTTAGCTTCAAAACTGAAGGAGTTTCATACAAACTTATGGGGCCCTTTTTACCCCCTTAGAGGCGGAATTTCCAAAATTCCTTTCTTAGTGCTCACCTACACTATAAAAGGAAGCACCGTGAAAATTTTCAGATTTTAAATCCCAGTAGTTTGGGCTGTGCGTTGATATGTCAGTCAGTCAGTCATTAAATCAGTTTTCATTTTTATATATATAGAAGAAGAAGATAGAAGATAATAATACCCAAATAGCAATGATAATCAACCATTTTGTTACAAATATTTAAATTAGACTAGGTACCTACATAGATAATTTTCTAGATTGAATACAGACAGACAAATGTCAGAATACATGAATCAATCATTCTCAATCTAAATATATAAAAATGAAAACTGATTTAATGACTGACTGACTGACATATCAACGCACAGCCCAAACCACTGGGATTTAAAATCTGAAAATTTTCACCGTGCTTCCTTTTATAGTGTAGGTGAGCACTAAGAAAGGAATTTTTGAAATTCCGCCTCTAAGGGGGTAAAAAGGGCCCCATAAGTTTGTATGAAACTCCCTCAGTTTTGAAGCTAAGTCAATGAAAATTGGTATCCAGCTAGCTGATTAGAAATTAAGAATGACGTCTTTCAGGATTTTTGAAAATTTAATCTTTAAGGGGATAAAAAATGTGGGCAAAGTTGGTTCGGTTCCGCGTCATATCCATACTCTTTACATATTTGTACTCTCTGACTTTACTTAGTTTGTTATGACATTCAATGTGTCAATCAGAAAATAAATAGGTAATTTCTTACAAACAGAATGGTATTATTTTAGAATTTAATAATTGGCGCCGAAATGGATGAATTAACTGAATTAAAACGTGTAGAACTTTAATTAAAGGCTGCATTACAAAATTCGGCAGCCAGATACAAAACCTACGAGAAATTTCTGATTATGAATTAAAATTAGTGAGTGATCAGCTGGTGAAGTGACAAATGAACAAATTTACCAAGAATAATTTGGAAGAGATACGACTACAAATAATATTACTGATGACCCACAGTTGGAAACTGAGATTGAAGAAAAAAATAACCTTAACAACACAGCTTAAACTAAAACTGCAGAGTTTGAATTCGATAGCACTAAACAATTCAATGTATGCAGAGGGTACTGAGGAGCAAAGGTCGGTCACAAACAAATCTTAGGACATCTAAATTGAACTCAGTACCATTAGACAAGGACGAAACATTCAAAAACATCATTAAACGGTTGGATACGTACTTAAAACTGAACAGATGTGATGATATCGATACAAGGAAATACACGTCAATCATATATCTTTGAGCCCAGAATTACATCAGAAAACGTATTATATTATATTTTTGTGCTCCACGGGATCCTTGTGAGTTAGAATTTGAAGAGTTGGATAAAATTCAGTTAGTAAATTATCAACAACTCAAAATCGGACAGATTACTAGAAGATTTAACAATGGTGTTTGACGGAACTCTTGTTTGAATATCAAACTACAAAGCTCAATTAGTGCTTCAAGAAAATGTGACACCAATTTTCATCTAGCCGCGACGTATTCCATATGCCCTGAAGGACAAAATTGACGAAGAAATAAGGAGGCTATGTAACGAAAAGACAAAACTTGAAAATTCCTATTGGATGTCTTATCTATATGTATATTGGTACATATTATTCAGAAAATAAATATCGGTACTTACCATAAAAATGGTATTATTTAGAACTTTCATTTTTAGGCTTCCGTACCCAAAGGGTAAAAACGGAACCCTATTACTACGACTTCGCTGTCTGTCCGTCTGTCCGTCTGCCTGTCACCAGGCTGTATCTCAAGAGCCGCGATAGCTAGACAGTTGAAACTTTCACAAATTATGTATTTTTGCTACCGCAATAACAACAAATACTAAAAACAAAATAAAACAAATATTCAAGGGACAAAAAAATCGAAACGCGATTTTTTTGTCCTTTTTCATTCGATATTAATAATGGCAACAGGTAGGCACTTGAAATATTCACAAAACACTCAGTTATAATATTTCTAACTTTAATAATAAATAATTAAATTAATATTTAACGGAGGTCCCACACAAAAAAAACAATTTTTTGCTTATTTTTGCTTGATATCAATAAATGGTAACAGGTAGGCACTACATTAACTAAATTAATGTAGGTACCTACTGTTGTTTTCGTAGTCAATGGTACGGAACCCTTCGTGCGCGAGTCCGACTTGCACTAGGCCGAATTTTGTTTATACGGTAGAGACAAATGTTGGGAAATCGAAAAAAGTGTATAGAATTACACTGTTGTACCTTATGACATTATCACCTATATTAAGCAGTACAAAAATAATTCCTGAACTGGGCATAGACCCGTATCTCAGGCAGGAAAAGGTAACAGGTGTGTTGCAACAACACTAAGCAGCTGACTGGTGGATTAAATCAATATAGACTGGTAGACCATTTGACAAGCTTTCATTTAGAAGATAATTTGATAAACTTCCATTTAGTAACGATTTATTTTTTCTAGGACGCACCGCTTTTGAGGTCCTGGCAAAGTTTGTTTAGTTATACTGCCTTTCTAAAGCATTCCAATTTATCTTTTTATTTAATTTCCTGAATATTTAAAAAAATACACTTTTATAACATGAAAATTAAACGTTGAAAAAAAATTCATCTCACTTCATAATTCCGTGTTGTTTAACTTAGGAATAGCTACCACCACCTCCACCACTAATGACCAAGCAGCAGTAATTAATTATGTTTCGCTTACATCATTTGAAGCTGAAGAAATAAATAACAATTTATAGACACAGTAGTCAGTAGGTACAGACGAATCAGTTCTCTATCCTGTCAAGTTTCTGAACACTAATTATCCTGCTGATCATCCTCTACCATTCATGCCTCGAACCCACATCCCACATGAAAGTTTTGTGAAACTACGTCAGCTTTTTGGTATAAATTTTGTTATGTTGTTTATAAGGATTTTGTTATAATTAAATATTTGAGGGGGTGAAAAACAGTTGAAAATTTTGTGGTTAATTATTTGTGTTTAACATCATATTGAGGTACTTGAAACTTCGTTTATCGATCATGAAGGGAGAATGACATAGGACTGGCTTTTTCAGAGTTCTACACCGATGCTGGTACTACACCGGTCTTCTATCCAAACGTAGTATGCAAGTAAATTGTCTTAGTAAAATCGCATTTTTAACGCTTATGGATCGAGAAAAATGGTAACCTACTTGGTTGGAAATTAAGAATGTGGTTTTTTACACAGGGCCACTTCTTCC
The DNA here is from genome assembly GCA_949315895.1 of Anania crocealis. Taxonomy (NCBI): domain Eukaryota; kingdom Metazoa; phylum Arthropoda; class Insecta; order Lepidoptera; family Crambidae; genus Anania; species Anania crocealis. The sequence continues at coordinate 4,110,385 of OX438856.1, forward strand.
AGGGCTCTACGCCAGTGTTGATCATATTCGAAAAAAGCCTTGCAAGCTGCTTTGAATGGTTTGTTGTACTACAGCGTTGACAGTTTTGAAAGTTTCAAATGATATTGTACTTCAGATTTCATGTAAATGCAAACAGATGTGGTGCGAGCTCGCTTGGACCACGGTTCGCTAGGAGAACTAACACCGGATCCCTAAATAGTTTAAATCGGCCCCTTTCATCCAACTATTGTATCAACGGGCCCCGGTAAGTCGGCAACGACGTATCGGCTCCCACTAAGTGCCCACCACCACCTCGCCCGAGATGGGCACCCTCGGCACCGTAGGCAAAGGAAGTGGAGGAAAAGAGTGGAGGAGAGGGGGGTGAGTCGTGACGAAAACTTTGTAACAGATCAAAACCCACGCGTGCGAAGCCGCGGGCATCAGCTATATTAATATAAAAAGTCACCTCGCTTCAAGTAAAAATAATTTAAAAGCCAGTTCAGTACACTAAATAAAAAAAAAAATTGTAAATGAAAAAAATATATATTAGGTTACCTACTTTTCGAGAAAATCACATAAACACATTTAAATTAATAAGGAGTAAAATAAAACACCCGTTTGTTATTATGTGCGGCGCTTGACCTTGTCTTTGTCCGACACACGTGCCGCCGCCGATGAGTGAGTGAGACGGAGGCGATGACGTAGGGATCATTGCGAGTAGACAGGATGCTCTTTTGCCTCTTTTAAATAATTATTTATTTTGTAAAAAAAAAATTAAATGGAAACAAACCAGTTTTTCTTTAATAATGAAATGATAATAGGGTCCTATTTCTCTGATATAATGAGAGCCTCTGTATAAATATTTTACACAAATTGTTTATGCAACGGCAGGTCAACCTACCCAAAAAGTTAAAGGTCATTGAATTGATTTTCAACTTTAAGTCTAATGAGTAGAGATCAATATCAATTGAGAAAATTTGTCGTTTTGTGGCAGGTTGACGTGCTGTTGTCTGTACATTCTTACTCGCCTGCTTTGTTAATTTATTATATCAATAATGATAATCTTACTTCTTACTAATATTATAAATGTGAATGTTTGTTACTCAGTCACACCATAACGGCTGAAAAAAATATCCGAATGAAATTTGGCAGAGATAGTATTTGATCAGGAATAGCATAAATATACTTGAAATCCCGTAAAAATTAATCACTGTTTGTTTTTCATATGGAAAGAATCGGAATGTTTTTTTTTGCATAGTGGTAGTTTACGGGGTCAGGGTATAGCATTTTATCCGCGAACGTAGTCGCGGGCAACAGCTAGTTTTATTATTAAATTAATTGTGATGTCATTTAAGTAATAAATAAATGAAAATTTATATAAATACTTGTTCTTCTTGTCGTATGACTGTCTTTCTAGAAAAGTCTGATGTCAGAGTTTTCACTCTCTGACGGATTAACGCGCCTACCGAAACAGAACTACATCCCTCCACCCCTTCTAGATCCAATTAGATTTAGAAAAGGTCCTTTCCTAAATTGTCCCGACCGGGAATCGAACCCGGGATACTACCTACTTTTGGGTAGTATACGGACTACCGCACCACCACACCAACTGGGTCAGGTCGCATTAAATTGTTATTATTTTCTTCTTCACTATACTTACTAAGTACGCATGTCAGACGTTATTGTACGCGCACCGCGCGCATTCTATGTATACACATTAAGTTTCCCCAAAGGAGCAATGACAGTCAGTCAATTCCGTTTAATAAAACAAACATCTAATTTATGTATTTGTTATTATTTAGTATCCTTATTTACATTTTATGAGATATAAAATAATGACTTCAACCACAAACTCTTATGCTCATGAAACTATGTATACAGGGTGAAATTTTAACCACATTCCAAAATTTTTGTTAGCATTTGGTATCGTATTTAGAGCCCATTTATGAAGTAAAAAATGTAAATCAAACTTTCACCCGAAAATATTTTTCGCAATATAGTTTTTAATTTTTACGGTCCTAGGCCTGAAAAGGTATAAAGGGAAAATCAAAAACGTATGAATAGTATCGTTATGAATGAATGAGATGTGAATCGCGTAAAAAAAGTGTTGCTAGGCGGCCGTATCAAAAATTTTAGATTTTTTGCAGATATTTTCTAAGTGCTTTATCTTGACATTTTTGTACTGGGTTATACCAAAAGAAAAAATACGTCATATGCTTTTTGTGTCGTACATTGATAATAATATATTAAAATTTGGAAGGTGGTTAAAATTTCACCCTGTATAGTAGGTGTGGTAAAGAAGGCGTAATCTTTATTATCGACTAGTTTGGCATAAAGTTTTTGTGCATAATAATACACACGGTGCATTTTCAACCACCTGTAAAATGATGCCCACGATATGTAACCATTATGTGTAACATCTTGGCAGTGGTATTTTAATTTTTTTTATAAAAATATAAAATATTGGTTTACCTATTTACTTTGAAACACGCTGTGACGCGCACGGATGTAGCTGTGTAAGGTTCATTCATCCGGGACCCCGCCGCAGTAAAATAATACGTCTGTGCGCGTCACAGCGTGTTACAAAATGAAAGTCTGAATCAATAATTAATATTTTTCAAAAAATATTTTTTATTTTAAAATTAAATAACACTGCCATGATGTTACACATAATGGTCAAATAACGTGGACTTATTATAAAAGGTAATTAAAGCCTAGAGGTAATTTTATTTATCTTTAGTTTTCTTCATAGAATTTAAAGGAAAACTAATTAATTTTTTATGATTTTTAAAATAACTTTTACGAATAGCTAAAGTCTCTTTGGATCATTTTTCTTTTTCCAAATGATTTCATTGCACTTCTTTCACTTCACTAGGATATTCAATAGTTATCAGGTTGGATAAAATTATAATGATGACCAGACCATGTGTACAGACAACGGCAGGTCAACCTACCCAAAAAGTTGAAAGGTCATTGAATTGATTTTCAACTTTAAGAGGAAATACAACGGCCGTTATTCCATACAAACGTAGTCCCCTGTTTCCTCCCTGGATAATGCCAGTAGAGCAATAATTTTTATTATAAAAATCTATGGCCACTATTAGCATGTTTCTATGTTTTCTGTTTTTTCATAAATTAATTAATAAAATAGATATGAGCCCTCAAAAATCGAAAAAATTCGCCAGACTTTCCGCTGTGTTCAAACATCCAGAAAACAAATTTGGCAAAATTTTAGAAAAAAAGGAAAACATACGAACACGGCTAAAGCCTTTCTTTAATTTTGAATAAAAAAAAGTATTGAAATCGGTCTAGTTTTGGAAAAGTAATCGGGGGACTACGAAACGTTGATTTGGTGTGCTTTTAGTAGGTATTTTCGGTCCAAGAAGCAGTTGTTTCTATCACACTCTGCGGTGAAGGCGTCTGGCACTGCGCGAAAGCAATAGATTTTACAAATACATACCTATTTTTCAATTCTCTCGTCCGTAGTGTTTCCTCTTAAGTCCAACAATTAGAATATCAGTATTAAACTTGAAAAATTTTGTCTCAGGCGGGACACAAACCCGCATCTCCTCGCAAAAAAATATTTCAAGTTTATATCTGATATTATAAGTGCAATTAAGTTGCTAAAATATCAAATAAAGTATCCAACAATTAGAATCAATATCAATTGAGAAAATTTGTTGTTTTTTGGTAGGTTGACGTGCTGTGGTCTGTACTTCATCATTTTTACCAGGTTTAATGTATACCCCAACCATTTTTATAGAAATAGATTGGAAGACATTCAGCATGAAAGTCTTGCCTTTCGCGCATTACTTTTGTTTGCAGCTTCGCAAAGTTAAATACAGCTATAAGTGCACGTTTAAAAACGATACTATTTTGATTTTTATATTTCTTTTGGTATAATTATCAGTATTGAAAATTAAAGTTTAATTAGTTAAACAATGCAAAACAATATATTTCATTAATGTTAGGCACTAGTTGCAAATATTACATCTAAGATACTTAATTGTTAAATATTCATTATGGTACCATACTCTTACCTTCTAAATAATTAAAAATTCTAGTGCAATGCTAGGACGTTTCTTTGTACTATTAATTATCGTGGGCACGGACGTATATAAGGGGGGGAGGGGGGGTTTGGGAGTCCGGACCCCCCCATTCATATACATCTTACTTGTCCAATAGAAAAAAAATTGTTATCTTTTAATAAATATTGCAATACATACATGACATAATAATATAACTTTTAATTTAATGGTACCTACCTTATAGTATTATCTAGTATTATATTATCTGTGGTATTATATATTACCCGCGACTATACTTGTGTGTTATAGTCGCAGGCATTGTTTTATTTGTAAATGATATACTCAATGATTGGAGTTAGAGCTCTGTTTTTTTTACTTTGGGGACCCCCCCCCCTTGTCAAAGCTATAGCTACGTCCGTGATCGTGGGTACAAAATAATAAACAAACTAGTATTTTTTGTTTACATTGGTACCTACTATGGTCCCGTAAAAGGAGTTTCCATTTAATAGACCTGTTAAAGTTTAACTAGTACTCGTACCTACTTACTTACAATTAACTAAAAATGTTGTTATGAGCACGGAATTTTTTAATCGTCTTACAAACGAACACCAATTTATGCATGCCATATCATAAACCTCTTGGCAGTGTTCTTTTTTGTTATTGATAATAATCAAAAAGGTTTCTTATACGGCACAGATAAATTCGTGTTCGCTTGAAGACGGTTAAAAGGCGAGGTGTACCTACATGCTTTACAAACTATAACTTAAGTAAGAATTTGTTGCTTAATCCGACCGAGATCAAGACTCAAAGAGACATTAACGGCCGGTCCTAATAACCTATCTAAGTATCTTAAGTTTTGGCATATCGGAGATAGAAAACAACTTCTGTTTTTGTTTCTCTGGACGGCAAAATCTATACTTAATATTATAAAGCTGAAGAGTTTGTTTGTTTGTTTGTTTGAACGCGCTAATCTCTGGAAGTACTGGTTCGAATTGAAAAATTATTTTTGTGTTGGATAGTCCATGCCTCGAGGAAGGCTTTAGGCTATATAACATCACGCTGCGACCAGTAGGAGCGAAGCATCAGTGAAAAATGTTGAAATAATAATCGCGATCTTAAAAACTGAAATTGACGCGTACGAAGTCGCGGGGAACAGCTAGTCAGAGATAGAAACAGTTTCCTATCTCCGAAATGTCAAAACTGGCGACCTATACATTATTGGGACCGGCCGTAAATGCATTTCTAACGCTTTTTCGCAATAAAACACTCTCAATAATAATTAAAGGAGCTACAGACTCGTTGCTGACCTGTTGGGGACTGAAGCACAGTGTGACAGTTAAGCTTGCCTGTGTATGACCTCGCCTAGAATAATTACCGTGTCCGTATTTTCCTCTTTTTGTTTCAGTATGAGTATAAATGGTCGAGGTCTAGGTTCATAAATTGCCATATTTTTTTCGTTATCTTGAGTAGGTCAAGGTAATGTTTTTTTTTCAGCCTAACCTGGGAATGTAAATATTCAGGTAAAATTTATCTACATTGTTACAAAGTTCGCTATATAAATATTCAGGTAAAATTTATCTACATTGTTACAAAGTATTTTTTTGTTTATCGGACCCATGGGCGAGATGGTTATTTAAGTATTTATGAGCACTAAATGTGCTTTTGGTAGATACGAAATAAGTATGGTTTGCCTATGGATTTAATCCCCTCCTGACTCTATAGGCAAACCATAACCTTAAAGCTAACCTTAGATAAGTGTTACTTATAAACAGGGTGCATTTTAATAACCTACCTACCTATGTAAGAGCCCAGTCTTACTTTTGTTTCATCAGGTACCCAACTAGAGCATTATTTTTTACATTATAATAGGGGTTAAAGTATGAAATTGCCAATTATTTTCCCACTTTTTATTTTGTTTATAGCTCTAAAGTATAGTCGTATTATTGCGTAATTCTTTTTGTATTGTATCAAAAACTAAATAAAGTAACTTTTGACTAAACAAAAAATGCAATACTAGTGCCTATTACTTCAAAGGAAGTCGTTGAAAAGACCCCTTACAATGTGTCAGCTGACCTTCTTGCTTCAATTAAGTATATTTGTATTATATACTTTGATTTTCAGAAATTTAAATACTATAATGCGAAGCTTTATAAACATCTAACTTTCACCTTTAATTGCATCGAAAACGGTTCAGGCGTTTTTAAAAAAACAAAAAAATGGTTAATATGGAAAAATGACTTTTCTCGATTTCGTCCATACAAAACGGCAATTTCATACTTTAACCCCTAATATTAGTTGATTGCATTAATTCTTGTGAGAAATAAAGATTATTTTATTAAACCTAATTGCTACCACACCTTTCTCTTTCTTCGTAGTTTTTCTTTTACCCAATCGTTTTCTGAAAGATGACTGCTAAGCCCTCCCAATAAGTTAATCCTCTGGTGGTGTATAATCAGGCACTACTAGCAATACTTTCTCTCTCCATCTCGCTTTACGGGCTTCTTGTTCTCTTTTCAATGCGTTCAATGCAGGCAGAGTCCTCCAACAAGTGAATGTTTTGAATGACAGGTTACTGCAATTAAATTAAATCACACATGATGTATCACATTAAGTGGGTAGGTACCTATGTAATGACGGTGTTTTAAGCAATAAAAATGCTAGTGTAAACGAATCGACAAATATTTAAGCTTTGTCTGAAATTGTCTGCCTTGAATGGGACGCGAAATCAAAACCGTTCGCTTATCGGGCAACTGCTTTTTCTAAATAAGGTACGAGTAAATACATACGTACATTACATATGTAATTAGAGCCATTTTGCCGTTTTTTCACCATATAAAAAAGGCAACAAACTGTCTAGACACTTGAAATATTCACAGAATATTTAGTTGTATACAGGATGAAATTTAAACCACTTTCCAAAATTTTTATAGGCGTTCAGTAGGTATCGTATTTAGAGCCCATTAATCAAGTAAAAAATCTAAATCAAGTTGTCACCCAAAAATATTTTTCGCGATATAGTTTTCAATTTTTAAGGTCCTAGACCTGTTAAGGTATAAAGGGAAAATCAAATTACTTATGAATAGTATCGTAATGAATGAATGAATGAGATGCGCAACGCGTAAAAAAGGTTGCTAGGCAGCCGTATCAAAAATTTCAGATTTTTGTCGGACATTTTCTAAGTGATTTATCTTGACATTTTTGTACTGGGCTTCACCAAAAGAAAAAAATACGTCAATTTGTGTTTTGTCACTTAGATTCATATATTAAAATTTGAAAGATGGTTAAAATTTCATCCTGTATATTCAATTTCAAAATAAATAGTTAAATCAACGTACGAAACCCTTTGTGCGCGACTCCGAATCACACCTTTTCTTATCACAAAAACCATTACCTGTTGTAATAAATAACGGCCATTTGCCATTTCATTTCGTTTTCCTTCTTCACTACTTCGATGGCTTCACGGAATTTTCTAAATATTAATTGAATTACGTACAAATCGTAGAAATCGTCTGCCACTTGTTTCTTTAGCGTGTAACTGCGAACATTCTAAAAAACAAAATACCTGTATTAATACTGTCTCACTACGCCAACATTTAATAACATCTATCCCAACAAAATCTACACTGACCAGTCTAAGTTGAGTGAAAGTCTTTCTTAATAAGTTCTTCCTGTAAAAATCTTCAGCAATGTAGTTTCTTTCATACCACATGTCTTCTGTATACCACATCCAGTTAAGGAACACATTCTTTTTAAGTTGAAACAAAAAGTGCATTTTAGCTTTTTCCATGTTATCCCGTTTAATTTGTAACAATTTTTTAAATGGTCGTATGCCATATTTGAACATCAAACTTCGTTCGTAATGCAAGTCAGCCATAACTATGAGTGCCCTCAATCTTTCAACATGTTGTTTCTTCCTTATGCTCTCAATCTTTTCTCTTTTCCTTTTTTCTCGTAGTTCTTTAATTCTTTTCAGTTTCTCTTCTTTGTCCATTTCAGCCTTAGCCAGTTCTGCCTATAGCAGTAGGTATAAAAAACATAATTATACAAATACTAAATTAATTCAATACAAAAATATAATCTTTTTGCTTTACTTAACCCTAAGAAGTAAGCAACGGAAAATATAAAAATACGTTAATTTCTGTCATCTGTAGAAGAAAATGTGATACCACATGAAATGTAATCTCACTTTACTCTAACAAAGTTTAATAGGATATCCACAAAATAAAAGCTAATAAGTAGGTACTTTTATTACCTGCTGTTTGAGTCTGATGCGATCTTCCTCCATCTGTCTTCTTCTTTCTCTAATCAAAGCATGTTTCTCCTCGCGTTCACGGGCCCTTTTTTCCATTCTTTGAAGAAACTTAGGCACTTTAAGGCAGTGAAGGATTAGCGAAGGTTCTGTAAATATTGCCCATTAAAAACCCTTGATCGAATCTTGTACCGCAATAAATGAAAATTTTAGGATAGGTACTTATTGCATTTAAATAAGTTAACATATTTTTGCTATACGTACTAATCACAAATATTCTACCTTGAATTTCATGCAGTTGAAGTTCGTTTGATAAGCGTTTAATTTTTGGTTTGAGTTGTCTGTCTATATCATAATAAGTTCTGCGTACTTCTTCTTTCATGGCTTCAACGGACTGTTGCGAGGCTTCGATTATTTTGTTATATTTTAGTCCCTCTATCACTCTGTTTTGTTCCTCTAGTTTTGCCTTTTGAAGAGCGATGATATGTTTCTGGACCATATACCTGAGTACAACAACGTTATCTGATGATAAAAAAATTATTTGATCTATCAGGCTGTGTTGGAAACACAGACAGAAGTTGTTGGAGAGAAGTGAACCGTGAATTAATATTGTGTTATGTATGGACCTACTTATCACAGTGCTCGAAATCTCCACCAATCACAGGTGGTAGTACCTACTTCCTTACTTCTCCAAAAATAATTATCCATAATCCATAACATAATATGTTTACTATAAAATTCAATGTACAAAAGTGGAAATTTTATATTTTAAATAAGTTTTGTAAAACTTTGTGGTAATAATATCGAGTTCTTTAAAAATTGAATCTCCTAATTATACTTCTTTCTAGTATTGTTATAAGCCTACTTGGTATTGATAAATATTTGACTTACCTGTGTTGATAAGTATGATCCCGAGCAAACGCTTTTGCTTTATTTTCTAACGGCGATGACGGCGACTTTACTGAATTTAACTTTTTATTAGATAGCTTTTCGAAAAAAATATTAAGAGTTTCTTGTCGCTGTTTATTAATGTATTCTTTCTTTTTAGACACATGTTCTTTCCATTTCAGTATATATTTATTTAATAAATATGTGTGTCTGTCATTCATTTCTATTCTAAGTGGAGTTATATTTAGAACATCAGTAATATCATTATTTTCAGAGTATGATATTAAAGGGCAATCATGTTTTTCTCTGTGACTCTCTTCTTTATGATTAACAGCGGTGCGTGAAGTAATCGATGAATTTTCAGTTTCAAATTCATTATTTGATTTTGATATCGCCATCATTATTAGTAAAGTTTGCAAATCATTAACTTGCAAATCAAAAGAATGTTCTACGGGCTTGTCATTGCCGTCGCCATTACATAAAGGCGGTGGTACTTGATTTTCTTGTATTACGAAATCTTCTTCTACTGAAAAAATATTTTTTCTAGTGATATCGAGACGTATTAAATTTTCTTCTTGAAGTTTTATAACTTCCGTACTTTTATCTAGCTTATTATTTGAAATGTTGTGTCTAACTTTGCGTTTTAGATAATTGTAATTATTGGCACCATACATTTCTGGCCGGGGTTTAGTATTTAATTTGAAGTCACTATCATTACATAAAACTAATTTAGTCATATCTTCATGTAGATCGTGTTTACATTTATCAGCGTCATCATTAAAAATTTTAATATCATTTAATAGCAGTTCACCACCGTATGTTTCTAATCCAAGCTGAGGTACAATATGAGTTACATTTTCTTTCATAATTATTTTAGTTCGCAGATTGGTTTTACGAAACTCATTGCGCATTTTTACGATTTCTTTGGTGATTTTATAATTGTCTTTCATTCTTTTAATAGGTTTTCTGTAAATAATATGAAAATTAGTTTCAATTGCATATTATTTATGTAGGTAAGTGATTTGAATTCACGTTTTTATTTTTATTTATTTTAAATAAAATGTGATTAATTATGTGAGCAATAAACTAAATATTGTGTCTATAATTACCTGTGCCAGTTAATATTCTTCAAGACACTGTGGCTGTAGGTATCTTTATGCTGCAAGAGGTTTCTACTATTTAACTTTTAAGTGTAAGGCTATAACTATCTATGTGTAGGTAGGGACCTATCTACCGCTACTTTAGAAAATAAAATACTTATAACTACTTAATAGTAACGTTAAAAATATAAATGATCTAATTTATTAGTATTTAAACTTAAAAAATTATGTCTTAGGCGGGACACGAACCCGCCACTCCATGCATGCCGGGCGCGTTGCTTTAACCATTCAGCCACCGAGGCACTACGTCATAGCTCATAGGCGTCAATTTTTCAAGCATATTGTTATCGCTGTAAGACAGCGTTGTTTCATCAAATGTTAGGAATTTGCAGTTTGCACCCTTAGTCCCTTAACATCCGGAAGAAACATCTTTAGATGTTTGTCAGTCAGTTATGAGATGAAACAGATAATTAAATACTTTATCTGATATTTTAGCAACTTAATTGCAATTATAATATCAGTAAGTAGGTACCTATTAAAAATAGTTACCTAAAATCTATTAATAATATAAGGCTGAAGAGTTTGTTTGTTTCTTTGTTTGTTTGAACGCGCTAATCTCAGGAAGTAGGTAAGTACTGGTTCGAATTGAAAAAATATTTTTGTGTTGGATAGTCAATTTAACGAGGAAGGCTTTAGGCTATATAACATCACGCTGGGACCAATAGGAGCGAAGAATTAGTGAAAAGTGTTGCAAAAATAATCGCGATCATAAAAACAAATTGACACAAACGAAGTCGCGGGCAACAGCTATTATAATATAAAGTGATCTAATAGTAAGACTTTTTCATCACCATCTTATTTTTGTTATAATTTATGTTGTATTATTTAAGGCCCATTTATGAAATAAAAAATGTAGATCAAGTTTTCACTCGAAAATATTTTTCGCAACATAGTGTACGGGCCAGCCATCGTACATTCAACTCTAGTTTTAGCTTACGTTGCGACCTAGTCTCGCTCGGGCGTAAATACGATCAAATAATTATTTTAACATTAATTTAGTACGTCACAAACTGTCCAACCAAACACTATTCAAGGAAAGATTTGCCACAATTACTTTGTAAACTTTTAATAAACCTTTTAACTACGGTAATCTTTTCTGTTTGACGTGCTTAACAACTAACTTACCTTTCTCAAATGTATGGCGACTACAAAACCATACATTTTGTGGTCCTTCGAGTAAAAATTCATCAGTGAAGTGTAATAGTGTGTATCAGTGATAACTCTGCGGTAGCGAATCGGTTGACTGGCCTCCCAGAAGCGGGAATCACCAAATCAATTGAGAGTGCGCACATATCGCAGTTCAATCCTGGTACTTACTACACAAATACCTGAAACGAACCAACGCCAAACTCTACGTCTGTCACCATCGACTGCGTGCCAGATCAACGAGCAACGAACTAACAACGCATCTTTTGCTAACTTGTCTAACATACAACTTACCACTCCAACAACAACATGCTGGAATTACAACAACAGTGTTTCAACAACATCAAAACTCTCTGTTCTAACTACAAAAAGGACAGCCAAGTAAGAAAAAACGAAGAATACTTGGAAAAACGTCTGGAGTCCCTCGAAGCTCAGTGGAGTGACTTCAACGAACGACACCCGCACCTTGTCGAATCATTTGAAAATAAGAACATTAACTACTTCACCGAAAATATCTACGAAAACACTAAACAACTTTATGAAACCACGAAGAAAAATATGGAAGAACTTCTACAAAAACTACGTGAAAATAAGTCGGTGGAGTTTGACTTAACAGGCATGCTGGAAGATAGCTCGAACGAAACTTCATCTTCGACTTCGCTATTAGAAATACAAATGTGTAATTTTAAGGCTCTCGATCGTGCTATGTCCAAAATTGATCTCAAAACCATCACCGAGAAATGGGAGCTTCAAGACCTATCCATTTTAAAATCTAAGTGGCAAGCCATCGACAAACTACATTGGCAATTAGAAGCTCAGTACAAAGGCTCTAATGTGAAATACTACAACTTATTCGTCGAAATGGAAGACAAGTATGATGAAATTCGACGAATTCTAAACACAAGAATCTGGTCGACTATTCATTACGAAACCTCGGCGCCAAAAATGGAAATTCCTGAATTTGCTGGCAACTACACCCAATGGGTTTCCTTCAAAGATCTTTTTGTAGAAACTATTCACAACAATCCGATGATAAACAATGCTCAAAAGATGCAGCATCTCAAGTCGAAGCTAAGGGGTGAGGCAGAGCGTATAGTGCAACATCTCAGCGTCAGCGCAGACAGCTATAACTCATGCTGGGATATACTAGTCCAACGGTATGGCAACAGACGCCTTCAGTTTACATCTTTCATCAACACTATGCTCAACTTGCCTACCATACAACAGCCAGACAGCTACAACTTAAAAAAGATGCATGACGTCATGACGGAATGTTTGAATGGAATTTCAAACATTGGCATAGATACCACTACGTGGGATCCACTAGTCGTTCACCTGATGTCATTGAAACTTGATAAGTCTACCTACTCTGAATACATGAAAGAACTGCAAGATCATAGAGAATTACAACCCTTAGGTGATTTTCTTTATTTTCTCGAGTGCAAGTTCATGGCATACGAAACCATGAAAAATGCAAAGAAAGAAACATCAACATTTCAGAATCATAAACCTACTTTTACATCGTTCAACAAACAAGCAAACAGAAACATACCATCATGGAATCTTAAGGAAAAAAATTATCCTATCAAGAAATATAGTTATGAAAACAAGAAAACTTATTACACCGCTTACGGACAGTGCCCGAACTGTAAAGAAGGTCACGTTTTGATGCAATGTCCAGAGTTCATTAACATGAACGCTTTACAACGCAATAATATTGTTACAAAACTGCATTTGTGTGAAAATTGCTTATTCAGCCATGGCAATAACAAATGCACTTCTACAAAAACATGTAAAGAATGTCAAATGAAACATCACACTTTATTGCACAATACTGCAACGAAGTTTTTACCTACAAATAAAACAACGCCGAACGAAACTTACTCAAAACCACGGGCTTCAACTTCTTTTCAACCATCTTCTAATCATCTAACCAGTGATGATATGGAGATCCTACTACCAACTGTACAGCTTCAAGTGATGTCTGTGAATGGTGCTCAAATCAAACTTCGGGCTTTGCTAGACCAAGGTTCGCAAGTGAACTTAATTACTGAGAGGGCAGCGCAACTATTACGACTACCTAGAAGCAGACTAAACGCAACAATTACGGGAGTAGGATCTGTTTCTGGGGACTGTAAAGGACGGATTAATTTATCGTGCAAGTCCATTCACTCTAATTATGCCTTTTTCGTCTAAATAGGGATGAAGTTTGTAGATAGAGCTTTTGTTAAAAATATTTTCTTGCTTCATTAGTTATTTATACTCGTTAGGAAACTCAGCAATTTGAACATATTTAATTATTTGTTCATTCGCGGCTACTAATTCTGTAGTAGTCAGGTGTTTGACTTCGAGTTTCGTCTTAGTACGCGTATTTGTAATAAAACGCCGTATCCATGCCGTGACTTTTGTTACGCGCGTCATTGAATTGCATTTACTAATTATAATATCAATGAAATGTCTGTCTTGATTTGTAGCAAGGGTTTCCACCTTTTTTTTCTTGAGTTCTGTGTTAGTAGTGTATAAACATGTAGGATTATTTGAGTTCTTGTCACTTAGTAAGTTTTTCAAAAATTCGGGACCTTTCCACCACAATTCAAAGTTGATTAATTTGCTGGGGTACAGTCCTCGAGTGGCACAGTCTGCTGGATTTTGTTCTGACTTGATGTAAAATCTCTAATTATGCCTTTGAAGCTCAGGCTCTGATTATGAAAAAGCTCACTAACAACTTACCTAACTCGTCGTTTGAGAAAACTAACTGGCCACACTTAGAAAATTTGAAGCTCGCAGATCCAGACTTCCACATGTCGCGCCCTATCGACCTACTTTTAGGAGCCGACGTTTACTCCGATATCTTACTTGATGGAGTACTAAAGGGAAGCCAACAATCACCGATTGCGCAACAGACTCAATTAGGATGGATACTGTGCGGAAAATTAAAAACTTTGAACTGTCACGTGACGCTAATTGATCTCAGCGAAATATCCAAATATTGGGAGAACGAAGACATCGTTCAAGACTACAATGACCTATCTAAGGACGATTACTGTGAAAAACATTATTTGAAAAATGTACAACGTCACTCAAGCGGCAAATACATCGTAGAAATGCCATTTTGTTCCAACTATGAAGAAAAAGTAGGGAACACCAGATCTATCGCTATTTCTCAATATTTACAACTTGAAAAACGACTTGAGAAGAACAAGAAACTTGCTCTGATGTACCGAGATTTTATCAAAGAATACACAGAGTTAGGACACATGAAACCGTCGTATCCAATATCTACTTACCTACCTCAATGTTATTTACCTCATCATGGTGTGCTACGTGAACAATCAACAACCACAAAATTGAGAGTTGTATTTAATGGCTCTCAAAAATCAACAAGTGGATTCAGTATCAATCAACTACAAGAAAAGGGTCCTAATCTACAAAAGGATATTCAGGCGCTCATCTTAAATTGGAGATCTTACAAATATGCTTACACTGCCAACATTGAGAAAATGTGCCGCTGTATAGAAATCAGCCAAAGTCAACAAAAACTACAAAAAATAATTTGGCGAGATTCACCATCAGAGAAACTCAGAGAGTATGAACTTTGCACCGTAACTTATGGAATGAAATGTGCACCCTGGCTTGCTATGAGAACTCTCAAACAACTTGCAATTGACGAGGGTCACAAGTACCCGGAAGCAGCTTCCGTACTCCAAGATGAGTTTTACGTCGACGACCTTGTAAGCGGTCACAATTCAATCTCTCAAGCAATCAGACGTCAACAATCATTAATCGATCTGTTAAGACTCGGCGGAATGAATTTGAGAAAATGGTCAACAAATGACAAACTCTTATGAAAAATCTATCTCAAGATCAAATTTCCACGAATAACAACTTCGACTTCAAAAATGAAGAATCGATGAAAACCCTTGACCTTGGCTGGAACCCCAACAGTGATAATTTTTCTTTTAATTGGGAGCTAAAGGTCAATAACAAAGCTGAATTGACCAAAAGAATGCTATTATCGGAGATATCGAAACTTTACGACCCTTTGGGCTGGCTCTCACCTGTCACTATTACCGCAAAACTCTTATTCCAAAAGGTATGGACGTCCAAGTTAGGATGGGACGATACTTTACCATCCGAAATTCAAAAAGATTGGCTTAAACTGAGAAGCGAGCTGCCATTAGTCAAAGACGTCAAACTTAATAGATGGCTAGGGGGACAGCAATCAAACATTGAATTACTTGGCTTCTCAGATGCAAGTGAAAAGGCCTACTCGTGCGTCATCTACAGTTATGTTACTAACAACGATAGCCCACCTACTATAAACTTACTCGCTGCCAAAACTAGGGTTGCCCCTCTGACACATAAAGCAACATTACCAAAAATGGAGTTGTGTGGTGCCCTGCTGCTTTCACAACTAGTCGCGAAAACCAGAGAAGCCTTCAAAGGTTATGAAATGAGGGTCCGTGCATGGTGTGACTCTCAAGTCGTGCTTGCCTGGCTGCAAGGAGACGCATCCAGATGGGAAAGATACGTGGCCAACCGAGCTAACAAAATCAAGCAAATCATTCCACCAGAAAATTGGTTTTACATCAAGTCAGAACAAAATCCAGCAGACTGTGCCACTCGAGGACTGTACCCCAGCAAATTAATCAACTTTGAATTGTGGTGGAAAGGTCCCGAATTTTTGAAAAACTTACAAAGTGACAAGAACTCAAATAATCCTACATGTTTATACACTACTAACACAGAACTCAAGAAAAAAAAGGTGGAAACCCTTGCTACAAATCAAGACAGACATTTCATTGATATTATAATTAATAAATGCAATTCAATGACGCGCGTAACAAGAGTCACGGCATGGATACGGCGTTTTATTACAAATACGCGTACTAAGACGAAACTCGAAGCCAAACACCTGACTACTACAGAATTAGTAGCCGCGAATGAACAAATAATTAAATATGTTCAAATTGCTGAGTTTCCTAACGAGTATAAACAACTAATGAAGCAAGAAAATATTTTTAACAAAAGCTCTATCTACAAACTTCATCCCTATTTAGACGAAAAAGGTATAATACGTGTTGGCGGCCGTATAAACAACTCCAACTTACCATTTGAAATGAAACATCCCGCCATCATCCCTCGAAGTGGACACCTTACTCGGCTACTTATCGAACAAGCACACTTGAGAACACTTCACGGCGGGGCTCGATTAACGTTAGCTTACCTAAGACAACGATATTGGATCATTGGTGGTAATCGAGCAGTTAAAGCTGAACTACGTCATTGCATCCGGTGCCATCGTCACAGACAGACAAAAAATCATCAGATCATGGCTGATTTACCACCACAACGTGTCACACCGTCCCGGCCGTTCACACACAGTGGAGTTGACTTCACTGGTCATGTGGACGTCAAACTGAACAAGGGAAGAGGTGTTAAAACTTCAAAGGGATACATTGCTATCTTTGTGTGTATGGCGACAAAAGCCGTACATATAGAGCTTGTTTCAGACCTTAGCACTGAAACGTTTATAGCCGCTTTCCAAAGAATGTGTGCTCGTCGTGGCACTCCTAAACATGTTTACTCTGACTGCGGAACCAACTTTATCGGCGCATCTAAGTTATTGCGAAATGAATTCTGTGAATTTAAAAAGCAACTTTCGTCGGAGTTTTTTAACCACATTGGACAGCTGGAGGTGGAATGGCACTTCAATGCTCCTGCCTGGCCTACAGCAGGTGGCCTTTGGGAATCTGCTGTTAAATCGATGAAGTTCCATCTTCGTCGTGTTCTGGGAGAGCAGAAACTTACCTTCGAAGAGTTTCAAACTTTACTGGCACAGATCGAAGCGTGCATGAACTCTAGACCTCTGTGTCCACTAACTGAAGACCCTGAGGAATTTCAAAACTACCTGACTCCTGGGCACTTCCTTACTGGCGGCCCTGTAACGTCACTTCCGATCTCCGACAACAGCGACGCTAAAAATATTAACTTACGCCGGCGGTGGCAACTAACTGAAAACATGCTACAACACTTTTGGAAAAATTGGTCTAATGAATATTTAACACAACTACAAGGCCGAAGCAAATGGAATGAACCGACTAAAAACATCAAAGGCGGCGATATCGTGCTGATCAAGGACAACAACTTGCCGCCTGGGAAATGGGCTATGGGTCGTGTGCTTGAGACTCATCCCGGTGCTGACGGATATGTACGAGTAACAACCTTGAAAACACAAACTGGTGTCATCAAACGTCCCATTGTGAAATTGTCACCGCTCCCGCTGAAAACTGAAACATGCAGTGGCACAGAGTTGCCATCAACACATAGTACACACGAAGAGCCTCATCAAGATGAAATCACATCCAACCCGCTAAAAAAGTCAAAGAACATTAAGACAAAAGGATTTCCAGCTTTAATTACTACTCTAATAACAATGTTTACCTGCATTATATCTGGGTCATGTGGCGACGACGTGACGTCAAGCGTTCACATTACAAAACTTGAACTCGACCGGCCGATATATTATGACACTGTCGGTAAATTGCAAATGATTCACGATGAGTGGACTCTACTCATGTACTACAATTTAACCAGTTACTGGGTTAGAGTAAATCGGATCAAGACTTACCTTCAAGATTTGAACGATCTATGTGAGAAGACTGACCCTAGATATTGCAAAACTACTCTAGAGCAACTATCACACGAGATGGAACTACTTGACTACTACAACATTATTTTAATGGCACCACAAAAACATTTATACGAACGTAGAAAACGCGGCTTAATCAATGGCATTGGCAGCATCGCTAACAGTTTGTTCGGAGTTTTAGATCAACAATTCGCAGACAAGTATCGAAACGACATCGAAGCCATACAAAATAACGAAAACTATTTGCTTAGTCTGGTAAAGAATCAAACATCGATCGTAGAACTCGAAAACAAGGTGCTAAAGAAAACCGAAGATAACATGAACCGACAGTTTACTATGATGGAAGGTTTCATGAATCAAACCGATAGCAGTTTAGCTAAGATTGAATCTGCTATGGAAGCCATGATGGCTACTAGCTACTTCAACTCGGCAGCACTGACAACATACTTGCTCATTAAAAACATGAGAGTAATGCAAGATATGTTATTTGACACCCTCACTGACGTCTATAAAGGGCACATGGACGTCCATTTACTTACTCCAGCAAACCTGATCCACCAACTGAATGACATTTCTGGTAAATTGCCTAAATCATTAACTTTACCGGTGGAAAACGTTAGAGAAGACATCAAAACTGTCTACAAACTACTGTACGTAAAAGCACGAGTTACTTCGGAGTACTTTTTGTTCGAAGTTCATATTCCACTCACTTCAGATGAAGATTTTATTGTCTACAGAATGATTTCACTGCCGGTCAACACTACAAAAGGAATGACAAAAATAGATTTACAAACTCCGTATATTGCTGTAAACTTCCATAAAAATACCTATATACCTATCACAGAAACTGATTTAAAGCTGTGCACTCAAGTGAAACAAGATAGCTTCCTCTGTTATCAAAACTTACAAGTGTTCAATTTACATAACAACAACGCTCCATGCGAAGCTAAGTTATTGAGTCACAGTTCGGGGACACCCTGTGACGTCAGGCAGGCGGCATGCAATGAAGCGTGGATCGCATTACATGCGCCGAACAGCTGGTTGGCCGTCTGCTGCGGAGCTTGCACTTTGCGCACGGTATGCAACTACGACGTGACGTCGCATTCTATGACGTCATCCGGCATAGTAAAACTTGCGCAAGGGTGTGTACTCCAATCTAAAGAATTCACCATTCACTCACATAATGAGTACAACACCAAAATGAATATGGACGACTACTACTTCAATATCCCAGCTCTCAACTCTACAACAGCAAACAACATTATCGACTTAACTCGTCACAATTTGTCATGGAACGTGCTTCGAGAACATGATACTGACCTCCAAGAGATTGATAGGCAACTAAATTCCCTCAAGGAACATGAAGTCTTGCCCTCGTCAATTTCGAGCCACGACATCCACCAATACTCCATCTGCTATATTCTTCTCGGCGCAGCGATTATTGGAATAACTGTGTGGATATCAAGAAAACTTCTAAGAATTTACTGCACCAAAAACAGAAGAGTAACGCCATGTACAAATGAGATGCTGGAACTAGAAGATATGAAACAAGAATTATACATGAGAACTCGACACGGAACCTAGCAACAGCACAGTCGCCCGCGCAACCGACGCGCGCGCGGCCCGCTAGGACACCAACTACAGAAACGTCAAAAAATGTTACATTTAGTTTTAACGATTAGTACTTATAATCATTATTTGCTTTGTACTGGCATTTCTTTATCTTGATTGATTTTCTCTTTAGTCTATCTTTATTTAATCCTTTCTTTTCGGGTTGCCAATATGTACGGGCCAGCCATCGTACATTCAACTCTAGTTTTAGCTTACGTTGCGACCTAGTCTCGCTCGGGCGCAAATACGATCAAATAATTATTTTAACATTAATTTAGTACGTCACAAACTGTCCAACCAAACACTATTCAAGGAAAGATTTGCCACAATTACTTTGTAAACTTTTAATAAACCTTTTAACTACGGTAATCTTTTCTGTTTGACGTGCTCAACAACTAACTTACCTTTCTCAAATGTATGGCGACTACAAAACCATACACATAGTTATAAATTTTTATAGCTGGTCCTAAGCCTGTGAAGGTATGGAGGGAAAATCAACAACTTATGAATAGTATCGTAATGAATGAATGAGATGCGCATCGCGTAGAAAGTGTGTTGCTAGGAGGCCGTATCATTTCAGATTTTTGGCGGACATTTTCTAAGTGCTTTATCTTGAAATGTTTGTACCTAAACAGCTGACGTATATTTTCTTTTGGTATAGCCCAGGTCTATACCAAAAGAATATATACGTCATTTGTTTTTTTTTTATCTCGTAAATTGATTTAGAGAGAAAATAAGTAAGTAAGTAGTATGTTAAGTAAATTTAAGTTGATTTGTGAATTTCATTAAAATAATACTGTAAATTTCTAATGCTTTGAGTTATATTTAATTGTTTGATCTGAAACAATCAAATTTAACTCGAGCATTATCATTACACTTATGGCTTACTTTTTTATTTGCATACAAACTAAAATTGTGGGATTCCGATTAATATGTTTTTTTTTTTAAATGATTAATTATATCAGAATTCTGACTTCACCATAGTATTTATAGGTATGCTTATATTAGCATAGGCTGGTCACGGCTTGTAATTATACCCTTTACCCAACACCCTGTATATTAATCTACTCATTTAAATGTAGTTAAGTGTAAATAATGCTGCCTTCCTACTTGTTTGCAAGACAATATAATATAAGACAGAATATGAAAATAGGTACACATACCATAGTCCTCCTGGCCTCCATTCTTAAAGTCATATTAGTTGGTTGGTAATCTGGTGAAAGTTTACACAAATCTCTATAATTATATATATTTTTACGTAAGAGATCTTCCATAATTTAAAATAACTTAAAAGCTTAATGAAGTCTCACAACCAAGTGCTTAAACTGCAATTTTTGTTTTATCAATACTTGCTTTGTTGTTGCTAGCGGAAGCCATTGGCCTTTTTTTGTGTAATCGATAGCAGAATAGCATT
Organism: Anania crocealis; assembly: GCA_949315895.1. Classification (NCBI taxonomy): domain Eukaryota; kingdom Metazoa; phylum Arthropoda; class Insecta; order Lepidoptera; family Crambidae; genus Anania; species Anania crocealis. The sequence goes on from OX438856.1 coordinate 4,131,512, forward strand.
ACTTATTAAAATATGGAACCATCGACTGCTGCAAACACGTATGTATAAGTATGTAGATATGTAGTTTGAATTTGCAACATTTCTTGAATTATAACAATAGAAAACCTGAAATATCTCTACAACGATACGAGAGTAAAGAAACCGAATTGAAACTGTCATAAAAAAGGTTTATGAACTTTATTCATTCATTCATTCTCTGAGAATTACCTACTTACTTAAACAAATAATAGGTAAATTACGTCATGAGAGACAGTAAGCGTATCTAAATAAAGGTAAAAATAAAAAACCGGCTTAGTGCGAGTCGGACTCACTCACGAAGGGTTCCGTACCATTGACTAGGTAAACAGTAGGTAAGAAGGTAATAAATTTAGTTAATGTAGGTACTTAGTGCCTATCTGTTGCCATTATTGGTACAGAGTAAAAAAAGGGCAAAAAATCGCGTTTGTTGTATGGTAGCCCCCGTTAAATATTTAATTTATTTTGTTTTTAGTATTCGTTGTTATTGCGGCAACAGAAATACATAGTAATGTAAAAAAAAAGTAAAGTAACAGCCTAAAATCATCCCACTGCAGGGAAAAGGCCTCCATCATTGAATTTAAGTCACTGCAATGATGGGTATTGGCATAATCATCATGCTTGCCAAATGCGGGTTGGTGATCACAAACCCGAGCAAACGTTCGAAAATTCGAAACTTTTTGTGGCCCGACCCGGGGTTCGAACCCGGGGTCCCGAGATCTTGGCCCGGTATTTAAACCACTAGAGTCTAGACCAACGGGGCGTAGGTACCTACAGAAATACATAATTATTAATAACTGTCTAGCTATCGCGGCTTTTGAGAATTTTGAGATAGAGCCTGTTGGTTGTCAGACAGACGGACAGACAGCGTAGTCTTAGTAATAGGGGCCCGTTTTTACCCTTTGGGTACGGAACCCCAAAAATATGTCGGGTCGGCTAGGATTCGCAAATATCTGCGTCCATTGCTTGACTACTGTTGTCTTACCGTACCGACATAATGTTCAATTGTTGCCACTTTAACTGCACCTATTACAAAAAATGGTGTTTTGATAGGCTATTATTGACAATGCAAAAAAAGTCTCAATTAGGTACCTACTGGTATCAGTACCTACATGTACCTATATGTATTCAGTATTATGAGTTAGAAAATGGATAATAACTAACGTTAATTTAAAACAAGTTAGTTACGGGATAAATAAACAATAAATAAGTAAATAAATAATCTGTATTGCAGTAAATGTGGTAGGTACATTAGCCTGTGGAAATACATATGGCATCTCACATTTAACCAAACATTTGGTGTGCTATATTTACAGAGAGGCATGCATACAATTACTTACATCATAAAAAAAAGGAAATACTTACAAAGTTACAATTAATTGGCTCAGTGTGGCCCATTGAGACATTTGTCTTAAAATATTAACTGTCTAAGCAACGTTTTAGTGAGCAACTGTTTAATTCCTAAACATCGTTTAAGAGTACGAATCGACTCGTTTCTGTACATTTTGTTATCTGATTGTAAAGAAGTCAAATACAATTGAAATAAAATTGCACCTGATTCTTGCATGTGGCGCGGAGGGATTTTTCATTTCCTTGCAATAATTAGTGATTAAACGAACTTACCTGAGTGAAGTTCTATCATAATTATACGAAGCGCTTAGTCCGAAGAGATTAGTATTACAGATTATAAACAACATGTAGTTACGCTTTAGTGTTACCGCTTTTACACTGTGGTTGAGAGACTTCTTTAGGGTAGCAATGGGTAATGGCGGTCACTTAAGGCAAAAAACTCATATTTCGGAAAATATTTTTTATTTGTTTATATAGTTTTTAACAAATTAAACTTAAATCAGTCTTCTAACATTATGGCAATAATAGAGATCAGTATTAATTTAACTTTTGGCTTAATCAGCATTTTAAAAAACTATGATGTTGACCGGTATTAAACGCACCTGTTGTTAAATCCGGTCAGCACGTGTCTAACACCGGTCAAGCACGGTTGACACATATATCACACTTAAAGTCCCTAGGAGAATCAAACCCTGAACATTCTTCATGAGCCCATAGCCCACAAAGAACACACCTATACCTCAATTCATTGTCGCGGCCCAAATCATCGCAGATAATACATCTATCCTGGCGATCTTCATCGATGTCTGTATCATCGTCTTCTCGTAAGTCGTCCATATTGATATCCGAGTTTGATGTGTTACTTTCTTTATCTTGAAGAACTTTTCTCTTAACTCTCCTTTTCTCTATCCCTTTAGGTATTCTTTTGTTTCTAATTTTTTCTGCGGGTTTATTTTTAACAATAGGTTTTTAAGTTTTTTTAGCGTCGTTCTGTCTAACAGTCTTTTTGGTTTTAGCTTCAGCCTGATTTTTAATTATTTTTGCTTGTTTTTTATTTTCCTTCTCCAACAAAGTTTCTTTAAGAGGAGTTCCAGTTATAACAATTAAATGCTGTTTTCGAGAACTGTGTCTTTTTTTAACCATAGAAGAATGCTTTGGAACGGGCAGCAAATCTTTGGCAGCAACTGTTTGTTTAGAAGTTGAAGGGACGGGATTATCATAATCAATTATTTGTCCTTTGTCCTTGTGAGCAGTCTGGTTTGTAGGATGTAATGTTTTTGTGCAATGAGCATCTGTCTTTGAATAAACATCATTGTTATGCATGGCTGGATTTGCTGGTTGAAGAACTAGTGCCTCATCAGAATTAAAAATAATCGGATCGTTAATATTAATGACTGGTGATAGGGTTGCAGAAACTAGTGCCTGTTCAATTATTTTCATCGGTTCTTGATCAAAAAGGAGTGATTCTGAAACAGTTGAATCGGTAGATGGACTGAGGTTTGTAGATTTTCTTTCAATTTGAGGGTCTGGGGTACGAATATTCCTATGATGTAACTCTTCATCGAAAATAAAAAGGGTTCAGTAGTATTTAGGAACTCAGCAGTTAAGAAATCTTTCTCCGTAAACACTTCCGGGATTAAAGGATATATGTCAGTAGCGGCAATACCTGACTCAGCTTTTGGAATGGTCGCAACTTTTTGGAAAGCCTTCCTGAAGAGTGAAGCAATGTCAGTTTGAACAATTTGACGTCCCAAATTGGATTTCATAAACAGGTTGCATTCTTTTTTGTAGGCAGTTTTGAATGGACCATAAATAGAAACATCCATTGGTTGCATCCGATGTGAGCCATGTGGTGGCAAAGACAACATCACAATGTGTTTTGCTTTGCAGAACTCGTAGGCTCTTAAAGAGATATGACTACAGTGATTGTCTAAAACAAGTAGTATTGGTTCATTTTCCGAAGGCTTTGTACATTCAGCAAAATGTTTTAACCAATCCACAAAAAGATCTTCGTTGATCCAGCCATTTTTGGAACATTTATAAATGGCTCCTCGTGGTCCATCCACTTCCAAAGTCACTGAATGTCTTTGACGTGGATATATTAGCATGGGAGGAATGAACACTCCTGTTGCGCTCATTGCACACACTGCTGTCACAGTTTTACCTCTTTCACCGCTTGTTATTGATCCCACGCGTTTCTGTCCCTTTTCAGCGATAATTTTTCCAGGTTCTTGAACCGATGAGACTCCCGTTTCATCAACGTTATATATATTTCTAGGTAAAAACTGATATTTTTCCATTAAACTCTCCAGCAACTCGAAAAATATGGTTACTTCCTGCTTATTAAAGGCTGTTGCTCTATTCAAGCTTGTACCTTCAGCTTTACGCGAAGATAGTTTATTTCTTTTCAAGAATCCTTTTAGCCAGTCTCTTCCAGCCATTCCGAGATTTTCGTTAAAATTGTGGGGTATGTTATTCTTTTCAGCATATTCATAAGCCATCTTCCTGATATCAAGTGCAGTGCAGCCGTAAAAAATTTTACCTAACAACTTAATTTGATCAGCCATTTCAGTTTCTTGTTCTTTACTGAATATTGTGGACCTTCCTAGACGTGGTGTTTCTTTATTTCTATTCTTTATTCTTTCCTGGAGGGTAGAAAATGGTATTCCAGTCTCCCGCGCAGCTTTTCTGATTGCCATTCCATTTTGCACTAGTCTAAACGCTAATTCCAGTGAATTTTGGTTCCACTTCACCTTTACGCGTTCTTTGCTTCTTCTTCCCGACATTCTAAGACAAGAATAAAGCAGTGAAAATTATGAAAAAAGATGCAGTCATTGTGATGTATGTAGAATTACGTGTTGGTAATACCGGTCACACTGACCGGCATTACCCGCATTTATGATATTTTGAATACAACGATTACTCTAAAAAACCGTTTATCGTAATTGAAAAAAAAGTTTAATTAGGTAAACACAGATAGATTATTAACATACTTCTAAAATAGCAATCTACAGATTATTAGAAAAACATGTACTAACCTCTTATTTTCGTAAGACGAAAAATTACATCAATTTGGCGGGAAAGCAACTGATGTACGCCTATACTCAACGAATGCTCAGAACTGAGCGGAGATTGGTGCGGGTATTGCAGGGCCGTGTCACGCTACCTGTTACGTATGTGTGCGTGCTCGTATATGCTTAGTTTAGGAGGCAACGAGTTGACCGGTATTGCCGACTGACCGGCATTACCCATTCTTACCCTAACTCCTGTTTTTTTTTTTTTTTTTTGTGTTGGCAACCCCCTCAAACCATAGACCGCCTGACTCAGCTTCCTCTGGTCATTTAGTTTAGAGCTCTGATTTTTGATGTTGCATATTAAAACATTTCTTTTGTGAAGTACGGGTGTAAAGGGAGGGTCGGGAAAGCATACTAATCTCTTCGGACTAAGCGCTTCGTATAATTATGATAGAACTTCACTCAGGTAAGTTCGTTTAATCACTAATTATACTTCGCGCTTAGTCCTCAAGATTAGTATTACAGATTATAAACAACATGTAGACCTTGAGAGTCAAGACAAAAGAAAAATGTTTTAATTAGATTTTTATTTTTATTTTTTTTATTATATTAATCATAGTTATTTGAAAATACTTTTAATATTCAAATACACTTTATTTGATAAATTGAACAGTGTACATTTACTGTTCATAGTAAGTGAATACAATTATTACTACATAATAATTAGTTCATTACTATAGATATAAATTAATATAATATTCTTGTATTATGATCTAATTATAGCCATTGCAAATGACAAATCATTTCCGTTTACAATATTTCTTTTATAATACTTTGCGAAAGTATTTGACGTACCACTCCAACCGGCGGTGTTACGAATTAGATTAACACTGACCCCCTGAGATTGTGCACGAGACGTCGCGGCATGACGCGTGCTGTGCGCAGAAAATATGTTCGTATCCAGCCCGCACTCGCCCAGTGTGGCTTTTACCCAGCGGCTGAGCGTTTGTGAGCCGACAGCTTTGTGCGGTTTACTTATGCCTATGAATAGATTTGTTGAATTTCGTAAGGACGAAGTTTTTTGTAAGTAGCATTCTAACGCTTTAGCGGGACAGATAGAAGGCTTATCGTTAAAATAGGGCAGTAGTAAAATTGGTTGTTTCGCGCCAGGACGAGAAGTTTTTATAAAATCAGGAATTTTTATCATTATTTGCTCGTTAAGGAATTCTATATTTATTGTTTTTATTTTAGAAAATGTTTGCATTCTGTGAGCTGTTATAAGGGCCAATAAGGTAATGGTCTTTTTGGTAAGTTGATTTAAAGGTAAGTCTTCGTTGGGGAACCATGAACTTAGATGATCCAGGACGCCGTTAGTGTCCCAAGTAATATTATATTTAGGAAGTGGTGGTCTAATTCGAAACACTCCTTTTAGGAATCTCTGTAGCATATCATCTTTTGCTACGGCTGGGCCAAGTGTCAATGAAAGGGCAGATCTATATGAATTTAATGTCCCATATTGACATCCTTCGTTAAACATTTGGGTTAAAAAGGATATTACGATAGGAACTGATGCTTTGTAATAATCGACTGAGTTGTATTGACAAAAGGACCACCACTTGCGCAAGCACACATCATACTGTCTTATTGAATTATCAGCTAAAGATGATACCATAATGTCTAGGGAGGCTTTCGGTAAGCTTCTCCTTGTTAACGCCTCCCGGATAACACTCCTGCAACCAGGGTAAGGGAGGAGTGTATTCGGCGAGGGCTGTAATGAAAAGATAGGGCGTTATCGTTAGGTAAGAAGGTAACGGTATTTGACACAATGAGGCTTCGAAATAGTGGATACCAAGCCTGTGTAGGCCATAAAGGCACAATCATGATCCCACGCGCGCTATCAGCTATGATTTTCCTAAGAGTTTTGAGGATCATTGAAAAAGGTGGGAAAGCGTAAAAATAATAGTCGGACCAACATACTGTAAACGCATTAATAGCTATCGCGTCCGGATCCCTATGCCATGAAATGTAATTTGTACATTTATAGTTCAGGCGACTTGCAAAAAGGTCAATTTCTGGTGTACCGAAAGCGAGCGTTAAACGTTGAAAGGCCTCGTCAGTCAATTCCCATTCAATGTCAGGATGGGTTTTGCGAGACTCTGCATCTGCAACTACGTTGTCACGAGATCGAATGTATGATGCAAAAATAAATAGCCTTCGGGCTTCGCACCATTGCCAGATATCTCTGGTTATTTGTGTCAGATGGGGAAACTGGATGCCGCCCATGCGATTAATGTATGATATTGCGGTGGTGTTATCTATACGCAGAAGTACCTGACGATTGTGCAAGTCCTTAGCGAAAATTTTTAAGGCTATAAAAGCGGCAAGCAACTCAAGATAATTTATGTGCCGTTCTTGTTCGTTTTGTGACCATTGACCACTTGCCGTGCTACCATCACAACAAGCACCCCACCCCGTTGTTGAGGCGTCAGAGTAAATTTCGGCAGCATAATCGTCATCTCTGATAAGATGTATGGAGTGATTTATAGAATTCAGCCACCACTGAATATCAGGTAAAACACAGTCAGGGATATTCATGAATCTATCGTAATCGTTATGGTTTTGCAAACTTAGAAATTTCCATCGTTCTAATTCTTTGGTGTACAGCCATCCGTATTCAATAGCCGGGCAAACTGATACAAGTAATCCAACCAATTTGGCATAGTTTCTGATCCTGCAACGTTTTACTTGGGAAAAATATTTTAATTCATTGTAAATGCGCAATCGTTTTTCATAAGGCAAACTAAGTGTCATACTAGATGAATTTATAACCATTCCCAAAAACTTACAAGATTGGGAAGGTACAAGTACACTTTTTTCTACATTTACAATGAAACCTAAGAAAATAAGTAGCTTTTTTGTAGTTTGAATATTGGTCAAACATTGTTGGTATGATTGGCCAAATAATAACCAGTCATCCAAGTACAGGGTAGATAACAATCCAGAGGATCGTAGGCATTTTGCAACGGGTTTCATAATTTTTGTGAAAATATAAGGTGCCGTACTCAAACCAAAGGGAAGAACGTTAAATTGATAAGTTTTGTTTTCAAAAGCAAAACGGAGGTACTTTTTGGACTCGTTATGTATTTTTATTAAAAAGTAAGCGTCTTTGAGGTCAAGAGTGGCCATAAAACATTTTTCATTTCCTTGCAATAATATAGATTAATCACCAATACTTACTACCCATATTTTAGAAATATTACGTTCGTGTTACGATTGACTGTCGTTTTACACGAAAGTACATGCTATCCTAAACATTAAATTTTACCAATAATTTGAAGATAATAATACGGTCTTTTTGCAGATCACGCGGACACTTTTTTAATTTTCTTTCTAGTATAGCAAAAAATTATTGCTGAAATAACGTAATATTAAAAAAAATTCCATTTTACAATTATTATTTTTCTGTTATATTGAACATTTATTAATATATTTGAAATATCACAAAGTAATCTACATGTTTCCTTTTAAAATCAAGTAATTGTTATTTTACAAAAAAAATGTATACTTCATTAGTTAGCAAACCTACGTCATAATGAACTATAAAATCAAGCGAGCAAAACTGCTCGTGCTGCTTGCTAGTGACTTTCCATATGTTACAATGTACTCTGTGCTAGTGACCACAGAGTACATTTTAATACTGGAATGGAAAGTGACGACCGGGCCTTCCCAGAGAGAGGACGTATCGCTTTGTATCACTGGCTGGAGCTCCCGAGCTTCACGTAAATATAACCGCCGAAATATATCGCGACTAACACATCTTGATCAAGTGGTATATTTTTAATTATGGTTTTATTTCAGTTTTTTGACTATGTCTATCAATATAGTACACATTTTTGATTTGGCTTAAAATGGCCTGGACCTGGACATGAATATCCAGGATTTCATGATGAAGCTAGTAGTTTGAGATATATAGCATTTCCTAGTATAAGTAACATAGCTTCGCCGTGATTGGGCTTGTTTGATTTGTTTTGAGAAGTTCTGTGGACATGGATAGTTTCAAATAGATAATTATCTCATTAATTTTATCATAAGTTATCTTTCATTGATAGATATTTCAGTAATGGTGAGTCGTATCCATAAAAAAATTTTGTTTTTGACCCCCTTAATAAGCCCAACTGGTTACCTGGCCAATATATTCTGACCTCTAAAAAAGGTCAAGTGTGAGTTGGTAATATTTTTTCCTGCTGCACATAAAATCGGCCGAAAAGAAAAAATTGTCTTTCTCGGACCCCCTTGGTACACAAGGTGGAAGCAAAAAGTGAAAAATTTTAGCTCAATACGAGGGCGGGTCAATAAGTCCGTGACTTTTGGAATAAAACACAGATTTTTTGATAAACAAATCATTTTATTTTTCAACGTTGTCTCCCTTGAGCTCTATACACTTTGTCCAACGCTTCTCCAATTTTTTTATCCCTTCCAAAAAATATGATTTGTCGAGGTCCTCAAAATAGACCTTTGTTTGCGAGATGACTTCATCATTGGAGTCAAATCTTTTTCCACCAAGCCATTTCTTCAGGTTTGGGAACAAAAAGTAGTCACTCGGAGCCAAATCTCGAGAATAGGGTGGATGAGGGAGCAATTCATAGCCCAATTCATGGATTTTTGCCATGGCAACTGCACATGTGTGCACCCTTGCATTGTCTTGGTGGAAAAGAACTTTTTTCTTGGCCAAATGAGGTCGGTTTTTATTCAAATCGTCATTGAAGCGGTCCAATAAGTTGGCATAATATTCCCCATTGATTGTTCTTCCCTTTTAAAGGTAGTCAATGTGGATTATCCCACGTGCATCCCAAAAAACAGTCGCCATAACTTTATTGGCTGACAAACCCACCTTGGCCTTCTTTGGCGCCGATTCACCCTTAGAAACCCACTGTTTTGACTGTTGTTTGGTCTCTGGTGTGTTGTGATGGATCCATGTTTCGTCCATGGTTACAAAACGGTGCAAAAACTCCTCCATATTGCAATTAAACAACGCCAAACCTTCCTGTGAAGTTGTTACACGATTGCGTTTGTGGTCGACTGTGAGCAAACGCGGCACCCATCTTGCGGAAAGCTTTCTCATGCCCAATTGATCTTTTAAAATTGAAACCACTGAGCCATGCGAGATCCCTACGGCTTCCACAATCTCTTGCACTTTCAATCTTCGGTCGGCCAACACCATATCGTGAATTTTTTCGATTGTTTCGGGTGTAGAGACCTCAACTGGGCGTCCAGGACGTTCGGCATCTTCAGTGCTTTTACGGCCACAACGAAATTCAGTAAACCACTTTTTTACCATTGAAATCGATGGTGCAGAGTCCCCATAGTATTTATCAAGCTTAGCCTTGGTCTCGGTAATGGTTTTTTTTCGCAAAAAATAATGCTTAATAAGCACACGAAATTCACCTTTTTCCATTTATTCCTCAAATTACTGGGTAGTTTGATAAAGATAGCTGTCGGACACAAACTAACTGACGCAGCAAGTTCAAATTTTGATAGGAGTCAACTGACAGATACCTGTTGCCAGGAGTAGTGTTGCTTTTTCGGTAAAGAGGTCAGAAATTCAAAAAGTCACGGACTTATTGACCCGCCCTCGTACAATACTCGAATCGACCGAAAATTCAGCTATGTCAATATTTCATATAAAATTATTCAAGTCCCAGCACCATTATATAATGCCTGAACATGGATAGTTTCCTGGGTTAAGATTAGATGGCCAAAGCATCTCCTAGATGGAGCAACATATTCTAGCCGTGTTTGATTTGTCTAAAAAAGTTCTTTGGACATGGACAGTTTCCAGGGTTTGATGATGTAGCTGGTATATGACCAAAGCATCTCCTAGATGAAGCAACATATTCTAGCCGTGTTTGGGCTTGTTTGATTTGTCCAAAAAAGTTCTCTGAACATATACAGTTTCCAGGGTTTGATGATGAAGCTAGTATATGGCCAAAGCATCTCCTAGATGAAGCTACATAATTATTCTAGCCGTGTTTGGACATGGGTAACTACATGGTAATTATTTTTTTTTTGTTTTTGGCTTCTATGACCGTTCATTCGGTCATAATTTCGCCAATGTCGGGTTTACCGGGTCACGGGGTCATATAAAATTACATGAAGCAATAGAACAGCCTCTAGTCTCAAACTATTCACATTAATTGCAGGCAACACAAATATAATAGGAATAGACAAAAAAACATATAGATATTAAAATTTAATATTATATACAGAAATATACTTACAGATATGTTTAATAATCGATGAAGAGGGAAACGAAAGGAGGAATTGGAAATTCATAGGACGAGGGACTTTAGTCGGAAGATAATCATACAGCGAGATAGGGTATTTTGGACAGTTAAAGAAAATATGATCCAGAGTCCCTTCATCGAGCCCGCATTCACAGAGAGAATTGTCGCGGATGTGGAGTTTATGTAGGAAAACTGGAGTGCAAGCATGGCCAATTCTCAGGCGACAGAGAGTAGAGATCACACGTTTCTCAAAAGAAATGTGCCAGAACCACGGTTTACACGGGATCTCAGGCTGAATATCGCCATAACGGCGACCCTTAATTCTTGAAGAGAGATTCCATCTTGTTTGCCAATCATTTGTTAAATTTTTGTGGGCAAGGGCAACTATGTCAGCAGCATAATTACACTGAGAAGCTACACCAATATCAATGGCTAATCTGGCCCAACCGTCCGCCTGTTCGTTACCTCTTATACCACAGTGACCCGGAATCCAAGCCAATGTTACGTCAATGTTTAAAGAATGACAATGTCCTCTTAACTCACAAATGTCCGAAAGAAGCGTCAATATTCACCGGTGAATCTTTAGCTGTACTAGAAGCGGTATCTTACGTACAATCTCACAATCTGTCAAGATCAATCATCTTTTCAGATTCTAAAAGCTGCCTACATGGTCAAAAGACTGTGACAACTGGTGAGGTTAACAATTTATGTCAACTTGATCTTGTGATGGTAATTTTTGTTGTTTTAACCTAAACAAAACAAAAACATTCGTTTGTAACTAAAATGTGGTAAAGTACCTAATTATTTAACCTTTATTAACTTTTAGAATAAGGAAGAATGTAAGAATTTTGAAAACACTCCAATAAACTAAAACATTACAAATGTCCATGAAGTAAAATCAGACATGGTACGGTAAAATATTGCTATGTTATTTTTGCTAAACTTATGTTTTTCATGCGCCTAATAATCGGGGGCACGGCAAACACTGCCGTACCATCCTTTTCTGGGACCATTTGGCCACCATTAGGCCCCTGAGAACCTCTGGATAAGACCAGAACGCAGAAATTTTGGTGATCCAGTAAACTATAATAACATAAGTACTTAAAATCCAAAATTTCAAGTCTGTAGGTCATTTAGTTCCGAAGTTAAGCGAAAGCAAAGTTTCGCATTTATGACACTCACTAAATCATGATGATGATGCATAGAACTAGTACTTCCCATAAACTCAGAGAGCTGAAATTTGGTACAGAGTTAGGGTTTAATGGCCACATAAAGGGAAAACTATATAAACTAGGATAATCGAAGATCTAGAGTACCTGATGACCCTGATTATAAAACACAAGCGCCCAACCAAACTATTAGAGATCGACATACCGCCTTTACAAAAAATATTCAACTTGGTGGGTCGCTTCATTTGATGTCAAAAATCGAAGGTCTGAAGTATCTGATGAAGAACCCTCAGCTGTTCTCAGCTGTATTAGAGATATGGTACTATTGGTACATAAAAAATCGACTGTCATTGCAAAAATCCAGCGTAGTGGTGGACACATCTTCTAATTTAATCTAGCCTATAGCGTCCCACTGCTGGGCGAATGCCTCCCCTTCTGCTTTTAATACGCATATAAATAAAATTAATCCCTCGATCGTGAGTTATTCCAGACACAATTGAAATCAATTGTTATCGTGGCACCCGAGTGCCTCCTGGGGGTTGAGGGATTAAAGAAAAACTCTGGATAAGACTAGACTGGCTTTTATACTTATATATACTTACAAGTTTACAAGAAGAAATAGTCGAACGATTAACTTTATTCTACTCGAACATTACACAAATTAAATAAACAAATTACACTAAAATATTTATTAATTTCGCTCAAAATTTGGTCTGTTGCTACTGTACAAGAATCAGAACTGGAAAAAAAGAAAAGAAAGATTTGTAATTACTTTTTGGAAGATAATAAATCATGAAATCATTGAAAATAAAAATTATGACTGGTGGTACCAAGTCGTACAAGGCCAACTACATAATAACATAAAAATGCTTTATGCTTACTCGCGGTATGGACATGACAGTTGTTAAAAGTAGAAAAAAAGACTTGTGGCACTCGGAGACTGCCGCGGTAAAGCTATTGCATAGCATTTTTTATCAACTTATGCAATTATAAAACTAAAAAGTATCACCGCTGTGCCGGTCGGAGTGGGGGGTGTTAGGTTATTTTCGTTACGGAATTTCTGGATTCGGTCTCCACGCTCAAGGCCCGCGATAGAAGCTATGCAATAGCTTAAAAATATAAAGATGACAGTTTTTGGAAGTCAAAAATGGAGAAAAGGCTCGTAGAATTTTATAATACGTGCCATTTACCTGAAATTATCGATCCAAGAAAACCACGCTCCATGCCACTAAGAGACACTACATTTTAATAGATAGGTTAAATAAATAAATACATACCGTTAACAATAAACTAAAATATATATTTTTTTACTTTTAGTATAAATCAAAACTAGAGTATTTTTCCACAAACCCCAAAGTTATTATAAATGAAATCATTGTTTACTACCTCATCGTCATTATTTTAGCCATAGGACGTTTACTACCTACCTAATAAATTATTAATATTATCTTGTAAAGGATCAACATTGTATCCCTCGATCGTGAGTTATTCCAGACACAATTGAAATCAATTGTTATCGCGGCACCCGAGTGCCTCCTGGGGGTTGAGGGATTAAGCAAGTAGTACGCATCATCATCGCGCATCACAGACGCACACAGACATAGTACTGCAGTGTATTTTTTACCTAAACTTGAGCGGATAAATTCTTGCAACGGCCTCTTAAACAACTGTTCAAATTTTCACTGTTCACCACAAAAAAAATTACCGCGGTTACAAAATCGGCCGTTTACTGATGGTTCAGAGTGAATGAACGAATGGTTTATAGCTACTCATTTACGGAGCAGCGCTGTCATATTAAAACGACATAATGTACGTCGACATCTGAATTTAGTAGCATAACGTAAAATGCTTCCAACTTGTAAAGTGCAATGACGTGGTAAGGAACGTTTTACTAGGACGTTGTTCTAATTTTGGTTGGTTTTAAAATGGCCATAACAGTAGCTGTCAATGTCAAAATCAAAATCGTGTTGATTTGTTTATTTGTTTTTTTAAAGATTCTTCACCACATTCTTCATAATAATTACGGCGCAGTTGATAAACTCGAGTTTTTCTTGTAGTTCTTTCCAAATCTTCAAGATTTTCAAGAAGGCCTAAGTAGTGGTCGTGATAATTACAGATCTACCATAATATTTTATAAAGATACAGGATACAGGTTTCCGGTACTGACAAATCTGTACGAGTCGGTACCGATCGACGCAGGCTTAACTTGCATAAAGAAACAGGTAGGAAAATCTGTCCTTATTGACAATAATGGACCTTACACTGGCTAATGCTTGAACTTGAACCCATACGGCTCGGTCCAGGAAGTCGGCACCGACAAGTTTAAACATGTTTATTTAATCACTCGATCCCGAGTTATTCCAGACACAATTGAAATCAATTGTTATCGTGGCACCCGAGTGCCTCCTGGGGGTTGAGGGATGATAAGTGAGCGCATAAGATAACATGGAAATATTATACCTGCACCGATCAGTACAAACCCGCACGGATTTGTCTGTACCGGAAACCTGTTTCTATATTATGTAAGCACCCTAAGTTATGAATTTATCATACGCGGTTTTTATGGTAATAAAGTGGCATTGTTATAATATTGTGTCAGTAAGGAAGGAGGATAAATCAAATGAAACTATGAAAGTGAGTAATAAATATTAATGATATTTTATGCAATTATTAAGTAGAATTCCCTACTAATAACATGGCAGCATGGTCTCAGACCTTGGCCGGTTCCGAAAGGAATAATAAACAAAACAAATTATTTGGTTGTTTTATAACTTGACTGTATGGATATGTACCAAGGCCGTAAAACTTGTCTTGTTTGTAATAAAAAAAAATTATAACCTGATTGATTGAAAACTGTAACTTACTTACGCCTTCCTTACAAATAACTTAGAAAATTAACACCAAATATTTATATTAGTACGTTGCCATAATTGGATTTTAATTATTGTACTAAAGCCTAACATTTTGTTAAATGTATTTACCTCTTTATAATGTTTCTGCAAGGAAGTATATTTTTCGTATTCCAGTCGCCAAACTCGGATTTTTTACAGTGTCGTTGCCACTATTTGCATTTCTAACGTGTGTATTTCTTACGATGTACAAAGACTTTGAAAACGCAAATCACACTCACTGTAAAGTGCCAAACATATTTCCGTCAATATCGGCCTCTATAGGAAACTATGAACCACAAAATACAATTTGGAAAACAGCAATTTACATCCATGCTCCTTTCAGGGGTTTTATGATATATTTGCGATGGGAATACTACAAGAGCGTCATTAGAGAGAATTGTCTCATGGTTGTTAAGATGGCTGTATTTTTAAATATAATTGAGAATTTAGCCTTAGTAGGATTAACACACTGGACGTCTACCAGAAATTACCGTATGTATGTATGTTTAAAAATTGTGCCAGAAACGACAATAACTTGTAATATACAATTTTTTTTTCTTCCACAGCATACCATGAGATGTGTTTCAAAACATTCATAGGTGCATCAATAATTTATATGTTTTTCACATGTGTGATGCTTACAAAATATAGGAAAAGGCCAAACCTAACATCATTTGAAAAGTATTCTGTAAAAGTAAAGTGGAGATCCTTTCTTGCAAATGTTGCTTCATTTACATTTGCAGCATATTTCTTTTTAAGACACAATAGACTGTGTGAACCTTATGGTAAGAGCTAAAATAATGTGTTTTCATTACTAAAATATTACACCCATAAAGCTTAGACTAAGATGTTACTTTACTGAACCAAGTAATATTTTGATTATCATTTCCTTACAGTGTACTCAATGTTTGGATTCTCAGAATACATAGTAGTCATCAGCAATATAATGTTCCATTTGACAACTATTTATGATCTTCAAGTACAGTTTGTCTTCTTTAGTAAAAGAGGTTTAACTATTGAATGAATGCATCATAGCACATTTAAATGTAAGCAAAAATGTAATTAATGCACTAGTATAGCATCCGATCTCCGAACAAAACATTAGTACCTACCTATATGTATAAGTAGTTAATTGTAGCAAAGGTATTTATAAAATCAGACATCAAACATCATTTAAACTGCATAGAAGTGATAAGAAGTTAATAAATAATAACAATTATTACCTCCATATTCTGTATTTGTAAAATTTTATCACATTTTATGGAATTAATATATTTTACAAAACAATGTTACACATTATTATAAACATTTTTATTATATACTAGGTATTTAATTTCCTTTACAAATGACTAAAATTAGCACCATGTTAATAGATAGACACAATCTTATGTTATTAATAACATCATTGTTACAGACTTACCTATTAGTTATTACATTTTGTCAAGTAAATTTAAACAATGACTATTTATACACTTTGGGGTTGTTATAAGAGGTAAAATTACAAAACATTGCATCTTTTATATATTACAGTACAACTTTCAAATACATAGAAACTATTGTTTCCACTATAATTTAAATTCTACTGTCATTTTGTCTGCAATCATTTCAGCAATAGCAAGAGAAGAGGTTGCCCCTGGTGAAGGTGCATTCCTACAATGTAGAACTCTATTTCCTATAGCACCAGATCCTGGCTTTGAGTCAAATATGAAATCTTCTATTAAAGTACCTATAAATGCATATTAGTATTACATAAAACCTGAAAAATCATGAATAAAATAGGACATTAGGTAACCAAAATAACATACCATCCTTGCTCATAGCTTGGGCCCTGACACCTGCAGGTCCCCTCTCCACATCAGCTGTGGTTATGTCCTGGATATATTTTTGTATTTGCATTACTTGCAATGGTTTTATAACAGATCTTGCCATTTCTTGGATACCAAAACCAGCATATTTCATAGCCATCTTTTGAAAGCCAGAAAAGGCACAAATATCTTTTAACTCTTTAAGATTAATATCTCCCCATCTGGAAAATTTAATCATTTTTTTAGTCCAGCTGTTGCTTAATCAAAGACTCATATTTTATTGATTTTTGTTGTGTCTGGAATTGCAATGATTAATGGTTTAATGAAGTGCTAATTACTTACCTGTAACCTTCCTTACAAAAAGCTAAAATTGCGTTAGGTCCCACAATTACACGACCATCTATTCTCGGTGTCAGATGCACTCCTAAAAATGGAAATCTAGGATCTGGTACAGGGTAAATGTTGGCCTTAGTAATGTGACTTTTGTTAGGGACAAGATACAAATATTCTCCTCTGAATGGAATGATTTTAGGTTCTTCTGGACAACCTGTTAAAACTGCCACAGTGTCTGAATGCAGACCACAGCATGTTAACACATATTTTGCTTGTATGGTATTGCCCTTGGAATCAATTATCATGACAGGATAGTCGGCCTCTTCAGCTTCACTAAACTTTGTCACTTCAAAATTGAGAAAAGTCTTCCCTCCAAGCTCTTTAAAGTCATTAACATATGAATTGGTAACTTCTCCCCAGCTAACAATTCCAGTATGTGGTGACCACAAAGCTTGTAACCCTTTACAGTGTGGTTCTATTTCTTTTAATTCTTTCCCATCCAATAACTGTATATCTTTCACCCCATTCTGTAGACCACGATCATACAATTCAAGTAACCTTGACACTTCCAATCTCTCAGTGGCCACAATTAACTTGCCACATTTTACATATTTAATGCCTTTACTATCTAAATAGTTGTATGCCATTTTCATACCCTTTACGCATAACTTTGCTTTTAGTGAACCAGGTTTATAATAAATTCCTGCATGTATCACTCCACTGTTGTTGCCACTCTGATGATGGGCAAATCTATACTCCTTCTCGAGTACAGCAATTTTAAGGTGGGGATAGCGCATTAATAACTCCCTTGCAGAAGCAGCACCAACAATACCCCCACCTATTACAGCTATGTCATAATGTTCTTTACTTACATTGCTGAAACTAGAAAATCAATAATATAAACAAGAATATAAAATAATACAAAACAGTTGTCTCCCAACTCTTAAAAATGATTTTAATTACTTACCATCTTAAACAGGTACTGGGTTTGGGTGTTTGGGTATAGGTATTTGAAACCAATCGTATAGATAAGGATCTTATCAAATTTGTCAACACAGCCATTTTACCAAGTAAGAACAGGCATTCAAACCAAAACAATATCTATGAGCCCTTCCAATACTATGTCGTCTCAATCAAATAATACTAAATAACAGGCTGAGTTACACCACTGACTAATCAATAATAATTGTGTTGAATAATATTGCATGCCCAAAGCGAGACGCAGATCACACAGCCAGTCGCACAAACAACAACAAATCCAACCAATCCAACCAACCAAAGTTAAGTAGGTACTTAGAACTTAGATACCACCTACCTACTTTTTTTTTTTTTTTTCTTGTTTTTGGCATGCACGGTTTGTGCGTCAGCCACTACAATGATTTTAAAGGTTGGGAAACGTATTGAAGGATAAAAATAAAGGAACGGAACGTAGCTTCTAAGAAAGGTTCAGGAAAGAAGGTAAGGGTGAAAACATTGATAAATATATATTTAAAAATATTAATAATACATAATAGTACATAGACAAAAAATTACAATTTAATATTGTTCAGGGTCATATAAATGGATAAAACATTATATATATCGGAATTTTTCGTAGCCAAAAGGCAAGCTATAGATGTGGGAAATGGAACACGGAGGGATATAAGGGATTGAACAAAAGAGGAACGGTCATTTTTTGGACAAGTAAAAAATATGTGGTTTAAGTTTCCTATACCAGTGCCACATTCACACAAATCACTATTTAAAATATGCAATCTTAAAAGATGAGTAGGAATACAAACATGTCCAATTCTCATGCGAATTATATTAGTGGTAGCAATCTTACCCAGTCTCATTTTGGTAAACCATGGCTTTAATGGAATATCAGGCTGTATGCCCTTATACCATTTTCCTTTTACTAGACTACTGCGTCTCCAGTCAATCTTCCAAGAGTCACTTAGGTATTTTTTTGGTAAAGCAATAAGATCATGACAAAAATTCTTATAAGGATATAAGTCACCACTATTCACAGCCTCTTTGGCTAATTCGTCGGCTCTTACATTACCCCAAATATTTGTATGACTTGGAATCCATGCAAAAATTATTTTAAGGCCAAGAGTAAAACATTTATACAGCAAATCTCTACATTGAATAATAACAGGATATTGAACATTACACTTAAAAGGGAATCTATCTAGAGCTTGCAAAGCGCTCTTAGAATCTACTATAATAATCGAGTTTTTTAGTTTCATAATATGAACATATTCTATTGCTTTAAATATGCCATAACATTCTCCTGTAAAAACAGACGTTTCGGGAGGTAGTCTTACTTTTTCAATAATACCATACTGGCGATGGTACAGTCCTATTCCGACATCACCACCGTCAGAGTGTTTAGAAGCATCACAATAAATTTGATGCCAGTCAGGCCAACTTTCTTCTATAATAGAATTGAATTTACTATTAGCAGCAGGACAATTTTTTGAAATATCTAAATCATATAAAACATCTGGAGAAAAAATTAAAGAATCAAAATGTACAGAAAATATCGGAAGTACCTGAGACCTATGAGTAGGAGCCTGAAGGGAAATGAACTTACGATAGCTAATTACTAAACATGGTAGGCTTTTGTGAGCCCAATAAGGGCTAGTTTCTATGGAATTTGATAGGTGCCGCAGTTTATAGTAGAGTGGGTGATTTGAAAATTGAAGAACACGAAACAAAAACTTGTCGCATAAAAATTGTCGGCGAAGTCTAAGCGGAGGATCGACACATTCAATCTGTAAAGTATTTATAGGACTTGATTTCATAGCTCCAGTTATTATCCGAAGTGCTTTTGATTGGATACTGTCTAACTTCTTCAATCCAAGTAAATTACAAGGTTCTAGAAAGTAAGAACCGTAATCAAGGACACTGCGAATAAGAGCATTGTAAAGAAGTTTTAAGGATGAGGGATGAGCACCCCACCAGACCCCTGAGAGGCATCTTAGAATATTTAAAAATCGTTCACATTTGTCTGCAACATAATAACAATGTGAAAGTTCTGATAGTTTACTGTCAAGAATTATACCTAAAAACTTAGCTTCTTGGCATGCTTTAATACAAATATTGTCATAATAAACAAAAACTGGCAGAGGCATTAGCATCCTACTAAAGAGAACTACAGAGCTTTTAGGAACTGATAATGATAAGCCATTATTGTCTAACCAAACCTTAAGAGATACTAAAGCAGATGTTAAAGAACCGCATAAATTATCTACAGAATAGCCAGATACATACAGAAGTAAGTCATCAGCATATTGCAGGATGTTAACTTTATCTATTAAAACTGATTCAAGATCATAAGTATATACATTATATAGTATGGGACTCAAAACCGACCCTTGAGGAAGCCCTCTGTATAAAACTCGGGACAACGTCCTAGAGTCTTGTGTTGTAACGTTAATAGACCTCTCTGATAAAATATTAATAATGAAATGTATGAACTTTACAGGAATTTTTAATTTAAAAAGTTTGTTTTCCAGCATGGATAAATCCACAGAATCATATGCTGCTGAAATATCTAGGAAAGCTGCAAGGAGATTTTTGTTCAGTGTAAAAGCTAAGCGAATGTCTGTTGTAAAAATACCTAAACTACCCATGGTGCTTTTACCTTTTCTGAACCCATACTGACTAGGTGCTAACAAACCTTTATTCTCTAAATACTATTCAAGTCGATTTTTTACCAGATGCTCAGAAATTTTCAGAAGAACGGAAGATAAAGCAATGGGGCGAAAAGAAGACGAATTACTAGAAGAGGCATTTGGTTTAAGGATTGGAATTATTTCTTGAGATTTCCATGATGATGGAATATTCCCACTAATCACTATAGAATTTATCACTGATAAAAAATAAGAAAGAGAAGAATCGCTCAAATTAACAATAAAAGAATAAGGGATTCCGTCACCGCCTGGAGCCGAGTCTTTAACATAAGACAAAATTCCTTTTAATTCAGCAAGAGTAAAAGGAGAATTGAGGTCTGTGAAACTATCTGCTAATGGATAATTAAATCGGTGTAATACTAAATTCATAGGATTCAACGAACAATTCGGGTTCCAAAAGGGGAAATCAACAACACTCGCAATGTATAATCTGGTGAATATAGTACTGGAAAACATAAATGCTGGCCACCTAACAACAGGACTTTTTCTTGATTTGTCGAAAGCATTCGACTGTGTTAACCATAATATTCTCTTGAAAAAACTAGGGTCGGCTGGAATCAGAGGGCCCGCATGGCAGTGGATATCATCGTATTTGGCAAACCGTAGTCAGCGCGTGGTAATAAATCAAATAATCAATGACAAACTTACACCGTTTACATCTGACTGCAAAATTATTTCACGCGGTATTCCTCAAGGAAGCGTCCTAGGCCCTCTTCTGTTCATCTTATATATTAACGAAATAACGGACGTGACTAATCATAAATGCGTACTTTTTGCTGACGACATATCTATAATTGTGACAAGTGATAAAAAAAATAGTGATGCAATAGAAATGCATGAAGTAGAAATTAAAAACACCATTGACAACATAACGAAATGGCTAGAAAATAATGACCTCAAATTAAATATAAATAAAACAAACTATATACAATTCAATAAATCCAAACACATTCAATACAATTTTAAACTTAAAATCAATGAAATAGAGGAAATCACACAAACCAAATTTCTAGGCGTAATCGTCGATGAGGATTTAAGCTGGAAGTCACACATAGATAATCTTTGCAAAAGAATAAATAATTTCGTTTACGCTCTTAGTAAAATCAGACAAAGCACTAACAAACAAACCGTACTAACGACTTACCACGCATATGTAGCTTCATTATTACGCTACGGGCTCATAATATGGGGGAACAGTACCGACTGCAATAAAGTGTTTATAGCGCAAAAGAAATGTGTGAGGGCAATGTGCGGTATCCCGCCCGGTGAATCTTGTAGACCTGCTTTTATAAAATTAGGCATTCTGCCGCTACCTGCGCTGTACATTTTTGAAATCTGCTGCTTTGTAAAGAAACATTACAAATTATTCATGGAAGCTAAAGATAGAAACCCTAGACTTCAAAGAAACCCTAACAGGCTAGTCCAAAGTGTCATTCCGAAATCTAAAAAGTATAGTAAAAGTTGTTTATGTATGTGTATTAAGATATACAATAGGATTCCCTACGAGATCAAACAACACAAAATCAATATCTTTAAGACTAAATTGTACAAGTGGCTTATAGATGGAAAAATTTACGATGTAAAAGAATTATTAATTGACCGAAAATTTAATTGACTTGAACATTGATGTAGTAATCTTATTATTCTTAACCAATGGACTTGACATTATTTTATGATGACATTATTATGACATTATTTTTTAATTCCGATTGACATTTATTATATTTTATACCATAATGTTTATTAGATCTCATTATTTTAAATGTAATGAATGTACCCTATCTTTAATATTTGCATGCTGATAATCTCGGCAAGACATGTGCACACTCTGACAATGTAACATCTTTATACCATGTTTTTACGCAAATAAAGTATTATATTATATTATATTATATTATATTATTATATTATAGGTGGAACAAAAGGTGGAGCTAATTTATCTAAAAAACTGTCAGCTATAGAATTATGAAGTAGTGATGGAGTACTTTCTCGGAAACAAGATCTGTACCTACGAATGTTTTTCCATACCTCGGATGGAGACACGTCAGGGGAAATAGAAGAGCAAAAGGATTTCCACCCTTCCCATTTTTTTTGCTTGAATAGTTTTCGGGTACTATTTATAAGCTCCGACAATGCATCAAAATTTTCTAAAGATGTATCTGCTCTGTAGGCTCTTTCTGCTTGTTTTCTCTTTTGAATGATCTGGGCACATTCATCGTCCCACCAGGGAGGAGGAGGAATATGTCTACTACGACCCTTTTTAACAGGAAAAATATCATCAGCTACTTCTATTAAAACTTGACTGAGAGTTTCAGCACAGTCAGCGTCATTAGTAATTTGTATATGAGGAAGGGATACAATTCTTTCATCTACTTTTTGTTTAAATAGATTCCAATTTGCATTAGCTAGTTGATACTTCAGACGAGGAGAAGGAATTGGACATGGTTTATTATGACTGTAAGGTAAAGTAATAATAATAGGGTAATGGTCACTGCCATAAGTTGAGCTAAGGGTTCGCCAGGTTAAAGTTGATGCAAGAGACGGTGAACATATAGTTAAGTCAGGAGCGCTAATTCCTTCACGAGTAAGGCGCGTTCTAACACCAGTGTTTAACAGGCACATATTATGTAAACTTAAGAAATCTAAAATTCTAGAACCATAATGATTAGAGGTAGTACTACCCCAAGACGCATGTTGAGCATTAAAATCTCCCATAATTATAATTGGTTTAGGAAGAGAAGGAAGAATTACATCTAATATTTCATTATATTGAGCTGATGATGGATGAGGTATATAAATAGATACAAAACAAATACCACTAACTCTTAAGGCTATAATTGTATATTCAGTGCTATGCACTGGTATAGGGATATGCTGAAACGGTACAGAGTGTTTTATAAGAAGAGCGACCCCGCCATATCCATCAGATCGATCTTCTCTTATGCAGGCATAGCCTGCCACTTTAAAACAGCCATTTGGCTTGAGCCAAGTCTCTTGTAGAGATATGGCTAATGGTTTATATTTATTTATCAAATGATACAAGTCAGATTTTTTACTGGACACACTGCGGCAATTCCACTGAATTACCACTTGGTTCATTATTATTCAAGTTGATGCTACTATTTCTAGATAAATTATTTGTATTGTCTAAAACATTCTGTGATGGGGCAGCGTTGGACGGTAAAAAGTTTGAGTTGTAATGAGACAGTGAATTTAAGAGTGTAATTATAAGTTCTTTGACAGTCATAATATCAGAAAGCAAATAGTCTTTATTTGAATCTTTTTCTTTGTATGCAGTACCAGTAGAAGGCAAATTAAAATTCAAGTCTTTAGTTAAAGCATGATGAGCGGCCTTATCATATCCATAATGAGATGTGACTGGGGAGCTGGGCTTCAAAAACACAGTCTTTTTATAAGAAGACCTGTTGGGAATAGAATTGGCTTGACTTTTTACAAATGTAGCATTAGATTGACCTGGGCGAACGGAAGTTACAACATCAGAATATGATTTTCCATTTGAAGGATGTAGTTTAATGGCCTCAGAGTAGGATATGCAACTCTTAGCCATTGTCTCTTTTATCGCTTTTTGGCGGGAAAACTCAGGGCATTTTCGACTGGTTGCAAAGTGTGGTCCAGTACATAAGCAACATTTTACAAAATCTTCATCTACTGAACATGTGTTACCAGAGTGATCCTTGCCACATTTAAAACATTTAGGAGTAGACCTACACTGGCTTTTAATGTGCCCATATTTACAGCAATGAAAACACTGAATAGTTGGGAATATATACAAGTCAACAGGAAGAGAATTATAACACATAAATACACGCTTGGGAAGTACTT
Organism: Anania crocealis; assembly: GCA_949315895.1. Lineage (NCBI taxonomy): Eukaryota > Metazoa > Arthropoda > Insecta > Lepidoptera > Crambidae > Anania > Anania crocealis. Next base: position 4,155,896 of record OX438856.1, read on the forward strand.
GTCCATCAAATGTAAGAACTACAGTCTCAATCGGAATGTATTCTGATTTTTCATTGACTGTATTTTTTCTTTTTAGCCGTCTCATCTTAATAATATTACCACGGGGACTGTAATGTTTTGCAAAACTTCTTCATCAGACCAGGAAGTAGGAATACCCCTCACTACTCCCATGCGTGTAACATTCGATGTTGGTATAAATGCTTTGTACCTATTAGCACTCAAAGTAGAGCTGTTTATAAAGGAATTGGCATCTTCATAATTTGAAAAAGAAATGGATGCTCTGTTTCTGCCAATGCGTTTAAGGCTGGCAGCCTTAAACGCATTGGCACTGCAAAAAGTACTACTAAAATATTATAAATACAAATATGAAATTATAAATACACTCCACTACTTAACTGAACCTATTATAAACTTAAAAAGAGAATTAATTTTCTCCAAACAAGAAAAAACACAACCGCCTACGGTGACGTTTCCCGCGCTTTTTCACCTACCTACTTTAACTGTGACAGTCGTTCGTCGTGACCACAGAGTACATTGTAACATATGGAATCACACAGTAGGTAACTATAAATATAATAAAAGTCAGTTTATTCCATAGATTTAATATATTAAATCTATGGTTTATTCCTACCTTAAGGAAAGATTCCTACTTGTCATAGGTAGTTGGTAAATAGACAGCAATCATAGCAAAAACACGTCTTCCTATCTCACTGTGTATTTTGTGTATAGATGTTTTGTATGATAAGCAACACGTTAGAATTATTATTATTTTTTCTGAAAACTGCCGAATTTATCAATATTTTACAAAAAATTCGAAATTCGACGGACGAGTAAAAAGTTTATTTACTCGTTTTAAAAAAGTTTTTTACTCGTTCGTGTCGTGCATTACACTGACCTCTATAATACTCGTACAAGTACGCTGGACCAAAGAAATATTTTCTTTGGCTGGACTAATAACTACATTTATTTACAATTTATTAGAGGTCAGTGGTGCATTACGAATGTTAACACTTTCATGCGAACATGCTATTATCTGAGCTCGATGCGATTACGCACATATTTTTTTCATATAAACTGGATCGACGCCCAGAGACGGTCTGCTAAGAGCACGTGAATTTAGTGTTATGTTATAAAGCACTTACGTCATAGGACGTCAACGTATACATACGTCGTGCCAAAAAGTACAGATAAACATCTATACAATTCCCAACAACGTGTAATAACGTTGGCGTATACATATAATAATAAAGCCTTTATTTCCAAAATATTTACATTATACTGTGCTACACCTATTACAAAATGTATCTTATTTAGGCAAGCCTTACGGCAAAGGCCTCCTTCATCTCTTTCCACTGATTTCTGGCTGACTACCTTGAAATAAGAGTAGCGACTCTTATTTCAAGGTAATATTTAAGTAATCCTCTCATCTTGTTACTTTACGTCTTCTGCTTCGAGTGCCGTCCCTTGGGTACCAAGTCGTCACCTGTTTGCTTCACTTTTCCGTTTTGCAACGGAGCATATACGTATAAATACCATGACCATTGAAGTGATTTTAGAATAGTTACATTGTAATAACTACGTAAATAGTAAAAAAATACGATTATGCGTAATATTATTCACTGCGGGCTGTGTGTGGACATCAACGCACGCGCTCCTTCCCCTGCGGCTCGCACAGGTCAACGGAATGTATGACGTAACCTGCGCTGATTGACGTATAGTAACGTTGTGCGTCTACAAGGAGCGAATCACTGCCAGTGTATGGAGTCTTCAAAGATGTGTAAAATTTCCGATACGGTGTAGCACTACATTTTTAAGAGTTTGATGCGTTGTCGCACAGCAACCGAACTAATAGAGATTAGTATGAACAGGCGCCGTGCTACTACGTTGTGCTCAACACAACACTTATTAGCTGAACGTACTAATACGCTGTGCTTCACCACATCTACCACAATTTGACGTATACATACGTTGCTTGCGTGAAAGTGTTAAGACTAGTGTTGCCGAATAATCGATTTTCGATTAATCGATTGTGTCCTCCCTAAATCGATATTTAATTTAGGTCAATACAATCGATTATAATCGATTCAAATATTATAATTTATTAAATCGATACTAGAATCAGGTCAATAATATCGATTATTTCGATTATTATGTAGCTATCGATTAATCTACAATTATCGATTGCGGTCGTCTCGACAACTATAACTCTCTTTTCCTTCCCATTCTTCACAATTATTCTACTCACAATCCTTGAGGCTGCAGTTAGACGACGCAAAACGCCGAGCGGCGGCCGCGTTAGACTTGTTACTAGGTTTCGTTCATAGAAAATTTGAACTCTATTACCTAGGCCAAAACATTTAAACTCTATTACAAGCGGCGGCCGCGCGGCCGCCGCGCCGATCTCAGTTGCTCGACTTTTCTGGCGCCCGCCGCTCACTTCGCAGTCACTCAAGTAACAACACGTATAATTCGTATTTCTTTTTCTTTTTTGCATTGTCGGTACAAGTAATATGCAATCACCACTTTTTTCTTCTTTGTCAAGTTACTCATGACGAACACGTGTGTATTTAGAGAAGTACCAAAAGCAACTGAATGAGCCATTTGCTAAATTAATTTTAACTTTAAATGTAGTTACTGATGAGCTTATTTTACTATAACAGTCGACTCTTGAAAACGCGTACGCGGTGGCCACGAGGTGGTAGTACGCGGTAGCCGCGCGGCCTTTTGACGTACCAAATAAAGCTATCGCCCGGCCGCCGCGCGGCCTCTCAGTATCCCATATAAACGGGCCCTTAGTGTTCAATTCAACCTGTCTTAAACGTCAGACAATCAGAGTCACTTCCCATCTTCAAGACTAGAGTCAAGGCACTTTATCTGCCTCACTAATGCTTTGTATCGGTTAGGTTTGTGCAGACAGCTGTTCTCATATACGTGCTGTACTGTATATATTATATTATATGCATTTTATTTGGTTATATATATGTATATATATATATATGTAATATGTATATACAGGTATAATTATTATGTTTTACGGTACAATCTATTCGAATTTTTTGAACAATATTTTGACTGTATCTTTTCGCACAATTTGTTACGCATTGCGTTAACCCTTCTACGCTAATATAAGATTTCCTATACCCAAAAGGTTGTCTGGAACAAATCGCTTTTTAGCGATAAGACCGCCTTGTTGTACCGACATTAATATTAGGGGTTAAAGTATGAAATTGCCGTTTTGTATGGACGAAATCGAGAAAAGTCATTTTTCCATACTAAAATTTTTTTAGTTTTTTTAAAAACGCCTGAACCGTTTTCGACGCAATTAAAGGTGAAAGTTAGATGGTTATAAAGCTACGCATTATAGTATTAAAATTTCTGAAAATCAAAGTATATAATACAAATATACTTAATTGAAGCAAGAAGGTCAGCTGACACATTGTAAGGGGTCTCTTCAACGACTTCCTTTGAAGTAATAGACACTAGTATTTTTTTTTGTCAAAAGTTACTTTATTTAGTTTTTGATACAATACAAAAAAAATTACGCAATAATATGACTATACTTAAGAGCTATAAACAAAATAAAAAGTGGGAAAATAATCAGCAATTTCATACTTTAAGCCCTATTATCTTGTTTGTATTATTTTCTGTTCTTGTGTTTTTGTGCAATAAAGTGTTCATCTATCTATCTATGTTAACAATTTTGGTACGTCAATATATAATCCTATTCCTAACAATTATGTAAATTTTTAATTCTGGTATTATTAAGAATAAAACAGACTATTGAAAGTTGAAAGAGGCCTCTCCAAACGTCAGACCGCATCTCGTTCACAATGTAATATCGACTTTACGTGTCATTATTAAAGTAGATTTTTCTACAATGTACAATACTAAGTGCTTTTTCCAGATATGTAATATGTAATTTCCTTGCCTCAATGTAAACAATACCGTGTGTGATACTTTTACGACTAAAATTGCTTTTAAAAAACAGGAAAAATTGATGATTTGGTATATTTAAGTACATACATATATATATTTTTTTTATTTATACTCTAACACTATCTTTACAGGAATGACCTAATACGATAGTATAACTTAATCATATAAATACATTAAAAATTTTATCAATTAAACTTATTTAAGTATAACTAATTATAAACAAAACCGTCCTTGTAAATTCACTCAGAGTACAATTAAATATGTCTACACTAAGTGCAACGGCATTCATAATGCGCGTTGCGCGTGTGAGCGGCGCCTCGGCCAGCAGCCTGGTGCGCGCGCGCGGCATCGCCAGCAGCGGCGGTGCGCGCCTGCGCCCCGCGTACCGGTCCGGCGCGCTGAGATGAATATGCTCGAGGAACTCTGCATTTTGCACTTTTCCTCTCAAAATTTTAAAGATATAACTAACTAATGCAAAGTCCCTCCTGACCCTAAGCTCGCTATATCCTACCATACCCAGAACAAATAAATTAGGATATCGCAGCGGATAAAATGGATAAACTCCATAGAGCTTCATGTACAGATACCTAATAAATTTGTTCTGACATAAGCTTATACTTTGTCTCATGAGGCGCCCACACGACCGCATTACACTACAGCTGACTTCTGACCAAGGTGTTATACAAAGCGACAGACAACTGCTGCGATGTTCGTAAATCCGTGGGCTCTGCGCATAATAAAGCCTAAATTACGCTATGCTTTCCGACAGATACCACTAATAATGCTCGCTAAATGATAGTCTAGAAGTCAGCCGTACGCCCAAATCTCTAACTTCGGTTACCCTTTCCATAGGCACACCTCCGATTCCATAGTGATGCATGATAATATTACGCGCGCGAGACAGTGTTATTACCACACATTTGGAGGTGTTGAACTGCAACCGGTTACACTCACACCAAGCTACCACTCTGTCGATGTCTTTTTGCAACCTTACGCAGTCCTCCGGTCTCTCGACAGGCAGATACAGCTTTAGGTCGTCTGCGAACAATAAGCACTTTGCCTCCTTTACCACGCTTGGCAAATCGTTGACCCACAACAAAAACTCCAGGGGCCCAAGATTACTGCCCTGGCTAACCCCAGATCTTGTAAAATACGGCTTTGAAATGTACCCCGCGTACTCCACATACTGCTGCCTATTACCCATATAACTGGCAAACAGTTGCAGTAGGTGTGTAGTGAAGCCAACGCCCGCTAATTTTTCAAGTAGGACGTCATTGTGACGTCACGACTAAGTCGAAGGCTTTTTTGAAATCAAAATAAGCGGCGTCGACTTGCACCCTACTATCAACCGAAGGCACCACGTCCGCCATGTAGTTGAGCAGGTTGGAGGTGGTGCTGCGCGTCGCCCGAAAACCATGCTGCTCGTCTGCTGCGCTAACCTGTTGGTATAGGCTCTTATGTATGGCCGACTATAGCACCTTCGCCGGCGTCGATAAAACTGCCACCGGCCTGTATCCCTCCACATTGCTCGAAGCCCTCCCCTTCGGAACCGGTACGACCCGAGTCATCTTCCACCGCTCCGGGAACACTGCTGACCTTAAACACATATTAAATATGTGAAGTAAGGGAGTGACCAGTACCTCTCGACAATCCCTGAAGACGAACGGGGGAATGCCATCTGGTCCCGAGGATGTTTTCGGCTTGAGCCGGCCCAGCGCGGCGGCCACATCGTCGAGCTCCAGACGGTCGATGTGTACTCGTGCAGCTGCGTTGCTGCAGCCCGCACGCGTCACACTTGCGCTCACATCCAACTGTGCCTTTTCTGTGCTATGAAAATTAGTGAAAATATTTAGCGAATTCCATGGCGCACTCTTCCGCATTCAAAACCAACCCATCCCTTATAATATTTCGCGGATTTCTACTACCTCTTTTATCCTTTATGTAATCCCAAAAAGCTTTGGGTTCCTTCAGTTAGCGACTCTGAACGCGGTTACTATATTGTTTATAAGCGAGATTTGTCATTCTTTTTCCTTTAGCCCTGTAATCTGAAAAAGACTGGTAATCTGTATCCAAACCGCTAGCTTTATACTTTTTAAGAAACGCAACTTTTAATTTAATATTATAAATAATATTACTAGTGTACCAGGCTGGATATGTGAATTTTGCTAGCCCGTTATTATGCTTCTTTAGCGGAACACAAACATTAAATACTGAATATAAAATATCGTAAAAATAGTCTAAACTATCTTCTAAATCTAAATCAATAATTGGAGTCCAATCTATACCTGCAATGGACGAGTACAACAGCTTGAAATTTGCTTTAAAAAAGTTCCAACGCGTTGGTGTGCCAAGCGAGTCGGCGGCGCCGGGACGCGGGGCGGCGCAGGCAGCGCCGTGCGCCAGCGCAGGCCGCGCGCGCACCGCCAGCGCCGGGTGGTACGAGTCGAGGCACACGAGCGGCGCCGCCTCTCACGCTCACACTGTCATCGTCCCACGTACTTAACACTAAATCTAAACAACGGCCACTGCGATTCTCCACTTGGTTACTCTGAGTGAATCCACAATACGTTTGAAAGTACTCAAAATAATTATTCACAACTACAGAACCAGAATTTAGATTAAAATCACCTAACACTAATACTACACTATAATCCTCACAATATTGTTCTATAATTCTAAACATTATCCTGTAATCAGCATCACTACTATTTGGCGGAACATATAATACACAACACAAAAATAAAAATCTATCTTTTAAATAAACACTTGCACTGACTAGTTCGAATACTTGATCGTCCAAGATGACGTCATCCGGGATCGGCACTCGTCGTAGCTCGAAGCGCTGTGTGGCCATTAAACACGCGCCGCCTTGTTTTCGCCCACCCGCTCGATCACAGCGGATTATTGTGTAGCCAGGTGGTACCAATTCAGCATACAATGTAACAAACATTTTTTTTTTTGTTTAATTATAACAGCAGCCATGGAATGGAAAACGCCTGATTGGAAAAAATATTATATTTTAAGCGGAATATTCCACAATAATATCAAATGAAATGAAGTAAAACATTTTGTACACGACTGTACCTACCTCCATAGAAACGTAGGGAAAATAAAAACTTTTTATTTTCAAATTAAATCAGGTCAAATTCATTTTCACTTCACGACTATTTTTTGGCACAAACTTGAAACTGAAAATCGTAGGCGTTTCGAAGAAATTTGAAGTTTTATGCGACATTTTTTTTACTTTTTCCACTATTAATGACTATTTCAGGACTATTTTTTAGCATTTTAAAAATTTGTTTTTATTGATATTTCAAATATGAGGATTCCAGCTTGAAGCACACCAATTATTTGCAGTGTTGCCGCTCGCTTGTCCACTATCGATAGTTGACATTATATTATAAAAATGCCACCACTTTATCACAATAAATGCCGAACAAAGTCCAATTTTCTCTTTTCGTTTCCCGCGCAAAACTCCCTCCCATACACAATTTCCATTACGACAGACAATTATATTATGCAGTGTTGCCGCTCGCTTGTCCACTACCTATCGATAGTTGACGTTCATATTATCTATTGAAAGTACTATCGATAGAATTGATGGAACTGTCACTATCAATAGGACAAATCGATTATTGATAAAGTCTTAACCATAGATTTAATATAGATGATAGATTGGCAATTGAATCCTGAAAACGAGACCAAAACTAGGTTACGCTAGTGTGCATAAAGTGAGCATGTGCGTGAGATAAATAGTGCAGGTACTGCATTGTCTGCTTGCTTTCGATATCGATTCCATGGACACAGTTTACGTTGACGCAGGTGACTGATTTTTTAGTATTATTAAAAGAACGCCAAAAAACTGCAAGTAAATACCTAGATATGTTTTTTATTTTATAATTACTTATCCCCGAACAAAATCAATTTATTGTAAAAAATATCGTAGGCTTTACTTGCCAGTATTTAACAATTTTGCCTCATTTTGCGATCGCGATCGCCAAAGTTGAAATAAAACTGATATTTATTTTTCAATTACACATTACAAACGTACACTAAATATACATATATTTAATGTTTAACTAATGGGGATAGATGGGGGCTTGAACAATATGGACATTGATCCAGAGCGTAATTTTACAGGCTGATCGCCTCTGTGTTAAAAACACTTAGGGTCCAAATGTAAACTGCAAATGCTCGAATATTTATTGGGCGAACATTCTTTTCTAGTAGGCAATTTCAAGCATTTCTAACGTATTTTAACAATTTAGGCTGTATGCGGTTTACAATGTGAAATATGTCAGCTAATGAAATGTCGATAAGATATCATCGACAACGTCAATCACTAAAATACAAAAGTGACGTTAGTAATTATTGAAATTCACGTATTTGATATTATTTTTAATTGAATTCATATGAATTTAAATCATTGTCCTGGTGAAATGCCCTATCAATTAGTATACAAAATTTTAGTCAAAGCTCTGAAACATTGCATTTTGCTGCTGGTAATTGCGATTGTGTGTTGACGTGTGAAATGTACAATTATGTTGGTTCCCTTTTTTAGATGAGTTACTTCCAGGTACTGAACATGTAACCATAATGAAAATACATCAACTCGACACTTTTTTACAATAATAAAAATGAAACTAGTAAAACTAAAGGGAATATTGTGTTGCGCGTGACAGACGTCAGAACTCAGAAAAACGCTACGGGTTCCTAGCGTGTACGTGAACGGCCTTGTGATCTATCTCGTTCTATCGTATAGCTGCATTGTATTCTGTCTCTTTTCATTGCCAATCTATCAGCAGTATATTAAATCTATGGTCTTAACCAAAGAGTAAAGTAATATGTTTGCTTAAAGTCTTAGAATAATACCACCTAGAAACCGAATGTAAGCACGAAAAACGCGCAACTAAAACTAAGCCATATCTGGCTTACTTCGTTCCGCGAACTGTCAGTGCTCAACGTCACACTAAGTCAAACAGCTCGCGAAAAATAATTTAAAATTACTGTTTGCACTATGAAGAAGTGTTCTAGCATATGAGAAACAAAAAGAAAGTGATAAAGATTCATTTCACAGGTAAGTGCTTACATTTTATACATTTTCTGTACGTAAATCAAATTAAAAACAAATAATTTGAAACACAACCTATCAACATCAGTGTTGCTAGTTTAGAAAAATATTGAATTTCGAATAACAGCTATTTAATACTGTTTAGACTTAAATGTTGGTGTTATTAATTCTATAAAAATAATTTCTTAATGTGAATTTATACAATCATACAGGCATTTAAATTTAAACACATTGAACGGTGGCATTCGTCATTAGATTAATAAATATGTAATATACTTATGAATGTAATCATATTTTCTTATGTATTTAAAGATCATACTAAACACATGGCAAATCGTCGTACTCGTACAACAAAGCAACACGTTTTCCCATTTTTTGTGGGTAAACGCCCGATGATGGTAACACTGAAGCCTATATTTGTGTGCGTTAGAAGAGCGTAGATTTATTCAGCTTACACACAAGGATAATTAAATGGCACGCATTTACGCTTACGTTTTGGTTCAGACGCGTAGTGATTACTTGCTCAGTGCGGCTTCTAGGTGTTATTATTCTAAGGTCATAACCAATACCATCAATATTATTATGAAATCAATCAATATTATTAGCAAAAGTAGCAGTTGAAACGAAGATTTGATTTTGACAATCGAAATGTCAAACAAATTGTTCGGATACACCAACTTTTTTTTCGTTTAGGAATCAACCCATTTATAGATCTATAATATAATATTATCTATAAATGGGTTGAATAATTGTCATGACATATTGTGGTCAACAATATATCGCATCAGCTCGTTAAAAAAAAAACAAATTGCTATGTGGTCACTATGTGCTCACAGCCTAGCTAAGGGTTAAGCAATTCTCTCATCTTCCTAAGCAAATATTAGCAACTCCTAAGCAATTTTTAGACACAATTTCAAAGTTAAATACGACTCGACCGGTCATTCTGACGTTCACGAAATATAGATATCTTTCTTCCATGGCTTTCAAGGTGTCGCTTGATCCGAGGTCCCGGGTGCGATTCCCGGACGGGTCAGTGTAGAAAAAAAGTATTTTTCATCTATTTAGCTACATTTATTATTTCTTTGTGACTCACGCAAAGGAAAGGGAGATACTAAATAAATGTAGGTCTACAACATATTTGTATTGATAAAAGAAAATTAGTTCGTAATTGGAAATTCAATTGCTATTTCATATTTTTTTTGTTCTGTGTTTTTGTCTATAATTTTAGCCGTTCCGTAGTCGTCTGCTTTGTGTTGGCAACAGCGGCTATTTGCTTCTGATATTGATGTGAAAATTTCTTTTTTTTTCCCTATTTTAAATATCTCTTTATCATGAAATGAGTGATTGTGTAGATTTTTCCTGTAAAAAATAATAATTAAACGAGTTTATATCGGATTGCCTAATTGTTTGTAAGTACTTCTAATTGTCATGTCATTAACACACAAACTTTTAGCCTAAATTAGACCTAACTAGAATAGTGTCAAAACAGCTGTTTGGCCAGACAGTTAATGTACGTTATAAGTTAAGGCCATTATGGTTCGGTCATATGAAATTAGGACTTTACATTTTAGGCGACCGACCCCAAGCGCCGTTTGAAACGACATCTGAAAAATACAAATTTCCCATAAAAATATCAAATAACGTATGCTAAATGTGTTCTGAATACCTGTTTACTATTATTTCGCAATTTGTATCAATATATGCCGTGCAGCGACGTTTGCGATAGTCAATGCATCTCCATCTGCGTTTTTGGTTTGCACAAGATGTGTGGTGCAAATAGTAAATGAAACGATTCATTATCATCTGAAGTGAACCTCTATTTGATCTAGTATAAAGTGCCGTAGTTGTAATATCTGCAACATAAAATCATTTTAGGTAGGTCTAGGTACTCAATAATTTGCGCATGCGCATGTCCATTTTATTTCATTCGTTAGAATCAATCACCTTCATTTCCATATAATTTGTTTGATATTCCTGAGGCATCATTATTTGAACTTGCAGATGGTTGATTTATTTCATCGTCAATTGCAGAATTATAGTTATTGAATTCAACATTATCTGTGCCATTTTCATGACAAGCATTTGCCGGTGCTTCTTTTTGTAAAGTCTGAGTATCAATATTAGGACATGTAGGTACATTTTTAAATGTAATAAGGTTTTCAAAGTCTAGATCCATGTGACATTTTTCAGTGTCATCTGAAGTGTGATCAGTCCGAAAATCGACTGGATTCGTAGTTGATGTATAGTTATCTGAATGAATACTTCTTCCATTGTTTACCAAACTATTCACTTCCGATTCAGCATTGTGTATTTCGTCTAGAGATGTAAATTCGTCTCTATTGTTGAGAGTATTGGTACTGAAAATTTGGAATTCAACAGTTTAAAAACAATAACATTTGACTTATTGAAACGACTTCATCTTATTACTTCATAAATATGTTTCTTAAATTAGTGTATTAGGCTTTCAAGCATAGACCATGTAGGTACCTAAATACAGCTTCACTGACACGCGTCCATTTCGTGAACATTATGCATTTATAAATAATGACGCACATTTTTTAACCAATGATGATGATATTGAGGGTCAAAGTCACAAATTTGTTTTTCATTTTGTTTTCAGTTGCCAAAGGTTCCTTAAAAACTTTTCTTCTTACAAACATAGTGTCATTTTTAAATTTCGTTCAAAATAAGGCTTTTTTAATTACAATACGCAATGTACAGCTTAGCGCGGACGAATTTTGAACTTAGCAGACATCTCCAGCGCAGCGGCCTACGCTCGGCTGCTGTACATTGCGCGCTATGAATTAGCGGTGAGGCGTATTTATCGCAACAGATAAATTTAACAGATATTTAAATACCGAATATAACAACTGTTCTTCCTAAGAAAAATATCTGTTATAGGAAATAACAGCTAAATCTTAACAGTTGCCGTAAGAACAGTAGAAGAACAGATGCATAAAATATGGCTTGGCTGTTGCTGTTATCTGCGCGATAACTGTTATTGTATCATCCCCTCTCATTCATTTCGCTTATACACAAAAGAGAGGCACCTAGTATTGACTAAACAACAAATTTAAATCAACCTCACATTCGCAAATATCATAGGCAAAATGTGTCTTCTTAATTTGGTTTTATAAGCAGTTTAATAGCTCTATCTCTTTTTTTCGATCGCGTTGGAAAGAGAAGCTCCTAGTATTTATTACATGAAAAAATGAAGTGGTTACTAGATTACTCAGTTTTAGGTATCAGAAACAGTCTCCTACATTTGGTCTTGTGTTTGATTGATATTTTGACGTAATGTTCGGATACATTCACAAAATAAAAACACAAAATGTTTTACAAGATTTAGGTGCCAAGACATTCTTTATCAAATCAATTTCTTACATCAATGATACTAGTGTACGTGTAAATTAAAATAATACACTTAGACATAAAAAACACTAAATCAGATAAATGAGTAGATTAACAAACATTTAAAACCTGATTGCGAGAGCGTATCCAAACATAATTCCTTACTTAATCAGGACACAGATAATATAATACTAATCAGTATTAATTGAAATTTTATTCTTAAACGTTAGGTCTTATTACGTTAGTATTAAAAGCTATTTAGAGATGATGGAATACATTGGGTGTGTTCAGCCGATACAAAAACTAGTGTATCAAATAAGGAATAACAGGCTGTTATTTAATAACAGATATTTGGCACTGTTATTTTTATATAACAAGAACAGTAGTAACAGATATCGACTTTTACCTGTTATAACTCATCTCTACTATGAATTATAATATTTTTTTTTACTCCCAAATATAAAAATCATTTCCTAGCTAGGTATAATATTTTGTAATATAACTTGGTTTGCTTTTTAGATTGTGTAGCTTAAGGGTCTGCGTTTAGTTTTTTTACACTTTGTATAGTAGTACTAATAAAACATTTTTTCCATTAATAAATGTTTATTATTTTACCTAATAGAACCAGTTTAGTTTTAAAAGTAATAAGCGGGTCACAAAGGGACAGTGCAAAAATTACCGGGCCATGGCCCATGGCAGAACAATGTTTGGGAAACACTGGTCTAGATGATATAAGCCCTTCTTTTGTTTATACAGGATGAAATTTTAACCACTATCCAAAATTGTTATAGGCTTTCAGTATCGTATTTAGAGCTCATTTATGAAGTAAAGAGTGTAAATCAAGCTTACACCCGAAAATATTTTTCGCAATATAGTTTTTCAATTTTTACGGTCCTAGGCCTGATAAGGTATAAAGGAAAAAACTTATGAATAGTATCGTAATGAAAGGAAGAAATGCGAATCGCGTAAAAAAAAGTGTTGCTAGGCGGCCGTATCAAAAATTTTAGATTTATTGCAGACATTTTCTAAGTGCTTTATCTTGGCATTTTTGTACTGGGCATACCAAAAGAAAATAACATCGCACCCTACACCTTCTTCAACCCATCCACTACGCAAAAAATCATGACCGTTTACCGGATTAAAGTTAACCATGCCTTTTTAGACGCCTAAACGACGGGTCCCGGGTACTTGAGGTCGAATTTCGTTTGCTCGAATATAAAAAGCCCGAAAACGTTTAATCTAATGTCGTCAAATCGACAAGTTACATGCTCGATGGCTTATTACACCGATCGTACAAAATCTCGAAAATGGTTTACGTCGAATGTTTGTATATCGAACGTTCATGAGACCTAATTTGGAACAAAAATTAAACCCATATAAGTGCCTATCTGTATAATATTTTCTATTGATAAGGTATAAAAAATGTCGTAAATAAAACAATTTTAATGTAATCAATCAACATGTTTATAAAGATAGCTACTCGTACCTCAATTCGGTTACATAATTCAAAAAACTTCACGTACAAAAGTATTTGCAATAGCTCCATTGTATGCACAAGCAGGTCCATTGTATCTTTCGATTTGCATAGCTTTGTGATGGATTCATTATGCAGCTTTGATTACTTTTCAGGTAGAGTTTTAGTTATAGCGGCATCAGCTTTTTCTATTAAGTGTTTGGTGTTCATTTATTCCGCAATGATCCTTTTGACGGTTTCATATAATCCATCGAGTAAGACGTTCCCACGTCGATGCCAAGCCTCGACATTGTTTTGTGTCCTTGGCATATTTAGCTCATTATTTATATGAATCGACCACAATAAGGGAGGAAATACAGGCTGAGTTCGCGTAATTTGATTGAAGTTGAAATTGACCCTGCCTGTTGAGTACTTACTTTGCCAATAACGTAGTATCTGTCAAACCACGTTATTATTGGTTCTGCTTCAGGTGGTAATACTTCCTCTTTAAGACGCTCGTATGCTTCCGGAATTTCAGCTGGAGGCAAGAACGCTAGAGCAAGGAGATGGCTTAATTTCAGTGCAAATTCGCTGTTATTACCATATTTAGAAGACAGACCAGACTCTTGAATTTTTCGCCATAAACACTGCCCAAAATGGAAAAAACAACTCTTGCTAGTTGCTTTCGGAAATACGAAACTTAATGTAGTGAATTATATACATTTTTGTTCTAAATTAGGTTTTATGAACGTTTGATATTTAATTTTTGTTAGCTATCTATATAAACATGTGGAATAATTACATTAAAATTGTTTTATTTACAACATTTATTATACCTTATCAATCTATATATTATATAAAAGAAAGTCTGTTAGTTACACCATTTATAACTCAAGAACGGCCGAACCAATTTGGCTGAAAATTGGTGGGAAGGTAGCTTTGAATCAGGAGACGGCTATAGGATACTTTTTATCCCGTAGGGGTAGGGTAGGGGTAGGGTAGAGTAGGGTAGGATAACCTACGCGCCATGCGAACGAAGTCGCACCGGGCAGCTAGTAGAAAATATTATACAGATAGGCACTTATATGCGTTTAATTTTTGTTCCAAATTAGGTCTCATGAACGTTCGATACATAATTTTTCGATGTAATGGCGTTCGCGCATGTGACCATTCGACGTAAAGCATTTTCAATATTTTGAACGATCGGTGTAATAAGCCATCGAGCATGTAACTTGTCGATTTGACGACATTAGATTAAACGTTTTCGGGCTTTTTATATTCGAGCAAACGAAATTCGATCTCATGTAGGACCCCTAAACGACCACTATACAAAAAATCTTGAGGTCCCCATCAGCATCACTATAAAAATCAAACATAATTAGGTATTTATCTCACGGAAACCGTAACTAACGGTATAATTATATCAAGTAGCCTATGTGCTACTCTTGACCAATATTAACAAATTAAAAGTCTGTTTTTTTTTTAGTTTTATTTAGCCGTTCTGGCGTGATGAAGTCGTAAAAAAATAAATAAGAATAGGTATTTACTTACTTTACACCTTCGGAGATTTCTTTTACAACTTCCTTTGGCTTCTTAGCATTGACATGGGGGTCGATCTAGAATTTAGAGTTTAGGTTAGTAGGGTCATAATAAAAAATATTATGTATAGTAGGTAGGTAGGTACCTACTTACTTATTTCTTCCTTTTTTTTATCAGATATTGGATTATTTTAGCAGAACATTTTCGATAATATCAGACACGGATATCCACGGAACATAATAATCCTGCTATCAATCAACAGGAACTATTCAGGACAGAGAAATTAGACACTAATTACTTATTCTCATATTATCATTTGCTCTCTAGGAGTCAATTTTCTGCTGAAGTAAAGTACACAACATTTTGTCATTTTTGTATTTTACTTACTGAGTAGGTATCTAGTACTTTTTTTATGCAATAGTTGTTCAATGAAACAAAGATAAATCTTTGGCAAATGAAGTATGATCAAAACTTACAGTAATCTAAGGTCGGGGAAATAGAAATAAAATAAAAACAAAATAAAATAAAATAATGAATGCATTATTCCTAAACTAACTCCCTCAATTTATGCTAAGTGAAAATTTTAACCTGGCAGTAAATTATAGCTTAGTCATTAAAAATTATATCACTGCATCACCACAGAATAAGTACTAGTACTCCGTACAGAAGCTTGACTTTGCAATGGTATTCAAAGAAATGTCAACTCAATGTCGTCAACAATATGGTGTAATTTAGTTTGCCTCAGTGTCAAGCACATTTTCGTTTAGACACCTACAGAAATCCATTGCAATTAGTTCAAATTATTCTAGAGTCTAGAATCATATTATTCTTGAGTCTAGCTAGAATATGATTCATAATACACCTAAACCTATTCAGTGACGTTATATCATGCGGCGCGCTAGGGATGACTGCTACAAGTCAAGAAGCTACTACCGCCATCAAATTAACAAATTAATGAATTAACAAATTACCCAAAGGTTGTCTGGTAGAGATTGCTTTTAGCAATAAGACCGCCTTATTGTACATTTGTGTCACATTGTAATTTATGTTACCTTGGTTTTGTGCAATAAAAGAATTATCTATCTATCTATCGATCTATCTAAACCCATTTAAAGTTTTATTTTTTAAATAAAAGGGTCATTATTAAGGTACATCTTATACACGAACACTATTAACAAGTGGGAAGAAATATTCCCATTAGTTCTGTTAAAAAGTCAAGCTAATTATTAACAGAACTAGTGGGAATAAAGGAAATAATATCAGTAGATCTAGACCCTCAAATCAGGATCCAATAAGAAAAAAATACATCACTAGATCCATCCTCAAATCAGGATCCAATAAGAAAAAAATACATCACTAGATCCATCATGGATCTGGCGAATGGATATTTTGAGAAAAAAAACTTAGTAGATCCACACCCTAAATTTAGGATCTACTGAGAAAAGTAAATCTCAATAGATCCACCATGGATCTAGCCCATGGATCTTATGAGATTAAAGGGGGTCGCCGCGCGTAGGTACGTTTTTGGTACCGACACGCGGAGTTACACAAGCCTGGCATCACCGTTATGTACTTGGTTAATCCGGGTTTCCTTGCTGTCTGTGAAGCTTTAAGAAGCTTGATCTTTTTCGCATGTTTTTGTCTTAGGCGATCCACTTTGCATAACCAATAATCTGTCCTTTTTTTGTAATACAACTTCAGACTTCACTCATTTTGGCGCATAGAAAAGCAATGTAACCAGACGTAAAAAGTTAACCGAAGAATTTTTTCTTAAATTTTATATATAGAAAATTTCCCCGACTAACTGCTCACCTACCAAACTTTACTACAAATATTATATTTATGATTTTACCAAGTTTAATAGTAATGATTTTGTACCTGAGGCAGATGAATGTCCTTAACACCTGCTATTTGCAATAGTTTAGCTGCTTCAACAAAGGCAGGTAGGACATGACTAGGAACATTTACCTCTCCAGTATACATATATTCCAGAATAAAACTCAGCACTGTATGGTTTACAGGCTGAAATTAAATAATGAATTATAATCTTTTCGTATAATCATCCTATAATCATCCCAATGCAGGGAAAAGGCCTCCATCATTGAATTCAGGTTACCACTGCAATGATGGGTGCTGGCATAATCACCACGCTAGCCAAATGTGGGTTGGTCATCACAAACCCGAGCAATGTTAGAAAATTCGAACCCGGGACCCCGAGATCTTGGCCGGTATTCAAACCACTAGACCAATGAAGCCAGGTCAGTAATGAAGTAGAAAAATATTTGAGTTAGATAAAAAATTCTACTGCCTAAGGTGAGATTTTTAAACCCTCAAAACCTTCTTCACCGGCGACTGCTTGACCAAGTCTCACCTAAGGCAGTCAAAATGTTTATACAAATAATTGTGTTTACTATTTATGCTACCAATACCTACAGTTATTAATATAATCTATGTTACAGTTATTATATGTTTATCTAAAACTCTGAATATTAATAGTTTCTATTTAAAAGAGGTTAAACCTAAAATGTATGAAATTAATTTAGGCAAAAGTGTCTTACACCTAAAAATATGACTGGATGTTGGCAAGGTGTAGATTTCAACATCTCTTTTAAATATGGACTAGCCACAGCTATAACATTTTGATGAGCTTTGACATAATGTCCACCAGCGGCTAGTGTAACATCTACAAATTCCTGCATCTGAAATGGTAAATTATGATGATAATGCCACGTTAGACGTAATTAAAAACCGGAAAAGTTTACCATCTATATGAATATAGAAATGAATCCCTATTACCCTTGGTCACAACATTATTTGTGGCTAGGAGGTTGAAATAGTATACTTTAATCCCTCAACGCCCAGGCGGCAGGCGCCTGCCGCGATAACAATTGATTTCAATTGTGTCTGGAATAACTCACGATCGAGGGATTAACACTCTGTCCTTTGTTGCCTCGTAATAGACGTAATATTTTTTAAATTGGTTAGTTTTTAAAACAACTACCGCCAATGCTAATATCAAAAAAGTTTGATACTTTGCTTCAATCTCAATAGCATTTGAAATAATTTGAATTCGTTACGAGGGCGCTCCAGCGCTCCAAACTTTTGTTTTACTTTTTTTTAGATAATAGAGTTATCAAATCAGCACTACTTAGTACTTAAAATTAAAGTGATAAATCAAAGGGGTCAAGCATACTATTAGAATATTGTTAGCAATTGAGGGTTTTGCAGAGTAACAGATGAAGACTTGGGGTCTCTGTTACGATAGTGAAAAAGGTAACCAACCTGTTGTAGCTTCGAAAATCCATCACATAAATTATTTTTAAACGTCTCCCAACTCAATTTAAAGTCTATCATTTTTCTGGTAAGCCTTTGACTATATCCTACATAAATAATTAATGCATTAATTATACTAACGAACTATTACAATTTCGTTTGTTTACATTACATTTTTATTACAAGCAAGCAAAATGCAAATATACCAAACATATTTTTTTTCCTTAGTATGTTTAACGGCCTCGGATACTTGTCCATACAGCCAACTCTTTAGTAATATTGTCTTTATTTTTGCATTAAAACTTTATGTTAGACGTTTTAATGCTTCGATTGAGTTTTTGGAGACAGTCGAAAGATTGAAGGAATGTAGAGAAGTCCCCAAGAAAGATGTGAACTGTTCGCGTTCCCGCGCAATATTCACGGTCCACTTTTCTTGGTTACGACGACCCATACACCATGTTATTTCACCGAACTGTATATTGTTCACTCGCACGACACTTTGTTTCGCAAAATAACATCACTTTTACGACCCAAAAAACTCCATCAAAGCATTAAAACGTCTAACATCAACGTTTTAATGCAAAAATATAGAAAATATTACTAAAGAATTGGATGTATGGACAAGTATCCGATGCCGTTAAACCTTCTAAAGAAAAAAAAAACACACAAACGTCAAACGTCAAACAGTGCTATTTTATTAATATTAAATCAATTTAAATCCAAGAGAACACAATTTGCCGAGAATAAGAAAAAAAAGGTATCACCTTAGTACTGAAAATGTTGTGCCAGTTGTTTTTAATTTAATTAATGAATGTTAATACATAATTTTTCTGGTTCTCCTTGACTAAACGGTTGGGTAATTTATGTACTCACAACGAGATGGTACAAACTCAGTTTTCTTTGTCGTGGGACTCCTACAAATCGAGTATTTGTAAAGGTTTTAGTTCCTTGCAACAGGTAATGGTACCCATGTTTATTACATTTTAAATGAAAAATGAAAACTAATTATTATGTCTAGCATTTGATCATGATAATTTGTTTCAGAATGGTGAATTCGTCGATATGACCCTTGCTGCTGATGGACACTATGTAAAAGTTCACCAAGTTTTAATTGCTTTAGCTAGTCCATATCTGAAAGAACTTATGTCTTCAGCCCCATGCCAACATCCAGTATTGTTTTTAAATGTAAGTGTAGAAAAAATGGTTAAGAGTGTTTAAAATATATTTATCACACATAACTGTTTAATAAAATTTAATGAATAATATTCAATGCTCAGTAATAACGTGGGCAGAGGTTGGAACCTACACAAATAAATGATCACCAAGAATGAAACCATTTGGAAGGCTACATTATAATCAGGATATATCCGAGCATGTTTTAATTTGGTGATAAATAGACAATGAACTGGAAGACTAAAGATTTCCCAATATTATTATATGTGCATTATTTATTAACGTAATTTAAAAAACTAGATGTCACAATCAGAATCAAAAAAGTGTCTCAACTAAATGCACACCCATTTGACTTAAAAGTGCACTTTTAGTAAAATACATAACATTTATTTTGTCTGTTTACATTTCAGAATATATCACATAGAACATTGTCTTTACTGCTTATGTATATTTATACTGGAGAAGTTATGGTGCCATCAGACAGTTTGACAGATTTTGCAGAAGCTGCTAAATCACTCCATATTAAAGGATTGGAAAATCTTGTATGTATTTTTATGAATAATATATTCGGGGGCGGCAGACTGGTATAGGCTTACTAGTAACGGTCTATAAATCATCCCACTGCATGACAAAGGCCACACTTGTCAAATGTGGACTGGTGATCACAAACTTGAACAATGTCAGATGCCTTACTCTGCAACACGAAGCTCGTATTTACGAATATATCTGTCTCTTTCGGATACTTTAAGACATTGGTATGAGTGATAGGGACAGATGGATACATAAATACGAACATTGTGTTGCCGAGTAAGGCCTCTGAAACCACCTAGACAAACGGTGCGTAGGCACATTATAAGGCAGGCTTTCTAATTAGTAAGTAATATTAAGAATTGTTGCCAACCTTATGTACACCTGTCCTAAAAGTAGTGTAAAGCTGAAGCCCAAAGTTTGATGAAAAGATAGATTTCACTCGACAAAAGTTGCTCTGTGTATACTTGACGGGAGAAAAGCGACTTTTGTTGGCCTGAGTCATATATCCAAGTATGTGAGGAAAAATCAAGCCTACTACTGACATTACTGTACTGCACAATTATGTCTTAATGGATTTTTTTTTACCCTTTTTTACATTCCTGTGTTCCAATACAATGTTTTTCTTTTCTTTTTAGACTGGGTTAGAAAATATGACACTTAAAGTAGCAGATAATAGGTCACAAATGGAACAAGGAGAATTATGCCATGTGAGTGGGATTAAGAGTATGAATATTCCAACGAATGAAGGAACAAAACAGGTAATATTACAACTTTAAGATTCAACAGAAATTTGGAAATATTGCCTGTGTATATTTGTTTAATTTTATCAAACTTTTGTAAGTGACTTAGACATGTTTTAATATTTGTATCAAGTAACCATGTACGTAATTATAAATTAAAGAATGAACACTTGAGTCGTCTAGTTTCAAAACCCGCTAAAATGCTTTTCCTTAAAATGTTAACTTCAAATGACATTTGAAAGTACTGCTAACATAGTATACATTCCTAAATAAGCGGTTATAAAATCCATTTTAAGAACAGCATTAGGTGCAAAGTACTCTAAAACGGAGCTGGTGAGTTTCAAATTCCTCTATAACAAATCCAATCAATGGCAGCCCAACATTAGGTCACGTGGCACCTTAAATTAGTATGGCCGATTGAGATTTCTGCCAGTTACTTTGCTAAGGTTTTTAATTGTTTTTATGTAAAAAAATGGGGGATTTACAACAATTTATAAAAAAATCGGAGCCTGGAAAAGCATGGAAGAGATTGGTTAACAAAAAAGGTTTGTTTTCTTTCTTCTATCAAATAGTCAACTGCCAGTTCAAAAGGTGTTAAGCAAAACGGAACCATAAAATTGTTTCGACAGTCTTTAGCGTCAAAATTAAATTAAAAAGTTTTTTTGTTGCTACATACGAGTTACGACACATCAAACTATTGCTAACAAATTTTAAATTTTATTTTATTTGGATGTAATTTTCCCAAAAATAAAACAATATCCCTTAACAGTTTGCCGAGTTTATATGTGGTTTGATGTACGTACATTCATCAATTAAGATTGTTACAAGATAACATAAATATATTGTTTTATCAACCTAATAGTGTGATCTTAGAATAAAAACACCTAGAAGCTGCGTCTGAACCAAAACGTAAGCGTAAACGCGTGCCATTTAATTATCCTTGTGTGCGTAAGCTGAATAAATCTACGCTCTTCTAACGCACACAAATATAGGCTTCAGTGTTACCATCATCGGGCGTTTACCCACAAAAAATGGGAAAACGTGTTGTTTTGTTATATGACGATTTGCCATGTCTTTAGTATGATATTTAAATACATAAGAAAATATGATTACATTCATAAGTACCTATATTACATATTTATTAATCTAATGACGAATGCCACCGTTCAATGTGTTTAAATTTAAATGCCTGTATGATTGTATAAATTCACATTAAGAAATTATTTTTATAGAATTAATAACACCAACATTTAAGTCTAAACAGTATTAAATAGCTGTTATTAGCGCAGATACGCCTCTCTCCCTCTTGACGCAAGTATCCTCAGTCATCGTCGGGCCGCAACTCACGTATGTCCTACTATAAAATGCCGAACAGTTTTCGCCAAACGTCACAATGCAGCTATTTCCTCAAAATTATATAATAGGATACATAAGGTGACACACATCTACACTCTTAATAGATTTGAAGTTAAAAAAGTAATCACAGCTTATCTATTGAAGTTGTCGTATTTAGATACTGAAAATATCCTGAAAATATAATATATATATTTGAAACTGGACGACTCACTTATGTATGAATGTAGAATTGCCGCAATGTTGCCTGTTTTGCTATAAAATATAAGGACGCCCGCAAATTTTATTATCCACCTAGAATCACGCTTATTCGTCACTGAATGTAACACTATTTTAATCACACTTTGTAAAAACATATTTTTAGATCGGTTTACCTGCAGCAGCTAGAAAGATAATTTTTAAAAAAGAATCAACATCATCTGACATGTAAGTAAATTTATTGATAATGTTTACAACGTGTTCCTTTTGATATCCCATATCTCTAGGGTATTAAACAGGCCATGGTAAAGAATCAAATTGCATATGAATTACTTTTCAATTTATTTCTTGTTTAATTTTTTCATACAAAATAATTCTAAAAAGTCACGACTGTTTATGTAAAACAGCCTTACCTTGTTATGAATGAACTTTTGAATGAAAACGATTTACTCTTACATACTTATCAATGAAACACCCACACACGTCAATTTTTTTTACAAGTTACGCTCTCCCGCTACTTTACTACTACATTTTAGTGTAAGTTTGCCATCGTCTCGCAAAACTAAGGATTCGCCATACTGGTTACATTTTTTTAACTAAAATTGATGTTATATTCGAAACTATTGATTTTTGAACCACATGTTCTAAGGCGTTTTATATTGTTTTTACATATAGAACATAACCTTAGAGTTATGGGATATCAAAAGGAACATGTTGTATTTACCTATTATTAAGAGTTAGATTGTCTTTGATTGATGTCACACATTAAAAAAATCAAATTAATACAATAAATAATATGAGCTATTTTGCAAAAACATTATTTAAGTAATGGAATATACTAATTTACTATAAGAAATTCTTGAATTTCATGTGAATCATGCAATATTTTTTAGGGACACCAAACATAATTTTGCAGCTCAAGGTACCAAAAATAACTCTCAAGACGAAATAGACAAGCCCGAATATATTGAATTCGATGTAATGGATAATAATGGAAGAGACGATTCTGATGACGATTTCAAGGCAGATGATAGTTTTCCAAAAACATTTGACAAAGCCGAACCAGACATATCAAATACACGTAAGTGCATGTCTTTAGTATTGATTGTAAGTACCTAAGTATGAAACTTGAAAGATTCGTGTTGCCAAATAAAAAGGATATTTTTACATGATTATTTCGATTAGTCAAATTTAAGTTGGTTGTTGGAAAGGGAAAAGGAATGGTATTTTTTTGAAAAACAATTTAAAATTGCAATTAAATTGATATATTTTATTTGAATTCATCAACAGCGTCGACAAACCTGCAGTTCACCATGTCTATTCGCGGCTCCCTGCAAATAATTCTCAACCGATACCTATACAACATGCACTCGAGCAAACAAAGCAAAGGAATCCGCCGCTGGCGCTGCGTCGATTACCGCAATCACAAGTGTATGGCCTTCGTTGTTACTAAAGGAAACGTCGTCATAAACAGGTTCGTGCGCATCAAAATAAACGCGATTTAAAACAGTTTTTTTTTTCTTGATAAGGAAAAAAATCTATCTATTATATAAATGCCATATGTCACACAAAGTCCACTTGTTCTTGATCTTCAGACTGGTTGCAATCAATTTAAGCTGTTTAACATTATCATCTGTGTCTTTATAAAAATAATACTCGTGAAATCGGTATATATTTTAAGTCCATGCTTTACTTGCTTTTGAATGTTTGTTTAACTTCAATCTCAGCTACCTTAAGACTTTAAGCCTAGTTCGCATTGGACCAGTATTTTTGTCGAGTGAATCGCTTTCAACTCTCTTGACCAGAAAACCGTTCGCACTTTAATGCGAGTACAGTTCACAAGTGAGTGTGTTTGTAAAATTGCAAGAAAGCTGTATTCTTTAGTGCAAATAGCTGTAAATCGTAGAAATTGTATAATTTGATAATTAATGTAAGCACTATGAGGGTGCCATATTCTTTTAGAAAAAACCCTCCTCCAAAAAAATTTTATGAAAAAAAAAAAGTGAGTGTGTTTCGAATGAACTCGACTGCATCGACAGGTTCGGACTAGTTTAGCCGGTAAGCCAATGGGCAGGCTCGACTAAATTACTTACTAACCTACTAGACAATTTTTTTTTGGGTTCGGACGCGTTTAGCTATTAAATTACTCGCTACTCGACTAAAATACTGGCCTAATGTGAACTAGGCTTTATGCTTTAAGCCTAGATCGAATTGGGCAGGGACGCGTGATGGGAGGTGCTACTCGCCCGTGCAAATAAAAAAAAATGGATTGGCTCGACTAAATTACTAACTAACCTACTAGACCAAATTTTTTGGGTTCAGACGTGTTTAGCTATTAAATTACCCGCTACTCGACTAAAATTCTGGCCTAATGCGAACTAGACTTTAGTAAGTAATTTAGTCGAGCCAATCCATTTTGTTCTATTTGCACGAGCGAGTAGCACTTAACTTCTTAGTATTATTAATGTTAAATGTTGGTGCTAGATAATTCCGGTTCGGTGATTTTATTTTGGCAGAGGCTTATCAATTTTTATGTTAAAATTACATTTTATTTCAGAGCAAACCTACACAACCACCCGTTCCACGACAAAAAAATTCTCTCAAAAATAGAAAACAAGGCTGTTTATTCTGCATTAGACGATGTATGTAACTACAAAAAGAAAGAAGAAGCAAAGTTGACGGATAACAATGCCTCTATGGAACAAGATGATTTCGAGGCGCTTGACGACTTCACTGCGACAATGAACGATATTGCTAATAAAACAAATGAATACATCAAAGACAAAATAAATTAGAATTTTTATTAATAGCTTTGTTTTAAATTGTACCGAAGTGTTTTACCTAAACCATCATCATCATCTTCTTGCCCATTTTCCCGGGGCCCGAATTCCGCTAATTTACAAATGGCTCAATAGAATCGTAATTGCATCGCAATCGTATATTTTGACATTACTACCTTAATAAATGTGTCAAAATATACAATTGGGATGCAATTGCGATATGAAATATACAATTGAGATAAATTAGCGGAATTGGGGGCCAGTTTATCTGCGGTCGGCGCATTATGTATATAATATTTTTCTCTTCCACACTATTCTATCACTCATCACTGAATCATCCTCGTTTCACACTCATATCTTGTTTCACACAGTTCATCCATCTCTTTCTCGGTCGGCCTCTTCCCTTCCAGCTATCCACATTCATACTCATCCCTCTTTTAGTAACATGACTTTACCAAGACAGACGATGACCCACCATCTTCTCTGTAACCGGTGCCACTTTCAGACTTCCTTGTATGTACTCACTAGCTGTTGCCCGCGACTTCATACGCGTCAATTTCTGTTATTATGATCGCGATTATTTTTGCAACATTTTTTAATGATGCTTTGCTCCTATTGGTCGCAGCGTGATGTTATATAGCCTTAAGCCTTCCTGCCTTCCTTGATAAATGGACTATCCAACACAAAAAGAATTTTTCAATTCGAACCAGTACTTCTTAAGATTAGCGCGTTCAAACAAACAAACAAACTCTTCAGCTTTATAATATTAGTTAGTATGGATTCCTTATCTTGTCCATTCTTGTAACCCTACATCCATCTTAGCATTCGCTTCTCATCGTCTTCTTAGCAGCCCAGCATTCCGATCCGTACATTAAGGCAAGCCTAATAACGGATTTACCTAAATTATGCCCTTTGACCGTAAGGGCATCCGTGGATCACATGTTGTTGCGGTGACCTGTTTCCATTTCATCAAGCCTGCATATTGATTCTAGGTAAGCAAATTTGCTTATTTGGGCAGGCAGATCCTATTGCTTCAGACGATCTGTTCAGTTTTAAGCGAAGCGAACATTCACAGCACTCACGCACGACTACGGCATTTGCTTCGATGATATCAAGACGGGTTACAGTTGAAAAAAAATAACAAAAGGTAGCGTTTGTTACCCGGAATAATAAGTAATCGATAGATACCCCATTAATCAAAATCGACTTAGTAGTTTAGCGGCAAATGTGGAACCCACATACATAGATAAATAGACTGCTAAAAGCATAGATAACCCTTCCTTTTGACTTTGCCGTAGTCTGGTAAAAAATAAAGTCGCGTGCGCCTAATAACAGAATGGATCGTAAAATCTGGATAATATCGTATAGGTAAACATTATGTTTTATTATCTGCAATAATCGGCTTTAACTAGTAGGTCATAAAGCATCAAGAATAGCCTCTCTTGCCCCAACCTACACTCGCACGTGAAGTTCATAAACCTGTTTCGGTTTAAGTATTATCTGTTATATTTATGTGACTGAAAGCTACCGTAAATCTTGTTAGCCCAGATAGTTAAACCCCAGTTTCAATACAAACTGAAGAAAATTCTAAAGGTTAAATACCTTAATTTTATGCACGTACATTTCATTTTCCTACAAATAAGTAATGTTAACACATTGATGGACAGTAACGTCCACGGGCGTTCAGGTAGTAAAGAATGATACGACAGAACGCCTAAAGACGTCATAGTTTTGAATCGTGTCAGCAGTACGTCTGAGGGCGATTGATTTTCAATACTTTTACAAGGAAGAGTATGTTGTAGTGTCACCGCAAAAGTAATGCGGCTTGCCTACTGTCATCGTACATAGTTCTACAACACGTCAAAGTACACACATTGACAGAGTTCCGGTACCCCTAACCCCGCGCAGTACGCCCGTGGGCGTCGTGTTTTCATACATTTAGTCACGTAGTGCGCGTTGGCGGTAGGCTTCGTGTCATCTCATACTTTCGCACGCAAATAACGGCTCGAGTGGTAAGTTATCAACGTATTTTTGTGTTTTTATTTATCAAAAAATACAAATTCAAAAAGTAATTGTGCTTCTAATATTAGTGGCTGTTTGTTTTGAGTACAGTTTTTTGGTATTGAAACAATAATTTATTTATCTAGAGATGGCGCCTGGAATCCGTACGAAAGGGAACAAAAACAGTTTTTACAATTGTTCAATGAAGCTGAAACTACGGAATCTAGTGAAGATCCATATGCTGATGATGGGGAATACGGGTCCTTCAAGGATCACCATCTTTCCGGCGAAGATTCGTTGAGTTCTGGTGATGATGCTGGACACCGCCTACGAAAACACGCTAATAATTAAACTGATGAGTCTTTTTCGTCTAAAAAATGTTATTGGACTTTGTTTCATCAGGTTTTTCCACGGAATTTCGTTGAATATCTGGTAATATGAACTAATAATTATGGTAACTCGTTGTGTCACACTAATTAAGCACATACAAGATATAGCCGCAAAGCGGTCTTTCGTGAAACCAATTATGAAGAAATGTTATGATAAGTAAATATAAATAAATTTAAATTAGCCTTAAGGCTTATAGTTTTGTGACAAAGTTGTACTGAAATAAGATTGTTATTAAAATGTTGTTGTGATTACTATCATAATATCTAGTGGTAAGTAATCGTATATCGAAAGTTAGAAGAGTTTTAATGTTTTATTTAAATTTCAACAAAGGTAAGATAAAAAGTTGATTATATTAAAATTTATACATTATATAAACAATTAAACATTTAAATATAAAATTACGTTTGTGATTCATATTAAACAAATGTATGCAACAGATACGGGTTTTATGACTACTACAAGTATAATCAAGTTTAAGGCTATAGGCTTACTGTGACTCGACACCATTTTACGTACAACCGCATTGACAGTACGGCCATAGACGTAGCGCCTATAGGCGTTCTGTCAGTCAGCAACATTTTATATACAACCGCATTGACACTACGCCCATAGGCAATGTATGAGAATAAGTAGTGTCATTTGGGAAGAAATTCTTAACTTTTACTGTCCATCAACGTGTTAAGGAACAACTGCAGGGGAAAGGCCTCCATCATTGAATTAATTTGCTAACCTGCCAAAACAATTAAAATACAAGAAATTAAAAAACAAGTAAGTATATTTAGGTAATAAATTAAAATAAATTCCGTGTAGTGCCCGCGGGAACACGGCATAACAGTAGTATTTTGAACAGTCTCGTGATACATGATGGATGGATCATGGAGCGGCCGGTATCTACCTTATACCCCATGCTCTAAGCTTATACCTTTCGTTATGAACCCAATTCTGAAATCCACGCGGACAAAGTTGCGGGAAAAGCTAGTAAGTAAATATATCTTTCCTTTCAATGTGTACCTGATCGCGTAAATTTAGAACAGCCTATAATCATCCCACTGCAGGGAAAAGGCCTCCATCATTGAATTCAAGTTACCACAGCAATGTGGGTGTACTGGAAATCTGGCATAATCACCACGCTTGCCAAATGCGGGTTGGTGATCACAAACCCGAGAAACGTTCGAAAATTCGAAACTTTCTGTTGCCCGATCCGGGATTCGAATCTGGGATCCCGAGATCTTGGCCCGGAATTTAAACCACTAGACCAACGGGGCGTAAATTCAAGAAACCTAATATTTAACAAGAGAACAATACCATCCTACTAAACGTTTATGCAAACGTTAGATAAAGTCCTGTTGTCACAAACAATATGACTGATTCTATATCTTTATAAAACCCTTACACTTCAATACTTAGGTAGTACCTATACCTACTTACTTTAAAATGTAAGAATTTATTATATTGCCCATAGAAATTAAACGTAGTAAACCTACGTTCCGTTTACGTACCCGTATTATTTATTTATTTATTTATTGAAACATCATTGGGTTGCTGATATTCTAGTTCCTGGATTCCTTAAATACGGGAATATCTTAGGTTAGGCTCCAGTCCAGCTGCAGATGTGCTTATGAAGTAAGTGAGCCCAGCTACGTCACAGAAAAGTTTTCATCTTTGTGTAGGTAAACACTACATGCGCTCGAGGCGCAAAAGATATTCATTGGTAATTTTAATGGTAGGTATGTGTGAAAGTTTTGTATAGGTAGTTAGAAATTAACATTGTGTAGTACATAAATTCATCATCATCATCATCAGCCTATTGCAGTCCACTGCTGGACATAGGCCTCTCCAAATGCACGCCACTTAGGTCGATCCTCGGCTTCTCGCATCCAGCTCCTGCCAGCCACCTTGCGCAAATCATCACTCCACCTGGCCTGAGGGTGTCCTACATTACGTTTGCCGAGACGCGGTCTCCACTCAAGAACTCTTTTACCCCATCGGTTGTCGGTTCTGCGGCTAATATGGCCAGCCCACTACCACTTCAGCTTGCTAATCCGGCGGGCTATGTCGGTAACTTTAGTTCTCTGCCGGATCACCTTATTTTTGATTTTTTCCCTAAGAGAAACTCCGAGCATAGCTCTTTCCATAGCCCGCTGAGCGACTTGTGGACTAGCCGTACCGTCAGTGTCCACGTTTCGGCTCCGTATGTCATGACGGGTAGGACGCACTGATTGAAGACTTTCGTCTTGAGGCATTGTGGGATCGACGATGAGAAGACTTGACGTAGTTTCCCAAATGTTGCCCAACCCAACTGAATTCTTCTGTTCACCTCATCCTCAAAGTTGTTTTTACCTAACTGCAGTATCTGCCCAAGGTACACATATTTCTGAACAACTTCGAGGACGGCACCGTGGATCGCAATCGGTTGCGGTAGTACGTGTTCATTGAACATAATCTTGGTTTTATCCAGGTTCATCAGCAAGCCGATGCATACAGAAGATTCAGCCAGGTCATTCAGCATCTGTTGTAGGTCCTGCAGCGTTTCTGCCATAATGACGATGTCGTCTGCAAATCGCAAGTGAGAGATGTATTCGCCATTGATGTTAATGCCTCGTCCTTTCCAGTGCAGCGTCTTGAACATATCCTCCATTGCATTTGTGAACAATTTCGGGGAAATGACGTCCCCTTGTCTCACTCCTCGATGCAATGGTATGGGTTTTGTTTGCTGATTCTGTACTTGGACGGACATGGTGGCGGCTTCGTAGAGACATCTCATCACTTGGTCGTACCGCTAATCTACTTGGCAACGCTGCAGGGACTCCAAAACGGACCAGATCTCGATCGAGTCGAAGGCTTTCTCATAGTCCACAAATGTCTTCTGTATAATCTGCCGCACTGTGTGGATGTGGTCTATGGTGCCGTATCCGCTCCGAAATTCAGCCTGTTCCGGTGGTTGGAATTCGTCGAGTCTTCGCGCAAGGCGGTTCGTGATGACTCTTGAAAACAGCTTATAGACGTGGCTTAAGAGGGAAATGGGTCGATAGTTCTTCAGCAGGGTCTTATCTCCCTTTTTAAAGAACGTCCTGTTCTTCTACACGTACGTACACTTCTACTCCACGCCTCCGGAGTTCTCCCTTTAAACAGGACAGCGTTAAAAAGCTTTTGAAGCTCCCTCAGTACGGGTTTACCTCCAACCTTTAGCAACTCTGTTGTAACGCCATCCTCTCCAGGGGATTTTCCATTTTTCAGCTGTTTCAGTGCCATCTCGATTTCGCCAATGCTGACTTCTGGCAGGTCTTGAGTGTAGTGGCGTGTTAACGTGGCTCTAGGGTCCCCATTTTCGGGATCAGGTTGAGATGCATGCGAAACGTATAACCGGCCATAGAAGCGTTCCACTTCGGAAAGGACTGCTGGCCTCGAAGCAACGAGTTCTCCACTTGCTGTGGTCAGTTTCGTCAGGTGGCTTCTTCCAAGAGATTGTACGAACA
The DNA here is from genome assembly GCA_949315895.1 of Anania crocealis. Classification (NCBI taxonomy): domain Eukaryota; kingdom Metazoa; phylum Arthropoda; class Insecta; order Lepidoptera; family Crambidae; genus Anania; species Anania crocealis. Next base: position 4,187,161 of record OX438856.1, read on the forward strand.
CTTTCGAACCCCGATTTTGCTCGATCGCTCTTTCAATCGCAAGAGTATTGGAGCAACGGAGGTCGTGTCGTACGAGCTTTCTGATCTCTTGGTTTAGAGCCCGCTTTCCCGACGAAGTGACGGGTGGGTTTTCACGTCGTTCCTTCATTAGCCCTAAAGTCCCTTCCGAAAGCTTTGACTTCCTGCCCTTACGTTGCATTTCACAAAATCTCGTACCTTCTTCCCTGAGGATCCGAACCACATTTTCGAGGTTCTGGTTTACGTCTGTTGTGGTTTCCACGGCAGCGAGTCAGTTTTCCAGGTTTGACTGGAATGTTTCAGATCCTATCATGGTTTGGAGCAAGGTAGGTCGGAGCCTAGACTTCATCAGACGGATACGTTCAGTTTTAAAATCGATATTCAGAGAGCCTCTAACGAGTCGGTGATCGCTTCCGGTATTAAACCTGTTGATCACGGAGACGTCTCTGAATATATGCTTTTTGTTGGTCATGATGAAGTCAATCTCATTTTTCGTCATAGTGTCGGGGCTCTGCCAGGTCCACTTCCTTTGGGGCTGTTTCTTGAAGAAAGAGTTCATCAAGAAGAGTTCCCGTTCGAGGAAATTGACAAGCATTTGCCCCCTATGGTTTCTGCATCCAAATTATTCCAAATCCATGGGATCCTACTACCGATTCGTTGCAATTCTGTACTCCCACTTTAGCGTTGAAGTCCCCCATAACAACGCTGTAGTGAGTCTTAGTGGTGAAGTGGAAGGCCTTTGATATGTCATCAAACATATCCTCCACCTCTTCGTCCGAGTGTTTCGAGGTCGGCGCGTACGCTTGCACCACCTTGAGGCTATACCTCTCGGTGAGCTTAACAATAAGGTACGCTACCCTGTTCGACACACTTGACACTTCAACAACGTTGTCAGAAAGGGACTTATTTACCAGAAACCCAACGCCACCTTGGGATTGTTGGTCTCCCTCACGGAAGTACATTAGTTGACCCGATTGGAGGGTTATGGTGTCCTCCCCCTCTCTTCGGACTTCACATAGCCCTAGGATATGCCACCTAATCTTCCCAAGTTCCACCTCAAGTTGGGCCAGATGCGAGTCCAGCCGTAACGTGCGTCTGTTGTACGTCGCCAGGGTCAGTGGTTTTTGGTGGCCTCCCGTAACCCGGAGATTCTTCGTACCCCCCGTCCCGCCGTGACCGTGGTCGCCATCATGACCAGGAATAGTGGGACCGCCGAGAACTGGGGGCCGTGGCTTATTTTGCGTCTGCATTTGAGGTATTGCCCATAATTGTACATAAATTAGAATTTAGAATATTCATGTTTGATTATGGATTAAGTAGCTACTTTATTACCTACTGGACTAAGAAGTTTTAAGACTGTTACATCTAATCTATTTTAATACAAAAGTAAGAATGCGAGTAGTCACATAGTAGGTGATTGTTCTCAAATAGGTACTAAATTATAAGGTTCGGAAACAGAAATGGTTAAAAAAAAAAGTTGTGCGTGTACTAGTGTACACACGTAAGAAGTGAAACTTCTTTATGGCCTTATTTTTCGAAAAATGATCTACATGCAACTTTCCAGAAATTGGTTAAATTGGTTAAATTGGTTAAATTGGTTAAATTGGTTAAATTGGTTAAGTTGGTTAAGTTGGTTAAGTTGGTTAAATTGGTTAAATTGGTTAAATATTATTTCACTTTACCTTTTTGCTATCGTCTGAACCAACCGTGGTAGGGGCAAGAAAAAGATGGCGCGTAACCGAAAAAAGTGACGAAAATTTGACGCAAAACGTGACGGTAAATTTTTTCCAACGCCGATAAAGAAGTTTCACTTCAAAAATAATAGAAAACAGCACACTCAGGCACGGTAGAAAGAGTGGGAGATACTAGTTCCTCTCCCTTCCCCTCGATCTTACGCTTTTTCGATCAGCATCACGTGACCCTGACGCGAGTTTGGAAGTTTTTACCCATCCAACAAAAAGTGCTCAGCGCCGCTAAAGAAGTTTTCACTTCAAAAAAGACTTTTTTTTATTATACCTAAATGGGCTTGCTCTTGACTACATACTTAACTATATAGTTAGGAAGAAGCCTAAGATAGAGCGAGCTTACCCAGAGGTTCTGGTTCTCCCACACCAGCGGAACACTGAAGAACTGTTTGGCGCTGGACTCCGGCAGGCGAACTATCTGAACAACAAATAACTTCCACGCATTTATTCATTAGATTTTCTTCAGTTCTTGTTAAACCTGTTGCCATCCACTGCTAAATGTTGCCCTCCTCGATGGCACACCTACTATTTTTAGAAAAATACGAATTAAATTTCCTAAAACTTGCATAAAACTATCCACCAAGGAAAAATTGTAAGTGTGCACACTTTCTAGATTACGGGTGAAATAAGACGTCTGTTCGTTTTCGTTCGGAGTACCGAAAAAACAAATGAGTGACTGAAAGACGCGGGTGCCGGGTACGAAGTTGGCGTAGAGAGATGACGGGTCCCGTCCCTTACAATATTTATTTAATTAATCCCTCAACCCCCAGGAGGCACTCGGGTGCCACGATAACAATTGATTTCAATTGTGTCTGGAATAACTCACGATCGAGGGATAAACCTAAACCAACTATTTCATTTGATTAGTAAATAATCGTTACCTAAACCATACATTACTAAAGAGTTGCCTAAACTACCTACTGACGTTTTTATGTTTAAAGCTGCTGTTAAGTTTTTAAATCTATTTAAGTTGCATTTAGCGAGTTGTGGTCTTGTTAATTAATAGAAGAGGAAATTTTTTTCCGAAGTTTGGCAACCCTATTCAAAACTGTTTTAATCCATATGGGTTGCTGGATACCTTATTCCATAGCTAGCTCAGTATCAACATCGGAGTGCCGACGATCGGACACTAAACAGCAACACGTGCGTAATTTAACAACAATATGGTGAGCTTCATGATCATGTGAGTACTTACTATGCTTGAACTCTTAAGCGATTACTAATTTAGAACACGATCATTGAGTTTCGTTTTGTTTTTGTAAGTTTTCGCCTGATTGATTAGTTCATAATTGATGAATTCTGAATTAATATGTATAAGTAGAATATCGTTTATTTTTACTTTTAATTATATTTTAGTAACTCAATTGCAATAATAATATTTCGCGCGGTAATCTGTAAAGCACTTCGCCCGGTATATTCATGGAGATGCGGATTCGAGTCCCGCTCTGAGACATATTTCAAGTTAAAATACTGACACTATAATTGCATTTAAGTTGCTAAAATAAGTAGTAGGTATATAAAAGTATTTAAATAGCTGTTTTATCTTAACTGGCTGTCAAACATCTGTAAAGATGTTTCTTTCAGGTGTTATGAGTGCAAATCTCCTAACATTTGATGAAACTACGCTGGATTACAGCGATAAGAATAATATGTCTTTTTTATCTCATAAGATACTAAGATCTACCTAAAGAAAAAATATATTTGTTAATCGTTCAAAACTTGCTTCTAAAATTAAATAAGTATATTTTTTAAACAAAGTTATTAAAATTTCATATCATACCTACCACACGGACCTACCACACATAATAACAGATGATGTTATTAGCAGAAAGCCGTACCTACTCGCTAGAAGTATCTATGCTCCTCAAGGACCTTGTCGCTAAAAGTGATCTCTGCTCGTCAACCTATTGAGTTCATTATAATCTATCTCTAGTTAAAGAATATCCTAATTACATTTCTTTGCAACCGTTGATTTGATGAACAAATTAAGATAATAATGTTCAATTAAGATAAGTACCTACCTAAAGATAATTTATATAGCGCGCGATCAGCAGAAAAAACAAGTACCACCTACCTACAGCCGCAGCTTCTACTTCAGTTGTTGTGTCACTTGTGTCGTTTGGAGTACTTGGAGCCGGCACATCAAAAGAATAGCACCACTTCTCTCCGTATGGCCAAAATAATGTTCTTTCACCGCTATTGTCCTAAATGCGATTACCAAACCTCCTACTAAACCTTCCTTTTGGAGAAGCCCGTGTATAGTCTAGAATCTAGATCAGCCCGGATCAATAATGGTAGAGGATTGTTATAGAATGGTGACGATGATTACAGTGGTGTTTTTTTTTACAGATATATGTCATTTAAATTGCTGTTGCTGCTTTTCATATCAGTCGCCGGTGCGGTCCTATGTGATCCTGCACTACCTAAAAAAATACTAGAACAGTTACAAATACCCGCAGTTCTTAGATTTCGAGAATATTTACAAATAGATACAAGTCGGAGCCAAAATTTACGTAAGTTGCCACTTTCTAAATGCTTAAATTTCTTATTTTTTCGGCATAATCATCTAGTCTCTGTCCTTTTTTAGGGTTCCGTACCCAAAGGGTAAAAACGGGACCCTATTAGTAAGACTTCGCTGTCTGCCCGTCTGTCCGTCTGTCCGTCGCTCTGTCACCAGGCCGTATCTCAAGAACCGCGATAGCTAGACAGTTGAAATTTTCACAAATTATGTATTTCTGTTACCGCAATAACAACAAATACTAAAAACAAAATAATATAAATATTTAAGGGGGGCTCCCATACAACAAACCCGTTTTCTGGACTTTTTGGTACGGAACCCGTCGTGCGCGAGTCCTACTCGCACTTGGCCGGTTTTTTAACAAGAATTTCGATTAAACGATAGCTGGTCATAGAATTACCCAAATAGAGTTGTTGCTATATCCGCCATGCCTGGCAGGTGAGATGGCGATCGCAGTATGGCCAAAGAACTCGCTGCTGGCTTCCCATTTTATTCTGTTAGTCGCCTCTTACGACACTCTTAGCACGAAAAGAAGTGGTGCTATTGGCAAGCCAAACTAAGCTGGTATAACCTAACTGGAATGACGATTACCAGAATATTTACTTATACTGTGTTCTGAAATAGAAACGGGCAGCCAATTCTTCTTACCAGGAATTGTTAGCTTTATTTAATCAAGTGCTTACATATTTGCTGACTTGATTGTCTATCTATACGTAGGTACGTATAAGATGTCTGTTAACCTACTTAACTCTGATCTGTTTTGAAAGCATGTACTGAAAATGTTAATTGTTAATTTAACGAGTAATAAAATGTAACGTAGAGGAGGCCGTGGACTTTTGGAAGCGGCAGGCGGCTGAGGCCGGCCTAGAGCTCGCGGTGCACACGCCTGCCGGCAAACCGATATGTGTGCTGACCCGACTGGGGGCAAACCCTTCTCTGCCCAGTATAATGCTCAACTCCCACATGGACGTCGTTGCGGCTGTACCAGTAAGTAAACTAAAACTTGACTATGTGCGGCTATTACTATGAGCTATGTGCGGCCCTCAATTGATTTAATTTTATTACTTCTAAACAAAACCAATTCTCAAAAAACTAGAACATTAGCAAATTCTACGTCACGTTATTCGTATAACGGCCGGTTCCAATAACCTTTCTATCTTCAGTTTTGGCATATCGGAGATAGGAAACAGTTTCTATATCTGTTTTTGCCGTCCGGGAGAAACAAAGACAGAAGTTGTTTTCTATCTTCGATGTGCCAAAACTGAAGATAGATAGGTTAACTTTTGATACAACATAAATTTATAGAATCAAATTCTAAAAAAAATTGATTTAAACTTTCATGGTCACTATCACTAGAGTTATTTAATTCGGGGTTTATACCATGTACCTTATTTAGAGTTCTCCCGTGATCATGGCGCTTGCAACAGTGCCGAAATATCGGAAACTCATAATAAATAAGGTACATGGTATAAACCCCGAATTAAATAACTCTAGTCTAAAAAAAATTTACTAAGAAAATCATAAATTATAAAATACCTAAATATAAAAAAATATAAATAACAAAAAAGTTGCAGTCAAGTAATAAAACAATTAAATCTGCTTTGTAAGTGCTTCGAGTGCCCACTTACATGTTAGATATCCAGATTGCATTGATTGCAACCTTATACGCTTATAAATCACTCTTTAAGTATTTCTCTCTAGTACCTAACTATAGCGGCACAGTTAGTTCCTGCAAATCTTGCGGTGTTTTGTTTCGACACTTGGGCAAACATATTTTTCTTATAATCTACCTACACCTTCATACCACAGGTCAATGACTTAGTTTTGTCTCAGATAGGAATGTTTTATTTACTGTTGTTTTATTATTGTCAGCTTTTTATTTATGCTATCAATTGCAGATGAGAGAAACCAACGTAGTAGTAACGTACCTATACAATTAAGTAGTACGTATAAAACGTATATCTCCTAGCAATAAGGTTATTTTCCATCAATGTCTGTTAAAAGACTCCTCATCAGTCGATTCCTTACTATACTCCGGGTAACATAGGCTACCTTTTGTTAAAAAAAAGCTACATGGCGAATGCAACGACAATACACCTTGCATTTGAACCTCCTGGAAAACTGTGTTCTTTTTATTTTTTATGAATTTCAATAGTCTTAGAAAAATGTAAAAAAAAGACTATTAAATTTGAATCATGCTGCGTGACGCACACGTGGACGTGTTCTGGATGAATGAACTTTACACAAATACGTCCGTTTGCGTTACAGCGTGTTTCAAAATGAATAGCTGAATCAATATTTTATATTTTTCTAAGATATTTTTTTAAGTAAAAAATAAAAAAAAACACTGCCATGATGTCATACATAGTGGTAATATACGTGGGCTTCGTTTTCCAGAAGTTTCAAATGCACGGTGCATATTGGAGTAAGTACTTCGAAAAAAAAAGTTTGCAATCATAACGTATCAAAATTAAATGAAAAAAGGCAAAATTCTAAGTACAAAAATGTTTTAAACAAAACAGCAAATATACAGGGTGACTTGCAAATCATTGCATTTACGTAGTCAGGTTAGTTTTTAAAACTATTTATACTTGTTATTCTATAGACTGAATGGATTTATCCACCCTACGAGGCGCAGGTGGACGAAGACGGAAACATCTACGGGCGCGGGGCGCAGGACACCAAAGACGTGGCTATACAGTACCTGGAAGCAGTCCGGCGGATCAACTCCCAGAACGTCACCTTACAACGCACATTGCACATCACGCTTATGCCTGGTAGGTAGTTATAAGAATTAAAAAGCGTACCTATAGGACCGTCATTCATAGCCATACTGAGATATCAAGTGCCAATAAACTCATCATTCTCTTAGCCCATAAGGCACGAATAGCATCGTCAAAATAGGTTCCAATGATATAATTATAAATAAAGTTAGACTTAGAAGTTCATGGATGTAGGCAAATATTCAAAAGATAAATACAATTTTATTCCATGCTTATCTGTTACAGATGAAGAGACGGGCGGATTTGAGGGCATTAGACCATTTATAAGAACACCAGAGTATAAAGCTTTGAATGTTGGATTTGCTTTAGATGAGGGGTTAGCATCGAAGACTGATGATATTTACGCTACATATCAAGATCGGAGAGCGTGGTGTAAGGGACCATGCACACAAATTTTTAATCACTCCACCGCGCCGTCCAGCGTGCTTTTTTCGGTATAAGACGAGTGACAAGAAAATAGGTGAAGGTCTACAAGCTGCGTCTGAATCGCGTGCATATCGTTTCAAACGCGGGTCGGTCCGGACGACGCTTTTGGGAGGCGTTTAAAAAATGCGCTGTGCATAAGCCCTGAAAAATCTTAAGCGATAAAGGAAAACAATATACTGATACTTAGTACTTACCTTTTCTAACTAACAGCTAGCAAATATCATGAAATCGTAAATTTCAATTAAGGCATGGTATAATCACATTTCAATTTGAGGTATTGCCAATATTTTAATACATACTCGTATTATGAGACCATGACGTTCATTGGTCAAGCATTCTTTGTTATTATACTGATTTACCACTTATATTGGCAGCGCCATCCACCTATACGCACTTACCTATAGTGTTTTAATTTCGACTTGTGTACTAAAAATGCATCATACCTATAAATAATATTTACAGCAACAGTAATAACAGTAAAAGGGAGTGGTGGCCATGGATCATCGATGCCGGTTGATATTGCGATTAAAAAGGTAATTTATTAGTTGATTTAATAAAATGTATTTCTGAATCCTAAACCATACTAAACAAAAGCTAGTCTATGTTATCATAACTTCTACCATAGAAAATAATGCTTCTACTAAACAATATAATAAAACAATAAGATACATCATATTACAAACACACTGTCTAGGTATACAAGTACTAGGACAAGGCATTATTGTTATCTTTATGGTGGATTGAAATATTATTAGAAAGTAAATAAATTAAATATCAAAGAATAAGATGAACCAAAAGTAAATATTGTCATCAATAAGTAATTCTAATATCATAATTATCGTGAAATTCACTTGATTATTGAGATAACACTGTTTCACTATTGTAACAGTTTTCCTACAATTTGACTAATTATTTCATACCTGCATGCATAAGTAGCTAAGTGAGTACTTTGTATGTTTTTCTTACAGCTGCAAAAGTTGATAAACGTGATGATGAAGTACAGAAAGCCACTTGAAAGAGCGTTAAAATATGCATCTGATACAGAATACGGGCAATACACGACTCTTAATATAAATATGATTAATGTAAGTACCTATAGGTAAATGGGTTTGCTTAACATTATCTGGATAGATAATCTTTTCAGATAGGGTTTTTTATTTTTGTGTTAATAGCTGTTGAGGCTGTAGCCCCCTAATTTGTATTTGAAGCTATGAAACGGAATCATATTTGTCCGGGATAAAAAGTAGTCTTTATCTAGTATATTAGCTGCCTGTTATGATTACAATTTGAATAACTATTTAAAGCCCTCGTATTTTGGAAATAAGAAACATCCTTTGTTGTTTCTTATTTCTGTAAGTCTGACCCTAGAAAATGCATAAAAACACTTTTTTTCTACATTGATCCATCAGGGAATCAAAACCGGGACGTTGGAACAGACGACACCTTGAAAACCGGTGTGTACGTGTGTTACTAGCTTTTCGCCCGCGGCTCTGCTTGCGTGAACGCAGGTACCGCCGGTATCCCAACAAAATACTTAGCCTGTCATTTCTCAGGGTACAATAATATCTATCTTTGTACCACATTTCGTCAAAGTGGCGACTATGCCAAATCCTCTTTTTGGGAAGGATTTGTCCAGCTGTGGTCTGATAGGCTGATGATGATGACGATGAAGATTAGATGTGAGGTGTGAGACCGAAATGAAACATTATTAAGCAAGTGGTTATTTATACACCTTGATTTTTGAACCGCCTAAAAAACAAAGCCCACGTTATGTGATCATTATGTCATTGTATAACATCATGGCAGTGTTATTTATATATATTTTCTATAAATATTAAATATTGATCCAGTCTTTTAATTGTGTAACACGCTGTGACGCGTACAGACTTTTTCTTTTGCGGCGGAGTCTCCGATGAATGAACCTTACACAGCTACGTCCGTGCGCGTCACAGCGTGTTTCAAAATAAGTATGTAGGTATCTGAACTAATATTTTATGTGTTTATAATATTTTTAATGAATAAATATTAAACAAGTACAGCCTAACTCGCTCGCCCCAGTACGCAAATTTACTTTTATTATCTTAGGTGTGATTGATTTCATAATTAAAAAAATGAATTTTAATAACATTTTCCAGGGTGGACTGGCCGCCAACATTATACCAGAAGAGTTCTCTTTGATCGCTGACATGAGATTATCTCCTGCAGAAAACGCTAGTGAAATTTTGTCTATGGTATGTAGGTAATTGATAATAACATTAGAAAGAGGGATAATAATAATAACATCTTTTTACACGATTCCCTACCTTTTACCTTGTTGTGGCAATGCACAAGCCGTGTAAGCCAAAATTAAAAATAAAAGCACATCTTTTTATCATTATTGTTTATGTAGGTGTGACTTGTTACAACTTTATTATTTGAATTTCCTAGGTGTATTCGTGGGCGGCGCACGCTGGCAATGGAACAACAGTAAATTTCTTGAGACGAGAAATGGAGTCTCTGGCGACGCCAATAGATGACACCAACCCCTTCTGGGTCTCTATTAACAAAACTATTACTCAAATGTAAGTTACTCTACTCTATTAATATAATAAAAATGTTGAAACAAAATTCAACAGACAACGAGCATAAAGTAATTACTATGAGTACCAATTAGTTATCCAACTAAATAGGATTACCTACCTATAAACTTTCGCGTCGCATCATAACTTATCTCTATAGCTGCTAGTTATAAAAACGACAAGGTAAGTGCGATATATTAGTGTTAGATAAGTGTCACCAATAGCATACACAGAGTTAAGTAATAAAAGCCAAAGAAAATAATATTTTCTTTGTCAAAGCTAACTAGCAAATGCAAACGCAAATGTACCTATGAATGATCAAAGTTAACTAGGGTTTGCAAATGTTTCGACCAACGTTCAAAATGTAACAATGGCACCTATGAAAATTAGTTAGAGTCGTTAACTACGTAAAAATGAGAACTGCAAATCTGCAAAATCAAGTTGACAGCATTTGAGACGTGCAAATACGGAACCCTGTACACTGCGTGTAGCCCGTTTTTTATATAATTAGCAACTATACCTAACTAGTTTTAAGTCGACACGAACCGAACCACACTTCTTAAATTTGGTATTACTCTAGCCGATCTTACCTTTTCATTCTAACCATTTTTATTCGATACGCAACCAACTTTTAACTAAGAAAAGACCACAATCAGTAATTTTTACGTTACGTTTAAATGAGTTTATATTATCTCTATTTATTATTATATATTTGGTTCAAAAGCGCAAAAATTCAATTCTCGTCATGTCTCCCTACACCTGTGTTACTAAATGAAAACTAACCTCAGAACAAAATAAGGGTAAGATACGTTATTTATGCTCTTACATAACCGCAAACGTAATAAAAGGCCAGCGTTCACAACTACATCTTATCTGTGCAACTACATACATACAGTACAGCAATGCTTTAATTTACCTGACTATACTCGATTAACTAACGAACACAGAACAATAAACTTCTGCAATAGCGTAAGCAACAGGAGTGATCCTAATGAAGTCTGTGGTTCTCGCGCTTGCTATAAAATGATCATAAGAAATATTAAGAAATTCGCATCATAGGGGAGAGTCTGGTATATCGTACTGCATGATAAATTGTACCACCTTGATATTTCCTACCAAACGTCATTATTTTTCTTTCTTGATAACACAAAACTAAGCGCTGACAGCGCCTCCTACTACTTTTGTTTTTGGTTTTGGTGTCAGGCAAGCACACTCAGTTTGAGAAAATAAAAACGTTTTTGGGTGTGCTTGATGCAATTTTTGAAGCGCAAACCTAAGAACATAAATCAATGAAAAGGTAATTGTGAATTTGTTTATATTTTTTTATTGAACAGTAATTTATTTACCTCTTAAATTATAACGTAATTATCGTACTAGATTTTGAGATTATTTTATTACAAACAGATGTTTTTGAAATGAGCTAGTTCGATAAAATGTACCACCGGTAGTTTTCTTAATTGTACTGGTACAATGTACCCAACCATATACATTCAGACAGGTGTTTTTTTTAGATTAGAGGGTAATTAAAGAAAATATTACATATGGACTAAATAAGGCTTGGAAAGGGCTTTATCAGCTTTAAAAAAGAATAAAATGAGTTAAACAAAATATCTAAAACTTATTCTAAGCATTTCAAAAATTATATTTCAATTTTATTTATTCTATTAAGCAGTGAGGATTTCTTTATAGAGTTGGCAAGGAAAATATTTGTGCTATATGTTATGTTCATTACTGTGATAAAAAAAGGCCCAAACGTTTGCTGGATATTCGTGACAGTGGTTTAAACTAAAATAAGGTACATAAAATTTCATAAATAATTCGATCACAGTAAAAAATAATTAAATCTAATAAATAATAACTGATTATTATAATAATAGCTCTTAGTGCAATATTTTTTTTGCTTAAACTTAATTTTATAACTACTTTTATAATAAGTATTTAAGTTTGCTAAATGTTTAAAACGGTTCTGCTTTTGATAGCTTATCATGAATGTTACATAAGCATAAATCATGAATGTTACATATTGGGAAAAAATATTTATTTTGGTAGAACTTTTTCTTTATTACGTTATTAAAATACTGTTATAATTTACTTAATATGTATTATGTAATTCAGAACATTTCATTGAGTTATTATTTATTTATCATTACAGAATTTCCCTTAATTTATGCTGGTACAATTTACCAGACCTATGGTACATTAAAACCAACCAGTCAGCTAAATTGTACCAATGGAAAGCTTTTGGAAAAACGCTTATTTTGCAAAACCGGCTAAGAGTATGATTTTAACATTACGATATAAGATGAAGGGTTTAATGATCTAGGTAATATAGAAAAAAATATTTGTTTTCATTTACATAGAACCAAGATATTTCGCTAAAACTGAAAACTGGTACGATATATCCGACTCTCCCCTAAATACTTTATATGATATTTAAGCAATTTAATTGCAATTATAATATCAGTATTTAAACTTGAAAAATTATGTCTCAGGCGGGATTCGAACCCGCATCTCCTCGCATGCCGGGCGTGGCGCTTTACCATTTAGCCACCGAAACACTACGTCTTAGGCGTCAATTTTTCTAGCATATTCTTATCGCTGTAAGCTAACGTTGTTTCATCAAATGTTAGGAGTTTGCACCCTTAACACCCGAAAGATTTACATCATGGTTCAGAAAACCTACCTATGATGTTGTACCTACCTACTTTCGCGACTTGAGGAATTAATTAATTAATATTAAAAAGGTTATAGTAATAAGTTAAAAAAAGTAAAGTAACATCCTCTAATCATCCCTCTGCAGGAAAGGCCTCCATCATTGCATTCAAGTTACCACAGCAGTAGTTACAGGTGCTGGAATAATCACCACGCTTGCCAAAATTCGGGTTGGTGATCACAAACCCGAGCAATGTTCGAAAGTTCGAAACTTTTTGTTGCCCGACCCGGGGATCGAACCCGGGACCCTAAGATCTTGGCCCGGTATTTAAACCACTTGACAAGCGTTTTGTCCCTAATTGGTCAGTATCCCAAAGAAGACGAACGCAGGAGCAGGTCCTTTGCACACGGGTAGGTAGCACTGCAAGCGGCATGCTAGATATAGCGTATCTTCTTCTTTCTTATCAGTATATAAACTTGAAAAATTTTGTCTCAGGCGGGACTCGAACCCGCATCTCCTCGCATGCCGGGCGGGCGCCATACCATTAGGCCACCGAGACACTGCGACACGGCGCGAATTTTTCAAGCATATTCTTACGCTGTGAGCCAGCGTTGTTCCATCAAATGTTAGGAGTTTGCACCCTTAACACCCGAAAGAAACATCTTTGCAGATATTTGACAGTCAGTTAAAATGAAACAGCTATTTATATACTTTATTTGATATTTTAGCAACTTAATTGCACTTATAATATCAGTATATAAACTTGAAAAATTTTGTCTCAGGCGGGACTCGAACCCGCATCTCCTCGCATGCCGGGCGGGCGCCATGCCATTAGGCCACCGAGACACTGCGACACGGCGCGAATTTTTCAAGCATATTCTTACGCTGTGAGCCAGCGTTGTTCCATCAAATGTTAGGAGTTTGCACCCTTAACACCCGAAAGAAACATCTTTGCAGATATTTGACAGTCAGTTAAGATGAAACAGCTATTTATATACTTTATTTGATATTTTAGCAACTTAATTGCACTTATAATATCAGTATATAAACTTGAAAAATTTTGTCTCAGGCGGGACTCGAACCCGCATCTCCTCGCATCTTCTTTCTTGTTTTAATCTAAGCAACAAACTTACCGTTTCGAAGATCATAAACGAAGGAAGGCTTACTAGCTCTTTTGGATTGACTTTGGTTACTCAACTTAATCTGGCTTGACCCAGAAACGAAGATTCTTAGCCCAGAAAATAAAATAAGATTATTCCCGCTCGTAGCGAATTACCATACTGTCAGCTTCACCCTGACACGAAACAAGTACGAGTATAGGTATATAGGTATAGCGTTAATAGCAAAGCAATACCAATCACTAGCACTAGCCCAGACTTGTCCCGAAGCAGTGGTAGGTATAAATATAGGGAGGTGTAAAAGCGCCTCCTGGGGCCTATTTGCAGAAATAATTTTGATTTTAACTGATTTTAATCAGTTTTAATGTACTGAAGGTAATAAAAATTTTGGGAATATACTATCAAACGGGGCATGCAAGGATTTGAGCCGACACAGGTTAGGATCTAAACAGTTAACGAAGTGGTTCATGGTCAACAATCAGCAAATGGTAAACTATTGGCCGACAAAAGAAACACCGTTAATTTTGTATTGTAGCCGATGTGAGGTTGAGGAGGATACGTAGTAGCGTCGCCGCGAAAAGAAAGACAGAAAGACTACGTACGATTAAGTGCGTTTATTAAAGCACAAACTAATTACATACAGTATCACACTTATAGCGAACCGGCTCTAAGTTGCACTAGCTTGCAAGCAATAGTCCAGTGCCGTAAGTAATGTTCATTTCCTCAAAGACTCCGAAAGTTCCAATAGCTTGGAAGCATTCAAAGTGCAGTAGGCGAGATTACTTATCGAATTCACTTTCTAACTACTTACTAATCGAATACACTATTTAACGAAATCGGGGTATCCAAGTTCTTGCGCAAGTCAAGTGACTATCAGCGCCATCTATACATATCTTATGAAACTAACATATGAGAGTTCATGATTGTTACAGTATGCTAAACCATTTAATTTTAGCTACCTTCTTTTTTAGACCGTTCATCTTCCTCCAGTTCTCACTGCTTTAGAGGAAACATTCGTCTGGTTCCACATCTTCGCTATCCTTCTCTCATCGCCACATCAGAGGATAAGTACATTTATATGTTGTTTCTGTTCACCAGGGGATATAACCTTGTGCCAGTGGTGTGCCCGGCGACGTCAGACATGATGCACCTGCGCAACACCGGCACGCCGGCCATCGGGTTCGCGCCCAAGCGCCGCACCACGTCACGCATACACGCCGCCGACGAGTACCTCAACGTAGACGTCTTCCTTCAAGGCATCGATATCTACGTCCCTCTGATCACCAACCTAGCGAACGTACCAGCATATTGACTGGATATCTAGTAGCTTCGTTTAACGTAACTTAGTACCTATTATTGTCGACCTCGATCGACCTTATTGCAAAATTTACTGTTGGTGTGTACTTATGATATACATCTGTGTCGATTATTGTAAGATAAATAAATATACTCGTAGTATCATCAAAAGCTTTATTACCTTGAAAGCGTACCTAAACCTAATGTTCGTTTCTTCCTAAGTCGTAGATCTACCTATAAGGCTACGACTGCCTTACTTCAGAACACCAAACTTAGCCAAACCACGCCCACTGCTGGACATAGGCCTCCCCTGAGGATCTCAATATCGATCGGTTTCGCGCCACCCGCATCCAACAGCTTCACCGTCACCATGGCAGGTCGTCAGAACGTCGGGCATCCGAATAAGTTGAATTTTTCTGAAACTTACACAATCGAACTCCGATCAGACCCTCTGCTCACTCTTTCGCTCATTCATGTCAGTGAGTGACTATCGCGTACTGATTGACCAAGTCCGTCCGAGATCTTTTTAGCCAACTCATACATTTGGAGCGACGACGTTAGAGTTTCGCATCAGTAGATCATTTTTCTGAATCAACTCTCTGAATCGTTTCGGTAAAGACACACATCATTACCAAAACTTTAAGTCTAAGTAAAATATTTATTTGCGCAACGTTGGTTGAAACCGAATAGCTACTAACCATGCAGGCATCACTGCAATGTTCAATGGACAACAATAGCAACTAGGTTTGAGTGACTTAATTCCCGGCCACACGCAGCTAATGTATCATTTGATCCTTAAACTACACTGGGATTACAACAAAGCCGGGCACTTACTGAATTTTCAATTGATGCACTAATCAAAACATCTTGCTCCATAGCAATACTTAGATAAGATAAGATAAGAGAAATCTTTATTTGCATTAAACATGGTATTACAGATAAAGTTGTTACAATTAGAAATGAGCATTCATGTTTAACCGATCTATCGATAAGCAAATATTTTCTGTCGTCGTCATGCAAACAAATTAAATAAGTGAAAATCAATCAAATAAGTCCAGTAATAGTAAGTAGGTAAAGCTAAATAAATACAAGTCATAATAATCAAGAATAACAGTGAAATTAAAATGTCAATAAAATAAATATAAATTACAATTAAATTAAAATGCCAAGAATCACAGATAAAATATGCAATGCCAGTCAATTCATCATAAGTCTTACGGATAGTTATCACAAGCCCAAGCCCACAAGCAACAACTTACATTGGTGATCAAAACTGATAAATGGACTTAACCTAAAATATGAAATTGGTACCTAACGATAGGTTTAAGTAATTAGTCTTAGTGAAGATCTTACCCATATTATTTTTTTAAATCTTTACATACTTATTTTAAGAGGGTTTTATAAAACTGTTTTCATGAAAAAATGCAATATACTTAGACCTATTATCTTTAAATCTTTGGTTATAGGTGGACATGATTTTAAGTTATTTTTAATAAGTATTACTTAAATAAAAAAAAATCAGGGAATAGTTTTATGTGAAATGAAAATCTTTTTACCCATCCATATGGAATATATCAATTTTTTTACACAAGTATTTAAAAAAAAAGTATTAAAAAGCGATATGGTCATGGGTTCACAGTAGTTCTACATGAGAAGTATAATATTATTCAACATTTTCAGACAAGTATGATAAAAATAAAACTTATGCTAAAGTGTGTACAACGCATTTCAGTCACATTAATAAATTCGCCTTTGTTTCTACGTTTGCGCCAAAATCTTTAGACTAACAATCGGCACTCTCCGTAATGGGTGCCTTTCCATCGTACGTGCCGGGACATTTTTGAAAGGACTTTTTCGCGACCGCCGCGTGTTTGTAGAGTCGGCGGCGGCGGGCGGCGTCGAGCCGGATTCCGCGCGTCACGCTTTTAGCGAACAAATGAATGCTGCCAAGGGATTTACTATGTAAACACTTTAGTATTTGATTGAGGAAACAATTGTGATAGGTATTTTTACATGGACGTGCTAACTACAATGTGTGAGAAACTAATCTTTTGGGGAGAGCTTTTTTTGAATTATTATCTCAAATTTTTGCGATATGATCTTTGAAATCGTGCACCTTGAACTCAATGTCCTGTATTTAGCTTGTTTTCTTCCAATAAATCAAGTTTTCCTATGAGTTTTTACTAACGACTGGAGATTCCACGGTGTCTGTAACAATATTGAGTGATACGCTTCGAATATACATATAATTACTATAAACATTATTAAAAAAAAAAAAAAACGTAATTACAAAAAAAAAACAGTTTTTTCCTTCTATTATAGCAACTTGCCCACAAGATACATGCTGGCCCTGCTGCACCATTTTTATGGCTCACAATGTAAACACACTTAATTTATTTAAACTTACTATTAACAGACTTCAAACCGAAGTTTCTAAAAGGGGTTTGAGAAATCTTTGATTTATAACTCAATATTTTTTTGTAGGATTATATTAGGGGTTAAAGTATGAAATTGCCGTTTTGTATGGACAAAATCGAGAAAAGTAATTTTTCCATACTAACAATTTTTTAGTTTTTTTAAAAACGCCTGGACTGTTTTCGATGCAATTAAAGGTGAAAGTTAGATGGTTATAAAGCTACGCATTATAGTATTAACATTTCTGAAAATCAAAGTATATAATACAAATATACTTAATTGAAGCAAGAAGGTCAGCTGACACATTGTATGGGGTCTTTTCAACGACTTCCTTTGAAGTAATAGGCACTAGTATTGCATTTTTTTTAAGTCAAAAGTTACTTTATTTAGTTTTTGATACAATACAAAAAGAATTACGCAATAATATGATTATACTTAAGAGCTATAAACAAAATAAAAAGTGGGAAAATAATCGGCAATTTCATACTTTAACCCCTATTATTTATGCAACAATTCGTAGCCATGTTGAAAATGTTTAAATAATAACACATCTACTGATCGGATTTCGCCAATCTAGATGTTTAAAATTTAAAGTATTGAATAATGCCTTCAGCAAAGTTTTTAAATGATGTGATATAGTTGGTTGTGACAGGCACGCGGGTTTTAATATTAATTTAGCGCAGACCGCCGGAGGGCGCGCGCGCTAATTGAAATAAATTGTCACGCTGCCTGTCGCCGGGACATAAATCAGAGCCGCCGCTGGCGACCGGTTAAGTGCCTATACGCGCAAGTTGGGACCTTGTAATGGATAGACAGGACAAATATTATATGCTTACAACAGTAATATTAAAATAATTAATTTCATACAACATGAATGAAATTGTACAGCTTAAAATGTATTACATGTTACAAATTTATCCTGTATGGTGTGCAATAAAGAGTATTTATGTTATGTTATGTTATGATTATTAGTATCTATGACCATATACATGGCGATAAATACGAGGAGCGTTCATTATAAAGTGCGAATGAGGTACAAAGTTTTTGGAACCGATAAAAGTAAATACTTGTTATAAAGCTGCATTATTAATTAGATTAAAAGAGCATAAGTTGTTTGAATATCCTTTTTTTTTAAATGAAATAATTTTTTTGCAGTCTGTCGTTGCTTCAGTTGCGTGTTGTTTAAAATGGGCAGAATGGAATTGCGAGCGGTTATTTCGACTATGGTATTACATAGAATTTTACACAAATGCTTGGGGAGGAAAAATCTATCCGCACGCTGGGGCCCTAAATGCTTACCGATGCACAAAAGCAAATCAGGCTTAACAGTTCTAGCGCTTCTTTGGAACTGTTTCGCGAAAACCATGACCTTTTTTGTCTTAATTTATAACCATGGACAAAACGAGGTTACATCATTACGACGCCGTTTATGCATTGCAATACAAATTAGGTAAATGCATCATTAAAAAATGCGCAACTTGTGTACCGATTATAAATAATAATTAAAATTAAATAAGTAAAGTAAAACTAGTGGTTTAAATACCGGGTCAAGATCTCGAATCCCGGGTTCGATCCCCGGGTCGGGCAGCAATAACTTTCGAATTTT
This sequence comes from Anania crocealis, assembly GCA_949315895.1. Classification (NCBI taxonomy): domain Eukaryota; kingdom Metazoa; phylum Arthropoda; class Insecta; order Lepidoptera; family Crambidae; genus Anania; species Anania crocealis. The sequence continues at coordinate 4,206,297 of OX438856.1, forward strand.
TGAACGTTGCTCGGGTTTGTGATCGCCAACCCGCATTTGTCAAGCGTGGTGATTATGCCAGCACCCATCATTGCTGTGGTAACTTGAATTCAATGATGGAGGCCTTTTCCCTGCAGTGGGCTGTTACTACTACTATGCTACTACTACTACTAAGTAAAGTAACAAAAAACCAAATACCTGACGACGTACTTTCGGTTTTGGTCTAGTAACACTTACCTATAAATGTGTGCATTTCATAATTAAATATGTAATCTTTATTAATGAGTACTGTTATTAAATATGATTTTTCCCTGTCTAGTTGATGCTAAAGTCGCGAACAAGGGATGACGCTTTAAGAGACAGCGCGCGACGAATTAATTCCGCCAAATGCGGGCGCGATTCTTCGTAGTGCTCATTTGTCACCGCACAGGTGTAAGGTCGCACCGTTCTGATATGCACACTAAGAACACGCACTCTCGTCTGCTCGCTAATATGGATATGACATCGTTATCATTTAAACATGGCACAAAATACATCAAAACATCATGTACCACTCAATATTTGACGACCAAATACACTATGGACGCTACATCATCGAAAACTTATACAATATTTAGGTCAGCTATTGGAAATCTGTGTAGTAATTAGCAAACTTAGATAGAATTGATTAAATAGATTAATTAATAAGTTGTTAACAATTTCCGTTTGATGTAAATTTTGAATATAATTAATCAACAGTTTTAAAATAAATGCATTTATTGATAATAACAATATTAGGACCACGTCTATGATGAATTATCCTATTTAATAGTTTGTATGTTTGTCATGTACTCATCAACGCATAGGTAGGATGAGACCAGAATTATCACATAGCGTCGCTCGCGTGCAACACCGCGGAAGAGCAGTTTGTAAATACCGCGTATCTGCTTTTATAAAATTTTACATGAGGTTAAGAAAACTGGAAATTTTAGTCATTTGACTATATTTTACGGACCAAACCAAGTGGTTACTTTTTTGTGACTTACTTATAAGAAAATTACTAGTTAGTTCGGCCCGTAAAATATTGTCAAATGACTAAAATTTCCAGTTTTCTTAACCTCTTATAAAATTTTATAAAAGCAGATACGCTGTATTTACAAACTGCTCTTCCGCGGTGTTGCACGCGTAGCGACGATAGGACTCTTTACACTGGGAGATTGCTTAAGGCCCGGTAGTTAGGGATTTATGGATCGATATCCATCTATCGGCTATTACGGAGCGCCTATATACTGTGCTTTTTGAACCACCTGGAAAAAGAAGCCAACGTTATTAGACCATTATGTATAACATCATGGCAGTGTTATTTATGTTTAGATTAAAAATAGTTTTTGAAAAATTATAAATATTGATTCAGACTTTTAATTTTGTAACACGCTGTGACGCGCACAGACGTATTATTTAGCTGCGGCATGGTCTCGGTTGAATGGACCTTACACAGCTACATCTGTGCGCGTCACAGCGTGTTTCAAAATAAATAGCTAAACCAATATTAAATATTTTTATTAAAAAAATAATTGGTAAAATAATTAAAATAACACTGCCAAGATGTTATTACTTGGGCTTTGTTTGACAGGTGGTTAAAAATGCACCGTGTATAATTATGTGCACCATAAGCGCCAGCCGCCAACGCGCGACAGTACGGGCCTGACGAGCCGCCGCGCTCACGTATTTTGTAGTTATTTAAATATAGTAATTAAGTATATCAGTTAATGAATTCAAACTCAGCGAATATGTCTGTAAATATTAAGTAGCTTTAGACAAGCATACAAATTTTATTTCAAATGTCCGTAGTTTAGTCGTCGAATTAAAAAAACATTGCGGAAAGATGTAGAGTTTGTGATTTTTTCTATCAAGCCAAGTTACCTATATCAAATCGTGTGACTCATAGCGACTAAACTGAATTTTTAACTAATATTATATATTTTTTTTCAGACTTTAAAACACTGTTTTGTAGTTCTCAGATGGGTTTTAAAAACTCTAAAACACTGCCTCTTAACTACGCTTTAATCCAATCAAAAATAAACACTGCCCGGTAGAAACCGAGAGCAGAGCTAGTAAGTAGTATATAAATGTACCTACTTAATTCAGTGACGTTCCGCTTCCTCAGCCTAATGTGGCAAATGCATGGGTGGAGTGCTATTAAATGAGTCGTCGTTACGTGTATGACAGCCCATCCACTTTTGTTCCTTAGTTGCAGATGCAAAATTCATTTCACACAATGACGTAGGCTAGAAGCTCTCCTCAGAGCTATGGAAAACTGAAGAAATCTATACTAATATTATAAAGCTGAAGAGTTTGTTTGTTTGTTTGTTTGTTTGTTTGAACGCGCTAATCTCAGGAAGTACTGGTCCGATTTAAAAAAATATTTTTGTGTTGGATAGTCCATTAATCGAGGAAGGCTTTAGGCTATATAACATCACGATGAAAAAAAACAATCGCGAACATAACGGAAATTGACGCGGACGAAGTCGCCGGGAACAGCTAGTGAAAAAATAAAGAGTTAAATGCCTAAACTATTTACAAATGTTTAAAGAAAACTCATAACTGATATGTTTTGCTACGAATAGAACAAATATTTCAATATTTTTCAGGTACGATAAGCATTGTAAATTGCTGAACTAATTAGCGCCATGTAATAACTAAATACTGATGTAACTAAATAGCATGAATTAAAATTAATTTAAAGAAACAAGAGTTGTTTATTAATCATTAGATAGCAAATTTACCAGTAGCGTTACCCCTTCAATTTTAACTGACCAAACCAAAAATAGTGGTGAACTTCAATTGATATTCAACATGGAATGAGGTTCACAAGGTCAATCCGGTCTTCAACCATCGTCAGCACCAGCCCACATTGACTCTGGACATAGGGCTCTCCCTCCACAGGGAGAATTTAGCCATAATCGCAACTCTTGACAGGTGGGTTGGTGAACGCAGCTTAACCAATGGTGACGCTGCTTCCCGGCTTGTTTGCAGTTGTCCTTTAGAAAAGGTGGTATTACTTTTTAGGTCAGCACCACGAGGCTCTCTGTCTCCAACCACATTTGAACTGAATTAATAAAGCTATTTTAAGGTTTTAAAAACATTGTTTACATAACGAAGAGTCTTTTTAAGCTCCTCAATTTTCCACCCCAGCGGAATGGTCACGCGCGCATTATTTGAATTTTTCAAGTGGTTAGTCTGCAATAACCCTTTTGATTGTGAGCCACACGCCATATGTTTTTTCTTTTAAAGCGTACAATATCTAACGACGTTACTGACAATGGTTTTAATATTTTCGTTACCTCAAGTGCTTGCTTGAATTAAGTTTTGATTTATTTTTTTTGAAACTGTGAGAAAATCCCACGAACTACAATAGTGCTTGTCTAAGTGCCACTTTTACAAAATATAAAAATGTATTTATAAGTTTTTTCACGGACCGATATATATGAAATTTATCAAAGGTCATTATTAGTTTAAGATTAGATATAAGAAACTACTGATTTTATTTGATAATGTATTTATTTACAGTATTTTATAATGTATTATACAGGGTGTTAGGTAAATAGTATGGCAAGCCAAAACGAGCCTATATGCATATGAATACTATGGTGCAATCAGAAATTGGACATCACACTTGACGACCATTTGGATCAGCGGTAGTTAACGCTGCTTCTGAGCCATGGGTCGCGGGTTCGATCCCCGCACAGTACAAATATTTGTGTGCATGAACATGTCTGTTTGTACTGGTCTGGGTGTTTTCTATGTATTATAAGTATGTATTTACAAAAAAAAAAGTATATAAGTAAGATTATCGGTTGTCTAGTACCCCATACGACAGGGTACTTAATACTACCTTAATTTGGGACTAGATGGCTCTGTGTGGCCCAGTGAGGCATGTCATAAAAATATTTATTTATTTATTCATCTTTTTTGATAAAAATATTTTCGTACAAATTGGAATCAGAAAGTTTAGTAAGTAAAAAAAATAAGTACCTAACAGCCTATAATCATCCCACTGCAGGGAAAAGGCCTCCATCATTAAATTCATGTTACCACTGGCATAATCACCACGCTTGCCAAATGCGGGTTGGTGATCACAAACCCGAGCAACGTTCGAAAATTCGAAACTTTTTGTTGCCCGACCCGGGGATCGAACCTGGGACCCCGAGATTTTGGCCCGGTATTTAAACCACTAGACCAACAGGGCGTTTTTTTTAAACCACTAGCTAGACCAGAGGGGCGATAAAAAAATTTACTTGTATGAAAATGAAAAAAATAAAAATGATAAGTATCAAATTTCTGACTTCACTATAAGTACTATTTGTTAAAATAGCCTAGTTTTGGCTTGATACGTTTTACCTAATATCCTGTATAATGTACCTAAATGCAAATTGTTGATGGATGTTTGTTACACAATTACTTACCTAAAATGCTGATTGTCAAATCTAGGTGAAATTTGGAGAGGAGATATATTTATTTTTATAATCAATGGGCTTGCTCTTGAACACATACTTAACTCTACGGTTAAGAAAACGCCTAAGATGGAGCGAGCTTACCCAGAAAGTGGCACTGGGTCTCCCACACACCAGCGAAACACAGAAAAACTGTTTGGCGCGGACTCCGGCAGGAGGGTGGTAGCATCCAGGCGGCTTCTTACGAAGCCTACCACCGCAGAGGGATCTGTTAGCCGTCATCATTGGATAGAAAACCAAAGATGCCGTTGCCCACGGCGGACCACTAGAAGGAAGATAGGCCTGAATGTCACATGAGTTACCGTTTATGTCGAAAGTAAGCACGGTACCCGTGAAACAGTTTCAAATTCAAAACTCCAAGTGTGCTTTGTTAAGAAGAATGTTCTTTTTCAGAATTTACATGTGTAATTATGGTTTAATTTAAATATTTTATTTTTTAAAATTTTGTTAAATTGTGTCTTTCGTACACACAAAATTTTAAAAAAATATATATTTTTGCGATGATAAAGCTGCTATTATGGTAATGGGTATTAATAAAATCGGCCAAGTGCGAGTCGGACTTGCGCACGAAGGGTTCCGTTCTATTGACTAGGTAAAGAACAGTAGGTACCTACATTAATTTGATTAATGTAGTGCCTACCTGTTACCATTTATTGATATCGAGTAAAATAGGCAAAAAATGGCGGTTTTTGTATGTGATAAAATATAAATTTTATTTTAATTTTATTCTTTATAATTAAAGTAAAAATACAACTGAGTGTTTTTTAAATATTTCGAGTGCCTACCTGTTGCCATTAATATCGAGCAAAAAAGGGCAAATCATCGCGTTTGTTGTATGCCCCCCAGCTATCGCGACTCTTGGGATACAGCCTGGTGTGTGACAGAGCGACGGACAGACGGACAGACAGCGAAGTCTTACACCCGTATTTATAAACAAGTAAAAGTAATTACTTGACCAAAAGTAATTATTGGAAGTTAGAACTATGAAAAGTTAGCATTCTCAGCCAAACAATATGTCTTTTAATGGTGACCCATTTCTTTCTTAAGCAATAAGTAATTACTTCTTTATAAATACGGGGGTTAGTAATAGGGTCCCGTTTTTACCCTTTGGGTACGGAACCCTAAAAACAGTAGCTGTGTGTATTTATAAGTGTAACTTTACTGAGTAATAAAAATGACGGATCATTTAACATTTATCTTGTACAATGAATACATCCTACGTTCCTTGGTTTATAAATTCACTGCAATAGTATCCGTTTTACAGTACTGTTATGGTAATACCTCTAATAGGGTTGTGCAAAGCTAATCGAGTGGCTAGTCCGTGCTCGCTGGCCGGATAATCCCCCCACGATGACGCGCGACGCACGCACGCCCAAAAACAACATGACGCGCGTGCTCTCAGACACAGTGGTAAACTATGGGAATTAGTCACTAGAACGTGTAAAAGCGCCTTCTAAGGCCTATTTGCAGAAATAAAACTGATTTTACTAGACCTTGAAGTGGAAGGTTATGCATTTGGTTTAAAATAAATGTAACGCCACCAAAAAGCGCAACAACAAGAAAAACTTATTTTTGTGACACATATGTGTATCACTTTTACAATGAAGGCAGCAATAAGTATAGTTGTAAATTTATAACAACGTCTGTGTGATGCATAGATTTAGGATACAAGTAGATCGACTGACAGCCCAAAAGTGTGACCAGTTTTGACATGTCAATGTGTGTGTTAACTAGTGACGTACCTTTAACATTTTTAGACTATCGATAAGAATTGCAGTTCGTCGTTTGGAAAATAATGTTTACTGTCACACTGTTTTTATCTCGAGATTATGCACCTACTTTGCGGCATATCTCACCGCCCTCACTTCTTACAACTATAATAATGGGCAGGTAAATGTGCCCGGTGAGTATATTTTTTACATACGATTAAAAAATAAATAGTTGAAATTTATAAAAAAAATAACAGCCATTATTAATTAGTTTTATTTATTTATTTCTTCAAAAGATTTTCCGGTGTCATCTGCTGTGCCGTGTGAGCTCATCAATGACAGTAAGTGAAAAAGAACAAGTTAACAAAATCTGAATAAACATTTACATTCTGATGTATCAATCCCTAAGATAAGACCTTTAACAAGATTATCTTAGTTATGTGATTCCTTACAGTTTCCTTCTTCAAATTGTTAAGTTCACATTCATTTGAGACGCTAAACTTAAATAACATCAAATTTCTCCGGAAACATTCAAGATAAATGTCGACAATAGTATCGATAAATTTGAGTCAAGCTCTAGCGTGCATGTAAAATATTTCGATGAATTAATTATCCACCAAAATAATGTAAATAATGAATACATAGAACTTTATCTATACAAAATATTAGAAGGAACAAACGGATTGAAGTAATTTCACATTTACAACATTACAACAAGATCAAATTCAACAAAAATAATGCGTTTTTACGATGACGACTTTCTACGTATTTACCTGTGAAATGAGCAATTTTCTAGATTATTTTTGTGGTTGACTCCACAGGCACTCACAGAACATGTGACCATTGTTAAATAAAATTGTATTTACTTTAGATAATCTACGATGTACTAGATAATTCCATAAAATGTTGAAGCTTATATCGCATATGCCACTGGATGTCACTCTGTCAATTAAGACTGATCACAAAACGAAAAGATTAGTTTTCTTTTTCTTTCTTGCTAGATTTCCATAAGAGGTTTTCTTCTATCTCGCAGGCTTTGTCCGTCTATTATATTCTACGTTTATGATGTGATGCGTCTCCTCATCGACATGTGAGCATCGATATATGACTGCAAAAAAACAGAACATATTGAGCTTCTTCTTGAATCGCTACAATACTTTTTATGCAAATGTTTTTACAGATATGTTGATTGAATTAAAATTTACTACTGTTGTGGATGGGTGACATTAGATGAAATATGGTTTTCCTGGATGGATGAAACTATAATTATGAACTTCAGAAGTCGTTACAGTACATGCTGATAGAAAGAAAGAATGAAAAATACAAACAGAAGAAGACGGGCAAGATAATCGTCTGCAAAAGGCTAAATCGCCAACCGATTAAGTCAAAATCCTCTTCTTGGAGAGGCCTTTGGCCAGCTGTGGGGTGATCTGATGATGATGATTTGCTTACAGTGTACGCCCTGAGAGTCTTATTTATTTTCATCTTTTATAGCTTTAACACTTTATTGGACGCCCCATACAAAGTGGCCTGTAAAGTGGACAGTCACTTGAAGGTCAAAATTAAATACAATTTAGTTTTGAAATTACGACTCGTTGGTCAGGTTACATCCAGGTACTTATTTGACAGTATGCAAAATAATGACTTTACCATCTGCCTACGTTAATGAAATAGTTGTTAGACATTTTATTCCATTTAAATAAAAATCATAATCTCAACTTTGACCATCGTCCCACAGTAATTGCTAATAATCCGGAAAAACATAGATCAGATTACTTTACCAGTAAATAATTACACTATAATTATTAAAAGTAATTAAATGAGAACCCTAAATAGGTACCTATTGTGATTTTGAGTCAACTTTATGACAAACTCGTGAAAATAATATTGTTTTTTGGGGTAATTTTAAGTTTCATTTTTCATTTAATGAAATTGTGAGAGTCACTTCGATTGATACTTTAAGCAATTTATTTTCTTAAGTTGCCTAACTAAAGACAATTATTTTTATTCAAGGAGTTGTTATTTCAAGTACTTGAAATAACTACTCTAACCCAAACCTTCCGCTTATCACTAAAGTCTAAATTATGGTACTCGAGGAAAATGTGTGAAGCACTGCTGCCCATGTCTTCTTACGCGTGGAGACACCATCCTATGGGAACTGTACTGTTTTCCAGGATAAAAGGTTAACTATGTGGTATTTCAGCATCTTGTGTATTTTCGTGTCAATTTTCATTCTGATCCGTTTAGTGGTTTTGGAGGGATTGTATAACAAATATTTATCCAAACTTTTTTATTTATTGTAAGATTAAATTTTTCGTTCTTAGTAACTATTGGTACTACATTATCTTATCTGTGGTACTACCCATATAAAATTGTTGCTTATAATACATTATTACATTATTTATAGGAGATATTTGCTATTGTTTTTAAGTTATAATAAAATACATACTAATATTTATTTCTTAGGAGTATTTTAATACATAGTAAATAATTGAAAACAATTGCTTATTAAAATCACATTACTCAATTTGTTAATCTACTCGCTGTTAACCTCGTGTCCTACGAGACAATCCGTAGACGTTCGTAGTCATGTAGTCCGTAGTAGCCTCGTAGGATCCATTCGCGTAGTCGTGTTACGTCCGGCACGTGGCAAGTTCGCTTCGTAGCTCGCGGAGCCGAGAGTGCCGCGCGCCGCCCACCAGCCCGTAGCGCGCCGTGATTGGTCGCCAGCGACGCCCAGCCAATTAACCTGACGCTCTACCCCGAGAGCTAACTTGACATTTTAATGTTTGATACACTGATAGTGTAACTAAAGCGGTTTTATTAAAGATGTTATGTTAAGTTTTATCTATCTTAGTACAAATAAAATTGATTGTAATTATTGAGATTAAGTATAGCGGGTAATTGAGTCTAGGTTACTTCTAATTATAACAAGCTCCAATTATGAAAATTCAATCAAACAGTCATGTGTGTCATAATAAATGTTTTAGGTTCTTATTGAATTTGTTTTTCTTTGGTTTTTAAACAATTTACTTTCTAAAATGTATTAAGTAACAATAATGTAATAATATATTATCATAATTCTACGGTGTTAAAAAGCGTTTTTTTTACAATAGTTAAATAACATTTACGTCGTTACGTATGCCATGTCATAAAGTAGCGGTCACGATGTGTGTGTTACGTATTCGGATGAGTGTACGTAGCCTCGGCTGCCCTGACAATGTAGCCTGTGGACCGGGACACAAGACGAGATCACAGCTGTCTCGCTTGCACCGACGGTCGCCTCGTATGTTTGTCTCCCTCAGGGGGTGGGACTCGATGTAATCAGGGGATGATGTGACTCGCGATCTCCGCGGCTTCAAAGATCACAATTATCAGAGCAGTCGGTCGAAAGCCGCGACACAGTGGTGAAGTCACCAGAGAAAGTCATCAAAATTTCGTGATACATTATTTTGACAATTTTATGTATTCGGTTAGTCTGTTTGGGTAATTCTGAATAAGTATATTCTTGAAGAAGTGTTGAGTAGCAATTTATAAAAAAAATATATAATTAAAAGTGCGAAAATGTGTTTTGAAGAAAGAAAAAGTGTGGTGGTGTAGTTTGACCTAAGCTTCGAAGGAACAGGCGAGCTGTCGACCTTTTGGGACAAGCAACGGGTGCCAGCCGTGGCAGTCCGTAGGATGGGCACAGGTATGCACTAAGTTAATCAAATATTTCTCAGTGTTACACCGTAAATTAAATTTTAATTAATACCACAAAAATAATTTACAAAATAGGTAATACCTAATACCCACATTATAATAGATGAACGATTACAATAACTAGTAACTTTCTGACAAGAAAATCTTTAATCAATCAACAGAAACCAGCATTTGATATTGTTGAGATTTTTTTAAAGAAAGATAACGAATGAAAACTACTTAGCATTAAAATATGTGCTAAATAACAAGTAAATTAAAAATATGTGAATTTAAAAACTGATTCATTACGCAAACGTTTTTTCAGTTTTGTGTTTATATTTATTTTTGATGTAATCTTTTAACGGTTTACAAAATAATGTAGTAAGTAGGTAACATTTTCTTAAGGTTAAGTAAGTTTTAAAATCAGGAGTAATCCTTTTTATAAAACATACCTATAGATATATTTTTTTATATTTTCTAGTAATTTGTTATCGCAGTGTTTAATTTCCGAAATATCCCAATTTATCACAGCGAAATATTTCTGTACTAAGTCAAGCACGTTCTAACATTATCATCTATGGTCCATCAATGACTACCTAGGCAAAGATTTTCACGTACTTTTTTCAAATAAAATTCAAAACAAGTTGAAATAATAATGTAGTAAGTATGAGATCATGGTAGGACTCTGTTGACAGTGTTGGAAATAAATAATTATGTGCAGATTATAGTTTTTGTTTATGTAACGTCTAATGTGTATTGCGAATCAGAATTAAGCCTTATGTTCCCTATAATGTTTCTTACTTTTAAAAATCGTCAATTGAATTGATTGGAATCAAACGTGTCTCAAACTGAAGACTCACATATTAATTTCCATAGTGTAGTGTTGCAAGATGGATTTAGGTATTATACGTATATGTTAAAATCCCTATTGTTCGTAGTTAATACACAAATAAGATCGTGTAAGTTCAGTGAGACGGGACAAAGCGTGGACTCCTTACAATGTAACTTAGGGACGGTTTAGGAACTTCGTTAGTTTTCCCACCCCTCGCTCTAGAATGTTTGAAATTAGTCAACAATTCGCAATGTTTTCGACTCAAATACCTACTTTGTTTGTCGTCAAGTCCGATGATTTTGAAGCTATGCAGTAAAACGAGCTTGTATTAGAGTACCTAATTAATCAATTAATCACGAGAGAGTAAGTAAAATTATTGTAAATTGTATGAACTCTTCTTGCATCCTCTGCGTAAAAAAGGAGAAAAGTGAATTTCGAGTGTTAAATAAACATAATTTTTGAGCAAACTACTACGGAGTCGGGACAAAGTTTTTATAAATAATTTAATACGTATACTTAAGGACTACGTTGGTAAAATTATTCATTATGATTTGAAATTCTAATAAAAGTAGGACTAAATACGGGCCGTGCGTACTGGTTCCGTAGTGGCGGACGACAAATTAAAATTTATTGAATGGTTCCTTAATGTTTATTGAATGACTGTTTAACGTAACTGATAACTAGGATTAAAAAAAATAGTAACTTCTTACCTACTTGTACGAAATTTTACTTCTCTGAGTATACATGCTTCTATAATGTACCTAACATTTTATATCTTGCAAATCCTACTAGCTTGGATAGTTTACCTTTTAACTAACTAATACCAGTTAAATGCTACCGCTGTTTTTACGCCATAAACCACAGTTTAGATGGCAGAGCACTCCTGAAAAATTTGCATTATTACAAATTAATACATCACAAAGAGTTCTCTGAATCTAAAAATACAGTTTGTGACCCCATAATATTATCTACACAACGACTATTATATTCCTGGTACTTATAGGTACTTAATACTCCTTGAGTTATGCCTCTGACAGACAGACAGACAGGCAGACATACATTACAGTCATACAGACAGACATGGTGGGTGAACCTAACTATAAGGGTAGGCCCCCTATAGACTACTTATTGACTACGAAATTCATGTTATCTGTAATTTTTTCTAGTCTCGTTCTTAATGACTTTCGCTTCTTGTTTAAATAGTTTGTAAAGCGCGATTTGACAGATAGAAGAATGACACTGGGATACAATCATACCACATAAACTTTTTTTTGTAACCTTACTATACCTAAGAACGAACGAAAATCTAAAATTACTTACACAGATCTGTTAGGTAAGTATACTGATTATGCCAAGACTTACTTTTTTATTTTATAATGGTAACACAATGTAAAAAAAAAATTGGTTAAATACCTATCTCCAATAAGCATTTCAATTATCTTGTAATAAAGAATGTATAAAGTGACTAAGTCGAATTTTGGTATCACCGACCATAACAATAGCCGTGAAAATATTAACTATTTTTGTGAAGCCTAAATGAGAGGAAGCTAGACTCAAGTACCTTTGCTTGAGAATTAATTTTGATTGGGCTTTTCAGTTTTGAATCTAACGAAATCTTATTAGTTGGCACTCAGGAACCATTCACTAATCGTATTCATATTTCGGCAGAATTAAATGGAAATTTTTAAATTTAATTAACCCTCATTAGAACACCAGACTTGAATTGTGCCAAAAATCAAATAGCTTCTGTCATGATAAAATTTTTTATACGTATTTGTTAAACTTCTGTCTACAAAAAGATAAATTGATTGGCGTGATAAAAATATTCTGTCTACAAAAAGATCAATTGATTGGCGTGACATAAATACCTATATTCACATGAACACAGTTTCTAAATATTAATTGTTATTGTAAAATATCCATCTTCACTGACAATGCTTAACAAAGAAAACGAGTCAACAATGCGTAGGTGTGTCGCTAATCGATTTTGACAAAGTTTGACTCTAAACTGGTCCACAAAAACAGATATATTACTGCAATAATAACATGAAAGAAAGGATTAAAAACATTATGTTGCGGCCATTGTCGACTTGCGGACCGTAATTTAGGTCGAATATACAGCTGTGGTTTTATCAATAATCAAGACTTAACATTTAAATGAACGCATTAATATAATCAAACTAGCCGTTGCCCACGACTTCGTCCGCGTCTATTTCTGTTATTATGATCGCGATTGGGTATTTTATTTTTATTTTTATATTTATTGGGTAAATTGAACCGTTTCAGCAGCGCATGCAATGGATGCCTTTATTAAATATAAATAATTTTCCCCGTTTTTGCTACATTTTTCACTGATGCTTCGCTCCTATTAGTCGCAGCGTAATGTTGCATAACCTAAGGCCTTCCTTGATAAATGGACTATCTAACACAAAAATAATTTTTCAGTTTGAACCTTTACTTCCTGAGATTAGCGCGTTCAAACAAACAAACAAACAAACTCTTCAGTTTTATAATATTAGTATAGATAGTGTTTGCGTCAAAAAATTTTCATTTCAACGTTTTGAAGCGCCATCCGAAATAATTATGACACTTCGCGGCTTTTTTCGAAAGGGCTGAAAGACGACCAGTAAAGTCGTCTAAGACCGTTTCAGTGAATAAAAGAAAATATCTTTACTTGAAAAGGATTCGCGGTATTAAGGATGACTCTGTGTTACACCGTTCTAGGTCGTTAGCACATATTCTAGAGCCTTAAGTCTTGGTATTTGATTTGTATTGATTAGTACATGAACGTAAATAATCACCGCTTCGCACTAGTTTTGTTATTAAGCATACCTTAAGGTATTTTATTTAATTTAATTTAGTGGATGTCCTTGAAATTTCGGGGTTCAGGTGTGGGTACCTACTTGGTGGCAGTTTTTATTGTTGTAGTGGTGAAGAATTTGACATGTCAGTACTTAATCAATCCTAGGTAGATAACTTATTTGTCCAATCACATAAAACTCAGCATATTACCTATGTAAAGTTATCGCAAACACAGTGATGAGAAAATTACGAAACAAGAAAGAACATGTACCACCTACATTTTGTAATAATTTCTGGCTAAGTACTGCCTACTTATAATAATTACCTTAAATAAAAAATCTACAGGTATCTACTCCGTAAATATTTCCTTTAAGCAACGTTCTTTTTTCTTACAACCTACGAGTATGTATGTAACTTTTTATAAAATATTTTTCTAATTGTTTAATAATTTATGCATTGTTTCATGAATGAAACCAAAACCAACCCCAGTCGAAATCAAATATTATCAAAAGTGCTTTTTAACTTATCTTATTTTCATTTGGAAGAGTAACGGTGTAATAGTAGGCCTTTGTAAATCCAAGGAAAGGGGACGAAGGGAAGGTTCTCTGTAAACGGAACAAAAACACCAACGTTATTAGCGAGATTGGTGTAATCTGACTAATCTATTTTGGGAAAGGGGCGCTTATTTGCTTCTTATAGGTGTCAATTATTGTATCTAAATATATTCATCTATACTAATATTATAAAGCTGAAGAGTTTGTTTGTTTGTTTGTTTGTTTGTTTGAACGCGCTAATCTCAGGAAGTAATGGAGCGATTTGAAAATTCTTTTTGTGTTGGATAGTCCATTTATCGAGGAAGGCTTTAGGCTATATAACATCACGCTGCGACCAATAGGAGTGAAGCATAAGTGAAAAATGTTGCGAAATTACGAACATAATAACGGAAATTAGCGCGGACGAAGTCGCGGGGAACAGCTAGTAAAATATAAAATGGCACGGATTTCACGACTTATTTTAACTTCGGGTACTGCTGGCTACATTCATGTATACATATGTTGTTAAAAATGAAAGGAGATAGATAGACAGTTCATTATTTAAAGAACAATTAAATTTGTTTTTTAACCCGAGCGCACTTTAAAGGTTCCTTAAAAACTTTAATAAGATAAATCACTACTCATATTGAATATTTTTCAGGTGATCGGCTACTCGACATCCCTTGTAATGTATGTGGGGACAGAAGCTCTGGCAAGCACTATGGCATCTATAGCTGTGATGGTAAGTTAAAATCACCTCAGTTGTAAATCTTATTTTCATAATAATAGGCAAGTTTAATCAGCATTTACAAGAATCCAAACAATGTCCAGGTAAATTATATTACAAGCCAAAACCAGTCTATTTGAATCGATCTTCTCTCTGTCTAACATAAAAAAAATCTGTTACCTAAATGTATGTACCCGCATCACTTCAGAATGGCTGCAATAAATTAGATAATCCTTTTTTTGGTATTTTCATCATACAACCTCGATATATTATTTATTTTTCATAATGTGATTCCAACATAAAAGTGTACAATATAAGCGCAAAGTAATCTATCGTAGCAATACAATCTATATATATGAATATAAAAATGAATCCCTATTTCCCTTGGTCATCGCATCACGCGTGAACGGCTGGACACATTCTTTTTATGTTTGGTCTGTTATTGTCAGGAGAATGTTCTTATGAGAGAAAAAAATAAGAAAATAGCGCGGATAGTTAGAAAATTTAAGAAAACTTAATCACCATACTAAATTATTTGTTACGTAACCATAACGCTTTTGACAATTTAAACTTTTTTAATGTAACATTATGGCATTTTACATAACATTGACAGAATGCGTGCTGCAAACAGTTACGGTTGGCATTTGCAATGTCGATAAATAAATTTGTATCTGAAATATTTTTTTATTAATTATACCAATTTGAAATCAATATTCATAGTTGAGACAAGACAACGTCTGTCGGGTCAGCTAGTATTACATATTTGTCTTCTAAAGACATTGACAAATACTATGCTTCTATTTTTAATTTTCTATTTTAAATGTTTATGTCTTAAATCTTTCCGGTCATTTGACAAAATTGTACCTTAAGTATGTTTTCTTTGAAATAAGGCCATGTTAGGCAAGAAATTTAAACTACCTATACATACTTACATACATACAAATGGTCACTGTCTTTCGGACGGTGCTTAAAAATATTTACCCTGATAAAGCAAAAAAAAAAACTTTATTGATACCTTTAGTAGGTATCAATAAAGTTTTTTTTTGTTCTACGTTAGTTTAGTTCACTTAAATATCTAGAACTGCTTATGTCTTTTGCTAAATTACTAAGCTGTCTGCTGAGTAGGGTAAATAACAAAATTGTTTTTGTCAGTTTTTTAATCAGTTTAGTTTGGACTTAGATTTTGCTCTTATTTGTCTCAAAAGGTTGTTCGGGATTCTTCAAGAGGTCGATACATAGAAATCGGGTATACACATGCAAGGCAGGAGGTGAGATGAAGGGGCGCTGCCCAGTCGACAAGACACACCGCAACCAGTGCCGCGCCTGCCGCCTCGCCAAGTGCTTCCAGGCCAACATGAACAAAGATGGTGAGTTTATTACAAATTATAAATGGCTGTTTCCCATTGCAAAAGATATACATAGTTATGCAAGAAGGAGAAAATTTGTATCCAGACTGCACTTTTCTCTAAGCTGCAGAGTTTCCGTGCTTTTAGTAAGCCTTGTTATCATAAAAGTATATTGGAATATGCAATGGATTTCACTTCAAACTTAGAGAGTTTAATGCTTTTAGCATTGGTCTTAAAGTAGTTAGATATCTGGTAGACCTAATTCCTGATTATTTATGTAATAATAACAAATCTTAGCTCATTTATGATATAATTCACTTTGTTTACCGTTGTTAAGTTTTTAATCGCTTTGACAAATCAGTAATCGATCAATATATCATCACCATGATAAAACTCGTTTATCCGAAACCAGTTTCGTATTTGATCAATGTCCAATATCGGAAACTCTGTGTTATATATGTAACACGTACCTATATGTTTTACAAGTCCCATCGTTGTATGCTGACAATAGTTATACAATAGGCGGTAGGGAATGACAATGGAGAGCATTACGAGTATCTGTTTGTTAGGCCTTGCGCGCCTATCAGGAACTCAGCAGGTACTGTCCGAGATGTTGAAATATAGCGACGTTAGCACCTAGCCTTTGTGTCGAAGTGACAATAGTACCTACACTGTATTTTAACCGGGTTTCTTAAACTGTTTGCAATGACGGCCCACTTTAATTATTTGTAAGCCATTGCAATTATTTAATATCTCAAAGAAATTGTAAAATTTAGATCATGCTCAATCAGTTTTTTCTTTGTTTGTGTTACGAAATTGTACCACATTTGTTGATTTTAACTTCTCTTTTATAAAAATATTTTTTTATTTCAAAAAACAAAACCAATTATGTATTGGTTTTTTTTCCAATAGGGGGAAGGTGTAGTGTATGAGCCACCTCGCCCCCCGCCTTAGTATATAAGCCTTACTGTAGTTATAAGTGAAGGATTATTAAACCGAACAGTGCGCACTTAACACATCTTTAATTTGACACCATCGTCCCACATTACAATTTTAAACATTTTCCACAGAGCCCTGCAAAATTATTTTTGGAAACGATGAAAAACCCCTTATTAACATTATAATACTAAGTAATTGTCAGTAATTAAACTTGATTAATTTAATCTTAGGCGGGAATCGAACCAGTATTCCCATGCATACCGAGCGCGGATTCGATTCCCGCCCGAGACTATATTACTAATCTATTGAAATGAAGGATATGTTTTACGGATTTAGTATGCGTTTATTTTTGATTTAACCCCACGTTTCGAATACTTTACAGCGTTGGTTGGGCTTATCAAACGCACGACCACAGACTAAGCTGCACATTTTGTTACACGCATGTTTTTCATATCGGCTATGTGATCTTTTACCCGAGTCCCTATACTGCGTTAATGATGTAAGAGAGCCCACATTCACATTCGAGTTTGTATACGCCTGGTACTTGAAGGGGAATGTGACACTTCTGGTTGTAAGAATTGGTTGATCTTCTTCGGCGGCTAGAAGGTAGGTCTTGATAGAAGCGCTCTTCAAGATGTTCCCAATTTTGTCTGTGAAACTTACTTGAAAAATACCCGTAGTGACGTAATTGTGACATATAAAGTGATACTAAATATATATGCACTTACTACTAAGTTAATGAGAAGGTCGTTGCTGTTTGGTCTCATTAAGAAAGTCAAATTGTGTGATTGTCTTTGACAAGGCAAGGCGGCACAATAATGTCATCTGTGACGTTCATTTTGCGGATCTCTGATACACATGCGAACCCCCTATTGGATTATATGGTATAATTATGTATATTTCCGACAAGGATGCAATTTTAAATTCAGCGTAGAGTAGAATCATGATAAAACGATTTGAAAAGGAAACGACGAGTTTCATTCCTCATTTTATTTGCCTTTGAAAAATATTTAAGAGAAGCTTTTATACATTCTTATTTAGGTATTTTAAGGAGGTACTATAAGTTCATATCGTTGTAAACGCCCCGTTGGTTTAGTGGTTTCAGTACCGGACCAAGATCTCGGGGCGGAGCCCCGGGTGCGATTCCGGGTAGGACAACGAAAAGTTTCGAATTTTCGAACATTGCTCGGGTTTATGTTCACCAACCCGCATTTAGCAAGCGTTTAGCAAATACCAAGCAAAAATGAAGTATTAAATCGCATGAATTGTATATTATATGAGTTAACGACATTGTTGTCGACTGTCTGACGTGACGGCTCACAGGGTCACATTACAGTTCACATCTCGAATCACGTAGGTGATATGTAAATATCCCTCTAAGTAAATTCTTGTGAATAATTGAATATGCATAGAGTCCCGTGTCGGCCGCAAGTCGGGACCGTAATGGGTTAACGTCACGTGACGCGTTTCCTTTGCTTCTCAACAGTTCAACACTGTACCAAGTGAACCTCTACGTATTTTTATGTGTTTATTACCTTGCAAACGATTTTATTAGATAGTAAGTCTAGGTAATAGGCTATAAATTACACAGAATTTGACTTTTTAAATAAAATATAATACACTTGGAGTGTGGCAATTACCTAAAAGTTTGGGATCTACGTAGGTATGTATTATTATTCATATATATTTTTTTTAATTAAATATTTAAGACATGCCTCACTGGGCCACACAGAGCCATCTAGTCCCAAATTAAGCTACTATTAAGTACCCTGTCGTATGGGGTACTAGACAACCGATCGATAAACTTACTTATATACTTTTTTTTTGTAAATACATACTTTTAATACATAGAAAACACCCAGACCAGTACAAGCAGACATGTTCATGCACACAAATATTTGTACTGTGCGGGGATCGAACCCGCGACCCATGGCTCAGAAGCAGCGTTTACTACCGCTGATCCAAATGGTCGTCATATCTTTTTACAAGATAGATTGATTTCGATCAAAGTCAAGCTTAATTTAATTTCAATACAAAACGAAAATAAACTTACAAATTTGGAGTCGGCGCCAAACAAACAATCCCCGAGGATCATGTCCAACTTGTAAATTGGAACTGTCACTCTTTATGTGGGTAGATTTTTCGTAACCACTTCATGCTCCAGCAGTTTTACATTTAGGTGCACAGATAGCAGGCATTATACGTATATGTAGCGGTAGTCTGCGGTCGGCACAGGTGCTCGGCGTAACTCAGTCGCGAGCATCACTTTGTGCCGCCGCGGCCCGGATTACCTTTATGTGTTTGCTCGCTCGCGTAATTATACCACCTCACGAACTTATACGCCGTTGCGGCCACAACTACCCGCGTGCCTGCTTTGCATCGAGTTAGGCGGGGCTATCAAAACATAGGCGCTATGGAAATAGGTGCAATGATGAAATTTGCACTTAGCCGCACTCGGATCCAACAGTAGTCCTATCTTACGAGTAATAAAGATTTATATGGAGTTATAATAGCATGAAAAAATATGTGTTGGTCACTTATACGAGTTCAAAGAACGCCAATCAAGCAAATTCTTTTGACCAATAGAGTCGTGCGACGACAAATGAAACCAATCACAGCGCTCATGTTTGGTCAGAATTAAAAGCATTTGCTCATAAAATCTGTTGCGCGCCTACCCCGTCCACATCGCTTTTCTAACCTTTTTCGATGTTCAGTGCGCGTGATTGTCCTATTAGATATCTTGTAGGAGCCATGTTTTCACAAATGTTCTTAAACATTATCTAACTTTGCTTGCAGGATTTAATACCATCAGAGAACAGCGTTAACCCATTATAAAGATATTACTAAGAGTAGAGAAAGTGAACCGTGAAAAGGCTAAAAAAAACTACTTCAGAAAATAGGCAGCCTGTCGCATGGTAATGGGCCTTATACTTCAATCCATCTTATGAATCGTTTCTCATAAAGAGTACCAGTAGAAATACTAGTATCTTAGATGTTTCTTAGCGTTAATCGGATAGTGAGAAAATGATAGAATATCAACTTGCATTAAAACTAGAGAAAAGTTTGTAAAAATTCGACTTGTTTACTTGGTAACGGAGACTTGTTCCGCTTCAGCAGCGCATGTATAATTCAGCCGCCCAGCCAGCCAGCCGCAACCGCAGCATTTCGGATTAATTCCATTAATTAATCAAACCCCCTCGGTCCCTTTATTTTGCTCTCACGTAGATCGTCTACGACGTTCTCAGGTGTAAAGTTGGACTTAATAAAATGTATGATGGCTGTTAACTTAACATTCTAGGTACCTAACACAAACACTTATATCAATTTATAAGATAACTTCATCATGATCGTCTTAGTCAAACGATACTCACTACTCGGTATACTGCCTTAAAAATCTCGACGCGACTACTACTGGTTCCGCGCTACCCGCATCCAGGCTGCTTTCCTCGACCTTCACCAGATCATAGTTCTCTTCTTGCTAGGTGTCATTCCCACTATGACTTCACAATTTTTCAAGTGTTGTCTGTCATACATACTACCAAACATCCCTCTTTTTATTACTTACAACGTGTCGAATTCTTGTAAGATCCCATTTTTCAGTTCCATATTATTATGTCATCAAAAGCAACTCGCGCTAGTCAAAAACTTTTGTCATGATACCTACATTGGGCATCTCTTTCCCAAATCAGCCTTACCAGGCTGGACTATCTTTTCCAGGTATACGTTGTGGACAACAACTTCAAGAGTAGTGTACCCAATATAAACTGGAGCGGGTAAGACACGGGTATTTGATATTATTTTGGTTTTCTCCATTTTCACATTAAGACCCATTTTACGACTTTCGGCTATTATTTATTATTAAACTTACAATAGAAAAGAAAAACCTATTGCAAAATATTTTGTTACAGAACTAAAGCTTAAGTTAGTAGGTTTTTTAAGGTAACAGTTTTTTATTTAGATAAAGCTATTATTAGGGTACAAAAGAAGTCGTAGTGACTTCTGAGTGATTGAAGAAACAAACAAACTTTGTTAAATTCACATCACCCACTCTCTACTCTCATTTCACTCGTATTCGTATGTAGCCCAGGCGAGGTCGCAACCGCAGAATTACGGATTATTTCCATTAATTAATCACAGACCTTCACTTCGATTTGCACTTACGTAAAACGGTGAAAAAGCCACACCCGGAACTCCCTTCATGTATTTTATGGTGAGATCGAGGTTTTGATTATTTGTGCTGGTTGTTCTTTGATGATTCTTAAAACGGATTACCTAAGCAAATGACTTAATGCTAAATGGGATTCAATGCTACTGTATTCATTATATTCAACAATGGTTAAAATAATTTTATGTGAAAGTAACAAATAATGAAACAATAAAATTCAAATAAAACCCTATTATTAAAAATACGGTTGCCTCCAAATATTTATAGTTATTAAGGATTCTAAACTTTCTTTTTACATTATTATTGATTACACATAAAACTTAATACTGCGAGTACAAGAGATTTAACGCAACATTAATAATTATTTGAAGGCAACTTCCATAAAGGCCATAAATTTAATCCATCATTTTTCTACATACTTTCTTTCTCTTAAATGGCCTTAGAAGTTGGTATGTTCCCAGTTGGGTAAAGTAAATATAGGTAATATATTTACTGTCTTTTTGTTTGCCGCTAAAGTGGGTTTGTGAATCTGTATAATGTACAGGGTATTAGGTACCTAAATGGTACAACAAATTTAATATCAATATTCAAATTTTCACACTAATTAAAATTTTAAGTGTGTCGTGATTTTAGAAGTATTCAATTCAATTCAATTTAATTCTTCCAAATACGCTGTATTGAATAATGCAAGTATTACAGTCATAATACAATCACATAAATAATACATTTAAAATCACAATAATTACATGCTTTAAAAATAGCAAAATTGATATAAAAAAAGGTATTATTAATATGAAGAGATGGGGTATGGTGAAGTGAAGATGCTGCTGCCTGTCTCTATCTGGCAGTACTCTTTAATCACCTTTTACAACAAATGACAACCATAGACGAGAAAGGGTGGCTATTCTATTTAAAGCAGGCAACACATGGAACCTGTAAAAAGTGGTAAAACCGACAAAGCATTATAAGTGAGCTAAAAATCATCAAGTTTGGCAATCCAGACGGCAGAGCCAATCAGCTAAGTCCAATATAGCTGCGCAAACAGAGCCAAATCGAACCGGCTCTACCGTCAACATGACGACCCGAATATTGCCTCAGCCTAAATACATAATGCCTAAATTATTACGACTCTGTGTTAAAATACAATGAATGTTGTTGACTATCGGCCGGTCCCAATAATCTATCTATCTTCAGTTTTGGCATATCGGAGATAGAAAACATCTTCTGTCTCTGATTTTGCCGTCCAGAAAAACAAAGACAGAGTTGTTTTCTATAAGGTGTTTCTTATCTAACTATATATATGTTGATGCATTGGTACTTTCAAATAGAACGGCTTTATTGCTGCTATTTATATGGCACTAACATTGTGCTATACATACCTACTACTCGTACATAGAATTAAAAAATACTTACATCAAAATGGTTGAACCTGTAAAAAGTATTAAAAAAAGGTAATTAAAAAAAAGTACAGAGAAGCTCATGCATGCATGCTGATTTTACTGAAATACATAAAGAGGAAGTATTTGTATTTTGTATGTTTGAGACGCAAAAACTCAAAAAATCACAGTTTTAAATTAAATTTGGCATGGATATTGTTTGCGACCTTGAGAATGCATAGGGTAGTTTTAAAGGAAGTGTGTAAAATAGGGTAAAAGCCGGATAATTACAGCAGTGGGATAGTTGCCCCACTTTAAAATACATAATAGATATACACGTTGCAACTTTAACCACCTGTAAAACGAAGCCTACGTTATTGGACCATTATGTATAACATCATGGCAGTATTTTTTTATTAAAAAATAATTTTTGATAAATTTTAATTTTTGATTCAGACTTTTAATTTTGTAACACGCTGTGACGAGCCCAGACGTATTATTTTGCTGCGGCGGGGTCTCGGTTGAATGGACCTTACACAGCTACATCTGCGTGTTTCAAAATAAAAAGCTGAACCGATATTCAATATTTTCATTAAAAACTTGTTTGTAAAAAAATAATTAAATAACATTGCCAAGACTACCGTTTCTTTGCTCACCAGTTGGCGCCACTGTAGACTGAGGTCCGGAGGTATAGATGTCAAAGGCGATTGGCGCCGAAACAAAGTGTTATATCTTGAATCTAATTAAGATTATATTGTTTATAAATAACTATCTTGATATCAACAAACTAACTTTTGAAATAGTTGCTCTTGTGACCGCCTATTTTTGCGCTTTTTCTTAATTCCGCTTTTAAAGCGTTCACATTAATCGCAAAATAATCCATATTTGCGATATTTTACGAAGAAGATCACTTTCCAGCACGTAAATTAAAGAAATTATAATTTATGCAACAAATTCCGCTAAAACCAGTGAAAAGTGAATGATATTGGACCTCACGCGACACTAGCGCCTCTAGTGGCAAATTCATTAGCGATAGCCCCCATTACGATTATGATACGATTTGGTTACGTGGGGGCAGCTCCTCTGACGTGGTAGAGTTGGCCTAACTTTTCGTCAGGTATGAACGAAAATTCTGCGTGGGAAGACTTTGACTACATATAATTAAACATGGTGTGAACAAGCATTTATTTAATAAATTGCCGATGAGCATAAAAAGGATAATGTTAGTTTTTAGATTTGTCCCTACAATACTTTGTATTACTTATTTACCTAGTTTTAAAATTTATTAAAATTAATTATAACAAATAATATCATGACCATACCTACACAGGTAAATACACAGTTCTAATTAAGTCTATGGTTCTAAATTAAAAAAAAGACTACAAGATGCTGGATGTGATATCCTAACAAGAGCCTTTAATGACTATTCACCTTACTTTCAAATACAATATAGTACAAAGTTTAATACTTATTTTTAAGCCTACATGTATAAATATAAGTCATCTTATAGGTAGCAGACACGTGTTTTATTAAACGTTCAAATATGTACAGAGGTACAGTATCTTCGTTTAAACACAAGCCTCGTTCATACAAAACAATTTCCTCTCCAAGCGAACAAATAAATGTAATCCCCAATTTAACTTTATAAAATTAATTTAAAATGAAGCAGTCTGAGAACAAACTACGCCGTTACTCCATCAACCTTCGCTTACTTTTAATTCATTCTGAAAAAGTTAAAGGCTTCAGTTCAAAAGCTTTCTACGAGACGACTTTTCTTCAAAGTTAATCAGTTGCCTTCTTAAAATCATTGAATTGGAAACATGAAATCAGTTGGCGTGCCTTTTACTGGTCGATTACCATTGAAATCACAGATAAAATTTTATCCATTATAAGTATACGTCCTTACTACTACATTTGATTGTGAACTTTTAATAGCGACAGTACAGACCTCAAATTTTAATATTATATTCTGTATCGTCGTCAACGTCGACTGCTATGGACACTTCCGAATTTTTTTGTCAAGATAATATCAGCAACAAAAATTAGGAATTGTCGTATTAAGGTCGTATAAATAGTCTAATTTGGAAAACTTTTGCCATAAAATACGCCTCTGGTGTTGGCCACTCTTAATTTTCATAGCAATAAATTACCTTAAAGTCTTGCGGTGATGGAACAAAACTGTCGTCGCTAAGACGCGCCGTCGGCGTCGCGGCGCAGCCGGCAAGGGGCAAACTTTTCAATTACAGCCATGTCGTGTTACCCCGCAGCGGGTTAAATTAATTCTCTCCACTTCACAAAAAGATTCACCTTACCCCACACCACCCTTGCGAATCGACATCGGCGATCCGGTTTTTCAATTTTTCCGGGTATTTTCCAGGACACGACCCGTAACATACTGACGTTTCGCAATATTTATTTTTAATTTAACGGTTCGCGTGCAAGATTTCGAATCTGCGGGACGTGCTTACGTTTTAGATGTTCTTTTGTGTTAGCAGGTGAAATTAGAATGTGCCAAATTGGATCTCGTTATACCGTCCTTGTTCGGACTGTTTCTTTTCTTCAGTTTTGTTCGACTCCGCTCTATATTATTACAAGGACTGAAGGATGAAGGGTAATTTTGCTTGAGTAAAAAAAGAGGGCCAAAATTATTTTGAAAGGCGGTGTGTGTGTCCTATTAAAACAAAGGTAGGAAGTTTGAATAATATCATCTAATGTGTATTTTAATTATTATAGGAGTGCGTAATACAATTTTACTGCCGTTAACCCTCTGTTGCGTGATGCGATCGAGACCGTAGCAAATTGAATAGATCGCAGCTCTTGGCGCGGTGTCCGGGATCACTACACGTGTTCAACACCTATTGCACTCCTGACTGCTCCCAAGGGTACGAGGGGAGAATAAAGGGGCCTCAATTGTATTTTAATAGCTAATTTTGTAACGCTTCCAGTAAGTACGGTGTTATTTTCAATTATATTCTGTGTTTTTGTTCATTATGGATAAAAATGCGTTGTCATATTTAATGTAATCTAAATTAAAACTGCGTTAAGTAGGAAATACATGCATGGGTTATCGCATTTGCATTTGCGATAAATTACCAACTCTATTGCACTTTGTGTCTATTGCTTTATACTACCTGTACTTATACCTAAGTTTCTTTCTCTTCCTTTGTTACCTTTTCACGTTTCCGGATACAACTTCTTTGGTATTTGAACTGTGTAAACCACCTTTACTTTTCATTGAGTTGATTAGTTAAGGGTTAGGTTTGGTTAGGTCACCAAAGACAGAGAGGTACAGAAGTCAATCTATATACAAAGTGCGCTTGACCAACGCACACAATATAGACTCCGCTCACGGAAACGATATCTCGGACCAGTTAGGGCAATAAAATGCGTTAGTGTCAAGCATAGGTGTCACTATTATCTGCTTGTGATACGCGTCTGTAATTTTTTTGTGCAAAAAGGGATCAACAATAATTATAGACAGTGTACTAGCTTTGCATAGTTTGTATAAATGCAATAACCAACGGTGTCGTTTTTTAAAATACCAGTTGTTTCAAAGAGGTAATTATTAGTAATATTGTATGTAGGCACACGTTAAAAATCTTGCATTTCTCAAAGAAAATGACACAACACAGTGACAATTGAAATATGGGTAACAAATAACAATACTTAATAGTAATGTCAATTGAAGTATTTTAGTTATTATTAGTTATTTATATTTAATTTACGTTCGGCTTGTTTTATACTAACTAATTAATGAAATAACTATTCAAGTTCTAATACTATGACTGATTTTTGTGCATAAGCCAAAGTATAAGTACGACCCTAGCTTGACCGCTGTGAAAAAGAAAATTGAAGTGAAAGTAAAGTAACAGCCTATACTTGCCTAATCATCCCACTGCAGGGCAAAGGTCTCCATCATTGAATTCAAGTTAACATAGTTAAGATGGGAAAATACAGGATGAAATTTTAACCACCTTCCAAATTTTAATCTATCAATTTACAAGACAAAAAACAAATGACGTATTTTATCTTTTGGTATAGCCCAGTATAAAAATGTCAAGATCTAAAGTTTTTGATACGGCCTCCTAGCAACACTTTTTTTACACGATGCGTTTCTTATTCAATCATTACGATACTAATCATTAGTTTTTGATTTTCCCTTTACTTTAATTGAAAAATATTTTGCGAAAAATATTTTCGGGTGATAACTTGATTTACATTTTTTACTTCATAAATGGGCTCTAAACACGATACTGAACGCCTATAAAAATTTTGGAAAGTGCATGGTTAAAATTTCATCCTGTACATTGAAGTACCTACATACATGATTTTGACTTCTGCACCTATCTGTCTTTTGTGATTAGGTTGAGTGATAATGTGTACCTAAGTAAGTTTTTATGGCATCATATATTATGCATAATAAATAACTAACCATAAGCGGTTTCGATAGATATACAAAATAAAAATAACTTTTAGACTTTTAGACCGATTCCAAGTAAAATAGGTAAGTAAAGTGTTCTCAAAGTATTTTAAATCGAACTAATATTTCCTTAAGGCTTTAACTGCCAAAAAACTACTTGCAACAATACAAAATGCTCTTTAAAATATTTGAGTTAACCTTAAATGTAGATGTAGACGTAGGTATTTAGCATCCTCTTATACCACAATTAAAGCAAAACATATTGCTTAATGTTTTACATACATTTAATGTCATATGTAATGGTATGGTAGGCAATAGTAGGCATGTAAAATTAATCATTACTTTAAAATAAATATAAATTTGATATGCTAAATCTTAAGTTATAATAACAGTATGTAAGATAAATTTGTTTGATACCAAAATCTAGTATGTCTAAGTCTCTCTGTTTGGGTAACATATTAACTTGTCAAAACACTGTCCTTCATAAAAAAAAATTCGTTTAATCCCTCAATCCCCAGGAGGCACTCGGGTGCCACGATAACAATTGATTTCAATTGTGCCTGGAATAACTCACGATCGAGGGATTAAATTGTAATTAGTTATTTAAATAAATCTTACGAATCATACCACGTTCTCGCAACATATAATGTTATACAACACCATCAACAAAATGTGTAATGTGACAGTCAATACGCAAAAGAACACAATAGGTATAGACAAACCCATAAATATCTATGGGCAAACCCGTGCTTCGATCCGATTATGTGATTTATTCACCGCTTCCGTGTTTACAGGCCTCTCGGCCAACTAAAATATTTCCTATATTTTGACAGAGCAAGTGATTCGACCCTCGCCCCAGGGCGGGTAAATCTCGCCTATCTAATTTCATTTTAATGTTGTGCGTGAACAAATTATTGCATTGTCATAGTGAATAAAAATAAAATGCTTTAATGGGATAATCTGTTGCATCTGGTTTGGGGTTATTTTTTGTTGTAGTTTACGCGATTCGTAATTAATTTTCGCTTGCAGCAGGGGTTAATTGCATTACACGTGAGTGGATTAGTTGCGATTTGATGTTGATTGTTTTGTGTTCATTTGAGGTTGGCTATGATACTAAGTTTGCAAGATGAATTTAATTAAAGCATCATACTGTCATTATTTTTTAAGTTTCGTAGCTAATAAAAAAGAAAAATTGACAGTTGACTACAATATTGTTGATTAAACCCACCGATTGAAAAAATTATTTGAATAAATTTGGGAAAACTGTAATTTCTAAATAATAGTAATAGAAATAATAATAATAATAGAAATTATAGTTTACATTAAAGCTCAAATGCAAGTACTTTGAGTGTGCCATTATGGTGCCATCTGCTTTTAGAAAAAAAACCCCGCTTGAGAACAAAAAAAAAAAAAAAATTTTGTTAACAGTGGAATCGTTAGTCTGTTACTATGGAATAATCACCTATGACTTTAAACAAATCATTGTCTCCACAATAGTTTGCTTAGTTAGAAACAACTTATACAATATTTTTAAGTAATTCTTGTGTGTACCAACGTAGGTAGCTACTTGTTACACACTGTACTGTAACTTAGAAACAGGCCCAAAAAGAGCATTCCCCACGAGTTGTGGCCTGTGGGCAAACTTCGTGCTGAACAAAACAAAGTTATTCATCGGAATAAAGCGCTGCACTCCAACTTCCAACAAACGTCGCTCAAAAACCGCTGCCGGTAACTTTGCGACAACTTTCTAGTAACTAAATTCAATTTTGTTTTTAAACAACATACACATATTGCTTCTATACAATTAGATGTTTCAGTGACTTATTTTGATACATTTACCTACCTGGTAAAATTCGACAGTCGACACGCCTCATAGACCCTACAGGGTCAATGTAGAGTTTTGACTGTCGACATACGTTTTGGTGGTCAACGTCAATCTAGCACGAGGTCCAAAATGGCAGCGCCTGTTTGTAGATCATAGATTGACGTTACAGGTCCTAAGCTGTCTTTACAATACCTACCTTCGTAAATTCCTAAGTTGCAAATTAGTTACCTTCTTAGGAATAACAGCACGTTTGTACATTAAACATATAATATTAAGTAATATTTGAATGAGTGCGAGGAAAATCCGTTGCCATCAGGACACTGTCGGACATCTATTATAGGTGTTTGCACGACCGCCGCGCCCGGCGGGGTCGAAGGTGAATAAAAACCTGGATATTTCTCATATTTATGTCGGTGCACTCGAAAATATTCCCTGAGATCAGTACTCCTTAGTATGCGACTTCAGAGAAATGTGCTTCCAAGAATTATATGCAGTAAGGAGCAAATTCGCGCGCGAGTATGGCGGACCGTGGGACATCGCCCACCTGGCGCGCCCCCTCTGCCTCTTCGCTGCCCTCCGCCCTCTCTGGCTCGTTAATGATGATGTGCTCAGCCAGCAGACTATTTCACTTCTGAATACATCTTTCTCACTTTTGATGCTGTATCCTTGTCCCTCGCGGAGGCAGCCCGCTTTGCGTTTCGCTCGTGCGACGTTCGCCTGGTCGCATCCACCTAGTCAATTCGGCAAACGCGTATCTACTTTGTGTCGGAAATGTAATGGAACAAATGCGGCTGGAATTAACGTCGGAACGAATGTTGGGACACGGGGTCGTTCTCTCGACGGATATTTTCCACACGATGATTTTGATGCGCATCTATGGAGCGGTAATAACGTTTGCGGTAAAATAATATTATACTTATTTGTTAATATTATTAAGATTTGTATCTAATGCACTTCAAAGAACCTTTTCAAACATACGTACTAATAGGTAAGTAGGTACTACAATTACTTAATCAACGAAACTAGTACAAAATTAATATAAGTATCATGAAGATACATAATTAATTAAAAACTTTACTTTTAACAAAGTATATGACAAATAAGATAAGTAATAGGTACCTACCTACTTGGGCCCATGTAGTTGAGTAATATCAATCAACTATCAAGTTCTATAGCAAACGCTTATTTGCTGTTAACCGCATGAATCAATGAATTTCATTTTACGCAAGCACTTATACCGAAGATGATTTAACATCTTGATCGCGAGCATAATATCTGTATCTGCGAACCTTTTGACGCCGCAACTGGCGAGTCACGGTGTTGGATTACCGACCGTCAACCGACGCCCCTACGTTTGAGTACAACGATTGTATCAGCTCTGGAAAAGCGTTTTTACGCACGTTTTAACTTTACATTTTCTGTTTTTCAGTCACCTACAGTACTTATATTGTTGACTGAAAACGCGTTTGTACAAGTTTGCTGCAGACCGAATAATTGTCACGAGCTTACTTAGTCAAAAAATTTACAAATATCTTATATAATATGAATTATGCTGTGTACGCTGATTTTGGATCACTGTATTGTTACAAAATATATATTTTTTAATTGGCTCTTTAAATGAAAGTGATCTGTTTGAGTACCAATTTTAAATAAATAAATGTATAACGAGCCGTATATAACGTGCAGTCTATAACATATAGTCACTTTACCTTAGCCACAGATAATATAATACTAGTACATTGAAATGAAAGATAGTTTACGGATTTAGAACGCGTTTATTTTTGATTTAACCCGACGTTTCGAACCCTTTACACCTTAGTCTACCCGTGACCATGAACGCTGTAAAGGGTTCGAAACGTCGGGTTAAATCAAAAATAACGCGTTCTAAATCCGTAAACTATCTTTCGTTTCAATGTATAGTGTTCGCGTAAACTCAAGAAAACAGTATAATACACCTTAGCAGTGCCATTGATTACGTAAATCAAGTTTCATATCATTTACCTACTAATATAACCACGGGGAAAATAGCTCGTTAGGCTACGGCAGGCATAACTAATGACGGTATTGACTAAGGATGTCGCTCGTTCGAATGTTCTGACCATAGTCAATCTTATATATAAAATTCTCGTGTCACAATGTTAGTTACCTTACTCCTCCGAAACGGCTTTACTGATTTTTACCAAATTTTATATGCATATTCAGTAGGTGTGAGAATCGGCTACTATCTATTTTTATACCCCTAAGTGATAAGGGTTGTTCACACATTTCTTTTAAATTTTTGGACAAAATTTTTTGTTTTAATTTTTCTTTAGTTGTGGTATTAAAAATACATACAACCCTAAATTTTTATCCTTTTATCAACAACCCCTATTTTTAATAGCCATTTTAGTATTTTAATCATTTTTATGGCAAAACAACGTTTGCCGGGTCAGCTACTGATGTATAATATTATTGTTTCATGGTTCTCAGACATCAGTTCATGTATATGTAATAAGAACTAGATACATAGTCCATAAAAAAAATACATAAATTTACACAGACTGTTCTCCATTGTATTATTAACGTCGATTTTATGTCAGAAACAAGTCGGTAGAGTAAGGAATAAGTGCAATGGAATTGGTTTGTACTTACTTTATTTTGTACTAGCTTCCCCGCGACTTCGTCCGCGTCAATTTCGTTTATTATGATCGCGATTATTTTTGCAACATTTTTCACTCATGCGTCGCTTCTATTGGTCGCAGCGTGATGTTATATAGCCTTAAGCCTTCCTCGATAAATGGACTATCCAACACAAAAAGAATTTTCCAAATCGGACCAGTACTTCCTGATATTAGCGCGTTCAAACAAACAAACAAACTCTTCAGCTTTATAATTTTTATCTAGGAATCGTGGTAAATGTTGGGGTGTGATCTGAAAATATGAATTTAAGTCTCTATTAAGTCTTATATACGTATATTAATAAAAAAAAATGCATTTTGTAATACTAATTTAATCTTTCTATTTTACTAATATTTTAAATGTGAATGTTTGGATGGATAAGTATGTTACTCAATCACGCTAGAACGACTAAAAAGATCTGGATGAAATTTGGCATGATTATATGTATGTTAGATTACAGGGTGGAATAACATATAGGCAATGATTTATCCCGGAAAAATGTACGTTTCCCTGGAATAGTTTCCGATATTCCACGCGTACTAAGTTGCGGGCATCAGCTAGTATTTTATAAATTTTATGAAATATTTTATTTGTGACTAATATTTAAAATATGCAATACCTGGACCAAAGGTATTTTGTATTACAATTTAACAATACAAAATACCCTTGTAGTATTAGGGTATTTGAAATATTATTATACTGTTTTGTTGAATTAACGCGAACACTATACTTTGAATTGAAAGATATGTTTACGGACTTTAATTTCGCGTTAATTTTAGTTTCGAATACTTTACAGCATTATGGTCACGGGCAGACAGTCTGCCCAATAACTACCAAAATAAACGCGAAATTAAAATCCGTAAACAGATCTTACATTTTAATGGTGTAGGTATTTGAAATATTTTCGATATTATTAATTCGTCCTGCAGAAAAAAGCGCGATAAAGATTTCGTGAGCAATATAGACACCGCTAAAGATGTCCATCTTAAGAAGTGGTAACTCAGCACATTCACCTGTGCTGAACACAGCCTTCAAAAAAATAAATATTTTTCCTTAAAAACTTGAGCCGAAGAAAAGCATTTAAAATAAAATAAGCCACCAATTTTGAGTAAGTGCATACAAAAAAATAACCAACAAACATGCAATTGGTGGTTCATTTTATACTTTTCGTAGGTTAATTTACTGGAGTAAAAGTTGTATTCTGTCTTTACAGAAAAATATTACTCGTCTCAGTAAATCGTGTGTAACTTATCTTGGCCGACGTAATATTTACTGTCAAGAAAATATTAAGTCCATACAAAACATGTTTTCTTTGCCTAGCACTGATTTATTCGATCTCATATTTTTCCATTCTGCTACTACGAGTCTACGGCTGCTACGAGATCTTTTGCTTTGCTACGAATACATGTTTGCACGGTTGAAATATATTTGAGAAACTTGCAATCCGAAAGCGTATTGGTCTTCAACAATGCTTATCTAAACATCTGTCTAGTACGGAAAATCCTAATATGAAGGCCATGTTACTACGAGTATTCCTCAATATTGATTTGTTGGTAGGACTTCGTGTTCACCTCACGCGAAACTGCCGAAACTGCGTCTTGCGGGTGTTCGTCAGTCAATAAACCTTTTGACCGTTCACCAAGTCGGCTTCGTGAAGCTTTCATAGGGCAGGCGGCGAGCGGGATTATTGGCTCATTAATCACCGCCCCCCTCCGCGCGCCCGTTTGGGGTCTGGCCACCTCGACCTGTCGACAAGAATTATCTCATGAATATCTGTAATACTACAAGTTTTACTAACTACCCAGATACATATGTAAGTTTATGAAAGAAGTTTTTAGGTGGTAATGAAACCCTTTACTACTAAATAAATATAATTTCCAGAACTCAACAATTTAATGGCACTCTGTCAATAAAATTAAAAATTTTACCTGTACCAGTCCTGTGTTTCCAGACAATGGAAAATACACTTTTCGAAAGACCTAATTGAGTTTGATATGAATGATCTTAATTTCTTAAATAAGTAGTCATGATGTTCAATAAGTTAAGTTTCATATTTTTTAATTAGCTATTGTTATTATTTCAGTTATTATTTCAAATGTTTAAACCTCAATCTACAGGTAAGTATGATTACTTAAATGCCTACATGTAATGCTTAATGGGGACTACCGTTTCTTTGCTCACCAGTTGGCGCCACTGTAGACTGAGGTCCGGAAGTATAGCTATCAAAGGCGATTGGCGCCGAAACAAAGTGTTATATCTTAAATCTAATTAAGGTTATATTGTTTATAAATAACTATGTTGATATCAACAAACTAACTTCTGAAATAGTTGCTCTTGAGGCCGCCTATTTTTGCGATTTTTCTTAATTCCGCTTTTAAAGCGTTCACATTAATCGCTAAATAATCCATATTTGCAATATTACACGAAGGAAATCACTTTCCAGCAGGTAAATTAAATAAATAATAATTTATGCAACAAATTCCGCTAAAACCAGTACAAAGTGAATGATTTTGGACCTCACGCGACACTAGCGCCTCTAGTGGCAAATTCACTAGCGATAGCCCCCATTGCTTAATTTTAATACAATTCCTTGAATATAAATAAATTACGACTGCCTTAGGTGTCACTTCAACCCATAGCCTTCCGCTTACCGCGTGCAGATTGCTCTTACCAATTGAGCTATGAAGATCACCAATCGTTTGTGTCGAAGAATTTATATAAGGCTTTACGCTGTAAGCCAACGGAGTTAGCCAATTATTATTTATTATATATATACCATTTATTATTAGCGTAGTTTTATCAAAGTTTTTGGTTATGTTCCTCCAACATTCAAGGAATTGATCTTTCTTTAAATTTTTCTTGACTCATCTTTTTGAACGACAAGGTTTATCATAATATCGATACGATAC
This sequence comes from Anania crocealis, assembly GCA_949315895.1. Taxonomy (NCBI): domain Eukaryota; kingdom Metazoa; phylum Arthropoda; class Insecta; order Lepidoptera; family Crambidae; genus Anania; species Anania crocealis. The sequence goes on from OX438856.1 coordinate 4,240,691, forward strand.
CTCGCTGCTATGGCACCGAGCGTAGCTTAGTGCTCCGTTTGGAACAGCAGCGAGAACACCCCCCGCCCCCACTATCATCGCTGGGTCGCTTGTCGCTTACAACAAATTCTGCACTACCTACTATAAACCTAGATTTTACGTAGTGGAATCGAAATCAGTTGATATACTTTGACGAAGGTTTTACTTCTCATATCAACATATTTTTAAATAAACGGAGGTAATAATTGTTTAAAAACAAGTGAAATTATGAAACAACATCCGTAAATTCACAGGTTTCGAAAGTGTTATCGACTACCAGTTTACGTAAATAAAAAATAACGTTTCCAACTAATTTGCTGGCACACACTGAACTGGTAAAGTGCGAGTCGTACTCGCCCACTGAGGTTCGAGGTAGAATTTCACAGGCACACATATTATACATAGTTCAGGAATCGAGACTCGCATTTTTTTCCGAGTTTTTCCTGAATTTTTTGTGTTGTGTAAATATATTATGTATAATTTTCAAATCTTTTCCTATACTTGTAGTAGAAGACGTATATAGTACTAAATTATTATTTGCCAAATTGTATAATTCTAGGTCAACGGTCAAATATACCCTATAAAATAAGATTACACATTACCTTGAGAGTGTCGAAATAAAATATACGTCTTTTGCGACATAAAATTTACGTTAACATAGAGCTTTAAAGTTTCCACAGCTTCAAGACACTAAAAATAGAAAATTTGATCAACTATATTTATGGTTTTAATCCCTCGATCGTGAGTTATTCCAGACACAATTGAAATCAGTTGTTATCGTGGCACCCGAGTGCCTCCTGGGGGTTGAGGGATTAATTTCAATTCGATACCACAAACGTTTTTTAAGTTAAACGATCTCTTGACAGGCAGTGAAATAAAGGTAAAAAACCCCTAAAAAACACACACGTCACATGGTTCCTTCGATAAAATAAAATATTTTTACAGTAGTTTTAAAAATAGTAACTACTTTAACAAGTAGTTACTATTTTTATGTATGCCAAATAGCTTTCTAGTAGTCAAGATTAAACGCAAAGGGACAAACAGACTGACGGATGGAGCGAAAAAAGTCAACCATGTTCGGTAGGCTTTCCCAGTTATTTGCAAAACAGAGCACAAATAACAAATGATAATATTAAAATGACGGCAATCCACGCGTTAATGCCTCGCGGGTAAAAAATAACAAATATGTAGTTTTTGTGGAGCTACTTTTTCGAAAAACACGTTTTGTTTGCTTTCAATTCGACAGAGCGAGGGGGTTTTTGCTGATAGATGTTTGAAGCTAAATCTCCCTTTTAAACGTTTCAAATGTGATTCAGTGAGCGCCTTTTCGAAGGGGCTTAAGTGACTTAGCAAAGAGACTGCATTTCCCTCCGTTTAAAAGACTTCAGTTCTTTTCGAGTGGGATTTTGCGAGCTTCAATAATAAATCTATCATCGATTTCTTATCCATCTATCCATACTGTTATTCTCAATATTTCTCTAACTCGATTGGTAACAAGCTGGAAGCACGTATCTAGGTAAATCGGACGTGGGCAACCTACGGAAATTATGATCAATTGTCTTTTCATTGATTACCTCCAAGGGATGGCGTAGATTCTATAAAGTGATACCAAAAAAATATCGCGTGCGTCGGTCAAGCCTCGAGTGGCAGGGAAGACTACATTACATATTTAATTAGAATCTCGCTTAGCCGCGTTACACTGGAAACTAAACCCCTTGGCTTAAGAGACCCTTACTAGATGAACACAATAGAATATCAACCGTATCATATTCTAGCAAGTCTCTATTTGAGTTGTATTCCCCAAAATTGAGGTCGAGAAAAAAAGCACGTGTTCGATTTGAGATTACACGCGCCCCATAAACAAAGGTTAACAAGTAATTTTGTATGTTGCATCAGTTGCAACTTGAATTAATACTTGTTTATTTATTTAAACTTTATTGCACAAATTTAAAAATAAAATGTACAAAGCATTATGTCCATGCTTTACTTATTGTAATGTAGAAAATACATTCAATCAAATTTTATGAAAACTAGGAAACTTAAAATTCTACTGTACCTATTATTTGCTTAGCCGACTATCCGGTCATAATCATGTAAGTTATTAAGTTTTTTTAGCATTTACAATAATAATGAATGTAAACCTTTAACATATAAAATCTTTATAATATACTTGTAACCAGTTCTAAGTAACAGAAAGTCTTGAACTAGTAAATGGATGTTAATTTAATAATAGTCAGAACACAATTAACAAAGGGGTTAAAATATGAAATTGTCGTTTTATTGTAATAGGTTCTTTGAATTGACATAGAATCTTCATGGTTTGAGGTTTTCGAATGAAACTTTTTTCACATGGTTTCTATGATGTTCTTCTTTTAAAAAATGTGAAACATTTGAATATCGACTTTCAATTGTTTTTGTTATTTAACTTAGACAAGAAAGATGGATTCTGCGAAAATTCGAGTAATTTTTGAATACGAGTTCCGACGCGGAAGTAACGCGGCAGAAACAGCCCGCAATATCAATGTTGCGTTTGGAGAGGGATCTGCTAATGAACGCACCGTGCGATTTTGGTTTAAACGCTTTCGTGATGGAAACTTCGACTTGAAGAACGAGCAACGAGGAAGACCGCCCACAGTACAGGTGATTAACGATGAATTAAGAGAGATGGTGGAAGCCGATCCCAGTCAAACTACCCAGGAATTAGCGGCATGGTATAACGTAACCTTACCCACAATATTGACTCATTTGCGTCAAATCAATAAAATAAAAAAATACGAAAAATGGGTGCCTCATGATTTGACTGATGTGCAGGAAGAAACGCGTGTTGAAACTTGTGTTGCCTTGTTGAATTGGTACAGAAATGAAGGAATATCAAATCGAATTGTGACATGTGATGAAAAGTGGATTCTTTATGATAACCGTAAAAGAAAAATGCAATGGCTGACCCCAGGTCAAACGCCACAACAGTGTCCTAAAGCAAAACTTACCAATAAAAAGGTAATGGTAACTGTTTGGTGGTCTCAGCATGGTGTTATTCACTATAGTTTTCTCCGATCTGGTCAATCAATAACGGCAGATGTCTATTGTGCTGAACTCCGAACAATGTTGGCAAAACTAACAGTAAAACAGCCCCGACTTATGAATCGATCTTCACCATTATTGCTCCATGACAACACGAGACCTCATACAGCACGAGAAACCGTTTTGACCCTTCAGGGACTGAAATTAGAAACCATTCGACATCCTCCGTATTCGCCAGACCTTGCTCCAACGGACTACCATTTTTTTTGTGATTTGGACAATTATCTACGTGACAAGAAGTTTTCTTCCCAGGAGGCAGTACAAAATGCTTTCACACAGTTTGTGCAGTTTAGATCCTCAGAGTTCTATCACAAAGGCATAAATGACCTTCCTATTAGATGGCAGCAATGTATAGATAATAATGGTAACTATTTTGATTAAATAAATTTGTTAAAAATTAAAAAATAAACAATTTTGATTTTCAGTACAAGTCGGCAATTTCATACTTTAACCCCTATTATTATTACACATAGTATTATCTTCACAATTAAACTTCACATGAGCTTACGACTGAAAATTCCTATTAATTTCAGCTAGAGAAAGAGTTGAAATATATAATTAATTAATCCCTCGATCGTGAGTTATTCCAGACACAATTGAAATCAATTGTTATCGTGGCATCCGAGTGCCTCCTGGGGGTTGCGGGATTAAAGACAAGTAACATAATTAAAAAATCAAAATACCGGACTGGCAAATTTAGCAATAGCACTAAAAAGACCGAAAATCTCCAATTTAATTTTCGTAATTAAATTTGAACCTAAGTATGACTTAAATATATTAATATATTTTTGTGATCTCTTTATAATTTTGATGAGCCACACGATACTTATGTAACATTAAAAGAAAATTAAGTCGTAACATTTTGGCACCAAAATGTGCCTACTTTTTTAAACCAACCTCTCTCTAATAGACACTCCTTGGCAGTCGGTTAATAACATTTTATTTTTAAAACATAATTATTTTGACTAACAATTTCTCTGGTAAAAATATTTTTTAAAACGTTACCGTTGTCCAGTTCCATCCGATGATGCGCCGAAAGTCTGTTATTAACACATTTCCTACTACGGGCTAAGATCTTCATAGAATTCCTAGGAAATGTGTAAAATACAATTTATTACATACATTTCCGATAATTTTGCGGACTACTATACAATTCCTAATAAATCTATAGAATTCCTGATTTCATTCATTTCTTGTAACATACTTAAGTCATGTAGGCAGTACTTACATTCAAATGGCTGTTTATGAATGAATTTGCAAAAACATTAGCAACTGAATTTCAATTAAAATTGTATCTAAACGTGCTAAGCTCGTGTCGCAAATTGGAGGCGCCCGTATCGCTGTCCGGCGTCGGTGTCATGCATCGCATTCTCACTTTAAGCCGCGTATCACAGAGGGCGCGGTGTTGATAGGGCTGCCACCTGCAGGCAGACCGGCCTACTCTTCATACTCGGTTTCACTCGCGATTAGGAGTAGACTAAAAATCTTGCATGTTTGGCACTGTTGAACGCTACTCTGGACCCAAATCTTAATATATAAAAATTTCGTGTCACGTTGTTTGTCCGCGATGGAATCCTAAACTATTCAAGTGATTTTAATCAAATTTTGTACACTGTGTGCAGTTTTATCCAACTTAAAAGATAGGATAGTTATTAACTCAATTTATTAGCGCATTATTTTTTTATTGCACATTATTTGTTTATGGCAAGGTAATTTGCTAAAGAAGAACGCCATGTTTGATGTCAATGACATTTAAGACGTCAAAATTAAATTACATTATCCCAAAGCGATACGAAGTCCGCCTTCGAAAGTAGGCCTCCTCTCTCTCCACATTTCCACGACTCTCTGTCCCTTGCCACCATCATCTTGTTAATGCCAGCCTGTTGCCGGATGTCATCCATCCATCTTTTATGGGGTCTTCCTCTACCGCGGTTCTCCATTTCATAATTCACCTGACAACAATTGTTTTTTGTTAAAACGCTTCATTCAAAAATAAAGACGTTACAATCACTGACAAGTAAGTAATCACTGCGTTTTAATGACAATGTTAAAAATGGTTGACATTATCAAGTGCCAAGATTTTACTAGATTGAACTTAAAAAGGATAAGTTTTGTACTCGTCTTAGGCGAAACCTGAAAATGCCAACCAACTCAAACATTTAAATTGAAGAAGTTTTGTGTCCAAGTATGTCAACCTATGTCAACATAATGACGATTAACGGCTGGTCCCAATAATCTATCTATCTTCAGCTTTGGCATATCGGAGATAGAAAACATCTTCTGTCTCTGATTTTGGCGTCCAGAGAAACAAAGACAGAAGTTGTTTTCTATCTCCGATATGCCAAAACTGAAGATAGATAGGTTATTAGTACCGGCCGTAAGTCAGTCAGTGCAGATGGTTCACCTACGCAAAGTCTTATCAATTTAGGGAAATATAAGGCACGTCACGTGTACATAGATCCAGCAGGTCCCGTCATCAGGCTCGTCAGCTAGCGATAGAAGTTGTAAAAGCAAGGCACGTCAGAGTCCTGAATAAAAGGCCTTTTGGAAAACTCTGACAACAAGTAAGAATGAGTCCTTTAAGTGATTAATATTATAGAAAAAAAGAGTAACACAAATGATGTACCTATATATTTGACGAGTCTTTTTAGTAAAAAATAATAAATTTGTTTGCGTTGGCAGCCCTACGTTTGAACTGTAGCAGTGTAGCGTATGCGCCGCCGCCATGTGCGGGCACAATGGCCGCATTCCCATGGACTCAGCCCGGTAAGCCGATTGCGTGACGTCATCGCGCGCCCTGCACATTGATGCAATTACCAAACAATACCAAACTTTTATTTTTGGTTATGCTTTTTGGAATGAGTTTTTATGCCTTAAACAATGATTTGTTGTTATTGTTTATGAAGAGAGTGCCAAATAAACTTACATCACGTGTCTGCATAACGAAATCAACAGTAAGCTTTACAAAGCTCGTTCCCAGGTAGATTGTGCAAAAAAAGCGTAATTTTTTTTAATAAATTCATATAGTTCGCATCGTAAGTTCATGTATCGAATGCCAAAATGGCAAGATAGTTAATAAGTAATGATCCCATTATGAGCGCAGCCTATGCGCGCTTTATCGCGGAGGGCGTGATCCCGGCTTACGGAGGGATCGAGCGTATAAGCGGTCCGCGCCTCTATAATCCCGTGTGTAAAACATCGCTGAAGTTACAATTTAGCTGACGAGAACTTTTATTTAGATTTTATTTAAGTCGTGTAAAGTTATTTTATAATCACAATGTCTACTTAATTTGTTTGTTATGAAAAAAGTCAAATGTAGGAAGTAGTCAGGAAGGTAATGCTGTGTGGTGCCGGCCTAAAATATAATTTTACTTCATAAGGGTTTAAAGCAGGGGTCGGCAAACTGCAGCCCGTAAATGTTTTGTAAATGAGCTGTAAATATCAAATTAAATGCATGAACGAACCATGATGAGAACTTGAGTCCCATTCTACGAATTGCAACTACAAATATGACAGCTAACATACTTACAAGAAATAGCCTGCATTTAGGATCTCAGACATCACATTTTTTTTTGTTTTATTTTTCTATGGGTTGTGATATACACGTATTTAATACCAATTAAATACGTTTATATCACAAGTGTGGCCCGCCATTAGTTCATTTCGCCATCTTATGGCCCTAGCCTGCCACAAGGTTGCCGACCCCTGGTTTAAAGGAATCCCGCTAGGAAAAGACAGGATTAACAGCATCTTGGTTAAATTGCTATCACGAGGCAAACCCCAGTTTATATAGCTTTTGCATATAGATATGTAAGCGCTGATGGACAGATGATAGTCGAAATCATTACCATGCTTCGGCACACTATAATTGTAACAAGTGTTCTACAGTAAGATGTTTACACTTTACACGTTTACATTTGACTTATAAAGTTCTTTTAAACTTTATTTTTTCGGCTGGTTTAAGTGAGTTCCAATCTACTAGTTTTCGCTGATGACTGCTGAGCCTGACCTACGGAGACTATACGTGTATCGACGAATATTTCAAATGTTTTTCGTAATCTCACGTTACCAAATAAAGGTACCTACCTTTATTTTGATAGGAGTAATTAATCAGGCATTTCAAAAAGCTTATCCCATACCTACAGATATACTAGTTTTAGACTATATGCGTACTTAACTTTCATAGGTAAGACTCTGACTATATAAATGTTTGTTTCCTGTTTCTGGTCCTCTAGCTGTGCAACACGAGCGCGGGCCCCGCAAGCCGAAGCTGCACACCCTGGGCAGTCTGCCGCCGCCGTCGCTTGCGCACGCGCACAAGCCGCATGCGCTCAAGTTGTCACCACCGTCACCATTCGGACCACTGACACAACCCTTTAACTTTCAGGTGAAATAAAGATTTATTCTGACAAAATTTCATTTCCAACTAATACAAATTTATATCTCATTAAAGTTCCAATTTTTAACTTATCATTAAGTTATCTTCAATCTTTATAGCCACCAAATATGCTGTCATGCATGTTGGCTGGTACTGATTTAGAAGAAAAATCATTTAATTTTGTTGATAATTTTCTTAAAAACGGCGTTGACAAAGTTGAAAGTACCTACGCATAAAATACGCAAAAATGTATTTTTAAGTAGATGGTATTCTTCTCACATACAGATTAACAGACTACGACAACGTAACAGATAGATAGATACCTACCTACTTGAAACATTTTATTCTATGATTTAAGTTGGTAGTAGGTAACTCTTAAACTCTACAACTTACCTAATTGAAATATAGCCGTGCTTTACAGAGGCCGTTTCTAGGTCTCAGACACGACAACTTTTTACATGAAACCAACATTGAAATCGCACTTTTATTACATTTCCATACTAACCGTAACAACTACTCGGTAATTTACAACGGAGAAGATTTTTTTTTCATGTTGGTCCGACTCGCACTGACTCGCACAATAAGTTTATTCTGTTACCTATAGGTATACTTATTACAATATAGCTACATTAATTCATGCTCATAATAAGGGTTGTCACATGTAATGTGTAACGATGTCCGTTTTAACGTAAATATCAAACGCCAGTTCAGTATAAGCGGATCGAGTGAGCAAGCGCCGCTGAGCACAGCCTCGTCCGCGGGCTCCAGCGGGGCGGGCGGTGCCGGTGCCGTGAGCCCGCTGCCGCTGGTACCAGAACCCTTCCTGGCGCCGCCCCCGCCAGGCTTACTCCACATACTCATGTCCACAGACAAATGCCAGGTGGGTGAGCTCCTAGCCTATATCTAAGGCCGGGTCCGCATTTCACAAGTAGAGTCAACAAAACTAAGTTTGTCGGCCGGACCCGACGAAAAACTGTTTTAATAAAAATGCGCAGGGATACCTAAATATTATATTTTACTAGCTGTTGCCCGCAACTTCGTAAACGTGGCTTCATTACGGGAAAAATTTTGCGAAATAAAAAATAGATCACCTACGACCTACTCTTAGGCCTACAACACAAAAATTTCTGAGGAGTTCGGTGTAACTAAAGACTGTGAAACGAGAATTTTATTAGTTACTCGTAGATTAGAGTTTTAGTGCTCTTTCTCGTTAAGAATAGAAAAAAATGAACAAATTAAAACAAGTAGGCACCTATTCAATAATGGTAAACTTTGTATTACTTAGTTTGTTAAATAAGCGTTTTAAGTAAGTTTAGTTTACCGATATTTGTAAACTAAGTACCTACTTACTTACCTACAATAACTTGTACAGTAACGCGAAGCATCTTTTTGTAGAGAGAATCAAACAAATGGAATAATAAAAATGGTAAACCTCGGTTTTCGGTGCACTAGGAATAAGTAAGTACTTATTTTAGTAAACTGGTCTTAGGTGTCTCTTATATTAACTGAGTGCAAAACTTAAACTATTTTTATTTGATTTTAAAGCATTTAGGTAGTTAGGTCTTAGACTAAAACAAGTCTTACAATAAACTACCTACCCTTTAATTCCTCTAAGCAAATATAGGACACTAAAACCTGACACCTATATTGAATACCTACCACAGAATAAGTACCTATAATGGTAAGTCTTTTCGGTCAGATTGTTCTGAACGCATCAACATGGTATTAATCGTACAGTATCATATTAAATTAGACGACAACTATCAACTCGTTATGTCTTAGGAGCTGATGTGGAGCGCCAAACAGCTACAGCTACAGGGAGACCCCACCCTACTCCGGCCACCACCTAGTCCGTTCGGGGCACCGTTAGCCCCAACATGGGAATTATTGCAGGTAACTAACTTAGATTTTACACCACATCGCCGTACCCCGATGTAGGTAATCTTAATCATATACCTTATACCTAGTTTTTTTTACTCAATCTTCTGATTTTTTTTATAATCTAAAAATGTTATCTACTCTTTACAAGAAATGTTATACTTACTAGTAAGTATCATTAAGCAAAATTAGCTTAATATAGGAAGGAACTTTAAGCACCTACTATGGTTTCTGTTTGATCAAAGCCCTTAGACATTCTTTCGCCTATTTTTGAAATATTAAATAGGTACCTACCCGGTTACGATGTTAAGAAGTAGGAAGGTACCTCGTAATAAGACGGAACTATAAAGAAATATAAAAGGGATAGTTGCGCAGTTGCTTCAGGCTCTTACAAAAACAAGGATAGTGCGAGTAAAAGGTCGCGTTGTTGTGTTAGGCATACAGTAAAAACTTTTGAGGGGTGTTGACATGACGCCTGGGTAGGTGGCTTTTTGACTTGAGGGGCGGTCGCGTAGCTGCGATTGGTTGCCGAGGGTGACTTCTCGCCTTCATTTCACTTACCCCGCCCATTGTCGAGTCGCGACACTTGGTCTGTACCACTGTGACTCTACATAAGGGTTATTGTATTCTTAAAATCTAACAGTTACAGACGCCAATTAAAAAAAATCTTTCGGATTAGCTAGCAGTTTCTTGCAAGTATACAATGAATAATTAATTCCCTACACTGTTGGAGATCTTACTCTTTTTCAATGGCGATCCTTTAAAGATAATTTTGGTTTTAGAGTTTTTCAAGTCGCTTTTAATTAGCCACTGATGTTACTTGTTTTGAGACTTTAACTTTGCGATAGAAGACAATACCAACGGTTAACGTGCCTTCCGTGTAGGTACTTCCAGACCCGATCCAATTCAGAACAGCCGATTCTATTTTATCTAGGAACTTATTGAAAATAATAATTCTTTACAGTTGTAGAGTCAAAATACCATCTAGGTACTTATATTAGGATGTTGTAGCTAAAATTTACTTTTTTAGTATATCTAAATATTATATTCTGTATCTTGGCCCTCTTCTGAGCTCTTATGGTAGGTATAGGTACCTACTTAAGTATGTACCTACGCAACTGAAAAATAAGTAGATAGTAAGATAAAATCTTAATTTGCAATGCAATAAGGCATACAACTGAAGAAAAAATAGGTAGGTACCTATACAGCTGCCTAATAATTGATTTCCATTTTGTTTTACCCCTACCTACGAGTAGTTATTGCGCAGAATAAACGCATTTTGTAGGACGAAACACGTTTTTGTTTTTTAAGTAATAAAAACAATTTCATTTTAAAATAATATGTAGATAATGTTTACTTTTATTAGATTGCTACCTGAATACAGTAATTAAGTATTTAAGCTTTTACATTAATTCACAAAAACGATTTGAATTACTTCTACAGGAGACTAGTGCCCGATTGCTCTTCATGGCAGTGCGATGGGTGCGATGCCTGGCGCCATTTCAGGCACTTGCGCACGGCGACCAGCTGGTACTGCTGCGTGCGGCCTGGAAGGACCTGTTCCTCCTGCACCTGGCGCAGTGGTCGGCGCCCTGGGACCTGGCGCCATTGCTCGCCGCGCCCGCAGCCCGCGCTCGCCTGCCGCCTGACCCACTGGCTGACTTGGAACTGAACACCTTACAGGTAAATACTTAACAGGTATTTGACAAATTTTTTTTTTTGGTTTTAAAAAAAAAATTCAAGTTTATATACTGATATTATAAGTGCAATTAAGTTGCTAAAATATCAAATAAAGTAGGTATTTGACACTTAACGGCTTTTAATTGCAGTGTAAACAAGAGTTTGCGGTGCATATAGACATTTGAACATGTTTGCCTGGTACCTACACTCGTTTTGCGGATGAGAATCAGTAATTTAAATAATGATCACTCCTTAAATATAGAAAGAACCTACCACGAAACAAAACTAAAGAGCACAGTTGAGTTTGAAGGAGCGGTAGACCTACTCTACTCCAGCTAGGCACAACGCTAATTAAGACATAGTTCTAATTTTGAGCTAGGGGTTTATCACGAGTCACGACGCTGATTTTCTGCGGGGACCCTGATGAGGGAGTGTGTGTGTGATAGAGGCAAATAGACCCATCAGGCCAAACCCAATCCCTCAGCTGACCCTGAAAGCTGTACTAGTGAGTAAAGGTCGAAGGAACCGGCAGCTCCTGATGAGTGGACACGCCACTGCCGGCGTGTATTAGTTTAGGTACCTTTCACTGGACAGAACCTTACATAAAGCAGCATTTTGCCATAACCGCCATGCATGACAGGCGAGTCGCCGATTATTGCAAATTGGCCAACGGTGGAGAGAAGGTACGCTGCTGCCTGTCTGCACCTGACGGTGCGCCTGCAAACTAGACGCCCCTAGCGGTTGTTCAGTTAGTAGCGTTATTTGAATCGCTTCTGACGACACCGGAGATAAGGCGCAATTCAAATGGGTGTGTAATATATAGTATAACAACATATCGTATAAAGATCAAAACATATACAATCAAATGATATAATTTTATTTAATATGACACTTTTTTTAAATAGTGATGGAAAGATATAATTTTAAATTACATAATTTTAAAACGTATAAGTAACAATTGGGATAAATCATTTAGTATAACAACCGTTTAATATAACATTCACATGATATAATACTAAAAACAAATAAATTTTATTTAATATAAAAACATTTAGTATAACGTTCATTTACGATAACACCCCTTTTATATAACATTTAAAACAGATAATGATTACACTTTATTTGATATTTTAGCAACTTAATTGCACTTATAATATCAGTATATAAACTTGAAAAATTTTGTCTCAGGCGGGACTCGAACCCGCATCTCCTCGCAGGAGGAGACCCGCATCTCCTGAGATAATGATTACTTGATACAAAATCATCAAAATGCAGAATTTAAAGATACCAAATACTGTAAATTCCGAATCTGTAATAGTACGAAATGCCATAAATACGCAGGCAAGGAGGTATGCATACACGTAAGCAGGCAAATATGCATGCATGCAGGGTAGCATGCATGGATGCAGGCTTACAAGCATACAATATGTATGCATGCAAGCAAGCAGCATGCATGCATGCATGCAGGCAAGCAAGCATGCGTATAGGCAAGCAGGCAAGCATGCATGCATTTGTTTTGCTCTTCTCCGGCGCTGCGGGAAGTGCAGTCCTTTCGCCCTTGCGTAACAAATCTCTGGCACCCACACTCGCCCGGGCGCCCAAGCTTCGTTACTGCGAGCGAGGACTGCACTCCCTCCGCGCCTCCGGCTTTTAAATTGCACTCTAGTGTAGGGCAGACAAGTACCACGGCGGGAAGAACACGGCGAGTCGGGATTCAACCAAATTCTGAATTTTAGCAATGTATCTCAGTACGGTTATTTCTTTTAATCAATATTTAAAACGTCAATTAATATTTAACAATATTCAAAAATATCTCAAATTATAGATATACGAAATGATGCGTATAACAAACAAATTTATATCAAATGAACGATATATAAAATGAGTTTTATTCCAAAATATTTTATTTGTTTTGTATGTTATAATAAATAGTTTTAAATAAACTGTATGTTATGTAAAGTAATCGTTATGTCAAACAAAATTATATCATGTTTTGTTGTAACAAATGGTCATTATGTAAAGTGATCGTTATTAAAGTTTGATTATATCAAATGATTTTATATCACATGAGACGCACCCATTCAAATTTTGTGCTTCGCGGCACAATTCAACGGATAGGTAGGTACCTATAATTTGACGTGGTTTGCGGATTTACACTTAAAACTTTATGAAAATAAGTAATGATGACAGCAATTGATAGGCTAATAAGGTACACAAACAGCAGGTACCAAATAAAACTTTACTTACATTAAATCGAATTGCTGATTTCCTGTAGGTCCTAGTTCTGCCACCATACTTTTCGCAGGAAAAATTTTTCGTAATTTTTTTTTGTTATCAAGTAGGTAGGTTTCTAAATATAAAGAAATGCTATTCGTAGTTCAGAAGGGGGATTATTCTTTTGTTCGGGAAACTAAGGAGATTTTTATGAACAACTGCTATGATGTTCGTTTTACACGGCTTATTTGAATGGTCTTGGTAAAGCTCAGTGCCTACCAAAGGTCATAAACATCACATACCATTACTAAGTAGGTATTAATAAAAATATAATTTCTTTATCAACAGGAGATTCTATGTCGATTTCGTCAAATCGCGCCAGACGGCAGCGAATGTGGTTGCATGAAGGCGATTGTTCTATTTTCACCAGGTTGGTACTGACTTTGACAAGCATGTTATAGCAAAACATATTGTAAGTATTTTTTCATCGTTGCCAGTTGTGTGGGTAAAGAGATTAAATTTCGATTTCAACCCAATTGATCCAGACACGCCTGGCCTGAGCGAGACGCAGCCCGTCGAGATGCTGCAAGACCAAGCGCAGTGCATTCTCGCAGACTACGTGCGCACAAGGTACACCCGTCAACCAACAAGGTATGTATTTAATATTATTCAAAAAGAAGAATATTGAAGATTCTTCCCGTCTTAAACGTCTTACTAGTGGTTTAAATACCGGACCAAGATCTCGGGGTCCCGGGTTCGATCCCCGTGTCGTGCAACAAAAAGTTTCGAATTTTGAACATTGCTCGGGTTTGTGATCACCAACCCGCATTTGGCAAGCGTGGTGTTTACGCCAGTACCTACCCATAATAGCTGTGGTAACTTAAATTTAATGACGAAGGCCTTTTTCCTGCAGTGGAATGATTAATAGGCTGTTACTTTACTTTACTTTTTTTTTACCAATAACATAAATTACCTACTACAAGGGATTACTTTTAGATTACCTAGTGTGGATTAATAATTTTTTTGTGTTCCTACCTACAGTGTAGTCCGTTATTACGACTTCGCATAGGTATAACAATCAACCGTTTAGAGCGACGTAATATACTTACTTAAGTGTGTAATAAATAAGTCTATATGTACCTACTTTTGTTTGGTTTTGATATGAGCAATATGAGCCACTAAGAAAATGGAACCTATGTTTATTACGACTCCCATTACGACACACGACTTTAAAAAAAAACTTATATACTTAAGGAATTTTAAGAAGCTACAAAGCTATATCTGTCCGGCACACGATTACTTACCTATAGCACAGATAATATAATCTATAGACAGTTTGAATTTTAAATTAAACTTTCATGGTGTATGATATTCGAGATCATGATGCATATACCTAAGTACATGGTTATGCTTCTATAGGTAAAGGTTATGCCCCGTTGGTCGTGGTTTAAATTAACGCCCCGTTGGTCTAGTGGTTTAAATACCGGGCCATGATCTCGGGGTCCCAGGTTCGATTCCCGGGTCGGGCAACAAAAAAGTTTCGTATTTTCGATGTGATCACCAACCCGCATTTGGCAAGCGTGGTGATTAAGCCAGTACCCATCATTGATATGGTAACTTGAATTCAATGATGGAGGCCTTTTCCCTGCAGTGGAATGATTATAGGCTGTTACTTAGGTTCTATTCTAGTAATCATTTGTTTTTTTTTATTTAAATTTAATGATATATAAGTGTGTGTGTACTACAACGAACTTATTTATGTTAAGTAATATAACATGTTTTTCAGTACAAATCGGAAATTTAAAAAAAAAAATTAAACTCAGTTCGTTTAGTGCGTCGTCTGGTTAGAACGTGCGACGCAATAATACCGGTCTTTTTGGGAGTCATTATACCCAGCATAGATTTAATATAGATGATAGATTGGCAATTGAATCCTGAAAACGAGACCAAAACTAGGTTACGCTAGTGTGCATAAAGTGAGCATGTGCGTGAGATAAATAGTGCAGGTACTGCATTGTCTGCTTGCTTTCGATATCGATTCCATCGACACAGTTTACGTTGAAGCAGGTGACTTATTTTTTAGTATTATTAAAAGAACACCAAAAAACTGCAAGTAAAGAGATATGTTTTTTTATTTTATAATTACTTATCCCCGAACAAAATCAATTTATTGTAAAAAAAAAACGTAGGCTTTACTTGCCATTATTTAACAATTTTGCCTCATTTTGCGATCGCGATCGCCAAAGTTGAAATAAAACTGATATTTATTTTTCAATTACACATTACAAACGTACACTAAATATACATATATTTAATGTTTAACTAATGGGGATTGATGGGAGCTTGAACAATATGGAGATTGATCCAGAGCGTAATTTTACAGGCTGAACGCCTCTGTGTTAAAAACACTTAGGGTCCAAATGTAAACTGCAAATGCTCGAATATTTATTGGGCGAACATTCTTTTCTATTAGGCAATTTCAACCATTTCTAACGTATTTCAACAATTTAGGCTGTATGCGGTTTACAATGTGAAATATGTCAGCTAATGAAATGTCGATAAGATATCATCGACAACGTCAATCACTAAAATACAAAAGAGACGTTAGTTATTGCTGAAATTCACGTATTTGATATTATTTTTAATTGAATTCATATGAATTCCTTGTTCTGATGAAATGCCCTATCAATTAGTATACAAAATTTTAGTCACAGCTCTGAAACATTGTATTTTGCTGCTGATAATCGCGATTGTGTGTTGACGTGTGAAATGTACAATTATGTTGGTTCCCTTTTTTAGATGAGTTACTTCCAGGACTGAACATGTAACTATAATGAAAATACATCAAATCGACACTTTTTTACAATAATGAAAATGAAACTAGTAAAACTAAAGGGAATATTGTGTTGCGCGTGACAGACGTCAGAACTCAGAAAAACACTACGGGTTCCTAGCGTGTACGTGAACGGCATTGTGATCTATCTCGTTCTATCATATAGCTGCATTATATTCTGTCTCTTTTCATTGCCAATCTAACAGTAGTATATTAAATCTATGATACCCAGTTTCTACTTTCAGCCTAGAAATAATGTTATGTATAATATTTATTAATCTTTCAGATTCGGTCGTCTACTTCTCCTCCTGCCATCTCTACGAGCGGTCCGTGCGCGATCTATCGAATTGCTGCTCTTCCGCGAGACTGTTGGTGACGTGTCGGTGGCCACCCTGCTACACGACATGTACCGCATGCAACCAGCGCCCGCACCACCCTTCCATCCTCCTCCACCTGCCACCTCAAGCGAACACTGTGCGTCACCTTAAGACGAACTGAAAGAATGCCCTTACCATAGTGAATTGTCTTAGCGTTTTTGGCATAAGTACTTACTATACCTACTTGGCAAATTGTAGTCAGTGTTTATCGTGCGTATTGACCGCTGATCAGAAAGACTCGCAAATATAGTGAACTAGTACCTAACTACAACTATTAGTAACGTCCTCTATCCAAAGTGTCACATTATTGAAATAATATAGAGCTTAACCGCGTCTTTTGCCATTTGATCCCAAATCCATACTCTATTGTGTATTAATTTTTGGTAACATTTATTATTATCTGTGAATGGGGGCTATCGCTCTTCGAGCAACGCGGCCTTCCGTGACGGAAGGCCGCGTTGCTCGAAGCTATCGCTAGTAAATTTGCCACTAGAGGCGCTAGTGTCGCGTGAGGTCCAATAACAATAACTTTAACTGGTTTTAGCGGGTTTCGTTACGTAAATTATAATTTCTTTAATTTATCTGCTGGAAAGTGATCTCCTTCGTAAAATATCGCAAATATGGATTATTTGGCGATTAATGTGAACGCTTTGAAAGCGGAATTAGGAAAAAGCGCAAAAATAGGCGGCCTCAAAGAGCAACTATTTCAGAAGTTAGTTTGTTGATATCAAGATAGTTATTTATAAATAATAAACCTTAATTAGATTCAAGATTTACACTTTGTTTCGGCGCCTATCGCCTTTGACAGCTATACCTCCGGACCTCAGTCTACAGTGGCGCCAACTGGTGAGCAAAGAAACGGTAGTCCCCATAGATTCATCATATTAAATCTATGGTAGTCCCCATTGACGTGTATTCGGCACCATCCACAATAATAATTTCACTAGTGAAGTGACAAGCAGTGTTCATAATAAAATGTAGATATGAGAAAGCCGGCGGAAACTGATATTCATATAAACTTATTACATTATTATTGTATAAAATTTTGTAGATGGATGGATGTCAAAAAATTTATCTTGTATTTTTAAAAACCCTTAAAAATACTAATAGGTATGTTGTTGACAAATAAGTTAATTCTAGTCTAAACTTCTAGTCACATCTCAACAATGTAAATTTTACCTAAATGTTACTATAAGTAACTTTAATACTTGTTCATAGTAGTGATTTAATTAGATATCCCGTGACTGTGTAATTCATATTATGTACCTATATTGTAAGAAACAGTCACATTTATATACTAGGTGTTTTTCACTGTAAATATTTGATTTGTATCTGTGTAAGTTTGGACATCAAATGTTACATTGTTTGTGTGTTCAAATAATTTGATGAAAATTAATAAAATTAATGTAAAATATAAACTAACCTTTACTATGCGAATTTTATTTTATTTAGTAAACCAAAATACTCAGATAATAAACTTTAATACAAAATTATGTACTTAACTACCTACTGAAATAATATATGTAAATGTGAAAAATATTTTTAATTAATTCATTCATCACTACACACACATACAACTTCAGGCAGACATATTGACTTTGCCTATTGACTGAATAGATTCAACAGTAGAGAGATCAACTGAGTCATCTTCTATTTCTTTCTCAATTTGCGGCTCTTGCACTTGCTCTTTTGGTTCATTCCGTGGGAAGTCTAGTTTACTCCATGCTCCTGGCTCTGCTTTCTTTAGCTTAATCTCCAATTTTGTTGCCAGCATGGACGCCGAACTTTGTTCAACACTTACGACCTAAAACAATTACATGATCTTACCTTATACTAAAACAACCTTAATAAAAGTATGAATACTTATAGAAAATAACTTACACCTCTAAGTTCTAGATCCAACTCAAATGCTGCATCCCCTTCTTCTCTGAACACAAGCTTTGTGTTCAAACGTATTGGATTCAATTTTACAAAACTTAGGGTTGGATCATATTTTTTGGCATATACACTCACTATAACGTAGTCCCCTGTCTGATGCCAATCCCAACGACATTTCACTGTGCCAGCTGGTGCTGCCTATGAAATAAAAAAATATATATTATAAATATATTAATGATTTTGAAGAATATAAATAAGTAAAAGGCGATTTCCGTTTTACTATATCATCCAGGCAAGAAATATAAGAAATAAGAGAAGGAAAGCATGCCATTCACTGATCAATATAAAGCATTTTGTTTTATCTGAATAAGTCATTGTTTTTACTGAGTTTTCTAGTGTATTGAAAAATATCTCATTTGTTTGTTTATACTTTCATTTCACTTTAAAAATAATACAAACAGAACTCTCGAAGTTACTTTTTCATATGTGGGTATTTGATGATCTAAACATTGGCTTTTCATTTAAGAGTGCTCAGGACCAGAATTAAATTACCAAATAACCACACATATTATCAATAAAAAAAGGAAAAAAACAATAGAAAAAATGCTTTAAAGTGATATAATATAAAACTGCATTTCAACCTACTTCTTTAAACCATTTGTGAGTGCCAGTTGTACACCCAGGTTGACTAAGAAAAGTGTTGAAGTCTGTAGTTCTTTTTTGACAACAGGACCAAAATTTGAGACCTTCATGAAATACTGGACAACCTGGGTGATATGTGCAAATTGTATTGTTTGACTGAAGGCCTTCATACGACACATTGCATCCACCATTTTTGCAAGTTGTACCAATAGCAATATGGCTGAAAAAATTATGAAAATAAGTTTATGAATTTTAGCTTATTTCAAAATGTTAAATTATTTTATATGAAAAGTATTACTAATATTACTACTTTAATAGCTGTTCATCCTGGCTTATCATCAAACATTTTCTTCCATAATAGCCTTCTCCTGACCATAATAAAAATAAGCTATTTGACTAGTTTTTGAAATCCATTTTATATTTTTAAGTAGAGGTTAAAAAACCCAGTAAAATTATTATTTTTTAATTCTGGTCCATATTTGCTGAAAAATATCAAATTGAAAAATGAAAATTGAAATAGCGTGCCAAAACGCTATTTTGACAATATGGCGCTGCAATGGGGTCGGTGACATCACCTGCCTGTGTTATGATCTGTAGCACATTGATATCATCTACATACATTTGTTGCGAACAAATATCGAAAGTGCGATTGTATCTATATTTTAACAGTGACTTATGTGATAAAATAAGTTTCAAATGATATGCAGTTCCAAAATGTATAAATACTTTAATTTATTGATTTAGGGATGTAAATATTTTGTTATTGGTTTGAGGTTATAATACCTCTAATATTTTTAACAGAATGCCTCTTGCAACTCACTTCGAATATATCCGCTGTTTTCCATAATATTAGCTAAAAATTGTAGCTACAGTTTTATAATTTCAATAAACATTACACATTCAAAGATCCCGACTTACTAGTTTGTTTGTTACAGATTTTAAATGAATGGGCAGGTTACTGCTTTCTACTTCACAAAATCGTTGTCCATGGTAAAAGTAATTTACAGAATTTGTAAAATAAATCATACAAAAATAATGGAAAACTTTTTTATAGGAAAATATTAACAAAACATTTTGGAAAGCTAATATAACACAAGTAGGCAAACGAAGCTAAGAAGCAGGTGACGTCATCATAAACCCGACCAATCAGGAGCGTTTCGTGTCACGTGGCAAACGTTTGAATAAATGCATTTTTATTTCTTGATACTCGTATATAAATAAATCGTTTATTATTTTTATCTTCCGTTAATAAATAACCATTTTTAAACTCATAATATATACTGGTAATGGTAATTCAGACTATATTTTCAGCATTGTCAGATAGCCTATTACAAAAAAGAATTATCAAATCTGATGCAGTCAATGGCAAGTTATGCACATAGATTTATTTCGTACACCTAGATTACTAATATTATAAATACTAAATACTGATATTAAAAATGTGAAAGAATGGATGGATTTTTGTTACTCAATCACACCAGAACAGATGAAAAGATCTGGATGAAAGGTGTGGCGATAGATTATAAGCTGGAATAGCAAATAGGCTACTTTTTATCTCGGAAAAAAGTATGGTTCCCTTAAAATAACATAAAATTCTACTTAATGCAAGTCACAGGCGACAGTTAGTAGTAAAATATACCTAACTTTAAATTTATTTATTTATTTTATTTAATAAATAAATATAACTGAACTATGGGAAAAGTAGGCAGGAGTTAAGCTATACTGTACAATAATATAGAGTTAAGAACATAATAAATAATATTGATTATAAAACTGAAAATTTAAAATTGAAAAGTACCCATCTTCACTGGCAACAGCTTTCTGTGATGTTTTCTGAACACTCTCTTTTAATGCATCAGCAACACTTGCTTGTAATTTAACCAAAGGGGACTCAAATGGAGGCCTCGCTAATTGCGGGCCTTTCACTGGTACCCTTACTTCTATAACCTCTTTTTTCTCCAACTCCTTATCTAAAGCCTTTTTTTCTGGTTCTGGAGGTTTCTAAAAATAAAAACTTATGGTCACTCTTAGTCATAATAATATATGCATGTCTTTTAGAAATATGTCAAAAGTTATTGAAATAATAAATGATATAAACATACCACATTAGAATGTTTAGACAGAGTACAACCTTTAATATTTAAAAATTCTGTGAAGTCCACACTTTTTTTATTGCAGCATGACCACCCTTTGTAGGCATCATGGAATATAGGAGCACCAGGATGATGACAACATTCATCTGTGGATTGGAAAAGAGAAAATGTTAAATTAATCCTTTCAATAAATAATGTCTTAAAGTCTGGATTATATACCTACTGTGTAATCATTTCAAAAAGATACAAATCAGCATAGACCAAAACATCAATAATTTTGCTTAGGTTAGGTACTTAACAGATTTTATAGTTGAAAAATTAGTAATGCATAATAATAATAAAAATGCACTGCATACTAGCATTGAAACATCTGTCTTTTTACGTAGATCTAATAAATTTAGGCATTTCCTGCAAACCTACGAACTTCAGTCCCAGAATCTACGTATTTTTTATCGAATATAACTTTTATGGCTGTATGTGCTAATTTCAATTTGAGTAACATTTGTGAAAAAAGTTTAGAAAAATAAAATGTTTTACACAGAAAGCAATAGAGGCGTGACTGTGTAAAATGTAACAAACGTAACGGTAGCCGATAGTAGTAATTACTTGTTCAGTGAACGGAACCCTAATGCATTGCTGGACCCAAATTTAAAACATTCTGTGCCATCTATAGCGCGTTTGGGCCATATGTTTCTAGGTTATATTTTTATCAATAATTTCAAATATTTTATTTATGAGTGCTTCAGTTTTCATTTAATTATCTTTATTTTCAGGATTATGTCCAACAGATCTGACGGATTAGACAGGGAATGGAGGACTCTAAGAAATACAAATCTTCCATTTCAAGAGGCACATTTAATTAAAGTAGATGAGTTTTGGCAGCATATAGCAAAAATAAAAAATGGCGAGTCTGCTCAAACGTTTTGTTTACTGGCCCAATTCTCACAAAATTTGCTGACATTACCACATAGCAGCACCAATGTGGAGAGGCTGCTTTCGGCTATAAACTTAATGAAGACAGACATTAGGAACAGGCTGACCACTGAAACTCTAACTGGCCTACTTTTTACAAAAAGCAGCTTAAAAAAAATAGCGCACCTACGCAAGAACAACTACTTTTCAACAAATATATGTACAAAAATTAATAAATTGTATAACAAAACACTCGTTTTATTTAGTTTTAGCTACCCTACTCTCTTAATTTTACTCAGAAAAACAGTACGTAGATCTACGAACTTTTCATCCAAATTTTGTTCTAAATCTACATCTTTTTCTTATGTAGTCTACACCTTTTTCAAAATCCGAGTTGGCAACACTGCTGCATACCCAACCCAGAATTGCTGTGCACACCCCTGCTACATGGCTAATCTTTCAACTGACCTATAGGAGTAATGCAGGGATTGGTATTTTATTTAGTTAGACATAGTAGGCAGAGTATGCATTGCCTATCGGCATATATGGTTGCACCCTATTGCCATGTAGTGATTACCTATAAGACCTGTCATTATTATTTTATATGTAGGTAGTGTGTGTAGGTAAATTCTAGCACATATTTATAAACTTCTCAACACTAGACGATGTTGCGTATAAACATAATGTGATATTATTTCATTAACATTTACCCGGTCAAACTTACAGTAAACCTAAATTTTCCAAACCAAAATTTATTTCGGTTTGAAAATTACTTTATACAGATGTGAGAAAAAGGAAAAAGGCCCGCTAAGAACGAATAAGTTTAAAATAGGTCAAAGAAAGATCTGGAACATACGCACCTCGGTCGTTTTTGTTGCGATCGAATAGCTGCCCGCAGCCGCGATTATAACACTGTACTAAATCTTTATCCTCCGGCATACTGAAGCTTTCAGTCGTTGACACCTAAAAAACACTTTCTACTACAAGAAATACAAAACTGCAGATTAAATGCTAAAGACAATCACAGAAAGTCCGAAGGCGAAAATAATTTCCCAGGCCTCAACAGACAGGTTTGTTTGTAGCTTGGCAGAAATCGGCAGAACATAGATAATACATCGGCAGAATTAGCTGGCCTGACAGTGTCTGTCATGTCAAGCCATTGTCAACTGTCAAATTCAACCTGACTTTTTTTTAATTGTTCCTTACCGGCTAAGATCTGAAACCATACTGCCATATCATTAGTGCTAATTTAGTCATTCATAATATATTCATAAAATGTCTTAAATACTAATAATCAATACATATTATTTAGACGACCTTGGTGGCGGAGTGGTGTACAGACCAGTTTTCAAAGTGTTGCCTGCTCCGAGGTCCCGGGTGCAATTTCCGGATGGGTCAATCAATATAGAAAAAAAGTATTTTTTCTACATTTTCTCGAGTCTGGGTGTTTGTGGTACCTTTTTTGTTTCTAGTTTCCTAAATACGAGTGCTTTAAATAGTTATTCAAATTGGAATCAGAACAATGTAGGTATATGATGTTGTCTACATTAATTTAATATTTGTCTTTTATTATCTAACCAACCGGAGGATTGGACATGAGTACTAATATCCATACAAATAATTCTGCCAATTTCGGCGCGGGGGGCGAAGAACGCACACTAACAGCGATTACAATGCATTATCGAAGATTATCGATCATGTCGTTATGCACGCATACGAAGAAGTTGTCAAACATAAACTACACGCACACATGTTTAAACACACGCATGAACAGCTTAACAGTATGCAAGATGACGTCATTTTCGTGTAAGGAATGCTAGAGACACTATCGCTATGTCACTATTGACGAGTTCAGTCAATAATTAATAGGCTACTTGAAGGTAGTGTTGTTGTATCTGTTGATAGTACGATATACAAACATACGGCTGATACCAAGCTTTAGAAGTGTCTGGAATATGACCGGACCCACTTTGTTCAAGGCGATCACTGCAATCTTATTTTTTTAACATCCCATTCTATATTGTAATTTTATAATGAACACGATAAAATATGTGAAATCCGCAACATTGCAAAAAAAATCCAAATTCAAATTAATTAATAAGTTGTAAAATAAAAGCTTTATGCAACAGTATTTATGGCCAGACAAATTATTTACAACTTAACAAATCTACCTATAAAGAGTATAAAATAAAAATAAAAAAATATTATTAAAAAAAGTTCCCTTTAAAAAGTAAAAAATAATAAATGAAACTCAATCTTAAAGTACCTAATTACGTATAAAAAATATATGTCCATAAATCATCGTCATTTATTAATAATGTCGATATTGACATTTGTTTCAGGCTGTTACAGCCCTAATTTTTCTGCAGTGTGGTCAGTAATTTGACTTACCACTTAATTGCACTTACCACCTTTGTTACATTTTGGAATGCAAATAAATTAAAATTGAAATTAACTTAAATTAAAAAATGCATCATTTCGTGATAAGTTTACTAAAACGTATTTAAAACGGTTTATAATATAAATTAAATGAAACTTGCTGATTTATTTTTATGATTTGAATTGAATAATTGATTAAAGATTACTTAACTTACTGTTTGCCATGTTTTATTTCGTCAAAACATAATTATGCAGTTATATGTTTTCAATTATAATATAGTATTAGACAAAACGCATATTTAGCATTATAAAATATCTTGTTGCATTTTTTAAGCACTTAAAACTTAACACCACACGGGGTTTACTACACAAGATTAATACGTGAAGCTATTGAAATTAAGAAGCATAAGAATTTCAATAGAAAGGATGGTTTCCACCTGTCATCGTCATGGAACCCAGTGTTAACAAAGTGTAAATCGCGTTCTATGCCGTTAGTAAAAACCCCGGTTACTGTTAGTGTAGTTTGTCGAGCTAACTGTACGAGTGACGAAATTGTTAAAGAAGTGCGGGTAGAAGAAATATATTTCTTCTGAACCGGCCAGACGACGCCGAGCGTTTATAGCGTAAATTTTTTCAAGTTTATATACTGATAGTATATTTTACCTTTAAATAATTTCATTCGGTTGCAGTAAACCCCGTGCAGTGTTAAGTTTTAAAACGCATATTTATTTAGACGTTTAAATCCATAGATATATTAAATCTATGAGTATACTAGTAGATCGACTGACAGACAGCCCATAGATATAGGATACAACATAGATATAAGATACAAGTAGATCCACTGACAGCCCGATAATGCGTGACCAGGGGCCTTACCATTAGCTCTTAAAGCAGGACTGCTATTGGACTGCATTGCTCTTTTGTACTATGACATCGTTTTTAGCAGGCCTGTGGCAGGCCAATTTACGTTGACGTTTCTAAACCGATCACCATTTTTTTACTATGAACATTTCAATCTTTTCATACCATGACACTCAATTTGACAGCAGGTAAACGTCCTTTTGAGCGAAGCTAATGTCATCCTAGCCATCTTGAAGAAGTTAGTAAGAGACTAACTTTTTCGACATATTTTATGCGTTTCTCAGACTTTTTTCAGCAGTTTTGTGAAAATTTACATGTTTCATTATAGATTAAGGAACCTAATTACAGTGTAAAGAAACCTGAAGGTCTTTGAATTAGTATTTTGTATAAAATGTTTATACTTATCATCATTTACCAAAATGAAAATATTGTATTTTCATTTTCGACATTCGACAAAATTGTTAGCATGGTTTTGTGATGTAATAGGTATATACAATAGAATATATTGAAAAAACTGTACTTTCAAATTTTATAACTCTTCTTTCTTACTAATATTTATGTGTAATACTTTTTTCAGATTTGTAACAAATACATGGAAATTATAAGTGTAAATGATGGCTATGTATGGTTCATTTAATTTACAATAAAATATGGTCTCATCATCCTTTGTAGTCTCACTTGAATGAACTGAGCACTATAGCATCTGTATGGCTTTTAGGTAAACATACAATACACATTTTAGTTTAACTTTAAAGATATGTCCTTTCCGTTCAATTGAGTAAAAAGAAAAGATAAAGAAACATATTTTATAGGTTATAGCACCTAAAACCCTTGTGTTATGAATATGTTGCTGATTTTGTTTGTTTAAATATTGCCTGGGTGTAAAACACAACTAAGTTTTAGTTCTTATATAACACATTTGCAGCAGTCTTACAAAGATGATAAAATTAATGAATATTTCCTTTTATTGTAGGTGATTCTAGATATTCACTGCTCAAATTTATGATGACAACAATTGTTAAAGCAGAATTAGATTTTTCTGAAGCCTATTATACCTATACAGAGACATGTAAAAACTCTTAATGACAGAGAGAGATCAATTATAGGTGTTCTACAGACTCTTATTCAATGGTTCATTACCAACCTCAGGTAGCTAGCCTTATTGCAAAAGCATTTGTAATCCTACATAACATTTTGCAATGCAGCTAATCGATTATCTCACACATCAAGCAAATTTATCTCACAGACGAAGAGGTTCACCAATAAGCTTATGTATTGATGTATTTTTTAACCCCTTGTAATTCCAGACACAAATAAATTGTCTTATGGCTCGATTCCACAACTTCGGTAGCCGACCAGTTAATACATATACCTAGAAAGTTATGGTTGTTTTGTTAGATTTTAAATTTAGGGTTAAAACTGAAGTACTGTTATATTAAGTATATCTTTTTTATTTTAATATGTGTTTGAAATATATTTTTTTGTAATTATATTACATATATGAAATCATGTGTTTGTTTTTTTTACTGCAAAAATTCTACAAAACATGTCTACTTAACCAAATGCTCGACTGGTAGAGAATACCTAATATGTAATATAATTTTCTGTTTCCTCTTCCTCTCCTTGAATCATTAATTATTTTATGTTTTATTTTTTGCATTTAGTCTACCCAGTCAGTACTAAAATAGAATAGATTATTATAATACCCATGTAAAAAGTAGTAGTAGTCTTTTACTACACAGTGTAACTGAACCAGAAACTTCATTCAAACCCTAATTTTATGACTACATCGCCCGCAGAATTAAAATTTCTGCCACCCTTTCCATTCGCTTGGAGTGGTCTCCAGCTGTTAAAGATTTGTTAACTGTTATTCCCAAAGGTTATACAATTGGGTGTAAGAAACTAGGCGTTTTTTTTTTGTTGGTTTTCACTGAAAGTCAATGGATGATCACTTTTTTATACTAATATTTTAATAAAATTACTTACAATTCCACTTCACTTTATTCAATACTTACACACAAGTATGACATTGTGAAAATATGGTTTAACCACATGAATAAATATTTACTCATGTGGTTTAACTCAATGTTTAACTGTAAATATAAAATAGTCGAACGTACGTACTACTCCGGGAAAATGGAATATTTTTTCAATTTTTGAATGTTACCGCCAAAAATGCAGGCAGAACCGTTCCAATCATGATCACGTTAAAATGTCTATCCACATTTTCAATAACCCAACACTGTACATTAATTACTATCGCCAAGAAGGTAATTTTACTAGAATTGAGTATTTTAAGTAATCTCCTGCAAAATAGCAACATTTAGATCGACTTTTTCTCTTTAAAATCCAATAAGTATAAAGTTTTTCAAAAACCGGTAATTTGGAATAAATCATGTATTTGTGTATTTGAACGTTTTCAACTAAAAAGAGACAGATTTATCTGAACCAGTATAGCTCTGTCTCGTTCATGCAATCTGCAGACAAACAGAGCATAGACAAGCTTAGCTGTTCACCTTTTGGTTTAGCGATGCTTAAGTCGTTCAGCTTTTCAGCGGTTATGGTATGATTTTTAGCAGCGCAAAAGCAGACCTACTGTTGAACTGCCTGGAAATTGAGTGGCTTGCTATAAGCTGATGGTAAGCCCCCAGTTTTGATTTGTCAATGTGTGTGTTAACTAGTGACGTACCTTTAACATTTTTAGACTATCGATAATAATTGCAGTTTGTCGTTTGGAAAATAATATTTACTGTCACACTGTTTTTATCTCGAGATTATGCACCTACTTTGCGGCATACCTAACCGCCCTCACTTCTTACAACTATAATAGTGGGCAGATAAATGTGCCCGGTGAGTATATTTTTTACATATAATTTAAAAATAAACAGTTTTAATTAATAAAAAAAATAACAGCCATTGTTAATTAGTTTTCTTTATTTATTTCTTCAAAAGATTTTCCCTTGTCATCTGCTGTGCCGTGTGAGCTTATCAATGGCAGTAAGTGAAAAAGAACAAGTAAACAAAATCTGAATAAACATTTACATTCTGATGTATCAAACACTGATTATTGACTTTTAAACAAGATTATCTTAGTTATGTGATTCCTTACAGTTTCCTTCTTCAAATTGTTAAGTTGACATTCATTTGAGACGCTAAACGTAAAATAACATCAAATTTATCCGGAAACATTCAAGATAAATGTCGACAATAGTATCGATAAATTTGAGTTAAGCTCTAGCGTACATGTAAAATATTTCGATGAATTAATTATCCACCAAAATAATGTAAATAATCAATACATAGAACTTTATCTATACAAAATATTAAAATGAACAAGTGGATTGAAATAATTTTATATTTACAACTTAACAACAAGATCAAATTCAACAAAAATAACGCGTTTTTACGATGACGACTTTCTACGTATTTACCTGTGAAATGAGCAATTTTCTGGATTATTTTTGTGGTTGACTCCACAGGCACTCACAGAACATGTGACCATTGTTAGATAAAACTGTATTTACTTTAGATAATCTACGATGTACTAGATAATTACATAAAATGTTGAACCTTATATCGCATATGCCACTGGATGTCACTCTGTCAAATACGACAGGTCACAAAACGAAAAGATTTGTTTTCTTTTTCTATCTTGCTAGATTTCCATAAGAGGTTTTCTTCTACCTCGCAGGCTTTGTCCGTCTATTATATTCTACGTTTATGGGATACAAGTAGATCGACTGACAGCCCGATAATGCGTGACCAGTTTTGATTTGTCCATGTGTGTGTTAACTAATGACGTACCTTAACATTTTTAGACTGTCGATAATAATTGCAGTTTGTCGTTTGGAAAATAATATTTACTGTCACACTGTTTTTATCTCGAGATTATGCTCCTACTTTGCGGCATACCTAACCGCCCTCACTTCTTACAACTATAATAGTGGGCAGATAAATGTGCCCGGTGAGTATATTTTTTACATATAATTTAAAAATAAACAGTTTTAATTAATAAAAAAAATAACAGCCATTGTTAATTAGTTTTCTTTATTTATTTCTTCAAAAGATTTTCCTGTGTCATCTGCTGTGCCGTGTGAGCTCATCAATGGCAGTAAGTGAAAAAGAACAAGTAAACAAAATCTGAATAAACATTTACATTCTGATGAATCAATCCCTGATTATTGACTTTTAACAAGATTATCTTAGTTACGTGATTCCTTACAGTTTCCTTCTTCAAATTGTTAAGTTGACATTCATTTGAGACGCTAAACGTAAAATAACATCAAATTTCTCCGGAAACATTCAAGATAAATATCGACAATAGTATCGATAAATTTGAGTCAAGCTCTAGCGTACATGTAAAATATTTCGATGAATTAATTATCCACCAAAATAATGTAAATAATCAATACATAGAACTTTATCTATACAAAATATTAAAATCAACAAGTGTATTGAAATAATTTTATATTTACAACTTAACAACAAGATCAAATTCAACAAAAATAACGCGTTTTTACGATGACGACTTTCTACGTATTTACCTGTGAAATGAGAAATTTTCTGGATTATTTTTGTGGTTGACTCCACAGGCACTCACAGAACATGTGACCATTGTTATATAAAACTGTATTTACTTTAGATAATCTACGATGTACTAGATAATTCCATAAAATGTTGAACCTTATATTGCATATGCCACTGGATGTCACTCTGTCAATTAAGACAGATCACAAAAGGAAAAGATTTGTTTTCTTTTTCTACCTTGCTAGATTTCCATAAGAGGTTTTCTTCTATCTCGCAGGCTTTGTCCGTCTATTATATTCTACGTTTATGAGACAGCCCGATAATACTTGACCAGTTTTAATTTATCAATGTGTGTGTTAACTAGTGACATACCTTTAACATTTTCAGACTATGGATAATAATTGCAGTTTGTCGTTTGGAAAATATGTTTACCGTCACACTGTTTTTGTCTCGAGATTATGCACCTACTCTGCGGCATACCTTACAGACTGCCCTCACTTCTTACAACTATAATAGTGGGCAGTTAAATGTGCCCGGTGAGTATATTTTTTACATATGATTTAAAAATAAATTTATGAAAAAATTAACAGCCATTGTTAATTAGTTTTGTTTATTTATTTCTTCAAAAGATTTTGCCGTGTCATCTGCCGTGCCGTGTGAGCTCATCAATGGCAGTAAGTGAAAAAGAGAACAAGTAAACAAAAAAAATCTGAACAAACATTTACATTTTGATGAATTAATCCCTGATTATTCACCTTTAACAGGATTATATTAGTTATGTGATTCCTTACAGTTTTTTTCTTCAAATTGTTGACATTCATTTGAAACGCTAAACGTAAAATAACATGTAATTTCTCCGAAATCATTCAAGATAAATGTCGGCAATAGCATCGATAAATTTGATTCAAGCTCTTGCGTAGATACGTGTAAAATATTTCGATGAATTAATTATCCACCAGTATCCACCTTATTCTAAGTATCCACCAAAATAATGTAAATAATCAATAAATATAACTTTATCTATACAAAATATTAAAGCGAAGAAACGGATTGAAATAATTTTATATTTACAACATAACAACAAGATCAAATTTAACAAAAATAACGCGTTTTTACGATGACGACTTTCTACGTATTTACCTGTAAAATTAGCAATTTTCTGGATTATTTTTGTGGTTGACACCACAGGCCTTTCCACAGGCACTCACTGAACATGTGACCATTATTAAAAAAAAAAGTATTAACTTTAAATCATGAACCTACACTTAAGCTGGACTGCGCAGTATCTCAAAAAAAAACGAGCAGAGAGAGGTTCGAAAGTAGAAGTGCCTTCTTTTCTAATACGGTGTCCATAAAATATTATCTTCTCGGATACCGTACTGGATTGATAAATACTTATTGTATTAAAAACTCTAAAACGGATTTTAAGCACTAATAGTCACCTGCTAGCCTATACTATTTATATTTATTTAATTAGGTATGTTCTTTACTATTGTGGAATAGGAGAGTTATAGTGGATCGTTAAGTTGAAGTGGTAGTAGACTCGTTTAGGACCGAATCGGAGCAAAGGAAATAAAACAAGAAATTAATAACAAAACATTTATTAGAAATTTAAACATTATTGAATAAAATTATTATATGCAGCCGTTGTCGCATCGTCAGTTTTTTCCCCGTCATTTTAAGAGTAGCTTCGTTGGCGTACGTTTTTAATCATAGGCTTAATTATCTGTTTTCGATACTTGTAATTAGTTCGTGTCTTGAATTTTGATTCAGTAGGGAGAGATTGTACCGGATGATGAGGAATATCATTTAAGCGAGGATAAAATTGATATGTTGTTGTCATTGGTGGGTAACAAATATTTTTTTGCCAGATTTCTTTCTACTATCCAGCAACAGATTCATCCTTAGGCATCCTGTACAGCAATAAAATACACATAGAGTAAAATCCATCCATTTTATTTTAAACACCTTCGGTAAAAGTCAAACTAAATATTTTTATTCAATAATTTATGAGCTGTGGTAGCCCAATTGGAAAAATGCTTGACTCACACTATGAGGTTGCAGGTTCAAGTCCCAGTAGTGGCTTAAACTAATGATTTTTAATTAGTATTTAAATTCATGTTTGGATCATAAATAATTATCATACTACACAATAATATCACACATTTTGAGGATTAATTAATAAGCTATCATTATTAAACATCAACCATCAAAATATGCAATTTTAGACGGTGAAAAAAAAACTCGGTCTTTTCACCATAAAAAAAAATATTATCATAAATTACTTATAGCGTGGACACCCTTCTCCATAACAAAAACTTGCTAGACAAGGACACACTACTTGGCTCGTTTTCCTACTTTTCCATTTGGCAGAGAAAGAGTAATCTTAGCGCTATTGTTTTAGAGTGCACATTTGAAAATATGAGATATAGAAGTACTCGATCCAGATTAATATTTAAATCCGTGGTCTAGCAGCTATAGCCTTAGAGCAGCAGAATACAGTCTAGCTAGGATTTGTGTTTCAAGGTTGATATCCGTCCATCCATGCCATAGATGGATATGTCTCTGAAGTCTGAACTAGTATAATATTATGATGCTCAAATGATATCGTCATTAAGTTATTGGAGATATATCCGACGTGTTAGAAAAAAGTAATCACTATGATCTCAAATAATCGCAATAAGTATTCTGGCAATGCTGGCATCATATATTAATAGGTATGTGTTACCTATTATGGCTGGCATGGCAACCCCTAAAAAAAACTTAGGGTTTTTTTGTATTGTTCAGATTTTGTTTCTGTGTGGGCGTATTTTACGGAAATAGAAATAAATTAATTTATGTGGATATTTTTTTAGCAGAGAAATGTAAATAATGTACTGTTTAAGAACATTGTGTAGTGATGTAGTTTGTAGATAAGTGGGTTTTATTAGTAAACAGCAATGTTTTGTCACTGCATGTAGTTACAGTTCATATTATATTTATTATTATTTAGCATTACAAAATGTTATATACAATAATCAACACCACCTTTTAAAATTAATTTGACTCTTGAAGTAGGAAGTTAGGTGTTCGTCATGAATTTGATGCGCAAATTGCGCGGCGCCACCGCCTCGTCATCTTCGGAGTCTTCAGAGGCCAACAGTGCTTCCTCACATGTGCAGCTAGGTCTCATGCACCTTAAAAAACTCTTTGCCGAGTATACCCACCCTGCACAGCCGTTGTCCGAAGGAGAGAAGGATGACAAATTGTATAATATGCTACCTCTTTTTTGCAAGGTAAGGTAGCAGTTGTTGGTACAAGCTATTAATATTCATACAGCTATAATACACACAAACAAGTTCAAATATTGATCTTTAGCAAAATATCAAATACAGATTGATTATGTATACATTAATTACTTCTTTAATAATTTTTTTGAATAAAAAGACTTACATTTTTTTTTCATATTTGGTAATTTCTAGGTATTTGGCACTAGTCCCTCAAGTGAAATGAATGAGAAGTTTTGGGATATACTATCATTTTGCCAACAAGTTTCTAAACTTATGGTATCTGAGATTAGAAAGAGGGCTAGCAACCAGAGCACAGAAGCAGCTAGCTGTGCAATTGCAAAGTTCCTTGAGATTGAAAACTCAGAAGAGTCAAGCAATGGTTGGATGTTGTTGTCAACTCTGAATTTATTGGCAGCTGGTGACCAGTCACTCATTCAGGTATTTTTATTACTCTTTAGTACGACAATCCAAATATATTTCTTCACCTATGATACTATCTTTATCTTATTATTAACAGTAATCAATAGTAATCATATCTGATGTGAGAAGCAGAGGATCGACCTAAGTGTCGTGCAATTGGAGAGGCCTATGTCCAGCAGTGGACTGTGATAGGCTGATGATGATGATGATGATATCTGAACCAGTTTATTTAATTATTTTATATATTATTATTCAAATATTAATTAAACGTAACAAATGAAAGAAAACTTTCATTTCAAGATTTTATTTTATTTTATTATGTATTTGGACAACAAAACAGATTACAATCATATATGTCTGGAAGAGATCGTTAACAGCGATAAGACCGCCTGAATTGTACGGTCCTCAATGTATTTTTTAAGTTAAACATTATTTTTGTATGGTGTGCAATAAAGAGTACCTATCTATCTATCTATCTATAATCCAAGTAATGCAACTACAGCCTCGACCAAGATTGGAATCCTTAGATTGTTGACACATCATCATTATAAGTGCATTTTCACAGAAATTCTAAAACAAGTGTGATAGTGCCCAACAAACTCAGTTGTTGCGATGGATTATTTCTAGGGAAGTAGCCTAACTGCTTTCCTGAATACATTTAATCTAGGATCAAATATATCCAGTCTAGGGTCTTTAATTGACACTGAGTTGTAGAACCGACACATTCGAGACAAAGGGTTATAGTACGATGTATTGTTCCTATAAGTTTGTAATATGAAGGTCTTGTTCTCTCGCCGAGGGCTATATTTAGTATTAAGTTTAATTAAGTTTAAGAGATAGGGAGAGTCAAAGCGACCATGGAGCAGTTTGTGCAAATGTAGTAAGTCATGCTGCTCTCGGCGACTGACTAAGGAATTTATTTTAAATTTATCCAGTCTTTCGCGAAAGAGTGCGACCATAACCATATTTGTAACTAAGAATCCTAAGGCACCTCCTCTGAACGCTCTCCAAGCTCTCTGAATGAACCGTATAACAAGGTGACCAAACAACACAAGCGTACTCAAGAATGCTTCGTATGAGACTACAGTAGACAGTAAGGAAACTTTGGGGATTTTTAAAGCCCTTGGTGCAACGTGCTATGAAACCGAGCAAATGAAAAGCTTTGTTCTTAAGAAAGGCATAGTGATCACGAAATGTAAGTTTATGGTCAAACAGTACGCCAAGATCTTTTGCTGTAGTCTTCCTATCTAAGATTTCCCCATTTAATTGGTACTTATGAGTGGTTATGTATCTTTTGTTTATAAATGTTATAGTAAAACATTTTTTTACGTTAAGGTACATTTTGTTTCGCTGACACCACTCACAAATAGTATCAATATCACGCTGCAATCTCAAACAATCGCTATGATCACCAATCTCTCTATATATCTTTAAGTCATCAGAATAAAGAAGTCAGGGACTCGACATTTTGCCAATCAGATCGTTGATAAAAACTATAAAAAATAATGGGCCAAGGTGAGATCCTTGAGGAACCCCGGATTTGATAAATACAGGTGACGACCTGAAGCCTTTAAGAGCAACTATCTGACTTCTGTTATCAAGGTACGACTGAATCCAACGTAGAAGATTCCCGTGAATACCAGAACTAGCTAATTTATTACAGAGGAGAAAATGATTGACCTTGTCGAATGCTTTTGTGAAGTCGGTATAAATAGAGTCCACTTGACCACCACATGCAAACACCTCACACAAATAATTTTTATACTCAAGCAAGTTAGTGACAGTCGACCTGTTCCTGACAAATCCGTGTTGTTTTTGAGAGATCGACGGCCCCAACTGATAGTACAAGTGATCGTAAATGAGGGACTCAAACAGCTTACAGACACAAGACAAGACACTAATTGGACGGTAGTTTTCACAGCTGGTCTTATTACCCGATTTGTGGATAGGTACGATGTGTGCAACTTTCCAGATTGAGGGGAAGATGTCCAATTTGAGGGATTTGTTGAATATGATCATAAGAGGTTGACACAACTCATTAGCAGCGTTTAAGAAAAAAATGGCAGGAATTCCGTCATAACCAGGACCCTTGCACGGATCCAGTTGCTTTAATTTACGTAATATTGCATCTTCGTTTAAAACTATGTTACTAAGAGTGTGACTTGATTAATGCTCAATATATCTTTCGGATTGGTGGTCTCATCAAAAACAGAACTGAAATATCTGGATAGAAGGTTGCAAATCCCTTTTGTGTCAGAAGAAGAGTCTGAGCCAAGTGTCATTGTCTGTGGCAAGCCGGAGCAACCTTTTTTATTGTTAATGAAATTCCAGAAGACTTTTATATTGTCTGAAAGACGGTCTTCGGTAGATGATATAAAGGACTCGTAGGCTAGCTTTGCAAGCAATTTACATCTTGCACGCAGCAAAGAGAACGTATCATAATCCCTAGGGTTATAATATTTCTTAAAGCGATGATGATACTTATTTTTCTCCTTTAAACATTTGATTAATGTAGGCGTGTACCATGAAGGATACTTATTGCCAACGCGACTTACCAATGGTGTATGTATAGCAATTAATTTAT
The DNA here is from genome assembly GCA_949315895.1 of Anania crocealis. Classification (NCBI taxonomy): domain Eukaryota; kingdom Metazoa; phylum Arthropoda; class Insecta; order Lepidoptera; family Crambidae; genus Anania; species Anania crocealis. The sequence goes on from OX438856.1 coordinate 4,276,715, forward strand.
TCAAAATACCATAAAAAGCCTCCACAGTATGATCCACGTCAGACTCAGCCAACAAAACCGACCAGTCAGTATCCTTGAGATCTTGCCTAAGAGAAACAAATCTGCACCTATGGAAATTATATCTTGACTCACGACCACACCTCATCTTTTTAAATCCTGTCATATTCCGAATTTCGATTTTAAGTGGAGGGTGGTGAGAATCGATTCGGGAAATAGACTCTGTAGCTGTCACAATTACCCCGTCCGATGTAGACAAAACTAGATCAAGAAGGCGGTTGTTCTTATTATACGTAGAGTTGAATTGGTTTAGATTACAAATATTGAGCGTTTCAACAAGAATATTAGCTTTGGAATCTGATGTTAGCTCGGGAGTCATGATACAGCTAAGTGAATTTGAGGTCCATTTTATATTAGGGGTATTGAAATCCCCAATAAGCAAGAAGATTAATACTATATTATTATAATGAAGTTTGGATACTGAAAATTACAGCGTCATTGGTGCATCTGAGCAATTCCTTTCTTAGATAGTTGTTTAGTTGGATGGACATGAACTTTACTCATTAACCCTTTGATTGGGCCTGTGCATAAATGAAATTTTGGCTTTCCAAACCACTTTAGGTCTTTCTTATATCCTTGAGTATGTCTTGTATAAACTGTGACTCACTAAGGAAGTCAGTCCATGTCTCGTTAGTCTTGTCGCTGATCTCCTGTTTTCTAGCAGATCTTTTGCGTAATTTTCCAATGAGCTGCTCTCACTGCTTAGCCATTATACAGTCTCTTTTTTATGTGTTGCCATTTTATCGAGCTCCTCATGACACTCTAGTAAGAGCCCGCAAGTGGCTTCTTTTTAGGGCTTGTAAAACAGATGCTATCAGAAATAATTGTGATTGTTTATATGTTTCAGGTTATGACTACTGCTTCAATACCCTCAACTTTAGTCAAATGTTTATACCTGTTTTTTGATCTGCCTGAAATTCCTGAATCTGAGGCAGATGTTCAAGATGGCAACAGTGATTTTACTCCAAGAGAGAGGCGTATATTACTTCAGAAGATATTTGTGCAGGTAAAGAAACAAATAATAATGTTTATTTTTATTTTTAATTGTACCTAGTTAGTCTACTGACAATTTATATCTTCTAAAAATATTTTTTGTATAGGTACTTGTAAGACTATGTAGCCATCCTTTTCCGTGCGAGGAATTAGCAAGAAAAGACGATCTAAGCTTATTATTCTCTGCCATTACATCATGGTGCGCTCCACACAATATAATGTGGCGCAAATCGGCCGCGGAAGTGTTGATGACCTTATCTAGGCATGGTCTAACACAGTCTGTTGTCCAATACATACACAGTAAGTATTACTAAATATAGCTGACAGTTGTTTAGTTTGTACTATGGATAATGATAATGAGTTGTGATTATCAGTAACTGCTTAATTAAACTAATTACTTATGTTCTGGTTTTCTTATTTCAGATAAAGGATGTGTTGCATTGTGCATAGAAAATTAAACTAATTACTTATGTTCTGGTTTTCTTATTTCAGATAAAGGATGTGTTGCATTGTGCATAGAAAATATGCAAAGAATTCCAGAACTTACTCCTTTAGAGGTACTATTATGCATCTCATTGACATAATTATGTATATATTTGTTTTTTTGTGCAATGATATCTTTTGTTGACTATGCATTATTTTCTTTTCAGGTAGTAGAAATGTTTGTTGCAGTATTTTGCTTCTTAAAAGATTCCAGTGATGTAAGTCAATTACTATTAGATGACTTTCGGTCATGCCAAGGATATTTGTTTCTCTCTGAGTTTCTACTAAAGTAAGTAAAATAATATATTTTTTTATAAAACTTACTAGTTTCAAAGCATGAGCATGTGGTGTGAATTTAGTGTAGATTGTTGTTTTGTTTTTGTTTAAACTTTTTGTTTTTATATCACAGACATGAAAGACAGCAAGTGCCTGATTATTTGACACCAGGGTAAGTAATTATTCACTTTAAAAAATATTTACACTTTGAGTGTTCTTTTGCAAGCAACCAAAATGGTATATAGATCATTGTAGTTTTTCTTCACAGTAAATGTTTGTTAGCACAATTTTTACTGAAAAATTAAGGACTGAAAACTTACCTACAGATGTGTAAATTGTTTAAGCACTTTCATTTCATTTCTTTTATTTGCTTGTGTAGGTATTGTAAATGTTTATTTACTTTTAAAAAAACCTAGGAATTCATGTTTCATTTGTTTGCTGTATATGCTAGTATCAAAGTACCTAATATTAATTTGTTATAGGTATTTCGTACACATTGTTACAAGTTATAATACATTATTTTACCTAACATGTCCATTTCCTATAAAATGTGATCGTTCCGTGTTTCGTTCGTATCCGTGGTCAATTCGTATCATTGTCATGTTTATTCAAAAAGATTAATATAAAAAACTAAATTTTCTAAAATTAATCGTATGATGTAAGGTACTCTATAAAAATTGTCTGGTACATTTTTACAAAAGAAAATATATATTTTTTGGCGTAGTGTTGTCTGGCATTTTTTCCTTCGCATCTCCAAGTCAAAACTGCAATATCTTATAATAATATGTATGTATTTAATTTACTCGTGAAGACAAACAACTAAGTCAAACATTAAAAAAAAAAAACATAATATGTAAAGAAAGTAACTAACGGACTATAATCATCCCACTGCAGGGCAAAAGCCTCCATCACTGAATTCAAGTTCCAACAACGATACAGGCATAATCACCACGCTTGCCAAATGCAGGTTGGTGATCACAAGAGGTCGGAATTAGGTAGAGTTATTTACGTACTTGCATCGAAATGTTGATATTAATATGGATCTTGCCGGGATTTTGAATGGAGTAATCCCGTGTAGCCAACAAAATTCCCGTCTAGCAATCAAGTAAATAATAATATAAACCGGCGGTGGTTTAAATTGTGTAAAAGTAAATAACTTTTTATGTAGTAAATCAAATAATCCCGCGTTTTGAGGCATATCCACTTTATTATTTCGCTGTATGAAATCAGTGTAATTACATAAATAACTCTACTTAATTCTGATCTCTGGTGATCACAAACCCGAATTCGAAAATTCGGAGCTCCTGTTTGCTCTACCCGGGGATCGAATCCAGGACCCCGAGATCTTGGCCCAGTGAAGAAGTAACAGCCTATAATCATCCCACTGCAGGGTAAAGGCTTCCATCATTGAATTCAAGTTACCACAGCAATGATGGGTGTACTGGCATAATCACCACGCTTGCCAAATGCGGATTGGTGATCACAAACCCGAGCAACGTTCGAAAATTCGAAACTGTTTTGTTGCCCGACCCGGGGATTGAACCTGGGACCCCGAGATCTTGGCCCGGTAATTAAACCACTAGACCAACGGGGCGCTTGGCCCAGTACTTAAACCTAATGGTTGGTCTAGCTAGACCAACGGGGCAAATCTTTGGATCTTGGCCCAGTACTTAAACCTTATGGTTGATCTAGACTAGATCCACGGGGGCAAATCTTTGGGGTACATAACAAATATCGAATCATGAACTTCCTACACAGACTCGAAGAGGAACGCGTTAGCGGCACCGAGGCCCGGGCGGCCCTTCGCAACTTGGTACTGATGATATCATCGCTGTGCGCTTGCGGCTTCTCCGAGCTGCGGCCCACTCGAGCGAATACAGAGCTATTTCAGTTGCAAGGCTTCGTTTTGCCGCAGCCCACAACGCCTGGCCAGGCTGTCCGTAACGTCCAGGCCTTTCAGGTACTGACGCTCGATTGAAAACCTCATGCGTTAACATAAAACTCACAATCTACAATGATTCTACTGGGTATTCTGATAGTTTAGTATTGATACCAATATCTCTTTCATATATTCTCGTACAACTTTTTTTTGGATATATTAATCATCCCGTTAAATGTTTTGTTCGTACTAATTATTGCACACCTCAAAATATGAACATGCAGGAAACACAATTAGCGATAAACAATTGAAGCAAACTTATCTTTAAGAGCAATTATTCCGTTCATATTATCATGTATATTTTCATTCTCAAGTATATTCCATTTACCATACATATTTTTATTAAGGACTTACTTTTTTCAGGTTCTACAGTCTGTTTTCATGAAATCGAATTCTCCTGCCCTGTGCTGCACTATACTAGATGCGATATCGAGTGTTTACCACGCTGACAATGCTAATTACTTTATCCTAGAGAACCAAAACACATTAAGTCAATTTTCGGAGCGAATCCATACAAAAAACGCCGAGATTCAAGAGAAATTCTTTGAGCTGTTGGAATTTATAGTTTTTCAATTGAACTTTGTGCCCTGCAAAGAGCTGATATCGCTGTCTTTATTGCTAAAAGCAAACAGGTCGCGTAGTTGCAGCATATCATGTATAAAAACTTTGCTAAACATACTAAAGTAAGTACCTACACATTACAAAGTTAACATTAATATTGATGACTAATATTTATTTGAGTAATACTGACTGAAGATATCATATAAATAAATACGTATTTAAATACAAGTAATAAGTAATACTTTCTTGCAGACACAACGCAATTTTCAAAGACGTGTACCGGGAAGTGGGAATGCTTGAAGTGTTCGTCACTTGTTTATCACGATATGCCGTATTTCTAAAAGATAAACAGATATTAGAAGAGGAGAAAGTTAAAAAGGATTCAGGTGAAGTTAACGGGTCACCGAAGGCTCCTGAGAGAAGAAAGCGTCTGTCTTCCAGACAGGACTCGTTAATAAGTGACCCTAATATCGATGCAGAGGAAGAAGAACTTGGGGCCTTAGTGATGGAGGGTCTAACTGCACTGTTGAATGGCAACACAAACAATTGCAACGTGTTTAGAGATTGTGGGGGCGCTAAGTGTGTACATGGGATGGTTGTGCATGAGTCTTGCAGGAGTCAAGCATTAGGTGAGTTAATAATTAATCCATGACCCAGAAAATAAAACAGGTCAAGTCTACTTAATTATTAGCGCTGACTTGGTCTGTAGTCAACATTACTATACACGCGGTGACACCACAGAAGGTACTCATAAATTTCTGTTTAGATTTAGATTTTTCCTAATTTAAAGTTTTTTTAATAGTTAACCAAAACTATTTTATGACATTATTTTATGTTTTATTGAAAACGATAGAACCAGTTTTCTTTTGTGTTTTATTGACTGTAATATTATTGACAAACCAATTTAGGGTGTATTATATTTAGTGGTATGTAACATTATGTGACAATTAGCTAGGGCAAGTCATGTTGAGGACAAATGGTTAAATAAACAAAAAAATGTTTCTTTAGATTATGGATACTCTAAATCATCTCAACTAATTTCGATGGAAAGGTTAGAGTTTTCGTGTACGTTCTATTACGATCTTTAGTATTTAACTAAGACTTAGAGATGTGAATATCAGTATTTGTAAATAAATTACTGTGATTGACTAAATCTATGGTTAAGACTAGTAGTAGAAACGGTATAAACATAAAAATGTTACGGCTCTTCAGGTGTAATCAGAGAGTTGATTGTGAGTGGAAGTGGTGAGGAGGACATGTCGGCATTACTTTGTGGAATGCACGCAGCGCCCAACGACGCTCTACGTCTAAAGTTACACATACTTAAGGCGCTATTAGCGTGTTTACGGGACTCGCACCGAACTAGAACTATTTTTCGAAAGGTAATTAAAAAGTTTATTATCTCATGCTCTCTTCAATATTAGTCACATGATAATATTCATAACCAAATTCAAAAGTAATTGCAATTGGGTATAAGCCGACGCACAAGGGCTTTTCGAGCAGCAGGTTCGTTGTATCCAGGAGACAAAACTATTTACGAGATAGAACACTAGACAACAGGTAGCTAAACTGAAATGTATAAAGGGATTTTTTATTACCATTAAATCCCTCGATCGTAAGTTATTCCAGACACAATTGAAATCTACTGTTACCGTGGCACCCGAGTGCCTCCTGGGGGTTGAGGGATTAAACAGCACTACTACATGACATGTAGTATTTACCTACCGCAAATGATAAATAATTAACCAGGGACACGATTCTCATGTAATCGAATTTTTTTCGTCTGATAATTCGTACGCGCATTTTACGATTCTACTAAAAAATTCGAATGTTAATAAGTCTAACTCCTATTCTGGTGCACCAATAGAACTATTACTATTCTTAATTTTTATTTCAAGTATTACGGCCTGGGATTTATCCATACAGCCAAATTGAAATATGAATTGGGCATACCATAGACAATATATATGTCTCATTATTACATTTTCAAAAAATCACAGCATTTAAATCATAAAACTCCAACTAAAAATAGTTTTTATAATCAAATTTTATGACGAAGTCCATTTATATTTAAACTGATACCTATCCTAAAACTAAATTAAAAAACATTATGTGAAATCATAATTTATTTATTTATGTATTTCCTAAAGTGCATTGGTGTAACAGGACGCGTAAAAATGTCGCGTCAAAATCAATTTGTCGAAACACAAAACCGGGTACGAAAAAGACTTGTTGCAATAATTAAATTTAAATTAATTTGTTAAGAAAGACAAAAGTTGCATGTACGAGGGCGGGTCAATAGGTCCGTGACTTTTGGAATAAAACACAGATTTTTTGATAAACAAATCATTTTATTTTTTAACGTAGTCTCCCTTGAGCTCTATACACTTAGTCCAACGGTTCTCCAATTTTTTTATCCCTTCCAAAAAATATGATTTGTCGAGGTCCTCAAAATAGGCCTTTGTTTGCGATATGACTTCATCATTGGAGTCAAATCATTTTCCACCAAGCCATTTCTTCAGGTTTGGGAACAAAAAGTAGTCACTCGGAGCCAAATCTGGAGAATAGGGTGGATGAGGGAGCAATTCATAGCCCAATTCGTGGATTTTTGCCATCGCAACTGCACATGTGTGCACCCTTGCATTGTCTTGGTGGAAAAGAACTTTTTTCTTGGCCAAATGAGGTCGGTTTTTTTTCAAATCGTCATTGAAGCGGTCCAATAAGTTGGCATAATATTCCCCATTGATTGTTCTTCCCTTTTGAAGGTAGTCAATGTGGATTATCCCACGTGCATCCCAAAAAACAGTCGCCATAACTTTATTGGCTGACAAACCCACCTTGGCCTTCTTTGGCGCCGATTCACCCTTAGAAACCCACTGTTTTGACTGTTGTTTGGTCTCTGGTGAGTTGTGATGGATCCATGTTTCGTCCACGGTTACAAAACGGCGCAAAAACTCCTCCATATTGCGATTAAACAACGCCAAACCTTCCTGTGAAGTTGTTACACGATTGCGTTTGTGGTCGACTGTGAGCAAACGCGGCACCCATCTTGCGGAAAGCTTTCTCATGCCCAATTGATCTTTTAAAATTGAAACCACTGAGCCATGCGAGATCTCTACGGCTTCCACAATCTCTTACACTTTCAATCTTCGGTCGGCCAACCATATCGTGAATTTTTTCGATTGTTTCGGGTGTAGAGACCTCAACTGGGCGTCCAGGACGTTCGGCATCTTCAGTGCTTTTACGGCCACAACGAAATACAGTAAACCACTTTTTTACCATTGAAATCGATGGTGCAGAGTCCCCATAGTATTTATCAAGCTTAGCCTTGGTCTCGGTAATGGTTTTTTTTCGCAAAAAATAATGCTTAATAAGCACACGAAATTCACCTTTTTCCATTTTTTCCTCAAATTACTGGGTAGTCTGATAAAAATAGCTGTCAAATACAAACTAACTGACGCAGCAATTTCAAATTTTGATAGGAATCAACTGACAGATACCTGTTGACAGGAGTAGTGTTGCTTTTTCAGTAAAGAGGTCAGAAATTCAAAAAGTCACGGACTTATTGACCCGCCCTCGTAAATCAACAGTAAACTGTTTTTCATTCATTTATAATGTTCCTAACAGACAAATCAGTCTTATAAAGGATAAGCTAACCTCATAATTTCTAAATTCGTATACGAACTTCAAATTCGACTGGTCCGTAGCACTCGATGCGTTCGAGTGACGTTCAATCGAACTATTTCGAGTGTGAACTTCCGAGAATACACAAGCTTTGTTTCGTTCGAAAAAAATTCGAGCTTCGAAGTTTTTTACGAATGTGAACTTTTTTCGATTGCACGAGAATCGCGTCCCTGGTTTTAGTCCATACATAATGTGCTAGTTAAAGAAAATGTTGTCTTTTAATTATTTATAAATTAAGACAATATATTACCAAATAAAGCCGTAGACTTATTGTAAAAAACTTTGTGTCGTCTTGAATCACCATGATTGACTGATTTTCTTGTTATTTCTTAGGTCAGTGGCTTTGTTTATGTGACAAGTGTACTAGTCTCGTTGGAAGGCAAACTAAAAGGCGAGGGGATGGTAGACCGTGACATGATTCACTTGATCCATATAGTGTTTCATACCATTAGTACTGCAATGAGGTTTGAACCAGCTAACGCGAAGTTCTTTCATCATGAGGTAAGTTTATTTATGTATTAACTAGTTTTTACTTCTTACATTTACATTTTTCTCCTGTAGTGTAACATGGACTAACATTCCAGATTTGCATGACAACTCTTTCTGATACAATAAGACTATTGGGATGTTTTACTGATGACTTGGAATTGCTGAATGATAGTGAAAATGGTGATCCACAATTATATGAAGTATTCCATGATATATTCACAGCAAACATTCTAGAATTAACGTGAGTATTTTAATATTTTGTGGCATAGATCATGGATTGCATTATCTGATTTTTCGTAATATTTTTACAGTTTTCCAGAAAAGGTACCTATAGTATTTGTGCACGCGTGTATATTGTTACGGCTGCTTTACGATGTGGCTCTTGACTCGTTTGACAAACCCACGTTTTGTGGTTCTTTGAATGTTAAATCGCCGAGTTTGACAAGACAAAGTTCTGCAATTAATGAGGTATGTAATAATTAACGTTTTATTTTTTTTACTCAATTAAGGCTAGTGTACATTAAAAAGAGAATGATTTGTATTTTTGTATGTTTGCCACAAAGAAAGTCGAAAGCCGTCAGACTGATTAAGATAAAATTTGTTATAGATATAGTTTGAGTACCGGGAAAGGACATAGGTATAAATGAAATAAATTGATTGTTGGTTCGTTATCATTCTTAAGTCTATATACAAGTTATTACAATTTGAGTGCCTCATTACGCCGTCGACCCCGACAACACGGGCGGAGCGCTAGTTATAAATATAACTGCATCCAGAATTTGTCCTAGTTAAGTCACATCATGGTTTAAATAGAATACAAACTAAACTTACATAGTTATAAATTAAGTTTCAAATTGAATTCCTATGCGTCTCCCTTAAATAAGTATGCTGCATTATAATTTTTTTCAGTCCAAGCCAGCTGGTCGAACCGCCCCGCTCAACCTATCCTCTGGTGGATCATCAGGAGAAGCGTGGGTGATCCACTCGGGCGTAGTGATCGTGCTGGCTAAACTTCTGCCAGCGTTGCCCCGCCCGCCGGAATATGAGGCGCATAGCAGGGCGATACGCGACTACCTAGCGCATGTCCTGAAGAGTCTGGTCAGAAGGTAAGTAATAAGAACAATCTTCTGCTTACCGGGCAAGTGTTCTCTTGTAGGTAGTGTTGCCGAACTATCTATAGTAAAACTATCGATAGTTCGGCAAAACTACTCGAGTATCGATACTATCGATAGCACAGGAAAAGGCAATACTATCGAATGATTAATAATAATAATAATAAAAAATAGTATTGTATTTCGTTATTAACAAACTATCGATAATATCGATACTATCGGTTTTATTTGCAACGATACTATTGATAGTATCGATACTATCGATACTATTTGTTTTAACCCATATGACGTCACAGAATAGACAAACTATGGACTACTATGGTCGACAACGTTTTCGTCGGCGTACGAAATATAACTTTTAAAAATAAAGTATTGCGGTTTTCTAGTTACAAAAAATATAGGGATATATATTTTTTTCGTCTAATCAGGCAATTGAGCTACTTCAAACAAGTAGCTTATTATAATTTTTTTGAGTTTATAATGAAATTTTAGCGAACGCAACCAACAAGTAATGTGCGGTGCGGGGCTGGCGGGCGTGGTCCTGCGAGTGTGTGGGGCCGCCCTGAGCGCCGAGAAGCATCCGCTTCATGCGCCCTCCATGTACATGTTGGAACGTCTCGCGGCACACTCCCTACGGCCTCTTGAACTCAGGTTAATTTTATTCTCTCATCATAGGTAAAGTATAAGGACTAGATATACATACTCATACAATAATGACACTTCGAACTGTCCAAATTTAAATTTAATTACCTATTGTGATGCAAATTCAACCTTACGTGCAGACAACAGCACGTCAACCTACCACATAACGTCAAATTTTCTCAATTGATATTGATCTGCACCTGTTGGATTAATGTTGAAAGTTATTGACTTTCAACATTAATCCAACAGGTGGAGATTGGCTATTTGACAATGCGAAAAATAAAGTGCGAATTACTATTATCAGCGTATATTATGTGTTTAAAAGTGGTTATTTAGTCACGGAAGTTAAAAATAATAAACGATTTATTTATAAATCCAGAAATAAAAATGCATTTATTCAAACGTTTGTCACGTGACGCTCCTGATTGGTCAGGTTTATGATGACGTCACCTGCTTGATAACTTCATTTGCCTACTTGTGTTTTAATAGATTTTCAAAATGATTTTATAATATTTTCAATAATAGTATCCATTGTTTTTGTGTGATTTATTTTCAATATTTTATAGATTCTGTCAATTACTTTTACCATGGACGATTTTGTAAAGTAGAAAGCAGTGACCTGCCCGTTCATTTAAAATGTGTAACAAACTAACTAGTTAGTCGGGATCTTTAGGTGTAATGTTTATTGAAATCATAAGACTGTAGCCATTATTATGAAAACATCGGAAATATTCGAAGTGAGTTGCAAGAGGCATTCTGTTAAAAACATAAGAGGTATTATAACCTCAAACTAATACCAAAATATTTACAATCCTTATCATTAGAAATTATAGATATTAATTATGTTTACTTACATCGAAATGGTCCTCAAAGAAGAAAATATTTGCACTATTCGCTATGTTATTGTGCTCCCTCCGAAATAGTTGCAACCACTTTCGGCACACTTAGACTTTCTTTTGAACACTTACAAATAGTTTTCCGAAGTTTTTATAGAAGTATGTATACATTTTAGAACTGCATAACATTTGAAACTAATTTTATTACATAAGTCACTATTAAAATATAGATCCAATATCACTTTCGTTATTTGTTTACAACAAAGGTATGTAGTGATTATGTACTACGATATATAAGACAGGCAAGTGATGTCACCGACGCCATTGCAGCGCCATATTGACAAAATAGCGCTATTTCAATTTCCAATTTTCAATTTGATATTTTTCAACAAATATGTACCAGTATCTAAAAATACTACTTTTACTGGGTTCTTTAACCTCTACTTATAACAATATAAAATGGATTTCAAATACCAGTCAAATAGCCTATTCAAATGACCTTTAACTTTTTTTGTAGGTTGAACTGCCGTTTTCTGTACATGACTTAAAGTTAGCTGCAACTAAGTTAAGAGAGCTACCAAATATTTAGTGTTTTGCTTATTTGGTGAGGGAGGACGTATTTCTGTCACTAGATTGTGCAATTTTTAAATTTAAATAAATAAAAAATATTCTCAGGAATGCCTTACTGGGCCACACTGAGCCATCTAGTTCCAAACTAAGCTACTACTACTAAGCTTGTCGTATTGGCTACTAGACAACCGATAAACTTACTTACATATAATATATATTTTGTAACAGTTTAAAAAGTAGCGACACAATGCCTTGCCTTGTCGTTACGTTATTCTACATCACACTGGCGTGATTTATCACAACTGTATGGCACAATATGCAATGTTACGACCGATCGACGTAACAATGCATAATTTGCCGTATTTCTTTTCGAATAAAAAGGATTGATACGGCACTATGATGCAGCTTAACGCAACACTGACAAAAGCGATGTAGCTTACCGTGGGTTTAAACAAAATGGTTTTGTTTTATTTAAAATATACAATTGGATTTTTTATATACAGAGGATTCCTGCGCATGGGCAATCCTTTGAACTGTGTTTCACCAGAGCCAGGTCAGGTTTGCAAGCCTGGCGGGCCAGTCCCTCTTACAAGAATCAAGACATTAGTATCCATGACCACACCTAGAGACTACAGGTACGTTTCAAATTATTTTGAGTCATAATAAATAAATAATTAAAAAAGTAAAGTAACAGCCTATAATCATACCACTGCAAGGTAAAAGCCTCCACCATAGAAATCAAGTTACCACAGCAGTATTGGGTACTGGCATAATCACCCCGCTTGTCAAATGCGGTCTGGTAATCACAAACCTTTTTGTTGCCCGACCCGTTGATCGAACCCGAGACCCCGAGATCTTGGCCTGGTATTTTAAACTACTAGACTAAAGGCCGTAATAATTAAATAAATGATTAATAATGAAGTTGTCCTCTCACTTAGATCTCAAAATTCATGCACGTTGCCACCTTTCGTCGAGTTCGATATGTCTGCAGAAGGATTTGGTTGTCTTTACCTGCCCAGCATAGCGCCGCAGTCCGCCAATCTGAACGCTTTGGGGACGCAAGATAATGCAACTCTTGGAGGGATTGGATCAGGTATAAAAATGATGTTCCGTCTTCATATTATGTTACACTATCAGAAATCGATATTGTTTGTATTTATGTGCGATTTTGATGTCAGCTCCCTAACGCTTTCGCTTAAGGCCTTTTTTATTATGTGTGCCAGCAAGTGCAGCGCAAGACTTAGGGCTTTTTATTGTCACGGGACCCGCGTGACAATAAAAAGGCCCTAAGTATTGCGGGTGGCACGCATTTCGAGTACATTGCTAGCTTTATTTAATAGATCACTCGTGCCCAGTATCATCTATCAAATATAGCCTGTAATGTAGGTGAAATGCGTGCCACCCGCAATACTTAGGGCCTTTTTATTGTCACACGGGTCCCGTGACAATAAAAAGGCCCTAAGTCTCACGCTGCATTTGCTACGGCGTTTATGGGCCAAAAATACATATAATTATCAAGTTATCTGCAAAGTAAATTTTCTCCCCAGGCGACAGAGTATTCCCTCCTCAGACTGGGTTGACGTATTCCACTTGGATCTGTGTGGAGAAGTACTCTGATCCCCGGACAGATCCACACTGCGTGCGTCTGTTGACACTCGTTCGGAACATTAACAACAGCCGGGACGAGCACCTTGTGTGCCTGGCCGTGGTGCTATCGGCCCGGGACAAGGCCATCATCGTATCTACGCAGGAGACACTTGTGCCGCACAGTAAGTGTATACTACATCATTCATATACAGGGTGTAACAAAAAGCTTAACGAAGCCTTAAACCTCGCATTCGGTTCATCAAACCAAATAGTATGTTACCAAAATAATCGCTGGCAAACGACTTTTTTTTTAGGCATTAAAATAAATCAAGTATTTATTGCCCGTAATGTATAGCGCGCACGAAGCGCTACAGACGAGGTTTGTGACCTAACTTCATACAAAAGGTGTGCTCGCCCGCGGTTCATTGCGGATTGCTCTCTTTAAAGCGTTTTTTTATGAAAAAGTCCAAAAATTTACAACTTGTTTCTAAAGAAATAAGTTTAGTAACATCAAACAGAAGATTTGTAAGCAAAGATTAACTTTGACCCTCAATAACGAAACGATTTATTTCTTAGGTAAGGTGTCTTGGAAAAAAATTAGCGTACAAATGGGTAGAATACGTGGTATTCGGCCTCGATAAGCCTTTTGTTACACCCTGTATAATATTTTACAGAGTAGTGCCATTCTTTGCAATTTTTTGTAAATTTGCGCCAACCATACACCAATTTTTATAATCCCAAAATTAAGAATTGTTTCACTACAAAGCACTATTGTCGTGTTCACATAAGGATTTTTTGATGGGCGTCTCTTAAAACATAAAGTTGCGAGCCATTGAAAAAAAAATTATTGGGCGATCAAAGCAAAATTTGGCGCCACTGTTATTTTAAGCAAGATCTGTATTAAATAAATAAATAAAGGCATTTATTTCGAACAATTTTTGATGGCACAGTTCATAGTGGATTAAAATAATTACTTATGAAAAAAAAAACTAATGTTAGATTAAAGGAAATAGAAAAATAAATTGTTAACAAGGGTGATCAAATAAAAAAAAAAAAAAACTCTCATTAGATGACCCTCCTTACCATACTTTTCCATATAGGCGATGTGTACCTGTCAGCCACCGTCTTTAGAATGCTGTCATGACTGGCACGCAATCTGCTTATTAAGGATGCTGTGTTTTTGCGAATGACAGCGTGGAAGCCGTCGGTGTGGTTTTGTGCAAACATCCCAGATGCGCTGCAGTGGCGTGGCAGTCCCAACAACATCCTGAAGATATTATTATATTGGATACATAGGGCATTGACAATGATTTTTTGGCATAGCTAACCCACAGACTACCCGTGTAAATACTCTGACAGTATGCTTTAAACGGCGTGATTTTTACCATTTTTAGTATTAATAATTTAGAATGTATTCAAAACTATATTGTAAAGAAATATATAAATAGACGAACATAGAAGCTGATTGCAGCCGATGACCTTGAGCAATGGATATGCCCACTAATTTATGCGTCTTTGAATTTCTTTGCAACGCGCCGCAGCGATCACTGTCGTAGGAGTGACAGAGAAAAAGCGCTTGGAATAGAAGGGCCTAAGTGCCAAACAACAAAATTCGATGTGCAATTTAAAATTGCCATTTTATTAAAAATCTAAATCAGCCATTTGTTTAAGCAACATATAATACACAATTTAGCAAAATCTTACTATCATTGTTATACGGGCTGCCGAGAAAAATGGTAATTTATGTATTTTCGGAGGCTACTTTGAGAATATTTTCTATCGACAAAAGTTTTTGGAATCGTGTTTTGGAAACAACTACCAGGTCAAAAATATGATCAATTACAACTACATAGAATTTGGCTACAATACGAGCCATACGCTTTATGCAAAACAATCTTCATTGAGCTGAATTTGGCTCATTTCAGCGTCTTAATCTAACTGTTGCGAGCATTTACCAAAAATGTTTGAAAAACGTTCACATTATCAAATGAAACCATCTCGTATCTTAGGGTGTGTCCCACTTTTTCTATTATGTATTTCTATTGATAGAAAGACTTGGACAGAGTCTCACACTATTTTTATTGCGGGCGGCGATAAAAATTCTCAATATCTCTTAAGAATTTTATTTATCAGTCATTTAACAGGCCATCAAAAATATTAAAGTGGAAACAGATTCTCAAGTAATACAGCTGTGTTTTTTTTCCGCAATAGCAATTATAATGGGATATAATTTTGAAAAAAACGCTAGTCCCACTTTTTCTATTTTGTATTTCCGTGGAAATAGTGGGATACACCCGTATTCTCTTTGATTGCCTCTTTTCTAGGTCACTGTTGTAATAATCTTTTTAATAAAGTTGCTCCTAAAGTGGCGTATTGCAGGGACGTATAGCGTTCGGGATGTGGGCTATTACGTACTCGAGCTTTTTCTTTACCTCTTCCGAACTCGTGCGTTCTCTTTCCCAACTGTCAAAATAATGTCTATTAAAAAAAACAACCACGAAGTTTTTACTAAAAAAAATAATCATAGAAGTTTTTACGATTTATACAAATATTTCTAAAAAGAAGCTACTAATTTGTTTCAATATCAGATTTAATAATTTGATTCAATGAGTTAGGTTAGGTTTCATTCCATTTCATCTCATTAAATTTCATTTTCATTTCAATCAATAAAAAAATTATATTGAAGACTTGGCTGTATGGGCATAATAGTTCCCTTTGCCTACCCAGAATGGTCTCTGAAGAAACTCTGCTTACATTCTTTTACGGTTGGCGCCATTTATTGTATTTTTATTATTTTATTAAATTGGTTCATTTTTTCGCAACTGTATTAAAAATAGTTGTTCATTACACGTGCGAAACCGTCATTGCAATTTGTTCCGACTGTCAACCCTCACCTTCGGCTGCGCCTCGGCTCGGGAGGCATTTGTCGGAACTCTTTGCAATGACAGGCTCTCCGCACTCGTGATGAAATATACTATACTCTCTTTGTTACGGTTTCGTTTCACTGTTTTAATAAACCTTACGTTGCGTATTCCCTTGTGCTGATTTATCAGACGTCGGGGAGTGGGAGCCCGAGGGCTCGGGCGAGAGCGGCGCGCGCGTGTGGTGCCCGGACCTGCAGCACGAGGCGCAGTGGCACCACCTGGCGCTCGTGCTCAACCGGGCTGTGCTGAAGAACTCGTCCTTCTCGTTGTATTTAGACGGTAAGGGTTTTTTGTTTTTCGGCTTTCGAGGCTTGCGTTTAGCCACTACAGGGTGACGGTAAGGGTCACAAATCTTTATATACATATACAATATGTTATAAAAACCCTGTCCGACCCGAAAGGGTCATAAAGTTGCTTTAAAAACATAACTGAAATAAGTATCAAAATTACGTAATTCATGAATACAATTTTTTTTATAGATTTTTAAAGTCAACAGGTTTATCACCCATTTACCCTATAACGGAAATTTTCAAAATGCGTTAACACTCCCCCTCGCTCTATTGACGGCATTGACGCAAACTACTCGCTTTTCGGCACCGCAATAAACATAGGCGGCGCCTTTGACATAGCGTAAAGGTAGCCGCCCGCTTTGATTCAACTCGCCGCGCGGCACGTGTCGGTGGATATTTCCTGATCATGCATTATTATTTATTATTACGACAGGTCAGTTTCGCGAAGACATTACTTCCGAGTGGTCGTACCGTTTTGCTCCGCGAAATGTCGTATTCTACAAATAGTTTTCACAAAATTATGTGACAGTGAAGCCAAAATCCGTGTGCGGATTGTTGCGCTTAGATAAAAGCGGATACGAGTGTGTTACAATCGGTGCGGGACAACCTAGTGCGACGCTGTGAAGCCTGTATTTGGCAGAAATATGGAACAACATCTTCGCCACAACCACCAAATCAGTGTCCTTATTGAGTGACCTCATACTACCAAATAAAAAAGCTCTTTGCAGAGCTACTAAAAAGTCTCAGTTTCGTACAATTGACACATTATTATCTGATTGATAAGTACCGGGGTCAACTGGGGTCATGATGACTTTGCTACCTGTGAGTGCGAGCGCCGGCGCATCTCCGCGCCTCCCGCGCGTCTAGTTACCGCCTCTTGGGACTGCCATGTAAGCTTTTTGAATGTAGTGAATTTAGTATTTTTTTTTATTGGGTAATTTCTTTCTAATGTTTTATGAAAATTATTAAACAATTAGAATCTTATCTAAATACCTAATAACACCTTAATGGATCGGACAGGGTTTTTATAACATATTGTATAAAAGAAAGTCGTGCTAGTTACACAAGTCGAGACCGGCTGGACATACGAGTATTTTAATGATTTTGGTGTTTTTGTATTTGTATTCGTCGGGAACAGGATAATAAGTATTAAAACCATTAAAAAGTTAACGTAAAAAGAAATATTTCTCCGTAAATTTTTCAACCACGCCATATATTTTGATGACAATGGCATTTAAAATTATTCTGATACGAAGTTCGCGGGGTCCGCTAGTTGTTTATAGATAAATAGTTTTGACCTGTCAGTAAATTTTGAAAAGTTTTATTCAAATACCTGTAAATATTTATGTTTTTTAATTATTAGGTATTATGTATTGAAAAATGATTTGAAGAACTTGAATTATTAATTACAGGATAGTTTTAGTAGATTAAATTTTTTCTTTGATTGATGATAAAGACTGGAAAATTTTAATACTATGTAATAGGGTACTTGCCTCACATCAAATTTGACACATAAAATTAATAGTTTCTCTAATGTTTCACTTAAGAAACCAATATTTGTCTATTTCAGTTAATAAAAGTGCAGGATAGCTACATATTTTCAATATTTCTTTTTTATTTTTTTATTTTGAACTCTAAAAGTCGAATATGTAATGATGACGTCATAGGACTCTAAGCAAACTTCATGGCGCATCTTACGATTTAACTTCGTTATGTTGTCTATACTTTGACATTGGCATTTTTTAAATAAGTGACTGAGAAAGTGCAGTGATTGACTTTTAATATTAGGGGTTAAAATATGAAATCGCCGTTTTATTGTAATAGGTTCTTTGAATTGACATAGAATCTTCATGGTTTGAGATTTTCGAATTAAACTTTTTTCACATGGTTTCTATGATGTTCTTCTTTTAAAAAATGTGAAACATTTGAATATCGACTTTCAATTGTTTTTGTTATTTAACTTAGACAAGAAAGATGGATACTGCGAAAATTCGAGTGATTTTTGAAAACGAGTTCCGACGCGGAAGTAACGCGGCAGAAACAGCCCGCAATATCAATGTTGCGTTTGGAGAGGGATCTGCTAATGAACGCACCGTGCGATTTTGGTTTAAACGCTTTCGTGATGGAAACTTCGACTTGAAGAACGAGCCACGAGGAAGACCGCCCACACAGGTGATTAACGATGAATTAAGAGAGATGGTGGAAGCCGATCCTAGTCAAACTACCCAGGAATTAGCGGCATGGTTTAACGTAACCTTACCCACAATATTGACAAATTTGCGTCAAATCAATCAAATAAAAAAATACGAAAAATGGGTGCCTCATGATTTGACTGATGTGCAGAAAGAAACGCGTGTTGAAACTTGTGTTGCCTTGTTGAATCGGTACAGAAATGAAGGAATATTAAATTGAATTGTGACATGTGATGAAAAGTGGATTCTTTATGATAACCGTAAAAGAAAAATGCAATGGCTGACCCCAGGTCAAACGCCACAACAGTGTCCTAAAGCAAAACTTACCAATAAAAAGGTAATGGTAACTGTTTGGTGGTCTCAGCATGGTGTTATTCACTATAGTTTTCTCCGATCTGGTCAATCAATAACGGCAGATGTCTATTGTGCCTAACTCCGTACAATGTTGGCAAAACTAGCAGTAAAACAGCCCCGACTCATGAATCGATCTTCACCATTATTGCTCCATGACAACGCGAGACCTCATACAGCACGAGAAACCGTTTTGACCCTTCAAGAACTGCAATTAGAAACCATTCGACATCCTCCGTATTCGCCAGACCTTGCTCCAACGGACTACAATTTTTTTCGTGATTTGGACAATTATCTACGTCACAAGAAGTTTTCTTCCCAGGAGGCAGTACAAAATGCTTTCACACAGTTTGTGCAGTCTAGATCCTCAGAGTTCTATCACAAAGGCATAAATGACCTTCCTATTAGATAGCAGCAATGTATAGGTAACTATTTTGATGAAATAAATTTGTTAAAAATTAAAAAATAATCAATTTTGATTTTCAGTAAATCGGCAATTTCATACTTTAACCCCTATTATTTGTACAACCCGTAATCCAAGTGTAATTGATACTTCTTCATCTTTTTATTGATACGAGCAAACACGAATGTTAGACTCGAAAACCCTTAATACAAATCTGAATGTTGGTTAAATGTCAAATTTTTGTTTTAATCCGTATGTCGTCACAGAACAGACAATCTATAGACCAATATGGCCGAGAGCGTTTTAGTCTAGTAGTTTTCTAGGTACTTAAAATATTGGGTTATAATTTGTGTTTCGTCTTAACAGGCAATAATTAATCATGTAAGATCTACTTCAAAAAAGAGTAGTCTATTTGCGTACAGTAACTCGTAAAATTCAATTGATTAAAAAACTTCAACTACCCGATTGGTCTAAGATCCACTTTTTACGAATCCTAGGTCAACACATGCACTCCGGGAAGCTGCATTATGTCAGCGCCAACCCTGGCGGTGGGGCGGCTACACTCTCAGGGGCGTCCAGTGTGTACTGTGTGATAGGCACCCCTCCACAGTGGCGACGGTACTCACGCCTGGTGTGGAGGCAAGGACCAGCCTTGCTGCTAGAAGATGTAAGTTCCATTTTATATTCTATAAAATTTTACTAAGCGTAAGTTTGTATATTTAAATATAACAACACAAAAAAACTTCGGGCTTCTATTGACCCTCTGAGATACAACTAGCACATCTTTCACAGGTACTTCCAGCGCAAACCGTATCAGTTATCTATCAACTCGGCCCACACTATGTAGGTACACTCCAAGCCCCTCAATTGTCTGGCCAAAACCAGGAACCACTAGCTCCTCTAGTCGCCGAAGAGAAAGTGGTTTTCGGTATCAACGCCCGCGCTATGTCGCAACTTACACTCGCTAAAATCCGCAAAGTATACAGCAAAAACGACAACAAAGCGATAGCGAAACAACTGGGGATGTCATCACATGAAAACGCGACGCCTATCCGAATACTGCATAATTCAGCGGGACATCTGATGGGGCCAGCGAGGTGTTTGGGAGGAACTGTGGTCGGGTATTTGGGGGTTAGAGTGTTTTGCTCTAAACCGGCTGCAATTATGGTAAGACAGTAGTATTACGTTTTGAGGGTTGTCCTGTAATATTTTGCTACATCATGTGCTTAATACTATAAACCATTTTTCTCTCCAGATTGACACAGTTGGAGGATGCTCAGTATTGTTAGGTCTCATTGCCATGGCACAAGACGTAGAATGTCTGTATGCTGGTGTCAAAGCCTTAGTGTGTGTTGTTCGCTCAAATAAAGCAGCACAAGCGGAGATGGATCGCCGGAGAGGATACCAGACGCTTGCTATGCTCCTAAAAAGGAAAAAGCAATTGCTCAATTCGCATATACTCCACCTTGTGTTTGGCTTAGTGGGGACTGTTGATAGTCAAAAGGAAACCTCATCAATACCAAATTTGACTGCATTTCAGGTAATCAAATATTCACGACCTTGTCAACACTGGTGGTGGTTTTTATATTGCATGGTTATGATAGTTTTTTTCCGTATAACAGCTTTGAAGTAGTTAGTCGCAAATTTACTAAATGACAGTGTAGGCTGTTTTGTTGCAGGATTTGATATGCGAGTTAGATGTGTGGCTCGGAGCGCCTGGCGGCCTTATAAAGTCATTGCTTGAGCACCTACTCGAGCTAGCAACAGAAACAGCGCACAGAACGCACAACTTACGCACAATGAGAGAACTACAGTTGGTCTCCAAACTCTTATATATAATAAACGAAGTCAAAGTCATCAGCACAAAGAATGTACTCATACAGTTGTTAGCGGCATTGTTGGGTGGGCAACCACGACCGAGCGATTTGCTGTGCCTAGGTCAATTCATGGCGTTTACGCTTCCTTTACCCACGCAGACAGAAAAAGGAATAAATCTTAAAGAAAGCGACTCGGAAAAAGAGTGTGAAGGTGAACAGATTATCCTACGAAATAAGTGTTTCAATGTTTTACACGGTCTTTTGTTTACTGCCCGAAATTTGGTAAACACGATTGTGTGTGAAGAAATATCACGTGTGTTGGGAATGGATTGGTTGCTCAGTTTTATGCAAGAAAATGTTCACCATACGACAGTATTGTGGGCGCTGAGGATACTCGTGATTTTATGCTCGGGGCAAGGGCATCAATCGGCTATCATGCAAAGGTATATTATAATAACGATATAATGAATGCGATATTTTTAAGTTACATTCTATTACTACTTGGTGTTACTTATTCATAAAATTTTTAAGGTTTCGCGAGGGTGTAGGTAACGGTGGGTGGTTGCGACACACCGAAGTATTGGCTGCTTCGCAACAGACCGGTGTGATGTTGCCAGCCACCGTACACTCGCACACACATCTTCACACTCCATTGCTCCATACTTCAGGATTCACGCTGCTTTCCTGGTGCGTACTGTTTTATGTTGTACAAGTTTTAAGTTATTAATTTTATATTAACTTATCATAATAATGTATTTGTGTTTCTGAGAAATAAAAAATAATAAATGCTGTAGACCAATTTTTTGTCTGACTCATGACAACATCCGGCTGATAATTTTTATCAGATCTCATCAAAGTGCGTGTTTTGACCCGACTACGGCAAAGCCAACAGAAAGGGTTATGATTTTAGCTGTCTATGTTATATTTATGTGGGTTCCACATTTGTGGCTAAACTACCCAGTCGATTTTGGTGAATGAGGTATCAATCGATTCCTTTTTGTAATCCGGGTAACATAGGCTACCTTTTGTTAAAAAAAGCTACATGGCGTATGCTACAACAATATATTGAAGTACTTTGAAAAAAAAAAGTTTGCAGTCAACGAGTGGGGTATCAAATAAAAGAAGACAAAATTCTGCGTATAAAAATGTTTAAACAATCCAGCAAATATATAGGGTGACTTTGAAATCATTGCATTTCCGTAGTCTGGTTAGGTACAGTTTTTAGAACTAATCACTTGTTCATACAGGTTGGTTCTATCCCACTTACATATACCGGAGCTATACTATCTCCTCTTCGGGTTGACCCTCGGCCAGCCGATGCGGAACGTGGGGTGCGATAGAGCCGTGTCCGTGGAGCGTGTGTGGGGCGCGGCGTGGGGCGCGGCCGCCCCCGCGCGCCAGTCGCCGGCCGCCGTCGCCGCGCGCATCACGCTGTGCCCCGAGGCCGTGGGCATACTGCTGGGCGCCGTGCGGGCGCTCACACACGCCGAGCAGGGGCTGCCCGAGTGGCTGAGCGACCACCCTGTCGCTATTGTACAGGTATGTGTTTACATTTGCTCAAAAGGTGTCCTCGATCAAATACTATTTAATGTAAACTGCATTTTACGGATATAGAATGTATTTATTTATCTTTTATTTATGTTTTTAAATGTCGCCCGGTTAGCGACAAGTTCTGGATTAAAGTCCGAATTCAAACAGTCAAAGGAATTTACTTTTTCATCATCGTCATAGTTTTTTATAGGCGTTAAGGATGGTATTTAGAGCCCATATATAGAGTAAAATTTGTAGGTCAAGTTTTCACCTGTATATATTTTTTGCAACATAGTTTTAAATTTTTGACGGTCCTAAGCCTGTGAAGGTATGAAGAGAAAATCAACAACTTAAGCATAGTATCGTAATGAATTAATGAGATGCGCATCTCGTAAAAAGTTCCGTATCCAAAATTTTAGATTTTTGGTGGACCTTTTCTGGGTGCTTTTTGACATTTTTGTAGTTGGCTATTCCCAAAGAAAAAATGCGTCATTTGTTTTTTGTCTCGTAGATTGTTGTATTAAAATTTGTTTGTTAATTAAAATTTTATCGTGTATGTTTTAAAATCCCGATCTAACCGAACGTTCGCCGGGTCTTTATTTTATAAACAGCTGTCATTTCTTGACAGATTCTCATAGAAAAAATATTTCTCAAAATTTGCAGGTACTTTTCTCCCTGTACAACACGCTACCGGACTTCGTGTCAATTATGATGACGGCCGAGGTACTTACCGCACTGGCATCAACCCTTTTTCCACTAAACACCACAGATGATATTCATATGCGTAAGTTTAACTGTAACCTAAATCGTACAAAATCTTTTTTTTTACGCACCGATGACCAGTCATTTCCTATTGAAATGATCGCTCAACCGGCAACGGAGGTAGTGAATCCTCATGGTTACCTCACAGCCAGCTATGAGGTTATGTGAGACTTCTACTCACTAAATACCACCTATAAATCGCTATCACCAAAGGGCGCTATGGCACATCTGAGGCGAACACACCCCCTGGAGGTGGGTGGACTACTAAATCTACTGAATATAGTTTACGGTATGCTTGTTTTTGGCAGTATCTATCATTTTTTTGTATGTGCGTAAAAATGCGCTAAAACGGCCGAACAAACGTGCAAGCCTTTTCGATATAACTTTTTTTATTTGTAAACAGAGCAGCTGTGACTGTTGTAAATTGTAGAGTTTGTTAACAAGTAAATAGTTGTAAAACTATCCAGTTGTTCACACATCACGAAAGAGTAAAAGGTGCAAATACTAACAAAACAAATAACTAAATTTTTGCTTTATTTTTTTTTGTAGCGATATGCGAGAGTGGAGAAAGTTCTGGCGCTTCTACACCCGGATCTGAGAAAGAAATAGTGATCTTAAACAACTCAGCTTCCCTCACGCAGCATCCCGCTCGACAAGGTGTTATGGACTTCCTGCGCGTAATCGTGTTGGATTCCTTGTCCCTCAACGTCACCGGGAAGGCCGCCCCTGTAAGTGTACACAAATATATATCTTTTTTCTAACTGTTATGTCAAAAAAAAATCTAGGATCTAGAGGTCAGACTGAAGACAAATTTTATGCTTGTTTTTCATTTAGTGTGTTGGCAGTTCAATATGTGTTGTTGTAAATGTTTTTGGTATAGTAGATAGTTTGCTGTAGACTTGTATCATGTTGTATAAAGTGAAACCATAGTGTGAACATCTATGTTAAACACAGTTTTGTTTTTCAAATTGGAATTTGAGATCCTTGGCATTCTGACCATTGTTAATTGTCATCTGATCAAAACATTCTCATTTAATATGATTAAAAAAGTACCTAGTTTGCTGTATATTATTTATATTCTCTTCTGGTCAAAATTGCGATGGTTGTCAATTGATTTTGTGTTGGGGTGCTTTACAGCAATAGGCTTTTGGAAATTATAAAATGATTACAAAACTAACCCACTGACAATGGGCCTGAACCTGAATTCCTACCCTTGGTTCTAGAGCGCCGCACAAGCCGCATGCTCGGACTCAGTGCCACCGTCTATGTTTTGTTCGCCCTGTAGCCCCTGCTCACCTCCGCTACGATCATACTTTTATTGCGTAAATATGGGCATTTTTTGTTTTCTGTTTACATTCCACTAACATCTGCAATAATCTCTTAATTCTAAACTCGTGGTTTTGCATGTCAACGAAAATTAACCAAATTCAGCTATCTATGCTTAGATTAAACATACTGAGTACAAGGGCGATATCTAATAAGATGTGATTCATCCTAGCATCCGACCCAATCTGTGACTTGAGCAAGTAAATAATTTCTGATCATTGCAGCGAGTCATTAAGTTGCTGCGCGTTTAGTGGCGACTGCAGCGTGTCGGAGCAAGTGTAATCTAATAAATAGATATTAGGGTTTGAATTACTTTAACTCTCTGCTATTAGGCCGAACACTCGGTTATGTCCCGTAATAACTCTGTATGCGTAATCAAAGCTTTAAAAAAATCTTACTATAAGGTCTGATAGCTTGTGAGCTTACTATATTTTTAAGAAGACGATACTTATGACTGTTATAGAATGTATAAAGAGTATTATTTTACAAATATCCTGTTTTGAAGTTTGTACAAGTGTGCCTACCAAAATACAACAAAGGCGGAGACACTAGTATCAACATACCTAATATGTCCGCGTATTAATTTGAACAAATAAATCTGAGATGATACGACATTTTGTTTGCTAAATTTTTATCTTGCTATATTTGTAATATAGAGAGCATTGTTGCATTTGTGTGCTTAAGGAGTTAAACGCTTTTTCGTTTCTAATATTAATTATATTTATAATGTATTATAATGATAATTTAAGCATGTGATGTAAACATTAACACTTTTTATTAATATTTTATAAGTTATAAAATATGAGGTATTTTTTTATATAATGGAATATTGAAGCAGCATATACAAAACACATATGCAGAACAATGTTAACAAGAAAAAACACATCAATTAATTTAATTACCAAAAATGTGTTGTGTATTTGAATTAAACTTATTTTAATACTCCACTTGCATCTCTAAAGCACGATTCTACTATCGAGGGATTCACCTTAACAACTTGTTCACTCTAATAAATTTCTTCATAGGTTATTGATTTGGTATTGGATGCTTCGCCGCCGAACTCTACTAGTCAACAGCAGATTGAATACCAAACGGAAGTATTGACTACCCTGATGGAAAATCTGCTTAATACAGAGTTATTTAACTCCGAATCCAATATATCGAATGTTTGCTACTTGGCGGCTAGATTAGTCGACAAATTGTGGCAAGGGCAGCTATCTAGAGATCCTCATGAGGTTAGTAAGAATTATAATCACGATCGTATTGTAAAATATACTAGATGTCTAGTTTAATGTGAACAAAGTGTGACCCGTGGCTGTGATGCATACTAATAAAACATGTATTTTTTTTCAGGTCTTTGATTTCATAGTAAAACTAATAACTCAGGCAAAGAAGAAGTCGTCTGTGATATCATTAGAAGGATTACACCATTGTTTGAACAGGACAATCTTATTCTTATTGTCGCGGTCTACGGACTCAATCGCTGATCAAATGTCGGTACTTGAAGCTCTACATAAGCTCACCACTAATAGGTAAGGCAAGTTGTCGAGTATGTAGTTTTAGAATAATTGAGAGCTAATATTTTTGTAATGCTATTTTAGGTTATTAATTTTTGGAGCGGGAAATCACGAGCTTGAGTTTATCGGGTGCCTTACTTATTGCCTTCTACAGCTGAGTTCTAATATGAAGATAGCATTGGAGTCGCACATGCGCACAACGTGGCATGTGAATCCGAGCGGAGACCTTGAGTCCCGAGACGACAAACTAACAACACATCAAGGTATAATATTACTTTAAGAACTAAAAATAATTATGTTTGGTCAACTTCTAATTCTACTTCTACAACTTAACTGAAGTGGCAGTGGGCTGGCCATATTAGCCGCAGAACCGACAACCGCTGGGGTAAACGAGTTCTTGAGTAGAGACCGCGTCTGGGCAAACGTAATGTAGGACGCCCTCAGGCCAGGTGAAGTGATGGTTTGCGCAAGGTGGCTGGCAGGAGCTGGATGTGAGAAGCCCAGGATCGATCTAAGTGCCGTGCAGAGAGGCCTATGTCCAGCAGTGGACTGCGATAGGCTGATGATGATGATGATGAACTTCTACTTGCAGGCTACACAAAGCAGTGGCCTATTACACTTATTATTAGAGTATACAAAGTTCTAACTAACGAAAAAACATTCAGGTCGTAACCTAATGGCTGGGGCTGCACGGCGCGTTTGGGAAGAACTGTACGCTTGCAAGAAGCCAGCCATCGAAGAGGTGTTCAAGGTGACGCTAGTGCTGCCGGTGGGTAACGCCCGTGCGCCCGACCTAAACTCTGTGAGGGAACAACTGCAGGAGAACGCTCATAAGCTCTGGATCAACTACATCGACACTGAGAGAAAGGTTAGTCTATAGTGAGGTAATTCTTGAAACTTTTTTAACTTTTCAAAGGGCAACATAAAGCCCACTGACATATCTTCGAATGCTATCTCGATACGATTACGATCCAGTACGAGACTCTGCTATTCTTGTCTTTCTACTGTAGAAATATACATTTCATTCTTATTCGATTGACAGACTGTCACTGACAGTACATACACACACTTTCATCAGCCCTGCTGGTCACCAGCGAGGCATTGTACGCTTGGACGAATAAACCACTGGACGCGCAATGACAGGCAATTTCGCTTGTGCCCCCTTGGCAACGAAGCGGGCTTTTTAGCCTCACTTACATGTGACGTCTTGTTAGTACGGTACAGAGCTCGGTGAGAAACATTGTTGAGAAAAATGGGTAAATGTGCCGTATTTTTGTGTAAAAATTATAGCGGCAAGACAAAAAATATTTCTTTTCATCCGTAAGTAACTTTTTATCCCAATAAAGCTGTTAATTTTTCCTAAAATAGTGAAATGTGTTTTCCTAGAGAAAAGTTACATTGCCATTTAAAAAAGTAGTGATCAGTTACTACAAAATCAAAAAGATGACGTATACTTCATTCGGTAGGATTATCGTACGTTCATCATTCGTTCCCTAGTCAATTTAGTTTTAAATGTGCTTGACAATTGTCGATAAATCATATCGATAAATGTACTAATAAATTAATAGTATCAATACTTTTGAAATAAAATGATAAATCTGTAAAATGATTAACTCTAGAGTAGATTAAAGTTCTTAATCTTAAAAATACAACAGTTTGCTTTGAAATTTTTAACTTTATATTTTATTACAATACATCCTATTAATGTAATTTCAGATTTCCTGTAGATCCATTAAGTAAAACAAAGTGGGTCGAAGCCGTCCGAAGAGAGGCAAAATGGATCCCTACAAAACACCACAATAAATGTGGTATCCATTTTACACCAGAGTGTTGTTTAATTATTTGAGCTTACTTAAACATGCCCATACTGTAATTTCTGTTTTGGTAATAAAAATAAAAAACATTTTTCATAAGATTCGGTCATTCATTCGTTCAACACATATCGATAGAAAAATATCTACACGTTCACGCACTAAATGTCCCCCCGCCCCGCAGAAATTGGTTGATGATGTTTTCATACATTCGCTCTTGCGTTTCATATCCAGTGGTTAATTCATCCAAGATTTTACGTCATGGATTTATTATTATGGTCTAGTCTTTCTTTCCTATTTCTTTCTTATGGACAGAAATACTTGATTCTTATATTAAATCCTTATCCTTCTTTTTTTCACTCAACAGACTTGTAATAACTTCTTCAATCTAAATCTTAAAACCATGAGTTTAAATCATTTGTGTATTAGTTCGACAGGTGTTATTGTTTCAATAGAGATATCTGTATACAGGCTGTATATCGCGTTCCATGGGAGCTACATAATCAAATACAATCAAAAATCCAGAAAGTAACTGGAGGCTTGACTCGTTTAGCCTCAAGAACTAAGGTCAAAAAGGATGACTCTGCAAAACAGCGTCCTCATCTGCCACGCGATCACGCCCTTGCTTATATTCAGGATCATGTCCAGTTGGTCAGGTATGTAGATACATATGCCGTTTAAATATCTATTAAAATAGCATTATATGCAAAAGGGCCTAACCGTTTAATATTTTTAGGAGCAAACATTTTAGACTACGTAATATGTGTCTAGCCCATTGATGTAATATAAAAAACTAGATTAAAAATCAGTGTTAAAAAAGTGTCCCAACTAAATGTGCACCCTTTCGATATAAGGGTGTATATTTTATGCAACCTATACCAATCGAATAGACACAAATATCCGTAGTATTGCATAATGTCCGGGTTATAAAATTGACTGTACCATAAAATCGACGTCAATCATTCAATAGATGACAGTTTAGGGTGTCATTTTTGTATCGAACTTCGTGTGTCTATTCAGATGCGCTTGGTTGGGCGGTGTCCGAACAAGCATGCAAACGTCGGCACACACTACGCGGTATGTCCAAGCGGAGTGGGCGAGCGCGTGGCGGGAACTGACCAGGGAGCGGGCGCTGTGGGGCCCCGCGAGCCCCGACCCGCTGCGGAAGTGGACCCTAGACTGCACCGAGGGCCCTTGTCGCATGCGCAAGATGCTGAGGCACAATCACGCGTTCTACCACCACTATCCGTATCGACCCGAGCTTGAAAATCCTGATAATGTAAGTGCATGTTAATTTAAAAAAAAACTAAACGAATTGGTAATAGCGCCCTTTGCAAAATCTATGAAATCGAGGTATCACAGAGTGAAAATATGCTAACACTGTCGTCGGCATGTCATGCGCTTAATTTCTGCTGTGCAATGTAGTTGTAGGTTGTTTAAACCAACTATAGCATTAAGCTATTTTTATTGCATAGATAAATCGTTGCGGTTTCGGATCCCGTAGTTAAAAAATATTATCCTGCAATAAAAAAAATACATGTCTATTTTTTTATTTTAATGTCCGTTAATGTTGCTTAAGTACTGAGATTGCTAAGTGTAACAAATTGGGAAAAATTAAGTCCTAAAGAGCTTTTATTAACACATATTTTTAACCTCATTAGAAACAGTTAAAGTACAAAGTAGCCCAAAGTCTCGACAGCAAAGAATACTACCGAGTGTATCAGCAGTGGCGAACAGCCGGCAATACCTTGGATGAAGCGGATTGCGCTGAGGTGGAAGTTGAACAAGTTCACCAGGAAGAAGATAACAGGTATTGTAGAAAAATATCTGTATGATAAACAGAGTACACCTTCATTATAATGTACTATACATTAGTATACATGTGATATACTGTATTTTTGTTATACAGTAACAGCTCATCAACCGACCATAGAAAGTCAGATTTCAGTGATTGAAATTCATTATTAATGTCAACACTCGATTTAGAAAGTCTGAGTAGCAGTATTCGGGTAGGTTGACATTTTATATGCATGCAGCTGCTTCAGTTGCAGTAAAGCTCACAACAAACAACCTAAAAATTCACATATTATTAGTCTATTCAATGATGTCCGATGATTAAGTTTTAATAAAAAAATCTTTTTTTCTTTTAGTAATAGAGACCAATCGCTTGATGTGTCTAATGAAGACGGCTCGCCTTCAGCTCTAGTTAGCAGCGGCGTTGTCAGTCGCGGCACGAATCAGTCATCAAGCGAAGGTAACGTTCGTCTAGTTGATACAATAATATGCAAAAGTATCTTGCTAAGACATTAGCCTGATTGTAGTCGAAATATTAACGGTAAAAAGAACAGATTATAAATCTAAATCTAATAAAATAAAAGCAATTAAACGTCAAGTCAACATTTATTTTAATTTTTAAACCTTTAATCATAATTTATATTTTAAACCTCCAAACAAAATATTTTAATCATGTTGTATGTAGTGTCTAAGCTATGTTCACTTATAAAAGTAGAAGTGTAGATTTAGTCTTGCACATTTCATCTGTGGCGATCGTGGCGAGTTTCGTTATTTTAACATCAATGTCATTTCTCAATAAATATTTGTACTTTGTAAAGTATTCGCAAGGAACGGCAGTATTTTTGAACGGTTTTATTTAGCTTTTGTTTTTATATATGTAATGTAGGTCTTTTTGTCAAAGCTGTTCTTTTTGCTATGGATGTTATCTCTTAAGCATTATCATTAGTAGCATATATCAAAGAAATTGCGATGCCTTTACCTTCAAAAGTAAAATTATGAAATAAACCAGAGACTAATGTGAGTGCCTTTCCAATGTATCTAAACAATATATTCTTGTAATATAGGAAACGAAGATGGGCCTGATAACGAAGACGAAGACGAACCCCAACCGCCACCTCCAGATAATCAAACTCTGCTAAGATTGCTTGAGCATCACGAAAAGGTATAAAACATGTAGTATGCTAAAACACAATCATTGCCCATAATCAGTGTGTTTCATGGACTTGACAATAAAAACACATTTGTAGTCACTCTCATATTATTTTAGTCTACATAATGCCATTTAATATTTTTATATAATCATAATTTTAATTTTAGATCTCTCACATGTTTCGTTGTGCTCGTATACAAGGCTTGGATACGTCCGAGGGCCTTTTATTGTTTGGCCGCGAGCACTGCTACGTCATAGATGGTTTTACGCTACTAAAAAATAGGGAAATCAGAGATTTAGACAGTTGTCCAGACGATTACGAACCCATACTTCCTAGTCAAGGTATCCAAAGAAGTAACCAAAGACAGTGTTCCAAGTTTCTCTATGAAGACATACGGTAAGACTTAAAAGATTATTTAATTTATTTTGTTGTAAACTATGTTTGAATGAAAATCTCATAATATAATTTAATCTATCAGGGAAGTCCACAAAAGAAGATATTTGTTGCAACCAATTGCGCTGGAAGTGTTTTCAAGTGATGGCAGAAATTACTTACTTGCCTTCCCGAGAAAAGTACGAAATAAGGTCAGTAGCAGCGTAGTAGTCTAATTAAAACTTTCAGATAATGAAACATGACACTTCACTGTCTTTGAAACAAGGATTTGATGCAGGTATACTTTTTTCTTCTTAGTAAAGGAGAACCCCATTTTTGAGCCCGACGTTACAACAATGAATATTATGCCAAAAAATTCCTTTTATGTAACTTGCCTATTTCTCCAAAAAATCGTTTAATTGGCAATGGACAAGTGGAGAAAATGGATAAAATACGTATTGTTTTTCTAATACTTAAACAGTCTCTGTAAACCGTTTTACACACATTTAAACTAAATAAAATAAAACGTGACTATCTCCGTAAACGCTCTGTCACTTCATAGAGCGGGGCTTTTAACGTCTTAATCGATTTGGAATAAATCGAATTATAGTAATACTTCTTTACAATTGCATTTTTTAAGGAATACGCTAAATAATTCGTTTGAAAAGCCTGATATAAATATAAAAAACTTAGAGAATGTAATTAACATTTTTTTCCACGAGCTTTGCAGTTCAATAAGTAATCATTGATAAAACAATTGAACATTTTGAATAGTTCAATTCCTGATGTAACAGGTTGCACTATTATCAAGAATATCAGCTGACAATGATTAAGTTAATTGTCAATTGTCATTCACTCCAATTCACTCACATTTCGTTTCGTACATAGAGTACATTTTAACATGTTTCGTACTCGTGCGCAAGTTAATGTGGTTGGCATTTTTCTTACTGCCCTGCTAAAGTGCTCTGTTTACTACCTATATTGCCCATAGATAAAAAAGGAACCTAGATCTTATCCAGATAAAGTACCAAAATGGTATTTTTTTTGTAAAATAATACATGATATAGGTTATAAAATAAAATAAGTTCATTTAAGTAACTTTCCCATTGTAGAAAGTTGTGAAAATAGGGCTTATGAATCTTTTCAATATGCTTTAATTTATGGCCAATTTCCAGCCTTGTAACATCTGGCACAAGATTGTATGGGAAACGGGTTTGTCCTTTAAACTGACAACAGGGCATTTTGGGACAATAACATACACCATCGTTACAGAACATGAAAGCTTCATAGAATTTTAGGGGTACAGTTCCATTTCTAATCGATCTAAAAGACCTCAAAGCGAAAGCTTGAATATGAAAGTCAACACAGCCACTCATCTATACGGACCCAAACTGTCTAAACATATTAATTATATTAATTTAACAGATTTAATCAATTCAAAACAAAATTATACAGTAAGTGTAAAAAAGTGTGATTAATTTTAACATTCTTGATTAATGTTATGCTAAAGAATGCTTTCATGACATTAGGTATATAGTATTGTTACATCATTTCTAATATTGGTCTTAGTTCAGTGGTGTATTTTTGCCTAAAAACATATTATGATTATTAACAGGCAACAGCATGTCAACCTACCACAAAACGACATTTTTTTTTCAATTGATATTTATCTCTACTTGTTGGACTTAAAGTTGAAAATCAGTTCAATGACCTTTAATTTTTTGAGTAGATTGACCTGCCGTTCCCTGTACACTTACATTCAATTTGAAACAAATATTTACTGATATTTTTAGGTTTATAGCAGATTCACAGCGCTTGCGACGGGCATGGCGGACAGCGCCGCGGGCAGCGTGGCGGGGCAGAAGCGGGGCGTGGCCGTCGAGCAGGCCGGCGGGCTGCTGGCCACGCTCATCGGCGACACGTCCGTCACGCAGCGGTGGCTGGTGCGTACTGACAAACACAGTCTAACTTACCGGATAGCTACGTCGCGGGGCAAACACAGTCTCGCTAGATAGGCTAGCAGGATATTGTAAAATATAATATTACGCTACAATGTTATTCTAACTTTTGGTCAGTACTAAGGTAGAGTAGGTACTACGTTATACGTTGGAACGATTTTTACTTTGTTTCGCGAACTTCTGTTAATAATGTAACGCGAAACTTTAAATGGATCCTTTCTCCTTTGATTGGATTCAGTCAAATAAAACATTATCAATGAAAACGAGATTATATTTTCTTAAATTACAAGATTATTTTAGTAAAAAACACGTTTTTTTTTAAGTTGGATTTCATGAAATAGGTATCGC
Organism: Anania crocealis; assembly: GCA_949315895.1. Lineage (NCBI taxonomy): Eukaryota > Metazoa > Arthropoda > Insecta > Lepidoptera > Crambidae > Anania > Anania crocealis. The sequence goes on from OX438856.1 coordinate 4,310,490, forward strand.
TATCCTTATTTTCCCAGCGTCAAATCCAAACCAATTGGTTTACCCGCCATACTTGGTCCGCCAAGTCAACCAACTTTATTGAAACATTTGTGTCACTCACAAATACTAAAATGCTCTATCGAGCTTTCGACTTAGGCTGAACGTAAATATCGAAAGACAGATACAATTTCTAGAAGGCTGAGATTTGCCTGGATTTGACTGATTCACTGTAGCTTAGACTAAGATAGTCTTCCGTAAATAGTGCAAGTGCTCTTAGTCTGTGATCGGGATGTTAATAAATAATATAACAATTTAACCTTTTATTACAGAGAGGCGAGATATCAAACTTTCAGTACCTGATGCATTTAAATACTCTAGCCGGTCGTTCATACAACGATCTAATGCAATATCCAGTGTTCCCTTGGATTCTCGCTGACTATGATTCGATGGAGCTGGATCTTAACGACCCGGCCACATTTAGAGACCTCACGAAACCAATGGGCGCTCAAAGTACGGATAGGCTGGAACAGTTTCGCAAGAGATATAAGGTATTTCCCCTTCCTAAATTAATTTACCTTTGTATAATCCTCAGATCATATAAAGGAATAGATATGAAATGGGGGCGTGGCTCGAGCGAAACCAATATGGGCAAACAGAACTATTGCACTCTAAGGCGGATTAGTTGTACTTCACCCGCGCCGACGCAACGATCTCCTCATTTAATTAAAATGCCGTAATTACTTGTAAAAATAGAAGTGTAACAAAAGACTACATTAAGGATGGAGTCATTTACCATATATAGGTATTAAAATTTTATCATTTATTTGCTTATAAATCCATTAAACGTAATATTTAATGAAAATATCCATATAACGATAATTGTATCGGCACAATATTGATTCAGGGTTTGATACTAACTAGCTGTGTTATGAGTACTATGCGACTGCGCAATGTATCGAGGTTTAATTGAAGCGTTCACTGCCAGACGTGTGCGTCGCGACCACACTTTGTAGCCATCTAATTAGGTATGTAGTCCGATCCGAGTATTATTGATAGTTTTCTTAGTTCCATACTCGACTGTTTCATGAATAATTTCGTGTATAAAATTTAAGTTGTAATTTAATATAATCTTATGATATAAATTAAGTATTTTAAACCCGCACATAAAGGGGTACCTTTTTTGCCCTTATTAAAAACCTGATTATAAATTAAATAGAGGTAATATCGTACGTAACGTGGTAAACATGTAGTTTAAATAGATAGTCACTATTTGATATTGCTATACTTTGTTTCAGCTTTCCAAATAATTCTCATATAAATGAAAAATGGATAAATGCCACTGGCAGAGGGCCTACTTGGTTAAAAGTTTTTAAATGTTGTTTACCTGTTTATATTTTTTTTATCATGCTGCCTTAATTAATAAAGCGCTTTCGAGATATTTGAGGAGCTGGGAGACACCTTGTATAAGAAGAGAATTCTACTATAAAAGTTTTACATTGTAGGTGCAGAAATAATGAGCTCAAAAAAAAAACATCTCCTTTTCTTCTTTAAACTGAAATGGCTACCATTTTATTATCATTCTATCTACATAAATAAGTTTTATTTTTACGAAAGCTTTATATAAATGTGCAACAGATTTCGGCAAACTTATTAGCAATGTCATCGAAAATTATCGATAGTCTAATTGACAGACATGGTCGCTGCACTAATTTGCACACACCAAATGACGCATTGTGTAAGTGAGTAAGTGGTAGCCGCTGTTATTGGGTCCATGTTTGTGTGCGCACCAATGAGCGTTGTAAATTGATTTAGTGTGATCCTTATGCTTACAACGGTGTTATTGTAGTTGCGTTGCACACAAAAATAATTCGGAGACAGACACAGATCTCCTTCTTTATATGATCTGAGGTATAATCACTGTAATGTATGTTTTATGTTATATTATTGCATTTTTATAAATAAAATATTTTTACTGTCGCGTTAATAATAAACTGTCTCATTTGTTTCAGGAATGGGACGACCCACACGGAGAGACACCTCCCTACCACTACGGCACACATTATTCATCAGCTATGATCGTGTGTTCGTACCTCGTAAGAATGGAGCCGTTTACACAACACTTTCTGAGACTACAAGGTGGCCACTTTGATTTAGCGGATAGGTATGATATATCTAAATTATAAAATTTTGTATAAACTGACCTAAATATAATTAATACTATATATATGTTATTTATTACAGAATGTTCCATTCGATAAAAGAAGGTTGGAACTCAGCATCTCGACATAATATGGCAGACGTGAAAGAACTTATACCTGAATTCTTCTATCTACCAGAATTTCTAGTCAATTCAAACAACTTTGATTTAGGTAAGATCTATTTCTAGGTCTTTTTAGAACCGTTAGTGGAGTAAAGTATTGTAAATCAAAAGAACGTTTTACTGTTTTTCCAAGTTTCCAATGGTGCGTGCATAAGCAATTGGTAGATCAGTTCACATTTTAACGGAATGAACATAATATGCACTGTAGGGTGTAAGTCTACAAGTGATAATGATATTGATAATGATAAGTGTTGATAATAATGATATAATAGGGCGGGAAAATATGATAAAACACCACGCTCTATGAATGCGTTTATTGCACTAACTTATAAATGGTTACATTACGGCAGTTTGACCTAGTTATGACGCAATATCCATAAGTCACTTAAATTATAACATTATTTTGCATGAATGTGCGTTTAACCGTACATCTTGCCCACTTAAGAAAAGAAACAAATACAAAAATTAAATTACAACAAATGATAAAGGTATATAAAAATAATATTATCGTTAACTCATTGGAGTGGGCACGTCAAACTTATGCCGAGTAGTGGTAGGTGAAGAAGTCTGTTGCTCCACATTAGTGATGCTTGCGGTGCGCGGCAGCGGTACGGGCGGCGCGCTGATTGCAAGCCGAGGTAGCTCTAGCCGAAGCTGTTTCCATCTTCTCCACAGAATTAGGATGACTCCGCCAACCAGTATTAATCCACCCAAAATTATATATAAAATGGAGTAGTGGTGTATATCATGGGTACTCAATTGTTGTGAGGAGTTTTCCTTCAATTGATCAATCTGTGTCTTCAGTCGATCCCAGATCTCCTGCTGAGGTTGAACTGATGGGGAGAGGTCTTCGAATGATGATATACTTGTGTTAATAACAGTGTTCAGAACAGATGTCTCGGGAATAGCCATGATGTTAGGCTGCCGCTGCACTTGATTCAAAAAGTTGTTATGTGCGTATACTGTGTACATGTCTCCTTTAATAGTGCAACCCTGACCTAGGGCAAGGACGCCATTCCCAGCTACACTTTTTATTACCATATCAGTCGTACAGAAAATGCGCAGTCTGCAGTCTCGGCAACACGAGTACAGCCAATTGTTTTGTTGATGTAATCTGATCCACCTGTCGGCGTCGCACGTGGATAGTCGTGTGCTGCACGGTGTCGAATTAATTGTTTCTGTATTTATTAATTTGATATCACAGATAGAATTTTTTATTTTCATGTCATAAATAGGTTTTTCTAAATTACACAAGAATCTGTTTGTCTGTGTGAGCAGGCAGCTCTGAAGATCATTGTGTGATAAGAAGATTACCATATCTTTTCTCAAATTAAATGCGATAAAGGGGAAAGTTGGTATTATATGTTGCATATATTCTCCCTTTTTTTGTGGTACTGTGATAACTCGATCTAACTCATACAGCTCGTTGCTCACAAGTGGGATTCGTATCTCTATTATGAGGTAGTCTTCTACAACTCTTGCAAATACTCTTAGTAGTCTGTATAGTTGTCGTAAATTATCCTTGTCGGTGGGCAGAGTCAATTCTCCATGCAGTTGACCCTGGATAATGTTGACTTGCTCTTCTAATTGTCCCGGGGGAAGCAGTCGGGTATCAATGTGGCCATGACTAATGTCAGTCACTGTGTCGATGAGGGTTTGTTGTATACGTTTCAGGTTTGATAGGTATGTATAAGCGGCCAATAAGGACGACATCATATACATAGCGTGATTGTTGGCAAGGCGAACTTCTCCGACTTCGAGTGATAGATTTCGAAGGTGTTGTTTGAAAAATACAAGCTGTTTATTCATGATGTCTTCGTTTCGCCGTATTATGTTGTACTCAGACTCAATCACAAGTGTTTGGTTTTTTATAAGATTCTGCAGGTGATTCTCATTTTGAGCCACTTTTTCGATATCATCCTTGTATTGTTCTGCAAATCTCTCATCTAAAACACCGAACAGAGAATTTGCTATGTAGCCTACTCCGTTTACTAACCCTCTTTTTCGTCGTAAGTGTTGGTTAGTAAATAAGCTATTAAGGTGGTCAATTTCACTAGTGTCGTGTTGCAATTGCAAAATGATACTGCTGTACTGTTTTTCTTGATTAGAGCACATTCCTTTTAAGTGCGTGATATATTCCTTGATATCTGACAGTCCATGCCAATATGTGGACATGTTATAATACATGATTAACTTCCACTCATCCCTGATATGCTGCAACTCGGATACTTTATCGAAGTACAGGCCCTGATGATCACTCAGAGCGGTGAAATTGTAAGGTACAGTGCCTTGTACGCCAGGTGATAGTATAAGCGTCATAGTCAACAAGGCCGCCATAGAGATGAAGTGACTGTAGGCGCATCTGTTAGGTCGCCGAAGCACCCGTTTGTTGCTGTCTTCATGATCTTGTGTCATCTGTGAGTCATCTTTTATGGGTGTAACTTGTTGCTCGACGTCGTTATTGATAGGTAGAGTTACAAGTTTGGTGATAGGACGTTTTATAACGTTGTTCCGTGTTTTTAAGGAGACTACTCTGACGTAGCCATCCTTTCCGGGGTGCAGTTCTTGTACACGACCCAGGGCCCATTTTCCAGGTGGCAAGTTATCATCCCGAATAATAGCGATGTCGTTTAACTCAATGTTTTTTCTAGGCGTTCTCCATTTTGATCGTATCTGTAGTTGTTGTAAGTATTCACCAGACCATTTTTTCCAGAACTGTTTGTTCATTTGTTGAACAAGTTGCCAGCGAGCAGGTAAGTTGATGTTATCTGGATCCGTTTGTGGTCTTGATAACAGTGATCCACCAACCAGAAAGTGACCAGGTGTCAAATAGTCGTCTTCGAGGCTCTCAGTCAACGGGCACAGCGGGCGGGAGTTCATACATGCCTCTATTTGATAAAGCAACGTGATAAACTCTTCATAGGTAAGTTTTTGTTCTCCCAGCACACGCTTAAGATGATACTTCATGCTTTTAACAGCAGATTCCCAAAGTCCCCCAGCACTGGCCCAAGTGGGCACGTTGAAGTGCCAGGTGACTCCCATGTCGTTGATTTTCTTGATAAAGTTGTCATCCATGGTTTGTAAGATCGCCTTGTATTCTTGTTTTAGTACTCGAGCCGCACCGACAAAGTTTGTACCATTGTCAGAGTACATGTGTTGTGGTGTACCCCGTCGGGAGTTCATGCGTCGAAATGCCGCGAGGAATGCTGTAGTAGTGAGGTCCGACACTAATTCAAGGTGGACCGCCTTAGTCGCCAGGCACACGAAAACAGCAATATAACCCTTCGTGGTTTTGACGCCTCTTCCCTTATTGGTTTTGATGTCCACATGCCCTGTGAAATCAACCCCAGTATTTGTGAAGGGCCTCGAGGGCGTGATTCTTGGAGTCGGTAAATCGGACATGATCTGCTGCTGCGTTTCTTGGCTATAACGTCTGCACTTAACACACAGCCGAAGTTGTTTTTTCACAGTGCGAACGCCGCTGATAATCCAGTATCTATTTCTAATGTGTGATAGAGTAAGTCGCGGTCCGCCGTGCAATGTCACAATGTGAGCTTGATTAATTATTAGTTCCGTAAGTCGACTACGTGATGGCAACAGTACAGGATGTTTCGCAGAATAATTAAGGTTTGAGTTTTGTAGTCGACCACCAACCCGCAGTATGTTATGCTTGTCGAGAAATGGATTTAAGCTTGATATTTTGCTTGAACTTCTTACGTATCCCTTTTTCTTTATGTGACTAATTTCATCTTCGAATTCCAAAGATTGCGCATGTTTTATAATAACGTTTAGAGCATCATGTATCTCTGCTGAACTCAGTGTTTTTGCATTTGCACTTTGTTCCACTGAGTGTCGTTTGCGCAATCGATCGATAAATCGCAATACCCAGGCAACGACTCTCGTGACGTATGTAAGCGAGCTGCAGTTGTTTATTAATTTAGTAATAATTGTGTCATGATTTAAGGCTGCGTTTACATTACGTAATTTTATTTCTATTGTCGGACTTTCAATTTTTTCTGATGTCATGTCACATGGATTGCTTGTAGTGAGCCACTGTGGTCCTTCCCACCATTGTTTCTCTAGGAGCTTTTCTGTAGTAAGCCCTCTCGTGGCGCAGTCTGCGGCATTATCTGCAGATTTTACATGACGCCATTGAGATGCGGGTATAATGTCAGTGATAAGTCGTACTCTATTAGCAACAAATTGTTTCCACCTTGTGATATCGCCATGTAGCCAGCCGAGAACGACCATGGAGTCAGTCCATGCATTGATATTTATAGTATGATAATCGGTGGATATGGCTTCGACGATTTTTACCATAAGCTGTGATAACAGGTGGGCTCCCAGAAGTTCAAGTCTTGGTAAAGATATAATTTTACCTTGTGGTGCCACTTTTGTTTTCGCTGCAATGAGGCGTGATGTGTATTCACCCTTAGCATTCTTTGTTACTACGTACACGGCGCACGCATAAGCCTTTTCTGAGGCGTCACAGAAACCGTGTAGTTGATATGATGTCTTGTTGCCACCCAGATATCTTGGAATGCTAAAGCCTTCTATGTTCATAAGATCAAGACGGAGATGCTGCCAATCAGTGAGAATATCTGTAGGTAACTTGTCATCCCATTTCATGTCAGTTGACCAGGTTCTTTGGAATAACAACTTTGCCTTGATAGTGATAGGGGATAGCCAGCCTAGGGGGTCATATATTTTCGAAATATCTGATAGCAATTGTCTTTTTGTATGACTACCCTGGCTTTCTTCTTGATAGTTGATTTTATTTTGAAACGTAAAACTGTCGGATATCGGATTCCATCGAAGACCCAATGTTTTTCTAGATTCCATATCCTTGAATTCGAAAGGCGTATTCAATTGTTCTGACTGTAGATCTTTAATGAGAGCCGAGTTATTGCTGGACCATTTACGTAAGTTTAGTCCTGCTCCTCTCAGTACTTCAATTAACTGCGCTTGCAATTCTTTTGCGTGTTCTATTGAATCATGACCTGTCATAAGATCGTCAGTGTAGAAGCAGTTCTCTAGTGCTTGAGCTGCTAGTGGGTAATCATTGGCGTTATCTCTACCAATTTGTTTTAAGGTACGCATCGCTAAAAAGGGCGCTGCTTTGGTGCCGTATGTTACGGTCGTTAAATGATATTCACGGAGTAGATCTTCAGGAGAATCTCTCCAAATGATAGTTTGCAGGTGTTGATCAGATTCTCTGACGAGGAACTGGCGGAACATCTTTTCAATGTCTGCTGTCATGACGTATCTATGCATCCTCCACTTCAAGATGAGCCCTTGCAGGTTTTGTTTTAAATTGGGCCCACACTCCATTAGGTCATTGAGACTGTAACCTGACGAAGTTTTCGCAGACGCATTGAAAACAACACGTAATGCAGTTGTCGTAGAGTCCAATTTCATAACACCGTGATGCGGTAGGTAATTTGAGGGCGTTGACGTCATCGGGTCAGCTAAGCGCATATGTTGTAATGATTTATATTCGTGAATAAATTTTTTATAAGAGTTTGATAATTGTTCATTTTTTGACATCCTTTTTTCTAGTTGTTTGAATTGTATAATAGCCTTTGATCTTGATGTTCCCAGTTTCTCTTTATAGTTTGGCTTCATAGGAAGAGCGACTTCATACCTGCCGCTGTTTAAACGTCGTGTAGTTTTCTGATAAAATTGCTCACAATACTCTTCTTGTTCTGTCATTGAAGATGGGTGCAGATAAATGTCTTCAACCTCCCAAAACTTGGACATGTCTTCAAGTCTGTTTACTACCACATTGCAGTTAAATGTCTTAACACTTCCTGATAATATCCAGCCGAGCTTTGTTTGCTGGGCAATGGGCGCTTGTGGTGGGCCCTTAATGAGGCCGCTCATAATAATTTCTGAATAAATGCTCGCATCCAGTAACAAGTCAATGGGTTTAGAAATGTTATATTCAGGATCTGCGAGGTTTATATTTTGAATGTGTGACCATGATCGTTTATTAAAGGATGCGTTTGGTAAGTTATTGATCACTCTTGATATAACTAACGCCTGTGTTGTGAATTGATAGTCGTTATAAATAGATTCACATTCCATAGTCACAATGCCCTTACTAGATTTGGATGATACTCCAATACCTGACACCGAGGCCTGGTATTTCTGTCTTTGAAGTCCCAACATCTGAGCTGCATTTTCCGATATAAGCGATATTTGAGACCCTTGGTCTAAGAGTGCTCTGAGTATGATATAACTGTCATTCGCTGCCTTTACTTTCAATGATATGGTGGTCAAAAGAATTTCTTCATCTTCGGCGGCCACGTGATTTACGTTATGTTGCTTGTCACTAGGCGGCCTTATACGGTCAGTCGATGGGCTTGATGACCCGGTCGATGAACCTTTTTTTGCTGACGACTCTATCTGTAGTATATCGTCGTGAATTATTGTATTATGCTTGCCTTCGCATGTCCGACAGCGTCGTTGCGAAACACAAGGTTTGTTGTAGTGCTTATAAAGACAGTTTTGACATACTTGTTGTTTTCTAATTGCTTTCATTTTGTCTTCTGACGTCATGTTAAGGAACTGATTACATTTGTAGAGATCGTGTGTAGCCTGACAAATGGGGCATCTTGGCGTAAATGTAGGCACTGATTGGTATGTTTGCAGCTTGCGGTTGTAGATTGATGTTGGTTTTGGAGCTTGTCGGTTAGAAGGAGTTGTATAGTTTTCTTGCTTGTCTCGTTTATTAATAGGCTCAAGGGCTGTGAACTTGCTTTCTATAAACTGCATTAGTTCGTCTAGTGATGGTAAGTCTCTAGGAGACTTGCGAGTTTGCTTATAGTCTCTGTATGTTTCCACGTCCAATTTTTTAGTTATAAGGTGCACTAAAATTGGATCCCATGTGGTGGTATCCACCCCCAAGTTGTGGATAGCATGTACACACTCCATTGTTGTGTCGTGTAACCGTTTTAATTCAAAGGAGGTTTGTTTATGAATAATGGGTTGATTCAAAAATATTTCAAGTTGATTGGTGAATAGAGCAAAGGGGTTGTTGTAGCGATGTGTGAGGATCTCCCATGCACTGTCATAGTTTTCTGATGATATAGGTAGATGCTGGATGAGGCGTTCAGCTTCGCCTTTTACCTTGGCCTTTAGGTGTTGCATTTTTTGGGACTTACTCAGACCTTTATTATTATGAATTGTCTCGTTAAACATGTCAAAGAAAGTAGGCCATTGGGTGTATCGTCCACCAAAATTAGGTATCTCTACTTTTGGTGTAGATTGTTGAAGATGAGTGTTCGAAGAAAGTTCTCGATTGAGCTGTTTTTTGATGCTGTTATATTTTTCTTCGAATTTATCAAATTCGGCTTCATAATGCGCGTCTTGTCCTTGCAGCATATTATCGATGCGTAGGTGTAATTCATCAATAATACGCCAGCGGTATTGTAAGTCTCTTAATTGATCCTCGATTTCCCACTTCTCCTCCATGTTATTTAGATCAATTCGCCTAATGATGCGAGAAAATGCTCGAAAGTTTGTCCTCTGCTGAGAGAGTAAATCGTCAGCCAAGTTGATACCTCGAGTTTCCACGTGACTGACAGGCACCTCGAACTGTGACTTGTTGCTAGTAGAAGCTGCGGTGTCACTAGTATGACCACTTTCTTGCTTGGTTTGTGGTTTTTTGTCAGATTCAGAAGGTCGTGCAGCTTTGTAGCTTGATATGAATGTTCTTTCTGTTTCATAGTACTCCACCATCCTGCCATAAACGTCCTTTGTAAAGTACTCACTGCTCTCATCGCCGAAAGCAACTAATGTCTTATGATTTTGTTCAAATTCACCCCAAAGGTTGTCTAATGCTACAAGTCGTTTTTCGATATAATCTTCAGTTTTTCGTGAAGGTCCATCTTTATGAAAGTTCGTAAATATCTTCTCGATGCTTTTGATAAGTTCACTTTGACGATTCAGGAGATCTTCCATTTTGATAAGTTGATATTGTTGATAGTGTGTAATGCAATAAATAAATGTAGTTTGATGTTAATTTTTCACCTACTCAGTGTTTAAGCAATCCTTGGATAGTATATGCACCTCAATCCGAGCTGGTGAGACCCTCTTCCGGGAGGCCAGTCGAACCGATTTGCTACTACACAAGAAATGCGTACACACCAAGTTGATATTTGTCGCGAAGCGTCTTGTCTTTCTTCGATATGCACTGTTGATAAGCTGATGATCTGTTTCACGGGAAGCACAATGTTGCGAAACGATGTCACGTTGTCGAACCGTGTGGTCCCGCTTTTTTTACCTTACCGCGCGCTAGGTCAAAAGGCTCGAAGGACCAAAATGTAGGGTGTAAGTCTACAAGTGATAATGATAAGTGTTGATAATAATGATATAATAGGGCGGGAAAATATGATAAAACACCACGCTCTATGAATGCGTTTATTGCACTAACTTATAAATGGTTACATTACGGCAGTTTGACCTAGTTATGACGCAATATCCATAAGTCACTTAAATTATAACATTATTTTGCATGAATGTGCGTTTAACCGTACATGCACATATACAATACAATAAAGTTTTAATCAATTACTACTGTTACTTTAACCATTTTAATACTATCGTAACGAAAACATCAGATAGTCGGAACTAGTTTCCTTTAACTCCTGCTACAGGCTATTGATCTAAACACGCAGTAGCCAAGTTCAAGATAACAGAACTGGCGATCAGCACCGAGTACTTGGAGCCACTTTTGACCTCCTCATAACTCAAAAGTATTTGACTTGGACATGTCGGATTTGACTCATATATTTAGACTTGCGAGAGATAGTTGGGCGAATATAATGAAAATAAGCCAAGTCAGACTTTAGGCTTTAGTATATTATTATCTTAAATTTTAAGAAGAAATTATATTTGAAGTTGGTATAAAATACATTATGTTGTTATAAATTCAGGACTGATCATTGAACTTGGCACCCATTTAGATCTCACTTCTTTTATCGTTGAAGTAACTTACCAAGGCATTTATCATAATACTAGCTGTTTTTGCAACATTTTTCACTGATGCTTCGCTCCTATTGATCGTAGCGTGATGTTATTTAATATTTTATATTTATGATTAAATATTTTTTCAATTCGAACCAGTTCTTCCTGAGATTAGCGCGTTCAAATAAACAAACAAACAAACTCCTAAGCTTTATATTGTCAATTTCACACATTTCACATTTATGTTTTTCTTAGGATATAACAATATCTACCGTGACCATTCCATTCCTTCATCTCTCAACATCAAACAGGTAGTAAGCAATCGGGCGTGTCTCTGGGCGACGTTGTCCTCCCCCCCTGGGCCCGCGGCGACCCGCGCGAGTTCATCCGCCTGCACCGCGCGGCGCTGGAGTCGGACCACGTGTCGCACCGGCTGCACCACTGGATCGACCTCGTGTTCGGCTACAAGCAGCAGGGCCAGCCCGCCGTCGACGCCTGCAACGTGTTCCACCACCTTTTCTACGAGGGGAACGTCGATATATACAAGTAATGCGTTTTACACTCACCAGACATTTGAATAGACTAATCATCAACCTGCCATGTAATTAGTGGCTGTTGACATTAAAATTTAACAGGTCTTTAGTTTACTGTTTTCTTGAGTTTATGCGAACAAGTCTATGAAACGTCTGGTTAAATAAAAAATAAACGCATACTAAATCCGTAAAAATAACTTTCATTTCAAGGTGAGCATTGAGCATTCTCACTATCTCATGTATGCGGATGACAAAAAGATATTTTATAAAATTAATAACTTGCAAGACAGTGTTTCTATGCAGTGTGATTTGAATCGCCTATATGATTATTATATTAAAAATAATATAACCGTTAATGCGGGTAAATGCGAATGCATAACATTCACTCGAAAGACAAAGCCTCTCGTACAGAATTATAATATCAACGGAAAACAAATAGAGAGAAAAACCTATGTTAGGGACTTAGGTGTATATTTTGACAGCAAAATGCTACTTTCCCTACACGTTGATAATACTGTTACGAAGGCATTCAAAAATCTAGGCTTTGTTCTCCGTATGTGCAAGCCATTTTCAGATTTATCAATCGTTAAAACAGTTTATAACGCGTATGTGAGAAGTGTCCTCGAATATGCTAGCCCTATATAGTCTCCTCATTATTCTGTATACAAATCCCGTCTGGAGCGTATACAAAAAATTTTTGTTAACCACCTAAAATATCGTAGTCGTAGGACTTTTAGAACTTATGAGGAAGGCTGTAAAGAACATAGTATCTTACCTCTGGAGCAGCGGCGCATATTGTTGGATATGGGTCTGCTGCATGACATAGTAAATAATAAAGTCGACTGTCCGTATCTGGTATCCAAGATCACATTTCGTACGCCTAAATACCGAACCCGTCAAACCCCACTATTGGAAACTATGCGGCATCGTTCGAAATTCCTTCAAAATTCAGTTTTGTTGCGTCTGCCACGTGAATATAACGCGCGTTTTAAAGGTGTTGACCTCTTTTCGAACACTAAGCGCAAGTTTAAAAGAGAAGTAGGTGCATTGTTGGATTCGGGTGTAGGTGTGTGCAGTAACAAAAAAATAACAAAAAATAAAATAATAAAAATAACAAAAAGTAACATTTATTAGGAATAAAGTTAAATAAAATTTATATTACATCAAAAATTAAAAATAAATAGAACAATTTAATATGTTCCACATTAATTTCATGTCTCAAATGACATTGAGTTGGTTGTCGTGCTGATTTCTGTTTTGTTGTGTATTGTGTGTGTTCTTGATAATGCGTGGATATTGTTAGCATTTCCATCCTTTACTTGTGCTATTGATAAGATAAGGGAAACCTGTTATTGGCCATATTTACTATCAATTAATGGATGTTAACATTGTATATATACGCTGTTGGTTAAGGTCTTTAGTTGAAACACGGCCGCCAAATAAGAATCGAAGTCACTGACGTTAGTCAAATCCTCACATCTAGACCTCATAATAATAATGTCATTAAACTTTATCTGATAAAATTTATCATCATGCATCACGACACTAATAAATATTTGAGTAAGGAAGTTACCACAATTCTTGGTAACGATACTATATTTTTGTTTTCATTTTTTGTAGCATTGATGATCCTTTGAAGAAAAACGCTACAATCGGATTTATCAATAACTTCGGACAGATACCTAAGCAATTGTTCAAAAAAGCTCATCCTAGCAAGAAAATGTCGCAGAGGAGCTCGACTATTTTAGACCCGAACAACATAATACCATCTCAAGGAATCACTCCTCCTGAAAAATTGTTTTTCCACAATTTGGAAAATTTGCGACCTTCGCTGCAACCTGTGAAAGGTGAGAGTGTATTGATTTAAAATTCTTTGTTATAATTAATGAACCCAAAAAATATAATTAACATGTTGTCTAGGACAGTATTTGAGCGTAAGTCATACATCTATCTCTAGGGTCTAACGACTGATTGATAAGATATTAGTCGCTAAGCCTAATCTTAGGGTGGCTTAATTACATCTAACAATCAGTTTAGCGGCTAGTGTCTAGATGGGGAAAGAACACCACCTTGTAGTCGATATGATGTTTGTGCCTGTCAGAGAGTTCTTTATTTTTCCTGTATGTAATGCAGATATTTACAGTAAAAGATAAATTCACTCGAAATCTATAATCTGTCTTCCTTTACAGAGGTAAAAGGTCCAGTCGGTCAAATTTTGTACACCGACAAGGCTATACTGGCCGTAGAACAGAACAAAGTTCTTATGCCGCCATCGTACAATAAGTATGTTGCGTGGGGCTTCGCGGACCACTCTCTACGCATCGGAAACTATGACAACGATAAAGCAGTGTTCGTATGCGAGGCGGTCGCACAGGCTTGCGGGGAGATAGTCACCTGCGTCTGTCCCTCTGCTAAAACCATCGTCACTGCTGGTACAAGCACTGTAAGTATATCTAGTACTACGCTGGCTTTGCAGCAATAAGAATATGTTTGAAACTTGTGACGCAGTGTCTCGGTGGCTTAATGGTATAGCGCCGCGCGCGGTATGCAAGGAGATGCGGTTTCGAGTCCCGCCTGAGACATAACCGCCGACGCACAATTTTTCCAAGTTTAAATACTGATATCAAGTACTAGTCTTGTAATGAAAGCAACGATGCTTATATTCTGCTATTGTAATCGTTGACAACTGTTACCAACTCTTGTCTTTCTCTATCACTAAACTTGAAAACGAGAAAGTAAAGCATTGTGCGGTCTAAGTATTAGAACATAATGTACACAATCGGTTACGCGTACATAGAAACGCTGCAGATGTGGAAATGGAAGAACATGTAATGTATGTCAATAATGTCAGGGATCAGTATTAGGACCCCTGCTATTTTTAATTTATATAAATGACCTTCCGTGTTATTTATATAAATAATATATCATAATCTTTGTGAGATGGTATTGTTTGCAGATGACACATCAATGATTTTTAAAACTAAGAGGGGCGAATGTTCATTTGATGATGTTAACAATACCCTTTCTAAATTATTACATTGGTTTACAACAAATAATCTTTTACTAAATGCAAATAAAACAAAATGTGTAAAATTTACCATGCCCAATGTAAGATTTGCTGCTACTCATATAATTGTTAAAGATGAACCACTAAACTCTGTAGATTTAACTACCTTTTTAGGTATAACTGTAGACTCTCATTTGCAATGGGGTGCTCATATTAGGGTGCTGTCTGGAAGACTTAGTTCTGCTGCTTATGCTGTGAGAAAGATAAGGCAATTGACTGATGTTGAAACGGCAAGATTAGTATATTTTAGCTACTTTCATAGCATAAAGTCATACGGAATTCTGTTGTGGGGCTCAGCGGCAGATATTGAGTCAATTTTTATATTACAAAAACGTGCTGTACGGGCTATTTACGGCCTTCGACCCCGTGACTCGCTGAAAGAGCTCTTCAAAGAGATTAATATACTTACAGTGTCTTCTCAATACATTCTCGAGAATATGGTTTACGTTCGTAAGAACATACATTTATATCTTAAGAAAAGTAACGTACACAATTTCAATACCAGAAATAAAGATAAACTTGCCGTTCCAGGCTTCAGACTGCGAAAAGTAGGAAAATCGTTTATGGGAAATTGTATCCGTATTTTCAACAAATTACCAAAGAATATTGCTGAACTCCCTGTACATAAACTTAAATCGTATGTCAAAGTTATTTTAATGAAAAAGGGCTATTACACTGTTAATGATTATTTAAATGATAGAAATGTATGGCATTAAGTTGTCCCAGCTCGTACTTGCTTAAACCTTGTAAAAATTACATTACCTTGTAAAAATGTATTTAAAAAGAGGCTGACAATAGTGACCGAGTTTCTTGCGCTGCTTCTTCTCGGCACTAGCCCAGACTTAACTTAGACGAGTACGTTTAACTGATGATGAATAATGGCCGGCCGTCTAGCGACTTGCCGCCTCGCATTCATGACTAAGCAAGGGATACCTCCACTCGTTCCCGAGATAAATGTTCTTGACAGACAGACGGACGGACATCAAAATGTTCCTATTAAGGTACTTGCGGCAAATAAGAGCCACTATTATTTAAAGTTTAATATTTCAAAACGTGAGGGAACTACGAATTAAACTAGTATATATTATGATAATTCGTTTAATAAACTTTGTGACAAAATATAACATTTAGTGGAAATTTTTGAAAAAAATATAAAAATAACAGATTAAAAAAAAGTCTTAAATGGCCCTTATTAAAATCCAGCTGGACATTAAGGGCCACAACACAACTATAAAAATTAACGAGATAAATCGAAAAAAAATTGAGTCACTTATCAAATAAGCATTAAATAAAAATTGTAAGTCAACGACGTTGAAGAATAGTCACTAATGTGAACAAAAAAATTTCCTAGCCCTTATTAAAATCAAGGATAACGTTTTTAAAAAAAAAACTAGTCAATTTCGACTAAAAATATCAAAAACTTTTTTTACTAAATAAAGACTGCTTAGCCAAAGTTAACAATAAAAAGAAAACAACAAATAGAAATGATAATTTTAGAGCAAAAGATTGCTTGGCCCTTATTAAAATAACAGATGTAATATTTTAATGTTGAAGGTGATTATTATTTTTTCTGAATGATAATAAATGACGAGCTGATCATTGACACACAAGAAAATCACCTTTAACCGTAATAACATAACTATCCTTAGTACTTAGGTAGGTATACAGGTGGATATTTTGGAATCATACCTGGAGTAAGTGGACTCACTTATTAAAGATAGCTATACTAAAAGAAAAAATACGTCATTTGTTTTTTGTCTCGTAGATTGATATATTAAAATTTGGAAGGTGGTTAAAATTTCATGCTGTATATAAGAACATAACTATGATAATATTTATACTTAAACATAAATTAGTATATATATTTTGCTGTTGGTGTACTGTATATAAATAAATAACCTAAACAGTACTGTATACGTTAGTCATATATTTATATTTAAGTTGGGTACTTTTTTTATATTAATAATATAAAATATTTTTTTTAAAAGTATGGTAACTTTTCGATGATAGTGACATTTTCAAAGTTCAATAAGGGCCGGCCCTTAATCATCGCAATACAAGTGGCTCTTATTGCACATCTAAATCACTTTTTGCAAAAAGTATCATAAATATGGGAAAATGGCAACTATTTAATAGGACTTACCTTGAGTTGTAGTTTCTGCTGTCTAATAAACATTACTTGATAGTTCCGCGTAATTATCGTATTTATACGGAATATTTTTTCAAAATGGGCGTCGCCTACATACTTAACCGGCAGACTGGAGCGTACTAACAAGATGGCGGTGCATCTGATCCTGCGGCGGCGGTTAGTTGCTTTCCTATTGGTCTATTTCATGTATGTGTGAAAGGTCTAACAAATTAAACCGTTGAAGTGCGATTTTTATTTAGTGGTTCTTATTACACGCCGGCACTTATTTGCCGCAGGTACCTTAGGTTTCCGTTTTTTCCTTCTTAGGTTTGGAACCCTAAAACAGCTCGCAGGAGGCTTCAATAGGCTTTTACTGTCTTCAGACCCTTACATAATAATCTTGCCTTCAAAAACCACCTAAAGTAATTTTTAAAGAATCATTTATAAGTCTATCATTTACAAGTACTGTAAGTTCTTTTGAAATGGATTCAGATGAAGGCTAGGCATTTAAAATACATATTTTAAATGCTTAGCTTATTATGGCTTATATAATATCTGCCAATCCTCCTATACTGCGTACAACACTGCAACAGATGTATATTGATTGATGCCTATGATCCTGATTTATGTGACATTGACAACAACAACTAATTGAAAACCCAATAACGCGGAAAAATCAATTCATAATGTTTTCTTTCAGGTTGTGACTGTTTGGCAATATTGGGCTCGACGGCGTCGACTCGCTGTCAAAGTATGTCTGTACGGGCACGAAGAGGCCGTCACCTGCTTAGCAGCGAGCCCAGCTTACAACCTGGTAGTCAGTGGCAGTCGCGACGGTCAGGTATGTATGTTCTGAAAATTAAAAAAAAGGAGTTTGTTGTATTGCTATTTCAATTTTTTTTGTATTTGAAAAGAGGACTGAGTGATTAACGGCTTTTTCTTGATGAATTTACCTTTATTTTTTACTAGCGGACCCACAGAACATAAAAAACGAGTAGAAGTAGCATCCACTTCTATTTGTATGAAAACCAATGTAACCAAACTAACACATTTGTGATTAAATCACATTATCACGCACACCAAGAATGTCTTGTAGCGATTGGTTAACTTTAACTGTCAGATAGTTCCGCTACCTGACACTAGATGCCTCTTATTCACTATCAAATAGTTCCGCAACGCGACGATAGATGCTACCTTAAAACCATTGACAAATAGGGGTGGGATAGTTACGATAATCATAACAAAAATATCGACACTTGTAAGTGTCGATATTTTTGTTATAACAACATAAGAGAGACAGCGTTATGTTTAACATTGTCTCTCTCATCTTCTTAATTATTACAACTTAACATCTTTTCCAAAAAATTATAAATTATTAATGACTTCTTCATTCTAGGCTATAAATGAAAAAAAGACTTTCTTTGTTTCAAAATCGTTTTTCCAGAAATGTTTGGAGCAAATGGTGCATGTTTTTCCATAATACCAATTTGCCTACCGGTTGCTTCAATCCATTTTCCTTTTATGTTTGGATTGAATTAATTAAATACGTGTATTGATTTATTTAAACAAGTTATTATTACTTTAAAACAAACGACTACAAAATAAGATAAAAAAAAATAAGGCAGGAAACGATAACAAAAGACTCTCGCTGCAAGCCATTTTAATTTGGCACACAATATACCAAAGACCCTGTATATTTAATGACCTTTTGTAACTTACTACTTTTATAGATTACTATTATTTTTGTATTTTTAAATTTATTTATTTACATTTATAAACAAGCAATTTATAAATCTTTTTTATAGCCTGTACTTTTTTAATGTGTCATACATAATTATAAGTATCGATAATTAACATCAGTATATCAACTTGAAAAATTTTGTCTCAGGCGGGATTTTGTATCGATAACTAACTTATCGATATTTTACCACATCCCTAAATAAGTAGCGTTTCGAAATATTACAAAAATAAGTAATTACCAAAATATAGTTTCCACCTTATCTCTATGGGCAGTGGAATGGTTTTAGGTTGTACTTTTTAAAGATTGTTTATATCCGCAAAATTTTTAATTTCTATTAAAATAACGATATAATATTACTTACCGATGGTATGTGACGCCTCCTTTGGATAAATTCTTTTTAGTGCTTGTGTTTTTGCACTCTAATACTGTGCAGGTCGGCATATTTAAAGATTTTTGTCAGAATAGCACAACGTCAATACGTTCTAGCAACTGTCATCGTCTGAAGCGCGTAAAAGGGGGCGGAAACGTTATATGCGCTATGCGTAGCCGATGTGTGATACGCGGGGCCCGCCTACTTACTACTTCTATTGTTTTTTATGTTCTGTGAGCGGACCCAACTGACGTTGTCCAGTCTTAACTATGAATATTGATTACGAAATAGTACAGTAAAAAAAATGTAACCAACTGTTTATTATTACTCGTATTATGATTCAAGATACACAACATTCTTTGTTTTTTTTCTGGCGGGTATATAAAATATAGTTTTGTTGGTATTTCGACACGGGAAAAGGCTACAGATATTGCGGTGTACAGACAACAACACGTCAACCTCCCACAAAACATCAAATTTTCTCAATTGATATTGTCCTCTACTTGTTGGACTTAAAGGTGAAAATCAAATCAATGACCTTTAACTTTTTGTGTAGGATGACCTGCCGTTGTCTGTACATACGTTTGACATTTACTTTTTGGTACGTATTACATGCTTATAGTCAGTTTCCTTCATGACGTTTATTTAGGTGTTGGTGTGGGACGTGGAGCGTGGTGCCTTCGTGCGACAGCTCGTTCCGCCGCGAGGCGCCGTCCCTTCGCCGCCTGTATCGGCGTTAGCCATCGATGAGTTGACGGTAACTAACCCGAAAAATAAATGACTATCTAAAATCGTTCTTTAGTAGTATAATTTTAATACTTGAACATCAAAACTTTAATAAATTGTCTAGATGTTTTCGGTCTGTACATTGTACATGTCTTTACGGCATACTTTTCTTGCAATTCTAATTATTCGTATAATAGTAAACTACACGCAAACCAATACAGTGTATACTTACGGAATTTACATACGTATGTCTGGTTACGAAACACAAGAAAACTTTTGTCTTCTTCTTATATTCAGTTTAATAAATAACGAGTTGATAGCCCTCGAATGTACCCAACCGGTATTTGGCTTACTGTGTTGTTTTTTGCCTTTTTGTATCTTGTAAAATTACAACGGTTGTTTGTCCATAGGGCGACATTGCGACTTGTAGCGGCAGCTGGCTGTACGCCTGGTCGATCAACGGCGAGTTGCTTGGGGCGGTAGACACGATAGGGGGCCGGGAACGGTCGCAGCAAGTTCTGTGCGTGGCGTTCAGCCAGACGCGCGAGTGGGACCCGCTCAATGTTATCATCACCGGTTCTACGGACGGCGTAGTGCGGGTGAGAAGACTTTCTCCTGAGTGAAATGAGGTCGAACACTATATTGTATACCCACCATGCCACGAAAATGGTGTACTGACATCAGATAAGTCAATAGTTGCATCAGCCATTTGCAAATCATTTAATTATGCACAATTCATGTGTATTCATAAATATCAATTCTATCGGCTGTGTAGTCTCTACTACTAAATTTTATTTATTAATTTGGATAAGTGATACACAGTTGGTGTTGCCTAAATCGCAAACAAAGATATTTGGGAGGCATATCAGGTTAAAAATAAAATAATAAAACAACATTTAACTATCAAAAATCAACATCAAGCCACTTTCCTAAATTGGTGACTAGTGCCACACTGCCACCACTTGTTGACGACACCTGTTTAACAATAATGATGTATCTACAGAAGCAGAGCGTAATATAACGTATTCATTTTACTAGGAAAAAATAAACAAAATGCAGCAATTTCATTATATCAGTTCATTGCAACCTAATCACTGTGGAAGCACACACTTTAGCAAGCAGTCATCTAACCACTTACAAGGATAATAAGTAGATATTTTTTTAAGATTCTTAAGTCTCAAAGTGCCAATCAGGTTTTTTTGTTTGCCTTTTGTCCATAAATTCAGCGATCAATCTGTAAACAACTTATTGCGTTAATTTCCTTACGCCTGTATGATATTTGATTAGTATCAGCATCTCTAGGAGTTATTGCTGCAAAGTAAGAACCTAAAATAGCTCCATAATTTTTCCAACAGATGTGGTCTATAGATTATATAGAGGAGACAATCGAGGAGCAACCAGAGAGCATAGAAGCCGTCATAGACCCTGCTATAAGTTCTGTGGACATCGACACTGAGGCCGAACAATGCAAGCTCTCTATTCAAGAAAGCGAAGACGCAAAGTCTGAGACTGAAGGGAAATCAGAGAGTGAGACTAAGACTGAGGATAGCGAGCCGGCCAAGACGGAGGCAGCCATCAAGCGGGTTGAGGAACTAGTGAAGCAAATGAGTCTATCACAAGATCATGAGAGTAAGTGCCAAGTTATAGAACCATGATTGTTTTTAAATATGAAACCTAGCGCAATTACTGAATGTCTACTTCCGATTTAACATTTTCACTCTGGATCTATTTTTGTATTCATAAAATATCTTTACTAAATTTTGACCTCAAAATATGGAAAGTTATAATTATTCACGTATTATGAAGTCCACACAGCTTCCCCCTTTAAAAATCCGAAACCGTTCTACTTGAATTGAAGAATACAATACACATAATATAGTATATGTGTTAATCTTCGATACAATTGTTTGGTTGATGCTAGTTTTCTGAAACCTCATATTGTGGCAGTATAGTATCTGCATTAGCGATAACGAAAACGTCAAACTATCATGTGGTTTCTATTATATTTCAGAATAACACCATATTATTTTTTATACCAAATGGATTGTATTACAAAGTATTACATTGGTTTTACTCCTTCCGACTTCTTAAGGTCCCATTACCGGAATGTTCAGGTGATACATTTTTAAAGGCAATGTTCATTGACCGGTAAATTCACCAAACGTACTTATCTTCGATGGCTATTTCCCAAAGTGTCTATTTGGCTAGAAATTGCCTTGACCCTAACGTAATTTTTTGCTACCTTTCGATTGTCTTTATATTATTTAAAGATCCTCCATCATAACGCTCGCATATTGTCAACTCTACAGACTCTCTTGTGACTACGCGGTTCCTTATTGTGTTGTAAAGTAGCAATAATCAATTCTGTATTCTTAGGCAACCTAACTAAATCAGGGTCGGAGAGTTCACTCTCGGACGCTTGCGAGACGACGAGCGCGAAGGAGTCGGCGCGACGCCACGACGAGAAGGACACGTGCAGCGACCACGACGAGCCGCGGTACGCGACCGACGCGACCGACGCGATCGACGCGATCGACGCGGCCGACTCCTGCGACGAGGCAAGGCAGGAGTACGACAACGAGAAAGATCTCGATGACGAGAAGGTTCGACTCTTGGCTTTCACTAAAGAGCTTGTAATGCAAATATTAGTTAAAAATCGTAACTATATGATTTTACCGATTGCTCAGATTACAGACAGATACGAGGTATCATTGCTAATCGTACAAACTTCAGATAAATTTAAAAACATGTACTATTATATAAAAAAATATCGCCTTTTTCTATTGTTTTATTTGATTATGTATTAAAAAACTATAAAAGGCCTTTCA
Organism: Anania crocealis; assembly: GCA_949315895.1. Classification (NCBI taxonomy): domain Eukaryota; kingdom Metazoa; phylum Arthropoda; class Insecta; order Lepidoptera; family Crambidae; genus Anania; species Anania crocealis. The sequence continues at coordinate 4,333,152 of OX438856.1, forward strand.
TAGTTTTTTCTGATTTATGAATCAGGAGAGATAATGTTGTGCTTAAATAACGTCATAATGTGTTACGAAAGCTGAGAATCGACTTTAAAGTAGCAACTTGGTAATTAATAATGAAAGGTATGTTAAAGAACTTTTTTTTATTTAGGAGGGCGCACACAGAAACAAGCTTCAGAAACAAGGCAATGTAATACTAAGAAGAAAATCTAAGGGAAATCCGTTGTACCGAAAAAGTAAGATCTCATTCATTATTTCTCATCAAGTAAAACTTTAAAGTAGTTTAATATGAATATTAATAATTTATTACGATATTTAAGTAGTTAGGAGAATGGAAACGCGCATGTGCATGTGAATGACAACACACTTTTCCTGACAATCTAATAACTAATCTGTCCTGTATTGAATGTCATAAAGAGACAGTGCAGACAGAGCAACTTCACTTGTAATAACTGACGAATTTATGTTTCCACTTCTTGTAGCTTTGACTTAAAAGGTCAGCTGGTTTGCGTATGCGGCGATGACGTCAACATCTGGATCGTCTAATACGAGCACTCGTTCAAATGATATCAATAAGCTTAAATCAAATGTTTCCTAGCTTGCTAAGTTATGCTTTAATGTATAACCCACTAATAAACAAAATCATTTCGCTGCGAAAAAACAACCACTGAAATTCTTTGTATGCAAAACTTGGCGCATCAATCGTAGCCGTAGGCCAGATTCAATCGCACTAGGCATGTATATGTCACCGTAAAATTGTGGGCTCTGCCAGTTTACAAAACAACGCACGAGATTATAAACTAACGGTGGGTTAGGTTAGGTTAGATTGTAATCCATCCAATCCATTATGAACTGACGAAGTTTACAATTTTACGGTGACATATACACTAGATACATTGATGTAATATAAAAAAACAAGATACACAATCAGTGTTAAAAAAGTGTCCCAACTAAATGTGCACCCATTTAACATGAGGGTTCACTTTAATATAATCTATACAATATGACATGTCACTATTGCATGTCGATATAATTTGGCCGGTTTGTAAAGTTGACACTGACATAAAATCCACGTAAATCATTCAATCGAGGAAAGTTATGTAGTTGACATACAGGCAGCTGCAGCGCCACCTACCAGGATCTGCGGTAAAAAAGTAGCCTATGTTCATCAGAGATAATGACGGCTTCTAATGGTAAAAGTAGTTTTCAAATCGGTTCAGTGGTTTCGGGGCCTATTCAATACGAACAAACAATCAAATCTTACCTCTCTATAATATTAGTGTAGATAAAGTAAAACACTGCCAAGAGGTTTAAAATACGGCATAGATAAATTGGTGTTCGTTTGTAGGACGATTAAATAAGCACCGTGTATATCTGTTGCAGGGATATTGTTAAAGCCGTGATATTATAATTACACTAGTGACATTATAATTACACTGATGAAATTGTAAGGCAGTGATATTTTGACAATAACACTGGTTTAAGAAAGCCGTTAGATTATCAGAGCGATTGCTGATTGGTCCGTTTTCGTTACCAACTGAGCTACGGTTTTTTCGTTTTATCCGATTGGTCACTGTAGTACTTTCGTAACTCTGCGTCAAAATCTTTTCGCATCATAATTTCACACTTGCTTCCACTTGAATTTGATGTATCTGATGATCGACACACTTTCAAATGCTTACGATCACTCATTTCGAAGATACTTATTCTCTAGAATAATCAATTAAATACCTCATAAAACAACAATAATATGTAACAAACCCATATTTAAAAAAAAGGCACATTGACCAATCAGAACACGCGGGGCTCCCACCGCAAACTCAACTCATAATATCACTATTGCGGCCTAGTGAAATTACAATATCAATGAAAAGAGCCCGTGAAATAATACGTACCAGTCGTCATTGACAATAATCAGTATATTTATAATTTCACTAGTGAAGTTATAATATCACGTCTTTGACAAAATCCCTGCGACCATATCATTGACTAGAATGAATATTGTACGTTATCGTGTAGGCGGTGGTAGCATAGGCGAGTCCAGCGAGTCCGGGTCGGCGTCGTCCCGCGGCCCGTCGCTCGAGGGCGGCGAGGGCGGGCTGCGCGCCAGCAAGAGCGACACCAGCCTCACCGACTCGTTCGTGGTGCTGGCCGCGCCCGCGCCCGCCGCGCCCGCCGCCGCGCCCCGCCCGCCGCCCAAGATCATCACCACGGAGGACACGGGTTCGTTAACTTCTTCTTCTCAGCGACACCAGCCTCACCGACTCGTTCGTGGTGCTGGCCGCGCCCGCGCCCGCCGCGCCCGCCGCCGCGCCCCGCCCGCCGCCCAAGATCATCACCACGGAGGACACGGGTTCGTTAACTTCTTCTTCTCAGCGACACCAGCCTCACCGACTCGTTCGTGGTGCTGGCCGCGCCCCCGCCCGCCGCGCCCCCAGTTCATCATACACCACCATAACAATTTATTTAAATTGTGTCTGGACTAACATACGAGGGCGGGTCAATAAGTCCGTGACTTTTGGAATAAAACACAGATTTTTTGATAAACAAATCATTTTATTTTTCAACGTAGTCTCCCTTGAGCTCTATACACTTTGTCCAACGCTTCTCCAATTTTTTTATCCCTTCCAAAAAATATGATTTGTCGAGGTCCTCAAAATAAGCCTTCGTTTGCGAGATGACTTCATCATTGGAGTCAAATCTTTTTCCACCAAGACATTTCTTCAGGTTTGGGAACAAAAAGTAGTCACTCGGAGCCAAATCTGGAGAATAGGGCGGATGAGGGAGCAATTCATAGCCCAATTCATGGATTTTTGCCATGGCAACTGCACATGTGTGCACCCTTGCATTGTCTTGGTGGAAAAGAACTTTTTTCTTGGCCAAATGAGGTCGGTTTTTTTTCAAATCGTCATTGAAGCGGTCCAATAAGTTGGCATAATATTCCCCATTGATTGTTCTTCCCTTTTGAAGGTAGTCAATGTGGATTATCCCACGTGCATCCCAAAAAACAGTCGCCATAACTTTATTGGCTGACAAACCCACCTTGGCCTTCTTTGGCGTCGATTCACCCTTAGAAACCCACTGTTTTGACTGTTGTTTGGTCTCTGGTGTGTTGTGAAGGATCCATGTTTCGTCCACGGTTACAAAACGGCGCAAAAACTCCTCCATATTGCGATTAAACAACGCCAAACCTTCCTGTGAAGTTGTTACACGATTGCGTTTGTGGTCGACTGTGAGCAAACGCGGCACCCATCTTGCGGAAAGCTCTCTCATGCCCAATTGATCTTTTAAAATTGAAACCACTGAGCCATGCGAGATCCCTACGGCTTCCACAATCTCTTGCACTTTCAATCTTCGGTCGGCCAACACCATATCGTGAATTTTTTCGATTGTTTCGGGTGTAGAGACCTCAACTGGGCGTCCAGGACGTTCGGCATCTTCAGTGCTTTTACGGCCACAACGAAATTCAGTAAACCACTTTTTTACAATTGAAATCGATGGTGCAGAGTCCCCATAGTATTTATCAAGCTTAGCCTTGGTCTCGGTAATGGTTTTTTTTCGCATAAAATAATGCTTAATAAGCACACGAAATTCACCTTTTTCCATTTTTTCCTCAAATTACTGGGTAGTCTGATAAAAATAGCTGTCAAACACAAACTAACTGACGCAGCAAGTTCAAATTTTGATAGGAATCAACTGACAGATACCTGTTGACAGGAGTAGTGTTGCTTTTTCAGTAAAGAGGTCAGAAATTCAAAAAGTCACGGACTTATTGACCCGCCCTCGTACAATTGAGGGGTTAAAGATAGGTGATACGAAATACACCGGGTCATCCAGTTCTAAATGAAATGTATAATAACCGTTCCGTTTCCGCAGAGTGCACGAGCAAGTGGGTCCGCCGGCTGGTGCTGCGCGGCAAGCTGACGATGCACACGGCGTACGAGCGGCGCGACAACGCGAGCCCCGCGCCCGTCACCGCCGCGGCCGCCGCGCGCTCCGGCCGCGGGCTCGCCGTGGGCGACGCACGGGGCAGGGTGCGTACACTATGTTACTGTGTCGGCCAGGGCCGGAGTGCACAACGAGTGGTGTGCATAGTGCATATTTGTGTTGCAGTGATGGGCGTTGGGAGAGGTTTTAATGAGACACTGACTGCGATCTAAGAGCTTGTTTATTGAATATGGTTACGCTTATATACTATAGGAGGTAGTGAGTGTGCGTGTAAATATATGTAGGTGACGCGCACACTACAGCATGAACATGTCTGGGTGTTTTTCTGTATATAATAATATTTTTTTTTTTTTATAAAATTATTTAATATAAATGTGGACAACATCACATACGTTGTTCTGATTCCAATTTGAATAACTATTTAAAGCATTCGTATTTTGGAAACCAGAACGAAGGTACCACAAACACCCAGACCCGAGAAAATGTAGAAAAACACATTTTTTCTACATTGACCCGTCCGCGGGAATCGAACCCGGGACCTCGGAGCCCTTCGGACACCTTGAAAACCGATGTGTACGCCACTCCGCCACGGAGGTCGTCGAAATAAGTATATATTTAGAAAAAAAGAAACGTTTAGTTATACATTTTTCAATTGTACTACTATTAACCTCTGAAGTTAGTTAACAATGCAACCATCAATCCGCCACATATCATGCTATCAGAAGTAGTAACATAAAAATAAGATCATTTTTTTTATTGGTTGTCTAGTACCCCATAACCCAAGCTACTTAAATTAGTTTAATTTGAGACTAGTTGGCTCTGTGTGGCCCAGTGTGGTATGTCTTAAAAATAGTTTTACGCACTCCTCTTTCCCCGAGCTCACCATAGTAACAGTCAAATCTTTTCAAATTACAAAGTCAAGTTCACAGTGACCAGTTTAAGGCAAGGCATAGTTTCCAATGTAGTTCGTTGTGTCCTGTCAAATGACAAATCAGTGTCACATTTTTGTTAACTGATTTAAATTTTAAAAAAGTCGTTTTTTTTATTAAAAAGATATTTTAGTAGACATTGATCGATGGAAGAAATGCTGCGACCACGTTATACAAGAAGAAAGTATTTAAATATAAGAATTGAGATGACGACATGGAACTTGCTGCAGAAAATTCTTTTATTATAAATACTAACGAGGATACTAGTGAAAGTGATTTATAATTTTGATTTGATTTTCAACTTCTAAGTATATTTTTATAAATTCATTACATAATATAATTCGTTTGAATTTTAATACTACTGTGAACACACCGTAACCCTGCAATTGCATTGATGTCTCACTGCATTTTTAACGCTAACGAACTATAGCTCTCGGCTCTCGGCAAAGGTTAACCGGTTGTCAGCTTAGGCTCAGATCTGAGCGGAGACGACAGGTTTGTGAAACGGTTTGAGGTTTTGAAATCACTATGAGTTTGCTTCTGAATAGACTGATAACAGCCACGAAGCCACAAAATATAACACAAATAGCAACAAAGAGATATAAATATAATATAATGTTATAACGTGTAACAATGCAAACGCTTATACTATTAAAAGTATTCATGATAAAGCAAATCTTAATTTCCAGATATTCCGATGGTCAGCGCCTGATATGTCGAGCGTGTCAGGCGCGAAGGGTGGCCCGGCGGACCACTGGATACGAGACGACACCGCTCCGTATTGTACACAATGTCAGGTAAGACAACAATTTAGTTTAATAGTGTTTTATTTGCTAGAAATTACATGGGGTCTCAAGTAGAGATGTAGGGCTGGTATTTTACCAAATGTGCTCCTAGCGATTATATCAAAAATACCGTATTAAAGGATATTATACCACTTCATACTGTATTTTTACGGTAAGTAGAAGTTTACAATGGGAAATTATTAGATAACTAGCTATTAAAAATAATGAAAAAATATTTTTAACCGGCATCACGTCATTTAGTACGGTATTTTTGGCATATTATCTTTAAGAACGTGTAAATAAGAACGAATAAATAGAAGTCTCGTGTACGTTAGGAAAATTATTTGTCAGTAAGACCTGCTAGTTGGTCATCGGATACGGATGTGCAAATAGGTATCCCTACCTAAAAAAATAATCAAATCAATCAAATCAAATCAAAGATCAAAATATAAAATACCAAAAATACCGTATTCTATTGTAAAATACCTGAAAAATACCGACCATTTCGTATTATACCGTATTTTTACATCTCTAGTCCCAAGCAGCTGGTAATATCCAACCATTTTTTCTAATGCAATTAGGGTGGCATTTCTTTCATTACTATAATTTCACTGGTTATACTAGATACGCGTTTTTTTTTTAGCTTGTATTTGGAGATTATCGAATCTAATGTAATGGTTGTCAAATGACTGCAGATTTGTTATACGCATACTTTATTATTTTTAATCCGAGTTCATATACAGTGTTTAGTTACGACTATGATTGTAAGAGTCCGTGAGTTCGTCGCATTCTGCTAATAAAGTAATAACGCGTGTGACCGTAAATTTGAATACGCGCAGGGATATCAGAATGTTACGACAATTGTCCTCTGTTACTTACTCGTTTTTGAAGTAGATCTTAAATGTTCTATTATTGCCTGATTAGACGTGAGAAAATTTCTTATATTTTTAGTACCTGGAAAACCGCAAAACTTTGTTTAAATAGTCCAAATTTCGTACTCAGATGAAATTTGCTGTCGGCCATATTGGTTTATAGATTGTTCGTTCTGTGACGACATCCGGGTCAAAACAAACGTTTGAAGAAGATATTTAAAGTTTATCAGCCCTTGCATTCTCTTAAATGCGATTCGCCGCCACTACACTTGTGGTCGTCCACACGATGACTCAGCCGTCGCATTGACAGTTGTTGTCACGGATTTTTGTTTGGTAGCCATGCGTTGCTAGTGTCGATCAGCGTTAAAATAGAATACGTGCGCTCATTGCTGTTAAGGCCAGTTCGTATTAGGCCAGTATTTTAGTTGAGTAACGAGTAATTTAGAAGCTAAACGCGTCTGAACACCAAAAAATGTTTCGAGTAGGTTAGTATGTAATTTAGTTGATCCAATCCATTTAGTTCTATTTTCACGGGCGAGTAGCATCTCCCACCATGCATCCCTGCTTACTGGCTTACCGGCCTATAAAATGTTTGGTGTTCAGACGCCTTTAGCCATTTAATTGGTCGCTACTCGACTAAAATACTGGCCTAATGCGAACTGGGCTCAAGAGAATCGCCCTGCAGGTGCGGTTCACGGCGCTGGAGCGTCGCCACCACTGCCGCGAGTGCGGCGCCGTGTTCTGCGGCCGCTGCAGCCGCTACGAGGCGCCCGTGCGCCGCCTGCGCGCGCTGCGGCCCGTGCGCGTGTGCCAGCGCTGCCACGACGCCATACACAGCAAGAGGGACTAGGCGGCATGAGGCATTCCCATGGGCCCATCGATGACACTGCTAAATATACGACTTTCCAATATCAAAGCTATGTCTAATCCGTTTATTATCAACGACATCTCAGCCACATGACAGCGCTGGACACAGGCCTCCCCCAGGCTTCCTGCAACCTTCACTGGATCGTCGTCAAGTTCGCTCTCGCCATTCTAAAACCTTTCCGCCCCAATGGCCACCGGTTCTTCTCATTATATGACCCGCTCAGACACTGCCACTCCAGCTGCGCAATGCTTTGAGCAATGTCGGTTAGCTTAGTTCCTCTAAGGATTTCTTCTATTCCACGACCACGTTCTGAGCAAATTTGTCAAGACTAGGAATTTAATAACAAATTTTTTGCGCCTGTTCCACAAAATTGAAAAAGCTACGAGGGTAAATTTTTTTCCCCCAAAAATATCATATATAGTAAATAACCAACCAAACTGGCATATGTTATATTAAGTTTAATCTATACCTAACTATTTCTTATTATTTGTTACAATTGATATTTTAAAACATCTCCTTATTTATTCAAGGAAATTTTATAATGTGATGTATTTTGATATTAATTTTCTTCTATGTTATCTAGTCCGGCATTTAAATGATCCCTAGGCTCAGGGTTATCTCAATCAATTATTATTTAAAAAAATAGCACAACTTGAACGCTTAACTGTGAATTTTTGGAACATCGTTATATATGGTAATCTAGTAATTTTCTGAATGTGCCAATAAAACAACTTAAAAATTCAAATGTTTAAGATATTTAAATAATTTTACTAATGACAAATCCATTTTTATAGTGCTTTAATATTGAATTAATTTTGCACATTTATTCAAAAATCTGAGGCCGTAATGAAGTATTTATATTCACTGGACTTTTTTTTTAATACACACATGTTTTACATAAATCATGTAAATTTTGAGAACAATAAAAAATAATGGCAAAAAAGCATTTTATCAAAAGGTAACGATTTTCAATGATAATGACTTACCAATACATCTTGTTATTTGTTTTAAAGGCCAAAGCGGCCTCTGATTTCAATAAATCTTTTAAATGTGCATTTATAATTAAATAACCCTAAAACTTTCAAAATTTTGTAATAGACCCGTAACAATCGAGAGAACTGGCTGTCACGAATTTAAACACCCATGTTGACTACACGCCCCGACTAGATCAATTCAGTAAAATAATCTAAGTGCTAGGTATGAGATAATTTTTACTGCTACCAGATAATAACAACCAACCACCAACCAGGCCATTATTAAACAAAAAATTGATGCTATCTTAAAGCCGTATTTGGCAAACAAATAAGGCGAAAAAATATTATGTAAAATAGTATTATTGAAAATGATAAATAAACAATCACTTAGTATATAAGTAAGTTAATTATTAATTAAATTTAGTAAAAATAATTAATGTTATTGATGTTAAACAAATTATGCCTGACCCATACCACATTATTTATATTAGGCTGTCGCACTTATTAAATTACTCATAAATTAATCGATTGCCGAAATCTACATTTTTCTTTATATTGTTTTGTTGTTTACATTAAAATTACTTTTATGTTTATTTAACAATGTACCGTTGTATATTTACTAGTGTAAAGCTCTTCGGAAAATAATGCGTACAACTTCTATGTGTGAACAAAGTCACAGTATAGAAGGAGCATTTTAAGTGTAGCAACTTAGATATATACTATAGTGATAAGTAATAAAACAAAATAATAATCTAACAAAAATAAACATGTTTGAGTGTTATTAAATCAAATCACATTTCACTAAACACGAGACAAATGAGTAATTATAACGCTCATTTGACATGAGTCTTGCCAGTATAAATAAATACATATAGATATTAAATATACTTAAGAAATCAGTATTAATATTTATGGAATGGTTATGATTTAAAACAATTAAAATGCAAATTATTAATCTTGGTTAATAATGTTTATTCTTGATCTCGATCTATTCAGTATGAATGGGCTCTATGAAATAGAATTATTGTTTTTGTAATAAAATTATAATAATGTTCATTGGCTGAACAAATTTTATTTTTTGTAATGTTTGGTCTTTTGCGACGTTATTTTAAATGTGATATATTTTTATTGATTAATGCAAATAAATTATGTTTATGATATTTGCAAAGATTCATCATTCCAGTTTATTAAGAAACTGTATACAATCGAGTATGAATTGTGTGAACTAGTCATATTTATATAACATCGTATATATTTGTTTTGAGTTAAGTAGATTAAATGTGATTTTCCTTATATTGTAATATTCGTTTTACATGTTTGCATTTTAGGTAACATTCCTATGTTCTATCATCATGATTGTAAAGAAACAAAAATTAACAAATTAGACGTAATTGAAATACACACTACATTATATACACATATTATATCCGCTTTGTTACATACTGTGCATCAATTGATGATATACAAATTTAAATGGTTTCCTTGTTATATTCTATGTAATCAATAAACCCTAACCGCTTACAGGGTACCTATCAAAAATGTTATAACGACTACCAATAATGTTATAACGACGCTTTTATATTAATTAATACTATGTTACAGTAGTTTTGTGAACTCTTCATAATCAACATAATAGGGGTTAAAGTATGAAATTGCCGATTATTTTCCTAATTTTTATTTTGTTTATAGCTCTTAAGTATAGTCGTATTACTGCGTAATTCTTTTTATATTGTACCAAAAACTGAATAAAGTAACTTTTGACTAAAAAAAAATGCAATACTAGTGCCTATTACTTTAAAGGAAGTCGTTGAAAAGACCCCTTACAATGTGTCAGCTGACCTTCCTGCTTCAATTAAGTATATTTGTATTATATACTTTGATTTTCAGAAATTTAAATACTATAATGCGTAGCTTTATAATCATCTAACGTTCACCTTTAATTGCATCGAAAACGGTTCAGGCATTTTTAAAAAAACTAAAAAATTGTTAGTATGGAAAAATGACTTTTCTCGATTTCGTCCATACAAAAAGGCAATTTCATACTTTAACCCCTAATAATATCATTATTTTATTAGTGACATTGTAGAATTTTGTCAACATCGGATACTTGGTTGAGTTTTTTAATTTATTGTTTTTTGAGAATGAAATTATTTCACCCGGTATATTAACAAGATAAAGGTACTTACAAAGTGTCCGTGAAATGTAAAAAGAAAAGTAAAAAAAAAATAACATGATTCATATTATATATTAAATTGTAATCACAATGATGCTAAATCCAAACTTAGTTTTCTAGTTTTGTAAATTGGTAGAAGTGGTAGAAAGATTATAATTTGAGATGGTAAATGACACAAAATCAGGAATGAAAGAATAACTCTCGATGGAATCTATATGATAAAATTTGGCATAACTAGAAATTGAATGTTTCTTAATCACACGATCTGTATGTATAGAAAAATAATTACAGACAATATATATGTTGTTTAGGTAGTATGTAGGCACTGAAGTTTATGCCGTTGACTAATATATTCATGTATAAATGAATAAAATGGTGCAGCAAACCGAATCCAGTTATTTTATTACCTTTATTAACCTTTATGATGATGGAGTTACCATTTAGTGAAGAAAGAATTTGTTGTTACTCAAAATTATATTTTATGCGATTTTATTGCTTAAAGCTATATCTGGCAGACATACATTAGATAATATTACTAAGTCCATTAACGGGTCGTTAAAAGGTAGTTTAGTAGTTAAGTCGGCCCGTGACCACGGCTTGGTGGAATCCAGCCGAAACTTCGGGTAAATAAATAGGAATATATACCTTTATAATATTATACGCGATAACGACCGGTTAATGGACTTAGTAATAATATTGTGTTCAAATCGCGAGAGTTTAAAATCATACATCAGATATTTATCCCGAACTTTTTTTATTCATAATTCAATGGGTTAGAGCTGTCGCCCGATGAGCGCCAAGTTGCGAGTTCAATTCCCACTCAATTGTCCCAGGAACTTGTCATTTTTATTCATTTTATTTTAAATTTACTTAAGCAATTTAATTATTGATAAAACAGTTTTAACTTATAAAGCTGTTTAAATGACTTAAAATATTTTTAACCACCAAAAAACTTAAAACTCCATTAGCTTACAGCGTGGGCAGCTAAATTGGTTCTAGTAGTCGCCTGGTAAGAAGTACACCAAGTAGATCACTTTTCAATATTTTCTATTAAATAAATATTGATAATCAAAGTAACGGCCTTGGGGTGGTGGGATCTACCTTCTAGTGGTCCACCCTTGGCAACGGCATCTTCGGTTTTCCAACCAATGATGACGGCTAACAGATCCCTCTGCGGTGGTAGGCTTTGTAAGAGGCCGCCTGGATGCACCCACCCTGCCATCCTGCCGGAGTCCAGCGCCAAACAGTTTTTCTGTGTTCCGCCGGTGTGTGGGAGAACCAGTACCTCTGGGTAAGCTCGTTCCATCTTAGGGCGAACGCTAAAACTCGCGCGGGCGCATGCTCGCGTGTCTATAATGAAAAATAGTATGAGCAGCGCAGGCGCGTGCGACGAAGCGCGTCACACGCGCGGCGGACGGCAAGCGCACGCGACGGGCGTCCGCTCGCGGGTTTGTTTCTACAATCAGGCGAGCGCCGCTAGATGCCATGGTCATACGCGTCGGAGGCTAGGTACACACTGCGGCACATCAGACTATACATGTTGACCTTGAGACCGCCTTTATGCCCTACGTAATAAAAGCTGTTATCGCAGTTCAACTGTTTAACTTGATGTGCTGTCGAGTGTACAACATGAACATCGATACAGAGCGTGTAATAATTGAGGTGCAATTTCGGCCAGTATTATGGGACATGGCGAATGAATGCGTTGACGTCTTTTTGCCAAATAATAAATTAGCAAATAATCCACGGTAATCTACTCGACACAACTTTAAACGCCCGAGATCAAAATTATATTAGCAGCGCTAAATGAGACGGGCGCCCGCGACGGCTTTGTGGCCCGCGGCGGACTTCCGACGTCTCCGCATCCGCCCGTGTTTGAGCGTTCGCCCTTAAGCTTCTTCTTAACCGTATAGTTAAGTATGTAATCAAGAGAAGGTCATTATTTATAAAAAAAAATTTAACCATTATGTATAACATCTTTGCAGTGTTATCATTTTTATTATATTGGTTCAGCTATTTATTAACAGCTCACACAGCTTATTCACAGCTAACACTGTGACGCGATGTAGCCGGGTTCATTTATCCTGGATCCCGCTGCAGCAAAATGCTATTTTTAACTCATTTCTGTAAAGTCTTATTCTTATCTTATCTTATTAGCCATTTAATTGCAATTATAATTTTAGTATTTTGTTTTGCGCAAAGGTTTAAAAAATGGGCTCTCGGACAATAGTATGTGCTTATGGATATATGCACATACTATTGTCCAGTCCGATCTCTTGGCGTTTGATCCCTTGTGTGCGTACCTCATTGCAGTTGTAAGCGATCTATTTTGGCGAACAAAAAAGTCCGCGGAAAGTCCCTCGTCTGCACAGGCCTTAAGTGGTTGTACAAGCGCAGGATCACGTTGATGGATGATTTTGATTTACTCATATTCATTTATTTGCATTCTAAGCACAGGAAGCAATTTTTGCACTAAAACACCTACAATAAACGGAGCTACAAACTCGTCGCTGACCTTTTTAGGGACTGCAACATAATATGACACTTAGGCTCACCTTCGTAAGACGGCACGTGTGATGAAAAAAAATGATGGAATAAAAAATGTTTTTTTCAACTAAACATAATATTTATTATTCTTCATTATATTTGAACTCTTCGATATCTAAAATATCTACAATTCGCGTAGTTATTTACACGCTTTTAGAAAATAAAATCACTGTACGGTTGAATATACAATAACACCCAACGAACTATTCTGAATAGTATGATTACCATATATTTGGGTACGTTTCTCACAGTCAATAAAACAAGTTTAAATGGCAACATTTTTTCATTTTATGAACAGGTTCGGACTTACGGCCGGTTCCAATAACCTATCTATCTTCAGTTTTGGCATATCGGAGATAGGAAACAGCTGTTTCTATCTCTGTTTTTGCCGTCCAGAGAAAAAAAGACAGTTGTTTTTTATCTCCGATATGCCAAAACTGAAGATAGATAGGATTATTGAAAATGGCCGTTAACTTACTTGAATAATGTACTATCTGTACAGACTTTACAAATTTTCAAAATATTGTGCTGTTTAATTATAGAGTGCATACTATTTTTTTTTAACATCTGATATTTTTGTTGACAATTATCACATTATAATTATTATATGGGTTGAACATAATATATTTATTAAACTCAATGAATGTGGCATTGTAAGTCATATTTTCATAACAAAATGCGAAGACTTACTACGTTGCGTTCCTGATTTTACAAAAACATGTCTATACTCTTATGGAAATATAATATTTGAATCTTTTAGAAGATTATTTACGATTATTAAACGATTTGATAATACATGTTAACAACATCAATAATTTTATATAATCAGAGGAAATATTTTTAAGTACAATCCCAATATGGAGATCTGAGTAAGTAGACATAGAGTATACGTAACGCAATGATTCAAGGTACATTTTATTAAGTACTACTTAATTTAAAAATGTAAGTACATGCGTGCGAAATATTAATTATACATTTATGCAAGGCTAGTTAGTGATATGCGTTTATTAATTAGATCCACTATCACCAATACAATTTTTTAATAAAAATTGGAATGTTAAATCATACTAAACGGGCTTATATTCTGAAGTTATATAGTAAGTATATTCCCAATGAGTGTTAAGGTGTTCCAATCGGAACAGGGCAGGGGAGAGAAAATGAACTGGTTTAACTTTACTAATTGCAATATACTTTTTGTCAATAGACATTGAAAACACCAATAACAAAATAAATGTAACATAACAGCTAATTGAGAAAAACAAATACACCACACCACATAACTGCGATGATAGGACATAATAGTATTATTCTTCATTTGTACGACCCGAAAACCATCCTTTATTCATAAAAAAAGTATAAAAATAACAGATCCACGATGGGTACACAGGTAAATATCCTACAAATTTACAATTATATATACAAAAAGAAAAAATCCGTCCAAAACCCTAATACAATTAAGAAATTGTTACAACAATAAAATACTGCATTGTGTGTTTAAATGTTCCACGCGTTTACAAGCGCCCGGCGCGTGTGGTAACACTGCGTGGAACGACGTCAGTGGACACTACTACAACATGGCCTACGCGGACAGACAGTGTGCAACGCAGAAGCACAGTGTGGTTACATTAGTATTAAGTACATCTATTTATAAAACGTGTTAAGAAGACTTAAAGTTTTACTTAACGGTAGATAAATAATATTACAAACTATAAAGCTCACAATAGTCGTATATCAACTCAAGGCCCATCGCTTGACCGTGACTATCTGACATGTCGTATTTGCGAGTCCTCTATATTTTCTTTTGACCGATACTAGAACACTACAAACAAGTGTATAAAATAGATTTTCATTGCATTATACAAATGTAAAATTGTGCTTTACTTTGATTCATATGTACAATCAAATAATACAATCTGTAATTACAACATAGAGGGCACAAAACAATCAACGATCATTTATATTAAGTACCTCTATTGACAAATATATTTTTCAATAAATAAGTTTCCTTCACAAATCCATTGTACGATTCTTGTCTGGCACGGGATTTTTTGTATACACATATATAAATACATATTTATTAATCAATGCATAATAGCAATCGTCCTCGTTGGGTTGACTCGGAACCCCACTCATGCAATCACACTTACACGCAGTGCTCGTCGCAGCCTGAGTAATAGCCTAATAAGTAGTGCACAGGAGTTTGATTACATTTTGAATTCTGGAATAGTTTTCCAAAGCCAAGATAATCACAGCAATCAGTTTTATACTGATACGGTAATACATAAATAAGTAAGCTACGGCCTTGTAAGGCTCTATCTAAGTCGCATTATCATATATTAGTCGATTCTATTAATCTAAACGACCAAAAATAGAAATATACAATTAACAGTTACTTGGTATTTCTACTTCGTCAAAAGTCAAAAATTTTAAATGATGACAATGCTAAGAGGATTTTTGTTATGATTTATAGTTTTAATTTTAGTTTTCGTTTAATGAATTAACATTTTACGCACCCATACGCTTCTGAAAAACAGATTTCTTTGACGCTCGCTTTATATAAATGCTATATCTTTATTGCAAGAAACTAGTTGATTGTATGGAGTGGAACGATTTCAATGACTTGATTTGCAAAGGTTGGTATGGCAAATAGTTTTCGTTCATAGTCCAAGAATTAGCTTATGAAAGAGGTCGTAACATATTTTATAGAATTATTGTTCATTAACGACTTCTATTAAAATATGAGACGTTTTAATGTTTGTAATATTATTCGATTTCGCTTTTACGATACATGGTAATTAAAAGTAACATTATTTCCACAATGGGAGTCATCGTATTCGTTTGTTGTTATTAGTCAAGCTTATGCATGAATCAATCGACAATGAAGCCGCAAAACTATTGCCCGCATCACCAATTTTCGTAGCTTTATAATAAGCTTTTAATAACTCTGCTATTCGTTTCAGTCAGACCTGAAAACAATCAAAGGTCATCGTTCAACCGCATAAAGCTATCAGAGTATCAATCGAGCGTCGAGGAGCATTTCATTTTAGTAGTCTATGGTTTTTTTTCTAACGTTGTTTTTACACTTCTACCATATGAACGGGTCAAACCATCGTTCATAGTCCGATTTCAAATGTCTAAATTTTCAATGACAGCTAATCGACTATAGATCTGACCCGTTTGATTTGCTTTGGTATACTCGTATTTCTCATAAGAAGGTTAAATGATACCAGTCAACGATAGTAGGTCGACATAATACGGTTTTTGAATTTTCGCGAAACATTGAAATGAGAGCTAGGTTTACGGATTATTCAATTCAATTCAATTCAATTCAAATATTTTATTGCGTTCTATAATGTTACAAGGATTATACCCGAGTTTTAAATCGGTAAACCTTTCATTTCTATAGGCTTAGGTAAAAAATATCGATATAAATTAATCGATAATTGTCAGCGGTATTTTTAACCTCGATATATCGATATTCGTTATTTTATCCGGATATCAAATTCGTTATTTTTTTTAACCTCGATATATCGATATTCGTTATTTTTACCGGATATCAAATTCGTTATTTTTTTTATGAATGCTCGTCCTATCTTAGTTTCCCTGAAGGAATTATCGATCAAACTTGATGTATGGACTGAGTTCCCTTCGCCTAAAACATAAATAAAAAAAACATCTGTGGTTTATGGGCGTATGATATACATACATTGCTCAAAATACTTGTTTCGAAATCACAAAACACTAATGCTTTGACAATGTGCAAAAATTTTGGATACATATCGATATTTTCCAACATTTATTGATAGGTTTGAAAAATATCGAAACAATACAGGGTGTTCGGTGATTATAATGTTAACATAGGCTGGTTTCCTTATACCGTTTACCTGACAGCTGTATAATTATATTAGCGCCTAGTAGGGTGCGGGCCGGGCGTCAGGAACGGGCCGGCGGAGTGGTGGCCGTAGGGCGCCTAGTAGGGTGCGGGCCGGGCGTCAGGAACGGGCCGGTGGAGTGGTGGCCGTAGGGCGCCTAGTAGGGTGCAGGCGCGGGCGCGGGCGTCAGGTATGGGCCGGTGGAGTGGTGGCCGTAGAACGCCTAGTAGGGTGCGGGCGCGGGCGCGGGCGTCAGGAAGGGGTTGGTGGAGTGGTGGCCGGCGTAGCTGGCGGCGCGGCCGGCGGCGGCCAGCGGCGGCGCGCGCGCCACGCGGCCCAGCCACGCGTCCGGGTGCGGCAGCGCGGCGGCGGCGCGCGCGGGCACGGCGGCCACGGCCCCCACGGCCCCCGTGCCCCCCGCGGCCCCCGTGCCCCCCGCGCGGCCCTCGCCCTCCGGCTCCACCTCGGCGAGCGCGCGCAGCCCCAGCGACAGCTGCTGGCACATCGCCGCCACCGGGTCCTCGCTCATCGAGTTCTGGAACGGATAGCACATCGCAATTTTAAGGACACCTCCGAATCGTTTAAACAAAGTTGACGACCTCCGTGGCGCGGTGGCGTACACATCGGTTTTCAAGGTGTCGCCTGCTCCGAGGTCCCGAATTAGAGTCCTGTTCGGTATATACTAGAACATTGTGACGATGCAAACGGTGTCGCCTTTGCATTCATCGATATCGAGCTTATTCAATTAGCAATCGATATTGTCTATGGTCATAATCTATACTCTTTGGATAGATGATTTGACATTTCGACAATGACTAGGATTTTTGAATTTTGTCGTTTGAGATCACACGAGAGGACGAGATTCGAACCGAAAGGGGTTACTTGCTCGTAGACTTGGCAGCGTGTGGAGGCTACACCAGATTGAAACGTATTGGACTGGTGTAGCAAAGTCGTACTATTGCTCAAGCACTGCTGTGGACGAGTTCCTGTAAGTACATGATATTCCCCTTTCGGCTTCACCCCGAATCTTTGAGTTTCCGTATCTGACTGGGTGGTATTTGTCGTTGCAGGTCTGACTCTTTAGCCTGGCCTACTGTAATGCTGATTAAAGCACGAAAGCGCTCTGGGTTGCACGTGAGAACCCGACGGGTGTGCTGCTAGTGTGACGGACCCTTGCACGACGGACGCGTTTCATCGTGTGGTGCGGCACATCGGCCGCACTGACGCCAAGGAGCTTTGTTCCGCTAGCTAACTAACCTGATACTAGAGACCTATTTAGCGCTGTTTAAGGCTGACTAAGTGTTGCCGTTGTCTTGGCACATTAGCTAGGTGATAGGTCCTAGTTATTTCATAACTTATAAAATACAGTGTGTTGTGTTCCTAGGAGCTTAGTCTTATGCCTGGCTTTTTATCTTCCTCACAGGGCACAACCAGATAACAGTGTAACATTATTAATTTGTACGGTGAGCTAAAGTCACCCGTGGTTCACCTCACGAATCCTTGTAAGCGACCCTGAGCTTATGTACTCGTATATTTATCTCATGTTGTTCCTCTAGCACACCTTGGAACAGAGACAAGGTGGGCTAAACTAACAATCAAATGTTTGTTTGAGTGCTAAAGAAGATTCCAAAGCTAATTTATTGTTGTAACTAATATTTAACTGATAACTTCAAATAAACTTTGTAATCAATAAAGGGTTACTTGTTTAATTTAATTTATACCTATCTATAAATTTACTTTAGCAAGGCAAGTAGGTATTTCCCCAGCCGGGTTACAACATACTTATGGCTTAGGAATATGATTGCTTCCACTAAGTGTTGCCTGTACAGTACATTTTAGTGATTTTTTATCACTGCAGCTCTTCACTCACCTAAATTCAGACATTGGTATCGACTTATGTTTGTGGGAGGACTACTTAAGTACTTACGTCATATGAAGTTACATCAGCCGGCGCCACGTCAGGTTTGGGTATGATCTGCGTCTGCGACTGCGTCTGCGGCTGCGGCGGCGGCTGCGGCAGGGCGGGGAGGGGCGGCGCGCGCGGCGGCGAGGCGAGGCCGGCGCGCGTGCGCTCGAGGTTGGACGGCAGCTCGCTGATACGTAAGGACATTTGCCGCTTGAACGGGGAGCTGCAGACAAAACACATTCGTTATTGATCTGTATGACACAGGAGCAAGGTGAAATCGAATATGTTCGAATAATCTATACTAATATTATAAAGCTGAAGAGTTTGTTTGTTTAAACGCGCTAATCTCCGGAAGTACTGGTTCGAATTAAAAAATTATTTTTGTGTTGGATAGTCCATTAATCGAGGAAGGCTTTATTAGGCTATATAACATCACGCTGCGACCAATATGAGCGAAGCATCAGTGGAAAATGTTGAAAAATTATTGATGTTAATATCGATCATATAAACGGAAATTGACGCGGACGAAGTCGCGGGCAACAGCTAGTAATCAATAAAAAGTTGGTATATTTGAGTCATGATGACATAGTTCACTGTTGCCATACAAAATGGACGGCCAAATTGAGTTTTAATGGATCATAAAAAGTAGGTAAATTGATTGAAGAGTTACCTTCCCAATTACGAACGAGATTATCCATAGAATCAACAAGTGATGCGCGAATGTAGTGAAGAACAGAGAGTAGCCGATTAAGCCCACATCAAAAGATAACACACCTACATGGTATACGCTCTATTTACATTTGATTTGTTTCATATTCGATTTTACCTTTTTAATTGCTGAATCTAATTAGTGTGGTAAGTAGTTATTTCTATGCATGATATCATGATGTAATCTAAATTATAAAAACATTTCAAAATCAAAACACGTTGATTTCCTAAGTGCAGATTGTGTCATAAAAGATTGCTTTCTTCATTGATTGATGTAGGTATTAAGACTTCCTTGCATATTTTTATCTCTCTAGTCGTGAGATTTTTAGGAACCAATCTTTTATGTGTATCGCGTGTTGAACATAATATGTTATCATGCAATTTATTTATAAATCAGAGATTAATTTAAAACTTCTACTAAGATATGGTTAACAAAACGATTGTAATAAAAGGCAGTTCATGTCACTCCGTATAGAGTTTTTATGACTTAAGTATATTCTAACATTCACTGTTGTGCAAGTACAAACGTAACGTTCTAATTACGCAGGACAGTAACGGCAAACCGTACATTAAGACGCTGACTGCAGCCGATGACCTTGAGCAATGAACACGCCCACAAATTTATTCGTCTTTGAATTTCTTTGGAACGCGCCACAGCTATCACTGTCGATTCTCGTAGGAGTGACAGAGAAAAAGCGCATGGAATAGAAGGGCCTAAGTGCCAAACAACAAAATTCGTTTGTGCAATTTAAAATTGCCATTTTATTAAAAATCTAAATCAGCCATTTGCTTAAACAACATGTAATATACAATATTGCAAAATTTTATTATCATTGTTATACGGACTGCTGAGAAAAATGGTAATTTATGTATTTTCAGAGGCTACTTTGAGATTTTTTTCTATCCAGAAAAGTTTTTAGAATCGTGTTTTGGAAACAGCCACCTGGTCGAAAATATGATCAATTACAACTACATAGAATTTGGCAACAATACGAGCCATAGGCTTAAAGCAAAACAATCTTCATTGAGCTCAATTTGGCTCATGTCAGCGTCTTAATCAAAATTGTAAATAGCGCAGACTTACTCAAAATCTAAGCTGTAATACATACTCGTATCTGTTGGTTAAACTATTTCACAAACAAACCTTATAGCTAATGTATGTATGCATTCCACTAAAAGAGTTATGTGAGCCTATGTGTTATTTTTACAATAGCCTATTTACTGTTGTTGAAGTATTACAACACAAACCTAAGTTCGTGACGGCGTATGCTGAGCTTTAAATTTGAGCTACTACCACAAAACGTCAAATTTTCTCAATTGATATTGATCTCTACTTGTTGGATTTAAAGTTGAAAATCAATTCAATGACCTTTAATTTTTTTGGTAGGTTGACCTGCCGTTGTTTGTACCATGAAAAACAATAGTGACTAGTCAATAAGATCGTTAACAAAAATTTGGCTTAACTATTCTTGAGAAATGTAAATTGATAATATTTATTGTTGCTTGTGTGGTCGGTCTCTTCATAAAGATGTCGTGTTAGTGGTTTTATTCTACCCGTGAACACGAATGCTGTAAAGTTTTGTCGAAATAACCCAAAATATAATGTAAACCTTTATAAACGCGAGTTAAATGCGTAAATTTATCTTTCTTTCCTCAAAGTGGTTATCAACAAAATCAACAAGTTTTAAATAAACAAATCAACCTTTACAATTGGCATACCAATAAACCATACCAAAAAATATATATATATCTAATTATATCTAAAAGTGTTTAAATAAAAAGCTGAAAAAGACTGAAAATACTTCAAACAAGTCACAAACATTAGATGATGGGCATACATGATCAATCTTCAAGTGTTAATGCATGACCAGGGGATGTTTTGTTCCTGTTTTTTGACGTGACATATTCAAACAGTCTAGTGTGCGGTTAAGTGTCGCTTTGCATGCAAAGCCCAGCTGTTTCCCTATACCTGTTGTTGAGCTGGGCGAGGCCACGGAACGACTCCTGGCGCTCGAGAAGATGCGGTGCGGCGTGCGGCCGCTCCACCACGCTGCGGACAACAGGAGGTTAACACTGCCGACCCGGTTGGTCTAGTGGGGTGGTTCGCCTATTACACAGGAGCCCCGAGTTCGATTCCTGATCGAGTCAGTTTAGAAAACTATCCTTTCTATAATGACTTGGGCCTGAAAGGGGCGACAGATTATAATAGTGCTTCGGAAGGCACTTTAAGCCATTAATCCCATATTCTATCCCAAGATAAAAGTCGTTTTAACCAATCACTTCAGAGTTCTGCAAAGGCATCCTAGTAAACTCCGACACCGCATTATCCTTAAAAAAAAAGATAATCATACGACTAGAAGAACCACAGAACAACACCCACAGGTAACGGAACTATTCATTCGGCCTGAACGCATCCGAGGACACCTAACGTGCTGGGATTGAAAGTATCAATCACTGGCATACGCAGCTATACAACTGAATACACAGGAGCTTTATCCGTTCAGAAATAGATTTATTCATTCATAGGACAGGATCTGCCTGATAAATGTGCCAGATAAAGATTACAGTACCTGTTGGATGCAGCTAGGCGTCGTTGCCGCTAGAAATTAATGGGCCTACGTTCAGAAGTAGTACTTAGATAAAAATAGCTGTACACGTACATAAAAAATTAAAAAAAATTGTTGTGTTCTATAGGTTTTAAAATACCTGTTTAGAGATTCGAAGCAGCAGAACAAAACATTTCATTCGTGGAAGTGCAAACCATCGTGATGGTACGCGTGACTTGCTAGGACAATGTGTTGGGTTTGAACGCAGCAAAATTACGTAATGACGTAGACACTGGCCCAACGTAGCTGCATCCTAACACCAATACCTGTGTCGTGATGCATGAAACAGCAAAAACAGGATCCTAAATGTTTACAGATGTAGCTCGTACGTGTATGTCCATCACAAAGGGACATTTTAAATGTAGTATATTTATAAATTAACACATAACCTACCTATTGTTAAAAAAGCAACTTGAGCAACATGGCTTTAGGACAGAGCTATCGGGCGGAGGATAGCTGACCGCTCGGCTAGTAAAAACAAATAAAACAAAACAACAAAACAAGTACAAAAATAATTAAAATATGTAGTGATGAACTAGTGCATGTATTGACATATTTGATCAACTTGTCATTCTCGTCTGGTATTTTCCCAGACGTACTAAAACAATCGGTTGTCAAACCATTACATAAGAAAGGGAAAAAGTGTGACATTACCAATTATCGTCCAATTACACTTATACCTATTTTATCAAAGGTACTAGAGAAATGCATGTACTTAAGAATACATAATTATTGCATTAAACATAACCTAATTAATAAGGACCAATTCGGCTTCCAAAAGGAAAAGTCAACAACCCTAGCAATATTTACTCTAGTACAAACAGTAATGACTAAATTAAATGAGGGTTATCTGACCACAGGACTGTTTTTCGACTTGTCCACTGCATTCGATTTGGTAGACCACGACCTCTTGTTAAAAAAACTTGAACTAATGGGAATAAGAGGGCCAACATTACAATGGCTATCATCATACCTGACAAAACGATGTCAGCGCGTCACTGTCAGTAAAATTATAAATGGTGAACTAACACAATGCACATCGGCCCTCAAACATAACGCGTGCGGTATCCCTCAGGGAAGCGTGCTAGGTCCACTTATGTTCATTTTATATATAAACGACATAACAAAGGTGACAAATCACAAAAGTATCTTGTTCGCAGACGACATATCAATAATTGTGACATCAGAAAAAAATAAATACAATGCTATACTGAACCATGAAATTGACGTAAATAATACAATTGACAATATTATTAAATGGCTAAATGAAAACCATCTAAAATTAAATTTAAATAAATCGAATTTCATTCAATTCAATAAATCTAAACATGATAAATACAATTTTAAACTAAATATAGAAAAGATTAAAGAAATCACCCATATCAAATTTTTAGGTGTTGTGATAGACCAGGACCTAAACTGGAAATCGCACGTTGAAGCCTTAAGCAAACGTATCAACAGCTTTGTTTATGCTCTCTATAAAGTTAGGAACGTAACTAACTTGCAAACAGCGGTTACCACTTATCACGCATATGTAGCCTCTATTCTACGTTATGGGGTGATAATATGGGGTAATAGTACTGAAAGACAACGAGCATTTATAGCACAAAAAAAGTGTATTAGAGCTATATGCGGGCTTCCTACTGGCGAGTCATGTAGAGCATGTTTTTGGAGCCTGGGCTTACTACCTTTGCCAGCACTCTACATATTTGAAATCAGTTGTTTTGTTAAGCGGCATGGTGAGTTGTTTCAGAAAGCCAGAGATGTAAATGCTAGACTTAAACGAAACCCAAATAAACTTGTATTTAGTGTAATTCCAAGATCCACTAAATTCAGAAAAAGTGTTTTAGCAATGTGCGTTAAAATATATAATAAGATCCCAAATGAAATAAAAAATCTTAACTTTAACCTTTTTAAATCAAAGCTCTATAAATGGCTAATTGAACGGAAAGTGTACGACGTTAATGAATTTATTGACACTAGAATTTAATGGCTTCTTATTGATCGTATTGTTTGACTTGACTTATTGATTTTATGACTGTGTGAATTTGTTAATTTTTCTTACTGCTATGAATGGTATAATTTAATTTAATTGTGTATAACTATTTTTTTTTTACAAATTATGAATTTGCATGCTTATACAGGCAAAACATGTGCACTTATGTTTGTTTATCACCTTGTATACCATGTTTTTTGCAAATAAAGAATATTTATTATTATTATTATTATTAAAACGAACGTACGTACCTATCCTTGAGACTAGATTGACTATCGGCCATTTCCAATAATCTATCTATCTTTAGTTTTGGCATATCGGAGATAGGAAACAGTTTCTATCTCTGTTTTTGCGGTCTAGAGAAACAAAGACAGAAGTTGTTTTCTATCTCCGATATGCCAAAACTGAAGATAGATAGGTTATTGGAAATGGCCGTATGTCACCGTAGAATTGTGATCTGTCAGTTTACGAAACAACGAGTGAGATTATTAACTAACGGTGGGTTAGGTTAGATTACATTGTGATCCATCGACGTTCAATCATGAACTGATGAAGTTTACAATTTTACGGTGACAACTTTAAGCTTCGGTCGTTGGATTTGTTCCATTAAAGTGTTGCGACGACAGTTTCAAGTAGTTGGTAGAAGATGGTCATCTGAATGGTTAGTGATTCGGCACATACATTTAGGGGTGGTGAGCTACCTCCTAGTGATCCCCCTGGACAACGGAATCTTTGGTTTTCTAACCAATGATGACGGCTAACAGATCCCTCTGCGGTGGTGGGCTACGTAAGAAGCCGCCTGGATGCTACCATCCTCCTGCCGGAGTTCAGCGCCAAACAGTTTTTCTGTGTTCCGCTGGTGTGTGGGAAAACCAGTGCTTCTGGGTAAGCTCGCTCCATCTTAAGCTGTCTACACACCTAAGCCGCCGACCCAGCACGAATCCGGCGGGTTTGTGCCGGCGGGTGGACCCGGCGGCTTTAGAAGTTGCGAGCCGGACAATTTTCCAGGCGGCACATCAGTCGCGGCATGCAGTGTTCACAATTAGTGATTGCCAAGTGCTCGGAGATGCCGCGGGGTAGATCGTGCGGGGGCAAGATCGTTAAAATAGTATACAGCTTTAGGCTTCTTTATCGTATAGTATGTAGTCAAGAGCAATATAAAACCATACCTGTTGTTGAGATGTGCGAAGCCCCGGAAGGAGCCCTGGCGCTCCAGAAGGTGTGGCGCGGCGTGCGGGCGCTCCACCGCGAACGGGTTGTGCGGCGCGGGCCGCGGCGCGGGCTGCGGGGCCGGCGCGTCGCCCGTCAGCGACGCGTCCGCTTCCGACACGCGGCGAGCGGTTATACCTGGAGGAGAGCCGTTCGGTTGCTACGTTAAATACCGCTTGAATTTTCATAGTGTTCCTTGATAAGTATCCAGTAGCCTGTCCCGTTTTCGCACGGGTGCAATGTAGATATTGACTTTCAACAAAGTGACACAACACAATAGTTAATTGTACTACCTCGTGAGTCATTATCTACCGAAGAAAATACATCGGTGTTTAAAATATCTAAGCTTCGAGGGACAGACACTATGTAGAGACACTTCTGGAGAGTGACGCTATCAGGGTACCGGTGCCACTACGGGACAAGCGTGGTTTACACCACTACTAGATCGAATTAAATGCTTCAAAACCAACTAAAAATTTATCATATACCTAATTAAAGTGTAACAGGATATTCTAGTCCTGTCGGTTTTACATAATTAACAATTTATTAATGGCATTATTGTCTAGGTATATCATTATCATTGACTTATCCTGTACCCTAATGTTAATAATTTAATGACTGACTGTTGCAAATAATTAATCTAATTTAAATAAGTATTTTGATTTTAAATTAGTGTTTTTGATTTTAAATTAGTGTTTTTTTTATTAAATCAGCATATTGAGTTATAAAATTTTTACTGCAAAGAAATTATCCAAAAATGTCCTATTTTAGGAATTGTTTGTCTTTAGTAGAACTTGTTGAATTACCTTTATTGTAGCTATAAATAATTAAATTAAACCAAAATAAGTTGTTTTCATTTAAATAAACAACAACTGAACATTGTATTAATAAAAAAAGACGGATAAAAAAATTAATAACCTAATCACAATCGGATTTATTTGATCTAAATCAGTTTTTTTTCCTGATATCTAATTATTGTTTTGTTTTTAAAACCATTACTTTTTTTATCAACCCTGTAAATTTGCATTACGATAAGAAATTATTCTATCAAACTAGGCAAGAAAATGAGCAGCAGTAGGTTTCTTTGACCAATTATTTTGTAAGTACATACAACCATTACATAATTACTCTTAAGCACTATTGATTACAGACTAAGCTTCGGCTTAGTTTGCAACAACATTTGTACTGTTGTTGTTTGATCAGCAAATAAACATATTTGGCATGTGGGTACAGAACCTAATATGTAATACAATATATCCAAATTTTTACGGTTTGCTGTGGTAACTTGAATTCAATGATGAAGACCTTAAGAGGAAACACAAGGGCCGTTTACCCATACAAACGTAGTTCCCTGTTTCCACCCTGGATAATGACAGTAGAGCAATAATTTTTATAACAAAAATCTATGGCTACTATTAGCATGTTTTTATGTTTTCCTTTTTTTTCATAAAAATACATAATAAAAGAGATATGAGCCTCCAAAAATCTAAAAAATTCGCCAGATTTTCCGCTGAGCTCAAACATCCAGAAAACAAATTTGGCTAAATTTAAAAAAGCAAAACATACGAACACGGCCAAAGCCTTTCTTTAATTTTTGGAAAAGGAATCGGGGGACTACGAAACGTTGATTTTGTGTGCTTTTAGTAGGTATTTTCGGTCCAAAATGCAGTTGTCTCTATCGCGCTGTGCGGTGGAAGCGTTCGGGACTGCGGGACAGCAATAGATTTTACAAATACCTATTTTTCAATTCTCTCGACCGTAGTGTTTCCTCTTAATCCTGCAGTGGGATGATCATAGGCCGTTACTTTAGTTTTTTTAAGGATTTGTAGTCAAGAAGATAAATATACTTAGGGGGCGTCCATAAATTACGTGAGATGTTTAAGGGGGGGAGGGGGTCGAGTCAAATCTCATCTAATCTTACGTTGGAGAGAGGGGGGGTCTCGGCAAATATCACGCAATTTTTTTTTCTGATTGAAACAAAAAAAAATTATACTATTATGGTCCATTTAATCCAGATTGTACATATACATGCTTAAGATTTAATCTTAAGCGTAATCGTAATACGATTAAGATTCACTAATTCGTTCGAAAGAAAATAATTTCATTCAAGTTTACGTAAGAAACCCACATTTTGAAAAATCTCACGTGAGATTGGGGGATAGGGGAGGGGGTTGAATAAAATCTCACGATATCTCACCAGAGGGGGAGAGAGGGACAGAAAATAAAAAAAAACCTCACGTAATTTATGGACGCCCCCCTATTTCATGGCGTCCATCTGTCTGTCTGTCTTTAAACTCAGTGAGCCTTTGTACTAAAGAACTGTATTGGCATGAGTACAAACTCCAGTTAATATTTTTTTTGTTAATCACGGTAAAGTGATAGAATCAAATCTTGTAAAATCATTTACTATGGCACGGCGGCACATCAGACTATTCATGTTGACCTTGAGACCGCCTTTATGCCCTACGTAATAAAAGCTGTTATCGCAGTTCAACTGTTTAACTTGATGTGCTGTCTAGTGTACATTTAAAGTGAGAATAATTTTTTTTATCCTCTAATAGTATCTGTCGTTGGAAAGGTTTACAAATATCTTTTTTTCAATTCAGGGATCCACTTGTGAAATAACGATAAATGTCTGCAATATCAAATTATTAATAATGTTTACATAAAACTGTTATGTTGGTTTGTGTACGCTTCAAAAACTCAAAAAGTTCTGCACCGATCGAGGTGAAATTTTAGCATGATGTATTAATAATTGTTTTTCTACATTTTCTTGGGTCTGGGTGTTTGTGGTACCTTCGTTGTTTCTGGTTTCCAAAGTAAGAGTGCTTATAATAGTTATTTAAATTGGGATCAGAACAATGTATGTGATGTTGTCCGCATTTCTTATTATTTTATTTATTTAAGTGTAATTATTTTCATTCTCAACAATTGTGTTATTATTAGTGTAGTACACGAAAATAATTATGTATCGAACCTACTATTACATTCAATTGTTTAAACAATGAATAAAACACATTCAAAATTACACATGACTTTAAGGTAATTCCAACATGAAATTATCATATTAACAGAAGTGCACTAAACAGGATAGAAACGAGCAAATGCCCCGTAATGAGTGTTGTAAGATAGCGCATACATTAATTACGAGTGAATCACAAACGTCGGGTATTGCATGGATATCATTACGGAAGAGGTTAATGGCAGTTAGGAAAATGACTAGGTTAAGCTCATTAATTGTACAGTCAGCTGCAAAAGTATGTTAACACTTTTTGGTTTTACCAACCTTATGTCTTGTCAACATAAGTCAGAAGAGTATTCATACTTTTGTGCATTTGACGTTAAGTACTGCAAATTATGCCATTACTCTTAAATTAATTACAATATGCCTAAAATTTAAAGAATTTTAAACAACTGAAATGAATTTGGCACATCTTGAATTTGGTAGTGTCAATTATTATCTCATAGCCTTTAGTAGAATTTTGCATATAGCAACTAGGCCCGTTTTATCTCTATTAGCTTTAGCATTAACATTTTTCTACTTTTAGGTAACAAAATTAGGCTTCTGTTATCTGAGTCGTTCTTTTGATAAATGGTATTGTATAACATTTACTTACATTCTTACTAAAACCCATATAAACGGTACTAAGATATTTAAGTCGTTATGAAAGGTTGCCTTTATTACGCGAGCTTGTTTTAATACATAATAATATGTTTTCGTCTAACGAATATTTTGAATATTTCTAAAATATATACTTTTGATTTACACTAAAAAATTGCTTAAAATCAAAGCTGTTTCATCTTAACTAATTAGCAAAGCTATTTCTTCAGATGCGGGACAGAAAATAACGTCTTGGTAGCTCGATGATAATTTAGTTGTTCAGTAAGCAAATGGTTCTGGGTTTGAGCCTCACTTAAGGCAGCTGACACTTCTGACAAAAGCAAAATTTTAAAATTCTTGATATTAGCTAAATTCATGTCATACTTGAATTAACTGCTGCCTTAGACCAGTGGCTTCCTAAGACATAATATTTTCATACATTATCTATTCGTCTGGCGTAAACGATATTAGAAAGCCACTTCTCTAAGGGCGTTGTGCCGTATCAAACGACACCATACTTCTATGTGCGAGTACCTTTAAATGGCTAAGTTTATAAGAAAATTCGTTCTTATGCATTGTATCAGGCCCCCAATTCCGCTAATTTACAAATGGCTCAATAGAATCGCAATTGCAACGCAATTGTATATTATGACACATTTAATATGGTAGTAATGTCAAAATATACGGTTGCGATGCCATTGCGATTCTATTGAGCCATTTGTAAATTAGCAGAATTGGGGTCCTGTGCTGTTGGTGTTCAGAATAAAATAAAATAAAATAAATAAATAAATACAGTCAAGCGAGGCTCACCAGACTTCCGAAAGGAGCCCTGCCTCGTGAACGCGTGGCTGGCGGCGTCGATGCTCATGGAGACGGCGCACTCCTTGTCGCGGCGCTGCTTGCGCTCGAGGCACGCGGCGAACGCGCAGCCCACCGCGTGCGACAGCCGCTCGCCGCTGTCGCGCGACGCGAGGAAGCCGTGGCACATCCACCGACGTGTGGTGCCGTCGCGGCAGATGTAGCTGAAAGCGGCGGACGCTTATTAGATTCGAAGATGAGCTACAAAAGGGATGTGTCGCAGCCAACTAACTTAATCAGGAATTTAGTTAACAGCCAAGGCCGTCGATTAAATCAGTACATCAGTTTTTATTTCTGCAAATCGGTCCCTGGGTACACTTTTACACGTCCCAATATTGAAACCTACCACCTGCTTCGTCACAAATGTGGGCTAGTACCTTAAGAAGCCGAAGAAATGCCGGCATCCAATTGAATAGCTAAACAAAAACCAGTCAATTAATTGACCGCAACGTTTAGCCACATGAATAAACGTTGTGTAAGTAGTCATGTAGTTAAGTTAGGTTTTCTTTGAGATCCTTAAATTAATAACACTAGTTTACTATACGTAATTTTGACAATAACGCGAAACAAAGAAAACGTAAATGAAACGCATCATTTAATTATTAATAAGTAAACCAACTTTGACCTTGAAGTTCGTATTCCGTAAATTCTAACTAAAATTTCTTGTAAAAACTCGTATTATTTTCCACCTCCTAGTTTTATATGAATTTTATAATTTATTACGAAAATTTTCATTTAAAAATGTAGCACAGACGAAAAATAATACACTTAGCTGTGCTACAGTAAAAAAAACTTGGCTGAGTCTTGGTCAGTTATTTTTATTAGGCTAACTTTCAATACGTCAAGTTGTTAAACGTTGAGTGATTCAAGTTCAATTAACCATCATTCTTGTGATTTAATTGAATGCTGGCGTTTAATGAACGGCCTAGGCATCAAATTGGCTAGCTAATTTATCAAGATGGTTGCGACATAATATGCACAACACACAAATTTTAGTGGTGTTTCGGGTATAAGAAACACGTTTTTCCAAAGGCGACTGACGCACATGGTTAGAGCCAGTGTACAAAAAATGGTATCCTACCGTGAGAGACGAGTACCTCACCTCATCCGGGACTATAAATACGACTTAAGATTATAAATACGGTTTAAACTAATATTTTTCATCGGGCGAAATTCTAAAAATACCAACCTGGATTTTATTAACTTACTAGTTCTAGACAAGTACCTACCTAAATCCCCTCTCATGATTTCTGTCGGGCGCGCAAAACGACACCTTTTCAATGGTCTGGTCGACGATTAACCCTTTGGTTTCCTCTTCAACGACACGAAGTCCATCACCGCTCACGTGTAGGACGGCTCTTACTGGACGCCTTCGGGAATTCTGTGAAATAAATACGTGTTTCTTTGTTTAGGTCTTCGAGACAAAGTTTAATAGAGCATTTGCATCAAACGAATAGTCTAACCCAAGCCGAGTTTTTTTCTTTTTACAGGTACTCGTAGTTAGTCAATCTATCTACCTACTACAAAAAGTCAAACTTCCTCAAACAATTGAATTTTCGATTTATTCAACCAAGTTGAACAAATATATCTAGTAATGTTTAAAGTGTTCTCGGCCGCGTGATGATAAACTGCTTGCAAATCCATGTATTCTTTTCGCAATCCCATTAATATTTGAAGAAGATCTTTTCTTTAATGGCCCATTCAACGGTTTTACGGGGGAACATCTCTTTATACATTTATTGATTATTGCAGAATTGTTATAACATGTCGAAATAATCATGGAGCTATTAAGCTAGTTTTGACAATGCAATGCAATTGCAATTTTAACACTTTATAATTAACAATAAAATTTCTGACCATACAATGTTCTGTAATGAATACTTAGATTGTTATACGTTAGAGACTGAATGCAAAGACCTTGTGCCTTATACTAGCACAAAGATGGGAATCCCAATAAAGGCTCGATGTTGCTGTCGCTGTTAAATTTAACGAATCGATAATAGGGCATTCATATAGTAGGTATCTGTCGCTAAGCTACAGTGACCTGTCTGCTACCTACATCAATCAACTAACTTATTTACAGAGGTGGATTTTGACATTGATTTTTAGTTCTGTGGCCTCGATGCGGCCTACAATGAAATTGCGTGGCATTTCAAAATATCAAAAATCACTAGTCTGCTATTCTGAATGATTTATCATGACTAATCATACATCTTCATGATAGACAGAAAGAGAGAACAGAACTCCATTAGACTGCAACTCCCCCCGTATTCCCCAATACGGGGGGAGTTGCAGTCTAATGGAGTAAAATAGGCAGATAGAGTAAGTCTTATGTGTCATGTTAACGCCGTAAAAAGTTGACATTATAGCAGTAGCACACTTTAGATCAGGTCAAAATTTATGGTACTGTACATCGTCATACATGTTGCTTAGTCAGACGGCTCTTAGAAGATGTTCTGCGTTTTAGGCAGCGACTGGATGTCTACTGCTCAAATAAATCGGGCAACAGTAACGTATTCACTGTACCACTGGCCTTACTGAAAACGTCGAACAGCTCGCCGAGAGTGGCTATTATAACATAATACTCTTTTTGGAGAAGCCTATATCCACTAGTGAACTGATACAGGCCGATAATGTCTCAGCACATAAGTCTTTCAACTTACCCTAAGTACCTTAAGTGCCTCCTCGCACACTTGCATGCCCCGTGACTCGAAGACCTCCACACAGCCGAGGTATTTGACTGGAAAGGTGCAGGTGCCCGCTCGTACGGCAGCCTCGTCGGCATGCCACTGGTGGGGTCGCGCGGACTCTGGCGGCGACCCCTTGCGCCTCCGGAACGACTCGCGGAACGACCGCCGCAGGCGCTCCATGCCTGCCCGCGGCGGCGACAGCGCGCCTCCCGCGCGTGCCCGCCGCAACGAGCTCCGGACCGATGACTTCTGTAACAGATGCATTATAAAATTTTTAACTCGGGCACGTGTCATGTGGGGTAGATATTTTGAAACAACACATTGTAAAAAACATGTTATTATAAAAAAGATTAAAACTAATTTTTCATATTTGGAGCGAATAAACTAAAAAACTAGATTTCACAGACAGTGAGTGTCTGTGTCCACCCTCCACCCTTCAAGGATTATTGCTGGAATAAAAATCTATCTTATGTCTTTTCCTGGGACTCAAAACTATATCTGTTCTTTATGCTCTCTATATTATAAGTGTACATGTAGATTATCCTAAATTGTTATGTTTTAATTTTCTGGATCTTTAAAGGTGGTGTTCTCTTAACTTAGACTGAATATATATTTCTTTGGGATGAGGTATATAAATAACCTTTTTTGCATCAAACCATATACAAATCAAAGATTGCACAAGAAACACATTTAGAACAGTACAATTTAGAAAGATCTTTTTACAATAAGCTTAAAATTCATTGTAAACATTTGTTTAGCAACAGTGATCAACATTGTGATGAGCGGCGATATTTTTGCAGGAAAGTTAAATCAATATAGGTTGTTCACAAGCCAGTCTGCGTTAAAATGTTGCCGGTGGAAGTATAGTGCTGGGGCCTTATTCAGCTATTTCAATCGCAGTTCGATCGTGATTGAATTGGACGATTTTGACATTTAGCCCATACTAGAACTATCAAAAACCTGCTATTCAATTACGATTGTGATACGATTTGGTTACGCGAATTAGGGGCCAGGTGTGTCATCTGTATCTGATGTATCGGATTTCTAATAAAAGAAAAAAGATGGTGGGTGCGAAACTATCTTCTGCAAAGAGAAAATTTGATGACATGACCTCAGATTGACAGTTAGATTATATGTATAGTAACTTTACGAAAAGTGATTTCGAACATCTTCTGGAAATAATGATGATGATGATAATGATGCTTTTGATTGAAATAGTTATATTAAGCATTATTTGATCATTGCTCTACCCTACTGTCATATTTATAAACGGTCGCACACACGTCCACATACGTCAACAATTGTTGATATACAGATGTTGTCGCTGGACGGGCGAGAACTTCCAACATGATGTTGTCAACTCTGTACAACACACAATGTTGCTGGACAGTAACTCCGCTACGCGTTGATTTAATTTTGTTGCTAAAAAACGTTCGCCATGAATCTCTACTAGACAAATTTTAAGTAGAGGACAATTGAATTAGAATTTATAGGGGATAGAGGCGAAGGATTCCAAAATATAATTATAACTTACAAAATAATAAATAGATCAAATCAACGATATTGTTTATCAATTTCCTTTGTTTTTATACATTTCATCATACACATACATTATTTATATTTTAAAAATATACACTTCAAAAAACAATGACAGAGGATATTGTGACAGCAGTCGTGAAAAACGTATAATAAGACGAAATTTGCCAATGAAATATTGATAGAAGTAAAACTTAAGTGATTTTACCTCCTAACTCATTTTATGGTACTAAGAGACTGCTGAATAATCACGGGATAAGATTTCCACACCCCATTGGTCTAGTGGTTTAAATATCGGGCCAAGATCTCGGGGTCCCAGGTTCGATTCCCGGGTCGGGCAACAAATAGTTTCGAATCTTCGAACGTGCTCGGGTTTGTGATCACCAACCCGCATTTGGCAAGCGTAGTGAATATGCCAGTTCCCATCATTGCAGTGGTAACTTGAATTCAACGATGGGAGGCCTTTTCCCTGCAGTGGGATGATTATAGGCTGTTACTTTACTAAGATTTCCACAAGGGAATTGGTTATACAGAAAAAGATTGCGAATATGACTGACAAAACATAAAGAGGAGTTGAAACGCGGAGTTTATTAGAAGACCACATTTCGTGATCCTAAGTGTAGTCCTGAGTAGACCGTAAGATTTAAAAACGCTCCTTAGGTAGGCGATGGGGTTATTTTCGATTAAGTAATACAGAAAAAGATCATGCATGCATACGTACTTAATATTTTTACAATTTTATAAAATCTTTATATTTTAGCAGAAACGTGAACGCTGTTTTCTTTATATATTTTTTATAAATTACAACTTTATCTTTGAAAACAAATGTACATTTTTATTGCATCGGTTTTCAGTGATAACAAATAGCCTCCCTTCACTATGATGACGACGAACCGTTACACTTACGTTACTTTAAAAAAAAAAGTAATAAAACGCAACGCATCGCTTGTACTCATCAATATTTTTAATATCTAAAAATGTACTCACTGCGTAGATACTGCTTGCTTTTATAAGTATGTATTTAGCATTAATTAATTACACATGAAAATCATTGATGTTGCTTTATTAATACACACACCAACTAATTTGGATGAGGAAAAATCCACAACTTCGTGTGCAGGTTACAACACGCAGCAAATGACACGTCACTACAGCGGTGTAAAACAGTATATTGGAAGATTCGAAATTAGTAAACTGAATTAAAAGATGGCTGCACCTCAGTGTAGAGATAATAATATGACAAATGATAAGATTACACACTCTGGCGGTCGCCGCAAGAGCTCGCTCCAAATTTTTAACATGTAATTATTTTCATAGTGATAGTTTTCACTTTCTTTAATGTTTATTTATGATAGTTTACACTAATTTAAAGTGATGCGCTCTAATTAGTATAATTATTATGCGAACGTCAGACTCTTTTTCCGGACTACTCGTATTTCAAACACGCACACGGTCACGATGACAGTAATTTTCAACGTATTTTAATAATAGATAAGGTTTTAGTGATCTATCGAATATATTAGGTGTTAAAATATGAAATTTCCGTTTTTTATGGACGAAATCGAGTTTTTTTTTTTAAAAACGCCTGAACCGTTTTCGATGCAATTAAAGGTGAAAGTTAGATGGTTATAAAGCTACGCATTATAGTATTTAAATTTCTGAAAATCAAAGTATATAATACAAATATACTTAATTAAGGCAAGGTCAGCTGACACATTGTAAGGGGTCTTGTCAACGACTTCCTTTGAAGTAATAGGCACTAGTATTGAATTTTTTTTTAGTTAAAAGTTACTTTATATAGTTTTTGATACAATAAAAAAAGAATTACGCAATAATATGACTATACTTAAGAGCTATAAACAAAATAAAAAGTGGGAAAATAATCGGCAATTTCATACTTTAACCCCTATTATCTTGGCTAATGAAAAATTGTAAACTATAAATGTAGCACAACTTCCATTAAACGAAACACTGGCAAAACAAAACGTTTTCCAAACAACTCGTCAAGCAACAAAAATAATCATAGTTTCACCATCAGTGTTCGTTGGTTCATCATTATGAAGTTCAACATCATTATCAAGCTTATGAACGATTGCCTAGTGTATGTCTTCGAGTAAACAATGTACCTATGGATTTCTAGCGGTACGGTCAATACAGACGGTCTGCTCTGTTAAATGACATGAATGGCCATCGTTATCGATGATTCAGTAATGGAGGCACTTAAATTGCGTTTTCACTGAAGCGGAGGTCAACGGAGTGGAGAGGTGCGTTTCGTGAGTTGAACAAACAACCACAGTGTTTAAAATCTGCGATCAGTGGATTCAGAGCGCTATGATTGATCAA
The DNA here is from genome assembly GCA_949315895.1 of Anania crocealis. Lineage (NCBI taxonomy): Eukaryota > Metazoa > Arthropoda > Insecta > Lepidoptera > Crambidae > Anania > Anania crocealis. Next base: position 4,369,567 of record OX438856.1, read on the forward strand.
TTAACGACCCTCTTCTAGGCACTCCGCTCAGGGGCCTAATTCGCGTAACCGAATCGCAGTTCAATCGTGATTGAATTGGACGATTTTGACATTTAGCCCATACTAGAACTGTCAAAAACCTGTCGTTCAATTACGATTGTGATACGATTCGGTTACGCGAATTAGGGGCCTACTCCGCTTCTATGGAAACGCAGCCTTATTAACCGATTCAGTGCGGCGGTGGTTTTTCTAGACTTAAGCGCCTGGCGGCTAACAAATGTTTCGTGCCTCCTCTCTGGCGCCATTCGCCATGAACTTTAATGACTCCTCACGAGCTCCACCCGCTATGTAGTATAACTAATCGCTGTTTCGTCGGTTTCCACTTGTTTTTATTATAGCTTCAATTCAACAGCGAACGTCAGCGGTCTAATAAATCATATAAAGTGTTTATAAGTGACTAATTAAGTATTTATACGGAAATGGAAGGTAAGTGACTTATTTTTATCAGTTGTTGTAAACCTTTTGCTATATGTTTGGCACGATTGATTTATCAATTCGTTTCTTTTTATGATTGTTTAATGTCACGCAGACGAAGCTAGTTTAGACATAAAAACACTTTATACTTTTAACAATTGTGAGTAAAATTATTTCTTAATTATTTTTAAGTAGCTAACATAAAAAAAAAATTCGGAATCCGTATTAATCATATTGATCTTTGTATTGAAAAGGTTTACAACTTTTGAAGTGTTTTTTTATGAAATATCCCGAAACAAACACTGAAATCGTAATCTGTGGGACAAATAAAGACACTTTAATAAAGGGAGCAATCTTCAGACATTTCTAATTTCTATTTTATCAGTGTTTTACAAGAAAATATTTTGGCTCCACTCGGGCGCCACCCGCCATTCACAAAAAATACCCATGGCGCCACTACGGAGCCATCCGCACGAAATCGGTTAAGGACCTATTACACGACGCCGAAATACAAATAGAATTGCCAAAAGCATTTCATCATTCAGAATAATCACATATTTAATTTAAAAAGCAAAACCAGCACGACTTAAAACTGATTTTTCAGACAGTTTAATTGTTGCACTCCATCATAATAGCGGTAGTTATAGTGGATTAAAGACAAAAATATAGCACACGCGTATTTAGCAATGTATAAGGCATTATACTTTTTTAGGAGAACGCGATAGCATAGAGCGCAAGTGTTTAAGTGCCATACAAATGAAATTATGGACACCCTAATAGTAGAAAAGTAACATATGCGATAGATATAATTAAATAATCCACCCACACATATGCCCGGTGCGTGGCGCCAGCTATTTAAACGTTCTGCATGTCTTTGTAAACATTCTGTTGGTAAAACAACGTAGGTGCACAGTATCACAAGAGTTCATTTCTTAAAAGCTATTAAACTTGAGAACCACTGCAAATACTAAAAGTACATACAACGGACGTCTACGTTAGGTATTAAGTATGCAAGTATGTGGTACTTCTGAGATATTGTTATACATAATAAAACAGTGATAAGATAAGCATTAAGACTTAGTAGTTATTTTCAAGTTTGTGATTTATTTTATGATAGACTGATAAATAGCTAAAATTTTGTTAAATTTTTCTCAATAGAAAAGAGTATAATTAGAAACAAAATAAAATTACTCACTGAAAAAAAGTGAGACAAATTTTAACACACGTCGTCATTAAGATTTTTTGTTTGGCAGTTTTGGCACCGACTCAAGTCTGGTTTTTTATTGTAGCCCATAGTTTCATTCAAAAAATGGAGCGTGGCTTGGTCTAATAATTGTTAAACTCAATCGAAACTTAATAAACAACTATCGGTCAAAAATAAAAATGGGTCCGCCAACCACGAAAGGGTTAGTAAACATTCAGAATTCAGATTTTCTTTTGTTGGTTGAAAAAGGTAAAATGTTAATAAAATATTTTTTAAAACTTAAAAATTTCGTTGAAAAAAATTTTCGACTGCCTTAGGTGGGACTTGACCAGCGTTGCCAGATGTCCCGATTTTAGCGGGACGTCCCGATGTTTTAATCAAAATAAATGTCCACGCGGGACAGGCTCAGTCCCGCTTTTCGAGAATAACTCGACCGTGCGAGAAGAAGAGAAAAAGAATAGTTTAAAAGAAGTTAAATCTTCACAGAAATATTATGAATAAGTAATTCTTATAAATAAATTATTCTTTTATTGTAAGTTGCAATTTGTAACACTCACTTCTCAGACTATTATTTGAAATGCCATATTTTTGGAATAAAACTTTTTTGATTTTGATATCTGTTTTTTTTTATTTTTTTTTAATTCAGAATACGAATAAGTCTTTTTAACGACAAGGTAAATCTAATTTAAAATATCATATTTCTATTAAAAAACATTTTTATGGATATTTTTACTACGTAAGCGTAATTTGAAGTCAAATAAAAAGATAAATATTAAAAACTTGGCAAAAAAAATATCTGGCAACGCTGGACTTGACTCACAACAATGATACCTATTTAAAAATTTTTTTGTACCATTAATAATAATAATAATAAAGGCATTTATTTCGAACAATTTTTGATGGTACAGTTCATATTGGATAAAAAATAGTGACATTGACTCTCATCTTTATTTTTTCCGACCCCGCCATATTTGATGACAATGACATTTAAGACGTCAAAATCAAATATAAATTCTGAGGCGATACGAAGTTCGCGGGGTCAACTAGTATAATTAGTTAAGTTATTTTTTTTATGATCTTACTTAACCCAATTGTTCTCAAGCAGTAGGTATTTATATTTTGATTTTGATTTCTGTTTTTTTATAATTTTTTTTATTCAGAATACGAGTGAGACTTTAACGACAAGGTAAATCTAATTTAAAATATCATATTTTTATTAAAAAGTTAGTTTAGTCTGGGATGGGTATAACATGACCTATTGATAAGGGCACTAGCAGGATTAGGTACAAACTTCAAGAGACATTTAATTATCAAGGCTGTACGTACATATCTAAGTATTACACGCAATTGACTAGCGGTGGCTTCGAAGCGTGAATAAACACTTACATGCTGATATTGCACATTGTCGCGTTCACCATGATCAGTACCAGCTGAGGTAATGTGGTCTATACGTACTTACGTATTTATAATCTTACTACGAGTAATATTATAAATACGAAAGTTTGGACGGATGTATGTTAAGTACTCAATCATGCCAGAACGGCTCAAGGTATCTTGATTAAATTTGGCACGAAGCACGAATATAGACTTAGTTTTACTCAATTTTTCACCCGGAAAAATGTACGATTTCCGTGGAATAGTTCCAAGTTCAGAACTTCAGCAGTTAGGTTACCTAGCTAACAATAATTTAAGAAGTTATTGTAAAAAAACTTGACGATAATGTTATGATTGAACAGATTATTCGCCATGAAATAATGGCAGTAATCAATATAATGGAAACCGTAAAATTTAACACTGGCATTTTAAAATACACTAAAATGAAATCTGCAACAACAATTATAAGGAAATATGTAAGAGGCAATAGGATACGAGAACCTGTTTGCGAAGCATGTTAAGTAATTCATTGAAAACGGTTATAATTTTAAATTAACGAACAGTAGAAGCTACAAGGTCGTTCCGAACCTTGATAGTTTAAATTAATCTTAGATGTGCTAAAGTATATAGGTACAATACCTACCTTGACTGTGTTAATTGTTACCAGTAAGGTACTTTTGTATTCAATAAATGGTCAGATATGAAAAGCGTCGAAGTGAAGTGAATGGTTCGACCGAGGTCGATTAATATTACTTAGGTATCTATGTGCTATACCTACCAACCTAGGACTTCACAAAATCGTAGCCCCATAACAGCTGCGCTGCGATCCTAAAATATCGAGTCTAAGCCTAAACTTAATAATAATACAATATTGTTTTATACTGATCGAGCAGTTTTTGATTTGATCAGCGTGTAAATATTTATGGACGAACCTAGAACAATAAACGCTGACGTTGATCAGTCACCCACTCTGAGTCAACGTTTTGAATAATGAATAGTCAATGAAACATAATTAAATAAGTGTCGAACCATTTTGAAGTCACCATTCTGAGGAACTTGCGCACGATCCAGCGGCTCATGAGGCGAAGATCCTTGGTTGCCCATTTTGACAACAGTCCAACAATATTTGCTAACACTTCACTTTATAAATTCACTAATCCACTCAAAATCACTGCAGCACACGTCATCAGTCGACATCACCTATGAACACTAAACGTCTTTATCACAACTAAATTCGACAAAACTAAATTGTCTTAAAAACTGTCCTCTCACGAGGTGTGCGCGCCATAGAAAGATAAAAATTTTGACGACGTTGAAACTGTGTAAACATGGCGAAGCTCAAAATAAATAATTCAGGTCTGCAGATTGATGTAAAGAAACCTTGTAGATTGGCGCACTTTGGTGGTGCCTCATAATCACATCAGATAATGTAGGTAGGTATGTAAAAATAGGATGACAACACCTGCCGCAGTTTCAAGATTAAAATATCTAATCTTTCGTAAGCTTTCGTAGCCTCATTACAGATGCGGTAGTCACAGCTCAACGAAACGTGTGAATTCGTTAACAATAATTTTTAAAAACGGGGGTCAACTTTTCCCACAAACGATGAATAAACGCAGAGAGGCGCATTGAACCCGGCACCCGGCACGAGGGGGGAGAGAGGTTAGGTAGGTAGCTGGGAACGACTGTCGATGCCAGCTGAACGTTATTTTTTCCCACAGCATTGTTCTTTGGACCGAAGCGCTTAACGATTTTAGCACTAGAACATTTTTTTCGTAATTTGCACAAACACTTATAATACGTCACACAGTCCAATACTACATTTTGACTAGATGAATAATGAAGTATGGAATGTTAAAAAAATGGGTAAAAGGAAGAGGCGCGCGCGCCGCGCGGAGCGGACAACTGTCGTATGGTGGCGCCGTGCGGCATGCGGCGAGTGAATCGCACAAAACCCTGCAGCGTGGAGTCCCCGTCCCCGACCCGTGCCCCACCCCGCGGGCCGCGACCGACCGGTCCTTTGCATTGTAAAGATTGACGACCGCTGAGATCATCATTCCATTGCCTGGTCTAATCCGAATTCGAATGCTTAAAAATCTTGTTTGGTATCTGTAGCACGAAGTTAATGGGCAAAAGATCTGGAAAGCACACCCAATTTAAATTTACGCATACCACGAACCAGATAAAATTAATGAAAGTGTTATTGTAAAGATTTTAAAATGTAGAGATGATTAAGTAGTTCGCGTAGAGCGAGCTTTGATGCAGCAACAGCTGGGACTAGCACGTGCAAGCGGGACAGAGGCAGGTGCAAATGTTGGAGGTTTGGAGCTTACGAGCATAAATGCCGGGTTGAGCGTAAATAACAGAAACTGCATAATATGAACTATTGCTATTTATGGCAGATGGGACGGAGTTCCGTTTATTTTGGATACTTTTAGCATACATTTTAAACATATATTTTTTTACATTACACACTACCCTACAGATATTTATAGATGCGTAGTACTATTGTATTGTATACCCTTTACTTAAACATTCTTTAAAAGGTGTATAAACTTTAACTCCGTGAACTGGATCTGAGTCACGGTTTGAGTCATCGCATTCCTCAAAGACTTGACCGCCTCGGGTTTCAGTGTCCGATAGTCAAATATGATGAACATTCTTACCTGGTTCAATAGGTTCTGAACAAAATGGTGTAGGCACTACTCGTTTTCAACCTATGAAACTACAGACTGCCTTTACGTTTTTATTGAGAATACGTGATATCTTGCCTGAAACTTTAAAATGCATGGTTGCATAGTTTGTAGAGCGGTTCAGTTGACACGAACGCTTTGAGGTTTTACCTCTATGCCATCATAATATATTTTATCATTGATCTGTTTTCTATTGTAGTTTGTTTTTATTTTTTCTGTATTTCTCTTCAGAACTAAACAGCACACTGACAATGGGATTGGGTACCTATGACTTCTCAAGAAACCTTTTCAATGCTAGTCCAGTGAAGAAGACTCACCACACCCGTTATTATGACATTACGTAACTCTGTCCTAGGTTAGTAAGCAACAGATCTTTATTTCACAAAACTCTATCGATATAAGTACGTACTTGTAGTTGATGCAATTACTAATGATGGTCATAAGCTTCTAATGAGAAATGAAAAAAAAAACAATCATACAAAGGATAAATTTCATTCGGGTTTCCCTTTACCAAACATTTAACGATACTCAAAGTAGTGACGATAATTACAATGGTCACTGTCGTTAAAAAGGTTTTTTCTATGTCGCAAAAAAACGCTGTACCCTTTTATATTTCATCGATGACACTGGCTGATTATGGAAGACGTTTTTACGTTTATCGATAGAACAAACTTCTCAGAGGCATGGCGTAGGCGTCAAAATAATTAGTTCTCCTAGCCATTACCAATAAAAAGTGCCTCTCTTGGTTTTGTTCAATTGACTATATTGTTATCTGACCAGCGAATTTGCTATTCACATAAATAGTTAGTAATTTGTTCAAGTTTTGTAGCAGTTTGCTTTTTGAAAGAAGCTACATGAGCAAAACAGTCGAGGACACTGACGTGGTTCCGCTGTTAGCAGTGTTTAGCCACCGTGAAATTTACTGCATTACTATTGTCTATTCTGCAACAATTTCCGCCAAGTTCGTTCATCGCATTCAACAGGGCACCGTTAACACGGGCCAGATGACTGCAACTAGGTATATCCATCCAAAAATTGGTGCCCATCTACAAAAGAGTAAATGACAGTCAATGTTAAGTAGACTATAACAAGTTTTGATTCGACCCAAAAAACGCATGATAACAATAGATGTATCATCGGAATTCTAAATCTAGGTAGGTACTTCTGTGACATAAAACTAAAATATTGTTCATTTACCATTATTAGTAATAGTTAACTTAGTATCAATTTCTTTTAGGTGAATTGCTTTTATTTTCTAATTATGTTAATACTGTTTTCCTTTCTTTGTACAACACTCATCATCATCATTCGGTATAGAACCCTAGAAACGGTGTGATGCTACCCAACACGACCATGGGAGACAAGAATGATTACCTTAATTTCAATGTGGTACATATTCATGAAAAAAAGTGTACTTTCTTGTACTATAGAGTTTAAAAAATGTAATCTCATATCTTTGCTGTTACAACATATAGGGCGTGGTCGTGCTAGGAAGTACCTTTTTGGCACGACCACAATAGATTTTAGGTGTTTTGAGCAACTTTAAGATGAAAAATGATATAAATTTATTGTACTCAAATGTACTGCATATTTAAAATAATTTTTATAATTTCTTTTTACCGTTATTTTATTTTTAGCTTTGATTAGCCGTTGGCGCAATTGGTGACCCTGCTTTGAGCGCCAGGGGTCGTGGGTTCGAATCCAACCCACATCATTCGCGTGACAATCATTCGTGGTCGTGTTGGGTAGCATCACATCTAGAAACGTTCTTTGGACAACCGTAGAATTGGGATTTGGATCATAAATGGCCCGGGCATGACGTCAAATAATTTGCCTAATCTAATACAAATTAATTTCTTTGCAACAAACAGTTATACACAAAATAAGTTACATTATTAATTTTGAACCAATATTAATTAATTTGAACTTTTAAGAAAACGAAATTCCCGTATGATCTGGGTACTACGGGAATTTCGGACTATACTGGAGCTTCAAATAGGATTTTCTCATATTCAAGAAGTTTGTAGAACATAACATATCTTGCTGCTCTCCCAAATGTCACCAAAGTTTATCAATTCAGTTTTCCCTGATGTACCTTTTACAAGCTACAAGTTTCCAATCTACAACAATGTGAAACAACGCTACTCGTAAGTCGTAAATTGTATAGTATATCTGACTATGAGTTAGTAATTTACAATTTTGCGGATCAGTCAGAGCTGTGTAAAAAACTGACAAAGCTTTATATTTAGTTATAATTTGGTCACCCCATAAAACATTAAGCTCCGAGCATGGTAGGCCAAATCGTGAAACGTTTGGCTAAACGATAATTTGCCAGGTGTTTTATGGTCAAATCACGAAATGGCGGCACATCTTGATATGCTTGGGTCAATCATGATTCATGAATCATGATCGGTCTAAATCTAAATAAACGATCAGCCGCCACAGATATTATGTGTCAAGGATTTTTCGATCTGTCTGAACGTGAACAATGAGAAATACCCTTGGACGAATAAAACACTGGAACACCAGTTTGCTTTAAAATTTTAAACTTCATATTTTATTACAATACATCCTTTTAATGTAATTTCAGATTTCCTGTAGATCCATTAAATAAAACAAAGTAGGTTGAAGCCATCCGAAGAGAGGCAAAATGGATCCCTACCTAACGCAAAAAACCATAAGCGACTATTCGTTTAATGGTTTGTGCTTACTTAAACATGTCCATAATGTAATTTCTGGTTTGGTAATAAAATTAAAAAACATTTTGCATAAGATTCGGTCATTCATTTGTTCAACACATATCAATAGAAAAATATCGACACTTTCACTCAGTAAATGTCAATAATTGACACTATCTCCCCCCGCCCCGCAGAAATTGGTTGATGATGTTTTCATACATTCGCTCTTGCGTTTCATATACAGTGGTTAATTCATCCAAGGAAATACTTTATTAACCTATGAGACCAAAATACCTAGGAAATAAATTAAATATTAGGATACCACGTAAGTTGTGAAAGTGTGAAAGCCAGCAAGAAGATAAGTTTAAGCGGATAACAACACAATTGAGTTCAGATTCTGGTTAAATCACAAAAGCCTAGTGATCAGGTCTACCTACTATGGAATTTAGGTTATGCGTTTCGATTCTTAGGCAGAAAATAATCCGACTGCATGATATGACGGCGATATTTTACTTTCAGATTTGGCCCCCTATTTAGAAAAAATATTATTTTTCGTAGGGTTATTTTTTTTATTTTAACTAAGGTATGTACTTGTAATGACGAATCACAGTGACGGACACGGTTTGTTTATTATGCGCGGTTACGGGCCAACGACTCCATTGGCCAAACTGCGATCGCCAACGTCAATTATGGCATAATCGGCGATTATGGCATAATTCTCATCTATACTCTAGAAAGAAATTTTAATCTTCTTCCACATTTTAATACAACAATCTACGAGACAAAAATCTAATGACGTATTTTTTCTTTTGGTATAGCCCAGTAAAAAAATGTCAAGACATAGCACATATAAAATGTCCGCCAAATATCAAAAAATTTTGATACGGCCTCCTAGCAAACACTTCTTCTACGCGATGCGCATCTCATTTATTTATTACGATACTATTCATAAGTTTTTATTTTACCTTTATACCATAAAAATCTTAGGACCGTAAAAATTGAAAACGGCAAAAAATATTTTCGGGTGAAAACTTGACCAATTTTTTTATGATAGGGCTCTAAATACGAAAATGAACAGTGAGCACCAATAAAACATTTTGAAGGTGATGAAAAAGTCTATACAGGTATATAATAAGAACTAGATACACAGTCATATACAAAAGTGACACTTTAGTACAAAGTTAACTTTTTATTTAGTTGTTTATAAAGTCGAATTTGTCGCTAACGCCAAAAGCGGCCGCTTTTAGCAATAAATACATAAATACATATATATTTAAGACATGCCTCACTGGGCCACACAGAGCCATCTAGTCCCAAATTAAGCTACTATTACGTACCCTGTCGTATGGGGTACTAGACAACCGATAAACTTACTTATATACTTTTTTTTGTAAATAAATACTTATAATACATAGAAAACACCCAGACCAGTACAAACAGACATGTTCATGCACACAAATATTTGTACTGTGCGGGGATCGAACCCGCGACCCATGGCTTAGAAGCAGCGTTTACTACCGCTGATCCAAATGGTCGTCATACAATAAGCAATAATTGTACAATACGAAAGAATGCCAGAATAAAAAGCAGTTAACAGTTATTCAATAAATACTAGAGGTAATTTGCTAAAATGATACTGTTCTAGTTTGATTTTGTTTAGACGTAATAAAATTAAATTAATTGGGGACAGCACTTAGCTCTAGTAGTCCCCTTAAACATTATCAAAACAATTAGCTCTGAGTTTTAATGACATCGGCAATTTATTTATTTTATTTATTAAGGAGAACACAAACAGTAGTGTATAAATTGGATTACATAAAATTTAAATCTATATGTTAATACACCAACAACGTATTCCACGTATAAGTTACACTAATGAGGCTACTGTTGTTGACAATGTTTGCCTTTTTATTTGAAACAATAATAATTAAGATATGAATTCTGAAATTTACAAATTATAAGAAAACAAGTTTCCATATATGTATAAGAAAAGTTAATTGTACTAATATTTAAACAACAAATATGATTGTATTTTTTTTTAATTTTTATGGCTTTACTACAACACTAAAATTGCAAATATTTATCAGTATTAGTGGTTATGACTATTCTTAAGAAAGTTATTAACTTGGCTTCTATATCTTACAAGATTATATTGAAATGGATCTATATCGCGTGCAAACAATTCATTATAACGATTTAACATTCGGTACAGTGGTGAACGCCTCCCAGCATTGGTTCTGCAGATAGGTATAGAGAAAAGAGCTTTACTTTTATTTCTAAGTCTGCCTGATGGGATTCTGTAATATATTTTACTAACTAACGCTGAGCAATCGATGTAGTTGTTTACAATTTTGTAGAAAAACTGCCTCCAATTGAATACGTCTTTGACGCAGAGTAATAAGATTAAACCTTTTTAATAAGTTATCATAACTATCATAAAAATGAAAACATCTGTAATTTACTAATTTTAGAAATTTCTTTTGAATTTTTTCTATTGTTGCATCATATATCTTATAAAATGGATCCCATATAATAACTGCATTCCGATATTTAATAACGATTTTTGCCAAGTTCTAACTGCTTTGTTAAGCTTCTGAATGCAAAAATTTTTAATGTTCGCATTAATTTAATCGCGAGGTAGAGGATTGGTGATTTTTGTTTGTTTGTAATATTTAGACCCGAGTTCACCAATATTTAAACAGCCGGTAAACATAGATTGACGATTAATTTGACACAAGTCCCATACAAAATATGTCAAATTAATTTAACCGACTGTTGGTGAACTCTACCCTTACCCTGCAAATAGAATACATTTGTGACATTGGTCAATTTGTGTTAGTATGTTGTTTTAAAAAAAGTTTTTTATGTTGGGTGTCCAAATTGTCATTCACAATGTCTTTTATCTCTTTACTCGTTGATTTTCTCCAGAATCAAGCTCGGAACGTAAAACACCAAAAATTTGTTATTGTTCAAAATTTAGCTTAAGTGTCTCAAAAAAGGAATCTATCTTATTTGCATAGTTTTCGGGACGTGTCAGCTATAAAACCATCATAAATATTTACAGCTTAAAAATATTCGTCCTTATAAGAGTGAAGTGTATGAAGAACAACGGTGTATACGTTCAAACATGGCGTTCCGTGGGTGTACTTTGCTCTTTATAACGGCCAATAGACTATCTGTGGCCAAGGTTGTCATACTCGAGGCACAACTTGCATACGCAATAAACTCGTGCGTATTTATTTACCGACATCCACGGAATTGTGATCACGTCCTAACGTAGCGGATGTCATGAACGTGTGACTGGATTTGCAATGTTGCATTCAAAAACCTTCGCAAGCCCAGCAGTTCTAGAGTAGCTCGGCAATAGAATGGATATCGCTAATGTTAACGCAATCGATTTGACAATATTATAACGAAGTTTTTCGACGTGTGTTTGTGTATCTTATACATAAAAAATATAAATTAGGAGCTATCTTGTAAAAGGAAATATTGTAACAATACTACAGTAATAACAACTGAATATTGTATCTCCTGGGAGGAACAAGATATTGACAAGACGGCGCAATACGGGGACGAGGCCATGACCGCTTGGACGATGTTCAGTTGGAGACGACTGTATAGCGGGAGGACGGGCGAAGGAGTGGAGGACACCAGGGTAGAACTGCCGGCGGACACTAGACAATTGGTGTACAATGTTTATGTGTACTTCAGCCGGAGGCCGGGAAGGACCTCGAAGGCAGCTCTGACTAAGACAGCGAGAGCCACTATGCTACACAGGGATATTGTGGCGGACATCATAAGGGACAAATATCGCGAGTGACTTTTACAAGTATACGGTACGCCCATACATCGCGAATTCGATTTCTGGACCATTGCACACAGTGTTGAGGCAGCGGCACTGCGCAATTCTGCCGCGTTTATCGGTGGTATGCTGCGTGCCGACCAATCAACGAGGCGCTGCGCTGCAGAGCGCTGGTCCAACCAAGACATGAGGCCTGCACGAGTTCATTCAATATTTTTATCTCGCTTACTCAAAATGGCCCTACGAATACTTGTTTAATGTAAAATATTAAAAAGGATTTGTTTGGTGGACTTACGCGTGAAAAGTTATTCCATGTATCTTGTTATGGTGACTTAAGTGGTTTGTGCACTGAAAAATGGACAGAAAGGTATTCCTAACGCTTTTTTGCACTGAGACAATCACAATTAACGGAGCTACAGACCCGTCGCTGACATTTTGGGGACTGAAGCATAGTGTGCCAGTTCAGCTTACCTGTGTATGTCCTCGCCGGGGACGCAAGCACATCAGTACAGTCTTCTTTTTTTTTGTTTTAATCTAAGTCCATAACCCACTTTCTGAAATTTAGCTTGTTTCAACTTTGAGACATCTCGCTTATTTACCCTACCAATGCTTGTCAAATAGTGCCGGGGAGCAGCGCAAGAAATTTTTAAATTGTAATGATTTACTAAGTGATTATTTTTTTATTTCGTGCAAGCTCGCACGTTAAGCTTGCACAAGATAAAATAAAATACATATACATATAAATTTTATAATTAAGTAAGTACGTACTTTTCTTTGAGAATGTATGTAGTTGTTTGCGTACCTACTGTAACTCCCTTAGAAAATTGAAGGTAGTGAATATAAAAATTAAAGCAATTATAAATAAATAAATAAATAAATGTGGACAACATCACATACATTGTTCTGATCCCAATTTGAATAACTATTTAAAGCACTCGTATTTTGGAAACCAGAAACAACGAAGGTACCACAAACACCCAGACCCGAGAAAATGTAGAAAAACCCTTTTTTCTACATTGGCCCATCCGGGAATCGAACCCGGGACCTCGGAGCAGGCGACACCTTGAAAACCGGTTTGTACGCCACTCCGCCACGGAGGTCGTCAAGCAATTCAATAGATGAATGAATTTATTGACAATGACATGGTTTCATTGGTTTCGTTTTTCAATTTATCTTTGATTTAGATTTAACTCGCATTTATTAGAATGAACTAAACCCGTGACCACGAACGATAATAATAATCTATTTAAAAGATTTCCTCAACCAGGCCTTAGTCTAAAGTTGTGATTGTTTTTGTATGTGTATAGCCCGTGCTAGTCTTTTGTGCAAGATGCTTTTAATATCTGCGGCTGGTCGTAATAACTTGCAGTCTGTCATAAAACATTTAGTTTATAGTAAAAATAGAACAATTATACAATTATGCCGTTGTAATGTAATATCAGTATCTACTTCAATTGTTTAATCAAATCTTAAATTTACATTATTTAACGACGTAGCACCAAGATATCAATGTTTAAGAGAGGCCTGCGCTGCCTAAGTTTTAAAAACTTAACAATAGGAGTAATGCAGTGATAGGTATTTTATTTAGTTTTTTTTTAATTAGTTAGAAGTAGTAGGCAGGGTATGCAGTGCTTATTGACATGTTTGGTGTTCATTGATCCACCAATGCAAGAATTTAATTTGAAAGTAATACTCGAAGTGACTCCTACCGCAGATTACTAAATATGTAGTTAGTGCGTAGTGCGTAGGTACTTCTGAACTACATTATTTCAATGTATTTATTATCAAAAATACTGTCTTAAAATTTAAATGCAAAATCTACTTCGAATTATGATTGATTACATATGCATTTAAATATACTTAGAGAGGTAATTGTTTTAGTTATTACTGCTATGATAAAAAGTGATCTCAAATGTTAACATTATTCTGAATTCTTCTATGACTGCTAGTCATTAAAGAAGTCTTGCATAAATCGTTCATATTTAATGTATTTAGGGTATATGTAATGAAACACGTGTAAATAATTGATGTAATCAAATAATTATTTTACAGCTTCGTTTTTTAATGATTAATCCTATATCATACGTTATTGATTGTTTGTGTTGCGTATACCTAGGTAGATATAAAATAATAAATATATTCAGTCATTATTACGAAAGTGTTAAATTAGGTTGATTTCGTTTAATTATCGCCGAATGTACATAAAACAGATGCCCTAAACGCTATTGATGTTAACAGATGTTACTTACTCACCTACTTTGCAACAGTCAGACGCTAGTCCTTTCAAAGGTCGGTATAAACACTATACACTAAAATATAACACAATTAATACAAAATAAACATTTCGCTCACAATTAATTACGTCCTTAATCACTGTAACAACACAACACATCGGATGAATCCAATTAAACCTTCTCTAAAAACGGTTTGTTTTGTTTCATTCTTGCTGCTTTTGACTATTGGCACTAGTGGGTGATTCCGCTGGTCTAAAATTAATTTAGTTCAGTAGGGTGCCAAGTACGGAGAGGCGAGGAGTACCTCCCGACACTAATTACTCTACTGCACTGACTATTTCAGGCGTCCGAAAACGTGAAATACAAACACACTCTGATTCACTCACTTCGAAACTTTCAACAACTCGGAATTTGTTCAAGGTTAGGGTTACTGGTTGTTGTAGTTGCTAATCTGGGACGTGATATTCATTAAATCGTTTATTTATATTTATGAGCATAATAAACATTTTGTTTGAGTACGCAAAGATCCAAAAACTAAAGTCTTCAATATTCTGTAACGTTACAGAATGTTTCTTACAGAAAAATTAAACTGTTGACTTTGATCTAGTACCCATATAGCTTAGAATCTAATAATAAGTGTTTATAGTATGGGAAAAAAATATCTTCCTTACATAAAACTACAATATTTCTTCCTTGATGTCACCGAATTGAACAATTTACCAGAAATTCTAAAAGCTCTAAAATATTTCAATTGTTACTTTTTTTTTTTATTTATTTTGGCACAAACAGTCAATATTATTAATAGCTTTAGAGTACATACAGTAAAATTATGCTTAAAGACAAAACAGTGCCGAAAATTAAAGTTACGTATGAGGAGTTCAATTAAATAAGATCCTTAAATACCTAGGTATAATACTATCTGATTACAACATTACGCAACGACGATTGTAAAGATTGCATTCATTGGATGCAACTAAATGTTTAATCACAAGAACCTCGGTTGAAATTAACGACAAAAGCAATCTACAGTTTTAAGTGGGAAGCGGCTGTAGGCGTCGCATTGTTCTCTCATTTCGAAATTATTCTTAGTCAACTTCAACTAGGTATCTATTTGCAGTTAATTCGCTAATGAGTTGACTTAACGGACAAGTGAATCAGCTACGTTTTATAATTATTATAGTAAGTAAGTATACTGTAAGATTTATTTTTGTACTTGTCGTCTGTAACGATTAACGATGTTACTTACAAAATTTCATAGTTCTAGCTAGGTCATCGGGAAGTACTCTATGAATTTTGATTCCTTTGACAGTTTTGAAAATGCGTTTTTTTGCTAAATAAACGACCGTATCTTATTTTACGTAAAGTTCGTTTTTTTTTACGCATGTCCAAAATAAAGGCTCTTGCTTGACTGATAAACAGACAGACGGACAACAAAGTGATCATATAAGGGTTCCGTTTTTTCCTTTTGAGGTACGGGACCCTTAATATCCATAGAAATTGGTCAACCCGTTTCGGAGGCGTTAGGTAGCAAACGCTGTGACACGAGATTTAAACATTGTACCTAGTATCAATATCAAATATAGTAGTTGGGTAGGCAACCCTAGATATATTTACTAACTTTTTAACGTGTAAGTCTGGAGTAAAATATGTTTTATATTCTCGATTTTACTATTTTTATCATCACTGTACCTAATATTAATTCTTTGGAAAGTGAAAATTACACCGTGTAAAGCCAGGACAGTTGATAATCGGCACTACTCAACAGTAAAGTGATTATTCATTCGAAAACAAGGTCAGCGAAAGTTACACGCTTTTTGGAAAGTTAGACACTAAAATTAGCAATTATGTACTTGCTTACTCCATTATTTTTAAAACACCCCGACGATACATCTGCGGGTTCTGTTCTAAAACAGTGTATGGAAAAAAACCGGCAGAAGGTAAAGCCAAATGCAGAATGTTCACAATTAGCTCTGTTACAGTATCCAAGAAATACACATCCTGAAACAACCTGCAATCTTATAACCCACTCCAGTAATCGTAATAAGAAACACGTAAATAGCGATTGTCCTGCCAAAATACAGAATACAGAATTGACAAAATAAAATAGTGGAGGAGTTTTGATTGAATTCCGTCACTATACGATTAGAAAATTTCATACAATCCTCTTACAACACAATCGTTGAGTGGACTTGACCTGCTTTAAACCGAAGCAGATGGTTTGTTATAAACAACCAGACTCGTTAAGTAAACATTGTGTAAATCTAATTTTAAATAATGCATCACAACGCGTGTTATTTTCATAGATTTATTTAGTGAAAAGGTTTTTTCATAGATTTGCTCATTTCTTTCATTACATTGTAACTTGTAATGAACTATTATAAAAGTGTGTTATTATTACGTTTAGCAAAGTATTCCGATATATATTAGCAAAAATCTTAAATCGGTCAGCTTAAATAACAAGCAGCAACTGCTAATGTTTAGCCAATATTTCTAAATCAGTCTGTAATTTATAGCTATCAATCTGAACAGCATTATTTTTTGTACAACCGAATACAGAATGTAAAGAACAATGCCTATTTTTCACCTGAGTATGTATAGAAATGAAACAAATCTTAAAATTAAGCTTTTTTTTATTGTAAACTCATTACGCTTATCATTTATTAATCAGAAACGCAGGAAAAAAAGATTTTTGATATTCTTCTAAACTTCTTAAAAAATTAAAATATGGTTTTTGAACGTTACTTGTAGAGTTGTTACGTTCCGTTTTAGTTACTGACGAGTGCCGACTAGAGACTGACTTTATCTATTTAAACTAGTTTTATTACTTATTGTTTTATTTTTAGTTTTTTATACTATCTATATTGAATTAATATAAAGATTTATTGAAGTCCATTATTACAAATAATACGAACATTATCAGTTGAAAATAAGTTTACTTTTAATTATTTTAATAGAGTAAAACGGATTTTTTTGACGTTTGACAGCCGCCTGTCATATTTGTGTAGCCTTTGTGTACTACACACCTATACACACTTTTTGGCACTTAACCAACATACATATTTACCTTAGTGGAAGTTCTCTGTAATCAATAGTTCGAATGATTCAAAGTTATAGTTAATTAACTTTTAAACACTAGGTAGGTACATAATATGTACTGCCAGCATATTTCCATAGATATTTTTGACGATAATTTGGCCGCGGCAATTCCTAACCTATAAAGTAAAAATTCGTATTTTTTAAATTCCTGGCGTTTAACTAGTAAAAGTGAAAACAGGGAATTATTCCCTAATCTAGCACGCAGTATTCCTGCTATACTTGCGGTCTATACATAAACTTTCATTATCAGGTTTTCAAATGTATGGAAAGTGGGCATTGATCTTTAGTAATATTGTAATAGTATGTACAATATAATAATAAACAACACTCGCGGATTTAATTGGGCTAGCCTAATTGTTGATGATTGCCCCGTCTGCGAATTGAATTTTGGGATCGTAGAGCTTATTTTTTCTTTTTAGTTTTTATACAGGTTGGTTCAAGCGGTGCCGTCCAAAAATATTTCTTGTATTTCTTACATACAGGGCTATCCAAAATTAAGCTCTGACTAGCTTGAACGGAAACTATTGACTTTCGGTAAATTGTTCGGAAACTTTGGTAGGCTTAGCTAGCTGATAATTTTGTCTAAGTAAGTTTAATTTATAAGGACCATACTGCAAAAAAAATCTGACATAACATAATAAAAAGTGGAGAAACCATTTTTTAAAACTGATTGACCCAAAAATTCTAAAAATTCAAGAAAAAAAGATCTATCTCGAAAACTAAGATTTTTTTTTGACGGACCTATCACTGAAACTACAGAACATAAAAAAACCGGCCAAGTGCGAGTCGGACTCGCGCACGAAGGGTTCCGTACCAAAACGGCCAAAAAAACGGGTTTTACATATTTCCCCTTACATATTTATTTCCATATACTCCCTTACATATTTATTTTATTTTGTTTTTAGTATTTGTTGTTATTGCGGTAACAGAAATACATAATCTGAAAATTTCAACTGCCTAGCTATCGCGGCTATTGAGATACAGCCTGGTGACAGAGCGACGGACAGACGGACAGACAGCGAAGTCTTAGTAATAGGGTCCCGTTTTTACCTTTTGGGTACGGAACCCTAAAAACGATAGAAGTAGCATCCACTCCTATTTGTATGTTCTGTGACTGAAACCTTATATGGAAGGCTTTATTCAGTTAAATCGGGCAGAATTTGGCGAACGCTGAGGGCGCTCAGCCTAGGTCCGCCATGTTAGCGGTCTCCCGGTGCGGCCGAGGGTGAGGCTTCGCGAAGCGAAGCCCAGGTTCGCTCGCACCGGGGCCCATACTAGCGGGCGTGACCGGGCCAGTGTGGGGTGCTAAAGGCACCCTACCAAATGGCGAACCCATCAGTGGTGGCGCCGCCGGAACCGGAGATGCCGTGGCATGCCGGATCACGGTCGGGCTCCATTCTGGCGGGCCCGATATCTGGGAGGGGGGACATCGACATGATTGTGTCGGCCGAAATGAAAGGCCTCCGACGGGTGCGGTGTGGAGAACTGCTGTGTTGTGCAGTAATTGAAGTGCTTAAGGCGGTGTTGGCTGTTGTGACATACGCGGTGATCGGATCACCGGGGTCGTTCAGCACGTGCCTGGGCCGACGACGTCGGAAGACGACATCCCTCCGGGGGATGTACGTGGCGGCTTCCGCTATGAGCGGATTGGGGTGATTCACTGGCTTATCGAAGAAGCGTTGAGAGGCTTCTTTCATATAGAGGGCAATGGATTGGATTTCGGAAAACTAAGAGCTAACTAAACTTTGAGCAGTCGGGCTTTTTGTTTTATTTTAATAATTTGGTTATTTTCAAAATATTTAGTTAATCACGGTGGATACAGCGGTGCCACCGCCGCACCCGTACGTTTCATAGACTCCGAGAACCTCCCTCAAACTTTTTCCCGTTTCCACATTTCGGATTTTTTAGAGCCTATGTCACATTTATATTAAAAACTAGAACAACACCTCATATAGGTAATATGTTAAAATCCACCATGCCATTTTAGCTGCAGGGAATGCTAAACAATTAAACGTACATACATACTCTCGAAAAACATAACCCTCCTTCTGACCCAGTACGGTATAAAATTAACGCCGTTTTAAGGATTCCATTACAGGAAAACAAGAAACCCTTAGTAGCTTTTTCTTGTCCGTCTGTCTGTATTACTGAAAGCTGTAATTTGGCATTAATTCCGAAAAAAACATTAAAATCCTAAAACGTTTTATTTTGTTCTCATCTATTCATTCCAGAAAGGGGAATACTAGAGCTTTGTGCTGCCCCTAATTGATTTAATTTTATTACCTACTTATAAACAGATTCTCAAAAAACTAGATCAGTATAGTTTCAGCAAATTACCTTTAGTATTTATTGAATTACGTAAACTTTTCATTTAGTCTATACCTATATATAAAAATGTTATGTTGGTTTGTGCACGCTTCAAAAACTCAAAAAGCACCGATCAAGCTGAAATTTTAGCATGATACATAATCCGCATCAAGGATTGTTTTTATCTATTTATCCGCGACCGGGAAAAAAAAAACATAAAAAATAAAAATGTGCCACAGCGAAGCGTGGCAGGGAACAGCTAGTTGTTTATAAAGTCGAATTTGTCGCTAACGCCAAAAACGGCCGCTTTTATCAAAAATGTACAATACGAAAGAATGCCAGAATGAAAAGCTTAGGTGATTCAATAAATAAAAGAGGTAATTTCCTAAAATGATACTGTTCTAGTTTCTTGAGAATTGATTTCGTTTAGAAGTACTTAATAAAATTAAATCAATTGGGGGCAGCACATAGCTGTAGTAGTCCCCTTAATGTGGGGGATGTTGTTGGATTGGTCTTTCAAAATTATGAAACGGACATTTTTACGGAATAAAAAGTATTCGATGTGCTATTTCAAACTATAATCTATCTCCGTTTGGGAGTAATTTAATTACGTAACAAACATCCATCTAAACATAAGCTAATTAGTAAGAATTAATATTATACATTTAACTATTAAGCCATCACCGACGATCACCATCTTTTATTATGTAATTTAAGTGTAATGTACCTAATTTAATTCGGTGTAGCATCTAAAAGAAGGTAACCAATCATATTGACCTTTCGTCTGGTGTCAAACGAAACGGATCTATTGTTTAAACGCCATCAATTTACTAGTCCAAAGCTCAGCTGAAGAACGTTTTGTCTAGCTAGATAGGTAGGTACGTATTCTGAAATATAAATATTTGTGTCAATAGGATAATTGCAGCAAAGCCGTACGAGTAGGTACTCGTATGGACGCCATTCAATACGGAAACGAAATTAAAATTGTTTGCTATATTTTATGACTAGAATAGTGCAATTTTTGATTTGTTATTATTTGACAGCTATACTATTACTACAACAAAACTTGACGCTGACATGAGCCAAATTGAGCTCAATGAAGATTGTTTTGCTTTAAGCCTATGGCTCGTATTGTTGCCAAATTTTATGTAGTTGTAATGGATCATATTTTCGACCAGGTGGCTGTTTCCAAAACACGATTTTAAAAACTTTTCTCGGTAGAAAAAAATCTCAAAGTAGCCTCTGAAAATACATAAATTACCATTTTTCTCAGCAGTCCGTATAACAATAATAATAAAATTTTGCTATATTGTATATTACATGTTGCTTAAAAGCAAATGGCTGATTTAGATTTTTAATAAAATGGCAATTTTAAATTGCACAACGAATTTTGTTGTTTGGCTCTTAGGCCCTTCTATTTCATGCGCTTTTTCTCTGTCACTCCTACGAGAATCGACAGTGATAGCTGTGGCGCGTTCCAAAGAAATTCAAAGACGAATAAATTTGTGGGCGTGTTCATTGCTTAAGTTCATCGGCTGCAGTCAGTGTCTTTGAATAACTTAAAACACTACTAGAATTTAGTGTTCGCGTAAATTCAAGAGGTACGTATGTTTGTTTAGAATCATCAATCAGAGTAACATAGAGATAAACATTCTATCGCTAACTTTAGAAGAAGAAAAAAACCTGTAAGTCTCTCTGCAATAATAATAAACTTTGTTCTGGTTAACGAGCCAAGCTTGGAGGTGCACAACAGCAGATAATTATGCTACAGTTGGATGCGTAAACTCCCTATTTGCCGTGCCGTACGGTCACTGGAGTCTACCTCCCTCGTTAACGTTTTTTTTTCAAACGACTCTGATCTGTCTCTTTTATAGCACAAAGGAGACACGCCTACTCTTCATAACGCACACATTTATTAATACTTCTAAAAATACCAAAAATTTACATTGTTAAAATATTTAAATTTCATTCTTATCTATAACTAAAATAGTTTTAGACTAGTGTAATAATATGTTACAATAACGGACGTAAGGTTGCTAAACACTAAGTACGTAACTAGGGAATGCAATCCCGCAACATAATTTCAATCCCGGTATTTGCGGGACTAAGGGATCTTAGTGCCGCGGGATCCTGGTATTTGCGGTATATAATATAACAATTTTCCCCGTTCTTATACCCAACCGATAGGAGCGAAGAATCAGTGAAAAATGTTGCAAAAACAGGAAAAATGATTGATATTAATCGCGATCATAATAACAGAAATTGACGCGGACGAAGTCGCAGGCAAGAACTAGTGTTCGATATAACTTTACTTTTCCTTCTGTGTACAAGAAAAGCCAAAAGTTCACAATGAAAATAAATGTTCACATCAATAAAACATAACACGTTATTGGATTACGATACGCACAATTACAAATTGCAGCTTCTGACAAAAAATAGGCAGGCAATCATCCCGCGCGTTGAAGAAAGCCCCTGCCCCCGCTGCCTACTTTGTTCCCGTCCGTCATTAGCTAGCTTCTCTCTATCTGGCTGAGTCACAGGAGCAGTCTTGCCAGAATGTGGGAAAAAGGTGGGATAACTCTTTACCCACGTTTTAGAAGTACTACGCGGGCGGCAGTTTAGGCGCATTCACGTACTGAATATCGATTCGCAGTCCCGCTAATCCCGCGGGATCCCACTAGAATTTTGTGCAGGACTGATCCCGCTAAAATCGTGCGGGATCCCGGTATTTCGGAATCCCGGTATCCCGGTATTGCATTACCTATACATCACTATTAAGCAATTAGGAAAGTCGCAAATAAATTCAATAATTACTAAAAACATGTGCCGAGGAATAACGTTATCATTTTGCTACTACCTACCTGAAGTCGTTAGAGACCTATTTGCAGTTGGAAATAGGACGGAAGTGCGAAAGTGAAAGCTGTTTCAAACGAGTGGGAATATTGCACGCGTCTGAACTAACAACATAAAAAGATATAGGAAAATAAATAATTACCTTTTCGGGTTCCGTTCCTCAAAAAGAAAAAAGGATCGTCTTATATAGATAAGATAACTTTGTTGCCTCTCTGTCGAGACCCTTTATTATGGGAATGCGTAGAGGTATAGAGTTCAAATTTAAATCATATAGGTACAAATCTTTAGAGTTCCATGAAGTTGTGAAAAATCCAACATCTGAGTTTACGTAAAAAATATGATACGGCCGTTTATTCAGAAAAATACTCATATTTCGACACTCTCGAGGCAATCAAAGCTCATAGGCTTAAAACTTACTTCCCGTTAACCTAGAATTATCGATGAATTTTTATAAACAACGTTAAAGACCACAAGTACAAGAAAATATCCCAAAACTCTACATTTGTAATTAAGTCTTAAAAAATAGGGGGTCTATATTTTATAGCGGATTGAAATTTCCAATTGACGGTACTAAGTAGTTTGAAAACACAATACGCAGCAGTTGTTTACATACATAAACGTTCTAGCGTAACAGAGTAACAAACATCTAACTTTATGTAGGTACTTATGTATATACACCAACTTACTGGGCCCCAATTCCGCTAATTTACAAATGCCTCAATAGAATCGTAATTGCATCTCAATCGTATATTTTGACATTACTACCTTAATAAAAGACTGTGTCAAAATACATAATTATACAATTGAGATGCAATTACGAGTCTTTCGAGCCATTTGTAAATTAGCGGAATTGGGGGCCTGATAGGTAAGCTTATAAGTGTTTTTCAGCTGAATTTCAGGAAAACCTCGGAAAAAACTGCGCGATTTGATTTTTGAACTATTAGGGGTTAAAGTATGAAATTGCCGTTTTGTATGGACGAAATCGAGAAAAGTCATTTTTCCATACTACAATTTTTTTGTGTTTTTAAAGACGCCTGAACCGTTTTCGATGCAATTAAAGGTGAAAGTTAGATGGTTATAAAGCTACGCATTATAGTATTTAAATTTCTGAAAATCAAAGTACATAATACAAATATACTTAATTGAAGCAAGAAGGTCAGCCGACACATTGTAAGGGGTCTTTTCAACGACTTCCTTTGAAGTAATAGGCACTAGTATTGCTTTTTTTTTTAGTCAAAAGTTACTTTGTTTAGTTTTTGATACAATACAAAAAGAATTACGCAATAATACGACTATACTTAAGAGCTATAAACAAAATAAAAAGTGGTAAAATAATCGGCAATTTCATACTTTAACCCCTATTATTTATAATAATCCTACATACGGAATACTAAGTGGGCGATAAAATACAATTCCTTGAATGAAAATTTCGACTGCTTGATGAGGTGGGACTCAAACCAACAACCTTCCGCTTACCGGGCGACTGCTCTAACCATTTAGCTACCCAGACATTTGGTGTGTCGACGAATTAATTCAAGTCTTTACACTATAAGCCAGCAGAGTTTTTTCAATCTTTTTGGTTACTTAGTACCTCCAACATCGGAAATACAAATATTTAACAATCGGTTAAGATGAAACAACTTTAAATATATTTAAAAGTGTTTTTTAAGCATATTATTTGCTAGTATTAATTGAGAATACAATTATTTGCATAAAAATTTGACTGCCTGAGCAGTGGCCCGAAAGATTTAAGGTCTGGGAAAAATCATCAAGGAACTTGTACAGTATCATTAAATATCAACATGTTTCATTTACTCATTCATTTATAAGCTGGAGTTTTTAACCTCTGAATAGTAAATGTTTGTTTAGTGCATGTGGCCTTATAAGCCCGTGTGAGTTTGAATAATATTCTGCAGATTTTTTGTGAGCATTTGACCTTCAGTACTCTGTATGCCAGGCCTTTGCCTAGTTCAGACTCCAGTCCTCTCACAACCTATTGTAAATCGCTACGCATTTAAATATGTTTTATACCAATGTTGTTACTCCAGATTGTGAAAGGATAATAAAGTTTTTTTTTATTAGTACATAAACCATTCATGCAGGATTAGCACATTTTATAAAGAAAATGTGCCATGTGAATGGTTTTTGTCTCCTAAAATTATTGTTGCATAATTAAATGAATGTAATGTTGTTTTCATGTGCTCCTTTGTTAGTCAAAATATATTAAAATTATTACAATAGTGATGTCAACTTAACACATATTGGACTTTGTTCATGGGTCTGTAAGTAGTAAATGGTGTGAGGAAGTTGTCATTTTGTGACAGTTTGTTTATAAAAAAAAACTTACAAATATTATAAATCAGAAAGATCCGATGTTTGATACAAAATCATGCCAGATTGGCTCAACAGATCAGAATTATATTTGAGTTGAAAACATTTATATTGGAATAGCAAAGACTAATATTGATCACAAATAAATTACCTATATTTCCCGAGGGATAGAGTAAACTCCAAAATTAAACTTGCAAAAGTTGCTTGCAAAAGCTAGTAATTTTTAACAATATTAACTAGGTAGGCTGCAAATCCTATTGCAAGCTCTGTAAGTAGTAACTAAGTGAAGTTAAGCTGTTTAGCCTAACAGGTACTTGTAGGCAGTAGTATGAAGTATCCTAAACAAATATAGGATTTTTTCAATTACCTACTTAGTTGTTAGATGTGTGAAATAACTGTTAGGCATGGTCCAAACCAGTTCAATTTCCGTCTATGAGTTACAGAGGTAGTTCCAACCATAGGTCTATTTGCAAAATAGATTTTCCACATCTGTGATCTTACCCCTGCATTTATAAACAAGTAAAAGTAATTACTTGACTAAAAGTAATTACTTGAGAGACAATTTGTATGTCCTAATCAAGAAATTACTAGAAGTTGTAACTACCAAAAGTTAGCATTTCCAGCCAAATAATATGACTAGTGATGGTGACCAATATCTTTCACTTAAGGACTAGGTATGAACATTTTAAGTTATGACTTTCTTAAGCAATAAGTAATTACTTCTTTATAAATACAGGGGTTAGTCAAGTGCACTTACTGTGGATCAATGTGCCAGGAGAGTGCGCGATAGTGTTTGTCGTAGTCTGGTCTTAAAATATTTGTAACTTCCAGCAATGTAGAAACCAAAAGAAAGAATATTTATCTGTCTAGTTTAGATGTCAAAAAAGAGTATTGTGTATAAATTTTAGTTATTGAATTAGGTACTTATTAAATTTGCAGTAACATAACTAAGTATATTGAAAACCTGCTTGTTCATTCAAGATCTAAAATACTAAAATTTTACTCAAAGCATAAAACCTTTTCAATCAATTTCAACCTGAAAATACCTAGCAGGTATGCAATTTAAGCATGAATGGATCTTAGTTTATGTTAGTTTAGATGACCAAAATAATTGTATCTTACCCAATTAATTCAAGTCACACATAACACACATGTACATACATACATAGCTATTCACAGTTATAAAAAATCGTAACTAGTTAAATGATTGAAAATTTTGGAAAATACATCAAATTATACTAAACACCTAATATGAATCTTATTAGTTCCTAGGATAAACTCAATAGTGTATTGTATGTATGAATGTATGTAGTGCATATGAAAAAGGAAAGTAAATCAATAAATAAATAAGAGACGCTAGATTTAGTGACATGAATAAGATTTATGTACTTTTAAGTTTCAACATAAAGGTAAGTACTTACCAAAAACGCAAGCACCAGCACGTTCACTGGAACATTATGTAAGATTGCGTTCTTCTTGTCTACATTAACTTGAATTAAAAGTGATATCCCACAATTCGTGTTACAGCTGTATCCATGACTAGATCACTCACGCTAGGGAGATTTTAAGCAAGTTACATCTTTACAAAAAAGATTCCAACTTAATAAGTATGCTTAATAACTTGCATCGCATTGCACTAACTAAACTGTTATTCTTGGTAATTTTGAGATTTGGACACCAAAACCCTTAACTTTCAGCAATCAAGGGCTGTTTGAAGGATTTTACTGAGGTTGATAAAATTAAGCTCTATTTTCATTCTCCTCTTCATTCACGCATTTTTTTTCAGTAAAATTTAGTCGGACGGACGTCGTGAAATCTGTTATTAGGGTTCCGCGGTATCTATCTATATATATAAAAATCAATTGCTGTTCGTTAGTCTCGCTAAAACTCGAGAACGGCTGGGCCGATTAAGCTGATTTTGGTTTTGAAATGTTTGTCGTAGTCCAGGGAAGGTTTAAAAGGTGAGAAAACATGGAAAAATTGCGAGGAAGATAGTAAAAACGTTAGTTTCATATTCCCATATAAAATGCTCTACATCAAATTTTTGAGCCATTAAGTCAGTTTTAATGATGTTAGGATCAGGTGATATGAAGTAAACCGGAATATATATAATTCTTCTGTGAGTGTGTATGTCACTGAACTTCTCTCAAACGACTGGACCGATTTTGATGAAATTTTTTGTGTGTGTTCAAGGGGATCTGGGAATGGTTTAGATTCACAATTTTTGGGGGTAGGGTAGGGGTAGGGTATGTTTAGGGTAGGGTAGGGTAGGTTAGGGGTAGGGTAGGGGTAGAGGTAGGGTAGGGGTAGGGTAGGGGTAGGGTAGGGGTAGGGTAGGGGTAGGGTAGGGGTAGGGTAGAGGTAGGGTAGGGTAGGGGTAGGGTAGGGGTAGGGTAGGGGTAGGGTAGGGTAGGGGTAGGGTAGGGTAGTAAAATATTAAAATTTTATAAAATATATACAAACCTAAATTTTTACCCTTTTACCACCAACCCCTATTTTTTGTTAGCCATTTTAGTAATTTAATCATTTTTATGGCAAAACAACGTTTGCCGGGTCAGCTAGTCACAATATAAAAAATCGGAACCTTAAAGGATAACCATAGAGTAATATATCAAAAATAAAGTATCATTCTGCTGTCCGTCCCATGCACAGAAGTACAGAACACCATTTAGTTCAATTTTACCCTACGGTCCTATGATTCCATCTATCTAATCTGTCTGTCTGTCTGTGCGTCAAGAACTCAAGACCGTTTATTTTGGGAACGCGATGAGGTATTGAGTTGAACTTAAGGGGATTACGTGAGCTAAGTGCTGCCCCAATTGACTTAATTTTATTATTTCTAAACAAAAGATATTCCCTAAAAAACTGGAATAATAGCAATTTAGCAAATTACCTCTAGTATTTATTGAACCACTGTTAACTGCTTTTCATTCTGGCATTCTTTCGTATTGTACATTAGCGGTGCAGGTAGTAAAATTATTGAATTCACAAAAACGAAACCACACGCCAAACAATAAATGACATTGACCTGACAGGATAGCTACGTTTTCTCTCCAGCAGTGTAAATAGTTTGGATCTTTGGACGGTTCCTAGCAATTTTGGATTCTTTGTTTTTGTGACACCTGTGCACGTGTTATTGCACTTATGACGACGATCCTGTGCGTGTAATTTCTTGGCAACAATATCGCCTCTTGTATAGGAATTATTATTGTATTTGGAACTGTGCTACGCTCGAGACTAATAACCTTAAAATTTTTGGCAATATATAAAAAAAATCTGGCCTTTTTAGTACAATTTTTTTATTAAATAACTCGAACATCACTACTAAAAAACCCATACACGTTGTTTGTACGGAATCCACCGTGGGCAAGTCCGACTCGCGCAGCGCACTCGTTCAGTTTTATTTGTTTATGTCGGAACTAGCTACGATCTGAAACCCTACTGCCAAGTTAGAAGCTTTGGTTAGCCAGACAGTCAATACATTAAATATCATAAATACATTCTTACACAATAACTTAACTTTACCTAGCTCATTGAAATGGGTGGTGGTGATCCAAAAAGTTTTGCGTGGGAACATCGATCCGAATCAGATAGAAGCGCCTTTACTCCGTGAACCTTGTTCCTACCTGCTTAGTTACGTTATATTTACGTTATAATTATATAGTTACGTTTATTTATTTAAACTTTATTGCACAAGTTAACAAAAAAAGTTGTACAAAAGGTGGACTTAATGCCATGTGGAATTCTCTACCAGTCAACCATTTGCATTGGGCTAAACAGAAATGTTATGTACGCGGTGCGATAAAATTTAACAAAAAGTTACAGAAATAAGAATAATGAAGTACAATTATCATAAGAGGACTTTAAACTACACAAAGTACCTATAGGCATAAACTAAACACAAATATGAAATACATCTGTGTATACGTTAACTGTTAGCGATGTGTAATAACTTCTTTTTCGCATACCGAACCGAAACTATTTATTGGTATTTGATAACGGTTTCTGAAACTAGTTATTTTCTGAAACTATTTATGGGTTAATACGTATGAATATCTCAACAAACAGTTACTCTGAATGATAATCATAACTGCGAAACCCGTTAAATATTATCATTCAAAAATATTGAAATACCGATATGGTTGATATTTTTGGTTATAAAATGTTTTAGTAAGTAAATATTTTTTTAATGTGATTTTAAATTGCCGGTTGACGCCATATAACTGTAAACATCTCCACTCACACGACACTTGGTTTTCTTTATGATTAAATTGTTTTTTTCAAAATAGTCCCGCAAAACACTTGAATTAATACGTGACATTATTTTTTAAACAATAATATTCACCCTGAAACAAAAAAAACTTTATTTATTTATTGCACCTGTTACGTAAGCCACAAAGAGAAAGAAGAATGAAAGTTCTAAGCCAAAGGTCATTTTAAATTTGGTAAAATTTATTTCAATCAATTATCGATCTTAAGTGTATGTATCATGATGTATAATTGATTGAACTATATGCACACGTCCGTCAATGTATCAATCAATGTTCTGGTTGCTTGACCATATCACCCTTAAAATAAAGTTCAAATTCATTTAATTTTAACAGCCTCGCTCGCTAACCTATTCCTGTTCAGTTCGGGCGCCATCGCGTTAGCCGAACGAATCCGAAGCATATCGCACCGTAGTCCGTACACAGTTGTTAAACGTTATGGTTCTTGAAATAAGGTTTAAAATTACTAAGTGATATACATTCGATTGCAATAACGTGTTATTTCCGATAAATAGTTTCGGTGCACACCAATACATAGTTTTTGGGTATCGTATCGATACATAGTTGCAGAAACTGTTTATGGTTTAAACCGTCCACCTCTATTAACTGTTAATAATCGAAAAGATTGGGAAGAAATTGATTTTCTTAAAATCACGTTAAATACCTACTAAATAAATAACGTTTATTAAGTAGGTATTTAAAATTGGCAATATAATATCTGACTAAAGTTGTTTAAATATGTTATCGTTATTAAATAAAACAGAAGAATTTTGATACTACACTTTGCCATGATTTAAGCGGGCGGTTACCGTTTAAATTTATTTTTCAAATAAAGTGAAATATATTTTTGTTTTTGATTACCTTGTCTGCAAAGTAATAAAAATTAATTAGCAAAATATTTTAAAGATTTTTTTCTTGATTGAACTTTGGTTATATTGAGAATCTGTTTTTTGATAATCTAATATTTTGAGAATCTCATATTTTGTTAATCTAATATTATGCGAATAAAAAAGACGAAATTTTTCGCGGTAAATGAAAAGAGAAAGATTGACTTTGTTTTGTAATTTTGTGAAATCATCTTAATTATAATAATATGTTACTGAGGTAGGATAGATACATTAAAGTGAAAAACAAAGAAAGGCGCTCCTATCTGACGAGGATCCACGTTCTCGATTAAAACTATTTTATTATTATTTTTGGGTTAGGTTGTTACGTGTAAGTAAGTATTTATGATATTTTATATATTTATCAAGAATGTATTATTCTCACTAATGATATGGCATCATGGTCTCAGACCTTAGCTGGTTCCGAAAGTAACATATAAACAACAAAAAAAGTTTGACAGGTGTCATTCTGATCGATCGATCAAGCTAGCTTTTAAATGTAGGTATTTTGGATGCCAAAAATGATAGAAAGTGCTTTAATTAATCTGTCTGTAGGTATTTTGTAGGTATTTATTTAATAGGTACGCCGTACGTATTGTTGTCGTTTGCTTGCAGTTTAAGTTGGTGGTTTAAATCACGGTAAAAATAGTTGTTGTTTTTTAAGATCTTGCATTCGATACTGAGTAATAATATTAGAAATAACTACATAATATGGATACTGTTGTTAGAAGTATGTTAGAAGAGGAACCTGAAGAGGAGAAAAAGGTAATAGGTAACCTGTTTGTTTTGGAGTGGACGGATCTCTCTTGATAATCATTTCTAGAACGATAAATACTTGAGAGCTTAGTTTTATTGTAAATCCAAACATTTAAATTGCATGTCAATCTGACTTTATGTAGATAAAATTTGCCTGCTTTCAAACCGTAAGGTTACTCATTAATTCTTTCGTGTAATGTGTACCAATTTCTAGACTAGCTTATAAAAACCTCAGTAATAATTATAAAATTTTAAATTAATAATTAGTGGCCTAAAAATAATCACAAACTAGTTATAGAATTAACAAACAATTGAATTAAGGCTTTGTATTAGTTACATACATGTAACAAGCAGTAATTCTGTTGGTGCCTATGCTAAATATGATTTCTTAATCCCTCAACCCCCAGGAGGCACTCGGGTGCCACGATAACAATTGATTTCCATTGTGTCTGGAATAACTCACGATCGAGGCATTAACTTGCTGCTTGCCTCCTAGGCATTAACAATTTAATCCCTCAACCCCAGGAGGCACTCGGGTGCCACAATAACAATTGATTTCAATTGTGTCTGGAATAACTTACGATCGAGGGATTAAGACAACTTACTTTTAATATGCTTTGACTTCAAATTATCTTTTTCAGGGTATTGTGTTTTTAGGACGGGATTTATCTAAGATACCATGTTTTCGAGAAAGCTTTCTGTATGGGATTGCCTCAGGAGTAGGAGTTGGATTAGCAGCTTTTATCAAGACGTCCAAGCCAATGTTGTCTCAACATATTGGTTTTGGAACATTTACCATGTCAACTCTGGTATATTGGTCCTACTGTAGGTATCAGTGGTCAAAACAGAGGTTTGATGCACAATTATTACAAGAAGCCCTAAAAGACAAAATAAAATATGAAGGAACTGCAATTGAAAGAGAACTGGAATCAAAAGGTGTTTTGAAATCAGTTTAAGATCATACCTATTAATATTAAATTATTGTAAATAGTGTAGAATAAAAATAAATAATTTATAATTTTTCTTCTCTTTATTTTATACTTAATATTTTCTAAGAATTCCATATTAATCTTTTATACTACTAAGTATATTGGGTTATGAGCACTAGACTACCGATATAAGAATGTAAGTTTATAGCTGATAAACTTACATTCTTATTAAACATAGAAAACACCCAGACCAGAACAAACAGGCACACATATACATTTGTACTGTGCGGGGAGGGATTGAAGACCACTAATACTAATAATGACAGTTACAGAATCCTAAATATTTTTAATCATGAATGACTATGAACAGTGACTATTGTAGATTATTATTAATTTAATCCCTCGATCGTGAGTTATTCCAGACACAATTGAAATCAATTGTTATCGCGGCAGGCGCGTGCCGCTTGGGCGTTGAGGGATTAAGAAAATAATTAGCATTGTAGGTACTAAAAGACTTTCGAAGTTTCTTTTATTATAGATCTGGTTGTCATCTATGTGAAAATTCATCGTGTTGTGAATTTTTTTTTATTTTTTTTAATATTTAAGACATGCCTCACTGGGCCACACTGAGCCATCTAGTCCCAAATTAAGGTACTATTAAGTACCCCATACGACAGGGCGTATGGGGTACTAGACAACCGATAAACTTACTTATATACTTTTTTTTTTTGTAAATATATACTTATAATACATAGAAAACACCCAGACCAGTACAAACAGACATGTTCATGCACACAAATATTTGTACTGTGCGGGGATCGAACCCGCGACCCATGGCTCAGAAGCAGCTTTAACTACCGCTGATCCAAATTGTGATTCTTCACCCGACCACGATATTACTACGGACGACTCTGCACGAATCGAACTGCTAGACTAGACCGAACGTACGCATGCGTATGTTTGCTAATATACGATACGACGACGCACTGCCTACGAGGCATAGACAGTATACAGGGTGTAAGAAAAAGTAAGAGCCAAATTCAAGGAGGTGGTTGTCAATCGAGTTTAAAATACAGGAAAAATTAAAAACAAAAAAAATACACCTGTTGTACGAGGCCCGCCGCCGGTCGAGCGCGTACGTCACTGAACATGAACTTGAATCTACGTGAATCTGAATCTGCGTTCTGGAATAATATTCTTTCAAGTGTATCCCTCCCTCTAGCGAGGTTGGCAATAAAAGATATTCTTCAAGTAGAATTACCCAAATTGTATTGCACACTATCGTCTATCTTAAAGCTAAAACTGATTGTAGACAACCCGAGACGTTAACTGTAATGCATGTTCATCAATGTATGACCTGTTGCTAAGTGCCTGAAAGTAAGATATAAGGCTAGTATTTTTTTTAAATATAAATATTACCAACTAACATGGAGGTTTCGAAGTTCGAAAGCCAAAATAATGAAAACTTAGTCAGAAGATGTTGCGGCGTCTTATACAGGTGAAATTTTAACCACCTTCTAAATTTTAATATATCAATCTACGAGACAAAAAAAGAAAAACGTATTTTTGCTTTTGGTATAGCCCAGTACAAAAATGTTAAGATAAAGCACTTGGAAAATGTCCGCAAAAAATCTAAAATTTTTGATACAGCCGCCTAGCAATACTTTTTTTACGCGATTCGCATCTCATTTATTCATTACGATACTATTCATACGTTTTTGATTTACCCTTTACACTTTATCAGGCCTAGGATCGTAAAAATTGAAAACTTAAATGCTATAAATATTTTCGGGTGACAGCTTGATTTACATTTTTTACTTCATAAATGGGCTCTAAATATGATACCGAACGCCTATAAAAATTTTGGAAAGTGGTTAAAATTTCACCCTGTATAAAAAAGTATGTCTTTTATGATCACATAGATTTCTCGACAAGAAACACTCAGTTGACGTTGAAGAATCTCTAACTGTAGATTCTGTATTTTTCGGCAGCTCCAGTGCTTTCAAGAATTAAAGCTTTTCGATGAGCCAAGACAGCGCGGGAGCTGCCAAACCACAGAAAAAGGAATGTGCCAAGCAATACAGTAGGTAAGTTTTGTAGGTAGGTACTGGGGCCTTACCATTAGCTCTTAAAGCAGGACTGCTATTGGACTGCATTGCTCAATAGTTTGTGGCTACATCAAAGACGAAAAGTTGCTAGATCAATGAAAAACACGTATTCATAATTTGGCTAGAAGTGGCTAGCATTTTCTTTTTTAAATTATATTTGGAGTAGGATGAGCGGGTTAAATAAAGCAATATTTAATAGTGTCAACATTTCCATGTATTCATAAAGTTTAATAATGTCAAACATTAAAAAACATTAAAAATCAATTTGAAGTTGTAAAATGTCATCTGATGGAAATTCTGAAGTCTCTTCCTTAATGGTCGATGTGGATGTGGATGGCATTACGGATTTTCTAATTGGCTTGATCGTTTTTGTAATTTTGTTTAAAACTTCAGGTGGTAAAATGTAATTGCGGCAACTTTTTTTTATTAATTTTAATTGGTTTCTAATCATAATTATTGAATTAAGTGTTAATGATCACTTCTGTTTTTTAGTTTATTTTTTACTGAATTCATCACACTAAATCTCTAAGCGCTAAATAGCCTTTCTACCTCCGCATTTGAATGAGGCAGAGACAGTACAGCAATCCGGTGTGATGTTGCCTATTACTATAAATGAGGTTTTGGTCTGTATATTTATATTATAAGCAGCCAATAGAGTACTTTCAGAAAAGGAGCCAGAAGTAGCTACATTTATTTTGGTGGCTAAACTTAATATTTTTGTGGCTGAAAATCCGCTAGATCTAGCCACGAAATGGCTAAAACGGTAACACTGCGAACACTTTTAGTTCGTCAATTGTACAACTGGCAACAACTACACATTAAATTAAGGTTTGATTTTCAGATATTAATTAACATAGATTTAATAATACTAAATCTATGGTAAATCATGACCCAGTAATAGTTTTAAACTTAACACAAGCGAGTGATTAAAAAAGATGCACAATACGCTTAGGTACTTATAAAGGGCGTATCCCTCTATTTCTATTATGTAGTTCTATTGATAGAAGTACTGGGACAGAGTCTCCCACTATTTCCATTGCGGGCGGCAACAAATAACGCTGCATCGCCTCATAGGACGGCGCGCGGGCGTGCACATTGATACTAAGTATTTATTTATTTATTGCTGGAGAATTATTTACAAAAATGGAAGATGATTCATTTGTTCTCGATTTTTTTTTAATTAACGTGAAGTCGTGTTTTTATTTTATTCTATTGATTAAATTCTCAATATCTCTTAAGAATTTTATTTATCAGTCATTTAACAGGCCATCAAAAGTATTAAAGTGGAAACAGATTTTCAAATAACACGACTGCTTTGTTTTCCGCAATAGAAATAATGGGATATAATTTTGAAAAAACGCTAGTCCCACTTTTTCTATTTTGTATTTCAATGGAAATAGTGGGATACAACAATACACCCCTTAAAAAGGGTAAGCAACGAAGCGCATGTTGATAAAACTCATATTATGACGAGGGTTGTTTGTATTATTGGTATTATTAAGTAAAATAACACATTAGGTAGCACAAGTTCGGTTTCGCGCCACGGGTATTTCCAAATAAACCCGGGTATTTCCAAATAAATTTACAATTAATAGTGAACGGTGCCAGCGCAAAATCCTGCATTTCACTGAACTCGCTATACCTAGATAGGTATGCGTAATGTTTCCGAAATTAAAATAAGGTTAGAAGATCGGGATAGATCACCATGTCTTAATGATAAATGTTACTACGTTACTTTTGGCGTTCCTGGTTTCTAAGAATGTATAGGTACATACCTACTTCTACAGCTTTAATATACCTACTTAATAGAGCAGGCGCGCGTCAAAAACAATAAACAATAATCACGTCGACGTTACTGGTGAATGTTTTCTCAACATTAGAGATAAAGTAAACAAATGACTAACCCGGGTTTTTCCTATGTTAATGTTTTAGTAAACATTTAATTTACAGATTATTTTCTTAAACCCTTTCAGACCTGTTTTTTTTTAATGTAAGTAGTGCAAATAAACTATCATGTCCTTAGTATATTAAAATAAATTTGATGTTTTTCTTATGTGCGTCAATGCGGACTAAAACCATACGAGTAGGTAGATAGACGGAACAGAGTTTAAGCTTCATAGGAAATAAGGAACGTGCAGAATCGTTACCTATTTTGGTAGGGTTGTCACAGTACAAATTAAACAAAACATTTGTTAAATAGTTTTATTATTCAGTATGATAAAATAGTCTTTTATAATTTTAATGTATTTCGGACCTATATCTTTACGTCTATTAATAGGGTTAAGTGGGAAAACCAGAAAAAGTACTTACACTTTTTCTGGTTTTGACCACCCAATAAAATCTGTCTTGTTTTTCGGACCTGATTATTATTTTCATCAACCGAAGACATCAGATCATAATATATCATCAGATCCAAGTAGGTACGTTAACTTATCCCAGAACCTTCGATCGAAGCGTTTCTCGAACATACGTAAAAAATTCTCGAATCTCGAACATAACAAATCGACGTACTTATACAAAGGAGGTCGTTTGCTAATTATTTGGACCTTATTTTAGATAGCAAAAGAGTTTTAGGTTGGGAGATATGAATTTCTTTATAATTTTTGAGGTCTTTCCAAGATATTTAAAGCAACCTTAATTTTATTTTTTTCAGTCAGTTAGAACTTAGCTAATATTTTATAGAAGTAAGTAGCTGTTGCCTGCGATTTCGTACGCGAGGAAAAACGAAAGGATCCGTACCTTTCCCAGTTTAAAAAGTAATCTATCTATAATCTAATCTATCTAGGCATAGTTATGTTATTCGAGCACATAAGCCAACACTCGTGCCAAATTTCATTCAGATCCGT
The DNA here is from genome assembly GCA_949315895.1 of Anania crocealis. Lineage (NCBI taxonomy): Eukaryota > Metazoa > Arthropoda > Insecta > Lepidoptera > Crambidae > Anania > Anania crocealis. The sequence goes on from OX438856.1 coordinate 4,406,383, forward strand.
TGAGTCGTTTTAGCATGATAGAGTACCAAACATCCATACATCCACACAAACTTTCGCGTTTATAATATTAGTAGGAAGTAGGATTTTGAAGAAAGTTAGCATTTTATAAGGCGTTGCTAAAGATTTCCTTCCTCCTTAGGGGGCGTCCATAAATAACGTGAGATGTTTAAGGGGGGGAGGGGGTCGAGTCAAATCTCATCTAATCTTACGTTCGGCAAATATCACGCTTTTTTTCTGATTGAAACAAAAAACAAAACAATTTGGGTCCATTTAATCCAGATTGTACATGCTTAAGATCCAATAGTCTCTCTTGGGACCGCGCATGATTCTCCATAGACTGAATTAGAGTAGATATTCTTATTTTCATCACAGTATTATCGATTTAAGTAGGTTCTATTGTTAAATTTTTATTACACTTATAACTCTCAGCAATATTGATTACTAGTCCCATCTAGTCGTAAATAAAAGCACGAAGCAAATTTTCTTTTTCTTTTTAGAATAACAATCCAACGCGTTTACGTAAGAAACCCACATTTTGAAAAATCTCACGTGAGATTGGGGTATGGGGGAGGGGGTTGAATAAAATCTCACGACATCTCACCAGGGGGGAGGGAGGGATAGAAAATTCAAAAAAATATCTCACGTAATTTATGGACTTTTGGCTTATGTAATGTAGCGCTGATTTTGGGTTTAGTTGATGTACGAATACTAATGATTATTTACGTAATATGTATATCAGAAAATGTTTGTTGGTTCTGGTTTTATTTTATTTAAAAGAAACGCCTTCTTTACATCTTTCACTTCGAATTTTCTGAAAATTTGCTGTTAAGTTATTGTGAGGCATTAATTAAGCAGTAATTTATTTATTATTACAACTATGTAAAAAATGCATTTATTTAATTACAAGAAACAGGAAAACTATTTTGCCAGTACATTATTTATAAAAAAATCTGTTAAATGGTACCCAAAAGTACCAACCCTTTTTTTGTTACAATCGAAGGTAGAAAGCGATGATGTCGTAAGTATCTAAGAAAATAATGTTTTTAAGGTTTGTTTGTTGACAAGCCTGTAACCAGTAGAGCTTATTTGGAAAAAATATAGTTTTACAAACGCGAAGATAGAACGATAATTAATAAAGCAAAATAAGCCCTGAAATAAATTTCGTGTACGGTACAGTACGGTTCGGTACCTACGGTACAGCAGGTAAAAAATTTATAGTTCCATCCTTTCTCTTCTATGGGTGTCTTAAGAGGTGACTAAAGTACTGCCAGAAGTAGACGGGAAGAGTTTCTTTCCTTCACCATTATACTAAAATGATGGTTGGCCAAACTGAGCTCGTCAAACCTTCTGCCAAGCGTGGCAATAATGGTGAAAACCTCGTTTTGGAGAGGCCGATTTCCGGTTTTCACAGAGTTGACATTTTCGAGGTCCCAGGTTAGATTCCCGAATGTTTTTTTTTCTATACCTACTGTTTCGAGTGATTTCTAAATCTAGTCATTTTTTTTTTGATAAAAACATTTTATAGATACATTGTCTGATCAGTGAAGCAAATCGTCTGAGGCAAACAACCGATCGTCTGGTGTAGGTAGGTATATCTTCCTTCTATCAAGTGAAGTCACTGTTAGGTTACGCACACGCTTCGCCAAAATCAAAAATTTTTAGACCAGTAGTACCTACCTATCTACTATCGACACACGCTAGAATATCGGCTTACTGGCATAAATACGTAGGTACACCGGTAAAATGTAACACCCCACTTTTACAAGCGAAGCCACAAGTTGTTGGTCGCTACTGGTTTCTGGGTAGAAAGTTTCTACGACTTCTAGGTTCTAGGTAACTATTAATAAGACCGATTTAAATTCAGGTCTAATAAAAGAAGGATAGGTGTGCTGGTGACTTTGATTTTTGACAATTAGAACAACTTATTGAGATGCAAACGGTATGTTAATGGATAGAGGAACAATAAGTCGACAAACTGCAGATTATATACGAAGTAAGTAGATGCCTACTTACCTACATACCTATACTACTTATTTGGTTGGATGACTACATTAATGTGTTATATTTATCAAGTAATTGGGCTAGCAAATGATATAAGATCAAATCGTATGTCTTCGCCATAAAACAAAAGAATAAGGATTAAATCGTCAATTGAAACCTTTCTTTTGTAAATCCTCATATCTCATTGAATTCGAACTGCGAATATAAAATATCACTTAATAATGATCAGGCATCATCAATTCAGCCACAACAGTTCACGGTTTCCCCACAGATTACGAGTATACGTGTATGCCCTGTCTGCCGGCCGCAGTCCGCACCGCACGCCGCAGTCGATCGAGGACAATCGTCTTTATAGTACGTTCCAGTCATAGTGATTAATACATTACGCAACTCGCAACGCAAAACTTTTAGCTGACGGCAAATCTATGGAAGAATTGGAGACCTTAGTACCACACGATGCCCAAAGGTCATTGGTGTTTTTCGTCAATGGGAAAAAGGTGAGCTCAACCAGTGGAAGGCTTTAAGCTAACTACTTACTAACATTACATTAAAATTATTTGACTTCCATGAATACAGTGCCGGATTAAAGCGCCATTGGTGCTTTGGATAAATTAAAAACAAAATAATTACAAAGTACCTTTTTATGTAGGTGGGTACTAATTAGTATCTAAATGATAATTATACCTAGCAAATTCCTGCTGTTACTGACGCTCCCCCAAGGTGTGATGTCCTAACTAAGCAATTGCTTAATTTGCTTATGGATTATTCCGGCAATTAATGCGTACCAAAGTATACACAATATCGGCGGAAATAACACTTGTTAGATCTCGCTTATAATAATATCTCTATAATAAAAGTATAGTGATGACGCATAGTTACACTTGTTGCTTATGTAGATTTTAAATACTGGACTAGATAGGTACCTTCAATAACACAAGAAGCGCATAAAGCTGTTTTTCTTATTTTTATTACGGTAGATTCGTTTTTTTAATAAAATAAAATATCTTAAGAAAGTTGCCACTATCGTGAAAGAGCTTCGGGCTGACTAAATCGTCATATCTATACAGTATTGGTAAATAAATAATCCGTCATGTAAGTCTATGTCCAATTAATTTACCTAACAACACAAGGGCCGTTTTTCCATACAAACGTAGTCCCCTGTTTCCTCCCTGGATAAAGCCAGTAGAGCAATAATTTTTATTACAAAAATCTATAGCCACTATTAGCATGTTTTTTTTTCATAAATTAATTAAGTAATAAAAAATATATGAGCCCTCAAAAATCGAAAAAAATTGCCAGATTTTCCGCTGTGTTCCAACATCCAGAAAACAAATTTGGTTTAATTTTAGAATAAAAGGAAAACATACAAACACGGCCAAAGCCTTTCTTTAATTTTTAATGTAAAAAGTATTTAAATTGGTCTAGTTTTGAAAAAGTAATCGGGGGACTACGAAACGTTGATTTGGTGTGCTTTTAGTAGGTATTTTCGGTCCAAGATGCAGTTGTCTCTATCACACTCTGCGGTGAAGGCGTTTGGCACTGCGCGACAGCAATAGATTTTACAAATACCTACTTACCTATTTTTCAATTCTCTCGCCCTTAGTGTTTCCTCTTAAGACCGTATTCCCAGTTTCCACCAACATCACCTTCTTTACTTAATTAGTGTAGGCACTATGATGTTGATAATAATTGTGTGTTATTTTGAAAAAAAAAAAAACTAGTGATAGGTCTCAAGCTTTGAGTATTACTCAAAGATCTCAAGCGAAGGAGTGGAGACTAGGACGCAATTTAATTCCAAGTTACACCACCAGGGTCTACCTAGAAGTTAGAACATATTTTTAAATACGGTTTTATGAATCTTGATAGAGAAGCAATAAATTGATCGTAGACTTTGAGTATCTAGACCAGGTACTCATGTAGGTACCTACTTACCTAATTGTTTTCGGCACCATTATACGTTTGCCCGGAGGCAAAGAATAGGGTGAATATTAATGCACCTAATAGGATTTTTGATGATGTATACCTAAATTGGATTATAAGGCAAGGACGCGTGTTAAAGTTAGTACTGAAAAGGGCGCACTCGTAAGAAAATCTTATCGGATGGCGTCTCTACATCCTATACAGATAAAATATCTTGGTTGCCTCATATAAACTACTTTATAATCTAGTTTAAAATATGTAGGTACCTATTGATTCCTGGAAAACATTTTTCAAATTGCCCTAAAATACAATAATAAAAACGAAGGGTTATTATTAATTAATAGTTAGTACCAACCGACTCGCTTTAGCACAGGAACTCCTTTATGCTTTGTTTGTGTAGGTAACACGGGAATTCCCCTAATTACCCCAACGTCACCAGCAAATGTGTAAGATTTTCTGAGTCTAGGTATATGTACATAATGTATTGTTAGATGTTAAAATAAAAGCTGACATCTTCACACTGTCTTAGTCTGAATACTCACTCTTAGCATACTTACTTAATAAATAAGTTACCTATCTATTTATGTTACCATAATAAATGTATAATATACATGTGTGGAACGAGAAATTAGAAAAGCACCAACCTTTAAAGTCCTTCACTTACCAATTACGAAATACGGCATCCTTACGATGACGCATGAGTTATGTATACCTACATAAAAAGTACATAACCTATTAACATTAAAATCTTGGCAGCCTCATGGTAATACTCTAAAATTATATTTTTTAATTATAAAATTATAATTATATTAATTATAAGCTACATCATCAATTGCAGGTTGTAGAGCTACAACCGGATACTGAGGCGACCCTGCTGTGGTATTTGAGGAAGAAACTTCACTTGACTGGAACGAAGTATGGCTGCGGAGAAGGAGGATGTGGAGCGTGCACTGTCATGGTATCCCGCTACCTGACACATGAAAAAAGAACCAAGTATCCTTTATAGAGTTGTACTTATTGCGAAAGGACTCGCATTATTATTATTTATTACATATTGCGAAAATATGTAATATGAAAACTAGTTTATGCACTTGTAATATAATTTTGGTTTAATATGGCTTACTCACAGTTATGCTTCAAAACGGTAGGACCTCAAAAAACCCGTTGAAATGAATATGATTTATGACTCCATACGGAGTTTACATTGTTCGCTTCTTTTAAAATATACTGAGAGTGCGATAACGCTTATCGTGGACTAAAATTCTCAGAATTCCAAGATTAATCATAGTAAACCTACATATCTTATTGGTAATGGTCCCTTTTGCCTTTAATTGTCCCAATTGCCATAATATTTTATTATAGGTATTTATCATCATAACCAAAACCCCTTCAGGGTAGCAGTTTGCGCATCTAGTATCTGACTTAATAGGCGTTTTACGCATTCTGAGCAACAGGCGGCAAATTAATTGCTATGTAATCAATAGCATGTCTGTTGAAAACGACACCGTGTGGATAGTCTGCACTTAAACTGCAGTGAACGGTAAGATGCTAATCATTTACTTTCAAATTCATCGTTTATAAGTACTGAAAAATAAAATATAAATAAATGTGGAACAAATCACATACATTGTTTTGACTCCAAAGTAAGTAACAATTAAAAGCTTGTTTTGTGAGAATTAGAAACAGCGAAGTTATTTGTGAAAAAAGTGAAGTTTTTGACGACCCCCGTGGCGGAGTGGCGTACACACCGGTTTTCAAGGTGTCGCTTGCTCCGAGGTCCCGGGTTCGATTCCCGGACGGGTCAATGTAGGAAAACTTAGTTTTTCTACATTTTCTCGGGTCTGGGTGTTTGTGGTACCTTCGTTGTCTCTGGTTTCCAAAATACGAATGCTTTAAATAGTTATTCAAATTGGGATCAGAACAATGTATGTGATGTTGTCCACATTTATTATTTGTAGTTATTGAAAATACAGAAAAAATCTTCCGCTTTTTGCACATTGACGTGTACGGGAACCGAACCCTCGGAGCAGGCGATACCTTGAAAACTGGTGTGTATTTCATTATAAAAATAACTGTTTTAATATGTAGTAGGTATACATATTAGGCTTAGAACTTTTTAAATTGATATCCTTAGCAATGACACCAGACACATAGCTGTGAATGCGTGTTTGACTCCAGTATGTTCGATGCATGGTATGGCGGTAACCACAGTGGAAGGTATTGGATCAACACAAGATCGCTTACATCCGGTTCAAGAGAGATTAGCTAAAGCACATGGCTCACAGTGCGGGTTTTGCACGCCGGGCATCGTAATGTCCATGTACACTTTGCTTAGAAATAAAGAAAACTTTGATCACGCAGACATGGATACAGCATTACAGGGAAACCTCTGCCGATGTACAGGCTATCGGCCAATTATTGAAGGATTTAAAACATTTATAGAAGGATGGGAAAAAAATTATACGCCTAACTCAGCACAACCTGCTTGCATTATGGGTAAGGAATGTTGTCGATTAAAAGGTGCTGAGAAAGGTAGTGACAATGATAAGTTATTTAACAAATCAGCTTTTGTACCATATGATCCAAGCCAAGAGCCAATTTTTCCGCCTGAACTTATGGTAAACCGCAAACACAGCGAAGAATATCTTTATTACAAAGGCGAAAATGTTACATGGATTCGACCGAATCAACTAGAAGACCTCCTTAGGATAAAAAGTAAATTTGACCAAAGTAAAATTATTGTTGGTAATACTGAGATAGGAGTAGAAGTGAAATTTAAGAGGAAAATTTATCCAATCCTTTTGTCTCCGACTAATATAGACGAATTAAACTTTTGTAGACTCAATGATGACGGAATTGTAGTTGGTGCAGCGTTAACTTTATCAGATTTGGAACTTTTTTTGAAAAGCAGTGTAACCGGATTATTTAGCAAAGGAAAAATTTACGAAGCTATCTTAGACATGTTACATTGGTTTGCTGGTAATCAAGTTCGTAACGTTGCTTCACTTGTAGGTAACATAATCACAGCTAGCCCGATATCTGATTTGAATCCTATTTTAATGGCGTCTGCTGCGATCTTAAACGTTTCCAGTCTAAAAGGTCATAGAAGGTTGGTTATAGATGAAAACTTCTTTAGTGGGTATAGAACAACAGTTGTTGATAATAATGAAGTCGTAACATCGGTTGAAATCCCATTCACTACAAGCAACCAGTATTTTAAAGCTTACAAACAAGCGAAACGAAAGGATGATGATATTTCGATAGTAACAGCTGCTTTCAACGTTACACTTAGTCAAGATATCGTTACTGAAGCTCGATTATGTTTCGGTGGCATGGCACCAACGACGGTGCTTGCTAAAAACTCATCAAATTTATTGAAGGGACTTAAATGGGACGAAAATATGTTGAATATCATTTACGAATCTTTAATAAAAGAAATGGAATTAGGTTTATCAGTCCCGGGAGGAATGGCCGAATATCGCAAATCTTTGTGCCTGAGCCTATTTTTTAGATTTTACCTTTTTGTGTTACAACATTTAAACAAATCTAACGGTTATAAAATAAGTAACAACTACGCTAGTGGGGTTACTGAAATACCTATTCTGCAACCGAGAAGTTCACAATATTTTGAAATTAAAGAAAACATATCCATTTTTGATGCCGTTGGTAAGCCCATACAACATGCATCAGCTTTAAAGCAAGTAACTGGAGAAGCAATATATTGCGATGATATTCCAAATGTTGAAGGAGAACTCTATTTGTGCTTGGTGTTCAGTAAAGAAGCACATGCCAGAATAAAGTCAATAGATGCCACAAAAGCGTTATCACTCCCTGGTGTAGAAGCTTTTCTGTCAGCAGCAGATTTGGACGACGATTGCAATAAAATGGGCCCTATATTAAAAGACGAAGAAATATTCACAAAAGACGTTGTAACAAGTCGTTCATGCGTTATTGGTGCCATAGTTGCTCAATCTGAAAAGATAGCCAGGGCAGCTAAAGAATTGGTGACGGTTACTTATGAAAAAATTGAACCTGTCATTATTAGTATTGAAAATGCTGTAGAGCACGGATCATTTTATAGTGAACACCCACGTGTGATAAAAAAAGGTGATGTGACAGTGGCAATGCAAACACTGACTCATCTTGTCGAAGGGGAGATCAGAACTGGAGCACAAGAACATTTTTATTTAGAAACAATATCAGCTTATGCCGCAAAGAAAGAAGACGAACTTGAAATTATTTCCACTACTCAAAATCCAGCAGAAATTGCGGTTGGTATAGTTACATACATTTTTAAGATTGTAGGTTTAATTATCTATCTAACAAACGACCTTAGCAAAAGCTTGTGGGTTCAAATCTCACCTGAGGCTGATACTTGATACTTTTTTGCAAATTTTTTTTATGGTAATATACAGGGTGTTAGGTAAATGGTATAACAAGCCGAGACCAGCTTATGATAACAGCATAGGTATGCATATAAATATGGTGAAGTAAGAAATTAAATCAGAAATAAAATATCATTTTTTTAAACTTAGGCTGGTTTTAGCTTGTTATTCCATTTCAGTACATAACAACTTTTTTTTTAAAAAGGCGATATCAAATTTATGACTTAACCATAGTATTTATGTATCTACATATGTCAACATGGGCCTGGTTTCAGCTTGTTAAACCATTGACCTAACACCCTGTATGTATAAACAATATTACTTTGCCACAATTATCTTGGAAGGTAAATTTGCAAGAACAGTTGCCTGGTTATCGAAAGGTTGTGGGTTCTAGTTCCACCTAGCAATTTAATTTTTATAAAAACATACTGATTTTAAGAAGTTAAATTAAAACTTGTATAAAACAACACATTAACTCAATAAAATAAACGTTAACTCTTGTGCATAAAAATAGTTTTATAACGTACCATAATGCCATTATGTTACAATAAAATATTTTAGGGATCCAATACAGAACATTAATGAATATTTAGTAAATAACTTCCCATTCCATGTTACTGTATAATAATCTGTAATTAGAATACAATTGTTTCAGCAATTCGTGTCTAATGCTCTGCGCATACCCAACCATAAAATTGTGTCAAAGGTGAAACGCCTTGGAGGAGGATTTGGAGGGAAAGAAACCAGAGCTTCAATATTAGCTGTTCCCGTTGCTATTGCGGCTTACAAGCTGAAGAAACCTGTTAGAGCTGTGCTAGATAGATGTGAGGATATGCAGGTCACCGGCTACCGGCACCCCTGTTTGATAAAATATAAGGCTGCGTTCGATGACCATGGGAAGATTACAGCAGCCAGTTTTGATATCTTCGTCAATGCTGGGAATTCAATGGATATATCATGTTCAGTAAGTTTTGTTTTTTTGTATTTTACTTAAAGTTGGTATTTCCATTCGAATATTCCAGATGGGAGGCTCTGTTTGTCTGTCATGTTTTGTGTCAATCTATGTTGTTACACTAAGCTTCGAAGTTTTAAGTGCTGAATGATTTTTGTCATAATTGATGATACGAGTATGATATTGCTAAAATAGTAAAATAGTCTTTTGTCAACTGCAAAATAATAAAATTCAATTTTCCAGATGCTTGAAAGAGCTATCACTCACGTGGATAACTGCTACTTCATACCAAACCTGGAAGCACGGGGTTACCTTTGCAAGACAAATATGCCCTCTAACACTGCATTCCGAGGGTTTGGAGCACCTAAAGCGATGTTGGCAGCAGAGTGCATGATAAGAGACATAGCGGTTGCATTAAATAAAAACTACGAAGATGTTTTAACTACAAATCTCTACAAAGAGGGAGACCTCACACCCTACAATCAGACGCTTTCTTACTGCACTGTACCGAGATGCTGGAAAGAATGCATTGAATTATCACAATACTGGACAAGAAAGAAGGAGGTAGAAGAATTCAACAGGTATGCTACTAGCTTTGATTAAAATGTATCCTAAATATATCTGAAAAATACCCTGCCCAATTGGGCGGGTTTTATTGTTAAAAAGTCATACAGTTTATAGTTGCTATTAGACTAATTTAATACATTGTAGGATAAATACTTATACTGTTGAAAGAATATTACCACCCCTTCGTTTCCTATGGGTGTCGTATGATGCAACTAAAGGAGTACAGCCCGGAAAATAGGTGCATCAATATCTTCTATCCCCCTTTGGACAAACTGGGATCACCAACCCGAATACCGAGTGTGGGGATTATGGCAAAATCTGCTTTTTGGAGAACCACTGTCCAGCAATGGACTGATATAGACTGAAATGATAAGATAATGATGATAAAATAGTGTTAATTATTACTCGTATTTACAGATCTCACAGATGGAAAAAGAAAGGAATTGCTATAGTTCCTACGAAATACGGAATATCGTTTCAAACCGATGTACTCATGCAAGGAGGAGCATTGATATTGGTGTATACTGACGGTTCAATCTTGATATCGATTGGCGGCATTGAAATGGGACAAGGACTTTTTACAAAGATGATACAAGTGGCATCCAGAGCATTAGACGTAGACTTTAATAAGATACACATCAGCGAAATGTCCACGGACAAAGTGCCAAATAGTTCGCCCACTGCTGCTAGTATCAGCTCAGATATTTACGGCATGGCTGTTATAAATGCTTGTAATATATTGAATAAAAGGCTTGAACCCTATAAAAACAGCAATCCTACGGGGAAATGGGAAGATTGGGTGTCAGCAGCATATGTGAATAGGGTGAACCTCTCAGCGAACGGGTTTTACGCCGCTCCTAAAATTGAATTTGATCCGAAAACTAACTCTGGCAACTTATTTGAGTACTTCACATACGGCGTCGCTTGTTCCGAGGTAATCATCGATTGTTTGACTGGAGACCATCAGGTGTTGCGAACTGACATAGTGATGGATGTGGGTGAGAGTCTTAACCCGGCTATCGATATAGGCCAGATTGAAGGAGCGTTCATGCAAGGTTACGGATTTTGCACTATGGAAGAAATGATATTTTCTCCGAATGGAGAGGCTTTGTCACGAGGACCGGGAGCATATAAGATCCCTGGTTTTTCTGATATACCTAAAGTATTTAATGTATCTTTGCTAAAAGGAGCGCCGAACCCAAGAGCAGTTTATTCTTCAAAGGTACGTATTTAAACAGATTATTGTTCTAGGACGAATTGCAACATTGATAATTTACCTTTATTATACCTATTATCTGGAGCACATTTTGGCCACTTATTAACAAAGAGACAGACGTCTCAACAAAAAAAAACATGATTTTAACTATTTTCTTAAGATTCCTATGAAAAAAACGACATTATTGCTACATACTAAGCACAGGGTATTGCATGGTGCCCGGTGATAGGAAATCAGACGACGCCCCCCTCCCCCTCCGAATAAGGCGATCGCCTGGCGCCTCCCAAGACCCTGCGCCCAGGTGGCTCGCAATCCTAGCACCCTGAGTTATGACGGCCCTGGGGCCTGGGGCATTGTTTAGGAGTTTAAGAGGTTAGCAGAGACTGTACCTAAAGTCTCTGTAAAAAAGCACATTGCCGGTACTCCTACCTTGACTCAAACCCAATTTTATGTATAAGTATCCAAATTTTATTATGAACACGTGAGTTTTATTTTTTAAAACAGTTGAGGTCAAGGCATAGCTATTTCTGACGTCAAGGTCTGTTAAGTCCGGAATAATGATCCAAAGCGATATGTATAATAGTTTAAATGCCAACAATAAGAATGTTAAATAATTGATTTATTTAATAAATGTAACAATAATGTAACACCAAAAATTTTCATTGTTTAGTAAATTTATGATAAATGGATCCCAAATGTATTTGTCAATTAAATTTTGATGTAGGTTTTACGAGAAATTTATTGTTGGTCATTTAAAATTTATTATGTTAAACATAAGCGGTCGAGTTAACAACTATCTTCATTAAGGCAAAAATTAGCTGGTTTTGTTGCAATCGTTGTTATTTTGACAAATAGGTATGAAAAAATCTAATTCCTATCTTTTACAGAGCATAGATTATTAATATGGATCGTTTATGAATACCTAACTTCAATTAAAATGGAGACACGTTAAAACATGGTACTTTTAGTACCGAAAACTAGGAATATATTTTAAATGAGATACGGTAATCACCTGGGCTCTTTATTTTGTCCTGATTGTGCAAAGGACACAAGGAATAAACAAACCTTTCCCAAATTGACAAATCCTACATTTGTAACTGCCCGAATATAGGATGCAGTAATTTCTACCAGTTAACCACTGGGCTAAACAGAAAATGTAATAAGGGCGGCGCGAGTCGCGACCAAAATATATTTAAAGCTACAATCTTTATTAAAATGAGTATACCTTTTAATTATAACTACACATACTATGTTCTAAATTCAATTTACTTATCCTCTATCGGATAAAAACGATTTTTGCAAATGCACTCAGTCGAAGAGCAAAAGTTCTCTTTCCGAGATAGGGGGATAAAAAAAATATTCCTTATTGAGAGCTTCCGTTGCGTTAACGAAAATTAATGTATGATGGAAATGACGGTTGCAATTTACGGAGACAATAAGGCCGAACCCAGTATGGACCCATTTTCCTAATTTTTCAATAGTTCCCTATTTCTGTTTTTCTTTTAATAATAGGAACCTAATTAATAATTTTATTTATTCATCAAGTTTCATAAAGTTATTCAAATGAAATATCATGTCTCAGGCGGAACTCGAAACCGCATCTCGCGCGCCCGGCATGCGAGGAGATGCGGGTTCGAGTTCGAGTTCCACCTGAGACATAATTTTTAAAGTTGAAATACTGATATTATAATTGCAATTAAATTACTTAAATATAATATAAAGTATTTATTCAAATGACTATATTCCCTAACTTACCTGCATTTTACAGTTCTTTTTTTTCTGCATTCATATTATTTACACTCACGGAATCACGGTTACATCTTTTAAACTTTCTTCTTTATTTAAAACACTCACGGTTAAAAACTAATTCTCTGTAGTCAAAATCGTTTACCTCTTACTTGTCACCATATTCCTTTTTAGTAATATTTAAATTGACACCACATGTAAAACCATATTCTTCTTTGGTAAAACGTGGTTACCTACCTCTTGCAACCACCTATACTACCTACTCTTATGTTACAGCCTATACAGGTGACTTTTTTCATCACCGTTACATTTTTTTTATCCTACTTTAAATGTAGGAGAGGTACCATAAAAAATGATTTTGACAAGTTTTGATTCCATCATTTTACAGAGATTAATAAAAAAAAAATACTGGAGTTTGTACTCATGCCAATACAGTTCTTTAGTACAAAGGCTCACTGAGTTTAAAGACAGACAGACAGATGGACGCCATGAAATAGTATATTTATCTTCTTGACTACAAAACCTTAAAAAAAAAGTAAAGTAACGGCCTATGATCATCCCACTCCCAATCCCATCCCAATTGAAAAATAGGTATTTGTAAAATCTGTTGCTGTTGTTGCCAAACGCCTTCACCGCAGAGTGACAACTGCTTCTTGGACCGAAAATACCTACTAAAAGCACACCAAATCAACGTTTCGTAGTCCCCCGATTACTTTTCCAAAACTAGACCGATTTAAATACTTTTTTCATTAAAAATTAAAGAAAGGCTTTGGCGTTCGTGTTTTCCTTTTTTTCTAAAATTTAGCCTGTTACTGTGGTTTTCTGGATGTTTGAACACAACGGAAAATCTGGCGAATTTTTTCGATTTTTGAGGGCTCATATCTTTTTTATTAATTAATTTATGAAAAAACAGAAAACATAGAAACGTGCTAATAGTGGCCATAGATTTTTGTAATAAAAATTATTGCTCTACTGGCTTTATCGAGGGAGGAAACAGGGGAATACGTTTGTATGGAAAAACGGCCCTTGTATTTCCTCTTAAGTATCGTCTTTAATTAAACATTTATGATTAAAAAATGTAGGACAAGTTAATACCCAAAAATATTTTTCGCAACATAAGTAGTTTTCAATTTTTACGGTCCTAAGCCTGTGAAGGTATAAAGGGATAATAAACAAATTATGAATAACGATACTATTCATAAGCTGTTGATTTGAATGAATGAATGAGATGCGCATCGTGTAAAGAAGTGTCGTGGCCGTATCAAAAGTTTTAGATTTTTGGCGGACATTTTCTAGTTGCTTCATCTTGACATTTTTGTACTTGTCTATACCAAAAAGAAAAATAGGTCATTTGTTTTTTGCATAGATTTAATACAGCAGTAGGTATATTAAATGTATGCTTTTTTGTCTCGTAGATTGTTGTATTAAAATTTGGATGGTGATTGAAATTTCATTTTATATAGGTTGGAATGACGATTATCTCATGCTATCGCATTCCTCATTAGTGATGTAGTAATACGTACGTATTGTAATAATTTTTTGTTCCCTTAAAGTTATGATTGCCCCTTCCAACTAATTCTCGTTAGTGTTGCTTCTTGCAACGTAATTTTCCTTTTTTTCCTCATAATTATACATCTTTACTTAATATTATAAATGTGAACTGTGAAATGTGACTTCTGTAGGTAAGTGCTTCCGGTGTTTTTCGTTGAAACGACAGTTTACTAATGTTGCAATTAAATTTTATGATGAACAATGTGTAAATAACAATCCAAGGAGCTCCACTATGTCGTAAATTGCTTTAAACCTTTGAAGTAATCTAATGCTAAATCAGCTTCGTTGTATGGTTATTAAGGGTATACCTGTACTTAATCTGAAGTACGCCCGAGTCGTAGTTTTGTTAATTAATTACTTTTGTATTATCAAATTATTATACATATAGACTTATTTATAGAATATTATATATCTCATATATAGAATTCAAAGAACTATGTGATCATGTTAATTGATTTTTACAGCAATTTACAATGTGATTTAATGAGATCAGCTCCTGATATCATTAACCCTGTATGATTACAGCGTTTACAGCTTCCCTGCCTCCCGAAACTCCCAACCCCCCTTTCTCATCATTCCCTGTTCACCAAATCCTCTCTTGCTAATCACAATCATTGTTATTATACACCGTGAAATTTTAGTGGTTGTTTTCCCGCAACAGAACGATTTACCTTTAGTAGCACCATCGAATCGTGCGAGTTATTTTTTGAAAATAAAGATATCGTTGTTCTCAATCAATCAAAAAATAATCATCAACTCAAAAGCGTGAGATACGATAGTATCTTTACAAAATGTGACGTGTTTGAGTACTGCTTGCCGCACGAAATCAATGTTCAAAGCAAAAGAAGCTCTACGCACTAAGTAATACAGCATAAACTGCACCGCGCGAGGGGCAATGACCCCGGCCGGTGACCGGCTGCGGCGCGGCTAGTACCATTGGTTCGAGGTTGCTTTCGAGTTTCGTTTATCACAATCGTGAAACTGCTATTTTTTATTTGAATTAAAAATAACTGCACAAATATATTGTACTACTAAGATAGAATCATTTTACTGCGGGAAAACAACCACTAAAATTTCACGGTGTATATTCTTAAGGACTAACCGCATGTCATAACTCTTCAATAAGTACCGTTTTTCTTAGTACATATGCAAAAGTCACATTGTCTCCGATCTGGCTTCTCCATTTTTTTCTCTTTTCTCATCCCCGCTACAATGCGGTCCGCCCCTCAAAACCATTTTCAGTTAGTTCCTTACGCTCTGTTTGTACGTTGCGATTCGCGACAGGCTTTGGTCCTTCGTGGCGAACAGGGAATTAAATAATGCACTGCAGAACCGTCATCCCTTTCCCCAGTATAGTCTTGCCGCACCTATGTCAGAATATACCTAAATCATTAACGTGCCGAGACAATTATTATTTTGTTAACTTCGACGAGAAGGGCTACTCTACAATACTTTATCATATCCCTAATTTGATAGAGAACAATAAGAAAGAAGGAACACACAATCTAGCTATCAGTTTATATTTACATAATTTAAATCACAGTTTTATTCTATAGAAACGCCACACTTAATCTCAGTAAGCGCCAAGATTCAACACAGTTGATTATTTAAAGCACGCTCAGTAATAGATGATAAACTAATACAGGGTTATTTTTCCAGGCCGTAGGAGAACCGCCGCTTTTCCTAGCTACTTCTATATTCTTCGCCATCAAGGAGGCTATAAAGTCGTCGCGGCTAGACGCCGGTGCGCCTGCGCACTTCACCCTCAATGTACCTGCCACTTGTGAGCGGATTAGAATGGCCTGCGAGGATCGGATTACACAACAGGTATAGAACTGCTAATTTTATAATTCTGCAGTCATCTGACCGTGAATGACAATTGGATAAACGTATCATGCCAGCCTCGGTTGTGAGCAATGACGCGAAACAAATTAGCACCTAGTGTGCTAGATGCCCTGAGATTGCGATGCTGAAGTAAAAGCAACTCTGACTCTATCACGGTGACAGCGACTATGAACACCTGCCTTCATTCCATCTACTGACAATGAAAGCAACAACTAATCTTTATGCAATTGATCTTGTTTTATACTGATATGTTTTTGATATTTTTTGATTTTCACTTATTTTATATGAAACCTCACTGTTTGAAGTGGTAATAGAACAAAATAGTTTCTGCCTACATTGATAGGTGAAGTAAAGACATCATTTTAGTTCTTCACCATCCAAACCAGATAAATGTTCGCAGATCTAATGCTGGTGTCCCTCAAGGTTCCCATCTTGGTCCAGTTCTTTTCAACATATTTGCTAACGATATTCCAGAGTACATTAGACATTCAAAGCCCTTCTTATATGCTGACGATTTAAAGATTATAAAAGTGGTAGACACATACTCAGATGCGGCTTTGCTACAAACTGACCTTGATCGCCTTGCGGAATGGTGTGAACAGAATGCGATGAGTCTTAACACCGGTAAATGCTTTCATATTAATTTCAACCGAAAGCTCACTGACATAATTAAATATGATTATACAATTAATAACTCACATCTGACAGAAGTAGACACAATCAGAGATCTGGGCATCCTTCTGGATAAAAAACTTACTTTTATTCCACATATAGATACAATCATCAATAAAGCATCAAAATCATTAGGCTTTGTTCTTCGAAATATTAAATCGTTCCGAAATCATAGAACCAAAATTTTACTTTACAACTGCTTGGTCCGTAGCATATTGGAGTATGGCTCAGTTGTTTGGCGACCACATTACGCAAACCATATACTGAGAATTGAGAGGATACAAAAAAGGTTTCTGTGGCACTTGGCCTTTTCCGAAGGAATAACCAAAAAAGTACCGTCATATGAGGCTAGATTAGAACGATTTAAGATGGTCAATCTCGATAAAAGAAGAGACGCGCTTGACTTAGTTTTCTTTTTCAAAGCTTCGAGGAACCAAATTGATTGTCCGCAAATTTTAAATAAATTTCGTTATAAGATTCCCTATCGATATCCACGAAACAAAATGATAAATATTTTATCTGTGCCACTCCGCAGGACTCGTCTCGGCAAAAGCTCGCCAATTCCACGCATATGTAGGTTATATAACAAGTTTTCTGGAATTCTGGATGTTAACTTTGACTTCTTACCAAACTATCGAAAACATATTTTTTCCCAAAAATAGTTATTTATTTATTTTTATATAGTTTAATATATAAGTGTGTGTAGTAGTGTACTTCTAAATTGTATTCATTTTTAGCTAAACGTGTGTGTATTAATGTTTATATTTAAGCAAGTTGAGTTTTTCTATAAATCTGTAGAGCAATTATCATATAACTAATTATGCTTTTAAATTAAGTAAGAAACATTGTATCAACAGTTGAAGAACCTAATAAATAAATAAAAATAAAATAAAAAGATCGCTTTTTTTGATATATAGTGTCTGATGTCCTACGAGTTAAGGGATTTGTGTTATAGTGTATAACGCAGATTTCTTCGAAAATGCTATAAAATCACTCTTGTACGGTCAGCATCTTAAGTACTACTTATATCAAAGTAATTTTATATTTTCCGGCCAGGCCAGGTCCAATTTCCCTTAAAAATACACTTACTGGACATAGCTATTACGGTGAAGAAGGCCTAATGTGAAAGTCAACACTTTTAATTATCATTTTGTATTTGTTTTTTTGGACTAATATTTTTTCCTTTTACATATTTTTTATTTACTTACAGGTCAAGCCATCAATAAAACAAGATGGCATGCCATGGAATGTGATCGCCTAATATCAAGTAATTTAACAAGAAATGGGTAGATATTTATGTTTTACATGCAGTTAAGTAATTGCTTAATTTACTTACATTTCTATAAACTTGTAATTTTTTTGTAGGTTTTACTAACTAGATTAATAAGTATTAAAAAATAACTAATGTTTTAGTTTTTCCCAAATTTTTTTATTAATCTTTTCCTCCTTTTCGGAACAAAATGTACAAATTAGAATTATTTAGTTATTTAAGTCAGTTTTTGTAGTTTTTACTCCTAATTATTGTAATTGGGATTTATTTTCTCATTTTGAATAATTGTTTTAATATAAATAGTATTTTATCAATGCATTTTTATTATAAAAGGATTTTTATAAATTTTGATGCAAATATTTCGTTAGTTGTTTTATTGTAATATCTAAAAAAGTGCATTTATCACCTAATCTTCATTTATTTAGATATATTTTTAAGAAAAGTCACTGACGTTAACTCGAGGCCAATGATGTTTAAATAAATATCATTGCGTGGAGGCAATGATAGGATTATTTTGTATCATCATTAATTTCTTTTAAGGAATTAGTGATTTCAATTATTTGCCAAAAAAAAGGTATTAAAAAACAGTCAAATGAAGCAAAACATTATAAACTTTAAGTCGCTGCCAAACAAACAATCCCCGGCGGTTGTCATCGCTAACCAAAATACCTAATTAGTTTAATGTATAGTTAAGGTTCATTCTATTATCACTATTAAACTTAATATATGCCTTATCATTTATCAAGTACGATTTCGTATTGACTTTAACTTTTAACCTTTACTTTTGGCCTCGTATTCGCGATAACTGGCTTTTTTAATGAAGTCAATTCTGTAGAAACTTTTATGATTATGCGCATGTTGAACTTAAAAGAAACGAAACTTATTAAATTTTAAAGTTATTGTTGTATTTGTAGTGGATTTAATATTAGGTCTCATGCGTATTTCTTGCGCACTCGCGTGAAGTATGGAAAATAGATATAAAAGTTGTCATTGAACTAGATAATGTTTAAGACAGATAGATAAATTGTTTACAATTTACCTCCCAGTCAATATGCGATAGACAGGCGCACACGCAACCTATCGCGCATGTCCATCAATCGAATAAATTAAGTCAGTCGGGTTCAGCAGTAGTGTTTTAGATACGAAGTGAAACAGTCGTGCCATAAGTCAGTGTTATCAGAAAACAAAATGGGACTCTTGAATTTTGAAGAAGAAGCTGGTGTTACCACTGTTTTAATATTTTATGTCAACGGAAAAAAGGTAGGTATTTAATATTCTCAACTATGGAAATTGTACGAATGATAATCAAAATATAAGTATTGGGTCAGTAAAAACCCTGCTACACGAAATAGTGTCACTTTAATCTAGAATCATTGTGGGAGTGAATAATAAATCACGTGAAGTCTATTTCTGCTCACGTCTGTATAAATACCATACAAATACCTTAGTGTTTTCAAGATAGGCATTAATATCTTATCATGATCTTATGTGGCATACCTGTTTTCGCATACACAGATAATAAAAACAAGATTTTATGCTAATTAAATCTATTCAAGAAGAAATATCGTTCTATACAGGTTGTTCCAATAATAGCTTCATGTTATCTAGCCAATTAAGAAATCTAATCCATATTTATAATGATATAATAAACTAAATTAAATAACTCATCGACAGATGTGTAATGTGCATTCATAGAATACAAATCTTGAAATGATAATCACTTAGGTACTGACTGCGACTGTACCTGATAATTGGAATAGGTATCTACCTAATAGAAAGGAATTAGGTGGCGCATTTGAATCTTTACTAACCGTATTAGATATTAAAAAAATAAGGAAAAGGATTGAAGTGAATTGATATTTAAGGCTTGCGATCCCAGCCAGTCTGTCCAGTAACCACTTGGGATGCAGGAGGACTAAAAGACACAATCATAGATTTAATATTTAAGTATCTATGCATATTATAACTAAGTTATCTAACAAAACCATGAGGCTGCATTTACCAGACCAGTTACTAAGCTACAAATGTTACTTAAACACATGACGATCATAGGGTATAGCCAAGATGAAATATACTTTTGGTAGGACACACAACTACAGCATAGAAATATCTTTGGTGAAAGGTCAGCCTTAGGGCGTAGGATTTACTGGGTTGCTAACATACGTGGGCTTGTAAGGTATGATAAATTTGATAGTATAAAATGACGATTAGACCAGTCTATAAGTCGCTGGTGTAATGTTAAGGTTAGTCCTCTGCTTGTGCATAAAATTGAACCTCTCATTGGATATTATAACGTGGGTAAGGTACGACGCTCCCAGAACAAGTTCTGTATCTGTCTTGATTAACAAATTTAACTAGTTTTAGTATCATTCTAGTTTCGTTAGTGCTTTCCGTTTGAAATGGTCCAGTCCAGCCTGGACCATAATGTCACCTAAAAATTGTCAACTTTAAATTTATACAGAGATAATAATGATATATTTATTGCATGTAGGTACATCCAAATACTTTAATATTTAACTAACGTTGCTCCCGTGACTTCGTCCGTGAATTCAGTACCTACCTGTTTAGATATATCGAGCTGCGTTGATTCGTTTTGCATCACCCAAAACGTCGACTGACGCTTCGTTTCTGAATCCTTTAATAATAATAAATAAATCTAGGAATCATATTACTAAAGATGTCGTAAATACGCCAAAACGAGCCTGCTTTTGTTTATCACAGGTACTATTCCAGCGTGATGATTCCGTGATACACGTGTAGGATTTCGTGAAAGCTTCTCAATACAATCCGCAGTATTCGTAGTATCCGTAGTATTTCCACTTTATAGAAGTTATACATTACGTTTTATTTATTACATTAGTATTTTTTCCTAACAGCAGTCAATGGGTGACCACTTCTTTCTTCATCCCCCAAAGTTAGTGGACCGCGCATGAATTCGTTAAAGTAACGATACACTTAGCCTAATGAAGTTTATTGTAAGTACGATTCGTCGGGTTTCAGGCGACACATACCGGGACAATGTTTTCGGCGCAGACCCATTTTTAATAAGACACTTAATTTAAATTATCTCGTAATCAACCTCAATGTAGAGCGAAATATTAAAATCTTAACGTACGAGTATATCATAATATTTTAAAAATGATTATTCTTAACTGGCCAGTCTCTCATCGTAAATAACTTTTTGACGTAATACTTTCTAAGTGGCCTGATATGAGTTTAATTAGTAAACTTTCTCAAACACGTTCTAGGGTCTTAATCCTTTAACCCACAGGAGGCACGCGCGTGCCGCGATAACAATTGATTTCAATTGTGTCTGGAATAACTCACGATCGAGGGATTAAGCAAGCTATCTCGGCATAAATAAAAGCAAAGGAAAAAAAAGAAAGAAAAAAAAAGTGTAAAATGGTAACAGACAGACAGGGTTAAGTCAGTTGACGTTCTATTTCAAGATAGTTGAAGTTTGTAAGACATCGTTTTTATTTAACAACTGTGTTGTCTGTCTGATAATAGCAAGCGCTGACCCCTGCTATCAGATATCAATTCGACGTTCCGAGCATTTAGTTGAAGCCACTCCATTTAATATATGGATTGCGTCATGATCTTGCAACATGCCTTGCTAATGTGAATGTTGACATGAACCGCAAATACATAAAATTTGTGTTAACGTGTTATTTATTGCTATAGCATTAGACATGCTAAGTACTAAGTAATCGGTATGCTTAAGACACCCATGACAATGTTTTTAGAGCTATATAGTTCTTTCGTGATTATTTCACATTTAAAGGTAGAATAAAATCAGAGGTTACTACTTACGAACTACAAAATTACAACGTCTAATCTAATATACTCGTATAAAATTCTCGTGTCACAGTTTTCGTTGCCATACTCCTCCGAAACGGCTTGACCGATTTTGATGAATTTTTTTGTGCTTATCCGGTATCTATGAGAATCGGCCAACATATATTTTTCATCCCCCTAAATGTTAGGGGTAGTCCACCACTAAATTTATTTTTTTATTTTTTAGACAAAATTTTTAATTTCTATTTTTTTATGATACAACATACAAAAATACATACAATCCTAAATTTTTACCCTTTTATCACCAACCCCTATTTTTTAATAGCCATTTTAGTAATTTAATCATTTTTCATCCCGCTCGATAACTGATCAATTATCGTCTTTTTTGTAAGGGTAGGGTAGGGGTAGGGAAGGGTTTAAGGTAGGGTAGGGGTAGGGTATTTG
Organism: Anania crocealis; assembly: GCA_949315895.1. Classification (NCBI taxonomy): domain Eukaryota; kingdom Metazoa; phylum Arthropoda; class Insecta; order Lepidoptera; family Crambidae; genus Anania; species Anania crocealis. The sequence continues at coordinate 4,428,750 of OX438856.1, forward strand.
TAGGGTAGGGGTAGGGTAGGGGTAGGGTAGTAAAATATTAAAATTTTATAAAATATATACAACCCTAAATTTTTACCCTTTTACCACCAACCCCTATCTTTTGTTAGCCATTTTAGTAATTTAATCATTTTTATGGCAAAACAACGTTTGCCGGGTCAGCTAGTTATTTAATATAATTTTTACAAGTTCTTTATTTGATATTTTAGCAACTGAATTGCAATTACAATGTCAGTATATAAACTTGAAAAATTATGTCTCAGGCGGGACTCGAACCCGCATCTCCTCACATGACGGGCGGGCAATTGTTAATGTTGTGAATTATCAGATAAAAGCATATCTATCATCTATACAGGTGACTTTTTTATCATCTTCAAATCTTTTTATAGGCGTTCAGTATCGTATTTAGAGAGCCCGTTCATGAAGGAAAAAATGAAAATCAAGTTTTCAACCGAAAATATTTTTCGCAATACAGTTTTAAATGTTCACGGTCCTAAGCCTGTTAAGATATGAAGGGAAAATCGAAACCTTATGAATGAATGAGATGCGCATCACGTAAAAAAGTGTTGCTAGGAGGCCGTATCAAAAACATTAGATTTTTGGCGGAGATTTTCTAAGTGCTTTATTTTGACATTTATACTGAGCTATACCAAAAGACAATATGTCATTTGTTTCTTGCCTCGTAGAAAGCTATATTAAAATTTGGAAGGTAGTAGGTAACATTTTATCCTGTTTATATAAAAATGGTCACGACATCACGCGTGAACGGCTGAACCGATTTCGCTAAATCTTTTTTTTAATTTGCTTCTCATTGACAGGAGAAGGTTTTAATATAAGGAAAAAATAAGGAAATTGCGCGGAAAATTAGAAAATTCAAGAAAATTTAATCATCATACTAAAATATTTGAAATGTAACCTTAACCCTTTTGACAATTTAAACTTTTAAAGTATGGCGTTTGACATAACATTGACAGAATGCATGCTGCATATATCAAGCTATCTAGCAAGTAAAAAAACTGAATTTTGCACATGGCCAGTCTGTAATGTCTGTCGCCTGTTCCCCAGTGCCGTAAATAGCCTTTCCTGCGCCCTGTGCGAGCTTCTATAACTGCGCCCTTGTTTCTCTTATACATAATTATACTAGCTGACCCCGCGAACTTCGTATCGTCTCAGAATAATATAGCACTGAGCAAGTAATCACTACGTTTTATAATATAGTTTGATTATGACGTCTTAAATGTCATTGTCATCAAACATGGCGTTTTTCTTTACCAAATTACCTTGCCATAAACAAATAATGTGCAATAAAAAAATAATGCGCCAATAAATTGAGTTAATAACTATCCTATCTTTCAAGTTGGATCAAACCGCACACAGTGTACAAAATTTGATTAAAATCAGTTGAATAGTTTAGGATTCCATCGCGGACAAACAACGTAACATGAAATTTTTATATACATTAAGAAGATAGTATTTCATTCGGGGCGCTTTAAAATAAAGCACAAGGACCTTGGTGTTGGTGGACCGATCCTTACTTCCTTACTAATATCATAAATGCTAAAGTAACTCTGTAAGTATGTCTATCTGTCACGCTTTCACGCCAAAACTACTGCACCGATTTAAATGAAATTTGGTACACAGATACTCTAGACTCTGAGAAAGGACATAGGCAAAAGACATACTTTTGATTGTGTAAAATTTTTATTTTAATGTTATTTTAAACTTGTTTTAAGTACTATGAGTAGAACTACCCCGTAGTATGCTACCCCGGGGCGACTAAGAATAATATAAGCGATCAGCAGGTCGATAGAAAGGAGGCACTAATAATAATGCTGCCGTAATTATGACTACTAAAAATAAGGTTTTGACTTGGTCACTGAAATGTAAAGTAGTAGACAGGTATCATTAAACTTTTAGTTTTCTCTGAAGTGGTTTTTTTTCTGTGTCGATAATACATATTGAAAGAATTGTAGGATCTCATATGCCTACTTTTTAGCGACTAAAAGCAGCATAACGACTTCCGAAACAAGGCGGAGCATGGATTAAACTTTACTAGGTATGTCACTTTGTGTAATGGCTACTGAACTGGAAGATAGTACACCTTTCGGACATATTTATTTTATATTATTTTATATTGTTTTAGTTACATTTCGTTCGGATCATTTTGATTTTAAACAAAAACAAAATTGGCAGACGAAACGAATTAGTTTGAGTCATCGTACAGCTTTCAAGAATTTAAGATCAAGCTCTGTACTTAAAGAGATCTATTACTTATCTAATCAAAAGTCCTAAATTAAAAAAAAGACGAATCTGACCATGTTACGTACCTAACCCTAACTCACAAACTCTACATAATAGTAATAACATACTTAGTACCTACGTACTATCAACGAAGTACGAGTTTTTATTTTACGTACTTCTGTAATACTCATGTGATGGAGCTCTTCACCGTCTTCCCCTCTCATCTCTGATTCAACTGTCCTTTACCAGTCATCGTTCATAACAGGTGGTTGAACCAAATCCAGAGCCAGAATGGACGCTACTATGGTACTTGCGGAAGAAGCTCCGCCTCACGGGGACCAAGCTGGGCTGCGCAGAAGGCGGTTGCGGTGCTTGCACCGTCATGGTTTCCCGGTTCAATCGCAAGGAAAATAAATTAGTGTATCCTTTAAGAAGAAGTGCAACAATTTTATGTTAAAATTTCTGTTTGATTCATTTTTGGAACCAATTGCAGTCAGTATCTTTAGCTATCCCTCGGGATAACATATCATTGTTTGTTTTAGCTTTCCGTTACCGTATTTGTCTATTCTGAAGATATATAAGTATTTACATTACCATTTTATTTACCTACTGCAAGTAATTTTTCTTATCAACAATCAGTCACTTATCTGTGAACGCGTGTCTGGCCCCTGTTTGCGCGATGCATGGTCTCGCGGTAACAACAGTGGAGGGAATCGGTTCTACAAAGACGAAACTCCACCCAGTCCAAGAACGAATTGCCAAAGCACACGGCTCACAGTGCGGGTTTTGCACTCCAGGCATTGTGATGTCAATGTATGCTTTACTGAGATCTTGCCCTAAAGTAACATATTCAGATATGGAAATAGCATTCCAGGGCAATCTTTGCCGATGTACAGGTTACCGGGCCATCATAGAAGGATACAAAACGTTTATCGAAGATTGGGAGAAGCAGCGCGTTGTGGACGTTCTAACAAACGGCACTCAAACTACCGCCTGCGCTATGGGAAAAGACTGTTGCAAAATTAAGACTGATAAAGATCAAAGTGAAACCGAACACATTTTTGACAAATCAACATTTTTACCGTACGATTCTAGTCAAGAACCTATATTTCCGCCAGAATTAAAATTATCGTCTTTGTATGACGAGCAGTATTTATTATTCAAAGGAAAAAATACAACTTGGCACAGACCTACTGAATTATCCACACTTTTGAAGCTTAAAGAACAATATCCAGATGCTAGAATCGTGGTGGGTAATACTGAAGTTGGCGTAGAAGTGAAATTTAAACATTGCATATATCCGACCATAATAATGCCTAACCTTGTTTCTGAAATGAATACGATTGTTGAAAATGAAAATGGTTTAACAGTTGGAGCAGCTGTAACGCTGATGGAAATGGATACTACTTTTAGACGTTATATTCAGAATTTCACTCATCGTAAGACACGGACTTTGATACCTATTGTAGAAATGTTGAATTGGTTTGCAGGAAAGCAAATAAGAAACGTGGCGGCAATAGGCGGCAACATAATGACTGGCAGCCCTATTTCCGATTTGAATCCAATCCTAATGTCATTAAAAGTTAAACTGAATTTACTAAGTAAACAGGGCGGTCATCGATCTGTTTTAATGGATGAAAACTTTTTTACGGGATATAGAAGAAATATTGTAAAACCAGATGAAATATTGTTATCTATAGATATTCCCTTTTCAAGAAAATACCAATACGTTAAAGCTATTAAGCAGGCTAAAAGAAGAGAAGATGATATTTCTATAGTCACAGCAGCTATTAATGTGGAATTTGAAGAGAACACAAATGTAATACATACTATAAATGTTGCTTTTGGTGGCATGGCACCAGTCACAAAATTAACACCAAAAACCAGTGATTTGCTTAAAGGGCACAAATGGAATGAAGAGATGCTAGAAAAAGCGTATAATGCTTTGCTTAATGAGTTACCTCTTGATCCTTCAGCGCCTGGTGGTAATATACAGTATAGGCGAGCTTTGACTATGAGTTTGTTCCTGAAATCATATCTGGCAATCGGTAAAGACATGTGTCAGGATTATGTAAATGATGATTTCATTAAGCCTTACCATAGTAGCGGGGCAGAGCTGTTCCATGGCAGTATGCCGAAAAGTTCGCAATACTTTGAACTTGTTGGTGATAAACAGTTTAAGACCGACATGGTCGGAAGACCCGTGCAACACTTGTCGGCTTTCAAGCAAGCGACTGGAGAAGCCATTTATTGTGATGATATGCCAACCGCAGAAAATGAATTGTACTTAGCTCTTGTTCTTAGTACTAAGGCACATGCAAAACTGATTTCAGTTGATCCACAAGAGGCACTGAATCAGCCTGGAGTTGTTGCATTTTTTTCAGCTAAAAATTTGACTCCAGAGCAAAATAAAATAGGACCCATTTTTCACGACGAGGAACTCTTCATAAGCGAAAGAGTAACAAGTCAGGGTCAAATAATAGGAGCTATCGCTGCTGAAGATCAGGCAACAGCTCAAGACGCTGCTAGGAGAGTAAAAGTAGAATATGAAGAACTTAATCCAATAATCGTTACAATGGAAGATGCAATAAAGTACAAGTCATTCTATCCACAGTTTCCAAAAACAATAAGAAGAGGTGACGTTGCTTCCGTATTTGAGAACAAAAATAATGTAATTATAGAGGGTCAATGTCAAATAGGTGGCCAGGAACATTTTTATTTAGAAACTCATGCCGCTTTCGCTATTCCTAAAAAAGAAGATGATGAATTAGAAATATTCTGCTCAAGCCAGCATCCGACGGAGATAGCCGTAAGTTAGATGATTTATAATTAATAAATTATTTAATTACAACTAATAAAAGTAAAACAACTTACAATTAGTAAAAGTGAAACAACTTCTTTTTTCTTTACAGAAACTGGCTAGTCATGTGCTACACGTTCCAATGAATAGGATTATAGCTCGAGTAAAGCGAATGGGGGGTGGATTTGGAGGCAAGGAGTCTCGGGGTCTTTTAACATCATTACCGGTGGCGCTGGCAGCACATAAATTAAACCGACCTGTCCGTTTAATGTTGGATAGGGACGAGGACATGGTGATGACTGGAACGCGGCACCCATTTTTGATTAAATACAAGTTAGCAGCTAGCAAAGAGGGAGTCATGTTAGGTGCTGTTGTCAACATCTACAATAATGGTGGTTATTCAATGGATTTGTCAGGACCTGTAAGTTCCATTTAATAAAAACAGATACCACTAGGCGCATGGGCGTAATATGCGTAGAAATCAAACGTTATGATAACATTTGTAACTTTTAAATGCAAAACAAAATAAAGAGTGTAACGAATAACATAACTCTTTCAACACTGAGAGAAACAAATAGTGGCAATCTACAATTCCTTTAATAAAATTTCGACTGCCTGAGGCAGGACTCGAACCCACAACCTTCTGCTTACTTTAGTAGATTTAGATTAGATTAGAATACTCTTTATTGTACACCACAGAAAAAATACATTTACAGGAAATGTTACAGAAAGATGTACAACTTGGGCGGTCTTATCGCCTGTAGCGATTTCTTCCAGACAACCTTTGGGGGCAGGATAAACCTAGTAGTAGTAGATAAGGTAGTAAACCTTTTAAATCATATTTTTAATTTATTACAGGTAGTAGAAAGGGCAATGTTCCACTTCGAAAATGCGTATTACATTCCCAACGTCGAAGTAACTGCCCATGTTTGTAAGACCAATTTGCCCTCGAACACCGCTTTTCGAGGTTTTGGTGGGCCACAAGGGATGTTCGGTGCCGAGTGTATGCTACGCCACCTCGCATCCACTTTGGGCAAGACGCCAGAAGAACTTAGTAAATTGAATTTGTATCGTGAGAATTTGACAACTCACTACGGACAGATGTTGACGCATTGCACACTACAAAAATGTTGGGACGAATGTGTGGAGAAAAGCAACATGTTAGACAGGAAAAAAAACATTGAAATATTCAATAAGTATGATACTGAAACAATTATTTAGATTTTTATGATTCTTCTAACCTGTCAGTGATTAATATCGTAAATTAATTTTAATTACAGGCAACATCGTTGGAGAAAACGTGGCATTTCAATAATCCCGACAAAGTTCGGAATAGCATTTACAGAAAAGTTTTTGAACCAAGCCGGTGCCTTAGTTATCATTTACATAGACGGGTCTGTACTTATATCACACGGGGGCACAGAAATGGGACAAGGGTTACACACAAAAATGATTCAAGTGGCGTCTCGCGTCCTCGGGGTAGATATATCCAAAATTCACATAAGTGAGACCGCTACAGACAAAGTTCCCAATACTTCGGCAACGGCAGCTAGTGCAGGGTCGGATCTTAATGGAATGGCGGTTCTTAATGCATGCCAAACGCTAGTTGACCGTCTGCAGCCGTATAAGAACAAGAAACCTGACGGGAAATGGGAGGATTGGGTTTTGGCAGCTTACTTTGACAGGGTTAGTCTGTCTACTACTGGATTTTATGCAACCCCCGATATCGGATATGACTTCAAAACCAACACGGGGAACCCTTTCGCCTACTTCACTTATGGGGTGGCATGTTCCGAAGTAGAAATTGATTGCCTTAGTGGCGACCATCAAGTGATAAGAACAGATATTGTAATGGACTTGGGACAAAGCATAAACCCAGCCATAGACATAGGACAAATCGAAGGAGCTTTTATACAGGGGTATGGTTTATTTACAATCGAAGAATTAATTTATTCGCCGACTGGAACGCTGTACTCCAGAGGTCCAGGGGCGTACAAAATACCAGGTTTCGGAGACATTCCTCAGGAGTTCAATGTGTCTTTACTCAAAGGAGTTCCTAACGCGAGAGCAATTTGTTCCTCAAAGGTATAGCAATATGAAAATGTATGTCGAACATGCTACCAAACCAATAATTACTTATTACTAATACTGATTTTAATTCTATTAGGCTGTCGGCGAGCCGCCGCTATTTCTGGCGAGTTCCATATTTTTCGCGATAAAGGAGGCGATATGCGCAGCTAGAGTGGACGCAGGTGCACCGCTGGAGTTCACGTTGGATGCGCCAGCTACGTCTGCGCGCATACGCATGGCTTGCGTCGATCACATCACAGAAAAGGTTTGTTGAAAACACGTACACCAAGGCATATTATTTACTGCCACAAAGACGCAACTCATACCTTTGTGAATAAGTTTTAATTATACCTGTGTTTAAACACATTTCTAAGTTAAATGACATTTAGTTGGAAAATTAATGGACAATACGAGTAATACGTTTTGAAATTTAAGTACGACGGTAAAATTTTATATTATTATTTTGTTACAGCTGGATCAGCCTGACCCAGCCAGCTTCAAGCCATGGAATATCGTTCCGTAATTAATTATACAAAAAATAATTAGTGTACTGTGAAGTTGATGTATTAAAACTATATCCAAGTAGATGATATCATGAATTTATCGTTTATATTCTGGTCTGTCATAATAATATTTATTATGTAAGTATTTGTAATTATTATTTCCAAAAGTATACATTTAACTTTATTAATATTGTTGTATTATTTACAAATGATTGATTAATAAAAATACATAATTTATTAATAGATAAAATTATTTATTTTAAATAGTATCTAATATAATACATTAAGTGACTAATAAACAACTATTCAATAAATTAAAGATTGCCGACGACGAGTTGTGTGGTACATCGCTATACTATTATTGCTTACAGGATGGCATACAGTTTATAATATTGAATTCATTTTTATGTGGCCTAATTAAAGTCTTGTTCAACATTGAATTCAAATCACAATAAAAAATATTATAGTTAATGTCACATCACTGCTTTCTGGATTTTCTCATACAACGATTGCTTTGGAGCGTTGGCGTTCCTCGAATGTATGCGAATAGACGTCGCAGCAACGGGGTTAACAATATATTGAACCTTATCCCCTTATCATACAGCCGAAAGCGATTATTTTTTCAAAAGGCCATGTCTATGGATTTAACTCTGTATACAGAATTGGACGTTCGACAAACGCCTACACTCAATAAACGCTGGTGTAAGGACTCTTACGGCCGGTCCTAATAACCTATCTATCTTCAGTTTTGGCGTATCGGAGATAGAAAACAACTTCTGTCTTTGTTTATCTGGACGGTAAAATCAGAGATAGAAACTGTTTTCTATCTCCGAAATGTCAAAACTGACGATAGATAGATTATTGGGACCGGCCGTTAGTGAATCTAGTCGACAGCTCAAACACAACAATTGTCTCACTCAGAAGTAAGAAGAGTAAGAAGAAAAGTAGATATTATCATACAGCTGTTTTGTTTGAGGAAGTTATTTACTCTGTTTATATTCATATTGGAAGACGGTCAATAACTTAGTTATTATTTTCATTGGAACACGTAACAGCATTTAAATTGGTATGATTATATGACATGATTAGCATACATTGTAGGTGTAGTTAACAGCTATTCATTTCTAAATGAAAAACAAGAAGTTGACTTTTCCAATTATGATAAAACCTCATGCGTTATTAATTTCCTGCTGATAATCTTTTCATTACATACGATTGGCATTGGATAATAATAATTTAAAAAGAGACGAAACTTCTCTTGCAAATTAAATACTTCATATTATTGGTGACAATAGAGCATAAATCGCTAACATTTTGTGGTCCGCCAATGTGGAATCTAGTCGGATTATATTGCTATAATTATACTATACAGTAGCTAGTCCAATATTAGAATAGAAGTGATAAAAATATTGTACTTGTGCTGTGTTACCTATTGTGTTGACAATTTCAAAGTTGATTATAAATTTTAAGAAATGCACGCGGTACATAATGACTAAAAAGCAGAAAGTTAATTAATCATCGAATTTTTAAAGCTGTTTACGTGGCTACATTACGCTAATGATGAACAGCCACAACAGCACGTCAACCTACCACAAAACGTGCTGAGTTGATATTGATCTTTACTTGTTGGACTTAAAGATGAAAATCGATTCAATGACCTTTAACCTTTTGGGTAGGGTGACCTACCGTTGTCCGTATAAGGCTCGAGTACTACGCGGTTTCCCTGAGGCGTTGGAATCTAGCATATTTACACATAAAACTTAACGGGTTATACAGTAACTGAATTAATAGTTTAGAGGTAAATACTTTAAACCTTTCCGACTTCGATCCACTTGCGAAAATCATGGTCGCGGACAAACTGGGAGATAAAATACTTTCAGTTGCAGTAAATCCCGTTAAGTGTTGCTCGGAGTCCTTTATAAGGCTCGACTCTCGTAAGGGATTCGACGACAACTGTAAACTAATTAAAGTGAACCTCGTAGCGTAACCTTAGTTATTAGAGATCAAGTATTTTCCGATCGAGTCTCTGGGCTCATTCAGGGTAATGAATTACATAATATGACTAACGATCGACATCAATGTCGTCATCGTCTATCCAATTTATTCATTGCATCATGTAGTACATAGGATGTCAAAAGTTATGAGCTTAGATCTAAACATTAACCCCCTGATTCGACCTGCCGACCACCGTAATTGTTAATGAAAAAATAAACATACAGGGTGTAACAAAAAGCTTAACGAAGCCTTAAACCTCGCATTCGGTTCATCAAACCAAATAATCGCTGGCTATGACTATTGACAAACAACAAACAGAAGATTTTCAAGCAAAGATCGTGAAAAAAAAAACACTTTGACCCTCAATATCTCAGTTTCCCAGGTATGGTGTCTTGGAAAAAAATGATCGTACAAATGGATAGAATACGTGGTAAGCGGCTTCGTTAAGCCCTTTGTTACACCCTGTATTTAACTACTTACAATTGTAGAAAAAATAATGTTGGCTTGCATACCTTGGATTATATGAAATCTTGCTTTATGTCGTTCTTGAGCGAGAAGCTTTTTTAACTCGGGCTTTTATTGAAAGCTTGCTTGAAGGAAATTATTTTGACGAGTTCTCGAATACTTTTAAGTTTAACTAAGCTTGCGCTCAACTAGACTCGGCACTCCAAAATCATCTAAGTCATAGACAGAATTTGAATGTTGAGTAGATTTTCAAAAAAATACGATTGGGGCAAACCAATGAAAATGATCAGTTTCATAACCCGGCAGTATTAAATTTACGTGAATCTGTTCAGTTATAAACATAATTAATAATATTTAAGTACTAGGTTAATTCGATAAAAATGATAATAGAATGATATTTAAACTAGATCGTATTGTTTTAATTGAAATTAATGAAAATCAGCATGGTATTATCGCTTAATATCGGCCACTTCCTGAAACTAATTTTTTTTGTTACATAATTATGAGTGAAATTTAAAGAGAAGATATGAATTTTTTTGTTTAGTTTTAGGGCCTTATTCAGCTATTTCAATTGCAGTTCAATTGTGATTGAATTGGGCTATTTGACAGTTAGCCCATACTAGGACTGTCAAAAACAACGATTGTGATACGGTTTGGTTAGCTGGATAAAGGGCCAGTTATTGAACTTTTATTGTTATAATTGTTAACGTTAGGTGCCAATTCTCAATATTTAGATGATCAAATACAATATTATAATTATTGAAATGTATGTACCTAGGTAATATTATTATAACACGAATGTCACACAAAAGCAAAAAAACAAAATGGCAAGATATAAGAAGACGGAAACATATAAAATACAGTCTATTTTTAACAATTCGTTTATTTCTGAGCTGCATCCTATTTTGCTCTGCTATTTGTTTCTACTTTAATACTATTTATACCAACAATGTGTTTTTGTAAAGCCATTATATTTTGCACCAATACCGTTCTGATTGTGAAAGTTAAGTTTGACACGTCTCGTAAATGCAATCAGCAGCTCATACCTGACCACCGTATTTATTTTTTGGCCTCAAAAATTTATAGATCATAGCACAGTAACTTAAGGAACACTAAGCGACTCTCATTTATCCGATTCTGTTGAACATCCCGACCCTGAACTGGGACCTGTAATATAAAAAAATGACACACGTTATTTAAACAGGTTAAAATGATCTTACCCTAAGGGACCTTCCACAAATTACGTCAAACATTAAGAGGGGGGGGGGGGGTCTTACTTTTGGTGACATTGGGCAAAATAGTATGGGAATTTTCGTGAAAATGCGTGACAAGGGGTCACGCATTTTCACATTTGACAAGGCGATCTGAAAATCTCAAAAATCGTATGACGTAATTTAATTTTATGGATGACCCCTAATCATAGGTGCGATTGTGTAAAGCAATCGTATTCATTTGACAGTTCATAACGTACGGTATAATCTGTCAAACGGCTAATTCTAATTGTGTACGGAGTTCATTTATCGTTAACGATTGGGTCGTTAATTTTAAACGATGAGTGAATGATGTACATGATTTTGACAGATAATTCGAATTGCGTAAGTCTTATGAGCTCATTGCTAATGTCAAATGATTGCGGTCACTCTTGACTCGTGACAATCGTAAATTTTACCCTCTTATGTACGCAATTTTTTTCAAATTGTTACCTTTTCAAGAAAATGTTGTTTTATCTTTATTTAATTTAGGTACACTTTGTCTTGTTTGTTTTTGATAGAACACCTTAATTTAATTTAATATTTTTTTAATTACTTGTGTTTTTAATTAAACAAATTCAAAGATTTCTTTCACTGTGACAGTTATCACTTGACATTCACAGAACATAAATAAAATAATATACTACGTCAGAGAACACTTTACGTAGTCCACTGGAGTTTTGCGCGGGAAACGAGAAGAGAAAGATGGACTTTGTTGCGAAATTTTGTGAAATTATCTTAAGCGGCATTTATTGTGATAAAGTGGTGGCATTGTACGAGTAATAATAAAGTGTCAGTGAGTAGGATAAATCAAATAAAACTGAGAAACAAGAAAAGGCGCTCCTATTTGACTTTGATCCACGTTCTCGCGTAAAACTCCTGTAATCATTGAAATGTATATACCACCCATACATTTCAATGAGTTAGGTTAGTTTAGGTTTAGGTTAGGTTAGGCTATTATGCGATAATAAAACGCAAATCCATGAAACGTTTTTATACCACCGGTCACTTTTCGGTCTTCATGGAATGGACAAAATTACACAATTAGAATTAACATTATACGATCGATGATCAATTGTATTCATTGTCCATCCATGAACAACCTTACACAATCGCACTACAGGTGTAAGACATTTGCACGGTCGTCCAAGAAAGTGGTGCACAAGTTTCGACAAAATTTAATGTGTCAGTAAAATATCGATAGGGACTATGTCGTTTTAAGCATTAAAAAAAGTAACAGCCTATAATCATCCCACTGCAGGGAAAAGGCCTCCATCATTGAATTCAAGTTACCACTGCAATGATGGGAACTGGCATAGTCACCACGCTTGCCAAATGCGGGTTGGTGATCACAAACCCGAGCAACGTTCGAAAATTCGAAACTTTTTGTTGCCCGACCCGGGGTTCGAACCTGGGACCCCGAGATCTTGGCCCGGTATTTAAACCACTAGACCAACGGGGCGTTAAGCATTATAGTCGCTGAGATTTAAAAAGCCCGTTTTGACAGCTTGTCATGACAATAGAACGTAATTTATGACGACAACTACAAAAATACATACACCGTGAAATTTTAGTGGTTGTTTTCTCGCAACAGAACGATTTACCTTTAGTAGCACCATCGAATCGTGCGAGTTATTTTTTGAAAATAAAGATATCGTTGTTCTCAACTAATCAAAAAAATAATCATCAACTCAAAAGCGTGAGATACGATAGTATCTTTACAAAATGTGACGTGTTTGGGTACTGCTTGCCGCACGAAATCAATGTTCAAAGCAAAAGAAGCTCTACGCACTAAGTAATACAGCATAAACTGCACTGCGCGAGGGGCAATGACCCCGGCCGGTGACCGGCTGCGGCGCAGCTGGTACCATTGGTTCGAGGTTGCTTTCGAGTTTCGTTTATCACAATCGTGAAACTGCTATTTTATATTTAAATAAAAAAAAAACTGCACAAATCTATTGTACTACTAAGATAGAATCATTTTAATGCGGGAAAACAACCACTAAAATTTTACGGTGTATAAGGATAACTCACTCTTTTGGAGTAAAAAACACAAACATTTGACAAGTTATGAGTAAAAAGATAAATATATTTTTTAAAGATAAATATATTTTTTAATAGATCCGAATCATATCACAAACGTTTACTTATAATGTCCGTTTTGTTTTAAACCATAGTGTTGAACTAAACTAATTACACATTTCAATCGGTTACATTCAATTTCTAATTTTAAAATGTTCATATTCGTTTTGTATCACAAAATAATTTCAACCTTAATGAGCTTTTAACGGTTGCAAAGCGATAAAGTTCTTTTACAATAGAAATACTATTTCGTCGTAACGTATCGCGTTGATTTTTGCCTCTGCGCAGTTTGTCGCTATCTTGGTGGTTAACTGTGCGCTCCTTTGTTTTTATTTTTTCTTGACTAGCTTTTGGACTGTTTCTGTTTGCTACATAATATATTCAAGTAAAGTAAATGTACGCTTGTATCAAAAAAGACAGCAATAAATTGAAACTCTGAAATCGATTTTTATCGATAATCGGATGCTTACGTTACTGATTTCATTAGTACGCGACCCGAAACACGTCATGTTGATAGATGTCAAAACTGGCCTACTAGCCTCTACGAGTTTAGTACTAGAATTAGCCGCAAATGTGGAACCCACATAACTACCCACGTGTAGACAGCTGAATTCATCACCCTTCCTTTTGGCTTGACCGTAGCCGGAAAAAAATCATCCTTACCTGATTGGTCAGAGTACCGGCGCCTACGTCGGGGCTCCCGCGACGGACTGTCCGAGTTGTACTCCGTCTCGGTGTCTGCGGGGCCGTTGCGCGACCTCGACCCTCTTCCAGCGTCGTATCTGCAACAGGTAGAATACATCGCATATACAGATAAAAACTTATGAAACTAACTAAAAAATATACTTTCACAACTATCTATCAACAGAACAAAGGTTTTAAGTGAACAAACAACAGAAACGGATGTATTTTTGATGGATGACTTTCAACGGATGACTTTCAACTCAAATTTGTGTGTCAGTAGGTATTTAAAATTGAAAAATTTTTCATCCGGCGGTTCTCGAACCCTCATCTCCACGCATAACGGGAGCAGTGCTTTGTTTAATCAACCAACCGATTTTTCAAGTATGTATGTATGTTTTATTCATATGTTTTTCGCTGTAAGCCAGCGTAGTTTCATCAAATGTTTGGAGTTTTGCGCACTCTGAATCCCACGGGAACCGTACCTTTTCCCGGGAATAAAACTAGTATATATGTTATTCCTGCCAATACACAAATACCTTGCCTAATTACACTCAGATCCGTAGTCGTTTTAGCGTGAAATATATACAAACATCCATATACATCCTGACAAACTTTCGCGGTTATAATAATAGGGGTTAAAGTATGAAATTGCCGATTATTTTCCCACTTTTTATTTTGTTTATAGCTCTTAAGTATAGTCATATTATTGCGTAATTCTTTTTGTATTGTATCAAATACTAAATAAAGTAACTTTTGACTAAAAAAAAAATGCAATACTAGTGCCTATTACTTCAAAGGATGTCGTTGAAAAGACCCCTTACAATGTGTCAGCTGACCTTCTTGCTTCAATTAAGTATATTTGTATTATATACTCTGATTTTGAGAAGTTTAAATACTTTAATGCGTAGCTTTATTACTATCTAACTTTTACCTTTAATTGCATCGAAAACGGTTCAGGCGTTTTTAAAAAAGCAAAAAAATTGTTAGTATGGAAAAATGACTTTTCTCGATTTCGTCCATACAAAACGGCAATTTCATACTTTAACCCCTAATATTACGTAGGATCACACAACATGGAAAAAGGTTAGAAAGGCGATTCAGGCGGGGCAGGCGCGCCACAGAGGCTATGAGCAAATGCTTATACTTCTGCGCAAACGAGAGCGCTGTGATTCTGTCTGTTTATGTGTAGTGGGGCGCAAGCGGCGACATCAATTCTCAGACAAATGGCGCATGACAGCCTTTCTAACCTTTTTACATGTCCTGTGAGTAGGACAATCGCCACGCTTGGCTGGCGAGTTGGCGATCATAGTTTGGCTATCAGAGGTGAGAAGAGGCTGTTAGTCATCTCTATATAAGTAGATGTGGCGCTATCAAAATTTGGACAGGCACGACACAGTTAACAATGTTTGTACCTTTCTCTCGAAAGCCTCTTCGAGCGAGCGGGTAGCAGCTGTCGGCCGCGTACTACACTGGCTCGTGCGTTATACCATTAGTCGTCTTTTAGGATGATTAGGTGCGGCGCTACCTAAATTTAGGCAGGCACGACACAGCTAACAATGCATGTCCCTATCTCCGAACGCCTCTTCGAGCGAGGCGAGTAGGGCGAGCGTCGAGTTCGCGGCGGGTAGCGGCTGCGGGTCCGCTGACTCGCTTTCAACTCGCTACTAACCGGAAAACGGTTCGCACTTTCGTTTGAGTACAGTTTACAACTGAGTGGTGTATTTTGAATGAACTCGACTAAATCTAGAGGTTCAGACTTGTTTCACCGGTAAGCCAGTAAGCAGGGTCGCGTGGTAGAAGGTGCTACACACCCGTGAAAAATGGCATGGCATCAAAATGGATTGGCTTGACTAAATTACTTACTAACCTCTTGACCAAATTTTTTTGTGTTCAGACAACTTAAGATACTGAAATACTCGTTACTAAACTAAATAACTGGTCTAAGGCGAACTTGGCTTTAAGATGTTTTTTTTTTCGGATGGAGGACCTATCACTGAAACTTTATATGGAAAGCTTTATTTAGTTAAACCGGGCGGAAATTTGGCGAGCGCTGAGGGCGCTCAGCCTAGGTCAGAGGAGGGGAGAAGCGGCCAGGCACATGATTGTGTCGGCCGAAATGAAAGGTACCCGTCGGAGGCGGGTGCGGTGTTTAGAACTACTGTGTTGTGCAGTAATTGAAGTACTTAACGCGGTGTTGGCTGTTATTCCATTCGTGGTGATCGGATCATGCTTTAGGATAAGTAGGTGTGGCGCTATCTAAAAGTAGACAGGCACCACACAGCTAACAGTGTAATATGTACCTTTCTCTCGAACGCCTCCCCGAGCGAGGCGAGTAGGGCGAGCGGCGAGATCGCGGAGGGTAGCGGCTGTCGGCCGCGTACCGCACTGGCTCGGGCGAGTACCGGCTGCCGGGCGAGTATCGGCTGCCGGGCGAGTACCGGCTCTCGGGCGAGTATCTGCTCTCGGGCGAGTAGCGCCGGTCACCGTATCTTAAATAGATAAAACAATCATAAATATTAAGTGACTTGATATTTCAATTGGTAAATGCAATTTTATTTTTTATTAATTATTATTATCAAGGAAAATTTCCTTGACGGCAGGCCATACATGACAACAATTACCTAGATTCAAACGTAGACATTTTGAAGGTTTATCCGGGTCTGTGTATCTAGTTCCTATTTTAAAACTCAACTCTAACCCAGGAAAAGAACGAAACTCCCTGCGATACGCGTCAAAATATTTTTTAATATCATGAATATTATACTATATTTTTAAAAGCAACTATTCCATGCTCTTGCACATCCTGTATATTTATTTTTCTTAAAAAAAAATGGTCAATCGAAACTTCGACACAAAGGCGCGTTCTTCATAAGGCGGTACATTAGCATCGTAGGTTTTTTTCGGTTATTAATTTGTCACAACACCAGCCCATTTAAGCCCAGCCCAAAATAAATTGTCTCAGCTCATACTTGCTTAAAACTTTTGTAAAAATATATTTAAAAAGAGGCTGACAATAGTGACCGAGTTTCTTGCGCTGCTTCTTCTCGGCACTAGCCCAGACTTGTCCCGAAGCAGTGGTAGGTTTAAATACTGGGACGTGTAAAAGAGCCTCATGGGGCCTATTTGCAGAAATAAAATTGATTTTAATTGATTTCAATCTGGTGCTTAAATTAAAGTGTCCCAACTAAAAGTGCACCCATTTGACATAAGGGTGCACTTTAAGTACAGACCACAGCAGGTCAATCTACCCAAAAAGTAAAAGGTCATTGAATTGATTTTCAACTTTAAGTCGAACAAGTAGAGATCAATACGGGGGTTAGTAATAGGGTCCTCTATTACTAACCCCCGTATTTATAAACAAGTAAAAGTAATTACTTGACTAAAAGTAAATTCTTGAGAGACAATTTGTATGTTCTAATCAAGAAATTAGTAGAAGTTGTAACTACCAAAAGTTAGCATTTCCAGCCAAATAATATGACTAGTGATGGTGACCAATATCTTTCACTTAAGGACTAGTTATGAACACTTTAAGTTATGACTTTCTTAAGCATTCAGCAATTACTTCTTTATAAATACGGGTGTTAGACTTCATTGTCTGTCCGACCGCCTGTCACCAGGCTGTATTTCTGCACTTGGTCGGTTTTTCATATATCGATGAGTGCCTATAAATGATTCTACCGTCTATCATGTGTCGGGCTCACCTAGGCGGGTGCGGTGAAGGCAGCCTGCCGAGCGGCGGCGGCCGAGGCAGCGGCGGCAGCATCGGCGGCGGCGCGTGCGGCAGCGGCGGCAGCAGCGGCGGCGGCAGGAACGCCAACGGCAACGGTGGCGGGATCGCACTGTCCGTAGCATCCAGCGGTGATGCCACTTCTGAAGATAATATATAATATTTATAATATTTTTAAGACATACCACGCTGGACTGCACAGTCATCAAGTCCCAATTTAAGTATCTTTGCGTATGGGGTACTAGACAACTGATAAACTTACTTATATACTTATTTGAAGCAGCAAAGAATTTATCGACCATCAAAAAGCTTATTCATAGAAAAGCGGCTACGTCCCTATCCGCGTGGATTTTTAGTCATGTGGAATCAGTTCTGGCTTTTAAAATACGTTCTACAGTCCAACAGAATGATGTACCATTTACTTAATGTGGTGAGATGAGGCAGCCCATGATTGCATGCTTGTTAGCCTGCATCCATGCCTTAGTTTTTGGTTTATTATTGATTCGTTTTTTTTATATAATATAATCAATGGGCTTGCTCTTGACTACATACTTAACTCTACAGTTAAGAAGAAGCCTAAGATAGAGTGAGCTTATCCAAAAGCAGCCTATTCAATCTTGCTTTAAAAATTCTAGGATTATAATTTTTCCGGAAAACAGACGCAGGCAGGCCATTACACTCCTTGGCGGTGCGCATCACAAAAGAAGAGGAAAAGCGCTTGGTACGCAATCTCAGTATATTAACCAGGACGGGATGATAACCTGCAGTGCGCCTGGATTCCCGAAGATAGAAAGGGGAAGGTGAAATCAGCTCATGCAGCTCAAGAGCACAGACTCTGCGACGGTGGCCTAAACTATGAAGCTTAGTTTTCACCAGCTCATCGTCTGTAATAATCTTTCTGGTTCTGCTTTCTACCGAGTTAATTGCAGCCAGCTGGTATTTGACTGAACCATCCCAGAGGCGAGAGCGATACTCCATGCATGACCGAACTTGCGCTTTATATAGGATCAAGAGCTGTTCCGGCGTGAAGTATCGCTTAACCTTATTCAGGATTCTCAGCTTTTTTGGCTTTAGACTCAATAGTGCCACCGAAGTTAAGGTCGGATGTTAACTTCATGCCAAGAAGATATAAACTGTCGGTAACTGTTACAGTGGTACCCCGGAAAGTAGGAGTCAAGATGAAAGGACTCCTTTTTGCGGAGAACAGTTTACTTACTGAGGTGAGGTGGGGCAGCCCCAGGTGCGGTAACAAAAGCTAGCTTCCTACTAAAGGGCTTTTGAAATCCGTATTACAGTCCAGCAGATGTTTTGTTTACTTACTGAGGTGAGGTGAGGCAGCCCCAGGCGCGGTAACGGAGGCCAGCTTCCTCCTGAGGGTGGCGGCCTCGTCTCTGGCCGCGTCGGCCTCCCGCCGCGCCGCGCGGGCCTCCAGCCATGCGGAGTGAGCTCGGGCTTCCACTTCGCCTACTGCTGTGCGACGCATAGACTCTTGTTCTACGAGCTCCAGGGCTAATGCGTCGCATTTCTCCCTTAAATACAAAATAATAAAGAATAAGCTATTGCTTCATGAAATTTGTGTTTATGGTATAAGGAAAACTTGAAAAACCGGTGTAGACTAAGAAACAGAATTTCAAACGAACTTATATCAGCCAGATTCATGACAGTGACAGCGGAGTCTTTTTAAAGGTAAACTTTATAGTGTATCTTCTGATTTTGAGGTACAGTCTATTCCAGAACCACAGCTACCCCAGTGAAATTTATCATGAGTAGAATAAAGAGTAATCGTTCATTTTTAAAGTAGGATAGAGAGTTTGTTGTCGAAGGGTTTGGAGAGAAGGTCGTAGATAGTACTTTTGGGGTGGTGGCATCTAAAGGAGTTCCAGCGGGAGCAGCTAGTCGAAGTGATCACGTTTGCGAAGAACGAAATTTATGCGGTAGCAGTGAATGACATGGGCGTCAAGCTCACTGAGAAGATTTTGCAAGACAGAGCAGCAAACATACCACTGTCATTGATAGGCAACACCAGATACTGCACAAACAAACTGTTCGTACAACATGGAAACAAGTGATAAGCAATAAAGTGCTCGTAGGCCCGTATTCTAGAACATACTTCAATTATACACAAATCAGAATCTCTCCCTAAATCTAGTTTAAAGCTAGATTTAACTGATTTTTTTCCACCGTTGCTTAAACATGTAAAACAAAGAATTTGTAAAACTCGATCTTTTCAATAACTCTCTGATTACATTTAAACGCAAATTTATTGAAAAATTGAAGTAGTTAATAAGTACATACCTCGCTTTATCTAAAATTATAATAACCTTAGTATACCTCTGTTGATATATTATAATCTTACGTTTATTAGAATATATTGTGCTAAACTTGCAAATGTTAATAGGTATACAAAATTCACAATTGTAACATATTATGTCTGAACTTGTTTAAGAAATAGTATATCAGTTAGGATATCCATTATATACTTTTTAGTAGTATTACACAACTCGTATTAGTATTTGTAACTTTTGTAATTAATTTTCGGCACTGTTTTGTCTTTTTGTGTGTTAAGACTTAAAATGTAAAACTATTTTTAATATGACTGTTTGAGCAAAAAAAAAAAAAATTAAAAAAAAAAACTGATACTAGTCTGAAATGCGTTTTAGAATATGTTACTTACTCAAGTGTTGATTCTCACTAGAGCAATGTTTAGCTGATTGACTGAGCAGAATGAGAGTAAAATGCGCTCGAGCGACGTTCTAGAGTACGGGCCGTAGAGTACGCAGTAGTCGCATGAAAAAATCAAAACAGTGACTAGTAATAATTACAAAGGGTATAAAAAAATGAGGATCTAATCATTTGCCATATAAGATACGGACAAATTTCTTAATCTGTAAACAATGAAACAGGATTCAAAACTATATGATTTCCAATGTTTATATAATGCAGTATCCATGAGCATTTACAAGAATTTAAAATCAAATAAACAATACATTAATACTCACTTATGCCTTTGAACTTCTTGCTGTAACAGTTCAATTTTTTCTACAGTACTCGTAGACTCGCCCTGCTTACTAAGCCACAGGGATTCCTTAGTGTTTAATTCCCTGTGAATAAATAGCTAAAATGTAATAATGCCATGTAATTTTTTATATTATCTTAAGGGATGTTAAAGTAATAAGAAACAAATAATAAAATATTTGTTAATGTTAATATAACTTAGTAGTGCAGATGAAATTTTTATTCAACGAATTATGTTTATTTTTTTTGTCTGACTAAAAATTTGCCTTGAAACGTAATTATTCTGGTAATCCAAATAAGTTAGACTTTTCCTTACTTCATGAGTTCCGTTTCTCTTTCTTGGAAATATTTTCCAAGAACATCGAGCCTTGTTAATGCCTCCGTTGCTTGTTGGCTGGTCGCTAAGAGTGATTCTTGAGTTACTTGTAATTCGTCATTGAGTCGCTTTCGCTCTTTGTACTCTATCTAAAACATTACAACAGTTTATTGATCAATAAAAGGTCGGTATTTCTAAACAAATTTAATTGACATTTTAAGGGATGCTGTTTCTGTAAATTGATCTTGTGATAACCTGGTGCGTTGTCTTTCATATTCATTTATTTAAACACACGCGACGCTCGTATATACGGTCCATCTATCTGTCTCTGTCACATAGTTTAACGGCCGGTTTCAATAACCTATCTATCTTCAGTTTTGGCATATCGGAGATAGGAAACAGTTTCTATTTCTGTTTTTGCCGTCCAGAGAAACGAAGACAAAAGTTGTTTTCTATCTCCGATATGTTAAAACTGAAGATAGACAGGTTGTTGGAAATGGCCGTAGCGGCCAATCAATAGCCATTGTCCGTCCACTGCTGGACGTAGGTCTCCTTCAAGTCACGCCACAATTTCTACAGTTTTCTACAATCAAATACACTAATTATTCGGCAATTTTTAATAGTTGTTCCTTGCGCTTCAAATGTCAACTTAATGTCAAAAGAAACACCCGAGTTTAGTATTTAGGGTCGAAGCACACTTACCTCGAATTTCTTCTCAAATGAATGTTTCTCTTCCAAGGCTTTTGCTAATTTTGCCTTTATTTCAGTGTGGTCAATCAGTGACGTCACATCCACATTACTAGAAAGCCCATTCTTCAAGTCTTTTAATGCATCCTAAAAACAATAATATATACGTTACCAATCACAGATCATGGAAAAAGGTTATAAAGATGATGTAGGCGGGGCAGGCCCGCCACAGACGTTATGAGCAAATGCTTATACTTCTGCCCAAACGTGAGTGCTGTGATTGGTTTTGAAGTTGGTTGGTTGTGAAGAATTCGCTTGATTTGCGTTCTTCGAACTCGTTTATGTGAAGTGGGGCGCGAGCGGCGACATCTGTTGTCATACAAATGACGCGCATGACAACCTTTCTAACCTTTTTCAATGTTCTGTGTTACCAACATCAAAAACTGTTTGTCTGGTATTCCGGCTAATCTCTGAAACGTGTGGTCCGACTTTGACTGGACTTTTACTCACTGATGGCGACTGTTGTAAGAAGTACTTTTATTTCGCAAATTTTATTTATTTAAAGTAAAGTAAAGTAACAGCCTATAATCATCCCACTGCAGGGAAAAGGCCTCCATCATTGAATTCAAGTTACCACAGCAATGATGGGTGTACTGGCATAATCACCACGCTTGACACCAAATAATGTAATATTATTTATTTATTAAATTTAAAAAAAAAGGTGTTACATTACAAGCATCCTATAGTCCACCGAACGAAGTCGTGGGCATAGCTAATAATAAATATAACTTTATATGATATTTAAGCAATTTTATTGCAATTATAATATAAGTATTTAAACTTGAGAAATTATGTCTCAGGCGGGACATAAGGTCACCGAGACACTATGTCATAGGTTTGTTAGTGTTGCCATCAGTGCTTTAAGTATTCGCGTAGACACAGATGTTAAGTGTCTGAAATACAGTCAGTCCATAATATTTGTATATTCTACAAAGTACTAAATTAATTATAAATAAAAGAGATAATTACTTTGAGAGCAGTAATTTCATGTTTCTGCAACTCTATTGTGTTTTTAGCCTCTGATAACTTCTGCGTTAAATCATCAAGTTTGGTGTTTTGTTTTGTCACTTCTTCTAAAGCAGTTTCAGCAGACACATACTTTAATTGGTAGTTATCTCTGTCGCGACTAACTGCAATCAACTCCTCTTCGAACGCTTGTAATTTACCTAAAATTATACAAAGCATAAGTATGTTTGTAGTAAGAGTCGAAAGTCACTAAAAAAATATAATATGTTTCATCCCCCCCCCCCATCCCGGAAAGATTATTTTTGCTCTTCGATTTCTGATTGCAAAAGCCGTTTTTATCCGCTAGAGGATAGAGTATCCATGGTGCCAAATTTATCAGATAACTTTTTTAAATTTGTTTAAAACTCAGACTCGGAAACACCTTGATGTATTTTTTTTTAATTTCCTTTGCTAGCGCCTTTTTCATATCGTTAAAAATGATTGTTTTTTGCAATCTCGTAATGCTACTTTCGTCATGTTCTCGCTGAGGTGACATGCCATACATGACATGACATGACAAGGCGAGTGCTGTTCGGATCAAATAGTTTTTAGTATAAATTCCTTGGTTCGGGTAAACAACGGTAATGGACTTTTTGCTCATCTATTATTAGGCAAATAAACGTCGCAAACAAAGTTGACATAAATGCATTTCTGTGACAATCAAGTAATTAATAGTTATTAAAGTGGGGAATTCGTAAATATATTTAGGAACGGGTGACCAGACCCTACCGCGCGAGAGAAAGTCTCTTAGGCGCTCTAGAGCCGTGTCAGTTTTTTTTTCTGATGTAGGTTTTTAATATACTGCAACCTGGCACATTGAGAAGATCTGTACTATAATTTTGTGACATACTCCCCAGGGGCGCCCCTTGTTTATATCGTGGTCCGACCTATGGTAAATCAGTGTTCTACCTAAGTACACCATGTACGGGTTACAATCTAGTATGTACGTTTAGTAATTTGGAAGAAAATTAATTTATTATAGGGCGCGGCTGGGAAGCTTGCTCTCTAGCCGCACCCCGTAGAATCCTTATTTCCAGATGCAGTGTAGTGCTGATTTTGGGTTCAGTTGATGTACAAA
Organism: Anania crocealis; assembly: GCA_949315895.1. NCBI lineage: Eukaryota > Metazoa > Arthropoda > Insecta > Lepidoptera > Crambidae > Anania > Anania crocealis. The sequence goes on from OX438856.1 coordinate 4,452,725, forward strand.
TGCTAATTAGTATGTACGTCATAAAATAATCAAGTAATTGTTACCATATTATCCCACTTAAAAATTTGTTTTGCCCTTTATTTGCGTCTGTCAATTCGGTTTTTCTGCGCATTTGCTGATAACTTATTGTAAGGCACTGTAATGAGTATTATCATTCATAAGGCATGTTTATAAATAATATTTATTTAATAAAAATTAACAAGAAAGTCATATTGCCTTTACATAAATTATTATATAATCGGTCAAATGGTACTTTTTGTGGCCAAAAGAACCAACCATTTTTGTTAATATCGACGGTAGGAAACGATAACGTTGCATCTAAAAAAATAAGGTTTACAAGCTTGTTGCCGGTAGAGCTAATTAAAAAGATTTATCTTTAAGAATACATTTATCTGTTTTGGCGTGATTGAGTAACAAATCTATCCAAACGTTCCTATTTAAAATATTAAGTAAGGTTTACGATACATACATTATGTATCATAAAATCGTCATTAATACCTAGGCTGTATGGAATCTTCCGAAGACGTTACTTATATGATTGTATTATTATGTGTCGAATAAGCATGCAGTCTGGATGCTGAAGCGGCTGCAAGTAAGTACTCATCTGATTTGCTATGCTAGCTAAACTAGCTAGCTGTTTTAAAGAAAGGAAGGTGTCTTGTCTATTTAAAAAACTCTATTTTCGTAACTTTGCATTTTTTTCTGTTTAAAAACTTGTCCTGTTAGCAGTATTGTTTTGATCCCCCATGTATTCAGTACAGTCAACAAAATTACGCCCCGTTTAAATACCGAGCCAAGATCTCGGGGTCCCGGGTTCGATACCCGGGTCGGGCAACAAAAAGTCTAGAATTGTCGAACATTGCTCGGGTTTGTGATTATCAACCCACATTTGACAAGCGTGGTGATTATGCCAGCACCCATCACGGCTGTGGAATTCAACGATGGATGCCTTTTCTCTGCAGTGGGATGATTATAGGCTGTTACTTTACATAACAACAAAATTATTACCGCAAAACCGAAATCTTTCTTGCAGCCTCATGATATTGCTCTCAGAATTGTTAGAAGATATTGAAAAACCTATAAGCATGTCCCATATTAAATCCATGTTACAGTTAACTATGGATTATTTCATCTTGCCTGTCCAAATACCATTATTTCAGGAATTATTTTGATAACTGAAGAATTGTATTTTTTTAATTAGCTCTACCGGCAACAGGCTTGGAAACCTCAATTTTTTAGATGCAACGTTATCGTTCCCTATCGTCGATATTAACAAAAATGGTTGGTTCTTTTGGCCACAAAAAATACCATTTGACCGATAATTTATAAATTATGTAAAGGCAATATGGCTTTCTTGTTTATTTTTATAAAATTAGTATTATTTACAAATATGCCTTACAAATAATAATACTCATTATAGTGCTTTACAATAAGTTATCAGCAAATGCGCAGAAAAACCGAAGTGACAGACGCAAAAAAGGGTTAATTTTTTAAGTGGGATAATATGGTAACCGATTACAATTTCTTGATTATTTTATGACGTGCATACTAATTAGCATTTGTACATCAACTGAACCCAAAATCAGCACTACACTGCATCTGAAAATAAGGATTCTACAGGGCGCGGCTAGAGAGCAAGCTCCCTAGCCGCGCCCTATAAGAAGTTAATTTTCTTCAAAATTACTGAACGTACATACTAGATTGTAACTCGTACATGGTGTACTCAGGTATAACACTGATTTACCATAGGTCGGACCACGATATAAACAAAGGGCGCCCCTGGGGAGTATGTCTCATAATTTTAAATCTAATATATAAAATTCTCGTGTCACAGTTTTCGTTGCCATACTCCTCCGAAACGGCTTGACCGATTTTGATGAAATTTTTTGTGCTTATCCGGTATCTATGAGAATCGGCCAACATTCATTTTTCATCACCCTAAATGTTAGGGGTAGTCCACCCCTAAATTTTTTTAAATATTTTTTAGACGAAATTTTTAATTTCTATTTTTTTATGATACAACATATAAAAATACATACAATCCTAAATTTTTACTCTTTTATCACCAACACCTATTTTTTAATATTAGTAATTTAATCATTTTTCATCCCGCTCGATAACTGATCAATTATCGTCTTTTTTGTAAGGGTAGGGTAGGGGTAGGGAAGGGTTTAGGGTAGGGGTGGGGGTAGGGTAGGGGTAGGGTATGTGTAGGGTAGGGTAGGGGTAGGGTAGGTTAGGGGTAGGTTAGGGGTAGGGGTAGGGTAGGGGTAGGGTAGTAAAATATTAAAATTTTATAAAATATATACAACCCTAAATTTTTACCCTTTTACCACCAACCCCTATTTTTTGTTAGCCATTTTAGTAATTTAATCATTTTTATGGCAAAACAACGTTTGCCGGGTCAGCTAGTATTCCTATATAAAACTCAAACTTGGCATGTCACAATATTTGTAAAACATATTTATAATGAAATTGATTTTTTTCAGAAATATTTTGATATTATTAATATTAAGTAGGTATCAAATGTAACATTTGCAAAGTTAGAAAATCATAAAAAAGTAATGGCCTATAATCATCCCACTGCAGAAAAAAGCCTCCATGATTGAATTCAGGTTACCAAAAGGCGTGCTAAATGCGCGTTCGTGATCACACTGATCACAAATCCGTGCAATAATCGAAAATTCGAAATTTTTCGATCAAAGATTCGAAACTTCGGACCCCAAATCTAGGCCCGGTATTCAGACCAGAAGACCAACGGGGTCTTAAAAATCAGATCGTCAAATGAAATTAAAAAAATAAAATATATGCAAAATTAAAATACCATTCAATTCAGCAATCTGCTCATCCGAGTTAGCTCTTTCACTCAAGAGCTCACTGAGAGTGTTCTCGACTTCGCCAAGGGTGTTCTGCAACTCCCCAGCGGTGTTTTCCGACACCCTGAGAAGTTTCTCATTATCGTCCAATGACCTTCGGAGCCTCTCGTTTTGTGCCTTCAGTTCATTGATCTCTTCCTTCAGAGATAGCACCATATCGTCCATACCGAAAGAACTGTCTTCGATGCCAGCTAGCTTGCTTTTCGTAGTGGCAAGCTCCTCTTTAAGGATCTCACACTCCTGTTTAAGACAAGATAAAACAAGAACATAAAAAAAAATTAAAAAAAAAAAAATAATATGTCTTTTAATGTTGGACAGATTACAAGTATTTCTAAGAAATTGAGGTTTTCTCTTTCTTCTATTTTGACACTAGTAACTAAAAACCTTTAATTTGAGTCAACAAAAACCAAAAGCCCTATTACATGTAATTTTCATATGTTTTGTAGCATACACTTCAGTTACTTAAGTTTGCCTTTGCTGATGTTTTAAATAATTTGACCCCATAACGTTTTGATCAATGAACATTTATTCTTACCTTACTGGTAAAAAGAAGGTCTCTTTGGAGCGAGTTAATAGTAGCAATGAGTTTTCCATCTTGTCTCTTATTGTCAATGTAATAATATCCTAGTGTAAAAAGGAGCACAGAGGTAGCTGTTGTTAAAAGGAAGGTTAGCAGTCTATTGCCATGACTGTTGGAGTTGCCATCGCAGTAGTCTTCGGTGAAGCAGGACTGACCTAAAAATGATTACATAATTACTGGATAAAATCTGGCACTATACATATACACATATACCACTTAAAATATTATTCATACTACTGTATATTTTACTGACTTTTTCTATAATTATAGATGTAACACTTGTAAGTTTTTGAGGAGGAGCCTGTCTCTCGTAGCACAGGAATACCTTATACGAGAGCAGTTCTAACTTTGTAACATATGTAAGTGTTCTTGAATAATCTAAATTATATAATTATGTACACACCAATTGTCATGGCCTCGAAAAATAGATTCATATAATTTAATATCATTACACATCTCTTCCGTTTCGGACAGCTGCTTAGCTAGGTATTTTATTGGGAAATGTTTTCTATTTTCTATTTGATACCATTAACATTCGGCGATTAAAGAATGATTTCGTATTTTAGCCTGACAAGTAGAATCACTCCCATAATGGGAGGAAACTATTAAAACTGCAGTTTATATTATCGCCATAATGAATTTGACTATGAAATTTAGGGCAATGTAAATATTATCATAGAAAAGAAAGTATTTAAAATGTGTATCTTTATATATATAATTCTTCTGTGAGTGTGTATGTCACTGAACTTCTCTCAAACGACTGGACCGATTTTGATGAAATTTTTTGAGTGTGTTCAAGGGGATCTGGGAATGGTTAAGATTCACAATTTTGTCGGGGATAATGTTAGGTGTAGTCCAACCCTAAATTCTTATTTTTATTTTTTAGACAAAATTTTTAATTTCTATTTTTTTATGAAACAACATACAAAAATACATACAATCCTAAATTTTTACCCTTTTATCACCAACCCCTATTTTTTAATAGCCATTTTAGTAATTTAATCATTTTTCATCCCGCTCGATACTCGTAACTGATCAATTATCGTCTTTTTTGTAAGGGTAGGGTAGGGGTAGGGAAGGGTTTAGGGTAGGGGTGGGGGTAGGGTAGGGGTAGGGTATGTGTAGGGTAGGGTAGGTTAGGGGTAGGGTAGGGGTAGGGTAGGAGTAGGGTAGGGGTAGGGTAGTAAAATATAAAAATTTTATAAAATATATACAACCCTAAATTTTTACCCTTTTACCACCAACCCCTATTTTTTGTTAGCCATTTTAGTAATTTAATCATTTTTATGGCAAAACAACGTTTGCCGGGTCAGCTAGTTATTATATAAAACAGAAGGACATATGAGTGTAAAATGATTTTGTTTAGTCTTGCACTGAATAATTCAATATAACTTATGTAAGTTCACACTAACTTTGAGCAATACATGAGTACCTACTCGTGCTTTTTATCTAATTCGCAACAATCTTCTTTAAACAAAAAACGTTTTCAACTGTCAACAAATGAGTTAAAGTCATTTTATAATTAAAATTTTTTCTCCAATAGTAAAGAAAAACTAATTATGTCCAATTTAATGTCATACATGGGTTGGGAGATATTTTATTATTTATTTTAAAGATGTTTTATATGTACACATACAATATTAAAATTTATACTGATTTCAATCATGGTCACTATCACTAGAGTTATTTGATTCGGGATTTATATGTATGTACCTTATCAATTATGAGCCCTGATATTTCGCCACTGTTGCAAGAGCTGGTATCACGGGAGAACACGGGAATACTTTAATATGGGTCTTTTTACATTCTTTACAACATTTTATTAATATCCATAATTTTTAATAATTATGTAAAAAATACTAATACAAGGAGACAAAATAATATGATGAAATAACTTGATTGAGTAGCTGACATGGCAATGATTTAATGATTCTGTTATCTAGTGATTAGAAATCTTACTCTTACCAATCTTATTTAGTAATGCCTATTATAATAATAATATGCTTATAATCATGACACACATTGAGCAAGTGAACATTTAACACTATAATATAAAGTGTAGATGGTAAAATGTTTACATAACTTACCTCCAGATGCAAAAATAGCATTTGTTTCTTGTTTGTGCCCGATAAAACCGCCTAGTATGAAATTAACAAAAGAAAATCCCTCATCAACATCTTCTTTATGGTTTACAGAACTGTATTCAGGATTATATATGCTCTCTGTTAGTGGTGCCTCGGTGGTACTAGGCCATAGGTCTGCTATTGTTGTGTAAATACTTGATAAGACACCCTCTCCATTTGCTTCCACTGCTAAAGGACTCTCCGTGTTTGCCGTAAATATTTCATCAATTAGAGTCTCAGTATTCATTGTGCTATAATCTACTGGAGATTCAGCTGTATCAACAGTTTCTTCAGATAAATATTGGCTTATTGTATCGTCAACAACATTCATCGGTTCAGGATATTGAGTGTCAGCAGAACTGTCTGGTGGATTCGTAGTATAACTGTTAATATTATTGCTGCTTGGCTCTTTAACAAGAGGAGGTTGGGTAGAATGAATGTCCAAATTATTTTCTTGAATAATTACCTGTTGGCTGCCGGTATCACTGTTAATATTATTTTCTGGTTCCTTATTATCTGAAGGCAGAGTTTGAATTGGAGGATAAATATAATTGTTATTAATGCCTGCAGTGCTAGGTGGTAGTGCAGCATGAGTTGCTGGAGTTTCCTCTGTCAAAGAAGAAGGTGTACTCTCTACTATCTTTACATTAATATCTTCAGTAGAAGATGGAGTGTCGGACTCTGTAACTGTGGCCGGAGTTGAGCTAGCACCATTTACATTGTCAGTATGTCCTTGGCTGACAAAATTAGCTAATAAACTATTTTCATTTTCCACAGCCTTGGAAATCGGGGTGACAGGGTTCACATTCAAATTATTACTTGAATCGGGATCATTGTTAGTCTGTGTTGTAGTTTCAAGAAGTGGTTCATTTGTATCAGTGGCACTGTCAACAGAGTTTGATATATTTTGCTCAATATAGTTTGCATTATCAGGCTTGGCAAGGTCTACTTGTAACACACTTATTCTTTCAGGATCTTCGACAGACACACTACTTGAGCCATCCTCACCAGCGACAATAGCAAGTGGTTCAAGTGAAGGCACTTCCGGTATGTCACTTGAGACTTGAAGTGGTGTATTCAGTTTAATTTCAGCAATACTTTCTTCAGGCACTATGTTCTCTGGAGGTTTCTGTATACTAGATTCAGTTGAAGCATCATTGTTTTGCTCAACACTGCCTAATTCTTGGGGTTCAGTTGGTAGCGCACCTTGGGGACTATTTGCTGGTTCATTACTAAGATTCAAGTCTTTATTGGCAACACTTTCTACTGTATCTGTGACCTGAGATTCCTGGATTGCTTTACTTAATGATGGGGTGATGTTCTCACTGGCAGAAGATGTAGGTGTTTCTGTAAAACTTTCTGCTTGTGGTAAATTTGATATTGATTCAGTAGTAAAAATAGTTGTGCCCTCTATTACTTCATGTGCTTGTTGAACTTTATTAGGTTGCACTTCAGGCTGAGTATTTCTTCGTTCTAATGGATAAACTCCTAGCTGCGATGATTTATGAAATACTTTATGCTCCCTTAAAAACTGAGCGTTAACAAACCCTGTTTTCCCATTGATACTTGCATACCACAATTCAGAGTTTGTCCCAGCCGATTTCATGAATACCAAGGCATCAGAGTTACCTTGAAAGGATATAAGATCTGGATCAGCACTTGTATATGTTAATAAAGTCTTTGCTTTTGATATAGGTTCTGAAATAACAAGAAACACATACGGTTAGAAAGTTTTTCTACGAAGATTATCACACTACTGTTAATGTAACTTGCCTGAACATTGTTGATTTACACAATAAACTTTATCAGGAGTTCGACATTGATACAGAGACATTAATAATGTTATTAAAATAATTTTAATCATAATCATCTTGCATTCTACTAAATTAAATTCGTTCGTAAAGTATTCACAAGACTTTAGGCCACATCATCTGTCAAGCTGTCAAGTGTCACTGTCTTCTTCTTCTTCTTCCTTTTTATGGCGACGAACTTGTGTTTTCCGCAGTGGGTACACTGTTCGGCCAGTATCACGTATGCAGCTGTTACACGGATATTATGAGTGATAATGGTAATCTTACGATACTTTAAGCGAACTTAACACAAAATGTAAAACAGAGGATAGGGTAGGTACTATGACAAATAAAAATGAAGGTGATTCCATATTTATTTTTGACGACCATTTGGATCAGCGGTAGTAAACGCTGCTTCTGAGCCATGGGTTGCGGGTTCGATCCCCGCACAGTACAAATATTTGTGTGCATGAACATGTCTGTTTGTACTGGTCTGGGTGTTTTCTATATATTATAAGTATATATTTACAAAAAAAAAGTATATAAATGTAAGTTTATTGGTTGTCTAGTACCCCATACGACAGGGTACTTAATAGTAGCTTAATTTGGGACTAGATGGCTCTGTGTGGCCCAGGGAGGCATGTCTTCAAATATTTATATATTTATTTATTTATTTGTCATTATAGAAAATGGCCTAATTACAGATTAATTTTATTAGTGTTTATAAATTTAGTTAAAGATTTTAAAAGTGTAGGATTTAAAGAACTTAGAATACATTTAATATTAGTTGGACGAGGAAAGGTTTTAGGAAGGAAATCAAAAAACGAGGAACCTATTTTGAAGCAATTAAAGAAAATATGGTTAACAGTACCTTCATCAAGACCACATTCACATATAGAACTATCCCTAATTCGAATTTTTGCCAAGTGGACTGGAGTACAAGAATGGCCTATACGAAGACGACAAATGATAGAAACTATTTTTTTAGGTAGATGAGGATATTTAAAAAACCAAGGTCTGGGGGAAATGACTTGTTGAATATCTGCATAATACCTACCAACGCCCTTTCGTTTCGAGTTCTCCCAATGAGTATTCCAAGAAATGAGTAAATGAGATCGGGAAAGGCAAGCTACATCGTAAGAATATGATTTGTAGTGGTCTAGGAAGCCAGTAGTGGCAGCACTTTTGGCACACGAGTCAACCGATTCATTGCCTGGAATTCCCACATGACTGGGAATCCAAGCAAGGACTATGTTTAAACCCTTCTGATTGCAGGCAAAGAGTGCTTCTCTTATTTTAAGGATAGGAGGAAATTTCGTTTTTGATTTAAAAGGGTTTGCTAAAATTGATTGAAGACAGCTTAAGGAATCGGTAAATATTATGGTATTATTTAAGAATATCTTGTAATAGGTGAAGGGAGACGGTTGAATTTTTGGAAACTGAGAAGGATGCAGGGAGTATTCTGAGAATTAGAATGATTATTTAATGATGAAAGGTGATCAAGTTTAGCCAATAGAGCATGTTGAGAATTCTGAGCAACCTTAGCAAAGAATCGATCGCTAAGATATTGTCTGCGGAGATAGAGAGGAGGATCTCCTCCTTCAATTTGGAGGGCGTTGATGGGTGAAGTTTTCATTGCTCCCAATATTACGCGCAGATATTTGGATTGGGTTTTCGAAAGTTTTTCAAGAACAGCTTTACTGCAAGGGTCCAGAAGAAACGCTGCATAATCAAAATGGCTGCGCACGACAGCATTATATAATATTTTTTGCGAGTAAGGATGGGCACCCCACCAAGTACCCGATAGCGCACGTAAGATATTTAAACCTTTCTCAGCTTTCCCGAGAATGTAGTTAAAATGCGGAATTCCAGTCAGTTTTGAATCCAGAACTAAGCCTAAGAACTTTACTTCTCTACTACATGAGATAGGATTTCCGTTTAGTGAGATTTGTAGATCTGGAATATCTCGTTTGCGAGTGAAAATGACACAACTGCACTTTGGAACAGAAATGGAGAGACCATGATTAGACAACCAATTGTCAAGATATTGTAGGGCTGAATTTAGACGAGATGATGATTCTGACAAGGATATCGAGGAAAAGTAAAGAGCTATGTCATCAGCATATTGAAGAATATTACAAAAGGAGTCTACAGTTTTATCTAGGTCATAAGTATAAATGTTATAAAGCAGAGGGCTAAGAACCGAACCTTGTGGTAAACCTTTCCAAATTAGACGAGGGGAAACAACGGTATCCTGATTTCTTACCGATATCGATCGAGACATTAACGTGTTGCAGATGAAACGAACCAACTTCTCCGAGACACTCAGCTGAAGCAATATATTCTACTCTCTACGGATTAAACCGTTTTATTACGTTCTCACCTTAGAATAATGTTCTCACATTACGTTCTCATTTCGTTTTTACTCCGAACAAAATTTGAACAAGGAACTGTCCTAAACGTTTTAAAAACGTTATTTGAATCGTTTCCGAACCCTGCCCAAAGGTTGCTTGGAAGAAAGTGGCTGCTTTTCTCTAACGGACCACCACTGCCAGCCACGGTTATGATTATCAGATAAAATGAACCGCCTATTGTTCGAAATGGTCATTTGCTATTTGCAGTGGTTTAAAATGTAATTTATTATATTATCACTGTGACTTGGATAAAGATAAACCGGCCAAGTGCGAGTTGGACTCGCGCACGAAGGGTTTCATAACCAAAAAGGCCAAAAAATTCATTCATCATTTTCGTCCTCAGCAGTTTCATGCACTTCGTCGCTTTCTTTTTCTAGCAGTAGATGGATGACTTCGGGGGAAAAAGATCATTTTTGTTTTTTATATTTTGGCTTTAGATGTGAAATAAATGGATCGGAACTCACTAAAAGGTAATCCCTATAAGTAAGTATAATTAAAACAAATACAAATGAATTTGTGATTCATTAGAATGATAATTTATTTCAAATGTTACAGGTAGCATTAGAATGATCGTGTTTGTGATATGACCGTTGCAACTTTTCCATCAATCATCGTCATGTGAAGCTCATGAAAAACTTTCAGTTCACCTATTTTTGTTGGTATTATTATTAGGTTTGAAATATTTTCATTAATTGCATTTGTTTGTGAATTTATGATTTCTTTAATCGCTTTTATGAATTCAAACATCACAGGTCTGCAATGAGAAGTCGATGATAGGCGAGATTTTTTCCATACAAAATCATATATATCACAACACGCAAACCGTTATGGGACTAAATTCGTCATAAAAACTGATGAAACAGAAAAAGTTTCGCCAGCACTGTGTTTTTGTATGAAATTTCTATGTGATGAAGATCCATCGTAAGTCTCAACCCTACTTACATATTAGTTTTAAAATAGACAAGTTGAAATCAAATTCAGTGACTTGAGAGAATTTTCTCAGTGGTCAAATCTTAAAAGTTACACCTAAGCAGTTTTAAAATTACGTTAAACAAAACAAAATCATAATTTACTGTTAACTTAAAATTTTCCTGATTTTGGCAAACGAATCGGCGTTACACAACACATTTTCACATCACATGTCACATTTTAAACATAATAATATCAAGCAAAACTAATGAGTACCTAGGTACTTAGTTTTATATACACATATAAAACCTATTACACGTTAAATAGGTAATATATGAAAAATATATTCCTATGAATAGAATGAGTGCCCGATTAGTCACGCGTGCTACTTTTTCAAAAGGTGGGCCTGATAGTTTTCGTAAATTTTCCGGTAAAGCGTTGAAGATTTTAATAGCCATTACAAATGAATTTCTTTTGAATAATGTAATCTGCCCTTATGAAGCTGTAGTAAGTTTGAAGGACGATTACTAAGTTGTTTAATACACATATCTATACTGGTGAGGGTTAGAGCCATTATGCTTTTAGAGGTCTACATAAGTCTATTTAGCTTCTATAGGAAAAAATCGAATGAAAACGTCTTCGTTGGTAGCTTCTCTCGAACATTTTCTTGCATGGTGAAGCCTAAGAACTGCAGTCTTTAATTCGTGATTCTTGAACATCTTCAGAAAGTTGAAGGTTCTAGCTTTACCTAAATAAATATGTGCCATCCATGCGCCATCCACGTAATTTCTATTTTTAACCGACTTTAAAAAAAGGAAGACCCGCTTTAGTATAACTTTGACTCAGACTAATTATTTTAAGTAATTAATTACCTATCGAAATTACTCTGTAGAGTAATTGCAAACATTTAAAAACATAAGTAATCATGAATATTCCGAAACGAGTTGTCCACAAGTCACTAAGCGCCTTCCTAAATATTATTAGCAATTATACTGCGAAGGTAAAACGTGACATAAATAATTTAGGCATTTTAATGTTTTAATTCGTAAGTTTTAGAGAAGCTTCATAAAATTGTGAAAAAATTATAGATAATACCAATTAACCTATTGTGCCAGAAAAAAAACAATGAACGTTGTATATTATAAAGCATTAGAATAATAAACAATTTGTATCTGAATTTTCTTTTTTTAATTAATTACTTTTACCAATTCGAAATCAATATTTATATAACTATCGGGTCCGTTAGTAGGTAATAAATAGTAGCAAATCTATACTAATATTATAAAGCTGAAGAGTTTGTTTGTTTGTTTGTTTGAACGCGCTAATTTCAGTAAGTCATTTTCCGATTTGAAAAAATATTTTTGTGTTGGATATTTCATTTTTCGAGGAAGGCTTTAGGCTATATAACATCACGCTGTGACAAATAGGAGCGAAGCATGAGTGAAAAATGTTGCAAAATAACGGAAATTGACGCGGACGAAGTCGCGGGGAACAGCTAGTTGGTAATAAACAGTGCACAACTGCATGGTCTCATGCCCTTATCTCAATATTTTGATCCAGCTATCCTGAGTCCTGACGGTCACCGAGAGTCAAACAAATAAGTACCTACTTTTTAACACCAATAGATAGCAGTACCTAGAGCATTTCTTATTGAACCATGCTTATTTATGATACGAGCTGAAGTAGTTATTTCAATATTACTTAGCTAATAAAAAAAAAAACTTTATTGGGAACAGTAACAGGATAAACATTAGAAAAGTAAGAACGATGTTATCTGCGGAAGTATAAACTGTGTTGCAGACAACAACGCCCTCCTCCTAATAAAGTGATTACTTGCTCAGTGCTAATAATATTAACAAAGTTCCAATAAGAAGTACAAAGTATATCTTATTTTTAATTTAGCTAACCGGTAACTGCTGGCCGCTAACTGGTAGTTAGCGGCCAGGGTTTTTTGCAGGTATGGTGTGCACGCAACTGGGTGTCGTAAGAGGCGACTACAGGAATACTGACAGAAGAAGGTGGACAGCAGCGTCTTTTCTCTACCATCGGCCAACCTGCCTGCCAAGAATGCCAAGCGTGGCGATTATGGCAAAATACTCCTATTTGGAGACACAAGAGGACAAAGTCCACTGTTTGATTTATTAAAACGTTGTTTATGATGATTACGATGAAGCGGTTCTTATAAACATAATTTTTATATATTTTTTATTTATACTATAAAAGATGTACAAAATCGATGGACTTAACATCATATGGCATTTTCTGCCAGTCAACCATTGGGCTAAACATTATAATGTTGTAGGGCGGTGTGATATAAAAAAAAACAAATAATACAGAAAATTAAATGACAAAAAGAAAGTGTATGGCAGTAGTTCTGATAAAATGAACACTAAAAAATTACATGTAATCAACTTACGTAAATGTAGGTTTGTAAAATGTAGGTACTGCATTATGATATAATGAAATTTTAACCACCTTCCAAATTTTAATATATCAATCTACGAGAAAGAAAACAAATGACGTATTTTTTCTTTTGGTATAGCCCAGTACAAAAATGTCAGGATTAAGCACTCAGAAAATGTCCACCAATAATCTAAAATTTTTGATACGGCCTCCTAGCAACTCTTTTTTACGCGATGCGCATTTCATTCATTCATTACGATACTATGCATAAGTTTTTGATTTTCCCTTTATACCTTCACAGGCTTAGGACCGTAAAAATTGATAACTATGGTGCGAAAAATATTTTCGGTTGAAAACTTGATTTACATTTTTTTTTCTTCATAAATGGGCTCTAAATACGATACTGAACGCCTACAATTTTTTTGAATATGATGTAAAAGTCACCTGTATATATTTACCGACTTCATTGAAAGGAGATGTCCCAAATTGTATGGAGGCCAGGCCCAGATCCTGTACACCCCACTAAAAGATAGACCAATACACCTACAAGATTTTGTTATTATCCAATTCTTTTAAAATGGCTTCGTTAAGTGGTTCAAATAAAGAGATGAGTAAGAAAGAAGCAGTACAAAACAACAAAACCATCATGGCGGAAGATGACATTTTGATGACGTCTGTCAGTTTTGGCAGTTACAAAATCGCACATCTAGGAGTCGAGTGCCATCGCTTGCTGTAGTAACAACAAGCATTATGAAAGTAATGTGTCGATCAATACCAAATCCAGAAAACGATAAAGAGGTCGTTATAATGAACTACATTTAAAACGCGACAAGCAGAACAAAAACTTGAAGTGAATGATTATGCCAAAATAACAAGGGGTATCTGACAGCTACTGACATTTAAAGTTTTTTTAGATTGACGCCATCTTGGAATGCCTAATGGAGTTTGATAAATTATTCGATCTTATTTATTTTTGAACCACTAAATTATGCGTTAAATACATTTATATGTATTTTTCCCACAAACAGTATTTTTTTCTTGATTTTTAAAAATGGTGTACTATGTCTGGGCCTATTATAGGACATCTCCTTTCTTTTGTTTGAATAATTCTGATATAATGTAAAGGCTGATGGGAGGAAATGGGACGCGTGTAATCCATAGAGGAAAGTAATATATAGGTACATACTCTTTGGTTTGAACGTTCCGTTTCGTGTTTTTTTGGTTTTTTTTTGTTTGGCATATATCGTTATGTCTAATTTTCTCCTAGTTTTTGACTGCTTTTATAATACAACCAGTAAAAACTCAACAAAACACAACAATATAAAAGTAATGAAAATATATCTGAATTTGGACAGAAAACAATATCAAGATGTCGATTAGTGGGCACATTTCTCTTATAGATTTATCTCAGCAATTTCCTTTCGAAATAGGTAAGTGAATTATAAAATATTTTATATTTTTCCATTTGCATTGATGCAATAATATTTACCTAGGTATATGGTATTTTCAAACAATTTGCGGTTTCTTTGTTTTGTTTATTATTTTTATCGTTTCAGTTTTTCTCGTTCGTACGTAATCTAATCTAATTACCTTAATCTTTTAGCATCAGCATTAGCCTTCATCAATCCACTTATGGACACAGGCCTCAAAAGGAAGGTTTTGCCACAAAATTTACAATGCTTGGCAGGCCAGTTTGGTGATCGCAGTTCGGCCAATCGCGAAGAAAAGAGACTGCTGCCCGTCTTATAAGGCCATAGTCCAATTTTAAATGTTATCTAGCCAAAAGTATTCTACGATTTATGGACGCACAATATTAAAAAAGAAAACTAACCAGCAGGTTCAAGATTGGAATTAGACCGTTCAACACAGCAAACAAACTCCTATATAATATTATTTCGTAATTTCACACTTTTTGTTGTTAACATTTAAGTTCACTACTTAGTTACAAATACTAAAAACCCAGAAAACAAGCATTTAGCATGTACGCATGCTACATTCACTATGCCTCCCCTTGGTTGTTCTCCGCTCCAAGTCGGTTTTGTTTGTCTTTCAAACGGACTAGTGTGCTCTCGCGATGCGACGTGAGGGCATCATTGTACACCTTTGCTTCGTTCAGTATGGCGCAAACTAATTTGATCGGACGTACTTTTTTATCCATCAAAATGCAGTTTTTTATTGATGTATATTTTTGTGGTAAAGTTATTATAAGAACTGATAGCTTATGGGTAGAGGTTACAGTACAATCAATCAACAGCCATTTTTCGTCCACTGCTGGACGCAGGTCTCCTTCAAGTCACGCTGTAATTTGTCTAGCCTGGGGTTTAGTACTGGGCTACAGTACAGCTGCCATAATTTGCTGCCATGTCCTCGCCTTTCGCATTATTAATGAATAAATGAGAGTGTACAGCTCCACACTCGTACCTCGAGACGAGTTTTTTACTCGAGTCCAAATATCAGACTTCATTGATAAATAATATATTTTGTGGATTACATGAAGATATTATTATGTAAATTGAAAAAGACGCTATCTAGATGGAACATAATAACTGACGATAAAAATTAGAGGCGGTATTTTTACTATTTTCGAATTACCTTCTTTAGGACACAATAATTATAATAGCATAATAAGTAATAATTGATTGGAACGTAGGGATAAACCAAAATTTTATGTGAAATTCAAATAAAAGCGAGTTAAGTCCGAAAGTCATAATCGGTAATATGTGTCAATAAGCATTAATCTATATGAATTAAACCAATATTTTTTTTTGTAGATGATCAATTAAAGAAAGATATATGCTTTGGAGAATCTCTCATCATAAGTTGTGGCCATTATGGAGGTGACATTGGTGATGAATCATCGGATTCCGAATGGTCCTGCCACGATAGCACTGAAAGTTCAACTTCCGAAGAGATAAAAGATGACACAATGCTAGAAATAAAGGATAGAACGGAAGAAGAGGCAACAGATGAACAGCCTGCCGAAGAAGACAACGACTTTCACTTTTACTTCTTCCCGGACTGCACTAAACCTGTACCACCAACGGATAGTAAAGCAAGTCTTATAATTGTAGACGGTATGCCAAAGATTAACCCCGAAGCAAACGGCCCACCGCTATGCACATGTGATAAAGACAAGAAGGGACAATGCATTTGTCATACAAAATTGCCATGCAAATGTGGAGCTAAAATAAAACAAGATTGCGTGTGCCCGACTGCAGAAAATATTTGTATTTGTCATGATGGCTTACCTCAACCGATTTGCACTTGCAGAGGCAGTGACGTTTGTTTATGCCACCCTGATGGGAAACTTCGAGCTAAGTGTACTTGTGATCAGGTGGATAAACCTTGCATTTGTCACCCCCGCAAAAAGTTTCCTTCTCCAGTTTGCACATGCAAACATAAGCCGAAGTATGAAGTTGATGCCCGAGTTAAATCTATGATTGAAACTGTTGATGAAACCAGTGAAGAGGCTGAAACAGAGCAAGTTCAAGCAGAGAAAGAAGTAACACATGAAGTGGAAGGTGACATTGGAGAGGAGCCCTGTTTGTGTCAAGCTCCAGAACCTAAGCCAGTATGTCGTTGCCTTAAAGGAAAAGAGTGTACCTGCAATAATAATACATGTATTTGCGGTGTTCAACGAACATGTTTATGCGAAGCGACTGATAACGAGGAACCCATTTGTAAGAGCGAAGAATCAAAGTCCATTTGCAGCTGCCCTGTTGCCTTAGAATGCAAATGTGACGAGACATCTCCTGATGATTGTATTTGTTTTCCTGCTAAGCTTTGCACGTGTGGCTTTGATCCCGGAAAATGTAAATGTTTCACCACTTGTGATTGCTCTGCGCCATGCATATGCGATACAAAATTGGACACTGAAGAATGCATTTGTCTTGACAAAACTCAGCAACTCATCAAAGGATTAGTTTGCACTTGTTCCAGTAAAAAAAATGAAATTGGTGATCCAAATAAACTAAAGAGAATGAGAGCTGGTAAACATGGCTATCGTTGGTGTCATGAAGTTGACCCACATCATACCTATTTTGATTATGGTTACGGAAGACACGATAAAATATCGTACGAATTCCAGGAGAGGGAGAAAATACGGATTTTAGGTCTAGGGGACGAAAAAGAGGAGGAAGAAGTATGTGCTGTACATGGTGTTAAAGCACCACCGTATAAAAAGAAGGTTCGAAAACCATCTATTGATTGTTGTAGTGCTCTCGGAGGTAAGTTAAATACTGTCTGTCTTATATTACATAGAATTGCTAGTAAACACAAGTACCTACATGAATATTTGATTGACTACATTATTCGATCATTTAGGTATTAGCATATGTGTGGAGACTTTAGGAGAAGACAAAGATAAATTCCTCGTTCAAGTTGTGTCGCATTCATCAAAAGAAGGAGCTAAAACAGGATCAAAGCTAGTTAGCATTTTGGATTGCCAACTGCATACTATGGAAGAAAATAGAACGGAGTAAGAATAGTTAAATGGCTTGCCTACGACTTACTTGTTATAAAAACCCAGTCAGATCCATTAAGGTGTTATTAGGAATCTATATAAGGTTCTATTTGTGTAATAATTTTCATGAAACATTAGAAAGAAATTACCCCATGAAAAAAAAAATACAAAATTCGCTACATTAAAAAAGCTTACATGGTAATCCCAAGAGGCGGTGACCGGACGCGCGGGAGGCGCGGAGATGCGCCAGCGCTCGCACTCGCAGGTAGCGAAGTCATGACCCCAGTTCACCCCGGTACTTATTACGAGTAGTCAGATAATAATGTGTCAATTGTACGAAACTGAGACTTCTTGGTAGCTCTGCAAGTAGCTTTTTTATTTGGTAGTATGAGGTCACTCAATAAGGACACTGATTTGATGGCTGTGGCGAAGATGTTGTTCCATATTTCTGCCACCGTCAGAAATACAGGCTTCACAGCGTCGCACTAGGTTGTCCCGCACCGATTGTAACACACTCGTATCCGCTTTAAGCGCAACAATCCGCACACGCATTTTTGCTTCACTGTCACATAATTTTATGAAAACTATTTGTAGAATACGACATTTCGCGGAGCAGAACGGTACGACCACTCGGAAGTAATGTCTTCGCGAAACTGACCTGTCGTAATAATAAATAATAATGCATGATCAGGATATATCCACCGACACGTGCCGCGCGGCGAGTTGAATCAAAGCGGGCGGCTACCTTTACGCTATGTCAAAGGCGCCGCCTATGTTTATTGCGGTGCCGAAAAGCGAGTAGTTTGCGTCAATGCCGACAATAGAGCCGCGCGACGGGGAGTGTTAACACATTTTGAAAATTTCCCCGTTGTAGGGTAAATGGGTGATAAACCTGTTGACTTTAAAAATCGATTAAGAAGTTGTATTCATGAATTACGTAATTTTGATACTTATTTTGGTTATGTTAATATAGCAACTTTATGACCCTTTCGGATCTGACAGGGTTTTTATAACATATTGTATAAAAGAAAGTAGTGTTAGCTGCATTACTTATAATTCGAAAACTTCTGAAAAGATAAAACTTATCACTGAACCGGGATTTTCAATGCAATGTTATAATTTATAGGTAAAATCGTATTTACCTTCCCGACGTTTCGATCCGATTGCACGAATCATGGTCGCGGGCAGACTGGAGGCGCTCTGCGTCGTCTGGCCGGTTGAGAAGAAATGTTTTCTTCTACCCGCGATCCTTCAACAATTTTGTCTCTCGTACAGTCAGTTCGACAAACTACACTAACAATGTCCGGGTTTTTTACTAACGGCATGGCACGCGATCTACACTTCGTTAATACTGGGTTCCATGACGATGGCAAATGAAATCCACCTTTCTATTGAAATTCTTGTGTTTCTTTATTTCAATAGCTTCACGTATTAGTCTTGTGTAGTAGTCAACTGATCGTAACAATTGTTAGTGTAGTTTGTCGAACTGACTGTACGAGAGACAAAATTGTTGAAGGATCGCGGGTAGAAGAAAACATTTCTTCTCAACCGGCCAGACGACGCAGAGCGCCTCCAGTCTGCCCGCGACCATGATTCGTGCAATCGGATCGAAACGTCGGGAAGGTAAATACGATTTTACCTATAAATTATAACATTGCATTGTAAATCCCGGTTCAGTGATAAATTTTATGTGTAACAATGCATCAAGAAAGTTTAAAAACCTTCTGAAAAGATATATAATGATTTTTGTGTTTTTAGATCTGTTTTGGTCCGGAATAGGATGATAAGTATTAAAAATGTGATATTCATCGGTCTTGATATTTCTATAAACTAATCGACTGCTGTTACTTTAGAACAGTGTTTCCCAAACATTGTTCTGTCATG
This sequence comes from Anania crocealis, assembly GCA_949315895.1. Taxonomy (NCBI): domain Eukaryota; kingdom Metazoa; phylum Arthropoda; class Insecta; order Lepidoptera; family Crambidae; genus Anania; species Anania crocealis. Next base: position 4,472,166 of record OX438856.1, read on the forward strand.
GCCCGGTAATTTTCACATAATGCCCATTTGCGACCCACTTAATACTTTTAAACCCAAGCTTAGACAATAATATACATTTAACAATAGTAAAAATATAATTTTACACTAAGCATGGAACTGCTGCTTATTTTTTACTTACTTACATGGATTCTTTAGAATACAAATTCGTGGTAAATGAGTAAAGAAGATTTTTACCATGCGTCAATCGATAGTATTAGGTATTTTTAAAACAAGGTGGGAATTTTGCGACCCGGTATTTTATTCTGATTGCCCGGTACTGGATCGCGGCCCGGCAAATGGATCGCGGCCCGGCAAATGGAAAACGCTGCTTTAGAAGACAAGAAACAAATATTCCCTGTATCAAAAGTGTATGACGACCATTTGTATCAGTGGTAGTAAACGCTGCTTCTGAGCCATGGGTCGCGGGTTCGATCCCCGCACAGTACAAATATTTGTGTACATGAACATGTCTGTTTGTACTGGTCTGGGTGTTTTCTATGTATTATAAGTATATATTTACAAAAAATATATGTAGGTATATAAGTAAGTTAATCGGTTGTCTAGTACCCAATTATGCAACAAGCTTCATACTAGTATGTAGGTATTATATATGTAGGACCGAGGACTTCCACTGAAACACTGATTTCTTCCGTAAATTATTATATTTCAGTAATTTTACACAGAGCCACATGAATCGGTTACACAAGTCGTGCCGCCATTCTCCCCCACTCTTCTCATTTACATACATCTCTCATTCACTCAGTGTTGCAATCCTACATTTATATCTGTAGTAGTAGTTAGTTTGGGACTAGATGGATCTGGGTGGCCCGGTGTGGCACGACTGAAAATATTTATTTTTATTTTTATTTCTTCTTGGCAGTGACCCTTACGTAGGTATATACAAGCAGTATTCTCAACTCTACTTTCTCATTAAAAACTACTGCTGCGGGGGCTGACCTCACTATATTTTACAGGCATATAACAAAAAAGAACATAACTAAGGAACGACGCAGTTACATGACTATCTGCGAAAGTGGTTATTATAACAAAGTGACGCGTGTCTGCGGGGATCGCGATGTCGTAAAGAGATTTTACCATTCTTTTGAGGAAGCCCGATTCTTCCTCCTCGAAGGCGCAAACCTCGTCCTGCTAAGATATTTTGGACTTCGACGTTATAGGGGAAACATTAAGACTCAGACAGTTATGATGGACGGAACCATTTGTGAAAGCATTTACGTTAGTAAAAAATATGTATTTTTGGTCATAAATCTAAAAGTGCAACCAATCAAAGCTAGGATTAGAAGAAGGATGAGGTCATGATAAGGTTTATTTTTATACTCATATGATTACGAAGTGAGATTCTTCCTGATAATATAATTTATATTTTACTAAGTACAAATTTGTATAACGGCTGCAGTTTGAAAACATTTTTTTTAGTCTTTAAAGTAGTACTTATAAACTTTAATAACCTCAACATTTAAGTATTTTATTAAATAACATTTCAGGTTTGTCTTGGTGTCAGTCAAGCAATAGTAAATGGCAAACCACTGTTTGTAGTTAAAGTTGAACGTCATATCATTGAACCTTCAGGAGTTTTACATCAGACGTTGACAGTCCTTACTCTACGAGGTATACTACGAGTACATTATATTCTCTGATCTTACATTATTATTACCGTCTCGGCTGTTAACCAAAGTTTTATCAATCATTTGTGTAAAAATTGTTTTTAATATAATAATTGAGAGGGTTGAACGGTTCGAAAAAACATTTCTATATTGTCTTCTGTCTGGGTATTGATTTCCCACAAGTGCTCAATAGGATTTTTGGACAACAATGTATGTGATGTTGTCACTTTTATTTATAATAGGGGTTAAAGTATGAAATTGCCGATTATTTTCCCACTTTTTATTTTATTATAGCTCTTAAGTATAGTCAAATTATTGCGTAATTCTTTTTGTATTGTATCAAGAACTAAATATCGTAACTTTTGACTAAAAAAAAATGCAATACTAGTGCCTATTACTTCAAAGGAAGTCGTTGAAAAGACCCCTTACAATGTGTCAGCTGACCTTCTTGCTTCAATTAAGTATATTTGTATTATATACTTTGATTTTCAGAAATTTAAATACTATAATGCGTAGCTTTATAACCATCTAACTTTCACCTTTAATTGCATCGAAAAAGGGTTCAAAGGGTCTATACAAAACGGCAATTTTATATTTTAACACCTAATATTTATTACTTACGTGTGTACGTATCAGTTTTAACAGTGAAAACATTGTATAGAGCCTATGCTATATACCAATATCGCAAGCAAAGGAAGGCTAATTTCTCCTAGGTATTTACCATGAATTAATGTTTTGTTTTTTAGGTTATACTGTAAGTCATGAATGGGCCGATAACAGTTATATTTTGCACCTAAATCCTCTTCTCAATATTGTACCTGAAAAAGACGAGATAGAGCCCCACGAACCCTTGCGAGAGAAATGGCGAGACGATCTTCAGTTGTTATCTGACTATTTGGATTTTAAGGTAATTGTAGAAAGAGAAACTTTGTAAGTAAGTACTCATAAAAGATATCTAAACAAGTTTTTTAATCTTCGAAATGAAAACATATTTTCTGTTACGGACACACGTCAATCTCGTTTAATTTAATATTTAGTTTATGTAATTAACCTTATTATTGTATTATTTTAGCTTTGAATATGTATGTATGTAAAGACTTTATATTTTATCACAAATAAACGTAATTTCTGTTAGGGCCTTAGTTTATAAGGAAATGTATTAGCGCAGGGCTTGTTTTATTTCAATAAAATAGCAAACCGGTTTCTTATTTCCACTCACAATATCTAAAGTGTTAGGTAGGATCTGGTATGGTTGTTTAAAGGTACTGGGGTGAAGGAAAATAACTGTAGGCCGTCCCGCTCACGCGCGGCGGAGGTATCCTATAGGCTGTCCCTGTCCCCCTAACAGATTCTGAAGGTCGGTAGAAAAAACCCATGTAGGTAGGATTGTAAGTGGAAAAAATGTTAAGAAGCCTGTAGGTAGGTTTAGAATATGTAAGACAGAGATAGCAATACACATATCGGACCTCTCTTTTCTCCGAAGTTATTATGTGTGAGAAGGATCCAACGGGATAGTAAATAAAAGTGGACTGTATACTATAAGGCTGGTTTATTAGCCGTTACAAAATAAAACAAAGCCCGGACTAACAAATGAAATTAGATCGAGTCGCGGACGGCGGTGGTAAGGTGATGTCCGTTCTTCACGATGTATAGAGCGCAAGTATTTGACCGCAGGCAACTGTCCCTCCCGGTGCCGTCGGCTGCGTCCCTCCTCCCGCGCGTCTCCCCCGTGCGATGGAAGACCGGTCGGCGACATGCTCCCCGGGTTGAAGGCTGCGATGCGTGCTTCTGGGATAAGACCGGCGTGGCTCCCGCTGAAACTTGCTACTGAAGACCGCACTGAAGAGCTTCTGAACTTTATGCGTACGTTGACTATGCGGGCTTACTTTTACGCGTAAACGGCTTTTTTCCGCGAGAGGACCAATGAGAAGGATCCAACGGGATAGTAAATAAAAGTGGACTGTATACTATAAGGCTGGTTTATTAGCCGTTACAAAATAAAACAAAGCCCGGACTAACAAATGAAATTAGATCGAGTCGCGGACGGCGGTGGTAAGGTGATGTCCGTTCTTCACGATGTATAGAGCGCAAGTATTTGACCGCAGGCAACTGTCCCTCCCGGTGCCGTCGGCTGCGTCCCTCCTCCCGCGCGTCTCCCCCGTGCGATGGAAGACCGGTCGGCGACATGTGGGTGGATTGAGAAAGTGTCCAAAGAGTAAAGGAGACTATGTGTGTTCTATCTTTGTCTATCCAAGGAAAATCACGAATTTTGTATAGTCACTAGGCTAATTTAAGAAATGTAAATAAGAATAGGACGTGATCAGGCGAAAATTGTCCCTGCTCTCACGGTCACCTTCAAGAAAGAAAATAAACTCTGAAGAAATCAACAAGTGTTTTCGTCCGTATACAGTCCACTCAAGAAGTCCATGGTCGGCTTGTTCCTATAACCTACAAGGTCTGGTCCATGCGATCCGGATAAGTGAAGCCAGCAAGATATCAAGATCAGCCTGAAGATCAGTGCAACAGTAAAGCAACATCGTCGTAACCGTTCATCGTGTAACGAAGAGAAGAAAGTGTAACCAGACGCGGGTGTACCGCGGCTCGGGCATTCACCACCTAACGGTGTCAAACGGTGTTTGTTCCGAGTTAACGCCGTTCCCAGGCGGTGCAGTCAACGGACGAGCTGCCGTATATCGTGCAAACGATTACGAACTAGTCCGACCACGCCAGTACGGTGTGCGCAAGCGTAGGGGCCGGACTGTAGGCACTGCTGAGGGTTCTGGTGATTCAAGCCAGGACAGAGCACCCTACGGCTGCGTACATTCTCTGCTGGGTGGTTCCTCCCTTTCCACTCCTGCACGACCATCCATCCCCAGACAGGCTCCCCACGGTAGCGTACCTGTCCGGGATTGTTAGGAGTAGGGGCTGCAAGTAAGAAGATGCCAACAACGCGAAGACAAGCTGAGGCCGCCGGGAGTCAAGCAATGGAAAACTCAAGACGATGTGATTTTGAAGAGCCACCTGCATCGCCATCGGTGCAAACATCAAAGAGTCAAGTACCCGCAGAAGGCGGATATATTATGGAGACGGACCCAGCACCGATAGCAAAGCGTCAAGATGCCAACGCCGACACAGACGTGCCACGGACAAAGGCACCGTCATCGAGGGGGTCAAGCGTTGCCGCACAAATTAGACAAGCGGAGTTATTGGCCGCAGAGAAGCTCGCCGCACTTGAGAAAAGCTTAATTCAAAAACGATTAGAATATGAAATAGCTACAATTATGGAAACCGACGACGATGACCGTGAGAGCATACCCGCCGGTGACAGTCAAGCCAGAGTGGACGACTGGCTGGACAAGTCGCAGTCCCGGCGTCGCGAAGAAACGCAGCTACCCACCACAGAGGAGCCTTGCGACATTCTTACTCAAGAGCGACAAAGACAGAAAGATGTTCAAATGACAGAGATGGTTAGAAACCGTCATTTGAATCCATCACAACCTCCGGAAGAGAATAAAAAGGAGGAAGAGCCTCGAATGAAGATGGACGGGGCGGAGGTACTCGCAGCGACATTAGAGAAAATCATGTCAAGACGACCGACACCACGACAAGCAATAGAATTGCCGATATTTAGCGGGGCACCGACAGACTGGCTTTCTTTTAAGGCAGCAATGCAAGAATCAACCATGACAGACGCATACACTAAAGCTGAGAACCTGGCTAGATTAAGAAGCTGTCTAAGAGGAGAAGCCAAAGAAGCAGTAGCGGCTTTATTATCATACGCATCCGATCCGGACATAATTATGAAAACTCTAGAACAGTGCTACGGAAGGCCGGAGATAATAATTGATCGAACGCTAAATGAATTGAAGAGTCTGCCGCGCCTAGGACCGACTGCCAGTGACTTGAATACATTTGCAATCAAAGTACAGAATATTGTTTGCACGCTGGACTCCATAGACAACAGAGGATACCTGAGAAATCCAATGCTAACACGGGAGATAATTGATAAACTTAGCCCGCATTTGAAATCTCGATGGTGCGACTATGCAGTACAATACTCAAGCTATTCGGAGCCAGAGATAATCACTTTGTCACATTTCCTAATGGAAGAGGCTAACAAAGCGCTACGCTACGCATATACGCCGCAGTCGAACTATTCCGCTACAAAAAGAGAAGTCGTGTCAGTCAAACCGAACACAAACTTAAGAAAGAAAAATACGGGAGTGTACGTCACAGCCGAAGAAAGGAGGACGGCACAAAAGAAACCCTGTTTGTGTTGCGGTGGAGACCATGAGATGTCACTGTGTAAAAAGTTTATAGCTATGACAGTTAACCAAAGATGGAACTGGTTAAAGGAAGAAAGATTATGTTTTCTATGTTTATCAGATAGACATCGGCGTCTCAAATGCAAAGCGCAAGTATGTAATGAGAATGGTTGTGGTCGACGTCATCACAGAATGCTACATATGTCAGAGAGGGACAGCAAGAGTCCACAACATACATTAGAAAGGGACAGCAAGAGTCCAGAACAAAACCAAGAGGTGGTCGCATCTGTCAATCATTCGATAGACGCGTCCAAGGTATTGTTAAAAGTATGTCCGATCACTGTAGAAGGACCAATGGGTAGAGTACGTACGTACGCTCTACTTGACGAGGGGTCAACAATTACACTGATCGATAAAGAGTTAGCAGATTACGTCGGCGCAGAAGGACCAGTTCGAGACTTACACATTTGCAGTGTGAATGCACAGAGCGTGCCACATAAAAGTACGGAAGTGGAGATTCAAATCATCGCTAAAGGCAATAAGAAGCACGCGGTGAGAGCGAGAACAATGGAGAATCTTCAACTTCATAGACAAACGATAAATGAAAGTTGTTTGATATAATCACATGCGTGTACTAAACAATGAAGACGTATGTTATGTAAGCGCCAAGCCGCGTATCCTGATCGGCGCGGATAATTGGCACCTGATGGTCAGCAGAAGGCTGCTAATAGGCAAACGTCATGAACCAGTAGCATCACTTACCACTCTGGGGTGGGTGATTCATGGAATAGCGCCGTCTCATGTGATAAAGGAGAAAAATACTGTGCTATATGTCAACGGCAAGCAAAGTTTAACTCAGTGCACGACGCGTGCCATGGATGACGAGTTACACAATATGGTGAAAGAACACTTTGAAATAGATTCATTGGGTATCTTAAAGAAAGAACGTGAAAATCCAGATGAGATTCGTGCCAAAGAAGCCTTTGAAACTTTAGTAAGATATGTCAAACGACAGTATGAAGTCGGATTACCATGGAAGGAAAATGTGAATGTTATGCCACCGAGCTACGATCTAGTACGGCGCAGACTCATGGCAATCGAGAAAAAGATGGACAAATCGAAAGAGTTCAAAGAAGCATACACGAAACGTTACGCCGAAGAGAGCCAAGACAATGAGATAGATAGCCCACGGCTTTGGTATCTACCACACTTCGCAGTAACCAATGTGAACAAACCCGGTAAACTGAGATTAGTGTTCGACGCTGCCGCTAGAAGCAATGGAGTGTGCCTGAACGACGCACTACTAGAAGGTCCCGATTTACTGAGAGATTTGGCGGGAATGCTTTTTAGATTCCGAGAACGAGCCATAGCAGTGACCGCGGATATCAGTGAGATGTTTCTACAGATAAAAATCTTAGAAAGAGATCAGCCGGCGCAAATGTTTTTATGGAGAGGCGACGACAGAACGTCACCACCAAAGCGTTATAAAATGACTTCAACGATCTTCGGAGCGAAGAGTTCACCGTTTTTAGCACATAGCGTACGTGATTACAACGTTTAGAAACACGCCAGTACGTACCCAAGAGCACACGAAGCGATAACGAAGAACCATTACATGGACGACTGGGTCGACTGTTTCGATACACAACAAGAAGCAAGTGACGTCATCAAAGAAGTTCGTCATGTACACGCGCAGGCGGGATTCACGCTTACAGCCTTTAATACAAACGGGCCGGACGTGTTGCGTGAGCTGCCAATTGATAGCCGTGCCACGACACCGAAACAGCTCGGTGCCGCTATGACTCAATATGGACGAACGCTGGGACTTATGTGGGACGCTAACAACGACGAACTAAGTTTTAACACGGTGCTAGTCAAAGTGCCGCAAGAAGTGAAGACATTGAAACGAACGCCTACGAAGCGAGAAGCACTAAGCGCAGTCATGTCGATATTCGATCCACTTGGACTACTGAGTTATTACACCATCCGAGCGAAGATACTAATACAGAAGGTGTGGCGCCTAGACACAAGCTGGGACGAAGCGCTACCCGAGGTAATAGCCAATGAATTCCAGACATGGTTGAGTGGTGTGGACGCTCTAAGCAGTTTGCGTCTACCCCGTCTATACTCTCAGACGGGGGGAGTGACTAGAAAGCAGCTGCACGTATTCTGCGACGCCAGCGAGTCTGCTTACGCTACGGCCGCATACTGGGTCGTGGAATACGAAGATGGGTCGAAACGAGTGATGTTAGCCGCCGCTAAAGCGAAGGTAGCGCCGATAAAGGCTCAGACGATACCACGGCTGGAACTACAGGCGTGTCTGATCGGCGCACGACTTGCGTCAATTATAACGAGAGAGCACAGATGGCAACCCGATAGAGTTACATACTGGACGGACTCTAGAACGGTTCTACATTGGATAGAGAACGAGAGAGTGCGTTACACCCCGTACGTATCGCACCGACTGAGTGAAATTACGGAGTTGACCGATCCTAGCCAATGGAGATGGGTGCCGACGCAAGAAAATGTAGCCGACGACGCAACGAGAGTCGACTACGATATAAAGTCTCGAGAAGACCGATGGTTCACCGGACCGTCGTTTCTATACTCAAACGAAGAGCTATGGCCATCACCGAATGTGACAGCAGACGGCGATGACGAAGAAAACAACGAAGTCATATGTAACGTAACTACAAATGAGTTATGGAGCGTGCCAGATGCGAGACGTTTCTCTAATTATGAACGTCTAGTGAGAGCAATGGCATGTGTATTACTTTTCATAGAGAAATGTCGTAAACGTACTAGAGAAATGACTATACGACATATAAAAAAGGCAGAGACGTGGCTAGTGAAACAAGCACAGGAAGATTCATTCCGCGAAGATTTAGAACGCCTAAGAAAAGGCTACAACATAAAGGCGAGCAGTCGTATTAAGATGTTAGATCCATTCATCGACGGGGATGGTGTGTTGCGGGCTAGAGGACGTACGAGGGCAGCGGGTGTGTCTGCCCCCGATACTACGCCCGTAATATTGGACGGCAGCCACCCGTATGCGCGGTTGTTGTGCAATAAGGAACACCGTCGCGCCCACCACTCGCACAACGAACGCGTCGTCAACGACCTACGACAAAGATATTGGATACTACGACTACGACCGACTGTACGCGCTGTAGCCTACAAGTGCGCTTTCTGTCGCATGAAGAAGACGAAGCCAAGGAGACCAGTCTTCGGAGATCTACCACGAGCTCGACTAGAAGCTTTCACTAGACCATTTTCAAACTGTGGCCTAGACTTTTTCGGGCCAATGACAGTGACTATAGGCCGCCGACATAAAAAGAGGTGGGGAGCGCTCTTTACTTGCCTCACCACAAGGGCCGTGCACATAGAATTAGTAGCTAGCCTGTCCACCGACTCGGCTATAATTACTCTACGGCGCATGGGAGCACGGCGAGGGTGGCCACAAGTTATGTACTCAGACAACGCGACGAACTTCAGGGGCGCAGACAGCGAGCTACGTATGGCAATGCCGGAGTGGGAACCGGCTCTGCGCGACTTCGCGCTCACCCAGCACATAGACTGGCGCTACATATCACCGGGAGCACCACATCAGGGCGGCGCGTGGGAGCGGATGATACGCTCTGTCAAGAACGCGCTACGTGTCACGCTTAACGAGAAGGCGCCGAAAGAAGAAGTTCTACTGACGCTGTTGATGGAAGTCGAGCACACCATGAACGCTCGACCACTCACACATGTACCGGTTAGCGCTAACGATCCCGAGGCGCTAACCCCTAATCACTTCCTGCTGGGTGGTTCGCACGGCTTACCCATCACCGGGCCGTGTGAGCAATCGTCGAGGAAGACATGGCGGGCCGCGCAAGGTCTAGCCGACGAGTACTGGCGCAGATGGCTGAAGGAGTACCTACCCGAGCTCATACCAAGAAGAGGGGCTCGTGACGTCAACGAGGTCGCTATCAAACCAGGCGATCTAGTCATCGTGGTGGACCACACGCTTCCACGCAACGTGTGGCCCCGAGGGGTCGTCACACGTGTTCATCCCGGACCAGACGGAGGAGTAAGAAATGTTGAAGTAAGGACCAAGGGCGGCGTGTTTCGTCGACCGACGTCGAGATTGGCTGTCCTGCCGGTAGAAGAATGAAGAGGTTCCGCACTGCGCAGCGCTGCACCGGGGGGAGACTGTTACGGACACACGTCAATCTCGTTTAATTTAATATTTAGTTTATGTAATTAACCTTATTATTGTATTATTTTAGCTTTGAATATGTATGTATGTAAAGACTTTATATTTTATCACAAATAAACGTAATTTCTGTTAGGGCCTTAGTTTATAAGGAAATGTATTAGCGCAGGGCTTGTTTTATTTCAATAAAATAGCAAACCGGTTTCTTATTTCCACTTACAATATCTAAAGTGTTAGGTAGGATCTGGTATGGTTGTTTAAAGGTACTGGGGTGAAGGAAAATAACTGTAGGCCGTCCCGCTCACGCGCGGCGGAGGTATCCTATAGGCTGTCCCTGTCCCCCTAACAGATTCTGAAGGTCGGTAGAAAAAACCCATGTAGGTAGGATTGTAAGTGGAAAAAATGTTAAGAAGCCTGTAGGTAGGTTTAGAATATGTAAGACAGAGATAGCAATACACATATCGGACCTCTCTTTTCTCCGAAGTTATTATGTGGGTGGATTGAGAAAGTGTCCAAAGAGTAAAGGAGACTATGTGTGTTCTATCTTTGTCTATCCAAGGAAAATCACGAATTTTGTATAGTCACTAGGCTAATTTAAGAAATGTAAATAAGAATAGGACGTGATCAGGCGAAAATTGTCCCTGCTCTCACGGTCACCTTCAAGAAAGAAAATAAACTCTGAAGAAATCAACAAGTGTTTTCGTCCGTATACAGTCCACTCAAGAAGTCCATGGTCGGCTTGTTCCTATAACTAACATTTTCTTTAAACCTTTGCGCTTAATACTTAAAAATCAAAGTTTTACTCGTTTTTTTGAAAAGCGCAGATAAGTAACACAATGTTTTTCCATAGAAACGAAATTTTTAATAATTTTACATTTTGTTGTTAAGTACAAACATAAACATTTTTGTACGCTATAAATTCTACAGAAATGATTAAGTTTCATGATTCACAGTTTCAGGCAATATTTAGAATGTTTATTAATATTTTTTACTTCGAAGTTTTCATTTGAAACCGTCCGTTTCGTATACATACACTCCTAACTATCTACGTTTGTTTATTTATTTTACGTCCCTTTCGATCGGGGTAAGGCCTGATTTACCCTTCGACTCAAGGGACAAGCCTCTAGGCCCAAATGCCCCGTTATTCTCTAATAAGGAATGGTACAAACAAAACCCGCATACGTGGTCTAAAATACAGGATCTAAAATTAGTTTGGCAGATTTTAAATATCATTTAAATGAATTTAAATAAATATGTTGCTAATCTATACTAATATTATAAAGCTGAAGAGTTTGTTTGTTTGTTTGTTTGTTTGAACGCGCTAATCTCTGGAAGTACTGGTTCGAATTGAAAAATTGTTTTTGTGTTGAATAGTCGATGTATCGAGGAAGGCTTTAGGCTATATAACACCACGCTGCGACCAATAGGAGCGAAGCATCAGTGAAAAATGTTGTAAAAATTATCGCGATCATAAAAATAGAAATTGACGCGTACGAAGTCGCGGGAACAGCTAGTTTTTTTTATAAAATACGGCTACAACTTCATAATCCAATTGTATACAAACTTTTACTTTTTAGTTGTAGTGAAATCTGAAGAAATAAACATGGATCTTATTTCAATCGAAAAAAAAAAAAGTTTTAAAGGTCGCCATGTATAAAGTACAATTATGTGTAAATTGGTTTATATACATAGCTATGTGGTAGACGGTACATAAACTGAATATCACCACCGAACGGCTGGACCGATTTGGCTAATTTTGGCCTTGAAATATATCTTGGTAGTCCAGGGAAGGTTTGAACGGTGATAAAATATGAAAAAATTGCATATAAAATGATCTACGTCATATTTTCAGCCATTTTAGCGAAGGGTCAGTTTTAATGTTGTTAGGATAGGTGATACGAAGTACACCAGGTCATCTAGTAGGTAAGTAATCATTACGGCAAATTCCTTCTTTTACCTCTCTAATGGAGGATTTTGTCCAAAACTGGACATAGTCAGAGGCCTATGTCCTTCATTCGAATGATGTAGGCTGATTATGATTATGACGATAAAATAAATGTATGCATCACTAATAAACAAACTGTTAGGTTTTTAGTACATTTATATAAACCACATAATTAAAGAATTAGCTCATACGAATGTAATCTGATTTAATTATATGGTTTAATTAGGTTTCTTGGAACACGAATGCTATTGAGCTATCCAATACCTAATACAGTTTTGACAGCTGAGACCTGGAGTTTGGCATTAATTATCATCCTAATAATGCAAATGGCCGCGTAATCCTAATGGCTTACCGCGCAAGGTGGTATTGAATAACCAGGGTGATAATTAGTCACAAAGTAATCATCGTATATCATTAACAGACAAAGAGCTGCTTATGTGCTTATCTATAATTCCATCTTCACTATAATGAGGTAAGTCATGTCACGTGTTTTGCTCGGTTTTGGACAATTGAGTGTTTTTTGACAACAATGTATGACAATGTGATGTTGTCACTTTTATTTATAATAGGGGTTAAAGTATGAAATTGCCGATTATTTTCCCACTTTTTATTTTGTTTGTAGCTCTTAAGTATAGTCATATTATTGGGTAATTGTTTTTGTATTGTATCAAAAACTAAATAAAGTAACTTTTGACTAAAAAAAAATGCAATGCTAGTACCTATTACTTCAAAGGAAGTCGTTGAAAAGACCCCTTACAATGTGTCAGCTGACCTTCTTGCTTCAATTAAGTATATTTGTATTATATACTTTGATTTTCAGAAATTTAAATACTATAATGCGTAGCTTTATAACCATCTAACTTTCACCTTTAATTGCATCGAAAACGGTTCAGGTGTTTTTAAAAAAACTAAAAAATTGTTAGTATGGAAAAATTACATTTCTCGATTTCGTCCATACAAAACGGCAATTTCATATTTTAACACCTAATATTAATGAAAAATTGGAGGTCTAGAGCTATATGCTCCCCCCAATAGATTTAACTTTATTATTTCTAAACAAAGCCCTTGGGGGAGGCCTATGCCCAGCAGTGGGCGTCGTTCGGCTGATATGATGATGATGAAACAATATCAATTCTCAAATAACTAGAACAGTATAACCTAAGCTAATACCTCTGGTATTTATTAAATCAGTCAGTGTTAACTGCTTTTCAATCAGGTATTCTTTTTTATCGTACATTATTGCTAAAAGCTGCCGCTTTTGGCGTTAGAGACAAATTCGACTTGATAAACAACTAAATGAAAAGTTTACTGTGATTCAATTAATACTAGAGGTAATTTGCTAAAATGATACTGTTCTAGTTTTTTGAGAATAGGTTTTGTTTAGAAGTAATAAAATTAAATGAATTGGGGGTAGCAAAATAGCTCAATGACATGTAGTCCCCTTATCTTGCGTGTATCGATATAGATATTTTAAAAGCTTAGCTTTGGTACTTCACCTGATACTTAATAAGTAGGTATTTACGATTCCGCAAAGTATCATTAGCTAACGCCATTGGGTAGAGGTCCGGCAAAACATAAAACATGCAACTATAAGTAACGAGTATTTACCTAATCTCAACGTAGCGATACGATTTTGTTATTGCTACCGGCGATCGGGTTTTTATTAGATCACGCTTGGTATCAAAGTACCATTTCGTGTGGCGGGATGTCACTCGTTACGTTCATTCGACGGCGTAATTGATAGGATCCTGTTGTGGTACTCATTGCTTGGTTCACTTTGGGCAGCGATGGTTAATAGTCTCTGTAACAGGGAATTAGCCGCCGGCCAGAGAATCTGAACGCTCTTTACCTTGTTACGTATGGTATTGTAGAATTTCTATCAAAGAGGTAAACCGTAAACTGCCCTACAAAGGGCCGACCAGGAGCTCAGTTTAGCTGAGTAGCGACGAAGAATCCGCAAAATCCGAAAAATATAAAAAATCATCAAGCAGCCACTCCTGCCTTTAACAGCCGCTGGCTGGCAGAACGCCGGGAAATTCAGCATCCTAAGGAAGGGTCGGGGCTCGGACTTAATAAATACCTTCGTATTTGTTTGGGCTGGACAGAAGAACACCTCAATTAAAAACCATAGACAACAATGCTTCCGAGACAGAGCGGAAAACTGTCGGGGCTTCGGCCCGTACCAGTAAAGAAAGAAAAAAAATCTCTATCCTTACTTTCTTACTTCCTTACTAATATTTCAAATGCGAAAGCAACTGTTTCTGTCTGCCTTACACGCCTAAAGTACAGAACTGATTTTGATGAAATTTGATGAAACATAGTTCTGCATGTGCATCCTGCTCCTCCTGATTGCGGACAGCACTTGTCGTGCATTCGGAAGGACGTCAATAACCAATTATAGAAAATATCATTTCCTAAACTGACCCAAATCCGACCCGTCACGTCCTGAGTTCAATTCCCGGTTGTTGGACGCGGGGCGTTGCGTCTTCGAAACGGTCGTTAGCGTTACTTCTTCGGTCCGGTCGTTAGGTCGTCTATTTAATACACTATGAAAAATTATTTTAGTTTATTAAGTTATTTAAAGTTGGTACATAAACAGATCACTGTCATTTACAGAGCCAATTAAGAAAAATAACATTATGTAACAAGACAGAGATCCAAAATTAGCGTACCATGATTAATATTATTTAAGATAATGCTACACTATAAAATAATATCCACTAAACTAACATAAAAAGTTAAACTATTGCTTAAAATCACTTATTTTATAGAAAACTTATCAAGAACAGCTAGTAGTTATGTGGAGATCTCAAGGGGAGCACTATTAGAGGTCGTCTGGCTTAGATCAGTGTTACCCAAACATGGTTCTGCCATGACCTGGTAATTTTCACACCGCCCTTTGTGGGTCACTTAATACTTTTAAAACCAAACTAGTTCCATTAGGTAAAATAATACACATAATATCAATAGCAAAAATGTTTTATTAATACTACTATTTAGTCACTAAATTATAGTGCGAATTCATACTTTGCACGCTGCCTATGTTTTATTAAAAAATTCAAGTTCCCCGAATATGACCAAAGTTTAAGAAGAATATTTACCATACGTTGATCGATAGTAGGTATTATTTTATAAACAAGGCGGGAATTTTGCGACCCGGTAGGTATTTCATTTTGATGACCCGGTACCGGGCCACGACCCGGTGAATGGGAAACTCTGGCTCAGATGTTAATAACTTTATCATCATTACCAGTACAAAACCATTACTGTAAACTGTAACTGATTCTTGTGCCTTTCCAGAGCACCAGGTCATCGGACGGCGCTCGCTACGTGACCGAGAGTGGTGCCTTGACTGGCACAGTTCGCGACTATCTCCAAGCGCTACTCCTCCTTCGACCCAGTGATGCCTTACATTTCACCAGACACTACTTCGGCGCTGCCTTGTCAGCACTGGACTTGCCTCATGATGAGTACTTTGACCCTAGTACTAAACACGTTAGGTACTACTTCTTTGAAGAATAAAGATCTAAGGTGACCGGAACAAGACACGAAATACAGGGGGCTAGAACTTAGCAGATGATTAGAATACTAATAAAAATTTGTTATTGTTTAGCTAATATACAAAATTTGGGTGAATGATAACTAAGACTAAGTCAAAGAATTTTATTGGTGAGCAAATTAAATTAAGTCGGTACAAGAGAGATCATACTTAAGATAACTAATGCCAAGCAAATGTCACGATTGATTCATAATCCGGCAAAATTAATTGACTTGAGTCTGCTAAACAATTAAATTCTTTGACTGAACTTAGCATAAATACTTACGAATGGTAGTTAGTAGTCATAAACTTCTGAATTCTTCCGAATTTTTAATATTTACTAATGGTTTGTGTATTCCCGAATTCAGAAATCAGATTTAATGACTTTTAGTCATAATATAAAAAAACTATATTTTCAAGATTTCTAATGTTTATTGATACGATTGTCAGAATGCCGAATTTCACAATATCGATTCGTAATTTCCAAATCAATAAATACCATATTCCGAAATAACATAAATACAATAATTCCAATCATCAAAAATTCAAATGAGTATAATAATATACCTAATAGTAGTCTTGAAAAACAAATGCTTCACTGCAATGCACGAGCAAATCGGGTGTCAAACCGGCGTGCCACATTATAATCTTTATCCATAATTTACCTTCTAGTATTATATTATCTGTGCCTTGGGGTAAGTGGTCTTTAGTGGACCGATACTTTACCACGTAAAAAATATTTTTCATTTATTTACATACATTGAAAAAAATAACATTTCATTTTTCTCTTTAGTCCTTTTGAGAATCTGTCCATAATATGAGAATCTGTCTTTTTGAGAATCTGTCCTTATGAGAATCTGTCCTTATGAGAATCTGTATTTTTGGGAATCTGTCCTTATGAGAATCTGTCTTTATGAGAATTAAGGAGTAATTTGTACTCATGTATTTTACATAGTTATAGATGTAGGTTATTTAGTTAAACTATATTTGAAACATTGGAAATTTCCTTATAAATTATGTTTTTTTGTACTGCTGAATAAGTGGTGCAAATCTGTGCATATAGATTCTGAAAACTCTTGAAGTACGTGTTGGGAATACTAAAAAGCTAACGATAGTATTTAAAGTATCGATCACTTATACACCAAACCCCAAAGACCCTATCTTACTTAATTTGATACATTTTTCAAGGAGCTAATTTGTAAAACATTTTTAGATTTTAATCAGGGTAATGATTTACTATTCAGGGCAGTTGATAAGAAAGACAGATTTATCTTTTATTTTAAATATATCTTGTATTTGAGCAGCTTAAAAGATGTAACACAGACGAATAATTACTCGTATTAAAAAAAGGAAAGCGAGACTAGAATATCATAAATTGCCTTTACGGCAATTATCCGCTCAAATTGAACTGAAATATTTCACTATTATGTTACTGAAAAAAAAAAAAGGTTTGCTCATGGAATTATTGCACTGCGCTATATTGTATTTGCAGTGGTTGATCTTCCGGGAGTTTATATAACAATGAAAACATTATATGTATAATAATCTAGATAAATATTTTTACAATTTAAAATTCTAATTTCATTTTACATATAAATATGTATTATTGCGATTGTTAGATAATTATATTGAGTACTTATAACGTTATTTGAATATGTGTGGGTGTGAAACCCTTACAACAATACATTAAAAATTGCTCAGAAATATACATATTATCTATATAAATCTGTACAAACACTGTTTTATTCATAAAATTTATGCAAATTGTACATTAAGAGAAAAAGTAATGTGAATCTGGGTAGATACTGTTGCGTAAATTACGCTAAAAAGTTGTGTATTGTGTTTATAAATAATTAGTGAGTAGGTGTTTACAAGTGTAGGCAAGGAGACAGACATGAGATTCTACGTGAGATGTATCTACCGGTAGGTTCTATTCAGGGCCGCCTTAAACTAGGCTGGGGCCCTTGGACACACAAGAATTTAGGGCCCGTTTGGAAAGTAAAAAAAGCGAATTGTAATGTGCCGGACAAAAATGTTTTGAGAATAAATGTGTGAAAGAAATTATCGGTCCTTCGGGGCCCCCTGAGAATGGGGGCCCTGGGTACGGGCCCCGTGTGCCCTTATGGTGAAGATGGTTTTGGTCCCATTTGTCAAGGAACATGGCGTACTAGAACAATTTGAGAAAATATTGTCCTTGTTTGTACTATAGAACTACATACTAGCTTTTGTTCCTGTATTACCACCTTTATTTCTAATTATTTCACGAAAATGATGGTGCTTGTCATTAAAAACAAGTCTTACAATATGGTCAGCAATGAAATCATCATCGTGCTATACATACAAATTGAAATAGAACTCGATGTCCTTTAAGAAATAATTTTATCCTGGCACTGTACCTTGTTTGACTGTCAAAATTTACTTGAGTTAAGCTACAGCAGAATAGGTTTAGTTCCGTTATGGTCACCGGTCGGATTATGAAACCCTCCAGATGGTCGCTAGCAAATGGCGAGCCACTCGTAATGTGCCGCCCTGCTTTCACCTAATGACTGAATCAGACCCTGTGTAATTGAATACACAAACGTGCTTAGCTTATAATCTGTTTAAAAGAGGCATTAAAAACCCAACTTTGGACAATGTTCCGAATTCAAATGGTGTACGTATTATTCATCGGATGTTTACGTATAATTTGTGGCTTATTATTCTGGTGGAAAGTACTTTAAATATTTATTTATTGATATTACAATTTGTAGTATGTAATGAAAACTGCTTTGACAGTATAATCGGAAAATGTAGAAGTGTACAGAAGACAATTTACATACAAAGTGCGCTCGAGTAACGCACACATAGACACCGTCCACGGACACGAAATCTCAGACCAGTTCGGAACATTGCTAGCGTGAGTGTTAACGCTATCATCTTTAGCTTGAGCTACACGCGTCTGTGAATATTTTTGTACAAAAATGCTCTAATTTTCACAATACTTTACAAGTGTTTTCCATTAGACGATCAGTTTGGATGGTAGTAAACGCTGCTTCTGGGTGGGTCACGGGTTCGATCCCCGCACAGTACAAACATTTGTGTGCATGAACATGTCTGTTTGTACTGGTCTGGGTGTTTTCTATGTATTATGTATGTATTTACAAAAAAAAGTATAAAGTAAGTTTATCTGTTCTCTAGTACCCAAAAGTATAAGCTTAGTAGTAGCTTAGTTTGGGACTAGATGGCTCTGTGTAGCCCAGTGTGGCGTGTCTGAAAATATTTATTTATTTATTATTTATTATTATTAGCTTACTATAAATAATAAAGTACTATCTTTAAAAAATGAAAAACGTGCATTTCGCCAATATCGAATTCGTTCAATGAAATTTTTTATGACTAAACATCGATATAATAATAATAACTAGAATAGAAACTAGTCCTATACAAAAATGTCGCTTAAAATTCTCCGCATTTGAATGATTGACATTGATTTTAAATATCAGTGTCAACTTTATAACCCGGCCAATGGGGGCTATCGCTAGTGAATTTGCAACTAGAGGCGCTAGTGTCGCGTGAGGTCTAATATCATTCACTTTTCACAGATTTTAGCGGAATTTGTTGCATAAATTATTTTTGCTTTAATTTACCTGCTGGAAAGTGATCTCCTTCGTAAAATATCGCAAATATGGATTATTTGGCGATTAATGTGAACGCTTTAAAAGCGGAATTAAGAAAAAGCGCAAAAATAGGAGGCCTCAAGAGCAACTATTTCAGAAGTTAGTTTGTTGATATCAAGATAGTTATTTATAAATAATAAACCTTAATTAGATTTCGGCGCCAATCGCCTTTGACAGCTATACCTCCGAACCTCAGTCTACAGTGGCGCCAACTGGTGAGTAAAGAAGCGGTAGTCCCCATTGCTGTCGGCATTCAATATAAGGATATTAATGGGTGTGTAATATATATTATAACAATATATCGTATAATGATCAAAACATATACAATCAAATGATATAATTTTGTTTAATATAATACTTTTTCAATATAATGAAGGAAAGCTATCATTTTAAATTACATAATTTTAAAACTTATAAGTAACAACTGGGATAACATCATTTAGTATAACAACCGTCTATTATAACATTCACATGATATAATGCTGAAAACAAATACATTTTATTTAGTATAATAACATTTGGTATAACGTTCATTTACGATTTTTTATAACATTTAAAACAGATAATGATTACTTGATACAAAATCGTCAGAATGCAGAATTTAAAGATACCAAATAGTGTAAATTCACGTGGTATGCATGCACGTAAGCAGGTAAATATGCATGCATGCAGGGTAGCATGCATGGATTTAGGCTAACAAGCATACAGTCATGTATGCAGGCAAGCAAGCATGCATGTATGCATGCAGGCAAGCAAGCATGCTTATAGGCAAGCAGGCAAGCATACATGCATTTGATTTGCTCTTCTCCGGCGCTGCGGGAAGAGCAGTCCTTCCGCCCTTGCGTAACAAATCTCTGGCACCCACACTCGCTTGCGCAGCTTAGGCTTGCTAGCTTCGGCGACCAGCCTCAGCCGCTACAGCTCGCCCGGGCGCCCGATCTTCGTTACTGCGAGCGAGGACTGCACTTCCTCCGCGCCTCCGGCTTTTAAATTGCACTCTAGTGTAGGGCAGACAAGTACCACGGCGGAAAGGGGTGCCCTTCGGTTCGCCTAAAATTTAAAGTCCTAATTTCATTTGGCCGAACCGTATTGGCCTAAACTTATAACGTATAATTATTGTCTAGTCTAACAGTTGTTTTCGCACTATTATAGATTTGTCTAAAAATTGAAAACCCTAACTTCAGTATGTCTAATATCGAAAGCACTAAAATGTATTAGCATCTTTTTTTGCATTACGCTCTATTTTTTTTAAACAGAAAAGTTTAAGAAACGAATCGCTCACAAACCGACCCCAAGCAGTCTTGTCTGCCCTACCCCTAGAGTGTAATTCAAAAGCGCGTAGGCGCGGAGGGGCGAGGCGGCCCGCGGGCTGAGGAGGAGGAGGTTGTAAGCGAGGCGCCACGGCTGAGGCTGAGGAAAGCCGAAGCTGCGGTGGTGAGCGTAAGCCATCTGCGACGATAAGCACGCGTGGGACCGCCGGAGCCCCGCAGCGCCGAAGCCGTCACGGAAGTCTGATTGTTTGGATGCATGCATGATTGCTTGTTTGCATGCATGTCTGCATGATTGCTTGTTTGCATGCATTATTGCTTGTTTGCATGCATTATTGCTTGTTTGCATACATGCTTGCTTGCTTGCTTGCTTGCTTGCATGCATGCTTACTTCTTTGCATGCATGCATGCTTGTTTGCATGCATGCTTGCTTGCTTGCATGCATGCATGCTGATAAAGTTTTTAACTTTCTGCGAATAAAAATTTGGAACTGCAAAAGGGTAGGTGTTATGATATATTCGGCGAAATTATAATACGGCGATATAAAGTTAAGCGTAGTAAAAATAGGCTAAGCACGTTTAGGATTAGTAAAAATGTGCGAAAAAATTTAAGGCTAATAGTTTGTGCGCCAATGACAATTAGGAGTACAAATAATTAGGCATCCCGATATATACCCTATCAAATGATCATTATGTAAAGTGAACTTTATTAAAGTTTGATTATATCAAATGATTGTATATCACATGAGACACACCCGATATTAATGCCATGTTGTAAAAATGTTATGTTGGTTTGTGTACGTACGCTTCAGAAACTCAAAAAGTTCTGCACCGATCGAGCTGAAATTTTAGCATGATAATTATATAATCCGCATCCGCAAGGATTGTTTATATCTATTTATCCGCGACCGCGAAAAAAAAAAACCATAAAAACAATAAAAAACAAAAACCATTCAATCACAATGTGCCACAGCGAAGCGTGGCAGGGAACAGGGCCCCAATTCCGGTAATTTACGAATGGCTCAATAGAATCGCAATGGCATCGCAATCGTATATTTTGACATTACTACCATATAAAATGTGTCAAAATATACAATTGCGATGCAATTGCGATTCTATTGAGCCATTTGTAAATTAGCAGACTCGTAGTTCGATTTATGTAGGTTGTACTAAAAGTGCACCCTTATGTCAAATGGGTGCACTTTAAGTTGGGACCCGTTTTTAGGATTCCGTACCCAAAGGGTAAAAATGGGACCCTATTACTAAGACTCCACTGTCTCTCCATCTGTCCGTCTGCCTTTTACCAAGCTGTATCTTAAGAGCCGCAATAGCTAGACAGTTGAAATTTTCACAAATTATGTATTTCTGCTGCCGCAATATCAACAAATACTAAAAACAAAATGAAATAAATATTTAAGTTGGGCTCTCATAAGTACAACAAACGCGATTGTTTAGCCCTTTTTTGCTCGATATCAATAATGGCAACAGGTAGGCACTTGGAATGAAGTGTCTACATTTTCTCGGGTCTGGGTGTTTATCGTACTTTCGTTGTTCCTGGTTTCCAAAATTACGAGTGCTTTAAATAGTTATTGATATTGGGATCAGAATGCGTATGCGATGTTGTCCACATTTACTTATTTATTTATTTATTTAAGGACAGCTTACAAGACATACACATTCAATAGTATAAAAACATTCGCATATTGTAAAATTTTACAGTGTTGCTTTTATATATAAAATAATACGTTATCGCCAGCCACAGGATACAGACATTATCATTGCCCACTGCTAGGCAAATGGATTTGCCATAGTCGCCACGATAGACGAATTAGCGAAGTAGTTTGGAGAGAAGACGCTGCTGCCTCTGTTTTTACGGCAGTACCTACTCCTTTTAGACGCGTCTAACGGCAACCATAGGATGTAAATGGTTCTAGTAATACCACAGTTATGATAATAAATAAAGCGTAATACGAAGTTTTATAAATAGGCAATTGTCAAATGCATGATTTTATTTTAATTTTATCAAGACATCAATAATAACACAAGTTTATCTCCATCTAGAGACAATACAAAGACAAGCAAAGAAAATATTTGTGACATAATTGCGACGCATAAGATTATTCGTACAAGTTTCTCCGTATTCAAATTGAGCAACATCACGCGAGTCCTAACAAAATGACAAAACGGCGCGCGTTGAGGGATGACGGGGGACACGGAAAGAATTTTAATTTTTGTTTCTTTCCACAAAGGAATTTATTATTAGGTCTCGCGTCGCGAGCATACGATATTATGAGAGGGACAACCCCAATTCCATCTCACCTACGTTCGAGAGAGGAATTTTGATAAAAGAGAACCGTTTCGTATTCAATTACCTACCAGATGGCGTAGCGATATATTTTTTACCCGACTGCGGCGAAGCCCAGAAGGCATATGAGTTTGATCCGTTATGTATCCCGTATATCCGATCTATGTTTTCTTGTAACTGTTGTTCTGATTCTGTTTCCGATAGTTAACTCATTATGAGATTTATAGGTGGTACAAGAGTCACTCAGTACTTACTTGACCATTCTTTTTAATACTATACACCACTACTTTTTAAGTATATCTAAAAAAAATGGGGGTATCAGAACACGTTACTGAACATAATAATATCTGTGCAGTAAAAAGTTTAAAAAAAAATGTCCTAAAATTGTCTTTGAAATGTTATGATTATTAATTAGTAATATTATTTTAACTATTGTGGGCGGGGCAAGGGTGTGAGCGAGAGAGCATGTATGTACTCTATCGCGGTGATTTTACGCGCGACTAATGAATGAGATTCAAACACACAGTCTAAAATTTTGTCCAAAGTATGGGACACAAATAAACCTTAATAACTTAATTACATATGTAAATTTTTTACTTTTAACTGCACATATATAGTTAGTTAAGGGTAGAGATACGCCCTATACTTTTTTAGATATAGTTAAAAAGTAGTGGTGTATATTAGAATCAATTTTTGCTGTGATTGTTCTATCTGTAATATTTTGAGAATATAATAATTCGAGAACATAATATTTTGCGAATATAATATTTTGCTAATGTAATAATATGAGAACAAAGGCGACTATTCTTTTTAATATTATAAACTAGATGAACCGGAACAGTAGGAAAAAAATAATGACATAAATTATCTTTTTTGTCTTCAGCTTTTCCGATTTTTCAAAAAAGATATTCTGCTATACATGTGCGTCCTGCTTCCGGACTATATTCATGCTACATCACTGACGCCTCACAAGAGTTTGAAGTTATAGTTCAGTAAAATAATTGATGAATATATAAAATTATATAAACGATATAAAAGTAATTAATCAAAGCAATGGCAGCACGTGACGATAGATGATGATCAGGCAATAAAGAGAGAAGCGGCGAAGCAATAAGCGGAAAGTTTCAGTCCCAAAGAAAGCAAACATTTTTTTTTCAAGGAATTGCCTTTTTTAATAGACATTGAGGTCATTGAATAGAAAAAAGGCGAGCATGGAACTGCTTGCGTATGTAGTGGCATCTAGAGTTCGGTGCGCTAATTCCGATCTACAGAGTGTTAAGGTAAAGGGTATAACAAGCTGAAACCTGGGTATGTTGACATATATGTACATCGTGTTCCTTTTGATATCCCATAACTCTAGGGTATTAAACAGACCATGGTAAAGAACCAAATTGCATA
Organism: Anania crocealis; assembly: GCA_949315895.1. NCBI lineage: Eukaryota > Metazoa > Arthropoda > Insecta > Lepidoptera > Crambidae > Anania > Anania crocealis. Next base: position 4,496,363 of record OX438856.1, read on the forward strand.
TGAACTATTTTTCAATTTTTTTTTTTTTGTTTAATTTTTTCATACAAAATAATGCTAAAAAGTCACGACTGTTTATGTAAAACACCCTTACCTTGTTATGAATGAACTTTTGAATGAAAACGATTTACTCGTATCGTACCTACTTAGCAATTAAACACCTACACACTTACGCTCTCCCGCTAGTGTTAGTGTGAGTTTGGCAACGTCTTGCAAAACTAAGGATTCGCCATACTGGTTACATTTTTTAACAAATTTAACTAAAATTGATGTTATATTCGAAACTAGGGCGTTTTATATTATTTTTACCTATAGAACATAACCTTAAGAGTAGTTAAGAGTCATGGGATATCAAAAGGACGTGTTCCTTGTATGCATATAAATACTATGAAGTCGGGATATCATCATTCCTTTTTTTTTATTTATTTTATTTTATTTTATTTTTATTTTTATTTAGAAAGATTTTATACCATTTACCTAACACTCTGTATACTGTATGTAACACGTATACATGATTAGTTTTTCCGTACTAAATCCGTACCGTTACTATAAAGCATACCAGTTCTTGAGTACTAGTATTTTATAGATTGGAAGACGTGTGATTTGTAATAAAGATTAGAAGATACTAAAAAAGACATCCTGTATCTATAATAATATACAGGTGACTTTTTCATCACCTTCCAAATTTTTTGTTCAGTCAACATTTTTGTTCAGGGAATCGAATTTAATTTACAATTTCATCAGAAAAATAGATTAATAACATAAAAGCCTACCCGATTGTTAAATATTTGTAAAGACATATTCTTTGTATTTTGGCGGTAAGAACAAAAGACATTGATGATGACTACTCTAGCTTACAGCGCAAACCTTGAATATGTATATTGGTCGACACAAAATGTCTTGGTAGCATAAAGGACTGAACAATCGCCCAGTATCAGTGGCGGATCGTGTGTTTGTGAGGCCCTGGGCTGATTAAGAAAGACTGTGGGTTCGTCTTCCGCCTAAGGCAGTAGTTGATTTTTTAAATCGTATTTTCAATATTTTTTTCCTTGCAATACTGTCTCAAGGTCACCGGTCTCAAGGTGTTGCCTGCTCCGAGGGCCTGGGTGCGATTCCCGAACGGGTTAATTTAGGAAAAAGTGTTTTTCTACATTTCCTCGACTCTGGGTGTTTGTGATACCTCCGTTGTTTCTGATTGTCTCAATACGAGTGCTTTAAATAATTGTTACTTACTTTAGGATCACCACAACGTATGTGATGTCGTCAATTTTAATGGAGACTGGGGGCCTTCTGCACCTACCCACGGGGCCCTATAGGCTGCAGCCCAAAAAGCCCTTAGTTAGATCCACCCCTGCCCTGTATGTATGATAATAACTGAATTTTACGGTAACATTTAGTCAAAAGAGGGGTCCAAGTTATCTGGGCAATTAATAATTTGGTAGAGAGATATCGATTCAAAAATGTGTAGTGATTGTTAAATCGCGATATTATAATCGGGTACACGGCAGAACGCGATAAGAAGCGGACAAAGTTAGTTAGTTAGACATAGTTTAAAGAAATAACTAACGCCAGAAAAGCTTACAGTGACGATGAACTCCGAGCGAAAATTCGCGAAGCGGAAAATATTGTGAGAAGCAATCGTCAAGCTTTATGAGACTTAAAAACTTAAAAATTTTTTTTTGCACAGATGTACCTTACCTTAACCTTAACCTTACCATAATAGCAAACCTTTTTTTATATCTTTATACTATGTAACATCATAATTTTATTGCGCCAAATAAACGTTTTCTTATCTTATCTTATCACAATGAATCGCATCCTCATTAGCAAATATACATATTATTATAGTAGGTATAGTATACATATACTTATGTCAGACATTCGTCAAGAACGTGCGAAACAGAAAGGTCAGTCAAGCCCACAGACTGCAGCGAAACCCGGATCAACACGCAGTTGGATCCACTGCCCACTACTACCAAGACTCCAAGCATAAAATTGCAAACGGCAATTGGTCACTTCGAAATTCTGTAGGGAGTCTGGGAGTTAATAGACTCAGGCGTTACTTTGCGGAAATCCATAACTAATAATGGATTTAGAAAATTATTTTGCTAATGATTTCCGCTTGTTAATATACCGGCCTAGATACCTTCACCACACTACCCGCACTAACACTGATTTGAGGAAGCACCTGCACCACACTAACACTGATTGAGCAAGCACTATTTCATGCAGGAAACCACCCGCCCTCCCTCAAAAATGCATGCAGTACAGTTAATGCAATTATTAGTACCCAACACCAATACAATTCAATTCAATTCAATTTATTTATTTAAGACTACAAGGTCCATTTTGTTAGTAGACAATAAACTTAAAACCTATGTTAGTACTTAATTTTAAACAAAGATTTGGTACGGTTGGCTAGCGCCCAGACAAGCGGGCTGTCTAGCCGGTCGGCTATCGCACGCAGCATGATGTTGGGGCTGCCGCGCAGCCTACGCAGAAGTGAGCCAGATTTTTTACGCCAGGTGGCGTCAAAACCGTCCGTGTGAGCCTCGGCGAACATTGTCGACGCGCTGCAAAAACGCGGCAGCCGCAACAACGCCCTGAATGCGTTGTTGTATTGGACCCGCAGAGCATTGCAAGACCTTTGGGTATAGCTGAACCACAGGGCCCCCGAGTATAACGAGGTACAGTACGCTTTGAATAGCGTTATTTTGACTGCTACTGTGCAACGTGAGAACCTGTGTATCAGCATGTTCGCCCGGACTGACAATGCTCTGCGTTCCCTCTCCATATCTACATCGTCTTTCAAGTCGTCTGTTACCAAGTGACCCAGATATTTACAAGTGTGAACCCTGTGTATGGGCTTGTTGTTCAAGAATATCGGTGGTATACTGATAGGGCACTTGGTACCCGCCCTGAAGACCATGTACTCAGTTTTCTTAACATTATAAATTAGGCCATGTGATGCAGCATACGACTCGCACACCCCAAGCAGTTTACGGAGTGCACTAACCGAGGGGGCCAGCAGCACTAAATCATCCGCGTAACTTACGTTGTTGAAACACACTCCGTCAACGAAACATCCAACACGCGTGCTACTGAGCCGCTCGATCAGCGCGTTCACATACAGGCTGAAGAGTACGGGCGAGGTTAGCCCCCCCTGCCTCACTCCGCACTCCGGCCTGCACGGATCCGATAGTTTTCCCGCCCAGCGCACACTGCTCTCCTGATTTAAGTACCAGTATCTGATAATGAACGCGAGAGCTCGAGCGCGAAACCTCGACGCGTTTCGCCACTTCACGTGGCATCCTCAGGAGATGTTGTCGCCTTCGCTGCGCTCCGACGACTAAGCTGTGAAAACTGGCGAACAGGCCTTTTATAAACAGTCTGGGAGTGTTATGTTGAGAGATCAAGAGAGGACTGTCAGAACTATTTTCAGCATTATTGATCAAAGATCGCATCAAGTTATAAATCAAAATGGCACAAGATATATAGATATATTATTAGAACTATTTGTTATCTGTACTAATATTAGCTGAAGAGTTTGTTTAGATAGATAGATGTTCTTTATTGCACACCAACAAATTAAATGTAACACAGGATATAAATAAACCAAGAATTGTACAATTTAGGCGGTTTTATCGCTAGAAAGCGATCTCTTCCAGACAACCTTCAGGTTTGTTGTTGTTTGTGTGTTTGTTTGAACGCGTTAATCTCAGGAATTACTGGTTCGAATTGAAAAAATATTTTTGTGTTGGATAGTCCATTTATCGAGGAAGGCTTTAGGCTATATAACATCACGCTGCGACCAATAGGAGGGAAAGCATCAGTGAAAAATGTTGCAAAAATAATCGCGATCATAATAACAGAAATTGACGCGTATATGAAGTCGCGGGCATCAGCTAGTATTATAATATAATACAAAGCATCTAAATACCCAACCTTATATTACAATGAAGCAGCTAGAGTATGCATCTTCATTACAAATTACAAGTAAGGAGCGACCTAATTAATAGTTAAGTACCTAAATACATTACTACAGGTATGTACATTTTCGAGATAATTTGATTATAAACCGAACCTGTGTCGTATCGGACCCGAACCCACAAGTAATTCATTTGTACCCGCATTCCACACACATTTCGTAATTTTAGGGTTGCCAATTTGTATGCAAGGATAGCCGAGGAACGCCGCTTGTCTGTTGTTTGTAAACTGTATTGGCCTGCGCGGACCCGTCCCAACTAGTTAATTTAAACTTCTAACGCTTATCCGACTTAGCTTGATGGAGCTTAATAATAATATTTGGACAAAATCTGAATTCCTGAACCCTTAAAATTAAGAGGGACGATTTGATTTTGTGGAGTTTTCCTAGTAAAATGCAATGGCAGAACGATGTTAGGAAAAATAAACAAAGAATGGGAATGCGCTCACACGGCTATTATCAGATTACTGTCGGGCATTGGATTGGATGTGTGGAGACGGCTTAGGGTTATCGGTTAGAGAATTAAATACTAAAAATACTGACTTGTTACCATAGCTGCTGGCGTTGTGATTGTGGTGTTCCTGGTGTTTTATATTTTTATATTTAGGTAAATGTTTTCTACATTCTTAGTTATTAATGAAATACATTAGTAACTCACAGTGCTAAATTGATGAGTCTTTGCAGTGGGGTTCTGTAGTTGCACGACTCAAATATCGACTTAATTTAATTTGTTTTTCTGTTAATTTACGTGGTTCTTTAATATGCTTAATATGATCTAAAAATATGTATATATAATTAACTATTGGTTACAGTACTAGTGCTTCAGAAGCAGGGGTTGAAAACGGTAAAGGTATAAAGGTATGGTACCGGTATAAAATTACGATTCAACTTTGATTTAAAGGTAGAACCAAAACGGTTTATAATTACGGTTGTGATACAGCTAAAAATGGTACCATAACTGAAATCTTTTCGGTACCGAAAAAATTAGGGAGCGAATGCGGCGTGGCAACCGGGGCAAGCAGGGCGGGGACTTCTGGCGTCGTCGTTACCGATCGTGTCAAATCTTGCTGGAACGGTGTTAGATAGTAGAAGTGTATTTGCGCGATTTTCATGCTATATTTATTTTCACTATTGCATTATTAACGTATTGTTTGTTAGTTTTATTATCGTGCCATCTTTAAAAATCCACAAGTAGGGAATGCATTCCGGATTGTTCGAAATTCAAAAAAGCCGAATAATCCGAATTTTCAAGGCGAATTGTAGATCCGGATTTTTATATTGAAATCCGGTTTTTTCGTATTTTATTCATAATTAACAAAATTATTGATGTAAAACTTACAATTTTAATAAAATTACGCGGATAAATGTCAATGTTATAATAAGAACGAACATTTAATATCATTATGAAACTTCCTCTTTCCTTCGCAATTCTCATAAGTTTGGTGGTACGTCAAGTGATGAGATGTCTCTATAAATCCGCCACCAAGTTCGTCCAAGCACAGAATCAGAAAAAAAACCTAAACCGTTGAATCGAGGAGTGACATAAGGGGACATCATTTCCCCGAAATTGTTCACAAATGCAATGGAGGATATGTTCAAGACGCTACGCTGGAAAGGCTAAATAACCTGGCTGACTCTTCTGTTCGCATCGGCTTACGGATGAACCTGGATAATACCAAGGTTACGTTCAATGAGCATGTACTACCGGAGCCGATAGCGGTGCACGGCGCCGTCCTCGAAGTTGTTCAAAAATATGTGTACCTTGGGTAGACATTGCAGTTAGCTAGAAACAACTTTGAGAATGAGGTGAACAGAAGAATTCAGTTGACTTGTGTAGAATTTGGGAAACTACGTCGATTCTTCTCATCATCGATCCCACAATGCCTCAAGTCGAAAGCCTTCAATCAGTGCGTACTACCCGTCAAGCGAGTCGAAACGTAAACACTGACGGTACGGCTAGTCCACAAGCGGGCTATGGAAAGAGCTATGCTCGGAGTTTCTCTTAGGGATAAAAAAAAGAAATGAGGTGATCGGGCAGAGAACTAAAGTTAAAAGTAAAAGTAAGCAAAGGAAGACATTCTAGTTTTGTTTGCTTTTTGTTTCATTTTATTTTGTTGATTAGATTTTTAGACATATTCTACTTAGAGCAACCGCCCGAATATCATCTGCGCGAATAGCACTTGGCCTAGAAGAGCACCTATCGATATTTTAGGCTAGTGCTTTTCGTGGATTCTAATTTCCTTTTACATTTTTGTCCACAAACAGCACCTCAACACAGCAGCCTAGTGCCTTGTCGTAGCAGTAAACAAGGAATAAACAAAACCACTACAGTACAACGTGGGACTATTCCAAGGGTGCTGCTTATCTCCAATAGTATTTAATATAGTTATTAATATGCTAGTTGATAAATTAATTAGCCATGAAAAGAAATAGGGCTACCGGTTTAAAATCAACAACAAGTACACTGAGTCAATATTAGCCTTTGCTGACGACCTTGCAATACTTACTCGTAATCCCAAACAGTGTCAGGAATTATTAAGGTTGAGGTTTATTGAGGTTGATGAGTTTTGTACGTGGACGTGCGGACTGAGAGCAAAATCAAGTAAATGTCATTGTTTATGTCTGGGTAGAAGAAACACCAAGTATACTTCTTATGATCCGGGACTCTCTATAAGCGGCCAAAAATTTGCAGAAGCAGTGCCTTTTAAATTTCTCGGTAGAAAGATAGACTACAAAGGACGCAAACCATCATTAGGTGGTTGTCGAAAATTTCATGAATGACCTCAACAAGGTACACCAACTGCCAATCAATAATATTAAAAAAGCGTGGATATACGACAACTATCTCACTTCGCGTCTCACTTGGCCTTTCCTAGTATAATATCGGTAAAACCCTCTTGGCAAAGCTAGATGCTAATGTCATAAAAATATTGAAGTCATGGTTTGGTCTAGCACATTCGGCTGATCCCTCGACTCTATTTAGGGATCACAATAGTTTTGGGCTGAAATTAAAGAAACCATGCGAACTCTATAAACATCTCAGAGTTACAAAAACGTATGTTTTGGGGAAGTCACAAGACGAATTAATTTTATCCCTCCCGAAAGACAACAAGGCCACAGAAATTGAATCAAGACTGCAATTCCACAAAAAATTTATGGCAGGTGCACAATCAAATAGAGCTGGGTTAGGTACGACAAAGAAGAAGGAAGAGCGAGACATAGTAAAAAACTTTCTACGACAAGATGAAAATGGCAGCTACAAAGTGCACGCTATGAATTTAGAAATGCAAAACGAGTGGTTAACTATTTGAGTGAGTTTTGTATCCCATTAGCTATGAAGTGGCGCATCTTGCTGTATGATTGGTCTCCTGCCTTATTAAAATTTTGTCTAAATGCCTTCCAAATGACCCTCCCTGACCAGAGTAACTTAGTAAGGTGGGGAAAAATTTTGTTATACTTGTGGAGAGGCGATATGTACAGCAAGACACCTATTGGTGGGATGCAAGGTGCTCTTGAATAGAAGTCACTACTCACATCGTTATGACAGAGTACTTAAAATCATACGTGAAGCTATAAGCCTTTCAGTGGCTAGGGCCCAAAAATGATTGACCACAAACAAAAGACAAATTAACTTTATTAAAGAAGGCTCCACTGGAAATTCTAAGAATAAGCCTTACTCAATCCTGGGTACAGCACCTGACTGGACTATTTTAATGGACACGCATGAAAAGCACTATAAAATCCAAGAAGATGTGTGTGTTTCATCATCCAGACCGGATGATGAAACACCATGCCGTGGGAAACTAACATACCTAAAGACCACGCAATGAAAGAAAACAAAATTATTATGATTCCTAAATGAATTAACTAAAAACGGTTGTCGGTTATATAGTTAGTCTATATGCTGTAGAAGTAGGAGCAAGAGGTATACCAGCAAAATCTCTCTATTACCTGTTGAAAGACCTTGGCTTGGCCAGAACTGCAGTAAGTTCTATACTAAAGCGAGTGTCTAAAGCTGCATTAGCAGGTTCGTACCAGATTTGGCTGGGCAGGGAGAGAAACACGAGTAGTGAAGGTGAGTGTGGATGTACGTCGGAAAAGGGGCCTCTTAAACCTACACCCGTGTCACAAGTCCCGGGAACTACTCGGAGTTTCTCTTTCTGCCACACAATGGACCCTGCACCCGCACGATGAATCCATGGAACGCTAAGAAGTTTGTCTCTCTGTTCGTTCTTAATAAAATACTGACATTTATCCGCGTAATTTTATTAAAAGTATTAGTTCTACATCAATAGTTTTTAAATTGTGAATGAAATCCGAAAAAACCGGATTTCAATATAAAAATCCGGATCTACAAAACGCCTTGAAAATTCGGATTATTCGGCTTTTTTGAATTTCAAACAATCCGGATTGCATTCCGTACTATCAACTGCCTAATTGTTTTATTTGATACTAGCTGATGCCCGCGGCTTCGCACGCGTGGGTTTTGATCTGTTACAAAGTTTTCGTCACGACTCACCCCCCTCTCCTCCACTCTTTTCCTCCACTTCCTTTGCCTACGGTGCCGAAGGTGCCCATCTCGGGCGAGGTGGTGGTGGGCACTTAGTGGGAGCCGATACGTCGTTGCCGACTTACTGGGGCCCGTTGATACAATAGTTGGATGAAAGGGGCCGATTTAAACTATTTAGGGATCCGGTGTTAGTTCTCCTAGCGAACCGTGGTCCAAGCGAGCTCGCACCACATCTGTTTTCATTTACATGAAATCTGAAGTACAATATCATTTGAAACTTTCAAAACTGTCAACGCTGTAGTACAACAAACCATTCAAAGCAGCTTGCAAGGCTTTATTCGAATATGATCAACATTGGCATAGAGCCCTGGAAGAAGTGGCCCTGTGTAAAAACCACATTCTTAATTTCCAACCAAGTAGGTTACCATTTTTCTCGATCCATAAGCGTTAAAAAGGCGATTTTACAAAGACAATTTGCTTGCATACTACGTTTAGATAGAAGACCGGTGTAGTACCAGCATCGGTGTAGAGCTCTGAAAAAGCCAGTCCTATGTCATTCTCCCTTCATGATCGATAAACGAAGTTTCAAGTACCTCAATATGATGTTAAACACAAATAATTAACCAAAAAATTTTCAACCATTTTTTACCCCCTCAAATATTTAATTATGAAAAAATCCTTATAAACAACAAAATTTATACCAAAAAGCTAACGTAGTTTCACAAAACTTTCATGTGGGATGTGGGTTCGAGGCATGAATGGTAGAGGATGATCAGTAGGATAAAAAGTGTTCAGAAACTTGACAGGATAGAGAACTGATTCGACTGTACTGACCACTGTGTCTATAAATTTTTATATTTCTTCAGCTTCAAATGATGTCAGCAAAACATCATTAATTACTGCTGCTTGGTCATTAGTGGGTGCGTGGTGGTAGCTATTCCTAAGTTAAAAAACACGGAATTATGAAGTGAGGTGATTTTTTTTTCAACGTTTTATTTTCATGTTTTAAAAGTGTATTTTTTTAAATATGCCTCCATATTAAATAAAAAGATAATTTGGATGCGTTAGAAAGGCAGTTTCACTATACAAACTTTGCCAGGCCCCCAAAAGCGGTGCGTCCTAGAAAAAATAAATCGTTACTAAATGGAAGTTTATCAAATTATCTTCTAAATGGAAGTTTGTCAAGTGGTCTACCAGTCTATATTGATTTAATCCACCAGTCAGCTGCTTAGTGTTGTTGCAACACACCTGTTACCTTTTCCTGCCTGAGATACGGGTCTATGCCCAGTTACTATTATTTTTGTACTGCTTAGTATAGTTGATAATGTCATAAGGTACAACAGTGTAATTCTATACACTTTTTTCTATTTCCCAACATTTGTCTTTACCGAATAAACAAAAATCGGCCAAGTGCAAGTCGGACTCGCGCACGAAGGGTTTCTTTACCATTGACTACGAAAACAACATTAGGTACCTACATTAATTTAGTTAATGTAGTGCCTACCTGTTACCATTTATTGATATCAAGCAAAAATAAGCAAAAAATTGTTTTTTTGTGTGGGAACCTCCCATAAATATTAATTTAATTAATGATTATTAAAGTTAGAAATATAACTGAGTGTTATGTGAATATTTGAAGTGCCATTATGTGCCTGTTGCCATTATTAATATCGAACAAAAAAGGACAAAAAAATGTATTCCCATACAACAAACGCGATTTTTTTTGTCCCTTCGATATTTGTTTTATTTTGTTTTTAGTATTTGTTGTTATTACCGCAATGGTAGCAAAAACACATAATTTGTGAAAGTTTCAACTGTCTAGCTATCGCGGCTCTTGAGATACAGCCTGGTGACAGGCAGACGGACAGACGGACAGACAGCGAAGTCTTAGTAATAGGGTTCCGTTTTTACCCTTTGGGTACGGAACCCTAAAAATGATTAAGTTCTAAATAATACCATTCTTATGGTAAGTACCGATATTTATTTTCTGAATATGTACCAATATACATATAGATAAGACATCCAATAGGAATTTTCAAGTTTTGTCTTTTCGTTACATAGCCTCCTTATTTCTTCGTCAACTTTGTCCTTCAGGGCATATGGAATACGTTGCGGCTAGATGAAAATTGGTGTCACATTTTCTTGAAGCACTAATTGAGCTTTGTAGTTTGATATTCAAACAAGAGTTCCGTCAAACACCATTGTTAAATCTTCTAGTAATCTGACCAATTTTGAGTTGTTGATAATTTACTAACTGAATTTTATCCAACTCTTCAAATTCTAACTCACAAGGATCCCGTGGAGCACAAAAATATAATATAATACGTTTTCTGATGTAATTCTGGGCTCAGAGATGTATGATTGAAGTGTATTAATTTCCTTGTATCGATATCATCATATCTGTTCAGTTTTAAGTACATATCCAACCGTTTAATGATGTTTTTGAATGTTTCGTCCTTGTCTAATGGTACTGAGTTCAATTTAGATGTCCTAAGATTTGTTTGTGACCGACCTTTGCTCCTCAGTACCTTCTGCATACATGGAATTGTTTCGTGCTATCGAATTCAAACTCTGCAGTTTTAGTTTAAGCTGTGTTGTAATACCCTGAAGGTTATTTTTTTCTTCAATGTCAGATTCCAACTGTGGGTCATCAGTAATATTATTTGTAGTCGTATCTCTTCCAAATTATTCTTGGTTCATTTGTCACTTCACCAGCTGATCACTCACTAATTTTAATTCATAATCAGAAATTTCTCGTAGGTTTTGTATCTGGCTGCCGAATTTTGTAATGCAGCCTTTAATTAAAGTTCTACACGTTTCAATTCAGTTAATTCATCCATTTCGGCGCCAATTATTAAATTCTAAAATAATACTATTCTGTTTGTAAGAAATTACCTATTTTTTTTCTGATTGACACATTGAATGTCATAACAAACTAAGTAGTCAGAGTACAAATATGTAAAGAGTATGGATATGACGCGGAACCGAACAAATTTTGCCCCCATTTTTTATCCCCTTAAAGATTAAATTTTCAAAAATCCTGAAAGACGTCATTCTTAATTTTTAATCAGGTAGCTGAATACCAATTTTCATCGACTTAGCTTCAAAACTGACGGAGTTTCATACAAACTTATGGGGCCCTTTTTACCCCCTTAGAGGCGGAATTTCCAAAATTCCTTTCTTAGTGCTCACCTACACTATAAAAGGAAGCACGATGAAAATTTTCAGATTTTAAATCCCAGTAGTTTGGGCTGTGCGTTGATATGTCTGTCAGTCAGTCAGTCAGTCAGTCAGTCAGTCATTAAATCAGTTTTCATTTTTATATATTTAGATAACATAACAAAGACAATATAAGAGAATATAATTAGTAATTTTTAACCCGATTGGACCATTTGATATAACATAACAAAGACAATATAAGAGAATATAATTAGTAATTTTTAACCCGATTGGACCATTTGATATAACATAACAAAGACAATATAAGAGAATATAATTAGTAATTTTTAACCCGATTGGACCAATCGCGCCCAAACGACAACACTTGTCAAAGTTGATTCATAAACACACGGGGCACACAATCCCAATAACCTGCGTGGCACTAATGGCAAGAAATTTTCGTTCAAATTGATGGGGCCCACACGGGGCGGCGCCCTCGGTATAATTCAATGAAAACCTTTATTTCATAATTTCAATATCTAAAAAAATAATGATAACGCAATATTACAATACCAAAATTGTACTGGTACCGTTTCTTTCAGGTATAGTAATTTAAAGGTATCATTGTTCTAAGGTATCGAAATTTAAAGGTATGACGTCATACCGCTAACCGATTTAACCTTTTTTTTTCGGTTATTCAATCCCTGTTCAGAAGGCATGTTATCCGTTAGACTCGGCTTCTGCCGTAAAATAAAAGTCGTATTAGAAATCAATATTTTTAATTAAATGCCTGTGAAACGGTGGTTTGGACTAAGTTCTTATAATGTATAAGTAGTTTACTAAGATTTTTAATGATTAAAGAAAACTATTCCAGCGTCTGCGGCTATATTTAAGCTGACCTGCTAAAAAGGGGAGGAAAGAACTTATCTAACTTTACGTTTATTTGTTTTCACACTTACCACTAGCCGTAAAATCGATATCAAGTAGGTATCCTACTTTTTATCCTAAGTTTGTAACATACCCATAGTTTGTTTACCTACTTAATATATTTCCATATGCGGATACCAATAAATAGCTCAGCAGATATTATTTAAGTATTCTATTATTTGTTTGATGTTGGTGTTCCGAAAATAAAATATACGTACCAATATTACGTCAACGCGACGACATACAACTTTGTATGATACAAGCTGGCCCCCAATTCCGCTAATTTACAAATGGCTCAATAGAATCGCAATTGCATCGTAATTGTATATTTTGACACATTTAATATGGTAGTAGTAATGTCTAAATATACGATTGCGATGCCATTGCGATTCTATTGAGCCATTTGTAAATTATCAGAATTGGGTCCCTGAGTGCTTGCAGTGACAGTGTGACCGACTTAAGGGCTGAACACGTTTACGACATATAACTACGAAAACAGATACGTAATATACAGGATGATATTTTAACCACTTTCCAATAGGCGTTCAGTATCGTGTTTAGAGCCCATTTATGAAGTTAAAAATGTAAATCAAATTTTTACCTGTAAATATTTTTTGCAATATTGTTTTCAATTTTTACGGTGGCTTTTTCTAGGCATGTTAAGGAATAAAGGGAAAATCAAAAACTTATGAATAGTATCGTAATGAATGAATGAGATGCGCAGGAGAATTGCTAGGCGGCTGTATCAAAAATTTTAGATTTTTGGCAGAAATTTTTTAAGTGCTTTATGTACTTACTGGGTAATACCAAAAGAAAAAATACGTCATTTGTTTTTTGTTCCGTAGATTGATACCTATATAATTTTTTTAAAGGTGGTTAATATTTCATCCTGTATAATATGCCTTACCGTTAATGGTTTTTGTTTGCCGGGGTGGTAAAGTGCGTATTTAGGTAAGTGATGTAGGGAGCTCCGAGAATGCTTGATGTATCCGTCATAATCAGCTTACTGTTGCGGACGCGGCGAAGCAACGTAGTAGGTAATGCAATCTCGTAGGTACTCGTGAGATCTCGGCCTTTTTTAAGCGAGATTGATCTCGGATAAAAAAAGGGCGAGATCTCGCGAGTTTAACGAGATTGAACTTGAAAATAAAAGCGCGGCAGTTTGCATGCTGACACTGTTATAAAAGAACTGTTTTATTATTACTAAAAAAAATTGTTCGATATAAGAAGAGAAGACTGGTTGTTTCTTTCATTTGTTATTTGATAGAAAATTACGTCAAAGTTTAATACTTAGTTTATCAAAAAATATAGACAAATACGTCAAACAAGTTAATGCATAAAAGTCTTTTGAAAAATTTTGTGGTTTATCTTATACTACTCATAATTTTTTTCCTGATAATTCAAAATATTGTGATTTTTGGCAAAAACACACAAAACTGCCAAGCTAGCGAGATCTCGAAATTGGCGAGTTTTCGCAGTAAGTATAGTTATTTATATACTCGATATCAATTTTCAAAGTTCAATTATTGTTGTATTATTAATAAACAAAACCTCGCATCGTCGGCAGAGGAGTTGCAGGAGATGGTAAATATAGTGCATGAAGATTTGAACAAGAAAGGAATGAAAGTGAATGTAAGTAAGACAAAAGCAATAGTTTTTGAAAAGGAGTATAGCATGACAGAGTGTAACATTTTGATAGGAGATGAAAAAGTGGAGCAAGTGAAGGAGTTTGTTTATTTGGGATCATTGTTTACAACGGATGGAAGGTGTAATAGTGATATTGAAAGGAGAGTAAATGCCGGCAACATGGTGAATGGAGCGTTGCACGCTTTTATGAGCAGTCAGAAGGTGTCCGAAAAGGCCCGTCTGGCTGTGCATGGAGGGGTGTTGGTTCCAACACTGATGTATGGAAGTGAAAGTTGGGTGTGGCGGAGAAAACATGAAAGCAGAATAAATGCAGTGGAAATGAGAGCGTTAAGAAGTATGGTTGGAGTCAATCTGAGTGACAGGATTAAAAATAGTGTGATAAGGGATCGATGTGGTGTAAAAGAGGATGTAGTGACCAGTATTGAAAAAGGAATGCTTAAATGGTTTGGACATGTTGAGAGGATGAATGAAAGCAGGTTGACTAAAAGGATATATATGGCGAGTATGAATGTTGGAAGGGGAAGGCCTCGACGAACTTATCTTGATCAAATCGGGGAAGTTCTAAAGAAAGGTCAGGTTAAGAGTACCATAAACCGGCGAGCGTGTATGAAAAGATTAATGAATGTGGATGAAGCGAAAGTAGTCTGTAAGGATCGTAGCAAGTGGAAAGATGTGGTCTCTGCCTACCCCTCCGGGAAAAAGGCGTGAGTGTATGTATGTATGTATGTATGTACAAAACCTCTGCTCCTCACAATACTTATAATCATTTAATTTAATTATTACATTAAATAAATGCATACATAATTCCGTCGATATGACAAGACGTTCTGAACATCTACTCAAGGGATACGCCGTTGCGTTTATTGATTGTTTTCTGCCTCGATCGATATGCAAACAACAACAAAATATAGGTACACAATTGATACAATAAAATAATAATAACAAAATAAGTACGAATCGTATGACTAGATAGATTTGACCACAGAGTACTTGACGACAGACAACTATCAGGTTTTTTCTTAAATCGCTGCTATCTCTTATAATGTTGCTATAAATGAGCC
This sequence comes from Anania crocealis, assembly GCA_949315895.1. Lineage (NCBI taxonomy): Eukaryota > Metazoa > Arthropoda > Insecta > Lepidoptera > Crambidae > Anania > Anania crocealis. The sequence continues at coordinate 4,511,649 of OX438856.1, forward strand.
TAACACATTTTTATTTTGAGTGAATTAATAAAAAACGGAGGTCTTTAAATTAATAAATCAGGCATCAATGGGTTTGTAAAAAATTGTTCTTTCATCTAGTTTAAATCAGTGCAAAGTTTAGTTTTAGTACCAAGCTCCATAGTAAAAAAATTATATCCTTTACCTTTTATGTTAAAATATCTTTTTAAGTTCTTTAACTTATATCTGAGACACACGTTTGCCTAGATTTAAGCGTTTAAAAAAAAATAGATTAATTATGTCCAAAAAAGCAGCGCCATCAACTGATCCAATTATGTTTTCAAACCATCCAGGAACTCATTGAAATGTACACACAAAGTTTCATTCAAATTGGTTCAGCAAACGGACGGACACATAAAAAACTATTATATTATGAGGATATAGGTTTAGTTATCTGTGACGCAAGTTTTTAATATCTCCATGTGTCAGCACAATATAACACCCGGAACTTATTAAAAAAAAAAACAAAAACTATTCACAGATAATATCACATCTGTTTTGTCAAGTTTGAATGATATTTATAAATTTTATCATCAATTACTTACTATCAATGAAAACATCGGTAGGTCTTTATTAATATTATGTACTTAAAAAAGCTTGTTATTCGTAGCACGAAATGATATAATAAGATTTCCATTTGTGGATTTAGTGTTTTTATATAACTAGATGAAAAGTATTTATTTTTAAAAGATCTCTAGGTTTTCGATCTCTTTCATGTAATCGACCTACTTATGCAAAGCTTTGAAAGATTTTGTGCATCATCCAAAATCGTTATTTTTGTCCAGGTGTTTGTTACAGGTGACCAGGGCCCCAATTCCGCTAATTCACAAATGGCTCAATAGAATCGTAATATTTGCATATTTTGACATTATTACCTTAATAAGTGTGTGAAAATATACAGTTGAGATGCAATTGCGATTCTGTTGAGCCATTTGTAAATTAGCTAGATAATATCTAGTTTTGTATCTAAAACAGTGAATTCAAAGATTTGAATTCTTTAAACATTGAAAAAATGGGATCTATCTTACTAAAGTACCTCGCTGGTACACTTGGACTCAGAAAGCTGAATTAACATACAAATAAAACTTGACAAAAATAAATCAAACCCTGAAGGGGATAAAAATGGGACTAAAATTTTGTATTTTAGTGTGTAGGTTATGTTTTTGAGCTAGAAGTATAAAATTTTGTTATAAGGCAACAGATTTAGGTATTGTAAAAGTATGCCTACGTGGAAACTAGGTCGTAACTCTTATTTATGCATACATACAAATAAACAGTGATCAGTTGAGAAGGATTACTAGAAAGATTGGGTACATCAAAACATGCTGTATCGTAAGTACGTATTAGTTTTTTTTCGATTTTAATTCCAATCGAACATACATTTGGGTTAAAGTGGGATTATGTGGTTGCGGTTCAATCAGGGGGACACTTTGGAGTAAAGTTTTTGTATTGGCATCCGCCTTTCAATACGCGTGCAGATTTTTAAATCAATTAGGCTTCTTAAAGTGGGTGGCGCCGAAAGATTCCGTTACATAATCATCATGACAAGTAGCGTAGTTTTGCCATCATAGATTTAATCATCTATATTAAATCTATGTTTGCCATCGACTTCGCTAAAGTGTAGGCATCTTACGGCCGGTCCTAATAACCTATCTATCTTCAGTTTTGGCATATTGAAGATAGAAAACAACTTTTGTCTTTGTTTCTCTGGACGGCAAAATCAGAGATAGAAACTATTTCCTATCTCCGAAATGTCAAAACTGGCGATAGATAGATTATTGGGACCGGCCGTATGACAACAATACACTCGGGCGATCTGTGATAATCAGTTTCATTGAGAAGTCTTGCTAATTCTATTGCGAACACGACAAGCAAAAATAGCTGAATTCTTACTATCTGCGCTCCAGTGTGGTACCGAGTGCATAGCTTAATATGCAGTACGTACTTTTTTTTTTTTTTTTTTTATGTCGCCCTTTATAGGCTCAGCTCTGTCCCCTGATATGTTTTTTCAGGGAATTTTGCTTTCTTGGGCTTTTTATTTTTTATTCTTTATTTATTTTATTTATTTTCCATCTTTTTTATTACTAAATTAATTATAGACAGGGTATTTATTAACTATTCTACACTTTTGATTTACAAATTAACAACGAGTTCGCAGTTGCGACTATTTTGAACTTATTTCTAACACACATTTTGAAACTATATTATAATTTTTAAGTTGAGGCAAGTGGACTTCACACAGTCCCGTTTTCATTATATTCTAATATCTTATATCTATCTTAATTTATATTTTACATCGGTTTTACACTGTTTTGGTTACAATTCCTTATTCTATTTTCATTGCTTAAGTGCTATATGCTCAACATATATTATAAACAATGCTTATATATCCTTATTCCTATTATTAACTATGCTATTATTTTTAAACAGTACATTATGAACCTATCTCTATTATTTTTATCTTGGATACAATCATATAACTTGTCTTTATCTATCTTAGTTCCTGTCAGCTGCTCAAAATCATGTCTGAGCATTGCGTGAACGGGACACTCTGCCAACAGGTGGGGGACTGTCTCTTCTACTGCTGGGTCACATACACACGCCGGGCTCTCCCTGCACTTGAAGCGGTTCAAATATTGGGAGAACCCACCGTGTCCCGTGAAGATCTGAGTCAGTTGGCCTGAAGGCCGAATGACTTTTATAAGCCGGTATGCATCAGTGACGTTGGGGAAAAACTTTTTAGTAGTCGAAGCAGTCTGTCCGTTGGTGTACCTATCGTTCCATTTGACTATAGTTTCCTCCCGCAGCATCTTTTTGGAAGCTAATGCTGCCTCCTTCGCCAGTTCGTCCGCTCGCTCGTTGCCAGGGAGTCCTGCATGGGCTTTAATCCAGAAGAAGGAAATATCTTGGTTATCTAAAGGCATAAAGATATCATGTAAAAATAAACGTCTGCTTAAAATATTTAAGAATCAAACAAAAAGTCATATATTGAATGATCACTACAAAAAATATGTAAGAATGTTAAAGAGAGCTGTAAACATATCCAAAAAACTACAATATATAAAAAAAAATTAAAAAATCCAAGAACATAACTAAAACAATGTGGCAAATCATAAAGGAGGTTACACATAAAAAACAGAAAAAAACATTAAAAAATATTAATTTAAATATCGAAGGTAAGACCATTCGAGACCCTCAAATAGTATCGAATGCACTAAATAAATATTTTGTTTCAGTAGGGTCTGGCAAAAAATTTAATTATGTCCCCGGAAATCGTCCCAATCAACATTCTATAAACAACTCCATTTATCTAAGCCCAGTAAGTGCTGACGAAGTTGATAAAATTATAAAATCACTCAAAAATAAATCAAGTTACGGTGCTGATGAATTTCCCTCTGCATTGATTAAATATTGTAAAGAAGAGCTAAACTCACCTCTAACATTATTGATCAATCAGTCCTTTGATGAGGCAATTTTTCCTGATTTATTAAAAATAACAATAATAAAACCAATACCTAAAAAAAGAAATGCAGTACAACCGGAAGGTTTTCGACCTATAGCCCTTTTATCTACTTTCTCAAAAATATTCGAATCCGCTATGGCAAACCGTGTTAAGTCGTTTTGCGAAAAATATAAGGTATTTAATGAAAGTCAGCATGGTTTTCGCAGACAAAGATCAACAATCACAGCAGTATATAAGTTCATGAACGAAGTTTTAGGCATAATAAATACAAGTCGCTACGCAATAGCAATAATGTTAGACATGAGCAAGCCATATGATCGAGTGTCGCATGAAATTCTACTAGAAAAATTATACGTAAGTGGAATACGTGGTCAAGCACACTTGTGGCTTAAATCATATTTGAAAAACCGTCAGCAACATGTAGAACTAGATAATTATGATGACAGTAATGATACTTTGACAAATGTAAGGTCTGACAAGCTAAGAATAGACCATTCGATTCCTCAAGGCAGCATACTAGGTTGTCTTCTTTTCTTGGTTTATATAAATAATGTGAAAGAATGTATAGATAAACAGTGCATAATATATGCTGACGACATTACTGTTGTATTCCCATGCAATAATGTCCAAGATCTACAAATACAAATACACAACACCCTGGAACACATAATTGAATGGTTACATAATCATAACCTAGAAATTAACATATCTAAAACAAAATTGATGCAATTTAAACCCAGGCAAAAGCAACCATTAACTTCGTATATCTCGTATAATAATAATAAGATAGATTTTGAGACCTCTTGTACCTTGCTAGGAATAGAAGTGGATACAAATGTCGACTGGAAAGCACATATTGAAAAGATTGCTGCAAAACTTTTAAAATTTACGTACGCTTTATATGAATTAAAAAAGTACACCGATTTAAGTGCTGCAATGAGTGCTTATTATGCTTACGCTAATGCATGGCTTAGCTACGGTATCATCCTTTGGGGAAATAGCTCTTTTGTAAATCGTTTGTTTGTCATCCAAAAACGATGTATCAGAATTCTTGTCAATATGGACGATAGGGAAAGTTGCAGACCCCATTTTGTCAAGCTTGGGATACTAACTCTTGTTTCTTTATATATTTTAGAAATATGCAAACTATTCAGAAGAAACAAGAGTATGTATGCGCAAGCAAAAGATTTCTATCATCAACCACTTAGTTTAAGAAACAGAAATAGACTGGTTGCACCTTTTACTAAACTTCACATGGTAAGCTCAGGCACTTATCACATGTCGATAAAAATTTATAATAAATTACCACAAACACTTCAGGAAATAGACAAAGATGCTGAGTTTTATATAAAGTTAAAGGATTTTTTGCTACATAAATGTTATTACTCGCTTAAAGAATATTTTGATGTTAAATTTTAATTATGTTTTTATGTTTATTTTATGTTTTAAAGATTTATTTTGTATTTTGTATTTTGCGATACCCCTACGGGGTCATGTTAATGGGACTCAATATTTGTATGTACTATCTTTAATACCAACATGTTGCAATAAATTATATGACTATGACTATGACTATGACTATCTTTATTCTGTTTCAAGGCCCGCTGCAAATTATCCCTGGCTTTGTGTGCAAGAGGATGGAGAGAGTCATGGCTAGTGAGCGTCTCGAGCGCTGCTCTAGAGTCGCTGTACACACCATAACTCTTTTCCACCCTCTTAAGGATGACGACCGTTGCTTCGCATATGGCCAAGAGTTCCGCCTGGTAAACTGTGCAGTACGCGGACAGACAAAGCTTTCGGTTCTGGATCTCGGCATCACCTTTCCATATGGAAAGTGATGCTCCGACCTTTCCCTCTAGCTTGCTGCCGTCGGTGAAGATCCGCACCTCTTGCACATTGTGCCTGGCAACAAGGTTTTGGTCTACCAAGCCTATGAACTCCAGGTCCATATGCGATGCCGGATGCGGCGATTCCGCAAATCAGCAGTACGTACTAGGTAGCGATCTGAACTATGAGTTTGGTGCGACCAAACCTCATATCTAATCTAGCACACGCAGTAGGTACGTCGCGTCTAGGCAGGAACGCGCATTGATTGATACCATAGGGAAATATTTCTTTCCCTATGTTGATACTAACAAGAGCGCGTTTTAGTCAAACGCATAAGTAATTGCTAGATTTTCTGCGTCTGATGGTCATTCTACACGCGAGTTCAAATCTAAAATTGTAAGATGTTAGACTCTTTAGATTTTTTTAATCAATATTATTGAAAAGGCTGTCTAACGATGAAATCAGGGACGATATAGGTGCTGCACTGTCGTCAATCGCTGGCGGCAAGGGCGACGATGTTCCTGACTGGCATTAACAGAACTTCTGTCACCTTCCGAACCGCCGTTTCCTGTGCATAGAGAGAAAAATATTTAGGAGTCAGCGACAACATCTCCTGAGGATGCTACGTGAAGTGGCAAAACGCGTCGAGGTTTTTCATATGTGTTCATATGAGGTGTTGGGTACCAATAATTGCATTACCTGTACTTGCACTTTATAGGGAGGGCTGGTGGTTTTCCTGCATGAAAAAGTGCTTGTTCATTCAGTGTCAGTGCGGGTAGTGTGGTGCCCTGGCACCTGGGCCGGTGTTAACGAGCAGAAATCATTAGCAAAAAAATTTCAAAATCCATGTTTAGTGTTTAGTGTGGCTGAGCTAAGAACCGAATGCCCCCGTTTTTTCTAACGGCTGCCCAATAGCAAGCGAGGCTACTCCGTGTGGAGCATCGAGCCAACCAGCTACCTGTTGCTTCTTCTCACTACAACAACTTCCACTGCTTTGACGACTTCTATGACGGCTACCACGCACCGTGCCCTCCGCCTCCATGGAAGCTATAATAGGTGCTGAAGGTGCTCAACTTCAGTGACTTGCCGATAAAGTTGCGCTTAGAGTTCTTGAGACGCTCGAGTAACTCTGTATTTGAACTATCTATTTGAGAGCGAAAAAAAAATGCCAATGTAGTTATGTATATAATAGAGGTAAGATCCAGCTGTAACCTCTTTACGATTAAACCCCTAAATTTGCGTTGTTTAAAAGGGTTCCTTTGGCACCACTATTTACCTGTCACGACTGCAGTTCTCTGTTAGGGTACCTGGCTACCGGGTCCCTTTGTATGCTTAGACCTTTAAAACTATACGCATCGGATTTTGATTGGTCTATACTCAATAGATAGAGTGATCAAAAGGAAAGTTTATATATATGTATAATGCATACAAAATATAGTAGAAGAACACTAATAGTTTTAGAGGCTTCCAAAAGTTCCAATGTGATGTCATAAAAACACATTTTTTGCGCTAACATTGCTAACGCTGGCTAAACCCTACGGGATAGATCAAAATAATGTACTATAGTATTGTACATCTTAAAAAGGTCTAAAAAAAAGACCGCGATGTTAAATTTCCTATCTCTTATGGATAACCCACAATAACCATTTTTTATCTTTTACTTTTTACGAGAAATAATGGTTTATTTACGAAGCTATTTTAAGCAATTCAGCATTCATCCTTATCCAATTAAGTACCTATATATTGTGCATTTAATATAGATAAATATGGCATTTTAGTCTAGTGACAAAAAAGCTGTGAAGTATTTAGTATCAGTAGTATTTAGTATTATATTATCTGTGGTATCAGCATTGCACCCGTGCGAAGCCGGAGCAGTTCGCTAGTTAAACATATTGGTGATAATGATTAACGTTGTGTCATGCAACGTTGCCGCTTTATTAAAGCTGACCATTTTTAGTTTTGTTAAGAGGAGCTCAAATGAAAAATAAATAGGTATCTTTTAAAGACTTCAATATTAACGACAAAAATGAGAGCCCTATCTAAGGCAGTGGAAATTTTAATTTAACTCAGAATGTTAAGCTCTGAAGATTTATTTATTACTTATTTAACTGCAGCTATTAACAAAATTAACAAATATTAATCGAATAAGGCAACTTTGCATAAAAATAAATAAATAAATAAATGTGGACAACATCACATACATAGTTCTGATCCCAATTTGAATAACTATTTAAAGCATTCTAATTTTGGAAACCAGAAACAACGAAGGTACCACAAACACCCAGACCCGAGAAAATGTAGAAAAACACATTTTTTCTACATGACCCGTCCGGGAATCGAACCCGGGACTTCGGAGCAGGCGACACCTTGAAAACCGGTGTGTACGCCACTCCGCCAAGGAGGTCGTCATAACTACATATATTTTAGCAACTTAATTGCAATTATAATATCAGTATATAAATTTGAAAAATTTATATAAACAAATTAAGTATACATCGATTAACCCAACACCCTGTACAATTATTGTACTTGTTATTAATATCATTCGTTTAACAGTGTCTGATTTGGACTTTATTAACTGAAATCTGTGTTTTCATGTAAACACTTATCTTTGTAAATACGCGTCGCGTCGCAATATAAAAACACCAAGCTTACTTAGATAAGGATATTCGAAGCTGTGTGTCCGCACCAGCAAGTCGTAGTTTTCCTTTGTGGTGGTTCTGCGTCTTATCACCACTATGGACGCATTTACCGTTCTGTTGTGTCTTAGCGTCGTGGCCGCGGTGATCTATTATTTTTTAACGCGAAATTTAAACTATTGGGAGAAAAGAGGAGTTGTCGGACCAAAACCTTTACTATTCTTTGGAAGCATAAAAGATTTTGTACTCAGGCGTTCTACTGTTCATGAAATTTTCGGGGAATATTATAATCAGTATCCCAAAGAAAAACTAGTTGGCCTCTTTCGCTTCTGGAACCCAGGTGTACTGGTACGTGACCTTGACATCATACAACATGTGTTCATTCGGGACTTTGACAATTTCGTTGACCGAGGATTCAGCGTGCCCGATGTCGGAGTCGGAAGTAATATTTTTTTTGTCGAAGGAGAAAGATGGCGGGTGTTGCGATCACGTCTGTCGCCTATTTTTTCTACTGGCAAGCTTAAGAACATGTTTTCTTTGCTTGAAGAGCGTGGAGACCAGTTCATGAAATACTTAGAGCCAGTTTGACAGAAGTCCTCAGATCAGAACGTGTACCCGCTGGTACAGAAGTTCACCATTAGCTCGATCGCAGCCTGCGCCTTCGGCATCGACATCGACTTGAACGTGCACGATGAGAAACTTTCTGAAATCGATAAACTAATTTTCTACAATAAAATTACATCTGATATGGATATGGCATATCCTGGAATTCTTAAACTAATAAACACTGACATTTTCCCAGCTGTTGTCACAAATTACTTTAGCAATCTCGTTAAAACTATAATGGCTGAACGCAAAGGAATCCCGAGTAATAGAAAAGATTTCATGGATTTGCTTTTAGAATTAAAAAACTGTGGTGAAATTCATGGCTCAAAAAAACACGAAAACGATAAGGATCGTTCTTTAAAAATCACCGATCAATTGATGGCCGCCCAGGCATTTGTTTTCTATGCGGCTGGTTACGAGACCAGCGCTACTACCCTCGGTTTTATGCTGCATGAGCTCGCACTCAACCAGGACATCCAGGACAAACTCGTAGAGCAGATGAAGGAAGTGCTAGAAGAAAACGACGGTAAATTCAGCTATGAATGTTTAAAAAAAATGACATACTTGGATCAAGTACTAAATGAGACACTAAGGATGTATCCAATTGCCGACCCTCTGATCAGACGATCACTGTCGGACTACAAGATCCCTGGTACGGACGTGACCATAGGCAAAAACACGATGGTGTTTGCATCGGCGCGAGGCATCCATTACGATGAGCAGTACTACCCCGATCCGCACAAGTTCGACCCGGAGCGCTTTACCCCGGAAAACATTAAGTCCAGGCACCCATGCTCCTACATGCCTTTCGGTCTCGGGCCTCGGAACTGCATCGGTTAGTATAGTATTTTATTTTAACCAATAACAATGAGGTTTTGACTTTTGACATTTGATGAAGTAATGGTCTAATGCGTTAGGTCCGAGATTGCATTGAAATGAAAGATAGATTGAGTGTTACATTATATTTTTATTTATCCCGATGTTTCGAACACTTTAAAGCGCTCGTTGTCACGGCTTATGTGAGAATCAGGGTTTTTCAGGTCTTTTGCAGCAAGTTTTTTTCTGGATGAGGCTTTCCGGTGGCAACTATAATAGGGAAGTAGGGTATTGTTTATTCCACTGGGAGACCTTAAATGAGATTGGTCCTCCGTGAGTGGCAAAGCTTTAGCGAAGGATTTTGTCGACATTTAAGCCTTTAAGGCACAAAGAGGCACTGAATGCTTGGATCATGTTCCTTTGCTCTTTCAATTTATAAGTGATAACGGCTAAGGCAATTGTAGCGAAGTAGATTGAGAACCAGCATTTGAAACATATGTTGTTTTATTATCTACAAAAGGTTAAGGTTTTCGTGCTAGTCGGCAATGATGACGCAGGTGAATAATTATCGTTATCTTCATGGTCAATCATTAATAAATATAAATAAAATTGGTAGACACGGTCATAGTGTCGCGAACACCATTAGCTTTATTAGGTTTACTGAGGACTTACTGCACATAATTTTGCTATATCAATGTGTACGATACATATTTTTTACAGATATAATAAGTATTATATTGTCATAAATACAAAAAAGATACTTCAAAATAAACATATTAAGATATGGCGAACTGTTTACTGAGATATAACAAATTCAATTAAATCGAGCGAATACTCAGTCAAACAGCAGTGATTCGTGTTCATGTTTCAATACAATAGCGTTAATTAATTTAGTGTATTTCGCAATGCAGGCTTGGCCCTCTATGGATCAGATCATTTTCAAATTTGACCGTTTTTCGTCCAATTTACAAAAGAGGATACACATAATGAGAGATGGAGATCAACAAATACACGAGCGTACCTATACGCTTTCAAAAAATTATAAAACAATGTTTTTATATTAAGTAGGCATTTTATTTGTTTTAAAATAAGATAATCTAAGCTAAGCCACAGACGGACGGACAGACAGATAATCGGACATAGCCTAAATAAAGATATTATTTTTTAACAATGGAACTCTAAAAATATTCCACTGATGGTAATACTCGTAAAACAAAAAATATTTGAAGTGCGATATTAAGTTAACTATAATAATTTAATGCGTTTTATTACAGTTTAGTAACAATAAGAGAAAATCGAGTCGAGAGCGAGTCGGATTCGCGCACGAAGGGTTCCGTACCAAAAAGGCCAAAAAAACGGGTTTGTTGTATGGGAGCCCCCTTTTTATATTTATTTTATATTGATTTTAGTATTTGTTGTTATTGCGGCAACAGAAATACATAATTTGTGAAAATTTCAACTGTCTAGCTATCGCGGCTCTTGAGATACAGCCTGGTGACAGAGCGACGGACAGACGGACAGACGAACAGACGGACAGATAGCGAAGTCTTAGTAATAGGGTCCCGTTTTTACCCTTTGGGTACGGAACCGTAAAAATGTCTGGTATTGTTTTTCAAAACCAACAAATGGGTCCTGAAAGAAATGTACAAATCGTATTATTTGTAAGATTTTATTAAAACAAAATTTTTAGTTAAAAAGATCATCAGATCAAGGTCTCTATTTAGTTAAAGAAGATTGTTTATTCGAGTATTCGATACCTTTTAAATGTAGCCGCTCTGTACATAGTTAGTAGGGTGCGTAAAATGATGTGGTAATATCCAAAAATAGGTAGTCATAGCCAAAAGGTTTTATTGCAGACGTAGACGTAGTCATATAGAGAAGTGGATCCACACCAACGACTAACTTCGTCTCCTATAGCCAACGTCAATGAAACAGTATTAGTGAGTTTATGATTTGGACAGTGTAAGTGACTTGATTGTTTTTGCCTGCAGAAATGTGGTTTGCTCACAGTTTGAGTGACTAGATTGTTTTTGCCTGCAGGAATGCGGTTTGCTCAGGTCCAGTCACGCGTGTGCGCTGTTCGCCTGCTGACGAAGTACCGCGTGGAGCCTTCGGCCGACACCAAAAGGGACTTTATCTACGATGTGCACCGAACCGCCCTCAACTCCTCCTGGGGCATACCCCTCAGGGTCGTACCCAGAGTGTAGTCATTTTAATTTACAAAGGATATCCGAATTTTTTACATTGTCAATAAAAAGTGCAAAATAAGGAAAAATAACGGAACCCAGTTATAGTGAATGGATTTCAATGATGAATATGCTTTTTTTTTTAAATATTGCATAGTGTACCTATTTAAAACTACCGCAATTTTGAAAATACGTAAAATTAAAAAATCTAATTATCAGAATTTTTTTTGTAAGAAATTTATTATTATTATTATAATTTTTTTGAGTGTTTTTGTATTAGATTATTTCTAATTTGTGATATATTCGTTATGTAAATAAATAATTATAAATTGTTATTTATAGAATAATCGTGTCAATTATTTGTCTTCAACGTTTATGCTCTCATTCTCATTCACAAACATTATTTGGAGGAGCATTGAAGCAATTAATTCCTTCGCATCGTTTGCCAATTTTTGGACATTCTAAACATAGCCACATCCACCTTTTATCCATTGTTTTTAAGAGCTGGTGGTTGGTTCATTGTGATTGGTGCTAATGAATAATTTATTTTCATTCATCCCCATTTTTCTGGCATAATATCGTGTCCCATTAGTAACTGTACTGCATATGTGTAGCCAAATAAAAAAGTATTATGTTTTTTTAACCTTTGTACCTACCTACTTTATTTACTTAGAAGTTAAATAATTCCTTAAACTAATGAATGAATATAGCCAATATTCATTCAAATCAAATCTATACTGGTTCTTGCGTAATTTTTATAGAAGTTTCTTAAAATAAAACTTTTGCGGACATTTTTAAGGGATAAACTTTTTACTTTTTAGTGTAATATATATATAAAAAAACAATATATTAACTAGCTTAGACCTAATTGCAGAGGATTAAAAGTTAAACACGTATTAGTCGCTGGCTCGCTGGCAAATAATTTGGTAAAATTCCTTTTGAATACCAAAAACCCCAACCATAGTACAGCACACGCTATAACAATAGTATCATAGTTTTTTAATGTTTAAAACGACGGGATAAGTGAAAATAAGGTGCATAAACTTAATAGCGTTTCATCATCATCATTTCATCACCAGTGTGACCAAGTAACCTTAACTCATTTACTGAAACTTATTTGTATTTATCGATAAGTTAGTAATTAACGCCCCGTTGGTCTATCGGTTTAAATTTCGAATTTTCGAACACTGCTCGGGTTCGTGACCACCATCCCGCATTTGGCAAGCGTGGTGATCATGCCTGTACCCTTAATTGCTATGATAACATAAATTCAATAATGGAAATCTTTTCCCTACAGGGCGATGATTATACGCCATTACTTTTACTTTAGGTACTGTGATCAAACTGGCATCATTGTAAATAAAATGAAAATGGATCTAGGGAGTCCATTTTTTTTAACAAAATCACAAAAGACAGATCTGTCTTTTGAGATAGGACTCTTATTTATCATAATTATTGATTATATTTAATATTATTTTCTGAGGAAGTAAATAGGATAGATTAGTTTGCTTTGTTAACTTTTGTCTTGATTTTTCTTTCTGTACATACTTATAAATACACGTTAATTATTCCATATGACGTAGAACCACCATTTCTTTTAAATAACAGTGTTGTGCCTGCGTATAATTGATAAGGTATGAAATTGTTGTAACATTTATAGTTTGTTATTATCTTATCTGTAAACATGTATCTAATTTGTAAGCCTTATTAAATAAAAACGGAGGCTATGAGTATTTTTTAAGTAAATAATGAAATCACATAGGGTAATTTATTAATTTAAATTATGATTAAAATTCTTAAAAAGTCTTTTCAAAGTTTTATTACACATAAATCAAGCATTTACCACATTTGTTCTTCGAACCGAAAGTATCGAATTGTCCGATGTTTGCCGGAAGGTGTGGAGAAGAATATCAAGAAACTAAATTTTAGTAGTACCGATACTGCAAACCCTAGACACCGGGGTCTCAGTCACACCAGTGACACACCACCACAAGGCGCAGGCCTAACCAAAACTACAGCTCCGTTTCTTACTAATGTTAACTCTGTTGTGTTGTGTTTTAAAAAAGTCTTTTGGCAAGCGTCAGATTTGATTTGATTCTTAAGTGGTTAATTAATATAATACTAAGATAATGGTGTGGTTATAATAGTGCTATAAACTCAATAACTATTGTATCAATAGTAATATTATAAAGCTGAAGAGTTTGTTTGTTTGTTTGAACGCGCAAATCTCTGGAAGTACTAGTCCAATTCTTTTTGTGTTGGATAGTCTATTTACTGAAGAAGGCTTTAGGCTATATAACATCACGCTGCGACCAATAGGAGCGAAGTCGCGGGCAAAAGCTAGTTAAAAATAAAATGTAATTAAGCCTTAATAAATTCAAAATTTTATCTTTTACACGGAAGAAAAATCTTTTACTTATTCTTATGTCATTCAGCATGCTGCTCTTCAAAGGTGTGATGCTATCCAGCAAAACCCAATTAAATGCAATGATTATGACTTGCAGAATAAAATGTATGCAATGAGTATAAATTTGTAGCGAAGTATCAAAAGATGTATACTTACCGTTCGCTTACAATTTTGCATTTTATGGGGTCCTGCCAGGAAGGATGCTTTCCATCAGAAAGATTTCACTTTAGCATTACAGCACGTACTTTATTAGCATATTAGGGTAGTAAACAAATGTATAATAAGTATTTAACCAAATAACATAAGTCACTAATATCAATTTTGCATATTTTGGCTAGGAATTGCAATTTTATTAAAACTAATTTTAGTAAAAAGGCGCCTTTCATTCTATCTTAGCAATAACTATTCAAGTCATTTTCATTATTTTATTCTATTAATTTTTTATTTATTTATGGTTATTTTTAAATTTTATATAATATAATGGCATCACACCTTCAAAGATCAGATAACATTAGAGACCTAGGCGTCATATTAGATGCCAAGCTTACTTTAGACTTACATGTAGATGCAATTACGTGTAAAGCTTATCAGATGTTTGGATTCATTTCACGGAATATTTCACTTTGTGTAATGTGCAATACATATTCAATACTTACTTGAATCTGTATTATATATTAACTTCAAAAATTTTTCAAGTTTAAAATACTGGTATTATAATTCCAATTTACTAGATTAAAATATCATATAAAGTATATAGAAAGTTGCTTTTTGTTATTTGTAAATTTCGTAATTCATATCTAAGTATTCTAATGTTTCGAAGATAAAGGCAAACATTCTCAACAAATAATAGGGGTTAAGTATGAAATTGTAGATTATTTTCCCACTTTTTATTTTGTTTATAGCTCTTAAGTATAGTCATATTATTGCGTAATTCTTTTTGTATTGTATCAAAAACTAAATAAAGTAACTTTTGACTAAAAAAAAATGCAATACTAGTGCCTATTACTTCAAAGGAAGTGACCTTACAATGTGTCAGCTGACCTTCTTGCTTCAATTAAGTATATTTGTATTATATACTTTGATTTTCAGAGATTTAAATACTATAATGCTTAGCTTTATAACCATCTAACTTTCACCTTTAACTGCATCGAAAACGGTTCAGGCGTTTTTAAAAAAACTAAAAAATTGTTAGTATGGAAAAATGACTTTTCTCGATTTCGTCCATACAAAACGGCAATTTCATACTTTAACCCCTAATATTTTATACGTGGAACACGTTGTTGGTGTGTATTAACATATATATAAGTTATAATAAGTTATTATTATAGTTTTAAACTTTTATGTAATCCAATTTATACACTACTTGTGTTCTCCTTAATAAATAAAAAAAAGTTTTGATCTAAGACCCTGTTTAATAAAATGTTAATGTAACATGTTAGGGAAATAATGAGTATGCGGAAATAGCTAGTTACTATTTTCACGCACAAATCACATGTATTTACAAGGTCGACAATGACTAGCAAATGATTATAACAAATAGACGCGTGTGATTGAGACTATTATTAAAATCACAGTTTTATTTATTTAAGTCGACAGATGAGGACATAAGTAGCACAGTCATCATGACAATCTCATAAGTAGCTTTACAGAATAAATTAACAATCATTGCTGTTTCATTTGCAGTATAAGGCCGAACAAAATATGAGTCTGGTAATTATAGCTATTCCAAAAGTTGTCAGATTAAGTATACCTAATACTAACTAACTCGAACTAATAAAAATCGAACTAAGAGTTTGTCTTAAATTTTGCATCGCCAATGGAATTTTTGTGTTCGGAGTCACTGAAAATGTCACAGAAGCGGTTGAGATGTGATGGAAGATTTTTCTCGCTCTGGTAGGCCATCAACGTCTGCAACTGAAGTTAACATCGCAAAAGTGAAGGAAGTAGTGGCTGAAAATCCTCATTCAATTTTAAGAGAGATAGCTGCCGAACTTTCTGTATTTCACGAGTTGATCCGTACCATTTTAACTAATAATTTGGGTATGAAACATGTTGCCGCTCGGTTAGTCCCAAAGACCTGAATTTTCTCGAAAAACCATAGAGCGAAACGCATGAGAGTTGTGGAGGACATGCTAGAACGAGTTATTTCCGACCCAACATTCTTGAAAAGCATTGCTACTGGTGACGAGACGCGGGTTTACGAGTTTGACATGCAAACTAGTCAACAAGCTTCGGAGTGGCTCCTTCTAACTGAACCGAAACTACCACGCCAACGTCGATCAAAAGTAAAAGTCATGTTGACTGTTTTCTTTGACTATCGCGGTGTTATGCACTTGGAATTCTTGCCGGAAGATCAAACGGTAAATAAAGAATATTATTTGAGCGTTATGCGGCATTTAAGAAAGCAAATTCGAAGAACCAGGCCTGATTTGTGGAAAGAAAATTCTTGGATTTTGCACTACGACAATGCGCCTTCGCACAAAGCCATTGCAAGATATGACGATATTAGTAGTTGTACCGCGACTTAACGTTACGCGCTGCTACATTGGCGAAAGGTGTTGACTCAGCATTATGTTTCCTTAAATAGTTTGTAATTACTTATAAGCGCGCTCTACCATATTATACTTCAACCTGTACTTGTGTATTCTCAATACACGATGTCCAGGATTCTGAAATTTACTTAAGACGACGACCTACCTAACCTGCAACACACCTCACCATCATTGTGAACGAATTTTTGACCAAACACTCAACAAATATTATCGAGCAACCACCATTTCCACCAGATATGGCTCCAGCCGACTTCTTTCTTTTTCCTAAACACAAATTACCACTTCGTGGCACCCGTTTTCAATCGGTAGAAGACATAACGGAGAATTCGCAGCGAGAACTGAACTAAATTCCAGAAACAGCGTTAAAAAAATGTTAACATGATTGGATTATTCTTCCGCGTAAGTGTATCGTTTCTGAAGGAGCATACTTTGAAGGTGATACTACTACTACTACTACTGGTACTACTACTAGGTACTTAAAATTATCTTACAACTGTTTTTGCTGTTATACGTGAAACTTTTGGTTAGACAGATGCTTGGGTGACGGAATACAGTTACTAATTTTCACTGCTGGGCGAGAGCTTTTTACCTGTTGCCCATCGTATGTCCTCAGGCAATCTATTTAGTAATTGGAAACCTTTTTTTTAAAGTTCGGTCTCCATAGTATTTTTTTACTATAGCTACTTCAAATTTGCCTTAGGAATTATGTTCAACCAATCTACGCTTCTAGTGCTATGATTATTTACGGCCAGTAGATATTTATGTTTTAAACTAACTGGAAGAATTTTACATATGCGGAATAATTTTGTGTAATTGGGGGGGCACGCCAGTGCCCCCGCCAAGTCGAGCGCGAGGCAAACACTGCCGTACCATCCTTTACTGGAACCATTTCGCCGCATTTTCAGGCCCCTATTTGAGAACTTCTGGATAAGACCAGAACGCAGAAATTTTTGTCATCCAGTAAGCTATAATTACATACTTTAAATCCAAAATTACAAGTCTGTAGGTCATTTAGTTCCGAAGTTAAGCGAAAGCAAAGTTTCGCATTTATGACACTCACTCACTCACTCATGATCAGCAAAATAGAACTACAAGAGCCCAACCAAACTATAAGAGATCGACATACCGCCTTTACAAAAAATATTCAACTTGGTGGGCCGCTTCTTTTGGTGTCAAAAATCGATGGTCTGAAGTATCTGATGAAGAACCCTCAGCTGGTCTCAGCTGTATTAGAGATATGGTAATGGCCCCTTCTACTATTGGTACATAAAAAAATCGACTGTCATTGCAAAAATCCAGCGTAGTGGGACACATCATCTAATTTTATCTAGCCTACAGCGTCCCACTGCTGGGCGAATGCCTCCCTTTCTGCTTTTAATACGCATATAAAATTTAAGGAAAACTCTGGATAAGACTACTAATAGGTTTGACGACCTCCGTGGCGGAGTGGGGTACACACCGGTTTTCAAGGTGTCGCTTGCTCCGAGGTCCCGGGTTCGATTCCCGGACGGGTCAATGTAGGAAAATAGTGTTTTTCTACATTTTCTCGGGTCTGGGTGTTTGTGGTACCTTCGTTGTTTCTGGTTTCCAAAATACGAGTGCTTTAAATAGTTATTCAAATTAGGACCAGAACAATGTATGTGTGTTGTCCACATTCATTTAAAAAAAAAAAAAAGACTAGACTGGCTTTTGTACTTATACTTACGAGTTTACAAGAAGAAATAGTCGAACGATTAACTTTATTCTACTCGAACATTACACAAATTGTTTATTAGCCGCAATAACAGATTGGTTAGATTGGTCTAGATTGGTTTTCTTTCAATAAATAATCTGCTTATGAATG
This sequence comes from Anania crocealis, assembly GCA_949315895.1. Lineage (NCBI taxonomy): Eukaryota > Metazoa > Arthropoda > Insecta > Lepidoptera > Crambidae > Anania > Anania crocealis. The sequence goes on from OX438856.1 coordinate 4,530,006, forward strand.
TTGATAAGACACAATTAATACATTTCAGACTTGGTAATCAAGTTACGCTTCTATGTGTGAGTAATACTATTGACGATCTTGATTTAAGTGAACAAAATAAAGTAAAATTTCTCGGAATTGAATTAGACAATGTTAACTTGGACATCTCATTACTCATATAAGTACAGCAACTTTCACAGAAACTTGGTGCAGTGACATAATTATGCGATTAGAAAAATCAAAGAATTAGGTGGTATAAGAGCACCAAAAAACGTTTACTTCGCGTATTTCCATTAATTGATGTCGTATGGAGTGATGTTTTGGGGCATAGCAGCAGATGCCCATAAAATCTTTGTCTTGCAAAAAAGAACTGATAAATATATTTTAGGATTAAAATACAATGACACTTGCAGGGATAAATTTAGGCAATTAGGAACTATGACGGTAACTGGTGAATTTATACATATTTCGAAGCATTTTATACATAAAAGAGAATGTTAATAATATGACTAAAAAGGGTGACTATCACAAATATGCAACACGATACAGGAATCAGATAGCACTTCCGAAACATCGTCTGGTTAAATAAAGAAAGAGTTTTCTGTTTATAGGCATCAAGTTTTTAAATAAAATACCATCTGAAGTAAGAGAACTACAAAGTAATGAATTTTGTAACAAAATTAAAACAATACTTATTCTTAAAAGTTATTATAGTATGAATGAAGATCTTTCGGATAATGACAATTTAAATCCTAATTTTTAAATTAATTCATTTTTACATACTTAAAATTTTCATATCTTTTATTATATTGACATTTTATTATTCTATTTAATAATCATGTTGAATCAGGCATAAAATATAAAAGTATAAGTAATTGTGACGATTAAGTACTTTAGGTAGTAATTTTATTTATCCTGCATTTTTATACTACATAATTTTTAAAATTGACGATGCTCCTAGATTGCTGATATTGTTTTAATTTTTAATTTTATGACATTTGATACATTAATTAGGTTAAACTTGACATTTAAATTATAACAAAAATATGTGTGTCTATTTGAAATTGTAAATTAAGGTAGGTATCTAAGTGTAATGTTAATCCCACCAAAAACATTCTGTAAAAAACTAGCCAAGTCTCGATGGAGCTGCTTGTTTATCTCTAAAAAGTAATGAAATCTAGACAAAGTCGTACCAAGTCTAAGGTCCCTTACTGCAATTTCTTTATTATTATAGTTAATGTTGTGTGACTTGGCCGTTGAACATTATTTATGTGTTAGTGGGTACAAGTCCATTTAGTTTACACGTAATGATATCAGTTGTAACTACCTGTTTGTTAAGCGAGATAATAGCCCATACTGGTATTGGTAATTGGACGCTAGTATCTCATTTTAGGCTGTTATTGATTGTGCAACACATGCATTCACGATTGACAATGCTGACTTCTGCTCTCTTCTTTTTGGAGCGTCAAATCGACCGCACCGATCTAACATAAAATAGACGTACAGACGGACTTCTATCAATGATTAGATTTCCGTCTGTACGTTGTATTATTATTGAAATACGCAGCTTTATCAAGCCTACAATTGACTGGTTATTAAATCAACATTTTTCATGTGGCAATTTTTGATCGTCAATGGGTAGCGGTTCTGGCGACAGATTGGTGCAATGGTGTCATGGAGCATCTGGTTTTGTACCCTTGTGTACCTTTCAACGGCCAAGTCACACAACATTACCTATAATAATAAAGATATCGCAGTAAGGAACCTTAGACTTGGTACGACTTTGTTTAGATTTCATTACTTTTTAGAGATAAACAAGCAGCTCCATCGAGACTTGGCTAGTTTTTTACAGAATGTTTTTGGTGGGATCGCCTTTACATTTTGCCTTAGTTTTTTTATTTACAAATAGTTTTGAAAATCTGATTTGCAATGTTTCAAGTTTAAAATGTAAGACCATCACTGTCAAGAGCGTAACCCAAAATTGAATCTACTAAGGAAAAGTACAAGCATTTTAATGTACTAAGGGGGATCTCAATTATTTTTTTATATTTATTACTTACTAAGTAACAAGTATTTTATTTACATGACGTAGCTTTTGATAAATTGCTTCAAGTTGACGATAACGATGACTAGACAGTTTAATTATCATGGTCATTAGGTACAATCTTAGCTCCGATACGATACGGATGTTCACATGTAAATATTTATAGATTTAAATACCAATTATTTTTCGTGTTTTAATATGCCATAAAATGCAATCGATTCGCTTTTATTAGACATCATAATTAGTATTTCTAGACAGCTTTGCAAATTGGAAATGACGTTAACCCCTCGATTGTACTCGTATGTTATTCCAGACACAATTAAAATCTATTGTTATCGCGACCGCCGGCGGTCTTAATTATGATCCTGTAGGAGTTAATTCCTCGTTTTGTTTTTATGGAGTTGTTCTAGGAAGGTGATTCGAATGAAGGGTTTTTGAATTATTTTTCGTATGTTAAATATGTTTAGCTGGCGCTGCCGGCCGTCCGCGTAGATATGGGTTTAGTAAAAAAAACAATATTTTTTAAATTGACATTCAATGACTAGAAAGTGATAATAAGTGTGTACTGACTCATTCCTTCCTCCACTGCTGGCGGATGCAGCTTGTTCCACTGCTCCTTTGTTAGTTTTCTATAAACGATAAGCTGATTAACATCAAATAAAATAACAGGAAGGTTAGAAGTATTTCATTTACAAGGCGGAGCTGCTTGGTAAGTAAATTGCTTCAAGGTGACAATAACTATGACTGACTAGGCGATTTACGTATCACGGTCGTTAGTTAATATCTTAATCTCCGATACAAATCTGTATCCGTGTAAATAAATATAGAACAAAACACCAAATTATTTTTCGTGTTTCTACGCATGTACTGTCTTAGCAGTCCATTCATGATGGCGTGGTGACCCAGGTCGCTTTTGGCTAAACTCGCCAAAACGGGTCGTAGTAGCGGTGCTAAGTACGCAGCAAGCGTAACTGGCAGTGGCAGTTAATAAGTGTTCAGGTCCTGCATGCAGACGATGCAACACGCGCTCCACAATACCTATCACGACGCAGACTACGCAAAATAATAGCTTAGTACGTCCGTGTGTCCGTCCTGCAAGCGCTGCACCACGCGCTCTATGATTCTGTCACGTCAGGCAGACTACGCAAGCCGCTAAATATTAGTACGCCGCAGCAAGCATTTACGGACAGTTTCTTCGCGTACAGGACCTACAGGCGCTGTAGCACGCGGTCGGTCGGGCACACACTGCACCAGGGCCCCAATTCCGCTAATTTTTAAATGGCTTAATAGAATCGCAATTGCATCTCAATCGTATATTTTGACATTACTACCATAATAAATGTGTCAAAATATACAATTGAGATGCAATTGCGATTCTATTGAGCCATTTGTAAATTAGCGGAATTGGGACCATAATTGGCCGTGTGCTGCAAGCACCAGCTTGAAAATTTCAAAAATTAGGTAAGTAACAAGTATTTACTTACCTATATGACGTAGCTTTTTGATAAACTGCTTCAAGCTGACGATAACGATTACTAGGTGGTTTAATTATCATGGTCATTAATCTTAGCTCCGATACGATACGGATGTTCACATGTAAATATTTATAGATTTAAATACCGATTATTATTCGTGTTTTAATATGCCATATATAAATGCTATCGATTCGCTTTCATTAGACATCATAATTAGTATTTCTAGACAGCTTTTCAAATTGGAAACGACGTTAACCCCTCGATTTCTTAATCAATATTAAGTTTTAATAAAATAACCTTTTCTAAATTAATACGATAGTGATTCAGTGACAATGAAAACTAGTGGAAAACAGTATTTTTTTTAAAACGAACAGGTACCTAGGGGGGGGGGGAAGCACCAGCTGATATAGCTGATGACGACCATTTGGATCAGCGGTAGTTAACGCTGCTTCTAAGCCATGGGTCGCGGGTTCGATCCCCGAACAGTACAAATATTTGTGTGCATGAACATGTCTGTTTGTACTGGTCTGGGTGTTTTCTATGTATTATAAGTATGTATTTACAAAAAAAAAGTATATAAGTAAGTTTATCGGTTGTCTAGTACCCCATACGACAGGGTACCTTAATTTGGGACTAAATGGCTCAGTGTGGCTCAGTGAGGCATGTCTTAAATATTTATTTATTTATTTATTTATTTATTATTTATAGCTTGGGCTCGCGGCTCCACTGCTTGCGAGATGCAGCTTGCTCTAAACAGCTTCTCTGCTAGTTTTCTATAAACGATAAGCAGATTTACATCAAATAAAATAGGTAAGAAGGTAAGAAGTATTTCAGTTGCAAGGCGGAGCTGCTTGATAGGTACATTCATAAAATCAGTTAAAATCACTTACAATCAGTTTTATTTCTGCAAATAGGCCCCAGGAGGCGCTTTTCGTCCCAATATTTAAACCTACCACTGCTTCGGGACAAGTCTGGGCTAGTGCTTCAAGGTGCTTCAAGGTGGCAATAACAATGACTAGGCGATTTACTTATCATGGTCACTAGATACAATCTTAAATATAGATTAAAATACCAAATTATTTTTTTGTGTTTCTACGCATGTACTTACGTACTGTGAAGTACTACCGATTATCTTTCATTTGCCAACCCTAAACTTTAACTTTCAAGAATGAATATTTAAGTAATTTTCAAATATTTTAAGGAAAGGCTATATTTTTGATGATTTATTGTAATAGTTTTTAGATTGTTCCTTAAACTTGTAATAGATATTATATGGGGACTTGTCAAGTTTCATAGTTCTTGCCCATCAAAAAATAACTTATACATTTACATTCCCTTAATAGTTTTTTACGGTAATAACGGTTGTATCGGTTTTTTAGTTTAGTTCTTTAACAGTTTTAAGGGATTATAGAGATGGAGTTTTAATTTCAAATCGATAATTCCACGTGTTCCTAAGATGAGCGGTCTTGACAGACAGACGGTCTAAAAGTGACCGTATTGGGTCACTTCTTATACTTTTGATGTACGGAACCCTAAAAATATGACTTTAAAACAATTATTCCACATATAGTACTGTCTGAAAATCAATATTGTTTGTTATTACTTAGCTAGAAAGGAAAACAACCAATTTAGTGGTACAATTATTAATTTATTAGCTTCCTCGTGATTTCGTAAGCATGGAATTCAGCATTAGGTTCAGAGAGAAACGAATGTTTGTTTAAATAAAATTACGATAACGCACCGGCCGGCACGTGATATCAAACAAAATACAACGGTACAAATTATAGCCCGCATTGTTTGTTGTTTTTGCATAAAAGAGTAACAAAAATACATAAATCCATACAAACAAAATTCCAATTTATATATTAGTAAGGAAATCGACACCTCCCGGGCGTCACCTTAGGCTGCGTTTCCACTGACGCGGACGCGGAGAGGAGCGGAGAGGAGCTTAGCGGTGCATGAATTGACCAATCACAATGCTCTAAATCTCCGCTCCGCTTCAGTGGAAACGCAGCCTTATAGGTATACTAAGTGCAAGCCACTCAACACTTTAAAAAGTGGGAACCCATCACTTAATCGCAATTTTCTTCAACGACTTTCAGTCCCCATAAAACAATTCGCAGATGTTTCTAAACGATATTCAACATATTCTAGAATCATGTTACGAGTACATCACAATTTCATTTGGTCGAATGCTTATTATCTACAAACTTACTTCATCGTTACTTGTTTTCATATATTATGTATTTTATCGAAGTAATGTTAGTTAACTATTTTGTTACCCATAATTTTATTTCCACGTAAGTTTCAATATGCAGAATTGTTGAAACATCCAATTTTACTTCACTAAAGTCCGAATTGCCAAACGATTTCGGTTACTAATATTATATTGCATACTTTATTAATAGACAATTTAAAGCATAACTGATATAAATATGTAATGAATATTGATATAATAAATAAACTGCGTTAATCCCGACTCGCCGTGGTCTCCTCGCCGTGGTACTAGTCTGCCCTATACTAGAGTGTAATTCAAAAGTCGGAGGCGCGGAGGGAGAGCAGCCTCCAGCCAGGCGAGCTTGGGTGACTGCGCCTTGTTACGCAAGGGCGACGAGGCTGCTATTCCCGCAGTGCCGGAGACGAGGCAATCCTAATGCATGCTGCTTGTTTGCATGCCTGCATGCTTGCGTGCATGCATGCCTTTTTACTTGCATGAGTATGCATGCATGCGCTTACTTGCATGCATGAATGCAAGCGTACCTGCTGCACGCCTGCTTGCTTTCATGCATGCATTAATTCATGCATGCTGCATGCATGCATAAATACATGCCTGCTTGATTGCTTGCATGCATTCATCCATGAGGAAAAAACGCTATGGGAACCGTTACCCATTGAAATATGTTTTTATGAATGGTTTTATCGATAACTTAATAATTCTATGAAATATTAGTTTGATATATCGTTGTTCTGATTAACAAAACAATTGCGAAACATTTTTTTTGTGAAATGTTATTCGATGTTATGAAACGGCGATTATTAACTATTCGATAAATCAAGAAAAAATATATTAACATTCATGGAATACTTTTCTGTGAAATGAAATTCAGTATCAAAAAATTATGTGTCTTGATAGATACTTTTCAAAAAGTAATGGTGGACTACCGTTTCTTTGCTCACCAGTTGGCGCCACTGTAGACTGAGGTCCGGAGGTATAGCTTGAAAAGGCGATTTTATAAGATCGGCACCGATACAAAGTTTTAAATCTTGAATCTAACTAAAGTTTATTATTTATAAATAACTATCTTCAAATCAACAAACTAACTTCTAAAATAGTTGCTCTTTGAGGCCGCCTATTTTATCGCTTTTTCTTAATTCCGCTTTCAAAGCGTTCACATTAATCGCCAAATAATCCATATTTGCAATAATTTTACAAATGAGATCACTTTCCAGCAGGTAAATTAAAGAAATTATAATTTATGTAAATGAAGCCCGCTAAAACCAGTGAAAAGTGAATGTTATTGGACCTCAGGCGAGGCGACACAAGCGCCTCTAGTGGCAAATTCACCAGCGATAGACCCCATTCTTAGATTTTGTCCTTATCACATTGTAAGTCTATTAATTTAATTAAATCTAAATTACACTTAACAACTTTTTATTGTACATAATGTACCCTTAACAACTTTCTAACGTTATACAAACCGATCCAAGTTGAAGTCGAACAATCAAAGTTATTGATCAATTGAGAAAGTTTGGCATTTAGTGGCAGGTTCAGGTACTGTTGACTGTACGTACATTAATAATTTAAAAAAGATTAGTTAAAAACTCCATTGGTTTCCAGGAAAACCGATACTGTAATACGTGTTGTTAATAAAAAAAAACTTTATAAATCATCAGTATATAAACTTGAAAAATTATGTCTCAGGCGGGACTCGAATTACCTTTAAGCCAATTACCAATTTAATGGTATTTCTAATGCAGGTGTCTGTGGCTGCTTAAAATCTAGCCTTTTTTACTAGCGTATTTTTTGTGTTTCATTTTGAAAAATACATTTTTTGGAGTTCGAATTTGTGTGGCTAAGCTGGAATTTGATATTAATCATGAGCCAAAAAAGTCGATTGACATATAATAATACATAGGACACAGTAACTACAATCGATTTGGTGACCTGTTAATAACGAACTTTATCTCAACTTTTGTCCTAGTTTTTGAAACTTTTCCGATATCATGATAAAGTCAATGGAGGCACGTTGTGACAGTTTTGCTGAAAAGAAAATATCGTCGCAGTTATCATCTATGTAGGTGTAGGTATTGTTCAATTAACTCGGACTATTTTACAACCCTGCAATAGGACTTACTCTCGTTCTGTTTCAATAGCGTCTTTCAATATTTTAGCACGCTAGGTACTTTTATTTTGCACGGTTTTCTCACGATCTTGATTATCGCGTGAAATATGATATATAATAGCGAGAGACTAACTTGGAATCACTTTACCATTCGCTGTTCAACAAATCCTAAAAGTTTGTTGAATTATTTTTAATAATTAAATTACATTTGTTTCCTATTCAAAATCACTGCAAAGTTATGGACGTCTAATTTAATATGAACAGTTTTTTTTTAATTTACAATTTGTGTTATTTCCCCCTACCACATATTGCGTCACACATTAAGGGGGGGGGGGTCTAACTTATTAGTTCACCGCGTACCCGCGGCGTGCACGCAACGATATCGCCGCGAGTTATTTTAACCGCCGCGATAACGCCGCGTGCTCGATGCGAGTACGCGGCGAACTCGCACTTGGTATTCGGTACCGCGCGCCGATTAAAATCGCTCGTGTGAAAGGGTTTTTTAATCTTAATTTTGATTTAACATCTTTATTGTTAAGTTTATGCGGACAAAATCATGATCCTAGATTTGTGCTACGCTAAAATTACCTACGAGTAAGATAGTCGTTTGTTATAATAAGAACACTCTCCATTAGTGATATATCTTCAATTAAAATAGGAAGAGAATTATGACTGCTTAAACTGGTCCCATATTACATTGCATTAGTCTACTACAGTAACACAATTAAGTAGGACAGGCCTACGAGTCTCAAGGTCTCGGCAGAAAGGTACAACTCTTTGATTATTTTTGATGACTGTTAAAGCTTCAACAAGACCCTGAACGATTATCACTAAACAGTAATAATAAAAAATTGCCTTAGTCTACCTAAGTATAAATCAATAACTCATACCAAAAACCCAAAATCTATAAACATAATTTATTATATAAACAATAATTCCATTCTTTAGAAAATTTTCCAATAATTCGTAATCTTGGAATCCTTCTAGACTCCAAATTACACCTAAACGCACATATTGGATCAAATCACTAGCAAAGCATACAAACATTATGGTTTTATCACGTGATCTTGTTCTGCCTAAGACTCTAGTCTCCACCCAGTCCCTGTTAAGCACCCTAGTACTTTTGATAGGTAACCAAAACTTTATCGAACTAAACTTGATCTGGACCATTGGGTCGGCACGTAATTTAATATCCGTGGGTAAATATAGGTAGTTTAAAATTTGAGGCAGCTCTTCCCGCTGCGCCCGTAAACCACGAAAGTTGGTATACAATGTAATAAAAAGTTAAAACTCAGCGCAGGCCGGCGCGGGTCGGATTGCGCATTACTCGCTACATTATAAACAAGGATGGCAGTGACACCCCTCCTTTATGATCCCAGTATATCCAGAACAGCCAATACATTTAGTAAGAAATCCTCAATTCTCACTCCAACAACTTTTCTGTGGCGTTTTTAAACTATACTCGTAATCGGTTATGTTTCCAGATGGGAGCTAGATAAAACAAGAATTCATTGATAGTGTATATTTTTTTAATCTATGTAAAAATACCAAAGATAGTATATTTATAAAAAGAGGTATATAAGGTATCTCCTAACTCGCGGCGATTAGATCCGCCTAGCTACACATTCAAACGTGCTTTTACTTTTAAAAGTAAACGTGTGTGCAAAATGTGAATGTTGTAAAATTGTTTTTACACTTTCGACACGCAATGCGGCATTAACCGCTATTATTAATAATATGAGCGGAGTACTTGCCGTTCGTACCTTTTAATCTTGGTTAAGTGTCACACCAGTGGGTGCGACCATGAGTATCACCTTGTTCATCGTAGTTATACTGCTGCAGAGATTTATAGTCGATTGAATTAGATGTTGACACGGATTTGAAATTAAATTAGTCTGTTGTGTGGAAAAAACAATTAGGTCTAAATAATACGTACTTGTGGTGATACCTGAACAGACAATAGGTATTTCAAGGAAATGTTTGTGTAATACTGATGTCTGAGGTTGAGAAAAGGCCTAGACGATTAAGCCTTTTTTCATAAATTATGATTTTATTATTTAGTTATTTTGGCATTATTATTATACCCGGCGCCGGCCCGGTACAGTTAGATACACACATTACTTGGCACCACTACACCCCTACTCCACTGAGATGTAGTTTTCCTTTTTCTACCCAAAGGTTGTCTGGTAGAGATTGCTTTTAGCAATAAGACCGCCTTATTGTGCATATGTGTCACATTGTAATTTATGTTACCTTTGTTTTGTGCAATAAAATAATTATCTATCATTCTATCTATCTATCTATCTATCTGGCTTTTGGGTTACGCGAAAACATTTAAAACCTACCTTACAATTATATATAGTCCTTAAAATATAGCTTGATTAGAATGACACCTGTCAAACTGAGGTGACTAGTAATGGGACTGACTCGACTGATCAAACGACAAAAAACAGTTATGGCGAATAAAATAAAACGAAAATCTGATATATTAAGATTAAACAGTAAGTCAGTATTGTGATAATTATCAGAATAATTGGAACAATCATGAAAATCAATTAGATTTTTTTTTATCGCATATAGAATCTAATAAATTTGAAAATTTTTCGTAAACTATTAATAACTGCAATTTGATGTTCTTAGCATCAACCAATGCTCATTAAACATTTATGTTACACTAGTAGCTGTTCCCTGCCACGCTTCGCTGTGGCACATTGTGATTGAATGGTTTTTGTTTGTTATGATTTTTTTCCGCGGTCGCAGATAAATAGATAAAAACAATCCTTGATGCGGATTGATAATATATCATGCTAAAATTTCAGCTCGATCGGTGCAGAACTTTTTGAGTTTTTGAAGCGTACACAAACCAACATAACATTTTTATGAATATAGATTACTTCGATTTTGAAATATTGTAAGTCTTTCGATTTCGATTTGTCCATTTTACGTCATCACTAGCGATTATGAAAAATGACGTAACCTTGTAGAGACGTCCTTTAAAGTTAGGTGTAATTATGGTGACTGGATTATTTTAATATTCTTAACTTTAAATATCTATTTTATATAATTAAATTGATTAATATGTACAGCAATGTATAAAAAAATATTCTTAACATGTCAGTTACCAATATTTCTTCGTGTGCAAATGTGTTTCACTTGTGTTACGCTGCTACAAAGTTACGTCGTCTCTTTCAGTGAGAACTGTCATTCTAATCAAGCTATATTTTAGGGACTATAGTTGGCTGTCGTATTCAGGCTACGTTCATAACCCCCTTCTCGGCGGCCGGCATGCATAATTAAATCTCCGCGGTCAAATTAGCAATTTGGAACCCCAACAATAGGACATAGTTCAGTTTAAGCGTCTTTATTGTCCAAACAAATTTATTCAACCATTACCGAGCTCAATTAGCACAGTAACAACAAAAGAGTTTCAGTTCGTGTTTTTATTATGTCTTCATTGCTGATGTCTTTGAATAAAATTTTCTGAATAAAGGTATCTGTTTTACAAAAAGGTTTTAATTAGGAGTGAAATTACGCCCAAGTTTGCTCGTGACCCGAGGAGCGGGGGGGGGGGGGGGTGAAGGCTTAAATTCCTTCGGGTGGTAGCTATGGAAACTTACACGTTTTCGTTTATATAGGGCTCTTCATAAAATTATGATTATGTAATAGATATCATTAAAAACATTAAGAAAAGAGAGACAAAAAGAACGAAAATCAAGTACCAACTCAAAATAGTAGGTTTTAACAAGCTTTTGGTCAATTAACTTTTAAAAAATCGTTTTTTAGTCTGTTTAACCTAACCTATATTTAGACAAAATCGTAAGGAATATTCTATTCCAATTTAAACAGCGATACCCGTTCAAAATTAAACATTAAAATCGGTCAAAACCGTAAAAGGTCACACAAAAGGTATAAAAGTTTATACCCTACCCCTTACTTCCTTTTTAGTGTCGGTTACTGAATTCATATCTATTACTGTATTAATCTAAACGTTTAAGAACTGTACGTACGCGTTGTGTGTACACAGTGATCTGTTGCCGCCGGCTCAAATGCACTTGAATAGAAGCCAAGATTTCTGAAATTCTTGTCCTATTATTTGCTCGAATAATACATGAAAACAAATCTTTGATAAGGCGATGTGCATTCAACGACTTCAATTTAAGTGTATGTGTCACAGTAAAAGATGTTTTAATATTTCCACCACCATCTGCAGAAGTGACCATTTGTAACCGAATTTAATTCAAGATACGTCCCGTATTACCGCTCAGAATCGCTTCCCTGGCTTAGGACCGTTCGCGTTGCTACACTCACACCTGTTCGTAGCTTTACAACCGTAGCATGCTACGAATACTACGGCAGTCCTAGAGCCTATAAAATATATACAGGGTGAAATTTTAATCACTTTTCAAAATTTTTATAGTCGTTCGGTATCGTATTTTGAGCCCATTTATGAAGTAAAAAATGTAAATCAAGCTTTCACCCGAAAATATTTTTCGCAATATAGTTTTAAATTTTCACGGTCCTAGGCCTGATAAGGTATAAAGGGGAAAAAAATATATGAATAGTACCGTAATTAATAAATGAGATGCGAATCGCGTAAAAAAAGTGTTGCTAGGCGGCCGTATAAAAAAAATTAGATTTTTAGCGGAAATTTTCTAAGTGCTTTATCTTGACATTTTTGTACTGGGCTATACCAAAAGAAAAAAATACGTCATTTGTTTTTTGTCTCGTAGATTAATATATTAAAATTTGGAAGGTGGTTAAAATTTCATCCTGTATATGTCGCAGGGATATGACGAAATCCCGGTAAATGTCGAATGTTTTTGTTTATTACGTCTTTTTACTAAAATTATCTAGTCATATGACAAAATACTAATATAAAGTCAGAGATACTCGTATGTTATTTTACTAAATTAAATTTAGTGAAATAAAGAATACTGTTGTAGAAACAGGCTGATTACAATTTTGACATGAATGGGTGCCATGGGATTTATTGTAACATTGTTACAATGGATCTGGCATATTTACTTTTCTTCAACATTAAAATGTACAAGTGATTTGTGACTGAGCGTAAAATAGTTGAAATTGAATTTTACTAAACCACTCAAAAAATCTACTAGCCACTAAAATAAATATTTCGCCACTAAACGGGGTGTTAAAACTATCAGTTTTAGTGAAATATCCACTAAGTTGGCAGCACTGTACACGAGTCGCGCCAGCTCGAGCTATGCATTTGTTTCGCTCTCACTAGCGCCCCTGTGGGTACTAGAGCGAGCAAGAGAAATGCTTGGCTCGATTTTTATTCGGCGGTATTCACTTTTCAGACATTCTACTAGATTTAGTTTAGTAGAACGACATATCACTGACGATAATTTGGTATTTTGTCATATCACTAGATACTTTTAGTAAGAAGACGTAATAAACAAGAATATTCGACATCTTCCGGGATTTCGTCATTTCATGAAATCCCTGATATCCTCATTTCCCTGCGACATATATATGATTCGCGATGATGCAAATGCGTTTGGGATTTGAAAAAATTCAAGGACTATACAAGCTATAATTTGGTTAAAACAAAATACATGTTTTTTTTAAATGTGTTTACCTATTTTAACTTGGAATCTGTTCTTTTACATTTCACAAATTGCGACAGCAAACAAACTAACCAAACAAATATGACTGTGCGCAACCAATAAGTGCGCGAGTTGTGTTCTCTGACAATACGTTTAGAGATGGGCAGGGGATAAATACTGCAAGATTAAATACACAGGTATTTACTCGAAATGAATAAATACTCATTTTTACCCATTTTTAGGGTTCCGTACACAAAGAGTAAAAACGATACCCTATTACTAAGATTTCGCTATCTGTCTGTCTGTCCGTCTGCCTGTCACCAGGCTGTATCTCAAGAGCTGCGATAGCTAGACAGTTGAAGTTTTTACAAATTATGTATTTCTGTTGCCTCAATAACAACAAATACTAAAAACAAAATAAAATAAATTTTTAAGGAGGGCTCCCATACAACAATCCCGTTTTTTTGGCCTTTTTGGTACGGAATCCTTCGTGCGCGAGTCCGACTAGCACTTGGCCGGTTTTATCATATTGTACTAGCGGACCCGACAGACGTTGTCCTGTTTTAACTATAAATATTGATTTGAATTGGTGTAATTATTTAAATAAGATATGTAACATATAAATTGTTTATTATTCTCATGCTTTTTAACTCTGATACAACATTCTAGGTTTTTTTTTCTGGCACGTATAATATAAATAGTTTTGTTGGTAGGTATTCTGACACGGGAACCTGCGACATATAACTGGTCATGTGAAAAATTTAGTTTTTTTAAATCCTATTTGACGATATTTGCAGCACGCATTCTGTCAATGTTATCACTGAGCAGCTAATCACTACGTAATGTTATGTCAAATGCTATAATTAGTTGTTTACTAATTTAATTAAAATTTCAAGATTTAATTTTAAAATTTAATGTCAGAACGCCATTATTTCGTCCAGCATCCTACCTATACATGTTGGTTGTAGGAACAAGCCGACCATGGACTTCCTGAGTGGACTGTATGCGGACACACTTGTTGATTTCTTCAGAGTTTATTTCTTATCTTGAAGGTGACCGTGAGAGCAGGAACAATTTTCGCCTGATCACGTCCTATTCTTATTTACATTTCTTAAACTAGCATAATGACTATACAAAATTCGTCATTTTTCTTAGATAGACAAAGATAGAACACACATAGTCTTCTTTACTCTTCGGACACTTTCCCGATCCACCCACATAATAACTTCGGAGAAAAGAGAGGTCCGATATGTGTATTGCTATCTCTGTCTTACTTATTCTAAACCTACCTACAGGCTTCTTAACATTTTTTCCACTTACAAATCCTACCTTCACTCATTTCACCCTATTCGACCAGCGGATCCCATGGGTCAAGCTGGTCAAATATTTAGGTGTCATCTTAGACCGACGACTATCGTTCGCATCGCACATCAATCGCGTCTGTAACCGAGCGAAGTTCTACACGCACCGACTATACCACCTAGTCGGCCGCAAGAGTAAAATATCGCTTAGAAATAAGTTGACAATTTACAAAACTTGCATCCGCCCCGTGATGACTTACGCCAGTCCGGTGTTTGCTCACGCCGCCCCGTCCCTCCTTAAGAAGTTTCAAACACTTCAAAATCTCTTTTTGCGTCGGGCCGCGGGTATCCCGTGGTTCGTACGCAACAATAATATCCACCGAGACCTCGAGATCCAATCCATTGCCTTCTATATGAAAGAAGCCTCTCAACGCTTTTTCGATAAGGCAGTGAATCACCCCAATCCGCTCATAGCGGAAGCCGCCACGTACACCCCCCAGAGGGATGTCGCCTTCCGACGCCGTCGGCCCAGGCACGTGCTGAACGACCCTGACGATCCGATCACCGCATATGTCACAACAGCCAACACCGCCTTAAGCACTTCAATTACTGCACAACACAGAAGTTCTCCACACCGCCGTGGTCCCGCCTTTCATTTCGGCCGACACATTTCATTTGTGCCTGGCCGCTTCTCACCTGCCCCCCTCCTCGGACGGTGACCCAAGCCGAGGTCCGAGCCTACAGAGGCACCCTTGAGGTCGCTGTCCGATCCCCCCTCCCAGATCGGGCCCGCCAGAATGGAGCCCGACCGTGATCCGGCATGCCACGGCATCTCCGGTTCCGGCGGCGCCACCACTGGTGGGTTCGCCATTTGGTAGGGTGCCTTTAGCACCCCACACTGGCCCGATCACGCCCGCTAGTATGGGCGCCTTCAGCGCTCGCCACAATCTGCCCGATTTAACTGATTAAAGCCTTCCATATAGGGTGTCAGTTATAGGTCCGTCAAAAAAAAAAAAACCCTACCTACATGAGCGTGCCGCGCGTGAGCGGGACGGCCTATGGTTATTTTCCTTCACCCCAGTACCTTCATACAACCATACCAGATCCTACCTAATACTTTAGATATTGTAAGTGGAAATAAGAAACCGGTTTGCTATTTTATTGTAATAAAACAAGCCCTGCGCTAATACATTTCCTTATAAACTAAGGCCCTAACAGAAATTACGTTTATTTGTGATATAATATAAACTCCTTACATACATACATATTCAAAGCCAAAATAATACAATAATAAGGTTAATTACATAAACTAAATATTAAATTAACGAGATTGACATGTGTCCGAAACAATACATATAGAAATTCCGGTATCCTTTGCGTATTTTTGTTGCACAAAAAAATATAAATTTTAGAAGGTATATTTTCGCTCTCCTTTCCCACATTTGTTTCAATTGATTGTCTACTAGTTGCAAATTTAATATTCCAGTTGAACTGTTTCGCAACGGAATTCCTTACGAAAAGTTCTTGATTAAATTTTCGAATAATCCGGATATTGGTAAAATGATACAACTTTTACATCACATATTTAACAACAAATGCACTGGACTATATTTAATACATACAGGGTGTAAAAAAACCAAACGCCGACCCTGAAGCTACGCAATGTGAACATAAAACCAAGTCATATTACAAAATATTATTGCTGGGAAATGATTTTTAATTTTAGGATTAATAATAATATTATAATTCGTAGCGCGCAATGTATAGCAGCCGGGGCGGCGCGCCCGCTGCGCGTTGGTGATGGCTGCTAAGTTTGAATACGTAATTAAAAAAGCCTTATTATGAACGAAATAATGAAAACTTTTTATATGTTTGTATGGAGAAAAGTTTTAAAATAACCTTTTACAACAGTTTTCGTAATAAAATTAAAAACAAAATTGTGACTTTGACCCTCAATATCTTCGGAACCAGCAGTTTCCCAGGTATGGTCCCGAAGAAAAAAATGTTCCTAGTAATGAGGACTATACGTGGTTTTCGGATCTGCGTTTTGTTTTTTTACACCCGTTATAAAATATTTATCGATTGTTTTGGATAAATACACGAGAAGAAACTGATATTTATGAGTAGGCATTTATTCATTTTGAGTATTTATCCGGATAAAATCTCATCACTTAGTGCGTTAAATTGTTATCAATATGTTACTGTTTACAGAATCTTTTGACAGTTAACAATCTTACGAGATAGATTCTAATCTTAACGGAATTGAGAATTTAACGGTGACATTTAAACTATAAAGCTTCACATGATTAAACGGTTCAAGGCGGTTAAATATTTTGCTTACCCTGTATAGACCCAAAAGTAAGAAATTGCTTTACCTAAAAGACTGAAACAAGTCTATATATGCAAGAAACAAACATAATTAACGCTTAATACATAATAAAAACTCGCAGTAAAGAATCCGCAAGATATGGAAATCTTGTGCGGGGAGTTGGGACGCGATGCGCTGGCGAAGGCTGATAAAAGACTTAGTGCTTTTCGATTCTACTCTCTACACACAAATGGTTAAAATCAGTTAAAATCAGTTTTATTTCTGCAAATAGGCCCCTGGAGGCGCTTTTACACATCCCAATATTTAACCTACCACTGCTTCGGGACAAATGTGGGCTAGTGCCGAGAAGAAGCAGTGCAAGAAACTCGGTCACTATTGTCAGCCTCTTTTTAAATAAAATTGTATTGTTGTGCCCGAACAGGGTCTATAATGAACTGTCTACATCATACTTTATAACATCCTTGTAACATTATAGAACGCAATAAAATATTTGAATTGAATTGAATTGAAAAACATGTTTACATAAGATATATGCCAGTGCGAGCTGATACAATTTAATACCAAACGTTCCTATCATTTATATAATCATCAATAGTGTAATAGCCCTTTTTCATTAAAACAACTTTGATATATGATTTGAATTTATGTACAGGGAGGTCAGCAATTGACAGTGGTAATTTGTTGAAAATACGGATACCATTTCCCATGAACGAATTACCTACTTTTCGCAGTCTGAATCCTGGAACGGCAAGTTTATCTTTATTTCGGGTATTGAAATTGTGTACGTCACTATTTTTGACAAAAAATTCGAGGTTTTTACGGACGTACATAATGTTTTCGAAAATGTATTGAGATGCAACTGTTAGTATGTTGATCTCTTTGAATAGCTCTCTTAGAGAGTCACGGGGCAATAACAGCAACTTATTGCGAATCGGTTTAAGGTGAAGTCTAAAGTAAGAAACAAACACTAAGAAGTTTTGCGAAAATAAAAAAAAGTTCAATAGAAAAATATTTTATAATAAAATCTTTACAAGGTACGGGGTCGGCCATAAAAGTGGTTTACCAGTTTTGACAGAATTTCATGTGTCAGTAAAATAGCGATATGTCTATGACGTTTTAGTATTAGGAGCTGTCAGAAGATGTTTGAAGAAGACAATCAACGCTGTTGTTGACCGTACTCTCCATCAGCCTTTATACAGAGTTTCATAAGCCTGAACCACTTTTAAATTAGTTTTGCGCTGTCTAAAGATTTTTTTTTGCAATTATTTAAAAATATCTTGTATAATACGTAAAATCTAATCCAACGAATATGGTTTTCGGTAATCCGATTGACTATTTTTTGTTGGCAAACCTTCAAACGGACATAAAAGAAGCGGTCAGCAAAGTTTGGACCAAGTGCTTCAAAGCAAACGCCGCATACATTTGTGAAGTGACGGGCGTCTACTGCTTCCGAGGATGCCTTCTAAGTATGCATCGATTTATGTATTAAGTAAAAAACACTTTTGGGGCTGAAGTAAGTATCAAACAAGGTATTTTTAAAACGGATTCCTTTTATTGTCTGTTCAGTGTGTCTGTAAATTTTGACATTTTGCTGTTGTCTGCACTTCCTAATATGATGATCGATAAAAAATATGTTTTTGATTGATGACAGAAGTAAAGCCCTCAAAACTAATAATCATTGATAAACAGAATCTCGACAAAGTGTTAAATATATTTAAAGTTGATTAAAAAGTTTAATGTTCAATGTGATGGCTGGTGAAGACAATGTGCTCGCTTCGGTTCGGAGGACTAGCCTGGACCTTGCCAGGAGGTGTGTACGATTGGAACACTGAGCAGCACTGAGAAAGTAATCACTACTGATTAGAAGGCCGTTACATCTAACCTTTAATGTGAATAGGTGGTGTATATATCAATGGATTAGTACCTTCAAACATGGAAGTTAATACAAAAATAATATCACCCTTTTCTTGTCGTGGTAAGGCATAATTTAACGATTTGTATTTTGTCGAAGCGCTTGAACAATTGCAAATAATTGCTGAAGTGTGTTAATGATGTGTTGTTTCTTTACCTAATACTTAAACTAAACTTAACAGAAACTGTGTTTTGTTTATGAATCAAAGCGAAACATAACTTATTCATTGTGTAGGTAATACAGTTTGGCTGCTGCTAACGTTTGTTTAAGGGCCTGTTTCACAACCATGTTTACTTTCAAAGTTCTCTATGTGTGGTTGGTAAAAAACTAAAATACCTTCGATAAATAAACACCTTTGAAGAGTTTCTGCCTGCCTTACTGCCTTATTTAATTGAATAGAAAGTGCTTTTCATCCAATAGCCAGCTCGGTGAGGGTCGTTGTATGGTGGGATCTTAGACTATTATATTCGATATGACCCATGCCGCAATGTTATGTGGTATTGAAAACAGTATAATATTCTGTTAGATTTTTTATTGCTCTTATTGTTTTATGCCTATATTTAATTAATAGTAGGTTCATTCTTTTAATAAGTACAGCCTATAAACTTCTTACCTTAGGAAGCAAATTTATGCAAAGTTATGTTGACTGCGCATTACCTTAAGAATTAATTTTGTGAATCTGTATGTAAACATGTGAATAAGCATGAAAAATGTTTAAAAATAAGGAATAATTTGATTAAAATGGGAAGACTGGTCTCCACAACACAGGAAATCCCAGTGTGGAGTCCAGTGATACTGTTGTATATTAATAGTGTTATGTTATGAAACATGTTAGTGAAGTGGCGCGGAGCCTCTTGAGTGGTGGCTTGCCCCGTAAAGCTGAGTAGGTTTTGTTTTACAGCAGTCCCAAAATGCCGGGAACAAAATTGGGATTTTCGTGCAAGTTGACACGGTCAGCTGATCAGTTTGTATGAGGGTTCAAATTGTTCGGTTATTATTGTTACATTGTACTATAACAGTAACTAAGCCTGTAACTTTGTACCTTTTGGACTCAATAAATATTTCCTTCTTTTTTTCTTACACAAAATTTTGTAAACCCTACCCAACGAATACTTCAAAAAAAGAACGCCATTTAGTAATAAGTATCTGGTAGATTCGCATCATTGCAATTATAGCATCGATCAAAAATATTTGTTTTCGAAAAAATATCATTGTCAGCTCCAAAAAAATTTGCTCCAATTGGGCCTATAAAGGCTTCGTATGAGCTTTTAGCGAAGTGTCGGAAAAATGTATGAACATCGTTATTTTAGACTTAGCTGCTAACCAGTTATCAGTAAGAAATCGCCGCCGCGACTTCGCTTGTCGCTTTTAATAACAATTGAAAGGAAACTTTTTGAGTTATGTTCACTTACACAAGTTCACGTATAATAATTTACGGTACCTACGTCGGTTTGTTTATTTCATCATGAAGACAGATAATATGTTTTATAGAGGGCTCTGCGTTTGTTATTGGCATAATTGAACTTAATGTCTTTGCCGCAGTAATTTCCATTTATTGCTTAAATGGAAAGCAAAAAGAGGGAAGCAAGGGAGGGGAACATTTATATTTTCAAAATACATTACGAGTAGATATAACTGGCCAGTCTCTAATACGTCAAAACTTTTATAGTAATACCTACTTTATCAGTGGCCTGGTAGTTTTTACAGCATTATTTTTATGTGGTAACCTAAGATTAACCCGAAATAATAAATATTAATATAGGTACCTATATTAATTGTTTCTGATAAAGACGTTATTTCATCGATTTATACTACAGCAATGCGTTATTATGTTTATAACATTTTAATGTAAAATCATTTTTATCCATTACACTGCATTAAATGTAATTTATCCATGTGATATTTCGGCTTGTAATATTACATGATGATAAAGGACGGACACCGGCTAGAGTCACATGAGATAAATTGATAAGGGTCACACTGAAAATTGGGTAAAATGAGTTTAGTTTTTCTTTCCGTATACCTAAATTGTAGGTATGATACGAGTACAATCAAAAATGTTTTACTGGATTGTTGTGTTTAGGTATGCTAAAAAAATTTTGTATTCAAATCAAAGTGTATTAAAAAAAACTTGAGAGGTGTCAAGGGACACCCGGATGGAACGAAGTTCCTTTTTGTGAAGGAATTGTAATAAAATTATATTTTATTTTAAACTCTCTCTCTCTGTCTGTTTCTCTCTCTCGCTCGCTCTCTCTCTTTCTCTATCTCACGCACACGCCGCACGGCTTACAACTATAGCAAAAAGTGTCGTTCAAGAAGTGTAGTTACAAAGTGTCGTTCATAAAGTGGCGTTACAATTTTTTCCGTCTAGCCCCCCTTTGCAACGTGCGTTAAGGAACTTCGTTCCAAAAAGAATGAAGAATGTAGAATTGTTTGTAGATCAAAGTAAACTGTGCCAAAAAATTGGTGTCAATTTGAACATATTATGTGACATTCATCAAAAGCATTTCAAGCGTTTGGGACGCTAAAAAAGGACGGAAGCGCTTCAAAAGACACGTTTCAAGTTGGTCTCGACTAAATCGCCTCCTAGGTTCATGCCATTTTACGTGACAATGCCGTGGCAGAATACTTATCTGCCGATAACTTTGTTAACATGTTAATAGCACCGTTCGGCAGAACAGTAGCGTCATTCGCCCCGATCCGGTGTCGGAATTTCAGCATTGGCGGTTGAAATGTGAGAATTATCAGAAAAGTATATGGGGAATTTTCCTAATTTGATTTAGAGAATAACAGATAGCGATTGCAATTAAGCTATCTCTAAGGAGAACGATGTAATCAGGAACTCGATACACCAGTTAATTACAGTTCCGAGTGCGATATAGCTGGTTCCCGTAACGATCAAGTCGCGGGCAAGTATAAAATAAAAGTCATAAATTGGTATTAGAGGAACAGCCTTTGCCTAAGATTATATTAAGTTTTAGTCATATCTACCTGAATAATCTTATTAATAATCATTACCAGCCAATATCAGTTCACTGCTGGATAAAGCCTTCCAAAAGGATTTGACATAAACCTTCGCTTGGCAGGTAAGTTGCCGATTGTAGTTTGGCCTATGATGGAAGAAAGACGCAGTTGCCAGTCTGCATCTGGTAGTTCTCCTTTAGTCGGTCGCCTCTCACGACACCCATAGAAAAAGAAGGAGTACATAGTACTATTATTTTAAATTGCCGTCACCACTCGACCATGTAACTCTTACTGATATTATAAATGAAAAGGTTTGAATGGATGTTTGTTACACAATAACGCCAGAACCGCTGAAGAAATTTTATTGAGCAATAGATAATAGCATTTATATATTAAACAAGAATATTAACCCTTTGACGATCGGATATTCCAGACACAATTAAAATCAATTGTTATCGTAACAACCGGTTGTCTCTTGGGGTTCAAAGCGTGAAATCAATGTATAATAGAATCTGAAATAGTACTTTATATTCCTAAAACTTTACTTTACTTGTCACATCTCACCATAGGAACGGATGTTTAACATGACAGTGGTGATGACAGACATTTGTGTTTTGTAATTTGATTGAACGAACTTGAACGACATTGGTTGGATTTGAATGAACCTAAATGAGCGAATCGCTGTGTGGGGGGGCGGGGCACAGACAATCATGGCACTTGCCGGTGTGGCGTACGGGAGGCTAGGGCGCACTGCGCAGTCTGCCAACATCAGCTTAGCTTGGCACGTTGTAACAGTGGGTTTTGTCTGTGGCGCTATCCATGTTCTGTGCCTAGCTAAACCCATCCAGCTGGTGTAATGGATTTTTTATTTTTACTTTTTTATTGCAAATGTTGAATTGTTATTGTTATATATATTTCAATCAATTCTGTTATGTAAATATTGTTATTTAATTATTATTATTATTTATTTTCTTCCCATCAATGACATTTTTTTTTTGTTTTCTTTTTGTATTGTTTTTTATGTGATTCCACTGTTTTTTTTTAAATTTTGATTTTTGATTTTTTAATTTTTATAAAATAATTTAATTTTAATTTTAATTTGTTTTGTATATATGTTTTTTTTTCCAGTGCCTACTGGGCTCCCACTGAAAATCAGCGTCGCAGTATGCCTTAGGCTGTTGCGACTAATGCTGAGTGGGGGCCTTTTTGGCACATTCATTGTACCTAATTATTTTTTTTCTGTAAACTTTTTTTCGAAGTGCCAAATAAACATTTATTCATTCATTCATTCATAAAACATATACAAATGTTTACTTTCATATTGAAAGGAATCAACATGAAATGGTAGTTAAAAGGTCGGGTATACCTATATATAGGCTACATTTCATCATCATCATCATCAGCCTATCGCAGTCCACTGCTGGACATAGGCCTCTCCAGTTGCACGCCACTTAGGTCGATCCTGAGCTTCACGCATCCAGCTCCTGCCAGCCACCTTGCGCAAATCATCACTCCACCTGGCCTGAGGGCGACATACACTACGTTTGTCGACATTTATCCATTACATTATAGTTATTTGGCTACAATTTTATCCACGCACGAAGTCGCTGGCAACGGCTAGTACTTTATAATTCGTTCTGTTTTTCTTTACGTCAAACTATTACCTTTTACGCCTAGTTGGTGTAGGGGTTTAAATACCGGGCCAAGATCTCGGGGTACCGGGTTCTATCCCCAGGTCGGGCAACAAAAAATTTCGAAATTTTGAACATTGCTCGGCTTTGTGATCACCAACCCGCATTGGCATTGACATTGGCAAGAGTGGTGATTATGCCAGTACCCATCATTGCTGTGGTAACTTGAATTCAATGATGGAGGCCTTTTCCCTGATGGGATGATTATAGGCTGTTACTTACTTTTAGGTTATATTTTGGCGTTAAGAACCTAATGTTTAAAATCGTCTAACATAGTGATCTAAAAATTTGTAGCAAATTTATCCACGCTCATAAATAATAGTTTGTCGCAGCGGGGGCGTGGACCATCTCTAATTATTTTATCTAGGTATGTTACAATAATATCGTCCCCTGTCGCAAACTCATTTTGAGGCCACGTCGCATATTGGATTACCCGCTTCGTGACTGTGAAGTGTAGCTTCGGATTTCGTATTCGCCTGAAATATGGGGTGTATTCTGTTATTATTACGTTCATTGTGTGGCTATCAACTGCCAATATTTGTAGCCGCAGAATAGTGCATTTTTGCGACTACATTTCTATTATTATTGTAGGACTTGGTGTTTGTTCTACATACTGTTTAAAGCGAAAATGGATTGTAAAATATTCAAGATAAACGTTCCTATTTTTATTTTTTTTCTACGCAAATCTTGCAATGTTACTCGAGATTTGCGATGCGATCCGGTAGAAAATTATATAATTTAAAACACATTAGCTGTTTCTATTAAGATAAAAGTAAGTAGTAGTAATCGATAATGCTGGTTTCACTAGTAATCTCGTTTGTAAAAAGGATTATTACGTGCAAAAGCACGTTTAATAAAAATATAAAATTGTAATGAAGTATTTGCAATGCAGTATATAAACTTGAAAAATTTTGTCTCAGGCGGGACTCGAACCCGCATCTCCTCGCATGCCGGGCGGGATGCGAGGAGATGCGGGTTCGAGTCCCGCCTGAGACAAAATTTTTCAAGTTTATACAGGGTGAAATTTTAACCACTTTCCAAAATTTTTATACGCGTTCGGTATCGTATTTAGGGCCCATTTATGAAATAAAAAATGAAAATCAAACTTTCACCCGAAAATATTTTTCGCAATATAGTTTTCCATTTTTACGGTCCTAGGCCTGATAAGGCATAAAGGGAAAATAAAAAACGTATGAATAGTATCGTAATGAATGAATGAAATGTGAATCGCGTAAAAAACGTGTTGCTAGGCGGCCATATCAAAAAATTTAGATTTTTTGCAGACATTTTCTAAGTGCTTTATCTTGACATTTTTGTACTGGGCTATACCAAAAGAAAAAATACGTCAATTGTTTTTTGTCTCGTAGATTGATATATTAAAATTTGGAAGGTGGTTAAAATTTCATCCTGTATACTGATATTATAAGTGCAATTAAGTTGCTAAAATATCAAATAAAGTATATTTGCAATGCAGAAATATCTTATTTCAAAAATGCATGATTGTAATGCAGATTATAAAATACAAAATTCTAAAACTTAAACTTGCACAAATTACCTTCTCTGGCATCGTCATTAGCTCTTGGACTAATTGTTAAAGCGTATCATTATAAAATATATTCTTTTTTTTGTTATAGTCTCATTGATCTTAATTCCAGACAAATGTTTATAACGTAGCTTCACAATATCAAAGCGTAGTCAGTAATCAAATATTAAGTTAGAAAATTAGTTTTTTTTTACTTTGACATGGTACGTACCTAAAAAATTGGAAGCTTACCGCTGACATCCATCAATAGGAAAGTACCAAATAAAAATATTCGTTGTCACTGTCGACCGAAAGAAATGAACTATACAGTATTCCGGCTGAGTCAGCAGAGTGAAAGGCTGCGGGCGTCACGTACGTGCCGCGTCAATTTATTAGCGATCACCGATCGCGTCCCGGAGGACACGACGGCTTCAGTCACTTTCAGACTATTCTTGTTTTATAATATTTTTGTCAATAGAGTGTTAAGCATAATACGAGTAACATTAATAACATTGATTTATCATCGGGCACCGTCTTAATATTGAGTATATTGTGACAAAAAATAATGTCACTTGTGTATGTCTCCGAATATGCTTCTTTCCTTTTGGGGAAAAATTAACTTTAAATTTAAATGGGAAAAAATCATTTTGAATAATATCTAGTCTCTATTTTTTATATATCAATTCTTATTTAACGAAATTTTATTACGTTTACAAATTTCATTTAATATTTACAATTCAAAATGCATTAAAATTTAGCTTATAAAAGATAACAATCAGGAAAGTTTTTTATCATATTTTGGTCATAAAAGATATCAGCCCCAGCGCTGCTTCCGGGTATGGTGCCTAAAGCGCTGGCAGCATTACCTCTCTGGATAGCGATGTTTATCCGCTGTCCGAGGTAGCTGCCAGCCTTTTGATCACCAGTTGCGTCGGTGAGCCTTTTAGACGACTCTTTAAAAAGCGCTTGGACACTTGGACCCCAAGAACCTATTGTCTCTACGCCAAACGGCTTAAATATGTAGCTTTCATTTCATAATCTTTTTTATGATTGAGCCTCTTTCTTTGATATACAAAAAACGTTACCATTTGCTACACTAACAATCGCGCTGCATAATAATTATGGTAAATAAAATAGTATATTGCATATATTTTTAATATAATATATTGAATAAATTATTTAAGATGTAACGGGATTTTTCGCGAACATACCTTATTTTATTTGCCTGACATTTCAACCGAGTTGCATCGTCCGTGGTCACAGGCTGACTGGAACAGGGATGCACTCTCTCCGTGTAGAAGGTAGATTCGTATAAAACTACCCCCGAATATTTATTCTGTGGATGGTAGTTCAGTCCAAAAATACCCCCAAATGTTTATTACGCCAAGCACTGTCACACACTACACTGACCGTGTCCCTATTCCGCGAGGTTGCCGCCGCCTACAGTTGCAATCTGTGCTTATAAGCGGTCAAGCAAAGTGAAAAACATACATAAAAATAAAATCTGCGGCTAACTAAAATAGATCAAAAATCAAAATAAACTACACATGAACTCCTCAACAAACAAACAAAGATCAAGAGATCAAACACTAAAAGCAAAAAATAAACAACACACAATAACAGACACAACTGCGGTCACAGTGCAGTCGTACTCCAATCTTAAACCAACAACATAATATACATTATCAACAAAAACATTAACATTATGGCAACCGGGCAGTCATTAGGGGAATTAGTTAAGTAAGCAAGGCTTTAAGACACTGGGTCACAATCACACATTGTTACGCACTAGGTGCTCTCACAAGAAATCTAATGACTACGTCTCTCTTATGGCCGGTCCCAATAATCTATCTATCGCCTGTTTTGACATTTCGGAGATAGGAAACAGTTTCTATCTCTGATTTTTCCGTCCAGAGAAACAAAGACAGAAGTTGATTTCTATCTCCGATATGCCAAAACTGAAGATAGGTTATTAGGACCGGCCGTTAGTGACTACGTCGTAAAAAGGTTCCTATTATGAAAAAGGCGTTTTTAAAAACTCCTAGAGCTTTTAATTTCTGAGTTGTAGAGGTGAGTCAGTTGTAGGTTTAATTATATAGAGACGTAAAAGCGCCTCCTGCGGCATATTTGTAGAAATAAACAGATTTTTACTGAGCGCCTGTTCGTTTTTTATACAGGTATTTAAATAATAATATAATATTATTAAGAGACACGACAAAAATCATGCATTCTAATGCAAATAAAAACCGACTCACAGGCACCAATCAAATCACCACAAGGGGAAAGCCTGCGTGAATACGATTTGTTTTACTGTATACAGGATGAAACAACATAATATTAAGAGACAGAAATTGACGTATTTTCCTTTTGGTATAGCTCAGAACAAAAATGTCAAGATATGGCCTTCTCGCAATCCTTTTTTTTCGCGATGCGCATCTCATTCATTCATTACGATACTATTAAGTTGTTGATTTTCCCTTCAACCCTTCACAGGCCTTGGACGTGAAAAAATTTTCCGGTGGTAACTTGACCTACATTTTTTACTTTATAAATGGGATCTAAATACGATACCTAACGCAATTAAAAAAAAAATACAGTGGTGAAAAAGTAACATGTACTATATAGTATAATACTATATTATGAAAAGAAGAGGTTTGTATTTCTGTTTGTTTAAAGCGAATAAACTAACAGACAAACCAACTTAGATTAATTTAGTATAGAGATAGTTTGAGTCCTGGTCAATGACATAGGATAGCTTTTATCCCGAATTTTTTTTTTTAAAGAAGTGAAAAGGGGATTGGAAGTTAGGGAATATGGGGCACTAAATGTTTTTTATTTTACGATTTGGAAATTAGATGTAGAGTTTTAGACCCTATGAATCACTATGGAATAGATTATTGTTCTTCAAATCATCCCTTAGAGGGGGTGAATAGGAGCGTGGAATTGTGTGTGAGGAATTAATGTATCTTATTTTGGTATATCAGGTAACGATTTAAAAAAATATAAGTGATCCCTGAGGAGTGTGAACGGAAACGTGATATAACAAGGAGTCCGATATAGCCCTTTCCCACGTAGACGAAGTCGTAAGCGAAGCGCTAATCTTAATACAGGATGAAATTTTAACCACCTTCCAAATTTTGATATATCAATCTACGAGACAAAAAACAAATGACGTATTTTTTCCTTTGGTATAGCCCAGTACAAAAATGTCAAGATAAAGCACTTAGAAAATGTCCGCCAAAAATATAAAATTTGGACACGGCCGCCTAGCAACACTTTTTTACGCGTTGCGCATCTCATTCATTTATTACGATAATATTCATATGTTTTGGATTTTCCCTTTATACCTTAACAGATCTAGGATCACGAAAAATATTTTTTGGTGACAACTTGATTTACATTTCTTACTTCATAAATAGGCTCTAAAAACGATACTGAACGCCTAAAAAAATTTTGGAAAGTGGTTAAAATTTCATCCGGTACATAATAAAAAATTGGGTTTGTTCGAACACTTATAACTCTAGAACGGCTGGATAATTTTTAAAAGTTTTTGATTTGTTGTAATTGTCTCCGTCCGGACCCCGGAATAACAGAATATGTAATAAAACATTTGAAAAGTAACGAAAAAATTAAGAATAATAATTTCCATAAAAATTTCCCATCACGCTATACTTGATTCATAATTACTTTTAGGACGTTAAAATCAATTCAAAGCACTAATTATTTATGCGGCGGTACGAAGTTTTCGGGGTTAGCTACTCATTTATAAAACAATTTGAGGTTTGTTTAAAATTTTATAAACCTATTTGCATGTATAGTGAAGCCACTCACTAAAATGTGACCCTGTATTTGATAGATTAGACACCTGTGGATTGCAAGCATAAATTAAAATAGAAGTTTCTTTCTCTATTCATGGCACTGATTTACTGCATCCTTGAATCCTTCCACATATATTTTTTATTTTATTTTATTTATTTTATTTATTTAAAGGCACAACAACAGAATACAATTCAGCTTTTACAATTTCAATAACACTTAACTAAGATTCACATTAAAATTGAATTCAGATGAATGTTGCGCACAACGTTAACATAAAACAGTAAATACTTAAAAAAAAAAAAAGATACTTGACTAGGCTAAAGGTTAGTTGCTACATTTACTTAATTAACAGTTTGATTGTTTTATTAAACGAATAAGAATTTTGAAAGAATACATCTAAATTGGGGGCATTATCATTATATAACCTGCACATTCGAAACAGAGGGTTGTTGTATGTTACATTGTTATTACAGACAGGTAAGGAAAATAATTTCAGCCTTCTCTTACTACCGTTTGTCTTCAGTGATAGATGGCTCAATAAATCCATGGCATCATAATGATTGTTAACAATCTTAAACAGTACAGATAGATCCTGCATAGAACGTCTACACTGCAGCGTATTCACTTTGAAGTATTGAAGTCTGGTCTCGTAAGTAGGTAATTTACGTCGGAGGCCCAATTTTGAGCTTAGATGACGCAGAAAACGCCTCTGGACGGCCTCTAACCGATCAATATGAATATTATAATGTGGACTCCAAATGATCGAGTTATACTCTAAAACACTTCTTACAAGGGCAAAGTACAATGTCAAGATGCTAGTGGGCCTTCGGAACGGCTTTGTAGTCCTTAAAATGAAACCAACAGTCCTATTTACCCTTGCTATGACATTGTCATAGTGGTACGTGAAGCTTAATTTGGAGTCCAACCACACTCCGAGATCCTTGACTACATTTTGTCGGTTCAGAGGAATACTATTAATGCCGTAGAGATACTGATAAGAGGATTTATTTTTTGTGAAAGTTACAAGACAACATTTTGAGATGTTCAAAGACATACCATTATATACACACCAGTTCTGTATCCTATCAATATCATCTTGCAAGAGCATAGCATCCTCAGCACAAGCTACTTCACGATATATTTTAATATCATCTGCATAGGCTATACAACTTGATTTCGTGGACTCGATTAGGTCATTAATAAATATTATAAATAAAAGGGGCCCTAAATTTGAACCCTGTGGAATCCCAGAGGTAGAATCATAAGGAACTGAATCATAGCCATGCACTGCTACCAACTGGGTACGCAGAGATAAATAGGAAACTAGCCACCGGAGAAGCACACCATGAATACCAACGTGATGAGCCTTACAACAAAGAATGTGATGATCTACCTTGTCGAAGGCTTTGGCGAAGTCAATGTAGACTGAATCTACTTGCACATGTCTGTTAAAAGCCATATTAAGATCGTGAACATAAGTAAGAAGATTGGTGGTGGTGGAACGACCGCCAACGAAGCCATGCTGTTTGGTACTAATTATTGGTTTCAAATGGAAATACATATATTTGTAAACTAAACTTTCGAATATTTTTGCAAAACAACTGAGTATACTAATAGGTCGGAAGTTATCCATTCATCCATTTTGTCTCCTGACTTAAATATGGGTACAATTTTAGCAATTTTCCACAACTCGGGAAAAGTACCTGTACTTAGCTTTTATTATATATTAAACACAGAGGTATCGCCAACGCTATTTTACACTGTTTCATAAATATCGGCGGTACTCCGTCCGGCCCAGCACCCTTTGCAACATCTATGGCGTCAAGAGCTGTATCTATCTCTTTCACCGTTAATGTAATAGAAGAAATACTTCTAAATGGCTCCGGAAAATTAGGTATGTAAGTGTGTGTAGTTGGTTTATTATAAACAGACGAGAAATGTCTCGCAAAAAGATTAGCTATGTCTGCACCATTATTAGCGAAATCCGAGTTATAGTACATTTGATGTGGCAATGCATTAGTAGCCTTTTTTGATTTAGTGTATCGCCAAAATGCTTTAACATCGCTTTTGATACTTTCCTCAGTTCGTTCTAAATATGTTTTATAACATCTATCAAGTTCATTTTTAGCTCTGGATCGTAGTACAACAAAAGCATCAAAATCGCGCGGATTTTTGTAATTTCGGAACTTTTTGTGGTACTTATTTTTCTCTTTTAATATTTTAATCAATCCACGGGAAAACCATAAGGGCCATGCATTACGCAAATCAGATATTGGAGTATGTTTTTCTATTATTTCCCATAAGTGGTTATAAAATACCTGTACGAAGTTGTCACAATCCAAGTCAGCGTACTGATCCCAGTCTATTTTACTAAGATCTGAATTACATGCGGGAAAGTTAGTTTTATGAAATCTATATTTTTTACTAGGATTCTGTTTCAGTAGGTTTGGTTTGCTATAATTTAAAGTAATTTGCAAAGGTGGATGATAAACGTCTACACGACTAAGTGGTTGAGCCTCGGTAAAAATACATGCGGTCTCCGAATTATTTAATACAAGATCTAAAATTTTACTCTGGGAGTTAACTACAAAGTTAGATTGGGTTAAGTCCGATCTGGCAATGAACTCGTGTAGTGCGGTTATTTTAGTATTAGTTGTAGTTATCGGGTTATTGTCAGACCAGTCAATTTCCCGAAGATTAAAGTCACCAACTATGAGTGCATGTTCAGAGGACGAGGAAACAATGCTCTCAATACGGTCTAATAGTTCTTTGAATTGTTCATATTGTATATAAGTAGGTATGTAAACCGTAATTATGTTTAAAGTTATGTGTTTTAAGTGTAGACTTACCCATATATTCTCCCCACATGTTTCCGAGTCCGAGAGCACCCTATCCATGGAAACTAGGCACTTTTTAACTGCAATAAGGACGCCGCCACCGTGTGTTTTATTATGTTTTTTCATAAATTCAACCGAGCGGTCTTTACGGTAGACAATGTACCTTTCATCAAACAATTCGGAAGAATCCACGGATTCATTAAGCCATGTCTCACACAAGCATATTATATCATAATTGTTTATTAATATTGAATTCATTATTTCAGTGGTTTTAGATTTGGTACCTCTAATGTTTTGAAAAAATACAGACAGCTGATTCTCCATCATAAAAAAAAAACAATCAGAAATTACATGTAATGGTATGTGAATAATGAGATAAAGAAATAAAAAATAAAAAGATGTCAAACACTAATTCAATGAGTCCAACATTGTTTGACACTTGACGTGAACGAAAGGCGATGTTTCATTCTTTCGCATAAATATACGTCCATTACGCACCCACACGAATTTATATGCTAACTCCTTGGCCTTGGCTCGAGCGGCAGCATGCAGCGACTTATTAGATGGGGACAGATGCTCTGAGACGTAGATGGGAACGGTAGGTCCACTAAAGTTCAGCAGTGACGATCCGAGCTTGCTCTTGGGATGTGACCTGTTGTAGCGCGAGACAGCTGAGTAAAACTCATCACGACAACGAACACTTCTCAGTTGGATGACTATGGCTCGGGGGGTTTTACTTTCCTTGTTTTTGTGGGCAACCCTTGTGCAGTTTAATATATCTGTGTCTTGTATCTTCATAGAAACAACTCCAGCGATTTTATTTACTATAGATATGATGTTTTCATTTTTATGTTCCGGAACTCCCTGAATCTCCAGATTGTTGTTACGCAGGTATTGTTCGAGCTGATCGACGCGCTCGGACATAATAGAAACTGTTGAACGCAGTTGCTCACATTCCGTTTGCATATTTTTATAGTCGATCATGATAGCACTAGTCGACTTAATAAGGTCATCATATTGGTTGCTAATACATTGAACCGAATTTTGTAATTCGTATAATTTTTCGTTGATAGGAGCCATTTCAGCTCGGATAGCGGCTTTTATTTCACTTCTTATGATGTTGGTGAGGTCACTCTTAGAGCAATTATATTTATTACGGTCGCCTCTGATTGTTACGTTGTCCTGGGTAGAATCATCACACACCGTATCAGGGGAGGAATCATCTTGCGTGGGGTTTGGACGAACGGGCGTGTTTGTTTTATCGCTCTTTGGTTTCTTAGTAACGCATTCAGGGCAGGTCCAATTTTGCTTGCGTTCACTTCCAGCACTGTAAAAGCTATTGAAACGCCTTTCACTTACACCAGCGCACATAAGGTCATAAGTATTTATTATATATTGGTGCACTTAGCGCACCTACGAAATTGTTTGCCTTTTACGACATTTAAACATCCAGCGCAGTTCAACTGTTTTGAAGACATTTTGTTATTATTGTGACTACAGGCAAGAAAAACAAAAACAGTACAGTTATAGTGCTACTAAGTATTCCAGTAGCTCACTCAAATTAAAACTCGTAGCTTGCAAACAACTCCGACAATTCACAGTTCGTGCTGTCGATTGATTCCGCGAGAAAAACGTCTTAAGCGCCGTGCAAAGGCAGGCGCTTACGCGATGCGATGATACACTTTTCACTGTCCAAATCTAACGGTGATTTTACTTGATGTTTGTGGTATTTGTTGTAATAATTATGTAAATACGATTCACTGACAATGTCAAGTAGAAGTAGTTCTTTCACAAAAAACACCTTATAAATACAATCAAACTGAAAAATTACGGGAGCGACTTGTAAACAGCCTGTTTTGCTCAAGTACCCGACTTATGAATGATATGTATTAATGAAGTAAGTTAACCTATATCTGCATGTATAAAAACTTATTAGAACATCGTATTTTTTTCTGATATTATTCATTGTCATGCTGATAAACTTTAACTTTTACCAAAGAAGCAATTTCGAATAATAAAATAATAAATAATAAATTTTGCAAAGTTACCAAGACCTTTTTATTAATTGTGTAAAGTACTTTCCAGGACCTTTCCTTAAGTAATTGGACTTCTTTGAATATAATTGTCCTTACAAACAATTGTAAATAAATTTTCTTGTTATGTTAACATAATCAAGTTAAATAACCTAGAAAATGCATTTTTTACTTTACCTTTATACGATGATGTAGTTGTAGATACGTAGTATCGTCGGAAAAACTTATCATTTACAGTCTATTCACGTCAAGCCACGGTGTGCTTTGCGAATATGCGATCAGTATTCAGCGTATCACTAAAACACCACCTAGTTGAAGGATGTTGTGGAGAAAGCCAATATTTTTAAAGCTTATATATCTAGAACAGCGTAAATACACCTAATAGAAATTACGCGTAGTTATATTATTTTAATTTGACGAGATCACGTTAACCAAAAAGGAAATACTCAATACGAGCGTAACTGATTACTTGCCCGAAATTACTTTCCGTGGGTATTTCATTTCACTGAAAGTGGTTGACCGATGTGTTTTTGTTACATGTATTGTTAGTCATACTCATGTTGTTAGATCATTGCATCGCCGTAAGATTTGACATATCGTTTAGTCGTTTATTGTAACCAAATAACGTTACACCGAATTTCAAAATAGTTTTTCTATTAAATGATTTTAAACTTTCGCGATTTGAACACTTAAGTATAAGTTTTTCTATTGGTCTAAGCTTCTTATATTACTTGATTTATTGTTTATTAGAATAAGAAGTATTAAACATCTAATTGGTAGTATAATTTTATGCACATAATGAAAGTTCAATCATAATTACTACTTAGTTAAATCAAATATTATTTTGGCCGAGTATAACTTAGGTAGAAAGTTGACGACCAGATAAAATGTCGGAGTACTGAAAAAAATAATAAATTAGTAATAATACAGTGGCCAAAGTGATTTCGACCAAGTTAAAATGAAATTGAATTTTTTCAATCAAATGAATTTTAGTCAAAAAAAATTCCAACTTCTGGTTAAGTAATAGGTACAATTTGAGTTGTACAAATAGTTATGTCTTTTTGTACATCTTATTACAAAGAAGATAATAAGAATATCACATGGAACATAGGATTGCTGTAAAGAACAGTAATGATAATTAATTAATTTTTCTTTTTCTTGAAGGACTAAACATAGTATTCATATTGGTGGGAAGTCTTCTCTTATGCTTGCAGCCTATTCGTATACGTAATGACATTCGTAGAATGTTTTGTTGAAATTTATGAAGTAAGCCCATCAAATAGGTAACTTTTTCTGTTACTCCTGTTCATATATCGCTGGAAAGTCGTAATATAGCACTCCCTAGGGAAATCTGTTCTATTGCCTGTTTGTTTTGTTCAACTGACGACGGTTGGCTAGTCGAGTGTGTACCACGTGAAATTATTGCTCTCAGATGTATTGTTTGCTCATTATTATATCATATGGGCAGCTTATCGGTCGTGGTTAGAATTGCTTCTGAGGCAATGTGTATTTTTTTGTTTTTTGTAACGTCATTTAGTATATCTGACTGATAAAAAACATACAAACTAAACCAAACAAGACTATATAGGCTCACTAGTTTTGTTTGGTTAAGTTTATTTATATGACTATAGCGACAGTGTAAAAATTCAAATATTGATAGAAATTCATGTTACAACACTTCAAATCTGTATCTATAAATATGAAATGCTCAATAAACTCGATACTGCATAGCGACTAGAAAGTTTTTATAACTTTTGCTTCTGAAATATTTATAGTATTCTAGGTAGAAAGTTAAAATGCTGAGAAAATATGGAAAAATTGCAAACAAAATAGGAAAAGTTAAAATTTTATTTTTCCATTTAAACTGTTCAACTCTACTGTTGTAAATAAACTTAAAAAGAGGTATCGAGCTGCATAAGATAAAACAGAACAGGATAACGCCTGCGGGGTAGCTAGTACTAAAAATAAAACACAAATTCCTTTCAATTGAATGCGAGTGAATAGTGTAGTTGTAATTCGTAGATAACATTTTAACTGTCGATGAACTGTGATACTCGTAGATAACGAATAAATAATATGTGAAAACTGGAGTAACAACAATAACTTGTTTATACTTTAAGGATTTTTTTATCAACTCCATACCATACATTTTTTCTACTAAGCTAGTTTTTTTTCAAATTGTTGTGTATATAATATAGAACTATATTTTCTACAAAATAGCATCACAATTATTAATGTAACGTTCAGGCCAAGCTTCATATAAAAGTATGCCTATTGGTTTTCTTAACCGATTTAGATGATATTTGATAAGCAGTTTAAAACCCTGGAAACTACTACTCTAAGATAGTTTGTGTCCTAGAAATCTTCTCAGAAAAGTAAAAGTGATGCGGATGTGTATATGGGAAAACAATATATCCTTAAATCGGTATAGTGTTTTTTTTTTTTTTTATAATCAATGTGCTTGCTCTTGATTACATACTTAAGTCTACGGTTAAGAGCGAGCTCACCCAGAAAGTGGCACTGGTTCTCCCACACACCAGCGGAACACAAAAAAACTGTTTGGCGCTGGACTCCGACAGGAGGGTTAAGAGCGAGCTTACCCAGTAAGTGGCACTGGTTCTCCCACACACCAGCGGAACACAAAAAACTGTTTGGCGCTGGTAACATCCAGGCAGCCTCTTACTAAGTTAAGGTAATTACGCGTGACCTAGTGCGACGTTGACGTAAATAAAATATTTTTGATTTAAATTCGCCCCCATACTTTTTATTAGTGAAATCGATTCTTCTCTCGATTGTCAACAAACTAATTTTAGGTTTTGCTCTTTTTCATCAACACGTTGTATAAGTCACTACATCCTTAATTCATCAAACTTATTTCTTTTTTTTATTATTTAGACGGTAGGCAACTTAAGTGCGTTTTAATAAAGATTTAATACTTTTTATTTAGTTACTAGTAACAAAAGTCTCTTGATATTCGCATTTCGGATTGAGTGCGAACTATACAGTGATTACATTATGTACAAAACAAAAAGGTTTTTGAAATATGGACAACATCACATACATTGTTCTGATCCCAATTTGAATAACTACTTAAAGCATTCGTATTTTGGAAACCAGAAACAACGAAGGTACCACAAACACCCAGACCCGAGAAAATGTAGAAAAACTCATTTTTTTCTACATTGACCCGTCCGGGAATCGAACCCGGGACCTCGGAGCAGGCGACACCTTGAAAACCGGTGTGTACGCCACTCCGCCACGGAGGTCGTTTTTTTTTTTTGAAAAATGCATTAATGTTTGTGTTTGCACAGGATGCGTATCAGCGAAACGCTCAACAGATCCTATTAAGCAGAAAGATTTCAAGCGTATCATTTACTAACAACAAACGAAAAAACATCGTAATTGGCTGAAACAGTTCCTACATATTATTTGAGTGACATTTGCACGACATGTGAAATTTTAAAATGCAATAACGATGAAGCTAGTAACTCAGAAATACACGGATTACGCGCTTCTGCGAAAACCTAAATCCATTATTCATTATCACCTCATTTGCATCAAACTGGATCCAGACAGGTTTCACTCGAGTAGAGAATAATTCATTTTCGGGAACATTGTTGCAAATCAGAAGCTCCACCTGCACGAGTTCTACCTTACCACTTAATCCTTGGTGAAGAGTGAGAGGTGGTAATTGTTCTGTAAACTTCAAATCCTAGGCATTTTTAAATTTAGGCGACCGTTTAATTAGAGAAGGTTCGCACGGTCAGAACTCCATATTTGAAACGGCCCACCGAAAAACTAATGAACACAATATATGTATATGTTACACACCGTCGCCGTCACGATATGTGTGTCTTTGGTCTCTGCTAAACTCGGACAAGAATACATAATTTAGATACCGAAGAGCACTCTCTTTCCTTTGTTAGCTTAAACTTAGTTTATGTTAAAGACTATGAAGTAACTAAGCAATCGCAACTTTGCAAGGCTACTTGTTATCAACATTATTCCATGAATAAATCTGCATTAGTGAAAACTTAACAGGATCACAGTCACACCTATTAATCGTTTCACGGCAGCTGAATTACACTTATTGTGTGTGTAATTGATTTCAATTGTGTCTGGAATAACTCACGATCGAGGGATTAACAACATTACTTATTGTTTAAGAAAGTCATAACTTAAGATGTTACTACCTTGTGCTTAAGTGAAGGAAATGGGTCACCATTACTAGTCATATTAGTTGGCTGAGAATGCTAAATTTTCATAGTTCTTACTTCTAGTAATTAATTAATGAATACAAATTGTCACTTAAGTAATTACTTTTTGTCAAGTAAATACTTTTACTTGTTTATAAATAAGGGTGTTAGTCACTTAGTCTTTTTTGGTTAGGTTGCTTACGTAATTTACACATTCAAAAGTAATTACAAGCCCAACGTTGTTTTGCTAATAATGCAAACGATATGCATATTGCTGAGTTTAAATCATAAATTAACTAATAGTGACCAATGTCTCCTTGTAAACTTAGATGAAGCCAACGCTAGTAAAGTAAGTAGATCTTGCAAAATGAATATTTGAAAAATTACTCCTAAATTAACAATGAAACAATAACCCTCTTTCTGACGCAGTCAGGTAATTATGTTGGATAAAATTAGTAGGTATTAGGGTTCATTGTAGCAGGTATCATAAATTAATCAATGCGTTATTGCGAGTATTATGCGAGTATTTTAAATAAACCTGTTAAGCCAACATAGGTTTCTTTCACTTTTGTGCAAACCTACGAGTAATTACAAGAGAGCGTTTACTTACGTCATCATTTTAGTCAAACGATGTCCTTCCTGTCCTCATAGTCATAATCCTCCCTTAGGCAGGCATCTCCACGACGATCGGTCCCGCCCCACCCACATCCAACGGCTTCCGGAGACCTTCATCAGATCTTCGGCACTCGGGCCCACCGAGAGATCGTCGTGAGTCCCCGCCTACCCACAGATCGTCCGATCCACGTTCACAATTCTAAAACCTTTCCGCGCCAACAGAAGACTTGATGTCTTCTTACTATGTGCCCCGCCCAGTACTGCCATTTCGCTCAGCAATTCTTTAAGCGAGTCGGATATCTTTTCTCAGTTCGGATTGTTTAGGGAATATCAAGCATCATTATTTTCATTGCCTGTTGTACGACAGTCTTTTAAGACCTAAATTAAGCGACCAAGTTTCAGTTCCATGAGTCAAGGTATCTAATCTCATGAAAGCCGCCTAAATTATATTAGCCCTACACTATAACGATTCCTTTAAATCACCCACAAGTTGTCTAAAAGTCTTAAATGAACACTGTCATTACAAACCCGCAAAATAAAACAGCCATAAAATATCATAAATCTATAAATAGAATGATTCTTTATAACAAGCCTTAAACCAGCAAATACCTAAACGTACCAAACATTTTCTTCAGAATATAAGTACATTTCTTTCTTTATATTCATCCCAATACCGCTTGCAAATAACATAAATGTCCGTGTTTATGTGCCACATTCGAGGTGGTGTTCAGGAGAGAAAATTTTAACTTAACGACAGCAATAACGACCTCACCGGGGCCCGTTTACACCTCCCTGTAATATTTTCACCCGTGAACGGAAGCAGAAAGTAACTGAACCTACTTTAGCCGCCCCGAGCTTATCCGCAAACGCAACGTTTAAATCCTGTTTTATTTATTTGAGTGAATTTTTCCAGTGCGCTTGTTTGTTTTTTTTATTCGCTTTGTTTTTTTATTTGCCTATCTCCGCAATATGAAATAATATACAGCCAGCGATATGAATTAAACTTCCTTTATGTTTGAGGATTTTTTAAAGCAATATAATTTTAATACCTGTGATGTATATTGCCTACACGGATCAAATACACATATCAAAAAATTTTTTGCAACACGCATCACTTGTAGAAACCGCTTGTTTTATTGATACTTTATTTTTCCTAAGCAAAGAAGATAGGTATACTTATAACCTTTTTTGCTCTCGGAAACATACTACTTGTCCTTCTAAAAACTATTAGATTATCAGGATTGTTACTTTAACCTTTTTTTAATATATTAATTATTTGCAATATCTATTTAATAATTGTTTTAAACAAAAAAAAAAAAAATACTGTAGATACTGGCACCGCTTCGGAAAACCTAAGTAATACGAGTATTTCTAAGATAAAAGATTTTGAGAAAAATTGTATTTGCTGCTATTGGCATGAAATACGCCTGTAAGTCCACAAGTGTGTCAAACAAACTCGGGGTCTGGCGTATAGTGGTATGATTTAGATAAGTCGCTCGCTCACCAAGTTTGGTTGGTTCCACTTTGCACAGTAGAATATTTTATACTTGAGAACACAGCATGTAGGTACAATATATACGATCTCATACAATAGATTTGGTTCTAAGTGTCAGTAGATTTTTGTTTTAGCAATGAAGCTGTAACGGCGCTGGCCAGACGACAACGCTTATAAGACGCTAGTGTAGGGGAAGTCTTAGTATTTATAACGTCTTAATAATAATATTCTCGTATCGAAGCGTTTAGAAAATTGCAAGTTTAGACAATTTATTGGTAATTATGACCTCGCTTTGAAAATCGGGTCAAATCAAAGTGACAAAGTAGACCATTACACTCTGTAGCCGCTCAGTTTCTGCCCCAACTACTCTTCCCACGGTGCATTACCCTCGTCCACCGCATTCGAGAGCTATTTGCTGCCGGAGATCAGATTAATGTTGCCACTTTTCTACTTGTCGCAGCCACAAAACTTTCGCCCGAATAGTCTTTGCTCGGAACAATTGTTTCGTCGATTTATGAGGGCTGCGCAAATTTCAGCAATAACATTGCGTAGGCAAAGAGTGATGCCTTACATACGGAGTTGTACTTATTTTATAACGTAAATGTTTCTTACAAAAATAATTATCTCGTTTAATTCGCAATTATTTATGATTTGGATAATTTAAAAAAGTATTTATAACCAAGTGTCTTGTGATTAACCAGCTATATGTTCTATATAAAAAAACATTGTACCTCGGTAGTTCTAAATAAATACCGCGCCCGGTACGCGAGGAGATACGGGTTTGAGTTCCTCCTGAGACATTATTTTTCAATACTGATATTATAATTGCAATTAAATTGCTAAAATATCATATAAAGTATTCTAAATAAAGCTTAATTAAATCACTAAAAAAGACAAAGACAGACAAGATATCCGATGAACTATGTACTATGTTATGATATTCCTTATTATTTAATAATGTATAAATATTAACTGACGCTTTTATTCAGTATTATTTTGTTGATTTATTGTTTTTTTTACGTACGTAATGTTCCGTTAACATTAAACTTTAAAATTAAAATTTGGTAGACTAAGATGTCTCACAATAGAGTATAATTTAGAAATCTTATTAAAAGCGAGCGTCGACCCGGGGGGTGTGGTGGTGGGTGCGGTGGTCCGCCTGGTACTCAAGGATCCGGGATCCTGGTCTGATTAAGGTTTGGATGATTGTTTTTTAGAAGGAAAATTAAGCCGTTGGTCCTGGCCTTTGTCGCAAAAATGCGAATCGCAAGAACAAGTCACGTAGGCATGCACTTACTAGATAGCTTGGAAAACTTCAACACCAGAATCCGTGAAAAACAATCTTACGATAAGAGGAAACAATTTTATTAGCAAATGATTTTATTATAGATATACTGGTATATTATTATATTGTTAACTAAGGGCCGATTTTTTAAACGTCAGATGAAACTTTTATCAGACTGAATAAGTATAAAACGATTGATTTACATAAATGATTGCTGACAAATTTCAAACGGGGACGTTTTCAAATTAGCCATATTTCGTTTTTTTCGACGAATATTTGCTATCTGACTATTGAAAAATCAGGCCTAAGAAAATAAGGCACAACTACTATTTTATAGAGACATGTCTATATACTTGAATAAGCTTACAGTATAAATACTTTAGAAACAGTGTGCTTTCGTCTAATCTGTGTTTTGCGCTTGGATGCACAAGGAGGCAATAACTATGACCTAGATGCATAGTAACATAACAGACATTGCCAAAGCTAGAATTCAATTGTAAATCTGGGTCCGTTGTAGGACTTAAACGTTGCCGAAGTCAAGATCAGAATGCTCGGGTGTCTCTCAT
Organism: Anania crocealis; assembly: GCA_949315895.1. Classification (NCBI taxonomy): domain Eukaryota; kingdom Metazoa; phylum Arthropoda; class Insecta; order Lepidoptera; family Crambidae; genus Anania; species Anania crocealis. The sequence goes on from OX438856.1 coordinate 4,571,982, forward strand.
TTTGAATGATTCAGTTCGTATCGACTGATAAAATAAAGCTGAGTTTGTTGACACCAGAATTTGATGCAAGGGTGTTGTAGCATCTGGTACGTACCTATCACAAAAACTAGTTGAGTGAAATCAGGTGACAGATTCGAGTTTGGTTAAGTCTTTATAAAAAAAAATATGTTCAGTCAAGGAAAGTAATTGTTTTGCATATTCAAGTTATCTTTTCCGGCGAGTGAAACTTCGTGTCATTCGCTTGTCATCAGTCGTATGTTGATAATAGATATTCTTGAATAAACTTTTCGAATGCCTAAGCTGGGACTCAAAACGAGCAGTAGCCTGGTAAGCAGGATGTTTTGGGTTCAAGCTCCACTTCAGGTAGCCAAAGGTTTTAATCAAGAAAACGTTTTTTCAAATTATACTAGCAATTAATTTGCCTTATGAACAGATTTAAAAAAATCTTTCGTATGATCATTGATCTTCCGGCAAAATTAAGTTCTAGCAAATTTGTTAAACAACTGAATTCTTTGATTTTACATCTCAACTCTAGCCAGTCTACCTGGATATTATGCAAAATGAAAAAACCAGAAGAAAGCTACAACATATAAATAAATAAAATAAATAAATATTTAAGACATGCCTCACTGGGCCACACTGAGCCATCTAGTCCCAAATTAAGGTACTATTAAGTACCCTGTCGTATGGGGTACTAGACAACCGATAAACTTACTTATATACTTTTTTTTTTGGTATATACATACTTATAATACATAGAAAACACCTAGACCAGTACAAACAGACATGTTCATGCACACAAATATTTGTACTGTGCGGGGATCGAACCCGCGACCAATGGCTCAGAAGCAGCGATAACTACCGCTGATCCAAATGGTCGTCTATATGACGCATCATTAGTAGTCATATTTAAAGACTTTGCAAACTTTTCACAGTAGAGAGACAAAATTATGAAGCAAAATGAGCATGTCAATACAGTCGTATAAAAAAATTCCAACGCTCAACTATGTTTGGGACAAAAGATAAGTAAAATGAAAACAAAATTGGCAGAGGAACAGCAACTCATTCTACAGAACGAGAACAAGAACCGTTACCAGCAGTGTCCTGACCAAGTTCTTACTCAATCTGGGAAGAGTTTGACCGTGAAGTGGCTCAACTGACACCAGCTAATACAACTGCTGCTGGTATTATTGAGGTGGACAAGCACATGACAAAACCAATTTTGCTACGCACCAAAGACCCGGTGTTGGTATGAAAGGCGGCATGTATATCCGCTTTTATATATTATACATATATTTTGCCGACAAACTGTTCTACAGTTTGGCATAATAATTATTTATGTATTTGTGTTACTTGGAATAAATAAATTTAAAAAAAAATACAAATATGTAAAGAAAAGTCTACATTTAGTAGCCACTTCCGTGCCTTGTGAACGAGTTTTCTCAAGGATACACCATGATCGAGCGACGAAAACGGTTAAATCAAAAAAAATTGTCGTAGTTGCTTTTCATAAGCACTAATAAATAATTTTAATGTATATACAAAAAAATTGAATAAAAATTTTAAAAAATGGGCGATGAACGTAAACTGTCACGCAGTTGTTAAAACACAGATTGTAAAATAGATGTATATAAATTTAACCAATGTAAGTAGATGGATGTAAATATAACAAATGTAAATAGATGTATATTCAAATCAGGTACGTACACTGATTTTTAAATAAACCAACCTAGGTTAAACTATTTTGCTTTAGTCCTAGGTCGACAGTCCTAAGCCTGTACAAAGTACGAAGGAAAATCAGTTGCACTATATGTGTACATAGGTATCTAAAATCTATGCTAAATGTACAAAACGTAAACAAATCGACTTTTAACTTGTGTGTGAGTTTTAACTAAACAAGTAGTTTTTCTTCAGGTGTAGTTAAATAATCACTACTAAGACCACTCTATGTACTTACTATGTCATTTGACTATGTAATTAGGTAATTAGGAAACATTTGTGTCCTTATATTATGTCAAAGAAATATAACGACACAAATGTTTTTGACTGCAAGTCAGTATTACTCCTAGTTTAATATGCAAGAATATACCTATGACTTGTAAAGTCGTTGAGCCGCTTTTAGTTCAGCATTGGAAGGATTAAATTAAATCACCAACGATGCTATTTTCGTTATCCTACATTCACCACGAAGGTTGTTATACGAGAGGCTTACAGCACAATACCTGTAAAGTGGCTGGCACTCCGTATTATTGAATAACGTCGAAGCCCCCATAGTGGCGCCGATTGACCTAGAACGAGATATGATATACAGGATGAAGATAATGTGTTCCGAAGACATACTCTCAATGTTGATTATGGGTAAACAAAGTTTAAAATAATGTTTTGTACCTTTTTATATCACGTATTCTTCATCAGATTACATCGCTTTACTGCTGGGAAAAGATCTCTTCTGAGAATAAGTTTTTTTTTCATAATCGCTAGGCTGAACAGGCAGATTGGTAATACCAGTTTAGCTGATGGTGGAAGGAAAAATTTACCGCCCATTTTTATCTTGCGGTACTCCTTCAGTCGTTTTACGACACCCACAGTAGAAGAAGGGGTGGTGATTTTCTGTTTGTACCGAGACCGCATGGCTCGGTTGTGCTAAATGTAGGGTAAATCTGTAATTGTGTGAGAGTACGTTAACAGCACACATTGTAATAAAGGGCATGATGTCGCAATAAAAAGTTTAAACTGTTTGTTTTTTACCCGACTACGCCAAAGCCAAAAGGAAGGGTTTTGATTTTAGCTGTCTATGTATCCATATATGTGGGTTCTACATTTCCAGGTAATCTACTCAGCCAATTTTAGCGAATGAGGTATAAATGTGGACAAATGTGGACAACAACATCACATACATTGTTCTAATCCCAATTTGAATAACTATTTAAAGCATTCGTATTTTGGAAACCAGAAACAACTAAGGTACCACAAACACCCAGACCCGAGAAAATGTAGAAAAACTCATTTTTTCTACATTGACCCGTCCGGGAATCGAACCCGGGACCTTGGAGCAGGCGACACCTTGAAAACCGGTGTGTACGCCACTCCGCCACGGAGGTATCAATTGATTCTTTATTATAGTCCGGGTAACATAGGCTACCTTTTGCTAAAAAAAAGCAAAATGACGAATGTGACAACCACTTACGAGTATTGGGGTACTATGAGAAAAAAAAAATTGCAGTCGTAACGAGTGTGGGGTATCAAATGAAAGAAGACAATTCTGGGTACAAAAATGGTTAAAAAAAATACAGCAAATATGTACATGAAAAAAATATTAATAGTTTAAAAAGCTTGGGTAGTCAGATTAAAGTTAAAAAACAAAATCAGAATAAACATTAATGTGCATTTTTGTTGATTCTTAACGTTAAATGTGAAAGTATATTTGTAAATAACAACAACCCTATGAATGTTATAGACGAAGTACGCCAATATTTGTGGATTAATAATTTATTTAATATTAAGTTAAAATAATGAAAAAGATGACTGAGTCTAATTTCGAATCCCCAAAAGCAATAAAATGTGAAAATGTCGAATATGATTTAAAAGCCTATAAAGCGTTTAGACAAAGTACGAGGTAACAAAGGGTCGTAGATTTTCAAATCCGTCGTGATAAAATGGATTTACGTTCGTTTGGGGATCGGTAGAGTTTTCAACGAAATCTAACTGATTGATATTTTTGTAGAGACTGAATTTGGTGTACCAGGAAGAGACCCTTACCTGTGTCCCTGATTGGATTGTGGATTAGTTTCTAGTCCGGTTTGGCCATTCTAGTAAATTGTATGGATATTTGTGCAATCATGCCAACGTATATTGTTCGTAGTCTGTTCGTATATTCGAATCAGGATTCGGATCAGTGTATAAATGGAAAGGTGCAGTCTTTAAAAAATAGGTGATGTTCGTCATCACTTGAGATCGCAAATAAACTATTCTATTATATTCTATCGCCAAAGTGAGAACGTTAGACTCAAGTCTCAACTTGTTCTGCATTTGATCGATGAAGTGCATTCCGGAGATGTTTACTAAATTTAATAATAACATGACGCTCTGACCTAGATTTTGTACAGTTTACAGGGCAAGGCTTAGAGCATTAATGCTCTTAGGGGCAAAGCCGTGGGGCGAAGACTAGATAAAACTGTAAATGTTATGTTGAAAAGCCTATGAAAGTCCCAACTTTGGCTTTTAATTATGAACCGACTATGATGATTTTTTTGTTTTATAACCAATGGGCTTGCTGTTGACTACATACTTAGCTTTACAGTTAAAAAGAAGCCTAAGTTGGAGCGAGCATACCCAGAAAGTGGCACTGGTTCTCCCACACACCATCGGAACACAGAAAAACTGTTTGGCGCTGGACTCCAGCAGGAGGTTGGTAGCATCCAGGCAGCCTCTTATGAAGCCTACCACCGCAGAGGGATCTGTTAACCGTCATCATTGGTTAGAAAACCAAAGATGCCGTTGCCCAGGGTGGAACACTAGGAGGTAGATCCCACCACCCCAATTTCTACAGCTTCTCATGATATCGAGTTAATTAAATAGGTATTATTAATTTATATAAGAAATATAATATGATCAGCCTATTGACCTCAATGTACCGTTCAAGTGTAACGTTACTTGTATCTCAAGGCCCATCGTGCCCATAAGGATGAATACGCCCATAGCTAGATTTTATATTTAAATGAGATTAACTGCATATTTTGAGCGAAAGCGTTTATTTTACTTACTCATAATTTTCATTTACTGGATAAACAGGCGTAAATATGGAGACCCAAGAGTCCTAGATTATCGTCCATTAAATATATGACCTGCTAATCGTTACACTAGGTAATAAATAAATGAATGTATTTATGACCCGAAGCAAAATATTACTGAAAGGGTCATTCAGGTTAAAAGAATTTCAAATTCTTAATGATCATATTTGACGAGTAAGTGCGCAAACGGCTTTACAATGTTCCCATAACCATATTACATTTAACCATATATTTTTAAAACATTACATTTAACTATAATTTTTCGATAAAATAGTTTATGAAAACATCTTTTTTTTAATTTTAACAACGTTCCCTCCCCATTTTAACCTTAGTATGATGATAAATAAATTTTTATTTAGATTTATCAAAATTAACCAAATATGGCGCTTTAACACCACCTAACGTTTGAACCTAATATTGCTTCGGGACAATTGTGGGTTAGGGCCGAGAACACTGAAAAAATATTGTCATTGTTGCCGCCAGTCAACATTTATCATATTAAAGTAACTTTAACTATATGTGTATATTATGATGATACTTGTGCATAATTATATTGATTACTTAATTAAAATAAATATCATATTAGTTTGGCAAGGCAAGGGTGTTCTTATCAATGATTTAATTTTCTTCCACTGCGGCAAGTCCAGCTTAAACCACTCCAGCTCGCACGGGTGTCAGATTTATTACAATAGACGAGAACCGCTCTGTACGAACGAATCCAATTTATTTAATTTCCGACATATTTGCACTGCGTTTGGTAGACACCAATTTAGACTGGCTTGAAGATTGAATTTTTACCACCTTCCAGATTTTAATAGATCAATCTACGAGACAAAAAAAAGATGTATTGAAAATTTTAGATTTTTGGCGGACATTTTCTAAGTGCTTTATCTTGATATTTTTGTACTGGGCTATACCAAAAGAAAAAATACGTCATTTGTTTTTTGTCTCGTAGATTGTTGAATTAAAATTTGTAAGGTGGTTAAACGGTCAACAGAACTGTCCAACAGAACTTGTGGGAATAAAGGAAAATTTCATCCTGTATTAGTTTTTGTATGTAATAATAATAATAAATAAATAAATATTTAAGACATGCCTCACTGGGCCACACTGAGCCATCTAGTCCCAAATTAAGGTACTATTAAGTACCCTGTCGTATGGGGTACTAGACAACCGATAAACTTACTTATATACTTTTTTTTTTGGTAAATACATACTTATAATACATAGAAAACACCCAGACCAGTACAAACAGACATGTTCATGCACACAAATATTTGTACTGTGCGGGGATCGAACCCGCGACCAATGGCTCAGAAGCAGCGTTAACTACCGCTGATCCAAATGGTCGCAAATCTGCTTTCTTAAAGTATGCTATCTTAACATTATGAATAACGTTTCGTAAAAGTCTATAATAAGCAAGCAAATAACAAGGTACGTGCAAAAAGTTTATTTCTTAAATTGGATTCGTTAAAAATAAAAACTTCCGCAGTGAGAAAATTATGGGAAACGTAACAACCTAGCGATTTGCCTTCACTTTGATGGACAAATATACAGGGTGAAATTTTAACCACTTTCCAAAATTTTTATAGGCGTTCGGTATCGTATTTAGAGCCCATTAATGCACTAAAAATGTAAATCAAGCTTTCACCCGAAAATATTTTTCGCAATATAGTTTTCAATTTTTAGGGTCCTAGGCCTGATAAGGTATAAAGGGAAAATCAAAAACGTATGAATAGTATCGTAATGAATAAATGAGATGCGAATCGCGTAAAAAAGTGTTGCCAGGCGGCCATATCAAAAAATTTAGATTTTTGGCGGACATTTTCTAAGTGCTTTATCTTGACATTTTTGTACTGGGCTGTACCAAAAGAAAAAATACGTCATCTGTTTTTTGTCTGGTAGATTGATATATTAAAATTTGGAAGGTGGTTAAAATTTCATTCTGTATATTACATTTGTCACGACAAAGTCAGTGCCAGCACAAACTATGGAACCCTAAAAATAATCACATGTTATATTCCTTTGGGTGTCGTAAGAAGCGACCACGAATACGGCCGGAAAAAGAGGGGCTTTTCTTTTCCACCATTGGTCAAACTGCGATCACCAAACCACTCGCCAAACATGGCGATTATGGCACAATTCTACTTTTAGGGAGGCCAGATTCCAGTAGTGGGCTAATATAGGCTAATGTTCATGATGATAATTATAATGACATTCCACGAAGTAAGTCTATCGGCAGACTTATCGAAAAAAAAAATGTTTAGGGTTGTTCTTTAGTATGTAATAAAGCGCTCTGCCTTGTGTTATGAAGGCTAATGAAAATCTTTAGACTCAATTACGAATTTCAGAGACGAGTTACGGATCCCCAAATGAAATAACGTTGTTACAGTATGTGTTTAAAAGCACCAAGTTCGCATTTTTCAAAACTTTGAAACAACAAGTTAATAAATAACAGTGCCGTAAGTTATGTTGGTTTCTCAGTTACTAGCTGTCGCCTGTGATTTCGTAAGCGTCAATTTCTGTTATTATCATCGCGATTATTTTTGCAACTTTTTTTCACTGATGCTTAGCTCCTATTGGTCGCAGCGTGAAACATCACGCTAAATGTAGCCTAAAGCCTTCCTCGATAAATGGACTATCCAACACAAGAAGAATTTTTCAATTCGAACCAGTACTTCCTGAGATTAGTGCGTTCAAACAAACAAACAAACAAACTCTTCAGCTTTATAATATTAGTATAGATTAGGCCATTTAATAGAAAACATCGCGAAAAAAAGTTTTATCTAAGATATGAGAGACTGGCCAGTAATAGAACTAGTAATCTATTTTTAAAATGAATGATTAAATTCAAGAAAAAGAATATATTTGAAAACGTAACAATCCAATTTGAAAATTCCCTCTACTTTTTTGCGTGCTACTCGTAATTTTAATTACCGTGTCTCATTGAAAAATGAAACTGCGCGCCCCAGGAACATTTTTGCGCTATGATTTTTTATTCAAGTGCCGTCTGAATTCAGATAAATCATACGATAGAGTTCAAATGGCATTCATGAAAGGCAACCGTGTACCGCTGGTATAACGAATTCAAGTGCGCTCGACTAACTTTACGGGATAAAGAGAGAAGTGGTCGCCATATTTATGTGATGGGTATTATGGAAAACAACATAACTAGCAGTGAAAAATTAGTTCAATATCCAATGCGAACTACGTCAAAAGATTCTGTAGCAACAGTAGTAGATACTGGAAGCCTTCACAAAATCCTACATGTGCATCTTCGTGCGTGCATAGGTTTACAATTGGTGCCACACAACGGGAACCGATCACTATAACGCAAATTATGTCACGATTTTGATGAGATATTCATAAAAAACTATTCACTATTTATATTGTCAATATTTCATTTTGTCGATAATTTATTATCTACATTCTCAGTCCATCGTTCTATCAGTTCAAAATGTATGTTTTTTTTTCGAAATACGTTACATCGAAATTTTGTTTCCACATCAGTTCCTGTTTGCAAAACAATTGAAACATCCATTTTCAGTTATTAGAGCGTAGGTATAACTTTATTAAAGTTTTAATAGTTGCCCAAACACCAACTCGTTTCAATCACTAGGTAAGGTCGGTGACCACAACATAGCACCAAGCAGCAACACGTATAAAATACGTATGGCACTCGTATCATTATGGAATCTAATGTACAGGAAAATAAGAGTAGGTATGTCACATAAAATATCTTTTATGATAAACAAACAGTTCGGAAAAATGAAATTCGGGCAAGTAAATTTCAGGCATATGATTTATTATTGCATATATTTTTCGGGCAAACAATAGACTAATCTAAATCAGTACTAACTAAAAGATGTAACACGTAAAATTATTATGTGTACCGTTACATGAGTAATTTTATGATAACTTAATACTTTTTATTCGTATGAAATATTTGTTCGATTTACCGTTTTTCTGGTAACCAAAACAACTACAAAACATAATTTTTATGAAAGGTTGTTCGATATTCTGAATGATGGTGATGATTCACTATTCGATTGATTAAGAAAAGTAGATATTAAAAATCGTAGAATAGGTTTATGTAAAACGATACAGATACTCAACCCTCACAATGATTCACAACCTCACGAATGCTCAGAAGCAGGCTCAAATAGGCTTGTCTCGGCGTATCTAAGATATAATTGTAGGTGATAATCCGGGATTTATCAACACCAGTAAGTTGCCAGTCTATGGTTTGGGTTTTTTTAAAACGAATCAACGCCTACCAAAGTGAAGCGTTCTTTAAGCGGGGGGATGATTTAATTATGTTCAATTTTAACCAACAACTTTGAGTATATGTCATCATTATCATCTCAGCCCAAACGACGCCCGATGCTGGACAAGCCTTCCCGAAGGATCTCTATAACTGATGATCTAGCGTCACCCACATCCAGCGGCTTTTCACAGTCTTCGCCAGATCGGCGATTTACCTGGTGAGGAGCCTGTCTGCGAATCCTACGGCACGCGGTCACTATTCCAGAACTTTTCCACCCCAACGGCCATTGGTTCTTCTTACAATGTGTCCCGCTCATTTCGACTACAGCGCCTCACATCTTCCAGTAATTAGAGTTATTTGATTCGGGATTTATACCATGTACCTTATTTATTATGAGTTACCGATATTTCAGCACTGTTGCAAGCGCCATGATCACGGAGAACTTGCATAAATAAGTTACATAGTATAAATCCCGAATCAAGTGATGGTGACCAAGTTTAAATCTTCTAAATGTTGGTTATTTTAGTTCTCCTACGGATTTCCTAATTTATAATACTTTACGCAGTGAAATACCAAGCATTGCTCTCTCATTGCCTGCCCTTTTGAGCTGTCTTACGAGACCCATTTGAAGCGACTGGGTTTCAGTTCCAAAAGTCATCAGTAGCAACAAACATTGTTCAAAGATTTTCGTCTTGATTCACTGATATAAGTAGTAATTTATTAATTCGAGATGGATCCGACAGGATATCTTTTTTGAAATAGGCTTACCATTCTGGATTATCTATCCCAGGTATACTTTATGGCCAACAATTTAAATTTTTTCTCGTATATAAATTGGAGCAGGTACAACAAGGGTATTCAACATGTTTGTTGTCTTTGTACTCGTATTTTCATATTAAGACCTTACCTAGGTCTTAAGAGGAAAATATCTCTTTAGGAAGAACTAAGATCTTTAAACTACCAAATGGTTGGCAGAAGTTTTCTCTGTTGTGAGCACCAAGCGATCAAACCCACGGCTCCGCGGGCTACTCCTCCATCACAACGACACGCCTGGGTACATCACGCTCAAAACGAGGAACTTTCTGCACAGCAGGCTCCTCAGACTTCTGGGTCATCCTCCGTACTGCCCCGATCTTATATTGTAACAAGCCTAGTTGAAATAACCAATAGTAAAGTAAAGAAAAGTAACAGCCTAATATAATCATCCCACTGCAGGGGAAAGGCCTCCATCATTGAATTCAAGTTACCATAGCAATGGTGGGTACTGGCTTAATCACCACGCTTGCCAAATGCGTGTTGGTGATCACAAACCCAAGCAACGTTCAGAAATTCGAAACTTTTTGCTGCCCGACCCGATCGAACCTGGGACCCCGAGATCTTGGCCCGGTAGTTAAACCACTAGACCAAACGGGGCGTCATCAAACCAACAATCATACTGATGAAATAACATTGAAATACGATAACAATAAACCGTTTAAAATAGATGCGTACATGAGGGAATTTTAAGAGCGGCTATAGTTTGACTTTGCGACGCGTAACCGATAAAAACAATTTTGTGAAAAATGTGTGCATATTCACCCATCGCTTTGATTGTGGAGTAAAAGGAATAAAAGTGAAATATTTTACGCCCAGCAAATAGGTTGGTGACGTGAAACTCTATATTTGAATTTGAAATACCAAAATGATCATACCTATAAAAAAAAACTGTCCGTTAAAATGACTTTTTTATTTAAAGATCACTTTAACAAATAGTTGATATTTTTTTAGTAGACAGGGTGTTAGGTAAATCACTGCGCTTGCCGGTTGGTGATCCCGAGGTCATGTCAGTATAACTCATCACAGCTACTTACCAAATAGCACCCAACGCAAATATGTACTCTGAGAAGGACGCACGTATGCCTCAACTTATTAAACCCCTTCGAACATTACTTAAATAATTTAAAAAGTCAGCTATGATAGTAATACATTTATTAATGAATAGACTAGACGACCCGGTGTACTACGTATCATATGAAAAAAAAATTTAAACAATTTTCAACACTGACAACCAACTACATATTGATATTTAAATACACAATAATCCTAGTAATGTGCATATTTATTATAGTGTCTATTCAGGGGATTGCAGGGCTAATGCCCCAATCATTGAATTCAAGTCACCATGGCAATGATGGGTAAAGGCATAATCACCACGCTTGCCAAATGCAGGTTGGTGATCAGAAACCCGAGCAATGTTTAAAAATTCGAAACTTTTTGCTGCCCGACCCGGATCAAACCTGGGACCCCGAGATCTTGTTATTTAAACCACTAGACCAACGACGCGTTAGACCACGGGGCGTTAGACCAATATGGGCGTTATATTAAATCAACTGAAACTTCGCATAATAAACGCAGTATCTCACAATTAAAGAGAAATGCAAGGTTATCATGCTAACGTTTCTTTACTTTTAACAAGTTTGATTGTTAGTGCTCGAGTAAGTTAGTCAAAAGGCATCGATCTAAATGTTTTGGAAGCGTCAGACAACAGGTTATGATTTATTGTGATCTAGTGCTAAGCGTACTCACGTAAATACTTGCAGGTTTTTTTTTCCAGGATGCCACAATATTGATGAAAAGACCATACCTTTTGTCTAGTGACACGCAAGACATTTTTCAAATTAACCCGGAATCGTCGCTGCCTATGGAAATAAATTACCTGCGAATGAAAATCGAATGTATCAAATTAAGAATTACCGTTCTCGATAAAGTTACGAATATATACGGCAAAGTTTTGTATAAATAACTAATAGTCCTACTGATTACAGAAAGATGTGTGAATGGTTTCAAATATGCATATACAGGGTGAAATTTTAACCATCTTCCAAATTTTAATATATCAATCTACGAGACAAAAACAAATGACGTATTTTTTCTTTTGGTACAGCCCAGTACAAAAATGTCAAGATAAAGCACTTAGAAAATGTCGCCAAAAAATCTAAAACTTTTGATATGGCCGCCAAGCAACACTTTTTTTACACAATGCACATCACATTCATTCATTACGATACTAATCATAAGTTTTTGGTTTTACCTTTATACCTAAACAAGCCTAAAACTGTAAAAAATTTAAACTATATTACGAAAAATATTTTCGGGTGAAAATTTGAGATACATTTTTTATTTCATAAATAGGCTCTAAATACGATACTGAACGCCTACAAAAATTTTGGAAAGTGGTTAAAATTTCATCCTGTATAATATTATTTAAATTAAAATGTGGACAACATCACATACATTGTTCTGATCCCAATTTGAATAACTATGTAAATCACTCGTACTTTGGTACAAGGTGTGCTACAGAAACAACGAAGGTACCACACATCCAGACCCGAGAAAATGTAGAAAAACACTTTTTTCTACATCGACCCATCCGGGAATCGAACCAGAGACCTCGGAGCAGGCGATTTGAAAACCGGTGTGTGTAACTTCGTCGTATTTGAATGCTGTCTCATGAGGGTGCGTAACTATAATGGTGAACCATCAATGGTGATCGGTCTGATCACGTTTATATTCCATGAAATAAATCGAGTCCGTCAATGCAGTGCTTCCATCGGCTTTATGCGTGCGGATTAAGGGATGGATCGCGTGCCGTCGCAGATTTATAACTCAATCCAGCAATCAGCGAAACGCTTAACGCTGACGATAAGGTGTCGACGAATGATTGCGCCGGACTACTGTCGATAATACACTCGTTGCTTAAGCCACGGTGAAAAGGGCCTAAGGATAGCCCTGCTTTTAATTAATTATTGTATTTCAAACCTTTAAACGGGCAAGACCTGTATATACAGGATGAAAATTTAATCACCTTCCAAATTTTAATATATCTATCTACGAGACAAAAAATAAATGACGTATTTTTTCTTTTGGTATAGCCCAGTACAAAAACGTCAAGATAACAACTACAAAATGTCCGACATAAAATCTAAAATTTTGGATGTGGCCTCCTCGCAACACACCTTTTACGCGATGCGCATCTCATTCATTCATTACAATACTATTCATAAGTTGTTGATTTTCCCTTCATACCTTCACAGGTTTAGGAACGTAAAAATTGAAAACTATGTCGCGAAGATTATGATCGGGTGAAAAGTTGACCCACATTTTTTATTTCATAAATGGGCTCTAAATCCAATAAGGAACGCATTTGTTATACATAGGGATTCATTAGGGTTCAATGCTCAAAGGGTAAAAACAGGACCCTATTACTAAGACTTCACTATCCGTCCGACTGTCCGTCTGCCTGTCACCAGGCTGTATCTCAAGAGCCGCGAAAGCTAGACAGTTGAAATTTTCACAAATTATGTATTTCTATTGCCACAGTAACAACAAATACTAAAAACAAAATAAAATAAATATTTAAGTGGGGTTCATATTACAAAATTTAATACAACAAACGCACTTTTTTTTGCCCTTTTTCCCTCAATATCAATAATGACAAGGGTCAATGGTACGGAACTGACTCGCACTTGGCCGGTTTTAAGAAGGTGATTTCGTTTTATCCGTGTTTATACACGGTGCATTTTCAACCACCTGGAAAACGAAACCCACGTTTTATGACCATTATGCATAATATCATTGCAGGGTTATTTCATTTTTAAATATATTTTTTTTCTCTTTATTTGGAAACTCAACAGCATTTTTGTTAAAATCATACATAATGTTATATCTTATTCTAGCGCTTAGCCAATTACAGAGTTTCACAACGTGGAATATCAAAACAAAGCGAAAATTACCGTGTGAAGAAAACATACACCTACAATTCGTCACCGAAGTTCCAACACCACGTAAGTCATTTTTAAGAACTTCTCAGGAGAGTTAAATAACCTTTTTGAATAATTCCCAAACGCAGCCGACTGGACCGCTCAATGTATTGAACTGGGCTGAACTTACGTACTGTTTCCACAGGACAGTGACTTACGTGCTGTTCCTTTTCCGTAATTTCAAAGGTAATTTATTGGTCGTATCTTAAATCTGATTAGGCGAAACGACGCGTCTTTCGATTCACTAGCGAATGGCATCAAAATGTCAAAACCGCCAAAAAATTAGTTACGTGGTGCTAGAACTCAAGTGTCAAATTGCAATCTGTGCTTCGCGGTCAAGCAAAGAGAATGCCATACATAAAAATAAAATCTGAGGCTAATTAAAATAGATCAAAAATCAAAATAAACTACACATTAACTCCTCAACAAACAAACAAAGATCAAGAGATCAAACACTAAAAGCAAAAACAATAAACAACACACACAAGAACAGACACAACTGCGGTCACAGTGCAGTCGTACTCCAATCTTAAACCAACAACATAATATACATTATCAACAAAAACATTAATATTATGGCAACCGGGTAGAACCTTTTTTGAAAAATATTAAATATTGATCCAGACTTTTAATTTTGTAACTTGCTGTGACGCGCACATACGTATTATTTTGCTGCGGGTCCCGGATGAATGAACCTTACACAGCTTCATCCGTGCGCGTCACAGCGTGTTTCAATTTAAATAGCTTAACCAATATTTAGTTTTCATAAAAAAAAATGATAAAAAAATGAAAATAACATTGCCAAGACGTTATACCTAATAGTTGAATAACGTGGTTTTCCTTTTATCGGTCGTTCAAATTGCACGGTATATAATTAGTACCTATCTAAATATAATTTGCAATAACCAGTAATAAATAAATAAATAAATGCGGACAACATCACATACATTGTTCTGAACCCAATTTGAATAACTATTTAAAGCATTCGTATTTTGGAAACCGGAAACAACGAAGGTACCACAAACACCCAGACCCGAGAAAATGTAGAAAAACACATTTTTTCTACATTGACCCGTCCGGGAATCGAACCCGGGACCTTGGAGCAGGCGACACCTTGAAAACCGGTGTGTACGCCACTCCGCCACGGAGGTCGTCAAATAAGTATCTAAATATAATTTGCAATAACCACGACTTCCAAAAAAAACAGATATAGATAATACAGATATTAAATAAATAATTTATTTCAGCATTCAATACCTATACTGATTTAAACTTTCATGGTCACTATCACTAGAGTTATTTAATTCGGGATTTATACCATGTACCTTATTTATTATGAGTTTCGCTTGCAACAGTGCCGAAATATCGGAAATTCATAATAAATAAGGTACATGGTATAAATCCCGAATTAAATAACTCTATTCAATACCTAGTTGTAGGTATATAAATAAATAAACGTTCATTTCTTACCCAACAGTATACTATGTAAATGAGTACTCAGGTGATGTAAACAAAATGTACAAGTATAATTATACTACCACCCATCCATTGCGATTACACAGTAAATATTCTGGTATGTTATTACCTGAATTAGGGGATTTACTATTGTTATTGAAATATTTATTTATTTTGTACAACCAACACTACAATTTAGGTACGTAAAATTCCATTACATGCATGCAAAACTTAAAGTAGATATAAATGAAGTAGGTAATGAAATATCTAATCTTACATGCTACACTGCTATAACTTAAGACCCTGACAACTATAGTAAGTAGGCAGTACAAAACTACATTGTTCAAGATATTAAACTTCAATTTAATTGTGGAGCATATTTTATCATTTTAATTCGCAGCTTATTAATTAAAATTTTTAAATACATTTATATAGTAAACCAAAATAAAAATTTAGAAATTTAATCAGGCCATTATAACAATCTCATCGCTAATTAAAATTAATGACATGCGTCGGACACTGAGAAAGTATAGCGAAAATAAAAAAAAACATCCAAGTGCTAGTCGGACTCACGCACTAAGGGTTCCGTACTATTATCAATAAAAAAAGGCAAAAAAATCACGTTTTTTGTGTAGTCCCCTTTAAATATTTGTTTTATTTTTATTTAATTATTTATTTTTAAAGGGAATACATATCTTAATATTCTGTGAATATTTCAAGCGTCTACCTGTTGCCGTTATCAATATCGAGCTTAAACGAGCAAAAAATCACGATTGTTGTATGGGAGCCCCTTTAAATATTTATTTTATTCTATTTTTTAGTATTTGTGTTATAGCGGCAATAGAAATACATCAACTCTGAAATTTTCAAATGTTTAACTATCACGGTTCTTGATATACAGTCTGGTGACACAAGGACGGCCAGTGAAGTCTTAGTAATAGGGTCCCGTTTTACCCTTTGGGTACGGATCTCTAAAAAGTATCCAATTCACTTGGATGCTTTTTAGTTCCGTAAATTGTATAATGCGTATATAATGCAGATTCAAAAAGCCCACGGTCATGATCTTACCCCCGCTTCTAGAGCGCTTCATTTTGGAAAGCGTTGATTTGTTTTGAGGCACCCAACCCCTCAACTGGTGCTTCGTTTCTGGATCGTAATGGTGAATCCAGGACTCACCACCTGTTGATGATGTCGTAAATACGCCGAGGATATAGCCTATTAAAGTAGGGTAACCTTTACCCTTACCACCACGAAAACATTCGGGCCAACATATTCGCCCTTCGTGACAAGGCCCTTCACTCCCATTCCATATGAGCATGAATCCTGAGATCACTAGTGACAATAAGTTTTAGATGGGTGCCCTTTGGGTTGCCTAAAATTTAAGATTGTAATGTCATATGGCCTAAACTTATAACCTTCAATGATTGTCTAGCCTCTTAACAGCTGTTTTCGCACTACCTATAATAGTGCGAAAATATTATAGTGTTTGTTTGGTCTAAAAATTGTAAGCCCAAATTTTAGTATCCCTAATATTCAATGCACTAAAATATATTCGTATCATCCTTGTGGCAAAAAGAAGAATAAGCTCTATTTTTTTTTTAAATTAAAGGAACGAATCTCTCACAACCCGGCATCAAGAAATCTTGTCTGCCCTACCCCTAGACTGTAATTCAAAAGCGCCGAAGCCGTCACGTTAGTCTGATTGTTTGGATGCATGCATGATTCTTTGTTTGCTTGCATGGATGTTTGCTTGCTTGCGTGCAGAATATTATTAAAACATCGATTATTAATTCCTTACTGGTCAGTAGATTGAAAGTATCATTAACAAAAACGTAAATTATCAAACATAATTTCCTATTTCCAAACCCTTTTACGCCAGACTGCTAATCAAAATTACTTTTCAACGTTCTTGGATGTTTCTACTGTAAGCTGTTCCATGTTCCCATTATCAGAGCGTAACGCTCACTTCCCCTTTTGATCCCTTATTATACTAATTTTAAATGTGAATGGGCATAATATTCCCATCCATTGTTGCTCTCAATAGCCTTCTACACGACAAAAGATGTTACAAAAGTCCGACCCTACCCGTATTTTCTCGAAATTACAGTTGCTTTTCCGCTTTGTTGTTTATTTTGATAATACAGCCTTAGTCTTGGTACGCTTATGTTTGTTCATAAAGATACAATGATAAATATGATAGCGTCCAACTTATTGTTAGCCATACCTACAAGAAATCAAATTTGTTAAGCCCCCCTAATTGTATATAAAGTTAAGTATGCTCAATTTTGTTGATGAAATTTAAATCACACAAATGAAATGTTTTAAGGTTCTCATACTCACATAAGCCAAAAACATAAGACATAAAAGATGCGAACGCAAAACGGATTTTGCGTTTTAATTTTGTAACATCACTGGCATACCGCGGTCCCACCTATTGCAGTTCAATGTACAGTCAACCAAATTGAATCATGACCCACTTTGCCGATCATTCCCTTTAACTTATAAAATTAGTAAGGTTCTCTTAGCTGTCATGCATGCTGCACTTAGTACGTTTTAAATGTTAATAAAAATGCGTCATTACGGGTCATAGATCTATGCAAGATTAATCTTTAATCCCTCAACCCCCAGGAGACACTCGGGTGCCATGATAACAATTGATTTCAATTGTGTCTGGAATAACTCACGATCGAGGGATTATTATCACAGCACTAGACATATTTCAGATAAACCCGTCTTAATTTGAATTTAAGTTATGTTTATAATTGCACTGAGTCGCAGTGTCTCAGTGGCTTAACGATACAGCGCCTGCCCCGCATGCTAGGAGATGCGGGTTCGAGTCCCGCCTGAGACATGATTTTTCAAGTTTATGTACTGATATGGCGTTGTCTAGTCTCATCGTACTAGCCTGTGCCCTTAATGTAAGCATGTCTATTCTCATAGGCCTTCTCTCGTTATATTCGCCCCGCATAGGGAAAGAATCCGGCCTGATAGGCTTTCCCATTTCTGCTTTTCCTACACCCTCTCTTTCCCGAGCCAGCAGAAGCTCTTCTGTAAGATGGTTGTCATCTGAAAGGAACAATTTTCATTGTTCAGTACAAAGAAGCAACTTGTCTACAACTATGTGGTAGCTCTCATGCTCATATAATATGAAGGCGTCTAGTTCCAGCGCCCTTAATTTAAGCATATCTATCTTCGAGTGATGGCACTTGCCTAATAGAAAGCTCTCACATTTAGCATGTCTAGCCATTGTTTGTGATTATTCAGAATATCTCGCACAAAATTAGAGCTTGTGGTTCTGTTCATCATACATGAAACTACCCAGACGTTTAAAGTTGTTATAGGGAAAAGTCATATTTGTTGAAATATGTTAGCCTCACCTATTGGTGTATGTGTCAGCTTCTATGACAACACATTTAAGAGGATGTGGTCAAAGATGTTTTTTCATCGCTGCTCTGAGAATCTTGAAGTTTCCTTTATTAGCTTCCATTTTTCGAATCTTCCTCTTGTTGTGTTCCTCGTTTCTTTTCCTTTCTTGATCTTCTTACATGAATTTAATTTTCTTCAAACACTTGGATTTTAATGGTGAGATTTTAAACAAGTGAGTAAAACGGTTACGTAAAGATAAACGTGCTCTCCGAAAAGAAATTATGAAAAGCAATTTTGTTTTTACCGTAACCTAACCGAAGGTTTATGCACTAGGAATAAATATGGAATCTGCAGAATGCATAGATAGATCATTGCTTTCGTTGTAACGCTTTTAGCCCCAAGCGACAACCGGTTGTTGCGATAACAATTGATTTTAATTGTGTCTGGGAATATCCGAACGTCAAAGGTACAACGAAATGAAAACAGAAAAAATGGTGGAAGGTGATAATATAGGTTATGAATCATGCTGTTACCTATTTTATTTTTTCTGAAGTTTCAACTCGAAACCATCGTAACTACAACATTGCTCTATATGTGAAAGTAAGAATAAATTGAATCATACCTGTGATTAATGTTATAAATCCCTTCTATTTGCATAGTAAGCCTTGACCTTGACTAGGCTTCTTCTTGCCATTTTCCCAAAAATCACAATTCGACATATTGTAAACACTTTGAACAATGACTACCTTAATTCTAAAGCCTGGTTATAAACTTTTATGGTATTGTTACGAACGTGGAGTTCGGGATTTGGATAAAACACCGTTGACTTATTAGAAGAATTTATTAGGCGATGAACAGGTTGCAAACACTATCACGAAAGCCAAATCACAAGAATCGTAGTCCGGTGGGTCGCTGAGGTCGTTGGTTCTAAATCACTATAAGCCAATCCGCAGAGTAGTACTTTAATCCGTTGGTATCGCTAAAGTCGTCGTTACTTCGCACTAGATCACTTTTCGCAGGTATCGCACCGAAAGCTCAGAATGAACTGACTCGGCGTCTCAAGTCCTGTTATTTATATATCTCAACATCGACGCCGGTCGTACATACTAGAATGTTCGTTTTCCAGATAAATCACAAGGACGTTTAAACGTAAACAACTCCAGTGAGCTATACCATTTTGCGCCTTAATTTGTATACTTAAAGTCCAATGTCGCTTGCACCAACATCTTGTTATTACTTTGTGGTTCAACTTAGGTAGTTATGTACATTCCTCTAGCGATATCTCGAAACATCTAGCATGTCCGCGACACTGCCCTCCTCTTAGAGATGCTCGTCCCGAGCGTCATCGTTATTCCCGTTATAACGTGCCAAGCGGTCGATGTGAACTATCTTAAGTGCTCCTCTCGGTGGCCGTTGGATCCGGTATGTAACATCGTTTATTCGCGTGACAACTTTGTACGGCCCTTCCCATCTTGTCTGTAATTTAGGCGACTTTCCTTTTCTCCGTGTCGGATTATGCAGCCAGACTAGTGCTCCTTCGTCAAAGCCACTGGTATTCGCTTTCCGGTCATATCTAGTCTTCATGTTTTCACTCGACTGCAAGCCGTTTTCTCGCACCATGGCATAAATGTCCCGCATCTTGTCTTGTAAATCGGAGACATAATCCTGTACGGTGACGTGATCGTCTGGCGCTCCTCCTGTTACAAGGTCAACCGGTAACCTTAGCTCTCGTCCGAAGTTAATATATGCCGGGGTCGTTTTTGTGCTCTCATGTTCCGAAGTCCTGTAGGCGAGAAGGAATGGTGCAATGTACTTGTCCCAGTCTCTTTGATGGTTATCCACCAATTTTGCTAAATGCCTCTCTAGTGTTTGGTTAAACCTTTCCACCATGCCGTCGGACTGAGGATGATAAGCAGTGGTTCTCGTCTTGTGCATGCCCAATATTTTGCAGACTCCTTGAAACACGTTCGACTCAAAGTTTCTGCCCTGATCGGAATGAATTTCCAGGGGTACACCATATCGGCATATGACTTCTTCAACCAATTTAGAGGCTACGGTCGTAGCTTCTTGATTAGGTATAGCGAAGACTTCTGGCCACTTGGTGAAGTAATCCATGACGACCATAAAGTACTTGTTCCCCGACTCTGTCACAGGGAATGGTCCAGCAACATCCACTGCTATCCGCTCCCATGGTGCACCAACGTTATAAAGTTGAAGGTGTCCTCGACTCCTGGTGGATGGACCTTTCACCGCAGCACAAGTGGTACATTTCCGACACCAATCTTGTACATCAGCTCTGCAGTTAAGCCAGTAGAATCTATCCCGTAGCTTTGTTAAGGTCCTTTTTACACCTAGATGCCCTCCTGATATGCCATCGTGTACCTCTCGAAGAACATCCTTGATCCTTTCCCGTGGGACGACCAGCTGTAGGTGGAACTCTCTACCGTTAGGTTTTTCCCATTTCCGATAAAGTATCCCGTTTTGCAAAATGAAACTGTCCCATTGAGCCCAGTACGCTTTAGTCGTAGCACTCGTAGGCGCAACTTCATGCCATCTCGGCTTAGCGTTACCGCGTTTCTTCCATGCGACGATCAGTCGTATGTCTTCGTCTTTTTCCTGAGCTTCTCTCATGGACTCATCTTCCCAGGATCTCGGAGGACTTGTCCTTGTTATTTGTACACAGTCCTCTTTAGACTCCAGCTTGATGCAGTGCTTGCACTCTTCTGGGCACGGTCTTCTTGAGAGGGCGTCTGCATTCCCATGTGTCTTTCCACTACGATGTTCGATGGCTTTTCCCGTTCCTAACAACACCCGCTCCTTAGGCCTGTCTGTTTCTCGTTTCCGTAGCTCCCAGGCAAAAGATGGGGTCTTCTGCTTCTTCGAGAATTGTTCAAGGTGTTCCTCCAACTTTTTGCTAAACATTTCAGCAAATTTAGCTGTCTGCCTCTCGTTCATGGGACAGGTGAATTGCAGGTGGCAATTTTCTCCACATTTGTAGCACATCGGTCTGGTTGCCATTTTCCTAGAGGGAAATGACATCTTATTTTCCTGCACTTCTCGTATCTTGTAAATTGGCCGAACATCTGTCCTCAGAGCTTCTACTTCCAAAGCGTGCGCTAGAGCTTCCTTCAGTGAGGTATGGTGGCGAAGCCCCACTTCAGCTCTAATCTCCGTATCTGTGATCCCATCGACAAATGCTTGGAGTATAGTGGAGTCCACTATTTTTGCATCAGCAGATGGGTATGCTTTGCGGACTAATTTTTCAATCTCCAGAGCCCATTGCTGTAGTCCTTCTCCAGAACGTTGAACCCGGTCCCGTAGTTGAGCGCGGAAGACATGCTCCAGATGGCGTTCTCCATAACGAGCTTCGAGTTCCCCCATCAGATCGCTGAATGTGCTACCCGAGGATGGTAGCGCCTCCAAAACAGAAAGAGCCGATCCCCGTAGAGCGACAGTGAGAGCTGTTAGGCTCTGTTCCTCCGTCCACCCGTTAGCAGAGGCAACGGTCTGAAACTGTTGGCGGTAAGCGGTCCAGGACGTAGTACCGTCGTAGGGTGGCACTTTCACTCTGGGTGCCGGGTTGGTGAATACGAAGTCACTCGAGGCGGCGGGTCCTGCGGTCTCCAGTTTTAGAACCTTTTTTCGTAATTCGGTAAGGTTCTTCTTCATACTGTCTATGGTGGCCTCCAGATTAGTTACCCTTTCTTCTACCAGGTCGACATTCTTCTGTAGATGCTGCACCATATCACCCACAGAACTTACAGCATGCAGTAATTTTTCTTGTTCTTGACGCATTTCTTCCTGTTTTCCTTGCATTTCTTCCTGTTTTCCTTGAATTACTTCTTGCATTTTATCCTGTTTGCGTTGAATTTCCTCTTGCATTTTATCCTGTTTGCGTTGAATTTCCTCTTGCATTGTGTCCTGTTTCTGACACATGAAGTCCATCATCTGCATTAACCGACTGAAGTCGAATGCAGATGCTCTGGCCTCTTGAGCAGATGGCGTAGTAGCCCGGTGAGAGGACCCAGTAGGTGGAGCGGGCGACGCAGTGGGTAGAGCTTCCATTCCAGTAGATGGGGCCTGGTCGGTTGGCGATGCTTGATGGGCGGAGCCAATGGGCGTATCCCGCTGATCGGTAGCTTGTCGAGCAGCAGCCGTGGCTTCCGCAACTTGCTGTGCCCTGGTTCTGACGCCAGCAGTATCTTCCCTCGGAGTCACTGGCATTTCCAAATCCACTTCTGACACCAAATGTTACGAACGTGGAGTTCGGGATTTGGATAAAACACCGTTGACTTATTAGAAGAATTTATTAGGCGATGAACAGGTTGCAAACACTATCACGAAAGCCAAATCACAAGAATCGTAGTCCGGTGGGTCGCTGAGGTCGTTGGTTCTAAATCACTATAAGCCAATCCGCAGAGTAGTACTTTAATCCGTTGGTATCGCTAAAGTCGTCGTTACTTCGCACTAGATCACTTTTCGCAGGTATCGCACCGAAAGCTCAGAATGAACTGACTCGGCGTCTCAAGTCCTGTTATTTATATATCTCAACATCGACGCCGGTCGTACATACTAGAATGTTCGTTTTCCAGATAAATCACAAGGACGTTTAAACGTAAACAACTCCAGTGAGCTATACCATTTTGCGCCTTAATCTGTATACTTAAAGTCCAATGTCGCTTGCACCAACATCTTGTTATTACTTTGTGGTTCAACTTAGGTAGTTATGTACATTCCTCTAGCGATATCTCGAAACATCTAGCATGTCCGCGACAGTATATTTCCTAAGAGTAATAGATATTTTACCCATCTTTTATAAAACGACGATGTGACCGCGCTCGCACAAAAAACCGTAATGACATTTGATAGTGTTGCCATAGAAAACGTTCTGTTTCTCTTTTTTTTTTAGCTTTGAAAAAATTGTGACTGCGCTAGTGCTTCGCCGTTACTACATGTAAATTCCATCTCGGACAAGTATTAAGTATAATATCAGTATATAAACTTGCGAGGAGATGCGGGTTCGAGTCCCGCCTGAGACATAATTTTTCAAGTTTAAATACTGATATTAATAATAATGAAACTAACACAAAAAAAAACATAGAACAACAAGAATATCGGGCAGTGCCACTACGTGTCCGTGACGTCCACTTTAAAAGGACCTCACTCAGCATGTGCAATGGCCCGAGTTGGCCATGGCGCTGGTTTTCAGTGTGCCCTGTTGAGTCAAGTACACGGACGTCTATAGTAACCTCAATTGTAATTTATAAAAATAAATAAATACTAACATAATAATATAATATAATATAGTACCCACATAAATAACTATTTTTATGATTTATATTATGATTTGTTTTGTGTAATAATTAATCAATTGATACATGATACTGCTGTTTTATTTAGTTTATCACTATTGTTGTAGGAAATAGCCATGCATGCACACATGCTTAAGAAGCTCTTGAGTATACAGAGTGTAAAAAAACTAAACGCAGACCCTAAAGATACGCAATCTGAAAAGCATACCAAGCCATATTAGAAAATATTATAGCTGGGAAATGATTTTTATTTATGGGACTCAAAAAATATTATAATTCGTAGCGCGCAATGTATAGCAGCCGTAGCGTAGGCCGCTGCGCTGGAGATGGCTGCTAAGTTTTAAAGTTGTCCGCGCTGAGCCGTACATTGCGTATTGTAATTAATAATGCCTTATTATGAACGAAATAATAAAAATAACCACAATGTTTCTATGAAAAAAAGTTTTTAAGTATCCTTTGGCAACAGTTTTTGTAATAAAATGGAAAACAAAATTGTGACTTTGACCCTCAATATCTGGAACTTTGGAACTACTTGGAACCAGCTGTTTACCAGGTATGGTCCTACAGAGAAAAATGATCCTAATGATGGAGACAATACGTAGTTTTCGGATCTGCGTTTGGTTTTTTTACACCCGTTATATCCCAAGCAGTTGATAGCTGGTAAAACACGCTGATTTTAATGTAGATGTTTAAAATCTACCAGCTGCTTGGGACCCCGTCATATCATACATAAAGTCAACAATCCATGGCAGTACTGCAAGAACTCAAGGCATAATTGATATTTTACTAATAAGAAAATTTGCCACAATTCTCTCGAAGCAGTGATAGGACATCGAAAATCGCCTTTGGGGGTGTATTTACAATATTATCTATTACTATTGGGGCTGCCCCGCTTTTGTAGTGCATCAGGGATGTAACCAGCCGCAATAGTATTCTGAACGCATTCGCGGAACGGTTTGACTGTCAGTACCTACTTGGACCGTTGTAATATGGTTCATGTCACTGACTGCCAATAAAATATATTTTTGGTATGTTTAAATATTTTGTTTTTTAATGGAAATGGATTATTATCTGATGAAGAAATAAAAAAATAACTGGAAGGCTGTTGCCCGCGACTTCATACGCGTGGAATTTCGATGCTGAAACCATCCTACGGGATCCGGACTTTTCTCCTGGATAAAAAAAGCCTGTGTTTCAGTTTATAAATAAACTCAATGCCACATTTCATCCAGATCCGTTCTGGCGTTAATGGGTAAACATCCATCCAACTAAATGCAAAAGTGACTATACAGGGTGAAATTTTAACCACTTTCCAAATTTTAATATATTAATCTACGAGACAAATGACGTATTTTTTCTTTTGGTATAGCCCAGTACAAAAATGTCAAGATAAAGCACTTATAAAATGTCCTCCAAAAATCTAAAATTTTTGATACGGCCGCCTAGCAACACTTTTTTTACGCGTAGCGCATCTAATTCATTCATTACGATACTATTCATAAGTTTTAGATATTCTCTTTATACCTTTACAGGTCTAGGACAGTAAAAATTGAAAATTATATCGCGAAAATATTTTCGGGTGACAACTTGATTTACATTTTTTACTTCATAAATAGGCTCTAAATACGATACTGAACGCCTATAAAAAATATGGAAAGTGGTTAGAATTTCATCCTGTATAAAATTATTTAAAATATGTAAAATTCTACTGGCAAGTTTAAAACATAAATATTTATTCGCAGTTAATTTATATGGCAATCAAGAGCATTGCCCATCTTTAAACACGACCATCAGACGAGGTCAATATCCTCTGGTGAGTTTGAAGTACCTAGGGTAATTAATCATTGAGGAGATAGTAGAACAATAAAGAAACGTCTAACTTATATACACTTAATAAAATACAAGCTATTGCTTGCCGGAGGATAGAAGACTTGAAACTAACAAGAATAAATTAAATTCGAAAAAGGGTAAAAAAATATATAAGCGACCCTTTTTTTGACAACTTCCGTGGCGAAGTGGCTTACACACCGGTTTTCAAGGCGTCGCTCTGTATACAACTATGTATAACTGAAGTGACTAGAAAAATAATTTTATTATTATATGCCGACATTATTTATCCCTGATGAACAAAGGTTACTTTTTACCGCGGGACCCGGTTGGCGGCGCTGCTGTCGGTATGTCAACTACTAAACGGCTGGACCGATTGGGTTGAAATTTTGTGTCTGTAATTCCATGGTTTCACTGACACGTATGTATTAAGCCTCGTTAATCTATCTTTCTATATGCCACTGCCAGGCACAGGTTTCCGACCGCGCGATATGATATGAGTTCACGTGGGTAGAGTCGCGTTCGAAGAGCTATATATCTTTATTTATATATCTAATGATATTTTTTTAGATATTTAATTAATTAATTTGCATTAATACCTTTTAAATTACTCATAGTTTTCCTGGCTCCCAAGATAGATTAACTGTGTTTGAGGACTGATATTTTTTTCTGTAATTAGATAGTAACCTACTAGAAGTCTTCTTTAGGTGAATTTTCTATAACTTATTACATAATCTAGGAGAAATATAAAATGTCTTTTCGCAAAAGCATGTCTAGCCCTCGAAGTTGGGTATCTGAAGACTCGAATGCTGGTATATAAAAAGTTTTCTCAAGCTTGGTATAAGCGTAGTAGGGTGGCAAAATGGGAATAGCACGTTACAGCATTACCTCAAGGAGGCATAGTTGTGGCAGTAGTTTTGATATATATTTATTTAAATCACCTTCTGTTGGACGAATAACAGCCACACGTCTGTTCATGATATGAATCAAAATCTATGCCATCATCTCAGCAAAGACTTTATAGATCGCTATAAAGTGTTCGCAACGCCCGCCGGGATAGTGAAAGCCTTCAATATTTACAAATTTTAAACTTTTAGGTATCATTAGGTATCTTTTATATTTTAGTATTGAATATATGACTTAAATTATATTTATCCGACCAAAAATCTACTTTTAAAAGTTTTTTCAAGGATGAAAAAGATAAAATTTATTAAACACGAACAAAGAAACTCTTTACTACTTAGTACTTTAAAAAGCAGCTAGTAGCAAAAAAACATCAGAACTTAAAACTGCTAATAAGGTTTATAGTAAGTGATCAAACGAACTTCCCAAGTGAAGTTCGATCATTATTATATGAGTCGCTTCATTCGAAGATATAATAACCAGGTAGTCCCTTTAAGGTGCTGGCAACACTCGCACAATTTTAAAAGAAAGTATTTGAATTGACTATTGTAACGAGTTTTTATCCCCGCCGCTGTCGCGCGGCCTCACAGCTAGCTCATTCTTTAGAGTAAGAAGGTGAAACTTTCTTGATTAGGGTAAAATTAACGTAATGGAGCATATGCCCATTGTTATGGGGGGGCAGGGAACTAATATCTTCGAATGAAGCGACTCATATAATAATGATCGAACTTCACTTGGGAAGTTCGTTTGATCACTTATTATATTTCGTCGCTTCATTCTTCAGATATAATAACCAGGTAGAATTTCAGAGCTTTTCAAGAAAGTTTGTAGTAGGTGTAAGGTATAAGACAATAAAATGAGATTCTGTAATCATGTTACTATTTATTAAACGAGAAAATAAAATTTGTATACACTTTTTCCAACTGATTTGATTAAAATATACTTCTAATCTACAATTTAATTCAAGCATATCGACATGGCAAAGCTTTCATCTTCAACTGGGATACGGTTATAGAACCTAGCGAAGGTGTTTGAAGAGCTGGTCCAGCCTGCCGTTCGGCGAATCGTATCCACGGACAGACCTCGTGCATGTGCAGCGGAAGTGGCCGCATGCCGTGTGCTATGTCCGCTGAACACTGTAGTGTCGACTCCACTGTCCGACAGCACTTGTTTTATCCAGCGACTGATGGACTGCGTAGTCGCTGCTTTGTGTGGTGCTTTAAATGTTAGTATTAGACGGCCCGTGTTAGCCGTTCTCTTATTTTTGGTTGCAAAAATATAGTCTCTGAGAGCGATAACAGGGCAAATACAATTGTTATCAGTGAATGATGGTAGTTTAAGTATAGGCGGTTCGCGGCCTGGTGCTGAAGTTTTTATTAGATCTGTAATGTAAATTTTTGCGCCCCCTCTGGAAAAACTATGTTTTCTAATTTGATAAGTGACAGGGTTTGTACGCGGTGTGCAGTACATATAGCTAAAAGAATAACCAGCTTTTTTGTAAGTTTTTCAAGAGACAAATCGCTATGTGGATACCACTGTGAAATAAAATTTAAAACTAGTTGGGGGTCCCAAGTACAAGAATACTTAGGGGTTGCTGGTTTTAATCTGTATGCTCCCTTAAGCAACCGCTTCACATCATCATGCGATCCGAAGCTGTTGCCAAAGAGTAATGATAACGCAGAGCGGTGACTATTTAGAGAGCTGTATGAGCAGCCTTTATTGAATTGTACACTTAGGAATGAAAGTACTGAAGTTAGGGGTGGCACAAAAATGTTAACATTATGTTCAAAGCAATATTGCCACCAAAGCTTGAGAGTTACGTTATACTGTTTCATAGTGCTGTCGGCTAATGAAGCCAACATCAAGGAGATTACTTCCGGAGGGGACCCTCGTCGAGCGAAAGCTTGCCGTAAAGCTTCGCAGCAGCCAGGGTAAGGTTCGTGCTGAGCGGATGTTGATCTCTGAAAAGAGATCGAAGTGGGTTTTTTTTACAATCAAAGTAAAGTGTTTCGGAGCAAATTAATTTCTTTAATAAAGGAAACCATGGCTGTGAAGGCCAGTAAGGGAACACAAAAATTCCCGACGCTTCGTCGTCTATTATTTTCCTCAGGCATTTTAAAATTAAGGAAAACGGTGGGAACGCGTAGAAGTAAATGCTTTGCCAGTTGATTGTAAAGGCGTCAACGGCCATCGCGTCAGGGTCAGGTCTCCAGGACATAAAGTTGACACATTTGGCATTGGTTCGAGAGGCGAAAAGATCAATTTCTGGTACGCCAAAATTGATTTTGATTACCTCAAAAGCTTTTTGTGATAACGACCATTCGGTGTCTGGGTTAATGATTCTAGAATCATAATCTGCAAAATTATCTTTGCTATTAACATAGGATGCAAATATCCATAGATTTTGCTCCTCGCACCATTGCCAAATGCGTCTGGACAGTTCGTTCAAATGAGGGAACTGGATACCACCCATTCTATTGACGTAGCTGATGGCTGTAGTGTTATCCACTCGTAACAATATTGTACAATTCTCTTCCGTGTTAAAAAAGGTCCTTAAACCAAGAAATATGGCTAGTAACTCTAGGTAATCTATATGTTTTCCACGTTCTGCAGTAGTCCACAGCCCGTTAGCTCGGCGGTTAGTATTTGTACAGACTGCTCCCCAGCCGGTTCGGGAGGCATCCGTGTAGATCTCAAATTGGAAGTGAGTATGTCTCATATGATTGTAGGTAGAAAAAACATTGTTCTTCCACCAGTTAAGGTCTCGTAGTATTTCGTTTGGTAATTTAATCCTGGCGTTATAATTATTATTGTGTTTTGAAAGCAAAAGGAACTTTTGTCTTTCCAAAATTTTTGTATAAAGCCAACCGTATTTTGCAGCTGGGCATGCAGAAATCAGGACTCCGAACAATTGAGCTAGATCACGGATGGTACAGTGAGGTAAAGTTGTGTACTTGCTTACTAACTGTGCAATATTGTTACGTTTGGCTTGTGGTAAATTCAATATCAAGTCATTAGTGTTAAAAACAAATCCTAAGAACTTGCAGGTAGTCTGTGGTCGCAAGCAACTTTTTTCGATATTTATTAAAAAACCTAAGCATCGTAATAATTTTATAGTTTCGTTTACATTTTGAAAACAATCAGAAAAGCTGTCGCCTATACACATAATATCGTCTAAGAATATTACTGATCTAAAGCCTCGATTTCTCAAGCATGAAATGACTTCTTTCATCACTTTTGTGAACACCCTGGGTGCTAGTGACAAACCGTACGGCATAGCTGTAAATTCGTAGGTAGTTATCGATCCCGATTCGGATTCAAATTCGAATCTGAGATATTTACGATATGCGATTTAATTTATTATTAATTTAGCTGCCGTACGGTTGTCTTCCATCTTAAAGTGTGAGGGTAGTATAAATTTATTTAGTGCCTTTAGGTTCAATATGAAACGTTTGCCGCCGTTAGGTTTGGAGGCTAAAAATATCTTTGATATGAATTGGTCATTATTTGGTGAACATGGGGATATTGCACCCATTTCGAACAATTTTTTAATTTCCTGTTGCATATCTCGCCTTTCAGCAGTTGAAAAATTGTTACTTGGTACTACTGTCTGTATTACTTTATCACAAAGTGGAATAGGAAAACCGTTTTTGATCCAGTCGAGTAAGACTGTGTTTTCCGAAATCTTAAGCCAACAATCGTAAAAATGTCTAATACGACCAGCATGTACCTGCGTTACTGCTGCGCTGGCGCACGGGGTTTGCTCTGTTGAGAAGTCTTCATATTGGCTGGTTGATTGACGCGACGTGCTTGCGGCGCTGGGTGATGATGACGCCGGGTCCCTCGCCCTCCTCGCTCCCCCCTGTTCGATGGGTAGCGAGGAGGCTGCCAGTTTCCCTGGTAGGACGGACGAGTACTCGATGGCTGCGGGTACGTGGCAGGAGCTTTATGGGTTGGGCCTTTTTTAATTTGAAGCCCTTGCTTTTCAATAGCTTTGGCGGCTTTGATGTTCTCGCCTAATTTTTCTCCAAACAAGGTGGTATGCCTTTCAGCGTCGTTAATCACGTTAAGGCAGGTTTTGTCAAGGCTTGGCGTGATCAATTTTATTCGATTTTGCGTGTATATAAAATGCAAATCGGACAGTAATCGACATCCGTTACTCAGGTGTTTGATCGCCTGTACTTTATCTCCGTTCGTTAGAAACAGATCCATAGCCCTGTTGACCGCTGTTATGCCTAAGCCAAGCTGCTGTTGTTGGACCGTGAGGGAGCTCTTGTCTCGATTTCTAACCATGTCCGGTAGGGCTGCGGCTATTTCAGCGTTTAGCTTTGGGGCTTGTAAAAGCCGACAGTTGTCTGGTACGGCATATACTTTAATGATTTTGTCTTTGGATTCCTTTGGAATGATTTTTTTTAAATCGGTATCCATACTTTGGCTTGGCTGTCTAAGATTTTATCGCCATACTCGGGAGAATCAGATTCAGTTTCGCCTAATGCGAGTAGTAACTCGGGATCTAGCGTAGGTTCTTCTGATACCAAAGGCTCGGCAGAGGGCGTTTCATCAGCCCTTTCTTCCATTGTACATATTGTTTCAAGGTTTTGTGCAGAGATTTCGCTGTTATGTAAAGGAATATCGTCATTTTGACCTTCTTGTATAAGAATATCGTATGATAGTTCTTGATGGCCTACAACAAAAAAAAAATATTGAAATGTGGGTAGTAATATTTAATGTAATAAAGTTTTCAATTATAGTTTGGGGATTTATGTACGATGAACGGACGATAAAACCTTGTAGGGCTTGTATTATAGGACTTAAAATCAATATGTTTTAGTGGTATTCGTAGTCATTAACTCGCAGTTAATTCCTATCATTAAATCAAATATCATTAGGTCAAATTATATCATTGTTGGAGACTCGCAGTCAACCCCAATGAATTCTTATTGTATTTATTGACTCGCAGTCAATCCATACAGGTCGGTATTTTAATATAAAAGATATTTACACTATTTATTCACTTTGGATAATATGTAAATTGTAGGTACTTAAGTTGACCATCGTCCTCGTCGTCAGATACTATAATCTGCCGGCGGTAAACTTTTTTCTGATTGTCTTTCCTGTCTTGTAACTTCCTAATCTTTTTCTCGTAATGTTCTATCTTTTCTTCCCTACTACGCTTGGGCATTTTGGGCGCGTGCACTCGTTGCCTCGCACAAAAAAGGAATGGGCTAGCTGTGAGGCCGCGCGACAGCGGCGGGGATAAAAACTCGTTACAATAGTCAATTCACATACTTTCTTTTAAAATTGTGCGAGTGTTGCCAGCACCTTAAAGGGACTACCTGGTTATTATATCTGAAGAATGAAGCGACGTAATATAATAAAAAATAAATAAACAACTGTCCACGAAAGCGACTTTAAACTATGACACTTGAGAGTAAAGTTTTTCGATTTGCACATTGCGATGCATGAGTTGCGCGGCAGTATATGGAAAACGACATTCTTTCAAATTCGAATTTAGGTTTTAAAATTCGAAATATTTCTAAAGATATGTTCGGACGCAATTCTCATGCAATAGTATAAAGTTCACATTCGTAAAAAAGTTCGAATTTTTTTCGAACAAAACACAGCTTGTGTATAAATTTAAAGAAGTTCATACTCGAAATACCTAGTTAGATTGAAAATCACTCGAACACAACTAGTCGAGCACGAATTTGCCCATTCTACTAAAACGTTCGAATATTTTCTAGGTCTAGGTCTTATTCTAGTGCACGCCTATTAGAACTTTTAACAATCGTAATACGAAATTGAGCATACCATAGACATTTTTGGGGTGGTGGGATCTACCTCCTAGTGGTCCACCCTGGGCAACGGCATCTTTGGTTTTCTAACCAATAATGACGGCTAACAGATCCCTCTGCGGTGGTAGGCTTGGTAAGAGGCCGCCTGGATGCTACCACCCACTGTGCTACCACCCTCCTGCCGGAGTCCAGCGCCTAACAGTTTTTCTATGTTCCGCTGGTGTGTGGCAGAACCAGTTCCTCTGGGTAAGCTCGCTCCATCTTAGGCTTCTTCTTAACCGTATAGTTAGGTATGTTGTCAAGAGCAAGCCCATTATTTATTAAAAAAAAAGTATTAGACGTATTACTGCGTTTTTAAAAACGGCTCGGCAACCATTATATTAGTCTATCTAAAAATAAGTTTGGTTGGTCAAATATTATGACATAGTCTATTTATTTTTAAACTCTAAATTAATACACTTAAATTACAAAACATTTTGTATAAAACATCAATCTGTTATGCATGCATATTCCTAAAGGTGTAACAGAACGCGCTAAGTCACGGCAAAATCAACTTGTTAAACATAAAACTTAGACCAAAAACTAGACTAATATTTTTATTTATTTATTTATTAAGGATAATAACAACACATAAAATAACAAATAAAGTTGTACATAATTTTAAGGCCAATTATAGTCATCCATTTAACTATAGATTATATTATAATAAAGCTATGAGCAAAAGGTAGACTCCCAGTGTATACCTGCTTCCTCCTTCATGAAGTCGAAAGCAAGCACTTATCTCGAATCCTAGAAGCATTCAAAAAAGGAAAGATAAAAAACAGGAATGATTTTTAAAAATAATTGAACGCTAGCTATCTAAGTACCTACCACGCGGTGCGCCTTCGCTTTGGGCGGGACCAACGTAACTTTTTTTAGGCAGTCTTCACTAAATCTCTCTATTGAAATCTGTTTTTGAAGCATTTAAATTAATAGAGTTAGTTGAAAGAACCGATTTCTTAGATAAATAGTTATTCCACCTAAAACAGACGACATTGTTATTTTATTTTCAACCAACCAAACAAACAGGAGGCCCTCAACCAAATTTTTTGTATGGTAATCACGCATAACTCTTGTGTTTAGTTTTTGTGATTTCGAGTCTTTTCCAAACAAAAAACCATCTACAGTCATCATCATGCATCGACTCAAAATTGGTGTCTTATCAATTTACAGATAATATAAGCTTTGATTCAAATTCACGACCTCTATCTAAATGAAAGGAATCGCAACGCAACCCGACCACTGGACTACTATCGCTGGTAAAGAAATCAATCACTATATTACTTTTAACTTACTGTGCTATTAATCAAAATTAAAAGGGGGTAAACCAAATCTTAAGTCATAATTGGTTTCTGCTGTTTTTTGGCCTGTTAACGCGGCTCCAAGTGTACTTGAATAATAACCATCAGACTGATGTTAAGTTGGGAAAAGTGATTCGCAAAACAAATAAGTATTCTGAGATAAGACACTCCGTTTATATTCGAGCACTCTCATTGTTACAGAACAAAAGGCCCGTCGTTGTTAAAGCGTGTTTTGTTTAAAATGGCTAACGCCGAGGGCTTATCCCCGAAATATTAACGAAATGTTGGATGTAAGTGGGGAAGGCCCACTGCCAATGGACCTCGAAGACGTGATCAACGGTTCGCATTTATTTTAATTTAACTCCCGTTGTTACTAATAGGTTTTCCTCGCTGATGATTTCGAATACATGTTTAGAATATTGCTAGCAGAAATAACATTTTCAAGACAAAGCTTATAACAATATCAACTTAACAACATAACTTCACAATTTTTTGAACATACAATGTAAATTCCCAGCTAATTGGTCGATTGGTAGAGTATGCCATACGGCGTTACGTTCGCGTTTTGTCCTTTTTTTGATTGTACTCAAAAATTAAATAAATAGAATAGACAATCCCGATGCTCAATCGTCAAACATTTTGTGTTTCACATATTGTATGATTGTTGAAAAGAAGTCATTATTATAGTCACATGTTTGCCAGAACCAGATCATAGTACACCGTATTGAACCTTAAAACATTGATTTGTCAACGTTATTGTTTTTCAAATTCGTCCTCCTCTCGGTGCCCGATATTAAGAAGAGCCTCAATATTCCATATACAGTACTACGCATACGTAGTTACGTGCCTTAGATGAACGGCGAAGAGTCTTGTACCGTAATATTGCGTCCCACGGCAAACTCATAAGCTTTACGACATCCACTTACTTAGATTTTATTACAAATCCCAAACGGAACCAGATGCAATAACGTGAATATGAGTAAACCACGACAAGGGAGGTCAATAGCCTTAGCCATAAACGAGTTTATATTAAAGGGTATTGTACAAACTTAGTTGAAATTATGTAATTGGTAGGATTCAACTCCACTAAGTATAGAATGGTAATGCAAACCTGAACCAATCAGGCTCAGAGTAAGTTGGAGCCTTTCAGAGGTTTTTGTAAATGAAACGTGTCTGTAGTAAAATTATTCTTTAATTTTAAATAGTAAAAGCTACATTATTTTTTGTATTAAGGGATATTGTACAAACTTAGTTGAAATTATGTAATTGGTAGGATTCAACTCCACTAAGTATAGAATGGTAATGCAAACCTGAACCAATCAGGCTCGGAGTAAGTTGGAGCCTTTCAGAGGTTTTTGTAACTGAAACGTGTCTGTAGTAAAATTATTCTTTAATTTTAAGTAGTAAAAGCTACATTATTTTTTGTATTAAAGGGTATTGTACAAAGTTAGTTGAAATTATGTAATTGGTAGGATTAAACTCCACTAAGTATAGAATGGTAATGCAAACCTGAAACAATCAGGCTCAGAGTAAGTTGGAGCCTTTCAGAGGTTTTTGTAAATGAAACGTGTCTGTAGTAAAATTATTCTTTAATTTTAAGTAGTAAAAGCTACATTATTTTTTGTATTAAAGGGTATTGTACAAACTTAGTTGAAATTATGTAATTGGTAGGATTCAACTCCACTAAGTATAGAATGGTAATGCAAACCTGAACCAATCAGGCTCAGAGTAAGTTGGAGCCTTTCAGAGGTTTTTGTAAATGAAACGTGTCTGTAGTAAAATTATTCTTTAATTTTAAATAGTAAAAGCTACATTATTTTTTGCAAAACAACTGCTAGAATTCATAAAGTGTTAAATAAAAAGTTTTGAGTCAAGGTTTTTTGTTTTCTAATGTTGAATATAACACCAAAAATCAGTAAACTTTCAACAAAAGGCATATTTTTTCCTTGCAAACTCAGAAATCTCCTTTTGAAAAGGCCTGTGTCTAAGCAGTGGAACGATGTCTGGTGATGTAAAAACAGAACTTTCTCTTCCTGGTTTACCAATTTCTAAGTTTTAGCCACAATAAATTTAGAACTGTTAACAAATACTTTACAGACTCGGTATTCAATAATCACATAATTTTTCAGACCATAGCAAATAAATCTCTTTAGAAGTGAAAAATTTGAAACGTAGTAGCACAAAATAAAGATAAAATCCTTAAAATTCAGACCATTTGGATCAGCGGTAGTTAAAACTGCTTCTGAGCCATGGGTCGCGGGTTCGATCCCCGCACAGTACAAATATTTGTGTGCATGAACATGTCTGTTTGTACTGGTCTGGGTGTTTTCTATGTATTATAAGTATGTATTTACAAAAAAAAGTATATAAGTAAGTTTATCGGTTGTCTAGTACCCCATACGACAGGGTACTTAATAGTACCTTAATTTGGGACTAAATGGCTTAGTGTGGCCCGGTGAGGCATGTCTTAAATATTTATTTATTAATTTATTATTTATTTAAAATACCTTTATTTGATATTTTAGCAACTAAATTGCAATTATAATATCACAATATAAACTTGAAAAAATATGTCTCAAACTGCGAAGAGATGCAGGTTCGAGTACCGCCTGAGACATAATTTTTCAAGTACTTTACTGACCTTAAAAGACCTTCTAAAAACTTTACGGAATGAATATACGGTTTTGAACTCATACTCTTGGAAATTGTTTAATGGAATTCAATATACCTAATTGTTCTGAACAACGTGTGTTGATAAGTTGTACCGTCGTTATTTATTATTATTGACGAGCACTGGAAACTTAGAAAAACTCACATTGTTTACAGTGACAAATTTGCTTGCTCGAACTTCGAGTTGAGTATAACGCAAGGAAGTTATTTCGCGCGCGAGTTTGACATTGAAATATGACGGTAATTTTCAAGCTGCCGAATATACCGACCGTTAGCAGAATTTGCAGTCAATCCTTCTGTTTGTCGATCAAACCCGCCCGGGATCCCGCGAAATTGAAAATGTTATTCGATTCCGAGCCGAGCATTTATTGTCATTTTTTATTTCAGACCCTTCGAGGCGGCTGTCTGGTATTGAATTAGCAGTGTTGATTGATTTAGTTTCGGAAAATAATACCCATAAAAACATAGAATCATTTAAAAAAAACATATATCTTGGGTGCATTTTAAGAATTGTGGGAATGTTTCATAAACTAATCTAAAGTTTGATACTTTAGATTAGGTATTTTATGAAACATTCCCAATCAGTTATTACGCAGGTGTTACGAAGCATATCTAACTAAGTTTATACTGGCGATTTCTAAGTAAATATGATTTACAAATTATCATTATTACTCGTATAAAGAAATTAGTTAATCGTTAACTATGATCCCAACAAAATTTATATAAACTACATTTCATACATTGAACATATTGAACAAAGTACCTATCCGTTGATAACTTTCGGCATTTTTTCTCGAACTTCGAGATTTTACGACATTTACTTGCCTTCATTATGTTGATTTTTACAGAGAATTTTCCGTGACATCCCGCCCTTTTCGTCAACACAAGGTGTCTCATTAGCCCGATACACGCTTGTATAACTACGTACTTCAAATTATTACTTTTACACAAGCTGCCTTTTGACGTAGATAGTACAAAGAGGACAGCTAAACTATATCTCGTAAAACTTCTTTTGCGAATACCTATCTTGACCACTAAAGCTAAGTAGCTTAGTAGTACTACGCCACTCAGAAAGCATTTTGTTTTTTTATGTAGAGTACTAGCCATTTATAAAATTATTAAAATAGGTGTGTTCTAATTTAAAAAT
Source organism: Anania crocealis (assembly GCA_949315895.1). Lineage (NCBI taxonomy): Eukaryota > Metazoa > Arthropoda > Insecta > Lepidoptera > Crambidae > Anania > Anania crocealis. Next base: position 4,609,653 of record OX438856.1, read on the forward strand.
TTTCTTCCATATTGTTTGCGACAGACTTACAATAAATTATGGCTTGCGAGCTAATATAGATTATCGTGTCCCATTGAAAAGTAGATCCGAACATTTTCGTACTAAGTGTCGCCTGAAACCGGAAAAATCGTACGACTTCAAATAACATTAATGGATGGAGGCTTTTATAAGGCACCTTGTACCTTTGGTATCACGCATTCAAGTGCGGTCGACTATCTTCGGGGGATGAAGAAAGAAATGGTCACCCTTTAACGGCTGTTACGTGCTTTAAAGACGGCTGTTACGGAAAAAAAAGTAAAATATATCCATAGTTGTCTCGGATTTCATTTACTAAAGAGTATCAAGAGTTTCAGCAAATACTGCAGATTATCGATACAGATCGGAAAGCCTTCACCAAATTCTATATAGCGTGTATCTTTGCTTGATGAGGATGTGGTGCCGCACAACCTCACCGATGCTCAGAAGCAGTCACGGGTGGAATGGTGCCGTGTTATGATAAATTAAGAAACATTCTTGTCTCAGTGTACCTACGACATACTGACTGGTGATGAGTTCTGGATTTATTAATACAATGGGTTTGTGATCACTAAACTGCATTTGGCAAGCGTGGTGATTATGCCTGTACCCATCATGGCTATGGTAACTTACATTCACTTATGGAGGCCATTGCGCTGAAGGCAATTTTGTTTCTAAATTTTATATTAAAAAAATGTTTATTCATTATTTAGCACGTATTGAAAGACAGTAGGTACACTAAATGTCCGTTACTTACTTTTGACACAGAAACAATATGCCGTATTAGCAGCTGATCTCATTAGCAATAAACAGTAAGTATGGCGACAAACTATGCACTGAAGAAAACTCTATAGTTTTAGGCTGAGTTTCCACTGACGCGGAGAGAAGCGGAGAGGAGCTTAGCGGTGCATGAATTGACCAATCGCAATGTTCAAAATCAATTAAAAAAAGCGGATTTTCATATAAAATTAAGAGCATGCGGGAATCTGAGCGGGTTGAATGGAGGCCTCCGTTCAACCCCGGCGGTGCGGGGACGAGCGGGGCGGGGTTGTATGGGGCGGAGTAGAGGGCAAAAAATAAGGTTTAAGTAAATAATGAAATTCATGATAAACTTTTCTTGATACCCTGTATGAATTTTCAAAAACTTCATTGTCAAGCGTTCGAAAATAAGTTGAAAACTCCCCATGCTCAGAATGGTATTTTATATATTGTCAAATCCAAAATCTATGTTTTCTTTTTGAATCTAAAAAAGCCGAAATAGTTAATGCAACTTCATCTGATTCGTTATCTTTATCTTCAAGTAGAGAAAGGTATACAAGAATTGCCCTCTTCTTTTTTTAAAGACGACATGGCGTGCGGTCATGCACCGGTTTTCTTTTTACTCCGCTCCACCCCACTCCGCTCGATTCCGCTTCACTCCGCCCTTCTCCGCTTCACTCTACTCCGCTCCGCTTCAGTGGAAACAATCACCTCTTTTCACGGCTCTTCTCCTCTCCTCTTCGCTCCTCTCCGCGTCACTGGAAAAGCAGCCTCACACATAACTAACAAGACAAACTGTGATTTTGAGCTAAAGGAAAAAGTCCAATAATATTCATAGTACGCTCAATACTGTTAATATTATTAGACTATTTCCATTAGCTCAAAAAAAGTCTAATAATATTCACAGTCCGCTCAATAATTAAAATGCATTTAAATTACAGTATATACAAGGTGCATTTTCGACCATCTAAAAAACGAAACTCACGTTAACCATTATGTATAATATTTTGGTAGTGTAATATTTCATCAATACAAATAAACCTCAAAAAATATTCATTCAGGACCCGGCTGAAGCAAAATAGTACATCCGTGCGCGTCACAGCATGATTTAAAATGAATGGTCTTATTTTTTAACATTTTTCTATGTCTATATTAGGGTTCCGTACCCAACGGGTAAAAACGGGACCCTATTACTAAGACTTCGCTGTCTGTCCGTCTGTCCGTCGCTCTGTCACCAGGCTGTATCTCAAGAGCCACGATAGCTAGACAGATGAAATTTTCACAAATTATGTATTTCTGTTACCGCAATAACAACAAATACTAAAAACATAATAAAATAAATATTGAAGAGGGGCTCCTATACAACAAACCCGTTTTTTTGGCCTTTTTGGTACGGAAACCTGCGTGCGCGAGTCAGACTTACACTTGGCCGGTTATTAATTAATAAAAATAATACTGCCAAGATGTTATTCCAAAATGGTTACACAACCTGAGCTTTGTTTGCCAGGTGGTCAGAAATGCACGGTGTGTTTGTACTCTGATATGACTCTTATATATTTGCTGTAGTTTGGGCGCAACCGGATGTTGACGGCGAGTCGTAGGCACCTCAATACTTTCTGTGCTTACTTCATAATCTTGGAGAGTTTGTTAACGTTTCACGTCGAATGAGTTTCGCTTCCTATGAAGCTCGCATGATTTCATGTGCGTAATGAGGAATGTTACCAATTTTAGATAAAAAGTTGTTTTGATGCTCTCAATAAAACGATACGAAAAATGTAATCAGATTTATCAAATGACCAAAATTTACGAAGTCATAAAAGTTCATAATTTGTAGGTCTTTAATTTATCATACAAAATGGTGTTTCTTGTGGCGTCATATTTTTCTCTGCACACACTAAAATTAAATCGTCATAGAATTTATAAACCAAATAAGGCTATCTGAATATTAGTCAACCCTTAGAGTGGCAACGCTTTATTTGAGGATTGACAGTTATTATTGCGCTTGTGGCACTAACCCTGCAACCTAGGCTCGGCCAACACTTGACTAGTGCGGTCGGTTTTGTTCTTAGTTAAAATTTTAGAACTCTATGTCTTTACAGTTAGTGTTCAAAATGTTTTTGACAATATGTTTATTTCACTATTTAAACTTGAAAAATTTAGTCCGTATGCATACCGTTTAAATTTCATCATTCAGTTTCATCTTAACTGATTTTCAAACAACTGTAAACATGTATCTTTCGGGTGTTATGAGTGCAAATCTAACATTGATGATAACTACGCTGGCTTACAGCGCTAAAAACGTAGGTAGGTACTAGAAAAATACACGCAGTGACGTAATTGTCTCAGTAGCATAAGTGGACAAAGTATCTCGCCCGATAGGACGGAGAATCAAATGCTTCCGGTCTGAGACTAAATTTTTCAAGTTTGAATACTGATATTATACTTAATTGCAATTGAATTGCTATAAATTTTGTGAAATCAGTTATATTCCTCATCGTCAAGATCTTCACATGAAAATAACATTTTTAATGTATTTCGTTGAATATAATAAATTAATAACAATGTTCAATGATTAATTAATCAATGATTGACATGAGTTTCTAGCCCATTGATCTGCATGTTTAAAATTGTTGTATTAATAAATTCGATGTGTTTAATTTTAATTAACCACACTGCACGTATACAGGGTTATTTATAAAGCAGTTATAATTCAATAATAACTTAGATAGATAGATAGATAGATAACACTTTATTGCACAAAATAAAAGAAAACAAATAAATTACAAAGAAGAGAAAAAAGGTACAAATAGGCGGCCTTATCGCTTTAAGCGATCTCTACCCGACAACCTTTGGGTAGAGGAAATTTAGTTTTAGTAGAGTAGGGGTAGCACTGTGCAAGACAAGCGATGTATAACAGATACAATAACATACATGTTACTAAAATACAATACACATAATACAAATACATACACTTATTTTGATAAATGTAATATTTATTAAAACTGTTTAAGTTAGTATGGGGACAAGTTAATTCTACTATTGCATAAAAGAGGAATCGCTAACGTACTAGCTTATTAAAACTTCTAAAGTAAGTATAACGTATAATATCGGAAATAAGGCTGCTTACTGCCAGATACTCATAAACAGCCTGTATAATACGAGTATTTTACTCCAGAATCAATTCTGCAAAATGATAATTTTATTCATAGAGTTCCCGCTAGAATCGTATCGCTTACTTTGTCCGTGATTTGGTTCGGAAATATTTTATGAAACAATTGTACTATGCACCATGTTGTTATTACTTTGACTTCCGTAAATCGAGCATTTTCCTAGTTAGTAACGAGATTCAACTAAAATCAGTAGAACCAATAAAAAGATACATTTCATTTGACTTTTAGTGACTTATTTTAGTGTATTGAAATAATTCAGGTTGTAATTTTCAAACATTTTATTTGTTAATGTGATGATATTTTAACTGTTATAATGAAGTCAATATAATTTAATAGTAAAGGTTTTATATTATGTACACAAAATAATTAGAATTAAGTTGTTAGGAAAAATATTTAAAAAATACTACATTAATTTACCATGACTTTTACAGTATCTAATTTAAGTTTTTTTGGCACTTCTAGTACATTTTTTAAACCTGCAAAAAACCTGTTCAGTCAGAGTAACAGTTCTTTGCATTTTATAAACAAATACTAGATTTATTTTACTAAAATTTAAATACGTAATTTCAAATCATTATGTTTGTGCTAATTTGTTAACTAAGTTCGTTGGCAAAATAACCCATACATTAAACGGATCTTCGATACAGGGGCCTTTGCGAAGTAGCTTTCGATCAAATAACTTTCATAAAACAATATATGCATAATTAATTTGTCGTATTCACAAAAAAATATAAATCAGCATAAGTAAGTTTTACTGTTCAACTATAAGAAAATCGCTTAGAAAGTATTGCGACAAAAAGTTTTTATGTATGGGAAACTGGCCAGTCAAATAGACAAATAAAAGAAAAACCAATCGGATGGAAACGGATCCCGGTATCAGTGGATACAACTCGGCGAGATCCGTGGTCAACTCGATCTGATCCCGGGATCGGTGGAGACAAGCCCTCATCGGAAAGTTAAAAATACTTTTTAACTTTGAATAATCAACAGTGCATTAAATCCCGTTTCTGTGTTAAGTTTTATGTGTAACAATGCGAACCCCATCAAAAAATTTAAAAACCTGTATAACGTTTAAAAGCAGTAGCATTTAAAATAAATTATGAATAAAAGTTGTAAATACTTGCTAAAGACTTGTAACTAAACGTATTTTTAATAAAAAGCAAGACAAATATTTAAATTAATTAAAATAAATAAATTCTACATAAAAAAATATGTATTAGTTAGTATTAGTAGTAGTGTTCTTTATATTGAACTAACCTCTTTTGTAAGGGTGATTTGTTTGTGAAAATAACCAGAATTGATCCTAGATTGACTTTTACCACTAACCCGGCTCCCGATTGAATCCTAATTGAGTATCACAACACGGAAATTCACGGAATATATCATCAATTCATCCTAAAGATGTTACGTGTTGATTGCTATTATTGTAAAAGTTATAAATTTCCATTATGCAATCGAATAACTAATGTTTATTGACATATTTGGATCCGCGGTAGTAAACGCTGCTTCTGAGCCATGGGTCGCGGGTTCGATCCCCGCACAGTACAAATATTTGTGTGCATGAACATGTCTGTTTGTACTGGTCTGGGTGTTTTCTATATATTATAAGTATGTATTTACAAAAAAAAAGTATATAAGTAAGTTTATCGGTTGTCTAGTACCCCATACGACAGGGTACTTAATAGTAGCTTAATTTGGGACTAGATGGCTCTGTGTGGCCCAGTGAGGCATGTCCTAAATAAAATAATAAATATTTTCAATGGAAATCATTGATGTAATATAAAAAAACCAGATAAATAATCAGCGTAAAAAAACCCATCTAAATGTGCATCCATTTGACTTATGGGTGCACTTTCAGTACAACCTATATCAATGGAATATTCAAACGGTACTAATCCGATCAAATGACTCGACGAGCACCATGCATGCATACAGGCAAGCAAGAAGCATACATGCAGACAAGCAAGCACTTTGCATGCATGCAGGCAGGCAAGCAAGCAGCATGCATGCATGCATGCCAACAGGCATGCATGCATTAGGATCTCCTCTTCTCCAACGCTGCGGAAAAAACAGCCTCTACGCCCCATACGTAACAAACCACTGGCGCCCTTACTTGCTTACGCAGCTTCAGCTTGCTGATAAATACACACAATATAGCGACGTAGTCAGTATTATGTATGGGGAAATTAGATTTTATTTTATCAATATATATGATAATTTATTATATGCTAATTACTAATATTAGCTAGTAGTAATTAGCATAATAATTATTGTGTTATAGTTTGATTGGAGACAGATAAATATTTATTATTGTAATCTAATATATTAGTCATTTATGACTTTCAAGGTTATGCATACCTCCATTGCGCTTTTAGAATTTTATGATAACTTACCTGTAGACGTTTTACAATTATGTCCTGTACATTTATGCTGATAAAAATTATGATGAAGAAAATAAGAGTAAGTTTAGGTTATGCTGATAAAACCATTCTGCGATTATACATTATAACACTCTGCCTATCATAATTAATTTTTGGGAAACAAATTATGCCGCAACTGTCGTGCCGAACAACATTATGATGGAAAAGATTATGCGATCGAAAGGGCTCCGTCGCCGTGAACCTTCGCTGTGGTACTAGTCTATCTAAAAGAGTAATGCTAGAGTGTAATTTAAAAGCCGGTGGTGTGGTGGGAGAGCGGCCTCTGCCTACAGAAACCAGCTGTAACTGCGTTAGCAAGTATGGGTGCCACTGGTTTGATACGTATGGGTGAAGAACATGTAGGTACTACTTGCCTTGCATGAATGCTAATTAATTGTATGAATGTCAATAAATTTAACATAAAATAAACAAGTGTAATGCCTCAAGTGTTAAGGGATTTTGACAGTTATGCTTACATATTTTTTAAATATTATGACAAACCTTTAGTATGATTTTTATTACTTACGCTTATTGAAATTATGCCTTTATAAAGATTATGCATTACTATCGGCCTTTTGATGTAATTTTTTGTGAAGTTATTCTATAAAGAAATTATGGCATGACTATTGGGTCTTTTGAACTTAAGCATAGTCATTTTATGGCAGAAAATGTTATGCGTTTCAATAGTTGACTTTAAAAAAAAAGGCAAAATATTGTGTTTTACAATAACTTTGTCTTTTACGATGAATGTGTTTGTAAGTGAGTTTTAAAGTATGCTTTTACATTTCGTTTATTTAGATTACCTAAATCATTTAAGAATTAATCAATTCATACAAATAAAGAGTACCAATCCCTGTACAGGTACCTAATTAGGGTATTATTTATGCGATGAAAATCTTAAGTGTCGTGTTAATAAATATTAGTCTAGTAATAACACCTTAACTGTTGTCGATATCCATAAAACACAGGCCTCCGTGAATATAAAACAGCCAACATCTACGAAACACAAGTAAGGAATATGTTCGAGAAATACGCCCATGAGTAATGACTGCTATTCCTCTTCCAGTTCCTTATGAACTGTACTATATCCGCGTCGAACAAAATTTCGCTTGTTCTCTTGTTAATAGAAAGTTGGGACGAGGTTCTTGAACAATAAAATGCGTTTTGCGAAAGGTTCTAGAGAAAGGATATATGTTTCAGAGGACTTTTACTTGAAAGCTTACTTGCTAAATGGAGTAAAGTGATTGATACATATACGGGATGAAATTTTAACCACCTTCCAAATTCTAATAAAACAATCTACGAGACAAAAAAAAATGACGTATTTTTTCTTTTGGTATAGCCCAGTACAAAAATGACAAGATAAAGCACTTAGAAATTGTCCGCCAAAAATCAAATTTTTTTGATACGTCCTCCTAGCAACACTTTTTTTTACGTTATGCGCATCTCATTCATTCATTACGATACTATTCATAAGTTTTGGATTTTCCCTTCATACCATAAAAATTGAAAACTATGTTGCGTAAAATATTTTCGGGTGAAACTTGATTTACATTTTTTATTTCGTAAATAGGCTATAAATTTATACGATACTGAACGCCTACAAAAAAATTTGAAGATGATGAAAAACTCATTCCGTATAGTAAGAACTAGACTGTGTGTACCATAAACGTAGAATATAATAGACGGACAAAGCCTGCGAGATAGAAGAAAACCTCTTATGGAAATCTAGCAAGATAGAAAAAGAAAACAAATCTTTTCGTTTTGTGACCTGTCGTATTTGACAGAGTGACATCCAGTGGCATATGCGATATAAGGTTTAACATTTTATGTAATTATCTAGTACATCGTAGATTATCTAAAGTAAATACAGTTTTATCTAACAATGGTCACATGTTCTGTGAGTGCCTGTGGAGTCAACCACAAAAATAATCCAGAAAATTGCTCATTTCACAGGTAAACGTAGAAAGTCGTCATGTTAAGTTGTAAATATAAAATTATTTCAATCCACTTGTTCATTTTAATATTTTGTATAGATAGAGTTCTATGTATTGATTGTTTACATTATTTTGGTGGTTAAATAATTTATCGAAATATTTTACATGTACACTAGAGCTTGACTCAAATTTATCGATACTATTGTCGACATTTATCTTGAATGTTTCCGGAGAAATTTGATGTTATTTTACGTTTAGCGTCTCAAATGAATGTCAACTTAACAATTTGAAGAAGGAAACTGTAAGGAATCACATAACTAAGGTAATCTTGTTTAAAAGTCAATAATCAGTGTTTGATACATCAGAATGTAAATGTTTATTCAGATTTTCTTTACTTGTTCTTTTTCACTTACTGCCATTGATAAGCTCACACAGCACAGCAAATGACAAGGGAAAATCTTTTGAAGAAATAAATAAAGAAAACTAATTAACAATGGCTGTTATTTTTTTTATTAATTAAGACTGTTTATTTTTAAATTATATGTAAAAAATATACTCACCGGGCACATTTATCTGCCCACTATTATAGTTGTAAGAAGTGAGGGCGGTTAGGTATGCCGCAAAGTAGGTGCATAATCTCGAGATAAAAACAGTGTGACGGTAAACATTATTTTCCAAACGACAAACTGCAATTATTATCGATAGTCTAAAAATGTTAAAGGTACGTCACTAGTTAACACACACATTGACAAATCAAAACTGGTCACGCATTATCGGGCTGTCAGTGGATCTACTTGTATCCTATATCTATGGTGTGTACAGGTACGATACAAAAACGACACCTTAAATTGTCCTCATTTGAATGATTAAAGTTGATTTTGTGACTGTGTCACGTCAACTTTATAATCCGGCAAAATTATGTCGGCATGCAACAGTATGGATATTTATGCCTTGTTGTAACTATTCGATTGATATGGGTTGCATCAAAAGTGCACTCTTATGTCAAATGGACGCACTTATAGTTGGGACTTTTTTTGGCGCTGATTGTCTTTTTTTAATACTAGCGGACCCGAGCCGACAGACGTAGTCCTGTCTTAACTATAAATATGGATTTCATATTGGTAAAATTAATGAAAAAAATATTTCAGATACAAATTTCCTGTCAATGTTATGTCAAACGCCACAATGTTACTTTAAAAAAAGTTAAAATTGTCAAGAGCGCTAAGGTTGCATTACAAATAATTTAGTAGGTATAGTGATCAAATTATCTTAAATTTTCTAATTTTCGCGCAATTTTCTTAATTTTTTCTTTCATAAGAACATTCTCCTGACAATAACAAACAAGACAAAAAAATAACTAGCGAAATCGGTCCAGCCGTTCACTCGTGATGTAATGACCAAGGGAAATAGAGATTCATTTTTATAAATATATATAGATAAGATAAGATAAGATACTTCAATGAGTGAAGTTTATATATTAGAATTGACACCTTAATAGTGTAGTGCGCACTCTTCTTTTTAGATGTATAACATCTTGGCAGTGTTATTGTCATTTTTTTTATATATTATTTTTATAAAAATATAAAATACTAGCTGTTGCCCGCGACTTCGTCCGCGTCAATTTTTATTATTATGATCACGACTATTTTTGCAACATTTTTCACTCATGCTTCGCTTCTATTTGTCGCAGCGTATGTTATATAGCCTAAAGCCTTTCTCGATAAATAGACTACCCAACGCAAAAATAATTTTTCAAATCGAACCAGCACTTCCAGAGATTAGCGCGTTCAAACAAACAAACAAATAAACAAACAAACTCTTCAGCTTTATAATATTGGTATAGATTGGTTCAGATATTTATTTTTAAATATGCTGTGACGCGCACGGATGTAGCTGTGTAAGGTTCATTCATCCGGGACCCCGCTGCAGCAAAAAATAATACGTCTGTGTCACAGCTTGTTACAAAATTAATAGTTTGAATAAATATTTAATATTTTTTATTGATAGATTTAAAGACACTGCCATGATTTTATACATAATGATCACATAACGTTGGCTTCGTTTTCCAGGTGGTATAAAATACACCGTGTAAGTATAATTATCTATCAGTATGAGAATGATAATGCTAAGATTTAAAAAAAAAACAGAACACCGGATGAACAATTTGTAATCATGAGTATAATTAACATTGTGATGTCACGCGTTCGGGTTCGTTTGGAAACTATCGGCGTCTTTTCAGTATTTATTGGATTCAATTATTTTTGGAATGAAGTTCCTTATCGCGCGTTGCGAAAGGGGGCTAGACGGAAAAAAATAAGACCAAAAGTTGTACGACACTTTTTGCTACAGTTGTAAGCCGTGCGGCGTGCGCGTGAGGGAGAGGAAGGGAAAGGGAGAGGGAGAGGGGGGAGAGGGAGAGGGATAGGAAGGGGGAAAGAAAGTTTATTTATTTAAAAATAAATTTAAAATAAAATAAAATTTTATTACAATTCCTTCACTAAAAAGGAACTTCGTTCCATCCGGGTGTCCCTTGACACCTTTCAAGTTTTTTTTTTCAATTTGATTTCTCTTTATATCCGTCTTGCATTAAACTCGACTCAGGCCAACAGGAAGGGTTATGATTTTAGCAGTTTATGTATTTAGGTGGGTATTTATGTGGGTTCTACATTTGCGGCTAAACTACTGAGCCAATTTTGCTTTATGAGGTACTCGTATCAATTTCCGGGTGACATAGGCAAACTTTTTGTTAAAAAAAGCTACATGTCGAATGCTACAAAAATATATTCGAGACTATGAAAAAAAAAAGTTTGCAGTGTATAAAAATGAAAGAAGACAAAATTTTATCAATAATAGCGAAAAGAAAAACCTTATACGTATTGATCATTCCAATATTGGCCCAATGGAGTACCTACCATTTTTTACACGCTTGATTTATGGAACTCTACTTATTAAATTAATGTAATATCAGTATATAAGCTTAAAAAATTACATAAACATCTGAATGATGTTTGATCTGATGTTTCTTTCGGGTGTTAATAAATATCTGAATGATGTTTGATCTGATTTTTCTTTCGGGTGTTAAGGGTGCAAACTCCTAACATTTGATGAAGCAACGCTGGCTTACAGCGTTAAAAATATGCTTGAAAAATTCGCGCTGAGTCGCAGTTTCTCGGTGGCTTAATGGTATAGCGCCCGCCCGGCATGCGAAAAGATGCGGGTTCGAGTCCCGCCTGAGACATAATTTTTCAAGTTTATATACTGATATTATAATTGAAATTTAATTGCTAAAATATCAAATAAAGTATAAATTAATGTATTTCATTACACGAAAGAATATTATTATACGTTGAGTTAACCAAAGTATTAACTTATTTACTGTAATTAATACATTTAAGGCGTACAGTTAGAGGCTGGGACGCTATTTCTATACCAGACGGTAAGACTAAATTGGAAAGCACTAACTAGCCAGTCCAATTGCTCTTGATCAAAGGGTCGCTATACCTGACTGTATGCAAATCCTTGTTGAAATGTGCAGACTTCATTTTTGGCATGATTTGGTGAATAAATTGACAATGCCAATGTCGATTAATAGTGTAGGTAACATCAATATTTTTAAGGTTACTGAGTGTTACACGCCATAAGGTTCCATTAAAAAGATTAAATTGTCAACAGCGCTAAGGTTACATTAGAAATAATTTAATATAATATGTAGTCGTTAAGTATTCTTAAATTTTCTAATTTTTCGAAGAAGTTTCTTAATTTTTTCTTACATAAGAACCTTCTCCTGACAATAGCAAACAAAACAAAAAAATAATTATAGAAATTGTTCCAGCCGTTCACGCGTGATGCCGTGACGAAGGGAAATAAGGATTAATTTTTATATGTAAAAAAAAAGATGACGAAGTTGAAGAACACGTCATAAATGAATGATGTAGAACTATAGAACCATGCATTAACTGGATAGCGAGAATCATCTCAAAGTTAACATTTTCAACACTAAAGTGATACTTTTAAAATAAATTATAAAGGTGAAGAAGTTCCGAAGTCTGACTGTACAAACTTTCTTGGGATAATACTTGATCAAAATTGATCCTGGACACCTGGAGGCGTTTGACGAGCATAATTTCCATACAAACATAGTCAGTTGAGAGGCCAACAAATGTAAAAGTATTAGTGCTTTAGTAATAATTTACATAGATATTTTAATTTATCGAGTTTTTGCCTAAGCTTAGTCCGGCGAGTTTTTCACAGAAAATTAGTTTTTTACAATATATAGGTAGATAGTGTTGGGTTGAAAATTTACTAAGCTCTCGATATGAATTTTTAAAAGCCTAGGATTACCAGAATACCAAAACAGTTTTTTTAATTTTATTTATTTACCCCGAAAGAACTTGTAAAAGCAATCTGGTATCTAATGGCTCAGGGCAGGTTATTTTTGTGGGTACAATATTAAGCACTCTCAGTAGTTTTTAAAAATACAACACCACACAAATTTTGCCAGCTTAGTATTATACCGGAGATTCGAATGGAAGTAAAATGCAATTTGATGCGATATTGTATTTTGTCGTTCAATGACGCCTCGAATCTCGATAAAACGCACTACTGACGAATAATACACTATGTTCGAATAGTTTTTTACCGAAAACTTTACAACTAATTTCGTTTCGACTTTTTTCATTTCACCGAAATAACGTTTCGGACTGTATCAGTTGACCTATTTATCAATTCGTTTTTTACCGTTACCCCAACGTTTCATTTGGTCGAAAAACTTGTTACCGAACTTATGCTTGGCCGAAATATAATTTCTTCGAAGTATTTTTTTGCCGAACATTCATTATACAACTGTTATATTTGTCATAATATTTTTATAAAAATACTATAATACATCAAATTCATTAATGAACTCGATGGTAAAATCGTTTCTACGTAGATACTAAAGAGTTTCATAGCAAGCAAGCAAGCATGCAACGTACCAGCAAGCATGCAGCATGCAAGCAAGCGTGCAGCATGCAAGCAAACATGCAGCATGCAAGCAAGCATGCAACATACCAGCAAGCATGCAACGTACCAGCAAGCATGCAGCATGCAAGCAAGCATTAGGAGTTCCTTTTCTCCGGCGCTGCGGGAAATGCAGCCTCTTTGCCCTTACGTAACAAGGCGCAATCATGCCTGCGCCTCGTTACAGTCTCCCTCCGCGCCACCGGCTTTTAAATTACACTCTAGTATTGGGCAGACAAGTACCACGACGAAGGACTACGGCGAGTCAAAACATAAATAATTGTAGTCTAATAATATTCGGTAAGATGTGATATAGGTCAAGTGAAGGTATGGCAAATAATCCATCTGGTAAATGAAAAAAGTTCAAAAGGAACTTCGGCCAACAGTAAAAAGTTATCATGAAAATCGATGAAACGTAGTTCGGTAAAATGATACTTATGTCAAGAGATATTTCGATGGACTAAAAATATGTCAAATAATAATATAGCAAAAGAAATGTCGGTCTATAATTTTCGGACTACTGAAATTCTGTCGAATAAATTTCGGATAAGTAATCGGTTCCCCTACAAATTATGAAGTGACTTTGACTGAAAATATTTTATAACATGAATATTAATTTAAGCATATTTTTCATTTTTTTTTCATTAATTTATGACGTGATTTTTATTATTATAGACTTATTATGATATCAGTATATAAACGTGAAAAATTAATGTCTCAGGTGGGACTCGAACCCGCATTTCCTCGCAAGCCGGGCGCCTGGCTTGCAATTATTGCAATTAAGTTGCTAAAATTTTAAATATAGTATAAAAAATATTATACTTAATACTACATTATAATTGATGTGCATAATTTAAAATTATGTCCTCTAGTCATTTTAGAACACCGTTACAGACAACGTGGATTAATTGCCAATAAACCAATCTATATACCTATACATATATAAAAGAAAGTCGTGTTAGTTGGTGGTGCAATTTTAATGATATTGGATTTGTTTGTGTCAGGAATAGGTTAATAAGTATTAAAAACGTTGGAAAGTCAAAGTTATAAAAAATAAGAAAATGTACCTATATCTTAGTATTTTCTCCAACCACGCCATATTTGATCACAATGACATTTAAGACGTCAAAATCAAATACTATTCTGAGGCGATACGAAGTTTACGGGGTCCGCTAGTTTATGATAAAAAGCAGACTAAACAAAAAACAATAAAGTAAACCGTACTAGATCTACTGTAATGTGTTCAAAGACGGTGCTGCATTAGGAGGAAACGGTCCTTAGTCAACGGCTTAGATAACAATTAACATGCAGTAGACACAGAAGATAGTGGAAAAGTCACCCGAATGCATGTGCCAGAATACCACAGGCAAAAAGGAAAATGGTTAAATGATCATTTAAAAATTGTATTAGGTATATGAAATGAAAAGAGGTGCGAAATAAAATTTGAAAATCAAATACACAATTCTACTGAATTACTAATCATGACTGCCTATCAGGTATAGATTTTCATCAAACAATATAATAGCAATTGACAATAATACGGCATACATACAATAGCGACGTATGCCGTATTGTTGACGTTGTATATTATATCGAAATAATAATGTTTATTCGGCACATTGTTATTTGGACCGCTTAGGCCCCAAATCGGTATCAAACTACATTGTAAGAGCAAATAAACAAAATAAGGTTGTTAAAGTGTCAGTGGTGCGGGGTCTACGGCTGGGGTTTGTCCATTAGGCTGATTACGGTCCAAGCGCCCTCCCTCGGGCCTTGTGGGCTGTGGCCTATGGTTTCCCTTTCACGCCGAATGGATCTGAGGACTATTAAATTTCGTCTCTTGCCAACTTTGTGCCTTAGAAGGTAGGTACTTTAGTGAACTAGAGCTTAGTAAAAACTTTTACGGCATTTGAGGTAGATGACAACAAGATGAAACCAGACTGAATGAAACTACGCATTTAAATACAATGATAATTAAAATTGACTTTATCACCAAAAGTCAAATTTAATGTTTTTGATGCCTTCTAGAGCTTAGTAAAAACTTTTACGGCATTTGGGGTAAATGACAACAAAGATGAAACCAGACTGAATGAAACTAAACATTTAAATACTCGTACAATGATAATTAAAATTGACTTTATTAAATTACCAAGAGTCAAATTTAATGTTTTTTATGCCTTTTTATATGCTTATGTAATGTTAGCATAGGCTGGTTTCAGCTTGTGAAAGTATTTACCAATCAGCCAATAGGACAGTCAGTTTAAGGGTTCCGTACTCAAGACAAGAAACCCTTATAAAAAATCATTGAACACAGAAGCATCGGTTGATGATTAATTAATTTAATCATTTCGTGTTATTTAATTTGAACTTACAGTGAGTTTTTGAAAAGTGTTTATTCATCGCTGTAAGTTAAGAGCGCAATCAAGACTAATATTGACACTATTGAAAGTTCAATTTAATATAGAGGTTTTGGTAGATTTTAATAGACTTTTTGATTGACTTGATTTCAAGAATAATACAAATTCGAAGTAAATGTTCATAAATAAACAGAACAACGTCTATGGAGTCAGCTAGTTTATACACAACAATCAAGGCAAAAAATTAAAAAATGAAATGTTATCTCGTATAATAAAAAATACGGGTACCTACCTCTCCCTTGATATGTAAGGACGGATTGATTTTTTTTCTCACTTGTCCCATGGTGTAGAGTTTATTGGATAGGTCTTCCTTAAGTATTATGGAGTCCTCACAACATTTTTCGATTCTAGAAGGGTCTATGTGGGATATTAAGTTAAAAACTTAATATCCCACATAGACCCCTGAATAGTGCTAATTTTTGTTAAAGTCGAGTGTTAATCAGCTAAACGTCTTTTATGGAATCTTACGTTTAAAATCCTTCAGTAGTATATAAAGATGTTAACAGAAAAACAGAGCTTTGTAGGATTTGCAGGTTAAGGAGTAGTCGATGTACATTTTTAATATTATAGAGCCGAACAGAAGAATAATTTCTAACAAATTCTGTAAAAATGTTTGAGAATAGTCCTTAGTTACGCAAAACGGGTACCTTCAAATTTGTGAACAGTGTGAAATAATGAAACAACAAACACACAAATCAAGTACCCAAGACGGTCATTTGTTAGGTGCAACTACGGAATTCTACACTGCGCATGGTTTGACAAGCACTGGACTGTGTTCTTAAAATTTTCAAGGTGTAGGTATATTATTTTGAACTTTCTATCCTTCTAGATATACTTTAACCACTTTCCAAATTTTAATACATCAATCTACGAGACAAAACACAAATGACGTATTTTTTTTTGGTATAGCCCAGTACAAAAATGTCAAGATAAAGCACTTAGAAAATGTCCGCAAAAATCTAAAATTTTTGATACGGCTGCCTAGCAACACTTTTTTAACGCGTTGCGCATCACATTCATTCATTGCAATACTATTCATAAGTTTTTGATTTTCCCTTTATACTTTAACAGGTCTAGGACCTTAAAAATTCAACACTATATCGCAAAAAATATTTTCGGGTGACAACTTGATCTACATTTTCTACTTCATAAAAAGGTTCTAAATACGATACTAAACGCCTATAAAAATTTTGGAAAGTGGTTAAAATTTCATCCTGTGTAGGTAGGTATATCTTAGGCTTGCAGTAGGTACTATAGAACCATAGAAACCATTTATAACCAGAAAAAAAATAAGTTAAATGATTGATGTGTTGTGCTCTATTTGTGTTAAGTAGAATTATTTGAATATAGTCAAACATAAAAAAGCTGCAACACTCGTTTCAATGAAAATAGGTTTTCCAACACTTATCAACACCACGTTGGCCTAGTAGTTAAAAAACAGACAACTGCAGGTCAACCTACCCAAAAAGTTAAAGGTCATTGAATTGATTATCAACTTTAAGTCCCAACATGTAGAAATCAATATCAATTGAGAAAATTTAACGTTTTGTGGTAGGTTGACGTGCTGTTTTCTGTACACCGCGGCACCGATCTCTGGGTCCTGGGTTAAAATTTGACTTGACATTTTAATAACAAACATTTTATTGATCCGATGCATTGTAAACCACAAACTAGCAAGCAGAAATGAAACAACGAAAAAATATTATTAGGTGAATGTCAGAATCTATACTTAATATTATAAAGCTGAAGAGTTTGTTTGTTTGTTTGTTTGTTTGAACGCGCTAATCTCAGGAAGTACTAGTTCGATTTGAAAAATTCTTTTTGTGTTGGATAGTCCATTTATCGAGAAAGGCTTTAGGCTATATAACATCACGCTGCGACCAATATAAGCGAAGCAGCAGTGAAAAATGTTGCGAAAACGGGGAAAATTATTCATATCATTTGACGCGGACGAAGTCGCGGGCAACAGCTAGTTTCAAATAAAGTTGTTGAAGTTCATTCAATGGTGTATGGGCGGAAAATGTTCAAAGGTACGCAACTAGAAACCGAGGCCTTTTTCCAGTTCCGTCAACTTATAAAATAATTGTTTAAGCCTCGAGGATGTTTTCATAAAGGAAACTTTTTCCGTCATCGATTATTTTTACATTGCTTCATCTGAAATATTTATAGGAAAATACTTTACAGGAAAACGAAAAAGCCTGCTAAGTGTGTTATTTCTTGGTTTTTTGTTATGTTATAAACAGTATGAGAATTCAGTACAGTTTTGTTCACTTATATTAAGTTATAATTTTTTAAGAAGATATTTCTTTGCGTTTTAATTGTCTGATAAAAATGATATCAGGTAAAATTGCTGACTATCTATTGACTAACATAAACAAAAAACTATGAAATCTCATAATTATTTATTGTATTTTTTAACAAACTTTACTTTTCTAAGATAACTAATTCAAAATAAAAATATTTTGCATTTGTGCACGCTTTCTTCAGTACCTAAATCAGTATGGCGATGTAAAGATCACTAACTAAGTGATTTTCTTAGCATTTTTTATTATAACGGGTGTAAAAAAACCAAACGCAGATCCGAAACCACGTATTGTCCCCATCATTAGGATCATTTTTTTCTTTTGGACCATACCTGGGAAACAGCTGGTTCCGAAGATATTGAGGGTCAAAGTCACAATTTTGTTTTCCATTTTATTACAAAAACTGTTGCCAAAGGATACTTAAGAACTTTTCTTAATACAAACATAGTGGTTGTTTTTATTATTTCGTTCACAATAAGGCTTTATTATTTACAATACGCAATATACGGCTCGGCGCGGACGACATTTGAACTTAGCAGCCATCTCCAGCGCAGCGGCCTACGCTACGGCTGCTATACATTGCGCGCTGCGAATTAAAATATTTTTTGAGTCCCATAAAAATCATTTCCCAGCTATAATATTTTGTAATATGGCTTGGTTTACTTTTCAGATTGCGTAACTTCAGGGTCTGCGTTTAGTTTTTTTACACCCTGTATGTATTATCCTCAGTAATATCGTTATTACTGACCTAGAACATAACAGTAGGTATTAGTTAACAGAGGTGTAAAAGTAACGAAATATTGCGTACCCGTATGAACTCGTTACTTTGACAAAGAGTACTCGTTACTTTCGTATCGTTACGTTACTCGTTACTTTTGATACCTCATTAATAACACAGTGCGGAAAAACAAATCGAGTAGTATTCCGTACGAGATATCATACATAAAGTATGATATCACGGAGTCGCATCAATCGTAATATGTAGATAAAATACATCTAAATTACAAAATTAAGGTGCATTTTGTCTTGTTTTTTTTTCAAATAACCGAATAAGGCACGAATTCATAAAACATACGATCAGCAAACGTTACAACACACGCATCAATGATACTTTTGCGACATAATACGGAAAATGCGAGTAACGAAATGTATTCGTGAGTAACGATTCGTTACTCGGTACTACACGGAGTACCCGTTACTCAATACCGAATACATACGATTTGTTACAGCTCTATTAGTTAAGTTGTTATTATTTTAGTTAGTGAGCACTTACAGATTCTTTACTTTTTTCTCTGTTATGACCATAAAATTTAGTTTGAATAGTGGAAATTATATTAAATACGTCATGAAGAAAGCTAAAACTAAAAAAAAAAAACAACTAATTCATACTCTACCAGTAAGAGTAACATTCAGAATAAGATGGTTAAAAATTATCCAAAGAAAAGGGCTGATTTACGTTTTTTTTTTACTGTATGCTCCTGCAGATTTGTGTCACTTTGTCTTGAGGGTTAAAAGAAGGTTCAAAATACCTATAAACAAACGTAGGTTTTCTATTTTCGTGTTTGTAACTTAATATATTGTAATATCAGTATTAAAACTTAAAAAAGTTTGTCTCAGTCGGGACCCGAACCGGACTCTCCATGCATACTT
The DNA here is from genome assembly GCA_949315895.1 of Anania crocealis. Lineage (NCBI taxonomy): Eukaryota > Metazoa > Arthropoda > Insecta > Lepidoptera > Crambidae > Anania > Anania crocealis. The sequence goes on from OX438856.1 coordinate 4,629,322, forward strand.
GCTTTATGGTATAGCGCCGCGCCCGCTAAGCATTGAGATGCCGGTTGGTGTCCATCCTGAAACATACTTTTTAAAATACTGTTATGATTGCAATTAAGTTGCTAAAATATCGTATAAAGTAATAATGTATAGTACTAATGTGCGTCTATAATATTCGTTTTAGTTATAATAATAGGGGTTAAAGTATGAAATTGCCGATTATTTTCCCACTTTTTATTTCGTTTATAGCTCGTTGTTGTAAAGACCCCTTACAATGTGTTAGCTGACCTTCTTGCTATAATTAAGTATATTTGTATTCTATACTTTGATTTTCAGAAATGTAAATACTATAATGCGTAGCTTTATAACCATCTTACTTTCACCTTTAATTGCATCGAAAACGATACAGGCGTTTTTAAAAAAACATAAAAATTGCTAGTATGGAAAAATGACTTTTCTCGATTTCGTCCATACAAAACGGCAATTTCATATTTTAACACCTAATATTTGTTGGAGTTTGTAACATTGTTTTGTGACTACTTTCAAATTTGCGCGTTGCATAATTATTTAAATGTTTACGGGAAATTAAACATGAAATGTTTCGTGGATACTTGTTTCAATGTTATAGTTTCCTCGTCTTCTGCAATAATTGGCTGACTTTTTTCCTGCACAAGAATAGACGCGTACGAAAACGATGGTTTGTAATTTATAACCAAAAATTTTACTCTAGCGATTTATTTATTAGGGGTTAAAGTATGAAATTGCCGTTTTGTATGGACGAAATCGAGAAAAGTCATTTTTCCATACTAACAATTTTTTAGTTTTTTTAAAAACGCCTGTACCGTTTTCGATGCAATTAAAGGTGAAAGTTAGATGGTTATAAAGCTACGCATTATAGTATTTAAATTTCTGAAAATCAAAGTATATAATACAAATATACTTAATTGAAGCAAGAAGGTCAGCTGACACACAACTTCCTTTGAAGTAATAGGCACTAGTTTTGCATTTTTTTTTAGTTAATAGTTACTTTATTTAGTTTTTGATACAATACAGAAAGAATTACGCAATAATATGACTATATCTAAGAGCTATAAACAAAATAAAAAGTGGGAAAATAATCGGCAATTTCATACTTTAACCCCTATTATTTTTTGCCGGTGTTTTATTTTTGTATATAGGTTTGTTATTTGAACACGTACACGGGTGCGTAACTACACTAGACAGCAAATAAACCAGGCCACCGGTACCAGTACCGATACCAAACAAGTCATGATTATTAGGAATCAAATTTTAAGCACTTTCCAAATTTTGATATAACTACGAGTATTTATGACACAAAAAACAAATGACGTGTTTTTTCTTTTGGTATACCCAGTACAAAAATCACAAAAAGCATTTAAAAAATGTCCGCCAAAAATCTTCAATTTTAGATACGGCCTCCTAGCAACTTATTTTTACGCGATGCGCATCTCATTCATTCATTACGATACTATTCATATGTTGTTGATTTTAATTTTATACCTTAACTGCAGGCTTAGGACCGTAAAAATTTCAAACTATGCTGCGAAAAATATTTTCGGGTGAAAACTTGGCCTGTGTTGGCCTGTTTTACTTCATAAATGGGCTTTACATACAATATTGAACGCCTATAATTGAAGTGAAACTTCTTTATCGGCGTTGGAAAAAATTTACCGTCACGAAAAAGTTTTCGGACCGTCACGAAAAAGTTTTCGGTTGCGCGTCACAGCGTCACATTTTTCGGTTACTCGCCATCTTTTTCTTGCCCCTACCACGGTTGGTTCAGACGATAGCAAAAAGGTAAAGTGAAATAATATTTAACCAATTTAACCAATTTAACCAATTTAACCAATTTAACCAATTTAACCAATTTAACCAATTTAACCAATTTAACCAATTTAACCAATTTAACCAATTTAACCAATTTAACTAATTTAACCAATTTAACCAATTTAACCAATTTAACCAATTTAACCAATTTAACCAATTTCTGGAAAGTTGCATGTAGATCATTTTTCGAAAAATAAGGCCATAAAGAAGTTTCACTTCTTACGTGTGTACACTAGTACACGCACAACTTTTTTTTTTAAAGGTGATGATGACTAAGTCGTCATCCTGTATTGTGTACCGCGGTGCGGGCAAGTTGGTTATTAAATGTGCCAAGTATATTATTCGAAGTTCGTGATCAAAGTGCATATCATACACCGCCACAAACGTTCAACATTAACGACAACATAAATAGCTTTAAAATATGATGGTAAAAACTAGTTTCAGCGTTGGTAGGTACTCTACAGGACACGTTACGTTATCGTCTTTCCGTACGCTCAAATCTCTATTGTCCTGAAGATCTACTATGCAACACGACGTTGGAATACACGGCTCTATTTGTCTCTTTCAGATACGCGAAGACATTGGTACGAGTGAGAAAGACAGGCGGACTCGAATTTGCAGGCAATGTGATGCAGAGTAAGGCCCCTGTATAGTTGGGTTGTAGCGGAATATCTCGGCGTGCAGGTGGGCCGGACACAACGAGGCGGCGAGATAAGAGTGCGGCGTAAGTGCCTTTGTGTACCTCACAATAACGGGCATTATCATCGGACCGCCTCAGCCGGCTAATGGATACCCAACATCACTCGTAATTATTTTGATTCTAATTAAGTATTTTAAGCACTTTCTGATCCCTTTCATCGCCACAATTTAAGGTTCTGAAAGGTTTCCACTCATTGTTTTAATGAGCCCCTCTTCTAAATTCGGCTATTGTTAAGCGAAATAGGCAAGTTTATTAATGTGCTATTAGGTTGTTAGATTTTTTTTAACTGAAGTGTATAATTAAAAGAGAACATCATATTGTATTGTATTCAGGCTTTTAATATTTAATAACGAAAATTATTACTTAGTAAAACATTAACCTAATTTAAAATAGCTGCCAAACTGCTGCTTAAATAAATTACATTACCTGTCAAAGGTCCACATAAAAAAGGGTTCCAAGTGTGAATCGCACAGGACGAAGGTTTATAACATACAGATACGTACTTGAAACTTAATTTAAATGTTTTTAGCACCACCAATCAACCTTTTTGTTTATTCTTGCTATTTATTATTTCAGAATCTTTAAAAATGTATCAAGATCAAATGAAAAGGCAGATGGCAGATGTTTACGAATAGGATTACCTGCAGTTGTAGCCCTGCGGCCACAAAACCCAGGGTTGGCCTGGATAATAATCGTGTTGATAATTATCGTTGATAATAACGAGTAACTGTTATTGTACAAAACAAAACGAAATAATATATATGTGTATCCAAACGCATGTTTTTTCGTCACAATATCAAGCGTGTATCCAAACGAACGCCAAATGTCATTCATCTACAGGGGAATTCCCCTCACTGTCACTGTTATTTATTTTCCTTTTCGTGAATTGTAGTTTGTGTAGTGCGAAATTAAATAAAGAAAAACATTATGCCTAGAAAACTTAATCCAATATGGTCAAAGTTTTTACTGCATTAAAACTAAAAATAGTGGTTTATGGGCTAGATGCAAGAAATGTAAAAAAGAAATGCAGGGAATCTTGCCTAGAACTAAAAGTAATATCTAAATATAGAAAAAAAACTTTCATTTATATATACGTTATTTGATTTGATAGTTGGATAATTATCAGATAATTATCAGATAATTATCGGATAATTATCGGATAATTATCAGAGAAATAATTATCTTGATAATAGCCAACCCTGACAGAACCTGGTATGGAAAAAAGTTAAAATTAACCTTCTAAAGAGTTTGCAGTGTTGGTTTATAGTATGGCAATGAAACCGTTGATATAATCAGCATTATCTAATCACCCTTAAAAATAAAGTTAGTGATCACTTATATTTTCCAGGCATCGAATATTAAAAAAATGGCATTACAATAAGGATGTTATTATGTTGACAAAATGAAAGAGTCACGGTGCCGCCAAATCGGATCGCGATGTGGGTCAACCGGGCTGAGGCTGGCCGCGAAGCGATCGCTTCTTTATCATTTACGTGTCATTAGCAGGTCCGCGCTTGGTCTTCGTCGATGTAGCGGAAAAACCTAGAAATGATAGCTGGAATTTACTTTAAGGTTTTTCAGATGAATTTTCCCATTCAACGGTTGTAGGAGTTTTTGTCTGATACTCGTCACTCAAACAAGATTGCAAAAGTCGTTATCGCAAGTTCTTTGAAAATGTTTTTCCCGGATAAAAAACCACCATCAGGCTTTACTTTTTACAAACTATTTCTGCCTCTAAGATCATGTCGACACGATGCGTAACCAAGAAAAAATTGTAAGTAAACGTTGCGTGCGAAACTCGGAACGAGAATGGACCTAAACATGGAACAGTACCTTTTTTTCGGCGGTAGGCAAAAAAACAGTTTACATCACTCTCCTGCATTAACTTAATTAAAAAATAGAATATACAATAGTTTTTACCTTTTAATGAAAGTTTTGTAGTGTGTACATTACCACTTATTCACTATAGTGTTTGCAAAGTTTTATATGGTGTAATTCTGTAGCACTTGCACCTGACCCCGGCTAACTTCATCTCGCACAACGTTTTGACAAGATGAGCAACTAATCCGACATTCATCAGATGCAATCATCTCTGGAGGCCTCACTGCACAAGAGAATGAGTGAGTTTGAGGCACAACTGAATTCCACAACTGAACCTACATCTATTAGCCTTCTCAGTGTTGAATTTAGAGCATTCCGTGACAATGTGTATAGTGTGCTTCAGCTTCTTGGGCAACAGATTGGTGAACTTGCAAGAGTCACCGACAATTTGGAAATGAGGTACCGACGGAAATGCCTACTATTCGGTGGGATCCAAGAGGCACCTAATGAGGATGTATCCAAATCTATTGGCAGTATTCTGGGAGAGAAATTCTTCATTAGCGAAACCAGTCCTTCGAAATTTGAATCATGTCATCGGCTGGGCTCATATAAGGAAGGTCGGTCTCGGCCCATGCTAGTCCGCTTCACCAATTATTCCACAAAATCGCCGGTGTGGAAAAAGAAGACAACTCTTAGGGGCACGCCTATTGTCGTGTCAGAGTTTCTCACTCGAAGGCGACAGGCCCTATTTATGGAAGCTCGCAAGCGTCTCGGCATTTCTGGTTGTTGGACAATTGATGGGAGTATATACATCAAAACCCCTGATGGTAACCGCCGCCAAATCTACAGCGATGAGGACCTTGACAGAGCTATTACTTTAAGTCCTAAGCCATGTGTTCCTGATTTGCCCCAAGGGGGGAGCCCTGCAATAGTGAACAGTGGATCTAAGCCAGGCCCCTCCGTAATGGCGCAGGCTACCTAAGGCAGTATGGTCTGAAGCTACCTAAACTTATGTGGAGAACTTAAATGACGCCTGAAATCAATGATGCTCGTTTCAAAATCACATTACTTTATTTTAATTACAATTACATTATTTCCTTCTCCGTATTTCCTTTTCATTATTACTCGTATTAAATTTTTGATTCAATTAAGCATATTTAAAAAAAAAAAAAATTACTATGTGAAACTATTTTACATCTGTCTTTATATGCGCGTTTGTTTTCCACGTATGAACGTATCTATTAAGTATGTTTCATTACCGCTGATATTACTATATCACAGTGTTAGTAAAATAATAATAATGCGTGTAAGATTTCTTTTAACTTATTGGAACTAATTCAATATCCATTACGCATTTAACTAATTTTATGTCCCTTTTAAACTGTTTTCAATTTAATACATTTAAAAATAAAAATGACCGAATACTTGATCTGTTTTTTAGTAATAAAAATGACTGTGAGGCTTTTTCTACACCTTTGTCATTAGTACCAATCGATGAGCATCATCCAGCTTTTTATGTTCTTGTTAATTTAGACAAATGTGTAAAGCCTAGCCGTAGCAAACCACGCATGCAATACAATTTTAAAAAGGCTGACTACATTTTAATTAGCGAGGAACTAAATAAAATAGAATGGGATGAACTGTTCCATCATAAATCAGCTGACGATGCCGTCGCAGCTTTGTATGAAGTTATTTTTACGATAATTAAAAATCATGTTCCTACACAAATAGTTAAAACTTCTTGCTTTCCAATTTGGTTTTCTCCAAGTTTAATTCACATATTTAAGAATAAAACCCAAGTATGGATAAAATGGAAGAAATACAGAAATCAGAGTGATTATGAAATATTTAGTATTTATCGAAATAGATTTAAAGCCGAGTCTAAGAGATGTTACAATAAATATATGAGATCAGTAGAAGATAGCATTAACAACAACATTAAATATTTCTGGACATATATCAAAAACCGCAAAAAGAGTAATGGTATTCCTAGTTGCGTATTCTATAAAAATACACCTACTAATAGCCCTACTAGCGTATGTGACACATGTTCTAGATTTTTCCATTCAGTTTACGAGCCCTCTAATGTAGATGAAAAATGGGATGTATCGGATATACCATACATGAATACGTCCAAGGATATAAATTTCAGTGACATATATATAACTGAAAATGCGATTATAAAAGAGTTGTGCGCACTTGATATTTCTAAGGGCACAGGAGTCGACAACATTCCACCTCTATTTTTTAAATCAACGGCTCACTCTCTGGGCTATCCATTGCGGTGTGTTTTTAATTCTTGTTTACGCGAAGGTATTTTCCCAACCACTTGGAAAGCCGCAAGAATTGTTCCAATTCATAAAGGGGGATCTGTTGTCGATGTAGAAAATTACCGTCCCATTTCCATACTACCCGTTTTGTCGAAGCTCTTTGAAAGATTGGTGCACAATATTATTTATCCTGCATTACATAACACTATTATTGAACAACAACATGGGTTTGTTAAAAAGCGTTCTACAACTACTAATCTATTAATTTATTCAACTTATTTATTTGAAGGTATAGACAAAAATAAACAAACAGACAGCGTGTACACTGATTTTTGTAAAGCATTTGATAGGGTTGATCATAGAATACTTTTGGAAAAACTCGCTTATAACGGCATCCGTGGCAACCTGTGGCGCTGGTTTAAATCTTACATCTCGAATCGTACCCAAAAGGTTGTAATCAACAGCTATGAGTCTGGTTTTGTTTCCGTTACTTCAGGCGTTCCACAAGGCTCGATATTGGGTCCCCTTTTGTTCATCATTTTTATTAACGACGTTCGCTCCTGTTTTAAATTTTGTAACATTTTATTATACGCAGATGACCTTAAGATTTATCATACTATTAACGATATAGAAGATCATAAAAAAGTCCAAAGTGATTTAGATACCTTTTCTGATTATTGTAGGAATAATAAACTAAGCTTAAACATAAATAAATGTAAATCAATAAATTTTACAAAAAGAGGATAATCAGTAACTATCCCTACAAACTGTGTGGTGTGCAGATTGAGAATGTTGAACAAATAAGGGACCTCGGAGTAACATTAGATCAGAAACTACACTTAGACACACACGTGGAAAATATTATTAATAAAGCTTTAAAAATGTATGGATTTACAATGCGTTCTAGTAATGATTTTACTCGACCATCTACCTATCTATGTCTTTATAGATCTCTAATTCGTTCGCAGCTTGAATATGCTGTGCCTGTGTGGAACCCCTTCTATAACAAGTACATTGTAGCACTTGAGTCTGTACAGAAGCGTTTTTTACGAGTGATGCATTATAAATGTTTCCATTGTAATTTATCATACGACCACTTGCTAAGAAAGTACAATCTGTTAACACTTGAATCTAGACGTCTTCAACTTGAGGCAATATTTTTATATGATCTGTGTCATAACCAATACGATTGTATTAATCTGAATGTTTGCTACCTAAATTGTTTGCTACCAGTCTTTGTCGCACACATGCTGGTAAACGCTCACCTATGTTTAGAATTACTGATTCATACAACAATAACTTTAACCCTATTGATATCCATGCTACTAGTGTTGGTGTTTTTAAAAAACTTTTATCAGATATGCTTAATAATCTGGCCTAATTTTAGTTTTAATTTATGTGAATTTACTTTGATGTGAATCTAATGAACCATTGTTTTGCTTCATAAGGTATTAATAAGATATTTAGCACTTAACTTGCTTGAATAATCATAAGTATATACAACATCACCTTTCAACTTTGTATTATTATTCTGTGGTTAATGTTGTTGGTGACACAATGATAATTATTTATGAATAAGTACTTTTGATATAAGATCCATATTGTGTACACTGTTTATTAACCCAAATAAATTAAAAAAAAAAAAAAAAAAAAAAAAAAAGAACACAATTTTAGTTATTTCTATATCATTATTTACATCCACGTAGATTCGCTGCTGTTTGCTGATTAAATATTGATGAACATTTTTAAATAATAAAAATATGATTTGCATATAAGTAGTTCAATAAAGTTGATGGAATTCAAATAAATAAATAAATAAATATTTAAGACATGCCTCACTGGGCCACACAGAGCCATCTAGTCCCAAATTAAGCTACTATTAAGTACCCTGTCGTATGGGGTACTAGACAACCGATAAACTTACATATATATATATATTTTTTGTAAATATATACTTATAATACATAGAAAACACCCAGACCAGTACAAACAGACATGTTCATGCACACAAATATTTGTACTGTGCGGGGATCGAACCCGCGACCCATGGCTCAGAAGCAGCGTTAACTACCGCTGATCCAAATGGTCGTCATAATTACACTTTATTATAACCAGAGAAATGGAAAATTTTTGTTCTATTTTGCTAATTATTATAACAAACACTAAGGTTATTGTAGTGTCTAAAATGTTCTGCAATAAAATTTAATGTTACGGTTTTTATTTTTCCTTCAAACACCTGGAAGCAGGTAAAGGCTTGGTAAGAAAAATGGAAAAGCACCACCTCTTCACTTCCTTGAGGTGTAATATCGGTAGAAAAAGAAGTAGTAGGAAATAATGTAATATGTATCTCCATAATATAGAAGAAAGTCGTGTAAGTACACCAATTTTAAGTCGAGAATGGCTTGACAGATTTTTATGATTTGGGTGTTTTGGATTTTCTTCATCAGGAATAGGGATAATAAATATTAAAAACGTTAGAAAGTTAACCTTAACAAATTAAGAACATTTATTTTTTGATATTTTTTCCGATCACGCCATATTTTATGACGACGTTAAAATCAAATAGGTACTATTTTGAGGCGAAGTTCAGGCAATTCGCTAGTATTAATAAGAATTCAAAAACATTTTGGTAATATACTTTATATGAAATAAAGTATATTACTAAAATGTTTTGAATTTTAGCAATTAAATTGCAATTATAATATCAGTATATAAACTTGAAAAAATATGTCTCAGGCGGGACTCGAACCCGCATCTCCTCGCATGCCGGGCGGGCGCTATACCATTAAGCCACCGATACACTGCGACTCAGCGCGAATTTTTCCAGCATATTCTTAACGCTGTAAGCTAGCGTTGCTTCATCAAATGTTAGGAGTTTGCACCCTTAACACCCAAAAGAAACATGTTTGCAGATGTTTGACAGTCAGTTAAGATGAAACAGCTATTTATATACTTTATTTGATATTTTAGCAATTAAATTGGAATTATAATATCAGTATATAAACTTGAAAAATTATGTCTCAGGCGGGACTCGAACCCGCATCTCCTCGCATGCCGGGCGGGCGCTATTTTGGTAATAATTTACGCTCGCGAACACCGCTAGGTACCTACAGCATATTATTTGCAGTTCTGCAGAGTGTTTACTAGTGTTAACTACTTAGTGCTGTTTAGCATCGTCATCTTTCCACCAATGGCCACACTGCTATTACCAACCCGACTACCAAACATGGCGGTTAAGTCCGATCGTAAAAAAGTTATCCCAAAAACATTTTTCCTTTATTCTGTTCACTTTACCTTTGCCGAACACTAGGCTGTATTTATTCTGAGATAATATTCATTCGAAAAATACATGTATGTTTGACAAACAGCAATACAGTGTGTATGCAATCGCTGCGTTCATTCGACTAAAAGCACTCGATCTCATAAAAAGCTACCTAGGTAAATAGGTAGATGTTTGAGCGCATTTATTTCTTTAATTTAGTTTAAGTAGGATCAAGATCCTTTCTTTCGAGCAAAGGAGCCGTTCGTAAGACAATTTATGTTTTTCTATTAGTACCTACCAGCAGCACAGACAGCTGTGCCGATTTGTAATCAACTAAGTAGGTACTAATTTAGTTGAATAGGTCCAACGTTATGAAATCGATCATTTGTAAGAAACTATCATTTGTAGTGCTTGTGGCTTACATACCGGTATTCAAGGTCACCAGTTTCAAGGTTCTGGTTTCGACACCCCGATGAGTCAATGTAGAGTAAAAATGCTTTTTTTATGTTAACTCGGGTCTGGGTATATGTGGAACCTTCTCTGCAGGTAGAACAAGTGCAATAATAGGAACCTAATTTATGATCAAAACAAGGCATGTGATGTCTCCAAATTTATTTGTTATTTGTTGCCCGTGACTTCGCTCGTGGATAAAATTTAGCCAGTGCTATACCTATAAGTTTACAGACTATGCAAAAAACCATTTCGATCCCTTTTAATATGAAAAACAAACATAGTGATCCCACGGAAACCAGGTAACCAGGTAAACCAGTAATTTTTTCCAGGATTTCAAGTAACCTACAAGTAAGTCATAAAATATGCTATTTTTATGACCAAATACTATCTTTCTGCCAAATTTCATTTATATCTGTTTATCTGGTTTGGCCTGATTGAGTACAACATCCATCCACTTTGTTTTTTTTTATACATGACATCGATTCAACTCCTACATATATCTTAAAATTCGAAATAAAAAGATTGAGAGCTTTTCCTTAACGTTTTGTTACCTTATTGTCGGTCAGCTAATTGATTGGTCTCGCCCGCGTGTCCTATACCTTAATAAATTAACGACATAATAAGCAACGCATGGTGATTATACAAAAGTAACGTAATAGTTTTTAAATAAAGTAAAGTAAATAGAACACCTTTTTTCATCAGTTGAAATGGCCATTGATATTTTACAGGTACCTCATACTGTGTTACAGTCAGGAAAACTACAGGAGAAACTTAAAAACAATAATGTATAATTTATGGAAAACATAGCAACTGAAATGTATGCTAGTGCATGTAACTGAGGAGTTTATTTTGATGATAATAGACGTTTCCATAAACTTAAAATACATATTTCAAAAATAAAGAGGATTGCATTAAGGATATACAGGATGAAGTTTAACCAGTTTCCAAATTTTTTATAGGCGTTCAGTATCGTATTTAGAGCCTATTTATGAAGTAAAAAATTCAAATCAAGTTTTCAACCGAAAATATTTTTCGCACCATAGTTTTCAATTTTTACGGTCCTAAGCCTGTTAAGGTTTAAAGGGAAAATCAAAAACTTATGAATAGTATCGTAATTAATGAATGAGATGCGCAAAGCGTATAAAACGTGTTTCAAGGCGGCCGTATCAAAAATTTTAGATTTCAGGCGGACATTTTCTAAGTGCATTATTTTGTCATTTTTGTACTGGGCCATACCAAAAGAAAAAATACGTCATTTGTTTTTTGTCTCGTAGATTGATATATTAAAATTTGGAAGGTGGTTAAAATTTCATCCTGTATACCTAACATTAAAAATCGGATACTTGAACATTGCTTTTCAGACCATATTTACTCTCCAAAGCAGTTATAAGTCAATTAGACCCGCAGCTGCTACATAAATATTCTATTATAATTACATTAGCGGGGTACACCAACAATACGTACTAAGAGGAAAATTAGAAACGCAAATTTTGTGAGCAAAGGCCTTAGTTTTGTATGATTTACGATGTTTACACAGCCACGGTGTGTTTAATAACCAACCCAAATGTATGTTTGTATGGAAATGGGGCAAAGTACCCAATTTACATAGGTACCAACTAACTTGAAGAAAGGACGCACGTACGGGTAAGTACTTACCTACAATCGCACTGAGATAATATTATAATCATTTCCGCCCTAACGTATGAATGCGGAATATAATTTATTATATTATATCTGCAATCACTATGTTTGCTAGTTATAGGTTAAGAAGACACGGTTAGTAGTACAGTCGCCGTCAGATATATTGGAGCAGCCAAAGTGACCAAATACTTCTGAGCAGTTGAAAATGTCAATAAGTTCCATACACTACAAGTTACCATTAATATCTGAACATTCATTACTTCATTAATGTCTGAGCAGATGCTAGTCAATAACTTCTATACACACATCTAACCAATAATATCTGAACACTCACAAGTGTATTTAGTATTTTGAATACTATTTTAGTATTCAAAATAGTATTTATAGTAAAGTTGGAAGCACTTCCTTCTGCAATTTTTCTCAATTAAGACCATCTGCGTAGATATACTTGACGTTATGAGTGTTCAGATATTATTGGTTAGTAGTGTGTATAGAAGTTATTGACTAGCATCTGCTCAGACATTAATGAAGTAATGAATGTTCAGATATTAATGGTAACTTGTAGTGTATGGAACTTATTGACATTTTCAACTGTTCAGAAGTATTTGGTCACTTAGTCTGCTACAATATATCTGACGGCGACTGTACATATACACTGTGCAATTTTAACCACCTGTAAAACGAAGCCCACGTTATCGGACCATTATGTTTAACATCATGGCAGTGTTATCTTATTTTATAAAAAATAATTCTTGAAAAAAATTAATTTTTATTTAGACTTTTAATTTTGTAACACGCTGTGACGCGCCGAGACGTATTATTTTGCTCGGCGGGGTCTCCGTTGAATGGACATAACACAGCTACATCTGTGGGCGTCACAGCGTGTTTAAAAATAAATAGCTGAATCGGTATTCAATAATTTAATTTAAAAAAAAATTTGTAAAAATATTTAATAACATTGCCAAGATGTTATACATAATGTTTGCATAAAGTAGGCTTCGTTTTAAAGGTGATTAAAATTGCACGGTGTATAATCATTTAGTTGGGACAAAATAGGAACAATGGAGCGCACTAGTGATTTAGTGATGGGACCTTGACCCTGTCCACGTGCAAGCTTTATCTCTATCTATGGCAGTTGTACAGACAACGGCATGTCAACCTACCCAAAAAGTTAAAGGTCATTGAATTGATTTTCAACTTTCAGTCTAACCGGTACATATCAATATTAATGGAGGTAATGGTAATATCAATGGAGAAAATTTTACGTTTTGTAGTAGTATCAGTACCTATATAAACTTGAAAAATTATGTCTCAGGCGGGACTCGAACCCGCATCTCCTCTCATACCGGGCGCGGCGCTTTACCATTTAGCCACCGAGATACTACGTCACAGGCGTAAATTTTTCAAGCATATTCTTATCGCTGTAAGCCAGCTTTTTTTATCAAATGTTAGGAGTTTTGCACTCTTAACACCCGAAAGAAACATCTTTACAGATGTTTGACAGTCAGTTAAGATGAAACAGCTATATATATTGAAATGAAAGATAGTTTACGGATTTAGAACGCGTTTATTTGTGTTTTGTGTGAAAAGGAACATAACTGACGATAAAAATTAGAGGAACATTTTTTCAAATTACCATCTTAAAGACGAATAACACCTTAGTCTACCCGTGACCATGAACGCTGTAAAGGGTTCGAAACGTCGGGTTAAATCAAAAATAAACGCGTTCTAAATCCGTAAACTATCTTTCATTTCAATGTATAGTGTTCGCGTAAACTCAAGAAAACAGTAAGCTATTTATATAATTTACTAGCTGTTCCCCGCGACTTCGTCCGCGTCAATTTCCGTTACTATGATCGCGATTATTTTTGATACATTTTTACTCATGCTTTGCTCCTATTAGTCGCAGCGTGATGTTATACAGCCTAAAGCCTTCCTCGATAAATGGAATATCCAACACAAAAAGAAATTTTCAAATCGGACCAGTACTTCCTGAGATTAGCGCGTTCAAACAAACAAACTCTTCAGCTTCATAATATTAGTATAGATTTCATATTTAAGCAACCTAATTGCAATTATAATAGCAGTATATAAACTTGCAAAATTATGTCTCAGGCGGGACCTGAAAAGTTCAGTGGTAGGTTGACGTGCTGTTGTCTGTACCGTGCACCGCCAGCCATTTTGTCACTCAAGAAACGTACAATAGGTATACATTCTGTGTTGTTTACACGAATTGGGACGAAATCAGGTCGAAATCATGGCGGAAATGCAAAAAGCAATATCTGATCTTCAATTAAAGCTAGACGTCGCGGATAATGAAATCGAAAACTTATTGCAAGAAAACTCGTTGCTTAAAAAACAACTAGGAGATTATGAGCACAAAATTGAGAACTTAACACGAATTTGCAGATCTATTCCTAAGAAAACTCCGAATAAAAAAGATAGTCTGCCCCATGAGCTGACAAGCACACCTAAACATGCACGTGAAAGTAGTTTATCTGTTTTGAATCCTTCGACCAATATCAGTGTCAGTCAAACATTTAAAAAAACAAATGGGACCAAAGAAAATCTGTCACCAAGCCGAAAAAGAAAACAACCAAAAATTTTTGTTTATGGTGACGAGCAACTGCGAGGGCTGTCCGAAAAAATTAACAAATCAAGATTCGGAAAATGGAATGACACTTATAAAGCTACTGGATTTATTAAGCCAAATGCGTCATCGTGTCATGTATTGCATGATTTAGATACTGTAGTTAAATCTTTAAATTATGAGGATATTCTAGTTGTTTCAACTGGTTGCCATGATAAAAATCCACATACTCTTTATTCGAATCTATGTAATATGTTATTTCAGCTAAAAAATTGTAAAAAAATATTCTTATTAAGTATTCCTTTTAATTCTTATTTAGATGTAGGAACCTTAAATTCAGACTTGCAAATGTTATCTAATAATTATCAAAATTGTACATTTATTGACATTGAATCACTTAAATATAATTATAAGATAAACAAACGATTGGATCTTGTTGCATATAAAATTAATATTGAAATTGACTTTATGAAATACGAATATGACTATCTCAAAAATGTGCTACAGTTAGATAAACCAAATAAACAAGATACTTCTAAGTTTTTTCGAATTTAAAAAAATTCGTATTTATGAAGATGATTTAGAAATAAATTGTAGTAGAAAATCTATAGATGTCTGTCCTGATAACAATATAATTATAAGATTAAACGAACTTACCTTAAGTGAAGTTCAATCTTAATTATACGAAGATACTTGTCCGAGATGGATTTTTACATGTAGTAACGGCGAAGCACTAGCGCAGAGCCACAATTTTTTCAAAGCTAAAAAAAAAAAAGAGAAACAGAACGTGTTCTATGGCAACCTATCAAATGTCATTACGTTTAAAGCAATGAGAACAACCCAACTAATGGGATAATACTATAGAATTTAGTATTAGTGGGTGGGTTTTTGGGACTGCCATCTCGGACAAGTATCTTCGTATAATTAAGATTGAACTTCACTTAAGGTAAGTTCGTTTAATCTTATAATTATACTTAATACTTGTCCGAGATGGATTTTTACATGTAGATGTTTGAAGATGGGTTGTGAATCATTAGTACAATTTTTAAAGAATGAAAAAAAATATGTAATTAAGTATAATAATAAACCTTAAAACTTTGTAATTTATACGATAAACAATTTGAGAGAGATTAATAGTAAGTAAAAACATTTAATTTTTTCACTCTGAAAAATACTATTACACACTGTATTATTGAATTCTGCTACAATTTGAAATATTGGCCTAGAATATAGAAGAATGTTGAGATCAACCTGCAGTGTCTTTTATAATAAAATCATTTCTAACACGTGACCTCTGCTGCACAGCAGATGTTGTTGTATGTCTTGTGGTATAATCCAAGAATATATGTATCATTAATACCAGCTTTTCTCAAAATCTACTTAATCCACCAACTTATGACTGGATTTTTGATGGTTAAAATCAAAAGGTTATCATTTTTTCCTTGACAAGTTGGTCTTCTCTATATACGATTTTATTGTAGACACAATATTAATTTATTATTACTGAACAAAGGTTTCTAATTGAAAAGAAGACTGAGGATTTTCTTTTCTTGAAGTATGTGTAATATTTTGAACATCAAGAACGTTTTGCAAACGCCCACAGAGCCAAGTAATGCGTCCCGTTTTTCAATTAACTCTTTTAGTGACACATTCTGTCATCTGATCTAACTGTAGGACCAATCAGTAGAGACAGAGCTGATCATTCTCATAGATCTGTGTTTAAAAAACTAACAATGAGAGGAATGGGAACCTCCTGCATGAGTATCAATATTGTGCTTTTCTGCAAAATAGTCACCATAATTTTAAGAGTGAGTCATATCGCCTTTAGATACCCAAATGGAATACTCTTTATTGCACACCAAATAAAGGAATAACATACTATTTTATAATATTAAGATGTACAATTTTGGGGGTCTTATCGCAAAAGAATGATGTTTACCAGACTACCATAATTGTGTACAGGGAAAAAACTATGACAATATTTAGGGCATTTTAGAAAGAGAATTGACCATTATGACAAGTGCTAAGTTTTGAAGGGCACCACCTTATAAATTCTTGTCTGTCAACAGCCCTACAGCCAGGGTAAGCTGCTGGTATAAGTGATAGTAATCTTTGAAATTAAAATAATGTTCTATTAAGCTCAAATATATTTGCATAGCATTTCTGTTTAGCCCGATGGCAGAGAATGCCTCGTGGCATTAAGTCCACCTTTTGTACAATAACTGTTCGTTTGTGCAATAAAGCTTAAATAAATAAAAATAAATTATTTTAATAAAAATACTAATAAGTGTCGATGGCTTTTTGACTAGGGGAAACCATGGTTGTAATGGCCAATAGAGGAAAACTAATATTTTTGAGTCTTATTTAACTTTTCTTGATTCCTTTTTCCCTAGAAATTTTCTTCAGTATATACTTTCACATTATTGTCACATGTTTTTAGTGATACTAAAACGGATTCTGGCCTAAGATTTTTTATATCGGCCCAATAACACACCCGCATCCGCTTTCTCAAATAGGGCTCGTGAGAATACTAAAATAACTTAATTACAAGGTGAGGAGACTGTGTACCTGTGTATCTATTTTATTAAAATAAGCTATTGCGGTTGTGTTATCAATACTCATTAAAATTTCCTAGTTAAAGTAAAACATTGTAGGTCCAACAGTGCAGTTTTTAATTCTAAATAAGAATAATAATAATACGAATTTATTACACAATTAAGATTTACAATGGTTAATATGATTAATATGATGTGTTTGTTCTGCACGGGACCAAGACCCCGAAGCCTTATTATGGCCCACATACAGCACCCCAGGTCCTGGGGTTGAAGCCTTGGTGTGTATTTCCATGAAACGGTTAAGTTGTTTACTTAATATATAATTTTTGAATTGCTAATTTTCATATTGTTTTTCCCCAAATTAATTATATCTTTATTTCCTTAATGCTAGGCATAACTTAATCCAGTTTTCATGTGATTTTAGTAATTCTTTAAGTCTGTGTTTTTCCATTACTTTTGTATATAGTCATCTATACAACAGCTGGATAAATTGTCTTAAGTGTAGGTACCAAACAATTTCTCTGGATTCAATTTTTTCTTAAAGTAACAGCCTATAATCATCCCACTGCAGGGAAAAAAGGCCTCCATCATTGAATTCAAGTTCCCACAGCAATAATGGGTGTACTGGCATAATCACCACTCTTGCCAAATGTGGGTTGGTGATCAAAAGCCGAGAAATGTTTGAAAATTCAAAATTTTTTGTTGCCCGACCCCGGATTCTAACCTGGGACCCCGAGATCTTGGCCCCGTACCTCAACCACTAGACCAACGGGGCGTTGTTTTTTCAAATTCCTTCTTATCCAACTGTATTTACTTTTTAAGAATAGTCTTGCTCTTATGTTTTTGTATAACTTTTTAGACTATAAGTCCAAAAAAAAAATACAGGGTACTCCAGTTCAGACACAAAGGTTACTTTTGAACACTCTGTATTTTTAGATTTAAGTTAACTTCTCGACTGAAGGTTTAAATAAATAAATTTCAAATCAGTCTGTGGAATTTTAAAATAACTCCTAGGTATTTGCAATTTTAATTGGGAACAATGCACTTTTCTCAAAGTTCATAACTTAAGATATGTAAGAGTTTGCATGCAACAATAATGTTGTCTTTGCAATTGTTTGTTTCCTTCAAATCGTTGAGAAGGTAAATACGATGTTATCTATAAATATATTATATTTAACATTACATTGGAAATCCCGGTTCAGTAATAAGTTTCTTTCAAATCTTTTGATGCCATATAACAGACATAAGTTTTGTAAGCAGTTATAATATTCTCAAAATCAAAATCTCTGTACCTATAATTATTTATAAAAAGTTTTTTCAAGTTCGAAATGAAACTGTAAGTACCATTGGGTTTTGCAACCAAGAATACAGCAAAGTTGTTGAGAAATTATTCTGTACATACAGTATGGGCACACAGATTATGCTCCCTGAATTTTAAGTTACTTTATCTCATAGGCAATTATATTTTTCTCTATGAAAGGCAATTGCTGTGGTTCTAGGAAATCGGAGGGTGGAATGGTGCTGAAAAGGATTTCATATTCCCCATGATTCATCATCCTTTGTAATCTCAAGCCATTTATAAATAAAATATTTAAAGCTGTAAAAAGGAAGGAGTTTCTATTTTCCTAGATATTGGAGCGTACTTCTTTACAAAGACCTTATGTCATAATTTTCGCCCGTGTAGGGAAACTTCTGGTCTGATAGTCTATCCAATTTTTTCTTTTCTCAGAGCCAAAAAATAAACTTTTTTGTAAGAGGGTTGTCATCTCAAAGGAACAATTATTATTGTTCAGTACAAGGAAGCAAATTGCCTACCCGCAATGTGGTACCACTATGTGAAGAACTGGCATAAGCCCATGTACTATAAGGGTAAGCAACTGGCTTACAGCGTTAAGATTATGTTAGAAAAATTTTGCACTGAGTCGCAGTGTCTCGGTGGCTTAACGATACAGCGCCCGCCCCGCATGCTAGGAGATGCGGGTTCAAGTCCCGCCTGAGACATGATTTTACAAGTTTATGTACTGATAACATGAAGGCGTTCTAGTCCCATCGTACTAGCCTGCGCCCTTAATGTAAGCATGTCTCATAGGCCTTCTCTCGTTATATTCGCCCCGTATAGGGAAAGAATCCGGCCTGATAGGCTTTCCCATTTCTGCTTTTCCTACACCCTCTTTTTCCCGAGCCAGCAGAAGCTCTTCTGTAAGATGATTGTCATCTAAAAGGAACAATTTTCATTGTTCTGTACAAAGAAGCAAATTGTCTACAAAAATGTGGTAGCTCTCATGCTCATATAATATGAAGGCATCTAGTTCCAGCATACTAGCTCTTGCCCTTAATGTAAGCATGTCTATCTTCGAGTGATAGCACTTGCCTAATAGAAAAACTCTCACATTTAGCATGTCTAGCCATTGTTTGTGATTATTCAGAATATCTCGCACAAAATTAGAGCTTGTGGTTCTGTTCATCATACATGAAACTACCCAGACGTTTAAAGTTGTTATAGGGAAAAGTCATATTTGTTGAAATATGTTAGCCTCACCTATTGGTGTATGTGTCATCTTCTATGATAACACATTTAAGAGGGTGTGGTCAAAGATGTTTCCTCATATTGCTCTGAGAATCTTGAAGTTTCCTTTATTAGCTTCCATTTTTCGAATCTTCCTCTTGTTTCCTCGTTTCTTTTCCTTTCTTGATCTTCTTTCTTGAATTTAATTTTCTTCAAACACTTGGATTTTAATGGTGAGATTTTTAAACAAGTGAGTAAAACGGTTACGAAATGATAAACGTGCTCTCCGAAAAGAAATTACGAAAAGCAATCTTGTTTTTACCGTAACCTAACCGAAGGTTTATGCACTAAGAATAAATATTGAATCTGCAGAATGCATAGATATATCATTGCTTTCGTTGTAACGCTTTTAGCCCCAAGCGACAACCGATTGTTGCGATAACAATTGATATTTAATTGTGTCTGGGAATATCCTAACGTCAAAGGTACAACGAAATGAAAACAGAAAAAATGGTGGAAGGTGATATTATAGGTTATGAATTTTTTCTAAAGAGTCAACTCGAAACCATCCTAACTACAACATTGCTCTATATGTGAAAGTAAGAATAAATTGAATCATACCTGTGATTAATGTTATAAATCCCTTCTATTTGCATAATAAGCCTTGAACTTGATTAGGCTTCTTCTTGTCATTTTCCCAAAAATCACAATTCGACCTAAGTAAACACTTTGCACCTTGACTACCTTAATTCTAAAGCCTGATTATAAACTTTTATGGTATATTTCTTAAGAGTAATAGATATTTTACCCATCTTTTATAAAACGACGATGTGACCGCGCTCGCACAAAAACCGTAATGACATTTGATAGGTTGCCATAGAACACGTTCTGTTTCTCTTTTTTTTTTTTAGCTTTGAAAAAATTGTGGCTCTGCGCTAGTGCTTCGCCGTTACTACATGTAAAAATCCATCTCGGACAAGTATTAAGTATAATTATATTTCATCAAAATATTGGAGGACTCTGTAGCAAATTGGACTTCCTAGACATTACGCTTCAAAATTTTCATGATGCGGGCAGGGAGGTTGATATAGTTTGTCTAAGTGAAATTTTTGTTAAACGTGGATCGGAGTCAAACATACGTCTCAAAAACTATAAATTAGCAGTAACTTATTGTAGGTATAAGAGTAGAGGTGGTACTTGCATTTTGCTGAGAAAAAACTTTGATTTTAAAACTTTACCATTTGTCTCAGAAATGGCAACCACATTTTATTTTGAGTGTTGCGGGATTGAAGTTTTAGGTCTGGGACTTATAGTAATAAATATTTATAGAATCCCTAAGCAAACAAAGTCCCACACTGGTATATTTTTACATAAATTAGAAAAACTAATGAGTTATCTTACAGATAAGTATAAAAATAAGAAAATAGTAATCTGTGGTGATTGGAATATTGACATTTTAAAGCCAACACAAGCTGCAAAAAATCTAAAATCTACTTTAGAGAATTATAAATTTGAACCTCATATTACTCGACCAACAAGACTTGACTCTTGCATTGACCAAATTGCTAGCAACGTAAAATCGGTAGTGCCCACGGTCCACCGCCTTTGTCTTTCTGACCATGACACTGCACAAACAATTGCTTTAAAAATGAAAAAGCAATCGGCTTACACTACATGGTACGAGTCCAAACGTGATTATAGTGTGGACAACATTAGGAAATTTTGTGACTGTATTTCAGCGCTTTCCTTTTCACAGGTTTTTACTGCGACTAATTTGTCCCAAGCTTTTAACGATTTTCATGAACTACTTTGCCTTTTTTACAATTTATGCTTCCCTATTATTAGGGTAAAAATAAACAACCGTCCTATGAAAATTAAATGGCTTACAAAAGGCTTAAAAAGTCGTGTAGAACTAAACGTGAATTATATCTAAAATACAAAACTAATAAAATGAATAAATGTATAAATAAAACTTTTTTCAGACAGTACAACAAAACATTAAAAAAATGCATAAATTACTCTCAAAAATTAAATAGTTATAATTTTATTAAAAAGTGTGAAAATAAATGTAAAGCCACGTGGAAAGTGATATCTTCTGCTATTTCAGACAAAACAATTGGTGACATTTCCCAAATAAGATTTCAAGATAAAATTTATTCAAATCCTCTTGACATATGTAATATTTTAAATAATTATTTTATTGACTTAACGACAACTGAAAATTGTATACCTAATAATATGACATCTTTAATTGACAATTGTAATGCACATACGATATTCTTAAGACCTGTAAATGAAAGAGAAATATTCAATGTCATAATGTCACTAAAAACTGCAAATCTTGTGGCTATGACAGTATAACGACAAGGATTTTAAAGAATGTTGCTTCACAAGTAAGCCATGTGTTAGCTCACGTAATTAACCTTTCTTTTGTAGAAGGTATTTTTCCAGAGAGACTAAAAGTTTTGATAGTTAAACCACTCTATAAAAAAGGGAATAAACTTGATCCTAATAATTATAGGCCAATAACATTGGTCCCAGTCCTTTCTAAAATCTTTGAAAAGGCATATCTAAGTCGGGTCACTGACTTTTTATTCAAATACAATATTCTTCACCCACAACAATATGGTTTTCGAAAAGGTAGCTCAACGACTCTTGCATGCTTTGACTTTTTGCGAATTGTTACTGACAGCTTGAATAAGAGAGTGCCTCTGGTGTCCATATTTCTGGACATGACTAAGGCCTTTGATTTTGTTCATCATTCTCAACTTTTAAATAAACTACGTGTATATGGCATTAGGGGTAAGGCTCTGGACTGGGTGGAAAGTTTTCTGGAAAACCGAAAACAATATTTAGAAATATCAAAAATTGTTAAGACGCGTAATACTCTCACAAAACATACTTTTCAGTCTGAACTAAAACCTTATAAAAACGGTGTTCCTCAAGGGAGCGTACTTGGTCCCCTTCTGTTTTTACTGTATATTAATGACCTTCCTAAAGCCATCAGGCACGAAACAGTTCTTTTCGCAGATGATACCACTTTAATAATTAAATGTGACGATAAGGATAACTTTGAAAAAGATGTGAATGAAGCTCTTAGGGATATAATAAAATGGATGAAAAATAACAACTTGCAAATTAATATTAATAAATGTAAACAAATTCAATTTCATTCATACAACTCTCGGCCCCGACCGCTTCAAATAGAATTTGAAAATAATACAGTAGATCTAGTGAACCATCATAAATTCCTTGGAATCACTATTGATAAGCATTTAAATTGGAAGGAGCATATAGAGCAAGTGTGCAATAAGTTAAACCGATTTGTTTTTGCGTTGCGTAAACTGAGACAAACAGTTTCTGTCGAGGCAGCTCTAACAGCGTATCACGGCTATGTATCAGCTGTTCTTAGTTACGGCTTGATACTATGGGGAAACTCAGTGGACGTTGACCGGGCTTTTGTACTACAGAAAAAGTGTATACGAGCAATTTGCAGTGCTAAATTTGATGACAGCTGTAAACCTTTGTTCAAAAAACTTGGTATTTTGCCTTTGCCATCGTTGTATATCAGAGACGTTTGTTTGTTTGTATTCTCCCATCCAAAATATTGGAAAAAGCGATCAGAAGTAAATTCGAGGCCAACTAGGGCAAGAGTTATGAACAGATTGTACCATCCTCCTTGTCATAAACAAATATACAAAAAAAATATTTTTAATATGTGTATTGTGTTGTTTAATAAATTACCAGATGACTTGAAATTAATCCATGACTTAAATATATTCAGAACTAAATTGACAAAATGGTTACTGTATCACTGCTTTTATAATGTCAAAGAATTTCTTGAACATAAAAATAAAATGTGACAATTTCTCAAATATATTACTGTAATTGTTTCGAGTTTTTCGTTTTTAAAATTATTAAATTGTTGTTGTGAGTTGTTAAGATTTACTATATATTTGCACGCTATTGTTTGGCTGGATGCACAGGACTTAGGATATTAACATCATTATGATCTGATGTATTGAACTGTATTCTTGCAAATAAATAATTTTTACTTTACTTTACTTTACTTCACAAAGACATGCATAAAACGAAGATATCAACGACCCGTAGAAAATCTGAAGGTATTGATGACCTACAATAGTATTTCGAAAACTTTGCTTTGCCTGAACTACTTTACCTATAGTTAAGTACTGCACACGCGTTTGTTTCTTGAGCATCGTTTACATTTTCATTTGTGTAATTAGCACTGCAAAAACATGATAAAATACGCTTTTTACAGAGCAGGAAGCGTGGATATAACAAAGACATAACAGTGGTCCAACCACTACTGCGCCCCAACTCGCCTTCGCACAGCCCGATCACGCTGAAGCAGGAGGTAGAGGAAGACGGGTTCATGTTATGTCATACTAGCTCTTGTCCCTTAGAGTAAGCATGTGAATTTTCTTCTTTACACATTAATACAAGTAAGTGACGATATAGTCGTTTCCTTGCATAATTAAATGTGTTGATCTTAGTGTATTTTCTTGGTTTAGTGCCACTCCTAATTTAAATATAGTCATTAGAAATGGTAAAACTTTAAATTAAAATAGGTTAGTAATATCTTAATCCTTTTTATATGTTGAAGGAATCAACGACGTATAAGTTAGTTTTAACAGCAACATTTTTAACATTAACAGTCATGGTTTTACTACTTGGACTAGTTTAAATCTTAACAAAGAATGTTTACAAAAATCTATCAGCGGCATTGCCATTGTTGCCTGGTTTTCATTGTAAAACCTTGTCACTACAACGGGCTATAATCATCTATATATCAATGATGGGTACAGGCATTATCACCACATTTGCCAAAATAATGCGGGTTGGTGATCACAAACCCGACAAATTTCGAAAATTCGATTATTGTGTTAAACGACCCGTGGATTGAACTACTATGAAAGTGGAAACTTGACGTTTGACTTTTTAAAACTGTGTTCATGTGCCCGTGTTTTTTACACCAATGACTATGATAATTAATAGCTGATCGCTGATTGTGCACACTGCCGGTGAGGACTCGCTCCACTACGAGTAGTGTACATATCATACGACACACGTCTCGCTTCGCGCTGTTCGACAATTCGTTTCTACATAATCAGTTCCTAGCTCAATTTTTGGTGGAATCCACCTCCTAGTGGTCCACCCCGGGCAATGGTATCTTTGGTTTTTCTTACCAATGATAACGGCTAAAAAAAATTTTTTTTTTTTTAATATTGGCTTAGCTATTTATTTTGAAACATGCTGTGGCGCGCACAGATTTAGCTGTGTCAGGTCCATTTAACCGAGACCCCGCCGCGGCAAAATAATTCGTCTGCACGTCATAGCGTGTAAAAAAATTAAAAGTCTAAATCAAAATTTAATATGGTTCCAAATAAAATACTTTAAATAACACTGCCATGATGTTATACATAATTGTCGAATAACGTGGGCTTCTTTTTCCAGGTAGTTCAAAAAGCACGGTGTAAAGGAGGTGTGATGACTATCCTAAATAAAATTTCTTGCTTTTTTACAACCCTGATATACAAGGACGTGCTCTGAGCACCCTTATCACTTTCTCACCCATACATTGAACTAAACTTAGAAATTAATATTTAACCCCTACCGCAGTATGACTGCAAGGATTTAGTCAGAAATTAATTCTTCAAAGTCCTTATTAAGAGGAAACTGAAAACTTACCCACTTTTAAAATATGTATAAAAAATCTACTTAGATAGAAATCAGTTTTATTGTTAGAGTTTCTCTTGTCCATGCGCCTAACACAATTATTATTAACCTACGCTTGACCACTCATCTAAACTTACATTTACACTCATTTACTCTCCCCATGCTTTTACTTGCACTCATACATCCTTCAGTCAAATAACGGCACACTCGTTTCCATAGTATTTAGTTCTGTCTCTACAAGGGGAAGGCACTAGAGTCCGGCACTAAAAAGCTCTTTCAGAGCTTACTTCTTGCTCTAGTCACCTATAAAGCTATATGAAATAATATAATATACTAACAAAATAGAAATCAATGTCATATTATAACAATTGACTTCTAGTTTGTCATTAATTATCCGCAAACAAAGGGTTAAATATTCAATATTTGTATTTATTTGATCTCAATCATAGATTCTGATAGCACAATAATAAACGTCAGTGGTTTTAGCTGCTAATGCTGCTATCATTTATGTCGTGTAAAAAGGCTTATTAAGAGGAAACACTAGGGCCGTTTTTCCATACAAACGTAGTACCCTGTTTCCTCTCTTGATAATGCCTGTAGAGCAATAATTTTTATTACAAAAATCTATGGCCACTCATTGGCATGTTTCTATGTTTTCCTTTTTTTATAAATTTATTAAAAAAAAAGATATGAGCCATCAAAAATCTAAAAAATTCGCCAGATTTTCCGCTGTGTTCAAACCTCTAGAAAACAATTTTATCTTAATTTAAGAAAAGAAGAAAAATACACGAACACGGCCAAAGCCTTTCTTTAATTTTTAATGAAAAAAGTATTTCAATCGGTCTAGTTTCGGAAAAGGAATCGGGGGACTACGAAACGTTGATTTTGTGTGCTTTTAGTTGGTATTTTCGGTTCAACATGCAGTTGTCTCTTTCACGCTCTGCGGGGAGGCGTTCGGGCACTGCGCGACAGCTATAGATTTTACAAAGACCTATTTTTCAATTGTCTTGCCCTTAGTGTTTCCTCTTAAGTGATAAGTAAAATAAAAAAAACACAGGCCAGTACCAAGGACTGAAATAATATTTGGTTGACAAGAAATAGTTATGGTGACCTCGTAGCTTCGGATCGCGCAAAAAATATAATATGCAAAAAAAAAACTATCCGAAATCTGATGTGGGACCATCCATCATAAGAAGCGACAAGGGCGTAGGCTTGTCGACCCTAATCGAACTATAAACATTATATGTAAACTAGCTCTGGCCCGCGACTTCATCGTGGACTTTGGGATTGAGTTTAGAAAGAAACGAATAATAATGGGCGCTTTTTTAAGCACTTTTTTCTTTACTAGAGAGCACGCAGAAACAGAAACAGCGGACAGCATTAGGTTGCCGTGCTCTTTTTTTTTAAATGTTAATCGATTTCTCCGTCAATTGTGGACCGATTATTAAAATTATTTTTTTGAGCGCAGATTTATATTTTGAACACGCTTTCTAATACTCGGGAAAGTCCTAGTTATCTTTAAAGAGCGCAATTTTCTCCGCTAATTAATAACTGCGAGCGAAACATCCAAATTTCACCGAAACGAAGTCGAACGCGAAGCGCTAGTTGTTTATAAAGATAAGGTATTATCAACCCCACAGCCCCACTTTATCTGTATTCTGTTAAATTCTTAAACTTCAGACTTTTTCATCATCTACAAAATTTTACAGGCGTTTAGTATCGTATTTAGAGCCCATTTATAAAGTAAAAAATTTAAATCAACTTTTCATCCGAAAATGTTTTTCGCAACATAAGCCTGTTATGGTATGAAGGGAACATCAAACATTTATGAATAGTATCGCAATGAATAAAAGAGATTCGCATCGCGTAAAAAAGTGTTACTAGGAGGCCATATCAATAATTTTAGATTTTAGGCGTACATTTTCTAAGTGCTATAACTTGTCATTTTTGTACTGGGCTATACAAAAGAAAAAATTAAGTCAATTGTTTTTTGTCTCGTAAATTGTTACGAGTATATTAAAATCTGGAAGATGGTTAAAATTTCATCCTGTATTAATCAGTGTTAACATTGTCAAGCAGTAGTATCGATCGCGTATTCAGATTTCTTGTGCGGTTTGTATTTAGACACGTTAACACAAATTGAATGATCAATCTTATTAAAATGCCTCTTTGTAAGACCAAATTGTAGTACACGAAAGCTAATTTACGATGTTCGTTGTAAGCAATCCCGCCCACAGACTAAACACAAACCAGCTATTTGTAAGGTAATACTCATGATTGAGCACCACGGCGAAAGGTATCGCGAGTTCCTTTACCAAAAAATTGCAATCGTAAAAGGGTTAATATTAGGGGTTAAAGTATGAAATTGCCGTTTTGTATGGACGAAATCGAGTAAAGTCATTTTTCCATACTAACAATTTTTTAGTTTTTTTAAAAACTCCTGAACCGTTTTCGATGCAATTAAAGGTTAAAGTTAGATGGTTATAAAGCTACGCATTATAGTATTTAAATTTCTGAAAATCAAAGTATATAAAACAAATACACTTAATTGAAGCAAGAAGGTCAGCTGACACATTGTAAGGGGTCTTTTCAACGACTTCCTTTGAAGTAATAGGCTAGGAAGAACTAGTATTGCATTTTTTTTTTAGTCAAAAGTTACTTTATTTAGTTTTTGATGCAATACAAAAAGAATTACGCAATAATACGACTATACTTAAGAGCTATAAACAAAATAAAAAGTGGGAAAATAATCGGCAATTTCATACTTTAACCCCTATTATTATTTTTGTAATTTTGATATTTTTCTTTAAACCAGCCTTAATGAACATTTTAGTAACATTCAAAATAGTTTACGTGAAGTGGCCTCTTACTGATAGTATGTGGGAGGGAGTGTGTAATGGAGCGTATGGAAAAGTTGTTTTCTAACAAATTAATAATAATTGACTCTACCTTGGTCGAGTGGCTTTGATACCGGTTTTCAAGGAGACTTCACTATTTATACAGGGTGTTAGGTAAATGGTGTGACAAGACGAAACAAGCCTATGTTAACAAGTTACATAATAATATGCATATAAATACTATGGTGAAGTCAGAAATTTGGTACCATCATTTTTTTAAATTTTTTTTATACAAAATAATATTTTGGGATTTCGATAATAAAATATTTTTTTCAAAAATGTTGATATTAAATTTCTATTTCACCATTGTTTTTATATGCATAATGTTAACATAGGCTGGTTACGCCTTGTCATACTAATTACCTAGCACGGTGTATATAACATAATTACACAAATTAATGTAGGTAATGTTTTCATTCATTTATAGAACAACTGTCTGCTGATCGAACCTGCAGAGTTGTTATCGCCTTGAAAATCTTTGTGTTTATCTCTAGTCTACGTATAGTAAAACAATAATCACAACACAAAACATAACAAAAGTATTTCAATTCGTTTCCTTAGATGTTCCGCCAAGAAACCACTAAAACATATAAACAAAATCAATAGATACTCGTAAGTACAGGTCATTAAATTGATTTTCAACTTTAAGTCCAACAAGTAGAGATCAATATCAAGTTGACGTGCTATTGTCTGTACCATAGATATGCAATTTTAAATGTATAAACCTCGCGCAGATTTTTTGCGAAAACGACGTTATTCGATCACGTAAATAGTTACTGCATGAATTTATAAGCACCTTTTGTCTCAATAAATATTTAGTTTTTAAGACATTTATGTGATTGATAATAGAAATAATATAACAAATTTACTTACAAAATTTTTTAATATTCTGTAACTCGATGTAACTTTTAAGCAATTTTATTTATCGATCGCGATAAAGCCTTATTACTTAGAGGACTTCAGAAAATACCATAGTTGTTAGACATGTTCTTCAATGAGGATAGGCATTATTCATCTTGTATGATTTTGTTACCTAACAGTGTTTAAAATATTTTTGTATCAAAATATTTGATTTCAAGCTTCATAATACTCAAAAATCATAAACGAACGAACGGTCGTCTATACGGAAGTCAGATATCGGAGTCTGGATAAGACAAAACAAAGCATGGAGTAGTCGTTAGAAACGGCTGATGAAATCAGTTAAACAAAATATGGGGCATACGTTAAAAAAAGGCACAAAAAAGACTTAAAGGATCGCACAGTTTGTATCGAAGCAAACGTATGGATCCTTTGCTTCTTCCTCCTCAACCAACGAATCAGCATCATCTGTAGGTAATAGCGATAACGTTAATAATGATAAAAAATAATTCCTAAACCAAATGCCCTACAAAGTAGCTAGAATGATGAGGTAAAGTAAGTAACAGCCTATAATCATCCCACTGCTGGGAAAAGGCCTCCATCATTGAATCCAAGTTACCACAGCAATGATGGGTGTACTGGAATAATCACCACGCTTGCCAAATGCGGGTTGGTGATCACAAACCCGAGTAACGTTCAAAAATTTGAAATTTTTTTTGATCGACTCTGGATTCGAACCTGGGACCCCGAGATCTTGGCCCGGTATTTAAACCACTAGACCAGCGTGGCGTTGTGAGGTGGAAATAATGACAAAATGTTGCAGTTCTTGAACCTAAAAATCAGCCCATAAGGGGCGGAAGGTTATTTCTGTTACACTTGTATAAAAAGGTAAGTTAATGTTTATTAAATCGGTACCCTGACTATGGAAGATAAAGCATGGATAAAACATCGCGTGTAGATGTTGTGTGGGCGTAGTTTCTTGTACGAGCATAGCAATCGGAAGATTGATAAACACACTGCGGTCGCTACTAGAATTACCTGTGAGCCCTTTCCTAAGTTAACGAGAATTTAAATGCAAAACAAACGAATTTAGCTATTGTTTCAAAAAAATGTAAAAGGCGTTGAGATTTTTTATTTTTTACAAGTATCAAATGTCCAATATTGTTAGTGACAACATATGAATTAGGGTAATTTACTAAAAATAAATATAAAGATCTAGTTCAATCTACTAAAAAAAGATCAAATAACTTAAGAAACCTGTAAAATATATGTGTAATGTTTAATGTATAAGGTGTGTATATTCCTTATGATTCTAAGAACTGTTTAAGTTTGGAATCGTTTTCAGAAAAACGACGATGTATATTTTAGCGGAGTAATGGCAATCACAGCTTTCTAGTTATAAAAGTATATGAGATTAATCTGGGACGGACTGATCAACGAAAATGTCGAAGCAACAAGTATTATTTTCTTATTTTGCCTACGTAAACAGTAAATTTAAAAAGTTAGATTGAAGTACCGGCTCAAAGACTTCAAAGTAAAGAGGTTCCACTTTTATCGACAGCCAAACTAAATCTAAACAGCTTGTTATACACTTCACTATCGTCCATAGGGTACCATAGATCCACTTTTCTTAAGATTACACCATTCTCAGTAAGTGATTTAAGCAGTGTGAAATTAGGACGGTAGGGCAAAGGAATAAATTACAATAGGTATAAAGCAAGAACGTTACCTTTTAATTTTTTTTTTGCATTGTACACTTAATTGAATGTACTAACAGCTACTACAGAGGTAGGAAGCCTTACAATTTCTAAAGCCTCTAAAGGTGTTACATCAATAAAAAATGAGAATAAGAAATTTCTAATGTTAAATCAATTGTGACATACTAAGTACTTTTACAATTTCCATGTCAAAAACGATCAGTATCTGTTAATTAGCCAAATGATCTTCGATTCAAGATATCGTTATGTTTAATAAAAGTCCAACCTTAATATATTTTTGACCTCAATGATCAACCATCGATCATCGTGCGCAGACTCGTAACCAACATATACACTAGTAACATAAATAAATAAATAAAATCTTTATTGAAACACTTATTGGATATAAGTAACAAAAGGCTAAGTAAACTTATACATTATATAATTAGGAATAAAGTGATACACTGATTGAGTTATAATTTGGTTTAAAAACTGGTAGAGTTCCAAAAAAGGGTAAAGGGTGTTGGAAATTGGTATGAAGATATCTTGGTACCCTGAAAGTTGAAATTCTGAAATCCTCGTTCAAAGGAGTTGAAAGCGGGGTCGAATTATCTATGTTTTTTTTCTAAACTTGGTATAGATAATAACAGTTAGATTGAAAATGATGCTTCTAGTTTAGAAATAAAGCATTTAAACCATTCACAGATACGAGTATACTTAAATCCATTTTACTTTTAACATGAACAATATAATACAATCTCGTTGCATTGATGGAAAATTCACAAAGCAGTCTCGGAAATGGTTTAAAAATTTAAACTGCTCCGATGACCAACATTATCAGCAAACGAAATAACGTGACAATGTTGCACGCGTTTCGATAAAATTAACTCGTTAAATTTCTTTTTGTAACATGTATCAGCCGGACAACAATTTACGTTAAAGTCGGACAAAAATGACGGTACTAAAAATGGTTAATCTTTACTGATAATCTTATAAATTTATCCTCTAACAAATGGCACATGACAGCCTTTCTTACCTTTTTCCATGTTCTGTGATTAATACTGACTTAAATTAATTATTGGATATCCTGTAGGTACCTATATCTAATAAAATTAATTTAAGTCAGTATTAGAAATTTTTACCACCTTCCAAATTTTAATACAACAATCTAGGAGACAAAAAACGATTGACGTGTTTTTTCTCTTGGTATAGCCCAATACAACAATGTCAAGATAAAGCACCAAGAAAATGTCCGCCAAAAATCAAAAATATTTGATACGGCCTCCTCGTAACACTTTTCGTACGCGATGCACATCTCATTAATTCGTTACGATACTAGTCATAAGTGGTCGATTTTCCCTTTATACCTTCACAGGCTTAGGACCGTAAAAATTAAAAACATTGGGGTGAAAAATTCACCTACATTTTTAACTTCAAAATGGGTCTAATTTATGTGATACTGAACGCATAAAAAAAATTTGAAAGGAGATGAAAAAGTCACCTGTATATTGGGTTTATCAGCTCTTATATTCTCAGAACTGCGTTAGTATGATTACGGTTGCGGTTTTGTTTAGCTCTTCCGTAATTAATCAATGTGCACTTTAAGGCTGCCCGCCCACGTCCGATAATCGGTGACCGATTTTTTGTAGGAGAAAAATAGAACGTACTGATAGCAATGGAGCAACGCACACGTCCTACAAAAAATCGGTCATGATTGTGTATGCTGCTGCCTACTATAGTAAAATCGGTTCGATTATCGGTCCTACAAAAAGTCGCACGTGGGCTGGCAGCCTTAAGAGGCTGGAAGCGGATTTAATTAAATTGTTGATATCGATTGAATCTAATTTAAAATATAAATCAAAAGCCAAATTGCAGTGACAGATATTAATGATGGTTAATTTTATCTCTGAGTTAATAATGTGGTTAGTAACATATTAAATTAATTAGTAATTAGATTCTTTTGTAATAAAGTAACAAAATAGCAGACTTTGAACACACTTCGTAAATTATGTGTTTTTTGACGACCTCCGTGGCGGAGTGGCGGAGTGGCGGACACACCGGTTTTCAAGGTGTCGCCTGCTCTGAGGTCCTGGGTTCGATTCCCGGACGGGTCAATGTAGAAAAAGTGTGTTTTTCTACATTTTCTCGGGTCGGGGTGTTTGTGGTACCTTCGTTGTTTCTGGTTTCCAAAATACGAATGCTTTAAATAGTTATTCAAATTGGGATCAGAACAATGTATGTGATGTTGTCCACATTTTTTAACAGCAATATACATATCTGCCGGATATACTATACCAAGTACAAAATAAAGTAGTGTTTACAACCGCGACAAAAATTATGAGTTTATGATTAGTTTTCGCAGTATTATCTTCATTTTTGTATTATTTACTGTATTTTAGCATGTATAATTCATCATCTCATCAATTTTTTTAAAGGGACATTATTGAAAATAGTTTATATTCTGAAAATACATCAGGCTTATATAATGTTAAACGAAAAAGATGTTAATTGTGTCAAAGTTTAAAAAAAACTTGCATACCTTGACTAGAATTTGTAGGTATATATAGGTTACATGCATTGTATGTAATGTACCTATACCTATTGGGCAGTTAGTCTGGCTATGTATTTAGGTTTGATCTACTATTCTTAGTTTGGACTTCCTTAGTAAATGTACTGACTGTAAAATTTTTATTCAAGGTACGAGTAGTTTTGAGATTTTTACTTTTTTTGCTTTACTGTTGTGTAAATCTTTTTTTTTTAATTTTTTTATTGTGTAACACATACAAAAATATCTTTAAAAAAAATGACGTCTCACTGTGACCGGTCTTATCAGACATACAATAGTTAATTTAAAATACAATACAATAATTCATTATAAGCAACATTCTTAGGAAAAATGTTATAAATAGTTAATCTTTATCTGCAGCTGCAATAAATAATGCACAGAGCAGTGTTGCCATGGTTTGTGGACTTCATTGATGGATGACTCCGGACACAGTTAGCTCATATTGTGTGAAAAGGAACGATAAAAATTAGAGGCGGTATAGTTTTAAACATAATTTAAAATTACCTACTTTAAGACGAATAACACCTTAGTCTGCCAGTAACCATGAGCGCTGTAAAGGGTTCGAAACGGGGTTAAATCAAAAATAATCGCGTACCTAAATCCGTAAACGTATCTTTCATTTCAATGTATAGTGTTCGCGTAAACTCAAGAAAACAGTACTACAAATGTACCTATTTAAAGATCATTGATTTTCGTTTATTGAATTAAACATGCTGTGTGTATCCAGACCCAAATTTAGGCGGGATGTGCTATGTCGAGGGACAAGCGCTGTCACGTGTCAAACCGAGTGTCCGATTGCAAATGGATAGCAGCTACTGTCCGTTAACTGAGCCGATACACCCGGGACGGCGTTAATACGGTTTGGTTTAGCTTCAATACCGTAATTGATCGATCAATGCACCAACAGGCGCCGGCATTTAATCTAATTGGATGTCCCTATGGTTAATAACTTTAGAGACATTTTATTAATATTCAAAATGGTGATTTGGTCTTAACGATGCAGTCATGTGATAATTGTACCAATTTATATACTATCGATGAAAGTATCGTGTGGAAATTTTGTCCAATATTCAATTATAAAACTGATTTAATATATTTACCTACTAACGGCCGGTCCTAATAACCTATCTATCTTAAGCTTTGGCATATCGGAGATAGAAAACAACTTCTGTCTTTGTTTCTCTGGACGGCAAAATTAGAGACAGAAGATGTTTTCTATCTCCGATATGCCAAAACTGAAGATAGATACATTATTGGGACCGGCCGTTAAGGGATATCAAGAATTGCACCGGCCGGCCACCATTTAAAATAGTTTTGTAGTAACAAGAAAATGATGGCACAAAGAACAAATAGCTACAGAATTCAATCTTTTGTACCTACTTCACTTATCTTACTTACCCTTGGCGCAATGGCTATGGTCACAAAAGACAACTATAAGACTGACAAAGAGAAGTTTTAAACTACATACAAAGTGCGCTCGAACAACGCACAGATGACAACTCGCGGACATGATATCTCGAACCAGTTCAGACCATTGCGAATGTGGGTCTCAACTATTAATAGGTATCATCACTATCATCTGATTTCTGCGTTCTGCGAAGGGTAGCCGTTGCGATCTGTAATTTAATCTGATGAGCAAGATCTGAGGACAACATTGTCGTTGACTCCACCTCATCGGACTGGTCATTGCCGCTGATGACCATTGTGCTGGATCCTTTGTCTTTCTCTAATTCAATGGACATCTTTGTTTCTGGGGTCTGACATGAAATATATAGCAGGATTGAAGATAGATTTAGCCGTAGACACATATTGTGTTATGATGGTAAAACATTTTTTTTTGTAGCTACGTGCCACACTTGAAAAAAACTTTTCCCTGTAGAATCATAGAAAAGAATTTCATCAAATTAGTAACATCTATATATAACAAAGTTCAAACAGGTTAACTCTATTCCCTCAATTGGCTGAGCAATAAATTTAACTGCGTATTTTATACCAAGAAAATTAACGCAGCAATAAAAAGAAAGATTTTCTTAATTAGAAACCAAGGTGAAGATAACTCGCTTACGTCCGAATCGTCAGGCCGTTGCGTGACTGGCGCAGGATTTATGACTTAATAGCCGCCTGTGCGCGTTAAGTAGGGCTTAGATAAGCCACCTCTAAGTGATTGTCGGCGCTCACAACAATCGTAATTACTCCAAACTACTATCTTCGCTGGTAGCACGCGATCTCTTTCATCGCCCAACTTGAATTGTGTTAATTGCCAGCCAGTATTTCACAGATCGCTCTTGCCGAAACCTGAAAACGTTGGAATTATTTCTAACAAAGAAACGTTGATTCTAATCTCAGCCTATTATTTCTTCGTCGATAAATTGACTTGCTAGATTAATTAAAACAACTTTTAAGTTTACAGACCATCGTTTCTATCAACAAGTCTGACGCTAAAGTATGTAAACATTTTGTTATTCCAAGTTAGCGAAAACTTTATTAATTAATTTCAATAGATTACCTAAACAGATGCGTCATTTATAAAAAAAATAAAGCTAACTTTGGTATAGTACGAGTAAAGAGCAAAACTGTGTATACCTAAACTTCACAGCTTCGATTATACATATATGAAATAAACTGTTACAATTATTACTGAGCAAGGCCAAAAGGGTTGCTTTAATTAACCTTACCCTCTCAAAGCTAGGATTAGAACTGGAGAAATAGAAAAATCAGTAAATGGAGAGCTTAGATTACTGTATAAAACAAACGAACTTGAAATTTTCAATAAAATGAACAAGCAACATAAGAAAAACTTAAACTATTATTGACTTTTAAATTTCTAGGGTAGGTACTGTTATCAAAATGGAACACTTATAGTTCCGCAACATCTGTCTGTTTGTCTATATGCGATTAATCAGTGGCATTAAGTACAAAAAAAAAATGTATTTTGTCATGAATTTGTATATTTTTCATGCTGACAAAGTAATACATTAAAATCTTGAAAAATATTTCCCTTCAAAAGGTAATTGTAAATGTTTCCCATATTATGCATAGGGCATCATTCGATAGCTTCAAAAATACTGTGGGTTTGATACAACTTTTGAATCAGGGGTCAATGTGTGCCCTGAGTCAAAAAATGTAGTCGACCAACTTAAAAATAAAATGAGAGAAAAAAATATGGACAAGTTACATTGAAAATTCGTCAGAGTTGTTAGCTATTATTAAACATAATTTACGAACCATGTAGAATAATCTAACAGTAAAATCCAGTGAGTCGCCATTTCCAAAAATGTTGAAAAATGTGTTTGGGGTGGTGGGATCTACCTCCTAGATCCTAAAAACAAAAAGATGCCGTTGCCCAGGGTGTGGTCCACCCTGGGCAACGGCATCTTTTTGTTTTTCTAATAGATCCCTCTGCGGTGGTAGGCTTCGTAAGAGGCTGCCTGGATGCTACCACCCTCCAGCCGTTAAACCGTTTTTTTGTGTTCCGCTTGTGTGTGGGAGAACCAGTACCTGTGGGTAAGCTCGCTCCATCTTAGGCTTCTTCTTTACCGTAGAGTTAAGTATGTAGTCAAGAGCAAGCCCATTGTTTATTAGAAAAAAACGGATTTATCTTGCGATAGGATTTTACTTTTGATTAATTCTCACGTTTCAAACATTTTCAGCGTTCGAGGTTACGGGGAAGCTAATGCCGGTTACACACGTGACGTTAAATCTAAAGCGATTTGAGGCTGTGCAGTCAACTTGAAAGCTCAGCCACCGATGTTTGCGTCGATTGAGTGCCAACAAAAAACCAAGTTCCAGAACGTCTGTTGTAAATAGTGGCTCATGAGAAGAAAGCTATTTACTTTTTTCAAATGATTAAATGAGTTGAACCACTACAGCAATTACTTAATAATCTACGGATGGTTTTATGTTTTTTTACACAATATGAGCCAAATGTAACTGGAAGATTAAAGTATCACCTTAGCATATAAATATTAGGGGTTAAAGTATGAAATTGCCGTTTTGTATGGACGAAATCGAGAAAAGTCATTTTTCCATACTAACAATTTTTTAGTGTTTTTAAAAACGCCTGAACCGTTTTTGATGCAATTAAAGGTGAAAGTTAGATGGTTATAAAGCTACTCATTATAGTATTTAAATTCTGAAAATCAAAGTATATAATACAAATATACTTAATTGAAGCAAGAAGGTCAGCTGACACATTGTAAGGGGTCTTTTCAACGACTTCCTTTGAAGTAATAGGCACTAGTTTCGGTTTTTTTTTTTCAAAAGTTACTTTATTTAGTTTTTGATACAATACAAAAAGAATTACGCAATAATATGACTATACTTAAAAGCTATAAACAAAATAAAAAGTGGGAAAATAATCGGCAATTTTATACTTTAACCCCTATTATATAACGCCATAGTTTCATTTTCATTAATGGCGAGTACCCGATACACCTACGCTTTGCCGATAATATTGTTTTAATGGGTAAGACCTCAAAAGGCCTTACTAGTTATTTTTAAATAGTGGGACTTAAGATAAACATAACCTTCCCTATGTAATAGAATCACGAATGAGGAAGTCCGTTACAGGGTTACTTATTGAAACGCATAACGTTTTTCGCCATAAAGTAACAATGCATAATGATGATGGCCATAATAGCCAATTGCCATAAGCTATTATAGCATAATTTCATAACGCATAATATAATATGGCCAAAACCTGTAAGGTATAATCATAGAAAGGCATAATTTTCCCTCCGCGCCACCGGCCTTTAAATTGCACTCTAGTATAGGGCAGACTAGTACCACGGCGAAGGACCACAGCCAGTTGGATTTAATATATGTAATTTACTTCGTATTAATATTGATTTCTATACTTCGAAATTTATAGATATTAAATATTAAATTTATGGATATTTATAGATATGTTTTATAAATGTATGGCTTTACTGAGTTATGCTTTATAAAAGTATGT
Organism: Anania crocealis; assembly: GCA_949315895.1. Taxonomy (NCBI): domain Eukaryota; kingdom Metazoa; phylum Arthropoda; class Insecta; order Lepidoptera; family Crambidae; genus Anania; species Anania crocealis. The sequence goes on from OX438856.1 coordinate 4,667,619, forward strand.
CAGACTAAATTATGAATATGGTCATTTATGCATAATTAAAATCTGCGTTTCTAAGTATGCTTTATTAAATTATGTCAATTGAAAATATGACGATGAACATTATGCGTTTTAAAGTGTCACTCCGTTACGGAACTAAGATAAACGGCATCACTCATATCGTGGCAGTGGGCGGGACACATAGCAGGAAGAACCGATGGTAGTTGGGGTGGAAAGGTTCTGGAATGGCGACCTTTCGTGGGAAGGCCCTTTACCAGGTGTACCGAAGATCTGGTGATGGTTGCGGGAGCGGAAAGCCGTTGGATACGGGTTGCGCGGGTCCAATCGTTGTGAAGATCCTAAAGGGAGGCCGGTCTCTAGCAGTAAGCGACATTTGGCTGAGATGATGATGGTGGTACTGGTGAGGTTGTGGAATCTACTTCCTAGTGGTCCACCCTGGGCAACGGCATCTTTGGTTTTCCAACCAATGATGACGGCTAACAGATCTCCCTGCGGTGGTAGGCTTCGTAAGGGGCCGCCTGGATGCTACCACCCTGCCGGAGTCCAGCGCCAAACAGTTTTTCTGTGTTCCGCTGGTGTGTGGGAGAACCAGTTGCTTTGGGTAAGCTCGCTCCATCTTAGACTTCTTCTTAACCGTATAGTTAAGTATGTAATCAAGTGCAAGCTCATTATTTATATTAAAAAAAAACTCGAAGGGGAATGTTACTTTTGACCAGTCGAAATAGTCAGTTGGTCTTCTTGGCAGCGTTAAGTAAGCCTTATGGCGACTACTAGAGCTTAGTGCTGCCTCCAATTGATTTAATTTTATTACTTCTAAACTACATCAATTTTCAAAAAACTAAAAGACATTTTAGTATGTATCATATTAGCAAATTACCTCTAGTATTTATTGAATCACTGTTAACTGCTTTTCATTCTGGCATTCTTTTGTATTGTACATTATTGTTAAAAGCGGTCGCTTGACGTTAGCGTCTAATTCGACTTTTTATACAACTTAATGAAAAGTCTACTGTAATTCAGTAAATAATAGAGGTAATTTGTTAAAATGATACTGTTCTAGTTTTTTGAGAATTGATTTTGTTTAGAAGTAAAAAAATAAATCAATAGGGGGCAGCACTTAGCTCTAGTATTCCTCTTAATACGAGAATGATTTAAAATATTCCCAATTTTGTCAGTGATACCATTCATAAGGTGAAGTGTCGCTGGTATACTCAACTGACTTACTTTTTAATGGTTTGTAGAACGAAGTCGCGGGACTTGTAGTTTTTTTGAATTTAAGTACGGGCTCGACATGCAGGAATCCATTATTCTGGTGACGCTTACAAATCTGCTAGACTCTCCGAAATAATGTTTCATCAACTGTATTAAACTGTGAAGGATCCTGGGCTTAATGGCTAATTTAGTTTCTATCAGTGAGTTTAAACATCGCAGATCGTAGCCCTTTGACGATCGGATATTCCAGACACAATTAAAATGGGGACAACTCCCTCCAAAAAGTCTACAAGGATCTGGATTACCAATGATTAAAAAACATATCTATTCTCGGGGCTCTCACTAAATACATACCATCAATGAAGTTTACATACCATAGCGACACTTCAAAAACTGCGGACATACGAGTAGTTATCTCATATGGCTTCATTAGGAACATAACTTATGATAATTATTATAGGCGGTAGTTGCAAATGTTCTTACGCATCTACGTAAGCGGAGAGCATTACATAGTTAAGTGGGGCTCGACCAGTGTTAGCAGACCCCACTCACTAAATGCCTTAGCCTTCGTGTTTCATTAGATGGTTGGAACGACGGTTTATAGCCCAAGGCGTTATTGCCACGGGAATTCATCAACAGTTCCACCTCTGGGTGTACATTGCTTGAGTAGCGAGCGCCAGCAAACTTCAGGGACTTTTCTGGTCTCTATTAGTGACGCAACGTCGCTGCTGGCCTCTCTTAGCGGATGGAGCCGTGGCGGTAGACAAATAACACCTCAATCTACTCGTAACGTAGATACGAGTACACTCACTCCCACTACTACCTCCAAATGTTCATTTCTTCAAAATATAAATCTAATCTTTAAAAAAAACGGTTGTTAATTTGGTTACGCTATACCTATTAATTAAAATATTTTATGATTTTTCAAATACGTACGCTATCGGAAATTAATAATCCTGTTATACCATTCTTCTTTTCTGACGATGATCATGACGATTCTAATACAAAAATATATATCGCCAGAATGAGAAATACGTTACATTTTGTAAAACATACAGTGAATAAACTCTAAAATGCAAACAGAGTTAAAATTCAAGTTAGTCCATAAATTTTGCACGCTTTTACGATGTCAAAACCGCACTGAATTTCATTTGGTAACTGAAAGTTCTCGCACCTAATTAGTTGAGTTTCGTGAATAAGAAATACGTTTTCACGCACAAAGCGAGACAAAGCCTCGAATGTGGGTTGGAGTAGGCCAGACTGGATTTGCTTAAATATTCACATAATTTTGATGTGCAACCTCAGACGCTACCTCACTCTGTTCTCAATAGTACCTAAGACACATTCCAAATTTGTTTTTTTTTATCTGTTTACATGTATGTTTACATATCAAGTAAATTTGTAATTTAAAAGGTGTTAGATAGAACGATAGAATTTCTTCGATATGAATTTTTATTTAATTCGTATTTTGTCGCATTGCGTGATGAAAATTGGAATCTTATTTTGATGGGATAGATCACATATTAATTAAATTTAAAAGATGGAATGATGATAATGATTTACCGTTTTTATATTGTCACAACTATCACGTCCCGTGTCTGTTGGTAAATGGTTAAGTTTTATAGGATTTTAAACTTTCTTGTTGCATTTTTTATACACATACACTTCACACTAACGGGGTTTAATGCAACGAAACTACGTTATTTAAAGGTACATAAACGTAAAGGTACATAAAGGTACGTAGTTAACGCTGCTTCTGACCCATGAGTCGCGGGTTCGATCCCCGCACAGTACAAATATTTGTGTGTATGAACATGTCTGTTTGTACTGGTCTGGGTGTTTTCTATGTATTATAAGTATGTATTTACAAAAAAAAAAAGTATATAAGTAAGTTTATCGGTTGTCTAGTACCCCATACGACAGGGTACTTAATAGTAGCTTAATTTGGGACTAGATGGCTTTGTGTGGCCCAGTCAGGCATGTCTTAAAATATGTCTTAAAATATTTAACTAATAGTAAGTCTGCTCGCGACCATGATTCGTGTAACCGGATCGAAACGTCGGGAAGGTATATTACTATTTACCTTTAAATAACGTAGTTTCGTTTCATTAAGCCCCGTTAGTGTGAAGTGTATGTAGTTAACTTTTACTTTATATTTAGCAATTTAACTGCAATTAACTAAATCAGTATTTAACTAAAAAAATAAGTATTTTTTCAAGTTGCCGAAAGCTTAAATGGACAAAGCACAGCGCCCGAAATGCATGGGGATAGGGGTTCGAATTCCGTCTAAGAAATTTTCTAGTTTAAATACTGTTTAAATTGTGTATTTTGCAACTCTAATTTTATGAATTATTTACAATCTATAAGGGGAAGTTGTACATTTCTTTGAATGAAACGGTTAAGTCAAAAATTCTTTGTGTAAAAAATTGCGGAGAGAAAAGAAAGGTTTTTGCTTTAATTACTCGGCTTTTACTACGATTGACTGAAACGTTAATGATAAATAAGGACTTTTTAAAATATTACTCACTAGTGTTGGAAAGTCATAACCTGCTAGCAAAAAGTAGTATCCTGATTTAATTGGAATAGTTGGCAATTATTGGCAAATAAATCTCCTGAAATTTGGTTGATATTAATTGGTTAAAAAAACGTTTATTGAGTCTTATTTCCTAAAAAATTGCTAAAATAGGCGAATCAAAAAAAAATTGTATACATTTTTCCATCTTATTACCCACAATAATTTTTGATTGTGCTGGCTGATAACCATTATCTTCTCTTAAGCTGATCTTAACGACAGTCTTGCTGGTTTTAACAATACCACATAGTCGATTTGTCCTTTTTTTTATTTCAGATCTAGGGTAACAGCACCAGTAGTCAACCCCAAATCAAACTTTGAAATTTGACTAAGTTCTGTAATGGCGACGGCGCTGGAGGACAATCTTTAGGCAGGCCCTACACCAGGTGGACAGACAATCTGCGATGGTGCTATTATATTTATTTGCTGACACTACACTATTAGGTATGACATCAATGATAGAATACTTACATGCTGCATATACTGATACATTTATTACATTGACAACCTGAGACTAATCTGTCATGACGTGCATTCCAAAACATACTCATCAATAACAAGATTAAAATTGGATAACGACTTAAAACCGTCTTAAAATTAATGAAGTCAACCATCAAGTATCTACATTTACATTTGATATAAACTTTTAACGAAGATCCATTGTCGCAGTCCACGGTCGGAATAAAATACGATTTGGTGGGTCCAATTAGTGAGTTACATAGAGTTCTGACTACATTTTCTCTTCTTATTTCTATACTTTCAGACGGGGATGAACAATTGTGTGCAAATTAGCAGTGACATTCCGCGTCTGGGGACGGCGTAGGACACACGGCTGGTGAAACATACAAGCATGACGTAGTTGTGTCGTGAGCAAGGTCCTTTGGGCAAGTGTCATCCAAACAATACACTATTAAGTAGGTACAACAAGTAATGAAAAACCCTTCAACCTTTGGCACAATCCGAAATCGCCTTAGTTTCATAGATCGTCATTTTAATACGTGAAACTTTTACTATACTTCGGCCTTAGACAAGTGGCTTCCTAACATCGTTTACGCTAGACGAATAGATGTCAAATGTATGAGAATGACATTAGGTTACGATCGTTCGACCGTTTGTTAATGTGATTTTCATACATTTTTTATCTATTCGTCTGGCGTAAATGATATTAGAAAGCCACTTGCCTAAGGCCGCTTCTGTATCTACGAGTATAATGCGTTTTTTTTTATGGAAAGAACTATTTTTTTTAGCGTGAGTGGTTCATGAGCTTTTTTTTCCGGTTGCTGGCAACAGAGTATTAAATTAACGATTCCTGAGCGCTTTGATTGGCTGTCTTACTAGCGGAAACGCTTAATTTTCTTTTTTGGATTGATCAGCGTATTCGGTGCCAGAGCTAAATGACAACTAGTTAATATGAAAAGTATCAAAAATTTAGTTTTTCTTGTCTGTCGTGTGCCTGAACTTAGCTCTTAGTAGTCGTAGACTGCTGGTCGTGTGCGCACATGCATGACTGGCGGGCGACAAGCAGCCATTGAAAGGAGCCTAAATTATTAACTACACATTTTTACGATTTATAGTCGGTATTACACTTAACACTTAAAGGTAAAATATAATAATTTACCTTTCCAAAGTTTCGATCCGATTGCACGAATCAGTCGCGGGCAGAGTCTGTCGGTAAATTATTATATAACTATTGCCTTTAGTTAACTTATTCGATTGAAGTAAATCCTGTTTAGACTGTAAGACTTGTTAAGTGTGTAGTCTTAACACTATACATTTGATATCCCATAACTCTAGGGTATCAAACAGACCATGGTAAAGAATCAAATTGCATATGAATTATTTTTCAATTATTAATTTCTTTTTGTTTAATTTTTTCATACAAAATAATTCGAAAAAGTCACGACTGTTTATGTAAAACACCCTTACCTTGTTATGAATGAACTTTTGAATGAAAACGATTTACTCGTACCAACTTATCAATGAAACACACACACACGTCAATGTTTTTAACAACTTACGCTCTCCCGCTACTTTACTACTACACTTTAGTGTAAGTTTGCCAATGTCTCGCAAAACTAAGGATTCGCCATAATGGTTACATTTTTTTAACAAATTTAACTAAAATTGATTTTATATTCGAAACTATTGATTTTTGAACCACATGTTCTAGGGCGTTTTATATTATTTTTGCCTATAGAACATAACCTTAGAGTTATGGGATATCAAAAGGAAAACGTTGTATAGTCGATATTTGTAGTTGAAATGAAATGCATTTTTTTTTACAGTAAAATTCATCTCAACTACAAATATCTTCTATGTATGCTTAATCTATACCTAAAATGAAACAAACAGATCCTACACTAAAGTTAATAATTAAAAACTAATACCTTTATTAAACTTTTGTCTGTCTATACGTATGTGTATTACGGTAAATTAATAACATATCTATATGATGCTAGTCTATTTTTTTATTTATTTTTTTCTTAATTTTTCCTTTTATCTTCTAAATGCACATTACTGTGCCCGTTTAAATGCATTTTTACACCAGATAGGTTGGCTGGAAGAGATCTCTTAAAGAGATAAGCTCACCTTCGTAAACTGTTTTACTGTAACAACTTTTATGTTTGTATTTTGTGCGCAATAAAGAATATATAACAGACAGAATCAGCCTTATACTGCATGGAATGGAATTCAGTTTGTGCAGTGCAGTTTGTGGAATGTATTGCTAGAAGTGTAACCTTTAATTTATGCTTACTTTCGTTGATTAAAAACTTCAAATTTGAACATCAGCATTAGGATTTTACAAAGCCTCATTTCATTCATCCATTTACTTTGAAATACACAATGTTTTATGCACTTGGCAGCTTGTGTGTAGTTTGGAATACTAATCACACTTGCAAGTAGAAGTGGTAGACCTTTATGATACGAGTAATGTTTATAAATTGTATTTTAACTACCTATTTTTTTATTATGCCTTAATTCTTTTTTACACTTCTTCATTAGTTGATGCTTCACGTTTTTCATCTAAAGAGGTTTCAAGGGTATCTTTTTTAAATCTTATTATCTTTATAACGTAAGTTACGGTTCTTACAAATAAAATTTACTTACACAAAACTCAAACCAAATAAATTGATCTATGCAATTACATCGTCAATTGGTGAATAAAATAAAAAGACCTTTTTAGATACAACACGCCCTTGTAATTCAAAATATACATTAATCAAGTAACCAAAGCAGGATTTAAAAATAATTTACGGAAGGCTATTCAATGGTTTAAAATGACAGGTGACAGAAAAAAAGACTTATAAAAACGTGGAACAGTTTTCGGTAAAATGAAACTGGTGATTAAAAGAGCCGAGTTCTGATATTGACCTATTCGATCGCTGTTTTGTTTTAACTCAAGTTCTAACACAGACTCATTTCAACAAACTGGATGTGCCTCGCAAAAGTATTATTTTCCCCTGTCTAGACAGATTTTGCTTAAGCACAATTTAAAGTATTTCGACAACTTTATTTAAAAAAAATGCGTGAGCAATTATAATCTGAGAATCGTTTTCGTGATGACCACCTGGATCCGTGAATAGAGCGAAAACTGCCAGCGTGTGCAGTTTTGGCTAGATAAAACACCTCCTTCATCAACTCAAATACACTTAATGATCATTAAATCGTTCTAAAATAACATTTGTTGATTTATTATTACATTTCTTTCGAAAGTAAAATGTTTGATCATGTCATAAATCAAACCGGGAAATATTTGCACGAATTTCTCAGCTTGCTATTAAAAATATTTTTTGTGTGTCTACAGGTTTAAGTAAGTTAGATTGTTAGATTGGAAATGTTTTGGAATAACGACCGCACATCGTACAATGAATAAACTTTGGTTGGGCTCTCACCATGTGGACTGATGATCTGGTAAAGGTCGCGGGCAGCCACTGGGAACGATCGTCCTAGGAGAATTCTATGTCGTTAGTATATAAGTGGTTAACTTATAAAATGATGATGATTAAAAAAATATAGGTACTTATATCATTGAGCCTTTAACTGTATTTGCTACGAAAGCTCCTATTTGATTAATTTTTACAAGATCCATTTAAATTAAAACACTTTAATCTAAAATTAGTACTTAAAAAGGTTGCTCAGGCTTAAAACGGCTTTAATTATACATATCCGTGATGAGCTAGGTGTGCTATGAATATTAATACGAGAATGGCAGCTTTCTGGCCGACGCTCGAAATTAGCATGCTTCCAAGCAATAAGCTTTTACGCTTATTAAAGCTTCTATAATGCTCTGTGTTCCTTATTTATGCGCATATAGGATTACATTTTGTGATGGCAGGGTATGTCCAATCTTTACCACAATACTTAGGGACAATTCGTCTATATCGAAAATTCTAAAGGCTTTAAACCCTTTTTGTAAGACGATTAGCCTAGGTACACAAGGTGTACCTATAGAAGACTGCGTTCGGTGGATCGGCTGACAGAGACTTTGAACCAACCGGCTGTTAATTAGATGATAGCGAGCAGGAAAGCCAACCGAGGCAGATTAGCCCGGGTCGTCACCGATCCACTTTATTTCCTTTACGAAACAGGTTTTGCTTCTTTGAGTGTATTGAGTTCGGTTCTAAAACGGTTAATAGAGTTAAGCGACCCAAATCGTTTGGAAATAACCGAGTGGAGTACTTAAAACAGATGAACTAGCAAATGTTCTTGTTACTTCTTATGCCTAACAATGAATGAATGAATGAATGAATGAATGAATACTCTTTATTGTACACAAATAAAAAACAATTATTAACAGATGATTTTACGCAGAAATATGTACAATATAGGCGGTCTTATCGCTTATGAGCGATCTCTTCCAGACAACCTTTGGGTAAAGTAAAATTTTATAGAAAGGGGAAGGTATATACGATGATACAGTAAGAGAAAAAATAAGAATTATACTATATAATATACACCTATTATTTATTACACAAACCTAAACAAAAATATACCTACATAGATATCTATTATGACTATATATAAATACAATAAAAATACATTAATGTATAGTTGATAACACTTAAGTAGGCATTATCTACATACATATTATACACGGTGCATTTTAAACCACCTGGACAACGAAGCCCACGTTATGTGACCATTATGTATAACATCATGGCAGTGTTATTTAATCTCTAATTGAAAATATTTTTTGAAAAATTCTAAATATTTAATCCCACTTTTAATTTTGTAACACACTGTGACGCGCACAGACGTATTATTTTGCTGCGGGTCCCGGATGAATGAACCTTAGTGCGCGTCACAGCGTGTTTCAAAATAAACAGCTAAACCAATATTTTTTATTTATATAAAAAAAAAATAAAAAAAATAAGACTGCCAAGATGTTATACATAATGGTTAAATAACGTGGGCTTCGTTTTACAGGTGGTTGAAATTGCAGTATTTCAGTACATTTTTCTAATTATAATGTTAAAAACCTAAACTTTTTTCATTTTATTTTTTATTATTTTTTATTTTATTTATTGCATGCATTAAATATATTTTAATGATTGTAAAACATGAAATTAATGCAAACACTGCTTGTAGGCACACAAAAAATAAACACATATTGGATTGTTAATGTGATGGATTACGTCATTAACGACTAGCTTTTTAAAATGGTAGTCGCCAGCGCAAAGTAGCCAAACTCACAATTTTCGTGGCCACAACTTTTCGTTTCTAGGCCTAAGTCAATCCAGTGGTTATAATGTAATATCGTATCATAAATACAAGCCAAATATGCCCAATTAATCAATTAAATTGTTTGAACATAATTATTATGACCATTTAAACCTTATTACGTGTCTCTCAACTAAAACCAATATATCAGATGAACATTAATTATCAATATCTTATGAACATTAAAAAACATATTATAAACAACCTTTCCAAAAATAGTTAGTTGTTTCGAGATTTCTACCATGCCTTGTTTTTTATGAGTTTCCGATCATGGCGCTTGCAACAGTGCCGAAATATCGGAAACTCATAAAAAAACAAGTACATGGTAGAAATCTCGAAAAAACTAACTCTTACGATAGTGACCATGAAAGTTTAAAACATTATAGGTATTTCTAAAAATATCTTGAAAACTGTATGCATACGTAAACATTCATTAAGAAACTTAATTAACTTCAACATGAGTTTTGTTCCCAGGGATATAACCACCATAAATGTAAGCCTCTTGGTGGGTTCCCAATATACCTACCCTATTTATTTTAGCACCATCTATAAAGTTTTCCTTTACTATAAACTCTCCTGTCATAAAACCTCTGTACATCGTCTCAATAAAGATTCATTTTATGGTTATTTAGGGCGAGTACATACAGAGCGGCCATTTTCTCTATACACAACTCGAAGTGGCGGGTGAACGATGTTGTTTCACATTTTTCTTTATAAAGATAATATTCTGATAGTTCGTCCGTTTTCTTTACGTTATAAAGTATTTGTAAGAAAAATAACATGCCCTAGTAACGCAATTCATATGTTAATAATATGTGTGTTTGTTTTAATAATCATATTGGCGTGACGGTGATCATTTTGTTGGTGATAAGGATCATATTGTGCTGCATACGGTTAAAAAATCTTCGGTGTTGGCAAAGCAGCCTCACATCACATGTCACTATTTGTCAAAAGGCTCCTGTTAAGTCCAGATTTGTTAGAAAGCAATTAGTCATAATTAACAAATTCAGACTATTAATTTTAAATCTTGGCAACACAAAAAAATCATAGGCAATGAAACCTAATTTACATCATAGGGAAAGACACATTTACATTTAACTGTTGTAGGTAGTCTTACACCGAGATTCGGAAACCAGATAAAGTACTTAGATGAAATATTTCAACTAACACGGTAAAATACGAATGTCTGCTCTAGAACTAGCCGTTGATGTAAACTGAGTGTTAAAACAGATAAATTGTGAGAATGGGCGTGTCATGTCTGCCGAATGCTTCCAGACAAATGGACTCAGACCGTTACTCTATACTTGCCATGAGGATGGGTTTTGGTGTAAGAAACACTCAAAGTCACGATTTAGTGACACTTCTGTATGTAGACTTTGGCTGCCAACGAAGCAATACCTAGTAAAAAATCTTAAGTCTTCTCAGACTTAAGATTTTTTAGTCCATTATCTAGACACACAAAAATTTCATAAGCGTACAAAACAAAATAACAAATAAAAAATACTCTAAGTATTGATATAAATGACCTACGATATAAGAGAAGTAAAGTCAGACATAGGTTCGGTAATAGTATTTAAGCTGGAGTATCCGTCCGTAAAATTCCTAATAATGGTAACAGCCGAACGACGAGCCGTAAGTTGACCAAACGATGGTCTAAAGTAGCCATAACTGGTGCCTATTTCTTGCTCGGTCGGACTGGACTTGCCGTTAGGCAATAAATGGTATAGCGTTTAATTTTTGTTTTAGTTCATTTAAATGTGATCTAAAATTTATTGAAACCATGCTAAATGATAGGACTAGTTAATTAAAATTGTTTCACATGGCGTTCCGCGGGGTCGATCTAGTTTTACGGTTGTTAGGGTTCCGAAGTCAACACGGAAGCCTAATAGTTTTTCCATGTTCGTATATCTGTTTGTTCACCCGCGGTTAACCTCGGAGATTCAGTACTTACTAGAAAACAATAATTTTACATAATAGGGTGGGTACTTACGTGTAACGACGACCAATTTTTTTTTTAATAAAAGGTTTGGTGTTTTATTACGGTAAGGCACGGTATCACGCGTTTAACGGCTGAGCCGATTTCGTTAATTCTTTTTTTGTTTTGTTTGGTATGAGAAGGTTCTTATTAAAGAAAAAAATAAGCAAAATGAACGAAAGATACTAAATTATTTGTTATATAACCCATAATATTAACAGAAGGCGTGCTGAAAAGAATATCAAATAGGGGGTAAAAAAAAAAAATTGTACAGGGCCAGTAATATGCCGCCTGTTACCATTGTACCAATTTATTGTATATCTTAGAGCATAATAATAATAGTAAACAAATAGTACATTTTTTTTGTCACACCATTTCTTAATCAATATCCATAGTTAGGACAGGATAACGTCTGTCGGGTCCATAAGTTATTTATATTTTTAGAAATACGTTAATTAATTAAGTACGTAAATGAATTGGTAGTGCAATAAAGCGCCAACACGACGCCTTGAAAGTAATTGTGAATTTGCTGCTGTTTCTACTCTGAGGTGAAATTGGAACTCCTACACGGATATAAAGATAATAGAACGAATTAAAACATAAGACAACATAAAGCCAATTTATATTAATTATTTAAAATATTACAACATTTTCCGGAATAAGAAGTATTCCCTGGCCTACGAAACATACATAAACAATTTGAATAAATAGTTTAAAAAACTGTAGCCCGACAGCAAAAATGCTGTATTGTTTTGTACTCAGAATTTTGTCGTTATGACTGCAAACCTTTTTTTTTTTTCAGGATTCCCTAATATACGAGTATTATAGTAACATTCGCAATGTAGCTTTTATTTAAAAAAATACCCTATGTTACCCGGACTATAATAAGGAATCGATTGATACCTCATTCACCGAAATCGGCTTAGTAGTTTAGCCGCAAATGTGGAACCCACATAAAATCATTACCCTTCCTGTTGGCTTTGCCGGAGTCGGATAAAAATTAAACATTGAACTTAAAAATATTGTTTATCAGCAAAATCTATACTAATATTATAAATCTGAAGAGTTTGTTTGTTTGAACACGCTAACCTCAGGAAGTACTGGTTCGAATTGAAAAAATATTTTTGTGTTGGATAGTCCATTTATCGAGGAAGGCTTTAGGGTTAATAACATCACGCTGCGACCAATAGGAGCGAAGCATCAGTGAAAAATATTGCAAAAATAATCGAAATCATAACATTATTTATATTACACTAACGGGTCGTTATCGCGTTAAATATTATGAAGGTATCAATACCTATTTATTTACCCGACGTTTCGACTGGATTGCACCAAGCCGTGGTCACGGGCCGACTGATAACAGCTTCGCGAAGAGCGGGGTTCCACACCTACCCCCAATTGATCTTGATTATTTTTATTTTTCGCTATGAAATTGGTATGACACACAATACTGACAGTATCTTCACGACGGCGAAATGAGAGGTTCTTCGGCCTTGTACACTTGCTGATGACTGGGTTCCAAGTTGTTGATAGGCGGTATCCATCTTTGCGGTTGAAGTTGCTGTAATGTTTTTTGATTTATACCGCTTCCCGTACAATCCTGGAGTAATAGTGCCGGTCTTTGGATAGTACCTGTGGCTTGTGTAGCTCAATCCAGTGATTGGTCCCTGCCTCCAGCAAATGCTCAGCTAGCGCCGATTTTTGCGTCTGACGGCGTCTTACAGCTGTGATATGTTCTTTCACCCTCTCCGCTATTGTGCGTTTGGTTTGTCCGATATAAGAACTACCACAACTGCAATCTACCTTGTAAACGCCCGGTGTTTGTAGGGGAATAGTATCCTTCGGGGTGCGCAGGTGGTTAGCGACTTTCGAATGGAGTATTTCTTGAGCACTGTTCCAACTTTGTCCGTCACTTCTTTGACATACGACATGAATGCCGGTACTCTGTCGACTCTGGGATAGTGTACTATTATAATATGTGTTCAAATCGCGAAAGTTTTAAATCGCTATCATAATAACAGAAATTGACGCGGACGAAGTCGCGGGCAACAGCTAATAAACAATAATTTGTTTTGTTTGTGTGAACCACGGTTTCACGGTTTCGACGGACACAGTCAAGCAAGAAGAGGTGTACGAAACTTTCGTATACCTCTTCTAGGTCGACTGTGTCCGTCACCTCGGCCCGCCCGCCCCGGGGTCTTTTCATTTTCAAACTTTCGGCGCAATTACGAAAGTAGTTGTAAAGTTTCACATCGGCCCCTTTAGAGATTTTCATTTGCAAGAATGAATTTCTAAATTACAAATGAGCGGTTTGCTTAAAATTTCCATCGTGTTTCCAGTTTCTCTGAAGTATCTATTACCGACTGTGGAAAGTCGTTTGGGAACGTCTTTTGTATTTTTGTGCTCATATTACATTTCAATTTAGAAAGGGATTTACGTAAGATATTGACTAAAAATAATATAGGTATATTCAATAATCCCTTACCATTTTTAAAATCAGTGGCTTACTGCCGGTCCCAATAATGTATATACCTATCTTCAGTTTTGGCATATCGGAGATAGAAAACATCTTCTGTCTCTGATTTTGCCTGTCCAGAGAATCAAAGACAGAAGTTGTTTTCTATCTCCGATATGCCAAAACTGAAGATAGATAGGTTATTAGGACCGGCCGTTAGTATGTTAATAATTACAGACTCTGAAACAATAGGGTTAGTTTTGATTTCTTATTACTGGTATAAATTATAAAGTGATTAAAGAGTGAAAATTTAGAAAACAATTATATCTTGTTTTGTTTGCCAACCATGGGTAGTTGGTCACACCAACACCCCGTTGGTCTAGTGTTTTAAATACCGGGCCAAGATCTCGGGGTCCCGGGTTCGATCCCCGGGTCGGTAAGTAAAACAAATAGTTATAGGTAAGTGTTAAATTGTCATACCCATACCACAAGAATAAAATTAAATCTAAATACATGAATATATTCATTAAATTAATTTTAGCGTGTTTTTAAATTATCCATCCTCATCAACATACATTTCGTCGTGTTTTAAGATCTAGGTACCTATATCTGTAAAAATTACATTTGGTTTCAAATATAAATTAAATACTAATATACTATACCTACGACGCACCATGGTACTAGTCTGCCCAATCATTGGGGACTACCGTTTCTTTGCTCACCAGTTGGCGCCACTGTAGACTGAGTTCCAGAGGTATAGCTGTAAAAGGCGACTTTAAAAGATCGGCGCCGATACAAAGTTTTAGACACTCTCCATTTCCACTCCGTGCGGTGCAGACGTCCGTCTGCCCGTGCGCCCCTCCCTTCCTTCCGGTGATAGGCGAATGCCATACACCAGCGCTCGCACTCGCATTATTTTGCATCGTTGTGCAATTATCCGTTATTAACTGTACTCACTGTTTGTATCAAAACAGTGATACTTTAAATAACCGATCGCGTTTGAGTTGGTTGATACCTTACGGTGGCAACGAAGCCAACTGAGCGCACCCGGTTCGCTCTCCGGGGCCTCCAGGCCCTGGCAAAAACCGCAGTCCCGGGCCCACTGCACTTGGGCCTAGTCCCAAGGGGAAGGGAAGAACGGCTATCCACTAGGGATACCGTTCACTCGCCGCCCCCCCTCCCCCCTGCCTCTGGCGGGGGGTGTCCCATTGTTTTTGTCTTTTGTTTCTTCCAATACATTCAGTATATCTTTCATATACTTATTCCATTATGGCCGACCTCAAGGCCCATCTCTTTGCCCGTCTGGAAAAAGATCCAGTATTCCTGGCTAAAATTGTGGCATTTATGCAAAACTACAAAGCCTCCCAAACCAATGAGACCCCATCTGGTCTTACAACTCCCGAGGACGTCCAGTCTACAGACGAAATGGATGTCTACAGCAGTCAGCACCACCTACTCTAAAGCGCACCCTGTCTGACAGGTCCGTTTCCCCGACCCTATCTCAGGAGTCCTCCACGTCTCTCCCTTCTGATGAGGCATTCCAGCCTGTCACGAGAAAGGGGAAGCGCGGGAAACGCGCCAAGAACCGGGGCTCTCCGGTACTTGAGTCGCCAGCGTCCCCTTCCCCCGTTCCATCCCCGGCCACCCCGGCCACCCCCGCTGTCCCAATCCCTCTGCATCGAGCAGGGACTGCACCAACGGTGTCCCCTGCTCCCACTGCTCGCCTAGACTCGCGGTCTAAGCCCACTTCCGCCAAACAAAAGGCGCCCCCACCCATTTTCCTAAGATGCAAAGAAAAGTGGACTGAAGTGTCCCGGCTTTGCATCGAGGGCAAAATTAAATACACCCGTGCATCCAACACGGGTGAAGCCATAAAAATAGAGGTGCCGAGCATCTCAGACTTCCGTAGCCTTATCGAGCTACTAACAAAAAACAAACTCCCTTATCACACTTACGCTCTTCCCGAAGAGCGCAAAGTACGCGCGGTCCTCCGCGGAGTCCCGGTAGAGCTCCACATGGATGAGGTCAAAGCCGACCTCACAAAACAAGGTTTCCCTGTCGAAGCTGTACATGCAATGTACGGCCAGGGCAAACGCTGTTTCCCCCTAATGTTGGTCGTCATGACCAACTGTCCCCGCGCCCGTGATTTGTTCAGGCACAAAGAGATTGTAGTCTGCGGCCTCTCCAATATCAGGGTAGAACCCCCGCGCAGCCGTGGGGTCCCAGGCCAATGTCACCGCTGCCAGCTCTATGGGCACGCAGCGGCTAACTGTACAGCCCCACCAAGGTGCGTTAAGTGCCTTGGCTCCCACTCCACCAGGGAGTGCGAACGCACGCGCGACACCCCCGGGGAACCGGCGTGCGTAAACTGCGGCCTTATTGGCCACCCCGCCAACTGGCGGGGATGTGCACGCGCGCCGCGCCCGAAACCCCAACCTCCCATGAGGTCGCAGGTTGGCCCCCCTACCCACACATTCACCAACTTCCCTGCTCTCCCGAAATCGGGCGGCAGCCCCGGCCACTAAGCCAGCAGGGAGCTGGAGGAAACCCCTCAACTCAGCACCCAAACCTCCCCCCTTCACCCCGCATAAGAGGATCCTGATTCCGCCACAAAAATCGCGTTCACACAATAGTGACGACGATTTCATCTTGGTGTCCGACTTTATCGATAATATCGATATCGACGAAGTAAATATAATTAAAGTTTTATAAATAACTATCTTCATATCAACAAACTAACTTCTGAAATAGTTGCTCTTTGAGGCCGCCTATTTTATCGCTTTTTCTTAATTCCGCTTTCGAAGCGTTCACATTAATCGCCAAATAATCCATATTTGCAATAATTTTACGTAGGAGATCACTTTCCAGCAGGTAAATTAAAGAAATTATAATTTATGTAACGAAGCCCGCTAAAACCAGTGAAAAGTGAATGTTATTGGACCTCACGCGACACAAGCGCCTCTAGTTGCAAATTCACTAGCGATAGCCCCCATTATACTGAAGTGCAATTTAAGAGCCAGAGGAGCGGAGACAGAGCATTCTCCGAACACTCTTACAAACCGCTGGCACCCTAGCGAGCTGAAGCGGCTGCGGCAACCACCGAAGGCGACTAACAAGCCGAAGCTGCGTAAGCGAGCGATTTTTATACGCGGCTCTGCTCGCGTAACTTTCACGTAGGCGGAAACCTTTGCCTATTAGTGGGATATCTATATTATTATAATATAATATTATAAAGCTGAAGAGTTTGTTTGCTTGTTTGTTTGTTTGTTTGAACGCGCTAATCCCTGGAAGTACGGGTTCGATTTGAAAAAATCTTTTTGTGTTGGATAGCCCCTTTATAGAGGAAGGCTTTAGGCTGTATAACATCATGCTGCGACCAATAGGAGCGAAGCATCAGTGAAAAATGTTGCAAAAATAATCACTATCTCATTAAAAAAAATATATGCGGACGAAGTCGCGGGCAACAGCTAGTCGTATTAAATTTCTCAAGGTCTAATGTAATATATTATTATCTACGAGATTTCATCAAAGGTATAGTTGTTAAGGTCGGAAAGCATAACTTATAGACAGACAGACAAAGCCAATTCCCAATTTTTGTATTAGAAAGGATTTCCACAGAATACCTATATATCGCGTTACATATGAAATCAATGAATACTTTCGCAATAATAAACTAAACTATGATGAGTGTATTGCATTTTGCAAATTAAATCTCGTTTGTCATAATTTGCTACAACAAACAAACAACCTGGGCCCCAATTCCGCTAATTTACAAATGGCTCAATAGAATCGCAATGGCATCGCAATCGTGTATTTTGACATTACTACCATATTAAAGGCACTGATCAGCTCAAGTTATTGTACAAGGGGCGGCTAAAAAAGCGTTATCGACTCGAGGTCTTACAAATATTTAAAACAATACAAACTGTAAAAAGGGTACTTACCTACTCGTCTTTTCTACTAAATATGCACTTGCAATTAAGAATAAAAAACTTAACCGCTCAAGTAAGATTATCTTAAAGTGTTAAAAAAACAGGCAAAGTTTTTGTTAGCACTATTGGTATTTCTAAGAAATTGCAGTTGAGGGACTATGGTCAGCTTTTCGCAATGGACTTTGCACTTCAGTGTAAATTGAAAGAACAAAAGAAACAGTGTTAGAAATAGAACGCCGGAATCCGGATCCGGAATAGTTCCGGAATATACTAAGTATGTGAATTTTATTTATATCATGACATTTAAGTATTTGTAGATCCAAAGAATAATATTAGGGGTTAAAGTATGAAATTGCCGTTTTGTATGGACGAAATCGAGAAAAGTAATTTTTCCATACTAACATTTTTTTAGTTTTTTTTAAAAACGCCTGAACCGTTTTCGATGCAATTAAAGGTGAAAGTTAGATGGTTATAAAGCTACGCATTATAGTATTTAAATTTCTGAAAATCAAAGTATATAATACAAATATACTTAATTGAAGCAAGAAGGTCAGCTGACACATTGTAAGGGGTCTTTTCAACGACTTCCTTTGAAGTAATAGGCACTAGTATTGCATTTTTTTTTAGTCAAAAGTTACTTTATTAAGTTTTTGATACAATACAAAAATAATTACGCAATAATATGACTATACTTAAGAGCTATAAACAAAATAAAAAGTGGTAAAATAATCGGCAATTTCATACTTTAACCCCTATTACTAACACGCAAGTACTATGACACAACAAGAGTTCGTTTTTTTAGGGTTACGCAGCCGAATGGCAAAAGACAAAATATTGTGGTATTTTATTTAATGTTGGTGAGGAACCCTTAGCGCGCGAGTCCGACTCGCACTTGGCCGGTTTTTTACCCTGCAGCAGCGTATGTATTTTAAAGTATTTTCCCAAACTGGCTTGTACGGGAGGTTGGAATTCATCAATCCAAGCGAGACCTGCGATTCTCAAAATGATAATTTAATGTGGACAACATCACACACATTGTTCTGATACCAAGTGAGGAACTATTTAAAGCACTCGTATTGGGGATATCAGAAACAACGAAGGTACCAGAAACACCCAGTCTAAAATCAATAAGAGCTTCCAATTTCACTTTTATCCGTTCAGCCTTTCAGACGTGATTGAATAATAGACATCTAACGATTCATTCGCAATTTGTAATATTATTAGCAGCTGTCGGCCGCAACTTCGTATGTTTCACACGTACTATCACGGGAATACTTTTCGGGATAATAAATAGACTATAATATGCTATTCCAGCCTAATATCTACCTATTTTATAAATTTAAAATAAATCCCTTCAGCCGTTTTGATTCAGTAATGAACATCCATCCTTTCTCATTCATACTATTAATAAGATAAAAGTAAGTAATACTTTTCTTTCTTGGTAAGTGCCTAAGTGGTTACACGTTTACGTTATGTTTTCAGTCATTTTTAATTAGTGGAGTGTAAGGACGCAAATTCTACGCAAGCTATTTTTTTGCAGCTTGAATAAAATTGTAATTAATTGGATTTTTGAACGCCTAGCGACATCTATTGATGGTTCCTGGTTTCGTCGCTACGGCACCGTATTGTGTCATTTAATCCTTTTTACTAATTTCAAATTTGGAATATCTATTTAATATTAAATTTTCCTTCTGGTTCGTTCCTATTAAAGGAAATGAGGGCTATTTCTTAATTTATTAAAATCCCTTCCATTTAAGTGCATTAGTATGATCTATCACTTTTGTGAATCGAGACGACGAATCGGAACGTCAGGACAGGAAGGATAAGGTTTTTTTAAGACACTTGACCTATGAACGCAGACCAAATGGCGGATATATGTTTATAGAGGTTGTTAATAACAATCCAAAGATCTAAGTGCATCTAATACAACTTATATTTGAAAAACGAATAGCTAAACAACATGAGGTAAAATATATTGGAGTATTCCTTTATTTTCACCGCTTGATCAAACTCGTTTGTGCGTGGTTGTAAAATCGTATTGTTGTTTCAGAGGAATTTCTAAATAATATTTGTGGTGGACGAGGGATATGTTTTCTGAAAGATCCATGATTAATTTTCTTCAGTAAACGTAAGTATTTACTTTGATAAGTGTGTTTCCATACCTCATGTTTTGTATCAAAAGATAGGTTACTAATTTGATGAATTTCTTTTCAGATGGGTTTATATTTCATTTTTCACATTCTAGTTATTTTCATATTCAAGATATTCCTTTTAGTCCTTACTTTCATTTCTTATCAACATTTAACTTGAGGTTCTGTTCCTGATGATGAACATAGGATTTGTATGGAACGACTTGTGAAGTCGATATAGTTTTGGGTTTTCAACGTTGGGTTGTTCTTGGAAACTGACATGGACTTACATCCTGCAGCTTAGTAGCCACGAGAAGGCTCAGGACCTAACCAGGGACTCCAAGGAATGTTCTGAAGCGAGGCACTGACCGATCCGGATGAGTATACAACGTCTAAAGGTACCATCTTCTTTCTTTTCCTGTGAGGGCAGCTCTTGAAACCATAGTTCTATTTTAATTTTAATATATTGTAAAGTCGAGTCTTTTTAACTGAGCTATTTAGATTATGCAGAACAATTAAAAAAAATTATAAATTATATTAAAATGAGTCATATCTCTAGTACTAATTAGTTAAAATAAATATACTTAGTAAATACTACTGATTGTTTATTTTTCAACATCCCGTAGCCAGTCAACTTGGTTCTTTATAAATTTCTGCAACCCGGGCATAGACTAACCTACCTTTTAGTCCTTTACTACCTGTTCTACACCACCTAAAGGGCACCCACCACCACCTCTTCCTTGAAAGAGGTATAAAACCTTTTCCAATGATATTGTAAAGTATAGATATGTTACCTTCATAGTGATTCACGTATTAAATCTATTCCAAGCAATCAAAACTGCACACATTCACAAGTTTCACTGATAAGCAGAACAAAAGATGCGAAATAGCATGCGAATGGAAGAGATGGCTATAACTTTTAACGATTACCGCTCGTGATTGCGCTCGACGCAGACTATGTACAAAACTTGTTAATTAGGACGTATTTGAGCCTTCACAACGCGCGCGCTTACAACAAATACCTGCTTCGTTTTAATATAATATCATTGACCTTTTCTATACATTATGAGATTGGATGTGGTTCATTTACGCTGTGAGAGATCGGTGCGAAAAAGCCTTACCACATGTTCACGTATTGAAATCAAAATATAGTTTTTACGCTATCGCACTTTTTTGAAAATATTAATGTGCTCTCTAATCGTTAGGCTTTTCAACAGTCGGCATAACATATGTTTATTCCATCGAGCGTCCTTTAAATTAAGTCAACTTAGTAGATAATGTCTAAAATATTTGCTGGCTCAATAAGATCTTGTAAAAAGAAATTGGAAATTCTAGTTTTTTAAACTATCTACTTGTAATTGATTTTAGTAGACCTAGGCTTATATTCATTACAGTAAGTTTCAACTGATACCAACTGGGATTAAAGTAACCCGTAGGTACGGCCAACAAAATGGTCTACCAGTTTTGACGAAATGTCATGTGTAATTAAATAGCGATAAAGTTCTCATGCACCTATGACGCATTAGTATTAAGAGGAAACACCACGGCCGTTTTTCGGATAATGCCAGTAGAGCAATAATTTTTATTACAAAAATTTATGGCCACTATTAGCATGTTTCTATGTTTTCTCTTTTTTCATAAATTAATTAATAAAAAAGATATGAGCCTTCAAAAATCGAAAAAAAAAAACGCCAGATTTTCCGCTGTGTCCAAAAATCCAATAAAACAAGTTTGGCTAAATTTTAGAAAAAAAAAGAAAACATACAAACAACACGTCCAAAGCCTTTCTTTAAATTTTAATAAAAAAAGTATTTAAATCGGTCTAGTTTTGGAAAAGTAATCGGGGGACTACGAAACGTTGATTTGGTGTGTTTTTAGTAGGTATTTTCGGTCCAAGAAGCAGTTGTCTCTATCACACTCTGCGGTGAATGCGTTTGGTACTGCGCGACAGCAATAGATTTTACAAATACCTATTTTTTAATTCTCTCGCCCGTAGTGTTTCCTTTTAATTGCATGGGAAAATCAACCCTGTTATTCTTTGACGCGCGAACTATTTTGAACCTTACGAGTGATAGACCACTAGCTTGGCCGACCCACATCAAAACTTGTCTGACGGAAAAAAACAAAGTCCAAAGTAGCTTAGCGTCCAGTTCAAACATGAAGTTATCGATCTATTAACGAATAGTATTGCATGATAGATTCACCATTTTATTTAATCAATTTTAAGTACCTGCCTAATTTAATTTTTGAAATCTTTTTTTTTCCAGTAAATTAGTACAGGTCCCATTGTTCGTTCGACCTACAATTTTTTTATAAATGGAAATGTATACTAATCCCTCTTTCATTTTAAGTAAATTAAGTGATTAATGTATGTTTTATTTTATTTTATTTATTTTTATTTTGAAAACAATAGATTTTTTATGGCAGATTTAATGCTTTATAATATTAAATATATACTAAATTAGGAAGCAGTACTAGTACCTACCTACCTACAAGGGCGTGAGTTCACTTTTTTTTGCCATGGTAGAGAACTATAATTGTTTTTTTTTTGTGACCGTGTTAAAAAGAGAGGAATAAATCACAAAACGATACGCGATGCAATATTTTCCTACTTGAAATAAGCCGCTATAGGAAAGGTGGTAGGGCTTTCTGATAGCTTTTTGTGTCAGCTTTTAATAAGCTTGGGGCTTTAGCGTCTGCCGCCCTTGGAAATACAAATAATGTTATTAACCTTATTATCGCCCGTTTTATCATCGGCGTAGGAGGGCACACAATTAGAAATTAATCTTATCTCAAGATTAAAAGACTCGATGCTCCTGTTGTTTTACTTCAAAAATATTGTAAATATCTTGTAGGTCAGTCTTGTTATACCTGTAGGTCCAGGTTTTTTTAAACTTACATTTAATTTGGAATTGTACATTATCAATACTAATATTATAAAGCTGAAGAGTTTGTTTGTTTGTTTGAACGCGCTAATCTCCGGAAGTACTGGTTCGAATTAAAAAATTCTTTTTGTGTTAGATAGTCCATTAATCGTGGAAGGCTTTAGGCTATATAACATTACGCTGCGACTAATAGGAGCGAAGCATCGGTGAAAAATATTGCAAAAACGGGAAAAAATATTGATATTAATCGCGATCATATAAACAGATATTGAAGCGGACGAAGTCGCGCGCAACAGCTAGTTATTGATAATAATTCTAAGCATATACTACAATTTAACTTAAATAAACATAAAAAGCAAAAATATGACAGCGATTAAAACTAATTACAAAAAATACGTGTGTAGCGTCAGCACTATGTGTGTGCGACAATGCGTAGCCCCACATAATATGTATCGGTCATAGTACAGTGACCAAAAAAAAAATATTGTGTGTAACGCTTCAAGTTACCACAGCAATGATGGGTGCTGGCATAATCACCACGCCTGCCAATTGCGTGTTGGTGATCACAAACCCAAGCAATGTTAGAAAATACGAAATTTTTCGTTGCTCGTCCCGGGGATCGAACCTGGGACCCCGAGATCTTGGCCCGGTATTTAAACCACTAGACCAACGGGGCGTTATTTGAACGTACACTTAGATAGAACCTCCTACAGGATCATAAGACTGCCGGCGGTCGCGATAACAATAGTTAATTGTGTCTGGAATAAATAATATTATCTATTAGGTATAGAAAGGAAGAAAATACATTTATTAAAATTTGGACATCACACACAGATAGATTTAAACAGACAAACACAGAACCTCCTCGTTTTTTTTGAAGTCGGTAAAAAATAATAATGGTTTATTTTTTATTTTTTAACACATTTTTTTTTTTATTAAAAACATAGAACAACAAGAATATCGAGCAGTGCCACTACGTGTCCGTGACGTCCACTTTAAAAGGACCTCACTCAGCATGTGCCATGGCCCGAGTAGGCCATGGCGCTGGTTATTATATTGTACTACGTGTCTTCAACGTATCAAAAAGTTTCTTACAGTCCACAAACGCCAAGCAAGTTTGCCTATCGGTCTCCTCCGCTTTTAATTTTTTAAGGGTTCCCTAGCCGAATGGCAAAAAACGGAACCCTTATAGTTTCGTCAAGTCTGTCTGTCTATCTTTCTGTCCGTCCTTATGTCACAGCCACTTTATTCTGATTTCTGAAAGTATTAGCATTACACAGTTGAAACTTGGCAGGTAGGTGTATCCTGTTGACCGCTTTACGATGCTTATACAAAAATTAAAAAATTATGAAATTTAAGGGGGTTTTCTTATACATAGAACTAAAAGAAAAAATTTTTTTACTCAAACTAGATAGGTCCATTTAAATGACATGGAGGTTCTTAGAATCATTTTTTCAAAAGTCTAACATTTGGAAGATAGACGCTTCCAAAGTGGTAAAATGGGAGTCCGACTCGCACTTGGCCGCTGTTTTACTTGCAGCAGCGTATGTATACAGTGCTAAAGTATTTTCCCAAACTGGCTTGTACTAGAGGTCGGAAGTCATCAACGATACCAATCACAATGTAATGTGGACAACATCACATACCTACATTGTTCTGATCCCAAAGTGGGTAACAATTTAATGCACTCGAATTGTAAATCAGCAACAACGAAGGTATCGCAAACACCCAGACCCTGAGAAAATGTAGAAAATAACTTTTTTTCTACATTGACCCGTCCGGGAATCGAACTTGTAGCAGGAGACACCCTGAAAATCGGTGTGTAAGCCACTCTGCCAAGAGTGCCAAGAGGGTAGTCATATTAAGGATACATTTTATTTTAAATTATTGAAAGGTTACCACAATCAAAACTGTTTACAAAAACCTTTATGAACAATATATATACTCGAATTCGCTAGCGCTAAATTAAAAAAGTTTACAATCATGCCGGCCCAAACAAATTAAAAATATGTCGAGTAAACAATTTATTGTGTACGAGAAGTAAAAAGTTTACGAAGGCGTAATTGCCCTGAGAACATTCATGCAGTAGAACATCGATTTATAGTAAGAACTAGATAAATAGTCCGATTACAAAATGACACCTAAAACTGTTTTCATTTGAATGATGTTGATTTTATGTCAATGTTTAATTTATAACCCTACCAAATTATATCGGCATGCAATGGGGACTACCGTTTCTTTGCTCACCAGTTGGCGCCACTGTAGACTGAGGTCCGGAGGTATAGCTGTCAAAGGCGATTGGCGCCGAAACAAAGTTTCGCCGAAAATCTTGAATCTAATTAAGGTTATATTGTTTATAAATTACTATCTTGATATCAACTAACTAACTTCTGAAATAGTTGCTCTTGAGGCCGTCTATTTTTGCGTTTTGTCTTAATTCCGCTTTTAAAGCGTTCACATTAATCGCCAAATAATCCATATTTGCGATATTTTACGAAGGAGATTACTTTCCAGCAGGTAAATTAAAGAAATTATAATTTATGCAACAAATTCCGCTAAAACCAGTACAAAGTGAATGATATTGGACCTCACGCGACACTAGCGCCTCTAGTGGCAAATTCATTAGCGATAGCCCCCATTATATGGGTATTCATGTTAAGTTGTAACCATTCAATTCATATTGGTTGTACTAAAAGTGCACTTCTACGTCAAATGGTCGTAATTTTAGTTAGGACATATTAGATACTTTTTTGACGCTGATTTTTGTTCTTGTTTTTAGGGTTCCGTACCAAAAGGGTAAAAACGGGACCCTATTACTAAGACTTCGCTGACTGTCCGTCTGTCCGTCTGCCCGTCGCT
Source organism: Anania crocealis (assembly GCA_949315895.1). Classification (NCBI taxonomy): domain Eukaryota; kingdom Metazoa; phylum Arthropoda; class Insecta; order Lepidoptera; family Crambidae; genus Anania; species Anania crocealis. Next base: position 4,693,356 of record OX438856.1, read on the forward strand.
CTGTCACCAAGCTGTATCTCAAGAGCCGCGATAGCTAGACAGTTGAAATTTTCACAAATTATGTATTTCTGTTACCGCAATAAAAACAAATACTAAAAACAATATAAAATGAATATTTAAGGGGGCTTCCATACAATAAACTCGTTTTTTTGGCCTTTTTGGTACGGAGCCCTTCGTGCGCGAGTCCGACTCGCTCGTTTTATTTTATATTATATCAATGAGTTAGACGTAAGAACTCTGGTTAGTCAATAAAAAAGTCAGTGTTTGGTATTTTATTGTCAGTGATTAGTTTTATTTAGTAGTATTTGGCGCCGATTGAAATGTGGTGGCTTATTCTTTTTGCCAGTACAATTTTAGTAAAAATAAAATGGTTGTCAACTATAATATTCTCCCTAGTCAATAAAAAAGCCAGTGTTTGGTATTTTATGGTCAGTGATTAGTTTTATTTAGAACTAGTATTTGGCGCCGATTAAAAATTGGTGGCTTATTTCGCTTTGTCAGTACAATTTTAGTAAAAAAATAATTGTTGTTAACCATATTTTCCCAGATTTTGAAGTCTTTCTGGTTATGTTCAAATTTGAACGGGACCACCTTATTTTAGCTAGACCATGACGAACAAAAACAGTTTATCGAAATCGATAAAAAATTTGGGGCGGTCTGGTCATGCAATAAAAAAACGTTTCAAATTGACCACTTTCTCTTTTTTTGTGTTAAAATACCATTTACAAAATTCTTTATTTTCTAGAGTTAGGAATACAAGTGTTAGGTTTTCTTTAAAATAAACTTAGTTAATGGTTTGCAAAAAAAAAATAAGTATGTGAGGCAAAAAACAAGTAAAATATACAGTTAGTAAGGAAAAGGAAAAAAAAATGAAAAATTAATATATACAGGTCAGAAAAACAATAAAACTACCTAAAGCCGATTTCCGCCCCGAGCTGTCCCTACAGTAAAAGTGCCCATGACGCTAGCCGCGTTACATCGCTGGTTAGCAAAGGACAATCCTTGCACTAGGAACAACCCGTAGCGGGGGTAAAATAAAAATGTAAAATAATGTGTTAAAATAAAAAAAAACTAAATTCCGTATGGTTTAAGACTGTAATACTATTTTTACCTGAAACCCTGATAAAAAAACCTGATATAATAGTGATGACTATTATATTGATTATTTAAGTCGAGCTTTTCAGGCGGTTTAAAAAAGCACGGTGTATAAATGTCTGAGTTTCGTTTAAAACTAAATTACTATTAGCAAACTTTAATATATTATAGGTAAATCAAACCATTTTTTGACGAACTCCATGGCAAAGTGGCCTACACACCGTCCCGGACGGGTAAATGTGAAAAAAAAAGTGTTTTTATACATTTTCTCGGGTCTGGGTGTTTGTGGTACCTTCTTTGTTTCTGATTTCCTCAATACTAGTGCTTTAAATAGCTACTCATTTTAGGATCGAACAATGTATGTGATCTTGTCTACATTTATTTTTATTCGAAAGTCAAAGAACGCAACGTCTACCTATACTCCAGCATCACTGCTGGTACCATCTGCGCCATACAGCCGCCCGCCACACACCTCCGGATAGCCGACTCAAACACTTTCGCCACCGTTGACAGATACCACTGGGCGATATCCAGTCACATCAGACACCGTTGTACCCATTCAAACTGGGATGACTCGTGTAACTTCCGTAGGCTTATGCCTGATTTACACTCAGCCCTTCCATTGCTCCCGTCCCTGCCTGCAATATTTCCCTAAATAATTCCGCAGCAACATCGACGCGGGTAAAATGTTCACATTCAGCTCATAACCTACTTTACCGAGCGTATCGCAACGATGGCTGACGTCAAGGTTGTAGTGGTGACAGCAGTATGCCTGCGGCTAGTGAGCGGCTAGTGAGCTAGAAGTGCAATGATGGCGCCCGTGTCCGTGTGTCTGTGCAATGATAGCGCTCTTAGTGGACATGGCATTCCGTAAACTAATTCAAAATTTGTAAATATTTTTTGGTATTTTGTAATAAATGGTTGATCCGGATATCTTCGTTTCATAAAACGATTATTGTTATATTTGCACGTAATTTAGTGTAAATGAAAATTATCCAGTAATTTCATTTCACGGCAGCTATCCATCCATTTGTTTCTTTGCTTGAACTCCCATTTTGCTGTTGGGAACGAATTAAACTTGCACAAACTGTTTTTCCCTTTGTTTCTTCACCCAATAACACAAAACGTTCTGAAATTTTTAGTTTTTAAATCCAAAACACCAAAATCATAAAAATTGGTCCAGCCGTTCTCGACTTATAAGTGATGTAACTAACACGACTTTCTTTTATACATATAAACAGAATGAAATTTTAACCACTTTCCAAATTTTAATATAACAATTGACGTATTTTTTTTTTATTTTGGCATAGCCCAGTACAAAAGTGTCAAGATAAAGCACATAGAAAATATCCGCCAAAAATCTAAAATTATTGATACGACCGCGTTAACAACACTTTTTTACGCGATCTCATCTATTCATTACGATACTATTCATAAGTTTTTTATTTTCCTTTTATACCATAACAAGCTTAGGACCGTAAAAATTGAAAACTATATACCTATACGACCATTTGGATCAGTGGCAGTAAACGCTGCTTTTGAGCCATGGGTCGCGGGTTCAATCCCCGCACAGTACAAATATTTGTGCGCATATGAACATATCTGTTTGTACTGGTCTGGGTGGTTTCTATGTACTATAAGTATATATTTACTAAAAAAAAATATTTATGTAAGTTTTTCGGTTGTCTAGTACTCCATACGACAAACTACTTACTAGTAGCTTAATTTGGGACTAGATGGTTCTGTGTGGCATGTCTGAAAAATATTTATATTTATTTATATTATATTTATGTATAGAGGCGTGAGACAGGGAGATGTCATCTCTCCGAAACTGTTCTCTAACGCACTGGAAGATGTCTTCAAAACACTGGACTGGAACGGACTGGGCATCAAAATCAATGGCGCATATCTCAGTCACCTTCGCTTTGCCGACGACATAGTATTGATGGCAGAATCGGTGCAGGATTTGCAGAAAATGCTGCAAAGCCTTAATGCTGCTTCAACGTCGGTCGGTCTCCGGATGAATTTGGACAAGACCAAAGTCATGTTCAACGACTTTATCACTCCGGAGCCGATCTTGATCAACGGTGAAGCGCTCGAAGTTGTCCAAGAATATGTCTACCTCGGGCAGATATTGCAGTTAGGTAGAGACAACTTTGAACGCGAAATCACAAGAAGAGTGCAGCTGGGTTGGGCAGCGTTTGGGAAGTTGCGTCATATCTTCTCGTCGTCACTACCGCAATGCCTGAAGAGTAGGGTGTTCAATCAGTGCGTCCTACCCGTCATGACATACGGAGCCGAAACGTGGAACATGACGGTCAGGCTGGCCCACCGACTGCATGTCGCTCAGCGAGCTATGGAAAGATCTATGCTCGGTATTTCGCTGCGGGATAAAATCCGTAACGAGATTATCCGGCAGAGGACCAAAGTTATGGACATAATCCAAAAGTGTAGCAAGCTGAAGTGGCAGTGGGCTGGCCATATTTGTCGCAGAACCGATGAGCGTTGGAGTAGACGGGTTCTCGAATGGAGACCACGTCTCGGCAAACGTAGTGTAGGACGCCCCCCTGCCAGATGGACCGATGACCTGAAGAAGGTCGCTGGTAGTGCCTGGACGAGGAAAGCGGGGGATCGTGCACTGTGGCGTGCCCTTGGGGAGGCCTACGTCCAGTAGTGGACTGCAATAGGCTGATTGATTGATTGATTTATATTGCGAAAAATATTTTTTGGTGAAAATTTTATTTACATTTTTTACTTCTTAAATGAGTTCTAAATACGAAACTGAACGCCTATAAAAATTTTGGAAGGTGGTTAAAATTTCATCCTTTATAGATAGAGACATAGAGAGAGTATGTAAATCAATGAAAATTGTATAGCAATTTGACACATGACAGTCCTAGTTTTTTTGCACATTTCTGCCACATCGCTCGCTGCGATCGATTTGATGGTCCACCCACTTTGTACATATCGAGTACTGATTTAAAAACCATTTAAAACTAATTTGCCTACAATTCTTAATAATACTTTGCTTTTATAATACATATTTCTTTAAAATCAAACATGGAAATTGAAATTGGATTTTTAAATTTATTCCTTGTAATTACTCGTTTTTACTAAGTGTTCTAAATGTAGAAGACTCTTTGTACCTAATCTTGATCAAGTTTTGTAATCTGTATCTTTTTGTGAAGAGTAGCTTTATCTTTAATTTCTTTTATTATCTCTCGGGTTTATTAAATGGAGTCCACAAATGAAGATCGTTCGATACTTGAAATCTGCATTTCAATTGGTGTTTCAAGTCAATTTTCTGTCGTTAGTTCTTGTGTTAATTACCATTGATTAACTTCTATAATAATAACAGTGCTTCTATTTTAAAATAGAATTCAAAATGACGAAAAGTACGTTCCACGGTTGAATAAATAGGTCTCCTAAAACATGAAATCGTGGTGTACAAATAGGTAGCCAGGCCTGTCCTCGGTAATTAATATTAATGAACTGTGACACGCCGTTCAACATCGCCTGTCGCTGTGTTTCTTTTGATTGTAAATTCTGCGCTTTGTACTTGTTGCATAGTAAACGACCATGTAAAAATATACCAAATATTCAGCCTGCATAATGTACTGGTTTTATGACGAAAAAGCTTTAGATCTCGCTTTAGATTTCCACGGAATATTTTACAGAATTTTAAAGTGTTTGTAGGTATTCATTTTCAATAATTTTTATCGTTGAAGTATGTACAAATCACTTACATTAAGCAGGATGTAAATAACAATGCTAGAAAAAATGTAACAATAAATTATGTATCTCTGTTTAAATTTACTGAGTTTATTTTTACTGAACTTTAAGTATCTTACCATATTAGGTACAATCTTACTAATGTTGGATTGCTGGCTTGAGTTCGGCATTAACTTAGGTAATACATATTATGTCGTTCCACGCAAATAAACAATTATGCAGGCAGCTTCTAATTATGGCAACACTGTAAACTTGTACAATTGCGAATGTTTTTATGCTATCGAATGTGTATGTCTTGTAAGCTGTCCTTAAATAAATAAATAATAAAAAAATAAGAAGAAATGCCTTTTATGTCATACATTTCAGAAAAGGGCTCAATGCAGGACATGGTAGACGAACAAGGTATTTTAATAGATCAAAAAGAGACATTGCTTGCTACCACTTCTATTGAATATAATTAGTGCTTTTTTTACGAGTCCATAGGTATGTGAAATGGGTTAATATGAGAAATTGTTATAAAACTACCTAAAATTATGTTCTAAAAAATTTATATACTTACTTTCAAATTGACCGACAAATCAAAAGACGATATGATTCGGTTTCGTATAAAAGAAGTGCTCACTTGAACTTTGATATCAAGAAGATATACACTTTAAAAGAAAACAATATCCATCTATCCAGTTTTTAAGATAGAATATCCAATTACTACATAGTTTGAAATGAAAGATAGTTTACGGATTTAGAACGCGTTTATTTTTGATTTAACCCGACGTTTCGAACCCTTTACAGCGTTCATGGTCACGGGTAGACTAAGGCGTTATTCGTCTTTAAGATGGTAATTTGAAAACATTTTTAACTACCGCCTCTAATTTTTATCGTCAGTTATGTTCCTTTTCACACAAAATGAGCTAACTGTGTCCGGAGTCTTCGCAGTGTTGCCATGGTTTGTGGACTTCAATGATGATAAGACAGGGTCCCAAGCAGCTGGTAAATTCCAACCATCTTCTCTATTGAAATTAGGATGTTTTTTAATTTCTATTGCTTCGCGTATCATTCTAGGTACATATCGGTTTTCCTTAGCAAGAACTTTAGGTTTATCAAATCTAATGAAATGGTTGGGCTTATCAAACGCATGACTACAGACTGCAGATTTCGTTATACGCATGTTTTTCATATCGGCTATGTGTTCTTTTACCCGAGTACCTATACTGCGTTTGGTTTGACCTATGTAAGAGAGCCCACATTCACAGTCGAGTTTGTATACGCCTGGTACTTGATGGGGAATGTTACACTTGACTGGTCGTAAGAATTGGTTGATCTTCTTCGGCGGCTTGAAGTAGATCTTGATAGAAGCGCGCTTCAAGATGTTCCCAATTTTGTCTGTGACACCCTTCATGTATGGGAGTACCGCTGGTAGACGCTCAACTGTGGATGGTTTTCGACGGTCCGTGAAGTGGAGTCGCGGTACATGGAGTTTATTGAATTTAAGTGCTCGCTTGACATGCTGGAGTTCAGCATGCCGGTGGTGGTCATCACAGATCCGCTGGGCTCTCTGAAACAAAGTTTTTCCAACAGTAGCTAACTGTGAAGGGGGATGGTGAGAGTCACCGTTTAGGTACCTATCAGTATGAGTTGCTTTCCGATACACTGTGGTGCTCAAACTATGATCTGGATTCCTGATAATCAACACATCCAAAAAAGCTAACCTATTATTGGCCTCCAACTCCATTGTGAATTGAATGGAGTTGGAGGCCAATAATAGGTTAGCTTTTTGAGCGTCTACCAGCGGTACTCCCATACATGAAGGGTGTCACAGACAAAATTAGGAACATCTTGAAGCGCGCTTCTATCAAGACCTACTTCAAGCCGCCGAAGAAGATCAACCAATTCTTACGACCAGTCAAGTGTAACATTCCCCTTTAAGTACCAGGCGTATACAAACTCGACTGTGAATGTGGGCTCTCTTACATAGGTCAAACTAAACGCAGTATAGGTACTCGGGTAAAAGAACACATAGCCGATATGAAAAACATGCGTATAACGAAATCTGCAGTCTGTAGTCATGCGTTTGATAAGCCCAACCATTTCATTAGATTTGATAAACCTAAAGTTCTTGCTAAGGAAAACCGATATGTACCTAGAATGATACGCGAAGCAATAGAAATTAAAAAACATCCTAATTTCAATAGAGAAGATGGTTGGAATTTACCAGCTGCTTGGGACCCTGTCTTATCATCATTGAAGTCCACAAACCATGGCAACACTGCGAAGACTCCGGACACAGTTAGCTCATTTTGTGTGAAAAGGAACATAACTGACGATAAAAATTAGAGGCGGTAGTTAAATTTTTTTTCAAATTACCATCTTAAAGACGAATAACACCTTAGTCTACCCGTGACCATGAACGCTGTAAAGGGTTCGAAACGTCGGGTTAAATCAAAAATAAACGCGTTCTAAATCCGTAAACTATCTTTCATTTCAATGTATAGTGTTCGCGTAAACTCAAGAAAACAGTATACTAAATAGTTATACAATTTGAAAAAAAAATTTTGTACTGTTAAATTTACTAGTAGGACTGACATTAATTAACATTGCTGTGTATTGTGTCTAGTCGACAATTTATTGAAAGATTTAGGATTGTGTGCCCAGACTCAAGATACCATGCATGGTACCACCTTGAATAGTTTGGCTATTCTTAAGTATATAGTTAAAGCTTGTATATTTTTCCGATATTGCCTCCGAATATGTTTTTGTCCTTTGTAGTCATACTGAATAATGGTACTTATTCAATTTGGTAATGGCCCAATTGTATCGCGTTACCGTGTAAAATACATCATTGAATTATCATCACTCCAAATGTCATTTACTTTGGCATGTGACAGGATCTCAATTGAATTTTCCCGGGTCTCGAATAAAAATGTAACATTAAGTGGTGAAACGGCCTATTTGTTTATACACGTGACACTTTTACTGATGTTGAAGTAGTATTTGGTATTTTTTGCTGATCAATCATGCACGTGTTAGTCAAATGAAATTTAGGTGAGTGATCAATTTGAAAATGTATTGTTTAATTGACAAGAGATCCTAGAACAGTTATTAGTTAATACGTATTGCGAAGTTTGTCTGCCAATTTCGAGGAGTTGAATAATGAGCGCCTAGGTATCGGCGTCCGTAGCATTATTCAAAACAGAAGACGAAGCCTTCGAAGAATTCCGATAATTAATTGTAGACCTTACGCAAGATGCGTTTTTTAAATGGTTTGAAAGCTGATTTACCCCAATGCACAAGTTTATAGGGACTGAAGGGGAATATTTTAAATAATTGTTTTTTTATCATAGTTTTGTAAATTTTCATTTAAATAAAAAGTTTGGCTGAGTTGATGATGGTGATGATACAATTGAAACATTATGATACTTTACTGCTCAATTAAAAGTCAGCAATCGAACAACCCATAGCTCTGAATTGTCTTATCAAATACAGACCCCGTGTTTCAAAGAGAACAAAACTTTACTAACAGCTGAGTTTTTGTAGGATACTATCTTTTTTTTCCGGAACGAATCGGTCAAGAAATGTTTTACTTGACAAAAGTACTTAAAATCATTTTCCACTCCCTTAACTTTTACGTTAAAAAAGTTTGCTAACTAAAAAAAAATACGAGGACATCCCACGGAAATCGTTTGCCGGATTAAAGGCCATGATCATCATTCTCAGACCATATTAACTCACGGTTGGATATAATTTTATGTATCTCCATTCTCCAATATGAGGGTTTTGCCATAACTGCCACGTTTGGCGGGTTGGCGAACGCAGTTAGGCCAGTGGAGGAGGGAAAAGACTGCTTCCAATCTTCTTCTGGCTTGCCAAACCTAAAAATCCGAAATAAATTTCCAAAATTTAAAAAACTTCGTACCTCAAGAACCACGAAAAATCGTTTAACATATACGAGTATAGGGTATATTTGGATAGCCCTGGATGTAAGAAATCCAAAAAAAATTTTTGGACAACACCGTTTGGACCACCCTGTATTACCTTATCAATACGCCTACGTGACAGATGTTTTATGTAATAATAAGTAGGTTTTCTCATAGTATGAACCCAGCTCTTTGTCTATTAGAGAATGGGATTCTGTTTCGGCAAGTTACATATTCAGCATTCTAGCGTTCCCATTGCGAGGAACGAATACCTTTGATAAGGCTCCACTATTTAGTTAGAAAGACCAGCATTAGTAGTAAGATATCTTTGCATTTGCTTTGCAGAAACTTGTGATACTAAAGAGCGCAGGTACGAACTATAAATGAATTTTTAGTATTGTATAATACTCTGTTTCAATAAATTAAAGTGTTAACGAAAACTTTCTGAAATGTATTTTTAGGTATACGTACAATTTTTTTTCGGTAAATATAAATACAATGAATATAGTTTGGCTTTAGCAACTTTAAACATAATTAAGTCCCTTGAAAAATTTTGTCTCAGGCGGGACTCGAACCCGCATCTCCTCGCATGCCGGGCGGCGAGGAGATGCGGGTTCGAGTCCCGCCTGAGACAAAATTTTTCAAGTTTATATACTGATATTATAAGTGCAATTAAGTTGCTAAAATATCAAATAAAAGTATAAGTCCCTTGAATTTAAAGCATACTTCAGTACGAATAGCCCAGTCATCTGAGGGGTTTCGTTTTACTTTGTAGAGTAGCATTTAAAGTCAATCGACAGTCCCGTTTAAAGACACACGACAGCCATAAATGATATGATTAATGGTACGTATTTTGAACATACATTAATTTAAAATGTAAAAGATGTCGGTTAATTAGTATAAATTAGATTAAATTTAAATGTTTCATAGGTTTAAAAATAAAAAGTATTTATAATTACGAGTACATTATGTATTTTTTAATAATTTATAACCTTTACTTTAATTATGGCGTGTTTTTGATTAGGACTACCTTACATGTAGCTTAAATGATTTACATGGTTAAACACGATGCGCTGTCTGCATTTTAACTCAAAAACAATTTAGTTATTAGGAATTTAAATTTCAGAAAAAATATGCAAAATATCAATTTTTGTGGCTTTTAGGCATTACACCCAACCATAATATATTTTGAGACAAATTTAAGGATATAAAAATTTTACACAAGTTTTTAGCTAGGTACCTACCTATGTCCTTATTCTAATTCTTACCTTACTTTGATTAAAACAAATTTGATGTAACGCCGAGCTCGGGCATTATGACTGTTATTAATTAATTATTTGTAACATAGTCTTAACAATTTCTTGCAAATATTAAGAATTGAGTCATCTTTTTACGTTGCACGTTTTGGAGTTAAACTTTCGGTTGAGTTACGAATTGATATTCTTTAGCATCTAGATGATGACTCGATTTGTGTAGTTTGCGGTGGTCTGCCTACTAAGCAGATGGCCTGGGTTCGTTTTTCGCTCGTTCAATTTAATCTGATTAGCCTTTTAAACCGGTCCAGTGCGAGTCGGACTCGCGCACGAAGGGTTCCGTACGAAAAAGGCTAAAAAAACGAGTTTGTTGTATGGGAGCCCTCCTTAAATATTTATTTTATTTTGTTTTTAGTATTTGTTGTTATTGCGGTAACAGAAATACATACTATGTGAAAATTTCAACTGACTAGCTATCGCGGCTCTTGAGATACAGCCTGGTGATAGAGAGACGGACAGACGGACAGACGGACAGACGGACAGACGGACAGACGGACAGACGGACAGACGGACAGACAGCGAAGTCTTAGTAATAGGGTCCCGTTTTTACCCTTTGGGTACGGAACCCTAAAAACAGTAACAAGGTTTTTATTGTTTTTAGACTAAACTCGTTCATGCTACGGCAAGTTAGGTATACACAGAGTACCAACAGACAACCAAGAAATTTATCTAGTAAAGGGACATGGTCAGTTTTGGCCATGAACGGCTGGCGATAAGTATCTTAAAATATTACTTACTTTTTTATATACTTTATTTGATATTTTAGCAATTAAATTGCAATTATAATATAAAAAAAAACAATTGTCTCTAGGAATTTCCCAGGCATTTTTATTATTTATGATTGCCAAAGCGAAAATAAAATCGTAAATACTATTTCCGTTTTATGTGTTGCCATTAGTAGGAAGTAGTAGTAGATTAACTTAATAAATGATCTGTTTAATTTTTATTTGATTACCAAAATCATTTAAACAATGGAAATTATGAGAAAAATGGTAATTAATACTTATATTAAATAATATTATTTTGTACATTTTATGATTTAAATTAAGCTAAGATTGGATTGTAGAATCAATTTATCTATCGAAAACCGATTTATATTGCGCTCCGTGAGTGTTTTCTTTAATTTCAAAGAATTAGGCTACCAACATGGGGCAAGAATCCTCATCTTCTGACTACTATCGCCTACAAATGGATTCCGAACCTGGCTAGGACATTGACACTGTATAATAAAATGTAAAGAAGAGAGGTCAAGAATATAAATATGACAAGAAAAATATATTTTGTACATGTTTGAATTGGATGCGCGCGACCGCCGAGTAGGTGCTGGAAGAAATTCATAAATAATGCTGCATCTATATTTCTGGCCGAAGGACAGTAGGCTGTTGTGGTAGTTTGGTATATGTGTTGGGCAAAAAAATATTTATCCTCCAGCCCAGTTTTCAGATGAAATACCGATTAAAACGTATAACGGGATTTAAACGCGAACATACCCTAATTATTTCAATTTTTTTTTCCTGGCGTTTCGACCGAGTTATATCGGCCGTGGTCGCAGGATGACTGGAACTGTCTCACTCTCTTTTTTATTAATTACAATAATAATAATTACTTAGCTTTATGCTAGTAAAAACTCCCTCAAAATCGATCAAATACTTACTACTGATCGATTACATATTTAATTGGATTATTATGTTGATAAAACTCCTTACCAAATAAAGCATTCATTTCAAAAATATATAACTACCATAAAAAAGGTTCCAGTGAATCAATCTTAGCAGATAGACATTGGATTTTTTCAGAAATTTTAAAGAGGAAAAGTTCCATATTACACGATTTTTGTATAACTTAAACCGTTTACGCAACGCAGGCAACGGAAAGTTTTAAAAGGAATATTTTCCCCGTTTTTGCAACATTTTCCATTGATGTTTCGCTCCTATTGGTCGCAGCGTTTTATAAAATCTTCCTAGATAAATGGTATCTGTCCAGTTAGATCAGTGGTAGTAAACGAAGCTGAACCATGGGTCGAATATGAAAAAGTCGAATAAATCCGAAATACATGTGCGATCCCCCCTCAGTCCAAATTTTAAGTGCATGTATGTTTGTAATGGGGTGGGTGTTTTTTATTTATATTAAGTATATATTTAAAAAAAGTATATTAGTAAGTTTATCGGCAGTCTAGTACCCATAACCCAAGCTACTACTACTAAGTAAGTAGTAGAATTTGGGATTAGATGGCTCTGTGTGGCCCAATGTGTTGCATGTCAGTAAAATATTATTATTACGTTCTTAGATATTTTAACTTAGCATTAGAGCTGGTAAAATATAATTAGGGGCTACGCCAAGTATCTTCTCCATTTATTTATGAAATGTCTACTGCATTTGACGAGTTGTCCTGTAAGAAACGCCTTACTATGCGACACGTCTTCAGTATTGCCGCTATTTGCATAGTGATAAAACAATTTTTTGGGAGAGCTTTAAACTACTTTTCAAATGGTTGGGTATGATATCCGTACAGGAAAGTACTAGTGGCACAATGTATCAAATCAACAGTAAATGATTTTAAACTTTCGCGATTTATTGTCCGTCCACTGCTGGACGTAGACCTCCTTCAAGTTACGCCACAATTGTCTATCCTGGGCTTCCCCAATCCAGCCGCTGCCAACAGTTCTCCTAAGGTCATCAGTCCATCGAGTTGAAGAGCGTCTTACACTACGCTTGCCTAAACATGGTCTTCACTCCAGAATTCTTCTGCTTCAAGAGCTCACTGCCACATCTGCACAATATATACCTGTTCTTAATTCCAAATCTTTAAGATTTTCTCCTTTAATTCTGAATATTTGTGAATTTTACAAACAAACTCTTTAGCTTTTTAAAATTAAGTAAAGATACGCACAAACCTAAGGTTTGAACCTGCTATTACTGCTGGGTTACCAAACAGATTAAACAAAAATCCAATTAAACAAAATCACACTGTGATTCACTCCTTTTACCTTATCTTCCATCTTTGGCCGAGATACCTCCTAGGCTTTCAACTTACCATCTTATTATCATCCAATAGATAAATATTACTTAAGCCTTTTACAAGCTTTGAAAAATTCATATTAAACTTTCTTGCACTTGCAGAAAACTCTTGACCAGTCTAGGAACTTCTACAATATCTATCCAAAACTTGCCGTATCCTCATCTAACTATACACATTGGTTTCTTTCTGTCACGAAACACGCACTTCAAACTTTTTCTTTCGTTCGTTTATTGCACGTCCGCTCACCTTCCCCACTTCTTGCTTCTCTTCCCTTTCTTTTCGTTTCATCTTAATCCATTGTTAAACGATCTTGGAATTACATAGCCAAAAACAATAAATGAAACTTCGCTGGCTTACAGCGTAGTCAGATCAATTTGTTACAGCAGTCGCCCGGTAAGTGGAAGGTTTGGGCTCAAGTCTCTCCTACGGCAGTCGAAAAAAAAAATGTTCAAGCAATGTATTTTCAAATATTATTTCACTTAAAGTTTTTAATTACTTGAAATCCAAATAGGACATTTGGAATTTTTTATCCTTGAGATGCTGTCATCGTCTTCAGGAAGACATCTATGAGCAAACAGTAGCACTGTCGTCGTTAAATTATTATCACGATTATTTTCATATTCGCAATGGTTGAGTTGTTACACTCTATTCCACACTTTAAGGGATGATCTCAAAGACTAAAAACTAATATATGGATGTTTCAGATTTCCAAACTATCTCTTCACTTGTTTTTATCTAAATTTGTAAAAATAATTATGATTTCTATACTCAAATGTATTTAGTTATCAAGGAAAAAGTTTCTCAGTCAGTATTTCATTCATTCTTTTTCTCAACAAGCCCTTTGTTAATACCCATTTTGTAGAAAGCCATAACACTTAGTCCGTCACCTTTCGAAGTCGGCTATATTCGATTTAGTACAGTGACATCACTTACCTATTAGAGTTGTTTCTCAGCGAGCCCTTTTATGTATTTTAGGAGTACATTTAAAATAACTAGTCAGCCAACTTGGATTTCCCGCCATGTTGAATTTAGAAAATCGTCACTCCGCTAACCATCTATGTTATTCAATATTTCAGCTCAGTCAATGTAAAATGTCTTTTTATGATTATTATATATTTATACTTTTATTTTAGTTAGTAATGTTTGTCCACACAGTTAATCTTTTGTATTGTAATGTTCACATTTCTGAAATTCTTTGCCACCTTCCCATCTCTATCTATTTTCAAGTATTCTCTACCTGAAGGTTGTCTGGAAAAGATCGCTAACAGCGATAAGACCGCCTGAATTGTACAGTCCTTAATGTATTTTTTAAGTTAAACATTATATTTGTATGGTGTGCAATAAAGTGTACCTATCTATCTATCTATGTCTGCTAAAACATAAACACTAACATAAATAGCGCATATAACTACACGAATAAGAATGTTTTGCAAGGATTTGCAGGAGTGTAGACCTTTATAATTAATGTTGTATTTATTTTTCATAAAGTACTTCTGCTGGCAGCTCTATATCTCTAGAGATTGATATTCACGCCAGCCAGTCTCATTAAAACTACCTACCCGCAACAAGTCAGGTTTAATTAAACTGAAATGAAAGCAAAATTTTAAGTGGATATCTGCAGTTGGGTTAGGTTTGTTTTTTATATTTTACATGACCACCGCTAGCTGAAAATACTATCTATACATTTTGCACATAACAAATTAATACTAAAATATAAAAATATATTGCTTCAAAATTCTAGCTAAGCTTTTGTTATTTACATATTTAAAAAATACAAAATACACAAACGTATTTTCTCAATGTTGGTCACTTTTTCATGTGTCGTAAAAAAGCTACCGGTTCTCAAAGAATTATCGCATTAATCATCCACAGCACTGAAAAGCTACGTCAATAAATAAAAAAGCGGAATGTAAAATATTTACCAATTTCTCGGACACCTGCGAAACTCAAAGCTTAATAAAACTGGAGAGATAAGATGATGGATTAAATAAAACGACGTCAAACCGCTGAACGCACAAAGTGAGAGAGCAAAATGCGAGGAAACAGAAGATAAAGCAAAATGGCGGGCGGGTTCGCGGCACCACGGAAAATAATGTCTTGGAGGGAAATTACTATGACGCCTGTGGAATACGTCGACTTTAGTGCACAGAGTAAAGGCGCGAGTGTGGGGGCTAAGTGCCTTTTTTCCAAGTTATTTGACGTGACATTCCTTTCGCACTCCTGTTCTTGGCGTTTTTATAATAAAATAGTACACCTTGTGATTGACAAATGGTTTCTTCAGTTAACAAATAAAATGTTAAAAAAACTGTAATCCGACTACGAATAATAAGGCTCGCGATAAAAATATAGGAATAAAATAAACAGAATGCTTAACTTAGTTTTTATCGTTTCACGTATGTTTGTTTGCTGTATTGTTCAAACATTTTTATACGCAGAATTTTGTCTTTTTTTATTAAAATTTTATACCTACCCCACTCGTTATTACTGCAAACTTTAAAGTAACCCAATATATTGTTCAATGGTAGGCATTATAAATTCCGGTTGATGTCGCATTTGGGTAGTTTCAATTCGGCCAAATGATATGGACAAAAATAGACCAAACACAATTCGAAAAAGTGAAATAGATCTATAAAAGTTAAGGTTTAAAGTTATTGTAGGTACCACTGACAATTTGAACAAAAACTAATGTGAATACGCCCCCTCAAATTAAGTTTACTAACATTTTTGTAACTTAGATTCTGGCTGGTGTTAAAGCAAGAATAGCTACGGTGAGCTATTCTAGCTTTAACAAAAAGGCATTTACTTAAGGCCAGTATATCTAACAGTGTTCGCAATATACTTGTGAAAGTATACATTTGAAGTATAGCATTCGTAAGTTTGTGAAACGTGAACCTTAACCAAGAGAGAGAGACTGAAAGCTGTTAAAATGTGGTGTTGAAAAAGGATGGAGCGAATTAGTTGGAAAAAGATAAAAAAAGAACCATGAAGTAAGTAGTAATAAGTATGCTTAAAGTAAGTAAGAATACGTTGCATCAAATAAAGCAAAAGTTAAATGTCGTGTCGTATCACGAAGTCAAGAGAATGGCAGAAAAGAATGGAAAAAACTCTACCGATAAGAGCGAAGCTCTTAAAATTAATGATGAGGCTTGGGCAATGGTTTAGTGGAAGCGTCAGATATTATATTTTCCGTTGGACAATAAACATGTTGTAATAAACCGCGAGCAATACAATCTCTCTAATCTCTTTTTATGTTTCGTGCGCCTATGAAACACAAGATTACTAGCAATCCGAATTGCATTGTAGTTGCCCGCCATAACAGTTGTCTTAGGACTAATACCGAGTAAACGTCTTACTAATCTAGATATATATATATAGTTTATTTGCAGCTTCGCTTAAAGAAACGTATTCCGCTTGCGTAGAAGACAACGCAACACATTTTTGTTTACGACACACTCAATTAATTAAGTTATCTCTTATATTGAATACAAATCCCAAAAAAGATTTGCGGTCAGAAGCAATTCCCCCCTAATCAGCATTCGAGAAGCCTAAAACATTAAAATCAATGTTCGAAAATTAACTTCAAATCTTTCGTTGCTTTTGGATAGCACAACAATCGATTTGCAGCTTTCCAATGAACTTCACCAAACTTTGTGTTGTCCTGACCAAGTATTCTGACTACAGTAATGCCCAGCCTTATATCGGGTACATCAGCATTTCCAAACTCTGCAGAAGCTAATGTATTCATTACATCCAGTTCCAAAGGCGTAGAAACTGGTTCCGTCATTTCAAACGAAGATTAAATGTTTTCTATGTATTGATCTTTTTCTAAACAAATAATATATTTAGGTAGGCTCTAAGTAGAGCCAATACTATTGGTACAAAGTCGCGTATTTAGACAATGTACTCGACTTTGTACCGATAATATTGGCTTGAAAATGTTTTTTAAAACCTTTTAACAGACAGCCTTTCAAAGTTTATTCTGGTGAAACACATTTAAATCGTCTACATAAAGTCAAACTATCTGAAAACTTGTAGTCCTTCACAGGCTACTGCTCCACTACGACAACGCACTTGCACACACAAGCTAAAAATGAGAGGATTCCTGGACAGCTTAGCGCGCTGGTCAAATCCCTTGGTCACCTTTCTTACAGCCCTAACCTAGCACCATATTAAGTGTGTGATTTATTTTCGTAAAATTTATTGAGTGTGGGAACCTTAATCTAATTTTAAAGATGTTTTGATGTCGACAAACACTAAATTTTAGTTACCTGTCTAGTAATCATTGTCATTTAAAAAGATTAAAGAAAGGAGAAAAAAGTTTAAGTAAAAAAAAACCTAGTTTTTTTATTAACTGCCTGCCATCAGTAGCAAAGGTAAAGCAATTCTTTATCATTCATTTCAATGTATAGTGTTAGCGTTAATTTAAGAAACCAAAAAAGAGAGTAAGATATACCACAATCGTTGATCTTTGACTGCGAATTTGAACATGAACCTTACATAAAACTTTTGTTAATTATTCTAGTTGGTCTTGGTTGTGGCACAGAATTAAAATCATAAGGCTTAAAATTAATCTTGACATAAATTCGCATTCAGTTTTAGATAATGATAAATCACACAATTGGATGCTTTCATTGTCCATTAAATCTTGCTTATATTGTATGTAATATAGTACTTCACCTATGACAATATTACATATTTTACATCTTAACGTGTTAGAGATATTTCGCTATACACGTACCCATACGTACGTAACTGCGGCGCGCGCGACACTGAAAAATGCGGGCGTAACTCCCGTAAATATTTCCAACTTTAAGTATGCCGTAAATATGGCAGGTAAGTATTTTGTTAAGATTCCCGTGTCTAATTACGCACAAGCTTTGGAAGAATATCAAGCAAGAATAACAGTTAGGTTTCGGATGGGCTTAATTTAAAAACTCTATTACCATGCTAAACCATTCAAGACTTTTGAATTGAAATAAAATAGCAGAATAAGTGAGGAAAATATGGAGGAATCGCAACATAAACAAAGCTACAAAAATCCAGCTAGATCGGGCACTTGTGTTCCCCATAATATTCTTTCTTGCACGCCACAGAAACGTGAACTGCGGAAAGTAGAGAAGAAGAAGATAAACGCTCTAGAGATGTGGTACTGGAAGAGAGTGCTTGGTGTATCGTTGACTGAATTCCGTACAAACGAGTCTATACTTCGAGAACTTGGCATCAAGCAGCGTTGATCATCTTTGGTACAGTCCTGTATCCTCACCTTTTTTGGGCACATATGCCACCTCACCTCACCACTACCAGATAACTAGCCGTAAAACATTCTGTATATTCTAAATTCATTAATTTTCAATCAACTTCTTTGTCGCTTCTTGAATACAGTCTTGTATGTGCTGGAAGATAGGCATGTCAATAAGGTTGTAGATCAAACTTACATTGTGTCATTGTAAGATAGTTTTTTATTTATCTGATTGCTGATCTAGGGTTGCGTTTGTCCTCGTAAAGAAATTAGGAGCTACATGCTTAGTCAGAAAACAGGTTGGCTACACCAGATTGTATTACCAGGTCATAGCCAGGCTTAGCTTGCAGCGGAGCATTCGGTTTGTATATCTTTGGCGGCCAATATACATCTTAGCAGCTGATTTGTAATTATTTTATGATTAATTTATGATATTATTAGTTAGTAACATTATTAGATTTTGACAGGGTCGGCAGTTTTCTTGAAATCTTTGTATCTTGGACTAGCTGTTCCCCGCGACTTCGTCCGCGTCAATTTCCGTTATGTTCGCGATTATTTTTGCAACATTTTTCACTCATGCTTCGCTCCTATTAGTCGCAGCGTGATGTTATATAGCCTAAAGCCTTCCTCGATTAATGGACTACTATCCAACACAAAAAGATTTTTTTAAATCGGACCAGTACTTCCTGAGATTAGCGCGTTCAAACAAACAAACAAACAAACAAACAAACAAACAAACTCTTCAGCTTTATAATATTAGTATAGATTTATGATTATTAACCTACAGAAAACGAAATAATATGCCATAAAAACCTCTCCTCTGCCCGTTCCAAGCGCAGTTAATGTGTTGAAAATGTGTTCTCTAGACGCAATGCAAATTGCAAACTGCGCACTACATTATTATACAGTAACATCTTAGTTTTAAGTTTCTAAAAATCTTACTATAACGTATAATGAAACCAAGCATTCTAGAATCCTACTTTGCGATATGGTCCAAATGTGTGAATTTGATATTTGATATTTGCATTAAGGTGCATGTTGTTTTTTTGACACCATTTTTCTAACTCTTCTAAATCCGCTTGATGAAGAGACGAATCGTCTTGGGATTCAATTTCTGATATGGTCAAAGGACCTATTTCAACAATTTGAGAATATTGTTCACCGCTGTAAACTGAGGCGAAATGTAAAGCAAATAATTCAGATACCTTTTGAACTTCAGCCATTGTTATCGATCCATCATGCAGTCATCCTTTTGGGCGCGAGCTTGCGCCACAGCGTTTTGATTTTATAAAAGACCAAAAAATTTTGAATGAAACTGTAATATGCTACCTCGGTGAGTTTAATATAGCAATTATATTCATCAGTGATAGCTGTTCACTTCTATTCCTAGAAAATTATAATTATATTTTTGCTAACGGGTTAGTGTATTTTTTTAAATCTACGGGATATTTAATTTTTTCCCCATTCAGCTTAGATTAGACTCGTGCTTAACCAGTCTGGGAATTTTTCATTTTGTTTTTTAACCAGCGGCACGAGTTCCTCAATTGTTAATTGTTTCGTAAAAAATTATGACCATGTAATCTACCTTTGTACTCCCATGAATGCTTGGCACCAATTGATCTCCTTTAGCTTCCCGTTTATTGATACTTTAAATTCAGCTTTGTGAAAGTTTCGACTAGTATAATTACAGTTTTGTGCTAGTCTGTGATGTAATGTGTATTTCCAGGGATGGATGAAGCTCATCGATATTTGATAACATGTCCGAAGCATGATCCACGTGGACATAAAGATGAATGAGTAACAGAGGACGAGCTATTTATTTCGTTATATTTTATTTGACTAAGATTGAAATTACATAATTATTGCACAAACTTTGTTTTCTAGATACTCTAATATCCTGTTACAAATATCTGTATACCTATTCAAAGGGGATGGTAGGTATATCACGCAAAGTTCAATTTTAAAGAGATGCCTTTCGAGTCACCTAAAATGTCCTAATTTCATATGGCCGAACCCTATTGGCCTAAACTTATAACGTACAATAGTGGTTGTCTAGCTTATCAGCTATTTTCGCACTATTTTGGTTTGGTCTAAAAATTGAAAACCCAAATTTTAGTATCTCTAACATTAAATGTACTAAAATTTATTCGCATTTTTCTTCTGGCATTATGAAGATTGCGATAATTATTCTTTTAAAAACGAAAAAGTTAAAGAAACGAATCACTCACAAACCGACACCAAGCAGTCTTGTCTGCTTTACCCAAGAGTGTCGTAATCGTAATTATTCTAATTTAGACAAAGATTTTATGTTCTTAATAATAATATTAGCTAGCTTGCTCGATTTTTCGCACAAATATTTTTCCGTTTCTTATCCAAACGTATTTGTAGCCTTTCTAACTTACTCTGTTCCGATGCTTTGTATCCTATTATTTAACCCAGTTAAGAAATCATGTTGATTAAGTTTTCATCATTTTTCTCCGATAAGCATTGAATCTCGAGACACGAATGTTAAAATCGTTGATTTTAGGTTCAAACTTGTCGCTCCAGTTTGACCTCCTAAATTGATTATTTAAATGTCTAAAGATTCCTGTTCAGTTCTTCATTCTGACTATTCAAAAGGATTTTTGTACACAAAAAATGTGACGGTGACAATCCCATCGTTACCAATAAACTATAAAAAGCATACTTATTTCGTAATATACAAAGTATACAGCATTTTGGCCTCTACTGAAGTTTAGTCGAAATACTTTAAAAAACTCCGACATCAAGCCGGTTTGAGATCAGCCCTTTCAGAAGCCATTTCAGTTTAGCTGCGTTACGGACAACCCACTGCAAAATCCGTTTCAGCTCTGATAACTTTAACTTTTACCTTTGTTATACCTACTTTTTTTTTCAGACATTCCACTGGGCCACACGGAGTCATCCAGATGGCATTTAGGACTAGTTCCAAATTAAGCTACTACTTATTAGCTTGGGTTATGGGTACTAGACAACTTTTTGTAAATATATACTTACTTATTACACATAGAAAGCACCCGGACCAGTACAAACAGACATGATCATGCACACAAATATTTGTACTGTGCGAGGATCGAACCCGCGACCCATGGCTCAGTAGTAGCGTTTACAACCACTGATCCAATTAGTCGTTGTACTAATAATATAAGCTACTGCTCTAAATTTGTCACATACCTACCTTTGATTATTTAAAGGTAGTTGAAACGATTGTCCGTTTAGTTGTCAGAGTACATAACATAGAGAATACTAGAAGTTTACTTTAAAGAGTACTTGACTCTAGCAAAAATTTGACTTTGCAACTTTTTACATCATACATCCATGGATACTAAAAGACCCTAATAGGAAGAAAGACGGACATGGCGAAACTATAATAATTCATGGTATTGACTACGGACCCCAAAAAGGTCAGAAATCTATCGCAACAAGTGTATGTAAATCTCCTTGAAAATAAATAATAAACAAGACGATAATATTGAAGCATTTATTTCCAAAATTATCAACATATAATATCACTTTGGGAATTTGCAGGTTTAATCACATAACGCATCAATATACATACATCATAACTTTATACTACTAATTCATAAAAACAATATAGCGATTACAATAAACTTCCTCGATCGATTCAAGTATTTAGTAGTATCCTACTATTTCGTAGATTATATTAATATGCTCAAAGAGACATAGACAGACAAGGTACAGATAATAAAATATCAAATTCTCGTTCAATCAATGAATTCCTAACGGGTATTTACATCAAATAAGGATATACAAATAGAAAATATAAAATATATTTAAATATATTAAGATCAAAAATATTTGAAGATGAGTTTGCTCAAAGCTTCGCGTTAACTTAATTTATTATATCTAACTGACATATTTTCAGTTTTATTAGGTTACTTATCACATTCCAAAAATATGTTAGTAAGATCAGGAATAACATTTTTGAATTACATAACTCAATTATATTGAGAAACAATATATGCTATATTTTAACAAGCTACAGCATAATTATTTATTTTATTATAAGACCTAACTATAGATCTAAGTCGCTTATAAAATAAATGTAATTGTATGAATGTGTTTATTAACGTGTAGTTATAAGAGTATATAATAAAATATCAATTTTATACGTAGCGAGTTAATTTGTAAAGGAACTTTGTAATTCCTTGCTTAGAAAGTATAGTGAACAGATTATTGATTCAAATTATAATCATAAATCAATACTTAACTAATGCAAGGCTATACTTTCTGTACTGTATTTATTTTTTAATTACACGATAATAAATCATTTGAAAGTGTTAATTACTTTTCTGTATAAAGTAAGTTGACCTGAGTTTTAAATTAAAATATAATTATAATACAATACTTACATGCCATTTAAAGTGGGTACAAAGACTGCGACAGATAGACAGTTGATGCCATTATTTTATTAAATAATGTAAGTAAATTCCGGAGGCAGGTCCATATATCTGTGGACCTTACACAACTCAGTGAATATTTGGCCTTGAACTATTACTAAAAAGCGTAATTTACATTTATTGTCACAGGTGTGAGAAGAAAACGACAAAAAATAGAAAAATAAAATAAATAGCTAACTATATCTATACAGTGAGTTCATATGTACAGTATTCCTTAATTAACATTACAACTAAAGTAAGTTATCAACGAATTTCAAGTAACTAGATAAACATGACATTTTAATGACATAGATATGTTTCACACTTTCATTAGAAGATTTAAACAATTCTCTTTCACACTATCACATAATTTATGTGAAGTTTTAGTGTATTTATTGAATATATAATATCTGAGAAGACATTTATTTTTATGGCGGCTCTACTTAAGTGAATGTAACGGACTATTCCTAACATTGAAACCTGTTTATAAACTATTCTTACTACTAAATTCTGGGTCACTAAAGAATACTCTTAATATGTCAATGGTCATATAATGTAAGCTATTTTATCTTTCGTTGATCTAACTATTATAATTGCTTCGACACGCTTCTGCTTTTACTGCGAGCGCGTCCGAAGCGCAAATTCGTTTTTTTAATACTCACAATGGCAAGTATGTGAAAAGTGTTATTTTGAATAACTAATATCTGTGACACTAAAACTATTATACAATCTTGAAATGCAAAAACATATCTGCTGGATTCTTATACAGGTATTTCTATTTTATACTTAGCTTTGAACTTAAGAAATAGAACAATAAAATAAAATAATATTTCATTCGTTTATCGTATCAAATAGTATCAATAAAAGTTAATTGATTCATAAGAATTCAATTTCTAATCCGTTGGTAATTAATTTTAGTACCTAAATACTATATTACCACACCACGGAAAAATTATTTGGATTTTTTTTACTGCGTGATAAAGTTGTTAGTTTTAATTACATGCTGCGTTTATTAATGTTTCCTTATCACTAGTACCAGTAAAAGTTATAAAATGCGTTTTAGATTTTAATCGCATTTTGAGACAAGAACTACTTAATAGGTATATCAGTCTTTCCTCACTGTGGTCAAGAAGATTGGCAAAAAACGTTCTGATTGTAAAAAAAAAAACTTAACTGTCATATTTTATATTCGGTAATAGTTTTTAATAATAGTAACATAAGCATCTTTCCTTTTTACATTTTGGTACTTGTATGGTTTATTCAGTTCATTAAACCTCATTCGAAACTATGAATGATTATTATTGATTAAAAAGGACTGATTCCATTACCAAAAAGAATGTCATAACAAATTTATATCGCATATTTGGAGCTTTATGGTATCTACTTAAGCCACAGACGCCTTTTAAAAGACATGCACTCCTTTCAGGCGCGCATTCCACCCGGCTTACAAGTAAAGTTTATGTTACCGAAGGATATATTAACGTTTCATTAAACGTAAGTCTATGCAAAAAAAAACTAAGCCTTATTGTTAAACCGCAAACGGTCATAATTAAAATTTGAAATTTAATCCATATGAATGATATTCGATTACCTGGAAATACATTTTTAGAACAAAGCTTCTTGCAAGTTTTGCCATTGATGTGCTATTTTTTTAATGGATTATACCCATGAGATTTAATTTACACATATGTACAATAACACATGCAAAGATACATTGCAGACGTTATTATGGGCATAAGATTATGTAAGAAACATTATTCTGGAAGACCAACATAAATAAGATAAAAAAAATAAAAAATAAAATATATTTAAGACATGCCTCACTGGGCCACACAGAGCCATCTAGTCCCAAATTAAGGTACTATCAAGTACCCTGTCATATGGGGTACTAGACAACCGATAATCTTACTTATATACATTTTTTTTTTGTAAATACATACTTATAATACATAGAAAACACCCAGACCAGTACAAACAGACATGTTCATGCACACAAATATTTGTACTGTGCGGGGATCGAACCCGCGACCCAAGGCTCAGAAGCAGCGTTTACTACCGCTAATCCAAATGGTCGCTGATAAAAAAGTAGTACTCTTAAATTTAAATATATACCTATATACATATTATATATAATATGTCTTTGCACATGTAAGAAATCTTAGGTAACTACTTTATTTACAATAGAAATCTAACTACCTACATCTATAACGTTGTTTCAAAAAGTTTTAGGTATGTCTATTGACACGTGTCAGTGTTACATTTTTACGGATTTATTGAGATTATTGATAACATTGTCTTTTAATAATATTTACAAAAAACATCAGCAAAATAAATCATTATAAAGTTATTTATTAAAACGCTTAAAACTTACATAAAAATACTATTTAACTAACGTATGTTTTAACGAGTATTATGTATGATACTCGCAATGTTGAATGCAATAATAATATGGCATAGTCGGAAGTTTGGGTAGACATAATTAAATGCTGTTTTATTGTTTAATACAAAATGTAATGGAAACAGTAAACTACATTTTACTGTATTTTGGTATTGTTTTAAGTCTATTATTAGGTTACATGCTTATATGAATACAACAAATTTACTGTTATGATTTTTAGTAACACATAGTTTTTTGTCCATTATCAAAAATTTTGGCAATTGACATTCTCTTTTTTCTTTTTCCTTGTTTCCGATAGAGATAACTTATGATTGCAATAAGTTTTTAAACAAAACGACCAATTAAAATTACGTTCAACGGTTTGCAAAATGACCTTTTTAATCCGAGTTAGAACAAGCAACAACAACCTTGTTTATAATAAAATTATGTTGTCTGCCTTTTAATTATTGCTAGAGAGAAAATTATAGTGAGCTTAAATCAATATCTGCCTTAAAAAGTACTTGCAAAAAGCTTAACGGTACGAAACGATAAATGTTGTAATTACATTATTGCAGAAGAGAACTGGATATTGTTGCGGAAATGAGTTAAAATAAGTTAACCGTAGTTTCATGTTTCAGTCAAGACTTGAAGCTTTAATTAAATGAACTCTTAATAATTAAACTGTACTTAATTATTAAAGAAGTCAATCTAAGGAATTTCTCTTATAAAGTACTTCTAGTTTCTGTTGTAAAAAAATGCGTCTTGTTGTATACGGGTCTTGTTAGATATAATTCTTTGTATACATAATATGTAGACATTTGTTGCATTGTTTTATGTTGATTATAAAAAATACGACGCTATGCTTGTTGGTTTCTTGTTTGCTTGCTCCACAGAATATTAAGTCCTAATCAGATTGAAGTTGGAAAAACAACTCAATATCTTCAGTTTAACATAGGTGACACCCCTTCATTATTAATAAGAACACTATCGGAAACAAAGAATAATCGATGAAACGGCTAGGAAGGAGATAACTTACTTTTTTCGCTGCTTGCTCATGAGGGCTTTAACCCTCTTGAGGTTAGTCAAAGTGACCTCGTCGTTAGGCTGAAGCTGCAACGCCTTCTGGTATGACGCCACAGCAGCTACATACTTTTCGTTTAAGTGTAAGATCGCTCCCAGATTGGAATGGTACTCTGCATTCTAGAAGAGAAAAATAAATCAAAAATATGCACTGAAGAATTTAACTTATTAATAAATGTGGGTGCCCTTCTGTTCGCCTAAAATTTAAAGGCTTAATTTCATATGGCCGAATGGTATTGGCCTAAACTTACAACGTATAATTATTGTCTAATCTAACAGTTGTTTTCGCACTATTATAGATTGGTCTAAAAATTAAAAACCCTAATTTCAGTATATCTAATATTGAAAGCACTAAAATGTATCAGCATCTTTTTTTTTTGGCATTACGCTTTAATATTTTTAAAACGAAAAAGTTTAAGAAACGAATCGCTCACAAACCTACCCCAAGCAGTCTTGTCTGCCCAACCCCTAGAGTGTAATTCAAAGCTTGTTTGCATGCATTCATGCTTGCTTGCATGCATGCTTACTTTTTTGCAAGCATGCATGCATGCATGGCTATTTCAAATATTGATAAAGTTTTTAACTTTCTGCGAATAAAAATTTGGAACTGTAAATGGTAGGTGTTATGATATATTCGGCTAAATATCGCTATTGGGAAATTATAATACGGCCATATAAAGTAAGGCGTAGTAAAAACACGTCTAGGAAATGAAAAAATATGCAAAAAAAATTTAGGCTAATAGTTTGTGTGCCAATGACAATTAGGAGTACAAATAATTAGGCATTCCGATATATACCCATAAATGTTGCTCCCAACATCGCGAGGAGAAACTATCCCACATGAACTGTACTAATGCCGGGTTAAAATGTTGCAAATATGACAAATTTCATCCATAACCGTTTAATCAATTCCCAATTCAAAGCTTAGAAGCCTTCACATTTTTACTATTAGTAAAGATTCGGATGATATTGTATGTATATTAACTAGCTGTCTCTCCCGGTTTCGCAAGTGTTTACCAATGAAGATACTGGAAACAAATCGTCTGTTTATGACCATAAGGACTAAACAAGAGTATTTTATGTAAGTCAAGTAGCATATTATTAAAATAATTGATTCTAATGAACAACGCATAGAGATCTTATATATTTTTTCGTCGATGAATAATCAGTAATAGTTTTACTTGCTATACATTATTTTATGTCAAATCTACTCGTAATATTAATTAAACCACTACTAAGCTTATGCCTAGACAACTTAGACAACCGGATAAACTTAATTATGTTTTTTTTTCTAAATGTATGCTTGTGATACATATAAAACATCCAGACCAAAACAAAGGGAGAAGTTCATGCAGATAAATATTTGTAATGTGCGGAGATCAAACCCGCGACACGGCTCAGAAGCAGCGTTCACTACCACTGAACCTAACTGGGGCCTAATTCGCGTAACCGAATAGCAGGGGCCTAATTCACGTAACCGAATCGCAGTTCGATCGTGATTGAATTGGACGATTTTGACATTTAGCCCATACTAGAACTGTCAAAAACCTGTCGTTCAATTACGATTGTGATACGATTTGGTTACGCGAATTAGGGGATAGTTCGATCGTGATTGAATTGGACGATTTTGACATTTAGCCCATACTAGAACTGTCAAAAACATGTCGTTCAATCACGATTGTGATACGATTCGGTTACGCGAATTAGGGGCCTGGTCTGGTACTCAGTAGTTGAAATATGACACAATTGACAATTACTCACTATCTTACTATATAAGTGAATTTTTATTCAGAAGAAAATGTTTTAGGATGCTGTAATGTAAGGCATTTAAGTATTCACGTATATTTTTGCTAGGATTAAAAACATTATCTTTTAAAAGCCTACATAAAGCTTAACGAACACAGAAGCTAAAGTTTTACATTCATGTTTGGCTCGCTTTTATTTCAGGGATTTATGAAATAACGTAGTATCTGGAATCTTATCACAGAAAAATCACAGATTTTTCACAGGAAATATATGTGAACATGTGATATTACCTATTCATTCAACGTAAGGTATGATAAAATAAAATAACCCTATGGAGACTTTTATCACCCTATTCACTAAGTAAAAAATAATTTTATGTACTAATAGTACATGAAATTGTTATAGTATGCATAGTATGCTGTGTCACAAATTTAAAGTTATTTATTTATCATCATCACTATTATCATAAAGAGGAAAGATTTGATTGTTTGTTTGTATTGAATAAGCTCCGAAGCTACTGGACCGATATGAGTAAATCTTTTACCATGAGCAGCCGACATTATTCCTTTGACGATTTTGATCTGAAATTTCTTTAAAATCACTCGAGCCGACGCAATTTTAGCCTTGCCTTCTAGCCATTTGTAACCCTAACCTAAATTTTTTTTCTTATTGCGTTTAGTTCCCTCAAGGAATTTTAAATGACTAACCCTGGTACGTAAAACTAGTATATACATGGTGAAATTTTAACCACCTTCCAAATTTTAATATATCAATCTACGAGACAAAAATCAAATGACGTATTTTTTCTTTTAGTATAGCCCAGTACAAAAATGTCAAGATAAAAGCACTTAGATTATGTCCGACACGAATAAAAAATTTTTGATATTGCCTCCTAGCTACACTTTTTTTACGCGTCGCGCATCTCATTTATCCATTACGATATTATTCATATGTTTTTGATTCTCCCTTTATACTTTAACAGGTCTAGGACCTAAAAATTGAAAACTATATCGCGAAAAATATTTTCGGGTGACAACTTGATTAACATTTTTAACTTCATAAATAGGCTCTAAACACGATACTGAACGCCTATAAAAATTTTGGAAAGTGGTAAAAATTTCATCCTGTATACTAGTCATATAAATAATAAGTACAGATAACATTTGATAGAATAACGATGTCTTTCTCAGAGTGTTTGACGTACCTATAATGACTTTAAAATCACCCAATGGGGATGTGATCTAAGCCTTAGGGTTGTTTATTTGTTACCTCTACCTTCATGCGTTTAGTTCACCTCCAGGAATTTAACCTTCGCGATAAATTACACGAGGGCGAGAATCTTGCACATACCACAACAAAATGGGATTATTCGTGCTTTTGTATTTAATAGAAATAGGCTTTTATTTGGGTCTGCAATATTATTTTATTAACTATCTATTATTTTACAAATAAATTAGTGCAAATGAACCATGAAAAAGATGTTTGCCTAGATTGTAATTTTTACCTGACTACTATAAAGTATAAATCGATGTGTTTGGTTTATAAAAATAAATAAATAGATTTTATTTTTTATTTTTACTAGATTTATATGAACTATTAGAGTACATTTTAAAATTTTGTGTTCGAAGACGGTGCTGTATTAGCTGTATATGAATTCCGTTTTAAGTTCACGAGGCGTTATCTAGTTGTGCTGTTGATCAAAGATATGCGTCCTTCATAATATCGCATTTCTTATTTTGGGTTTAACAGCGGTTTGTTGATATTATATTTAAGCTATCAAGTTACCGAGTTTGCTTTTGATTTTTAATAATCGCTTCGGACATTACGCAAACGCTGTTGCTTGGGATCGATTCGTTTTAAAAAAATCGATATTAATCGTATTATTACTACAACCACCGGGCCTTTTAATAAATATTTAAATAGACAGGTCAATATATTAATTACTATTAAAATACCGTTTCATTATCTAAGGTTATTAAAATAACACTATCTTTGCTTCAGTCTGTAGCTCATCACTTTATCAAGCTCTTTCGCTAAACAGACTAAAATTTGCTAAGCTACCGTAGCCCTGAATACATACCTCAGGCTTTAATTCGACAGCCCTTGCGTACCACTGCTCAGCGGAATGGCAGCGGCTCGCGTCACGCAGCGCAAGCGCAGCCAATGATGCGCGAGTGCTGTCTGTTGGTGCCAATTGCGCTGCTACAACTAGCTGTTCCGCTGACTCGCGTAATCTTTGCTGTGATCTTAGAAACAAGCCTAGAACAAAAAAATACAATCTTGCATACCTAAATTTAGTTTCAATAATAGCGCTACGGTCGAAACGTTCTAACGCCATCCGTTTACTGGCAAAAACGTTTCTTAGCGGTTTTGGAGCATGCGCTAACTGATTTTCAGTTTTTATAAAATGACGAAGGTCTGGTGGGGTTTACAGGCTCTTGCTTTATTAGTCAACTTACAAAACTAGTGTCAATACAGTCGACATTATCGATAGCGAAGCGACAACTAGACGTAGTACTACCGACACTATTGTATGTCATCAAAATATTAAAATTATCACATTTAGCTACTGTTGAAGTTTCGATTACCTATTGTTATTATTAATAGTAAGCTACCAAACGGAATTACTAAGAAAACAGATTATGCTTAAAAAGTTGTTTTTTACTATAACCTCGTAAGCGTGGGGCTAACCGATGATTTGCAAAAAAATAATGAAATCCTTTGTGTCTCCACAGCGACATTTTCGATTAACTTTTGTTATGCATGTCGTTTTTGTGTGTCGGTGGTCCGCGAGATTAGTGAGTTTTATGCCGTTTAATAAATCCAGTGAGTAGATTTTATTAAAAACACGACGTGCTTATGACTGGTACAACTGAAACAAAACGTTCAAAAGCAGTCTCTTATGAGATGGAAGTTTGCCTTGCCCTGGTAAGCCATAGACATCTTCAACTAAAGTTAACATCCTAGCAGATATGGCATCGGCCGACTTCTTTCATTTTTCTAAACTTATATTAGGTGCCACTTTATAGCAGCCGTTTTTATTCGGTTGGGAAAACTCTATTTTATGTCCTTGTCTATGAAGAATAATTCGCAGTGAGAATTGTACTCAATTCCGGGAAAAGCGTTAAAAATCGTATCATTTCTGAAGGAGCACAGTTTAAAGGCGATTCAATAAATTTGGATTGACTAACACTTTGTGTTGTAGTTTCTTGACAGATAGATCATGTCAATTGTCTTGGTGATAAATAACTACGCAAAAGGAGCTTTTTTTTATTGAATTAACCAAAACATTGTTTATTTTAAAAAATACTATAAATATTAAGGAGACTGATGATAAGTATCTACAAATTTAATATAATGTTTCTTTTGAATCTTTGTCCAATTCTATGTTGACCATGATCCAATTCATATAATCTAATCTAAAATTGAGCGTTTGCCATCTGACCTGCGTTTACTGCGTAACCAGTTTAAATGA
This sequence comes from Anania crocealis, assembly GCA_949315895.1. Lineage (NCBI taxonomy): Eukaryota > Metazoa > Arthropoda > Insecta > Lepidoptera > Crambidae > Anania > Anania crocealis. Next base: position 4,724,761 of record OX438856.1, read on the forward strand.
TAGAATCATTTTTTTTATAGCTTACAAATGGCATTCGTCACCAAATCTGCACAAACATTTTAAAAAGAAAAGAGTTTTATAATTGTATAACAAATTACAGAGTTTTTAAAATAAATATTACATAAAAATAGTATTAGTCCCTTTTAATAGAAAAGTTTTATTTTCAGGGAACTTCCTTTTCACCTCCTTCAGGGGTGATGCCTTAAAGGCAAAGATTGGGTGTAAAATTAGTATATGGTTAAATACCATAAAACTAATAATCCATGATTGTTTTTCACCCTGACATCATGCCTTAAGGGTTTATAGGGATGTGGTTGAATTTAAAGGATATAAATATTTTCATAATTTCTTCATATTTTCATTGTTTATTTTGGTTTTTTATTTCCCTGTATTTTTCAATATAAGTACTTTTCTGTTTAAAGCTTTTGGGTAGGTATATGTGTATTTGTATTAATTATATTAATTACATTATTACACATAATAAATATATATAAGTAGTTTATTATGTGTACTTATAGTACCTATTGTATTTAATATTATTTATTAGATTTTATAACTTTTTACGTATATATTTTGTACCGTTAACATTTCAAAACTCTCCGCCTTCCCCTTTCAACTCTGATTTCTGATGTTGTCTGGAAGAAATCTTTTTCAGAAATAAATCCGCCGGAATTGTACAGCTCTAAATCGAACTCCTATGTTATATTTAATTGATTTGCTGTGCAATAAAAAGTATGTATCTATAAAGAAAAATTGTGATTATATAAAAATTATAATTGATATCTTTGGGAAGCGAGAAAAAATCGGGATCAAGTATAACCAGAAGTATGATAGCTGACCCCCACGTGAACGGAGTAGTTAGCAGAGCAGCTATTTAACTCATTTATTCCTAGTGTTTTGGTGTAAGCTAGGCAACTATTCTATGCTATTGTTTTGTCTTTTAGCGAAATAGTCCACAATATGTAGCGACCATTGCCACAAGAGCCGACGCCTGATAGCACGAAAATATATTCAGAATCAAACGTGCATGTTCTGTTTACGAATGCATGGGTAATAATTTGTCTCTTGTTCAGCTTATGTGCTTTATTGCGTCCCTTTCCATTGCTTTCATATATTAACAGCCGAATGTAAACATTGAATAGTAAAGTAATAAGTTAACTACAACACTTATTTAATTTTTTTAAAGTTTATATTAGTACTTAAATCAATGAACCAATATCTTACCGCTTGTAAAAAAAAGACAAATAACGTCACCGTAAAATTGTGAATAACGCCAGTTAAATATCATAATAACGCGTTTTATTAGGGGTTCAAGTATGAAATTGCCGTTTTGTATGGACGAAATCGAGAAAAGTCATTTTTCCATACTAACAATTTTTTAGTTTTTTTAAATACGCCTGAAACGTTTTCGATGCAATTAAAGGTGAAAGTTAGATGGTTATAAAGCTACGCATTATAGTATCTAAATTTCTGAAAATCAAAGTATATAATACAAATATACTTAATTGAAGCAAGAAGGTCAGCTGACACATTGTAAGGGGTCTTTTCAACGACTTCCTTTGAAGTAATAGGCACTAGTGTTGCATTTTTTTTGGTCAAAAGTTACTTTATTTAGTTTTTGATACAATACAAAAAGAATTACGCAATAATATGACTATACTTAAGAGCTATGAACAAATTAAAAAGTGAGAAAATAATCGGCTATTTCATACTTTAACCCCTATTATTATAGCAATCTCTGGGTTAGGTTAAAAAACTGACGGAATTCACGTTCAGGTAGATCGTTTTATTAAAAAAATTATATGTATATGTAGGTAGTCCCATATTGGCGCGATAAATTTCAATATAGGGTTAAATAGTTCTTTTGATTAAAAAATTTAATATTATTTTCAGTATAGGGTTGAATGCGATTTGCTGCAGGGTCGATTATTACCAACAATATTTCGCTCGACGCGGAGGTTGGCATTCGCATAAGTAAAGCAGCAACAATGTTCAGGAAGCTAAGTGATCATGTATGGCAAAGTAGGCGCGTTAGCGATGCGACAGTTGCGATCGGAAAAAGGGATGTTGGAAGACCGTTGCTTCTCTTTAAAGACTGTCAAAAGAGACATGGCTGCTTTAAAATTGATGTCCAAAACTGGGAAATGCTTGAGGCACGTTAAAAGTGGCGCAGTTGCATCATAGAAGGTCGCAAGCTTTGCGATAAATCCTGGTTTATGTCACTTGCTGAAAAGAGACAGAGAAGACATCAAAGCGAAGTGAGTCCACCGGTCGCAAAATTTTCTCATCGCGCAATGGGTAAACTTTGCTGCTCTCGAAATAGCTTAGATATTTAGCCATGAAAAGCGATGACTTAAAAGTTATCATGACATGACATCGTAAATTATCTGAAATAGACGCAAAAGCCATTAATATCTAGTGGTCTGTGTCTAGTGCGTAGTGCAAATTTCAAAAGGGACAAAAACATATAGCAAGGAATTTGTCTAGATTTTTGCACCAGCAATGGAATTTCGTATTCAGAATTCCTTAAAATGTTACAAAAAGATTATGGTATAATATCGGATTGTACCTATCAAATATGTGTCTATGACTATGAGTAATGTATATGATAAAGATGTGATAGAAGATTAGAATTGCTCTGGTTGAGTATCAACGTCTTCAACTGAAGTTACCATCGCAAATAGAAGGAGAATACCTGAACTTCCTTCAAAATCAATCGTTTAACAGTCGCTGTGGCTATGCTAGAACAATTTACTTCCGCCAATATATTTTTAAAAGGAATTGTTACTAGTGCCAAGACGTAAGTTTACAAATTTAGCACGCAGACTAGTAAACAAAAGTCAAGAATCAAAAAAGGCAATCAACATGTGATTGCTTTCTTTGCCAATTGCGGTGTTTTGCACTCAAAATTCTTTCCAGAAAGTGAAACGGTAATTATAGATTACTATTTGTGCGTTATGTACGTTGAAGAGAGCAATTTTTCGAAAAGGGCTCAGATTTATCCAACGGGTGGCTTGAAATTTGCATCACGGTAATGCATCTTCGCACAAGACCATCATCATTGTTAACAACTTTTGACCAAAAACTCAACAAATTCCGTCGAACAACTTATTCAGCAGAAATGGCTTTAGCCGACTTCTATTTCCAGAAAAAGGTTTTGATAATTGGATTATTCGTTCGCGTATTTCTATCGTTTCTAAAGGCGATAAATATAAAGAGAAAAGAATAATGGGTATTAATATGCAGTGAAAGAATGCGATTCTTGGTATTAATAAACACGCGAAATCAGTTTTAACACGTTGTTATTTTGGTTATGTATTTTTTCAGTTATCTAACTATCGATACGGTAATTACGTTTAGTTCACTACTATAAATGTTTCTGGTTTTCCCATATCAATAAGAGAACATACAAGTATAGTACATAATACATAAGTTTAAAATAATGACAATGCCAGTTTGTTTTATTAACAATATTTCAAATTCACACACGCACATTTCTGTCGTCAAAAACGGAACTACGAAAAATCTTCGCTGCCAAATTACCTCGGTGTCTCAAGCAAGATGAAAGTTTTTAACCAGTGTTTGTTGCCAGTGTCGATACGTGGAACTGAAACGTGTTCGCATTATATGTCTAGTCAATCAGTGTCAATCAGGTCATAGCAAGGCTTAGGATCGAACAGTGGGCAAAATGGAAAGACCGATGCTTGGTATTTCATTGGGCGATAGAATTAAGGACGAGGATATCTACGAGTATCCAGAAATCCTAAAAGTAAAACAACTAATATCGCACAAATAATTGCTGAGCTTAAGTGGTAGTTGGTGGGAGACATAATAGAAAGGTTCTGGAATCCCGCACATCCATAGTAGACATCCTTAAAGGAGGCCTATGTCTAGCTTGGATGAGATGATGATGATGAGTATCAATTCATGTTCCTCTAGATAGAGCTCGTACATAAAAGAAAATTTGTGCTACTTTGTGTGTAAAGTGCAACTCGCTACTAAAGTTTTCAAAAATATAGTGCCTGCCAGAAACTAGTAAACTAGGATTAGATTACCAAGATAGTATACGCACACGCACTAATATTTAATATAATGTCAGTAAGTGTGGATATTCTATGAAATGATAATAATATGCAGATTTTGAAGATTAAAATAAATTTTAGTAAAACCTATTTACAAAAAAATCTTTTTACTTATATGCAGTAAAAGTAGCCTTCAGAAATTAAAAATTTGCCGGTGTACGACAAAAATAATAACGTAATGATAGTTGCTCCATTAAAAAAAAAATATTTTTGCGTTTTATTTGTAATTATTTTGTATAAAACGAAGTTATTTTTATTTGTTTAACGCTATCAACCCTTTTTTTAAGTCAGATTGTGATGTTCATTGCTTGAAAATATAATTGTATTTGGCGTTTGATGTGCAAAAACGGCAACATTTCTCTCTTAATTTGCTGTTAAAAGGGGTGTACCGAGGACATGACTTACCGAACTGATCCCGCACTGAAGGGTCGTTTGGAGCCAACATTATTGCTTTCTTGTACCACATTTCTGCCTCCATGGACCTACTCGTCTGCAACCAATGACACTTTAATTAATTCAACCGTAATATTATTCAATTCTTAAAACTTCAGTGGGCTAGCATTAATAAAGGAGTCATGTATTTACAGGAGGGTTGTGATAAAAGTATAATCATAATTAAGAAAATTTTGCTATCCATGCAAAAAATAAGAGTTTTGTCTTTGGGATCAACTATAATATAAATACGATCATGATCATAAATCATTTTCCTATAAATGCAAAACATGAAGCACGACTCAGGTGCAAGTTCTTTAGAATACCTCGAGTTGTTTACGTGTTTTAGGATATCTACTGAGTCTAGTAAATACTGGAAGCTTTGCTTTACATTGCCGAATGGTGTCGTGTTAAATAAAGTTGATTCACTTTTAAAGGCTATAAAAGACTGGGTCTCTTGCATTACTAATTCCATCTGGGTTTTGAATAATTGCAAGGAGTTATTAAATGCCACCGGCCTAGAATTGCTCGTTAGAGAGTTATATTTAACAGGAGTCTTCAAAACAATCGCTTTCAGCAGCCTATACGAAGCACCCAAAAATGTGCATTCGAATATAAATAACATTTAAATATAATATTTCGTTCCATTGTCACATAGGCTTAATGCATATATTTATACTTGCATTCAGATTTTAGACCCATGGCCAATAGCCTGATGGAATAACCCGCAAAATGATTTCAAACCTAATACCTGTCAATATCTACTTATGCAGGTGCTTACATTTTTCGCAAGTATTAGTGCCATCTTGAGGTGCGCCTCCACGCTGTCAGGTGCGATGGCTATTGCTGAGAGTAGGTTTTGTTCGGCTTGTGGCGCCTGCTTCAGCTGTGCGTAGATTTCATCAGTCATTGACAATATATTCTGAAACAATTAAATCTGTTGAAACAACTTCTAGAATAGTAGTATAGTAACAGCCTATATATACTTCAAGAATAATATCAGTAAAAGGTAAAACATAAAATAAACTTACAGTTTGTCTCCCTACGGTTTGCCCGTATTATTTTCAAGATTTTATATAGCTAAAACGAAGGAAATCTTGTTACGGGTCAGTTCAAAAGATTAACTACACAGGAACTTAATTTGAAAATTAGCTAAGTGTACTTGAAAAATTCACGTATTGACAAATTTTTCGGTAGCTTAACGGAGAAAGCACCGCGCACAGAATGCATGGGGATGCGGGTTCCATTTCCGCTTTAGACAAATTCAAGTTAAAATACTGACACTAGATTTTTACTTACTTGCCGAGTCCATCCAACGATAGGGACGTTTGTTTCGGACAAAATCTGCAGTGCTTCCTTATATGATGACAGCGCTTTGTACCAGTTTTCTTTTTGCGAGTGCAGCGCTGCTAATTGGACCAGCGCGGACACGCGCGCTGATTCGTGTTCCCTTCTGTCGCGCACTCGCGCACCGTCTGCGCGGGACCCGGCCCGGAGAGCGCTTGCAGCTTCTACTAGTCTGCCGTCCGCTTTTAAGGATGTCCCCAAATTCACGTAAGCCACTAAACAAATAAAAAGCACATTACTTCCTTCCTTAAATCAGAAGCCTTATTTCGCAACACAATATTCGAATCCTACTCGGGCCATGGCACATGCTGAGTGAGGTCCTTTTAAAGTGGACGTCACGGACACGTAGTGGCACTGGTCGATATTTTTGTTGTTGTATGTTTTTGATTGTTTTTTTTTTGTGTTAGTATTATTATGATTTTTACCGAATTTAAAAAAAGGAGGAGGTTCTGTGTGTGATGTCCAAATTTTAATAAATGTATTTTCTTTATTTCTTTCATATCGATTTCATAAGTATCTGAAAGAGACAGATATATCCGTAAATAAGAGCTTCGTGTTGCAGTGTAAGGCATCAGGGTAAAAGCCTGATAGTTGCCAAACTAATAAAAACCTACTACGAGTAATTACGTAAAACATTAAGTGTTTACTTGAAAAATGGTATGTGTAATACAATCTTTGATTGTTTAGGTACCATTTGTTTGAATATAACTAGGGATAGTTGCCTAATGTGGCGGATAATTGGATAATTACCTCATGCCTTCAGCATAAACTATCAAAACTTCATTAAACTTTGTAAATTATTAAGATCTGACATTAATTTTACGGCAATCAACTCATTCAATCGAAAACGTAGAATATTAAAATTAAAAATATGTATCAAAATTATTCCCCGGGAACTTTAGCTTTTTCCAGTATATAAAGTAGCCTAAGTATGTTATTCCAGCCAATAAAATAACACCGTGCCAAATTTAATTCATATCCGTTGAGTGGTTATAGCGTGAAAGAGTAATTTACAACCATAGATCCATTCTCAAAAACTTTCCCGTTTTAAACATTAGTAGAATAGGATAGGATGATATTAAAAGAACAAAAACCGTCGGTCTCGCGCACTGCGGGTTCCGTACCAACTTTAACTGAATTAGGGGTCCACTTACTTCCAATTAGCCAAAATACCACAATATTTTATGACTGCAAAAATAACTTTGTTTTCATAGCTTTTCTATGAAAGACAAAGTTATTTACGGTTGTTAAAAATGTGCTATTTTTCAAAATCTACTGGTTTGATCTCGTTCAAACCAATTTCCGTTGAAAGTATTTGCTAAGATCTACAAAATTCATATTTTTCAAAATTTTCACTTGCTTAGTTCAAAACTTAGAGGGGGGCGCCCATTTTACCACTTTGGAAATGTCTATCTTCCAAATGTTAGGCTTTTGGGAAAAACGGTTCTAGAAACCTCTATGTCATTTTAAAAGACCTATCCATACCTACGCATAGGTTTAAGTAAAAAAACATGTTTTAGTTCTATGTATGGGAAGCCTTCTTAAATATTTTTATTTTTTGTATGAGAATCGTAAAGCGGTCAACAGGATACATCCTACCCACCAAGTTTTAACTGTGTCATGCTAATACTTTCAGAATAAAGTGGCTGTGACATACGGACGAACAGACAGACAGACCTGACGAAACTATAAGGGTTCCGTTTTTTGCCACTCGGCTACGGAACCCTATTAAACCACAGCCATGTTTTCTGTGACGTGACTAAAACTTACAGACGTTTATGAAATAAAACGTATCAAAAGCCCCCAATGTCATCAATCACCCGAATTTGATGTATTTTTTAAACGTCACACATCGAAGTCTAAAAAGCTGTCGTCCCATTAATCAAGCTAAAGAAAATATTTTCATTAATCAATATTTTATCATTTATCAAAGTAGTTTGAGAATTTGTCATAATACTACCAAAACTGCTTAAGCTTAAGCGATCTATTTTTAATATTAAAAAAAAAAAGGCGCGTGGCACTCGGAGACTGCCGCGGTAAAGCTATTGCATAGCATGTTTCATCAACTTATGCAATTATAAAACTAAAAATTATCACCGCTGTGGCCGGTCGGAGTCGGGTGTTAGGTTATTTTCGTTACGGAATTACTGGATTCGGTCTCCACGCTCAAGGCCCGCGATAGAAGGCTATGCAATAGCTTAAAAAAAAGTATCGAAGAGCTTTCCTAGAGTGGCAACATGATGAAAGTTGTTTAGCATAATAACCACGGTGGAGATAAAAAATTTAACGTAAATGTACCAGCTTGGGTCTGGGATTTTATTAAAGAATTTCTAGACTTATTTTGTGAAATACGCCAGCGGGTTCTACTCAGCAAACGAGTTTTTCCCATTAGTAGTATCATGTTGCGAATCTTTAGCTTCGTTCACATACGGTTTTTGTTTTATTTCAAAGGTACACGACCATTGTTCTTTATCAGTGGCACTTATTTAACTAAGGGAAGGTACAAAGCTTTGCATCCATTTTGAAACATCTAAAACATTACTAAAGTTAAGCACATTTTATTGTATTTTAAATAGAGACCATTACAGAATTAAATTATTGATTGCTGTCAGAAAGCCTGATAATTTAATTGAAAAAGTTGATAATTAATGGTAAAAAAGTAGTTAAAAGTCAATTAATTGAGATATTTAGTTTAGATTTAGTCTTATTAACGCCCCGTTGGTCTAGTGGTTTAAATACCGGGCCAAGATCTCGGGGTCCCAGGTTCGATCCCCGTGTCGGGCAACAAAAAGTAAATTCGAACGTTGCTCGGGTTTGTGATCACCAACCCGCATTTGGCAAGCGTGGTGATTATGCCAGTTCCCATCATTGCAGTGGTAACTTGAATTCAATGATGGAGGCCTTTTCCCTGCAGTGGGATGATTATAGGCTGTTACTTTTAGTCTTATGACACGCAATGTCTAATAAATAAATTATTATTTAAAAGCATTGGTTTTTAAAATCGGTATCAGGTGTATAGTGAAGGGGTTGTTCCTATAACTAAATTTTTACAATTTCTATTACTGACTGTTTAGAAATTCTCCTCTTTTTTTGAGGTAATATATTGTGTTTATAAAAACAAACAGTCTAACAATACAGTTGTAAGAACATTTTTAGGGTTCCGTAACCGAATGGCAAAAAACGAAAGTACTATTTATAGTTTCGTTTTCGTTAAGTTTGTCTGTCTGTCTGTTCGTCCTTATCTCACAGCCACTTTATTCTGAAAGTATTAGCATCAAACAGTTAAAATTTGGTAGAAAGTTGTATCCTGTTGACCGCTTTACGATTCTTATACAAAAGATAAAAAATAATGATATTTAAGGGGAGCTCCCCATACGTAGGTAGCACTAAAACAAAAAAAAAACCTATGCGAATGGGGTACCTATCTATTGATAGGTCTTTCAAAATGACATAGAGGTTCCTGAAACCCTTTTTCCAAAAATCTAACGTTAGGAAGATAGACGCTTCCAAAGTGGTAAAATAGCCCCCCCTCCCCCACTTTAACTAAGGTAAACTAACAAACAAAACAAATGCAACATGATAATAAATACAATTAAATTTAAGCGGTCTCATAACAAGAAGCACGAAGCTTTATTCCCAATTTTCCGATTCTCATTTAATTATTTTGAAGTAAGAATCTACTTTGTACCTTATTATTGTCGGTATTATTGCAGGCGCCATGATCACGAACGGAAAACCATTCGTAAGCATGACCTTTGCAACGGTGCCGAAATATCAGAAACTCATTACAAGTAAGATGGTAGAAACACTGCAATAATTACTCTTATAATTAAATAGTGAACATGAAAATTTCAATCGGAATATGAAATAATTAATTTGTGAAATACTCACAAGCCATGGAGGGTCTAAAATAAATCGCTCTCTCGAAACTTTTGATCGCTTCGCCGTATTTCCTTTGGTTCTGAAGTAGGATCCCTCTGAAACAATTAAACAGAAATGTAAAGCTTCCAATTTATGTTTGGTTTAATTTTGGCAAAGAGGAACAATTGGACGACCGTAGAGTACGTCTTACGTTTGGAATAGAAACTTGTAAAATTCTTTAGGTTATTCCTTTATTGCAGTTTTATTCTACAACTAGCTGTTGCCCGCGACTTCGTACGCGTCTATTTCTGTTATTATGATCGCGATTATTTTTGCAACATTTTTCACTGATGCTTCGCCTAAAGCCTTCCTCGATAAATGACTATCCAGCACAAAATTATTTTTTTAATTCAAACCAGTACTTCCTGAGATTAGCGCGATCAAACAAACAAACAAACTCTTCAGCTTTATAATATTAGTATAGATAAGTACTAATTAATTGTTTAATAACAGTTTGAAAATAGAAAATCATTTAAAGATGTCACAAATTCATTATAGATTTATTCTCTTCTCAACTGTGAATCAAATCTAATAATTTTAGCAAAATGTTTATCTTTGTTAAAGTGTTGTTACACACTTCCTAAAGACAAAACGATGTTTAAAGTAAAGTAACAGTCTATAACCATCCTACTGCAGGGAAAGGCTTCCATCATTGAATTCAAGTAACCACAGCAATGGTGGATACAGGCATCATCGCCACGCTTGCCAAATGCGGTTTGGTGATCATAAGCCTGAGCAATGTTGGAAAATTCGAATCTCTTGTTGACCGACCTGGGTAAACCCAGAACCTTAAGCTCTTGGCCTGGAACTTAAACCACTCGACCAATGTGGATTTATATTTCAAATTATAATAACTTGTCTAACATATTCGTAAGCGTATTCACTATTACATTTTTACGATAACATTAGCGTATGAGTGTTTATTGTGATCAAACTTCGAACATGAAATGTAATTTGCTAAATCAGTTTCAATTAACCAAACCAGAACTTATGAAATCATTCAATGTATAACATTCATCAATATTAATTAACCAGTAGCGGAATTAATTCAATTTATAAATAGGTTCATAAATCGAATGAAATCCACTATCAGTAAATAAATTGTTGTGCTGATATAAATTCACAAATAATATGTATAATAAGCTATGAATTAATTTTATAAATAAATAAATAAATAAATATTTTAAGACATGCCTCACTGGGCCACACAGAGCCATCTAGTCCCAAATTAAGGTAGTATTAAGTACCCTGTCGTATGGGGTACTAGACAACCGATAATCTTACTTATATACTTTTTTTTTTGTAAATACATACTTATAATACATAGAAAACACCCAGACCAGTACAAACAGACATGTTCATGCACACAAATATTTGTACTGTGCGGGGATCGAACCCGCGACCCATGGCTCAGAAGCAGCGTTAACTACCGCTGATCCAAATGGTCGTCTATTATAAAAACATTCACTAACGCTAAAATAGGAGGTTATCAATCAAATATGGATTATTAATAATATATTACCAGGCCTGAACTTTTAGGGTTGACTCATTTCGTTATTTCTTTTTGTTTGATAGAGCTATAATTATTATAGTCTGTCTGTAGTTAAGTTTAAAAATAGCGCCTTATCTTTTCTCTCTAAGAGTTTTGCAAGAGGAGACTAATAGAAAAAAACAGGCAGCGGTTCCTCCGCCACCAGGTCCCATGGTAGAGACTCAGCGAGTGTACACGCCACCTCGTGAGAGATGGTGCGGTAACCCCTAACAACCCGAACCGCCATGACCCTCTATGCGCTGTGAAGAAGGGCCCTATGGTGGTTCTAGACCACGCCACCCAGATCGGCGCCCCGTAGAGGGGTATTATGACTGTGATGAGGTCAATGGTGACCTCATCACAGTCATAACATAGAGACGGTGGCAAGATTCTCCGTCTCCCTTTAGGTCGGGCAGCAGGCGGCTGAGCGCACCCGCTGTCCTCACCTATTTGGGGACCAACGCTGTAAAGTGGTCCCCAAAATCCCAACTGCGGTCAAGAATGATGCTGACATATTTCAACATCTTCTTGACAGCGATGGGAGTGCAACTGCCCCAGTAGCCACCAATACCCTCCATGGTACGGAAGAGGTAGTCCCTGACCAGCTGCCTTAGGTAGGAAGACATTCTATGATACTGGAGTGCCTCCAAGACTACCAGCCAGGGAGGAGTTGAAGGCGTTCGCGATATCCAATGACACCGCGATTAACACCCCGACCCCGGCCACCACCTCTTCTGCTGTGTCCCGCAGAGGGCTGATCGCGTCGATGGTTGACTGATCTCTGTCGAAGCTGTACTAAGTGTCGTCCAGATCTGGCCCTATTTCCACTAAGTGCTCGACGAGATGGTTCATCACCACTCTCTCTAACAGTTTACCCGCCTCATCGAGCAAATACAACAGGCCGGTACGGGGACGGGACATCTGCCGGGCGGTCTCCTTCCCGATAAGGACCAACCGGCCCTCTTTCCACTTCCGGTTAAATCTTCCCTACCGGAGGCACTGGCTTTAATATAGAGCGCCCGCAGCTGGAACTCAAGAGGCTTGATTTCCTACTGAGGGCCAGGACCCAGGCACGGGCAGGGACCCTGTCTTGCTCTGTGCAAAGTTCGCCTCCTTGTCGGGAAACAGGGTTCATACGACCCGCTCCAGCACCTCCGGATCCTGGCTGCTGGAGGTTGGGAGAGCTTAAGGTCGGAGCTTTTGTGTTGAAAAATTGGGTTTTGAACACTCTGTGCGGTACTGGAATATTGAAAAGAAATATTATTAAGTGGTTAACGAAGCTGTTTTTACAATTTATCGTCAATATTGTTCCAATAGAACCATAAAATATCTTAATTATTTGACTCAACCATCTTGTACTTTTTTTTAAATCTTTGCTGATGGTACCTGTGGATGCGGCAGCTCAATATTGTCCGCATGAATAATGCAGATTCAGAACGAGGCGGGCTCTACTGGGCCAACGACGTACACTAATGAGACCTTCCAACTCGACGGGCTATTATGCCGCCGACTATAGCAATAATTAGTTACTAATTCCCCTTCTTATTTTAACAGAGAAGGCAGACATACCATAACTAGCTACAAATGTTGTACGCTACACAAGCTTTACATAATAAATGTCACAAGTTTATTTGGCCTATTAAAAACAAAAATATGTTGACACAAGTATATAGAATACGTTAACGTTTATTTGACCCTTCGAAATTTGATTAAATGTACAAATAATAATAATTAATGTGCAAAAAAGGCCCCCACTCAGCATTAGTCGCAACAGCCGAAGGCATAATGCGACGCTGAAACAAACCCATCATTACTATGCTAACTTTAATCCAATACTGAACCCCTTAGCTCAGCAGTGGGATGATTATAGGCCGTTACTTTCATGAATAACAAACAACAACACTACTTATGGAAATATCGTTCCACATCCATTGAAGTTGGCTCAATCTTCAATTGATTGAGCCGCCCGTAGCTCGTAGCCCGTAGCCCAGAAAGCTGAAGCTACGAAAGCGAATGTGGGTGCCAAAGATTTGTTACGAAAGGGCGGAAACTGCATTTCCCGCAGTGCTGGAGAAGAACAAATCTAAATACATGCGTGAGATGCTTAACTTGCCTGCAAGCGTGCTTGCTAGTCTGCATCCATGCTTACTGGCCTGCAAACTTGATGCACGCCTGCAAGCATGCTGCTTGCATACGTGAATGCATGCTTGATTGCTTGCCTGGATATATGCATGCTTGCTTGCCAGCATGTATGATTGCATTCGGACTAGCCTGTCTTAGTTTTATGATATTTCGGATTATTATAGATTCGGAATTTGTGTGTTTGTTATCATGAAATCCTAAATTCTGACTATGGTAGGTATTTACAAACATTAGGAATTTTTGAAAATAGGTTTAATAATATTAGGACATAATGATATCGGATATTTGATATTCAGAAATCAGTATCGTTCGGAATTTTAGAAATCGTTTATTTGAAATTCGTGATTGTCAATATCAGAATTAAGTTTTTCGTATTTATGTAGTGTACCCCACGACAGAGGGGGTGAAGGTGATTTTAATTCGTGGTAGGTATAATGGAAAATTGGTTCGGAAAAGCTGATATTGTACTGAAGACAAAGCGCTGGCCTCTGAACAGTATGAACCGTCATACCATATTTTTCTTGCCTAACCCATGGTGCGGACATCATTGGATGGTTCTTCCAAAAATATTGTCGATATAAAATATAATTTTAGGTTTTCATACAGACAAGGATAGTAGGTGATAACAGCACGTAAGCATGTTACAATTACATTAGAAATAGCGATTTTAGTAAGCTTTTGCTACTTGTTTTTAAAAAAAAAATATACGAATGATAACGAACATAATAATGTAACATAGAAAAGCTTTTAAAGTTTAAACCAGACCATGTTTAAAACCTTGTCAGTTTTTATCTAGAGTTATTTTATTACTGTTTGTTGGTGTAACAAATGTCAATGATATTAAGATAATTGAATAGTAGCACGCCAACAAATTATTTTTAATAATGTATAATTATTACGTATGAGTCGCGAGCAGTTTGCTAGGAATAGTAATTTTAGTTTCATACCAATAAACTGAAACATTATCTTTATTATCAATCAATTCGATTATTCGATTATCATTCCAATACTTAAAAATAAAACTATATTTTAAAAATAGTACCCTATTTTAAAAATATTTTACACGTTTTATCTTAAGTATCTCAGGCATTCAAAAGTATAGTATCAATAGGTCAGTCAGTCCCATTGTCCTCTATATCTACATTTAATTTTACAGAGTTAAGTAACTGCAAAAAGAATATGCAAGTGCTATATAAATACAAAAGTTCAGGCCCGGTAGTTCTTATGGATCGATATCCATCGATCGCCAATTTCGTGTCACCTTATAATCTTAATTTTACTAGTTGAAGTTTTGCTATATACGAGTCTTCCATTTAATATCATAAAGTGTCCTAACACTCAATAATTAATTATTTTACATAGCCATGTTGAGCTCAAATTGCCAAAGTGAAGGATCGATACTTGTAGAATATTTTCTCTACATTATGAGCAGCAAAGCAATTTATATTATAATTATTGATAAACATTAGATAGCGAACTTAACTACAGCCTACGTAGAACCTTGTTATTTAAACCTATAAATCTAGCAAAAAGTCTCATATGAGGTTTCCCTACGGTATCTAAAAGATAGAATTTTTAAAACAAACAAATCGCGTCATTTTACACACGTGCAAGTCACAACTAAGATAGTCGCTTAGAAACTAAATATTTTGTAATATTATTAAACTTGAAAGGCGTGGTACATTCAGAATGCCTCTGACTTGAACTGCCTAAAATATCATCAAGCATTCGACGTTTCCATTTCGAAGCCTAGAATAACACGCCAATTCTGAAATAGGTTCCTTAGTGAATATCAATTGATATGGTGAGGGTTTATTTATATTAAATTAATTAAGTTCAGATACACATTGCTACGTTTGCATAAATTATAAATACATTATAATTGTCTAATTTGTCATGTTTGAACTGTTAAATAAATTGAGTCGTGTAAAACGTTGGCTTTACTCACTCTTCTGCATAATTTTCGGTCTACGTATATTGAAACGTAAATATAAAGTATGTACCACTGTTATCTATGCACGTTTGCCATCTCATGGGTAGTTCATTGATCCCTTTACTAAAAAAACCATTCGAACGGCAATCAATAAAATCTTTGAAGGCGGTTTGTACTGCCTCATCGGAGTTGAATTTTGTACCTTGCAAGAAATTATCCAAATTTCGAAAAAAATGGTAATCAGATGAAGCAAGGTTCGGGGAGTACGGTGGATGTCTTAGGCATTCCAATTGGAGCTCCTCTAATTTGGTAGCAGTCTTTTGTGCAGTGTGTGGTCTAGGGTTGTCGTGAAGCAGTAGTGGCGTAGAACGATTGACCAGCCTCGGTTGTATAGCAGCTAGCTTGTTTGCAATTGCTGACAATAGACATCTGCCGTAATCGTCTGGCCAGATTTGAGAAAGCTGTAATGAACGACACCGGCGCTGGTCCACCAAACCCGCACAAGTTTTTTGGGTCAATTTTCGTTTGGGGCAGTATTTGGCTGGCTCGCCAGGGTTCAGCCATTGCGATGAGCACTTTCGATTGTCGTACAGGATCCACTTTTCATTATAGGTAATGATTCGATTTAAATTCCCTTCATTGTGCCGTAATGAAACGCAGCAGTCGACGCACGGTTGGCGGTTTGTTTCACTCAATTCGTGAGGTACCCACCTTTCAAGCTTTTTAATCTTCCCGATTTGCATTAAATGGATTAAAGCAGTTTTATCACTAACATCGCAGCCTGCAGTTTGCGATGCATTCGCCTCCACGATAGCCTTTAATACTTCATTATTAACTAGAGTCTCCGGCCGTCCACGGGGTTTGTTCTGCAGGTCGAAATTTCCAGAACGAAAACGTTGGAACCAAAAACGCATAGTGTTTTATTTTGCGACAAGACCGCCATACACATCGTTAACTCTTCGAGCCGTTTCTGCAGCACTGGTGCCACGTTGGAACTCGTACTCGTAAATAACGCGATATTTTAAGTTTTCCATTTTGTCAACTGAGTGACGCAAAGTGAAAAAAGGAAAGAAAAAATGCAAATGAATGACAGTTTACAAAACACAAATACATGTGTAAGTAGCCATATAAATTTGAATTTGGAATTCCTAACTTAAGATTCTTTAGATCAAAGTGGCCATACTACAATACGCCAATTTCATATTATGTAAGGACCTAATAAAAGTTCATTTTGAAATTAACTAATAATTTCATTCATTTGATTTTAGGTAAACTAGAACAAAACAAAATTTTAAAAAACATTGCGTTGTTTCATATACGAGTATAAAGAAAAAATTCAACCGGTTCGTAAAAGACTACATTGGTATGTTCAAATTATTATTTTATAATCGAATTTCTGTGATTTCACAAAAAACAATAGGTAAAATGATTCGAACGCAATTTTCGAAAAAAGTGTTTAAAATTGTGATTTTACATTAATCTTGTTTAAAATTATTTAATAACGCCCCGTTGGTCTAGTGGTTTAAATACCGGGCCAAGATCTCGGGGTCCCGGGTAGGATCCCCGGGTCGGGCAACCAAAAAGTTTCGAATTTTCGAACATTGCTCGGCTTTGTGATCACCAACCCGCATTTGGCAAGCGTGGTGATTATGCCAGTACCCGTAACTTGAATTCAATGATGGAGGCCTTTTCCCTGCAGTGGGATGATTATAGGCTGTTACTACTTACTACTAAAATTATTTAAATATCGCATCAGTATTCATTCATTCAGTTTATTTGTGATCAGTTAATAACTTGAAATAAATTATAAGTTTAAATAACGTTTATTTTGAAATATTAACTGTTTTCCATGTTCTCACTAGTAAGAATAACATTTAAAAAAAAATTAAGATCTGCAGTGCAGCATTTAAGCGCGCTTTGCACTTAACACCGTCGCTAGCAAAAAGAAAAGAGACGCAGTATGTTACGTCATCTAATTAGCAAACTAATGACAAAACTAATTTGTATAATATATAAAAATGAATCCCTATTTCCCTTGGTCATCGCATCATGCGTGAACGGCTGGACCGATTTCGCTAATTCTTTTTTTGTTTTGTTTGTTATTGTGAGGAGAATGTTCTTATAAAATTAGGAAAATTGCGTGGAAAATAAGAAAATTTAAGAAAACTTAATCACCATACTAAATTATTTTTAATATAACCTCTATAGCTTTTGACAATTTAAACTTTTTTAGTGAAAGGCGTTTGACATAACATTGACAGAATGCATGCTACTTATATCGTCAAATAGGGGGTAAAAAAATAAATTTTGCACATGGCCAATAATAATTATGTCGCCTGTTACCGCGTCGGAATACCAACAAAACTATTTATATACCCGCCAGTAAAAAAACAATAAAGAATGTTGTATATCATAAAACATAATAATAATAAACAATGGGTACCATTTTTTTTTTAAACCATTTCGTAATCAATATGTATTCATAGACAGGACAACTGTCTGTCGGGTCCGCTAGTACTTAAATAAAAATACGTTAAGCTAAATTTGTGTGAGGATTCCTCTGGGAGATAAATTAGATAAAGCCTGCACCAATAACTTTGTACACAGATTTTTTATCACCGCATCCTTGCTACTTACGTAGAAAAAAATAAGGTAGCAAGTTTACGAAAAATTAATTTTCCAGATTAAATATAATTCTCGGTTAAATAACTTGGAAAAATTAAAGCGAATTGAATAACGACATGACTAAAACTTTCACAGTACGTATGTACATTTTCACCAGCGTTTCCACTTGTTCCTACTCTGTTCTCCTACTGGTAGGAGCTCGAGGACCAATATGTCACTCTATTTGACTGACATTACGTGCGTGTTAAAAGCAAACTACAAAAGAGTGTGAATGTCACTGACGTATCTGATAAAGCATCGCTGTCGTATAGACCGCGGCTTGGTTGAATTATTAGTAATTTATGCAGCCAGTGCTCACGGTCGGCTCGGAAGCCTCCGTCAGGAGCGCGAGTCACGCGATACTGACATTCCGCGATTAAACCGAGGTGACAAATTGTGAATTGAGTTAATGTTTACTATTGCACGATTATAGTTTCACACGGCAGAGCTTATAGTGTATTATTTTGATCTACTCTATTCTTATCAGTATATAAACTTGAAAAATTTTGTCTCAGGCGGGACTCGAACCCGCATCTCCTCGCGGGTTCGAGTCCCGCCTGAGACAAAATTTTTCAAGTTTATATACTGATATTATAAGTGCAATTAAGTTGCTAAAATATCAAATAAAGTATACTCTATTCTTGTTTTGATCAATAGGTACTACCGACCTAGGGTGTGCCAAACATTGTTAGCCATACTGTAAATATAATATATTTTTCCTGAATTTCTTTTGAATAAACGGCTATTTTTAATACTTATCTCCTTGCTGAAAATCATTGGCAACCAATAAGTCGTTCTTTTTTCAAAAACTTTTAAAAATTATCTTTCATGCTTCTTTTGTTAACAATAATGGACAACAAAAGTTGTTAAAATATCAGTATATAAACTAGAAAAATTTTGTCTCAGGCGGGACTCGAACCCGCATCTCCTCGCATCGCATCAATGTGGGAAGCTTTTCGTGCTATAATTTTCTTTGTTAAAAACGAGGGTTCACATTCAAGGAATCGCAAGAACATTTACAAGCTGTTTTTTGGGAGAGTGCTCCTGCGGTGACAACAAGTAGTTATTGGTATCGTGAATTTAAACGTAGTTGATAGAGCTTAAACGATGACCCTAGACCCGACCAATCATCAACTACTCACAGGAACTTATGAAAACGATCCGAGTAGAGTGGCTAATCTAGGAAAGCAGAAATATTATATAAAGAGATAATAAGGCTGAATTAAAGATCGGGTACCGGACAGTTTCCACCATATTGCATGTCCTTAAAGTCAGGAAGGTTGTTTCGCGATGAATACCTCATTCTATCATCGATGAGCAAAAGTTCCGTTCGTGTGGATTGGTGAAAATGCTGGAAAAGTTCGTACGAAAAACTTCGCAAAACGTTCCCAATATTCTTATATCTGACGAATCTTGGGTCTACAGCTACAATCCTCTCACAATACGTGTTAGAAGAGGACGAGTTGCCTACAAATGTGGTTCGCGGCCGGATCGTTAATAAAAAAATGATACCGGTTTTTTTCGAAGAAGTGCCAGTTGCTGTTATTCCGCTAGAAAATCGTAGAAAAGTTACTAGTGAATGGTATTGCAGAGTTTGTCTGCCCTGGGGTTTTCGAGCTTTCGAGGAGTTGAATAATGAGTGCCCTAGCATCAACGTCCGTGGCTTTTTTTTCCATCAAGATAATGCGCTCTCTCACACAGCTACTAACACCATGGACAATTTGACAACTTCAGGGGTACTGCGAAAAAAATGCTTTATTGGCAAAGATTCAAAGCAGCAGATGAAGCCGATGAATTCCGACAGTTATCTTTCGACCTTCCACAAGATGCGTTTTTTAATGTTTTTTAAGCTATAATTATAGTTTTTCCGAATGCATAGGTGTTAAGTGGTGGGGCAAAATATTTTGCCTTGGAGGGAAATAATTAAAAAGCCTTGAAATTTTTTTTTAACTAAACCTATCGGAACAGCCCACGTAAGTTTTTACTGTAGGCAATTAATTAACAGTAAATGATTTGCAAGTAGGTAGAGGGACTTATTCATTCATTATTTTATCACTACACAATTAAATGGCATACACAATGAAGCATTATTATTTATTTTAATAATCAGCACCTAACTGGAAGCAATTTCCGGAAATTCCTAGAACTAAAAGTGTAGCACGTATTGTTATTTTGATTATTTTTAAGGTTTTTTTCTATTTCTTAGAAACAATATTTAGGTATGATTTCTGTGTCCTGTAAGACGTATTCTTGATTGATGTTATTAGAAATAATCTGTTGCTTTCATTAAACGATTACATTCTTAAATAAACTGTAACTTGTGGTCACCTGCGATCATTCTACTAAAATGTATTCTTAATTAATATTTATCTAAAAGCAAATAAGTTTTCGTGATTAGTATAAAATAACTATAAAAAGTTATAGTGAGTAAACCTCAAAATACCGATGAATTCTGTCGCGGACAATTTTATTGAACTTTTAAAAAACAAAAATTCTGTCATACATAATTTTAAGCCATATACACAACGCATGCAACTTATGCTCTCAAAAGAAAGAAAAAACATCAGATTTGCCATCATTTTTCATTGACGCTCTGTTTTTATTGGATGAAGCGTGAGGTTACTTACAAAAATATTTTTCGATTCGAAACAAAAGTTCCTGAGATAAGCGCGTTCAACCAACGAAACAAACATACTTTTTTTTTATTTCTTTAAACAAACATACTTTTTTTCATATCAGTATACTTAGAGATAGAGGTAGTAGAGACAGCCTAACTTTTTAAGATTCTAGTTATTACAAAATCAAATTGATAAATAAAACATTAAAAAAAAGCAATATAATAAAGACATTGCTGCGGCAGTTACTAAAAAGCTAAATACTAAAATGAAAGTCTATTCATTTGCAATGTAGTATGAGGAAACTCCTTGCGATTTGCATTTAAGGGAACTACTAAAGCTATGTGCTGTCCCTATTGATTTTATTTTATTAGGTACTTCTTAACAAAATGAATTCTCAAAAAACTATAGCAGTATCATTTAGCAAATTACCTCTAGTATTTATTGAGTCACAGTAAACTTTTAATTTAGATAAGAAACTAGTTAAACTGAAAAAAAAAGTGTAAATGCACCCATTTTCAAATGAAAAAATTTTTTTGAATTTGGAAATTACTGTTGATTAATCTGTTTAAGAATTTCCTAGTTGTCATTTATTTTTACTCTCAGATTCTTAATTGGTACATCTTATTACACTAAATGGTGCATAAAAGCTTAGCAGTGTATTTACTATGTCTTGGACTTATTCCTCTTTGAATTGCTTCAGTGCTCAAATCTTCACTCACAATTATTTGCAGGCTGCAATGCCTTCTTCGACCACATTTATCAAACTTGTGTCTCCCACTAATATTCTAGCCTCCTTTGTACTGTTCATATAAATATCTCCCCCATTAAGTGCCATCTCTCCTGTGTTATATGTACATAATAGGATCAAAGTCGTTCCAAAGATTTTACCTCGCTAAGCTCTGGGAACGCACTTTGCCTGCTACCTTTGCTCCAAAATCCACTTAAACGTACACATATAGTTCATTACCAGGACATCATGAACTTTTGCATCAAACAAATATTTGATTTGAACTCTGCAGTAACACACAAACTATGTACGACGATCGATTTGATCAACGCCGAATATATTGATCAAAATATTTATTTTGCGACTATACTGCCTGTCGTAGAAAAATGTAGCTTAGACAGAAGATTAGAGACTTTATGTTACGTTAATTATAAACAAAGGTTTTACTAGCATGACTTTGTTTTTAATTTATGTATTTTAAATGTTTCTTTGAACTATGAGAGACCATTATTTAAAAATCATTTTAACGTAGTGTTTTGAATTCATACGTTATCAACATAAAAAAATATTTACAGAAAGGAATAAGAATTAAAACAGTTATCTTATAGATCTCGAGCGTATATGCGTTCAATGAACAAATCAGACGTCGTTCGTTTCAGCAGACGCCCTACTCCGGAGCACAATGTCCGCATATTTGAATCCATCTCTCCCTATCACTCATACCGATGTCTTAAAGTATCTGATAGAGACAGATATATCCGTAAATACGAGCTTCGAGTTGCAGAGTAAGGCCAGAATCCTGATTTGACGTGCTACATTGCAGCTCACACGTATTAAACAGTAATTCAAGTCAAGGCGAGGCGCGAGGCGTCGCAAACGAGTCGAGCGAGGCACGGCGCTAGTGTCGACACTCCGTCGCGGCGATAAGGCGTAGATTAAAGTCCTGTTTGCTCACACACACATATTTAGCATTCCCGCAGAGCGGAATCGCGACAGCGCTTGCTGGGTATTTGCATGCTTGTTTGTGGAGCATTTCACTCGTCGTGCACGCAAATGCAATATCCGCTGATTAAATTGTTGGATGCTGATTTAAAGTGTTTCGAGTTTAATTAAAAGGACATTACCATACAGGGAAATAAACGTTTGGCAATGTTTGTGCCGCAGTGTCGCAGCATTACAATGGAGAATGAAGATAATATAATTTACTAGTATTGTTCTGGATTTTCGTTTAAAACATCAGGCAAGTGTTGGTTGCCTGGTTGAAATCAGTCCCTACTTACTAGTTCAACTTTGCATAAGAGAGTAATATACAGGGTATCCGGGAATTAATTTACGAAATTTTGACCCTTGTAGTTGGTTTTGCTAATGCCATTTCTGCAAATGAGGTCATTTCTTGATGTGTTTTTTTAATTCACAGGTATTTGATAATAATAATAAGAAATGGACAAACTGACAAATAAAATTAAAACTTCCTTGAATAACAGAATATTGATGGCTATAACCACTCTAAATAAAACGCAAAATCTAATGTATCTTAATACATTTTCTAAGAATGTAAATTTGTCTCAAGATTGTTTATCATGTGCGTCAACTTGTAAGCTTTATAAAATATTGTTTTGCAGCAGGTTCAGAAGAATTTCATAATATTTTATCTTTCGTTTTTTTAATTACGAGTATATTCGTCAAAACAAGCAATTTTTGCTACGGTTGTCTTCATAGCATTAGTAAAAAATCACAAAAAGCAAAAAAAAAAAGAATCAATGTTTCAATACAAAATTACTTAAAGTAAATATTTTGTTAAATTGTAAGATAAATTATTTTTAAAGCAATCAAATTTTTTGCAGGATTTTGCGATTAAATATGAACAGCTCTTAGGGTGCCTTAGCCAAACATGAAATTAAACCTTATAGTTTTGCAATGTCCTTCTGTCCGTCAGTATGTACATTGTTAATCTCAATAATATGCATTAATACATAATTAGGTAATTAAATCAATAAATGGCAAATCAAAATAAATATTAATGTTTTCTCGCCTATCACTTTGTTATGGTGTTTCCTTGGATAGGTCTCTTTAAAATGTTGTATGTGAGTAGACACCATAATTCTATTCAAGAATCCATTTGTGATGTAGATATTAAGATTTTAATGTTCTACCTTTGCTGTTTTAAATACTTACGAATCATAATTGAAGTTTTTTTTTAATGTATCGGTATTTGCAACCTGTAACTGTTAGCAGACGGACGTTGCGACCGATTTAGACTTAGCTAGCAGAGTTAAGACTCTGCACGCACTTTGCCGGTTTACAATATCAATGCCTACCTGAGATAATAAATTATGACTGCATAAAGTTACGAAAAAAAAGAGGTAGAAGTTTGAATGGGGAATCAATGATTTCTCACTTTTGCATAGAGATAGCGTTTGCGAAAACTTAAGATGATATACTCATTTCAAACTATTCTTTAAGCAAATAAATTACTAGTAAATAGTAAAAATTCAATTACTTGAATAAAAGGAGACGACTTTTAAGCTTCGCGTGGATAACGTTCAATTTTCATGTTTCTGAAACTCGCGGCTACTGTTTATACTTGAATTACGTACGTATTATTTCAACGAATCTTCTGGGACATGCCGTACGTGCTCAAGTGATTTCTTTGGACTGAATTAGAATAATCAGATTTTCCCTGAAATGGCAGATTATTCTCGTTAAGTTAACAATAGGTAATAACCTAAATATAATAGGATATTTTTCACGTCCGTCATTCGTTTTATGCATGTCTTGCCATATTTGCGACGATGTGATTAAAAAGAGCGTAAGTAGGTTAATTACTTTGCTAAACATTTGAAAAAAAATAGCTCTAGTGGGGTTATAAGAGCATGCTTAAAAAACAACACCAAACAAGCTTTCTCCACATAAAATCTCTAAAGAGCGAAAATAAAAATGTGCAAGACTACCGATCTGTGTGAAGTCGAGGTCAATCAGTTCAGTCAGTGTTGGTGCCACGACGAATGGTGTGAATGTGATGTAGCGTGGATGGACGGAAGTAACTTATTAAATACCTATTTGGCTCGGTAGCAACGATTTCAAACAGATCAGTAGCCGTTACTTACGAAGGTCTTGTGTTAGATATGCAACTAAAATACCACAATGATTTAGCGAATATTAACACAATTAACTATTTATTCTTAACGAAAATGTTTTCACTTCCGCTGTGTTTTGTACTTCCGCTGTGGTAGAGCTGCCTATTACTTCAAAGGAAGTCGTTGAAAAGACCCCTTACAATGAGTCAGCTGACCTTCTTGCTTCAATTAAGTATATTTGTATTATATACTTTGATTTTCAGAAATTTAAATACTATAATGCGTAGCTTTATAACCATCTAACTTTCACCTTTAATTGCATCGAAAACGGTTCAGGCGTTTTTAAAAAAAACTAAAAAATTGTTAGTATGGAAAAATGACTTTTCTTGATTTCGCCCATACAAAACGGCAATTTCATACTTTAACCCCTAATATAATAAGTTTTATCTTTTGTAAAAATAAGAATGGTTATGAACATGTTTTAAATGTGTGATAAACACATTTACAACATGGAATGATTCTAACGGCAATAATATATTAGAAAGTAACAGCCTATAATCATCCCACTGCAGGGAAAAGGCCTCCATTATTGAATTCAAGTTACCACTGCAATGATGGGAACTGGCATAATCACCACGCTTGCCAAATGCGGGTTGGTGATCACAAACCCGAGCAACGTTCGAAAATTCGAAACTATTTGTTGCCCGACCCGGGGATCGAACCCGGGACCCCGAGATCTTGGCCCGGTATTTAATCCACTAGACCAACGGGGCGTTAATTGTGTTAATTGTTAGTTTAATAATTAATGTAATAAATTTAAAGTGAACAGTGTTTTCAGTGTTTTATTGTGACACTTGCTTAATGTTTTTCAAATCAGTATTTTTTTATTGTAAATGTTGCTTTGTTTTTTATTGTTTCAGTGTCGATAGTTGTAGGTAAGGTAGCGTAAGAGTTGCATTCATGGTAAACTAGAGAATAAAATAGTACTCGTATTAATGTTACGAAAGTTGTTCGTGATAATGAATCTCTGCCATAACAAAATGTTGAGGTGTTTCCAAAACTGTTAATTGAAAAACAAAGAAAGACTTATGTAAAAGAGTTCGTTGTTGGGACCTTATTAGGTTGTAGAGTCACTCTCATATTAAGCCGCTAATTCAGCCCAGCTTATTATCGTAGGCATCACAGCCACGCGCCGCGTGAATAGCGGCCTCAAATAATAATTTTGCGTGGCGGCTCCATTTTGCGGAATGAGCGGTGGCTGTGCCGCGTAGATTGTCTTTTGAGAACATCTCACACAGGTGCCGTTTTGTGTTTAATTATAAAAGTTTGGATAAAAGGCTGCAAGGCGGATGAGTTTGATCGATGTTTTGGCTTGCAATATAGATAAACTTAGCTTTAATCAGTATAATTCAGAATAATTTTAACACGTTACCTCTCCACCTCTCTACGTTTTGTTTTCTTCCTATCGTATGATTATTTTTCAAGGATTAGAGTTAATTGATACCTACGAGGTTTATACCATGTACCTTAGTTTTTATAACTAAGTTTTTAACTAAGGTACATGGTATAAACCCCGTATCAATTAACTCTAGTGATAGTGACCATGGAAGTTTAAATCAGTATATTTCAAGGATGTTGAATGTATCTTGCACATTATTATTTACGGTGTTGATACTTCCTAATTTAACTATGAACGTAAGAGCACATGACACGCACCTACGAGCAATCGTAGGCGTCAACTTGAATACATGACATAAATTACTACAACGCCCCGTTGGTCTGCAGGCCTCCCCAGAGGCAGTGGTGATGATGCGTAACGCATTATCCTCGCGTAAAAAAAAGGGTTTGAATACCGAACTAAGATTTCTGGGTCCCGGGTTTGATCCCCGGGTCGGGCAACCCATCATCGCTATGGTAACTTAAATTCAATGATGAAGGCCTTTTACCTGCAATGGGGTGATTATGGGTCGTTGCTGATTACATTATTACTGGTGTCCCTTCCGCTTATTTCTGGGGATACGTGAACAGATTTCTTGTCCTTTTAACACATGCGTTTTTAATTTAATTATAACGAGGGAAATAATTAAGAACTTTCTTATGTCGCTCTTGAATATGAATATACCTATAGTTGAATTGTTGATATTCTTTGATCGTACGATACTTCATGCTTAACCTTGTAATACGAAAATATTTAGACACCTTGCCAAAAAGAACCACACACACGTGCGCATGCATCCATGCCCTAGCAGAAAATAATACGGGAACTAATAAACGTATATATTATGAAAGTGACTAATTTTATAATAAGGAGTGCGTGACACCTATAACATATACTAAGAGCCATTAAATCTAAGTCCTTTATTGAAATTACAAAGCCAATATTGTTGAACACGAGCGAAAGATGACTATTAAAGATTATATCAGGTCACGTGCGTAATACACGGCCTTAATAGAATAAGGAGATAATAGTGTTGGGACATTCAGTACGAGAGAGGGTAGTGTTGTCAGTTGTCTTGTAACATTGAAAACGCTAGACTTGATCTTAAACTTTCCGAAAAAGTGTTTTATACACAATAAAATACCAATGAAGAACTATGTCAAAGCTCTTTAAAGGTGATTATTCAGGCTCCAAATATTTTTGGGCATTTTAACAAGTGCCGGTCAAGAAAACAAATAGTAGTTACGTTTATTTAGAAATAATCATTTGGAGGAATAGTTAATATTACACCAAAGCTATAGTATCCTTTGAACTAAGTTATTCAAGTTAGAAGATTCGTCATTTTCATACATTTTAAACTGGTACGTAACTAGATTTTTTTCTTGGCCGGCACTTTGGAAAAATACCCATAAAAATCATATCCGTTAGTTGCGCGTTTCCTTTTATACAGGTAACTTAAGAGCAATGAAATGAAAAAAAATATGTATAAGACAATACAACTTCTCTACTTATTTCACACACAAATACAATTTTAAAATATATGAAGATATACCTAAAAATATTAACAGAATAAAAATGAAGTCTTAATCGAAAGCAATACTTAATTGGTGTTATTTTTTTCAGGTTGAAAGTGCCATTGAAACCTATAACGACCATGGTAGACTACAGTACTACTAAAGCGAAAGTATATCAATTGAGGCTATCGCTGTCACATCTCTACCTGTGTAGTCGCACTCGCACCCGCCTATCAGCACGTAGAGTGAACGAAACGAGAATGCGTTTTGATGGCAAGCGAGCAGTGGATGAGATATAAACCGAATGTTTTTATGCATTGATTACACAATCTGATAACAATAATGATAGAAGAACTAGAAATAGAATATAACGTTTGGTATTCCTAATTTTGTAAATTAAAGACTGATGTAAAGTAATGTTAGGGGGAATTGGCAGAGCAATCAGAACAAAGGAGCGTGCAGTAACATAAAATATATTAATAGAAAATTACACATATAGAATTACAACAGAATACAATACGAGAGACCTAGATAAATTATAACAGCGAATGTCAACACATTCTTTTTAGTGACAACCTAATCATAGCGATTGCAGCCAGCTCTCTCTACACACAGCATGAAGGTGATATTCAACACACCCCCTCAACTCATGCTTTATACAAATCAATTAATGGCTCGCAACCCTAACGCCTCTAACAGTAAGTTGTGCCTTACACGCGGCAAAGGTTTGGTGAAAATATCTGCCAACATATTTTCAGTTGCTAAATGCTCTAGGGTAATCGACTTGTTCTCACGCAGCACATCCCTAATATAGAAATGCCTAATATCGATGTGCTTAGTTCGCGCGTGATAAGCACCATGATCTTCAGCGAGACAGATAGCAGATAAGTTATCAGCATGCATGTTTACCTTAGACAATTGAAGACCAAGTTCCTTCAGCAAACAATTTAAATACACTGCCTCTTTCATAGCTTCCGCCAAAATCACAAATTCAGCCTCACAAGTCGATGTCGCAACGATGCGTTGCTTTTGTGATACCCATGAAATATCAGCACACCCTAAAATTATAACAAATAGCCGGTGACCGCTTATAAATTACACAAACTACTTTAAAATAACATGTCATACTGACATTCTACAATACTTCGATCAGGAGGTTTCTTTACAATCTTCCGTGTATGACATTTTACTAACCTTCCTTTTTCCGACAGTATCTTGCTTTTCTTTTTAACTTTTTGACTACTTCCTAAGGAACCCTTCGAAAAAGTTTCAATAGTTCTAGCAAAATCATGACAATTAACGCATTCTTCCGCCTGCGATTCGCTGTCACTATTCTCCCTTTCTCTCTCTTCAACCATATTATAGATTTTACGAGGGCGTCCAACATGTCCTCTCTCAATCCTCGGTCTTCCAGGGCCTCTTTTATAAACGGTATATTTGGGGATCCAGCATTTGGACAGTCTGTATTCAAAGGCTGTGAATTAGTTTGACTACTAGACAACTCCACTTCGATAGTTCTCGCTTTCTTCTTTTCAGCACTATCTTGCTCACATTGCAGTTCAATAGTTGAATACTTCAAAAGATCACTTTCAGGTTTCTTATCTTCCTGAAACTTAACATCTCTTGACACTACTATTTTTCTTTTCTCAGATAACCAGCACTCTATAGCCAGCAGATTCAACTGGATATCCCACGAAAATGCCGGGAGAACTTCGTGCTGCAAATTTATCTTTACCTGGTTCCTTTTCTAAAACATGTACCTTAGAGCCAAATGTCTTGAAATTCTCAATATTTACACGTCTCCTGTACCATTTTTCGTACGGAATTTCACCAATTAAGCTACTACTCGGACATCTGTTACGCAAGTAACACGCGGTCGAAATAGCTTCCGCCCAGAAACTTGCTGATAAACCAGAAGATAATAACATGCACCTAGCCTTTTCAAGTAAAGTGCGGTTCATCCGCTCTGCAATTCCATTACTTTGTGGTGAATACGGTGTCGTCAGCCTTCTCTTAATTCCTACACTTTGTAAATAATTCGAAAAATCACTATTTACAAATTCCTTTCCATTATCTGAATGAAAATATTTTATCCGTTTTCCCGTCAAATTTTCAACCTGACATTTGAATATTTTGAATTTTGACAACACGTCACTTTTATTCTTTATCATGAAAACTTCACACCAACGAGTACAATCGTCAATAAAAGTGACAAAATATTTATTTCCTCCGTTCGATTGAACTCTCATCGGGCCTACCACATCAGAATAAATTATTTCTAAAATTTTACTACATGGTTTTCTGGACTTCACAAAAGGCAACGAAACCATCTTTCCTTTAGCACAC
Organism: Anania crocealis; assembly: GCA_949315895.1. NCBI lineage: Eukaryota > Metazoa > Arthropoda > Insecta > Lepidoptera > Crambidae > Anania > Anania crocealis. The sequence continues at coordinate 4,754,533 of OX438856.1, forward strand.
ACATCACAATCACGCAAATCAGTTTCACACTTTACATGATCTATACCTGACTTTTTCAGTACTTTCATAAGATCTCTAGCATTCAAATGTCCCATACGCTCATGCCATTTATACAAGTCCACTTGCTTACCTGATACGACAGACGCTGAAGCATCTGGCTCCCTTAAATAATATAAACTACCTCGTCGGTCAGCAGTCAACTTAACTTCCCCGTCTTTAATAGCGTAAGCTACATTACGTTTGAAAGTTACTGTGCAACCTCGTTCAGTCAATTTAGAAATTGATACTAAATTACTGCGTAGTTCGGGAACTAACAACGTATCTTCGAATTGGATCTTTCGCGTAATATCATCATTGCATGCTAATATCTTAACTGTACCCTTACCTTGCGCTGTTGTTACGGAATCAGTGGCTAATTTTAAATTTTGGTTAGTTGGCAGTACCTCATCAAACCTTCTTGCGTCATTACACATGTGCGAGCTGCAACCGCTATCAAACAACCATTCCTGAGGACTGTGTTTGACTTCAATAGCCAAATAATCATCTGAAACATGATACACGGTTAAAGCTTCATGTTCTACATTTTCATTTATAAATAATTGTTCAACGCAACTAGTTTCTGTCTGCAAAGACTTCTTCTTTTTACAGTCTGATGCCTTGTTTCCAAAATTATGACATTTAAAACATTTATACTTAAATTTTGATCCAGTTCCATAATTTTTCTTCTGATGTCTACTTATAAACATAGCCCCTTCTCTACTCTCAACTTGGGTGTTGCCCCTTGAACTAAATTCTTCAATTATTTTCACCCTAAGTTGATCAGGCTTTGGTAGCTCGTCTCTTGACTCAATGGCGCATCTGAAGTTCTCATAGCTTGCTGGTAAACTGTAAAGCAGCATAATCGCTAGTAGATCATCATGAATAACGATGTCCATTTCTTGCAGTTTGTCGACGGCTTCAAAAAATGAATCAAGATGTTCGCTTGCTTTCTGCTCCTCACTCATCTTTTGTAACACGAGTCTTTTCATCAGCATCGCTTTCTTTGCAGGCCCACGTGACGCGAACATGCTTTCTAGTTTCAGCCATGCCTCTCGTGCAGTCTTCACTCTTTTTACATGATGGACTACACTTGGATCCAATTCCAAAATCAACTCTGATCTTGCCTTCCTATCAGCAGTCTCCCATAACGTTGATGACACCCCATCCGTAGGTTTCGGCTTTTCACCACTCACGTATTCCCAAAAATCATATCTGATCAATAGTGCTTCTACCTGTACTTTCCATGTATCATAGTTTTCTTTGGTCAATAATTCGATTCGTACATTCGACGCCATTTTGTTCATACATGTACTTTAACGAAATTATTTTTACGAATACTATTTTATCAGTTACTGCTGCCCTGGGCCCATAACCTTTGTTAGGGGGAATTGGCAGAGCAATCAGAACAAAGGAGCGTGCAGTAACATAAAATATATTAATAGAAAAGTACACATATAGAATTACAACAGAATACAATACGAGAGACCTAGATAAATTATAACAGCGAATGTCAACACATTCTTTTTAGTGACAACCTAATCATAGCGATTGCAGCCAGCTCTCTCTACACACAGCATGAAGGTGATATTCAACAAGTAATAACCTATTTAGGTATTTAGTATTCGAGAAATCTAACAAAATATTCCCGTTTAAATTAATTCAGTGTCTCAAGACGAAAGTCCAGTAATGACTTACGGCATTGAATAATTGTGGTCAAGTGACCAATAGTCAAGTGAGTACTATGGCTACTCTTAATATTATTAATATTGGGAGTACAACCATAGCGGAGCGAGAGATGCTTGGTATTTCTCTGCGCGATAGATTTAGAAATGGGAAAATCTGTAGGAGAATGAAGATAACACCGCTAGAAGAATTACATCTAGTAAGAAACAAAATTCACTTTCGAAGTCTGCAAGTTAACTGGCTAGAAGAAAACCTGACAAGTATTTTACGTTTTTTACGAATTCATGCATGTAATGTTATACATTTAATAGGTATATTAGATTTAGGAGTATTTATGAAAATATTAACTAAGATGTTTTTGTCAAGTGTGAAATATGAAAAGCCAGGGTTAGCTCATAAGACAAATTTAATAGGTTAAAAATGACTAACAAAATAAATGTAAGTAGTATTAGTAATGATCATCAGACACAGAGAGCTTTTCTTACAAAATTTGTTTAATAATTAATTTATCTAATAAATCAAAGACCGTTGCCTTTTATCCTCTATATCTTTCGTTCCAATAGAGTTTATCAAATCACTGCCCAGAATATCAATTATAGTGACAATTTATTTTGCCCAACAAAGTGTGAAACTTACTTCACAAACCAACCGGAACCAAGCAAATTGAACAAATAGAGTTGCAATATCGTTCACGTCAAATTGCGATTCGCATGGCAAACACGACGCGTGTTAAATACCTAAAGCGTCATAAAATAAATACTGACGGGATTTGTATAGTAAAAAAATTATATATATTTGGAAATGACTGTTGAAATACCTTTTTTCAGACTTTGATATTTTTTATTCATTTATATATTTAACGACAGCTAACAAGACATATACATAAATGCTTAGGTAATCTTGTATTTGGATTTAAAAAAGTTAATGGACTGAAAATGTTTTTTTTTTAATAATTCACATATATGATATTTTAGCAAATGAATTGCAATTATAAAAACAGTATTTAAATCAGAATATTTGTTTTGTCTCAGGCAGGAATCGAACCTGCATCCCCATGTATACCGAGCGCGGTGCTTTGTCCATTTAAGCTACTGAGACATTAAGTCACAGCTTAATTTTTCATGTATGTTTTTACCGCTGTAAGCCAGCGTAATTACATCAATGTTAGGAGTTTACACTCTTAATACCCGAAACATCTCTTTACAGACATTTGACTATCAGTTTTTTTAAGATGAAACAGCTAAGTATTTAAACTTGAATAATTTTAACTGAGAGAATTTTTTATTGTTCAGTTTAAATAATTATGAATAAAATGTTTAAATGTCAGTTACAGTTCTCACAGTTCAAGGAAATATTCATTGAAAAATATACGCTTTAATTTCAATGCTTTTATAATAACACACGCACTCACAACTAAATATCTAAATAATGCATTCAATGTAAACCATTTTTTTCTCAGTTCAGATTAACTACGTGGGCTGTTCCGTCAGTATTAAGGTAAGTAAATTAAAATTAGTAAGGCTTTGATAAAAAAAAAATCCCCGCCCACCTTAGGGGAATAGAAACTTGTGCATTCGGCTAAACCAGCTAAAAATATTTGAAAAACGAAGAAGTCAAAAATAGCTAACAACCCGTTGGTCTAGTGATTTAAATACCGGGCCAAGATCTCTGGGTCCCAGGTTCGAATCCCGGGTCAGGCACCAAAAAAGTTTCGATTTTTCGAACGTTTGCTCGGGTTTGTGATCACCAACCCGCATTTGGCAAGCGTGGTGAATATGCCAGTACACCCATCATTGCTGTGGGCACTTGAATTCAATGATGGAGGCCTTTCCCCTGCAGTGGGATGATTATAGGCTGTTACAAAAATATCTGTCGGGATTCTTCGATGGCTTCGTCTGCTGTTTTACATCTTTGCCCACGAACCATTTTTTTCAACTCCTTGAATTCTAGAGGCAGACAAAATTCGCTATCATTTTTTGAAAAAGCGAAAGTTAACTATTAATGATTATATCAGGTCACGTGCGTAATACTCGTACACGGCCTTAATAGAATAAGGTGTTGGGACATTCAGTACGAGAGAGGGCAGTGTTGTCAGCTGTCTTGTAACATTGAAAACGCTAGACTTGATCTTAAACTTTCCAAAAAAGTGTTTTATACACAATAAAATGCCAATGAAGAACTATGTCAAAGCTCTTTAAAGATGATCATTCAGGCTCCAAATATTTTTGGGCATTTTAACAAGTGCCGGTGCAAGAAAAAAAATAGTAGGTGCGTTTATTTAGAAATAATCATTTGAAGGAATAGTTAATATTACAAGCTATAGGATTGCTTTGAACTAAGTTATTCAAGTTAGAAGATTCGTCATTTTCATACATTTCAAACTGGTACGTAACTAGATTTCTTTCTTGGCCGTCACTTTGAAAAAATGCCCATAAAAATCTTATCCGTTAGTTGCGCGTTTCCTTTTATAGAGGTAACTTAAGAGCAATGGAATGAAAAAAATATGTGTAAGACAATACAACTTCCCTACTTATTTCACACACAAATAATGAATAATAATAATAATAATAAAAATAATTTATTTCTATAATCTGTTTTACATTAGTTGTTGAGTCCTCCCAGTAAGTTGTCATAGACAGGCACTCGTATTGGGAATAACTCGCTACTTCACCTTAAGGATGACTAAGATTATAGATTAGATTAAACTTACTACTCAATAACCTAAATAAACATCTTTAGACATAAGTAAGTCCGAGTTAGCAAATTTTTAAAATAAAGCATGCACTTGAAATCAAACCACATGAAAGACAAATGTCATGTCATGAATGACACATCAGAAGAAAGTGACATATTAAAAAGCGGCGTTGTGTTTGTGTTTGTGTGTGTGTGTGTGTGTGTGTGTGTGTGTGTGTGTGTGTGTGTGTATTTGAGTGAATGAGAAGGGTGTGACTGTCGGTAGGTACACCTTAGGCGTCCAACATACATAACAATATATTGTATTGAACCTATCATGTATTATAAACTGTCACTTAGGTGAAAATTTAAAACACACATCCTAGAAAAATACCTAGTATCATCAGTACCTGCATGTATGGGATGAGCGATAGTTGTAGTTTAATATCTTTTAAATATAAGGTAAGGTATAGTTAGGTTATTTGTACCTTATGTTTGAATGCTCCTAACAAATAGGTTTTCAACTTCGTTGTAGTTAAGAGTATCCAACCATTTAGTAACCCTTTTTTTACAGGTAAAAGCTTGCATGGGGTAAACCTTCAGTATTTTATTTACCTTATTATAAATGTGTGTGGATTGACTAATGTATTGCCTTCTAGCAAAGGCTGTACGTACCCTAAAGGAGGGTATCACAATATCTTTTCTTCTTTTAGGTGTGTCTATATAGGTTAATTTTCTGTGACGATGTAGGATAACGTTTAAGACGTAAAGTTTTCTGACAGTAAGACAAATACAATTTTAAAATATAAGAAGATATAAGTACCTAAAAATATTAACAGAATAAAAATGAAGTCTTAATCGAAAGCAATACTTAATTGGTGTTATTTTTTTCAGGTTGAAAGTGCCATTGAAACCTATAACGACTATGGTAGACTACAGTACTACTAAAGCGAAAGTATATCAAATGAGTAGGCTACCGCTGTCACATCTCTACCTGTGTAGTCGCATTAAGTAATTGGTGCACCATCTCCGGTGATTTATTATTATCCATATTATTTTGCCATATTATTATCACTCATCATTGGGCACAGATCTAGTGTATCTTTAATTTTAGGAAACAATTAATAGGCATGAGGATTTGGAGTTGCGCCAAAGTGACTTATTAGAAGGTGCACCTACTCACACTGATTTAAACGAAAAAGGTATCATAAATAAATAAATAAATAAATAAATATTTAAGACATGCCACACTGGGCCACACAGAGCCATCTAGTCCCAAATTAAGGTACTATTAAGTACCCTGTCGTATGGGGTACTAGACAACCGATAAACTTACTTAAATACTTTTTTTTTTTTTTTAAATACATACTTATAATACATAGAAAACACCCAGACTAGTACAAACAGACATGTTCATGCACACAAATATTTGTACTGTGCGGGGATCGAACCCGCGACCCATGGCTCAGAAGCAGCGTTAACTACCGCTGATCCAAATGGTCGTCTCACTCATAATCACAATGTATTTAGTTCAATAAGAAATAAAAAAAATCTTTTATTTATTTTGGCACAAACAGTAAATTTACGAATAGGTTTAGAATTCAAATTGTGAAATTATGCATAGAGACAAAATAGCGCCGAAACGAAATAAAAGTTGGTTCGAAAAGGTTTCTATTCTATTCTACAAATAGGATATAAATAATAAAATGAGTTTTAAACATTCAGAATCTACAACATCGCGTAGTGAAAGAGTGACACAACTAAAAATCACCTGGCAAGAGAAAATAGACAAAATTCGCTATCATCTTTTTAAAAAGCCTAAAGTTTGTCCAGAGCCCCGAACCTTTAGGCAACACATTTTGTGCACCGCTTAAGTATTTATAATAATAGGGGTTAAAGTATGAAATTGCCGATTAATTTCCCACTTTTTATTTTGTTTATAGCTCTTAAGTATAGTCATATCATTACGTAATTCTTTTTGTATTGTATCAAAAACTAAATAAAGTAACTTTTGACTAAAAAAAAAATGCAATACTAGTGCTTATTACTTCAAAGGAAGTCGTTGAAAAGACCCCTTACAATGTGTCAGCTGACCTTCTTGCTTCAATTAAGTATATTTGTATTATATACTTTGATTTTCAGAAATTTAAATACTATAATGCGTAGCTTTATAACCGTCTAAATTTCACCTTTAATTGCATCAAAAACGGTTAAGGCGTTTTTAAAAAAACTAAAAAATTGTTAGTATGGAAAAATGACTTTTCTCAATTTCGTCCATACAAAACGGCAATTTCATACTTTAACCCCTAATATAATACAACTGCGAACTGAACAAGGTTCTAACCGAAGACAAGGTGAACCAATGTTGAGATGTCAAATAAGACAGCAAAGAACCGAACACGTGGAGAATGCTTTTCAAAGCATTTCAGACAATGGACTGTAAAATGTGAAAATATCCAAGTCGATGAACATGACCCGGTCAGCAAGAATATTATGTGTGAATCAGGAACAATGAGAGGTTGTTATGTATGAATAGGTCGGTATTTTTTTTATAAGTAATGAGAATTATACAATATAGTCAATAAACATGTTTTCGGGTTTGAAAGCTCATATAACGAAGCAATATTGTATCGGAACCGCCTGTTCATCGCTTTTAGTCGTGTTCGAAGTTTGTAGGAAACGGAGCTGCGTTATTTTTAATCTAAATTCTGCATGGTTAGTGGGGTCGGTATGTACACAAATTTTTGAAAAGTGTCGCATTTTGATTCAAAAAACACTGCAAAATTTTATGTTCAATCGCTGAGTACCCTAAAATATTTAGAATGTCAATTTTCAAATTACGCGCGAAATTACAAGACGCAGAATGCAGGACGCAGTGGACGCCATATTTACTTTGTGGTCGTGACGTCAGTTGGCTGTGTAAACGAAATGCGCAAATATTTTGTACCTATGTTATTGATGTTTTTTATCTCAAAAATGAGTAATAATTCAACGTATCGTTGGTGTTCTGTTCCGGAACATAACACAGCGGAAAAATTGTATACCTACGGTCTGAAAATAAAAAAAACATTACGATGATATCAAATTTCTGACTTCATTCAGTACTTATATGCATATATGTTTATAACGCTTATTATAGCATTTACCTAACACGCTCTATAAAATTGGATCCCTATTTCGCTATTTTTTTTTTATGCTTTGTTATTGTCAGGAGTAGGTTTTTAATCAGAAAAAAATAGATAATAGCGCGAAAAATTATAAAATTTAGGAACACTGAGCCACCATATTAAATTATTTCTAATATTAAAACCTTAGTGCTTTTGTCAGTTTTAACTTTTTTAGAGTTCCGTACCTAAAGGGTAAAAACGGGACCCTATTACTAAGACTTCGCTGTCTGTCCGTCGCTCTGTCACCAGGCTGTATCTCAAGAGCCGCGATAGCTAGGCAGTTGAAATTTTCACAGATTATGTATTTCTGTTACCGCAATAAGAACAAATACTAAAAACAAAATAAAATAAATATTTAAAGGGGGCTCCCATACAACAAACCCGTTTTTTTTGGCCGTTTTGGTACGGAACCCTTCGTGCGCGAGTCCGACTCGCACTTGGCCGGTTTTATTTATGTAACCTTATGGTGTTTTTTAACATAAAATGGACGGAAAGCGTGCTTGAATTATGTCGCCAAAATGGATGTAAACAAACTAAATTTATATTCCCGTGTCCGAGTATTATCAAAACGCCAGAAAAAAAGGAGTGGTTGTATAATAAATCAAAATAAAGCATTACAGTACTTATGATATTTTAACAACTTAATTGCAATTATAATATCAGTATTTTAACTTAACAAATTATGTCTCAGGCGTGACTCGAACCCGCATCTCCATACCGGGCGCGCTGCTTTACTAATACATATTAACCTACCGAGACACTACGTCATAGCGCCAAAAATTTACAAGCATATTCTTATCGCTGTGAGGCATGGCAGATCAAATGGAAGTCAGAAGGAGTGCTTGGAGATGCGGGTTCGAGTCCCACCTGAGACATAAGTTTTGAAATTTAAATAATGTACTTTAAATACTGTTATTAAAATGTCAATTAAGTTGCTTAAATATGATTTAATTAACTAACATAATTTTTCAAGTTTTAATACAATCATTAGAATAATGAACAATTGTATCTGAATTTTATTTAAATAATTTTACTAATTCGAAATTTTTAATTCATAGTTAAGACAGGACATCGTCTGTCGGGTCCGCTAGTATACCTAATATAACTATCTACCAATATCTGACGGCATTATCTAAATTCTTAGCTTTAGTCCAGACCACAGTTACTGTTAAATTTATCTTGCTTCTAGTTCGGCTTCGAAATCATGTCTAATTGAACTATTTCAATTTTCAAAGTTACAATCAATATGAAATCCAGAATAATCCTTGTGTCATCTTTGCAATAATACTGCGACTAAATTCAGAACCCCGTTCTAAAATCAACCGACTGTTTCGGTCTGCCTTATTAGTGTGCACACCTAAGCTCGAAGTGTTAATTCAGAATTGAAATATCTTAATATTTAAGACATGTCTCACTGGGCCACACAGAGCCATCTAGTCCCAAATTAAGGTACTATTAAGTACCCTGTCGTATGGGGTACTAGACAACCGATAAACTTACTTATATACTTTTTTTTGTAAATACATACTTATAATACATAGAAAACACCCAGACCAGTACAAACAGACATGTTCATGCACACAAATATTTGTACTGTGCGGGGATCGAACCCGCGACCCATGGCTCAGAAGCAGCATTAACTACCGCTGATCCAAATGGTCGTCGGATTACATTACTAGGATAAACAATGATCAAAACCTATTCCGTCCGTGGTGAACGAATACCCACTTCGATACTTTCCCTGTACTATGTCTGAAGTCCGCGAATGCACGTCTGCCGCCGCAAGCTGGCTTAAGAAGCTTAGACTTTGATATGATCCACATCATACGCAATGACGATTAGGATTCCGTTCCTGAGGCCTTACTCTGACACTCCATGTTCGTATATTCGCATAAATCTGTCTCTTTCGCTCATACCGTTAACTTAAAGTATCTAAAAGAGACAGATATATCCGTATATATATATCCGTTCATGGATACCTGTTCATGGATGGATTTTATCCGTCCGTCTGTCTGTCAAGACCAGTTGTATCAAAAACGCGTGGAGGTCTCAAGTTCAAATTAAAACCAAATGGGTACTTAAGTCTACAGTCATTTTGCATATTTCGGCAAAATTATAAACTTCTTACTGTTGCCCGCGACTTCGTTCGCCGATAAAATGTAACCAATGTTATACTCTGACCTCTAAACTTACAGTATGCAAAAAACCATGTCCCTTCCATAGATATGAAGAACAAACATAGAGATACTACTTTGCCAAATTTTATTTAAATCTGTATTGGCGTGATTGAGTAACAAATATTCATACAAACATTCATATTTATATATTAGTAAGAATTAAGATTTTCCGCTGTCCTAGAACTATGACATTTGGCAAATAATACTGATTTATTTATACTAAAAGCTTCGATAAAAATCTGCAAACTATACCAACCACTTGTTTAGGTTACTATAAATCTGTTTAACTTTTTAAATTGACGCGACCATTTGAATAAGGAATTATCGAACGTGCGCAGTTCAACATTTAAATTGTAGAAAAAACAAATGAACACGAACAGTTTTTTTAAACGTGAAAAAACAATAACAATTGCTTTCTATACCATTGTCCGTAGTTGTGTGTTTTATATCTCTACATTAAACTTAAAAAATATATACAAATCGATAAACATAAGTGCTGCTTTTTAACATCCTATCTATTTTCACCATTCTTCTATTTTTCCCCGAATTTTATTTCTTTCTTCGACTCTTTTATAAACTCTGTACACTCGCATCTGTACTGCTCAAAAACTGCTTATGTTATGTGGGTCACAGTTCTTTTGTAATTAAAATCATAAAAGATATGTTTTTTATTGAAGTTACTAAAAAGCCTTTATTCCGAATGAGCTATAATAATAAGTGGCAGGGATTTTGTCAAAGACGTCATATTATAATTTCACTAGTCTGATTAGTACGAAAACAATGACGATTGGTTCGTATGATTTCACGGGCTCTTTGTAATATCACTAGTCATTTTGTAATATCACTAGGCCGCAATGGGGGCTATCGCTAGTGAATTTGCCACTAGAGGCGCTAGTGTCGCGTGAGGTCCAATATCATTCACTTTGTACTGGTTTTAGCGGAATTTGTTGCATAAATTATAATTTCTTTGATTTACTTGCTGGAAAGTGATCTCCTTCGTAAAATATCGCAAATATGGATTATTTGGCGATTAATGTGAACGCTTTAAAAGCGGAATTAAGAAAAAGGCGGCCTCAAGAGCAACTATTTCAGAAGTTAGTTTGTTGACATCAAGATGTAGTTATTTATAAACAATATAACCTTAATTAGATTCAAGATATAACACTTTGTTTCGGCGCCAATCGCCTTTGACAACTATTCCTCCGGTCCTCAGTCTACAGTGGCGCCAACTGGTGAGCAAAGAAACGGTAGTCCCCATTGTGATACTATAATAAATTTAGGTTTATTATGAGTTGAGTTTGTAGTAGGAGCCCCGCGTGTCCTGATTGGTCAACATTTAGCGTGCCTTTTTTAATATCATATTTTATTCGAAATGAGTAATTGTGAGCATTAAGAAATGTTTCAATCGTCAGATACATCAAATTCAAGTGGAAGCAAGTGTGAAATTGTATAGCGAAAAGATTTTGACGCAGAGTTACGAAAGTACTACAGTGAAAAATCGGATAAAAAACCGGTGCTCAGTTGGTAACGAAAACGGACCAATCAGCGATCCCTCTGATAATCTAACGGCTTTCTTAAACCAGTGTTATTGTCAAAATATCACTGCCTTACAATTTCACTGTATCGGTCTAGTGAAATTATAGGTAATGTCACTAGTGAAATTATAATATCACGGTTTTAACAATATCCCTGCAAACATATTTAAAAAGAATCATTTTTAAATACATAGATATCCTTAAAGAATGTCTCTCAGGTAGAAGCCTCCTCCAACGCTTTCCATCATTGTCTATCTTGAGCAACCTTTCTCCAGTTTGGTCCAGCTGTCAGTTTTAATTCGTCTTAAGGTGGGAACCTTGCATTCTGTCTTCCTTGACTTCGTTCCGTCCCTTGGGTACCATTTTGTGATACTCTACTTTTCCATTTTCTCGCGCAACATATGTCCTGTCTATCTCCACTTCTGTTGATCGATTTGTTTGATTATGTCAGCGATTTTTGTGATACTCCTTAGCTCTGTATTTTTAACCCTATCCTCGCGCTTATAACCTATCATACTGCTCTTCTTTGCTCTTTGTGCAATGGCAAGCTTTTCGATACTTCTTCTTCGATGTCTTACGATACGTTATTTAAGTCAATCATTGAGTATAAGCAGTGGTATGCGCAGTCTTACTATAATAATGTACCTACAAATTTGTTTGGAGGGGCATTTGTATTTGTGGGCAAGTCCGACTCGCACTTGTCCGGTTTTATTATTGATTTCTCTTTTATTTTAGCATTCATTTGTTTATTGCTTGTTTTTTCTCGATTGAATACAACTTCAGAACGAATTGTAAAATTCACGCGACATTAACCAAAATTCAGAACATAACTATTTATTACCTGTGATTCACAATAAATGAATTTGAATTTGAATTTGAACTATAGGTATGTTAGAGGTTCAATAGTTAGCAGAGCAAAACTGAGGTTAAACAATTTATCATTTTACTAGCTGTTGCCCGCGACTTCGTCCGAGTTAATTTCTGTTATTACGATCGTGACTATTTTTGCAACATTTTTTACTGATGCTTCGCTTCTATTGGTCGCAGCGTGATGTTATATAGCCTAAAGCCTTCCTCAATAAATGGACTATCGAACACAAAAAGAATTTTTTAATTTGAACCAGTACTTCCTGAGATTAGCGCGTTCAAACAAACAAACAAACAAACAAACAAACTCTTCAGCTTTATAATATTAGTATAGAAATATAGATTAGGAATATTCACTACACTATAGTTTAACCCAGACTGCCTCGCCACACAGCTTGTATCACACACTACTAACATTAGCGTTACAAACAAACCACCCTTTTTATACATTCATAAATAGCTTTCACATTATTTATTTAGCTCATTGTATTTATCCCTCGATCGTGAGTTATTCCAGACACAATTAAAATCAATTGTAATCGCGACAACCGGTTGTCGCTTGGGGTTCGAAGCGTTAAAGGATAATCCTATGATTAGGTTCAAACTATTTTCAAAATGTAGCTTTATATCAATTTATCTGAATAAATTGTACCACATTCAAACTGAACTCCAACAGTATAAAATTAATATGTAAAACAGAAAATAATTATAGTTTCTTAAGTAAACCATTTCTGATATTGAATTAATTCAATTAATAAACAAAAATAGATTGTAAACAAAATCACTAATATTTATCATAGCTTCCGTTTACTTTATAACTCATTTCCAAGTCTCGAAACACAAAGAATTAATAAAATTTTATTACAACTTCTGTTTCCTTTTCATTATAAATTATAAATATTTATTTTATACTAGCTGACCCCACACTTCGTAATACAATTTGATTTTCACGTTCTCAATGTCATTGTCATCAAAAATGGTGTGGTTGGAAAACATTCTATAGAAAAACATTTTATTTTTGACGTTAATATTTCAATGTTTTTAATAGTTAATATCCTATTCACGACGAATACTTACAAATTCAAAACAAAAAATCATAAAAACTTGGTCCAGCCTTTCTCGAGTTCTAAGTTGTGTAACTAGTATATAGGAGATAAAGATTTTACACAGATAAATGAAATCCGTAAACATGATAAACATAACATAAAATAATAAAGTGCAGTTTTTATGACTTAGTTCGTAATAAAATAATGACAATTATGTAGGTCTTGTCAATGAAAATAGTATAAAACTGACTGGCAAGCTGATTTAAACATTTGATACCTTTTTTAATCGGTACAAATTATATGACATTGTCTTTTTTTAGTAATATAAAATTTTATTTAAAACATAACCTAAATTTTCTCACATTCTCTAGGGGCATTGTAGACAGCGGCTAAAAGATCGCATCGCATATAGGTACCTTCGTATTTTGTGTTATACAAAATACTCACTACATGCTCCACAGATATCAGAATACCACTACATGTGAGAGTGATTCCTTTTTCAATGGATGTGGCAATAATATTGCATTTAATTCTAGAAATTGGTATGTGAGGACAGTAGCCAAAAATTCTAAATGTTTTATTTGCAGTACCTACCAGGGGCCTAATTCGCGTAACCGAATCGCAGAACAGTTCGATCGTGATTGAATTAGACGATTTTGACATTTAGCCCATACTTACTAGAACTGTCAAAAACCTGTCGTTCAATTACGATTGTGAAACGATTGGCCTGGTAAGTATCTAACGCGGCAATTGAAATCGGGCAATTCAGTTTAAATAAGCATTGTTCGATCATCATGCTCATATCAATAGTTGCACAAAATGAGAGATTTGAATAAGTTTTTTTGATTTCAATACAAAATGCTACTTTAACAAATTACTTTGTCATAATAATATAGGGTATATTCTTAAAGTCGGGTTAATTGATTTTCTATATACAATCCCTTCGCTATTTTGCCTTGTTGTTTTGAGCACAACACACACTGAATATGATATTTTTCAAATGTATTTAAGTATAGTACAATATAGTATTTATCCGTTAAATAATTACCTACTAAAGTTTATATCATTTGGCGCACGCTGCTCAAGCGAGCCACATCCAGAGGTGAAACTGTGGATGACTGCCCGGTTCTCTTGCTCGTGGTTCCAACTTACTAACGGTACCGGAGGATACAGGAGAGTAGTTACTAGATCACCCTCCTGTATCCTTCAGTGCCCACGAGCTTAGGGTTCGCTGAACACCGGTCAGAGTTTGCGTAAGAGGCGACCAACGTCTCGAAAAAAAAAGGTTAGAAAATAATATTTATTTCTTTGTGAGATATGTCCAACTAATCATTTGGTTCATGATAAATGTAAATTTTAAGATTCGTTGCGAATACTGTATTAATTATAGAGAATTATGTTCTAATTATAGAAAATTATGTACTAAATATAAATTTAACTATGATGTACTTAGAGACAGTTTTTTAGCGTAAATTCAGCTTAACAATTACCAGTAGAGGTTAACTGGACTTGCCCATGATATGCCAATAGATGAAAGGTAATGATTGAATAAGCAGCAGGTATAGTAATATAAATATAAATTGATATAAATATCATTTCCGTTTAAGTAATAGATAAAATGTATGACAGGTAGACCTACCTACCTCCATCATACCTATACGATCTGTGATTGTTGGACTGATAATAATTGGGCTAATTATAGACCTCAGGCATGCCTATAATATTTTAACAAGGCGACTTGTATGGGAATGAAAAGCTAAAATAAATTAATAAGCTTGAAATTCTGCGCTCTACAAGTCTTAACTTATAACAAAAGGTAAAACTGAAGTAAAAAAAAACAGCCAAAAATACAGTTTGTATAGGAATCAACAATTAACATAAATTGTTGATTCCTATACAAAACTTATTTTTAGGAATGAACATTGTGTCAAAAAGAGATCAAATGAAAGAAGGAAAAAGTTTATCGAGTCCATTGGATCTACGATGACACTTCCAGAAACGTAACTTTGACGTCTAACTTGACGTTAATTTGTGAAACTGCACGGAAACCCAACGTTTAGATGGCAGGGTAAGAGGACCCAACCCGATTAATTCAAGCACTGGAATCCACGACGAATTAATGGGACAGACCGGTTGCGCTGTGCCTATTGATCGGCCGAGCTCGCGAACAAAACATCGTATTGTGTTTATGGTGGCACGTATTTGGTAACAACTCGTTTGTCATATAATTTTAATTCGAAACCGCCAAGGATTTTGTTCAAATGATCATTATTTTTTGCACTTCAGTGTAAAAATTTAGAACTAAACTCTCACAACGTTTTGTAATAGATTTCTTTTCTATTTTTCTTTTTTTTATATGGATAAGTACCTTTCTTATGTTTTAAAAGATATCTCTGTTAAGAAATCGATAAGTCATCTATTTATTTGCCAACTCTGACAGCGTCCCTCTGTGCGTAAGTCAGTTGCCTTACTTACGCCACTTCACGTGCCTGAGGATGCCACGTGAAGTGGCGAAACGCGTCGAGGTTTTTATTATATTGGTGTTGGGTACTAATAATTGCATTAACTGTACTGCATGCATTTTTGAGGGAGGGCGGGCAGTTTTCCTGCATGAAATAGTGCTTGCTCAATCAGTGTTAGTGTGGTACAGGTGCTTCCTCAAATCAGTGTTAGTGCGGGTAGTGTGGTGAAGGTATCTAGGCCGGTATATTAACAAGCGGAAATCATTAGCAAAATAATTTTCTAAATCCATAATTAGTTATGGATTTCCGCAAAGTAACGCCTGAGTCTATTAAAACTTACTATCATCAACTAATAATGATGAAAATAATGTTTGTGTTTGAACGTGTATTCTATTAATTTGAAACGGCAATTAAAGTTTTTTTTTATTTTTCACCAAAAAAAACTATTCTCGTACCTATTGTCAGTTACACGTAAATTAAATTTATTATTAACATAAGAAATAAATACAATCAGCTTTTTCGCGTCTCGATATAGCCCTAGACTGCATTAATATTATGTAGGGAGTAAAGCTTTGCTCGCCACTTTATATTATATACTGTATACTTATATGATATATTTATTTATTTATTTATTGAGAAAATTAACAGCACATACATAGCAATTACTTACGTCTTAAATTTCCCTCTTTAATAATCAGTAAGTACTATGGTAGTAAAAATTTTGAGTGACATTTAAACATTTTGTTTGTCAAAGATTGAAAAAAGGCGAACAACATAATTACACAAATAAAACATATAAATATATATATTTAAAACTAGCTGTTGCCCGCGACTTCGTCCGCGTAATTTTTTGTTATTATGAGCTAACGTAGCGCTAACGTACGTAAGCGTAACTATTTTTGGAGCATTTTTCTATCATACTTCGCTCCTATCGGTCGCAGCGTGATGTTATACAGCCTAAAGCCTTCCTCGATAAATGGACTATCCAACACAAAACAGAATTTTTCAATTCGAACCAGTACTTCCTGAGATTAGCGCGTTCAAACAAACAAAAAATAAACAAAATCTTCAGCTTTATAATATTAGTATAGATAATGCAGAAGGTAAACTAATATAATATAGTATTATATTTAACAGGCATATAATATAATATTAGTAGTCTACCTTTTACACTATATTTTTTGTTTCTAAAGTGTTGTAACGTAGTAGGTAAGTATTTGTCATTATGTTTTTTCGAAGTTAAACTTTTTTTTTGTTAAGTTTGTGAACAACTATTTTTTTACTAACCAATACTGAGGACGTAAAAAATTGAAATTTCATACTGCAAAGTTTCATTTTATACACATTCGCATGGAGCGGTAGCTTTTCCACGTAATTAATATAGCATTCAATCTTTTACTTGCTTAAAGCATTATTATATTTGCCAGCCCAATTGAAATCACTTTTTACGAATTGTCCAGCTTATACAGCGATCACAGCTTTAGCTTTTTTACTTTTGTATCTTTGATTTATAATTTTGTGACAAAAATTTCGTACCTATCAGTAAAATTAACAGTTTTAGAACATTATCTAATGTGAACTAGATTCACTTTGTAGAGAACAAACGTAATACGTTTTTGGATTAAATTCTGACATTTGTTGCACAGCAAATGGACATTGTTCGTCCATCAAAACTGAGTGAAAAATACAAAACGTTTTTTGTTGGATCCATTGCATTTTTTTAAAATTCAATATGATATTAATGTCATTCTTATCAGCAATCTGCGTTGCATTGTGATAATTATAAGTACATAATAATAATATAATAAAAAGTGATGGTAAAGTCGTTGCAGGATCTGGCGGAAATGCTGTACAGCCTTAAGGCCTAAGCCTCGAATTTCGCGGGCAGCGGGGTGGCAGCGCGCGCCGCGCGGACATTGCAAAATATGTAGGTAAAAAAATAAAACCTTTTTATTGTGAACTAGCGGATCCGACAGACGCTGTCCTGTCTTAACTATAATGGTATAATATATTTTTTTACCAATTGTTTATTATTATTATGCTTTATGATACACAACATTCTTTGTTTGTTTTTTCAGTTAGAGCATAAATTTCCTTTTACCTTGCCAAATGTACGAATATTGTTTAGATTCTAACGTTAAAATTATTGTGACTAACTCAGCTGTATATTGAATACCGTCCCCTTCCACTTTTGCGTTCAATTCGTCGTCGTTGCCATGAGTTTCCAGGGAACCACGGTATTTATTTTTATATCAAAATTGCGTTTGAGCATTTTGAACCATGTTTGCCGTTATGCCTTGGTAACGAAACTCGAATTCCATAATTAGGTACTTGTATTTTAATCGTGTAACAAAACACTTATCAATAAACAAATGTCTGAAATTTAAATAAAAAAAAGAAAACATTTTTATTGTAAACTAGCGGATCCGACAGACGTTGTCCTGTCTTAACTATAATAATAATATTGATTACGAAATGGGATAATATTTTTTTTTACCAATTGTAATTATTATTATGCTTTATGATACACAACATTCTTTGTTTGTTTTTTCTGGCGGGTATATAAAAAAAAACTTTAGAGGTGTCAAGGGACACCCGGATGGAACGAAGTTCATTTTTGGTGAAGGAATTGTAATAAAATTTTATTTTATTTTTAAATGTCACTCTCACCCTCTCCCTCTCCCTCCCTCCCTCTCTCTCACTCTCTCTCTCCGCACGGCTTACAACTATAGCAAAAAGTGTCGGTCAAAAAGTGTCGTTACAATTTTTTCCGTCTAGCCACACGAGGTCTAGCTCCCTTTCGCAACGCGCGATAAGGAACTTCGTTCCAATAGTTTTGTTGGTATTACGACATGGGAACAGACGAGATTACTACCCTCCATAGATTTAATATATTAAATCTATGCTACCCTCTATTTGACGATATTTGCAGCTCGCATTCTGTCAATGTTATGTCAAATGCCATTCACTATAAAACGTTAAATTATCAAAAGAGATAAAGGTAACATTACGAATTATTTAGTAAGGTGATTAAGTTTTCTTAAATTTTCTTATTTTCCGCGCAATTTTCTTATTTTTTCTTTCATAAGATCATTCTCCTGACAATAACAAACAAAACAGTAAAAGAATTAACGAAATCGGTCCAGCCGTTCACGCGTGATGCAATGACCAAGGGAAATAGGGATTCATTTTTATTTATATAATATAGAGAAGATTACTTGCCGGTCATAACTATAATGAACAACGTTTTAAATGACCAGTATTGTAAAGTGATAACTAAATAGGAATAATTTACTAACATAATTTGAATCCTGATTTTTACAAATAAGTATTACTTAAAATATTTTCCTTTCTTTGTGTCCCTTTTAGAGATTGGACCTTTTGCCTTTTCAGTCCCTCGGGGAGACTTGCCGAATATTATCCCCCACTAAAGGTTTGGTACCTTTGAATGTATTACTATTAACTTTTGTTGTTATTGAGATTAGAATAATATTATAGTGTTTGCCGACAAAGATTTAGTTTATATTAGATTCCTTGAAATGTTTGTTAAACACACACAGGAATACATTTTACTAATGTATAAATAACTGTTTGGAATAAGAAGTGGGGCGTGTTAATAGCTACACCATGTAGAAGGCGATAGTATGTCTTCAAAATGTCTCCACTTCGAGTTAGGCGTAAACAACACGATTTGCATTTTCTGCGCAAGATTATCCAAGGTTCTATCGATAGTCCATACTTGATTGAAAATGTCAAACTTGGTGTTCCACACTATTCTAGAAGCAAAATTAAAAGACTCCTTAGTCGTTCACGGTGCCGGACTAATCTCGGCCTTAATCACCTGTGGTGCGCTTGTCTTCTTCTTATAATGAAGTCAGCAGCAGTGTGGATATTTTCTCTGGATCTTTGAGACATTTTTGCAGACAGGTTACCGAGGCGTTAAAAATAAAATATATTTAAAATGTTTAATTGCCTCTTTCACCTTAGGATGCAGGCAACATCACTTTTTTCTTTCTTTATTTAAATTTTGTATTTTTATCCGTCTTTTTATGAGTGTCTGTTTGTAAGCGAGATTTTTAAGCATTTTGTGTACGCCTGTTACTGGCGCATAAATAAGAATGATCCTTTTATATTGAACTAGCTGTTGCCCGCGACTTCGTCCGCGTCAATTTCCGTTATTTAGATCGCGATTATTTTTGCAACATTTTTCTTTCATGCTTCGCTCCTATTAGTTGCAGCGTGATGTTATATAGCCTAAAGCCTTCATCGATAAATGGACTATCTAACACAAAAATATTTTTTCAAATCGGACCAGTACTTCCTGAGATTAGCGCGTTCAAACAAACAAACAAACAAACTCTTCAGCTTTATATATTAGTAAGTATAGATCTTACTGTAACTTTTTAATATGTGTGCTGTTGGTGTACCTTAATAAATAAATAATTAAATAGAATCCTTAAATACGTTGTGAAGCGGATAGAATAAAGGTACGAGCCTTAGAATAATAACACTATTCTAAGGTACGAGCAATGATATCTTAAAGTATAGATATGTTACATTCACAGTAATTTGCGTATTAAATCTGTTCCGAGCAATCCAATACTGCACACATTGACAAGTTTCACTGATAAGCAGTATAAAAGATGCGAAATAGCACGCTATAATTTTGTAACGATTACCGCTCGTGATTGCGCTCGACGCAGATTATGTACTAACTAGCTGATGCCCGCGGCTTCGCGCGCGTAGGTTTTTATCTGTTACAAAGTCTTCGTCACGGCTCACCCCCCTCTCCTCCACTCTTTTCCTCCACTTCCTTTGCCTACGGTGCCGAGGGTGCCCATCTCGGGCGAGGTGGTGGTGGGCACTTAGTGGGAGCAGATACGTCGTTCGGGGCCCGTTGGTACAATAGTTGGATGAAAGAGGCCGATTTAAACTATCGTTTTAGGGATCCAGTGTTGGTTCTCCTAGCGTACCGTGGTCCAAGCGAGCTCACACCACATCTGTTTGCATTTACATGAAATCTGAAGTACAATATCATTTGAAAATTTAAAAACTGTCAATACTGTAGTACATCAAAACATTCAAAGCAGCTTGCAAGGCTTTATTCGAATATGGTCAACACTGGCGTAGAGCCCTGGAAGAAGTGGTCCTGTGTAAAATACCACATTATTAATTTCCAAACAAGTAGGTAAATCCATTTTTCTGGATCCATAAGCGTTAAAAAGGCGATTTTACAAAGACAATTTGCTTGCATAATACGTTTGGATAAAAGACCTAGATCGTACGGTGGACGACGACTTACGGCCGGTCCCAATAATCCATCTATCGTCAGTTTTGACATTTCGGAGATAGGAAACAGTTTCTATCTCTGATTTTTTCGTCCAGAGAAACAAAGACAGACGTTGTTTTCTATCTCCGATATGCCAAAACTGAAGATAGATAGGTTATTAGGACCGGCCGCTAGACGGTGTAGTACCAGCATCGATGTAGAGCTCTGGAAAAGGCAGTCCTATGTCATTCTCCCTTCATGATCGATAGACGAAGTTTCAAGTGTATGATGATGTTAAACACAAATAATTAACCACACAATTTTCCACCGTTTTCACCACCTCAAATATTAAATTATAAAAAAATCCTTATAACTTTACAAAGTTTATACCAAAAAGCTGACGTAGTTTCACAAAGCTTTCATGTGGGATGTGGGTTCGAGGCATGAATGGTAAAGGATGATCAGTAGGATAAATAGTGTTCAGAAACTTGACAGGATAGAGAATTGATTCGTCTGTACTGACCACTGTGTCTATACATTGTTATATTTCTTCAACTTCAAATGATGTCAGCAAAACATCATTAATTACTGCTGCTTAGTCATTAGTTGGTGGGTGGTGGTAGCTAATCCTAAGTTAAACAACACGGAACTATTATGTGAGGTGGATTTTTTTTCTCAGCGTTTTATTTTCATGTTTTAAAAGAGTATTTTTTTAAATATGGATGATATTAAATAAAAAGATAATTTGGATGCGTTAGAAAGGCAGTTCACTAAACAAACTTTGCCAGGCCCTCAAAAGCGCCTCGAGGCCTCCTAGAAAAAATAAATCGTTACTAAATGGAAGTTTATCAAATTGTCTTCTAAATGGTAGCTTGTCAAATGGTCTACCAGTCTATATTGATTTGATCCACCAGTCAGCTGCTTAGTGTTGTTGCAACACACCTGTTACCTTTTTCTGCCTGAGATACGGGTCTATGCCCAGTTTAGGAAGTATTTTTGTACTGCTTAATATAGTTGATAATGTCATAAGGTACTCAATGGTGTAATTCTATACACTTTTTTCGATTTCCCAACATTTGTCTCTACCGAATAAACAAAAATCGGCCAAGTGCAAGTCGGACTCGCGTTCGAAGGGTTCCGTACCATTGACTACGAAAAAAACAGTAGGTACCTACATTAATTTAGTTAATGTAGTGCCTACCTGTTACCATTTATTGATATCAAGCAAAAATAGGCATAAAATTGTTTTTTTTTGTATGGTAACCTCCCTCAGATATTAATTTAATTATTTATTATTAAAGTTAGAAATATAACTGAGTGTTTTGTGAATATTTCAAGTGCATACCTGTTGCTATTATTAATATCGAACAAAAAAGGACAAAAAAATCGCGTTTGTTGTATGGGAGCCCTTAAATATTTGTTTTATTTTGTTTTTAGTATTTGTTGTTATTGCGGTAGCAAAAATACATAATTTGTGAAAGTTTTAACTGTCTAGCTATCGCGGCTCTTGAGATACAGCCTGGTGACAGACAGACGGACAGACGGACAGACAGCGAAGTCTTAGTAATAGGGTTCCGTTTTTACCCTTTGGGTACGGAACCCTAAAAATGATTAAGTTCTAAATAATACCATTCTTATAGTAAGTACCGATATTTATTTTCTGAATATGTACCTAAATATAGATAAGACATCCAATAGGAATTTCCAAGTTTTGTCTTTTCGTTACATAGCCTCCTTATATTTTCTTCGTCAACTTTGTCCTTCAGGGCGTGTGGAATACGTCGCGGCTAAATGAAAACTCCTCAAATTCTAACTCACAAGGATCCCGTGGAGTACATAAATATAATATAATACGTTTTTATGATGTAATTCTGGGCTCAAAGATGTTAGAAACATGTATTTCCTTGTATCGATAATATCATCACATCTGTTCAGTTTTAAGTAGGTAAGTATCCAACCGTTTAATGATGTTTTTGAATGTTTCGTCCTTGTATAATGGTACTGAGTTAAATTTAGATGTCCTTAGATTTGCTTGTGACCGACCTTTGCTCCTCAGTACCTTCTGCATACATGGAATTGTTTCGTGCTATCGAATTGAAACTCTGCAGTTTTAGTTTAAGCTGTGTTGTAATATCCTGAAGGTAATTTTTTTCTTCAATCTCAGATTCCAACTGTGGGTCATCAGTAATATTATTTGTAGTCGTATCTCTTCCAAATTATTCTTGGTAATTTTGTTCATTTGTCACTGGTCACCAACTGTTCACTCACTTATTTCAATTCATAATCAGAAATTTCTCGTAGGGTTTGTATCTGGCTGCCGAATTTTGTAATGCAGCCTTTAATTAAAGTATCACACGTTTTAATTTAGTTAATTCATCCATTTCGGCGCCAGTTATTAAATTCTAAAATAATGCCATTCTGTTTGTAAGAAATTACCTATTTATAATCTGATTGACACATTGAATGTCATAACAAACTAAGTTAAGTCTGAGAGTACAAATATGTAAAAGAGTATGGATATGACGCGGAACCGAACAACCTTTGCCCCCATTTTTCATGCCCTTAAAGATTAAATTTTCAAAAATCCTGAAATACGTCATTCTTAATTTCTAATCAGGTAGCTGGATACCAATTTTCATCGACTTAGCTTCAAAACTGAGGGAGTTTCATACAAACTTATGGGGCCCTTTTAACCCCCTTAGAGGCGGAATTTCCAAAATTCCTTTCTTAGTGCTCACCTACACTATAAAAGGAAGCACGGTAAAAATTTTCAGATTTTAAATCCCAGTAGTTTGGGCTGTGCGTTGATATGTCATTCAGTCAGTCATTAAATCAGTTTTCATTTTTATATATATAGATTTCTAATCAGGTAGCTGGATACCAATTTTCATCGACTTAGCTTCAAAACTGAGGGAGTTTCATACAAACTTATGGGGCCCTTTTAACCCCCTTAGAGGCGGAATTTCCAAAATTCCTTTCTTAGTGCTCACCTACACTATAAAAGGAAGCACGGTAAAAATTTTCAGATTTTAAATCCCAGTAGTTTGGGCTGTGCGTTGATATGTCAGTCAGTCAGTCATTAAATCAGTTTTCATTTTTATATATATAGATAGATTAGGACGTAGGAATTGAGTCTTCACAATGCGCGCGCTTATAATACATCTGCTTCGTTTTATAAAATACTAGCGGACCCGACAGACGTTGTCCTGTCTTAATTGATTATTGATTACGAAATGGTTTAATAAAAAAAAATTTGTTGTTTTTTTTCTGGCGGGTATATAAATAGTTTTGTTAGTCTTTCGACATAGTAACAGGCGACATATTACTGGCTATGTGAAAATTCAGTTTTTTTTTACCCCCTATTTGACGATATTAGCAGCACGCATTCTGTCAATTTTATGTCAAACGATATACATCACAAAAGTTTAAATTGTCAATAGCGATAAGGTTACATAACAAATAATTTAGTATGGTGATTAAGTTTTCTAAAATTTTCTGATTTTCCGCGCAATTTTCTTATTTTTTCTTTCATAAGAACATTCTCCTGACAATAACAAACAGAACAAAAAAGAATTAGCGACATCGGTCCCGCCGTTCACGCGTGATGCGTTGACCAAGGGAAATAGGGATTCATTTTTATATATATAAGATTACGGGTACGAGCATTAAACCATGAGATTATTGTGGACTTCCAAAACAATACAATATCAATCAGTTACAAGTTATGAAAAACCCACCAAACTGCGGAACAGTTATAATCGCCTAATTTCGTATCTCATTCGTAGTTTCTTCTATAAAATGATATTTTTAGCGGTAATTTGAAAGTGAAAAGTTTTAAATTTGAGCGGTTTATGAGCAGCTTTTTGCGGTCTCCATGGCAACAAAAAGAAAAAAAAATTGAAGCAATTTGAACGGCTTTCTTTTGAGCGGAAATGCCTAATTTTTATATTGCTCTTATAGCGTATCCAGAAGGTAGCACTTTCTCGAAGTTTCAGCCAATCACAGAGCTGGACAATAAGTACGACGTATCTTAATACAACTAACTGATAATGCAAGTTTTTTCGAAGTCAATAGAACCACGAATTAAATATCAAGAAATGTGACCTAGAGCAATGCTCTACTAATGAAATTCCTTGGCGATGATAGACGTAGTTTGGTAGACATAGCTTAATTTATATATTATCTTTTTTTTTATTATATATTATTGCTATTTTCAGAGTATTTTTTTTTATTGTAGTTGTAAATGTATTATTTAATATGTGGTTTCCTTAATTAATTGTAATACTTGCTTTATTCAACACAATGTATATTGTTCTGGAATAAAATTTAATTGAATTGATATTTTCCTATTTTTAGGTCAGTTGAAAACAAAGAAAGAGGGAAAGATTTTTTTTTAACGCTGCCTTATAAAGCACCTGTGAGATTAGTGTTCGTGAGCAAAACTGTTCAAGTTGAAAACAGTTATATTCACGACAACAATAATAAAGATTTGTACTCACAGATTATAATGAACGTCGGCCATGTTTGGCCTGTATTTGAGCGCCCTCTCGAAAGCCATTTCCGCTTCCGCGGTCCGTCCCTGCGCGGTAAGCACGCTGCCGAGATTGCCGTACGCTGCGAACAAATAATAACATCATTAACTTGGGAAATAATGATAACCCTGGAACCGTTAACACTGAGAATCGCTTTATTGGGAAGTTATACCGCTTTTGTTTGCTACAGGCAGTGGCCTCAAAGACTTGTTGTCATGCGAAACATAACTTAAATAGTACTACTCGGTAGAAAAACACCTAAATATAGGTACACAAACATCACGCATGTTTCGCGATGAAAATTACTAAAATTACTAGAAAAAAATGCCATTCTTAGACGACCTCCGTGGCGGAGTGGTGTACACACTGGTTTTCAAAGTGTCGCCTACTCCGAGGTCCCGGGTTCGATTCCCGGACTGTAGAAATAAATAAAAAGACGTGTGGCACTCGGAAACTGCCGCGGTTAAGCTATTGCATAGCATTTTTTATCAACTTATGCAATTATAAAACTAAAAAGTATCACCGCTGTGCCGGTCGGAGTGGGGGGTGTTAGGTTATTTTCGTTACGGAATTTCTGGATTCGGTCTCCACGCTCAAGGTCCGTGATAGAAGCTATGCAATAGCTTAATTTTATAATTTTATGTATTTTCTAATTTTGCCTTTTGTAATTAATTTTTTCTGTTATTTGGGCAGATATGGTTACCATAGGCGACCATACTGTCAAAATCCTTATTTTCTTCTTAATTCTTTTAAATTTCGGAAATTCAAAATTGTTCGATCCCCGCCCCGAGTGTGTGGGTGTGGGTGTTAGGATTATTTTCATTACGGAATTTCTGGATTCGGTCTCCACGCTCAAGGCCCGCGATAGAAGCTATGCAATAGCTTAAAAAGTATTTTTCTACATTTTCTCGGGTCTGGGTGTTTGTGGCACCTTCGTTGTTTCTGGTTTCCACGATACGAGTGCTTTAAATAGTTATTCAAATTGGGATCAGAACAATGTATGTGATATTGTCCACATTTATTCATTTATTTTATTTATTCTTCAAATTAAAACAGAACCAACCGAAAAGGTACGCTTAGTAAAAAGGAACAGTCTACATTAGTCGAAAATGTAAGTTGACGAGCACTCTTTTTTTTAAAACGGTTATAAGTCGGCTAGATAAGACAGTGTTTCATGTATGTCATAATGTTTTCAAAGTTCCTTACGCCTCGATAGGCGTAGTGTCTCTTAAGTACAAGGTCTTAGGTTTTAAACATGTTATTTTACATCAAATCTATTTGAATCAATACTGGGTGTTAATTATGACGGGATTGAACAATATAACACGATACTAACACTTATTAAGTAGTACCAGTCACAAAATGAATATCGTGCACAATCTAAAAATAAAACAACGTGTTAGGGCTATGATCACCGAATCAACGCTTTTTTATTCAGGACAAAGCAACACAAGATGGCGCTAGTAGTATCTACATTTTGATATTACAACACAATCCCATTTTTAGGGTTCCGTACCCAAAGGGTAAAAACGGGACCCTATTACTAAGACTTCGCTGTCTGTCCGTCTGTCCGTCTGTCCGTCTGTCCGTCTGTCCGTCTGTCCGTGGCTCTGTCACCAGGCTGTATCTCAAGAGCCGCAATAGCTAGACAGTTGAAATTTTCACAAATTGTGTATTTCTGGTGCCGCAATAACAACAAATACTAAAAACAAAATAAAATAAATATTTAAGGGGGGCTCCCATACAACAAACCCGTTTTTTTGGCCTTTTTGGTACGGAACCCTTCGTGCGCGAGTTCGACTCGCACTTGGCCGGTTTATTACAATTATTAACAGTAAAGTTATGATGAAACGGGAAAGACTAAAATCCTACCAAAGCTGGGTGTACTCGGAGAAGGAAACATATCAACATTAAGATTTTAATTTCTGACAACTCTCCGCAGGTCTTTTAATTAATTAAGAAACAGCCATTATAATCACATTAAATTATAATCAAATTTTCTTGAATTCTGTGTTTAAGACGCCTTAGATTTTTTTTGTATGAAATTTCCGATGTGACAATCAAATTGAAACGAATTACTCTTATGCAGATTTGTTTGACTTTCAGATTACAATTAGAAGAACAGTTAGTTACACATATGTATAGCGGAATGACCTGAGTTTTAATCCCAACTAAAACATTTTTCAAGGATCTTTATCTTTGATTGCTTGCTGGTTGTTGCTGGAACTATTATAAAATAGCACTACCTCTTCTTTCTATGAAGCGCTCATAGCCCAACGCTTTTTAGTCATAAATTTCTGTCACTAATGTTAAGCAACGCTGGGAATGGTCGCTAGTTGGATAGGTGACCGATTGTGGCATCATACCATAAGCGCTTCCGTGCTTCAGAGGGCACGTTAAGCCGTCGGTCCCGGCTGTTGTCACGAGACAGCAGTCGTTAAGCCATGTTGGAGGCCCATTTTTCTAGTAATACCTCAGACTTTGAAAAGAAAATTAAAATGATGACTGTGACTGTTTAAAACTTGATTGTGGCCACTTATAAGAAACATTTTTTTTTAAATATAATTTTTTCAATTTCCTTACCTAATTTGTTTCAAAAGGTGATATTTTACATTGCTATTGAATCAAAAGGTGACATTTACGTGGTATAATAATATGATGAAAAGATGTCATTTGTAAAATAAAATTAAAATCCCTTCAATAATTTTCACTAAAATAGTAAATAAATATACAAATAATGTCACAGACTAATTAAAATAATTTATTTTGTCAAATTGCCACAAAAAAAATAGAATAAATGTAACCTTTTGTTCTTAACCTCCTAATTTTTGATAGATGTTAGTAAATATGAACCACTGAAAGCGTTAAAGTTTCAATAGTAAATAAGTATGTCAAAGATGGGGCTTAAAAAGTGTCTGGGCTCAGTATATAAACTTGTCTGGGCTCTTTTTCTTTTTTAGGGTTCCGTACCCAAAGGGTAAAAACGGGACCCTATTACTAAGACTTCGCTGTCTGTCCGTCTGTCCGTCTGTCCTTCTGTCCGTCTGTCCGTCTGTCCGTCGCTCTGTCACCAGGCTGTATCTCAAGAGCTGCGAAAGCTAGACAGTTGAAATTTTCACAAATTATGTATTTTTGTTGCCGCAATAACAACAAATACTAAAAACAATATAAAATAAATATTTAAGGGGGGCTGCCATACAACAAACCAGTTTTTTTGGCCTTTTTGGAACGGAACCCTTCGTGCGCGAGTCCGACTCGCACTTGGCCGGTTATTAATACTTAATCTGAAGTATGAATAAGTTACCTTAGTGTCGATAAATAAATTGAATCCTACACAATAAAACTACAGAAATAGATTGGTATAAAAAAACGAAATTAACGTTCGAGGGGATTGCCAACTTTGAAATGTCCATTTATATCGAATTCATTAACAGAATAAACTGGTTGTATGTAAATGTTGTATATACGTAGATAATTCTATTTTTACTCGTCATGCTCGATGTGGGGCGAATAAAGCTTTTGTTATTGCACAGCGTGGCGCCCTGTCGTGAGGCCTAAAGGCGCGTACAGATAAAAGCATTTTAACGTAACATTTAATAAGAATTATCCTATGTTGCTGCAATCGTTACGTTAAAACTTCAACTGCAGATGAACCAAGACACAATTAAAATTGTATTGTTTGGGGGTTACCGGCTCTAAATGTGTTAACTAACTAAAATAACTTTCTCAAGCATTCCTTGTCAAGTGGAAAAATGTTGTTAAAATGAATAATATCTTTATATATATAATTCTTCTGTGAGTGTGTATGTCACTGAACTTCTCTCAAATGACTGGACCGATTTTGATGAAATTTTTTGTGTGTGTTCAAGGGGATCTGGGAATGGTTTAGATTCACAATTTTGTCGGGGATAATGTTAGGGTAGGGGTAGGGGTAGGGTAGGGGTAGGGTAGGGGTAGGGTAGGGGTAGGGTAGGGGTAGGGTAGGGGTAGGGTAGGGGTAGGGTAGGGGTAGGGTAGGGGTAGGGTAGGGGTAGGGTAGGGGTAGGGTAGGGGTAGGGTAGGGGTAGGGTAGGGGTAGGGTAGGGGTAGGGTAGGGGTAGGGTAGGGGTAGGGTAGGGGTAGGGTAGGGGTAGGGTAGGGGTAGGGTAGGGTTAGGGTAGGGGTAGGGGTAGGGTAGGGGTAGGGTATGGGTAGGGTAGGGGTAGGGTAGGGGTAGGGTAGGGGTAGGTTAGGGGTAGGGTAGGGGTAGGGTAGGAGTAGGGTAGGGGTAGGGTAGTAAAATATTAAAATTTTATAAAATATATATACAACCCTAAATTTTTACCCTTTTACCACCAACCCTTATTTTTTGTTAGCCATTTTAGTAATTTAATCATTTTTATGGCAAAACAACGTTTGCCGGGTCAGCTAGTATTACCTATAAATTTGCAATGGAGGCATACATTGTAATTTTGATTTGTCTGATAGCAAAACAAGTCGCAAAAGTTTAACTCTTTGGAATCGTACAATACGTTAAGTTTATGTCTCACGTTAAAATTATGTCTCAGGCGGGACTCGAACCCGCATCTCCTCGCAGTGCGGGTTCGGGGTCCCGCCTGAGACATAATTTTTCAAGTTTATATACTGATATTATAATTGCAATTTAATTGCTAAAATATCAAATAAAGTAGTAAATTATTTTTCAGCTTAAACAATGCTGTAGATCATATTAAATTTTCATGATAAATTACGCAAAAACTGCTCTAGTCTGCACGCACCGTGAGAAATGCGAATGAACGCGAACGCCTCGCATCGTTATTGTCTGATGAAAATTAACTCTCTCGCTATATTTGTCACGTTTGTAACACGCGCGAATTAAATAATTGCTGACGAATATATACGACACATTTATCTGCAGTGCTGAGTTTGGGATTACTTTTTTATAGATTAAAAACGCTTCGTTTGGACTTAATTTTCTTGATTAATTATTTAAAACAATTGACGGCACGAGCTCTCAGGCTTTTGTTGTGTTTTGGAAATTGAAATTTGCGAAGGTTTTCAACGCGCTGCGCCTTTGAAAACATAGCTATAAGAAGCGATGTCACATACGCGTACTAGGTAGGTACTGCATTTTATATATAGGGTGAAAACAGTCGAAGAACATGCTTTTAGATGTTCTTTTCATGTTACAGGTTAACATTAACATGTTTTTTTCGTAACTACAAAAAGTAACTAAAAAAATGAAACAACATTTTTCAACAGAGTTAGGTACGTTTTGTTGACTTTTGTACCTACCATATACTGCAAGGAATGTGGATATACTACCCGTACGCCCTGACACATGTTGTGCATGTTGGAATTGTAAACTAAACGTCTTGTATTATAATTCTTTGGTATGTCAAAGAGTTCACTCTGATAGATATGTTTGATTAAGAAAAAAAAAAGTTCTTTCTCTCTGCTCGAATCCTCTGAACGTGATGTACTGTTTCTGTTGTTGCTTCGTAGAACTTCAAGAATAAATTCATTAATATTACTGAAATCCTGGTTCTTATTTGCCTATAACCCTTCGAAAAAGCGCTTTTCACGTTCTTTTAAATGAGTTAATATGCAAATTTATCGATTATAAGTTTGTATAAAAATTGGTTTATGGTTCTTATAAAAAAAACTCTACCTCACACAGCGGGCAATGGAGAGCAATGCTTGGCTTGTTTGTTAATCCGTAGGAGAACTAAGATGATCGACATAGCTTGAAAAATTGCGGAGTTATAGTACCAGCAGGTGGGACACTGTTAAAAACTGATGACCGTTGTTATTAACGGCCGGTCCTAATAACCTATCTATCTTTGTTTCTCTGGACGGCAAAATCAGAGACAGAAGATGTTTTCTATCTCCGATATGCCAAAACTGAAGATAGAGAGATTATTGAGACCGGCCGTAAATTAAATACTCTCGGCATAAAGTCTCGCGACAGCAAAACACCGTAGAGTATTTTTTACAGAGTTTTCAAATAATATTTCAAAACGTTATCATTCTACATATTTTATTTTACGAACACAGTATCAAAAAGATCTGCCATTAAATCTTTTGCATGATAAGTATCCATTGGTAGAATAAATAATAATATGATTTATGAATGTAAATTAAAATGGTCTGAAAGGATGTTTTGATCTGGCGTCACAAAGTTTAAATTCCGCTTTGCACGCTAGCACACGTGTACAGATAATGGCAGGTCAACCTACCCAAAAAGTTAAAGGTCTTGAATTGATTTTCAACTTTAAGTCCAACAAGTAGAGATCAATATAAATTGAGGAAATTTTACGTATTAATCGAAAACGTAGCCAATGTAATAAATAAAAGAGGACGCCCCACACTGTTATTTTTTGAAAATTAAACCTCTCTCCATTTTAACATTTGAAAAGCAAGTGTAAAGAAAAAACCTCTCAGACAGCGGGTTGCTAGGTGAGTTGTATAGAAAATATTTGCTGACGCATATTTTTGTTGCAAAGTAAGCACTTCTTGTGTATTTAGAATTTATTAGTAGTATTGAATATAATTTTACAATAAATCAATAAGTAGTTATGAATAAATTCTTAATTGTGTTTTAATAATAGATTATTGAATTTGAAAAGTGATATAATATTTATTTGCTACAATATAAAAAATCGGAAATTTCTGAACGAAACATGTTAATATAACAGCTCACCAATATTAAATTTTAAATGCCTTTATGCTTTTTGTAAGCTGACAGATAGTATACTGATACTGTCAGCTAACAGGCTCATGTCCGAAGCCTAAGTTGTCTGTCTATAAAATATCTCTCATAATGAAAACTCACTTCATTACTTAACGCATTTTTTCACCTATGAGCTGACACAGGCCTGCTATAAAACATTAAACTTAGAGTCTTTCTTAGTTCCTGATTGCACGTGTACAAATTTAAGAGCCGACGATAATCTATTTCCATAATGAAAAGAAATTACGGCCGCTCGTTGACCTACGGATCTTTCAACACACTGCTCAATCTACTGCATTGGACTGACGTTTCTCCTTCGTCTAATATTTAGATATTTATTATATTTTTTCTGATATCCGTTGAGGTTTTTCTTCTAGCTCAACTCATAAGAAGGTTTTATGTTTTTGAAGATTTTTATTGTTAGAATGTTATATACAGGATGATATTTTAAACACTTTCCAAAATTTAGTAACATTATTTAGAGCCCATTTATGAAATAAAAAATGTTAATCAAGTTTTTACCCCAAAATATTTTTCGCAATATAGTTTTAATGTTTTACAGTTATAGGCCTGTTTAAGTATAAAGAAAAACTCAAAAACTTATGAATTAGGTATTGTAATGAATGAATGTGATTTGCATTGCGTAAAAAAAGTGTTGCTAGGCGACCGTATCAAAATTTTTTATCTAATTATATTATCTTGACATTTTTGTACTGGACTAAACTAAAAGAAAAAAATACGTCATTTGTTTTTTGTCTCGTAGATTGATATAATAGGGATTAAAGTATGAAATTGCCGATTTGTACTGAAAATCAAAATTGTTTATTTTTTAATTTTTAACAATTTTATTTCATCAAAATAGTTACCATTATTATCTTTACATTGCTGCCATCTAATAGGAAGGTCATTTATGCCTTTGTGATAGAACTCTGAGGATCTAGACTGCACAAACTGTGTGAAAGCATTTGGTACTGCCTCCTGGGAAGAAAACTTCTTGTCACGTAGATAATTGTCCAAATCACGAAAAAAATGGTAGTCCGTTGGAGCAAGGTCTGGCGAATACGGAGGATGTCGAATGGTTTCTAATTGCAGTTCCTGAAGGGTCAAAACGGTTTCTCGTGCTGTATGAGGTCTCGCGTTGTCATGGAGCAATAATGGTGAAGATCGATTCATGAGTCGGGGCTGTTTTACTGCTAGTTTTGCCAACATTATTCGGAGTTCGGCACAATAGACATCTGCCGTTATTGATTGACCAGATCGGAGAAAACTATAGTGAATAACACTATGCTGAGACCACCAAACAGTTACCATTACCTTTTTATTGGTAAGTCTGGCTTTAGGACACTGTTGTGGCGTTAGACCTGGGGTCAGCCATTGCATTTTTCTTTTACGGTTATCATAAAGAATCCACTTTTCATCACATGTCACAATTCGATTTAATATTCCTTTATTTCTGTGCCGATTCAAAAAGGCAACACAAGTTTCAACACGCGTTTCTTTCTGCACATCAGTCAAATCATGAGGCACCCATTTTTCGTATTTTTTTATTTTATTGATTTGACGCAAATGAGTCAATATTGTGGGTAGGGTTACGGTAAACCATGCCGCTAATTCCTGGGTAGTTTGACTCGGATCGGCTTCTACCATCTCTCTTAATTCATCGTTAATCACTTGTGTGGGCGGTCTTCCTCGTGGCTCGTTCTTCAAGTCGAAGTTTTCATCACGAAAGCGTTTAAACCAAAATCGCACGGTGCGTTCATTAGCAGATCCCTCTCCAAACGCAACATTGATATTGCGGGCTGTTTCTGCCGCGTTACTTCCGCGTCGGAACTCGTATTCAAAAGTCACTCGAATTTTGGCAGTATCCATCTTTCTTGTCTAAGTTAAATAAAAAAAACAATTGAAAGTCGATATTCAAATGTTTCACATTTTTTAAAAGAAGAACATCATAGAAACCATGTGAAAAAAGTTTCATTCGAAAACCTCAAACCATGAAGATGCTATGTCAATTCAAAGAACTTATTACAATAAAACGGCACTTTCATATTTTAACCCCTTATATTAAAATTTGAAAGGTGGTTAAAATTTCACCCTGTACCTATTAGTTGTATAAATTTAATAAAGAAATTACTCTTCTTCTATCAAACTTCAAGAAAAAATAAAGTTAAATTACAAAAACCCATAATTTATCTATACTAATATTATAAAGCTGAAGAGTTTGTTTGTTTGTTTGTTTGAACCCGCTAATTTCAGGAAGTAGAGGAGACCGAAGATAGTTGAATATAGTGGTAGGTTGACTAACTGTCAATTATTTGACCTGAATCGGAGTGTTGAGTGATAAAAAACTACGTATGAAAACTAGGTGGGTTTCCCCCTCCCTCTTCCTAAATGTTTGTGGGAACGTGAAGTCGCATACTATCTTTATAACCTTATTCATAACACAAACTTTATAGCCTTAGTCAACCTACCACTATGTTCAACTAGCCCCGGTCTCCCCTACTGGTTCAAATTGAAAAATTATTGTTGTGTTAGATAGTCCATTTATTGAGGAAGACTTTAAGCTATATATTATTACGCTGCGACCAATAAGAGCGAAGCATCAGTGAAAAACATTTCAAAGAAAATCGCTATCATAATAAGAGAAATTGACGCGGACGAAGTCGCGGGCAACAGCTAGTTTATAAAAAAAGTGCCTAGGGTAGTGGTACTTCTACCTTATTGTGATACTCAGTCGTTATGCAAGGTAGCTACCAACATTTGAGATACCACTGATGTATCTAAAATGTTGTCAAGTTGAGGTAATTCTCTCGAATCCTAATAAGTAATCAAAATCAATCATATGTAGAGCAAGGGAAGCCGCGGTAAACCGATAGTCCATTATGATGATTATTGTTCGATGTTACCATTTATTAAAAGCCGATCTATCATCTGCATCCCGTATTTTATTCAGAGCTGTACGTGTTAAATATCCCTGCCCCCGGCAATATCGAAATGTTGCTCGCTGTAAGTGCGTGTACATAAAAAAGCTTTCACAGCAATATACCAATCACCGGAACGACTAAGTAACGTCATGTCTTCTTTATATTACGCGCCCTATTTTTTATTAATAGCACGATCGTCAACATTATTCGATTTTTATTTAATAGAAAAGAAAAATAACTCCTTTCGAAAAATCTCTTTTGATACATGCTGTAACAATTTTTTAAACTGTATTTAATCTGAATTTTTTGAAAGTCATAACTATTTGTTTTTAAATCGATTCCAATTCACCAAATGTTGTACTCAACGAAAGTGTTTATCTGTGAATTAAAACTTACCTAAAATTAATTTATTCCACTCTGTAACTAGACAGTAGAACAGACAGACGGACAGCGGAGTCTTAATAATAATAGGGTCCCTTAAGGTTTTACCCTTTGGGTACGGAACCCTAAAAACAAGATACCCAAACTATAGAAACCTGATAAAACTGATTCTTACCTACCATTCTTCTTACCATGAAACTTAAAATTGTTGGTTATCTAATACATATGTTGATAAAAACGCAGAAATTAGAGAAAGTTCCTAAAAAAAAAATGTAACCATGACCTTCTGCAAAAAAAATGATTTAGTAAAAAAACCCATTAAAGTCAAGAAACAAATATTGTTTTCTCTTTGATGTGTTCCTTGGAGACACGAGAAAGTAGAAAACCTAAGAATTTCTTTATGGATGACTTCATTGCTTTTATTTGATAATACCCTTTGTTAGCATAAGACCTCTAGCGCCTGTGGGATTTGATCCCTTGCCCTACTTTCAAATAATGGACAAAATGTCTCTACTCAGTCATTTTCTGTTCCATCACTTGACGTACCTATGACTCGTAAAGCTTTGTGAATTTTATAGTATCATCCGTTTCGTCCATACATTGATTTTACAATCGAATACATTATTCAACCTAGTTTTTTATGAATTTCCAATACTTCGGCACTGTTATGTATGTGACCTGGTTGACATTAACGCCGATTCGTTTGCCAAAATCAGGAAAATTTTAAGTTAACAGTACATTATTATTTTGTTTTGTTTAACTTAAGTATAATATAATATTTAATTTGATTATGTTTTAAGTTAGATAGCCATACAAAACTATCTAACTTTAAACATAATCAAATTATGTAATACTCTTTCTGTGGGCTAGTGGTGTTTACCTTAAAAGATTGTTACATTTAGTCCATAAAATAGTATTAAGGTCTATACTAAAAAACAATGTAATTAATTATTGATGAACCTTAATAAAAATAAAAAAAACATTATCATGTATTTATTGCAAGTACCATAATCAAGGAAGAATTAAATATATTAATTTACTTTGCAGTGAAAGTAAGATAGTATTGCATTTTAATAGTGTTTACAATAGAAGTGATTTGAACAAGTTTTCGTGACTAAATTAACACCAGAAAGTTAAAACAATTCGCAAATTGCTAGTGTAAATTGCTTATATGTGAATGTTTTAGAATCAGTTGATTCAATTCTATTTCTGTTAAAAGGCCCTAGAAGGCCCATAAGCATGTCCCAATATTTTAACCTATCACTGATTCAGGTCAAGTTTGGTCTAATGCTGATAAGAAGCAGAGCAGAGAAACTCAGTCACTATTGTCAACCTCTTATATGTATTGAGTTTACAAAATGCTATATGCCAGTACAAGCTTGTTTTATATTTAAGTGGCTTTGTGTGACAATGTGAGATTTAATCTCACTGCGAGAGTTGAAATTTTAATCTACTTACTTACCTTTCACTAGAATAACGTTCATTGAATACCCAACAAATAATATATCCGAATCAGGGAAAGACAACAATATAATTTTGTTAGTGTTATGATTTTAGAATTTATACTTAAGATTTTAAGATTATTTAAGGTAATGTCATGATAATTGAACTTATTATTAAAATGTCTAATTATTTAATGTAATTATTATGAAAATTTAAAAGTATTCAACTTAACTGCTACGACGGCGCACTGCCGGTGACGTTCGTTTGGTTCCGGAAAAAAGGGGACCCGACGTTATGGGTGGCGCGCTGTTGGATAGTTAGTTCAGTTTGAGCACTCGAAGAGTAATTTTGCAACTGTTGAAACTATATTGAGTTATTGAAGTGGAAATTATAGTCTTGTATACTGTAATAAAGGTGTTTCTTTTCATTAGTATGTATGTATTTTTTTTAAAAAGCAAAAAAAACTAATTTTACCATTACTTATAAATCGTCAGGTCAGTACATAATATATTTACACATAGTTCTGTAGGCTATCCTTAAATTTTAGACAAAGGGGTATTCGGTTTCGAATGGGTTTTATTACGTCTGTAGTTTAAATATTTATAAACACTACTAAAGGTGTCTTATTTTCAGTACCTAATACATAGAAAACTTGGATTAAAATATCTGTTCAAAAAACAGTTTATAACCTAGTTAATAATTTTGCTTTTTAACATCAACTAATCTAGTCATTTTCCTTTTATTACATCTAAAATAATTTTGATTTGTGCTAACTAAATGGCAGTGTGGTAAAGTTAAAGTAAAGTAACAGCCTATAATCATCCTACTGCAAAACAAAGGCCTCCATTTTTGAATTCAGCTTACGGCCAGTTCCAATAACCTATCTATCTTCAGTTTAGGCATATCGGAGATAGAAAACCACTTCTGTCTTTGTTTTTCTGGATGTCAAAGACAGAGAAACTGTTTCCTATCTCCAATATGCCAAAACTGAAGATAGATAGGTTATTGGAACCGGCCGTAACACAGTAACGATAAGTACAGGCACAGATAATTATCATGCTTGTCAAATGCGGGTTGGTGATTAGCCCGAATAATTTTCGAATATTGAAAGTCTTTTTGTCCGACCCGGGATTGAACCCAGGATCTCGGTCCACTTGACCAATGCGGCTACGATGCTTATACAAAAATAAAATGGCACTGTTGTGAACTTGCGATATAGCCTCCATGCTAAAGGCACCGGCTAATAAGTTATTTTAAATTATTTTATTTTTGTATGTCACTGTCACTCTTATTCTTTACTTCTTCTTGTTTGCTCCTAGCTATACTAATATTATAAAGCTGAAGAGTTTGTTTGTTTGTTTGTTTGAACGCGCTAATCTCAGGAAGTGCTGCTTCGAATTGAAAAATTATTTTTGTGTTGGATAGTCCATTTATCGAGGAAGGCTTTAGGTCATATAGCGTCACGCTGCGACTAATAGGAGCGAAGCATCACTAAAAAATGTTGCAAAAATAATCGCGATCATAATAACAGAAATTGACGCGTACGAAGTCGCGGGCATCAGCTATAATAAATATTTACCTTACTAAATATTTATATTATTATAAAAGGCACCACCCCTTATTTTGGTCCTATAGGAATCCAAAGAGGCTCGTAAAGGATTAGCTCCAGAAGAGGACGGGACGCTGCGTCTTCCCGATAACCAACCCGCGTCCTACGAGTCGTGATTTTGAATAGGCTGTAGGTATCCAAAAGTGGATTAACGTAAGTTAATTATGAAATAGCCTAGTTGTAGTTCCAAAATTAATAAATTCTGCCGATTTCGCATACAGTTTTCCATGACTCGTACATCGGCGAATACTCTTGAATATTTTACTATCTTAATAACGCTTATGACGATCGAACGAGGGTCTCTCGAATCGAATTTAATCGACTTAGCTGCTCGCTCCCAATACCGAAACCCACTCTTAACGGACTGTTAGGGATGCTATATATTTTAGTTTAAGTGATCCTTAGGGGAATGGCCTGATGTGTTAACTAATAGAGTGTAACGTAAGGTTTCGTAATCTATCGTTTGCAATATTACAAAAGCCGTTCAATTTTGTTTCATTTAGATTATGCAAGGGCATCAAATACCTTTATTCAGATTTTAAACTGACTTAACTGATTAAAGTTAAAATATTTTCAGCAAGTCATTTGATGTGGCTTGCTACTCGTATTGATCCTTACTTATTACGATTCAAAAATGTTTCAAAATTCTGTGTGAATACCAAAAAAAGTTTCAGGAAGTTTATGAGCAGAAGAAAAATGCTGGATCATGAATCAATGGCTAAGAGTTAGGAACTTGATACTACTTGAAAAGACTAATAATTCCCAGTTCGATCAGATGACCATTATTTTTATCCTTTGCAAGGCATGTTAGAAGTTGATTCCGTCTTCTTTTAGATCGTTTTTATTAACCTAATAATTTAATAGTGATTTTATTACGAGAGCAACGATAGTTTAGCAACACATTCTGATCTGCACAAGTAGGACTGATCAGGCACACATAATTTTGTTTTGTCGGTTGTACAATTAAGGAGCGGGGCGGTCAAAGCCTGCGGCAAAGTTGGTTTCAGCCAAGATTTTAAATTACGTTACATCGATACGCGCGAATCAAGGACGCTAGCGACGACAGCGCCTCATCGGGAGCAAGCTGACACAAAGTGGAACCAGTGACTATCTCCCGGGAATCGGCCGGTCGGCGTGAACACATTCTTAATCTTAAGATTTTTTTTATTTTGTTGCACTATTATCCGGTTGATTTGCAAGCTGAAAGTTTTGTGGTTTGTGTTGCAGCTGTGTTAAGGAGATATCTTCATCGTTGGACTGCGACGCCCTATCCTTAAAGTTTTGGCAGCCCAGCCGCCTTGGAACATTTAGGGGATTCCCAGGTACCTAACCGAATCTTGTTGCTACTCCAATATTCTTTGTATGTTGTGCCTAGGTTTCGGCTTTCGAATGAAGTATTGAACAACGACAGTGATTCATAGTAAACTCGTAAGCAGCGAGTCATCTAGCTATTGTAGGTAATCAATCAAAAAATCTATGGAAAAAGTTGTTTAGAATTTCCTCTTCTACAGCAATGGTAGAGCCACGGAGGAAGAGTAGAGTTGTATTGCGGTTAGCTGTTCGTAGTTCGGCCCTAGTAGTAATTGGGAATGATATTATGTCCAGAATAAGTGACTAATAACTTATTGGGGTTAAAGTACCTACTAACTAGGTAATGTAAGGCTTTAGGTATAAGAACAACTCCAAAAAATCAGCTGTTCTATACAAAATATACATAATGGAATCAAGTCTAACCGGTACTAACACTACAGTAAATAGCAAGTTTTTATTCATATGATAAACAAAGAGGAAAAAAAGGAGTTCATTAGATTGTAATTATGTTTAAAATGTAAATTGACGACCTCCGTGGCGGAGTGGCGTACACACCGGTTTTCAAGGTGTCGCCTGCTCCGAGGTCCCGGGTTCGATTCCCGGACGGGTCAATGTAGAAAAAATGAGTTTTTCTACATTTTCTCGGGTCTGGGTGTTTATGGTACCTCCGTTGTTTCTGGTTTCCAAAATACGAATGCTTTAAATATTATATAAATTGGGATCAGGACAATGTATGTGATGTTGTCCACATTTATTTATATATTTTCATTTTAAATACCTACAAAACTAACGATTTTACTGAATTCATTTAATAATAATATCTTTATTTTTTCTAGTGCTTCATATTCCTTGTCAGGCAAACTGGTTTATAATTTGGGGAGTCAAATTATTACATTTATACCAACAAATCTTGCTACTTATATATCTAAAGAAGCTAATTAATGTTTGATAGGTACATTAAGCCAATTACGATAAAGTTATTGTCTGAGCGCTTGTTATTATTATTTTATATTATTCTGAATCAAAATACATCGTAAAAATTATGTTCAGTTGGTACAGTATAACAGTGTCTGTTCTTAAACGGCTGACTAAATGTGGTTCTCTTCTAGCTCCTTGACCCTTTATTCAAATAAGGTGGAAATGAACCAATGGTCTGGCAAAAGCACTGCAGAGGAAGTCGCTTTTAGTAACATTACAGTAATTATTTGACAATTCGATTTTTTCCCTTCTAATATTAGGGGTTAAAGTATGAAATTGCCGTTTTGTATGGACGAAATCGAGAAAAGTAATTTTTCCATACTAACAATCATTTAGTTTTTTAAAAACGCCTGAACCGTTTTCGATGCAATTAAAGGTGAAAGTTAGACGGTTATAAAGCTACGCATTATAGTATTTAAATTTCTGAAAATCAAAGTATATACTACAAATATACTTAATTGAAGCAAGAAGGTCAGCTGACACATTGTAAGGGGTCTTTTCAACGACTTCCTTTGAAGTAATAGGCACTAGTATTGCATTTTTTTTTAGTCAAAAGTTACTTTATTTAGTTTTTGATACAATACATAAAGAATTACGCAATAATACGACTACACTTAAGAGCTATAATAAAAATAAAAAGTGGGAAAATAATCTTATCATCATCACGATCGCTGTCCTCAGTCAAACTCAATCTATTGTTGGACATAGGCCTTCCCAAAATGAGGCTGTTGCTCTAATAATCGCCACATACATATAGCTGGTAGGTTTCGCTGTTTGGAAAATAGTGCAGAAGACGCGCTTTTTTCTCAATTTTCTTTCACCAGAAGCAATATAGTTGCTATTATGTTTTAGGCTGATAACACAAGGCACGCTAACAGCTACGAAGGCCATGCTAAAATTAAAGTGTAATCCAGGCTGTATTGTTTGAACCACATCTTTGATTGAATGAGCAATCTCGCCTCCTACTGTCGATGGTTAATTCATAGCTCTGGTAACATAATCAATGTAGTAGATAGCCAATGTATGGACAATTCGAAATGCATCGTGATTGGGTTTCTGACAATACTCTACATCATTGGTGGACTGCGGCTACTCTAGGTTTGTTTCTGTGTTCTCTCAGCTTCACATAGACAATAGGAACCTAGTAAGTAAATTTTAATATGTTAAAATCAGTTAAAATCAGTTTTATTTCTGCAAATAGGCCCCTGGAGGCGCTTTTACACGTCCCAATATTTAACCTACCACTGCTTCGGGACAAATGTGGGCTAGTGCCGAGAAGAAGCAGCGCAAGAAACTCGGTCACTATTGTCAGCCTCTTTTTAAATAAACATGTTTACATAAGATATATGCCAGTGCGAGCTGATACAATTTAAAGCCAAACGTTCCTATCATTTATATAATCATCAATAGTGTAATAGCCCTTTTTCATTAAAACAACTTTGATATATGATTTGAATTTATGTACAGGGAGGTCAGCAATTGACAGCGGTAATTTGTTGAAAATACGGATACAATTTCCCATGAACGAATTACCTACTTTTCGAAACATTGAGTTCTATCCTGTCAGGTAATAAAACATTTAGAATTTTCGAATATTACTCGGGTTTGTGCTCACCAACTTGTTTTTGGCAAGCGTGGTGATTATACCTTTACCCATCATTGCTATGCTAGCTTGAATTCAATGACGGAGGCAAAAAGGTGAATAATGGAGTACTGCAAATTTAAGAAAATGGGCAGAATGGGGACTACCGTTTCTTTGCTCACCAGTTGGCGCCACTGTAGACTGAGGTCCGGAGGTATAGCTGTCAAAGGAGATTGGCGCCGAAACAAAGTGTTATATCTTAAATCTAATTAAGGTTATATTGTTTATAAATAAGTATCTTGATATCAACAAACTAACTTCTGAAATAGTTGCTCTTGAGGCCTATTTTTGCGCTTTTTCTTAATTCCGCTTTTAAAGCGTTTACATTAATCGCCAAATAATCCATATTTGCGATATTTTACGAAGGAGATTACTTTCCAAAAGGTAAATTAAAGAAATTATAATTTATGCAACAAATTCCGTGAATGATATTGGACCTCACGCGACACTAGCGCCTCTAGTGGCAAATTCACTAGCGATAGCCCCCATTGTCTTATCTCCACCATCGCCAACCAGCCTGCCAGGCTTGGCGATTATGGCAAGCTCCTCCTTTTGGAGAACTCGAGTCACGGACTGATTTTTGTGTTTGGATGGGACAATTATTGAAATAGTTAAATATACACAATAGGTAGTAAGTACTCAAAAAAACACCTGACATAGGTATAGCTTTCAAATTAACCCTCTGCTATCTGTCAAAATACAATAAAGCATTTATAACTGAAGAAAAAACATAGGTAGAAGGGATAGGGAGGAGGCGGAGAAGATTTCTTCCAAAACCCTCTTTTGGAAAAAAAATCCCCATTGGTCCAGAAGATTGTTGAAATCTTAGTTACGAACAAAATATTTCGAATAAAATTGAATCTAATCACTCTTGCAATTATACCTTGAGTACCCATTAAAAGACAAAGTTGACAAGTTATAAAATTTCTGTTGATTTTATGGCCGTATCCTTACTTGCCTACTTGAGTTGGCTCTAAAAGTAATAAAAGTCACGACTCACGCAAATTGATTGTGCGCCATTTTGGTAACTTTTCTTTCTTGTGGATAGCCTTTAAAAGTTGCTTGGTTCAATGACACAAATTGTAATTTTTGCCAATAACTTCCCTGAGTTACAGAGTAATAAAGAAACCTTTTACCAAAAAAAAAATTACCATAAACCAAAATTAAACA
Source organism: Anania crocealis (assembly GCA_949315895.1). Classification (NCBI taxonomy): domain Eukaryota; kingdom Metazoa; phylum Arthropoda; class Insecta; order Lepidoptera; family Crambidae; genus Anania; species Anania crocealis. Next base: position 4,798,150 of record OX438856.1, read on the forward strand.
TATTTAGCACACACAGCATATGCCACAGAAGAAAAAAAACATGTTTTTAAATTGTTTTATATCATAGATTTATTTAAGTAAATCTGTGTTTTATACTTTGGCAACGAAAATAAAGAATAATATTAACACTACAAGCCCCCAAATTAAAAAAAAAAAAATTTTAAAGAACTAATACACAACCGAACAAGACCTAAACGAAAAAAAACAACTAAATTAAGGGAATGTTCAGGAAAATCGTTTCTTGAAAGACACAACCGTGACCTTTCTTCGTAGTTTCGTAGAGACTACGAATGAATCCTGAAGAATCGATCGCGAAATTATTAAACACATCACGAATAGATACAATATGACATAAATATCTATACTATTGCATGCCTACATGATTTGGCCGGGTTATAAAGTTGACACTGACATAAAATTAATGTCAATCATTCAATCAAAAACAGTTTAAGGTGTATTTTTTGTGTTGGAAATGTTTCTATTTCTTATTCTTATTATAATACTAGCTTACCCCGCGAACTTCGTATCGCCTCAGAATAATATAGTTGAATTTTGACGTAAGACGTCATTGGCATCAAATATGGCGTTTACCTTACCATGTTACACAGAAAATTTGCAATAAAATAATATTACGACTATAAATTGAGATGGAAGCTATCCTATCTTTCAAGTTGGATCAAACTACACACGGTGTACTAGTTTGATTGAAATCGGTTAGGTAATTTAGGAGTCCACCGCGGACAAACAACGTGACACGTACCTAATTTTTATTTAAAAAGACATCGATAGTTAGTAAAAAATAAAATTATGAGTTTGACTTAAAATAAATTAGGTACTATCGCAAGGTTGTCTCGAGGTCGTCAGGGACGAGAATCTCCCAAAAACAAAGATCATTATCGAATTCAATTGTCACTCAGAACAATTTCAGCTTTGTTTGAGAAGCGAATGATTATTTTCTTGGACTATATTTCGTGATTTATTGGGAAGGTTCGATCGCTGACCTTTGGCGTGTCTCGCTTAGTCAACTTAGTTTGCGGCTTCTTAGTAGCCGAGGATAAGTTAGCAACTGAGATAATGGTGTTAATCTCTGGGACTCGCTCTTCGAGCACTTGGGTATCTGGCTTGAAGATGGCTGATAGAGGCTTCAGCTTAACTGATTACATCAGTATGGTCCGCGTAAAGAGTTTTGTTGCTAACAGTTAAGTCCGCCTAATAGGTACGGGATAATGGAACTACCTTATAGAGATAAATGAATTTTATATTAACATCTACCTTTTACGAATAGTACCTTCCTAACTTTTCGTAACTTTGCGCTATAGTGCCGTCTAGAAATTAAATATTGGTATTACATTTTCAGCAGTTTTTACATGTAATATTTTTAAGTTCGTGATGTTATTAGAAATAGAAAGGGGTATATATCGGGATGCCTAATTATTTGTACTCCTAATTGTCATTGGCGCACAAACTATTAGCCTAAAAATTTTTCGCACTTTTTTACTATTCCTAAACGTGTTTAGCCTATTTTTACTACGCTTAACTTTATATCGCCGTATTATAATTTCGCCGAATATATCATAACACCTACCCTTTTGCAGTTCCAAATTTTTATTCGCAGAAAGATAAAAACTTTATCAGCATGCATGCATGCTTGCAAAAAAGTAAGCATGCATGCAAGCAAGCAAGCGAGCAAGCATGAATGCATGCAAACAAGCATGTATGCATGCAAAGAAGTAAGCATGCATGCAAGCAAGCAAGCAAGCATGTATGCAAACAAGCAATCATGCATGCAATCAAGCAGACATGCATGCAAACAAGCAATCATGCATGCATCCAAACAATCAGACTTCCGTGACGGCTTCGGCGCTGCGGGGCTCCGGCGGTCCCACGCGTGCTTATCGTCGCAGATGGCTTACGCTCACCACCATAGCTTCGGCTTTCTGGCCAGCCTCAGCCGCGGCGCCTCGCTTACAGCCTCCTGCTCCTCAGCCCGCGGGCCGCCTCGCCTCTCCGCGCCTACGCGCTTTTTAATTACACTCTAGGGGTAGGGCAGACAAGACTGCTTGGGGTCGGTTTGTGAGCGATTCGTTTTTTAAACTTTTCTGTTTAAAAAAAATAGAGCGTAATGTCAAAAAGATGCTAATACATTTTAGTGCTTTCGATATTAGACATACTGAAATTAGGGTTTTCGATTTTTAGACCAATCTATAATAGTGCGAAAACAACTGTTAGACCAGACAATAATTATACGTTATAAGTTTAGGCCAATACGGTTTGGCCAAATGAAATTAGGACTTTAAATTTTAGGCGAACCGAAGGGCACCCATATAAAGACCCAATTTATTTTTTGTTTACGGATTACCAACAGATATATTTATTTCAAGTATGTGGTACTAACATGTCGAAGAGGGCATCGAATGTATGCGTGAGTTTAAATTCATTATGCTACTCGAGTCAAAAAAAGTAAAATAAGTGACATAAATTATAGTGCATGTAGCCTAGTTTTCTTATAAATCAGCCTTTGCCCGCAATCTCATATTATACGCTTGTAATTTACTCGTAACTGTTCTTATTCTGAACTAATATTATAAAGCTGAAGAGTTTGTTTGTTTGTTTGTTTGTTTGAACGTGCTAATCTCTGGAAGTACTGGTCCGAACTGAAAAATTATTTTTGTGTTGGATAGTCAATGTATCGAGGAAGGCTTTAGGCTATATTACATCACGCTGCAACCAATAGGAGCGAAGCATCAGTGAAAAATGTTGCAAAAATAATCGCGATCATAAAAACAGAAATTGACGCGTACGAAGTCGCGGGGAACAGCTATTCTGAATAAAAAGTAAGTTGTATGCTATTCCAGTCTATAGTCTATTTCCGAGCCAAATTTCTATCGAAAACGTTCAACTGTCATGGCGTGATTGAATAACTAATATAGAGTTATAAGTTGTAAATTCAAAATTCCATATTAAGTCGCGGGCAACAACTAGTATATTAATGGATATATTTTACTCTTATACTTTATAAAATTCTGTCGAACAACTGTGTGGATTATTTTAATTATTATGCTTTTTAATATTATGTCTTAACAATAAATTCCACGTTATTAATGAATGTTTGCGTTTACAAAAAAAAAAAAAAAAAATTATTATGTTTTTGTATCAGTACCAACCAATGCTATAATATGATGTATGTCAACTTAAATTATGACACTAAACATTATGCGTTTCAAACTGTCACCATTGCACACGCAATGAGCTATCGTTAACATTAAAATGAGTGCTAAAACATATCTATTGGAAATCAGCCACGAGAGTACTACCACAGTCTATAAAACCATACAGTCGTCCGACGCCTTTGATCTCATGGAAAATGCCCACAACTTCTAGACAGTATCGTGACGGCCAGGGTTGTCACAAGTAAACAATACATAAAAATATTTATTTATTGCAGATAAACACTCGTAATCAGCACCCCAATGAACCTCAAAATTGACACCCATGTCAAATTATTAAAAAAATACGTCCGCCATCTTGGATTTTAAAAAGGATGGCATTTCCTTAATCAGCACCCCTCTGAACCTCAAAATTGACACCCATATCAAATTATAAAAAAATGACGTCCGCCATCTTAAATCAATTATTATGTAGATGTTATTTTCATTATCAGTATTCCAAAAAATTCCAACAAACAAATTTAAAATAATTTAAAACACATACATTTTGTTAGCTCTGAATGCTGTGTCCCGAACTGCTAACATCGTTTTGTTCGCAGTTCGGGCTCGGCTTTCCCGCGTCTCGCCCCTCACACCCCGCACAATTGCCCTGTCTAGACGTCTTCGTCGGATGACTTTGGTTTCATAGACTGTGGTACTACGCTGTATGTATCTAAATATTAAAAATATTTGTACTTGAATTATGATAACGAGCATGAATCTCAATTACAAAGACTATAGAGCGTTTTAGGTAAATTATTTATAATAAGCCGAAACCATCCTATGTTAACAAATTCATATCTATACTATATCTATACTAATATTATAAAGCTGAAGAGTTTGTTTGATTGATTGAACGCGCTAATCTCAGAAACTACTGGTTCGATTTGAAATTTTTATGTTGGATAGTCCATCAATCGAGGAAGGCTTTAGGCTATATAACATCACGCTGCGACCAATAAGAGCGAAGTATGAGTGAAAAATGTTGCAAAAATAGTCGCGATCATAATAACTGAAATTGACGCCGAAGAAGTCGCGGGCAACAGCTAGTAAATACTATGGTAAAGTAGGAAATTTGATGTCATCATTTTTGAAAAAAATATTTTCATACAAATCGGAACCTCACATTTATCGTTTGTATGAAAAAAAAATGTCGATGTAAAATTTCTGACTTCATTTGTTAACATTGTTATACTAACATCCTGTATATTACTTTACTATTTAAATTCTTAAACGGTTTCATGGTTTAGTTGCATAAATTAACATATTTTTTCTACATCAAAGGTTTATTAACGTTCATGTTTAATAAACTATAGTCAGACGTAATATACGTTACAGCATGGTCAATTCGATTTACCTGAGTTGCTGCCTAAAAGCTAACCGGATCCAATATGTCCCTGACTGGCTCTCTGTAACAAGGCAATCAGAAGGTGGACAGCTATTACAAGATTTTGTTGGTGAGGCCGAGCGCCCCTAATCGGTTAAGCCACGGCTTAGTTTATCGAATACACCTTTAGTAGATAGCTCATCTATTGAACTAGCAACCTGATGAGATTAACACTTTGCTAGTGTATGGACCGATGATGGAATTCTGTGAACTGAATCTTAGGCAAACGCTGCCAATAAAAGCCCGGAGGCAATTTAGAAAACGAACTGATTTCCTACGTATACTGGATGCTAAGACTTCCTTTTTAGGGTTCCGTACCCAAAGGGTAAAAACGGGACCCTATTACTAAGACTTAGCTGTCTGTCCGTCTGTCCGTCTGTCCGTCGCTCTGTCACCAGGCTGTATCTCAAGAGCCGCGATAGCTAGACAGTTGAAAATTTCACAAATTACGTATTTCTGTTACCGCAATACTAACAAATACTAAAAACAAAATAAAATAAGAATTTAAATATTTAAACAAATATTTATTAAAATTTGTTTATTTAAACAAATATTTAAAAAAAAAGTGTTTTTTGGCGTTTTGGTACGGAACCCTTCGTCCACGAGTCCGACTCGCACTTGGCAGGTTTTATTGTATTAAGGTGTAATGTAAAAAAAAGTATTTATTATGTTAAATAACTCTAAAAAAGAATTAAATACCTCGTAATAAATAATGTACAATTACATATTTATAAAGTCGAATTTTGGTATTTCCGGCCTATTACGAGTACAATGGCCGCAAACCTATTAAAGATATTTGTGAAGCTATTACCGACCGTGTATAGGAGTACGGTAGACTTACTATTGACAATCGTTTTAAATTAGAGGTCATACTGTATTTGTGACATTTCTACAAGATCTTTTTAAACTGCAATAATTGAAGCTAGGTAAAAATAAGATAAACAATTATATAAAGATAACGTTATAAAACTGTTGAACAGAGTTTACTTCGAATACTCTATACACGGAACGAGATATAAAATTAAACATACAATTTGGTGATCGCATCTATCGTAATGAAATCGTACTCCTTCAGGTCAGCGGAGTTCATTCTATTTTATGGCGGGGCCCCTAAATCGGAAATTAGACTGCGATAGTTTCCGCCCAGTAGTGTCTGTGAAGGTTCGCTATCACCTTACTTGATAGAACACTGACTCCTGCGGCCCCTGCGGCCTTAAACAAGTGGCTTTATAATATCGTTTACGCCAGACAAATAGATAACAAATGTATGAAAATGACATTAACAAACGATCGAACGATGCAGCTGACATCCATTCGTTACCGTTCCATTCCATACCATTCGTATTCGTTCGTGCCTAACGAATGGATGTCAAGTGTATGAAAATTATTACATCAGCTGCATCGTTCGATCGTTTGTTAATGTCATTTTCATACATTTGTTATCTATTCGTCTGGCGTAAACGATATTAGAAAGCCACTTGTCTTACGGCCATTTCCAATAACCTATCTATCTTCAGTTTTGGCATATCGGAGATAGGAAGCAGTTTCTATCTCCTTTTTTGCCGTCCAGAGAAACAAAGACAGAAGTTGTTTTCTATCTCCGATATGTCAAAACTGAAGATAGATAGGTTATTGGATATGGCCGTTAGAACGCAGTCGTGACGTTGACATACTTGTAACTTGATGTTTTTAGCACAGTTTTATGTATAATTTCCTAATAATCCAACTGTTATATTTATTTTTTTTACAAATTATTAAAAACATGGAATTCATATTTAATGTTTTTTTTTTTTTAATTTCAAAAGGTACACCAACAGTTCATGTAAACAACATTAAAAAGATAAATATGTTAAACAAATTCTTATACATATACCTCTTATAGGCTATATGTTATTTACATAAAACATTGTATATGAATACTGTGTCTTCTTAAAACACAACAGGATGTCGAGTATTGCGTCTGAAACTAGTTGAACTAAAAATAAGGAAATTATTGAATACGTTAAAAAAAGAGCTTACGACCTATTCTTATACCAACCAAATATGTTAAATACCAAATATTACTTCGTTATTATTGTAATAAACAAAATTATTGTACTTTGGGTTAATTAAATTGGTTGGAAAGCTAGCACTGTATAATTCCAATCGAGTTTCAGATGATTCCTGTAATTAATGCTACTGTAAAATAGAAGCAATCAAAAGTACGTACCTAATAAGTAAGTACTCGGTTTAAATAACCCTGCCTTATCAAGGTAATCACAGACTAAGCACTTTCTGTTCAGTTAAGTCAATTAATTGAATAATTAAATAGACTCGTGCTACTCGTTGTTTATAGGGCGCGGGTTATCCTTGGCCTCCGCCTATTAAATAAATAAAACACCTAGCGTTCGACGTTACTTTTTAAAACTACTATGTAACTCTTTTGTAAAACTACAATGCTGTTTTAAGTTTTTAATTTAACTACCGACCTCGTTTTGATGATATCTTGTTATTTATTACATCACTTTTGTCGAATATTGTGTTGTTTTCATTTTACTAATATATTAGTTGCAAAAGGAACAAAAACTTACAAATAAAACATTTGGTAGTGGGTTTTACGCGCCGTCTGTCTAGTGGTTTAAATACCGGGCCAAGATCTCGGGGTCAGGTTCGAATCCGGGGTCAGGCAACAAAAAAGTTTCGAAGTTTCGAACGTTGCTCGGATTTGTGATTACCAACCTGCATTTGGCAAGAGTGGTGATTACGCCAGTATTGCTGTGGTAACTTGAATTCAATGATGGAGGCCTTCTCCCTGCAGTGGGATGGTTATAGGCTGTTACTTCAGTGGGTTTTAAACCATCGCCGTCGTCGTGACGGTAACGAAGAACTTGTAACTTGATGTTTCTAGCACAGGTTCAAGTAACGACAATTGCCTAATAATCCTACGAATTTTGTATTTTAATTAGTTGAAAAAGTGTTAAACATAATTTCTAAGATGATTAGGTATGTATATTTTATTTAAAGTATACTGTACACAATGCAATGTGAAAATTCTACGAGTTTAAAATCATTTATAATGAATGCATTGTCTTGTTTTGTTTGCATCATTGTGCTACTCGTATAAAGTGTATTCTGTTAACGCTGAAATGCTCCCAAAAATATAATATTAAATTTGTTTTATTATATTATGTTTAGTGTCGAGGTTATTTACTTATTTTACAATTTAACTATACTGGGAAGTGCGAACATTTCCTAAATAGAGCAAGGGATAACAATTTGGTGAAACTAGAACGACTGCCAAGAGATATGTACAATATTAAGAGGAGATAGGAGCCAGTTCACCGTAACACTTGATTTGTGATTTATGTTCATGCCGGAAATTGCCTTCAATTTTCATATATTTTGTGGCGCGTTTGAGTTGTTAGCAATGTAACAAATAATGGATATGCTTTGTAATAAGTTATAAATTTTTAAGTTTCTTCCAGATACCAGTTATTTAACGTTTACTGATCGTTTTTTATATAACTACACGAATTAATTGGCTGATTAGTTCTGTAATGGGACTGACATGGTGGCATTTTAATATAGGTATCTTTTGACCTCGATATATCAGTAGTCTATTTGGCTTTTTTGAAAGACTGCGGCGTCGCCCAGTTCTCAATCGGATCAAAGGATTTCTCATAGTCCACAAACGCCAGGCAAAGTGGCTGCTTATACTCTTCGGTTTTTAATATAACTTGCCACAGTGTATGTTTGTGGTCTATGGTTCTTGAATCTCTTCAGACATCAGCTTGTTCGGAAGGTTGGCAGTCTTCAAACCTGGAAGCGAGACAACCTATAGACATGGCTCAGAAGAAAGACCCGTCGATAATTCTTTAAAAAAAAATTATCAGCCTTATTGAAGAAAAGGACAACCCCGCCTCTGCTCTATGCCTTCGGCGTTCGAGCTTCTGGAATGGCGAAATGGAAGAGCTTCTGGAGTACTCTGAGCATCGGCTTACCGCCCATTCTCTTCGGTGATTCAACCATCGCCCACTGCCTTGTTACTTTTAAGCTGTTTGAAAGCTATAATAATCTCCTCCAGGCTGAATTCCGGGATTTCTTTAGAATATTGTCGCGTAAGATAGGCTCTTGGTTCTGAAGCAAGCAAGGGGTACCTACTTGTGTAGAGTATAACTGTCGATAGAGAACTCTCTACTTCCCCCAAGATTTTAGGCATAGACGAAAATAAATTATGATAGCACCGTCATTAATTTTCAGCTTATAGCCTTATCGTAGCGTATTTTATTATATTTGGAGACTGAAACTGCTACTACAACTAAAAACAGTCTAATTAATTTAACTTAAAATAGAGTGACCAACATGAAAGTCTAAAATGGTATTATTGTGTCTTTGGATTCCACGATGTAAAGCGCTACCATCTGTTGGAGATTACTGGAAGAATTCTCCTGGGAAAATAAGTAACAAAGCATTTTACCGAACACTCCTTTATAATATTTAAAAAGAGATTCCTGATATCGTAAAAATAAAAGTATTCGGATAGGAACTTTTAAAAAGCGACTCGCCCCTCTTATTTTTTCCTTACAAAACCATCGCGGCAAAGTTGGATAGTTTTTACATCGGACCCTTCGAGAATCTGTCATAATTTGCGAAGAGTAACTGTTTGTCTTGTATGTATGGAGTATATTTTGGTTACTCAATTGTGGCTTTTTAATAGGCTTGCTGATTGAGCTGCGTCAATGAATTTAACAAAAGTTGTTAAACTCGTCACTTTCGAATGTCATGACAATCACTCCTCTTTGTGAGTTATGAAATCAGTAATGACATTTTTGTTTTCCAATGTTATAAAAGTGAAAGCCGGAATAATACACCGTACACGTGTAGATGTGAGGATTTGAATAAGAGAAATAGCTGGCAATTATTAATTTTGAAAATCTGAAATTTTCATAAAAAAATAAGAGAAGACTTTCATCGGTGTTTCAGTTATTTCGTATTCATCCCACGGCCTCTCATCCGACTCCTTTTTTTTTCTTACTCAACTTAAATTTAATATGTTCCCTACTCTACCCACAATAATAATTTCATTTTAAGTTTAACTCGTAAATATTCCTAGCTAAACCTATTCTAAAACCATTAAAAATATATTAGATTTTTGTTTACCGTCGCAATTAAAAAAATATATTTAAGAAATTTAATCTTAATTAACTTTTGTGTTACGTTGTTAATAAAACTGCAGGAATTCTAATTAATAATCCCAAACGCAGTGAATCACAGTAAAAGGTAAAATGGAACAGCTTTTATAATTTTCTCTTTCTCTCTATCTCACGTTTTACAGCTGTTTGTTGCAAATGCATTTTGCCTATACGTATGTTAGTATATTTTATTAAGCACGTAGGTTAGGTTTATCTACTAGATACACGTTCAATTTTTGCTTCTAATACTAGTGTTTAAATCCTCAACTTTAATAACTTGCTGAAAAAATATTGAACGTTGTCCTGTTTTAGGAATATTCACCTTGGTATGCAACAACCGGTATTTTTTTCACGGGTTACAAAAATATCCCCCATTTGTTTACTTTTCTTTATGTTTTGCTAGATTACTACTCCTAGCCTACCTTGATAAGTTTTTTCGCCTTGACTGACCCATATTTTTATTAACTAGCTATCGCAATTGAAATCAAAAGGGTTCATTCAATCGCTCTTAATCTATTTTAAATGCTAGATCTTGAAGCTGACGTTGTTGTGCCTCGTCTTAAAATGGAACGAAAGTAGATTTTGTTTAATTCTTCCAAAACCTACGCAATACAAATTACCTATGCATTTGACCTTTGTTAAATTGCAGAAAAATAAACCAAATATAATAAATTATTTAAGTAATGTATTTGTAACGCTCTGTCCCAAACTACTTTTTCTGTTCTCTGATCTCAAGAAAGTAACAGTTAATAACAAACAAAAATCAGTTTAAGTCACTTATAAAAACATGAATTTATCATGTAACAATTTGGTAAGAGGTACAATAGCTTTGAGATAAATAAATAAGGTAGTACAATTAGTACAATTTAAACATTGATTTGGCTATTCGTTATTTTCTTTTGACTTATTTAGTTACAAAAAAACTAACTTCAACAACAAAAACGACCACTTTTCTAAACCATAAAAGCCACTATACTCAGCCTCCTTTATACCCACAAACAAACAGTTTACAAAACAAGTAATATAATATTCGAAATCGAGTCCAACGTTCGTTGTACCAAGTGAGCCAAAATGAGAACCATCGGGAAAAACTTTTCTCTTTGCGAGAAAGTTTGTGATGTGAACAGAACCCGGGGCCTCCCTCGGGACGTCGCACATGCATGTTTAATGGCGTCCTAGAAAGGTCAAGAGTCTGACTGTAGAGGTAGTGAATACATTATACGCTCCCTAGCGGGTACGTTTACTCGGAGGTAAGCGTGCCGTGACAGCCTCTTTTCAAACTTTGAGGAACTAACACGCCGCGGACAGGTAGTTTGTAGCTGTCTCTCAAACAAATTAATTGTGTCTTAGTTTTGAGCTGTAACGAGGGAGCAACTCAAACAAACTTTTGGGAAAGGTACGAAGGAACGCGCAGCCTTGCGAGCTCCAAGTGTTATGTCGTGAAATTTTAACGCTGACTGCCAGTCACCGTCGGGTATTAACAAATGCTTAAGTCTTAAACAACTACACTAATTTGCAGTCTAAGAAAATAAATTACACGTGTTCGTCAAATTGTTATTACCAAACTTAAGAAAAAATCTTACCTTTTGGTGGATTCACATGAAGCGCACTTCTGAAGAGGCTTTCTTCATCACGCCAATCGAGGTTCCGCCGCATTGTAATGCAGCACATCGATGACAGAACCATGAGTAGTACGAGCAAAAAGATCCGGCTTCGTGTCTCACTGCGATGCCAGCTCCGGGTCACGACGCCAGCTCCCAGACCGAGCAGTAAGCAGAAACCCACACTGGGTATGTACAACACGCGCTCCGCAACAACAAACCCAACGTAAAATATGACATTAGTAGCAGGCAGGAACGGTACCACCATAAATGCTATAGACACTAGCAGAGCAACTTGCGGCCTGCGGTGAATGATTCTTTGAGGATTTGATTGGGCACTTTCCGTCAAGCAGACGCAATTTAAATTGTGCATTATTGCATTGTTATTGTTTACAGCTCGACAAACGTTTGTGTGCTCCTCCGTCAAAGTACGCTTGCAAACTGTGCACGGACACAATATCTTTTTTGATAGCATTAACTGTTTGTGCGGTGTCTGGTAACTCTTCCTTTCAACGCAATTTGGCCCTTTAATATACTGTTTTGAGTTGTTATTCCATTTAAGTCTTGCTTTGAGGATTTGTTTTTTATAATATTTCTGGCCTTTAAGGAGTTTTCCTTGGCTTTTACTTAATTCGTTCGTCATGGCTCGCCAGGTAACTTTAAATAAAACAGCGTAGAAGATGACCGTAGATATGTTTCGTGGGTCGGATATGCTTGTGATACGGGGTATGGATTCCATAGACCAGTCAAAACTGAGTTGGAAAGGGTAAAGAAGTAAATAAAAGTTGAAGACAGGAAGGAAGGAGAAAGTGTAGAGGCGTGTTAGGAAGGAAGGGTCGCGAGAGGCAGGGTTGTCGGCAGCTGCGAAGGGTGTGGGCGTGCCAGCAACGTGCAGTCGCCAGTAGAGTAGGGCAAAACCTCCCGTTCCAAGAGCGCATATGCTTCGCCAGCGACTCTGAAACAATAATAAAAATATATGACTGACACATAATTATCTTTACTAATATACAGGGTGAAATTTTAGCCATCTTCCAAAAACAAATGACGTATTTTTCCTTTTGTTATAGCCCAATGCAAAAATGTCAAGATAAAGCACTTAGAAAATGTCCACCAAAAATCTAAAATTTTTGATACAGCCTCCTAGCAACACTTTTTATACGCTATCCGCATCTCATTCATTCATTACGATAGTATTCATAAATTTTTGTTTTTTTTCTTCATACCTTAACAGGTTCAGGACCATAAAAATTGAAAAAAAAATTATAAAAAATTTTTTCGGGTGAAACTTGATTTACATTTTTTACTTCATAAATGGGCTCCAAATACGATACTGAACGCCTATAAAAATTTTTGAAAATGATGAAAAAGTCATCCTGTATAATATAAATAGCCAATAAACAACCTGTGATAGGCTTGCTTATCCTTACAAATAATATATGCAAAAGTAACTCTGTCTGTCTGTAACACTTTCACACCCAAACCACGTAACCGATTTTAATGAAATTTTGTTTAAATATAGATAAGACCCTTATAAAGGACATAGATATTCTTGGTATTCCACTGCTGGGCACAGGTTTCTGCCAGCGCAATATAACGTGTAGTTCACGCAGGCAGACTCGCGGATGAAAAGCTAGTTTATTAATAAGCTAAGGCAATTTCTAAGCCTCGGTTTAAACGAGTGCTACTTTGACTTTGCTCGATAAAATTGATTTATATGGCCCGACGAGACCCCCCTCCAGATCATTAAATTACTACTGGCATCGTAGCAACCCTCTTTCCACATGATTAATATGGTAATGCTATCGGTTAGGTATTTTAATCAATTTAAAGTGGTGTTATTATGAAAGTTTTTAGAGTTACTGTGATGGGCGTGTTGAAGTCGAGAGTGAGCTGATTGCTACTACAACATGCATAAATAGATGAACCTATTTATTTTTCTAGACTAAGGTTACGTATGGGATTTCTTGGAAACAACAACAAAAACAAATTGAACATAGATAACCTGTCATCAAAATAGGGAATGGCTTCGCGATACATTTTTAAACGTAGAATTATAGATGGATTGAATCGCTTTTTTCATGTTTTATATGTATGTATGTATCTCTGTACTAATCTGGTGGTATCTCATACAAAAGATATTTTTTAGAAATTGCTTTTAAAATTACAATTCCTCGCAAAATCAACAGTACACGTTAATTAGTTTTTAATTGCTTTAAAATTGTTAAACAGTCACAATTGGATAGATTGCTAAATAGCTGTTAGAACGACTCTTCACATAACACTAAATATTGCTATAGATTTTTCCATGGAAGAACTCCATTTTGGCATAAGAAAAAGTATTATTCAAAAGTTCAACTTCCTAATAACCGGCCTGTTTTTGTTAAACTGTGTTAATAAGATTGTGTTTCTCCTTGTTAGTATAGGGAAGTGCGAGGAAAAGATTTATGTTCGTGGCGGTGTCAGACCTGCCCAGGGGATGCTCCGACGCTCCGAGCCTGAAGCATAAGGTAAACTTACACGCCCGCGTTAAGGTCCGTAGAACTCAAACAACCATTTTTTACACAAGTAACTAAATGATTTTAATTATGATACTGTCCATTAGAGTATGGACATAAGATAAAGCATTCGTTCGGCTTTATGGGTCACTATGTCTGTAAAACCTGTTTGTGAACATTGTTCTTAAATAATTAAATAATTAAATCGCATACCCACGAAAGTTTAAGTTACTTTTCTGCACATCAGCGACAATTATATTGCTAAACAGTTATTATAAAGGCATCAAAATATGGAATAATAGACTGTAAAAATGAAAAGGTCGATATACAAAATAATAGAAATATGATCAAATAAAACGGATTTAGGTATCAAAAATATTAATAGAGCAAAGCAGACAAGCAATTTACAAAATTGTACCCAAACTCAGATTTTTACTTTTTGATAATAATACAAAATTAAAGTAAATACAAAGTAAACACTCCAAAAATGTAAAGTGAAATGTGCATTGTGCACAATTGTTTTTGACTGGCCTTCGGAATAACTTTTGATATTTATGGAGATAACAATTGAGTTTTTAGGCTTAGCTTAATAACATTAGATAAACCAGGTAGACAATCAAGTGTTTTATGCATAAACTACGAGACATGTTATTGTTACCCGTAAGGCAAAAGGACTAACTGTAAATACTTTACTTATTTGACAGTCTTGTATAATTAAACTAGGTATATTTTTCTGTCACCCTTTTTATTCAATCTCTGAGAACACATGGAATCTTGTGCCTAGTTTTAAGACGCAAAAAATTCCGGTAGAATCAGTTTTTGATACAATAAACCTAACCCAATAGTAAACTAACCCCTTACCAATTATATCTGAGCTATAAATAAATGACTTGGTGCACTTTGTTTACCCGTTTTCATTAAACTAGACGGAAATCAAGTTTCAGCTTGCAACTCCTTGGAGGTGTGCGGAAAAGATTTATGTTGGTTTTCGAGCGACCCAGGGGAGCTGCGCGGAACTAACGACGTCGGGCCACTTTGCCGCGAGTTACAAGAGACCGGGCGAGGTAACACAAACACCTCAGAGGAACTTAGATTAACCACAGAACACCTAATGGTACTAAATATGGATTTTGAAAATTATTTTACTAATGATTTCCGCTCGTTAACACCGGCCTAGGTACCTTCACCACACTACCCGTATTAACAGTGAATGAGCAAGCACTATTTCATGCAGGAAATTCTATTTTCCTGCATTAATTTTCAAAATCCATATTTAGTTATAAATTTACGCAAAGTAACGCCTGAGTGTATTAATTTTTATCTAATAAGTAGTACCTACTGGACGAACACTTAATCAATCGATGAGGATAATGTAAGGGTGTATTAACAATAAAAATGTACAAGTAGGTGCTTAAAGCATGAAATTGTCCCAAATTACACATACACAATTAGATACGACATGTATTTTAATAAATATACTTATTTATAAAGCTGACTGACAATAGTGACCGAGTTTCTGTTGATGCTTCTTCTCAACACTAGCCTACAATTTAGTGGAAAGTTAAAATATTTGGGACTATTCGGAAAAATAAAATCGAGAGAAAAACAAACTGCATTCATTTATTTAAATAGGTAACTAAATAAAAATATTTTTTTTTATGTTATTTTTTCCACAATTGACGGAGAAATCGATAAACATACATAAAAAATATATACAGACGAACATGTAACCTCCTCCTTTTTTTCGAAGTCGGTTAAAAATAGGCTGACATTAGTGATTGAGTTTCTTGCGTTGCTTCTTCTCGGCACTAGCTCAGACTTGTCCCGTTAGCAGTAAATGGACATTCGTTGATTGAAACCTTAGTATTATTATTTCTTTTTCAAATCTCATCACCAGAAGCAAATAAAAATCTCTTCAAACCTAGACGGAATCTAGATTTAAATCAATTTGAATGAAGGCGGGCAACTTAATCGAATACAATTCTCGCGCTTTATAGCTATTACATCGATATTGGTTTGATTTTTCCAGCAGTTCTGGAGGTAAAACATCGAATTGCATACTACTTACTAACTTAACCGTTACCGACAGATACCGATTGAACTGACTGGTAATATTACCAACCTTAAACAGGTCAGTGGTGAAGTAGGCACCCATCATTTATCTTAATACAGGTGTAATTATAATCACCTTCCAAATTTTAACACAATATCTTCGAGACAAAAAACAAATGACGTATTATTTCTTTTGGTATAGCCCAGTACAAAAATGTCAAGCTAGCACGTAGATATGTCTGCTAAAAATCTAAAATGGTAGATATTGATACGATATTGGTATTGGTATGTATTAAATTAATACGGCCTCCTAGCAACACTTTTTTACGCGATTTGCATCTCATTCATTCATTACTATACGAAACTTCATAAGTTGTTGATTTTCCCTGCATAGGTACTTTCACAGGCTAAGGACCGTAAAAATTTAAAACTATGTTGTTTTAAATATTTTCAGGTGAAAACTTGACCCACATTTTTTACTTCATAAATGAGCTCTAAATACGATACTTAACGCCTTTAAAAATGTTTGAATTCCAAATAATTAGTATTGCATTAAGTACTTGTTTTGTACGTCAATTTCCGTTATTATGATCGCGATTATTTTTGCAACATTTTTCACTCATGCTTCGCTCCTATTAGTCGTAGCGTGATGTTATATAGCCTAAAGCCTTTCTCGATTAATGGACTATCCAACACAAAAAGATTTTTCAAATCGGACTAGTACTTCCTGAGATTAGCGCGTTCAAACAAACAAACAAACAAACTCTTCAGCTTTATAATATTAGTATAGATTATGTCATTGTAGCAGTGTTATTTTTTTTATAAATTTTTTTTAGTATCTATATACTTTATTTGATATTTTAGCAACTTAATTGCAATTATAATATCAGTATATAAACTTGAAAAATTCCCCGCAAACAAGAGACAAACATTTTCATGTTTATATAGGTACTGATATACGTAAATATTGAATATTGGATTATCTATTTATTTTGAAACGCTGCACTGTGACGCGCACAGATGAAGTTGTGTAAGGTCCATTCAACCGAGACTCCACCGCAGCAAAATAATTCGTCTGTGCGCGTCACAACGTGTTACAATATTAAAAGTCTGAATACAAAATTTAATATTAGGGGTTAAAGTATGAAATTGCCGTTTTGTATGGACGAAATCTAGAAAAGCCATTTTTCCATACTAACAATTATTTAGTTTTTTTAAAAACGCCTGAACCGTTTTCGATTAAATTAAGGGTGAAAGTTAGATGGTTATAAAGCTACGCATTATAGTATTTAAATTTCTGAAAATCAATGTATATAATACAAATATACTTAATTGAAGCAAGAAGGTCAGCTGACACATTGTAAGGGGTCTTTCAACGACTTCCTTTGAAGTAATAGGCACTAGTATTGCATTTTTTTTTAGTCTAAAGTTACTTTAATTAGTTTTTGATACAATACAAAAAGAATTACGCAATAATATGACTATACTTAAGAGTTATAAACAAAATAAAAAGTGGGAAAATAATCGGCATTTCATACTTTAACCCCTATTAAATATATATAAATATCAAAAAATAAAAACCAATGCCTAGATATTATACATAAATAACGGTCCAATAACGTGGGCTTTGTTTTCTAGGTGGTTTAAAAAGCAAGGTATATAAAATTCCTATCACAACTGAAAAATCGTACATGAGTCATGAATACACTAAAAGCCAAAAAATAACATCGTTGAGTACCTTCTTACTGACCTCCTTGAAGTAGATGCTAGTCACTTTATTTGATATTTTAGCAACTTAATTGCACTTATAATATCAGTATATAAACTTGAATTTTTTTTTAACCTGCCCGCCTGAGACAAAATTTTTCAAGTTTTTTTTCCCGCCTGAGACGAAATTTTTCAAGTTTATACAGGGTGAAATTTTAACCACTTTCCAAAATTTTCATAGACGTTCGGTATCGTATTTAGAGCCCATTTATGAAGTAAAAACTGTAAATCAAGCTTTCACCCGAAAATATTTTTCGCAATATAGTTTTCAATTTTTACGGTCCTAGGCCTGATAAGGTATAAAGGGATAATCAAAAACGTATGAATAGTATCGTAATGAATAAATGAGATGCGAATCGCATAAAAAAAGTGTTGCTAGGCGGCCGTATCAAAAATTTTAGATTTTTTGCGGACATATTCCAAGTGCTTTATCTTGTCATTTTGTATTGGGCTGTACCAAAAGAAAAAATACGTCATTTGTTTTTTGTCTCGTAGATTGATATATTAAAATTTCGAAAGTGGTTAAAATTTCACCCTGTATATAGATGCTAGTCAGTTCAGTCAGTATCCGTCGATACATAGTTTTCAATTTTTATTCAGGCTTAGGACCCTGTTAAGGTATGAAGGGAAAATCAAAAAGTTATGAATAGTATCGTAATGAATGAGAGCCCATAGCGTAAAAAAAGTGTTCATAAAAGGCCGTATCAAATTTTTTTGATTTTGGCGGACATTTTCTAAGTGCTTTATCTTGACATTTTTGTACTGGGTTAGCCCAAAAGAAAAAAATACGTCATTCGTTTTTTGACTCGTAGATTGTTATATTAAAATTTGGAAGGTGGTTAAAATTTCATTCTGTATAATATGTCTAATGTACAGATTATTTCAAATCTTTTGTTGAAGGGTTTTTTTACTCTTTTGCGATATTGGTTCAATGACATTTATTAGTAAATATTGATCGATATTCATATATAAATTATAAACAACATTAAAATGTAACCACATGCTAACAAGGCTATGACACGTCATGCGTCACAACATGCGTGATGATGACAGGCGTACGGTTTTATTCTGGCTGTTGTAAATATGCCGTTTCATATTTTTCGTTGAATTGGAAGCGTCGGTCTTACTGACTTTGTTTTGGGATAAAATAATTTGGTTTTCTGGTGGGTAGCTTTTACAATTACATGAAATAATGACACTCACTCTATGCACTCGCCAAAGACGCCTCGCATTTAATTCCCACAGGCGGTTTTACGGAGTTTCACCATTGATATCTGATATCGCGTTATTATAAGATAAAATGTCTGTTATTGTATTAGCATCGTCTAACTATGATTGTATGTCCTGACTCAATTCCTGATTGAAGTGAAAGTGCCTGCCTTCAAGTTCAGAAACATTGTGTATTTTGATCATCATATAGGTATGTAAGTACTACGAGTATAATGTGTTTATATTATTTTGAACGGACTGTTAAAAATAACCAAAATTTGTTATTGTTTAAGTATAATAGATGGCATAAAACGTTCTTATCTGCTTCTTTACATTTTGTTATGGCGAAGAACTTGTGTTTTTTGCAGTACCTAGGTTGCATGCATTTGTTACATGGAAGTTATAATAAATAATAAGAATTTTACGATACTTAAAACGAACCTAAAACAAAGTGTGAAAAAGGATGAAAAACTATCAATGTCAAATAAAAATGAAGGTGGATCCGTATTTATTATTCACTAGCGACCCGCCCCAGCTTCGCACGGGTGCAATGCTGATACTAAATACACTACAAAAAAACTGTGAACGTTGTATATTTAAAAAACATAGTGGCCCGCTCCGGCTTCGCACGGGTATGAAATATGTCACTGAAAAAATGATTAAAATCGATCCAGTTGTTTTGATTTATTCATTACTGCCCGTGGCCCGCACGTGTTAAATTTGGAGTAAAACAATTCCCCTTTCTCTAATACCATGAAGATTTCCTGCTGTCTTTGGAATATCTAAATTCCGCGCCGCCGCCCTGGCCGGCCTACCGCCGCAAACGCTACGTCCCGTAATTTTTAAATCTGTAATATCTTCGAAAATATTTATTTAAATCATATTCTGTAAAGGGCCATATAGATCAATATTAAATCAACAATGTATTTAAAGTATTTAATTGGATAAGGATTAATGCTGTATTGGTTAAAATCGTTTCGAAAATTAGCCATTATTTGTCGTAAAAAGTAAATGACAAAAAAATGTTATTGTGGGATATCCATAACAGATAGACATACACCATCGCGGAGTTTTCTGTAGACCTTTTCAATATGTACAATACTTAGTACATTATTTTGATAAATTTCGTAGGGTTTAGCCTGCGTTTGCAATGTAAGCGGAAAAAAACGTGAATATTTACGACATCATATTAGAAACCTCAAAAATAACAGTATTTCTACACTATTTAATGGATGTTATTATACATAATATGAACCTTCCTCTTGAATCACTCTATCTATTAAAAAAAACCGCATCAAAATCCGTTGCGTCGTTTTAAAGATTTAAGCATACAAAGGGACATGGGGAAAGAAAAAGCGACTTTGTTTTATACTATGTAGTGATTATAGAAAATGGCTTACTTATAGATTAATTTTATTAATGTTAATAAATTCACTAAACAAAGTGTTCGTAGATTTTAGTTTCTATCAAACTGCTAAGAATAAAGATATGAACAGTAGCTTTTATTTTTATTTTCATCATGCAAACGCAGTGATTACCTATATTCTCTTTGGTTATAATAGGCACGTTATACAATGATGTTCTAGAACTAAGGAATAATGTACACTAGGCCTAAGACTGTACGTGATTATTTATTTCAATAAAGACTTTTAAAAAACAAACAATGTAATAACCATGTTGGCCGCGTTTATCAGTAAAAGTACAAACCCGTTTCCCATACAATCTCGGACCTGACGTTACAAGGCTGGGAATTGGCCATAAATTAAAGCATTTTGAAAAGTTTCACGAGCCCAATTTTCACAACTTTCTGCAATGGGAAAGTTACTTAAATCAAGCTATGAACATATTTTATTTTATAACTTATATATGTATTATTTTATTAAAAAAACGCATTTTTTTTTATTAAAAACAAATTATTAAAAAAAAAGATTTTTACTCTTGCAAGCAATGCGCCTAAAAAGTATAAAGTATATAGTTTATATCATGCAAAGGTGGACAACTTTAGAGGAATATTATTAGAGCTAGACCATATTTAATGCTAAAACAATCTTATAAAAATCTTCCTTCCTGTAAAAAATGCAATTGTGCCCTTGTTCTACCGAAGGTGCGTACTGTTCTTTTTCCTAAAATACAGTTACAGCAATATTTAAATATACTAGAATTCCTTTTAATCATTATCAGGTATGGAAGCGGGGGTCTAGAGATATATGGAGATATTTATAGGTAAACAGAGCACTGAGAAAAATACAAAACATTTTTGCGCATGAGTACGAAAAGCGAATGACAAATAAAAATTGACTGTCATTGATATTAATAATGATGGTGCATGTTACATTCCGAAATTGAATTATTCAATAATGTTTAATTGTTTTATCAATGATTACTAAACTTTAACTGGTTCAAAGCTCATGGGAAAAAATGTTAATTGCATTCTCTAAGTTTTTTATATTTATTTCAGGCTTTCAAAACTAACTATTTATCTTAAATCTTAAAAAATGCTATTTAAAAAAAAAAAAAAATTTGAATCGATTTATTCCAAATCGATTATACGGTAAAAGTACCGCTCTAATGACATGACAGAGCGTTTACGGAGATAGTCACATTTTGATTAATTGGGTATAAAACGGTTTACAGGGTCTGTTTAAGTATCAGACAAACAATATAATATGTAGGTATTTTATTCATTATCTCTACTTGTCCATTGCCAATTAAACTATTTTTAAGAGAAAATTTAGGCAAGTAAATTAGAAGGGATTTTTTGGTATAATTTCCATTGTTGTAACTTCAGGCCCAAACATGGGGATCTCCTTTATTGGCTGGCTGACATCACCATCCTCGCCAGCAAATACGATCTCATTTGCCAGTCAGTTTGAAAAACCCACATAATTACCCAAGCGGTGAAACTGAAATTCTACTAGGGATCCAGTGACGTCCAACCGCATAGTAGTTTCGTTATCGATAAATTATTAATATTGACTATGTAAAACTTCAAACTTATTTCTAATTGCAATTTCCCGATAACATAAAAATATCGACGTCGAATTTAAAAACGTAATTACTTATATTTAAATAATTTTAAATAGACTTTTTTCAGGAATACTATTTTCAATTTGCTTGATTAAAATACTTTTAAAAACTTATTGCACCTTATTTAAACTCAAGTTGTTCTAATTATATATATTTTGATATGATTTTAAAGAATAACTTTACTTGATGATCGTCTTCATGGCTGAGGTGATAATGATAAATAAGGAACTACATTAACACTTAAGGTCTCGCGCTTCAAATTGCAACAAACGCTCGCTACCGGGTCCAGCGGACCCCGAAAATATCACGTGTTTATTTCAAAACTGCTTAATGAAAGTGGTTGGTATCTTTTAATATCGTTAATGATGTTCAAAAAGTAAACAAATATTCAATAAAATACGAATATTTATTGTTTTATCTTAATCAAATGGTCAGTACAAAAATATAAGGAATTTTGGCATAGTTATGTGACTAAACTTAGACTTATGGTTATTAATTCTGCAACGATATATTTCAAACTAAATCTACTCAAAAAAGGAATAAGATATCAATCATCAAAGGAACAAGCAAAATCAACTTTCAAAATCAACAAAGGATTATAATTTTTGAGATAAAATCACTTTCCAACAGAGTTCTACAATATTCTTCATCAAACTAAGCTATAAAAAATTACACAATTCTTTTTCACATGCCCTATAATATGGTCGAAAGGTACTATGAACGGCAACGTCGAAAACTTCGTAATTTTTAAGTAATTCAACAAAATACAAGGGACTGGGTCCACTGGATCCATTAGCGAGTCCTTAAGTGTTAATGGTTTGTTATAAGTGATGACGATTATTTCAAATAGAAAACAGAACAAAACTATCATTAAATCATCGACATTTGACTCTCAAGCGGCATTAGGCGTCACTACATAAAATAATTTAGGAGCCGAAGTAGAAATGTTGGATTTCGCTTCGTAATACGCGGTTACTTTAATTAGCTTGTTCGAGTTTTCATAATATTCCTTCTGGACTAATCTGAATAAACATGGATGAAGTTTAAATCATGCCTGAACTTACGGATTTCAAAAGAAAAAGTGCCTAGAAATAAACTTTGTTTTGTTGAAATTTCTTTTTTTTCTTTTACTCTTAAAGTTTTGATCTTCATCCAACATATTCTAATATTTGTAAAATATTACGAGTACCACACAAATGTTTGAAACAAAAGATCCGGAAACACGAAAACTGGGTACTAGATGACACCTAATTGCAAATAACCGGCCAAGTGCGAGTCGGACTCGCGCACGAAGGGTTCCGTATCAAGAAGGCCAAAAAAACGGGTTTGTTGTATGGGAGCCCCCCTTAAATATTTATTTTATTTTGTTTTTAGTATTTGTTGTTATGACGGCAACAGAAATACTAATTTGTGAAAATTTCAACAGTCTAGCTATCAGGGCTCTTGAGATACAGCCTGGTGACAGAGCGACGGACAGACGGACAGACAGCGAAGTCTTAGTAATAGGGTCCCGTTTTTACCCTTTGGGTACGGAACCCTCAAAAATGACAATGGTGTTGTTTATTGAACACACAATAGCAATATACGCTTCAACTGGGTAGATAAGAATATAAATATCTATACGTGTCTCACAAAGACTCGAACGTGCCTCAGTCTGTTAGATAAGTAGCCTTAAGTATCCACACATAGAGAGTTCCCAACTAAGACCCTTATGTCAACATCGCAGCTCGCATCTACATTGGGTATTAAGCTTGTGCCTTCAAAGATGAAATACTCCACAAATAACACATTTCCGTCGAAATACTAGACCTATAAGCTCATAAACTTGCGAGGTGGGCGACGAGGGGTCCATTAAGTTTAATATCCTCATAACTATATGACGAAATCTCTACAACAGGGAAAAGCTTTCTTAATTCCGGCCGCTGTTAGTGTTCCACCAAAAATATGATACAATATTTTTCCATGGCGCTAATGAAAAATTGGCTAATAAATTTTTGGCCTTTACTACGTTATTGTTCATTATTTTAAACGATAATTTTGAAAGTCGATTAAAAGTTTTCACCGTAATTTATACACAATGCATTTTCAACCACCTGTAAAACGAAGCCCACCGCCCACGTTGTATAACATCTTGGCAGTATATTTTCATCTTTTTTTTTATAAAAGTATGAAATATTGGTTGAGCTGTTTGAGCTGTTGTTGTGTAAGGTTCATTCATCCGAGACACCGCCAAAGCTAAATATTACCTACGTCCGTGCGCGTCACAGCATGATTCAAAATGAATATTCTTTTGTTTACATTTTTCTAAGACTATTTTAATTAATACAAATATAAAATGTACACTGCCCAGATGTTATACATAATGGTTACATAACGCGGGCTTTGTTTGTCAGGTGGTTTAAAATGTACGGTGTAAAATATAGCTTGATTTAAATGTACGGTGTAAAATATAGCTTGATTTAAATGTACGGTGTATAATATAGGTTGATTTAAATGTACGGTGTATAATATAGGTTGATTTAAATATACGGTGTATAATATAGCTTGATTTAAATATACGGTGTAAAATATAGCTTGATTTAAATATACGGTGTAAAATATAGCTTGATTTAAATATATGGTGTATAATATAGCTTGATTTAAATATACGGTGTATAATATAGCTTGATTTAAATATATGGTGTATAATATAGCTTGATTTAAATATATGGTGTATAATATAGCTTAATTTAAATATATGGTGTATAATATAGCTTGATTTAAATGTACGGTGTATAATATAGCTTGATTTAAAATACAATTCCTTGAATAAAAATTGGACTGCCACTGTAACTCGAACCCACAACCTTCCGGGCGACTGCTCTAACCACAGAACATGGAAAAAGGTTAGAAAGGCGATGTAGGTGGGACAGGCGCGCCACAGAGGTTATGAGCAAATGCTTGTAAGTGAGCGCTGTGATTTGCTTGATTGGCGTTCTTTGAACTCGTTTATGTGTAGTGGCCGGAAGAGGTGACATCGGTTCACATACAAATGGCGCATGACAGCCTTTTTTGCATTTTAGATGTTCTGTGGCTCTAACCTTTGAGCTACCCAACATTTGGTGTGACGACGAATTTCTTCAAGGCTTGGAAGGGAGTCGATCCCTGATAGTAAAATAACAATGTGTATTATAATAAAAATAAAATAAAATGAAAAATAAATAAATGTGGACAACATCACATACATTGTTCTGATCCCAATTTGAATAACTATTTAAAGCATTCACATTTTGGAAACCAGAAACAATGAAGGTACCACAAACACCCAGACCCGAGAAAATGTAGAAAAACACATTTTTTCTACATCGACCCGTCCGGGAATCGAACCCGGGACCTCGGAGCAGGCGTCACCTTGGAAACCGGTTACGCCACTCCGCCACGGAGGTCGTCGGTATAATGATGTACCAAAACACTAGTAGAACAAATCAACAACTGTCAGCTCTCTCAGTTCCCAATAACCCTTTCTTTTACTTACTCACCGAATGTACTTGTAGTTTCATACCTAAAGTACACCGTGTGCCTGTCTTGGTTGAAAATTCTACATAGTTAGAAAATTCTACATAGCAGTTAGTATTTATCAATTAATAAATATCAAATATCTATTGAGTTATTGTCATGTTTTACTTAAAAGATAACAATAACTCAACCACATAACACATTCAATGGTTACTCCAAGACAATGAGTGCAAACCTCTCTAGTTTTTTTATCTTATCTATACTAATAGTACAAAGCTGAAAAGTTTGTTTGTTTGTTTGTTTGTTTGAACGCGCTAATCTCAGGAAGTACTGGTTCGAATAGAAAAAATATTTTTGCTTTGGATAGTCCATTTATCGGGGAAAGCTTTAGGCTATGGTACATCACGCTGCGACCAATAGGAGCTAAGCATCAGTGAAAAAAGTTGCAAAAATAATGGCGATCGTAATAGCAGAAATTGACGCGTACGAAGTCGCGGGCAACAGATAGTTAGCAATATAAATCTCTTTATTACTATGTACATAATGTCACAACACACGCTTTTAGTTAGTAAATGTAAGACAGCAAATTAATTATTACAAGCAACACCATTCATTTCTAATACGTAAGAAATTGGTTTCCACTATCGTATTAGCTTTTGATGTAGCCTTTACTACTGATTATTATAGCCTCAGCCAAACCGAGCAAATGGCAACGGAAATATGGAAAGCGAACGTGATGTTAATACATAACTACTATTATATCATATTGGCGTTAATTCCAATAGGTACCGTTACTAATCGATCGTCTTACGGACATTTATATTGGCATCATTCCAGGTGTTGCTCGTATAAAAGAGGTTTATTGTACAGAATAATGATTTGTTGCGGTTATAGGCTGAAATTTTGATTTAAAATCAGTGGAGGTAGGATATTTTCTAGTTTCTAAAGTGTAGGATCTACTTGCGAGTGAATTTTGACGACCAGTTGGAGCAGTGGTGTAAACTCTGCTTCTGGGCCATTGTCACGGGTTCGATCCCCGCGCAGTTCAAATATTTGTGTTTTTACTGGTCTGGGTGTTTTTCTATGTATATTAAGTATATTTACAAAGGGACTAGATGGCTATGTGTGGCCCAGTTAGGCTGTAGCATGTCTTAAAAATATACAGTTATTTATTTATTTTAATTATATTAAAACTTTTCTGTATATTATAGATGATGTTGCATGGTGCCGGCACATTGAAATAATAGCACTACTCCTTTTTTTCCTAAAAGGGTATGTAAGACGCGGCTAAAAGAGTAGGCAGAAGTAGTCAGATAGCAGCGTTTTTTCTCCATTGCACTCCTGGTTATCATAAGTTCCCTATTAGGTCGCTTTAAAAAAAAAACTGATACTCATGTATTGTATTCTACTTTCTCGGCCTTATGACTCGTCATTGCATCTCAACATCGAGTCCGGTATACGAGGAAAGATTGTAAAAATTTGATAATACTTCTATTTGTGCTCTTATTCACAGGCGACGGCAAAGAAGCCATTTCTCACGTAATATATCTAAGTCGCAATACTAAAGGTAAATAAGCAAGTTTCCCGTTGAGAATGAATTTCATATCATCACAACCAGGTAGCTGGCAAAATTCAAGTCACGTACACACACCAGCAAATAATATTATGAGAGAAATCGTGTCTGCTAGGAGCATAACTTTATCGGTCTTCCGCTTCTGATGTAGGAGCTCGTTTGGTATTACGACCTAGGTCTGTTTTTGAATAGTTTAGAAACATGAAACGCTTGACAGAATTTAAGTCCGATACATATTTAATATTATTGCTACGTTGGGATTTTGTGACAGTTTTGTAAGTGCCATATGATCATGGAACAATTAAATGTTCGAGCTGTGACGTTTCGGTGGCTTAATGGTATAGCGCCGCGCCCGGAATGCATGGAGAGGCGGGTTCGAGTCCCGACTCCGAGTTTATACTAACTCCAATTTTATTACTACCGTTACGTTACGGGTTAGCACCTTTGAGCAAACAGCTGGGCCACCACGTAGACTAGTAAGCGTGATAACAGCAATGATGCGAGTTCCGCGACTCATGTGCAGTGGCCAAAACATACGTGCAGACTAGGATAAAATAAGAACCGATAAAAAATCAAATGTGACGCGATTCATTTTTTCTATACTTGGTAATAGTTTTGGATTTAGGTCACCTATCCACAGTTTGAAGAATAAGACTGCTTACACATACACCCTGTATATTCTAATTGCAATTTAATAGCTAAAATATCTAATAAACAAAACTTTGTTAAATTCAGTGATCCTCAAAATCTTGTTTCATACTTTTAAGCGTCTTTGTCGTACCCTACTTAGGTTTTAGTTTTCTACTTTTTGTTATTAAAGGTGAAAGTTAGTGCTTGAAATCTGTTTTTTTGCTATTAATTAATCTATTTATTGAATAAAGGTCTTTAAAGGATGGTAAGGTGATATTTAAATTAGTATTCTTCCTATATGTAGACAGTCCTTAAGGACGTGTTCTACCTAGAGGTTAGGTTTTTTGTAGCAACGCAATGCACTTTTTTTTTCAACAATGTTTTATTTTATCATGAAGGCTAGTATTTGCTGCTAATGTCGTTGAGCCTAATTCGCGTAACCAAATCGCAGTTCGATCGTGATTGAATTGGACGATTTTGACATTTAGCCCATACTAGAACTGTCAAAAACCTGTCGTTCAATTACGATTGTGATACGATTCGGTTACGCGAATTAGGGGCCTTTTTACTTACTCAGTAGTTTCATTCGGCGTATAACGTCCGCTCGGCAAATAACGGTAAACCGAGTATTTACTATGACAGTCAATGTCAACAGACTGTTCGCTTTATACCGACTCCAAAGGCAAACAAAGGTAATCCCTACCGCCTCAGTACGAATAGTATTGGAACGATGTGGAGGGTGTGCGATGAGAGATGTTGAACATTCTGAAATCGCACAATTGATTGTAGCTTTATTTTCAATTTGTCATCTGTACGATTGAACATTCTCCGTGAATGTTAGATTTATGTAGTAGCAAAGTAATGGTGGAGCCAAATGCCAGTAAATTTATACTAGAGCAAAGAATCTTAATATTCTTTGACTAGAGTTAGAATCCTTTGTTGGAAGATAAATGCAATAAAAGTAAGGTAAAGTAAAGTAACAGCCTATAATCATCCCACTGCCGGAAAAAGGCCTCCATCATTGAATTCAAGTTGCCACAGCAATTATAGGTACTGGCATAATCACCACGCTTGCCAAATGCGGGTTGGTGATCACAAACCCGAGCAACGTTCGAAAATTCGAAACTGTTTGTTGCCCAACCCGGGAATCGAACCTGGGACCCCGAGATCTTGGCTCGGTATTTAAACCACTAGACCAACGGGGCGATAAATGCAATAGTGATGCATAAAGAAATAGCTCTAAGTATTTTAGGAGTCGGCTTGAGTTAATGTGGAAATTTTTACAGCAGAGCGTTTTTATTATTTTCGCATATTTTTTCAAGGCTTCAGTAACAAAAACAAATTCCAGGATTCAGACTGCGAAAAGTGGGTAATTCGTTGATGGGAAATTGTATTCGTATTTCAACAAATTGCCACTGTCAATTGCTGAACTCCCTGTACATAAACTCAAATCATATATCAAAGTTGTTTTAATGAAAAAGGGCTATTATACTATTAATGATTATATAAATGATAGGAACGTTTGGCTTTAAATTGTCCCAGCTCGCACTGGCATATATCTTATGTGAACATGTTTATTTAAAAAGAGGCTGACAATAGTGAGTTTCTTGCGCTGCTTCTTCTCGGCACTAGCCCACATTTGTCCCGAATCAGTGGTAGGTTTAAATATTGGGACGTGTAAAATCGCCTCCAGGGGCCTATTTGCAGAAATAAAACGGATTTTAACAATAAACATAATGGTATTTATGGTGAGAAGTAAAAAGTCTGTAAATTTACTTGATATTTTTTAACACAGAATTTTTTGTTGGCTTGTAAGCAAAGTTTCTTTCTCAGAGAAAAGCTGTGGATTTGCTTATAGATTCCATACAAAAAAAAACGCGGCCTGTGTTGACCTATTTTTGCAATGTACTTCCACAAAAGGTATTATAACGGTCCAACATCTCATGCTCCGTTAAGACATTACAATAACTCCCTCGGCAAAAAGTAATCGGCCGACAAAACAAGCTATCTCAAAGCACATACACTAAGCCCAAATAGGACGTTTTTATTTAACCTCGCTTTCCCTAATGGGGCGCTGGGTACTGAATTACTCTAGCTGTTTCAATTTACATTTAGGTACGCCAGGTGGCGCTATGTAGACGCGTCAATTTAATTTTGTGGGTTTTGATGAGAATATTGTGTTAAAAATGTTATTCTATGAAAATGCAGCAGCAAAAACATTTTTCAGAATTTCTTTTTAACAGTTGAGTAACAGCCTGTGCTTAGGAGACTTTTTTTGGTTGGAAAGTAAAAAAAAAACTGACGTAACAAATTTAATAAATAACTTATGTTGAGTCGAAGCCAAACAAAACTGCAAAGACGGATGTAGCCGTGTAAGGTTCATTCATCCGGGACCCCGCCGAAGCAAAATACTCGTAGTTCGTCTGTGCGCGTCACAGCGTGCTACAAAATTAAAAGTTTGAATCAATATTTCACATATATTTTTTTATTGATAAATTAAATAACACTGTCATGATGTTATACACAATGGTGACATAACGTGGTTCAAAATGCACCGTGTATAAACGCATAGTTTTTTCGCATATAATGTATTAGATGACGTACGTGATAGCAATGCAGTGACTATAAGGATTCGTACATAACCCATAGCGACGTGAACATTATTCCACGATTTGATAAGACTTAGTGGTAGTAATCACATTATGTATAATGTATGTCCTCCATCATTGAATTCAAGTTACCACAGCAATGATTGGTGTACTGGCACAATTACCACGCTTGCCAAATTCGGGTTGGTGATCACAAACCCGAGCAACGTTCGAAAATTCGAAACTTTTTGTTGCCTGACCCAGGGATCGAACCTGGGACCCCGTGATCTTGGCCCGGTATTTAAACCACTAGATCAACGGGGCGTTATGCGTATGTATAATATATTCAGTTAAATTAAAGCAGCTTACCAACACCTTATGGACATATTCAGTATGTGCAGTTTAAACTCACAGGGCAAGACCATTCACTGCAGGTGTCGTATGGAAACATTAGCAATAACTAGTCCCTAACAGTGGTTTACAAATGTAAAATTCCAGGATATTAGTACTTAGACACTAATTAAAAAACCTTAATTACAAATTAGCATAACATGCCAAACGACTAACACGTGCCGATGTCATGGGTTTGAAGTAAATAATCACCATCATTGGTGTCCTAATGCTATAAATAATTAAAAAGGTATTTGTTTATACTTAGAGCCGCCTCTATTGAGTTATCTTTTCTAAGATGAACCTAATTTTCTAAAATGAAATGATAAGAAATTGGACAGAGAATGATTTGTGTGTGACATTATACCTCAGAGCAGGATAAATAATCAAAGCATCATAACGTAAAATTTTATCTTAGTAATCGATTGGAAGTTTGGAACAAGCTATAAAAAAAGTGTATCATGCTTACATGTGTTTATAACGTATGAAGTCGGTTTGAAATACGTATTTGAAGCAACAACCCTTCTCTTGTAACCGAAATGTTAATCACAATTAACACGACTTTAGATCGTAGCAATATTAATTTTCCTTATTGATAACACTTATCTGAAAACAACCGTGTGTAACTTAAAATGAACAGTGAAGAACTAAAATAGGTTATGTTATTATAAAACAACAGTAACTTTGAAATGAACATTGAATATGTCGTCAATGCAAAGAATCTAGGTCAACCTTTTGTAACAGTTTACTTTTAACCTATTTATAAAGAAAGAATGTGCAGGCTGTTCATAATATAGCTAACTCACAGTAACCACTTGATGTTTCGTGTTTAGACCTCATAAAATTATCACGGAGTTACGGGGAAACTTGAAAACAAGCTGTTAGTAAATTGATCCTAACAGTATACGAGTTTTATAAAAGCACACAAGGGTAAATTAAATTTTAATTTAAACGATTTTTCCGGGTTGCGTTGTTGAGAAATTCGGGGCAGATTGATAAAATTTCACAGCCATTCTTAGGATCGATGGAGATTGGCAAGTTTTTAAACTCATTTAGACTAGAATGTAATTGGTTTTATTGTTTGATTCAACGTTGAAATACATTTAAGAGACAAACTCCTTAGCATTCCATGGATTCACCGGGAGCCGGGTTCATCGTGTGGCAGAAAAAGAAACTCCGAGTAGATCACTTGTCCCGGGCCAAGTGATCTACTCGGAGTTTCTCTTTCTGACACACTATATATGTACTTTATTTGATATTTTAGCAACTTAATTGCACTTATAATATCAGTATATAAACTTGAAAAATTTTGTCTCAGGCGGGACTCGAACCCGCATCTCCTCGCATGCCGGGCGGGCGCCATACCATTAGGCCACCGAGACACTGCGACACGGCGCGAATTTTTCAAGCGTATTCTTACGCTGTGAGCCAGCGTTGTTTCATCAAATGTTAGGAGTTTGCACCCTTAACACCCGAAAGAAACATCTTTGCAGATGTTTGACAGTCAGTTAAGATGAAACAGCTATTTATATACTTTATTTGATATTTTAGCAACTTAATTGCACTTATAATATCAGTATATAAACTTGAAAAATTTTGTCTCAGGCGGGACTCGAACCCGCATCTCCTCGCATGCCGGGCGGGCGCCATACCATTAGGCCACCGAGACACTGCGACACGGCGCGAATTTTTCAAGCGTATTCTTACGCTGTGAGCCAGCGTTGTTTCATCAAATGTTAGGAGTTTGCACCCTTAACACC
Source organism: Anania crocealis (assembly GCA_949315895.1). Lineage (NCBI taxonomy): Eukaryota > Metazoa > Arthropoda > Insecta > Lepidoptera > Crambidae > Anania > Anania crocealis. The sequence continues at coordinate 4,830,501 of OX438856.1, forward strand.
CGAAAGAAACATCTTTGCAGATGTTTGACAGTCAGTTAAGATGAATAAATAGCTGTTTCATCTGAGACAAAATTTTTCAAGTTTATATACTGATATTATAAGTGCAATTAAGTTGCTAAAATATCAAATAAAGTATATAAATAGCTGTTTCATCTTAACTGACTGTCAAACATCTGCGAAGATGTTTCTTTCGGGTGTTAAGGGTGCAAACTCCTAACATTTGATGAAACAACGCTGGCTCACAGCGTAAGAATACGCTTGAAAAATTCGCGCCGTGTCGCAGTGTCTCGGTGGCCTAATGGTATGGCGCCCGCCCGGCATGCGAGGAGATGCGGGTTCGAGTCCCGCCTGAGACAAAATTTTTCAAGTTTATATACTGACACTATATATATATAGTTATATACGTTGAAATACACATAAAATCTTACTAATGTTATAATTAATGCGTAAGATAGGAAACATGACGTTTCTTAACACTCACGCAAGTATGGATCTAATTACGGGTATAGATTGTAAGCAGGATTAGTATATTACCCATTATTGTACACCAAAAAAACTCCACGGTGTATTTTGTACAATTAGAAAGTAAATTGCAAGAGATTAAGATTAAATGTTGATGAGTATCAATTTGTCAGTCAATTTTCGTCTGATCAAGTATTCAAAGCTTACTGTCTTTAGCAATGATCAGCTTGCTCCTAGCGACAGGTCGTAATTAGCACGGATCAACTATTGTGACATGAGTGAGTGGCAGGGAAATTTATTAAAGTGGCTATAGTCAGTGTTACGGACACACGTCAATGTCGTCAAGCAGTATTATTTAGTATATGTAATTAACCTTTTTTTAATGTATTCTATTATGTATGTAAAGAGTTTACATTTATCAATAATAAACGCAGGGCTTGTTTAATTTAAATAAAAGAGCAAACGGGTTTCTCTTTCCACTTACAATATCCTAAGTATTAGGCAGAATTTGTTATGGTCTTAAACAAAGGCACTGGGGTGAAGGAAAATAACCGTAAGGCGGATGTATCCTATAGGCTTTCCCGGTCCCCCATATAACAGACTCTGAAGGTCGGTACTAAAGACCCATATAGGTAGGATTTGTAAGCGAAAAAAAATGTTAAGGTCTACTACGGAGCGCCTATGCGCACCATAAGCGCCAGCGCGACAGTACGGGCCTGACGAGCCGCCACGCTCTCGTATTTTGTGGTTATTTAAATATAGTAATTAAGTAGATCATTTAATGAATTCAAACTTAGCAAATATGTCTATAAATATTTAGCAGCTTTAAACATGCATACAAATTTTATTTTAAATGTCCGTGGTTTAGTCGTGAAATTGAATAAACATTTCGAAGAGAGGTAGGTTTGTGATTTTTTTCTATCAAGTCAAGTTAATCAAATCGTGTAACCGTTAGCAACAGCTGTGAATGTAATAATATTTCTAATGTTAACAAACGGTAATAATATTTCTAATGTTTATTTCCTAATCTTTTATATTTTGCCCATCTTTCTCTTTCATATAAAAAAGAAGAAAATCATGTGAGAACGTTTTAGCAGAAATTTATGAGCTTACAATATTTACTACTTGACTTGACTTGAAAAGTCTTGTCCTGCGAAAAAATAATGTAGAAATATCATTAAGTTTAAAAATGTGATCTATGAAATTTATTGGAAAGTTCCAATAAATTTCATGCTGCTTTCGATCATGATCGCAAAATAGGGATAGGCATCATGACTGTGATGTTTTTCCGCGACCAATGGCGTCCAAGGTTTGACATTATAAGACTGTTAGTGTTTTGTTGCACTTGCTGTAAGTTTGCGTTAAAATAATTTAAAACGCCAATAGCAGATAAGGTACTTGTCTAGAGGAATGATTTTGAGATTTTTTGCAATAATGACTCCTGATAAGCCATGAGATCGCTTTACGTGCTTTAAATGCTAGGCGGTAGCGAATTACAATTCCGCAGTTGCAAGCAATTTTGTGGTAATTGAAAGAAATTTTCACTTGTGTCTTAAATATGAATTCGCCTCTGTATAATTATCACCAAGCTTTGCAAGCTTCGCTTGACTTATCTTCTGACCAAGAAAAAGTTTATGAATAGTTCATTCTGCACTAGTTCAAATAAATTGTATTTGTAGTAGTAGCAGGCAGAATAAAAAATAATTGGAGGTAGGGAAATAACAAACGGTAGAAACCTTTGAAACAAATGATAATATAACACAAGAATGGTTAGACTTTTTTTTTTAATAATCAAATTTGTACAGCTGGTATCAATAATAGATTTTTGTATGGAAGAATCCCTTGAAATATTTCATATTATTAAATATTACTCTTCGCTTTTCTTACCAATAGGTCCTAAGTAATTGACAGCAATGGTTTAGGGAGCTATTTCGATCTTTCTGATATATACCTACAAGTAAAAGTAGTTTCTACTAGGTATATTTCTAGCAATCACTCTTCTATGACAACTAATACAGTAAATTAAAATAAATAGACGTATTACCAAATAACCTAATTTATTTTTTTAGGATTCCGTCAATTCCATTTTTTATTTGTTTCCTTAAAAAACCTCCTAAATGCGAGTCAGACTTGCGCACGAAGGGTTCCGTATCATTGGCTAGGCAAACAACAGTAGGTAGTTACTACCTTTAAATATTTATTTATTTTGTTGTGTAATTAGTGAAATTTTCAACTGTCTAGCTATCGCGCCTCTTAAGATATAGCCTAGTGACAGACAGACGGACACACAGCGAAGTCTGAGTAATAGGGTCCCGTTTTTACCCTTTGAATACCTACGGAACCCTAAATAGCATACAAACTAACACACAATTTTGTTTGACGAAAGTCTCATAACCTTTATGAGGGAAATTTGGAACATCTCGGCTGATAAGTATTGCAGGTGTGCAGGCACTTTCGAATACATTACAGTAATGTAGACTATACGCTTTTTACGACCTCTACTTGTGACATGTGACATCGTTCAGGATGTTGAAAATAGCAATTTTCTGCTGGAAATACATCAATGTGGAAATAATCAAAGTTAAGTTTAGAATACATTCGAATATTATGTGGCATTATAATCATCAATCATCTTACAATACTAGCTGTTCAGTTGCCCGCGACTTCGTCCGCGTCAATTTCTGTTATTATGATCGCGATAATTTTTGCAACATTTTTTACTGATGCTTCGCTCTTATTGGTCGCAGCGCGATGTTTCATAGCCTAAAGCCTTCCTCGATAAATGGACTATCAAAAACAAAAAGATTTTTTCAATTCCAACCAGTACTTCCTGAGATTAGCGCGTTCAAACAAATAAACAAACAAAGTCTTCAGCTTTATATTATTAAGTAGAGATTAAAAAAGCTTATATAGATTTAAGTCATATAAAAAACATAATATCTTCATGCGTCGATTTTTGAACCACTTCTAAGTAATAAAGTATGTATGTGTATTTGTATATATTGTAACAATATCACAAATATCCTGGGTATTTTTTAGTTTCATATTTCGTGTTTGCTTATCTTTTTAATTGACTACACTGCTTATGATTATTAAAATGATTGAAATGTATGGGATTCAAGAATTCTAGCTTGCACTGATATATCATTTCTTGCAATTTATTTATTTTAAAAAGACGCTGACAATAGTGACCGAGTTTCTTGCGCTGCTTTTTCTCAGTGCTAGCTCACACTGTTCCTAAAGCAGTAGTGGAAGGATAAAATATTGGGAAATACAAACGTCTGGGGTCTATTTACAGAAATAAAACAAACGATTACTGTTTGTTTACGGATTTTCATGATAATATCTATTCTAATGTACAATTTATCTGCCGATTGTTTCAATGCGTTATAATACGCTCAACTAAATAGCATTGAAAATCATTTTAGACAGTAACCGCACATGCAAACGCTTATCATTTCCTTTTAGTCAACATTATGGTCAGTTGGATTCAAAAGTAGTTATTGAATGTATTACAATGTTAAATGTTTCCACTATTTTACTTGATAAGAATTTCGTCAAAAAAGATACATTTTAAGTACGATATACGACACAAAAGACAGGATAAAACTACTAAATTTATTCGAATCTCTTGTTGACTCCTATCTCAAGCCAACGAGCAGAAAATATTTCACCAGTTTCATATCTCAAATGCACACTATGACAACTTAATCCCCCAAACTGCGCGAGAGAAAAATATATTTTGCGTGCCACCCCATAGTCCCTTGTTCGCTAAGATCTGGGTCAGCTCTAATATTTTAATCTTGCGACGTGGTGACTGACATTTCAGAATTAAGGTACACATTTAAAAATAATAGGGCTTAGTTTTCATTTTGCCTCCGGGTTCTCTGACTCCGAAGATTATCCGCGGATCACTTACGTTGGAATGAAAGGCAAACATTCTCGGATTGCAGGTTATTTTGAAGTACTTTCAAGATTCAATATCGTCTCCATTCGACGGTTACCGAAAGAAAACGGCCATCTCACGTATTCTTTGAATGTACCTTAATGTAATATATATTTATTAAGTCATTTATCAGTGGTGTTTTTGATTATGGAAGGAGAAGGAGGATAAGGATCTCAGACCGATGATTCCCGTTAAGCTTATTATTTTTGTAACAAATGACGTTAGAACTTCGCGCTTGTTTCAAGGCTTATTAAAATTTTGCTGGTCATAAGCAAATCGTGCATGCAACAAGTCTAGTGTTACTCAACGACAATCGGTCTGTTAGATCGACGCGTGTTTAAGTGGCATGATTAGTTCGATCCCCGCACAGTACAAATATTTGTGTGCATGAACATGTCTGTTTGTACTGGTCTGGGTGTTTTCTATGTATTATAAGTATGTATTACAAAAAAAAAGTATATAAGTAAGTTTATCGGTTGTCTAGTACCCCATACGACAGGGTACTTAATAGTACCTTAATTTGGGACTAGATGGCTCAGTGTGGCCCAAAGAGGCATGTCTAAAATATTTATTTATTTATTTATATTATTTAAAATACATTTAACAACCGTACTATTTTAGTAATACGATAGAATAGTTCTATTTGATATAGATTCATATTTTGGTGGTGTTGTCACTTTTGTAGTAGTGAAAATCTTTAATGATCAGCCAGGATTTACATCTTTAACTTTGGCATTTTTAAGAATTGATGCATGTCTCAAGGTCAATGTTATTACCAAAGAAGTCCTTAAAGGGAATTTGGACAATATAAAAGTAGCAATAACATGATTGGCTGATAAAACGGGGATAGTCTCTACCACGTGACATCAAATTACCGTTCTAACTTGCTATGACACATTAATTTACACTAATTTTCAACTTTAAATAAAGAATATATGTATATAACCATATGTTGTGTGACTGTGTTCGAAGTTGTTAGTTAATTTATGGAGCAAATCTGTCGTCTACTTCGATTTAGGTGTAAGTAGTAAACCGACCATGGACCATGCTCTATGGTTTGATTATTTTAGAGGAATATCAACAAATTTAAAACGACTAGCTCTTCGCACGCGGCTCTGCCCGCGTGAACTCCACGTCAAATTGCGTGGTCAAAAACCTGTGCCTAGCGGTAGCATATAGAAAGATAGATTAAGTAGGCTTTATACATTCGTTTCTGTGTAACCATGGAAATACATATACCGAATTTCGGCCCAATCGGTCAAGCCGTTTTGTAGTTGACATACCGACAGCAGCGCCACCTAAAAAAAGGATCCCGCGGTAAAAAGTAGCCTATGTTCATCAGAGATAATGTCGGCTTATATTGGTACAAGAATTTTTCAAATCGGTTTAATAGTTTCGGAGCCTATTCAATAAACAAACAATCAAATCTTTCCTTTTAAAAATATAAGTGTAGATTAAATATATCTGTTTGAAGATTATCGTTTAAATAAATGAAGGGGTTTTCCTTGTATTTTGTAATATCTTTTTTGTTTGAACTGCGGTTCAATCGAACACAGCCACAATTTGCGACGTCAAGCCCATTTCCATTCAGAATGGAAGTCCATATTACGCGTTTATTTGACTATGTTTTTATTATACAATAGAAGGAAAGATTAGAGGCATTTTAGATAAAGTTACTATTTGATTTAGATTGAGTTATATCTACTTATAAATAAACATCATATTAAATAATTATCTTAAATATCAGGAGCTTAACCCACTCGCACAAAACACAAAATCTATTACAATACTACCCAGTAAACGACTACTGAAACCTTGGGTTACAGCTGGCATGCTTGGATGTAAAATGCATGGCATGATGAAATTATACTCTACAAACACAATTTTACAAATCACTTTTGATATTCAGAAAAAAATAAAAGGTAGGTACGTAAGAACGAGAAATATCTATAATATTTATCAGATAAATCAAAATATAGCCTAGAAGTTAATTGTTATTATTGTTATTGATAATTGATTACAAAACATGTTTAACTTGTTAGTTAAAAAAATAATGATAAGCGTTCTGTATTAAATATATACTGATTTGTAGCTTCAGAGTAAAATTTATAATATAAAATGTTATTCACTTGAAGATTGGGGTCAAGAATTCAATGAACTCGAAACGATTTAATGATAATGAAATTAATTTAGGTAAGGATTTAAAATTAAAACAACTCGAGTGGAAATACCAAAAATTCGATGTTAGACTTGGAATAATTCAATTAATTACGCGCATAATACCTATCATGGAGTCCCGTGAACGTACATAGGTACGACACATTTTGTTCCATAAATCATAATTTAAAAGTGTGAATTGTGGTTAAATGTTTGTATGGGTAATCAATCATTAATTTCTCAACCGATTTTCATGAAATATGGGTTTAAGATAGACCTTCTCTTTTCAAAATCATTCTTCAATTGAGGTAGTTTGTCTAAATCAATAATTTCCTAAATTAATGAAATGATCGAATTACAAGCTTTAAAAACGAATTACTTTTGGCTTCATTACTTAGTAGGCGTCATTAAAATAGATCTATCAGTAATATCTGATAAACTCTAACTAGTCTTTATAAAAATAATCAACCTTTAGTTCTAATTTATTACCTATTTGGCCTGAAACAAGTGCTATGAGAATATTCTGTGACTGGGGTACACATAACAAACATCTCTGCGGAGTTTCCTTACATTACTCAGTTCTATAAATTCAGAGGCAAGTCATCCCAGAACTTCTCCTATCTCGGTATAAGTACGAGTGTACCTACGTTATTGTGAATTACAAAACACTATTCCACGTTTTCGCTGTTCCGTATTTGAGCAATTCCGTCTAAAATACGAGGTCATTGTCGGTGCCACCGACGGCTGAGACTGAAGAGTGGGGAGGGGGCGTCACTAGACTCAGTGGAGAGAGGGGGCACCAACCAAACCCATTACTACAGTAGGCGAGAAAGAAACAGCTTGAGTCGAGTTTTGTCAAGGTAATTGTGTTTTATCTACTCTCGCCCGGTCAAGTAAAAAAAAAACATATCGATGAATTTTCGCCTCCATAACATTATAATTCAACTGTTTTGTAGACTTCAATTACGATTTGTCCTTGGAGTGTCCCACGTAATCACAAACATTTTATCGTAATATTTTCTCATCCTTTATTCTTAACTTCTTTGATCTCGCTTTTAAACGAGTTTTTTTGTCATTTTGATAACCACAACAAGCTGGTAGTAGGTATTATCAAAATATTATATCTTATCTGTGGTATTATTCAATGGCTACCTAGTAAGTGAGTGTTTAATTTAAGATTTATTTCTTGCTTTTCAACAGGTCAGATCATAATTATCTATAGTATATTTCTTGAATGAAAAGTTTTGTGTTTGATTTTTTCAAATTTCGTTTACCGAAAAATGGAATTTGCTCTAGTAAGAAGTAAACAAAGCCACAATAAAATGTGACGTCGGTCTAATTTTACAATCAATACAGTACATAACGTAGTAGTAGTGGTATACATGTGCAGACAACGGCATGTCAACCTACCCAAAATGTTAAAGGTCATTGAATTGATTTTCAACTTTGAGTCCAACAAGTAGAGATCAATATCAATTGAGAAAATTTGACGTTTTGTGGTAGACGTGTCTGTACATAACGTAATCATAAGATGTTTCAACCGATATGACATAACAACAATAACAACGAGTAACAACGACAATAGTGACCATTTATGGTGACGAAAACAAAATTGTCCAAACTCAGATAACGGCTTAGCGAAAAGCCCTTTATTAAATGTGCCCAATAGGCTGGTTTGGCCAGAATTACACGCAAATGGCGCAATGATACGATTTGGTAGCGACTGTCGAACGTTATTACCTTGTTAAAGTTTATCTGGGTTACATTACTCTGGTCACACTTCATTTCTATGTACATTGTTTTATTATGGTTAATTATAATTTGACGACCATTTGGATCAGCGGTAGTAAACGCTGCTTCTGAGCCATGGGTCGCGGGTTCGATCCCCGCACAGTACAAATATTTGTGTGCATGAACATGTCTGTTTGTACTGGTCTGGGTGTTTTCTATGTATTATAAGTATATATTTAGAAAAAATAAGTATATAAGTACGTTTATCGGTTGTCTAGTACCCCATACGACAGGCTACTTAATAGTAGCTTAATTTGGGACTAGATGGCTCTGTGTGGCCCAGTGAGGCATGTCCTAAATATTATTTATTATTATTTATATATTTACAAATATTTTCAACAAAGTAGTCACTAATATAATGTGTCCTGGTTAGCGTTACATTAGGTACTGTAAATTTAACACACTTTTTTATATTTTGCATTGAGCATAAGATTGTTTGTAGTACTGTTAACCAATACAATAATCGTTAGTGTATTATTATTTACATAGTTACATGATTGCTTTTATTTTAAAAAATTAATTAAGTAATTTTCATCCGCAAACAATACTTATTTTAGGAAGTTTTGCTTGTAAGTATTGCGAAAGGTCATTCAAAAAATAGGAACATGGGTTCCAATATTGATCCATGCGGGACACCCATACTAGGAAGTGACCCCAAGGACTCAGTTCCATTAATGCAAAACTTGTGTATTTTGCCCATGAGGTAAGAGCGAATTAATCCTAAGGAATCATCAGCACCAGCAGCCTCATAATAATACCTAAGCTTCATCTGAGCTTTATATAAGTAAGTTGTGATGGTCGACAAAATCAAAACCTTTAGAAAGATCACAGAAAACACCTATGGCATATTGTTAACTCTTCCAAGCGTCACGTGTGCAACTTCAGCATCTTGTAGTATTTCTACATTTTCTGCAATCAATGTTTGTGAGGAAATAATTTGTACACAAAAAAAGACGTGTGGCACTCGGAGACTGCCTCGGTAAAGCTATTGCATAGCATTTTTTATCAACTTATGCTATTATAAAACTATAAAGTATCACCGCTGTGCCGGTCGGAGTGGGGGGTGTTAGGTTATTATCGTTACGGAATTTCTGGATTCGGTCTCCACGCTCAAGGCCCGCGATAGAAGCTATTCAATAGCTTAAAAAAAGTGTGATAAAAGTTGATTTTACCCTATGTCGGGGTAAAAAACCTACACATTGTAACATTACTCACACATACTATTAGTATAAGTGGAGGACACGAACGCAGCATGAAAACGTTACTTCACTTGATAGCTCTGACTGCTTTTTTATATCTTGCTTTGATGATCTAAGGTCCACGTAGTGAAGTAGTTCAAATTCCTAATAAATACAAATTATTCTAAAACGATGCCAAAGAAAGTTGAAAAGCCATTTTAAATTGTTCAAACATTGAATCCCTCGCAAAGTTTGAGGAGGAAAATATTAAAATCAACATCGAAATAATCCCTATTGTAACATTTTAAATAGGTAGGCTCCTAAACCCGTGGCATAATAGATACGTATTTTGGAAGTTTACGCTCCGTTGGCGCCACTTTCGACGCTTCGATATGTCTATAGGATTATGTATCGCGTCACTGGAAGATGTGACTTTCTGTATAAAGGTTTCGTCTTATCTCATTTTTGCTTCGGGAACTAGCTTTATCAACCAGAGCGTATCTTTACGCAGGTGTCGAACAAAATGTCCGACTTTCTACGACTCGGAACTTACGGTAGTATTCACAAGTTTGTTCGCCGCTGTTTCTATCGATTTTAGATTAAGGAACTCGGAACGCCAGTAAAACATTCTCTAATAAATTTCCGTACTTTCACCTGGTACTGGGTTTTTCGGAGTATTTATTGGAGCTGGCAAGTTATGACGTTGAATAAGTTTGGACCCTCCTCTTTATCTTCTTATAATCTTATTTATATAAGATCCTAAAGTCGTATACACTCCTAAGAAATATAACAAATACTGAAAATACATCCTTTCATTATTATTTTTATCAATTTAATTATTTTATAAAAGTAATTTCAATTTAAAGAATAATTAAATAATAATTTTCATACGATATTTTTTACATTAATATTTTTGTTGTTGCAAACTATTTGTTTTGCGTTTAATTGTTATACAGAAAAGTTAACTGTACATCCATCCATAGTAATAAGATAAGAAATAATTAAAGCAAAACCTCATCAGAATCATTAATCTACACTTCTTGTAGCGCGCCTCGCTCTATCGTACGTAGGGCCACAGCCCGCACGGTTGATCCCAATGAAACAATGCAATTCAGCGATTCGTAATCTACATAGGAGAAAAAACATAACGTTGCTATTACAATTTAAGTAGTACGTACGTACAGTGGCGGCGCAAGGCCTAAACTTAATGTGGGCGAGGTACATTTCGCGAGGCTCTCCGATAATATGGGCAAGCAGTTTGCGAGGCCCTCTGATGGTTTAATTAATTTTATGACATATTTTATCAGAAATATCTATTATTTCATTTATATTTAAGCCAAAGAAAGTGAAATATCTTATCATACTTTTGGGCTTTCCATACTTTTTCTTTATTGTAACTATGAGGCGTGAGGTCCCGTGCACGAGGCCGTGGGCGGTGGCCCATACCGCCCTCGCCTTACGCCGCCTCTGCGTACATACTGCGTTTGTAGTTAAATAATAGACTCATTTATTGGCAATAATTTTCTTAATATATTTTTTTTTATATTTTTCCTGTATTCTAAACTCAATTGACAACCACCCCCTTGAATTTGGCTCGTACTTTTTCTGACACCCTGTATAGAGAATCCTTTCACTAAAAAATAAAGGCAAAGGCAACATTTATTTGCACAATGTTGTGTAGTTATAGATCGACAACAGTGAATTCAAGTCTCAAGAAGATTCTGCCTTACTATATTATTTACAATTTTACACAACATAATATTATATTTAATAATTAAAACAGAAAAGCAAAACATTATTGAAACAAATGAATGAATTGATAAGTACATAATGAAATACAATAATTATAATTATAAATGACGTAATCATTGGTCAAAACTTACACATAAAGATAGTTTTGCTCAACGTATTTTAAAATGAACCACTGCAAATGAGCGTGAAATTAAAACCTTGTTTCTACGTTTGTCTTTTAACGGCCCTTTGTTTAAGGCGAAACAAAAATCTACCACCGTGCCAACGTCGCACAGTCGCGTCGCACAGAGCAGATTATTATGCTATGCTAGTGTTTCTTGGTGGCTCGCGTCCCTTTGTAAATGTATAGAGAAGTTACTGAATGGCCTGTTCGTGGCAGAACAGAGGACTTTGTCTAAGTAATGAAATACTCCGTTCGTTTTAACGGTTGCATACTTCAGACCGCTGTGTTAGGCAAGGACGTTGGGCCAAATGTGGAGATACATACCTACTTAGTTTGACGTTTTGCTGGTAGTTTGCACCATCATTGACCGCCAAGAAAATGGTGACAGTTTAGTGAAAATCTGAACACCCAGACCCGCGAAAATTGTATCTACGAAATTTATTTTCTATGACACGCCCAAGAACCAAAGTCGCAACGGGTCAGGTATCGGGATTCGGAAATGGCGAACTTTTCAAAAGCGGTGTGTACGCCACTCCACCATGGAGGTCGAGATACTTATACCTGGTATACTTAAAATCAATACATAACATACGAACAAAGTAAACATACATACTCCTCAGATGGTCCTTCGAAAAACTCGGCAAGCTTTTGATACCTACGATATCAATTAAACCAAACAATCCATGATACAATGTTTTTAATGTAAATTGTAAAAGTACTTAACTGTTAGTCTCTCATTGAATCAATCTTATTGAATCACTGGACCAAGTTACTTGAAATTTACATTATGATACCTTAGTTTTCGATTACAGGGAATGGTTTTATATCCCAAAAATAATCTCCTTGAAGAGTGGGAACATGTTGGGGCTTCAGCGGTCTTTGGTGGATAATAATTAATGAATTTTCTTATTTTAGATCCATATAAAATAATTAATGAATATTCATATTCTTTGCGATATTTTAATATTGTTTTTTGACATACAAGTGATATAAATTAATAGGGGTTAAAGTATGAAATTGCCGATTATTTTCCCACTTTTTATTTTGTTTATAGCTCTTAAGTATAGTCATATTATTGCGTAATTCTTTTTGTATTGTATCAAAAACTAAATAAAGTAACTTTTGACTAAAAAAAATGCAATACTAGTGCCTATTACTTCAAAGGAAGTCGTTAAAAAGACCCCTTTCAATGTGTCAGCTACCTTCTTGCTTCAATTAAGTATATTTGTATTATATACTTTGATTTTCAGAAATTTAAATACTTTAATGCTTAGCTTTATAACCATCTAACTTTCACCTTTAATTGCATCGGAAACGGTTTAGGCGTTTTTAAAAAAACAAAAAAATTGATAGTATGGAAAAATGACTTCTCGATTTCGTCCATACAAACCGGCAATTTCATACTTTAACCCCTATTATTAACAAGGTTAAAGTTAAAATTAGGTATCAATGCATAATTCTTCTATTTAGTATTAAGGTAGCGATTGCCAAAACTTAAATTATATTGTTAAGATGGCGGTATAATCCAAGTTCACGAGTACGAATGAGAAGGATCCCGAGAAGTTGACCCTGATTTTAAAACATTAAACCAAAGGCGCGTTAAAAAATAATTAAATGTACATTATAAAGTAATTCTTATTAAAATTGAATTACTGCCGGTCTCAATAATCTATCTATCGCCAGTTTTGACATTTCGGAGATAGGAAACAGTTTCTATCTCTGACTTCGCCTTCTAGAGAAACAAAGACAGAAGTTGTTTTCTATCTCCGATATGCCAAAACTGAAAAAAGATAGGTTATTAGGACCGGCCGTTAGTGTGCAAATGTGTGTGTAAAAACAATTGTACCCGTGGCTGCAAGTGAACAGGTTAAGGACTAAGCCATTTTCGCGGTATTTTGACAAAAACATTGACTGTATTAGATAGGAAATAAAAAAAAAACTGTATTTGTTTTTTTTTTAATATAATTCACAATAAAAAGCTTCTTTGTAGGTAATTAGTGGTCCAAATTAACCGCCAAGCAGTAATGTTTATCTTATTTCTCGTAAGTAATAGTAGCGGTCCTCGGAAATGACGGAAAACGAACTCGTGCAGTGCCTCCTCTATCCAGTCTCTCACTGAATCGGTTCGTTTCTGGCTAGAAACCAATAACATAATTTAAGGTAGATCTGGTCAAGCATTTGCTGAAAACACTAGACGAATAGCATCCAACACAAAATGAAGAAGCTTTACAAGCTAGAAAGATTTTAAAACACAAACTGGATAAAAAGATGGGCCCAGCTCACAAAATGAGAAAATAAAATATTGTAAAGGGTTGTTACGAAAAGTAATAAAAACCTAATTTCTAAAAAAAGAAAAAAAAAGTGGCTACTATGCTACTAATTTGCGTTAAGTGTAATGGTCAACCTCATTTTCGCTTAGATTGTTATAATAATCATATTCACAACTAAATTTTTTTAAATTTTTATAATAATTTTTCTTGTATTTTATTGTTATTAATATAAGGCTAAAACTGTTATAATTAGGTTTTGAAAATAATGAAACTAATATGTAAAAACAATCGATTGACTCTAGTTTAATTTAGTTCCCTTGTCATTATATATTTCATGCATTGCCAGGATCATAATAAATAAGTTTCCGAAATGTCTTGCCAAATTTATCATGCTGCTAGCCTAGCTGAACGACAGAGGTCCATGTTTCATACGTATTCTGATTTTGACGCATCAGCAGGTGGCTGATGGGACCGCTCTGGTTGTTAAGAGGAGAACAAGGGCCGTTTTTCATACAAACGTAGTCCCCTGTTTCCTCCCTGGATAAAGCCAGTAGAGCAATAATTTTTATTACAATAATTTATGGCCATTATTAGCATGTTTCCATGTTTTCTGTTTTTTCATAAATTAATTAATAAAAAAGATATGAGCCCTCAAAAATCGAAAAATTCGCCTGATTTACCGCTGTGTTCAAACATCCAGAGAATAAATTTAGCTAAATTATAGAAAAAAAAGAGAACATACGAACACGGCCAAAGCCTTTCTTTAATTTTTTATGAAAAAAATATTTAAATCGGTCTAGTTTTGGAAAGTAATCGGGGGACATTTAGTAGGTATTTTCGGTCCAAGAAGCAGTTGTCTCTATCACACTCTGCGGTGAAGGCGTTTGGCATTGCGCGACAGCAATAGATTTTACAAATACCTATTTTTCAATTCTTTTGCCCGTAGTGTTTCCTCTTAAATTTCACTTTTATCAAAGTGCTCATGCATTATGATCAATTCGCCAATGTATAACAACCAATCGATATACAGAATGAAATAATCACCATCCAAATTTTAATAAAACAATCTACGAGACAATTTTTGCTTTTGGTATTGCCCCGTACGAAAATGTCAAGAAAAAACACCTAGAAAATGTCCGCCAAAAATCTAAAATTTTTGATACGGCCTCATTGGCATGTTGCGAAAAATATTATCGGGTGAAAACTTGACCTACATTCTTTATTTCATAAATGGGCTTTAAATACGATACTTAACACCTATAAAAAATATTAACGGTGATTAAAAGTCATCCTGTATTATCGCAATATTCCCCACAACGTGCTACGTAAATAATAATTTACCTAAGGTCTCATGTGCCGTACTTAACGTTTTGTTTGATGGCTTTGTCTTCATACTATAATGACTAGAGGAAACTCGAGTTTGGAGTCTGAAGTAACAAGATATTTTTAAAACTTTGAAAAACATAAACTTTTTAGGTACACGTAACTTTCAAAAATATTATTTTGTACCTTATTATTATTATAATTTTACAATCACCAAAACAAATATATAAGTATAATGAAAACGCATTGGCGTTTCTGTCTTATTTACTGTGCAAAAGTAGAAAATGTATTTAAAAATTGTCTGACCGACGCAATGGTTCTGTCTCGCTCGTATTACTGTTTCTTTGTGTTTACGGCGTATGTATGTAGGTACCGTATGCGTGAGGATGTGGACGTACAGAGTATTAAAGTCCGGATGGCATAATTGATAAGAAGCTAGTTTGGAAATTACTCCGTTGATTCACGAAGCGTGTTGAGCGCTAACGTGATGTTATTTTAATTAGGAATTAACAAAGCGGAGTCTGACTACAATTAATGTTTATTGTTCATAATTTTTAAGAAAATGAAAATTAGTAATAATAAATAAGTTCATGGATTATTAGACAAATTAGTATTAATTATTGTTAAAATTTACACATCTGCATGCAGGTTAAAAAAATATATTTTGTACTTAGCTCTAAGATCTTAATATCATGTATGTATTCTAGCAAATAAACTTTCTGATTCTGATTCGTTGAAGGAAAAGCGTTGCAAAGCAATTTAGCGATATAAGTATTTGTTTTGTACTTAATTTGACTGTGTATTTACAGTTTCTCCTTAATTATCTTGTACTTTTTCATTCATTTACATGACAAAGGTTAATTACTGTTAAAACAGTTCTCTTTTTTTATTTTTAACAATTGATGCAATTTGTTATTTATAACGAAACAAGCGAACCGTCTCGGCTTCGCACGGGTGCAATCCTAATACTAAATATACTACAGAATGTCTTGAAACACTTGCAAGAATAAAGTAAGTAACAGCCTATAATCATCCCACTGCAGGGAAAAGGCCTCCATCATTGAATTCAAGTTACCGCAGCAATGATGAGTGTACTGGCATAATCACCACGTTTGCCAAATGCGGGTTAGTGATCACAAACCCGAGCAACGTTCGAAAATTCGAAACTTTTTTTTATTGCCCGACCCGGGATTCGAACCTGGGACCCCGAGATCTTGGTCTGGTATTTAAACCACTAGACCAACGGGGCGTTGAGAATAAATAACGTAAATTACCTAAAATAATTACGATTGTAATAAATAACCGCTAAGTGAATAAATATCATATATTATTGAATCACAGTAACGCAATAAGCTGAAATCTAAATAAATTATCATAGCATCGGTTCTCCTACCACATGTGATTCCGTTCTGCGGCACATAAAGATGAAAATATGACACGAAAGTCGATAAATTTGGTCAATAGCCATTATATGACGTTGTCGGGGTGCGAAAATATGGAAGTGAGGGGGGCTCTACGGCTCTGATTTAGGACTCGTGCCGCATCATTTTATAAAATCAGAATGGAAGGGACTCATGACAATTTGCGTTTAATCCTGCTATCAGCATAATCAAAGAGAGCGACAGGTTTTGTATATAGTTTTTGGTCTACTAATGTCGCTTTATCAAAAAGAGTCTGTTTGATAAACGAACACCTTGGACGATATATTTCAATATGAAAATTTAATATTGTAGTTAGTTTCCGATGTATGGATGATAAAGATTTGCCAGATCGAATTAAATACAGAAATGACATTTTTTTTATTAGAAACATGGCAAGAACCTGAATTATGTTACAGCCAACGCAGGCGTACGTGCAAATTTAAAGATTTTCAACAAAAGTATGTTTGTCTTGTTTTATTGTACAGTCACTTCTAGGTTGCAATAACAGTGTTATATATCTACGTGAAGGGGACACTAAAGGATCGCGGGCACGAGGCCCAGCTGGCATCCATCCGAGCAAACACAACTATACGTAGCCCAACTTAACGAAATAGAAAAGACCATTATTTTTCTCTCAAGACAAGGAGGCGTTCGAGCAGTATTATTTACAACCCATCGTGTTTATCTCTTTTCAATGATTTTGAGAGATAAGTTATGGTTTTTGGTATACAACCTGACAGAAGTGGGAGCCACAAACCAGATAGGGTACTTAAATATGAGCATAGTATTTCATACAGATCGTCTGATTTTATTTCTTAAACCATTTTGAAAATTAAGTTTCCATAAAACTTGTATTTATTGCAGAATAACATAAACCCACACTAAGAGCCGACTCTATATCCAAAAATTCGACTATTCAGGCCTCTTGGCATCATTTGCAACAGGTAATTAGGTTTAAATATAGCCGAGATAGAAGCTCTTTCAAAAGTATTGCAAATAATGTGGTGAGATGGTATAATCCCGAAGTTCTTCAGTTGCTACATATGTGGTCTAAGAAGCTAAAACCTTTTTGAAAACCCAGCTTGACAAGGAGGTAAAAAAAAATAATCCTGGCCGCCAGCTGCTGTTTTTACGCGTTTATAGATCATAAAAATCTATTCTATTTTCAAGGGCCTAAAAACGGAATGGAGTTAAAGCTGAAAGTTCTCTAGGTTTTTCAGTTCAGCAGGTACTGGTGGGAGAATAGAGAATATTTTCCAAAATCATTTAACCTTATTTTTATATCTGTAGCTTTTCTGTTTTTACCCGCATGCGTCAAAAGAGGGTTATTCTCTTGACTTATCGCATGTTGGATTTTGCTCATGTTGAGTTTTCGGAAATGTCTGGAATACCTTCAGAGTCTACGATACAAACAGATGGATGGGATAGATTGTTCATTTCATATAGGTCTGGTATTATACAAGGACGCATAAAACGATCTCGACACCTCTAACAGTTTTTCTCTATTGGATACTTGTTGTTTGTGCTAGTCGTAGAGCTGGAATATTTATTTTAGTATTAAATTTAGTCTGCAGAACTTTTTAACTCGAATTTAGCTTAAAAATTTTTGCTATAGAGGTAAAAAAAATTTTTTTTTCAAGTTTTTATACTGATATTATAAGTGCAATTAAGTTGCTAAAATATCAAATAAAGTATATAAATAGCTGTTTCATCTTAACTGACTGTCAAACATCTGCAAAGATGTTTCTTTCGGGTGTTAAGGGTGCAAACTCCTAACATTTGATGAAGCAACGCTGGCTTACAGCGTAAGAATGTGATTGAAAAATTCGCGCCGTGTCGCAGTGTCTCGGTGGCCTAATGGTATGGCGCCCGCCCAACATGCGAGGGGATGCGGGTTCGAGTCCCGCCTGAGACAAAATTTTTCAAGTGTATATACTGATATTATAAGTGCAATTAAGTTGCTAAAATATCAAATAAAGTGTATAGAGGTATTAATTAAAATTTCGATAGTCTATCTTAATACTTTCACGGATCACGGATCGAATAAAAACCTTGGCAAGATTTAATAACTGAGGCCCTTTATTTAATGATTTTTCTTTCTTGTCATGCATACGGAACACTAAAAAGGAAAGAATTCTTCCAATTCCAAAATATATTAGCAGATTAGAAGCTACGATTATTTTAAAAGTAATTGGTTTTGTCCATAGCCATTATATCAATACTCTGTCAACTGTACTATTACTATTATTTCATCATTACTGTTAATGTCGTGGACATAGAGTCACGCAATATCCCAATCGTATATTGGACCCAGTTGATCACATCAAAGTTATTGACTGTGGCATCTATTTTTATCGCATATGTACAAAAAAAAAACTCAAGGTGATAATCAGGCCATATTCCTACAAGGGCGTCACTTACCCACAAAGCAATATACTTTAAGCTTGTTTTTTATTCAAGTAGGGTTGGAAATCTTATTTTATTCGTCTTAGTTACACAGTTCAGAGTGTCACAATGGCTTATGACCAATGATGCTTTCTTTCTTTGTATATCATTTCTTATGGCATATAGTTTTGTTTTTACTTAAAACAATAGACAGAAAACATATTTAGTAAGGTTGAGAAATATTTACAGCTAGAATAAAACTGGGATCAATAAATGTGATTGTACTTGGTTAAGTACAGTGATACCATACGTTTTACAAAGTATACAGTAATAAAACATTTTGTTTTTATTTCTTACGATAAACAAACAGCAGTTTACAGCTCCAAAGAGTTATAAGGTGATTTATTAAGCTGCTATTGAAGTCGTTTAATTGTAACTTATGATCCAAGTGTTTTGGATAAAAAGGAGGAAGGCGTCGCTAATGTAAAACTAACCTAGTATTATTGAAGTATTTCTAGATCGAAGAGATAGTGTAGCGAAGTCAGTGCGTACAATACTACGACAGTAATGATAAACTTCTATCAGAAAAACGCGGCATATGCCATACTCGGAATAAGAACCATTCTTCTTCTTCATTGAGTGCCTCTTCAATTGGTAAGGTTGGCCGCTAGTTTTCCAAACCTCTCTCTGTCCATTGCAAGACGGAACAGGAACTGTTTATCTTTAAAAAAATATTTATATTTAACTAGCTGACCCGGCTAACACTGTTTTGTCATGTATACGAGGGGCTGGTGTTAGAAGAATGTTTTTTTTTTGTATTGATGAATGTCACATTTTTTATACTTATAATTTCATAAATACAATTCATACTTATAAATCCAGATAAAGAATACCCAAAAACATTAAAATTGGTCAAGCGGTTCTCGAAATATAATTGGTGTACACTTACACACGTAACAATTTTATTTTATTTATATCGAAGAAAATAAGGTACAACCTTGCTTTACAAGCATAAAAAAATATCTCATAATATTCTTTCTTAGAATAGAAAATCTATAATGTTAAGAATCAATCTACATACAGACAGAGTCAAAGTGAGACAAAACGATGGACTCTATTTTCATGACACTGTCAATCAATTCAATTTAAGACGTACGATCCTTAAGCTGATAAAATATGTTAGTTACCTTTATTGAAATCGAATTTGTCTTAATAATTTGAACCACTTTATCAGACACATAAAATGAATAAGAATTTGTAAGTGAGATATTTCATGGCCAGATGGTCGTTTTACAGGGCCGCAGCAATCTTGGAGCATTCAAATTGATGGCAAGGGTACGTTTCACCATTAGAGGGGACTTATTAATTCCCCTTTCGACAGGCGGACCGAGAAGGCCATAAATTCACCTCAACCAAAGGGATGACCAATTTCTGAACATTTACGAGCCACAAATTACGCGACCGCTGAAATATACTGGCCCTGGGACTGCAAAGAACGAAGGGTAACGGGGAGAAAAAGCCCAAATGTTAATTTAATGTTGAGAGCTACAGAAAATTACTTTAGTCCTCAAGATGGGAGAAATATCGGCCTATCCGCCAAAAGGGCCAGATACTAATTTTATGCGGGGTAAATGAGCTGAGAACAGGACGATGTTTAATCGATATTCGTTTGGCTAAGCGAACGTTAATTTTTACTGTAAAACGATTCCGTATAACTACTCGCTTAAAAGCTTTTTGGGATGGGACGAGAAGTTCAGTGATAATTATGGCATTACTTTAATTCTTTTAATTGACGATTGGCACTGACAAGTAGCGTAATGGTTTGGAATCCAGCGACTTGGTAAAGTCATCGTAAAGGTTCAGTTTAAAAGGAATTCACTTTTTCAGAATACCATAATGACATTTGATGAGCTCTAACGAACGACGCCAGCGATTTTGACCTCTTGTTACTCGTACAATCTATCGTATCTTCGGAAGGTATTGTCAGTCCGACATTCGTATAACTATTTAAAGATGGAATCTTTTGATATCTTTTTCTTAGATAGTGAAAGTGTGTTTTAAAATGCAAGTTTCAATAACGTACTCGTCAGATCGCTGGAATTCCATGTTTATTGGCTGTCTTTAATTTTGAAACAATATTTGCCACATCCGTTAATATTGGGCCGTATGAGTTATGACATTATGAAAAAGAGAAAACAAAACATTCGGAAAGTTTGCGCTTTTAATGGCAGTTTTATTTGTTCACATCAATATATCTGAGTCAGTTCGGTAACGTTGTGCTAGCTAACTGTTTTATCACTTTATTGCATGAGATCGCATAAACTCGTGAGGCGGCGGTAATAAAGTTCCAGCAAAAGAAAAATACTTCCTCCGTTGTAGGTGTAATTCCTAACCCAATGATATTTTTGAATCAAAATAAATGCTTCCCGTTAACCTCGATTTGTAGCTCTAACGGGGTTTAGTGTCTCACGATATCTACATGTTATTTAATATTATATATTTACTCATTTTACTGTTAACTAATGATTCAAAGAGCGCAGCCATGTTTAATTTTGTAACTTTATTTGATATTTTAGCAACTTAATTGCAATTATAATATCAGTATATAAACTTGAAAAATTTTGTCTCAGGTGGGACTTGAACCCGCCTCGCAATCCGGTCGCGGCGCTTTACCATTAAGCCACCGAGACACTACGTCACAGGCGTAAATTTTTCAAGCATATTATTTTCGCTGTAAGCCGCGCCCGGATTGCGAGGAGGTTCGAGTCTCGCCTAAGACATAATTTTACAAGTTTAATTTTGTAACTTTAGTAACAAAAGCCTTTGATATTAAATGCTTTGGTTACAAAAAACTGAATTTTATAAAAACCTAAATTGATTCTTCTGGAGGCAAACACGGTAATAATAGCTGTGGCAGCCGCGTCGTTTCCACGATACTCGATAATTGCTTTGTCCCGATCGCGCTAATTCTCTTCTCGCGGCGGACATCCTGGCAGATTAATTAAATACCACATTTGGGCAATGCACTCTGCTGATTTGCGGCTTAATCATTTATTATTTTATATAGATAATTTTTAAAGTCTTTATGACTATAAAATACGCTTGCAAAATATCACCAATAAAAAGTTGATAAATAGTGCCTTAACTTTACATAGTAGAAAAAAAAAAGCGTATTTATATTTTATATTTTATTTTATTACTGAGTCAGTACAGTACGTTATAGAGTAAGATCCCAGGGCCACCAGACGTATTTTCTGATGAATGAAATGTGGCTGAGTATTAGTATGTACAAAGAACGCATGCCTACCTGCTAGCTTGCTTAGACGGTCAATTTTCAGGTATCATGTAATCTAGGTACATAAAAACATTACGTACCTCACGTAAATTCTCAAAGCTGATTTTTACGTATATTTTAGGCAATATCCTTAAAAATAAATCGCCAATAATCCCAGACACTTTCCGTCGGCCGAATTGCTTTGCAGTCGCTTTAAAGCTCCCAAAATAATTACGAAACTTCACGTAAATTCTGATGCTCTATTTTTATATATGTCTACCAGACAACTATTTTAAAACCTCTTACAAAAAGACAGACCAATCCAAGGGGCCAATCATCCCCTAAATTAAATTTTAACATCTCTGTGGGTAAGAGCGCGAGGGCATTATCCACGCGCATGAGACTGAGAGAGACATGTATACGGATATATTGACTTCTCGGTCTCTCTGTCTCTCTATCTCTCTCTTGCAGTTGACTCATATCAATTGATTATTAATATTCAAAGAAAATTAGTTAAAAATTAAATAATCAGGTAAATAATTAAAAATTAACTCGTAAAAAATACTACCTGAATACCTGTTTTGACGACCTCCGTTGCGGAGTGGCGTACACACCGGTTTTCAAGGTGTCGTCTGCTCCGAGGTCCCGGGTTCGATTTCCGGACGGGTCAATGTAGAAAAAAAGTGTTTTTCTACATTTTCTCGGGTCTGGGTGTTTGTGGTACTTCGTTGTTTTTGGTTTCCAAAATACGAATGCCTTGAATAGTTATTCAAATTGGGATCAGAACAATGTATGTGATGTTGTCCACATTTATTTATTTATTTATTTATTATCTGCACTGACTGTAATCACACGAAAATATGGAAATTTTATGTGCATTTATAAAATAAATATTTGAGAAGCCCCGTTGGTCTAGTAGTTTAAATATCCGGCCAAGATCTCGGGGTCGGGCAACAAATGGTTTCGAATTTTCGAACGTTGCTCGGGTTTGTGATCACCAACCCGCATTTGGCAAGCGTGGTGATTATGCCAGTTCCCATCATTGCAGTGGTAACTTGAATTCAATGATGGAGGCCTTTTCCCTGCAGTGGGATGATTATAGGCTGTTACTACAGTTTTTTGGTGTAATTCAAACTGAGACTGTTCCAAGTATCATCATTAACCTCAAAACATCGAAAATAGAGTTTGAAGATCGAAGAATACAATGAGCAATTAAATTAAGCTTAACTAAAAATAATTCGGCGCCATATTTACTGTGGTCTGTTAACCTACCACAGGTTAAGTTTAACTTAGACAAAATTTTAATTTATTTATTTAAAGTTTGCTAAAATAATATTTTTTAATTACAATTGTAATTAAAATATCAGTATATAAACTCGGAAATTATTGGACAAATATGTAGAAAATGTTCAAAAGGTGTAATTATTAGCATATATCATTCTCTACCGTCAACCATTGGATTACACAGAAATGTTTCTAGGGTGCAACATAAAAGAAAAATAAATATAGGTAACAAAGAAGACGCTCTTTTTTGGTTGATTGGCATAAAATCATACATCCGTTTTAAAAAATAAAAATATAAC
Organism: Anania crocealis; assembly: GCA_949315895.1. NCBI lineage: Eukaryota > Metazoa > Arthropoda > Insecta > Lepidoptera > Crambidae > Anania > Anania crocealis. The sequence continues at coordinate 4,854,206 of OX438856.1, forward strand.
TAGGTACACGTTAATGACTACTTATAGGTAGTTAGATCCTAAAATATCAATTGAGAACATAGTGAAAGTTTTATAAAAGTACTAAACAATAAAATATTTAATGGAATTATATTTAACAAACCTCTGTACTTTAAGTCGAAACTTTCATGAGAATAATCAATACTGTAACAGTTGTAGAAGAATTAATAACTTTTCATGTAAGTAATGATAGTCGAATACATGTATATGTATCTACTACCTAAATAATTTTATTCTCCATTGAAAGTGATCTTTATGCCTTGTAGTTAAAACTGAAAATCGATTAAAGAAATTTGATCTGAAAGAGTAAGTTGATATGCTAACTTTTGTACTATTTTTATGTTTATTTTAGTAACAAAAAAAAAAAGTATGGTAATATAATTGACAGTTATTAGGCTTACATCTATTTGAGATTATGGAAGTTTTTTGTTTACCTTTCATACAACTAAGCTCCACTTAATTTGGGGCCAGATAATATGGTGTGATTGTTTATGTTATGCATACAGGCAGCAGTCATAATACATTATTTTAAACATTACCATTGCTGGGTAATGTCATTCTAAGTTTATTTTAATCTACTTCATCGTTTTGTCCTTTTTCTTAATAATAGGGGTAAAGTATGAAATTGCCGATTATTTTCCCACTTTTTATTTTGTTTATAGCTCTTAAGTATAAGTCGTATTATTGTGTAATTCTTTTTGTATTGTATCAAAAACTAAATAAAGTAACTTTTGACTAAAAAAAAAGCAATACTAGTGCCTATTACTTCAAAGGAAATCGTTGAAAAGACCCCTTACAATGTGTCAGCTGACCTTCTTGCTTCAATTAAGTATATTTGTATTATATACTTTGATTTTCAGAAATTTAAATACTATAATGCGTAGCTTTATAACCATCTAACTTTCACCTTTAATTGCATCGAAAACGGTTCAGGCGTTTTTAAAAAAACTAAAAAATTGTTAGTATGGAAAAATGACTTTTCTCGATTTCGTCCATACAAAACGGCAATTTCATACTTTAACCCCTAATACACCGAAAGGATCCTTAACATGATAATTATTTTCATACTGTTTTATTTATTACGTAACCATGCATTTAATATTTAGAAGTTTTAATGTCTTTAGATACTCGTACCTATATATCACTTTCGTAAATAAGAAGACTTCCTATTAATTCAAATCAATGTTTATGTTTACTGCTGATTAAAACTACCGCCGATCCACTTAAATTTCTTAAAAATAATGTTCAAATTACCAAGCGTAAAAATTATACACAAACGTAATAGTTATGTTTAGCATTATGTAGCGTTTGAATTATTTGTAACTGAATGACTTAACTATTATCTTTTTATAATTTAAGATTAATTTTTTTAAATATCTAAGTACCTATTATTTTTACGTTAATATCTTAATAATGGTATGATTTCAGAGCTCATTAAGTAGCCATTTTCACGATCTACTCCCAATTTCACAAGGATTCCATCTTGACCCAGATTCTCTATAGTTCCAAAAGTGTCAGCTCGTAAATCAAACTGAGCACACTACGAAATTTTCTCGTGGAGATGAGACATTGAAAAGTAGCACGTTCCTTTATACACCAAAAAGTGGAAAAAAAACCGTCAGTTTGGCCAATTGTACTCGCAAAGGATTTTGATCAGTCAAAATACATACAAATTACGACATTAAAAGGTCAACTCAAATTAATGTTTGTAAGTTGCTGTTCTGTTGATTTTTCGCCACTCGCTCGCAGTCAGTCGCTCACTTAGTTGTACTATAAATAACGTAAATTCATAATTTTTGTTTCATAAAATTTCAACTAACAGTCGCTCGTCGTTTAGCAGTGAAATGCAGAAGGCGTTGAGTGTAGGAACATTCTAAGCGAAGCAAGTAACACGAGAGTAACCATAATTAATAAAAATTATAATAAGGATGTAGTGTGTGACGCACCTCACTTCATTACGTAGCATAGGTTTAGTATACATATATAAGATAGACTTAAGACTTTATTGGGAGATCATTTTAATATATCGTTCAACAGAGTAACATATTTTATTCGCACTTTGGTCCCAACATTACAAGGGAAACGTACCAAATACTGGATACTTCTTATTGGCTAAACATAACAAAAAGAAATTTTTTTTTAACTCCAATCATAATCGGTAAATGTTTTTTTTTCTTAGAAATATCAAAAATCAATGTAAATGTTATTGTGATTGTATGAAGGAGAAACTATGAACTTTACGAACTATTAAATAAAAAGATTATTCCGCGCCGCGAGACAACTGCCGCTACAAATACAGTTTCACATCTCATTGTTTACATTAAAGAAAGTCGACACCATACGTGTCCCCACAATCAACAATGTAATCTTATGTACCCCTATATTGGATAGATGGTATCCTTAACATGGGATATCTAATATTGGGTACATAACTCAATATTGGATGTCCAATATTGGGTATAATTCAATTTAATTCTTAATATATATAAATTACGTGTCACGTTGTTTGTCCGCGATGGACACCTAAATAACTTAACCGATTTTAATCAAATTTTCAAACCGTGTGCAGTTTGATCCAACTTGAAAGATAGGATAGCTTACATCTCAATTCATAGTCGCAATATTATTTTATTGCAAATTTTCTGTGCAACATGGTAAGGTAAACGCCATATTTGATGCCAATGACATTTTGTGACGTCTTACGTCAAAATACAATTATATTATTCTGAGTCGATACGAAGTTCGCGGGGTAAGCTAGTATAATATATAAATTAGTTTGTGAGACACAATTAACAAATATAGTCTATTGCGTCTGGGTCTAACCCATAGCACAAACTTCATGAGCCCATCGATAACAGTAAGCAAGTAAAGGTTAATAAATACAAGTACATAGTAAACGACGTGTATCCCAATACTGGATATCTAGTATTAGGGATAGGGAAGGTATCCAGTAATGAGTACCTACATTTACGAAAATTGTTCACGAATTCTTCATCTACCAAAATTATCAATAAAATGCGTTAAATACGTCTAAATAACTATGTCCTTAGATAGTACGTATCGTCATAGGGATACGTTACCGTTAGGGAACTTACCGTTGTTTAAAACACTTTGGAACACAATAATAAAAATATTTCGTTAAAAAAATAACGTTCCTTGAATTTTGACAGCCAATTGAAGCCAGATGTGGCGCTGTTGTCGTAAAAAGCATTGAATTTAAATACTAACGAAGTAGTTTTGGAACGTTTTAAAAGATGGTATTGGTTAAATATTTAGAAACTGGTCTATCCAGTATTGCGCACGTATGAAATATACGGTTCGCTTCCCTTAATATGTGTCAATCAATATTAACCCTTATTACTGTGTTGTTTGCGCAAAATTATATAAAATAATACATTGACTCTTAATTACACCGGTGTAAATCCGCCATTGACATGTAGCACAACTTTCTTACGTCCTCTAATCAAACTTCCAGCCACGAGTTTGAAACAATCAAGACGTTCAAAGGATCAGAATTGGATTAGTCGGAACTTTATGGAAGACGACAGATTGCAGTGTATTATTTCCTTAATACTGGACATTACAAATGTCCAGCATTTGTACATTCAATTCTATTGATCTATTATTAAAATCTACTAAAACTTTTGGATCAATAATTCGGCGGTTTGTACTCTATCTTTGTATGAGTTTGGAAGATCTAACAAACCTCTGTAATAATAGGGGTTAAAGTATGAAATTGCTGATTTGTACTGAAAATCAAAATTGTTAATTTTTTAATTTTTAACAAATTTATTTAATCAAAGTAGTTACCATTATTATCTATACATTGCTGCCATCTAATAGGAAGGTCATTTATGCCTTTGTGATAGAACTCTGAGGATCGAGACTGCACAAACTGTGTGAAAGCATTTTGTACTGCCTCCTGGGAAGAAAACTTCTTGTCACGTAGATAATTGTTCAAATCACGAAAAAAATGGTAGTCCGTTGGAGCAAGGTCTGGCGAATACGGAGGATGTCGAATGGTTTGTAACTTTATTTACGCATGGTTTGAGTTAAGCTTTATAAAAGTTTGTAAATTAGTTCATCTATAGTAAAATTATGAAGTCTTTGCAATATAACATACATAAACTAAAAATAATAGGTTTTCCTATAACAACGTACCTTCGATCATCGACATAGAATGTCACTATAGTCTTTTTCCTGTTCCATTTACATTACTTTAATAAGATTTATTAAAATACAGAAGTAAGCCGGTAACCTTATTTGTAGCACGAAAATAAAACGCGTGAAAGCCTTGCACTTGTTATTTTTTACGATCTCTGAAGGTTCGGAATACATTTACTGGTGAAACATCTAAAAATATTCATGAATAAGAATATGATTTACAGAAATGAGGTTTGAGTTAGACTATTGATCCTGAATATTGTGCTTGCAAGTGATTGACATTGACAGTTTTTAAGATTACTTCCTATGTTAATCATTACATGATCTGTTCATCATAATAAAGGGATCTTGTTTTTTCAGATGCTTGAATCTTAAGTTTATGTTGATGATAATATGGTATGACGTTTATAAATAAATTTCCAATCATTAGTTAGTAAGTAAAAACATCAAATAAGGTTAGATTAGGTTAGATAGATTGTAATCTATAGGCGTTAGATTTTAAAACTGACAGTTCACAAGTTCACGCTGGCATTATAATTGGCTGTCAATTATGAGTAGAATGTAAAAAAAAAGCCATACAGCGCAACAGTGAAGGTAGATAGGACTTTAAACTTACGCTTAAAATAAATCATATAGAAGAATGAGTTCAGCACATATATTGTTGTTGAAATGTTGAGATTTATATTGCATTAAAACAAAGTCACGTAGGACGACGGGTAGTCATGCAGTTCTCACTGAGGCGTGGTGCCGAGTCAAGACGTACATCTCATTAATTGTTATCGAAATTTGTTAGGGTTATATTTGAAGAAATCTAATTCATTGCCACCTCGAAACGTAAAGTCGGTAGCCTATACTCGTACATGCGTACGATAGCGGTATTTTTTTTTTATTTGTACACTTGGAATTGGCAACCTAAAGGAAGCCTAGGATTAGGCTTGATGTTAAATTCGATGAGTGAAGGAAGGTAACGGGAGTCAATATGAGCATAAGAAATTTAGTGTAGATAAAGTAGGCCGTGTTTCTAGCAGGATACTAGGGATGTTTAATAAAAGTGAGAATGAGCATGTTGCCGTTAACTTTTATTAAATATCATTTTATTTTTCGATAATGACGCTTTTTAGCCTTACTTAGAACATATTTTGTCTAAACAAAAAATTCCTCTTTTTTTAATCTCTTTACCCTGCGCACCTAAAACAATATCATGTTCTGCAGCGAATACTGCTTCATTATTTTTGCCTTCTCAGATATACCTACAAACTTAGAAATAATAAGAAATCGCTAGGTCCTCTTACGACCTTGCTGTTAGTGATTTCTTAAGAGGATCCGAAATGTTTGTTTTAACTCTAACGCTAGTATTAAGATCTTGTTATACAACGCGTAGGTCAGGAGTATTCTTAAATATGGCAGTGTAGTATGGCGCCCCAATTACGCTATCACAAAGGCATAAATGACCTTCCTATTAGTCACATACTACAGCTTAAGAGCGTGTGAAAAAAATATTTCTTTGGCACCTAGCTTATAGTGAGGGAAAATCCAAGATATTAAAGATCTATGAGGCTAGACATAAATATTTGAAAATGACAACATTGAAAAAAAGACGGGATCTTTTAGACTTACTGTTTCTCTCAAAATTACTAACAAACAAAATTAATTGCTTCCAACTATTGTCAATGTTTCACTTGAAAGTTCCTCGAAAACCGATTACATCACTCTGCCTTCCACTCTGTCGCACAGTCATGGGTTCCAATTCCGTCATTCCTTGCCTCTCCAAAATCCTTAACCATTATAGTAGCTTAATAGTCATTTTTTATGACTCAGTTCTTAAGATACGCAAAATAGTTTTATGTATTATGTAGCTAATAAATGTGTTTCTAAAGCTCACTTAGATAAATTACTGTAAATAAAATGCATGTGGAGTCTACTTGTACTCAAATTATGTATTTAGCTATATATAATATCTAAACCAATGTTTATTTTTAAGGAAGTTGTAATGCATGAATTGTAAGTGGACCTATAAAAAAAAACATCAGCAAACAGCGCATATAATAATAAATGATGCGGTGCACTTGCAGATTAAAATTGCCTAGTTAATCAAAAATTATGATACTTTTTATTAGTATAGGTATATTATTTTATCTTTATGACAAATACCCAAAGTTTGGGAATGACAAATCTAAATCATTGAGTTGCGTGTTAAGACTGGGCTTTGACCACCCGACTTTCCAGGGTAAAAGTAAGAATTACGGTTTAGATCGCTTAAACTTATTTATGAAAGGTTCTGTTTCTTCTTTTTAATGTTTTTTATGTTTAAGTTCTTCTAAAGGAAATAAATGTTTAATCGTTCAGAATAGATTACTAGCTTTTTGCTCGGCCCAACTGTAACTTCAGTTAATATCCCACCGGCGAAAACTTGTGCTCAGCAGTGTTATTCAATCTTATGAGATAGGAGGCTATTTTGACCATGGTCTAATCTATCTTTGTACTCATCATCATTATCATCATATCAGCCGAACGACGCCCACTGCTGGGCATAGGCCTCCCCCAAGGGGGGGTTTGCCATTATCGCCACGCTTGGCAGGCGGTTTGGTGATCTCAGTGTGGCCTACTGTTGTTAGGAGATGCTGCTGCCCATCTCCTGATGGCAGTTTTCCCTCTGTCGGCTCTTACGGGACGAGAGGGGGGTAGTGCTATTCTTTTTATGTGCCGGCACTACACGGCACCATCTCTTCGGCATCATCTTTGTACGAATGTTCAGTATTTTACGCGTGAAAGCGTAACAGACAGACTGACAGAGTTAGTTTCGCATATTTTGTTATACTAGTTATCAGTAATAAAGAATATAATTCAGTTAAGTAGAAACTACTGATGTCACTAATAATGAGGTCTTAACATCTATTGAAACTGTTTGTCAGCAATTAAAAAGCTGGTGTACAGACAACGGCAGGTCAACCTACCCAAAAAGTTAAAGGTCATTGAATTGATTTTCAACTTTAAGTCCAACAAGTAGAGATCAATGTCAATTGAGAAAATTTGACGTTTTGTGGTAGGTTGACGTGCTGTTGTATGTACATTGAAAATAGAATTCCGGGAAAAAAATGTTTACTGTCCCAGTCGATCACTTTTTATTCATTGATAACTTTTTCATAGCAAACAATTTAAAACCTTAGCTACCTGCAACGTTAGATGAAAGAATAAGTATCTACTCGCTACAAATCTAACGAATATGTTCTTAATCCGTAAAGCAATAAATCATTTTTCTCTTAAGGCCCAAGGCAATCCTTCTTTTGAAATCTCACATAACTTAATGATACTTGACTTCATACAATGAAAATACTGAACCTTTCTAAAAGCAAATATACACGAATGTTCGACAAAAGAGATTTGCCTACCTTAGAATAGAGATCTTCCTGACGGATGCCCCTGATGAAGTCATAGAATATGCAAAGAGGCAGAACCATTATGGCTGGCTCTTTGCACAAAGTGCCCGCAGCAGCAAACAACAAAGTTCCGGATAAGGTAAGCCACTTTATAAGTTCACCAGCTTCTTCACTTACACTATCACTTCGACACTTGACTTTCACAGAACGCGACTTCAATTCGCAGGCATCTAAGACTTTCATGGGGCCGCCTCTGCTTGCTTTCAAAAGTCTTCGAAAGTTCATCATGATTTGCTGTACAAGTCCATGGCAGCTGAGTGTGCATGTCTGACGGCTTGAAGCAATTCTTTGCATCATTAAGGTTTTGGTCATGTGCCGACTTACGCGCTTTTGTAGCTCCTCCCGAAGTCTTATATGCTCGTTGTAAAGTAAAAAACAAAGGAGGAACAAATTGCATGCCGCGAGATCAGCTCTGCCCACAATTCCAGAAACGGCTTCTGTGTGTATAGGATGTGCTGCAAACGTGAATCCGGCGACTACAGTGCCCACTTTCATACAGTAGTGTGGCAAAATACGCCGAGCTACGGTAACGACTAGCGCTGTAGCGGTGCAGTGGAGTATAATATTGAGGAAATGGTAGCTCCACGGTTTGAATCCGCTAAAGGCATAGTTGAGCCGGTAGGTGGCGACGCAAAGAGGCCGGTACGATCCGTGAGAGCCGGGGTCTGAAAGTAGGGTCCCCCAGAAATCGTTTTTGAATAATGCCACTATCGGCGTGTGCCCGGTGACGTCCGGATTGGAGAGGATCGCCCGTCTGTAAAATAAAACAGCAACTTTAATTCGGCTTTTTTAAAAGCGCAATACTTAATGATTAATTTTAAGGTTTCTCGTATAAGTGTTGTAGGTATTGTTCGCATTTTAGGTGATACATTTTCCTAGATACAAATTCAAACTATGTATATTGTCATATATTTATCATCAATATTATCCTAATGGTATTCCTGTACTCTTTTTTTTTTTAAATAAATGTGGACAACATCACGTACATTGTTCTGATCCAAAGCATTCATATTTTGGAAACCAGAAACAACGAAGGTACCATAAACACCTAGACCCGAGAAAATGTAGAAAAAGTCTTTTTTTTCTACATTGACCCGTCCGGGAATCGAACCCGGGACCTCGGAGCAGGCGACACCTTGAAAACCGGTGTGTGCGCTCCGCCACGGAGGTCGAAATTGCAAATGTATTTTTTTTAGAACCTCTAATAATAATTATGTGAAATTCTCATGTCATACACGTATTCATGAAACCAGTAGAATAATATACTCTTAAGTTACTTTTTTAAATGTTTTTCCTATAATACATTTTATTAAGCTATTGCATAGCTTCTATCGCGGGCCTTGAGCGTGGAGACCGAATCCAGAAATTCCGTAACGAAAATAACCTAACACCCCCCCACTCCAACCGGCACAGCGGTGATACTTTTTAGTTTTATAATTGCATAAGTTGATAAAAAATGCTATGCAATAGCTTTACCTCGCAGTCTCCGAGTGCCACACGTCTTTTTTATTTTCGTTGTCTCAGTCAAGACGATGCATACTGATGGAACTATACCAAAGACCTATGCCCTATCGGTATCTACGCCGAAAATAATAATTAACCTTTAAGCGTTGTTCTTGCACAATATTCTAAACAAAATTAATATCCTCTTATTGCTTGTGCAAAACAATACAAGAATACTAAATTTAATTCTCAATAAAAAAAATAAAAAAATGTTTGCAATATTGACTATCATCTAGATCTATCAAATCATAATAACCAGTGTTATGTGTCATTCTTGGGTACAATTCCAGTTAAATCATAATTTAAAGTTCATCAATCAATTAAAATAAATGTATTGCTTAGGTTGTGATCAATCAATTGAAATGCGAGAAATGAACAGCTGAACACGAGCAAAGTGCTATTGCATGAAAATCTAAACTAATTTGATACATCACCCGATAACAAAGAATAATCACAGACGAGTAAGCCACATTAAACGAGCTCAGCTAATTAACCGAGCTTGAGTCAGCTCATGACGAATTGACGATCGCAAATGATACCTATTTTGTTTCACACCAACTTCATAATGTTTATCATTTTTTTTTTGTTATATTCTTATAATTGATATGCCAGCCATTTGTTTGCTAATTTTATGAATGTCACTTTTCCCGCCCGATAGTGAGTTCGTATTTGAAAATTACAAATTTAAAATTTTGCACTACGAATCTTTATTGTTTTTGCACTATATTTTGTTTTTTTGTAGTCTCAGTAAAAGTAGCTGAAAGTTGGTTCAAGCGTTATCTATTTTTGAAAAAGTGTAGGAAAATTGACATTGTAATAAAAACGACATAGCAGAAGAGAAACCTATTAATAGTGTACCTACTTAATTGCGATTCTCTGTTGAGACGTAATATAAAGGAACTAATTTTAAACAAGATTGGTTACGGCTATGAAACGCGGATAGCTACGGCACCTACAAACCTTATTCCATTGCAGAGATCCCAGAACAAAGTTATTAAAACTTTATTTAAATATCCCTCCCACACACCAACAAACCAGTTATATGAAAAAAACCAAAATATTTAATTTATCCCAACTATACATATTTAATACATGCATTATAGTAAAAAAAAACACCAATTCTATTAAAAGTAATCTAAAATTACATATACAAAGCAATTCTCATAATCGCCGAAACAAAAATAAAGTACAAAACTATCAACACCCAGAACTAACCATGGAAAGAAGACTGTAAAGTTTGGGGGAGCATAGCTATACAATAAGCTACCAAACGCCATAAAAGAATGTTAAAGTGTAAATATATTTAAAAATAAACTAAAATTGTATTTAGATTCTAGTACCGGCTAATTATTTTGTAACATTATTTTTTACTATTTCTCTATCTCATTGTAAATGAAATGTAATTTCTTATGACAATAAAGATCTTTAAACCTAAGATTGGTTTTATTTATAAGTAATTTGTTAATCTGCTCAAACTGTCGATTTTAATATTGGTTGTGTCGTTTTCTTTTGGGCGCGGTGTCATCACGAAGCTGAGTCATCTTTTTTAAGTAAGTTACTGTTACAGCTAGGTGATTTCAAAAATGTTCATACTTTTCACAAATTTATATTTTATACAGTTTGTTTTTATTTTTACCTGCACGATTCCATTGCAGCATCCCAATGGCTCATTATCAATCCTAAGGAGATAAGGAGAATACCTTGTTTGAATTACTCTGGTTAAGCTGACTATGTGATTCCAGTTAGGATCTCTTTTTAGTATTGTTACCATTATTTTAGAAAACATAAGTAAAAAGCTTACATATATTATGTTACTAAACGCTAAAACGGTGGGACTATTACTCATATTATAAAATAAAACCGGCCAAGTGCGAGTCGGACTCACGCACGAAGGGTTCCGTACCAAAACGGCCAAAAAAACGGGTTTGTTGTATGGGAGCCCCCCTTAAATATTTATTTTATTTTGTTTTTAGTATTTGTTGTTATTGCGGTAACAGAAATACATAATCTGGGAAAATTTCAACTGCCTAGCTATCGTGGCTCTTGAAATACAGCCTGGTGACAGAACGACGGACAGACGGACAGACGGACAGACGGACAGACGGACAGACAGCGAAGTCTTAGTAATAGGGTCCCGTTTTTACCCTTTGGGCACGGAACCCTAAAAACTGTCTTAATTGTACAGAATATACCTAAAATATTTTTTTCCCCGGTCTAAACATAAATACTATATTTGGTTCAGGAATTTTCTTTCAGTAATTCACAAGATATACGAGTAATAAAGACATTACGACATTTATCGGATCGAAGTTTATGACATTATTAATTATCTAATAAATAAATTAAGAATCTTCTATGATTGGTCAGTTAAAAATATAATTTGTAAGAAATGTTAAAAGTAACAACCAAAATATACTTAATTGAGAACATAACTCAATGGGGGCTATCGCTAGTAAATTTGCCACTAGAGGCGCTAGTGTCGCGTGAGGTCCAATATCATTCACTTTGTACTGGTTTTAGCGGAATTTGTTGCATAAATTATAATTTCTTAAATTTACCTGCCGGAAAGTGATCTCCATCGTAAAATATAGCAAATATGGATTATTTGGCGATTAATGTGAACGCTTTAAAAGCGGAATTAAGAAAAAGCGCAAAAATAGGCGGCTTCAAGAGCAACTATTTCAGAAGTTAGTTTGTTGATATCAAGATAGTTATTTATAAACAATATAACCTTAATTAGATTCAAGATATAACACTTAGTTTCGGCGCCAATCGCCTTTTACTGCTATACTTCCGGACCTCAGTCTACAGTGGCGCCAACTGGTGAGCAAAGAAACGGTAGTCCCCATTAGTCAATTCCAAAAAATCCTAGCGTAGCTAACGCGTAAAAATTGTTTAGATTCAAGAGAATTACATTATTTTCTTCGATGTCATAGTTTGAATTGTTCATATTGAGGTAAATTATTTAATCAAACTGAAACCAACAACTTTTGATTACACTTCCTTGAACTTTAATTTTCATAACTTCGCTTTGAGTTCTTTACCAAGATGAAATCCAATATTACCTTCAAGTCTTGGAATAACCTTGCTGTTAGTGCGTTTGTGAATTCTATTAACAACTTCAGGGGAATAATTAGCTTTGTTTATTTGTCAACTTACTATAAGGATGATTTTGTGATCATACCATTACTATAGATAATATTTCTTACTATCATCTTATTACAAACTGGCTACTGCCAGCGTCTTCGTACACGTGGAATTTTGAATTTAAAACTTCGTATAAAACTATCCCACGGGACTCATACCTTTTTCCTAGATAAAAAGTAGCATATAATTCTGTAATTCCAGTCAGTGAACTAACACCGTGCCAAATATCGTATTAGCCTGCTAGAGTAACAAACATCCATACATAGGTACAAGCAGAATGTATCTCGAAAATCGCATTTTTCTTGCATTCTTTATGATTTATGGATTTGTAGTTTTTTTGTTTACGGGTATCAATGTAACATAAAATCTTACGTTTTTCAAGTACCTAATTAAAGTGTAAATTTTACTAAATAGCTCAAAATTGTACATAGTGATTAAAAAAAAATTTCGGTATTTGCATTTTCCGAGAACATTTACCATAGTAATGTATATATTTTTTTACATTATCAGAAAGAAAAGATTTCAACGAACAAAAAACTCCCCGACTTTTTTTCAATAGCTGATATTTTGACGCGAGAATTTTCGATTGAAAATTAGGGTGTTTTTTCGATATTAAGTCAAAATAAGGTGAAAAAATAAATATTTCAAATCAAAAAAATTACAGTGTCTTTAGGATATAAAAAGGTAAGTTTTCACCAAATATCGTAAAAAAATATTAATTTTTGCATAAGATAAAAATAAAAAACCAAAATTTTGATTATTCGAATTTTTCACATAAATTTTGAGGTTATGTGAAAAAAGTGTAATAACAAAAGTTGTAGGTCTCTCTATTACCTACAACTTAGTAGTTTTTTTTCCATAGGACTTGTAGTTTTGCCGAAAATCGAGATACACCGTTTTTTACCCCTAAAAACTCACCCCCTTCCACTTCCCAATCTCAGATCGCCCGTAAATTATTTTTCCTTTCATTTTTGTTATATTCTCGTCCTTTCTTAACGGGTTTCATCCTACTATTTTTTTTTGGTTTCAAAAATTATCGACCCTGGTCTACTAGTTGTTTTTTAAATCTTGATTTTCTTATTACTCCACACAGTAAGAATGCAATATCTAGTATACACCGTCCTTTTTGAACTACCTGGAAAACGAAGGTCACCCGTTATGTACGAGTATAATATCATGGCAGTATTATTTCTTCTTTGTTTTTTAAATATTAAATTTTGATTCAGATTTTTTTTTTGTTACACGTTATGATGCGCACAGACAAATTATTTTGTAGCGGCAGGGTCGCGGTTGAATGGAGCTTATATAGCTACATCTGTGCGCGTCACAGCGTGTTTAAAAATAAATAGCTAAATAAATATTATAATTTTTTTTTTAAAATATCACTGCCAAGATGTTATATATAATGTTTAAATAACGTGGGCTTTGTTTTACAGGTGGTTGAAAATGTGTATAATTTTAGAATCATTTTTTCATTACAAAGTTGTACAAATTGTTTTGGTATATCTTAAATAATTTAAATAGAAATAGGAAAAGTTAAAAATATTTAAAGACCTTATTTTTATTTTTGAGAAACACCATTTTTCGGTAGTTTCTTTTTAGGGAAATTTCGTTTTAAGGACTAGCAGTAATCTGCCATCATAATGTGATGATCCCATGTACCCTGGTATCGTTTTTCTATAATTTCAGGACTTTGTGCAAGCGCTTTCCCTGTTCCTCACTATAATTTTCTAGATTATCTTGAAATATATGTATCCAGGTGACTGTGGTGAAACTTTATGTTCATACTAGTTCCTAAAATCTTGAAGTTTTTCAACATCTGTTGCACAATATCTATATAATTTAGTGCTTTATAGTAACCTAAGAAATCTTGACCATCCTGGCACAAATTCCCTATATGTTTCACCTTGGGAATCAATCATTAGATTAATAAAATTTTCATCTTTTAACAACGTGCGAATTTGAGGACTGTCGATTCATTCATTACGATACCATTCATAAGTTTTTGATTTTTCCTCTATATCTTAACAGGTCTAGGACCGTAAAAATTGAAAACTATATCGCGAAAAATATTTTCGGGTGACAACTTGATTTACATTTTTTACTTCATATATAGACTCTAAATACGATACTGAACGCCTATAAAAATTTTGGAAAGTGGTTAAAATTTCATCCTGTATAGGTAATTAATATTTCTAATAGAATTCATACTCAAGTACGAGTACTAATCATTTCAGAAACAAATATCAAATAGTTTTGGCAATGGAGCTCGGATAATATTCGACATTTCTCCATTGTATCGTAACAGGTTATTAGTGAGATCATTTTAGCACTTGACTAATTGGAAGTATTGGCTTTGTTCATGAGTAATAATATCATGAGTTAGAAAATTAATTAAAAAAAGAAAAAGTAACAGCCTATAATCATCCCACTGCAGGGAAAAGGCCTCCATCATTGAATTCAAGTTACCACTGCAATGATGGGAACTGGCATAATCACCACGCTTGCCAAATGCGGGTTGGTGATCACAAACCCGAGCAAAGTTCGAAAATTCGAATCTTTTTGTTGCCCGACCCGGGGATCGAACCTGGGACCCCGAGATCTTGGCCCGGTATTTAAACCACTAGACCAACGGGGCGTTATTAATTAATTAATATTATATTTTATTATTATGAATAGTCAATTAATAGAGTACCTATTCTAAAACTATAAACGAATAACATTCGCTACGCTTCGACCGGAAAAAAATCAATTCTCAATAAACTAGAACAGTATCATTTTAGAAAATTACCTCTAGTATTTATGAAATCACTGATAACAGCTTTTTATTCTGGAATTCTTTCGTATTGTACATTATTGCTAAAAGCGGTCTCTTTTGGCGTTAGCGACAAATTAGACTTTATAAACAACTAAATGATAAGTTTACTGTAATTCAATAAATTCGTGATTTGCTAAAATGATTTTGTTCTATTTTTTTGAGATTTGATGTTGTTGAGAATGGCAGCAACGTTTTCTCTTTACCATTTACCTAACCGCAATAACTTACTCGCCAGATAACCACTTATTTTCAGTGTAGCCTGAGGTTTATTAATTAGTACCTAACAATTATACATAAGTAGCTATAGTACAATAGCTAATTAATACTATTGGTGATTCGCTAAAATTATATTCTTCTAGTTTTTTGAGAATTTATTTTGTTTAGAAATTACAAAATTAAATCAATGGGGACTACCGTTTCTTTGCTCACCAGTTGGCGCCACTGTAGACTGAGGTCCGGAGGTATAGCTGTTAAAGGCGATTAGCGCCGAAACGAAGTGTTATATCTTGAATCTAATTAAGGTTTTATTGTTTATAAATAACTATCTTGATATCAACAAACTAACTTCTGAAATAGTTGCTCTTGAGGCCGCCTATTTTTGAGCTTTTTCTTAATTCCGCTTTTAAAGCGTTCACATTAATCGCCAAATAATCCATATTTGCGATACTTTATGAAGGAGATCACTTTCCAAATTAAAGAAATTATAATTTATGCAACAAATTCCGCTAAAACCAGTACAAAGTGAATGATATTGGACCTCACGCAACACTAGCGCCTCTAGTGGCAAATTTACTAGCGATAGCCCCCATTGGAGGCAGCACTTAGCTTTAATAGTCCCTTTAAAATGTTTAGTTTTAAGTGTAAAAAATGCAACAAGACATTTTAAAACCTACGAGCTAATCGTGTGTGTGTTTCATAAGTTGTTCTATTAATAAATACTCGTATAATAATATACAGGATGAAATTTTAACCACTTTCCAAAATTTTTGTAGGCGTTTAGTATCGTATTTAGAGCCCATTTATGAAGTAAAAAATGTAAATCAAGTTTTCACCCGAAAATATTTTTCGCAATATAGTTTTAAATTTTTATAGTTTTAAGCCTGTTTAGGTTCATAGGGAAAATCAAAAACTTATGATAAGTATCGTAAGGAATGAATGTGATGTGCATTGCGTAAAGAAAGTGTTGCTAGGCGGCCGTATCAAAAATTTATGATTTTTGGAGGACATTTTCTAAGTGATTTACCTTGACATTTTTGTACTGGGCTATACCAAAAGAAAAAATATGTCATTTGATTTTTGTCTCGTAGATTGATATATTAAAATTTGGAAGGTGATACAATTTCATCCTGTATATTCCGCGACATGGGAAACTCAAAAATCGTAAATGGTATTATAACAATTACCTATTAAAAGGAAGATACGTTTGATTGTATTACGATTTTATAATGAAATAGGTACCTATGTTGATTCTGATTTAGGAAACAGAAAATGAATAATAGTTAAATTTTAAGTAAAGTATAACAAACAAAAACGATAACCACTCATTTCACAAACTCCGAGCGTCTATCCATTTTTAGGGTTCCGTACCCAAAGGGTAAAAACGGGACCCTATTACTGAGACTTCGCTGTCTGTCCGTCTGTCCGTCTGTCCGTCGCTCTGTCACCAGGCTGTATCTCAAGAGCCGCGATAGCTAGACAGTTGAAATTTTCGCAAGTTGTGTATTTCTGTGACCGCAATAACAACAAATACTAAAAATAAAATAAAATAAATATTTAAGGGGGGCTAACCATACAACAAACCCGTTTTTTGGCCTTTTTGGTATGGAACCCTTCGTGCGCGAGTCCGACCCGCACTTGGCCGGTTTTTGTACTTATTCTAATTTTGAATGTCTACAATCCTACAAACGTAAATATTCCGCTATCCCAATGGGGTGACTTTAAGTTTCTTTACCGACCGATCTTGAGGGTTCAGACCGATTGGCTGTTTAATTTACATAAAATATTAGTACGTTTTTACCTGGGGCCGCGCCGTCTTGTCAGAATTTTCATGTTTACCGGAGCGTTTGGCGCAGTGCCCTAACCCGACCGTTTCTGCCTCGAGCCCAATACTGTATAAATAATGGACATGTTTAAACAGCCCGATCGCCTTTGGAATTGATTTTGGGGGTATTTGACGCTTTCATACCGCTACGTGCGAAGTCGCCTGAATACGGTTCAGTAATCATCCGGACGCTCAATGAACTGTGTTTGACTTGCTAACAATTCTCGGTAGAGTACTTTTGAACTGTGCCAACTTCGACTACTATTGACAATGAACAGTGGGCCTAGATAAAAGAGTTTTCAGTGCAAACAAATGGAAGGTTTTTAACGACGATTATTGGTTAAAGGAATAGCATCATCCTTTCCTACAGGTATCGTAAGACTGGACTGACCTGAAATTTGTTGAATAAATACAAAATTTTAATCACGCAATAAGGCCCAATTTAAGAGGGTAAGTGCGGAAAGTAAAAGTTCAACTAACTAACTAGGTATAGTAAGAAGCGACTAACGGCCGGTTCTAATAACCTATCTATCTTCAGTTTTGGCATATCGGAGATAGAAACCAACTTCTGTCTTTGTTTCTCTGGACGGCAAAATTAGAGACAGAAGATGTTTTCTATCTCCGATATGCCAAAACTAAGGATAGATAGGTTATTGGGACCGACCGTTAAGGGAACTACTAGAGCTATGTGCTGCCCCCAATTGATTTAATTATATTACTTCTAAACAAAATCAATTCTTATCAAACTAGAACAGTAATATTTTAGCAAATTATGTCTGGTATTTATTGAATCACTGTTAACTGCTTGTCATTCTGACATTCTTTTGTAATGTACATTATTGCTAAAAGCGGCCTCTTTTAGCGTTGGCGACATATTCGATTTTAGAAACAACTAAATAAAAATTTTACTGTGATTCAATAAATACTATAGGTGATTTGCTAAAATGATATTGTTCTAGTTTTTTGAGATTTGATGTTGTTTAGAAGTAATAAAAATAAATCAATTGGGGACAACACATAGCTCTAGTGGGGACTACTACTACTTAAGGAGAACTGCCAAAAGGAGAATGGCAGCAGCGTTTTCTCTTTACCATTTACCTAACCGCAATGACTTACTCGCCTGATAACCACTTATTTTCAGTGTAGCCTGAGGTTTATTCATTAGTACCTAACAACTATGTGTAAATGACTAAAATTTTTTATTGACAATTTCATTTTTATCTCGTATAGACAACACTTCGTTGTTGTTGTACTTTAATCATAGAGATGGTAATATCCGTACCTTACTTCAATGTGGGAGTGCAACTGCAATGCAACCAGGAGTGGTAAATGAAACGCTGTATTAACTCTATGATGCGTCTATAATTGTGTGTCAATTATTATTATTAGGTATGAAAGTGTGGGTTGGGTGTACAACACACCTCATTAAAATTAAAATCGTTTTAGTTTTATTGTCAAAATAGGATTAGAATTTTAATATCTTTTTGTAATACATTACAATGCCTGATCCATGAATAGCCGCATACATATTTGATTCCATTGTAAACAATTTTTCATCCGTTTATCAACTGATCCCACATAAGATACATCCTTTTATTTAAGATTTCTACTGAAAATCCGGCGTAATAGGCGATTGAATAATATTCTTTTATGGGACCAAAATCGTGCTTACTATGCGAAGAAGGAAAAATCATCTCTAACATCCAGCCATTGTATTGCAAATTGTGAGTAAGACGCCTTTTCCTTCACTTATTTACATAAAAAGTTTCGCCGAGTATTTTGTTCGCAAATGACTTTCGCTTTGGACTCCATCGCTTCAGATCTCGCAAAAAGATACCTACTTATTAAATGTTGAAAATTTGTTTTGATGCCGAAGGCATTTATTTTATAACGATCTTGCGACAATTTGTACGGGAATGGACATTAAAAGAGTACACACACAATCGAAATCGTAGGCTGTATTGTATCATCATCATTATTATCAGCCTATTGCAGTCCACTGCTGGACACAGGCCTCTCCAAATGCACGCCACTTAGGTAGGTCGATCCTCGGCTTCTCGCATCCAGCTCCTGTATTGTATAAGTTGCGAATAAAAATTGATGTTTTTTTGTTTTATTGTTGTCTCAAAAAAATATTGTTATTATTTTTCAGGAATATCATTTTATAGGTTTTTATAAACAAGAAGCACTCGTAAAATATTTAGAAATAAAGTGTTCTTTTTCATTAGCTAAAGCATACTTTAAGGGTATCTTTTTTACTCAAAGACAAATAAAATTTTGGTCTAATAAGATCCTTAGGTACTCCATTTTCATCTCCATCATAATTTCAGGTTCTTCTTAGGATAAAAAATTTTTAGCATCAATGTTGGCTACCTCAGTAAGCTACATTGACTATTAGTTGCCCTAGTTTTATCAAAGCTTGAAAAAGTGTTATTGAATCCACTATAATTGTAACAATAACTTTATTTTTACTCTACTTCGTTTGACCCTCATTAAAAGCATATACCTAAGTGTGTCTTCACTTAGCGGGAACCCATGTCTGTGAGACTTATAAGTGGTACAGAAAATTAGATCTGAATATTTTCTACTGAATTATGCTAAAAATAGAATTTGTTCCGTATAAACAGCTGAAATACAAACTTTTCTAACCAACCTAAGGCCAGCGGAACATTTACCAAAATTACGTCTTAACTATAAATTGGTATTAACTTTTAAAACCGTAATTCTATTGTTTCACTAAAATAAATAATCATTCTTCTAACGTCCTTACCTCAGTCACTATCAAGCTGCGAAGAAACCTCCGCCCAGCGGACTTTTTCTCTTAAGGACATTTTAATTGAAACTTTTGCACAAAATTATCTACAACTACGAGTACTATTTTACTTAAATGATTTTATCATCTTGTGTTGAAATTATAAGCATTGAATTTTTAATGCTATTATGGGTTTTTTATTTTTATTGTAGCCTCAGTGTTATTCTGATGTGATATATTACTGTAAATTTTTATCAAGATAATGTAAAATAGGTAGGTAATTTAAGTAAAGGGATAGTAGTAGATAGTTATTTTTTTTAATTTAGTGTTAATGTTACAAAAATAATGTCCTTCAGAGAAAAAGTCCGCTGGACGGAGGTTTCTTCGCAGCTTGACACTGAAGTAAGGCCGTTAGAAGAATGTTTTTTTATTTTAGTGAAAAAATAAAATTATAGATCTAAAAGTTGATACCAATTTATATAACATCAGACGTAATTTTACTGAATACCCCGCTGGGAAGTGGCTTTAGGTCGGTTAAAAAAGTTTATAATATTTCGGTTCATTATACAGAACACGTTGCGTTCACTTCTCCACCACGGATATCCTTAAAAAAACTTCAATATAATAAATAAAGTCATCTAAAATTAAGTATTGATCCAGGTAAAAACTGCTTCCTTTAATTTTATCTACGGCAAACACGGCAGTTATATTTCAAGTTTATGTTTAGCTATCATACAATAAATATTCAAATTATAATCTTACCCGAATACCTTGAACCCTACATTGCAGCAACATTACTGATATCGGAACGCTATCAAATCGGTATTTACTCTTACAAGTTTTCATGAGTATCGATAAAAAAGACTCACATCCCTAGCTGAATCGTAGATGAAGATAAAGTTCGGGTATAGTGGAAGTTTTTGTAAGGAGTTTTGGCCAGCTGTGGCGTCGAGTCGTCACGTAAGCCCTCAATTACGAAATACTAAAGTGGTTTTCGGCAAGCTCTGATCCAGAACAAAGTTCATCGATTCCATCACGATTATCGGTGTGTTGTACGATTCCGAAAAGAGAAGCAGTATTATTTATAAAAATTAAATGTGGGGCGTATTTTTTTCGTTAATTTTTATTTAGCTAGCTGTTGCCCGCGATTTCGTCCGCGTCAGATTCTGTTATGATCGCGATGATTTTAGCAACATTTTTCACTGATGCTTCGCTCATTTTGGTCGTGATGTTATATAGCCTATAAAAGCCTTCTGCAATAAATGGACTATCCAACACAAAAATATTTTTTTAATTCAAACCAGTACTTCCTGAGATTAGCGCGTTCAAACAAACAAACACTTCAGCTTTATAATATTAGTATAGATTATACTGTGTGACAGCGGATCAAAACAAGGTCATTACTGATTTGTTCTCTACATAGATTTTTTTCTATAACAAATGTTTTTATAGGAGATAATTTAGAAGTCTGAAGTAATAAATATAAAGTGTCTACATTTAATATTAGTTATAGGTACATGAAAACAACCTTCTTTTGTTGCTTTAGTAGTAGGACAAGCAAAATTATTCAACGCAATGCTTTTTAAATTTAGGATCGTAAGTCTTATCCACTTGTCTTAATCTTTCAAAAAACTTGCTTTACATATACGATTTAAAAATTATAGCCCTTTGCTATAACAAAATTCGTGGCCTTGACAGACAGTAGGTTGATAATTTATAAATACAAAACGATAAAGCTACATCTGATTTAGCCTTGTAATTAATATGTAATATGAACTTTCTATGGCAATGTATATTAATTTAATTGACTACATGACCAACTCGGAAAGGTCTTTGGAATTAATTATAAGGCAGCGTGTTGCAGACTTTTAAAATTCATGGTTAAATTTATTGACTTATACACTTTACGCCCCGTCGGTATAGTGGTTTAAATACCGGGCCAAGATCTCGGGGTCCCAGGTTCGAACCCCGGGTCGGGCAACAAAAAAGTTTCGAATTTTCAAACGTTGCTCGGGTTTGTGATCACCAACCCGCATTTGGCAAGCGTGGTGATTATGCCAGTACACCCATCATTGCTGTGGTAACTTGAATTCAATGATGGAGGCCTTTTCCATGCAGTGGGATGATTATAGGCTGTTATTTTCCTTTTATACACGTTATTTAAAATTATCCAGACAAGTGATTAATAAATTCCACTAATAAGAAAATATGTCTTAATATTACGTATATGTAGGTATGTTGCTTTTAAATCGATTACCTACATTCTCTTCGAGCCCGGTTTTTACAAATAAAATACCTACTAAATACGAATTCATTTGACCTTTCTTAGTAATTCTTTTTCTATAGTACCAAGGATTTTTCCAAGAAGATACTCTTTTTTTTCAATAAGGGTTGCTCTCAAGACCAGTACTACAACTTATTACGAGATCATACTTATTACAAGTCACTTTGTAGAATTAAAATAAGAAGTTTAACATGAATGATGAGTAAAATTGAGAGTGTAGGTACTTAATTTAATATTTAGTCATATGGAACCCATTTCAACTAGAACCTACGTAAGTTACGTAACTAATAACAGTAAGCACTTTTGTTTACAGACCGAGCTTTATTTATTAATTACTGTAGCAGTCTTTTCCAGGCTCGAAGAAGCTCTTGTACAAAGTGTTCCGACCACTTGAATGGTTTCCTATGGACCTAGCAACCTATAGTTATATTCTTGTAAATTTTGAGAATTTTAAACTCTACAGTTTTGTCTGAGTTTTTTTATGAGAGTATATGTCTTAAAACCTTTAATATTTGACCATTAAATAAAGTATGTACTTTATTTAATGGTCAAATATTAAATGACATCATAAACACGGAATAAAAACATTTATCAATTGTATATCAGAATTTAGGCCAACAAAGCAGGATTTTTCTACTTGTTCAAGAAGAAGTATTAATTTTTTATTTGTGAAATGTTATATTTTTTATTTGATTCCATACCATCTATATTTTTTATTATATTTATAAGACATCTAAATGTGTGCAAAAACTATATTTGGTATAAAAAAGTTGCAAACTTAGCTGCTGCCCATTAGTGCTCATGGTTTTGAAAGTATAAGTTAGCCCGCAATAAGTACTCATACTTTAAGCAAACTGCTAGTGTCACTTACACTAAGTTAATAATGTACAGTGTTCTCACCTATCATCATACACAAATCCTGCATCCAAGGAGTTGTAGTAGAGGAGGAAGGCCAGCAGTGAGCTGGCCGCCGTCACCCAGTGCCCCATTATGCTGCTACCTACTTCACATCAGTACCAGGAAACCGTTCCACCTGAAAGAGAAACAAAATAGCGGTTAAACTATCAAATTGCCGTTTTCAGATATACATGAGTGGGAGAGAGACATTAATAACAACTGTTTTATTATTCAGCACATCATGTTTCAATACAAGTTCCGACGTGGACCTGACGCGACAGAAAAGGCTCGCAACATCAATGCTTCGTCAGAGAGGAGACTGCTACAAGTGTTGAACAAAACATCGTTTCTAGTATACGCTTTCGTAATGCAACTTTTGGTTTTAAAAACGAACCACGTATATAGGCAGGTTAATAACGCTGAATTGGAAGAGATAGAAGAAACCCATCCGAAATAAACTACGTGGCAAATAGCAATTATCGCCATGTTTAACGCTCGAAACCAATAGATTGATAAAATGGATGCCTCATTATTTAAATAATCTGCAAAAAGAAGCTTTAAGCACTTGGGTTATCTTGTAAAATAAGTACAAAAATTAAGGAACATAATATAGGATCGAATCCGTATAATATGTGACGAAAAGCTAGTTCTTAATAAATTGGTTTATAATATAATGGGTCAAGCAAAATAGCTAGACAAGGCAAATAAGAAGGCTTTAAAATTAACACGTTGTAACGACTCTCTTTAGAAACATGTTTTATCATGCATGATGTTTGTAACCTAATAAATAATATCAGTAAGATAGTTGTCATTTGACAGCTAGATAATACGAGTAGCTAGCTAAGGGTTTTCTGTAAAGTACTTTTCCGGAAAATCAAAGCCAACAGCCAAAATAAATGTTACGTGTGCGTGATCGATACCGTACTTGATCGGGCTGCAGTTGCAACATAAATCTACTAAATGTGAAAACTTTTGTTACGCGACCGGCCGGAGACGCGCGACAGACACGACGTGAAAAATGTTCCCAATGACTCGACGATTTTAACTATTTTCAAGCGTCACATTTACCGAAACCATTTCGAAATTAAAATCGTTTAAAGTAATGAAACCAGGGCGGGACCTGAGCTTGGTTTAATGTGATGACGCGCCGTGAAAAATTTGCTAAATGGAAAAGTTTCGTCCTCGGCATGCAAATCGTTTCGCGAATAGACTAAATAGAAAGTGTTTAGTTGAAAGGTATTCAGCGGTGTGGATGTTGTGCATTAAATTACCTGCCAGTTTTAAAAGTTTTCGTTAAAACTCTATTTTAGGATATATTTTTTTTTAAATTAAAAGACAAAAGATGGTTTTTGTTCAAAAAATTTAAGCCTAATCAATGAAAGTATGAAATTGGCTTTAAGACACACGGCTATCATACTACGTATAAAACTCGTGTTCTATTTGCTAAGGAATAAACGTTGTTTATTGGAATGTACACATATAATTTAAATCCATTTTGACATCGTCTTGAAAGCATACAATTCGTTTTAAACCTTAGTTTCATCAACACGACTGGAAAACTTAATTCAAAAGAATATGTAGAAAGATCTACCTGCATCCGTTTGAAATTGCTGTGCTTTATTAATAGAACCTGATAGATTGAAAATTTTGTATTTTATTCATTTTACATGGCACCTCAAATTTTATTCTTCTTTCTTGGAATATAATCAAACAATAAGAAGAACTAGATTACACGAATGTTCTTGTGTGTTTTAGGAATACCTTTTTTTGTGTAACGAATCTCATTAATGTCATTAATTCATTTCTTTTGTAGTCTTTATTCAAGTGTTCACATTGCACACAAAATTAATGCTATGTAAGGTATCTTTCGATGAGTTAATGCAAAACAGAAGATTGAAAACTACGTCCTGCTTAATACGAAAAAGGACGCTGCCAGTCACGAATATTTAGACGATCGAATTTGGTTCGTACGTCCCATGCGATACAGCATTCTATTGAATAGGTGTAGCGAGAAAAGGGTTAGTTAAAGATAATTTGTTATTGTTATCGTCATTGGATGCAAAGCCGATACGGATGCAGTTAATAGGTACTTTTTGTAGCTGTTTAAATTAAAGTGTATTGGTTTAATATGAAAGATTTTATGAACCTAATCATAATTATTTTATAGATTTAATTACATTTCAGCGAAAACAGCATATGCCGTAGATTAGTGATCAGAATCTAGCTACTCATTTAAGATTTTTACTTTGAATCTTATCAAATAGAACTCCACTCATCCGGTGGTTGATAGTGACGTGTATTATCTAGAATCTGTGTAGATACTTCATGATGCATTATATGATAATATCATATAGTGTATTTGTGCCTTCAATTCTTCTTTAATTCTTCTTCTTATTCAAAGATGGTTTTATATCTTGATGGGAGTTACAACCCTGCATTATCTACAAATATTTTAGAGTGTTGCTGCTATTTTAGGTCATGTTTAAGAATACTTCAACATTAAACATGACGAACATCAAAATTATTTGCAATAAAAAATAACTACAGATTTTTAAAACCAACGTGTAATTTCTTACGCCTTCAGAAATTATAAAGTAGCACATTCAACGAAAGACAGAATAAAACTATACCTACCTATGTTTCTATAGGAAAACAGTGATAGTGACAAAACAAAATAATCAATATTATACATAATATGCAAAACAAAACAATAATCAGCAAAAAGTATCGCCAACTTTTTGTTTCGGAAAGTCAATCCGGGCAGACGGTAATAACTCCGATTCATTTGTTATGGCGGAATGAACCAATCGCACAAGCGAATAAAGCAAAGTTTGTGGACCGAGAATAGACAAAGGATCAGATAGATACAGGTAAATAATCCACGTAAGCTAGTTGGGGGAAGCATTCACACTATTGTTTCGGTTCTGGGACGCAATGGACTGGGACTGGGATTTCCCGTGCAATAGTAAAAATTTCACATTCGTAAAGAACTTCGAAGTTCGAATTTTTTTCGAACGAAACACAGCTTGTGTATCTCGGAAGTTCATACTCGAAATAGTTCGATTGAACTTCGCTCGAACGCAACGAGTGCTACTTACCAGTCGAAGTTGAAGTTCGTATACGAATTTAGCTTAGAAACATTATAAATGAATGAAAAACAGTTTACTGTTGATTTATTTACTAATTTAACATACATGCAACTATTTTATTCCATAATAGATTTAAATTTATTTTTAATATATTTTTAATAAATTTATTTATCCGGTTTTGTGTTTCGACAAATTGATTTTGACACGACATTTTTTCGCGTCCTGTTACACCAAATGCATTTTAGGAAATATAAATAAATTATGTTTTCACATAATGTTTTGTAATTAATATAAGTGTTTTGGCTTTAGGATAGGTATCGGTTTATAAAATAAATGGACTTTGTCATAAAATCTGATCATATGAACTGTTTTTAGATGGACTTTTATTGTTTAAATGCTGTGGCTTTTTAGAAACGTAATAACGAAACATCAGATATTGCCTATGTTATGCCCGATTTCATATTTCAATATGACAGTATTGTAAATAAATAAATAAATAAATAAAATTCATTTATTTCAGGAAACTTAGCATGAAAGCCCATAATAAAGTGTCAGTAAAATCAATAATAATAGTGTTAGTAACAAATATTATAATATAAAAAAAATTTGGTTGCCTGCAAAGTCGGTTTTACGGGCGAAGATTTTACGTGACAACGTCTTTTCACTACAGACACAGCTGACGATACTTTAACCACACGTGTGAACTTGTATTATGACGCTTTCTTGTTTTTCCAACGCCAAGAACGTTCGAGAAAGACAAAGACAGAGACACAAGCATGCGCCGATTCAATGCGCCTAATTCTCTAGTGCTGCGCGCGCGGCAGACCGATCATAGTTGAGTGGGAGAGAGACGCAAGGCATTCGGCGGGCCTCTCTCTCGTTCGGTGACTCATCGTAACGTTACCGAGCGTTACACTTTTTCATAAGTGACTCCCAGCCGCAACCTAATTTAAGACGTTGTCACGTCAAAACTTAAACAATACGACTAAACTAGGGATTTATGCGAGTCCCAGTCGCCCGCGCAGGGGCGCGCGCGCAGGCGCATCCAGTGCCCGAGCAGCGGGGAGTCCCATCTATCCACCAGAGTGCTCAGAATGCTGTTGGTGCTGCCACGTAGGCGCCTCATAAGTAAAGCAAATTCGATTACACGAAAATCGCGTCCCTGATCTCGTTGAAGCCATTACAGAGAAAATAGGCTTATGTTATCGTATTAAAAGAAAGCGTAAAAAACGTTGCTCAGAACAAGTATAAAAATTTTAAAAAACTGTAACCCAACGAAAAAAATGCAATGATTTCAAAGTCACCCTGTATTATTATATAATATTTGCTGTATTGTGTAAACGTTTTTGTACTCAGAATTTTTAGTCTTCTTTCATTTGAGACTCGTTATGACTTGACTGCAAACTTTTTTTTTTAAAATACCCCTTTATATTTCTTTAAAGTATTCGCCATGTAGCTTTTTTTAAATAAAAATGGCATATGTCTACCGGACTATAATAAGGAATCGAGTGATACCTCATTTACTAAAATCGGCTCAGTAGTTTAGCCGCAAATGTGAAACCCACATAAATACCCACATTCATATACATTGTATAGACTGCTAAATTTATTGCCCTTCCTGTTGGCTTTGCCATAGTCGGGTAAAAATGGGCACGGAGTCAATGTTAGTTCAAATTTTCTTGTAACACCAGAAAGTTAAAGGTGCAAACTCCTACTAACTAACATTTGATGAAACAACCCTAGCTTACAGCGATAAGAACATGCTTGAATAACCGGCCAAGTGCGAGTTGGACTCGCGCACGAAAGGTTCCGTACCAAAAAGGCCAAAAAAGCGGATTTGTTGTATGGGAGCCCCGCTTAATTATTTATGTTATATTGTTTTTAGTATTTGTTGTTATTTCGGCAACAGAAATACATAATTTGTGAAAATTTCAACTGTCTAGCAGTCGCGGCTCTTGAGGTACAGCCTGGTGACATGTAGACGGACAGACGGACAGACAGCAAAGTCTTAATAATAGGGTCCCATTTTTACCCTTTAGGTACGGAACCGGAAAAAAAATTGACGCCTGTTACGTAGTGTCTCGGTCGCTAAATTTGTTCAGCGCCGCGCGCGGCATGCGAGGAGATGCGGGTTCAAATCCCGCCTGAGACATAATTTTTCAAATTTAAATACTGATATAATATTTATAGTCAAAATCGCGCAGTGACGTCTAGTTTCGTTTCATTTACCCGTCGCTTATCATAATTACTGAATTTATCTCCTCCTCTATTATTCTTACTTTGTTTGTGTGCATAATGTATCGTTAAATCCTAACCTTTGAGTGACTCTAAGGTTAGGACTCTAGTTATTTCTATGGGCTTGAAATATCACCCCTTTGCTCCCAGCTCCAAGGACACATTCTTGCTTTCTTCGTGCTTGTCGACTCTTTGCTCTAAGGACTGAAGGATAATGTGGTTCTCCATGGTGAAGTTCAATTATTATTAACCACATGATCACATGTCAAGTACTTAGGTATTTGTTAATCTTTGGAATAGAACGCCCTGTTTCTCCGCTTTCCTTCACTGTATTTACAACTAAATTTCTGTTAGTTTCTACATGGCTATAGATTGTATGTGTTAGATTTATTATCTAGTTTTATTTCTAATATAAATATAAGCTTACAATATTTGGCTTCGTATTATATGTATTAGCACACTCATATTATTATACTTTCTTGTGTTCGTTGCAAACCTTTGTATCTTTTTATACTTTTTTACTCTATGTATAGTTAAAGCAAGTGGCGAACTCCACAGCTACTGAGTACCTACATATCTCAGAGCGCCGAAAAAGAACCCACGATCTAGCGTAAACGGCCAAATCACACCAAATCTTGCCTTGCGTTAATTTAAAATTTTGTTTAAAATGATAAGATACAATATGAATTTTTTGGGTGTTTTTATGGGATACTTAGCCTAATAAGACCAACTCTGTGTGTTATTTACCTATGATCGAATAAAGATATTCCCTCGTTTTGATTTCGTTTGGTTTTTGAAAGTTAAATTTATTAACATAATTGACTCAACGTAGTTATTTTCTCATCTTCAAATTATTCTAAAATGAAAATAAAAAGTAGCGCAGAATAAAACATGATGTGGAAGTAAGCTTAGGTACAAAAAAATGTTACACAAAGTTAATTTTCGTTCCATGAACTTTGTTATATTCAAAACTCACATGTCGAAGTCATATCGCTCGTATCATCTCGTCTTTCACACAAGATTAACGCTCAATTCTGCACGTAAATGTCGCTTCAAAAGCTATAAATTCCTAGGCGGCTCGTTTTACCCGTGAGAACGCACAAATTTATCGGAAATTAGTGGAACTTCTACACAATGAATAAAGGTGTCTCTAGTGGTGAGAGTCCCGTGGGATTTATTTCGTAAACCAAAATCGGATACCGGACTTGTGTAAAACTTAACGAGTTAATTTTTTTTGAATATGAATTAAATAATGATTTCATATTTTGGATGTCGATTTTTGTTTGTATTTTTTGAAGCGCTTTTTTTATCGTCCCGCCATGTTCTTTTTTCGTAAATATTTTCATAATGTCTCAGCTTCACAATTTTTTCCCTTTTAATTCTCTTCTACACAAACTTTGTTCTGACAATAACAACACAACAAGAAGAAGGATTATCCAATTTGGTGCAGTCGATCGGAAGCTAAACGCGTTACGTGTATACACTTTGGTGATTAATTTTTATTTATATAATATAAGAAAAGATAGAAGATAGATTAATACAAAATATTTTCACAGAATACATACCTAGTCATTTATTGCTTTATACATATAGGTGGTAAAATTTATCTATTTGGATATCATCCCAGGAAGTAGTTAAGTATTATGATGTCTCTGTAATCAAAACCGTTAAAACGGAAAGTAATTATCGTTTGTTAAGCGGCCCATTGAACATTATAAGGCTTGAAACATCTCGCTTGTTAAAATCTACGCTCCGACCAATAACATCAAGGCCGCTTGGAGCTCTTGAAAGTAGATGATGACGATCTAAGCAACGCATAGTTTCAACTGCTTACCTCACGGACAGTACAAATATCTAAGCAATGTAAAACCCGCCGTACCAGAGTCAAGAAACTTAGTACTTACCAACCGTATTAAAAAGGCCATTGAGTGTAATATAGCTCCAAAGTGTTGGGCAAAGCCAGCTGACGAACTGAAATCTGAATTGCATTATTTCGTCTGAGCCTGAAGTCTTAGGGAGGTAAAGAATATCTATCGACAGACATACTACACGCAAGCACCAATTTAAATCCACATTTGTAGCTAGAGCCAAGCCGGGTAAGACAAATAAGATCTGGCTAATAAGACAAATCCTAATTGACCAAAGCTCAAAATACCAAAAAACAGGCATTTCATCTGAAACACAGTTTTTACGTAGCGCTTCAAGCCCCAAGAGACAACCGGTTGACGCAATAACAATTGATTTTAATTGTGTCTGGAATATCTGATCGTCAAAGGTTATATAATATTCAGCCACAAAATCCTTTTCAGCAAAAATACCTGCAGCGTGGCCTAAGGTAACATTTCGATATAACTAAAGAGCTTCTGATACGCAGAAACCTTATCGCTCCAAGCAGCATCGCATTCGAGTACTCCAGCTCTATAGAAATACCCAATGCAATATTATGTGAGCTCTATATCAGATGGAAGCCGAATTCCAAATGTAACCGAATTCAAACTCGATATTATGTATCCCGCTACCAGCCTTTGTACCTATGTAGGTGCCACAGTAAGTTCTCTTCCGTCTTTCTCAAGTTGAGGGATGCCGTAAGCAATAGGTCCTTCAAAAAAGTTGTGAGTCTGAAATATCGTGTATCGATTTCGGGATTTATTTATGAAATATTAAGTTTTGAGTAATAGTTTTTGTTAAGAGTCGATCAAACGTATCTAAATATGAAAAAATACTAGATGATTTACAGTATTAATTACTAGGTGTAGCCCGCGACTTGACGACCGTGGCGGAGTGGCGTACACACCGGTTATCACCTGCGGTTATCACCTCGGAGCAGGTGACACAAGGTGTTACCTGCTCCGAGGTCCCGGGTTCGATTCCCGGACGGGTCAATATAGAAAAAATGTGTTTTTCTACATTTTCTCGGGTCTGGGTGTTTGTGGTACCTTCATTGTTTCTGGTTTCCAAAATACGAGTGCTTTAAATAGTTATTCAAATTGGGATCAGAACAATGTATGTGATGTTGTCCACATTTATTTAAATTTATTTATTTTACTTCGTACGCGTGTAATTACGGAAAATTTGAATTGCCTTACAGTAACCGTATATTTTTCCGGAATAAAAGGTGGCCTATGTGCTATCACAGCCCGTAATCTATCAATTCAGTCAATCCAGCGCTACCGAGTAACAAACATACATTTAAACATTCGCAATTATAAATTAGTAAGTTTTCAATTATTTGTGCCATGTGGAACCGGAATAAAACCGAATAGGATGACTCCTCCTTGTCCTGCATGTCGTTAAAGACGGCTAAAGGGGTGCCTATTATTTTCCGAAAAAAGCTAGAGCAGCGTTTTCTCTTCTTTGCCAAACTGCGATTGCCAACCAGCCTGCCAAGCATGGTGGTCAGAAAATTACGGGTCACAATGCTAGACACAATAGAAGTTTTATTGTTATCACGTCGACAGGCGGTTGGTGTCCCGAAAAGTGTTTAGTAGTCCAAGTGGGTTATAATTTGGTAGTGGCTATCTGCAAAAGCTGATAAACAGGTACTATATGGCATGAACCAGACATATTATAGTAAATAACCGGCCAAGTGCGAGACGGACTCGCGCACGAAGGGTTCCGTACCAAAAAGGCCAAAAAACGAGTTTGTTGTATGGGAGCCCCCCTTAAATATTTGTTTTATTTTGTTTTTAGTATTTGTTGTTATTGCGGCAACAGATATACACAATTTGTGAAAATTTCAACTGTCTAGCTATAGCGGTTCTTGAGATACAGCCTGGTGACAGAGCGACGGACAGACGGACAGACAGACGGACAGACAGCTAAATCTTAGTAATAGGGTCCCGTTTTTACCCTTTGGGTACGGAACCCTAAAAATGAAGTTACGGCTTATAATCATCCCAATGCAGATCAAAGGCCTCCATCATTGAATTCAAGTTACCATAACAATGAAAGGGTGGTGATAACAAACCAGAGATACGTTCGAAAATTTGAAACTTTTGTTGCTAGGTCCGGGAATCGAACCAAGGACCCCGAGATCCTTGCCCGGTACTTAAACCACTAGACCAAAGCGGCGTCATAGTAAAGTGGTTAAAATTCAAAAAAATTACTAGCACATACAGAAAAACAATATAATTTAAAAGAATTTTTACTACCAGTATAAATAAAAGTCTCATCAAATATTAATCTTTAAATGGAGTTACTTTTATCTGTACCATAATTTAATATGGCAAATCTCGCATCGTTGATAAAGCGGCACATGTGTCTTCCCCATTCCCTGGAGATGTGCGAGTGCCTTTAAATGCCTATTTTATGCCAATTTATTCGTGACTCGATCTGCGTTAAATTTATTTGAGCCATACTTTGCAGCTGTGCTGTCTGATCGCTCACGTGATTGAGTCTTCGTTCAGTGATTATTTCTGAGGTTACAAATTAGTATGGATGTACGCGGAGATTGTTTTCCAACTTTGTGCCTGCTTTTTGAAACCGTGGTATAATATATAGCTGTTCCCCGCGACTTCGTCCGCGTCAATTTCCGTTATTATGAATGCGATTATTTTTGCAACATTTTTCACTGATGCTTCGCTCGTAATGGCTGCAGCATGATGTTTTATAGCCTAAAACCTTTCTCGATAAATGCACTATCCAACACAAAAAGATTTTTTCAAATCGGACCCGTACTTCCTGAGATTAGCGCGTTCAAACAAACAAACAAACTCTTCAGCTTTATAATATTAGTATAGATATACTGTGCAGAGTTTTCTTAGGGCTAAGTGTAAGTTTCTGCCAGCTAACGTTTACTTATATTTGTATACGTGTACTGAATGTCATATGTCTTTGTGTTTAGTCAAAGGGCGTCATAAATAACTAAACAATCAAAGCTATTGAAAGGTTGTGCTAAACAATAAATGTATCACAAGCGGCTCACACAACTCCATGAAGGTAGTAATAACTCTATTGTAATACTTATCTAAGGTTCACACGTGCAAACCGTTAAATAAAATGTTCAATATCATTCTGTAAAGAGGTTATGAGATAGGGATGGGCAATAACCAGCTCCCAGAATGCAATAATAAGCTCCAGAACATATTGCAACGGATAATAAGAGAACCGGAGAGTTGCGTTGTAGATCGAATAAAATGTGGTTATATTACGAAATCTTTTTACTGTTGAAAAAACCGGGGTTAGTTAGGTTACTGCTATAACCGGTAATAGGATATTACCTGTTGACTTTGAACCATGAAATATGGAAAGTAATACCCTCAGATATAAATAGGGGAAAACTCTGAAAACTAAATTTAAGCATTTAATAATATCTCAGAAAAAATTACAAGACTAGATTTCTAAACTATTTGTAAATTGTGTTCCTATAAATTTGTACGGAACCCTCGGTGGGCAAGTCCGACTCCCAATAGACCGTTACAATTTTTATATGCAATTCAATGAGGCATTTCATTATATTAAGGATCTGATTACTTAAATCAATTATAATTATTTAAAATTTTGATTAATACGAGAATTTCTACTAATTGTAAGCCTCAGTATTGACTTTTAAGAGATTGACACTATCGATTTCATCTTATCGATAAGGCCTTATCTAAGGTAATTGTATGCTTTATGAGTAATAACCATAGACATGAAATAATAAACCTAGATACACAGTTAGTGATCTAAACAAATTTTAATAAGCACCCAGTGGGTGAGCGATTTGAGCGTGAAAACGTAATACACATACAATTATTAGTTACTTTATAAATAAAAATAACATTCCTTTACGTATGTAAACGTATTACAATATATTTAAAACAAACTTATTCTTTTACAACTTAGGCCAAGACAATTGCACGAGCGTAACTCGCGCTGCCAAGATTCCTCTTTCTTATTTATTATTATAAGACATCCGATATCGTAAAACTGACCATATCTACAATAAGTTTCCGCAATGTCTGTCGAAGAAACACGAAATTGTTCGACGATGTGAAATTGATTGCTCAGAGTAAAACCGCACAATTCGCCTGGATCGTTAGCGTTTTCCGTTCATAAGGAATTCATGGGCTATCTCGTCCTATACATTATTTAGTATATATTTTTATAGTAGTTTTTGAGGCGGCATGCATATGACTACAGGCTGCACATTTTGACGCATGTTTTTCATATCAGCTATGTGTTATGTTAAACACAAATTCTTCCGTTTAGTTTGACATATTTTTATGACCAAAAGTTATAAAGCCATGCCTTTATTTTGCAGCAATGCGAGCCCCGGCCGAGCTGCTTGTGTGACCATAAATCAGAGGGGGTAATACATTATGATTGTATGTGTTGTATAGGCTATTTTGGCAAAACAATGATGCAGACTAATTTAAAAACATAAACATTTTCGTATAAATTATATCAAACAAAACCGGCCAACCGGACAACGCGTACCTAGTGTAAGTGCTTGTATATCGTAAAAACAATTTGTTTGATTTCACATTATTTTACTATGTTTTTTATGTTTATTAATTTATACAACAAACTCTTCCACGTGGCAAACAACATTATCCAACTATTTTCAATTGGAATTTGAGAGCTGCAATGGTAGGTAATCTTTTTTATTTTGTTAATACTGTTGTCATTAAATAAACAGTTCAGTGCTGTATATTTTACAAGTGTTTACTTAAACAGCTACAAAAGTTTTAAAAGACCTATAAAAAGTAACTGAACGTGACAAAAGTATGATGAAAAATAGCTTTAAAGTACTCTAAAAGTCTCTGAGTGAAACTGCAGACACAGACAGACGGATATACAAATAAACGGACTACTTTTAAGACCAAAAATTATTACAAGTATATATTGTTTTATCATTAAATCCGATAGTTTCAAATCAATCTTTACTTTAAACTTTAGCATCTCTAACGTCAACCAAATACGGAACATCACATTTTATGCTGTGCTACGAATGTCTACGAAATAGCTACGAATTTTAAATCAGAAGTGGTTTTAGCTACGAGTGATTCCTATGAGCATTGTCAACAAATCTTTTGTCTGATGTGAATTTAAATGGTTGGTAATGTTCACGAATTCAGTTTATTTTTTAAAATAATTATTAATAACTCGTTTATAGGAATAATAAGAACTTCAGTCTTTTATTTCTTCGGCATTATAATAATATTTTATAGTGTTTTAAATCTAAAAATGTTTCGTTGCCTCCCCTAAAATTAAACATAAAACGGTTATCGTATAACTGTAGAAAGTCATAAAGTTTTATTTTACAAAGAAAAAGTATGTAAGTGGCCTAACCATACATTTACCAAAGCTATTTTTTAAATTGAGCTTAACGTAAAAAATGTGATCTTATAAAGATATGTAGCTGTTTTTACCAGTAAGAAAAACAGAAACTAAATAAAAAATAGCAATAAGAAGATAAAGACTTTTATTTTATTTAATAATAATATACTGTGGCGATCGAGTACCTTAACAAATACCAAGTAAAATCATGGCAAAAGCCATTTGTCTGTATATTTTTATCCACTCATCCATTCATTTTTAATATCGAGGAAAATAAATTTGATGCGATAGTGATGTAAACAATGAAAAAATCATTAACCTAATATTAATTTACCTTTAAAGCAATACAATCCTTTGTTTGTTCACTTCATTATAAAGTTTTTGCACTTATTTAGAGTTTGCTTTGTAATAAAAGCCGGGAAATTTAAATCCGAATTTAAAAAGTTTGATGAATTGACAAGAGTTGGATTTTTTTTATTGGTACAGTTTTATTGTAATACTGTCACTGGATTTGATCATCTGATAACGAAGACGCCTGCCCGCCTTGGCCGGCAGTACGTACGAACACTACAAAGGCAGCGTGCGTGTGCAGGCGGTTCCGCGGAGCCATACCCGAGCGCTCCTCTCGCCGGCCGCTTGCTGACTGACGTTGCTCCACACGACACATCTGCATTTAAGAAGCCGCTATCGTTATGCGACTAATCGATTGGTCTGAGCGAGTGAAACTGTCTCCTATCCCGCTTTCCTTGACTTCTCTGTCGTCGCTCGCGCAGGCGCCCTGTGCACTCATTTTGTTTTAAAAGTGGAGAAAAGTAAATAAACTCGTACGAAATGTTTGTTATGGAAACAGTGGATGCAGTAGATTGAAAATTATATTGTAACGTTTGCATAGTTGCTGATTTGGATGTATATTGGGGGAAGTGTGGATGGTATTTGGTTGAGATGATCTTAAGTATTTCAATGAAGCAGTGGTTTTATTTGAAGTGGTTATTGTGAGTTAACTTGTTGCGCCGCCACCCTGCGACTTTATTCCTCGATGGTATACCACGCACGCTATTTTACGCCTCTCAAACCCTGTTCCTATAGTGGTAGGTAATTAACATCAACGTTTCAGTAACATTTAATTGGCAGTCATCATGGTGTTGACGGTAAATAAAACCTTTTTAACATACTTTTACTGTTTCAGAACATCAAATAAGGAGATGTTTAATAAAAACTTTTTTATGAATTTGCCACAAATGTACAGTGCAATAGATTTAGCAGAAGGCAAAAATCACTATACAATTTACATCTGATTAGATTGATACCGAGCAAATTGCCGTTTTCTTTTTAAATCTAGGTACAGCTAAAAAATATTCTAATTTAATTCAACTGCGAGACTGTAAGTAACTTAATCTCTTTCGTCTGGAACTAGATTAATAGGACTGCAATAAAATGCACTTTGTTAAATACATCTATCACTGTTTATGTGAAATTTAAAAACTATCAACCTGACTTTTGGCATCCTGAGAAAGTTTTTTTTTTATAAATTATGGGCTTATTCTTGACTACATACTTAACTATACGGTTAAGAAGAAGTCTAAGATGGTGCGAGCTTACCCAGAGGTACTGGTTCTCCCACACACCAGCGGAACATAGAAAAACTGTTTGGCGCTGGACTCTGGCAGGAGGGTGGTAGCATCCAGGCAGCCTCTTACGAAGCCTACCACTGCAGACGGATCTGTTAGCCGTCATGATTGGTTAGAAAACCAAAGATGCCGTTACCCAGGGTGGACCACTAGGAGGTAGATCCCACCACCCCCATGGGTTTAAGGAAATGTCAAAATCTTACAGAATAAATTAAACCTAAGAGAAACTAAGTTGTTGACTTCACTTTGATTTTTACGTAGAAACCGTTTTTATTCCTTAATTGATGGATGATGACAGATTAATTGATGGTATTAGATTAATATAACAATGTAATAGCCGAAATCATAGTTTTAAATTTATTCTGACAGCTTCATTAAGGTGGTTATATATTTTTAACAATTTTCGTAACAAATATTGTCGGTTCAATAACAAACCTTTGTACAGACGAATGATTAACGTCCTGAGTAGGGCGCGATTACGAGCGGTCGCTCGGTAAGAAAAAAATTGTGTCTATTTTTTTCCTCATTATACCTACTCACATCTTTAAATATTAGGTAAAACTTAAGATTTTTATATTATACATGTTATGACGCTGAAAAACTAACACCATTCAATGTCCGGGAGAGGAGGATAGACCTAATAGGGGTAGGGGATAGGGGAGACCAGGGATAGTTGACTATAATGGTAGGTTTGGTTTGAAACCTAGGTCAGTTTCTCCTTCCTCTTACTAGATGTTACTGGGAACGTGAAATCGTATACTATCTTTATAACCCTATTTATAACATAAGCTTTGTAACCTTAGTCTACCTACCAATATAGTCAACTAGCCCCGGTCTCCCTTCCATACAAATTAGAATAATACTGTACCTGTCAATAGATCAAACTTTTCAGCCCTTACTGTATTCTGACTTACTGCTACTATTTATTGTTTTCCGTGTCACTCACCACTAGACCAGACTATAGTTTTAATATTGTAAAAATCACCCGCATCAGCAATATTGCATAACGCCATAAAAAAAAAGTCTTATTCAACTATTGAACAGTAATTTAATAAGAGCTAATATCCCATCGATACGATTTTTTTATGCGTAAAGGTGAAGTTTTTCCAAAAAAACTGATAACATCGCTTTCCCGGATAGTAAAACTTGTGAGCTTGCTAGTGGATGTAGGTAGTACGCAAACCGGATATCCAATATGAATGGCCCGTTGCGATAGTACCCGTTTTCAACATGTGGAAATTTAATCCGGTTGTAATGTACATTCTACAGAGCTTAGTAAGAATATCGTAAAACTTCGTTTTGGTTGCGTAATCCTGATGCTAAAATTAATAAATATTTTGTGGTTTGCCGGATATTTCCAACTGTGTAGTAATGAATAATATGTCAATAATATATGTTCATACAGTTTCACAGTAATTTTTGTTAGTTTTTTGAAATATTAAATCATAATGCTTTAAAATAAAAATAAAAATCTTTTTTGTGTATGTTTATAAAATAAAATTTTATGGCGAAGTTGGATGGATTAATACTAACGGACCCCGCGAACTTCATATTGCCTCAGAATAGTATTCGATTTTAAATCTTAAATGTCACTGTCATTAAATTAATGACGTGGTTAGAAAAATGTACGAAAAAATAAATTTGCTTAATTATTTACTTTCCAACGTTTTTAATACTTATTAGGTATCCTATTCCCGACAAAGACAAATCCAAAAACACCAAAATCATAAAAGTCGGTCCAGCTGTTCTTCAGTTATAAGTAGTGTTACTAACACGTTCTTCTTTTTTATATATATAAGTGTCTACGCGCGACAGCGCCGACAGCTACGTCACAGCTACGTAATAGAATAAGTTTAATTTTGTATTTAAGATAGCTGTTAGTAGGTGCTTTAGCTAGAGATCTATAGTTTTAGTTATGTTGTAAAATCACCTCATACATCATACGATTTATTAAGCCAATCATAGCTCTCCCTTCACTTTACTTGTTAACCTTGAAGCCCAGAGGTGGGACTCTCAGTAATATTGTGTTTGTATCCTAATTTTATCATGCTAAGGTCTAAAATAGTGAAGTGTTAATTGCCTTCGTATAGTAGTTTAGAACGTAACTCTTGATATGCCACTTCACATTTGGTCGCTGTCGGCTTAGCACTGTCCCTTGTTAATTAATTATTATTTTAAACTTATTAAAAAGGAGCAATTATAGTTTTAAACAAGCTTTTATTTCTCCCTTTGTTCGAGTAGCGAACAAAATTGGCGACCGTGACAGGACAGTGCTTAGTTTTGAAGCGATTTTGGAGTTTTTACAGAGCCTAATATCTTCTATTGAGGACGGACAGAGGTCATCACCACGTCATCCGCCACATCGAGCATCACCGAGGGTCTAGGAGAGTATCCGGCCTTATCCTGTGCGTTGGGCGCTGACGTTTGCGTGTGCGTGCCCCGAGTTCTACGTGCTCAACGTGAAATTCTCCAGAAAAACCGTGAAGTCACCGTTTGGGAAGGCGAATCAAGGTCTCATCGACGCAGCGAGGGACTCCCAGGGCGCAGAACAACTGGACTGCGCTGCCACCTTCCCTGTCTGATTGTCAAGTGAGCCCGTTCCTTACTATCCTTCCAATAATTTCCCCCTTGATTTGTGTATACAGGGGCTAGCCTTCAAGGTACCGATTTAGTGCTAGGTATCGCCTTTAAAATTTACCTATTGCAATACCTATTTGTGCTTTCTACTTCTTGTGT
Source organism: Anania crocealis (assembly GCA_949315895.1). Classification (NCBI taxonomy): domain Eukaryota; kingdom Metazoa; phylum Arthropoda; class Insecta; order Lepidoptera; family Crambidae; genus Anania; species Anania crocealis. The sequence continues at coordinate 4,894,218 of OX438856.1, forward strand.
AGCCTTTTACGCCTTCATGTGGCGCTTTCTTTGCACACAAGCCTAATTGAAGCACGCCTACGCATCATCGGCCTAATTTTATAATAATAATTTATTATCCTTTGAGATTTACAATAGGTATTTGTGCCTGTTAATTCTGGTGTAGCCTACTGCCGCATTCATAACCTAAGCTGAGTTGCGTATTTTTATTGGCTTACAATCCTATCGCATTGCCTATTGAATCTTCTAATCTCTTTGTTTTTAAGGATTAAATTGCTCTCAAGACTTACCTAGTTCATAAAGGCAATCCATTTGTTACCTTTCACCATCACTATATCACGAAATTCACTATATTGCCTATCTTAATCGCACTAAATCACCGCAAATATTTGCCATCCTTACGTGCTTTCTCATAACTGTTCTCATCAGGACTGGCCATAATTTACTACAAGGCGCATTCCAATACCTTTATTATTCAATAGGTACGCATCATCTTGCTTCGTTTATTGTTGCTTATCTTTGTGCCCCGTGCATTCCAGCTCATCAGCGCTGCATTTCTACCGCCACGCCCGCATTGCTGCCGGCCGGCTACATCGCTGCAGCGCTTACTGGTGGCGTGCACCTGATCTGCATTTCGCATCGGAACAAAACGAGGAGCGTATCGTATGCAATTTACCTAATTTTTGTGCTTAATTTCGTAGTTCTTTTGTAAAAAATGCCTGAAACTGATGTTTCAAAGTCTGAAATGAGTCTTAAAGATTTGTTAGCTAAACGTAGCTCAATCAAAGGGCGCGTAACGAGGTTTAAAAACTATTTAGATTCTGTGAGTAATTCTGATAGCCTTTCGTCGCTAGAATTACTTAAGCTTAAAAGTAAATTGTCTAAATTCAACGCATTATTTACAGAATTTGATTTAGTGCAGGAACAGATAGAAGTGATTAATGTTTCCACTCAGGACGTTGAATTAAGCACGAGAGACTCAATCGAGCAGGATTTTCATAATTATTTAGCTCAGGCGCAGCAAATTGTTAATGCGAGTAGTGATGATTTTAAGTCTTCCTCGTCGCGACGGTCTAGCGTTCATTGCTCGAGTCATCATCATGATGATGATAACGAAATTCTAGGTTTCAAGTTGCCTGTCATTAAGATACCTACTTTCGATGGAACCTATTTCAAATGGCTGGAGTTTCGGGATATGTTTGTCTCACTCGTTCATGAACGTAAAATTCGGGAAGTTCATAAGTTCCACTATTTGAATTCTTATCTCGAAGGGGAGGCGGCGCGAGTAATTAGTAACTTAGAGGTGACCGATAAGAACTATGCAGAGGCGTGGAAGCTTTTATGCGATAGGTATAATAATAAACGCCAGCTGATTAATAATCACTTGAAATCTTTATTTAGTCTCGAGTCCGTGCGTGAAACAGAAAGGTCATTACGGTTTATTATTGATCACATCACAAAGAATTTACGCGCTCTTCACACTTTAGGTTTACCTACCGAAAAATGGGACGTGTTAATTATTTATATTGTTGCGCAAAAATTAGATTCAAGGACATGTTTTAAATGGGAGGAGCACCGGAATTCGTTGAATGAGATACCGGGTCTTGATGATTTCTTTAGCTTTTTGAGAAGTCGTGCTGATGTTTTAGAGACGGTTAATTGTAATTCACAGCCGGCTAAACAAGCTTCGTCGTCTGGCAGCACGGGTAGGCAGAAACCACAGACTAGGGCTATGCTAGGTACCTCTGCGGATAGCTCATCCCCACCTATGCAGTTGTCGTCGATGCAATCTTGCAATGTGTGCCAGGGTTCGCACCGTGTTTATGAGTGTCCTGTTTTTAAAGTCAAGTCCATTGATGACAGGATGTCTGCCGTCGAGGTATTAAAATTGTGTCACGTTTGTTTAAGGCCGGGTCACAAGTCACAGCGGTGCAAGCTGTCCGGTGGTTGTAAAAGATGTAAGCAGCGCCACAATACGTTACTGCATGATCGTTTCTTTAAAACCAGCGGCCCTTCTGCGTCTCAACCTGTTGTCACTATGTGTGCGTTGTCGTCCTCCGAAGCGCTTCTTTGTACGGCTGAAGTGGATTTGATCAACCCTATTACTAATGTTGTGGTTACAGCGCGAGCGGTTTTGGACAGCGGGAGCCAGTCTTGTCTTATAACATCTCGCTTGAGAGATGCCTTGCAACTGACTTCTCAGATTTTGATTAGGGATTTAGTCGGTATAGCCGCCATTCGTGTTGCGAATAAAATTGAGCGATGCGCGGTACGCGTTCAGTCTAGGTGCAGCGCCTTTAGCGCTTTATTATCTTGTATTGTGTTGCCGATTATTTCTGATAAATTACCGACGCGCTCCTTTAGCAGGGACCATTTAAATTTAGCGGGAGTTCAGTTGGCCGATCCTCAATTTAACAAGGCGCTAGACGTCGATCTGCTTCTTGGCGCGGAATTATTTTGGAGTTTACTAGGATCGGAGCAGCGTTCATTAGGTGACAATTGTCTAGTTCTGCGCAGTTCTAAACTTGGTTGGCTTGTCACTACTCCAGTAGTCTCTGATAGTTCGAATAGTGAAGGTCTTCATTGTGGTCTGTTGCGAAACAACGATACGACTATTGCTGATCTAAACAATAATTTATCTAAATTTTGGGAGTTAGAGAAGGTTCCTCGTACCAAGTCAGTTTTAACCGAGGAAGAAGCGTTGTGCGAGCAGCATTTTCTTGCTAATACTTCTCGTGATACTGACGGTCGGTTTATTGTTAAGCTTCCACTCCGTGCTGAAAGAGATGTTTTGGGAAACTCGTTTCAACTAGCTAAGAAGCGGTTTTTTAATTTGGAGTCACGTTTCAGGAGACAGCCTTTGCTAAAAGATCTCTATTTTGATTTTATGCGTGAATACGCTGACTTAGGTCATTTGTCTGACTGGGGTGATGTACATCGGTCTTCTGGAGCAGAATTCTTTTTGCCTCATCATCCAGTTCTAAAAAATAACAGCGAATCTACCAAACTTCGAGTTGTTTTTGATGCTTCGGCTCGTACTACGTCTGGGCCTTCGATCAATGATATCCAGATGACCGGCCCTACTATTCAAGACTCTTTGTTTAATATTTTGGCTCGTTTTCGTTTGTATAAATATGTCATTTCCGGTGATATTGAAAAAATGTACCGGCAAATAAAGCTTCATCCTGACGATCGTAGTCTTCAGCTTGTTTTATGGCGCGATAGTGAGTCTCAGCCTTTGCGCACTTTGATGCTTAATACTGTAACGTATGGATTCTCAAGTGCTAGCTTTTTGAGTACTCGTTGTCTCTGGCAATTGGGTGAAGAGACTATTGATCCTCTCATAAAGGATATTATCCAAGAGGATTTTTATGTGGACGATCTTTTGACAGGGGCTCAATCAGCGAGCGAGTTGCGTTATATTCAGCAGTCCGTGGCTGAAGCTCTAGCTAAAGGGGGGTTTCATCTTAGAAAGTATCGGTCAAACTTGCCTTCGGTGCTTGAACATAGTTCCACGGAGTCGTCAAATGATCTGATGATCAGTAATGCAACAAGCACTCTAGGTATTGGTTGGATGCCTAAATTGGATGAGCTTCATTTTCCTATTGAGCCACCCTTGGTCGACATCGTCACTAAGAGATCGATTTTATCTTCTACCTTCAAGGTTTTCGATCCACTAGGTCTGCTATCAGTGTGCACTATTACACCAAAGATGCTACTCCAAGAACTTTGGGCCGAGCATAAACTGGGATGGGACGATCCTGTTCCAGAAAAAATTAAGTCTTCCTGGCTTACGTTCGTTGACGGTCTTAATAGTATCGCGGAGTTGAGGGTGCCTAGGTACATTTTAATTGATAATCCAGTTCATGTAGAATTGCATTGTTTTTGTGATGCTTCACAGAAAGCGTATGGAGCATGTATTTATTTAAAGTCTGTTAATAAGCAGGGCGAGATTAAAATAAACCTGCTTTGCTCCAAATCACGTGTCGCTCCAGTCGCACCGACTACTGTTCCTCGTCTGGAGCTGTGTGCTGCCTTGCTAGGAGCTGAACTTGCTGCGGTAGTAGTTCAAGCTTTGCGACTGAAAATTGATCGTTGTATTTATTGGTCTGATTCAAAGGTCGTTTTGAGTTGGTTGCGCACAACTAAAGGGATGAAAGCTTTCGTAGCCAATAGAGTAGGTACAATCAAGGAACTTACTGATCCCTGTTCTTGGCGCTATGTTCCATCCTCTCAGAACCCCGCTGATCTTGTGTCACGTGGCATTGATCCCAAGGAAATTATTGGTTCTATCATGTGGTGGCACGGCCCTTCCTTCTTGGAGCTTGAAGAGTCGTCTTGGCCACCCTCAGATGTCGAGGAAATGCCAGCGTTGCCGGAAGTCAAAGTTTTTTTCAGCTTTGGTGGGGGATGCTCCTCTTGATCTTTCTAGGATCTCTAGGCTGTCCATTTTGCAACGAGCTTACGCACGTGTTTTGAGATGGATTCATAATTCAAGGCAGATGAATAAAAATTATAAATTAACAGGTCCTCTTCAAGCTTCAGAGATTGATAACGCTATGAAGGCGTTAGTTCGAATGTCTCAAAGGGACTCCTTTGACAATGAGATACGATTGCTCTCTTTAAGCAAGGGTTTGAAAGCCAAATCTGATATCGCTTCGCTTAATCCTTTTCTAGATTCCGATGGAATCATTCGTGTTGGTGGACGTATCGCTGCTTCGTCATATGATTATGACAAGAAACACCCTATTTTGTTGCACTCTCGTAGTCACCTTACTAAGCTTCTTTTTCGGCAAGAGCACACACGACTCTTACACGCTGGCCCTCAACTTCTCCTCGCGTCTATTAGAGATCGATACTGGCCTGTGGGTGGGCGTAATCTAGCTCGCAGTGTCGCTAAAAATTGTGTAGTTTGTCATCGCTTTAAAGGACAGCACATGACCAATATAATGGGCAACTTACCATCCGAGCGAATTAATCCAGACATCCCATTTTCAAGCGTAGGTACTGATTTTGCCGGCCCATTTTTAATAACGGATCGTAAAGGCAGGGGTTGTAAAATAACCAAGTGTTATTTGTGCATTTTTATTTGCCTGAATTATAAATGCATCCACTTGGAAGCTGTAAGTGAGCTTTCCAAGGATGCTTTCATGTTGTCGCTTAAACGTTTTATAGCCCGTAGGGGATTACCAAAAAAGATATTTTGCGACAACGGTACAAACTTCGTTGCCGCTGCACGCGAAATTAATGATTTTTTTAAGTCAAAGGACAACACAGATTTTATTTTGGACTTTGCAGCTCAGCAGAGCATCGAATTTAAATTCTCGCCTGCATACGCTCCTCATTTTGGAGGTTACTTTGAAGCTGGGGTACGATCGGCCAAACAGCATTTGCGTAGGGTAATGGGGGAAGCGCACTTAACCTTTGAAGAGCTGTGTTCGCTGTTTACACAAATTGAGGCTATCCTCAACAGCCGCCCTCTTTGTCCTCTCAGCCCTTCACCCACAGACCTACAACCTTTAACCCCGGGTCACTTTTTAATCGGCAGGCCCTTGACAGCGCTGCCAGCTCCTGCCCTGATGGAATGCAGCACCAACCGCCTCGACCGCTTCCACCGTTTGGAGCAGATGCGCCAGCATTTTTGGAGACGCTGGTCTAGCGAGTACGTTTCCGAACTGCAGCAGCGTACGAAATGGAAAACCCGATGCAAGGATTTGAAAATGAATGACCTCGTATTGCTAAAGGATGACGCCGCTCCGCCCCTCTGTTGGCGTCTTGGCCGGGTCACAGGGATTTTTCCTGGCTCCGACGCTGTGCCTCGCGTTGCTGACGTTACCACATCCCGTGGTGTTGTGCGCCGCGCTCTCAACCGACTCTGCCTCTTGCCAACCACGGACGAGGAAGAGTTGAAGGCTATGCCTTCAACGCCCCGGAGGATGTCTACGCGCGACAGCGCCGACAGCTACGTCACAGCTACGTAATAGAATAAGTTTAATTTTGTATTTAAGATAGCTGTTAGTAGGTGCTTTAGCTAGAGATCTATAGTTTTAGTTATGTTGTAAAATCACCTCATACATCATACGATTTATTAAGCCAATCATAGCTCTCCCTTCACTTTACTTGTTAACCTTGAAGCCCAGAGGTGGGACTCTCAGTAATATTGTGTTTGTATCCTAATTTTATCATGCTAAGGTCTAAAATAGTGAAGTGTTAATTGCCTTCGTATAGTAGTTTAGAACGTAACTCTTGATATGCCACTTCACATTTGGTCGCTGTCGGCTTAGCACTGTCCCTTGTTAATTAATTATTATTTTAAACTTATTAAAAAGGAGCAATTATAGTTTTAAACAAGCTTTTATTTCTCCCTTTGTTCGAGTAGCGAACATAAGTATCCTAACTCTCCAACATAAAAATAATTTTTCAATTCGAACCATTACTTCCTGACATTAGCTCAAACAAACAAACAAACAAACAAACAAAGTCTTCAGCTTTATAATATTATAGTATAGATAAGATAAGATAACAATGACTTAAAGTATACTGTACTTATTTAATAAAGACTGGAACTAATTAAACATTATCAACTCATACAAATAAAAGTTTTTAAACGAAAACATCTGCTAATTGATCAAAGTTCTTTTTACAATTTATAGATAAACTTTATTTTATCGTTACTCAAATGCTGATGGATTTGTTATATGTAAGTAATTACTATCAGTAGCGTTATTGTTTCAAATTTTATTAAAAGCTGGTGTAAAGTAAAACCATATAAATTCATGTTGTGTAACAAATACAGTCAACTAAAGAAAAACTACATTTTAATAATTAAACTTCTTAATTCCTTAAAAAATAAAATGCCGTATTAGGTTATCATAAGAGTGCACATTGTTGATTAGATTTGTTGCAGAATAAATAGTTGTTACGAGCTATAGGTATCTAATATAATATTATGATTTCAGTCATTATTTCTATTAAGACACTAAATACAAAAAGTAATATTGGTTAAGAATGTTAAACTTGGTTGAAAAGACAAGTAAATTTCTTCTTTCTGTATTGGTTTGGGAATTAAAAGTGGAATACTAAACACTCGTTGTTGCCACGCTACGATCTGGATTCAGTAATAAAGAAGAATTAATTAATATAACCAAACTATAGCTTAATGTATTAAACTGGGACACACAGTTGGTAAAACTGGGTAGTATTTTGTGAATTGTTTTATACTGAAAACAAATTAATATTTTGAACACAATATAGGTACAGGGTGCGATAAATGCGCCTCGTTGGTGTGAAGGTTTAAACTAAACAAAGCTCTCGGAGTCCTAGGTTCGATCCCAGGGTCGGCCAACAAGAGTTTCGAATTGTCGAACATTGCTCGGGTTTGTGATCACCAACCCGCATTTGGCAAGCGTGGTTATTATGTGTGAACTGCTGTGGTATAAGTAATTCAATGATAAAGACCTTTGCCCTGCATTAGGATGATTATAGACCGTTACTTTATACAGCATGTCAAAAAAGGGCGTCAAACTGAATGAGAAGATAGAAAAATGGATAACCATCTATAAAACTACATTTCTTCAGAAGCTATGAGTAACGGTCAAACTCATAAAAATATGTAGCAGTCAAGAAGGAAAAAAGTAAACTCTGAAATCGTTCATCACGCGGAGCACAACTCCTTACGGTTATAGAAATAAGAGCAAGCTGTTGCCCTGCCCATCAAACGTAGCACACATATAAGTAACCAGACCGTATTAGAGTAAAAATACTATTAACCCAAGTGGAATATAATTAATTTTTGATGCCAATATATTATAACAATTCTTAAATGCTAACCCTCGATTGTTGATCAAAAATGAATGTTCGATGTTTTGTTTTATGCAAAGAGCGCTTGCACCGAGCCCAATGATTCTACGAATCGGAGAGTACCTATTCCTCCACTTCATAAACAAGGATTAATAAATCCAACTTATGCAACAGAGCGATATCGATTTTATGAAAACCTCAATATTAACACAGATAAGATAATACTAAAATGTTAACAATATTAAAATACTTTTAATTAATTGTGTAGCTGGTAGTTAGGTTAAGTTTGGCTAATAATTTCAATTATTGTACAGATTATGTTTTTTTTTTAAGTAATGTTATCGCATTCTTTTTTTTTTGCTGGCGTAGGCCATAAAGTTTTTTTTTTTTTGGACGGACTTATCACTGAAACCCCATATGGGAGGCTTTAATCAGTTAAACCGGGCAGAGTGTGGCGAGCGCTGAAGGCGCTCAGCCTAGGTCCGCCACGCTAGCGGTACTCCGGTGTGGCCGAGGGTGAGGCTTCGCGAAGCGAAGCCTCAGGCTCGCTCGCACCGGGGCCCATACTAGCGGGCGTAATCGGGCCAGTGTGGCCATAAAGTTATTATGAAATGTTTATTTATGTATTCTCACATAAATCATCAGTAAGTCTGTTCAGCGAACATTAAGTAGGTGTGTAGCGAGGCGTGTCCAACGTATTAGATTTTTTGTGGACGGTTTCTAGGGGCTTTATTTTGATATTTTTGTATTGAGATATTATATACCAAAGGGGACAATAAGTCATTTGTGCGTTTCAGGCCACGTCACCCATGCATAATTTCATATCGTTTGTAAATTTATAAGTTGGTAACTGTTTTGCTTTATATCCGACCACATCTTAGCTATTTACAAGGAACAAAAACCGTTCCATTAGGTTTTATAATACTCATGCAAGATCCCGTCTTAGACTTTTGTAAAATCGATAAGTATACTAGTGCCACTATATTATGGTTTATACTTTAATTTAAAAATAATTAGCACCTAACATTTTTTTAAAAGGATCCCTAAATTAGTAAAAATGTTACAAGTATTCACACAATATGATAATTTTGTAAGATCTATCCAATGTGCTATCATGGGGTGTGGTGTGGAATCTTTTCTACATCCAATCTATCATTGGATAGTTTTTGTGATCAACCAGAAAAATAAAACCACTTAATAAATGGAGGGGAGGTATCCTTAAAACTACTACTTGTCGCCGTGATAATTAAACAGGGTCTAACTAAATTAACTCCATACATGAAAAGCCCCGTTGGTCTAGTGGTTTAAATAGCGGGCCAAGATCTCGGGGTCCCGGGTTCGAACCCCGGGTCGAGCAACGAAAAGTTTCGAATTTTCGAACATTGCTCGGGTTTGTGATCACCAACCCGCATTTGGCAAGCGTGGTGATTATGCCAGCACCCATCATTGCTGTGGTAACTTGAATACAATGATGGAGGCCTTTTCCCTGCAGTGGGATGATTATAGGGGATGATATACTTTACTTTTTTTTTACTTTTACATGAAAAGAGCTTAGGGATATCCTTGCTTAATGCTGAGTAACCACATCAAATTTGGTCAAAAAATTCAAACTACTTAAAGATAACATCTATCCATAAATTCTAATCTTTAGACTACAAAACACCCTTTCACTAGTAAGCACTACTACCTACATCAACAAACTACCTTCGCAGACTATCAAATAAAAGAAAGCTCGCTATTTCTTCCTGTCCATGGCAACCACAATTTGTCTTTTGTAAGCTCGTCTTTCCCTAAAATTTCGTTTACACAAAATTATTTTTACTCATTTATTTATACCCAGTAAAGTCATAATTTCAAATACCTACTACCATAAGAAATGTAATATTTCACAAGGTAAAAGTACGCAACCCTTTTTACACAAACGAGTAGCCCGAGGAAAACCTACGTACCTACACCAAACTTACACATTGAATGCGCGACTAAATCAGGACGCAAATAAAGGGTTATCTGTATTATTACCAAACAGCAAGGCTTCCTAACATGTCAACAATGCAATATACATAATTATTCCATCAAGGTTCCACATGTTCCAAGGAATAATTATGCAACGATCCTTTTCACATTTTTATCAATACACATTAAGTAAATTTAAAATATAAATATGTAGACCCCTCACATGCAGGTACTTTTAGTTATTATTGCTGTAAACTACATATTTTTAATAATGTTGATACATTTTTAGGACAGTTTATTTATTAAAATATCTTTATTATAGCTTACATGATGTAGTTACCATCATTATGCACCACCACCAACATGCATCAACGCTCCGTTCGTCTAGTGGTTTAAATACCGGGCCAAGATCACGGGGTCCCGGGTTCGATCCCCGGGTCAGGCAACAATAAACTCGCTTGTGATTACCAACCCGCATTCGGCAGGCATGGTGATTATGCCTGTACCCATCGTTGCTGTGGTAACTTGAATTCAATGATGGAGGAATTTGCCCAGCAGTGGGATGATTATAGGTCGTAACTTTACTCTACGATTCGCCATTTTCGATTCGATTTTCAGCATCATTCATCTCATAAAAGTCGGATGTGTTTATTGAATGACTCAATAGATTATTAGAATTTTGAAAACGATGGGTCAATAAAGCAAATAACGTTCTGACTACGAATCCGTCATCCATGTTTAAGTGACTATACATTTAATATTTTAATGCGTACATTGAATTCGATAAATACATAATTTTGGTCTCAGTAATAAGTAACTGAAGTGGTCTTCCTTCTACCACTACAAAGATAAAATTATATTAAAAACTATAAGTGACTACATTTCATATTTTAATGCTTACATTGAATTCGATTAAAAATTTTGATCTCAGTAATAATAGGTAACTAAAGTGGTCTTCCTTCTATAACTACAAAGATAAAATTAAAAGATGATTGAATAACATATAAGCAGATATGAACAGGTATGTAAAAGTAGGTAATAATAACTAACTGTTATCTATAACGTATGTAGGTACCTACATAGTTACGCAGCAAGTTCTCAGGGTAAGTTTGAAGTTGTGATGTTGCATTTTCAAATTGAGTTTACATTGTATCTCGTGATTCACGTGACTCTATTAGTTTTGCAAAACTATGACCCGCTTCAAAGCACATCTTTAGATGGAGCAATTGGATAACTTCCGGACAACCCTAATGCATTTTCTGTGAATCGCAGTTTGCATGTGTGTGTCCAAATATCATTTGGTGATGATGTTTCACATTATTTTATTTTTTTTAATACCCTTACAAGAAACGCAAATGATATTGTTAGAATTTAGTACTCATACCAAATTATAGTTTTTAAAGGGGTTTACTTTTAAGGGTCTCTAAGATTAACCGGTGACGGATAGACAGACAGACATGCAGACAGATGGACAAAGTAAATTTATAAATATCTTCATCATTTATTATCATCAGCCTAAAGCAGTGCATTCCTGGCCAAAGGCCTCTATAATAAGATAATTATTTTATGAAATTATTACCACGCTAAGCAGGCAGGTTGCTAGTTGCAGTTTAAACAACGGAGAGGAGAAAAAACGATTCTTCTATCTGCAGTCCCATACCATATACGGTATGATGATACGGTATGATGTATGAGGAGAAGTGAGAGTACCATGTAAGGTGAGAAAGGGTGGTTATTCTGTTTTATACTGGCACCTCACCATCCGGCATCCACCATTAATCATAGCATAAAAGTGGCTTAATTCATTACTCGGTACAACGTATCGTAAAACAAGGTTGTTAGTTTATTACTTTAAGTTACTCCGGAACCATGACGTAAGCAAGATAAGAGCGTTTAACATATTGCATATACATTGCAGCAATATCTACTTTTTGCTATTGCAATGTTCTCACAAAAAAGCCAAGTGTAAATATGACTACACAAAGGAGAAACCCGTTTCCCATACAATCTTGGGCCTGACGTTACAAGGCTAGGATTTGGCCATAAATTAAAGTATTTTGAAAAGATTCATCAGGCCTATTTTCACAACTTTATAAAAAATGCAATTGTAAAAAAAAAGTATTAATATGAATCGATTTAATCCAAATCGATTGTAACGTTAAAGCGGCACTCTAACGACATGACAGAGCGTTTACGGAGATAGTCACGTTTTAATTAAACGGGTGTATAACAGTTTACAGAGTCTGTTTAAGTATCAAACAAACAATATGTATTTTATTAATTTTCTCCATTTGTCCATTGCCAATTAAAATATTTTTAGAGGAATAGGCAAGTAAAATAAAAGGGAATTTTTGGCATAATTTTCATTCTTGTAACGTCGGGACCAAAAATGGGGTTCTCCTTTAATGTGAAATATGATTAGAGATTTTTTTCTAGTTCGACTGTTTTTAGTATAGTTCCTATCGTTGTTCACACAATAGTTCTGTGTGTCGCAAAAACGTCGAGTACGCTGGGAAGCTCTTAACATTTTCCATTGACTTCATCTTTCCTGTCGATTGCACACTGAAAATAATAATTTCAAGCAAAAGCTTAACGTGATTACTGGTGCTGTATATTAGAACTTATTGAATTTTTATTATCTTTTAGTAAGTAGCGATTAATGATGAATATGCCAAAACAAGGACTTCAAGGTACTTTTGACAATGCTTATGCCATCAAAAACAGTACTTGTAAAAAAACCAGGTCTCGCTCCACTCAGTTCTTCTACCGTAAAAGTTGTGAGATCCATGTAATACCAAGTCGGATAATTTATTTAGTCTCGCATTAAGAGACATTCTGTCTTAAATTATTACGTAATTAGTTAATCTTACAACATCAGTCATGGTGATCATATTAATATTAAAACCTTTTATATTTTAAATAATCAGAATGACTTGGCCATCGCATGAAAACACAATGTATCTCATAAGTATTATTTCAATAATACTCGTATTATATTGTTTACTGCAATTGCTAAGTCAATTTATGTATTTAAAGCATAAAAGGTTTTAGTATGGCTATTGTAACCGTAAGATGTTGTTAGGTTAGCTAATTACGTAATTACTTATGAGAGAAGGTCCCTTAATTGGGGACTAAATAAATTAAGTGAGACAATGCTAATTATTGAGAACTTTTACAAAAAAACTTAATGTTGATTGCTAATACCAATTTATTTTTTTCTGATAAACCGAAAGTGCCTTTACTTAACATGGTATCTACAAGTATGAAGCATCTAATTTCAATTAGGTGCTTCATACTTACGTTGTGTGTATGGGAGGATTTTCGTTTATTCAGCCTGTTCTCTTCAGGGTAATGTACTTAATGTATACAAGAACTAAAAAGGTTCTCTTTAAGTGCCTTTAGAGGTCTCTTGTATGGGTGGAAGCCTCTTTGCTAAACCTCATAAGTTGAGGCTACACTATATGCTTTGCAAAGGTGTGTAACTTTTGTTTTTATGAATCTGCACTGATATTATAAAGAGGAGAGCGTTGATTGTCTGTTTGTATTGAATAGGCTCCGAAACTACTGAACCGATTTGTTAAATGACGACATTATCCCTGATGAACATAAAATAATAAATAAATAAATAAATAAAAATAATTTTATTTTAGTAATCTTTTTCACAAACATGATGCTGAGACCTCCCAGTAAGTAAGCATATGTTACTCGTATTGGGAATGTCCCGCTACTTCCCCTGAAGATAATATCAGGTTTTTTAGATTACAGTATTTACTTATTCTAAATACAAGAAGGAAAAATAAATACAAGAAGTTTTACCCAATAGGTTATTTGCTTGTGGCTAATGGATTAATTCTATCTGTAAGATGTAATATACATGTGTGTGTGTGTGTGTGTGTGTGTTGAGTGCTTGTTAGTATGGTGTGTTATAAAGTATGTGGGATGCATGTGTATGGTGTCATATGAGTCTATGTAATTGTGAACAAATTGTGAACAAACACTAAGTGCCTATCTTTTTGCATTACTCAAGATTTCTTTCAGGTGATCCTTGTAAACAGATGTTAAACTTCATCATAGGATAGTGTGCTCAACCATTTAGTTATAGTATACATAAAGGCTACTTTTTACCGTGGGACCCTGTAGATGGCGTTTTTATGCAGTTTTTGGTAACTTTGAGAGTTTAATACCACGTTCGACGTTAACTGTAGAAACCCAATTATATTGAAGGGTTTTTTAATAGCAAGTCAACTACCAATAGTTGGTCCACAGAATGGCTAATGTGATTAAATTTTTACCTAAGCGATTTACTGATTTGGGACCATAAGTTTGTATTTACTTTCAGTATGCTGACACACTGAATTCTGGTGCAGTTCAATGAAATAGAAGTCAAGTTTTTTAAATATCATTTTATTCTAAGTTACGCCCCGTTGGTCTAGTGGATTAAATACCGGGCCAAGATCTCGGGGTCCCAGGTTCGAATCCCAGGGTCAGGCAACAAAAAAGTTTTGAATTTTCGAACTTTGCTCGGGTTTGTGATCACCAACCCGCATTTGGCAAGCGTGGTGATACCCATCCCAGCCAGTACACCCATCATTGCTGTGGTAACTTGAATTTAATGATGGAGGCCTTTTTCCTGCAGTGGGATGATTATAGGCTGTTACTTTCCTTTACTTTGCTAACTTAGTTTTAAATTGCTATTTCCATAAAATATTTAAGCTTTTGTAGGTCAGGTTCAGTCATAGTTGTTAAAGCTAGATATAATTCCTTCATCTATTAAAGATAAACAACAGATCAATTTACCTAAAAGATAAACGTATTTTACGTCCCACAAGTGGCGATAGCGGCCGGCTATCTAAGTATTCATCTTCATTGTTATTCATCTTCGCTCTTTGGTCCTTTAATTCGTTCTAATACTACAAAACCTACTAAAAATGATAGTAAGTATTGAAAAATGTTGTTTTTTATAAATCTATTGCACAAATTAGATTGATTTACTTTATATAAACCACAATAACATTTAAAACATATATATCAGTGTTTAAGTTAAGAATTTTAACCATTTTATTGTACAGACTACGGCAGGTCAACCTAACCAGAAAGATAAAGGTATCATTGAATTGAATTTCAACTTTAAGTCCAACAACTAGAGATCAATATCAATTGTGAAAATTTAACGTTTTGTGGTAGGTTGACGTGCTGTTGTCTATACAATCAATATAAAAAAAAATACCACGTATCAAAAGAAGGACGATTAACAAAACTTAGGTTAGTGTCAGAATAAATGCCAATTCAACAGGCCCCCAAATATCGCTAGTGAATTTGCCACTAGAGGCGCCTGTGTCGCGTGAGGTCCAATAACATTCACTTTCCACTGGTTTTAGCGTGCTTCGTTACATAAATTATAATTTCTTTAATTTACCTGCTGGAAAGTTATCGCAAATATGGATTATTTGGCGATTAATGTGAACATTTTGAAAGCGGAATTAAGAAAAAGCGATAAAATAGGCGGCCTCAAAGAGCAACTATTTCAGAAGTTAGTTTGTTAATATGAAGATTAGTTATTTATAAATAATAAACTTTAATTGGATTCAAGATTTAAAACTTTTCTTATAAAGTAGCCATTTACAGCTTCACTCCGGACCTCAGTCTACAGTGGCGCCAACTGGTGAGCAAAGAAACGGTAGTCCCTATTCCGCTAATTTACAAATGGCTCAATAGCATCGCAATTGTATATTTTGACACATTTAATATGATAGCAGAATAGGGGCCCTGGTCAGTGATACTTTGACGACAACGACGCTTGATAACTTAGGGAAAATGCGCGGTAAACGAAGGAGGCAGGAAAGTAACAGCCTATAATCATCCCACTGCAGGGTAAAGGCCTCCATCATTGAATTCAAGTTACAACTGCAATCATGAGAACTGGCATAATCACCACGCTTGCCAAATGCGGGTTGGTGAAAATTCGAAACTTTTTGTTGCCCGACCCGGGGATCGAACCTGGGACCCCGAGATCTTGGCCCGGTATTTAAACCACTAGACCAACGGGGCGTTAGGGCGAAGGAGACAGATGGATATTATGTTTCTTAATTTTCAAAATCAATCTTACGCGGCAATAACCTATTGTGATAAAAAGGGTTAGACAACAGCACGTCAACCTACCACAAAACGTAAAATATTCTTAATTGATATTGATCTCTACCTGTTGGACTTAAAGTTGAAAATCAATTCAATGACCTTTAACTTTTTGGGTAGGTTGACCTGCCGTTGTTTGTACATTGTGAATTGCATAATTGAAGACATGAATGGATGAAGGTGATATGTCGCAAAATTCTGATTTCGAGAAAATTGAGTTTTAAGTTTCACTAAAACATTTAAAGATATTTCAAAACGGAATAAGTACATTGATCTAAAAAGGGTATCAATCGTCGTAAACAGTTTAATATTTTTATAATAAGAGATAAATAAAACAAAATAAATTAGTTTTAGTACTTTATTTTAATAAAAACTGAACATAGCTCCTTCTTCCACAAGAACAGAATCAAATTAATTGAGAACATTACAATGAAAAGAGACAAGTTCCATAAGAAATTAGAAAAAATAACATTAAACAGACATAAACCAACTATTCTTCTCTAAGAATTGACTCATAATAATACCGATATTCCGGTTTAACAAATTTTAACTGTTCCTTGATATTAGCTTTTTTTTCGGACGACACAGTACCATATTTCCCCTCCACACGTGACACTTCAAAATCTGGATTAATAAGACCCCTTTTTTTTAGAATGTCAACCTTCTTAAATGGTGTATTTTCGTCATATGACTCTTTGTATAAATATGAACCATATTCATCAACTCTGATCCATTTCACGCCATCCCTAAAACATACTTTTCCATTATTTGTATCTTTTTTTCTATTAATCAAATTCAAATTCACTTGCAAATCGTTTATTTTCCTGAAATGGTCAGTCATATCAATCACTATATTGTTTCGGGAAGCTTTGCCTATAATGCTTCGATATTGCTCAGGTGCATAGATTGTATCATATTTTCGAAGCACTTTTTCTATCCTCCCAAAATCCCGATCCGAATCTAAATAGGAATGACCCACTTCAGGAAATTTATGGTCTATGATTTTAAAATATCCTTTTAAGATCAAATATTGGTAAAGGCTTAATAAATTAAAATTTTTGTTTTGACCTGCACATGAATCTGACCAAATTATCAAATGATCTTTACCTTGGCAACTTGGATCTACCTCCACAAACCTTAACAGTGCACTTGCGACTTCTGTACTCCCACGATCTGCTATATCTTCAGTCCATGTACAACAAACAGCTTTTTCTTTGGATGTTCCGTCTATAACATGAATACCCAAGTTATAAAACCAGAGTTGTCGTAGATAGAATGCCTTGGATGTAGTTAATTTTGGCAAAGGCATTGTCTGCTGTAGATCAACTGTAATGTAAAGAATATCATCAGCCGATTTAGGTTTCTTTCTGTCTGCTTGCATCGCTTCAACAGCTGCATGGAAATTTGCTTTATGTTGTTCATTTGAGTCCCCAGCATCGCAAGTTGCACAGGTATCACTCTTTGGATATCCAAAAGATAAATTAAATTCTGTGACAAATATTTTATTGTATGCAGCCTTCTTAATCTTAAACTTATCAGTTGCATTTTCTTTTTTACACATTTCTAGATACATATTATGCATCTTCGTCACGTTTAAAAGAGGAGAAAGATATAGCTTGTACATATTTTTATTGCGAGAATAATGGGACTGTTCAGCAGGAAAGTTCGAAATGTGTGATTTAACACGAGCCACAACGTCTTCATCCATTTTGTGCGGTCGATTCTGATGCTTCCCTCTGCAGTCCGGATTTGGAGCAGACATGCCGTTTTTATAGCTTTTATTATGAGATCTATTTTTTTCCGGCTAATTTGGTATAACCCGCACAATCCCAACTTGCAAACTTGCTTCGTAACCCCGCCAAATTTTACAAAGTACTTGTATGATGCTGATTTATGGGCCATGGCTTCACGGCGTTGTCTTACAACAGGGCTACTGACAACGCTGTTAAAAAGTAAAGCATTCTTGCTATTCACATCTAAGGAGTAATAGCTATCTAAAATAGCCTGCCTCTCATCTGTTGCAAATTCAGTGGTGCAATGCAGTCTACATTTTGCGTGACACAAAATTCCTTCTTTAATACTTTTTTTCGGAATTATCTTATTTTTATACGATATATATTCTTCTCCTTTTTCTCTTGCAATGGCTGCAGCTTTTTTCTTCCAAGTACTTTTATTTTTAGGTCTCTTTTTAGATTTATTGTCCTTAACAGGGAATATATTTCGTTTTCTTGACGTGTCACATTCTTGGGATTCTACATTTTCTCGGTTCTCACTGATTGATGGATGAGCAATGTCAAGGCCATGTTGATTAGGAATGTTAATATTTTCTTGGGATATAACAGTATTTTCTTGAATTCCACTGTTAGATGTTTGCGCAAGTTCTAGATCTGATTGATAAGCTATGTCACTAGAGCTTGAAGAGTTGTAGGGTTCTGGTACAAAAATATCATCACTTCCCGAAGAAAAATCGCCATGATTTTCAACAGAAACAGATACATTATTAAGGGTAGTATAGATTTTTTCATTTCTCAAAGGATGTTTGGAAGGGTCTACTATTTGAAATTGGGAATCTTCTATTACATCTGGATCTCTGACCTCTAAAAGATTGGATGTCTGAGTTTCATTAACTTCGGAATTTAATTCTTCATAAATAGGAAATTGAAATGCAGAAGGTATAGGGTCTTGAGCTTGCTCAATCCATTCACACTCATGCTGAGATACGAAATCCGTGTTGCATTTACCTAGAAGAGAAAAGAGCCCTTAAGCAAAGAATAACAGCATGCGTGTAAAAGCGAAAATATCCCCATGTCATGACATGACAAATGTCATCATGTCGCCACTGACCCAGCAAAGGCTTCTGAGCTTTGAGTAAAAACCTCATATCCCTTACATGACAGTCAGGCTGGCCCACCGACTGCATGTCGCTCAGCGAGCTATGGAAAGATCTATGCTCGGTATTTCGCTGCGGGATAAAATCCGGAACGAGATAATCCGGCAGAGGACCAAAGTTACGGACATTATCCAAAAGTGTAGCAAGCTGAAGTGGCAGTGGGCTGGCCATATTTGTCGCAGAACCGATGAGCGTTGGAGTAGACGGGTTCTCGAATGGAGACCACGTCTCGGCAAACGTAGTGTAGGACGCCTCCCTGCTAGATGGACCGATGACCTGAAGAAGGTCGCTGGTAGTGGCTGGATGAGGAAAGCGGGGGATCGTGCACTGTGGCGTGCCCTTGGGGAGGCCTACGTTCAGCAGTGGACTGCAATAGGCTGATTGATTGATTGATCCCTTACCACACCACACACACCACATGTTTATGAAGTCGCAGTCTAAAAATGATCGTAATCATACTCAAATCTATGTATACACTTTAAAAAGTAATAAGTTCCTTGATATAGAATTTTAAACCTCACTGCACACAATGTGGTAAATAATCTAGTTTGAAAAATTATAAACATTTTTAGATCGCGACCGTAGGTACCTACCTACAATAATACACCACGAGTTGTTGATAGTTTTTATACCAGCAAGCACATAAAACATCTAAAATTTACACTTTTTATGATTTGAAACTATGAATTATGGTCAAAGAGTGGTTTTGAGAAAAATGACAAATATCGCTTAGAAAAGAACAAAACGCACAAAAACAGACTTACGTTATTTTTCAATATGGAGGGTTGAGGTATTTTTCATGCAAACGGGCAAAAGTACTAAAAATATTAAATGAAAAACCAATTTATCAGGTTTACATAAACTGGGCATATTTAGTGTCATAAAATAACTAAAGTTCTTATGACAAATACAGAAAGAAAAAAAGACTTACCTTCGCAAGCATTTTTGAGGTTATAATTTTCGTTAACAATGTCTTTCACGGGTTTTTTAACTAAATTATGGCCGAGTGCAGCTTCCACTAATTGCTTTACTCTTGATTTGGCTCCTGCCATATTTTTATTAACACTTACGTTTTTTTTTGACAAAAACAAGCAAGGCGTTGCGTCCAACTTTCGAAAGAACGGGAGAATGAACGGACAGAACGGAAAGATGACGCCTTTTTATGAATGAAGGTGATATGTACGGAACATAACACTTTCATCCAGTTTAATGTCACATAGCTCCTTCTTCCACCATAGAAAAGTAAACCTTTTACTGTTTTGCCTTATTTATAAGTGTTAAGTGCCCTTAGCACCTTCATCCATTTTCGATTTTCAAGAATAGTGTACATAACACCTTTATCAAGTTGTTAATTCTTAAATTAGACACAAAAATGATTGTGTTAAGGTCTAAAATTGTTTAAATACACATGACACCTTCATGCATGCATAAAACAGCAAAAATCCAAAAATGCGACATATCACCTTCATCCATTCATGTCTTCAATTATATCAGCGATTATTATTAATCAAATAAAGAAAAGCGTTCTAATCTGATTCGGATCGGCGTTCTCGCGTAAATCTTCCTAGATTTAATTATAGAAACGGGTAAAGCACCCTTATTTTTTAATAAATTAGGTTAGTTTTATGCTAAGTTATTATGTGTGAGTAAATATTTATGATATTTTGTGTAGGTATTACATGAAAAATATTTACTTCTTACTTAGCAACATGACCTCTGCTGGTTCCGAAAGCAACAAAACAAAAAAAAATTACAAGTAGTCGTATTTTGCAATTGGTGTTCTTTCTTTCTTCTTTCTTTCTTAACCCTTATCTACCCAATGCTGAGTATAGGTCTCTTCCAATTTCCTCCATGCTATACGGTCGTGTGCTTTCCGTATCCAGTCTTTCCCTGCCACTCGTGACAAATCGTCAGTCCCTCTCGCGAGCTGCCTTTCCACATTTCTGCGCCCTGTCCGTGGTCTCCATTCCAACATCTTCCGTCAGACCTGTGGCATATGTGGCCCGCCCACTTACACTTTCTTTTGGCTATTGTTTCCGCTATGTCGGTTAGCCCAGTTCTTCTACGGATTTTTCATTTCGGTATTCCGTACCTGATCGCGAAGAGTAATACCCAACATAGCCCTTTGGGTAACTTGCAGCCGGTGTACCACTTGCCTAGTGAGCGTCAATTGGTGTTATTAACTATGAATTCTGCATTTTTTATTGAAAATATGTGCGGATAGCATATATGTATGTATAGGTAATTGGTATTACAAGTCGAAACCTATGTTAGTAAATGCATATTAATACTAAGGTGAAGTCAGAAATTTGATATCTTTTTTTTTAGTTATTTGTTTTTTTTTTTATTATTATTTTATAACTTCATATAGTATTTATATGCATACGCTGACGTGGGCTGGTTTCAGCTTGCTATGCTATTTACCTAACACGCTGAATATCCCTTGTAAATACATACCTGCTCTACAAATTGCCGGGTCGAAGTTCAGGTCTCAATTTTTTTTCAGTCAAAAGATGTACCGTAAACTAAGGATGCACTTGCTTATTGTCCAATAAAACCGAACAAAGTGATTTATGACCAGTAAAACTACATCTATGTTACTATGAATAACTATAAAAAAGCCACCTGTTTATCTATACTAATATTATAAAGCTGAAGAGTTTGTTTGTTTGTTTGTTTGAACGCGCTAATCTTTGGAAGTACTGGTTCGAATTAAAAAAATATTTTTGTGTTAGATAGTCCATGTATCGAGGAAGGCTTTAGGCTATATAACATCAAGCTGCGACCAATAGGAGCGAAGTATCAGTGAAAAATGTTGCAAAAATAATCGCGATCATAAAAACCCAAATTGACGCGTACGAAGTCGCGGGGAACAGCTAGTAATTTAATAAAAGAAATGTAGGTAGTATTTCCTACTACATCTAATACTACAGCTAAGCAATAAAAAAAACTGTTATAATGCCGGAGCACACAAGTCTAATAGCAACCGCTAGCCGCACGTGTATTCCGTGTGTCTCCCCAGAGGTCGGTAGTCGGGCGAGCTCTTAACATTTAGCCGGGAGCCGTGGCAAACGACGCGGAAATTCCCACTTACTCCCTGATTGCTACACTAGGGTGGTTAATGTCATTGTTGATTTGGAATGCCGAATGCGTTTAGTGGAATATAGGGTCTCATGAGAAAAAGCTTCAAAGCTTGTATATTTTTGCATCCACATCATTAACCGGCTTTCAAGAAGAGTAGGTAGGCTACATAATAATTAATATAAATAAAAATCAGAAGAGAAAAAAATTGGTAAATAAACAAGTATCGTAATTATCATCAGAATCACTGGAACAATCATGAACCTCAACTCATCGTATAAGGATTCGAATAAATCTAAACTTTTTCGTAAAGAAATATTTATTGAAATTTGATGCATTTACCAATGCTTATTAATATATTTGTAACATGTGTCGGTCGATTTAGATTTTTCTATTTTACCTCATCACTAGTCATTGTGAATAATCACGTAACCTTATCAAGACGTCTTTTAAAAATAAGTTTAAAATTTGAGACTGGATTATTATTAAGTTTTTGACTTTTAATTATTATTTTTTATAACAATTTTGATCAAAATGTACAGCAGTGTATAAAAAACCAGATCCTAATAATTTTTCGTGTGCAAATGTGTATCATTTGTATGACGTTGGTACAAAGTTAAGTCGACTCTTTCAGTGACACTGTCATTCTAATCTAGCTATATTTTAAGGACTATACCTTATTTTTTTCTAATAGATGGTAAAAAAGTAAGGTAATTTATTTCTTTAGACAGTAAAATAACAATACTTTAGTACAAAAACATAAGTAGGTACTAGGCTGCAAACAGCCATCGGCATCGAAAATTTCACGCATATTTTGTTCTTTTACACAAGTATTTAATCAGCATTGTTGATGCTACAACACTTTATCATACTTATTAATATTGATATGACTGCTTAGCCTCTCGTAGTCCCAATTCGTCATTAATTCAGCTTGTATATTACTATTGTAAACAACAAACTAATTTATCACGGTAATCACGTGTGTGCGGGCGAAACGTTCTCCTGAATAACGCTATTCATTCGGAGGTCTAGTGTAGATAGTAACTACAGAAGCGTCTTTATTCCAGTAAAATTTAATTGTTATATTTAAACATAAAAATCACATAATTTGTAACCATCACCAAAACACATTACGGAAGGAATCGCCAGCTCCGATGTTCCGAGTTCGATTCTCGGACGGGTCAATGTATAAGAATTTTTTTTTCTTTATTGTCCCAAGTTTGGATGTCTGTGGTAGGTGTGTGACAAGCGGATTATTGTAGGTTATGAGTTCAGAACAATGTAGGTTGTCCACATTTGTCTATTTTACTATAGATAGTATTTTAGTATCTTTATCTTCATTTAAGGTCATAAGGCGAAAAAAAGTAAAAAAGTAGTAAAGAAAAATTTCGATACATAATATCGTGGGTTTGATTCCTGATTGAAATGAAATGCACATAGTGGCCTGCTAAGCGCATTCCCCTTTATTTAGGGTGAATAAAGTGATAAAATATAGCAAACAGATATCTGATTGAGAATTATGCAATTCAAGTAGGTACCTAAGTAGGATTTATAACTTATTTTTTGACGTGACGTGTCGTGCAGTTGAGTATTTTCTTTAACACTAAATACGAAAAAATATAGTTTTAGAGAATCGAATGCATACTCAAACTTTGAAAAGGCAGAACGAACAAAATTAAGTAGTGCCTAATCTTTTTTTTATTGTATTTTCCTTTATTCCATAATGTAGATATTTAATGCTACTTGATTAGAATGCGGTTAACATGTGAGCCACAAAATTGTTAATTACAATGCAATGATTTAACTTACCGTTTACTTAGCATATCAAAACAAATGTAACTCAAATATCTTAACTTCAGTTGAAAGTCACATTCATGTTTCAAACTGCAGATAATGTAAATGTCCCCGAGTAACCAAAATTTCCATAAAATTCATCCGTTTTCTGGTTGTTAGATCACTAATACTATTTAGTAGATGGTTAGAAAAAAAAATACGTGTCTTAAAACACATTTTTGAGTTACAACCTTTTTCATCCAGGCCTGCGATATGAAACAGCGAATTAAGAAATAATTTTATATCCTGCCTGCCTATAACAAATAATATGTATTTTAAACTATTAAAAATACAAATATTCATAAACTCATCGTTATGTTTTTTTTTAAAGAATACTAATAATTCATACGTTTCTAATTATCATAGTAAGCGGTACCTTATCTTAATGAGTTTATCTTACCGTAGTGAGTTTTCAATAAAATACATTTACTGTTTCAAATACTTAAAGCCGTTGTTTTAAGACTGCCAAAACAATATTTGCGCTAAACAAAACACAGTAAACAAACCGTCTACCTCGCATCCCTACGTAGGTACTAATAATCGTATACTAGCTAAACAATAACCACAGTTGATTGTTTACATCGGCAACTAAACGCTACTTAAGCTGACATTTCCTTGTCAAGTAGATGCTTAGAATTGATTAATAGACGATTTGGGATGGTCTGATTAACAGAGGCGACGATCCATTTAAAGGAGGCAACATCTTAATCATGATTAAACAAAGCGTATCACAGTATGATTGATTTTAGTCAAGACAAAATTAAAGAAGATACGGCTGAACTACCAGAACACCTTAGACCGCAGCTATTATTGCATATTTTGTCTTAACGCCTCAATAGGTGACTGTTTCAGATAAATCGACTTCTATTAAGACAGCAAATGGTTCAACAAAAAAGTCTTAAACTACCTTCACATATTATGCTGATATGAAACATCGAAATCAAACATTGGAATTGTCTTATTATAGTCTTCAAAATAAATAAAGTTAAATATTTTTAAAAAGTGTCGCAATGCCACGATGAGTACCTACTTAAGTGATTAAAATATTGTTTTCCATGACAAAATGCCAATATTTCTTATTAATATTATAATATATAAATGTAGTTACGTGAATTCTATTTTTGTAAATGTAATAAAATTTAATAAAATAATACTTTCTTTAATAATAGGGGTTAAAGTATGAAATTGCCAATTATTTTCCCACTTTTTATTTTGTTTATAGCTGTTAAGTATAGTCATATTATTGCGTAATTCTTCTTGTATTGTATTAAAAACTAAATAAAGTAACTTTTGACTAAAAAAAAAATGCAATACTAATGCCTATTACTTCAAAGGAAGTCGTTGAAAAGACCCCTTACAATGTGTCAGCTGTCCTTCTTGCTTCAATTAAGTATATTTGTATTATATACTTTGATTTTCATAAATTTAAATACTATAATGCGTAGCTTTATAACCATCTAACTTTCACCTTTAATTGCATCGAAAACGGTTCAGGCGTTTTTAAAAAAACAAAAAAATTGTTAGTATGGAAAAATGACTTTTCTCGATTTCGTCCATACAAAACGGCAATTTCATACTTTAACCCCTAATATTATGAATAACATACACACTTTAACTTATTACATTTAAACTAATAGCAAAATTCATAAGAAATATAATAATACTAGCTGATGCCCGCGGCTTCGCACGCGTGGGTTTTGATCTGTTATAAAGTTTTCGTAACGACTCACCCCCCTCTCCTCCACTCTTTTCCTCCACTTCCTTTGCCTACGGTGCCGAGGGTCCCCATCTCGGGCGAGGTGGTGGTGGGCACTTAGTGGGAGCCGATACGTCGTTGCCGACTTACCGGGGCCCGTTGATACAATAGTTGGATGAAAGGGGCCGATTTAAACTATTTAGGGATCCGGTGTTAGTTCTCCTAGCGAACGGTTGTCCAAGCGAGCTCGCACCACATCTGTTTGCATTTACATGAAATCTGAAGTACAATATCATTTGAAACTTTCAAAACTGTCAACGCTGTAGTACAACAAACCATTCAAAGCAGCTTGCAAGGCTTTTTTCGAATATGATCAACACTTGCGTAGAGCCCTGGAAGAAGTGGCCCTGTGTAAAAAACCACATTCGTAATTTCCAACCAAGTAGGTTACTATTTTTCTCGATCCATACAATTTACAAAGACAATTTGCTTGCATACTACGTTTGGATAAAAGACCGGTGTAGTACCAGCATCGGTGTAGAGCTCTGAAAAAGCCAGTCCTATGTCATTCTCCCTTCATGATCGATAAACGAAGTTTCAAGTACTTACCTCAATAAATATGATGTTAAACACAAATAATTAACCACAAAATTTTCACTCGTTTTTCACCCCCTCAAATATTTAATTAAAAAAATCCTTATAAACAACATAACAAAATTTATACCAAAAAGCTGACGTAGTTTCACAAAACTTTCATGTGGGATGTGGGTTCGAGGCACGAATGTTAGAAGATGATCAGTAGGATAAAAAGTGTTCAGAAACTTGACAAGATAGAGAACTGATTCGACTGTACTGACCACTGTGTCTATAAATTTTTATATTTCTTCAGCTTCAAATGACGTCAGCAAAACATCATT
This sequence comes from Anania crocealis, assembly GCA_949315895.1. Lineage (NCBI taxonomy): Eukaryota > Metazoa > Arthropoda > Insecta > Lepidoptera > Crambidae > Anania > Anania crocealis. The sequence goes on from OX438856.1 coordinate 4,920,499, forward strand.
AATTACTGCTACTTGGTCATTAGTGGGTGGGTGGTGGTAGCTATTCCTAAGTTAAACAATACGGAATTATGAAGTGAGGTGATTATTTTTTTCAACATACTGATTTAAACTTTCATGGTCACTATCACTAGAGTTATTTAATTCGGGGTTTATACCATGTACCTTATTTATTATGAGTTTCCGATATTTCGGCACTGTTGCAAGCGCCATGATCACGGGAGAACTGTTGTATCTGCGGGTGGGTAGCTGTTAAGAGCAGACAAATCGATCTACCCTCCATCGTAGTCTCTTATTACGTTTTTTTTTCAACGTTTTATTTTCATGTTTTAAAAGTGTATTTTTTTAAATATGGAGGATATTAAATAAAAAGATAATTTGGATGTGTTAGAAAGGCAGTTTCACTAAATAAACTTTGCCAGGCCCCCAAAAGCGGTGCGTCCTAGAAAAAATAAATCGTTACTAAATGGAAGTTTATCAAATTATCTTCTAAATGGAAGCTTGTCAAATGGTCTATCAGTCTATATTGATATAATCCACCAGTCAGCTGCTTAGTGTTGTTGCAACACACCTGTTACCTTTTTCTGCCTGAGATACGGGTCTATTCCCAGTTTAAGAATTATTTTTGTACTGCTTAATATAGTTGATAATATCATAAGGTACAACAGTGTAATTCTATACACTTTTAAAGTTTTTTTTTTCTTTTATTTCGATTTCCCAACATTTGTCTCTACCGTATAAACAAAAATCAGCCAAGTGCAAGACGGACTCGCGCACGAAGGGTTCCGTACCATTGACTACGAAAACAACAGTAGGTACCTACATTAATTTAGTTAATGTAGTGCCTACCTGTTACCATTTATTGATATCAAGCAAATATAACAAAAACAGAACTTCCTAACATACTTAACAAACACAGTTGCGACGAAAATTTCATCCTTTTAGGAGACATAAATATTGACCTAAAAGACAATAAAATCATTTCCGAACGTTACGTAAACCTTTTATCCGAGAAAGGCCTCCAGTGCACTATTTCTGATTACACAAGAGTGGAAATGGTCAAAGGTAAAGTGACCAGATCATGTATTGACCATATTTTTATTTGCAGTAGCACGGAAGAACTTTACTCGGCGGCGCTCGGTACTGTACTAGCGGATCATAAAATGGTAGTAGCCACAATGGCCGGGGTACGACATATACAGCATGCTCCAAAATTGGTAACCTGTATGAATAGGAAAACTTTGCACGAAAAGTTAAATAAAGTGGACTGGGAATCAACTAAGTCGATGAACTGCCCAATCCAAAAATATACGATTTTATTCAAGGTGAATTTAATAGAGCGTATGACAGTTCCAAATACACGAAAAGAATTACTTAGACCTCGAGACGTAATACGAAAGGATGGGTTAATAGCAAAATTAGGAAAAAGTGCGCTGAGACTGATGAGTGTTTTATTAAGTGTTTAAATGATCCGACAAATCGAATAATAAGATTAGAATACAATAGATTAAGAAATAAATCTCATAAATTAGTCCAGAAAACCAGAAACAAATATATTGCTGATAAACTAATGCTAAATAAGAATGATTCTAGGAAGTCATGGCAAATACTTAATAATCTCTTAGGAAAGATTACCAAATCGATAGAAGATATAATAGAAAAGGCCTTCAGTAAATACACAAATAGCAATAAAATTATAGTAAAAAACTTTGCTACGGAATTTCAGAACTCCGTCAGTAACATTGTTCCCAAATGTAACCAAGCTATGCTTGATAAAAAAGACTACCTACCTATTGCAGATACATCAATGCTCTTTAGAAAAGCTAAAGAGAAAGACATTTCTAAACTCATTATGTCTCTTAATCCTAAAAAAGCACCTGGGTTAGACAAAATACGAGTTAGGGACATTCAATCTCTAGGCGACCGGATCACAAGTGCAATAACAAATCTGATTAATGCAAGTGTGGCGAAAGGTAAATATCCAGCAGACCTCAAAAATGGAATGGTAAGGCCAGTATATAAAAAAGGTGAAAAAAATAAGTATTCGAATTATCGCCCCATCTCACTTTTATCTATCATAAATAAAATAGTAGAGAAATATATTGCAGCTGAAATATATTGCTACTATGAGAAGAATACAATTTTGAGTAGCTCACAATTTGGTTTTCAGCCTAAAAAAAGCACTACCCTGCTCCTCACTGAGTTTACTGATTCAATTAACTTTCATCTTGATAGTAGAAAACATGTGCTTCTTCTCTTTATAGATTACAGCAAAGCTTTCGACACGCTCAAACACGACCAGCTAATTGAACGACTTGACGCAACTGGGATTCGCGGGCCATTGCTGGCATGGTGCAAGGACTACCTTACAGATAGGGGATATAGAGTTAGAGTTGGTGACGCAACAAGTGAGGTTGTTGATGTGAAAATGGGCACTGCTCAAGGATCGGTTCTTGGTCCTTTGCACTACCTAACGTACGTGAATGATGCCAAGAATGTTATAAAATACTGTCAAATATACCAATTCGCGGACGACACGTGCCTCATCTCAGCCGATAGCAATATAAAAGTGGCAATGCAGAAGTTGCAAGATGAATTTACAGCGCTAAGCATGTGGTCACATGATGCTGGTCTGGTCCTAAATGCTGACAAAACCCAACTAATCCATGTCAGATCTGCGCACAACATTCGTGACTTGGATAGTGTACAGTTAGTAGCACACGACCACGCGTGCCTACACAGGTCTAAGGGAACTCGGTGCACCTCCACTACCACTAGTTGCAATACTATTGAGCAGGTTAGAAAAGCCAAATATCTTGGACTAACTGTTGATGATAGATTCAACTGGGCGCCTCATGTTGATATGATCTGCGATAGGTTGCGACTTCTGTTGTCTAAGATGTACCAATTGAAATACAAAGTGCCGTTTAAAATACTTCGTAACCTTTATGTTTCGTTGGCTGAGTCTATTATTGCTTACGGTATCACTAGCAACGGCCGTACCTACAAAACTTACCTCGATAAAATATATGACTTACAAATAAGATTGCTCAAATTAATAGTACCAAAAAAGGTAAAAAATAGTTTTAGAGATAATTATCATGCATTATTTAATTACTGTGAGGTCTTACCGGTACATGAAAAGGTTGAATATGCTCTACTAACCGAATATTTCTCCGGATCACAGCAACAACAGTTTCTTCGTCCAATAAGCTATAATATTCCTACTAGACGAGTCAGGAAGAATGACATGGATACTAACACGATATTAAAAACTACCAATTTCTATGGTAAGAGGACACGTGAATATCTCATGCCAAGATTGTACAACAAACTGCCTGTGGATTGGAGAGAAACACTAAATGAAAAAAATGTAAAACATAAGTTAAGGAAATATTTCATAGAACGTATTGGATCTAATAATTAGTTTTTGTGTAATTATAATGTATAGGTATATATATTTTTTTTTAATTATTAGTAAATGTATTCAATACACCCCATCACATTCCAACTTACAAAACATACATCATCCTGTATGTACCTACAACGTGCATGCAGCTAAACTTGTCTCCGTGTTGTTATCAGTCGGCTCGGCCAGTGCAAGCGCAGGGCGCGTGGGCTAGTGGACAGTAGCGGTGATGTGTTGATGTGCGAACGAGACGTAACTATGCGTAGGTACTGGCAGGGCCGCTGCGCCCGCCGCGACTTGGTCAAGTTTTTACATCGACTTGATAGTCCCTTAATTTTTACTCCCTGATTTATGTTCACCGATTTCGATAGTACCTTTTTTGCTTGCATTTTGTAGCCTTTACAATCTGTTGAACGTTATTGGGTTTCGTGTGTTAGATATTAATTATTCCTTTTTTCTTTATCTTACTTTATTAATACTTACTACTAAATGTTCGTTGAACGATGTTATTAATATAAATTTTTACTAATTGTACTCGTAGCTTCGAATGTAAATGCCAATTCAAACCTAATCAGGTTTCATGGTATTTTTGAATCTGTATTGTGTTTATATTGTTACTGTCATATAATAATAAAAAAAAATAAGCAAAAATTTTATTTTTTTGTATGGGAACCTCCCTTAAGTATTAATTTAATTATTGATTATTAAAGTTAGAAATATAACTGAATGTTTTGTGAATATTTCAAGTGCCTACCTGTTGCCATAATTAATATCGTACAAAAAAGAACAAAAAAATTTTTTTGTCCCTTCAATATTTGTTTTATTTTGTTTTTAGTATTTGTTGTTATTGCGGTAGCAAAAATACATAATTTGTGAAAGTTTCAACTGTCTAGCTATCGCGGCTCTTGAGAGCCTGGTGACAGGCAGACGGACAGACGGACAGACAGCGAAGTCTTAGTAATAGGGTTCCGTTTTTACCCTTTGGGTACGGAACCCTAAAAATAATTAAGTTCTAAATAATACCATTCTTATGGTAAGTACCGATATTTATTTTCTGAATATGTACCAATATACATATAGATAAGACATCCAATAGGAATTTTCAAGTTTTGTCTTTTCGTTACATAGCCTCCTTATTTATTCGTTAACTTTGTCCTTCAGGGCATATGGAATACGTCGCGGCTAGATGAAAATTGGTGTCACATTTTCTTGAAGCACTAATTGAGCTTTGTAGTTTGATATTCAAACAAGAGTTCCGTCAAACACCATTGTTAAATCTTCTAGTAATCTGTCCAATTTTGAGTTGTTGATAATTTACTAACTGAATTTTATCCAACTCTTCAAATTCTAACTCGCAAGGATCCCGTGGAGCACCAATTCTGGGCTCAAAGATGTATGATTGACGTGTATTTCCTTGTATCGATATAATCACATCTATTCAGTTTTAAGTACGTATCCATCCGTTAATGATGTTTTTGATTGTTTCGTCCTTGTCTAATGGTACTGAGTTCAATTTAGATGTCCTAAGATTTGTTTGTGACCGACCTTTGCTCCTCAGTACCTTCTGCATACATGGAATTGTTTCGTGCTATCGAATTCAAACTCTGCAGTTTTAGTTTAAGCTGTGTTGTAATACCCTGATGGTTATTTTTTTCTTCAATCTCAGTTTCCAACTGTGGGTCATCAGTAATATTATTCGTAGTTGTATCTCTTCCAAATTATTCTTGGTGAATTTGTTCATTTGTCACTTCACCAGCTGATCACTCACTAATTTTAATTCATAATCAGAAATTTCTCGTAGGTTTTGTGTCTGGCTGCCGAATTTTGTAATGCAGCTTTTAATTAAAGTTCTACACCTTTTAATTCAGTTAATTCATCCATTTTGGCGCCAATTATTAAACTCTAAAATAATACCATTCTGTTTGTAAGATATTACCTATTTATTTTCTGATTGACACATTAAATGTCATAACAAACTAAGTAAAGTCAGAGAGTACAAATATGTAAAGAGTATGGATATGACGCGGAACCGAACAAACTTTGCCCCCATTTTTTATCCCCTTAAAGATTAAATTTTCAAAAATCCTGAGAGACGTCAGTCTTAATTTCTAATCTGGTAGCTGGATACCAATTTACATCGACTTAGCTTCAAAACTGAGGGAGTTTCATACAAACTTATGAGGCCCTTTTTACCCCCTTGAAGGTGGAATTTCCAAAATTCCTTTATTAGTGCTCACCTACACTATAAAAGGAAGCACGGTGAAAATTTTCAGATTTTAAATCCCAGTAGTTTGGGCTGTGCGTTAATATGTCAGTCAGTCACTCAGTCAGTCAGTCATTAAATCAGTTTTCATTTTTATATATTTAGATTAAGTATAAAACAGCTTATTATTTCAATTTAATATTTTTTTTAAGTATAGCTTAAACCATAAATATTGCTTGCATTATAAAGATAGTTTTTCAGAAATTGATAATACAAAATGAAAACCTGACTTATGCAGCTTTCGCTGAGTGGGAATTATGTGCTTACTCATGAAAACACTGAAACGTAACGTAAAAAAGTAAAGTGATAATATGACAATATTACATTGCAGACATGAAATGTAACTAGAATGTATCAAAAAATATATATCTTATCTTATATTTATATTTTTACGACCTCCGTGGCGGAGTGGCGTACACACCGGTTTTTAAGGTGTCGCCTGCTCCGAGGTCCCGGGTTCGATTCCCAGACGGGTCAATGTAGAAAAAATGAGTTTTTCTACATTTTTTCGGGTCTGGATGTTTGTGGTACCTTCGTTGTTTCTGGTTTCCAAAGTACGAATGCTTTAAATAGTTATTCAAATTGGGATCAGAACAATGTATGTGATGTTGTCCACATTTATTTATTTATATATAAAAATGTTATGTAGGTTTGTGTGCCTCCGCTTCAAAATCTCAAAAAGTTCTGCACCAATCGAGTTGAAATTTTAGCATGATATTTAATCCGCATCAAGGATTGCTTTTATCTATTTAAAACATAAAAAACAAAAACATAAAAAACAAAAACCACAATGTGCCACAGCGAAGCGTGGCAGGGAACAGCTAGTTTTATTAATATATTTGCCCTTATTATCCAAACATTACTGCCATTGTAAACGGGTGTGATAGTATTTCTTACTACCTAATGGAAAAAAGATGGAGTGTGAAGTCTTGCATTATTATGAAGCAGTAGTTTATGATTTGATCTAAGAAAGCTGCAATTACACAATGAAAAGACCAAATTATAGTTATCTTTGGTTTGGTTTAGATCACAACTATTGCCAGGTTTAAGGGTTTAAACCTCAAAGGTCGAAAAGTTTTACTCGAAAATGTACCTTAAGGGATTGATGTCAATTAACGGCCATTTCCAATAACATATCTATCTTCAGTTTTGGCATATCGGAGATAGAAAACAACTTCTGTCTTTGTTTTTCTGGACGGCAAAAACAAAGATAGAAACTGCTTCCTATCTCCGATAAGCCAAAACTGAAGATAGATAGGTTATTGGAAATGGCCGTTAACGTGTACCTAACTGTAACTTAAATTACTCGCATTAATTTATGGCCTATTATTTTATTCTCACTCTCTCATTATAATAGGACAGTTAACTTTTACTATCACTTGCCATTTTTTAGGAATTTTGACAGTGTAATCAGAAGACCTATCTTTCCATTTTTTTATATAATATGCTAGTACGTATTTTCATTGCCTGAATTTCTGTCATGGGATCGCATATAATGTCATTTGTATAGTCAATCCCAAAAACAATTTCATTCAGAAGCCGGGATTGGCGCAAGGCTGAAAAAATTTAATCACAATAACACAATCAAAGCAATGCGGCAGGCAACTAGAGAAAATGAAACCAATTTTGCTTCACAAACAAGATAAAAGAGTGAAAACAAAAAACACATATGTAATGAAGTCGGGGGAGACAGAATTGAGTAAGCTCAAGTCGATTTTGTGGGTCACATGGCTTTTAAGCCGAATCAGTCCTCACAGGTAATGGAGACAATAGGCTTTAGGAGGAAAATAGACACTGTTTTATTGACTCGATGGCATATTGCGATTTTATTTTATCCAGTTTTCCTCTCATTTTGTTTGAGTACATTGCACGTTCGCTACGTCAAAACAATGACTTAAACAGGGGGAGAAATTTAAGTTCCTAAAATATGCAAAATATAATATTTTGTTTTTTACTAGTCTCCAATAAGCAATAGGCTGGCTTTGAGGGAAATGCAATGCTATCCAAAAATATTTTCCTGTAATAACTACATACTATAAGATTTAGCCCTAATCGCATCGCTTTCCAGGCGGGTTGCGGCGCGATCGCAGTTAGGCCAATGATAGAGAGAAGACGCGACCAAATGCTGCTGCCTATTTTCTTCCGGCAGTACTCCTTTAGTCGCCGCTTGCACACGAAGAGAAGTGGTGTTGCAATTCTCTTTATATGCTGACACCTTACGACAAAATACACGATAGTAAAAGCAAACTGAAGTAATTTACATCATAATAGAAGCCAACTGCAATGTCTGCCGCAGAAATAATGACAACCGATGGATAAGACGAGTTCTAAAGTTGGAACTACGCACCGGCAAGGGTTCTGTAGAATTGCAGCTGACCTGGTGAGGGCTGCTGGCGATGGCTGGATGAGAAGGACCGCGAAACTGGGAGGCCTGTTCGCCAGTTGACGCCTTTTCATTCTTAGATAGGCATATATAACAGCGACACTATATGTGACACCTGAAAAAGAAATTTTAGAAACCTACGTTGGCTGATCTTTGCGTATCTCGTCATGAAGATGTACAAGTCCATGTCTGAAGTCCAGGATGTTTCAGAATGTATAAACGGTCGACTTACGCAAATGTCCTGAATTGATTCTTAACCTTAAGTCTCACATATCATGTCTGACTGACTTTTTCCTGTCTGACTGACCGGTATCGGCCACAGCAGTTGCAGTTAGTATTTGCGGTAATTTCCAGAAGAATAATATCGATACTACCAAAATAACGCAATCCTGAGTCGAATGACGAAATAGTTACCTAACGGTCGCACTGAAACTGGAGACTCTAAAATTAAAACGATATAATTCTAGATAATAAATAGTACAAGTAATGAATTCAGTGTAATCGTGTGGTTAAAATAGTGTTTGTAATTATGCATAATGATTGCAATCATACAAAGAATTCAACGTAAAATTTAAAGTACAAAATTAAATATCGTGTTAACCACGTACAACATTGAAAGTATTAATCTCGATATCGAATAAACTACGTACAACACGATATTCCACTTAAAAAGTGCTTTGAAAAGTTACTTACTTTGGGATCAGAACAATGTATAATTATGATATTGTCCAAAAAAAACCTGCCTATGTTTTTTTTTATTGTGATTCATTATAATTTATTATACTTACCAATGAAAATAAAATTTTACTTTTCCTGTCCGGCGGACTGAGTGTCTCAACTTCATTTTGGGATTACTTCTGTCAAATTCAGTGAGACTAGTCATTTATGATATTTTTGAAAAAGCATCACAGACTGAACAGCAGGACAGAATTTAAAAATATATCCGATGCTGTACAGGTTGTTTGGACGCTAATATTTTTCATTTGAACTGTTAATTGTTTAACTATTCTTGACAACGCGCAAAGAAGGGTTAAATAATTGAACACAGTCATTTTTATATATTTAATAGTGTATTTTTTTGTAAAAACACGGACTAATTTATGCGAGACCTGATTGACCAAAAATACTGGCCAGTTTTCTTGCAAAGCGTGCAAAATGATGTACCTACACTTTGAGTAATTTAATAATTACTCAAAGTGCTCATAATAATTCATACTCTTAATTGATTGTGTAGCTAGTAGTTAGGTTAGTTTTGGCCAATAATTTAATAATACATAAAATTAGGATTTTTTTTCTAACTGTTTTCTTATGTTTACGCAAACACTAAACTTTGCAATAATATGTATGTTTTTGGATTTAGTACGCGTTTCTGCGCGTAAATGAATGCCTATTATCCTTGGTCACGACATCACGCGTGAACGGCTGGACCGATTCCGCTGATTCTTTTTGACGACCATTTGGATCAGCGGTAGTTAACGCTGCTTCTGAGCCATGGGTCGCGGGTTCGATCCCCGCACAGTACAAATATTTGTGTGCATGAACATGTCTGTTTGTACTGGTCTGGGTGTTTTCTATGTATTATAAGTATAAATTTACAAAAAAAAAGTATATAAGTAAGTTTATCGGTTGTCTAGTACCCCATACGACAGGGTACTTAATAGTACCTTAATTTGGGACTAGATGGCTCTGTGTGGCCCGGTGAGGCATGTCTTAAATATTTATTTTTTTGTTTTTTTTTTGTTATTGACTGGAGAAGGTTCTTATAAAAGAAAAAAATAAGGAAATTGCGCGGAAAATTAGAAAATTTCACAATACTAACTTATTTGTTATGTAACCTTATCGCTTTTGAAAATTTAAACTTTTTTAGTGTAAGGCGTCAAACATAACATTGACATATTGCGTGCTGCAAATATCGTCAAATAGGGGGTATAAAAAAACTGAATTTTGCACATGGCCACAGATAATTATGTCTTCGTTCCCGTGTCGCAATACCAACAAAACTATTAATATACCTGCCACAAAAAAATAACAAAGTATGTTGTATATCATAAAGCATAATAATAATAAGCAATTAGTAACTTTTTTTTTATTATACCATTTCATAATCAATATTCAAGTTATGGCAGGACAACGCCTGGCGGCTCCGCTAGTTTTTAATAAATCCGTAAACATATCTTTTTTTTTTTTCAATTAATGTCATCGCTTTTTTTTTAATGTTTGATTTTCTCATAAATTAGTAAGTCTGTTTAATTAATGTTAGATAGTTACCTACACTACCGGTAGACTGGAATAAATCGACAATCATACTGCTGCATAGGTAAGAAGGGAGACAAAGGTAACATATACCGATCAGTTTACCGAAGCAAATTCTCAACTATAGTACACATACACACTCTAAGACAAATTATACAGAAATATAGGGAGTATAATGAAACATATTACCTAGGGTTTGTTGACTTTAACAAAGCGGTAGATACATTAAAACATGAGTATATGTATATGGGAAGCTCTAAAAAGACAAGGGGTGCAAGCAAAATACATAAGAATAATCAAAAACGTATACACAACGAGCACAGTATAAGTTAGACTTGAATCTACGCGTACTGAAGTTTCTATTAAAAGAGGTGTACGCCAAGGAGATCCTATATCACCAAAATTATTTTCAGCAGTGCTGGTGATGATCTATAGGAACCTAAGCTGGATCAAAAATGGCCTCAGTATAAATGACGAAAATCTCAGCCATCTACGCTCTGCAGATGATTTGATTTTGTTATCAGAGGACGCAGGAACTCTGGGACTAATGTTGCAGCAACTATCCGATGAAAGTGTGAAGGTTGATCTGACAATGAACCTGACCAAAACCAAAATTATGAAGAATTCCCAATAAAAAGCAATTAACGAATATAACAGTAAACAATGAACGAACGAAATAAATGAACGCTTTTGAAATAATCAAACAATTTTTTCTCCCTTCCAAGTTAATATTTGTCTGTGTCTGAAGTGGAAACTAGATTGTAGTTGTAAACGATACAATATTCCTAATAAATAGGTAATTCATTATGTACGTTTGTCGAGATGTATAATGAATTATATACACCTAGTAATATAAAAAGAACTCTTTCAATGTTTTCACCATCAATATTTCTCTGGCAGTCAGACAAAGTACGTGAAACTGTGTCTGCTCCGCTACATTTAGCTAGATGACACAGCCCAAATATTTTTTTTCTTTGTGTGCTGTCTAGATTCTTTTTTTTTTATTTCAATAGTTGACAGAGACAGACGATTATCTGTTAACACATTATTAACAACGAAAACACGTCAACAAAAAAGTTTAAACTATGATTGGATATTATCTCCATCAGGCTTACAGTAGAATGTGTGTGTGCGTAGGTATAGTATAATTGTAAAAAATAGATTTGCACCTATCACCTGTATCATGTTTATGTAAACTAGCTGACCCGGCAAACGTTGTTTTGCCATAAAAATGATTAAATTACTAAAATGGCTAACAAAAAATAGGGGTTGGTATATATTATATAAAATTTTCATATTTTACTACCCTACCCCTACCCTACCCCTACCCTACCCTACCCTACCCCTACCCTACCCCTACCCTACCCCTACTCTACCCCTACCCTACCCCTACCCTAATGATATTGGCTTGAATTTCTTTGGAACGCGCCATAGCTATCACTGTACATTCTCGTAGGAGTGACAGAGAAAAAGCGCATGGAATAGAAGGGCCTAAGTGCCAAACAACAAAATTCGTTGTGCAATTTAAAATTGCCATTTTATTAAAAATCTAAATCAGCCATTTGCTTAAGCAACATGTAATATGCAATATAGCAAAATTTATTTATCATTGTTATACGGACTGCTGAGAAATGGTAATTTATGTATTTTCAGAGGCTACTTTGAGATTTTTTTCTATCGAGAAAAGTTTTTAGAATCGTGTTTTGGAAACAGCCACCTGGTCGAAAATATGATCAATTACAACTACATAGAATTTGGCAACAATACGAGTCATAAGCTTAAAGCAAAACAATCTTCATTGAGCTCAATTTGGCTCATGTCAGCGTCTTAATAGAAAAAATCTGTTCAAACCAAGTGAAGTGGCTCATTCAATTGTTGTTGTGGCTACGTTTAGCCGCTCGCTCGCTCGGTACATTTCATTAGTGCCCTCCCCCTCTAATATTGTTCTTCTGTTTGTTGTGTCTACGTATAGTTTAATTAATTTGTCTTATTGACTTTTATTGTGTTCCGTAAAAGTCATATTTACGCAACAATAAGAATGTTTCATGTCTCTTTGTTAGCACAAATTTATAAGTAAAGTAAAAAAATCATACTTGAAAAGTTCAATAAAATGGAACAAATAAACTATAATAAATAATAAATGTAGACAACATCACATACATTGTTCTGATCCCAATTTGAATAACTATTTATAGCACTCGTACTTTAGAAACCAGAAACAACAAAGGTACCACGAACACCCAGACCCGAAGAAATATAGAAAAACACGTTTTTCCTACATTGACCCGTCCGGGAATCGAACCCGGAACCACGGAGCAGGCGCGACACCTTGAAAACCGGTGTGTACGCCACTCCGCCACGGATAAAATGATACTAAAAAAAGAAAACCAGTTACCTAAACAGGTTTAACAGAACATATTGTCACTAAAAATAAGATCTCATGAAAGACACACCTAAGGTTAACATTCTTCAAACTGAAGTACTCGTAGGTGCTTTAAAAACAGATTTCGTAAAACTGAAATTCCTTAAATAAAAGGAAAAGGAAGGTTGCTGGTTGAGTCATAATGTCTTTTTGAATTTAGCATTTAATTTTATTAATTTACCCTTATAGTCTGATATACTGACATCTGGTATACTTTACTGATAAGCCTTAAAATGTTTAAAAGTAAATATCTCATTACTTTTACTGGCTTTTACCTGTAGATAAACAAATTGAACCGTGATAAATTTTCAATAAAATAAATAAAACAAATATATCTTTACTTTTCACCACAATATTACAGGTTCGTTTAATATACTAGAGAATAAGCTATACTAGAGTAATATTATCAGATAGAAAGAATGATACTCAATGTCTGGCAAGAGTATGTTTCACAACTATAAGTAGCACAATCTTGCTCAATATTTGCACGATCATATAAATAACATGTCATATTTATTTATTTATAAACACCGGCGTGGCTTTACCATATTTTTATAGGGAGTTATTGGCTTGTGATACCGCGCGTTACGTAATGCCGCCCCACAAGAAGGGAAGTATTTTGCCAAGGAGGAATTGCGCACACTTGGTGCTGTAGTAAAACTTTCATTGTAACATCTTAACTTATGCAATATACCGTTCTCCTCCTTTAATACTTTCCACGACGCTCGATTACATTTAACGATGCGATTCGGATGAATTTTCTTATTTACTGTAAGCCAACAGAAAATCGGAGCCGGCAATTTTTAGACAGAGCGATTTCACACAAGAAGAGCTTGATAGACAAAGTTCAGCATGTTATTCTGCTCTTGACTGCATAATAAACAAAGAAAACAGAGACAGGCAGACGAAAGTAGGAGTTTCTCGGGCTGCTATGATCGTAATATAATAAGTTTATTTTAAAATAAAATTAATAGGTAATGATACAATATAGATTTTATTTACTTGTTTTCTGTGTCGATAAACGTATAAGAAAATATTACACACACCTACTCACAAATAATATAACTCAAAAAGACTGTTTACTTAGAATCTGAATAACATACTGTTTTCTTGAGTTTACGCAAACACTATACAGTGAAATGAAAGGTACCTAGAATGGTATGTGAAGCAATAGAAATTAAAAAAACATCCTAATTCTCTAATCTAATCTAATCTTCTCTATTTAGGGAAGATGGTTGGAATTTACCAGCTGCTTGGGTCCCCGTCTTACCATCAATGAAATCCACAAACCATGGCAACGCTACGAAGACTCCGGACACAGTTAGCTCATATTGTGTGAAAAGGAGCATAACTGACGATAAAAATTAGTAGTTTTTTAAACATTTTTCTAATTACCTTCTTTAAGACGAATAACACCTTAGTCTGCCCGTGACCATGAATGTTGTAAAGGGTTCGAAGCGTCGGGTTAAACCTAAAATAAACGCGTACTAAATCCGTTAACATATCTTTCATTTCAATCTGAATTACATTTCTAAAAGTAGGTTACCATCCAAAAGAAATTAAAAGTTAGCTAATATATTTTATAGTAGCTGTTGCCTACAACTTTATACGTATTGACTTTGGAATTTCAAGCTAGCCCATTTGCCTCAAGCAATTTCAGAAACCTTAAATTTTATTCGGCAAAAAATAGCCAACGACCTATTGTCAGTACAGTCGTTTTGGAGAAGTTCCATGACGAATCAATTGAAAACAAGATAGTCGTATTTAAATTTGATAGCAAACGTCTGCTAACGAGAAACCTACCTCTCCCACCCAAGTTTCTAGTTTGTAGCACTTTAATTTTACAAATTACTATTATTTACAATTGCGTAACTAAATACACACAAGTTGTATAATAGTAACTTGTTAAGCTATCTTTTTAAAAATAGGTAAATTATTTTATTTTGCTTGATTCGTGTTTCGTATTTTACTGAATAATGAATTTTAAAATAATATTACAATAATAAATATCAAGTCTTTAAAATTTTCTCACGACTAAAATTTTAAGAGCTAAATCCTTAAAAATAATTTTATTTTATATTAGGGGTTAAAGTATGAAATTGCCGTTTTGTATGGACGAAATCGAGAAAAGTTGTTTTTCCATACTAACAATTTTTTAGTTTTTTTAAAAACGCCTGAACCGTTTTCGATGCAATTAAAGGTGAAAGTTAGATGGTTATAAAGCTACGTATTATAGTATTTAAATTTCTGAAAATCAAAGTATATAATACAAATATACTTAATTGAAGCAAGAAGGTCAGCTGACACATTGTAAGGGGTCTTTTCAACGACTTCCTTTGAAGTAATAGGCACTAGTATTGCATTTTGTTTTTTAGTCAAAAGTTACTTTATTTAGTTCTTGATACAATACAAAAAGAATTACACAATAATACGACTATACTTAAGAGCTATAATAAAAATAAAAAGTGGGAAAATAATCGGCAATTTCATACTTTAACCCCTATTATTTTCATTAGGTCTACAGTTCCTATTAAAATCTATTACTACTGCTTTAAACAAATATAAAGACTTGCTTACATCTTTATTGAACAAGGCAGCCCTGGCAGTTTTCGCTATCATAACTATGCGGTGACGAGCAGATACAAAGCAATACACGCACTTGACGTTGGTAAGGTTACATTCCCATATTATAGTTTTGTAGACAATTATTTATCTGTTACGTTAGTAACTACTTACTATTAATTAAGTGATATGTGCTTATGTGATTTTGTTTAGAAGAATTGTGAATATTATAAATCGTAAAAAAACATAATATTGGACATTTACACACAAAAATTATATTGGACATTAATATGTAGCTAGGTTTAATTTGTATGTATTGATCAAGATGTGTTTTGTGTGTGGGCTTTGGTCTTATTCATGTCTTTTCCTTTGTCGCATTGATTTTGCTTCTTTTGTGACTTACATGGCATGGAAAAATATTTAGAAGTAAAGTAGGAGTTGTAGCGAAATGTGAGATTTTAATTCACGAAAATAGTCGTAACTGTTCTTGACAGTGTTAATGTTTTTAATATTCAATTTAAAGTGCCAATATTTAATTTGCTTAATTTCATTATATCACTAACGTTAAAAATATCTAATCTTTAAAATAACAGATACGGTCGTATGGTCACAGTTCTAACCTAACTTAACCTACTCTTCTGGTAGCAATTAGTTTCTAAATACCATAGAAAATACACAATTATTTTGTTCTAATGAATATTATGAAAATAAAACTTAAAGATCAATGCCCACTTTCCATACATTTGAAAACCTGATAATGAAAGTTTATGTATAGACCGCAAGTATAGCAGGAATACTGCGTGCTAGATTAGGGAATAATTCCCTATTTTCACTTTTACCAGTTAAACGCCAGGAATTTAAAAAAATACGAATTAATACTTTATCGTCAAAAATATCTATGGAAATATGCCGGCAGTTCTTAGGTACCTACTTAGTGTTTAAAAGTTAATTAACTATAACTTTGAATCATTCGACCTATTGATTACAGAGAACTTCCACTAAGGTAATTATGTATGTTTGTAAAGTGCCAAAGAGTGTGTAGGTGTTTAGTACACAAAGATGTGCAAACGCAAAACGAAAGAGACTGCGCCGATTCGAATATGACAGGCGGCTGTCAAACGTCAAAAAAAATCCGTTTCACTCTATTAGAATAATTAAACGTAAACTTATTTACAACTGATAATGTTCGTATTATTTGTAATAATGGACTTCAATAAATCTTTATATAAATTTAATATAGAAAGTATAAAGTACTAAAAATAAAACAATAAGTATTTTAGAACCTCCGGGATTATCTCAGACAGATGGTAAGAGGCCGGATGGACTTACATTGGTTTCATGGCGGAGGGGTCGGTGTCTCTTGTGTGATGCTAAGTGTGTTAGCACTTTTGCTGCGTCTCATTTGAAACAAACCGTTGTTTCTGCGGGGTCGGCGGCGGAAAACGATGCGTAGTTGAAACACTCTAAATATTCAGTATTAGAGTCACTCTACGATTTCGTACCGTTCGCAGTTGAGACGGCAGGACCATGGGGTAGTGAGGCTCGAGACCTTTTTAAGGAGTTAGGGCGACGGTTGCGTGAGAAAGGGAATGATTCCCGCTCTGGGTCCTGGTTGGTTCAGAGGTCTCCATTGCCATTCAACGTGGCAATGCAGCCAGCGTAATGGGAACCTTCGGATCGGCCAGGCAGCGCGGAGAGACTGAAATAATTATTTTATAGTTAGTTAGTGCTTTTTTTATATCATTATTATATATTATTAAGATTTTATAGGTACACATTAATTTTGTAAGGTAAGTCGTTTTATCTGTAAGTTATTATATTGTTATTAAGTCTTTTTAAACAATAAGTAATAAAACTAGTTTAAATAGATAAAGTCAGTCTCCAGTCGGCACTCGTCAGTAACTAAAACGGAACGTAACAACTGTACAAGTAACGTTCAAAAACCATATTTTAATTTTTTAAGAAGTTTAGAAGAACATCAAAAATATTTTTTTCCTGCGTTTCTGATTAATAAATGAGAAGCGTAATGAGTTTACAATAAAAAAAGCTAATTTTAAGATTTGTTTCATTTCTATACATACTCAGGTGAAAAATAGGCATTGTTCTTTAAGGTTTAACATATTTGAATTTTGCGACCACTAGTTTATAAATCATTTGATAAAAGACCAAATGACTTTAAAATACTTTTTTATTTTAGTTTTCCACGTAAGCTTTGACTAAAGAAAAATGTGCGTACTAAAATAATTATGTACACTCGACAGCACATCAAGTTAAACAGTTGAACTGCGATAACAGCTTTTATTACGTAGGTCATAAAGGCGGTCTCAAGGTCAACATGTATAGTCAGTCTGATATGCCGCCGTGTGTAAACAATCCTTGCTTTTTGGATAATGAAATTTTTTTTTATACATTTTTACATTTTGGCATATTATGTTTACTGTGTTACGAATAAATTTTACTAACACTTAACGTAAGTAATACAAATGGAAAATTATTAAGGATCTTGGTTACGAGTGCTATTCTTGCCTTACTTTACGAACCTTCTGTATATTGACATTACATTGTGGCATTATCCTATAAGATCGAACGTTCCCATACTGCCCGTCATTAAACGCAACAATGCGCCCCAGGGCATTGTCAGGCTTTTGTCCATTTTAGTGGGGTTATTGATGACCTCGATATTGACGATCGAGTATCGATCCAGGTAATTTCAATAACCCATCGACAAAAAGCACGATGCTGTCATGGGCTTAATTTAATTTCGGCCTAAACGGTTCCAGGGAGTGGTCATTATGGACTCGAAAGTGAACGATTTCGGAACGCGATTTCCATTAGAAATTGAGATGGCAAGTGCAGAATTTGATGCCATTGTCTGTGTTTTAAGTAAGAATGTATCTTGTACCTAACTTTAACTTTTAGTTATATTGAGTGTGCCGTGCCTTGGGCTGCGGCTAATAACATTATTCTTAAAACATTGTTGGTAGCGATGACGCGGACGGTAAGTTATATGTAACAGCCTATAATCATCCCACTGCAGGGAAAAGGCCTCCATCATGTTACCAAAGCAATGATGGGTGTACTGACATAATCGCCACGCTTGCCAAATGCGGGTTGTTGATCACAAACCCGAGCAACGTTCGAAAATTCGAAACTTTTTGTTGCCCGACCCGGGATTCGAACCTGGGACCCCGAGACCTCGACCCGGTATTAAAACTACTAGACCAATGGGGCGTTATAAATGAGAGAACAGTAATTATGCTGATAATCAATTATCAGAAAAATATTTTAAAGTGTAATAAATAGTGTAGTGATCGCATTTTAAGAAAATATGTTTCTCGACACAGAATAGAACCCCAAATTCTGTAAATAGGCCAAACCACTCGGAGCAAATGGCAAGCTAATTATTATTAATGATAGGTGGTAGCTTACATAACAGAAGTAGCCGTGTATGAAACCCATAACAACCTCCGAATGTTTTTTTTTCATACTATGTGATATTGATGGTGTGTCTAACCCTTAACCGGAATCGTGGGTCAATTTTGACCCGACAACGAATATAATGTGTCTCTTCTACTCGTATTATAATAACTAACATTAGTCTGATGGAATAAGCACCTGAAGGTATACCAGGATTTTTATAATATGAATCTTCTTTTGTTAAGTCGCTTTGTAATAACGTCTTATCATCTCGGCAATTATACACGTCCAATTACAGCAAATCAATATTATTTTTATGATAAAGTCTACACAACATGTAAAAGCGCCTCCTGGGGCCTGTTTGCAGAAAAAAACTGATTTTACTGATTTTACACAAAATAAACATAAAATAAAGTAATATTGTTAAGAAATTACGATTGGATTTTGCGAACGATCATAATGTGTTAATATTTTTCTTGAAAAAAATATAACTGACACACGTAAATCCTAACAAAATAATTCACCAATTTTATGATTATAACCATAGCCATAAAACCTCTTGATTTCTAGGAGAATGATTGAAATCAAAACCGATCTGGATCTAGATGTCCGAAATAAATATATTTTATTATTTATTTAAAACCACAAACTGGATCATCTAACATTACACTAAAGATACCTTATTTGTCGAAAGAAACCAGAAAGAAACATTATTTTTAGATTTTAGTTACGCAGCAAAAGCAAAGTTTTAATTTAAAAAAATATATTTTTAATACTCTGAAAACGCTGCCGGTCATGTTATGACGTCATAGGACTCTAAGCAAACTTCATGGCGGATCAAATGAGTTCTTTATAGTTTTATTGATACGAGCAAACATGGATGTTACATTCAAAAACCCAGATAATACAAATCTGAATGTTGGTTAAATCTCAAATGTTTGTTTTGCCCGTATGTCGTCACAGAACATAGTAATACAATCTATAGACCAATATGACCGACAGCGTTTTCGTTGGTGTACGACATTTGGACTTTTAAAACATAGTTTTGCGGCTTTCTAGGTACACAAAATATAGAAATATATTTTTTGTCTAATCAGGCTAATTTCATCTAATAATTAATCATTTAAGCTCTATTTAAAGAAAGAGTAAAGTAGCTTATGCAGAAAGATAATATATTATGCACCTCTCACATCTTTTTACTTAATTTAGCAAGTATTATGACTACTTCGGCAAGTTGCAAAATAAATACAGGCGATTTCTTGTTTGGCACCGACTTTAAGTGTTATAAAAGAAAAAAAAGTAAAGTAACAGCCTATAATCATCCCACTGCAGGGAAAAGGCCTCCATCATTGAATTCATGTTACCACAGCAATGATGGGCACTGGCTTAATCACCACGCTTGCCAAATGCGGGTTGGTGATCACAAACCCGAGCAACGTTCGAAAATTCCAAACTTTTTTGTTGCCCGACCCGGGAATCGAACCTGGGACCCCGAGATCATGGCCCGGTATTTAAACCACTAGACCAACGGGGCGTTTTCAAGTATATGGGCGTAAGTGATATTTTAAGTTTTCAAGATTAGATATATTTTTCAAGTTTTGTTGCCTTTCATCAGTTTGAATTATACCTTCCTAACCTGTGATGTCGAATTTCCTATCTAAACTGAAGTAGGACCAACCTGGAATTTCCTAAAGAACTACATATTCATATCATAATAAAAAAAAGGAAAACTTTCATCTTGTTTAACTTTGTAAATTTTGGTTGTATAATACATCTCTTAACTACATGCTTATCTTAAATTGGTAACATTCCCTAACATGCAAGCATTGGAGTGTCATAATTCTAATAAAAATATGAGCAGTGGTGTAAATCTGGCATGTGGGCATTTTGCCAAAGTCATTCGCATTGCAGAAAGATGTACAGCATGACACATCATGCAATGGTTTGCAGTTCTTGATATCGTTTTCGGATATAATTTGCAATAGATGACTCTTCTGTCGGTGAACAGGTCAGCGACAACACATGCTTTTAAGCTTTTGATTTAATATATTTGAGCAGTCCGTGTTGCCTGTAATGACTTATGGAACTGAAACGTGGTCACTTAGTATGGGTCTCATAAGAATGTTCTAGATAAATTTCTCGAAAAATAAAATCAAACAAGTTACGGAACTCTACACTACGCATGGTCCGTCCGACACGCACTTTAAAAAACGTAGAAATTTTTGGTCATGGGGAGAATTTCGATATTGTTAACGACGTGGTAAAGCTGATATTTGTTGTAACAGCAGATCATTATAGCTCTTCTTCGCAGATGGTACTACTCGTAATCTGTGCATTGTGTTTAAAGTTTACTTCGATTAGGAAAAATATTAGGGGTTAAAGTATGAAATTGCCGTTTTGGTGGACGAAATCGAGAAAAGTCATTTTTCCATATAACAATTTTTTAGTTTTTTTAAAAACGCCTGAACCGTTTTCGATGCAATTAAAGGTGAAAGTTAGATGGTTACAAAGCTACGCATTATGGTATTTAAATTTCTGAAATTAAAAGTATATAATACAAATATACTTAATTGAAGCAAGAAGGTCAGCTGACACATTGTAAGGGGTCTTTTCAACGACTTCCTTTGAAGTAATAGGCACTAGCATTGCATTTTTTTTTAGTCAAAGGTTACTTTATTTAGTTTTTGATACAATACAAAAAGAATTACGCAATAATATGACTATACTTAAGAGCTATAAATAAAATAAAAAGCGGAAAAATAATCGGCAATTTCATACTTTAACCCATATTATACATCTATGGGTAAGTAAATGTGCCACCTACAGTAATTAAGAGAGTAACTAGAACAATAATTACCTAAATATTTAAAAAAGTACATAGATTGATGAATTATTTTTCTTTTTCTTTGTAATCCCCTTTGAATAGAAAATATTAGTGTCATATCTCAATTAGTGCCATAATACCTTAAAAAATGATTATGTGATGAGAATCAAACTGTTCATTGACAACGACTTTCATTTCTTTATCCTTTGAAAAGCTGCACCCTCTCAAAATAGAGTTTTTTTTGTAAATTAATTAATCACAGCCTAGATTAAAAATCTCTATAACATTTTTTTTAAATGTGGTCAATGTCACATAAATATTCTTATAGTTA
Organism: Anania crocealis; assembly: GCA_949315895.1. Taxonomy (NCBI): domain Eukaryota; kingdom Metazoa; phylum Arthropoda; class Insecta; order Lepidoptera; family Crambidae; genus Anania; species Anania crocealis. Next base: position 4,942,360 of record OX438856.1, read on the forward strand.
GAAAATAAATCATCAATCTATGTAGGTACTTTGCAATCTCCCTCGTAGGCGGCTAGTCTTAAAACTTTTATTTCAACCGAATTCAGGAATCACATAAATTACAGTACCAAATGGGATTGAATCTATTTTACCATCATAAAAATGGAAAGGTGTAGGCAAATGTCGCCGTAGAGTTGTAGACATAATAATGTCGCCATGAGTTCATAGTGTAACATCGATAGATTGATTGCTCAATCTAACTTAACCTTATCTTCAAATTATAATTACATACTTTATGATATAAATGATGAGTATCACAATTGTTCCAGTAACATATAAGTACGTATGTACATTTTATTCTTGCAGATAGAAAAAAAATACTTACATACATTTTTTTTTAGATTCAATTTATTCACAATAATTTAACTGATTTAGACCAGTAATATAGGAACGGTAAGTAAATACATTTATTAAGATGGCTAATTAATTGAGTCAATCGGACTATTATTTATTTTCAAGTAAATCCTTCATAAAGAAAATAATATTTATTTAAGCTAAAAGATATTACAAGTGGTATTACTGCAATATGGGTTTACTTAATTTGTGATACTAGCTTGTCAGTAATGGGTACAACATTAGTTGACAGATCATTGATAATTTTCCATTTCGTACCAACCATCGCTATCAATTTAGATGCGTGGCTACAATTCCAAGTTTTTACCTTGTTCACAAGCGAACCTTTTAATTGAAAGCTTTTTAATTGGATACAAAGCGTTATCAATTTTTATATGGTAGCCTTTACTTCCCTGCTGGTGTACTTATGTTTCGTTTTTTTTTTTTAAATACATTGTTCTGATCCCAATTTGAATAACTATTTAAAGCATTTGTATTTTGGAAACCAGAAACAACGAAGGTACCACAAACACCCAGACCCGAGAAAATGCCACTCCGCCACGGAGATCGTCAAAAACAAACCTTTTAATTGAAAGCTTTTTAATTGGACACAAGCGTTATCAATCTTATTTCTTTTTTTATACGTATATCATAAGTTTAGTGTCGTTTTCCAAGTTCCTGTCCAGTCAGGCCTCTGTCGTGACTTTTTTTGGGTTATTCCACAACTGGACACACAACCTAAAATTATTATCACTTTTTTTCCGTCATCTGGACACATCAATATTTGTTCTCAAGTTATTTAATGTAAGTTTTATCTTGTAAAGTAACAGCCTATAATCATCCCACTGCAGGGAAAAGGCTTCCATCATTGAATTCATGTTACCACAGCAATGATGGGTGTACTGGCATAATCACCACGCTTGCCAAGTGCGGGTTGGTGATCACAAACCCGAGCCACGTTCGAAAATTCGAAAGTTTTTGTTGCTTGACCCGGGGATCGAACCTGGGACCCCGAGATCTTGGCCCGGTATTTAAACCACTAGACCAACGGGGCGTTTTATCATGTGGATACGCGTAAATATCCTGATATGTCCAGATGATGAAATAATGTGATAATAATTTTAAGTTTCACCAACTGGATATACGTCAAGTCAATTTCTTGTGTCCGCGTGGTGAATAAACCCTTTTTAGGGTTCCGTATCCAAAGGATAAAAATGGGATATTACTAAGACTTCGCTGTCTGTCTGTCTGTCCGTCCGTCTGTCTGTAACCAGGCTGTATCACAAGAACCGCGATAGCTAGACAGTTGAAATTTTCACAAATTATGTTTTCCGTTGCGGCTATACCAACAAATACTAATAAAAAAGTTATTAAAGGGGGCTTCCATACAACAAATGCGATATTTCTGCTCTTCTTTGCTCGATATCAATAATGGCAACAGGTAGGCACTTGAAATATTCACAAAATACTTAATTGTATATTTTCTTTAATAACAAATAATGAAATTAAAATATACTGTTCTTTACCTAGTCAATGGTACGGAACCCTTCGTGCGCGAGTCCGACTCGCACTTGGCCGGTTTTTTTGACGATTTCCCCCTTGCGATAGAATACTACAGCTTTTCGAATCGCTTTCACGAAGCACGACCATGATCAAAAAGAAATGAAGATACATACATACATACATATTATCACGCCTCCTTCCCAACGGGGTAGGCAGAGACCAAGGCCTTCCACTTACTACGATCCTGGCATACATCTTTCGCTTCTTCCACATTCATCAATCTTTTCATGCATGCTCGTTGGTTTAGAGTACTTTTGACCTGACCTTTCTTCAGAACATCCCCGATTTGATCGTGGTAAATTCGTCTAGGCCTTCCTCTTCCAACGTTCCCTTTCACACTCGTCTTACAGATCTGTCTATTCATTCTTCTCTCATTCATCCTCTCTTCATGCCCAAACCATCTAAGCATCCCTTTTCTTAATCCGTGTGATGTTTCAGAAATTTATCCAATTGGAATTTGGTTCTAGTAATACAAAGGCAAACTAGGCAAGCCTCTTCACCACTGCACCAAGGGGGTTTTTACGTTCTAAAATGAGCTTTTCAATTCGGCAATCTTATAACTCTCGCTATTAATCATAACGTTCACAATTTAACGTACTAAAACTCCAAGTTGCAGCCCCCAGTGACATTTGGAGCATGAAATGTTAATTTATTTCAAAAGATAAATCGTTGCCGTTAAAGTGTTAACAATCCAAGTGAAAAAGTTTCGTTGGCTTGAGTGATGTTCATTAAGTTCATTAGTACTTTTAATTTTCAGTAACGATTTAAGTTAAAAGCTCTTAGTAAATATCCTTTAACTCTTTGGCAATAATTTGGAAGTTAATTTAAAATTTAAATGTGAAGTGAACGCGATTTTGGAAATATTAGGAAGATATTTTTTACCCGACTGCCAAGGACTAGACAATACAATACAAGGACTAGTTATGATTTTCCCGCATATCTTGTTTATAATAATCTTAATTTATTTGCGAAATATTCTTTCAACACTTAAAGTTTTTGTATCTGAAGTTTCAATTTTTACGGTGCATTGTATAGGCTTATTTATAAGAGCAGCAGGGTGTTAATTTCTCCCGCTACCCCGCTGGCGGATTATGTATCCTTGTATTTTCCTCCAGACGGCTGGATGGAGTTCGATAATTTAAGTATCAAAAACGTAAATTGATGAGATGCGCATAGCGTATGTGATTTTTGGTGGACATTTTCTAGGTGCTTTATCTAGACATTTTTGCACTGGGCTATAACAAAAGAAAAAATACGTCATTCTTGTTTTTGATACTTATTACTAAGCAATTTGAGTTTGCTTATGGGCTCATTGCGTGGGCGCACACTGTGTGGCTCCTGGCCTTCTTCTCTTAATCGGCGTTGGTTTGTTCGGAAATATATTATCATAAAAGGACTTGAACAAGAATTCATTTGCTCAATCCTTTTTTTTTTCTTTTTAGTTATTATATTCTAAATTGCCAGCATGACACAGCGTGGCAGTGACGTGTAAGGAGGGGTGCGTTTCCGACCATAGATTGTATTTGTCTGTGATTTGCGTTCGGATACTTCCGATACGCGTTCAAGGCCCATAGAGACAATATTATTTTATTGTATGTATGTATTCTTCTATGTCACCTAATTAACATTTGATATTTATATGTGTACATATACTGATAGTTTTTATTTCTTTTTATTCTATCATCCATTTTACTTTTCCCAAAAAAATTGCCTCACATATAGTAACGTTATTTTTAATTTTTTATGTAATTATAACGTTACGAATACAAATAGCAATTGTATCTTTTTTTTTTTCTCTTTGTGCGTCTGTTATGTCACTCATATGGGTCCCACCAGAATACCAGCGCTGCAGCGGCCCTTGGCTCGTTGCAGCACATGCTGAGGTGGGACCAAATTGGCCATATTTTCTTGTCAATTTGTTTTTTTATATATTGTTTTGTCTCTTATGCTCTATTGTCTAGCTGTAATTTCGTCTATGCCTACTGTAATGTGCTTGTGGCCAATTAAACGTTTCTTTCTTTCTTTCTTTCTTCTTTCTCATTAGATTTGAACTGATGGACAATGGAACATATAAATTATAAGAACTAGCCACGTAAGATGATTGTAATACATGAATTGGAAAACCCTGACCGACTACCCTTGGAAGAAAATCATATTATTGTTATGAAGAAAGGAACAATACAAATACTGTTACATGTTTTTAAGAAACTCAAATTGCACAATCAAATGACGATACCCTTATCATTGTATTATGCTTAATAACTTTCCAACATTTCTGAAAAAAAAAACTATCTAAATTAAAAACATACTACTAGAAACATATAATTAGAAACCTGATCAATTTGTTTCAAAATATACTCATATTTAATGTTTGCTGAAACTGTTTACTTACGTAACATTGTTTGCCGGATTTATGAATTAATAGGAGTAATAATCTCGTCCCACCTGTTATAACGTTAGTCTTCTATGGCAATAAGTGTCTATTATTAAACAAAATGAGTAGCCACGCAATTGTGGATTTTGGCATGTTGATTTAAGGAGGAGATTGGGTGTTTATCAGTGCATGCTATAGTGATTAGATGATACAAAGGCGGCTTAATATGCACGGTTGATTGCTGCGGTAAATTGGATGGGCAGTCGAGTACACAGTGAAACTACTACCAGTACAATAATGAAAATATTATGTAACTTGCTGTTGCCCGCGACTTCGTCCGCGTTAATTCCTGTTATTACTTTGGTATTAATTTTTGGGTAACTTGAATCATCTACGCAGCGCACGCCACGGAAGCATTCAAATATGAACAATTTTCCCCGTTTTTGCAACATTTTTCACTGATGCTTCGCTCCTATTGGTGGGGCAATTTATTATGCCGGTTTTCGTCATAAATTATTATAAGCAGAAGTCAAAAAATAGTCATCAATGGTTTTTAATCGCAGAGCATTAATATGACTTCGAGCGTGCTGCAATTATGTACTTATTTTAACAAAAAGAAAATGTTATTTTCTATAACTGTTATAATGGAATTGTTTTAAAAATACTTAGAGGTATAACAACAATATAACACTTAAAACCTAAATTAAAGGCATGGTGACAAAAACTTCTTAGTGGGTTAATTCAATGCAGTTTTTCTGTGCACAACACACGATGAATTCATTGCAGCTATAGAGCAATTGCTAATAGATATTCTTGCAAAAAATAAAACCTAGTTGCATGTTCCCCTTATACCAAAATGTGGCTGTGGTTAAACCACTTTCTAAGAATAATCAGCCCTCGGAAACTAAAGCTGAAGTCTAGTGATGGTACTGTCTCACGATCTCATGCGTGTGCTCTGTCTCTTGGAGTATCCCAGGGATCTATCCCGGAATCCAATTCATATATACTGACGCATTTTATTGGATCTGATCCAACATTGCCAATATCATAATATGTTATAGCATAACAAAAAATCTGGAGTATCTTTGAAGAAGAATACCCTCAGAAACCGAGATTCTGTCCTACTACGAAGGTAGGGAAGAGAGCTAAGGGTCAAAAGTTAAAAAGACAAACAGCATAGACGCTAAATAGATTTTTCTACGAGCCTCCATCTTTAGTAGATTAGCAGCATTGAGGAAAGGAGTAATATGTGACCGTGGTGGAACGTCAAAACAAAATACGAGCACAAGTATTCTGTACACGCTGGAGAAGAAGTAACTAAGTTTAGATAGGACTATATACCCACAAAGTTTTATTCTTAATTGCTCATTTCAATATTATGTCTTCAAGTTTCTTGCACATTCCATGTATCCCAAGAGAGTGTGCACACACATTTTTATACTACAAGGCACCGCAGTGTGGCCTTTTCCGAAGCTCCGTTAAATCATATCCTTCACGATGCTGAAACGATATGCCAAAGCTTGTGCGCGCCTTAAAGGTAAAGCAAACGTTTAAAACCCTTTTTAAAATCTACCTATTAACCCTATAGAGTGTGAATGAATAGTAAGTATTACTTACTTCCGAGGCATGCGCATCATACATGCGAGGCCCTTCACTCCGAAGCGGTGGATGTGAGGTGGTTAAATCTCTGGGGACGGCTATTCTTGAACACACACACATCCACTGTACACGCTATATCTCTAGATAAAATATTTGCTTAATCTGTGTTGTGGACTTGTTTTGGTTTTTTTGATCTGTACTTGCCTTCGAGACTTAGCATTCACATCATAATGTCCATTTATATAATTATGGCATCACCACATCAGTTGAGGGCACTGGTGCATCGCAATCCATGATTTGCTGACAAGTGTACATGATGAGTTCACAGCAACAGTGTTACGTAAGCCCGTGACCATGATTCGTGCAATCGAGTCGGTAAGGTAAAAATGCAATTTTACATTTAAAATTTAATATAATGCATACAGTAATGTTTCGCTTTATGTATAGCAACAAGCTCCAAAACACAGATTTTGTACAAACATACCACTGTCGATATCGTAGATGAACAGTGTTATTAAAATATTAATTTAGATGTTATGTTTTTCTTACTATACTTATTTAGAATACTCGCAATCATCTATAAAGAATTAATTAAATTAATAATTGAAGATTGAGTATAATAGGATAGCATTTTTTTTTATTGGACGTTATAAAAACTTGTCTGGAATTTTATCATGGTAATTTTAATACATTGCCGAATCTCACAATCTACATACACAGTTCATGGATACAAAATAAAAAAGTACTGAAAAAAAAAGAGACAAGTGTGAATTAAGACAGCGCACGAAGGGTTACATGCCCTAAATGTGAAGTGAAAACTATTCACAGAATATTTAATTGTATGAAGTGATCATACAATTAAATATTCTGTGAATAGTTTTAGCGTCTACCTATTTCTGTTAACAATCGCAATCGCAAGTTTGAGAATTGATTGTACAGGGTGAAGTTTACCGAATTAAAAGTGATTAATAAAAGGGATTCGCTAAAGGCCGTAATAGTAAAGATATTTAGATGGGATATTATGTGAGATATCTAAAGCTAATGCTTTACCCTATTTCGTTTGCACTTCTGACTTTATTTTCTAGTTTTCCTAACACATTTAAAGGTTCCAGTCGATGTAGGAGTAGTACTTTATTTACTGCAACTAGTAGTTTATTTATTTATTTGATAATCCTGTCAGCCAGTTGTTATTGACTTCCACTAGAAGGTCCAAAGTAAAATATTCTTATCTGCCTGCAGCACGAGCTGGCTCCAGAAGTGCTGCCTTTCCCCTTGATTCTCGTTCGTTAGATGTAGCTGAGAGTTTGCTTTTGATGTGTTCTGACCGGAAGGACATTTATTGCCTGGCAATAAGTGAACCTATCCAAGCTTGTGATTTGTGGGTAAGCCTAGCCTTCATAATACTGCCATTTGGGCTTCCCGATAGGTTGACTTTATAGTCGCATTTTCTACATACCTATGGCAGCTGCTATTAATTGGGTATGTGGAATTTAGACAGTTTTTCTTAAATAAGCTTCACATAACAAACGCTATACCTGGCAAACAATGAAAATGTTAAACCTGTGGTTGGCGGTTTGGTAAACCATGACACCAGGAGCAAAATGTGTTGCTGTTGATCTTAAATTATAAAGCTATTTATTTTCATAACATGTTTTTGTGTAAAATTAGAAATAAGCATCACTAACACACTGACCCGGGAAACTAAAGAAAAGGGGTATTTTTCTATAGACCCGTCTGTGAATCGAACCCGGGTCCTTGGAGCTCTCTTTGAAAACCAGTGCCTTAGCTACTTGAATACGGAGGTCTTCAAATCTAGTCCAATATTTGTTAATTATGCTCCTTAATCCGTAATCTTATGTAAACATGGTAAGAACAAAGTATTCATTCACGACTTTACTTACACTTTTCCATTTCAAATCCGCATCCGGCAAATTGGAAATAAGAAACATAAAATATGTCGTAAAATATGATTTATGTATATCGCGAAGACATTATTTTGTACTTTATGACTCGTAAAATAACCTGCTACAGTGAAGCTTACTCATTTTAGGTGTAAGTACTTTTGCTTTAAAGATGGTAAAAAAATTGTAACACTGTTTGTTAATAAGATCTAGAATCGGGTTAAAACGCGTTAGTTGTGTACATCTTATAACTTACATCTATATATAAAATTTAAATATTAAAAAATACTTCTTATCGAGCTCCCTACAAACTTTGGCGTGGGTGTAGTATTAACAGTATAAGTACAGTAAATTAAAATGCCAATTTAATAATTTCTTGATCAAAAATATGAAGCCAACGGAATGATACGATTATAAAGATATGACAATGACTAACTAATTTAAATTACTTACAACTAACTGATATTTTTAATAATGACATGTAAGTAACATAATATTTTACTGTTATTACTTCTGAAAATGCAATAAGAAACTTAACAAAAAGATAATTTACCAAATACTTAGGTGTTCTTGTTCTTAACAGTCGCGTTTACATACATTCGTCGAATTAAGTTTTTGGAACGAAGTTCCTTATCGCGCGTTGCGAAAGGGGGCTAGACGGAAAAAAATTTAACGACACTTTTTGACCGACACTTTTTGCTATAGTTGTAAGCCGTGCGGCGAGAGAGAAAGGGAGGGAGAGGGAGAGGGAGAGACAGAGACAGAGGGAGAGACAGAGAGAGAGAATTAAAAATAAATTTAAAATAAAATACATTTTTGCTACAATTCCTTCACTAAAAATAAACTTCGTTCCATCCGGGTGTCCCTTGACACCTATCAAGTTTCTTTCATTTATTACTAGCGGACCCTGCGAACTTCGTATCGCCTCAGAATAGTATTTGATTTTGACGTCTTAAATGTCAATGTCATCAAATATGGCGTGGTTGGAATATGTAAAGAAATACATTTTATTGATCTAGTTTTTATGTTAACTTTCCTATGTTTTAATAGTTATTATCCTATTTCCGACGAAAACAAATTTAAAAATCATAAAAAACGGTCACGCCTTTCTCCAGTTAACTAACACGACTTTCCTTTATATAATAAGAAGATTAAAGATAATTAGTGATCAACGAATAAACGAATTATCATATTAAATGATAGTTATCGTTCTTTATACAAAAGTTATTTTTTAGTTTAGACTTTGCCAAAATGTAGGTATACTAAATAAATTCTCGAGCTATTAGTAATATGTTGCACGTCGGTAGCGACAAACAATGCATGTGATGGTAATGACAAATTGAAACCCGAAACGTATCGGTCCCATCCTTTGCGTGACAAGTCATGGGTTAACTAGCCTATTTCAGACGTCATCGCTAACAAAGGGGTTAACTGAGTCAATTAGCCATCGAAAACATTGCCGGGTGACATTTAGATTCAGGGTGGGACTCTGTTTGTCATTAATTTCGGGAATGAGGTGACAGGAACACGGGCGTGGTTGGCACTCAAATTAATATTTGTATCACTATTCGCCGTTGGGGACTTGGGATTATCTAAATTGTTAAAAGCATTTTGGTACGCAATATAACCTATGGAGGTTTTGTCTAAGCACAGCAAGCAAAAAGCAGATGTTATCGCCTAAACGAGCTTCGTAAGCAATATAACTCCATAGGTTTTGTCTAAGCACAGCAAGCAAAAAGCAGATGCTATATTAAATAGCTTAAGTTTATTTAAGTTTATTATATTTGAAATCCTATTTATGCTAGTCAAATATAGGAAATTTGTTGTTATTTCTAAATCAAAGCAAATCTACCTATACGATATGAAAAACAAATAAATCATAACTTATATCATATTTATTCTTTTTTCGAAGTCATTTGGTCCCAAAACTTGAAACTTTGTATAGATGAAGCTTAGTTTTAGTTTATATTTTGCGAAATTCGACCTCTAAGGGATGAAAAGGGCTGCAAAAGTTTCGAAGATTCACTTGCCTAATGTAACATGTTTGGATCCCGTGGGTGGCCGTGGTATTTGTGATTCAACCTCAAGTTATAATGCAAAAGTACGAGTATTTTTTGTACTTAAAAATAATTAAATCCACAATGGTTTATGATCATGTTCTATTACTACGATTAAGAATTACTTAGTTATTATTATACAGGCTGAAATTTTAACCACCTTCCAAATTTTAATATATCAATCTACGAGACAAAAAACAAATGACGTATTTTTTCTTTTGGTATAGCCCAGTACAAAAATGTCAAGATAAAGCACTTAGAAAATGTCCGATAAATATCTAAAATTTTTGATACGGCTGCCTAGCAACACTTTTTTTACGCGATTCGCATCTCATTTATTCATTACGATACTATTCATACGTTTTTGATTTACACTTTTTACTACATAAATGGGCTCTAAATACGATACCGAACGCCTATAAAAATTTTAGAAAGTGGTTAAAATTTCACCCTGTATTTATGTAATAAAAAATCCTTTGTACCTATAGCAAGAAATAATAAAGTCATTTACATTGGTATGTCAAATACATTACTTGGTAAGAAAATATTAAAGCAGAAAATTAGTGAAATCTGCAGTTTTCCTCAAAGTGTAAATAAATAAAGTGCCAAACCCGGAGACAGCGCTGGGGATTATATCTTTTATATTTTATGATTTGTAGTGTTGTTTTATATTTATTTTTTCTGCTTTACTTCCTTTTATGTTTTATGAACGAAATTTTAGTGATTTTTGAATTGAAAATATATGAGTTATAAATGTAATACCTACATATGAATGGATGATATTAAATAATTTTAATAAAGTGCCTTAATAGGTATTTACTATTGACTAATATAAACCAAATAAATTATATCTACACGGTCTAAGTTATAATACGTGATTATTAGATACTGTCATCGTCAAAGCTCAATCAGAAATGTTACAGCACAGTCTTCGGTCTTGGCTATTACTGAATAATTGATAAATGCCTCCTTAACATCTCACAAGATCTTTTCAGAAAGTAAGATCGACTTATCTGTATCCACTTCATTTTCGGCCTTAGTAAATATGACCACATCTAACTTCCACTTCCAGATTTAGGAACGAAATCACTATCTTAACTTTAATATCTTCAATGCCAAATCTGCATCTTATTTGAGCGATTAATTTTAGTTTCTTTCGACTACGCGTGATTATAGTATCTGTTTTGTTGGTACATTTACTCCTCGACATACTTCTAGCTTTATGACCAACTAATTCACTATGATATTATTATCTGCTATACGCTCTGGAATAGACTGCCTCACAATATCAGGAAATCTACTCAAGTTCTAAATTCCTCTTTTCTCGCTGACATTGATTCTGTGTACAATCATAATTATCATGTACCTACATTAAAACATAAACGTTCCAAAATACTCACATGTAGGAACGTTATTTAAATTTTCATTTTCTAAGCACCACGCGTACGAACCCTAAAAATCTGAAAATAATAATGTAAATCGCAGCTGTGATTATATCATATTAATCGGTAATTATATAATCGCTTCTATTTCAAACAAATGTATTCATGTTCTCTCATCCATTCAACGCTCAGGAACGGACCACCAACTCTAATGAAAATGGATTCAGTAAATGAAAATCTATCAAACATAACGATTAATTAGCAAATTGAACTCAAATGAATTAACAATTAGTCAAGTAAAATTTTACATTGCGATAACACCCGGGCTGCAAGTAAATAAAAGCTTACGGTTTCCGCCAAGAAACTGTTCCAAAGATGAGTTTTGGCACAAATTTTGCATAATAACCCGCGATATTTGCTGTGCGAGACGTCGGAATAAGTGCAGCTATGATGACTTGCACTACCTATTTGTTTTGAGTTTTCAACGTTTCACTGCAGCACCCGGAAACTACTAACTTGAATGATGACGTTTTAATGATACAGCAGGCCTATTTACAATCTGAAACAGATTCAATAAACTGTCAGATAACGTTTTATGGCCTTTTGGTTTATTTATATATTTAATATAGTATTTTTCAATCATGTACATTACTGGTAACAAAGCTATTTATGTATCACACAAACTCGTTATATCTATAAGTATATATATAACAATCAATTGCTGTTCGTTTGTCTCGCTAAATCACTGAACGGTTGGGCCAATTGCGCTCATTTTGGTTTTGAAATTTTTATCGTAGTTCAGGGAAAATATAGAAAAAATGCATCAAGATAGTAAAAACAACAATTTAGTTTTCCCATATAAACTGTTCTACATTATAATTTTCACTCATTTAGCAAAGGGAGAGTTTTAATGTCGTAAGGATATGACGATAGGTGAAGCGAAGTACACCGGGTTATCTAATTGTAAATAAAAATCAATTAATGATCAGGAGAAGGTTTTTATGTAACAAAATATTTGATAATAGTATGGAACAAAACTTTTTTTACTTATAAATTGCAAAGTTTAAAAATAACTCTCGTTACAAGTACATTATCTACACTATAACCAAAACATTATAGAACAACACTATGTAAACAATTAATGATGACCTATTAGGTCTTTTTACCCGATTACGCCAGAAGGAGGAATATGTTTTTCGAGATTATGTATGTATGTAAGTATGTATAATTATTTGGCACGCTCTGTGGCCTGAACGGCTAAAGATTTTAGCTTAAGAGGTGCCGTTAGATTCGTAATTACTCTGAGAGTGAGACTGGGTACCTATATCAAAAGAAAAAAAATACGGCGGATTTTTGGCACCAAATTCAAATGTTTAGCATGCTCTGCAGCCTGAACGGCTCTATAGATCAAATATTTCTAACCTACATTTTAATGGGAAAATTAAGTGTCATTCTTAGTAGTTTTGTTTTAGTGTTTGTTACACCGTGCCGTAAATTACAGCCTCATAATTAGGGAATGCAATCTCGTTTTTGCGAGATCTCGGCCTTTTTAAGCGAGGTTGATCTCGGGCGAAGATTGTACATGAGCATAAAACGTCTTATTCGAAGGGCGGCAGCGAAGTGTTTTATCACTAAATGATTTGTGTTATGTGTTATAAACTATATATTTATAAATAATACTATTGAATTACATATCGATCTTATCGATACTATTGATACTGTCGATAGTCCAACTATCTATATTACGGCAACATTATTTATGTTTACTTTAATCTTTCTTTTAGTAATTATAACGAACGTACAAATAATTTAAATACAAAGTTTTTTTTTTATATCAATATGTCTAATGCATAAGATATATGACGATGTTCTTGCATTGAAACTGATGAATTGGATTCACCTCAGTGAGTCTTAATCCTGAATCTTAGCTAACCCAACGCAATTTATTAAAACTTTTTTATTTAATCTTGCAAGTTATAATTTTTGCGTAAAACTTCAACCAAAGTTGAAGATAAAAGAAACAAAACAGCGGAAAGCTTTTTCAGGTTGTTATCAAAGGCCATTATCTCTTGACCTGAAAAGTGGAATTATATTTTGTTTCTTCTTATAAGGAGTAAATAAGTTAGCGAGAGCGGAGACGTAATTTAAAAGTTACGTCCAAGTGGTCGGCCTTCCAAAGCTTGCTTAACAAGTCCCGAATATGATTTAGCTACAAAGATGAATAAACTCAGATTTAAAACGAAAAAAATATAGAACCAATCAATCGCTGGTTTGTGTATTAAACGCTTTTATTTAATTATATTACAGATGTTATATTGATTATTTAAGTTTTTGAGAATCTCAAAGTTTTACTACAATTTAAATTTTAACATTTTATAGTTTATACCTAGATATTAAACCCTAGTACTTACTTTAAAATTTTTTTACCACCTATTCATCGCTCGGGAGGGTACTTTTTCAATAACAGCTAGTAGTATTATTTTTGGTAGGTATTTGATGAGATCATCAAAAAAATACAACTATCTCACAAGTTGTATGGCACATACATTTTAATTTAGGCATTTTATTTCTTATTTTAATAAAAGCAAATAGGCGGTTAATGTTTAAAACACTAAGGTTTTTTGCATTTTGCACTTCAATGTGCATGCGTTTTCTTTATGCTTAAAAATTGTAATTGCTCCTGCCTACATACGTACGTACCTTTCATTATAAAAATATCTTCTAATTTTGTGCATTTTCGGCGCCTTTTAAAATTTTACGATAAAACTGTGCACAAGTGGAATCCGACTCTGGGCCAGTTACAAAGTTCTATAGCTATTTGATTAAAATGTATAATATAAGCAACATAATTTAAAGAAAATACTCAAAGGGCTCAGTCGCAGAATGTCCATTTCTCAAAATGTCCACTGGTCGCAAAAGGTCTCTTTCGCAGAATGTCTCTTTCGCAAAATGTCCTTTTCGCAGAATGTCCACTTCGCAAAATGTCCTTTTCGCATAATGTCCCTTTTTATTTCTAACTTACTTTAGTCATAATTCATTTAGCCATTAGCTTACCATACATCATGGGTGACGTGTGTATACTTATTTGTATGGATATGGGTAAGCAAATAAAATAAAAATATATAATAAATCACATTTATTTTTCTATATAATTGCTTGATTGTGCAGCTTAGCTGTTATTTGTCTATATGTATTACACAAAAGAAATAATACATAATTATCAACTTGAAAAAAAACACACATGAAATAGTTATAAACGGTCAATACAAATAATTACTTAAAACATTATCCTACAAAAAGAGAAAGGATCAGCGGAGGGAGGTTCGAACTGGCCCCTTTCAGATCACATGCGCAAGTCGCATTAGCGCATCACGCCACGGTGTCACCTAATAGAACTGGCGAAAATGTTGACTTGTTCATGTTCTTTATTCAACTCATTACAACACAACTATGCAAATGTTTGACTCGCAAAACTTAACATATTTAGTTGCTAGTTAATTTACTAGATGGCGCTGCATGACGGTGTTGATTATTTTATTTATTGCATATTTTACTATGAGTATTTATAATTTTCAGTATAAAATATATATGTATATATATTTTCATTCAATAAATTATTATAACACAATGCATTCCTAAACGTAAAATGAATCATAATATCAACATCATTCAATAAAATATATTGAGGGTACTTAAAATTTTTTTTAAAGTTGTGTCATACCAAGTAACAGTGTTATGATGTTATTATTATTGTTCATTTGTATATCCTTATTCTACTACAACTAGTTACTTAAAAAGATAATAATTATGGAAAAAGAAATCCATTTCCTTAATAATCAAAAAGGACAACCTACACTCATTAGTGGTAATCATAGATACAGTAAAAAGAAAACTAATAAAAGTGGTAGTACTTTGAAATGGTATGTCGATGGTAGAACGACAAATGCGTTGGAAGGCTGGCACCGGCGCGTTAATTCAGGACGTATACCAAGAAAACCAAGCCTGTACATGTTCGTTTATAAGTTGAAAAAAGAAAGTAAATACTGGGATAGGCAAATAACGAACAGTCTTTTTAAAAATATGCAGCAGAATAAAAGAAAACAAGACATATATTTTGATAAAAAATATAAGGCATTATTAGTTCAATTACAAAGAAATCATATAACATTGCCACAATTCATTAAAAAAATCATATTTTTACAACTTTTAAAATAGGCTGAAGGAATAATTAAAATAAGTACTAAGTGTTTCATATATACAGTTTTTTTTTAATTTCGAGTTGATAATAAAAAAATGTATTATTTCTTTTGTGTTATACATATAGACAAATAACAGCTAAGCTGCACAATCAAGCAATTATATAGAAAAATAAATGTGATTTATTATATATTTTTATTTTATTTGCTTACCCATATCCATACAAATAAGTATACACACGTCACCCATGATGTATGGTAAGCTAATGGCTAAATGAATTATGACTAAAGTAAGTTAGAAATAAAAAGGGACATTATGCGAAAAGGACATTTTGCGAAGTAGACATTCTGCGAAAAGGACATTTTGCGAAAGAGACATTCTGCGAAAGAGACCTTTTGCGACCAGTGGACATTTTGAGAAATGGACATTCTGCGACTGAGCCACTCAAAGATGGCCAAAAAGGCGTCTTTAAGAAATTAGTTTTGTATTGATATTGGAAAAGTTATCTTTTATTTTGGACTTCAGCTAACAGTAGATCCCACCGCAGAACGGCAACAACAATAATGCTTTTAAGAAATTTGACAAACTTTTAATTATAAGCTACTTTTGCTTTCGGCCTAGCTCGATGCTCATATTTCATTTAATGGTAGCCGTTGCAATTCATGTTTGAGTATCTTTTCATATTATGAAACAAGTTCAAGAGCTAAAATAATAATCTTGATGTAATAAAAGAAAACAAAACGATGTACATATACATACATACATATTTAAGACATGCCTCACTGGGCCACACAGAGCCATCTAGTCCCAAATTAAGCTACTATTAAATACCCTGTCGTATGGGGTACTAGACAACCGATAATCTTACTTATATATTTTTTTTTATTATTTGTTAATACATACTTATAATACATAGAAAACACCCATGTACCGATAGCTCTGCGACAAATAAAACTCGAACTACTTTTTTAATTTAGAAAGAGCTCTAATTAATAAGAACTGTGGCAAGGGACATATTATTTGCATTATTTACATGACAACGAAATTAAAAATGAGCTCTTGTTTCAGTTCTATCCATTTGCTTAATGGACTTATACGGCACAAGGGAGTCGCATACAAACTTTCATCATACTAAAAGCAACGCACGGAAAATGCCCTCGGATTAATAAACTTCATATTTTCTCTTTCCTGAGAGCCATTTCTGTTTGCCGAATCAAGATCTGGACAGAATTCGACTATTTTACTCAACATGGAGATATAGTGATTAGTCAACTTACTTACGCGAATGTTACATTAACGTTACTGTAATTAGTCAGTAAATGATAGTATGAGCTCACCCTAAATGTTATATTTACGTTAGAATAATGAAGTAAGAGTATTTTAGGTTAAAATTTATTTTAATATACATTTTGCAGTTACTATATTGCTAATAGGATCTGAAAATAGCTTGAATAGGATACAATTCGGTATTAATATAGAAGACAGGAGAGGAAATCGAGCAACCAACAGTTTTAAAATGACATAGCTTTGTTCTTTAACTACAAGAATGACTTAGAGATTGCTAGGCAGTAAATCATTGTGGTTTTTGAATAGTATGCTTAAGACATGAACCCTGATAAAACCAATTCCATAAATGCAGCATCAAAGTGAACAATAATGTCATAAAGATAAACAATTAGACAAATATGTATGGGCAAAAAGCCGTACAGGAACAGAATAATTAGAGGAATATGATAAGAAAATAAGACTTGCATCGGCAGCTGCTGCTGTCTCCAGGCTCAAATAGGCCTTCAATTAAAAAAATATCCGAACAAACAAAAATGTCGCATTCATGACCAATATTCCAATATCGATTACGTTTTACTGGGTATTATACGCAGGAAATTCTCCATAAACTTCAGGTGGCTTCACTTTTAGTCATATAACCATATTAAAAGATTTCAATAGAATTATTCAGTTCAAGTAAATTATTACTCTTAAATTGGCAATATAATTCAACCATTGATTATTTTAGGTAGCCTGGAACTTATTTCTAAAGATTCTATGAAAGCCTATTGTACGTTTCAAAACTTATCAGGCCGTTCGTCTACATTCGACCTAATAACAAACTGCGCTCACACAGTCTCTAGGTATCCATAATTAAATTCTAGTTAAGAAGTAGGACCGCCTGAGGCACAGAGTAGCTTTTCAGAAATGAAATTTAACAATTCACACCAAGTTCTAACTAGTGCGAAATCCTTACTTTGAATATTAGAGTAAGACAGGAGACGTGAAAAGCCGTTAGTTGTTTTGCGTATAACAGAGTTATAACATAATTAATAAATTGATTATAACGATTATATTTCAATCAAATAGTCAGGCAATTAAGTTGAAAAAAAAAATCAGTTAGGTTTATTCAAAACTAGCTGTTGCCCGCGACTTCGTCCGCGTCAATTTCTGTTATGGTCTTTACCTATGAAATTGCCGTTTTGCATGAAAAAATTTAAACGAATTTTTTTCATGTATCTTTTATTTGTATTAATCGAAGTAATCACCCATGCAATCAATGCATCTTTGCCAACGCAGTCGCAGTTTATTGATGCCCTTCTTAAAGAAATCAATTGGACGGGAAGCAACAAATTCTTCAAAGGCATTTTGTACTGCCTCTCGGGTACTGAATTTTTTTCCCGCCAAGAAGTTATCCAAATTCTGGAAAAAGTAGTAGTCTGTAGGCGCAAGGTCTGGTGAGTAGGGCGGATGACGGAGAGCTTCCAACCCCAGTTCTTGCAACTTGGAGACCGTCTGCTGTGCAGTATGAGGTCGCGCGTTATCGTGCAGGAGCAGCGGAGACGAGCGATTGACCAATGCTAGTTGGAGATGTGCCAGCTTCTCCATCATTGTGTTCAGTTCTTCACAGTACACATCTGCAGTAATGCCACCCCGTTTGGTAAGAAGCTGTGATGAATCACACCGGCGCTAAAGCACCATACAGTGACCATCACTTATCTAGGGGTAAGTTTTCGTTTAGGGCATTGTTTACGTCCTGAACAACAGGATCCAACCAACTTGCTGAGCGCTTTCGGTTATCAAACAGAATCCATTTTTCATGTCGCTCACGTCGAAAGCTGCTGCTAATTCAGCCGTAGATTGTGTATCATCAGCTTCCACAATGGCCACTAATTCGTCATTGTCGACGAAGCGAGCAAACCAATAACAGGTGGTGCGTTGGTTTGTAGTGCTTAACTCCGTAAACGTCGTTGCGTGCCGCTTGTGCCGCGTTGCTGCCACGACGGTACTCATATTCCATAATTATTGCTCGAATTTTTTACGTATCCATGAAGACGAAAAAGATTGAAATGCGATGAAAATGTAACACTAATCAATAAACAAATGAAAACTTTTGGAAAAAGAACTCCATGTTTTTAAAATAAATTTATTTTGGAATTAGAATTCTTAGCTAAACAAAAATTATTTTAATTTGAAATGGCCAGTTCTGCAGAACGGCAATTTCATAGGTAAAGACCTATTATTATGATCGCGAATTTTTAGGTAACATTTGTCACTGAGGCTTTTCTCTTATTAGTCGCAGCGTGATGTTATATAGCCTAAAGCCTTCCTCAATAAATGGACTATCCAATGAAAAATATTTTTTTCAATTTGAATTCAAACAAATAAACTAACACTTCAGCTTTATAATACTGGGATAGATTACTAAATATTATTGTCTGCCCCAGATAAGAATATGACCTACAAATTATTCGTCAATCGCTTGTTTTACGAACTGAGCTATCAAGGAATTTTGAGGATATTTTCAAATGATATTAAGATATTAAATTGAAGTGACGAAAACTGTGCTGGTAATAATGCAAAAAAAATGACATTTAGAAAATCTGAATAATCACTTACAAAAACTTATACCTTATACAGGGTGTTCGGTAAATGGTACAACAACCCAAAACTAGACTTTGTCAACATTTAAATAGTAGGTATAGTTGAGCCAGAAATTTGTTGTCATTATTTTATTTGATTATCTTTTCATGCATATCAAAATTTTTTGAATCCGGTTTTTTTATCAAAAATAGTGAGACCAAATTTTTGACTTCACTATAGTTCATTTGATATTTTAGCAATTAAATTGCAATTATAATATCAGTATATACTTAAAAATTATGTCTCAGGCGGGACTCGAACCCGCATCTTCTCGCTGCCGGGCGGGCATTCACTATAGTATTTCTATACATAGTACAATGTTAATATAGGTTGGTTTTAGCTTGATTAAATACCTTTTACCTAACAACCAGTATAAAACAATGCGTTACAAAATATGGAGTATAATTTTGTTCGATATCTTTAGCACTCTTATTACTAATACATATACTAAATAATGATATCAGAAAATATTAATTAATTTGTATGATATATTATTTAAGCAAAAATCCAGATGTGGCAGCTGTTACTGAGTGTATTGAAATGGAAAAATGATGAATGACTTATCAGAGTATCATAACGTAATTGATGCAGTGTTGCCATGGAAATTTAATAAATACTTCACGGTGTATTTGATGCGTATACTGCGGGAGCCAATAAGTATTATAAAAAATACACTTTAGGTAACATAATAAATAAGTAATAACAGAAAATATTAAATAAAAGATTTACAACACACTTCGCTACTTGACAAGAGAATATTTTTTTTAAACTACTAAATGGAGAGCACGGACAAGAGACACACCACCGATAGAAAAGGGGCATGCTAGAGAGAATACAACCGTCATTCACTGAAGTACTGAAATAAAAATATAATGAACTAACACAATTTATATAAAACTTTACTCTGGAGACTAAAAGCTCATTCAGCATAACTTTAAGATTTTTAAAGACCTCCATTTTATTATTAAAAATAATATATTTACCTAAGTTGTATGCATTTCAGAACTAAAGTTACGAGTTTTACTTAGCCAAATGACAAATAGTTTACGGCTTTAAGCTGTTAAACACATATCTTTCTGTGGTTTTATGCGCAGGAAAAGAGAAAAATTGTTGTTTTTTGTTTTGTGGCATTAACGTATGGCTGAACTTACTAATACCTTGGCAGCATGGTCTCAGACCTTAGCCGGTTCCGCAAGAAAAAAAAGTAAAAAAAAGTATTTTTCTGGCAACAACTAGTACCTACATTAATACATAATAATTAGAATTGCAGAACTATCTATAGTTGACCTCGAAAACTAGTCACAATATCGATAGTGAATGTTAGTGAATTTGTAATATCGATAATACCGATACTATCGATATTACAAATTCACTATTAATACTATTGCTTGGTAGAAATACTATCGTTAGTATAGATATTTATTCATCATAATACTATCGACAGTATCGATAGTATCAATTGTTTTCAAGTCATACTTTCGATACTATTGGTAGTACTGTTGTATTAAATCATAGAAATATCGATAGTTTAATAACCGCCAATAGTATCGTTTATTAATTAATGTTTGTAATTAGTATTTAACAAGCCACGATTTCACTGTGACATGTTCATCGCAATCGGAAGACGGTCAGCGCTTGTGAACGTACTCTGCGCACAGACACCATGACGGTTAAATTTAGCTGATTCTGTTATTATTTTCTTTTGATAATATGCCTATCTTCAATAGCATCGATACTATTGTTCCGAAGCAATATATTGATCTCAATAGTATCGATACTTTAGCTAATATCGATACTATCGATAGGCTATCGATACTATTGAATTGACGTCAGCTATCAATAGACTATCGGATAGACTATCGATAGTGGACTATCGAGCTGCAACTCTAATAATAATGTTACAGCTTTGATTTATTGCAATAATTTGCTCCAATATATCATCGCTTTTGTGTAGGTATTTTTGAGTACAAATAATATAATACAAACAATTTGTAGTACCAGAAACCCTTTACTAAGAAGTTGAAAAATCTACTGCTAGATTCGTATTTCAAAACAGTGCAGTAAATGAAATATTTTCAGTAAAATTATAAAACTATGTTTATTATTTGTTATAAGTTATGTGTTTCATTTTCAATATTAGTCCACTGCTAGACAACTACACGATGGTAATTTTATATGTTTTAATGTATTAAATGCAAAATAAGACAAAACTGTAGACAATATAAAGTTTTCATTTATTAATAACAGTTTTCTATAGCTTTCTTGTAAATTTTTGAAACAGTACGTACGGTTCCCGCGCCTGTGTTTGATGCATCGCACAACAGTTTGAAGTGGACAGTGGTATGTGAATGAGTAAGAAGAGAACTTTGGTCACATTAAAACTATTGGATAGTGGAAAATTGTATTTGTGTTATTTGAAGTTATCATGATGTTAAAATCTTATGAAGATTCTATGTGATTTATAATCACATAGAATCTTCATAAGATTTTAACAGAGTCAACAGAAACTTAGATAGGTACTCATTATACTCTAGACCAGAAATAAATAAATTCTATGATCATCATTAAAATCAATTCATAATTGGCGGAGTAATCGCATAAGTATACAAACGAATTAATAAGGGTTAAAGTATGAAATTGCCGATTTGTACTGAAAATCAAAATTTTTTATTTTTTAATTTTTAACAAATTTATTTAATCAAAATAGTTACTATTATTATCTATACATTGCTGCCATCTAATAGGAAGGTCATTTATGCCTCTGTGATAGAACTCTGAGGATCTAGACTGCACAAACTGTGTAAAAGCATTTTGTACTGCCTCCTGGGAAGAAAACTTCTTGTCACGTAGATAATTGTCCAAATCACGAAAAAAATGGTAGTCCCTTGAAGCAAGGTCTGGCGAATACGGAGGATGTCGAATGGTTTCTAATTGCAGTTCCTGAAAGGTCAAAACGGTTTCTCGTGCTGTATGGGGTCTCGCGTTGTCATGGAGCAATAATGGTGAAGATCGATTCATGAGTCGGGGCTGTTTTACTGCTAGTTTTGCCAACATTGTTCGGAGTACGCTACAATAGACATCTACAGTTATTGATTGACCAGATCGGAGAAAACTATAGTGAATAACACCATGCTGAGACCACCAAACAGTTACCATTACCTTTTTATTGGTAAGTTTTGCTTTAGGACACCTTTTGACCTGGGGTCAGCCATTGCATTTTTCTTTTACGGTTATCATAAATATTCCTTCATTTCTGTACCGATTCAACATGGCAACACAAGTTTCAACACGCGTTTCTTTCTGCACATCAGTCAAATCATGAGGCAATATTGTGGGTAAGGTTACGTTTAACCATGCCGCTAATTCCTGGGTAGTTTGACTAGGATCGGCTTCCACCATATCTCTTAATTCATCGTTAATCACCTGTGTGGGCGGTCTTCC
Source organism: Anania crocealis (assembly GCA_949315895.1). Taxonomy (NCBI): domain Eukaryota; kingdom Metazoa; phylum Arthropoda; class Insecta; order Lepidoptera; family Crambidae; genus Anania; species Anania crocealis. The sequence goes on from OX438856.1 coordinate 4,965,155, forward strand.
TCGTGGCTCGTTCTTCAAGTCGAAGTTTCCATCTCGAAAGCGTTTAAACCAAAATCGCAAGGTGCGTTCATTAGCAGATCCCTCTCCAAACGCAACATTGATATTGCGGGCTGTTTCTGCCGCGTTACTTCCGCGTCGGAACTCGTATTCAAAAATCACTCGAATTTTCGCAGTATCCATCTTTCTTGTCTAAGTTAAATAACAAAAACAATTGAAAGTCGATATTCAAATGTTTCACATTTTTTAAAAGAAGAACATCATATAAACCATGTAAAAAAAGTTTCATTCGAAAACCTCAAACCATGTAGATTCTATGTCAATTCAAAGAACCTAATACAATAAAACGGCTATTTCATATTTTAACCCCTAATATTAACATGATCCTTTTTTTAAGTGGGTTGAAAAGGAAACAAAACAGGCTGGTTTACCAAACATGTAAATACACCTAAAGAAATCTCTGCACCAACAAAAGAATAATCACCAGGTGAAAGAGTTCCGCTGGCTTTCTGAACAACATTTAAGTGCCGCGTCTAAATATGAAATTCAGATCCAGAGTATACCTAGAGAAAGTCGTTACAAACTCATTTAGTTACTGCATTTACATTTGAGCTATACAGACCCGAGTCATTGCACCTGAGAGTCATTAGAATAACAACTTCACCGCATGCATTTACTAAAATTGTATACATCAACATTCCAATGAGTTATCTTTGTATTTGTCTTCATAATATCTGAGAATCTTTATAGTTTCGCTATGTCCGTTGCTATTTGTCTATCTACGGCTATTTATTTATTAAAAGACTCAAAATTAGCTTGGACATTTCATAAGACTACTCCGTATATTCTATGATGTGGGGTGTCAAAATATTGTGGACGCTTTCATTTAAATTTCCGATTTGGAATTCCATTATTCACGGTATTTTTTGTAGAGTTCCCATCAGTTAGCCAAATGAATGTTGAGTAGTAGGTACGAGTAGTAGCATAAAATCAAAGTTAAACGGAAAACTATCAAACCCTATTAACGGTCGGTTCCAATAACCTATCTATCTTCGGTTTTGGCATATCGGAGATAGGAAACAGTTTCTATCTCTGATTTTGCCGTCCAGAGAAACAAAGACAGAAGTTGTTTTCTATCCCCGATATGCCAAAACTGAAGATAGATAGGTTATTGGAAATGGCCGTAAGTTTTAAAAGATAGAGTGTTGTTAGATATTCTGTAAAATGTCCTTAAAGAAGAAAAAATTAAAAATAAGTAAAATAACTTTCGTAGTTTAGTAAAATAAGTAAGAGATATAGAGGATTGACTCATGATATTCTTGAAACCGCCGTAAAATATTAACCATACAAACAAGATTTCTATGATGAACTAAACGCATATCAGGAAGTCGAGTACTCATAGTCGGTATGAAAAACATGCGTAAAACAAAATATTTATTCTGAAGTCCTACGTTTGACGAGACCAACCATTTAAACTCTGGATTTAGTGGATAGCAACATAATCAACCATAATAATTAAATTCATTAGTTTTGACTGTGTTTTATAACTGCAAAAGGTACCAACCTACATGTTTATATAGTAAAATCATTCCTATCTAGGTTTAACAATGACAATCAACGCTGTAAAGTGTTCAAAACATTGTTTTATATATCCCAAATAAATTGTCAAGTTCAAATAGGTATATAAATTTTTTTTACATTTTATGAACGCATTTTATTTTATAAACTTTTTGATGAACGCACTTCAATTGCAAGTAAATTATCATCTGATCATAAATTTTATCTTGCAGAATAGACGTTTTATAAATTATATCAAACGTTTACTAAAAGAGATTGGAGAATATCCATGAACACCGAATTCTGGGCAGTTGGTCGAGTCATCTTTTTCTCACGAATATTAATGCCGTTTTGAATCAGATTTGGGTGATTTTACATAATTTCACCAATGAAATATCCTTTTAATAGACTGCCCGAATTTTCTACGTAAGTACCGCCAGTGAGAAGGCGCACCTCGCGGCACTAAAATTGTGTTCCGTTGATTTGAAAAAGAAAAAAAGGGTAAAATGTGAGTCTAAATCTGTTAAAACTTAAAGAAAATTGATATAGAAAGAATAATTTTAAAATATTTTACTTCCTTTCCTAAGATTTACTGATTTCTTACTGTATTAGTGTGTATATTTGTGCATGTAGTTGTTTTTCTGTTCATATTTAATTTCTTTGTATTTAATTAAATTGCTTAGTTATGTTGTCGGTAGATATTATATATAATTTAGAACTTGTCGCGTTGTAATCTTGTTAATATTGTTGACATCCTTCAGTCTTGCTAATTTCTGCTCTCAGCAGAGAATATTTTGTGGACAGTGTTGTTGGTCTTAATTAGTAACATTTACTAAGTATGACTCTAACTTAAAAATCATTGTAAGACTGTTTGTTGTCCTAAATAAATGAAAAAAAAACCCGCTCACTAAGGGTTCCGTATTTTTGCTAAAGTAAAAATTTAACTTAATAACTTGTGCAATACTTCGTATGTTTTAAGACTGTTTCCTCTAAATATCATAGATACTATAGGTACAGTTTCGTTTGAGTGATATGAGCAAAAAAGCAGTGATATAAGACATGGTTTGAATATTAAAATAAAGACGCAACTATGACGGATGATAAAATAAGTACCTATAAAAAATGGGGGACGTGGAAGGTCCAAGGTCATAGATAAGTGTTTACAATTTTATAACTAAAAATAAACTTACGTTGATCAAAGAGTGGATTGTTATTTTTTAATATTCCCCGCACAAAGTAAAGAAGCACTTTGATCGCTCTGATTTATTTTCGTTTAATTCCTTTATACAAATTGCGACTTGTCCCGTTTTTGTCACAAATTGATGAAGACAATTAATTTAACGGTTGTAGGTAAGAAATATCTAAGGACTTCGTTATTTAGTTTTAAAAACTACTTACTCAGATTGATTTTAACCTAAATTACACTGATATAATTGAGATTATCTATAAATATTTTAAAATAAAAGTTATTTAAGCTACCAGCTAAAGCGTTTTTAAAATTATTTAAATTAAATGCACGTGAAAAGTCTTTCAAAAACAAAACCACGTTTTCTGAAAGTCGGATCAAGTAGTGGTTCTACGTATAGAAAGTCTAATGCAAAATTGGATTTCGCGGTCCATTAATTTTCAATTTGCGTGATTGCAATTTTGGAGGTTTGCTTCTTCCAAAGTCGACTGGATTGGGGACAGAAAATAACAAAAAGGCTTTAGGAGGGGATTGGAGTGAATATATTACAAGCCAAATCTCCGCCTCTTATCTTATTTCGTAGCAGACACGAGACATTTAACTTGTTGTTTAAGTTCTATGATACTTCATGCATTAAACTGGCTTTGTATCTTTTATTACTTTTTGAGTTCCATCTTTCGAGAGATGAACCCTTGGTAGTAGTACCAAAATTCGTTGATTTAACGATTCATTACAATATTTTACCGAAATTTGGCCCAAAATTGTTAATACTTGATGATAAATTAATATCTAACTACCTTAAAAGCCTAGTTGTGCATTTTTGTATGATGCAAAATACTTTATTTTAAAATATTTTTATAATACTTACCCATATAAAAATATCGTGTCACGATCTTTGTCCGCCATTGAAGCCTAAACTGCTATACTCCAACTTGAAAGATATGATATTTATATAAATTTGTTTAAAGTCGCATTCTTTTTTCATTGTAATTTACTTGTTTACAATTTATCAAACTGTGAGTTCCATGATGGCGGTGTCGTTGGCAGCCCTATTTTAACAGATAGCGGTGTAAGGTAATTTGGTGAGGTAAACGGCCTTATTAATGACAATGACATTTGAGATGTCAAAGCCAAATTATAAATTATTCTGAGGCAACACGAAGTTCGTTAGGATGAAGTCGAAGTCGAAGAGTCAAAAGACATTAAAAGAATAAAATGAAAACGAAAAAAAAGTGATAATATTGTATTTCGCAATACTACTATTTGTATGAAAATGTACCATTTATTAAAATATAATTTATTGACAAAGTACGTCATCTTACTGAGCCTCATTCTTACAGAATCACAACGAATTTTAACTTTAGCTAGATGAAGTAACGTGACGTATGATTTATCGTATGCCTGCTCCTATCGTATTAATGGTCGTGTGATATTAAAACGATGTTATCAACACCTAATAATCTGCATCAGGTATCATCAGGATAGTTTGCTGGATTTCTAAAAAAAACTTCACACACCAACACACTATTCCAAAGAAAACAGAAGCTCTCAAATAAATACTTACCCCCGTATTTATAAACAAGTAAAAGTAATTACTTGACTACAAGTAATTACTTACAATTTGTGTGCCTTAATCAAGAAATTACTAGAAGTTATAACTACCAAAAGTTAGCATTTTCAGCCAAATAATATAACTATTTATGGTGACCAATTTCTTTCACTTAAGCACTAGGTATGAACACTTCAAGTTATGACTTTCTTAAGCAATAAGTAATTACTTTTTTATAAATATATAATACTTTATAATAATGAATGTGTCCTTACTTAAATTTCCAATAAAAGCAACTTTAATGTATGTATTTCATTTTCTCGTATTAGATATACTGTCGATGTTGCTATGTTCCAAGCCATTTGTTCGAGGGACGTTTAAACGGCGAAAAAACGTGACAAGAAAACAGAACCGTCACATTAAGCTTCCTTTATTGTGACCCTCCGGTTTGTTCTGTGTGCAGATTAAAACATGATATTTATGAGACGGGCATTATGTGTCTACTGAAGATGGACAGTAGCTTAATTCCGTCGTTATTGCAAATTAAACTGGCATTTCGCAGGCATTTCCATTTATTTTCATACAAGCAATTTAGTATGTATTCAGTATTAAAACTTGAAATTATATCCCAGGAGGGACTCGAATCCGCATCTCTTCACTTGCCGGGCGCAGCGGGTTCGAGTCCCGCCTGAGACATATTTTTTAAGTTAAAATTCTGATATTGTAATAATAATTGCATTAAAATTGCTTAAATCTATACTAATATTATAAAGCTGAAGAGTTTGTTTGTTTGTTTGTTTGTTTGTTTGAACGCACTAATCTCCGGAAGTACTGTTTCGATTTGAAAAATTCTTATTGTGTTGGATTGTTCATTTATTGAGAAATGCTTTAGGCTATATAACATCACGCTGCGACCAATAGGAGCGAAGCATCAGTGAAAAATGTTGCAAAAATAATCGCGTTCATAATAACAGAAATTGACGCGGACGAAGTTGCGGGCAACAGCTAGTATCATATAAAATAAATTAGTTTTCTTCTTCTTTTTATCGTGGACTGATTTTCAAGTCGCCTATAAAATAACTCTAACATGATTTGTTTTAACTACTTCCATGTTCCCAAGGATTAACGTGCCACCCAAGCAAGGCCATTCCATCCTTTACAAACTCAAACCAATTTAGAAAAGATTGTTTCCTAAATTGACCCGACCGGGAATCGAACGGATTGGGCGGACTTTCACACTACCTACTACAGTAACACCAATGGTAACGCAGTTCAGTAGGTACAGAAAACAGCACGTCAACATACCACAAAACATAAAATTTTCTCAATTGATATTGATCTCTACTTGTTGGACTTAAAGTTGAAAATCAATTCAATGACCTTTAACTTTTTGGGTAGGTTGATCTGCCGTTGCCTGTACATCTATACCACAGATAATATAATACTACTAGTATATACTAATATTATAAAGCTGAAGAGTTTGTTTGTTTGTTTTTTGTTTGAACGCGCTAATCTCAAGAAGTACTGGTTCGAATTGAAAAAAATATTTTTGTGTTGGATAGTCCATTTATCGAGGAAGGCTTTAGGCTATAAAACATCATGGTGCGACCAATAGGAGCGAAGCATTAGTGAAAAATGTTGCGAAAATAATTGCGATCATAATAATAGAAATTGACGCGGACGAAGTCGCGGGCAACAGCCAGTAAAGTAATTTAAATAATGACAGAACCTAATCACGAAATTGAATAAAGGAAATAAAATAAGAATCCCTAAAGAGATTTATTTGTCAAGACCCTGAGAGATCGCCTAAGCCGATCAAAAGAGTAGGATTAAAAAAAGGAAGAGGTAATAAACCAAATTAAATATAATAAGGTAAGAAGTACACACTTAAACAGGAATACAAATAAGTAGAATAAGTCTACGGGTCTCAAAGTCCGTCCAGAAAGGCATCTTCCTAAGCATATTTAATTTTATGTATGCCCGAGCACACAATGCTCTTGGCGCCGCCGAGTGAAGCACGGAAAAAAACGACTAAAAAGTGCTTAATAGTTAGTTAACAACGGCGAACCTTGAGCCATACAAACACACAAGTAAATATAGTTAATAGTTACTTTACTATATAATGAGTTTTTCTTAACCTATTATTTTTTGCTTAACGTAAAACTTGTTGTTTCTTACCGGGCATTTTTTGTAAGTAAGTAAGAACAGCCTATAATCATGGAAACCTGCAGGGAAAAGGCCTCCATCATTGAATTCAAGTTACCACTGCAATGATGGGAACTAGCATAATCACCACGCTTGCCAAATCCAAGCAACGTTTGAAAATTCGAAACTTGTTTTTTTATTTTTGTTGCACGACCCGGGGATCGAACCACTCGGGGTCCACCCCGAGATCTTGGCCCGGTATTTAAACCACTAGACTAACGGGGCATTGTTTTGTAATAATAAACAAAATTAAATGTTCAATGAAAATGGTACGACTTTTTATTTTTTATGGTATTTTTTATGTTAATCATTAACTCTTTAGTTTGCAAACCCTACTGAGCTCTAATAGTGTTCTAAAATACCTTTTTGTAAAAGAAAAACATTTTGATTTTTTGATTTGAGTGTTCGTCGGTGGAAAAATATGTACCAAAGTAAGTTTAATGTGAATTATCGATTTTATAGCATAGTTAAAAGAAGTAAGTTTAAAGATCATGGTACTTACCTATAATTATTTTTTATTTGACGGATTAATGCGAGATAAAATAGTTTTTAATTGTTGTATTTTTAAAACCTGATTTTTTTTCTTAGGAATTAATGGAATTTGCATAATAATAACACTGAAAATAAAATGAGTAATAGGACTTACTAAGCATAACGTTTCTTGCTTAACAAGAAATAAATGTAGAAAATTGATGATTGATGATGATTTCTATCGGAAACGTAAGAGAGGACGGAACAAGATTCCCTACTACTCGTATTAACTAGAAATAGGATAAATCGTCTATTTAGTTTTTGATTTCCATTGCACTAATGTTAGGACAAAAACAGAAAAATAATAATGTAGAATGAGAAACGCAGGTTATTTAATCAAATTGTAACACTTTGGATCAGCGGTAGTAAACGCTGCTTCTGAGCCATGGGTCGCGGGTTCGATCCCCGCACAGTACAAATATTTGTGTGCATGAACATGTCTGTTTGTACTGCTCTGGGTGTTTTCTATGTATTATAGGTATATATTTAGAAAAAAAGTATATAAGTACGTTTATCGGTTGTCTAGTACCCCATACGACAGGCTACTTAATACTTAGTTTAGCTTAATTTGGGACTAGATAGCTCTGTGTGGCCTAGTGAGGCATGTCCTAAATATTTATTTATTTATTTTAGAAAAAACATTCCTCAATTCCATGCATCCTCTTTGTGGAGATGGTTTCTATTTATCATTTTATTTGAGACATGATTTTCGTCTCCTAATAAAGTTCCTTTATTGGGTTTAAAATAGTTTTCAAGTCTTAACTTTAGGTCGGCAGAAGTTTAAAAAACGTCAGATACGAGTGTTTCAAATTTCTATATACGGAATTGATGTACGAGTACAACCGCTTATGCGAAAGTGTGTCTATCTGGCTTTTGACTTTTTGTGCCTACATCACAAAATTAATTTAAACATTTGGTATGAAGAAGATTTGATACCTTGAGTGGAAATTAAAAAAGATTTGATCCAAACAATTGACACCTATAAGGGTCGAAAAAAGAAGGTAAAACTTTGTACTGGGAATTAACAATTACAGAGACAGCGATTCCAAAAACTATATAATACAGTACTACAAGTTGGAGATAAATTGAAATTTTTATTGAGTTGGAAATAAATTTATTGAACATATCGAAACGTATGTATTTAAGGATGCCAAAGTTGTCAAACATGTGTTTGACAACTTTGGCATTATTTGCATGTGCAAATGCATGCTTTGATACACATATTTCAGTGAAATATGCAGAGGCACACAGACGCTTTGATACTACTGCAGGCTAAGTAAGCATTACGTGCATCAAAGCATCTATGATGTAAGTAAACGCATTAACACATACGTAACTAGTGTCGTATGACCTTAAATATATCAGAAGACTTATTTCCCGAAAAAATACTTAAAAAAAATGATTTTATATAAAAATTAAGTTCACCATTATGATATAGATTAAATGTTTTGATTAAATACCAAACTAACAATGAAACCAAATATCACAGCAATTATTAATAAAATTAGTCGAATAAAAAGCTACAAGCAATTTTTAGGTGAATTTTATTATGTAACTAGCGACCCGCCTTGCCTTTGTACGTGTGCAATTAATTACATGCTATAAAGGGCCATATTGATTTACCTTGTTAAGATGTACAATACAGTAGTACATTAATTTGATTTATCTCGTAGGGTTCAGCCAGCATTTGCAGTGTAAGCGCAAAAGATGTGTTTATTTACAACGTCACCCCTGAAATTATCAGCATTTCTCTACAATATTATAAATAAAATAAATAAATAAATATTTAAGACATGCCACACTGGGCCACACAGAGCCATCTAGTCCCAAATTAAGGTACTATTAAGTACCCTGTCGTATGGGGTACTAGACAACCGATAAACTTACTTATATACTTTTTTTTTTTTTTTTTGTAAATACATACTTATAATACATAGAAAACACCCAGACCAGTACAAACAGACATGTTCATGCACACAAATATTTTTACTGTGCGGGGATCGAACCCGCGACCCATGGCTCAGAAGCAGCGTTAACTACCGCTGATCCAAATGGTCGTCTATATACAATATTATGCATGTAGGATAAAATTTTAACCACCTTCCAAATTGTAATACATCAATCTACGAGACAAAAAACAAATGACGTATTTTTTATTTTGGTAGAGCCCAGTACAAAAATGTCAAGATAAAGCACTTAGAAAATGTCCACCAAAAATCTAAATTTTTTTGATACGGCCGCCTAGCAATACTTTTTTTACGCGTTGCGCATCTCATTCATTCATTACGATACTATTCATAAGTTTTTGATTTTCCCTTTATACTTTAACAGGTCTTAGACCATAAAAATTGAAAACTATATCGCGAAAAATATTTTCGAGTGACAACTTGATTTACGTTTTTTACTTCTTAAATAGGCCCTAAATACGATACTGAATGCCTATAAAAATTTTGGAAAGTGGTTAAAATGTCATTCTGTATAAACTTTTCTCTAGAATCACTATCTATTTGAAAAAACCGCATCACAATCCGTTGTGTAATTTTTAAAGATCTAAGCATACATAGGGACAGACTGAAAGAAAGGGACTTTGTTATATATTTTTAGTTTAGTTCCAGATATTTTTTTCTTTACTATTTAAACATTTGTGAAACCTAATAAAAGTGTTATTTCCCTCTTTTCGTTCGAAAGTCGACCTTGTTACCTAGGGCTGTCTTGATCCAGTCAGTTTGTATAATCTTATATGCTAATAGTTCTCCGATAACAATAATATCATGAATAATCGTTTCTATTATTTCGAGATTCAAACTGTAATTACGCATTTTTGAATAAACTGGAGATCGTTTTCGGTTATATAACTTTTAATCAATATCCTCAAAATTATCAAATGCTTGCAATTCAAATTGTATCCTTTTTACAGTTGCATACTTTTAAACGAAAAACGATAACCTATTATAGAAATCGATAGAAATCATAACTTTTTGAAGGATACTACGAATTCAGCTACACCCAAGCGTTATTGATTTTATTCATACTACTTAGAGCTAAATACATTTTTATAACACCTTTGTTAGATACTTTTTGGTTGTACAAACAACGGCAGGTCAACCTACCCAAAAAGTTAAAGGTCAGTGAATTGAATTTCAACTTTAAGTCCAACAAATAGAGATCAATATCAATTGAGAAAATTTGACGTTTCGTGGTGGATTGACGTCAACAGCACGTCAACAAAATTCTGTGCAATAAATACTTCAAAGATAGTTTTGTGCATTATAATATTCCAGTACTATACTGATTTAAACTTTCATGGTCACTATCACTAGAGTTATTTAATTCGCGGTTTATATCATGTACCTTATTTATTATGAGTTTCCGATATTTCGGCACTGTTGCAAGCGCCATGATCACGGGAGAAGGTACATGGTATAATTCCAGTACTGTTAGGTTATCGACCTCAAGCTTCGGTACACAATATCAAAACCGCAAGCCACTCAATCAGGCAGGAGAATATCTTTGATTAACCGTGTTAACACATGACCCTAATTCTTAACGGATATAATCACAATTTGTATAATAATATGATTTAAGTTTGATTTGATTGACCTTTATTATTTAAATTTTAATTTCCTAAATTAAAAGTTTGTATTGATAGCTCAAATGTCATTGTCATAATAATATCACTTTTACAAAACATGAAGGTTCTCGATCGATGTAAAGCTTGTAATATTTGCAATATGTCCCGTGTTTTATGCAATTCAATAAATTCAATATTCACTAAACTTAAATAACTGGATAGGTACTTTAAATCTATAATTAAGATGGAACGATGTTTTCCTATGGTGGGTTTTAAGGGTAGACCTCGGGTGTATGTCGTAAATATGTCAGGTACTTAAATTGTTACCTATTTTATGCTGTCTAAATTATTACTTTTAATACTTTATAAATGTATACCACAAAAACAAACCCACAACAATTTTGTAGTACCTACTTAGAGATCCTTACTACCCTCAGGCACTAGGGATAGATGGGAAAAAATAATTCACGAACTCATTAACAAATGTAGATAACTATCAAAAGTACTTAAACTTTTCAATATTTCCATTCCATTTGGATCAGTGGTAGTAAACGCTGCTTCTGAGCCATGGGTCGCGGGTTTGATCCCCGCACAGTACAAATATTTGTGTGCATGAACATGTCTGTTTGTACTGGTCTGGGTGTTTTATATGTATTAAAAGTATGTATTTACAAATAAAAAGTATATAAGTAAGTTTATCGGTTGTCTAGTACCCCATACGACAGGGCACTTAATAGTAGCTTAATTTGGGACTAGATGGCTCTGTGTGGCCCAGTGAGGCATGTCTTAAATATTTATTTATTTATTTAATATAGACTTGCAGATTGAATATAACATGAGGAAGATATAACCAATCACAAAAAAAATAGTCACCGCCTTGTTACTCTTTCTCAATGTTAAAGTAAGTAAATAAGAAAGGAAATTCTTTTCGAACAGGAGTTAATAACGTGTCGGTGCTATTAAGCAGCCAATTGTGCCGCTGTGTTACCGTGGGCTTCATTTTAAATTCAAATACGGTCATGTCCTGTTCTCGTGTGCAGCTCCCATCAAAAATTAATGTTACTAGTGAGAAAAGTGGGTCGTTTGGAGCAGCTAGAGATTTTACACCATTATGCTGTGGAGTAGTCGGTGTTTGTAATGTTTAATGCTTAGGATATTGTTTTAGTCATGGATTAATGCTTCATAACAAAATTTTTGCTTTGCATCGTATTAGTTTTGATTTTATTTGCAATTTGATTGAATAAGTCATGATTTTGAGTAGAGTATACTTAGCGGTTTACCTTTTTGCGATTGCAGTAAATTTAGTGCATTGAGTAAATTGTCTTACCCAAAAGATAATTAGCTATGGTATTATAGTTTGATGGTTATGCTGCTGATTGTAGGTACTCAATACATAAACTACGTAAAAACTTAAAAAAAAAATTAAATTAACCACCAATAAATAAAGGTACAAATTTGAGCTAGCGGCACGAACAATCTGGTTTCAATTTCGATCGAATTCTCAAAACCTTTTGTTTTAGGCTTGTCACTTTATATTTGTACCTTGTAATAGGGAAGGTACGTGACTAGAATGTAAATTATTTTATTATCAGTCCGAAGCACTTTGTAAAACGGAAGCAAAGACGAGAAATGCCTGGTGAAGCTGCAATAAAAGTAAACAACCGGACTAAATGTGTTTACTTTCGCGATAAGTAGATAATTAAAAGATGTTAAACAGAAGTGATGTATCCACCTAAGTTATTTTGAAGATGCAATGAACAAAAAATTATCAGACTTAGGTATTTAGTTCTGAATAATAATGAACTTATCAAAGATGCCATAGGTTTCTTTAAATATAAACAGAGCTAAAAGCAAATACAATAATAATACATTGAAACATACATAAAAAACGAGTTTACTCGTAGTAAGCGTTCTGGAAGCTTTCTACAATCATCAGCATCATTATTTTCGTTTTTAAGTATTATCAAATCAATTTAGTCTATAAAAAAAACGAAACTATCATTTAAAAATACCAAGAACACTTCAACTTTAGAATTCTTATTATTTTAACACACTTTGTTTTGAGTTGGGTACGGACCAAAAGTTAAGGGTTATACGTGCCTCTGGCTGCCCCATATTTTGGGCGTAGAAAACCAACAAAGCCATAAAGTGTCCTATGAAATTCGCTCGCTTTTTGGTAGGAAGAGGTCGTTTTACACAGAAGTATTACCATAGTTTTTAAAACGAAAAAGAATAATAACTGCTTCAATCCAGACAGTGTTTTTCGTAGTGACTGAAGTACAAAATAATGTTATTGTACCCGCTTGCTTGTATTACAAGCTTGCAATTATTGCTTTCAGATTGACTTTTGTTCATTAAGGATCTATTACCTACACTGAAGTTCGTAATTAATCATAGATTTGGGTACATCCTTAATAATAGTTTAAATGAGAAAGTATGGTTGTCTATCTGTATTATTGTTAGTTATCTTTTCATGCTTAAACTGCTAAACCAATTTAGATTAACTTAATATGCAGATAGTTTGGGTCTCGGGAAAGCATTTAGTGTAGTTTTTATACCCGAAATCAGGCTTTAAAATCCCGAAAAAAAGGCTTTGTGAAAGAAAAATTTTTTAAGAGGTATGCATAACTGCTAAACCAAATTAAATGAAATTTGTTTAATTAATAACTTGAGTTATGGAGAAGGATAAATAATAGTTTTAATAACAATAATCATCCGATAAGCCGGCAAACAATGGGAAAGGAAACAAAAATTGTAAAGGGAATAAATAAATAAGTACTTTATCATTTAACTTCTAGTTGTAGCATCATATCTCCACCATTGGGCAAACTGCGATCACGCCCGCCTACCAAGTGTGGCGATCATGCAATATCCTACTTTTGGAGAGGCCTGAATTGATAAAGGCTGGTGATGTTGACAATGATCTTGCAAAACAGTGAGTCACGGTGCGAGATGTTCGATTTACGTCATTTATTGATCATTAACTGTCCTTTTTATTGAAAAAACACGCATTTAAACGATGTTGCAACCAACAACACAAATCCAGTAACCCTTGCTAGAACAAAGTGTGTATTGTAGCTTGTTCCAAAGACTAGTATCAAAAACACATTCAGTCCAAAATAAACGTCCAACATAGACTATAAATCGGAGAAGAGGCGGGCGAAAAATAAAATTAAAACTGCGCTTTTGTGGATGCAGTGAATCATGGGGGCTCCGTATATCGGCTATCGTCCCCTGAGGATTTGGCAACCGATACATGATTGTGCACTTAGGGGCGGATGACCGGACCCACTAACCCTACCGTAGGTAATAAAAGCGTACCTCATTCTTTAAGGGTACGGATACAGTTACGTGATTGTTCGGAGTTTCAAATAGGCAAACGATGAACGAAGGTTCAAAACTCTTTTGGCATATTTTATAGATATATATAACGAGTAACGAGTTTCATTAGGAGACAACGTGAAATTTCAATTCGTTAAAATAGTTTTTTATGATGGCGTCATTTGATGATTTGAATGATGCGGTCAGTTTATTAATACAATACCTGAATATAATATTTAGAATTCATGTGTAGAACAATTCCTGTTTTTAAAGCAGGTGGTACATTAGATTTTTTTCATATAAATAATGTAATAGCTTTGGTAAGCCGCTAGTGATATTTACTATGAGCGAGGCATCCGAATTTTCCGAACCGAACACCAGCTTCAATATAAATTTATTTTCGAAATATTAAATTCGACTATGCATTTCACATCAAATTAAATTCCCAGGCCAGTTTACTGATAAGGCTACTATAAAAACAATTTTCATTCTACGATGAAAATTATTTAGAAGTTGCATCGCGTCTCATAAAAAAATATGGAAACTTTTAACAGAAAACCGCAGTAAAATTCGAATTCGCTGTTCAAAGTTGGTACAGAGTTTCAGGCAACGGAGAGCCGTCCATTAAACGTTGAGGAAACTGCTATAGACTTTTATGGCGCTCTCACAGCGTCATTGTCGGCGTTGCGAATCGTATATTTAGCAACTTTGTCGAGTTATTGCTTCGTGTCAAATGAAATCATAAAATAAATACGAAGGCACTCTTTTGACAGCTAACTGGAAAGTTACCTTGGCAAAATTAGTACCCTTCTATTAAGCGTAGACAGCGACTAGACAAAATTTTAGTTACAGAGACAGTTAAATCCTTTTATTAAAAAAGAATGAAATAAAATATGTTATAATATTTCGAATAAAAATCATATCTTAGTGCAGATAGGAGCCGATTAGATAGACTAACAGTTCAAAACTCAATTTATATTTCGAAGTGACAGCATTGACGGATGCGTGGGTATTTTATTACTAATTCCTTTTTTCGTTTTTGTAGTTTGAATTGTTTATATTTTTTTTTGTTTTACTGCAATGTAGATAGATAGATAGAATATTCTTTATTGCACACCAAACAAGATAAATTAAAAACAATGTTTACAAAAAGATGTACAATTTAGGCGACCTTATCGCTATGAGCGATTTCTTCCTGACAACCTTTGGGTCAGGACACAATATTAAAGTAAGGGGAAGGTGGAGCAGATAACTTTGTAAAGAGAAATTTGCAAACACCAAAAACAAATAAATACACAAAATTTTGCATAAATATATACAAATACATTTGATTATACATACCTTCAAAACACCTTTGATAAAATCAATAAATACGTATAAACAATATAAATAAATATCTATTAATACATCTATAGGTATGTATATAAAATACTTGATATGTGAAAGAATAAAATATGACAATGATGAGTAATTAACTTACTCAGTGTGTGTGTGTGTGTGTGTGTGTGTGTGTGTGTGTGTGTGTGTGTGTGTGTGTGTGTGTGTGTGTGTGTGTGTGTGTGCACGTACACCACCATGTGTGCTTAGTGCGCGTCTCATGCTTTTATAATGTTTACTTAAGTAGAAAGGGTCCACTGAACAAAAGCGTTAGAGAAGATCTTATTGTTAAATTTTTACGAATTAAGTTAAAATTGTTTGGCTAGCTACCTATTGTTAGTTAGTTGAACTATTAGGCATCAGGATGCATTTATAGATAACTTTTTTTAGACAACTCTAACTGTTGCTAGTTTCAGCTGAAAAACTAATAATTTATTACATAACGGTTTTAACCACTAAAACATTAAATAAAATAATAGATTATCTACAAAAAGACCATTCGAAAAAAACAAAGTCAAATGGTAGTTTTAATTGGAAAGGCATTCTTTCATTATTTACTTTTTTTAACAAAAATCAATGAGACTCAAACTAGAAATCGATCTACAGGAAAAGAGTTTTCTGTTATGACACTGAGACACCACCGTCTATAGACATCATAAAGAAATTGAGAGGACAAGACGTGTTAATGCACCCAGCATATCGCCCTGGTTTTGCAACCTCTGAATTTACCTGTTTAGATCTCTTCAGAATTCTTTGAATAATGTTGAATTATCACAGAGAACTGTTAAAACTAACTACTTCTAATATTAAAAAAAAAATACAAAGATTTGTGCGGGATAAAAATAGCTTCTGTTTCCTGTCAAGTCAATTACGGAAATCAATCAATCAAAATCAATCAAGTCAAAACGGAAGAGGTTGGGCTGAAACTTAATGTAGACGACATCGCTTAAATAGATCTAATCACAAAGTAAAAAAAAAACTGATGAAGATACAAATACCCAGACACGACAAAATAAAAAAAATCTACATTGACCCGACCGGTAATTGAACCCGCGGCCTTGTAGCAGGCGACACCTTGAAAACCGGTGTAGTCGCCATTCCACTATTGATTAAATGTGATGTAAATAGTGCTATTATTTCAGGATTTTTCAAGACTGTTTTTATTAATTTAGAACTTCTAGATAGTGAAACTCAAAACTGTACATAGAAGTTGTGTATGCAGGATGAAATTTTAACCACCTTTAGACATTTAGAGCCCATTTATAATCAAGTAAAAAATATAAATCAAGTTGTCACTCGAAAATATTTTTCGCAATATAGTTATCAATTTTTACGGTCCAAGGCCTGTTAAGGTATAAAGGGAAAATCAAAAACTTATGAATAATACCGTAATTAAAGAAAGAGATGCGCATCGCGTAATAAAAATTGTTTGGTGGCCGTATCAAAAATTTTTGATTTTTGGCGATAATTTTCTAAGTGTTTCTTTATCTTGACATTTTTGTACTGAGCCAGTTATACCAAAAGAAAAAATACGTCATTTGTTTTTGTCTCGTAGACTGCTTTATTAAAATTTGGAAGGTGGTTAAAATTTCATCCTGTATACTGCGTATATGTATGTATTTCATTAGAGTATTTATCTTTATACTTGCTTATTATGAATTTGAACATCGATATCATACATTTTGTATAAAAATATCAAAAATACCAAAAATAGCTTTATAAGTAAAGCTCTTGTACAAACGTACTAAGGTACGTACTAAGGTACGTTTGTACACCAACTTTATATAATATTGTTCACTTAACACTTTCGTGTATATTATATTGATGATTTATTTTAAAAAAATTGGCGAATTAGAATAAAAAGTCGTTATAAAAGTTTCTATGTACAAAATTATACAAGTAATAAAAATACTTAGCTTATTTGTCAATTATGTAAAACACAAGCGAAATGTTTTAAACCTATTTAATATTTTTTTTAGATTAAACTGATGGTAAATAACTGCCATTATTAATTTTAGCTTTAAAATGAAATCACTTACTTACTATAATTAATTATATACTATAATTAATGTATGTACAAAATTATAATTTACACAAAAAGAGACGGAATTATGGCATTTAGATAAGGGCGAACGGTAGAACATACTCATTTAATGCATTCAAAGGTGACATAATGAAAAAAATTAACACATTTGTCTCTTAGCCTTTTTTTAATTTTTAAAAACGAATACACCTAAGTAGCTTTGCAGGAATTACGAAAATTCAAAACAGTCTAATCAATAAAGCGAATTGAAAAACCTTTCAGCATACGTATGCCATTATGTCAGAGAATTTTGAAAAGTAACAAAAAACAACTAACCTAGGATAACAAGAACTAGGATTACAGCAAAACCTTCAATGAACGAGCGCGGCTAATAGTCAGGTACGATTTCAAATGTTCTTCTTCAGCATCTGCACTTCAAAGAGACGTATTTTTATCTCTGTAACTAAATTAAATTTAGCAATAAAGTATGCTAATATAATTTTTTTCAATAATAAAAATATTTTAAATATGAGAACTAGAAAAACAAGAGACGAGCGAAACAAGTGATTTTGTCATTTGCACGTAGAAAAAGAAAATGTCTGTCAAAAAAGTTTGCTTATCTGCTCGCGCGGCGCTCTGTAGTGCCGACACATAAGCATGTCTGCATAAGTTTCAGCGTCTATTACTTTTTTATAGTCACTATTTTAAAAAGTGACTTATCTCTGTTAATTTTGCCCAACTAATGTGCTTTAATTGCAATAAGTTTGCGAACTTAATGTATTAAAGCAAATTGGTTGAGCTATAGATTTGAAAAATCAGAACTAATAATAGGTTTGGCGAATCAGAACTTTTAAGGGTTTGACAAATTAAAACTACCAACAGACTTGACGATATAGTACTTTTCGTAGACTTGTCCAATCAGAAATTTTTACATGCTTTGGCAAAACGAAACGTAACTAGTATTTGACGAATTTAAAATAAAAATGGGTGTAAAAACTGATCGACGAATTAAACAATTTTTAGGCTTGACCAGTCACACCCTAATTATATTTTTCTAATTTAAATTTGTTTATCGCCTTATTATTCCAATCAAATATGCATATAAATTTCACCTTTAAAAGAAAATTTATAGATAGATAGATAGATAACACTTTATTGCACAAAATAAAAGAAAACAAATAAATTACAAAGAAGAGAAAATGTACAAATAGGCGGCCTTATCGCTTTAAGCGATCTCTACCAGACAACCTTTGGGTAGAGGAAATTTGGTTTTAGTAGAGTAGCCTACAAAACATAAATTAATCATTTTGGAAAATTAACCAATTATAAGCGTAAATATAAAACAATTTATAGGACTGATGTCACTTATGGAACCCATTGAAATTTACACACCACATTTCAGCCGTTTATGAGGAGTTATTGTGACTAAAAGTCGTAAGTACAGAAGAATTATACCATGCATATAGTTATTATGATAATAATATGTGTTTTTATATATATTACTAGCGGACGGACAGACGTTGTCCTGTCTTAACTATGAATATTGATTACGAAATGGTTTGATGAAAAATTTACTATTAAGTTACCCATTGTTTGTTATTATTATGCTTTATGTTATATAACATTCTTTATCGTGGTTATTGTAACAAACCCCCCTTTTTATGAGTTTAAAACTTCAAAATAAACCCCATTGATGATGATGCGTGATCGTCTAGATATAATAGTAGGACCGTACGTTGTGTGAGAGTAGTAAGCCTGATTATTTTAGAGGTACGTAGATGTTCAAAGATAGTTGCTTTAAAGTTTGTGACAGTTCATTAACGGTTCATTAATAAGATTATGGCTTTTTTACCTGCAGTATAAATAACACAAGTTAATAACTATAAATTAAGCCATAACTTAAAATATTATAAGATCAAACTTTATCTGTCTTCTTGATTCCGGCTATTACAAAATAAATAGAATGTTGAAGTAAATAGATAAAATTTAAATAATAGTCTTTCTAACTAAACAGGAATGGTAAGACAATTGCATATTATTTAGAGCCAGATAACATTTGTGTAAGTGATTTAATTGTTATTAATTTTCTAAAAAAGGTTAAGGTCATTGACATTTGTTGGGTTCTATGGATTTTAATAGAAATAAGATAAACCTCACAGGTCTTGATTGAGAACAACTTTGCAAAAGTTTCATAGAAGTTGTTATAGATTGTTAAGATAGTAGGCATTGAATTGGTAATCTTACAATTGTACTAAAATCACTGGCCAAACACTCACCATTAACATCCTGGCATACCTTTTCCCTAAGCATCGCTGACTCTTATGTACTTTCTTACCAGGACTTCTTTTACACTTCCTAAACTAGGAAAGTACGCGAGGCTCTTCAATTTCTATGCTAGCTTGCATATAACAACTATAAAATTATAATTCAAGGTTGCTGAAACCTTTTAACTAGCCGTTTTCATGAACGCAGACGGGGTGGACGCACACGTGATCCACGTTCGAATCTCAGGGTTCTAGGTTGGGTACGACGCTGAAGGATAACACGCTTGATATTAACAACAGTCTGTATATTAACAACTTAACACACATTACACAAAACAGAGTTCAAAGTTATTTAACAACTTAGCACAAACTAAAAATGGCGGACGGAACATCACGGTTTAGCGTCTACTCGTGTTCTATTCAACTACATAATCGCGCAGCGTCCTTGGAAGCGCGCGGGTGCGCATACTCCGTGTAACGCACATTTTGGCGGGAGATTCTATCTCGCTCGCGCAAGTAGGATCGGAAATGGTGGGAGACAGAGAGGGTCGCGCTCTGCAGTGTTGCCGCGTTACATCCTCCCCCTCCAAGTTACAAGCACGTCCCGGGCGAAACTTGGAAACATTGTGATGCGGCAACGTATCAACTTTACGAGGACGACCACGATGTCGTCTTAGTTGAATTGGCACAGAAACGTTCCCTGAATCACCTCGATACAGAACAAGGTCCGAGACATGAAATTTACCAAGGTTAACATCATTATCAACTTCACTTATAATATAAGAAGTGGGGCTAACTATTTTGGAGATTTTGTAAGGTCCGTCCCGTTTAGGGAAAAACTTTTTAGTTATACCTTGAGCTTTACTGAGCAAATGAGTTTTAACTAAGACTAGATCGTTGACTTTAAATTGGGGTATGGGTCGTCGAGACTGATCACCATAGCTCTTGCTTTTATCCTGCTGATTTTCCACTCTCTCCTTAACCTCATCCATTTTATCAATAAATGACCTTAGATAGGGCGTGACTTGTGGCAAGAAGTTTTCTTTGGCTAAAATAGCTCTTAAATCACGTTGAGCATCGAAAGGGGTTCTCATTTCCCTTTCAAACATTAAATAGGAGGGAGTACACCCTGTGGTATTACAGTAGGCACTATTCATTGCGAAACGAACTTCGGGTAAGAATTTTGGCCAAGTTCGGTGGTGATTTTTTACTAAGATGGAGAGCTGTGTCTTCATATCCTGGTTCTTCATTTCAGCTGGGTTCGCCTCCGGATGGTATAAGGGGATTAAATTCTGCTTAATGCCGAGAAGGTGCATGGTCTGCTGCATCAAGCAGAAACAAATTGAACACCGTTATCCGATATAACCCTTCGAGGAAAACCATACCTAAGGAAATACTGCTCTATAAGTAATGGAGCTACGTCCTCTGCTACGGCTTCTTTGAGAGCAAATATCTCTACCCAACGGGTGGCAGTGTCTTCAATCAATAGGATCCATTTTTCTTTATTCTCACCTTCGGGTAGAGGGCCAAAAAAATCGATAGCAAGAACTTCACCGCGTTGATTTAGCACTGGGGTTTGGAGAAGTCCGGCAGGTTTCTGGGTCAAGATCTTATACCGCTGGCACTCTTCGCAGTTTTTAAGGTAGTTGGTAACATATTGTCGCATACCTGTAAAATGATACTTCAGGCGTATCCGTTGAAGTGTACGCTCGATACCTTGATGACCGGCTGTCGGAGCATCGTGGAACTCTTGTAAGACGCTTTCTCTCATAGCGTTTGGCACTACCAGTTGAGGAGATTCAGTTTCAACTTCCGGATCAAAACGATAGAGAACTCCTTGATTTAACATATATCCTCTTTCTGACCAACGGCTTGACACAACGGGGTAGGTGTGCTCGAGTTCTTTTAGAATTTTGGCAACCTCAGGATCATTTAACTGTGAACTACGCAACTCTGTAGGAGTGATCTGAGGAATATCCAAAGTAGCGGAACAAATCCCACAGTCACTTTTGGTTTCATCTTTACAAGGTGGTCGACTTAAAGTATCAGCTATCACATTAGACTTACCTGTAATGTACTCATAAGTGATGTCGAAGCTTTGAAGTTTTAAGGCCCATCGAATCAAACGACCACTGGGAGACTTAAGTGTCAGGAGCCATTTCAGTGGTTGGTGGTCGCTTCTGACGATGACGGAATGTCCATCAATGTAGGGGCGGAACTTCTCAACGGCCCAGACAACGGCCAAGGCTTCCTTTTCTGTTGTACTGTAGCTGCGTTCTGCAGGGTTTAACATTCTGCTAGCATATTCGATAGGTCGCTCATTGTTCTTTTCACCCTGTAATAGCACAGCGCCTAATGCGTAATTACTTGCATCTGTTTGAATAATAAAAGGCTGATCGTAATCAGCTTGAGTTAAAATAGGAGCCGAAGTTAGTTTCTCCTTGAGCTCCATGAAAGACTTGCGTTGCGGTTCATCCCATTTCCAAGGTTCGTTTTTCCTTGTCAGTTTAGTGAGCGGCTGGGCGATGGCAGAAAAATTGGGAACGAATTTGCGGAACCACGCACAAGTTTGCAAAAAAGATTTTAGGTGTTTCAAGTTTCGGGGCTCTTCCATAGCCACAATAGCGCTGATCTTGGACTCATCGGGCTTGATCCCGTTGGCAGTGAGGAGGTGACCCAGATATTTTACCTCCTGGCACGCGAATGAGCATTTTTCACGGTTTGCTTTCAAGCCAAACTGACGGAGACGATCAAAGACTAATTGGAGATCTGCTAGATGCTTCTGGAAATCTCCAGCTGTAATCACTAACAAATCATCGAGATAGGCTAGCAATATAATATTTTGCAGGCTAGCCGAAGATCTGAAACGATCCATGAGCCTTTGGAAGGTCGCCGGCGCGTTCTTCAGACCGAACGGCATTCTTGTGAAACGGTAAGTCCCAAATGGCGTTATAAAGGCTGTTTTGTCTCGATCCTGCGGTGCGACGCTGACTTGCCAGTAACCAGCTTTAAGGTCAATGGTGCTGATGTAACCGGAAGCGGATAGTGGTCAGTTTTTGTTATTTGATTTATTTTTCTGTAGTCTACACAAAATCTTATTTGACCATTTTTCTTTGGGACGAGAACAGCAGGTGACGTCCAGGCGGACTCACACTCTTCGACAATTCCATCTTGCAACATCTTATCGAGTTCAGCTTTCATAATCTCCTTCTTGGCAGGCGTGAGTCGATAAGGCGGGACGGAAATGGGCAAATGATTGCCGGTGTCTATGTGGTGTTCTGCATAAGGTGTGGGGTCTCCCCCTGGATTGAAGATGTCTTCATTACATTTAAGTAAGTTGGCCAAGTTTATGCGTTCATCAGGGCTGAGCATAACACCTTCATCATCACGAAGCAGATCCAGCGAAGCACATGCGGTAAGTTTTGAAGTATCAGGTTCGAATTGGAGTGGGTAAACTTTATTCTCGCCAGGTAGGTGCCATGTTTTTGCATTAAAATTCAAAATAAGGCCACAACGCACAAGGAAATCGATGCCAAGTAATGTGTCGTTTTCAACTGCATCAGGCAAAATAATAAAATCTGTGGTAACCACCTTACCAGATAATCCAATTTTCACTTCCAGGGTAGTGGTGAGCACCTAGCGCATCTGGGCGATTCCATCTGCCATTCTGACGCGCAAAGAAGTACTCACGAAGGGATGATTGCGTTGTTTGAGCAGCTTGAACAGCGTACTTCCAGCCATACTGCACTTCGCAGCGGTGTCAATCAACGCACGACCTCGATACCCCAATATTTCAATGCCTAAAATTGGACGTAAATTAACATTTTGCAATATTTTATTAGGAATATCCGTTGTGGATGAAAAACTCATGGTCACCCTACTTGAATTTGGATTTTCCCGT
This sequence comes from Anania crocealis, assembly GCA_949315895.1. Lineage (NCBI taxonomy): Eukaryota > Metazoa > Arthropoda > Insecta > Lepidoptera > Crambidae > Anania > Anania crocealis. The sequence goes on from OX438856.1 coordinate 4,988,637, forward strand.
TTTTTCGGGTTCGAACTCATGGTCGCCCTACATTTCCGGTTAAAACGAGGATTTACTTCGGAAATCGTTTCTGTACTTTTATTAAAATTATTACTACTAGACGGACTTTCAAGGTTAACATTGTTGTAACATGAATTCGAATTATTAAAAGCACTTGTACTTAGAGAGGATGGATGCAATGAATAGTTATGAACCGTAGTGTCGCAATCAAAATTATTAATTTTAAAATTAGGGAAATTAAGTTTACTAACCTGTTTACTAGACAAACCAATTGTAAACGATGAGGATTCATATAATTTCTGTTGCTTAGGCGGCGCGTTACAATCTATGGAGTTGAACTCGGACGTACTGCATTTTACGCAATTTGAGCGAATGACTCCTCTCTCTCCACAACCATAACAACTAACACTAGGACGAACAACCGCACTATCACTTCTTTGCATTAATTTACGACACTCTTCGCGAACATGTTCATGATTTTTACAGTAAACACAGTACTTTCTCGCTGACGGAGCCACTGGAGGACGCTGAATGTTCTTTGAAACAGGTAAAACGGACGGCGCAGTCGGGGCCCTTGCAGGATGGCGCGGCGCGGTACTCGATGACGGCGGCGGCGCGGACGACGGCGGCTTCGGATTGTTCGGATTCATAGAACGGGGTTCCGTGATGGCATCCACGTTGTCAAGGGAGTCTTCAACTTCGCGTGCGATTTTCAATAACGTTGAAAAACTATCAAACTCCTCGCAGCGTATCCGCTCTCGTATGCGGTGGTTGAGGAGGCCATATAGCATGTCTAGCTCCACCTTTTCACTTAAATCTCCCGATGGTAGGCGCGCGAGTAAGACTCGACAACGCGCTACAAAAAGCTCTGTTTTTTCCTCGCCTTGTGCACTTGAAAACAATTCTTTATATATACGATGAGGCGGCCGGTTGTCGCCAAAAGCGCTGCGCAAAACCTTGAGTGCTGTGCTCCAGCTGGTAATGGTGGGCTTCACGCCCTGCCACCACGTTGCAGCGTCGTGAGTAAGAAGCATAGAGAAGCCTCTAAGAGCATTCTCGTCGCTAACATTGGCGCAATCTTTAAAGGCTTGAACGGCATCTATAAAACCATCGAGACACTCGTCGGACGCTCCGCTAAAACGCGCTTTGCACGTAGAAAAATTGCCGTGTTGAGTAGACGTATAGTTGGTAGCAGGTGTGGCGGAACGTCGATCTTCGTGTTGCATCACTCGATCGAGAAGACGTTCAAACGATTGTTGCCACGACGACATCATAACATTAATATCTGTTAAGCTGAAGTTTCCCGCTGCCGGTAACGGGGACGCCGGGTGTTGTTCCATCGGCGACTCCGGTAACGTCTGTTGCTCTTCATCACCGGCGACGTGCGAGTCGTAAGCCGTTCCTTGGCATGTAATTGGCATTGTAGACGAGTTGTTGTCAATCTGTTGATTACTTTGTTTCCTTCAGGCCCGCGCTTGGGCAGCCATTTTTCATGAACGCAGACGGGGTGGACGCACACGTGATCCACGTTCGAATCTCAGGGTTCTAGGTTGGGTACGACGCTGAAGGATAACACGCTTGATATTAACAACAGTCTGTATATTAACAACTTAACACACATTACACAAAACAGAGTTCAAAGTTATTTAACAACTTAGCACAAACTAAAAATGGCGGACGGAACATCACGGTTTAGCGTCTACTCGTGTTCTATTCAACTACATAATCGCGCAGCGTCCTTGGAAGCGCGCGGGTGCGCATACTCCGTGTAACGCACATTTTGGCGGGAGATTCTATCTCGCTCGCGCAAGTAGGATCGGAAATGGTGGGAGACAGAGGGTCGCGCTCTGCAGTGTTGCCGCGTTACACCGTGTAATTGATAAAAATCATATCGCACTTATTATTACAATATCTCAAACAATTTATCCTGACTCAACAATAACATAGTTTTCTCTCAAACTTCCACTTTTGGCGCAATTTCCAGCGCGTCCCTTGAAAACGTCAAAACCAAAGAGTATGTAAGCTCTGCCGTCCACAAACTAAAATGCCGTTAAGTGCCAAAACCACATTCGGAGAAAAACGAGTTTAAAGACCGGGAACGGAAAAAAATTCGCTGTTTCAAAAGTAAAAGAGTAATGTGTAACTTTAATATACCATCAGATAGGTAATTACAAGAGCTAAAAAACATTAAAACTCTCTTAACGCTATGTATTATAGGTTTTGAAATATTTTAATTTATACGTTTTAATTAAGTATCAAATAACAAATAACTCATAATAAACACAACTAAAACGCCGCTATGGCTACCTTGACGGCACTTAAGTGTTGTATCTTGAATAACTTTGATAAATTTGTAAAACGATTATCTAACTAATAACTTTACTAAACTATAATGCCGTTAAATAGTATAACGGCGTTTTACCTAGGTAATACTTTTTTGTTATTTGACTAGATATTGCTTGCCTATAATGCAGCTAATGTCAGTTAACGTCATTTTAGTCACGTATTAACACATAAATAATGAAACTTTGGATATGCATATTTGATTCGTCTTTACTAAAAGACTAAAATGCAGCTAAAAACAAAACCTTTCACCATAACGGCATTCAAGCTAGGCATCAGTTACTTAATAATTTAGAAAATAAAGAAAAATGTATTTATGTCAAAACAATAAAACCTGTTTAAGTGTTAAAAATCAATACTAGAAAAAAAATAACATTTTCGTGGCTCGTGTAGATATATTTAATTTAGCCGTTTATCACTTTTTTGCTATTCCTTAAAGCCATATATTAATAAATGACAACAATCATCAACTGTTTTAACAGTGTTACAAATACATAATACTTCCGCAAATTATCATAAAAGACAATATAAAATAAAAATCTTTCCATTTTCATGACTTGTTGAGATCAATTTAAACGACCATTAATATTAATTCTTAAAAGCAGTTTAAAAATAATCTGCTAATGATATAAAAAATATTAACTGTCAGATATCAACTGTTTCTAACAACCATTAATCATATCTAAATTAAACTTAGAAAAGATTCTTATAAAACATAATACAAAATACAAGATAGTTGCAGCTCACAAAATTCTTATTTTGTGAGCTGCAATTATCTTAAATAATAATATATCCGCAACATCTCTGTGACGATGGAAGAAATGATAGAATGCGGACAATATGTCAATCTGTTTTCTTCCTGAGATTGCATTATGCCAAAAAGCTGTTAAGGGTTTAGAGAGCAAGGTAATCTTTCCAACAGGAGCAAAATTTCATTGAAAACGGTAAGTCATTGACAGAAGAGAACAGACTTGAAACTTTAAATTTTTGGTAACAATAATGACTTTTTCAAGATCTACACTGAAGTATTTTACTTAGTTTCGATTGATTTGTGTTCATGATATTATTATATTGCCCTTGCTTTTTTATATTTCTCATGATGTTTAGCCCAGTCTACACAAACAGCACATTCCTCAACAATCAGAAGTCTGGTATCATGTTGAGTTTCGTTTTAATGTAAGTCAAAATTAAAAATTTATTTGCACAACATTGTGTAGTTGAGATGGAAAACAATCAATTCAAGTGCCAACAAGGTTCTGCCCTATGATGAAAAGAGTAGGCTTCGCACGATTCGCATTCTTCATTGCAGAGTTGAATGAAACTTTTATTCTTTGTTTTTGCGTGTTGTCTGTATGTTTCATAAGATACTTTTTCAAATCTTATTTATTTACGGGATTTTTGAGCTTACAGCATCAATGTCCATCCTATCATTCCTTAACCTATTAAAAATCAGCAGATTCATAAGATACTGAAATATGTTTCATAAGAAAATGCATGTAGGTAATATTATTTTGAAAATATAGCATTTGAGCAAGTTCTCGTCTACATATAGTGAGGCGCTAGTGGGTTAAACTAATTCTACATGTTCTGCAGCTAATAAGTACCGGTCAAATGGAAGCGTCTTTTGATGTTTTCCGCGTTTATTTGTTAATTCATGTGTGAAATCATTATGCAACGGTTTGTCGTTGGTATTCTCGTAGCCTAAGGAACCGAGGAAGAAATGGTTTGTGGTATTGCTACTGAAGTGTGTGCTCTTATGAATGAACGCTGTTGCTTTGCCACGTCATTTTCCAGTACGATTTATTAATTGAGATTCGATCTTCTTCGCTGATTTGAGAAGTTTATTTTTTCAATCATTTATCACCGCTGTTTTGACACTATGCTCTAATGTTTTTTTATATTTTTTTTCTAGTTTTCTTTGGCAAAGGGGTGTACCACACTTCTTAATTTTCTTCGTAATTTTGATAGCCGACTAACCGAATCGTTATAACATACATATATAACGTGTTTCTTTGCTTGCTAGAAAGAGCTCTTGTTGCGTTGTAGGTTTTACAAAATTCAAAGAGTTTTTACATATTTTTGAACTATAATTTCGTCTTAACATTCGTTGTTGCGTCAACTTTTTATTATTTTCTTGTAATTTTATGTTGTTTGCTACATTTATTACATTTTTATTTAGTCTTATCAAAAATTGTCTCTGTGTTGTCTTTAATTAAATATATTATTTGTTTTTACTTTTTCTTCAACGTCGTAATTTGTGTTAGTTTATCAGTAACTGGAATCATGATTTACAATCATTGAAATAATCTTCATTAATGAAATGAGTAAAACATAGAAAACAAAAGCACTTCCAGCAAGCACTGAAACCTCTTCATAACATTAAACATACTCGCATAGTGATATATCCGCATTTTCCGTATTTTTTGCAAACCCTGATGTTAAATTAATTAAATCTTTTTCAGCTGCTGAAGATATGAGGTCTGTATGATTTTCGAAATTTTCTTACCTACTTTGGGCTCGTCGGCAACAAATAGTATAGATAAAAAAATGGAAAACATCACATACATTGTTCTGATCCCAATTTGAGTAACTATTTATCGTATTTTATATCTCTTATCATCTGAGTTGAACTATCTGGCACGAAGTCATTGTCCCTATCATTATCGGAATCTGCAAACGGATCTTTCACTTCTACACTCGAGAGATCAAACATTGGTATTTCTTCATCAACTAAAGGGTAAGCTGCCGCAGGAAGTTATTTTTCAACATCTGTACACCTTCATCTTTTGGCATAGACAGTAGTGGCATTTCTAGAGAATTTGCTGGCTCGGCAAATTATATCTTACTTTAATATAGAAGATACTGTAAATTTTTATAAATAAAATACCCACGTTTTGGTGCCATTTTGGTGTGCCAGGAGTTCAGATGTACAGCGACTCGTCATGCCCTTTAATTTTTTGCGCTTAGCTGACCGACGCGACGACGACGCCTTGCCATTCGATAACCTCTTCACTCAACGTTTTGAACATAACCGCATTATAGTTAAGGAATGTAGGATAACGGCATTTAAGTCGTGTAAACATATACAAAACACGTAGCTTGTTACATTTACTAAGCATTTATGGTCAACCCGCTATTGCAATTTTAATAAATACAGACACCTAATAAAACGCTAAAATGCCGCTATTGGACTTTATCTGCGTTTTTGTCCAATATTTTACGTAACGGCGTTTTAGTCTTGAGATGTAATACTAACGCTATGCAAAGAAGATCTAAGCAATATCATCGTTATAGTGCTTTAACGATTGTATTGAGTGGAAAATTTAGATAGCGGCAATATACTGTGGTAATTTTTCATAGATCATATGCGCCAATATAAGTCAAAATCCCTTTACCGCGTTTTAGCTAAGTAATTTGATGTAACTGCATTTTAGCTTTGTAATATCGCTAAGGCGAAGCAGTTAACGGCATTCTTATTTTTTCTATCTCAGAAACTAAGCAAGATAGAAAAATATAGGTAACAGTGTTAGATTCAGCATTTTTTTCTGATTCGGATGGTATTAAAAAGTCAATTTTGACCAATTGTCGGTTAACGGCATTATAGCTTATGGACGGCAGGCTGTCAAACCGGCGCGTCGGTCCTTGGATTCGTCCATTGAGCCAAAAACCAAAGTATACACACATTCGAAAAACTATTTCTTAATATACTGTATTTTGATTTTATGTATTATTAGTACATTGTTTAGTGAACTGTGGCAAATGTACTAGATGTAGATGAATTTATTTATTACGTTAGTTATAAAGGACAACATCTACAGAGTAATTTCTTTTTATTACCATTTTTCATATCAGAAAAGGTTAGATTGTTACATTATATAAATAGGTTTGTTGGTATTCCGACACGGTAACAGACGACATATTACTGGCCATGTGCAAAATTCATTTTTTTTACCTGCTATTTAACGATTTAAGCAGCACGCATTCTGTCAATATTATGTTAAACAAACGCCATACATTCAAAAAGTTTAAATTGTCAAAAGCGTTATGGTAACGTAACAAATAATTTAGTATGGTGATTAAGTTTTCTTACATTTTCTAACTATCCGCGCTATTTTCTTATTTTTTATTTCATAAGAACATTCTCGTGACAATAACAAACCAAACATAAAAAGAATTAGCGAAATCTGTCCAGCCGTTCACGCGTGATGCGATGACCAAGGGAAATAGGGATTTATTTTTATTTATATAGATTAAACTGCTTTGGCATTTTGTACGTTGTCATAATTATTGAAAAAAGTTTGTTTTGGCAATTGTGATTGATCTTATACGATGCTAAAGAAGTTTTTTTAATATGTACACAGTTTGAATAATGCATGTTTCACATCGCAGTAACGAGGTTATCGCGATACAGATTGTTTATCAGCTGGCATATTCCGATGCTTTTTTGTAATTCTAACACGTTGCCGCGCCCGTTGCTTTGTGCGAAGCTTCGACTGAATATGTATGAGGGCGACCGTATATCGGTCCTGTATGAAAATGTGATGTCCCGATAAATTGTCAAAAGGGTTGATAGGTACAAAACAGGCCCGAAATATGACCAGAAAATGAAATACCTGCAGGCAGTACACTCGGCTGAAATTGTTTTCTTATTCACTTTTATATTATGGAGTTCCGTTTGTGAATTTTAGGTTTTAGGTTTGGATGTAGATACAAAGAGCTTTGTTTAGCCTTCCAAGCGTGCATCTTTAAAATGAGAAATTGTATAGTTCATAAGTGCAGCTAGCCAATCGTGTACAATTTTACATGTGCAACTTATTAGTAAATAAATAAATAAATAAATTTGAACTGTTGTTCTAATCCCAATTTGAATAACTATTTAAAGCATTTGTATTTTGGAAACCAGAAACAACAAAGGTACCACAAACACCAAGACCCGGGAAAATGTAGACCTACACTTATTTTTATACATTGACCCGACCGGGAATCGAACCCGGGACCTCGGAGCAGGCGACACCTAGAAAACCGGTGTGTACGCCACTCCGCCACGGAGGTCGTCAAGTTAGTAATTCTTTGAAATATGTTTAGCGAATAAAAGATTCAAAGATTATTTATTTTGAAATTTAATTTGCATGTTACGGATTCATAGATTTACTTTATAAAATAATAGAAAGTCAAACTTTACGATCATGAAGTTTAATTGCCTACCACATTTGTAGTAACGTTTAAAGTTGAAATCAGTGTATAGTGATATATCTTTATAAGTCTAACTTTTCACAGGTTCCACGAGAATCACGCCCTCTATGTTTATAGCAAAGAGGCGACAGGTGTGCAAAGGCAATCCTCTTTGCTTTCGGAGCTCTGCGACCTCAAGACCCCTTTTAAGTAACATGACTTTTAACTTTGTGACCTCTCTTTGCTTTAAAGTGCTCAGGCTTATCTTATTCAAGATAATGCTTTCAACTAATTTAAGGTAAACAAATTAATTTGTGTGGGTATGGTTTTTGAAAATGAGTAGGGTACAAAAACGTCACAATTCAGAGGGTATATTACTTAAAATTCATTTGATGTCATATTAAATTTAGTCTTACTTAGGCTTTCTTCTCGAAACAATTTGTACATTAACATAGACATTGCTCTCATTGCACACAAGCTCTAAAAAGAAAAGCCAGTTGCACCGTAAGTGTGAAAGATTCTAGGAATATCGTAGAAAGTGTTCCGCACCAATACTTTCACACTGCAGCGTCTGTATAGTCGTGGTACAGGCTAGCGCATACTGCAGGATACTAGAAATATCACTAGTCGTACAGTAGGCTAGGTTTGTGCAGAGAAAATAGCAGCCAGAGCGCTGACCTAGCCAATCTGCGCTGCGATACCTGGCTTTTAATCACTGTCCTAATTTTAATACATCAATCTACAAAATAAAAAACAATTCACATTTTATTTCATGTCCCTAATATAAATTATTTCCCAACTTAACAATTCTATACGCATCTGTACTTTTTAAATTTCGTTACAATGCCATCAAGTTAGGAAGGATAGGTCGATGTATCGTGCGGCCGATTTTTAATGTTCACTACAAATTGGTCAGATAATCTACTAAAAATATTACGAATGGTTTTTTATCGTTATTGTCTAAAGTAATGGGCATACATACATGATTTTTTGCATACGTATTCTTAAAATAGCGCTCTTATTATTGTAGAAGCATGTAATAAGCCAGCTCACAGAAAACTAGTGTTTTCGTATTCTAAGTAATTTCACTCAAGATAACCTCAAAACAAAGACAAAATCGTTAAGAACTCGGCAATGATATGTAGCAGGCCGGCGAAACTTTACATGATCATGTGAATATATAATTGGTATCACTCGGCATAAACCGAAGTCCTTGGTCTTGTTCGTTCGAGAGCCAGAGCATTTTTCCATTTTTTAGGAAATAAAAGAATAGATCCTCAACCATGCTAGTCATGTTGATGAAAATTGCGGCACAAATATGCACAAATTTTCTGTATCTGTATAGAAAAAATCATGAGTGTGCGTCCAACCGTTTTCGATGTACAGCAATTACCGAAACGTTGGCCCAGCAAAAAACTAAATAAGTCTGAAATCCTAAGAGGAGATTCGTGCAGCAGAATCTATTTTTCTTAAATAACTCTGAAGCTGTTGGACGCACAAATATAAAATTTCGGGCACATTTACACGATATAAGGCACTAATTATCTGCATCATCCAATTTTCGAATAGGCGATACTTTTTGCTGGGCGAACGCATACCGCATAAATATACTAGAAATTACTCGTTCAGATCTACTTTATATAGTTTCGGGAAGCTTTTTACCCTTACGGTCGCCGATAAACAAAAATAAAATTAGAAACACTCCTAAGTTGTTTTGACTGGTATATTTATATTGAACAACACCATCGACACAAGCTGCTTCGGCCCGTCAATCAAGGATTAAATTTCTTACTAAGAATTGTTCTTGAAACACTTCAAATGGATCAATTTGTATTAGTATACTCCGATCAATTGAGACTTGCTCGGTTTTTCTCGTTAGCCGATTCACGGTTGCCTAGTAATGAACGATAATGGAATCTTTGTAGTGAATCGGCTATGGACACAGTGAAAATAAATAAGTTAACTAATTTATTTTTTACTCTTCTTAAACAATAATTATGCTCTTGAAAAATTTTGTCTCAGGCGGGACTCGAACCCGCATCTCCTCGCAGGGTTCGAGTCCCGCCTGAGACAAAATTTTTCAAGTTTATATACTGATATTATAAGTGCAATTAAGTTGCTAAAATATCAAATAAAGTAAATAATTATGCTCAATTAAATACACATCACAGTGTCTAATGTCATATTAATACCATTCAGACAAAAAAGCAGTCTGTAATATATTCACATTCCTTTATTTTGGGGTGGTTGATCTACCTCCTAGTGGTTCACCCTGGGAAACGGCATCTTTGGATTTCTAACCAATGATGACGGCTAACAGATCCCTCTGCGGTGGTAGGCTTCGTAAGAGGCCGCCTGGATGCTACCTGCCGGAGTCCAGCGCCAAACAGTTTTTCTGTGTTTCGCTGTTGTGTGGGAGAACCAGTACCTCTGGGTAAGCTCGCTCCATCTTAGGCTTCTTCTTAACCGTATAGTTAAGTATGAAGTCAAGAGCAAGCCCATTATTTATAAAAAAAAAACTTGTTGTAAAAGCAAAACATTGCAAAAGAAATGAAGGAACGACAAGGAAACTGTTAGACATTTCATAATGGACCTATTGTACAGACAACGGCAGGTCAACCGACCTAAAAAGTTAAAGATCATTGCATTGATTTTCAACTTTAAGTCCAACAAGTAGATATCAATATCAATTGAGAAAATTTGAAGTTTTGTGATAGGTTGACGTGCTGTTGTCTGTAGGTACATTAATTTTACCAATTGAATGAAAGTGTACAATTCCAAACGCGCTCGAGGATCCTATCCCTATTTAAATTTCGGTCTCAATCACGAGATATATTTTTTTAATGAAGTGTCATTAGTATAAATTTATTTAATCCCTCGATCGTGAGTTATTCCAGACACAATTGAAATCAATTGTTATCGTGGCACCCGAGTGCCTCCTGGGGGTTAAGGGATTAATATAATAATATGTAAAAATTAGAAATCTTGTTTCACGGTTTTATAGGAATAGATGGATGGAACTACTAACTAAAACAACGTACCTATTAGGCACATCCGGTCCATTAATGAAGTATATAGAATATTTTACGGTTCCGGCTCGTTTAAATAATATCCCCACTTCTTCTCTTCTTGTGGTTGTAGTAAGAGGTGACTAATGGAATAAAAGTAAAAAAAAGTAAAGTAACAGCCTGTAATCATCCCACTGCAGGGAAAAGGCCTCCGTCATTGAATTCAAGTTACCACTGCAATGATGGGTACAGGCACAATCACAACGCTTGCCAAATTAATGCGAGTTGGTGATCACTGATCACAAACCCGAGTAATGTTCGAGAATTTGAAACTTTTGGTTGCTGCTCTTGGTCCGGTATTAAACCCACTGGACCAACGGGCGCTAACTAAAGGAGCACTGTCAAAAAGGACGAGTAAGAAGAGTCTACCTTACACCATTGGTCAAACTACGTTTGCCAGCAACGCCAGCCCGCCTGCGCATTGCAACGATTATGGTAAAAGTCTGCTCCAGGAAGAGGCCTGCGTCAAGTATTGGATGAAATGGGCTGGTAAATGATGATGACTATTACTTCATGGTTTATCCTTTCTGAACAGGCCTGCGTCCAGTATTCGACGAAATGGGCTGGTAAATGATGATGACTATTACTTCATGGTTTATCCTTTTTGAACATTCCTGCGTCCAGTATTCGATGAAATGGGCTGGTAAATGATGATGACTATTACTTCATGGTTTATCTTTTTTGAACAGGCCTGCGTCAAGTTCGAATGAAATGGGCTGGTAAATGATGATGACTATTATTTCATGGTTTATCCTTTTTGAACAGGCCTGCGTCCAGTATTCGATAAAATGGGCTGGTAAATGATGATGACTATTACTTCATGGTTTATCTTTTTTGATGAAGAGGCCTGCGTCCAGTATTCGATAAAATGGGCTGGTAAATGATGATGACTATTATTTCCCGGTTTATCTTTTTTGAACAAGCCTGCGTCAAGTTCGGATGAAATAGGTTGGTAAATGATGATGACTATTACTTCATGGTTTATCTTTTTTGAAGAGGCCTGCGTCCAATATTCGATGAAATGGGCTGGTAAATAATGATGACTATTACTTCATGGTTTATCTTTGTGAACAGGCCTGCGTCAAGTTCGGATGAATTGAGCTGGTAAATGATGATGACTTACTTCATGGTTTATCTTTTTTGAACAGGCCTGTGTCCAGTATTGGATAAAGTGGGCTGGTAAATGATGATGACTATTACTTCATGGTTTATCTTTTTTTGATGAAGAGGCCTGCGTCCAGTATTGCATAAAATGAGCTGGTAAATGATGATGACTATTACTTCATGGTTTATCTTTTTTGATGAAGAGGCCTGCGTCCAGTATTGGATGTAATGGGCTGGTAAATGATGATTCCTATTACTTCATGGTTTATCTTTTTTGAAGAGGCCTGCGTCCATTATTCGATGAAACGGGCTGGTAATAATAATGATGACAATTTGGGTCTATCTTTGTGCTGCAAGTCTTGCCATTTTTGCATAGTCATTAATGACTCGGTCAAATTAAAATTTTATTGCCATAATAATTTCACATTAATACCATTGATGATGCCGTGTCGTCATTTTATTCAACCGGTTATTGTATTGGCTTATCTCTTTTGCGATAAACGCAGTAGACGTTTGTAAGGTGTTTCAGTCTTAACGGAATTATGAGGAACAAAAGAATCCCCAGGGTAGAATTTCATTCCGCTTGAGGTGCCCTCTAATTATACCCATTGAGTTGAAGTCGATTATTTTGTAGGGACAGAATGTCCTAACATTGTTTATAGAATTATTTTTCGTCGAATTCGTGACAAAATTTTACTCGTTTCTTGCTCATCATCTTAAAACTTCATAATCTTCTGTTGTTTCAGGCGGATACTCTAACTAACGAAGCATTTAAAACGATGCGTATACAGAATTTATAAAGGTACTATCCTAATAATTTATTTATTTTAATAAATATTTAAGACATGCCTCATTGGGCCACACAGAGCCATCTAGTCCCAAATTAAGCTACTATTAAGTACCCTGTCGTATGGGGTACTAGACAACCGATAAACTTACTTATATACTTTTTTTTTGTAAATACATAGGTACTTAAAATACATAGAAAATACCCAGACCAGTACAAACAGACATGTTCATGCACACAAATATTTTTACTGTGAACCCGCAACCCATGGCTCAGAAGCAGCGTTTACTACCGCTGATCCAAATAGTCGTCATCCTAAGTAATGACTGTGTAAGTAAATGAATGTCCCAAATCATATTAAAAGGTCATATGGACATTTTTGCGCGATTCTACTGAGACAAAGATGAGAGGCTGAGATAAGCACGTGTAAAAAAAACTACTATTTTTAAGACGTTTAATTGCGTAACTATCAGTTTCATCATCAAGTCACATAATAATATCACAAAATACTGTATTGAAATACAAAAAATCATATACAACGCATCTTACTATTAAAATAACTGTAATCTAGCTACCTACTTAAACCGTGTGTAAAATCCGACTCAACACAATTTCCATTAGTGTCCCCTCTTTTCCCAGGAAAATATTATTTTGTTTTTAAGGTTAAAGAGATCCAGCAGGCGAGGCCATTAAATCACAATTAGAAGTAATGCGGGCGGATGCGTGCACGGGTGGGCTTAGCACCCGCGCCGCCGACCGAAAGGCTTTGCCGGACTTACGCCCATGTCTTTTAATACTTATATTTTGCGCCCTCGATCCCAATAGGAGCCTCATTAAAAGCCGTTTGTATGAAGAGAAATCGCGTAGTTTTGTGAGGGCTCAGCGGTCTTCTTGAAGATTTTTCCTTGAAAGATGTTGAGAATAATAACGACAGTTTACGTTACAGATTGTATTTTGATACATGTAATATCTTTGAAATGATACCATATATAACATTAAAACTTTTTGTATTTGCTCTTTCTGTAACTTTTATCTAAGATAATTGATACTTACCTACAGATAATTAACGTAAGTACTCCGAGTTCAATGTAAGAACACTCGCCCAATTAGCAGTGAGAACAATTCCCACAACAGCTGTTAGTTTTATAAAGTGTTGTTTTTATTTATTAATTAAGAATATCAGACTAAAAAGTATTCATTCTAAGCCGGTAATTGTACCTCTGCAGTAATTGAGTTTACATCAGTTAAACAAAAAGGGTTTGACAATCCTTCAATAAGTCCTTTTAGGCACACAGTAAGTACAAAACAGTATTCAAATAAACACACGTAAAACTTTGAAACAAAACTCATTACATATTGAAGCGACACGCACTTATCTCGAAACCACACATTCCGTTCCCTTGCCACAAATAATGAATAAATTGAAATGTTTAAAACTATACGGAATTATCAGTGAATAGTAGCCGCCTTGGGAGTTTCCAAACAATACAGTTTCATTATCTGGGGTCCTATAAGTATCGCCAGGTCAACTATAATAAATATCAGGATAACAGCCTATAAAATCGAAATGTTTACATGTTGGGCAAAATACTTAAACTTCCTACTTACATCCACGTCAACGTCAACTTAATATGTATACATATATTTTAAACAAATGTGACTTCCACAGGCCCTTCTTGCATGACAACTCTTCTAAATTTTAGAAAGATATATTCCATAAATTAATAACAATAAAGACAAACGCAAACGTATATCGTTATATCGCTGAGGTGGGACCTAATTGGCCATATAACGTGTCAATTTATTTTCTTTTTCTTTTTTTTTGGGTTCTTGTCTTTTGTTCTATTGTCTACCTATGTCTATTGTAATGTGTTTGTGGCCAATTAAATGTTTCTTTCTTTCTTTCTTTCTTTCTTATAAATTTCGCAATAGGGTGGGAGAAGAATGATACCGTGTCGAGGACTTAAGTAGGAGAATTCTCAAAAACTGCCAATAAAATTTAAGTAAAGATAAGTTAACGGGTTATAAATAAATAAGAAAAAAAGACGTGTGGCACTCGGAGACTGCCGCGGTGAAGCTATTAGATAGCATTTTTTATCAACTTATGCAATTATAAAACTAAAAAGTATCACCGCTGTGCCGGTCGGGGTGGGGGGTGTTAGGTTATTTTCGTTACGGAATTTCTGGATTCGGTCTCCACGCTCAAGGCGATAGCAGGAGCTATGCAATAGCTTAAAAAATACGTCATCACAACCCGTGACTTTGAGACAACTGCTTCATGAGCTCACGATGTTGGCTTCTTATCTTATAAAATATAAAAGTGACAGCCTGTAGGTAATCATCCGAGTGCAGGGCGAAGGTCACCATAATAGAATACAAGTTACCACAACAATGATGGGTACAGGCATAATCACCATGCTTGCCAAATGCGGTTTAATGATCACAAACCCGATTAATGTTCGGAAATTCCAAACTCTTGTTGGCCGACCCGGAAATTGAACCAAGGACCCCGAGGTCTTGGCCTGGCACCTATTACTCGATTTTTACGATTTTCCTGTCTTCACCAATTAAGAGGGCGCTCCCGTTAAAACGGGTAGCTTAGAAGAGGTTTATTTGAGCTAGCACTTAGTCCAACCACGACATGACACGACCATATACTTTTAATGGATGTGATGTGTTTTCGCGTGAACTTGGGCCCAATAGTGGAATGCTGAATAACATGTGTTACTTTTAATACCTCTAAAATAGTAAAAAAAGTTTCATAATACACATAACGACTTCAACGACCATTTGGATCAGCGGTAGTAAACGCTGCTTCTGAGCCATGGGTCGCGGGTTCGATTCCCGCACAGTACAAATATTTGTGTGCATGAACATGTCTGTTTGTACTGGTCTGTGTTTTCTATGTATTATTAGTATGTATTTACAAAAAAAAAGTATATAAGTAAGTTTATCGGTTGTCTAGTAACCTATACGACAGGGTACTTATTAGTAGCTTAATTTGGGACTAGATGGCTCTGTGTGGCCCAGTGAGGTATGTCGTAAATATTTATTTATTATTTATTTATTTATAATATTCACATTTATATTATCAGTAAGTATTTCAAACCTCACAAAATCATCGAGCTGATCAAATAGTGAAATGTAGCAAGGCGCCGATATGCACAGTGTTTTAAACCAAACCACGTCCTGGACACAAAGGCCCGTACTGATCATGACCTGCCCAAATAAACGATTAGCCATCGACAGATATAATACATTCAAATGTTATTACAAAAACTACAGAAAATTCTACGGATAAAAAGCGTACAACAAGCCCATAAAGTTAACTCTGTTATGATAATAATATTGTCTTGTTTGGCTTAAAATGTTCTGCAAAAAATATTGTTTTTTTTTACTGCTAATCTATGTATAAAAAAAATTCATGTTCGTTACACTACTTATAACTCGAAAAAGGCTGGACCGATTTTTATGATTTTTATGTTTGTGGATCTGTCATCGTCGGGAATAGGATAATACCGAAGTGCTAAAAATGTTGGAAAGTTAAAAATTATAAAAATGTATTTCTTCATGAACTTTTCCAACCAAGCCATATTTGATAACAATAACAAATTATATTATTCTGGAGGCGATACGAAGTTCTAGGGGTCCGCAAGTAAAATTATAAGGATCCCTTCTACCAAGTAAAAAGTTATACATAGTCATACATTCTGTCAAAAAAGTAGCGGGAATGGACAATTTATGTATATAGATTTAAATTATTGTTAGGTTTTTTATTCTGTTCTTTTATTGGCAAACTGTTTTCCTTTTTGGCGCGGAGTTGGAGTGGCCTGTGTTATTTACATTATTATAGTGCTGCTCTTAGTTAGATCATATTGTGTGTATTGCAAACTTTGTACTTGACATTAGCATCGAACAAAGAGTATGTTTTAAATTGTGCATCGTCAAAATAATTGCGTGTTTTTTTTAGTAGGTACCATTCAAAACAACAGTTTTTAAGTTCGACCTTTTTAGGGTTCCGTACCCAAAGGGTAAAAACGGGACCCTATTACTAAGACTTCGCTGTCTGTCCGTCTGTCCGTCGCTCTGTCACCAGGCTGTATCTCAAGAACCGCGATAGCTAGACAGTTGAAATTTTCACAAAATATTTATTTCTGTTACCGCAATAACAACAAATACTAAATACAAAACAAAAATAATATTTAAGGGGGGCTCCCATACAACAAACCCGTTTTTTTGCCCTTTTTGGTACGGAACCCTTCGTGCGCGAGTCCGACTCGCACTTGGCCAGTTTTTTCTTATTGTTTATAAGTCATCATATGGTAATTAAACGTTAAACAAAGAAGTAATATTTTTTTTAATTTTAAAGTTGCTCCGACAGAACATTTGCAAATAAACATATAAAAATTATAAATTCTAAACTATTAAAAATTGCGGAACATATTTAGGGTAGGTAATTTTGGTGATGTGAGGAATGTGAAAAAAAAATTACGTCGCTTTATTTCATAGTATACTCTCGTCAGAATTATTATAGCAGAATTAAATGACCAAGTTTGATGAGCTAGCTGCTGGATCTCGCCTAGTAAAATACAGCCAAGAATGTATTTTCTTCATTTGACCGTAAAGATGCAAATTGTCCGGAGTTTTATTCGATGTGTACTAACATCTCCACATCGCTTCATTTGTTGCAATTTTTATAGAAAAAACCCAACATTTCGAGAGAAAAATGGGACTTATGTCACAAGCACAACCAACAAGATGACAACAAGTTATCGGACGTAATGGCGTATAGCGAAGCAAATAAACTTTTCCTCCGACATAAATGATTACATTTAATATGGTGCTCAGAATAGTCAAATAATATAATTCGAATAGCTATGTCCGTATAAAGGTGAATTGTTCAATTTGTATAGCGAGTGCTTGTGCTAATAAATTAAACATTCGATATTTTTCAGTAAAGATAGTTTGAAGCTTCTATCGATACATAATCAAGGACAACCAATATTACAAAATAACTTCGTTTGTGCATAAAAGTTAAATAAATCGTTCTGTCAAAAAAAGGAATTATCACGCTTCAACCCAAAATATACCTGGTGTGAGAATGCTGAATTACCCTTGCACGTTCTGCCCCGCTAATTATGATTTAATGACAGTTGCCCAGCGTATTTTGTAGGCTTTTTATTTATAAACCCATTTTCAGAGGCAGAGCAAAAATGGCATTATTATAATTCGAGGAAGATTTTTGTTTGTTATACAGATACTCGTAGAATATGAGCCTTTGGTAGAAAAATGTCTTTTCAAAAGTAGTTTAAACTAAATGAGATTGTATAAAGTAACAAAAATATTAATTATGTGTATTATACATACTGGTTTCATATTTTCCAGTCATACAAAATCATATTAACACATTCCGGGACACAATACTAGACACAATAGAAGTTTTATTGTTATAACGTCGACAGGCGGTTGGTGATCTTATTGTATAAACTGGAAAGAATTGGAATAAGAGGAAATTGTCTCTCTTGGCTGAAATCAAATCTAGAAAATAGACGCCAATGTGTAAAAATAAATAAAATTACCGAAAAAATACATATGTTTCGTGTCGTTCAAATTATAAAATAAATAAGTTCGAAGTACCACAGGGTAGCGTTTTGGGCCCTTCATTATTTTTAATTTATATAAATGACCTGCTAAGAGTGACGAAACACCAATGCGTAATGATTGCTGATGACATTTTTGTTATTGTTAAATCAGACTATCAGGACCACTTGAAAAACTTAGAAAGAGACATTAATGACACAATTAAAAATAATTCGTTATCTAAATACAATCAATCGAAATGTAAATCTGACCAAAACTATTTATAAAACTATAACCAAAACTATAACATATATTTCATAATAAGAGGAAGCAAAATACATGCTCTTAGCATAAGGTATGACTATACAGTCATTATGAGAGCTAATATCACTACAATCTTGGACATAATCTTGAACGAAAACCTAAACTTTGCTAATCATTTGTAAGTTATAATTTTCAGTATGTACTAAAATCAACAGATTTGTCTTCGAGATAATGCGATTATCTAAGATAACAAATCTCAGTGTCACACTATCTGCTTATTACGGATACGTCACCTCAAATATAAATTATGGTCTTCTTCTTTGGAGTAACAGCACTGACATTAATAGGGTATTCATCGCACAAAAAAAAGTGTATAAGGGCTATCTGCGGTAAAGATCCATCTGATTCCTACAAACTCTTATTTATTAAGCTAGGAATACTTACTGTTCCGAGTATATACATCCTGTAGATATTTAAGTTCGTCAGGCAACATTCGGAGATAGTCAAAACTGCCGCAGAAGCTTATCCTCGAAACACAAGAAGTAGTGACAGGCTTGTCAGTTGTTTTGGACCGCAATACAAAAACTGCTTTTTGCCGGAAGGGCTGTTATTGCATGTGTGTAAAATTGTTTAACAGGATCCCAAAGCAATTCAATATCGGGCCTTTAAAACCGATGACCAAGAATCTACGAGACTGGCTCGTGGAAAAATGTTATTATAGCGTTATATGATTCCAAAATGACAATGGTATATAATTGACGTTTATATTATTTGACATGTATTGTAATGATCACAGGCTAGCTTAAATCCAATATTTACTGACATTCTATGAAAGTTTGATTTATATTATTATTAATATTAAGTTATGACATGAAATAATCTATTTCTGAACTGTAGTAATATAATGTATAATGTTCATTGAAAATTTATTATTCTAATTAACAATTTTGAACATTTGCATGCTGTATTATATGGCTAAATACATTTCCTGTATTTTATCAACTTATTCTACCCTGTTCATTAGCAAATAAAGAATTTGATTTGATTTCATTTCATTTGGTGTCCCGGAAAGTGTTAATAACACGAGCGGACAGTTTGTTATATGTTCCTAATTAGTATATTTTAGCTTGTTTCACAATATTATCATTGTACTAATAATTAGTAAAAACTATATAAATATTACTAATAGAAGCTATATAGTTACTAATTCAGTCTAATAAAATTATGTTATGAGGTTCAGCGGCTGATAATGCATCTATCGGTCGTTTAAAATGCAAAAAAATAAATGCTAGTGTTTAAATACTGATATTGTAATTATCATAATCTGAAAATATCATATAAAATTTTGCCAAAATCCCATACAGCAGTTTTGCATACTTTGTTGGTTAACACGACACCAATCATAACAGCGATGGACAACTAGTTCACTTCTGTATCCTTGACTGATGAGATATTACAGTCAGTCACCTTATAATTTAACCCTAGTGGTGGACTATGTAAAATTACGATGGCGATAAGACATTCGTTTCCTTCAAAGCTAAGTCGAACAAAGTGGTTTTTGTTTTGTCCAACATTTATGATCAACCGAGTATTGAAGAAACTACAGAAAAATCTGGGGAAATTCACTTTTACTACAGTTCCAGAAGGAGGAATCTCCTAAACCTACTTATATTGGGATTGCAAGTTCCAGGCACTGCCCCGAGTATTATTTTCAGCAATGCGATAGACTAGGCACCTGTACCAACTATTACTTATTCTGTGCCTGGCCTGTACGTCAGATGCAAAGAAGTTTTGTTCGTTTTTTTTATCGCGGCGCCAAAGTTTATTTAAATCCGTACAACCGTTTTAGCGCCAATAAGACGTAATAAACATCTATCTAAACTTTCGCATTTATAATAATACAATTCAACTACATTCATATTGCAATTATTATGTTAATAGTCAGAAATGTATCTGAAGTTCCAGTTCGGGTTCTAGGTATTCATGGAATTGTAGCGTTAGCATATCTTCGTCTCTGTTAGTGTAATATGGATGGAGTGTGGAATACACCGTAGTATAGTAATATATGTTTCCCAAGGTATTCGCTCTTTGCTAGTTTCGCTTCTGAAATGCCATAATATCAGCATATCTGTGGTGAAGCACAAAGGAATTTTATGCTTGCATCTTTGTGAAATATCTCAGGCGAAAATTCGATTTGGGCATAAAATAGAACTTTATTCAGAGTGCTAGTAACTATTTGGATTTCGAAAGGACGAGAAAAACGTTGGTTTCTGTAAATTATTACATCTTTATTCCACAAAATCTTTTGCACTCGATAGAGTTTTTACGTCTACAAATTACGTTTGGCAGTTTATTTGGCAAAAACCTCCTGACCCAAACTTTGATTTCATATTTATCTCAATATTCATAATTTGATTTCCATCATAATTAAAGAAAACGATCCAATTATAAGAAATGAGTTTTTAAAATATAATAGAACGTGTAGAGTTTTGTCGTTAGTTGTAAAAAAGGCTCTTTATGATTGTTCAATCTGTTTTAATAAAGGAGTCACTGTAAAAACTAATTGGGATAAAAATATACCTTCAACAGACTGAATAATAGAATTATCTTCAAATTTAGGCGTTGTTGTTAATCAAAAATTTGGCACTCGGCTGAAATGGAAATGCCATGCTTTTGTTAATATTTTGCACAAGATTTTTACACCAATCACTTCATTCATTTTGAGTACCTATGTAAACACCAGTTTTTGACTCAGGTATCCATTTATTTATTAATAAGTTTTAGTATTGTTGACGGGGTTCCGTACCTCAACAGAAAAAAAAAACAGAACCCTTTAAATATTACTCTGTTTTTCGTCTGTCAGTCTCTCTATCAAGACGCTTTATATAAGAAATGCGTACTCAGATGTAGGGTATCACAAAGCTGTAAAAAAACATACTTCAACGTAACGTTGTAGGTAGGTAATAGAATGATATTTTTGCACAAATCCTACCGAAATTAATTTAATTAAGTTATTTGTTAAGTATACAGATGAAGTACCCCTGTTAAATTGCTTGACAACATATCATATGGTCGATATTTATCACGTGCAACTACGTCTTTTTCTACTATGCATGTAGCTAGACACGAATTAGTTTATTTATTTTTCAAATATTGTATACTAGCTGTTTCCCGCGATGTCGTCCGCGTCAATTTCTGTTGATAAGAATTCGATTATTTTTGCAACATTTTCTACTGATGCTTCGCTCCTATTGGTCGCAGCGTAATGTTATATAGCCTAAAGCCTTCCTCGATAAATGGACTATCGAACACAAAAATATTTTTTCAAATCGGACCAGTACTTCCTGAGATTAGCGCGTTCAAACAAACAAACAAACAAACAAACAAACTCTTCAGCTTTATAATATTAGTATAGATTAGTATAGATTGCAATTTGCTTGTCAAATTATTATGAACTGAGTAGTAAAGTAAAGTGAAGTGTAAACTAAGTTGTTGTGTTTATTATTATTATCATGCACTCTACAATCGATCACTGAAAACGTTTTTTTTTTTTAATAAACAAATTAATCCAATATTCTAATATTAAGAAGGCAGATATAGCAGAATAGTTAGGATTTATAAATAACCGGCCAAGTGCGAGTCGGACTCGCGCACGAAGGGTTCCGTACCAAAAAGGCCAAAAAAACGGGTTTGTTGTATGGGAGCTACCCTTAAATATTTATTTTATTTTGTTTTTAGTATTTCTTGTTATTGCGGCAACAGAAATACACAATTTGTGAAAATTTCAACTGTCTAGCTATTGCTGCTCTTGAGATACAGCCTGGTGACAGAGCGACGGACAGACGGACAGACGGACAGACGGACAGACGGACAGACAGCGAAGTCTTAGTAATAGGGTCCCGTTTTTACCCTTTGGGTACGGAACCCTAAACATAAATATCATTATAAAAATTTATAATTCAGATTCCACCAAAAGCAGTTGCCTAGTTTAATATCCAAAAGCTAACTCACATAATAAGCTAGATACGCTCATTGTGTATTGCGCAATAGATCTGTGTAGCTACACGCTAGTGAGCATTACGTGCAGAGAGAAGAATCCAATTACGATAACGTTATGTCCCGCGTGAAACTGTCACGGTTATGGTAAAATATTAATGTATTTCAATTTGGGGCGGCTGCTACAGACCTCTATAAATATCAGTAGCTTTGGGCCTGCTGGGGACGCGTAAATACTTCCACTAAAATTGAATGTTATTATCCGAGAACTACCAAGGGACGTTCTGACGTCTGATGTAGTAGCAGCAAGGATGTTTTTTGGCAATACATATTATATATTGCCAAAAAACATCCATTATTCATATCCCTAGGTGACTGGTTTAGGATGTGGCGAATAGAGGTAAACCCCGAGAAAAGTGCAGCAGTGTACTTTACTCGAGGTTACTTCGCTTCAAAACATCCTAAACGATGTCTCACACCAATCACCCTATACGACCGTCCGATCCCTTGGGAGAAGACAGTCAAATACCTAGGTGTCACCTTAGACCGTAGAATGAGCTTTAAACCTCACATCAAACGCGTCCGTCAGACTGCAGCCTTTTACTTTTCAAGGCTCTACTACTATATCGGCAGGAAGAGTAAAATGTCACTTAGAAATAAGTTGACAATTTACAAAGCCTGTATTCGACCCGTGATGACTTACGCTAGTCCAGTGTTCGCTCATGCCAGCCCCTCAGAACTAGAAAGACTCCAAATCCTCCAAAACAAATTCTTACGCTCTGCCTCGGACGCCCAGGGGTATGTGCGTAACGACAATTTGCATCGCGACCTTAACATTCCGTCGATTGCCAGCTTTATGAAAGAAGCGTCTCAACACTTCTTTGATAAAGCTGTCAATCATACGAATCCTCTCATAGTCAAAGCCGCCACCTACTTGTGCCAAAAAGAAGTCGAAGCCCGTTTTCGCCGACCGAGGAACGTTCTCGAAGATCCCGACGACGAAATCACATCGTTCGTAAAACAATTCACCACTCACAACAGTACACACCTGACAAGCACTAGATCTAATCAGCGCACTCGCCGGCGAGTGCGAGGACCCTTGCATCATTTTGGCAGGTACAGACATGTACCTGGCCGCTTCTCACCAGTCCGCCCTTCTGCCACAGCATAGGTCCTTTAAAAAAAAAAAAAAAAAAAAAGTGCCCGCAAGTGTCGCCGTGAACTCCGTTGAGGAAGGACGTGAGTCGCCGTGTTTCGCGCGCTCTCGATGTAATAATCTCGTGACACATTTACCATGTAAGTATACTTTTAGAAAGGTTTCCCAGTCGTTTTTTTTCTATTTAGTTCCTCATTTAGTTGTCGAATCAGATTTGTAAACTATTTATCGGAATAGTACACAGATTTTTTTGTATTTATAGTTTTGTTCTTGTGGTACGAATTGCCATCAATGGACCAGTGACTGTCTCTTTTATTGGACTGGTCCAATCATAGCAACTTTTTAAATTGTATTTTTAATTGTTTCTTTTTCATTGTAGCATGGCCAAACGAGGAAAATATTGGGCGTGGAACGAAGACAGCATGAAACTGGCACTACAAGGTTTGAGAAAACAAGAAGTTTGTCTCAAAACAAGCCAACAGTTAGGTTGAGACTGATTAATGTTCCTTGCGTTACCATTTTATTTTATAAAGCGTTAACTAATAATTAAAAGTTGATTATTAAATAAATTGTCTTTTATTTGTTTGAATTCTCATGGTTGCGTTAAATGGAACACTACAGAAAATTTTCTAAGTCCAATGATAGCAACTCACAGGTCCAATTAAAGAAACAATGGTCCAAAGAAAGCAAAAGCTAATCCGTTTCTTTCTATTTTCTATCTTTATGGTTAATGCTAAAAATTATAAATTCCACATGCAAGTTCCTATATGTAAGGCTTATTAAAATATTAAATCACGTTACTCCTACATGTCACATTTCAGCTGTTATGTCCATTCGAAGTTAAGTGGTCCAATAGTGGCAACCTTACCCTAACTAGAATTTAACAAAATAGTGTATTTAACTTTAGTTATTATTTAAATTCCTACAAAATTAATTTAAAATAAATCGTTACTCAATGATTGACTGTCATATAATGCTCACATTAAAATCATGTCGTAAACATTTTTAGTTAGATCTAAAGTAAATAAAACTTTCACGCAATCTAAAACCTATATAGATAAAGGCAAATAAACTTGAGATGACATTATTCATGTGCCGACACAATGGCGCAGAAATAGTGGAGTCAACACGCAAACAGCATTTGGCAACAACTTTTAACGCAATATACTAAAATTGGTTTTCCAAAGTGTCTGCGAAACGGACCGGCGAAACACTAGATGCGCTTTAAGAAGTTCGAGACAGATTTATAGGTTCAAGCAAACAGTACCAGGCCAAACGATGCAATGCTATCAACCAAACAACTTGTTTGTAGATGCCGACTTTGGTCATTTAAATGTTGGATTTGATAAACTGCTAGCCGAAATTGCTTTGTGTACGTTTGATTACTGTGGATCGTTCGACCGAGCTGCGGTGGCGTTTTATAATAAAAAAATCCTCGATTGTGAGAAAACGATGGTTCTGGCACAAAACCTTTTTCCATGCGACATCCAAAAAAAACGATACCATTATATGTATAATAATAAATAAATGATCCCTAATTATTAAATAACTTGTTTTTATACTTTATTTGATATTTTAGCAACTTAATTGCACTTATAATATCAGTATATAAACTTGAAAAAAATTTTTTGTCTCAGTAATAGGGCATGCGAGGAGATGCGGGTTCGAGTCCCGCCTAAGACAAAAAAATTTTTCAAGTTTATATACTGATATTATAAGTGCAATTAAGTTGCTAAAATATCAAATAAGGTATATAAATAGCTGTTTCATCTTAACTGATTGTCAAACCTCTGCAAAGATGTTTCTTTCGGGTGTTAAGGGTGCAAACTCCTAACATTTGATGAAACAACGCTGGCTCACAGCGTAAGAATGTGCTTGAAAAATTCGTGCCGTGTCGCAGTGTCTCGGTGGCCTAATGGTATGGCGCCCGCCCGGCATGCGAGGAGATGCGGGTTCGAGTCCCGCCTGAGACAAAAAAATTTTTTTCAAATTTATATACTAACTTGTTTTTGTAGAAATCATCAAATACGATGGTATCACTAACACCAAGACCGAGTACAAAATAAAAAAAATACATACATCTGAACATAAATCGGACCCGGAACCTTGAACCATCAAGGTTTCGGGTTTAAATCGCTCCGCCAAGGAGATTGTCATAGTCATCATACGATGTATTGCTTTGCAAATGAGTAATTTGTTTCAACCAGTCATAATTGAAGCGACTAGTATCTCCTGAGCAATTAAATTCCTTTACTATACCCATAACATTTTGAACCTAAAATCTAATAAAAACATACTACCTATTAACACTATTACCTAGGTTCAGCTTTTCTGGAGGAAATGTGTAGAATGAGATGATAACTAGAATAATAAAAGGGAGATAAATAGTTCAAATTTTAGGACCCTGCAGCTCTTCATCTATCGACCCTGTTCGAATTGATATAGCGGTCGAACATGGCACAAAAATGCATTTTACCTTTATAAAAAAATATTACATAATGACAACGACTATTCTGTAAAGAGTGTAGCTACAAATAAAAAAACCGGCCAAGTGCGAGTCGGACTCGCGCACGAAGGGTTCCGTACCATTGACTAGGTAAAGAACAGAAGGTACACAAATTTCGAGCAAAATAGGGCAAAAAATCGCGTTTGTTGTATGGTAGCACCCCTCAAATATTTATTTTATTTTGTTTTTAGTATTTATTGTTATAGCGGTAACAGAACTACATAATTTGTGAAAAATTCAACTTTCCAGCTATAGTGGTTCTTGAGATACAGCCTGGTGACAGAGCGACGGACAGACGGACAGACAGCGAAGTCTTATTAATAGGGTCCCGTTTTTACCCTTTGGGTACGGAACCCTAAAAAGGTATAGAAAATACATTCCTAAAAGCTTAAAATGCTTTTTGAAACATATTTTAATTAATCTGTGTCTAACCTGTTAATGCTTCCTAAATATAGTTTTTAAAATATCATAATAACAGAACTTCAAATAATACTACAAAAGATATTTGTAGAATTATAATATTATCCATATTTCAACTTGAATTTTTTTTATGTCTAAATACTGATTTAAGTAAGTTAAAAAGAAATCAAGCCAAGGCGTATCCACCCATCCGCTAACGGTTTCACGAGAAGCATATCGAGGAACAACACTCTGTGTCGTTTAAATTGAATTGAAAAATGATTTATGCTAACAATCTCTGGCGATATTCTCGTTTCCTTACACACTCGATCGCCCTTAACGAAAATAATAAATAAGTCGTGTTCCCCGGAAAATTGATCGAGGTGTTTTTACGAGGGGAGTGTTGCCAGGAAGTTTTAAATTTTTTTTCGTGTGCGTCAGCTTCCAATTAATTGCTCTTGAAATTTATGGAATTCGTTCAATTTTCTTTGACGATAAATAGGTTCTGCGCCTAAACTTTTAATAGAATTGATCAGTAGTTGATCAGTAGTTGATCAGTAATAAACACATAGATGTTCAACGGCAATCATGTTTCCAAAATTTTTGGAGTATGTTCTAATACAGGGCATAAGTTTTCTGTATAAAGAACATTCTGGAAGAGATTTATGCAAACATACAGTCCAGGGTCCTTTACAAAAAATAATACGTTTACATACCAATGATGAATGTAATTTCAAAGGTCAGTCTAAATAGACTTAATGAAACTGCATGAAAACTAAAGTGAATTCGTCGTTCTAGGTGTTCCTACTTGATGTTCTAAATGAAACCGTCTCAATGGCAGCGAGAGCGGGGAGACATTACTCGGAAAAATACGAGACAGAAAATAAGATTAATAACGGCCATGAATTAGTCACGGGAAATTGCAGTTTCTTGTTTAGTAAATTCCCAGATGAGAGAGGCGGTAAGCTTCCCGTAATAAAAATTGCGTAGTAAGTGCCTCGGTCGACTTATGAAGATGAAGTGTGGGAATTACAAATGTCCGTGAATGTAAGAGCGCGGACGGCTATATCGCATCATAATGTTCGTTCCCCAAGCTGAAGCCAGTGACAGAATTCTATCCATGCTGGAGTTGACGATATTTCTAAAGTAGAAATATCTTAATCGAATTAAAGAAGTTGTTTTTCTTGTAAGTTATTGAATATTTTGATAAATAAATTTAAAAAAATAGGAAATTATGTTAAATGTAATATTTATCTTAACTATTTTAATTAATTATTCCATGTATTTATACAAAGTAATTATTCCATGTTGATGGAGGAAAAATATCAATTTTTTTATTAATATAAACCGCTATACTTTTAATAATAATTATGTATTTTATTTAGCTCTTAGGAAATAGTTTAGAGAGGTAGTTCCCCTTAACTTCCCCCTTTCCGTCTTTTGTAGCATAGCAAAACCTAGGTTTCTGAGGGTATTCCTCTTCAAGGGTACCCCAGATATTCTGCTACGTTATAGTGCGCTAAGTATAAATTTACAAAAATAAAAATATTTGTCCTAATTACGTTTATAATATAGGTATCTAAGTAGGATTTACCTTCTTTTAAAGCAAAAAATATAAGTGTTAAAAATTACCGTCGATGGCATAAATAAATTCCTAATGCGAACTGGCGTATTGTGATAGTCGAATTGAGGAACGACTAGGTTTTAGCTTACTTTCCTATTGTAAAGTTAGGTTTATATTTAAATAAATGTTTTTCAACCAAAGAAAAAGAGTTGATTTTCAATTTATCCAGAATATATTTGTTTTATGTATTATCACGCATATTTTTTAAAATGATTGACCGATTTTGATGATTAATTTATTCAAGAATATAGTTTCGTGTTATAAAATCCAATTTCTTTTAGAAAATTTAAACCCCAAGGATGGGATAATAAGCCCTACTACTCAAAAGACGGACAAACAGCCTGAAACAAGATACAAATTTTGAGTCAGTGCTAAACAGGGAATTACTAAAATTAAGCTCTGACTCAAGTTTAGTTGTTTGTTTCAGGCTTTTTGTGGGATAATTATAATTTTGTGATTATTTATTGTATTATCACGTTAATGCACAAAAAGTATTTATTGAGTAGATTTTTTTACCATTGTTGTGTGTTTAGATACATTAATATTCAGCAACCTTGGTATAATCCTTATTTTCGTAGTGTTTTTACACTTACAACCAACGCGAACGCTTGGCGACGACACAGCGCGCTTGGCCCCGCGCATGCATAATTAATAAACCCGGTCGAAATAAGCAATTTGAACCCAGACGCACTGGTTTGTGGCACCGTTAACTTTTAATGCAACACATTTACTGAGTAAACTGCTACATCTGACCGTTCTAAACCCTTTATAACTAAGCTTTACGTACGCAAGTCAACTGAATAATCATAGTTACAAACAAAGCGAATTTAATCGACAAAATGAAAGGTTCCTAATTCTTACATAAATTTTACGAAGTCGAACGCTTGCGGTGTTTTCTCATTAAGTCAAATTGTATCCAAGGTATGATGTAATTTATATTTCTTAGAACTTAGAAAACTTTACTTTTAAGGGACAAAATATGGAATGGTAAGCTAGAAAAACAAAAAAAAGAAAATGGGGTATATTAACTCTAAAGAAGACTAGAACTTAAATGAAGAACTTAATATTTGAGTGGCATATTAATGGACTTTTAGTTCAAATAATGATTTGAACTAAAAGTCCATTTGATGTATTTTTAGTTTTATTTAAGCAAAATAAAAAATGTATGGGCTAGTAATAGAATGGAGCGCTCAACAGCCACTGGCACGTCACGCTCACTACGCTCACTTGCCTTCGCGCTATGAATGTTCACTGTTCTAACCTAACTTTTCTTTTTACGCGAGGAAAATGCGTTACGCATCATCACCACTGCCCCGGGGGAGGGCAGGGCGGCATGTGGGACTCCCGGCGCCCGGCGAAAAGGGAGCTGGGAATGGGACCCCGGGGTATACCCACTAAAAACCTCGCGTCGCTCGCCGCGCTGACTGAGGGCAGGGTCTGTGGTGACTCAATAGTCCACGGATCCCGCCAGCGGCCACCTCCTCCCTGAAAATGGCAGACCTCCTTAGAGAGGTGCTGTAACACTTCTTTCTACCTTTGGACGATACGCTGGGCGAACAGTGCCCCCGCACCTGCCGCCCAGGACCCTGGCGGGGCCTACCGCCCTGCCTACGCCGACGACGGCTGAGAGAGTGCGTATCTCACTCCGTCTCCCTCTCGGCGGCCTCCTTCTGCGACATGACGTTGACGGACCATCTCCGCATGATGGCCGGCGAGAGAACTCCTCCTCCTAGGGCCGACTGGTTAGTACCGAATGCGGCCCTCTCTACGCGATTTCTAACCTAACGTAACCTAGAAGGATTTGATAAAATTCTGAACACTAGAGTGTTTAATCGAATAGAAAAACATCACAATGTTTAAAATGACCTCTTCATGAATATTATAATATAATTTTATCTTGTTATAGCTTGGCTGATTTTGGTCAACAAGGCAAAAAGCAGGGACACGGGACCCTAAATTTTTTTTTTAAGACAACAATTAATTCAAGACATACTAGATCAAAAGTTTAATACATTTCCCAGTTTGCATTTTAAAGCTAGGTGTATTGTCACTTATTCATTAAACTTGACTCGTGTCGCGCGATAATTATTCAATAAAAGACATCATTTGTCAGGGCTGTCCAAATGTCAGCAAGTTGACGTTTTGATGACTAATGCAACAGTTTTCCGCCTATTTGATTACCATTGTAGACATGAGGCAGGTACAGCGCTAGGGCAATACTACCTTTAGATTTGATCCTGTTTTTATTGAAAAAGCTAACAATTTTATTTTTATAAACACACGATCCACCCTCTCATACATACACACCCACACATTTGACGCTGGGCTTTTTAGGTATATGTACTCAATAGAACAGTAGAGCAACTGCTGCAAAACGTTACTCGCTAACGATTAGATCTCGATAGGTTTTTATTTGTTGACTCATGCTAGCGAATTTGGTTTCTCAAGTGACCGCTAGAGGCGCTGTACATTTTTTCATACATATTTTTTACGCCGACGATAGCGACTCCGATCATTGTTAACTCATGGTAGGTGTACAGGTCTACGTTACGTTACGTTACGTTATATTACGTTTTATTTTGCGCTTGATATGAAATTATCAATTTAATAAAATCAACACTGACTCATAAGAATATAATTTATTATATTAGAAACATCTGTATCACATTGAGATAAAAATTTCTTTTAATCATACAATACACGGGCTATATGATAGAAGTGCAGGTTGTTTGTTTTATTTAGCTCTTGGCGTGAATTACTTAAGATAGGCAATTGTAAACTAGGCAAGGCAGTATGCATGTAATATTTTTTTTATATTATTTATTACTAGCGGCCCATCCCGGCTTCGCACAGGTGGACCTGCTAAGTTTTAATAAGGATTCCTAATCTTTTCTAGCAATAAATATAGCCTATGTCACTATGTAGCTTTCCAATAGTGAAAGAATTTTTGAAATCGACACAGCAATTTTTGAATTTATTAATTACAAACATACACATACACAAAAATACAAATCTTTCCTCTTTATAATATTAGTGTATATTTCATTAAGAAATATCTCTTTTTGATTTTCTTGAGAAAGTAAAAATACAGTAGCATTATAAATAAATAAATAAATAAATAAATATTTTAAGACATGCCTCACTGGGCCACACAGAGCCATCTAGTCCCAAATTGAGGTAGTATTAAGTACCCTGTCGTATGGGGTACTAGACAACCGATAATCTTACTTATATACTTTTTTTTTTTTAAATACAAACACCCCCCAAAATTATGACCCCTTAGTACGCTCCTTATTTTCTTATTGTCTGTAAAAGTAACCAGGTGCCATCCAGTCATTACTCATTTTATTGTGTAACTCGCTGGCATTGTTTGTTACTGTATTCAAATTTTGTTATTAATCCAACCGTGTGGCAATTTGTGCGTCGATCGACAATTATTAGCCGTTCAACGAATCCAATCCAGATAACAGGCGAAATGGATTTGGTTTTTGTTAATTAAGTTGGCGTCTGCTGCCTAATGACGTATACAGTTACAATTATGTTCGTAGACAAAACAAGAAATATTATTTCATTGAAATGAAATAATTGATTGCAGCTTTAAATTCGCGTTTGTTTTGGTCTATCCCGATGTTCTGAACCCTAACATTCATGGTCAGTGGTAGTAATATAAGTAGTAAACTCAACAAAACGGTAGACTTGATTTCATATTTCGAGAGGTAGGTATACAGGATGAAATTTTAACCACCTTCCAAATTTTAATATATCAAACTACGAGACAAAAAACAAATGACGTATTTTTTCTTTTGGTATAGCCCAGTGAAAAAATGGCAAGATAAAGCACTTAGAAAATGTCCGCAAAAAATCTAAAATTTTTGATACAGCCGCTTAGCAACACTTTTTTTTACGCGATTTGCATCTCGGTTATTCATTACGATACTATTCATACGTTTTTAATTTTCCCTTTATACTTTATCAGGCCTAGGACCGAAAAAATTGAAAATTATATTGTGAAAAATATTTTCGGGTGAAAGCTTGATTTACATTTTTTACTTCATAAATGGGCTCTAAATACGATAGCAAACACCTATAAAAATTTTGGAAAGTGGTTAAAATTTCACCCTGTATAACTATAATTTGTCAAAACATCCGCGTCAACAGCTACCGGTACCGTTGTTATACTCGTAGTATATTTTTATACCTATTATCAAGAAAACCAAGTAGTTTTTTGATTTAGAATCAAAGAAAACCATGACAATTAAATCGCATTTTTACAAATTTGAGAAGTTAGTAGCGACTTATTAATCATTTGGGACCTGAATACTTTTTTAGTTCGATCTGCAAGAAAATGGTCTTCCAGTTTAATCCCTCAAACCCCAGGAGGCACTCAGGTGCCACGATAACAATTGATTTCAATTGTGTCTGGAATAACTCACGATCGAGGGATTAAATCAATTAGCCCACGGCACATAAACTTGTAACAGTCACAATACTTTACTAAGTATTGTGACTGTTAAATTACAAATTCATGGAAAAAGTTTTCCTGTTACTACAAAAACCCTTTTTCGTTTTACTTTGCGTAAAAAAGAGTACCGATATTTTCAATTAATTAAATTTAAATCAGCCATTCGAAATTTTTGTCCAACAAAATCGTTTTTTTTCCTTGTCCTGTTAAATTATTCTGAACGAAGGATATTAAATTGATCACTACATTTCTGAACAAAAAATATATAAATATTTCTGTTAAGACTCGTAAAGAATGCCACATGGCATGTGGTCAACCTTTTGTTCCCATTACTTTTAATTGTCATGGATGGACCATCCCTCACCCATGGACCGACGATTTTGTGAAGATCGCGGTGGGAAGCTACTGGATGCGAGTGGTCAATAGTTATAGAGATCCGTAGTGGAGGCTTCATGGAGTCCATCAGTGGGCGTCGGTTAGCTAAGATGTTGAGGTAGGTAATTTACTTCAAACATAAAATCAAATTAGGTTTTTTCACAAATTATAGTAACAATCCTAACTGTAATATTTTTTTAATGTATGAAATACATTCATTAATACAACTCTTATTTGTTTTCAATGTATACAATACATTAATTAATACATCTTGAGAATTAGACGATAGGGATTTTTTTAACACTTCAAATAAAATTTTCAGAACTTTTAATGAAGATACATAAAGTCCCCATAAAAATGATAATTACGGAGTCCAATTAGTGCTTGGGTGTCGCTATTAGTAGTCTATTCATTACGAATAATAATGAACGTAAAATGATTATATCCCAAACGTAATACATATTAAACAGGTTCTAATTTGAGCGATCGCTTAAGACCCATCATTAGAAACTTCTCAAGAGGCGAAGCTATTCCCTATTGAGGGGAGAATCTTGGTTATTTTTGTAGGAATTTAAGAGTGGTTGTCTCAATAAATATAATCTAATTAACATTCGTGAGCTAACAACAAAACTTATAAGTAATACCAATAATGCAAATGGTAGGAAAGTAGTATCTCAGTGCAAGAGAGTAAGTACTCTACAGGGTGTTAGGTAAATGATATAACAAGCCGAAACCATCCTATGTAAATGAATTTAAATAATAGTATACTTAAGTCAGAAATTTGATATAAATTAAATTAAATTAAAAGTTTATTTATTTCAGACATAACTAGTCCATAAATTGTTAATAATAATTAGTAACAAAAACAGCTTAATCGTTAGTAAATTATAAATCTTGTAAATACAAACATAATCGCTTAAAACTACTTAATTAGGCCTATAGCTAGCACGACCTAGTACCTTTGTATCGGACAGTCTGGCCTATCAGCAATTGCCATCAAGATGCTATTTCAACCGACACGCACGCGCTGCAGTATTGAGGCGGCTTTCTGCATGATGGCATGAAAGCCATCCGTATGGGCCTCCGCAAACATTCCTGACGCCCTGCAACGACGAGGCAGTCGCAACAGCACCCTGAAAGCATTGTTGTATTGCACCCTAAGAACGTCGTAGGCTCGGCGCGTATATGACACCCATAGACCGCTCGAATAGAATGACTGACTCATACCATACCTTCATATTTTTTTTTATATTTTCATGCAAATTACAATTTTGACGCCCGGTATTGAAAGCAAAAAAAAAATAACGGGGCGTTCACAAACACACACATCCATACTAATATCATACGAGTAAATGGGAAAGTGTGTGTGTCTGTTTGTTTGTCCGTCTTTCGCGGCAAAACGAAGCGACGAATTGACGTGATTTTTTAAGTGGAGATAGTTGAAGAGATGGAGTGTGACATAGGTTACTTTTTGTTGCTTTCGAACACCCCATTCCCCTAAAATGGGAGGTGGAAGTTTGTATGGAGCATTCCGCAATTTTCAAGGTAGAAAGCTAAAAATTGGTATGCGGACTGTTTGTGACTAACAAAAAGAGGGGGTGAAATTTTAGTGTTACCCCGAATTTAACGCGAGCGAAGCCGCGGGCAAAAGCTAGTAATACATAAAGGTAAAAGACAGGCTAAGGTCACGGGACCACAAAGGCTGTTAAGAGTTTGTCTCGGGTTTTACCAAAATATGAAGTAAAACTATAATCATCCCACTGCAGAGAAAAGGCCATCATTGAATTGAAGTTGCGGCAACAATGATGGGTACAGGCATTATCATCACACTTTGATAATCTTGTTGCCTTGGTTCTATTTGAACCGACCGACCCGTGTTTTGTTTGAATACCGGTGCCGGCGAAAAAGCTAGCAGACCACGGAGGTCTTAAAAAATATGATGAATTGTCCGAATGACGCCTATTTTTGAAAAATCTGATGCTTCAACAAAAAGTTTTAAAAAGGATGTTTATATATTTTTTTCTTTGTAACACACGTTAAGCAACATATTTTTAGCCGAATGGTTTCATGTAATGAGGAAGGATAAGGACAGAGCATAGGTACCCCAACTAGAAACAAATGTTTTACAAAGAGTTAAGTGGGGTGAAAATAATTAACCTTAAGAAAAAAAATGTGTAAGTATAATATTTTTATTAAAACTAAAACCTCGCAATTGTTGCCTTTTAACTGAATCCGAGTTATATAATAAAACCACATATAGCCGTACTCTTGGGAACGCGGTCTTTGTTTCAGTTTGCAACGCTTTTTTGTCTCCTTTTAATTTCCTTTATGAGCACACAATTACCTTCATAATGGTATCGTACCTTTCATTAAGACTCGTTTGAGCTTGTGAATGGTGGCCTGGTAATGGGTGGAAACGTTAGACGTTGTACCCTAAGCCTTTGTGTTCACATTATGGCGCCCTCTAACGCCTTTCACGGGTCATTCTCGTAGTTTCTATGGTGTTATTAATAAGCAAGCTGTAGGGTGTAATAAGCGCTGCGTTGCCTTGTTTGCTATTCAGTTCTCGTTATTTATGAAAGACTACACGTTGCCGCCATTGAAACGCAAATCCTCGTTAATATGTATGCAGTATACAGTAGCTAGGTGGCTATGAAAATGAATGCTTTCATGTTGAGTGCACTTTTTAAGTAAATTATTTTTAACAAAATTAATAAAGTAGATCCTAAAATGTTACGTTAAGCAGCTATCTATAATTAAATTCTCGCTCTCAATGGAAAAATATTTCTAATTTTTTTATTTATTAGCTTAGTATGCTGCCGTGATTAATAATGGTAATGAAAACTTCTAATCGTGCAAAATTTAGCTTTATCATGGTTCTAATTTTTCTTTATAATGTGTATATTTTTTTAAAATATTGTACCAGCAGTTGTTTCAGGCACAGCAACACAATTAGTCTGCCCGAGAAAACTGCCAACGCGTCCATAAACATAATGAAATTAAAACATAAATTATAATTACACCGAGCACGTAAAGCACCTCATCTCCTGAAAAGCATAAAGGTGTAAGGCAATTATTTCACAAAAGTAGAGGGCATTTTACGGTCGGCCATTACTACTAATGTTTGCACCCCAACTTTTGTGTCCTGTGAAAAATAACAACAGATCCATTACCACTGTAATAAAGGTCGTAATTTTCCAAGCATCGCAAATAACAAGTTTTAATTTTTTATTTTTTTTTTATTTTAGGAATTATAAACGAATGCGTTACATGTTTAAATTATAACAACTTATATACTATAAATGGTAACACATCCAAGATTATTCAAAATTGGTTTCCAACTTTGAAAAATCAGCTTTGACTTAGCAAAAGGGCTAATAAAATAATAGTGATTTAATAACTTCGTGTTTTACTTCTAAATAAGTTTTTAAAATAAAGACAATTATTGTCCTAAACTAGATTTTTGTTCGAATATTCATTGAATATTCTAGAGATGGATTAATTTCAAGTTGATAATTTAAACCTTAGATTGAAACATAATCCGTTCAAAACTAGATTTGACTAAAAAAAATTGCTTTAGTAACATAGTCGATACTACGAGTATTTTTCTTTACAGTCGTGTAGATATTCAACTCAATTCAGAAAGCTATCCTTTTCCAATGATAGCATTTGAACAAACGAAATTAAACATTGTTATAAGTGGTGCCGCAACGAGAAAAACAAATGTTGATGATTATAAGAAATTCAACATTTTAAAGCTATTTCTGAAATCAACATTAACAAACCTGTTTAAGACTAAGCAATCAAGTCAAGTGAAGCTGTGAACTTTTTAAGACAAAAAGCAGAGTGCCCGGTCGAGATGAACGCTTTCAGAGCACCGAAGAAGCGGCAAAGATGAATGGCTTTCAATATGAAATTGAATTCTGCGGTTCATTGCTTTTCAATTTGTTCGGGAACGTTCGGCGTTTACCCGATACCTACCCCTTGAGGTGCGGTGTAACTTCGGCACAATAGATACATAGCGAAATGATACCTTCGCGAAGTAAACTACAAATACTTTGCGTTATTTAAAATGTAAAACGTTTCGCGAATTTGAAAATTTTTGAAATTTTAATGAAATTGATAAATAAAATGTGGACAACATCACATACATTGTTCTGATCCCAATTTGAATAACTATTTAAAGCATTCGTATTTTGGAAACCAGAACCAACGAAGGTACCACAAAAACCCAGACCCGAGAAAATGTAGAAAAACACATTTTTTCTACATTGACCCGTCCGGGAATCGAACCCGGGACCTCGGAGCAGGCGACACCTTGAAACCGGTGTGTACGCCACTCCGCCACGGAGGTCGTCATATATTCATTCATGGTCATGCTGGGTAGCATCATATGATACTTACTGGCTGTACTATTCTTCAGCGCCAAAATACTGAACAGCGGCTAATTTGATAAACATTCTTAAGCACTAAAAAAAATGGTACTTTCCTCAATTAAATAGTACGATCATTAAGGTAGTTAAAGTAGTCCGGCCGCAAAGTGAAAATGCAATTATGGAAATTGTTGGCGAATACCTACCTAACTTCTTCAACAAGGGCATTAAGTATAGGTTTTATTAATAATGTTAAGTTTTAAAAAAATTCATTATGTCCCTCGACTACAGAACTGGTGATACGTATAAGAATTATACTGAATCCTTGAAGCGCCACAATATTCAATCATTGGAACAACGCCGTGACTGTGTTGATTCTGTTTCACTGTTCAAAATTATCAATGATCATCTCGATGTCCCCTTGCTATTACAAAGTATTAACTTCCGAGTGCCTCGTAGACGTAAACGAAATTGTCGCACAAAAAAACTTTTTTTTGTACCCCCTAGCAGAACATGATATGCTAAAAATATGTTTATCACACGTGCATGTAGACTATTTAATGAAAGTGATAAACTTAATGATTTTGATATATTCCTAGGTAAATTGCATGATTTAAAAAAGGCATTTAAATAATATCTCATTTCTCATTTGACGACCATTTGGATCAGCGGTAGTTAACGCTGCTTCTGAGCCATGGGTCGCGGGTTCGATCCCCGCACAGTACAAATATTTGTGTACATGAACATGTCTGTTTGTACTGGTCTGGGTGTTTTCTATGTATTATAAGTATATATTTACAAAAAAAAAAAGTATATAAGTAAGTTTATCGGTTGTCTAGTACCCCATACGACAGGGTACTTAATAGTAGCTTAATTTGGGACTAGATGGCTCTGTGTGGCCCAGTGAGGCATGTCTTAAATATTTATGTATTTATTTATTTATTATTATATAAAAGAAAGTCAAATTAGTTACACCACTTATAATTTGAGCACGGCTGGTACCGATTTTTATGATTTTGTAATTTTTGGATTTGCCTTCGTCAGGCATAAACTAATAGGTGTTGAAAAGGGTGGAAAATAAACATTAAACATTTGCACATCATAATTATTATTTTTTTCAACCACGCCATATTGATGACAATGACATTAAGACGACAAAAACAAACATTATTCTGAGGTGATACGATGTTGGCGGGGTCTGCTAGTTGTATATGTTTTCGCATCACAACTTAGATTTTTTATTTTTTAATAGTCATATGTTTACTTTTCTTCCCTACTTAATACCTATCTTAAGTATCATGTTGTTTTTTTGTTTTTTATATTTAAATATTAGTCACAATTAAGTAAATTTAAATAAATACACAACATTGTTATTTGTTTTGTGAGATGCAGCTGTTTTTTTTTTGTTTTTTCCTAAATTTTTGTTACCACTGCTGCTATTGTTTGTGCAAGTAATGAAACTATAGGTCTTGTTTTGTCAACATAATTCTTACATTTTGAAACCTGTATATGACCGTTTGTTTCTGAATAAATAAATAAATTTATTATAAAAGATTTATTATTTAAGAGTGAGTCTTGACATTTTTGGTATACTGTAAGAACTTGAAGTTGTTAGGTACATAAAGTTAACAATAATGTCGCAAAAGTAGGAAATTCGTTCATGTATTTAGTTAACATTTTCAATAAATTACCACTGTCCATTGCTGAACTACCTGAACATGAACTTAAATTGCATAATAAATTTTAATAAAAAAAGGGCTTCTTCACTATTATAAATTATACTTATGTTTTTCTAAATGATAATGTACAGAATTAGAATGTTCCGGCACGCACCGGTGTATGTTTTCTTGTATCAGGC
Source organism: Anania crocealis (assembly GCA_949315895.1). Classification (NCBI taxonomy): domain Eukaryota; kingdom Metazoa; phylum Arthropoda; class Insecta; order Lepidoptera; family Crambidae; genus Anania; species Anania crocealis. The sequence goes on from OX438856.1 coordinate 5,027,704, forward strand.
TTGTTTCTCGTCTGGCAGCCCATAACGGTCCAGAATGACAGTAGTATGGTCAAATATCGGGACGTTTAAAAGAGTGCCTTTAACCTTTGGTATCCGTAAGTTGCGCAGTAAGAAAGAAATAATAAATAAAAAAAAATTATTAATACAATATGATCACAGAAAATTTGTTAGCAAAAAAACTTACCTATTTGCAAATGATTTCAAAGTGTCAAAAAGGACCTCGCATTAGTTGTAACAGCCGTAGATATAATACGACGCTGATTTTCAGCATTCGATGTCTAGTGCGGGTAGAAAAAAAAGAGGCCAATCAAATTTAAAAGAATATAAAAAAAACTCAAATTATTTGCTAATATAAATTTCGTTGCTTACTTAGCCATGAAATAACACAAGTTAACATTTGTTAGATGTTTCGTGACTCCAGATTCTTTTTGATGCTCAGCTTTATGAATAGATGACATCGAGAATTAATCATGCTTTGTATACGCTGAAAGTTAAGAGTACTTAAGGAAAACCTTAAGAAAACGTTGAAAGAATATCAGACATTACGAAATGAAACAGAGTAGGTACTACCAAAGTAAGTAAATAAAATCAGAACCAGAAGGTCAAAGTCGCCTTTTCTCCACTGATAACTTCGTTGAACGAGAAAAATACACCGTTATCATTACATTTCATCATTATTGATTAGTATCTTGTTAACTAAGGCAGAAACAGCCTTTCCTTTTGTTCTGAGACATTGGACCGTAATCGCTGAATCGTGTTACCACACCCACAGACACTGTCCACCAGACGCCATCTGCTGCCAACAACTTTATTCCAGTGGTCTGTTGCAAACGCGTTAGGTTTAATAGGTTTGGTTCATTTTAACTGAATTTTCAGTGAGCTGATTTAAGATCACAGTTGGAATATGCCTCGACTGTATGAAATCCACAGTATTTCAAGTATATTGACATGTTAGACGGCATCCAGTCTAAGTTTATAAGACGCTTAAAATATAAGTTTAGAAATTGTAGAACCTCAAATTTTAAGTCTTTGTTATTAAACCGCCGTGAACATCGAGATCAAATATTTTTGTACAAAATTATAAAGAATAATATAATTGACAGCCCTTACGTACTGGCTAACGACCGATCCCAATAACCTATCTATCTTCACTTTTGGCATATCGGAGACAGAAAACAACTTTTGTCTTTGTTTCTCTGGACGGTAAAATCAGAGACAGAAGATGTTTTCTATCTCCGATATGCCGAAACTGAAGATAGATAGATTATTGGGACCGGCCGTAAGTTAATTACCAAGTGTCCAAGTCTTAGATCACGATATTAAAGCACTTTTGTTACTCCTGTTTGTAGATCCAGATATAGGAAAAATACTCGTAATTTTTTATTAGAAGAACTACGAGTAAGTACAAATAAATATAATGCTGCCGCAGCCTATAGTCACATAGAATTTTTTTACGAGAGTAATGTGAGATATCGCCGTCACATAAAATCCATTTAAATTTGAACCCCTTTTTTGTAGTTAAGATTGTCTTGTTAGCATAGCTGGCTTTTTTCCCAGCATTGTGTCTCTTTTAATAACATTTTTGTAATAACTATATAGCATTAGAAACTTTAAATGCATAATTATATATAAACGATGTATCGTTAACTTAAGGTGATATTATAACGCTGTTTGTTTCCTTAATAAAGGTTAAAAAAAAACACAATTCTACTATTAACACGGTTGTGTTAATTATTAAGTACTTTATGTATGTAACAGCTAAAATCCTACCCTTTTTGGGGCCCAAGTTCTTAGCCACGGACAACATTTTCAGTGTGAATTTAACTTGTAATATAATAATTGTATGCTATCTTTTGAGATACATTAGAAATGAGGCTGTATGTTTGACATCATTTTCGTATTATTTAATTAAAGTTATCAAGTTTTCAATTTCAAGTCATCGTCTATCAGTTTCGTCGTAAAAATCTTATACCAATCACCAAAAATATATAAATCATTTCATAAATTACCTGCAAGACGAAAATTTGGTACCTTCTTACATTTAATTTGTTCCTATAAATAAATAAATAAATAATAAATATTTAAGACATGCCACACTGGGCCACACAGAGCCATCTAGTCCCAAATTAAGGTACTATTAAGTACCCTGTCGTATGGGGTACTAGACAACCGATAAACTTACTTATATACTTTTTTTTTTTGTAAATACATACTTATAATACATAGAAAACACCCAGACCAGTACAAACAGACATGTTCATGCACACAAATATTTGTACTGTGCGGGGATCGAACCCGCGACCCATGGCTCAGAAGCAGCGTTAACTACCGCTGATCCAAATGGTCGTCAATAATATTGTTTTGGACTGGTTTATAGGGCCTTGTTCATTTTTGGCTTAACGTGGTATGATACGAAAAAAACATTAATAAATATAATAATAATATGTTAACTAAACAAGAATTGATTGTTTTAATATTTGTGTCGATCATCCTTAAAAAAAATCTAATAATTATAGTAATCAAGTTGAAAAGTCTGGCTTTAGGTCTGTTATTCTAGTTTTAGTGGTGCCAAAATTTAATTTACCAGCAGTTAATAATAATAAAATCGATACAAAGCATGTTTATCTGGCGTTGGTGTGGGTATTCGTTCTAATGATAGATGACATGAAATAAACCAGTAATGCGCATTAAACTGGTTTAAAATAAGCGAATTAAAACGGTTATATATTATAGCGATTTTTCTCCAATTTCAACACAAAAAAAATTAAGTTATTGTGTTCGGTTATTTTGTCTTCGTATTTTTGCCTAAATCTATGATTTGTTGTGAATTTTTTACAGACGATTTTATTTCTTCCTCATGGACTCGGATATCTTTTCCTCCCACAAACCTGGCACACCTTCGGACACTGAACTTTGCTCTATCATAGACCCTGTCTCGAATCCGGACACCGACCTCGCTCAAGCGTTGACCGCGGCTCGTTTGTAACCTTTTTGCCACATGTAAAAAAAAATATAAGTGAGTTCTGATACAAAATTAGTTAGGTTCTATTGTTTCTTTGTTATATTAACTAACAACTCAATTACCTACAAAAAAAACTGACCTTTAAACTTTGGTCTGCCATAGTCGCTATAGTTTGCGGACAATGCCCTTTATAGGTTTAGTAATAAATACCTAGTTGTAAAAACTGTAACCCGACTACGAAAATGCACTGATTTTTGTTATCAAATTACAACAATATTTGTCTCAGCATTCACCATGTCATAGCTTTTTTATATAAAAAAGGTAGCCTATGTTGCCCAGACTGTTTTAAGGAATCTATTGATACCTCATTCATCAAGATCGGCTTAGCTGCTTAGCCGCAAATGTGGAACCCACATAAATACCCACAAACATATTATAAAGCTGAAGAGTTTGTTTGTTTGTTTGAACGCGCTAATATCGCTGCTCTCACGGTCACCTATCAAGAAAAGAAATAAACTCTGAAGAAATCAACAAATGTTTTCGTCCGTATACAGTCCACTCAAGAAGTCCATGGTCGGCTTGTTCCTACAACCTACAAGGTATCGCGAAAAAATATTTTTGTGTTGAATAGTCCATTTATCGCGGAAGGTTTTAGGCTATATAACATCACGCTGCGACTAATAGGAGCGAAGCATTAGTGAAAAACGCTGCAAAAATAATCGCGATCATAATAAAAGAAATTGACGCGAAAGAAGTCGCGGGCAACAGCTAGTATTTTTATATACGTAGACTGCTGAACTCATTACCCTTCCTGTTGGCTTTGCTGTAGTCAAGTAAAAACTAAGCATTCATTTTGAAATCACAAATCGTTTCTTAATTTTCATACTATGCTTAGCATAGCCTTTTACTCATATTTTGTTTACGTGGAGCTCAGTTCAGAAACCTTCATCTATCTGTGCTCCATAAATTACAAAAGTTTCGAAATTGCAGACAGATGAATAGTTTATGAACGCATACGGGACGCAAATATTCATTTTATACACTAATGAAAAAACAGGCGGCTCTCATATCATCGCCTAAAGGGTTCCGTAGTCAACAAGGAACCCTTTGAGTTTCTCTATGTTTGTCTATCTGTCAGTCTGCAGTTAATGTCAGAGACTCCTAAGTTCTAGATAGCTGTAATCTTTATTATACACGGTGCAATTTTAACCACCTGTAAAACGAAGCCCACGTTATGTAACCATTATGTATAACATCTTGGCAATGTTTTATTTGTACAATTTTTTTAAGCTATTGCAAGGCTTCTATCGCGGGCCTTGAGCGTGGAGACCAAATCCAGAAATTCCGTAACGAAAATAACCTAATACCCCCCACTCCGACCGGCACAGCGGTGATACTTTTTAGTTTTATAATTGCATAAGTTGATAAAAAATGCTATGCAATAGCTTTACCGCGGCAGTCTCGGAGTGCCACACGTCTTTTTTTATTATAATATTGAATATCGGTTCAGCTATGATCAGTTCAGATGTAGCTGTGTAAGGTCCATTCAACCGAGACCCCGCCCGCAGCAAAATAATACGTCTGGGCGCGTCACAGCGTGGTACAAAATTAAAAGTCTGAATCAAAAATTCAAATTTTTCAAAAATTCTTTTTTATAAAAAAATAAATAACATTGCCATGATGTTATATATAATGGTCCAATAATGTGGGCTTCGTTTTACAGGTGGTTAAGCCTCTAACTGCCGAAGAAGGTACTAGACACAATTAAAATTTTATTGTTTGGAGGTCACCGGTGACCCCCATGGCGCTCAATGTGTTAAAATCGCACGGTGTATAAAAGAAAGTCGTGTTAGTTAAACCACTTATAACTCGAGAACGGGTGGACCGATTTTTATGATTTTGGTGTTTTTGGATTTGTCTTTGTCTCAAATACCTAGGTCAATAACATTTAAAAACATTGAAAAGTTAACGACACAAATAAAATGTTTTTAAGACGTCAAAACCAAATACTATTCTGAGGCGATACGCAGTTCGCGGGGTCCGCTAGTTCTTTATACAATACAAAATCACACATCATTGTAATATACCAACATGGGTACACTTTACGCGAATCGGTTATGATTTCCATAGTGAGGATGTCTTTGGATAGGTCTTTCAAAAATATTCTGTGTGTGCGTTTTATTTTTCGAGAATCCATTTGTTAAGTATTAGGTTTTAAAGTGCACATTTTGGAAGGAGAAAATTTATATTGTTTGCTTAATTTTTGTGATCTGTTACTAGCATTAAAATACGCATTTTTACTGGAATGCACTCATGCTCAAGCAACAAACTTCCTTGTTCTGATCAGTAACTAATTCAAGTCTTATTCTTTGACAAAACTCTTTGCTAATTAATCCCTCAACCCCCAGGAGGCACGCGCGTGCCGCGATAACAATTGATTTCAATTGTGTCTGGAATAACTCACGATCGAGGGATTAAGACATTTTTATTGATACAATACTAACATTTTTTTTGGTCAGGAACTAATAGTTCAACGATATTTTATTACTGTCATCTTTGTTCAGTAGGTCTAGGCCATGAGAGTTGCTAAAACAAATTTAATTCATGATCCCATGTATGTGTATCTATATTCTATATATATATATATATTTTTTTTTTTTTTCACACTGAGCCATCTAGTCCCAAATTAAGGTACTATTAAGTACCCTGTCGTATGGGGTACCAGACAACCGATAAACTTACTTATATACATTTTTTTTTGTAAATATATACTTATAATACATAGAAAACACCCAGACCAGTACAAACAGACATGTTCATGCACACAAATATTTGTACTGTGCGGGGATCGAACCCGCGACCCATGGCTCAGAAGCAGCGTTAACTACCGCTGATCCAAATGGTCGTCTATTATAACAAACTCTTCAGCTTTATATTAATATTATAAAGCTGAAGAGTTTGTTTGTTTGTTTGTTTGTTTGAACGCTCTAATCTCAGGAAGTACGGGTCCGATTTGAAAAATTATTTTTGTGTTGGATAGTCCATTTATCGAGGAAGGCTTTAGGCTATAAAACATCACGGTGCGACTAATAGGAGCGAAGCATCAGTGAAAAATGTTGCAAAACGGGAAAAAATATTGATATTAATCGCGATCATAATAATAGAAATTGACGCAGACGAAGTCGCGGGCAACAGCTAGTGTAGGATAAAGGAAAATATTTTCCTTCTTAGTAAACATTTTTTTTCTTCGTCTTACAACTTCAAAACTAAACTAAAACCAAACTGACTTGACGAAGAATAAGTTTCTCAGCACATAGTAAGTCTTCCGCCGTCATGGCTTTTATATTATATTTAAATCAATTTGTGAAGCTAGTGCCGATTTGTTAGATATGTATCGAATTCGATTAACTAAGTAGGTAATGAATTCAATTTGTTTGATATGTTATGAATTGCTGTTTTATAATATCTCTTAAGTTCTGCATAGTTAATTCAAAGAGGAATGTGTTTTACTTTATTCAGTTTGTCTAGATTAAAATAATCTCTATTGTATTCTTTTTTTTTGTGTCTAGACGATGTGCTCAACGCACATAAGTTAAGATTTTTGGAATGTTTAGTTTGTATTTAAATTTATTGTCTATTGTTATAAAAAGAAACCTTTATTACGACCATTTGGATCAGCGGTAGTTAACGCTGCTTCTGAGCCATGGGTCGAGGGTTCGATCCCCGCACAGTACAAATATTTGTGTGCATGAACATGTCTGTTTGTACTGGTCTGGGTGTTTTCTGTGTATTATAAGTATGTATTTACAAAAAAAAAGTATATAAGTAAGTTTATCGGTTGTCTAGTACCCCATACGACAGGGTACTTAATAGTAGCTTAATTTGGGACTAGATAGCTCTGTGTGGCCTAGTGAGGCATGTCTTAAATATTTATTTATTTATTTTATTTATAAAAGGTCATAAGCCTTTTAAACTTCTATTGTCTAAGTTTTGCCCTAGTCTGAATGTGGAACTCGTATTTTAGAACGACTAAAGTTTCTAATGCTGAGCAAGGCTGTAACTAAGGCAATACAATTGTTGGTGTACTCCATTGTACCATACCGTTACAGGACTTTGCCTTCAATTGTTTTATTTACTAATGTCAAATATATGCAACTGTTGAAATTCAAATGTGTTTACTGAAATAAATTATAGGTACCCACCTCCAAAATTGTTTCTACTACTTTAAAAAAAACGGCAACCCGAGTCTTGGTCCAATATTTACTTTTAGAAAATGATAACACCGCATTTTGTTGAGGTCAAATCAGTAGTTTCCTTTTTTTGTTAGACCATTTGGCTATTTTTTTATCTAGGTTTTTAAACTTTCTTAATGCATTGTTACACATAAAACTTATCACTGAACCGGGAAACACAATAATTTCAATAGAGAAGATGGATTTCATTTGCCATCGTCATGGAACCCAGCGTTAACTAAGTGTAGATCGCGTGCTATGCCGTTAGTAAAAAAAAATACACGGACATTGTTAGAGTAGTCTGTCGAACTGACTGTACGAGTGACAATAAAATTGTTGAAGAAGTTTGGGTAGAAGAAAACATTTCTTCTCAACCGGCCAGACGACGCAGAGCGCCTCCAGTCTGCCCGCGACCATGATTCGTGCAATCGGATCGAAACGTCGGGAAGGTAAATACGATTTTACCTATAAATTATGACATTTCATTGAAAATCCCGGATTAGTGATAAGTTTTATTTTATATCTTTCTTGTTAACACCAAATACACTGAAAAAAAATATCGTTGTATGCAACTTAACTTTCGTTAAAGTTACAGGAACTTAAAAAAAGTGACCACATAACTAAGGTAATACATAACCAAAACCAGTTGTGTTATTTTTTTAACAAAAGGTTATTGTTGCATATGGCAAGCCAACATTAGTTATATATTGTGAAAGTGTTTGTTTACATTTATACAATTATTCGTTTAAAATAAACAGATTTGTATGTCGCATATAGAGTAAGTGTTTGTCTAAATCTAAATGGAATTGTTATTTACTTTAAATACTATATCTGTTATATTTAATCCCTCGATCGTGAGTTATTCCAGACACAATTGAAATCAATTGTTATCGCGGCACGCGCCTGCCTCCTGGGGGTTGAGGGATTAAACAAACTGTTGAGTAGTGTGTAATATAATTTTACCTTTAGATGTAACGAATGTTTCATGTTGATTTAAAAATTGGTTTGGTTACTTTTTACTTAATGCTTTCGCTAAAGGTAACTCAAATTAAAGTTAATTAATACAGTATTTATACATTTACATACTAACCAAAATTTGTTTACATACAGCTAAACTTCTTCAGTTACTTGTAGCAAAAGTATTTATTTTAAAAGGAGTTCGCCACAGGATCCACTGGGCCTCATCGCCACTCTTTTTCTAGCCTAATGTGCTCCATAAAGTATGACATGCATAGTATGATACACATTAGGTCTAGAAAAAAAATGCCAATGAAACCCAGCGGATTCTGCAGATTTTACTAAATAAGTAGGTATGTTGAGAAATAAAAGAACTTTACTTTATGTAATGTGTTTATATTATTTAAAAAAAAAACAAATTAGAAAGGCTTTGGGGTCCGTATCCCTAACATGGACATGGAATACAAGTACCTACCTGATAGCATATCTGCTGGATTTACTATATTTTAAATAGGATATTTGGCAAATAGGCTATCATGGATTTATCAACAAACAGTGAAAGCAGCTCTTAGCATTTTACTTTAACATCAAATCATCAGATAAGTAACAAAATAACATCCTCATGTATTATTTTTATTTCTGCACGTACAAGAAAAATCCTAAATTAAATTCTAAGCATAATTATTTTCATACGTTGATACAATGATATTTAAAAAGTAATAGATATGTTACATGCGCTCTCAATATGCGTCCCTAAAACGTCACAATTGTGACGTCTTTTCAAATCCATGAAAGAGAAAGTAATTGTTCTTTTCACGAGTATGACAAGGACAAAATAAGAATTACGCATGTTGCAGTTGTTCGCAAGCGGCACATATATTTCGATCGTTTTGTAAGGGCATAACCTATCTATACTTTTTAAATATCATTGCGTTGATATCAATTTGTTTCATTTGCAGAGGTACGCATCCAATGAGTCTGGCGGATCTTCAGCCATTGTATTCTTGAATTTTCACTTAGCAGTGGACTAATTCACTTTTCGAAAGAATTATGTAAACCATTATAATCACTGAGCAAGTTATCACTACGTTTTAAGTGTTATATTATGATTAATTACCACTGATCCGATTTAGACGCTCACGCGCCGCGCCGCGCAGTCTGCGCACTATAAAGAAAGGACAAGTAGGAACCTGTTTTTCTCGGGCGGGGAGGCGTGGAGTGCGCGCACAGAAATAGTCGTCGTCGCCGGTTTCGTACCGCGGAAACAAAACCGTTCCTTTTCACGTAAACTAAAGAGTGACTAAGTTTAAACAAAGTTTGTCTAAATATTGCAATTCTGTTAATTGGCATATCACAGAACTACAAAGTTGTCATACTCCACAAAATAATTTAAGCCTTATGTTACAGAACGTTTGTTTCTAATTAGTACATGTGGTTGTGTAATATATTAAAGCACAGTTTTATTGTTTTTGCTTGGAAGCAAACGCTCATCTCTTGTTACATTTTACCAATGAAAAAGTAAAAGTTTAACATAACCGTTGACTTACATATAATCTTTTACATTTGTTTATTTTAGTATGGTTAAATCTAATCAAATATTTGATTAATAATAAACTAACATAAAATAACAAAAGGGGTTTAGCTCTATAAGGATAAACCGTCTTTGCTAAATCAAGCTTACTTTTATAAAGTATAACCAAAGTTTGTTAAAAACTGTTTTAACCGAAGTAGTTTGGTTAAATATTTTTTTCAGTGTACGAATGTAAATACTCAACGTCATAATATGACGTTGAGTACTTATTTATTAAAGTAATCAAGGTACTTTTTCTGAATAAACTATCTTATCATCTGTCTTATTAAAACCTTATTACCGGCGTTGATGACCTTTGTGGTCAAGTGGCGTAACCACACAGTGGTTTTAACGGTAATACCAGTTCTGCGGTCCTGTGTTTGATCCCCGGACACAATTTAGAAAACCAATTTCCTGTCTTGTCTCTGGTTTGGATGTTTTTGTTATCTACCTTTGTTGTTTATGATTCCATAAAATAAGTGTGTTATCCTTTCACTGCTGTGTAGGTATAATGAAGTCAATATGAAACGCACTTACTTCCTTTTTAATCGATCAAAATGTTTTAGAAAAAAAATTGAAGCATTTTTCTGTCGCTAGTAATAGGGAATGCAATCCCGCAACATAATTTGAATCCCGGTATTTGCGGGACTAAGGGTTCTTAGTCCCGCGGGATCCTTGAATTTGCGGGATCCCGCGTGATGCTAAAAGTGGCCATTGGTAAGAAAATAGCAATACTGTATCATAAATTCTTAAGTGTATAGTCTAGAACTAACAACTACACAACTTGGATTTTGCCGCATGCGAATTATATGCTTTTAGCTTTTAGAAAGTATTTCCAAACAATTATTGTACCGGCAAAGACTTTATAAATAATGTTCGATATAACTTTACTTTTCCTTCTGTGTTAGTACAAGAAAAGCCAAAAGTTCACAGTGAAAAGAAATTTCACATCAATAAAACATAACACGTTATTGGATTACGATACGCACAATTACATATTGCAGCTAATGACAAAAAATAGGCAGGCAATCACCGCGCGCGTTGAAGAAAGCCACCGCCCCCGCTGCCTACTTTGTTCAAGTCTGTCATTAGCTAGCTTTTCTCTATCTGGCTGAGTCCCGGGAGTAGTGCTCCCAGAACGTGGGAAAAAAGGTGGCATACTCTTTACCCACGTTCTGGAAATACTGCGCGGGAGTCAGTTTACGCGCATCCAAGTACCGAATATCAATGCGCAATCCCGCTAGTCCCGTGGGATCCCGCTAGATTTTTGTGCAGGGCTGATCCCGCAATAAACGTGCGGGATCACGGTATTTTGGGATCCTAGTATCCCAGTATTGAATTCCCTAGACGGGAAGCCAATACGGAAGCATAATAACATATTAAAAAAATATGACTTTACTTTTTCTATCCCTTTTGCAAACAACCTATGAACAGTTTATCCTAAATCAATGGATTCAACAGCCTCTTTAAATTTTAAATTTTAAATATTTTAAGACATGCCTCACTGGGCCACACAGAGTCATCTAGTCCCAAATTAAGCTACTATTAAGAACCCTGTCGTATGGGGTACTAGACAACCGATAAACTTACTTAAATACTTTTTTTTTGTAAATACATACTTACAATACATAGAAAACACCCAGTACAAACAGATATGTTCATGCACACAAATATTTGTACTTCGCGGAGATCGAACCCGCGACCCATGGCTCAGAAGCAGCGTTAACTACCGCTGATCCAAATGTTCGTCTCTAAAATTAACAGAGGACGGACAGACGGACATTGCAATACTATTTAATAGGAGTTTCTGGTCTTGAGTACGAAACCCTCAAAAGATAATAATCATAAATCCTTAATAGTCTAAGATCCCACCATACAACGACCTTCACCGAGCTGTTTTTTTTTTGGACCTATGCTGTGGCAGAAGGCCGTTACAGCTTCACCGGGCGGGTTTTAGGCGAGTGCGGAAGGCACTCAGCCCAAAAGCGGCCTGCTAGCGGGTATCTCGCCCGCCCACGGGCCCCATACTAGCGGCGCGATCGGACCGTGTCGGGTGCTGAAGGCACCCGGCCAAGAGGTCAACCCGACTAGTGGTTGCATCGCGTAGCTCGGCGCTGCAACACAGACTGGTCTGTGCATACAGACCGATCTACGCGAGCCCCGTTCTAGTGGGCCCGATCGAGGGGGGCAGACTAGGCCTCAAGGGCGCCTCTGTAGGCTCGGACCTCGGCTTGGGCCGTCGTCCGAAGGGCGGACTGGTGAGAAGCGGCCAGGTACATGTCTGTACCTGCCAAAATGATGCAAGGGTCCTCGCACTCTCCGGCGAGTGCGCTGATTCGATCTAGTGCTTGTCAGGTGTGTACTGTTGTGAGTGGTGAATTGTTTTACGAACGATGTGATTTCGTCGTCGGGATCTTCGAGAACGTTCCTCGGTCGGCGGAAACGGGCTTCGACATCTTTTTGGCACGAGTAGGTGGCGGCTTTGACTATGAGAGGATTCGTATGATTGACGGCTTTATCAAAGAAGTGTTGAGACGCTTCTTTCATAAAGCTGGCAATCGACGGAATGTTAAGGTCGCGATGCAAATTGTCGTTACGCACATACCACGGGGCGTCCGAGGCAGAGCGTAAGAATTTGTTTTGGAGGATTTGGAGTTTTTCTAGTTCTGAGGGGCTGGCATGAGCGAACACTGGACTAGCGTAAGTCATCACGGGTCGAATACAGGCTTTGTAAATTGTCAACTTATTTTGAAGTGACATTTTACTCTTCCTGCCGATATAGTAGTAGAGCCTTGAAAAGTAAAAGGCTGCAGTCTGACGGACGCGTTTTATGTGAGGTTTAAAGCTCATTCTACGGTCTAAGGTGACACCTAGGTATTTGACTGTCTTCTCCCAAGGGATCGGACGGTCGTATAGGGTGATAGGTGTGAGACATCGTTTAGGGTGTTTTGAAGCGAAGAAACCTCGAGTAAAGTACACTGCTGCACTTTTCTCGGGGTTTACCTCTATTCGCCACATCCTAAACCAGTCACCTAGGGATTGGGCTGCACGTTGTAGTGCCTTAATGATGTAACCGGCATGGTAGCCAGAGTGATAGAGGGCTGTGTCGTCCGCAAATAGAGCTAGCTCTACTTGCGGTGACCTGGGAATGTCTTTAATGAAAATTGAAAAGAGAAGAGGAGATAGTACGGAGCCCTGAGGGACTCCAGCCCTGATGGGGCGGGGAGATGAATAGGACCCCTCTACGCGGTAGCGAAAGGTACGATTTGACAGAAAGTCTCGAAGGATGAGCACGAGACTGTCGGGCACTTTGAGTTGGTACAGCTTGTAGATCAAGCCGTTGTGCCGGACTTTGTCAAATGCTTTAGCTACATCGAAGAAGAGTGCACCGGTTACCATCGGTTTGGATCTGTTGAGGCCGTCAAGAATGTGCTCCGTTAGGCGGTGCACCTGTTCCACACAAGAGTGGGAGGCTCTGAAGCCAAACTGTTCGTTGATTAAGAGATTGTTTGAGAAAATGTAATCTCTCAGGCGGGAGACGAGAACACGCTCGTATAATTTGCCCATAGTCTTGAGGAGACTGATGGGCCTGTAGTTGGCGGGCTTGGAGCGGTCCTTGCCGGGCTTAGGGATACCTATGACGTCTGCTTCTTTCCACGCGGTTGGAAAGATGCAGTTTGCCATGGCACTATTGAAGATAGCAACCAATAGGCAAATCAGTTGGGCGGGGAGGACTCGTAAGACTCTGTTGGAGATCCGGTCCGGACCGGGAGCCTTGTTTGGACGGAAACCTTTGATGATGGTTTGCACCTCATCGGCGGTGGTGGGTGCAAGGGGGCAGGTTGGAGGGAGGGCCGAGAGACGTTCGACTTCGCTGTCCACCATACTAAGGTGGGCAGCGTCTATAGGAAGCGTGCTAGGAGAGCACTGGGCCTCTAGGCTGTCGGCCAGACATTCGGCTTTCTCTTCGTCGTCGAATACGACGGAGTTGTCGGGTCTAGAGAGAGGAGGCATAGATGTGACTATATCTGACTTGAAGGATCTCGCCAACTTCCAATAAGCTTGGTGAGATGGTGAGATCGTTTCAAGTAGGCTATCCCACTGACTTTCCCGAAGAGCCTTAATACGTTCCTTTACAGATGTCCGTAAAGTGCGTAGAAGGGTTCGGTTATATTCGGTGGGATAGGAGTCATAAGCTCTGGTCGCAGCTCTCTTTGCCCTCAACAGCTCTCTCACGTCATCCGGCAAGTTCAATCTATGCCTAGGCATATCTGGAACTTGCCTAGACGAATCGCTAATAGCGGTCGTGATGTGGCTAGTGAGGGCATCGATCGCTTGGTTAGTCTCGTGGGGCGATCCTAACCTGTCTGGGATTGAGTTCAATACTGAATCGGGACTAGGTCCGAGATTGCTCTCGAGCCTGTGCCAGTCCAGTATTGTTTTCATGGATATCTGTTGGTCAGAGGGACCTAATTGGAGGACAACTGGGCGATGGTCAGAATCTAGGTCATGGTGGACTTCTATTGAACGAAGGCGCAGGCCTACATTCTTTAGAATCGCCATGTCCAAGATATCGGGTCTGTGGTTTACGTTAAAGGATAGTGGGTCGGAGAAAGGGGGGCGATGATGTCAAAATTGAGGACTTCAGCGAGATCTGCTAACTCTCTACCATTGCTGGAGGTTGTTAAACAGTTCCACTGAGTATTTTTGCTATTGAAATCTCCGCCGAGAATGACGGAGGGTCCCATAGCAAAAAGAGCCTCATAGTCGCTCCTTAAGGGAGTCTTGTCGCCAGGTTGATAAATGGAAGCTATTATGACTGGTTGATGGCCGGTCATGGCTAGCCGACAGACAGAAGCTTCAACGTTTGTGAGCGTGGGAGGGTCGAGGGGAACGCAATGCAAGGAGCGTTTGTAATAAATTAGAGTGCCGCCACCTCTAGTGGGTCTATCATTGCGAACTACGTTATAGTTGGCAATCATAGCACTACGAGGGAGGATGGAGGGTTTTAATAAGGTTTCTTGTACCAAAAAGATGTCGACTTGGTGCTTCATAAGGAAGAGTGATATCTCTACCTTTTGTTTTTGAAGACCAAAGGCATTAAAAAATGCGATGGTAAGGGACCGGGGTTTCGTTCTAGAGGGTGTATTATTCATGGTGAGGAAATGTTTCTAACTTTTTGGAGGAGTTCGGCGTGCTTATCTAAAAGACAAAGCATTGCGCATGGGTCTTTTTGATGCGCACGGATTTGGGCTGCTACATATCTAATTTCAGCCGGGTTGATTTGGCTGCGATTATATATGAGCATGGCATCCTGCTCGTACGGGACAATTGGCGAAGCCTTAGGGGCATTTGATCGCGGGTCACGGAGGGTGACCGGGGCCTGCTGTGCCTGAGGGGCCTTAGGGACTGCTGGTGGTGCCTGAGGGGCAGTAATGGTGGCCTTAGGGGCCACAATGGGGGCCTTAGGAGCCACAGTAGGGGCCATAGGGGCCATATTTGGGGCCTTAGGGGCCGTCGGGATTGCTGCAGTTTGGCTTAAGGCTGGGACCGGGGTGTAGGCATTCCTTGCCCAGGATAGTGGTCGAGACCACGCGTTGTGTCCGTAAGGACGCAACTCTGGGAAGGCTGCGGGTTGAGCCTGAAACTGGCGAAAAGAAGGGGCTGGGAAGTGCGCGGCCTTAGGTGCCTGCACCCGTGAGTTTACTCGCGGAGCACGGGGGCAACCGCGATAATTCGCGGTGTGTCCCTGCTCTCCGCAGAGTACACACGCGGGCGGGGTAGTCGCCGTGTCCTTACAACGAGGACAATCGGCGGTACCGTGGTCGCCCAGGCATTTCACGCAGCGCGGGCGTGCGTGACAATTACGGGCAGAGTGCCCGTACAACTGGCAGCGATGACACTGGCCAGGGGTGAGTTTTTTTTTGAGGGGTCTCTATGCGTAGGCCGGAGATATGGCATATAGATTTTATATTAAAAATCTTTTTGCCTTCAGGGGTATTTTCTAGTACGATTTGTACTAAATCGTAAGGGGCTTTGCCACGCGCTTTGAATAAGCGGTGGACTTCCAGAGCTGGAAGCTGTTTCGACTGAAGGTCGGTAAGTATGAAGTCTGTGTCGACTTCTTTCGGAATTCCGCGTACAACCACGCGGAGCTTCTTCTCCTCGACGGGAGTGTACGTATGGAAGTAGATCTTCCTTACGTTGAGGTACTGTTGGAGCTGCCTGTAGGAGGCGATGTATGGTGTTTGCACGCGGATTCCGTCGGAAGCCACCGAGCTGTTTATTGGATGAAAAGTTTTTTATATACAATTAAATATGCCAAAAAATATATTGCAAATGGGTTGCCTAAAAAATTTCAGTCCAGAGTAAGATTTTTTTTTTTTTATATTTTAATTTTTTTTTCTGGTTTGGTTAATAGACAAATTTCATACCAATCGAAAATATGAAGCCCAAAGAATATGCAAACGTTAGGTTGACTATTTTTTTTTCCGTCACAACTCTTGAGTAGGCAGATATAAACAGGTAAATCGAACTAGTAACTTGCACCGGTCTAGTAAATTAAATAAAGTTAAATACAAATAAATATTATTCATTTATGAACACGGTGGTATACGGTTGAATGCAAAAAAAAAAGTCATGATATTCGGTTGTCAAATTTTAAAAATTCTACTCTGGACTGAAATTTTTTAGGCAACCCATTTGCAATATATTTTTTGGCATATTTAATTGTATATAAAAATCTTTTCATCCAATAAACAGCTCGGTGAAGGTCGTTGTATGGTGGGATCTTATACTATAAATAAATCATTCGTAACAATTTATAGTATTCGCGTAAATTCAAGAAACTAAAACAACCAAAATATTATGTTTTTTATGTTGTTTTGCCATTTGTGAAGTTACGAAATGTCTGCTTGATTTAATCCCAAAGGAAATAATTTACTTGTATTTTTACAAAGCATATGCGAACGTGCCTTCCAAGCATTTATGTCATTGTCAGTCTCAGTGGAATTTCCTTTATGATATCTAAATATATAAAAATGAAAACTGATTTAATGACTGACTGACTGACTGACTGACTGACTGACAGACATATCAACGCACAGCCCAAACTACTGGGATTTAAAATCTGAAAATTTTCACCATGCTTCCTTTTATAGTGTAGGTGAGCATTAAGAAAGGAATTTTGGAAATTCCGCCTCTAAGGGGGTAAAAAGGGCCCCATAAGTTTGTAAGAAACTCCGTCAGTTTTGAAGCTAAGTCGATGAAAATTGGTATCCAGCTACCTGATTAAAAATTAAGAATGACGTCTTTCAGGATTTTTGAAAATTTAATCTTTAAGGGGATAAAAAATGGGGGCAAAGTTTGTTCGGTTCCGCGTCATATCCATACTCTTTACATATTTGTACTCTCTGACTTTACTTAGTTTGTTATGACATTCAATGTGTCAATCAGAAAATAAATAGGTAATTTCTTACAAACAGAATGATATTATTTTAGAATTTAATAATTGGCGCCGAAATGGATGAATTAACTGAATTAAAACGTGTAGAACTTTAATTAAAGGCTGCATTACAAAATTCGGCAGAAAGATACAAAACCTACGAGAAATTTCTGATTATGAATTAAAATTAGTGAGTGATCAGCTGGTGAAGTGACAAATGAACAAATTTACCAAGAATAATTTGGAAGAGATACGACTACAAATAATATTACTGATGACTCACAGTTGGAAACTGAGATTGAAGAAAAAAATAACCTTCAGGGTATTACAGCACAACTTAAACTAAAACTGCAGAGTTTGAATTCGATAGCACGAAACAATTCCATGTATGCAGAAGGTACTGAGGAGCAAAGGTCGGTCACAAACAAATCTTAGGACATCTAAATTGAACTCGGTACCATTAGACAAGGACGAAACATTCAAAAACATAATTAAACGGTTAGATACGTACGAACAGATGTGATGATATCGATACAAGGAAATACACGTCAATCATACATCTTTGAGCCCAGAATTACATCAGAAAACGTATTATATTATATTTTTGTGCTCCACGGGATCCTTGTGAGTGTGAATTTGAAGAGTTGGATAAAATTCAGTTAGTAAATTATCAACAACTCAAAATTGGACAGATTACTAGAAGATTTAACAATGGTGTTTGACGGAACTCTTATTTGAATATCAAACTACAAAGCTCAATTAGTGCTTCAAGAAAATGTGACCCCAATTTTCATCTAGCCGCGACGTATTCCATATGCCCTAAAGGACAAAGTTGACGAAGAAATAAGGAGGCTATGTAACGAAAAGACAAAACTTGAAAATTCCTATTGGATGTCTTATCTATATGTATATTGGTACATATTCAGAAAATAAATATCGGTACTTACCATAAGAATGGTATTATTTAGAACTTAATCATTTTTAGGGTTCCGTACCCAAAGGGTAAAAACGGAACCCTATTACTAAGACTTCGCTGTCTGTCCGTCTGTCCGTCTGCCTGTCACCAGGCTGTATCTCAAGAGCCGCGATAGCTAGACAGTTGAAACCTTCACAAATTATGTATTTTTGCTACCGCAATAGCAACAAATACTAAAAACAAAATAAAACAAATATTGAAGGGACAAAAAAAATCGCGTTTGTTGTATGGGAATACAACAAACGCGTTTTTTTTGTCCTTTTTTGTTCGATATTAATAATAGCAACAGGTAGGCACTTGAAATATTCACAAAGCACTCAGTTATATTTCTAACTTTAATAATCAATAATTAAATTAATATTTAAGGGAGGTCCCCACACAAAAAAATCAATTTTTTGCTTATTTTTGCTTGATATCAATAAATGGTAACAGGTAGGCACTACATTAACTAAATTAATGTAGGTACCTACTGTTGTTTTCGTAGTCAATGGTACGGAACCCTTCGTGCGCGAGTCCGACTTGCACTTGGCCGATTTTTGTTTATACGGTAGAGAAAAATGTTGGGAAATCGAAAAAAGTGTATAGAATTACACTGTTGAACCTTATGACATTATCAACTATATTAAGCAGTACAAAAATAATTCCTAAACTGGGCATAGACCCGTATCTCAGGCAGGAAAAGGTAACAAGTGTGTTGCAACAACACTAAGCAGCTGACTGGTGGATTAAATTAATATAGACTGGTAGACCATTTGACAAGCTTCCATTTAGAAGATAATTTGATAAACTTCCATTTAGTAACGATTTATTTTTTCTAGGACGCACCGCTTTTGGGGGCCTGGCAAAGTTTGTTTAGTGAAACTGCCTTTCTAACGCATCCAAATTATCTTTTTATTTAATATCCTCCATATTTAAAAAAATACACTTTTAAAACATGAAAATAAAACGTTGAAAAAAAAATCACCTCACTTCATAATTCCGTGTTGTTTAACTTAGGAATAGCTACCACCACGCACCCACTAATGACCAAGCAGCAGTAATTAATGATATTTTGCTGACATCATTTGAAGGTGAAGAAATATAAAAATTTATAGACACAGTGGTCAGTACAGTCGAATCAGTTCTCTATCCTGTCAAGTTTCTGAACACTTTTTATCCTACTAATCATCCTCTACCATTCATGCCTCGAACCCACATCCCACATGAAAGTTTTGTGAAACTACGTCAGCTTTTTGGTATAAATTTGTTTTAAATTTGTTATGTTGTTTATAAGGATTTTTTTATAATTAAATATTTGAGGGGTGAAAAACGGTTGAAAATTTTGTGGTTAATTATTTGTGTTTAACGTCATATTGAGGTACTTGAAACTTCGTTTATCGATCATGAAGGGAGAATGACATAGGACTGGCTTTTTCAGAGCTCTACACCGATGCTGGTACTACAACGGTCTTCTATCCAAACGTAGTATGCAAGCAAATTGTCTTTGTAAAATCGCCTTTTTAACGCTTATGGATCGAGAAAAATGGTAACCTTCTTGGTTGGAAATTAAGAATGTGGTTTTTTACACAGGGCCACTTCTTCCAGGGCTTTACGCCAGCATTGATCATATTCGAATAAAGCCTTGCAAGCTGCTTTGAATGGTTTGTTGTACTACAGCGTTGACAGTTTTGAAAGTTTCAAATGATATTGTACTTCAGATTTCATGTAAATGCAAACAGATGTCGCTTGGACCACGGTTCGCTAGGAGAACTAACACCGGATCCCTAAACAGTTTAAATCGGCCCCTTTCATCCAACTATTGTATCAACGGGCCCCGGTAAGTCGGCAACGACGTATCGGGCTATCGGCTCCCACTAAGTGTCCACCACCACCTCGCCCGAGATGGGCACCTTCGGCACCGTAGGCAAAGGAAGTGGAGGAAAAGAGTGGAGGAGAGGAAGGTGAGTCGTGACGAAAACTTTGTAACAGATCAAAACCCACGCGTGCGAAGCCGCGGGCATCAGCTAGTAGACTAGTAAAATTACTTTGATATTTTATGAATTCACAAAATGCTAGATTTAGCCAGGGATTTTGCTTTGTATCCTCTTAATCGAATGTGCATTGGCTGTAAACAGTTTTACAAAGAGAGAACGTATTTGTTATTTGATTGCGAATATAAATCGATGCAAGATAGACTTGCGTCATTTTACGGAAGGTGAATTATTTTTAGTGCATTTTTTCACAAACGATGTGATGGCCAAAAATAAAGCTTGGGTTATGGTGGTTTAGGCAGTTACCAAAAGAAGAAAAATCACTAAATAATAAAACCTTTTTTACTACAAAATCGTGCTGTAGGTATTTACGGCCTTAGACCCCGTGACTTGCTAAGAGAGCCGTTCAAAGCTTTGAGTTCAAAGAGATCAATATTCTTACAGTTTCTTCTTAATATATTTTCGAAAACATTATTTGCGTCCGTAAGAACGTTTATTTATTTCTTAGGAAAATTGACAGTTTTAAACCAGAAATAAACTTGCCGTTCTAGGTTAGTACAGACTGCAAAAAGTGATTCATCTGAAAAATTCATTCGTGAGAAATTATATAGATAGAAACGTTTGGCTTGAAATTGTCATAGCTGGGACTGACATATAACTTTTGTAAACATATTTATTAATAAAGATTCTTACAATAGTGACAGAGTTTCTTGCGCTGCTTATTCTTGGCACTAGCCCACACTTACTTGTCCCCAAGCAGTGGTAGGTTTTAATATTGGAACGTGTACCTCCTGGGACCTACTCTAATTAACAGAAATAAAACTGATTTTACAGATTTTACTTGTGAATGCATTTTCTGCACGTATTCGGTACCTAAGGATGTTAATTCATTTGGTACTTATTTTGATGTCAACGAGTAATTTATTATTTACTTAACTATATCACAGTTTATCTTAAAATATCGCGATTGTTATGTCTAACTTATTACTCTATGTATCATTTATTCTATCCCTCATTATTATAAAAATATTCAATGTTTTTCGACTTGAAAGTGAACTAACAACGGCTTTTTAATTATGACGCATTCATATAATAAAAGTAACAAGCACTCGTTTTCTGTTTTTAATTTTCCTCGCACAAAAGCATCGCCGTGTCTGTAATCAGTTTGCTGCTGCGTTTATTCCCGCTAAAGCCGACCGACAGATAATCCAATGGTGATCAACCTTTTACAGTGCTTTTTATGAAATCAGCGTAACGTCACGATAAATTTTATTTCGCTTTTAAAGCTACATCAGACTTAGTGCGCGCAATCACAAATCTGTTATAGGAAGTAGGTACTTAGTCAGTTGATTTACAGTATGAGACAATTTACAAAGACATATACAGGCATACCTAATATACAAATGACGTATTTTTTCTTTTATAGCCCAGTGCCAAAATGACAAGGTAAAGCAACTAGAAAATGTCCGCCTAAAATCTAAAATTTTGGATACCGCTTCCTCGCAACACACTTTTTACGCGATGCGCATAATTATCATTCATTCATTACGATACTATTCATAAGTTATTGATTTTCCCTTTTACAGGCTTAGGACCATAAAATTTTAAAACTATGTTGCGAAAAATATTTACGGGTGAAAATTTGACCTACATTTTTATATTTCATCAATGGGATTATCAAATACGACACTTAACGCTTGTAAAAAAAATTACGGCGATGAAAAAGTTATCATATGTAACTACTAGGTGACCCGGCAAACGTTGTTTTGCCATAAAGATGATTAAATTACTAAAATGGATATTATAAAAATAGGGGTTGGTGATAAAAGGGAAAAAAATTTAGGGTTGTATGTATTTTTAATGCCAAATTATAGTCAAAAATTTAAAAAAAAAATTTAAGGGTGAACAACCCATATCAGTTAGGGGGTATGAAAAATAGATAGTAGCCGATTCTCAGACCTACTGAATATGCATATAAAATTTGGTAAAAATCAGTAAAGCTGTTTCGGAGGAGTACGGTACACACGTAACTACACGAGAATTTTTTATATATATAAGATGTATTGTCATACACTCAAAATTAATTAGCCGTAACTTAAAATTGGTGACGCGGCCCTTGTTATTCAGTTCAATTCCCGGGTTTGGCAATAATTAAGTAATTAAATTAAATTAAATTAAAATAATTAAATGTGGACAACACTACTTTGACGACCATTTGGATCAGCGGTAGTTAACGCTGCTTCTGAGCTATGGGTCGCGGGTTTGATCCCCGCACAGTACAAATATTTGTGTGCATGAACATGTCTGTTTGTACTGGTCTGGGTGTTTTCTATGTATTATAAGTATGTATTTACAAAAAAAAGGATATAAGTAAGTTTATCGGTTGTCTAGTACCCCATACGACAGGGTACTTAATAGTACCTTAATTTGGGACTAGATGGCTCAGTGTGGCCCGGTGAGGCATGTCTTAAATATTCATTTTATAACTACATACGTTGCCCTGATCCGAATTGAATAACTATTTAAAGCACTCGTATTTTGAAAACCAGAAACGAACCCGTACGGAGCAGGCGACACCTTGAATACCTGTGTGTACGCCACTCCGCCATGGAGGTCGTCAATTAATTAAATAGCGAGGCTATACTATACTTAAAATATTAATAATTGTCACATAATCTCTGGCTGATAGGCTACCCAAATACTTTTATGCATTGAATTTATGAATTCATTATTGACAGTTAATTACCTATTACTTTGTTTTTTATTATTTTATTGCTTTTATTTTTTATTTTGTTGCTTGCTTGAATTTTTCGGTAAAATAAAGAACCTCCGTAAAGCTTTGGTGTTGAGTACAGAAAGAAACGAATAATGTTTGATGAGAAAAATGATACGGTAACTACGGTAGCGACATCTATCGTCTTAAGTGACTTCACCCCAAATACCACTGTAATGCCCATAGACTTAATATACGCTAGTATATACTACTAGCTGTTGCCCGCGGCTTCGCTCGTGTTAATTCGGGGTAACAATAAAATCACGCCAATGCGTCGCTTTGTTTTGCCGTGAAAGACGGACAAACAAACAGACATACACACTTTCCCATTTATAATATTATACATGGTGCATTTTAAACCACCTGGAAAACGAAGCCCTCGTTATTGGACCATTATATATAACATCTTGGCAGTGTTATTTTAATTTTTTTATCAAAAATATTTTTTTATGAATAAAAATATTTTTTTTCAGATATTGATTTTGAAACACGCTGTGACGTACACGGCTGTGTAAGGTTCATTCATTCGGTACCCCCCGCAGTAGAATATTACGTCTGTGCGCGTCACAGCGTGTTACAAAACTAAAAGTCTGAATCAAAATTAAAAAAAAAAAAAAAAAATTGTTTTAATTTTAAAATAATGGACACTGCCATGATGTTATATACAAGATGTAAAAAAACTAAACGCAGACCCTGAAGCTACGCAATCTGAAATGCAAACCAAGTCATATTGCAAAATGTTATAACTGGGAAATTATTTTTATTTTTGGGAGTCAAATAAATATTATAATTTATAGCGTGCAATGTATATCAGCCGGAGCGTGGGCCACTGCGCTGGAGATGGCTGCTAAGTTCATAAATTCGTCCGTGCTGAGCCGTACATTGCGTATTGTAATTAAAAAAGCCTTATTATGAACGAAATAGTAAAAAAAACACTATGTTTGTGAGAAGAAAGTTTTTAAGTAACCTTTGGCAACAGTTTTTGCAATAAAATGGAAAACAAAATTGTGACTTTGACCCTCAATATCTTCGGAACCAGTTGTTTCTCAGGTATGGTTTCAAAGAAATAAATAATCCTAGTGATGGGGACAGTACGTGGTTTTCGGATCTGCGTTTGGTTTTTTTACACCCGTTATAATGGTCCAATAACGAGGGCTTCGTTTTCCAGGTGGTTTAAAAAGCACGGTGTATAGTATGGAAGTATGGATAGGTATCATATTATATCTTATTCAAAATAAAATCACTCGAATAAAAATTTTAAGACTGTCTTAGGTGGGACTTCAATCCTCAACCTCCCACTTTCCGGACTATTTCTCTAAATTGAGCTACCAAGGCATTGGCTGTGTCGATGAATTTATTCAAGGCTTTTACGCTGTTTTGATGTTTAGCCAGCGGCGTTTCATCAGTGTTTTTGTTTATATAGGTACCTCCAATATCCGAGATAAATATTTTAACAATTATTTTACAATCTTTTGTCTCAAAACATGCCTACATCTTTTATTTCATCAAGTACTACTTAGCGGACCCGCGAACTTCGTTTCGCCTAAGAATACGACAAATTAGAATTTGACGTCTTAAAAGTCATTGTCATCGAATATGGTGTGGTTGGAATAAAAATATTATGAAGTGCAATTTTTTAACGTTATCTTTCCAACGTTTTTAATATGTATTATCCTATTATAGGTATCACAGTATAGGTTAAAAGCGCCTCCTGGGGCCTATTTGCAGAAATAAAACTGATTTTAACTGATTCTGATTTTATTCCTGACGAATTCGAATTCGAAAACACAAAAATAATAAAAATCGGTCCATCCGATCTTGTCTTATAAGTGTTGTAATAGACACGACTTTCTATTTTTGTGCAATAAAGATAGATTATGTGTATTCAATTTTTTTTAGATAGATTATGTGTATTAATTTTTTTTTATTTATGTCGTACAAACTTTCTACATAAAAATACTTATGTGAAACGGTTTATCAAGTAATATGCCATTGGTATCTTATTTAGCAAAGTTGTTAGGTACAGATAGCTTGATACAGTCTACCTGAACACCAGTAGTGTGAGATTACTCCGTAAAAATTCGGTCTGGATACAGCCGCTGGATGGGGTTGCTTTATGAAACTTTAATGTACCTCGCCTAGAAAATCTCTACTGTGCCCTGATTTCGTTTCCTATCCACTAAACTTGTGTGCTCGCCATTTTGAATTAGTGAGTACGTAAGTGCAATTAGTGTTTCGTTGCGGTTCTTTAGGCAATCTATGTGTAGCCTGTTGAATTTTTAATTAAGTCACGTCTGCTGAACAGACTGTTAGAATGGCTGGTGTTATATTTTGTTTTGTATCAACTAATTGTGTTCGAGAATTGGCTTAGATATAGTAAAGTGTTAAATGAGTTTACTACTCTTTTTAACGGGAGCTCTAGCGCTGTCATCATTGCTTTACATTTTAGCTTTAAAAAGTAGCTTGTCACGGTATGTTCCCCTCTAGACAGGGCGTTCAGGTGCTGCCAAAGTTTTAGATGAATGCCCAGTGAGTTAACTCGAAGAGTTTAAGGAGTTACGAACCTACCTCGAAGAACTGCACTTCGAAAATTCTGCGCCATTTTTCACTGCACAACATTCTGAACAGCTTTTTATTGTGTTATAGAAGACTTAAATGAAGTGCATGATGAAATGTTAATTAGCACTTGCCCTGTCGTCGATGTCTGTGTTAAATTTTTTGTGGAATAATAATAACAATTTTTTTTTTGTTAAACATTTTTATGTTAGGAACTTTTAGAAAATTTATTGAAACGAGATTACTTAACGGACACTTTAAATTGCGTATTTTTATTCAACATCACAGGCTGATTTCGTATTTTTTTGCTCTAATGGAATTAAGTAATATAATATGATGTAAGAAAAATTTCCATATTAAAAATTTTAAACTAAATAATTCCCAAAAGCTAATTAGTCATATCCAAAAAGGGACAAAAGTCCCTTTCGGGAATTGAGGAAATAAGTGACTTTTCCTCCATATTATTGTATTTTTTACAAAACATGTATAATATCTACAAACTGATATTAACGTGATACAGATGAGTGCTGCGTGATACCGGCCTTAAATAGAAAAACGTCACTCTTTTTCTTCCTTTATATTCTGATACCGTATGAGGCACTAAAAAAAGGTGGGCAGCAGAATCTTCTGACCACTATTAAAGGTCAAATTATAATCGCCCCCATGCGCGGCGATTAAAATAAAATTCATCTATTGGATGCGGGCCTATCTTCATCAGTAGACTGATGGAAGAATGCTGATTTATATTTAGATTGAAGTGCAAACCAAAACAAGCTCAAGCAAGACTATAGAGACTAGACGAGAATAAAATAACTATAGTAATAAACAAAAATGATAATTTGACACAATGGGAGCTATCGCTAGTGAATTTGCCACTAGAGTCGCTAGTGTCGCGTGAGGTCCAATATCATTCACTTTGTACTGGTTTTAGCGGAATTTGTTGCATAAATTATAATTTCTTTAATTTACCTGCTGGAAAGTGATCTCCTTCGGAAAATATCGATTATCGCAAATATGGATTATTTGGCGATTAATGTGAACGCTTTATAAGCAGAATTAAGAAAAAGCGCAATAATGGGCGGCCTCAAGAGCAACTATTTCAGAAGTTAGTTTGTTGATATCAAGATAGTTATTTATAAACAATATAACCTTAGTTAGATTCAAGATATAACACTTTGTTTCGGTGCCAATCGCCTATGACAGCTATTCCTCCGGACCTCAGTCTACAGTGGCGCCAACTGGTGAGCAAAGAAACGGTAGTGAAATTGAAAGAGCCCCATTGAAAGAGCCAGCGATATTAAAAATAGTCTCAAAATATACGTAAATAATCTATAAAAAGTATTATTTATGAATATTGGTTTTTAAAGCTAGTGAGGCTGTAATATTGTTATCAGTATACAACACAGAACGACTGTAAAACCAAGTCGCGCAACTCAGATGTTTTACCGTATAAAGTTGTGAGATCCATGTAATAATCTGGTGTCAGCGTTTTGCAAGCCGCATAACAAGCCTCTGACTTGACTTGTCCTTACGGCGGCAGAAGCCGGGACCAGTGGCTTAGCGCGCCTTCTGAAGATTAAATTTGGCCAAGACAGATTGGCTAATTAATACCTAATTGGCTATAAATTATTGTGCGTCGTTCTTTGTATAACGTGTGTCGTTGAAATTTTTCTTTTTTCTTTTTGAATGGACTTATGCTGTGGTAGAAGGCCGTTACAACTTGACAGGGCGGGTAAAAAAAAAAATTTAGGTCATGTTTCATTTTCTGTAAAAATGTCAAAACCCCAGTTTTCTTGCTTTTAGTTCCTGATTTATTTCTTAGGCTGGAAGACTTTAAAACTACTTAGGAATTGAAGAAACATTTGTACTCGCGTTTGTCACGCACTTCGATCAGCCTTTAACCCTAGCTTGACCTTTTTTCGAAAAAAATAATAAATTTCATTCCACTTTAAAAGGATTCGAAAATGTAAAAAATAAAATTTCATTCCGCTTTAACCGAGAGTTGAAAATGTTACTACCACCACTGATAGTTAGTGCGCACCCCCGCATAATTCTAGACATTTTGCATAATTCAAAACTTTAGTGTGCAGTAAAATCTTATTGCTTCATATTGTAATAGAAAAAGAAAACTTTTCTATGTGAAACTACGATAAACAGACAACGAATACAACAGAACATACTTACATACAAATCATGTAGAAAACGAAAACATGCCAATTTTACTATTCCTTAGTGGAACTCCCCGTAACTAGTAAAACTCCTCTAACGCCCCGTTGGTCTAGTAGTTTAAATACCGGGCCAAGATCTCGGGGTCCCAGGTTCGAAACCCGGGTCGGGCAACAAAAAAGTTTCGAATTTTCGAACGTTGCTCAGTTTTGTGATCACAAACCCGCATTTGGCAAATGTGTTGATTATGCCAGTACACCCATAATTGCTGTGGTAAATTGAATTCAATGATGGAGGCCTTTTCCCTGCAGTGGGATGATTATAGGCTGTTACTTTACTTTTTAGTGGAACTTATTAAAATATCTTTTATTTTATGTACTAGGTATATCATCCTATTCTACTAAAATAAATGTGATTAGTTTTTGAGTATGGGTGTAGGTACGGATGTTTGTTACCCTTTCACGTTAAAACTGAACTTAAGAGGAAACACTACGGGCGAGTGAATTAAAAGTAGGTATTTGTAAAATCTATTGCTGTCGCGCAGTGCATTCACCGCAGAGTGCGATAGAAACAACTGCTTCTTGGACCGAAAATACCTACTAAAAGCACACCATATCAACATGTCGTAGTCCCCCGATTACTTTTCCAAAACTAGACCGATTTAAATACTTTTTTCACTAAAAATTAAAAAAAGGCTTTGGCCGTATTCGCATGATTTCCTTTTTTTTCTAAAATTTAGCCAAATTTGTTTTCTGGATGTTTGAACACAGCGGAAAATCTGGCGAATTTTTTCGATTTTTGAGGGCTTTTGAGGGCTGAAAAAACAGAAAACATAGAAACATGCTAATAGTGGCCAAAGATTTTTGTAATAAAAATTCTTGCTCTACTGGCTTTATTCAGGGAGGAAACAGAGGACTACGTTTGTATGGAAAAACGGCCCTTGTGTTTCCTGAATGACATTTGGCACGGGGTCAGTTTATTGGCTGAAATAACTTAAAAGCTACTTTTTATCCCGGGAAAAGGTACGGTTCCCATGGATAATTTAAAAATTAGTTTTAATTCAACGGATCTGAATGAAATATGACACTATGTTAGTTTATTGGCTGGAATCACATACAAGCTACTTTTAATTGCGGAAATAGAGTCACGGTTCCCTTGGAATAATTTAAATACATAGTTATAATTAAACGTATCTGAATAGAGTTTAGCATGGTGTTTTTTTTTCGTTTTTTTTTTTCCCTTTATTGGTTTATCAGCTGTGGTTACAATAATTCTTATCTAGCGGTACATAATATTATAGGATTTGAATAAATTGTACTACAGGTTTACAGATAAACACAGCTTGCGTTAATTGAAATACACACAAGTTAACAGATTTAAACTAGAATCACACATAAAATGAAAATTTGAACTACAACCTAGGTAAAATTAGAAATTGCTTATATATTTAACTATCAGAAACACTTTTACGAAATTGGCAGATGGAGTCAAAGTGAGCATCCAAGTGGCCACTAAGTTTGTATATACAGTTTACAGAGACGCGGAACGGGTGACGAGGCACCCAAGACCGTTCTGCGTTGAGGAGCATTCAGTAAAATATTAATTTTTTTACGGGTATAGTGAAACGGGATTTTGAATCTGAACCTACTGAGAAGCTGGGGACAGTCGATAGAGTTAGTTAAAATTTTGAATAAAAAGGTAAGATCAAGAACCGCCCGTCGCTTCTCCAGCTTTATTATATCGAACCTTTTTAGTCTGGCGTTGTAAGATCGCAATGTTTTTGCTTCACCTACGGTGAAAGCCAAGTGCCTTAAGAACCGTTTTTGGATTCTTTCAATCCTTAGCGCGTGACTTGCATAGTGTGGGCGCCAGACGACAGACCCATATTCCAGAATGCTTCGCACCAAACTATTGTACCGTAAGATTTTGGTTTTGTGGCTAGTGAACATCTTCACATTACGAAGCAGGAATCCTAGTGATCTCGAGGCTCTCTTCACGATACCTTCCATGTGTGGCACGAAGGTTAGTTTTTTATCGAGAAGAATGCCGAGATCCCTAATCGTATCTGCTTCTGATAAGGGAGAGCCGTCAATTTTGTAACTGTAATTAACAGTACCGCTGATTTTTCTGGTGAAATTTATATGAAGGCATTTCTCCGTGTTGAGTAGCATACCGTTAAATTTGCACCACTCCACTAAACTGTTAAAGTCATTTTGTAGTAACTCCGCGTCAGCCCTGGTGTTACGGACACACGTCAATCTCGTTTAATTTAATATTTAGTTTATGTAATTAACCTTATTATTGTATTATTTTAGCTTTGAATATGTATGTATGTAAAGACTTTATATTTTATCACAAATAAACGTAATTTCTGTTAGGGCCTTAGTTTATAAGGAAATGTATTAGCGCAGGGCTTGTTTTATTTCAATAAAATAGCAAACCGGTTTCTTATTTCCACTTACAATATCTAAAGTATTAGGTAGGATCTGGTATGGTTGTTTAAAGGTACTGGGGTGAAGGAAAATAACTATAGGCCGTCCCGCTCACGCGCGGCGGAGGTATCCTATAGGCTGTCCCTGTCCCCCTAACAGATTCTGAAGGTCGGTAGAAAAAACCCATGTAGGTAGGATTGTAAGTGGAAAAAATGTTAAGAAGCCTGTAGGTAGGTTTAGAATATGTAAGACAGAGATAGCAATACACATATCGGACCTCTCTTTTCTCCGAAGTTATTATGTGGGTGGATTGAGAAAGTGTCCAAAGAGTAAAAGAGACTATGTGTGTTCTATCTTTGTCTATCTAAGGAAAATCACGAATTTTGTATAGTCACTAGGCTAATTTAAGAAATGTACATAAGAATAGGAAGTGATCAGGCGAAAATTGTCCCTGCTCTCACGGTCACCATCAAGAAAGAAAATAAACTCTGAAGAAATCAACAAGTGTTTTTGTCCGTATACAGTCCACTCAAGAAGTCCATGGTCGGCTTGTTCCTATAACCTACAAGGTCTGGTCCATGCGATCCGGATAAGTGAAGCCAGCAAGAAATCAAGATCAGTCTGAAGATCAGTGCAACAGTGAAGCAACATCGTCGTAACCGTTCATCGTGTAACGAAGAGAAGAAAGTGTAACCAGACGCGGGTGTACCGCGGCTCGGGCATTCACCACCTAACGGTGTCAAACGGTGTTTGTTCCGAGTTAACGCCGTTCCCAGGCGGTGCAGTCAACGGACGAGCTGCCGTATATCGTGCAAACGATTACGAACTAGTCCGACCACGCCAGTACGGTGTGCGCAAGCGTAGGGGCCGGACTGTAGGCACTGCTGAGGGTTCTAGTGATTCCAGCCAGGACAGAGCACCCTACGGCTGCGTACATTCTCTGCAGGGTGGTTCCTCCCTTTCCACTCCTGCACGACCATCCATCCCCAGACAGGCTCCCCACGGTAGCGTACCTGTCCGGGATTGTTACGAGTAGGGGCTGCAAGTAAGAAGGTGCCAACAACGCGAAGACAAGCTGAGGCCGCCGAGAGTCAAGCAATGGAAAACTCAAGACGATGTGATTTTGAAGAGCCACCTGCATCGCCATCGGTGCAAACATCAAGGAGTCAAGTACCCGCAGAAGGCGGATATATTATGGTTACAGACCCAGCATCGATAGAAAAGCGTCAAGATGCCAACGCCGACACAGACGTGCCACGGACAAAGGCACCGTCATCGAGGGGGTCAAGCGTTGCCGCACGAATTAGACAAGCGGCGTTATTGGCCGCAGAGAAGCTCGCCGCACTTGAGAAAAGCTTAATTCAAAAACGATTAGAATATGAAATAGCTACAATTATGGAAACCGACGACGATGACCGTGAGAGCATACCCGCCGGTGATAGTCAAGCCAGAGTGGACGACTGGCTGGACAAGTCGCAGTCCCGGCGTCGCGAAGAAACGCAGCTACCCACCACAGAGGAGCCTTGCGACATTCTTACTCAAGAGCGACAAAGACAGAAAGATGTTCAAATGACAGAGATGGTTAGAAACCGTCATTTGAATCCATCACAACCTCCGGAAGAGAATAAGAAGGAGGAAGAGCCTCGAATGAAGATGGACGGGGCGGAGGTACTCGCAGCAACATTAGAGAAAATCATGTCAAGACGACCGACACCACGACAAGCAATAGAATTGCCGATATTTAGCAGGGCACCGACAGACTGGCTTTCTTTTAAGGCAGCAATGCAAGAATCAACCATGACAGGCGCATACACTAAAGCTGAGAACCTGGCTAGATTAAGAAGCTGTCTAAGAGGAGAAGCCAAAGAAGCAGTAGCGGCTTTATTATCATACGCATCCGATCCGGACATAATTATGAAAACTCTAGAACAGTGCTACGGAATGCCGGAGATAATAATCGATCGAACGCTAAATGAATTGAAGAGTCTGCCGCGCCTAGGACCGACTGCCAGTGACTTGAATACATTTGCAATCAAAGTACAGAATATTGTTTGCACGCTGGACTCCATAGACAACAGAGGATACCTGAGAAATCCAATGCTAACACGGGAGATAATTGATAAACTTAGCCCGCATTTGAAATCTCGATGGTGCGACTATGCAGTACAATACTCAAGCTATTCGGAGCCAGAGATAATCACTTTGTCACATTTCCTAATGGAAGAGGCTAACAAAGCGCTACGCTACGCATATACGCCGCAGTCGAACTATTCCGCTACAAAAAGAGAAGTCGTGTCAGTCAAACCGAACACAAACATAAGAAAGAAAAATACGGGAGTGTACGTCACAGCCGAAGAAAGGAGGACGGCACAAAAGAAACCCTGTTTGTGTTGCGGTGGAGACCATGAGATGTCACTGTGTAAAAAGTTTATAGCTATGACAGTTAACCAAAGAGGGAACTGGTTAAAGGAAGAAAGATTATGTTTTCTATGTTTATCAGATAGACATCGGCGTCTCAAATGCAAAGCGCAAGTATGTAATGAGAATGGTTGTGGTCGACGTCATCACAGAATGCTACATATGTCAGAGAGGGACAGCAAGAGTCCACAACATACATTAGAAAGGGACAGCAAGAGTCCAGAACAAAACCAAGAGGTGGTCGCATCTGTCAATCATTCGATAGACGCGTCCAAGGTATTGTTAAAAGTATGTCCGATCACTGTCGAAGGACCTATGGGTAGAGTACGTACGTACGCTCTACTTGACGAGGGGTCAACAATTACACTGATCGATAAAGAGTTAGCAGATTACGTCGGCGCAGAAGGGCCAGTTCGAGACTTACACATTTGCAGTGTGAATGCACAGAGCGTGCCACATAAAAGTACGGAAGTGGAGATTCAAATCATCGCTAAAGGCAATAAGAAGCACGCGGTGAAAGCGAGAACAATGGAGAATCTTCAACTTCATAGACAAACGATAAATGAAAGTTGTTTGAGATATAAACACATGCGTGTACTAAACAATGAAGACGTATGTTATGTAAGTGCCAAGCCGCGTATC
This sequence comes from Anania crocealis, assembly GCA_949315895.1. Taxonomy (NCBI): domain Eukaryota; kingdom Metazoa; phylum Arthropoda; class Insecta; order Lepidoptera; family Crambidae; genus Anania; species Anania crocealis. The sequence continues at coordinate 5,060,802 of OX438856.1, forward strand.
CTGATCGGCGCGGATAATTGGCACCTGATAGTCAGCAGAAGGCTGCTAATAGGCAAACGTCATGAACCAGTAGCATCACTTACCACTCTGGGGTGGGTAATTCATGGAATAGCGCCGTCTCATGTGATAAAGGAGAAAAATACTGTGCTATATGTCAACGGCAAGCAAAGTTTAACTCAGTGCACGACGCGTGCCATGGATGACGAGTTACACAATATGGTGAAAGAACACTTTGAAATAGATTCATTGGGTATCTTAAAGAAAGAACGTGAAAATCCAGATGAGATTCGTGCCAAAGAAGCCTTTGAAACTTCAGTAAGATATGTCAAACGACAGTATGAAGTCGGATTACCATGGAAGGAAAATGTGAATGTTATGCCACCGAGCTACGATCTAGCACGGCGCAGACTCATGGCAATCGAGAAAAAGATGGACAAATCGAAAGAGTTCAAAGAAGCATACACGAAACAGATGAATAATATGTTTGAAAAAGGTTACGCCAAAGAGAGCCAAGACAACGAGATAGATAGCCCACGGCTTTGGTATCTACCACACTTCGCAGTGACCAATGTGAACAAACCCGGTAAACTGAGATTAGTGTTCGACGCTGCCGCTAGAAGCAATGGAGTGTGTCTGAACGACGCACTACTAGAAGGTCCCGATTTACTGAGAGATTTGGCGGGAATGCTTTTTAGATCCCGAGAACGAGCCATAGCAGTGACCGCGGATATCAGTGAGATGTTTCTACAGATAAAAATCTTAGAAAGAGATCAGCCGGCGCAAATGTTTTTATGGAGAGGCGACGACAGAACGTCACCATCAAAGCGTTATAAAATGACTTCAATGATCTGCGAAGAGTTCACCGTTTTTAGCACATAGCGTACGTGATTACAACGCTCAGAAACACGCCAGTACGTACCAAAGAGCACACGAAGCGATAACGAAGAACCATTACATGGACGACTGGGTCGACTGTTTCGATACACAACAAGAAGCAAGTGACGTCATCAAAGAAATTCGTCATGTACACGCGCAGGCGGGATTCACGCTTACAGCCTTTAATACAAACGGGCCGGACGTGTTGCGTGAGCTGCCAATTGATAGCCGTGCCACGACACCGAAACAGCACGGTGCCGCTATGACTCAATATGGACGAACGCTTGGACTTATGTGGGACGCTAACAACGACGAACTAAGTTTTAACACGGTGCTAGTCAAAGTGCCGCAAGAAGTGAAGACATTGAAACGAACGCCTACGAAGCGAGAAGCACTGAGCGCAGTCATGTCAATATTCGATCCACTTGGACTACTGAGTTATTACACCATCCGAGCGAAGATACTAATACAGAAGGTGTGGCGCCTAGACACAAGCTGGGACGAAGCGCACCCGAGGAAATAGCCAATGAATTCCAGACATGGTTGAGTGGTGTGGACGCTCTAAGCAGTTTGCGTCTACCCCGTCTATACTCTCAGACGGGGGGAGTGACTAGAAAGCAGCTGCACGTATTCTGCGACGCCAGCGAGTCTGCTTACGCTACGGCCGCATACTGGGTCGTGGAATACGAAGATGGGTCGAAACGAGTGATGTTAGCCGCCGCTAAAGCGAAGGTAGCGCCGATAAAGGCTCAGACGATACCACGGCTGGAACTACAGGCGTGTCTGATCGGCGCACGACTTGCGTCAATTATAACGAGAGAGCACAGATGGCAACCCGATAGAGTTACATACTGGACGGACTCTAGAACGGTTCTACATTGGATAGAGAACGTGAGAGTGCGTTACACCCCGTACGTATCGCACCGACTGAGTGAAATTACGGAGTTGACCGATCCTAGCCAATGGAGATGGGTGCCGACGCAAGAAAATGTAGCCGACGACGCAACGAGAGTCGACTACGATATAAAGTCTCGAGAATACCGATGGTTCACCGGACCGTCGTTTCTATACTCAAACGAAGAGCTATGGCCATCACCGAATGTGACAGCAGACGGCGATAATGAAGAAAACAACGAAGTCATATGTAACGTTACTATAAATGACTTATGGAGCGTGCCAGATGCGAGACGTTTCTCGAATTATGAACGTCTAGTGAGAGCAATGGCATATGTATTACTTTTCATAGAGAAATGTCGTAAACGTACTAGAGAAATGACTATACGACATATAGAAAAGGCAGAGACGTGGCTAGTGAAACAAGCACAGGAAGATTCATTCCACGAAGATTTAGAACGCCTAAGAAAAGGCTACAACATAAAGGCGAGCAGTCGTATTAAGATGTTAGATCCATTCATCGACGGGGATGGTGTGTTGCGGGCTAGAGGACGTACGAGGGCAGCGGGTGTGTCTGCCCCCGATACTACGCCCGTAATATTGGACGGCAGCCACCCGTATGCGCGGTTGTTATGCAATAAGGAACACCGTCGCGCCCACCACTCGCACAACGAACGCGTCGTCAACGACCTACGACAAAGATATTGGATACTAAGACTACGACCGACTGTGCGCGCTATAGCCTACAAGTGCGCTTTCTGTCGCATGAGGAAGACGAAGCCAAGGAGACCAGTCTTCGGAGATCTACCACGAGCTCGACTAGAAGCTTTCACTAGACCATTTTCAAACTGTGGCCTAGACTTTTTCGGGCCAATGACAGTGACTATAGGCCGCCGACATGAAAAGAGGTGGGGAGCGCTTTTCACTTGCCTCACCACAAGGGCCGTGCACATAGAATTAGTAGCTAGCCTGTCCACCGACTCGGCTATAATGGCTCTACGGCGCATGGGAGCACGGCGAGGGTGGCCACAAGTTATGTACTCAGACAACGCGACGAACTTCAGGGGCGCAGACAGCGAGCTACGTATGGCAATAGCGGAGTGGGAACCGGCTCTGCGCGACTTCGCGCTCACCCAGCGCATAGACTGGCGCTACATATCACCGGGAGCACCACATCAGGGCGGTGCGTGGGAGCGGATGATACGCTCTGTCAAGAACGCTCTACGTGTCACGCTTAACGAGAAGGCGCCGAAAGAAGAAGTTCTACTGACGCTGTTGATGGAAGTCGAGCACACCATGAACGCTCGACCACTCACACATGTACCGGTTAGCGCTAACGATCCCGAGGCGCTAACCCCTAATCACTTCCTGCTGGGTGGTTCGCACGGCTTACCCATCACCGGGCCGTGTGAGCAATCGTCGAGGAAGACATGGCAGGCCGCGCAAGGTCTAGCCGACGAGTACTGGCGCAGATGGCTGAAGGAGTACCTACCCGAGCTCATACCAAGAAGAGGGGCTCGTGACGTCAACGAGGTCGCTATCAAACCAGGCGATCTAGTCATCGTGGTGGACCACACGCTTCCACGCAACGTGTGGCCCCGAGGGGTCGTCACACGTGTTCATCCCGGACCAGACGGAGGAGTAAGAAATGTTGAAGTAAGGACCAAGGGCGGCGTGTTTCGTCGACCGACGTCGAGATTGGCTGTCCTGCCGGTAGAAGAATGAAGAGGTTCCGCACTGCGCAGCGCTGCACCGGGGGGAGACTGTTACGGACACACGTCAATCTCGTTTAATTTTATATTTAGTTTATGTAATTAACCTTATTATTGTATTATTTTAGCTTTGAATATGTATGTATGTAAAGACTTTATATTTTATCACAAATAAACGTAATTTCTGTTAGGGCCTTAGTTTATAAGGAAATGTATTAGCGCAGGGCTTGTTTTATTTCAATAAAATAGCAAACCGGTTACTTATTTCCACTTACAATATCTAAAGTATTAGGTAGGATCTGGTATGGTTGTTTAAAGGTACTGGGGTGAAGGAAAATAACTATAGGCCGTCCCGCTCACGCGCGGCGGAGGTATCCTATAGGCTGTCCCTGTCCCCCTAACAGATTCTGAAGTTCGGTAGAAAAAACCCATGTAGGTAGGATTGTAAGTGAAAAAAATGTTAAGAAGCCTGTAGGTAGGTTTAGAATATGTAAGACAGAGATAGCAATACACATATCGGACCTCTCTTTTCTCCGAAGTTATTATGTGGGTGGATTGAGAAAGTGTCCAAAGAGTAAAAGAGACTATGTGTGTTCTATCTTTGTCTATCTAAGGAAAATCACGAATTTTGTATAGTCACTAGGCTAATTTAAGAAATGGCATTCCCAATACGATAGTTTTCGAGAGTCAAACTGCGTCGGATAGAGGGGAGATATGTGATCTTTTTGCTGATTACTTCAACTCCGTTTATAGAGACTCTTCGAATGTGTTACTCAGTCTGCATGACTCATTTCCGGGTTTTGTGCACGATCGCCGTATTGATACCATCCATCTGTCTGTTAAGGATATTGAATCGGAGCTTAAGAGCCTGGATGAGAATAAGGGGGCTGGTCCGGATGGTATACCTCCTCTGCTATTGAAGCGTTGCGCTGATGCTGTATGTGTTCCTTTACAGATTATATTCAAGAAGTCTTTATCAGCTGGTGTATTTCCTTCACAATGGAAACAGGCTCATATTGTCCCTGTATTTAAGTCCGGTGATCGATCTCTGTGTAGTAACTATCGTCCAATTAGTATTCTATCCTGCTGCGCAAAGTTGTTTGAGAAGTGTGTCTATGTATATAATGATGCTCTTTACTTTTATTTTAAACCTTTTATATCACCGTGCCAGCATGGATTCGTGAGAAACAAATCCACTGTTAGTAATCTCCTCGAATATAAAAATTATTTGTGTAGTGCTTTTGCCAGAAGAGGACAGGTGGACTCAATTTATATGGACTTTTCTAAGGCCTTTGATAGAGTTAACCACTTGCTTCTTTGCCAGAAGCTGGAGGCATATGGAGTTCATGGGGACTTGCTGCGATGGATCAAATCTTACTTGCACAATAGAAGTCAATTAGTGGCCCTGAAAGGGGATCTATCTTCAGCTTTTATTGTACCATCCGGCGTCCCGCAGGGATCTCATCTTGGCCCTCTATTTTTCATAATGTTTATTAACGACCTAGTAAGTAAACTCTCATGTCAGTGCCTTTTATACGCCGATGACCTCAAGATTTTCAACTCCATTGCCAGCATAAACGATGCTATACATCTCCAGAGGGACCTGGACTTAGTTAACGAGTGGTGTCAGTTGAATGGCATGACACTAAATATTAACAAATGCTTCGTTGTTACGTTTACTAGTAAGTTTAATGCCATTAATTTCAATTATTCCATAGGTGACCATACTCTCGCTCGTAAGACCGAGGCCAGAGATCTAGGAATAATTTTTGACACAGAGCTATCTTTCCGGCCTCACTATGACCAAATTGTGAAGAGAGCGTCGAGTATGTTAGGATTTATTTATAGAGTAACAAAACCCTTTAAGTATGTCTCTTCTTATTTGGCTCTATTTTATGCATTAGTGCGAAGCTTGCTGGAGTACAATACGGTGATTTGGTCGCCGTTCTATGAAGTTCATATCGAGAGGATTGAAAGAATTCAGCAAAGATTTCTAAGAATGCTTAGTTTCAGGATGAATCTTCATCGTGGTTTAAATTGTTATGAGGATAGACTTGAGAGATTCCGAGTGATATCACTTAACTCTCGAAGGAAACTGATTGAGCAAATGATATTACACAACATCATTCACTCTCGAATCGATTCTCCAAGTTTACTTTCTCGATTAAACTTCAACACCTACTATCGTGTCCGTAGACCGAGATTATTCGCTCTGAATGTATATGCTAACAACACTTCATATTTTAACACAATTAGTAGAATGTGCCGTCAACATAACGAACTGGTTGCTAGTTTTCCGGAGGTTGATATCTTTAATAGCAGTCGTTATAAATTTAAAAAAGATATTAAAAAGATTATCGCTTTGAAGTAATGCGCTATGTTTCTAACATATTACAACTAACATATATTATAATCAACAGTCTCTAACTAACATATATTTATATTTTTTTGTTTTAGATTAAATGTGATTAGTTTGTGTTTATATTGTAACAGTATAGCTTTTGGATTGTTTTTGTTTGTTTGTTTAAATTAAATATCATTATCTTGTTTGCCAAATTATTAGTATTAGTATGTACATGTTAAGGGTTGTAAACTCGTAATTAAGTGTATTGATTGTTTGTTTTGTTCATGTCAAATGAGTGCATTTTATTTGGGATACCTTCTTGACTCTGATTGTGTCATACGTCATATTTATTTATTTATTTAAAACTTTATTGCACAAAAAAAAATATAATTGTACAATTGGTGGACTTAATGCCATGTGGCATTCTCTCCCAGTCGACCATTGGGCTAAGCAGAAAAGTTGCGTAGGCAGTGCGACAGACAAAACCAAATGAAACTAATGTAATAAAATTATAAGTTAAAAAAAAGGGCAATAAACTACACATAGTACGTTTCATATATAAACTAAATACTAGAACAACTACTTATACTAAATAAATACTATAAATATAAAACATAAATAAATAAATATAGAATGACGACGCGTAATAATGTGAGTGCAAAGTTCATGATGATGATTCCGATTGATTTAGAAAATAAGACCGAACATTTTTCTTAAACGTGTATTTACTGGCAGACATTTTGATATTTTCGGGTAGTGCGTTCCAGAGCCGCGTGGATTGAAGAAGGAAGGAGTTGGAGACAAAGCTAGTGCGGTGAGAAGGTATGGAGAGTGTGAGTTTGTTGGAGGAGCGCAATTGGCGCGAATGTGTTGAACTAAGGAGGTTAAATTGGGATTTAAGATAGGAAGGGGAGTTGGGATCGTTTAAAATAGAGTACAGGGTACATAGAATTCTGACATTTCGCCGAAGATGAAGAGGAAGCCACTGTAACTGCAACCGGTGCTTGGATAAATGGTCGAATCTACGTAAACAGTAAATGAAACGCACACAGTTGTTGATTAAGCGATCCAGTTTATTGAGAAGTGATTTATTTAAGTCGGAGTAGCACACATCAGCATAGTCTATGATTGGAAAAATGAGTGACAGGGCAAGAGAAATTTTGGTCTTCACGGGGAGAAAATGCTTTAATCTGTAGAGGGAGCGTAATGTGGCGTTGACCTTACGACCAACCTCACTCACGTGAGTTGTCCAACTAAGCGTAGAATCGATGTGAAGACCTAAGTTCTTAACACACGAGCAGAACGGGATTACTACTCCATTGTATTTGATCGAAACGACGCTGGATACATCAATATGACTAACCTGCCGCCGACTACCGACAATAATCGCTTGGCATTTATTGGGATTGACAGCTATTCCATAGCGATCCGACCAAGAAGAAATGCGCTCCAGGTCTTCGTTAAGTTGTTGTACGGCTAGGTTTATTTCGTTATAATGACACTGTTTATATATTTGTAGGTCATCAGCGTACAGGTGGTGAGAACAGCCAACGTCGAGAGTGATAGAATTAATGAAGATAGAGAATAACAATGGAGATAGTATCCCTCCCTGAGGCACACCAGCAGGTAGATTACGCCAGTGGGACAAATTTTGATCTACACGAACCGCCTGCTGACGACCCCGCAAATAGGAGGCAAACCATTCCAGAGCATCTGACGTAAGATTGAAGTAAGCTAATAAAGATAATAAGACATCGTGGTCAACTGTGCTAAAGGCATTAGAAAAATCAATAAGAACTAGGATGGTAACTTTACCATGCTCCATGCCATCCCTAATATCCTCGGTGACCTTAAGTAACGCTGTGCTTGTGCTGTGGCCAGGACGGAAGCCTGATTGGAATGAGCTAAGAAGGCTGTTAGCAAAGACAAAATTTGTTACGTACTTTAATACGTTTCGGGGTGGTGGGATCTACATCCTTGGTCCACCCTGGGCAACGGCATCTTTTCTAACCAATGATGACGGCTAACAGATCCCTCTGCGGTGGTATAGGCTTCGTAAGAGGCCGCCTGGATGCTACCACCCTCCTGCCGGAGTCCAGCGCCAAACAGTTTTTCTGTGTTCCGCTGGTGTGTGGGAGAACCAGTACCTCTGGGCAAGCTCGTTCCATCTTAGGCTTCTTCTTAATCGTATAGTTAAGTATGTAATCAAGAGCAAGCCTATTTATCATTAAAAAAATACGTCGTATCATAAAAAGATTTAAAATTTCTACAAATAAATCAATAAAATAGATTCGTTTTACATCGATAGAACTATTAGGAGGCGATATACTAGTTTTTGGACCTCTTCATTCAAATACCGTTGTAAAATTAACCGAAATTAAGATAATTAGCCTTAATCGTCGGATAGTTAGGCCATCATAAATAAAAGATATAGAAAACGACGGACAAAGAATTTCTAACCAATTATTTTTGTAATTAGACGTTTTAACAGTGTACACTTTAAATGGCTGGCATCCAAACAAATTTATAACAACGGAGGGCGTCATAGGCCGAATTAAAATTTAATAAACTTATTTTATGCATCTTTCATGTATTTTTGTGAAACTATTTTGAATTAGTAGTAATTGCTTGTTGGAAATAAAATAATTAGTGTTTGAATTGTTTGAATTTGTGTCCCGCGTCGTTATGCAATTAGAGATGCAATCAAGTCCACCGGCAGTAATCTTGCAAAGGTATTCCCACGGTGGCGCTCGTCTAGAATCAGTTGCGTTTTTGTTAAGCTCGCCTCGCGAATGAAAAAAAAATGCTTACAATTCAATGCCCTGATTTACTCAGCCAAATAGTCCAAAACATTTTTTTTATGCTTACACTTAAATCGCCATCTCTTGATTCATTAATATTTTTGTAATTTAATTTGATGTTTGGGAATTTTTGAGGCATACAAGAATAAAAACACATTTTTTTTCAATACTTGAAATTTGACATGTTAATTAGAACGATCATTTTTACCACCAACTACCAATTATTTGTATCAAATCACAATATTAAGCACTAGTGGACCCGACAGACGATGTCCTGTCTTTAACTATAAATATTGATAACGAAATGGTAAAATAAAAAATATATTACCATTAATAGTTTATTATTATTATGCTTCATGGTACACAACATTCTTTGTTTTTTTTTCTGGTGGGTATATAAATAGCTTTGTTGGTATTCCGACACGGTAACAGGCGACATAACTGGCCATGTGCAAAATTCAGTTTTATTATCCCCTACTTGACGATATTTAATTTGCAGCACGCATTTTGTCAATGTTATGTCAAACGCCATACATTAAAAAGAGTTTAAATTGTCAAAAGCGATAAGGTTAGGTTACAAACAATTTAGTATGGTGATTAAGTTTGCTTAAATTTTCTAATTTTCCGCGTAATTTTCTTATTTTTTTCTCTCATAAGAACATTCTCCTGAAAAAAACAAACAAAACAAAAAAATAATTAGCGAAATCGGTCCAGCCGTTCACGCGTGATGCGATGACCAAGGGAAATAGGGATTCATTTTTATATACATAGATGTCCCATGATACAGACATTGCCAATTAAAGCTAAGAACATTATAAGTTTGAATTTAAATTTAAATTACTTTGCTAGCTGTAAAAATCTTAAATATACATTTAATCTTAAGAGATCTTAAAAAACTATACTAAATAAAACCGCAAAATTATAATCATGTTTCAACTAACAAAAACTAAACAAAAGCGAACCATTTTAAGTTTTAAGCTAACCAAAACATAATACTTCTCTCAAAAAATAACTTAAACATTTATTCACGAACCTTTTTCTCAGTAATTGAAACAAAAAATATTAATAATGTAGCTTTAAAATACTAGTCATGATGTAAAACGCAACATTTTATTGTTTTTCCTTATGAAATAAAAGAAAACAATTCTTTTTCGGTGTGTGGTAAAGTTGTCTTTCCATTTTTGCATAAACGACATCTGCCCTGTAAAGTGAATCTAGGAAATGATCATAGCTATCAAGTTGTGCCTCATCCACTAGCCTTGCTAAATGGCTTAGGTATTCAATGAGGTCTTAGAGAATCTGTCGCTGATCTATTCTTCGATATTGTGTTTGTATTCATCAAAGCAATAGCGATTTGAGTGCGAAATCTGTTTAGAAAAAGATTATCTACCTATCGCTAACAATCTCGACGATGTAATAGCTAACTGTTGTTGAGCGAAATGTCCAATATTTGAGCAAAGATAGATAAAAATCAACGTCTTGTCTTCATTTGGTTTCGATAGAGCGTATCAGCTTAACAAGTATTACTGGCGAAGGTTGGGGCTTTGCAGGAGAGTCCACAAGAGCAGTTTGTTTGGTTTGGCGTATCCTTATTTTAGTTACCAGCGGAGACCTAACAGAACTGGTTAATGGAGTTTTTTGAATGCGAATTAAGGATCAGGCATGGTCAGACAACAAATACTTGCGTTGTACCAAAAGTGTTTTCTTCTGTTTAATTACATAAAAGGATTTCTAAGTTCACTAAACACTATATTAAAGTAAAAAAGTAGTTATAATGTCAAAATTAAGTAGAATGATTACCAAACTACTAACTATCATACTATCAACAAAATAGGTTCTTAAACAGGATAATTAAAATAATTACAAAGAATAAAGTAACAGTTTTGTTTATAGTAAATAACAAAGGCACAGTATTACATCTCAGCTACAAGGCTTTCACGTTTACTCCTCTACTAAATTTCTTTCAAATCACTGAACTGATTTGAATGAAATTTGGTACAAATATAGATTAGACCTTGGCAAATAGGCTATTTTGTGTCCTATTGCTGGATACAAGTCTCCACCAAGGTAACGTGTACTTCTCACAAGCAGAGCAGAAAAGATAGTCAATAATATTGTCAGTTTATTCGTCAACAAGATATAACTGACATACAGTATAAAAAGTCAGTAACAGCCTATAATCATCCCACTGCAGGGAAAAGGCCTCCATCATTGAATTCAAGTTACCACAGCAATGATGGGTGTACTGGCACAATCACCACGCTTGCTAAATGCGGGTTGGTGATCACAAACCCGAGCAACGTTCGAAAATTCTAAACTTTTTTGTTGCCCGACCCGGGATGCGAACCTGGTACCCGAGATCTTGGTCTGGTATTTAAACCACTAGACCAAAGGGACCACTGCATAGTGCAGATTTTAATTAAATTTAAATAAATCTGCTCTATTTCAGCAATAGTATCCATTATTGGATCAGCATCCTAACCCTCGTCGTCTGCAGTTTCATACGTTTTTCTTGTTTTTATACACTCGCTAACAGATAGATACTGTAATTATTTTACTTACTTTTGATTTAGCTTCATTTTCGTATCGTAAACGTATCTATAAAAATTGTCAATACATTAAATTTGAACTATAACTGACAGTAGCTTGTTTTATTTTCTCAATTGAACTTTTGTTTGATTTTCATTATGGCCCCATTTGAAATCAACTCATCTAAAGTTGTATTTTTCGGTTTAAAAATCATTATTTTTTATCGGTGTTTTGTAAACAGCAGTTAGCGTCACCCTTTCTCGTCACAGGAGTCGTAAGAGGTGATTTAAGCCTAATGCTGCATTGCACTGTCTAATCTCGAGAGTTCCCAGTTTTCATAAATGGAGTGTTGTGCCGGTGAGCTTCTTGAGTTTGACATGGCAAAGTTAGGAGACAAGTCATTTGGAAATGTTGGACCCATTAATAAAGATGTGCTCATAACTATTTATTGTGTTGCCACACATAATAATATTAGCATTCTAAACATTGTGTAAGAATGCTTCAGTGTGAACACTTTTGTGCGATCTGCGCCGCAAACGCAAAACCTTGTTCATTTGTTGTCGAACCATGTTTTTGTTTCCGATCAGTCAAGAAACATGAGAATTTAAATGAAATAAGTACCAGATTTTCGAATTTCTTTTAATTTTTATTCAAGGCACAACAGCAACAGGATATAAATCAAGACTAATACATGTTACATTTTGTATATCAGTTAAAATCAGTTAAAATCAGTTTTATTTCTGCAAATAGGTCCCTGGAAGCGCTTTTACACGTCCCAATATTTAAACCTACCACTGCTTCGTGACAAATGTGGGCTAGTGCCGAGAAGAAGCAGCGCAAGAAACTCGGTCACTATTGTCAGTCTCTTATAATATTTATTAAACGTAACATTGTTTTGGCATACTGGTAGATCAAATTTTTGTCGTGGTAGTAGACTACCACTTGTCTTAATGAAAGACGACAATTCCTTGTCTTCCTTACTTACTACATTATGGAACCTGTGGAACATGTGTTCATCATCATCATTCATTTGCTAAAGGATCTCTTTTGAGGCATTTAAAAACCTTATTAGCAGACTACTTACTCAAGATTTCCTGAAGGAATCACTCTCGTTAATAAATTATAATTAATTGTAATTTAAATTGTCACGTTGTGATTTCTGAGCTGCGCACTAATCTCTAAATACTCACGTTTAGTTAATACATTCATTGTTTCATTATTAAAACACATTTAATTTCACTTCAATAATAATCGAGTTTTGTTGTTTTGGTTATTGATCTGTCAATGACAAGGAGCTGTCAGATGCGCATGCGACTGTCCGTATGCCCCGAATGACTATAATAACGTTACGTTCGTTTGTCTACGTTTAGCAAACGCACGGAACACTTACTCATTTCACAAATGTCGTGAATGATTTATTTTAATAAATATAACAATATTTTGTTTTCTATATTTTAAGATTGTGTGTTGACATTAAATTATTTAATGAAACTTCACGCAGCCGAAGTAATTTTCATGAGCCTGGCAGAATGACGTTTATGACCTTAAACAGATGTTTAAATAAGGTAATAAACAATAGTAGTATGGCAGGTTTATAAACATTGGGAATTGATTAGGGAAAAATACGTTGTCTTGAGGACTGGTTGGTAAAGAAACAATTTAAATAAACGACCAGCCTTTAGTTAATAATAGTAATTGGAATATTAAAATAATGTAAATCAATAACCTAAAAAGTTTGAATGTTTTCTTGTTAGTTTAATATGTGTTTTACAAAGAAATAGTTCTTTGTGTTGTTTCGATTGTTTTGGGGAGATTTGAGTTAGTGAACTGGGCACTCGGAAATTCCTTCGTGACAATGATTTGCATTTTTGCAATTTGGAGGTTTCGTTCGAGGATTTCATTTGATTGATTTCATTCTGGCATTCGGCTTGGTGTTGTGAAGATGTCGAGGAGGACACCTTCGCTCTGGCTGTCGGCCAGGAAACCTAAAGAGAAGGATGGAGGCCGACACCCCAATTTTGTTTCCGGCTTATAATAGCCGTGTTTAATATTTTGAATTTTGTTCCGGTTAAGTGCCGTAAGTATATTTGCTGATTTCGAAGGATTTTGTTCATTGGGTCGCTTATTGCAGTTCTATAACATAAGTGGTTTCTTTCAGATCTTTTGATGGCCGCTTGGTTTGGCTACCAGGCTTAGCACATTACCTTCCGTTTTACGCTGACTTTCCGCTGATCTAATGAACGACGCAAGAAGCTTGTCTCGATGAGATTCGGGTTGGTACCACGCCACGTGGATGCATAAGGTTACCCTACCCTATCTTTGTTGAAGTAAGTGGAAACATCTTCTTAATCCAGTTAGCAGTCTACATTCCGGTTGCCGTTTATTAGAATTCCGTTCATAATTAAATTCAGATTATTCCGTTTAGTATAATTTACATGATAAGTTTGGTGGTACAACTCGCTCAGAAGTAGGGGTAATTCAGAGCCTTACAAAGGACTCACGCCTGAGATTTCTGTGTAGCTTTTTTAAGAGGTGATAAGCTTGGCCGGAGCAAATAAATATATTCTGTTAATTCATGCTCGTCTCTTTATTTACCACCTCATTCTGTTCATCCACATCAACCCCCACACCCTCTCCAACCCCTAAACGTTGCAGTGGCGCCCACTTTTTTAAGGATTCCGGTACAATTTTAGTGAATTTAAATATTTTTTCTGTATTCCGTTCCGTTTCTGTAATTTTTTCTGATTAAAATTTCTGTAACTTTGGTGTTTGGAGGGGTTTCTTTTGAGCATTGTACCATCATACCACCCTCATTTGTCTTAATTTAGTGTATTTTGTTAAATAGAATTGCAATTATGGTGTCGCTGAAATAAAATTTTGATATTGTGTTTCCGACGATTAACTATTTCATACAAGTGTTCATTTCAGTATTAAAACTTAATTTAAATTAGTATATTGGGATAACTCGTATTCTCGTACTCCAAGTTGAGCAATTGTAGTACCATGATATTTTGGTATTGGTAAATGAGTTTTACCGCCGTACCAAATAATTCCCACCCTATTTACTTTGAGACTTGCATCCTTTCATAACTATACTGATTTACACGAGGAAATAAATTTCTGAAAAAATAGGTTAAAACAAATAACTTGTGTGATAGAGAAAAGTTAGTTGAGAAATATTTACTTCATTTCCAATTGGCGTTTCACATAACGCGTTTGATATTACTTTCTGCGTATGTTGAGACGGAAAAGAGCAGGATATTGGATGGCTGAAAAAGTGGAACATCACAGATGTGTGACACCAGCTCAATACTCGGCCTATTTCGTAAGCTATATAGAATATTTCATTTCGCCGCAATTCCCTCTGTTTATTAACTCCCTATTTTTCATGTCAAACCTTTTTCGGGTTCCGTTGTATACCCATTTAGTTTTGCTATGCCCGTCTGTCTAATTCGTCTACGGTTAAGCTTCTCTAAACTCTTTGTAACTAATAATACGCTGCAAATTGGCAAGGGTATATATATAATCACTGACACTGAAAATACAGTTCTAGTAAGAACTTTCGATGTCAGGGATCCACCTTTTGATTCAAATATGTAATATAATAAACCATTAACTGCAATTACTACATGAACCATGTTACATATTTTGTTAGCAATTTTTTGGTTTTGAATATTTTTTTTATTTTTTTATTTTATATAATGCATAATTATATTGCATTAAATTAATCTTGCAGGCAAATGGGTAAAATGAAATCTTAAAAACATTGTTTTGGTTACTTTGCATGTAAAGTTGAGATGTTTTTTTTTATTCTATCCCGTGGTAGTCTAATGGTGCCGTTGGATAGGTCATTCGAATTATTATGGGTGTGAAAAATATTTTCGATTTTAATCCGTTTGTGTAATTTTAGGTTTTGAAGTCACAGTCCGCTCTCAGCGCTCGCACAAGTCGGACGCTCGCTCCGCTGTCGATCCGTCTCGCTGTTCGCAGCATTTCTATCTTATTTCTTACTACGTGGTTTCGCCCGCGGCTCTCCAAAGGTTAACCTAACGGTGTCAACTGACCTTTGTTGAGTTAAACGCTTTTTTCAAAGCGGTTCTGTTCGATAGGGAGCGACAGACAGTGCCTTTTTCAAGGCGCTGACATTTCCTTCCGCCGCCGTTTGAGAGGGTGAGGCGTTCCTCCTCGCCCTAGAGACACTAGAAAATGCAGTCCTTTCCCTGCCGGGCGTGACCCACCCTACCCATCCTTATATTCCATCCCTTAGGGAGCGTATCCCGGGCCATTTCGGTGGCTCGGTCCCTCCCGAAGGACTGCTAGGCGTAGGCCACTCACCCCGCGGCGACATCACATCGTCGTGGGACCACCCAGTGTTAGGGACCTCACATCCTTTTTAGGCACACCCAACTCAACCAACCTTCCTGTGGCAGGTTGGACCACACAGACACCCATTACTAACCGTCACCGAGTTTCTTGCCGATTCTTCTCGGTGAAGGCGCGTTCCGAATCGGTGGTTAATAAAAATTACTACCTAAGGTCCTCCCTCCACGATGGAGGTACTCAAGGTAGGAGGGCAAGGAATGCCTACGCCCCTGTCCCGGCCTTAAGCCAAATTACAGCAGTCCCGACGGCCCCTAAGGCCCCAAATATGGCCCCTACGGCCCAATCTGTGGCCCCTAAGGCCCCCACTATGGCCCCTAAGGCCACCACTATTGCCCCTCAGGCACCGCCAGTAGTCCCAAAGACCCCTCAGGCACTGCAGGCTACAAATGCCCCGGTCACCCTCCGTGACCCGCGCTCTAATGCCCCTAAGGCTTCGCCAACTGTCCCGTACGAGCAGGATGCCATGCTCATATACAATCTCAGCCAAATCAACCCGGCTGAAATTAGATATGTAGCAGCCCAAATCCGTGCGTATCAAAAATCTCTTCCTTATGAAGCACTAAGTCGACATCTTTTTGTTACAAGAAACCTTATTAAAACCCTCCATCCTCCCTCGTAGTGCTATGATTGCCAACTATAACGTAGTTCGCAACGATAGGCCCACTAGAGGGGGCGGCACTCTAATTTATTACAAACGCTCCTTGCATTGCGTTCCCCTCGATCCTCCCACGCTCACAAACGTTGAGGCCTCTGTCTGTCGGCTAGCCATGACCGGCCACCAACCAGTCATAATAGCTTCCATTTACCAACCTGGCGACAAGACTCCCTTAAGGAGCGACTATGAGGCTCTTTTTGCTATGGGACCCTCCGTCATTCTCGGCGGAGATTTCAATAGCAAAAATACTCAGTGGAACTGCTTAACAACCTCCAGCAATGGTAGAGAGTTAGCAGATCTCGCTGAAGACCTCAATTTTGACATCATCGCCCCCCTTTCTCCGACCCACTATCCATTTAACGTAAACCACAGACCCGATATCTTGGACATGGCGGTTCTAAAGAATGTAGGCCTGCGCCTTCGTTCAATAGAAGTCCACCATGACCTAGATTCTGACCATCGCCCAGTTGTCCTCCAATTAGGTCCCTCTGACCAACAGATATCTATGAAAACAATACTGGACTGGCACAGGCTCGAGAGCAATCTTGGACCTAGTCCCGATTCAGTATTGAACTCAATCCCAGACAGGTTAGGATCGCCTCACGAGACTAACCAAGCGATTGATGCCCTCACTAGCCACATCACGACCGCTATTAGCGATTCATCTAGGCAAGTTCCAGATATGCCTAGGCATAGATTGAACTTGCCGGATGACGTGAGAGAGCTGTTGAGGGCAAAGAGAGCTGCGACCAGAGCTTATGACTCCTATCCCACCGAATATAACCGAACCCTTCTACGCACTTTACGGACATCAGTAAAGGAACGTATTAAGGCTCTTCGGGAAAGTCAGTGGGATAGCCTACTTGAAACGATCTCACCATCTCACCAAGCCTATTGGAAGTTGGCGAGATCCTTTAAGTCAGATATAGTCACATCTATGCCTCCTCTCTCTAGACCCGACAACTCCGTCGTATTCGACGACAAAGAGAAAGCCGAATGTCTGGCCGACAGCCTAGAGGCCCAGTGCTCTCCTAGCACGCTTCCTATAGACGCTGCCCACCTTAGTATGGTGGACAGCGAAGTCGAACGTCTCTCGGCCCTCCCTCCAACCTGGCCCCTTGCACCCACCACCGCCGATGAGGTGCAAACCATAATCAAAGGTTTCCGTCCAAACAAGGCTCCCGGTCCGGACCGGATCTCCAACAGAGTCTTACGAGTCCTCCCCGCCCAACTGATTTGCCTATTGGTTGCTATCTTCAATAGTGCCATGGCAAACTGCATCTTTCCAACCGCGTGGAAAGAAGCAGACGTCATAGGTATCCCTAAGCCCGGCAAGGACCGCTCCAAGCCCGCCAACTACAGGCCCATCAGTCTCCTCAAGACTATGGGCAAATTATACGAGCGTGTTCTCGTCTCCCGCCTAAGAGATTACATTTTCTCGAACAATCTCTTAATCAACGAACAGTTTGGCTTCAGAGCCTCCCACTCTTGTGTCGAACAGGTGCACCGCCTAACGGAGCACATTCTCGACGGCCTCAACAGATCCAAACCGATGGTAACCGGTGCACTCTTCTTCGATGTAGCGAAAGCATTTGACAAAGTCTGGCACAACGGCTTGATCTACAAGCTGTACCAACTCAAAGTACCCGACAGTCTCGTGCTCATCCTTCGAGACTTTCTGTCAAATCGTACCTTTCGCTACCGCGTAGAGGGGTCCTATTCATCTCCCCGCCCCATCAGGGCTGGAGTCCCTCAGGACTCCGTGCTATCTCCTCTTCTCTTTTCAATTTTCATTAACGACATTCCCAGGTCACCGCAAGTAGAGCTAGCTCTATTTGCGGACGACACAGCCCTCTATCACTCTGGCTACCATGCCGGTTACATCATTAAGGCACTACAACGTGCAGCCCAATCCCTAGGTGACTGGTTTAGGATGTGGCGAATAGAGGTAAAGCCCGAGAAAAGTGCAGCAGTGTACTTTACTCGAGGTTTCTTCGCTTCAAAACATCCTAAACGATGTCTCACACCAATCATCCTATACGACCGTCCGATCCCTTGGGAGAAGACAGTCAAATACCTAGGTGTCACCTTAGACCGTAGAATGAGCTTTAAACCTCACATCAAACGCGTCCGTCAGACTGCAGCCTTTTACTTTTCAAGGCTCTACTACTATATCGGCAGGAAGAGTAAAATGTCACTTAGAAATAAGTTGACAATTTACAAAGCCTGTATTTGACCCGTGATGACTTACGCTAGCCCAGTGTTCGCTCATGCCAGCCCCTCAGAACTAGAAAGACTCCAAATCCTCCAAAACAAATTCTTACGCTCTGCCTCGGACGCCCCGTGGTATGTGCGTAACGACAATTTGCATCGCGACCTTAACATTCCGTCGATTGCCAGCTTTTTTTTTTTTTTTTTTTTTTTATTTATATTTATTAATGTACAAAACAGGTTACAACCGGAACATAACAAAATTGTAAAGAGCTACTATAAGGGCTAGGTTGGAACCCTTTACATGTACATACTATAATCCTTAACTTAAAGCAGCAAGTAATTCAAAGTAAAAAATCATGCATACAACTAAAACAAATAATACAGACTTATAACAAAAATGACGGGAAACAGGTACTGAATACAATATAAAATCCTATATTAGAACATCCTTGATACATTTTACTAGTTTATTCCTGAATGCAGACTGACTGCTGTTGAATATGTCAATGTCTGCACCACCACCGACTAGCTCATTAAAAAGCCGCCACCTACTCCTGCCAAAAAGATGTCGAAGCCCGTTTCCGCCGACCGAGGAACGTTCTCGATGATCCCGACGACGAAATCACATCGTTCGTAAAACAATTCACCACTCACAACAGTACACACCCGACAAGCACTAGATCGAATCAGCGGACTCGCCGACGAGTGCGAGGACCCTTGCATCATTTTGGCAGGTACAGACATGTACCTGACCGCTTCTCACCAGTCCGCCCTTCGGACGACGGCCCAAGCCGAGGTCCGAGCCTACAGAGGCGCCCTTGAGGCCTAGTCTGCCCCCCTCGATCGGGCCCACTAGAACGGGGCTCGCGTAGATCGGTCTGTATGCACAGACCAGTCTGTGTTGCAGCGCCGAGCTACGCGATGCAACCACTAGTCGGGTTGACCTCTTGGCCGGGTGCCTTCAGCACCCGACACGGTCCGATCGCGCCGCTAGTACGGGGCCCGTGGGCGGGCGAGCCCTACTCGCGACTCGCCTCGCGCTCGAGGTACCCGCTAGCAGGCCGCTTTTGGGCTGAGTGCCTTCCGCACTCGCCTAAAACCCGCCCGGTGAAGCTGTAACGGCCTTCTGCCACAGCATAGGTCCTTTCAAAAAAAAAAAAAAAAGGTTTTGAAGTGCACATTATTAGATTAAAAATCAGTTTTTATTTTTTTGTTAGTAAACCATCTACGTTTAGTAAATAATTTAAGTAAATAACTAGTACAACGTAGTTTTAAATATATGAGTGAAAGCTCACGAAAACAAAATTACACATGCAAGTGATACTATTTGAACAAAATTAAGATCTTAGTTTAGGAGCCGTAATAACCTTTATTATACAAGTAATAAATAATAACATGAGATGTAATATAATAATATGACAGTTTTTTTTTGTTCTTTAGGTCTTTATCACTATGTTAGAATATTTATAACGATATGAAAACAGGTATTAACTGCCTTTTTCAGCCAGAGCGTATGTTCTTTATTTGTTTGATATGGCAAACTGAAATTATTGTATTCGGACGATATCACAATACCAGTGTGTATCGTGAAATCGTTCAATTTAAAACTATCAATCAAATACAGCGTTTGTTTGACAAATAAATTTTTAAAGTACTCCGTGGTTAACACACAAACGTCATGTCGTAATTGTTATTGGGTTGAAACAAAACTTGATTATTTCATTTTAAATTCAATCAATCAATCAATCAATCAGCCTATTGCAGTCCACTGCTGAACGTAGGCCTCCCCAAGGGCACGCCACAGTGCACGATCCCCCGCTTTCCTCATCCAGCCACTACCAGCGACCTTCTTCAGGTCATCGGTCCATCTAGCAGGGGGGCGTCCTACACTACGTTTGCCGAGACGTGGTCTCCATTCGAGAACCCGTCTACTCCAACGCTCATCGGTTCTGCGACAAATATGGCCAGCCCACTGTGTGTTCAACTGTGTGTAAATTGTGTATTCAAAATATATTGTTGCAAAATCCTATACAAAGCAATAACTAATATTGTCGTTTAAAATAATGCAACAAAATTTCGGGTTAATTACATAGCTCAATACCAATAATAAGAATTTTCTAACCCAACCCGGGGATCGCGTGTTTGGAGTAAATTTCTCTCTTTAAATATTTTTTTAACATTAACTTTTCAAATTTATTTAAAAAGAAGCTGACAATAGTGACCGAGTTTCGAGACATGGGATTTGTCTTAAATAGGAAAATTATAAAAATCGGTCTAGCCGATCTCTAGTTATAGTGTAACTAACACGAATTTCTTTTATATAATACTAGCGGATCCGACAGACGTTGTCCTGTCTTAACTATGAAGAATGATTACGAACGGGTTTATAAAAAAAATGTTACTCATTGTTTATTATTATTACGCTTTATCATATACAACATTATTAATTGTTTTTTTACTGGCGGGTATTGAGATAGTTTTGTTGGTATTCCGACACGGTAACAGGCGACATATTACTGGCCATGTGCAAAATAAAGTTTTTTTTACCCCCTCTTTGACGATATTAGCAGCACGCATTCTGTTAATGTTATGTCAAACGCCATACATTAAAATAGGTTTAAATTGTCAAAAGCGATAAGGTTAAATTTAGTATGGTGATTAAGTTTTCTTAAATTTTCTAATTTTCCGCGAAATTTTCTTATTTTTTTCTTTCATTAGAACATTTTCCTGATAATAACAAACAAAACAAAAAAGAATGAGCGAAATCGGTCCAGCCGTTCTCGCGTGATGCGATGACCAAGGGACATAGGGATTCATATAAAAATTAATAGATAATAGAAGAAGACTACAGGTTACATTTTCACGTTAAGGATCACCTTAACTCCATGCGCACGAAGTTGCCGGCTGAAGCTAGTATTATATAATTTCAAAGTAATCGCTTTATGTTTGAAAGAGTAGTTAATTCCATTATGTAGTAATTTGCCTAAAAGCTACCGACTAAGCAATAAAGGTGTGCACACACGTGTACAAAGAATTTAGATAACAGTCATTAAGCTCAGAAATTTTAACTAATGGTTTTAAAATTAAAATGTTCGGCACGCAATGGACAGTTACCTAGTGTTAATATACTTATACAATGTTATATCTGTAGTTATTAGAAAAATTAAAACATTAGGTGCGCATTGTCTTAAACATGATTACCGACATATGACTAACTAGCTGTTGCCCGCGACTTCGTCCTCGTCAATTTCTGTTATTATGATCGCGATTATTTTTGCAACATTTTTCACAGATGCTTCGCTCCTATCAGTCGCTACGTAATGTTATATTGCCTAAAGCCTTTCTCGATAAATGGACTATCCAACACAAAAATATTTTTTCTATTCGAACCAGTACCTCCTGAGATTAGCACGTTCAAACAAACAAACAAACAAACTCTTCAGCTTTATAATATTAGTATTAGATACTCGTACTTTTGTACCTAACTTTCATGTATAACGGTAAATGTTGAAGTTAATCATAGACGGGGAAACTAAAAATTTTAATTTGTATGAAAATAAGTAAAATTAAAATGATGATATCTAATTTCTGACTTACCCATAGTATTTATATGCATACGTTAACATGGGCTGGTTTCGGCTTGTTCTTACCATTTACCTAACTCCTACTAAATTTATAAAACCTTAAAATCTATACTTTATATAATATTACAAAGCTAAAGAGTTTGTTTGTTTGTTTGTTTGAACGCGCTAATCTCCGGAAATACAGGTTTGATTTGAAAAATTTATTTTTGTGTTGGATAGTCCATTTATCGAGAAAGGCTTTAGGCTATATAACATCACGCTGCGACCAATAGTAACGAAGCATCAGTGAAAAATGTTGCAAAAATAATCGCGTTCATAATAACAGAAATTCACGCGGACGAAGTTGCGGGCAACAGCTAGTATTATGATATGTATATACTCGTACCTACAGATATAAAATATTGTATTATAAGTTAGTAACTCGTATTGACAATGTGAAGTTTAAATCGATTAAAACGACACCTACATTATTGAATTGATAATATACCTAGTTAGAAAGTTTCTAAAAGCTTTGAATTGATACGATCACGAACTCGATCGATTAGACAATATCAAAGTAAGAGTTGCTTGGGATATTCACGAACTTAAATACCAAGTCTGAGGACGAGAAAGGACTCTTCAGAGGTATACGTAACACGTGTATCAGGTTTGAATGTCCATCCATACTGATATTAACTATAAAACTAACTATGTCTATATTTATTAACGCTTTGACGCCTAAACAACTTAATCGGGTTTGAAATTTGATAAAAAGATAAATTAGACCTTGAAAAATAGCCTTTTACTTGGCTTGTTTGTATCCACTGCTGGGCACTGGATTTCACCTACGCTATATATACAACGTGCATTTTGAACCTCCTGGAAAACGAAGCCCACGTTGTGAAATATAATTTATAACATCTTGGCAGTTATTTTGTTATTTTTATTTTTCATGAATTAAAATATTCTAAAAAAATGAAAATAAGACTTCATTTTGAATCATGCTATGATGATCACGGGCGTATAATTTTGCTTCGGCTTGGTCCTGGATGTATAAACCTTACATAAATAAGTTCGTGTGCGCAGCGTGTTTCAAAATGAATAGTTGAATCAAAATTTTATATTTCTCTAAGAATTTTTTTTGATAAAAAATTTAAAAAAAAAACACTGCTTAAATGTTTATACATAGTGATAACATTACGTGGGCTTCGTTATACAGGATGTTCAAAATGTACGGCGCATAAAGTTTAGTTTACGCGGCCAGGCCTCTAATTCGCGTAACCAAATCGTATCACAATCGTAATTGAATTGCAGGTTTTTGACAGTTCTAGTATGGGCTAAATGTTAAAATCGTACAATTCAATCACGATCGAACTGCGATTGAAATAGCTGAATAAGGCCCCAGAGTGAAAAGCTAGTCATCTATATTGAAGGATGAAACTACCAATTGTGAAACACTCATATAATTTTATCATATAATTTTGCATGACTCAAGTAACAGTTCATCAAATGTGATTGCTTTTAGAAGTAAAATTTAATTAAATTGAAAGTTTTAAAATATTTTAAGTAAGCAAAGTCAGTCTGTCAATTTAAAATCAATTTAGGCATTTATCGGCATATCCTTTATTGATTAGGTACTGTTAGTAGTAAGGTTAAGTTTACAGATTACCTAGAAATCTCGCGGGGAAACCGGTTGCTACTATAACTCGAGTTAACTTGACAAGATAGACGTATCGCTCCCTAGCTATAATGCTAACGAACGACAAAAAAAGAACAATAGCCAAAAATTTTTAGGAAGGTACACATAAATCTGATTTTCAAGGAACAAAGCCTTTGATGGTTTTATTAAAATAGTAACTCAGTAATGTTCCGTACAAACCCTACCTAATATGAAATTGTGTGAAACGTAGTCAAAGAGAGATATCGAGAAGTGCTCCTCGGCACCGGTTTGCAGGCAACGTGAGAGATGGCTTTCAATATCAAATTGAATTCCGCGGTTCATTGATTTTCAATTTGTTAGGGAGTACTCTCACCATTTACCATAGATACACTCGGGATCCGGCTATTATAAATCTTTTGAATTTTCCTTCTTGTTTGTCGAAATGCCGTGAAAGTTTGGAAAATTTTCTTGTAAAACAATTTCGAAAGTGCCACTGTACCTTTCAAAGTATGTTTGAGTTTTAATCAGTTAAAAGGCTATGTCATAAAGACTTAAGACGTTAGAAGACCTTATTCATTTCTGCCCTTTATTTTTAGTAATTGCTAGAACTTAAGCTCTTTCAGTTCTTTGAATGTTTGGAGATGCTTTTCTTTAAATAGTCTTCAAAACGTTGTTGAGATTGTAACAGCCTATTTTATCCCACTGCTGGGCAAAGGACTCCATTATCGAATTCAAGTTACCACAGCAATAAGTGTACAGGAACCACACTTGACAAAATTGGCGATCACAAACCCGAGCAATGTTCGAAATTTCGTAAATCTTGTTGCCTGACCCAGGGATCGAACCTAGTAACCCGAGATCTTGGCCCCATACATAAACCACTAAACCAATCGTCTTTTTAGACTTATTGCTAATTCAGTAAAAAAGGGTAACAGCTTATAAAAATGGTTAATGACTACATGCAATTTATGTCAAATCTTATTGGATCTTATTCCATCTTTGGATTACTTAAGAGTTATCAAAAGTTAGATTATTCTTACGGTTTTCCCTTATCAATATTCTCTAAATTTCATGAAAAGTAGGATAAAACATTTTATGAGTGGTCAAATTGACTGATGGTCCCCTAAGGTGCTTACAAGGTTAAAAGCGGTTCACCTATCGTTGAAAGAAAATAGATTTTGCCCTTAGCATTTTGCGAAGAGGAAATATGTGTTACCCATGATTTATCCCGCTACAGGGGGAGAGGTGGCTAGATTGTACGACCCCGGCTGCCCGGTGGCGATAAGCTGAATGCGCACTATACTTGTACACGCTATGAAAGAAAATACACAGCTCCGTATACCTTTAAGCTTCAAATAATCTAGGATTGGTTAAACAATTTTAGCGCCTCAATGGCTTGGAAGATTTGATGTAAAAAAAGTACATTTCAGTTCTTAAGTTCAGGATTCAATATAAATATTTATCAACTACGTAGGTCAGTTTATACAGGATGAAATTTTAACCACCTTCCAAATTTTAATATATCAATCTACCAGTCAAAATAATAAATGACGTATTTTTTCTTTTGGTATAGCCCAGTACAAAAATGTCAAGATAAAGCCCTTAGAAAATGTCCACGGAAAATCTAAAATTTTTGATACGGCCGCCTAGCAACACTTTTTTACGCGTTGCGCATCTCATTGAATAATTACAATACTATTCATAAGTTTTTGATTTTCTCTTTATACCTTAACAGGTTTAGGACCGTACAAATTGAAAACTATATCGCGTCAAATATTTTCGGGTGACAACTTGATTTGCATTTTTTACTTCATAAATAGGCTCTAAATACGATACTGAACGCCTGTAAAAATTTTGGAAAGTGGTTTTATTTATTCTGTATAGTATGATTAGTATCAATGGATATTTTTACAACACATGTGCGCCTAGTTTAGATTCCCTTACACGTCTCCCTTCCTTTAGTAAAGCGAAAAGTAAAGAGGTCAACCTACCCAAAAAGATAAAGGTCATTGAATTGATTTTCAACTTTAAGTCCAACGAGTAGAGATCAATATCAATTGAGAAAATGTGACGTTTTGTGATAGGTTGACGTGCTGTTGCCTGTACATTACATTCCATTAATTCTTAAAATCCAAACAAACACAAAAAGGTAATATAAAAATTTATAAAGATTAGATCAGTGAAGTTATTTGCGTCGATCAACCCGCCTAAACTTTTTACTAGCAATAATGTTTTACTTTCCAACAAAACTAATAATCACCTCGAATTGCTACCCTGTTGGCTCTAAATAAACCCATATAAAAAGCCTTCGTAGGCTATAATAATTAAATGTAATAGTTGGTCTGTTTACAGTAGGTTATCACGCAATGTAATTCAGCTTAAAAAAAAGAAGTGTATATTTAAAGCGTTTGAATAAATCATTGTTAAAAATCTTGATAAAAAGACATGGTTTAATGTTCTTGCGATATAACATTAGGGCACAATGAATATTGCTCAGAATATTTCACGTTGTATAATAAATTTATCGTTTTGTATAGGTTCCAATAAAAGTAATTCTACACTGACTTAATGGAATTAAATGTGGTCGTGCCGCGAAGTCTTGTTTTATGTAATTCTAGCGATACGTCGTGAGTTGGAATGCCTGTGACTCAAGATTTGAACTCGGAAATCTGAATGTATTCTATTTAACTGAAAATGTATTATAAAACCTACTTTTTCAAAAAGCACTGGATACATAGCTATTGTCAAAAAACCGGCCAATTGCGAGTAGGACTCGCGCACGAAGGGTTCCGTACCATTGACTAGGTTATATTTATTGACATCGTGCAAAAATGGGCAAAAAATTACGTTTTTTATATGGGATAAACATTTTATTTTATTTTGTTTTTAGTATTTGTTGTTATTGCGGCAACAGAAATACATTATTTGTGAAAATTTCAACTGTCTAGCTATCGCGGCTCTTGAGATACAGCCTGGTGACAGACAGACCGACAGACAGCG
The DNA here is from genome assembly GCA_949315895.1 of Anania crocealis. Taxonomy (NCBI): domain Eukaryota; kingdom Metazoa; phylum Arthropoda; class Insecta; order Lepidoptera; family Crambidae; genus Anania; species Anania crocealis. The sequence continues at coordinate 5,087,433 of OX438856.1, forward strand.
AAATCTTAGTAATAGGGTCCCGTTTTTACCCTTTGGGTACGGAACACTAGAACCGATCTATCTCCCCTGTCTTAGTACAAGCCCTCACAGGCATTCAGTCTTAGTACAAGCCCTCACAGGCATTCATGTTTATATCCAATAGAAATTCTTCTAATGTACTCACCTACCTAGACTAGTCCAAAACTACTGCCTAATTTGGAAACGTTTGTAGAGTTTCATAGTCAGAGTATGCTTACAGTTTTGGCACGTCATCTTTCTGTATGTCCACCTGCAGTCCTACTCAGGTTTTTGAGTTAAACCGCAGATGAAGAGACAGAACTACTCGTAGTACTTGAAAGCTGTTCAGTACTTATATAAACTTGAATAAATACATCTCAGGCGGGCTCGAACCCAAATCTTCTCGCATACCGGATGCGGTGATTTACCATGTAGCCACTGAGACACTACGTCACAGGTGTCAATTTTCAAGCATATTCTTATCGCTGTAAGCCAGCGTTGTTTCATCAAATCTTAACACCCGAAAGAAACATCTTTACAGGTGTTTGACTGTCAGTTATAATGAAACGGTTATTTATATATTTACCTACTTTATAGGATACTTTAGCAATTTAATTGCAATTATAATATCAGTATATAAACTTTAAAAATTATACACTCAGGCGGGACGCGCCCGGTATGCGAGGAGATACGGTTTCGAGTACCGCCTGATGGAATGGAATGTTACATTTAATTATGCAAAATGTAAGAATGAGTAATAAAGCCAGACAAAAGATAGCATACCAGATAAAAACTTCAATTGTAGTCCTTGGAAGTGATAAGACAAAAAAAAACGGCGTATGTTTATACTTGTTCTACTAGCGTTTAGCCAGATAATTGGTCATCCGCTGGTAAAAGGGGAACTAGTGTGTGCATAATAAGTAAGTTGGTAGTATGCAAACATAGGTTAAAGAGGAAATAACTCTAAACATTATTTAAACATGAATAGGGAAAACCATGGGTATAAATCTATGATATATTTTGATTCGTGTTAAATTGAGTTATAGCTGGATCAGCATTTTAGTAGATTTAGAGTAGCAGTAATATTAAAAATTAACTATATTTAGACGTGACAAGTTATTGAGTAACATGTGTTGTTGCAAATGTATCGTTAATTACATCTTAATAAGGCCTTTATGTAAAAAGTCTCTTTTGATTAAGTTTTACAATCCAATTGGTTAAAATTATCTTACAAAATTTACATATTTATACTAAAATCGAAAGGTAGGTAGGTTACTATGGCAGTTTTTTGAGATCAACTCTAGTAGGGTTAATTGTACGTGGAACACAAGGTTTTGTTAATCTTCTATAGGATTATGATCAGTCATTTGTCTTCGTTATTGGAGGTACTACTCAATTGCTTGCTCATGTATCACAAAATTTTGTTATAACATTCCGTAATAACCACACGGTCACAGCGAATGTTCCTTACCTCCCAAAATTAGTATGGCATGATCAAGCACGTTCACAAATCATCGTGACATCCGCGTTATTGCTGCAGCTCTTGAGAAATGTTCATGTGAATCCCTACTATACCTATTCTGAACGAATTCTCTCTGATAATACCGTTATTTCTCGGAGCAGTTTCGGAAAACTACCGCTTGATTTGCCACGATTTAGGTACTTTAGTGTGTTAGCTTGACGGTATGAAACAGTTCCACGGTGTTAAATGACGTAGACACAGATAGAGGCTAATGCTATTTGTACGATCACTGTTTCGTCATGCATAAAACGAGTAACGTTTTTTGCACTAAAATAAGTTGATAAATAGGTTTGCGTTTTGTACTAGTACAAGTAGCGTATTTAAGAAATATAGCCTTAATTTCTATAATAACTTAATAGAACAAAATAACTAAACTTTATTATTATTAATACCGGGCCAAAATCTAGGGGTCCCAGATTAGAACCCCGGGTCGGGCAATAAAAAGTTTCGAATTTTCGAACGTTGCTCGGGTTTGTGATCACCAACCCGCATTTGGCAAGCGTGGTGATTATTGCCAGTTCCCATATTTACTGTGGTAACTTGAATTCAATAATGGAAGCCTTTTCCCTGCAGTGGGACGATTATAGGCTGTTACTTTTCTATTATTATTTTTAAATAAATTCTTCAATGTGATATTCACTAACAAAAGATCTGAAATATTTTTGGTTTCTCAGATAAAATTAAATTAAAAACTACATAACTCAAAGCATAGACCGTAGGTAAGTGAAAATCACTTGACGCTATGAAACAGTTTCAGAACGATGGTGTGATACGGCCGATTTCGGCAAAACATATCCCTCGTCCACCACAAATATTCAAAGGTCCACACACGTCGTGGACATGTAACTTCAACTCTCAATCTGCTTCTAATTTATTTTCTTAATTACTAAGATAGTTTTATAGAACACCATTTCTATGCCGTTTAGCGCATCTCTTTTATAATCTAAATATACGGAATTTGCTATTTTCAAAATTTTCATACTATGCATTTTCTAAATTTTTCGACTAATTACTTATTAAGTTTTCATTCAACATTAATAAATTTGAATAAACTATAGAGAAAAATTTTACTCAGAGTTGTATTATAAACATAAATTACACAACTTAACAAATACTATATATATTAGGTATTATTAAGTAGCTACATGTTTTTGTCAGTCCCGTGATATTGCTCCTTTTAAAAGATCCTGTACTCCTTTTTTTACATTTTGGCAACTTTAATAATAATAGGTTTATTTAGATCGTCTTTTTGTTTCGTGTATATGAACTTGCTTGTTTTTAATTATATATTGTATAATTTAAACTCCTGCTCAAATTTTATTCCGACGTAAAATAAAAATATTTATCAAGTTCTCCGTAACTTGTGCATGCTTATTTCAGCTTAAAATAGTTCTCGAAAAACAAATTGACTCCTTTTTTACTCATGTATAATATTTCCATATGAAAGCTATTACTTTATTTAACATTACAATTTTACTAAACATTTGCAATCGAATCAAATTGTCGGGAGGTAAATCCTACACAACTTAGTAAAGTGCTCAAGCGAATTTTACCAAAGCCCAAAGATTATAACAATTATTTTGATAATAAGCTTCCTTATTATTCATAGGCATTCCGTCAAAAGGGGTAATTTTGCTGGCATAATATCAATATACTGTCTTATCGCTCTGAGCGTAATATATCAAATTTCCTGATGGCTCGGTATTGCAAATATTTGTATAGGATTGGGTAACCGCACACGTCCTACCGCCCCCCCAATTTTTATTGAATGATTCCGCGCCTTCGGTATGGGTAATATGAGATTATCTGGTATAAATCCTATATTACTTATTACTGATAGACTTTCCTTTCTATCATATTTTGTTATAACATTCCGGAGTTATTTTTTATTTGTTAAAAGATACATACGACTCAAATGTTACGTTTAAAATAAAGTAATGGTGTTAACACAATACAGTTTTCGATGCTGTAAAATCAAAACATATGCGATTCAAGGTTTAAGAGTTATTTTCCAATTGGGGACATTAATCGAAACATAACAAAGAAGAATTAACGGTCTTTTTAACCTATTACGTAATCATTGCAGATTTGACCTAACTATTATTTTAAATATTGATTCCGATAGTTCAGGTGAAATTAATGTTTTTTATTTCATTTTTCAACCGACTTCCAAAAAGGTTCTCAATTCGAAAATAAACTAATTTAAAAATATAAAAAATAGTTCCCAACTGGCATCGAAATCAGGGTCCAAGCTACCGGTGAAAGACTAGAGACAGGAACCTCCTCACAAAGCGGGCCGCGTCCAAGAGTACTGCTTTCTGTATCCTACTCTTGACCGTGAGCCTCTTGAGGTGTTTATCGAGGCTCTTAGCTATCAGTCTGTGGGCAGAGACGACTATTGATACAACAACAGCTGAATCGACGGACCACATGTCGACGATCTCATGAGCTAAGTCAAGATATTTACATTCATTCATACTTTACTATGGAGTCCCGGACCTTTGGAAAGCATACGAGGGGCCGAAGCCAACTCACAGAGGCCCGTTAGACACTAAGTATTTATCTTAAAATGTGATGTGACACCAACCGACGATTATTCCTGTACGCACTATTTAAATGCGTCCAAGGACAAACCCCGTTTAGTGTAGGACTATTACAGAATGTAGATAAAAAGGATACTGCAGGGCTATGGGCTTCGGTGCTGGTGGACTGGATAACTGGAACTGCCTGACGTATGTTACTAACACGGATAAAATGGCAGGGGGTGACTTGCACACTCGATTAATGGGCACCCGAAAACGGCCGCTAGGACATAGTGACGTAGCTACAAGGGGGCAACACAGCCTGAGGTGCTTGAAGAGTGGAGTGGTATTACGCGGCTCTCAGGACAGTCCCAGTAATCCGTTTAAAATCTCTACAAGCATCTACTGCAACACTTTCTTCCACCGAGCATTTCTGCTCTAGCGACTCTCCACTTAAGCCAGCCAATGAAGGCAAGCAAGAAGTGGGAGAATATGTTACTCGTCAGTGTTCACTTCGACCGACCAATAAAGGCAAGCAAGAGGTGAGGAACAGGGAATCTTCCGGGAGTAATCAGGTCCGTGGGGTCGCTACTGCCCAACAGCTCGTCACGCTGCCCAGCGGGGTTGCTATTGTTAGACATTATTATTGTTGTCTAAAATTTGTGACAAAAACATTTAGTATCAGAAATACTTATATAAACTCGTAACAAAAATTGGGGCTGAATGACGGACGGACGGACAGACATGGCGAAACTTTAAGAGTAAACTTTGTATAACGATAAAGAAAACCAAATTTAAAAAATACATTTATGCAGAAGAAATTCAGCGTTAGAATTTTTTTAACTCACCCATTGCTATTTATTATCCACCATACTTCTCCTGTTTGTAGTGATTCACAAAACGGGCCATCCAACTGTTCTGTAATGTAAATTCGGTTGTCAAATTTTAAAAATTGAACTCTGGACTTAATTTTTCTAGTCAACCCATTTGCAATATATTTTTTGGCATATTTAATTGTATATAAAAAACTTTTCATCCAATAAACAGCTCGGTGAAGGTCGTTGTATGGTGGGATCTTAGACTATTATATTGTTTTAAGAAGAAACACGAGGGCCGTTTTTCCATACAAACGTAGTCCCCTGTTTCCTCCCTGGATAAAGCCAGTAGAGCAATAATTTTTACTATATAATTTTTGGCCACTATTAGCATGTTTCTATGTTTTAGCCCTAAAAATCGAAAAAAATCGTCAGATTTTCCGCTGTGTTCAAAAATCCAGAAAACAAATTTGGCTAAATTTTAGAAAAAAAGGAAAACATACGAACACGGCCAAAGCCTTTATTTAATTTTTAATGAAAAAAGTATTTAAATCTGTCTAGTTTTGGAAAAGTAATCGGGGGACTACGAAACGTTGATTTGGTGTGCTTTTAGTAGGTATTTTCGGTCCAAGTAGCAGTTGTCTTTATCACACTCTGCGGTAAAGGTGTTTGGCACTGCGCGACAGCAATAAATTTTACAAATACCTATTTTTCAACTCTCTCGCCAGTAGTGTTTCCTCTTAAAGCAGCAACACAAAGCGTGAAAATATGTTTTAGAAATCTATACACTACATAAAAGAAAATCGTGTTAGTTACAACACTTATAAGTCGAGAACGGCTGGACAGATTTTTATGATTTTGGTGTTTTTAGATTTATCTTTGTCGGAAACAGGATAATAAATATTAAAAGCTTTGGAAAATTAACGTTGAAAAAATAAAGAAAATGTATTTCTTGACATTATTTTCCAACCGGCCGGCCGGTCATAACCTATCTATCTTCAGTTTCGGCATATCGGAGATAGAAAACCACTTCTGCCTTTATTTCTCTGGACGGCAAAAGCAGATATAGAAACTTTTTCCTATCTCCGAAATGTCAAAACTGGCGATAGATAGTTTATTGGGACCGGCGCGGCCGTAAGACGTCAACTCTGAGGCGATACGAAGTTCGCAGGTCCGCTAGTATACAATGATTCGCAAGAAGTGCACATGATGACCATAACTATTTAAATATATGGACTTCGGATAGTCGTTAATCTGTGCTATCAATGTTATTAAACTACTTAACAGTCGTTGCTGCGTACAGTAGGTAAACATTTTTTCTAGCAACTTGTAACATACAGAAACGTCATTAAAAATACTAAATTTTAGGTGTTTCATCTAAAACTAAATTTCAGAGTACCGAATTATATAATTTTAAGATAAATCACACATCACAGTCGTCCTCTTCATTGCTGAAGGTCGTTCCTAACTTAGAAGTGGTTTGTGGTGGTCATAGTTAGGTCTCTCCACCCTTGCCTATCTTCGGTTTCCCTAAAAGCCAGGTTAATAGGAAGTAAGATAAATATATTTGCACAAACACGTACCTACTAAAATTTATCAACAAAAGCGGCAAACGGCAAAATCAGTTAAGTTTGCATTTGCGACATACAATTACGAAACTTACTACGCTTGGTCATGGTTATTGTATTATATTGGCTTACACCCGAGTTCACCAATTCCTAAACAGCCGGTAAATATAGATTGACGATTAATTTGACACAATTCCCATACGAAATATGTCAAATAATATTTTAAACACTGTTTCAAACTTAAACGTCTGTTGGTGAACTCTATCCTTAATTGTTTTCATATTCGATTATGTAATAATCTGACATAAACAATCCTTAAATACATCAAATACACAATATACAATTAATATTTAGTAAAATATTATCTTTATGTTGTCACTTCCCAAAATTAATATTAATCAAGCCCCTTCGATATTATAGTATAAATAGGAGGTGAAGTAGGGTAGGGTAACCGAATCTTGTCAAAATAATGGCGTCATCTGAAATTATTAATTTAGTTATCGGCGAAAATACACGACCATTTTCTGGGTAAGGGATAAAGCAAATTGAATTATATCGTGGGCCATTGATCCAGGCGGTGAGAAAGCCGATCATTGAAATGAATATTGTATAGATCTACAACATTATAGAGGCATGATTCGGTTCCAATCATAATATCGTAGTGTGCAGGAGCAAATAACAGTATCTTTAATTATTTTAAAAGAGAAATTTCAAGTATTAAAAGGAAAATAATTTCGATTCTTTTTTTAAAACTAAAGATTGGATGTCATTTGTTTAAATAAACTGAAGATAATAAAAAAAACAATTAATTTAACATAATAAAATTTAATAATAAATAACAGGTCGCTTCGCTAACTCACTCTATTCATAAAATAGTTTCAAACATGTCAATTATGATCTAAGCGATATCGGAAATAATTTAAGAAATTTCAATTTCCGTGAACTGCAGAGATTTAAAGAGGTAACCGGCGAGTGGCGTGAGCTAAGCTGATAATCCTCTCTTGTCGTGTCGCACACCCGCCTCAACACATTCACTGCCTCTGTTAGCCCTTTCATTGCATCCTTCTTCGCATGTGAAGTGGACATATACTGCTATTACCTACATAGCGTGTTTTTGTTAGTGTAAAATAGCTTGGGTATATTTATTTTACTTGTTCATGATATGATTTCTCAAGTTACCACTAAATCTATAATACCTACTAAAACAAATGATAGTTAATAATTCGCAGGTATCCTATCTTACAAATTACTAATAATAGATCTTTACCTAGGTATTAAATTGCCCTTCTGCAGTACAGGCCCCTAATTCGCGTAACCGAATCGTATCACAATCGTAATTAAACGACAGTTTTTTGACAGTTCTAGTATGGGCTAAATGTCAAAATCGTCCAATTCAATCACGATCGAACTGCGATTCGGTTACGCAAATTAGGCCTCTGGCCATTTCAAATCAAAATAATTTTTGTTTGGCTAAGAATTCTAATTTCAAATTAATTTTATTTTCAAAACATGGAATTCGTTTTCCAAAAGTAGTCATTTGTATATTGATTAGTGTTACATTTTCATCGCATTTCTATATTTTTCGTCATCATGGATACATTAAAAATTAGAGTAATTATGGAATATGAGTACCGTCGTGGCAGCAACGCGGCACAAACGGCACGCAACATCAACGACGTTTACGTTACGGAGCTAACACTACAAACCAACGCACCACCTGTTATTGGTTGGCTCGCTTCCGTTCTGGAAATTTCGACCTGAAGAATGAACCTCACGGTCGTCCGAAGACTTTGGTCGACAATGACGAATTAAAGGCGATTGTGGAAGCTGATGGTACACAATCTACGGCTGAATTACCAGCAGCTTTTGACGTTAGCGTCAAAACAATATTGGTTCATTTGCGCCAAATTTGCAAGGTAAAATAGCTTGACAAATGGGTGCCCCAAGAATTCCCCCCGCGTCGAGACGTGCCTTGCGCTGCTTAACAGACACACAAATGAAGGAATTTTGACCCGCATTGTTACCTGCGATGAAAAATGGATTCTGTTTGATAACCGCAAGCGCTCAGCAAGTAGGTTGGATCCTGGTTCAGCACCTAAACAATGCCCTAAACGAAAACTTACCCCTAGAAAAGTGATGGTCACTGTTTAGCGGTCTAGCGCCGGTGTGATTCATCAAAGCTTCTTACCAAACGGGGTAAGCATTAGTCATAATACAATGATGGAGAAGCTGGCACATCTCCAATTGTACCGAACGCCCCTATGTGTGACTCTATTGTGACGTCGGTACATATATGTTGCTGGATTGCGCTGGACTAGGGAGATGCCAGTAGGTAGATAATGAAAACGCGGATTTTCTTGCTAATAAGGCGATAGTAGCTTGATGGTGTATAGTGGACTGTATGTTGATTTCTTGAGGCTGCACCAGTTGAGTCTTCATGTAGACTGTTCAGTCTGAATGTGTTCCGACGAATGTTATTTTTTTTTTTTTTTTTTTTTTTTTTTTATGAAAGGACCTATGCTGTGGCGGAAGGCCATTACAGCTTCACCGGGCGGGTTTTAGGCGAGTGCGGAAGGCACTCAGCCCAAAAGCGGCCTGCTAGCGGGTACCTCGAGCGCGAGGCGAGTCCTAGGCTTCGCGTAGCGAAGCCTAGGGCTCGCCCGCGCAGGGGCCCCGTACTAGCGGCGCGATCGGACCGTATCGGGTGCTGAAGGCACCCGGCCAAGAGGTCAGCCCGACTAGTGGTTGCATCGCGTAGCTCGGCGCTGCAACACAGACTGGTCTGTGCATACAGACCGATCTACGCGAGCCCCGTTCTAGTGGGCCCGATCGAAGGGGGCAGACTAGGCCTCAAGGGCGCCTCTGTAGGCTCGGACCTCGGCTTGGGCCGTCGTCCTAAGGGCGGACTGGTGAGAAGCGGCCAGGTACATGTCTGTACCTGCCGAAATGATGCAAGGGTCCTCGCACTCGCCGGGGAGTGCGCTGATTCGATCTAGTGCTTGTCGGGTGTGTACTGTTGTGAGTGGTGAATTGTTTTACGAACGATGTGATTTTGTCGTCGGGATCTTCGAGAACGTTCCTCGGTCGGCGGAAACGGGCTTCGACATCTTTTTGGCACGAGTAGGTGGCGGCTTTGACTATAAGAGGATTCGTATGATTGACGGCTTTATCAAAGAAGTGTTGAGACGCTTCTTTCATAAAGCTGGCAATCGACGGAATGTTAAGGTCGCGATGCAAATTGTCGTTACGCACATACCACGGGGCGTCCGAGGCAGAGCGTAAGAATTTGTTTTGGAGAATTTGGAGTCTTTCTAGTTCTGAGGGGCTGGCATGAGCGAACACTGGACTAGCGTAAGTCATCACGGGTCGAATACAGGCTTTGTAAATTGTCAACTTATTTCTAAGTGACATTTTACTCTTCCTGCCGATATAGTAGTAGAGCCTTGAAAAGTAAAAGGCTGCAGTCTGACGGACGCATTTGATGTGAGGTTTAAAGCTCATTCTACGGTCTAAGGTGACACCTAGGTATTTGACTGTCTTCTCCCAAGGGATCGGACGGTCGTATAGGGTGATTGGTGTGAGACATCGTTTAGGATGTTTTGAAGCGAAGAAACCTCGAGTAAAGTACACTGCTGCACTTTTCTCGGGGTTTACCTCTATTCGCCACATCCTAAACCAGTCACCTAGGGATTGGGCTGCACGTTGTAGTGCCTTAATGATGTAACCGGCATGGTAGCCAGAGTGATAGAGGGCTGTGTCGTCCGCAAATAGAGCTAGCTCTACTTGCGGTGACCTGGGAATGTCGTTAATGAAAATTGAAAAGAGAAGAGGAGATAGCACGGAGCCCTGAGGGACTCCAGCCCTGATGGGGCGGGGAGATGAATAGGACCCCTCTACGCGGTAGCGAAAGGTACGATTTGACAGAAAGTCTCGAAGGATGAGCACGAGACTGTCGGGCACTTTGAGTTGGTACAGCTTGTAGATCAAGCCGTTGTGCCAGACTTTGTCAAATGCTTTCGCTACATCGAAGAAGAGTGCACCGGTTACCATCGGTTTGGATCTGTTGAGGCCGTCGAGAATGTGCTCCGTTAGGCGGTGCACCTGTTCGACACAAGAGTGGGAGGCTCTGAAGCCAAACTGTTCGTTGATTAAGAGGTTGTTCGAGAAAATGTAATCTCTTAGGCGGGAGACGAGAACACGCTCGTATAATTTGCCCATAGTCTTGAGGAGACTGATGGGCCTGTAGTTGGCGGGCTTGGAGCGGTCCTTGCCGGGCTTAGGGATACCTATGACGTCTGCTTCTTTCCACGCGGTTGGAAAGATGCAGTTTGCCATGGCACTATTGAAGATAGCAACCAATAGGCAAATCAGTTGGGCGGGGAGGACTCGTAAGACTCTGTTGGAGATCCGGTCCGGACCGGGAGCCTTGTTTGGACGGAAACCTTTGATGATGGTTTGCACCTCATCGGTGGTGGTGGGTGCAAGGGGGCAGGTTGGAGGGAGGGCCGAGAGACGTTCGACTTCGCTGTCCACCATACTAAGGTGGGCAGCGTCTATAGGAAGCGTGCTAGGAGAGCACTGGGCCTCTAGGCTGTCGGCCAGACATTCGGCTTTCTCTTCGTCGTCGAATACGACGGAGTTGTCGGGTCTAGAGAGAGGAGGCATAGATGTGACTATATCTGACTTGAAGGATCTCGCCAACTTCCAATAGGCTTGGTGAGATGGTGAGATCGTTTCAAGTAGGCTATCCCACTGACTTTCCCGAAGAGCCTTAATACGTTCCTTTACAGATGTCCGTAAAGTGCGTAGAAGGGTTCGGTTATATTCGGTGGGATAGGAGTCATAAGCTCTGGTCGCAGCTCTCTTTGCCCTCAACAGCTCTCTCACGTCATCCGGCAAGTTCAATCTATGCCTAGGCATATCTGGAACTTGCCTAGACGAATCGCTAATAGCGGTCGTGATGTGGCTAGTGAGGGCATCGATCGCTTGGTTAGTCTCGTGAGGCGATCCTAACCTGTCTGGGATTGAGTTCAATACTGAATCTGGACTAAGTCCGAGATTGCTCTCGAGCCTGTGCCAGTCCAGTATTGTTTTCATGGATATCTGTTGGTCAGAGGGACCTAATTGGAGGACAACTGGGCGATGGTCAGAATCTAGGTCATGGTGGACTTCTATTGAACGAAGGCGCAGGCCTACATTCTTTAGAACCGCCATGTCCAAGATATCGGGTTTGTGGTTTACGTTAAAAGGATAGTGGGTCGGAGAAAGGGGGGCGATGATGTCAAAATTGAGGACTTCAGCGAGATCTGCTAACTCTCTACCAATGCTGGAGGTTGTTAAACAGTTCCACTGAGTATTTTTGCTATTGAAATCTCCGCCGAGAATGACGGAGGGTCCCATAGCAAAAAGAGCCTCATAGTCGCTCCTTAAGGGAGTCTTGTCGCCAGGTTGATAAATGGAAGCTATTATGACTGGTTGATGGCCGGTCATGGCTAGCCGACAGACAGAAGCTTCAACGTTTGTGAGCGTGGGAGGGTCGAGGGGAACGCAATGCAAGGAGCGTTTGTAATAAATTAGAGTGCCGCCACCTCTAGTGGGCCTATCGTTGCGAACTACGTTATAGTTGGCAATCATAGCACTACGAGGGAGGATGGAGGGTTTTAATAAGGTTTCTTGTACCAAAAAGATGTCGACTTGGTGCTTCATAAGGAAGAGTGATATCTCTACCTTTTGTTTTTGAAGACCAAAGGCATTAAAAAATGCGATGGTAAGGGACCGGGGTTTCGTTCTAGAGGGTGTATTATTCATGGTGAGGAAATGTTTCTAACTTTTTGGAGGAGGTCGGCGTGCTTATCTAAAAGACAAAGCATTGCGCATGGGTCTTTTTGATGCGCACGGATTTGGGCTGCTACATATCTAATTTCAGCCGGGTTGATTTGGCTGAGATTATATATGAGCATGGCATCCTGCTCGTACGGGACAGTTGGCGAAGCCTTAGGGGCATTAGAGCGCGGGTCACGGAGGGTGACCGGGGCATTTGTAGCCTGCAGTGCCTGAGGGGCCTTTGGGACTACTGGCGGTGCCTGAGGGGCAATAGTGGTGGCCTTTGGGGCCATAGTGGGGGCCTTAGGGGCCACAGATTGGGCCGTAGGGGCCATATTTGGGGCCTTAGGGGCCGTCGGGACTGCTGTAATTTGGCTTAAGGCCGGGACAGGGGCGTAGGCATTCCTTGCCCAGGATAGTGGTCGAGACCACGCGTTGTGTCCGTAAGGACGCAACTCTGGGAAGGCTGTGGGTTGAGCCTGAAACTGGCGAAACGAAGGGGCTGGGAAGTGCGCGGCCTTTGGTGCCTGCACCCGTGAGTTTACTCGCGGAGCACGGGGGCAACCGCGATAATTCGCGGTGTGTCCCTGCTCTCCGCAGAGTACACACGCGGGCGGGGTAGTCGCCGTGTCCTTACAACGAGGACAGTCGGCGGTACCATGGTCGCCCAGGCATTTCACGCAGCGCGGGCGTGCGTGACAATTACGGGCAGAGTGCCCGTACAACTGGCAGCGATGACACTGGCCAGGGGTGAGTTTTTTATGAGGGGTCTCGATACGGAGGCCGGAGATATGGCATATAGATTTTATATTAAAAATCTTTTTGCCTTCAGGGGTATTTTCTAGTACGATTTGTACTAAATCGTAAGGGGCTTTGCCACGCGCTTTAAATAAGCGGTGGACTTCCAGAGCTGGAAGCTGTTTCGACTGAAGGTCGGTGAGTATGAAGTCTGTGTCGACTTCTTTCGGAATTCCGCGTACAACCACGCGGAGCTTCTTCTCCTCGACGGGAGTGTACGTATGGAAGTAGATCTTCCTTACGTTGAGGTAATGTTGGAGCTGCCTGTAGGAGGCGATGTCCGGCGTTTGCACGCGGATTCCGTCGGAAGCCGACTTTGCGTGTGAAAACGCAATGTGGCGCTCATTGAGAGCAGCCGAAATATTTGTCCAGGCAGACTTGTCCTGGACTACGATGGGCGGGGGAAGGGGGGCCTTTTTTGTCTGTGAAGCAGACTGCGAGGTTGGGGCTGGGGCAGGGGCGGAGCTGGCGGCGGATGCCTTGGCCGGTCTGGGTTGCCCGTGGGAGATTTTGGCGGTTTTCGCCGGGGGTTCGGAACGCGCGGGTTTACGCGCTCGCTTTCCGTGGGTCACTGGAGTGAACCCTTCGGAATCTGACTCCTCGGTTTGAGACGTTTCCTCCGAAGAGGAGGAGCCGTCACTAACGGGGGACTCATTACTCTCCTCTGATGAGGAGCTGGAGGGTGTGGGAGGAGAGGAGGAGCCCGAAGGGCTTTCCTCTTCCTCCATGGGAACGGGCTCTGGGTCTGGGGAGGCGGGCGAGTCCTCGGAGGCTTCGCGAGCGCGACGAAAGGCATTAAAGCCTTTCAACGCGTCGCCTCCTAACGATCGGAGGTACTCTAATAAGAGTACCTCCATCGTGGAGGGAGGACTTTAGTGAGTAATTTTTATTTACCACCGATTCGGAACGCGCCTTCACCGAGAAGAATCGGCAAGAAACTCGGTGACGGTGAGTGATGGGTGTCTGTGTGGTCCAACCTGTCACAGGAAGGTTGGTTGAGTCGGGTGTGCCTAAAAAGGATGTGAGGTCCCTAACACTGGGTGGTCCCACGACGATGTGGTGTCGCCGCGCGGTGGCCTACGCCTAGCAGTCCTTCGGGAGGGACCGAGCCACCGAAATGGCCCGGGATACGCTCCCTAAGGGATGGAATATAAGGATGGGTATGGTGGGTCACGCCCGGCAGGGAAAGGACTGCAGTTTCTAGTGTCTCTAGGGCGAGGAGGAACGCCTCACCCTCTCAAACGTGCCTTCCAGGAGGCCTAGACTTACAGCCCGATATACCGGCGGCGGAGGGAAATTTCAGCGCCTTGAAAAAGGCACTGTCTGTCGCTCCCTATCGAACAGAACCGCTTTGAAAAAAGCGTTTAACTCAACAAAGGTCAGTTGACACCGTTAGGTTAACCTTTGGAGAGCCGCGGGCGAAACCACGTAGAAAGAAATAAGATAGGAATGCTGCGAACAGCGAGACGGATCGACAGCGGAGCGAGCGTCCGACCTGTGCGAGCGCTGAGAGCGGAATGCGTTATTTTTTGCAAATCCCGCTCGCATTTATGTGGAGTTTCGCTGCATTCTATTAGTGACTATATCTGCTTAGCGTCAAGTGCACGCGTCAGCAATATTTTGTGCGAGCGAAACTCCCTATTGTGCGAGCGAGATGGCAAATGAGACCCTCCTTACGCGGCAATACCGTAAGGAGAGCCTCTTATGTGTGTAAGGTGTGTAGTGTACCTATTCGCCTTTTATTTATTTAGTAAAACTTTACAATTCGTAATAACAACATACGATAAACTTAAATAAGACACATAAACAAATAGAACACTTATACAATTTCTAACACTATCTTACACTAACTATTCAATACAAAGGTAATTTACAAATTTTAAACACTTTTAAATCAAACTATAACACACAACATAATAATAAAGTAAATAGACTATACAAGTAAATAGGCCGTCTGTAACACTATTAACGCAAGTAAATAGGCCGTCCGTAACATTCTCCCGCCGTGCGTCGAGTGTGGGCTTGCTCAGTCCGACGCAACTTGAAGTTCACTGGGATGGACGGCTGTTACTGCTTCTTCTGCCGGCACGATGATCACCAGCTTCTTCGTTGGTCTTCGTAGGATGCCGTTCTTGGTCTGCACGTCTGCTGCTCGTACCACGCCGTCAGGACCCGGATAGGTAGCGCTCACTCGTCCCAGGGGCCACGTGTTTCGAGGCAAGGTGTTATCGGCGATGATCACCACGTCGCCTTGCTGCAGAGAGGGTCCTCTTCCGTGGGGCTCCCGCCGGTACTGGAGCTCGGGTAGGTATTCTCTGAGCCACCTGGCCCAGAATAAATCGGCCAGTCGGTGCGCCGTCCTCCAGGTGTGCTTCCCATGGAGGTCTTGAGGGTAAGATGGCCCGGTGGGTGGATCGTATGCTGGCCCCAGCATGAGGAAGTGGTTCGGAGTCAGCGCTTCCGGTTCTTCAGGGTCGACGCTCACGTGGGTTAGGGGACGACTGTTCACGGTCATCTCTACTTCGGCGAGGACTGTGGCGAGGACTTCTGTTGACGTGGGCTTGTCCAGGACAGCAGTAAGGGCGGTCTTGACAGTTCGTACGAGCCGTTCCCAGGCACCTCCCATGAACGGGGCGCTCGCGGGAGTGAACCGCCAAGAGATTCTTCTTTTCGCCGCTTCTTCTTCGGTGGCGGCGTCGGCTGCTAGACGGATTTCTTTCTCCGCGCCATGAAGGTTCGTTCCGTTGTCGGACCAGATGGTGTGTGGGCATCCTCGACGGGCGATAAATCGCCGTAATGCCATGACAGCGGAATCAGTCGTGAGAGAGGCTGCTACTTCGAGGTGGACGGCTCTGGTTGTGAGGCACGTGAAGAGCGCTACGTAGGTCTTCTTGGTTGCTCTTCCTTGCGTCGTAAGCAGTGGGCCGAAGTAGTCCACCCCGGTGTGAGGGAATGGACGTTGATGATGAGCAAGCCGATCAAGTGGGAGGTCACCGGTTCGTGGTTCTGGTGGCGCTAATCGTCTTTTTCTGCACGGGACGCAGTTGTGGATCACCCCTCTGGCTGTGGTGCGTAGACCGATGATGTGGTATCTGGTGCGACATTGGTTGATAGTCGCCTCTACGCCCTGGTGATGCCCGGTCCGGTGGATGTGTGCGATGTATAGGCGCGCCACGTGGTGTTTCCCGTCAAGGATGGGTGGCCGCTTCGTTTCTTCGGGAACGTCTTTCACCTTTCCTATTCTTGTTCTCACGACGACTATACCGTTGATTATTTCTGATGATATTCTGTGTAGTTTACTGGTTCTTCGAACGCGACGATCTCGTGACAAGTCTTCTATTTCTTCGGCAAAGCTGTCGGCTTGACTCCCTTTGACTATCATTTTCTCGGCTTCGATGAGGAGCTCCGTCGGTATTCTTCTATATTTGTCTTCTTGTCTGACAATTTTCCTTTCACTTTCATTTTTCTTGACTCGTCGGTTGCTCCAGGTGGGGTCATCTTGTCGGTTCGCCTTCGTTCTGGCGTACGCTATCTTTGTGGCTCGCGTTCTGCAGACAGCCACGAATTGCAGTACCCTGGCGGTGGTCCTGATGAGCCTTTCCCACTTGGAGAACCGGAAAGGATCTGGGACAACTTCATATACTGACGGTTTCTTCTCTTGTATTTTCATAACTTTCTCTTCGCCGGTGACTTGTTGAGTTGTCGTCTTCTCTGTAGGCCAGGTCGACGGGTCTTGTAGTAGGAAGCTCGGGCCCTTGAACCAGCGGTGATGCTGGTTGAAGTCTTGAGGGACTCCGCGCGTCCCGTCGTCGGCAACGTTCAGCTTGGTAGGGACCCATCGCCATTCTTCTATTTTCGTATTTTCTTCTATTTCAGCTATGCGGTGTGCGACGAAAGGCTTGTATTACCGCGCGCCTGTTCTTAACCATGTCAAGACGGTTTTGCTGTCTGTCCAGAAGGTGCGCGCTGTTGGCTCCAGGTCATGCTTTTGCGTTACGCAGTCGGCCAATCGAGTGCCCATAAGGGCTGCTTGTAGTTCTAGGCGCGGGATCGATGTCGTCTTCAGTGGCGCAACCTTGGCTTTGGCTAGCGCTAAGGTTACGTGCGCCTGCCCGTGGTCGTCCTCCACGCGCCAGTATACTGCTGCTGCATATGCTGCTTCGCTGGCGTCGACGAAGATGTGGAGTTGCAGGTTGCGCCCGCTGCTATAGTTGTGATAGCATCGTGGTATTGCGATTTCCCGTAGAGCTTCAAGATGACGAGTCCATTTGGCCCACTGCTCGGCCAGGTCTTCGTCCAGGGGTTCGTCCCACTTCGTGCTTCTTCTCCATATTTCTTGCAGGATTTGTTTTGCGCCGATTGTCACTGGTGAGACTAGGCCCAATGGATCGAAGAGAGACATGACTATTTGCAGGGCTTGTCTTTTCGTCGGTCGTTGTTTTTGCAGCACATCTTCTGGCAGTCTTGACAGATCCAGGTTGTATCGCAGCGAGTCACCTGCTGTATCCCACACCATTCCGAGGACTTTTTCTGTTTTCGGGCCAATGCAGAGTTCTGTTGTCTCCGCTTCTTCTTCTAAAGCGTTAAGAACTTTTCCCGAGTTTGAAGTCCATTTTCGTAGTACGAAGTGCGCCTGTTCGTGTATGTCGCGCACCTGGCACGCTGTTCTGATGGCGGTGTCTTCATCTTCGAAACTCTGGATGTAGTCATCCATGTAGTGGTTGCGTTGAATTGCTTTCACTGCCGCTGGGCACTTGTCTATAAATTCTTCTGCGTTCTTGTCTTTCACGTAGATCGCCGTCGCCGGAGATGACGTTGCGCCGAATATTAGTGACGTCATTCTGTATTCTTGCACTTCAGCTGTTACGTCGCCGTCGCGCCACAGGTAGCGTATCGCGTCACGGTCTTCCGGTGCTATCTTGACTTGAAGAAACATTTCAGCGATGTCGGCCGACACTGCGACTTTGTGCTGCCGCATTCGCATGAGCACGCCTGGCAGAGACTGAAGAAGGTCCGGGCCGGTGAGAAGAGCGTCATTGAGGGATACGCCTTTTGTTGTAGCTGCGGCGTCGTGCACCATGCGTACCTTGCCTGGCTTCATGGGGTTGAGCACAGGGAAGCAGGGCAGGTACCACGTCCGATCTGGCGTCGTCTCGGTGGGTGCAGGCTCGGCATATCCTTTCTTGACTAAGTCCTTCATCTGTTCTAGCACCTTGACTTTGAGCTCCGGGTTCTTTTCTATTTTTCTCTCTGTGGCTTCTAATCTCTTCATTGCGTATTGTCTATTGTTCGGCAGCTTAATGTTGTCTTCCTTCCATAGTAGTCCCGTTTGAAAACGTCCATCTTCTAATCTCTTTGTCTTCTCTTTCAGGATCTTCAGAGCTTTTTCTTCAGGATCGTTTCGTGGGCGTCTAGGTGTTACGGCGAGCGATTCTAGTGAGAAGAAATTATTTAGTTGTTGATCGATGTGCCTACTTTCTTCTATATCTTGCACGAAGTTGACGCGATGTCCGAGGGTTCTTGTGCAGGTGCCGTGTAATACCCAGCCCAGTGGTGTCTTCGATGCGACTGGTTGGTGCCTGCTTCCTATTCTCTTGTCCTCGGCCATCAGTAGGTGCCAGTTGTCCTGGCCTATTAGTACTTGCGGTCGTGCTCCTTCGTAGCGTATGACATCTGGCAAGTCTTTAAGGTGGCTGCATCCCGCAAGATCTTCGGCGTGAATACTCTGCGGCGACAGTCGTAGGTTCTTCATAGTGCGTGCTTCTATTCTGTGACGTGCGCCTGAGCCGCCGATGAGTACGGTGAGCCTTCGCGAAGTGGAGGTGTCCACCTTCGCTTCGCCGATGGCTTCTATCACTAATGGCTCCCGTTTTCCTCGCAGCCCGGCTTGATGCGCTAAGTCTTCATCTATGAGTGTCACTGTTGATCCGTCGTCGAGCAGCGCGAAGGTGTTTATTCTTCTTCGGGGGCCATGGATCTTGATCGGTACTATTTTCAGAAACGCTTGTTTTCCCTTGCCGGTCCATGTAGAGCTGACGACTTCGCTTTCTTTCTTGACCGCGGGCTTGTCATGATGCAGCATCGGATGGTGTTTGTATTGACACCCGTTCTTCTCGCACTGGTTGCTCCGGCAGTGATGAGTTTTGTTGCGAAATCGTAGACAGCGAAAGCAGAGTCGTTTTTCTTTTGCTATGTCCCATCTTGCTGGGGTGTCTGCTTTCTTAAAGTCGTTACACGAAGTCGCACTATGTCCTTCTCTGTCACACACCGGGCACCGCTGTGTGTCTTTCTCTTGCTGCCGGCTGGTTTCCACGGTGTAAGTCTTCTGTCCCTTCCTGTCGCTCTCTGGTTGCGCGTACGGACTGCATATTTCGGCTTCTTTATTTCAGGAAACGCGCTATCTTCACTATTTCGGCGGCTTGATCGTTTTGCGTAGCGTTGTAGTCGTACCATCGATACTTCAATGTCGACGGTAATTTTTCGATGGTTGCCTTCGCTAGTTCGGGATTGCAGAGGTATTGCTGCTTGTTGATAGCTCTCAGGGTGGCCACGACGTTGTTGATTTTGCTGGCAAATATACACACGTCCCTAGGGGCGTCTGTCAGGCGTGGCAGGCTTCTTATCTTGTCGACCTCTGCAATGGCGATGGCGTCTGTACGCCCGAAGCGGCTTTCTAATATCTTCATGATGTCCCTTGGTTTCGATGCGTAGATAAGTAGGGATTCTACTGCTTCTCGTGCCTTGTTGCGTAGGCTCTTCCGCAGGCGGGCTAAGTTTTCGAGTTCGGTGAACCCGCCCTGCGATTCTTCATACGCGGCTTTGAAGGCTAGCCACTCTTGATGGCACCCCGTGAAGACCGGTAGCTCGTGAAATATTCTTGAATGGCTGCTATGTCCCGTTCTGGCAGCTTGTGTTATGGCAGCGGCTAGTTCTGAAAGGTCTATCTTGTTGACCGCTGCCATCGCTATGTTCGACGTTTCTTCTCCCGCCGGTGCCGCTGCGGCTATTGTAGGTAGCGGCGCGTGCGGCGGCGGGCCTGGTTGATTGTAGGGTTCGCCGGCTATGGCCAGCGGTTGGACGCTACTGTTCAGCCAGGAGTCGACTCGTTCTTTGACTTCTTTATCACCGATGACTGTATCGTGCTCGTTCTCGTCTTCGGAGTCCGACTCGGCTTCTATGGCTGCTATCTTCGCGGCGGCTAACTCGACTTTGAGGCGGAGTAATTCTTCTCGGGCTTTCACAAGTCGGGCGGCGCGTCGCGACGCCGATGTGGACGCTTTGGACACGGGCGGCCTAACGGGCCGGCTCGTGAACGTTTGAGCGATAACTGGAGGTGGTTCGATGTTGCCTTGCGGTGCCCGACCCTGGGTCGTCGTTGCAGGCGTAGGTTGGCCTCTTTGTGGTGATTCTATTCTTGCTGTGGACGCTGTGGCGTCGGAACTGAAGCCGATCCCTGTGACCGCAGACGATTGTTCGGTGTCCGACTGTCCCTCAGTCGACGTAGTCTGCGTACTGGGTGTGGCCGGTGCAGCCGTTCTTGATTTTCCCGACGTTGATCTTGTTACTGGCATTTTGACGAATATCTTCTATTTTCCGTGATGGCCTGGCTTGGATAAGCCTGGCAATGTCCAACGATGAATCCGGCTCCGATGGACCAGACAATGTACCGAACGCCCCTATGTGTGACTCTATTGTGACGTCGGTACATATATGTTGCTGGATTGCGCTGGACTAGGGAGATGCCAGTAGGTAGATAATGAAAACGCGGATTTTCTTGCTAATAAGGCGATAGTAGCTTGATGGTGTATAGTGGACTGTATGTTGATTTCTTGAGGCTGCACCAGTTGAGTCTTCATGTAGACTGTTCAGTCTGAATGTGTTCCGACGAATGTTATTTTTTGCAAATCCCGCTCGCAGTTATGTGGAGTTTCGCTGCATTCTATTAGTGACTATATCTGCTTAGCGTCAAGTGCACGCGTCAGCAATATTTTGTGCGAGCGAAACTCCCTATTGTGCGAGCGAGATGGCAAATGAGACCCTCCTTACGCGGCAATACCGTAAGGAGAGCCTCTTATGTGTGTAAGGTGTGTAGTGTACCTATTCGCCTTTTATTTATTTAGTAAAACTTTACAATTCGTAATAACAACATACGATAAACTTAAATAAGACACATAAACAAATAGAACACTTATACAATTTCTAATACTATCTTACACTAACTATTCAATACAAAGGTAATTTACAAATTTTAAACACTTTTAAATCAAACTATAACACACAACATAATAATAAAGTAAATAGACTATACAAGTAAATAGGCCGTCTGTAACACTATTAACGCAAGTAAATAGGCCGTCCGTAACACCAATCGTTCGTCTCCGCTGCTCCTGCACGACATCGCGCGACCTCATACTGCACAGCAGACGGTCTCCAAGTAGCAAGATCTAGGGTTGGAAGCTCTCCGTCATCCGCCCTACTCACCAGACCTTACGCTTATAACAGATTACTACTTTTTCCAGAATTTGGATAACTTCTTGGCGGGAAAAAAAATCAATACCCGAGAGGCAGTAGGTACAAAATGCCTTTGAAGAATTTGTTGCCTCCCGTCCAGCTGATTTATTTAAGAAGGGCATCAATAAACCGCCACTGCGTTGGCAAAGATGCAATGATTGCATGGGTGATTACTTCGATTAATACAAATAAAAATACATGAAAAAAAATCGGTTACATTTTTTCATACAAAACGGCAATTTCATAGGTAAAGGCCTAATATGTTAACTGTTTATTGTAGGTAATCCTGCTTTCAAATACAATCGATAAAGTAGGTAAATCGTGACCTTACAGACGGTCAATATTTACTATAACATGGAACTTTTTTCTATTATCAATTTATAAAACATGGCAGTGTTTATTAACAAGCCCTATTTGTTGACTATATTGATTATGACAGTGTTTTATGAAGTCCCTTTTTATTTTTGATATCGTCCAAAACTCAATGCGTCAGGCAGTTCACATAGATATATACCTACCTAATTAAAAGGTCAGATACTATCCCGAATTATTATTATTCCGTTCTCATCCATGTACTTTTCCACAACGCTGAAAAAATTAAAATTTATTATATTTTTTCAGTTTTGACCAGTCAGAATAAATATAAAAATATGTTACATAGAAACTGATTAAGGTGTAAATAAAAATAGTGATAGTTAATATAAAAAACGGTCTTGTATGCTTTGTAGAAAATAAGCCTAAGCAGCTTCTTTAAAAGCTAAAGGAGATGTCCCAAATTGTATGGAGGCCAGGCCCAGAACCTGTACACCCCACCAAAAGATAGACCAATACACCTACAAGATTTTGTTATTATCCAATTCTTTTAAATTGGCTTCGTTAAGTGGTTCAAATAAAGCGTTAAGTAAGAAAATAGCAATACAAAACAACAAAACCATCATGGCGGAAGATGACATTTTGATGACGTCTGTCAGTTTTGGTTTCATAATCGCGCATCTGGGAGTCGAGTGCGTGCAATCGCTTGCTGCTAACAACAAACATTATGAAAGTAATATGTCGATCAATACCAAATCCAGAAATCGAAAATGAGGTCGTTATAATGAACTACATTTAAAACACGACAAGCAGAACAAAAACTTGAAGTGAATGATTATGCCAAAGTGACAAGGGGCATCTGACAGCTACTGACATTTAAAGTTTTTTTATATTGACGCCATCTTGGAATGCCTATGGAGTTTGATAAATTATTCGATCTTGTTTATTTTTGAACTACTAAATTATACGTTATATAAATTTATATGTATT
Source organism: Anania crocealis (assembly GCA_949315895.1). Lineage (NCBI taxonomy): Eukaryota > Metazoa > Arthropoda > Insecta > Lepidoptera > Crambidae > Anania > Anania crocealis. Next base: position 5,110,291 of record OX438856.1, read on the forward strand.
TTTTCCAGAAACAGTACATTTTTCTTGATTTTTGTAAATGGTGTACTATGTCTGGGCCTATTATGGGACATCTCCTTTATGTTTGAAATTGAATTACTACCAAGTGCAAGGATTTAAAGATACTATAACCGACGATCGCTATGAGCTAAGCTGTTAATCTGTGATTGTCACGTCGTAATCTAAAAACTGTATTACATGCAGGCGTCACCTCACTTGCAACTGGAAATGATAAGAAACGTGATATTTTTACTTGGAATTAAACTTATTTACTTTGCATAGCTGTTGAAATCCGTTCAAAATATCAAGATTATTAAAAAACATAAAGGTATTTATTTCCATTTGGATTTAATAAGGAAAAATAAACTCCACCACCATACGCTTTGGCTATCATTGAAATATCTGCGTTGCCAAACATTAAATCTGGAGTCTGATCAAGTGATCTGACTTGAGATTAAATTGTTTTTCCTGCCCATCCTTAAGCTCTGGAAATGTTAAAATAATATCAAAGTACACGATTTCCCTTAGTTAAGAAATAAGATAACAGCAACACAATCTGTCTTGTCTTTTGTCTTATTTTCTTGGCAATGAAATGGTTTTTTTTTTAACAACTTTCCTTTACTCATGCTTTTATCATAACTTTCTTTAACGACCTTTGCGAATTTCATTTTGCACCGAGCAAAACTACCACTATTTGCAAACAAAGAATTTATAAAAGACTGTTTCTAAAGTTGACTCACCAGAAAGAACTGCTATGTACTGTGCAAACTACCAAACTCTACCGGCCACCATCATAATAACAGAAATTGACGCGTAGGAAGTTGCGGGCAACAGCTAGTATAAAATAAAATTTAAATTGAAAATGCCATTCTATGAGTAAAAATTTCGACTCAAAAATTATTTTTTCTTACGTAATTTGTAAGAATTACTCAAATTAATCAATGTTTGGCACACACAATATATCTACTGTGTTTTATGACGTATCTTATGGCTAATATCAAGGGCTTTCAACAAATGCCCTTGTGTTCACACAGGAAATTAAGTTACATTTAAACCGCCTACATAACAAATCTGTGGCCAATGTCAACAAGGAACCCAGCACTCGTCACAGCCATAAATCATTGTAGTGAGCGCAAACTTAAGTAAAATAAACATAGTCGAAACTAATTAGCGTTGAAATTCACGTGGGACCCAAACAGGGTAATATGGCCGAAGCACAGTTTGATGTTGCTCTCGCAAAATTAGGGAAGTTTAGGGCAAGTCGCCCTCGCCGTAACAAGTTAATTTAAACTGGCCGAGTAATTTGTAGGAACCATGACACTAATTCAATTAGCTACGAGGTATTCAAACAACGCATGGTCGCGACATGCACAGTTACAACTATTTAATGATACATAGATAAGTTACTTTGTTTCGTGTTTTGACTGGTTAACATTATCATTTTGAATTTACTCAAACAACCACAAAATCAGTGAACATTCAAATTTAAAAAAAGGCAGACAAAAGTATTCGTATTTTAATAAGGAATATTACATAGTTAAAAACAATCAGCAACTTGGGGCCCTACAATACCATCCAGGAGTCTGCATTACGTGGAAACTCTGTAAGAATACTTATCTGGTTAAAAACAATATCAACAATATCAGAAAAGTTATTGCACAATTAAGCGATGCGTCAAGCGTTGTGAATAAACCAGCATCCATCATTGCTGTGGTAACTTGAATTCAATGATGGAGGCCTTGGCTGCAGTGGGATGATTATAGGCTGTAACTTTTTAGGCGATGCGATTGAATTCTTTTAAAATCCTTTTCTTTATAAGTTTCTATAAGATCCTCTTTCGTTTTTCCAATGTAGAAGGTAAGTCAGATAGCTAGAGTTGCAAAAATTCTAGTCTGAGGGAAAGGGATTACTTTTAGACGAACAATACCTTAAAAACTAAACTAACTATGGGATTATTAAAATGTAAAAAAATTATCAGGCTCGTTCTATTTAATTACTGGCTTGTGTTAAGTTTGAAACTTTTACTGGGCCATTTAGTATCTGAAAATCGGGCACTTAACTTGTGTCCAGTATCTGGCTGCCACTTATCAGGTAGGTGCTCATATACAAACAAAGTGTTCGGAGTCGGTTTGTGCAGCGCCTTAAAATATTTACTTCTAATTTGATTGTTACATATTTCCTACCTAGAGTACTTACATTAACTCTTGTTTTTGTTTTTAATTACACTTCTTTCATGTAAAATTGTTAATTAGATACCGTTTCGTTGAGGATTTACGGTTCCATACAAGTCGTTTTATTTTTCTCTTATCCATCCACTCAGGTCACCGCGCGACGTTTCAAGCATCCAATACACTTCTGTCATTTATTGCATAAATCGTCGGTTTCCTAACCCCTGGTTAGCTGTGCTTAAATAGTGGGGGGTAAAAATTAGTATGGATAAGTATGGATCCATTTAAAATAAAATTAAATGTTCTGTATTAGACTAACACTAATTTTTAAGAAAAATAAATGTTACTAACTATATATGGGCTCCTAGGCCTGAAATAAATGACTTCAATTGAATTGAATTGAAAATTGTACCCCAAAAGGTTACGGAACAAACGACCTTCCGAGCGGTCTAAAAAATATGAATCATTGTCATAGGGCGTTTCAAAATGAATAGTCTGAATCAATATTTTAAATTTCCAAAGATATTTTTATTGATAAAATAAAAAAATGCCAAGACGTTACACTTATGGTTGCATTACGTAGGCATCGTTTGTGCGACTGTTAAACGTGTACAGTGTATTGTAAGGGCTTCTGAACCGCTTAAATTGCTCAAGCAACAAGATCCCTTTACAATTCCATGCCTATTATCCTGCTTAATCGACAACCTAAAGAAATTCCATTAACGAAACATCACTTTGTTCGAATAGAAAAAAAATCTTTTCAAATAATTTTCGATACTCACGCCTTCCGTTTATCCAATGAATAAACGTTCAAGGCGTTTAATTAATTTTTTCCCTTTGACAGATATCGATCGCTCTTTCAATAGGTAAGTTTCTGTTGTATTACACAAATACTTAAGGTCGTAACAATAAATCACTGAAGTGAGACACGTTTTTCAAGCCTTTGAAAACCGATAAATCATAATGGATAGTCCTTATGTAGGTACTATTCACAGAAGTTTCATACTAAAATGTCGTGCCAGTTTAGTTTGATAATTTACTAAGGCAACTTTGACAAATATTGTGACGATTTCGTGTAACAGAGGCCACTTGCAATACAAATTAATTATTATTACAAACCAAAGACATTATTTGTTACCAACCGCTTCTTCAATGCAGGGTCGGCAGTCATATTAGTTTTTACTTCACTTTATATTTCCATGGATATATGCAGATCCATGTTTTTTTTCATAAACAATGGGCTTGCTCTTGACTACATACTTAGATAGATAGATAGATAGATAATTCTTTTATTGCACAAAACAAAGGTAACATAAATTACAATGTGACACATATGTACAATAAGGCGGTCTTATTGCTAAAAAGCAATCTCTACCAGACAACCTTTGGGTAGAAAAGGAAAATTACGTCTCAGTGGAGTAGGGGTGACGTGGTGCAAAGTAATAAGTGTGTATCTAACTTATTAAATATAAATAAACTGAAATTAAAAATACATACGACCATACATATAAATCATACATAAATAAATACATATATAATTTTAAATACATACATATTTATACAGATACACATACATAAACAAAATACAGTTTTAGTATCAGTATTTATCTACGCAATCCTGACCCGATGCACACCATCAGCGCGACAAAAAAAGTGCCTTGACTCTAGTCTTGAAAATAGAAATGGATTCTGATTCTCTTACTTAATTATACGGTTAAGAAGCCTAAGATGGAGCGAACTTACCCAGAGGTACTTTATATGATATTTAAGCAATTTTAATTGCAATTATAATATCAGTATTTAAACTTGAAAAATTATGTCTCAGTCGGGACTCGGGGCGCGAGGAGATGCGGGTTCGAGTCCCGCCTGAGACATAAATTTTCAAGTTTAAATACTGATTTTACCCAGAGGTACTGGTTCTCCTACACACCAGCGGAACACAGAAAAACTGTTTAGCGCTGGACTCCGGCAGGAGGGTGGTGGCATCCAGGCAGCCTCTTACGAAGCCTACCACCGCAGAGGGATCTGTTAGCCATCATCATTGGTTAGAAAACCGAAGATGCCGTTGCCCAGGGTGGACCACTAGGAGGTATATAAATCCCACCACCCCAATACGGATGTGTTTGACAAAACTTAATGAGTTAATCGGGAATTTAAAAGTTATAAGATGTTAATTTTAATTACTAACCTTTCGGACTTTAAGAGGAAACACAAGGGCCGTTTTTCCATACAAACATAGTCCCATGTTTCCTCCCTGGATAAAGCCAGTAGAGCAAGAATTTTAATTATATAATTTTTGGCCACTATTAGCAAGCTTCTATGTTTTCTGTTTTTTCATAAATTAATTAATAAAAAAGATATTAGCCCTCAAAAATCGAAAAAAATCGCCAGATTTTCCGCTGTGTTCAAACATCCAGGAACCAAATTTTGGCTAAATTTTAGAAAAAAAAGGAAAACATACGAACACGGCCAAAGCCTTTCTTTAATTTTTAATGGAAAAAGTATTTAAATCGGTTTAGTTTTGAAAAAGTAATCGGGGGACTACGAGACGTTGATTTGGTGTGCTTTTAGTAGGTATTTTCGGTCCAAGAAGCAGTTGTCTTTATCACACTCTGCGGTGAAGGCGTTTGGCACTGCGCGACAGCAATAGTTTTACAAATACCTATATTTCAATTCTCTCGCCCGTAGTGTTTCCTCTTAATCCGTCAAATTATGTCATAAAATTTAAAGCAAAATTATAATTATTAACTTAAGTACATTTCTGAAACGATCTCGTACATAGATGTGAGCAGATAAATGTAATGTTATTAGGGAAAATTTTCGCTGTCCAATACCAATAGTCATTACCGAAGGACGATATTCGTATATTGAACGTTACCCGATACTGTCTGCCTATAATAGGAGCGCAGCCATGTTTAGAAAGCTTTGGCATACAGAAGAACGATCTAGTAGGATCATTTGCACTTAACATAAATAAACTAGTGAAACTTTCGGTACTGATTTAAATAGTTCTGAAGTTTTTTATTTAAGAAAAATTGAGGTTCTTTGATACGAGTAACTACTGTGAGATTTACTTTTAAGATTTTATGAAGAAAAAAATGTCTACACTTTACGGCATTTGACGTCTTAATGTCATTGTCATCAAATATAGCGAGATTGAAAAAAAAAACAAGAATCAAATTTTACTTATTTTTGTAAACGTAAATTTTTTAACATTTTTAATATTTCTTATCCAATTCCTGACGAAGACAAATCCAAAAATACCAAAATCATAAAAATCGGCCCATCTCTTCTCGAGTTATAAGTGGTGTAACTAACACGACTTTCTTTTATATGTATGTGGGATTGTCAGTGAGTGTGAAGGAATGATTAAGAGAGTAGATGGAGTGATTGATCGGTATGAACGAGGAAGCAGTGAAGAGATACGACATGGTTTGAAGATGTGAATGAAGATGCAAGAATGACCGATTACTGATACGATGGTTTGAATAAAGAATGAAAGAACGAACAAGAGTAGATGATTTTAAAATGAGAAGAATGAAAATGACAGACTCGAGGGATCGCGGTAAATGGAGAAAGACGTGTTTATATTTTACTAGCGGACCCGACAGACGTTGTCCTGTCTTAACTATAGTATTGATTACGAAATGCTATATTAAAAAAAATGTTACAAATTGTTTATTATTATTATGCTTTAAGATACCAACATTCTTTGTTTGTTTTTTCTGGCGGGTATATAAATAGTTTTATTAGTATTACGACATAAGAACAGGCGACATTACTGGCTATGTACAAAATTCAGTTTTTTACCCTCTCCCTATTTGACGATATTTGCAGCACGCATTCTGTCAATGTTATTTCAAACGCCATTCACTAAAAAAGTTTTAGTTGTCAAAAGCGATAAAGGTTACATTACAAATAATTTAGTAGTGATTAAGTTTTCTTTAATTTTCTTATTTTCCGCGCAATTTTCTAAATTTTTTCTTACTTAAGAACATTCTTCCGACAGTAAAAAACAAAACAAAAAAAGAATTAGCGAAATCGGTCAAGCCGTTCACGCGTGATGCGATGACCAAGGGTAATAGGGATTCATTTTTATATATATGAAGATGAAGGCAAGCAAGAGGTGGGAGATATGTTCCTCGTCAGTGTTCACACCGGCCAACCAATGAAGGCAAGCCAGAGGTGAGGAACAGGGATACTCCCGGGAGCAATCAGGTTCGTGGGGTCGCTACTACCCAACAGGTCGCCACAAGCTGCCCTGCGGGGTTTATTAATACTAATATTATCATGTTAATACTTTATATTATTTAGCTGAAAATTTGCTATTTATGAATTTAAATTAAAGGCTAACTTATAAAATTTCAACTGCACTATATTATGTTATTCGTGTTATTTATGAAAATTGGTAGTTAAAAAAAAGAACCTACTGATTCTCTACCTAGTTTGTGTGTCCATAGCTTCGTTAAGAAGATTGCTTTCTCGTGAATAGGTGAGCCGATATTACTTTGTATTTGTTAAATAAAACATTATGTAAGGTGCAAAAGGTTCATTATTCAAACAATGTTTCCTAGTTAATTAACACGGTTAAAACAGTTGTCTTTTTTCATTAGACTTTACAAGCCAGCGTATTGCGTTTTGCATAGAATAAGTAGTTTAAGGTGCATCTACCGACAGTCAGTTTTTTGTATAGTAATCGGAGCTGTAGGTCGGGTTTTACGTAGAATGTTTCCTAGCAACATACCGAAGTCACGGCATCAATTTTTTTCCCCACACGCCCCGATTAAGGCAATATTAATAGCACCACAGACAATCAACTGATGAATGAACTTAAAGTAAGACTTAAAAATTACATTCGAACATCATACACATCAAAAAAGTTTTTTTTTGTAAAAAGAAAAAGTTACTTAATCCTTAACAAATACAACGAAAAAAAAAACATTATTTTACTGCGTTAAATTTGAGATTAATAAATACTTTTAATAATGCTGTCTTATTATACAATGAAAAAACAAAACTTAAACATTTTTCGATCGAACAAATTTTACAATATTTGACTACAACCAAATCATACCAAAATTATTGAAGCCGTATTATATTAAAATCCATACGTTCTCATCATTTATGTAGGTATTCATTATTAGTATGGTAGGACTACTTTCATATACGATTTAAGTTTACGTGCAGGGAGTACAGCAATAGACTGTGGTAAATTGTTGCAAATACGAATACACCCACTTTTCGCAGTCTGAAACCTGGAAAAGCAAGTTAATCTTTATTTTTGGAATTGAAATTGTGTAGGTTCTTAGGAATAAAGTGAGCTTCTTACGAGCTTATATAATGTTCTCGACAATTTATTAAGAAGCAAATAACTATAATATTATTGATCTCTTCGAACAGCTATCTTAAAGAGAGAGTAGTATAAAATAGGCTCAATATCAAAAAAAGAAAAAAAAAAGTTTGGCATTTTATAATAATCTGTTAGTTTTGAATTGCGTTAATGAAATTAGTTTTTCTTGCACGGGGGCACTTAGGCGATAGGTGGATTCCAGTACTTACTGAGGTAATTGAAAGTGAAACTGAAATTAAATCTAATAACTCACGCTATCAGAATCAATTTGTGGCAGGGCTTAGTGGTTTCGGTTGAGAACGACGCTATCAATTGTATAATTAACACAATTGATAGCCTTGTTATAGCTACTGCAATATTATTCTAGAAGCTATAACTATTTTTGAGAAGTATAGGTCTTAGAAGTATTTGAGGTCTTGCATTCTACAGAATGTTTTCCACAATTATTTTTTTGCGCTTTTAAAATTTCTTCACATATTATTGTTTATAATAATTATAAACAATTATAATAATATTAACCGAGCTCTTTGTGTTAAGCTATTTGATGACACAAATTTACCGTAATTTTTAAGTTTGAAATCAGTAAAATCAGTTTTATTTCAGCAAATAGGCCCAGGGGGCGCTTTTCACGTTCTAATATTTAAACCTACCAATAATTCGGGACAATTGTGGGCTAGCCGAGAAGAAGCAGCTCAAGAAACTCGGTTACTATTGTCAGCCCTTCTTTAAGTAAATACTAGCGGCCTGTCCCGACTTCGCACGGGTGGTTCCGTTAAGTTTTAGTAACGATCCCTAATCTTTTCTAGCAAAAATATAGACTATGTCACTCAGGGTGAGTGTAACTTTCCAATGGTGAAATAATTATTAAAATTGACATCGTAGTTTCTGAGTTTATTCAATTCTAATCTAGTGACTATAATCCGACTGTATATGTTTTGCATACTATTCTATATATAATATGATATAACATACATATTGAAATGAAAGATATACGCGCTTATTTTTGATTTATCCCGACATTTCGAACCCTTTACAGCGTTCATGGTCACGGGCAGACGAACGAACGATGAACGCTGTAAAGGGTTCGCAACGTCGGGGTAAATAAAAAATAAACGCGCACTAAATCATAAACATATCTTTGATTTCAATGTTTATTGTTAGCGTAAACTCAAGAACACAGTATCTATATTATTATTCTAAGAAAACAATTTTTTGCACCCGGCCAGACTTCGCCAGCGCCTCCAGTCTGCCCGCTACCATGATTCCTGCAATCGAATTGTAACTATTTGATTTTAAACAATAATAAATGAAGTTGTTATGAATTTTGTGAAATATAAAAAGTATTAGAAAATTCTAGACGCATTTCCCGAGAATCCAATCCGAGACGTTATTAATATTTCTGTCTTCTGATAAAGAGTAAGACTAAACCTATAAATATTTTATTCCACCGTACCTTATTTTAAAAGATCAAACAAATGATAACATAATATATTGCTTTGTTCGCTACACAGTTGTAAGAATTATACGATACGGTTGAGTCTAATGCAGTGGAAACAATACTTATTTTGTCACTTCACTAGATTTCTTCGGATGAGGTAAGAAATGAGATTATTCGACATGTTCCTTGGTTTTGTGAATTTTATATCTAAGTTTATTAACATTCATACTTACCAAATTTCATTGCGCCATCTACGCACTTTTTACAATCAATACAATTTTATATTTACTTTGTACAGAGTAGTAACTGTGAAACAAGTTTGACTTAATAAACAAACGGTATTCGTTAACCTTTATTGCTGCGACCCTTGATAATAAGACCCACAACTACTATTCATTTTCTAGTCCCAAACTTTTATTATTATTGAAACGAAATAATAGTCTCCACGAGAATAATAATGTTCATACATATTATGTATAGATGTTTCGTACTTTCTGGAATGATGGCTTAACAAGCGATCGAATAGTAGAATGAGTTTGTATAACTTGTTTGCTGGAAAATTAGAAGAAATACCTACGTCTGTTTTACCGTGGAGAGACGAGCACCTAATTAGTTTGCAACTCCGAGAGATACATACTAAAAGTACCTATTAAACCTATATAGGCTTGATAGAAAATATGTGATATTATGAGAAATGTGTAGTCTGGAACATATCATTCTAAAAAGAAAATAATAGTTTATTGGCTAGAATATAGGCCTATAGGCTAGTTTTTATCTCGGGTTAAGGTTCAGTTCCCGCAGGAAAATTTTAATACATACTTTTAACTAAACGGATGTGAATTATAATTGACTATATTAGTTTACTGGCTAGAATGACATACAGGCTACTTTTCATCCCGTTAAAGGGTAAGGTTTCCGTGAAATAAGTTTAAAACATAGTTTAGAATTCCAAATTCCACGCCTACAAAGTCGCTGGCAACAGCTAATGGCTAGAATAACTTATATATTTTTTTTCCCGGGAAAAGGTACGATTCACGTGGAATAATATTAATACATACTTTTAAATTTTAATCCCTCAACCCCCAGGAGGCACTCGGGTGCCACGATAACAATTGATTTCAATTGTGTCTGGAATAACTCACGATCGAGGGAGTAATTACGTAGGTACGTGTAAAATGGACTAAAATTTACAATATTGACAAGTTCTGGTTAATATTTTCGTATTTCAATTGATGCTAATATTCTTTTATATTTTGTATCTCTGAAATCTTTGGAGATCTGCATAACAAAACCCTGTAACCAACACACTGAAAGAATTTCTTTTGTACATTCTCAATTGCATCACTTTATATTTTATACAAGAGGTTTCAAATTAGTACAGCATATTACAGCTGACTTCTAATAAGAGACTTATGTAAGTATAAATAAGTTTCAGGTATTTTGAATCGTTCACAAGCATGGACCACGAAACCAAACATTTTAAAAGCTTTATTTACTATACTGTCAATATGTTTATTTAAATTGAATTTCGAATCGTTTAATCAGTCTACTTTTTCTAAGATGATGTTTCCTAACTTGTATGGGAAATGCATCTTATAGCCGCCTCTAACACACCTTTAGGAAGTAAAGTGATGGTGCTATTTTTTTAATGCGCCAACGCCACGCGGTACATAAAACAAACATCAAACAGGTAATACAATGAATTTACAAACGATGTGAAACTATAGAACATTAATATCATGTACGTATAGGCATTTGCGACGTGCATCTACGGAACCCTACACTACGCGTGGTCTGACACGCACTTGGCCGGTTTATCTATACTAATATTATAAAGCTGAAGAGTTTGTTTGTTTGTTTGAACGCGATAATTTCAGGAAGTACTGGTTCGAATAGAAAAATATTTTTTGTGTTGGATAGTCCATTTATCAAGGAAGGTTTTAGGTTATAGAACATCACGCTGCAACCAATAGGAGCGAAGCATCAGTGAAAAATGTTGCGAAAACGGGGAAAAATATTCATATTAATCGCGATCATAATAACTAAAATTGACGCGGACGAAGTCGCGAGCAACAGCTAGTACATAATAAAAAGAGAAAAAAAAATATGCATTCTGTCTCCTCTTTGTTAACTAAAATTTTTTGCTGAGCTTACTCAAAGCTTTACATTTTTCCTATTTCGTTTTATATTCGCTGTAATTTCTTTTCCGGTTTTCACAGCCGTATTTTGTTCTGTAACTGTTTTGCCGATTTTAACAAATTCTACTACCTATTACCTATTAAAAAGTTAATTTCATAGCCCGTAACTATGCTTCGATTTGATTTGTATCCTCGGAATCCCTAATGAAGAACACTCAACATTTTTAGACTTTTTTAAATCCCTATAATAAATATTAGGCACTCAAAATATTGACAAATAAATAAATATTATTTTAAAAAGTAGATGCAATAATCTGAAAAAGTTAACCAGTGAATTTATCACTGGTTAACTTATCACCATATATTTAATATATTATTATTTATCTTGTTTTGACATTGTAAATTTTGACAGAATGAATTTTGATCTAATGTATATGACCCTACTTTACATATAAAATGATCTACATTAAACTGAAAAAATATTCAATTTGTTAATATACTTGAGAGATGGTAAAAGTTACTTCTTTGGGCGAAGAGTATACTTTTTATTACTCTTACTAATTATACCTAACTCAAATTGTATTTATTAAATCAACGAAGCGAAAATCAAACAAAAGCTGTGTTGCACGCCATTGTGATGTGTTTCCCCACTTTGCCTGATGGATTTATCAAAGTCACAGACCTGGTACCTACGTGTTGGAAACTCGCGAAGTAGGTTGTTGCCTTGTTGCCTGTCGCATCTGGCCCGGGCCCACTCAAAATAATTACAATCTGACAAAAATCTCAGCAAACTCACTGTGGTGGAGCCAATAAATTAGAAAGGCAGAAAATTGTTTTTGATTGATTGTTAGCCGTGATGGTCGCCGCAAATGTTAGCTTGGGGAACGGAGGGGGGATTTGTGGCTTAAAAAGGGAATCGTTTTGTGGTTATGCGGAATATCCAAAATCATTGCAGCTATCCAAAATAATTGCCAGTGTTAACTTAAAATAGAAATATTAAAGTAAGTACTTTCCAAATAATATGTAAGAGTAGCAATTTTTTGGAACCTCTGTAAGTATGCCAAGTTTTCAAATTTTTTGGATACATACGAGTATTTTAAGGTCCAGGGTTTGATTTCAAACCACGACTTTAAGACACAGTTTTAGATATGGAACCTCCAATATAGCAAAATAAAATATCTTTGCAGATATTATCAATCAACCAGGATGAAACAGCATTGAAAAATAGTAGTAGGTATTTCAGAAATACGATTTCAATTGGTTGCAAAAATCTTACACCAGAATTTCACAGTATTCATGTGAGCAGGACTCACAAACAACATTTTGTACTAAACACAATACTAACTAAATTCAAATTCAAATACATTTTTTGTGAATAAACAAGTCAGATCTTCTGTGTCTCGCCAATGGGCATACAATATCAGTTATAGTTCTGAACAATTATAATTACCTATCACACAATATAATGATCTGTTTCAACAATGGTTTCTATATTAATATGCGTCTTTATTAATAAATCGGACATAGATTTAAATACTACGGTCTGTCAGAAAAACATTTATTTTGTAGTATAATTTCGCTAAAAGGAACTCATGAAGCTTTTGGTTAAAATAATTCAGATCTTCAGTATTTTGAACAGGCTCAGGAATTTTGTAAAATATATTATGTGGCGCAAAGCAAAATACACTTTTTTGTTTAATAAGGCCGTCTTACTGCTACAGAAGAAGGTCAGGAATCTTTCCAAGTCTATTTTGTAGTTACGTCTAAATTTTATGTCTGCAAGTCCTCGTCTTACTTTAATAACAGCTTCATTTATAAAAAAAAATTTTGGTGCATTATGCATTTGTTGATTGATGTTCAAACAATAACGTAGAGAGGTTAAAATAAAATGAACTTGACAAACCATTAAATATTGTAAGAATTACAATTATTCATATATTTTGAAAGTGCCGCTAGAGGTACCAAGTAAGTTTTAAATTATCTCATATTTCAACGAGTGTTTTCTAAAATTTCAAAGGATTACGTTTTTATTTACCAATAGGTTATGGCCTTGGTGTTAATCGCATAGAGGCACATACTTGAAATTCAACATTCTGTTTTACCAACAAATGTTTTAGTAATCTAACTTAATAATATAGCGAATTTAACATTTTTTCAACGTTTGATTTTTGGTCAACAAAATTGAAGTTCCCTAGTGTATGCCGCTAGTTTAAACGTCATTTGTTTTAGTTATGTACTTTGTTTATTTTAATGACTTCGGCTAAAGTTTTGTCGATTAAGATTTTTTTTTATATTTGATGAGTTAGTCCATTTTTCCTTCTTAAATAAAAAATCTTCGACCGCTGTGTCACGATGTCTGTCACACAAAATTAAAATAAATTTAAAATGTTTTTGCAATAAATGAGCAGATATTTAAATGTGTTATTTTCACTAATAAACGTAAATGTTCTCTGAAAAGAGTGCTTGAATAGCTTTGCTTACTTGTTATAAAGTAGATAGGCGGTTAGCATAAGGAAAACGTACATTATATTACTCTTCCAATTACGCTTGAACATGCTTCTGGATGCTGTAAATCTAAATAAAACATTATTTGGGGCGTGTTATAAAAACGCTCCTTAAATACTGAAAAAGTAAAGTAGGTGTTTCTAATTTCACACGATGACGTCTTTTGAAGCAAACCAATTCTATTAAACCGTACCTAATGATATTTGAACTCACAACCTACAAACGATATGATGTGAAAATTAGGAAAATAAACCTATCATAGCTGGAGATTGCTGTTTTTCTTTTGATTTCTTACATACGAGGACGTGTGTTCAAAAAACAAGGTGACTTCTTTAGTTTCGCAGAAAAAGTACATTAGATTATCAATTTTTTGCTATTGTTGTATTGGTATTACATGTCCCGAACAAATGTTCTCAGTTTCAAGTACATTATTTCCAATATAGCATACATAGTTTGTTTTTAACTTATATAAAAACGTTAGACGTATTATGGAAAATGAAGCAAAGAATTTTAAAATTTAATAATTTTATTATTACAAAGAAATATAGAATCAAGTGCTCTAAAACTTTTGTAATATTGACAGTGGCGTACGGTGAGTCTGTTTGAAACAAAAGAAAATAAAGTGATACAAGCTTTTCCAAGACAGCTGAGAAGATGCCATCGACGAACATCACTCTAGAGTCTAGACGCCCTAGCAAATCATCAACAGAAGATTTTGTTTGTTATGAAAATTATTTTTCAAATTCGTCGAATTTCCAAAAGAGTAATTGCTGAGAATGTTAGCATATCAGTCGGTATATGTTATGAAATTTTTTCAGATGTTTTGAGCATGAAAAGTGTTAGCAAAGTTTGTTCCAAAACTTCTGAATTTTGATAAGAAGAACTTTAAATTATCGCTCTAAGGCTTTAAATAACGTTAAGAATTGTCCTGATTTGCTCAAAATGGTCATAACTAGCCCTCTGCAACTTCCAATACTTAAAAATTAATTACTTAAAAAACTTAAACATTATGGTGCATCGAATGATTCCTTGGATCTAATAAGTTCTTACCTTAAAGGCAGTATACAAAAGGTTTGCATAAATGGAGCTGAGTCTTCAGGGTCGGCCCTTGTTATGGGTGTCCCACAGGGATCAGTATTAGGGCCCCTGCTATTTTTGGTTTATATAAATGACCTTCCCTGTTACTTACATAATCTTTGTGAGATGGTATTGTTTGCAGATGATACATCAATGATTTTTAAAACCAAGAGGTGCAAATCTTCATTTGACGATGTTAACAATACCCTCTCTAAATTATTGCATTGGTTTACAACAAATAATCTCTTACTAAATGCAAGTAAAACAAAATGTGTTAAATTTACGATGCCAAACGTAAGGTTAGCTGCCCCTCATATAACTGTCAAAGATGAACCACTAAGCTCTGTAGATTTTACTACCTTTTTGGGTATAACTGTAGACTCTCATTTGCAATGGGGTGCTCATATTAGGGGGCTGTCTGAAAGACTTAGTTCTGCTGCTTATGCTGTGAGAAAGATAAGGCAATTGACTGATGTTGGAACGGCAAGATTAGTATATTTTAGCTACTTTCATAGCATAATGTCATACGGAATTCTGTTGTTGGGCTCAGCGGCAGATATTGAATCAATTTTTATATTGCAAAAACGTGCTGTACGGGCTATTTACGGCCTTCGACCCCGTGACTCGCTGAAAGAGCTCTTCAAAGAGATTAATATACTTACAGTGTCGTCTCAATACATTCTCGAGAATATTATTTACGTTCGTAAGAACATACATTTATTTCTTAAGAAAAGTAACGTACACAATTTTAAAACGAGAAATAAAGATAAACTCGCCGTTCCAGGCTTCAGACTGCGAAAGTAGGAAAATCGTTTATGGGAAATAGTATTCGTATTTTCAACAAATTACCAAAGGATATTGCTGAACTCCCTGTACATGTTTGACGACCATTTAGATCAGCGGTAGTAAACGCTGCTTCTGAGCAATGGGTCGCGGGTTCGATCCCCGCACTGTACTAATATTTGTGTGCATGAACATGTCTGTTTGTACTGGTCTGGGTGTTTTCTATGTATTATAAGTATATATTTAGAAAAAAAAGTATATAAGTACGTTTATCGGTTGTCTAGTACCCCATACGACAGGCTACTTAATAGTAGCTTAATTTGGGACTAGATGGCTCTGTGTGGCCCAGTGAGGCATGTCCTAAATATTTATTTATTATTTATTTATTTATAAACTTAAATCGTATGTTAAAGTTATTTTAATGAAAAAGGGCTATTACACTGTTAATGATTATTTAAATGATAGAGATGTATGGCATTAAGTTGTCCCAGCTCTTACTTGCTTAAACCTTGTAAAAATTACCTTACCTTGTAAAAATTTATTTAAAAAGAGGCTGACAATAGTGACCGAGTTTCTTGCGCTGCTTCTTCTCGGCACTAGCCCAGACTTGTCCCGAAGCAGTGGTAGGTTTAAATATTGGGACGTGTAAAAGCGCCTCCTGGGGCCTATTTGCAGAAATAAAACTGATTTTAACTGATTTTCCAATTGCCAAAACTTAAAAGACCAATGCAAGGACGGAGGTATAAGATTGATGAAATAAAAACTACATCGCTAGAGGACCTTATGGCTATACCAAAAAGTGCTTGAGATAAGTGCTTTGTAAATCGAAAAAAAGCATTATCACAAGTGCAGTGTACCTAAGGGGGATAACTATGAAGGGGACAATATTAATAATGATGACTAATAAATGATGATGAATAAATAAATATTATTTCATACAATAAGTATAAACTACCTTACTTTTTGAACACACCTCGTATATGGTTCTGGGAAATATAGAAAGTAGGCTTTTACATTTCAGCTAACATGAAACTCTCAGACTGACGGTAAACAGTCATTCAGATTGCATAAAATATAACAGTTTCCAGTTGTTTCTTTTTTCATTCCATAAAATCACAAACACACTTTTCTGAATTTGTAACCTGTATATGCTAAACACTAACTGTTATTGACAGACTGATTGACAAGACAGACGGTTACAATGCGACTCTTGTTTCAAAGGCTAGCGATATGATATGAGACTATAGTTTGATAAGCGTGTGAAAAAGATAGAGCTTTTTCATAAATATACTATATCAAAAAAATCCTATTGAGAGCTTTTGTTGTATGCTCTATTCATAGGCCCCCGATACGCGTTATGTGAGTAAGTTATGGTGATGTTTTTGGTATCCTTAGAGATAATAACTTAAATACTTTTAAATAAATCATTAAATATTTTATTGGACTTATTTTTGAGTAAAATCTGAAAACATTAAAAAAAGTGATTTTAAATCACAAAATAATTAAGTAATGTTTTTTTCCCACTTAAATAATCTTAAACGTATAAAACATAGTAATTGATTAGTAAGCTAGTGTCATTAGCTACCGTTTGCCTTTTTTTTTCATGTTTTTACAACGTATGAAACCTTTGATATCGCATTAAGTATTGAGCGCGCCACAGTACATGGAAAAAAATAGTTATAATTTACAGGGGGAAGGGGTTGGACCCCCCATTAGGTATATTTCTTAGCCTTAACGGGTTAGTAAGCCTGGCAAAAACGTATCTTTCTGAAGATTGGATCATTTGAATCTGGATTAGTACAAAGATCCGAATCAGTAAATGCTTCATTTGGATCATTTGGATCATCGATTCTCGGATAGATTGATTCTAGAGAGCAGAGAACAAGCGACGAATGATTTATAAATTACCTGACGCTTTTTAATAGACGTTTGTTAAGGAACATTTATTTTTAGAAATATAATTTATACGAAAATAACCTCGACCTACGATTAAAAAAATAACACTACTCGATTTTTATTTAAAAAGAAGAAATTAAGTCTCAAAATCTACTTAGATACAAACAAATAAACAATCGATTTCGTTTTTGCATTCCAAACAAACGTTAAATAAATAGTAAACAAACTTGGCCTCTGGCAGACATCGACAAGTGCACTCATTTCACATCTCACTTACTCCAAAGTAATGCCAGATTCCCTACCTCTTTTTATCGCGTAACACGTAAAACGGTTACGATTTTGCCTGAATCGCCCCGAACAGTAGCTCAGCTGACAGCTCACTCCTTCGTTTAATTTCGTTCATTCGTGTCAGTGAGCGCGTTTGCTTTCGCGACTCGCGTACCGATTGACCAAGTCCGACTGATGAACCGAATGACACAAATGACACAGTGATACGTTCAGAGCGACATTTGAGATTCGGATTAGTGTATCATTTTGCTGAAACGACTCATTGAGTCGTTTCAGTAAAGAGTTACACACCTCTTGTTAGAAGTACCAGCTATCACATTGTATAATAATAACCGGCCAAGTGCGAGTCGGACTCGCGCACGAAGGGTTCCGTACCAAAAAGGCCAAAAAATCGTGTTTGTCGTATGGGAGCCCCCTTTAAATATTTATTTTATTTTGTTTTTAGTATTTGTTGTTATTGCGGCAACAGAAATACATAATTTGTGAAAATTTCAACAGTCTAACTATCGCGGCTCTTGAGATACAGCCTGGCGACAGAGCGACGGACAGACGGACAGACGGATAGACAGCGAAGTCTTAGTAATAGGGACCCGTTTTTACCCTTTGGGTACGGAACCCTAAAAACTACATACACAGTCCGAAACAAAAATGATACCTAAAACTATCCTCATTTAAATGATGGACTTCGATTTGTCAGTGTCAACTTTAATTGCCAAATTAAATCGACATGCAATAGTATAGATATTTATGTCATTTTGTAACTATTTGATTGATACAAGTTGTACTAAAAGAGCACCCTTATGTCAAATGGGTGCACTTTTAGTTGGGATATTTTTTGATGCTTTAGTTTTTTAAACAGGATGCCTTTTTATCACCTTCCAAATTTTGTATAGGCGTTATGTATCGTGTTTAGAGTCCATTTATGAACTTAAAAAAGAAGGTAACATTTTCGCCCGAAAATATTTTTCGCAACACACTTTTCAATTAAACGGTTTTAAGCCTGTGAAGGTATGAAGGGAAAATCAACAATTTATGAATAGTATCCTAATGAACGAATGAGATGCGAATCGCGTAAAAAAAATATTTTGAGGGGGCCGTATCAAAACTTTAACATTTTTGGTAGATATTTTCTAAGTACTTTATCTTGACATTTTTTTACTGGGCTATACCAAAAGAAAAAATACGTCATTTATTTTTTGTCTAGTACATTGTTGTATTAAAATTTGGAATATGGTTAAAATTTCATCCTATGTAACATCAATGTTTTGAGCACTTGTTTCAACGATGCGTGTGTGCATTCAACAGAGGCTAGTGAGCTTTCTCGAACTATACATATTGTACGTACATATAGATGTGTCATCATATGTCACGTTCGCACCCGCCAATTTGTCTGTCATTTGCCAAATCGGAACGCGCTTAGAATGTCGGCCGAACATCTACTAAATATGTATTCGGTGTAACCACGACCATAATTCATCGCACGCGTTAGATATGCGGTAACACGTCGATAAGTAATTTTATGAACCGTTCCCCAGAACATTTGCGAAAAATCGTAATCATGGTTTGCTAAGTCATGCTTATATTTCATCATAAAGATAATGTTATATGCTGTCTAGAATTTCAATAATTTCAGTTTAAGGCTGCATTTCTACTGACGCGGAGAAGAGCGGAGAGGAGCTTAGCGGTGCATGAATTGATCAATCACAATGTTTTCACTGAAGCGGGGCGGAGATTTAGGGCATTGTGATTGGTCAATCGCATCGCTAAGCTCCTCTCCGCTCCTCTCCGCGTCAGTGGAAACGCAGCCTAAGGCTGATTTTAGAGTCACGCTGATCGTTCGCTGATCATCGGCGCTGACCGTCAAAATGTATGAACTTGAGCACCGAAGGCGGTCAGCGCTGACAGCGATTTCCATAATTTCGGCGCTCGGCGCTGATGGCCAGCGTACGATCAGCGTTACTCTAAAATCAGCCTTACAATACAATCAAAAGAATAGCCTTATGTAATTAATTTAAAAGTTTCACAGAGATTTTCTTTTTGTATTCATTACCAACCCAAAAATTAGGTTTTTAAAACAGTGCAAACTGCATACCTACCGACACGGTTATTTTCAATCGACGAAAAGGGGGAGATGATTAAAAAAGGCATGATGATGACTGATTCGTAAAAACCACTCCAAGACCTTTTCTCGCATTCATTTGATGCAAATTTAATAACCTTTAAACTACCAATTATTATATTAAGGCGACTAGTAGAGCTAAACGCGAGTTTTATAATGTACATAAATCTATGCCAGACTCCAAAAAACGAAGCCAAAAAAATATATGTTAGTCTTCAGGATATACTTTAGTATAATACTGTTCTTAAAACACGATACAACTAATTTGACTCGATAGAAAAAAATCACGAACATGCCTCTAAAAAAAATTTATAACTTACTTAAGTCCTAGTAAAATACACGTAATCATTATAATCTTTTGATATATTGTATAATAAACGACAAGCTCTTATAATACAGTTCCAGTTTTTTAATTGAATGTATGCATTTTCCGAAAATCGCTAATTCTCTTTTTCTGGGATGGAAGTTGATGGAACGCATGCATGTGTGCGTGAGCGGCCGTGTACCGATTAGTGCAGGCTGATGCCTGATGCTAGGTGGACGTGTCGCGCTTTTCGGCTTAAATTTTTCTAAAGAAGCATAGAACCTGTTTATTCGACTTACTCGATAACAATCACCTTGGTGTTATGGCGAACAAGTCTAGCATACATCCTACAAATCGCATGTTCTACAAAAGAAAAAAAATGTTTTTTTCTTTTCACAAGCAGAGACGAAAATGTTGAAAGTTTTTTTTATGCGTTAGTTCAAAATTTGAATGAATTTTTTTGTATTTTAAACTTTACCTTACAAATTTCCCTAATTTCGTTTAATTTTCCAGAAAAAGACCGTCTTATTATTGACAGCGAGTAAAAGTTTTATATAATGATGATTTTGTATATAAAAGTGAATTCTTTTTTTTTTTTGCTTTGACATATAGTATGTATAGCAAAAAAGTTAAATTATGTTTTTGAAACAAAAATAAACATTTGAATAATAGAAAGTGGAATAGGTGTAACTGCTGTGATGCTGTGAGCGAATCATTGAGCTATATTCTGCCGTGCTAGCGATATCGGCAGTAAGTATGATTTGCACAGTTTGGAGTAAATGACGTCTAAAATTTTTGTGAATTTTTATGTAGTTACAAAAGGTATTTACTTATTAATATTTCTTCATTTATTAAACAAGCTTTACATAATTGATTTGCTTGGGTGGACCAAGCAAGTCGATGATATCATATCTATGTTATTAGTTTCATTAAAATTAAAAATATATACGAGTATTAGTTGGTTACTAAAATGTCTTCGTCCTCCCATTAAAAATGCAGGCGTCTTAAAAAAGTACCTAAAGTGTTATTGGCTTTAACTTACAATGATATTAAAATTGGCATTAGCTGTACTTAATACTAAATGTTGAAAGTTTTTTAATGCGTTAGTTCACATCATTAAATTAATTTTATTGTATTTAAAACTATAACTTATAAATTTGCCTAATTTCGTTTAATTTTCCAGAAAAAGACTTCATCTTATTATTGATAGCTAGTAAAAGTTTCATGTCATGATGATTTGTCTATAAAAGTGAATTCAGTTTTTTTTTTTTGATTTAATTTTTAATTTATACTTTTTCAAATATCGTTTGGTAAAATTATAAAAAAAATACGGTAAGCTACAAATATGCGTCTTCTTGACTCTTGACCTTAGTTAGAGCATTATCTAAGTATTGACTCTAGATAGACCGCGAAAAATATTAGGTCCTTACCTACTTATGAAATTGTAGTTTGGTATGGGAGGAACTTACGTAAAACTTGTAATAAAAAAAATGGGAGGAACTTAGTCAAATATTTTTAATAAAATATACCTATTTATTTAATCAAAGTATGTACCATTGTTATCTATGCACTTTTGCCATCTCATGTGTTGTTCATTAATCACTTAACTAAAAAAAACATTCGGACGGCAATCAATAAAAAAATATTTGAAGACGGTTTGTACTGCCTCATCGGAGTTGAAATTTTTCCCTTGCAAGAAATTATCCAAATTTCGACAAAAATGGTACTCAGTTATTGGAGTAAGGTGTGGGGAGTCTGGTGGATGTCTTAAAACTATAGTAATAAACAACTTGTACATAACAAAAAAGTAAAAAATATATTTTTGAAACAAAAATAAACATTTCAATAATAGAAAGTGGAATAGGTGTAACTGACCTGTGATGCTGTGAATCATTGAGCTATATTCCGTCGTGCTAGCGATATCGGCAGTAAGTATGATTTGCACAGTTTGGAGTAAATGGCGCCTAAAGTTTTAGCGCATTTTTATCTTTTCCTGACTTGTGTTTATTAAGCTTTCCTAATTGTGATTGTTAAAACGTATTTATAACACAAATAAAGCATTTGTATGTTCTTTACTTAATTAGCTTTTTATTCATTAGAACGATTTAAAATGAGAAAATACCTTTTATATCTAGCCTGAAACGAACAACCTTACTATAGATTGCTTAGTTTATCAGGAATAAGTACCGAGTTACTGTTGTTGTGATAAGCAACGCATACTAATATTAGGTTTAAGCTTAGGAATAGAAACTAAAACTGTAGTAACAAAAGGTATTTACTTATTAACATTTACTCTTATTAAACAAGTTTTACATAATTGATTTGCGTGGGTGGACCAAGTAAGTCGATGATTTTTGTGTGTTTTCTATGTATTATAAGTATGTATTTACAAAAAAAAAAGTATATAAGTAAGTTTATCGGTTGTCTAGTACCCCATACGACAGGGTACTTAATAGTAGCTTAATTTGGGACTAGATGGCTTTGTGTGGCCCAGTGAGGCATGTCTTTATTTAAAAAAAAAAAAAAAATGATATCGTATCTATGTTGTCAGTTTCATTAAAATTTAAAATATATACGAGTATAAGTTGGTTACTAAAAAGTTTTTACTTACAAATGATATTAAAATTGGCAGTAGCTGTACTTTATACTATCGAATAAAAATAATAGCCTTTTAATCGTACAAACAATACAAATCAAAATTTGGGGTCAAAATAAAACGTAACATAATTACTTATAATAAAAAATCTTCCTTTTGTATTATGATATACTCTTTAACTCCGTAGTATTGCAAAGCTCAGGTGCGTTTATTATAGCATTAACCTTTTCTGAACTTGTTTTTAAACCATCTTTACTGATTAAGTAGCCGAGGTAGGTAATACTATATTTTTAAGAATTCACATTTTTCTTCTTATACACGTAAATGCAATTAGCATAGGTAATCTTAATTCCTGATGCATGTGTCAAATTCGGTTCAGCGATATGGACTTGAAGAATATTGTTAACATAAGCAACGACACCGTCATTCTGATTGTGTTGACGTAAAGTATAATGTGATATATAACTTTATAGATTAGGAAGTAGTTTACTAGGACTAAGTCTGCACTATGTTAGTACCAGAATATCACTTTCAAAGTTCATTTGAGATATGTCAAGTAACAAGTCATCATAATTACTTTATATACATACTTCTAATGTTCTGAGTAATGACGTTAAAGTTAGTATGAGAATTCGGTAAGACGTCGTTTACGTAAAGATTTCAGTAGAACATTATTTTCCCATACCATCTACCAAATTACTGCTCATATCCTAAGTAAGTAATATCTAATAAAAAAATACGTTTTGTTTAATATATGTATCCACAGCATATTTATTTACTGCTGATATTTTAAGTAGTTAGTACAGAATACAAAACAAGCTTTTCATAGAATATTCACAGTATATGCATACATACATACATACATACACTCACGCCTTTTTCCCGGAGGGGTAGGCAGAGGCCACATCTTTCTACTTGCTACGATCCTTACAGACTACTTTCACTTCATCCACATTCATTAATCTTTTCATACACGCTCGCCGGTTTAGGGTACTCTTGACCTGACCTTTCTTTAGAACTTTCCCGATTTGATCAAAATAAGTTCGTCGAGGCCTTCCCCTTCCAACATTTCCATTCATACTCGCCATATATATCTTTTTAGTCAACCTGCTTTCATTCATCCTCTCAACATGTCCAAACCATTTAAGCATTCCTTTTTCAATACTTCGATCCCTTATCACACTATTTTTAATCCTGTCACTCAGATTGACTCCAAGCATACTTCTTAACGCTCTCATTTCTACTGCATTTATTCTGCTTTCATGTTTTCTCTGCCACACCCAACTTTCACTCCCATACATCAGTGTTGGAACCAACACCCCTCCATGCACAGCCAGGCGGGCCTTTTCGGACACCTTCTGACTGCTCATAAAAGCGTGCAACACTCCATTCACCATGTTGCCGGCATTTACTCTCCTTTCAATATCACTATTACACCTTCCATCCGCTGTAAACATTGATCCCAAATAAACAAACTCCTTCACTTGCTCCACTTTTTCATCTCCTATCAAAATATTACACTCTGTACTGCTATCCTCCTTTTCAAAAACCATTGCTTTTGTCTTACTTACATTCACTTTCATTCCTTTCTTGTTCAAATCTTCACGCACAATATTGACCATCTCCTGCAACTCCAAATATGCAGATACTGCATTTATCTAAAGTAATAATAATATCCTAGCCATATATCTTTGCTTGTAAGGCCGGCGTAACTATACTACTATACTTGTTAGGTTATGGAAAATATTTCGCATTTTTGACTTACTGCCCTTATCTTTAACAACATTTGTCAGTTCCCATTAATATATCAAAATGGCTGCCAGCTCATCTGATAGAGCTTTTTATGCTTATTCTCGATCACTATAAAACTCATTTTTACCAAAATTGAAGTTACTGCCGTTATTGCTAGCACGGCAGTATTAATAATAGAGGTGCCATTGCGTAATTTTATTTGTACTTTTTTAAACACTTGTTTTCATACATGAACCATAAAAGTAACATAATAAATAATTCACGTCTACGTTATTTACCCATATTATCCAAATTATACCTAGGCTTGACCGATTTTGATTAAAGTTTTATCCCAGCACTACACAACAACAAGGAATAATAAATATTCCTTGTTGGTTGTCATAATAAAATAAAATAAATATTGCATTTAGAGACATCGAAAAAAAGATAGTTATGCCATCTATTAGAAAATCATGGCGTCATTTCGGGATGTGCTTTAAAATATAGCAGCCAAGAATATTGCCGTAGGCGGCGTTGACGACGTTTGTTTAAATGTGTGCTTACGATTCTCAAGGCCACTTAGGTCTACTAGTCCTCTTAATACATAATTTGACTCACGGAACCGGCACAACATATTTTAAATGGCTTTTCATGAAATTAAGTATGAAATTATTCATCCTAAAATTAAACATAGCATAGCTTAAAAATGGTGTCTGTCTATGTGGTACATAGTACTTTAACAGCTCCTTGCTCGTGATTTTTGATTTGGCATTATTTATTTATTTATTGTTAGGAATTCATAAAGTGATACTGTGTGGTAAAGTTTGACAATTAAGCTGAGATCAAGTATTGGCAATAACAGATTTATGAAAGACTAGCAGACCCGACAGACGTTGTCCTGTCTTAACAATAATATTGATTACGAAATGGTATAATAAAAAAACAATTGTATATCATTATTATGCTTTTGATACACAACATTCTTGGTTTGTTTTTTCTGGAGGGTATATAAATAGTTTTGTTGGTATTTCGACATGGGAACAGGCGACATTTTTAGCCATGTGCAAAATTCAGTTTTTTTTACCCCCTCTTTGACGATATTTGCAGCACGCATTCTGTCAATGTTATGTCATACGCCATTCACTAAAACAGCTTAAATTGTCAAAAGCGATAAAGGTAACATTACAAATAATTTAGTATGGTGATAAAGTTTTCTTAAATTTTCTTATTTTCCGCGCAATTTTCTTATTTTTTTCTTTCATAAAAACACTCTCCCAACAGTCACAAACAAAACAAAAAAGAAATCGGTCCAGCCGTTCACACGTGATGCGATGACCAAGGGAAATATGGATTCATTATTATATTAAAGATTACAAAATGATATCAGGTTTTTCATTTTATACTTACATAAGATGATAAAATTATTCGAGTGAAAAAATTATTACACTACAAAAAGAAATACTAATATACAAGTAATAAAGTAACGACCTTTAATCTTACATTTGATTCCTCGTTAATAACTAAAACCGGCCAAGTGCGAGTCGGACTCGCGCACGAAGGATTCCGTACCAAAAAGGCCAAAAAATCGGGTTTGTTGTATGGGAGCCCCCTAAAAATATTTATTTTATTTAGTTTTCAGTATTTGTTGTTATTGCGGCAACAGAAATACATAATTTGTGAAAATTTAAACAGCTGCAACAGCAACAAGCTATCGCGGCTCTTGAGAAACAGCCTGGTGACAGAGCGACGGACAGACAGCGAAGTCTTAGTAATAGGGTTCCGTTTTTACCCATTGGGTACGGAACCCTAAAAAAGAGGAGGGCGCATAACGTTGTAACAATTCAACGCACTAAGACCAAATTTGGCTCGGAGACAGTTTAATTCGCTATCTGCTTTTATCTAGAATAAAATTCATAATAAACTTGCTGTCTACCAATTAAATGTTCGCGAATGTAAGAATAAAATTAAAAACTGGTCTCTAAATCTTAGTTACTATATTAATCACTAATTAATTCCACATACATCACTAATTTATTAATTTAACATGATGATACAGAGATGTAGTTTTTATCTAGGAGGTAAAGTAAGGTTGAATGTTCCTATAGAATGATAATCAATTTAGTCTCTTTAGGATAGCCGGGATTAAGATATAACAATAAAATATTACCAGGAACACAATAACAATCATCTAACCGGTAAACCGAAATATATCTGAAATAAACTGAATGCCATGTCATTCGTAGGTCTACAGACAGTGGAACCAGAACATTTTGAACCATAGCTACAAGTCTAGTGGATCGGTTAAGTATATTAAATTTATAGCTCACGATTCTGCAGGTTCATTAGAGAGAAAAACAAAGATACAGATTAAAATGTATCTTTCTAATTGATATCCTAATCTTATAGAAATTAGCGCACTAGGATTTAATTTCAAAACTTGCCTTGACTAACAAGTTCACTGCAGTGATGAACTAAATACAATTTTATTATGATAAAAAGAATATGTAAATGTTTTATTAAATTTCAAGAATCAAATTCATCAATCAAAATAGACCTTGTAGTCTTAAAAAAAAAATAAAAAATTGAAGGAACCCTAAGAAAATATGGTCGAAATTGCTTAAGTCAACTTTCTGGGCACTTAGTGTACCAAATAGGTAACAAATTTATAAACTTAACTAATTAGGCCGGCGGGTGAGTTTCTTCATGTTTGCCCCAAACATCGGAGTTCCCAACTTTCTAATTTGAATCGGCCGTAATTATTGTTTATCAAGATCATTTTACGAGGTTGTTTCCGTTGTAAATAAATATTAGTAAAATTAAAAACATAATAGGTTCCCATTTTGTGGCGGGAGCACCATAAGATAAATGCGGCATCCAAAATTAGCAAAGTTGAAATTAGTTTTAATACTTTTTATCTTCTTAAGATAAGGTTGACCAACAAGACAATGATTTGTAATGTTGAGTAAGGAACTTTTCAAAGCTTTTAATTAAAGATTGAAAAAAATCTTGTCTTAGGCAAATTAAGTGTACCTATAGGTGTTTTAAAATTGGACTCTCTGAAAAACCGTCTGCCAGGCCTGAATATTACTGCAACCCATCGTTTTGGAGACACATAATGACCAGCAGTACCTACTACCTAATACAGGCTGATATTGATAGCACTTTCACGCTACTTGACTTCAAAATAGATAGTCCTCTAAACTAATTTTGATTGTATCATCCAGATGATACAATCAAAATTATCAAGTCACAATTATGATCAGTATATAAACTTGAAAACTTATAAATTACTGATTACTGAATGTCTGTCAAGCAAACAGTTTGTTCACGTATCATGCTAAAACGCATGCACTGCACAGAATCAAAACGTATATTTGACTGAATTTTTTTTCTTTTAATTATTATGCTGCTAAAATATTTTCTGCTTCTTCTCGGTGTTTTTTTTATTATTTTTAACTCTTTAAGTGTCAGTATCTTAATTATGTTTCAACATCATCTTCATACTATATCAATGATGGCTACAGGCATAATCACCACGCTTACCATAGCAATGTTTGGAAATTCGGAACTTTTTGTTGCCCGACCCGGAGATCGAACCCGAGACCCCCAGATTTTGGTCCGGTATTTAATCGGAATATTGGTATAGTACTGCAGAGGAATAATTAACGGCTGTTAATATTATTTCTACACATCTACATAAGATCAGTATCAATTGAGAATATTTGTCATTTTATGGTAAGTTGATCTGCTGTCGCGTGTAATGTGGAAGGGAGAATATTTTAATTATTTTTAATATTTAGCACCTTGACACTACGTCACAGGCGTCAATTTTCAAGCAGCTTCTTATCGCTGTAAGCCAGCGCTGGCTTGGCTCACAGAGATAAGAAAACGCTTGGCTGGCGCATCAACGGCCAGCGTGGTGATTATGCCTGTACCCATCATTGATATAGTATGAAGATGATGGTGAAATATAATTAAAATACTGACACTTTAACAGTTAAAAACAAAAAAATAACACCGAGGAGAAACAGAACATATTTCAGCATAATAATTAAAAGAAAAAAATAAATCAGTCAAATCTACGTTTTAATTCTGTGCAGTGCATGCGTTATTACGTGATACTTGAACAAATACTTTGTTGGACAGGCATTCAGTAAACAGTAATTTATTAATAAAAATTCAATTGCATTAAAATTCAATTGCAGTATAAAATAAAATATTAATTGCATTAATAAAGAGATCTTTTTATCGAAGAAGGCGTGTCATAGTTGTATTTGATTTTACTATACGGTACTATGCTACAATTTAAAATCCTTTTACTGCTTAAATATAGAAAAATTTTGGTGGCTACGAGTGGGAAAGAAAATTGAATAAAGACATTTTGTACTACATCGGCATTTTCTGTTCGATCAATAAATAAATTCGATTATTTCACACTGAATGGTGCCGCGTAACAATGTTAATGACCACCACACCACCACCACCAATTACGCTAGTGTAAAAAGGCTCAACAGTCGGTCTCTACTTTGAAAGATAAGGAATATTTGATATTCAATATAATGATGGATTTTGTAAGGACAAGTGCTTTACAGTACTTACAGTTTGTATTACCTATCAATTTTAAAATTATACAGCGCTTCGGAAGACGAAAAAATATAACGTAATCGTCATTCGAAAATATCTGCCACGTGCTCATAATAGATTCAGAGGTGTATTCGATTCGGTGGCGCTACAGAGCCAGCAATAAAATCTACATAATTTATACAGCACAGGCATATTCCGAAAGTTTACAATAATGTTTGTGGAAACAGATATTATTTTCGCCAATATTACCTAGTTTTACTACATCGAAAATTTGGCTCCGACAACAATGCTTTTGGATGGTTGATTAGATATATTCGTTTAAGTAACAGACACTTAGCTACATAAGTGGTAGTAATAACAATTATATGATCAAGTAAATTATTCAAATATCTTACCGCACCAACCACTATCAAAAAAATTATCATTTATTATGAGCAGTCTATCTTGCTTTTGGTGCTTCTCCGCCTTTGTCCGCATTGTCGCAAAGAAGCAGTTTACTTGGACTTCTACGAACATCCCTGAAGCGCTGCAGAAACCCGAGCATTATTCTGAGCGCATTATTATATATTGAACTTAAGACAGAAAGTTCTGAAAAATTATGTTATGACATAATTTTGTAAACACAGATCGAACCCGTAAACATTTTCAATGTCGTCATTACGAAGATATCTTCGTGGTCTGGAATTAACATTAGAATATGGCCACGATATTAAAATGGAAGCAATGTTGGTACTCAATAATCATTTAGCTTGATAAATGACAACTTGTTCGGTCGTTTATTCCTTTTCTAGGGGTTCTGTTACCAACAAGAAAATCTGCAGGGTTTCTTGATTCGTTATATCTGTGTTTCTGACAGCCTGTCTTTCTGCGGTTAATCTTAGAGACTCTGAGGCCCATAGGTACTCTGAAAGAACTCTGAAGTACAATTTTTGACTGTTTTTTACAGATAGCACACTTAAGTACAAAATTTATTGATCAGAATTTATGTACCATCTTATACTTCGCTCAAGGGCGAATTGAGATTTGATCTGTTTTTATCTGTTACCTATATACGCTTAAGAAGGGTTGTATAAGTTAATTTTGACCAAGACCTCTGAAAATACCGCTCATATTGAAATCAACAGCCTGTAGATTATTATTAGTCAAAATCACTTTGTAATGGATCCTTTTGAGATATTTGAGGATATCAATTGTTTGTTTGTGAAAAACAATTCGGCTTTTCAATCCATTTTAGGTCAATTCAGAAGCCCACGAAGCTTCGTATATGTCCTTGATTACCTCTTGAATGGACTCTAGTTTCCTAAGATATTCTGTCCGTTGTGAGCTTATGCCGCAATGCACGATGAGGTGCTGTGGTTCTGTTCTTCTTTTAGAAGTCCTCTGCACGGAGGACTCTCTGTTTTATCTATTTAAAGATACGCTTGTTTAGTGCGCCAGTTATGGTGCCCGTAACCATGCTAACGTTTTTTTGTGAAGGTGCAGAATTTTTTGAGACTAGTTTTTGTTTATGGTTTCCAGAGCCAGTTTACTCGGCTTGCATTTGTAGTTCTTCACACTGTTTCAAGTATTGTTGAACTGCAATTTTTCAAGGTTGTTGGACGGTATTGAAACTTTCAGTTTTGTTCTCATCAGTCTTACCTCTGATTCTCCGTTGGTCTGCCGTCTCATTGTCTAATGTGTCGATGTAACCATTGTACAGTCATTTTGTTATATCTAGTGATTTTGCAAGCTTCTCGTAACACTTTCGTAAGAGCCCACTGTTAAAGTAATTTATTTTGAGAGCTTGTAGAACTGAGGCGCTATCAGAGATTATGTGCGCAAGATCCTGCACATTCCTCGTTGCATTTTAAATGTTATTTTTTAAATCTGAGTCTGGTGATTGATTCTTCATTTACTTTTTTGGTATCTCAACACAATATTTTAATTTCTCAAGAAGTAATTCTTAAATCAAAAATCTCATCATGGCTCTTTAAATGACTAATTTAAACTTTACATTTAATCTTGTTGGCTGACGAAACTTTTGCAGAGTGAGATAAAGTATCACCTAAAACAGCAGAGTTCCCAACATTATCAACGATTACGCGGCAAACACACAGATGGAAAGGTTGACCAAAAACTTTAAGTGAAGGGTAAAGTGGTATTTACATCTATTTCTATAAATATATTTTTTTCCTTACAGCTATTTGAGCAATTTTATTTATTTAGTTTCAAGGACCTGGAACCCAAGAGACTATTTTTGCAACTGAGCTACGAAAAACTACTGAAGACATCGTAACTAAAAGCATATATGGATTTTTTAGAAATCCGTTCCATGAAAATAATTATTCGCCTGCGGTAGTACTCAAGGGCACGACTTTTCGCTGTTCAACCTTCAGCTCTTCCGGCTGACCAACGGAAGTATAACTTGCATGGAATAATATTCTTGAGAGCCTGTTTGCCATTACACGGCACTCTTCAGAAAGAAATCTAGCCCACTGATAGCGCCTGGGCATAGTGCATCGACAGTGTGAATAATGCGGCTAAAATATAATGATACTTGTAATTTAAAAACCAATGCTTGTTAAAAACTCGTCAATACTCATAATTTTTAGGTGGTAGAATTTTTGTTAATTTCGTGTAAAAAATAAAACATTTACACCAAAACACAAATACAAAAGTATTTTTGGCACGAAGCAATAAATTAAAAGGCAGAGAGGCGGCGACGATTGAAGAAACCGTATTTATGTTCGAATTCTGTCTCCTAAGAAAAAAGCTTTTGTACCGTAGAAGTAAAGTATTGTTTTTCGTGAATATCACATTGCAGCCACGTTCTTTATTTTTTATCTTCTGAATTGGTATTATCTATCTATGACTATTGTTACGTACGAACAATATGCGTAGTTTAATCGTCTTATTCACGATTTAACAGGGATTCTAAGCTGATTTAAAAGCAAGTTTAAGCTCCACTCGGCCAATTCTTATAAGCTGCATCCGAGATCGACTCTTTAGGGCTTCTTGCAACTCCAGCTCTATTACTCTTCTGGTAAAATAAATGTTTTTCAGGCATCTTAAAAACTTACGAAATACTAAATTTCCAAACATTAAACCTAATCTTAGAATAATAAAAAAGCCTGTTGGATATTTCGTCGTCAGGAATAGAATAATAAGTATTAAAATCGTTGCAAAGCTAACTTTGCAGAAATTAAGAAAATATATTTCTTGATGTTACTTTCCAACTACGCCATATTTGATGACAATGACATTTAAGACGCCAAAATCAAATACTATTAAGAAGCGATATAGTCCAAGATCCGAACTTAAAACGACCTTTGCCGAGCTGATAATAGAATGAAACATATTTTAAAAGAAATTTAGTATAATTAGAAAATATGTTTAGAATAGGTTGCCTAAAAAAATCCTGGAAAGACTATTTTTATTTATTTTTTAAAAAAATGTTTTTAATTAAACATTGCAACATCAAGATAATAAGAAAATGTTTACCCTGACTTAAATATCAAACGTATAGAATGTGCAGCCGTTGGGTTGCCTATTCTTTGCCTGGACAAACTACTCGGTTGTCAGGTTATATTGATATATTGTTTTTATATTGTCAAGCAAGTGAAGGTAACTGGCATCGACATGCCCGCTTATACCTGACAACCGAGTAGTTTGTCCAGGCAAAGAATAGTCAACCCAACGGCTGCACATTCTATACTTTTGATACTTTAAGTCAAAGTAAAAATATTCTTATTATCTTGATGTTGCAACGTTTAGTAAAAAAATTTTTTTTTTAATAATTTTAAATAGTCTGACCAGGAATTTTTTTTGGCAACCTATTATTAACATATTTTCTAATATACTAAATTTGTATTAAAATAATATGTTTCATTCTATTATCAGCTCAGTGAAGGTCGTTTTAGGTTCGGATCTTCTACTAATACGAATTTCGCAGGGTCCGCTAGTTAATCTTGGCCATATTGCAGGAGACTGTGGCGGTAATAAGGGAGCAAAATGCTGAAATGGTCAGGTCGGTGGAATTTGTTTCACAGAAATATGATGAATTAAGCAACAAGTTAGAGAAAATCGAGAAAGAACGAGACGACTGTATAGACTATATCGCCTCACTTGAGCAAAAAGTGGACATTTTAGAAAAAAAGACTCGGGCCACTTATTTGGAAATTAGAAATATTTCTTCACTTCATGGAGAAAACAAGGAACAGCTTTGCTCGTTGGTGAGACAGCTGGGTGAATTTTTGAATATCCCCATTGATCCATCCAACATCCGCGATATATACCGGACCTTCTCTAAAACGGAAAACAACAAACCAATCGTTGTAGAGCTTTCAAGTGTGATAGTAAAAAACAAATTACTCTCAGCGTACAAAAACTTCAACAAATCAAGGGGAGGAGAACGATTTAACACACAACACCTGCATCTTCCAGGAGTTCCTAACGTAATATACATGAGCGAATCACTGACCCCTAAGCTGAAGCGGTTATTTTACTTGGCACGGGAAGTCGCCAAACAAAATGATTATAATTACTGCTGGACCTCCGGTGGCAATGTGTATCTTCGAAAAAGAGAGGGATCCACTCATATCCGCATCAATTCTGAGAAAGACTTAAACAACATTGCTGAAAAGCAATGACTAAACCTTAAAGGAAAAACGCGACATCTAATCTTAAGTTTAAATTTCTCTTGTTTGCACTCATTTTTTCTATTTTTTCTATTTTTAAATGCATCACATATACATATACACTTAAACACAAACTTCACACACACAATCACACACACGCTAAAACCAAATTATGGCATTAGAGTTTCATTATTACTTCCCACAAGTCATGCTACAGATTTATTAAAACAACAAAAAATGTCTGCAATGGACGCACCTTCAAACCTAGCTTCAATATCCATCCCTCACAACCAAGCATACCACACACTATCTCAACTTTGTATTCTTAAATTCGTATTACACTTCGTTTTGAACCCAGTTTCCTTAAAACTATTCAATAATGACGGATAATATAAATATTCTCAGTGAGATTGAACAGGTTAAAGTTTCTGAATCTTATCGTTGCATTCCCGAAGAATGCCATACATACGTGCTGGATAACGAGAATACCTTGAATATCCTGCATGTGAATGTACGTAGTATAGGTTGTAATTTCTCTGCTTTACTGGCTTTACTGCAACGTATTACTATTTCAATGGATGTTATATTACTGTCTGAATGCTGGCTGAGTAAATCTCCTACTTTACCAATACTAGCAGGATTCGTGTCATATAAGTCAACATTTAGAAATCAAAATGACGGTGTCGCTGCTTACGTCCGGGACAATCTAGATCATTCATTTCAATTACCAATAATCAGTGACGCAAACTGTCTACTTTTACATTTTTCTAACAGACTGGCAATTCTGGCAATATATCGCTCACCTTCAGTTAGAAATGTGGATCCTTTTGTGGAATCTCTGGACTCAGTATTGAAGACTCTAAATAAATACAATAGTGTTGCTATCATTGGAGATATCAATATTAATATTTGCCCCTCAACTAACTCAAATGTAGATACCGATACTAAAGCAGATATTTACCTCAATGCAGCTGCTTTGAGTGGAATGTTACCTGCCCATACTTTTCCCACCAGACAAGACAACTGTTTAGATCACGTCATACTAAGAACAAAAACAAACGCAGTTACTCTAGTTTTGGACTCGGACATTACTGATCATGCCCCCGTTGTTTTCTGTTGTGGTTCTAAACCTCACTTAAATTTAAGTAAGCGCACTTATGTCCGCACCGACATAGTAGCATGCTCCAAAGAATTACAGTCTGCTGATTTCTCATCTATCTATGATTGTTGTGAACCTGAAAAGGCAACTACTACACTTATAAACATTATTTCAAAAACGATTAGCGCTCACACTCGAAACGTGATTGTGCCCAGCAGGAAAAGGATAATCAAACCCTGGATCACTCCTGGTTTACTCAGGTGTCTGAGAAATCGCGACAGACTGTTCTTACAAACTAAAAAAGACCCCTCTAACACTAACAAATGTATAATATATAAGAGGTATAGGAACTTCATTAATAACCTTTTAAAAAAAATTAAACAGGAATACGAAAGAGCGGAATTCAAGAAGTTGAAAAATAATCCTAAAGCTACTTGGAACCTAATTAAAACTACTGGTAACATTAGGAAGTCCACCTCCTCTAGTACTGAACTATTGCACCTGTCCATTCCAAATATGTCCCCTATAGACTTCGTAAACTTCTATTTTGCCAACATCGGAAAAAACTTAGCGCTCAAAGTAACTTCCTCACAACCTCTTCTCTCTGCTGTCGATAATTAAGGCACTTCATCGGGCTCAACGTCTAATTCCGATTCTATGTCCCTACTTGATACTGATGAGGTTGAAATTGAGGACATTATTCGAAACTTAAAGGGATCTTCTGCGACCGGTTGGGACGGCATACCTACATCTTTGCTTAAGGCTGCATTGGCATCCTTGGTTTCTCCACTTAAGCACGTGTTAAATCTTTGTCTCACATCTGGTATTTTCCCCTCACCTTTCAAAAAAGCTCTAGTACACCCTATCTTCAAAAATGGAGACAGAGGCAGTGTCGATAATTACAGACCTATTTCAGTGCTTACTTCTTTGTCCAAAATCCTTGAAAAGATCCTCAATAAAAGACTTATCTCTTACTTTAATCAAAAAAACATCATAGCAGATAACCAGTACGGTTTTCGAAAGGGAAAATCGACTGAAGATGCTGTCCTACGTTTAACCGAATTGGTATCTAAGAACTTTAACTCTAAACTCAAAACTCTTGGTATTTTTCTTGATCTTTCAAAGGCATTTGACACTGTCTCTGTCCCGATCTTGCTGCGTAAACTTCATAATGCGGGTGTTCGGGGCATTGTTTACCAAATTTTCCAGAGCTACCTCAGCGACAGATCACAGCGTGTTGTTATAGACGGTATTATAAGTCATGATGAAAAACTCACCTTTGGTGTGCCGCAGGGGAGTGTCCTTGGACCCACCCTCTTTCTCCTGTATATTAATGACCTCTGTAAACTATCATTACCAAATTGTGAGATCATTACGTATGCCGATGACACCGCTCTGGTAGTTCACGGATCCAACTGGAGCGATGCTTGTACAAATGCGGAATTGGCGTTAAGTACTGTAATGCATTGGTTGCAAATTAACTTAATGACCCTCAACCTTAAGAAAACGAATTTTATTACCTTCGCTCCCAATGCATCTACCTTACCCTTTTCTACGTACGCAATATCTGCTCACAGCACTCTTTCCTGTCAAGCTTCTAGATGTGATTGTATTAAAATAACACGTGCGATTAATATTAAATATCTTGGTATCTGGATTGACCAGTGTCTATCATAGAAGGAACATATTATTGTTACTGTGAGCCGTGTAAGGAAATTGATTTACGTTTTCAAAAACCTTAGGTCAGTCCTTGATATAGCCACACTCAAAACCGTATACTATGCCTTAGGGAAATCGATTTTGTCCTACTGCATCACAGTCTGGGGAAACTCCGGTAAAACTCAGCTGCTGCGACTGGAGAGAGCACAGAGGGCCATTCTTAAAGTAATGTGTTTCAAGCCAATTCTTTATCCAACCTCCCAGTTATATGAGCTTACTGAATTGCTTACTGTCCGCCAAATCTACATACTTCAAACCTTATTACGCCAGCACTCCCAATTATTATATAACCGTGACGTAACTTCAAATAAACGTAGACTCGACCTGATCTGTAAACCTGTACGTTGTAGGCTAGCCATATCCAGACGTCATTTCTATTATTTTGCACCCCGAATTTATAATAAAGTGAATAGAATATTAAACTTATATCCGTTAACTTATCGCCAGTGTAAGATGTCTATAAGCAGTTGGTTACTAAACTTATCATACTTGGATACGGAAAATTTTTTGAGCAGTTGCTAGAACTTACTTTAATATGTTACAAACTTACTTTTTAAAAATCGAAAAATAATAAAAATTACCGACACACACACACACACACACACACGCAAACACACACACACACACACACACACACACACACACACACAGATATATATATATATACACCTCTTCGGCACACAGTTCACTTACATTTTTAATCTTTGGAGGTGGGCGCTAACAGCTGCAACTCAGTTATAAAACTAATGTCGCTGTTATCGTACACTAATTGCTGAATCTACCTTTTAATTGCTGAATAAAATTTTTATTATTATTATTTATTATTATTATTATAATCATAAAAGTAGCTGTAAGTTTCATCCAACAAATCTAACTTTTTTACGATATTCCTATAACAGAGATGTGTGCATATCATAATCTTAATCGTTGCAGTCTATCGGTCTAATCCTGAACGTCAAAAACAAAACGGTTGAAAAGTATTAAATAAACTTACAACATAATTTTGCTGTACGTCAGTTTTCATTTATAAAAATATTTATATTTTCTTGTAATTGTATATATTGGACACAGTGTTTCATATTTTAAGGCAATATAAACAAGAAAGACAGAAAATTTTTAGAAAAAGTTGTTCGCGCTTCTACTCGATCGTATTACCAATGGAGAGTTTATACCACTTGAGTACCTTTGTAACTTTGGAGAAAACCAACTATATCTACCGGGGTGGTAGAATCTACCTCCTAGTGGTCCACCCTGGGCAACGGCATCTTTTGTTTTCTAACAAATGATGACGGCTAACAGATCCCTCTGCCGTGGTAGGCTTCGTAAAAGGCCGCCTGGATGCTACCATCCTCCTGCCGGAGTCCAGCGCCAAACAGTTTTTCTGTGTTCCGCTGGTGTGTGGGAGAACCAGTAGCTTTGGGTAAGCTCGCTCCATCTTAGGCTTCTTCTTAACCGTATAGTTAAGTATGTAGTCCAGAGCAAACCCATTATTTCTAAAATAAATAAAAAAATCTCTTTTTGACAGGAAAACAGAACTAACTTTGAGAATTACACAGTAAACAAGCGTGTTCAGGCCACTTCCAACCTCTTTTCACTTTTTAAATTGACGCGACCATTAGATAAGAGACCGAACGCGCGCAATTCAAAATTCGAATCTGATGAAAAAACAAATGAACGCAAGTTACGCATTACAAATTGTCGCCCCGCTATCACTGTCCGCTGTTCCCGTTGTGTTTTTATACCTTTAATAAATTTGAAACCTTAGAATGATAACACCTAGAAGCCGCGTCTGAACCAAAAAGTAAGCGTAAACGCGTGCCATTTAATTATCCTTGTGTGCGTAAGCTGAATAAATCTACGCTCTTCTAACGTACA
Source organism: Anania crocealis (assembly GCA_949315895.1). Taxonomy (NCBI): domain Eukaryota; kingdom Metazoa; phylum Arthropoda; class Insecta; order Lepidoptera; family Crambidae; genus Anania; species Anania crocealis. Next base: position 5,148,574 of record OX438856.1, read on the forward strand.
CAAATATGACTTCAGTGTTACTATCATCGGGCGTTTACCCACAAAAAATGTGAAAACGTGTTGTTTTGTTATACGACGATTTGCCATGTGTTTGGTATGATCTTTAAATACATAAGAAAATATGATTACATTCATAAGTATATTACATATTTATTAATCTAATGTGTTTAAATTTAAATGCCTGTATGATTGTATAAATTCACATTAAGAAATTATTTTCATAGAATTAATAACACCAACATTTAGTCTAAACAGTTTTAAATAGCAGTTATGGCAATTTCAATATTTTTCTCAATATTAAAAACCAACTAAAAAAAACAGTGTGCATTTTATTTCCCTCAACTAGCAACACTTCAGACGACTATTTGGATCAGCGGTAATAAACGCTGCTTCTGAGCCATGGGTCGCGGGTTCGATCCCCGCACAGTACAAATATTTGTGTGCATGAACATGTCTGTTTGTACTGGTCTGGGTGTTTTCTATGTATAATAAGTATGTATTTACAAAAAAAAAAGTATATAAGTAAGTTTATGGGTTGTCTAGTACCCCATGCGACAGGGTACTTAATAGTACCTTAATTTGGGACTAGATGGCTCTGTGTGGCCCAGTGAGGCGTGTCTTAAATATTTATTTTATTACACTGATGTTGAAAGATTTTGTGTTTCAAATTATTCGTTTTTAATTCGATTTACGTACAGTAAAATGTAAAAAATGTAAGTACTTACCTGTAAAATGAAACTTTATCACTTTTTTTTTGTTTCTCTGATATGCTAGAACACTTCTTCATAGTGCCAACAGTCATTTTAAATTATTTTTCGCATAGATTTAAGTATATTAAATCTATGATTTACGGAGCCAGATTTGGCTAAGTTTTAGTTGCAAGTTTAAACATATTATATAATAAGTCCAGGAATATTTAAGAGCTGCATTTCAAGATTATACCTGATAAACAAGACCAATATTAAATAAAGAAAAGGTGGCCATCCGTCGGAGACGATTCAAAGATATCTAATACATATAATATTGATACCGAAGCCGCTGCAAGTAAGTGTTTTATCTGACTTCTTATGCTAGCGAATGTTTGAATTGTGTTGGAGATAGGAAGTGGTATATTATACTTTCACCTTCCTTATATTTTCCCCTGCTATATTTCGTTCTTTCTTTCACTATTACCTTTGTACACCTGCACCTTTGTACTGCTCAAAAACTGCCTATGTCCTGTGGGTAATATTGCATTTGGCTCCCACAAAGTGGCTTCACCACTGGCGCTGTGACGCGTACCGGGCGCGGCGCTATACCATTATGCCAACAATAGTATAGCGCCGCGCCCGGTATGCGAGGAGATCCGGGTTCATTTTGATTAAAAACTTTATTACAGTTATGGTCCTAAACTAACTGCACGGCGCACGCGGTTAGCTATGGACAGCGTGTGCAGATAATATTGACTTCACATGACTGCAGCTGACCGCGTGAAGTTTATATCATGACTGAACGAAGTCGAACGTACAGCAACTGCATGCAGTTGAATAGATGGACTGCACGCGGTTGCTTCGATGCAGTCCGTCTGATAGCAGCCTTAGTGTTTCTTCCGAAGAATTTAATCAGATTAAGAAAACCTGCCACCTGTTCCAGATTCAAGCAAATTTACCAAGCATATTTTCCTAAATTGACTTGACCGGGAATCGAAATCGGATACGTCGTGCGTGTCGTCAAAATATCCATTATTATCCGGATTCATATTGATCTATCGCAAAAAAGATACTTAAAATCAAATAACTTTTACTGCACAGTATCTCTGTTATATCCATTGAATAAAAACGACCATTGAAAGGAATGAAATAGAACTAACGTTTCGTTCAGTGAAAGGCTAGAGTGTTCATACATATGGAATTAAATTGTTATTCGCAACCATAAATTTAATAAACAGCAATCATATAGAAGTTTCTCAATACCAGCGTGATATTGGTTTCCACTTCGCGAAGCGGTGGGAATATTCCCTCACTGAGCTAAAGGCTCTATTTAAAAATATATCAAGGAAAGGTCTTTGATGGGGATCAATTTATTGTGGAAATCCCGTAAACCGTAGTAGGTATATCGAAATATTCCATGCGATTTATTCCGCCGAAAAGTTTTTGGATCGCGTGATGGTAGCCTTACAGTAAATGCCTCCCTACAAATTTATTTATTATTGTCACTGTTTTAAGTCTTGTGAACTTTATCTGCTTCGAGCACGAAAGGTATTTCGATTTTAGGAAATTGATTTGCCCTCTCTTATTGAGAAAATAACAATAATAATAAACTGTAATGTGCACAAAAAAACACTCCAAGAAACTTGAGAGTATTATGAAGTCGTTATGAGTTAGACATTGTGGTGCATCGAATGATTACTTGGATCTAATCAATGATCTAATAAACTCTTACTGCACAGGCAGAACACAAAAAGTTTACATTAAAGGACTTGAGTTTATAGGGTCGGCCCTTATCATGGGTCTCTGTGCGGAAAGTATTAGGATCCCTGCTATTTTTAATTCACATAAATGACCTTTTCAACTATATACTGTAAGATGGTATTAATTTCGGAAGATCCATCAATGATTTTTAAAAATAAGAGAGGCAGAGATTGTCTTAGAATGTTAACAACACTAAAGTGTTAAATTTACTAAGACCAATGTAAGGTTTTCCACCACCTATACAGGATGAAGTTTTAACCACTTTCCAAAAATTTTATATGCGTTCAGTATCGTATTTAAAGCCTATTTATGAAGTAAAAAATTTAAATCAAGTTGTCACCCGAAATTATTTTTCGCTATATAGTTTCCAATTTTTACGGTCCCAGACCTGTTATGGTATAAAGGGAAATACAAAAACTTATGAATAGTATTGTAATGAATAAATGAGATGCACATCGCGTTAAAAAAATGCTACTAGGATGCATTATCAAATTTTTTTGATTTTTGGAGGGCATTTTCAAAGTGCTTTATCTTCACATTTTTGTACTGGGCTATACCAAAAGAAAAAATACGTCATTTGTTTTTTGCCTCGTAGATTACTATATCAAAATTTGGAAAGTGGTTAAAATTTCACCCTGTATAATTTTAAACGATGAACCATTTGAAACTGTAAATTCCACTAACTTTTTAAGTATAACTTTATACTCTCCTGAGCAATGGGGTGCCCATATTACATAGGTATCTGTATGGAAGACTTACTTCAGATACTTATGCTGTAAGAAAGATAAGGCAATTGGCTGATTTTGAAACGAACATATTAGTATATTTTAACTACTTTCACAGTCTCATGTCATATGAAATTCTGTTATGGGGCTTAGCGGCAGATATTGAGTCTATTTTTAACTTTGCAATTAGGGCGGTTTTTTATTATATTTCTTCCTTAATTTTTTACAGAAACGTTTAATTGTACATTTTAAATTGCACTGCTACTAACCACTGAGATTAGTCCACAATGCAATACATGTTCCAGGTATTTCAATCGACCACTTCTCCGGGACAGTTAATAGGCAACAGTGGAGCAATATCTGCCACTCATGAGTAGGTATTAATTATACAGCACGTACCTCTAGATATTTGATTATTGTCATAAATACGAATGTAAGAATAATATCACTTGCTCATCCGTATGGAATAACGAGTGCGGGTTGCACATTGAGATAACCCTGAATTTTCAGGCATTGTCCAAAAATGGTCTGGCTTTCCGGTTTGACTGTTATGGATGTCTGGCGGCATTATTGTACCTCAATGTAACAGTAACCGTGTTACCTTGTTACCTTGTTACGGGTACTACAAGGTAACACGGTTAATGTACACCTTTGATTCTTTGCAATTCTGCCTAATCGGATTTGTCCTATGAATTGGTAAATTATTTTCCTTGATCAAGTTCACAAAATAGCAATTTTCTGTTAACACTGTTTTACACGACTTAAAGCCACATGTGCTTGGTCTTTATTAAAAGTTTAAGCTGTTACGATAAGTCAGTTATCATAATCATATAAAAATATTAGGACAGACTACCAACGTACACATTGCATAGTTTGATTTACAAACACAAAAGTACAAATAATAAACAACCGATCCTTTCAATGTATTTAATAATATTCTTATATCAGCCGTTAAAAAAAAACAATATAATTATTCAACATTATTATACTTTCTGATAAAACTGTACAATTTACTTTTTATAAAAGTGTTTGTTCTTTTTAATACTTTTATTTATTTAGAGTTGCGTCGGGGTATATCGCTAAATAACAAGCTTTAAATAATCTATCTTACTAAAAAAAAACTTTGCAATATTCAAAAGTAAGCATTGGATGTTTCACTTCCTAGTTTAATTTTTTTTTGCTAACTATAACATTTCCAACTGACCTAGGGAAAATTTATTAATAGTGTTAATAATAATAGTAGCACTTAATTTTCATATACCTTTTTCTGTTCCTTTCGGTGACACGCTCAGCCGCAGCAAAGAAAATTGGCCGCAGTCTATTAATGTAGTGTATTAGTTTAAGCTAATTACACGAATTATATATTAGTCAAAAAATGTATTAGAAAGGCAATTACTGATTATACATACAATACATACAATGTGGGTGCGTACCGGTCGGGGGTGTGCCTGACTGGGACCATAACGGGACCATAGCAGCCACTGCAAATAGGTTAGCATAGAGACTGATATTTGTGAATCTCGTTCTCATGCCTGCGCAGACGAAGGATTTTTGTCCGCGGACTTTTTTGTCCGCTAAAATAGATCGCTTACTACAACATCGAGTAACGCAAACGAGGGATTAAAAGTACCGCGTACAAAAAGTCCCCCGAATCACCGAGGACATGCAAAGAGAGACCGGACAAAAGTTCGGGGGAGTCCCGGGAAGAAATAGAACTCTTGTGATTAGGCGAAGCGACGCACATGGCGGACTTTAGTCCGCGTTGTGCGTTCGAGAGTGACCTACGTATGCACGACGATAAACGAACAAATGATCGCACACCGTGTGCGTTGAGTCCGCGGTAACTCCGCGACGGACTTTTTATTCGCGGAGAGTATTTTTTTCTCTGACGCGGAGAAAAGTCCGTCGTCTGCGCAGGCCATAAGAGATGACAATCGTAAGTTGCTGAGTAAAGTTGTAACTTTGGTTATATATTTATTTAGAAAACGATCTTACTTTTTGCACGTCGTCGCGTTCAGTTAAAATCACTAAATACAATACCTTTTAAAAATATTTTTTAAAAAGATAGAAAACGAATTACTGAAGGAGTAGTTAGTTGCTTAATTACATTGGAGAAATCCAGTATAATTCAAGGGGGGTGACTTGCGCCTTGATAAAATTAGTGTCACATTGTCATAATAACTGGAAGGGTTTGTAACCCAACATGTAGCGAGCAACAAAAGGGTCAGAGGTAGTGTCACCAAAGTATCGACGCCTTGATTATCGGTATTTTCTTATTTTTACTTTATAGGTAACGTATTCACTAACTTTATAGGCTATATAGACCATATTTAAGTGTTCACATCAAAGGATAAATATTAGTTTAATCATGTTTAATTTTTAAAGCTAGAGTGAATAGGCTGCTTCTGGGTAAGCTCGCTCCATCTTAGGCTTCTTCTTAACCGTAGAGTTAAGTATGTAGTCAAGAGCAAGCCCATTGAATATTAAAAAATATATTTATTTTTCCTCCAAAACGGCAAGTGTTTTTGGAGACTGAACAAACTTAATATTGATACGGTTTATTTCGTACAGTTTTCTATAAGACATAATAATACAAAGTCAACGTCAACGTTAATTCACAGGTTTTTTACTCTGATGCAAAGCTAACCACTCAACTGTAATAATAAATATTTTCATATCCCTTCGAATGACGATTCGCAATCCTCACGCCATCCCCGCCATCTCAAAGTTCTGCCTTTCGGAAAAGAAATAGAATAGAAATTGTTTATTTGCTTAAAACATGGTATATAAGATGTTACAATTTTTGAGAATCACATGTTTTGGTATATAAAATTGCATGCAAATTTAAATAAAGTCACAAAATCAACCATGGCCAATATTTATATATATAATTCTTCTGTGAGTGTGTATGTCACTGAACTTCTCTCAAACGACTGGACCGATTTTGATGAAATTTTTTGTGTGTGTTCAAATCTGGGAATGGTTTAGATTCACAATTTTGTCGGGGATAATGTTAGGGTAGGGGTAGGGGTAGGGTAGGGGTAGGGTAGGGGTAGGGTAGGGGTAGGGTAGGGGTAGGGTAGGGGTAGGGTAGGGTAGGGGTAGGGTAGTAAAATATTAAAATTTTATAAACTATTTTTTGTTAGCCATTTTAGTAATTTAATCATTTTTATGGGAAAACAACGTTTGCCGGGTCAGCTAGTTAATTATAAGTCATTTGCCACATAGAAAATCTTTTATATCATAAAAGTTTTGCTCACTTAACCATCTAAATAGTCTGTTTTGAAATAAATTAATAGGGAGCACCTTCATATTCTCAGGTATTTTATTGTAAATGCGTACACACATGCAGAGTACACTCTTCCCATACTTGCTTGAATGTGGTATGTCATTAAATATCAGTCTATTAGGGCGTCTTAATTTCTTATTTGCTGTTCTTTTGAATAGCTCTGGATTTTTGTGAACAAACACTGCCACTTCGAGGATATAGAGTGATGGCAGTGGTAACAATCCAAGAGCTTTAAAATAAACACTATTGCAAAGATCTTTGTAACATCGAATTATCACTCTGTAAAAGGTTGTGAATAATCTTAACCATTATTGTGTAAGATGTGCGTGTATTGTACGGTATGTACTCACAAGTTCAGTTTATGAAATTTAAAATTACTTAGGTGAAATTTAGAAAACCACCTTTCCTTTTTTCTTCTTCTTTTCTGGTTATATAGTAATCTAAAAAGCCTCTTGAAATTGCAAGAGAATGCTGACATTGTTACATATGGCAACATAATAGAAATTAATACTCATAGAATTCATACAGATCTGCAGTAAGAAAAGAAAGAATCAGATACAGTGTTTCTTTTTTTTGAGGATTAAATTTTACCACTTTCTCAGGGTCATAAATATTCAAGTTTCAAGAAGGAGGCTATAAGTTATCCTGCAGATGGACCACAGATAGACAGGCATGAAGAAACTGAAATGATTACTTCTTGACTACGAAACCCTAAAAACCATAGTTAGTTATTTCCAGATTTCTACCATGTACCTTGTTTTTTATGAGTTTCCGATATTTCGGCACTGTTGCAAGCGCCATGAATATAATGTTATGAATTATCATTGAGGTCAAACTACATCCATCGATAGAAAATTTTCACAACACTTCAGGATTCAAGGCTGATATAAAACGGAGCCTTAGAATGAAAACTTTGCCATTGTTGCGGAGGCATGGACGGTCGCATTGTTCAAGTTATATTAAAGTGGGAGTTTAATACTTCAAAGGATTACCGTTAGATGTGGTCATGAGGCTATAATAACCCGACTACTTTGGATGTTGGAAATTAATTTATGTCAAAGTTAGAGGCAACGTGACCGTGCCAAGTTTTGAATCAAACTATTACTATGACCTGATTTTATTTGATTACTTAGTGGGAAACTATACTCAAAGTTGTTGATCATTACGTATGTACCTAGTACAAATTAAATAGTCCAGCTGGGTAAGTCTAGAAATTTCGAGAAAGATATTTTTCGACAAATGCAACTCGGATGGGTAGCGTTCAGGGAGCTACGAAAAATCTCCACCTTTTTAATTACCTCAATGTGTCATGACGTAACCTTTGACCAGTGCATGTTGCCAGATTAGTTGTTGTTTACTGATGGAACTGAAACGTGGTCGCTTAATATGGGTCTCATTCGCACAGTGGGCAATGGAGAGAGCAATGATTAGTATTTGTCCACCTCCATGGCGGAATGGCATACACACCGGTTTTCAAGACGTCGCCTGCTCCGTGGACCCGATTTCCTGATGGGTCAGTGCAGGAAAGAAGTAATTTAATACATTTTCTCGTTGGTGTTTGGGATACCTTCTTTGTATCTGATTTCCACATTGCTTTAAATACTTAATCACTTTGGGATCAGATCAATGTATGTGATGTCGTCCACATTTATTAGCAGCAGCGAGTTGGGGTGACGGACTAGTGGTCCACCCTGGGCAATGGCATCTTTGGTTTTTCTAACCAATGATGATAACTGATCCCTCTGCGGTGGTAGGCTTCGTAAGAGGCGGCCTGGATGCTACTATTACCCTCCTGCCGGAGTTCAGCGCTAAACTGTTTTTATGTGTTCCGCTAGTGTGTGGGAGAACCAGGACCTCTGGGTAAGCTCGCTCCATCTAAGGTTTATTTTTAACCGTAGAGTTAAGTATATAGTCAAGAGCAAGCCCATTGTTCATTAAAATGAAAAAAAAAAAGAGTTGTGTGGCGCACACCAATGCCAATTAGCACTGCATGCACTGCCTACTACGTCTAACTAAATAGAATACCGATCCCTGCATTATTCTTACAGTATTTTTTTTAAACTTAGGTAGCTAATACAAACCCTACCCAGAATAGCTGTGCGCGCCACTGCCTGCCAGTTAGAATCAAAAATGAAGAAATAGGCAGGAGAACTGTGATGACCGGCATCGCTCAAATAATCGCGGAGATAAAGTGGCAGTGGAAGGGACACGTAGTAAGATGAATCGAAGAAGAACCTATATACAACTATGTTAACTTGTTTTATTTTGTAACTAAATAATATGTGGTTAAGTGACAGATGCCCTTTTTTGCTTAATAATAAGGTAAAATACTTGTGACTGTGTGACTTGTGAAAATTCAAGCCAACACATTTTTCGGCTTAGTAATATTATTTGTTTACAGGTTACCGGCGTGCGGAAAGGTTAAAATAAATAACATTTAAATTAAATTTGTGTTAAATCAAATTAAGATAGATACGTTCGCGTATCACTTTACTTGCAAAATTTTAATATAGTGCACACCTAAATTACAATGACAATGTATATATTGTTTAAGTATATAGTGTCGTTGTGTTTAGATTTAGGTTGTGTATTACTCGTAAATTAAGTATTTATGTTTGAGTAGCACTTAAGCTTTAGATGTGGTTTTGTTTGACTGTGATTATTTTCACTTTAAGTACTCTACTTCACCTTCCCCTTCCTTTTTTATGGAGTACCCAATGTCCAACGGTTGTCTGGAAGAAATCACTGTTGGCGATAAGACCACCGAAGTTGTATATCCTTTTTTTTATTTACTGTAAACTTAATTTTTATTTTTGGTGTGCAATAAAGAGTACTCTATCTACCTATCTATCTATTTATGTATGGTAAGAGCTTTATGGATACATATGTGTTTAAAAAAAACATTGTTAAAAACTGACGACAAAACCCTCTTACATGTTCCGACACGCAACTGTCGGGATTATAAAAAAAAACATTCGCATATTTTTATAAAACTGATAAGCTGAAATAACTTTGTAACTTTACGACCATAGAACACAAAACTAAATTAGTTCATATTTATAAACTTTGTCAAAGCGTTACCACCAAACAGAAGATATTGAGTATACGCTCAAACGTGTTTTTATTGAAGTCATTCTAGTCGCATGGTGAAAATTGCGGATATGGTGGCATTGGGACATTTTAAGATACTTCTCGTCATCTTAGTCGGGAAGTGTTTGGGTCAATGTCATATTGTTCAGCAATCATTTGTAGCTCACAGGGTAGTTCCAGATGTGGTGGGGTACCCGCCTAGAAGCTCACTGGAAGTAAGTACCAACTCAATATAATTAATAACTAGGTATACTTTAAATTTATCAGAACATACCTTATTACGATTTTATTGCATTGCTGAATGGCTGAGAGTTTTTAAATACCTATTATTCTGACTAACATAATTTATAGTGTGTTTTAATCGTATTTAAAGTATTATAAACATTTTTTTTTTCAATAACAATTTAAAAAATATATATATAATATTTTTGTTGAATGCAAAAAAAAAAGTCATGAAATTCGGTTGTCAAATTTTAAAAATTCTACTCTGGACTGAAATTTTTTAGTCAACCCATTTGCAATATATTTTTTGGCATATTTAATTGTATATAAAAACTTTTCATCCAATATATAGCTCGGTGAAGGTCGTTGTATGGTGGGATCTTGGACTATAAGGCAGAACCAAGTTAGCCTGCTATAATTTACCGAAAACTACCAAAAGTACATATTGTGTTTTTTCTACACTCCCTTCAATTAAGATTCTGCATATAAATCTTATTTAATGTAATTAGGTATATTACCCTACCGGTGCTCAACCTACTCAAGGCAATATACTATGGCAATCACAGTTAAAGCAGAAACCTTATGTGAAGTGGCGGGCTAACCCTCATCGCTACTACACGCTAATTGTATCAGGTAAACATATTTTCATAATTTACTATCTTATCATGTAAAATCAGTTTTATTTCTGCAAATTTATAAGGCCCTGCAGGCACTATTACACGTCCCAATATTAAAACTTACCACTGCATCGGGACAAGTCTGGCCTAGTGCCGATAAGAAGCAGCGCAAGTAACTATGCGTATCGTCAAATAATTATTACATCGATTAATACGCCTCGTTGCATTGGTCTGAATACTGGACCAAGACCGCGCGGTCCCGGGTTCGATCGCTTTCGAACAACTCGGGTTTGTAATCACCAACCCGTATTTAGCAAGCTTGATAACTTGAATTCAATAATGAAGGCCTTTTCCTTTTAGTGGGACGATTATAGTCATACATTTATAAAAATAATTTGTTTGATTATTTTAGATCCCGATGCCCCATCGCGATTTGCACCAAAAGACCGGGAATGGTTGCATTGGTTGGTGATCAACATTCCCGGAGATAAACTAGCTGCTGGGGAAACCATATTCGACTATTTGCCCCCGGGTCCCCCACCTGACACTGGCCTGCACAGATATGTCTTCTTAGTGTACCAGCAACCATCAAGAATCAGTTTCACTGGATCTAGGTAAAATAAGTGAATAGTTATATTATAAATTATTATAAATTATAAATATTTCAGACATGCCACACTGGGCCACACAGAGCCATCTAGTCCCAAATTAAGGTACTATTAAGTACCCTGTCGTATGGGGTACTAGACAACCGATAAACTTACTTATATACTTTTTTTTTTTGTAAATATATACTTATAATACATAGAAAACACCCAGACCAGTACAAACAGACATGTTCATGCACACAAATATTTGTACTGTGCGGGGATCGAACCCGCGACCCATGGCTCAGAAGCAGTGTTTACTACGGCTGATCCAAATGGTCGTCACTATATATAATTAATAATATTTGTACTTATACAAATTGTTATTTAACGCCGTAGATCCTGCGATTTTTTTAATTTACCAAAATGCACCTATTTTCCGAACTTTTAAATCTTTATTATCTTCGAAATTATACCATACATTAAAACTTTCCACCAGATCAGCAACAAAATAGGAGGTATTTGATATGGCGAAGACTTTTAAATCTCAGGTGTATATTCAAACGCCAATAGAATTTCGGGACGACTTGACAGCTGTCAATAAATGTGATTAATTTCGCCAAGGGGAAGCATAGAAGGCTATAGAAAACACATCCGTTATTATTTTAATTTTCTTATTAAAATTATCCTTAATAATGTTAAAAATGTGAAATTAATTCTATATGTCTGTGTATAACGCATTTACGCTTATGCTATTAAACTAAATCGATTTTTATGAATTTTTAAAAATTGATTATAACTAGAAAAAAATCGGTCAAGTGCGAGTCGGACTCGCGCACGAAGGGTTCCATACCATTGACTAGGTAAACAACAGTAGGTACCTACATTCATTTAGTTAATGTAGTGCCTACCTGTTACCATTTATTGATAATGGGCAAAAATAGGCAAAAAAATACGTTTTTTGTATTTACATATAAATTTTATTTTAATTTTATAATTTATTATTAAACTTACAAAACAACTGAGTGTTATTTTAATATTTCAAGTGCCTACCTATTGCCATTATTAATATAGAGCAAAAAAGGACAAAAAAATCGCGTTTGTTGTATGGGAGCCTTAAATATTAATTTTATTTTGTTTTTAGTATTTGTTGTTAATTATTGCGGTAACAGAAATACATAATTTGTAAAAAAGAATACCTGTCTAGCTATCGCGGCTCTTGAGATACAGCCTGGTGACAGAGCGACGGACAGACGGACAGACGGACAGACAGCGAAGTCTTAATAATAGGGTCCCGTTTTCACCCTTTGGGTACGGAACCCTAAAAAGGACATATTTGTATCCCACATCAGGATACAGGTTTCCGCTTGCGTGATATAACGTGCAGTTCACGAGAGCATGGCGCTTAAGGGAGTACTAGAGCCATGTGCTGCCCCCAGTTGATTTAATTTTATTACTTCTAAACAAGATAAATTCTCAAAAAACTAGAACAGTATCATTTAAGCATATTACCTCTAGTGTATTTAGTGTTGGTGGGTACCCAATTTTCAGTCTAAATATTGCAACTGATATTATATGGTATTATCATCCTATCAAATGATATTAGAATATGATAATATCTACCCTGTCAACCCTTTCAATACTTAACACTTAAAGACTCGCGCTTCAAATTGCAACACAAACGCTCGCTACCGGGTCCAGCGGACCCTGAAAATATCACGTGTTTATTTCAAAACTGCTTAATGAAAGTGGTTGGTATCTTTTAATATCGTTGATAATGTTCAAATAGAAAACAAATATTCAATAAAATACGAATATCTATTAATCAAATGGTCAGTCCAAAAATATAAGGAATTTTGGCATAGTTATATTACTAAACTTAGACTAATGGTTATAAATTCTGTAACGATATATTTCAAACTAAATCTACTAAAAAAATTAATAAGATATCAATCATCAAAGGAACAAGCAAAATCAACTTTTAAAATCAACAAATTAAGGATTATAATTTTTGGGATATAATCACTTTCCAACAGAGTTCTACAATTTTCTTCATCAAACTAAGCTTTATAAATTTACACAAATATTTTTCACATGCCCTATACTATGGTCGAAAGGTACTAAGATTGGAAACGTCGAAAACTTCGTAATTTTTAAGTAATTCAACAAATACAAGGGACTGGGTCCACTGGACCCATTAGCGAGTCCTTAAGTGTTAAGAAGTAATCTCTCGTCTTATTAGAAATAGTTAAAAAAAACTCTCAGGTTTACGAGGCTAACCTGACGAGATTAGACTACGTCGATTTTAGGAAGTTTTATTGGCAAAACCCAAACTGACATATAGTGTAAGTGGATCCCCGAAGTTAGTTATTATATATCCCCGTTAGTTGACCGAAGTTCTAATACTGATAGCACTACATAGTTAAAAGGTAAAGGTAATGTAAGGTCGGTGTGGTTTTATAGAAAAAAAATATGGTTGTAATGAAAATGTGTAACTCTTACTTAAAATATTTTAAATCATAATGAGCTTTTCAAAAACCCAATTTACTAGCTATACATTTCATATTTTACACTAAACAAGGGTTATGTTTTCCAGGGAATTACAAAACCGTGGGAAATTCTCTGCAGATCAGTTCGCAGCGCAACACAATCTAGGACGCGCCTACGCTGGAAACTTCTTTTTGACACAAAGCGAAGCCAGTGAATAGCTATTTGTAATGCAACAACCTGGTTTAAAATATAAATAAAAAATATTTTTCCAATAATTTCTATTGGCAACATCAGCATGAGTACCTAACATCTTACTCGTATCTGCAACTGTATGTACACCTTTATGAATCTCCTTCTGTTTGTCAAAACAAATTACGAGGACTTAAGTATAGAAATGAATTAGATGAACCGGACTATGTAGCTGCATGACACGAGTGTTTACACTGACATTTCGAAACATAATCGGAATTACACTTAGTTTACTATGAGTACTTATGGATGATTTACTTATCCTGCTGAGTTTGAGATCTTGATATCTGTTCAATATTTAGCTTAGTTATCTAGCACAACAATATTTTTCTTTTGTTTTGTCTAATTGCTTACTTACTTGGGAATTGTCAGAGGCACGACAACCTGCGAAACGGAACGCAAAAAAAAGAAGCATCGCATCATGGCTGCCATCAGTCAGTCGGTTTTGTGCCTAACGGACTCGTGCGCGCTCCGCAAAATAATATCAAAACCAAACCAAAAAATAATTCAGCGATATTATCCAAACTCTACCGGCATCTACAGTCACGAAGATCGAAGGTAACATCTGGAGGCCTCCAGCAAGCAGCGTCAGGAGCCGTGTGCAGGTAGTGCTACCAGACATTTTCCGGTAGTTGCCTATAAGTACCTACTCTCTTTCCCTAACAATATCCATTAAAAAACAACAGTATTCATCGTTCTGTTCTCCAGCACATCATCATTGAGCTATATTAGTCTACCATTAGACATAAATATTTTCTAAAGCAGGATTTTTCTTTAATTGTCACGCTTGGCAGGCGGGTTGACAAGTTTTGCCAATAGTAAAGAGAGCGCTCCTTTTTATGCCTTCATTTTGTTTTTGTAAGTTTTTGTTTGTTACTTTCTTTTTAACTAAACGGGCCTTTTTAATCGTAATAAATGGGCTGGCAATAAATATAATATTGATACTTACATTTATTGTTTATTGGTATGTACATTGTATTTTAATCTCCTTCATTAATATACACATGAGAAAAATACTAGTACCTATGCAATACAAGTTCCGAATCGTTAACACAAATAGCTCACAACATTATTGACGTATGTGGAGTAAAAACTAAAAATGAACGCAATGGGTAGGTGTTACTTAAATACAAGCTTGGTCATTTTAACACTCAAGTTAAAAATGACAAATCAAAGGCACAACGAATGAATGCTGATGTTACTCAACTTAATAAGTAGATGTATTGAGATACGCATTGTATTGCTTGGAAGACACATAAACGTAGGGATATTGCTTGCGATGAAAAGTGGATTATTTTTGATGATCTTCAGGGGACATACACCTATAAGGTCTAATTAAAAACATTTGTGACTTGTCAATTTTAGTGTCATCATAACATTATAAAAAAGTATTGTCGTCTTGCTAGTCAAAACGATCATTCACAGCGTCTTTCATTTCTTCATAAGAAAATGAGCACTTTTTTAGTATTTTCTTATTTGAAATAGAAATAAATACATGGTGCTTAATTTAGTAAACGCCCCTTGGTCTAGTCTGGTTTAAATACCGGGCCAAGATCTCGGGGTCCTAGGTTCAATCCCCGGGTCGGGCAACAAAAAGTTTCGAATTTTCGAACGTTGCTCGGGTTTGTGATCACCAACCCGCATTTGGCAAGCGTGGTGATTATGCCAGTTCCCATCATTGCAGTGGTCACTTGAATTCAATGATGGAGGCCTTTTCCCTGTAGTGGGATGATAATAGGCTGTTACTTTACTTTATTTTTTTAATTTAGTTTGTGGCGATTTTCTTTAGATTTACTGTAACAAAAATGAATAAACACTTCCTTGAATGACTATTTCGACTTAAACTCACAACCATTCCCTTGTCGGTAAGCTGCTCTAACCACTCGATCTACTAAGCTGTATCGACAAAATCATTGGAGGCTTCACGCTGTAACCACAAAATACAAATAGGTACAGAAGTAAATCCAGATAGAAAGTGCGCAAGAGCAACGCACACATAGACACCGCTCACGGACACGATATCTCGGACCAGTTCGGACCATTATGAGCTTGAGTGTCAACAACATGCCCCCAATTCCGTTAATTTACAAATGGCTCAATGGAATCATAATTGTATCTGAATCGTATATTTTGACACAAATTTATTAAGGTAGTAATGTCAAAATATACGATTGATATCCAATAAAATTTATAAGTAATCGTAATAAAATTGTGAATTCATAATGCACTCTGATATCTTTCAGTAACCGTTACAGAATACAACGGAATATGTGTTTTGCTGAGTTTCGCTCAGTCTTCGTGGATAAGTCGAGTAACGTTATTTAATTTGTGCATGTCGTAGCAATATCATCTATTAAAATACGCCGTTTTACAGGTAGGCGGGCCGGTTGTTAAAACGTCGCTGATTACAAATTACATTAGTAGTGCGGCTATAAGGTGACGTCTAACGTTTAATTTTTTTCTCAGTAAAAAGTTGAAATCAGTAGAATCAGTAAAATCATCATATCTCTTCTTTTCCTAAATTAATTAAGATAGCCACGCACCCTTTAACGGGATAAATAAAAATCGAATAAACCCATCGTTAAATAATAATACACCTAAAACTTTCCTCGATTGAATTATTGACGTAAATTTTACGTCAGTGTCAACTTTATAACCCGGCTAAATTATGTCGTCATCCAATATCTATTATCTATATATATATAAATATCTAAATAAAAATGAATCCCTATTTCCCTTGGTCATCGCATCACGCGTGAACGGCTGGACCGATTTCGCTAATTCTTTTTTTGTTTTGTTTGCTATTGTCAGGAGAATGTTCGTATGAAAGAAAAAATTAAGAACATTGCGCAGAAAATCAGAAAATTTAAGAAAACTTAATCACCATACTAAATTATTTGTTATGTAACCTTATCGCTTTTGACAATTTAAACTTTTTAATGTATGGCGTTTGACATAACATTGACAGAGTGCGTGCTGCTAATATTGTCAAGTAAAACAAACTGAATTTTGCACATGGCTACCTAATATGTCGCCTGTTACCGTGTCGGAATACCAACAAAACTGTTTATATACCCGCCAGAAAAAGAAACAATAAAGAAGGTTTTACATATCATAAAGCATAATAATAATAAACAATGGGTACATAATTTTTTTTTTATTAAACCCTTTCGTAACAATATTCATAGTTAAACGTCTGTCGGGTCCGCTAGTTGTGAATATTTGTCATGTTATATCTAGTCGATTGATAAAGGTTGTACCTACTAAAAGTGCACCCTGTCAAATGGATGTGCAAATTTAGTTAGACAACTTTTTTTTCGCTGAATAAGCATCTAGTTTTTTCATTATGTAGGTAGTTTTTTATCTAATCAATGGCAAAATCCTAATAACCGCGATATAGATCGATTGTCGACACGTATCGATTTTACCCTGGAATAGCTCAAATGCGCTCAACCCCCAGGAGGCACTCGGTTGCCACGATAACAATTGCTTTCAATTGTGTTTGGAATAACTCACGATCGAGGGATTAAATACCCAAAAAAGAGATCGCGTTGAATACTTTCAATTTCGAATCTCGCTTAGAAATTTGCCAGCATTAACTTGTCCATAATCAGCAAATAATACTATTTTATTACTTGTTTTGAGCTTGTTGATAAAACTACACTTACTTTTAGATTACAAATGAGTTTTCACCTTATTTAATTTTATTTTATTTTATTCAAACACTCCAACTGAAGTACTCATAAGTAGCCCTCAAGAGCACAGCGATGCAGTGATAGTCGAGAGCCCGAAGCGCGCACTTGAACGAACTAGCGCTAGGCAACTTGACTCGTGAAACGAGTCTTACTTCTTAAAACGGGGAACATCATTAAAATGGAATCTCAGAGACTTCCTGTTACCCTATTATTATTTGTCTTCCTCAAAGAGACCAAAAATGTATGTTAATGATTCTCTATTTATACATAAGTTACTTTATTAACCAGAAATTTTATGCTTCAGGAAGGCTTCAGGCCCCTAATTCGCGTAACCGAATTGAATCACAATCGTAATTGAACGACAGGTTTTTGACAGTTCTAGTAAGGGCTAAATGTCAAAATCGTCCAATTCAATCACGATCGAACTACGATTCGGTTACGCGTATTAGGCCCCTGTACTTCAGAACAAAATATTTAGGTTTAAGGATCAGTTTATGGTGGTCTGTCTTAAGTATCGAGTAGAGATGGTATGCCCATGGTCTATCTACAAACGAGTGAAATGTTGATGCTATTGACGGCCTTTTAGATTAGTTTTATATGAATACCTACAAAAATATGATTTATTGATGTGTTTTGATTTTTGTACCCCTTGCGCAGGGTGCTTATTTCAAAAACTCGACACAAATAGGATGGTGTCGTGGCAAAGTTTTGCTAACATCCATTTGTTATTTACGACTCAAAAGAGACAACAACAACACATTCTCACAAAGACGTTGAAGAAAGATATAGTTTTTAGTTAGGAATAACCGTATAGTGGGATTTATAGTCTTGTACAGACAACGAAAGGTCAACCTACCCAAAAAGTTAAAGGTTACTGAATTGATTTTCAACTTTAAGTCCAGCAAGTAGTGATCAATTTCAATTGTAAAAATTTTAAGTTTTGTGGTAGGTTGACGTGCTGTTGGCTGTACCATGTTCCATGTTCATACTACGAGTGTAACACTAAAAGTTTTTAGGATATATACGAATTAAATTGTGTCTATTGTACATTTGCATGGCTTTGACTGTCGAAAATTTCGCTCATAGATTTGTTACGACTTTCTCCAAACTCACAAAACAATATTACAATTGACTTCGATTAGCATTAAGTGACAAATCAGTGTCGTTGTTAACATCGTCACGTTGCATTGTGTCATCACATCACACTGATTTTTCTAGAGCTTGGGTATAATTAAGGAAAATTACAAAAACTGTGACTTCGCACTAGGAAGATGTTGAAGGTTATAGAGTCAGGATCATAAAGAAGGTGATAGAATCAAAAATGAGGACATCCGTAGGAGAACTACGTTCACCAACATCGCTCAAAGAATTATTGCGTAGCTACAGTGTGAGGGGGGGGGGGGGACATAAGAAGAACCGATGGCCCTTGGCGCGGAAAGGTTCTGCAGAACTAAAACTAGAAACTGCATTAGAATGGACTACTATCTGGTGAAGGTCACGGGAAGCCGTTGGATACGAGTGGCGCGGGACCGATCGTTGTGGAGATCCTTGGGAGAGGCCTATGACCAGCAGCAGTAGGCGTTATTTGGCTGAGATGATGATGTTGATGATGATGATGATGACCTGTAGGGCATGAACACCACAGTTTGGAATCGCTGATAATATGATGAGCCATCTCGCCTTGGTAAGCAAGGTGTGTGTGGTTATTATTCCTTGGAACACAGTTCCATTTAGACCCAAACGTGTTTTCCGAAAATTATTATTACGAGTATATCTCGATTGATTCACAAGTGGACAGTGACTATATTTGAAATTTGCAAAAATAAGGTTAATTAAAATACGAGTTATGGAGCCCGCGATCAGCCACTCAACTTTCACATAGTTTAGGTAAGTTTTTACCTAAGTTAATGTAATTGCCCTCAATGACTTACCAAAATAGTTCGGCTCACAACAATACCTTTGATGTCGGAGACGGGTTTGCTAAAAAAAATTCTAGGTAGGTATTGGTATGACATTAATACATAAAGTTGGCTCTCTCCTTTTAATTTCAAAATTTAAAAGAATATGACATTTCAAGTTTGTTAGAGTTGACAAATGTAATGAACAGGGATTTTGCTGTTCTCGCACTCTTGCATCGAGCTCGAAGCGTAAAATTCATGCCGACGTTGTGCACCGGGGAGCGAAACCCACACTGTGCTTTAGGCAGAATATACACGTTCTGCTAAAGCCTGTAAGCTGGCCATGATAACACATAATATACCAGCAATAACTTACCAGGAATGCTCAGTAGTGATTTGCGATGACCTCAATAATTGATCCCCACGAAATTCAACGATGTGATGAACTCCTTATTTATTGTTGTGAATATCAACTACAGAATTGGCAACTAAATATTTTTTTTAAACGCAAACATTTCTTTCCTGATATATCATCATCATCATCATCCTATCATAGTCCAATGCTAGACATAGGCCTCTCCAGTTGCACGCCACTTAGGTCGATCTTCGGCTTCTTTCTCTGATATATAGGATGAAAATTTAACCACTTTCCAAAATTTTTATAGGCGTTCAGTATCGTATTTAGAGCCTATTTATGAAGTAAAAAATTTAGATCAAGTTGTCAACCGAAAATATTTTCGATATAGTTTTCAATTTTTATGGTCCTAGTCCTATTAAGGTATAATGGGAAAATCAAAAACTTATGAATAGTATCGTAATTAATGAATGAGATGCACAACGCGTAAAAAAAGTATTGCTAGGCGGCCGTATCCATAATTTTAGATTTTTGGCGGAAATTTTTTAAGTGCTTTTTCTTGACATTTTTGTACTGGGCTATTCCAAAAGAAAAAATACGTCATTTGTATTTTGTCTCGTAGATTCATATATTAAAATTTGGAAGGTAGTTAAAATTTCATTCTGTATAGGGATGAAATGAAACTGTTCTTTCAAATTAATACAAAAACACTGTTTGCCCTGATAGACCGGGCAGCCATTTTTCTTGTTAAATTAGATAAACTAAATAGACAGAGTAATTTCTTTTGGGTTTCACATGGGATTTATTTTTATAGGTCGATGAAATGGAAAAGCAATAACCCTTCTTATAACACCGAAAAAAAAACATGAATGATATTTTTTTAGGTCACATGCAATTATTCATAGTTATGTAACATCAAAGAAAAAAATTATTCGTTTATTCTATTTAAATTCAGCACATTTATTGTTTTAAGTTGAAGATACTGTTTTAACTAGGCCATCTTGTAAGTTGTAATCGCATTGCTACTAAAATCTCGAAAAAATGCGACAAGTCATTTTGACAGTCTGCTCATGATGTCAATTGATACCTACCTATCTAACACTGCCTAAAAAAACCTGGAAATACCAAATTAATCAACAATCTGAGAAT
Organism: Anania crocealis; assembly: GCA_949315895.1. NCBI lineage: Eukaryota > Metazoa > Arthropoda > Insecta > Lepidoptera > Crambidae > Anania > Anania crocealis. The sequence continues at coordinate 5,169,390 of OX438856.1, forward strand.
CAAAGTCAGAACTTATGGATACATTAATATTTTACAACCAAGCTCTGTTAATATTATGGTGAGTGGCCAAATCTGTACTAGTAACGCTGTAATGATAAAACTCATTTTCTATTATCAATCCTAGCCGTTTTCTAAGATTCCGTTCCTCACAAGGAAAAACGTATTTCACTTTTTTTTTGTTCTTCGTGCTTATTATGGGTAGGGTATACAGACATATGAAAAACTGGTATAGTATAACATACAACTTTTGAAGTAATTTATTAAAAAAATATTAGTCTTGTCACCCATAATGGCCTTATTTGTATATGTGGCTTTCCCTTCTGCAATATCTTTGTTGTACAACTTAAAATATCTGTTCAAACTAGACCCTATCCAAACTTAACTGTCAAAATACAAGAGTGTCAAATAAGGATCTTGGTCTAGGTCCATATTTAGACGACAAATGAGGCAATTTAATGAAAAGTTCACATTATTCTATTTATTTCTTAAAACAAAATATAAGCCTTAGATATTTTAATAAACTGAAACATTTAATTAAAAAAAACGCGTAAGTAGCATCCTTTTTTTTTAATGTTCATATAGTAAGATAATCAACCAAAAGACAACGCAGGAAAAGCGCCTGGTTTTAACTTTAATGAAACCACATCATTATCACTTATCACTAAACTATAATGTAAATCATAATAGTAAAACCACACTAATTCGATGATTTGAATTCATCACTTGCGCTCAAAACAACAATCAATACAAAGTAGCGTACCAAAATAAACATTAAACTGCATGATATTTAACCATTAGGTATAAGTAACTGGATGATCCTGATATCTTTTATATTCAGAAAAGCTCAGCTTATCAAAGATGGCTTAAGCCAGACGTGTCACCTTATTAATTGTAACAACTGCGCTTACAGTAGCCTGCACAATCATTTTTGACAAGTCTATTACGCTGAAATAACGTGCAAATTAGGCTAAACCTAATGTGATGAAGTCCGTATTCACAAGAAACGCAGCATGTAATATGTTATATGCTTCCTTCTGGCAGAGTAGGCAGTGTAACGCGGCGTTTTTGAATCGGCGCCGCGGCGGTACCAGGGCAGCATGCGCGATTGATTGATAAATGTTTTGTTTTTTTTTCTAAAAGATTTTTGTTTGTTGTTTTAATTAAATTATAAATTAACTATAAAAAGGCAATTCATGGATCTATGTTTTATCAAGTTAGGCGTGGTGTGCAGGGTGTGTAAAGCTTATTTGCAATGTATGGAGTGCACGCCCCAAAGTTGTGAGGGAACCAATAGTAAACTGTATTAGGTCCGTAATTAAAAATGAATTTTTTTTTGCGGCTCAAATCGCATTGGTTGCACTAATTTTGGCAGATAGAAAAATCTATTCCAAAATGGCCTGAAAGATTTTGTCTTTCTGTAAGGTTTCGTGCCTAAAAACAAAAAATGGAATCAATTTATTGTCGGTCCGTCTGACAAAACCGATTATCTCGGGAACCCATGGAGGTGTAGAATTGAAATTATAACTATATAGGTACTCATTGAGTACGTATATCTGTCTAGGCTTGAGTACTAGTCAAGCCTACAGGCCAATCAGACTTTTTTGAGGTAACGTTAAAAATAAAAGGCCGCTTAGACTGCAAATAAACTATTATTTTGGCACTCTCAGGGGAGTTAAATGTTTATAGGTTACTGTTTGATGACCTAGAACTATGAATTTGGTAAATAATACCGTCTTTTACTATAGATATGAAAATCTTAAAATATTTGTAATTTAATCATAAAAAGACAGCCTTTATTTAAATAATGTAAACAATTATTAAGGTTAATCAACGGAATTCGCGATCACAATATGTACTAACAAATTTGTACGCAACCGTCTGTAGGCGAAGCTGACTCACGCTAGCCCGGTTTTTTTTATGTTCTTCATTAATTGATCTTAAAACCATACAGCAACAAACAGTACAAGCAAATAGATTTTTCCAAATTTTTATACAAAGCAACAATACTTCTTCCCCGACCTATAACTTATTTTTTCATTCATTGATAAGTTTATTCATACAGAGCACTAGATGTGATTTCTTCTAAATATACCTACATTACCCCGTCGAGTCGCTGTGTCAGAACGTAAGCAAAATGTTTGAGAATATTCCCTATTGGTCTTCTTTTTCGGAAACAACAACATTTGTTAAGAAAGACATTCACTTCAACTTGAACAAAAATGTATTATGTGATTATTGCCTCAATAAAAGGGTGTTTCATCTCTGAACTATCGTTGACTGCGAGGCCTGTTACCAACGCAGCATAATAAACATTATGGAAATCATTTTTAGCGGCCATAAAACTCAAACAGATCGCGAATATCCGAAACCCAGCCAGCTATCAATGATACGTAATCGCGCATAATATTTGGCATTTTCATGAAATTTGCATCATCATTTTGCGTCAAATGTCGAATACGATTCCCCTAGCAGACACGAGAGTCTATTTCCATTTTGAAATGTCGGCTCAAAGCTAAGGCTCAAGTGTTCCGCCAGAATAATATTTGAATATTTTAACACGAGGCAACCCTGTAATAAAATAAAATATGAATTTTTATTTTGTTGTTAATAATAAGACATGATGGAATCTATTTATTGCTGTTGCTAAGTATTAAAATTATGTACACAAATGTAAATAATAACAATAACGTTCAATCAGGTTAACACTTACGGGGTTTAATGTAGCGAAATTCTTACGTTATTCAAAGGTAAATAGTAATTTACCTTTCCGACGTTTCGATCCGGTTGCACGAAGCTTGTTGGTCGCAGGCAGACTGGAGGCGCTCGGCGTCGTTTGGCCGATTGAGAAGAAATGTTTTCTTCTACCCGCACTTCTTTAACAATTTTGTCACTCGTATAGTCAGCTCGACAAACTACACTACCAGTGTCCGGGTATTTCATTAACGGCATAGCACACGATTTACACTTCGTTAACACTGGGTTCCATGATGACAAATGAAATCCATCTTCTCATACGTGCAACCGAATTGAAACGTCGGGAAGGTAAATTACTATTAAAAAAATATTAGTCTTATCACCCATAATTGCTTTATTTGTATATGTTGCTTTCCCTTCTGCAATGTCTTTATTGTACAACTTAAAATTTCAGTTCAAACTAGACTACTACTAACTATTTAAACAAAAAAAAATTAACTGTCAAAACACAAGAGTGTCAAATATGGATCCGGATCTGGGTGGATGGATCTTAGGTCCAAATCTGGACGACAAATGAGGCAATTTAATAAAAAGTCCTCATTATTCTATTTCATATAATAAACTAAAACATTAAATTGAGAAAACTCGTAAGTAGCATCTTTTTTATTTCTGTTAAAATGTTCATTTTGTAGATAAATTTAATCAAAAGACAACGCAGGACAAGCGCAAGCGCAAACAACACACCACTATCACTTATCACTAAACTACAATTTACTTTTAAACAAACTTAAAGTTTGTTTCATTAAACCTAGTAAGTGTTAAGTTTTAAGTATAAAAATGCAACAAGAAAGTTTAAAATCCTATACCTACTCGTATCAACCAAGTTCTTTTGATATCCCATAACTCCAGGCCGTTCCAGTGTTATAATAAGACCATATAAAAGAATCGAATGGCATATAATTGTACTAATTTTCAACTAATTATAATTTTTTAAATTAATTTTTTATACAGAATAATTCGCGATACATAAAACTATTCATGATAGACCATTAGACGTGAAATATGACAGCATTTTATATATCATCTCATTTTCTTACCTTAATTATGAATGATTTATCATTAAAAATTATGTACGTAGGTACCTATACACATCAACCAAACGTTTTTCATTGTGCTGTTATTGACTGCTTGTTTTAAATAGCTATAGTTAGTAAACATAAAATATAAAAATGAGCATAGTAAAGGTGGTCGGTGTTGGCTTTTCAAGAGCAGTCTATATGTACCTTTGTTCGCATGCAGACAGATCCAGCACTCCAGGATCAGCGAGTTCCATCTGTCTGCCAATTTGATACGTCGAGGATGTTATTAGAGCTGCCACAAAAACGATCGAGTAGCGAAGCGCACAGTCACCGCTTTCGAATGAGCATTTGAAAACCATCGGTATGCGCCACGGCAAACATTCCTGCATGAAGCGCTACAAAATCGCGGGATGACAAGTGGCACCCTAATTGCGTTGTTATACTGCACACGCAGTGCGCTGTACGCGCGCTGCGTTAAGCTGCAAGTATAAAAAGACTGGTAATAAGCTTTGAAAAGCGTAACTTTGAGCGTTATTAAATTTTACAACGTGCCTATCATAGCAACGTGCATACCTACGTGCCCTAATATTGCATCTCACGGACATCCCTAACTATTTCCAACTTATCCTGTATAACATCTGTGACCACGAAGAGTTATCTAGCGCACTGATGAGCATCTAGTGCCAGCTTTAAAAATAATGTACTCGTACCTACTCACTTTTAGAGACATTGTATTTTAGTCCATGGGCTACCTAATAATTTTCGCATAAGTATTCCAAATTTCAAACAGTTTCTGCATAGCATACTGATGTAATGCCTGCTTGGTCCCTGAAAATTCAGGCTTCTAGTTTCATTCCCAAGGAAGTTGTAGGAGGTCGAAAATGGCCTGAAATGCTTCGAGAAAAGAAGGTACGGCCGTGCCGCTTTTTTTGCTCGACTTGAATCGATGGGGTCGGCAGCTTTATGTCATCAGCATAACGAATTTTGTTCAAACATATGCCGTCAATGTGACAACAGTTTTCATCACAACTTTTTAATAGAAACTGTCGCAAATCACCGAACAATAGTCAGTAAATAGAATTTACCATACCTACCATAAATTAATAATCAAGTTTTTACGGCCTCACTTTAAAATATATAGGATGAAATTTTAACCACTTTCCAAAATGTTTATAGGCGTTCAGTATCGTATTTAGAGCCTATTTATAAAATAAAAAATTTAAATCAAGTTGTCACCCAAAAATATTTTTCGCGATATAGTTTTAAATTTTTACGGACCTAGACCTGTTAAGGTATAAAGAAAAAATCAAAAACTTATGAATGGTATCGTAATGAATGAATGAGATGCGCAACACGTAAATAAAATGTTGCTAGACGGCCGTATCAAAAATTTTAGATTTTTGGTGGACATTTTCTAAGTGCTTTATCTTGACATTTTTGTACCAAAAGAAAAATAATACGTCATTTGTTTTTTATCTCGTAGATTGACATACATATTAAAATTTGGAAGGTGGTAACAGGTGAACTTTTCTCGCACACCATTAGACAGAAGCCGCTACCTACTGGACCTAACCTAAACTGCAAAATAAATGAAGTTTCTATTTGCTACCGTGTTAACTGTACCGTGCGAGTTTGTGGGTTGAAAACAATTTGAGCGGGGGCTAGTGCAGACCACTTTTATGGTGACCTCTCTACGTGGACTGAATCCAAACCGCAGAGCATTAAAGCTGCAATAGGCTCACTGCGCCAACATCCGCGACATTGCATACCAAATTGGAGGACTAAACAACTTTCAGTCACTCGTTGCATAATAAAATACCTTGACTGGCATTGTCATAGCTGAACTTAGTTAGTTCTTTTATAGTATGCAGTTACAGACCAGATCTACAAAAACATAAACTTTCACCATCCTTAACTCCTTATTTGTTTAATGCTTATACGTATACAATACAGGGATTGAGGTAAATGGTTTACATATAATATAAGTATTAAATAATTATAGCGAATTAAATATGTTTAATATTTATTAATTATTAATTATTAAAATAAAAATTTATCAGTTCCTGAGAATTACTCTGAGAATAGTATATATATATATAGTATTTTTCATTGCGAATATAAACATTTTTGAAATTCCGAATTTGACACGTAAAGTTGTTATTTATGAACCTGGTTTATTTATTCCATTTGAACGTTAAGTAAACAATTTTTCATTTCAATTGAGTTGTATTATTATTAAATTTTTTGAATGACGATTCCATGTAGGTAGTGCTGTATTTTATTTCACGCACAATGTAGGTAGGCAGAATTGTTACAGATGTATTCGAGATATAGGTAATCTATACTAATATTATAAAGCTGAAGAGTTTGTTTGTTTGTTTGTTTGTTTGAACGCGCTAATCTCAGGAAGTACTGGTCCGATTTGTAAAATTCTTTTTGTGTTGGAGAGTCTATTTATTGAGGCAGGCTTTAGGCTATATAACATCACGCAGTGACCAATAGGAGCGAAGCATGAGTGAAAAATGTTGCAAAACTAATCGCGATCATAATAACGGAAATTGACGTGGACGAAATCGCGGGGAACAGCTAGTGAATGAATAAATTAGTCTTGGCTCAACTCGCTAGTTTTACTCACGCGTCCTTTCTTACATAAATTGACAGTAATAAACTTATCCTACATAAATAACTAAAAAACACTTCGGAAAATATAGGCAGATTTTTAGAATTTGTTACATTATACGTGTACATCTTTGCGTCGGTACTTTTAGCTATTCCGTTTAAGTATATCAATTATTTTCTTAATGCAACCTTTGAGCTTATGTGTTTGCAACTTTTCGAAACTACTGAAAATACGATCGAAGAAAAAATTCGACTGCCTTAGCTGCGACTCGAACCCACAACGTACTGGCTGCCGGGCGACAGCTCTAAGCATTGAACTATCAGACATTGTTTGTGTTGACGAAGTTATTCAAGCCCTGACGCTGTAAGTTAGCCTCCATCAATGTTTTTGGTTACCTACCTTCAGGATCCGAAAGAAATATTTTTGGAACTATTTGTAAGCAATGAAATTGCACCCCGTTGGTCTAGTGGTTTAAATAGCGGGCCAAGTACTCGGGGTCCCGGGTTCGATCTCCGCGTCGGGCAGCAAAAAGTTTCGAATTTACGAACATTGCTTACGTTTGTGAGCACTAACCCGCATTTGGCAAGTATGGTGATTATGCCAGTATACCCATTATTGCTGTGGTAACTTGAATTCAATAATGGAGGCTTTTTCCCTGTAGTGGGATGATTATAGGCTGATATTTTGCTTTATTTTTAAATTACACCAGTATTTTCATTGCTAGAAAAAAGTTTCAAAATGAAAAAACTACTTTTTGAATAAAAAAAACATTGAGGAATTCTTGTGTACTGGAAATGATGACTTGACATAATTTTTATCGTCTGAAGCAACAAAAATGATAATTTAAACAATGGTATTCTCACTGTGAGTATCAATAACGTAGTCGATTTAACTTTGCACTCACAAACATCGTGTGCTTGCTTACGAATTTCGCTTCCCACACATGTAAAGGTTTCGGAATATTTGGCTGCATAGGTAGAGAAACTTTGATAGTATCGAACGGGGTTGCCATAAAACGCTGAAGTCGCAAGCGAATATGAGGTGAGGCGATAATAAATAGTAAATATTTTTCTGCTGCGCCAATATCATGAGATGAAGCTTATTTTAAAGCATATGTACGTACTCGGCGTCCAATATGTTCTCCTTTGCTAAACGCCAAGAATCTTTAATAAATGTGGACAGTACTGCAACATTGCTCTGTTTCCAAGTAAGTGTTTTTACACTTCGAAATGCACATTACTGTGCCCGTTTAAATGTATTTTTTCTTTCACACCAGTTAGGTTGGCTGGAAGAGATCTCTTTAAGGGCTAAGCTCACCTTTGTAAACTATTGTATTGTAACAACTTTTAGGTAATTTTGTGCGCAATAAAGAATATATATTATTTCAACTTTATAATTTGTTTTGCGGAAATAAGTAACAACAAACATATATTTCTACATTGACCCCCGTCCGGATATTGACCCCGGGACATCGCATCAAGCGACACCTCGAAAACCGGTAAAGAATGTGATATTTATTAGGACCAAAAATTAAAAGTTTAATCATTCAGCACGTAATTTAAATAAACTTATCTTACCACCATCAAATATTACATATTTCAGAAAACCTCAAACTAGTAACATTGTTACAAACCGAAACCTTTCAAAGTATACGAGAAACTTATCATGTGAACATGAGGGGACATGATAACAGACAGGCAAATAGAGCCAGCCAATAAATAGCCAAGAACAGCGCAGTTAACGAAATCCTAAGGAGAAAATTTTTGTTAGTTAATGCTTGTTGTACTTTGCTCATTTTTCAACTATTTATCCAGTTTGTTCAACTTTAAGTCAGATTTTGCTTCATTCTTAGATTAATATTCATTTAATTATTATACATAAACTCATTTTGCCTTTTAGAATTAGGTATATAGCTTTTACTTATAGTATATAACTAAGGCATACTTGCATGAAAATTTATGCCGAAACTTAAGAAAATATAATAAGTATAAACAACAAAAAGAAATACTCGTAAATAGAATAATATAACAAATATGACACAAAATATCAATAAACGTATAACAAGCCATTAATTTTGAGTCGGTGCTTGATACCTAAAGTTGTCAGCATAAATATACACATCATATAGAAATTTGACGACCATTTGGATCAGCGGTAGTTAACGCTGCTTCTGAGCCATGGGTCGCGGGTTCGATCCCCGCACAGTACAAATATTTGTGTGCATGAACATGTCTGTTTGTACTGGTCTGGGTGTTTTCTATGTATTATAAGTATGTATTTACAAAAAAAAAAGTATATAAGTAAGTTTATCGGTTGTCTAGTACCCCATACGACAGGGTACTTAACAGTACCTTAATTTGGGACTAGATGGCTCAGTGTGGCCCATTAAGGCATTTGTCTTAAATATAGAGCCTCATCTTTTTTTTCGGTTGAAAAGCACATTTTCAATGATTATTTCAAATTTAAATAAAACCGAAGTTAATTTATTTTATATCCACCGGCCTGCTTAAATCAATCTAAAATGCAGGCCTTTGTTTAACGTGTCTTATTTATATTGTAATGGTTATGGTTACTTACCTAAAGTACAATGTCGTTAGAATACTAAAATTGCTTTTACTGTTGTACCTATTTATAACTAGCTCTTCGCCCGCGGCTCTGCCCGCGTGAACTCTATCATATCGCGCGGTCGGTATCCTGTGCCTAGATAGCGGTGTCATATGGAAGAAAGACAGATTAGGTAGGCTAATAAATTCGTGTCTGTGAAACCATGAAAATACACATACAAAATTTCAAGTGGTTGACATACCGACAGCAGCGCCACCTACTGTGCCCCACGGTAAAAAGTAGCCTATGTTCATCAGGGATAAAATCGGCTTCTAATGGTATAATAATTTTTCAAATAAGTCCAGTAGTTTCGGAGCCTATTCAATACAAACAAACAATCAAATCTTTTCTCTTTATAATATTAGTATAGATGTACTCTTGTTTGTTTTTAAGTGAACCGCTGTAATATTAGTATTCATAAGAATACATTAAAACTCGTACTACATCAATGCTTAAACCCTTAACCTTAGTTTGACTAAATATGACCAAATTTCGCTTTCTAAAAGCCATTATAAAGGTAACTACCGAGGTTTGAAACCGGGCTACTCTCCAGTGTCCCCGTTTATTTATTAATGAGAAGTAAGCCAGGGTTCGTTGGAGACATCATCCAAGATTTACTGCAGAATTAAGCTCATAAATAAAGATTGTTACGGAATGATATTGATAAAGTGGGGAGCTGTTAACGAGCAGAACAATCAGCACGGTTTACGGTCGTCGGGTAATGAAGGTGACGTGGCTTGTTCTTTTGGGTTATTTCAAGTATGTGGTGCTCGGAAATAATAACTCTTCGTTTAAGTTAATCGAGTTTAGTTTCCGTTTATTAGGAAACCGACTTCTTGTTAATTATTCATTATATCTATTCCTAACTATGTTATGAAGTGAGAGCTAGAGTAGGTATGTCCCACCAGTAAAAACAGATTTTAGCGAATCTATCATTTCATTACTTCACAATCCAAAATTATATTGTTGAAACGATCGAGAATGTGAGTGTTTTTTTTATTTTATTTTTTTATTGGTTTTGCCTGTTTTATGTTTTGTCAACCGCGACTGTTAAAAGTTTAAAACAGCTTATTTCATACAATGTTTACAATCCGCTTAAATAAAACAGCATCTTTACCATACCGAACGGAGTTGCAAATACGCCGGTTTTTTAAGGTGTCGCCAGCTCCGAGGTCCAGGGTTCGATTCCCGGACGGGACGGTTCAATGTAAAAAAAAACCATCATTGCTGTGGTAACTTGAATTCAATGATGGAGGCCTTTGCTCTGCAGTGGGATGATTATAGGCTTCTACGTACTTTTTTTACTATTACATTTTCTGGGGTCTGGGTGTTTGCGGTACCTTCGTTGTTTATGATTGATCACTTTGGGATCAGAAAATTGTATGTGATGTTGTTCATATCTATTTATTTATTATTTATGTTTCTAAATGTTTCAGTTTGGTTTCTAGTCCTACCTAAAGCAGTCATCATTGTTATTCAAGGAATAATTTGTAAACTTACTCAGGCTAATTAAATATGTTTAATTTAACCTCCCACTTAAAATTTTATCTTTTTATATTTATATTATAAAGCCTACCAGATAAAAAAACTATCCAAAAACGAGGATCCTGACGATTATCGTGTTACAAGTACCGATCACAACAATATTCCAACTAACACTTAACTACCTATACTTTACACGAGACATAACTACTTGCATGAGAAATTAGTCAACCTTTTCGTACAAGCACGTAAACATCGAATTTCATTAGTATATAAACTTGAAAAATTTTGTCTCAGGCGGAACTCGAACCCGCATCTCCTCGCATGCCAGTCTCGGTGGCCTAATGGTATGGCGCCCGCCCGGCATGCGAGGAGATGCGGGTTCGAGTCCCGCCTGAGACAAAATTTTTCAAGTTTATATACTGATATTATAAGTGCAATTAAGTTGCTAAAATATCAAATAAAGTATATCGAATTTCATTATTTACTAGTCATCCAACCTGGCTTTGCTCGGTCTTAAAAATGAAGATAACGAAGCAAATGGTCTGTTTATTCTATGTTTAAATGAAGATACTCTTTACACACATTTCATGTTGATATTTCTGAAACTATTTTTTTCCAATAATTATTTAATATTTTCTTATATAAAAACATTCCCCACACTTTTACAAATATAACAGAAAAAAATCTTCAATTTGAGCCATCCGTGCAAAATACACCTGTGCCTTCTGACCAGACTACCAAATATCTATTTACGGTGTACAAACAAAATTTTTAAAATAAAGCAATGGGGACTACCGTTTCTTTGCTCACCACTTGGCGCCACTGTAGACTGAGGTTCGGAGGTATAGCTGTCAAAGGCGATTGGCGCCGAAACAAAGTGTTATATCTTGAATCTAATTAAGGTTATATTGTTTATAAATAACTATCTTGATATCAACAAACTAACTTCTGAAATAGTTGCTCTTGAGGCCGCCTATTTTTGCGCTTTTTCTTAATTCTGCTTTTAAAGCGTTCACATGAATCGCCAAATAATCCTTATTTGCGATATTTTAGGTACGAAGGAGATCACTTTCCAGCAGGTAAATTAAAGAAATTATAATTTATGCAACAAATTCCGCTAAAACCAGTACAAAGTGAATGATATTGGACCTCACGCGACACTAGCGCCTCTAGTGGCTAATTCACTAGCGATAGCCCCCATTAAAATACTTCATGTAACTTGCAACGTGTGCCTTTTTTGTAGCGCGTCTCTTTAATGTGGTCACATTCACGCTCACCAAATTTATTATCTCCATTGCGCAAAAACTGCTGCAATATGTAACCAAACTGCCTTTCCGTGGCTTAAAATTGTAATGGCGAACCTACTTACAGCCAGGATCCAGTGTGGGACGCCGATCCGAACTTCGGCATTGCGAATTTTTATGAGTGTCGCCACACCACGACACACAAGGGACCCAACGGCTTTCAAACGACTGGTAGTCAAAGAGAAATGGAGATTTTCCAGTTACAAATGTGAAAATTGTAGGTTGAGGCTGTATTTCTTCGCGGATTACTTTCTCGAAAGCACAGTAACGCGCGTACCGGATTTTTTATTACTCGCGGTTCCCAAAGGTACAGTTTCGCGACATAGATACATTCGGATCATTATGTTTTGTAGCTCCCACACTGAGAAATATGGCTTAAAATAAAGAGACGGCGTGGAACAGCTCCTCCGAGATTGACATCCGTGACATTAAGTTTTTGGTGGATTTTATTATAGATATTCGATACTTACAATAATTGCAATAACTGAAATAAAAGAGATATTTACAAATATCAACTTGCGTTAGTTTTACATTAAAAAATACTTTGGTTTATTGCGACGTTTCCAATACTTTACAGAGATCGTGGTCACTCGTCGAACTCGTGGTTATCCGTTTTAGACTCGTAGTAGGCAATTTTTTTAAATTACCGCCTATATTTTTCTACCGTCAGCTACTCACGCAACATGAACTACTCGTTACTATATATGGCGTCTTTGCAGTGATGCCATAGTGTGTGGACTAATTATTGATGGTATGACGGGTCCCTAGCAGCTTTTAAATCATCCAATCATCTTTGCCTTTTTTAATTAGGGTGTTATCAATTTCTATAGAAGCTATAGAAATTAAGAACGCGTATCATTCTAGGTTTAGTAATTTTATTTAGCTGGAACTTAAACGGCCCTAAGACAATACATATTTGGGTGCGTGACATTTGTTAAGTAAATTATTGATAAGCCAGGGTATTCAATACTTGTTTTGTAGGAAACTAGGAAAGTATAGAAAACTTAATCCTTAAGAAGTCCGCCATTGGATTTAGAGTGACGACATTTTATTGAAAATATTTTTTTTCAAAATTGAATTGCAAGATTCTACCCAAATCAACATACATGCAATGCAAGTTAAATAAAAATAATAATATAAATAAAATAATATTATAAAGCTGAAGAGTTTGTTTGTTTGTTTGAACGTGCTAATCTCAGGAAGTACAGGGGCCTTATTCAGCTAATTCAATTGCAGTTCGATCGTGCTTGAATTGTGCGATTTTGACATTTACCCCATGTTAGAACTGTGCTATTCTATTCAATTACGATTGTGATACGATTAGGTTAGCTGAATAAGGGGCCTGGTTCGAATTGAAAAAATATTTTTGAGTGGGATAGTTCATTTATTGAGGAATTTTAGGCTATATAACGTCACGCTGCGACCAATAGGAGCGAAGCATCAGTAAAATGTTGCAAAAATAATCGCGATCATAATACCAGAAATAGACGCGAACGAAATTGCGGATAACTGCTAGTATTTCATAAAAAGCAAAGCTAAATGAAACAACACAATATTAATAAATCATTTATTATTTTCAGAAATTCTAAAGCTAACCAAATATGATATCTTTTCTTAAAATAATCCCACTACACTTGCTATGTTCCACCTGAGCTTTCTTGGCATACATGATGAAATCTTTGGCTCCGGCCGTTATGGTCCCAGTCTGGCACGCCCCCGGCCGGTACGCACCCACATTGAAAAATTACGGTACCGGTACGCACCCATATTTGAATAAAACGAAAAAGAAATAGTATTTTTTTTTGGTATAGCCCAGTACAAAAATGTCAAGATAAAAAAGAATAGATCACTTAGAAAATGTCCGCCTAAAATCTAAAGTTTTTGGTACGGCTTCCTAGCAACACTTTTTACGCTATGCGCATCTCATTCATTTATTACGATACTAATTCATAAGTTTTTTATTTTCCCTTCATACCTTAACAGGCTTACACCGAAAATATTAAAAACCATGTTGCGTAAAATATTTTCGGGTGAGAACTCGATTTAAATTAAATTAAATTTAAATTGGAAAATAAACGCCTATAAAAAAATTCGAAGATGATCAAAAGTCACCTGCGACAAGTGCCTTAGACAAGTGGCTTTCTAATATCGTTAACGCTAGGCGAATAGATGTCAAATGTATGAAAATGACATAAGCTTACGATCGTTCGATCGTTTGTTAATGTTATTTTGATACATCTGTTATCTATTCGTGTACAAACGATATTAGATAGCCACTTGTCTAAGGCCGCCGTTTTATAAGCTTGCTTGTTCCATTAGCATTGTAATTTTCACAAGATAGTCATACATAGGTATTGCATTATTTTGCTGTTATGTTAATAACAATAACAATGTTACAAACCAACTCAAATATTTACTAAAAAACTATAATCTTAGACAGCACATAACAGAACCTACTAGAGGAAACTCTTGCTTAGATCACATATTCAGCAATGTTGCAGATGCCTCTGGTTCTCTGCTTACGCTCTGGCTCTCGGATCATAACACAGCCCAATTGCTAACATTTAAAACAAGAGACAGACCACCTAAACCAAAAGCAGTATTTGTTTTCAAACGGTGCTACTCACATGAAAACACAAGGACATTTTTGAAACATTTAAATAGATTAACATTCTCTGATGTTTACGAGGAACAAGATTCTAATATCGCATTTAACAATTTAACAATACACTTTCAACGCCTAAAGTTCCTATAAAACTCTCCATACAAAACTCGCCCATATTGATTGTATCTATAACCTAGTCTATCAATCTGGTTCGGCACGCACCATAAATAAACTTTTAGAAAAAATGCTATTACCATATAGATTGCATCGCTAGGAAAATATTTTAACGCCCAGCAGTAGACGCGGTGAGCCGTAGTTTGTAGTTTTTACTGATCGCAATATTTTAAATACAGTTTTAATAGTGCAATATGAAGTTTGAAACTTGTGTATTCGTGTTATTTTTGTCATAAATGTCGAACAAACTGTAAAAGTTTGACCCGAACAATTACGTTTTATGATATAATTGCAATATTTGTATTATCACTACTACTTGTATTCCATTAAAATAAAATGTACAGAATTGATTTCATTTCAAATTTACTCGCAAAAAATGGTTGATGATTCTTTCCGATAATTCTTGATTCAAAACGCGATGATCCCAAGATGGCTTAGCTCCTGTACATAACACTTGCCTTTACCTTTTTCAATCAAAGAGGTTAGAGTAGACTAGGTGCCCTTTTTCAGTAGGTACTACCGCTCCACAAACATTAACCGTCAAATGAATTGTCATATCCCATAATGATATCATCTACCAGAGTAACATTGACGATATCTTCTGGCAACACTCAACTGAACTCAACCAACGCAAAGCACCATGATCACGACAACGTATCCAAGAAACACAACGATTAACAAACGACGAACAAATAACAACAATAAATAATTAGCTTCGTTTGCATTGAACTTTGAAGTGCTGCGACACTGTGACAAATTTGTCTTTATACACTTTTATGTAAATGAAAATATGAAATGAAAATATATTTATTCAGAAACACTTAAATATTTTACAGAGTTTGAACTGCTCTCGTATAAGGTATTCCTGTGCTACGAGAGGCAGGCTCCTCCTCAAAAACGTAAGTTCTATATTTACTTTCCAGCCATTCTTAATTTAAATGATATTGCGATAAAGATAATACACCGGGCCCTGTCGTTTCATTAAGCCTGAAACTTTGCATCATCATATTTTCTGGATCGTTCACCTAAATTAAAGGTAATTTATATCCCAACGTACACAGGCGTTGCCTGTTCGAGCTTTATTAAACAAATAAAGTAATGAATTGGTGGGCTTTCATAAACAAGCGTGCGGAAATTTGAAACTTTATTATTTACGAACACTCTAAGTTACAATGCTAAAATTAAGGAAGGGTAAGGGTAAACGATGGTTTAGTAGCTCAGACAAGCAATATTGTCCGGGCCCATCTTTGCCAAATGGTAAATTGAAACACGTACAACAACTTCGATACTTTTCTTTTATGACATCATTTTTTCTGCGTAGTTTCGTTTCGCTTAATGGCTTTCCTTATATATTTTATTACTACGATGACCGGACAAATCAGTTCTGTAATGTTAAACACAATAACTCACAGCATGTTTTGCTTTTACGCCATTTATTTATTTCAGAAAATTACTCCAAAGTATTAATGTTCTTTGTAATATTATATCCACAACGCAAATTCAAATAAATTTAGTTGTCTTTAGCTTAGAAACAAGTCCAACATTTCACAAAAGATCATTGATATTTATTATATAACTACGAGTAAAAGCATTGTTCATAAATAATCCTCTTCATTTATCATCTATCAAAGCAATGAAGAACAGGAAGATTAAGAACACAATCTCCTTGAACAAGGTAAGTAAATCTTAGATTTGACGAACGTGCTACTGATTTCACTAGGTATTACGTTATTGTTGCCGAGCGACTAAATTTACAGATCAAGTTTAAGTTTTATACTTTGGCTACAGAAAGATGTGTAACTAATTAATTTCACATGTATGATTGACAGTAAAACTTTTAAAATTTTTAGTAATAATAATGTTTTTGCACATTCATATTACAAACTAGCTTTTGGCTGCTTGATTTACATTAAATAACTAATGGCACAAATGGATTTTATCTGCAGGGGATTACTAAGTGTACTGTGTGTGTACTAAAAAGAAACTAAAACTACATAAATTTAGTTAATGTAGAGCCTATCTTTTACCATTTATTGATACTAATCAAAAATAGGCAAAAAATGGCGTTTTTTTGTATGAGAGCACTCTTAATCCCTTGATCATGAGTTATTCCAGACACAATTGAAATCAATTGTTATCGTGGCACCCAAGTGCCTCCTGGGGGTTGAGGGATTAAATGCTAATTTTATATAAATTTTATTATTTCTTATTAAAGTAAAAATACGACTTTCATTCATATTTTAAGTGCCTACCTGTTGCCATTATTGATATCAAGCAAAAAAGGGCAAAAAATTTGCGTTTATTGTATGGAACCTCCCCTTAAATATTTATTTAAATTTTGTTTTTATTATTTTTTGTTATCGCGGCAACAGAAATACATAATTTGTTAAAATTTCAAATATCTAGCCACCGCGGCTCTTGAGTTACAGCCTGGTGACAGATACACGGACAGACAGCGAAGTCTTAATAATAGAGTCCCGTTTTTACCCTTTGGGTACGGAACCCTAAAAAAATGTACTATCCATCTATGTAGGTAGTTTCTCTATATTTATGTAAATAACTTTTCAGCTTACCCTCGCAAATTAAGGAATCCATATTATAATCGGTTAGTTTCTTGTCCGCGGCAGACTCGCTCGTTCTAGCCATAGTAGCGATTATGGAAAATGAAGGAACAAGTGGTGCTTAACAACACCCCAGTCTGCCCGTGCCCTCCAACGCTGTAAAATGTTTGAAATGACGGGATAAACCAAATTTAAAAACTGTAAATTAATTTTGATGTGAAACATCTATAGGCGCACGTGAGACCGATTTCTGGCGTGGCGACGCGTCGCCACGCGCAATCGACTGTGCGTTTCTCTCTCACTCGATCCGGCGTTAAGCCATCTCTTTCGCTCCACTGAGCTCGGATACCTATAATGTATACTCTGTTTATTACAGTACTCATAACCTGTGTTTTTCTGGTAAATAAATCATTTTTCTGTTCTGATAATAAAATGTCTGACCGTGATAATTTAGAGAGTGGAAGTGATCAGCCTCCTGCAAAGAAAGCAAAATCACACTATGACACATTATCAAGTCATCAGTAAGTTAATTATATTTTTATAATTAAAGTATGCATTTATCTGTGCATTTAGCACGCGTATATTTGGTGTGTATTGAGCGCCAGTAAATGTAAAATCTACTCTCTAGGTAGATTAAAATTCACATAAATTTCATTGCATATCATGTTTTTAAATTAATTATTAATTTTAATTTCATTCTTATTGAAATTAATGCATTAAAACAATTGCTTAGAGAATAAATTTATTAAGACTGACAGAACTTTATTTTAAAATCAGCTGATGGCGTGCAGCGCACGAATCTTTTTCTTATTTGTTATTAATTTAATCTGTTCTTTTCTGCATACTACTTTTACGAAATAACGTCGATGTTTCACATCTACCAGGCGTCCCGTGACGGCTCCATTTTTTTTAAATTCAGTTTTTTTTAAGCATTTTGTTTCAGATGTTTGTGGTAACAACTTAAACTACTTAATGAAATCCCGCTGGCTTACAGAGTAAAGCTTTAAATTTTGTCGACACAAAAAATGACTTGGTAGTGCAATAAATAAAATAAATAAATATTTAAGACATGCCTCAATGGGCCACACTGAGCCATCTAGTCCCAAATTTAAGGTACTATTAAGTACCCTGTCGTATGGGGTACTAGACAACCGATAAACTTACTTATATACTTTTTTTTTTGTAAATTTATACTTATAATACATAGAAGACACCCAGACCAGTACAAACAGACATGTTCATGCACACAAATATTTGTACTGTGCGGAGATCGAACCCGCGACCCATGGCTCAGAAGCAGCGTTAACTACCGCTGATCCAAATGGTTGTCTAGCAATGGTTAGAGCAGTCTCTGCTCGAACAAGAAATTGCAAGATACTTGATCAGAATCACAACGTTGGGCTTGTTATAATAAATTAGTATGTTAACGAAAGTATACCTACATACCAGGTATAAATACGCGAATGTAGTTTTAACTCCATACATTTTCATTGCTTAGTTAATATGTAATTATCAGCATAGTGATACTTTAACATTTATTACATCAACTGGCTGTTGCCCACGACTTCGTCCGCATAAATTTATGTTATTACGATCGCGATTAAGAAATTTTTAACCGAAGTAACTTGAACCGTTTACGCAGCGCACGCAACGGAAGCCTTCAAATATGAATAATTTTCCCCGTTTTTGCAACATTTTTCACTGATGCTTCGCTCCTATTGGTTGCAGCGTGATGTTATATAGCCTAAAGCCTTCCTCGATAAATGGACTCTCAAACACATTTTTTTTTTTCAATTTGAACCAGTACTTCCTGAGAGTAGCGCGTTCAAACAAACAAACAAACAAACAAACAAACTCTTCAGCTTTATAATATTAGTAAGTATAGATATTTTCAAACAAAAAAACTAACAGTTTTTTGCGTAAAAACATTATTATCAGATAGAACCTAATAACAAAGTATAAGTTGTTGACGAGGCGGTAGCACTGTAAGCATGGTTGCGTTGTCAGCCTGGTTGAGGTCGGCGGACGTAATGACAGTTTTATAATAATCTCCCAGCGTGGATAAACCAGTTGCGGTATCTCACGATATTAATATTTTAATTTCATGCCTCACTGCGCTTTAGGACTGTCGAAATTGCAATGTTTTGGTAGCTCGCCAAACCTCTGTAAGGTTTTGCATAACCGTTCATAATTTTGTAATAATCTAGTTTTGACTTTTACATCATGTTCTTTTAACTATCTTTCTGGTCTTTGCTAGGCTTTCTCGCATTGAATATTAGAACGTTTCCTATAGAGCTATGATGGAATTAAACTAAGATTGGAGAAAAACTGGACTTTCATACCAAAATTTCACTGTCTTGGTTCAAAATATACACTGAGCCGTGGGTTATGTTTACTGTCGCGAGTAGGAACTCGTAAAAACTTGGTAACATTAGTATTAGTATACTTTATTTGATATTTTAGCAACTTAATTGCAATTATAATTATAATATCAGTATATGCCGCCCGGCATGCGAGGAGATGCGGATTCGAGTCCCGCCTGAGACATAATTTTTCAAGTTTATATACTGACTAGCTGTTGCCCGCGACTTCGTCCGCGTCAATTTCTGCCTTTACTAGCGTTTCAATAATCTATCTACGGATAGCATTTCCTACTGAAGCTGCTTATCTATCGACGAGAGGACGGATACTCTACTAGACATAGCGACTCCCATACAAATCGTCTCTATCTGCATTTCAATATAAGTTTTTGCTTACTCTCCGATAGACAGAGATAACTCTTGTAACGGCATCTGCTTATCTGTCAAAATCAGCCGTTAGCAACACGGATAGCATTTCGGAAATTGTATTTGTACTAAGTCTAGTGTTATAATTTCTTAATATTTTGCAATGGAGTACTGTAGCAGTGATGACAGTGACATGGAATTGATTCAGATGATAATAGTTTGTGATGATAATAGCGACAGATGTGATTCCGATACTAAACAAAAGGAATATAAACCACGTGTAAACTACATGACGAAATTAAATGATTACGAATTTTCGTACAGATTTAGGTTGAATAAAAGTACTGTGAATCGGTTACTTCGTTTAATTCATCCTTAATTGAATGTAACTTTTAAAGGCTGCCCGCCCACGTCCGACTTTTTGTAGGACCGATAATCGGGCCGATTTTACTATAGTAGGCAGCAGCATACACAATCATGACCGATTTTTTGTAGGACGTGTGCGTTGCTCCATTGCTATTAGTACGTTCTATTTTTCTCCTACAAAAAATCGGTCACCGATTATCCGACGTGGGCGTAAGGCTGCCCGCCTTAAAAGGTGAGTTTCGGGTTTTTAAAAATCAAACATAAACAACGCAGAACAAAGTTCGTTCGTTCGTTTCTTCTGTCATTCATAATAGCATTCTTTGGTTTCTCCAAACCGTTTTGTTCTTTGAGTGAATTTGTCGAAAAACACAGTAAACAAATTAAATAAATGGTTTTAATGTTTTAATTCTAAGATGTTATCTACTAAATAAGTAGTTGAAAGATAAATATCTAATGTTTACATTTATTTTAAATATAATGTTGTTAAGTGGTTGACGACGAACGAAACGTTCCAAAGAGCTTGGATAGGCGAGAGGGAAAAGCTATCCTTCGTTTGACAAAGATAGATAGCACCTATTTTTGATTGTGAACCGCAAACTATAGATAGATAAGAGCCTACTGCAAAACGGAGATAGCTATATCCGTTATCTTAGATGCGTTATTGAAAACGGCCGAATAGATAACGAATGTATGAAAATGACACTAACAAGCGATCGTAAGCTTATGTCATTTTCATACATTTGACATCTAATAATTCTTCTAGCGTAAACGCTATTAGATAGCCACTTGTTTTCAAGGAGGCCTCCATAAGATGCGCGTCAGTGCTCACTGCCCGAGTTGTCTTCCCTGCCAAAACATAGGTATGCCGTTTTTGCTATTAAAATTTAGGACAGTACTATAAATAAATAAATAAATATTTAAGACATGCCTCAATGGGCCACACTGAGCCATCTAGTCCCAAATTAAGGTACTATTAAGTACCCTGTCGTATGGGGTACTAGACAACCGATAAACTTACTTATATACTTTTTTTTTGTAAATATATACTTATAATACATAAAAAACACCCAGACCAGTACAAACAGACATGTTCATGCACACCAATATTTGTACTGTGCGGGGATCGAACCCGCGACCCATAGCTCAGAAGCAGCGTTAACTACCGCTGATCCAAATGGTCGTCGTCACTATAAAATATGCAGTTCTTCAGTTCCAGAGGAATTTCGATAATTTATATTTCGCTAGAATTGGCAAGTAATATAAAACATTCTATATTTTTTACTGAAAACTGAACACGGTTCATTGTTCGCAACACAGAACATAAAAAACGAGTTCGCAATGAGCATATTAATATTAAAATTAATAGACTCAGGCGTTACTTTGCGGAAATCCATAACTAATTATGGATTTAGATACCTTCACCACACTACTCGCACTAACACTGATTTGAGGAAGCACCTGCACCTCACTAACACTGATTGAGCAAGCACTATTTCATGCAGGAAAACCGCCCGCCCTCCCTCAAAAATGCATGCAGTACAGTTAATGCAATTATTAGTACCCAACACAGATACAATAAAAACCTCGACGCGTTTCGCCACTTCACGTGGCATCCTCAGGAGGTGTTGTCGCCTTCGCTGCGCTCCGACGTGAAGTGGCGTGGCGAAACAACTCACACTATTGTAAATTGAAAATACAATTACTTTACTAATACTTAAGGTGGTACTCGAACCCACAAAATTCTGTTTACCGGGCGATAACCAGAACATAGTAACTCCACTGGCTTACAGCAGTTACAGCTTAAAGCCTTAAATAAATAAATCCGACACCCAAAATTTCTGGGCAGTTCGATGGTTTAAGCAGTCGCCCGGTAATCGGAAAGTTGTGGGTTCGAGTTCCACCTTAGGCAGTCGAAATTTTTATTCAAGGTATTGTACCCTTAATTACACTCGCAGTTTAATTGCTTAGAAAATAGTCTTAAAACATTTATTAACATCGATATTTCATTCAATCATTAGCCATTATCCGTCCACTGCTGGACTTAGGCCTCCTTCAAGTCACGCCACAATTGTCTATCCTGGAAAATATCCTGGATATTTCATTACATGCAATTAATTTTATAGTAGGTATATTTTTCTTAATGCACCTAACCGTATATCATCAAACCGTCTACGATTACAAGGTGTCCCGCGTCTAACAGATGACGCAATTCATCATAACGCATAAGGGTGAGCTAACGTTGCCATGCTCGCTTTGAACAGCTACGATAGGTATATGAAATATTGCAATAGGGACATGTATTGTACAGGCTATGTTCAATGCATTCCGCTATTAACATAATAAATAATAGTCATTATTTTTATTTTATAATAGGTACATATACTATTTAGACAAAATGATAATCACAAAGCATCCAGTACTTTAAATGTTTGGCAAGAATTAGGTGCTTACATATTTTTGAGTTCTCACTTTACAGCCGAACTTAAGACAAAATACGCCCCGTTGGTCTAGTGGTTTAAATACCGGGCCAAGATCTCGGGGTCCCAGGTTCGATCGCCGGGCCGTGCAACAAAAAGTTTCGAATTTTCGGACGTTGCTCGGGTTTGTGATCACCAACCCGCATTTGGCAAGCGTGGTGATTATGCCAGCTCCCATCATTGCTCTGGTAACTTGAATTCTATGATGGAGGCCTTTTCCCTGCAGAGGGATGATTATAGGCTGTTACTTTACTTTTACTAAGACAAAAATCATTCACATCATCAACCTGCATCATACCATTTGATTGGCGGTGAGCGTAAAGAACTTGAGTTAACTTGCACATTACGACAGAGATAAAAAAATAGCTATCGGTGTTATTCTTTACCCATCCTAAGGCCAACGAGATCCGATAACAGGGTTACTCTTAATTTTATAAGATAAGTACAAGATTAGCCGCTCTTCTGTTCATGGTCAATCGTACCCTGGCTAGGGCATCCCCTAACATGCTCATGTTTTCATGTCTAGTACCTCAAAATTAATGACAAAGACAGCAAGGATAGAAGGACAGTTCGATGTTCGATTAAAATAATAACGAGGTCGAGTGGAAGAAGTGGGGTCAAGCGCTTAAAATGGTAGTTGGAGGTCTGAAATCTTTTACATCATTGAGTCCATTTTTTCACACCTAATTGGCTTGACTTTGATGCTGGTACCATTAAATATTAACCTATGGTGTTTTTTTTTATAAACAATGGCTTGCTCTTGACTACATACATAACTCTACGGTTAAGAAGAAGCCTAAGATGGAGCGGGTTTACCCAGAGCAGAGGTACTGGTTCTCCTACACACCAGCGAAACACAAAAAAACTGTTTGGCGGTAGCATCCAGGCAGCCTCTTAAGAAGCCTACCACCGCAGAGGGATCTGTTAGTCGTCATCATTGGTTAGAAAACCAAAGATGCCGTTGCCCAGGGTGGACCGCTAGGAGGTAGATCCTACCACACCAAAATTTATGGTTACCCAGTATGGTTAGAAAAAGTTATCCCTGTAGGGGATAATGAGGGCTAGACGATCTCTGAGTAGGTGAATATAATTTTATAGGGATCATTTTTTTCAATCCATATTTCGTCGCTTATCATCATTACTTTATACCTGTCCAAAGCTAAAATGCATAACAATTTTTGTTCAATGTATGTAATGCACCTAACACCTATGTATCAGTGACGCTGCAGGTGCGAGATTAAGTTGCTCTGGGACATGCCCTCGCCTGATTCACAATTCACGATATACTGCGCCGAGGTGACTCGACAAGATTACATGTATAGATATAAAAAAAACTGAAACCTAAACGTTAGGTGAGACATCTCAGTAAAATAAGATCCTATTTTCAGAAAACTTTATGTTCCTAGCTATTTGGTTTACATTCCTATATACTAATAAATAAGTTAGTAATTAGTTTTACCTTATATATTCGTAGAAATGTAAAATCTGTCAGTTTACAAAACAACGCGTGAGATTATAAACTAACGGTGGATTAGGTTAGGTTAGATTGTAATCCATCGACGATAAATTATGAACTGGCGAAGTCTACAATTTAACGGTGACATATACACTGTTAAATTGACGCTTGACAATATTTGTAAAAGCATATTCTAAATTTTGATTTTAGCTATCAATATTTCTCAGAAGAATTAATTAATCCATCGGAATTAAAAGTTGAAGGAAGAATAGTAGGTATACTTATAGTTTTTAAGATTGTGTCTCTATTTTCTATTAAGATAATAAGAAACTTAATAATAAAAAAAATTACATGCTATTAGGTATGTTTTCTTAATGGTCAAAATAAAAAACATACCTAGTATTCGTATTGTTCCAATAACATTGAGATCATTATCAAACGGTCTATTCCATTAAAACACGGCACTGCAGGTTACGGCTAAATCTAGAAAGTTGTATATCTTACCAGTATCAGCTTTTCCAGTAAGATTTTACCTGTTGGTAACCGCTGTAATTATCTGCTGGTGGTGCAACCAATAATATGAACGGAGCTATATGGCATCTCATTCACTTTGTCACGATATGCGTTACCGAGGATGCTCCTTCCTCCACCCAAATAAATACTAACCATCCACAAAGTCATTAATAACGCCCGTGCAAGTACACTGTTTGTTGTTTTTTTTTTTGAGCCCATGCAATAGAAACGACGTAGCCGAAACGAAGTAATTTGGGGTTCTCCAGCACTCTTTTCTATTTAATTAACCTACTTTCTCCCCGTTCGTATAGCAAAATATCGGATAACTCTTCGTTCTGACAATCCTGCGGCCTTAGACAAGTGGCTTTTTAATATCGTTTACGCCAGACGAATAAAATCAAATCAAATTCTATTTATTTAAAACTTAAGTCAACAAGTATACCTTAAATCTACAAATACAATATGTTCACAAATAAACTAAGTGCCTGAACTAGGATTTCCTGTATTTCAGGCATAGTCTAAAAATTATAAACAAACGGCCAATCAAGTGCTGCAAATTATAAACAAGGTATTCTTATTAATTAAACCAAATAAATTAAATTAACTGTGTAACTGTGTAACTATTTTTAAATAAAATTAACTTAACACAAAATAATTAATTACGTAAAGCTAAGAATAACTCAGGTCGTGGTAGTAACCTACATTAAACTATGTGACGCATAAGCATTTAGATAGATGATATAGATGTCAAATGTATGAAAATGACATAAGCTTACGATCGTTCGATCGTTTGTTAATGTCATTTTCATACATTTGTTACCTATATATTCGTCTGGCGTTAACAATATTAAAAAGCCACTTGTCTAAGGTAGTATTATATTATCTGTGTCTAAGGGCTCGTGTGTTCGTTTGATCACTCGACAGCAACAGATATAACGGTAGTAGTTCGACCATGGTATCCTAATGAAATAGGGCTCTAAGATTACAAAGCGCCGTCTAACAAATGACGCAATACATCATGACGCATTACGTTGTATTCCAGTGACGCTGCAGGTGCGAGATTAAGTTGCTGCGCGACAATCCCGCGCGTGATTTACAATGCAACTATGTCCTTCGTCGCGTTACCACGAGATTAACGTATTGCATAAATCAAATTCTGAAATGTATCAAAGCTAACCGCAGTTTATAAATGGACATTTTTTTTTCAAAAGTAAATTAAGAAACTTAATATTTTGGGCCGGTGATAAAGATTGTTATTAATTGTTTGTTTGGCACCAACTTAGTTACTTTATATGTTTTTTGAGACCTAATTGCAATTATAATATCAGTATTTCAATTATGTTTTTAACAGCTTACCGTATGTGCAGCAACATAAACATTTTTACAGCTATAAAAAATGGTTGCCTGTAAAGTCGGTTTTACGGGCGAAGATTTTACGTGACAACGTCTTTTTCTCGGTAGAATATTTATTGATATGAATATAATTAAATTGCACAATAGGAACAAGGAATTGAATGAAAATAAGAATTGCACAAATTTTAAAATGCGCCTAATTCTCTAGTGCTGCGCGCGCGGCAGACCGATCATAGTTGAGTGGGAGAGAGACGCAAGGCATTCGGCGGGCCTCTCTCTCGTTCGGTGACTCATCGTAACGTTACCGAGCGTTACACTTTTTCATAAGTGACTCCCAGCCGCAACCTAATTTAAGACGTTGTCACGTCAAAAACATACTTGAAAAATATACGTGATGTTACGGTAGCTTATTGGACAAAGCACCGCGCCCGGTATGCCTCGAGATGCGGGTTCGAGTCCCGCCTGAGACAACATTTTTCAAGTTTAAATAGGTACTGATATTATAATTAGTTGCTTTCTTAAGGTATTTTTGAAGTGATAACCTTTTACGTGAGGGTAAACCGCTTCGGTACGTAATGCGTTACGGCGATAGTCTGTCTGCGGGCAGCGGTAGGCAGGCTCCTCCCATCTCACTCTAACTCACAGCTCTAGCCGTGTATTTCTGCTAGTGGAACTACCGCTACGCTCATTCGCTGTTGCGTCACTGTTATAATGTATTCTAACTTTAGATGTAAAGTGAACAAACTACAATGAAATCATTTGTCAAATAAAAGAAAACCAAGAGACATCAATAAACTGTTATATGGAAAGCTTTAATTATCAATCATAGCAATGAACTTTCGAAGCTTAAATTTTGGCTCCCATTTTCACATGTTTGTTTTTAGTGAGAAAAATTTGACGCGTTGTAAAAAAGCTTAGACATTATTAAACCTGGTGTTCGTCATCGTCTTAAGTTGTCTTTATCAAAAGGCAATTTTAAGAATTCATTTTATTAGATTTATGGTAGGGCTACAGCTTTTCACAAAGTTTAGATACTTTTTACCATCTGTCGTTTCATGCATTCGAACGAGTTACGGAAGCTAACCTCAACGCAGACTGCACGTTTAGCTCCAATTTTGTTTAGCTTATTCGTGCAGCATTTTGCAGTTTTTCTTTACCTCCAACCGTTCTTTTATTGCGTCAGACAAAAATATGTTTCATTTTGTATCTATATGGCGTTAATTATTGAAAGTCAAAATATAATAAATAATTTATGGTAATAAATAATAAATGAAAATGAATATTAATTTGAGTATTGTGGTCCTAGAGCGTCTACTAACCTCTAAAACCTTTTACTTTATCTAATTAAAATTTGTAAAGGGGCCAAACCTTTCACTGTTTTTGACGGAACTGACGATTCATGATTGTTGTAACTGACAACATAACATTAGATTACGAAATTGAATATTCCGATATTAAAACCTCCAAATATAAAAGTTCCAAATAATAAAAAATCCGACTATTTAAAAACATGGTTAACATTTTCCAGAAAGCTGGAAGTGCGAATTTGTTATTTTCCTAACCTAATTAATACGAATAATTTAAAATCCGTTGTGTTATTTTGCTCGAAAAACTTTATAGCGAATTTCAGTTTTCCGAGAATACATTGTTATAATAAAGAATTTATTTGAATCCTGACTCACCGTGGTCTTTCCGCGGTGGTACTTGTCTGCCCAATACAATATTGCAATGTAAAAGCCGGAGACGCGGAGGAAAAGCAGTCTTCGCTCGCAATAGCGAAGCTTGGGAGCCCGGACGAGCTGTACTGTAAGCGAGTGTGGGTACTAGAGATGTGTTACGCAAGGTCGGAAGGACTGCACTGCACGCAGCGCCGGAAAAGAGCAGAACTACATGCATGCATGCTTGCCTGCTTGCCTGCATCCATGCTTGCTAGCCTGCATACAAGCTTTTGCCTGCATGCACGATTGCATGCTTGCTAGCTTTCATCCATGCTTTAGTTTTCCGGTTTATGTGTTTTCTCGGATTTTTGATATTCATATACTTCATTTCTGATTATTATAGATTTGAAAGTTATGATTTCGGTACCTATCATAAAATTCCGCATTCTGAGAATTATGAATCTAATGCTTATAAATATATGGGATTTTAAAATATAGTTTTAATAATATTAGGACTTTTAATAGATCGGATTTCTGGTATTTCGGAAATCTGTATCATTCGGAATTACTCGTATAAAAATCAGTATTTTGAAATTCGTGATTGTCAATATCGGAATTTAGTTTTTTTGTCTTTATGTAGTTACACCTATTGTTACTAGTTCTAAAATTTCGCCTCTATAAATTTTAGTAAGATAGGACTTAAAATATTATATTAGGATTTTACAAAGTAAGATTATCAAAATTAAAAGTTATTTACCTCAATAACCAGCATTCTAGTTTAATTTGATTACTTAACTAACAACTTATTTTTTTTTTATTTAAACTTTATTGCACAAATTTGAAACAAGTGTACAAAAGGTGGACTTAATGCCATGCGGCATTCTCTGCCAGTCGACCATTGGGCTAAACAGAAATGTTTTGTGGGCGGTGCAAGGTGCAACAGATAAGAATAAAACAAACAATTTTTAATATTAAATTTATTGGATTAGTATACATTAATTTTTAAGTTAGATTCCAATTTTAAATTAAGTATGTTTTACAGAGAACTGGATGATTTCACAACGC
Source organism: Anania crocealis (assembly GCA_949315895.1). Classification (NCBI taxonomy): domain Eukaryota; kingdom Metazoa; phylum Arthropoda; class Insecta; order Lepidoptera; family Crambidae; genus Anania; species Anania crocealis. Next base: position 5,198,130 of record OX438856.1, read on the forward strand.
GTAATATGATAAATCTTAAAGCCTGCTTTACTATAGCTACGGCCTCGCTCTTACGGGACCAATCTATTATTTTAGACAGGTTAATTGTGGCCAATAAACCATTATCGATATTTCAGTTCGAACCACACGCTGTGTTGTCGAAATTAGGGGGTATTCCACACCATAAATGACAGACACCATATTGAATTGAATTGAAACCAAATTAAATGCTTATTCCAGAAATATGTTTGATCCTTGCCACATAATGACATGCATTATTAAGTTGATGAAAATACTTACTAAATGCTTATTCCAGAAATATGTTTGATCCTTGCCACATAATGACATGCATTATTAAGTTGATGAAAATGACAGCTTACTTCCAAATTGCTTGGTTTTTAGTGTCATAAGCCATAAGCCGTTGGTCTAGTTGTTTAAATACCGGGCCAAGATCTCGGGGTCCCATTTTCGAATCCCGGGTCGGGCAACAAAAAGTTTCGAATTTTCGAACGTTGCTCGGGTTTGTGATCACCAACCCGCATTTGGCAATTTTTTTTTTTATTTTCTGCTCACCTGGCGACTGCTATTACCATTGAGCTACCAAGGTATTTTTTGTGTAGGCGAATTTACTCGTATAAGCCAGCTGTGTTTCGTCAATACTTTTTGTTATGTATTATACAACCTAAAAAAAAAGTAAAGTAACAGCCTTTAATCATCCCACTGCAGGGAAAAGGCCTCTATCATTGAATTCAAGTTACCACAGCAATGGCATGATCACCACGCTTGCCAAATGCGGGTTGGTGATCACAAACCCGAGCAACGTTCGAAAATTCGAACCTTTTAAGCTATTGCATAGCTTCTATCGCGGGCCTTGAGCGTGGAGACCGAATCCAGAAATTCCGTAACGAAAATAACCTAACACTCTGGGCGAGGCACGATCGAACAATTTTGAATTTCCGAAATTCAAAAGAATTTAGAAGAAAATAAGGATTTTGACAGTATGGTTGCCTATGGTAACCATATCTGCCAAAATAACAGAAAAAAATAATTACAAAAGTCAAAATTAGAAAATACGTTACATAAAATTATAAAATTAAGCTATTGCATAGCTTCTATCGCGGGCCTTGAGCGTGGAGACCGAATCCGAAAATTCCGTAACGAAAATAACCTAACACCCCTCACTCCGACCGTCACAGCGGTGATACTTTCTAGTTTTATAATTGCTTAAGTTGATAAAAAATGCTATGCAGTAGCTTTACCGTGGCAGTCTCCGAGTGCCACACGTCTTTTTTTTTTGTTGCCCGACCCGGGTATCGAGCCTGGGACCCGGAGATCATGGCCCGGTATTTAAACCCCAAGACCAACGGGGCGTTTCTATTTTTACTTTTTTCAAAAGCATTCATGTACCTTGCCAAAAAATACCTAGTATTAGATTTTTTTCCTAAGTGTAAGGTGGCATAACGTAGATGTCGAGTAATAAAGACATGACTTTATGATGTCTAATGTACGAGTATGTAGTGTTTGGTTAGCAAATTGATCGGTGGAGCTCCTCCGTACCATATTACAGTGTAATCGTGAACTGAAGCAGTATCTAAACTTGCTAGATTTTATCCTTGCACAATTTTTATTGCAAAATAATTTTGTATGAAAACACCTTGAACAAAAACTTTGACTGTCATAAGTAGAACTTGAACACGCAACTTTACTCTTACCGAATTTAATTTAATAAACTGCCCAAGCCATTGATCTACCAAGACGAGATTTTTGTCGACGAATGGTTTATAAGACTTACTTCTGTCAGCTAGCGAAGCTTCATTAAAAATGTTGGTTATGTACCTCCAACGTCCCAGCTTAATGTATTCAAATGTTTTATTCAAGAAATTAGATTTTAAAACAATTTAATTGCTTATAAAAATTAGAAACATCCCTTAGCATATTAATTATGTGGTTTATGTTGTAATATTATCAGTTAACCGACGAATAACTTAGGCAAACTTGACCGACTTTCATGATCCTTACTGACAAGTGTAGAAATTCTTTGTTTACAATAAATAAAATTACGTTACATATGAAATTTTCAATCAATTCTAATGCTCTTGTTTCTGCCGGCAAGTACTTGTTGATAGTGTTATAAATACTGCTAATAATTTTACTGTGGCAAAGTATATGCGTTGATCCTAATCCAATATAGAATGGCACTCCTAGCCCTCGATCACTCTATTCTCGGACCGTATTATGTGTCCAGGCGTCATATGCGATACAACTCACAAAGGCTAAGAGTATATCAATTAATATGTAGGCATAAAATTACATCAATGCGGTCTAATAAATCTTTATCGTGTTTCCTGCCAGATGGGTAAAAAGGTTTGAACATTAAGAACTTTTTTTAAGCTATTGCATAGCTTCTATCGCGGGCCTTGAGCGTTAAGACCGAATCCAGAAATTCCGTAACGAAAATAACCTAACTTAATACTCGGGGCGAGGCACGATCGAACAATTTTGAATTTCCGAAATTTAAAAGAATTTAGATGAAAATAAGGTTTTTGACAGTATGGTTGCCTATGGTAACCATATCTGTCAAAATAAAAGAAAAATTTAATTACAAAAGTCAAAATTAAAAAATACATAAAATTATAAATTTAAGCTATTGCATAGCTTCTATCGCGGGCCTTGAGCGTGAAGACCGAAACCAGAAATTCCGTAACGAAAATAATCTAACACCCCCCACTCCGAACGGCACAGCGGTGATACTTTTTAGTTTTATAATTGCATAAGTTGATAAAAAATGCTATGCAATACTCGTAGCTTTACCGCGGCAGTCTCCGAGTGCCACACGTCTTTTTCTCTTTATTTGGGACTACAAACAGTTATATAAATGCCTTAAGGTGACTACAGTCTAGAGCTAAGTGCTGCCCCCAATTGATTTACGAGTATTTTATTACTTTTAAACAAAATCAATTCTCTAAAAACTAGAACAGCATCATTTTAGCAAATTACCTCTAGTATATTGAATCACTGTTAGCTGCTTTTCATTGTGGCATTCTTTCGTATTGCATTACTGCTAGAAGCGGCCGCTTTTGGCGTTAGCGTCTAATTCGACTTTATAAACAACTAAATGAAAAGTTTACCGTAATTCAATAAATACTAGAGGTAATTTGCTAAAATATGTTTTTCAGTCATGCCACACTGGGCCAAACAGAGCTATATAGTCTCAACTTACTCATTATGTAACCAGCACCGTTGTTCACAGATAGGATTATTTTAAAATAAAAAATTGAACCGACTTAAAAAACTCACTAAAAAGTACAAAATAACACAAGAACAATTTATTTTAAAACCTATTTACGTACTTACAATATTATTTTAACTAATAACAACTAAATAAATCGAAGTTGTTGCCGAGAGAAAAGAAGACGAGTATGATCACTACTGAATTGATTGCTTCTCGCCAAAATAGCAATTTTTGTTTAAATTTCACATTTGATTTGTTTCTTTTGTATTATTTTTGTATTGTTTACAACAACATCACAACATCAACATATAGGTACAACTATCTGACTTTACGCGCCTATGATATTTAAAGAATAATCCTCCTACTCCTAACCGTTAAGGAGTTGTACCTTCCATCATCAGCTCATTAACATAAAATGATGAGTACCAGACGAAAATACTGAAAAACCTTAAGAAAGATAAATTTGAGGGTTTCCCTCGATTTCCCCGGATTCCACCATCAGATCATGACTTCGTTAAAATGGGATCACATGGAAAGCACCACCTTTCAAACAAAAAAGAATTTTTAAAATCCGTTCTACCAGTCCAAAGTCCTGAGGTAACAAACATAAAAAAAAATACAGTCGAATTGAGAACCTCCTCCTTTTTTGGAAGTCGGTTAAAAAGAACTGGGGCCAATCTTACTGATCTTACTAATTATAAACTAGCCGACCGTCCCGTCTCTGCACGGGTCTACCAATAAAGATAATTCAAGTAAATGGGTCTGTTTATGACTTTTTTGTTTACCTTTTCACACTTTTCATACAAATCTAAAACAGTTTTTTTTTTCATACAATTGTCAAACATTTTCTTCTAGGCAAACCTTCTCCTCACCATTACAAACAAACAAAAAAATAATTATCCAATTTGGTGCAGTTATTCGGAAGTTATGCGCGTACATACATTTCAGTGATTTATTTTACCCTAATAGGGTTCCGTACCCATAGGGTAAAAACGGGAACCTATTGCTAAGACTTGATTTGATCAAAGTTGTCCTAATTTTATGAAAAGTTGTTGTTGAGGAGGTCAAAGAATGATATTGGCTGCTTTTTATACTAATTAATGTTAAATAAGTAGTTTTTTTTATTCTTCAACAGAGCGAGGGATAGCCACAATATTTTGCGTAGTGTAAAGGTAGAAGAAGGGTCAGCGTATGACATTTTCTACTGTTTTATGTATCCCGTTGGACAATTCCAGTTTGATGGAGATTTTTAAGGCTAATGACAGGATTGTTTCGATTTTTGCGTAGTATTAGTTTGGGAGGCAAATAATGACTTTGGCTACTTTTAATCTGACATTGTCATTTGGTGCAGTCTCAAAAATAAAATCACGACGTGTTCTCTGCATGAGTATCGTAAGCGTAGACCAAATGAGTACCCAACCCAGAAGAAAATGCAGCAACTACGATTGCGAGCCCACGAAGGGTGACGGTATGGGAAAACCCTCATTAACGACAGTCCTGTAGGGCTGATATCGGCTGATAATGATCATGATGACTTTGATCCGGCAAACAAGATGACGATATATTTGTTCTTTTTAGATAACATTCATTTACGAACGACGATAAAAATAAGAGGCGATAGTTTTAAACATTTTTGAAAATTACCTACTTTAAGTCTGCTTATGACCATGAACGCACGTAAGGACAAACGGTTCGAAAAATAATAATCATAAGCTACTTAGTTAATGTGTGACAGAGCATGAAGTATTTAAGGCTTAGGGGGGAAGGTTTCATCATGTAAAAAAGGGAAAGTACCATTCCGTTATAAAATTAATTTTTGGCAATATTTGTGTAACTATGTCTGCTTTCTTTCCTATATTCGGCCACTTTGAAAACGACAGTCTTGACTGCATGAGATAAAGCACGATTTATCGTTGGAAATCTTGTCTCATGACATGTGAAATTGACATAGAAAGTACGAATCACATAACACTACTGGCTGCCGTGAGTGACGAAGGTGGAATGACAATTCGCAGCGGCTTTTTTTTTAATAAACTATAGGCTAGCTCTTGACGACATACTTAAGAGGAAACACAAGGGCCGTTTTTCCATACAAACGTAGTCCCCTGTTTCCTCCCTGGATAAAGCCAGTAGAGCAATAATTTTTATTACAAAAATCTATGGCTACTATTAGCATGTTTCTATGTTTCCTGTTTTTTCATAAATTAATTAATAAAAAAGATATGAGCCCTCAAAAATCGAAAAAATTCGCCAGATTTTCCTCTGTGTTCAAACTTCCAGAAAACAAATTTGTCAAAATTTTAGAAAAAAAAGAAAACATACAAACACGGCCAAAGCCTTTTTTTAATTTTTTGTGAAAAAAGTATTTAAATCGGTCTAGTTTTGGAAAAGTAATTTGGGGACTACGAAATGTTGATTTCGTGTGCTTTTAGTAGGTATTTTCGGTCCAAGAAGCAGTTGTCTCTATCACACTCTGCGGTGAAGGCATTTGGCACTGCGCGACAGCAATAGATTTTACAAATACCTATTTTTCAATTCTCTCGCCCGTAGTGTTTCCTCTTAACTCTACGGTTAAGAAGAAGCCTAAGATCAAGCGAGCTTGCCCAGACGCAGCCTATTCACTCTTGCTTTAAAATCTTAGGATTATAAATTTTCGGGAAAACAGACGCAGGCAGGGCATTCCACTCCTTGCCGGTGAGCATCAGAAAAGACGAGGAAAAGCGCTTGGTACGCAATCTGCTCTGCCCCGGTCTCATAGCCGCGGTACAGTGGTTATGGTCAGACTATAGTTCTTAAAGTAACAGCCTATAATCATCCCACCACAGGGAAAAGGCCTCCATCATTGAATTCAAGTTACCGCTGCAATGATGGGAACTGGCATAATCACCACGCTTGCCAAATGCGGGTTGGTGATCACAAACCCGAGCAACGTTCTAATATTCGAAACTATTTGTTGCCCGACCCGGGGATCGAACCTGGGACCCCGAGATCTTGGCCCGGTATTTAAACCACTAGACCAACGGGGCGTTCTTATTATAAAGATATTCTCAGATTACACTCCTGCTTAATTAAAATACATAAAAATTCTAAAGGATGAACTAACACGTCGTACCTACTGCATAATCCTTAGATAATTGACAAAATACATTTACCACGTTATGTACTCAAATGTGTCTACCTAAACCCTGTAATAAGTAATCCATGTGAAATTGGGGCCTATTCAACAATCACAAAGTAAATACATAGTTACCTTGTAATTATACTAACTCGTTAATTTGAGCTTACTTGGGACCGACAGAACAAATAATGTTTCCATAACAACGGACGGTTTTAATGCCAAGATGAGTAACAAGAACACTGTCTGCAATTAACATAGTAATTATAGGCGTCTAATTGCCTCAGTGTTCATGCTTTGAGTATCAAACGATCGTGACGGCGCCATTTGTCAGAATAATATGACATTTCACATAAACTGTTAGGTAGCGAAGCTTCGCTGTTGTCGAGTGCAAATAAATATTGACACGCGCACAATCAAGTGTAACAAGCAATATTTTATTCAACTGTAAAGTTGTAAAGATCACAGCTAGATAAATTTTTTTCTTTAGTATTTAAACTTGAACAGTTGTGCCTCAGGCGGGAATCGAACCCGCATCCCCATGCATACCGGGCGCGGTGCTTTGTCCATATAAGCTACCGAGACATTTTGTCACAGCGTTAATTTTTCAAGTATGTTTTTATTGCTCTAAGCCAGCGTAGTTTCATCATTGTTGGGAGTTTCCACTCTTAACACCCGAAAGAAACATCTTTACAGATGTTTGACATGCCCAAGGCCCTATAACATAAACTACTTTTTTTTTGTTTCAAATATTCATCTATTCCAATAACAAATATAAAGTAGTGTCATATTTATCTCAAATAAATTACGCATTATTTTATTTAAAACGCATAATTTTCTTGAGTACCTACCTACCGAATAAGTTTTGTAAAAGTTTGGTTTCTTATTCACAGACACAACTAAGTTACTAATTTTACTTCGCAGTATTAAAAATCTTGAGAACAAGACGAGTACTGTATTATATCCTCGGGCAGAAGCATTCTATTATAAATGTACAAATAAGGAACAAGGTGGATAATAAGATAGTCTGCAATAAGCTCGTAATATGTTCGTAATAAGCCCCTTGTATGTACCGCGTAAGAAATGTACCTGGCATACAAAACGAGGATACATTATTTTTATTTCCCTTTTCCAAATATGTTTTTGGCAATGAAAATGTACGAGTCGAACACAAGGATGTTGCTTGTAAGTTTTAATTGGTGTTTCATTTCAGCCTTATGGATTGTAGTCACTAAATGTATATTGTTTAGAAGATTATTGAATCTTTTTATTCCAAATCTTCCATTGTTTAAAACAAATATTATTTTTAAAAATTTGTCCGTGTTTTGTAAAACCGCACTTGTTCTACGGAGTTAATATATCATTTTAATTCAAATTTGAATGTAAGTTTGTTTATTAGGCTTTAACGCAAAAACTACTGAACCGATCAGCAAGAAACTTTGTACACAAATATTAGGTATTAGAAGTAACATAGGCTATTTAGTATCCCACTATTTGTTGGGATCAAGTTTCCGCAACAAGTTGTAATCGGTCTGTGTGAGATTAGGGCAAGCACTTGTAATATGCTTATTATTTTTATTATGTTGGTCTGTTTCCGATCACGGGACTATGGAGTCCCGGACATTTGGAAGGCGTACGAGGGGCCGAAGACAACTCGCAGAGGCCCGTAAGACGTGATTTTATCACTGAAATCGAGTGTTGACGCCATCAAGATTTACAAAAGTTCTCTATGTTTTTTTCGTAATATTTAAATCACAAAAATCGACTTCTGATTCGAGCTATTAGATAGCTTACTATATACTTCGAAACCATCTCTATGGCGTGCCCACAACCAGTTTCATTAGAAATAATACCAAAAACAAGTATTCTTACAATTCGTGTGAAAGAACTTTAAGGTGGTAATAAAAACAAAATCAACCATTTTAATTAGGAGGTAATGTTTATACCACATTTTATCTACTTTTATTTATTCTAAATAATTGAAATCTCAGTAAAAAAGTTTTAATTCAATTTCTAAGATTTTTGCTAAAATGTTCATTCAGTACAGCCGTGGAACGGAACGCAATTCCGTTTTGACGTTTGACAATTATCACTGACATAGCTGTTTCCCGCGACTTCGTCCGCGTCAATTTCCATTATTATGATCCCGATTATTTTTGCAACATTTTTCACTCATGCTTTGCCAGGTCGAAATACCTACATCTTTCTTAGATGAGGAGGTACTGTTACTGAGAAACGATTCCGAAAATGATGATTCTCAGGAATAAACGTATTTTAGTTTGATTTTTCGGTGGTTTTATTTTTATACTTCTTCTTCTTCACATTCAAGTGATTAACCTTTAGGTACAGACAACAGCAGCTCAACCTACCCAAAAAGTTAAAGGTCATTGAATTGATTTTCAACTTTAAGTCCAACAGGTAGAGATCAAATATGAATTGAGAAAATTTTAAGTTTTATGGTATGTTGACGTGCTGTTGTGTGTACATAATATTATTGTTTGTTAATGACTTAGGTTATTGATCACAATGAACCTTCTGACCTCTATTTAGAATATGGCTATATTTTTTATACTTGAAGAGATATGATTCACCTTAGTCAACGAAGGGCTGTGGATTCGATTCCTGGCTAAGACATGTATATCTTTGATATAAAAAGCATTGTGTATGCAAATAATCAAATAAAACCTGTAAGAAGTTTTTAGGTTATGTCATTTAGTTAGGATTACTTTCTGAATATTCCCGTTAGATAAAGAAATACTAATAGGCATTGCTAATGTTTTCTAGACATTATAAGGAACAATTTGATATATGTTTCATTACTATATTATTATGTCACAATTTTCAGTGGGCCCAATCGCCATACTAAAAAAAATTGTCTCCTTTGTAACCTAAGTAGGTAGTATGTTTAAACTTTCAAAATTTTATTGAATTTTTAATTTTCAGAAATCTTTTCACTCCGGCTGCCTCGATAATAGCCATTAGTATGCAAAATTTCATGTTAACCCATTCAGTGGTTTGAGCTGCGCGCTGAAAATTTTTACATCGGTTCAGTGGTTTAAACAATAGTTAGTACGTAAGTGTATTGTCTGTGACTTCATACTGCAGTGCTGCTCGCTCGAAAGCATCACAACTCAAACAAAAACTCATAACGAGGAAAGTTCCCGCTGACATCGTCGGCAGGACGCACATACCAATAACGGCTGTTAGCTAGCTATTCAGCCCGTGCGAGATGAAAAGCTTTTCATATTAAACTGGATTGAGCTCGGTTCAGTTTACAAAATCTCGAATTTACCGTCAATAAATCGAGCATGCATGAAGTAGGCGATGCGTTTTTATTCAAATTCCACATAAAAATATATTGAATGCTAGCTTTTCGTTAGTTTTTTTTTTGTAAGTGGGCCAGGTCAAAAACCTTTAAGTTGCCTCCTGTCGTCAATCAAGCGTGATTGAAGTTGGAAACAACATAGCATCTGTTGATCATGCCCAAACAATAAAAAATTAAATTATTAAGTTTGCATAAAAAATAATAAGTGTTAGGCTGAATTCAGTCAGATTCACGCACAGTCAAACAAGCGCTTCAAAAGCTCTCAATTATTCTGCGGAGTACTGTGTATCTATACTTATAATTTTATAAACAGGAAAGATTTGTTTGTTTGTTTGTTTGTTTATTTCATAGATTTAATATACTGCTGATAGATTGGCAATGAAAAGAGACAGAATACAATGCAGCTATACGATAGAACGAGATAGATCACAAGGCCGTTCACGTACACGCTAGGAACCCGTAGCGTTTTTCTGAGTTCTGACGTCTGTCACGCGCAACACAATATTCTCTTTAGTTTTACTAGTTTCATTTTTATTATTGTAAAAAAGTGTCGAGTTGATGTATTTTCATTATGGTTACATGTTCAGTACCTGGAAGTAACTCATCTAAAAAAGGGAACCAACATAATTGTACATTTCACACGTCAACACACAATCGCGATTACCAGCAGCAAAATGCAATGTTTCAGAGCTTTGACTAAAATTTTGTATACTAATTGATAGGGCATTTCACCAGGACAATGATTTAAATTCATATGAATTCAATTAAAAATAATATCAAATACGTGAATTTCAACAATTACTAACGTCACTTTTGTATTTTAGTGATTGACGTTGTCGATGATATCTTATCGACATTTCATTAGCTGACATATTTCACATTGTAAACCGCATACAGCCTAAATTGTTAAAATACGTTAGAAATGCTTGAAATTGCCTACTAGAAAAGAATGTTCGCCCAATAAATATTCGAGCATTTGCAGTTTACATTTGGACCCTAAGTGTTTTTAACACAGAGGCGATCAGCCTGTAAAATTACGCTTTGGATCAATGTCCATATTGTTCAAGCCCCCATCTATCCCCATTAGTTAAACATTAAATATATGTATATTTAGTGTACGTTTGTAATGTGTAATTGAAAAATAAATATCAGTTTTATTTCAACTTTGGCGATCGCGATCGCAAAATGAGGCAAAATTGTTAAATACTGGCAAGTAAAGCCTACGATATTTTTTACAATAAATTGATTTTGTTCGGGGATAAGTAATTATAAAATAAAAAACATATCTAGGTATTTACTTGCAGTTTTTTGGCGTTCTTTTAATAATACTAAAAAATAAGTCACCTGCGTCAACGTAAACTGTGTCGATGGAATCGATATCGAAAGCAAGCAGACAATGCAGTACCTGCACTATTTATCTCACGCACATGCTCACTTTATGCACACTAGCGTAACCTAGTTCTGGTCTCGTTTTCAGGATTCAATTGCCAATCTATCATCTATATTAAATCTATGGTTTATTTGCATCGGATAGGCTCCAAAACTACTGGACCGATTTGAAAAATTATTTCACCATAAGAATCCTGCTTTATCTGCGATAGACATAGGCTATATTACATTATCAAAAAAGTAAGTAATCCGTATGAAAACTTCGATTATGTAACCGAAGGTGTGAAAGGAAAATCATTAAATTGCGAACGCTGCGAAAACTATTGACAATAGAGCAAAATAATGTAGTATAGTTTTGTAGAGGACATCATTATCTACAATAAAGTCCGCGATACTATATGTCTAACTATAACAGATACGCCACTATAACTCTTTTTTTATGTAAGATTAAGGACAGTACAAAGTAGGTTACATTATTCGTACCTTGGTATTAATCCTTATCCAAATAAACAACTTCATATTCAAGGTTATATCAATACCTGTAAATAACTTTTTGAATTATTCAAATCGGACATACTATTCAAAAGATATAATGAGTTTAATATTTATCAAAATCATCAGTTGATTCTACTGCTTTTAGTGACTCTGGTTCGGTTTATCGGCCATAGATGGCGCTGTACCTTTTTAACTCGCGGTAAAACTCAATTTTTCCCAAATAGCTAAATTGGTAAACCTGAAATGTAGGGTTGTCTAGTATATAATCTGTGTATTATAATTGAAAATGATGCCAAGATGTTTCGAACTGGATAAACATGTTGTATACAACACGCGAACGAAGTCGCGGGGGACCGCTAGTTTTAACTAATTTTAGTATCGCACGTTTCGATGTTTGACCACCGTTGCGGTGTGCGTTTCTACTTCTAGTATTATTCCTTTTTTCGCCTCTTACGAAATACTTCGAAAGAAAAGGATTTGTGCCGTTATATACAGGGTGTCCAGTAAGCACCACGACAAACTTAAGGAGAAGCAAGGTGTAGGGGTCAGCTATCACACAGACAGCGGCAGGTCAACCTACCCAAAAAGTAAAAGGTCATTGAATTGATTTTCAACTTTAAGTTCAACTAGTAGAGATCAATATCAATTAAGAAAATTTGACGTTTTGTATTTGACGGTTGACGTGCTGTTTGTATGCTGTACAAAAAAAATGACCAATGTAAAAGTGTAATTGTTTTCGAGATATTGCTTATCCTCAACTTTGACCTACTGTGTTAAACAAAATGTATTGAACTATCGCAGCAAATAGCTCTATCAATTTGCTAGTTCTATAGGGATTTCAAAAAAGTATCACATCATTTTATTTTAAACAATAAAAAAAAAGTTGTAGCTATTTTCGTAAGTAAGGAATCAGATTCACTAAATTCTTAGTAACGATTTTAATTGAAACTGCGGTTATTACTGACAAAAGAAGTGGTTAATAATTGAACAAATGATTACTATTCAGAACTTTTTTATGATGCTTAGCCAAAAACAATTTTTAAAAATAGCTGACCGTTATGTACACCTTCTCCTTAAGTTTGTCGCGGTACTCCTGGACACCCTGTATAATACTTGAGCGACTAATCAGTATGGGAAGTGTTATTATTATTGTTTTTGTTATTAAATTCGAATAGAGGAATAAACTGTCAAAATGGTCATAATAAGAAACACAAAAACCGGCCAAGTGCGAGTCGGACTCGCGCACTGAGGGTTCCGTACCAACTTTAACTAAAACACCACAATATTATGTTGACTGCAAAAATATTTTTTTTCAGAGTGTTTGTATGAATGACAAAGTTACTCGTATATTTGCGGTTATTGAAAATGTGATAATGTCCAAAACTACCGGTTTGATCTCGTTCAAACCAAGTTTTGTTGAAAGTATTTGTTAAGATCTATATTACGTTTTTTTTTTTTCAAAATTTTCACTTGCTTAGTTTAAAAGTTAGAGGGGGGACACTCATTTTACCACTTTGGAAGAGTCTATCTTCCAAATGTTAGACTTTTGAAAAAAATTGTTCTAGGAACCTCTATGTCATTTAAAAAGACCTATCGATAGATACGCATAGGTAGAAGTAATTTTTTATTTTATTTAGTTGTATGTATGGGAGCCCCCCTTAAATATAATTATTTTTATTTTTTTATATAAGAATCGTAAAGTGGTTAACAGGATACACCTACCTACCAAGTTTCAACTATGAAATGCTAATACTTTCAGAATAAAGTGGCTGTGACATGTCCGGACGGACAGACAGACAGACAGACGGACAGACTTGACGAAACTATAAGGTTTCCGTTTGCCATTCGGCCACGGAACCCTAAAAAAGGACTCGAGTGCCATAGCAACATTGTATTAACAAACGAAGAGATTTAACAAGTAATTATTCCGTGGTATTAACTGCGGAATAGCCACTTGACGTCGAACTGCAAAAGGATTACATCAATTAGAAGATGGAAAATTTTCTTTTTATTATACCTACAATATTATAATGGATTGGACTTCAAGTGGAGGAGAAGTAGGTTGCTGTTACCATGTTATTATATACGAGTATCTGTGTTATAGTGTCTAGGAAATGATTTCTTCAAATCGAATGTACTTGTTAAAGGACTATAATACCTACAAAGTAGGTAGCACCAAAATTGTTAATATTACGTTTGGGCCCAGCTTTGTACACAAATTTGACCCTTGCTTTTGTTAGATAAAAGCAAATAATATACCTAGGTTCCTGAAATACAGGCTAGATAAAGTTGAATATAGGTCGGTCACATCGTAGTGTGTCCTTCAGCCGTTCGTCCAGTCGATACACGAGAACTGCATCAGTGCGCCTTGGGGTGTGCACAGTAATTCTGGGTAGGGGATTGAAAAAACTTAACTATAGGTCGAGTAATACAGAGATTGTTATTTTATTTAGTTAGACAAATTCAGTAGGAAGGATAATCAGTGCTTATTGCATATATAGTGTCCACGCCACTGAGTGCTCGATGGATTGTGAACTAAATAGACAGTTCGCCGCTGTACCGCCTTAAAGTACCAAATAGCGACTTGGGAACAAATTATCAAATCATACCCTATGCTTTTTGTAAGCACCTAGTACCAATTTTTTTCTACTTTTTGAATTAAAAATAAATTAGGGTTAGAAAAGTCTCTATCTAAAAAAAGTGAAAGGTAAGGTAAGGTTTCACGATTTGAACACACTCGAAAAGGTTTGATGGTTGAAATGGCGCTAGTATACCGCGTCGGGGTGTCACAAAAGTAAGTCAAACCCTTCATTTGAATATCTATTAATTTTCCTAAAATTTCCGATCAACTCCTTTCAATACGATCAAAGGACGTCATTTTTGAACTTTTTTCAGTGCTGGCTAAAAGAAAATGGTACGTATGCTTGGAACTAGTCATTTGGCACAATATTTAATATGACACCAAAGATGAAGGATTGTTGTGAGCCAAGTTATTTGAGTTAGAAGATTCGTCATTTTCATACATTTCTGAAAGTGCTGAAATTTTATCATCTTGTATCGGATTTAATCACATGACCAGAGGGGAAGTAGCGCAGAGGAACCTCATGACCCCAGAGCGATTGTTTGGCAATCCAGATAGTCCGATCGATGAAAGAAGGGCGATCTCTATTATTATACGATTAAATCAGACACGAGTAAAGTTCCAGCTTTTAGAAATGATGTATGAAAATGATGAATCTTCTAACTTCAATAACTTGGCTCACAGCAATCCTACAACTTTGGTGCCATAATAACTATTGTACCAAATAACTAGTTCTAAACATACGCACATAACTTTTTTTTTGTTGGCCGGCTCTTTCAAAAAATGCCCAAAAATGTATGGAGCCTGAATGTTCTCCTTTTTGTGACAAATCTAGTAACATTGGGTGTTATGAAACCCTACGAGTTTTTTAGGTAATTATTTGTTGCTTTAAACATTGCGGTACCCCTTTGTGACATCATAGCACCATTTCAACGAGCAAATATCATCCTGATATCAACTTTATTAACCAAACCCAAAAATGTTCAAATGTCGAGAAAAGTTGAAGCATAATGCAAAACCCCAAAAATAACACGAGTTAAATCCGTGAAATTATCATTCACTTTAACCTGAAGGTGTTTTTGCACAGAATTTGCAGGGTTTTTGCCACCTTATAGGAGTGACAAGCCCAAAAGTTCGTGAGAAATGTTTGGTTGTAATCCTTTAAAAGTGAAATTAAAAATAACTAGTTAGTCTAGTTTTTCATTTGTCATCGAGCTACAAACATTTTTTTTCTGATAATTTTGAAGGAATACAGTTTCGAAAATGGGTAAGTGGGCATAAACAGCAGGGTAAACATTAGTTCATTCAGCCAGGCACACGGTAATTTCATTGAATGAAGCGTATCTACATTGCGAGTGCACGACTTGGTTTCTCTCATGTTTTGGAGTCCATGATGCTAGCGAGCAACGTATGCGAGCCGCATACAGGATGACATATTTTGTTCTTAGGTACGTGCTGTTGGGTTATGTCCGATAAATAAACTCTTGTGATCGATTCCAATAATTTATTCTCACTTCTTTTATTTATACACTTGAACTTAACAATATTACAATTTAAGATACACTTAGCACTCCGTGCGCAGTTCGACTATGAATCCTTCTCCTACCGACTACCAAAGATAAAGCCTCGCTCAATCACCCCACCACGCAGTGGTGGTCTGTCATTGTAAAAGCGAATGAGTTGAAAAATAAACACGGAAACGGAAGTAAAATTCATTAAACATTAAAAATAAATCCATATAATCAATTAAATATTTTCCTAAATAGTTTTAATCAACCTATAAATTATGTAATATAAAATAATAATAAATTAAATATAAAGTATGACCTAACAGCTCGGCCATCCTACTTAAAGCGAGTCCCATCGCTTTTTTTGTTATCATTAGTTTTTTTTTTTTTTTACTACGTTCTTACAATAATTACATCAGATAATCTTAGGCTAAAAAAAATACAGATTGTAAAATTAAACTTCACATTATAATAGCAACTGCAAAAACTGAACTTCTACTTATTCCTTCATTACACTTTCAATGTTGCCCTACAGTTATTCATTTTATTTGTTTATTTTTTATTAATTTACAATAATATAAGTAATTTATAATGCGATCTGATCTGTTCACCAAGGAAACATCTATTACTCATCTTTTTCGGTATCATTGTCAGATGATTCAGATTCGAAGTTTCTATCAAAACTCATCCAAGGTTGGATTTTGTCTAAAGCAACAATAGCTTCATATTTTCGACCACGTTTTTGAGTCAGAGGTGTGTCCTTGATCAAAAATCTGTCATTATCGAGCATTTTTATTATGCGATAAGGTCCTTGGTATTTAATAACCAGTTTTTGTGATTGACCATCGTGAGGTACCTGCCTTTTGACTCTTACTAAATCTCCCTCCTTGTATTGTGTCGCCGTCTTTCTGTGTTTATTATAATTAACAGTGTCTCTTACCTGCTGTTGTTTAATTTTTTCCCCAGCTTCCTGCCTCAGCTCGGTCAATTCTTCCACCGGAATTTTGTTTAACGTTTCGTTAATTACTTCACTTAACTTACCTTCTGTTTTACTGAGGACATTGAAGCCGAAAAGTAATTCAGATGGGCTCTTTTGTGTGGTTTTGTGTTTTGTAGTGTTTATTCCTACCTGGATATCTGGAATGTGCTCATCCCAATACTTGTCATTTCCATTATGGTTAGACGTAGATAATGCATCTAAAATAGTTCGGTTGAATCTTTCAACCTGTCCGTTGGCCCTAGGCGTGGCGACAGCATTTTGAATGTGTTTTATGCCGTACGACTCTATGAAGCTTTGAAATATTTTACTCGTGAAAGATGTGCCTTTGTCTGTAATTAAGCGTGTCGGAACCCCAAAATAGCTTACGAACTGTTTCATGACGTGCACCGATGTTGTAGATTTTGTATTTTTGACTGCACTAATACTTACATATTTCGTAAAGCCATCCACGATCACTAGCAAGTAGCAGTTACCCTTCTTACTTTTGACGAACGGTCCTAAATGGTCGGCATGAATCGTGTGGAACGGCGTACAAACCTTTTCTATGGGATGTAACTCACCCTCTCGTTTCCCGCCGGGAGCCTTATGGTGTGCACATTCTAAACATGAGTTAACATATTTTTTTACAAACCTGCGCATTTTCGCGAACCAATAATGTTCTTTGATGCGTTGTAGGGTTTTTTCAAATCCCCAGTGCCCCACGTCATCGTGATTCATCTTCAAAATCTGCCATCTTACACCACGAGGTACAAGCCATTTAATTTCTTCTCCCACAATGCGGTAAACTTTGTCATTTTTAAGTCTATAATTCTTATGAATGTCCATTGCTTCTTCAACAGATTGATCCAAAAGGATTTCCTTAATCCTCTTAACCTCATCATCAGCTGACTGCACCGTAGATATCCAGTTCTGGTCGGATTCTTGTATTGGTAAGACATCTAAGATATGCTGTTCGTTTACAGCATTACTTACCGGATTCCTGCTAAGCGCGTCTGCATGAGTCATCCGAGTGCCAGCTCTGTATTCTATTGTACAGTCGTATTCCTGCAGCTGAATCCACCAACGAGATATACGCGGTATCAAGTCCCTCTTAACCAACGTGGATCTTAGTGCGTTGCAATCTGTTAAGATCTTGAACGGTATTCCTATCAAATAAACTCTAAATCGATTTAATGAGGCAATCACAGCTAGGGTTTCAAGTTCATACGAATGTAGCTTACGTTCATCGCTAGTTGTCTTACGACTAAAATAAGATACCGGTTGTAATGCTCCACTTGAATTTCGCTGGAGTAGTATTCCAGCCAATCCTTCTTTGCAAGCATCCGTATGTAGTTCTACTTCCGCTTTGGGATCGTACAATGCTAATATTGGACGACTAGTGAGCAATTCTTTGATTTTCTCAAAAGCTCTTTCTTGCTCATCGTTCCAGTACCATCCTACATTTTTCTTTAAGAGATCTGTTAATGGAGCAGTAATAATTGCATACCCTCTTATGAAACGCCTAAAGAATCCGGACAGTCCAAGAAACTGCCGCACCTCGTGTTGGTTTTTAGGACGCGGGAACTTAGAGACTGCTTCACATTTCCTACAGCCAGGCTTGATCCCATTTGCACTAACGTCAAAGCCTAGAAAATCGACAGAGTCAAGAAAAAAATGGCACTTACTTAACTTTAAAGTTAATCCACCTTCTCTCAAAAGCTGTAACACCTCCTCCAGTCTACGTAGGCCCTCGTCAAAGTCTTTTGATGGAATCAAGACGTCGTCCATATAGACAATGGCATACTTTATTTTAGCTTCTTTAAGAATTTTATTTATCGTCCTTTGGAAAACAGATGGTGCATTTACTAAGCCAAAAGGCATGCGATTAAATTCATACTGTCCATCAGGCGTTACAAAGGCAGTTTTGGGACGAGACTCTTGTGAAAGAGGGATCTGGTAATATCCTGATGCTAGGTCTAGGGATGTAAACAAAGTATTACCAGCTAATAGATCCAATTGGTCTTCAACCCGCGGCATCGGATAATGGTCCTTTTTGGTTTTCCTGTTAAGGGCCCTATAATCGACGCATAGTCGTTTTTCACCAGTTTTCTTCTGGACCATAATAATAGGACTCGCGTAGGGTGACGAAGATTCCCTAATTATGTTGCTGTCCAACATTTCCTGAACCATATTACTCACGGTCGACCTTTCTGCATGTGACATCCGGTACGGGCGGTATACAATTGGTTCCCCATCTATGAGCTCTATCGTCATTTCGGTACATGTCGTAAATCCTAAATCATGCAAACCATTTGAAAAACAACTATCATACCTGTTAAGTATTGTTTTTAGGGCTTGTCGTTGATCTTTTTCCAATTTCGGGTTACAATTCACGGAAGCATCCATCACAGAGTCATTGAAGGCAACGCTGAATAAAGTTTGGGTGTTATCTGCTTCCCGGTTCTGGTATCGCTCCAAAGATCGTGTTAAAAGGGTACCTTTTGTAATATGCAAAACACTCGAGGAGGTATTGTAAATCAAAACTGCACCACAACCGTTCCTCACGTCGTATTGGCCAGGTAGCAAATAATACTCCTTACCTTCTGGTCCGTGTAATGAGCCTTTTTCATGAACCTCGCAGTTCTGAGATTGGGAATTGGTTGATACCTGTATCACCTGCATTGTTTGGGGAGTGATTTCAAAATCATGCTCAGCATATAAATTAATTTTATTCAGATGTAATCTTTGGAATCTAATTGCGTCTGGGGTTTTGATTATGATAATGTCAGGTTTCTCTGTAAAAGAATGGCCCAACAAAACAGGGTGCATTAAAACAGAATCTTCTACGACATAAAGGTTGATTAATTCTGATATGCCTTGAACTTCCACAGTAGCATAGACTACTCCAACTGGAACAACTAAGTTGGCTCCTATACCTCTTAGTGTTGGTAAATCCGAACTTAAAGTTATCGGTAGGTTTAGGGAATTTGCATCACCAACTCTTATAAGAGAACATTGACTCCCTAGGTCTATGTGGCAAGAAATAATAGAACCATTTACTTTTATATCCATAACGTACTTGTTTATCCCAGTATCCTCCGTCATTATTTCCGATACAAGTTTTTGTTTTGAACCGTTAGTTGGATAAGACCTTTTTTCGGTCTCAGTAACCAATTTTCCCATATTTCTATAACAATTGGAGGTAAGATGACCGACCCGATTACATGTAGTACATTTAGAAGGTGATTTATCACATTTGTAGCTACGATGACCTACCTCGTTGCAATTGTGGCACTTAACGGAGGAAACTGCTTTTTCACATTTGAAACTAGGGTGACCAATTTCGTTGCAATTAAAACACCTGATCGTGGGGTTAGTGTTACCTGTTTTTGAAGAATCGGCTCGACTCGTGTTATTCCCGAACCTACCTTTTCGCATAGTCTCTTGGTTTTCTCTGCTTGGCCCACTTTTGACGGTTTTAAAGTAGTTAAGTACGTGTTCTGGCTCCCGGAATTGAGCTGCCTGAGCGCCAACTTTTACTGCCCGATCTTCTATTCCGTAAAGAAGACAATCTACTGCCTTTTTGCCCGCTATATTACATCTATTTAACAAGTTTACTTTCGCATAATAGTAATGCTCTAATGACTCGCCATATTTTGCCTTTTTGGCCAACATTTCGGTCAAAAGTTCAGCGTAATCCTCTCTACATGGAAATGATTCTATAAGCTTTTTTTTCCATTCAGACCACGTGTGTAATATCGAAGTTAGACCCTGATACCATGTCTTAGCAACACCGCCTAATTTTGGTAAGGAATAGTGGATAATCTCTCTCTCTTCCCAACCATAAATCTCTGCGCATTCTTCTACTTTGGTAATCCATGTCAAAATAGATTGATTTTTCGTTAAGGGGTCGAACTCCGGTATTACACTCGAGTTAAATGACATCTTAGGTTTATCGGAGCTCTTAACTTTCTCTAAAAATGACATAAACTTATCTAACAACTTACTATCCTCCCCTTCCTTCCTAGCCCCTGATAGTCTCACCCTTTTTGGAAATGGTGTTTCAGTCTGCGACTCATCTGATGAATAAACGATACGGCCTCTGCTCCTCACGGTACCTGATCTATGTCTCCTCCGTGAACTTCTTTTCCTCGTTGATTGGGGGGTGTTTAAATCTTCATTAAAGTCGGATGATCCAGAGACCAGCTGTTTCTTTTCTTTTGATCGAGATAACTGTTTTCTTTTACCTTGCGAAGGACCTTGTCTTGAAAACTGCACAAATCTATCTTCATCAGTTGAACTCCCTTCCCGAACCCTTTCCCTAGATTCTCTTCTATACCTTGTCCTAAACCCTCCACCTAGGGTTTTCCCTTCTTTAGACCCTCCACCAGGGCCATAAGATCCCTCACCTAAGATAATAGACCCTCTACCGTGGGTATTCCTTGTCTCAGACCCTCCACCTAGGGTACTCCTCCTCTCAGACCCTCCACCTAGGGTACTCCTCCTCTCAGACCCTCCACCTAGGGTACTTCTCTCAAACCCTCCTCCTGGGATATACTCATTACTCTCTTCAATCATCCTCCTTTTACCTGAAACTTCCAGAAAACAGCTTAAAATCTTTCTTTGCATTGTAAATATTTTCAAGGATACTATGAAAGTCAACATTTATTCATAATCACTCCATCAATCTAGTGAATAAAATTAAAATATCATAGTTAACTTTCAATTCCATACTATAATTTGTAAATTAACATTGCACTACGTGAGTCATTGTAAAATGATTATATACCTATGTGATTACATTTTTTTTCAATTTTATTCAGACACCTTTTATTTAAAAGCAACTTAAAAGTTCATACTATGATTCGCTTGAATTATATATTCGTTTAGTGTATAGTTGAAATAAGGAAAATTAACAAGAATGAAAAATGTCCATATTGTACGAGTATACCCACATACTTTATGTACGAAAGTTGATTGTAATATACCGATTTACACTAAATATTGAAGATGAGCTTATATGGAGGTCTTTATCAAAGCAAATGAACCTATACAAACGGTTTTCATTTGAAACTTTGTCTGGTTATACACGTACCTATCTCACATACGAAAAACTAATGTATGGCATTGAAAGGCAGCTTAACTGATGTGTTGCTTGAAGTTCACCTTGAAATATAGACTCAATTTAACCGTACGAAAATATTTGACAACCACAGTTTACAATTTAGTATTTCTCGGGTCTTATGTTATTTAACGAATTACCGAATATAGAAAGGTATCTACTTAATTCTACATACTAGGCGTATAAAAAAAAATGGTCGCAACTAAATCCGAGCTGATTTTGTCACTAGATTATTGAAAGTAAGAGACAAAAAAAATAAGCTAAATACTCCAGCAAAACAAATTGAGGTTACTTATTTTTATAGTTTTTGTTTGGGACAGTAAAATCAGAACCGAACTTTTAATGGGCAGCTACCAGCGCATCATATATGTTAGAGTTTGAAGAGTATTCAAGCCAGGTGAGAGTGATGGCCTATCCGAGGGTGATACGGATCGCCGCAAACGCCGCATGGCGCCAGTTAAACGATGACTCATTTTCTCAACAACTTTTATTTGAACTTCACAGCTCGGAGAGCGATACAAGAATGGCCAACTCGTGCGACTTGCTGCCTTATAAAAGGGTCTCCCCACTACCCCCACCTTGCCGACGCAAAGTCGTAAACAAGCGCAGGTGTTGTTTAGCAGCAAATCGCACGTGTTGTTTTTCAACGTGTTATTTTAAATTATAAAATAAACAAATAGATTGATTAATGCGTAAACTAACTTAAATAATATCAAATAAAGTAACTAAAATAATATAAAAATAATTAATAATTATCGCGCTATCACGGCCATGCTGAATGGCAGCTCGTGCTCGAGCGTTCCTAATCTGAAACAGAATTAATTACAGTATACTACTTCAATATTTTGCGTAGTGGTAGCCAGACTCAGAGGCTTTAAAATAAGCTTGTTCTGACTAGATATTTGTCAAACTCAGCGGCCAAATCATAGCTTGTTTCAGCAGCATTAAGGTATGAACATTTACCAAACTCAGAGGCTTTTTTAGCTTGGACTGGCAAGTTCTAGTTTCTTATTATTATTATTTTTGAACTCAGAGGCTATTCTATGGCTTGTTTTGACAAATAACTTATTTTGTTATCACGGCTCATTCAAGATTCGGATTCGGCACTAGCCGTACATGTTCATGAGATATTACAGTATTTTTTTGACCAGAACGTAGACTTCGTACTTCGTATCGATCATTAGGAAGAACTTTTATGATTTGATATGGCCCTAAGTACTTAGGGCCCAGTTTGTTACTTGACCATTGTGTGTCTTTACAAAGTACAAAGTCCCCTGTTTGAAATAACTTTACTTTAGCACACTTGGAATCGAACCGCTCTTTGGTTATGGAGGATTGTTCGGTCATTCTGATAGCTGCTTTTGCACGGATACTGTCTCTGTCAACAGTATTAGATAACAAACAAATCTGTTCGATTGCAGGGGCAGATCCTTGTTTACCAATTAAAAGTTCTAATGGAGAATATCCGGTTGCCTTACATTTTGTACTATTTATTGATAATTGTAATTCACCTAGTTTTGTAAGCCATACTCTACTTTGACATTGAGCAATCACGGTCAAATGATCCTTTAATGTTCTCATCATCCTCTCTATTTGCCCATTAGCTCGAGGAGTCCCTCGCGCAATAGCATGGTGTTCAATATTGCCCTCTTTAAAAAATGATTGGATTTCGATCCCCATTATCGCAGATTCTCGATCGGAAATAACTCTTGACGGGGTACCAAACAGGTGAATTAATTCTTGGAGAGATTTAAGTATCAAATTAGAACTTTTATCCTTTAATGAACGAATAAATACAAAAATTTTGTGAATGCATCAATGGCTACAAAAGCGTAAGCTTTGCGCGTAGACCCTGTCAAATTACCCATTAGATCAACATGGATGGTATGGAAAGGTAAATAATTTTTATCTATAGGGTGAAGGCGCGTTTGCTTTTTACCTGAGTGTTCTTTACCAATTTTACACGGCAGACATTTCTCACAAAAAGAACGAACTCTTTTAGTCATATGCTTGAACCAAAACTGTTCTCTAATTTTCTCCAATGTGCGTTCCCAACCTGCATGTAAAAGGCTGTCATGATAACGATTGATTACTGATATCACAAGAGAGTTTGGTAGCAAAGTACGAGTGAGAGATTTACCATTTTGAGTTTGAATGGTTATCATTAAAAGATCATTTTTAAGGCGATATTTTTTATCGAAATCCTCTTTGTTTTTAATTGCGTTACGTATTTTGTGTAATTCAGGGTCTCTTTCCTGCTCAACGATAATCCAAGACGGGTCTTTTGTCAAAGTGTTAATTTGAAGATTTCTGCTAAGAAAGTCTACATGAGCCATCTGTTCTCCCTTACGGTAAACGATGTCAAAATCAAAATTTTGTAAAAACGCCCACCAGCGGTGGACACGTGGCGTTAACTCTCTTTTGGTACTAGAAGCTTTAAGTGCATTACAGTCAGTATGGATGGAAAATTTTCGTCCGTAAAGGAAATGCCGAAAGTGTTTGAGAGCTCTTACTACAGCTAATGTTTCAAGCTCATACGAATGATATTTCTCTTCTGTAGCAGTAGTACGCATACTAAAGTATTCTACTACTTTTTTGCGATCATTTTCGACCTGTATAAGTATTGCTCCGAACCCTTTACAACTGGCGTCAGCATGAACCTCTGTTGGTAAATCTGGGTCGAATATGCAAAGGATTGGTTCAGAAGTCAAAAGCTCGATTACATGAAGCCTGACCTTCTCTAAATCGTTAGTCCATTCAAATTTAACGTCATTCTTTGTCAACTTGTACAATGGTGCCATTAACCGCGAAAAGTTGGGAATAAAGCGGCGGAAGTAACCAGCAAGTCCATTAAATTGTCTTAGTTGTTTTAAATTTTTAGGGGGTTCGCAATTTTTTAGGGCATTAATTTTTTGAGGATTAGGTCTAACCTGACCATTTTCGATAATATTACCAAGGTACTCAACTGATCGCTTTAAAAATTTACACTTAGATGGATTAATGGTAAAACCTGCATCTGAAAGCCGTTTGAGTACTAAGTCCAGTCGGTTAAGTCCTTCTTGTTCACTATACGACGGTATCAGTATGTCATCCATATAAACTAGAGCTAGTTTATCTTTATAGTTGCCTAAGGCAGCATTTATAGCACGCTGATAGACTGATGGTGCATTGCATAACCCAAACGGCATGGTGACATACTCATACTGTCCGTCAGGCGTCACGAACGCCGTCTTTTCAACAGAGTCCTCCGAAACAGGGATCTGATGGAATCCTGATTGCATGTCTAAACTTGTGAAGTAGCGGGCTTTGCCTAACTTGTCTATTTGATCCTGAATTAATGGAAGTGGGTAATGGTCACGGATTGTGTTTGAGTTCAGTTCTCGGTAATCAACGCAGAGACGGTCGTCTCCGTTCTTTTTTTTTACTAGCAATATAGGACTAGCGAACGGAGAGCAGCTTTCCCTAATAATTCCCTTACATTTTAGGTCGGCAATAATGTTGTTAACCTTCTCTCTTTCTGCGGGAGCTAGTCTATAAGGACGTCTTTGAACAATCCGGTCAGGGTTTTTTAGTTTTATTTCAAGATAACCGGTTGTAACTCGTTTCATCTGATTAAAGGTAAAACATTCCGAATATTTTTCGAGAATAGTTTTGAGGGGCCCAATATTTGCAAGATCAGAATCTAAAGAACTAAACAAGGAGGAAGCTGAGCATGAAAAAATATATTGTTCTCTTTGTATAGAGACTCCTTGGCTTGAAATGGATACTTTTATGCCGGGTATCCGTAATGAATCAATTCCGAGAATTATGTCATGATTTAGGTTATCTACAACATGCAGTTTTATTTCGAATGTTACGTCATCAAGTTTTGCTGTTGTATAAATAACTTCATTCGATATTATTGAGTTACCAGAAAAACTACTCAGTTTCATGATTTCAATGCAACGTTTCCCTTTTATAGATCCAGCAATTTTACTATTGACGAGGGAACATTCGGCACCTGTATCAATTAAGCAATTAAGAATGATATCACCTATTTGTAGTTGCTTGTGGCTCGGTGACGAACTCTGGATACAGTTCACGCTGCTCTGGGATGAGGATGGTGATACGTTGGTTGAGGCTGCGTGCTTTTTCTTGAACCAGCAGCGGTCTGAAGTGTGTCCAGCTTTTTTGCAAAAGCCGCATATTTCATTGATCGAGCGAGATGTGTTCCTGTTCCTTAAACGGCAGTCCCTTGACCTGTGCCCGACTTTTCCACAATTGTCGCATTTAAGTGGTTCGGTATATCGAGGAATTTTAGTTTTAGGAGTTTCGTCTTCGGTTGTATAATTATCAGCTGGTCTTTTTCTGTAGTTAGCGAGTGTAGCAATTAATTCAGCCTGAGACTTGGGTATAGATCGTAAAAGTTCAGCTTGATAGAACTTTGGCCTGATTCCAGATATAACTGCTTCTATTATTAAGTCTGTTGGTGCATTTGGTGAAATTCTTGCGAATAATCGCCAGGCTTCGGTCACGTAATCTGCATATGATTTCGCATTGTTGGATGTATATTCTCTAAATTTACTCACGTAAACAATATGCCTCGTCTCGCCACTAAACTGGGTAATGATTTGCTCCTTAATATCTGCCCAGGAGGCTAAAGAATGGGCTTGTGCGTCAGCCCAGTCTTTGGCACGTCCTTTCAAGCTGGACAACGCCTTCATCATAGCTACGAAGTGCGTACAGCCTCGAAGGGTGATCAGTGAGTCCACTTGTTTACACCATTCTTCAATAGTCAATTTATCTTCATCAGGGTCATAGTTTGGAAGGTAAATTTCATTTAATTTGTGACTTGCCTGGGAACTTTGGGAGTTATTGAAAACCATCCTTTCCAATAGTTCCACCTGCCTCCGGAGAAGTGATACTTCATCGTTGTTCTGAGTTTGGCGGGGATTTTTTAATATTGGCGAACGGCGGTCAGAATTTTCATATAGACGGGTAGTGGGTTCTTCGTTCCTCTCTTCTGATGTTAGAGTTTGAAGAGTATTCAAGCCAGGTGAGAGTGATGGCCTATCCGAGGGTGATACGGATCGCCGCAAACGCCGCATGGCGCCAGTTAAACGATGACTCATTTTCTCAACAACTTTTATTTGAACTTCACAGCTCGGAGAGCGATACAAGAATGGCCAACTCGTGCGACTTGCTGCCTTATAAAAGGGTCTCCCCACTACCCCCACCTTGCCGACGCAAAGTCGTAAACAAGCGCAGGTGTTGTTTAGCAGCAAATCGCACGTGTTGTTTTTCAACGTGTTATTTTAAATTATAAAATAAACAAATAGATTGATTAATGCGTAAACTAACTTAAATAATATCAAATAAAGTAACTAAAATAATATAAAAATAATTAATAATTATCGCGCTATCATATATAACTGTTCTAAAATTGCGGTAAGGTACCCGAATCTGACTTAGCAGCGTTTAGTTATATTAGCCGTGGTGGGTATTCTTTAGACATTTAATATTTAAAAGCAACATGCTAATGAGATAAAAGCAGTACTTACGTTTTCCGAGCCGTGGGCGTAAGAAAAAGTAGAATTTTCTTGGTAATCCCACTTGTGACTTGTTGGGTTATGTCCGATAAATAAACTCTTGTGATCGATTCCAATAATTTATTCTCACTTCTTTTATTTATACACTTGAACTTAACAATATTACAATTTAAGATACACTTAGCACTCCGTGCGCAGTTCGACTATGAATCCTTCTCCTACCGACTACCAAAGATAAAGCCTCGCTCAATCACCCCACCACGCAGTGGTGGTCTGTCATTGTAAAAGCGAATGAGTTGAAAAATAAACACGGAAACGGAAGTAAAATTCATTAAACATTAAAAATAAATCCATATAATCAATTAAATATTTTCCTAAATAGTTTTAATCAACCTATAAATTATGTAATATAAAATAATAATAAATTAAATATAAAGTATGACCTAACAGTGCGTAGAAAACAATCATATAACGCCGAGCAGTGCATTGAATTTGTCATAGTAACTAATTATATCAAGCCCAAGTTTCAACATCAAACTGGAATGCGGCGCCGGCCAGCCGCAACTGCTGACGCTGCAACTTGCAGTCCGTGCGTCACCAACGGTTTCCACACTTTTTACATGAAACACTCATTATCTATTATCGATAGGGTCAATACATGTAACTTGTTTTATTTTAAATAAATTTATTTTAAGACCAATCTTGGTTTTCTTGAAGCCTCCGGCCGCGACCTCCATAATTAATTGTACCAATTGTTGTGATTATTACTACCTAATGATTTTTTTGCAACTGACAGAAATTAGGAGGTTCTGAAATAGGAGAACATGAACCTTTATTATTATTTATTGCGAAGTTATCCAACTTTAATTTGTTTTTTGTTTGACAAACGTTACTAGGTCCTTCCACATTACTATTTCCCGTGACTTTGTAGGTGTAGTATTGAATTTGTAACTATCCTAAAGTAACCATGTTTTTTAAGATTAGCAAGAAGTACAATAAATAAACTACAAGTACGAATGGATTATTATCTGAAACAAAAATAATTTTAATGTGAATATTCATTCGTATAGTAGGAAGAAGGATGAAATAATAGTAACAATTTAAAACATTTATTTATACAAAGAATTATATTTAAAACATTAATTTATACAAAGAATCTCGCACTGAATTTCATATTAACAAAATTTTATTGAACTGGATTTTATAGAAGCGCAAGACATGAACCGGTGTGTATGCCTATCTCTCTCACTCTCTCTCTCTCGCTCTGTCTCTCTCGCTCTTAGGCGGGCTAACTGTGCTCGAGTGGAAGGGACGCGTGCCTTTCACTTTTTATGTCTGTCTCTCTCGCTCTTAGGCGGGCTAACCATGCCCGAGTGGAAGGGACGCGTGCCTCTCACTCGCTCTCATTGTGAGCGCATAACGTGAGCGGAGCGTAACGCAGTTTCTTGAAGTGTCACCCGGCAAACCAATTTATAAGACGTTGTCACGTCAATAATACTATTATCTACCAAATGCAGAACTTCGTGCATTGTGCACAGAATGCAGCGTAAATTACGACTATTGTGATCACACGACTGACCAACCGCATGCATTGGTCGGAGACGAGAACACAACGCCAGATGAATAATAAACTCTGTTCCTGAACCAACCAGCCTACTATCAAAATTTATTTTTAAATCAGACTTAGCAAGACGCATTCAAAACTAAATTCAGAACTTCTTTAAATCCAAATATAACAAATAAAAGCATTTGTCGGAATTTTCTAAGATGTAATATTACTTAGACGAACATAACGCCACATGAAAAATAAAATAAAATAATTATGTACTTATCTTTAACTTTTGTAATATTATATTATTTTATTTTATATAATTAAACTGATGTTATTTTACATAAAATAAAACTAAAAACTATTATTTCTGGAAATTACAAAATAAACTTTTTAAGTAATAATATCGTCATACAGCACCATTATCATAGATTTTGGCAATTATTGAATCATGTTTGCTTATATTGTTTATTTTCTGTTGCAATTTAAAGAATAACAAACAGAACCAAATTGTTTTATGGTTGCTCCAGTTTTCCGCGAATTTCCCAGTAGTGCTAAAAAAATGGATACCATTCATAGTCCTTAGCGCTTATCACCTTTTTTGCATATTTAAAATTCAAATTTATGTTTATTTGGGCCGGTCATGATTGACATGCGCACATCAAGATTAGCCGCCATATTGCTATTTTACCATGAAATATCTGGCTAAACGCCAAACTTTTAGCAATTTCCCTGATTTTCAAGGTGTCGCCTGCTCCGAGGTCCCGGGTTCGATTCCCGGACAAGTCAATGTAGAAAAAAAGTGTTCTTCTACATTTTCTTTGGTCTGGGTGTTTGTGGTACTTTCTTGGTTTCTGATTTCCAAAATACGAGTGCTTTAAATAGTAATTCAAATGAACAAACATGATTTCATTCTAATATCTAACAAGATATAAGAATAAAAACATGTTTGTACGTTCATCATCATTCATCATCATCATCATTTATCGTACGTTTACGACTTATGTTTGTATGACGTCATTCTTACATAGAATCTAACTTTTAAACAAAATATCCCAAGATACTCATATCTTGTAAAAAAACGTAAAGAACACATAATTTTAGAAAAACTCATCATTAATAAGAGATGATTAGGATGAACATTGGTAAAAACTTTTCATATGTTAATTTTTAGTATAGCTAGTGGTAGCATACGTGGATTTTAGTATAAGTAAAGTAAAGTAACAGCCTATAATCATCCCACTGCAGGGAAAAGGCCTCCATCATTAAATTCAAGTTACCACAGCAATAATGGGTGTACTGGCATGATCACCACGCTTGCCAAATGCGGGTTGGTGATCACAAACCCGAGCAACGTTCGAAAATTCGAAACTTTTTGTTACCCGACCCGGGATTCGAACCTGGGACCCCGAGATCTTGGCCCGGCATTTAAACCACTAGACCAACGGGGCGTTCTTTAGTATAGCTAGCAGTGAATCACGAAGTGGCTATTCATGATCAGCCCAATTTACGATTGGACCAAGATACATATTAAATTTATGTTGCACTAGCTGTTGCCCGTGACTTCGTACGCGTCAATTTCTGTTATTATGATCGCTATAATTTTTGCAACATTTTTCACTGATACTTTGCTCCTATTGGTCGCAGCGTAATATAGCCTAAAGCCTTCCTCGATAAATGGATAATCCAACACGAAAATAATTTTTCAATTCGAACCAGTACTTCCTGAGATTAGCGCGTTCAAACAAACAAACAAACAATAAAACTCTTCAGCTTTATAATAGTAATATCGATTTACAACAACCAGTAGGATATTTATGATAATTAAATATAACTTTGTAAAACACTAAAAACACGCATTGTAAGATAAACAGTTTACTGTAGTACCTACCTTACATCTACCTCAGCCTAATCTGACAAATATATAGTAGGTACAGTGAAACGTTACTACGTAAAACCTACTGCTTAAATTGACTAACGGCCATTTCCAATAACCTATCTATCTTCAGTTTTGGCATATCGGACATAGAAAACAGTTTCTATCTCTGTTTTTGCCGTCCAGAGAAACAAAGACAGAAGTTGTTATCTAAGTATCTCCGATATGCCAAAACTGAAGATAGATAGGTTATTGGAAATGGCTGTAAGCCATGTAGGATGTAAGTGTATAGTACCTACCTACTTCACATTGCCATTAAAGTGAAATTAAATCTTACATACTCTAACATCTAAACGTGTGATTGATGGACCTCAATAGATCCGAGCGTATCCAAATGTGTGAACGTAGTTTGACATATCCAATGCCTGGCCTATAAGGCACGCCCGCCCGAAATACGACCAATAAGAATAAAACTGAAGAACCACGACACCGCGAGGCGGGATCGTCCCTGAGACCCTGAACGGTCATTTCGGCACAGCGCCCGAAAATTGTCACCTCTCCGCCGTCTTCATTTGCAACAAATATAGGGCCCGGCCTAAGCAATAAATTGCTGAATTTACTTTCCCTCTTTCCCTCAGACGTGCTATTTTTCAGGCTCTTTGTTACGTTACAAAAAGGGACATTTAGCATCAATTCTCTTTCTTCCGAATCGACTTGGGGAACATTGCAGTCAGGCTATCTTTTTATTTATCTCGCATGAGACGTTACAGAGTACAAATGGTATTTTATAGAAGCCACGCTACTCGGTGGTCCGTATTAAATTTCTAAAGTAACTCACCGGTAATGTTTAACTTTTAAAACAATTTTGCTTTGTGAAAGCTAACGTTAAAATATTTTTACAAAACATAATCACGTCCACTTCTGAACGAAAACTATGAGTAAGAAATCATTTAAACATATTTTTCGGGTACACCTGCCCTGAAAAAAAGTTCCATTATATATAATATTGATAGTCTACAAAGATTTCTATAAAGTAGGTATTTTTTTAATAGTGTTCTTTTTCCCAAAGTTATTTTACCGACTATCCTCACAAATCAAATATTTCTTGATTTTTATTCCTAAAACACAAATATAACTCGATATGAAGCTCTGAAATTAGTTCGGAGGATTTTTGTTTGTTATAGAGTTTTTTTTATCGGGAGATGATTTTTTTTGGAACAGATTATTATCAATTAATACTATCGTTTTAACCAATACAATAATAACCTTTTACAGTAAAAATAAGTATTCCTTTATTTGTCCGGAGCTCAGAAAAGTCCTGAATTAAAACGGTTACGGTTTTGTACAACGATGGTCAAGCAGTGCTTAAATTAAAAAGTAAGCATCGAATATAAAACCTTCTCGTTATCGTTTGAATATTAATAAATCAATAAATATATAAGGCTTTTATAAAAATGAACCAGAAAAGCGCTATTAAATAATGCGTGGACTTAGGGACTTTTATCAAACCAAGGGTCGCTAGTAAATCGAAGTGTCAGCCGCACGGTCCTTGTGCTTGACAATAAGAGAAATATACAGTCGCTTTGTTTTATCCTACAAAAGTCAAGTCGTTAATAACTTGAGGTCACCTATTTAATTGTTTAGATGGAAATTCGTCTCAAAGAAAAATAGTACCTACCTGCTTACTAGTGTTGTAAACAGTTTAGTTACTAGGAAATTAAAGGTATTTCTAGTAATTTTAGGAATCAATTCCAAAGTCGGTAACGTTTAATTAAATGTATATTATCGTAATAGGATTGTATCATTATAAACTTTAATAAAATACAACTTGGGTACACACAACAGTAAATAAAAAAAAGTAATGAGTTTTGGTTCCTTGAAATTTATTCTATTAGTGATACGCTCATCATCATCATCATCATCATAATCGTCATTTCAGCGACGTTCACTGCTATAAGGTCCCTTTATGCACAGCACACTGAAATTATGACTAAACAGATCTAGGAACTTATGTTTTTCATGAATACGGTTAACATTTTATTAATTCATATTACATAAAAAAAATACGAGACAAGGAACCCTCACAATTTCGCCATACGTGTGTTTTTCCGTCCGGGGTTAACCTCAGCAACTGTTAGTACTAATAGAAAGCTATAATTTAGAATAGATATATTAGGGGTTAGGTATATATGGAATCATAATGATTAACATAAAATTTTCATGATGTGAGTTTTTGGAGCAAACCCAGACAGTAGCAGCATGGCTTAAAGTTACACTACTTAAAATACCTACAATAAACGAAGGAATATTGGATCGAATTGAGACATACCCACTGTGAAATGTGGATTATTTACGATAACCATCAGAGCTTGTTAAAGCAAATAAAATAAGCAATGGCTGACCTTAGATCAGACTACCTAAAGGTCTAAACCCCTAAGTGCCCTAAAGCAAAGCTTACTAATGATAAGGTAGTATTACTGTTTGGCTCTTCATGGTGTTATTTCAACAGAACTTTTTCTGAACTTTGAACAATGCTATTGAAACTGAAAGTGAAGCAGCCTCGAATCGTGACTGTATCTTTACCATTGCTTAATGATAACGCTAGACCTCATACTGCACGAGAAACTGTTAAGTGTAAAGTTGCTTGCCACTTTACAGGAGCTGCAATTAGAAATCATACCTACGTCATCCTCCGTACTCACTTACCAGAACCTGTTCCAACTTGATTTAATAAATATGTTTTAACTTAGAAACAGATGAGTTTTAATTTTGCAGCAGGTGATTTCAATTTGTACCGAAGAATATGGCTATCGTGCTAAAAAAAGACAAATAAAATATAAAAAAAATATATCTATTATATTTTGTTACGTCTCCCACGAGTGAAGTAGGGTCAAATAATTTTTACTCGTGTATCCCATACTTACTCTGAAGTACCTATCATATTATTAAATGGATTTTTTACAAAATTGCAAAGCATTTTATTGCTTTTTAAAATAATTAATTTTGAAAGTTTCATACTTTTTCATTAAATACAATCATTCATTCAAAAAATGCTGGGCTGTCATTTTAATTTCTATACGTATTGTTCAAAAATCATCAAAATGAGATGATGACTACCAGACGCAAATACTGAAATAACTTAAGAAAGATAAATATAGAAAACGTGAGCCAATAAAATTTGAGGGATTCCCTCGATTTACCCCGGATTCCACTATCAGATCCTGATTTGGTTAATACGGGACCACCTCATGACTGAAAATAAAAAAATAATTTAAAATACCGGTACAAAATTGACGGAGAAATCGATAAACATAATCTTGTTGCTCGACTCGGGAATCAAACCTAGGACACTAAAAATACGCATTCGCGCGAGATCTTTTGTTCGGTACCTACTTAAACCACTAGACCGACGAGGCTAATGGTCCAATAATTTATTAACTGTTGGAATTATTATTATCATCAGTACAATGTCATGTAGGTATTCACTGTTATGTTAATCCCTCAACGCCCAGGCGGCAGGCGCCTGCCGCGATAACAATTGATTTCAATTGTGTCTGGAATAACTCACGATCGAGGGATTAAACTAACATGTGGCTCACACTTAAATACTGTCGCGGATATGCTAGAAGGTTCGAGATATCGCTAGAAGAATGTACTTAACTACCTAAGTCCGACCGCAAAGTAATATCAAGATCTTAGTGCAAGCGACATTGAACTTTACGTTTACAGATTAAGGCGCAAAACGACATAACTCACTAGTGTTGTTTACGTTTAAATGTCCTTGTGATTTTTCTGGAAAACGAACGTTCTAGGTATGTGCGACCGGCGTCGATGTTGAGATATATAAATGACAAGACTTGAGACGCCGCAGTCAGTTCATTGTGAGCTCTCGGTACGATACCTGCGAAAAGTAATCAAGTGCGAAGTAACGACGACCTAAGCGATACCAACGGATAAAAGTACTACTCTGCGGATTGGCTAACAGTGTATTGGAACCAACGACCTCAGCGAGCAACCGGACTACGATTCTTGTGATTTGGCTTTTGTGATAGTGTTTGCGACCTGTTCATCGCCTAATAAAATTTTCTTATAAGTCAACGGTGTTTTGTCCAAATCCCGAACTCTACGTTCGTAACAATACCTTTCGTACTCGACCATGATATCAGCAAACACAATAATACAATAAGTTAAAAACCCTAACCGCAGGGTAAAGTCTTAAGTGTGGTATTTTTATAAATATACTCCTCCTCCTCTTAGTGATATAAACAATAAAATTAGACTAAAATAAAATGCCTCTTGTCGTTAATGTTACCAAGTTAAGACACTAGTCCGTAAATAGCGAAGGTTCACGATAAAATCATACACTATAATTAATATCTTCAGCTACAGGCTTTTAAAAGAGCACCGATAGAAGAAATAAATTTTGGGTTATCTCACAAAACGTTTATACCGGAATCAGGGAGATTTAGGCGAAAAAACATTGTTACCCCTACCAACGGAAACCTGAAAACTTTAATAGTCGTATAAAACAAGTTGGATCGAGTTGGCGTAGCGCCAATTGTTAAACTACCTATAATTATGTATGTTAATACGTGCGAGGTGGTTCAGATAGCGTCTAACGACTTCCTTTGATAAAAATAAAGTTGCGTTGAAATTTGAGTTCCGTAGTTGCAGCTTTATGGCGGAATGGCGTGCTGGGTCTTGCAATCACAGGTTCCTTATCGGCCTTTATATAGACATTGATTTAATTTACATAGCCGTGATCAACATGATACTAGATTAAGATGTTAGGCAAAGATATTTAAAAAGTAATAGATATGTTACATGCGCTCTCAATATGCGTCCCTAAAACGTCACAATTGTGACGTCTTTTCAAATCCATGAAAGAGAAAGTAATTGTTCTTTTCACGAGTATGACAAGGACAAAATAAGAATTACGCATGTGTGCAGTTGTTCGCAAGCGGCACATATATTTCGATAGTTTTGTAAGGGCATAACCTATCTATACTTTTTAAATATCATTGATGTTAGGTGTAGAAAAGCAATTTAAGGTACTAACTGTGATGTAAGTAAATTTAGATATAGATTTATTAGACATAGCTAGTTATACTTTATTGAACAACTATGTTGTCTGTCTTACTGGGTCACTTTCATGGAGATCTACATATTTTCAAACACGAAAAAATGTTACCTACTTAAATGTGCGGCTGTTCTAAGCAATGCGTGCACAAAATCTCAATATTATTGATTTCTATCGAAATTGATTAGGTCTTAGGCAATGATATTTAAAAAGTAAATCAATTATCTCAACATCGACGCCGGTCGTACATACTAGAATGTTCGTTTTCCAGAAAAATCACAAGGACATTTAAACGTAAACAACACTAGTGAGTTATGCCGTTTTGCGCCTTAATCTGTAAACTTAATGTTCAATGTCGCTTGCACTAAGGTCTTGTTATTTCTTTTTAAATATCATTGGTCTTAGGTAGACAAATAAGATGCTCATTATTAAACAAGATGACTTTTTCATCATTTTTAAAATCTTTTATAGGCGTTCAGTATCGTATTTAGAGCCCATTTATGAAGTAAAAAATGTAAATCAAATTTTCACCCGAAAATATTTTTGGCAACACAGTTTTAAATTTTTATGGTCCTAAGCCTGTTAAGGTATGTATCAAAAACTCACAAAGAATATCGTAATGTGAGATGCGGATCGCGTAAAAAAAAGTGTTACTAGAAGGACTTATCAAAAATTTTAATTTTTGGTGTTAATTTTCTATGTGCTTTATCTTGTCATTTTTGTACTAGGCTATACCAAATGAAAAAATACGGCATTTGTTTTTTGTCTCGTAAATAGAAACGTATATTTAAACATTACTGTCCGGGTATTAGATTTTATCTGCGAGATATCAAAGATATAAAATAAGTTTGAGGAGTTACCTCCTCAGCTGCTGTTTAATTAAGTATCCTTTTTATTTACGCAGGTTCAAGCTACTTTGTTAATCAAACTAAAACGGAATCAGATGCAATACATTTAATTTAGATCTTATATAAAAGGCCGGTGGGTTCAAAATCGGGAGTCTGCATTAAAGCGAATTTCAAGCAAAGTGAGGTCCGGAGTTGAGGCAATTTTTTTAAAGTTACCCGTCTACGTCACCTGTCATGTGCAAATTCAGGCAACAAGCAAATTAGACTGGAGTAATCCTGCCCGATAGAAAAAATCACAACACTTTCATGATTTCTCTAGGGGCCTACCGCGAACCATTTTTGTTAATAATATTCCAATGTAAATTAATATTTGTTAGAAATAATTGCACTTTTTGATACGAAATTTTAGTATGTAGGTTAATGAAGGTAAGATAAAATGTATATTTTGCATGCAGCATGCAGCATGCAGCGTTTCCCTAAAAATATTGTACTTTTAGTCTTTATACAGTGCTTTT
This sequence comes from Anania crocealis, assembly GCA_949315895.1. Classification (NCBI taxonomy): domain Eukaryota; kingdom Metazoa; phylum Arthropoda; class Insecta; order Lepidoptera; family Crambidae; genus Anania; species Anania crocealis. The sequence continues at coordinate 5,235,251 of OX438856.1, forward strand.
TGAACCACCTGTAAAACGAAGCCCACGTTATTGGACCATTATATACAACATCAGGGCATTGTTATAAATTTTTTGATTTAAAAATATTTTTTGAAAAATATTGAATTTTGATTCAAACTTATAATTTTGTAACATGCTGTGACGCGCACAGACTTATTATTTTGCTGCGGCGAGGTCTCGGTTAAATGGACCTTACACACACACAACGCAGGCTTCGTTTTACAGGTGGTTGAAAATGCACCGTGTATATTAGTTGAACTGAATCTAGCGTGTAATAATACTGTATAATTTTTTGTAGACCAAAAAACAACATAAAAAAGTCATAAACTAAACCAATAACTACTTATATAAACTAAAGTTCATAAAAAAACACCAAGCATAATACTGACAACAAAACAAAAAGTAGTTATAATAATGTTACTCGATAGGCATCACGGTCAATTGACCAAGATTTGCCAAGGGAAAATGTAAGTCATTAATCGCAAAGAAATATATTTGGGACACGATGCGAATTTGCTCGTTCTACTGAAAAGTTCGGATAATATAATAAATAGGTATGGATGAACATAGGTGATTTTGTCGCACCTGTACAACAATTAATAATTTTCCATTATAAAATATTCTGAAATCGGGCAAAGTATAGACAATATTTTACGCTCCGTTATTGCGTTTTTAAAAACGCTGGCATTTTATAAGTCTACTTAATAACTATAGGTAAAATATTTATTCAAACAACTCTTAATTTTAATCTAAACTAATTCAACCAATAAAGTATGATCGCGTTTTATTTCTGTTTATGTTTAACTAACTAAGCAACGTGAATGTTTCAAAGTAAGTACCTAGTTAATTCATAAATATCTAAAGTAAAAAAAAAGTAAAGTAACAGCCTATAATTATCCTATTGCAGGGAAAAGGCCTCCATCATTGAATTCAAGTTACCGAAGCAAAACCACGCTTGCCAAATGCGGGTTGGTGTTCACAAACCCGAGCAACGTTCGAAACTTCGAAACTTTCTGTTGCTGGACCCGGGATTCGAGCCTGGAACCCCGAGATCTTGGCCTGGTATTTAAATACTAGACCAACGGGGCGTTTACCTACACCTATTAATATTTATTTAATCACATAATAAAATAACAGCAGGCTAAAATACTAAGATGTTCAAAAGCTACATTATGACCTGAAGGAGGTTGATGTGAGGTTTACTATTTGATAACATTGGTTAGAGCAGTCGCCTAGTAAGCAGGAGATTGTGAGTTCGAGTCCCAACTCAGGCAGTATCTTTAATCAAGAAATTTTATTTTCAATACACTAGCAATTTATTTGCTTAAAGAACAGATTAAAACATTAGGGCCTGTTTCACAAACGCTGAGTAAAGTTCTGGGTAAGCTACTTCAACCCTATATGCTCAGTAAACTATTTTTCACATTTCACAATCCCTGAGTAGGGTTAATCACCACTTTATCTGCTCGTTAAGTTAATCACCGGATGCACTGCCAAGTAGCCTTTTACTTGACAAGTAAATCTAAAAAGATAACCTCAAATACGTCATTTCCAAATCACCACACAAAAAGTACCAAACGTCGGCAAATTTGACATTTGTCATTTACTGACTAACTGACGTTGACTCGACATAGACTTTTTGTTGAAACCTCGTTGCGTTCCATTCTTACAGAAACATTGATTTTAGAAAAGGTGAAATGACTCATTTACATTACAGTGTAAACATTTTTTGTACGAATTTATTGTTTTTGTTACTTATAATCATAACAAAAAATATTTTTAATGATAATTCTGTGATTACTATACTTTACAGAAACACATAAATTATTCTTACCTTGAAACGAAACGTAACTTGTAAGTAAGTATTAATTATATAATCTTCACTTTAATTTACTGATTGGATGATTGTGAAATGCAAAGAAAGTTAACGAAAGGATTTAACCTCTATGTAATTAACCCGTTTAGTAACTACTTAAGGCTTTACTTAATGATTGTGAAACAGACCTAAAATACAAAATATTCGAATGAATACTTATTCAAGTATCATTTAATTACATATTATAAATAATGGAAAAATACGACATAGTGCTATGTTGTATCTTCAATCTTGATTGAAACTGATGTGCATCACTTTATTCATTTCACTGAAATTACTAGTCGAAACAATAATGATACATTGTTAATAATCATACAAAATATAATTTTAAATTACATGCTGTATATTAATGTATTACAGAACACAATGAATAAAACTTTAGTTTTGTATATTTCATAATACCTATTTTGTAATTTGTACCTACTTACGGCCGGTCCCAATAATCTATCTATCTTCAGTTTTGTCATATCGGAGATAGAAAACATCTTCGGTCTCTGATTTTGCCGTCCAGAGTAACAATAACAGAAGTTGTTTTCGGCCGGTCCCAATAGGCCGTTAGTGCATTGAATGTAAACTGCGCGGTACATTGTAACTGTCAAATAACACAACGCGCACTTTTGATTTTTAGGGTTCCGTACCCAAAGGGTAAAAACGGGACCCTATTACTAAGACTTCGCTGTCTGTCCGTCTGTCCGTCGCTCTGTCACCAGGCTGTATCTCAAGAGCCGCGATAGCTAGACAGTTGAAATTTTCACAAATTATGTATTTCTGTTACCGCAATAACAACAAATACTAAAAACAAAATAAAATGAATATTTAAGGGGGGCTCGTGTTTTTGGCCTTCTTGGTGCGACTTCGTGCGCGAGTTCGACTCTCACTTGGCCGGTTTTATTACTGGTCCGTAACTTCCCGTGGTCCTACCGCGCGTCGCGCTCGAGGGATTTTCAACCGAGCTATTTTTACATAAAAAAACAAATTACAGATTTTTCAATGGATTCGAGCTTTTTCTGTTCCATGAGTTTCGTGTCCAAATAGAATTTAAGGATTTTCCCCTTTATTTATTCTAAAGACGATATTTCGACTTACATTACCAAATTACTACGAAAAGACTTAGAAGAGTTATTTTATCATTCACGCGTTTTTAAGATACCTAATTGATGTTATTATACAGAGTAATATAAAAGGTTGACATTTATATGGTTGTTTACAACACACACATAAAAAATCAAAAGTTGTTATAGATTTAATTGATATGAGAACTACTTATTCATATTTATAATTTATAGCGGCCAATCTTAAAATATACGTTTTTTTTATTGGGCATACCAATGACTAAATAGCCTGTACAGAAATGACAAATTCTATGATATTCTTACATTGCTGTACCCTAATAGGGTTTGTACTTTAGCTCTGTGTATGTACATAGTTCTAAGTATATTTTTGCAATAAAATAAATAAAATAAAATAAAAAAACATTTTGAAATAATTTTTAATTTTAGTTTTTTTTTATTTTAATTTTAAAATTCTAGAATATAAAAAAATATCAGTATTTAAACTTATACCGGGTGCGGCGCTATGCCTACTAATTAATTGGACCGCCTGATTGGTAATTTTTCAAGTTTATATACTGATATTATAAGTGCAATTAAGTTGCTAAAATATCAAATAAAGTATTTTAATACTGATATTATAATGGCAATTAAGTTGCTGAAATATCATAATCTTATTATGTAAAAGAAAGTCGTGTTAGTTACGCCACTTATAACTCGAGAACGGCTGAAACGATTATTGTGATTTTTGTGTTTTTGGATTTGTCTTCGTTGGGAATTCGATAATAAATTTTAAAAACATTGTAAAGATAACGTCAAAAATAGATCAATAAAATGTATTTCTTTACAATTTTATCCAACTACACCATATTTGATGAAAATGACATTTAAGGCGTCAAAATTAATTACTCACTATTCTGAGGCGATACCACAGACATTGATAGGCTAGATGCCCCAAGTGTACGTACTGCGCGTGTCAAAAAAAGGTTGAACATATTCAACTTTTGACCGCGCTTGTTATTGAAATGTGCGTATTTTATTTAAAAAACAATTATATTATCTTATTTTTGTCTATTACTATGTAAATACATGTACCTGTGTGCATACTACATGTTTAAATTACATCGCTGCATTTAGTTTTAAAGGTGTTGTACCTGTTCATTGAAGCAAGCAGTGAACGCAAATTTCGGCACGCGCGGGTTTTATAGAAATGAGTGCATTTGTAGCATCTAGGCCTATCAATGTCTGTGGGCAATACGAAGTTCGCGGGGTCCGCTAGTATGATAAATGAGTAAAAATAAAATAAAAATAAAATAAAAAAACAATATAAAAATATTTTGAAATGAGTTTTTGGTCATACTGTTTTCACAGTAATTCTAGAAGGGTTTCTCCTAAACCCTGAATTTAATGAAATTTCATTACCTAAAACATTCTATATCCACTGTGTCAATACTCATTGTGAGTCCCAATTAGGATCTAAAGTACATGTGTACAAGCCAATGTTCCCCATCAAAGGAATACGTGATTAGGCAAGTTATGAGAAACTCTGTAACTCATTTGTCGAACTTTGCGTTGTCTCAAACCCAGACATAGTTTCAGTACCTACGGGCCACATTTCCATAGCTATTTAGTTTCAGAATTGCAGCTATACCGGCTCTAGTTTTAATAGTTAGTAGTAATAGTTAGTAAATTAAATATATTAAACTTAATACTCGACATGGTAGTACTAATTCTTAAATAATAGTTACATATAACTGATATTAATTTTCTGAATTGAAGTCATTAACGTTCCGTTGTATTTTCAAAACCCATTGTGTCCCTTCGTAACTAAGATTTTACAATGACTTGTTACTACAAGACTACGACACTACGATGCTACGAAAATGGTGCTACGAGGCTACGGCACGGCGATACGAATTTTCTAACGAGAAATACCTACTAAGTTAAGATGTGTCACTCATCTGCAAAACCCTAATAATATATTATACATCCCCGAGATTATATTCATCAAAACTGTCCTTTAAATGTAAATAATAGGATTAATGTAAAAATGTATCTCAAATTATAGTTTGATCACTTTATTCTACAGCCTGCATATAAGATCTATATTCTAAAAAGTAGGTAAGTCACGGGCAGCAATAATAAAAGTATAATAGTAACGGCCTTTAATCCCACTGCAGGGAAAAGTCACCATTTAAATCAAGTTACCATAGCAATGATGGGTACAGACCTAATTACCACGCTTGCCAAATGCGGGTTGGTGATCACAAACAAGAACAATATTATAAAATTTTGTAACTTTTTTGTTGACAGACCGGGGATACAGAATGTCGGGGATCCAATCCGGGGCCCCGAGATCTTGGCTCGGTACTAACGGGATAACTACGAACAAGTATTAAAGTTACGTATCACATTTCTCCATAATGATCAGTGGTTAATTTCATGTATTATATTATCTGTGATTTTATTTACAAAAAGATCTTAAGGTAGTAATATTTCATATAACTGCCTTAAGATCTTGATTGTTACGTTTTTAACATTTGAAAATAGGGGCTAGGTTTTTTTAACATTTAAAAATATTAAAAAACTTAACTTTGTATTTTTTAAAATTTGTCAATTTTAACTAGAGATGGGCCGAGTACTCGGTTAATACTCGGTACTCGGCATACTCGGCAGGTATTTTGATACTCGTACTCGGCCGAATAACTCGGTTTTGATTCCGAATATACTCGGTTTAAGCAAAGCAATAAATTTAGGTAGATATAGTTAAAACAACAGTGTTAATCAAAAAGTATTTACCTATCACTAATACGGAAAATCTTTGATAATCTCAATTATGATAATTAATGAGTAGGGATGAGACAAAATTAAGAGATTAGCTCAGGATACCTTGTTTGGCCCACCACTCGAAAGGACTCTTGTCTTTTGCCAACAAATTTTCTTTTAACTAGCTATCCAATTCTATAGCTATGGGGCTTTTAGGATCATCGCGAAAACAGGTGTTTGCTTGAACCGAGTTGCTCGGCCGAGAACTCGGTTGGAAAAAAAATTGAACCGAGTAAAACTCGGTACTCGTTACTCAGCAAAAGTGCTACTCGGCGCATCTCTAATTTTAACGTTACTTATTTACGTTCACGGGAGGTAAAAATGTTTCACTTTGCATACCTAGCTATCACGTCATATTAAAATATACTACTGTCACTCATCAATATAAATGATGGGCAATTTATGTCACCCATTCGCGTGTCGCGAGTTGAGCCTGACAGATGGGAGCATGGTATTGTTGCAGAGCAACAAACAAATATGGCCGTCACGCTCTTATAAACGAGCTCAAATATGATCCCTTAACAAATTACCGCCGACAAAGTAAACAACTTTAAATAATCGAGGTTGCCACGTTAAAAATCTTTGTTATCGATCCCCTGAGACTCGATAAGCTTCCTGGTTTACCTTTACATATTAATTGAGATTTGGTAAGAAGGAAATGATCTTTCTGTAATCGTCAAAGTGTATTTAGATTATGTAAAATACCTGAAGCTAGATAAATGTCATAATGCAACAATGTCGATATCTAACTAAAATTAACTTTGTGTTTTATAGGATACAGCGGACCCCGCAAACATCGTACCGCCTCAGAATAAATAAATAAATAAATATTTTAGGACATGCCTCACTGGGCCACACAAAGCCATCTAGTCCCAAATTAAGCTACTATTAAGTACCCTGTCGTATGGGGTACTAGACAACCGATAAACTTACTTATATACTTTTTTTGTAAATATATACTTATAATATATAGAAAACACCCAGACGTACAAACAGACATGTTCATGCACACAAATATTTGTACTGTGCGGGGATCGAACCCGCGACCCATGGCTCAGAAGCAGCGTTTACTACCGCTGATCCAAATGGTCGTCATTTAGAATTAGAATAGTATTCTATTTTGACGTCTTAAATGTCATTGTCATCTAATATGGTGGGGTTGGAAAAAAATATCAAGAAACACATTTTATTATTTTTTAACGTTAACTTTCCAACGTTTTTAATACTTATTATCCTATGTCCGACCAAGACAAATCCAGTAATATCAAAATTATAAAAATCGGTCCAGCCTGTCTCGAGTTATAGGCTGTGTAACTAACACAGTAGTCAGGGATACTATGCTAAATTACTTGTCCGGTAGTTTAGGTATAAGTAGTATACGGGTATGCGACTCCGGCTTCTCGAGCTGCTACTGTCTCAAATCCATACTTCCGAGGGATTAGTGTCCATTAAACCTTGTTTCCTATCCTAAGTCCTAACTTTCCTATCTCGTGCCCTATTTCCTTTCCTCTTCCTTTCTCCCTCCCTCTCCACCAATCCAAGGTCTGCCGCGCCTATGGATGCATGGCTAGGGGCGAGCCTAGTCTCAAGCGTGCCGATTGCCCTGGGACCGGGCGACCCCAGATTAAAGCTAGCCTTGTCTTGACATGCAGGTAGCATGGCTCTCTGTCAGGATCGACATGTTTTTTCCCTAGCTACTCGTGGGAACGCAATGATTTCCAAAAAAATGAAAACCTATATGGTGGCGATGTTGTTCGCGACTCATCACGCCACGTTTCTGTCGGGAGCGGAAAGCGGGCTACGAAAAGCCGCTTTGCTACGATGAATGCTAGATGAGGAATGGTAGATAAAATAGACGAAGTATGCCAGATGATGAATGAAAGGCATATAGATGTATTGTGTGTGAATGAAACAAAGAGGAAAGGACGAGACACGACCAAACATGGACCCTACGCTGCGTATTGGTCTGGGGTACCCAGTACCGATCACGGAAGTAAGGGAGTCAGTGTATTCCTTTCCGAGCGAATGGCTGAATGTGTGACTGAGTTTGAGTGTGTGAGCCCTAGACTTCTCCGGATTAGGCTGAAGGTCGGAATTACTCGAATCTTTGTCTTAGGCGTCTATGCAGCAACTGATGTGGGTTCGAGTGGCTCCACAAAAGCTAAAAAGAAAAATGAGGAGTTCTGGAATAGTATGCGAGATGTACTGAAAATCTGCAAGACGAATGAAAGGATTATCATGTTGGGCGATTTTAATGGATGGGTGAAGCGAGATGGGTATGATAAGGCTCTTGGTGTGTTTGGTGACGAAAGATTAAATGAGAATGGAAAGAGTCTGTTAGAGATATGTTTAGAATGGGATCTTTTTGTCTCAAATACAATGTTTCAGCATAAAAAGATTCATATGTATACAAGGGAAGAAGGTTCTAGTAGAACTATGATAGATGTTGTGATAGTGGATGGAAGATTGAAGAAAAAAGTCATGGACACTCGTGCTTATCGTGGTGCCAGTATCGATACAGATCACTTCCTGGTGATATCCCGAATAAGTGGTCTCTTCAGACGTTGGCGCCATAGGAAAACCGAGCCTACTAGTGTCCTGGAAAGAGTGAAAGTAGAAAATCTGCAACAATATGTAAGAATATTGAAGAATGAATTTGGTAACTTAGATGAGATGTCTGATATTAAAGAAGGTTGGAAGGGACTTAAAGAAGGAGTTTTGAAAGCTGCTACAGAAGTTTGTGGAGTTTCTAAACGCACGAAAGGAAATAAACAGAAGAGTGCATGGATGAGTAAAGATGTGCAAGAAATTGTTGGGAAAAAAAAAAAAGCATGGTTGGATTGGTTAGCTTTAGTAGCTAACCAATCCAAATGCGACAGATCTGGATGTAGAGAAAGCACGAAAGGAGTATAAAAGTTTGATGGATGAAGTCAAGAAAACTGTGGCTCGAAAGAAAGATGAGAATAAGGATGAGTTTGACAGAAGACTATCGGAAAACTTTCGTTCGAACTTGAAAGTTTTCTGGAAATCTATAAGGTCTGCTCGAGGTAAAACCGCATTATCCGAGTTGAGTAGAATTAGAAGCCAGGATGGCAACATAGTAAAAGGTGAGGAATGCGTGTTGAAAAGATGGAAGGAATATTTTGAAAGTTTGTTTGAAAAAGAAGAAGCAGCGCAAGAGTTGAATATACCAGAAGTAGATGAAAGTGAGAATGACAGTGAGATAGAAATAGATGAGATTCTAAAAGCGTTGAAAAGTATGAAGTCGGGTAAGGCTGCAGGGTATTATAGAGTATCAGTCGAGATGCTAAAAGCTGGCGAAGGTGCAGTAGCTTATCAGCTGTACTGCCTTTTCAATTTGTGTTGGAGAAGCGGCCGAGTACCAAGTGATTGGTGCAAGGCTTATATATTATAGTTCCGCTGTATAAGGGAAAAGGGTCACAGCTAGACTGCAAAAAATATCGCGGTATAAGCCTGCTTAGTGTCGTTGGCAAACTGTATGCAAAGGTATTGATTAAGAGAGTGACGAAAGAAACTGATGAGAAAGTATGGGATGCTCAGGCAGGATTTCGAAAGGGAATGGGATGTATGGATCAGGTCTTTTCCTTGCGGTGCATAACTGAAAAATCTATGGCTAAAAACCAGAAAGTCTATTGCGCATTCGTGGATTTGGAAAAGGCCTATGATAGAGTGGTGAGGAATAAATTGTGGTCAGCACTATCCATGTATGGGTGATGAACAGTATTTTGATACAATCACTGAAATCCCTATACAAGGATTCTAGTGCTTGTGTCCGGATCGACGGGGCGTACACTGAATTGTTTAGCATCGAAAAAGGTGTTAGACAAGGATGTGTAGTCACCATGGCTGTTTAACTTATTCATGGATAGTTGCTTGAAAATTTTGAAAGAAAGTGAACGAGGATTTAGAATGAACGATTTGATCGTCAAATGGTTTGCTCTATGCTGATGATCAAGTCTTACTCGCATCGTCGGCAGAGGAGTTGCAGGAGATGGTAAATATTGTGCATGAAACTTTGAACAAGAAAGGAATGAAAGTTAATGTAAGTAAGACAAGAGCAATGGTTTTTGAAAAGGAGGATGGCATGACAGAATGTAACATTTTGATAGGAGATGAAAAAGTGGAGCAAGTGAAGGAGTTTGTTTATTTGGGATCAATGTTTACAGCGGATGGAAGGTGTAATAGTGATATTGAAAGGAGAGTAAATGCCGGCAACATGGTGAATGGAGCGTTGCACGCTTTTATGAGCAGTCAGAAGGTGTCCGAAAAGGCCCGCCTGGCTGTGCATGGAGGGGTGTTGGTTCCAACACTGATGTATGGGAGTGAAAGTTGGGTGTGGCAGAGAAAACGTGAAAGCAGAGTAAATGCAGTACAAATGAGAGCGTTAAGAAATACTTTTTCTTCTTCAGATTGACTCCAATCATACGATTGGAGTCAATCTGAGTGACAGGATTAAAAATAGTGTGATAAGGGATCGATGTGGTGTAAAAGAGGATGTAGTGATCAGTATTGAAAAAGGAATGCTTAAATGGTTTGGACATGTTGAGAGGATGAATGAAAACAGGTTGACTAAAAAGATATATATTCTTCTTAGCGTATCGATCATGGCTTTTTTTTTTTTTTTTTTTTGTCCCTAGATTTTTGTGGACCAGTACTCAGCCACGCGGATAGCGTTATCTGTAGCGTTGTACAAGTCCTCGCGTGTACAGGTGGTGGGACACGCTGGGCAGCTCAGCAAATGAGCCATGGTCTGGGGAGAGGTACCACACTCACAAGGCTCGTATGTGCTGTAACCCCACCGATGCATATTTTCCTTACACCGGCCGACTTGGGTCCGGAGTCTATTCATAGACTTCCACGTCGGCCATGGTAAGCTGTTACCGGGGGGTAGTTTTTCGGCTGGTGGTATAGTCAGTGAGGTTGGGTATCTCTCCTTCCAGAGTCGGAGTCTGGTCTTCGGGGCATCGTCATCGAGAGGCTCTGCATTTTTTATAAAACTATGACGGCTTTTTAGTCTCTGCTGTACTGAGACATACTGGTGCATTGGGTGGCGTGGGTCTTTTTCCATTTTTTCCTTCTCGATGGAGCTAGCCACCTGTCTTCGGACTGCCGGTGGTGCGATGCCGGCTAGTGGATACAGCATACCAACAGGAGTTGGCTTAAGACAGCCTGTAATAATCCGGCAAGTGTCGTTTAATGCTGTATCCACCAGGTTTGTGTGCGCGGCACGGCTCCATACTGGACTGGCGTATTCACCAGCCGAGTAGCAGAGAGCCATGCCGGTTGTCCGTAAGACATGCGGAGATGCTCCCCATTTGGTAGAAGTAAGTCGCCGCAGGATGTTGTTTCTACCGTGCACCTTCATCTTTGTGTTTGTACAGTGCTGTTTGAACGTGAGGGCTCTATCTAATGTGATGCCAAGATACTTGGGATAGGAACAGTGAGCCACGGGCACGTTACGCCATGTGATATTCAAGACTCTATTGGCTTCCCGGTTGCGAAGGTGGAAGACGCAAGATTGTGTTTTTGACGGGTTGGGTTTTAATGAATTGCTGTCATAGTACTTGCTAAGAACCTGCAATCCAGCCGTCAGGTGGGTTTCGACTTCTTCAAAAGATGGTGCTTGGGAAGCCAAAGCTAGGTCATCAGCGTATATAAAGCGAGTCGTGTGTGGTATTTGTGGCTGGTCATTGGTGTAAATATTAAAGAGGAGAGGGGCCAGTACACTCCCTTGTGGTAGGCCGTTCTTCTGAGGTCTCCATCTACTCTTTTCATCCAAGAGATGAACCTGAAAGCGCCGGTTGTGAAGTAGTTCACTGAGTATCCTGGTGAAATGGTGGTCTTGTGTCAACTCTGTTACTTTCCACAGTAATCTTTTTATGTTAACCGTGTCATACGCAGCCGTCAGGTCAACGAATACTACTCCCGCTACTTGGCCTAACTCGTATCCGTCCTCAAGGTGTTGTGTGAGGTTTAGTGTTTGGTTACAGCAGGATTTACCTGGTCTGAACCCAGCTTGCTCTGGGATGAGTTTAGGGTCAACAACGGTTACGAGACGATTAAGCAGCACTCGTTCCAGCAGCTTATATATATGACACAGTAACGAAATAGGTCGGTAGCTTTTTGGATCGTTGCCCGGCTTGCCAGGTTTAATAATTGCAATAACCTTTGATTTTCGCCAGAGGTGCGGTATGCAGGTGTTAGCGAGGCAATTATTAAACAGCTCTAGCAACCAGGATACAGCACAAGGTCCAAGGTGTTTTATTTGTTCAGCGGAAACGTTGTCAGCCCCAGTAGCTTTGCCGCATTTCAGCGACTTTATGGCTTCGATGATGTCCGCTAGAACGAAGGGCTGGCTCAATGTGACACAGTTGTTCATAGAGTCATTGGTCCTGGGCAGCCTTTTCAGACGAGAGGAAGACTTTCCATTCAGGATCAACTGATGTGCGACCTGGTTTGCTGTTACTTGACCTGGCATAGAAGGCTGTGGTGGTTCGCCAGTGAGTTTCCGGATAGTTGACCAGGCTTTTTTGCTATTGTGCGTTAAGTCAATATTCGTTATTGTTGTAGTCCATTTTTTAAGGCGGCTTTTGTTAATATGCAACATTAATTCTTCTCCCATTTGTATGGTGTTGGCTGAAAAGGGGTCTTTATCGAATAATGTTTTATATTGTTGATAAAGATCGGCTGATTCTCTGGTTAATCCAGGAATGTATGATGAGCGGCAACCTCTCGGAATGTGCCTGCGAGATACGGAAGCAACGATCTTGATGAATTCATCGTAATTGGCAGCGGTTGGTTGAATATTTACTAATAGTTCGTCGATTGTTTTAGCATAAAGTTCCCAGTTTGCTTTTGTATAATTGAAACGCCGTTTGAAAGGTACGTTCAGAGGGCTCACCACAGATTGGACAGTGCACTTTATGGGTCTATGTTGGGTTCTTGGGATTGGGTGGCTTACGGATTTTGAGCATTGCTGACTGATGTTATGACTAGCAAAAATGAGATCGGGGTTATAGCCTCGTTTCCAGCGGCCACTATTAAAAGAAGCCGGTAACTTAGAATTGTGTACCAAAGTTAACTCGTATGCATCCGCCCATTCCTCAACTATCTGACCGTCTCTATCGGTGTCTCGGTAGCCCCAGCTGGAGCTATGGCTATTAAAGTCACCAATAACTACTTTGGTGTTCCGGTTGTCGAAGTTATTAGGTTTGTGAAAGAGAAATGGGGTGCCAGGTGGCTTGTACACCGATGTAATTGTGCAGTTTCCTATATCTATTGTTATGATTTCTATGGAATCTGTACATGTACATTCTGCTGATTCTACTTTTATATGGGGGCTAACGAAGACAGCACTCCCATATTTAGGATGTGGAATTTCAGCTACCAGCGTGAGTCCAGGAATTAGTGGTCTTGTTTGGTTGGTATCTCGGTGAGTTTCTTGTACACATAGGATGTCAATTTTCTCTTTGCTGCAGAGTTCTGAGAGGATGTCAGATTTGATTTCAGAGAACCCTTCTATGTTGATGGAGACGATAGTTAAAGCTGGAACAGAGGTTGGATGTTGCGTGGCCTTCTGTGAGGGTTGTTTTAGCCTTGAGAAAGGCTTTGAGTTTGGCCCTGAAAAGGGCCGGTTGGTTGATCCCATAGGGGATCGATAGGTTGGCCCTGAGAAGGGCCTTTTACGATGGTGGGTTGCCATTGATCGTGGTGAAAGGATCAGCCAATCTGCGTTACCGACTAAGCTGTCCACGCAGATTGCCCAGGGTGCGCCGGGCGTATGGGGTATTAAGATACGCCGCTCGGGGAGGCTCCTTTCATGCATGATATATATGGCGAGTATGAATGGAAATGTTGGAAGGGGAAGGCCTCGACGAACTTATCTTGATCAAATCGGGGAAGTTCTAAAAAAAGGTCAGGTCAAGAGTACCCTAAACCGGCGAGCGTGTATGAAAAGATTAATGAATGTGGATGAAGCGAAAGTAGTCTGTAAGGATCGTAGCAAGTGGAAAGATGTGGTCTCTGCCTACCCCTCCGGGAAAAAGGCGTGAGTGTATGTATGTATGTATGTATGTATGTAACTGACACGACTTTCTTTTATTTATTAAGATATAGATTTTTGAATTTTACTTTTGTTAAATGGTATAATAACTTGTCAGTATTCTAGTTTCAAATTACTTTTTTGTTTTGCTCAAATAAAAAGCAGATTAATCGCAGAGCCCTTATTAACAAAGCAATTGTTACTGGGGCTTAATTTCGAAAACCAACAATGGGAAATAAAAATGGAGTGCGCCGCGTCCTCCTCCTAATGAATGAGGAGTAATTTCAGTTTAAATAAAAGAACGGACAATAAAATACCCATTTAAAAACAGTACGATGAGCAAATTGCCGCGGCATCCAATTTCTAGACAGTGAAAGAAAACTGATTAAAAACATCGCTATTCCCATTTAATATGACGAGAACAAAGCGGTAAATACATTTATATTTAAATGTTTCTGAACCGACGATAAGATTTCAAGTATTCCTATGAAAATATTCGTTTAAATCTTTCATAACAATATAAAAGATTTATTTATACTAATGAATTAATTAATTAATGATGAATAAATTAATGATATCGTTTATTTAAATAAATTTTGAGTAGGTAGAAGATACCTAATACGGTGTTCTGATACAACAAGGTTTGCGTTGTTTATGATTTCTTTTTGTTAAAATTTATTGGCCTGTTTCTTCGTTTTATTTTAATATTTTCTTGGCAGTTTTGCATTTTTTCCCTTCATATTGTCCGGAATTTTTGAAGTAGACCATTTGAGTGAGTTCCTGACATCACCATTGTTTATTGATGGTGATGTCAGGAACTGATAAACACCCTAATTTCAATCAGGAAGACCGATGACGTCATGGACTTCATTGATGTTATGACGGAGTACTAAGCAACTAGTATTTTGAGACCATCTTTTATTTTAAACTAGGTGTTGCCCGCGACTTCGTCCGCGTCACTTTCTGTTATAATGATAGCGATTAAGAATCAGCTTTATAATATTAGTATAGATAAGGGTGATCACTAATTTCGAAAGCTTCACGTAAGTAGCACATACGTACAGTTTCTTTTTTCGCTATAATTTTTAATTTACCAATTTTTTTCGTCCACTGCGTAATAGGTTAAAGTTACGTGAAAACATGGAATAGTTCCCTTTAAAAATTGTGAAAAATAGTTAGCAATTAGTAGCTTAATGTAAAAAAAATATTTCTTCTACATAGTTAAGTGTAGTTTTCTTTCTATCGGATCGAAGTTAAGAACGTAGAGGCAAGAGTTTGCCGTTTGTTTCTGAAAATAAAAATCACAGATTGATTCACTTGTATTGTTAAACGACTTAGTTTAATTTATACCTTATAGGAGTATTCTATCAAAGAAAAATCAATCTTAATAATTGATGACGAATAACTACGTCCAGCAGTGGACTGCAATAGGCTGATTGATTCAGATATTACTTAAAACCTCTTGCCTCAATTGAATCAGTTTCGATAAATTTTATTTTTAAGACAAAATTACGGTGAAAGTGCTAACAATACTTAGTTGAATATTTTTTGGTACTACGGCATTTTCTTAGTTAGTTAGTTAATTAGATTTGGAGTTATCTGCACTTATATACTCTTATTTGGGCATTTCTGTGTTAGTAAAAATTTGGCTATTCAAACCATTAGGTCAGTCCAGAAACGCACCAAACCTCGTATGTCCCTTAGTACCTGTATTATAGACTGTGGTTTTCTAAGGAACTCTGTCAGTAAAAAGTTATAGCGAAAATAAACTGGGCCCCAATTCTGCTAATTTACAAATGGCGCAATGGCATCGCAATCGTATATTTTGACATTACTACCATACAAAATGTGTCAAAATATACAATCGCGATTCTATTGAGCCAATTGTAAATTAGCAGAATTGGGGCCCATTTTATTTTTGCTATAACTTTTGCACTTTTGCAGTCTAAAATACAATAACCGCCGCACCATTCTCAAGAGCTGGCCTGTCAATCCATAATATTTTACTTAAAACGCCTAAAACTTTCCCGCAATTTTCCTGATAATAAGCGGGAATTTCCCTCATTTTTTCTAATTTTTAATGACACATATGTCAGAGTTTGAATGATGAGTTTTTTTAAATAGCCAGCACGCGTTTAATTTTAATTTCGAAAAAAAAAATATGTTCCGTCTTTTTCTATCGCAAGCAATTACATTTTATGCTCTTGCTTTTGTAGAGTGAGATGTCAAGCATTCTCTTTCTACGGTAAGTAACAGTGTATAAAAAATTGGTTGTTTGTAAAGTAGGTTTACGATCGAGATGTTTACGTGATAACGAGAAAATCTCCATTCGTTTGTATGCCGCTAGAGTGAGAGAGACGGAAGATCGGTCCACTCACTCGAACGCTATGCCAGCCTCCGCTCGTGAGGATTCCGCGTGACAAGTTTCACGGAATGATTGGCAGCGCTCGAGATGAGACGGGAGATCGGTCCGTCTCTCTCGTTATACCTGCGATCGCGCTCGTGAGGTTTTGGTGTGACACAAGTTTCTGAACATGTCACCCGACTAAAACGATTTTAAAGACGTTATCACGTCAAAAAATATCACATTATGACTTTTTACAGTTAGATCCTACTTATAAAAATAAAATAAGTGAGTCTAAACAATGACACTCATTTTCTCCTGGTACCGTCTAATATATATTAGGGTCGTACTAAATAAGAAAAAGGAGGGCCTTTTTCTTTAGGTTCCTAAATTGGAACGAAATATTTCATTTCGATCGAATGATTGGCTCGAGCCCAACTGCCGATGGCCGCCGACAGCCGCGACAGCCGCTATCAGATGTTCGAGGTATACTTATGCTATTTTTCTCCGCAAGAATACAAATGTCTCGCCAAATTGTCTACCGCTGAACTAGTCCAATTTAGAAAGCAATTTCGCAACCAATTCGTTTTGTAAGCGGATCAAGAGGCCAGCCTTGAATATGGCTATTAAATCGTTTTCGCCAGGCCCACATTCGTCTTTTTAATGCCAACAGCGACGGTTACAAATAAGATACTCTTTTAGAAACTGCTGATATCAAAATGCTGCCTTATTTGCTGTTTCATATAAAATCAATTTTGACCTAGTTACACCCAAATGTACGTCCTTATAAGTAAATGAATATTGTCCTTTATAACTAAAATTAAGTTAAAGTTTATGAACGGCCCATAGAAATGACCTTCAGCCCAAAATACGGAGCTTAGCATAAATTAAATTGGATTTGAAAACTTCTAGTGGCTATTTGTTCCACTTTTCAATAAACTGAGTAGAAATAACCATTGGAGACCGTAGAAATAAATGTTAAAAACATACTTATAAAGGCCTGGTTAAGCCGTAAGAAAAAAATGTGGTACTCGAAGGAATGTCAATTAATTAAACTGTCATTGTATTGTAATAAAATCAAATTTAATGAGAAAAACTATTAAGCTGCGATCACAAACAAGAACGATTGTATAAAAGGTCCTTTTTTCTTTGTAGGTTTGATCAAAAAAGAAAACTTTTAAATTGAAGCTTCCGTGTTACAATTAAAATCCTTCAGTAATTATAACTTTCGAAATTATAGTCAATAATTTAGAAAGTTTTGGTTTTCTTATCATAAAAAATATTATTTTTACCCGAAATACTCTACTAAAATTACTAATGTAAATTGGTATAATATCATGTAACAACTTGTTTTTATGAGTTTCCTATATTTTACCACTGTTCCAAGCGCCATGATCACGGAAGAACGGAAACTCATAAAAACAATGTACCTACATGACATGGTATAAACTCCGAACCAATAGTTGACTACTATTACTAAATAGCGACCATAAAAGTTAAAAACAGTATACAACTCCAATCATATTATTATTTTAATTGTAAGAAATTCAAACCACAAGTTGGAAGAAAAAAGAATTCTGCTCCCTTCCTTCAAACTGTTACTTCTATTTCTCGAGAAATATACATAGTGCGTGGCAGCATGAAAGCCAGCTTTTAAAATCCGACCGATCCGAAATTGTTTCAATAATTCAGCTGTTTCCATCTCTATAAAGGTATCTATTGATAGTAGTAGATGAAAAAAGTAACAAAGTAGTTATTACAGTTATTCATGTATATTAGTGATTCAAATCGTACGAAAGAGCAAGTTTCAAATGAAAATGTTTTCAAAGGGTATGCCACACATATGTGTGGGCTAATGAGCGAAGTTTTGACGTGATTGAAACTGTGTCACCCGATAGTCATCGCACCCTTTCGTTCAGCGGAGACCCGCGCGACCCAAGCGTCCGCTTTCTGTCCGCCTGATGCTTGATAAAAGGGCTTAATTAAAACTTTACATAGTTCATAAAGGAATGGACTCATACGTGTAGTTTGCGTGTGCCGCAAGACCTTTAATTAAGTAGATCAAAGTTACGTTAGCAAATTAGGTTTGTTCATATGTTAAGGAAAGTGTCGATATGTTAATACTTTCGAGAACGTTCTCTACGACAAACAAGCTGACGAAAAGTTATTTTTGCAGGCACTCGATACAAGAAAAGACCGTCTGTGTGTTTTACCCGACCGCCTTTCATCTATAATTCAATTGAATATCCAGCGCGAATAATTTATTTTTCAATAAACATTCATATTTTCGTCGCGAAACGTATTCTGAATTCTCATTAAATATTCATAAAATAATACCACTCGCAACCATTTAAGGATTACGATTGAAGCTAATGAATATCTTAACAGTTGTTATTCACCACAAAATTATTCTTGTTACCTGTGTATTTTGATTTTTCATTGTATATTAATTATACTGGCTGTCTGTCTCGGTTTTACGTAGATAATGGAAGTTAATTGTCAACTCCATGTTTTTAACCTATAATACACACACATCCTTATTTTTAAATCAGGTTTTTCAAATTTAATTAGGTACCAAGCATTTTCTTCGTTGTTCGTTGCAGCCATTCTGTAGTAATGCGCGTACATACATTTCGGTAATTGTATAATTTATAGTAGGTATTTATTACCGTGAAATTGTAAGCGTCGTCAGTTCATAATTTGACGTCGATGAAAACCTAACCTACCGTTGTTTATGAACTCACGCGTTGTTTTGTAAACTGACGGATCTCACTATTTCACGGCGACGTTAATTATACACACATTATTGCCAGCTGTAAACGATTTGTACTAGGTACTTATCCTAGTAGGATAGTTCCTGCCACGTAAATTATTCTCGCGCACCATCCACACTTACCTTTATAATGAAATCTTAAATGAAATGTCATCTCTTAATTAATGAAACAGAAGCCTTGCTACGTTCAATAATGTAAGTTTTGAAGAGTAATTTCTTATAATGCTATTGCAATAAAACCAGTTTCAAGATAGCAAAGTTTTATTAATGTTATTTTAGTTCAATAAAAATATTATGATTGTATTATTCAGGGACAAATAAAAACTGAAAGAATCTGGATATGAAGCACCTACAGCAGGGTTTCAATTATTCGATGTCGTTTTAAATGAACGACCTTTAATTTTAGCTTCTTTGAGGTTGTCTCTTTCTGTTTTATGTTTACGAATTGTTGACCTTTTCCCAGATTACGTGTAAAAGCGTGTTTAGTAATTAAATTTTATAAGTGGCAGTGGGTAGGACACATGGCGAGAAGAAATAAAAGCCACTGGTATGTAATGGTTATAGACTGAGAACTAGGCGACGATCTGTGGGTAGGCTCTTACCAGGTGGACTGACGATCTGACTGATGAAGGTCGCGGAAAGTCGCTGAATTTGGTCGAGATGATGTAGTTTAAGATGAAAAAAGATCTTAGTAGATAATATGGTGAATTAATATCTATGGCTTAATTCCATTCTAAGGATTAATGTTGGACTGTACGATCAAATTTAATCCACATCAAATGATCTTTCAATCGTCTGTAGAATTTTGATTCCTCCACCTCATTTCTTTATAGGGCAAATCATATCCTTTTCTTACAGCCGTTGCGGTATAATTTTCATCTCAAATTTATATAAGGCCCACTTTGACTACTATTTAATAAAAGTAACATGATATCGGTCATACTTAAATCTAAATAACATATGCATTATGCATATGATTAACTTGTAAATTTTAGCTTTTATATTTATCGCTTTTTATACCAGACAATGCTGTATTTTCGATGGACGTGAATTCTCAGAACAACCCTTTTTATTGCTTATCGCACGGATTAACGATTTCGTTTATTTTATATTTTTTGCTGTAAGTATTAGCTCAAAGTACAATCTAAATCAAAAATATTTTCAACGGGCATTATACATTCAATTAATTATAGTATAAAAAAACTAAAAAACTACGCTTTTATAGCGAATCGAACTAAAAAGTGGTAAATAATTTTTAATTACAAAGAGTTTATATTTCAGTAGTAGAAGATCGAACAATCGTATTGAACGATAGTATTGCAATGCCTTCGTAAGGCAACAACACGGTGAAAATGCAACTAGCCTGAAAAAGTATCTGCCTCCGTTGTGTTGTGCCGAGTGCCCGAGCGAAAGAGTAAGATTAATCCTGGCGGTCCTAATAAGGATATTGGGAAACTGTTATTAAATTATTGCATTGTCATTGGTCCTATACGTGTGCAAAGTTTCAAATTAATCAAATTTCTGGCAATAGATGAAAACTATGCTCAAAGATTCCATTACATACATACATAGACACATACAACCCAAGCTAATAAAAGCGTGGTAAAAATGGTTACCGCCATAAAATTTACCTACAGAAAGGATGACAGGACACATATTTTGAGTCATTTTTGTTGTTGTTTTATTTTAAACTTATTCACTCGTGGACGCAACCGACTCTGGTGGTTGTAAATACGCTCAAGCTGTTTGATTCTACATGCGGGCGCACCCGAGCAGCCGCTGAGACCAGCGCAAACTCGGTGCACGTGAGCCACATACACTAAACACACATATTGGTCACGTAGCCTCAGCCTTTACGTTTATTATTGCTGTCGCTTTTCATTTTCCATTTAAACTTAATTGAACGGCTGATCCAGTATTGTTATCACTTATCATCATACAACTTAAGCTAGAAAACATTAATTCATTTTGTTACCAAGCCGGATTTGTGACACTTTCATTTATTATTGCACAATAAACCAAGTATTACTGTGCATTTATTATTTTAATAATACCTTCGCGATGTTGTGTAAACTCACAGAAAGAACACAATAGTTAATGAACTGAAAACTGAAAAAACATAATCTGAAAAATTTTTTTTGTAAAAGCACTTCCAGTTCAAACTGACCGCAGATAAACATGACTTACGCATTCCAAGAACAAATTATAACCATTTCTAGTTATCATAGGGGTGCCTCCAGCACTGGCATTAAAATATTAAATCAATTCAGGCCCTGGATTAAAAAAAATTAAACTTAAGTAGAGAAATGGCTTATTAATAATATATTTTACACTTTGGATGACTACTATGCATGTAAATACTTAAAAAAATAAGTACTATTTTTTTTGTATACAGTATGAAATTTCAACCACCTTCCAAACTTTAATATAACAATCTACGAGACAAAAAACAAATGCGGCATTTTTCCTTTTGGTATAGCCCAGTACAAAAATGTCATGATTTAAAAGCACTTAGAAAATGTCCGCCAAAACTATAATTTTTTTTAAACGGCACTTTTAAACTTTAGCAACACTTTTTTTACGCGATGCGCATCTCATTTATTCATTACGATACTACTTATAAGTTTTTGATTTTCCCTTCATACCTTAACAGGCGTTACCTTAAAAGTCACCTGTATGTATATTGTCTACTCCGTAGTCTAGTATAAAAAAATAAGTCTTGCATGCCCGTTATGAGTATTGAATTGAAAATTTTCGGTACACGTTTAATATAATACCAGAGTTCCGCCCGCGACTCCATACTACCTAGTCACTACCTAGTTTACTATACGGTCATATTGTGTTTCCAATTATAGGGATAACTTATTTATTTTCGCAAAAAGAATCAAATATTGTACGAAGAAGATTTGTACGATGCGAATTAATAATTATTGCAGCAGTCGGTTGCACCGCTGTCAGAGGCAACACAACTCGTTGCTTTTCCACTTGATTACTTTAGCACAACGGCCGGAACAAACATTAATAAAATGTCGACTGGAACCTACTATATGCGTTTCCTCTTCCTCACATAGAATCGATAGTCAGCAAAGTAGCAACATATAAACATTTTAGCCAAAATCTAGTAATTGGTTGTATCTTTATTCATATCAATTTATTCAGCAAAATGTTGACATGACAATAATAACAAAGTTAACAAACTGTTGTACAGTAAAACATTCCAACCGTGACCTATTCAGCTTTCCCTTGCTCTCATTTGAGTGTTTATTCTTTTCATAAGTGTTTGGAAAATTTGAACACATCACCCGAAACGTAATGGAAGTAGAAAAGCAGACTAGGACGTAAAGGGAATCTTGAATTCGACTCGTATATAAATTAATAACTTTTTACAGGGCTGATTTTCTTAAAAGGATAAGCTCAAAGCTAAAATTTCGCCTCCAGTAGAGTAGTAAATTATAAAGTTGACGAAGGTGGGAAAATAAAGTTAACGCCCAACAAAAAATAAACCTATCTGAAAGTCGATATGATAACAGATATGAAAAATAAAGTAATCTTTTTACCTGACTACGGCAAAGCAAACACGAAGGATTATGATTTTAGCAGTCTTTGTTGTAGATATACGTATGTTATCATCGGGGGACTACGAAACGTTGATTTGGTGTGCTTTCAGTAGGTATTTTTTTTTTTGTCCAAGAAGCAGTTGTCTCTATCACACTCTGCGGTGAAGGCTTTTGACAATGCGCGACAGCAATAGATTTTACAAATACCTATTATTCAATTCCCTCCCCCGTAGTGTTTTCTCTTAAGTGGGTTCCACATTTACAGCTAATGAATAAGGTATTAATCGTATCCTTATTATAATAATAATAATAATTTATAAATACACACCAGAACCAGTTCTTGAAAGTAGCAAACACCGACTGTATTTTGATCGCGCCATACTCACAGATAAAACCACACACTTCAACAGACCAGACATAACGATCTACAATAAAGACAAAAACACCGTCCACCTAATAGATATAGCCAAAAACTCACAATTTGAAACGTACGATAGCTGAAAAAACTACCAAATACACAGACTTAAAATACGAGATCAAACGAATGTGGCGGCTAGCAGAAGTCAACATTGTCCCTGTTGTTCTATCCTCCACAGGCGTCATCCCAAAACAGCCCGAGCAGTCACTTAGCACCCTCGACATACCGCAGCTCACATACATCTCACTACAAAAAGCAGTCATAATATATTAAACATATGCAGAATAGTTCGAAAATTCCTACAGGCTAACGAAGAACCTCGTCAACAAACACAGACCACGACACAGTAACAAATTTCCTCACTCTGGCATAATAGCATCACTCAAACATTTAATACCTATATCTTATTTTATTGGGAAAGCACTTGGCTTAGGCCCGTGCATTCTTAAAATACCAGCTTACTGCTGAGACACTTAAGTGTATAAAAAGCAATAATAATATTTAAGACATGCCTCACTGGGCCACACAGAGCCATCTAGTACCAAATTAAGCTACTATTAAATACCCTGTCGTATGGGGTACTAGACAACCGATAAACTTACTTATATACTTTTTGTTGTAAATACATACTTATAATACATAGAAAACACCCAGACCAGTACAAACAGACATGTTCATGCACACAAATATTTGTACTGTGCGGGGATCGAACCCGCGACCTATGGCTCAGAAGCAGCGTTTACTACCGCTGATCCAAATGGTGGTCATAATAAAATTATAGTCTGTGTAACGGGCTACCATTTGTTAAAAAAAGCTATATGGCGAATGCTACAACAATATAGGTATAGATAGGAAGGGTATTTTAAAAAAATATTTCAGACGTGCCACACTGGGCCACACAGAGCCATATAGTCCTAAATTAAGCTACTATTAAGTACCCTGTCGTATGGGGTACTAGACAACCGACAAACTTACTTATATACTTTTTTTTTTGTAAATAAATACTTATAATACATAGAAAACACCCAGACCAATACAAACAGACATGTTCATGCACACAAATATTTGTACTGTGCGGGGATCGAACCCGCGACCCATGGCTCAGAAGCAGTGTTTACTACCGCTGATCCAAATGGTCGTCAAATTAAAAGAAAACAGTCATAACGAGTTTGATGAAAGAAGACCAAATTCAGAGTACAAATTTTTTAAACAATACCTACAGCCAAAATACTGGGTAATCGTAGATAGTCCGGTTACAATTATTTAAAAACTATTCATGCGAACTTGGTCAAAGAAGTTGTTTATGTTGCGTATAAAACGCACATAACTTCGCAATTATTTTACCTATAAAACATATCTTCATGTAGTATGGTCGGTCAAGAAAGTGGTGTACCAGTATTGTCAAAATTTCTCGGCTTCTCGCATCCAGCTCCTGCCAGCCACCTTGCGCAAATCATCACTCCACCTGGCCTGAGGGCGCCCTACATTACGTTTGCCGAGACGCGGTCTCCACTCAAGAACTCGTTTACCCCATCGGTTGTCGGTTCTGCGGCTAATATGGTCAACCTACTGCCACTTCAGCTTGCTAATCCGGTGGGCTATGTCGGTAACTTTAGTTCTCTGCCGGATCACCTCATTTCTGATTTTGTCCCTAAGAGAAAGTCCGAGCATAGCTCTTTCCATAGCCTGCTGAGCGACTTTGAACTTGTGGACTAGCCGTACCGTCAGTGTCCACGTTTCGGCTCCGTATGTCATGACGGGTAGGACGCACTGATTGAAGACTTTCGTCTTGAGGCATAGTGGGATCGGCGATGAGAAGACTCGACGTAGTTTCCCAAATGCTGCCCAACCCAACTGAATTCTTCTGTTCACCTCATCCTCAAAGTTGTTTTTACCTAACTGTAGTATCTGCCCAAGGTACACATATTTCTGAACAACTTTGAGGACGGCACCGTGGATCGCAATCGGTTGCGGTATGAATATTATCATGAATAAAATGTAAGTCATTTCCGTCTTTTATACGAGTATTGCACTGCGTTTCCTCTATTCCTCTTAATCATAGTTTTCCTCTACCCAAATGCTGTCTGGAACAGATCTCCTTTAGCGATAAGGCCGCCTTATTGAACTGCTTAGTTGTTTGTAACTATATTTTTGTGCAATTAAAAATTCAATACATGAATTGAATTGAATTAAACCTCCTCTATAATTAGACAACCGTTTTTAGTAACCCCATGGGGACTACTAGAGCTACTTGTACTGCCCCCAATCAATTATTTTTTTTACCTCTAAACAGAATCAATTCTCAAAAACCTAGAACAGTATCATTGTAGCAAATTACCTCTAGTATTTATTGAATCAGCAAATAGCTCTAGTAGTCCCCTTAATTGGACTCGCTATTCAATTTTCTCTCTTAAACTATTAAGACCCAATGAAAAAATGTGTCGGTTGCAAAATTTGTTTTAACTTGAAACAGACTTTACTATTTTAATTGCTGGCTTATATTTTTCCGTAAATTGAGGTTCGCAATAAAATGAAATAGTACACAAGAGCTTTGTGAAACCAATATAGTGTAGTAGGAGTATAATGTTACTATAGCGCTTCGATTGGAATCAGTATCAGTATTCATCATTAACAGGGAATTACACCATTCTATTGTATAAGAACTTGAATAGTCGTAAAGCACATATTTAGTAACATGGTTTGCATTGAAATATTTATATCGGAACAAAGAAAGTACAAGTGATTTAGTGTATGTGATTAATTTGTTGTGTGAAGTTAAGTTTTTCCCTTGCAAGAGATTATCCGAATTTCGAAAAAACTGGTAATCAGTTGGAGCAAGGTCCGGGGAGTACGGTGGATGTCTTAGGCATTCCAATCGGAGCTTTTCTAATTTTTTACCCGTTTGTTGCGCAGTGTATAGTCTAGCGTTATCGTGAAGCAGTAGTGGCGTAGAACGATTCACTAGCCTTGATTGTTTAGCAGCTAGCTTTCCCAACATGGTTCATGATGGAACATGGTCCACTAAACGCTCACAAGTAACTTTTTATGGGTCAATTCAGGATTTGGCTGGCTCGCCAGGGTTTAGCCATTGCGATGAGCGCTTCCGATTGTTGTACAGGATCCACTTTTCATCACAGGTAATGATTCGATTTAAAATCCCTTCATTATTGTGCCGGTTAAGTAATGTAACGCAGCAGTCGACGCGCTTTTGGCGGTTTGCTTCACTCAATTCGTGAGGCTTTCCGATTTGCTTTAAATGGTTTAAAATAGTTTCATCACTAACACCGCAGCCTGCAGCCAACTCTAACGTAGTTTGCGATGGATCCTCTTCCACGATAGCCTTTAATTCTTCATTATCAACTACGGCGTCCGGCTGTCCACGGGGCTTGTTCTGCAGGTCGAAATTTCCAGATCGAAAACGTTGGAATCAAAAACGCACGGTGGTTTCTTTTGCGACACGACCGCCATACACATCGTTAACTTTTCGAGCCGTTTCTGCAGCAATGCACTTAGCAAGATATCACTACGCTATACAGCAATGGTGCCACGGTGGAACTCGTACTCGTTAATAACGCAATATTTCAAGTTTCCATTTTGTCAATACTAAGTGACACTAATAGAAAAAAGGAAAGAAAAATGCAAATGAATGACAGTTTACAAAACACAAATACATGACGTGTAACCAAAGAGGAGATTATTTAGATCTAAGTGGCCAGTAGGTACTACAATACGCCAATTTTATATGTAATAAATATTTAAGACATGTCTCACTGGGCCACACAGAGCCATGTAGCCCAAATTAAGGTACTATTAAGTACCCTGTCGTATGGGGTACTAGACAACCGATAAACTTACTTATATACTTTTTTTTTGTAAATACATACTTATAATACATAGAAAACACCCAGACCAATACAAACAGACATGTTCATGCACACAAATATTTATACTGTGCGGGGATCGACCCGCGACCCATGGCTCAGAAGCAGCGTTTACTACCGCTGATCCAAATGGTCGTCAAATATCCAGTGTAAGGATCAATATTTATATTCCTGGATAACGTTTTCATGAGTTACTGTAGTTGGTGGTCTGATTAAGCTCTCTCGAACACCTTTAAAGTCACGATACCAGTAATTGATTGTTGATAACGCATTATTAGTAGTCGTAAAGCAGCCGAGCCAAGCAGTAGTATATGTCGCAGGGAAATGAGGATATCAGGGATTTCATGAAATCCCTAGGGATATGACGAAATCCCGGTAGAGATCGAATATTCTTGTTTATTACGTCTTCTAACTAAAAGTATCTAGTGATATGACAAAATACCAATTTATCGTCAGGGATATGTCGTTCCACTAAACTAAATCTAGTGAAATCAGAAATCAGTGATACTGCCTAATAAAAATCGAGCCATGCATTTCTCTCGCTCTCTCTAGTACCCACAGGGGCACTAGTGGGAGCAAAAGAAATGCGTCGCTTGAGCTGTCGCGGCTCGTGTGATTTAAGTCGTAAAATTATAAAGGTACAAGTCTGAGATGGACTGCAGACCGCAACCGCAGGCGACACTGCGGCTTGCGGCTGCGGTTGACCGCAGTGCGGCCTGCGGTCGTGGTTGCTTCTATTCCAAGCGCGGCGGCATGCCATAGTGCCCCTGTGGGTACTAGAGCGAGCGAGAGAAATGCATGGCTCGATTTTTATTCGGTTTTGAAGTAGTTTGGGAAAAAAGAGAATAAATTTACCGACAATTTTTGGTAGACCGTACGTAATAATGTTTTCATAATTTTATTCGGTATTAAAATGGTGCAACCACCGGCGGTCTTATGATCCTGTACCCATCATTCTCTTGCCCATTTTCCCAGTTTATCTGGGGTCGGCACAGTATGTTTTTCTCTTCCACACTATTCTATCATTCGTCACTGAATCATCCACTCCTTTTACACTCATATCTTGTTTCACACAGTCCATCCATATCTTTCTCGGTCGGCCTCTTCCCTTCTAGCCATCCACACTCATACTCATCACTCTTTTAGTTACATGACTTTCTTCCCTTCTCATTACATGAGCGTACCAAGACAGACGATGACCCACCATCTTCTCGGTAACTGGTGCCACTTTCAGACTTCCTCGAATATACTTATTTCTTATCTTGTCCATTCTTGTAACCCCACATCCATCTTAACATTCTCATTTCTGCTACATGCATTCGCTTCTCATCCGTCTTCTTAGCAGCCCAGCATTCCGATCCGTACATTAAGGCAGGTCTAATAACGGATTTGTAAATTTTGCCCTTCAACCGTAAGGGTATCCGTGGATCACATGTTGTTGAGGTGACCTAACTGCATTTTATCCAGCCTGCATTGATTCTATGCCTGACGTCCCGATCAATATTACCGTCGTTCTGTACGAGAGACCCGAGGTACCGAAAATCGGAACAGACTGGTAAGGACATTTCGTCAAGTCTTATGATTCTGTACCCGTTAATATAAATTGATTATAAAATAAATACTAGAAACTTTGCTTAAAAAAAGTAAGTAGCTGGCTAAAAGCACGAAATTAGCCACCATATATGAGTCGTTACAGAAGGATTGTCAGTGATTTCTTGGTACCAACTCAAAATTGGTCATTTTTTACATTTTTTAGTTCATATTTTTGTCAGGTATTTCGTTGAAATGTTTGTGTAGGCTGTGAACCCTATTCTTCCATCTTTAGGGGTGTAATAACACTTCTTTTAACTATATTATCAATAAAAAAACATGAAAAAAAAAGTCAAATCTGAAAAAAGTGTTTACGCATAAAAAATATTTTTGAATTGAAAACGTCTTTTTCTGTGTCGACGATCAAAACAAATTATTTTCACTCTCATAAGGGATTATTAAGATGACGGAGTGAACCTAACGTCATTTAGTTAATTATAGGTTGTGATTAATTTATTCAATAGTCAATGTATTAATGTAATAAAAAAGTATTACCTACTTTGCACAGACAATTTAAAATATCATTAATTTAAAATATGCCTGAGCAGGTCCAGCAACTGTCACTGGATTTAGATATCTTATACGTTTCACTACGCCTATTGTTATGAAAACTTTTCTTCTGTTGTGGCGGCTTAAAACTTTTTCATTAAATATTATTAGAACTCACTCAAAAGGTTTCAAAAGAGCGTAAATTAATATAAGATTACTTGCGTAACCGCCGAATGGGATTTTATAGAAACTGAATAACTGTTAAATTGACATAAAACGCGTGTATAAACGAGATAAGGCGAAGGGTCCTCGCGACATGTTTCAGGGTTGTAAAGTTGTGCTATAAAATAAGTTTAATATAAATCCGGAGGAGAGGCGACACATAAAATTGGAGTAAATCACCAAAGTCATGCGCTACAGACGTTTACAGCGTGGAGGCCGTTAGGCAGGCGGGTCGCGGCTCCACTCAAACGCGGCATAACGAGATATTTGTACTCGAGAGCAGTTACCGTACCCCACATATTACGAACATCCAACGCTATGCTGTAAATTTGTCACTTGTAACTTACGGCTGTTGGCACGCGAAAATGATTCACAGTCGTAAGAAAAAATAATGAAATCAAATTTATTATTCGAGCTTCCTCTGCAAGCCATGCAAATAAAAATAGATTACAAGCATCTCATGTAGATAGTGCTGCCACTACCCTGTCATATTTCCATTAAAAACAGGGTAAGTGTAAAGTAAGAAGTATTGGTATTTACAGGCATATAATAAATATCATTCTTCAATTGTTCAATCAAATCACTATAATAATTGATCGAGTAATCAAAGTCAGTTATAGTTCGCTCGTGAACGTGCACCTTCAACGTGACCACTACAAGCAACACTTCGTATCATAATAAAATGTACACACATATGGTATGAGCTATCTACACGGGTGCATTTTCAACCACCTTAAGACGCTGGCTGCAGCCGATGACCTTGAGCAATGAACACGCCCACAAATTTATTCGTCTTTGAATTTCTTTGGAACGCGCCACAGCTATCACTGTCGATTCTCGTAAGAGTGACAGAGAAAAAGCGCATGGAATAGAAGGGCCTAAGTGCCAAACAACAAAATTCGTTGTGCAATTTAAAATTGCCATTTTATTAAAAATCTAAATCAGCCATTTGCTTAAGCAACATGTAATATGCAATATAGCAAAATTTTATTATCATTGTTATACGGACTGCTGAGAAAAATGGTAATTTATGTATTTTCAGAGGCTACTTTGAGATTTTTTTCTATAGAGAAAAGTTTTTAGAATCGTGTTTTGGAAACAGCCACCTGGTCGAAAATATGATCAATTACAACTACATAGAATTTGGCAACAATACGAGCCATAAGCTTAAAGCAAAACAATCTTCATTGAGCTCAATTTGGCTCATGTCAGCGTCTTAAAACGAAGCCCACCTTATGTTTACCGTTTATATGTTACCAAAAATTTTTGCGGCGTAAGTATGTATCATATTCGAATAAGTGAAGGTTGTTTTTTACAAATAAACATCTGGAGGCATCTCCAACAAGTCATATTAATGTTCATTTGATATACAAAATACTAAAAAAAAATCAGTTTGACATTTATTTTTATGAGTTGCTTTTCCATTCAATTTAGAAACAGCAAGCATTGTTATCATATTTCCTTTCAAAAATAATTAGTACTTATATAGCTTAATATAACATTAAAAATCTAATTTTACCCAAGCAAACATCTACCTACCAATGGAATGAAAATTTTCAAAGATGATTTTGAGTTAACTAATAGGTTTATAACTACCTAAGGAACCTTAACTAAAGTCCCTTAGGTCGCATAATTAAATGAGAATTAAAAAAGGCTCTGTCCGCAGGGGAAAGTTGGTTTTGCTGAAATAAGCAGTTTTAGATCAAAGTAATCAGGAAAATTTCGTCATATTTTCTTCAACAAAATATCCCAAGCAAATGTTTATTTATGTCAGATCGATTCTTAACTGCAAAGTATTCAGATAGTATAGAAGTAAGGGTAAGAAAAATTATACAATTACCAAAATGCTTTGATTTATTTTGTTGAAACTTTCTAGAGAAAAAAGTCGTTGCATAATTTGAGTTGTTTTTTTTTTTAATACTAGCTGTGCCTGCGACTTCGTTCGCGTAGACTTCGGGATAGTAAACATGTTTAATTATTTAATTAAAACTTTACTGCACCAATTTAAAAAAGATGTACCTACAATATGTGGACTCAATGCTATGCGGCATTCTCTACCAACTAGTAGACCATTGAATAAAAATATATTTAATTGAATAATAATATATTATCCAAATAAATATGTTTTTATTCATACAACATATTTATTTGGATAATATATTATTATTCAATTAAATATATTTTTTAATAAATTAAAAAAATAATTACTCAATAATACTCCTTCCCAAATGGAATTTGCAAAGGAGTTTTATCATATTATTATTATGTTGATAAAACTCTTTCGCAAATAATGCATTAATTTCGAACAAATATGATTACCAAAAAAAGTAATAATGAGTAAATAGCAGCGTTTTACCCTGAAATAAAACGCATATTAAAATACTTACCTCACTGGAAGCTTTATATTGAGATAGCATTTCCGTTTCCCGTCATTTGCCTACCCTTTTTAGTACGTAGTTTCCGGCTAAGTGGCGCCACCTGGCGGTCGTGCGCTTTTGAAGTTTCTTAAAATTTGCGGCACACCATTTTGCTCATTGGCTCAATTGCACCAGGCAGAAATAAAGTGAAAGCTTCCAGTGAGGTAAGTATTTTAATATGCGTTTTATTTCAGGGTAAAACGCTGCTATTAAAACACTGTACCGTAACTGGAAGCTTTATATTGAGATCTGTTTGTTATCGCCTGGTGACGCCACTTAATATTATAACGCCTTAGCGTAACGCCAATGTGACAGATTTAAAAATAAAAAAGTATTTATGATATTGAATACTTTTTATTTTAAGTAAGACAATATTCTTTTTCGTGTGTTACACAGGAGTAACAATAAAAATTAACATGTAATATAACTATGAAAAGGTAAAAATTCCAACTAAAAAGCTTTCTAGGAAATTCTTCTAGCAATCGCATTAGTTGTGTAAAAGTTTATCAATACTTGATTTAATTTCACACATATAGGATTGTTGTGATGTTTTAGCTGACTACCAATTCCCATGAGCTAGAACTTCGTCGATGGGGTGATTTTCTAACCAGTTCTTGGAAGCTACACAGATCTTACGCTATCTGGGGTAGCTGTGTAATCAAGAAACGTTTTTACAGTTCCTGCTATAACAGTAAGGTACCTACGTGACGTAGGTACTGCACCTCAACTGATGAAAATATTGAATAATTTAAAATCGTTTTTTTTTTTATATCTATCACTCAGCGATGTTTTAACTAATAGTAAATATAATTTTAATCACCGGGACAGGAGGCTTACATTTTTATTATTTATATTCAAAATTTATCTGTAGACAGTCTGTCAGTACCTATGTATTGCTATCGGTTGTAGAACCAAATTCAGGCCATACGGTAAAGTTTTTGTATTATGGTTAGGTAGGTACTTTAGGTAGGGTATATTCAAAGGTCAGGTCATGAATGCATCTGCCTGAATAAATAAGTATTAAAATTGCTATTTGTTGTAATGATTGAAACATTCTTGTGTCGGTTATAAATTTATAAGTACACTGACATCCCATACGGTTTGGGGATTTTTATTTTTTGTAAAAGCAATTAATTTAAGAATATGTTTTACTAGAACGTGAGTACTTCACTGTTCATGGTTCAGAATCGCATTATTTTCAGACATCTGATTTATGTGTAAAAGTATTGTATTATGTGATAATGCACATATTAAATGTAAGCCTGATAAGAATTGCGCCAATTGCGGAAAAGTAAGGCTTTTAATCTTTATTGTTATTGAAATTGTCCTTGAACAACAACAATTCTAATTTACTTGACAAATTTATAAAATAGACTCACCAAGAACTTTTAAGTAAAAGCTTTTCTTTAGAGGTCTAGCCTTCCACCGCCTCACCAACCCCCAGATTTCCTTTTTTCCATCGAGGAAATGTATCTGGAGGTTACTAAGGTAAGTGGTGCTGCAAGTGCTCAGTCTCTGACACGCCAGAACACTTTCTCCCATCATGGCAAAAACAACCATGTTAAAAGATTTAGTTGAGTGAGAGCACCCTGGATATTAGAAATGTTTGTAGGAAGACCCAAGTAATGGGTTCGCACCATGAAGAACCGAACGCATCGCCAATGTATCCTGAAATGCATTCGATGCCGATCTAACGTATGATATTTTCATTAGAAATAAAGATTTCGTACTTTCCCTTTGCGAAGATGTAGGTACACCTGTTATTATTTTGTCACACTAAGAATCAAACTGTGATGTAGTAGTGAATGTGGCTCTGAAGAGCATTTAGTATTGGTAGCATTTCTTTACGGATGCAATGACAACCTTTTCTTAAATAATTTAACTTCCCGCTATCGCTATACCTTTTAAGTTAAACAGTTTAACTCTTGACCCTCGATTTCTAAACCTTACGTATTTGGCATGCTTAAATGCTACAATTGCGTCAAACTGTATTCCTAGTTACGGCCTATAATCATCCTACTGCATGGAAAAGGCCTCAATCATTGAATTCAAGGTACCTAAGTAATGATGGATAAAATGAATTGGAAAAGAGCTTGATCCAGGTCCAAGTCAAATCCAGGGTCAAGTGATTGCTGACAATGTGAGCAGCTTTGGAGGCAAATAGGTCTATTATTGGACATTCCCGTTTTATAATCACGAGATCTGTACAGTGTACTAGTCGGTTCGGACTTTGCAGTCGGCAGTGCCTATTTGCCGAATATGTGGAATTTAATGGAACTAGTAAGTTCAAAATTCGAAATATAATTATTGAAATCAAGTCTAGGTTTAAGCACAAACCTGCTTGGTCTAAAGCATCCGTAGTCAAAAAACGCCCCTGGGAAGGGCAATGCAACTGTCGATTTACTACTTCAGTTGTTCGATAACCACCACTAGGGGCTGGAATCTTATCAACTATTTATGATTTATGTGACAATGCGGCACGACAAAAATGACGAAATTCGTTCATATCATTAATTCAATTCATCTTTGTAATTATTATTTTACTTGATTGATTTCTTTGTTGCAGTTTTTCTATTCGTTCATGTTTTCACATTATTCCATTTTTCATTATATAGTTAATACTTTTTTGGGGACAAAAAACCGATATTTCTAAATTCACTTGCCATCCCAACTTCTGCAATGTTTGAACCATAACTTTTATATGCTCTCGAGCATTTAGATGTAACAGTAAGTGTCAAGTACACTAAGAAGGGTTCTGACATGAAATATTCGATTTGGCCTTATACAGGGATAAAAACCAACTGCATGACTACATTCGAATGTAGTCATGCAGTTGGTTCACAAGTCGAGACTTTTGACACAAAGGAATGCGATACTATAATTCTTTCAAGTCAACTTTTTTAATACCTCTTGGAGTATTAAAACGACCTTGGGTACTTTAATCGAGCCGCGAGCCCTTTTTTATGAAATGAACATCTGGCCATGTTGCAAAAGCAGGTCCATTCCTTTTTGAGGGTAGCTGGTACAAAGCAGGCGAGGGTGGATAATTTTAGGCGTATCGCTTGCATGAAAAAGCCTAATTTTAAGTCATTGCTTGAATCTCTTTGATCTAGCCGCGAGCCCTGATTATGAAATGAACCTCTAGCAATGTTGCTATAGCAGGTTTATCACTTTTCGAGGGTAGTTCGTGCAAAGTAGGCACCCGCGAGGGTGGATAATTAAAAGGCATAGGCTTACATGGCAGAGCCCGATTTTAAGTCATTGCTTGAACCTCTTTGATCGGGCCGCTAGGGCCCTGGTTATAGAATTAACTTCTAGCAATTTTGCTTTGGCATAACTCACCTTAGGAGGATAGTTGATAAATAATAAGGCACCCCGCGAGGGTGGATAATTAGAGGCTTGCATGGCAGAGCCCGATTTCAAGTCATTGCTTGAACCTCCTCGAGCCCTGGCTATAGAATTAACCTTCATTTTTGCTTTGGCAGTACTTACCTTAGGAGGGTAGTTGATAAGTAAGTAGGCACCCCGCGAGGGTGGATAATTAAAGGTATAGGCTTGCATGCAGAGCCAGATTTGTATATCAACTACCCTTTGGAGGGTAGTTAATAAATAAGTAGGCACCCCGCGAGGGTGGATAATTAGAGGCATATGCTTGCATGGCAGAGCCCGATTTGTATATCAACTACCCTTTGGAGGGTAGTTAATAGGTAGGCACCCCGCGAGGGTGAATAATTAGAGGCATAGGCTTGCATGGCAGAGCACGATATGTATATTGTAAGTAGGCACCCCGCAAGGTTGAATAATTGATAGCATAGGCTATGAGACTTCTAAATTTTTTATGCCTCCACACGAGAGACAGCGCTTTGATTGATTGTTCTTAGCTGTGTGGATTTTTTGCCCTTTGGAGGTCAAAAAGCTTTACGAATGCCATCTGTTTTCTCCAGAATGCATTTGAGTGGAATATGGATCTACACTAAATAAGACGGGTTTGTAAAGGTATGCAGGCTTTAGTAAGTGGATCTCTAACTTATACTGAAATCTCGTCGAATCTCTGTAAATGCTGCCCGGTGGCCACAAACTAATTGCACTTTATTAGAATCCGATTTTATTTGTGAATAATTCTTTTACCTTCGTGTACAAATTGTTAAAATTAACGTCTGTTTAATTGAAATAAATTTACGACTGAAACTCGCGTTTATTAATACGGACTTACGTAATATTTTGGTAAATTTCTTCCATTTTAATGAATAGGTTGCGTGAATTCAAAAAATCTGTATACTTAGTAATCTGTTGATCAAAAAAGGGGCTCCACTGACCTCAGAGATCTTATATCAATACTGATCATTAGCGGTGTGTAGGTATGCTATTTTGAGGCACTTGTTTGCCAATTTTACCCATTTCATAAAATTTAACACTAACACGGGATTCTAAAGGCACTGTTTTATAATTTAAATGTAAAGAAAGGCAATTCGCCCATTTCGTCATGCAATTTAGCATTAATTTGATTAGAATAAAGATACATTTATTAAGCGTATTTATTTTATGACGGCACCCGAGGTGCCGTTCACCTCGTTAACCGGCTAAAGAGGAGCTCGAGGAGCTGCCAGCCGAGCCAAACAAACCACTCAATGCTAAACGGAAAAGACACCATACACTTTTACGTATTACATCATAACTTTAATCCGAACGGCAAAACCGTTAAATTCATTATTTAAGTCACACGAATATTTAAGCAAGATATTTCATGTTTTAAGCAATAAAATTGCTATTGGAAACTGAAAATAAAATTCCTTGAAATAAAATACATAACATTTTAAAATAATGAGGGTAGGACTTACCAGATTTGTGTACTAGTTTGTATAAAAACTCACTTGGTTATAATAAAATTCTGCTCTGAGAATTATAATATCACTGAATTTTAACGATCACCGAGACAGGGCTTGCAGTGAAGGTGTTGTTACGACGGTAAACTAAACGCCAATGAGCAAAATGGTGTGCCGCAAATTTTAAGAAACTTCAAAAGCGCACGACCGCCAGGTGGCGCCACTTAGCCGGAAACTACGTACTAAAAAGGGTAGGCAAATGACGGGAAACGGAAATGCTATCTCAATATAAAGCTTCCAGTTACGGTACAGTGTTTTAATCTTAAAATATAGACATAATATTATCATGACGCAGTTTTTTTTTCAGAACTTTCTAAGAGAAACAATTCCATAATGCATTTTATACAGAATAAATCTTTATCTTATCTTATCTTATCTTATCTTATTTTTTTTACTTTTTACGCAGCGCACACTACGCTGTCTTTAGTCCTTGTGATACTTACTACTTACGGCCGATTCCAATCGGCCGTATCTATCGCTAGTTTTGACATATCGGAGATAGGAAACAGTTTTTATCTCTGATTTTGCCGTCCAGAGAAACAAAGACACAAGTTGTTTTCTATCTCTGATATGCCAAAACTGAAGATAGATAGGTTATTAGAACTGGCCGTTAGTTGATTTGAAATAATACAAAAAACAGCATAAGCATCTGTTATGCGTAAAATGCTTTTGAGTAATACTTAACACACTACACACACTATACCGTTTTAAAACTAATTCGTGTTGTATCCAGAAAAGTAAAAAATTATTGATGTTCGAATAAATTTGCATTAAAATACAAAACGTAACGACGTCTTTGTACGCAACTACTTTCAAAACTGTTGAAAGATTGTTTACGATAACATTATTATATCTAACACAACATAATAATGTTAACTGTAAAGCTGTTTTAACCTTTGATAAAAATTATTCCGATCAAAGTCCTATTTGGCGGATCGCGATAGTCCACTAAACCTCGTTTAAGAAGCATTAAACTCTTTACCTTGCACCAAAATTGTAGAAAAGTCCACGGGTTGCACTTAAAAATCGCATATCTCAAGCTTTTGTTCGTCTCAACAATAGGTAACTGAACCAGTTGGACGTTGGAAAAGAAACAATAGCATACAAATTTATAATGCAGTCTGGAAATGAATCACGTCATGCCCTGGTCCTCTGGGAGCTGCCTTGAATGAAAATGAACAACAATGCTGTACAACATGGAGGCAAATGCAGAATATTTTTATATTGGATCCGTCACGAGATGAATATCCGTCACACTGTATTCCGTTCAAGCCTTTCCGCGTCTTTGTTCATAATCTTGATTTATTCTGCTGTAGCTTGCTCGATGATAATGCGCGTCCTACATGTCAGAGACCTTTTGTATACATTTTTACTTTGTTGGATCATAATGATTATAAAGTATGTATATTACGTACTCTAAAATCTAAGCGGTTCAGTTTCAAACTGCCGTGGTTGGATCATGCTAGATTTTCAGATTCATCAAAAGTTATTAAAATTCTACAATAAAAATTCCACTAAACAATTGAAAATTTAATCAAACTTTGCAGATAGTCTGCAAAATCTATAATTTTAACGGTTATAGAAAAAAAGACGTGTGGCACTCGGAGACTGCCGCGGTAAAGCTATTGCATAGAAGTTTTTATCAACTTATGCAATTATAAAACTAAAAAGTATCACCGCTGTGCCGGTCGGAGTGGGGGGTGTTAGGTTACTTTCGTTGCGGAATTTCTGGATTCGGTCTCCACGCTCAAGGCCCGCGATAGAAGCTATGCAATAGCTTAAAAAATCTGTCGTTTTCCATGATACACTACCGGTACCGGTATGAAGAAACATAGCAGGCGAGACCTCTAGGTAGATGATATTAAGAAAATGACTGAGTTGGAAAAACATTGAGGCTTGTTGGAATTTATTTATCTATCTATCCAACTGGGGTATAGAATGGCTTTTTAGTCAGTGGAAATATTTCAAGAATAAGTTTAACACAATTAATAAATATTTTACCGAAAAAAACACGTTTTTACGATATTTTACGACCTCGATGGTAAAGTAGTGCACCACCGGTTTTCAAGGTGTCGCCTGCTCGAAGTCCCGGGTTCAGATTCCGCCGCACGGGTCAGTAAAGAAAAGCAGTATTTTTATATCCTGTATGACTTTTTCATCACATCCAATTTTTTTATTTCTACGGTCCTAAGTCTGTGAAGGTATAAAGGGAAAATCAACGACTTATGAATAGGGAACTATATTTTCTGTCACCAAAATTGACATTTGTCATCAAGATGTATCACCAAATAATTAGATCTATCGCCACGAAATATTTTCGTACTCAGATAAACAAATGTGTTTCCAGGTATGAATCACCAAATTAATGTTAATATATGTGTAAAATAAAATATGAATCACCAAAGAAATTGTAGTGCATTGATTGAATTTATACTTCGTTCTCATAATAATAGTTTTGTTACTTAAATAATAGGTTTGTCCTCAAAATGACCATAGATCTGTCACCAAATAAATCGATTTTCGTTCCCAGACTGCGATTACCTTTAATTTGTTATTTTGTCACCAATACAGTGGTAACATTTTTTTTCATTGAGTTATCAAAATAATATTGTTCGTTACCAATTTAACACATCAATTGTCAATTTGAATGAAAAAATGTTCAAATAGGCGGAGCCAAATTTGAAACTGCATGGACTGAATATACCATAGTTTTGTTTCCGTTTTCTTCAGAAGATTTTAAATTTTTAGAAGATTTTTCCTCATATCTTCGTCGTCGTCGTTTTTAGAAGATAGGTATGAGGGGAACAGACAAGCATACCATAGAAATGTCACAATTATCAAATGAATACGGAATAAGTTAGAAGCAAAATTAAATGCTAGTGTATATATTTTGGAAATTTACAGGTTAAGCTCAATTATACTAAACACGGTATTTATTTATTATATCATTTATCGGTATATTTTTAACAAAGTTCTTTATGTCCGCTAGAGGGAGCCACATTAGATTTAGTGACCCTTATAGCCTTAAAGCGGAACCAGGGGTCAATCAAGACGCATTTAACAATACATTATATTTTGTCAAGTTCTGATTAGAAGTTTAATAGTAGCTATAAGGGAACAGATGAACAAACGTACATACATACATAGCCTGTCAAAATCATAAATCTTTTGGCTTCGCCGTGGTCGGGGTAAAACCGAGTTTTGTTACAAACAAACACAATTAGCGAAAGAAAGCAATACTGTAACGGAGGTATTATAGTATTGCTGCTTCGCTTCACGGGTGAGGGACCCGTTTAGGTACTTAATTTTTTATTTCGCATATTGCATTTTCTAGGCAGTTCTCAGTACAGCAGAGTAAATTGTAAAGTTATCTTGATTGTTGATTTCTATTGTTTAAGATTTTTTATCGTAACACGGATCTACTCTCGAATCCCAGGAAATGTTGCTACCTATACTAATTAAAATGCACTTGGCATTACTTGGCTGCAGAGTTTCAGCATGTTCGAACAAATCAAGGAAGTCTACGAGTAAGTAGATGCATTGAGTAGCTAAGCTCACTGTAAGCAA
This sequence comes from Anania crocealis, assembly GCA_949315895.1. Lineage (NCBI taxonomy): Eukaryota > Metazoa > Arthropoda > Insecta > Lepidoptera > Crambidae > Anania > Anania crocealis. The sequence goes on from OX438856.1 coordinate 5,275,205, forward strand.
CTGATGGATGAAATGTGAGTATTGCTATTAAGAAATAAAAGTGAATGTGTAGAGGCCATCATTTAATTTTATTAGTGACAATAATTTTCAGGGTGCTCTAAAAATATAATACAATTAAATTACAATTCTTTGTATTAGGAAAACTGAAAATAAAATATTCTGTAGTTTTTTTAAATTGTTACATAGCTTTACATCTCTGATATATCATTCTGTATAAGCTTATTAGGAATGGTACGGATCCATTTTTTTTAATGACAATAAAATGCCCACGGAGCCATCGGATTACTCTGTGGGCACATTGAGTGCTCAGAATTGAAGTTAAGTAGTATGTACGTGTGCGTGGGGGAGCCTTATTAAACTGTTTTAAATTATTGATGATGTTAGTAATGAGGGAGTGGAAGGAATTAAGTGTTTCTACTTTAAAGATTACTAGCTGTTGCCTGCGACTTCGTACGCGTCAATTTCTGTTATTATGATCGCTATTATTTTTGCAACATTTTTCACTGATGCTCGCTCCTATTGGACGCAGCGTGATGTTATATAGCCTAAAGCCTTTCTCAATAAATGGACTATCCAACACAAAAATAATTATTCAATTCGAACCAGTACTTCCTGAGATTAGCGCGTTCAAACAAACTCTTCAGCTTTCTAATATTAGTATAGATTTCAGATAGGTTGTAAGAGAACTTAAGTAAAGTAGCTTGTATGGTTTAATCTAAGTAAAGCGAATGTAGAGCAGCTTCAAATCGGAAACTATGTCGCCCTCCAAGCATTTCCTCTTTGTCGAATAAGTCAATGAGTTAAGTTATATCAGTCTTATATAGATACAAGTGACTATCCACAAAAAACCGTTATGTAATCATTAATGTGACATTTTAAAGTTATTGTTAATACATATTAGGTACTTTAAATTTAGCTGCACATTTCTTAATGGATGTTTTCTCTTCTAACTAAAAAACTATCAATGTATTTATAATACGTATCCCTAAGAAATAAATAAGTTGCTGGTATCTGATAACTTCCATTGGACCAAAGCAATTAAAATCTTTAGTTTTCATGATTACCTTGTTACAGACAACGGCAGGTCAACCCAAAAAGTTAAAGGTCATTGAATTGATTTTCAACTTTAAGTCCAACAAGTAGAGATCATTATCAATTGAGAAAATGTCACGTTTTGTGGTAGGTTGACGTGCTGTTGTCTGTACAATAAAATTAGTAGTTCTGAACAATAGGATAAGCAAAGTCTTAATCCAAACTATTCAGATCGGTACCAATTAGGTATTAACGCTATATGATATCCTCAGGGGTATTACATACATACATACATATTATCACGCCTCCTTCCCAACGGGGTAGGCAGAGACTAAGGCCTTCCACTCACTACGATCCTGGCATACATCTTTCGCTTCTTCCACATTCATGCATGCTCGTCGGTTTAGAGTACTCTTGTCCTGACCTTTCTTCAGAACATCCCCGATTTGATCGTGATAAGTTCGTCTAGGCCTTCCTCTTCCAACGTTTTCACACTCGTCTTATAGATCTGTCTAGTCATTCTTCTCTCATTCATCCTCTCTTCCTCCTACTGAGGGGTATTATATAGCGTTATTGGCAAAAATTAAAGACGTGCCGACAGACAGGGAGCGTATTATACGTAATTTTTGGGTCGCTGTACATTGGCGTGTATTAATGCCGCTTCCATGAATTACGCACAGTTTGCACTATGTTGCCAGCAAATGGCCCATATGTCAGGCTTAGTGGTGTAAACGTTCCAAATAATAATATGACGGTTTTGCAACGCGTTTCCGAAATTACAAGTTATGTAATTGCAATGCTATAAGCACGCCAGACCTGCTTTGAATAGTGCGTTTATAAACGGACAATGTTTTGACTCCGTTTAATACTAAACCTGTGTTTAAGTGCTGTGTACGCTTTATATTTTTATGCGCCAGGCTCCAGGTAATTGGCAGCATGTTTTATTTGGTGTGATGTTACATAATGAATTTACGTATTGCATGGATTTTCCCAAATAAATAAATTTTGTGATAAAAGGATCTACCAAGAATGAAACCGACCAAGTGCGTGTCGGCCCAAACGCAGTTTAGAGACTGTAGCACGTCTCAAATGCGGGCTTACTCGATTTGTTTTTAGGGTTCCGTACCCAAAGGGTAACAACGGGACTTGCTTCGCTGTCTGTCAGCCTGTACGTCTGTCTGTCACCAGGCTGTATCTAAAGAGCCGCGATAGCTAGACAGTTGAAATTTTCACGAATTATGTATTTTTGTTACTGCAATAACAACAAATATTAGAAACAAAATAAAATTAATATTTAAGGGTCGCTCCCATATAACAAACGAAATTTTTTCACCCTTTTTTTCTCGATACCTATCAATAGGTCAGCTATATATAGTCAGCTATATATAGTCAGCTATATGTCAACAGGCAGGCACTTGAAATATTCACAAAACACTCAGTTGTATTTTTACTCTTATTATTTATAAGAGTATATTATCTTCTTATTATAAGAAAGTCATGTTAGTTACACCACTTCTAACTCGAGAACGGAAGACCGATTTTCATGATTTTTGTGTTTTTGGATTTGTCTTCGTCAGGAATAGGATAATAGGTATTAACAACATTGAATAGGTAACGTCACAAATAAAATTAATTTATATATATTTTTTCCAACCACGCCATATTTGACAAAATGACATTTAAGACGTCAAAATCAAATAGGTACTATTCTGGGGCGATACGAAGTTCGCGGGGTCCGCTAGTAAATAACAAAATTAAAATAAAATAATTAGGTATACCTAATCACCTTCCTTGTAATACAACAATCTAAAAGACAAAAACCAAATGACGTATATTTTCTTTCGGCATAGCCCAGTCCAAAAATGTCAAGATAAAGCACCTAGAAAATGTAGGCCAAAAATCTAAATTTTATGCGATGCGCATCTTATTCATTCATTTAATTCATTACGATACTATTCATAAGTCGTTGATTTTCCCTTTATACCTTCACAGGCTTAGGACCGTAAAAATATCAAATTCAATGTGCATAGGGTATCTCGTGAGGCTCAAGACACTGTTCAATATACCGATGACTGTTTAGCGCAGGCAGACGTGGCCCAGACACGAAGACAAACTCTGTCTTACCGTCGGCGATGATTCCTCCCCAAACCATCTACGAACCGCCACTATAGCTGACCTTTTCTTCAATGCAGCATTGTGCAAAGCGTTCTCCATCTCTTCTGTAGATCTTGTTCTTTCCGTCGTTACCATACAGCATAATTTAATCATCAGAAAAGAGAACATTGTTCCGCTGGAGGTATGACCAATTTGGGTGCTCACGTGCAAAGCTAAGGCGCGCTCGATGATGGTCTGCGGTTAATTTCGGCCTATTTACTGGCTTGTATGGTAACAATCCGTGTTCCTTCAACTTTCTTCTAATTGTAGAGTCACTTACAGCCACCGTACGTACATCATGAAGCTGCTGCTGTAGTTGAAAAGCGTTAAGGCGTCGAGTTCGTAAAGACGTTGTTACAATAAATCGATCATCCCGCTCAGAAAAGACAGTATTCCTGCCGGATCCTGAACGGCGCCTGAACAAACCAGTCTCCTGATAGCGTTTATAGACTATATATGAACAGACGGCAGGCTTACCTAGATGCAATATTTCAGCCACAACACGCTGAATAAGTCCAGAATCCAACAATGCCACCACTTGGGCGGATTCTGCAGGCGAAGTATCCATAGTATGTTAGAAAAAAAACTTTTTCAGACCACAGTAAAGAAATTTTAATAAAGAACAAAAAGTTTTAAGGTAAGCGCTAATTTTTAGTTTTCAAATATAAAATGTACTCCAACTCTAAGCACACATTTGTCTCAAAACAGTGAATCATTTCATCTATAAGATAAACAAATTAAATTCTAATTTTGAATTTTCGCCTACCACTGTAATGGCCAAACTGCCAGCTATGCAATTATGTGATTTTTAGGGTCCATATTGGGTTGCAGAAATTAAAGAAGCATATTTTCAGGCCGCATAACGTTTTTTGGCATTCTAGTCGTTTCGCATAACGTTCATTCAGAATTAATCATTTGGCATACTTTATTTCCCCATAACTTCTTTTATAATAATAATATATCAGCATCAAACTTTCATGCATAATTGTTTTTACAAAAACAATTACTAATAATAACATTTATTGGCATCTCACCCTGTGGCATATAGATTACAAGTCATACATATAGAATACCATAATGTGAACATTTAGAATATCATTAACATATAATTATGCAGCCTGAAAATATGCTTCTTTAATTTATGCAACCCAATATGGACCAGCAAACGCAAGCAAGCAGCAAGCATGCATATGCATAGTGCATAAGCAAGCACGCATGCAAGCATGCAAGCAACCATGCAGATTTGGATATCCTCTTCTCCGGCACTGTGGGAATAGCAGCCTCTTCGCCTATAGTGGGCGGAGGCTGCTCTTCCTCCGCGCCTCCGGCTTTTAAATTACACTCTAGTATTGGGCAGACAAGTACCACGGCAAGGAGACCACGGCAAGTCGGGGTCTACCTGATTCGGGACCAAGCAAACTTACCTAAACAAACTTTTCACTGGACCAAACTAATGTTACGTATGGGCGTAGAGGCTGCTATGCGCCATTTATGAATTTGAATGTTATGGATACATCTACTATGCTATGCGCTTCGTATTTTATGATAAATTAGATTTAGACGTAAAGCAATTATGTTTTTTACCTTTATGCCTTTATATTAAAATATTTTTATAAAAATGAGCGCCGGATCGTCGAACGTTGGAAACCCAACAGTATTACAATTTACTTTTAAACTGCTGCTCTAATGATTTGTTTAAATATCTAAGCTAGAGAGCATTAATAGACTATACGTGTGACTGTCTCTTAAGTGCTTTAAATAAAAAATGTTAAAGCATTATACATCAGAATCTAGTCAGTCCTAGTTTGAATGGTAAAGGCCCTGTCCGTGTAAAGTCTAAAGTCTATCTTTTAGACTGATGTTGTCATCGAGGTCAAAGACATTAAAACCTAAACGTGGACCTGAAATTCACGAGACTATATAGACGCGATACAAAGGTAGCCTGTGGACGTGATAACAATAAAACTTCTATCTTGTCTAGCGTCATGTCCCGGAGCATGCTGAGGGCTGTTCCATTAGTTAAGAACGTGCCATTAATGTATTTGTTCACGGTTTCCACCTGTCTTTTTTTATTTAGGTAATGAAATACACTAGTAATGAGTGAGAATGTAAGGGGTCTATGTTAACAGGATCACTAGGATTAAAATGTCCTGTAAATAATTCAAAAAGCTTTTAATTCGTTTAGCTAAATAATTTACGATATCATTGCGTTGGGGCATTGGATTTACTACGTTGTGACCGTTTAAATTTTTGTAATTTTTAATATACTAGCTCTTCGCCCACTCTAGCACTAGCTCTGGGCCTAGCGGTGGCATATAGATAGAAAGATTAGGTAGGCTTAATAGATTCGCGTCTGTAAAACCATGGAAATACACAAAATTTCAACCCAATCGGTCAAGCCGTTTAGTAGTTGACATACCGACAGCAGCGCTATCTACCAGGTCCCGCGGTAAAAAGTAGCCTATGTTCATCAAGGATAGTGTCAGCTTTCAATAGTAAAATAATTTTTGAAATCGGTCCTGTAGTTTCAGAGCCTATTCAATAAAAACATACACACACAAATCTTTCCTCTTTATAATATTAGCGTAGAAGTGTAGACGAAGGTGTTCGATTTTGAGGGACAACGTCCATGATGTACGTGAACAAAATCTATGATGGTTTATCATGCAATTCGGCAATTAGCTAGTTAGCCAATTTACACGTTTTAATATTTTAACCTACCACTGCTTCTTGTCAAGTGTGGGCTAGTTCCGAGAAGAAGATAAAAAATCAAGAAACTTGACTGTTAAATAGCCATTTATAAGCGATGCACTAAAAAGGCTTGGTGTAATGAAACATATGACCTATGTATATTTTTGTGTTCCCCTTTTAATTTCTTTCATTTTGATACTATAGGCGAGGTTAAAAAATAAAATACGAATTAGTACTTAACATTTAGGCGCCAAAATCCGGCATTTTATTTTTAAACCTCACTTTTAAGAACACTTGGGTTTATGAGACGAATCTTACAATATCTAAATTGTCGGAATCCCTTCAGCCGTTTAGAATTTAAATGTGGGTAGGAAGAAATTTACAAAAATACAAACATGATACAAGCGAAAAGCATAACTACTCCATGGCAGTAACTGAAGATGCGGTTCTAAGGCCTGATACATAGCCAACATGTACTTTCGTATGTTATTTAAGTTTGTACATATAACTGTCATGTTTGATTAAACTACAGAAACTGGATGTCACCTTAGTAAGCAAATGACATACCTATTACTTGCCTGTTTGTGACCTTTTGTATTAAAAGAAGACCTGGGTCACAAAAACTGCCTAACAACACACAGTGGACGCAGCGGCGGCCTTATTCTTGAGATAATTGCGTTTTATGTAGCAATTTGCCCGTGTAATGTCGTAAAATGTTTATTTTATCACTCTACTAACCTAATCTCGGGTACGTTTGACTGGTAATACGTAGGAGTATACGCAATTGTTATAACCGCCACTAGCGACTCATGTTGGAATAAAATCGTGAAAGAAAGAAAGGAAGAATCGTAAACAAAAATCGTGAAAGCCATGAATGTTATTTATTTTCTTAATTTCTTCATATCTTATCTTTTCACCTCACCAAAAATTTATCAGTTCTAAGAAGGTAAGTATCAATATAGTAAAGTTGATTATTTTTAATTTTTACAGTCGTTTTTACTAATTTCGTGATTACTTATTCCTCATCTATATACTAATATATAAAGCTGAAGAGTTTGTTTGTTTGTTTGTTTGTTTGAACGCGCTAATCTCATGAAGTACTGGTAAGTTGGAAAAAATCTTTTTGTGTTGGATAGTCCATTTATCAAGGAAGGCTTTAGGCTATAGAACATCACGCTGCGACCAATAGGAGCGAAGCATGAGTGAAAAATGTTGCAAAAATAGTCACGATCATAATAACAGAAATTGACGCGAACGAAGTCGCGGGAAACAGCTAGTATCAGATAAATCGAAAAGAGTCCTCCATGAACTACAAAATTATGACAGCTAAACATAATCATTACGCATTTTATACGAGTTGTTTAAGGTTATAAGACCATGAAAAATAAAAGAAAAAATATATGTTTCTTCAAACTGAAAGGTAAAGATAACTCAATGACAATAACTTATTCTTACTTGTAGTTTCCTATATTTAGAGTTCACAGCGACCTCCGATTTTGTATGTAAGTATCTTTATATGTACTAATCACCAAATAACCTTCAAACTATATTTTACTGTAATGCCTCTTAAAAGTTAATTTATACTGTGGTTAATATAACTGCTGTTTTCGCCGAGCTCTTATGAGTTTTAATCGCCACGTAATATCAACAATAAACATAACGTTTAAATTATGAGTTTGGTATGTTTGATTGTATACCTACATCGTGCTTTTGCACTTGGTACATAAACTGTTAAACGATACGCCTAATCTGTGATGGTGCAACTTGAATAATTAACGATAGTTTTGGAAGAACTTAACTTAAATTTTTATCGAAGAAAATATGCCTATTTAAATGTGTGTTTAAGAAAATTAAATTTCTTAATAAATTAAGAAGATTTCAGATTTCGGTAGAGTAAGAACTATTTTAAATGAATTGACAGTTTTTTTTATCGCTATCTCTATATCGAATTCAGAAATGCTGCATGCTTCAATTCATGTTGCATGCTTGCTGTAGGTATAGTTGCTTGCATGCTTGCTTGCACGCTGTATGCTTGCATGATGTGTGTTTCCTTGATATATGATATTTTTATATAAAATAACTAAAATAACAGTTTCATGGCAAAAAAAATTGACTATAAAAACAATATTATTCTATATCTTATCTTCTAAATATATAAAAATTAATTGCTGTTCGTTAGTCTCGCTAAAACTAGAGAACGAGGGTCTTGTAATATTTGTGGTATTCCAGGGAAAGTTTAAACGATAAGAAAATATGGAAAAGTTGTGAGGAAGATAGTAAAATCGTTAATCATATTCCCATATAAAATGTTCTACATCTAATTTTCAGCCAGTTTAGCGAAGGATCGGTGATACGAAGTACTCCGGGTCAACTAGTATTTAAAAAATACACACATCAAAAAAGTCTAAGCAACACGCATCATTTGCAGAAAAAGCGTTTTTTATAAATTGATACTTTCTTTTGATGTTTTTAAATGCTGGAATATTTTTAAGCATATACGTTACCTACCTACTATACCTACATACTACCGTACCTACATTATTATGTACGTTGCTTGACAACCTGCATCTGAACTGAATCCTAAATATACAAATCCATTAAACATTTCCAGACGATAGTGATGCAATCTAGGCCCTTGTAATATATTAGGGGTCAAAATATGAAATTGCCGTTTTATTGTAATAGGTTCTTTGAATTGACATTTATTTTTTATTTTTTATTTTATCTTTATTAAGAAAACATACAGCTTTATTTTATTACATTAGACTTAAATTTACTTAATAATACATTAGCATTTAAAGTTTTCAAGGCTAATTAATACATAAAATGTTGATACGGAGACAAACGCATCAGAAAATCGCTTAAACTTAAACTATTATAACTACTTGTATATGCAACTAATAACTATTAAATATTAAACATAACTTTTAATTAATATGACTCGGAATCTGGTTAATCCCGAGATGATTTCAAAAGTTGGCGAAACCTCGTCATCCCCACATGAAATATGTCAATGTGACTAAGATTCGCATTGTATTTGTTTGTAGCTCTTATGATAAAACTATTTTTCCTATATCTAGTCCTACATAGTGGTGTAGCAAAGGTAGCAAAATTACTCACCTGTCGGACTCGAGGCCTGGAGCACTTAAAAGCAATTTTATTTAGTAAGTACGGACAGTCAACTTCATAGTTTAAGATTTTATATAAAAGCATGTGATCCCTTTGTTCACGGCGGCTAGCCAAAGATTGAATGTTGTCGCTGTTAAAACATTTGAATCTATATTTCAAGCGTCTTATGAACTTGTTCTGAATAGCATAGAATCTTCATGGTTTGAGGTTTTCGAATGAAACTTTTTTCACATGGTTGCTGTGATGTTCTTCTTTTAAAAAATGTGAAACATTTGAATATCGACTTTCAATAGTTTTTGTTATTTAACTTAAACAAGAAAGATGAATACTGCGAAAATTCAAGTGATTTTTGAATACGAGTTCTGACGCGGAAGTAACGCAGCAGAAACAGCCCGCAATATCAATGTTGCGTTTGGAGAGGAATCTGCTAATGAACGCACCGTGCGATTTTGGTTTAAACGCTTTCGTGATGGAAACTTCGACTTGAAGAACGAGCCACGAGGAAGACCGCCCACACAGGTGATTAACGATGAATTAAGAGAGATGGTGGAAGCCGATCCTAGTCAAACTACCCAGGAATTAGCGGCATGGTTAAACGTAACCTTACCCACAATATTGATTCATTTGCGTCAAATCAATAAAATAAAAAAATACGAAAAATGGGTGCCTCGTGATTTGACTGACGTGCAGAAAGAAATGCGTGTTGAAACTTGTTGCCTTGTTGAATCGGTACAGAAATGAAGGAATATTAAATCAAATTGTGACATGTGATGAAAAGTGGATTCTTTATGATAACCGTAAAAGAAAAATGCAATGGCTGACCCCAGGTCAAACGCCACAACAGTGTCCTAAAGCAAAACTTACTAATAAAAAGGTAATGGTAACTGTTTGGTGGTCTCAGCATGATGTTATTCACTATAGTTTTCTCCGATCTGGTTAATCAATAACGACAGATGTCTATTGTGCCGAACTCCGAACAATGTTGGCAAAACTAGCAGTAAAACAGCCCCGACTCATGAATCGATCTTCACCATTATTGCTCCATGACAACGCGAGACCTCATACAGCACGAGAAACCGTTTTGACCCTTCAGGAACTGCAATTAGAAACCATTCGACATCCTCCGTATTCGCCAGACCTTGCTCCAACGGACTACCATTTTTTTCGTGATTTGGACAATTATCTACGTGACAAGAAGTTTTCTTCCCAGGAGGCAGTACAAAATGCTTTCACACAGTTTGTGCAGTCTAGATCCTCAGAGTTCTATCACAAAGTCATAAATGACCTCCCTATTAGATGGCAGCAATGTATAGATAATTATGGTAACTATTTTGATTAAATAAATTTGTTAAAAATTAATAAATAAACAATTTTGACTTTCAGTACAAATCGGCAGTTTCATACTTATTATTTTAAACATTTTTATGTACTAAGATTGGTAGCAAGATTTTTAAGGATGTATTTTTCTGTCATCTAAATGTATAACTTCTACAACAATCGCTACAATTGTTTGCATTGCTTAAGGACCAGTAAGCCGGCGCTGCCAGTAGCAGTTTGTGATATTATTTGTGTTGTCTAAGTTTCCACAATTATTTGTAAGACTTTTAAGTCTTCTACAAGGACTAACTTTTATCACGGAATTCATTAAATTGTAATTTTGTTAGGCTAAAGCCCACTTTAAATTGGGAGTAACAAAAAGTTAAGTACCTATATTATAACTAGCTGTTTCCCACGACTTCGTACGCGTGGAATATTGTATTTAAACTATATTATCCCAGCTAATAAACTAAAACGGTGCTCAATTTCATTTAGCTAAGTTAAATTAAAAAATTAAAATTGGTTGTTTGTAAAGTAGGTTTACGATCGAGATGTTTACGTGATAACGTCTTATTGGTGATATAAGTTTTTGGGAAGTAAGGAATTAATGAAGATAACAATTTTTTCAAATTTTAAATTACATCTTAAACATTCAACGAAAACTTAACCGCACGAGAAAATCTCCATTCGTTTGTATGCCGCTAGAGTGAGAGAGACGGAAGATCGGTCCACTCACTCAAACGCTATGCCAGCCTCCGCTCGTGAGGATTCCGCGTGACAAGTTTCACGGAATGACTGGCAGCGCTCGAGATGAGACGGGAGATCGGTCCGTCTCTCTCTCTCGTTATACCTGCGATCGCGCTCGTGAGGTTTTGGTGTGACACAAGTTTCTGAACATGTCGCCCGACTAAAACGATTTTAAAGACGTTATCACGTAACTAATATGTATCAAAGTTATCCCACGGGGACTGTGCTTTTTCCAGGGATAAAAAGTAGCCTAGACATTATTCCAGTCAATAAACTAACACCGTGTCAAATTTCATTTAGATCCGTCGAGTCGTTTTAGCGTGAAGGAGGAACAAACATCCAGGCATCCGTATTCACAAACTTTCACGTTTATTATATTAGTAGGATGTTCATGAGCTGTCTCAGTCAGTCAGTATTTGTCAGTGAAACAAGAAACAAACATGCTATGTCCGTTTGATCGCTTAAATTACTTTCACGTTTGTTTGCAAAGATTTAAATATCTGTTTGTAAGTAACTGTCACTGTCACTGTCACTGTCACTGTCACTGTCACTGTTTATATTGATAACTTTAAAGAAAATAGCCTTTTTTTAAGTCACACAAAATTTGAAACGCAGTTTCATCACTCAAATTTTAGTTTTAGAAAACGTTAAAAAATTATTTTTATCTTTAATTGTTAGCCCAAAATCAAAGTGATGCCTTTTTGGTTCAATAATGCCGATTTTCTAAATATATTTTCAATTATAATCCACTTCAAAGCTAAATTTCGTTAAATTATTTCTTGTTATTTGTCCGTCTTAAACAAAACACTCGTTAAAACATCTGCCTCTAAGCCTAAGGTGGGTGTTGATAAGTCAAAAAGTGAGGCCCTTTTTTATATTTTAATCTGCTATAGAGAGGGTCTTATAATATAATCTTATTTAAGTCTACTATAAAAAGTTCCCTATATAGATTATAATAATCTACCTTTTTTATCTTATTTTTCGCCTGCTCACAATTTTACTAGGTAGATACATACCTTGATCATAATTTAATGGTATTTACAATTTTACGGTGACACATGTATTTTTTAATCTTACCTTTTTTTCCTATGGTGTAATTATTTTACCTAGCTGGAGTCCAAGTTTGAACCTTTCAGGTGATCTGCAAGTATGTTAGGTTTTTGATCTTTATGTGAGTCAGTCACAAAAATGACGAGTTTTGTACGTTTATATCAAAGTGTGTGAGAAACCGTTTGGGATACGTTAATTTAGGGTAGGTACTTGGTTTTAGGTACTTTATTTTGGGGCACACAATAATATCTAATCCAAATTTGGTAGTTTTGATTAACGAATGGACCAAAAGTGGTTCCAGATTGTTCATGTAAACAAGACACGGTGCCGCTGCCGCGTGTCTAGATTATTTGACATACTCTTATATGCAACATAGAGGCCCGTCACGGCTTCGCACGGGTGGACCCGTTAAGTTTTAGTAAGTATCCCTAATCTTTTCTAGCAATAAATATAGCCTATGTCACTCAGGGCAAATGTAGCTTTCCAATGGAGAAGTTTTTTTTTTGAAATCGGCACAGTAGTTTTTGAGTTTATTCATTACAAACATACACACACACAAAAATACAAATCTTTCGTCTTTATAATATTTGTGTAGAGTATAGATTATTTTCCCTGCATGAACCATTCAGGATTGATTTACAGTTCACCTAGCGGTGAGGCGTATTTATCGCAACAGATAAATTTAACAGATATTTAAACACCGAATATAACAACTGTTCTTCCTAAGATAAATATCTGTTATAAGAAATAACAGCTAAATCTTGACAGTTGCCGTAAGAACAGTAGAAGAACAGATGCATAAAATATTGCTTAGCAGTTGCTGTTATCTGCGCGATAACTGTTATTGTATCATCCCCTCTTATTCATTTTGCTTATACACAAAAGAGAGGCACCTAGTATTGACTAAACAACAAATTTAAATCAACCTCACATTCGCAAATATCATAGGCAAAATGTGTCTTCTTAATTTGGTTTTATGAGCAGTTTAATAGCTCTATCTCTTTTTTTCGATCGCGTTGGAAAGAGAAGCTCCTAGTATTTATTACATTAAAAAATGAAGTGGTTACTAGATTACTCAGTTTTAGGTATCAGAAACAGTCTCCTACATTTGGTCTTGTGTTTGATTGATATTTTGACGTAATGTTCGGATACATTCACAAAATAAAAACACAAAATGTTTAAGCACCTAAATCTTGTAAAAGATTTAGGTGCCAAAACATTCTTTATCAAATCAATTTCTTACATCAATGATACTAGTGTACGTGTAAATTAAAATAGTACACTTTGACATAAAAAACACTAAATCGGACACATGAGTAGATTAACAAACATTTAAAACCTGATTGCGAGAGCGTATCCAAACATAATTCCTTACTTAATCAGGACACAGATAATATAATACTAATCAGGATTAATTGAAATTTTATTCTTAAACGTTAGGTCTTATTACGTTAGTATTAAAAGCTATTTAGAGATGATAGAATACATTGGGTGTGTTCAGCCGATACAAAAACTAGTGTATCAAAATAAGGAATAACAGGCTGTTATTTAATAACAGATATTTGGAACTGTTATTTTTACTTAACAAGAACAGTAGTAACAGATATCGACTTTTACCTGTTATAACTCATCTCTAAGTTCACCTCTTTTTATTAGTAGTTTTTGGACTAGTGAAAAGGTTTTGAGACGTTATATCAATGTTTGTGGTATACGATCAGAGGTTACATAAATTATTTACGTTACAAATTGTTATAACACTACTTCCAATTAGAGCCCGGGCACACTGAAGCCAAGCGGCCTATGAAGCCCTGAATAGGCGATTCTCAAACGGGATCTACTCGTACACTCGTCAAAAAAGTGTCTTTGACGCGTTCTGCGAAAGCTTTTAGAGGGCCGAGCAAAGAGCACAAACACGATCTGACATTATCAAAGGTAAGATCTCTGTCAATGAGATCGTTTTCGAGAAGGCTTATTAACGACACTTCTCGTTTCGTTTTCTTTATGTTTGCTATATTTTGCTGTAGCAGGGTTTGATCTTAAATGAACAGGCAGAGGATATTAGTTATTATTATACAGGATATTTGGAAGGTAGGTGCAAAGCTGTAAGCCAGAGGTAGCAAAATAATATATCATTTGGAACCATTCGCACCAGCTTCTATATAAATAAATTTGGACAGCATTACAAACATTGTTCTGATCCCAAAGTGAGTAACTATTTAATGTAGGTACTCGTATTGTAGAAATCAGAAGCAATGAAAGTACCACAAACACTCAGACCAAAAAATTTTTGAAAATCACTTTTTTTCTACCATTTTCCGTTTATGAATCGAACCCGGGACCTGGGAGCAGGCTGAAAACCGGTGTGTACGCCACTCCGCCACGGAGGTTGTCTTGAAAATGTACTTACTTACTTACTTACTTACTTCGCTGGCTCAGCGACCCGAAGTGGATCTTGGCCTCCGACATTAAAGTGCGCCAGTCTTCCCTATTCTGTGCCAAATCTGACCAGTCGGACACTTCTAGCTCTTTCAGGTCTTTGGCGACTTCATCCTTCCAGCTATATCTTGGGCGTCCCACCGGCCGGCGCCCGGAACGTTGACCAAGATAAGCTCTCTTTGCGGCTTGATCCTCTCCCATCCTCTCCACATGTCCTAGCCAGCGAAGTCGGGAAGATTTTATTTCTCCGATGATGTTCGGCTCAGACACTAGCTCTTCTATCTCTCGGTTGTACTTCCGCCTCCATGCCCCATCTTCTTCTCTTGTTGGTCCCAGAATCTTCCGTAATATCTTTCGTTCTGCCACTAAGAGTTTGTTCTCCTCCTTCAAAGTTAGCGTCCAAGTTTCGCACTCGTACATTAAAATCGGCCTAGCGACTGTTGTTTATAAAACAGTCTTGAAAATGTAATATGAATTATTTTCATTTTATTTTAATGAAAGCAGAAAGTGGGATTCTTCAAGAAAAGTAATTAAACGTAGTAAAAAACTTGTCTTAGATGAAGATTCCTTAGTATAGTACAAATGGTTTTAAATAGTAATTTCGCATTAGTAGTAACTCTGGCTTACAACCTATCCTATGATCCGTGCATCACATGGTCCAAAATATGCATTTTTCTCGTGATTGATTCGGATTCATTATTTTATTAATAAAAGCTCAGAATCTTCCGTAATATACTTAGTAGGTACCCCCAGAACTTTACAGTAATTTTCTAATACCTTCTATACAGTTTTTTATTGCGAAACAAAGCTACAAAACACAAACTTAAAAAACCTTCGCATTCGTCTAGATTCATATTTTTTTGTCTTCTCCTAAACACACACAACACAGGCAAATGTTTGCTTAAAAGGAGTTTCTTAACCTTGAAATGTATTTAGAATTTGTTATGTAATGTTAAATTCTGTAGAATAAAAGAGTTTAATTAAGTAGTTTCATGATAAAGAATTAGAAAAATTTTAACGCACTTACCGTGTGGGTACCTCAGCCGTTTCTCATTATTCTATCACAGTAGGTAAAGGTATAACTCCTAAATATCTCCAAAATTAAGCAGCTTTCATTTGAAATCTACTTACAAACATCTCGTCTGACTTTGACGCTCGAGAAGTCATGAATGCGCCGACGGTATCCAACACAGAGCAAACGCTGCCTAAAATTATTAAAGACAAGATTTGTGTCATTCAGAGTTGTGTTGCTGAACTTGGGGATTGTATTTAGTGAACTGATAGCTAATGTCACGAGGAATCAATAGAATCGATACATTGCTCCAAATAACTACATCATAATACTATAATTGCGTTAGTTATAAGTACGCGTACTTATGCCAGACAATTCGTATTCGCAAAAGGTTGCGTAGCTCTGGCTGGCCGAGGTATTTGGCTGACTTTCGTATTTTTCCAGACAAATAACATGTTCTATCTGATAAGAGGCTGTCGTCGGCTCGTCTGTCTACGCAACCAATCGCTCTTAGACGTTTCTTATCCTTGTTATTGCAGTGCAAAAAATAAAACGGCCTCCTTCTTTGTTGTTTCAGAAAACACATTAAGTGACATTGTTTGGACATTCCGGATTTAGACGATGTTTTTGTAGTTAACGTACGATAGATATCCGAGTTAATAACTTGATTAAATTATTATATGAGAAATTTAATAACTTAACTACCTACCTATCTAGCTTTAATGACCCCACATAATGCATTGTTTTTTTGGCTGAAAACAGTTTTAAAAAAATGAATAAAAAATGTTATATCAGTGGTCAATATTTGTAATAATATTGTTACTCATACACGCCAGAAAAGCTTATCAGATCTGGATAACATTCTATACAGAGGTAGTTTATAAGATGGCATAGCACTTAAGCTACTTTTTATCCAAGTGCAATTCCAATACGATAGTTTCAAATTTTAAATTCCATGCGTACGAAGCCGCGGGTAACAGCTAGTGCAACAATAAGTTCGAATACTTTTTGGGACCAGGATTCAATTAAATTCCGATTGCGGGCGAAATTCCGAGGTCTATTGTTACTACAATCCAGCGTCGAAGCTGCATTGTGATGTTGTATTATTTAGCTGGTTATCCGTTGTTTGACGTGAAAAGAAACGTTTCATTCGTTTTGGGTGGGACCTGCAGGCCTGTAATCGTGCGGCTTCAGCCGCTGCATGCTGCATTATGAATTTGTTCTCTTTTGTGCTAGGTTTTTAATTCCACCGGTAAAATGTATTGTTCGTGGAACAAAAGTCGCTGGTGTCATTGTTGTTAGCCAAAGTTCATTTAAATTCCGTGCCCGTGAGAGGGAACAGTAGCAAATATGAATTCCTTTAGTCCCATTGTCAAACTGCTTTTGCTTGCTACGAAATAATGCTTTTAACCTATTGTGGGGGGTGTCTAGCTCCAACGTAACCTCCATTCATTTGTTGTCAATCTTGGGGCTGGCCGTAGAAAGGTTGACTATTTAACTTCACCTTTTTTTACCAGTAGTGATTATTATACCTAACATTTTATGGTTAGATAGTGATTAAGGTACATTCAAAATATAAATCGATAATCGGAGTCTGCTATGCATTTAAAAATAAACAAAAGTGCGAGTAAAAAGAAATAATTGTGTTTTTACGTTGTGCGCAATGTAGGTTTTTTTCTTTTATTTTATTAGTCCTTGAATATTCTTACAGCCTGAAAGGAGCTCGTGTTATATTAGGTGTTAAAATATGAAATTGCCGTTTTGTATGGACGAAATCGAGAAAAGTCATTTTTCCATACTAACAATTTTTTAGTGTTTTTTAAAAACGCCTGAACCGTTTTCGATGCAATTAAAGGTGAAAGTTAGATGGTTATAAAGCTACGCATTATAGTATTTCTGAAAATCAAAGTATATAATACAAATATACTTAATTGAAGCAAGAAGGTCAGCTGACACATTGTAAGGGGTCTTTTCAACGACTTCCTTTGAAGTAATAGGCACTAGTATTGCATTTTTTTTTTTTAGTCAAAAGTTACTTTATTTAGTTTTTGATACAATACAAAAAGAGTTACGCAATAATATGACTATACTTAAGAGCTATAAACAAAATAAAAAGTGGGAAAATAATCGGCAATTTCATACTTTAACCCCTATTATTATGAATGTATAGAAAACAGCGTCTTTTACTTTTCTTGTGCTTAGCGATGTTTTTGCAAAAAATATCTCAAAAACTATAAACATTACAAATATGATTCTTATACAGATCGGCAATTACATACTTTAACCCCTATTATTAAATTAAACCACCAAGTGCTTTGTGCACATTTTAACGCTGAGCTCAACATTTAAAAGAAAGTCGTGTTATTTACACCACTATTATAACTCGAGAACGGGCTAGACCAATTTTTATGATTTTGGTATTTATTGATTTGTCTTTGTCAGGAATAGGATAATAAGTTTTAAAACTATAATGTTGAGCAATAAAAAAATCTGTTTACTTCCACCAAACCTCAATAAATATGGCAAAACAACATTTGTCGGTTCAGCTAGTCTTACTAATATATAAATGTGAATGTTTGGGAGGATGTTTGTAACTTAATCATGCCAAAACGGCTAAACAGATCTAAATGAAATTTATGATCAGTATCAATAGCATATTACTACGTATACAATAGGCTACTTGAATCACGGAAAAATCTACAAATTCTGTGGGATTACTTAGTATGTTTTTCATTTAAAGAGTTTTCCTGAAGCCCCTGCAAGTCTAGGTCGAATTGTGGCTGTATTACAAACTTGCGCTTAGATTATATCACATGCGACTATTAGCAGTTCGTTTTAAAACGAATCCAAGCAAGCTATAGTTTCTGTGCCAAAGAGAAAGAATTGACCGCGCTGGCGAGTCTCCAAACACGTCTCTCTTCATCACGTTTTACAGCATCGCAACAAGTTATGGACCAATTTTCGGCAACGTCCGCTTAACTTGAAGTATTCCAGCTTGGAGGAAAATTCGCAATGTATTTATCAATGTCATCGTTTTAAAATGAATTTTATGAAACCTTTGTGCGCAATTACAGCCCATTGTTTACGTCTGTAGTACTTTTAATCAATGTTAAAATTATCATTCTATCTTATCATGGCAGTTCTAACTATCCACCTAGGTATACTAAAACTGTTGTTTAATAGATTTTTTGTGACGGAAAACTCTAAGATCCTTTATATAACCTATTTCTAAAATATTTATGTCGGGCTAAAACCATTCTATGTAGGTACAGATCTCGGGAATAATTTGATTTCTACAATTATTAAAGTCAATTTTCATTATTCCCCGCTGAAATAGCGGGTTGCGAGGCCGAAGCAATTTTGTCAGGGGCCGACTGTAACTTGAAAAAGGAAAATTACACAATTTGCTAATGGCCACGGCACGGATAATAATTTGTTACTTGGTTTTTATTACGAAAGAAAGATATTAATGAGAATTGAAATTTATATTTACGATTCGTCGCAGACGAATTGACAAAGAGTTCAAAAGCATTTTACAAACGAATTCACATTTGAATAAATAACGACTTGTTACTCAAAGAGATGTTTTGGGAAAATATTTGCAGGCGATATCAAGAGATCTGTACATTTTTTTTAAAATGCTTTGTTATTTGTATCTACTTGAAGCAGCCTAGGACGTGGGATGAACGACTTTATTAAAAGAGTGCGGTGGATTGTGGTGGCAGGTGAGTTCAATTCCGGCTGGATTACGGACAGCGGTTAAGGCGGAGAGGTCAGTTGGGTTGTATAAACGCGCGATTTGGTAGCAAATTTACAACTTTTTCTCGGCTCGGGTAGTAAACTGGGAAGCAATCTCGCCGCACGCCAGAACTAGTGATGTGGCGATAGGTTCCTGAGAACCGAGATAACTACGAATACTTAAGTAACAAGATTTGTTTATTTATTTGTTCAAACAGATTAGGTTGCCTAGAGCTATCTTAGATTTAACCATTAAAACCTTGCATTAATTTAAACTATCCAAGGATGTTGAGTAAACTACTGATATGTTTACTTTCAATTTATGCAAAACTGTGTTCAATAATAGAATGAGTAAAATGATTGATCGTGTTACTAATTTTGTTTTTGTATTTATCATGGTCTTGTTGTGTAAATATAACTACGAATAACTTCATCCGCTAGTTACCATTTCTTTTGCTTGTAAAATGACCATTTATCTTCAGAACGGCTTGACCTACTGACACGAAGTTTTTTTTTGTGTGGATTCGTAATTTATTGGCAATGGTTTTTAGATAGGCATTTTAGTACTAATCCGCCAGCTGACGCTGCAGTTCTCTCGCTTGAAAATGCGATGGTCATTATAAGCGAAAGAAAATTGATAACTAGCTGATGGTAATGTGACAGATGCCTGGTTTAGACAGTAGACATTATTGATTTAAACTTTCATGGTCACTATCACTAGAGTTATTTAATTCGGGATTTATACCATGTATCTTATTTATTATTAATTTCCGATATTTCGGCACTGTTGTAAGCGCCATGATCACGGGAGAACACGGGAGAAATGTTCTAATATATAAGGTACATAAATTCCGAAATTATTAACTCTAGTAGAAATTATTGAAAAGGTTAAAAATAAAAAGCAAACATTTTTCTTTCTAAAATCTATCAACAAGAAGTGAGTACTTAGGTATTAAGTAATTATGAGTTTCTTTACAAATTATACACGGTTTAGTTTTTACAGTTTCGGATAAAGTTTTTACTTTAGCAGAAGTTTCACATTCTTGCGAATAAATATCATACGGAGCATTTTGAATGAGAGGCGAGGATGCTACTATGTGAACCTTTTCAAACCTTTTAGATACATTTAAGGGTTCAGAAATTAAACCAAATTTGAGCTGCATCTCAACCTCTCGAGCTAAAAATTGTGCTAGCAACTCAAGTTTGGTCTTACCCTGAGGGTCACGCGCTGAGACGAGAAGAACTGCGACCGCAGTTTGGGCCTCCCCTTTGAGACACATTCCGATTCGGGTCAAGTTCTCGGACGGAGAGTGAGTGGCCTTGGTGTCTTCGAACGCTCTTTTGAAGGCCAACCAGTCCAGAGGTTTACCGTCAAAATTTGGCAGACGAAGATCACAACATTTGTTCGAAGCTTCTTTGCTGAGCGAAGTAATAGCCTGTGCTAATAAATCTGTATCAGTAATATCAGTATTGACCACCTATTTACAAAATCAAGGAAATCCGCCAGGGGCTGTCACTGTTCTATTTAAATTAACAAAAATTATAATTAAGAACATCTGTCTATATTTCAAGATTGTTTATACCTACAGCGGTAAAAAAGGTTATATGGCAGGTAATGGTAGCCCGGTGGATTTTGTTGGTTTTGATATTGGATTAATTAATAGGTAGATGTATCGGTCCAACATCCATAATATATGTGATATGTATTTTTCAATACCTACCTAGTACTTATTTACTTACTTTTAGGTATGGGATTTTAGGAAAATGATTTTAGTCTTATTCCTAATAAGAATTTTTTTTGTGATACTTATGGGTTTTTTAACATTTTATTTTTATTTTTGTTAAACACTGTTTATTATCAAAGACTTAAGTAATATATGGTTTATATAGATTTCCTTAATCATAATAACATAGATAATTGTGATTCCTTAGTTCATGACAATGTCTTAATTTGTTATTCGTATAATTATAGTTTGATATAAGATACAGGTTTAATATAACATTTTGTATAAAAATCTATGACATAAATACATTTTATATAACGCTTAAAGTGTGTATGAGAGAAAACAATTAGGTATTTGTTATAAAAACTGGGGTATTTCTACTTTAAGCGAATTCGACTCAGCCAACCTCGACTCATCACGTGGTACTTGTCTGTGGGTATTTTAATAAAAGGGGGATGCAGCCCCTGCTCGCTGTAACAATCTAAAGGCACCTGGACTCTCCGTAACTGTTGGTGGCTGATCGTAAGCAAGCCGAAGCTGCGTGCCTGTACTGTATGTTTGCTTGCAAGTTACATGCCTGTTTGCGTGCTGCATTCCTGCTGGCTTACTGCATGACATTTTGCTGTTTTATGTAGGACTGGTTTTATTCGATATAAGATTTACATTATTGGATTTTGTACTATATGATATTTTTAATATTTGAACATTATATAAAATTAATTATAGATTTACTGATTGTTATATCAAATGAAATTAGGCAATATCTACAAATTTATATCTAACGCTTACTTTATTAAATAAGCTGTTATATCGTATATGAAATTATTAAAGTTTATATCATTTAAATGAAAGGTCAAAAATACTAATACTACACCCAGTTTATGTCGATACCCAAATAGTTTAAAATATTTTTGGCAAACAAAATTAAACATTTCGATCACATTAGCTGGAAATGGCCCAGTTTCTTTTAGCGGTTTAAAATATGGAAAAATGTTAATAAGTGATATGTTATATAATCTAGGTATTTATAAAAATCCGATGCTGAATTCGAGTCGGCACTCGCACATCGCTACGCTACCGAGTTATTTCACAGAATATTGCGGGCGTGGTACTAATAAAATGACAAATAGCTCACGGTGACGGGACTGACACACGGCCAGCCAGAATGAGTGAAGACAATTTGCAAAATTAACACGTTCTTATAGCTAGCTAGCTGGTATAAGCCGAAGCAAGAGCTACATAACCTATAACTGTCTATCCGCAGATGACTATCCACAGATGCCAATTGTAACAGAATTTTAAAACAATGAAGCATATTTTGGAATAAACAAGTTCGTTTTTTAGGGTTCCGTACCCAAAGGGTAAAAACGGGACCCTATTACTAGGACTTCGCTGTCTGCTCGTCTGTCCGTCGCTCTGTCACCAGGCTGTGTCTCAAGAGTAGCGATAGCTAGCCAGTTGAAATTTTCACAAATTATGTATTTCTGTTGCCGCAATAACAACAAATACTAAAAACAAAACAAAATAAATATTTAAGGTGGGCTCCCATACAACAAACCCGTTTTTTGGCCTTATTGGTACGGAACCCTTCGTGCACGAGTCCAACTCGCATTTAGCCGGTTATTTTTAATTAAATATAGTTAAAGCACTTTTATATTGTATTCATCGATACATAATAAGTGTTTTATATTACCTATATCAATGATCTATCTCTTTAAAAGGTTGTTTCGAATAAGTTTCAAACAGACTTAGTAACACCAGCCATGGTTGCAAGAACGTTTATGAAAGTAATTAAAGCAAAATTAAAAAGTTCATCAAACCACCTGAATATATTTGTATGATTCAAATCCATAATGTTTCCATGCTCATCAGATATATTTGGCGCTTGCGCTGTTCGACTCCCCAACCGCAACTGTTATTTTATTTTGTTTGTCAATTTAAAACGTAAGACACAAATTTATTGGTTTCGAAAATATTTTTTTCCATGAATTTATTATTAACTACGGACTTCCTCATCCGTTTTCTGATTAAGTTTTTACTTTAAGACTACGAGCTTTTAATTTTGAAACACTTTTGACTTTAACAAAGGATCTTGTGGTCCCTGTGTCACATCGTGTAGTACGCATTCAACGTCGTATCTCAGGCTATGCACAAATTCTTTAGCCGCTTTGTGCAACAATATCTCGCGATCGTCTCAACAAGGAAGGACAAGAATGTAGCCCGGTATGTAGTACTTCCTTTCGTTTTAGTACTTTTGCCTACACAGTGTTAATTGGAAGGTTTTCCTATATGAAATTATTATAAATTATGATGTGAACTACACGCTAATTAGATTCTAATATAACAACAAAGTCGAACAAAACGTATAATGTAGGAATAAGTATCATTAATACCACTACTCAACCGCAGATGGCTACGTTTTAGTTAACATCGTCGTAATTTGAAATGCAATATTTAATATAATGTCAATTATTAAGTTATGTTCATAACACGATGTGACAATTAATTGATTACAAATATTAGTCAGATATTTCAAAACAGAAGCATACTCTATCCTTCTGTTGACGATGACGATGACATTATACCAAAAAGAGTGAGATACGGTACTTTGGTCTTATAATCGTCCCAACTACCTACATACATACTAACACACACAATGTTTTGATTCAAATGTCTACTCGATGATGTAAAAAAAGACCGATAAACTTCTAAAATAGTGGGAGTGAAAAAATTATAAAATGCAGTTTATCGTGTTACTTTTGCACACTTTTTGTTTAGATACTTGATGTGCACTGTTTTTGTGAAATAGATTGCACAAAAAAAATATTATATTGAAAATATTTTACTTTTGTTGTACTAACGCATATAAATATTTTTTTATATATTTTTTTTCTTTGCATTAAAGGCGTAGGAAGCCTTTATAAACGATTCTTACGAAGATAGATCTCTTTTTGATATGGTCAACGTTGCTAGGCAGATAAACTTTTTGAACCTGATGCTCCTTTTTATAAAAATTTTGATTAATCACGTGCGCTGTTCAAAATTATTACAAAGAATTCTGTTTCGTGTATCTTTTTGCGAGCCACGTCATCCCACACATTCAGAGTCCCACTCCGAAGAACTGTAGGTACTTAGTGCAAACTCATTTTCTCGGCAAAGTGCAAACATTGATGTCTACCCCACATCATTGGGTAAACTAAAAAACTTACTAATAGTAATTTTTAATTTAATAAGTTAAAAATATAAATATTTAATTTTGGTCTAGATTTTTTTTTATATAAAATGTATTATAACTGCCGTGTATTTCTTGTTCTTTTTAGAGTTTTGCTTTATTCTGTGTGATGTACGCAAATTGTGTCCGCCTTTAAGATGTTTTAGATTTAGCAAAATAACTGGATAATAGTTTCTTTATTTGCTGTACAATCTAGGCAAACCTTATTGTGGTAAGGTAGAACTTCTTAACAAAAACTTTTTAATACAAATGCACATGAAATCTGTCTCTGCCCTACCACAGACTGGAACTCAGCAGGCTCGGTAAACTCTGTTCAGGACGACCGTGTGACAAGCTAGAAGTGTATCGTCCTCTTTTTGTTTTAAACGAAGTATGGCTCGCTCTTTATCAAATAGCGTGTATACTCTATTATCTAATGAGCTTGAGCGCTCTAACTCGTTTCGGTTTACGCAAGTTTTCTTGTTCAGAATATCGATGAGTAGCAGTTGCGTAGTTACTAATCTCTTAATCGGAAAGGTTTAATTTTAGGAGAAAAAAACATTTACTGTTTTTGTAATTTAGATTTCATGAATAATTTTAGAATATTAATAACACCCAAGTTTGGTAGAATGATTAAAGTAAAAAGTACTTATACTACATAAAGTCTAACCATAAAGTAGGTATTAGGGGTTAAAATATGAAATTGCCGTTTTATTGTAATAGGTTCTTTGAATTGACATAGAATCTTCATGGTTTGAGGTTTTCGAATGAAACTTTTTTTACATGGTTTCTATGATGTTCTTCTTTTAAAAAATGTGAAACATTTGAATATCGACTTTCAATTGTTTTTGTTGTTTAACTTAGACAAGAAAGATGGATACTACGAAAATTCGAGTGATTTTTAAATACGAGTTCCGACGCGGAAGTAACGCGGCAGAAACAGCCCGCAATTCAATGTTGCGTTTGGAGAGGGATCTGCTAATGAACGCACCGTGCGATTTTGGTTTAAACGCTTTCGTGATGGAAACTCCGACTTGAAGAACGAGCCACGAGGAAGACCGCCCACTCAGGTGATAAACGATGAATTAAGAGAGATGGTGGAAGCCGATCCTAGTCAAACTACCCAGGAATTAGCGGCATGGTTTAACGTAACCTTACCCACAATATTGACTCATTTGCGTCAAATCAATAAAATAAAAAAATACGAAAAATGGTTGCCTCATGATTTGACTGATGTGCAGAAAGAAACGCGTGTTGAAACTTGTGTTGCCTTGTTGAATCGGTACAGAAATGAAGGAATATTAAATCGAATTGTGACATGTGATGAAAAGTGGATTCTTTATGATAACCGTAAAAGAAAAATGCAATGGCTGACCCCAGGTCAAACGCCACAACAGTGTCCTATAGCAAAACTTACCAATAAAAAGGTAATGGTAACTGTTTGGTAGTCTCAGCATGGTGTTATTCACTATGGTTTTCTCCAATCTGGTCAATCAATAACGGCAGATGTCTATTATGCCGAACTCCGAACAATGTTGGCAAAAGTAGCAGTAAAACAGCCCCGACTCATGAATCGATCTTCACCATTATTGCTCTATGACAACGCGAGACCTCATACAGCACGAGAAACCGTTTTGACCCTTCAGGAACTGCAATTAGAAACCATTCGACATCCTCCGTATTCGCCAGACCTTGCTCCAACGGACTACCATTTTTTTCGTGATTTGGACAATTATCTACATGACAAGAAGTTTTCTTCCCAGGAGGCAGTACAAAATGCTTTTACACAGTTTGTGCAGTCTAGATCCTCAGAGTTCTATTACAAAGACATAAATGACCTTCCTATTAGATGGCAGCAATGTATAGATAATAATGGTAACTATTTTGATTAAATAAATTTGTTAAAAATTAAAAAATAAACAATTTTGATTTTCAGTACAAATCGGCAATTTCATACTTTTACCCCTATTACTTATACTACTTAATCCAAATCTGTCAAGTACTTAAACTGCCCAAGTTTAAATACTTGACAGATTTGGATTATGAAAAAATGTAACAAGACGCTTATGTCAGTTTTTTTTTATATTACATGTTTAAATCGGTTTGATTGTAATCAAATTTTAATAAGTAGTTAATTTCGACGTGCAACTACGGAATCCACAAAGCGCCTCTTGACCAGTTTTTACCACGCTTTTATTAGCTTGGGTTGTATTTATGTATGTAATGGAATCTTTGAGCATATTTTTTACCAATTTCTAGAAGTTTGATTAATTTGAAACTTTGCACACGTATCAAGGATCGATGACTATGCAATAATTTAATAACAGTTTCCCAGTTTTCCTCTGTAAGAGGGAGTAAAAGAGATAGAGCTAGCGCGCGATCTGTATCAATTACGATTCCTGCATAGCTTTGGACTTACAGTCGATAAAGAAGGAATCAAATCTTATAAACTAAACTAAAAAGTAAAAAATACATTATAGTTTAAAAAACTAAAAAACCGCGCTTTTAAAACAGATTGACGTAAAAAAATAAAAATAAAACTGTAGAAATCAATTGAAAAATTCATATTATTGTACAAAAAGCGTGGGAGGCTTGATTTAGATTGTTGTAAATATTTTATCAATAATTTACTACATCTGTGGATATCATAACAAGCACTCCACGCTTTTTGTACAATAATATGAATTTTCAAATTGATTTATTTTTTAGTTCAATCTGTTTTAAAAGCGTGGTTTTTAGTTTTTTTAACTATAATTTCTTTTTTTGTTATGTCGGATAGAATAAACGGTCGAATTTTTTGGATATTAAAACATAATATTCTAATATTGTGGCATTCAGTGATAGTGCGAAGACACATTTCAATAACACACTGAATTAAGTTTGTAGTAACGACGTTACTCGACGATCGATTTTTAGACTTTTTAATCAAAAAACGTCTAACAATAACAAATTATAATGTTAAATTTATATTAGTTTATTGGTAAAGAAAACATTTTTGAGATTAATTTCACATTAACATGAAGCAATGGTCGCATCTATGAGTTAATAATGTAACAGAGGAAAAAGAGCGATAATGGGGTAAAGTTTTAACGGTATCAGGTAGTTTAATCCTATTAAATCAAACCCTTTCTCGCATTAAATCATTCTAATTTCCATTATATAATAACGTTATACTACATTTTCAATTTAATTAATACGCTGAATGGGATCCTAAATACCAGAGCTTGAATTTAGGAATAAAAATGTATATGCTTATTTATAATCAAGCATCAAGGATACTTGATTATAAATAAGCATATACATATAATAAACATATACTCGAAGTTGTTAAAAAAATTTTTATTTTTTATGAAAAACAATGAAATAACATCGGGACGGGCTTTTTACTTATGGTTTTTATTTTTCTTGGTGCCATATTGATATAAGAACGACAGGAGAGATTTCTCTTAAATTTTATACATAGAGTATAAGTATACGATATAACACATCCCAATCCTATTACCTAGGTAACACTGAAAAAGTTTAGAAAATGAAAAACGGCTTAATGTAGAAAGTTGCCAATACTTTTATTGTTTTTCGAAGTAATCTCAATTCCTCTCTACACATCGTCGCATTCGATGGAACTACTGAGAAACGCAGTGGGCCCATTCTTCCTTAGGGGTCTCTTCTATAGCATTTTCGTACGCTTTCACCGCATCTTCAGGGCTCGAAAAGCGAATACCTCGAATTTTATCTGAAGTTCTTGGGAATAAATGAAAGTCGCAGGACGCCAGATCAGGATTGTATGGCGGATGACTCATTATCTCGACACCTGCCATAGTCAAATATTCAACAGTCCGTTTTGCGGAGTGCGCTGAAGCATTGTCGTGGTGAAGGAGGATCCTGCTTCGTAGGCGCTGCTGTCGAATTTTTTCCAGGACAACAGGCAAACAGCGATTGACATATCAGTCTGCAGTAACTGTCCTTCCATCTTCTAGCACAACTGTCGCGAAATGACCTTTCCGACCAAAGAATGAGGCAATCATCTTTTTTCCTTGACTTCTTCCTTTCTTTACCTTAGTTGGTCGATCCTCGAAAGGAAACACCCACTATATTGGATTGTCTTTTGGTTTCGGGTTCGTAGCAATATATCTAGCTTTCATCATCTAAACAGCATTTGAGTCACCGCCGTTGAACTTATCGTGTTTCTGGTCGTCGGTTAAAGTATAGGGAATCCATCTGGTACAAAGCTTCCTGACGCCTAAATGTTCGTGTAATATTTTTTGAATTTGACTCATACCAATGCCTAGGCTTGCCCGTATCTGCTGATAGGTCACTCTCTTATCTTCCTCTATCATGCGTCGCACAGCACTGATGTTATCTTCAGTAGTCGCTGTTAAAGGACGTCCCTCACGCGAATCATCATTGAAATTGCTACATCCACGCTTAAACTCGTTAAACCAATTGTAAATAGTGGCACAAGATGGGGCTTCATCAAGAAATGCTAATCGCAGCCTATCATAGCTTTGTTGTTGAGTAAGCCCACAACGAAAGTCATAACAAATCATTGACCGAAAATTTTCTCGCGGTAGGTTTATTCAACAAGAGTTTTAGATTTGCCGCCAATCCACAAAAACAAATGACAAATGAATGCAATATACTACATTAACTTACCAAAGAGTTCTAAAATTGAAATTTAAAAAAAAAAAATCATTAGCAATGTTTCTAACTGGCCAGTTCTAAACTTTTCAGTGTTACCCACTTACTTATATTAACATCAGGTTATTTAGGTCTCAGTTCCATAAATTATTGTAAAGATACAAAGCAGGCTTTGGAAATTCTGGCGGCACTTTTCATACTTGTACTTAAAAATAAGGGTTATTCACCCCCTGGACACAAGAGACTGACCAAACACACAAGTGTGTCCAGTTGGTAAAACACAAAATGATTATCACTTATTATTTCGTCATCTGAACACATCAGGATTTTTACGCGTCTCCACATGGTGAGACTTACATTAAATAACTTAAATAAAAATCTTGATATGAACAGATGACGAAATAATAAGTGACAATAATTTTAAGTTTCAGTATCCCAATCTATATGGCATTTTAGTTGAAGAACTTTTATTTATTCTGCATAAGAAACCACAAATTTAAATTCAGCATAGTTTACTAATTGATTCACTAAAGAAACTTTTTTTGTGGGTCAATTTTAATCCGATCTTTAAGTCCTGGGCTTTGCTGCAACTGTATCTAGGTACGAGTATGCGCTAAATAAGGCACCAAGCCAAACATGCAAGATAACAAATTTAATCTCACAAAAATGTGGTAGCGCAGAAATACCTACCACCAGAACGCTGTTTACGGACGTCTGCGGAACCCGGGGAAAAATTTCAAACCTATGCGGGAACAACCCACACATGCATACTTTATTAAAATGCGAAAGCGCGTGTCTTTGTCGCAATGAAATACCAAAACAGAACGGCGAAGAAGAAATGCCGAACTACCTGGCCTTAATCACTCGATAGAATTACATGATCAATCATTTCAAGCGATCATAATTGTCAAAATAGGTTAATAATTTTAAGCAACCATTGAAATTAGAAAACAAGAATATCAATGAAGAAGGTGGATTTTATAATTTAGTATTGTTTAACCCAGTGATACACCGCTAATTAGGAATTCTGCATACCATTGGCACGGGCACGGTACAGGATTTTTAGTTGACGACTAAGTTTGGCGAATAGTATTGTATTTTATGCTGTTATGCTACGGTTGCAATATATGGAAATTGCAATATTAGTGGCACCTAAGAGAGTACAATCATATTATTATGTGCGATAAAAATAATTGCGTAAGTGCAAAATTTTTACAATGTTTTACAAGCCCAAGGGGAATACATGCCTCTGTTTAGTTATAGTCGACGTGCAAACCACAAGTGCTTTCCACCTCCTGAGGCATGAGGGGGGAGGGGCTGAGGGTCGAGTCAAACGTCAATCTAGGTACTCAATAGGTCAGTTGTAACAAACGTAAATCCCGGCCACATTTCAGAGTCAAGAGTTTTTACTTCTCAGATATGTTATTTAAAGGTAACTATAATAACTTGAAAAAAAAATCGTGTGATAAATTTCTTCCTGTTAATGTTGTAGTTGTTTCGGAAATGTTTAATAAACAAATAAATTCAAGACACTTTTTTCAATATTTAATAATGTTATTAGTAGATATTTCCTTTTAACCGCGACCTAGGTACAACACTGCTTAACTTTAACGTAACTTTACTTTACGTTAATTAAAATTATTATTTATTAAATTACACCAGCCAGTTTTGAACAGCTAACAATATCCTAAATTCAACATCAACTCATTCTACACGTAATAAGGTTGAATTTGCTTTAAGCTAGGTTTAACACTTTACATGACGCTATGGCTTATATTCAATTCTAGATTTTTAAAGAGTCATTGATATTGAATTGTTGTTGATAGTCGAAAACTCGAAATAAAATAATAATTATAACATTTTGGACTCAACGCTTTCCGTCTCTTTTGAACTTAACCAAATTTCAAAAGCTGACTTGGATACATAGACTTAAATAAGATTCCGAAAGAGAAGCTTTTGAATGCAAACAAACGTAAGTCAGTCTCAGTCAGACGGGCTCTATAACTTTGTTCGGTTTTGGTCTTTCAAAGGTTTTTGATAATACAGTGTTTTGTTGGTCATTTGCACATATTACAGGCTCACATGGATTAAATGTTAATCATACAATAACGCTTGTAATATTACAATGCAATAGGGCTCATGTCAGCAAACATTGTGTACATTGAGCAGACAGAACTCGTCTGGCAACCAGTTAATACGCCGTAGGCACAATATTGCCCAAGCTAGGCGGATGACGATAGGCAACGTAGCTATAGTAAACAAGCGAGGAGATGAAAGTGTTTATGATACAGTGGCTATGCCCGTGCCTTAAATATAACTTTAAATGTTTCATGAACAATGAGAAAAAATAAGGTAGCTCATATTATAGAATAAATACTATTTTCAATTTAAACTAACATGTTGACTCCTTAAAAACAGTTTCGAAAAAAATATAAACTCGATCGTGCAAAGGTGTGCCACGCAAATAACCTAATAATCGTAGAAATGAGTTAATTCGATGCTTGAACTACTTGTTTATATGACATATAATAGGTACCCCATTTGACAAGTATGCCTTGTTACTTTAATGCGACTATTGGATAAGAACAGTGAGAGAACAATAGCACGTAGCTGCATGGGAAGTTTTCCAATCTAACTTCACGGTACATCAGGAATTGTTTGCTTCTTATATGCACTTAAAATGTAATGTTCGGTTCACGGTTCACGATTAGATTTTGTCCTTACAGAATATGATATATGGAAAACCGACTTTCAGTACACTAAAAGTATTTTTCAGAAGAATTTAGATAATTCATATAGTCCAGAAAGTTTTCTAAAAACTGATCGCAACTTTTACTAAACAGCCGTGTTATGTCGTTAAAAGGTGACTACTCATGTCACGTTGTGAGATTAAAGGATGGCGTTATTCAGTGTGTCAAGCCAAAGCGAAATGTTCTGTATAAATAATCCGGAATAAAGCCTTCACACAAAATGGGCGACACGAGTGGGGAGGAAGAAGAGATTTATCCTCTTGAATCTAATCTTGCGGATGGCGAAGAGAGCAGTTTCTACAAAAAATATGTCTCGTTCTATAGTGAATACAGCGGGAAGATTCCCCTCTGTCCACAGGGATCCTATTTGGTATAGATGAAGAAACGAGGGTTAAAAGGTCGTACAAATAACAAAGAATACATCTTTTAATCTTGTTTCCATAATAAGAACATAATACTGTCCGCAGATGGTGGCTAGGGAACGATAACTGTCTGAAAATCTCATACATATTATACAGCAGAATAATATGTGCCATCTATTTGTGTTTGTTCTCCGTTGGTATCTTAATTAATGTTTACTGTAGACATAATTAATTCTCGTTATACTGTTTGACTCGTCGCCTTACCAGTCCATCTTGATTAATAATTCTGTTCGATTTGGATAGAGTGTTGATTGGGCTAATTGACAATAAGGGAGTACGATCTTATCACTTGTATCATTCAGCTTTCAACAAAATAATGTTATTATAACGTAATTTACTTTACAATATGTTACCTTGTATTTTATTTTAAAACAAATTGTTTGTAACGAATATAAAAGAATAAAACCAAGCATTAGATGGTATCTAAAGAATACTTGTTAAGAGATTGTTAAAGTTCGGGCTCGTTCCAATAATTAGAAATACTCCCGTGGCTTAAAGTCCAATGAACGGTTTTTTTTCGTGTTTCTCAAGAGCTAATTAAGGAAGTTTCGGCATAAAAACGGTACCTTTTGTTAAATTAATAGTTCTTTTTTCAATATTAAGAAAGTAAAGTTTGAGTAACCCTAAATATAAAAAAACTCAGAAATCAAATTTACTTAAATAAATCAGAGCTAAACTTGACCAAATTATGTATTTTCATTATTCTCTTGATAGTTTAATTATTAAGTCTTGACTGACTGTCTAATAAGAAAATTGTGTAAAAATATTTGTGTCAGATGTCGGATTAAATAAACAAAAACCTTTTTGAAACTACTGTCTCAAAACGTGTAAAACATTTGAATAAGTTCGTCGACTTATAATGCCTGTTTTTGAACAGTTGAAGCTTTCTATGAGGTAAACTTATAAATTTCAATAGAATTACGATCACAAAATTCGGGCTGGAGAAATAACTTCTACCTGTACACAGGACGTGTTGTCAGAAGCTTGTTGCACATTTGGCCTGTCTGTTCAAGATCACAGGTAGGGAGCTGTTTGATGTTGACAGGGCCCAGACGCGGGTCAGATATGGGTCCGATTAAAAAACTAAACACAAAAATCCTTTTTCTGTTTATTTGAAATAGATACGTTTGCGTGCAGGTGATGGACGAGTGTGCTCTCTGGGCTGTAATTGAAAAAATATGAGAATAACCTCTTGAGATTCTCCCTTTTGGGTAAGTATTGTTATTCGTAAGCTTTGTACAGACAACAGCACGTCAACCTTACCAGAAAACGTCTAATTTTCTTAATCGATATTGATCTCTACCTGTTCGACTTAAAGTTTAAAATCAATTAATGATCTTTAACTTTTTGGGTAGGTTGACCTGCTGTTGTCATTTTCTTACAAAACTTAGTACTGTTTTGTATCAAAATGACTTAACAATATTTTTTCGTGGCAATTCAAATATACTTAATTAATATATTATTGTACTATACTACTCACTAGTCTTGTGGTGACCTATTTTTCCAAATATGGATTTAATTTAAATCGTTATTTAAAAAACCTATTCAAAAAGAAGAGGTTAAAAATGGTTTTTATACACTAAGACAAAGGGTTTTTCATTGGAAATAAAACTTTATAGCATTTAACTAATAAAATATTTTGTTTCTTTAATCAGTAAGGAGAAATCAATAAGAATGTTTTCATTTATATCTCCGGAACATTGTTACACCTTTTTATGCTTTCGACGACATTTAGCACTTACATTCATTAATTTCTATATTTGATGGGTATTTTTAAGTGTAAATTGCGCTTAAGGTTTTCCGTATAAACAACTTCCATGCTTTATTTACATTTTAACCTCAATCTTGCTCTCAGTAAGTAACTTATTTGTTCACGAAGCTCGTTGTGTGAACGGCCACTCTCATCCTTTACCTTTGTGATCAACTTTCCGAAGTTAAACCCGATTCTTATGGTTGGGTGATAGAGTTTAGAATCGAATTACAGGCATCTGCTCTGCAGACAGTACCTTAGTCGATTCAGCGTCGAGAGTCAGACTTATTTGGTCACGTAAGTCGGTCCGAACTCGCTCTTCGCGTAGTTTCTAATCTGCTATCAAACTAACTTTTTTATTACTTGGTAACTAGTAAACAACGCAGCGGGAAAATTTGTTCCTTGTACGTGGTTGGAAGTCTGCAGTTATGGAGTCAGATATATAATCGATTTTGTGTTCTATGAGAATTCTCATACAGTGGGTACTGTTATCGAGCATATTCATCTGTTGATGATTGACAGAATTTTATTAATGTCATGTACTTACTAATCGCTTGTACTTAGTTACTTGTTTTTTAAAAAGTGATTGATAGAAATAGAAAATGTAAGTATTCTATTTCTATTGAACTGACTGGTATTGCCCTTGTATAATACCTACCTCGTTAAGTTTATGTATCAACGCTCCTTTGGCATATTGGTTTAATTACTGGGACCCGGGTTCGATCGCCGGGTCAAGCAACACAAATTTTCGAATGTTCCAACATTGCTCGGGTATGTGATCACCAACCCGCATTCGGCAAGCGTGATGATTATGCCTCAATGAACTGTGCTATAGTAACTTGAATTCAATGATGGAGGCCTTTGCCCTGCAGTGGGATGATTTATAGAAGACGCCCGGCACTCTTGGCGTCGAAAAAAAGTCTGCCGCGCTGACCAAAACACTGTGACCCCGCGCTCTTCTTGAGTCCTCATAAGTCAAAAAATAAATCCAACCTAATAATAAATTACTATAGGTAGGAAAAAGTTATGAACGGTTCAAATTTAATAAATTAAACTTCAACATCCACATTATGCCAAACTATTTTAACTTTAATGCAGACCGTGCAATGGCTACAAAATAATTAATCTAAAATGGCGGACGAAAATAGGATTGTTCCCATAACTTAGAACAGGGAATAGCGCCCGTGAATAGGTACCTGGAGTTTTATATTTTAATCATGACTCGCTTGGGGAACTGTGAAAAAATTGTGAAATCAAATCACGATTGCGGACGTGAGAAAGTAATCAAAATTTATATTCTTTTCTTAACTCCCACTGACATTACAAGTTATTTTGATAAAAATTCAATTCCAATATTTTATCCATTCGTTGATGTTTCAGTGGAATTAAACGTACATTTTGCTCAAGTATTTTCAGTCTAAATGTTTTCGGTTTCTTTGAATTGTAAATTTATTCGAGAAAAGAGGCAGCAATTTAATTTTAGGGAGCCAGGCAAGCATAGTAATATTAAAGATATAGTAATACTGAATATCAATTAAATTATAAATCTTGCCTGAATAAAGTAGTTTTATATATTTGCGAAGCGAAATATACCTAATTATATAATATCATTTGGTTCAAATAATTACTTTCAAATTCGATGAATTAACTTTCAATATTAAATCAGCAAATCGTATCATAAAAGGAATAAACCAAGCTATGTAATGTCATTTTTATTAACTTAAGAGGAAACACTACGGGCGAGAGAATTGAAAAATAGTTATTTGTAAAATCTATTGCTGTCGCGCAGTGCCACTGAGTGTGATAGAGACAACTGCTTCTTGGACCGAAAATACCTACTAAAAGCACACCAAATCAACATTTCGTAGTCCCCCGAATACTTTTCCAAAACTAATCCGACTTAAATACTTTTTTCACTAAAAATTAAAAAAAGGCTTTGGCCG
Organism: Anania crocealis; assembly: GCA_949315895.1. Lineage (NCBI taxonomy): Eukaryota > Metazoa > Arthropoda > Insecta > Lepidoptera > Crambidae > Anania > Anania crocealis. Next base: position 5,310,949 of record OX438856.1, read on the forward strand.
TGTTCTTTTTTTTCTAAAATTTTGCCAAATTTGTTTTCTGGATGTTTGAACACAGCGGAAAATCTGGCGAATTTTTTCGTTTTTTGAGGGCTCATATCTTTTTTATTAATTAATTTATGAAAAAGCAGAAAACATAGAAACATGCTAATAGTGGCCATAGATTTTTGTAATAAAAATTGTTGCTCTACTGGCTTTATCCAGGGAGGAAACAGGGGACTACGTTTGTATGGAAAAACGGCCCTTGTGTTTCCTCTTAAATCATATTATCTAAATTTGTGAACATTAAAAGTATTTAATAAGTAGTCATGGCTGCACTCGTAAGTACATCTTTTATTTAAAGTAATTTTTTTTTTACTTTTCTAATACGAAAATGGTGCAGTGTGGTGACCAAAGCAGTATTGCCAGAATAATGCGAGCAGCAGTGTCTTCGTTCAGTAATTGGCAAGTTAGCATAATTGCGATGGTCAACCCTCAGAACAGAGCGTAGCGGTCATAGAAAAATCCTTCTTACAAAGTGGCTAAAGGAGAACTGTTACTGTCACAAGAAGAAGAGCAGCAGCATCTTCCCTCCATCATTGGGCAACTGCGATCGCCAATACACCTTTTTTTTATAAACAATGGGCTTACTCTTGACTACAGACTTAACTCTACGGTTAAGAAAATGCCTAACATGGAGCGAGCTTATACCCAGAGGCACTGGTTCTCCCACACACCAGCGGAACACAGAAAAACTGTTTGGCGCTGGACTCCGGCAGGAGGGTGGTAGCATCCAACCTCTTACGAAGCCTACCACCGCAGAGGGATCTGTTAGCCGTCATCATTGCTTAGAATACCAAAATGCCGTTGCCCTGGGTGGACCACTAGGAGGTAGATCCCACCACTCCAAAGCGATTAAGGACTGAGGACTGATTTAGGCTGGTGATGATAAAGATAAAATTATTTTGTACAGTAGGTGTTGCTTGGTTGGCAAAATTTGGAGTGGTTAGACAGGTATATAAAACTATACAAGTTTCTACTCTACCCATGCATATTATGCCATATGATTACACAAACATGCTAGTTTGCAGTTTGCGAAGTTTTGACTCGAGTGTATCTCTAAAATATTGTTATGGTTCTGTTTGAAATGCAATTGGCCACGTTGTTCTCATGAATAAATATCTTTAGTTAAGAAAGTACCGACTTTTGAGATATTGAGTTTGCACCATAAATTATAAGAAACCCTTATCATTAATATGTTTTGTTATGCTCTCATGATGAACTGAAGGAATTTTAAAAGTTAGTTATTGCGGCGTTTTTACTGTTATACCTTGTTTTAATTAATTTTTGATATTTCGATGCTGTAAGAAGCATCATTATTATTATAAACTGTGGTAAAACGTGATATAACAGGAAACATGGTAGAAGACCCATACTAACTAGTTGAAGCTATGAAAATTTCAATTAGAGTGATAACTAAGTTTGTTATAAGTTTAAGTTAACAGCTTCAAAAAAACGGCATAGTGTTATTTGTCTTCAGACCTACTACTTTCAGATTCGGCTCTAATTCAAGTGAATGATAATCAATCGCTTAAATCGCATTATGGTGATTTTTTGCCCTCAGTAAAGTTCCAATGAAACGAATAAACATAGCTTTTATTGCGTTTACCCTTTCTGCAGTCAGATAACAAATTCAAACTCTAATCGTCATATTCAATAGGAACTCGGATGAATACCTGTTTATTCTTAACCTAATATTTATTACATTTATATACTATGCAAGCAAATAGCGTTGTACTTACTGGCCCGTCCACTGATGTTTACCGTACACTTACTTGTCTTTAAAATAAACCTATATTTTTTGTTGTTCTGAATGGCTGAGATCAACGCACAGCCTTTACCACTGATTGTAGAGACCTAACACTTGGAGAGTGTGTGACGTAGGCATTCGGTAAGAAACGGGGCAAAATTTGTATGGGACAACGTGATTACTTGGTCCACATATTATTATTTTGCATAAAAATTCCTTAACTGAATTGACGAGAGGCATATTTTGTGTTATATTGAAATTCATCTTCTAACGGGTTGAAAAGGGGAAAAGTTTTAGGGTTAATTTACTTAGAAGTTCATATCATAATGTAATTTAAATCAAATGCACCAAATAGTAGTGCATTTGATTTAAATTACATTTTTTTTGACACATGCTTGATTGGTTGACATTTGACGTGGTAAAAACAAGAACGTTATGTTACAATTCAAAAAGTATAGTGAAATCTGATTAGAATTCGAAATTTTAATTTTATTTGTTACTAGCTGCTTCGTTCACGTTAAAATCATATTATGAAAAAATAAATATACCACGGAAGCCGTTTTTATTTAAGAATGAAAAGTGGACCCTGTTATATTTTGATCCATAGACGACCACTGCACAAAAAATCATAAAGGTTCCTTTAAAAATGAAAAACAAACACAGTGATCCCACGGGAACCTTCATTTTTTCAGAACTTGGATTCCTAATCATAAAATACCTCCCTGCCAATTTTCATTAGGATCTGTTCAGTCGTGTTGGCGTGATTGAGTTACAAACATCCATCCAAATTTTCAAATTTATAATAGGTATTCCGAGTAAAAGATCCTCGGTGGCTCCATCGGAAGACCAGCGTTGTGTGCCCGCGCCGCGCACAACATATTATGCTGAGGTGGTTGCCTTTCTGCCGGGACCTTGAGACTCGTAGGCCGCATTTATGTGTGTTACTGTTTTAGGGTGTGTACTTTTCTTCTTTTCTTAATTCATTATTACTGTTCTTACTTTGCTGCAACCTTTTTTTTGTACAATCTTATCGGCCTAGTACTCTGGGTCTCGACAAATAAATGTTTCTTTCTTTCTTTCTTTCTTTCAAAATGAAAAACTTGCCAACAACATAGGTTTTCCTTCGAAAATTATTTTGACTTGAACTTTAGTAATTTTGACTTGAACTTTCAAACAAATTACTCTGAGTTCATTTTTACTACTTTATTAGAATGTTTTTCGTGTAGTTAATTTAATTTCTCATAATTCTTCTTTATAATTTTTCACCATTCTCTTACATTTATAAATGTATCTGAATCTATTTTTTTAAATAGGACATAGTTAATAAATTAAAAAAATATAATAATTGAAAACTTTAAACTATTGTATTGGAAATGAAAAACTATTGTGCCTACCGATAGTGGGGAATGGCACATGCCTCTTCCATCAATCAATCAATCAACAGCCATTGTCCGTCCACAACTGGACGTAGACCTCCTTCAAGTCACGCCACAATTGTCTATCCTGGGCTTTCCCCATCCATCAGCTGCCAACAGTTCTCCTAAGGTCAGACCATCGAGTCGCAGGGCGTCCTACACCACGCTTGACATTATATTATCTGTGGCTTGACTAAACGCGGTCACCACTCCAGTATTCATCTGCTCCAACGGTTGTCGGTTCTACGGCAGATGTGACCAGCCCACTGCCACTTCAGCGTGCTTATCCTTCGGGCTATGTTGATAACTTTCGTCCTCTGACGAATATGCTCGTCTTCCAAACTTTCTTATTAATTGTTCGGCACACAAGAGCTTGACAGATAAATAAAAATGGTGGTTGATAAAAAGTAAGCTACCCAGATTACTAATTCCACGCGGACTAAGTCGAGGACAACAGCTAGTTTTATATATATTACTACCAACTTGATAGAGGAGACACGATGGTCGTGCTGGAAAGAATATTTTTTTGGCAGGAACACGCCGAAACTCATATTTTTCTGTAAGGAATTAGAATAATAGGACTTGTTTCGTCGTCATGATGCCAAGATATTATTTTTCTGCACAGCATATCTTTATTCTTATTTATATCAAAACATCCATAAGAAAATTTTCTTCGTAATACCATGCAGTTTTATGAACTCTGCCTAGAATCGTAACTCATTCGACCCTTCTATAAAATCATTCCTACCTATAGTAGAATTGTCTGTCCAATCGGATAACATTATTATATTACTGATAGCAAAACTTATTCCCATTGCGTTTTCATACGGTCGTATCTCCGAAATATTGTTATAGCCACTGTTTGATATGCAATCAGCCATGTTGTTCTCATGAATAAAATTATGTTACTCGTTGAAATGCTCGGCATTACGTCGTCGGACTGGGCCCGCTATGGCCCTGTGGGGTACACTTACTTTCATTTTAACTTCCCCAACGATGTGAAAATATTTCTCAGCCCGTTTATTGCTGGCGGGAGAGTTGCGGTTCAAAGTGGAAGCTGAATTTAGTTGTTAATGTAACCGCAACTCTTTCGCTCTATGTTTTTATGCATTTTGTGTGATTTTTGTACCAAAAGTAGCTCGTATTATAAAAATTGATAATACTTTATTATGAACACCGTCATTTTTTTTCGTTTGAGTTATAAGTTTTGATTGAATACAACGCTATACGCTAGTGATATCATACAGACAAGGTTTTAAATTATAAAATATACGTTTTAGTTAGGTGCAGTAGATCAACATGAGGTAAACCTACTGAGCATACCTTATTGAATACGTTCGTATTGCTGTTATTTTTCTACTGCTCAGCTATTTACTTCAGTCAAAACTCATTCCGTTCATGACCAGCATATCTAGAAAAAACAGTTCCAGACCCTTTTGTCTAAATAAAAAAGCCTTCCCAGACTTTTATATATTTGTGTAAAATATAATTTTGATATCACAAATATGTCATTATTTGCAAATTTATATTATAATGCAAATTAGATACATCAATTATCTAATTTCCTGAAAATAATAAAACTATGAAACGAGTGTGACATAATAAGTATTTTAAATACGAGGTTATGAACGTGACTGAGAAAGTTTATTGAGTACTAGCTGTTTCCCGCGACGTCGTCCGCGTCAAGTTCTGTTAGTAAGAATTCGATTATTTTTGCATCATTTTTCACTGATGCTTCGCTCCTATTGGTCGCAGCGTGATGTTATATAGCCTAAAGCCTTCCTCAATAAATAGACTATCCAACACAAAAAGATTTTTTCAATTCGGAGCAGTACTTGCTGTGATTAGCGCGTTCAAACAAACAAACAAACAAACAAACTCTTCAGCTTTATTATATTAGTATAGATATAGATTAAAGCTGGCCGCTGCTCGGGCCTCGGCTTGCCTCAGATCAGTCGCTGATAGACAATTGTATGACTACGATTTACTACTCGAGTAGTTCCACAATATTAACAGAAGTTATATCTGTTTCAGTAATTAGTATTCAATTATAAACATTTATGTAAAGGAAATAGGCAGATTTGGGCCAGACTGTTACAAGAACCAGATAATAACTAAAATTCATAATGTATTTTTTTGGAGCTTGTCGTAAACTATCAATTATCAGTACTATGGGACAAAAATTTAAAAATTCTAATAAAGCATGAAACTGATACCCACAGCATCCTCATTCAAAATCCATTATCCACTATGCAATTCATATTATTATAGTAGGCGATTTAAAAAAAAAAGTTATGGAACTATGGAATCGGCTTAAAAGTCACATGATTCAACGTATTAAATGAAATACTATGATTTGTAACTTAGGCATCCCGAAATATTTACCCCATTGAAAATCTATGAAATTAAAACACATATGAAATTGAGATCCAAGAATCTAGTAAAGTGCTTATTATTATCCATGTAACAGTTAGGCCCAAAGTTCTATGAAAGACTACCCATCTCCTTTATGTATTTATATATAAAATAACATAAAGTATAAAGTAACTGTATGATTTCTTTTCATTATTTCAATTTGTTTTTAATTTTGTCATAAATCGTCTTGTCCCAAACGTCTGTGTTGTCTGAAGATATCACAAACGTTGTCTGGTAGAGATCAGCGAGAAGACTGCCTTATTGTACTAATTTACTGGTTTCATAATTTTTTGTATCCTGTTTTAATAAAAGTGTATTGAATATTGAATGGAATTGAATTGAAACGTCACGCTTCCTAATTCCATGACTTCCAACCTCTCTAACAAGCTATGCAGAAGACTGAGGAGTTTATCTAAGACCTTTGCGGTGCTGCAGTTTCTGTAAAAGTGCCAAACAGGCCACAGGTGTATAGGGTATTAAGATTACTTTATAAAAATCGCCTTTATGTCAGTCCAATAACAGATCCGGATGTTTAATTCTATACAACTGGAGTGAGGCGTGACTGCGTGAGACACAGAGATGTTATATCTTGGAAATCGAATATTCAGATTTCTGGAGGACCAAAGTTTTGGTTGAAAATTGCTTTTATGACACAAATGAGTTTATAAGGTTTTGCCGTGACGGACATTTTAAGAAAATAGCAAATAATTTAAATATTGTTTGACCTGGTTCTATCGCCTGACATTGTATTGTATTATTGCACGATTGACATAAGTATAATTTTTAATAGACTTTAACTACAATAATCTGACTTTTATTTTAAATGTAATAATCTCTTTACACGATAACTAATATTTTTGAATTCAATATAATTTTAATTTAATTGCATATAATTTAAATTTTTTGTCTGTATATGAATGTTAAATGCACGACGATAGCAAACATTTGCTTATCGATAGATCGATTAAACATGTATGTGCCATGCCTAAAGATAAAAACTAAATGTACTAATGTGTTTTATACAAATAAATAATTACTTACTTCAGCTGCGTTGGAGGATGTTTTGATGTTTCGGGATTGCAAAGGCTTCGGCATCAACATTAATGGCGATTACCTAACGCACCTGAGTTTGGGAAACGTTTGAGGAGCTACTAAAAATCTACGCGTCCAAATTACCTCAATGATCCAAGACGAAAGTCTTGTCAGTTATTAATTTGTTAACCAGTGGATGTTCCCGGTAAGATGAAATGGAGCTGTAACGTTGTCGCTTAATAAAGGATGAAATTTTAACCACTTTCCAAAATTTTTATAGGCGTTTAGAATCGTATTTAGAGCCTATTTATGAAGTTAAAAATGTAAATCAAGTTGTCACCCGAATATATTTTTCACAACATTTTCGATGTGCTTTATCATGCCATTTTTGTACTGGGCTATACCAAAAGAAAAAATACGTGATTTGTTTTTTGTCACGTATATTGATATATTAAAATTTGGAAGGTGGTTAAAATTTCATCCTGTATAGGTTACCTAAAAAGGCTCGCACGGCAATAGAGAGAGCAATTCTCGATATATCCCTGTGTGATAAAATTATAAATAAGAAAATCCATAGGAGAACTTAGATAATTGGCATCGCTCGAAGTACTGTGGAGGTGAAGTGTCAGTGAGCAAGACAGTAGTAAAAAGAACCGATTACCATTGAGGCGGCAATGTTTTGGAATGGCGACCTCGCACCAGACAGGTAGGTCCCCAAGTGGACCGAATAATTGTCAAAGTTCGCGGGAAGCAGTTGGATGCGTGTGGCGCAAGACCGATCGTTGAGGAGATCCTTAGAAATGACCTATGTCCAGCGGTAGACGTTGTTTGGCTAAGATGATAATGATGATGATGACTTTTGATTTTAATTGATTGATGATTATTATTTTATGTTGTTTGTTATTTTCCCGACGTTTCGGACACTGTGTGTGGTTTCCTTCGTTTAATATTTAAAATCTCTAGACTCCTTTCTCTTCTTCTCGCTTATTTAATCAGAAAAAATATGAAAGCATAAGTAGCAGTACCTACCTAGCTTTTCATATAAAGTCACATTTCTAACTTTATAAGCTCGTTAGCACTTTACTCGCCTTGAAACGCAATTATATCATGAACTCTTCTGTGCAACGCGTTATTGCATAAAAGTTAACTGTTATTATTTCTATGTTCGTGCTGTACCTAATAATAAACACTGCGAAGGAATAACTAGGGCTGTGCCGCTGGGACTTATTTTCCAGTTAATGCTGGCATCGCTAGTAATAACTACATTTTGTTATAAAAAAATATTAAGTACATACTACTGTAAACAGCTGCTATCGAAAACAACATTTAGGTCAAACAATCAAAAATTCCTGCAAGGGCTATTGAAGCTATATGAACCACTAGCTGTATCGTGACTTCGACTTCTAGAATTTTACATTTTAAAACCAACCCACAGGACTCTTTCTTTTACAGTAAAAAGTAGCCTTTAAGCTATTTCAGCCTAAGATCTATCTCTTTACAAAATTGTGTCAGGATAAATTCTTAATCACGCACGCAAATAGAGTGAGCACTGCTTAGTATTTTCCGGCGCGAGACATCGCTCGAAGAGTTGCTGGGCTAAAGCTGTAGTGAGCGGGATACATTATAGAGAACCGATGGTTCAGCCGAAAAGGTTTTGGAATACGACTGCAAACCCTATGACTATCTATGGGTAGGCCCCCACCCACCAGGTGGACCGATGATCTCGTGAAGGTCGCGGGAAGCCGCTGGATGATAGCTTGGGACTGATCATGGAGATCCTAAGAACCCAGCAGTATATTTGGCCAAGCTGATGATAATAAATAACGAAGGACCTTATTAGAAGAAAGTTGACTGGATTTAGTTGGTACGTTACCTATTAATAGGTATGTCATTTGTTTTACGTACTCAATCCATATTTTTGAGATTGATTTACAAATTTGTACCGGGAAATAAGATATGTAAGAGGAATTTATAATGTCTTTAAAATTAGGGCTTGACATTATGAAGCGCTATTATATTGATATATCGCGTGTTAAGTGCTAAATTCTGTATGACACGCCACCGTAGTTGGGTTCTGTAATATAAAATGCAATTACGCTGTGAAGAAATTAAAACATTTGCACTAAGCACTTCATACCCACATTGTTATGACTCGACTTTTAATATTTCAAATGAACGTGAAGCAGTGTCATTGGGGAAACATAAAAATGTTGACTGTGTGAGTGTTGGCATTAAATATTTATAGTAGTTCAAATTTGCTATTCATTTACAGTCTGTTCTTTTTTCCATTGTTGAGTAGTTGTTTTTGCAGATTAACATTAGTTAAATCTACCGTATATAAATGACAAATCAAAATAATACGAGTAAGAATATAATAGTATCTGTTCCCGTCTGCATTAGGTATGAGGTATTCAATTAATATTACTTCTTTATGATTTTGTCGGCGTGACTATACGTCAAATTTCTCAGGCAAAAATTCAGACGGACAGAAAAATAACAGACGACTAAAAACAACTATTTTCTCAAAGGATGGCCGCTATCAAAATTATGCGAATTATTGGTACACACATAATATTACTTATCAATGCGTGTACCAATAATTCGTAAGAATTTTAAAGGAACACAAATGTTGAATAATAAAACAACGTTGGTTATTTTGTTATTACTGCCCAGAATAATCTCACTTGTCTACCACGGTTGCTGAAAGGTTTTAATGTTGGTGCTAATAGCGCCGCGCGAGCAGATATGCGAACTCTTTCGTTGAACTTTTTCTTTCTCTGCTCGCAAGTGGCCGATGTTTTTTCGTATTCAGAAATATAAGAATTTTATTTTCGTGAAAATTATTAGCTTCGTATGACTTATTACCTACATTGAAAAATGTAATAAATAAACAATTTGTTTACCTTAGTTAAGTGCTAAATTTACTAAAATTCTAACTATAGAAATAAATTCGGCTCTAAAAAGTTCATATCAAGATACAAAAGAGCGTCTGAAGTCGTGCCTGCCCTTTTGACGTGACAACGTCTTAAATTAGGTTGCGGCTGGGAGTCACTTATGAAAAAGTGTAACGCTCGGTAACGTTACGATGAGTCACCGAACGAGAGAGAGGCCCGCCGAATGCCTTGCGTCTCTCTCCCACTCAACTATGATCGGTCTGCCGCGCGCGCAGCACTAGAGAATTAGGCGCATTGAATCGGCGCATGCTTGTGTCTCTGTCTTTGTCTTTCTCGAACGTTCTTGGCGTTGGAAAAACAAGAAAGCGTCATAATACAAGTTCACACGTGTGGTTAAAGTATTCTCCGCAAATTCAATACGGACAATATTCAATTCCTTGTTCCTATTGTGCAATTTAATTATATTCATATCAATAAATATTCTACCGAGAAAAAGACGTTGTCACGTAAAATCTTCGCCCGTAAAACCGACTTTACAGGCAACCATTTTTTTTACTGGAAGATAACCATGGTCTGGCTGCAGGTTAGAGGGATTTTTTTATCACTTGAATTTTTAAAACAGTTTTGAAGTCATTCATATCAACTGTGAACCGGCAATATGACCTATCTTCAAGCCAAATTACTTTTTAATGGCATTTTGTACTACTTACCATCATTTACTAAAATTACTTAAAAAGTAATTTGGCTTAAATTTAAAGATAGCACATATTGCCGGTTCACAGACAAATGCTTAATGCTGGGTTCATCAAATAAATCAATAAAATAATAATATGATTTTATATGTGCGTGTGGATTGAGTGTTCTTTTTCAAAAGTTTACGAAATTCACGAATGTTTTAGGAAAAAATTGTGCAAATTCAATGGTGAAGATCAAAAATTTGTGAAAAGTATAGAGAGAAAGTTACGGTCAAGTAACTGGAACCCTAAAAATTTCTTTGTATGGAAATATGAAAAATTTAATTATTTTTGTAAATTAAAAGTACACAAAAACAAAAGATGTGTAAACTTTCTGTGATTTTTTTTCACAATTTCTGATGTAGTCTCTATTTTCATCCAATTTCGGGTTAACTTAATATACGCTAAAACATGGAACTCTCACACGGCACATTACAATGAAAGGATTTTTTAAATTACTCAAGTAATATTATATTTTATGTTAAGATTTTTGTTTCACAAATTCATTCGGGATCGTGTTCGTGTAATAGCGTAACAAAATCAAGAATTTATGTAGCCAAAGTTTGTGATTTTAGGAACACTCCTTGTGTTGTGATACCTTTATAAAATCTAAATAAACCGTAAAAACGATTGCACAATTCTGAATATGCGTCACAAATTAGGCCCAATTATTTCACAAATAATTTGATTCATAAGTCTTAAATAATAATAAATAATAAATATTTAAGACATGCCACACTGGGCCACACAGAGCCATCTAGTCCCAAATTAAGGTACTATTAAGTACCCTGTCGTATGGGGTACTAGACAACCGATAAACTTACTTATATACTTTTTTTTTTTTGTAAATATATACTTATAATACATAGAAAACACCCAGACCAGTACAAACAGACATGTTCATGCACACAAATATTTGTACTGTGCGGGGATCGAACCCGCGACCCATGGCTCAGAAGCAGCGTTAACTACCGCTGATCCAAATGGTCGTCAAATGTCCAATGTAAGGATCAATATTTATATTCCTGGATAACGTTTTCATGAGTTACTGTAGTTGGTGGTCTGATTAAGCTCTCTCGAACACCTTTAAAGTCACGATACCAATAATTGATTGTTGATAACGCATTATTAGTAACGCATTATCTTGTAGGTACTTTTTGAGAAACGAGATACAGCATTTTTCTCAGGTCGGCAGTATGAGTGTTCCAGTTAATTGGCCGTAACTTTTTATCTTTACTTGTCACAAATTTTTGATCTTCACCATTGAATTTGCACAATTTTTTCCTAAATCATTAGAGAATTTCGTAATATTTGGATAAACTTTTGAAAAAGAACACTCAATCCACACGCACATTGATTTTATACTTCAATGTGTGAAGCGAAATACTGCCTAGCTCGCAGCCATGTACTTACATTATTATTTTGTAACTATTTTTACTTATTTTAAAGGAGGCAGGAAGACAAAAGTGACTTAGTCTTTTTCTCGGAAATGACGGACGATGAGCTACATCGTTGTCATGGAACATGTGAAAATGCGTTCAATGGGGTTTTCATTTATTCTTCCGTACGAAATATTAAAATGCAAAGTAATTCTATTTCTTTGTTTGGTTGTCTGTCTGTTTGCTTGTTAGCTTATCTAGCTTAAATGTCTATAGATTTTATCCTACACTTAGCGGGATACCATGTCTGGGAGACTTTTGAGTGATGCAGAGGAATAGATTTGTATATGATCAACTGAATTATGATGAAAACAAAATTAGTTCTGTTAAAAAAACGGAAATATAAACTTTTCTAACCGACCTCCAGCCAGCGGGATATTGACCACTGTTATCCGATGAACTACAAATTGGTATTGACTTTTAGATCTGTAATTGTTCTGTTCATCAAAACAAAAGTCATTCTTCTAACGCCCTTTAAGTTGAATCAACACATAGGTATAAGGCATGAAACAAAGCCTTTTATAAAATAAGAATGCTAAAAATAAGCAATAAACACGGCTTATTGTGCGCACAGCGTTTCGAATTTAACACTCGTTTTTTCAATTTGGCACAATCGTGCCGTGAACGGGGAATTCGCTTCGCACTATCTACATCCTAATTTATTGGAACACTTGAACGAGCAAGAGTTCGATTGGTACAATAAATTTCAAATTTCATTATTTGAAGAGGAAGTCGCGAGTTGCCAATTGCAATTCAGTTTCAGATCACGTCCTCATACTATTGGCGAGGATATTCGAGCCACCTGGGTTCATACTCTGTGAGCATCTAACCGCGCTTGCTTTCGATAAACCGCGTGTAAAATATCTGCGGTGTTCGGCCGCATTTCCTTATGAATGATACATGCCACATGGTCGTGGCCGTTTGCCGCATGCCGCACATACATCAGCCGCTAGCTCCTTCATGATCGAAGGACACGCCACCGACCTCCGTTTTGGGTTTACACTTTATTTTAAAAATGCTACAAACCGCACTTAAGTAAACTTGATTCTGTTGAATATTCACAGATCTATCTATTGTTATTGTTACACACTTTCATTTCAATATCTATTTCGAGCTTTATAAGAACAACAATAATATTGATGTAACGAAATGTATTAACGAAATGTAATACCTTGCTTAAAGCGGCCGCTTTTTGCGTTAGCGACAAATTCGAATTTATAAACAAATAAAAAAAGTTTAATGTGATTTAATGAATACTAGAGGTAATTTGCTAAGGTAATAGGTACTGTTCTAGTTTTTTAAGAATTGGTTTTGTTTAGAAGAAATAAAATTAAATCAATTGGGGGCAGCACATAGCTCTCTCAAGAAAGCTCTCCTCCATTCATTCACTGAACATAATAATGTGTTCTTTTTTTAACTATTCAAAACTAAAATTGTGTAAGAGATTTTTCAGACACTTAATAAATAAATAAATAAATATTTAAGACATGCCTCAATGGGCCACACTGAGCCATCTAGTCCCAAATTAAGGTACTATTAAGTACCCTGTCGTATGGGGTACTAGAAAACCGATAAACTTACTTATATACTTTTTTTTTTTTGTAAATATATACTTATAATACATAGAAAACACCCAGACCAGTACAAACAGACATGTTCATGCACACAAATATTTGTACTGTGCGGGGATCAAACCCGCGACCCATGCCTCAGAAGCAGCATTAACTACCGCTGATCCAAATGGTCGTCAAATAAATTAATAAATTACTTAATTGCAGATAGAAAAATTTAAAATCTACCCCACTTTTTGGGTCACTTAAACTGATTTTGTAAATTATTACTGTTATAAGGTATCTACTTAGAACATATAGGTAGGTTCTTTTTATGTACTGCTATGTCGGTTAAAGTACCTAAATATTTCTGATAAGTAGGTATGTACTGTGTAAAATAACAAAACACGCAGTATGTATTTAATTTGTAGTTCTAGCAAGCTTTGGTACATAGTTGTTGCATAATTCCAAAACTTCTCTGAAATCTGAGTTGCGCCGTCACTTGTGTTCATATAACTTACAACTCTGTGTGAATATTCACTACGTTGGCTTCAAAGTATGCCCGTCGACGTTATTGCTTTAGGAATGTTATATTAGCCAGGAGCTGACAGATTTATAACTCGGTAGTTAGGTCCAATTAGTATATCATGTTTTACTGATTTAAAAAGGGTGCACGGAGAAAAAAATATTTTATAATACTACCAGAACGACTTGTAAAAACAAATCTATTAAAAGGTAACAGAAAACTGCGAGTGCTATCAGAATTAGTTTTAAGGATAAATAGTCGCTTAATTGCAAATACTAAAAAAATCGGGTAAATAAGTTAAGTGTACGAAACATTTCAAATAGTATCAGTTACTACTTACTTTGTAAAGATCAAAATAATGAGTTAGTAATGGGCACAACTATGTTTAAGTATTGCTAACAGTACAAATTTGTTGGTAAAGTGTACCGAAAAATGTGTTCAATGTACCAGAAAATTCACGTTACTAAAAATTAGATTTTAAAAATATAATTTACAAAATGTATAGTTGTCACGTATAGCACTATGCGTTCTAGTTAACTTCCTCAAAATTCTGGTTAGTAACTTTTCCTCCATGTGAGTACTGAGTTTTGATCAATATTATGCAGATAACAATATTGCAAGAAACTTGTAACAGAGCAAAAAGCTGCGCTCATTTTGCAACCGTTATCCAATTGGTTTTACGATACGTAATGATGTAAACCTCTCTTCACTTTAAATCCTAAAACAACGTAATGTGAGATGTGCACCAGGAAAATCTGACTCGCATCTAAGATTCCCACTAACTATATATCTTTGAATGTAGACACGAGATAAGCATTGTAAAATAAGTGAAACAAGTAGGTAAGCACATCTTGTTGATGCTGGCCTCTTACACCCTAAAATAAAATGATACGACTACAAGTAGGTATCTATTCTGATCTAATCCTAATGTCACAGAATCTTTGGTTTTTGCTTTTACAAAATTTTATTTTGTTGAATATTTTATTGCAAAGTGCTTTATTTTAGGGTTTCAAACTAAAAGTTATTATTTTTAAACACAAGAATCTGCGTTTTAGCTGTAATATATTATTTCTGTTACACTTTTTAGAAATACAACAGTTCTGATCTTGTAGAGAAATTATGTAAAAGCAAATATACCTACTTAATACTAATACTATTGATTCTTCAAATAATGGAAATAATTGTAATATGTTACTTACATTTAAATATCTTAACGTTACACAAAACATGAAGCGTAAAGAAAATTCACGAGAAAAGCCATATCACTAAAATATATGCAGTGTGAAGTAAAAGAAAGGCTTCATAATAATAAATAATCTTATAATGCTGATACTAACTAAGTATATATATATATATATATACTATATGCTAATTAAGCACAGAGTCGTCGTATGTAAAGCTCAGAAAGTCTCCGCCCGTCGTGTTAAGTTACTTGGCTGCCAAGAACATAGTGGAAACTCATTTATTTACACACGTTTGCTCCGGAGGTCATCAACGCACATTCCAAATTATGTTTGTATGTAACACACAACATTATACCTACTCGGTTAGACGCGTAGTCTCTATGGAATTCCTTGGCGTTGGTAAATTAAATGTTCTAATATATTTCAGACTGTTACATTTTGTTGAGACACATGGTTAATGGAAAGTGTCACAGCAGTCGGGTTTGATGGAATTTTTACAGCGCATAATAAACTGTTGTTGATAAACATTGCCTTTTCAATACGCCGTCTAAACAAAAACAAACAATCAAATTACATACAACATACATATTAATACGAACTTCGTAATTACTTTTTGCGTGTGTTTTTGACCAGTAACATCTGCCGGGTAAATAAATATGTATTCGACTTAAATATTTAAATATTTGCTTTGTCTTTTCTCTAGCTTGACTTGCTAAAATAACACCACTTTTAAACTACTTTATTACGAAAGAGAGAAGGGTAAGTGTATAAACTGAAATTACCTACTGGTAATTAGTACTTACAGTCCTGTATTTAAATATATATATATAGTAACAATAACGTATTCTTTACCAAAGTTCTCAAAGTTTCCGACAAAACCTACTGGTTATTAGTACTTACAGTCCTGTATTTAAATATATATATATATAGTAACAATAACGTATTCTTTACCAAAGTTCTCAAAGTTTCCGACAAAACCTACTGGTAATTAGTACTTACAGTCCTGTATTTAAATATATATATATAGTAACAATAACGTATTCTTTACCAAAGTTCTCAAAGTTTCCGAGAAAATTACTGATTTATACTTCCATGGTCACTATCACTAGAGTTAATTGATACGGGGTTTATACCATGTACCTTAGTTTTTATGAGTTCCCGATATTTCGGCACTGTTGCAAGCGCCATGATCACGAGAGAACTGATTCCGTTCTGATTCTCTGATTCTCCCGTGATCATGGCGCTTGCAACAGTGCCGAAATATCGGAAACTCATAAAAACTAAGGTACATGGTATAAACCCCGTATCAATTAACTCTAGTAGAAAATTACTATTAGATTGCAAAACAATATAATATAATAATAATAATTTTATTTATTTCTTCTCTCACATAGACAATATAATACACTTCATAATTAAACAAGGTTAAAGTTTTAAATTTATATCTAAGTGAGAGACTGGCAACTGTACTAGAAGACCTGTATGACAGATTGCCAGCCTCTCCTCAACCGAACCTTAATATAATGAGAAAAAACTGCGTGTGAGTGTGTGTGTGTGTGTGTGTGTGTGTGTGTGTGTGTGTGTGCGTGTGTGTGCGTGTGTGTGTGTGTGTGTGTGTGTGTGTGTGTTATTATGTGTGTGGTTTTAACTGGGGATTGTTAACAATTTTTCCGTTTCATCATAATCTAAGTTTTTTAGCCAATTTGACGTAGTAACTTTGCATCTATATTTTGTTAGTGGATATATGTTTCGAGATGGATATAAGTTTATTATAAAGGAAACTACCCATATAGCCAAAGAACTTTTTGGCGAAAGCTGTAGTATATCGGGTGGTTGAGGAACAAACTTTATGTTTGCGTCGCTTGTCAACATTCAGAGTAGGATCATATACAGTTAAGGAGTGTTGCTTAAGGACAGTATTTAAAATAAATAACTGACGTACACTCAAAACATCAGCCAGTAAGTAAAGATCCTTGGTTGGATAGAGAAATGGCTTAGAAAAGCCTACTTTGAGAACCGCACGCTGTGCCCTTTCCAGTTTAAGTAGACTAGTTTTACAAGAACCTCCCCAAACTGTGATGCAATAAGCGAGAATGGATTGACAAAGGGACAATACATTATCGATCAGAAAATTAAAGACGAAGGTATGAAAAACGTAGCTTGTTATGTTCGCCGTGACTCCTTAACGCTTCAAACCCAAGCGACAACCGGTTGTCGCGATAACAATTGATTTTAATTGTGTCTGGAATAACTCACGATCGAGGGATTAAATGGGTTCTTCTATATAATGCGGTATTTTTACGGTAATTTCAATGTGCACAATTTTCAGTAGGTACGACTGGTTCATGAGCGGTTAATGCGGGTCTCCTTGGCAACTGATAAAAAACCAAAAAAAAAACAATGTTTTCCTGTGGTTTTCCAAGTCTTTGGGTTTTCCCATCGATAAAGAATACGAACTTTTCCTCGAGTGCTTTGAGTGGCTGTCTTATAAACGGAAACGTTTAATTTTCTTTTCCAATTGCTCTCAGAGCCTCCGGTGCCTTAGCGAGTTCTCAGCCAATCATAGAGCTAAGCGGGAACAGAATGCGAATAATTGACATCGCTTTGGAAGTCAAAGGAATTACAAATTAAATAAAAAGGAATAAAAATTTAATATCGTTTATTGAATACAGAAAAGCAGTTCGTTACATTGACTTAGGTATAACTTAACTTTACAGTCCAGAAAGGCGTTTTTCTCTGAACTAGAATAAGCCTGCGATTCAGGCGAGTGATAAATTATGAAACTTTTCATGTGAAAAACTTTCGTGAAATATGACTTTGAGCAACACTTGACACGTTGAGCTAGGTCGTGTTCCGTAGTCAAAAAGGAACCTTTCTATTTTTGTCATATCCATCTGTCTTTATCATTGTCTAGATGGCCATCTGCGGCTAATCTCATTTTAATAATATGGTTATAATTTGGCATAGATATAATGTATATATCGTCGTCAGGGATGGGTTAGCACTGCTATCGCCAGCGTCAGCGTCTTCTGGTACAGGGTCCATGGCGTAGGTATCAGGCTAATAAATCCACACACGTAGAAGGTATCAAACTGGGTGTAATTAACTAGGAGATACAATATTGAGCACTTAGGTTGTCTCGGAACTGAGTGGACTAACGGTCCCGTGGTGAACGTCTGATATCTGGGGCTGCTCAACTTAGAATGTTCTGAAAAACACAGTACCTCTCGCCAGCACGATTCCGTTCGCGTTTCGTCACCCGATTGTGACGTCACGGTGTTCACTCACTTCCGATACTACAATAATCAAATGAGATTTTATAATCGCTAACTTGTTAAAACTACGACATATATTACATATATTTTAATCACGCCGACAAAGAGGTAAACTTTATACTTCAAAAAATATGTTTTATGTGTACCTCGCCTACATGTAAGGTAGATATGAATATTTCATTTTTCGTTTATCCCATGGTGTAGGGTGTATATGTCTTTTCAAAAATATTGTAGTACAAACATAAATTATAACATTGTTCTACAAACATAATTTTTCAATCCACGGTGTGGTATGTAGATACCTTTTAACATATGTAAATACCTTACCATTTGTTTCTGGTTCATCTCATTAAATACATTCTCTTATTTTCATCATATAACTTATAATTTCTTGTAATTTTATTTGTTTACTAATTTTGACACTAATATTAAAATTTTCTTGTTATTTTGACAGACATCGTTACCACTGGCAACCACCTTGTCAAATGATATATATTTTTTAATTATGTAAATTTCATCTAAATTTCGGTTAGGAGATATTGTATTTTGGCCAATTTTATATTAAACTTACCTTCTTTATGTAATTTTTATAACTGCTTATGTAAATATAGCTATAATTTTGAAATGTTTAAAAATAAATTATGGTTCCATCAATTTTGATATAAATAGACGTTTTTGTGTCAAGGAGGATCACTTCTTCTTATTCTATTGTTGTGAATTAAATATTATTATTGGGAGAATTATCTTGGACACTATTTATTCATTACTCCTGGACCCTGGTACGGTCATGTAGACCGCCGGGCCATCTCCATCATTTCGGCTTGATCAGGCAGATCGCCGGACTACCTCACCTCCGCTGCGCAGTTGGATCCTGGCGTGGTCGACCGCCGGGCCACCTCTATTCATCAAACCACTAATTGGACTTTCACGTGTAAATTTAAGTTACGTATACAGGGTGAAATTTTAACCACTTTCCAAAATTTTTATATGCGTTCAGTATCGTATTTAGAGCCTATTTATGAAGTGAAAAATGTAAATCAAGTTGTCACCCGAAAATATTTTTCGTGATATAGCCTTAAATTTTTACGGTCCTAGACCTGTTAAGGTATAAAGGGAAATTCAAAAACTCATGAATACTATTGTAATAAATGAATGAGATACACATCGCGTAAAAAAAGTGTTACTAGGATGCCATATCAAAAATTTTAGATTTTTGGCGGACATTTTCTAAGTGCTTTATCTTGACATTTTTGTACTGGGCTGTACCAAAAGAAAAAATACGTCATTTGTTTTTTGCCTCATAGATTGCTATATTAAAATTTGGAAAGTGGTTAAAATTTCACCCTGTATATTTTACCATACTTTTAATTTTAATATATTTACTTTATATCTTGTCTTGTATTTTATTTAACTCTTAGGGAATAATTATAGGGAGGTAGGTTCCCATTAACTTCCCTCTTTCCAAATTTTCTTTTGTAGCGTAGCAGAACCTAGGTTTCTGAGTGTATTCCTCTTCAAGGGTACCCCAGATATTCTGTTACGTTATAAAGTGGCGCCCCTCTTTTTCGAACCTCACCCTCCTTTTTCAAAATTCTAAAAGATCATCTGTGATCCTCTTTAATTTGAATACTTATTTTTGGCATAGATTCTTTAAATTTTATTCTTACCCTTCTTTAGACCACAACGACCCTGAGATATTTCCTAAATTTTTCAGCTCACACATACCTCGGCACTACTCTCGTCTTCATCTCCAGTCGACTACTTCCTACGCTTCGACTCCAGACGCTCACACCTACCTCGACGACACTACTCCTGTCTTCGTCTGCGGTTACCATCTCCCTACACTTCGACTTCAGGCGGTAACTTCTCAAAGCAATACAAGGTACAATTTCACTCAATATATTGAAAAGTTAAACTCTTGGTAATGAAACGGAACTTTGTGTTTTACTATTTATTCAATTCTCTTCTCTAACTAGTAATTTGAAACACATTTTTTTTAAACTCTACTCTGCTATTGCCTTTTAATAAACTAGTTTCGTAACTTAACTTCTCTTCTTAATGATAGGTGATTATCTTAACTCGACTTTTCCTTTTTACTAAACTAGTTTCTTTACTCGACTTTTCCTCTTCTCGAAAGGCGAGTTTCTTAACGTATCCTTACTTGATTTTATCTCTCTTTGAAAAGCGAGTTTCCGAACTCGACTTTTCCTTTCGAAAAGTGAATTAGTTAATTAGACTATTCCCCTCTTAGAAGTGGTTTTCTTAACTTGTCATTTTCTTTCTTTGAAACGCATTTTTCTTAAACGCGATTTTTATAACTCTACTCTTCCTATTACTTCAATATGGATAGATTAAATAAGAATGAACTTCAATATGAAGTATTGATTAGATCTGAGACACCTGCTAATACTGTTTTCGCTTTAAAAGAGCAATTAATAACATTAAATATTCCCTCTGAAGAAATTACGTCCTCACCTCTTCCTTTAAAGGATGACTTAGACCAAGCAGAAGATACTCTTTCTTATATTGAAAGTAAAATAATCAATCTAGAATCTCATAAAAATAGAACTCTATTATCAAAAACAAAACATTTATCAATCACTTATATTATAGATTAGAACGTCTTAAAGCACTTCCACCTTATGTCGAATTGTGTTCTAATATTAGATCTAAATTCTATCTATTAAATAAACGTTTTGACAAAGTTATTGAAGAACAACCTGATTCACTATTAGATCCAAATTTCTTTAGGCAACCCAATGTTCTTATATCAAATGATAATGATTCACCTCCTTTTGAAACAACTACTCAATCCCCAACAGTTCAACCTATTTCTTTATTTAGTGATCAAAACAAATCTCCTCAAGTTCCCTCTATTGATAATGTTCTTGAACCTACTAATTCCTGTTTTAATGCTAGTAATACAAATTTTGTTAGAGAGTTGAAATCCTTAAGCTTTAATGGTAAAACTTGTCCTAGATCTTTTATTCAAAAACTTGAAGAGTTTCGTTTACCTCGTCACATCTCTGATGATCTTTTAATTAAATATGCATTTGAATTCTTCTCTGGCGATGCTCTTCACTGGTTTCGTTTTCAATATCTTAGAGGTTGTGTTTCAAATTGGAAAGATCTTCGTGATAAGTTGATAAAAGATTTTGGTTCCCACGATTATGATTTTCAACTATTACAATCCATTAGGAAACGAACCCAAGGTCCTAACGAATCTATTATTGTTTACGTTTCTATAATGTTTGGTATGTTTAATCGTCTGACTAATAAGCTTTCTGAAACTGAACAATTAAATATTTTACTTAGGAATATTAGACCTTGCTATTCAGTTTTTATCGCTTTGAATGATATTTCTTCTATAGATAATTTAATTGATATTTGTCAGAGATTTGAAAAGACTGCTGATAGAGATAAACAATTTGTTTAACCTAAATTTGATGATAATCCATTCGTTTCTGAATTCACTTACCGTCCTCCTACTGCTTCTACTTCAAAAGTTAGTTCTAATAAAGCTGTTCCAAATAATAATTTTCAATATTCTAATAACCCTAAATTTAATTATAATTCGAAACCCATCAATGCAGTTTCTAATTCTAATACTCCTCAATATAATAATAATTTATTTTGCCTTCGTTGTCGTACTAATGACCACTCTTTAAGAAATTGTTCTCAACCTAGATTTTTAATTTGTTTTAATTGTGGTTTAAAAGGTTTTAAGATTATAAATTGCCCTAATTGTTCAACTTCTAGTCAAACAAAAAACTAACTTCTGACTTGAATAACTACTTTGATCCTCTTGATTGGGAAAATTGGCTTATAACTATTAAAAACTTTTCTTCTTGTTATAAAACAACTTCCGTACTTTTCGATAAAGAAGTTGATTATGAAAGACCCTTTGTTAACATCTTGATTAATGACACAGCTTTTTCAGGCTTGTTAGATAGTGGTAGTTGTATCACTATCTTGGGCAATAATTCCCACTTAAGCATCTTAAAGTTAGGATTTAAGTTATTCAAGTCATCAATTCAAGTTGAGACAAAAATCCAAATCTCTTGGATATTTCAATTTACCAATTACTTTTAACAATCAAACTCATATTATTAAGGCTTTTGTTTTTCCTGACATTTTTCCTTCGCTTATCTTAGGATGGGATTTTTGGAAAGTCTTTAACGTTTCTTCTAAACTATCTTCTCTTAATTTAATATAAAATATTCAAACTCAATTGAATACTGTCGATGCTAAGGTCCTTGATATTGATCATTTATCTGAAAATCAGAAAAATATTGCCTTAGACATTATAAATCGTTTTAAAAGTATTTCTTTTGAAGATAGAGGTAAACTTGGTCGTACTTCTCTCATTATGCATCGTATCGATACCGGTGATGCTCTTCCTATTAAACAGCGTTGCTATCGCCTATCTTTATGTAAACAGAAAGGCCTGATTTCTGAAGTCGATAAAATGCTAAAACTTGGCGTTATTGAAAGTTGTGAAAGCCCCTGGTTATCTCCGGTTTTAATTACTCCTAAAAAGAATGGAGAGTGGCGTTTTTGCATTGATAGTAGGAAATTAAACTCCATAACACGAAAGGACTCTTATAGTCTTCCTTACATTTCTGAAATACTTGACAGTCTTAGGAACGCTAAATTCTTATCCAGTATCGATATTGCAAAAGCATTTTGGGAAATTCCTTTAAATCCCCTTGATAAAGACAAAACTGCGTTCTACGTTCCCACTAAAGGAATGTATAGATTCAATGTCATGCCATTTGGTCTTACTAATGCTCCAGCTACTCAGCAAAGACTTATGGATACTCTATTTACTCCTGAATTCGATAATAAAGTTTTTTGTTATTTAGATGACATTGTAGTTGTCAGTTCTACTTTTGAGGAACATATTTCTTTATTACTTAAAGTTCTTGCAAAATTAACTTATGCTAATTTAACTATTAACTATGAAAAGAGTCAATTTTTCCGTAAGGAGCTTAAGTATCTAGGTTATGTTGTGGATGAACATGGTTTACGCGCTGATCCATCTAAAATTCAACCAATTCTTGATTACCCAATCCCTACTTCACCTAAAGAGGTCAGAAGATTCCTTGGAACATGTAGTTGGTTCAGACGGTTTATCCCTAACTTCAGTTCTATTGCTGCTCCTCTAAATAAATTAACCTCTACTAGTAAGAAAAAGGTCACTAAATTTATATGGTCTGATGATGCAAATTCTTCTTTTATTCAGCTTAAAAACTGTTTAGTTTCAACTCCTGTTCTTGCTTGTCCTGATTTTGAACTTCCTTTTTCTGTTCATTGTGATGCTTCAAATTTTGGTGTAGGTGCAATGTTGACTCAAATTCGTGATGGCAATGAAGTTGTAATTGCCTATATGAGCAAATCTCTTAATAAACACGAACAGAATTATTCTACTACTGAACGTGAGACTCTAGCTGTTATTACAGCTCTCGAACATTGGCGTTGTTACCTTGATAACGGCTTACAATTTACGGTGTACACCGATCATTCAGCCTTAAAATGGTTCTTGAATCTCAATAACCCAACTGGTAGATTAGCTCGCTAGTCTGTTCGTCTGTCTTGTTTTAATATGATTTTAAAACATAAAAAAGGAAATCATAATGTTGTTCCAGATTTCTTATCTCGAAATTCAGACAATTTGAAAATGGTTCAACCTATTTCTAGAAACCCATTATCTTCTTCTGAACAGTTTAATCAACTTTATGATAGCTGTCGCAATAATCCTGATGCTTTTCCTAATTATCAAATTATTGATGATAAACTCTATAAGCATCTTCCTGCTTCTTATCCTCTCATTGATGATTTTGCTTGGAAACAAGTTCCTCCTCCGTCTGAAAGGTTAAATCTCATTAAAATAGCTCATGGAGAAAGTGACACTCCACATGTAGGTATTTTTAAAACTTATAAGAAATTATCACTCCTCTATTATTGGAAAGGTATGTTTAAAGATGTGTCGATTTTTATTTCTAAGTGTGAGACTTGTCTAACCTATAAACATTCCAATCATTCTCCTTTTGGTCCAATGGGTAAACCAAAAATTTGCTCAAGACCATTTCAATCTATTTCTCTAGACCTAATGGGTCCTTTACCAATGACTAGACGTCGTAATCAATTTATTTTAGTAATTACTTGTACATTTACTAAATATTGTTTAATTTTTCCTATCAAACGAGCTACTACATCTAATATTATTCTACATCTTGAAAATTCAGTTTTTCTTGTTCACGGGGTACCTCAAACTATAATTATGGATAATGGATCACAATTTCAATCCAATGAATTTAAAAGACTATTAGAAAAATACAATGTTCCATTTCCTTTCTATTCACCAAATTACTGTCCACAGATTAACCCAACCGAAAGGTATAACAGAACCATCGTTACTGCATTAGCTTCATTAGTCAATGATGACCATAGATCTTGGGATCTTTACTTACCTAAAATTCAATTAGTCATCAATAACTCTGTTAATCTTTCGACTGGCTTCACTCCATCATTTCTTGTTTTTGGTAGAGAACTTGTACCTTGTGGATCTCACTACTCTCAATGTTCAAATCTTGATGAGCTTATCCTCCTGCCTCGTGACATTTACGCTGCAAATTTAGGATTATTATCTTCTATTTTTGATAAAGTCCAAGTTGCATTACATATCGCTCACTTAAAGTACGCTAAATATTACGATCAGAAACGATCATTTAAAGAATTTAATGTTGGTGATACTGTATGGCGTAAAAATTATGTACAAAGTAATGCTGGAACCTATTTTTCAGCTAAATTGGCTCCTCGTTATATCAAGGCAAAAGTTATTCAAAAATTATCACCTTTGGTTTACTTGCTCGAAGATTGTAATAATAATCATAGAGGGAGATGGCATATCAAAGACTTGAAGATCTAAACAATTCTTCCAAATTATTACACACACTCTTTCGGATTTTCATTCATACACTCTTTATATTTTGGCAGTCTCAGTCGTTATTCCAAATTTTTTTCTGGTTCCTATACTTTCTGTAATGATTCCCTAACTATTTTTTATATTAATTTGTATATACTGTATAATTTTATTTTACTTTCTTGTTCTTTTTTTTAACTTGTTACTAATGTTTAATTCTTTTTATCTCATGTCATTCATCTTCCATTCATAAACCTTTTCGGCCTTGTAAATATCCCTTTCCCAATCATTTTTTTTTCTCTCCCTTTCCCTTCTTTGTAAATATTTTTTCGTGAGCGGTGCATAACTCACCCTATATTTAAAAAAGCCTTTATGCCGGATGGATCTGTCACTTTCTGACACCATTCGTAACTTTTCTCTTGTTTGGGAACCCTAGGTGTTCCCAAGCACTACTGAGTCCTTTAGCTCCACTTCTACTTCTTTGAGCCCTTTTTTAAGCTCTCCTTTTCTACCTTCTCTACCTTGTTTCAATACAGAGGTGCGGATCGCAACACCTCTTTAAACTAAATAAGCCTATCGTGTCCCATGCCCTTAGAGCGAATGTGTATCCAATTGAGTTTGGGTCATGGATTTTCTGTAATCGTGAACCCTTACCCTAATGTATGAAAGGTCGTATGAAAGATTTTGAAAGATTGTATGAAAGATTTTGGAACACATTCTCAACCTCTAAATTTCTGTGTACTCATAAAAAAAATTCCCTTAAGTAGTCGAAAATTTTTTTTTTACTATTTTTGGGGAATATGTGGTATGTAGATACCTTTTAACATATGTAAATACCTTACCATTTGTTTCTGGTTCATCTCATTAAATACATTCTCTTATTTTCATCATATAACTTATAATTTCTTGTAATTTTATTTGTTTACTAATTTTGACACTAATATTAAAATTTTCTTGTTATTTTGACAGACATCGTTACCACTGGCAACCACCTTGTCAAATGATATATATTTTTTAATTATGTAAATTTCATCTAAATTTCGGTTAGGAGATATTGTATTTTGGCCAATTTTATATTAAACTTACCTTCTTTATGTAATTTTTATAACTGCTTATGTAAATATAGCTATAATTTTGAAATGTTTAAAAATAAATTATGGTTCCATCAATTTTGATATAAATAGACGTTTTTGTGTCAAGGAGGATCACTTCTTCTTATTCTATTGTTGTGAATTAAATATTATTATTGGGAGAATTATCTTGGACACTATTTATTCATTACTCCTGGACCCTGGTACGGTCACGTAGACCGCCGGGCCTTCACCATCTAGTGCTGTTGGATCCTGGCGGTCACGTAGACCGCCGGGCCATCTCCATCATTTCGGCTTGATCAGGCAGATCGCCGGACTACCTCACCTCCGCTGCGCAGTTGGATCCTGGCGTGGTCGACCGCCGGGCCACCTCTATTCATCAAACCACTAATTGGACTTTCACGTGTAAATTTAAGTTACGTATATATTTTACCATACTTTTAGTTTTAATATATTTACTTTATATCTTGTCTTGTATTTTATTTAACTCTTAGGGAATAATTATAGGGAGGTAGGTTCCCATTAACTTCCCTCTTTCCAAATTTTCTTTTGTAGCGTAGCAGAACCTAGGTTTCTGAGTGTATTCCTCTTCAAGGGTACCCCAGATATTCTGTTACGTTATAACGGAAGAGTTTGAAGTCCAACTTATAAAATGTACTTGGAGCAGAAAAAAAAGTGTACAAGTTCCATTGCAATAAAGTTGGATGACGTTGTTAATTACATAAAACATGAAGGTACATACTGAGTTATAAATGTGCCGACCACATAATCATTGAACAACAGAATTTAATAAGTCTACATTTGTGTTTGAAATTGAAATGAAAGATAGGTTTACGGATTTAAACTCGCTTTTACTCGTAGTTTAGATTTTAATTTAGTTTATCCCGATGCGTCGCGAACACTTTACAGTGTTTGTGGTCATGGGTAGACAACGTGACCACGATCTAACGAATACGCGATTTGATATCCGTAAACCTATCTTTCATTTCAATGTAAATATGAGTACTGTTCGCGTAAATTCAAGAAAACAGTAGATTTAGAATGTAAATATTTATTTAATAAAAAAAATTATCTAACTCGCTAGAGGGTTTTCAAACGATTTTATTAAAAAAAAATACCACCACCCTTTACCCCGTCTATCAATGGTCGCTGTTTCCAGCTTCGTTACAGTAAAATTACCTAACAAAAAATCTCAACTCTACCCGATATTATAAAAAATTACAGTTCAAATTAAAAATATTTAAACGATATATATTTTTTTAATCATCATCATTTTTATCATCAGTTAGAACAATCGACATTTGAAATAATATAATAAAAATAATATGTTTAAACAAAACACAAGCAAAAATGAAATCGGGTAGAGATGAGATTTTTTGTTCGGTAATTTTAAATCGGGTAGAGTGGGGACGAAGCCCTGGGGCCTTATACAGCTACTAGCTGACCCGGCAAACGTTGTTTTGCCATAAAAATGATTAAATTACTAAAATGACTAACAAAAAATAGGGGTTGGTGGTAAAAGGGTAAAAATTTAGGGTTACCCTACCTACCCTACTCCTACCCTACCCCTACCCTACTACTACCCTACCCCTACCCTACTCCTACCCTACCCCTACCCTACTCCTACCCTACCCCTACCCTACCCTACCCCTACCATACCCCTACCCTGCCCCTACCCTACCCCTATCCTACCCCTACCCTACCCCTACCCTACCCCTAACCTACCCTACCCTACCCTACACATACCCTACACGTACCCTACCCCTACCCTACCCCCACCCCTACCCTAAACCCTTCCCTACCCCTACCCTACATTATCCCCGACAAAATTGTGAATCTAAACCATTCCCAGATCCCCTTGAACACACACAAAAAATTTCATCAAAATCGGTCCAGTCGTTTGAGAGAAGTTCAGTGACATACACACTCACAGAAGAATTATATATATAAAGATTTCAATCGCATTTTGATCGTGATTGAATTGGACGATTTTGACATTTAGCCCATACTACAACTGTCAAAAACCTGCAATTCAATTACGATTGTGATACGATTTGGTTACGCGAATTAGGGGACTGTTTCCCAAGGGTGTCGTAGGAGGAGACTGACGGAGTACTGTCAGAAGAAAACAGACAGTAACGACTTCTCTCTTCCATAGGTTGCACTGCGATCGCCAAACTGCTTGCCAAGCGTGACGATTCTGGCAAAGTCCACCAGCAAATCTCTTTTTATAGAAGCCCGTGTCCTGCTGTGGACTGATATAGTTTATATTGTGATGACAATCAATAAATCCTAGCAGTTTGATACTGTGTTTTATAACAAAGGTCAACGCAAGCGAGCTCCATCTTTTACTTGTATAAAAACAACCAATAATCTTTTAAAATGTACCCTGTTGGTTGTAGGAACAAGCCGACCATGGACTACTTGAGTGGACTGTATGCGGACGAAAACACTTGTTGATTTCTTCAGAGTTTATTTCTTTTCTTGAAGGTGAACGTGAGAGCAGGGACAATTTTCGCCTGATCACGTCCTATTCTTATTTACATTTCTTAAATTAGCCTAGTGACTATACAAAATTCGTGATTTTCCTTAGATAGACAAAGATAGAACACACATAGTCTCTTTTACTCTTTGGACACTTTCTCAATCCACCCACATAATAACTTCGGAGAAAAGAGAGGTCCGATATGTGTATTACTATCTCTGTCTTACATATTCTAAACCTACCTACAGGCTTCTTAACATTTTTTCCACTTACAATCCTACCTACATGGGTTTTTTCTACCGACCTTCAGAATCTGTTAGGGGGACAGGGACAGCCTATAGGATACCTCCGCCGCGCGTGAGCGGGACGGCCTATAGTTATTTTCCTTCACCCCAGTACCTTTAAACAACCATACCAGATCCTACCTAATACTTTAGATATTGTAAGTGGAAATAAGAAACCGGTTTGCTATTTTATTGAAATAAAACAAGCCCTGTGCTAATACATTTCCTTATAAACTAAGGCCCTAACAGAAATTACGTTTATTTGTGATTAAATATAAAGCCTTTCCATACATACATATTCAAAGCTAAAATAATACAATAATAAGGTTAATTACATAAACTAAATATTAAATTAAACGAGATTGACGTGTGTCCGTAACAGTCTCTCCCCGGTGCAGCGCTGCGCAGTGCGGAATCTCTTCATTCTTCTACCGGCAGGACAGCCAATCTCGACGTCGGTCGACGAAACACGCCGCCGCCCTTGGTTCTTACTTCAACATTTCTTACTCCTCCGTCTGGTCCGGGATGAACACGTGTGACGACCCCTCGGGGCCACACGTTGCGTGGAAGCGTGTGGTCCACCACGATGACTAGATCGCCTGGTTTGATAGCGACCTCGTTGACGTCACGAGCCCCTCTTCTTGGTATGAGCCCGGGTAGGTACTCCTTCAGCCATCTGCGCCAGTACTCGTCGGCTAGACCTTGCGCGGCCCGCCATGTCTTCCTCGACGATTGCTCACACGGCCCTGTGATGGGTAAGCCGTGCGAACCACCCAGCAGGAAGTGATTAGGGGTTAGCGCCTCGGGATCGTTAGCGCTAACCGGTACATGTGTGAGTAGTCGAGCGTTCATGGTGTGCTCGACTTCCATCAACAGCGTCAGTAGAACTTCTTCTTTCGGCGCCTTCTCGTTAAGCGTGACACGTTGAGCGTTCTTGACAGAGCGTATCATCCGCTCCCACGCCCCGCCCTGATGTGGTGCTCCCGGTGATATGTAGCGCCAGTCTATGCGCTGGGTGAGCACGAAGTCGCGCAGAGCCGGTTCCCACTCCGCCATTGCCATACGTAGCTCGCTGTCTGCGCCCCTGAAGTTCGTCGCGTTGTCTGAGTACATAACTTGTGGCCACCCTCGCCGTGCTCCCATGCGCCGTAGAGCCATTATAGCCGAGTCGGTGGACAGGCCAGCTACTAATTCTATGTGCACGGCCCTTGTGGTGAGGCAAGTGAAGAGCGCTCCCCACCTCTTTTCATGTCGGCGGCCTATAGTCACTGTCATTGGCCCGAAAAAGTCTAGGCCACAGTTTGAAAATGGTCTAGTGAAAGCTTCTAGTCGTGCTCGTGGTAGATCTCCGAAGACTGGTCTCCTTGGCTTCGTCTTCCTCATGCGACAGAAAGCGCACTTGTAGGCTACAGCGCGTACAGTCGGTCGTAGTCGTAGTATCCAATATCTTTGTCGTAGGTCGTTGACGACGCGTTCGTTGTGCGAGTGGTGGGCGCGACGGTGTTCCTTATTGCACAACAACCGCGCATACGGGTGGCTGCCATCCAATATTACGGGCGTAGTATCGGGGGCAGACACACCCGCTGCCCTCGTACGTCCTCTAGCCCGCAACACACCATCCCCGTCGATGAATGGATCTAACATCTTAATACGACTGCTCGCCTTTATGTTGTAGCCTTTTCTTAGGCGTTCTAAATTTTCGCGGAATGAATCTTCCTGTGCTTGTTTCACTAGCCTCGTCTCTGCCTTTTCTATATGTCGTATAGTCATTTCTCTAGTACGTTTACGACATTTCTCTATGAAAAGTAATACATATGCCATTGCTCTCACTAGACGTTCATAATTAGAGAAACGTCTCGCATCTGGCACGCTCCATAAGTCATTTGTAGTTACGTTACATATGACTTCGTTGTTTTCTTCGTCATCGCCGTCTGCTGTCACATTCGGTGATGGCCATAGCTCTTCGTTTGAGTATAGAAACGACGGTCCGGTGAATCATCGGTCTTCTCGAGACTTTATATCGTAGTCGACTCTCGTTGCGTCGTCGGCTACATTTTCTTGCGTCGGCACCCATCTCCATTGGCTAGGATCGGTGAACTCCGTAATTTCACTCAGTCGGTGCGATACGTACGGGGTGTAACGCACTCTCTCGTTCTCTATCCAATGTAGAACCGTTCTAGAGTCCGTCCAGTATGTAACTCCATCGGGTTGCCATCTGTGCTCTCTCGTTATAATTGACGCAAGTCGTGCGCCGATCAGACACGCCTGTAGTTCCAGCCGTGGTATCGTCTGAGCCTTTATCGGCGCTACCTTCGCTTTAGCGGCGGCTAACATCACTCGTTTCGACTCATCTTCGTATTCCACGACCCAGTATGCGGCCGTAGCGTAAGCAGACTCGCTGGCGTCGCAGAATACATGCAGCTGCTTTCTAGTCACTCCCCCCGTCTGAGAGTATAGACGGGGTAGACGCAAACTGCTTAGAGCGTCCACACCACTCAACCATGTCTGGAATTCATTGGCTATTTCGTCGGGTAGCGCTTCGTCCCAGCTTGTGTCTAGGCGCCACACCTTCTGTATTAGTATCTTCGCTCGGATGGTGTAATAACTCAGTAGTCCAAGTGGATCGAATATTGACCTGACTGCGCTCAGTGCTTCTCGCTTCGTAGGCGTTCGTTTCAATGTCTTCACTTCTTGCGGCACTTTGACTAGCACCGTGTTAAAACTTACTTCGTCGTTGTTAGCGTCCCACATAAGTCCCAGCGTTCGTCCATATTGAGTCATAGCGGCACCGAGCTGTTTCGGTGTCGTGGCACGGCTATCAATTGGCAGCTCACGCAACACGTCCGGCCCGTTTGTATTAAAGGCTGTTTAGGGGTTATTCCTAACAGTTATTGTGTAGGTGTAGGTACTTAGCTGTAGGTGGCGGTAAATAACAGGAACAGTTCCAGTTAGCAGTTTCAGAATTTATTTGCACATACACAGTAGATAGTACAGGAAACAGTCAACACTAACACAATCACAAGTAGAAGGAAAAGCGACAGTTCACAGCGATAAGGAAACTTAGTACAATTAAACAGATTGAAGGGAAGCTATGATAAATTATTCACGCGTAATAATGTAGGTAGATATCGAGAATCAAAGCGGGCGCAAGCGACGTGCGTTTAGTGTAGGGCAGTGATTCTGACTGGCGGTTCGCGGCGAGCGGGTGGTCGCCACAGCGCCTACGCGTTCATCGCGTTTCCATACTACGTAATGTCGGGCGGCCAGCCGACTCACGGCATTAGCGGCACGATTTGTTTGACGTGTAAGGTGATGTGTGAAAGTAAGTTTATAAATGATGTATGTGTATTTATATCATGTGTATTATTATATATGTGATGTAATAAAATATATATACTTGTATACGACATTTATGTTATATATTTTGTAAGTACATTC
This sequence comes from Anania crocealis, assembly GCA_949315895.1. Classification (NCBI taxonomy): domain Eukaryota; kingdom Metazoa; phylum Arthropoda; class Insecta; order Lepidoptera; family Crambidae; genus Anania; species Anania crocealis. The sequence continues at coordinate 5,343,422 of OX438856.1, forward strand.
TATATGTGTACTTATTTAAAATGTATGTGTTTGTGTAAGATATTATGTGGAAGAAGCCCACAGCTGTAAGCGTGAATCCCGCCTGCGCGTGTACATGACGAACTTCTTTGATGACGTCACTTGCTTCTTGTTGTGTATCGAAACAGTCGACCCAGTCGTCCATGTAATGGTTCTTCGTTATCGCTTCGTGTGCTCTTGGGTACGTACTGGCGTGTTTCTGAGCGTTGTAATCACGTACGCTATGTGCTAAAAACGGTGAACTCTTCGCTCCGAAGATCATTGAAGTCATTTTATAACGCTTTGGTGGTGACGTTCTGTCGTCGCCTCTCCATAAAAACATTTGCGCCGGCTGATCTCTTTCTAAGATTTTTATCTGTAGAAACATCTCACTGATATCCGCGGTCACTGCTATGGCTCGTTCTCGGGATCTAAAAAGCATTCCCGCCAAATCTCTCAGTAAATCGGGACCTTCTAGTAGTGCGTCGTTCAGGCACACTCCATTGCTTCTAGCGGCAGCGTCGAACACTAATCTCAGTTTACCGGGTTTGTTCACATTGGTCACTGCGAAGTGTGGTAGATACCAAAGCCGTGGGCTATCTATCTCGTTGTCTTGGCTCTCTTTGGCGTAACCTTTTTCAAACATATTATTCATCTGTTTCGTGTATGCTTCTTTGAACTCTTTCGATTTGTCCATCTTTTTCTCGATTGCCATGAGTCTGCGCCGTGCTAGATCGTAGCTCGGTGGCATAACATTCACATTTTCCTTCCATGGTAATCCGACTTCATACTGTCGTTTGACATATCTTACTGAAGTTTCAAAGGCTTCTTTGGCACGAATCTCATCTGGATTTTCACGTTCTTTCTTTAAGATACCCAATGAATCTATTTCAAAGTGTTCTTTCACCATATTGTGTAACTCGTCATCCATGGCACGCGTCGTGCACTGAGTTAAACTTTGCTTGCCGTTGACATATAGCACAGTATTTTTCTCCTTTATCACATGCGACGGCTCTATTCCATGAATCACCCACCCCAGAGTGGTAAGTGATGCTACTGGTTCATGACGTTTGCCTATTAGCAGCCTTCTGCTGACTATCAGGTGCCAATTATCCGCGCCAATCAGGATACGCGGCTTGGCGCTTACATAACATACGTTTTCATTGTTTAGTACACGCATGTGTTTATATCTCAAACAACTTTCATTTATCGTTTGTTTATGAAGTTGCAGATTCTCCATTGTTCTCGCTCTCACCGCGTGCTTCTTATTGCCTTAAGCGATGATTTGAATCTCCACTTCCGTACTTTTATGTGGCACGCTCTGTGCATTCACACTGCAAATGTGTAAGTCTCGAACTGGCCCTTCTGCGCCGACGTAATCTGCTAACTCTTTATCGATCAGTGTAATTGTTGACCCCTCGTCAAGTAGAGCGTACGTACGTACTCTACCCATAGGTCCTTCGACAGTGATCGGACATACTTTTAACAATACCTTGGACGCGTCTATCGAATGATTGACAGATGCGACCACCTCTTGGTTTTGTTCTGGACTCTTGCTGTCCCTTTCTAATGTATGTTGTGGACTCTTGCTGTCCCTCTCTGACATATGTAGCATTCTGTGATGACGTCGACCACAACCATTCTCATTACATACTTGCGCTTTGCATTTGAGACGCCGATGTCTATCTGATAAACATAGAAAACATAATCTTTCTTCCTTTAACCAGTTCCATCTTTGGTTAACTGTCATAGCTATAAACTTTTTACACAGTGACATCTCATGGTCTCCACCGCAACACAAACAGGGTTTCTTTTGTGCCGTCCTCCTTTCTTCGGCTGTGACGTACACTCCCGTATTTTTCTTTCTTAAGTTTGTGTTTGGTTTGACTGACACGACTTCTCTTTTTGTAGCGGAATAGTTCGACTGCGGCGTATATGCGTAGCGTAGCGCTTTGTTAGCCTCTTCCATTAGGAAATGTGACAAAGTGATTATCTCTGGCTCCGAATAGCTTGAGTATTGTACTGCACAGTCACACCATCGAGATTTCAAATGCGGGTTAAGTTTATCAATTATCTCCCGTGTTAGCATTGGATTTCTCAGGTATCCTCTGTTGTCTATGGAGTCCAGCGTGCAAACAATATTCTGTACTTTGATTGCAAATGTATTCAAGTCACTGGCAGTCGGTCCTAGGCGCGGCAGACTCTTCAATTCATTTAGCGTTCGATCGATTATTATCTCCGGCCTTCCGTAGCACTGTTCTAGAGTTTTCATAATTATGTCCGGATCGGATGCGTATGATAATAAAGCCGCTACTGCTTCTTTGGCTTCTCCTCTTAGACAGCTTCTTAATCTAGCCAGGTTCTCAGCTTTAGTGTATGCGCCTGTCATGGTTGATTCTTGCATTGCTGCCTTAAAAGAAAGCCAGTCTGTCGGTGCCCCGCTAAATATCGGCAATTCTATTTGCTTGTCGTGGTGTCGGTCGTCTTGACATGATTTTCTCTAATGTCGCTGCGAGTACCTCCGCCCCGTCCATCTTCATTCGAGGCTCTTCCTCCTTTTTATTCTCTTCCGGAGGTTGTGATGGATTCAAATGACGGTTTCTAACCATCTCTGTCATTTGAACATCTTTCTGTCTTTGTCGCTCTTGAGTAAGAATGTCGCAAGGCTCCTCTGTGGTGGGTAGCTGCGTTTCTTCGCGACGCCGGGACTGCGACTTGTCCAGCCAGTCGTCCACTCTGGCTTGACTATCACCGGCGGGTATGCTCTCACGGTCATCGTCGTCGGTTTCCCTAATTGTAGCTATTTCATATTCTAATCGTTTTTGAATTAAGCTTTTCTCAAGTGCGGCGAGCTTCTCTGCGGCCAATAACTCCGCTTGTCTAATTCCTGCGGCAACGCTTGACCCCCTCGATGACGGTGCCTTTGTCCGTGGCACGTCTGTGTCGGCGTTGGCATCTTGACGCTTTTCTATCGGTGCTGGGTCCGTCTCCATAATATATCCGCTTTCTGCGGGTACTCGACTCCTTGATGTTTGCACCGATGGCGATGCAGGTGGCTCTTCAAAATCACATCGTCTTGAGTTTTCCATTGCTTGACTCCCGGCGGCCTCAGCTTGTCTTCGCGTTGTTGGCATCTTCTTACTTGCAGCCCCTACTCCTAACAATTCCGGACAGGTACGCTACCGTGGGGAGCCTGTCTGGGGATGGATGGTCGTGCAGGAGTGGAAAAGGAGGAACCACCCAGCAGAGAATGTACGCAGCCGTAGGGTGCTCTGTCCTGGCTGGAATCACCAGAACCCTCAGCAGTGCCTACAGTCCGGCCCCTACGCTTGCGCACACCGTACTGGCGTGGTCGGACTAGTTCGTAATCGTTTGCACGATATACGGCAGCTCGTCCGTTGACTGCACCGCCTGGGAACGGCGTTTACTCGGAACAAACACCGTTTGACACCGTTAGGTGGTGAATGCCCGAGCCGCGGTACACCCGCGTCTGGTTACACTTTCTTCTCTTCGTTACACGATGAACGGTTACGACGATGTTGCTTCACTGTTGCACTGATCTTCAGACTGATCTTGATATCTTGCTGGCTTCACTTATCCGGATCGCATGGACCAGACCTTGTTGGTTGTAGGAACAAGCCGACCATGGACTTCTTGAGTGGACTGTATGCGGACGAAAACACTTGTTGATTTCTTCAGAGTTTATTTCTTTTCTTGAAGGTGACCGTGAGAGCAGGGACAATTTTCGCCTGATCACGTCCTATTCTTATTTACATTTCTTAAATTAGCCTAGTGACTATACAAAATTCGTGATTTTCCTTAGATAGACAAAGAAAGAACACACATAGTCTCTTTTACTCTTTGGACACTTTCTCAATCCACCCACATAATAACTTCGGAGAAAAGAGAGGTCCGATATGTGTATTGCTATCTCTGTCTTATATATTCTAAACCTACCTACAGGCTTCTTAACATTTTTTCCACTTACAATCCTACCTACATGGGTTTTTTCTACCGACCTTCAGAATCTGTTAGGGGGACAGGGACAGCCTATAGGAAACCTCCGCCGCGCGTGAGCGGGACGGCCTATAATTATTTTCCTTCACCCCAGTACCTTTAAACAACCATACCAGATCCTACCTAATACTTTAGATATTGTAAGTGGAAATAAGAAACCGGTTTGCTATTTTATTGAAATAAAACAAGCCCTGTGCTAATACATTTCCTTATAAACTAAGGCCCTAACAGAAATTACGTTTATTTGTGATTAAATATAAAGCCTTTCCATACATACATATTCAAAGCTAAAATAATACAATAATAAGGTTAATTACATAAACTAAATATTAAATTAAACGAGATTGACGTGTGTCCGTAACATACCCTATAAAGGATGAAATTTTAACCACCTTCCAAATTTTAATATATCAATCTACGAGACAAAAAACAAATGACGTATTTTTTATTTTGGTGTAGCTCAGTACAAAAATGTCAAGATAAAGCACTTAGAAAATGTCCGCAAAAAATCTAAAATTTTTGATAAAATCAGTTAAAATCAGTTAAAATCAGTTTTATTTCTGCAAATAGGCCCCTGGAGGTGCTTTTACACGTCCCAATATTTAACCTACCACTGCTTCGGGACAAATGTGGGCTAGTGCCGAGAAGAAGCAGCGCAAGAAACTCGGTCACTATTGTCAGCCTCTTTTTAAATAAACATGTTTACATAAGATATATGCCAGTGCGAGCTGATACAATTTAAAGCCAAACGTTCCTATCATTTATATAATCATCAATAGTGTAATAGCCCTTTTTCATTAAAACAACTTTGATATATGATTTGAATTTATGCACAGGGAGGTCAGCAATTGACAGTGGTAATTTGTTGAAAATACGGATACAATTTCCCATGAACGAATTACCTACTTTTCGCAGTCTGAATCCTGGAACGGCAAGTTTATCTTTATTTCGGGTATTGAAATTGTGTACGTCACTATTTTTGACAAAAAATTCGAGGTTTTTACGGACGTACATAATGTTTTCGAAAATGTATTGAGATGCAACTGTTAGTATGTTGATCTCTTTGAATAGCTCTCTTAGAGAGTCACGGGGTCTAAGGCCGTAAATAGCCCGCACAGCACGTTTTTGCAATATAAAAATAGACTCAATATCTGCCGCTGAGCCCCATAACAAAATACCGTATGACATTATACTGTGAAAGTAGCTAAAATATACTAATCTTGCCGTTCCAACATCGGTCAATTGTCTTATCTTTCGCACAGCATAAGCAGCAGAACTAAGTCTTCCAGACAGAGACCTGATATGAGCACCCCATTGCAGTCGAGAGTCTACAGTTATACCTAAAAAGGTAGAGGAGTCTACTGTGTCTAATGGCTCATCTTTTACAATAACATTTGTGGCGGAAAACCTTACATTAGGCAAAGTAAATTTAACACATTTTGTTTTTCTTGCATTAAGCAAAAGATTATTCGTAGCAAACCAATGCAATAATTTAGAGAGGTTATTGTTAACATCGTCAAATGATAATTCGCCCCTCTTAATTTTAAAAATTATTGAAGTGTCATCTGCAAACAATACCATCTCACAAAAATTATACATATAATATGGAAGGTCGTTAATGTATATTAAAAATAGCAAGGGTCCTAATACTGATCCCTGAGGGACACCCATGATAAGGGCCGACCCTGAAGACTCAGTTCCATCAATGCAAACTTTTTGTGTTCTACCTGTGAGATATGAGTTAATTAAATCTAACGAATCATTCGAAACACCATAATGTCTGAGTTTTTTAATTAACGTTTTATGGTCTACACAATCAAATGCCTTTGACAGGTCACAAAAAACACCTATAGCATCTAACCTACTCTCCCAAGCATCGAATACGTGTTTTAGAAGTGCTACTCCCGCATCATTGGTATTTCTACCTTTCCTGAATCCATATTGATTGTGATGTAATAATTTATTCAAACTAAAGTGCGATAAAAGTTGACTAAACATAATTTTTTCAAATATTTTACTTAGTACTGGCAAGATAGATATTGGTCGAAAATTAGCGGGATCGCATTTCTCGCCGGATTTAAATAATGGAATAATTTTGCTAAACTTCATTAAAGTAGGAAACTGTCTATCATCAATACATTTGTTGAAAATTATTGCAAGATGAGGGGCTATTGAATTTATAATTGTGTTGATAATATGAAAGGAAATTCCCCAAAGATCTTCAGTTTTTTTCATATTCAATTCTCTAAAAGTTTTTATAATTAAATCAGGGTTTATATGTCTAAAATTAAATGAAAATTTGCACTCATCGACAGCCGACTTGAGAAGGGATTCAGCTAGATCAGCGGAAGAAGCAAGCCCTTCAGTAGTGGAGGAAGCTACGAGTATGTTTGAAAAAAAATTCTCAAATGTATTCGCAACCTCTGTGCTCGTGTTTATTAACTTATCCCCTAATTTAAGAGAGTAAGCAGGATTGCTTGGTTTTAGTCTACATGTTTCTTTATTTATAATATTCCAAGTAGTTTTCGCTTTATTTTTGGAAGCCGAAATTAAATTATGAAGATAAATTGACTTTGCTTTGGCGCATACTATTTTAAATAATTTGGAGTATTTTTTAACATGGTCTATAATGTTGTGGTTTTGAGATTCAGCTTTTAGACTATACAAATCATATAATGTTTTTCTACTTTTGTAAATACCAGGTGTAGCCCATTCATTAAACTTACAATTCTGTTTGTTGATTTTAACTTTTTTCTGCTTAAAATGATTATCAAATTCATTTTTTACCAAACCAAAATGGCCCTCATATAATTGATCAACATTCTGACTACCAGGCTTTAGTAAATTAACACCATTTTCAATTTTTGCTTTAAATCTGTCTATTTTATTAATAGTAACCGGCCTATACACATAATCTACTATGTTTGGGACACGATGGTGCTCAAATGATGCTTCCTGTCCACTATGGTCTGAAGTTAGACAATTCAAAATGGTTTTTTTTAACACTTTACCATTACAAAAAATATTATCTAAGCAAGTAGCCGACGTGGGCGTTACCCTGGTAGGTTCATCGAAAAGATTTATTAAATCATATGACTTGAAGAGATTAAGAAATTGAGTGGACGTTTGTGTGTCTTCTAATATATTAACGTTGAAATCACCGCATACAACTACTTTTTTACACGATTTTGATAGCCTTCTCAGAGCCTCATCCATAGTGGATTCAAAAATATGGTAATTAGATTTGGGGGGGCTATACACGCTAATTATTATAAATTGTTCCAGCTCAACACATGCTAGCTCAATAGTTCGCTCAACTGAAAGCGACACGATGTCTTTGCGTTCTTTACATTTGAATTCATTTTTAACAAGAATAAGTGATCCTCCTCTAGATGCAGACTCCCTTATGAGCGAACTACCGACTTTATAATTTTCAATGTTTAACATTAGTTCATGTTTTTTTATCCAATGTTCTGTGAGGCAAATTACATGAACATTAAAATCTTTTAAAAATAATCCTAAACCTAACTCTTTGCCGGCCAGGCCTTGAATGTTTTGATGAACAACATTAAAATACATATTCGGCCTAGCTTTTGTCTTCCCTCTTAGTTTAAAGCCTCAGAGGATGTCAAAGGAAAAAAACTTGAACCGATTAGTAAATTAGTACATTTACTAATCGGTTCACTACAAAAAGTTTTTGTTTTAATAACAAAACTGTTAATATTGTAAGCTAGCAAACTTGCTATTTGTTTTTTCATTTTGTTAGGCAGGTGTATAGAGCTGCCAGTCATAACACAACAATTTTTTGTAAATTTGTTGGTGTCAAAAAACACAAATTTGTCATTATTTTGACAAATATTATATAGTAAAGTATTCAATATGTGAATACTGTTATTGTCATCGTTACTGTTATTTTTACAAAAGGGGAAGGCACAGAGGAGAATTTTTTCTATATTAATTTTTGACAAAATTGTAAAATTTTTAATTAAATTTGATTTGCTAATTTTTTTACTATTTCCCACCATAAGAATGAGTGTTGAATTTGAATTTAAATTACTATTTTGTATGCAATCAATTGTTTTATCAAATTTTGCATCTGGCATACAATTATTTATAATATTACATTTCAAATAATTATTTAATAAGGAACCGTAGCCAACTCCTAATCTATCTGAATACATAAAAACATCATTAGCCTTTACTTGTACACAAGGTATTACCTGACTTATATCATTAGAAATTACATGTAAATTGGAATTTATTGATGACAACGGCCTGCTCACATCTCCCTGTTGGTAAGAACTTAATGTGGAATTTATTGTAATATTTGGCAATGATTTAAAACTAGTTCCCTCATTACCAAGATTCAGTAATTTGTTCGCAGCCAGAATGTGTTCATTAATTTGTTCTTCTGCCGAGTTATATAAATGTGTCATTGATTCCAAAGACTTATGCAACTTAGAGATGTCAGCCTGCAATTGTCCTATATCCAAGTCATATTTTAATCTACTTTCATGTAGTTTTTGGTTATATATATCTAAGCTATCAACTAAATCTAAGCGTTGCTTCCTTAGTAAAACATTATTATAAAAGCATTTTAGTTTTTTAATGAGTTTGTTTGTTTTAGATATGTATTTATTTAGTTTAATATATTTTTTAATGTGTTTTTTCTTGTTAAATCTAACTTGATTTCTATTGACCTCTGAATTTACGGCCGGATACGGCCGCCTAGCAACACTTTTTTTACGCGATTCGCATCTCATTTATTCATTACGATACTATTCATACGTTTTTGATTTACCCTTTACACCTTATCAGGCCTAGGACCATAAAAATTGAGAACTAAATTGCGAAAAATATTTTTGGGTGACAGCTTGATTTACATTTTTTACTTCATAAATGGGCTCTAAATACGATACCGAATGCCTTTAAAAATTTTGGAAAGTGGTTAAAATTTCACCCTGTATATTTTATATCACCTTATATGGTTTATTAAATAAACAAAAAGAGAGAAAAATTTGTTAGATATTTCAGTTAGTTATTTGCTGCAAGCCTATATAATTTTAAACCGACTTCCAAAAAAAGGAGGAGTTTCTCAATTCGACTGTATATTTATTTTTTATATTTGTTACCTCAGAACTTTCAACTGGTTGAACGGATTTTAAAAAATCTTTTTTTGTTTGAAAGCTGGTGCTTCCCATGTGGTCCCATTTTAACGAAGTCATGTTCTGATGGTGGAATCCGGGGAAATCGAGAGAAACCCTCAAATTTTATAAACACGTATTACGTTTTTGCACATTTTTCTTAAGGCTTTTCAGTATTTGCATCTGGTAGACATCATTTTGTGTTGATGAGCTGATGATGATGGAAGGTACAACTCCTTAACGGTTAGAGTAGGAGGACTATTCTTTAAATATTATAGGCGCGTATAGTCAGATAGTTGTCTTCCTTCAGGTTAATTACGTGAGCTGATGATGGAAGGTCAAACTCCTAACCAGTTAGGAGTTGGAGGATGATTCTTAAGATTATATAGCGATGAGGGGGGGAGTTTCTCAAATAATTCATACATTTTCATCTAGAAGTATCATCACAATTTTTATGTAGGTACTGTTTCCGGTCAACAGAGGATTAATAATTGTATAATTTATTTAAGACTAAAAAAAATTCATTTGCAGAATTATTTTTGTATTGTTTGGGCTCGGCACCGACTTCAATCTGTTTAGTTGTTAGTAGTTAAAATATTAGTGTAAGTACGTAAATTAAATAGGAGGGACTTCATTCACCCCCGCGAGAACAAAACAGCTTGTTATTTTTGATCTCACTCCGACACCGGTGCTACAGTGGTCGCTACGAGCTTCACCTCCCTGCTACGAGCTACGAAACTACTATAAGCTGCTACGACGCGTCCTCGCTTTCGTCGTCATCACTCGTTCATTAGCTACGAAACTGGTTTCTTAAGAGCGTTACAATTACAAGTGTACATTCGCTATGCCTAATAATCAAACGGAAAACGCGATGAATAAATCACTCTCCGAGTCTAACATTACTGGACTTATAGACGAGTCCAATTCATCGAATTTCGTAAGCCGGCGCGTAAAAAGGAAAGGCAGTCACGACCTCGACTGTGACTTTGGTGACTTTAAAGAAGAAATCAAAAACATGATCTCGACAATGCTGACAGCTCAGGGTAACCAACTTAAGAAAATTACCCCAGTCTTAGCTGACATTAAGGAAACCAACAACAATATTGAAAAATCGATGGCTTTTCTAGCTTCCCAAAACGAGGAACTAAAAAAGAAATTAGACGCATTTGAGATTCAAGCCAAGAAAGATAGGAAAACATAACTCTCCTGGAAGATAAAGTTGAGGACCTGCAGAGGGAAAACAGAAAATCAAATATACAAATTAAAAATGCTCCGAGAGTTGCCCATGAAAGTGAGAAAGAATTGTTAGACATGGTGGTGAAGTTATCGGAGAATGTGGGCCAGTTCATAACGAAGGCAGATATAAAAGATATATACAGGGTTAGAAATAAGAAAGATGAAAACAATAGCCCGATTATAGTGGAACTGTCGTCCACCATTTTAAAGAGAGACTTCATAAGATCCGCCAAAACATTCAATATAAGGCACAAGGAGAAACTCTGTGCCAAGCACCTGGGACACACCAACAATGAGTACACACCTATATACATTTCCGAACAGTTGACTGCCAAAGGTGCTCGATTGCATTTCCTCGCAAGAGATCTGATAAAATCGAGTGATTATAAATTCTGCTGGACCGCTCATGGTCGTGTCTATATCAGAAAGAGTGAAAACACACCAATAATTCTAGTAAGAAATGAACAACAGGTGCAAAACTTATTGCATTTTAAATGACTAGAGTCTGAACTTATCTGGCTGTTACCTTCTTCATTTTTTGTAAGTTTTATCATTTTTGTTACTGCTCGTACTCACATATCGCTTACGCACAGTTATACTTATCTCTTACTTAACAACTTCAAATATCTCAGTCACTACACACTCTCAAACCAACACTTTTATACACCAACACACAACGTCAAACACATCAATATACGCTTTTACACTCACCCTCTCAGACCACAAACAATACTAAAATTTGTATCACAAAACATTCAAAATATTTGTTTTATACCCCTTACTGCTAATAAAATAAGATTTTTTAAAAACTCAACATGAATAACGTTTTGAATAACATTAACGCAACAGATGCTTCTGGCACTTTTACTAACTTTAAATGTAAAATTGATGATCTGAGAAATATTATTACAGTACACAACACAGACTTCACGATAATATCCCAAAACATTTGAAGCATTTATGCCAACTTTGATGACTTTCAAGCAAACATATCCATTCTGGACCTAAACACTGATATTTTCATCCTTACTGAATGCAAATTGAACCTTGATAAAAACATCCCTCAAATAGCAGGTTATCATTCTTTTCAAACATCTGAACATCTCAATCAATCCGATGGAGTAGTCGCCTATGTCAGAACCACTCTAATAGCCAATGTATCTGAAGTCTACTTAAAACAGGCGTCGTGCCTGCAGATATCTACGCCTCAACTCACAATTCTCGGAATTTATCGTTCACCCTCTAATCGTAAAGCCAAGCAATTTATTGACTCATTAGGAACTCACCTGGAACTTATTAGAGGGACGAAAAATATCATCATTACAGGAGACATAAATATTAATATCATCCATAGGCATGACGAACAACCCTACGAGCGCACTAATAGACATGATTATCTAGAAATGTTAGCTTTACAGGGCTTCATTCCAGGTCATTCTATTCCAACGAGAGGACCTAATTGTCTCGATCATTTTATCCTCAAACTCGACCACGCTCACCAAAACACTTCTATTGCTATACTCGATACCACTATCACTGATCACAGTACGATCTTCTTAAAAATTGCCTGCACTGATAAACCACTAATAAATAACAAAACCATAACCAGAATCAATTACGACAAAGCCCTAGATTACTTAAAAACAACAAAGTTATCTGATTTATTAGAATATACTGACCCAAATGTTATAACTGAAGTCCTAATTGAAAAACTACAACAAAGCTTAAAATTAAATACGACTATTACTTTCAACGCCGCTAACAAAAGGATCTTAAAACCTTGGGTCACTCCAGGTATGCTACGCTGCATCAAAAACAGAAATAACATGCAAAGAAGTCTTTAACTTGACCCATATAATGACACTCTAAAATTAACATATAAAAGGTACCGTAACTACTGTAATTGTATTCTAAAAAAGTTGAAAAGAAACTATAATCAAAATCAGCTCACCAACGCTCAAAAAAACCCCAAAAAGTTATGGGATACTATAAACCAAATAACCCAACGCAAGTCCCCCAAAACCCAAAACGTTGAACTACTGCGTGCAACTGCGTCTCCACAGGCTTCTGTAGATATTACTAACACCTACTTCACTAATATTGGAAAACAGCTTGCAGAAAAAATTACCCCCTCTAATTCTCCTACAGTCAATTATAGCACAAGCATAAATCAGGCTTCATCATTTGTCCTATACGATACTGATTATGCTGAAATACGTGAAATTGTCAACTCCTTGAAAATTAGTAGCTCACCAGGATGGGATAATATCCCAACTTCTTTTCTAAGACTCGCTTTTAGTGAAATAGCGCCAATTATCTCCCATATGGCTAACTTGTGTTTCGAACAAGGAATCTTTCCAAGTGTACTAAAGCAAGCTTTAATAACACCGATTTATAAGGATGGCAGTAAATGTGACCCCTGCAACTATCGTCCAATTTCTGTTCTCTCTTCAGTATCTAAGATTCTAGAAAAATTAATTAACATTAGGCTTACAAAATTTTTGACAAAATATAATATAATAGCAAAAAATCAATTCGGCTTTCAACGTGGTTTGTCAACTGAAAATGCTGTACAGGCTCTTACAACTCTAGTAGTAGAAAAAGTGGATTCGGGAAGCAAATGTCTAGCAGTATTGCTTGATCTAAAGAAGGCATTCGACACAGTTTCGGTACCCATTTTGCTAAATAGATTACAGGAAGTAGGGGTGAGAGGCACTCCCCTACAATTATTCAAAGATTATCTTACTAACCGAAAGCAGCGTGTTCGAATAGGCAACCACACCAGTCAAGAAGCCACTCCAACTTACGGTATCCCACAGGGTAGCGTATTGGGACCAACGCTTTTTCTAGTGTATATAAATAATCTTTGTCTTTTAAAACTAACCAATGGTACTGTATTTTCTTACGCCGATGATACAGCTATCGTGTTCTTTGGTAATTCCTGGTGTGAAGCAAAAATATCGGCTGAAAAGGCTCTAGTAAAGATAGCATCCTGGTTGGATACAAGCCTTCTCACTTTGAATGCAGCTAAGACACAATATATCTGTTTCAGTAAAAACATCGTAACGCAACCCCCTCCAGGCTACAACATTAAAATCCATAGGTGCGGTGACTCTTCTAACACTTACTGCTCATGTGCTGGAATAGATAAAGTCGCTTATGCAAAATATTTAGGAGTTCTCGTCGATCAGCGTCTCTCTTGGCACCTGCATATTGAGTTGACAATGAAAAGAGTGCGAAAACTTATTTGGACTTTTAAGACCTTACGTCACGTTGCGAGCAAAGAGTTACTTACTCAAACATATCTTGCACTGGATCAATCTATATTGGTATACTGCATATCAGTGTGGGGCTCAGCTGCTAAAACTTCTTTAATATGTCTGGAACGAGCTCAAAGGTTGCTAATAAAAGTAATGCTTCTAAAACCATACAGATACCCTACTGAAAATCTTTATCAGGAAGCTAATCTTCTGTCAGTTAGAAAACTATACATACTCGACATTGTTATCAGAATGCACAAGTCCCTTCCCTTTGATGCTAAGTTACTAACTAGGAGAAGAAAAAATAAAGTTGCTTTAATTCCCACTGTAAAATCAGACTTTGCAAGACGGCAGTACTCTATGCAGTCTGCGTCTATCTACAATAAAATCAATAAGTACCTTAACATATATTTCAACACAAACACACATACACACGCACACACACACACACACACACATATACACACACACACACACACACACACACACACACACACACACACACACACACACACACACACACACACACACACACACATAATACATGCATATGAGCAGTATTAATAGAGAAAATATATAATTTATTATAGTAGGTATAATATTACTTGCTTGTTTAGTGTCTAACAAGTGTAATTTAGTTAGTTATGTGACTGATTATCAAAAGAGCGGTTCTCCCTACCACAGGCAATGTTTTGCTTAAAGGGGAGCTCCCACATCTAATATTTGTAATAGACTAAGTTACCGAAATAAAATATTTGATTTGATTTGATTTAAATAGGTTTTAAAATAAAACATTGTTCTTGTGTTATTTTGTACTTTTTAGTGAGTTTTTTTTTTTAAGTCGGTTTAATTTTTTATTTAAAAATAATTGAATAGCTAGTTAATTTATTGAAGAGGCGTCAAATGACCAATGGGTCATTTACAAATCCTAAAAAGTAGTTTTCAGTATTTTAGGGAACTTTAGTTGAAGAAATAGGGAATTTCCCTCAATTTTGCATTTGAACTTCGCGGACTAGCATCGATGCCCATACTGGAATAACTTACAACGATATTCACGAAGCACAATGGCAGCTAATTTTGTGAAATACCAATACAGATGAAAGCAAAAGGCCCGCTCTAACCAATCTTACAGGCCAGAGCTTATCTATCTACTTTAAAATATCTGAATGTATCATATTCGTAAATCAAAAAAATAATACAGAGATGTAACAATATGTAATAATCATGACTTCTCATAATACGCTAGTTCTTCTTAATATGTATAGATTTCCTTAATGTACCTCGCTTTCTGTAATATATTATTATGACAACCATAACTTCAGATAGTCTTAGTTCTCTCAAATATATATAGATAGCGTTGTCTGTACCTTGCCTTGCGGTAGGTTTTAGTTTTGACAAATGTATAAGATGTCCACTTTAAGTTTACATAAAATATTAATAGATGGCGATGTATGTATGTCTGGTACAACGCAAGACGTAAAAATATCGTGAATTTATAACAATCAAACCAATTGTATATATAATAATCAAACTATTATGGAGATTATATCTCATTTATATTTTGTTATGTAATCAATAAATATATACGAAAATGCAATTAATTAAAATATTAACCTATAAAATATGTAAAATTAAAATACCTATAAGAACAGAGCGCAATAAAAGTGTAATTTAAATATTTAAAAGCGGCGTACTACGCCTGTCATTTCTAAGCTCCAAAAATACTAACCCAGGCCAGTTTCAAACAAAAATATAGTAAAGGGAAGTAGCAGACTGTAATCATCCCCGGCCATCATTGCATTCAAGTTATCATAGCAATGATGTGTACCTACCTACAATCATAATCACCACCCTTGCTAATTTTGTAGATTTTGTAGATTGTCCTTATTATTAAGCTGATAGATACTAATTATTAATTAACTTTGTGTGTAATAAGTTTTGTTTTCATAAATAATTGCGGGTTGGTTATCACAAACCCGAGCAATGTTTGAAAATTCGAAACTTTTTGTTGTCCAACCCGGGGATCGAATCCGGGACCCCGATGGCCCGGTATTTAACCACTAGACCAACGTTCGAAACGAAACGAAACATAATGTAAATAAATAATTAATAAAATATACTAATGTGATGTAGTTTGAGTAATTGTAAAAATGTAGGTATCTTATAAAATGGTATTTTTTAACTTGATTGTCTAATGGCGCAAAGTGTTCACAAACAAGCTGATTCAATAAGATCATCATCATCATCATCATTTCGTATGGCTTATATCCTGCGTGGATCACACATCAATGTCCAAGTCTTTCAGCCAGCTTGCAGCAGCAGGTGTGCATTTGTGGACTTCCGACATTCCACCAGGAAAACTGCGAAGTTGGCATTCGTTTACCACATGGGAAAGAGTTTGGTCAGGTGCTCCGCAGTCGCACTGTGCTGACTCCCTTAATTCCCATTTGTGAAGGTGGAGGTTAGTCCTCCCGTGGTTGGAACGGAATCGGTTAAGTCGGGTCTAGGATTTGCGGTCAGTGTCAAAACCAGGCAGCTTCTCAGTGGGGATTCAATAAGATATTGCGTGCGTATGGATTACTTAAATTTAAATGTTAAAAATTACAATGTGGAAAATGATATTCTGATAGTTGCAAACCGTTTGTGCTGATCTGATGAGATGAATTGTACGGTACGGTACCGTTCATTAACCTATTCACGCACGCGTCAGCAGATTTACCCGATGCGCGTCAATTTGTTAATTTAGGTCATACTTTTTAATAGCTAATTACAATTGTCTTCACAGTTAGTCCAAATCCGATCACCATACCAATCGCGCGTATTTCACTCATACGACCACCATTTAACCGTTTACTTTATTGTATTTTAATATTGTGTAAAAACTGAATTGTATTACCATTTCACCAGTGACTTTTTATCTACCATTCCTTTCTAAGTGTACAATATTGTTGTCCACATTTATACACATGAGCGGGCTTTCTGTACATCCTATTTTGTGGTAGATACCTAAAAACTCGGCGACGGCGGAGCGTGGTCGTGACCGTATCTCAAATTAAATCTAGCCGACAAATCTTCGCGGGGGATGAGCCGCGGCCGCTACCACCGGGCCTAACGTCAAATTGTTTCGACAAAACTGGAGTAAAAGAATAATAACTCTGTTGACTGCGGTACAGTTTAATTTCGATTTATTGCTCAAGTTTTGCATCAGAATTTTTGTCTGTGTTTATTTTCTTAGTCTGCGCCTGCTTGAAGTAACTTTTTACGTCATATACAAAAATATAAGACTGAACAGGATTAAAAGATAAGAAAAGTGGCTCATCTGAAAGTAGTTGCCACTATTCATTAAGTTTAAATCGTTTAAATTAGAATCTAACTAACTAGTATTAGAACTTGGTTTTATTTTCTTTTGAAAATGGAATAAAATACCGATAGTAAGGGAAAACTCATCTCTGGCTGCGAACGCTACGGCTCGCAATTTGTTCGCGTACAGCCTTAAAAATCCGCATTTTATTGTCTCCCTCCGTTCCAACTTGAACTGTGCCGACGATGGGCTCGTGTACAACCCGGCGAACTTCCCTGTTGTTCCGAACAAAATTACGACCTTGAAACCAAACAGCGGTACGTGCAGCTAAAATGGTGGCTGGGATTGATTATTGTCTTTACAATACAAATATTTATGTTATAAACGTCGAAAAAAAAGATAATATGCATGATTTTATCAACATTTAGGCATTTATTTTAATTACAGCTTTACTCATCAGCGCAATTAGTCTTATTTCTAGTAATCATCGGTTAACGTCAGTCGATAAGGTCTATCCAAGAGATGGTTACATTTGCAACACTTGCCATGCGCCTGCGACCTATCTCCTTCTTGCTCTTTTAGCAGCCTTTTACAACACACATGGGACGAGATGGAAAGGAGTCCTATGTTAGGTTGGCATCTAACAAGTGTTTTCTAATTAACGTGGCTATAGGTAATTTACTACGTTGGTATCTAAAATTTGCGCGAGCAACTGAAATGAAAGATATATATTTATGGATAGAACTGTCGTTTAAAGGGTCATCCATCCCCCCTTGTCATGCATTTTTACGAAAATTCCCATACTATTTTGCATACATTTCTGGTGTCGCTATCTATAGTGGTCATTTGTTAGCATCTCGCGCGTTAGTATGTGCCCTCAGTGATTGCCGATATCTGCAGATTGAGCTGATCAAATCCATCGTATTATATAACGGCCATTTCCAATAACCTATCTATCTTCAGTTTTGGCATATCGGAGATAGAAAACAACTAGTGTCTTTGTTTCTCTGGACGGCAAAAACAGAGATAGAAACTGTTTCCTATCTCCGATATGCCAAAACTGAAGATAGATAGGTTATTGGAACCGGCCGTAAGACATTCAGCGATAGGTCCGACCTAAAAAAACAAAAGTAAGTTTACCGGATCGAATACCAACATTTAAGTTAGTTTTAAGTGTAAACGGAAGCAACAACATTTATACCAAATATCTAGCTAAGGGCGCCATGCAGCTTACCTCTTCTTTGCCTCGGCTTAGCAAAACTTTCAGTTTGTAGTATATAGCGAGCTTGGTTTATGTTTAATTAGATAGTTAGTAAAGTTGGAATAATCTAACCAGACTTTAATTAAACGGGAGTTCTGCACTGCAGAATTCTGAAGATCCGCAGTGGGTATGACTGTGATCACATGAACAATGTTTCCGTTGCAGTTCTAGTACAGCGTTCCTACGTGTGTCTACACTCAGCGGGATACCATGTCTGTGAGACCTATGAGTGAAACAGAGAAGTAGATCTGAATTGTCTTTTGGGGTAGTGGGATCTACCTCCTAGTGGTCCACCCTGGGCTACGGCATCTTTGGTTTTCTAACCAATGATGACGGCTAACAGATCCCTCTGCGGTGGTAGGCTTCGTGAGAGGCCGCCTGGATGCTACCACCCACCTGCCGGAGTCCAGCGCCAAACAGTTTTTCTGTGTTCCGCTAGTGTATGGGAGAACCAGTACCTCTGGGTAAGCTCGCTCCATCTTAGGCTTCTGCTTAACCGTATAGTTAAGTACGAGTATGTTAGTCAAGAGCAAGCACATTATTTAAAAAAAAAAATATGTTTTACTGAATTATGCTGAAAACCGAATTTGTTCTGATTAAACAACCGAAATAAAACTGTTCTAAATGACCTCCAGACAGCGCGATATTAACAAAGTTACGTCTGATGAACTATTAATTGGTATCAACTTTTAGATCTATAATAGTTATGTTCACCAAAACAAAAAACAATCTTCTAACGTCCTTACTTCGGTACCAACCGATCTGCAAATAACTTCCATTCGGCGGACTTTTTCTTTTATGGACATTATCTTTGTAAATTTTACACTAAATTATGAAATTTAAGCTATCTACGAATATAATTTTACTGAAATTACCTATTTGATGAAAAAAAATGGTGTCGGTACACGATGTTTTTATGTAAAGCCGACTCTTCACAGGGCATTTGCTATATACTCGTAATTGCGGGTGAACTGATGAAGCTTGGATTTATCAGTATCCAGATTAAACCCGTTAGTCGACTTGTGGTTGTTTCAATATGAAGAGTAGTGGTCAGACAAGTTTTGTTCGACTTATGGTTACTGGTATTTTCCGCAAAACTGCCCCCTTACTCTTGAATTTGATTTAAGTTCGATCTCGATTCGACCTAGCCAAAATCTGAACAAACTCAATCGAATCGAAATCAAAATCAAGTCAAGATCGATCTAAAATGGCGATCCGTTAAACATTTTCGGTTGATAACGTAATCACCATCGACTCAAAGGTTTAGGTTCACTTTTCAGAGTACCAAATCACTGATTCTCGACGTCGATTCGATTTTGATCGTAACTCGAACTTGTCAAGAGTAAGCCTGCTGTTTGGTAAAATTTTCGATGTGACCATAATATTCAGAATTCAAATATCCAGGCTGAATGTCGCGATCCTTCGCACCCACGATTTCTTCCGCATGGTTATTTAGGGTTTGTCGAAAATGAACGATGTGTTCAAGATGTAGGTACACATAAAATGCCTTTTATTAAATTCCCGGGAGAAGGAAAAAAATTGTTCGCTTTGTGTAGATTCTATTTTAATACCCAATTCTATTTCAATACCCGAAGGGTCATAAAGGGTACATAACTACTCGTACTTTAACAAAACAATGTTAACAAATTCGAATCTCTCTTTCAGGTTTGATAACAATATCTTTATATTTTCTAATTTATATTTCAGGCTAAACACTGGGGCTTCTTAACGTAGTTGACATTAGTGCGAGTTTGCAACAAATATATATAATTCAAAAAATATTTTCATATAAATCGGAATCTTAAAATTTTAGTTTGTATGAAAACTAAAAAAATTTAAATGATGATATCAAATTTCTGACTTCACCACAGTATTTATAAGTATTTTAAAAACCATGGCGCGTTAGATATCTGTCTCAATATTCCTTTTTGTACCCTTTGTATAATCATCAAGTTGGTGGCACTGGTAGTGGCTTAGACTAATCAGA
Source organism: Anania crocealis (assembly GCA_949315895.1). Classification (NCBI taxonomy): domain Eukaryota; kingdom Metazoa; phylum Arthropoda; class Insecta; order Lepidoptera; family Crambidae; genus Anania; species Anania crocealis. The sequence continues at coordinate 5,363,625 of OX438856.1, forward strand.
CCATTGAGTTGCCGAAACATTATAAATACATTCGTCGACACGAACAATGTCTTGGTTGCTCAATAAATCAGACCAATAACCCGGTAAGCGAAAGCTTCGAGTCCACATAAGGCAGTAGTAGTTTTTATTCAAGAATTAATATATTCAATTTTTACCAACAATTTCTTTGCTTAACGAACTGTTTATAAAAATATTAATTACATAATTAAGTTTTAGATGGCCCTATAGTTTTCTTGGTCATTTCATTTAAACATCTCTTTTGGCTTACCAAATAGTAGTATTCAAGTTAATGGGGAATAAACAACCAAAAAAATTCAAATTTCTTACGGCATTGCAAAGCTCTTATTTTTTGTAAGTTGGTCATTGGTCGGGTCTTATTTAGTCTGACTCTGCTGCCGTCTACATTAAACTGATTGCAGCAATTAGTGAATGGTGTAATTCTCGTTTTTCAAGCGACTCTTGTCCTCCCCCTCCAGGAAATTACTTGAACCCAAGTCGCGGCGACTTTCCCGGATTAAATAAAATTGAAGAACTCGAATGAAATTGTTTTGGATTTTCCGCCTTGAATTGATCAGTTTAGTTCGGTATTCATCTCGGATTGCGGGCTTAATTATAGTGAGTGGATTGCTAATCGCATTTATTTGGGGATTGTAAGGAATTTGTGACGATTGTATCGGCCCCTAGATGCGGTAATAGGATTGCTTTCATTATAATGTAGTTTGCCACTTAGCGGGCTCGTTTAGGATTTAACAGTCTGTTTTTGGATTTGTTTGTAACATTATTATCTTCTTAGTCTTAAGATTCTTTGTAGGCATTGTTAAGGTGTTATTTTGTAATTAATAAATCGGATATTAATCGATTTATTATTTCATTAATTTTAATAATTTTAGGCAGTTCCATAATTTTAATTTTATTATTAACCATTTTATAATTGCATTGTTTCAGTTATTATTATGTTTCCCATTCAGATCTTAAAATATTAAACTACTAGCTGCTGACCGCGACTTCGTACACGTGGAGTTTGTAATTTTGAACTATCCCAAGAGGGTCGAAAAATTTTTTTTCATAAAAACATTGACTCCCACCTGTTATCTGACCTACCAAATATACAAGAAAAAGTATTAATATTGATCAAGACGATTCATAGGAATTAGATAAGGCCCTTAGACTTTATTAATATATTCATAATATATCTGTTTTGTAGTTTGGAAAAAATTGGAGGTACAAGTTAGTAGGTAGATAAACGAAAAATATGCGAGAAAAACCTTACCGCTTATTTAACAAATTACCACAGGGTATTGCTAAAATCCCTGCTGTACATAAACTTAAATCATTATGTCAAAGTAATTTTAATAAAAAAGGGCTATTACACTATCAATGATTATTTATATGATAGAAATGTATGGCATTAAATTGTCCTAGCTCGTACTTGCTTTAAACTTTTGTAAACATTTATAGCATACATTTTTAGCTGACAATAGTGACCGAGTTTCTTGTGCTGCTTCTTCTCGGCACTAGCCCGGACTTGTCCCGAAGCATTAGTAGGTTTAAATATTGGGACGTTTAAAAGCGCCTTCTGGGGCCTATTCGCAGAAATAAAACTGATTTTACTGATTTTGCTTGCATAGGTACTCGTTGGTATAAAACTAAGAACTATTTAGCACTATTTATTTAATGAAATTCATTGCAATCTATAAATAAGTTTTTTGTGAGCTGTTTATCATTGCGTATTGGCGCATAACTCGTGAAACCGTATGCTTCATATTACCAATTTAGCCGTACAAATTCGAAAATAGGCACTATTCCAAAACGAGATATCATACTTACAAACTCAAAGGCGACAGTAACGTGGCGAAATGATTCATTTCGGACGCATAGCGCGCGGACAAGAGCAAGTTGTATATTAGGTGTTCCGTTGTTTTGCTTTATGTGGCAATAAACGGGAAGATTGCAGCCACCCTCTATGCGTCGAGTCTGCGGTTGTCAGATTATATTATCAGAAGCCGAAACCAGCTTAAGTTAACATTTTTCGAGATACTCCACGCCTGTTGACGTTATTATTAAAACTTCTATGGTGTCGTCATAATTTGTTTAAACAAATTATATATACATAAATATACATATGCTTGTAAAAATTTTGATAGCAGCATTTTGAGTCAACCTTGAAAGATAGAAAACTGTAAAATTAGCAAATCATTCATCGTCATCATTATCCAACAATGAAAAAATTTTTTTATTTCCAAATGAGCCACTATTTCTGATATTAGCGCGTTCAAGTAAACAACAATATTTTTAACTCTTCAAGCTTTATAACAATAGTAGGTATTTTATGCTCACCTTATATTTTCCCCGTATCTCAAACACTTACCTAATTATGACCTAAATTTTATTGACAAATTCCGCAATCAAAGGCTAATGTTGTTGAAACGAAAAGGGAAGCATAAATACTACGCTAGTGTTGAACACTAACGGATTTGTCGAAATTAGTTTCATTGACGTATCTACACGTAGTCTGAATGTTCACGACCTGAATACAGATATGGTGTAAACCTATAACAAACTGAAGCTATCAAATCGCATATTAATATGTATTTAACTGTCACAGAAACTAGAATATGGATATAAAGTCACGTGCAGGACAATCAACCATAATATTTGTTTTCTTGTCTATTTTGTTGTCTATTGTTTTCCAGAAAAATATATGCAATAATAAGCTTAAGCCTGAATTTTACTTGCCCGAATTTCATTTGCCCGAATTGTTTGTTTATCATAAAAGATATTTGATATACTCTTATTTGCCCGTACATTAGATTCAATAATGATACGAGTGCCATACGTATTGTTATTCATTTTATTAATTGCAATCATATTATATAACAGAATATTTCAACGCCATACTTCATTAATTTCGAATATATCTAAGCTATGCATTTGCTCATGAAATTCCTATAGATGCACAAAAATTATTTAAAAACTTATTCTAAATACATTGGTGGGTAGGCAAAACATTTGTAGGCGATATTTATTGACAATAATTTATTACAAAACTTTGCCGAAGCTTGGAATGGGGAAATCCCATCCCGGCTTTCTGGCACTTCGCGGGCTGCTACTGCGGCACGGTCGCTACGCTCGCTCGACTCGTGCATTTTCTTTCATGTTCTAACCTTTTTTTTCGCAGGAAAAAATGCATTACGCATACCTACTGCTTCAGGGGCAGCAGTAGGGTATATGGGACTCTCTTGTCAGTGCCCGACAAGCATACCCACTAAAAAGACCTGCGGTGTACCTTGCAACGTATGTTGGCAGTGTATGGGTTTCCCTTAGGATGCCCTCCATGCACCGCCTACGTACGGCCTATGCCGGGCCTCAGGCATAAAATATGGGTGATCCTGTACACCAGGAACCACCCCCAGTCTGGCAAGCTGTGCAATGCGAGCGTTGAGCCCCCCGGCCCAACGCCCACTAGCCTGCTAGAGGGGGGAAGTTGAGTTCGGCGTATGCCTTCTCGTCCTCCCCCATCTACGACTTCGGGACGGGTCCGCAAGCAACCTCGCCGACCCGATCAGTGGCCACCCTTTACAATGACATTGCATGTCGTTGCAAGGGGCCGCCAACGTCTCACGCCCACTCGCTGCCCAGCATAGCTCAAACCATACTGGGAAGCGAGCGACTTCCGTCCACCGCGGGGCTGGCGCCCCAACGGCAACACCGCCGTCGCACCCTCCAGCGCGAACGGCCACAACAGGCCACGGGCCGAAGCCCGCTACCACCGTCTTCATGTTCTAACCTAACCTAACCAAACCAAACCTAAACCTATTGATCGTTTAGTTTAAACCGATTTTTTTTTCGAAGCAATATCGATGGCAAATGATGTTATGGCATTTATGATAATTACGGCTTACAATAATGATTTATTTATTTATTTATTAAACCAAACTTATATCTATCATTACAGGCTACTTACACCTAATGCGACAGTATAGCATTGTTTTAATTTTCTTAATCTAGACTTATATTTAAGTATGTGCCAATTAAGTACAATAATTATCATTAATAACATATTACAGTCAAAGCAGCCCTTGTGAATTCAATCAGAGAGCAAGTAAATAGATCCACCCGATCCGCTAGCGTGTTGAGGAGTCGCGTGGCGCGTGTGAGTGGCGCCTCCCGCAGCAGAAAGGTGCGCGCGCGCGGCGCCGCCAGCAGCCCCGGCCGCCGCCTCCGCTCCATGATGACAAATGATGTTATTAAAATTGACTTTATGGGAAACAAAGTTTCTTTCACGTGACTAATAATAAAAAAATATTATGTCTGTTGACCATTATAACAGATGAAATTTTGGCAAATTAATTTTGGGCAAGTGGTAACCCCTTCGAAACATGCGCACTGGGAGATATTAATGTTCAATACTGAAAAGATATGGGCATAAAGACAGAAACATTAGCCTCGCGCATACTTCTGAAAATGAATTTGGACTTAACCAAGGTTATGATCAATAACCATCTAGATCCAAAAATTTTTTTGGATTCCCATAACTCAAAATTATTTCCAAAAATGCCTACCTTGCCTTCTTACAACGTGGACTTGGACAAATTCTGCATTAGGCTTTAATGACTTTGAAAAGGAGGTCAAGAAGATGATGTTGCTGAGCTACGCAACTTTAAGAAAATTACGCTGAATTGTATCATCACATGTACCACCAAGTTTGAATACATTTTTTTTTTAACTAATACGGCCTAGTGGTTATGTCTTCCGCTTCGGGGCTAAGACGTTGGACACTCACAGTTCCGCTGATCCACCAGTTTGACGTATTGTTATATTCCAGGCTGATAAGGACCAATCTTACCTTACTCTTACCAGGGCATCCAAAAATGGTGGTGGTCGTACAGCCAGCTATGAAATGCGCTAAGATTAGCAAGCTAAAGTAGCTGTAAGCTGGTCATATCAGTCGGAAAGCTAATGGCCACTGGGGCAAACGAGTCTTTAAGTAGCGTTACACACCCTCACCCCCATTTAGATGGAGTGTTGCAAGATCAAAAGGCCGCAGGAAAAAGCTACATACATACAATAACAATAATCAGCAGTGGACTACTTTAAAGGTCGTTCGCCTATACATTTCAGCTATTCGGTTGTGTTGTTACTAATTATCATGTTAGGTTTAATTAGTGTCGAAAGTGCAATCAAAACACGGCGGGCATGAACATGTTCAGTCTCCTCCATAAATTACTGGATCGCTCATAGCCGTACAGTAATTGCATACAAGTTCAGCCAGTGTAACGTAATATACGTTTACGAGTAGACTCCTAATAATAATATGTACTCGTCCACTAGGTGCCAGCGAGTATGAGCTCAAATTTATAATACTTTATGTAGGCACTTTTTGACAAGAAATAATCAAAAAATTGTGATTCATTTTAATTAAGTTAATATGAACTATCACATTCTTATATAGCCCCAACTAAAAAAATGTACCCCATGGCAAATTATTATCGCGGTAACCGGTTGATACGAGGGCTTTGAAGAATTAAACCGGAAAATACCTACTATCTTTCATAATAACGCAAACAGTCTTATAAACCTATTTTAGCTATTACATTATCTTATCTGTGCTATTACACTGTTTTGTCACTTTCTTTCAAATGATGACAGCGCTAAGAAAGAACGAGACAAAACAGTGTGATAGCTAAAATAGGTTTAATTTAGACTGTTTGCTTTATTTATACTAACATTATAAAGCTGAAGAGTTTGTTTGTTTTTTGTTTGTTTGAACGCGCTAATCTTTGGATGTACGGGTCTGATTTGAAATATTTTTTTTGTGTTAGATAGTCTATTTATCGAGGAAGGCTTTAGGCTATATAACATCTTGCTTCGACCAATAGGAACGAAGCATCATAGAAAAATATTGCAAAAATAATCGCGCTCATAATAACAGAATTTGACGCGGACGAAGTCGCGGGCAACAGCTAGTTATGAATAAGGAAGGGGGTTAAGGTGTATTTGGAAACAATTGCAGTATGGACTAACAGTCTTTGGTGTTTACCAGATGATTTAATCTACATAATGGACACAAGCATCTAATAGGTAACATAATCATAGAGTACTTAAATAAATAAAAGTCTCTATATATGTATATCTATTTATTCATCCGGAATATATCTACTGCTAGATGGGTATTCTTTTGCTGCATCGGTTCCATGGAAATAATATTGTTTTATTGCTTGGACATCACAGCAATACATAAGATCGCAAAAAATAAATAATAGTTATGAAAAAAAGTTATAAACAAACAAGTTCAAAAGAAGAAACATGTATCAGCAATACCCAAACTGTTGGCCACGACTATGGTTTTCAGCGAGCCCATGTTGATGAAAAGTTTAAATTAAATGACCATAATGAATGAACCTTCTCCTACTGCTTAGTCCGTTGTTTAAAGTTCATTTAAATCGACAAAAAAAGAGGCTACTATTAATTCAAAACCAATCATTTTTGTAGACGAAAATTCCGTCGGCATTAAAATATGAAATCAATCGAACAAAATGTCAAAAAATATTTTTGACAATGAATTATATTAACATACCTAATTCAATAAAAAGCCAATAAATTGCACCTTGCTCATGGTACCTGTAGCTATGAATTTAACAGAAATGATTGTCTGGCTACATACAAAATTTGGACGTAGCAATTGTGCACAAATGCACATCCCTTTGTGCTCAAAAGCCTTTTCCGAACAAATAGTCAGTTCCAACCGTATTTCAGAGGTCTAGATTCACTGATGCTTCCTGTACCTATACTCGTACACAGCGGTCAAGCATAGAATCGCATCGAATCGCGTACTAACTCTGTAGCATTACCTTTAATTTTGAATAATAATATGCATATTTAGTCTTGTGGAACAGATAAAATAAATGGTCGTTATTTTTAAAAGTTAGTAAGTAATAAGTGAGAGTTTGTTATTTCATATTCCATAACTCAGTTAAACAATTTTCAATCGACGAAAAAAGGAGGTTCTCAATTCGATGCGTATAATAGAATTCTATACAAGTTTTACTTATGTATAGACGGTGAAATATAGTACTAATGGTAAATGGTAGATAATTACAAATCGAAAATAGCTTATGTTCATATTAGCTTAAAAACACTATGGCAAAGAATGAATCAGGATTGCAATATAAACAGCTGCTTACCACGAGAAAAACATATTTTATTAGCATGTAAATGCTAAACCTTGAGAAATTTTGGGAATCCCAAATCAAGTGTGTAATCTATGGTATTGCAAGGTTTTCCGCAACATACGGAGCGATATTTCTCACTGGCCACAATAAACACGAAAATAAAAGTTAATAACGCTTACCTGAAGCAATAAAATATATTAATGTCAGTCCCTAGCAGGCCGCCACACTCGTATACGTGTACGTACTATTTACGGCATCTGAGCCCTTCTCGCTATTGTACCGCGAAACATTAACTAAATTTAGGGGTTTGTAGAAATATCTACACTATATTTATCTGTTGAGGGTGCGATTTTGATTTGTACTCAATAAAAGTTGAGATTTTTGCGTTTCAATACTAAATTAGCATGCATCAGCATAAACATAATTTAAGGCTTAAAGAGCTTGAAAAATCATGAATTAATGTATTTAACTAATGTTTATTCAGTTTAATAAGTTTAGTCAGGACTTGGAAGTCAGGATGTTTGATTTTAAATATACTCTTTCTATTTAGTGATTAAAGACGGCGTTTTCTTTTATGTTTTCTTTTTATCTATTTTACATCTGTTTTACAGGGTTATTGTATACCGAAAATATACCATATTCTCTTTAGCTAATAGTAACAGCCTATAATCATCCCACGGCCGGTCAAACGCCTAGATCATTGAATTCAAGTTACCATAGCAATGATGGGTACAGGCATAATCACTACGCTTGCCAAATACGGGTTGATGATCACAAGCCCGAGCAATGTTCGAAAATTCAAAACTTTTGTTACCCGACTCGGGGATCGAACCCACTTACCTAACTCTTTATTTAATTACTATTGATATTATAGTTATTCGAAATAAAAAGAATGAGAGCTTTCTTCTCACATTACTAATAAATAAGGTAACATTTGTTTGCCATTAATTAATTAATATTGTTAACATTTGCATGCCATTTTGTTGGCATATCCTGCATTGAACTTGTATTTCATAACAACTCTGTATACTATGCTTAAGCAAATAAAGATAATTTTAATTTATTGTATTTAACTAATATTTTAATTTAACGCCCTGTTGGTCTAGTGGTTTAAATACCGGGCCAAGATCTCGGGGTCCCGGGTTCGATCCCCGGGTCGGGCAACAAATAGTTTCGAATTTTCGAACGTTGCTCGGGTTTGTGATCACCAACCCGCATTTGGCAAGCGTGGTGATTATGCCAGTTCCCATCATTGCAGAGGTAACTTGAATTCAATGATGGAGGCCTTTTCCCTGCAGTGGGATGATTATAGGCTGTTACTTTACTTTTTTTATTTTAATTTATGGTCGGTCAGGTAAGTGACTCGTATCGTCCGCGTGCCCAATACATTTTAAGTTCTGATTAAGTGAATTTATGAATATTTGACCGTTAATAACTTTTTATTTTCCGAAAAATCTTTGTTTACATAGTATAGAACTATACTTTTTAGCATAGCCTCAGCTGCTCCATGCTCTGTATAAATAGCGCCCAAACAGATCGCATGTTGTGCGTGCAAGCCTTTGGAAACAGGTCTTCTTCTTTGTGGTGACTCTTTAATTGGGAAGGTTGGCCGCTAGTTCCCCAAACTTCTTTCTGTCCATTGCTAGACAGAATTGATCCCAAACAGGTGCATTCCTAAAATATCAACGATATGCGCTAGACATGTACCTACCTCTCAAAAAAATTAAATGTCACTTGTTACTTTGCTTGGTTCTTTTACGAAAGGTTCGAAGAAGCATAAATTTACGGGATGGGACTTTGATATCAGTCACTTTGACGACTTTATACTTAGTCCAGTCATAAGTTCTGTTACAAATGAAAATGCTTTTTTTTTTAATGAAGGAATGTTATATTATTAAAACTTATACCTACATAGTTATTATTAAAGTCTCAAAAATCAATGTCGCCGTGTCGTTGAGAACAGGCCATGTCCTCTAAAACTGACCATAATCTGAAATCTAAAGGGTTGAGGTCTGGGCTAGATGAAGGCCAGTCTTCAGCTCTTATAAAGTCCGGAACGTTGGTTTCAAGCCAGGCTTGTGTAGTTCGTGCCTTGTGACCAGGTGTGGTCTGGAAAGGCCACAGTATATTTTTTTAAAGTGTATTGCTGTGAGGTTTCACAACATGATCCAAGACTGTATCTTGATATACTTTGGCTAAAGTTTCCACTCCTTTTTTACAAAAATGTACTTTTGTGACTCCTTGATAAGACACGCCCCACCAAACCATCACTGACGCAGGACGATGACTACGTTGTACCTTTCCGACCACTTGAGCAGCTTCTTTAGAACTGTGAGCGTACACTTTATCATTATTGCTTATTTTAGTGTTCTTTTTCTTTTTCTCTTTTCTGATTTCTTCATCAATAAAGAGGATATTTCTGTGCCTTTCACCTGCGTATCGTGACAAAGGCGTTTTGATCGATCCACTCTCTTTAATTGTAAAGATTGATTTAGGGCATGTCCTGTATATCGACGATAAGCACCGAGCTTCAGGTCTTGTTTTACAGACAGACGCGACAGAGTACAAGCGGGAATCTTCATTTCTCGCGATAAAACTGTTTGCTTCCTAATGGAGTTTTGACGTATTCTGGCTTTAACAACATGAACGGCCTTTGTAGTTCTAACTGCGCGCGGCCGCCCCGATATTTTCTGGTTTTCGACAGAGGAAGTGTTGTTGTACCCGTTGATAGTACGATAAACGAACATACGACTGATACTATGTACTCCATACCCACCACGGAACATGATACCCACTTTGTACAAGGCGATAGCTGCAAAGCTGCAATCCTATTTTCTTTAGTACCCCATTCCATATTGTAATTTGATAATGAACACGAAAAATATGTGAAGTGGCGTAAAATCGAAAGAAGTTATTAAAATAATATACCTACGTGTTCCAAATTCAAAAAGATTAAAAAGTTAAAAAAGAAATGTTTTATGTAACAGTATTTATGGCCAGGGTAGTTAGTTATACAGGCTGACTTTTTCATCATCGTCAAAAAATTTTACAGGCGTAAAGTATCGTACTCGTATACGAGTATTTAGAGCCTATTTATGAAATAAAAATGTAGGTCAAATTTTCAACCAAAAACATTTTTCGCAACGTAGTTTTCAAACTTTACGGTCCTAAGCCTGAAGTATGAAGGGAAAATCAATAACTTATGAATAGTGTCGTAATGAATGAATGAGATGCGCAACGCGACAAAAAAAGTTAAGGCATACGGCAAAGCCAACAGGAAGGGTTATGATTTAAGTTCCACATTTGCGGCTAAACTACTCAGCAGATTTTGATGAAAGAAAAAAGAAAGAAAGAAAAATTATTTGGCATCAGACAAAACCAAATACACATATCAATAAAAATAAAATACACTAAACCACAACATTTAAAAATAAAATAACAAACTGATGCCAAAAGGGTCTCCCGCTCAGCATTTGTCGTGGCAGCTTAAGGCACGCCACGACGCTGATATTATGAAAAAAAATTAAATCGATTCTTTATTATAGTCCGGGTGACATAGGATATCTTTTGTTAATAAAGCTACATAGCTAATGCTACAACAATATATTAGGGTACTTTGAAAAAAAAAGTTTGCAGTCATAAGTGTCATAACGAGTGGAGTCACAGATGAAATAAGACAAGATTCTGATTACAAAAATGTTTGAACAATACAGCAAATATACAATCAATGCATTTTCGTAGTCGGGTTACAGTTTTACAAACTATTTATCTTTTTTCATGATATAATGTTTTTATCTAAACAATTCAGCGTTTTGTGCATTTAAGCAAAACCGTAAGCAAAACCAATATCATTATCGTACCGAAATAAGTCACGGATGCAAAGTAAGTACATAAACATACAGGAACACGAATGTGAAATTAAATAACGTCAACTTTTGTAACACAAAAGCATCCCAGGTCGGATATAAGCTATTACTGTGATTAAATTTCACTCATATAAACATTCAGCGAACTCAAGTCCTTACAAATACTCGTATGTAAAGCAGGTGGAGAGGGCTTATCCTCTCCCGTTGTAGCATAGGCTAGGCGTATGCGATCTTACAATGTTTTTTGAAGTGCATTTTGCATTGCGTTTATCCTAATATCCTTACTAATATTATGAATGCGAAAGTGACTCTGTCTGTATGTCTGTTACCCTTTTACGCCTAAAGCCGGGTCCAGACGAGTGTAACGTGTAATGTAATCCACCGTGTAATGTAACACGAATTCTACACAAGGACGGCACTACGAGCATTTCGTGAAACGCTCGCGCCGGCGCTCGCACTGATCCATGGGCTGTCGGTTTTTTGGGCGAACACAAAGGCGCTCGCAGTGCTTGTTTGGAAGGCGTTCGTAACGGTTGTGATGTGGAGTGACAAAAAATCGCTTGAACTTATTAGTTTGTATCAAGAAAAAACCTGTTATTTGGGATCCAAAAAGTCCGGAATAAAAAAACATCGGAAATACGATGCTGGGTGTAATATTGCTCATTCATTAGGAAGAGATGTAGAAGAATGCAAGAACAAAACGACGAAAAAAAACGACCTTCCTATTCAGCATGTTCTTAGCAACTGAGTGAAAGAAAGAAAGAAACATTTATTTGACACACATTAAAGAATCACACAGAAACATTACAAATAAAAAGTGTCAAAAAGGACTCCCGCTCAGCATATGTCGTGGCTGCTTAAGGCGTGCCACGACGCTGATATTTTGCAGGAGCCTAGAATTTAAATAAATAAAATAAAATAAAAAAAATAAGATATAAGATATAATAAGATATAGGGGTTACTTATAAAGGAGTGGAGAAATTCAAATACCTAGGCTGCCTGATAAATGATTCCAATAGCAGAGAACAGGAGATTGAATTTCGCATTCAGAATACCCTAAGATGCGCGGCGGCTCTGCATAAGATGCGTCGGAAGACTAAGATTAGAGTCTATAAAACCGTCATAGGACCTATCTTAATGTACGGATGCGAGGCCTGGACACTAACCCTGAAAGAGGAAAACAAGCTTCTCGTTGCCGAGAGGAAGATTTTTCGTAAGATCTTGAACCGACACAGAGGGAGGATGGTAGCTGGAGGATCCGTAAGAACCAAGAACTGGAGGATCTAGTGTCTGAGCCGAACATCATTGGAGAGATAAAGGCAGCAAGACTCCGTTGGCTCGGGCATCTAGAAAGAATGCCGGATGACAGGGCGGTAAGGAAGGCGTACATTGCGCAGCCTGTAGGTCGTCGACCGGTTAGCCGACCGCGATACCGGTGGAGGGATGAAGTGGCCAAGGACCTACGTGCTCTGAATGCAGAAAACTGGGAGGAGACAGGGCGCGATGGCGCCATCTCGTATCGTAGGCCAAGATCCACTTCGGGTCCCTGAGCCAACAGAGTAAGTAATAAGATATAAACATAAGAATAGGAAAAAAAAAGTACATAATATAACAAGACAATAATTTGACTTCACAAAAAACACATACAAATAACTAAACAAAAATAAATAAATAAAAACAGAAACAAGAGGAAAAAAAACAGAAAAACAAAAAAAAAAGCAACAAGCAAAAACTGAACCAAACTATGAAAATTAACACAAGAACATTTTGTACCAGAGAGAACACAACCACTTTTAAAATCTATGCTCAAAACATAAACTAAAAAATGACAGTAGTTGTATTCTCTCTGCTCCATATCGGATATCCGCCCACCTGCAGGGCATGGTATTGGTTGGCTAGGAGAGGAGTGGAAACAGCTCTTGAAATAGATTCGCATGTATACACAATTCCCTTTGAGTTCGTGTGCCGTCCTCACTGTTGACGCTAAATTAGGCTAAATTACACGTAACCTTACATTACACGTTATACTCCTCTGGACCCGGCTTAAACTACTGAACTGATTTTGATGAAATTTAAAACAAACACGGATTTGACCTTGAGAAAGGACAGATTTTATTTGGTATCCCACTTCTGGGCACAGGTTTCTGCCAGCGATATATAACGTGAAGATTATGCAGGCAGAGTTGCGGGTGTAAAAGCTAGTAAAAAGTTATTGTGTCGCGATTACAACTAACTAGCGAAAATATGAAATACTTACTAGCTTTTGTCCGCCACTTTCTCCGCGTGGATTTCGGAATTGGGTTCAGAGATAAACGAAAAATATGTGCTTAAAGAAATAAAAATCAAGGAAGGTAAGCGTTGTTTTTTTTGGTAATTTTTACTTTCTATAAGTACATCATATCAAAATTTAACTTACTTGAACTTATTTATGTTTTAGTTAACATAAATAAGTTCAAATTATTATTTTTTTTAGCATATCGCTGTAATGTCATCACATTTTATTAGGCTTCAGAGTTTCTAATTGAAATAAGAATCGCACTCCTCACATCAAAAGGTTCGGGTGCGTGCACAAATCGCTCCGTGTATGGGCAGCCTTACTCGTGGAGCGCCCTTATCTCTCAAACTACAGCTTGTTTATCGTCCAACTCCCATTTATGACTTCGTTATTTCCCTATTCTGACGATATAAAAACGTCGTCCATAAGAATAACTTGCTGCTTTTATCTCCTCAAGTACGTTGATAAGAGAAAATAATGAACGGACTCGCACACATCAATCCAGATTAACTTGTTATTGCGGATAAGTTAATCAAGTCTCCGGTAATGATCTAGCCAGGAGGAAATTTTTGTAACAAAAATAAGCATTTGTGGGACATAAATGAGCAATGGGGTTAGTATTGGTAATAGCTATTATGAAATTGTTTATTTCTTACATGTTTTCCCTTCCGATGATCAATTCTAGCCATAGGTACACGTACACATTTGCATAAGAAACTGGCAACACCACATGGGCATTTATCACATATCCTTTGTAATGCAGTGTACAAGAACCTATGAGAATCTTTGTACGAGTATTTATATAAATATGTTTAATGATTTTAAACTGGTTTTGAAGAAATAATGGTAAAATTTTGTGTTTAAATGAGTGTTTGAATTTTTATTCACACCTAGTTGTTTCACAACCACCTACCATAAATTTACGTGGATCATAATAATATCATTAGACGATACTTGAAATGAGATGTTAACCCACAGCCCTGAATAACCGTATAATTTGAAATAAATTCAAATTTACAAAAGTTAATTTAACCTTTGTACACACGGGTGTAATTTGGCCGTGCGACGCTGTGTATGTACGTAAATACCGTACATAAAAGAGGCGGTGTAATAAGGTCCAGAGGCATTTGAGTCGAGTGGCGCGCATAACAGGTCCCCTCGAGCATGCACTGCTTCATAAAATATAATAAGACTATTACCCTCTATATGGAAACAGGTCAAACGGAACTCTACATGCAAATGGGAACTGAAAAACATTTTAATTGGAAATCACGATGTGACGCGATTGCAGAACAATGAGGATGGCGACACAGTTTGCGGCGGAAGAGTTAAATGTATCGACAACATTGTAGTTACTTAAAACAAAATCTTTATGAAATTCTCGCTTTAATTTTAGATTGTTATTTGTTTACATTGTAGAAATGAGAACTTTATCCATACTTTAATATTATAAATGGGAAAGTGTGTGTGTCCGTTTGTTTTTTTACGGCAAAACGGAGCGTCGAAATAATTAAGTGGAGATAGTTGAAGGGATGGAAAGTCACATAAGCTACTTTTTGTCTCTTTCTAAACCCCCACTTCCCTAAAATGGGGGATTGAAATATGTATGGAGTATATTCCGCAATTTTCAAGGTAGAAAGTAAAAATTGGTATGCGGACTATTTGTGAGTGAACAAAAAAATCGTGCATCATTTTTTTTTGGGATTCCTACCCCAACCCCTTAAGAGAGGGGGTGAAATTTTATATGGGACTTATTTTTGCAGTTTTCAAGGTAGGAAACTAAAAATCGGTACACAGACTCTTTGTTACCAACGAAAAAAACCTGTGTTATTTTTTTTGGAAATCTTCCCCCAACCCCTAAAATAGGGAATGGATAAATTTGTGAGACTGTCCGCAAAATTAGTACAGGTTCTATGATAAAAACGAATAATTAAATTGTGTTCTACCTAAATCAGGAAAGGGGAACCGTGTTATCCCGGATTTAACGCAAGCGAAACCGCAGGGAATAGCTAGTTTGTTCATAAAGCCAATGCCACATAGTGGGGTAGGTACCTTATGCAGGGATTATTGGTTACTTCTCATTAATATGTTCTGCATTGATACGTTTAAAACCTAATTTATTTAACATTTCGTTAAAAGTAACAAGATCAGGTTCATTTATCTTTGAGATTATAAATAAGCGATAACCGTACACGTTGAGGCGCTGTGTCAAAGGTGAATTAGAAACCCCGTAGCAGATTCGAACTCGTGCACATACAATTCCGTATTATGTTACTGTCCACCATTCAGGGGCTACCTCATCATAGCAGCTAAACAATTCATCAAACCGTAATTTCAAATCTTCTATAACAACCTTATTATATAACCATATTAATCCCTCAACGCCCAGGCGGCAGGCGCCTGCCACGATAACAATTGATTTCAATTGTGTCTGGAATAACTCACGATCGAGGGATTAAAATTTGATATAATTTCTTTTTAAACCACTTATGAGGAGGCCTACGTTCAGCGATGGATAGATAATGGCTGTTGATTTGATTTGATTTTTAAACAAAAATATGTAAATATTAAAAATTATTTTGTAGAAATAGCTATGTCATGTTCCAAACATAGCGTAGGCATAGTAAATTACCCTCATACCAAGCGAGTACTATGGAATAATACTTTTATGTGTAAGTACCTTTTTTGTGACATCTTACCTACATCCAAAAATAGAGTTTTGTCTTCTTTCTTTGATCTTAACTTAAGTTCATATTTGGGTTTCTCTTATTGCTATATACATAAATAACATTTTACCTAGCCGGAAGACAGAAAATCCTTAAAACTTTTTTTTTACTTTGTTCATTTTATACCATTTTGTCACACTTAATCCTTAAATTTTTTGAATTAAGAAACAATAGCCGGAGTAGAAGCATCTGAATCAAGGCTCTTAGCGGCGAGATGTAGATCGTTAGAACAATTCCAAAGAGCCATAATGATTAAACTTTATTCTCGCAATTAACACGAAAGTAAGCCCCCAGCCTGAGTGAATCCTTATTGCAAGCAAACATACCTTATACTATTACAAACATAGGTTCATAGATTGACGACCATTTGGATCAGCGGTAGTTAACGCTGCTTCTAAGCCATGGGTCGCGGGTTCGATCCCCGCACAGTACAAATATTTGTGTGCATGAACATATCTGTTTGTACTGGTCTGGGTGTTTTCTATGTATTACAAGTATGTATTTACAAAAAAAAAAAGTATTTAAGTAAGTTTATCGGTTGTCTAGTTCCCCATACGACAGGGTACTTTATAGTAGTAGCTTAATTTGGGACTAGATGGCTCTGTGTGGCCCAGTGAGGCATGTCTTAAAATAATTATAGATACTAAAATACTTAGGTTTCGCACAAATTTATTATCAGCAATCTGTTTTTCGAATTATCGAACGTTGCTCGGGTTTGTGATCACCAGCCCGCATTTGGCAAGCGTGGTGATTATGCCAGTTCCCATCATTGCAGTGGTAACTTGAATTCAATGATGGAGGCCTCTTCCCTGCAGTGGGATGATTATAGGCTGTTACTTTACTTTTTTTTTTATCTGATATTATCAACCAAAATTATCAATCTTAGAAATATAAAATAATTTTGATGAAATCTTGAATAAAGTGTATCGAACGAAACGATGTTTAGACGTTTCGTTGTGTTGTGTTGTTGTGTTTCGCATGCTGTTTTTTATACGGAAGCACTAATTTATTTAAATCCTGTAAACTGGACTAGACATTATAGACCCTCATGTGATGTGTAATGAAAGATTGCGACGGAGGGTGTTGTTTGGGGTGTTGGGATCTACCTCCAAGTGGTCCAGCCTGGGCAACGGCATCTTTGGTTTTCTAACCATTAATGACAGCTAACAGATCCCTCTGCGGTGGTAAGTATTAAAAAATATAAGTGAGGTACAGTGTCGTCGACAAAGAAAATTAGCATTTCCGGTTAATTCAAATTACGTGGATAATAGAATTGATAAACCCATGAAATCATAAAGCACCATAAATATTACACGAGTAACATATTTAATAACAAAAAAACAGATAAAATCTTTCGTTTATAATATTACCACATAAGACACCGATAATACCTACTGTTACAAAAGATGCGGTAATTTAATTTGATTGGCATTATGATATGAACTATTAAGAAGTATTGTCTATTCGATGATGTCAACTACTAGCTGAACAACTAAACGTCATTCTTTCACATTCACATAGGTACCCACTTTTTATAACATGATTTTTTTTAAATTTGTTATTATTTATTTTTTTTATTTACTTTACAAACCTATGTCTGACGAGAACAAACACAATGAAAAAGACTTAGCAGTTGATTAGAAATTGTGCGCGTATATTTCGGTGATTCATTTTATTTATATATAAAAAGACAGAATTTTCTGTAATTGTTAAACCTGACTAATTAATTTATGTTTTTTCATATGCTTTGATCTTTTAAATATTAACATAGTAAATTAAATAGTAGCAGCAAAATTTAGAACATGATAAGAAAACATTTCATTTAGCGTTTTTTAATTATTATCAATAGAAAGCATACCTACACATTTTAATGATCATCTAATTGACAATATTAAGCATAAAATATAATCATACTATCATTCTTGTAGGATTTCTAAGAGGTAAGCAACGGTAATGTGTCTGATACTTTTTTAAATAGAGCACAAGCCATTTTATTTAGTTGCTAATAAAAAAATGTACTGTAAATTGATGAAAGATATAATAAGAACAGCCGCTAAAAGAAACTGTCTCTACGTATCATGTGATACTCACGAACCGATTTTATATATTTAGACAAAATGAGGTGGAAACAATTCGGTATTCCAAAAATACACAAAAAACTTGGCAATAGCAGCTAATGCATGTGAATATGGAAAAAGTTTCCGAGGCACCCATTCACAGCGCAATCTCAAATTAAATCTCCGAGGCGGCCCTGAACTGTAGATGCGCCGTTACGAAAAAATATATCGATACCAACATATAAGCTGTAATAAATTATACCTTCTGCATGCAATCCTAAAGTCGTTATTTGGAGCGCAATAGAATTCTGATTCCTTTGCGCTGTGCTGATGAAGGGAGAAATTAATAAGAATAATAACCCCGAATGGCAGCTTGTGGCGAGCTGTTGGGCAGTAGCGACCCCACGGACCTGATTGCTCCCGGGAGTATCCCTGTTCCTCACCTCTGGCTTGCCTTTATTGGTCGGCTGGAGTGAACACTAACGAGGAACATATAGTAGACTCAGTAACCCAGTCCACTAGCACCAGACACTAAGATAGGCTTGTAAGATAATAGAAATTAATGTAAACGGGACAATGTTAAGTCCACACTGCCTCAATCTAGAGTAACAAGTATAGAAATTATACATGTGTTAGATATAAGTTTATAAAATTGTCGCAATTGCGAACACATTGTTAATTTAATTAAGAAATAAATTAGAAGTGTAACAAACATAGTTACATAACAACGATAGAAAGTAACCATTTTCAATGGAATAGTCTTAAGCTAGTAATTTAGAAAATTTTATCACTGTTAATTTTAAGACTAAGAACTATATAAAATTGTAACAAAATTTAATTAACCCTTTGAAATAACCAAATAAAATACCCTGTCTATAATTAATCTAGAAATAAGAAGATGGAAAAAAATAAATAAAGAATAAAAAATAAAAGCCCTAGATAGCAAAATTCCCTGAACAAACATATCAGGGGACAGAGCTGAGCCTTTAAAGGGCGACAAAAAAAAAAAAAAAAAAAAGTCCACTAGCACCAAAACCCATAGCCCAGTATCCGTTCTATCCACTTTCTGCAATAGTCCTGCACTAACCGGGGGTTGTCTTTGGGTGTACTTGTGTAGTGCGAACAGGGATAATCGTCGGTTGGTGTCACATTACATCATTCAGATAAATGTTGTCTAACGGGCCTCTGCGAGTTGGCTTCGGCCCCTCGTATGTCTTCCAAAGGTCCGGGACTCCATAGTCTCGTAAATCCCTTAGGAAATGACACACATAATAATAATATATGCTGGATTACAATAACAACGGTTAATTGTTAACTGATCACTGAAATAAAATTATAAAATATTTAGCGGTACACAATATGTTTATTTTTTTAACTTAAAAAAGACTTAGAATTGTACAATTTAGACGGTCTTATCGCTTGCAGCGATCTCTACCAGACAACCTTTAGGAAGAGGAATGTTGAATCAGATTTAAAAGAGGAAAGGCGGCGGAGAGTTTTCAAATGTGAAAGTAACAAAATATAAATAGATTTAATATCACAACCTAAAATACAATATTACCCGCATAATAAACTACATAAACCATACACACAATATACATATACACAAATACAAATACAAACCCAAATACATTATTAAACGAAAGAGGATCACGTGACCAATAAGGAATAGGAATGTAGGTATATATAAATAATAAAACACAGGATAGGAATTAAAGTGAAAGAAGATAGGTTTTAAGTCTATTTTTATATTTTTAATTCAGACTGCCGAATCATCAACGGAAGAGAATTCCATAGACGTATGGATTTTACAGTGAATGCCCGCGAATAAGAATGGTAAAAATGAAGAGGAGTTACCAGACGGAGTTTATTGGAAGACCGCATATCGTGACCAAGAGCGGACCGTAAGAATTGAAAACGCTCCTTTAGATAAGATGGTGATTTTGGATTGCTTAGGAGATTTTAGCAGTCTACATAATCAAGAATGGGAAAAAGAAGGGCTTGAACCAGTGCAATTTTAGTGAGTATTGGTAAGAAATTCCGTAGGCTATTAATGGACGCAGCCGTTGCAAACACTTTCCTGCTAACCTCCGCGATCTGTGTTGTCCAGGTGAGAGCGCTATCCATGTAAACACCCAGGTTTTTAACAACAGGGCTACATGGAACATGCCGCTGTTACCTATTTTGCCGACTGCCTTTTTCTTTCGGATTCAAAGCAGCATATACCGGTTTCGTCACCTGTTACAATATTAAACAACAGTAAATGACTATCCTCCGTTGATCTATTATCTTTTTACGGCACCACTGGACACGCAGTCATCTCTGGTCCTCTGGTAAGTCATGTAGTACTCGTATCCATCGAGTACGAAGCTGCCGAACTTTCAGATGCACATTATGTAAAATATTTTGCATTTGGTGCATTCCGATAGCAAGTTTTTTTTCCAGTTTCAATAACTTCTCGTATGGTGTTAATATTAGAGCCTGTAGCCGCAGTTTCTGGCCGACCTTCACGTACCTCATCATTTAGATGATAGCATCTACAACTGAATTCTCAAGCCATGAATACACAGACAGGCACATGGTGCTTCATCACCACATGCCCATTAAAGACTCTGGCTACCTTCTTGTTGAATTAAGCCACAACAAAAATCATAAAATATCATTCAATAAAAATGTTCAAGAGTTAAAAAACATTTGATAGCGACACACGATTATCGGAAGGACGTCTCAATGAAAAACAAATGACAGTCTCGCAAAAGTAACATGTTCATCTCTGAGTTATTTTTTTTTTGTAAATGGTCAGATTTCAGTATGCACCACGTATGTCAGCAATCACTAATTATTATTACAATCAAAAATTATTATCTAAAAGAAAAACACCCAAAAAATGCCTGAGTCGTACCTACAGAATTTACTTATATCTCTAAATTCTATTTAAAATTAAACGAGAGTTACCTAATTATACTAAAATCTGTTTAACTACGGAAAACATTAAGAATTTTTAATTGTATTTAATAGCAGCGTTTTACCCTAAAATAAAACGCATATTAAAATACTTACCTCACTGGAAGCTTTATATTGAGATAGCATTTCCGTTTCCCGTCATTTGCCTACCCTTTTTAGTACGTAGTTTCCGGCTAAGTGGCGCCACCTGGCGGTCGTGTGCTTTTGAAGTTTCTTAAAATTTGCGGCACACTATTTTGCTCATTGGCTCAATTGCACCAGGCAGAAATAAAGTGAAAGCTTCCAGTGAGGTAAGTATTTTAATATGCGTTTTATTTTAGGGTAAAACGCTGCTATTAAAACACTGTACCGTAACTGGAAGCTTTATATTGAGATCTGTTTGTTATCGCCTGGTGACGCCACTTAATATTATAACGCCTTAGCGTAACGCCAATGTGACAGATTTAAAAATAAAGTATTTATGATATTGAATACTTTTTATTTTAAGTAAGACAATATTCTTTTCCGTGTGTTACACAGGAGTAACAATAAAAATTAACATGTAATATAACTATGAAAAGGTAAAAATTCAAACTAAAAAGCTTTCTAGGAAATTCTTCTAGCAATCGCATTGGTTGTGTAAAAGTTTATCAATACTTGATTTAATTTCACACATATAGGATTGTTGTGATGTTTTAGCTGATTACTAATTCCCATGAGCTAGAACTTCGTCGATGGGGTGATTTTCTAACCAGTTCTTGGAAGCTACACAGATCTTACGCTATCTGGGGTAGCTGTGTAATCAAGAAACGTTTTTACAGTTCCTGCTATAACAGTAAGGTACCTACGTGACGTAGGTACTGCACCTCAACTGATGAAAATATTGAATAATTTAAAATCGTTTTTTATCTATCACTCAGCGATGTTTTAACTAATAGTAAATATTATAATTTTAATCACCGAGTTATGAGGCTTACATTTTTATTATTTATATTCAAAATTTATCTGTAGACAGTCTGTCAGTACCTATGTATTGCTATCGGTTGTAGAACCAAATTCAGGCCATACGGTAAAGTTTTTGTATTATGGTTAGGTAGGTACTTTAGGTAGGGTATATTCTAAGGTCAGGTCATGAATGCATCTGCCTGAACAAATAAGTATTAAAATTGCTATTTGATGTAATGATTGAAACATTCTTGTGTCGGTTATAAATTTATAAGTACACTGACATCCCATACGGTTTGGGATTTTTAATTTTTTGTAAAAGCAATTAATTTAAGAATATGTTTTACTAGAACGTGAGTACTTCACTGTTCATGGTTCAGAATCGCATTATTTTCAGACAGCTAATTTATGTGTAAAAGTATTGTATTATGTGATAATGCACATATTAAATGTAAGCCTGATAAGAATTGCGCCAATTGTGGAAAAGTAAGGCTTTTAATCTTTATTGTTATTGAAATTGTCCTTGAACAACAACAATTCTAAGTTACTTGACAAATTTATAAAATAGACTCACCAAGAACTTTTAAGTAAAAGCTTTTCTTTAGAGGTCTAGCCTTCCACCGCCTCACCAACCCCCAGATTTCCTTTTTTCCATCGAGGAAATGTATCTGGAGGTTACTAAGGTAAGTGGTGCTGCAAGTGCTCAGTCTCTGACACGCCAGAACACTTTCTCCCATCATGGCAAAAACAACCATCTTAAAAGATTTAGTTGAGTGAGAGCACCCTGGATATTAGAAATGTTTGTAGGAAGACGCATTGCCAATGTATCCTGAAATGCATTCGATGCCGATCTAACGTATGATATTTTCATTAGAAATAAAGATTTCGTACTTTCCCTTTGCGAAGATGTAGGTACACCTGTTATTATTTTGTCACACTAAGAATCAAACTGTGATGTAGTAGTGAATGTGGCTCTGAAGAGCATTTAGTATTGGTAGCATTTCTTTACGGATGCAATGTCAACCTTTTCTTAAATAATTTAACTTCCCGCTATCGCAATACCTTTTAAGTTAAACAGTTTAACTCTTGACCCTCGATTTCTAAACCTTACGTATTTGGCATGCTTAAATGCTACAATTGCGTCAAACTGTATTCCTAGTTACGGCCTATAATCATCCTACTGCATGGAAAAGGCCTCAATCATTGAATTCAAGGTACCTAAGTAATGATGGGTAAAATGAATTGGAAAAGAGCTTGATCCAGGTCCAATCCAGGGTCAAGTGATTGCTGACAATGTGAGCACCTTTGGAGGCAAATAGGTCTATTATTGGACATTCCCGTTTTATAATCACGGGATCTGTACAGTGTACTAGTCTGTTCGGACTTTGCAGTCGGCAGTGCCTATTTGTCGAATATGTGGAATTTAATGGAACTAGTAAGTTCAAAATTCGAAATATAATTATTGAAATCAAGTCTAGGTTTAAGCGCAAACCTGCTTGGTCTAAAGCATCCGTAGTCAAAAAACGCCCCTGGGAAGGGCAATGCAACTGTCGATCTGCTACTACAGTTGTTCGATAACCACCACTAGGGGCTGGAATCTTATCAACTATCTATGATTTATGTGACAATGCGGCACGACAAAAATGACGAAATTCGTTCATATCATTAATTCAATTCATCTTTGTAATTATTATTTTACTTGATTGATTTCTTTGTTGCAGTTTTTCTATTCGTTCATGTTTTCACATTATTCCATTTTTCATTATATAGTTAATAATACTTTTTTGGGGACAAAAAACCGATATTTCTAAATTCACTTGCCATCGCAACTTCTGCAATGTTTGAACCATAACTTTTATATGCTCGCGAGCATTTAGATGTAACAGTAAGTGTCAAGTACACTAAGAAGGGTTCTGACATGAAATATTCGATTTGGCCTTATACAGGGATAAAAACCAACTGCATGACTACATTCGAGTTCACAAGTTGAGACTTTTGACACAAAGGAATGCGATACTATAATTCTTTCAAGTCAACTTTTTTAATACCTCTTGGAGTATTAAAACGACCTCGGGTACTTTAATCGAGCCGCGAGCCCTTTTTTATGAAATGAACATCTGGCCATGTTGCAAAAGCAGGTCCATTCCTTTTTGAGGGTAGCTGGTACAAAGCAGGCGAGGTAGCCCCGCAAGGGTGGATAATTTTAGGCGTATCGCTTGCATGAAAAAGCCTAATTTTAAGTCATTGCTTGAATCTCTTTGATCTAGCCGCGAGCCCTGATTATGAAATGAACCTCTAGCAATGTTGCTATAGCAGGTTTATCACTTTTCGAGGGTAGTTCGTGCAAAGTAGGCACCCGCGAGGGTGGATAATTAAAAGGCATAGGCTTACATGGCAGAGCCCGATTTTAAGTCATTGCTTGAACCTCTTTGATCGGGCCGCTAGGGCCCTGGTTATAGAATTAACTTCTAGCAATTTTGCTTTGGCATAACTTACCTTAGGAGGATAGTTGATAAATAATAAGGCACCCCGCGAGGGTGGATAATTAGAGGCTTGCATGGCAGAGCCCGATTTCAAGTCATTGCTTGAACCTCCTCGAGCCCTGGCTATAGAATTAACCTTCATTTTTGCTTTGGCAGTACTTACCTTAGGAGGGTAGTTGATAAGTAAGTAGGCACCCCGCGAGGGTGGATAATTAAAGGTATAGGCTTGCATGGCAGAGCCCGATTTGTATACCAACTACCCTTAGGAGGGTAGTTAATTAATAAGTAGGCACCCCGCGAGGGTGGATAATTAGAGGCATATGCTTGCATGGCAGAGCCCGATTTGTATATCAACTACCCTTTGGAGGGTAGTTAATAAATAAGTAGGCACCCCGCGAGGGTGGATAATTAGAGGCATATGCTTGCATGGCAGAGCCCGATTTGTATATCAACTACCCTTTGGAGGGTAGTTGTTAATAGGTAGGCACCCCGCGAGGGTGAATAATTAGAGGCATAGGCTTGCATGGCAGAGCACGATATGTATATTGTAAGTAGGCACCCCGCAAGGTTGAATAATTGATAGCATAGGCTATGAGACTTCTAAATTTTTTATGCCTCGTCCACACGAGAGACAGCGCTTTGATTGATTGTTCTTAGCTGTGTGGATTTTTTGCCCTTTGGAGGTCAAAAAGCTTTACGAATGCCATCTGTTTTCTCCAGAATGCATTTGAGTGGAATATGGATCTACACTAAATAAGACGGGTTTGTAAAGGTATGCAGGCTTTAATAAGTGGATCTCTAACTTATACTGAAATCTCGTCGAATCTCTGTAAATGCTGCCCGGTGGCCACAAACTAATTGCACTTTATTAGAATCCGATTTTATTTGTGAATAATTCTTTTACCTTCGTGTACAAATTGTTAAAATTAACGTCTGTTTAATTGAAATAAATTTACGACTGAAACTCGCGTTTATAAATACGGACTTACGTAATATTTTGGTAAATTTCTTCCATTTTAATGAATAGGTTGCGTGAATTCAAAAAATCTGTGTACTTAGTAATCTGTTGATCAAAAAAGGGGCTCCACTGACCTCAGAGATCTTATATCAATACTGATCATTAGCGGTGTGTAGGTATGCTATTTTGAGGCACTTGTTTGCCAATTTTACCCATTTCATAAAATTTAACACTAACACGGGATTCTTAAGGCACTGTTTTATAATTTAAATGTAAAGAAAGGCAATTCGCCCATTTGGTCAAGCAATTTAGCATTAATTTGATTAGAATAAAGATACATTTATTAAGCGTATTTATTTTATGACGGCACCCGAGGTGCCGTTCACCTCGTTAACCGGCTAAAGAGGAGCTCGAGGAGCTGCCAGCCGAGCCAAACAAACCACTCAATGCTAAACGGAAAAGATACCATACACTTTTACGTATTACATCATGACTTTAATCCGAACGGCAAAACCGTTAAGTCACACGAATATTAAGGCAAGATATTTCATGTTTTATTAAAAAAATGTTGTTTTAAGCAATAAAATTGCTATTGGAAACTGAAAATAAAATTCCTTGAAATAAAATACATAACATTTTAAAATAATGAGGGTAGGACTTACCAGATTTGTGTACTAGTTTGTATAAAAACTCACTTGGTTATAATAAAATTCTGCTCTGAGAATTATAATATCACTGAATTTTAACGATCACCGAGACAGGGCTTGCAGTGAAGGTGTTGTTACGACGGTAAACTAAACGCCAATGAGCAAAATAGTGTGCCGCAAATTTTAAGAAACTTCAAAAGCACACGACCGCCAGGTGGCGCCACTTAGCCGGAAACTACGTACTAAAAAGGGTAGGCAAATGACGGGAAACGGAAATGCTATCTCAATATAAAGCTTCCAGTTACGGTACAGTGTTTTAATGTATAATATTTTGATGCACTGAGTTAAGATTATTCAATTCTTATTTGACACACGTGACTTCCTGGAGGTTTCTGGCTCCTAGATTTTATTTGTACAAAAGCCTACAAGTCACTGACTGAAAAACTATTTGACTCATTCATTTTTATTTAGCATTTTTTTTTGCAAAAAAAAAATTGAAATTAACAAATCATTTAAAATTCCATTTAAGTTTAAAATAGGAGTTTTGTTCTGTGATATTCTTGTCTTCTTATCTAAACGCGTACAATAATAAATTAAATTAAAAATAAAATGTTCTTTATTTGAAAAACACTTACATAATACAAGGTTCGAACTGCTCTCGCATCGATATGTCTAAGGTTGCAGGCACATCCCTTTATAATGTACCCGTCCGCGCTTATAAACATCACACAATACGCCTTTTTCACAGCTTTCATTTAGTAACACATCAAATCTTGCCGGTAACTTGTTTATAACCATTTTATATTTCATTTTTCGGCTAAAGATTTCATAAATCTTTTACGGCAACTCTCGTCGTCTGAATTCACATAGTACACATTATACATATATTTATATATATTTTATAATCAATTGGCTAATAAAGCCGCGCTTTAAGAAGTTTAGGATTATAATTTTTCGGGAAACAACACGTCTATTAAAAAATTGTAGGTACTCGTGAAATCATTTCCCATTTTTTTTAAAGTAATTTTTATGATGATTTAAACTTCCATGGTCACTATTACTAGAGTTGATTGATATGGGGTTTATACCATGTACCTTAGTTTTTATGAGTTCCCGATATTTCGGCACTGTTGCAAGCGCCATGATCACGGGAGAACTGATGTCTATGCGGGTGGGTAGTTGTTAAGAGCAGACAAATCGGTCTACCCTCCGTCGTAGTCTTTTATTACACACGATACCGGTACCACTGTTTGAAAACTCACTATTACTACACTTCTGTTCTCGACACACAACACTTACAGTATCCAATCGAGATATAGCATTTTTTGAATTACTTCTGTTTCCGCAAATTTGAACCACTGGATTCCATACACTAGATAATTTAAAGCCATCTTCGCGATTGAAATTTTTGTGTTTGGTAATTTCAATCGCTTCTCTGACCATCCTTGGTATATAGTGGTGTTCTGTAGAAATTATCTTCGCGTTGTGAAACTCAATCCAGTGATTAGGACCCGAGTGTATGAGGTGTTCAGCGATAGCTGATTTATGTGTGTCGTTATTTTTGACCGCTTTAATGTGTTCCTTCACCCGGCAAGCCACCGTGCGTTTAGTTTGGCCGATGTACGAACTTCCACAACTGCAGTCAATCTTATAGACACCTGGTTTTTCTAAAACGAGATTGTCTTTAGGTGATCTTAGACACTGTGATACCTTTCTTAAGGGAGTGAAGACAGTATTTAATGAGAATTTCTTTAGGATGTTTGAGATCTTGTCTGTCACTCCTTTTATGTATGGCAAAAACACAGGTTGCCTGTCAACCTTATACCTTTGGTGTTTTAACAGTTTTCTGGTAGGAAGTCGTCTGGTGTATCCATTTCTCCGTAGTACATGTTGTACATGATCTAGCTCTTCCTGCAGGTGTTCTTCATCGCATAGATCATATGCACGGTTGGTCAAGGATGCTACTACGGAGTTGAGGTGTCTAGGGTGGTGGTGCGAAGTAGCGTGAAGGTAACGGTCAGTATGTGTAGGTTTTCTATACACTGAGTGGCTAAGTGAACCGTCTCCCCGCACTCCAATTTTAACATCTAAAAATGCCAGCTGTCTGTCATTCTCAATCTCACAGGTGAAGTTAACCTTGGGGTGGATACTATTAATACCTGCTAAATTCATTTCAACATCGTCCCTGTCACATTTCAGTATGCAAAACACGTCGTCGACATACCTCTTCCATAATTTAATTTCTGTGGGTGCAGTGGCGATGGCTTTCTCTTCCACATGTTCCATCCAGATATTAGCAGCAACTGGAGCTACGGGGCTACCCATAGCAACCCCCTCTATTTGCAGGTAGTACTGACCCCTATACAAAAAATAGTTTGTCGACAGACAATGTTGCATCAACTTGGCATACTCTATAGGGATGTCGTTGTTTTGTAGCTTCACCTTTACCACTTCCAGACATTCGGCTACTGGTACATTAGTGAAGAGCGATTCTACGTCAAAACTGACCATCAGCTCATTCATCTCCACCTTAGTTTGGTGCAAAATGTCTATAAAATGGCGAGAATCCTTGACATGCGATGACGTTCGTCCCACCAACGGCTGCAATACACTTGCAACGTGTTTCGCCAATTCGTGTGTAGGTGAACCAATTTGGCTCACGATTGGCCGCAGCGGCACATTTTGCTTGTGTATTTTAGGCAGGCCATATAGTTTTGGAGGCTGGACATTCCTGGGACGCAGTAGAAAATTGAGAATGTCGTCATCAATGACATGCGAGCACTCCCTAATTAGAGCCCGAGTTTTGCGATCTGTCCGAGCTGTCGGATTGTAATTTACCTTTCTGTACGTGTCTTCATCGCTCAGGAAATTTGAGATTTTTGTCTCATACTCAGCGGAGTTCATAACAACAGTCGCATTCCCCTTGTCCGCTTTCAGCACTATTATGCCTTCATCGCTCCGGAGTTCGTTTAATGCGTTCAGCTCGAGAGTGGTAATGTTCTGTCTCGGTGGCTTAGCATGACGTAACGCTACGGCAATGTCTTGTCTTAAAATGTCCGCATCTATTGATGGTATTTTGTTGCGTACGATACTTTCTTCAACCGATCCAATCACCTTCTCATAGGGAATGCGTGATGGTGTCATGGCGAAATTCAATCCTCTTTCTAAAACTGATAACGCAGCGTCAGACAATTCAGTGTTAGACATATTCACGACAGTTCGAGTTGGGAGCGAGTTCTCATGGTAGGTGACCCATGACTTTTGCTTTTGTAGTAGCGATTCATATTTGCGATTTTGTCTCAAAGAACTTATTTCTTGTGAACGTTTAGCTTGTAAGTAGGTTACGCGATCGCAAACATCAAAATCACTAGCTAAAAGAACCTTGCTGCATTCGAGATGCACTTGGTATAGTTCGCACTGCACTTTGTCAATTTGGTACCTACAGTTTCGAATCGATTTGCGTAAAAGTTTGACACTCGCGTTTCGTAGAACACTTGCGGAGCCATGGATGTCCAAGCGAGGCTTTATGCGAACACATACAGGAATAATGTCCGCATCACGACACTTCACTAAAAAGGATAGCGATTCCTTCAAACACCCACTCTTTTTCCGCGCGCGTTCAAGATGTTTAATTAACTTGGAAACTTCCGGCCCGTACCGGTTAGTAATATACTGATTTAAACTTCCATGGTCACTATTACTAGAGTTGATTGATATGGGGTTTATACCATGTACCTTAGTTTTTATGAGTTCCCGATATTTCGGCACTGTTGCAAGCGCCATGATCACGGGAGAACTGATGTTTAAGACAAGACATTGCCGTAGCGTTACGTCATGCTAAGCCACCGAGACAGAACATTACCACTCTCGAGCTGAACGCATTAAACGAACTCCGGAGCGATGAAGGCATAATAGTGCTGAAAGCGGACAAGGGGAATGCGACTGTTGTTATGAACTCCGCTGAGTATGAGACAAAAATCTCAAATTTCCTGAGCGATGAAGACACGTACAGAAAGGTAAATTACAATCCGACAGCTCGGACAGATCGCAAAACTCGGGCTCTAATTAGGGAGTGCTCGCATGTCATTGATGACGACATTCTCAATTTTCTACTGCGTCCCAGGAATGTCCAGCCTCCAAAACTATATGGCCTGCCTAAAATACACAAGCAAAATGTGCCGCTGCGGCCAATCGTGAGCCAAATTGGTTCACCTACACACGAATTGGCGAAACACGTTGCAAGTGTATTGCAGCCGTTGCTGGGACGAACGTCATCGCATGTCAAGGATTCTCGCCATTTTATAGACATTTTGCACCAAACTAAGGTGGAGATGAATGAGCTGATGGTCAGTTTTGACGTAGAATCGCTCTTCACTAATGTACCAGTAGCCGAATGTCTGGAAGTGGTAAAGGTGAAGCTACAAAACAACGACATCCCTATAGAGTATGCCAAGTTGATGCAACATTGTCTGTCGACAAACTATTTTTTGTATAGGGGTCAGTACTACCTGCAAATAGAGGGGGTTGCTATGGGTAGCCCCGTAGCTCCAGTTGCTGCTAATATCTGGATGGAACATGTGGAAGAGAAAGCCATCGCCACTGCACCCACAGAAATTAAATTATGGAAGAGGTATGTCGACGACGTGTTTTGCATACTGAAATGTGACAGGGACGATGTTGAAATGAATTTAGCAGGTATTAATAGTATCCACCCCAAGGTTAACTTCACCTGTGAGATTGAGAATGACAGACAGCTGGCATTTTTAGATGTTAAAATTGGAGTGCGGGGAGACGGTTCACTTAGCCACTCAGTGTATAGAAAACCTACACATACTGACCGTTACCTTCACGCTACTTCGCACCACCACCCTAGACACCTCAACTCCGTAGTAGCATCCTTGACCAACCGTGCATATGATCTATACGATGAAGAACACCTGCAGGAAGAGCTAGATCATGTACAACATGTACTACGGAGAAATGGATACACCGGACGACTTCCTACCAGAAAACTGTTAAAACACCAAAGGTATAAGGTTGACAGGCAACCTGTGTTTTTGCCATACATAAAAGGAGTGACAGACAAGATCTCAAACATCCTAAAGAAATTCTCATTAAATACTGTCTTCACTCCCTTAAGAAAGGTATCACAGTGTCTAAGATCACCTAAAGACAATCTCGTTTTAGAAAAACCAGGTGTCTATAAGATTGACTGCAGTTGTGGAAGTTCGTACATCGGCCAAACTAAACGCACGGTGGCTTGCCGGGTGAAGGAACACATTAAAGCGGTCAAAAATAACGACACACATAAATCAGCTATCGCTGAACACCTCATACACTCGGGTCCTAATCACTGGATTGAGTTTCACAACGCGAAGATAATTTCTACAGAACACCACTATATACCAAGGATGGTCAGAGAAGCGATTGAAATTACCAAACACAAAAATTTCAATCGCGAAGATGGCTTTAAATTATCTAGTGTATGGAATCCAGTGGTTCAAATTTGCGGAAACAGAAGTAATTCAAAAAATGCTATATCTCGATTGGATACTGTAAGTGTTGTGTGTCGAGAACAGAAGTGTAGTAATAGTGAGTTTTCAAACAGTGGTACCGGTATCGTGTGTAATAAAAGACTACGACGGAGGGTAGACCGATTTGTCTGCTCTTAACAACTACCCACCCGCATAGACATCAGTTCTCCCGTGATCATGGCGCTTGCAACAGTGCCGAAATATCGGGAACTCATAAAAACTAAGGTACATGGTATAAACCCCATATCAATCAACTCTAGTAATTTTTATGATGTACCTAGGTATGTTTATAAATGAAATATGTCATGCTTAATGAAGAAATGCTTCAATTAAACCTTTAAAAATTAAATTAAAAAAAATCAAGTAGATCTGCAAAAATATTAAGTAGGTAAATACATATACAAGAAATGTATGAAATCGAGATTCTGTGGTTTTCCCTGGAAGTTTTCAGAATTTTTAGAATTAGGAAGAAGAAATAAATGAAATATATTAGAAAAATGGGTGCACTTTTTATTGGGACATTTTTTGACGCTCATTGTGTATCTAGTTTTGTATACTACACCAATGGTATTTTCATGATTTTTGATGAAAAAACATTAACTCATTCTTCACCTGAATTGAAAAATATTAGTTTTTAACACATTTCTTAATTATTTGATAGAAGAACATTTCAGTAAAAGTTCTTTAGTGTCGTCTGCTCCGAGGTCACGGGTTCGAGACATAATATTCTGAACATATTTCCACTGGCAAACATCAATTTATAATTATCTATGTATGAGTGTGAGGCTAGTATTTGATCACTATGTTCATATGTACCCATATCTTAATGTGCAAATATGCACACTGTCATTTTGGTTGGTGCAAAAATTTTACGAACAAATACAACAATATTATAAATATACACTTTATTAAACACATAAACGGCTATTTCACCTTATAATAACGAACAGCACCAAACTCATTAAGAATACATAATTTATTTTGATACAACACAGAATTTACATTTTGAAAACGTAGATTCAAGTATTTAAATCATCTCTGTTTGAAACAAAAATTAATTGCCTCGTTAAATTGTTATTGTTAACGTTACGTTACTTAACGTGGGGTTGAGTAAAATATTCCTAAAACAACAAACCACCTGATGCTTTGGCCTGATAATATTATAACTAACTTAAATTTTGTATTATCATAAGGTATTTAAATAAATAGCCGCAGTCAAACTGTATAAATTGACAAAATAATCAAGATACTCGTATTTGAAAAGCAATGCGACATATCTTACATCGTTAATTAATCGCCTGAGCACTGCAAAGATTAATATTTTTTACATCAATATATACACATTATGATTATTATGACAAACGTAATTTTTCCGAACATATCGATGAGATGGCTGATTATTACTCATGAAACAATAAGAAAAACAGTCAAGGGTGATTCCTAATTTTGTATTTGTACGTAAAAATATCTATATAAGCCCCCAAGTTAAAACAGCTATAAATAAGATTCTACTAAAGATAAAAAAGCACTTTACACTATTATGAGTTGAGCGACGACTAGTCATCGGTATCTTACAACCTACAAAATTACCGCATCAGTATGTATACAATACCTATGCAGCTAACTATACATACAGCGTATAATCTATTCAGCACATCAATATTCGAATGTGATACATGTTAATCATTTAAGTCTTCGGAAAATTGGAGGTAGTCAGCCTAAGACTTTTATTTTAAAATAAACTCAATAGATTATACAAGCTACAACTAAACTAATTTACAACTATTTTTTCTTGAGATTGTCTGGTATATAGTTGTCTTTGCCTGGTATACCGGTTCCTCCTGAGTCTCCCAGCCATGGATACCTATGAAAATTCATAATTAACTCGTTAAATAGTCTTCAAGTAATATTAAATTTGTTTATTATAAGTTTTTATTAGCAACAATGCAACCCCGTGAATCCACAACAAAGCATAGGCCTGCCTTTCATTTCCCTGCGAAATACAGCCTTTGTGCCTCTTATGTGAATGAGTACAATTCAATCAATACTCAATACAATAAATTATTTTTTATTTCATGTGTTTTTTATACTGTTGAATGAATAATTGAACTATCAAGTCATTTTTTGTCATCTTTAAGAATTCATTTCAAGCTTGCTCTGGAAACCAACGTAGTTTCATACGTTTTTGTTATGTATCTCCAATTAGATATAATAATTTTAGTATCACTAGCAATTTTGCTGCTGAAAAAACTATGTTTATGTCAGGATTAAAAGCTAGAAAACTTACTGCTTAGGACATTCGCTGCAAGTCTCCATATAACGAGTGTCGGTGAAGTTACTATCGGAGTGTTTGAAGGAGAGGGCGCACTTGTTGGAAAGGTTGCACGGCGCAGCGGGCAGGTCCTTATTGTCACACCGCCAGGGCTCATAATTGGCTAGCGCTTTTGCTGGCTTAGGGTCTGTTATCCAAGTTAAAGCTTGGGTGACTGTGACAAACCACACGTCGTCCCTAAAAAAACAATAAGTAAAAATGTACATTAATGCCCATTTATGTTAAATGTAAAGTAAAAAGTGAAATAACGAACGCTAATGTAAAGCCCCTTGGGATTAAGAAGAAACACTAAGGGCAAGAGAATTGAAAAATAGGTATTTGTAAAATCTATTGCTATCGCGCAGTCCGAAAGGCCTCTTCGCAGAACGCGATAGAGTCAACTGCATCTTGGACCGAAAATAATATATTGATATACTAAAAGCACACAAAAATCAACGTTTCGTAGTCCCCTAATTGTGTCTTCAAATTGTCCAAAAACACATAGAAAAATGCACAAAAAAATTGTACCCAAGGCCGTTTAGGAAAAGTTACTTAACAAATACATGTGATGCTGGTTCGAGTCCCGCCTGAGACAAAATTTTTCAAGTTTATATACTGATATTATAAGTGCAATTAAGTTGCTAAAATATCCTCCTTACCTCCTAAGACATGTTTACATACTTTATTATGACAAAGTGTGTAAACAACTCTCTGTTTAAATTATACAAGTATCCAAATAGAGAACCCGTCTCTCGTGTACCTAAATAGAGAACAAGTTGAAGCCTGAACAATTATTAGCTCTGTTTTCACAGCGGGACTTGTAATTACAAAGGGAACTTTTCGCGTAACCGCCTGCAACAAAGGTCCGTCTCAGTCGGCTGCACATCACAGTGTAACTTGAACGTGCATTACAAGCGTCTTTATTATGCAGCATCGAAGCATTTGGGTAGAGTCATGCATGTTTGTTTTCTATATCAAATTTTATTTGATTAAACTACAAAAGTATAAAGCGAAATCGCATAATTAATTGAACGTTAACGGAATTTATACGCGATGTTGCGCTACCGTGCGCAAACGCTACCAAACGAAGTGGATGCGTCGTTGTTTCAGCCTGTATCATCTTTGAATTATCGAAACGTCAGGCAATAAAAAAAAAATATTTCATTCCAAATGAAACAATTTTAAGGGCCGGATTGTTTGTATTTTCAAATAGTATTGTTACGAACGTGGAGTTCGGGATTTGGATAAAACACTGTTGACTTATTAGAAGAATTTATTAGGCGATGAACAGGTTGCAAACACTATCACGAAAGCCAAATCACAAGAATCGTAGTCCGGTGGGTCGCTGAGGTCGTTGGTTCTAAATCACTATAAGCCAATCCGCAGAGTAGTACTTTAATCCGTTGGTATCGCTAAAGTCGTCGTTACTTCGCACTAGATCACTTTTCGCAGGTATCGCACCGAAAGCTCAGAATGAACTGACTCTGGCGTCTTAAGTCCTGTTATTTATCTATCTCAACATCGACGCCGGTCGTACATACTAGAATGTTCGTTTTCTAGAAGAAATTACAAGGACGTTAAACGTAAACAACTCTAGTTAGTTATGCCATTTTGTGCCTTAATCTGTAAACTTAAAGTTCAATGTCGCTTGCACTGAGGTCTTGTTATTACTTTGTGGCCGAACTTACGTAGTTATGTACATTCCTCTAGCGATATCTCGAACCTTCTAGCATGACCGCGACACTGCCCTCCTCTTAGAGATGCTCGTCCCGAGCGTCATCGTTATTGCCGTTATAACGTGCCAAGCGATCGATGTGAACTACCTTAAGTGCTCTTCTCGGTGGCCGTTGGATCCGGTATGTAACATCGTTTATTCGCGTGACAACTTTGTACGGCCCTTCCCATCTAGTCTGTAATTTAGGCGACTTTCCTTTTCTCCGTATCGGGTTATGCAGCCAAACTAGTGCTCCTTCGTCAAAGCCACTGGTATTCGCTTTCCGGTCATATCTAGTCTTCATGTTTTCACTCGACTGCAAGCCGTTTTTTTGCACAATGGCATAAATGTCCCGCATCTTGTCTTGCAAATCGGAGACATAATCTTGTACGGTGACGTGATCGTCTGGCGCTCCTCCGGTTACAAGGTCTACCGGTAACCTTAGCTCTCGTCCGAAGTTAATATATGCCGGGGTCGTTTTCGTGCTCTCATGTTCCGAAGTCCTGTAGGCGAGAAGGAATGGTGCAATGTACTTGTCCCAGTCTCTTTGATGGTTGTCCGCCAATTTTGCTAAATGCCTCTCTAGTGTTTGGTTAAACCTTTCTACCATGCCGTCGGACTGAGGGTGATAAGCAGTGGTTCTCGTCTTGTGCATGCCCAATATTTTGCAGACTCCTTGAAACACGTTCGACTCAAAATTTCTGCCCTGATCGGAATGAATTTCCAGGGGTACACCATATCGGCATATGACTTCTTCAACCAATTTAGAGGCTACGGTCGTAGCTTCTTGATTAGGTATAGCGAAGACTTCTGGCCACTTGGTGAAGTAATCCATGACGACCATAAAGTACTTGTTCCCCGACTCTGTCACAGGGAACGGTCCCGCAACATCCACTGCTATCCGCTCCCATGGTGCACCAACGTTATAAAGTTGAAGGTGTCCTCGACTCCTGGTGGATGGACCTTTTACTGCAGCACAAGTGGTACATTTCCGGCACCAATCTTGTACATCAGCTCTGCAGTTAAGCCAGTAGAATCTATCCCGTAGCTTTGTTAAGGTCCTTTTTACACCCAGATGTCCTCCTGATATGCCATCGTGTACCTCTCGGAGAACATCCTTGATCCTTTCCCTTGGGACGACCAGCTGTAGATGGAACTCTCTACCGTTAGGTTTTTCCCATTTCCGGTAAAGTATCCCGTTCTGCAAAATGAAACTGTCCCATTGAGCCCAGTACGCTTTAGTCGTAGTACTCGTAGGCGCAACTTCATGCCATCTCGGCTTATCGTTACCGCGTTTCTTCCATGCAATGATCAGTCGTATGTCATTGTCTTTTTCCTGAGCTTCTCTCATGGACTCATCTTCCCAGGATCTCGGTGGACTTGTCCTCGTTATTTGTACACAGTCCTCTTTAGACTCCAGCTTGATGCAGTGCTTGCACTCTTCTGGGCACGGTCTTCTTGAGAGGGCGTCAGCATTCCCATTTATCTCTCCACTACGATGATTGATAGCTTCTCTTGTTCCAACCAACATCCGCTCCTTAGGCCTGTTTGTTTCTCGTTTCCGTGGCTCCCAAGCAGAAGATGGTGTCTCACGCTTCTTCGAAAATTCTTCGAGGCGTTCCTCCAACTTGCTTACCATTTTAGCAAGCTTGGTTGTTTGCCTATCGTTATTGGGACAGGTGAACTGCAGGTGTCCCTTTTCTCCACATTTGTAGCACATCGGTCGGGTTGCCATTTTCCTAGGGTGAAACGACATCTTCTTCTCTTGCACTTCTCGTATTTTATAAGTTGGCCGAACATCTTTCCTCAGGGCTTCTACTTCCAGAGCGTGCGCTAAAGCTTCCTTCAGTGAGGTGTGGTAGGTGATGACAAATTGTATCACGTACCTATGGGACGTGATAATTAGTTAAAACAATATCTTCCTTGAAGATAGTCACGCTTGCCTCTCTTGTCACGTATTGTTAAGTAGTATATAAGGCTAGCCATCATGGCAAGCAGTGAATAAAGGACTATTCCACGGAAGACTTGTGTATCATTTAGAGTTAACTCTCCCAAACCATTACATGGCGACCGTGACAGTGCTGCCTTTTGGGCAGTGCTGTGCATTTAAGTAATATCAGAAATAAGTTTTTTTTTAAAGTCAAGTGAACAGTCTAAGTTTTAAAGACAATTTTTTTTTAAACAAGAAGGCGAATATTAAAATTGTACTAAGAAGATAATGACGGTGCCTGGCTGCTGGGTGTTGTTGGAGCCAGATGGATATCAAGCTAAGCTGGCTGTCGGGAGTTGTTGGTGTCGTGGTGGAGGAAGAGTTGGTGCCGGATGCGTGTCAAAGGATCGCAAATGAAGAGCCCGCGTTTTCATGGGAAACGATGGTTTTTATGTATTTTTTTTTATTTCTATTATAATATTGTATTTTATAATTAGTGTTAAGTGTAGATTTAATAGGATTAAATAGGTAAAATATAATTAGATGGGTCCAGTCAATTAAAATGTAATAAGTAAACTGTGATTAATATGGTTGCTAAGACAACATGTGGCGATAAGCATTTTGAATGCTTTATGTTTGAATTTTTTATTTTACACTATTCATGTGGTTTTTGAATTAATTTTGTTAGATGAAAAACTATACTTTTTAAATTGGATCATAATCTGTTTGATATTTTATGATGCAGAAATTGGTATTTTTTTTAGGGAAAACATATTTTTTAAAAGTAAATAAACTTATTGATGTAATACATATAGTAAGAGTTATGTAAAAAAGGAATACCTAGATGCTGCGGAATTGCAAATATTGTGTCGACTGTAAAATGCACACTCTTATAATTTAGAATGACGTGAAACTATTGCTGCGCTGACAGTGACCCTGAAATTTGTTGAGTTATTATAATATGCACGGCCCCGACCTTGCTGACTCGTCGCAATTCGCATTAATACGTAACTTATTGTGCTATAAATAGTAATTATTAATTTTACTTTCTTGCCGCGACGGGCTCGAAACGTATTTAATGATCGATTTCTATAGGTTTCATAGACGACTTTTTGTTTATGTTGATTAGATATGGGTTTTTGTAAAGTAAGGTATCTTAAAGAGAAATGATAAAAGTTAGGACACACAAGTAGTAGGTACAATACGTAGTCAAATCCTTCAGTTAAATCATAGTGTAATCGAGAATTCTCTATGGAAACGGTTGGAGATCTAGGATCTTAAAAGGGGACTCGTTATGTATATTACGATATTTGAAATAACAATGGTACAAGGTACAGTTAATTAGGCTATGCATTTCAAAATGATAGCAAGTGGTTAAGGAATAAAATTTCGTAGTCAAATGTAAAACTCGACAGTAAATAAATATTCTGTATTTTTTAAATGTGTATTAAGTATAAGGGACCGATGATAGGCCCAAATAAGTGAATTACCTTGAAAGGTAAATATGTACCAATAATTTGTTAAAGTGTGTGTTAATGTGCCTAACTAATTAAAGTTCTATGTAAGTACTTAAATGTCGAAATCGGATATTTCGTTAAAAATATTAATTTTGTGAGAGTTGTAACTCGTTCAAGGAAACGAGCCATGAATGTTAAACCCACATTTCTAGAAGCGAATATTAGGAGCTTCCTATTGACTATATAAGCAACCAAGAGTTGTTTGTTGTTATTATTTGAAAAAACACAAAGTGATGTAAGTTTAGATATTTGTTGATATCAAACTTTTAAATGAGAATAAATTAAGCAAAAAGTGCTAATATATAATAACTTTGCTAGTTATTAAAATCAGGAATCTCTACTAACGGAGGCGCGCCGAGACGCAACGATAGGAGACCTGATATAATTGTATTTGTTCATGTCAAATCTTTGTGAAGATGAGAAAAAATAAAAAAGCATGTTTTACACATTGCTAATTATATAGATCAGTAATCTCTACTAACGAAGGTGCGCCGAGACGCAACGATAGGAGACCTGATAGAATTATGTAAAAGACATAATATTGTCGAAGTTGTCATTAAAAATGGGTTCAATAAAAGTTATATAAAAGTTTTTGGCCCAAAACTTTGTAAAAAATAAGGAATTACTGCGGTTATGACATAATTTAATATTATGTGTCGTTAAAGCTGAAGTTGATTGTTACGTGTTATATAATGATTATTTATCATTTATCGCCTGTGTGCGTAAATAAAATGACTTAAGAGTATCTAAAAAATACAAAAAAAAATTTTTTTGGAGTAGGTAACTACCTAATATGAGTTAGTTTTTGGGAAAATATGTAATGTACCTAGTAATTAGGTTAAAAAAAAACGATCTATGTATACGATAATTATTCGTTAGATTTAGATAATTTACTTAGGTTATAAATATGATGTTAAAATACTAAGGAATTTGTAGTTTATAAGAATAGCGCTAAGTTTTTTTATCAAATTAACGCTTTTCTTTCAAGGGAGGGATGCCTGAACATTTCAAGGGAGGTGTGGTAGGTGATGACAAATTGTATCACGTACCTATGGGACGTGATAATTAGTTAAAACAATATCTTCCTTGAAGATAGTCACGCTTGCCTCTCTTGTCACGTATTGTTAAGTAGTATATAAGGCTAGCCATCATGGCAAGCAGTGAATAAAGGACTATTCCACGGAAGACTTGTGTATCATTTAGAGTTAACTCTCCCAAACCATTACAGAGGTATGGTGTTGAAGCCCCACTGCAGCCCTTATCTCCGTATCTCTGATACCATCCATGAATGCTTGGAGTACGGTGGCATCCACCATCTTTGAGTCAGCAGATGGGTATGCTTTGCGGACTAATTTTTCAATTTCCAGAGCCCATTGCTGTAGTCCTTCTCCAGAACGCTGAACCCGGTCCCGTAGTTGAGCGCGGAAGACATGCTCCAGATGTCGTTTTCCATAACGAGCTTCTAGTGCCCCCATCAGGTCCTTGAATGTGCTACCCGAGGATGGTAGCGCCTCCAAAACAGAAAGAGCCGATCCCCGTAGAGCAACAGTGAGAGCTGTTAGGCTCTGTTCCTCCGTCCACCCGTTAGCAGAGGCAACGGTCTGAAACTGTTGGCGGTAAGCGGTCCAGGACGTAGTGCCGTCGTAGGGTGGCACTTTCACTCTGGGTGCTGGGTTGGTGAATACGAAGTCACTCGAGGCGGCGGGTCCTGTGGTCTCCAGTTTTAGAACCTTTTTTTGTAATTCGGTAAGATTCTTCTTCATACTGTCTATGGTGGCCTCCAGATTAGTGACCCTTTCTTCTACCAGGTCGACATTCTTCTGTAGATGCTGCACCATATCACCCACAGAACTTACAGCATGCAGTAATTTTTCTTGTTCTTGACGCATTTCTTCCTGTTTTCCTTGCATGTCTTCCTGTTTTCCTTGAATTACTTCTTGCATTTTATCCTGTTTGCGTTGAATTTCCCCTGCATTTAATCCTGCTTGCGTTGAATTTCCTCTTGCATTTTATCCTGTTTTCGTTGAATTTCCTCTTGCATTGTGTCCTGTTTCTGGCACATGAAGTCCATCATCTGCATTAACCGACTGAAGTCGAATGCAGATGCTCTGGCCTCTTGAGCAGATGGCGTAGTAGCCCGGTGAGAGGATCCAGTAGGTGGAGCGGGCGACGCCGTGGGTAGAGCTTCCATTCCAGTAGATGGGGCCTGGTCGGTTGGCGATGCTTGATGGGCGGAGCCAATGGGCGTATCCCGCTGATCGGTGGCTTGTCGAGCAGCAGCCGTGGCTTCCGCAGCTTGCTGTGCCCTGGTTCTGACGCCAGCAGTATCTTCCCTCGGAGTCACTGGCATTTCCAAATCCACTTCTGACACCAAATGTTACGAACGTGGAGTTCGGGATTTGGATAAAACACCGTTGACTTATTAGAAGAATTTATTAGGCGATGAACAGGTTGCAAACACTATCACGAAAGCCAAATCACAAGAATCGTAGTCCGGTGGGTCGCTGAGGTCGTTGGTTCTAAATCACTATAAGCCAATCCGCAGAGTAGTACTTTAATCCGTTGGTATCGCTAAAGTCGTCGTTACTTCGCACTAGATCACTTTTCGCAGGTATCGCACCGAAAGCTCAGAATGAACTGACTCTGGCGTCTTAAGTCCTGTTATTTATATATCTCAACATCGACGCCGGTCGTACATACTAGAATGTTCGTTTTCTAGAAGAAATTACAAGGACGTTAAACGTAAACAACTCTAGTTAGTTATGCCATTTTGTGCCTTAATCTGTAAACTTAAAGTTCAATGTCGCTTGCACTAAGGTCTTGTTATTACTTTGTGGCCGAACTTAGGTAGTTATGTACATTCCTCTCGCGATATCTCGAACCTTCTTGCATGACCGCGACAGTATTATCAATTTACACTAGCAATTGATTTGCGTAAAACAGTCTCAATACACCTTACTACTACCTGTTTAACCGGTCGTTTACCTACGTTTATGAGACAATTGAGTTCTATTGCCTTACGCACACCTAACAAGGGTTAAAGAAAGGCTTTGTTACGCTTGAAAATAATGTTCCAAAATTCAAACATTCTTATTGAATTCAACATTCTGAAAGAAATACAAACTTCAGACGTAGATTATAGAACTTTCCCATGATTCAAAATTAACAGAACTTTGTGAATTGTCTTTTTACTAGCCTTGAACCTCGTTAACCTTACTTTTGTTATTCTTTTTAAGATCAAAGTTTCACTACTTTAATTCTAAAACAAAGTTTGTATTTGCTAATTACAAAACTCAGAAGTTTAGTAAGTCATCTGTAAAACTTTTCGTGTTTTCTCGATTAAGTTATTAGCTACAAATACAAACTAAAATACTTATAAGTCGCTTTGATAAATTATAAGTCTTAATTATTATTGTGCAAGTTTTTCATATAGGCATTTATATAATATAGCTTATTACAAGAACTAAATTGACATCAATATATAGATTTATATACTCGTATTACATCAATGATAATTGATAATTTATTTTTCCGTAGTACAGCTAACACAAGCTTTATTTTAAAAGTCCTATGAAATAACAAAAACAATGCAAAAGAATAAGTAGGTAGGTACTACAAAAATGTGACAACAACAAAAAGATAATAAAGTCTTTAAATCATTTGCAACTTTGTCAACGCATGTTTACTTCAACGTTACAGTAGGCTAGTACCAAACAGAGCTTGAAATACCATGTTTTCAAGGACCGTGTTCTGATCATAGAGTTAGAGCGTTACGAATCATATGACGCGATGGTACATTTGGTACGGATATCATAATCAGTGTTGCTCCTATATTTTTGGAAGCAGCTTTGAAACCCGTTCTAGGTCCGGTACTAAATAACAAATTGCATAAAAGTAAAACTACTCAAATATAAAAAATAACTAGCCAAGAAAGCGATAACAGCGAGGCAGGGGGTGCGAGGAATCCGTGTAGGGGATAGATAGATAGATAGATACTCTTTAATGCACACAAAAAAAATCAACTATAAGTAAAAGAGATACATTTAGAGCCGTACAATTTAGGCGGTCTTATCGCTGGAAGCGATTTCTTCCAGACAACCTTCATGTAGAGGAGAAAAAGAAAAATTGTATAAGAGTTATGAGGCGAAGAGTACTAAAAATGAAAATGTCAAATAAATTTCGTGTGGTGTCTAAAAAGAGGTTGATCGGCTCAATGAAGCTTTGGTCCGCATCGCTCTGCTCTTGAAACACTTGCAATTTTCACTGCTCTTATCGGTTCCGCTGAAACTCTGCTTTATAGTACATATGTATGTCGTGTACTTACAAATTAGAAGCCCAGTGTAGGAACTTGTGAAGGCCCCGTTCCAACTCCTTGATCTGGAACCAGTTGGTGTGGAAGGGCATCATGTACGGAGCCCGATTTTGCTCGTAGTACCTGTTAAAGTCTTCTTGTAGCCACTCTAACACCTGTAAAGAGTTCACTTGACTGTTAATCTAAATATAAAAATGAAAACTAGATATAGGTGAGCACTAAGAAAAGATTTTTGGAAATTCGTCATTTAAGGGGATAAAAAGGGCCCCATAAGTTTGTATGAAACTCCGTTAGTTTTAAAGCTAAACCCATGAAATTAGTGTCCAGCTACCTGGTTAGAAATTATAAATGAAATATTTCAGGATTTCTGAAAATTTTATCTCCAAAGGGATGAAAAAGGTGGGCAAAGTTTGTTTGGGATGTTTTGGTTTTACGGTAGAGGTAATTAAAAATAGTTGGGAAAATAAAAGTGGTAAACAAATTGAGCCAAAAATCAAAAATTTTGAAAAAGGCCTTCTCGCTACACACTTTTTACGCAATGCGCATATAATATTTTATAAGTTGTTGATTATCCCTTCATACCTTGACAGGCTTCGTAAAAATTGAAATCTATGTTGCGAAAATTATTTTCGGGTGAAAACTTGACCTACATTTTTATTTCATAAATGGGCTGAAATACGATAGTTATAATAACCCATAAAAATGTTGTTGGTAATGAAAAAGGCATCCTGTATGAGTAGACAAAAAGCTACGAAACCAAGACAAATGTAGCTGTCCTTTAGCCGAAAAAAAAGGGAGCTGATCAATATATCTGAGCCTTTTTATATTATTCTGTATCAGTCACGACATAATGTATTTTTTGCAGAAATGGCGATCGTGCACCTTGTTAATTTAGTATTACTCTTAATGCGCATGGATCACGGCCTTAAGTACAACTCTGCAAAGAGTGAAATTTTGATTTTTAAAGCACCTAAACAGCAATCGCGTTGTGTACCACCGGTATATCTCAACGGCGTTGTATTAAGCGTTGTAGATAGCTTTAAGTACTTAGGTCATTTCGTCACCAGTGACCTACGGGATGACAATGACATAGAGCGCGAGCGCAGGGCGTTAGCGGTGAGGAGCAACATGCTCGCCCGCAGGTTCAGTCGCTGCTCGACTGAAGTCAAAATAAGCCTATTCAAGGCGTTCTGTCAGTCATTCTATTCGAGCGGTCTATGGGTGTCATATACGCGCCGAGCCTACGACGTTCTTAGGGTGCAATACAACAATGCTTTCAGGATGCTGTTGCGACTGCCACGTCGTTGCAGTGCGTCAGGAATGTTTGCGGAGGCCCATACGGATGGCTTTCATGCCAAATAGCATCTTGATGGCAATTGCTGATAGGCCAGACTGTCCAATACAAAGGCACTGGGTGGAGCTAGCTATAGGCCTAATTAAGAGTTTTAAGCGATTATGTTTATATCTACAAGATTTATAATTTACTAACAACGTTAA
Source organism: Anania crocealis (assembly GCA_949315895.1). NCBI lineage: Eukaryota > Metazoa > Arthropoda > Insecta > Lepidoptera > Crambidae > Anania > Anania crocealis. The sequence continues at coordinate 5,408,512 of OX438856.1, forward strand.
CATAGATTAAGCTGTTTTTGTTACTAATTATTATTAACAATTTATATACTTATGTCTGAATTAAATAAACATTTAATTTAATAGTTTGAGTGTAGAATCCTAAAGCCGATAGTCGATATCAATTATATCTGGGACATCTGTTCCATGTAATAAACCTATCATTGCGACCCGAATCCCGATAGAGACACGTCCCCATTTACCAGCAGCGCCGTTATCAAATCAATTGCTTCGCTTCACAGATTGAATGGTTTCGTTTTTATCGCAACGAGTCTGGGTCCCATATGTACTATTCTGTATAGATTATTGATATAATATTTTCTAAACGGACAAATTAAATAGAGTTATTTTGAAAAAAATAAAATGACAATGCAACGGTGCAAACGCAACGCCAAAGGATTCTGGCAGTAAGAGTGATCATGCACACAGATCTCCGATGGATCTATCATATTTACAAGGTCGCCTGCTCTGCTACCTGTAAAGTAAACATTGTCTCCACATAATGCGTGGTGATTATGCCAGTACACCCAACATTGCTGTCGTAACTTAAATTCAATGATGGAGTCCTTTTCCCTGCAGTGGGATGATTATAGGCTGCTACTAATGCGCATTGAAAGTTAAGAGTGCGCATTATTTTGACTTACATCGTCGGAATCGTGGTTGTGAAGTACGCATTGGTCTAAATATGGACAATGTCCTCCCTCGAATGTCTCCACGTAATGCGCGTTGAATGGCACCTCCCACAGACCTGAGAAATTAAAATCACTGATAAACTAAACAAGCTTTATCTCTTCGAAAGTATGTCCGCACTGTTAGTCTTTCTGGACATTGACTAGTCTATTGATAGTCTGCCAATAGATTGTCGACAACCTAAATCCATGAAAATCAAAAAGTATTCCATGAAACCAGACTTTTAAAGCAATAAATTTGACTAAGGTTAGCTATGAATAGGCACATCCGAGCCGGGACCACAATAGAAGCCAATGGCTTTTAGCGTAAGGCGATACCTGTACTACTTGAACGCCAGCGTGTTGTTACTTTACGAGTGAAATATGTAAAGATTTCCTGGCGGAAAAATTCGTAGCAACCTTGAACCTCAAGAGGCAAGTAATAGTAATACTGATGATAATGATGATTTTCATATGCCTTGTTTTACCCCCTCACGAACTACAAGGACTCAACTAACGTATAACATACCGGGGAAGGACTTGGTAGGGCAAGTGCCCGACTTGCACTCGTGCGGAATCTTGTAGTCAAGCGTGTAAGGCCACACCGGGATGGGCAGCGCCGGTACGCCCACAGAACTGTCGTATATGTACCCGAAGTCTTCTAGCACCTGTCAATAACAAACTTTAAGTTGAAAATCAACAAACATAAACTGACAAATTTGTTTTTAACATACTGAGACGAAATAACAAACTTTGTTTGTCTATTTCTAACTAAAAACTAACTGTCTATCTCTAACACCCGTATTTATAAAGAAGTAATTACTTATTGCTTAAGAAAGTCATAACTTAACATGTTACTACCTATTGCTTAGGTGAAGAAAATGGGTCACCATTAATACTCATATTATTTGGCTGAGAATGCTAACTTTTGATAGTTCTGACTTCTAGTAATTACAATTAATTAAGGCATACAAATTATCTCTTAAGTAATTACTTTTAGACAAGTAATTACTTTAACTTGTTTATAAATACGGATGTTAATATCTTTTTTGAAAACTTTTGAGGCTTTTAGTACCCAAAAGTAAGTATACAAAACGAAAATTCAAAACAAGTAGAGATCAATAGCAATTGAGAAAATTTGACGTTTTGTGTCGAATCGAACCCGCATCTCCAAGCAAACCGAGCGCGGTGCTTTGTCCATTTAAACAAGTCAATTACGTCTATGCGTGTATCTTTGAAGTATGTTTTTAGTTCAAGACATTTTATATTTAATTTACACTAGCATTAGCTTTTAAAAACATAGAAACAGATGTATATAACACATTATATCACAACTGATTGTTATGAAATTTCTTCCAGATGTTGGTGGTAGGTACATAACCATAAACATTAATGAAACAACGACCGCGCTGACCTTTGATGAATTCGTCGACATAAACAAATGTTTTGGTTTGGTATATTAATAGTTTGAGATGTCGACCTGTAAGGGAAAGTTTGTGGGTTCGTGTCCCACCTATGGTGGACTATATATTGATTCAAGTAATTATATTTCTAAATTTAAGTTGTAACTGAGGCATTTAACCGTTCACTTTGCAGTAAGTACACAATAAAAAAACTATTTACGGTTGACAATATTGACAAAGTATGCCACAAAAATCGTACTTTTCTCCGAGACAAAAAGTAGCCTATATAATATCTCCGTGCTAAATTTCCTCCAGACTCGTTCAGCCGGTCTGACGTGATTAAGTAACGAACATCCACCTAACCTTTAAAATAAAATAAAATGAGGTGATAGGTCATCAATGATGGTTTCAACATGCCGCACCGAGACGGTGTACAAATTTAAAAAATAATAAATTTTTAAACAAACAAATTAAAATGTAATATTTTAGTCAAAGTAAATGTCAAAACTGTAATTAAAGGATTATTCAATATTTTAGTCAAATTTGAATTATGCAATTGAATAAATAAAATGTTAAACTAATGTTAAATTTAGCTTTTTAACATTAGTTTGACGAGTAAGATTCAACATGTCATTGTTTTTCATCCTTACATAATTGAACTGTAATTGTTACAAATATTCGGGTGCGATTTCGGGTCAGGCAACCAAAAGTTTCGAATTTTCGGTTTGTGATCACCAACCCGCATTTGGCAAGCGAAGTGATTATGCCAGTACCCATCATTGGTGGGGTAACTTAAATTCAATGATGGAGGCCTTTTCCCTGCAGTGGGATAATTATATAGGCTGTTACTATTACAAAGAATCCTTAATATTAAACAAGTTTGGAGGGATACTCATACGGCATGTGTGCAACTTAATTGCATAGTAAATTGCAATGTTTTGTGGTGCTTTAAAATTTCAAACAGTTGGCTTGGGGAACTACAAAATGTCGCACTGTTAGCCCGAGCTTACAGTTAGAACTTAAGTTAATTTTCATAGTCGGCGGACCCTCACGTATGTCATAATGGCAACAGGCGGGGTGGCAGAATAGTTTGTATATTATCTAATGAGTATTTAGTTGGCTGATGTTTACCTCAAAACTTTACTTGGTGTATGAGTTTGTTTCGGGTTCTAATAGGAAACAACAAAGGTATTTTGTCACTTAAGTTAAGACGTGTCACTAATCTGCAATACCCAAATTATAATATAATTATATCCCCAATAAATATATTCGTCATCATTTTAATTTAAACTGTCTATGTAATCATCGGATTAATGTAAATATGTATCTTAAATTATAGTTTCAAATAAAACAGTGTCTAAGAATAGAATATTTCTGTCGATTTTAGAACGAATTTCTTTTTAGTTCAATAGTCACAACTCACAACGAGCGCCGCTGGCTAATATGTCTAGTCAGTGGTTATACTTCATTGCTATATTATTTTCCATTTCACCGTATTACACTTTTAGCTATAATACCTACTTAAATATAAAATAACTTATTACTTAACTTGTTACTAGTGATGCCGATCGATAGTCGACGTCACATCAATAGAATCGATAGGCTATCGATAATATCGATACTACCGGTAGTATCAATAGTATCGATAGCTTAGATCCAGGCAATACTATTGCATGAAGGCAATACTATCGATACTATCGATCGTATCGATAGTATCGACCGTCCTATCGATATTCTAACTGATTTTCGAGGTCAACTATCGATAACGAAACGATATCGATAGTTCGGCATCACTACTTGTTACCACTGTCACTAAGTGTTCTATTCCTGTGGGTGTCGTAAAAGGTGGCTAATACATTACAGCAAGAGAAATATGAGAATACACTAATATCTCTTTATATCTTATCACCACGCGTTAATCATATTACCTTGAACTGCGTGTTTCTACCAGGCTTCAAGAACGGAGCTCTAGCGCCAACGATCTCGGTGCGGGAGACATTAGCGAATTTGCGAAGGATTTCACGCATGCCAATCATCTCACCCGCCCACTCTTCGTAGCCTTTATCTTGCAGACCCTGCTGCTGAGATACTGTGCCTGTCGCAATCTAAAAGATATCGTTAATTAAAATCTAAATAAAAAAGTTCAGTAATCTAAATCTAGTTATATAAAACCGACGTCTAAGCAATAATGCAAAAGAAAGACCTTTGACCATTCCTTTCAAGATAATTGATATTCGCAATGTGCCTGGTGAGTAAGAGACGCGTTTTCGCGATGGATGTAATGTATTATTGAGTTGTCTTCTTAGTTAAATTTATGCTGTTAGTGTCATCTTTACTTTGTTCCTTGGCGTTGCACAAAAATTTGCAATCAGCGACCACTCGAGGATACTTTATAGAGACGCTTTATGAAGACATAAACGCGTACGCGAATTACCCAAGCGGCAAAGTTTGAGATGAAGTTTGATACAGAAAAAAAGAGATTTAGACGGTACTTTTTGGAAATATAACCTTTGTCATACGTGTACCACCACCATTATCCCAATTTTGCTCCCTCTCCTCCCCAAATCAAAGGATTATCACCAGGCAGGTGCACCACCTTCCTAGAAATTATTCTGTGGTCAGGTCAACCAAGAAACATGCGATGTCGATGTGATTTACGAGGACACAGAAATACTCTTAAATATCTATTGATCAATGTTTATTGAAAGCAGCACACACAAGGCATGGTTTACATACAATATAATTTTTTTATACAAACCTCATGTCCATCGTGCGCAAGAGCTTGAACCATAGCATAATTGCTGAAAGTAAAATGAGAAAATGAGATTTTTTTTAATTCATTAAAATGCATTGAAACCAGCTCGAGCTAATATCTCATGAGTAGGTAGATAGACGGAACAGAATTTAAACTTCATACAACCGCGCGAATCGGTTTACGTTCACGCAGCCAGTTGACAATCTCAGGGTTAGTGCGACTCACGTTATTTGTTTTAATTTTTGATTGTTTATTGTACTGTGCGTATAAATAATACTGGAAAAAACAAAAATATATTATACAGGTGTGCAACAGGTACTTAAGTAAATATTTAATTAATACAGTTTTAAATAATATGTAATTTTCTTAGAGGGTACCTAATTGTTCCGCTTATAAGTTAAATTTAATGTCAGTAAAATAAGGATATATTAGGGGTTAAAGTGTGAAATTGCCAATTATTTTCCCACTTTTTATTTTGTTTATAGCTCTTAAGTATAGTCATATTATTGCGTAATTCTTTTTGTATTGTATTAAAAACTAAATAAAGTAACTTTTAAAAAAAAATGCAATACTAGTGCCTATTACTTCAAAGGAAGTCGTTGAAAAGACCCCTTACAATGTGTCAGCTGACCTTCTTGCTTCAATTAATTATATTTGTATAATATACTTTGATTTTCAGAAATTTAAATACTATAATGCGTAGCTTTATAATCATTTAACTTTCACCTTTAATTGCATCAAAAACGGTTCAGGCGTTTTTAAAAAAACTAAAAAATGATTAGTACGGAAAAATGACTTTTTTCGATTTCGTCCATACAAAACGGCAATTTCATACTTTAACCCCTATTATTTAAAAGCTGGACAGTCATTATGTGGCAAAAACATTTCTTTACATTTATTGAATGTTAAACTTTTTGGTTAAGTATGGATGCTTTGTTGACATTTAGCTAAGTACCTAATCTAATTGAGCATACATGACGTTACGACTATTATGTATACCCGAAGGTGTGGCCAAAGATGTACAGACATACCACATTTGTACGACTAATATAAGATGAATTCCGATTCACTAAACTTCTAAAAGAATAACAATAAATTAAATTATGACATTATTTACTTACTCATGAAAAGTTAAAATTTGTAAAGTATTCTATCATACTGAATAGTAAAACTATTTGACAAATGTTTTGTTTACTTGACTTAACCTATTGTGACAACCCTACCAAAATTGGTAAAAATTTCGCAAGTTCTTTGGAAGCTTATACACTTTATTCCGTCTGTCTACACGTGTACTAATATTTCTGCATTTTTAATTTTATTGACAGAATTAAAAACTTTGTAAGTCATATATATTTATATTATTTTATTTTTTACTTTTGTTGTTAAATCTTACGAGTATCAAGGTACTACATTATTTTTATAAGTTTATGTATTTTGTTGAAAGATGATTCCTATGGGACAGGCCAAGCCTACAGTAGGAATCATCGCAAATAATATTTATTGTAAGACTTTTTTATTGTGACATAAATAAATAAATAAATAAAAATATAAAAGAATGTGTAAAATTTCAAAACTTTACGGAAATTGTACGAGTATTTCGAGCCGAAATAATTCATCAAAGCTTTTCAATGAAAAATAATGTTATCAAAGCGAAATTTGACAAAGCTTTTCAAATTTTAATTAAGTGTGTAAATAAAATTTTATCATTTCAGAAACATAACTAAACTGGACAGAAATTGTTAATACTATGAATACTCAAATTAGTAATCCCTGTCCAGTGTGGTGCAGTGTTGAACGAACAGTCGATAGCGCGAATATTCTATCGAAAATATCGACATGCTGCAATACCATCGAAACTATCGAGTGTTTGTGCTGATACTATCGATAGTATTGACCTTTAGGAATAATATTAAATTATTTTATCAATCGATACTATCGATAGTATCGATAGTATCGTCAAAGGCCGATATTTTCGATTTCGATTCGATTCGATCTAACTGACTTTATTATTGTCTGGGTAGTCATCTTAATTCTTAACTTTGCTAAACCATACGATGACTACGTTTTTTTTCTTTTTTTTTATGAAAGGGATTTCCGTTTCCTGATATTTTTTGAACGGCATCTCGGACTGAATGTCAATACATTTAGGTAACTCAAGGCAAAATCTTTTTCAAAAGAATGGTTGCCCTTCATAAAGTTCTCCTGTTACATATTGTGTCCTACTAAAAATATTGTTAAAGATCGTATGGGTTTTATTCTACAAATTTATCTTGCACACACAACCCAGTATAGATGGGACGCGTAAAAAGAGGAATTCTAATGATGATAAAACATACATAGAAAAAATAAAAGCAGTTACCTGTATTCGTGTGAGAGGAAAAATGTTCCGCGTATGGGACAGCCATTGGAATTCTTTAACTTGCCGTTGAAAACTTTCTTGTACAGTTCGAAATTGTTCAAATTGACGGCCCCGTCGAAAGTTAGCATGATCATTTGTGGCGTCTGCCGAGTAATAAAACAAACTTTTATTTAAATACTCTGTGGGATTGTGTAATGATACAAATTTTTATTCTACTTTCACTTGGAAGTTACTTAAAATTCTTTGCATTTATAAAATTTTAAGACACTTTACAATATCTATTAGTTGCTACCTCTGATCTCAGCAGGCTCATCTTAGATTACAACCAAGTTCTTTTTTAAAAATTATGATGCTATATCTGTATCACAATATGAAAAGGTGTATGTTTCCGGCTATATATTGAGAAAAAAACTGAGGAAGAGACAAAGCAGAAGAAATATAACAAAAAAAATATTTCATAAAAAGGCACTCATTTACTGTGAGTTGAAACTTTAAAGTAATTTTAATTTGAAATTACTTCGAAACCCTTTTACATTTGCCTAAAACAATTGTATACTCGTTTATGAGATTGACAACTTTGCAAGTACAAGTGAAACCTTTATACACCTCTGTGACTTACTTTCTTCTGTTTTATCTATGCAACTAGAATCAAAAAAGACATTTCAACGAATAAAAACAAATATCGATTGAAGATAAGGTAAATTAGAAATGAAAATAGAAATTTTACTTATTTATATCAAATTAATAAGCTTTTATTATATATAATTAGAGCAACAGACGAATAAACAGCAGTTTTTAGAATCCTGGTCTGTCTGTCCGTATGTTTGTACGTGTACGTATAACACGCCAAAACTACAGCAGTTTATTCACCGTTTCATTGCTAAAAATCTTACTTATAATAGCAGCGTTTTACCCTGAAATAAAACGCATATTAAAATACTTACCTCACTGGAAGCTTTATATTGAGATAGCATTTCCGTTTCCCGTCATTTGCCTACCCTTTTTAGTACGTAGTTTCCGGCTAAGTGGCGCCACCTGGCGGTCGTGTGCTTTTGAAGTTTCTTAAAATTTGCGGCACACCATTTTGCTCATTGGCTCAATTGCACCAGGCAGAAATAAAGTGAAAGCTTCCAGTGAGGTAAGTATTTTAATATGCGTTTTATTTCAGGGTAAAACGCTGCTATTAAAACACTGTACCGTAACTGGAAGCTTTATATTGAGATCTGTTTGTTATCGCCTGGTGACGCCACTTAATATTATAACGCCTTAGCGTAACGCCAATGTGACAGATTTAAAAATAAAAAAGTATTTATGATATTGAATACTTTTTATTTTAAGTAAGACAATATTCTTTTCCGTGTGTTACACAGGAGTAACAATAAAAATTAACATGTAATATAACTATGAAAAGGTAAAAATTCAAACTAAAAAGCTTTCTAGGAAATTCTTCTAGCAATCGCATTAGTTGTGTTAAAGTTTATCAATACTTGATTTAATTTCACACATATAGGATTGTTGTGATGTTTTAGCTGATTACCAATTCCCATGAGCTAGAACTTCGTCGATGGGGTGATTTTCTAACCAGTTCTTGGAAGCTACACAGATCTTACGCTATCTGGGGTAGCTGTGTAATCAAGAAACGTTTTTACAGTTCCTGCTATAACAGTAAGGTACCTACGTGACGTAGGTACTGCACCTCAACTGATGAAAATATTGAAAAATTTAAAATCGTTTTTTATCTATCACTCAGCGATGTTTTAACTAATAGTAAATATTATAATTTTAATCACCGAGACAGGAGGCTTGCATTTTTATTATTTATATTCAAAATTTATCTGTAGACAGTCTGTCAGTACCTATGTATTGCTATCGGTTGTAGAACCAAATTCAGGCCATACGGTAAAGTTTTTGTATTATGGTTAGGTAGGTACTTTAGGTAGGGTATATTCTAAGGTCAGGTCATGAATGCATCTGCCTGAACAAATAAGTATTAAAATTGCTATTTGATGTAATGATTGAAACATTCTTGTGTCGTTTATAAATTTATAAGTACACTGACATCCCATACGGTTTGGGGATTTTTATTTTTTGTAAAAGCAATTAATTTAAGAATATGTTTTACTAGAACGTGAGTACTTCACTGTTCATGGTTCAGAATCGCATTATTTTCAGACAGCTAATTTATGTGTAAAAGTATTGTATTATGTGATAATGCACATATTAAATGTAAGCCTGATAAGAATTGCGCCAATTGCGGAAAAGTAAGGCTTTTAATCTTTATTGTTATTGAAATTGTCCTTGAACAACAACAATTCTAAGTTACTTGACAAATTTATAAAATAGACTCACAAAGAACTTTTAAGTAAAAGCTTTTCTTTAGAGGTCTAGCCTTCCACCGCCTCACCAACCCCCAGATTTCCTTTTTTCCATCGAGGAAATGTATCTGGAGGTTACTAAGGTAAGTGGTGCTGCAAGTGCTCAGTCTCTGACACGCCAGAACACTTTCTCCCATCATGGCAAAAACAACCATGTTAAAAGATTTAGTTGAGTGAGAGCACCCTGGATATTAGAAATGTTTGTAGGAAGACCCAAGTAATGGGTTCGCACCATGAAGAACCGAACGCATCGCCAATGTATCCAGAAATGCATTCGATGCCGATCTAACGTATGATATTTTCATTAGAAATAAAGATTTCGTACTTTCCCTTTGCGAAGATGTAGGTACACCTGTTATTATTTTGTCACACTAAGAATCAAACTGTGATGTAGTAGTGAATGTGGCTCTGAAGAGCATTTAGTATTGGTAGCATTTCTTTACGGATGCAATGACAACCTTTTCTTAAATAATTTAACTTCCCGCTATCGCAATACCTTTTAAGTTAAACAGTTTAACTCTTGACCCTTGATTTCTAAACCTTACGTATTTGGCATGCTTAAATGCTACAATTGCGTCAAACTGTATTCCTAGTTACGGCCTATAATCATCCTACTGCATGGAAAAGGTCTCAATCATTGAATTCAAGGTACCTAAGTAATGATGGGTAAAATGAATTGGAAAAGAGCTTGATCCAGGTCCAAGTCAAATCCAGGGTCAAGTGATTGCTGACAATGTGAGCAGCTTTGGAGGCAAATAGGTCTATTATTGGACATTCCCGTTTTATAATCACGAGATCTGTACAGTGTACTAGTCGGTTCGGACTTTGCAGTCGGCAGTGCCTATTTGCCGAATATGTGGAATTTAATGGAACTAGTAAGTTCCAAATTCGAAATATAATTATTGAAACCAAGTCTAGGTTTAAGCGCAAACCTGATTGGTCTAAAGCATCCGTAGTCAAAAAACGCCCCTGAGAAGGGCAATGCAACTGTCGATTTACTACTTCAGTTGTTCGATAACCACCACTAGGGGCTGGAATCTTATCAACTATCTATGATTTATGTGACAATGCGGCACGACAAAAATGACGAAATTCGTTCATATCATTAATCCAATTCATCTTTGTAATTATTATTTTACTTGATTGATTTCTTTGTTGCAGTTTTTCTATTCGTTCATGTTTTCACATTATTCCATTTTTATATGCTCGCGAGCATTTAGATGTAACAGTAAGTGTCAAGTACACTAAGAAGGGTTCTGACATGAAATATTCGATTTGGCCTTATACAGGGATAAAAACCAACTGCATGACTACATTCGAGTTCACAAGTTGAGACTTTTGACACAAAGGAATGCGATACAATAATTCTTTCAAGTCAACTTTTTTAATACCTCTTTGAGTATTAAAACGACCTCGGGTACTTAAATCGAGCCGCGAGCACTTTTTTATGAAATGAACATCTGGCCATGTTGGCAAAGCAGGTCCATTCCTTTTTGAGGGTAGCTGGTACAAAGCAGGCGAGGTAGCCCCGCAAGGGTGGATAATTTTAGGCGTATCGCTTGCATGAAAAAGCCTAATTTTAAGTCATTGCTTGAATTTCTTTGATCTAGCCGCGAGCCCTGATTATGAAATGAACCTCTAGCAATGTTGCTATAGCAGGTTTATCACTTTTCGAGGGTAGTTCGTGCAAAGTAGGCACCCGCGAGGGTGGATAATTAAAAGGCATAGGCTTACATGGCAGAGCCCGATTTTAAGTCATTGCTTGAACCTCTTTGATCGGGCCGCTAGGGCCCTGGTTAAAGAATTAACTTCTAGCAATTTTGCTTTGGCATAACTTACCTTAGGAGGATAGTTGATAAATAATAAGGCACCCCGCGAGGTTGGATAATTAGAGGCTTGCATGGCAGAGCCCGATTTCAAGTCATTGCTTGAAACTCCTCGAGCCCTGGCTATAGAATTAACCTTCATTTTTGCTTTGGCAGTACTTACCTTAGGAGGGTAGTTGATAAGTAAGTAGGCACCCCGCGAGGGTGGATAATAAAAGGTATAGGCTTGCATGGCAGAGCCCGATTTGTATACCAACTACCCTTAGGAGGGTAGTTAATAAATAAGTAGGCACCCCGCGAGGGTGGATAATTAGAGGCATATGCTTGCATGGCAGAGCCCGATTTGTATATCAACTACCCTTTGGAGGGTAGTTAATAAATAAGTAGGCACCCCGCGAGGGTGGATAATTAGAGGCATATGCTTGCATGGCAGAGCCCGATTTGTATATCAACTACCCTTTGGAGGGTAGTTGTTAATAGGTAGGCACCCCGCGAGGGTAAATAATTAGAGGCATAGGCTTGCATGGCAGAGCACGATATGTATATTGTAAGTAGGCACCCCGCAAGGTTGAATAATTGATAGCATAGGCTCTGAGACTTCTAAATTTTTTATGCTTCGTCCACACGAGAGACAGCGCTTTGATTGATTGTTCTTAGCTGTGTGGATTTTTTGCCCTTTGGAGGTCAAAAAGCTTTACGAATGCCATCTGTTTTCTCCAGAATGCATTTGAGTGGAATATGGATCTACACTAAATAAGACGGGTTTGTAAAGATATGCAGGCTTTAGTAAGTGGATCTCTAACTTATACTGAAATCTCGTCGAATCTCTGTAAATGCTGCCCGGTGGCCACAAACTAATTGCACTTTATTAGAATCCGATTTTATTTGTGAATAATTATTTTACCTTCGTGTACAAATTGTTAAAATTAACGTCTGTTTAATTGAAATAAATTTACGACTGAAACTCGCGTTTATCAATACGGACTTACGTAATATTTTGGTAAATTTCTTCCATTTTAATGAATAGGTTGCGTGAATTCAAAAAATCTGTATACTTAGTAATCTGTTGATCAAAATCAATAGATAAAATTATATCAATACTGATCATTAGCGGTGTGTAGGTATGCTATTTTGAGGCACTTGTTTGCCAATTTTAACCATTTCATAAAATTTAACACTAACACGGGATTCTAAAGGCACTGTTTTATAATTTAAATGTAAAGAAAGGCAATTCGCCCATTTCGTCAAGCAATTTAGCATTAATTTGATTAGAATAAAGATACATTTATGAAGCGTATTTATTTTATGACGGCACCCGAGGTGCCGTTCACCTCGTTAACCGGCTAAAGAGGAGCTCGAGGAGCTGCCAGCCGAGCCTGACAAACCACTCAATGCTAAACGGAAAAGACCATACACTTTTACGTATTACATCATAACTTTAATCCGAACGGCAAAACCGTTAAATTCATTATTTAAGTCACACGAATATTTAAGCAAGATATTTCATGTTTTATTAAAAACATGTTGTTTTAAGCAATACAATTGCTATTGGAAACTGAAAATAAAATTCCTTGAAATAAAATACATAACATTTTAAAATAATGAGGGTAGGACTTACCAGATTTGTGTACTAGTTTGTATAAAAACTCACTTGGTTATAATAAAATTCTGCTCTGAGAATTATAATACGAGTATCACTGAATTTTAACGATCACCGAGACAGGGCTTGCAGTGAAGGTGTTGTTACGACGGTAAACTAAACGCCAATGAGCAAAATGGTGTGCCGCAAATTTTAAGAAACTTCAAAAGCACACGACCGCCAGGTGGCGCCACTTAGCCGGAAACTACGTACTAAAAAGGGTAGGCAAATGACGGGAAACGGAAATGCTATCTCAATATAAAGCTTCCAGTTACGGTACAGTGTTTTAATGTAGTCTTAATTTAATGATTCTCAGGCAAAAGAAAGTCACAGAATCAAGTGAGATACAAAGTTGTATAAATACCTAATAGGATTAAAATAAAGATAAAGTTAGCCACAGGCCACAGATGAATCAGATCATGTGTTATCTTCTTACCTCTTCAGGATCCAAGCCACCAGGTATGAGGGTACCATCTTTGGAGCAAAAGCAATACGGCAACTGACATTCGGCGGTGTCACATTTTGTGGCAAGGTCTACAGGAGTCTCTGTGATTGGCGCTGGAGCTGAAAATTATAAAAAACTTAATATACAGCTAAATTCACTGCGTACAATAAAATGCGTTTGAGATATTTTTTGAAAATTACGTTTTTTTTTCGCTTTCTTTTTAAGGCTCCGGTAGCTCCTGATTTATGGAACGATATCCATCGATCGCCTAGTGCGGAGCGCCAGCGCGCGACAGTACGGGCCTGACGAGCCGCCGCGCTCACGTATTATGTAGTTATTTAAACATAGTAATTAAGTATATCATTCAATGAATTCAAACTCAGCGAATATGTCTATAAATATTTAGCAGCTTTAAACATGCATAAAATTTTTATTTAAAATGTCCGTAGTTTAGTCGTGAAATTGAAAAACGTTTCGAAGAGAGAAAGGTTTGTGATTTTTTACTATCGAGCGCAGTTAATCAAATCGTGTAACCGTTAGCGACTGTGACTAGAATAGATTAATACTCAACTACATATATTTTTTTCAGACTTTTAAACGCTGTTTTCTACATTTAAAATGGGTTTTAAAAACTCAAAAACGCTGCCTCTTAGACCTACACCGCCTTAAGGCATAAACGTTATTAACATCTAACCCTCTTTCGTGATACCTATTCGCTTTGACGTAAAACCGTTTAATCTTCATTACCTAGTAAAAGTTTCAAAGCTGATTATTTACTAACAATAAAATTGGTTTTAGGCCTTACAAAAATATAGCTCGTATTACAAAAGTTTAAAAAGTTTCGTCTTTATAAAAGTTTGAAAATAAAGAAGTCGTCAAGTCGCAAGGCTTATAAAACTTCTAATGTCCTTTAATAGTCGTTTTTTATATAACTTTAACATTTCACTTAGTTTTTTTATGTTTCGTAAATTTTCACTCCCAAAAACTTGTGATATTAGTCTTATGCAATAAAACGACGTCCATGTTTCCTTTTAATATTGATATTACAATATTATATTATCTTAAGAAACCTTCTCTTACAAGAACATTACGAGTATCATTGGAGTTTATAATCTCCACCCAATATCAGAAGAATAATTTTTAAATAGACAATTGTTCATTGTTTTATTGTGCTTTCAACCTCGAACACAAAGCTAATACTACCTACTAACAATACCTAACTGTCAGATTTCGGAGTTGAAAAGCCATAAAATATTATCAGTATATAAACTTGAAAAATATGTTTCAGGCGGGACTCGAACCCGCATCTCCTCGCATGACGGGTGGGTTCGAGTCCCGCCTGAAACATAATTTTTCAAGTTTATATACTGATATTATAATTGCAATTTAATTGCTAAAATATCAAATAAAGTACATAAAATATTATACCTACACACTTTTGAATTTGAAAAATCATTTTTCCAAAATATCATAAGCCTAGCCTGCACCGGCTAATTCTATAGATGCGATTTATTATAGGTACCTCCTTTACAATTTATTAGTTTTTAGCATTTACTCGTATATAATATGGTTTGTAACTTTAAATGGTATCGCATTATGTAGAGAAAATGAATAACCGAGTCATCTTAAAATATTTTCCATCAAAATGAATGAGTTGACCAGAAATGGTTAATAATAAGGCATACAATGAAGTAGTCCCTCTTTAACCTACTAACAGCCCTCGGGCTACCAAGAACTGCAATTAATTATTCCTTCGAATAATTGAAAACGAATGTCTAAAGCGGCATTAGTAGGGTCTCGCTTCAAATATGACTAGATAAGGAACACAACTCGGGCAGTGAAGCTAAATAAATAAGCTAAATAGAACCTCTCCTAAACCCTCATTTCGTTATTTACACTAATGCAGAAAAGTTACTCATGGCTATTGAGTTTATACTTATAGTTATTGAAATTATGATGCAGATAGTGTAGAAGTAGTTGCGTTAAAAATTATTGGTAACAGGTTCTTTATTTTTAATAGATTAGTATTTTTAGTGTAGATGGGATGTTAATTTTAAACCAATCATCCCAAATACCATTAGCAACAACTATCTAGTGTTTTCAAATTTCTCTTTTGGTCTTTGTACTATAGATATTTATTTCGAATGAATCGAACACTTTAATGCGAATATTTACATATTTTATTGTAGGTATCAAACGAATGTATCAATTTTCAACAAATGTTAATTTATATGGATGTAATTTCTGACGTTAAAGGCAGGTCAGCGTGTGGTGTTTAAAAATTCATCACACCATTGGCTGCCTGCATGTAGATTAGCTGTTTTCATTAACGAGTTTAGCGGACGATAGATCACAAACTGGTCAGCTCACGAAATGGTAGGATTATTTCCACATAGTGGATGTTGGGACATAATAAGCCACTAAAGATAGCAGGCCAACACGTGTTATGGACGTTGTCTTTAATTCTATTGACTTTTGCGAAGTAAATGTTGCAGTTATCAAAGGTCGTGTGTTCAATTTCCATCTCACACAGTTGCATATTTTTGATAGGTTTTGCTACCTTTGGTAGTTATATAGAAATTACATTAAAGTAGGCCATTTATGTACTCTTTGATATGGGCTATTGTTTATTATAGTAGTATACTGCTGCCGGATCACAAGAATAGTCCACAAGAGTAAAGGAAGAAAAACTTACATTATTTTCTTAAACAATAAACATCACGAATACAAGGGTAACTCCCGAGGTCGATCATTAGATCGAATAACAAAAAAGTTTCGAAATTTTGAACATTGCTCGGGCTTCTGATCACCATCCCGCATATTTTGGCAAGCGGGAAAATTATGCCCGTACCCATCATTGCTATGAATATAAGTATTGCTATTTAATTCAGTTCACTGAGAGAGCTGAGTGCGCTCTGCAGAGGGTAATGGGTTGGTTGACAAAAAATCAGCTTACCCTTAACATTGAAAAGACAAAGGTTATACCTTTTTGTCTACCCAACATGACCACGTCTTTGGATCACCTCCCAGTACGAATTCATACTTGTAATGGTGCAACAGTCTCTTGCTCTTGTACGGAGCTGTCCGCAGTAACCAATTTAAAATATATCGTAGTTTCTGTGGCCAGTAGGTTGGATTGGCGATCACATATAGAGACACTCTGCGTTAGAGTTAGGAGACTCTTATATATATTCAAGAAACTCAGACACTCTGCCGATTCTAACACTCTGAACCTAGTTTACTGTAGTCTGTGTCAATCAATACTATCCTACCTGCCTGCCTGGAGAGAGCTTAAAGGGCAATTCTAAAGGTTATGCATTTCAGGCCAAGAGATTATCCTACTACAGGCCTGTATCACGACTCCCAGGTGCTCACTGTAAGGCAGCTTTACATCCTTCGAGATGTCCTCCGGCAGCACCCTACGCTTGCAGCGGAGTCTGTTGCCCCTCCCAAACGCCACGGAAGACTAACCAGCTCATGGAACTTATGTCGTACCGCTTTTGCTAACCGCCAGTTTAGTGCCCTTTCGTCGCGCTTGTACCATAAAATAAACAAAAGACGTCCTTTAAAAAACCTCACTATGTACGAAGTAAAGCATGCACTAACCCTTATCTCCTAGATACACACACACACACACACACACACACACACACACACACACACACAAACACACACACACACACACACACACACACACACACACACACACACACACTGTTTTTTTTATCATTAATGTTATTTTTTTATTATAAGCGTTAATAATAATTGCATTGTTGATTTGTATAATTTTAATATAATTTTTTTTCATTTAAGTTTTATTTTCAATAATTCTTATATCAATTTAATCATTTTTACATTATAATATATTTCTTTTCTCTTATCTTATAGACTTCTCGCTTGTCATGTAAGTATATTCTTTAGTCCTGAAACACCGGTATTAAGTTACTTAGTGCAGGCATCAGTCTCACGCAGACCTTTCGCTCAGACCTATTATGTACTCTGTTTGCTGTGTTTGTGATGAGTAAATAAATAAAAAAGAATTAATTAGTTTACACAATAACCTCCACTGAGATTTAAGATTGCATACGTACAGCGCGTGTTTGTACGTACCAGCCCTATACGCTAGTTTGAATGGTGCTATAGAAGGTAATATTCAGGTTGGTACTGAATAAATTATTCATGTTTTTCATAACACTACATCTGGAAATAGGACCTATCGCACGCCACTCACGTTCTTGTTTGAAAACTATATTCTAAAAGCTACTGGGAGGCAAGATTCTTTAAAAATAGAATAACTTTAAAAATAAATTCAGAACTTTTACGGAGTTTGCTCTTTAATATAAATAGTCATCCTTTGAAAATGATATTCCAGTACTTTCTAAGATTTATTTATCCACCTGTCTGCCAGCTTCCAAAGTATTAGCGAATATGGCGTATTCCATTCAATATGAAATTTAATTTATTTACTTTTTACTTCCAACATTTACACAAAGAAGTCGTGACTGACTAACCGATTGATATAGATCAGACGGCGTTGCATTCATAGCAACACCCTGCTGAGGCCTGAAATTCGGCATACAGAAAGTTATTATGAATGACGTATCCAGCAAAGAAGGATTTTTGATATTTTTTTTTTTTTTTCAATGAAATTGGTCAGTTTTTATGTATGTACCAATAATTATTTGAATGGATTATGGTAGCTTCTTGTCAGGAAACTTATTGCGTTTTACAAATGTCAAATCTAAGTTTGTTTAGCAAAAATTATATACCTAGGTAACACTGAAATTGTTTAGAAAATGAAAAACGGCTTAATGTAGAAAGTTGCCAATACTTTTATTGTTTTTTGAAGTAATCTCCGTTCCTCTCTACATATCGTCGCATTCGATGGAACCACTGACAAAAGCAGCGGGCCCATTCTTCCTTCGGGGTCTCTTCTATGGCATTTTCGTACGCTTTCACCGCATCTTCAGGGTTCGTAAAGCAAATACCTCGAATTTTATCTTTAGTTCTTGGGAATAAATGAAAGTCGCAGGGCGCCGGGTCAGGACTGTATGGCGGATGACTCATTATCTCAACACCTGCCATATTCAAATATTTAACAGTCCGTTTTGCGGAGTGCGCTGAAGTATTGTCGTGGTGAAGGAGGATCCTGCTTCGAGGAAGCTGCTGTCGAATTTTTTCCAAGACATCAGGCAAACAGCGATTGACATACCAGTCTGCAGTAACTGTCTTTTGTCCTTCCATCTTCTAGCACAACTATCGCGAAATGACCTTTCCGATCAAAGAATGAGGCGATCATCTTTTTTCCTTGACTTCTTTCTTTCTTTACCTTAGTTGGCCGATCCTCGAAAGTAAACACCCACTGAGCTAATTGTCTTTTGGTTTCGGGTATGTAGCAATATATCCAGCTTTCATCACCTGTGACAATGTCAAATACAGCATTTGAGTCACCGCCGTTGAACTTATCTAACATTTGGCGACACCAGTCCGTGCGAAGGTGTTTCTGATCGTCGGTTATAGTATGGGGAATCCATCTGGTACAAAGCTTCCTGACGCCTAAATGTTCGTGTAATATTTTTTGAACTTGACTCATACCAATGCCTAGGCTTACCGGTATCTGCTGATAGGTCACTCTCTTATCTTCCTCTATCATGCGTCGCACAGCACTGATGTTATCTTCAGTAGTCGCTGTTAAAGGACGTCCCTCACGCGGATCATCATTGAGATTGCTACGTCCACGCTTAAGCTCCATAAACCAATTGTAAATAGTGGCACAAGATGGGGCTTCAACAAGAAAGGCTAATCGCAGCCTATCATAGCTTTGTTGTTGTGTAAGCCCACAACGAAAGTCATAACAAATAATTGACCGAAAATTTTCTCGCGTAAGGTTCATTTTCACGTGTAACAAGAGTTTCAGATTTGCCGCCAATTCACAAAAACATGACAAATAATGAATGCAAATACTACATTAGGTTACCAAAGAGTTCTAAAATTGAAATTCAAAAAAGTTTTCATTATTGATGTTTCTAACTGGCCAGTTTCTAAACATTTTCAGGGTTACACACGTACTATGTCTAAGGCAAAAATAGTACTTACTTACCATATACGTACTTATAACCTAAATGTTAAATTGTCAAATGTATAGTCTTGCTTGAATTTTTAAAATACTGTATTTTGTATTTTCTGTTTTGACGACCATTTGGATCAGCGGTAGTTAACGCTGCTTCTGAGCCATGGGTCGCGGGTTCGATCCCCGCACAGTACAAATATTTGTGTGCATGAACATGTCTGTTTGTACTGGTCTGGGTGTTCTCTATATTATAAGATATATTTACAAAAAAAAGTATATAAGTAAGTTTATCGGTTGTCTAGTACCCCATACGACAGGGTACTTAATACTACCTTAATTTGGGACTAGATGGCTCTGTGTGGCCCAGTGAGGCATGTCTTAAAATATACACACGACTTAAAAATATTTAGAACTATTTGTTGCCTGCGACTTCGTCCGCGTCAATTTCTGTTATTATGATTATTTTTACAACGTTTTTACTGATGCTTCGCTCCTATTGGTTGCAGCGTGTTGTCGTATAGCCTAAAGCCTTCCTCGATAAATGGACTATCCAACACAAAAATATTTTTTCAATTCAAACTAGTACTTCCAGAGATTAGCGCGTACAAAGAAAAAAACTCTTCAGCTTTATAATATTAGTATAGACTTATAACCTAAATGTCAAAATGTCAAATGTATAGTATTGCTTGAATTGTTAAAATACTATATTTTGTATTATCTGTTTTATATGTATACACGACTTAAAAATATTTCGAATATCTTATTTTCAATAAAGTGTTTCCTAAATTTGCACTAAATATGTGTTTCCTTAGGAGGTGCTTTAGCACATCAGATGTAAGAACTAACCGGAGTGTAATCTATTTAATGTGATGGCACAACAAAGTATAAACTAATCTCACATTTTAATTTTTTTTAATAGTTTTTCTTTCAATATTGTGTTTAAAAACGATGCCGAAGCGCATAATTTTCGTTTAAAACAAAGCAGATTGTGTATCAGACTCATCTTTGTTAATTCGGTACTTACTTGTAGGTATAGGACCGCATCTTGCCTCAGCTTTGAAGGTACAGAACTTGCTGATATCATCGAAGTATAGTCCTGAGGGGCATCTATTCAAATAGGGGTACCCATCAACGCACTGAAACGAAAACGAATGAATAATTAGTCACGATATGCTTACGTCGCCCTCGTAATCACCGATCTATTTAATATTCGCACATGTAAATATTAACTGTAACGCAATGTGTGTGTGAAACAGTAGGGTAAACGATTTGAATATCTTGATGATAGTAGACACGTAATCAGGTGCTGATATACCTGTTATAACATTTTAATATGAAGGCTAACAACACCGTAATTGGAGAAAAAAGGAGATTTCCGTGTTTCACCTGTATCAAAACCTGTTTTTTTTAAAGTGTTTTTAAGGAAATCTCATTTTTTACGTGTTATAATATAATATAAGATTGATAAAAAATTATAATAAAAATATTTCCAGAGCGGATTTTAAGGTTTCTTCCTAAACGAACTAAGATGTCTGCTCCCGTTTTTTTTTAAATTCCGTAATTACCTACTGAATCCGTTTTTTTTCCGATATAATCGTATAATTGATCGAATTTTCATTTTAGTTATAAATGGAGCTACGATGCTGCCCTATTTTGTGACTGAAGGGTCTGAATCAAATATCTGTTCCCATTTGAAGTTGTTCATGCGCGTTTAATAGAAATTATCATGTTAGGTACCTTATAGGTATATAATAGGTATTAAGGTTGGCATAGTGACCTCCAAAATAGTATTAGCAAGTAAGTATGCCAATCACTATTGAAGATAAAGTCATGTTCAACACCATTTCTTACACCAATAGTGTGGACAATTGTTTTTTTTTTATTAAAAGAAAGATGCAGAACTTTACAGAATGTTATTTTAATAAGTAAT
This sequence comes from Anania crocealis, assembly GCA_949315895.1. Classification (NCBI taxonomy): domain Eukaryota; kingdom Metazoa; phylum Arthropoda; class Insecta; order Lepidoptera; family Crambidae; genus Anania; species Anania crocealis. The sequence continues at coordinate 5,429,979 of OX438856.1, forward strand.
CCACGGTCTTTCATAAAATCACGAGCAAAGCATATCCAACAACAACATCAACACAAGTAGGTACTAATTTCAATATTTGGTACACCAAAATCGATAAGAAATATGAATCATTTATCATAAATCATTGGTCTCCATAACTCTTAACACAGCATCAGCTCCGAATGCTAAGATCGTATCGCATCTTAATTAATACCTACCTACCTATACGAACTTTCATTATCTATCTGCCTTCGGTGATTTATCTGAGAAGCGACCCTTTTGTTAAGCAATTAATAAAGACGCTCAAATTTCATTAAGAGCTCTATAAGAGCGAGACAAAGTACGTTTTAGATTTGATGAAAAGTTTTTTTATTTTTATTTTATTTATTTGGGACAAAAACTTTGATAAATATTCAACATTACTAACTTTCGATATTTACGTTTTATATAGTTTGACCTGTTATTCATTGCGTTGCATTTAAATCTAATGAAATTATTTTTTTTTTAGAATAGAATAGAATAAATTAATTTACTTAAAACACGGTATACACAGATGTCACATGGTAAAAAAGAACAATCATGTTTTGCTTACAAGAAGCATGCAAATATTTTTTGGGCCAGTTAACCCAGTCATTACAACAACTTAACAACAATAACCAGACATGCGAAACATTAACAAGCATCAATATAGTGGATCATTGGTTGTATTATAAATCATTATTATTATACAATTTAAGGCTATCGATCATTGAGAAATTCAGTAACGCTGTAAAAGTTTTTATCTTTGAGCCATTCACCCAGTTTATTTGTAAAACGGCTAGTATTTAGCGTTTTCAAGCTTTTTGGTATTTTGTTGTAAATTCTTATACACATCGACACACAATTTCGGCTATATTTCTTAGATCTAGGTGCAACTTCCATTATTAATCTGTCTGGGTCTCTGCGGGTTCGCGAATTTATATCGCAGGCTCTTTTAAATAAAGTAAAATGTTTTTTAACAAAAGTACATATTTCAAATATATAAAGTGATGGCAGTGTTAATAAACCAAACTCTCTAAAAAAAGGTCTACATGATTCGTCCGATGGAATCCCGGCTATAGCTCTAATGCATTTTTTCTGCGCAATGAACGCTCTATTAAAATCCGTACTGTTTCCCCATGCTATGAGACCATAACGCAGAATGGATTCAACGTAAGCGTGGTAGGATATAAGTGCTGTTGAGATATTAGTAACTTTCCTTACTTGTTTGAGAGCGTATACAAACCGATTTATTCTGTTACATAAATCGTTAACGTGAGTTTTCCAGTTTATGTCTTAGTCAATCAATACTCCTAAAAATTTTGTTTGCGGTGCATTGATTATTGCTACATTTTCAAAGTTAATATTTAAATTAAAATTATATTGCAAGTGTTTAGATTGATTAAATTGCACATAATTCGTTTTATTCAGATTAATTGTCAAGTTATTAATGTCAAGCCATTGGATAATAGTATTTAATGTGTTGTTTATGTCAATTTCATGGTCCTTAATTGTATATATTTTTTTGTCAGTGGTCACAATGATTGTAATGTCATCTGCGAATAAAATACATTTGTGATTTGTTACGTTAGATATATTATTTATGTATAATAGGAACAGAGTAGGGCCTAGCACGCTCCCCTGTGGGACTCCACCGCCGTTATGTCTCTCATTAGACGAATAAAATATACGATCCCTATTTTCTGTCACTTTGCTAATAACCACTTTCTGTTTGCGGTTTGTTAAATATGATGCAATCCATCTATATGCATGTCCTCTAATTCCGATTGCCTCAATTTTATCAAGTAATTTTTCATGGGAAATATGGTCAAAAGCCTTTGACAGATCAAGGAATAGAGCAGTAGTCATTTTATTTGCATTAATATTGTTTAAAACATGTTGTGAAAAAATTGCTAAAGTAGTTGACTTCTGTTTCTGAAAGCCATATTGTTCACTATTGATTATACTGTATTTGTTTATAAAGTTTGTAAGTCTATCATGCATACACTTTTCAAATACCTTTGACCAGATTGAAATTAACGTGATTGGACGATAGTTCTCAACGCACTCTTTACACCCTTTTTTATAAAGTGGCTTCACGATGGATAATTTTAAAGATTCTGGAAAAGTTCCCGATTCGAATGAAAAGTTCACTAAATAAGTTATGACTGCAATGATATTATCAATGCAAATTTTAAGTATTTTTGTGTTGATTTCGTCGTAGCCAACCGATTCAGTATTTTGCAAGGACCTGACTATATTTTTTAATTCTGACATTGTCATCGGCTTCAAAAATATTGAGTTACTTTGCCTATCTTTAGCAATATGAACGTTTTTACATTTATTATTTTTATTCGTAGGCATATCAATGAAATATCCATTCATTGCATTTGCAATGTCTACAGGGTCCGTCATAATTACATTATCAATTTTTATGCTGTCAATAGTATTAAGATTATTTTTATTTCTTATTTCATTGTTAATTATAGTCCACGTTGCTCTGCATTTATTATTGCATTTATTTATATATTTAATGTTAGCATTTTTTCTTGATTTAATTATACATTTTTGTAATATGTGAGAATATATATTGTACTTACTTTTATTTATATTTGATTTATTTTTGTAATATTGGTAGCGTAAATATCTTTTCCTTTTACAGCTAATTCGTAGTCCCTTGCTAATCCAGTTTTGTTTCTTTTAAATTATATTGTTAACCATTTTTTTTACTTTTGGAAAGCATAATTTATAAAAGAGGCAGAACAATTCGTGAAACTCATTAAAGGCATTGTTAAAGTCTGTCTCCGCGTATACATTTGACCACGTGAGACTGCCTAGGTACTTTTTAAATTTATTTATATTTTCAGGACTGTAGTCTCTCACATAAATATAATGAGAAGCTGGTTTAACCTGTTTACATTTAATAGGGAAGCTAAGCATTTGTGCTGTATTGTGGTCCGAAAGGTTCAAGGGTAGCACAAAAGCTGTTGCTGTGTCTATATTACTTAGAATAAGATCTAAGCATGAAGTTTTCCGTGTAGGGACATTTATATGACTTTTCAGATTATAGTTATATAGTAAGTCTTGAAAGTCTTTTGACTATGATATTGTAATTTTTTGACTTGAATTCAATTGATTTCATATTTTGCATGCCAAAGCTGAGGAACGTGTCCTGTACTGTGATAAAACCAAATGTAAGATCTTTGTTGTGTACCACATTCCTGCGAAATAAAAATATTCTTTATGTATATTTTAATTGGGATCAGATATTTCATTCAGACCCTTCAGTCACAAAAAGGGGACCATCGTAATTCCATCTATAACTAAAGAGAATATTCGATCAATTATACGACATGCGATTCTATCCTCCTAAGAAAAAAAAGGATTCAGGAGCTAAATGGAATTAAAAAAAACACAGAAGCAAACATCTTAGTTTGTTTAGGATAAAGCCTTAAAATCTGCTCTGGACATATTTTTATTATTATTATTTTTGATCCACCTAATAAGACGTAAAAATAGATCCTTGGAACAACTTTTATTACAGGTGAACCACCAAACAGATCGATATTAACAAAATGATCATAGTACCTATGATTTCATAATTATTCAGCTTTAGTTCTGTTATCTACTAATATTATAAAGCTGAAGAGTTTGTTTGTTTGTTTGAACAAGCTTACCTCAGGAAGTACTGGTTCGAATTGAAAAGTTCTTTTTGTGTTGGATAGTCCGTTCATCGAGAAAGGCTTTAGGCTATATAACACCACGCTGCGACCAATAGGAGCGAAGCATCAGTGAAAAATGTTACAAAAATAATCGCGATCATACGAGTAATAACAGAAAGTCGCGGGCAACATGCAACTTTTTGGCATCTTTTTTATTTCTTTCGTCAGGAACGAAACTTGGGTTATAATTAAAGACTTATCTAAGAAAGTGAACATAAAAAAATAAGCGCCTTACCAGTAATCGACCTACCAAAGATTTACAGTTGTCTTTTGTTATTATCAGGTAGTGTAGAACAAGATTATTGTGTGCGTAGACTAGCGAAGGTTAGTAATTTATGAAGAGAGGGGGGAAAGGGAAGAATCATGACGTCCTCACTCACCTTCCGTTGCTATATAGGATACAAAAAAATCACAAGAAACGCACATAGCAGTACATGTGTTTCTTGTGATTTTTTTGTAGTGTGTTTTGTGGTATGTGATAAGTAACATAATGCCGATAGGTGGTCGAAAACATCATAAGAAAAAAATTAAATCGGTTTCGACAACTCAGAAGTCAGCTTTGAATAGAGCTGCTAGACGTACAGACAACGGCAGGTTCACCTACCCAAAGAGTTAAAGGTCATTGAATTGATTTTTAACTTTAAGTCCGACAAGTAGATATCAATTAAGAAAATTTGACGTACATAATATTTTCGATGAATTAAGAATAGTGTAAATTGTTGCACTGTTAAATGCATTTCGCAAACCTTAACGAAGGTAAAGGTCATAGGCTAGACTATGAAAATGGTGCCAACGCCAACGGCACCCATACACATCAAAAAATTTATCGAAGAATTAAAAAGGTCGTTATGGGTAGCCATCTTCATTACAGTCACCCGAAGCTATTACGAACTAGAAGTGACCGTGGCGAGATAAAAAACTGGAAATCAGATGCCTTACTCTGCAACACGAAGCTCGTATTTGCAGATATACTCGTATCTGTCTCTTTCAGATACTTTAAGACATCGTTATGAATGATAGAGATAGATGGATTCGAATATGCGGACATTTTGTTGCGGAGTAAGGCCTCTGATTATACAACGTGTTCCTTTTGATATCCTATAACTCTAAGGTGATGTTCTTTAGGTAAAAATAATATAAAACGCCCTAGAACATGTTGTTCAAAAATCAATAGTTTCGAATATAACATCAATTTCAGATAAATTTGTTAAAAAAATTTAACCAGTATGGTGAATTCTTAGTTTTGCGAGACGTTGGCAAACTAACACTAAAGTGTAGTAGTAAAGTAGCGGGAGAGCGTAACTTGTAAAAAACATTGACGTGTGTGGTGTTTCATTGATAAGTAGGTACGAGTAAACCGTTTTCATTAAAAAGTTCATTCATAACAAGGTATGGGTGTTTTACATAAACAGTCGTAACTTTTTAGAATTATTTTGTATGAAAAATTAAACAAAAAAATTTATAATTAAAAAATAATTCATAATATGCAATTTGGTTCTTTACGCATGGTCTGTTTAATACCCTAGAGTTATGGGATATCAAAAGGAACACGTTGTATTATCCTAACGTTTTGTCCGTCGTCTAAGTAACTAAGTAGGTAGGTACTAATTGGGGTACGTTTGACCATGGTCCTAGATATAGCAATTCTAGGGCGCCAGACCATATACCGGCCATGGTTACACATACCAAAGCAAACTGAATGTACGGGTTTCCTTACGATCCGTACAGTTACGTGCTAGGGTTTAAACTCAGTCCGACGGATGTGAGGCAGGAATTTGCCCACCGCTCTAAAACCCTGCTATGATAATGACAATACCATTTTGCCATAATAAATCAGGGTTACTATACCTATTCCTTTAAGAAAAAAACTTATACAATTATGTGATAATCGTCACATCCCTGGTTGGTTTCAACCATAGATTTAATAATATACTGCTGTTAGATTGGCAATGAAAAGAGACAGAATATAATGCAGCTATATGATAGAACGAGATAGATTACAGGGCCGTTCACGTACACGCTAAGAACCCGTAGTGTTTTTCTGAGTTCTGACGTCTGTCACGCGCAACACAATATTCCCTTTAGTTTTACTAGTTTCATTTTTATTATTGTAAAATAGTGTCGAGTTTATGTATTTTCATTATGGTTACATGTTCAGTACCTGGAAGTAACTCATCTAAAAAAGGGAACCAACATAATTGTACATTTCACACGTCAAAACACAATCGCGATTATCAGCAGCGAAATGCAATGTTTCAGAGCTTTGACTAAAGTTTTGTGTACTAATTGATAGGGCATTTCATCAGAACAAGGATTTAAATTCATATGAATTCAATTAAAAATAATATCAAATACGTGAATTTCAGCAATTACTAACGTCACTTTTGTATACTGTTTTCTTGAGTTTACGCGAACACTATACATTGAAATGAAAGATAGTTTACGGATTTAGAACGCGTTTATTTTTGATTTAACCCGACTTTTCGAACCCTTTACAGCGTTCATGGTCACGGGTAGACTAAGGTGTTATTCGTCTTTAAGATGGTAATTTGAAAAAATGTTTAACTACCGCCTCTAATTTTTATCGTCAGTTATGTTCCTTTTCACACAAAATGAGCTAACTGTGTCCGGAGTCTTCGCAGTGTTGCCATGGTTTGTGGACTTCAATGATGATAAGACAGGGTCCCAAGCAGCTGGTAAATTCCAACCATCTTCTCTATTGAAATTAGGATGTTTTTTAATTTCTATTGCTTCGCGTATCATTCTAGGTACATATCGGTTTTCCTTAGCAAGAACTTTAGGTTTATCAAATCTAATGAAATGGTTGGGCTTATCAAACGCATGACTACAGACTGCAGATTTCGTTATACGCATGTTTTTCATATCGGCTATGTGTTCTTTTACCCGAGTACCTATACTGCGTTTAGTTTGACCTATGTAATTTTTTTGGATGTGTTGATTATCAGGAATCCGGATCATAGTTTGAGCACCACAGTGTATCGGAAAGCAACTCATACTGATAGGTACCTAAACGGTGACTCTCACCATCCCCCTTCACAGTTAGCTACTGTTGGAAAAACTTTGTTTCAGAGAGCCCAGCGGATCTGTGATGACCACCACCGGCATGCTGAACTCCAGCATGTCAAGCGAGCACTTAAATTCAATAAACTCCAAGTACCGCGTCTCCGCTTCACGGACCGTCAAAAACCATCCACAGTTGAGCGTCTACCAGCGGTACTCCCATACATGAAGGGTGTCACAGACAAAATTGGGAACATCTTGAAGCGCGCTTCTATCAAGACCTACTTCAAGCCGCCGAAGAAGATCAACCAATTCTTACGACCAGTCAAGTGTAACATTCCCCTTCAAGTACCAGGCGTATACAAACTCGACTGTGAATGTGGGCTCTCTTACATAGGTCAAACTAAACGCAGTATAGGTACTCGGGTAAAAGAACACATAGCCGATATGAAAAACATGCGTATAACGAAATCTGCAGTCTGTAGTCATGCGTTTGATAAGCCCAACCATTTCATTAGATTTGATAAACCTAAAGTTCTTGCTAAGGAAAACCGATATGTACCTAGAATGATACGCGAAGCAATAGAAATTAAAAAACATCCTAATTTCAATAGAGAAGATGGTTGGAATTTACCAGCTGCTTGGGACCCTGTCTTATCATCATTGAAGTCCACAAACCATGGCAACACTGCGAAGACTCCGGACACAGTTAGCTCATTTTGTGTGAAAAGGAACATAACTGACGATAAAAATTAGAGGCGGTAGTTAAACATTTTTTCAAATTACCATCTTAAAGACGAATAACACCTTAGTCTACCCGTGACCATGAACGCTGTAAAGGGTTCGAAACGTCGGGTTAAATCAAAAATAAACGCGTTCTAAATCCGTAAACTATCTTTCATGTCACTTTTGTATTTTAGTGATTGACTTTGTCGATGATATCTTATCGACATTTCATTAGCTGACATATTTTACATTGTAAACCGCATACAGCCTAAATTGTGAAATACGTTAGAAATGGTTGAAATTGCCTAATAGAAAAGAATGTTCGCCAAATAAATATTCGAGCATTTGCAGTTTACATCCAAATGTAAAAACAATATGAAGATTGATCCAGAGCGTAATTTTACAGGCTGAACGCCTCTATGCTAAAAACACTTAGGGTCCAAACCCTAAGTGTTTTTAGCATAGAGGCGTTCAGCCTGTAAAATTACGCTCTGGATCAATCTTCATATTGTTCAAGCCCCCATCAATCCCCATTAGTTAAACATTAAATATATGTATATTTAGTGTACGTTTGTAATGTGTAATTCAAAAATAAATATCAGTTTTATTTCAACTTTGGCGATCGCGATTGCAAAATGAGGCAAAATTGTTAAATACTGGCAAGTAAAGACTACGATATTTTTTACAATAAATTGATTTTGTTCGGGGATAAGTAATTATAAAATAAAAAACATATCTAGGTATTTACTTGCAGTTTTTTGGCGTTCTTTTAATAATACTAAAAAATAAGTCACCTGCGTCAACGTACACTGTGTCGATGGAATCGATATCGAAAGCAAGCAGACAATGCAGTACCTGCACTATTTATCTCACGCACATGCTCACTTTACGCATAGTGGCGTAACCTAGTTTTGGTCTCGTTTTCAGGATTCAATTGCCAATCTACAGTATATTAAATCTATGGTTTCAACTTAGAGCCTTATTTTTTCTTCAGTGAGTTTTTAGATAGTATTCTCATTAATGATATTAGTTTCATTTTTATCAATAGAAAACTAAGTGATCCAGGGGTTCATACAATAGTTTGCATTCCCCTTTTTGGTGTAAAAGAAAAAAAGGAGAGATTTAAAACGACTCTTATCTAAGAAAAGTAATAACAAAATAATGTATTCTTAAAACAAAAATTTTTTCTTTAAACTTAACCAGTGCATTTGCTGTCAAACCGAAATGTGTCTACATCAAATGATTCCTAATAATGTGCTACTTAAAGTCCAAGAAGCGTCGCATAGGAATTTAAACTTAATATTTTAAGCACGTTGACCATGAGCAAGTCAGTGTTTCGAGCATGGTTCTTAACATTTACAAAAGTAGGTATATAAAAATATATTTGGTATCCAATTTTCGTTGTGTTTGCTGCTGCATTGAAGTGATTTAGCGTAATTTTTAAGCTCAGTTTATATTTTTAAATAGGTATATCGGTAACAGCCTAAAACTGTAGTTCACTTTATTTCCATAAGAGCTTTTTTAGCGTAGTTCGACAGTTATTTCAGAAAAGATCAGAATAAAATTGAATGTTTAAAGACGTATTTTGCTGATTATTATGTTAAGAATTCTGTGAGGTAATTTAAAAAAGGGTGTTGGCAACACCGTGTTGCGATTACGCTGCTGGACAAACTTGAACAAAGTATAGTTCAAGATACACATAAACATAATGACTTTTTCATCACCGCCAAATGGGCGTTTAAGTATCGTATTAAGAGACCATTTATTAAGTAAAAAATTTAGGTCAAGTTTTCACCCGAAAATATTTTTTGCATCATATTTTCAATTTCTATGGTCCTAAGCCTGTGAAGGTATGAAGGGAAAATCAACGACTTATTATAAATAGTAATGTAATGAATGAATGAATGAGATGCGTATCGCGTAAAAAGTGTGTTACGAGGAGGCCGTATCCAAAATATTAGATTTTTGGCGGACATTTTCTAGGTGCTTTATTTAACATTTTTGTACTAAGCTATACCAAGAGAAAAAATACGTCATTTGCTTTTTGTCTCGTAGATTGTTGTATTAAAATTTGGATGATGATTAAAATTTCATTCTGTATATACCTGAAAAAAATGCTATAGCGCTCCAAATGGGAATTAATCCCTGTCCTGTTTTTCGACTGTTTGCTGATTTACCACGGATATTAATTAGATCTAAGAGGGCTGTCACATTACTTCAATTTTGCTGTATCGCTGTTATAGCCAGCGTCCTCTCAACATACGACGGTTATTTCGGTTATACAGTATGTTTAGATACCATTTACGACCAACACAAATAATGTTGCATATAACAATTAAAAGTTAAGATCAAACAATCTACAATGTAACTAGAATAGAAACAAAAAAGATTTAACTTAATTCTGATTCAATTAGACCTGGACGTTGAAAAAGACGTAGTAAAGTTTGTTGCGTCCCCCAAAACGTAGCTTACACATAAATTTGATCTCGTGCCGCAAACAATACCCAGAATCCACTTATAACACTTTTACTGTCCAATCTGTTTCATACATATTCATGAATCGCCAAAAGAGCAGGTTTTATATTACATAAAATATTCGACAGCGAGATGTGAGAAAAAACATTTAGACGTCAATATTTATATCTTTATTATAAGAACGGTGTCCTAGACCATTTCCCGCCAAAATTCACCTACATTGATCATTATAAACAAAAATATTAGCAAATAAATATTTTTAAAAGAAATAAGAAAATTCGCAATTATTACTTATTGTTAGGCACCGATTCAAATCTGGTTGCTTATTTAATATTTTTATGTATTTTTTTTTGTTAAAAGATACTTAATAATTTTTTGGCCTCAGGAAAATTTTAGTAACGTTTACCTTCTAAGTACTCGTATTGTGCTAGTGTGGTAATCGTGTATTTGTCTTCTGTGCGTACCTACTCTCCAATTAGTAGTAATGGCTTTAATAAATATTAACTGATAACAGGTTTTGCACAATAAATCCACTTGAGTAGAATCGACAACATAGTCAATAGGTAAAATTTTAGATAAGTACTCGATATAATATCAATATAATATGACACAAAAGTAAGCAAGTCAAAGTGATGACAATATTATGGGATTTTTTTTATTTAATTTGTCTTTTTAGATTTACTTCTTACTACGCCTAAATAACCTGATAGTGAAAGCAAAAAAGTAGGTAGGTACTTCCTGTTTTGTCCAATTATTTTTATTACAGGTATCTTTTAAACATTAATGTATGGCTTCCGATATATTTAAGTAGTATTTTTATTGATGTTAACACTGTACTATAAATTAATCACACATCACATCACATCACATCCTCATGAACTAACATAAGTTTGTAATAAGGACGAATAAAAATCTTGAAAATATAAATGTTGTTAAGATAAAAGTTATTATAACACGCTGCTTACTATAATAGTTTATTACTAGGCGATTACACTCACATACCATCAGAAGTAGAAGTTTGTATTAATACCATTAGGTATGATTAACTCGAACCAAAAAAGACATAATTTACCTGGTAGAATCGCCTGCAAGTGGCTGGGTCCGCAAAATTGCCGTTGCCTTGTGTACCCTCCGGACAAACATACTGTTCTTCCTTATCCTTCTGGCACCTCACTGAAACCAGTTTGGAGCTGTTAAAATTTTCAGAAACGTAATATCCGAACTTGAATTGAATAATTGATATAATAATGTACACTTTCATAATCACTACCAGTCGTAAATTGAAGTTTTAATCCTTAATAGGCATATCGATATCGATATTATTTGTTTTTACCCGACTGCATCAGAAGGAGGGTTATGTTTTTCGAGAGTATGTATGGATGTATATAGGTATGTATAATTCTTTGGCATGACCTACAACCCAAACAGCATATGAGGTGTTGTTAGATTTGTTGTTTTGACTGTGGGAGTGACATAGGCTATAAAAAATCCTGAATGTGGAAACGGGAAACAGTTGGAGGGCGGTTTTCCGAGGCGATGGAACGTATGGGTGCGGCACAGCTATATCCACCGTGATTAACCTAAAAGTTTGAAATAAAATAAAATAGAACAAATAACCCGACTGCTTATACAACTATATAAAAACTGAAAAAACATGGACTACGATCCCAGAATTTAACTCGCAGGTGGGGACAATCACCAACCAAAGAGACGCGGATGTAATTGAGCTGGCCACGGCCGCTCGGTTAATGATTGTCTGTCACCGTCTGCGAATTACATTTTAGGATCGCCGAGCTTTTTTTTTCTTTTCAGGTTTTATATAGTAGTTTTTATTACTATATGTATGTTGCATTTACAAATTTAACACCATTCGAAATTTCAAAAACATATTGGTTTCTTGAATTCACGCCAACACTACTCGTTTTACCTATACATTAATAATAAATTTACGGATTGAACTTGCATAATAGGTTTAGTAGGGTATTTATTTTTATTTATCTCGACTTTTAAACACTTTACTCATTACTACGAATTTTCATTTCAAAATTTAATCTTATTGAATGCCAAAAACTTGGTTTTATTTCGCCTATTTGTTAAAATAAACAGTAAGTTATTTGAGTACGGTAATCGTGACGCATAGCTTTCTACAGTCATGTCAGTCATACTAAATCTATGTCAAAATTACGTTTTACAGATCCTAAAAAGGATGTCAATTGATTGAACTGTAATGTACCCAATTTCAAGAAATCAGTGAGTACGTACCTACTCACTGATTTCTTGACTTTGTATACTTTATTTGATATTTTAGCAATTAAATTGCAATTATAATATCAGTACCTATAAAAACTTGAAAAATTATGTCTCAGGCGGGTTCGAGTCCCGCTTGAGACATAATTTTTCTTGATTTTGATTATGTGCTTATCAGATGTCTCTCATCTTTGTTATCAAATACATATAAGGAATTTTCAAATACAGTATACAAGTCATAACCACTAATAAAATAAATAATAAATAAATAAATATTTAAGACAAATGCCTTAATGGGCCACACTGAGCCATCTAGTCCCAAATTAAGGTACTATTAAGTACCCTGTCGTATGGGGTACTAGACAACCGATAAATTTACTTATATACTTTTTTTTTTGTAAATACATACTTATAATACATAGAAAACACACAGACCAGTACAAACAGACATGTTCATGCACACAAATATTTGTACTGTGCGGGGATCGAACCCGCGACCCATGGCTCAGAAGCAGCGTTAACTACCGCTGATCCAAATGGTCGTAATACAAGCAAATACAAAATCTTAAATAGTTTATGTTTTGAAAGTTATTTATTGGGTGCTCAGAAAAGTATTCGTACAAATTGCTGCTGTAATTAATGGTTTAATTACGCATGACACTTAATTAATTTATTAATATAAATGCACTCATTGTCAAACGGCATGACACATTATGGCACTTAATAGCATTATATTCTATTATATCAGACTTCGAGTACCTACTTTCAACTGCACACTACTTACGTCCATATTTTACTAAAAGTGAAAGTATATAAGTCCCAACAAAAGTACGATTATTTTATTATGCAAATTGACTAAACTAGTACCTATTCTAGAGGTAGAAGATAGAAGGAAGTCACGACAATAAACGCTTCTGACATAAGCGTAGTCTCTTGTGAACCAGTTCCACAAAGGTCAGCCGGAGCCAAAAAGTAATGCAATAAACCAATATGCAGCCATCTAAAATCACCTGCTTTCGTCACTGATATTATTAGTTTATATGGTTACTACAACCTACCTAAAGACTTTTATAATGTTCACTTACTTAACAAAAAAAAACATATCTCGTGATCTGCAAAGCAAAAAACTGACCGAAAAACGTTCGGTTCGAAGGCATTAGCGATATTTTTAATAAACACCTGAGGATGGCGTTTCAGTAATTCGTGAACGACAGACGTGCATAGAAACTGGGATGAATGGGGATGCCGCGATGCCATTGACTTGGTTGTTTTTTCTGGTTAATTTATATTTTAGAGAGCTTAGGTACTACTGAGTTCTGACCACCCTTATGAATGCCAAGTAAAATTTACTTAAAAGTTCTTTATGTTAATTTTATAGTAACAGTGGTCAGTATATTTTAATGCAATCTATGAATTAGAGAAGCAATGAACCAAAATCAACTATTCGGACGCATTTGAAATCGCTGAACTCCCTGTACAATAATCATATAACAAAGTTATTTTACTGAAAACGGGCTAGTATAACATTAATCTATATATATATAAATGAATCCCTATTTCCCTTGGTCATCGCATCACGCACGCGTGAAAGGCTGGACAGATTTCGCTAATTCTTTTTATGTTTTGTTTGTTATTGTCAGGAGAATGTGCTTATGAAAGAAAAAATTAAGAAAATAGATCAAAAAACTAGAAAATTTAAGAAAACTTAAGCACCATACTAAACTATTTGTTATGTAACCTTATCGCTTTTGACAATTTAAACTTTTTTTATTGTATGGCGTTTGTCATAACATTGACAGAATGCGTGCTGCTACTATCGTCAAACAGGGGGTAAAAAAAAACGGAATTTTGCACATGGACAGTAATATGTCGCCTGTTACCGTGTCGGAATACCAACAAAACTATATAAATACCCGCTAGAAAAAAAAACAACAAATAATGTTGTACTTATATCATAAAGCAGAATAATAATAGACGATGGTTTTTTTTTTATTAAACTATTTCGTAATGAATTCTCATAGTTAAGACAGGAGAACGTCTGCCGGGTCCGCTAGTCATTATATAAATAATAGGAAGTGTGGCTTTAAATAAAATTGTCCTAGCTCGCACTGGCATATATCTTATGTAAACATATAGGTATGTCTAATAAGAGGCTGACAATAGTGACCGAGTTTCTTGCGCTGTTTCTTCTCTGCTCTAGCCCACAATTGTCCCGAAGCAGTGGTAGGTTTAAATATTGGGACGTGTAAAAGAAATAAAACTGGATTTACTGATTTGAAAAAAAACTAATCAACAACTAATACATACTTTGATACTTATATTAAAACCAAGTAGGTAAATAGTGTAAGAATACGTGTAACAAACAGTTTAATATGAACTAGGTCCGTAGTTCATCTTTACACTGTGAAGTAAGTAGGTAGTAGGTACCTACCTAAGTATAAATTCAACAACATTCTACTTGAGCATATCTAAAACACGATCTTACAGTGGAAAGATAATTATTTAGTTATTATTTTACTAAAAACTACATATTTTGGTCGAGGTTACTTACTATAAATAACTTTAGATTTTAGTTCCTCGATCGTGAGTTATTCCAGACACAATTGAAATCAATTGTTATCGCGGCACCCGAGTGCCTCCTGGGGGTTGAGGGATTACACAACATTTTATCGCTAGTTCCAAGATTACTCTTTTTTATTAATCAGAAACTGACAGCAGACAAATATTTAAGGTATTATCAGTTCTTCTACCTACTCGTACCTTTAATTAACTACTTATAGTCAACTGCCAAAACTCTCATGATTATTAAATGTCAACTTACTTCAAGGTAATGATCGAACGCGTACGAAAGACGAGTTCACAGAAGTACCTACCTAGTTACTACGAATACTTACTACATAGGTACGCAGCTAGTTTTTAATATCAAGTAATAAAAAGAGACCGGATAAAAATCAAGTTTGTGTGCCTAAGCTAGGAATGCTTGGTAAAAATGTTGTACGTAAGTATTACCTAATCCAAGCTCCGTCGTCATACGTAAGTAAATGCTATTTTCAAACAGTTATTTAATAAATGTTTATACATGTAAAGCTTTAAAATATTTGAATATTTTACTTTATTTACGCCCTGCTGTACATAAGTCTAAATGGAATTACAAGAAACGAACCCTTATTAGCCATATATTTGAGGCAGGGAAGTATTTATATCAATTGCATAAAAGGATATCAATAATTTTGCAAGCAGAAAAGTCAATATCCTCGATCGCGCTCAACCGGTCCGTTTCAAACCTCAATGTCGTGGAAAAAGTATGTGCACTATAATTACTTACATAAAATTAGTTCTAAAACCCTTTTAAATTAACGAATACTTTCTTCTTACGAGTACGGGTAGGCAGGAAAATATGAAGATAGAAATATAAAGGTAAATAATATCTAGTTGGAAATGTAACTTTTCTCATATCGTTAATAGCTTTCAAAGTTATTCGCCAAAACTCGCCCTATAATTATAAAATGCAAATAGCTTTCACTGTATTATTTTCCTGCAACAGTTACGTGCAAATTAACAAATTGATGAGCGTGTCGCTTGCATAAGGTTATGAATTGAGTATGCGTCTGTTGCATTAGGTTAATACACAGGATTGCAGTTTATGTAGGTACGAGTATACACTAGAAAAATGTGTGATGTTTGACTAACCGTTTCCGAGAATAGCACAGATAAGTAGTATCGTCATGTATGGCATGCTAGCCATTGCGGTCTGCGCACCGTTCACCCGGACTCGCGACATAGTGCCTTTCACTGACGCGCGCGCACTGCGCCGCGATCGTGTTGGCCAGGCGCACCAAGCCTGCCTGCCATCACCAGCCGACCTCCGCGGCCAGCTTTCTCCTCAAACTACCTTACACTGAATGCGTACACAGCACCAATAAAATCTCATCTCTAGTTAAGTTCTCTTGTTTCGGGCAAAATCATCTAAATTGTCACAAGTCACTATACTTTAACCTCAGTATGGGACCCACTGTAAATGTACGGGACTTGTAAATAAATAAAAAAGCTTTGTTTAAGCCACACGGAAGATTACTTAATTTCAAGGACTGTCACGACAGCTGAATGACCCGGTATAAGGTCCAATAACTTTATACCGGGTCATCCATAAATTACGTCTCACGATTTTTGAGATTTTTATACTTCAGAATATGTCTTCACTACATAATATTAAAGTCGCTTACCGTCTGTCTGCCTGTCCCTATTTATGCTTAGATTTAAAAGTACGCAACGGATTATGATATAGTTTTTATTTAAATAAATAGATTTAAGACGAAGGTTTATATTTGTAACACCTACATGCAGAATATTGTAGAGAAACACTGTTAATTTTAGAAGTGAATGTGATGTCAGTAAAACACCAATTTCTTTGAGCTTACATGGCAAACGCTATCTGAAGTTCTGAACCCTACGCGATAGATCGAAATAATTGCCTTCTTCTTGAGTACCTTAAAAAGGTCTACAAAAATGTCTGCGATGGTGTAACAATATGTCTATCTCGTAGGAAAACCCACATTAAAACACTGTACCGTAACTGGAAGCTTTATATTGAGATAGCATTTCCGTTTCCCGTCTTTTGCCTACCCTTTTTAGTACGTAGTTTCCGGCTAAGTGGCGCCACCTGGCGGTCGTGTGCTTTTGAAGTTTCTTAAAATTTGCGGCACACCATTTTGCTCATTGGCGTTTAGTTTACCGTCGTAACAACACCTTCACTGCAAGCCCTGTCTCGGTGATCGTTAAAATTCAGTGATACTCGTATTATAATTCTCAGAGCAGAATTTTATTATAACCAAGTGAGTTTTTATACAAACTAGTACACAAATCTGGTAAGTCCTACCCTCATTATTTTAAAATGTTATGTATTTTATTTCAAGGATTTTTATTTTCAGTTTCCAATAGCAATTTTATTGCTTAAAACAACATGTTTTTAATAAAACATGAAATATCTTGTTTAAAGATTCGTGTGGCTTAAATAATGAATTTAACGGTTTTGCCGTTCGGATTAAAGTTATGATGTAATACGTAAAAGTGTATGGTGACTTTTCCGTTTAGCATTGAGTGGTTTGTTTGGCTCGGCTGGCAGCTCCTCGAGCTCCTCTTTAGCCGGTTAACAAGGTGAACGGCACCTTAGGTGCCGTCATAAAATAAATACGCTTAGTAAATGCATCTTTATTCTAATCAAATTAATGCTAAATTGCTTGACGAAATGGGCGAATTGCCTTTCTTTACATTTAAATTATAAAACAGTGCCTTTAGAATCCCGTGTTAGTGTTAAATTTTATGAAATGGGTAAAATTGGCAAACAAGTGCCTCAAAATAGCATACCTACACACCGCTAATGATCAGTATTGATATAAGATCTCTGAGGTCAGTGGAGCCCCTTTTTTGATCAACAGATTACTAAGTATACAGATTTTTTGAATTCATGCAACCTATTCATTAAAATGGAAGAAATTTACAAAAATATTACGTAAGTCCGTATTGATAAACGCGAGTTTCAGTCGTAAATTTATTTCAATTAAACAGACGTTAATTTTAACAATTTGTACACGAAGGTAAAATAATTATTCACAAATAAAATCGGATTCTAATAAAGTGCAATTAGTTTGTGGCCACCGGGCAGCATTTACAGAGATTCGACGAGATTTCAGTATAAGTTAGAGATCCACTTACTAAAGCCTGAATACCTTTACAAACCCGTCTTATTTAGTGTAGATCCATATACCACTCAAATGCATTCTGGAGAAAACAGATGGCATTCGTAAAGCTTTTTGACCTCCAAAGGGCAAAAAATCCACACAGCTAAGAACAATCAATCAAAGCGCTGTCTCTCGTGTGGACGAGGCATAAAAAATTTAAAAGTCTCATAGCCTATGCTATCAATTATTCAACCTTGCGGGGTGCCTACTTACAATATACATATCGTGCTCTACCATGCAAGCATATGCCTCTAATTATTCACCCTCGCGGGGTGCCTACCTATTAACAACTACCCTCCAAAGGGTAGTTGATATACAAATCGGGCTCTGCCATGCAAGCATATGCCTCTAATTATCCACCCTCGCGGGGTGCCTACTTATTTATTAACTACCCTCCAAAGGGTAGTTGATATACAAATCGGGATCTGCCATGCAAGCATATGCCTCTAATTATCCACCCTCGCGGGGTGCCTACTTATTTATTAACTACCCTCCTAAGGGTAGTTGGTATACAAATCGGGCTCTGCCATGCAAGCCTATACCTTTAATTATCCACCCTCGCGGGGTGCCTACTTACTTATCAACTACCCTCCTAAGGTAAGTACTGCCAAAGCAAAAATGAAGGTTAATTCTATAGCCAGGGCTCGAGGAGGTTCAAGCAATGACTTGAAATCGGGCTCTGCCATGCAAGCCTCTAATTATCCACCCTCGCGGGGTGCCTTATTATTTATCAACTATCCTCCTAAGGTAAGTTATGCCAAAGCAAAATTGCTAGAAGTTAATTCTATAACCAGGGCCCTAGCGGCCCGATCAAAGAGGTTCAAGCAATGACTTTAAATCGGGCTCTGCCATGTAAGCCTATGCCTTTTAATTATCCACCCTCGCGGGTGCCTACTTTGCACGAACTACCCTCGAAAAGTGATAAACCTGCTATAGCAACATTGCTAGAGGTTCATTTCATAATCAGGGCTCGCGGCTAGATCAAAGAGATTCAAGCAATGACTTAAAATTAGGCTTTTTCATGCAAGCGATACGCCTAAAATTATCCACCCTTGCGGGGCTACCTCGCCTGCTTTGTACCAGCTACCCTCAAAAAGGAATGGACCTGCTTTTGCAACATGGCCAGATGTTCATTTCATAAAAAAGGGCTCGCGGCTCGATTAAAGTACCCGAGGTCGGTTTAATACTCCAAGAGGTATTAAAAAAGTTGACTTGAAAGAATTATAGTATCGCATTCCTTTGTGTCAAAAGTCTCAACTTGTGAACTCGAATGTAGTCATGCAGTTGGTTTTTATCCCTGTATAAGGCCAAATCGAATATTTCATGTCAGAACCCTTCTTAGTGTACTTGACACTTACTGTTACATCTAAATGCTCGCGAGCATATAAAAGTTATGGTTCAAACATTGCAGAAGTTACGATGGCAAGTAAATTTAGAAATATCGGTTTTTTGTCCCCAAAAAAGTATTACTAACTATATAATGAAAAATGGAATAATGTGAAAACATGAACGAATAGAAAAACTGCAACAAAGAAATCAATCCAGTAAAATAATAATTACAAAGATGAATTGAATTAATGATATGAACGAATTTCGTCATTTTTGTCGTGCCGCATTGTCACATAAAAATTTAGATAGTTGATAAGATTCCAGCCCCTAGTGGTGG
The DNA here is from genome assembly GCA_949315895.1 of Anania crocealis. NCBI lineage: Eukaryota > Metazoa > Arthropoda > Insecta > Lepidoptera > Crambidae > Anania > Anania crocealis. Next base: position 5,449,571 of record OX438856.1, read on the forward strand.
TTATCGAACAACTGAAGTAGTAGATCGACAGTTGCATTGCCCTTCCCAGGGGCGTTTTTTGACTACGGATGCTTTAGACCAAGCAGGTTTGCGCTTAAACCTAGACTTGATTTCAATAATTATATTTCGAATTTTGAACTTACTAGTTCCATTAAATTCCACATATTCGGCAAATAGGCACTGCCGACTGCAAAGTCCGAACCGACTACACTGTACAGATCCCGTGATTATAAAACGGGAATGTCCAATAATAGACCTATTTGCCTCCAAAGCTGCTCACATTGTCAGCAATCACTTGACCCTGGATTTGACTTGGACCTGGATCAAGCTATTTTCCAATTCATTTTACCCATCATTACTTAGGTACCTTGAATTCAATGATTGAGGCCTTTTCCATGCAGTAGGATGATTATAGGCCGTAACTAGGAATACAGTTTGACGCAATTGTAGCATTTAAGCATGCCAAATACGTAAGGTTTAGAAATCGAGGGTCAAGAGTTAAACTGTAAGTTAAATTATTTAAGAAAAGGTTGACATTGCATCCGTAAAGAAATGCTACCAATACTAAATGCTCTTCAGAGCCACATTCACTACTACATCACAGTTTGATTCTTAGTGTGACAAAATAATAACAGGTGTACCTACATCTTCACAAAGGGAAAGTACGAAATCTTTATTTCTAATGAAAATATCACACGTTAGATCGGCATAGAATGCATTTCAGGATACATTGGCGATGCGTTCGGTTCTTCATGGTGCGAACCCATTACTTGGGTCTTCCTACAAACATTTCTAATATCCAGGGTGCTCTCACTCAACTAAATCTTTTAAGATGGTTGTTTTTGCCATGATGGGAGAAAGTGTTCTGGCGTGTCAGAGACTGAGCACTTGCAGCACCACTTACCTTAGTAACCTCCAGATACATTTCCTCGATGGAAAAAAGGAAATCTGGGGGTTGGTGAGGCGGTGGAAGGCTAGACCTCTAAAGAAAAGCTTTTACTTAAAAGTTCTTGGTGAGTCTATTTTATAAATTTGTCAAGTAACTTAGAATTTTTGTTGTTCAAGGACAATTTCAATAACAATAAAGATTAAAAGCCTTACTTTTTCCGCAATTGGCGCAATTCTTATCAGGCTTACATTTAATATGTGCATTATCACATAATACAATACTTTTACACATAAATTAGCTGTCTGAAAGTAATGCGATTCTGAACCATGAACAGTGAAGTACTCACGTTCTAGTAAAACATATTCTTAAATTAATTGCTTTTACAAATAATAAAAAACCCCAAACCGTATGGGATTTCAGTGTACTTATAAATTTATAACCGACACAAGAATGTTTCAATCATTACATCAAATAGCAATTTTAATACTTATTTGTTCAGGCAGATGCATTCATGACCTGACCTTAGAATATACCCTACCTAAAGTACCTACCTAACCATAATACAAAAACTTTACCGTATGGCCTGAATTTGGTTCTACAACCGATAGCAATACATAGGTACTGACAGACTGTCTACAGATAAATTTTGAATATAAATAATAAAAATGTAAGCCTCCTGTCTCGGTGATTAAAATTATAATATTTACTATTAGTTAAAACATCGCTGAGTGATAGATAAAAAACGATTTTAAATTATTCAATATTTTCATCAGTTGAGGTGCAGTACCTACGTCACGTAAGTACCTTACTGTTATAGCAGGAACTGTAAAAACGTTTCTTGATTACACAGCTACCCCAGATAGCGTAAGATCTGTGTAGCTTCCAAGAACTGGTTAGAAAATCACCCCATCGACGAAGTTCTAGCTCATGGGAATTGGTAATCAGCTAAAACATCACAACAATCCTATATGTGTGAAATTAAATCAAGTATTGATAAACTTTTACACAACTAATGCGATTGCTAGAAGAATTTCCTAGAAAGCTTTTTAGTTTGAATTTTTACCTTTTCATAGTTATATTACATGTTAATTTTTATTGTTACTCCTGTGTAACACACGGAAAAGAATATTGTCTTACATAAAATAAAAAGTATTCAATATCATAAATACTTTTTTATTTTTAAATCTGTCACATTGGCGTTACGCTAAGGCGTTATAATATTAAGTGGCGTCACCAGGCGATAACAAACAGATCTCAATATAAAGCTTCCAGTTACGGTACAGTGTTTTAATAGCAGCGTTTTACCCTGAAATAAAACGCATATTAAAATACTTACCTCACTGGAAGCTTTCACTTTATTTCTGCCTGGTGCAATTGAGCCAATGAGCAAAATGGTGTGCCGCAAATTTTAAGAAACTTCAAAAGCACACGACCGCCAGGTGGCGCCACTTAGCCGGAAACTACGTACTAAAAAGGGTAGGCAAAAGACGGGAAACGGAAATGCTATCTCAATATAAAGCTTCCAGTGAGGTAAGTATTTTAATATGCGTTTTATTTCAGGGTAAAACGCTGCTAATAAACATTTTTTAATTCTTCTATTTTTATGAAATATTAGGGCTCATTTACGAAGCGATTTTAAGCAATACACATCAATCCTAATCCAATGGGAGCATATCGCGTGTGAATTTGCCACTAGAAGCGCTTTTGTATCGCGTGAGGTTCATTAACATTCAATTTTCACTAGTTTTGGCGGGCTTCGTGACATGAGTTATGATTTCTTTAAATTAACCTGCTGAAAAGTGATCTCCTTTGTGAAATTATCGCAAATATGGATTATTTGGCGATGAATGTTAACGCTTTAAAAACGAAATTAAGAAAAAAGAGGCGCAGAAATAGGCAGCCTTATAGAGCAGCAATTACAGAAGTTAGTTTGTTTTCTGTTTACAAACTTGTTTATAGCTATGTTTTTTCTTTTTGCAGTTTATGTTTTTTGAAGCTGTTGTGATAGGTAATATAAATTATTAAGAATATCTTGAATTTACTAACAAAATGTGTTAAAAATACATGTGTAACAGGATGTAACAATATGTAATAATCATGACTTCTCATAAAACGCTAGTTAGACCATAACTTCAGATAATGTTAGTTCCCTAACATATACATAGATGGCGCTGCCTGTACCTTGCCTCGCAGTAGGTTTTCGTTTTAGCAAATGTATTTATGCGCAGAGCCCACGGATTTACGAACATCGCAGCAGTTGTCGCTTTGTATAACGCCTTGGTCAGAAGTCAGCTGGAGTGTAATGCGGTCGTGTGGGCGCCTCATGAGACAAAGTATAAGCTTATGTTAGAAAGGGTTCAGAACAAATTTATTAGGTATCTGTACATGAAGCTCTATGGAGTTTATCCATTTTATCCGCTGCGATATCCTAATTTATTTGTTCTGGGTATGGTAGGATATAGCGAGCTTAGGGTCAGGAGGGACTTTGCATTAGTTAGTTATATCTTTAAAATTTTGAGAGGAAAAGTGCAAAATGCAGAGTTCCTCGAGCATATTCATCTCAGTGCGCCGGACCGGTACGCGGGGCGCAGGCGCGCGCCGCCGCTGCTGGCGATGCCGCGCGCGCGCACCAGGCTGCTGGCCGAGGCGCCGCTCACACGCGCAACGCGCATTATGAATGCCGTTGCACTTAGTGTAGACATATTTTATTGTACTCTGAGTGAATTTACAAGGATGGTTTTGTTTATAATTAGTTATACATGTAAGTTTAATTGATAAGATGCTAAATGTATTTATATGATTAAGTTATACTATCGTATTAGGTCATTCCTGTAAAGATAGTGTAAGAGTATAAATAAAAAAAATAAAAAATAAAAATTAGATGTCAATTTTTAGTTTACCTGAAATGTTAATAGATGGCGTTGTATGTCTGTTACAACGCAAGACGTAAGTATTTTTATATGATGATAAGTACTCCAGGCCTATGTTCTGTAAGTTAAGAAGAATTCCTCAGGGTATCTCAACAGCTCAAAGTTGGCTTTCAAGCTTTTGGACCTTCTTAGACATTGAGATACTCCTATCCAAAGGAATACACATCTTCTTTAGAACTTAACTGTACATTTACTGTAATCCGTACTTTAAGTAATAAAACCCCATCAACCTGTCTCCGTGTTTCCTTGACGGTGACGTCGACGCTGTGACCGCCCCATACTTCGAGCACTACATCCATTACAAACTGGCGCCCAATGTGTTGCCCACAAGATACCGAAATACATAGAATGTAGTACCAAAGTACGGACGGAAAACTGCATAGAAGATTCACCGAAACTACAACAACGGACAGTAATAAGATTGGAGTTAATCTTTCCCACGATCAGTTCAAACTCCTGATTTCATCGCTTAACAACAAAGTTCTGGAACCATTGAAGCGTTTCTGGCTGCTGTTCGGATGTTTTGTACGGAGTACCATTTTTGCTACAAGATGAAGCGGTAATCTGGTAGCAAGAAGTAAAGAAGAAGAATTCCTCAGGGTATCTCAACAGCTCAAAGTTGGCTTTTCAAGCTTTTGGACCTTCTTAGACATTGAGATAGGTACTCCTATCCAAAGGAATACACGTCTTCTTTGGAACTTAACTGTATATTTACTGTAATCCGTACTTTAAGTAATAAAACCCCATCAACCTGTCTCCGTGTTTCCTTGACGGTGACGTCGACGCCGTGACCGCCCCATACTTCGAGCACTACATCCATTACACATGTTTATTGTTCAATGATCTTCATGTTGAGTTGCCTCTGTATTTAAAGGAAGTGTTATAGCAGTTTCCAGTTTCTTTTTTTGACGATGATGAGCTCTTTCTGCGCGTTTTCTTTTAATTTAATTAAAAACGATATGAAAGTAACGTAACAGTTATTCAAATCAGGATGAATAAGAAAGATAATTACTAACGATTTTCTGTAATTGATTGTTTGGATAACACTGGGGTTAAAATGTTTTTTAAAAACACGAGAATGTTTTCTTGGAGTATACCTAGTTATTCCTGCAAATTACCTCTGTTTTAGAACAATTTTATCTTTTGGAAACTCGTGTCTTTTTTGCGAACTAAACGAAACTGCAAAACATTTCGGCATAGCTACTCGACACGATGATAGTTATTTATAATTCATACGAGGGCGGGATGATAAGTAACTAGCCACTGCAACTGCTATTTGAAAAGTTAAAATTAAAAAAATATATTATGTAATTTTTAAATTCGTATCTCTGGCCACCTGTGTGCTAAATTTGAATTTGGTGGCGAGAAAATATTATAATTTTTTTGTCATTTGAAAATATTCGTCAACTGTTTTCAAAATTGATAAAACTTAACAAAGAGCGGTGATAAAGTTTCTTCATATGAAGGGCATGAAGGGAAAAGATATCTATGACGAGTTAAATAACGTTTTGGGTGAATGTGCTCCTTCTTATGCCACAGTAAAAAACTGGGTGGCTGAGTTTAAACGCGGTCGTACATAATGTGTCCAAGTTGAAGCCCGCCACTTCCAAAAAGCGTCACGACTCCGGAAATGGTCGTGAAAGTACATGATATGGTTTCAGCAGATCGACGATTGAAGTTATCTGAAATAGCTGACACTACTGGTATTTCAAAAGAACGGGTACCTACATCATCATCCTAAGTGAGGAATTAAATATGAAATAATATCGGCCAGTTGGGTGCCGCGATTGCTTACGCACGATCAAAAAAGGATTCGGGTGCAAAACTCAAAAGAGTGTCTGGACCGTTTTCTGAGTAATAAGGCCGATTTTTTACATCGATTTGTAACCACAGATGAAACATGAGTTCATCATTACACGCCAGAATCAAAAATTCAATCAAAACAGTGGACTCAATCGGGATGCCCGGCTCCAAAAAAAGCCATGGCCGTAAAGTCGGCTGGAAAAGTGATGCTTCCGTCTTTTGGGATGCAGATGGGATCTTGATGATAGATTACCTTCCTAAAGGTTAAACAATTAATGGAGAATACTATTCAAATCGTCTAGATAATCTTCATTAATGTATTCAGCAAAAACGACCAGGTTTGGTAAAAAAAAAACATCTTCCACCAAGACAACGCTAGGGTTCACACATGTGTTACCTAAAGCTATGGCAAAAATCAACGAATTGAAGTATAATTTGCTGCCCCACCCACCTTATTCGCCTGATCTAGCGCCATCAGGATTCCCTAAGCTCAAAACTTTTTTGGGCGGACAGAAATTTGTCACAAATGATGAAGTCATAGCAAAAAAATCATTTTATGGAAGGCATTACTGCTTTTGAACGAAGATGAAATAGGTAAGTGCGCAGAGGTTCACGGAGACTGTCGAAAAATAAAATTAATTTTATCACGGAAAGTGAGGTTTTTTCTTATTAGGCTAGTAACTTATCATATCATCAAGTTTAAATCATCAGTATCATCAAGATTTTAAACTTTGTTCCGGCCGCGCCGATCCAATAAAGTCGCCTTTGACAGCTATACCTCTAGACCTCAGTCAACAGTGGCGCCAACTGATGAGCAAAGAAACGGTAGTCCCCATTACCTAGCTGCTGTATTCCCTAATAATGACTCTATATTTTTTTTTTGTAAATCTGTCACTAAATAAATATATTTACAATTAAGCGTTACAAAAAATACTACTTTATTAGAGCGCCTTACAATAAGTTATCAGCAAATACTCATAAAATCTGAAGTAACAGATGCAAAAGAGGTTAATTTTTTTTTATGTCAAACAAAACGGTAACCGATTACAATTTCCTTATTAATATATCACGTAAGTAAATTTTAATAAGCATTAGTTGTTTCTGGTTCGCAAAATACGAATGCTTGAAATAGTTATTCAAATTGGGATCAGAGTTTACAATGATGAGGTGCGATTGTGTAAAGCAATCGTATTCATTTGACAGTTCATAACGACGATCCGATCACCGCGTATGTCAAAACAGCCAACACCGCCTTAAGCACTTCAATTACTGCACAACACAGTAGTTCTCCACACCGCACCCGTCGGAGGCGGGTGCGTGGTCCCGCCTTTCATTTCGGCCGACACAATCATGTGCCTGGCCGCTTCTCACCTGACCCCTCCTCGGACGGCGACCCAAGCCGAGGTCCGAGCCTACAGAGGCGCCCTTGAGGTCGCTGTCCGATCCCCCCTCCCAGATCGGGCCCGCCAGAATGGAGCCCGACCGTGATCCGGCATGCCACGGCATTTCCGGTTCCGGCGGCGCCACCACTGGTGGGTTCGCCATTTGGTAGGGTGCCCTTAGCACCCCACACTGGCCCGATCACGCCCGCTAGTATGGGCCCCGGTGCGAGCGAGCCTCACCCTCGGCCGCACCGGAGTACCTACCGCTAGCGTGGCGGACCTAGGCTGAGCGCCTTCAGCGCTCGCCACACTCTGCCCGGTTTAACTTATTAAAGCCTCCCATACGGGGTTTCAGTGATAGGTCCGTCAAACTAAAAAAAAAAAAAGTTCATAACGTACGGTATAATCTGTCAAACGGCTAATTCTCGTTAACGATTGGGTCGTTAATTTTAAACGATGAGAAAATGAACATGTACTCAAGTAATATTGTCCACATTTATTTATTTATTCGTACATCTTTAAACCTGCACTATATTGCATTTGGAAATAAGGATCATAAGGGGCGCAGCTAGAGAGCATGCTCCCCAGCCGCGCCTTAAAATATTCAATCTCTTCAAAATTACTGTTAAACTAGATTTTAACTCGTACATGGTGTACTTACTTAGGGTAGTACAATCAATCAATCAATCAACAGCCATTTGATTGTCCGTCCATTGCTGGACGTAGGCCTACTACTTTAAGTCACGCCATAATTGTCTATCCTGGGCTTTCCCCATCCAGCCACTGCTAACAGTAAGTTCTCCTAAGGTCATCAGACCTAACTACAATAGTTCGGACCGCAGTACAAACAGGGGCGCGGCTGCAGCAGAGTATAAAACCAAAACACCAAAAATGATACCATGAATTACTGTCTTCAACTGAAGACTGACATTGATTTATACAAACTTTTATTTTGTTTATTTAAGAATTTTGCTGAAAGTTTGCCTGAGGTTAAATCTTGAAAAAATAGTTTATTCTATTCAGGTGTTCTTATAATCAGAAATTTATTAATAAATAACTAGATGTAATTTGCTAAAATGATACTGTTCTAGTTTTTTGAGAATAGATTTTGTTCATAAGTAATAAAATTAAAGGGGCAGCACTTAGCTTTAGTAGTCCCCTTAAATAACTTCTTTAATAAGTCTCCATGATCTAGACCAGCGTTTTCCATTTGCCGGGTCGAGACCCGGCACCGGTGCCGGGCCATTAAAATAAAATACCGGGTCGCAACATTCCTTGTTTTAAAAATAATACCTATCGATGGACGCATCCTAAAAAATCTTTTTTGGTCCGCGAACTTGAATCCTTTAGTAAGTAAAAAATAAGCAGCAGCTCCATGCTTCGCACTAAAATTTTGTGACTAAATAGTGTATAATAAATAATAATAATATTGTTACTATTGATAAATGTATTAATTTACCTAATGAAACCAACTTGGGTTTAAAAGTACTAAGTGGGTCACAAAGGGGTAATGTGTAAATTACCGGGACACGGCAGAACAATGTTTGGGAAACACTGATCTAGACATATGTATTATGCTTTATGCTTAGAAATAATCAAAGGCTTTAAGAGTGCATATCCTGAATTTCTGAATTTATTTATTCATCCCTTCAACATTTTTATCACCCCTTTGCCTTGTGTTCCTGTGCCTTTGCCCCTTTCAGAACGTACAATCAGCCGACGTGTCGTCTGTCGTTGTCAAAAATAAAAGTCAAATAAGTTGTTATTTGACGTTTCCATCGTAGACTATCTTGAACTCTCGTTTGCTAGCTGTTTTTGTAAAATTAATAAATTAATCGATGTTACAATTACAGTGACAATCTTGAAATTTGAGAAGTGGATGGAAAATCACAAATTTCACCACAATGACGACATTACGTGAACGTCAACTCAGTAAGCAGACGTTCTATGTACAGCCGACGGCTATTGTGATGACTGATGACCTTTTTTTTTAAATTTACAATGTTCCGTTTGTTGCAGTTGCTTTAAAGCAAATGCTAAACTTGAATCAACCCTTGACGAAAGGTGTAGCCAATGAACCTACTTGGAAAGTGCTGATTTACGACAGAATTGGTCAAGACATTATATCCCCTTTGATATCAATCAAAGAACTCCGGGAGCTAGGAGTGACTCTACACGTGTAAGTAGTTCACTTGGCATCAAATTAATCTGCCAAAATACTTAACTAAAAACCTTTCATTGCAATTTATTTTTGTAAGTACCTATTGGTTAATCTTGGTATTATGGTTACATAAAAACAACAAACTTTAAAATTTTAGGCAACTTCATTCAGACCGTGACCCTATCCCAGAAGTGCCGGCAGTTTATTTCTGTTCTCCGTCCGAAGAGAATCTGGGTAGAATATGTCAGGACCTTGATAATGGGACTTATGATCAGTATCACCTGAACTTTATATCCCCTATCACAAGGCAGAAGCTGGAAGATTTGGCTGCATCTGCCATCCAATCTAACTCAGCTGTAAACATCCAAAAAGTCTATGATCAATATTTGAATTTCATCTGCCTAGAAGATGACCTTTTTATTATGAAACACCAACAATCAGATTTGCTGTCATACTATGGTAATTCAAATCTATTTTAAGGCTTATGCAATGCTTCTATAATATTCTTCTAAAAATGTGCTAACTATTGAGTGTTATTTGTATTAAATAAGTAACAACAAGTCTAACATTGCAAAAATCCATTAACTATTTGGTTATCATAATTAGAGATTGAATACATACTCAGATGCATATTTACCTAAAGTTAGTTTAAGGCTAGGAAATTATGGAAGTGGCTTCTTATAACATGTAGTTGACCCGGAAATCTAGGGATGTTTTCAATACAAAAGTGTATTCCATAACAGCCAACACTTCAACTTTAAGCAAATATACCCCAACAATTAGATTTGCTGTCATACTATGGTAATTAAAATCTATTTTAAGGTTTATGCAATGCTTCTATAATATTCTTCAAAAAATGTGCTAACTATGCATCTGATTATCCAATCTCTAATCATAATACTTTTTTTTTTATTTTCAGCCATCAACAAAGGTGACACCAAAGACACTGAAATGGAGGCAATTATGGATAATATAGTGGAAAGTTTATTTTCAGTATTTGTTACACTAGGTAAAGGTTATTTTAATGTTAAACTGTGGCAATCTTTACTTCTGACAAGCAAACAAATTTTACTATATTTATTGTATTACCCGAACTTATTTCTGTTGTGTGGTGCCAGTTATTTAAAAGAACAGCGCTACCCCTTCCATTCCTGTAGGTATCGTAAAAGGGGATTAATGGAGAACTGTAAGGAGGACACAGGTAGCTTCGTCTTCTTCTTACCATTGGCCAAACTGCAATCACTAATAAGCTTGCCAAGTGTGGCCGTTATGGCATAATCCTTCTTTTGAAGAGGCCAGAGGTTGGATTATCCTACTGCTGTACAGTATAGGCTGTTGATGATGATATTGACTTGAGTACAATAGAGTGAGACCAATTTTTATGATTTATGTGTTTTTGGAATAGAATAAGAAGTATTAAAAATATGATATTCATCAGTAAAAAAAACTCTTCTACCACCAACTCTTAATAATAGCAAAACAATGTTAGCCGGGTCAATTAGTCATATTATAATTAATTTGATCTTTACTCACAATTTTTGACAATAAATTATTGTAGGATAAAATTTAACTTCAAAAATGTTTTAATCAAAACAAACATGCATAACATGAACGTTTAATAGAATAGAATAGAATAGATTTATTTCATATAAAAATACATTATTACATTTGTACACCTGTTATAACATACCTTTTAACCTTAACGTTCGATAGCTTATCCTGAATATAATAAAATAGCTTCTATAAAATATAATAATTATGTTTCTCTCATAGGTAATGTTCCTATTATCAGAAGCAGCAAAGGCAATGCTGCTGAGATGGTGGCCAAGAAGCTAGATAAAAAACTAAGAGAGAATCTTTGGGATGCTAGAAATAATTTGTTCCATGGCAATACAGGCCAATCAGGCTCATTCAGTTTCACTCGGCCTATGCTAATACTGTTAGACAGAAATATTGATATGGCAACACCTTTGCACCACACATGGACATACCAAGCACTGGCCCATGATGTATTAGATTTATCACTTAACAGGTATGTACTACCTAAAACTGTTTTTATTTACTGAAATTTTCGAAACTGTAACTAGTTCTGTTTAGTTGAGAGTATCTGTTACTACAAAAGAAATATCAGCTGATTGTCAAATTTATAATTCCAGGGCAGTTGTTCCAGAAAGCACAGCTGTTGCAGTATCAGGCCAAAAAACAAAAAACCGAGTATGTGACTTGGATTCTAGGGACCCTTTGTGGGCAGAACATAAAGGCAGCCCCTTTCCCACTGTGGCTGAAGCTATACAGGAGGATTTAGATAAATACAGGTAAAGTAGTGGAGCTACTGGTGTAGTTTGTCTATTCCAACTAATGATATGCTTTCTTAAAAGTTGAATCCATTATTGAAGTATTATGCTTTAACCAACAAGCATTGCATTCACAAACTGTCCTTAAGTAATATTGTTCTAACCCGATTTTGTAAAGGAGAGTAATGTTTTTAGAGCTTTTAAATGTGAGAACCATCTGCAATGCGCCATACCAACAGCAGACAAAGTCGAGTAGCCGCATTTTTAATCTAATTATGAATCCGTTTTGATAAATATAGAAGTTCGGAAGCAGAGGTGAAGAAGCTTAAAAGCTCAATGGGTCTGGACGCTGATAGTGACCTTGCGCTAAGCTTGGTAAGCGACAACACGCAGCGCCTCACTAGCGCCGTCAACTCGTTGCCTCAGCTTATGGAAAAAAAACGCCTCATTGACATGCACACAACCATAGCTACAGGTGAGACTCCATGAGAAATGATATTGTACACTGGATTTACCGGGACCTTACTTTTTACAAATCGGCTACCTTGATTCGCTAGGGACGTTTCGTTTTAATTTAGATAAAGATATTCACACGAGAATGGCGTCTGGCCATAATTATACCCGCCAGTCAATCATTATCTCATTTGCCATCATTATCAGTCATCATCAGTTGTCCAATATCTTAATATCTTAGGACCTAGCTTAATCAAGTTTTCGTACTTAAATATGCTAAAGAATTCAATTATTTGTCTGTAAACTGTATGTCTACTGTTAAATTAGTAAAGGTAAAGTTACCTTTACTAATTTACTAGTAAAAGAGACTCGCTATACTGTTTAGTCCAAATTGCTATTCTGAGTTAGGAGTTACGATATCATCGATACTTTTTTCTTAAGGTATTATTCATATCAGATCCATCCCTTTAGTATAAGTCCCGCGGACCTATCCGCGCCGCACGCCCTGCACTTCAGTAAAATGCTAGTAATTAAATTAGAATATACAAATGCCGCCAGCGAATGCAGTGTAAATCAATCCATCTTTAGTATATTCTGAAAAAATTCAATAATTTTTATTTTAACATTATACTAAAGAACTGTAAAGCAAAATATTTATGCTACTGATTTTGGTTCTCGATTACGCATTTCAATGTTCGATAGCAAGTGCGTGCGGTACGGATTGTTGCGTAAATTGCATAAGAAAATTCGATGAGTTCGGGATTTCAGTTTAAACCAAGGAATACCATACTTTTGCGAGAAACTGCCAGTTCATAAATAGTTCAAAAATTGTCCAGTTTCACAATTTTTTTTGACGACCTCCGTGGCGGAGTGGCGGACACACCGGTTTTCAAGGTTTCGCCTGCTCCGTGGTCCCGGGTTCGATTCCCAGACAGATCAATGTAGAAAAAAGTATTTTTTAACATTTTCTCGGGTCTGGGTATTTGTGGTACCTTCGTTGTTTCTGGTTTTCAAAATGCGAATGCTTTAAATAGTTATTCAAATTGGGATCAGAACAATGTATGTGATGTTGTCCACATTTATTTATTTATTTATTACTATTCTTTACATTATCTCGTTTTATTCACAGCAATTCTTAACGCGATAAAATCGAGGAGGCTTGATTCATTCTTTGAGCTTGAAGAGAAGATCATGAGTAAAAGCAGTAGTGTGGAAAGCAAAGCGGTACTTGACCTTATAACTGACCCTACAGCTGGAACTGCTGAGGATAAGATGCGTCTCTTTATAATATACTACCTCTGCACTTCACAATTGCCTGAAGAAGATTACAAAAAGTTTGAAACGGCGTTGATATCTTCCAACTGTGATATCCAACCAATGACATATATGAAGAGATGGAAGTAAGTGTTCAGCCTTACTAATATTTTAAACGCGAAATGTGTGTATATGTGGTTGTTTTTTACTCTTCTATACAAAAAAGGATATGTGATATTACCTAGGTATAATTCATTCCGAAATTCTGTTTAGTTCCAGTTGTAGTAGTAGTTTTTAGTAAAAGATGTATTTTGTTTTTATTGTATTTAATAAAAAATGTAAAATAATCTCTTTAGTTGTACTTACCTTTTATATCTGGCTGGTATATAACTTAAATAATTACGGAACACTAGGAAAAAAGAAAATCTGACCTTATATTTCGACATTTAAGAGCTGTTACGCTTTATGAAACTGGTTAACGATTTCCAGGGGATTCTCAAAGATGTCTAGTCAATATGAAGGTGGAGGTACAAAAACTGTTTCTATGTTCTCGAAGTTGGTGTCCCAGGGTTCTTCATTTGTAATGGAAGGTGTCAAGAATTTGGTTGTTAAAAAACATGTAAGTTTTTCAGCAGTTAAAATAATGTAAATATCTTAAATAAGCACTGATCGCATTTTTAATCCGGTGCGCCTACTTGTATCATGGCGAGTTATGCCTACAATATGGCGGCCACATAATATATGTCGCAGGGAAATGAGGATATCAGGGATTTCATTAAATCCCTAGGATATGACGAAATCCCGGTAAAAGTCGAATATTCCTGTTTATTACGTCTTTTTACTAAAATTATCTAGTGATATGACCAAATACTAATATAAAGTCAGAGATATGTCATTTCACTAAACTAAATTAAGTGAAATAAAGAATACTGTAAGTAGAACAGGCTGATTACAATTTTGACATAAATGGGCGCCATTGGATTCATTGTTACATACCTGGAATATTAAGCCTTTAACTCCGAAGTACTAGACACAATTAAAAATTTATTGTTTGGAGGTCACCGGTGACCCCCATGGCGCTCAATGTGTTAACTTTTCTACAACATTAAAATGTTCAAGTGATTTGTGTCTGAGCGATCGTATTTTTAGTTTAAATTGAATTTTACTAAACCACTCGAAAACTCCACTAGCCACTAAAATCAATATTTCGCCACTAAATGGGGTGTTAAAACCACCAGTTTTAGTAAAATATCCACTAAGTTGGCAACACTGTACACGAGCCGCGCCAGCCCGAGCGACGCATTTGTTTCGCTCCCACTACTGCCCCTGTGGGTACTAGAGCGAGCGAGAGAAATGCTTAAATAGATTTTTATTCGTTAGTATCCGCTTTTCTGACATTTTACTAGATTTAGTTTAGTGGAACGACATATCACTGACGATAATTTCGTATTTTGTCATATTACTAGATACTTTAAGTAAAAAGACGTAATAAACAAGAATATTCGACATCTTCCGGGATTTCGTCATATCCCTGATATCCTCATTTCCCTGCGACATGTATAAATGTACCAATGTACCTACTGTTTTCTTGAGTTTACGCGAACACAATACATTAAAATGAAAGATATGTTTTCGGATTGAGTCTACCTGTGACAATAAACGCTGTAGGTATAGTGTTCGAAACGTCGGGTTAAATCAACAATAAACGCGTACTAAATCTGTAAACATATCTTTAATTTCAATGTACTGATGTAGAAAAATAACTACAGCTAATAAAATACTCATAATAATGTCTCTTTAAATGTGTAAACAATTTTATATTTAACTGTTTGTTTACTGATTACAAATCAAGATTAAGTTCTGTAGAAAATAAATAGTGCTTGCCTTTTTAAAATTAGTGACCCTAAGTCCGTTACCAGACTGATGTTACTTAAATGATCTCAAAAAATCTTAATATCCAGAAATTGCCAGTAAGCCGAATAGTGGAAGCTCGGAGGCGGAAAAAATACTCATAATAATGTCTCTTTAATTGTGTACACAATTTTATATTTAACTGTTTATTTATTGATTACAAACCAAAATTGAGTTCTGTAGAAAATAAATCATCGTCATATCATCCGAACGGCGCCCACTACTGGGCAGAAAATAACTAGTGCTAGCCATTTAAAAATTAGTGACCCAAAGTCCGTTACCAGACTGATGTTACACAAAAAAATCTTTATATGTAACCAGAAATTGCCAGTGAGCCGAACAGTGGAAGCAGCACTAGGCGGCGGCGGCGAGGGGAACGCGGAACTGTCGTGGATGGACCCGCGCGCCGCCCGCACCGACGCCGCCGCGCGCAGCCGCGCCGCACGGCACCCGCCGCCCACCGACGCCGTCGTCTTCGTGGTGGGGGGCGGCAACTACATTGAGTACCACAACCTGATCGACTTTGCCAAGGTAGGAAGCTTAATGGGCCTACTAGAGCTATTGCCAGTGAGCCGAACAGTGGAAGCAGCACTAAGCGGCAGTGGTGAGGGGAACGCGGAACTGTCGTTGATGGACCCAAGCGCCGCCAGACACCCCCCGCCCACCGACGCCGTCGTCTTCGTGGTGGGGGGCGGCAACTACATCGAGTACCACAACCTGATCGACTTTGCCAAGGTAGGAAGCTTAATGGGCCTACTAGAGCTATTGCCAGTGAGCCGAACAGTGGAAGCAGCACTAAGCGGCAGTGGTGAGGGGAACGCGGAACTGTCGTTGATGGACCCAAGCGCCGCCAGACACCCCCCGCCCACCGACGCCGTCGTCTTCGTGGTGGGGGGCGGCAACTACATCGAGTACCACAACCTGATCGACTTTGCCAAGGTAGGAAGCTTAATGGGCCTACTAGAGCTATTGCCAGTGAGCCGAACAGTGGAAGCAGCACTAAGCGGCAGTGGTGAGGGGAACGCGGAACTGTCGTTGATGGACCCAAGCGCCGCCAGACACCCCCCGCCCACCGACGCCGTCGTCTTCGTGGTGGGGGGCGGCAACTACATCGAGTACCACAACCTGATCGACTTTGCCAAGGTAGGAAGCTTAATGGGCCTACTAGAGCTATTGCCAGTGAGCCGAACAGTGGAAGCAGCACTAAGCGGCAGTGGTGAGGGGAACGCGGAACTGTCGTTGATGGACCCAAGCGCCGCCAGACACCCCCCGCCCACCGACGCCGTCGTCTTCGTGGTGGGGGGCGGCAACTACATCGAGTACCACAACCTGATCGACTTTGCCAAGGTAGGAAGCTTAATGGGCCTACTAGAGCTATTGCCAGTGAGCCGAACAGTGGAAGCAGCACTAAGCGGCAGTGGTGAGGGGAACGCGGAACTGTCGTTGATGGACCCAAGCGCCGCCAGACACCCCCCGCCCACCGACGCCGTCGTCTTCGTGGTGGGGGGCGGCAACTACATCGAGTACCACAACCTGATCGACTTTGCCAAGGTAGGAAGCTTAATGGGCCTACTAGAGCTATTGCCAGTGAGCCGAACAGTGGAAGCAGCACTAAGCGGCAGTGGTGAGGGGAACGCGGAACTGTCGTTGATGGACCCAAGCGCCGCCAGACACCCCCCGCCCACCGACGCCGTCGTCTTCGTGGTGGGGGGCGGCAACTACATCGAGTACCACAACCTGATCGACTTTGCCAAGGTAGGAAGCTTAATGGGCCTACTAGAGCTATTGCCAGTGAGCCGAACAGTGGAAGCAGCACTAAGCGGCAGTGGTGAGGGGAACGCGGAACTGTCGTTGATGGACCCAAGCGCCGCCAGACACCCCCCGCCCACCGACGCCGTCGTCTTCGTGGTGGGGGGCGGCAACTACATCGAGTACCACAATCTGATAGACTTTGCCAAGGCAGGTAGCTTAATGGGCCTACTAGAGCTATTGCCAGTGAGCCGAACAGTGGAAGCAGCACTAGGCGGCGGCAGCGGCGGCGAGGGGAACGCGGAGCTATCGTGGATGGACCCGCGCGCCGTCAGACACCCCCCGCCCACCGACGCCGTCGTCTTCGTGGTGGGGGGTTGCAACTACATCGAATACCACAACTTGATCGACTTTTCCAAGGTAACGGAGCTAGCTAAGGGACCCTATTCAGCTATTGCAATTTTTTGCGATTTTGACATTTAGCCCATACTAGTCTGTCAAAAACCTGCTATTCAGTATATTGTGATACGATTTGGTTACCTAGCTGAATTAGGGGCCTGTTTAAAATCAATATCTTTACCTATACATATACAAGTAGTTTTTACAATTTGGGTACTACCTTTAAGGCGGCGTACTAAGTGGCAGCGTTTTTGAGTTTTTAAAACCCGTCTGAGAACTAGAAACAGCGTTTTTAAAGTCTGAAAAAATATATGTTTTAGTTGAGAATCTAGTCTAGTCACAATCGCTGTCGGTTACACGATTTGATTAATTTGGCTCTATAGAAAAAAATCACAAAACTACATCTCTTCGAAATGTTTTTTTCAATATCACGGACTGAACTACGGACATTTTTTATATTTTTTTTATGATTGTTTAAAGTTACTAAATATTTATAAACATATTGGCTGAGTTTGAATTCATTGAATGATATACTTAATTACTATGTTTAAATAACTACAAAATACGTGAGCGCGGCGGCTCGTCAGGCCCGTACTGTCGCGCGATGGCGCCTACGGTGCGCATCGGCGCTCCGTAATAGGCGATCGATGGATATCGATCCATAAATCCCGAACGAGCCGGGTTCGGTCCCCGGGTCGGGCAACAAAAAGTTTAGAATATTCGAACATTACTTGTGATCACCAACCCGCATTAGGCAAGCGTGGTGATTATGCCTGTACCCATCATTGCTGTAGTAACTTGAATTCAATGATGGAGGCCTTTTCCCTGCAGTGGGATGATTATAGGCTGTTACTTACTTTACTTTACTACTGAGCCTTAAGGGGACTACTTACTAGAGCTATGATGCCCCCAATTGATTTAATTTTATTAGGTACCTACTTCTAAACAAAATAAATTCCCAAAAAACTATAACGGTATCATTTTAGCAAATTACCCCTATAAACTATTAATTTAGTTGTTTATAAAGTCGAATTTGTCGCTAACGCCAAAAGCGGCCGCTTTTAGCAATAATGTACTATACGAAAAAATGACAGAATGAAAAGCAGTTAACAGTGATTAAATAAATAGGTACTAGAAGTAATTTTCTAAAATGATACTGTTCTATTTTTTGAGAATTGATTTTGTTTAGAAGTAATAAAATTAAATCAAATGGGGGCAGCACTTAGCTCTAGTAGTCCCCTAACATCATTATATAAAGTGAAGAAACTATTTTTTAAACTGATTATTATTAAATAATTCTCAACATTTAAGAAAAAAAAATATTAGAAACTACGAAAATTCTGCTAAAATACATATGGTATATTTGAATAGCCCTGATGATGTAAAGAACTAAAAAATTTTGGACTTCACTTTTTGGAGCAACCTTTAATCATTGTCATAAAATATTAGCGTTGTCTAAAACTAATTTCGCAGTTAATTAAACTTTTTATGGCCCCAAAAGCTGAAGTAAAAACCAATACCATATCTATTGTTACAGCAACAAGCAACGGGTGGTACTCCGAGAAAGATAATCTACGGAGCGACGACATTGCCAAATGCCTCACAATTTCTGAAACAGCTTTCCCTGCTTGGAGAAGAAATACAATAGACATTCCTATCTCAGTACAGTTAATCTTGCTTTGTAAAATATAATTATTTAATTGTTATAATTAACGTTTATCAGTGAAAATACGATTTTTGTATCACAATATATTAAAATAAGAGGTGAATGAAACACATGTTCTCAACAAGTTGGCATTTTATTTACAATGACATTTCAAATATAGCTAACATCTAGTACACTACTAAAAATTTTGATTGCTTTGAACAAGAAGTATAAAATCTAAATCACAAGATTAGTATTTGAACAGTATCTCAAACCATGAACGAACAGTTAGACATTTGTGTCTGAAGAAATTGAAATGTTAAAATAATAATGTTACACGTTTGTCATGATAACAAACAAAACTTGTCGATTTATTTCCCATCCCTTAACTATTGTGCTTAGTCAATAACTAAAATTATTATCTGTATTCAAAGTATAATATAAGTAATAACCCTCGAAAAATATTAATATGTGTTAGATATAGATATTATGCTTACACTAAACTATAGTTTGAAGAAAAATAAGTAGATTCCAGTGACTGAGGAACTTCAACATGGCGACGAGTGCAACCAACTACGTTGAAAGTTAAAGCATTAGGTACAGTTACTCATATAATATAATATATTGGATTTTGACATTAACACATCAATTCTTACATAACAACTTCTATCACGGATCATGATATGGTTTTGGCACAGTGATTAACTAAAATTAGCTTAATAACAGACATCTGACATAGCTCCCGATATACCAAAGAAGGACGTACATAGTAGCAGAACACAGGACGGGCAGAGGTTGAGATACGCGACTAAAGGCTTCAGCATGCCAAACGCAGGCCAGAAGCGGAGTATGTCAGTAGCAGTGAGGGAGACGGCACACTGAACGCATTTCAAAGCTATTACAATGCGACATTTCAAAACGTCTCATTCAGTTTGACAGGTTGGGCTGGTACTTGGCTGAAGTATGTCGAAAGATCCTCGCGAGCACGCCCATTAAAATTTGGTGTGATGTACTGCCTCGAGTTTATTGTATTACCACTTGCACGAGCCCACATTCTAACAGTGCTGCCGCTGTCGTGCGTTTGGTATGCTTAAGCCTTAAGACATTTATCCAATCGTGATACCGCGCTTTGTTTGTAAGTATAATGAATGAAGTTTGACCACGGAGTAGGAAAGGCGTAACTAAATACACCTGTTTGTAAGTATATGACACGTAATAATTAAAATTGTGTCCAACACGTGTGGCATTCTAATTAATAAGATATATTGGAATTGGAATAGCTGACGATTTGCATGGATAAAATCTAACCTGAATAACTCTCTGAGGCTGTTATTACAGGAGAGGAGGGAGGGTGAGGGCGGCATTCGCAGTTTTGATTTCCGATGTACCCACGGGAATTAGAAACCCAATCTAATAATTTTGGCAAAATACTTCTCGAAGATCACGTAGGCGAAATAGCCGATGAAGGTTTAAAGTTTTGCATTTGAATAACGAACCTGCAAGCCATTAAACAATAATGCTAACACACAATCAAATCAGTATCTTTCGCCTATGTCGTCGAATATGCTGACTATGTAGTAGCACTTTTCCAAGGAGGTGAATGTCAGATGAGTGTTGCTGTCTAGATAGTTTATAACAAAGTAGAGAGAGCACAAAAAGGTATGCTAATACATGCAGTCATGGCAAGATAACAACAACATATCTATAGTCAACAATTTGTAAGATATGTTTGTGCATAAATATAAAACAAGATGTCATATAACGAACACAAGCACTAATAATAAGGTTAAGTATATTTTATTATGACTAATGAAAATATCAAAGTCGTATTACGTGTCGATAAATATCCAATTACATTGAAATCATTAAAATTACAATATTTTAAAATATTGTGCGTAGCTAATCAAGTAAAAATATATGTCTATTTTTAAATACAACACTGATAAAGCATTTTACAATGGTGACGTTCATACATATTATATGGAATATAACACAATACATTTATAGAAGATAAAATTTACAATTGTACAGAAACATGGCACTTTTAAGACATTTGGGGGCATTGCTCACACAACTAGTCTTCATATTAATTTATTTAAACTTTTAAATTGGAATGGAAAAAATCTTTCCTGCTACTTTGAGATCAGTAAAATAACAGATTTAAATACAAGGTGCATTTTGAACCTCCTGACAAACAAAGCTCACGTTATTTAACCACTATATAAGTATAATATGTCTCGGCAGTGTTGTTTTTGACTTTCTCTTCACTGATGCTTCTCTCCTATTGGTCGCAGCGTGATGTTATATACCCTAAAGTCTTCCTCGATAAATGAATTATACAACCCAAAAATAATTTTACAATTCGAACCAGAACTTCCTGAGATTAGCGCGCTCAAACAAACAAACTCTTCAGCTTTATAATATTAGTATAGATTGATTCAGCTAATCATATTGTAAGCTTGTAAGGTTCATTCATCCAGGACCCGTCCGAGGCAACTTAATACGTCCGTGCGCGTCACAGCATGATTCAAAGTAAATAGTCTTATTTTTTTACATTTTTCTAAGACTATTTTTATTAATAAAAAAATAAAAGTAACTCTGCCAAGATGTTATACAAAATGGTTATATAACGTAGGCTTCGTTTGTCAGGTGGTCCAAATGCACGGTGTATATCTTACGAAGATAGAGGTCACAACAATATTAGGATAAGGTAAACTTGGACAAAGGAAGGAAACCATACAAATTTGTTGAACGTGCCTAATAAATGCTTAGTAATTATAATGACAGATCTAGTATAACAGCATAACAGCGTCAACAGGTTATTCTTACATTATAAAGTATCCATTACACGGACCACAAAGATACTAATTACACAGATTAAGGCGCATTTAGACGAAGTTCACTATACACTTTAATTATTATATACTTAAGCAATAAGACGTTTTTTTAACAATCAAGCAGCTTTAGTATGTTATTATTATAAAATTTGTCTCTTTCCGAGTTTACAAACAGAAGCACTCATCTAAATTGATATAAGTGGATGTACTGTAAACCAATGATTCAAGATACGGTGAGACTATGGGTAGGTATAACGGGTACATAAAGCATTAAAATAAATATACAATTTGAAAGGTGGAATGATTAATAGTTGATATCTCGTTTCAACATTGATAACAAAAGGTAGTCAAAATATTTTTTTATAAAACTTATTGGGTGTTAATAGCAAAATAAGGAACACATTTATAGAGAACTTTCAATCCCTTTATCAGCAACTAAGTAAATTACTTTACAAAACGCACACTGTTTAATCCTACCAAAACAATTAAATGTATGGACGGAAGATACATAAATACATGAATATAACTCGTGTAATGTATCTTTGCCAAAGTCTTGACCATTTTGTTTCTAATCGTAAGTAGGTGATTGATAAAATAAGCCTTATTTTTAACTTTTGTTTCATACATAGTCTTTAAAAACCATGTTGATTTAATTAATTAAAAAGTTTAAAAAATATAAATCCGAAAACTTCACCCAATTAATGCAATGTGAAAATTTTATATTACCTATGCAACATTAACTAGCTATATCATTTAGGTAACATTACCTATAAAAATATGTAGGTATATAGACAGTAGGCAGGTAAATAAATTATATATTATTATGACGTTAAATTACAATAAAAAAATACTTAATGCATAAAAATTGATGTCAAATCATCAAAACCTTTTATAACGTGTATAATAAAAAATCTACAGTGTAACATACAAGGAAGTTAAATATTACTTTGGTAATAAATAATTATAATGTTTAAGTCTAAAACGGCCTAACGGCGGAAAAGTGGAATGTCGATTAATACAGTGTTCAGCATTTTTTCGCAATCGGAATGTTACATTATTTTCGACGACCATTTTGATTAGCAGTAGTAAACGCTGCTTCTGAGCCATGGGTCGCGGGTTCGATCCCCGCACAGTACAAATATTTGTGTGCATGAACATGTCTGTTTGTACTGGTAGGTATGTATTTACAAAAAAATATCTAAGTAGGTTTATCGGTTGTCTAGTACCCCATACGACAGGGTACTTAATAGTAGCTTAATTTGGGACTAGATGGCTCTGTGTAGCCCAGTGAGGCATTTCTCAAAATATTTATTTTAAAATGGTCTACGCGGCTACGCGTCGTCTTTTTATATCATACGTTTATAGATCGGAAGTGTTTAGAATGCTTTTTTTTCTATTTTTGTTTTAAACTGTGATCTTCTTCATAGACGTACGTATGTTATTTAGAAATTAACCTCTTAAAGCGCCACCTATTCAAATTATGTCCCGCAAGAACTGAGTACTGTCCAGCACTATTAAGTGCTTTACACGCTCAAGCGTATGTGTGTAGCAAGCAACAGACTGTCATTTCTGAAGTAGAAATGTAGTTTTAAGTACAGGAAACTCGCAGTATGACATGGACACAGCTTGTAACATAATAATAAATTACTATCACATTATCATGCATAGCCTAGTTTTATCCTGTCTTTGTTATATCCAAACTAATTATGCAAGATTAGTAGTCTGGGTGTTGTATTTTCACGCATATACCAAATTTGATAAATATTGGTAAGTATATAAAAATATTGTGTATTTTTCGTAATTAATTAATTAATAAAAAAAAGTAATGCTCCTTTTTTTTAATTACCTTTCAGCTATATTATCAGAGACTGAACAGTTTCATTTTACTGGATATTGATAAAAGCATAAGCAAAGCCAAAACAACCCATTCACCCGTTAGTGTTTGTGACCACTTGTCGATACTTGCTGAGTGTGTTAACGTAGCGTCATGACATACGATGTTGTGACTGGCGACCATAATGCATATATAACAAGCTGCGAATGTGAATCACTACGTAATTTCAATATAATGCAAAATTTGGCGCATGTGACATATTTCGTATATAGACACCAAACTGTAAATAGTAAGTAAGGACAACCCTATTTAAATAAATAATGATTTAAAAATACAACGTGTTCCTTTTGATATCCCATAACTCTAGGGTATTAAGCCGACCATGGTAAAGAATCAAAAAGCATATGAATTATTTTTCTTTTTTTTTCTTTTAATTTTTTCATACAAAATAATTCTAAAAAGACACGACTGTTTATGTAAAACACCCTTTCCTTGTTATGAATGAACTTTTGAATGTAAACGATTTACTCGTACCTACTTATCAATGAAACACCCACACACGTCAATGTTTTTTACAAGTTACGGTCTCCCGCTAGTTTACTACTACACTTTAGTGTAAGTTTGCCAACGTTTCGCAAAACTAAGGATTCGCCATACTGGTTAAATTGGAAACTATTGATTTTTGAACCACATGTTCTAGGGCGTTTTATATTATTTTTACCTATAGAATATAACCCTAGAGTTATGGGATATCAAAAGGAACATGTTATATATATGTACATGTCCATTTTGATATAAAAAGGCCTTTGTTGTTTAAACTGTTTTGTTATTAATTGTATTTTGTGAATCATTCATTAAGTTAGATGTTTTTAACTAAATAAGACATACATACATACTAATGGAATGATAAATACATTAACTATTTTAACTGGCAGCAACTCAGATCATATAAAGGAATAGATATGAAATGGGGGCGTGGCGCGTGCGAAACCGATATGGGCAAACAGAACTATTGCCCTCCGGCATTAGTTGCAGCGGCGGATTAGTTGCACTTCACCCACGCCGACGCAACGATCTCCTCATTTAATTAAAATGCCGTGATTACTTGTAAAAATAGAAGTGTAACAAAAAACTACATTAAGGATGGAGTCACGTACCATATATAAGTATTAAAATTTTAATATTTATTTGCTTATAAATCCATTAAACAATATTTAATGAAAATATCATGTAACGATAATTGTTTCTCTCTCTCTCTCTACCTTCAATGTATATTGAAGGTTTGATACTAACTAGGTGTGATATGAGTACCTACTATGCGACTGCGCAATGTATCGAGGTTTAATTGAAGCGTTCACTGCCTTGCGTGTGCGTCGCGCTCGCGACCACACTTTGTAGCCAGCTAATTAGGTATGTAGTCCGATCCGAGTATTATCGATAGTTTTCTTAGTTCTATACGTGACTGTTTCATGAATAATTTCGTGTATAAAATTTAAGTTGTAATTTAATATAATCTTATGATATAAATTAAGTATTTTAAACCTGCACATAAAGGGGTACTCCTTTTGCCGCTATTATAAACCTGATAATTAATTAAATAGAGGTAATATCGTACGTAGCGTGTTAAACATGTAGTTTAAATAGATAGTCACAATTTTTTTTATTACTATACTTTGTTTCAGCTTTCCAAATAGTTCTCATATAAAGGAAAAATGGATAAATGCCACTGGCAGAGGGCCTAATTGGTTTACAGCGATTTTTTATAATTTTCATTTAGGTAAAAAGTTTAGGTAAGTATTTTTTAATCATGCTGCCTTAATTAATAGAGCGCTTTGGAGATATTTGAGGAGCTGGGAGACACCTTGTAGAAGAGAATTATACTAGAAAAGTTTTACATTGTAGGTGCAGAAATAGTGAGCCCAAAAAATAAAATCTCGTTTTCTTCGTTAAACTAAAATGGCTAGGTACCATTTTATTATTATTCTATCAACCTAAATAAGTGTAAGTGAGTAAGTGGTAGCCGCTGTGGTTGGGTCCATGTTTGTGTGCGCACCAATGAGCGTTGTAAATTGATTTAGTGGGATCCTTATGCTTACAACAGTGTTATTGTAGTTGCGTTGCACACATAAATAATACGGAGACACGGGTTCTCTAAGGATTTACAAGTAATTTCATATCTCCTTGACGTATTGACGACCATTTGGATCAGCGGTAGTAAACGCTGCTTCGGAGCCATGGGTCGCGGGTTCGATCCCCGCACGGTACAAATATTTGTGTGCATGAACATGTCTATTTGTACTGGTCTGGGTGGTTTCTATAAATTATACGTATGTATTTACAAAAAAAAAGTATATAAGTAAGTTTATCGGTTGTCTAGTACCCCATACGACAGGGTACTTAATAGTAGCTTAATTTGGGACTAGATGGCTCTGTGTGGCCCAGTGAGGCATGTCCTAAATATTTATTTATTTATTTTTATTTATCCTTCTTTATATGATCTGAGGGCAGCAATAACATAAGGTGGATGAAATTAAATCCATTGTTATAGATATTATTTAGCACAAAATAATGTGTTAAGACAGTGTTTCACGTCATAATGAAGATTAGTGACTTCCCAGCTTGTTGTTTAAACATTTAGCACTGATCAAGCCAGCAGGAAGTAGGCATGAGAACATATGTTTTAAGCAATTATATTTATAGGCAATAACAGGAAATCGCACTACATTAATAGGTATTCACAAAATATGCGGTTTTTGATTAATAATATCCAAGACAACATTAAATTCAACCATGTTATATTATAAATAAAAACTAGTCTATTTTAAGATCTTATTTCATTCTGTAAGCACTTATTTAGTCAGATGAGTGTGACAAAGCATGTATTTACAAGCTTGTCAAATGTGTTATCATGTTCTGTATGCCCATTAATATGGCTTAGATAATAAACATGTTGTGATTATAAGTATAGGAAGGATAAAAACTTTAAAATCTGAAGCTTACTCTAAGTGTAAGATTATATGATTTTATTTAAAATGTTAAAACAACTACTATTTTAAATTTTGAAGGATTAAATAGGTTTTTAAAAATACATAGTTACACCACTCTACTTTTTTGATGTTAGCAGGTAGAGCTGGATATTATACACAAAAAATAATTATGTTTTTGTGATATGATAAACCTGATTTAATAGTGCTGATTCTGAAATATGATGCTGTCTAAATTTGATGCTAATAGACCTTTGACTTTACTTTCATCTTAATAACTATCTTTTTAATCAGTATATCTATGAGGTTCTCAAATTGTCAATAAGCTTGCAAACATGTTTCAGAATTATCAATAAAATAATATGTATTTTTTCAATAAATATTCATCATTCAGGCATTTATCTCTAATGGTTTTGTAACAGACCTTACAATTAGGAATATTTTATGTGATTATCACCATACTTAAATATTAGTCAGTATCTTTCATAATAAGAGAACATTGTTTAACCTACCTAATTACTTTGTAGTCATTGAAAATTGAAGTTAAGAACATAAATAGTCGTGAAAATCATATTTTATGATACAATTAAATAGGTATAACAGTGTCATGTGGTATGCATTAAAGATCATTGAAACTAGCAATGAGATTCCAAAATAAACACGGAATAAAATGATGAATACTTCAAATTCATCATGAATATGTCATAGTATATTTTTTTTAAAACAAGACAGTAAAACTGACTGTCAATGTTTATAATAAATTAAGATATAAATTTCAGATCATATTATTACTTATATGAAGTGATACAATGACTAGGTATAATGTCTTAAAACAGTTCGTTGATTTTTATTACCTAAATATGCATAGCAATATTTTTTCAAAGCATTGCTCCAATCAAAAGTTTAAAGCACTGATAACATTTCGTTCGATATTTAGCAATGACACAAATCAGAGGCGCCTCAACTGTTTGGACAATGAACTTTAATTAATGTGGCACAACTATCAATATAATAAAAGCCACAGATATATAATAGTGTAGTTTTTTAAATTAACTTTTGTCATATTAGTTTAAATGTTATACACTTAATATTAAGTACCTTATTAAGCAGACGTAACATGTGAATATGGAAAGGAATACCTGAAGAGGCAACTACTGCTTGGACTGAGAGTTGGCATTGCGACTCGAGCTGCTGCTGTTCAGTGCCATTTTCTGCATTTGACGAATCACTGTAGTTGCATGATATGCTTGTTTCCAACGGGACTTTGCGAAGTTCTTTTTTAGCTGCTCGGATACAGTACCATGGATGTTCTTGTTACTAGCAGCATTACCTGAGATCCATGGGTGAGCAAGAGCCTGCCTGTAAGATTAAAATTGCTAAGTTTATACATACATAGTTGCTATAAAATCCTGAATTGCATAAATCTACTGCAGCATAGAAATAACTTGTTGAGCCACACGCAGTGTAGGGTTCTTAATTTATATCTCAAAAGAAGGCTATTAACCAGCAGAATACAAAAGTGTAAAAATACTTACTTGCAAGTGTACCTCTTATCAACATCTACACACATCAAATGTCGAATAAAATCCTTTGCAGAATCACTAATGTCATCCCAGTATGGAGAATCGAACTCAAAATCGCCTTTCAATATTTGTGCAAATAGATTTGCATCATTTTCATCATAGAATGGAGGATATCCACAGAGTAATATATATGATATAACTCCTATACTCCACACATCGACAGCCTTCCCATAAGGTTTCTGTGCCAGCACCTCAGGAGCAACATACCCTGGAGTTCCACATGCTGTAGCCATTATTCCAGAGTCTTCAATCTTAGATAAGCCAAAATCACTGATCATAATTTTACTGTCTTCATCGGCACTGTAGTACAGCAAATTTTCAGGTTTTAAATCTCTGTGCACCACTCCTTGAGAGTGCATGTAGTCAACAGCTTCCAGCACCTGCCTGATTAGGTTGGATGCATCTTTTTCGGTGTAAGAACCTTTCTCAACAATCCGATCGAACAATTCACCACCTGTTACTAATTCCATCACAAGATACACTTTATTTTTATCTTCATATGTTTCTAACAGTTGGACAATATTTGGGTGGGAAAACATCTTCTCTCCACTATCGCCTTTCGCCAGTTCACTAAATCTTTTCAATACTCTTATTTCATTCTCTAAAGAGTCTTCCTTTCCTTTCAGGGCCTTTTTATCGATAATCTTGCACGCATAAAGCTGGCCATTATCTTTGCTTTCTATCAAGCGCACTTCTGAAAAGGCTCCTGTGCCTAAAAGGTCCTTGACTACATACTTGTCTTCGATTGATGGTGGCTTCTCCGAATCTCGACTATCCTTTTTAGATTTCCTTCCGAAGTCTTTTTTGCCAAAAAGAGGCATGTTAGTGCCGCAAGCAGAACGCAATAATTAGGCACTTATTTCTTGTATCTCACAATCCCACAAAAATCAACGAACTTTATTAGATTTTATAGAAGAATAAATATATTTTCTCCGATGGCTTCTCACTCAGTGCTTTGCTCACTTCACTTCAGAGGCCACAGTGGGCCACAGCAATCCACGGACTTCACGAATTTCTAAATCAGACAGAATTAAAACGAAAAATGTCGCGCAGGCAGGGCGCTCAAGGTCAGACGAGAAGTTGTCAAAAATCTTTGAAAGTGTGGCACACACAGCACAAAGAAATAGCTAGAGTACGATCAAGAGCTAACATACGTCAATAGCTGAGGGCGCTACTTGAGCACAATTCCGTCAAAATCTAACATTTCTGTTTGTGACTGTGTATCAGCAGTCAGCAGCATTAGTTAGTTCAGTTTTGTTGACGCGTTCATTCTAAAATAAAATTGCTTCTGTGCATAGATAAAAGCTTCTGTGGATATAATATCCGTTTCGTTTCACGTTAGAAATTAATTATAATCAGTAAAAAGTTTTTGCCAATAATGTTACAAGTTTTGTGTACTTTGACAGTTTACATTAGGAAAATGAATTAATCAATAAAAATAAAAGAATGAGTTTTTTTATATTACGCTGTTTTTCAACGGTGGGCTTAATTAACACGGTGAAATACTGTCAGCTCCGACGATTACATTATGATATTTTTCTTCAAAACTAGGCAGCGCAACTTCCTTATCACCTATTCCTAGCCTATCCAACTCCTACCTAACCCTTACTCTACAACCCATACTGTTACTCCAACTCTGTTCGCTCTGTACTTTGCAGTTGTAGTTCGGGACACCTTAGGAACTTTATCTGAAGGTATTCGTGTTCGGTTCCGTACCGATGGGGGCGGAGTCTTCAACCTGAGTAGACTGAAAGCTCACACCAAAGTACCTCATGCTACTATCACTGAGATAATGTACGCGGATGACTTATGTTTTATGTCGGAATCCCCAGAGGGTCTTCAAAGGCTTATGTCGTGTCTCGATAAGTCATGTCGCAAATATGGCCTGAAAATAAGTGTAAAAAAGACAGAAGTAATGGTTTCTGGCTCACTGAATAGTGCCCCAATTGACATGAAGATTGGTGATGATTCACTAAAGCTAGTCGACAAATTTATAATCGAATAAATATCTGGGCAGCACCATAACATCGCGGTGCATCCTTGATGATGAAGTCAATAGCAGAATTGGAGCAGCTGCTGCCGCTTATGGCAAACTTCGTCCCAAGGTGTTTCGTTCGCATGACATAAAGCTCTCTACAAAAGTGGCTGTGTACATGGCAATCGTTTTACCGAATCTCTTGTACGCCTCTGAATCGTGGGTCTTGTACCGTAAACACATCCGCACATTGGATAGATTCCATCTGAAATGCCTACGCGATATAATGAACATCCACTGGTCGCACCGTGTTAGAAACACCGATGTTCTGAGGCGAGCTAACGTTGGAGGAATAGAAGCCTATCTGATGCGGAGGCAGCTGCGGTGGTGCGGTCACGTCTCCCGAATGTCTAACGATAGAATGGCCAAGTGCATCTTCTATAGTGAACTGCAGAATGGGAAGCGAAAACAACGCGGTCAGTTCTTGCGGTACAAAGATGGCAGAGGCCGCGGTCCGCTCATATTGGAGGCGTACCATTAAAACAAAGGTGTTTGAGAATGAAGATAGACGTAGAAAAGAGCTCGATACAAAGCGAGATGAACTCAAGGCCCGAACACCTGCGGCTATTCAGTATAATTATATTGGAGGGGTGCATAATTACATTCGCCGTAAAAACCGGGTATGTCAGTCACCAGAGAGCACACATGCGACGCTTTCATTGATGAGAATGAGATCCCAAGTCGCTGTGGCCGAATACGGCCGGGATTATTATTTTATTACTCTACAACTACCCATTCCCTAAACTATCCCTAGGTCTGCCTATTCTCTGTCAGTTTCAGGATTAACAAACCGATTGCAGCGCCACCTACCGGGTCCAATTGTAATTATGAAGCTTCCATGGACCTACTTTTAAACTTTTTAAATTAAAAAAAATTGGTCGAGCTATTCATGGGTGATGCGATGACACAAGAAAGTAGAGATTAATTTTTAGAAATACAGATACGATAGTTATTTTACTCTTTGTGTGCTAGTCAATAATCGAAGAACCCTAATTGCTGACAAATCAAATTCTTAAACAAAAAAAGGCGTGTGGCACTCGGAGACTGCCGCGGTAAAGCTATTGCATAGCATTTTTTATCAACTTATGCAATTATAAAACTAAAAAGTATCCCGCTGTGCTGGTCGGATTGGGGGGTGTTAGGTTATTTTCGTTACGGAATTTCTGGATTCGGTCTCCACGCTCAAGGCCCGCGATAGAAGCTATGCAATAGCTTAATTTTATAATGTTATGTATTTTCTAATTTTGACTTTTGTAAGTAATTACATTTTTCTGTTATTTTGGCAGATATGGTTACCATAGGCAACCATACTGTCAAAATCCCTATTTTCTTCTAAATTCTTTTAAATTTCGGAAATTCAAAATTGTTTGATCGTGCCTCGCCCCGAGTGTTAGGTTAGGTTATTTTCGTTACGGAATTTCTGGATTCGGTCTCCACGCTCAAGGCCCGCGATAGAAGCTATGCAATAGTTTAAAAAAAACACTGTATAATGCTGTAGATAAAACAATATGTAGTATTTATTGTCTCTACCTACGCACGAAATATTTTTCTGGCAACATCGCGACATACTTTTTAACCCCAACCCTCGTAATTCTACAAATTTCTCTATCTATGATTCCACCCCCTGACGTCACACTGAAAATCGACCAATCCTATTGGGTACAGTGCTCGATGGCCCTCGTAAAGTCGTAAGCTGAGCCAGTGTCGCCGTAACGCGCATCACTTCGCACCTCATACTTTAAATGTTTTCGTTTTGCGACAATAATATGTGCCGTTCCAAAATGTGCTTAGAAAATATGAAAATCGTTTAAAATGTGCAAAAACATCTTTACGTTGCTGTGAAATACATTTTTGGTTTTATTTATTACATAAAAATCTTAAAGCTTTTAAAGTTGCGTTAGGGGGTGGTGCCGTGATGCCAGTGCGTAAGCAAGGTGATTAAATTTGTTATTTTAAACATTCATTACTAAAGATTGTAAACGTGGTCGTGAAACTTCGATAAGTGATTTGTACCCCGAGTAGGTATGCATGATGTGTAATAATATTGCAAGAGGGGTTCGAACCCTCGATCACCCTCTGTCTGTTGTGTCGTTCGTTCGTATCGATAACTGCTAGCTAATTGATAGTGTTGCCACACATCTAACAAACTTCCTAATTTCATAATTACTAAGAAAATTTTGCAACTTCAATCCGCGTCTATTAAAGCCACTTTAAAATATAAATTTCTATGAACATTGATAAAATTCTGCCTAATTATACCAATATTTATATTTTTAAGTAGTGGAGTGACCGTGTAGTAAAATACCATTTATAAGTAATTATGAAAAAAGTAAACGTGGATACAAGCACTTCTATTTTTGTGTACCTATCTTAAGTCTTTAATACTTTATTGATTAAAAGTAATATGATCATATGTTATACTTATATAACTTAAATTAACAATAAACGAAGTATAGTTAGGTATACAGGCTTGGGTAAAGCTCTGTGAAATAAAACATAAGTTGGGTGAGAACATTAGATACCAAGCCTTGTATTTTGTACCGGGGAAATTGGCACTTGCCAGATGCCAAAGGCTGCTAAATCTAATTCCGCATCTACGGAATTCGATTTAGCAGCCTCCGGGAGAAAGCAAAAGCAAAACACTTTAGATATTTTAAAATGCCTGCTAGTATTTATCGGGTGATTCAAGGACTGACAGCGACGATACATATTTTATGATCTCGTTTCAGAATCTTAACTCTACTATTGCCATGCTGTCACAGCACTTTGTGGTTGGATGGGAATATGGTTTATTTATTTCTTTGTTGTTTATTCAGAGGCCCACCGAGCATTAGAACTGCTGGAAGACTACCACAGCAAGCTAGTGAAGCCTCAGGATCGACAGCTACGACTAGCCATAGAAAGAGTAATCAGGATTTTCAAGTCTCGACTGTTCCAGGCCCTTCTTGGTAAGAACAGAAAATTAAACTATGTTTTAAGCACCTTCTTGATCTATCAACAGCATTAAATGTTCTTGTTATAATAACGTCATTAAAAAGTATAGGTACAGTTAAACCGTAGCTTTGATATTACCAATGACGTGGTATAGACTACGGCTCCGATTAGTTCTTGACCAGTTTATTAGAAACTAGCTCGTTCGCGGCTCTACCCGCATGAACTTCACGTCATATCGCGCGGTCGGAAACCTTAGCCTAGAGGTGGCATATAGAAAGTTAGATTAAGTAGGTTTAGTACATTCGTGTCTGTGAAACTATGGAAATACACATGCAACATTTTAACCCAATCGGTCAAGCCGTTTAGTGGTTAACATACAAAATAGCCTATGTTTATCAGGAAAAATGACGGCTTCTAATGGTAAAATATTTTTTTGAAAGAAAGAAAGAAAAATTATTTATTTAGCATCAGACAAAACACAATACACATATCAATAAAAATAAAAAATAAAATACACTAATCAACAACATTTAAAAAAAAAAAAACTGATGCCAAAAAGTTTTCCCGCTCAGCATTTGTCGTGACTCGTGGCAGCATAAGGCATGCCACGACGCTGATATTATGCGGGAGTTTTTCTAATCGGTCCAGTAGTTTCGGAGTCTATTCAATACATACAAACAAACAATCAAATCTTTCCTCTTTATACGAGTAATATTAGTGTAGAAGTGTAGATAGCGTTTCTTCCGCGTAATTCCGTTAAGCGTTATTAAGTGTCTAAACACACTATGCCGAAAATACGCAATCGATGTTCGGCATGATTACGCTATTTTAATTAGTGACGACACATTATGCCGAAATTACGTTGAGCTAAAACGTACAACATAAAGCACAATTTAGTATAGCCGCGGAACTTAGGTCGCGTACCTACCTTCGGCATAGTGTGTTTAGACACTAAGACAGTGTACCTATGTCGTTCGCGGTTGTTCCGCGCTCCTTATAGATCACCTGTTCTGTGGAGATTACTTACAATATCTGCAATCTCTAACTCTATAAATCTAAGAAACGTTTTTTTCTCATTCGAACTATCAGCACCTATTCAAGGAATGGAGGAAAGGAAAAATATTTTTTTTCCTATAGACATTATTAAGTCTAGATTTTTCCTGTCCTTCACAAAGTCATAAACTACAACATACGTCCATAAAAAATGTTAACCAAATCGATTCAGCGGTTTTCTCGTAAAAACCATAACAGACAATCAGGCAATGTTACTTTCGCATTTATAATAATATTATTACCTACTTACTAGTAGAGCCCGCGAACTTCGTATCGCCTCAGCAATTCAGCATTAGTGTTTGATTTTGGCGTCATAAATGTCATTGTCATCAAATATTAAGTAGGTACTTGTAAGGTGAAACGATTGGTATGCACCTACATGCCTTAAAAATCATCCTCATAATTTCAAGGCAATCGACTGATACTTGTAAATAAAGGCGCTTTAAACGTATTTAAAATAACATCATTAGGTATTGGTAGGTACATATAATAATTCTGAATGCAAGCCTCCTCATGTGATAACTTAACCAATTACCTCAGAGTCTGCAAGCAGATATAAATAAAAAGGTGCGCGTGACCGCGCGTCACAAACGCTCTTGAGTTAGTGTTCCTTGACCACGACAGTGGTATTGTGATCCGCATTATATTTAGACGTTGCAATGAACGTTGGACGGGCGTTTGATATCAGATAAACATCGCTGACCGGCTCGGTTAAATGAAAATAGAAGGTAGTCTGGCTATTTGAGACGCCGTGATCGATTTATAAATCGAACGTTTCCTGGTGGTAGCTGCCTAGCTAGAATCATCATGAATATTTAAATGTCTTGTAACTCATATACCGAAATTGCATGTGTTTACTTTCCAGACATAGTTACCTTACTTACTTACCTTGTAATGTATTTGTAAGGTACCAAAGTATAATAAATTCCTAATCTTTGTAACCTACCCTTTCTTGCTACTCTAAACTAAATATTACATCTTATGAGAAATACCATTTTGCACTTAAACATCATAAAACATTTCTGTAAGTGTTACCGGTTTGCAAGAAGAGATCTAGTCCCCTATTTTAATACATCCTAGGTATTTTTCAAGTAGGAAGGTATAAACTTTTATTTTTGCTAGTGCGCTCTTTACTCACGTAACAACCTGAGCACGTTTTGTCACAAATTAAAACTTGCAGGAAACCAGTTCATTGAAACCTTTGTTTGCGCTTTAAAATTCGTATTTAACTGACATTAAACGACATCTAATTACCGACCATAAAATAATTATGCTTTCCTATTGAGAACATAGTTAACCAATGATGAATTTTTATTTTAGACCGTATGGTGTTGTTCATACAGAGTACCGTGTTGAAGGTTTTGATTAAAGTGGCAACGATAGCTAGGTACATTGGATTAACCTTGCCCCGGTGTGGACGTGCGTACTAGATTGCAGTGTGCGTCACACACATGGGCTTCACAGCACTGCACAAGTGCACATTATACTCGTACTCACCGCTTATAAATCTATCCGTTTATTCGTGTCATGGAACTTTTTCATTGCGTTTAAGTAAGTAATTCACATAAGGCAGTGGAATCGCAAATCAAGCTGTTCCGTTTTCCCAGCTAGTTAATAAGCCTAACTATCCACAACACCAGGTGATCACAGTGTCAGTAGGAATACTTATTTCATCTGTCAGCGATTGAATGATCCCAAATACCTAATACAAAACTTGTAATACTAATAATAATACTAAAAACTTCTAATACATGTAGAGCTTACCGTGCATTGGGAAACTAACATACCTAAAACCAGGCAATGAAAGAAAACAAATATTATGATATCCTAAATGAATTAACGAAAAACGGTTATATAGTTAGTCTATAATATGATGTAGAAGTAGGAGCGAAAGGTATACCAGCAAAATCTCTTTATAACCTGTTGAAAGACCTTGGCTTGGCCAAAACTACAGTAAGTTCTAGAGCGAGTGTCTAAAACTGCATTAGCAGGTTCGTACCAGATTTGTCTAGGCAAGGAGAGAAACACGAATTGTGAAAAAAAAGTGAAAATTATTCTTATTCTTATTCTTATTCTTATTCTGTGAAGGTAAGTGTTGATGTACGTCCCCCTTAATCCTACACCCGTGTCACAAGTCCCGGGAGCTACTCGGAGTTTCTCTTTCTGCCACACGATGGACCCGGCACCCGCACGGTGAATCCATGGAACGCTAAAAAGTTTGTCTCTATGTTCAGTACATCATTCATGTTTGCATCCGGTTGAACTAGCTTTTATCATACCTACCATCGGTTTGATTTAAAACTGATAAAGAAATAGCGACTCTACGTGTAATATTATCTATATAATTAAAATATAATTAAAATTTACATTTAGAGTTCCTGAGTCAAGACAAGGAATCCTTATAGTTTTGCCTAGACATAGTCATCATAATCAGCCGACGGCAGTCCACTGCTGGACATAGGCCTCTCCCAAGGCACGCCACTTTTCTCGATCTTGAGCTTTGAGCATCAAGTTGCTTCCAGCCACCTTGCGCAGATCGTCGCTCCATCTAGCAGGGGGGCGTCCAACACTACGTTTGCCCATGCGCGGTCTCCACTGCAGAACTCGATTACTCCATCGTTCATCAGTTCTGCGACAGATGTGACCAGCCCACTGCCACCTCAGCTTGCTTATCCGAGTAGCTATGTCGGGAATTTTGGTTCATAGTATTTTACATATAGACATAGTATTTTCGCCATATACGTCTGTCTATCCGTACGAGGTTAATCTCAGATACCTCCTATTTGTACTGAAAACCTATAATTTGGAATGAAATACCTAGGTTGTTCCGGAAATTGTGAGCCACACTGTAAATGTCATCTCTTTTCTGTAAATGTAATTTCTAGTACAGAGTAGGTTGGGGAAAAGCATTTTATATGAAAACCAAAACATTTTTTAATAAAGTTTATTTACATTTAACTAAAGTGTAGGTGCTATTTAGTTCGATAACTTTTTGCCATCATACAGGGCCATGATCCCATTGCTATAGAAATTTTGTGGCTTCTCATCAAAAATTATTTTGTTTGTCGTGATGTTTACCTACCTGGCACTTCCTGAAGAATTCTGAAAAGACTAAAACTTTTATGACTCGTAAAATAAGCATTTACTACAATGGGGAAGTTCTTCAACTTAAAGATAGGGTGACATTTTTAGGACTAGATATGAACTCAAAACTAGATTGGAAGGAACAAACGGACAAAGTGCGTAGTAAATTAAATAGTTTCGCATTTGCTATATACAAGTTGAAAAAGGTTGCAAATAGAAGTACTGCTATCACTGCTTACTTTGCATATGTTGAGTCTGTGTTGAGATATGGTCTGGCAATCTGGGGAAATGGCACTAACATACACAAGGTATTTGTTGCTCAAAAAAATGCATACGGGCAATATGTGGCTTAGCACCAGATATATCATGTCAACCGTATTTTAAAACCCTAAATATACTTGCACTGCCCTGTTTGTATATTCTTGAGATAGGTAATTTGTTAGACAAAATTGTCACCTATTCACCCAATTAAAAAATGTGACCAATAGAAATTTAAGAAACCCTAACAGACTAGTACTTAACATAGTCCCCAAAACAAAGCGCTTTCAAAAAAATTTTTACTCAATGTGCATAAAAATCTATAATAAAATATCCGAAAATTTAAAAAAGCTCCCGGTCACAATGTTTAACAATTCTTTGCGTAGATGGCTTTTAGAAAACACATATTATTGCGTTGACGATTTTTTGAAAGATAAGACATGAATTTTATATTAATTATTAAATGTTAATGTGATCGAAGCTTATAATTATTATTATCAAATAGAATTATTTATTTTTTATGTATATATTTGCATGCTATTGTATATGGCTAAATAAGTGCTACTGTATCTTTAACCTAACATCGACATATTTTTTGTACCATACCCTGTTTAATGGCAAATAAAGTATTTGAATTTGAATTTGAAAACAAGTGGAAATCTGAAGGTGCAAGATCAGGACTGTACGGTACGGCGGATGCAATAACACCTCCCAGCCAAACTCTTTTAGTTTGTGCTGAAAAGATGTGTGAGGTCTAGCCCTATCATGATGAAAAACCACACCCCTTCTGTTGATTACTTAGTTCCGGCTGCTTTCTATCGACTTCTTGCCTTAATCTAATCAGTTGTTCGCAGTACAGTTCAAAATCGATGGTCCTGCCTACCGGTAACAGCTCATAATGAATAATGCCCTTTAAATCCCACCACAAACTTTCCAGAGTCTGTGAAGCCCGACCAGCCTTTGATTCGTACGTTGTCGTACGACAAAAACGTACTTTTCATCACCTTATTAAAAAATCAGCTTGTTAAAAAATGGTTCGATTTTATTACGTCGCAATAAATAATCACAAATGAGTTCACGGTTCATAAGGTTTTATTCAATGAGCTCGTGAGTCACCCGAACATCAAGTCTTTTTATGCCCAGCATTTCCTAAATGTGCCAAAACTGTTTTGTTGTCAATTCCCAGTTTTCTGGCTACGTCGTAACTACTGATATGCCGATCTAGCTCCACTTCAAAAATAGCATCTTTTTCAATTTTTTTCCGTGACAGGGCGACCAGAGCAGTACCTACCTACGTACATCTTTGACATCGAAATCTCCCTAAATTTCCGTATTGAAAACGCTGAAACCGTGCTTCTCTCACAGACACTGCACTAGCCACTAGGCCCATAAACATAACACATTTTTTTCGCGCTTACGTGGCATTTTTATTCCTTTTTGGTAGTAAAATTTGTATCTAATTTCTTCATTAGGTTTACTCGTCTTGACAGTAACATGAGGTAATAATCTTTGGTAAGGTAGCTCTACCTTAGGCTTCATTTTAACCGTAGGGTTAAGTAAGCAGTCGTTAACAAACCCATTGATTATACAGCTCAACAAAAAAAATTTTTTTGTTCGATGCCCTGGATATATATAACCAAAATATGCGAATATATTCTTGAAAATATTTAATTGATTCTAGTTTTTTTATAATTTGGCGTATCATTAGTTTAAACTAATAAACAGTTGCGGTCGGCTTCTTATAACACAAGTTCTTAAATTTTTGGCGAAATTTGCTTTTAACTAGAATATTTCGCACATACACGTACTTCACGTGACCCCACGCATCTCTCACCGTGTTACTGTCCGAGTTATCAGTCATTATTTTGAGAAAATCTTTGACTGTTGGTCAACATTGAAGAACGCGTGCCTTGCTTTTGTAAAAGTTTTTAAGTAAGTAGAGGAAAATCATATATACATTTAAGTTAGGTAGGTATGATGAAAAAGTTCGTCAAAGCGTTGGAGAAGGAAGGAGAATGATTTAAATATATTTGTAAAACATTTTCTAACCTCAGCATGGAAAAGTAAATATTTGACAGTCCTCAAATTCGCACGTTGAAAAAAAATTGATATTTTATTAATATTATTATTGATTCCCAAGGTGAAACATAATTATAGGGATTTTGTGCCAGGATGGTCAAAATTTCTTAGGTTACTATAAAGCTCTAAATTATATAGAGATTGTGCAACAGATGTTGAAAAATTTCATGATTTTATTAACTGGTACGAGTATGAACGTTACATTTTCACCACAGTCACCTGGATACATATATTTCAAGATAATCTGGAAAATTATAGTAAGGAAAAAGGAAAGCGCTTCCATAAAGCCCTGAAATGATGGAAAAACGACACCAAGTCAAATGGGATCATCACATGATGACAGATTACTGCTAGTCCATAAAACGAGATTTCCTCCGAAAAAAGCTACCGAAAAAAAGTGTTTTACTTAAATAAAATATAAGTTTTAAATTGTTTTTATCTTTTTCTATTTCTATTTACATTATTTAGGATCGTATCAAAACAGTTTGTAAGACTTTGTAATAAAAAATTATACTAAAATTTGGGATGTAGAGGGGCGAACCACCATCTTCCGCCCCAAGCCAACCTCACCTGCACGCGGTGCATCCTGCTGGACGACGAACGAGGCTCTGGCGATTGACCGACCGATGGCGGTATAACCATCTAACGGAAGGCGTAGTTAAGTGTACCGGGCCGGTGACGGGCAGCAGCGTCATCGGTGCAAGAAGCTACGCCCTGCGAACGCCAACCCGTCTGCCCAGCGTGGCGATTATGGGCATAACCTCCTATGCAGACGAACAAAAAGCCACGGCCCCCAGTTCCCGGCGGTCCCGCTATTCCTGGTCATGGTGGCGACCACGGTTACGGCGGGACGGGGGGTGCGAAGAATCTCCGGGTTACGGGAGGCCACCAAAAACAACTGACCCTGGCGACGTACAACGGACGCACGCTGCGGCTAGACTCGCATCTGGCTCAACTTGAGGTGGAACTTGGGAAGATTAGGTGGCATATCATAGGGCTATGTGAAGTCCGAAGAGAGGGGGAGGACACCATAACCCTCGAGTCGGGCCACCTAATGTACTTTCGTGAGGGAGACCAACAATCCCAAGGTGGCGTTGGGTTTCTGGTAAATAAGTCCCTTTCTGACAACGTTGTGGAAGTGTCCAGTGTGTCGAACAGGGTAGCGTACCTTATTGTTAAGCTCACTGAGAGGTATAGCCTCAAGGTGGTTCAAGCGTACGCACCGACCTCGAAACACTCGGACGAAGAGGTGGAGGATATGTTTGATGACATATCAAAGGCCCTCCACTTCACCACTAAGACTCACTACAGCGTTGTTATGGGGGACTTCAACGCTAAAGTGGGAGTACAGAATTGCAACGAATCGGTAATAGGATCCCATGGATTTGGATGCAGAAACCATAGGGGGCAAATGCTTGTCAACTTCCTCGAACGGGAGGGGCTCTTCTTGATGAACTCCTTCTTCAAGAAACAGCCCCAAAGGAAGTGGACGTGGCAAAGCCCCGACACTATGACGAAAAATGAGATTGACTTCATCATGACCAACAAGAAGCATATATTCAGAGACGTCTCCGTGATTAACAGGTTTAATACCGGAAGCGATCACCGACTCGTTCGAGGCTCTCTGAATATCGATTTTAAGGCTGAACGTGTCCGTCTGATGAAGTCAAGGCTCCGACCTACTTTGCTCCAAACCATGATAGGATCTGAAACGTTCCAGTCAAACCTGGAAAACCGACTCGCTGCCGTGGAAACCACAACAGACGTAAACCAGAACCTCGAAAATGTGGTTCGGATCCTCAGGGAAGAAGGTACGAGATTTAGTGAAATGCAGCGTAAGGGCAGGAAGTCAAAGCTTTCGGAAGGAACTTTAGGGCTGATTAAGGAACGACGTGAAAACCCACCCGTTACCTCGTCAGGAAAGCGCGCTCTAAACCGAGAGATCAGTAAGCTCGTACGACACGACCTCCGTTGCTCCAATACTCTTGCGATTGAAAGAGCGATCGAGCAAAATCGGGGGTCGAAAGTGTTCGTACAATCTCTTGGAAGAAGCCACCTGACGAAACTGACCACAGCAAGTGGAGAAGTCGTTGCTTCGAAGCCAGCAGTCCTTTCCGAAGTAGAACGCTTCTATGGCCGGTTATACGCTTCGCATGCATCTCGACCTGATCCTGAAAATGAGGACCCTAGAGCCGCGTTAACACGCCACTACACTCAAGACCTGCCAGAAGTCAGCATTGACGAAATCAGGATGGCTCTTAAACAGCTGAAAAATGGAAAAGCCCCTGGAGAGGATGGCGTTACAACAGAATTGCTAAAGGCTGGAGGTAAACCCGTACTGAGGGAGCTTCAAAAGCTTTTTAACGCTGTCCTGTTTGAAGGGAGAACTCCGGAGGCGTGGAGTAGGAGTGTTGTCGTCTTGTTCTTCAAAAAAGGAGATAAGACCCTGCTGAAGAACTATCGACCCATTTCCCTTCTAAGCCACGTCTATAAGCTGTTTTCAAGAGTCGTCATGAACCGCCTTGCGCGAAGACTTGACGAATTCCAACCACCGGAACAGGCTGGATTTCGGAGCGGATACGGCACCATAGACCACATCCACACAGTGCGGCAGATTATACAGAAGACCGAAGAGTACAATCAGCCCTTGTGTCTAGCATTCGTGGACTATGAGAAAGCCTTTGACTCGATAGAGATCTGGTCCGTTCTGGAGTCCCTGCAGCGTTGCCAAGTAGATTGGCGGTACGTGCAAGTGATGAGATGTCTCTACGAAGCCGCCACCATGTCCGTCCAAGTACAGAATCAGCAAACAAAACCTATACCGTTGCATCGAGGAGTGAGACAAGGGGACGTCATTTCCCCGAAATTGTTCACAAATGCAATGGAGGATATGTTCAAGACGCTGCACTGGAAAGGACGAGGCATCAACATCAATGGCGAATACATCTCTCACTTGCGATTTGCAGACGACATCGTCATTATGGCAGAAACGCTGCAGGACCTACAACAGATGCTGAATGACCTGGCTGACTCTTCTGTGCGCATCGGCTTGCGAATGAACCTGGATAAAACCAAGGTTATGTTCAATGAACATGTACTACCGCAACCGATTGCGATGCACGGCGCCGTCCTCG
The DNA here is from genome assembly GCA_949315895.1 of Anania crocealis. Taxonomy (NCBI): domain Eukaryota; kingdom Metazoa; phylum Arthropoda; class Insecta; order Lepidoptera; family Crambidae; genus Anania; species Anania crocealis. The sequence goes on from OX438856.1 coordinate 5,492,256, forward strand.
AAGTTGTTCAGAAATACGTGTACCTCGGGCAGACATTGCAGTTAGGTAGAAACAACTTTGAGGATGAGGTGAACAGAAGAATTCAGTTGGGTTGGGCAGCATTTGGGAAACTACGTCGAGTCTTCTCATCGTCGATCCCACAATGCCTCAAGACGAAAGTCTTCAATCAGTGCGTCCTACCCGTCATGACATACGGAGCCGAAACGTGGACACTGACGGTATGGCTAGTCCACAAGTTCAAAGTCGCTCAGCGGGCTATGGAAAGAGCTATGCTCGGAGTTTCTCTTAGAGATAAAATCAGAAATGAGGTGATCCGGCAGAGAACTAAAGTTACCGACATAGCCCACCGGATTAGCAAGCTGAAGTGGCAGTGGGCTGGCCATATTAGCCGCAGAACCGACAAACGCTGGGGTAAACGAGTTCTTGAGTGGAGACCGCGTCTCGGCAAACGTAGTGTAGGACGCCCTCAGGCTAGGTGGAGTGATGATTTGCGCAAGGTGGCTGGCAGGTGCTGGATGCGAGAAGCCGAGGATCGACCTAAGTGGCGTGCAATTGGAGAGGCCTATGTCCAGCAGTGGACTGTGATAGGCTGATGATGATGATGATGATGATGATGACTAAAATTTTATCTAGCTATTGCATACTTACTGTGTGGAGTAATAAGAAAATCAAGATTTAAAAAAAAACTAGAGCCAATATTCCAAAATCATTCATAGTTTCATAAATTGTAGGCATAAAATTATTCGAAACCACATTAATATCTAGGGCAACAAAATCATTGTTGACCAGTGTTATATCACATGAATAAATGCGGTTATATTATGTATAAAAAAAATAGAAAATCACTCATTTTCCTAATTTGAATTTGGAATTATCTTTTTCAATATTTAAACTTTATAATTATACCAAAACCAGAATGACTTAATGATACAACATTATCAGACACAACACTAGCAGAAATCATGCAATGAATTATCATGGCACGTACCTACCTTAAAACAATGCGTTACAAATAGTAAAGTATGTATATTATTACCTTATTGAAGGATATTGTAGGATCTCTAATTACATGATGTCCGCGGATGCGGGATATTGTGTAACTGCGTACTAGATCATAACATTCTATCAATTAATTATGTGTAAAGGTCATACAGGTGAACACTTAAATTATCTCAGTTATTCCTTTGAACCATCTACCAAGTAATAACTATAGCAATCAGTTCAACAAACTCAGAAGTTCCATTATCCTAAATTTTGAATGTTTTTCCAGTAGGGAATTAGAAAATGTGCAAGACAAGAAACTTTAGTGTAAGTAAGTAAGTATTTCTTTTTTATGCGCTTCATTTTGAAATCACTACAAAAGAGGTCACCGTGATGTAGGTTTTTTTTTCTGAGGATTATTACACATTTGGTTGGTTTATTGATATCCGATTTTGAAAGATTCGTCATCATCATTATTCATAGGTCTTCTCCAGAAAAAGTACTTGATATAGTTAAGCAGGCGGGTTGGTGACTTATCGAACCCAAGGCCAATAGTGGAAAGCAGGCGCTGCTGCGGCTGGAATCCTTTAGTCACCTCTTAAGACTCCAATAGATACATACTAAGAGACCGCGTCTCGGCAAACGTAGTGTAGGACGCCCTCAGGCCAGGTGGAGTGATGATTTGCGCAAAATGGCGGGCAGGAGCTGGATGCCAGAAGCCGAGGATCGAACTAAATGGCATGCAACTGGAGATGCCTATGTCCAGCAGTGTACTGCGATAGGCTGATGATATTACACAGCACGAAGGAAATACCGCCAAATCATTGACTACACATAAATGCTATTGCACAATTTTAAATTTTAGTGAAAAACGTCCGTCATTTGACTACTAATTGCGTATAGTTTAGTAACTATCTTTCCACTTGGACCTTTTTTTATTTCTGTTTTGCCAATTCAACTTTTTTCGGTATGTACTCATCCGAACGGGGATGAATTCAAAATTATCTCTTACTAATAGGTACGTACATGTACATACATACCCTGATTGACCTATTGTTTTCTCGGAACTCTGCTGTGACATAATCTCATTGACATTGGGTATCTACATAGCACAATCAGGGGCGCCTACTCGCTAGATAGCACCAACTTATTCAAAATGCTAACAGCGCGCACGTGGCATAGAGAGCTAATCAACTAACTTTGAATCTACTCATATAAGTCGCGAGTCTACTACTTTATCTAGGTCCCTTTTCTTGCAAACTACAAAATTCACCCCGGCCTTTTTCAGAATTCCGTATTGACTATACAACAAAACTGCGAAGAGCCCTTTTTCAAAACTTAGTCCTACCTCCAACATATTTCTACTTAAAACGAAGTTTATCTTTTTCGACGTTGTTTAAGTTATACCTAGGCAAGTATTATCTCATCTGTGACCTAGGTTGTTAAAATAAGTTGTGATTCAGAAACAAATAAGGATACATCAAAAATGTAATGATATAAATTATTTTTATATTGTCGTAATTTTCCGCATCCCTCGCGTTCAAATTTTAATATTTTTTCTACAAATTTTCATGAAAAATATTCCTACTTATTTCAGAATCGTGTGGTGTGGCTTGTAAAAAAATAGCTTCTGAACCACCTAGACATGTTTTACTAATATTATTGCCTTTTTTGCTATTGTTTGCAAGTTTATTAGGATATTTGTTACTGAATCTGGAACTGGAAAAAATTTGGAACGGAGATAAGCATACGATGTAGATGTATATTATAGGCTGCAATCGCAAATACGCTACTTTTGATACATTCGTGCGTCACGATCGACAGTGCTATCTGTATAGTTGGATCAATTTAAATTTAAAAAGAAAATTTCACCCTTAAAGTTGCTACTGGCTGCAAGAAAATAAACAATTCAAAGATAAAGTTGTCACTACGAAAAATGACCTGTTTATTTTTATAAAACTAAGGCTACCAGAGTGAATCGAATCAACAACACGCGAACATGCTAATCAAGTAGCATTGTTCAAGACTTTCGATAAGAGACCTACTTATTTGTGTCAACAATCAGTATATACATTTGTTTGAAATAGTTTCTGATGAACTCTGCGATAAGCGCAACAACTTTGACATGGTTGATATTCATTAGTACCTACGTTTACGTAATCATCACGTTTTTGTTCGTAAATAAAGGAGCACTAATATTGTTAACGATTTAAACTAAAACATTTTTTGACATACAGGTTTAACATGCGTCGTATGGTGCTGGCACATAAAAAAAAATATTACCACCCTTATTAGGTAAAGGTATCTAAAGTACCATATAAATTAATAAATTAATAAATGTGGACAACATCACATACATTGCTCTGATTCCAATTTGAATAACTATTTAAAGCACTCGTAGTTTGGAAACCAGAAACAACTAAGGTACCTAAGCTACCACAAACACCCAGTGTGTACGCCATTCCGCCTTAGATGTTGTCAAATCTTCTCTTCCTATGGGTGTCATAAGAGGTGACTAATGGAGCACTGCCCAAAGAAGACCTACCACCCTTTTTGGGGTGGTGGGATCTACCTCTTAGTGGTCCACCACCGCAACGGCATCTTTGGTTTTTTAACCAATGGTGACGGCTAACAGTTCCCTCTGCGGTGATAGGCTTCGTTAGAGTTTGCCTGGATGGCTACCACCCTCCTGCCGGAGTTCAGCGCCAAACAGTTTTTCTGTGTTCCGCTGGTGAGTGGGACAACCAGTACCATTAGGTAAGCTCGCTCCATCTTAGGCTTCTTCTTAACCGTATACTCGTAGTTAGGTATGTAGTCAAGAGCAAGCCCATTATTTATAAAAATAAAAAAAGACAGGCACCAGCGTCTATTCTCTACATAGGCAAAAATGCGATCGCTAAAACGCCCGCCAAGCGTGGCAATTATGGCAAAGACCTCCGATTTTTCTCGATCGCTCTTTCAATCGCAAGAGTATTGGAGCAACGGAGGTCGTGTCGTACGAGCTTTCTGATCTCTTGGTTTAGAGCCCGCTTTCCCGACGAAGTGACGGGTGGGTTTTCACGTCGTTCCTTCATTAGCCCTAAAGTCCCTTCCGAAAGCTTTGACTTCCTGCCCTTACGCTGCATTTCACAAAATCTCGTACCTTCTTCCCTGCGGATCCGAACCACATTTTCGAGGTTCTGGTTTACGTCTGTTGTGGTTTCCACGGCAGCGAGTCCGTTTTCCAGGTTTGACTGGAATGTTTCAGATCCTATCATTGCTCCAAGCAAGGTAGGTCGGAGCCTAGACTTCATCAGACGGACACGTTCAGCCTTAAAATCGATATTCAGAGTCGATATTCAGAGCCTCGAACGAGTCGGTGATCGCTTCATCATAAAAATAAAATAAAAATTCATGATAATATCCTGACTTCACCATAGTATTTATATGCTGTTTAATAAGTTAACAAAGTCTGGTATCGGCTTGTTATACATACAATTTGCCTAACACTGTATGTACTGCTGCGCGCCTATCCGTAATCTGAATTTTCTAGTTTAACTGGCAGAGACAAGTGCCCCACTTGATTTTTACAAAAAAATTGCATGCACCGGCTCTTCGTAAAGAAATAGAGAGAAAATGTTTCGTGTCCACTTTACTTACAATCGGGATGTAAACCCACTTTTTACTATGATTTTATTTTACCACTTTTCGGTGTCATTCATATACCTACATATTAATTTGAAATCGCAACTTTATTGTAGCTAGAGAGTTTCGAGATTAACCGCAGACGGACATAGCGAAACGTTAAGGGTTCCTTATTGACTTTGCAACCTAAAATGGGTTAAAGTTGGCGAAGACTTCACCAAAAACACGCAAAACATACACATAAGATTCACAAACTACGATTTTTTTCAGTCTCTAAAAACGTATTGCCATTTGCCAAATGACGGATAGACTTTCCCGTCTACGGCTGACTACGCCTTCCTCGTAGCAATTGTAGTAGGATTAAGAGGAAACACAAGGGCCGTTGTTCCATACAAATGTAGTCCCCTGTTTCTTCCCTGGATAACGCCAGTAGAGCAATATTTTTTATTAAAAGAATCTATGGCCAGTATTTCTATGTTTTCTTTTTTTTCATAAATTAATTAATAAAAGAGATATGAGCCCTCAAAAATCTAAAAAATTCGCCAGATTTTCCGCTGTGTTCAAACATCCAGAAAACAAATTTGGAAAATTTTTAGGAAAAAAGCAATATATACGAACACGGCCCAAGCCTTTCTTTAATTTTTATAAAAAAAGTATTTAAATCGGTCTAGTTTTGGAAAAGTAATCGGGGGACTACGAAACGTTGATATGGTGTGCTTTTAGTAGGTATTTTCGGTCCAAGAAACAGTTGTCTCTATCACGCTCTGCGATGGAGGCGTTAGGCACTGCGCGACAGCAATAGATTTTACAAATACCTATTTTTCAATTCTCTCGCCCGTAGTGTTTCCACTTAGGGATGAACCCAATATGTGCGTATTATAAATGCTACGAGGATTGCTCCACTACCGCCGATTGTATAGTCTAGCTAGACTTTAGCTAGAAGCAATGAAATGCGCTACGGCTACCTGGTACTACGGCTACGGCTAAAAACTTTTAGAGCTTTAAAATTTTTAACTTTTTGCAGCTAAACGACAATGTATAAATACAGCCACTCACTTTCCAAATGTTACATATTGGTTGCAGAGATTTAATTGACGTATCAATGTTGATGTATATCTCTTAATTATTTATAAAAAAATGGTTATATTATTTTGTTTCTATATCAAAATAAAGTCGGGTCGGGGAAGAAGAAGTTTCGAGCAACTGCTTGTTAATTAGGTACATACATACCTTTATTATTTCGCTAAGGTTACACAGTAAATAGTTGACCATGTTTTCGAGACCTGTATAAAGGCAATTTAATTATTAATTGAAATTTTAAACACTATATACAGCGTTCGAAACGTCGCGTCGAGATAAACCCAAATATGTAAAATACATTTATATGTATATGCGAGTTTTAAGCCGTTAACCTCACTTTCATTTCAAAGTAAGTATAGTGTTCACATAAATTCAAGAAAATAGTCTTATTTAATCTTATAATGATACTCAAACGACTGGAAGATATCACGTTCCTTAACCTAACCAAACCTAAACAATGTTTCCCAGTTACTACTAGTGCTGATGAGATCTGTGATTGATTAAATAACATGCAGCCTAGTTTCCAATCATTGCCGCATCGGTGGACAATCCGGCAATCACACCAAAGTTTACACAGTAGGCAATTAATAGTATAGTGGGCCAGCCGTGCGTTTCCGAACTGCAATGTGTCATGTGTGCAATGGCCCGTTTGACCCAAATGCTCAGATATGGGTCACCGGCTACAACGGAGCCTGTCGATGGCAAAATCTAGTCTTGAACCTTTTCTAATTGAAAATTTTAATAACTATTCATCAAAAAAGATTTACAGGATATCGGTTATTCTTGATTAGACAGCGGGCAGTTGACCTAAATGTAAAAGAAGATGAAAAGTCCCTGTAAAGTCGTTAAGTGCGTGACCGAGACGTCGGAAAAGTATCGTCAGCTGGCGCAATCAGCGTGTAAAATGAGTGCGTGAACTACATACATATATAAGGCGCATTTAATTATTAAGTTTCTTGCTTACTAGCTTCAAGCGTTTTCTATGTAAAAATTATCATCCATCTAATATTGTACTTAAAGCATAGCCAGTTTGGTCACCAACTTATCTTCGGGCTAAACACGTAGCTAAGGACCTAATCTTTCTACGAGGACAAACACTGGCCTATGTGAAGGATTCAAACCAGTTTGTTAGTGTGATAAAAATCTAAATTTTTCTAACAATATTAAGCAATTAAATCATATATATTAGTTTAGATTGTTTAGTGCGATTGTCAAGTCAATCTCATTAGTTTTTGGTTTGAACTTTGAACTTTTCAGTATTATTTCCTAAAACGGTTAACAAGATTAGTTACTGAAAAACTTTTTTGTTCATTTACTACCTTAGTTAAAGTCAACTTTGTAAATTTCTCACTGAAGCATTTACTCATTTGAAATCGAAAACTTTCATTCGTAAACAATCAACATCTCATTACATATTCAGGTTGTTTCATTTCATAACAAGTAAAACTGAACGGGGTAGGGGTCGGCGGCCGGGCCGCTCAATATCGATCTCCGACGCGACTACTCACGCGATACGCTACCAGCACAGGGTTGAGTGTCTTCTATCCATCGCTGAGCAATTAGGTTATTCACTCACGCTCGATCGGCCAGGAAACAATCGGCGAAGAAAATTAACAGTCGATGAGTGGGGGGGTCCAGCACCTTCCTTATCCCCTCAGGGAGCTTGCAGACGAGCGACAGTTGCTGTGACCTCCCGCGACAGCGGCAGGCGACTTTCGTCGACTCGCAGGTGACGACGAATTACATATTAATGACTGACGCTCGGCCCATTGGTCACCAACTCACCATGCGTAGTCGACCGTTGCGTCGTCGGCGACTGTTGACGACCGTCGTCAGCTGCGAATCGGTGACTGTCACCAGCTGTTGTCGTATGCGGTTGCTGGTATACTGTGTTTCGTCTGTAAACTCAATTATAAAGGTTCTATTTGTTCTATTTGTTGTTGTCCAAAACTGAAGATAGATAGATTATTGGGACCGGCCGCTAGATATCTGAGTGATGTGATCTATCCTTGGCGTGTCGGTGATACTGTGAACTTGTGATATAAGTATTTAGTTTAGAAACAAAAATTAACATAGGCTAGTTTCGGCTTTACCATTTACCTAGCACGCTATGTAACCGTATCCAACCTGTGTTGACATATGCATATAAATTACTATGGTGAAGTCAGAAATTTGATATCATCATATCTATACTAATATTATAAAGCTGAAGAGTTTGTTTGTTTGTTTGTTTGTTTGAACGCGCTAATCTCCGCAATCACTGATTTGAATTGAAAAAATATTTTTGTGTTGGATAATCCATTTATCGAGGAAAGCTTTAGGCTATATTACATCACGCTGTGACCAATAGGAGCGAAGCCTCAGTGAAAAATGTTGCAAAAACGGAGAAAATTATTCATACTTAAAGGCGTCCGTTGCGTGCGCTGCGTAAACGGTTTAAGTTTTCCAATAAATATATACATATACATACAACAGAAAATGACGCAGACGAAGTCGCGGGCAACAGCTAGTTATGCATAATATGTTTACGTACGCTGGTTTCCTAACACGCTGTTTATGTATAATATGTAGGTAGGGTAGTGGTAGTTACTCGTATCTAGTAATAATCTCATAGTAATCTGTGGATAAGGCCCGTCCTCGTCACAGACGCGGGGCAAAACAACGCGTATCGTAAGTAAAGTTTCGTCGGTGCGGGAACGGAGTTATAACTTGAACATGAAGGCACATGTTATATTCTTCGACTACTGTCAGGAAGAAACAAATGCAGTAGCAGTCCACGGCGATCAATGAGGGTCTATTCCCATCGATGGAAGCGACATTTGCTGACTCATAATGAGGAATTCTATTCTATTAATTAAAAATCCCATTTTTTTAAAAAGTAAAGCCAAACAAGACTAAATTAACGAGTTAAAGTTTTTTCTCACCAGCGACATCCCTGGGCTAACAATAACATTGTTAGATTGCTGCTTTATATACTTACTTAAATTTGTTTTAGTAGGCCATATCGTTAATTACAGCAAAAACTGTGCTATTCAACGTTAGGAGCTATTTAAACTACTTACGTAAGTCCAATAAAATGTTTTTACCCCTGAGCTTTGGTTTTACTGATGATGTCTGTCACAAAGTTATGTATACTTACGATACATAACTACCTTTCTTATGAACAACGTAAACTTATAGTTTTAATAAGAAAATTATTCTTGTTTGTACGTACTAAACTTAAAACATAACAACTTTGCCTTTGTTACTACGCCACAGTATGTAATGTAGGTACCGATAATTAATATTATGATGATGACCTCCTAATCATATCCGCAGTGACATCGCGTCAAGGTTTTGAATTTCAACTATGCGCGAGAATCTGAGAATAGTATAACTCGCAAAATCGAACTTATCTTTGGAACGAAATTGCGATCACAACTACAACAGGCAAAGCTCTCCAATTTACTAGTAGGTAGTGTTAGTGTGTTCAAAACTATCTATTAACTTTCCACCGTCTTACCTGCAATTCGCCACAACGGTCTTTGAGTTGCCAAGTCATCCCAAGGAACACTAGTAACATATCGAATAGTACGTGTGGTTTGAAAGCATCCTGAATTCCTGATAGATTAAACCGTCCCTCGCATGACTAACCGACGTAACTGACATAGAAATGAAAGATAATTTTACGGATTTAGAACGCGTTTATTTACCTACGTTTACTACCTTTACCCGACGTTTCGAACCCTTTGCAGCGTTCATGGTCACGGGTAGATCTAGTAGGTCTACCCGTGACCATGGGGGACGAAACATGACCTTCAGGTCTTCGCTTGAACTGAGTGAGTTCTGAGTAGAACCAGGCCTAGGCCATTTGGCAACCTAAAGGGCAGGACTCGTAGGTAGAAACTGTTTACTTCAGCGTAGTAGGCTTTTTTAGTTACACGACAGTCGACGCGAACAATCTCTAAGTTTGGAACACTATACATATATTACCATTTCGGCCAAAGAAGGCATCGAAGACATTTTCTAAAGGCGAAAGATGTTAGACGCTGTTGCTGGACAACATGATCTCACATAATATTGGTAGACCCCTGATCTGTTTAATTGAACCCGAAGTGAGTAGGTATTAAACAGGAATTTGTTAATATAAAAAATAATACCGCGAACCTTTTTTCTTTTTGTTTGTTGTAGACATACAAGAGTTCTACGCGCTCACTCTCCTTGATGACACTAAGTCGGTCCAGCAGAAGACTGCGGAGACCATCCGCATCGCGAACAAGTGGGAAGCAGATGGCACCAGAAGGGAGGTAAAACTACTTTTATGTTATCGGGTTTAGCTGGTGAAAAGAGGTTGAAACTATGTACATATTTGAATTTTAGAAGTTAAGTCAGCGTATTTCAGTAAACCTCTACTCCTCAACAAATCAAGAAAATTAAAAAAAAAACTAAGCGAAGATATTTTCAAAGAAATAGATTAATTAAAATACCAGTTTATTTCCTTTGAGCTGAGCTCAAATTGTTTAACTTGCCTTTTAATTGAAGAGAACAATTTGAAGCGAATAATGAACGCTGGCGTTGTTTGCAAAATGCAACTGCAATCACGAAATGTTTATATTGCTTTGCAAACAATGTTTGTGGAGTTCGGTGTAAACGATTTCTGAATTGAAAATACACAGTCTACCTCCATAGTTTATGATACAGATGCAAGTAGATAGCAATAGGCACTTATGTACCTAGTATTAAAAATAATTTTCAAGGAATCACTTTTCAATCTTGACTAGAAATACATTTCTAAAAAGCTGTTTTTTTACCCATTACGCTTATCTGTCTTTCAGATCCTACCAACAGAAGACATCGACTACAGATCTTTGTCTAATGCGTTCCTTCAAGATAATAACAAGAAACCGGATTCTCGGAATGAAACCCCAGACTCAGCAAAGGTTATTTGATTTCCTACCTTTCACGGTTTTTGTTTAATTCGGTCTGGTCTTTAATTTCACTGATATATTACTTGTTTTTATCAGGTGCCTGTCGTGCCTATTATTATACCACCACCGACTGGAAATTCCGAAGAAAAGAAGGCAAGTGGCTCAAATCACATTTTTACACTATTTGCATGTTTGTTTAAAATAAACATAAGCACACCATTTATTTTTATTTCACTTTAGTTATTGAAATGCGCTAACTACCAACAACATTATAAAACAACAAAAAAAAACAATTAAGTTCGAGTCCAGTTTCGACACATCTGTTATAAGTAAGCGCTAGTTACAGATATACATTGCTTTTTCAGGAATTCTTTTGTACACACAAAAAATAACCAACTAATAATAAACAATTGAATGAATAGAGAAAAAAATACTCATATTCATATTCATATTCATTTATTCACAACATAAATTAACAGCAGTCTAATAAGTAGGCATACAGAGGTGTTTAATAGCTACTTTATAACCTACAAGAGGTATTTGTGACTTTTCAATGTCTCAAATGTATGAATAAACGTCAATTAATTCACAATACAGGTTTCATTAAACGAATAATATAATATTATTAGGATTAATAATAACTAAAATAAATTAATAGTAATTCACAAATGTCAAATAATTATGCATTAGTGAAGGAAAATATAAATTAAAATAGAAATTATACAGTCAGCAACTACAATAACATGTCAAAAATAAAATTATAAATTACAGGATGTCAATGGGAATATTTCCTTTGTCGTGAAAATATTTATTTAGATTATAGTAAGTCCTTGCAATCAACAACTGTTTTAGGATTTTTTCGAATGTATTGCCTTGGAGGGCTTTGATGGAGTTGGGTAAATGATTGAAAAATTTTACAGCCATGTAAAATACAAAGGTAGTAAAGTAAAGTAACAGCCTATAATCATCCCACTGCAGGGAAAAGGCCTCCATCATTGAATTCAAGTTACCACTGAAATCAAAGCACTGCAATGATGGGAACTGGCATAATCACCACGCTTGCCAAATGCGGGTTGGTGATCACAAACCCGAGCAACATTCGAAAATTCGAAACTATTTGTTGCCCGACCCGGGGATCGAACCCGGGACCCCGAGATCTTGGCCCGGTATTTAAACCACTAGACCAACGGGGCGTTAAATACAAATAAAATACTAAAAAATTCAGATGTATGAGATGATGCACCATTGGGTAATTTCTAGAAATGCGCCGAATAATGGTTTCACCGAATAACCGAATACCGAATACTATTCGGTTTAACCTTTACCGAACTGGATATTCGGCCGAATTATTCGGTTTACCATAATTTCATTGCTATGCCGCGTAAACAAGTTTTTACATGTCGCTACGGGCAATATGACGAGCGGACCGTATGTCATTGGCTGATTTAAGATTTTAAAATTAAAATAAATGTTAACTACAATACATACCTAGTTTAAAAAATATTTTCATTTTTGGTTTAAAATAAATGTTGACTTGAAGTTAAATTGATTTTATTTTATTAGCTTTATTCAACAAATTTTTCATAGCACTTCTTTGAATTATAACAGAAAAGTTATCTGTTAGTTTTATATCGGGTCATGTAGCCAAGAAAATAGAACCGAATATATTCGGCACCAAAACCGAATAATTCGGCCGAATACAAATAGTGGAAAAGATGCCGAATACGCCGAATACCGAATACTAAACGAATATTCGGCGCATCTCTAGTAATTTCCTTTTAACTTCATTCCCCACGGAAGCGTGTCTTAAAATGTCTCAGAGATCCAGAGAAAATCTCGTTTTATGTCTAATTGGTTATGTAGTATTAAGTTTAAAGTACTAGCCTAGTACCTAGCGCCCTAAATTAGCTGTTAGCAGTAACCTAAACTAGGTTAATATTGATCAGTGCGTACGCGACATGCTGAGTATAAGCACGTACACTATTGTCGAACAGAATGCAGGTAGGTAATTGAAATAACGCAAAACTCTCAGAGTATAATTCTAGAGCTCAAATATAAGAACGTTTTACATGGGATCAACGCGGCAACGCGACGTCAAATTAATATAAAAAAGTTTGAATCAGAATTTCCTAAATGTAGTTTAGTGAACTTTTAATAATTTTTGGTACTTCTGGCAGAAGTAAGAATTTTTACCGCCAATATCATAGCACTGTTTTAGTTTGTACTCATTAAAAAAATATTTGTTAAAGTTATCGATCGTTTATGGGTAATTCAGCTTGAAAACGTGTACAGTTTTGACCCCACTAAATACGGCGAGCGAAGCAAAAAAAGAGGGTTTCGATTTTTACCTGTATCTATGTAACTAGTCTATTAGGCCATAAATACTGTTACATAAAAACTTTTCTTTTTTTCAAATTTTTAACTAATTGAATTCGGAACACGTTTATTATTTTAAAAACATCTTTCGATTTTGCGCCATTTCACATATTTTTTCATGTTCACTATCAAATTACAATATGGAATAGGATTGCAGTGATCGCCTTGCACAAAGTGGTTATGGAGCCATCGCGTAATATTCCAGACACTTCAAAAGTTTGGTATCAGCTTATGTTCGTATATCGTACTATCAACATCATACAACAACACTTTCTCTGTCGAAGACCAGAAGAGATAGGGCGGCCGCGTGCTGTTAGAACTACTTACTTACAAAGACTGTTAATCTGTTAAAGCCAGAATTCGTTGAAACCCCATTAGAAAGCTTAAATTTTAAAGACTTAAAAGACTGGCGACTCATCGCCTGAAGAGTTCAGAGTCGTAAGGCGAGTGTTTATGCAACTAGTACTTTGCTTGCTTCCTACATGAGCTTATAGTTTTTACATAATATATCCGACCGGGGTTTGAACCCGGGACCACGGAGATAGAGATACCATGAAAACAGGTAGGTATTTATGCAAGCCATTTGGCAACAAAGGTCGTCCCAATATAAACCCGCAAATTGAATAAGTATCTGTTGCATAGTACGAGTAATACAACTTTATTAACTTTATTAACCGCAGCGGCCTACATAATTTGGTCGGTTGACAAGCATTTTCAAAATCTGGTTCCTGATCTCAAAAATAAGTTGCAGATTAAGTGATAAGACCATGAGAGCGTCTATCGTCTTGGATGACTTTTCTGTAGCTATAATGTTTTTTGATATTTTTGTTATACCTAAACTAGAACAAAATTTAAATCAAATACATTATTATTATTCATAAACTGTTAAGGTATAAACAATATTTATATATATAAGGTATTCATAATTTCACTTCATATAGGTAATATTTAAAAAAACTCATTGTAACCTAAACGCTAAGCTTACTGAAACCAGCCCTCTTTTAAGACTGAGTCGTAAGTATTTTTAGTCGTTGAAACCTTTAAGTCGTTTTAGTTTACTTGTCTAAAACAGCGCCTAACTGGCTAAGTCCTTAATTTAAGACTAACGACTAATAAAGGTAACGGTCTTAATTTTTAAGCAAAGTCGTGTAAAAAGAGGCTATTCTTATTTTAAACGACCCAATCGTTGTTACGTACACCATATCGTATTAAATTAGCAATGGCGAAAATCGGTTAAACCATAAACTTGATAATCAAAACTGGCTTATGTTAGGTTAATATGTATTTCTTCTAAGTTTCAGTACAGTTAAACAGTTTCGGTATTAGGTATAACGATAAGAAGGCCGTAAATTAATCTTTTGTACCTACTACATAATAATATTATTAATATTTTAGTAGTAACTATCTTATATGTATAAACGTAAAACCATTAGTAGACAAGCGGTTGACTGAGATTTCGTTCTCGGATAAAATGTAGCCTGTTTATTTTAGGTCAGGTCTAGGCTATTTAACTGCCACTGCAAAAAAACATGTAAATCATGATCCCTTTCAATATAAAAAAGCCATGTATTTTATCGTAATAAAAAGTAGGTAGGTAGGCGTAGGTATCTATCGGCGCGTGCCGAATTGTATCAAGATTTAAATCACAGACTACTAAAGAGGATCGATCCAAATATTTCTGGCGTGATTGAGTAACAAATAACTATCCAATTAAAACTTTTGCATTATTATTATTAGTAAGATACTAGCTGTTGCCTGAGACTTCGTAGACGTAAAATTATCCCACAGGAACCTATTTACTTTTACGGGATTTGAAAAAGCATAACTTATCATGCATAATTTTCTAAATAATAAATGCGTAATGAAAATACATCTAAACGTATTTTTAATAAGTATTAGGATCTAGTTATGTGACCAATGCGACAGCTTAGATAAACTACGTAAGTACTTCTTGATTATTGCATATTATAGGTGGTACACACGGGTAGAATAGTACCTATACAGGATGTAAGAAAAAGTACGAGCCAAATTCAAGAGGGTGGTTTTCAATCGAGTTTAGAATACAGGTAAAATATAAAAAAATGTACTTATTTTAAAAAAATATAAAAAAAGTATTGCCAATAATTGAGTCTATTATTAAACTACAGTAAAGTCACTACGTAAGATGTAATAGCAACGTTATGTTTTTCCTCCTATGTAGATGACGAATCGCTGAATTGCATTGTTTCATTGAGATCAACCGTGCGGGCTGTGGCCCTACGTAGGTACGAAATAGCGAGGCACGCTACAAGAAGTGTATGCTAGTAATTTTGATGAGTATGAGGTTTCGCCTTAAATATTTCTAAAGTTATTACTATGGATGGATGGACAATTAACTTTTCTGTATAACAATTAAACGCAAATAAAAATTGTTTGCAACAAAAATAAAATTATTTCAATTTCAATATTTAAAAATATATATTTTATAGTTAATAAAAATATATAGATGGCACATAGTTTAAAACCTTAATCTATCTTACCAATTGTTCTTATTTTGTGTTTTTCTTGTAGGACAACCAGTCCTAATAAATAAATAAAAGAAGTATTTTTCCTGTTTTCTTACCTAGATTGACAACCACCCCCTTAAATTTGGCTCGTACTTTTTCTTACACCCTGTATTATGGTGTCGGTAATGCGTAATTTTGTTTGCGTTGTTGTGTAGCGCACACCTTTTATTAAAATATAAAAGTCATGAATGAAGAGAGTAAAACATTGTTTTATACTATTTCCATTCAGACTTACTAATAATTTATATTGTGGAGGTACATACATATTATACCAGTTCGATAATAACAACTCTGTCTGTTATGTAGTCATGGAGACTTTAGTTTAGTTTAACAAGTTTTGTTTATAGTTATGAGCGCCATCTCTGGACGCCTATAGGTACTAAGCATTACTGCATTGATCTGTCTGGCTGTGTCGATTATTGCGTTTGGTTTTTTCTCTAATTTGATGACGTGACGTCTGGTTTTAAATGGAGGAGGTAGCTGAACGCTTCTACCAACAAGTGTTCGGTATCGGTAATGGCGGATGGTTGGTGTTTCGCGTCTCGTAGTACTATTTATAACCTAAAATATAGTACAAGTTTTCGGCGATATGTACGCTAACGTTTCTCTGTTGTGTGGATTGGTGCCGTTTTTCACAACCGTGCCAATGACGTACGAACGCTACATCGGCTAAGAAATATTCCCCGTACCTAGATGATAATCAGTGAAATGATATTGCACACAAAATTTTGACATTCACACTGCTGTTATTTCGTATTCGTCTCAAGTAAGGCCATTTAATAAACACTAATCTATTTTTAAACGTTTAGTAATTTCTCTACACTTTGGGAACGTTTTCGATTCTTGGTGAGACTAATGCGACTTCTGATCTAGTTTTGCTTGTAACAATCTGCTATGTTACTTGCTGATGATTGTATTTAAATTATAATAACATCGAATCGTCATAAATTGCACACTAATAACGTAACACGGACATTCTAATTAAAGTTCATCGCTTTGACATTCATACCATCCTATCATCATAAACAAGTTGGTAACACGCCTAATAATTATCTAGCCTGTAGCCAGACATGTATCTACTAAAAATCGCTATCAGAAAAGGGCTCGGTTTGATTAAGTACATTCATTATTAGATAAGGGCACTACAGTTTGCTAACATGATTAACTTTCAACCATAAAAAGAGGTCGCATATTTGTCGAAGAGGTCACAAACATTCATTTATAAAGTGTTGGTGCAAGTTAGAAGTGGGTTCTAGGTAGAGAGAATGGTGCATGCCGAACAACATCAAGTCAGGTGCAGACAACAGACACAAGTGTGTAACTAACATGCATGCAGTGTACATATTATAAAACGGACATCTGTTTAAGTACTCAAAGGCTATGATAAACTCTTCAAAATGACTGAAAGACGGAAGAAAAAAACACATAATGGATTTCTACGGAAAGTGTCTTCCTTGTTTAATCTTGATACGGTGAGTAGGTTCATATTTTTGTGTCATCAAAGAAATAACTAAAGTCCAAAGTGGATATTGTATTTCTTTTTCACCATTGTGAATTTAGTAGTAGCTTAAAAGTTATTCAAAGGTACAATATTTGTCCTATCTGTCAAAAGAAAAGTACCTTTTACTTAAATAAGTAAAGATGTAACATTATTTTATTTAAAAGTACAGCAATAGTACACACATACAGTCTTAAAATACTATACTTAAATGCTTATGTATCATATATACCTATTATAGGCCTTACTCAAGATTTATGACTTACTACTAAGAACAATTATTCAACTTGGAATTCAGAGTGCTTATGTATTATTATTGGTTTACTATGTGTTACTTTGTGTGTTTTATTTATTCAGGTAATTTATACCTAATTACTTAGCTTTCAAGCATGCTCAATTTTAAGTCAAACAAATCCATCTCGAACTTTGAAAAAACATTTTAATACTTGAGGGTCTTGTGGTTTAAATACTGGGCCAAGATCTCGGGGTCCCATGTTTGATCTCCTGGCTGGGCAACAAACAGTTTCGAATGCCTTCCTACAGTGGAATGATTATATGAGAGAAATGATACCTTTTTTCATAAACCCCTTCAGAATAAAATACACTAGCCTGTGTTTACATGATTGACAAATAAGTACCAAACAGCAGGTAAAAAAAAACCATGCTTTTAAAAAAGATTGAACTAAAAAATTAAAAATAAAACTGTAGTAATCAATTGAAAAATTAATATTATTGTACAAAAAGCGTGGGGTGCTTGTTATGATATCCACAGATATAGTAAACTATTGATAAAATATTTACAACGATCTAAATCAAGCCCCCACCCTTTTTGTACAATAATATTAATTTTTCAATTGATTACTACAGTTTTATTTTTAATTTTTTAGTTTATCTGTTTTAAAAGCGTGGTTTTTTAGTTTTTTAAACTATAATATATTTTTTACTTTTTAGTTTAGTTTATAAGATTTGATTCCTTCTTTATCGACTGTAAGTCCAAAGCTATGCAGGAATCGTAATTGATACAGATCGCGCGCTAGCTCTATCTCTTTTACTCCCTCTTACAGAGGAAAACTGGGAAACTGTTATTAAATTATTGCATTGTCATCAGTCCTTGTGTGCAAAGTTTCAAATTAATCAAACTTCTAGAAATTGGTAAAAAATATGCTCAAAGATTCCAATACATAAATACATTCATACATAGATACAACCCAAGCTAATAAAAGCGTGGTAAATAGGCAATTTTTTTGCAAATGTCTAGCTTAACTACTACAAACTACATACTTAATTTAATACAAATGCATGTACTATGTGATACCTCCATGTTATGTGATATAATTTCCAAACTATTCCTTTTCTTTTTAAACAATATCCTAAAATAACATCAGTCAATGCAACATAAACATATTAAAATCTAGTCATCATACCCATAAGAGATCAGGATAACTTTAATCATTTTATTACGTTTTACATTTTTTTTTATAAAATATGTTGAGAATAGAATTTTATTAGAATTTTATTTTGCACTTCAAAAATTTATAAAATAAACAAAATAAATTATAATAATAATTAATGTGCCAAAAATGCCCCCACTCAGCATTGGTTGCACCAGCCAAAGGCATGCGGCGACGCTGATTTTCAGTAAGTAGAGAAAGCAGAGAGGAAGTCAAATCAGAGTATTTCATACTAGGTACTTCATATTATTATCACCTTTATTTAACTATACAACATATAAATTACATTTTTAATCCCTCAACCCCCAGGAAGCACTCGGGTGCCACGATAACAATGGATTTCAATTGTGTCTGGAATAACTCACGATCGAGGGAATAAATATCTTTTTAAAAAATAAACACATTTAAAAATATAAAAAAATGTAATGATGTACAAAACATAACTTGGCTTTAATAACATAAAATACAAAATTATTTGTTTTTTTTTATTTTGGTTTCATTAACGGAAATCCTTTATTTTTCTTTGCAAATCAATATTTATTATTCTGCTATTTCTGTGTTATGGATAAGCGTCTTTTGTCAGATCTTAAATTTTTTAAATGTTAATAGCAATTTACTTAAATACATAATTAAAATGTGAAGGTGAATAACCTTAACAATTTAAGATAAAATAATATTCATTGATATTTATTTACATTCCAAAAGCAATTTCAACAGAGTCATTGAATAAACAAGAATGTAAATAATATTTTTTGTCTTTCAGGCACACGTTGCATCACCTGAAATGAAGCAGGTAATTTAATTTTGTCATTTGTGTGTGTGTCTGAAAAACTGTTTCTGTGTGGATTATTTATTTAACATCCATCTATACTGTCAAATTTATAAATATGTAAATAAAATTATATTATTGAATTCTTTTTTAAAATGAGAATTATGAGAAGCAGCTCCAATACAGATCACTTCATTCAAAAACATACTAGTGACAGTAGTATATAACTACCCATTCAATAAACTATTACAGTGTTTTGTACTATTATAAGACGACCGAGGCAAAATTTGTTGTTTTATATTTGAATAATGATTAAAAGAAATGCAATAGATTAAATCATAATTGTTATAAATTTTTGATGAGATTAAAAAGAAGAGCTTTTATTGAAAGTCAATTTGCGAAAGATCGAAACTATAAAAAAGTAGCATTTAATGATTATTATTTTTTAAATGAACATGCTTGCCAATCATTTTTGTATATGATTATCTAGAAAGTATGTGGAATGTACTATGTTTATGTATCTGAAAGTTGCAGGTTAATGGGATCGAGGGTGGTGCTACAGAACGCACGCAGGGCGAAGACGGCTTCTCCTACATGACTGTGGTGCTGTCTCGGGCAGGGGGCGCGGGCCTCGGGTTTAGCATCGCAGGGGGCTCCGACAACCCTCATGTGCCCGAAGATCCACATATTTATGTCACGAAATTAATACCCGGGGGCGCGGCCGCAGCCAGCCAGCTACAAATTAATGATGCCATATTACAGGTGACAGTACTTCTTTGTTTTTTTATTAGGATTTAATAGTAAGTCCTTTTAAGAAGTCCTTTATTTGTACACTAAGTTGAATTATTTTTTCTTATCTATCCCAGTGTGGGACAAGGGAAAATGTTTTTTAAGGCTAAGTAGGGTTTACATGCGTAAGAGTAGCATAATAACTTTAAATGCATATACATAAAAAAAATAAATGTGGACAACATCATATACATTGTTCTGATCCCAATTTGAATAACTATTTAAAGCTTTCGTATTTTGGAAACCAGAAACAACAAAGGTACTATAAACACCCAGACCCGAGAAAATGTAGAAAAACACATTTTTTCTACATTAACCCGTCCGGGAATCGAACCCGGGACCTCGGAGCAGGCGACACCTTGAAAACCGGTGTGTACGCCACTCCGCCACGGAGGTCAGAAAAAATGTATTTGAAGTAGAAATTTTGTTACAAATTTCGATGAAAACCCTAATAATTTTCCATTTTTCGTAAACATTCAAGTATGTAACTAATTTTACATATTTGAATGTTTACGAACAATGGAAAATTATTAGGGTTGTACCGACTAGTCGCGGACTAGTCGGTAAATCGGCCATATTTGTAGTCGGCGACTAGTCGGCCTGTTTTTTGCTCGTATTAATATACCTAAAAATTGCTGAAATCTCTACTGTTATTATTTTTTATTAGAAATAGAAAATCTATTTTACAATGTACTTACAGTGCAATTTGGAACAGGTTAGGAAATTAGGAACCATTCGTTCGATACATTAACTAATTGGATCCAGACATTAAATAAGTAACAACAAAAAAAGAAACTAAATAATTGGCTGTAATTAATCTTACAACTTACATATTGCAACACTTCTCTTGACCTAATAATAATCAATTAGAACTTAGTACCAGATATAAAAATTTATAAAAAACTTCTTAATGTGACAACAGAAAGTTAAAATAAATAAAAATTCCACTACACTACAAACGAGGCACTTATCATAAAAAAATGGCAATACAGTGCCATTAGAGCATGTTACTCTAATTATTATAACCTCAAGCAATAATCTGCTTGGCCGAATAGTCGGCTAGTCGGCCAAAGTGATAGTCGGCCCATCTCTAAAAATTATGGAACACTAACTTGATAATACTAGGCTCAAACAGACACTGTCCTGATTAATAAATCCTATTAATTGTTTAAGGTAAGGTTTAAAGCCTAATATTATAGCATAATAATTATAGCTAACTTAGCACCTATCCTGCGAACACACACAGTTCACCATCTAACTATTAAATGATGACAGTTTTAAGTAAAACTGATCCTGTAATATTAACATCACGGCAAACAACTCTTGCTTAAATTAATATTAATAATTTAAACTTCCGACTTCTGACCAAGCTCATATACATAATTTAAAATATTTTAACGCTCAATAAGACCTTGAAGAAATACTCGTTCTTAAACATATTGACAGTTACTCAATTTAAATAACCAATATTACCTTAGCTAATCGTAGGGGCCTTATTATTGCTTGGACTGGCCAACTTATATGTGCCTCCTATTAAATCATAATAATGACAATAAAAAGTAAGTTTATTCTGCCATTCTATTGTTTGTTAGTGTTACTTACTTTTAATTTAATAATTATTTTAGGTTAATGACACGGCTGTAGAAAACGTCACGCATGCTGAAGCTGTAGACGCGTTAAAGAAGGCAGGCAATACAGTTAGACTGGTAAGTTTATTATTATACATAACTAATATTAGAGTAAACAAAAAAACATTATTTTACAAATGTATGTTTTATTGCAGAAAGTGAGACGCCGAGCTACAGAAGACACTCTCAACGTAACGCAACCGACGAATAAAGAGGAGGCAGTTGAAATCGAATTGGTGAAAGGTGGATCGGGCCTCGGATTCAGCATAGCGGGTGGTCTCGGCAATCAGCACATTCCTGGTGACAACGGCATCTACGTCACGAAGATCATGGCCGGTGGCGCCGCGCATCGAGATGGGCGCTTGCGAGTTGGCGATAAATTGCTAATGGTCAAAAATACTTCGGTAAGTAAAATAATTAAACCGTCATCATCAACAGCCCATACTATCAGTTCATTGCTAGACACAGGCCTCTCTAAAAGGAGTATTTTGCCATGGTAACGCTTTGCAAGCGGGTTGGCGGTCGCAGTTTTGCCAATGGTGGAGAAAACACGCTGCTGTCCGTCTTCTGATTCTCTCAAGTCTTGTAACAAAAAATCGTCGACGCCAAACAAGAAATCACCGACAGTTATCATTCACCAAAGCAAAATTTGATGGCTAAGTTCATACTTTTCCTCGGATCAATATTTTGAAAAAATCCTTTTAATTTGTTATTTATGTTAACCTCATGAAACAGAAACAGTTTAGATGGCTCGTAAATTTTAGAATAAAAAAACATAAATATCCAGCGGACGCATTTATTTTCGCCTCCAAGTCTTTGCTGTGCAAAAAATGCTAGGTTTGTATAAAATGCTGACTGTTATATTGAACAGCTCGGTGACGTTTGCCTCGACAACGTGACGCACGAGGACGCCGTCGCAGCGCTGAAGGCGTCCGGCGAGCGGGTGCAGCTGGTGCTGGTGCCGGGCCCGAGGCACGGGCAGCCCTCGCCTAGGACTTCCCGCGCGAACACACGTAAGCCGAGCCCTTACTCTAATTCATCTGTCCCTATCACTTGTACCGATGTCTTAAAGTATCTGAAAGAGACAGATATATCCGTCTACGATCTTCGTGTTGCAGAGTAAGGCATCTGAGGCCTTACTCTGCAAAACAATGTCTGTTTATTCGAATCCATCTGTCCCTATCACTCATACCGATGTCTTGTATCTGGAAGAGACAGATATATCCGTATACGAGCTTCGTGTTGCAGAGTAAGGCATCTGACACACTAACACTAAAGTCAAATCGCTGGCCCCGAGCAATAAAGCAGTAACCATTGGTTAATGTTATTGGATCATTGGCTTCCCTATCCATCAATCTATCCCTCTTAATTTTTCCAGATTTTTTTAAATCATATTTAAATATAAAGCAGCCTATAATCATCCCACTGCAAACGCCTCTGTCATACTTACTAACTACTAGGCTCATTACTCAAACCACTAGACCAACGGGGACAAATTTTTTTTTTTTTTAAATCGGACCAGTACTTCCTGAGAGTAGCGCGTTCAAACAAACAAACTCTTCAGCTTTATAATATTATAGTATAGATTAGTATAGATTTTAATAACACAGCTAACCGAGTAAAATGCACGTTCTAATTGTACAACGCAGCATCGAGCACCGCCAACTCCCTTCGACGCGAGGACGTGACGGACAACGGCGACGAGAGCCGCGTCGTCGAGCTCGAGAAGGGCGGCCAGGGGCTCGGCTTCAACATAGTGGGCGGCGAGGACGGGCACGGCATCTACGTGTCGTTCCTGCTCGCCGGCGGGCCCGCCGAGCGCTCGGGCGAGCTGCGCCGCGGCGACCGGCTGCTCGCCGTCAACGACACCGACATCACGCACGCCACGCACGAGCAAGCGGCTAAGGCTTTGAAGGTGAGTATCATGAGCGACAAGGTTTTTTTTATTTTATTTTGTCTTATCACTAGCGGACCCCGCAAACTTCGGTTTTAAGGTGAACGAACCGAACGCGTCGAACGAAACGAATTTTAGAAATCAATACGTGTCCCTTTTCATATTCCATAACTCTAAGGTTATGATCTATAGGTAAAAATAATATAAAACGCTCTAGAACATGTGGTTCAAAAATCAGTAGTTTCGAATATAACATAAATTTTAGTTAAATTTGTTGAAAAAATGTAACCAGTACGGCGAATCCTTAGTTTTACGAAACGTTGGCAAACTTACACTAAAGTGTAATAGTAAAATAGCGGGAGAGCGTAACTTGTAAAAAACATTGACGTGTGTGGGTGTTTCATTGATAAGTAGGTACGAGTAAATCTTTTTCATTTAAAAGTTCATTCATTACAAGGTAAGGGTGTTTTACATAAACAGTCGTGACTTTTTAGAATAATTTTGTATGAAAAAATTAAACAACTAGTTTTTTTTTAATTATTTGCAAATAGGTCTATATCACATTCATAAGGCTCTTCATCGTACGACCGCATTAATCGGCGAATGGGAGCACGCAGGACGCCGGAGAACGTTCGGTGGCATAATAAACAAGATATGATTTTTTTGTGGCACTCAGACCAAAAAAAATATGTATTTTATAACATCCCTAACATCTACCATGATCAAAATCCAGCACGATTAATTTAAATAAAAAATATACAGGTGACTTTTTCATCACCGGCCAAATTTTTTACAGGCGTTAAGTATCGTATTTAGAGCCCATTTATGAAGTATAAATGTAGGTCATGTTTTCACACGAAAATATTTTTCGCAACATAGTTTTTTCAATTTTTTACAATCCTAAGCCTGGAATGGAAACGTTTTATTGACTTGGCTTCTCTTCTACAGAATTATAATTTTTAAGACTTATTCCCTCACCCGTAACGTAATATGAAAAAGAAAGAGCCTTATTTTAGTAAGCACAAGGTGGGTTATCGGTCACTGCTCACTCAGCTTTGTTCTCCTGGCTGACGATTTCTTGGCTAATGTCTTTGATCGTTATGTAAGAAGCCATCGAGTCTCCGATATCGTTATCGCATACTCGTTAAAGGTATGCGTTCGTTAATCTTCTAGTATTTCAATACTTTTTCGACGGTAAACAATAATCTGAGCCATGTTATCTCAAATGTATAACGTTAACTAACGCAGAGCACGGCTAGTACAAAGGTGACAACAACGATTGTTGAAAGTCGTAAAAAAAATGGCATTATAGTGTAAGCTACACAAAATTTTATGTCACAACCTATTATTTGTTAAATGTCCATCTATAAAAAAATAAGAAACTAAATCCTGCAAGCCAGCAATATCAATGTTGCAGATTGCCACGGAATCTACATGTTACCTTTATTGGAACCTGGACCTGGCTTAGGAATGTCCTAATTAGTAATTAATTACTAATAGGCTTAACAAAACATTAGTTACCTGATATAATAATATTGGAGGGGAATAATAGATTAGTAAATTAATTAAATAAATATCTTTATGGATTGACTAGCTGTTTTCCACGACTTCGTAGTCGTAAATTTCAATTTTAAACTTTCTCACGGAGGCCATGTTTTTTTTCTAGGATGCGAAATAGACTAATTCCAGCCTATTAATTTATCTCCTTGCTCCATCCCTTACACCTTCTGGCGTAAGACATTCTGTAACAAACATTTATCTAAACATAACATACAGCATAATACTCATCACTTTTGTACAAGATTCTTTCAACATAACTTTGATATAAATACTGTCAATACTAGTCAGAAATGTTTGTTTATTGGTATTTGATGTCTAGAACAAGAGACCCATCTATAGATTTATTTGTGACGAGCATTATCGTTCTGCTCATTTATACTCAATATGCTCGAAATTTTCTTGATTTAATAATCATCGGGCTTCGTAAACATTATATACTCTTGTATGACTTATTTAATCGTGTTACTTGGTACTTAGCAGTTAGCATAATGTTATCATTTATGGATGTACTAGCTGTTCCCCGCCACAATGTCTGCGTCAATTTCTGTTATTATGAACGCGATAATTTTTGCAACATTTTTCACTGATGCTTTGCTCATATTGGTCGCAGCGTGATATTATATAGCCTAAAGCCTTCCTCGACGAATGGACTATCCAACACAAAAATAATTTTTCAAATCGTACCAGTACTTCCGGAGATTGGCGCGTTCAAACAAACAAACAAACAAACTCTTCAGCTTTATAATATTAGTATAGATATTAAAATTCAGTGATGATTGATATTGTCGCGGTCATGCTAGAAGGTTCGAGATATCGCTAGAGGAATGTACATAACTACCTAAGTTCGGCCACAAAGTAATAACAAGACCTTAGTGCAAGCGACATTGAACTTTAAGTTTACAGATTAAGGCACAAAATGGCATAACTTACTAGAGTTGTTTACGTTTAACGTCCTTGTAATTTCTTCTAGAAAACGAACATTCTAGTATGTACGACCGGCGTCGATGTTGAGATATATAAATAACAGGACTTGAGACGCCGAGTTAGTTCATTCTGAGCTTTCGGTGCGATACCTGCGAAAAGTGATCTAGTGCGAAGTAACGACGACTTTAGCGATACCAACGGATCTAAGGACTACTCTACGGATTGGCTAAATAGTGTATTGGAACCAACGACCTCAGCGACCCACCGGACTACGATTCTTGTGATTTGGCTTTTGTGATAGTGTTTGCGACCTGTTCATCGCCTAATAAAATCTTCTTATAAGTCAACGGTGTTTTATCCAAATCCCGAACTCCACGTTCGTAACATTTGGTGTCAGAAGTGAGATTTGGAAATGCCAGTGACTCCGAGGGAAGATACTGCTGGCGTTAGAACCAGGGCACAGCAAGCTGCGGAAGCCACGGCTACTACCCGACAGGCTACCGACCATCGGGATACTACACCTATTTGCTCCGCCCACCAAGCATCGTCCATCGACCAGTCCACGCCTACCGGAATGGAAGCTTTACCAACTACGTCACAGACCCCACCTACTGGCTCCACTCACCGCGCTACACCCTCAGCTCAAGAGGCCAGAGCATCTGCATTCGACTTCAGTAGATTAATGCAGATGATGGACTTTATGTGCCAGAAACAGGATAAACAACAAGAAGAAATGCGTCAAGAACAACAAAAAGTACTGAATGCCGTAGGTTCAGTGGGTGATATGGTGCAGAACCTACAGAAGAATGTCGACCTGGTAGAAGAAAGGGTAACTAATCTGGAGGCCAACATAGACAGCGTGAAAGTGAACCTCGCTGGATTACAGAAAAAGGTTCTGAAACTGGAGACCGCTGGACCCCTCGCGCCGAGTGACGTCGTATTTACCATCCCGGCACCCAGGGTGAAAGCACCATCCTACGACGGCACTACGTCCTGGACCGCTTACCGCCAACAGTTTCAGGCCGTTGCCTCTGCTAACGGATGGACAAAGGAACAGAGTCTAACAGCTCTCACTGTTGCTCTGCGGGGATCGGCTCTTTTTGTTTTGGAGGCGCTACCATCCTCGGGTAGCACATTCAGCGATCTGATGGGGGCACTCGAAGCTCGTTATGGAGAACGCCATCTGGAGCATGTCTTCCGCGCTCAACTACGGGACCGGGTTCAGCGTTCTGGAGAAGGACTGCAGCAATGGGCTCTGGAGATTGAAAAATTAGTCCGCAAAGCATACCCATCTGCTGATGCAAAGATGGTGGACTCCACCCTACTCCAAGCATTCGTCGATGGGATCAGGGACATGGAGATTAGGGCTGCAGTGGGGCTGCGCCACCATGCCTCACTGAAGGAAGCTCTAGCGCACGCTCTGGAAGTAGAAGCCCTGAGGAAAGATGTTCGGCCAACTCACAAAATACGAGAGGTGATTGAAGAAGTACAGGAAAAGAAGACATCATTTCCTCCTAAGAAAAAAATAACTGGATCTATGTGCTATAAATGTGGAGAAAAGGGTCATCTGCAATTCACCTGTCCCAAGAACGAGACGCAGCAGACAGCTAAACTTGCTGAAATGATGAGCAAAATGTTCGAGGAACGCCTGGATATGTTAAAGAAGCAGGAGACCCCATCTTCTGCTGGGAAGCAGGGAAACGAGTAACAGCCAGAACTAGGGGGCGGGTGCTGGCTGGAACGGAAGAAGCCCCGACGATGATTGTCTCCCAGGCATGCAATGGGAACAGTTTGATGATATGCGGCTCGGTAAATGGAACTGACTGCAAGATGACGGTGGATACTGGAGCCTCCAGGACAATAATCAAGCCGAGACTAGTAGAGACCGCGAAGAAGCGCAACAGCACCTTCAATATTCGGCTACTTTCCGCTTCCGGCCAGCAAATACCCGTCCTAGGGGAAGTTTCGGTCACATTACAAGTAGGTGAAGCAACATATACTCACAATGTCATCGTGGCCGAAATTATGGATGACTGCGTATTGGGCCTCGACTTTATGCGAAGATATGACTGCAAAATTGATGTCACCAATGGCATATTTAAGTGTGGTAATGAAGAGCTTTTCATCCTGGGTGGGCCCGAAGGGAAAGTAACATGCCTAAAGAAGATCAACATACCCGGAAGAACACAAGCAGAACTGCTGGTGAAGCTACCACGTGCTAAGAAGAATGAGAAGAATAGGTGTGTGTTGATCGAAGATACACTAAGCAAGTCAAAGACACAAAAGCTTCTGGCAGCCAGAACACTTGTCAAGGGGTCCACAACTGCAATAGTTAGAGTTGTGAATTTAGAAGACCACGAGATCCAAGTAAAGGAAGGTGACGTTATTGGAAGATGCGAAGAAGCTGTTTGGGTGAGGAAGTGCCAAACAACTTTGAGTAAGACGATAACCAAGGATAATTCTACCATCGCAGAACTTCTTAAAGGATGCAAAAGTAACTTAAGTTATTCTCAAAGCATGAAAGCCAAAGACCTGCTTCAGCGCTTTTCAGACGTTTTTTCTTCAGAAGAAGGAGATTTGGGGAGGACATCCTTGGTACAACACAAGATAGACACCGGAAATGAAGGACCTATCCGGCAACGAGCAAGGCGAATACCGATTGCCAAGGAACAAGAAGTTGAGGATATGCTGCAGAGCATGAAGAAGAATAGGATTATCGAACCTTCGGCAAGTCCTTGGTGTTCTCCTGTCGTCTTAGTTAAGAAGAAAGATGGAAGTACAAGGTTTTGTGTGGACTATCGACGACTTAACGACATCACGAAGAAGGACAGCTATCCTCTACCGCGCATTGACGATACCTTGGATACCCTGAGTGGCAAGACTTGGTTCTCAACACTTGACTTGAAGTCTGGATACTGGCAAGTTGAAATTCATCCAAAGGATAAGGAGAAGACAGCATTTTCTACAGGGAAGGGGCTATGGCAATTTAACGTCATGCCATTTGGATTGTGCAACGCGCCGGCCACTTTTGAGCGACTCATGGAATGTATCCTGGCAGGATTGGTGGGAGAAGCCTGCCTGGTATATTTGGATGACGTGATCATCATGGGTCGGGACTTCGAAGACCATTTATTTAACCTGGAAAAAGTCTTAAGGAAGATACGTGGAGCCAACCTAAAGCTGAACCCGAAAAAATGCGATCTGTTCAGAAACAAGGTAAACTACCTCGGACACGTTATCACCAGTGATGGAATACAGACTGATCCAGCTAAAATAGAAGCCGTGCAGAAGTGGCCAACTCCCAAAGATAAAACGGAAGTAAGAGCATTTTTGGGTTTATGCTCATACTACAGACGATTTGTTAAGGGATTCTCCGAAATTGCCAAGCCATTGCATCGCCTGACGGAAGAAAAGAGAGGGTTTTGCTGGGATGACGCTTGCGAGGATTCCTTCCAAAGGTTAAGGCAATGTTTATGTGAGACTCCAATCTTGGGATACCCACAAGCTAATGGGCAATTTGTCGTCGATACGGATGCAAGCAACACAGCTATTGGTGGAGTACTATCTCAAAAACAAGGAGACCGAGAAGTTGTGATTGCCTACTTCAGCAAATCGTTATCGAAGCCTGAAAGAAACTACTGTGTGACAAGAAGAGAACTTTTAGCAGTGGTCAAAACGCTACAACACTTCAGCAAGTACATTATCGGCAGAAAGTTCGTGCTTCGTACCGACCATGCTGCTTTAAAGTGGCTGCTTCATTTTAAGAGTCCCGAAGGTCAAGTTGCTAGGTGGATTGAACAGCTTCAAGAATACGACTTCACTACCGAACATCGTAGTGGAAAGACACATGGGAATGCAGACGCCCTCTCAAGAAGACCGTGCCCAGAAGAGTGCAAGCACTGCATCAAGCTGGAGTCTAAAGAGGACTGTGTACAAATAACAAGGACAAGTCCTCCGAGATCCTGGGAAGATGAGTACATGAGAGAAGCTCAGGAAAAAGACAAAGACATACGACTGATCATTGCATGGAAGAAACGCGGTAACGATAAGCCGAGATGGCATGAAGTTGCGCCTACGAGTGCTACGACTAAAGCGTACTGGGCTCAATGGGACAGTTTCATCTTGCAGAACGGGATACTTTACCGGAAATGGGAAAAACCTAACGGTAGAGAGTTCCATCTACAGCTGGTCGTCCCAAGGGAAAGGGTCAAGGATGTTCTCCGAGAGGTACACGATGGCATATCAGGAGGGCATCTAGGTGTAATAAGGACCTTAACAAAGCTACGGGATAGATTCTACTGGCTTAACTGCAGAGCTGATGTACAAGATTGGTGTCGGAAATGTACCACTTGTGCTGCAGTAAAAGGTCCATCCACCAGGAGTCGAGGACACCTTCAACTTTATAACGTTGGTGCACCATGGGAGCGGATAGCAGTGGATGTTGCCGGACCATTCCCTGTGACAGAGTCGGGGAACAAGTACTTTATGGTCGTCATGGATTACTTCACCAAGTGGCCAGAAGTCTTTGCTATACCTAATCAAGAAGCTACGACCGTAGCCTCCAAATTGGTTGAAGAAGTCATATGCCGATATGGTGTACCCCTGGAAATTCATTCCGATCAGGGCAGAAATTTTGAGTCGAACGTGTTTCAAGGAGTCTGCAAAATATTGGGCATTCACAAGACGAGAACCACTGCTTATCATCCTCAGTCCGACGGCATGGTAGAAAGGTTTAACCAAACACTAGAGAGGCATTTAGCAAAATTGGTGGACAACCATCAAAGGGACTGGGACAAGTACATTGCACCGTTCCTTCTCGCCTACAGGACTTCGGAACATGAGAGCACAAAAACGACGCCGGCATATATTAACTTCGGACGAGAGCTAAGGTTACCGGTAGACCTTGTAACCGGAGGAGCGCCAGACGATCACGTCACCGTACAGGATTATGTCTCCGATTTGCAAGACAAGATGCGGGACATTTATGCCATGGTACGAGAAAACGGCTTGCAGTCGAGTGAAAACATGAAGACGAGATATGACCGGAAAGCGAATACCAGTGGTTTTGATGAAGGAGCACTAGTCTGGCTACATAACCCGATACGAAAAAAAGGAAAGTCACCTAAATTACAGACTAGATGGGAAGGGCCGTACAAAGTTGTCACGCGAATAAACGATGTTACATACCGGATCCAACGGCCACCGAGAGGAGCACTTAAGGTAGTTCACATCGATCGCTTGGCACGTTATAACGGCAATAACGATGACGCTCGGGACGAGCATCTCTAAGAGGAGGGCAGTGTCGCGGTCATGCTAGAAGGTTCGAGATATCGCTAGAGGAATGTACATAACTACCTAAGTTCGGCCACAAAGTAATAACAAGACCTTAGTGCAAGCGACATTGAACTTTAAGTTTACAGATTAAGGCACAAAATGGCATAACTTACTAGAGTTGACGTTTCACGTCCTTGTAATTTCTTCTAGAAAACGAACATTCTAGTATGTACGACCGGCGTCGATGTTGAGATATATAAATAACAGGACTTGAGACGCCGAGTTAGTTCATTCTGAGCTTTCGGTGCGATACCTGCGAAAAGTGATCTAGTGCGAAGTAACGACGACTTTAGCGATACCAACAGATCTAAGTACTACTCTACGGATTGGCTAAATAGTGTATTGGAACCAACGACCTCAGCGACCCACCGGACTACGATTCTTGTGATTTGGCTTTTGTGATAGTGTTAGTCAGGCTAGGTGGAGTGATGATTTGCGCAAGGTGGCTGGCAGGAGCTGGATGCGAGAAGCCGAGGATCGACCTAAGTGGCGTGCAATTGGAGAGGCCTATGTCCAGCAGTGGACTGTGATAGGCTGATGATGATGATGATGATGATGATGATAGTGTTTGCGACCTGTTCATCGCCTAATAAAATCTTCTTATAAGTCAACGGTGTTTTATCCAAATCCCGAACTCCACGTTCGTAACAATATGTTAATACAAGTCAATATTGTTATCTATAAACTCATCTGAAGCATGTGTTTACTTACAGAGTACAGGCCAAAATGTAAAGCTGACGGTCGTGTATAGGCCTCAAGAGTACAACAAATTCGAAGCTCGCATCAACGAGCTAAAACAGAGCCATACACTCCTGAGAACATCGCAGAAAAAATCTTTGTATGTAAGGTGAGGCATCGATTCTTAATTTGTATTCCATTCTCGTGTATAACGTAATTAATATTAATCTAAAAATGTTAATGGTGTCGGTAACCAATGAGCATGCAACCAATGTAGCATATACTTACAACAATTTGAATTGACCTTCAAACTCTATTTATGGTTTTAAGTAACTGTTCAATAATTTATTAATATTCGATGTTTTGGACATGCTGATGATAATAAAAGCGAAGTCAACTTATTTTGTAATATGCTATTGTAATTATTATCATAATTTAAATGTGTAGGTGTGATTAACGATACAGCTATTTTGATCAAAATCGTCAAATTATCGTAAAGATTATAATGTATTGCCATGGTTTTAAAATATAATAACAGACCCTATAGGAAAATAAGCGGTGCTGCCCCTTGTCATAAAGCTTTCTGAATATAGCTTACAAGTTTTGATCAAACTGCGGTCAGAATTCGCCTTTTACGCGTGGCGATTATGACTAAATACTCCTTTTGGAGTGACCAGCTGCGGACTGATGTGGCTGATGTTGAATTCAGATATAAATTTTATTTGTCTATTTTATAATTTTATTCATTTAAAAATATTTTTTGTTTCAGAGCACTGTTCGACTACGATCCAGTTAGAGACGATGGCCTGCCGTCAAGAGGACTTCCATTCCGATATGGCGACATTTTACACGTCACTAATGCATCCGATGACGAGTGGTGGCAAGCTAGGTAAACGAGTAGACGTGGATCATGTAACATTTACCCATTTATGATATGATTTTCGGCAAACGTAATGTAGGACGCCCCTGAGCCAGGTTGAGTGATGATTTGCGCAAGGTGGCTGGCAGGAGCTGATGCGAGAAGCCGAGGATCGACCTAAGGGGCGTGCACTGGAGAGGCCTATGTTCAGCAGTGGACTGCGATAGGCTGATAATGATGTTGATATTGTGATTTTTGCGTCAGCTTCGCACACGCTGGAAACAAATCAGTGGTCAACATAAAAAAAATAATGTAGAGAACCAATATGTCATAGGTCTAAGCATTTGAAATTTGAAATATGATTGTGAACGTTCCTGTATACAATGGTTCAGAATGATATTTCTAATGCTTGGACCAGCGTTTCCCATTTGGCGGGTCGCGACCCGGTACCGGGCCATCAAAATAAAATACCGGGTCGCAACATTTCCGCTTTGTTTATAAAATAATACCTACTATCGATTGACGCATGGTAAATATGCTTCTTAAACACATTTTCGGAAAACATAGGCAGCGTGCAAAGTATTCGACTAAAATTTAGTGATTAAATCTCGTATTATTTTACCTAATGGAACCAGTTTGGTTTTAAAAGTATTAAGTGGGTCACAAAGGGGTATAGCGAATATTACCGGGCCATGGCAGAACAATGTTTGGGAAACACTGGCTTAGACCACTATACAGGGTGGTTCACAATTATCTTGATTTACTTATTTTATTTTACCATAAGATATATAGGCGCAAAAAGAATAACACTTGCAAGAGGTTTTTTAATGACGTATATTATAAATGGTGTTCGAATGAAAGGCAATTAAAAAAACATGTGTATAACATCAAATTGCTTTACTACATAGGAGTATATTTTTATTTTAATAAATCAAACCTTGCCTTTAAACCAATAGTATTATATCACCGCTATAATTAATATTAGTAAGTCCTTTGCCAATTCCAATGACGTCGTAGTTGCCATGGGCCATAATTGTTTTGGTCGTTTAGCACAGACAACGGCAGGTCAACCTACCCAAAAAATTAAAGGTCATTGAATCGATTTTCAACTTTAAGTCCAGCAATTAGAGATCAATATCAATTGAGAAAATTTGACGTTTTGTGGTAGGTTGTCGGTACAATGATAGTCTACACACAGTCTAGTGTTTGTTATCAGACGTCTCGACAAGACGGAGTCTGACGCGATCGGCATCATCCCCTCGAAGCGGCGCTGGGAGCGCAAGCAGCGGGCGCGCGACCGCCAGGTCAAGTTCCAGGGCCAGGGCACTCCCGTCAGCACTGTAAGTATACATATCGTGTTCCCTATTCTCAATCTGCGTTTATATTATCATGATCTCTAAAGTGAGCTTTACAGGATGACTTTTTTTATCACCTTTAAAGTTTTTATAGGCGTTCAGTATTGTATTTAGAGCCCGTTTAGGAAGTTCAGAGAGACAAACTTCATAGCGTTCCATGGATTCACTGTGCGGGTACCGGGTTCATCGTGCGGCAGAAAGAGAAACTCCGAGTAGCTCCCACGGTAGCACTTGTGACACGGGTGTAGGTTTAAGGGGATGTAATTCGAGTTTTCACCCGAGAATATTTTACGAAACATAGTTTTAAATTTTCACGGTCCTAAGCCTGTCAAGGTATGAAGGGAAAATCAAAAACTAAGTAGTATCGTAATGAATGAATGAGATGTGCATAGCGTATAAAAAGTGTTGCAAGGAGGCCGTATCAAGAATTTTAGATTTTTGGCGGATATTTTCTTAGTGCTTTATCTTGTCATTTTTGTACTAGGCTAAAGAAAAATACATCATTTGCTTTTTGTCTCGTAGATTGTTACATTAATATTTTGGAGGTGGGTAAAATTTCATTCTGTATAAATCTCTCTCCTTATAAATCCCTTCAATTTTGCTATCGGTACCTGTTATTCTCCGCCTAACGCCCCGTTGGTCTAGTGGTTGCGAACTTTTCTAACATCGCTCGGGTTTGTGATCACCAACCCGCATTTGGCAAGCGCGGTGATTATGTCTTTACCCATCATTGCTAAGGTAACTTGAATTCAATGATGGAGGCCTTTGCCCAGCAGTGGGATGATTATAAGCTTTTACTTGACTATACGTTACCTGTTATTCTCTATACCTTATTAAGAAAATATTGATTCCCTATACACATTTCTAACCTTCCTCGGGAAGGGTGAACCTTCCTCATTCCTGAACTCATTTTAATTAAATTTGGCACCTGTTACAGAGCCAGTCGACACTAGAAAGAAAAAAGAAAACGCTATCTTTCAGCAGAAGGTTCCCATTCATGAAGAGCCGAGAGGACGGCAAATCTGAAGACGGTTCAGACCAAGAACGTTAGTAACTAACCACTCTACTAAAACAATACAATATAACATTTAATTGACAACACTGATCAACAATAGCCAGTTAAATTTGTAAAAGAATAACACAATTTGAAAACACTTCCATAAATGTATATCATCACGATCCAATTTATTAATTTAAGTTCAATATATTGCTTATTACATTCATACTTGAATAACATTTATCGAAGTTTAAAGAGACATCTGTGTTAACATTTGCAATACCGCCGCTTGTGAACTGCCCCGCTGCAGGCATACGGCATATTAATAAAATAATTTTGTTACAGCTTTCATGCTTTGCTACACGCAAGAGGACACTAACGCGGACGGTAAGTGCACACCCTATATATCTATGTTCTTATTACATTCGCTATTTTGCTGTTTATTGTATGTAGGTCATTACATTACGCAGTTTTTTTTCATGCGGCTGCCAATAACCACTGTATTCAAAGTTAGGTGTTCTACATCGAAGCTATCTGCTTGTTCTAACCACAGTATTATACCTCACCGACTTAAAGTGAGTTGCGCTCTATCCGTATTCAGTATCTGCTTGATAACAATATGTATGTCGCGTCGATTTAGGTACTTTTAGGTAGGCAGACCGGGCAGGCAGATGTCCGATTATGGTGACAACATTAGATCGTCCACGAGTAGCGTTGCCAGGCGTCCGGATAAAGACGGACATAGATAGGCTTTTTGATATCGTGTCCGGTCAAAATAAACTGTGTCCGGCCTGTCCGGCTTTTGTTAGGCTTTTTACATTTTGCAAACGAGCGACCGCCGAGCAGACTGTCGGTCGCTCTCGCATTTACAAAGAATTTACAAAGATTTATGATAATAATCAAAGAAACTTGATTTTACATAAAAATTTTTCGTACCTATTAATACTGAGACACAAAATCCTCAATAATGTAGAGTGCCCGGCCTTTCTACCCAAATGTCAGGCCAAATCGGCTGGTCTGTCCGGCTATTAGGTTTGGCGACCTGGCAACCCTATCCACGAGACAGTATGCTCATGCTTCCTCAATCATTATTTAAACTCTACGATGAATCAAAATAATTATTTGTTTGCACAATGTCATGTTAAAGATTTAATCAATTAAGCCAACTTTTTTTTAATTACGAATATCATCCATCACAATACAAAAAGTTTTTAGTCTCTCCTGTGTTGTGTTTCATTCATATTATACAAATTGTGTCGGGTAATGTGTAAGTAAATAATTATCGCTTGTAGTGTAATGGAGAAGCATGGTGATTCCTATATACATAGGTTTAGCATACTATCCAGTATCAGCATATATTGTCGCTTGTTGGATAATATGATGTGAGCGACTCGATGACAAGCTATTGTAAATCATTACTATGTGTGTTAGATAGTTCTTATTTTATTTTATCAATGCCTCACAACTCTGTTTCAAAATTCAGATGTTTAATTTTCATTTTATCTGGTTTAATTATCGGTTTGTTTACTTTTATA
Source organism: Anania crocealis (assembly GCA_949315895.1). Lineage (NCBI taxonomy): Eukaryota > Metazoa > Arthropoda > Insecta > Lepidoptera > Crambidae > Anania > Anania crocealis. The sequence continues at coordinate 5,529,041 of OX438856.1, forward strand.
TTTCTATACTATCCTAAAATGGTTTATGAAAGATGAAATATCCTCTAGTCTATGTCATAGACGTGCCATAGACACGAATTCTTACTGTGATGTTAGTGCCATCGCTCTATAGGGAACAATGTTGTGAGGCGAGAGCTTAGGCGACACGAGTTGGTGTTACACATGTAGTAGATGTTGACTATGAATGGGTCGCAGCGAGCACACGGTTTGGTTTGAAACGCATTCGGCCGCCGTCCCGTGCTTCTAGTTGCCTTCCGTGCCAACGTACATGTTAACATCCATCTGTTTCCGACGACGAAGTACTTTTATTTGCTGTTTATGTTCTCAAGCGCTTTTCATGACTGTAGCGAGCTGCTAACGAAACTGTACTCGTGATAACAAACATCCGGGCGGCAATGTTGTAACTTCTCCGTATCACCTCCCTGTCGTTCACACACTGAACTATATCCGGATCCGGGTCCATCGACGGACCGCATCCATATCGTAAAATATGTAATATATTTATGTAACGTTAATTTTTCTACGTGTAGGGGAAATCTTGTATCGAGTGGAACTTCCCATGATGGAGGAGATAACGCTCATTTATCTCGAGGACGAGAGTAAGTTTTGGGAGTGAGGCGTAGCTTGCGAGTGCCGTAGCCGATACCTTACCTCCCGCATTCTGGTTATGATCATCAATTAGAAACGTAGTTTTCATATCAATAACACTCCAGTTTTTATTATTTGTCATTCTTTCTTTATGTTCAGTCGTTTCAATTCATAAAACGCGACAATTCCAATAGCCTCTCCGCACTCGAAAGTTATCATCGAGCTCACGAAAGTGTTTGGATCATGTTTCCAAATTGTAATATCACACGCGCTCACCGGCCGCGGCGCTCGGCGCGGCGCTAGTTAGACTCGGGGCCACTGGAAGCACACGAGGACACGCCGCACGCGCCACTCGCCGCACGCCACTCGCGCCACTCGCGCCACTCGCGCCACGCCACACGCCGCCCGCGCCACGCCTACCGCCCGACACCACTCGCGGGCTAGCACATAAAGAACGCGCGCCTCCGCCACGAGCATGCTCAGACGATTCGATCTCACGACATACTTCATTCGAGCTTGTTTTCAGTTTTCAGAATTACGCTGTGCCGGTTTATATTAGAATTAGTTTTGTCGCTTCGGATGTTTAGTTGGGAGCTGTGATGGTTGCCGCCCCAGCATATCGCTGGTGTAATGTGTACATTCGCTTCTTACACTTTTTTGTTATATAGAGCATCTTACAGCTATCGGTCAGAATTGAGTAATTGTTAAACCATATTTCAGTATGTTTTGATATGACAGAATGGTTACGGATATGTTTTAAAAATTATTTGATTCCGACTTTACACTAAAAATGGACGTTGTGATAGTTTGTAAAGCATGTAATATCCAAGAACATCATGCTAGCTTTAGACGCAGATATTTTAAGTGCTCTTAGTACTTAAGATTATAATTTCATAGTTTATCTAAACTATAGGCAACTGTAAATATGCTTGCATTTCCTATTATGTTTACTTAGAATATTACAATAGTTTTTAAGATATCAGTTTAAAGATAACAATTAATAGCGCTAGCTAAAATTTTAACCTATTGTGTCAGGATAGTGTGCACCATATAATAATATATACATACCGACATTCTAGTAGGCAAAGTTGTGCCATGAAATAATGTTTACATATTTAACAGAATGCTCATGATGTTTCTCACTTTGTATAAGTAGCATTATTGTCAGGTAACAACAGCACACTAAGACCTGCACGTTGATAGAATGTTGGGCACTCATCGCACCTAGTTGTCGAGTTTAAATACTTATATTAAAATTAATAGTAGCGGGTTTTGCAGATCAATTCCGATTGATTCGTTCCAGTAAAATCCATTCATACATATAGCAACCATAAAACATATAAGAAAACCTTGATTAGTCAAACTTAGATTTCATTGAATGTGCATAATTAAGTGTGATAAATGCTATGTGTCGTGGTGTTCGCAGGCCAGGACGAGACAGTGTTGTCCTATGAGACCGTGCAGCAGCTGACGATCAGTTACACTCGGCCCGTGATAATCCTGGGCCCGCTCAAGGACAGGATAAACGACGACCTAATATCAGAGTTCCCTGACAAGTTCGGCAGCTGCGTCCCACGTGAGTATACTTAACATTTTAAATCATTCGAAAGTCGAATGTCTAGGGTAGGATAAATTTTCAAGATTATAGATTTAAGACATGAGTTACAGAGGCCTTTGGGCAATTAAAATCGCATCATTTAGGAGGCTTCTTTTTCTGTAATTAGTAAAGTCCATTAAAACTCCTATAAACTTAAGCGCACACTCTACTTCAGATATGAAGTGGAATATGCAAAAAGGAAATAAAATAATGTGCTTTATTGATACTAAAAGTATTTCCTATTTCGACTGACTTAATATTAGTGCCTTGTTTTATGCTTTTTTGTTGGTTCAATTTTTGAAGGAAAAGTTTGATTACCTTATTTATTATGAGTTTCTGATATTTCGGCACTGTTGCAAGCGCCATGATCACGGGAGAACTGATGAGTTCTTCCGGCAGAATCAAATAAATATATAAATAAATATTTAGGACATGCCTTACTGGGCCACACAGAGCCATCTAGTCCCAAATTAAGCTACTATTAAGTACCCTGTCGTATGGGGTACTAGACAACCGATAAACTTACTTATATACTTTTTTTTTGTAAATATATCTTATAATATAGAGAACACCTAGACCAGTACAAACAGACATGTTCATGCACACAAATATTTGTACTGTGCGGGGACCGAACCCGCGACCCATGGCTCAGAAGCAGCGTTTACTACCGCTGATCCAAATGGTCGTCAAATAACTCTAGTGATAGTGACCATGAAAGTTTAAATCAGTATATTATTTTCTACTTTAAATGGGACCAACTTTGAGTATAGAAACTATAACATAATCGAACAGAAAATACAAAACGATTTGAGTACCTTTTTTATCGCTTGATGAGGTCAAACGAAAATGGTGGCTAACTAAAATGCACGTTGATTGCAGTGGTACCACTTTGTATCAATCCTAACCGTTTGCAGACACGACACGGCCGCGCCGCGACTACGAAGTAGACGGGCGCGACTACCACTTCGTGGCGAGCCGCGAGCAGATGGAGCGCGACATACAGAACCACCTGTTCATCGAGGCCGGCCAGTACAACGACAACCTGTACGGCACCTCCGTCGCCTCCGTCAGGGAAGTCGCCGAAAAGGTAATATTATAACAATCGACAGAAACGATGCTCCACTGTCGATGAGTCATTGAGGATCTGCACTACAAGATACGAAATCAATTTCATTGTTAATGTTTGGATGTAAGAGACTCAAATTCGATTACGTTTTAGTGGTTAAGTTGAAATGAAAAAACTCAATGGGCTCCTGCATAGTCTGCTAACGATTTCGCCTTTAAATAAATAAATAATAATAAATAAATGTGGACAACATCATATACATTGTTCTGATCCCAATTTGAATAACTATTTAAAGCACTCGTATTTCGGAAAATAGAAACAACGAAGGTACCACAAACACCCAGACCCGAGAAAATGTAGAAAAACACTCTTCTTCTTACATTGACCCGTCCGGGAATCGAACCCGGGACCTCGGAGCAGGCGACACCTGGAAAACCTGTGTGTACGGCGCGGCGCTCCGCCACAGAGGTCGTCGCCTTAATTATACCATTCATCCATCGATAAGAGAATCTTCTCCGCCTGTTGACTTTATTTTATTTTTATTTATAATAATACGGAAATCACTAAAACACTGTTTATATATCAATGTCTGTCGAATTACTAATAACAATTAACAAGAAATTTTCTACTTGTTTCAGGGCAAGCATTGCATTTTGGACGTAAGCGGGAACGCTATAAAAAGATTGCAGGTGGCGCAACTTTTCCCCATTGCCATATTTATTAAACCAAAGAGCGTAGAATCAATAATGTAAGTATCAATAAATTTACCAATATTAACCATCATACGAGTATATTTATATGAAGAACTGTGATGATAATTGTATTTTACACAGGGAAATGAATAAGCGAATGACCGAAGAACAGGCGAAGAAAACTTACGAACGCGCGCTCAAAATGGAGCAAGAATTCGCTGAATATTTCACTGGTATGTATTAAAGTTATAATCACAAGAAAAACAAACTTGCAGTAGTAAGCGATGTGAAAACATCAAATCTTACCAAGATTTGCTTTGTACGTTTGAATGGAGATTGTTTATGAATGTAGACGTGTGACGTATCAAATTGCCAGTGTAAAATTAAAACATTTCTTTGGAGGTACAGGCAGGACAATCTACCCAAAAAGTTAAAGGTCATTGAATTGATTTTCAACTTTAAGTCCAACAAGTAGAGATCAATATCGATTGAGAAAATTTGACGTTTTGTGGTAGGTTGACGTGCTTTTGTCTGTACATAATCAAAAACATTGATGACACTGATGGCTAACATCCTAAAGCCTGGACTAAATTTGACAACACAAACATTTCCTTGTTAGCTCAATAGTCAAAAGAGGAATGGAAGGTGGGTTTGAGTTTCATTTAAGGCAGTCAGTTTCAAGGAACTGTTTGCAATAATGTTTTAACTTATTTACGTTAGACGACCTCCGTGGCGAAGTGGCGTACACACCTGTTTTCAAGGTGTCGCCTGCTCCGATGTCCCGGGTTCGATTCCCGGACGGGTCAATGTAGAAAAAATGTGTTTTTTATACATTTTCTCGGGTCTGGGTGTTTGTGGTACCTTCGTTGTCTCTGGTTTCCAAAATACGAGTGCTTTAAATAGTTATTCAAATTGGGGTCATCAATCAACAATCATTGTTCTGACCCCAATTTGAATAACAAATGTAGACTAATAAATGTGGACATACATTATGTATGTGATGTTGTCCACATTTATTATTTTTTAATTTTTATTTATGAGCTAATAGAAAACCCAGTTAATGCATTAACCGAGGTTAAAATATATTATGTATTTGCAGCGGTAGTGACGGGCGACACGCCGGAGGAGATCTACGCGAAAGTGAAGACGGTGATAACGGCGGAGAGCGGCCCCTCGGTGTGGGTGCCGCGCCGCGAGCCGCTGTGAGCCCCGTGCCATACCGCGACTGAACTAGTACCTATATAGTGCCTCGAGTTCACGACGCATCACACGCCTCATGTTTTACAGATGCACCACTCCGAATAGGGTACGAGACATTCATTACCTCCGTACCAAACGGACCGGTGTCGATCAGATTCAATTAACTCAATATCATGTACTTAATTTAGACGTCACAAAGATATTTACATAGTTTCAGATGAGTCGTTGCGAAATTGTCTTGTACCCTATTCGCCGATAGTGAACCGGGTCGTACCCCGCGCGTACGTCGTTCACGAGTAGACTAGGCGACGTAAGCAGTATCGTTGGTAGCGAGCGGTCGCGCTTCCGCTCGTTAGATAGTCATATGTGATGTTAAGATGTCGACTTATTTATTAAAGATCAGATTTTACTAAATAAACGCTTGATAGATACCCTATCCGACTTTGTTTAGCTTAAGAGATTATTTAAATTTATATTACATGTAAATTTTCACCCGTAAAATTGTTGACCAGAAAGATATTACGCATTCACCGTAGAAGCTTTACGTTTAATATGCGAATTAATCTAGTGACAATCGTATAACTTAATTATTTTCACGATTCACAATTGTGCTTCAATTGACTATGTAAATTTATTGTATATTGAATAAATTTAATAAATGATATAATTCATGTTAATTTACTCAGGTTGCTAGATACATTTTGAATCTTCGTCAGCATTAAGAGTTTTAATATTAATATTATATACGAATAGTGAAGTTATCGTTTGTGACGAATCACGGTGCACTGGTGATGTTGAATTGCTAATATACCTACTAGTTGTATATTGTATGACGCTGCGTAGTCAACCCACCTCACGCATGGCTAGGCTAAGACGTGCATAATCAGGATTATTTGCTCAAGCGGCAATATATATCGTAACCATTGAATCTCAAGACATGTTCTGCACACCGATGTCCCCTTGACACTTAGACGAGGTGCAAAGTTGTTTGTTGATCATTTTTATAGTAAGCAATTGTGTTATAGGTGTGGAATGTCTCACCGATTTAATAGTGTTTGACATTTATTTATTGAGAATTTATTTTCTTACGGAGTAATGAGAGTGCCCATCTGCAAATATGGTGCGAGACGTGAGCATAGAAAGCTTTAGATGGAATATTTTTTTCGTTACGTCATGAATGTTATCTTTTCTTAACTTTGTGCATACCAAAGCAATACATGCAATAACTTCAACGATAATAATGCCAGAATGTTTTGTTTTATTGTAAAATCGTCAATTTTATGGTTGTTTTTATGCACTTGCAATTTTAATAAAATTTTAATGATGATTTGTGTAAAACGTTTTTATGTACTTAATAATATATTACTTAATATGCAAGGGTAGTCTGAAATTATGTTGTATTCTAATATTTCTTATGCATGACAAAAAAAATGAATAAATGGCAAACCTGTAGAGTCAGGAATCACAACTAGTTTAATTGAACTAATCATTTTGCCAACAAAATGAGGTAGGTACCAAAGATTTTTTATACACACAAAAATATACATTCGTTACATATAGAACTTATATTGTCATCGTAATGTTATTATTTTGGTCGATTTTTAATTTTATTGGATATGAAAGTTGATTCTGGTTGTGATTCTTAGACTTAAAATTGTGTAAATAGTAAATTTATTTTAAGTTTTTACACTTCTGTATTATTAACAATATTTAATTATGAGAATGGTTTATTTTAATAGCTATTTATTTTATTGACTAAGTAGGTATTCTATTTAATTAATCAAGTGTGTTAATCTGTGTATATTTTAGTGTAATTAATGTATTTTAATCTATCTAGTTAACTTTTAACGCATCAGAATAATACCCATATTTGCAGATGTACAGTGTTTATGAGTTAGTGATGTTCAATAGAATAGTTTGAATAAAATTATTTACGTTGAAAATTCTATTGCTGTTTTCTTTGTGTTGCCATTATAAACAAGTTAACATATGCATGACAAGTTAAAAAATATATCATCATTATGAATTATTTAGTAAAATCCATACTATATTTATTATAGTTCCAGAGCTTAGAGTTATCAATATTATGGCGAAGTAAAAAATAAAAATCGGTATTTTAATATATTTCCTTCCCTTAAACTCAATTACTCTGGAACTGTAATAAATATAGTATGGATTTGACTAAATAATTTATAATGATCAATGATATTTAAAAAGTAATAGATATGTTACATGCGCTCTCAATATGCGTCCCTAAAACGTCACAATTGTGACGTCTTTACAAATCCATGAAAGAGAAAGTAATTGTTCTTTTCACGAGTATGACAAGGACAAAATTAGAATTACGCATGTGTGCAGTAGTTCGCAAGCGGCACAGATATTTCGATAGTTTTGTAAGGGCATAACCTATCTATACTTTTTAAATATCATTGATAATGATGATATTTTTTTTACCTTGTCTTAGTTAAGTTTCGGCTTGTAATATCATGTAAACAGTTTCTTGAATACAAATTTCGACTGCCTTAGGTAAGATTCGCACCTACAATGTTTCGCCTTTTGCGTGGCTGTTTTAATACAAGGATTGTAATTTTAATTTTACACCAGCAATATAATTGCTTAACCGATTCAGTGCGGCGGTGGTTTTTTTAGACTTAAGCGCCTCGCGGCGAAAAAATGTTTCGTGGCCCCTCTGAGGCGCCATTCGCCATGAACTGAAACCGTAATCTGTGAGACAAATAAAGACACTTTAATAAAGGGGGTAAACTTTTGAAATGCTATTTTATCAGAGTTTTACACGTAAATAATTTGGCTCCTCTCGGGCGCCACCCGCCATTCACAAAAAATACCCATTGCGCCTCTAGGGAGCCATCCGCACGGAATCGGTTAAGTAAAACAATCTATGTCAATGACTCCTCCCCTTATCCTTTGCAAACTGAATTTTCTATGTAATGGGAGCCAATAATTTATTTATTTACACTTTTTTGCACATATAAAATCAAGTACAAAATGGCGGACTTAATGCTAAAAGCAATGTACTTAGTTTATCTATACTAATATTATAATAAAGCTGAAGAGTTTGTTTGTTTGTTTGAACGTGCTAATCTCAGGAAGTCCTGGTTCGAATTAAAACATTATTTTGTATTGGATAGTCCATTTATCGAGAAAGGCTATTATAAAATCACGCTGCGACCAATAGGAGCGAAGCATCAGTGAAAAATATTGCAAAAATAATCGCGATCATAATAACAGAATTGTCGCGGGCAACAGCTAGTAAATAAATAAATAAATGTGGACCACATGAATCGTGAGTACCTATTAAAAGCACTCGTAAGTATAATGGAAATCAGAAACATCGAAGGTCCCAGACCCGAGAAAATGTATAAAAACACCTTTCTTCAACATTGACCCGTCTGGGAATAGAACCCGGGACTTCGCAGCAGGCGACACCGTGAAAACCGGTGTATACTCCGCCATGGAGGTGGACTCCCCACACTTCTTTGAAATCCGTGGATTTTCCAGGTACAAAAATATATCAATCAGTTGTCGGCTTCAGATTTTCTCGTAGATTACATCTTATCGAATTATTTCTTAACAACGAACAGTTAAACAGGTGCATCCCTAACGGAGCACATAGAGTTCACCATCAGACGGTTAAAATATTATTTGACATAATATTTTGTATGAGAATTGTGCCAAATTAATCGTCAATCTATGTTTACCGGCTGTTTAAATATTGGTGAACTCGGGTCTAAAAAACGACCCAAACCAATGGTAACCGTGCGCTCTTCTTCGATGTAGCGAAGGCATATGACAAACCAAGTGTGGCGTGGCACAACGGCTTGATCTACAAGCTATACGAAGTGCCTGACTGTAGTGACAGTCTCGTACTCATCTTGTTGGAATTTTGTCAAATCGTACCTTTCGCTGCCGACTTTACCTTACTCACTCATCTGTCCGCCCCATCTGAGGCGACGCCGGAGACCCTCAGGAATCCGTGTTGTCTCTACTCATCTTTTTGATCTTCAGTCATGTCATTTCTAGGGCACCACTAGTAAAGTTATCCCTATTTGCAGACGACACAGAAGAAAGACTGAAAATGGCCTTTGGCAGTAAGAGTAAAATGTAGCTTAGAAATAAGTTCACTATTGCTCAAGCACGTGCTTGCCTCTCGGGTGATCTTTTACCTCTCAAACTCTCGAGAAGGAATTCTTACGCTCTGCCGCGAAAGCTTCGTGTTAAAAAGCTTGTCGAAAGGCTAATTTGCATCGCGATCTTAACATGCCGAATTTATGAAAGGAACGTCTCAACACTTTTTTAAAGCCGCTAATTATCCGAAACCTTTTATTGTAATGCGAAACCTAAAACGACGACGAAGTAAGTTTCTACCGATCGTACAACGTTCTCGACAAAATTACGGCATTGACCAAACAGTAAGTAGTTGGTAGGTACAGACATGTGCCTGCCCATTTCTCGCCAGTTCACCCTTCGGACGGCGACGTCCCAAACCGAGATCCGTCTCAAGTCTGCAGTGGCCTTTTTTTTTAATTTATTTATTACCAAATCACATATTTATTACATCTGTCTCACATCTGCCAAACTTCGTAGCAGTTTGTCGGCAGTAGTTCTCGACTTAAGAATCTTATTTACTTTACAAACAAATCCCATTATAAATGTCTGACTGAACAACTATTTAAAGCATTCGTATTTTGGAAACCAGAAACAACGAAGACCCGAAAAAATGTAGATAAACACTTTTTTTTCTACATTGACCCGTCCGGGAATGAACCTCGGAGCAGGCGACACCCCTGGACCTCGGAGCAGGCGACACCCCGAAAACCGGTGCGTACGCCACTCCGCCACGGAGGTCGTCGAAGCTATAATTATGATACCCTAGTGGACACATTGCAACAGTTTTTTACATTTGTTCATGTTGTATTTAATTTTAATCAATTGCCCCGTCTATTGCCTGTTAAGGCCTGGTCTGCCTTACCCGATGATATTTCAGAACAGGGCCGAGGCACGATAGTGTAACCCACAGGTTTAACCACTACTTAGGATCAACTCTTGGCCAGATGTCCACATTACCTGGCCAATTTATTTCTACAGTTATTACGCCTGCCTAATAATCATCAATCAATCAGCCTATTGCAGTCCACTGCTGGACGTAGGCCTCCCCAAGGGCACGCCACAGTGCACGATCTCCCGCCTTCCTCATCCAGCCACTACCAGCGACCTTCTTCAGGTCATCGATCTACCGAACCGATGGCGGTATAACCATCAAATAGGTCGAGCCTAAATACCCAGGCCGACGGCGGGCAGCAGCGCCGTCAGTGCGAGACTCGGCCCTGCGCTCACCAACCCGCCTGCCCAGCGTGGTGAGTATGGGCATAAACCGTCAAATGAGTACGCCGCCTGCCTAAGGGACCGTCCACAAATTACGACACACATTAAGGGGGAAGGGGGGATTTTACATTTGGTGACATTGGGCAAAATAGTACGGGAATTTTCGTAAAAATGCGTGACAAGGGGGAAGGGGGGGTCTGAAAATCTCAAAAATCGTGACCAAATTTATGGATGACCCCTAATTGTGAGGAGCAAATCCTGCTCCTTTGGTATTTGCTGAAGTTTTAATTAAACCATGTCTATAAAAGATTTGGTTTGGTAAAATAAATTGTCTTTTAAATAAATAAATGTGGACAACATCACATACCTACATTGTTTTGAACCCATTTTTAAAGCAGTCATAGTCATATTATGGAAATCGGAAACAACGAAGGTACACACGCGAAGGTTCTTTTGACGAAAGGTTCAAATACTTAAATGGCAATTTTTAGGAGTTAGGTACCTACCGCCTGATTCTAAACAAATATATTTTTAAATATTTTTTGAGAAATTATTATTAAATTTGCTAAATTTCTTCGACAATTGCTTTATACATATTTTATTATATTCAGAGATAAAAAAAATAAGATGGTTGGGTAGACATCCCTACTAATACCATAAAAGTGAATTTGTTTGTTGCTCAGCAGAAACTACTGAACCGATTTTAGTGAAGTTTGGTACAAACACATAGGCCATTTTATATCCCACAGCTGGACAGCTTTCCGCCCGCGCGATATGAAGTGTAAAACCCGGCCAGAACCGCTAGTGGTTAAAGTAGAAGTTACTTGAGATTTCATTTATTGTAATAAGGCGACTACTAGAGCTAAGTGCTGCCCCCAATTGATTAAATTTTATTACTTCTAAACAAAATCAATTCTCAAAAAACTAGAACAGTATCCATTTTAACAAAAAACTTCCAGTACTTATTGAATCACAGTAAATTTTTCATTTATTTGTTTATATAAATTTAAAGGAAACTTAATCACAACATAAAACACCAATATCAGATTTTATGAAATGTCCTTATATTTCATCCAATACAACAGTGGTCTTTTCAGAAACATAAAGGCCGTCCAAGAATTTTCTTATATCCTTATTCTTAACGGTTGTAGACTGCTGGATAAGGGCTGCAGAGCTAGAGACATCCTCCAATGAGTTTCCTTCAATAATCAGCTCATCCTTTTGCTTGGGAGAGTTGAAAACAGTCACACCAGATGCCATTTTTACCCTCCTGATGTATTTCTCACCCAGGAAGTTACGGATTTCAATGATTGAGTTGCCTTCAGTGGTGACACAGTTGATGGGGAAATGAGCATATACCGCTCGCATCTTATATTGGAAACCCTTAGTGACACCTGTAATAATAAAGCAATAATTTAGTTTAAGTTTTTTGACTTATCAGCACTCCAGCATGAATATATCATAGCAACCATTGTCTCTATGCCATATTAAGAACATTATTATTTTCCATACACACTTCTTTCCCAATATTATCCTATATTAGAAATCTAATAGATTCTAGGGTCTTAAACTTATACCCCATAACATCCAGCCCCTAAAAGGATGATAGGATAAATACCATCCAATGCATCGATATACAACATGTTCCTTTTGATATCCCATAACTCTAGGGTATTAAACAGACCATGGTAAAGAATCAAATTGCATATGAATTATTTTTCAATAATTTTTTTTTGTTTAATTTTTTCATACAAAATAATTCTAAAAAGTCACGACTGTTCCTTTTATAATAATCCCATAACTCTAGGGTATTAAACAGACCATGGTAAAGAATCAAATTGCGTATGAATTATTTATCAATACTTTTTTTTTGTTTAATTTTTTCATACAAAATAATTCTAAAAAGTCACAACTGTTTATGTAAATGTCATGAATGAACTATTTAATGAAAACCATTTACTCATACCTACTTGTCAATAAAACACACACACGTCAATGTTTTTTACGAGTTACGCTCTTCCGCTACTTTACTACTACACTTTACTGTAAGTTTATCAATGTTTCGTAAAACGAAGGATTCGGCATACTGGTTACATTTTATTAACAAATTTAACTAAATTTGATTTATATTCGATACTTGATTTTTGAACCACATGTTCTAGGGTGTTTTATATTATTTTTACCTATAGAACATAACCTAAGAGTTACGGGATATCAAAAGGAACACGCTGTATAAAAGAACTAGATACACAGACCAATTAAAAAAATGACACCTAAAACTGTCCTCATTTGAATGATTGACGATGAGTCAGTGTCAACTTTATAACCCAGCCAAATTGTCTTACTATTCAATATTTTTTATTAAATTGCATGTGACTTAGATGCTAAATACATAACATAGGTAAGTATATAACTCTAATATTCATATACACCCTGACGGGCACAGCAACGCCTTACATCAATTTTTGTCACTTCTTGAGATTAACTATCTCTGTTCCAAATTTAATCTGAATCAGACTTCTAGATTTTATGGTTGTTCGCTCTAAATAGAAAAAAAGACAAAATATTTCCTCTTTACAATAATCGTATAGGCATTTTTAAACCTTCTTGATGCATTGTTACATCGGCAAGGTAAATACAATTTTACCTATAAATAAATTATAACATTGCATTAAAAATAGTTATTAACCTATATCTGCACTCATTAAAACATGTCTTTCATGTGTGTCATGTGCCCCCTATGCAGAGGATACATGGAGGCAGACGAAACGCCAGAACATGTACTAATTGAATGTAAAAGTGTGGCCGCGGAACAGGCATGCTTCCTCTAATCACCAACATCGGTTTCAGAAATCAGTGGAAACCTGGGGAAGATTCTGGCTTTCTGGTGTCACCTGGGATGGTTGGAGTAGAAGGCGGGGAACACTTACAATGGCCTAATAAAGTGACTAAACAAAAGAACAAACAAGTGTGTCATGTGCAGTAATTTGGATAGGAAATAATAAGCTTACCTAATAGGAAAATATTAAGGATTTATGCTTTTTAGTTGTTCTCTGGCTGAATTTACAAGTACATAATCTTTTATAAAAAAGATAGTTCATGGTATTTGTGCTATCGCATTAAGCTAAGCCTGTAATGTAATGATAGATCAAGTCTAGTCTTAAGTTTGGTTAGTACCTAAATAAATATTTAATAAAAACATAACTTAAAATTTTATAATTCAAGCTTTTTTCAGCCATATGTCAGGAGGTATCACATACCATATTACATATTTATTGTAATTCCACTTAGAAATATTCTGAAATTGTGTAATAGAATCACACTGGATGAATACTATATTATATTATTTACAGTCTGATCATCCGATGTGACATATTTACAGTACAATTTGAACATAAGTTTGAAAGAGGAATTACCTCTCTAAGGGCATAAATTTATATCTGCCCAAGAAATAAATGTCATTATCTAAAACACTCATTGATGGAACACTAACTGGGTATAAAATCATTGACAGATACAAGTCCAGAGTCCCTTACCAAATGAGCACACACTGAACATTTGGGTGCTCTTTTACCTTGACTATATATGTTATGTTTATTTACATTACAGTAGGAATAAAACATGAATTTGTGGCTTATATTTTCTTAGTGACATTTTTGTATGACTGTGATTTTTGTTGACGGTGTATCTTGTTCATATTATCGATGACCAAAGTACTTAAATAATTATTATCCAGTAGGTATGCAGTAACAACAGTACCAAATCTACTTAGTTTAGGGTCAACTACATAATTTATATTTATTTATTGTTTACTGACCTTTACTAATAACAAAACGTCTATTGGCAACAGCCCAGTTCATAACCATAAACATAACGGACTAGAAGTTAACCTTACTAATAGTGACAAGTGTACACATAGGGTTGTACAAGTTAAGGGGTCTTACCTTTGATCATGTTTTCAACGTGTGAGCAAACTGTCCTTACAGCAGCAAGCTCTTTCTTTGTTCCAAACCATTTCTCTACTTTGAGGATCCGTGGGTTCACCATGCGAATGTCCACAGCTAAGTGCTTAAAGTTTCTTTTCAGCACACCGCGCGGTCCTTTTACTGTCACCAACCGCGACTTAACGTGAACAGTGAGTCCTTCAGGGACCATTACTTTTTGGTTAACAAAGATTTGCTTCATTGTGAGGCCTAAAAATATAAAAATGATAAGTTTATGTTGATAGCACTAACCTCTATAGTTTGACAACTTAGTACGAGACATTACAAGTTTTATGACTGAAATAAAAATTAACACTTGTGTGATACAATATCAAGAGTCGCTCGTAATCACAAAAACACTGTTAAATTAACAATTTCATACGATTAACATGGATTTTTCATAACAAAACCACCTACGTTCTTTGACACAAGAAGCCGGAAAAGACTGAAAAATGTTGCCAGAATACTAATAAAGATATAAACGTTCAGAAATAACATAAAGCAAACATTAAAAACCTAAAACGCTTATATTATTATATCGTTTTTCTGCTATGTATAACATGATACCGTTATAATAAATATTACTTAAAATAGGTAGTATTAGTAGGTGAATAGAAATAGGTATGAGTGCCTGGATGACCTCTTTGATCGGTGTTTTTAAAGTAAAAAGTGTTTTTAGGGAATTATATTTATATACGAATTAAAAACTTATTATTTTATTACGACTTGAAAAATTATATTTAAAACTTGAAAAAGAGAAGAATAACATAATCATCTGGAATCGAACCGGGGTGTCTTCTGGTTTCCGGACCATTCAATTTTCTAGTCCTACCTGAGCTACTATAACTTTGTAGATGGTGTCGAAATAATTTATCTTCATATTCTAATGATAATTTAGCAGTTTAACACGGATAAAACGACGTTTCCCAAAAATGAAAGCTACCGAGCTAGATCAATATACAACGTGTTCCTTTTGTTATCCCATAACTCTAGGGTATTAAACAGACCATGGTAAAGAATCAAATAAATTGCATATGAATTCTGTTTCAATTATTTATTTTTTTACCTATAGATCATAACCTTAGAGTTATGGGATATCAAAAGGAACACGTTGCATAGAAACCCCCTGCATACTAAATTTAATGAAAATCGTTTTCTCGTTTCCGAGATTCAAATTAGAATTGCTAGTTTAAAGGTAATATTTAGTGTGAAGGTATTAAAAGATATCTTCGATATTTAATAGGAACTAAACATTTCAAGCTTAAGTACTCAATATCCGAGTGACCTAGATCTCAGGCCATAGGTACTCAGGACCGGTATCTATTTTTATGTCAAGGAGCAGTAAGAACTAGCTCGTAGAATAGTCAAAAGCAGAATAAGATAACAATAATATTCTCTACCACTAAACAAGTAATCACTATGCTCTTTAAAGGAGAATACATCTTTGTCATGTTGATAATGAGGCTGTATTTCTGTGTAGGTTTGAATATGAAGTTACAGAAAAAATATGCGATGCAATAACTTTGTACAAAGATAGCTAAGCAGCAAATTCAGCAATGACTATTACCTATATCTCTAAACCGGGTACACTATCAGTGCATCAAGCCCACATACGTGCCAAATGTATTGTTAAAAAACCAGTCGAAAATGGTAAGATTATTTTCGAATACAAGGCGTGTTTCGTGCGTGGTTGCTGATGTTCTCTAATAAAAGGATTATTGAGAAGTATAGAATGGTGTGTAATGGAGTGGTCCTCTGTGTTTGGGCAAAGACTTAGTAGGGTGGGGGTGGCAGCAATGAGCCAGGGAAAATTTGAAGGGCCATATTTCTGCATTCCTTTACAGTTTTACACGAATGAAATATTATGTGTATCATCGATAAGGAAATTTAATTGAGTATCTAATGGCGTACTCACATCTGTTTTAAAGTCATCATGAAATGAGCAAATACAATTTTTTTTGAGTGTGAGAAATGGCTCCTTTTGTACACCCAGGAGCACACAATGGGCATAGGGGGTGGTACTCAATGGGCTGGGGGGCACACAATCACCCAGGCATGTATACAAGTATGGTTATTCTTTATATTTATTTAAAAAAGTTACTAGAAAAACAGTAAATTACTATTGCTACTCTACTACGTTAATTATTTAACACAATCTTTTGAGGTCTTCTCCTATGTTTTTTCTACTAGGTTTGGTTAACAGTAACTTATAAAAATCTTGTCCTATATTTTTTCTCAATGGTTCTGGATAATCATCTGAATTAACTGAAGTCTGTGGTAAAGATCCGCCTATGATGTCTTCTGCATCTGTATCTGCAGACCTATTAGCGATGGGTCGTTATCGGTTTTTGAGATAACGTAACCTAACCGTGATGTGATTTCCAATAACTGGTTTCATAACTAGTGATTTTTGTAACTAGTTATTTTTACAACTCTCTGAAGCAAACGTGATTATTATAAGGTTAAAACGTTTGGTTAGATAGCAGGTATAACTTAATCACTTCACGCACAAGTAGAGTAGATGTGAGCATTGAGAGCTGCTGACCGAAAGCCGAATATACCTGTTTCATTCTGTCATGGTGATGGGCCTAGCAGGCCGGCTCTATTCACAGAGGCAGAGGAGCAAGTGCTGGCCATTATAGGATGGGTGACGGTGGAGGGATTAAGTGGTGTGTGCGGATACCATTTAATGTTGACTTTTAACTAATTTATAAGGAATATGAAATACGATAGTATCTACATAGATTTTCTATTATATGATTAATGAGACGTCGTCTCTTGACTCAGTCAAAAGAAAAGCTCGAGCCATTCTGCAAATAAAACTTTTCAAACAAAATAATAGAAGTGTTGTTTATGAGAGAGCCAGTCAGCCATTTATAATACACTAGCGGTTCCCCGCGACTTCGTCCGCGTAAATTTTGGATTTCCCACTAAATACAACATATTTATCCAGTTCGAAACATCTTGGCATCATTTTCAATTATAATACACAGATTATATAATAGACAACCCTACATTTCAGTTCTACCAATTTAGCTATTTGGGAAAATCGAGTTTAACCGCGAGTTAAAAAGGAACAGCGCCATCTATGGCCGATAAACCGAACCAGAGTCACTAAGAGCAGTAGAATCAACTGATGATTTTGATAAATATTAAACTCATGATATCTTTTGAACAGTATGTCCGATTTGAATAATTTAAAAAGTTATTTACAGATATTGATATAACCTTGAATATGAAGTTGTTTATTTGGATAAGGATTAATACCAAGGTACGAATAATGTAACCTACTTTGTACCGTCCTTAATCTTACATAAAAAAAGAGTTATAGTGGCGTATCTGTTATAGTTAGACATATAGTATCGCGGACTTTATTGTAGATAATGATATCTTCTACATTATTTTGCTCTATTGTCAATAGTTTTCGCAGCGTTCGCAATTTAATAATTTTCCTTTCACACCTTCGGTTACATAATCGAAGTTTTCATACGGATCCCTTACTTTTTTGATGATGTAATATAGCCTATGTCCATCGCAGATAAAGCAGGATTCTTATGGTGAAAAAATTTTTCAAATCGGTCCAGTAGTTTCGGAGCCTATTCGATGCAAATAAACAAACAAACAAACAAATCTTTCCTCTTTATAATATTAGTATAGAGTATAGATATCAGTCAGCGATTGTTATGTTTGGCGTGCTTTTCTTTTCTTATAAGCCATCCAAAAATGTCTTAATTTAAACTAACACCCAAAAAGTATTTTTGCATATGATTCCGCTTAGTTGGATAATAGTGTATTTCACAAAAAACTGCTCTTTAGTAGTTCCTATCAGCGACACTTGAAAATTCCGGTGACTAACGATTTTGTTAATCACTCTGACTTACATAATACCAAAATTGAGTTATCGATACACAAACGGCTGTCAAAAGTGAGAAAGTTGATATGACAGTGCCTATTAGTCATAGTCACTGACCTTGACATTAATTTAATAATACACCGACGATACGTAATACCAAAACTATGTTTTGGCAGTTCACAGATAGACACTTAGGCTCAGCGATTATCACTTTGACTGTCAAAAAAGATACGTCATAATACTGCTGGTCTGTCACGTTACACGGTCGATTTTTATGGTATCACTACATAGTATAAAACAAAGTCGCTTTTTTTTTCCCCATGTCCCTTTGTATGCTGAAATCTTTAAAACTACGCAACGGATTTTGATGCGGTTTTTTTTAAATAGATAGAGTGATTCAAGAGGAAGGTTCATATTTATAATAACATCCATTAAATAGTGGAGAAATACTGTTATTTTTGAGGTTTCTAATATGATGTCGTAAATATTCTCATTTTTTTCCGCTAACATTGCAAACGTAGGCTAAACCCTACGATATTTATCATAATAATGTACTAAGTATTGTACATATTGATCTACAGAAAACTCCACAATGGTGTATATCTGTTATGGATATCCCACACTAAAATTTTTTTGTCATTTACTTTTTACGACAAATAATGGCTAATTTTCGAAGCAATTTTAACCAATACAGCATTAATCCTTATCCAATTAAATACTTTTAATACATGGTTGATTTAAATTTGATATATATGGCCCTTTACAGAATATGATTTAAATAAATATTTTCGAAGATATTACAGATTTAAAAATTACGGGACGTAGTGTTTGCGGCGGTAGGCAGGCTAGGGCGGCGGCGCGGAATTTAGATATTCCAAAGACAGCAGGAAATCTTCATGGTATTAGGGAAAGGGGAATTGTTTTACTCCAAATTTAACACGTGCGGGCCACGGGCGGACAGTAATGAATAAATCAAAACTACTGGATCGATTTTAATCATTTTTTCAGTGACATATTTCATACCCGTGCGAAGCCGGAGCGGGCCACTATGTTTTTTTTATATACAACGTTCACAGTTTTTTTTGTAGTGTATTTAGTTTTAGCATTGCACCCGTGCGAAGCCGGGGCGGGTCGCTAGTCAAGCATAAAAATCGACTGTAGCGTTGTAATAGACTTTAAATGGCCTGTGCATCCCGACATCCAAAGGCTGCATTTTAGCTTGCGGTTAAAGACTCAAAATTGTGTCTTCGTTAGCTTTCACCAAATCAAGACCATATAGGGACAGATAGCGCTCGTGATTATCCATAATAAGAAGCGCCGGATTATCCTTAGATGCCGATGCAACGAACAGGTCAGCAGTCATCCATCCACTTGAACTTGCTAATGCCAATCCAACGGTTTCTAGTGGAGCTCTATAAATCATGTACGGTTTTTAAATACTGAAATACCATTACTGGTGCTAGTAAACCTTGAACCACATGATCAAGCTTTACTTTACGGTACAGGCAGTAGTTACTAAGACTCCCTGATCTCCGCTCGTTCCTTTGCAAACATTTGTACTGTGGTTGTTTAAGTTAATTCTAGGTAGTGTAATCCACGACTGCTGTTGCCAAATTAGGAGTAACACGCATATACTTTCTTTCTAATTTGTATATAGAACCCTTCCCCGCGTTAATTCTTTTAGAAGCGGTTGGTTTCGCTAAGCTACTGCTTCTGCTTTTCTTTGTAGTGACCTATTTGTTTTACATGTTTATATAAATTTGTGTTTAGTTATAATATTTTGTTTTCATTGTGTAAATTCATTGCATTCTTATATTTTAATAATAAATTAACTAACAGGCAAAGTCGCGCTGCGCGCGTAGTATTGTAAAACTGCTGACGCTCGTGAAGCACGCGCTATTGTTCTCAACTGCGTATAGGCACGCCGTGTGGAGAGGGACACTTCGATTCTGTAACTGACGGCGAATGCACGTTCGATCTCGGCCCGCTCATTATTTTCGTACGCGCGCGTAAGCAACATCGTACCGTAGTTTAGTATTTAATAATTCTCGTATTCATCATATTCGTATCTCATCAAATTATCTTTTGTGCGCGTGTAACTGTTTTATTTATGAATTTATATATGGAATTTTTGTGTTGTGAATAAGACTATAATTTAATTAATCAGACTTTAATTTATCATTCCCGATAAAATATTCATTCCATATTTGGTGACTCCCGACTTTAAAGACGCGAATAGTTCCGGTACGTTCTCGAACAATTTACTACTGCGTCGCGCGTTAAATACCCTCCGGTAAAAATAAAAAACGCGAATTCTAGAACATTCGAGATGGCGATGGAAAGCTCTACTGCAACGACTAAATCAGCGACATCCGAGGTCGTATGCAAAGCAGGCATGAAGATGCCACCATTCTGGGCTCAAGAACCGGCACTGTGGTTCGCGCAAATCGAGGGGCAATTTCACATTAGCGGCATAACGGCGGATACGACGAAATTCTATCACGTCATTGCGCATCTTGACCACCAATACGCAGCTGAAGTGAAGGACATAATTATCGCACCGCCAAAAGAGGGTAAATACGAGAAGCTAAAGAAAGAACTTATAAAACGGTTGTCCGAGTCGCAGGAAAAGAAAGTGAAACAACTGTTAGTTCACGAAGAGCTCGGTGACCGAAAACCATCCCAGTTCCTGCGTCACCTTCAGACACTGGCAGGTCAAACCATTCCCGACTCCTTTCTGCGAACACTATGGTCAAGCCGATTACCCCAGAATATCCAGACCGTAATAGCTACACAACCAGATACAACACTAGAAATAGTAGCTGAGTTAGCAGACAAGGTTTACGAAATTGCGCCGCCTGCACCAGTATTGGCTAGCATCGGCCCAAGTACCAGCAGTAACGCCGTTAGTGAGTTGGCGAAACAGATTGAAGAGCTGTCGCGACAAGTTTCTTCATTACAAGGGCAGGTACGTTTTAATAATAAAACTAGATTCCCCCGTGAACGAAGTGCGACACCAAACCGAAATCGCAGGCGAACTTATTCAAATTCAAAAAGTAACGATTTTTGCTGGTACCATGACAAGTTTGGCGCGAAAGCACTTAAATGTACGACGCCATGTTCATTTACCGCACCGTCGGCGTTAAACGCAAATGGCAGCCGGAACTAGCGGCTAACGACTGCCTCAATCAATCAGGCCGCTTATTTGTTGTAGACTGCTATTCTAAAATATCTTTTCTAGTTGACACGGGATCAGACCTCTGCGTGTACCCACGATCAGCGCTAAAAGAACCACGCCGGAAAACGGACTACGAGTTGTTCGCTGCCAACGGATCGTGCATAGGCACCTACGGCTGGTTGCACCTGGAGCTCAACCTAGGGCTGCGGCGTGTATTTAAATGGAGGTTTGTGGTAGCAGATGTGTCAAAACCTATTATAGGAGCTGACTTTCTTAGATATTACGACCTACTCGTAGATCTGAGAAACCACCGGTTGATCGACGGCCTGACGACAGTATCTATAGCAGCCAAACCAGTGGAAGAAACAACTACAGACGTCGCTTCAGTTAAGGTCGTTCCCGGCCACAGTAAATTTCATCAGCTTCTTCGTAAGTACCCTGAGATCACCAAGCCAGCCGGTATCCAGCACCCAGTAAAACATCAAACGGTCCACTACATTAGAACGACATCAGGCCCACCAGTAACATCTCGACCACGACGTTTACCACCAGATAAACTGAAAATAGCACAGCAAGAGTTCGAAGAGATGCTTTCAAATGGTACAGCGCGCCGCTCTGAAAGCCCTTGGGCTTCACCACTTCACCTGGCACCGAAGAAAGATAACGGTTGGCGTCCTTGCGGTGATTACCGAGGCCTGAATGCTCGTACCATACCGGACAAATACCCAATCAGGCATATCCAAGACTTCGCTCATCAACTGGCAGGCAGCATGATATATTCTAAGGTAGACCTGGTCAAAGCGTACAATCAGATTCCGGTAAACCCTGAGGATATCGCGAAGACAGCTATCACCACACCGTTTGGGCTCTTCGAATTTCCGTTCATGACGTTTGGTCTACGCAATGCAGCCCAAACCTTCCAGCGATTCATAGACGAAGTCCTCAGGGGACTACCATTTTGCTATGGGTTCGTTGATGACATTTTAGTCTACTCAGATTCTGAAGCTCTGCATTTACAGCACCTGGAGCAGCTTTTCCAGCGCTTGAGCGAGTACGGTATCGTCGTAAATACCGCTAAGTGTGAGTTTGGGCAGTCACACATAAAATTTCTAGGCCACGACGTAAGTCAAAATGGTATCCAACCACCTGCAGACAAGGTGAAAGCACTGCAGGACTACCCCATACCCAAGACGGTTAAGGAGCTGCGACGTTTCTTTGGCATGTATAACTTCTATCGTCGTTTTATACCAGGAGCTGCACAAATCCAAGGCCCACTCAACGTTCTGCTATCAGGACCAAAGACTAAAGGAACGGAGAACATAACACTATCGCCCGAAATGCTCGAAGCTTTCAACAACTGTAAAACCAGTCTTGCAGATGCAGCCATGTTAGCCCACCCTGAGCCAGACACCGAGTTAGCTATTCATACAGACGCTTCCGATACTGCTATAGGAGCAGCCTTGCAGCAGCAGGTAGATAACAACTGGAAACCGTTAGCATTTTTCTCTCGACGACTTACGTCTGCACAAAAGAAATACAGCCCTTACGACCGGGAACTCTTGGCTATCTACGAAGCAATCAAATACTTCCGACATATGGTTGAAGCAAGACCGTTCATAGTGTATACTGACCACAAACCGCTAACGTACGTTTTCGAACAAAACCGTGAGAAATGCTCTCCAAGGCAATTCCGTTACTTGGACTTTATAGGTCAATTCACCACGGATATTCGCTACGTCGCAGGGAAGGAAAACGTAGTCGCAGATGCTTTTTCTAGAATAGAAGCTATTTCGTTGCCTATAAACTACGAAGACCTTGCAAGATCCCAGAATGCTGATCCAGAGTTGCAAGGCTTACTAAAAGCAAACACTTCATCGCTAAAATTAAACAAGGTTAGAACTGCTGATTCACAGACAGAGATAGTATGCGACGTTGCTAAACATCCACGACCTTACTTAACTGCCGAATTCAGAAAACCCTTGTTTGACGCACTACATCGATTGAGCCATCCTGGTACTAATGCAACTGTCAAGCTGGTGTCTAGACGATTTGTATGGCCTGGAATAAAAAGAGATTGCCGGAATTGGGCCAGAGGATGCAAAGATTGCCAAATAAGTAAGGTGACCCGGCACACACATTCTCCCACCTCCCACTTCCCAATTCCTTCCCATCGCTTTTCCCATGTCCACATGGACATAGTAGGGCCATTACCATTCTCGCTTGGTTACAGGTACTGCCTCACAGCCATTGACCGGTTCACTAGATGGCCTGAAGCGTACCCCCTGGCTGACATCACCGCAGAGACATGCGCCCGCGCTTTCATTGCTGGCTGGGTGTCTCGATTTGGCTGTCCCGCGAAGATCACGACTGACAGGGGCAGACAGTTTGAGTGCGAGCTCTTCCGCACCATGACCGCCATTCTTGGTACACAACATCGTCCCACAACGGCATATCATCCTGCTTGCAATGGCATGGTGGAGCGCTTTCACCGCCAATTGAAGGCAGCCATCATGTGCCACTCCTCTTCAACCTGGGCAGAAGCACTTCCCCTTGTGCTGCTGGGCATCCGCAGCGCCTGGAAGGACGACGTACAAACTACGGCAGCCGAACTAGTATACGGTGAGCCACTCAGACTCCCGGGTGAATTCTTCGTTCCCGCTACCAATACCAGCAACGACCCGACGAGTTTCGTAACACGACTCCGCCTCCATATGGCGAAGCTGACCCCAGGAAGCACAAGTCGGCACGACAACAAGACCTTCTACGTACCCAAAGGCCTAGCTACAGCAGAGTTTGTCTTTCTTCGACAAGACGCTTCCAGACGCTCGCTAGAACCACCATACACAGGTCCATACAAGGTGCTGCATCGAAAGGAGAAGACTCTTAAGCTGGCTATACGAAACAAAGAGGTTACGGTCTCCATAGATCGGGTAAAACCAGCTTACATCGCTAAAGATGACACCATGACTGGTAAACCGAAGAACACACAATTGGGCACTACTGCAAGAGAACCGCCGTCGAACGAGGCTGAGGAGACGAAAAAGACCAGATCGGGTAGAAGGGTTCGATTCCCTGACTACTATCGACCTCAGTAGCCTTCAGTCTCAGCAGGGGGGTAGTGTAGTGACCTATTTGTTTTACATGTTTATATAAATTTGTGTTTAGTTATAATATTTTGTTTTCATTGTGTAAATTCATTGCATTCTTATATTTTAATAATAAATTAACTAACAGGCAAAGTCGCGCTGCGCGCGTAGTATTGTAAAACTGCTGACGCTCGTGAAGCACGCGCTATTGTTCTCAACTGCGTATAGGCACGCCGTGTGGAGAGGGACACTTCGATTCTGTAACTGACGGCGAATGCACGTTCGATCTCGGCCCGCTCATTATTTTCGTACGCGCGCGTAAGCAACATCGTACCGTAGTTTAGTATTTAATAATTCTCGTATTCATCATATTCGTATCTCATCAAATTATCTTTTGTGCGCGTGTAACTGTTTTATTTATGAATTTATATATGGAATTTTTGTGTTGTGAATAAGACTATAATTTAATTAATCAGACTTTAATTTATCATTCCCGATAAAATATTCATTCCATATCTTATTAATTTGGGAACCTTCTATAAAACCCACGGATCTATTCATGTTGAGCCATCTTATTCACTTCCCATGATATTGGCATTGGCATACTTTTTCTATAGTGTACTAAGCTGTCGACCATGAGTCGAAGAGGGTACACAATGAGTTAATAATTAATTGCGTACACGGGGGGTCCCAAATTATTTGATTTTATGTAGCTCCAAGCAGACACGTGTAGCTGCTTCTTATACTTCTGTAAAAGAAGCTCAGATAAACCCTTTCTACGTGCAAGTTATTCACAAAGTAAAACAATTTACGGAAAATGTAAAAGAAAACAAATAACTTTCGTTTTTTTTAGCTTTTAAGTCACAAAAAAGAAAAAGGCTTGGTGACACTCGCGTTTTTCAGCGAATCTTTCCAGTACCTTGAGAGAGAGGGGCGCTATCGGAAACCGGCCAGAGCATGCCTAAAACGCGGAGTAGCAACGTCACCTTTCCGACTTAGATGGTGTTGCTCATTGTGTACACGTGGCTCACTGATGCCACCCCCACCCTATTGACTACCTGACAGCTCGATCGATAATGCTTGACAAGTTCTAATTTGTTAATGAGTGCGTTCGCTAGTGACGTATATTTTACATTTGAAGACTATCGATAATAATTGCGGTTCAAATTTTGGGAAAAACTTTTACTTACATAATGTTTTTGTCTCTAGATTATTGTACCTACTCCGGAATACACTTTATTGCCCAAACATTACAATAGTGGGCAGTTAAAGGTACCGGTGAGTATATGCGTCAATTTCTGTTATTATGATCGCGATTATTTTTGCAACATTTTTCACTGATGCTTCGCTCCAATTGGTCGCAGCGTGATGTTATATAGCCTAAAGCCTTCCTCGATAAATGGACTATCCAACACAAAAATATTTATTTAATTTAAACCAGTTTTAGATTAGTGCGTTCAAACAAACAAACGCTTCAGCTTTATAATATTAGTATAGATATTATGTAAAAATAAATAGTTAGTGTTATTATTTTGGAAAAAAATAATCTTTTTTGTTTAGTTTCTGAATAAGATTATTCCATGTGTGTTATGATGAGATAGCTGACAGTCATAAGGCTAGTCAGTAAAAAGAAATAATAAATAGAATCTGAACAAACAGTTACATTTTGATGAATCAATCCCTGATGAATCAATACCTTGAAACAGGATAATCTTAGTTATCTGATGTCTTACAGTTTTTACTTAAATTATTAAGTTGACATTCATTTTAAACGCCAAACGTAAAATAACATTTAATTTTTTCTGTAAAAATTAAAGATAAATATCGATAAAATTGAGTTAAGCAATTTGAGTACAATGTAAAATATATTGATGAAAGAATTATCCACCAAAATAATGTAAATTATCAATAAATAAAACTTAACCGACATAACTACTTTTCTAATAACAACAGAAATAAGACCTATTTCAACAAAAATAACGCGTTTATGTGGGACGACTTCCTTATTATTTGTGAGACATATGCAATGTTCCGAATTATTTTTGTGATTAGCACCGCAGTCACTCCCAAACCATGTGACCATTGTTGTATACGTGTCGTTTTTACTTAGAATAACGTACATTATTTGAAATAATTACAAAAAACCTAGGAGGTCATTTCGCAGGTGATGATAAGTGACGACCTGACAATCAAAAAACAGATGAAAATTACACAAGGTTATCTCTGCTTTTTTTTATTTGTACTTCCTTGACTTCGTTTTACACAGTCGTATGCGAAAGACAACCGTTGACCGTTATTAATCGATCGCTCCGTTATTAAGACTTAGTGTAATCTAAATCTTCTAACTTATTACTTGACGTATGCGAACAAACCAAGCAACGCAATAACGTTACGCATTATACCGGAAATAATATATATTTTTGGACGTAAAGTATATCTGTCATCCATCATTATATGTCAGCGTCATTATTATGACATTTATGAGATTGGCGGGAACTTTCAAGGCGGGAGGTCCAACTTTCTTTGATTTTTGTTTAAATTAATTTAATAGCGAATTTCTAAGCAGTTTTTACTTTTATAAGTGAAAGCATGACTTCTGACAGTAGTGGAATAATAAATCATAAGAAAAAAAGGAAGGCTTCTGGGCCTATTAGCGATTTTTCTGATGAAGATGAGGACACAAAATATGCCCCGTATTTCAAGAAAAATCACGTTCGAAACTACCCTGAAAACTCACCAGGCACAATATTTCCTGTATACATCCAAAGTACAAATGAAAATGTCAAGTTTGGTAATAAAGATCCAATTTATTTAAACAACATATTCAGCCGGTATACAAAAGGTGTTAGAGAACTTAAGAGAGTCAATGCAATGCGGTATGCTGTTTATTTTGACAATCCAAAGAATGCCAACTCACTTTTGTCAAATACTGAATTCTTAACATCTCACGAGATTAAAGCCTACATTCCAGCTTCAAATTCGGAAATACTGGAGTCATAAAGTTTATTCCAACAAATCTTAGCAATAAGCATCTTTTTGACAAATTGATTAGCTCACAAGAAATTTTATCAGTACGAAGATTTACAAAAAGAAGTCCTGGAGGTGTCATCCCATTGCAAACAGTATCCATTACTTTTGCAGGCAATGTGCTTCCCACTCAAGTAAGTTATGGTCTTTGCATTGTCCCTGTGGAAGAATATATAAAACCTGTAATGCAATGTTATAAATGTATGGGTTTTGGCCATACCACCAAATTTTGCAAACGAAACATTGTATGTTCTATTTGTTCTGAGTCTCACTCATACAAAGATTGTACAAATGTTACTGACAAGCCTTTGTGTATAAACTGTAAAGGAGAACATGTTGCTGTATCAAGGATTTGTCCCGTCAAACAACAAAAAATTGAAGAAAATAAATCAAAAATAATGAATAAACAAACATTGGGTTCTTTCTTTCCCATACTAGGCAACAAATCTTATGCTAGAGCAACCAGTTCTCAATCAAACTCACAAAATAACAAGGCTACAAAAGATAACAAAGACATTTTATGCGACATTATCAACAATGAATTTGTCCTTAAAGCTATTATTAACACTTTGCTTAAATTATGTAAGAAAGACAATGAATTACCTGTTAATTCAGCAACCATTAAGGAAATATTTTTAAAAAATATAAACACCCAAAATGGATAGAAAGCTAGTAATTCTTCAACACAACATACAAAGTTTAAAACCAAAAATTGTATTACTATCTCAACTTTTAGACAATTTAAATGTTGATATATGTGTACTGAATGAAACTTGGCTAAAATCTTCCGACTCGGTTAAAATTAGAGGTTACAAAATTTTTCGTCAAGATAGTGATAATGGTTATGGTGGTGTTGTGCCATACTGTGTAAAAATTCTATTAAATGTAATAAAATTGACATTGCTAGCGTAGATAAAATTCAATCAATAGCCATTTAATGTTGAAACTTTACGCAACCACTCAATGACAATTATGGGAACATATTGTCCCCCAAGAAGCGGTCGTTTTCCGGTAAATATTTTAAAAGGTATGATACAAAGTTTGCCATCGCCTTTATTGGTTGTCGGAGACTTTAATGCACATCACACTGCATTTGGTTCATCTTCTAATAAGCCTAGGGGTATTCAATTATACGATATGTTAGATGAGTTAAATTTATGCACTCTCAATACAGGTGAAGTCACAACTCTTGCTCGTCCAAATCAAACACCATCAGCTATAGATATTGCTTTCATTTCACCGAGCTTGGCATCATCAGCGGAATGGTTTGTGTACAACGAAGATAATTTAGGTAGTTATCATTTTCCCACAGTCGTTAATCTAGATATTGCATATAATGTTTATGAAAACTTGCCTCACTATCATAAATTTCTTTACAATAAAGCCGATTGGGTAGGTTTTTTTGATAAATCTATCAATGCTTTTAATAATTTACATTTAGATGAAAATCCCCTTAAAGCATATGAACGATTTTCTGTAATACTCAATGACCTAAAGCGAGAGTTTATTCCGGTTCATAAGGTCATCAGTACTAATAAGAAATCATACAAACCCGTACCTTGGTGGAATGAGCGTTGTGCAAATGCCGTCAAAGACAGTAAATTATCTTTGCGTATGTACCGTCGTCACCCTTCGATTGAAAATTATTTGTTATACAAGAAACTGGACGCTACTAAGAAGTTGGTGATAAAAGAAGAAAAATCTTCAAGCTGGAAAAAACTATGTTCTAGTTTTGATCGCACAACACCTATCAGTAAACTTTGGAATTTTATTAGAAAATTTAATCAAAAACGTCAGTCTACACAAAATATAGAACCTAACTTTCTAGATGAATTTTTAAATAAAGTAGCTTCAGATCAACCTATGCATAACACTGATAATCTTAGGGACATTTTTGAATCAAATGAACTAAATTCACACCTAATCTTGCCATTTACTCAAACAGAATTTGATTTATCCTTAAATAGTAGAAAAGATACCACACCTGGGTTAGATGATATTCCCTATGCTGTAATAAAACATTTGCACCACTCAGCAAAACAAATATTGCTTGAAATATTTAACAACCTATGGGTAAGTAATTTGATCCCAAGTTCTTGGAAAACAATAGCTGTTGTACCTATTTTAAAACCCAATAAGGATCCGAATATTGCGGACTCATACAGACCTATATCTCTCTCATCATGTGTAGGTAAGATTTTTGAAAATATGGTCAAAAATAGATTGGAATTATATGTTGAATCCCGATTAGTTATTCCGTCGGATCAATTTGGATTTCGCAAAGGCCGAAGCACAACAGACAGCCTTTTAAAATTCAGTGGAGACATACAGGAGGCTTTTTGCGAAAATAATTACCTATTAAGTGTTTTTTTAGATGTAAGTGGTGCTTTTGATAGTGTGAACCTATCAACTTTAGTAGAAATTTTACACAGTTACAACATTCCTGGAAAACTATGTGAATGGGTGTTTAATTTTTTTTATTCTCGTTTAGTGTATATAAAATATAACCATATAATTTATGGACCTCAACGTGCATATAAAGGAGTAATGCAAGGTGCGTCACTCTCGCCATTAATTTATTTATTGTACACGGCTGAGATTCATAAAAATATTACAGTAAATAACTTAAAAGTATTACAATATGCAGATGATCTTGTATTATACACTGTAAATAAGAATTTATTACAAGCTGAAAATGTAATAAATAACTCTTTAAATTTACTTCACTTGTTTTATAAAGACAAATTGAAATTGGACATTAATCCTCAAAAAAGTTCTTTAATGGTTTTCAGTAAAAAATATGACACTGATTCTGTAAATATTAATGTAAGATATTGTGATGAAAAAATTAATTTAGTAGAGGAAAAGACATTTTTAGGTTTATTGTTTGATTCTAAAATGTATTTTATTACATAAACTTGTAAATAAAATGCAAAAAGCTGTAAATATCATGAGACATCTTGCTAGTGTTACATGGGGAATGGACCCAAAACTATTAAATTATATTTATAAAGCAATAGTAAGAAGCCATTATGATTATGGTCTAATAGTGTACGGTAAATATATAAGTCAGCTTTTATATCGGAGAATAGAAGTAATACAGAACAAAGGTTTAAGAATTATAACTGGGGCTATATGTTCCACCCCAATCAATTCTCTCGAAATAGAAGCTGGCATTCCCCCCATTTCAATAAGATTAAGGTACTTAGTTGAAAAGTTCTATATTAAAGTCTTATCTTATGAATTATATATAAATCACTATAAATGTAACAAACTTTTGTTAGGAGAACATTTAAGAGAACTAAATATAATTTGTAAATGCATTGACCATAAAGAAAATTGGGACTTAAGTACAATAGAAATTCAAACGAAGAATCCAATTATTAGCTCAAAGAAAGTAGCAAATAATACAGAATTCCTACAGTTTGTAAATAGCGAAAAAGCGGGATATTGCAAGATCTACACAGATGGGTCCAAGACAGAGGAAACCACGAAGGCTGCTTATTATGATTCCGGAACAAAATTTGGAAGATGCTTTACATTAAATAAAAATTCATCAATTTTTACAGCAGAAGCTTACGCCATAAGCGCCGCATTGCAGTACATCCAAGGAATTAAAACAACTAACACCTTCTTAATAGTTACTGATTCCTTAAGTGTTCTTTGGAAAAAGCAAAAATTTTCTTACAAAACCAACACACACATAACAAAAATAAGAGAAATGTTACTATTTAGTGAAGCTCAACATAAACGTATTGAATTTTTGTGGGTCCCGTCTCATTCTGGAATCACTGGAAATGAAGTAGTTGACAGCATGATGAAAATCCAACACCCAAGTGTTAGTACATCGGCATACCGATCACCTCCAGTTCCGCTGACCGATTATTATCCAACACTGAAGTCGCGAATGCTTGTTCACTGGAACGAGGACTGGCAAGAAACTAAATTATTGAAAGGACGATGGTATGCAGACATACAAAAGAATTTACCAATAAAGCCTTGGTATTTTAATTGGAATGCGCCTTCTAGAAAATTTATTACAACAATGAACAGGCTAAGATTTGGGCACGGCAAGTTTCCTGCCCATTTAAAACGAATCAAACTTACACAGAGTGACGAGTGCAAATTTTGCAATTCAGGTGTAACAGCAACACTTGACCATTTGATTATGCAATGCCCTGCCTTTAATATCCAAAGATTGTTGCTAGTAGACGGTCTAACTAAGATATATAAAAATAAAGAAATTCCCCGCCTTTTGCCTGATCTACTAGCAAATAAAAACACATATCAAGAACTTTATAAGTATATTGTCAACACATTTCAAGAGATATAAATAAGTAACGGATTTAGCAAACACATTTCAAGAAATATAAAGTAATGGATTTAGCAATAAAGAAGCAGGCCGTATGGACTACGTCCAAAGCCGTAAAACTTAAAAAAAAAAAAAATATGACATTTATAGATGTCAGCAGCAAGCTGTCAGAATCCTAACCTATATGAACAGTTCACCTCTTTCTTGGGGACTTCTCTACATTCCTTCAATCTTTCGACTGTCTCCAAAAACTCCATCGAAGCATTAAAACGTCTAACATCAACGTTTTAATGCAAAAATAAAGAAAATATTACTAAAGAATTGGCTGTATGGGCATAGTTCCCTTTGCCTACCCAGAATGGGTGAAGAAATCAACAACAACAACAACTAACCTATATGATTGTGATTTTTGATCAAAAATCTATTTCAGAATAAAAGAGAGTAATAATGTATCTTAAATTAGTACTACGAGCGCAACTAAAGCTATGTCAGCGTACTTTCACAAGAGGTACCTATCATTAAATTTATATATATAAATATAATTATTTAAATGTGGACAACATCACATCACATTGTTTTGATCCCAATTTGAATAATTATTTAAAGCACTCGTATTTTGGAAAACAGAAACAACAAAAGTACCACAAATGCCCAGACTCGTGAAAATGTAGAAAAACACTTTTTTTCTACATTGACCCGTCCGGGAATCGATCCCGGGACCTCGGAGCAGGCGACACCTTGAAAACCAACGGTGGTCGTCGACTATATGTAATAATAACAGATATAAAAAAATATGGACCATGATTAAATAATAATTAGAACTAACTAGGTAACTAAAACAGATTATTCTTGGCATTTTATTTAATTTTAGGTTTGAACTCCAAATGGGACATTGTAACAGGAGTATGCATCGAAAGGCTCCCGGTGGTGACGCCGCCACTTAATGAATTACAAAAGAAATACAAGGAAATGCTTTATACCATAGAGGTGGAAAAAAGTTTGAAATCTGACCATGAAATTGCCCATGAAAATGATAAGTTAGTGTTAACCTACCTATTATCGTAATTATTTATCAGTAACTGAAATCATTAATTGTAAAATATGATGACCACTTACCACCAATCACATAGGTACCCTATTTGTCATATTAATCCCTCAACCCCCAGGAGGCACGCGCGTGCCGCGATAACAATTGATTTCAATTGTGTCTGGAATAACTCACGATCGAGGGATTAACAAGACAGTTTTACGAAAGACATGCAAGTTCATGCAACATGTAGAGGCACCTATGATTGCTTCAGGCCTTAATCTTTTAGAGAAGGAATAAAACCTAGGTATTTTTAAATATTATTATAATTGAAATTATTTAAAAAAAATTCTCTCAGAATACAAGCAGAACTTCTAAAAAAGGAATCAGCGGACGTTGATGTAGATGCAGTAAACAAAATCACTGCTCAAGACTTTGAAGATGCGGCAAATGAAGAGCTGGCACAATTCAAGTTTTCTGATATTCAAACAGGTGAGAGTTTTAAATTTTGACATTGGAAGTATACAGCTTTTGCTCAACTGCGTCTTGAGGAAGGAGCAACACAATGTGTAAAACTTATGTTCAGATATGCTAACACTAGTGATCATATAGTGCTCTTTAAAAATCGTAATGAAATCACTTACTTTATGTTGCAAGTAAGATCAACAAAGTGGTTGCATCATGGTAATGGCAGGAAGACACACCCCAGTGCACTAAAAATACCTGTGTGTCATTGCGCTTTTTGGAACAGCTTTTTTGATACTTTCCATGAAATTTGAAATTCAAGTAGATGAGAATTATAGTAAACAAACTATACTGTTACTTTATGAGGTTATATATATTTTTACTTGAACCTGATTATGGCAAATCCAACAAGAAGGGTAATGGATTAATTATTTTAGCAGTCTATGTATATGTATACATATATGTGTGGGTATTTACGTGGGTTTGCGGCTAAACTACTGAGCTGATTTTAGTTAATGAGGTATCAATTTATTTCTTATCCGGGTCCAGGTAAAATAGACTACCTTTTGTTAAAAAAAAACTACATGGCAAATGCTATGATAATACATTGGGTTACTTTGAAAAAAAAAAAGTTTGTATTCATAATGAGTGGGGTATCAAATAAAAGCAGACAAAATTCTGAGTACAATAATGTTTAAGCAATACATGACATATACAGGGTGACTTTGAAATCAACTATCTGTGTAAGTAATGTTTTTAAATCAGAAAACAGTAATAGACTTTACTTAACTGGCTAAATCGTATTAGTTTATTACAGAAGCCGATAGAAAAGGAGACAAGGCCTCATTAGAGAGATGCCTTCAAAGACATTTGGTTCTGGTGACTGATCTACAGTTAGGCAAGGAGAAAAAGGCCTTATTACCTCAAGGAAAGTGGGCAGAGGGGGAAACATTGCGACAGGTAACTATTTCAGTATGTTGCTCTGAAAATTATTTTGTAAGTTTTAATAGACTCAACAAAATATTAGGTACAGACAACGGCAGGTTAACCTACCCAAAAAGTTAACGGTCATTGAATTGATTTTCAACTTTAAGTCCAACAGGTAGAGATCAATATCAATTGAGAAAATTTGACATCTTATGGTAGGTTGACGTGCTGTTGTGGTAGGTTGACGTGCTGTAGTCATGTGGTATTGTATAGACAATACCACATGACTATCAAAAAATAAATCGCCAAATAAATAGGTATTGAGAAAATCTTATTTACGACATCGTCCACAACCTATAGGTTGGGAAAATGAGAAAAAAATGTTTTCACTTTGTTAACTATGTTGCCTGAGAGGTTAGTGTAAAACATATTTGCAATTAATATATTAAAACCGACAAGGTAAAGACAATTCAATGACCTTTAACTTTTTGGGTAGGTTGACCTGCCGTTGTCTGTACATAAATACCAGGCTACTCAGAAAGTGTTGCTACAAAAAGTTTTTATGTACAAAAGACTGGCCAGTTATAAAATAAGCTTTTTTGATTGTCCCACGTACAGGTTGGTGAAATAGGTAAAAAAATTTGCTGTTTTTTTTTCTTAATGCCATTCTTAAATATGTATATCGCAATGTTATATTCAAGATATAACTGTGTGCTACACTAATTGCATTTATTGATCCGGTGACAGATATCTTATACATATATTCGTTTTATTTCAGACAGCTGAGCGAGTAGTCACGGAACACTGTGGTCCAGAATTAAGTGTGCAGTTTGTGTCCAATGCTCCATGTGGTTTCTACAAATACAAATACCCCTCTGAAATTGAAGGAAAAGTTGGGGCTAAGGTAATTTAAAATTATAAAGTATCATCCACCACTACTTGTATTTAAAATCCCGCTAATTTAGCTGAACTCGAAGAATAATAATTAATTTGTCTAGAAGTGTAACTAAGCCAGAAAATTGCGGTTAGTTCTGCTATGCACCACTCTTAAAATACCTACAAAAAAGTGCCGCTATGCCCGTAACCAGATTTGCGGGCAGAGATGAAGAAAAGTGTTACAGGGTTATATTTTATTTAATAACTAACGGACCCGACGGTCTTTGCTCTGTCTTATCTATGAATATTGATTTCGAATTAGGATAATTAACAAAAAAAAAACTGATACAAATTGTTTATTATTCTAATGATTTATGATATAGGTACCTATAACATTTTTTTTTCTGACGCGGTACTGGTGCATAGCGGAACTAACCGGAAAAATGGTTCCACGGATTAGTGCCCGTGGTAGGCGGAGCGTAAAATAGGTACAGAGTGGTGTGCTTGTCGAGCGGGTTGAACGTGACCTTGACCCAAAAAGAGTGTTAGTATTTTGTTCTAATTGCTATTAGTTATAGTTTGTTTGTAGGGATTGAAGCTTTGTATTTTCATACAAACTAATTCCTATTAGCTATTAGTTTACTCGTAGAGTTTTCAAGGCAATTCTTATTCGGAGGCTGTACGTTTTTTTTGTTACCTTTCCTTTGTTGTTTATTTTTCCTTGTTACATTGGCTCGTGCTAAAATTTGTAACATTGTTGAACATTGTTGCTAAGCTAATGTGTCCTGAAACTTCGTCTGCACAATTGACACTCTAGTATCTATCAAATTTGTTATCTTTGTATCTATAATAATTTTCGAATTTCGAATAGTAACACTTATATATTTGTTTTCAGGTATTTTTTTACTACGCCAATTACAAAAGCGGTAAATTAACAAATAAAGCAAAAGCGAACTGGCTTACTCGTACGGAACTTATGGACACCCTACCCAATAGATATATGAAATCAGTACACGAGTTTTTGATTGAAGAAACAGTTTAGATTGTAATTAAATATTTTGTGATTAATAAATTAAGTAACTAGCTAAAACTTATTTATTCTTTCATAATTTTTAATATTTATTTATTTGTGTATACCTAAACTTGAAAAAATTATGTCTCAGGCGGGACTCGAACCCGCATATCCTCGCAATCCGGGCGCGGCGCTATACCATTAAGCCACCGAGACACTACGTCATAGGCGTCAATTTTTCAAGCATATTTTTATCGCTGTAAGCCAGCGTTGTTTCATCATATTATTATGTTAGAAGTTGAGGGTGAAAACTCCACCCAAAAAAAATTTTAGGCGCTTTTACACGTCGCAATATTTAATCCTACCGTTGCTTCGAGACAAGTGTGACTTACCCCCGTATTTATAAAGAAGTCATTACTTGTTGCTTAAGAAAGTCATAACTTAAGATGTTACTACCTAGTGCTTACGTGAAGGAAATGGGTCACCATTAATAGACATTATTGTTTGGCTAAGAATGCTAACTTTTCCTAGTTCTAACTTCCAATAATTACTAGATTAAGGACTACAAATTGTCACCTAAATAATTACTTTTAGTCAAATAATTACTTTTACTTGTTTATAAATACGGGTGTTAGTGCCGAGAAGAAGCAGCGCAAGAAACTCGGTAACACAGATAAAATAATACTTAAGCTATTATCAGCCTCTTTTTAAATAATTTAAGGATAATATTAGTATATAAACGTAATAATTATAAAAAAATTGTCAAGTTTAAATACATACTTAAATACTTGCTTAAGTTTTGACGACCATTTGGATCAGCGGTAGTAAACGCTGCTTCTGAGCCATGGGTCGCGGGTTCGATCCCCGCACAGTACAAATATTTGTGTGCATGAACATGTCTGTTTGTACTGTCTGGGTGTTTTCTATGTATTATAAGGATGTATTTAAAAAAAAAAGTATTTATGTAAGTTTATCGGTTGTCTAGTACCTCATACGACAGGGTACTTAATAGTAGCTTAATTTGAGACTAAATGGCTCTGTGTGGCCCAGTGAGGCATGTCTTCAATATACTAAATTATAATTGCAATTAAGAGGAAACACAAGGTCCGTTTTTCCATACAAACGTAGTCCCCTGTTTCCTCCCTGGATAAAGCCAGTAGAGCTATAATTTTTATTACAAAATCTATGGCCACTATTAGCATGTTTCTATGTTTTCTGTTTTTTCATAAATTAATTAAAAGATAATATCTTTTTATTTTCGATTTTTGAGGGCTCATATTATGAGCCCTCAAAAATCGAATAAATTCGCCAGATTTTCCGCTGTGTTTAAACATCCAGAAAACAAATTTGACAAAATTTTAGAAAAAAAGGAGAACATAGGAACACGGTCAAAGCCTTTTTTAAATTTTTAATGAAAATTATTTAAATCGGTCTAGTTTTGGAAAAGTAATCTGGGAATACGAAACGTTGATTTGGTGTGCTTTTAGTAGGTATTTTCGGTCCAAGAAGCAGTTGTCTCTATCACACTCTGCGGTGAAGGCGTTTGGCACTGCGCGACAGCAATAGATTTTACAAATACCTATTTTTCAGTTCTCTCGCCCGTAGTGTTTCCTCTTAAGTTGCTAAAATATCATATAAAGTAATTTAAAGATATATGCCAGTGCGAGCTACGACAATATCATTTACTTATAAGTATAATCATCCAATAAACAGCGAAGGTATACCTATTTACCCATCCTATTTTTTACATCTTGATCCGTCCGGGAATCAAACCAGGGACCTCGTAGCAGACGACAACTTGAAAGCCGGCGTGTACGCCACTTGGGGACCGTCCTACTGAGATGAACTTATAGCTATAACAAGTACTCAATCGAGCTATTATACAGGATGAAATTTTATCTACTTTCCAAAATTTTTATAGGCGTTCAGTATTGTGTTTAGAGCCTACTTATGAAGTTAAAAATGTAAATTAAGTTGTCACCCGAAAATATTTTTCGCGATATAGTTGTCAATTTTTACGGTCCTAGACCTATTAAGGTATAAAAAGGGAAAATCGAAAACATATGAATAGTATCGTAATGGATAAATGAGATGCGCGAAAGGTGAAAAAAGTGTTGCTAGGAGGCCGTATCTAAAATTTTAGATTTTTGGCGGACTTTTTCTAAGTGCTTTATCTTGACATTTTTGTACTGGGCTATACCAAAAGAAAAAATACGTCATATGTTTTTTGTCTCGTAGATTGATTTTTTAAATTTGGAAGGTGGTTAAAATTTCACCCTGTATGTCTTGTGTCATACCTATGATGTTAAATTATGAAATTCCGTACCGACCGACCATAATATATACTCAACAACATAAAAATAATGATAAAGTTTGATCCTCAGATCATATAAAGAAATAGATATGAAATGGAGGCGTGGCGCGTGCGAATCCAATATGGGCAAACAGAACTATTGCACACCGCGGCGAATTATTTAGTGAAAACATCCATGTAACGATAATTGTATCGGCACCACATACATTGAAGGCTTAATACTAATTATCTGTGTTGTGAGTACTATGAGACTGCGCAATGTATCGAGGTTTAATCAAAGCGTTCACTGCCCGACGTGTGCGTCGCGACCACACTTTGTAGCGACACACTAATTTGCACACACCAAATGACGCATTGTGTAAGCGAGTAAGTGGTAGCCGCTGTGATTGGGTCAATGTTTGTGTGCGCACCAATGAGCGCTGTAAATTGATATAGTGTGATCCTTATGCTTACAACAGTGTTATTGTAGTTGCGTTGCACGCATAAATGATTCGGAGACACGGGTTCGCTAAGGATTTACGAGTAATTTCATATCTCCTTCTTTATATAAATAAATAAATAATAAATATTTAAGACATGCCTCAATGGGCCACACAGAGCCATCTAGTCCCAAATTAAGGTACTATTAAGTACTCTGTCGTATGGGGTACTAGACAACCGATATTCTTACTTATATACTTTATTACTTACCGCTAAAAAGGGAAATAAGATTGCTTGTTACAATATATTGCGAAATTAAATTATTAATTAGTAAGTCAGTATAACCAATCCGGCCCTTGATATTGGAGAAAGCTGTCAGATTTATGATTTGAACTGCCATTAAAACTTGTTATTACATTTAAAATCTAAAGTGCGCAGTTTCATTTCTCTCATTTACTCAGAAATATTGTTTAGCGCGAATCCTGCTCGACCGCTTATTAGCTGTAAGCCATCGAAATAGAAATTTATTCAAACATCGGGCGTGATTTACGGGTAAACAATTTTCAGCTTCCAGGTGTTAATTAGGACTGACTCAAAATGGCTCTTATATTTGAGATTGTAAAATCTGTAATCGTTCAAACACTTTCTCACAGTAAACCAGAATAGTTACTAAATTGCATCTCTCTTGTGGACTTTATTGTTTCGTCTTTATGGTCTCAATTAGTCTGCAGTCTTGCTCAGGCTCGCCCAAAGATGGAACTTGTTTAGCTGCGCTCCTCAAGGCTCCTCGGTCTTTCGGTACCCGTTTACAAACAGGTACGTCTGTACTTGTTTGTTTTAGAAGAAATAATTTTACATGGGAAATAAATACAGTTGTTTCACTGCCAATCATGACTCAGCGTGGCTTTGTTTCTGGATTTTTGGCAGCAATATAGGATGGTTTACACGTGGCTTGTAAAAATAAACAAGAACTCAAACCGGTTTGTTTGTAAAACGATAAATTCTATAACAATAAACACTCTTATAACAAATCTTGCTGAACTATTGATCATTATATTGTATAAGACTTACCTAGTTACCTAAATAATCGCTGGATGAATGAATTAGATCAGCTGCTTACCTAATAATGTGTACCTACTTGAACTCTAAGCTTAAAGTAAGTACCTACTTACTTACCTAGCTTGTTTTACAAAATCGCAAGCCTGGTTTAAAAACCCCAGATTCGATACAATCAAGAAAATAGGTTTAAATGTTGCATTACATATGCATTGCAATTTAGTAAATGCGACTGTACTGTGCTAAGTTTCTGACTGTCTGTATTGTTGCGCTTGAGAAACATATTACGCTATTTTTATCGCGGAAATAAGTCTTGAAGGGAAATAGGGATTGAAAGTTTGTATTAGGTACATTTGGTTACATTATGGTCGGTCAGGTAAAAAATTCGTATCGCCCGCGCGCCATATCCGTTTTATTTCTGTTTCTTTTAGTAGTAGTAGTAACAGCCTATAATCATCCCACTGCAGGGAAAAGGCCTCCATCATTGAATTCAAGTTACCACAGCAATGATGGGTGTACTGGCATAATCACCACGCTTGCCAAATGCGGGTTGGTGATCACAAACCCGAGCAACGTTCGAAAATTCGAAACTTTTTTTGCTGCGCGACCCGGGATTCGAACCTGGGACCCCGAGATCTTGGCCCGGTATTTAAACCACTAGACCAACGGGGTGTTTTGGGGGCGGGTTGTTTAATTTAAAATAACGTAATTTGTGAATTATTTACGAATCTTTAACCTTATATAACTTTGTGTAACGAATGGTGTTTCTCGTAAATTATTTTTGGTTATTATAGTATTCGCCTATCTTTCTCTCAGCTGCTCCATGCTCTGGTACAGCCTATATACTAACGATGTATTGTATAGACTATTTTTGAGTACCTAAGCGACAAATAATAAACTAAACAAACCATGTATGGAAAACCAATGATTTCTCAATATAGAGATATGAAATTTCATCATGTCGGCAACAAGAAGAGTTAATTTTACTACTTATTCAAATAATAAGACGTGATGTATTTTTTAAATGAAAGCTGTTGCCTATCTCTAAATAAAGGCTAAAAGAACAAAAGATTATCAGAGAATACTTTTAGCAACTTTAAGTTTGGCTACTGGTGGAGGCAAGCAAGAAGCTGCCTGTCCTGCTAGCCATACAGCGAAAATGGATGAAACTATTCTGTTTTAGGTTTTTCACTGTGATAGGCTATTTGTTATAAATAAATAAATAAATGTGGACAACATCACATACATTGTTCTGACCCCAATTTGAATAACTATTTAAAGCATTCGTATTTTGGAAACCAGAGACAACGAAGGTACCACAAATACCCAGACCCGAGAAAATGTAGTAAAACACATTTTTTTTACATTGACCCGTCCGGGAATCGAACCCGGGACCTCGGAGCAAGCGACACCTTGAAAACCGGTGTGTACGCCACTCCGCCACGGAGGTCGTCAAAAAATTATAAATTGGTCGAAACGTTCCAGAAGAGTTGAAAAACAAATACGTTGTGACATGAGATTTTATTAGACACAGGGGCATGCAGAGATCATAGTCACCGAACTTTAAAAAATAGTCAATACTTTACGGGAAACTACGAGTAAATGTCGAGGGTCTGAGTTTTCTTAGCGCTGAGATCATGAATGAAAGATCAGTAAAAATTTTATTATCTGGTATGAAATATTATGATTGTACCTTACTACATAAAAAGAATATATTTTTTGGTCAAAGATTGGGGTCTCTAGAACCTTTTACAAGCACCCTTGTATCATATTGCTCTAGCTACTTACTCTGGCCGTCCACTTAGGTAAGGCAAGCCAAGGATAAAAACGTTGCAGTCCTTTCTTCATTTCTAAGCAGACATTTTTTACCTTGAGTATTGTTGACTGAGCCGTGATAGCCAGCACGACTATCAAGCTTAGCGATAGACATCTATGGCTAAACTCTCCCTGTGAAAAGGGCCTTCCTCTCTCCCTAGATCCAGTAGTGAACTGTTATGGGCTACTGATGATAATTTGGTGATGATTCCGTGGAGGTCAGCAACTACCTGTTAACAACAAGCTACTTTAGTAAAAAGCATTTGGTCTAGAATGTACGGAGACCTAATTTATGAACAAGAATTTCGTAGACTCTCACTTATAAACTTGACTAACGAAAGTCCTAGTCCGTCTTATGGTTTGCCACAAAGTTAATGGAGCAAAGTATGCCCCAGGAGATTTATCTTCTACAGTGTGGCAAAATTGACTTCCAATGATGTAATCATTGGTGGTAGAAGTATTTAGATTACGAGAGAAAACGAAGATTCGCACGGCATCGGAAACTTGAGTGCTCGACAAAGATATTTCTCAATGAATATGAGTTTTTAAGAAATATCTTTGATCCGATGAGATGATTAAATTAGACAGGTTAATTAACACGACCTAAACCATAACAACGTTCAACACAAAAACATTTCATCATAACAACATAGCGTGACGCTAAATACTACAAGAGCGATAAAGTTTTTATAAATAATGCCAATAACATTAATCTATCCGTTACTCTTCGGAATGTAAGGCGGAGGACACACGCGATGCGCTGGAATGGGCACCACTGAACACACTCGCCTTACGGGATAGGCACCTGCTGCCTGCTGCTTACAAATATAGAGAAGACTTTGTTTCGTACTTAAGAGGAAACACTACGGGCGAGAGAATTGAAAAATAGGTAGGTATTTGTAAAATCTATTGCTGTCGCTCAGTGCTAAACGCCTTCACCGCAGAGTGTGATAGAGACAACTGCTTCTTGGACCGAAAATACCTACTAAAAGCACACCAAATCAACGTTTCATAGTCCCCCGATTACTTTTCAAAAACTAGACCGATTTGAATACTTTTTTCATTAAAAATTAAAGAAAGGCTTTGGCCGTGTTCCTATGT
This sequence comes from Anania crocealis, assembly GCA_949315895.1. Taxonomy (NCBI): domain Eukaryota; kingdom Metazoa; phylum Arthropoda; class Insecta; order Lepidoptera; family Crambidae; genus Anania; species Anania crocealis. The sequence goes on from OX438856.1 coordinate 5,571,979, forward strand.
TTTCCTTTTTTTCTAAAATTTTGCCAAATTAGTTTTCTGGATGTTTGAACACAGCGGAAAATCTGGCGAATTTTTAAAATATTTGAGGGCTCTTATCTTTTTTATTAATTAATGTATGAAAAAATAGAAACATGCTAATAGTGGCCATAGATTTTTGTAATAAAAATTATTGCTCTACTTGCTTTATCCAGGGAAGAAACAGGGGCCTACGTTTGTATGGAAAAACGGCCCTTGTGTTTCCTCTTAACTACTGAATGTGCCTATCACGTAAGTGATTTTGTGTTGTTAGTAGTAGAAGCTGTATGTAATAAGTAGTCCTACCTTCTCCGTACTGTATTGTTGGAAAACTTCACTGCATGATTGTCTGTTGATCAGTGTTTGTTTAAAATGATGAAGAATGAAGATAAGAGCAGTTTTACCATTGCATTGAACTTAGTAAAAAGCAAGAGAAAATTTTATATTTTCCCTCACATTGATCATCACCTTAACACATCAAGAATACTTACTACTAACTGTTTTGTCCTACTTATGATTCGTTAGCCGGCACTGCGAACATAAAATACTGCCTGTAGGTAAATAAAAATATTTTTACGAAAAAAGGGCATCCTATTGTATTCGGCTCTCTTTTATCAAGCCATAAGTATTCTATTATTCTGGTCAAGTGAAACCGGCATAGGTACATAACATAACGCGCTTGTTGCGTAACGAATAACGCAATTAGGTAAGTACTTACGGACGACCAATAATGCTTTACAGAAGCCGTCTCCATACTTCCGCGTTGCGCAGCGTGTAGAGCCGCGGGGGGCGCGGTCCCGTACTATCTATAATTGATAAAATTCTCAACGCGCCGAACTATTTTTTCTTCCCAACATTCCCCAATTTTATGGAATGACTAATATTTACTCGAAGGAATTTTCATAGGCGGGTAATGATTGAATTTCAATTAATTACGGTATCAGTGTTTATAAACTTTTCTACAAAATTAACCCAACGAAAACTGTAAAATTTCTTGTTTGACATCGACTTAAAATTGGTGGCTTATTTCACGCATTTCGTCGGTAGGTACAACTTTTGTGAAAAAGGTTTTATTTTTATAATTTTTGGAGGCCGTAAACCCTATTTTACACATAAGATAAGCATTAAGTGGCTTTAATTAATCCTAGAATACCTCACATATAAAAAAAAAACGAAATTGGTCAATATGGTAAAAATTAATGCATATGTACCTAATATAAGAGGTATATGTAAAAATATATGTGCATCAAATTAAGAACCTCTTGTTTATTCGTCCTTTAACTACGAACATCTAGGTATCTAACTGTAGGTGCCTAGTAGATAAATAATTTATATGTGCATGCATCCATAGGCTTGAATTTCTGTAGATTATTTTGGATATGTATTCATCATTGTACTTGTGGAATCATATGCTTGAACATTTCAGAAGAATTTAATATGAATTTTACTCGATTCGCTTCAAATTCATTTCAGAAACCTAAATAATTAAATAGTTGTATTTTCTGCGATTGACCTACACGTCATACTTAAACTAGCACAGTAATAAAAACATTTTAAAAATACAAATGCGGCCGAATTGCCCCTAATTTCTGAATTATTAAGTAAATGGAACGTAGTAGTTTAAGTATCTTCCGAACACCTGAAGGCAACCCATTTAAACATCCGAAAATTAGCAGTTTTATCTCAATCAGTCCATTAAAACAACAGTTATTAGAGCGAAGGTCTTTGTTTAATGGCGGTCTGTCTCTAGGCAAACTCAAAAAACCCTCCCGACAGAATTCACATAATCTGCGTCAACTTAGATAAAACGGGTAATAGAAACTGAGTGGACCATTGTTCCAGATTTAATGGACCACCGGCTGATACGTGGCGGCATCCTCGCAAAAACGAACGGCATCGAAAAAAGAATACGAAAAACCTATTCGCCATTGAGGTAGACAGCCGAGGAATTTCGTCAAAGTATTTTATCTTCGGCTTTCACAGTTCCATGGCGGTGTTGAATTATTGAGACAAACTTATCGACGAAACTCGACTCTTAGAATAGTTCGGCACTTAAAACAGATCTCAGAAGATAACGTTCCTTTAAAATGAGTGGCTATTTAGATTACATTTCAATATTTGCACTTCTTGAAAATTCTCACATTGACGTGTTGCAGCTATAATTGTCATTGCACACTTCTAAGACAAAGTACCGTAAGGGCCCCTGTGTAGATTACGACATACCTTAGATAAATGTTGTCGACCACCAAGTCACTGGTGCAATGAGATAATGCGAACAGAGAATGTAACCGTTCATGGTTCGACCGTTCCTTGGAATTGTGCTCAAGTTAAAGGAGCTGTTATCACCGATAGGATTGTTTGAAAGAGGTATCAGCGGTAACCGTTTTACCTTTTTCTACACAGATAAGATTCAACGGTCTTTTTAACATACAAGTAGGTCAACAAAGGGTGTATTGTCATACAGGAGCGGTTTGTTTCAAAAGCGTGAGAAGCCACTTAACCTTTGGCAATATGGGAATTTCTGAGATGCTTCATTCAAATGAAGCTACTGCTTTTTATGTTCTTAGTGACTGCTTTATCGATGACCAGATAAGTATAATAGCCCACTGTTTCAGATTTTACCAGAAAGTAACGGCTCTTTTCGAAAAAATATAGTGACCGTGAGTACCTAGGTAGTAAATATATGATAACTAAAATAAGTAACTTCATCCAACAATAACACCAACTACTTGGTACAAACTAAGCAAAGCTAAGGTATATCTAATGGCGACTATATAATGGATAAATAGACCTTAATACATTTATAAACACCCATGACTTAAGTACAAATGAAAGGGCTCAGTAAACATACGCTTTACCTCTGGAAAAATTTGAACCTGAAGCCGCTGGTTTTTCATCTTATCACAGGGCCGTCTTGCCCACCACAAGATCAGGCGGTGAACTAGGTACTTGCTATTTTATTAGCGTATGTTTTCATTGTAATGTATGAAGGTTTATTTTTATAAACACAATGTTATATACAAAACGAAACACGAACAATATGCTAACAAAGTGCGAAAATATTCTTTTTTATGTAAGTCGACAACTCTATCTTTTTTTTTAAATAATAAATAAATAATTGTGTCGTCTGTATCAGGTTAATCTCATTATTATACTTTAAAATCTATATATATAAAAATGTTATGTTGGTTTATGTACGCTTCAAAAACTCAAAAAGTTCTGCACCGATCGAGCTGAAATTTCAGCATGATATATAATACGCATCATCGTTTTTATAATATATAATGGGTAGCGTTCATTGTTTTTATCTATTTATCCGCGACTGGAAAAAAAAACCTAAATTAAATAAACTAAAAGTAACAATAAAATACAAAAACCATTCAATTACAATGTGCCACAGCGAAGCGTGGCAGGGAACAGCTAGTTAGTAATATACCTAAAGCTGTAATTTTAACGCCCCTTGGTCTAGTGGTTCAAATACCGGGCCAAGATCTCGGGGTCCCAGGTTCGATCGCCGGGTCGGGCAACAAAAAGTTTCGAATTTTCGAACGTTGCTCGGGTTTGTGATCACCAACCCGCATTTGGCAAGCGTGGTGATTATGCCAGTTCCCATCATTGCAGTAGTAATTTGAATTCAATTATGGAGGCCTTTTCCCTGCAGTGGGATGATTATAGGCTGTTACTTTACTTTTTTTGTAATTTTGCATGGGCACAGATAATATAATACTAATGGGTAAGTAATATACATACATCAATCACGCTGAAAAATTAGTAAAGTACTTTAGTATTACGCATTAAATGCCCCATTGTGCTAGTGGTTTAAATACCGGGCCAAGATCTCAAGGGTCCCAGGTTCGATCCCCGGGTCGGGCAACAAAAAGTTTCGAAATTCCGAACGATGCTCGGGATTTTGATCACCGCATTTGGCAAGCGTGGTGATTATGCCAGTACTCATAATTGCTGTGGTAACTTGAATTGAATGATGGAGGCCTTTTCCCTGCAGTGGGATGATTAAAGGATTTTACTTTACTTTTTCTTTACGCAATGAGGAGATAACTCTTAATTCATTATCACTAATTTTTTGCGTGTTGATGCAAAAGATGTAAATATAGAGAAAACCAAATATAAAATCAGTATAAAACAGCTCTAACGATTTGAATACGATTAACGCTTAGTCTGTTTGTTCTAGTCACAATGCAGGCAAAAATTAGTCGTATGTCACATTTAATTTGCAGTTTACGCCCATGTTCAATTTATTGAAATTGACCTATGCAGGGTGCATATTCACTATGTAATATCGATAGAACCTATCGAACGGGGAATACTTAATAGTGTAAGTATAGGAAACATCATTTGGAATGCGTATCTTGTGGCGTACGTGTGTACCCACGAGAGCGAGCAAGTGGTGCGCGGGCGCGGGTGGCGCGGGAGACTGCCAGGTGGGCCCCCATTAGCAGCGGCCGCAGACTCGAGCGGCCGCTCTTCATCTTTATGATAATTATTTTCTGTTTGTTTTCGACGAAGAATCGACCCGCCTCGCCGACGGACGCTTCTCAGAACCAACCTCCATTGTGGTAAATTAAAGCCGCCCGGACCCCTGCAACGACGAGAGATAATTCGACAGGATGCCGCATATTATTAATTGCACTATGACTTGTGGAAATGGAGCTTTGAGTTTAGTGAGTCATTCATCCTGGCTGGATCCGACGCTACCCGCGCTTGCGTGGGAACGTATACTCGTGATGTCCATGATTTACACCCACTCACATTTTATGGGCCTTTAACATCTGACGCAAAATACATACACCTAGGCACCATTGGGAGCTTCACCACCTTTTACTTAAATTCGATTCGTGGACTACGCAGCCCAGTTTACAGCGTCTTGTAAGCGAATCAATTTAAGTCTCGCAGAAGTAAAGCGATAAATTTTCAATTAACTGCAATGCAAGCGCTAAAATTGCTGATGGATGCTGACCGATCGGTTCGTTAACTAGAGTTTAACAAGGTAATAAATAGGGGGTACGGCCAGACATCAGTGACCAATAAAAAGAGAACCGTAAATAAGCCGAATGCCCGCAGTAAAAAAGGGGAACCTCATAATGTTTACAATCCTGTGGCTTTATTCACTTTGTGTTCCAATTTCATGCTAAATCGAGCGGATAAAATCATCTTTTATCAGGCAGACTCACCGTCTCGGCGGAGTGGGCCTCGCGCCCGCCCCGCGCGGCAGCCGGCCGGTCTGACCTGCGCTCGCGCACGGTGCCTTAAGCCGCCATTAAATACAAATCTAACATCAACCCTGAATGAAGCATAATGCGTTGAAAGGACCAATTTATGATAATTCAATTTGTGGGAGTCCAAATGGAACATTTTATGTTTACTATAAATTCTATAAAACCTCTTAACGCTCCGTGGAATAAAAACTTTTACGACTTTATATGGACTCTACTCGGATTGTGATATCCCTTTACTTCTTGTGTATGTAAATTTTTATATTATGTTATTACATTATTTCGTGAAAGAGTGTTTTTCTTTTTGGTAGGTATCGTAACCTCTACCTTAGGTAACAATTTAGAATACAATAGATTGAATTTAATATTAGAAGGTACTCGATTGAGGTAAGCACTTTTTATTTTAAACAAACTAGTTGTAAACACTTAAATCAAAAAGTTGATGAAGTACAGAAATACTGTTTGTATAACATACATGAATTGCTGGCAATGCGATAACATTTGTTCTGTTTATCTTTATTGCGAGCAAAACGTTTAATAGGATGATATCTATGTCGTTTCCGTAATAAAGGCCTGTGGAAAAACTGTAATCACATACGAACTGAAGCATAACTCTAGGAAGGCGATACTTACATACCATCAGTGCAATGAAGGGTAAAAGCCCTTGCATACAAGGGACGAGAAAATAACTATCGATAAATATGGACACACCGACTTTATAGTTTTTACTAGGATGATAACAGAAAAGGTGTAATTCTGCTGGTCAATGCCCAATCTGGTACAGAGGACAGCACAATAACCTATCTAAATTATTTTTAATAATAATGGAATGTAATAATATATAGCACTTTGCTGATCTTTTCTCAATTGAAAGTCTGAATCCGATGCCAAAACAAAATTTAAAAAAGTCATTTTGCAAATGTGTAAAAAAAAAAAAAATTGTTTTGTATTCCGACTTCGCTGCCGTTATAATTATTAATGTAGGCAGCAAACATAAAAGGGTCAAAAGTTCTTCTGTCTTTCATACCAAAAGAAACCTTTTTTATTTACTCCTTTACAATTGAGAGGACCTACAACTTAGATTAAAGAAAACAAAACTCTTTTTGTTTTAATCTAAGACTTACTGTAACCTTAAGATGATGAATACCTTGCCTAAATTTTGACTTTAATGTTTGGATAAAACCGAGATAATTGTAAATATTAATAATAATAGTGCACTTTATACAATATGATTCCTTGTTTTTTTTTTGTCTAATATAAATTTAACTTTTGACAGACATTTTTATTCCATGATATCTTGGTTAAAAAAAATGAGGTTCTGAATCCCTCGGGCGATTGTTCTACCCAATAAGCTACTAAGACACTTTAGTGTCGACGAATTAATTAAAGGCTTTGGTTTTACGATATAAGCCTCCAACAAGTGAGAGAAATATATGTTTACAAATATTTAAAAATCGCATGATTATTTCATTCAAGGAATTATATTTTCAATTTACATGGGCAATTTTATTCCTTAAATAACAGTTTCAACAACGAAATTTGGCTACATTTAAATTTATTGGACTGGCAACAAAAAGTTTAGATCAAAAACTTATACCTACACACTTACGTATCGTGAATGAGAAATCTATTAATTTTGAGTCAGTATCAAACAAATAACCAATCATCGTCATGAACCAACTAAAAATTGGTTACTCATTTCATGATTTTCACTCGATTTTTTCTCAAAAAAGTAAGCAAACGTCTATTCGGGTGAGTGCATACACTGCAGTCTGCAGATGTGCAGTGCGTACTCGGCTCAAGAGCGCATTGGTTAGAGGCTCGACGGGTTATTAATTTTATGGTGTCGATGCCCGCTCGCACCTGGCGAGCGGTCACTGCGCCCGGCCGGATCAATCACGCTTGCACCTAACAAGTGCTTTATTCTAAGTGCAGTCGCATTTTTGTCTAACCGCATTTGAAAGTCGCAGCGTGTAAATCTATGTGTTACTTTACAAATAAAGTAAATATTAAGTATTGATTTCTTGACAAATACCACTGAAGTACGATTGATTGGCTTTTTAACCGGCAAAAATAGGGAAGGTCTGAATTTGACGTGTATTACTTTTTTTTAGTGTAGGAAATAGAAATAATTTAAGACCAAACGAGGTCAACCAATTTTTTTTTTAAATTTGAAAATGTTATACATATCTATCAAAAAAATAGTAAGTTTACGAAAAAAATAATCGAAGTTACCAAATTTAAGTCTAACGGGTTCTTTAACTAATTTTCTTTATTTTCATTAATAGAAACAGTAGGTAAATAACATCGTGGCTATTTACGAACAGAAAAAAGAAAGACCCTAGCTTTTTAATTGTCTCCTTATCATTTTTATTAATAATGGTATGCATTATTAATTGCGCACTGTTGGAAACTAAAAACATACAGTCACTATGTTAGTAACAATTTATAGAGCATAAAATCTGGTGTGAAGTAAACAACGTCACTTAGTTTGTGTTACTTATCGCAGCAAACTGTTGAGCTACCTGAATTACCTATATGTAAACAAATCACTGCTTACTAGAAAAATGTGTAGTTATAGTTGGAGTTCGAGCTCGTTAAGTGTTGTTGATTTCGTTCGACACACGAACATTTAGGAGTCTAAGCAGCACTATTGTAAAATCAGATTTTTCTTCAGGTACGTATGCTTAAAATACTTCAAACAATAGTTTGTATAGCCGGCTGGCATATGAACTGCATTCCCGTGTTAATCGAACAGGTTGCACGCAGTGCGCGTGCATTACAATGTAAATGGCACATTCGTCTACAGGTGCCCAAGCTAGAAAACCTGAATCTAGGGCTTTTACAACGATACATTCGTAACTGTTCACAAAGCATTTCTTGAGTTGCGCGTGCATTGCTCGTTCAGCTACGAAATCAAAGCTGGTTTCCTCGAATAGTCCAGCATTGGGTGTTATCCAAAGACTTGTGGTTGTAACAATAGACCGGTTTCTCGTTGGTGTGGGTCACAGTCACAGGTGGAAGCGCGAGACACGCAGGCGACAGCGCTGCAGCGGTCCGAGCGATGATATGGAAATGCGAGATACTGGACTCGTAATTGGATACCGTTTATTTATATCCATCTATAATCATACATTTTGAAATTCCAGGAATGTCAGTATCCCTGTAGAATAGTATTAATATTATTAAGCAAACAAATCACCAAGATGGCACCTAATTAACGTGTTGTGATGAGCATGATCTAAAATATAATGCTTTGTGCTTGTCATTTTGTCAAATAACTAAATATGTATGAAGTAAATTATAAAATATTCGAAACTAGTGAGTAGTTATAAAAGCTCAGATAACAGATTACCGATAGTATCACATACATTTAATTTTCGTTGTTACCAAAAATAAATACTTAAACCTGTATCAACGGGCTCGGTATAAAGCAATCTTTTAAAATGTATTTCTCAAAACGTGAAACTTGTCCCGCGTAACACGTTAGACACACAACGACGTGCCTGCGTGTGCGCGTTCCACTCAGCCTCGGGCCCTCTGTAATATAAAAGTCATAATAATGTTTTAACGTTTCGATTCGACGCGCAGACAAAAAAGAAAACAAAGACAATAATCATTTAGTGAAGGCACAAATTCCAACAGAAACAACGCGCGCTGATAGGCGGCTGTGAAGAGCTTTCGCGTTGATGTCGCTTTATTGAATGCTAAATTACTATCTTATATCCTCTTAAACAATATAAGTGCATAACTAACTGAACGAAAATGACATAATAATACATGCATTCTCCAAACGATTACACAAATTTATCCAGCCTCAAACAATGCAGATCCAGTACTACCTATTAGTAGGTAGGTAGTGACTAGAACACGGTGAACATAATTATATGCCATCTATGGTTCAAGTATCTACAAATGCTCATGTCGTCAATTACACCATTACGCCACGACGGTGGTTTAGTGTTTTATGCATATGTGTGTTTTTGGCATTGATGTATAATAAAAAGTAGATTCATTAACATTAATTGCAATTATCTTTAAGTCATGTATATAATGTTAAGTGCAATTTGCAATACGATAGCCTTGACATTTAAACACGGACAGTTTGAATGCACATTTTTTATGGACTTCGTACGCGTCAATTTCTGTTATTCTGATCGCGATTATTTTTGCAACATTTTTACTGATGCTTCGCTCCTATTAGTCGCAGCGTGATGTTGTCTATTCTAAAGCCTTCCTCGATAAATGGACTATTTAACACAAAAATATTTTTTCAAATCGAACCAGTACTTTCTAAGTTTAGCGCGTTCAAACAAACAAACAAACAAACAAACTCTTCAGCTTTATAATATTAGTATAGATTAGTATAGATTATTTATTTATTTATCATTGGTTTTACACACCTAAGTATTGCATAGACATAACAAATCCAAACTGAGAATAGTTTGGCACAGGCCTACTAGTAAGAAACGTAGCAAATGCGATGACAACAACGCGAGTGTTAAGGCGTGTTCGCTCGGTCCCAGATGGACTGCGCCCGTCGTACCCACGGTAGGGCTTTCGAACCGAGATACCGACTAAAATACACGGATCTACCTATGTCATCGTATGATTTATCGGTCGGTGTATCGATCCAGCTCAAATAAAACTATTATGCTTGATTTTTAATCCGGCTATCCATTATGAGTTTATTTGTAAGTCTTTCAACGATTCATTCTGAAAATGTAGAGCGATATTATTTATCAGCTTGATTGGGTCTGAACTAACTTTAAGGTAAAATTGTTTAACGGAAGCCCCGTTATAAATTTACCATCAAGAAAAATGTAGTCTTAATTCCAGTACTCGCGTTATATCTGTGTACTTACGCGGTTTCTTGTATTTACGCAATGTACTTTAGTAAATTACAATGAAAGATACCTACATGAAATGTATTTAACTCGCGTTTAGATCTTACATTTTATATTCATTAATTCCTACGGTTACGAGTAAACTAAGGTGTTATTTATCTTACAGAAGGTCATCTGGAAACGTATTCAAAACTGTCGCCTTTAAATATTATCATCAATTGTATTCCTACTCATGTATATGTGTTACCTGTGTTTGGAGTTTTTGCAGTGATGCCATGGTTTGTGGATTCATTGCTGGTAAGAATACTACTACACAAAATGAAAACATTTTGTATACAATTTTACCAAAAGAATTACTATTATAATGTACTCGTACCTACCATAGCCATTCAATTATTGTTGTAAATTGACAAATTTTTTGTAATTTTCTTTAAAGTTTTAGTACGATTGACAAATCTTAAATTCATCTAGTTGCTCATGGTAAAGACTGGCTTATTTCTATACGTTGTGGTGCTATAATTTTTTCGACGACCATTTGGATCAGCGGTAGTTAACGCTGCTTCTGGGCCACGGGTCGCGGGTTCGATCCTCGCACAGTACAAATATTTGTGTGCATGAACATGTCTGTTTGTACTGGTCTGGGTGTTTTCTATGTATTATAAGTATGTATTTACAAAAAAAAAAGTATATAAGTAAGTTTATCGGTTGTCTAGTACCCCATACGACAGGGTACTTAATAGTACCTTAATTTGGGACTAGATGGCTCAGTGTGGCCCGGTGAGGCATGTCTTAAATATTTATTTATTATTTATTTATTATTTAGTTTAACACACTAAATTACTTATTTAAGCTTTACAACTAGTAACACGCCAACTTGGCCCTTGGTTCTATCATATTTTTACATACCTAACTATAAAATCACGAGTAAACATCTACTCGTTTGTCGTATATGGTGCGATGTTCATGTTATTACTAATAATTATTACTAGTCGCAACCATTTGAAGCGTTGTGGTGAACAGTAAGTAGTTTCCTAATAAATAAGCACCTCGTATGTAACGTCATCTGCACATACATGTCATTAGAATGTCGTTTGACAACATTTCGCGAACGCTACAAATGTCAAGTGATTTATGGAAAATTTAAGATAAGTCTTGTAAGACACTTCGGCTTTCATTGGACCTAAAAACTTTATACAATTTGTGATGTTACACTCGGTAAATAAGAATGTTGAACGAATTATGCCGTAAGTCCGTAGCTGTTAATCCCATAGATTTAATATATTAAGTCTATGGTTAATCCACTTGACTATTATATTATGAGACTTGCAATTTGTATCAAAGAAGTAACTAAAAGTGTCAAAATATATCGGATTATTGCAATTTACCTGACTTACCATCCTTATCATCTTGCAACCTGCAATATAATAAATATATAGCCATTTATAGCATTGTTGTTAAAACATAACCTCACGTTGTGACATAACATGTACTACCTATACAATGAACTTACCGTGTCAACTCTTTCGTATCCATCCCTCCTAGTCCATTTGTAAATAAACAAGTATACACCGGTTTTCAAGGTGTCGCCTGCTCCGAGGTCCCGGGTTCGATTCCCGGACGGGTCTATGTGGAAAAAGTGTTTTTCTACATTTTCTCGGGTCTGGGTGTTTGTGGTACCTTCGTTGTTTCTGGTTTCCAAAATACGAGTGCTTTAAATATTTATTCAAATTGGGGTCAGAACAATGTATGTGATGTTGTCCACATTTATTTTTCATTAAGGTATAAATAGTTAAAAATTTGTAACCCGACTACGTAAATGCAATGATTTCAAAATCACCCTATAAATTTGCTGTATTTTCGAAACATTTTTGTACTCAGAATTTTGCCTTCTTTAATTGATACCCCACAATAATTATTGTAGTCCATTTTTTTTTTTTTCAATGTACCCTAATATATTGTTGTAGCATTTGCCATAATAAGGAATTACTATTAAAACCTCATTCTCCAAAATTAGCTCAGTAGTTTAGCCGCAAATGTATATACACCGTGCAATTTGACCCACCTGTAAAAAAAAGCCCACGTTATTGGACCATTATGTATAACATCATGGCAGTGTTATTGATTTTTTTATTAAAAATGATTTTTGAATTTTTTTTAATTTTGATGCAGACTTTTAATTTTGTAACACGCTGTGACACGCCCAGACGTATTATTTTGCTGCGGCGGGGTCTCGGTTGAATGGACCTAACACAACTACATCTGTGTGCGTTCCAGCGTGTTTCAAAATAAATAGCTGTACCTACCGATAAGTATAAAATATTTTAACAAAAAAAAATTTTGATAAAAAAATTAAAGTAACACTGCCAAGATGTTATACATAATGGTCACATAACGTGGGCTTCGTTTTACAGGTGCTTCAAATTGCACGGTGTATACAGGGTGAAATTTTAACCACCTTCCAAATTTTAATATATCAATCTACGAGACAAAAACCAAATGACGTATTTTTTCCTTTGGTATAGCCCAGTACAAAAATGTCAAGATAAAGCACTTAGAAAATGTCCGCCAAAAATCTAAAATGTTTGATACGGCCGCCTAGCAACACTTATTTAACGCAATGCACATCACACTCATTCATTACGATATAAAAAGTTTTTCATTTTTTTTTATACCTAAACAGGCCTAAAACTGTAAAAATTTAAAACTATATTGCGAAAAATATTTTCGGGTGAAAACTTGATTTACATTTTTTACTTCATAAATGGGCTCTAAATACGATACTGAACGCCTACAAAAATTTTGGAATGTGGTTAAAATTTCATCCTGTATATACATAGATTGCTATAATCATAATCCTTCCTGTTGGCTTTGCCATAGTCGGGTAAAAATGGACTAGAATTATAAAACTTTAGAATAATTATTTATTACACTAAAGTTTATATAATTGTAGAACATTTTTTATTATTAACAAAACTGCAGCTATCAATTGTATTGAATACATTCAATATCCAAAGTAAAAAATATGTATTTATTTTGTTCTTTATGTATTAAACTGCTTAATAGATTTCTGGATGATAGGTATAGATAGTGCAAAGATAAAAATTCTACCCTTGATGGTAGAAAAGCGGCCTAAATATAAAGAAAAATTTTATTTCCAAAAAATTGCTGATTAGTAAGCAACGTAATAAGACACCAATTCCGGTGGCCAAGCAAGAAATGTCAGACTTTCATCATGCATTAACTCATAACTTGTGCCTTATTTCATGGTTTACGTCGGTAATTTTAGTGTAATTAACGATTTTGTCAATTAACAAATCTACGAGTATTAATCTCTGACATAGAAAAAATTTTTAATTTCAACGTGTTTTTTGCAAAATTAACAACAAAACCTGCCACTGTTTGATTACGAAATATTCAGAGGTCTGAAACCTTTAGCTGATTATTTGATATTAAAACAAAAATCTGAGATTATTTCAAGACGCCTATTACAAAATATAAACAGATTTTAAAGAGAATCGAATATCAGAGGCAACAACTATTAACTACAAAATCATAACAATCATAGTTAATCACTAGTAATTTTAACACAAAGTTTATGAATTTTCCGATCTATTTAAAACTAGCTGCTCCATTAGCGGCTTTGCTCGGGTATACTAAAGAAGATAATGCAAGCAAATGATCGGTTTATGACCTGATATTTTCTTCTATACAAACCTTACAACAAGAACTACAAAAAGAATTATCGAATTTAGTGTTTACGCGAGCAGAGCCGCGGGCGAAGAGCTAGTAATAAATAAATATACAACTGAAAATAATAGTACTGACATAGAGCGGGTTATTATTATATTTTCGGCGAAATCAGCAAATGTAGAAGGTAAAGATGTAACACGCTGATTGGGTAGAACACGTTGATCATTGTCTTTCTGTCTGGATCAAAAGTAATTATAACAAAGCTGTTTGGCGATAAGAATGAAAAGGATGGTGGTAACAGCAGGCAAGATCTACGGAAGCTTTACCTACTACTAGTACGCCAGAGCCGTCATTATTGTAGTTCATAAATACTCTATATACATATATAGAAACGTGTTCAGATGAATGCTTTCCTAATTATGACACTTTTAACTAAAAGGGTCGAAACGTGCTCATTACCTTTTATGAATGACTGAGATAATTTTAAGTAGGTTCAAAATTATCTACGGTGGGTCATTTGTTTCATAATACATAACAGTTTTTAAATCTTTCAAACATAGTGTTTTTTAAGTGTCTAACTGTTATTTTATTGACTCAGGTTTAGTATATATTGTAATAACATAAATCGTTAAATAATAGTGTGACGTAATAACCTATCCACTCAACTGAATACAATACAAAAAAGAATATTGCATAAAAGCGCTCAACACAAAAGGCAAACGACGAGGAACGTTTTAGCACCTCCATAAAAACTGAAGCGAAACTACGGTCAATAAATTAATAAGTCATCGTCAAATGCCTCCAATTACCGGACAATATAAAGCAGAGTCAAGCAGGTAAACAAAATAGAGCTGTTATAAATTTTACAAGAGGCGAAGCGGTCCCGCGCCCACACTGGCTTCGACCGCATTATGAATTTTTTGTGTACTTTTTGCTCGATGGCATTCGCTTTGTGGGCTTACTTCCGTCGGTGTTTTTTTTTCTGGTGGCGCTAACTCTAGACACAAAAGCGGCAATGTTGGAAGTGAAATAAGTGCGGGCGCCACAGGCTTTTGCCAGCCACCCTGGGCACACGATGACCAAAAATGACCGCATTTGAACACCGTGCGTCATGAAACTGGTATGCAATGTTACCACTTTTCATCTTTACTTAACTTTAGCATCTTGGGCGACCAATTCAGTCAAGTCGTTATATATAATATGATAATTGTTTGTCATCCTCAGAGTTTTATAATATTTTATATACTAAAATCTCTATTTAAGTCACCTAATAATTATCACCTAGGGCAGTTTAAATGTTAATTCAAGGAATTTTGTTTTCAATTATCACTGTAATTTAATTGTTCTCAAAACATTTATTTGCTTGCAGCCATTTTGGCTGAGTAGGTATAACCGTGTATTTTTATAAGTTACGCGTAATTAGTAAGTAGGTATGTTATTAAATAGAACTAGATGAAAGTCTGATTTAAAGAAGATTGTATTATATTAATTTCTACAAAGATTACCTTAACATGAAGTGATGTTGAAGATGACGTTACCTGTCAATTATAAGTACTCGTAAATTCTCGAAGGTACCGTATAAGCTGCATGCTTTTAAAGTGCGTGTTTGCATTAACTCAAAGCTTTGTGCTTTGTGTACCTGTTAACTTTCCCTTAGCGCCACTGCCACGTTTTTTCAACCTTATAAGGTTGAGGTGGGGTGTTTGTGTTTTGTCTCTTCCACAGATAATCGGTATTGTCTCTCAAGAGCCAGCGGCATGAGAAAAGAGGCTTCTGTACTCGGAACTGTAAGCCACTTCAACTTTGCCCAAAGGACTTTCAAGCCTGTTTGATTTAAGTTAAGTTTAATTTTCCTAAGCACGGCTTAATGTATTTAAAGTCTTGGAGAATCGGCACTTCAGTGTCCTTTCTTGAAACAACCGATATACTTTTAAACTTAAAACTATCACAGTAACGTTAGAATGTAGCTGTTTACGTATGATTCATTCTGAGTTGCATAAAAAAACCTCTGACTCATTACTTTTTGCTACGACATATTTGGCTGATGCCGACCAAAGTACATTTGGAATTTTAAATTTACTTTGGTCAGGAAGGACTTAAACTGAATAAACGTGTCGATGCGTGTCAGCTTTTGAGCCTGACGGTTTTCAGTTTATATTTTAAGTGTCCACTATTGTGCAAATAGCAACTTGATCGCAATAGCAATATGTTATTAAACAACAAAAAAAGGATCAGTTTAGTGTTACAATTATTACAATAGCTATGAGATATAATATAAACAATTATATAAAAAAATCTGCGTGATGACAATTTCTGCCTAACCGTGACGCGTTGATATCTTTTCCTAGGCGCACTTGTTTCAAATAAATAAAATACTATAAATAACCGAATTAACAATCCTCAGTTAGCTGATTTAGTGCAGTGAAGATAAAGTGATGATACTTATCTTTGTCAATATATACCATGCTGTTACAATCTGTTATCCAACATTTTAGGAAAATTATATCATATAAGGAGTTAACCTAGTATGAAGTTTAAATCGTGGCTTATATTAAGTCTCCTTTTTTTTCTGTTAGTTTCCGCATCCATTCTGTCCTTATACTTCTCAAAGAATAACCATATACTTAAGGCTGCTGTTGAGGTAGTTAAAAACTACTTTTGTAGTATATTTGATTAGGCCAAGTCCTTTGGTAGGTATTTAGGTTAATCTTACCGAAACACAGGTGGTAGATAGAGTTAGTTATAGTTACCATCAATCTGGGATCGACTGGCCTATCACATTTGTTGGTATCCAAATGTATTTAGCAAAAGAATAAAAGTTTTTTATTACTTTTATTTGGATATCCAAAAGCAGAGCCATAAATAGGTATACATTGGTGTGACAGATGAAAAATAGTACATAGTCAATAATAGAATATCACAACGAGGTTATTTTTTTAACTAAAGACAAAGTTAAAGCAATAGTTATTTACTTTGGGATCAGTGTATGTGATGTTGTCCACGTTTACTTTATACAGGGTGAAATTTTAACTACTTTCCAAAATTTTCATAGACGTTCGGTATCGTATTTAGAGCCCATTTATGAAGTAAAAACTGTAAACCAAGCTTTCACCCGAAAATATTTTTCGCAATATAGTTTTCAATTTTTACGGTCCTAGGCCTGATAAGGTATAAAGGGATAATCAAAAACGTATGATAAATGAATAAATGAGATGCGAATCGCATAAAAAAAGTGTTGCTAGGCGGCCGTATGAAAAATTTTAGATTTTTTGCGGACATTTTCTAAGTGCTTTATCTTGTCTATTTTGTACTGGGCTATACCAAAAGAAAAAATATGTCATTTGTTTTTTGTCTCGTAGATTGATATTTTAAAATTTGGAAAGTGGTTAAAATTTCACCCTGTATATATAAATTACAAATATGTAAATGGAAATTTGTTAAGAGCGCCTAAATTGTAGATTTTTTCGTGACTTTAATTTTGTAAAATCTTTTTCTCATCGTACTTATAACTAATTGCAGTTGACTCCTTCATGGATAGTCTGATATGGTTTCGAAGCCCCCTATTGTACGCCTCTAAGTTTGACCTAGACTAGACTAGAAATTGACCTGGCCGGGATTCGAACCCGGATCCCTTAGTAGTAGGTGTACTACCGCACGTGTGTAGTAAAGCTTATTTGACAATATTTTGATGTCTAGTTTTGTTCTTATCGGGTATACTGCGGTGTTGTATTAGAAGTCCTAATTAGGATTCCACAATTATTCACCTTGAAAAGCGATTATGCTCGATTACGGGCTAATCATTGTCGGCGAAGGTCCCAATAAAACTACAATCAGCCGCTTCCCAGTACCAATGAATAAGCACATCGACAGGTAGCAATTAGGGGACGCAGGTTCGGACTCGTTAGTCGAAAGCGGATAATTTCTTCATCGCGTCCGTGTGAGGTCCGGCCTTCGAAGCCTCGCCGACTTTGACCATCTATACGTAGAGCTTGATTAGGTTAAGGTCGGTCGGAAATGTAAAAGATAGTATAAAAACCACGGAGTATGTAGCTATAAATGTTATTTTAAATGAAATTATCATATTCTTTTTAGAGAATTTGAACAATGCTAATAGTGATATCAAAATACCTGTAATATTATGCGAATGTGTTAGTTTATGTTATGGATCCAGAAAAAACAAATGCTTGGAATTATATCTATTGCCGTTGCCTACTACTTCTATTTGCTATAGGTCTGTACATCTACACATTATGAAATAGAAAGATGTGATGTAATATAAAAATAGCTTTGAATGTTTAGAGCTGGTTTAAGCTCTAAAACTAGTAAACCAATTTAAATGAAATAAAGTATTTAGATGGTTTTAGTCCCGGGAAATGACATAAAATAGTTTTTATGCTAGAAATTTGGATGAGGTTTCAATATTTCGTAACCGATTTGGATGAAATTTGGTTAAGAATTTGAGACACTAAAAACTACTAGTTTAGCATGCATAGTAATTGTACTTGTTATTGGTACTTGCTTAAATGTGGTGATGGAGGGGTGCAAGAGTGTACAGAGAATCTATATTTACTCAATTTATTATAGCGGTACAAATAGCGATTATGAAAAAAATTGTGCATCGTAATCGCGTTTGTTTTTTTGAAATACTGAAAACTACAACTCCTTCTAAGCGACAATTGATGTTATTAAGATATATTTGTTTTATATTTGTTTTCATTTTAATATAACACATTAAATAGCAACTTGATTGGAGGTTGTACACATACCTCCAATCAAGTTGCATGGAGAGTAGCATTTAGCGAACATGTTTATAATGCCTTTGTAAGCATAAGAGCCAAACTCAACAACAAACAACAAGTCATCATCTTCACCTTTTTGGAACTGGTATTGAAAACAAGATTTTGAAAATCGTGAGTAAATATTTGCTTGCCTCACAATTCCTCAGAGTACGATGAGAGCAGCAAAAAACACGTTAACAAGAAGGGTCCTGTGGGAGCGGCCGCTGGGAGAGAAGAACATATACGTGAAGTACTGGCGGGAATGAGAAAGAAGATGCCCCGCCCACAACCACCCACGAAGCCGTAAACAGTCCAAATCCTTTGCACGCTTTCATGTATCCCAAATCGAAATCGTTTCGAGTACCCTATAGTCCATCCCGCAAGCAAGAAATATATCTGGTTCATTTACAATAAGGCATAGATTCGGTTGAAATACGTAAATAAGTTATTCCGTGTTGTTCTCCTTTTGTGATGGAGATCATAATGATAAATAACTCAGAGCATAGGTCCAGTGAGAGAATAATAATTGATTTTGATGTCTTAAACATAACATACCTTGCATGAATATCTTTAGCGTCGTTCCTCGCCGCCATATTATGTTGTTTGATTTGTTTTATTTTATTAATCTTTTCATTCAACTGTCAAATACAATGTTCACAAGTATTTATCTTTTTTTGGCTAGACTTAGAAAACGTTTAACCCTTTTTTCTTTAAAATGATATGGGCAATTAACTCGTAGAATAAAAATCATCTAACACCATACATAGTCCACGGATAAAACTACAATAGCAATAAATTTATGATTATGACTTAAGTAATAAGAACCTGCAACTGATCATCCAGTCCAGGTTACACAACACTAAACAAAACGATCTTCAATTGAGTTTAAAACTGCGCAAGGTCATTCAAATTCTATATATCTGATGGGAAGCAAGTTTGTACAAAATGTTCAATTTATTGGATGGGTAGCTGTATAAACTGTTCTCTTGTTCTCTTCTACTAGTAAGTATTAAAATATAGATTTAATTTGCGTTTTCGACAGATATCTTACTTTATCTACTTACCTTCAAATTTTGATTATCTGAAAGTCAAGTGTAATCATTCATCAAAAATTTTCATAATTATGGTTATGACTTCAGTATTCAATATTAGACCAAAAAATATCAAAGGTATTCCGTTCCGCGCCCAACGGCAGCCTATAATTTGTGCATCTGCATCAGGTCATAATAAGGGGAACGTGACGCAATAACTTGCACATCCCAGGGAAGGACAACGCATAATTTTGATCCATTATATCGACCGCAAAATTGTCCCTAGTCACACCGTGACGACAAGCGATGTAGAGTCGCCGGGAAATGTTAGCAAAAGTTAGTAAAAATTACGACAATTCGATTTGTATCTTTGTAAAAAATACGGGTCCGTGGCTTATGACCCTAGTGGTGTATGCACCCGTGGTCGTAGCACCCGAATCTAATAATTTTATGATTCATTTTTTTTGTACTTTTTCACGTAGGTAGTACAGGTAATGTCAAAAGTGAGCCTTAACTAAAATATATATTTTAAACTACATGGTTTCAAATATTATGACGTGTCAAAAAGTGGTAAAAAGAATATGGTTTAAGTTTAATAGTTGATTGTTTTTAATTATTATTGTCACAAATTTCAAAAGGGAATTTTACACGTAAAGTTTAACTTAACAATACTTTTTATGACCAATTATTACAATATTGAGCTATTTTCTTGATATAGGCAATTAAAAAATGAGATTGAAATACCAATTTTTACTAGGGTACTTACCTGTACTTACCGTTTTAATAAATAAATATATGATTCGAAATATTTAAAAGTTTTTTTTAACTAATATCCAAGTAAAAGCTTTTCTAATAAAAATAGTTAAAATAAATATATTACAATGCCTTTTATGCCTGCCAGTACATTTGGTTAAAAAAAATCTTCAAAGTCAATTAAACTGACCGGCTGCTACGACCACGGGTGCAAACACCACCACCACCACCATAAGTCACGGACCTAAAAATACAGCTGCTGATATAGTTATGTATTTTTAAAACATATTAATACTCACACAGTGACACAGTTCTTTAGTCACTTGACTAAGTTTAAGTATTTTATTATATAATATCACACCGTACTTCAAATGCGTATACGCATACTGATACTTAACAACTTTCTTTTTACATCGAACTCAGTCCAAGCTGACTACATGAACACACTCCTTAAAAATTGCATTGTGGGTATGTCAACAGTAAAAGTAAAACAATTTTTTCAAGGTTTTAACTTGCATTGATGTCGTGTTTGTTCGGATAGAATCTTACAACTGAATTTTTAAGCAGTTATCTTCAACTGATTGAGCTGTTTTTTTTATTGTGATAGTTTGGATGAAAATTTATGGTTTTGCTGTGTGACGTCATTCTAATTCCAACATGGCGGAACACCCAAGATGGCAGACAATTTTATTTTAATGTAGGTACTCCTCCTACATTAAGGGTCAAATTAAAGGGCTTGCTCAGAATAAAAGGAAAAAAAGTTACGTCACTTTATTGTTCATTCCATATTCAATTTAGAATGCTAAATCCAAATAAATTGTTGTAACTTTAAGTCCAATATGGCGTATTTCTAAAGATGGCGGTCTAAGTTAACTATACTTTCCCACAATATGAGTATCAAATAGAAAGATTTGCTGAAAATACGAATGTGAGTTGAATTCAGTTGCTACAATCAACGCATAAGCTGAACAGATTTAAGAAACCTGTCTAGCGATAGCTAAAAATTTAAAATAAATTGAAAGTAAAATACATTTCATGAGTTTACGCGAACACTATACAATAAAATAATTTAAGTGGCATTCTATAATTACTGTATCCGGGATCAAAACTTTGATGATTAAAAAAAATAATGGGCATGTACTTTATTTAGAAAAGACTTAGTGTCGCCAACTATTGTGTATTGTGTTTTTAATAAAAAGAAACACTAGTGATTTCTTGTTAATATTATTTATTTTACTGTATAAGTATTGTATAATATAGTCGCATTTTATTACAATATTAATCGCGCTCTTTCTTAAATTTAAATGGCCATAATACCCTGACATGAGGTCTGCCTGGCATGTATTCAAGGAAAATGTACCTACTAACGTTTATAGTTAATTATGCATATTGTAATACTACATACTTGCATGGATGTATGGAACCATAATTTATAAGAAATTCTTGCTTAATATGAATGAGAATTTTGCATAAAACAGTCATAATTTATAATATCCACTTTATACACTGTTGATCACGTCTAATAAATAGTTATTCAAGTACAAAATCAAGTTGCCAATGTGAAGATTCATTGCGTTATAACACTTGGAATTTTAGGGTTAAGTGTTAAGCGTTTTGTAATGTTAAAAATCACGGTTTTATAACCGACATTAGATACTACCTGTTAAACAGAATTACGAAAAAAAGAGCCGACGGTCGGTCTGCCTCGCGCGTTCAAAACAAATAAAATGTTAAAAGGTGAGCGATGCATTAAGTGCGTATAAACATGTTGGTGTAGTGTCAATATTTGCGAGCGTTTTCCCATGGGAACCTGCGCCCGCGCCTGCGCGCTAAATCACTTGGGTGCGTGTGCTCTTGCGGCTTTTCCTTTTTGCTATTGAAACGTCAATATCTTCCTCAAGGTCCTGTGGACATCGCCAGAAATCAATTAAATTAATTAACTTTCATTCTTAGCCTTTGTACTTTAAAACATGCGTTTTGCAATAAAGATATGTGTATTTATTAACATGTTTTTTTTTTAATTTCGTATAACGGAGTGTCAGTCAATGTTACTTTAAATTCTGTGTTCATATTGCGTACCTAGAGGTAATAATAAAAACCAGATGTCGGTGCGGGGCCATGCGCAGTGTAGAACTGTAGGGTTCCGTAGTTGCACATCACAAATGTCGACTTTTTGATTTTGTTATGCTATATCTTTAAATGGTTTATAAATAAATATGTATTACCTACTATAAGTTACCAACAACAACTTTATTTAACTGATTTTTAATAAAATTTGTGTGGAATTTTTATTCTTCAATAATAAATTTTAAGTTACACTTTATTTTTACTATTTGACCCACAATATTTAGCAGAACTATCCAATGGAGCTCAAACCATATAGTAAAACAAGAAACCCTTAAAACAATTCTTTCTAAAAATGATAAAATTATCACATTATGTCAGTTTTATTGTTATCTTAAGTACCAACTGCAAATGTATTACGATCATTTCGACAATATTATAAGTTACAAAGAAACGTCAAAGTGTTATAATAAATCGTTGGCGATCGGTCTCGAGAATCCGGGCGATGATCACGAATATTTGTCGTGTGATGTCAGGAGCAGGGCACCGGCGAGATAAGGTAATTGTAAATACGTGTAGCTGTCCCTCCAATATATGGCCGGTGTGGGATGCCGCCCGCCTTCCATCTACCTACAGTTTAGCAGCTCCATAACTACATATCCACTCGACCCTGTCGCGTAAAATAATTTAATCGTAAACTCATCTTACTGAAACATTTTTTTTATATTTTCGATAAAACACCTCACTTTAGATCCAAATTAGAATGATATCCTTCTTTCACTTCCGTGTTCCTGCAACCGATTCCATCCTGTCCTGCAAACACACCCTATTTAACATAGATTAAGCTCTTCAGATTACAATCATTCCAAATTACCGAAGAAATCACAATTATCAAGGGTTGTATCTGAGAACCTGCGAGTCGACATGTGTCGGCCGACCGAGCAACTACTCGCGGACAGGTACCTGCGATGGTATGCCGATACGCTCCTATAATGATGTTAAAACAAACTGTTAGAGTGTCATTAACGCGACTCAGAACCCAAATGGGGGAGGCCCATTATAAAAATTTGTCCCATCCGCTTCGACCTAAATTTATGGTTATCGGGTTCTCCGTTTTTAGGCCATCCAAATTTTATTGCCCCAAGATTAGAGTGGGAACACTGATAACGATGTTTTAGACGTTCGATGCATGTCGTTTCGGCCAATCAATGGGCGCTCATCGCATACCACATATTTGACGCTCACTTAAAGATCACTCTCAATTATTTATGTAGCTATTGGTTTGAAAATAAACAATTTACACACATTAGTTTGAAGAATTTGAAATTTTCGGTCACGTAAGCAAATTTTTTTTCTAATGAATTCTTTATAGTAGCCTTACGTAGGACTCGGAAGTTTCAAGGGTTAGAGCAGTCGCTCAAAGTGAAAGGTGGATTCGAGCACGTAATGCAATCGAAACTTCCGCTCAACGAATTGTATTTCCAGTCAATGATATGAATGGAAATACATTCCAGTATTTAAACTTGAAAATATATGTCTTGACCCGAACCCGCATCTCCATGTATACCGCGCGCGGTGCTTTTCCAAATAAGCTACCGAGACACTACGTCGCAGAGGCAATTTTTCAAGCATATTCTTATCGCTGTAAGCCAGCGTAGTTTCATCAAAATAATGTTAGGAATTTTGCACTCTTAACACCCGAAAGAAACAATTTTATAGATGGTTGACAGTCAGTTAAGATGAAATGGATATTTAAATACTTTGTATGATATTTTAGCAGCTTAATTACAATTATAATATCAGATAATTGTTCATATATCCGAAATGTGTGTATTCTACTCCTAGGCTTTAAGTTAAATAGTTGTCATGTGATTATTTTATATTTGTATATGAATGTTGATTTAAAAAATGAGTTGCCATCCCATTTAAGTAGTATTTACGAGCGAAGTGCGCATATAGAGGAAATTAATTAAAAAAAATATTTTGCGTTAACATGCCAATTATTAAATTTATCAAATCAAATGGAATAATTACAGCATAGCAGAATTTTATACATATTATAATTATTTAAAATAGAGCAGTGTTCCGGCAGCAAAAAGGTCTCCGTCCTAGCATGTGTCATCGTAGGCCGAGGCCCTGAAGCTGATTTTCAGAAGCAGGCGAAAGTTAAGGATGCATGGCAGCGGCCACCGCCACGATTCACGTGATAAAAACAATTATTATTTATTACAAAAAAAGTGTAGAGAGCAGGTAAATAAAGTGTATATACTAAAAAAACTATATTAAAATATAATGTACGATAAAAGATTGGTTACACCTGGCCATTTGATGGCATTCAATATTCATCCATAGCAGCTCTAGGATCATGATACGCACAGATGTGAATCCACCTTAATAAACAAACTTTAGATTAATTTTCCAGTTCACTTAAACTTGCTACGTACTGAATATATTTCTAAAAATACACAGTTATTAAACATTTTTAGTGCCTCGTAACGAGGTAGGAAATCATATGTTGATATCTGTAATTATATTTATTACAGTCAATGGTCAAGAGAATCAAGGATTTCTTACTTATCGAAAAAACAAAGAACCGGGTATAAGTTAGGGAACGTTCGATTGGTCTAGCTCGTAAGAGGCTTAAGTACCTCCGTGGCGGAGTGGTGTACACACCGGTTTTCAAGGTGTCGCCTGGTCCGAGGTCCCGGGTTCGATTCCCGGACGGGTTAATGTAGAAAAAATGTGTTTTTCTACATTTTCTCGGGTGTGTGTGTGTCTGGGTGTTTGTGGTACCTTCGTTGTTTCTGGTTTCCAAAATACGAATGCTTTAAATAGTTCTTCAAATTGGGATCAGAACAATGTATGTGATGTTGTCCACATTTATTTATTATTTAATTAAAACAATAAAAGTTGTATTGCAAAATACAACCTATTTTGAATGTTATAGCTTGTTAATTTTCTTCTCCTAAAACCAAATACATACACAAGCAACGCATAGCATCATGGTCTAGTTTTCTAAATCTCGATAGTCTGTCGTACATATTTATTAATATTATTTAAAATCTCATAGTACGTAACACGGGAGCCGTTGGTTGCTCGTAATGTATTGTATTTTATGGCTGTGGCCTGCGGTATGCAAAACTTGACTTCGATAATCTCACGTACGCCAACCAAACTCAAGTTGCGGTCGTCAATTACAGTTTATCGCAATTGTGAACTTTATCACAAGAGCCGAAGGCATTTTTTCGAGATAATCTTAATTGAAAACTACACTGAGGAGTATTTATGCGGTAGAACAGCAAAGACTGGTCCACGACGGGTTCGCGTCAATAAGTTATTATTTCTGCAAATATTCCAGTGTCACTTACAAATGCGTTTGGATTATGATTTAAGGCCTCATTACACTAATATTCACATTTAACGTAAAATTTTATTTAGAAAATTTGAACGAACCGAATTTCTTTCCTGCAGTAGAAGTAGGTATAGGTATACTGAAGTGTTTTGGTGGAACGTGTAGATGTGTATTTAAAGAAAATTGTAAGCAAATGTATTGATGAAGGCATTATCTTCATCTAGACAGATTAAGACTACATGTTTATTATGATCATTAAGAATGTATAAAATCAATAAAGTAATGTTGACCTACATAGCACCTAATTTCAATTGAGGGCTCGTTTTTTTATAATTACTATTTTAAAACCAGTTGCGCACACAACAAATAAATAATTGACAAAAAACTTTATTTAAATGTAGTACTAATTAATGAAGCAATAATTAATGAAAATATAATCGATTTTCCATTACACTAACCACAAAAATAAATTATTGTAGGTAAAGGTTGAGTGCATCGCGGGAGGCAACTAATAGGAAGGGCGTGCATGCGAGATATAAATATAGTTATTATTTTTAGTGGAAAATATGTCACACACAGATCATTAGATACCTAGCAGAAGATCTATCGCAATTGATACCTGTCATGTTGCCCTTGCCACTGAACTTGTTTAAAATCTAAATTAAGGCACTTCAGTGCAATCACGTTTCTCGTAACATCTCTAAAACTAAAACAGTTAAGAAATAGGTATATTGATTTTGATAGGAACGATGTTGTGCCCACTGTAGGTATGGTGTTAAATTTAAAACGAACACTTTATTTGCTTACATAATAAAGCCTCTTAGTTTGATAATGGTTTGACTAGATCAAAACTCTTGTGATGAAATTATGAAGCCATAAATAAAAAAAGAAACTTTCTTCGTACGACTTTGCACTTTTTAATGTGCAAGGCTAATTTTAATAAAATTAACATTTTGTTAGAGTCAAGTGTCCCTCACCATCAGACAGTTAAAAGTTTATTTATTTAATATAAGGACGACAGCACTTAGGTTCAACACTTGGGCGTCTTATGTACTCGTACGTACCTGAATTAAATATGATTTTACAATAAAAATAGCCCAGAAGTTAAAAGGAAAACAGTTATGTTAGGTAATTAAGATAAAGAGTAAAAAAGTAAGTAAAGTAACAGCCTATAATCATCCCACTGCAGGGAAAAGGCCTCCATCATTGAATTCAAATTACTACAGCAATGATGGGTGTTCCGGCATAATCACCACGCTTACCAAATGCGGATTGGTGATCACAAACCCGAGCAACGTTCGAAAATTCGAAACTTCTTTGTTGCCCGACCCGGGATTCGATCCTGGGACCCCGAGATCTTGGCCCGGTATTTAAACCACTAGACCAACGGGGCGTTGAGATAAAGAGCAGCTAGACCTATTGGTCAGTGTTTTTATTTATTATTAAACACAGATTTTGTAAAATTAAATTTATAAATATTTATTTATTCTTATTAATTTACAGTTAAAGTTAAAAAAAATTAAAATTTATAAATATTTTTTCGGACCAAATAAAAATTATAGATCAACATAATCAAAGCCTGCATTCGCGACTTGCAACTGTACTGACCGTAGCCTGACACGCCTTTGTCCGGTTTTTGTTATTTTATAAAGTTATTACAAAAATGACAATATCTTTTCCTTTACGCATGATGTCGATTCGTTTCGCGTATTGCGCCGTTGTCTTACAAAACGTCGAGCTCATTAAGTAACTAGCGGCACAATACAACGTAAACAAACACATCTGATTATGAATTATTTGATCGTGCACTGCGCATACAAACAGTAGTAAATAATCATCAGTAGCTGCAGCACTTGTCATTCTGTTTATTCCCTAAATGTATGTTTAATATCGGTACAAAAAACCAATGGATTAACAAAATATAAAGTCTATCTCAAATACATTAACGAAAACTTTCATAACGAAAGCACAGTAAAAGTCGAATGAAAAAAATCTGCTTTAGTATGGCAAGTTCACAAATTATTATTGAGTAAACTTAAATGAACACGATAGGTTAACAATGTCATATATTTGCACAGTTGCAATTAAGATTGTCAAAGTAACCTTTGTCTATTGTTCTTTACGCTGATTGTAGCAATGAATATTCATGGTTATTTAACAATAAATATTCTAAGCAGAAATCCTGTTTCAATACCTTGTAAAGTTCACTGGGGTGTCCGCCTGCCTCTAAGCCGAGAATACTTTAACACACTTAAGCAAGTTATTCTAGTGAAGACCATTAAAGCTTAACTTACAAACACTTCGTCGTACTTCACTAACAGACATAATCATCGTAAAAGTAGAACCACAGGAAAATGGTAAGTCAAAATTAAGTTAAACTTACTTCGTTTGAATCCATTGATTACAGTCCTAATAAATACATATATTATCATCGCACATTCTGGTCTTTGCCTTTTCTCCGTAAAACATTGTTAATAGGCATAGCTTTTTTATTAACGACACGGCACAATTTTAAAACATACCTACCTCGACGACCTCCGTATATTCGAGTGGCACTAGCACAGGTTTCAAAGGTGTCCCCAACTCTGATGTCCCGTGTTCGATCCCCATTGGGTCAATGTAGGGAAACACTTTTCTAATATATTCTGATCTGGGTGTTGTTACCTTTGTTGTTGCTCATTCCTTTTAACAGGTTATTAAGTCAGCTACATAATTGGAATCTGAACAAGTTGTGAATTGAGATCTTTTTCGTAGGCTCAGAGACCATATCAAATAGAATTTAATTAGGTTACCTTTTTGTTAATTCAAGTCCATAGATTGTTATTAATTAAAAGTTGTACAAACATTGATCACATAATTGCACGATATATATTTCAAGTCTTGATCAATCTATAGATAGTACCTACTATTTCCTCTTTACGCAAGTTCTAAGTCCATTTATCCCGGCAAGGACAAATCCTTACGGAAAACCACAAAGCTATAAATGTCAACGTCTCTACAAATGGTTCATAATAATTTTGTAATACTGAGATTCTAAGTAGAAATATTAATATACAACTTAGGTTACTCTTTGAATATTATAAAATAATGGTTAGGTTGCATTAGTGCACATTGTAGTTGTTACTGGCACCCATTGCTAAATAAAGTTTGTCTCATCAGTCTAAATAATATAAGCTTGTTCGTGAAATGAAATCACAGTTTATAATCTGAGTGAATGTTGTTTTTTTAACGATGAAGAGTTGTTAGCAGGGAATTTCGCGATATTATTACATCTTCTGATTTTAAGGCTCTCTGAAACTGCTACGAATCAACATCGCATATTCGCATGGTCTTTGTTGACATAAAATTTCATTAAGTACGATTACGTGCCCGCCAATTTATAGGTACCTACAGATAATAATTGTCATGAATCCACATCAAGTCCACAGCGGAAAATAAACCTTTCAAAAAGGAGGAGTTTGCTATTACCGCCATTTTGCTAATGAATAGTGTCTTTTTCGGACAATACTCCTTACGCCACCTCTTACGACGCCTAGCAGTCGAAAAGACTTGGTTTATTTAGTTTTCGGCCGGCATCACATAGTATTTAAAAGAAGTGGCAATTTTTATAAAGGCATGCATGACTCACGACAACAGGTAAGTACCGACATAGTAGACTCAATAATTGCGGACATTGTCAGTTAAGTGTTATTTTTGTACGGGACTGTTACTTATCTAGATTTTATTTCCTATCTATGCACTATTAGTAACAAAGATGTATATGTATTTAACCGCTAGACACAGGTGATGCTTAATTACATGGACAATACTTAACTTTAAAAAGCTGGAATGTGAGCACGGTGCATTCCTTAATGTTGCGAGTTGCAAGCAAATGGATGTTATGCTTTGAATGATACGTGGGTAACACTGAAAATGTTTAGAACTGGCCAGTTAGAAACATTGATCATAAAAACTTTTTTTGAATTTCAATTTTAAAACTCTTTGGTAACTTAATGTAGTATATTGCATTCATTTGTCATTTTTTTGGCGGCAAATCTAAGTCTCTTGTTACACGTGAAAATGAACCTAACGCGAGAAAATTTTCGTTCAATGTTTTATTATGACTTTCGTTGTGGCCTTACTCAACAACAAAGCTATGATAGGCTGCGATTAGCATTTCTTAATGAAGCCCCATTTCGTGCCACTATTTACAATTGGTTTAACGAGTTTAAGCGTGGACGTAGCAATCTCAATGATGATCCACGTGAGGGACGTCCTTTAACAGCGACTACTGAAGATACGAGTAACATCAGTGCTGTGCGACGCATGATAGAGGAAGATAAGAGATTGACCTATCAATAGATACGGGCAAGCCTAAGCATTGGTATGAGTCAAGTTCAAAAAATATAACACGAACATTTAGGCGTCAGGAAGCTTTGTACCAAATGGATTTCCCATACTTTAACCGACGACCAAAAACACCTTTGCATGGACTGGTGTCACCAAATGTTAGATAAGTTTAACGAGGGAGACTCAAATGTTATATTTGACATCGTCACAGGTGATGAAAGCTGGATATATTGCTATGAACCCGAAACCAAATGACAATCAGCTCAGTGGGTGTTTCCTTTCGAGGATCGGCCAACTAAGGTAAAGAAAGGAAGAAGTCAAGGAAAAAGGCGATTGCCTCATTCTTTGGTCGGAAAGGTCATTTCGGGTTAAAGTTTAGAATATGGACCACTGAGTTAAGAGGCGGGGGAGGGGGAGGGGGTCCGGGTGGTGGTTAGGAACCCCCAGTGAAGTCAGGGGGGCTCGGGAATAAAAAAATTTTTTTTTTTGAAAATATTTTGAGTCTTGTGTTCAAAAATTCTTTTTTTTGGGTATTTGAGGCACTCGGTGGCCGCTGCCGCGGAACGTTCGCTACGCTCTCTCGCCTTCACGCCTTTGTGTGGTCACTGTTCTAACCTAACCTAACCTAACCGACACTTTTCCTAACCTACTGAACTTTGCAGGCAAATAAATATCATTACATGGTTTTTTTTTGATAGTAGTATGAGCACCATACATAAATCGCGTTTCATTTAACAAACGTAAAAAAATATGCAAACCTGTTGTCAAAAAGTGAAATGGTCATAGAAAATGGATTTTTTTTTTCTCAAAATGCGCAAATCTCCGCAAGTTGAAACATTGCATAAATTACTACTTAAGTAACTACCATTTAGCCACAAAATTGCGGAATCCCAGAACTCCGGTCCATATTTCAAACTTTATCCTCATTTCGCGACAGTTGTGCTAGAAGATAGAAGGACAGTTACTGCAGACTGGTATTTCAATCGCTGTTTGCCTGTTGTCTTAGAAAAAATTCGACAGCAGCGCCCTCGAAGCAGGATCCTCCTTCACCACGACAATGCTTCAGCGCACTCCGCAAAACGGACTGTTGAATATTTGACTATGGCAGGTGTCGAGATCAGGACTGTATGGCGGATGATATATATATCATCCGCCATACAGTCCTGACCTGGCGCCCTGCGACTTTAATTTATTCCCAAGTACTAAAGATAAAATTCGAGGTATTCTATTTACGAGCCCTGAAGATGCGGTGAAAGCGTACGAAAATGCCATAGAAGAGACCTAAGGAAGAATGGGTCCACTGCTTTTCTCAGTGATTCCATCGAATGCGACGATGTGTAGAGAGAAACGGAGATTACTTAGAAAAACAATAAAAGTATTGGCAACTTTCTACATAAAGCCGTACCTAAGTATGACCTTCATCATAATCACCATCCTATATCAGCCGTGCCGCACAGACCTCTATCTACGGAAGAAATTTTAATCACCATCCAAATTTTAACACAACAATCTACGAGAGAAAAAACAAATGACGTACGTTTTCTTTAGGTGAAACTAAGGTTAGCCCAGTACAAAAAGGTAAAGATAAAGCACCTAGAAAATGTCCGCCAAAAAAATAAATTTTGGATACGGCCTCCTCGCAACACAATTTTTACGCGATGCGCATCTCACGATACAACTCATAAGTTGCTGATTTTCCTTTCATACCTTCACAGGCTTAGGATCGTAAAAATTGAAAACCATGTTGCGAAATATTTTTGGGTGAAAACTTGACCTTCCTTTTTTAATTTTATAAATGGGCTCTAAATACGATATTTAATGCCTTTAAACAATTTTAAAATTTTGAATGAAAAAGTAATCCTGTAATGAAAAAGTAATGGTGTATTTTGCTTTGGTGGAGAAGAGACGGCTGCTGCCCGACTTCTCTGGCAGCACTCCTTTAAAATCAGTTAAAATCAAAATCAGTTAAAATCAGTTTTATTTCTGCAAATAGGCCCCAGGAGGCGCTTTTACACGTCCCAATATTTAAACCTACCACTGCTTCGGGACAAGTCTGGGCTAGTGCCGAGAAGAAGCAGCGCAAGAAACTCGGTCACTATTGTCAGCCTCTTTTTAAATAAATTTTTACAAGGTAAGGTAATTTTTACAAGGTTTAAGCAAGTACGAGCTGGGACAACTTAATGCCATACATTTCTATCATTTAAATAATCATTAACAGTGTAATAGCCCTTTTTCATTAAAATAACTTTAACATACGATTTAAGTTTATGTACAGGGAGTTCAGCAATATCCTTTGGTAATTTGTTGAAAATACGGATACAATTTCCCATAAACGATTTTCCTACTTTTCGCAGTCTGAAGCCTGGAACGGCGAGTTTATCTTTATTTCTAGTATTAAAATTGTGTATGTTACTTTTCTTAAGAAATAAATGTATGTTCTTACGAACGTAAATAATATTCTCGAGAATATATTGAGAAGACACTGTAAGTATATTAATCTCTTTGAAGAGCTCTTTCAGCGAGTCTCGGGGTCGAAAGCCGTAAATAGCCCGTACAGCACGTTTTTGCAATATAAAAATTGACTCAATATCTGCCGCTGAGCCCCACAACAGAATTCCGTATGACATTATGCTATGAAAGTAGCTAAAATATACTAATCTTGCCGTTCCAACATCAGTCAACTGCCTTATCTTTCTCACAGCATAAGCAGCAGAACTAAGTCTTCCAGACAGCCCCCTAATATGAGCACCCCATTGCAAATGAGAGTCTACAGTTATACCCAAAGAGGTAGTAAAATCTACAGAGTTTAGTGGTTCATCTTTAACAATTATATTAGGGGCAGCTAACCTTACGTTTTAGTTTCTTGGCAGCACAACACAAGTAAAAACAACAATAGGGAGTGAAAAAGAGGTGCCGTTTTTCTATGCGCCGGCACCACATGACACATTCATTACCTCCGCTTAATTGATGTAATGTATTATTTTACGAATGTGATTGACATGACATATAATACCATTTCGGGTATGAATAAAACTTTTTTTATCCATGCCACTCTTTTTGGCTTAAGTATTAGCATAGTTACCTATTGTACTTGTTATTTGTTTGAGTTACAATTAACTCGATCTGCTTGTTTTTACAAGTATGTTTTTTTTTTATTTCCAGTGATTACTTTATTAACTTGTTGTTTGAATGGCATTCATAAAATACTACGACTTACATACTTCCCGATCTTTGAAAGTCTCCCATCGTTGTTATCAAGCGGTAACTTTGATTATTTCGTTCACCCTGTCACCATGACAGCATGACGAATGGCTCGATGCAAGCGATAGATAGCAACTCGCCTCTAGCTGAATGTCCTGTCCCGTCAAAAAACAAATAAGTCCTAATGATTGATCGGTAGGCCTCTGTTTTGGACCCTTTAAAACACACGTTATCTCGGCACCGACAGCTCGGATACCGAATCTACCTACCTGTTAAAAGGTGACTTATTTGTCAAATGTTGCGCTTAAGATTCTTTTGTATGGTACGTGTATGGGTTACGAATATCGTAAATGTGTCGTATTTTAATTCATTAATCACAGCATATGACAATGTTAAAAATAATTTAAAATTTAAAATTGTAATTTTAATTTACTGCTTTATTCTCACTAAGTACGCGCACCTCATTGTTACAACACTACGAACAAATATGCATTAGGAAAATTAATTTAAAAAACTGGAAGATAATTTTCAACTAGATGTACGTGTATACCCGACATTCAAATGACAAGAATTAAATTGTTTAAGATTTGAAGACATGATTTCTGCGGCTCCGCGCCCAAAACTTTTACATATACGATTGTTGCAAATAACAATGACTTAGTACCACTTGTGTTTGCCAGTGAATGCACATAAATCAATATAAATAAGATAATGAGCATCTTAAGTTGGTACGCCTTTGTATGCTGTTTTAGTTTAAACCTGTCATTGATGCTCTCATCGTCATTTTGGCAATAAAAGTAGAAAACCACTGTTTGTATGTACAGTGCAACTTTTTTATACTGTCCATTTACTAAATCAATAAGGTTTCGACAAGTACAATTATGCAGCTCTATAGTGTATCGCTAGAATATAAAATCAGGATCTCTTATTTTCGGCGCTGGATTCACTCAGTGATACTCGACCCAGGTCACGTAGGTAATACCCGAAATATCCAGTGTAAACACGGGCGTTGAGTAATGTTACAAATACACCTTCTGAAAACTAATAGCTGGCGTGAACCGTGTTATCGCATGCGAACATATTCTTAGTTTTTTGTGAAAAAATATGGAGAAAGATTCAATTTGAAACTACATTTTACACTGCTTGGTGTTAGTAGTAGTATCATATAAATATAGACGAACTCGTTGCAGATGAAAATCATGTTAAAATGCCACACCACGCAACATGGCGAAACTGTATAGGTTCCATGTTAACTACAAAACACTAAAACGGAGATTTTGTTCCTAAGAAAGTACCTAAGTAAGAATGTCGACGTCTTATGTTCACTGGATTTATAAGACGTTGTATTTAATTTTATTCTATTTATAAGAGCTCAATTGTTTTTATTCATAAATCTACATGTAAACTTCAAGATGAAAAAAATTATCTCAGTTTATCTACATCTTTGTTTATTTGTTTATTTGTTTTTACAAGTATCTTAAAAGCTAACAGAATGCAAGTACCAAAGCGCTTAAAAGACTAATTACATTGTCTATATGAAGTAAGCAATGCCAAATTTATTACATAAAAATTAAATAATGTCAAAATCCAATAATATGCAAATTGTCAGTCAATTAGAGTCACATAAATCAAAAACACAATACAAAACAATAAAATCAAAATCAAATTGTCGAATGTCAACCAAAATAATGCAGAATTACAAATTAATCGTGAAGAATGTCATAAATTTCATAATAATTAATCAAACAAAACAAACAAAAAATAATATGAACTGTAGCAAATTGTCAATACATTTGAATTTCATTCAATTTCATCCAAAATAGATCACAAAGATTCCCCAAACTACCCGCAAATAGATCGATGTCATAGTGCCGAGCAAGAAGTACTTACATAGTAATCCTAATGAAAATACCTAGGAAAGTAGGTATTCTTACCAGGTAGGTATGAATTATTATGAAACGTCATTATTATGTATATACTTACTGTCATAAAAACGTAATAAAATAGTTTGATTTTTATATGTAAAACACGAATTGACGTAATTATCTAACTAATTGTGAAGTCCATTTATCTAGAGACAACCGGTCTACTATTTTGAGTGCTATCAAATCAACACTTGATCGTGCAAATTTCGATTAATTAATATTTAATTATGGCACATTAGTCAATTTTAGCTACTATGAGGTAGATTAATGTAAAATGTATCGCTTCCACGTAAGCTTATAATCCACGTTAAAAGCTCGGCTTGCATTATTTATCACGTCACGAGTGTGCGGGCTAGAACAACGCAGCTATAAATAGAGGCAACATAACACTCGATGTCTAGAGCACCACCTTTATGTAAAGTGGGTAATAAACTTGAGCACTGAATTTTTATTGGTCATTCCAAGGCACAGGGATAAATCTGCACGGGTTTCGGAACATAAATACTATACAATAAGTTTTTACAACCTGCTTATTAGTGAAAGAATACATTAGAGATACATCTCAGATGCAAAAACTACTTTACAAATTGTATTCACACACCGCAATGAATCATTCAGTGTTATACAAATTACTTCAATTAATTTACTTCAATCGTGCTGTTAGTATTCTCATCGCTCAGGTATGCCACTATTTTAATTCCTTAACATTGATCCATAATTCATGGATATAAATGTTTTATGGAATTAATTTAGGTAGATAGATGTCGCGTTCGTGAGTACAGAATAAGCGCGGGTAGCTACTGCATTTAGATGCGGGTAATTTGGATTTATCTAATTAAGATATTTAGATTAATGCAATATTCAAAGGCGCAGGCCCAGCTTAGGATTCAATTAGAGCGCCGAGTCGGCGGGGACGTGTAAAACGCCACCATACATCATCCGTAGCCAGCTATTACAACAACTATCTACGGTATTAGTAGAACTGGCTACATAAATTTTAATAGTAACATTTGTAAGCCACAGATTGGTGTCATGTGCACGTGTGTATCGTGTTGCGATATAGATATTTACCTATCTACTTAAGTTACTACGTAAGTACGAATACCCACAAACTGCTAAGAGTTGCGTTCGGGGACAGATTTTGTTTGACAGAATAACTTTTGTTATTTTTCTTCATCATTTGGTTAAAATGCAAAATTAATCACTATCGTCTGTTTATAAATGATGCGAATATTTAACTTCATATTAGTAATAATATCAATTTTATCATGTTGGCCTTCGTTACTAAGTATTTTTTATGAAATCGTTAATTTTAGTAACCTGCATAAACACGTGAGCGCGGTAGACTGATAAATAGTCAAAATTTTTGTATACACCGTGAAATTTTAGTGGTTGTTTTCCCGCAACAGAACGATTTACCTTTAGTAGCACCATCGAATCGTGCGGGTTATTTTTTGAAAATAAAGATATCGTTGTTCTCAACTAATCAAAAAAATAATCATCAACTCAAAAGCGTGAGATACGATAGTATCTTTACAAAATGTGACGTGTTTGGGTACTGCTTGCCGCACGAAATCAATGTTAAAAGCAAAAGAAGCTTTACGCACTAAGTAATACAGCATAAACTGCACCGCGCGAGGGGCAATGACCCCGGCCGGTGACCGGCTGCGGCGCGGCTGGTACCATTGGTTCGAGGTTGCTTTCGAGTTTCGCTTATCACAATCGTAAAACTGCTATTTTTTTATTTGAATAAAAAAAAACTGCACAAATCTATTGTAATACTAAGATAGAATCATTTTACTGCGGGAAAACAACCACTAAAATTTCACGGTGTATAGTTATACCTATATACATTGTATAGATTAATGGTCTTCGATAAATATACTGAAATAGGTGCACGCGATGCGACTCCAATATTTCCGAAATCCGCGTGTAAATCTACTTATGTGAATATAGTTATACAGTACAACTGTATTGAATACTTATTTTAATTTAACTGACTCAATTAACTATACATTTTATATTAATATTCCACCAAGCTAGGATGGATGTCTTAAGTAAGTACCTAATTGCGTTTGCAGAATTGCGATAGATCTTATGACTGCAGCGTGAAGACGGAATTGCGAAAAAATTATCCTTTAGGTACTTGAACGAAGCCCAAAAGGTCGAATTTTGTAAGATAATTATGGTAAGTACGCAATGTTTGAAAAAATCTAATGAGGCAGTCGATATTCAATGTGCTTTTTATGAGTTGTCACTACGTAATTACTTTATAATCTTAAGTATGACTCTCCCTTAACGTTATTCTGGGGTCACAGTTTTAAAAGTAGCCTATATCTTGCTATAGAAACCGTGACCAACGGCTAACATGCCTTCCGAATCCTTCCAAGCCAATTTAGAAAAAATATTTCATAAATTGTCTCGTCATGGAATTGAAGCCGGGACTTGTGCGTTGTCGTACCGTACCGCACCGTACTATTAAAACCAACCGGGTCATTCAACGGTTACGGTTTTTTTTTATTTATGATATTTTTACCTGCATGGTTTTTAACATCCTATATCTATGGTTTTTAATATGCATTAATACTGCTTAAATCTTGTGTCAATGTTTGAAAACCAAGAATTTATAAAACAAATCCCATTATCCCATATCATCAGTATTTAGTAGTTCCGACGTAAGTAGCGTCTTATAGAGTAGTGGCAGTATCTCCTTTTGCCTGACAATAGTGACCGAAAGAAGCTGACAAGAGTGACGGAGTTTCTTGCGCTGCTTCTTGTCGGCACTAGCCCACATTTGTCCCGAAGCAATGGTAAGTTTAAATATTGAGACGTGTAAAAGCGCCTCCAGGGGCCTATTTGCATAAATAAAACTGATTTGACTGATTTTTGCCTGATGCCTATGTCCAGCATTGTAGACTGTTGTTGATGATACAAACTCTTCAGTATGTA
The DNA here is from genome assembly GCA_949315895.1 of Anania crocealis. Lineage (NCBI taxonomy): Eukaryota > Metazoa > Arthropoda > Insecta > Lepidoptera > Crambidae > Anania > Anania crocealis. Next base: position 5,610,144 of record OX438856.1, read on the forward strand.
TAAAGAAAGTACTTTTGTAAAGATTTTGGATACCCAAATACTTTGTTGAAGGGTTAATCTAACATTTTATATAATAGTCCGAAGAATTTCTTAAAGATCTACCCACTACAAGTCTAATGTAGACTGATTTAAAAAAAAAACTCAAGAAGAAGAAAAAAAAATGCAGAATGGTGGAAATGTACATTAAAAGTAACCCCTATAATCATCCCACTGCAGGGCAAAGGCCTCCATCATTGAATTCAATTTATGATAACTTGAATTCTTGAAACTGAAAACTTGAAACTTGAGCAATGATGGGTACAGGCATAATCGCCACGTTTGCCAAACGCGGGTAGGCGATCACAAACCCGATCCATGCTCTGTTGGTCGATCGAACGCAGGATCCCGAGATGTTGGCCCGGTAGTTAAACCACTAGCCCACGGGGTTATCGTCTTGCCAAAAGATGATTTTTCTATGGAAAATAGTGTAATATAATGTGTGGCTAGGTCACGCATGCGCAGTGCAGTAGCCGACCTTGCGGCGGGCGCGGGCGCGGCGGTGTCACATTGCGCCCACATTTCAGCCGCTCGGCGCGCGTGCGGTGCAAGCGCGGGACGGAATGCCCTCATCATCTGATAGCTTGCCTCAACATTTGATATACTCTCGATCGGCATTGCTGGCGCACCGGCCGCTCGGTCACCGTGACGCGATATGCAATGCAATGCATGTGCGTTCCTGAAGAATCTGGATGTCTGGATGATACATTAAGAAATCTAAATTAGCTAGTACTTATCGTTATCAAAGTCATCGTATTATTAAACTGTCAATAAACCAATAGCCTAACGAATAGCAATAGATTTCATTGATGTAAGTGTATAATTTTAATTGTTTACTACAATTAATGGTAGAATTGATGGTATAATATGGCACTGTGTTCTTCTAACATTAAGATTAACGACCGCAACTAATCTGCAGTGTATAAAGTACAAACATAAATGTCATGATTTACTGTACGACCGTAAATACTTATGTTAATAAGGTACGGTATGATAGTGTTGATTGTATTGCAAAATGGAAACGCACGCTGGAGTTCCACTCAGGCATGTTCGCACTGTGTGCCTAGGCCTACCTAGCTCGTAGTCGCGGAAACCGAGGTGTAGGCTGATGCAATGCAATGTTTGTTATCGTCTTACAAATCCCTAATTTTGTAAATTCTATAACACAATGTACAGGAAGTGCTGCATGTTCTGCAGATATACAACAATTTGAAGTAAGTTAAAAAAACCGGTGAAAGCTGTTTTTCTCAAGAAGATCGTGGACTTTTTTGATGAAATACAAAGAAAAAAAAACTTTGTCTGTCTACGACATCTCTCTCTTTGACACTACATCAGGTGACTTTTTCATCACCTTCCAAATTTTTATAGGCGTTTAGTATTATACTATTTAGAGCCCATTTATGAAGTTGTAAATGTAGTAGTAGTAGTAGTAGTACGTTTTCGTAAAAATAAAAAAAACTGCTTCTGCTACTTTACCTCTACTAACGCATTTTCATGTGTCACAGCGCGAGATTTAACGAGTATGCCCATTTGTCCATTTATCATGGCAGCTCATTTTGCCTACAAAGTAATATAAAAAAACTATCGTATACCTACTGAAGCCTACTGATATATTATAGAAAAATCGTTTTTGGTTAGTCGCTATGTTCCATGTTATTGTTATTACTTGCAAATAGGCTACCAAACGATTCTTCTAATGTTCTGATAGAAATAATTTAATTTAATAACTTGAGAATGTACCCTTAAGGAATTCTTTTCTATCGTCAAAACTACCGAAACAGTTATTTAATATAAATTTTCTCAGCAACAACAGATGCTATTTGCTATAAAAATAATTCACAAATAAATTAACATCTGTCTCAGATAAAATGAGCTCGTGATTGTTATCACCGAGTGTTATCTAGTAAGCTGGCATGGCAGACACAGTGTCTGTGCACTGCAATAATGATACTAAGGTATCATTTTTAGTATAAAAGTTATTGTAATACCGAGCACATGTATATAATTCCCAGCAAATTCTCAGAAAATATAGTGAAATCAGTGAAAATCAAAAACATGTTTAGCTGTTTAACATGAGTTTGAAGGAGTTTTAACAGGTGTGTCTGCCAACACTGGCCGGGGCTAGGCAGCGCAGCGAAGAGGGCGCGGCCAGCGCGCCTGCGCATGTCGCGGTAATGGCCCTCGTAATGTCCCCGATTTATGGCGATGGATACAAATGAAATGTCACTTAATTTAATCAACACTCCCCGCGGCGCGCGCACATCTGCGTGGACCACGGCAAAATAACCGACAGTGAATCATCTTGTTTTGCAGTACATTCTTGGAACCGATTAATAATTATTATAATTTATCTCTTCAATAAAACAATAATTAACAGTTGGTAGTCACATGAGATGTCGTATAAATTTCCTAATGTGAAACCTAGTGTAATGTGATACAGAGATCGAACTGGTTGCCGGCGTACACCTGGCCAGGCTGCGTCAACTCCACTAATAGACCATTCAAATTCACTTTTAATATTTTTACAGAAATATAATTCTGCTTATTAATTCCATAGCACAATATTCGGAATTTAAATTTTGAACGTAACCGATATTTTTATTCGTCTAGTAGTAATTTAGCTGTCGGCGATTCATCATAATGAATTCGAAAGAGAGATCATAGATAGTGAGTCGATGCTGGGAAGGTACGCGTAGGAATTTTATAATTATAATTTTCTAAATTGCCCGCTCTCACCTCCGTTGCGCGTTCGCAAGGCGGGCGGAATGTGCGGAATGCGAGCGGACCTTTGGCACTCATCTGACTGTCATATCCCTACGACCTTTCCTTACGCCCCGCGACGTCGATCTAGACGCGATAGCTATCTCTGTTCTTAAATTAATTACAAGAGCTTATTTCAATAAAACACTCGCACTGTCCAGTTATAAGATTACTACCAATCTTTAGTCTCTACATCTATGGGCGACAAACGTAGATGTCTATAAGCTTGACAGACTTAGGAAATATTTAGACGAAATGATCAAACAACAGTCTTAGTACTTTTAATAAACGAGTTCATAAATTTAATCTTGACATGTCTAATCATTAAGAAAATGCAACACGAAAATCGTAATCGAAAATCTAACGAACATGCATTACGATTTTCGTCTTGTCAAGATAAAATTTATGAATTTAAAAAGTATGGTAAAAATGTGTAAGCTATTGGTTTATTTTTCTGTGGCCCAAATACATTGACAACATTTGTAAAAAATTATGATGTATAGGTAGGTACCTACTTGATATATGGATATAGTAATTGAGGATAGGAAAACAGAACAATGAAAACTGTACTCTGTCCGATAGAACCAAAACAAGAAAAGTAAATTGGCATGACGAGAAAAACTATTTACTTTGAGTGTTAAATAAATACTTGCGATCGAGGGCCTCGGAAAATGAATACATTTCCACTGCAAGCGATTGTGGTGCATTATCTGTATAGTCATGTCGCCTCGTCGACTCCTCCGAATAAGGGCAGGTCGTTGATCTGGCTTCTTTGTTTAAAAAATAACACATGTCACAGCGCCGAGTATGGAGCCACCTGAATGACTAATGAGTAAAAAGCATTTATGAATGCTTAAGGCACTCACAGGATTTTGTGTCAGTAAATTAATTGTCGTTGACTCTTAACGCAGCGTGTCTAAAGAGACATGAAAGGTTCCGGATTTTGTCCCCAGGTACAGGAAAAATATATTTTACTAATGAGAATTCGTAAGTAGTATGACGTAATTTGAAGAATGATATGATAACATGATATTGTTCGATTGTAATTCTAGATAACAAGGTATTAAAATGTTTAGGTACCATAGTATCAAGTGTCGTGACAGCACGGGGTCGCTGCCAGGTGTGCGCGGAGACATTAATCCTCGATCCACCATCGTATAGATCACAATCGAAACCAGTTTTATTATTTTAAGTTGTAAATGACGCAAGTGTTGGTGGTGCGCGCAGGTGGGTGCGTGTATGGTAAGGTGAGATATACACACTGCAGTTGTGAATAGCAAATTAGATTTAATATCTGCCTAAATTGATAAGTACAGGTGTTTTTTTTTCATAACAACAATTTTCTAACGTATCCCAAAACGCAAGACATAAGTTAGCAGTGGTCAAACAATTGCTAGTGCTACGTATTTGTCTCCAACTAATTTTCTAAGAACTGTGAATTATGGCAGCCTTTTAACAACTTCTTTAATCCTAATGTTTAATTTATTGTTTTTTTATACTTAGGAAAACTAAACAACATGATCAAGCAAGCATAACGGCACTTGGTGTTCTAATTCGCCCTGACGTTCGATTGTTCAACGTTGTATTATTTATGGTAGAAGCGTTTTGTCTCAGGGAAAACAATAAAGTTTTCTTTTTTATGGACATATGATATATATGATTGCCTATCTGCGCAGGCAGTGTGTAGTGCCACAAACCGATACGGTCAGGCCGCGCGGCGGCACACTGCGGCGCCCTAGCGTCTACCACCAATCATTGTTACCTCCAGATGCACAGACTACCGAACTCTTTATCCTACATATTTTTCCTTTCATTTCCGTCGTATTTGGTTGTGGGGCTATTTTGAAGATACCCTATGTAGACCTTCCCACTCTCCTTTCAATTCCAAGAAGTTTACATTCGCACCTCAACGTTTAGAGGCAAGTTAGATAAGATGTTCAAACAAAACCACACATTTTAATATGAACACACAACGATACTAGGCTTGGTGAAATTTTAAGTCAGTTTATATCTCAATTGTATCAATTTCCTACTTAAAAGTTACGCAACCTTGCAACTTTATTTGCTCATAAAACGCTGTTTGAGAAGATTACCTACATGCCAAATAAAACGATCATTCTATATACTAAACACTTATTTTCTGTTGATTCATGGAGTCAACGCCCCGTTGGTCTATTGGTTTATATACCGGGCCAAGATCTCGGGGTCCCAGGTTCGAATCCCGGGTCGGCCAACAAAAAGTTTCGAATTTTCGAACGTTGCTCGGGTTTGTGATCACCATTTGGCAAGCGTGGTGATTATGCCAGTACATCCATCATTGCTGTGGTAACTGATTGATTGAATTCAACGATGGAGGCCTTTTCCCTACAGTGGAATGATTATAGGCTGTTACTTTACTTTTTTCATGGAGTCTATTCTGCTTTGATAAAATAAAAACTTGTAGATTATGTATTTTATGACGTAACCCTATACATTTGATGTCCATTCTTATGAAATAAAACTCTGTAAATAGAAACAGGACCATGCCATACTGATATTAATTAAATGCAAAGATTATCTGAGTTTCATCTGCTCATCAATCGATTTAAGGTTTGTCGGTTTGTTGATCTTGATCTTTTTCGCATTTGCACCCAGAAATGTTGGTGCGTCGTATCTTGAGTTTCACACAAAGATAGCTCGCAATCAGGATTCCATTTATATCTGTCCCTGTTTTCCTGTTGCCAATACCAGCATGGACTTGTAGTTATGTAAGCCGCACGCACACAAGCTCGCTCTCCTCGTCCGCGTGCGGAGATGCGCAGGCGCAGATCGCTGCTGCGCTCAGACTCTCAAACATAAATTAATTATTCTCTCGGACTTTAACCGTCTGTTTATCTAATCACATACAGTTCGTAACAATTACAATAACATTGAACTCGATTGTTGTTGTTTGACTGTTCTATATGAGCCTGTAAATAGGTAAAAAACAGATTTGGAAATGTCCGAGTGTCTATATAGTTACCTAGTAAATTTATCTAAATGCAGAATTTGTTTAGAAATTAAATTCTTATGTTAGCATTTCAATTCATATTACGGTAAAAATAAATTGAAATTGAATTGAAATGCTTAATTATGCCCTTTGGGGCACACGTTTATTCCATAATTTACTTTAGTTGTCCGAAGATTATAAAAAAAACTCTTTGAACTTAAAATAATGTCGACATAAAGGTTTTTCTAGAAATACATTAAAAACTAAGTCATTAATTGGTTTGAACAACATTTAGTTTTTCAAGTGTTCAGGTTGAATCGGAGCGGGTCCATCAACTGGGGCCCGCCTTATAAGGCTTGCTCGAAGGAGCCTGGGCCGGGTACAGTCTGCTAAGAAAACAGTAATAAGAAACTTATCCATTGAAGTTACATCTTGATTCATAACAAGTCCAAGTTCTATTGTCACAAAATAATGACATTAAACATTTTCTTTATAATGTAAGTTACTATTACGGTCTGCAAGTTGTGCGAAACTATTATAGTTACATTCAAAGCTTATGAGGAAACACTACGGGCGAGAGATCTGAAAAATAGGTATTTGTAAAATCTATTGCTGTCGCACAGTGCCAAATGCCTCCCCCGCAGAGCGTGATAGAGACAACTGCATCTTGGACCGAAAATACCTACTGAAAGCACACAAAATCAACGTTTCGTAGTCCCCCGATTCCTTTTCTAAAGCTAGACCGATTTAAATACTTTTTTCATAAAAAATTAAAGAAAGGCTTTTGACGTGTTCGTATAGTTTGCTTTTTTTAAAAATTGTTGCCAAATTTGTTTTCTGGATGTTTGAACACAGCAGAAAATCTAGCGATTTTTTTAGATTTAATGAAGGGTTATATGCCTTTTATTAATTAATTTATGAAAAAAAGGAAAACATAGAAACATGCTAATAGTGGCCAAAGATTTTTATAATAAAAATTATTGCTCTACTAGCATTATTCAGGGAGGATACAGGGGACTACGTTTGTATGGAAAAACGGCCCTTCATGTGTTTCCTCTTAAATATTCTGGGAATATAATAACGTATCTAAGATTACACTAATATGTAGGCCACAGCTAGAATAAGGCCTCTCCAAAAGGAGAATATTGCCATAATCGCCACTCTTGGCAGGCGGGTTGACGATCCCACTGTCGTCCAGCGGTGGAGAGAAGACGCTGTTCCCCGTCTTCTTCTGGCTGTAATTCTTTAGTCGCCTCTTTCGACACCCATAGGTCGAGGAAGGGTAGCGATCGTCTATTTTTGGAACGAAGTTCCTTATCGCGCGTTGCGAAAGAGGGCTAGACGGAAAGAATTGTAACGACACTTTTTGACCGACACTTTTTGCTATAGTTGTGCGGCGAGAGAGAGAAAGGGAGTGAGGGAGAGAGGGAGAGCGGGAGAGGGAGAGGGAGAGGGAGAGAGAGAGAGAGAAAGAGAATTAAAAATAAATTTAAAATAAAATAAAATTTTATTACATTTCCTTCACTAAAACTGAACTTCGTTACATCCGGGTGTCCCTTGATACCTCTCAAGTTTTTTACGATTAATTGTTGGTTTCAAATCGTATCAGAACTGTTTTGTCGTCTCGGTTGTCAAATTTCACAGAAAAACTGATTTTCAAGGGAGTTTTCAATACTCTGCTTCAAATTCTGTATAAATATTCCATTACTCGTTAAAAATGACCCGAATTTCTGCATGCAGCAGTGCTCTCTCCATAAGTGAACAACATCAGTTCATTCATTTATCGTTAGATAATCGTTCAGATGTTCTGCCATAAGTAAAAATGGTGTATAGGTAGAGGTCTATTTAATTTTATCATATTATATGTTCTCTTTTTTATTTTCTTAATTTGTACTGTGTACATGGTACTAAATCATACTCGTATTTTCTATTACTTTTTCATAACCAGTAACAAACCAATCAGGGCGAAAGGTTAAAAAAGCTTTGCTTCGAAAAAGAAGACAACACGAGTTGCATACGATTATTCTGTACGGTATCGGTGGTTGAAGAATAATCAAAATATCATTTTTTATAAATCCGGACCGTTAGCCAGTATTGCAAAAGAACTACATGTAGTTTCTAGTTACGCAGGCTGGTAAATAACTTAGTCTAATAGCTAACAAACACTTAGTAATACTGCATTCTAAGCTTCAGGATCAATTCAAGTCACACATTTTATTAACAAGATGTGACTACGAGTATTAATCAATCGTAATCGTAATACGGCGATTTGTTAATAATGACAGCTTTATAACGCTAGCCACAAGGCTTTTTGCACTAAGAAGTGCGACTTGAGTTGAGCCTAAAACTTACGGCCTACCTTGGTGTACAACTTGTACAAGTTTCCGAGGCCGAGTGTAGGTGCGCGCAAGCACTCGCGGAAGAACGGCGCGGCGTCCGCGCGTCTGCCCGGCCCGTTGCACCACCTGCCTCCGCCGCGAGCTATTTATAAACCAGACCGTACCTTGGCCATAGATTAAAAATATTCACCTCTGAGGCAAGGCTTGCGCAAGAACTGTTTACTTTAGCAATCGTAGTAAATGATGTTATGTACCAACGAACGAATTGTACACTGGTATCTCGACGTTTTCTCATCCTAGATAGAATTCTCAGATGAAATTGCATTCATCTGCTGTGTTTGCTTACCGATACGAACTCGTTTATTTGCTTAAACCTAGTGATATGTATTTAATGTATTGGTGTATTGAATTTATTCGAACACGTACAGTGTTCGGGTTGAAATAAGGCATATATTTACGAAATTAACTCTAGTTATTAGGGTCATACGTCTGCCCGTTATCACGAACGCTGTGAAGTATTAAAAAAATTGGGATAAATCAAAAAAACTGTTAAAACCTTATAAACGCGAATCAAATCTGTAAATTTATCTTCCGTTTCAATTTTTGGTATAATGATATTAATTTTGAATACATTATGTCGATTAATAAATAAAGCCCTCATGACTTAGGTCCAGTGACTGAAAACCAGCGCTGAGTGGGATCACTTCCTATATCAGCACAAGCAGAGCTATTTTCCATTTGATTTATTTTCTACTTCTTAATTGTTCATGTTTTTCTATTCCATCATTTCTTTGTAACGAAGGTAATAAATATATATTTTTTTTAAATGTATTTTTTTTATATCACGGATTCCGACTGAAGGCACATCGCATGGTATTCTCTTACTTTGCTCTTAAAACTATGATACCAAAGCTATACCTACATAGTGATAATATGGCTGGTAGCTGAATCAATTTCTACTTGTATATCAAAATACCAAAAAAAGATGCTAGAACTCTTCAATTCTAATTTACAGTAATTTTTCACTTTGATTTTATCCGCCTATCGCTAAGGTTCCTGGGACCTAAAAGCTTGTGAAGTCTATATTGGATGCTTATTCTTTGGACAGAAGCATTACGGCGTACTTTACTCTCTAACTACAAATTCTATATAGCCACTATACGTATCTGTTAGCACTTAGTTCTTAGTACATCCAGAAGTGTTTACCAGCCTTTTGCGCAGCGTCTCTACAAATAATTTTCCGTAAGGTCTCTATCTGCCAGTATAATCTTAGAAGCGTCTTTAGATTTACATATTTTAATAATAAATAAGGACAATGTGAGATCATACACTGCGACAATTATTAGAAAAAGCTTAAAGGATGATTTGAAGGCGTGTGTGCGCACACACGCCACACGACTAAGAGAGACAATGAGAAGTCACAAACGCTTGTTTTATTTTAATATTCTATGCAAACTGCGTATTAAGATCATCGTTAATTTTTTGTTTGGAATTTAAATCCAATCCAAATTCAAATTTCGGATTGGGTATATATTTCGTGAAATAAATTAGTGTAATTTATTTTTAAATGGTTGTTTTTTTATCGTTGCTTTCCCATCCGTAATTTTGTTTTTTGGTGTGGATATCTTTTAATACGCTAATATTAAGCTAAATAGAATATAAATTATTCTCTACAAAAAAAAGACTAGTAGTCTATAAAAACTACAAATTGAGGATCTCCTGTATTTTTCGTTGGTTAAAACAACTCCTAATTTATAAGTAATGAAAATGCGAAAGATCATGACGCTTACAACAGTGTCGTAATATCGGAAAGTTATAAATAGCAAGGTACATGGGATAAACCATGAAACCATTAACTCTTCTGTTGGTAAAAGTTAATAGAACCCACAGTTTAGATTCTATAGTAGGTTCGTTTTATCCGTTAAGAATCTCCGGCTTGACAGTTATCGATGAATGTACTCTTACAATAAGTCGACGGTAGTTGAATAAATATTATTTTTAACGATCAGTCCAGCGTGTTTGTGGTGTTGGACATGTTTACGTAACAGTGCACAGATGATTAGGGTGGCCAAGATATATGATCGCTTTTGACATGTCTAGTAATGTCTACGTAATTTTTTTTAAATATGTAAAAGATACTTTATTTGATATTTTTAGCAACTTAATTGCACTTATAATATCAGTATATAAACTTGAAAAATTTTGTCTCAGGCGGGACTCGAACCCGCATCTCCTCGCTTATTTTTTTGGTTGCGCACATGTCTTAAATTTTAGTAGTACCTAGTCCCTTTTTTCATGGATTGTATTAGTTATAGTATTGAAAACGGTAAATTTGTTACAATTTACATATATAAATATTAAAAAATATATATATAATAGAATTAGTATAAATAAAAATCAGGAAGGAACTTCTACTTAATTTTAAATAAGCTCTGATTTATATAGCGTTTAGGAAAGATTTAATTTTGTGTCAATGGCGGGAAGTATCTGAACTCCGTCATACAGGTTTAATCCTAGCATGGAGATCAGAGATTTCATTCTATTCAGTATTAGTCTTACTGCGTTATATGTAATGTATTCCACTATTTTTGTTCTTTGTTATGAATAAATATAATATAAAAATATAAATTTGTATACATTTTTGACCACATTTTACTCAAATTATGTTTTACAAAGTTCACCGGGTCTCTATTCTAACTTTAGCATTTCAATGCTATTAAAGCACTGGTTTATTAGCGACTCAGAAAAAAACGAAGCAATCCTAACAAACTAGACCTGTAAAAAAATATAAAGTTGGTTTTCTACATTGACCCGCCCGGTAATTGATCCCGGGACCTCAGAGCTGAAAGTCATGAAAACCGAAGATCTTCAAAGTTATAAAAATTAGTTTTTTTTCATAATCTTATGTGAAATCTTTTACATAATATCAGTATATAAACTTGAAAAATTATGTCTTAGGCTTGACTCGAACCCGCATCTCCTCGCATGCCGGGTGGAGATGCGGGTTCGAGTCCCGCCTGAGACATAATTTTTCAAGTTTATATACTAATATTATAATTACAATTAAGTGGCTAAAATATCAAATAAAGTCTACAACTTTATTTTTGGTTTCGGTAATAAACAAATAGCAATTTGATAAAGCTTACCAGATGGCCACACGCAGAAAGACCGACATATAGATTTTAGATTTATCTGGATCATGGTCAGCGAAGATTAGCATTGTATCTTTCTAAATACGAAAGTTTAAGAAACAATTAAATTTATAAAATGTTATCGGATCGTTCCAGCTTGCGCTGAACAGTTGGTCACCCTAAGAGTGGGAGCTTGTGAGACCATCCGCAAACAGAGTTGGTGGCTTCCGAACACACTGTTTGCCCTCTAGTTCGACTGAAACACCGCTCTTAACATCTGTCGGACAACGCGTAGAAACAACAATAAATTAGTGGAAGCGTGTTTTCGATTATCGGTGATAGAACACAGGAATTTCATGTTTTATATGTTTTTATGTGTTTTTGTTACATATTTATACAAGCAGAATATAAAATATTTCGAATTTGAACCAAAAAAACAAACATTGTTGACCTATCTTTTAAGATATTAATCAAAATTTTTTCACAGTAATGGGAACAATATAAACAAAAATTAAAAAAAAATATTTGATTAAAAACAAGCTTAAATTTTATATCTTGTTAAAAAAGGAACTAAAAAGTTAAAAGTAAAGTTAAAAGAAAAAAAAGCATTTTTTATTATTAAAAAGAACTAAAAAAGTAAATAACTATACATTAAAACCTGATAAGATTTTATTTTGTCAATAAAAGTGCGTTACATTGTGATGGTACATTAAAAAACATTTAGCATATTACACCTTCCTTATTTTTCTTGTGCAATCACAATGTAACACGCTTTATTTATATTAAAAAAAATTCTTATTAGGTATAAAAGATTGTTTTTTAAAAAAAAAATTGGGCTCTATTTTTTCTTTTTTTTTCGAGATGGAAATGGGTGCCTGGTCAAAATATATGTCTTTTTATCGCCGATTTAAAGATGACCCCGTGGTTGCCCGACGACCAGACCATACTCAATATACGGCTGAGTTAGACATTAGTGTCAATCGGCAAGGGAAAAAAACCTGACAAGATGGTAACAGACTTTTACAGACACAGAACCGAAGGGAGTTTCAACCACACTTGCGAAAAGTGGCTCAAAAACGACAACGCTCGACCTCATACGGCACAACGGACTGTCTTTAACACACTTCTTCTTTAGGCGAAATATGGAGAATTTCATGATGCAAGCTGGGGGAAAAACAATAACCGGGACAGAATTCTTTTGGAGTATTGGAACCGTACATACGAATTCTTTAAGAAGGGCATTAAAAACTTATTATAGTTACGCTGACAGAAATGTGCCTATTTTCATTGAAAAATATGTTTATACACCGTGCTTTTAGAACCGCCTGAAAAACGGAGCTCACGTTGCAACCATTATGTATAACATCTTGGTAGTGTTATTTAAATAAGTAAAGTAGAGATTTATTTCTGTGTAAAAACTTAGCCTATGACATTGGAATAAATATAGATATTACTGTGCTAGAATACAAATGTCAACTTAAAATAATTACTAGATTAAGAATGTGCTAGCTAAACTAAAAAAAAAATATTTGCTTACGCTATTAACTATATTAATACCTTTACGGCGCAAGGTGTATGCTTGTAATTCATACATAACTCATTTACAATAGTAAGTTATTATGATGACACAAACAAATGTAGGTCAAATTGTCGTTTTGATGCCTAAACTAAGTAAATGTTATTTACCTGTATTTTAGGCATCGTCTTAGACTTATGTAATATTAAGTGCTTACAAAAAATTCTTGATAACAATAAATGTGCGATTACGATGTTACATACAAGAAATTATTAACTAACTAGTCACTTAACCTATATTATTTTGTACTTAGGATTATTTGACTACATTTAAAAGATCTTCTGTTTCCTCATACGACCTGGTTTTTAGCCAGGTTTGAACAGATATTTTGCATGATTTTTTGTTCATAGAATGTATGTGTAAGTATCGGTTCATTTTATTATACAAGTAGGGCCCAAGGAAGCAGAAAAATCTTTGTGAGTGCTTTGTATGGAGTTTTTCGGCACGGCACACTATGTCTGCTCGCCTGGGACGATTTTGTTGTGTAGGGTCATGGGCATTATAAGTAACAAAAGAGTCCGCAGGTTATTTTATTCTTATTTTATTTATTCGGATCACCAACAAGGTTACACCATCAATTGGCTTCGGTCGCAAAATGAAAGTCGCAAATACAGACACGTCAGAGCCTCAGAGGTCTGTAAAAAGCGAAAAAGGCATATAAATTTAGAGCAAAAGCAAAAAACTTGACTTAAAAATTTGACTACTGACTGAATGCAAAAAAATATAGGTGTGGTAACTGGCAACTGATAACCATGAAGACAAAAGCCTTACTTATCAAAATAAAATAAAAAAAGTTAATTAGATAAAATAAAACTACATCATAAAGACAAGAAAAATAAAATTTTAAACCTCTTCGACCAGATATCCCGAAACTAGTAACTACCCCTATGAATATTGGAAAATTATCAGTAACATAATCTCAAAAATAAATTTATGTAGACTTTCTCTATCGCACTCTTAATTCTTTATCTTTATTTTCCTTCTATGTTTTCAACAAAATCGATTTGGATGGAGCACTGACTTTTAAATAAAATTTTATGCAGTTGTTTAATTTTACAGATACATGCTATCTCTTTTTATTTATATCGCAAAATGATAAAGGTTTAGTTCTGAGAGTGGTCCAACGATCACAGCATTAATCGTAAAGTCAGAAAAGTTCTTTATATCAACACAATCAACACAATAGGCATGTTCTCTTTAAATAAAACTGGTAACATCCTATGAAAAGACAATGGTAACTAATAGACATACACAGGGATGTAATATTTTGTTAATGGACAATTGAAACAATAATCGATCGCCCATCGTATAAGTAATTTACAATTCATCAATTTGTATAACGATTTCAAACTTTCTTTGCGAGTATTTATGATGAATTCATCCTAAGTCACGTCAGTGGTCGTTTCTTTAATGTAACTTAAGATTTGTCTTCTTTCGCGTAATTTGCCTCAATCAAGGATGCAAATTCTTGGGGCCATGTCCTCCGTCAGAGGTCACCCCGCACCGATGGCCTGTAAACGGTCGTAAAAAGGCAAGGTGAACTAAACTGTTAGACAAAGGCTCATCGCGCACTGGACCAATTAGCCCGCGCGCTGGAATGCGCCGCGAGCGCTGAGAGGTGTGCTCGCAAGTTCACAACTAGTGAGTGCGAATGACTCGATACTTACAATCGAGTGATGATAATTTCTTAACCTGTAATTTATAATAACCTATGTGTAACAGATTACGAAATTACATTAAAAAAGAAACCTTGACACCTTTACATTGCCATAAAATAAAATAAAGCGAAATAGTTCATGAGTATCTTACTAATTTAGTAATTCAGTAAGTTTACTCTATTTGCCACAAATAAATAATTTGTTTATATTAACTATCTTATGTAATATGCTTTAATAATTATAAGTAATCGGGATTTGAGCTAGGTGGAAACCTAGCACTCCAAAATATTTTTACATGTAGATAGTTTTAATTTAGCTTGATTTCCTTAAAATCATTCTTTAAAAGTAATTAATTATTATTTGCCTACAAATTATGTTTATTATTATCACTACCTAGTGATAGATTAAAGTGATTGATTAACTCGATACATTTTACGTTCTAGCTTAAAATCTTAAACATTAACACACGCAAAAAGTCAGAACATGATATAGATTATAACAGTATACCTATTTTTCATATTATTCTACTAAAGTGATCTTCTTTTGCGTTGTTTTTCAAGTAGATATTTGAGAAATATCATGCAATGCATTACATTTGTATCTCACACTTAATCAAACCAGAAATCAATTAATTTATAGTATAAATAGATTTGATTGATTGATTTATACCAATTAAAACTACACTACGTAAATATCTAGGATTTAAAAACAAACATCACTACGTCAGTGATTGCAGAGCGCGCCCGCGGCACCGTCAATGCGAACGGAGCTTTTGCTTGAGATTTATTTACATCCGGATTCTTAAAGTAATTGGCTAAATTTTATTGGTTTGCCGTGTCACCTGGTACCTACGAGGAGATTTACAAAAATATTTGACTTGAGTAATAAAACTATAACAGATCTTTGTGTCAACTCAAATCTCATCAAATTTGGTCGAGGATTTAAAAAAAGGACTGATCTGATCAATGATGAACTCTATGCGTACGTAACTGCTTTTAGTATACACCACTAATGTTATAAAGTTTTTCTTACATTTTGTGATGCCACCTTCGCATAGTCAATCCAACTGAGTACAGTTTTAAAGAGCCTGTAAAATATCTTTTAAGGAAACCGTTTTAAATATTTCTCAAATAAAACATCTTGTATAACCGTCATTGAACCTTTTAGTGATTGCCTTTTTATTTGTTCTCAACAATAACATACAAACTCTACCGTATATCCCTAGCATGTCACCGTAATGGTTAGGCACACTGACGATTCATCGTGTCAACACGTTTCTAATACACGTGACGTCAATGTGGTTTCGACGACAGCGTGGCGCTAAAATCTGTATTGACGGCCTACCATACTAATAAAACATATTATGGCTGTGGTAACGGTCGTACGTATGTATTCTTGTTAGGGTTCCGTACCCAAAGGGTGAAAACGGGACCCTATTACTAAGACTTCGCTGTCTGTCCGTCTGTCCGACTGTCCGTCGCTCTGTCACCAGGCTGTATCTCAAGAGCCGTGATAGCTAGACAGATGAAATTTTCACTAATTAGTGATTTCTGTTACCACAATAACAACAAATACTAAAACCAAAATTTTGCTCGATATAAATAATGGCAACAGGTAGGCACTTGAAATATTCAAAAAACGCTCAGTTGTATTTTAACTTTAATAATAAAAAATAAAATTAAAATAAAATTTTTATTTAAGTGGGGCCATATCCCATACAAAGACGCCATTTTTTGCCAATTTTTGCTCGATATCAATAAATGGTAACAGGTAGGCACTACAATAACTAAATTAATGTAGGGACCTACTGTTGTTTACCTAGTCACAGATAATATAATACTACCTAGTCAATGGTACGGAACCCTTCGTGGTCGAGTCCGACTCGCACTTGGCCGATTTTTTTCTTATAACTGAAATTTAGGTATTGAGAGTGGGCGGCCCAGATCTGTGTATCACCACGTCAACGAGACGCGTCCACGCATTTTTACTTTACATTGTTATTATTGGAAACATTTGAAAGTTGAAAAGTATACATACGAAGTCGAACATCGACTTGTATTTAACTCGTATGCTCGTTGCCTTCCAGATCGATGTTCATTCAATACACCATTAAAATACAGGATGAAATTTTACCACCTTCCAAATTTTTATACCACAATCTACGAGACAAAACACAGATAACGTAATTTTTCTTTTGGTATATCCCAGTACAAAAATGTCAAGGTAAAGCACCTAGAAAATGTCCGCCAAAAATCTAAAGTTTTTGATACGGCCTCCTAGCAACACTTTTTTTACGCGGTGCGCATCTCATTCATTAATTACGATAGTATTCATAAGTTTTTGATTTTCCCTTCATATCTTAACAGGTTTAGGACTGTAATTGAAAACTATGTTGCGAAAAATATTGTCGGGTGAAAACTTGAGCTACATTTTTTACTTCATAAATAGGCTCTAAATACGATACATAAAGCCTATAAACATTTACGGTGATGAAAAAGTCTACCTGTATAACAGGTAGTAAAAAAAAATACATTTCAAAAATATGAACTTTTACACGTATTTCAAAAGTTTATAAGTTTTTGGTTTTGCGTACTAAATCTAATGATGGAGGTAAAATAATGGAAGAAACATACATATTTAATAAATCTGTGGTGATTTTTCTGGTTTTGGTTAGAATAGAAGGTTTATTGATACTTTAATTATGTAAAAGGATATCATTCATTGATAATTACGTGATTTGCGATCGCAATTTGCAATTTGATAGAGTGTCAACGCAGCGGTTCCCCTCTTCATTAGTTAGCATCGGTTGCTAGGCTGAACGAGTTTTAGGAGCGCTAAATATATATAATAATATGTTATAAAATTGTCTATAATTCTTTACACAAAAAAAATGTATACTATTGCTTCCTTTAGTGAGACAGCATTAAACTACAATTTTTATATTTTCTTAACCATTTAAGTGGATGTAAATAGAACGTAATATGTAAAGGACCTGATATCAAAATGGCTCCAAAGCTGTCCTAGAACAGTATAAACCACAAACACCACGACCGGTTTTCATTGGTCCTTTTACTGAGAACATTCTTGTATCTAGCTTTGAGTATGTAAGTATGTCAGAAGAATAACTTTTGACTCGGTTTGAGCGACTTGTTAATTTGAACAGGCTTTGGCTGTAGCATGGTAGTGAAAAATTAGGTGTGTCACAGTTGCTCAAGCAGGATTATGTGTGAAAAAGTCCCGTTGAGCAGCAAGGCGTTTTGGTCACCTCGACAATAGTTTTTGGTGTAGATATTATTTACGCCGCTGGCTCGGCTGATGTGGTCGGCCTTCGCTCGCCGAGAGCCAAGAGGTTTGCTGCCACTTTCACTCCGCTACAGACACACGCACACACGAAAGCCTCGTTTGGGTGGGATGGATGCGGCAACCGCAGTTCGTTCTTAAATTCGCGCCTGAGGCCCTACTACGCACCGCGATTTCTTTAAATACGATATTCTATCTCTTTTACATACTCTAAGGCATTTGCATGATTAAGAGAGATGGACACAGTCGAATATACCGACGGACATTCTGTTGCGGAGTAAAGCCTCAGCATCATTGCTGATTTAAGACTAAATAGTAGTTCAGATTTTGCTGCCTACAGACACTATTTTACAAGAAAATGTTCAACTTATTGTAAGATACACCTAAATATTATTTTGTCTAAGCCAGATGTTACCGTCATAGTTTTTTAAATATTTAATGCTTCACGTCAGAATAATCACGTCCATAAATATTTAATAATTTCGTAACTGAACGGTGTGTGATGTTCATGCTCTTACCAGAAAAAAAGGCTGACTTAAAAACAATATCAACATAACTTGCTTTTCACTAATAATTGCGTAGGCATATTATAGTTTATACTAGCTTTTTCCTCGACTTCGCACGCATGGAATTTAGAAGCTTTAAATGGAGTCTATATTTTGAGTTACACCTCTAGTGTAATCTTTACTAGCCTTACTCCTTACTAATATTGTAAATGCGTAAATAACTCGGTCTGTCTGTCTGTCAAGCCAAATCTACTAAACTTATTCAAAACACAATAATATACTCTAGAGTCTAGAGCTCAGAATGGACATAGGCGAAAAGCAAACTTCTTTTCGCCTATTTCCATTCTGAGGCTCTAGAGCACGTATATGGAAAGAGGTCTGTGCTCTAGACTCTAGAGTATATTATATTGTGTTTTAAGGGGTTAAAAGGTTGTATGGAAGTATAGTCATTTTTAAAGCTAAAAGTTTGACATTTACCTTTTAGGCTGTTGATTAGATATAAATAATAATTACATTCAAAGTTTGTACAAATTTTACCCTCAAGCCACCTTGAGGGTAAAGAAACAAACGGAATAGGGGATGAAAGTTTGTATGGAAATAAATGTTTCTAATTTAATGGATTTGAATGAAATTTGGCACGGTGTTAGTTTATTGGCTAGAATAACTTATAGGCTACTTTTTTCTCGGAAAAGGGTCCGGTTCCTTTGGGATATTTGTAATATATAGTTTTAATATCAAAATTCCACGCAAACAGAGCCGCGGGAGACAGCTAGCTAGTAATAAATACATCAGTTAAAATTGCATTCGATCCCATGCAGTAGATAGTTTTGGTTTGAACAAGTAATTATATATACAGTAAGACAATAATTTTAAGAACTGTGGTTTTGAATTTATTACCTGTATGTAAAATTATAAAAACATAATACCTGCGAGTTCAGATATGAACAATTCCCTTGTATATTGGTAATGTATAAAAACCGTTGATATGCTCTATTTACTTTAACCATTATAGATGTGTTAAATGTGTTGTTCCTTAATAAGCACTTACAAAAGTATTAATTGGCAATAACTAGTGTTACCAATGTTACCATTCTAGTTTTGAGGAAGTTAAACATCCCTTGAAGTCTAATAACTCACTTTTTTGTAAAAAAAAAACCAATGAAACCTGAAAGCTAGTAATTACCTTACATATTAGGATCGATAACTTTTCGTCTAAGTCTGCATTGTGCAACAACTACTGAAGATCTATTCCCGCAATGGACATTTAAGCTGATTGTGCAAGTTTACAACTAGCTTTTCATGTTATTAATATGAAGTTACTTTTGCAAAACAATAGCAGACTCAATTTTTTACACCAACATTCAAGTTTTATCAAGTTTTCAAAATTAGTATTGACCAAATTCTACATCAATCAAGATACAAGGATAGAGCATGCGCAGGTATGTGAACTAAATTATTCTGGGCGCGCTGTGCAGCCTTGTTTTTTCTACAATCTAAGTCAGAACACGAAGACTATCGCAACCTCAATTTGATGATTTCCAATCAATATTTAGCATATCAAATTATATATTATATAACAACATTGACAAGACATCAATGTGTTACTTAACTAAAATTTGTTTCATATTAATTAGCCTCTAAAATGGAGGGTCGTCATATCATAAGTTGTCAGATCAGAGCATGAGCGCACATAGAGCGTGTTTCGAAACCGGTGTTGCGCAATAAGGTCGGCGCCAAGGACGTGGGTTCGTTGCCAGAAATAAATAGCTGTTTGTGTCTGTCTAGCGTACGCTCGTGGCAACCATCGGGCCCCTCCCTAGCATAATGATTTTTTACACCTTACATTATTACAATCGCGTTTCATCTATTATTCCAATCATCACGTACTCTGTATACCAAGAATCAATATAGGTACCTACTCCGTTTTAATCTACTCAGAAACAAAGATACATTGTATCGATTACTTGCAAATTCTCGGTTTTTGAGAACGCTTTCTTTAGAACTGTAGATATTTTTACGTCAAAACAATTGGTGATACTATAGCTAAATACTTAAATAGATAAAAGTTCAATTACCAACTTAGATATTTAGTATCTGTGCAGAAAAGAACGGCAGCGTGCAAGAAGCTACTCTAAGAGCAGAAAAAACTCGGTTAAACTCTAGTAGTCAATCTTTATAGAAACAAATAATAACAGTAGTCAATCTTCTTAATCGACATATATTTGGACATTACTTTGGATTAACGAAAGAAAGCCCTCAGCAAACGTTTATGCCTATGCCTCGTAACGCTGGGATTTTAATCTGAAAATATACACATATATAACATCAATGGTGTCTATTAATAACAGTTAGGTAGGTACATTAAAATATGATAATACATAAACAAGGGCAAATTTACGCCAAATGTACTGAAGGTATGTGTTGTTATTACTTGTAGTTGGGACAGATAAAATGACACAAAAATAAATCATAAAGTGTACTAACTCACTTACTTATATGATTTGGCTACTCGTTCTAGGATGTGCTGATATAAGCACATCCTAGAAATATTACTTGTACATTTGTTGTAGCTAGTTAATTCGTATGTCTCTGTGCTGAAAACTGAAACTATAAACAGAGACTTCTTTAGGTTCCGTGAGTGTCGACATGGACTTCTGGATTTGAGCTGCTGAGACAGTAAAAGACAATCAATATTTGTCAGTTTCGTTCACATACGGACTATTGAGAATTCTTTAAAGGCTACTAGAGCGAAGTGCTGACTCCAATTGATTTAATTTTATTACATACTTCTAAACTAAATGAATTCCCAAAAAACTAGAACAGTATCATTTTAGCAAATTACCTCTAGTATTTATTGAATCACTGTTAACTGCTTTTCATTCTGGCATTCTTTTGAATTTAACATTATTGCTACAAGCGGCCTCTTTTGGCGTTAGCGACAAATAAAAATTTATAAATAACTAAATGAAAAGTTTACTGTGATTCAATAAATACTAGAGATAATTTACTAAAATGATACTGTTCTACTTTTTGGAGAATTGTTTTGGTTTAGTAGTAATACAATTAAATCAATTGGGGGCAGCACTTAGCTCTAGTCCCTTAACAAACTCCGATCAGGAGCTAAGAGGCAACATGACACAACGGGTACCAAGTACGTAGAAACGAGCGCCGATCAGACCTTGCTGAATCATTTGTTATTAGCTCATAATTTGAAACCACATTAATTGTTTAGCTTAAACGATAAAAATAAAATCTTGAAGTATACAATCTATTGCTAACTAACTATGGGAATCCTAGAAATTCTAGATTAAAGGAAGAAATCAAAATACTTATTCGACAGTTTTTCGACACAACAACAGACAATAATACTTACTTATCGAATAACTTAAAGAAGCAGTTCTTGTATAAAATATTTATATGCATAATCTGAATCTCGGAAACGGTTTAACGATTTTTATAAAATTTTATATATATCTTATGTAGGTTTTATTTTTAGAATACATGGTTTTGTTAGTGTTTTCAGGCAATGATAAAATGCTGCAATATCATTAGAATACGAAAGTAAATTTGGGCACCATATACTACAAGGGAATCGCGCCGTCTCGAAACCAGAAGACCCCGGTTCGGGTCCAAATTTTATTTTTATAAGTTATATTTTAAGGTATGTAATTCGAATCTAAATATAATTTCTAAAACCCAAAGCTCATCCAGTCGCTAAAAATATAAAAGGGAATTTTCCAAATACAAATCCATCCATCCA
Source organism: Anania crocealis (assembly GCA_949315895.1). NCBI lineage: Eukaryota > Metazoa > Arthropoda > Insecta > Lepidoptera > Crambidae > Anania > Anania crocealis. The sequence continues at coordinate 5,632,178 of OX438856.1, forward strand.
ATTTCCAGAAACAATGCAAAGCTTTCGGTCCTTGTTTATTGGCAAGCTATTTCTAGTATGGTACCTCTTTCCATGTTCTGTGGCGGTACCCGACTGCACTACTTCAGCCTTCAGATATATGTGTTAAGATTATACTCGTACTCAATGTATAAATCAGCGTATCGTTTTAAAGTAACAGAAGATGTACTTGTTACGTACTTGTGTTGTAAAATGTGTGAATTGACTTACATCATTAGGTATTTCATCATACAAAATGTAATGGGAAGACAAACGACGATGGATCAGCGGTGATATGACGACCATTTGGATCAGCGGTAGTTAACGCTGCTTCTGAGCCATGGGTCGCGGGTTCGATCCCCGCACAGTACAAATATTTGTGTGCATGAACATGTCTGTTTGTACTGGTCTGGGTGTTTTCTATGTATTATAAGTATGTATTTACAAAAAAAAAAAAAAAATATATAAGTAAGTTTATCGGTTGTCTAGTACCCCATACGACAGGGTACTTAATAGTACCTTAATTTGGGACTAGATGGCTCTGTGTGGCCCAGTGTGGCATGTCTTGAATATTTATTAAACCTCTCAAAATGGTTTTAAAATGATACACACACCTACAAAAGCCAGAGAATTGAACGATGCACCCTTTTACTTTTTCGATCGTTGCTTATGATTGAATATTATATTTATTTAATGTTTCGATATTTGATTGTTGCTGAAATATTAGACCTAACGCGGAACTTTATTCTCAGGTTAAAGTTATTTTACTCTTGATTATGGCGCTCTAGCATCTGAAATTGACTCTTGTATGCCTCTGTTAGGTACTCTATCTCACTCGGTCGTGGGAAAGTTAATATAGCCTCACTATGAAGACTAGCAAAGATGTTTTCAATGAGACGAGTAGTACATTACATCTTTTGCTGCAAAGTTTACTCAGACTTGAATCTTTCAAGTAGTATCAGTGCGCCTGTCAATAATAGGAACTCTCTACCAATCAATGGTATTCTTCTAACTCCGTTCAGCAGGACTGCCGATGTAAGTTCTTACTTGCGCATCATTTGGGTCGTCACAGGCTCATTGGAGCAATGTTATTTAAATTCCACTTTCCATTGGTAAAGTTATAAAAGTAATCAAATTATTAACTTTCTTCATTTTGCAGATATACTATAAAATTAATAGTAACTTAATGATATGTATGAATATTAAAATTTAATCGTATTACGCAGTTGATGATGTAAAATCGGTGACTCTCAATTATTCGAAAGCAGAATACTGCTTGTTGTTTATGTACTCAATAGGTGCACAACATGTAGTATGAACAAAATAGTAGGGGAGACCGGGGCTAGTTGACTAATTTTTTACTATATCGTACATATTTTTTGTCTTTTCATACATACAGACAATAAAATTACAATAATGGATAGAAGAACTATTAAACTAATAAAAAAATGTTAAACCTAGTTCATTATTCAATATCATGATCATATTTTAATGCATTTTACAGAACACCAACTCTTAGTCAATCTACCCCGGATCCGGGGTTGACTATATGCCCGGGGTAAGTAGACCTACGTATCAATAAGTGCCAAATTATGAAAAAAGTCAAGTAATTAAACATTTTATTTCAATTTAATTGAGCTCTTTAATCAAAAACAATTGTAATCCGGTACAGAATATTTTATAAGTCTTTAACAAAACTATCAACTCTTAGTTTTTAATTTAAATATTTATTGTTAAATTATTACAACAGTTTTAAATTTGAACGTAATCCAAACTTGACGTGAGCAGAATTAACCTTGGACTGGTATCAGTGGTAAAACGTACGTCCTCACGAAACGAAACTATATTTTTTTGGGGTAATGGGATCTACCTCCTATGATGAAGGCTAACAGATCCCTCTGCGGTGGTAGGTTTCGTAAGAGGCCGCCTGGATGCTATCACCCTCCTGCCGGAGTCCAGAAGCGTGGCGATTATGGAACCCCCCCCCCAAATATGAATACACCGCAAAAAATTCGGCCCCCAGTCCCCGGCGGCCCCGCTAGTCCTAGCTATGACCGACGATCTGATCAAGGTCGCGGGAAGCCGCTGGATGCGGACAGCACAGGACCGATCGTTGTGGAGATCCTTGGGGGAGGCCTATGCCCAGCAGTGATGATGATGATGAAGTAAGTTGTCAAGAGCAAAACCATTATTTATAAAAAAAAAACACCTTTAGTTGCGCCACATAACAATGTAATGTCTTATAGGGAATGCTATATTGCTTTCAATCGTTCTATTATAGGTCCTCATTGTACTGTAATAAAACAATGAATAAAGTTATTAAGAATCGAATAAAAGGTTTATTTCAGAGATATTTTGAACTTTAAATTTAATTGGGGTTAGTTGACCAACTATTCAACCAGCCCCGGAAGAAATTAGTCTACCAACCCCAGACGACATTTTAAGTTTCGATGGCATGGATAACCTAAACACTGCCATCAACTTAAGAAATAATACATGAAATATGATAAGTATGAACTTATGGAACACTCTGACTCATAGGCAAATGGTTAACATATAATGCGTAGGTATCAGATCAAAAAATATGCAATGTGGAAATATTATACATGATACGAAAACAAATCACTTGCCACTGCTCGAAAACGGCGTCCATCCGCGACACGTCACTTCGGATGACTGGGCGGGGGGAGGAAAGTGATCCGTGGCTGCGCTGGGATAACGAAATATTCATATCGTTGGCGAGTTTTTGGCGATTAGTCTACCTACCCCTATAGTCAACCATCCCCGGTCTCCCCTAGTTATGGAGATTACATTGGCAATGAAGCCTAAGCTGTTAGTGAACAACACGCTCTAATACATTGAACTCTAAGGGAAGTATTGAAATGGGCTGATATAATCAGTAGAGGTATGGACCAGATTTCTTATTCCTCTCCGGAATCACTTGAACATACATCGCTCATCGCTACAGTTTTCTGCATCCTGAGTCTTACTTAGTGGTTGAGAGGTCGCGTGATAACTGCCCATGTGCCTATACGTAAATTAGTCTTATTAATCGTATGTAATACACAAACGATACGATTACTGCTTTAATTTTTGTCAGAATTGGAGCTACATTGTTGTTGTACCAGTGTACTTGATTGCAGTGCACCGATTTTATATATTTTCCACGGTAGTACGTCTGATACTGTTTTGTAACGTCACATCTTGTCGATGAAAAACCACGATGACAATGTAACGATGCCCTTACGGAGAAAGTCGATTGTGATTGAGCTCGCACGGGCAAACATGCGATACGTGCGAGTTCCGTACCATGCGACTTCGATATTCTTAATGGTATTAGGTACAGCGCGCTTTTGAATCTTGGTCCAAGGCAATAAAAGTCAAACTTGTTGTGTCAGTGTCGTGATATCAGATGCACAACGAACCTCAAATTGGAATAGCAAACAATGTGCCCGGAAAAGCAGCACGATAATTTGTCGCATTCATGTTTCGTATCTCTCTTCTCGGCATAAACATCATCTTACCGCTTTTAGAATTTCATAATTTCATGATATGAACTATCGCGTATCGGTTGTTTTTGAAACTTTTTTTTGTAAATTATGTTTTTGGGGTTCTGTAGTTGCGCTGTCGGTCTGCGGCTTAGCTCAGAGACTCTTAGTACTAGAGAGCTGTTATTCGGCATCTGAACAGTTAGTTTCTTTATTATTTTTTTGTTTTTCTTTCACAGGAAACATACAAATATAAATAGTTACTTACTTTTTGAAATGAATAAAGAGCTGAAATTAATTCTAAAATTAATTACCTCTCCTACAGGCAAAATGGAGATGACGGTTGGCTCTTCTATCCCTTAGGATGTGAAGTTGGATAGAGGCCATTATAAAAATTGGGTTTACTTTTTGCGGCATCCATAGAGCAGAAATAATACCTACTTTATCAATTTCTAAATTGCTAATTGGTGATATAGTTCAATCGTATCAAAAATAAGCGTTTAATTTAAATAATTAAATTACTTGAACAGTTTTAATTTTTAGTACTTAAGTGCATTAGTATTTGCCGTATGAAAATACATTTAATTAATATATTGGCTTAACCTTATAAGAAAAGGAGTGGTTTTATCATCAGGTCGAATTTGCCCTAGCATAGTACAGGTGGCAAGTCCAGATATAAATTCATTCTGTCTAAATAAATGTCAATTTCCGAAATGAGATAGTTGGAAATTTATCGCTTACACTTGTAACTGTTAATGCTTAATTATTTGATATAACAGTTAAGATGAAATTACCGGTTGATAAAAATAAATAATGTAGCATGTGACTGTATTTGTGGTGTGTGTAAGGCAACACTTGCCCGCGCGCAGGGCATCGACCGCGCGCTTGTCTCAAATATTCCAAGCATGCACAAATTAAACTGGTTTTTTCTTCATATCACTTTATTACTTTTGCATATAAACATTGTTCACAAAACATCCGCCCTCTAGATGGTGGGTACTACGTTACGCTGCTCCATTTTATTTTTCCCACAAGAAGCCGAAGTAGGATCTAAAGTACCCAAGTTTGCAAGTAGATACCACAGGCCCACAACGTTTAATTGTTTTGTTGTCAAATATTATCATCAGCATGTCAATCTACAGCTCAACATGCGCCTTCCCAAAAGAAGGGGTTGGCCACAATCGCCACGCTTGGCGGGCAGGTCGGGCGATATCGCAGTTTGGCTTACGAAGAAGGGTCTTATTTCGGCAGTACCTACTCCTTTAGTCGCATCTTACGTTCACCCCTTTTTTCCTAAAGGTACCTAGGGAAAAGAATGAGAGTTGCTATTATTGCCACAGGTCAGAATAATCCATATAAAACTGTATTTTATTCCAAATTGTAAGAATTATATTAAAATCCCAAGAAAATAATAACCCACGGATTATTTGCATACTTTCACCGCAAAGGTACAATTACTGTTGATACTCACTCACACTAACTATTTAATTGTTATTTTGTTTAATTGAAACTAAGATGTTTTTTCATTAACAATCTGTTTGAACTTTTGTTCAAAGTAAACGGCACTTTTAACCAAAAACTTTATAAGTTTGTATTACGCATTACTACAACTATAATCCGATTTATGTTCAACCTACACTCGAAAAATTTGTTTATTTTATACATTAAGACAGAAACTTTACGTGAAAAGTTGTATTCTACCAAGTTTTGAAATTCCTAAAGGAAGCAAATGTCTACTCCTTCCGGCTTCCGTTCTTAGACTAAATTTACAACTATTACAATGAACATACCTAAAGATTTTCCTAAGTTATTTTGTGACCCGCTGGAAAGGCTGACTTCAAGCAAGCTTGTACGAAATTGACGCAAATGTGTCGATTCAGTCATAAATCAAATATCTAGAGCCTATCAAAATGACTTCGCGGACTCAAAAATTACAAAGGTACTTGCATAATACATAGCAGGTAAATAGGTTTCCGTCTGGTTGATTTGTATCATTAAATAAACTAATGCGTCAACGCCAAAACTGCAGCTCGATAATCCAGACTTCATTTTGTCCAAGCTTACGCAATATTATATTTTGGGGTGGTGGGATCTACCTCCTAGTGGTCCACCCTGGGCAACGGCATCTTTGGTTTTTTAACCAATGATGACGGCTAACAGATCCCTCTGCGGTGGTAGGCTTCGTAAGAGGCTGCCTGGATGCTACCACCCTCCTGCCGAAGTCCAGCGCCAAACAGTTTTTCTGTGTTCCGCTGGTGTGTCAGAGAACCAGTTCCTCTGGGTAAGCTTGCTCCATCTTAGATTTCTTTTTAACCGTATAGTTAAGTATGTTGTCAAGAGCAAGCCCATTATTTATTTTAAAAAAAACTACTAATAGTACAACCATTGCCCTTTGTTTATCAGTGCTATAATTAACTTTGCAATCAGAATACATAATCCCTCAGTTCCCAAAATGGATTATAGTCCCTTTGTTTTATATGACTAATGAGCTTTTGGGAACTGAGCTTTTGGGGACTACGTAAGAGCTGTGCACATAGTAGGCCGCTTCAAATACCTGCCTAGGTCTTTGTAGCCGCTTGGCTATCACCTAATGTTCCTAAATAAACTCCCTGCTTCTGATTACAGTTACGGAATTTGCAATATGAAACTAAAGTCAGGAATAAACATGATATCCGAATATAATTTATCGAAGGTTAACACAATGCTAAATGCAACGAGTTATAGTTGTTATAACCTACAGGCGGGTTGTGTTCCGAAAAGTAACATCTAATAACTCTAAGATACTATAAGTACAATTATTAAGTAAGGTCTGCAAATACTATCTGATTTCATTCACTGACATAAGAGTTGGTTTCAGGATCCAGCAGTCATATCTTTCGTGATTGACACTCACAACTTGCCTAAATAACGAAGGCTAATAAAAACAAGGGAACTCGAAAAACCTTCTAATACAAGTAACTCTTATTAAGTATTGTGCTTATTCACATACTTAGATAAGTACACAAACATTTCCCCACCTGAATCTGAAAACTCGAACCAATTCATTCGCAACTTTTTGTCTCAAGGGAATGCGAGTCGTCAGACTTTGGTCTGGGCTGCATCCACAGCGCGGGGGGCCTGCCTCGCCCTTTTGTTTTTATACCCGTGCAAGAATGCAAAACAATTATAATTCCCTCAGGGATAAGTCGCCGCTCCTTGGGAACCGAGCTCGAGTAATCGCGAACCATTCGCGAATCTTCTTGTATCTTATTCGACTTGCGGTTTTGTAAATATACAAAGCCTTAATTGGATTGAAGTGCATCACTTTGGGACTCGCTAAGGGCCTACTGATGAGAGGTAATAAGCTGGCGTTAGATAAACAGGGAGTGGTCTACGAGAGGGTCGTGGGAGAGGCGAAGCGGGCGGTCACTCACAGGGACCGACTCCGGCCAATCCATTTACGTTAATTACGCCGAGATGGGGATAAATCGGCGTCCAGCCGTCCACCGCCGAGTTACGACCGAGCCGACTATAAAATAAATTATACCCACTTCGTTCGCCTCCACTCAGAGTTTTTTGTTGCCGTCCACGGCGAGCGGAGAAAAAAAACAAAGGCAAAATCTCGAGAGGACGAAATACGAGGCAAAGACAAAGCTTGAATTTATCTACTGATAATATAGACGTAGGGCGGGCGCGGCAGACGCGCGGTTGCCGGGTGGCCGGCAAATTATACAGGCGGGCATTCCTGCGCCAGCAAAAACATGATATATAGTCGCCTTATGACGAAATATTTGAAATTTGGAGACCTGCCACACTTTAAATGGAATTCACTTTGAATATTATCTTTGACATTCATATCAACGACTTTATAGCTTTTACATTTACTTAGTTGGTATTTGATTGAAGACGGCTAATAGTCGTATGTTTAGATATAAAGATCGGTCTTATTATGTTTGGTGTTATCGTAAAAATTTAACTTCAGAGCAATCGGTATTATGTTGACCTGTTACTCGTATATTATGTCTTAAAAAACGTTTTTTTAACATAGGTTTATTGTACATGACACAATCATGATATTATTATTATTATTATTAGTCTTTCAATACTAATTTCGATCATAGCTTTGTCGGCTTCTTAAGTTCCAGTGTTGCACACTGTAGATTTAAAACCTTTGGCTATTTAAAAAATATCCAAGTTACTCATGATTTAAACTTTCAACGTTCATATGAGTTAATTGCTTCGAGATTTTTACCAAGTACTATGTTTTTTATGCGTTTCCTATATTTCGGAAGACTGGTTGTTCTGAACTCCGCTTGTAACAGTGACATGCACCATTCTGCTTGTAACAGTTCCGAAATATTTGAAAATCATATAAAACAATACATGGTAGGACGACCTCCGTAGCGGAGTGGCGTACACACCGGTTTTCAAGGTGTTGCCTGCTCCGAGGTCCCGGGTTCGATTCCCTGACGGGTCAATGTAGAAAAAAAGGGTTTTTCTACATTTTCTCGGGTCTGGGTGTTTGTGGTACCTTCTTTGTTCCTGTTTTTCAAAATACGAGTGCTTTAAATAGTTATTAAAATTGGAATCAGAACAATGTATGTGATGTTGTTCACATTTATTTATTTATTTATTATTTATATAAATAGTCGCTATTATTATAGTAATATGATACTAAACTCCTAATTTTACAAACAAACACACAAACTTCAAATATGTCGATGATTGGTGCCACTATGGAACTATGGAACACGTATGTAGTTGTGATTCTTGCTCAAAGCGCCATTTTACCAATAAAAATTAGAGAAGCTTGGCAGCTACTAATCCTAAATAATACAATAATAAGATACCTACCTGTAAACCGAGATTGGTGTAACACTGAAACTTACTTAAGTGATTAGTAAAATGAATATTCTTGATTCTTCCATTCCACTTCATTTCAAATAAGTAGCTAAGTACTTAATGTTGCAGCAACTTTGAGACTTTAGTGCCACGTCTTACTAAAGCGCAGCTATTCTCTTCTGCTCTTCACTTCTTTGCTAAGCAAAAGATGTCCACCAAAGGTCGCTTGATTATCATTTTTCATTGTTTTAATTTCTAACCTGTTACACTAACTAGTGTTTACATTATTTCAGTGCTACAAATTAATGACTCTTAATAAGTCTCAAGTAATAAGTTTATATCTGAACATACAGTCCATCTAATCTAATACTTTTAAGCAAATATTAAATCTGAATCTCGAAAACTGCTCCAATGATTTTCATAAAATTTGGTATGTGGGGTTTCACTTTCGGATAAATCGATTTAGCTGGTTTATTTTAAGACGTCGTTTTCCCTTGTTGTTAGGTAATGAAAATCTGCTATAAAAGTAATACGAAGGTAAATTTCGTCATCATCCATAAGGTGGGAAATCGGACGGTCCCGAAACAAGAAGACCCAGATTCGAAACTTTTATTAAGGTATGTATTCCGTATCTAAATTTGATTTACAAAAAACACGATTCTAGGCGTATTTTGTGTTTATTAACCTATTTATTTTATTGCATGCCTACTTTACCTTCATGTAAGTTTTGTATTTTTTATTCTAAATATTGTGATTATGGAATAAATACATTTCATTTCAGTTCCAACACAATTAGTGTAGTGGAGAGGGATAAGCTTGGCATCTCTTTAAGAGACATGATACGAAATGAGTATATTCGTCAGAGGGCGAAATTTATCGACAAAGCTCAAAGGATTAGCAAACTGAAGTGACGGTGGGCTGGTCACGTCTGCCGTAGAACCGACAACCATCGGAGCAGAAAAATTCTGCACTGGAGACCGTGTTTAGGCAAGTGTAGTACAGGACGCCCTGGGACTCGATGGACTACGAGAGACCTAAGGAGAACACTTGGCAGCGGCTGGATAGGGAAAGCCCAGGACAGAAATTTGTGGCGCGACCTAAAGGAGGCCTACGTCCAGCCAGCAGTGGACGGACACTGGCTGTTAATTTTGATTTTGATTACAAATTAGTGTCGTATTAAATAAAAAGTACCTACTATGACATGATTTATACGAGTATTGGAAAATATGAGTAAGTAGTGGAGTTTGTTATCCTAGTACTCTTTTCAGAAGATCTAATTATGCATCTGCGACTTATGACTGTAGAAAACTACCTATATTGTTTATAGATTTTTGGTCTGTTCACAAACTAATAAAGTTGAACACTTTCAATAAGTGCTTATGTGCCCAGCAACAAGCATTGTTTATCCTATAGTATGATTATAGCTTATTCATTCGGTTCATTTACCGCTGACCTTACGCGAGGTTACAGCGACACGGCGACCCCGCGCCCCGCCACACAATCTAACTCATAAACGATATTTTGACTGGAAAGTTGCGTTACGTATCCGGGCAGGCTGAAACTGTAAGGCTATGGTATTTGGCTCCAACTGTCCGTATCCAAACTATTGATCATGATGTGTGTATGAAACCAATGAGTACTGTCTTGCAGATTAACACAATGTTAGGTTTATGTTAAACGGAAATAAACAATTGCAAAATAAAGAACAGTTACAAAACGTAAATATCGATTAAAAGAGGAAATAATTTTAGTCATACCAATCTATGTGATTTAATTAACGTTTCTAACGGTCGGAAATAGGCTATAACAGAAATTTTTTTTTCAGCTTCTCTTAAGAACAACAAAAAGTGGAAGTAAATTAACGAAGTATTTTATTTGTATTAAATACGAAGATTGGAGTTACCTACAGTGAAATAAATATAATGAATCTAATCAATATTGTTTAATTGAAAGTTAGTAATTTCTTCATACTATAGACGGAGTTCTTTCATTGGATGACCTACATTTGCTTGCTGTTGATACTGTTGATAGTTAAAAACTGATAAGCTAAGGGTGTTGAATTTTACGTTCATTTATATTGAAACCAATAGCGTTTTAGGTGCATGGGCTGAGAACCTATATTTCCGATGAATGATGCTAAATCCTCCACTAACCTCTTCTATTATAGTGTTAAGGTTCATAAGCTAATTATAACATGGCAGCGACATTTCTTAGATCGTTTACAGGTACCTACCTCCGAAATCTTCTTATAGTTATATTGATAACCAATATTTATGATTGGACAAACAAGTGAAGTATTAAGTAGGTTTATACTTTTTGTCCATTTTATGGCATTCGGATTCGAGACAATTTTAGCAATACCTACCTACCAGGTTAAGACAAAATGAAAATAATAAAATTATGAATTATATGATTTATTATATCTTCGTTTTAATAAAATAATAATTACACGAATATATACACAAATAGATATGTACAATTTTCGAGGCCGCACTATATGTACACTGGGTCCACGATTTTATCACTAGGTCCGCACCGGGCGTGGGGCGCCATCGTCATCGGCAGCCGCACCCCACCACCATCATGTCCTGATAGTTTTTAAGCACCACATTGTTCACTTCGTCCATGTAAAGCATTGATATTGGCGAGAGCTGCGTGGGGACGCAGCACGCTTTCGGCACCGCCGCCGGATTCACCGAATTGACCAGCGTCTGCACGATCGCGTGGTTCGTGCCATTCAGATGGTCAGCGAGCGGAAACGGGCAGTCGCCCTGGCAGTAGTACGCGTCGTACCCGTGCGGGGCCACGATCCAGTCACTCCACCCCACCTCCGCAAAGTCTACGTACAGCGGCCGCCGCTGACAGATCTCGCGAGCCTCCTTTCGGTGATGATGCGAGCGGTGCCCTCTTCGCTGCGCCGCCCTTTTATTCCTCAGCAGGCGAGTCTCGCCTTTCTCCCGGGCTTCCCTCGCCCGCGCATCCTCCGTGTACAGGAGCAGGAGCGGCTGTAGGGTGCTCCACTCCTCGTCGTTCTCCGTCGCTCGTCTCCGCACGCGCACATGAGGCACTTTTGCGTTCGAACTCTTATCGTCCTCCTCTATAACACGCACTAATAGTCCATGATTGTGTTCGGGCTCCATGAGCCACCGGCGGGCGGCACTGAGCGCGTCGGCTTTAACAACGCCCTCGGCGGGGCGCAGCGGAACCGAGTCAAGGAGCCGGAGGATGGGCTCGGTTTTACCGCGGCGGCCCGGGCGTATGATGTCGTACAATAGGAGCCGCTGATCAGCGGTGACGCCGGGGGAGCGTTGGAAGGTGACGTCCGCACCTCTCGCGAGCTCGTCGGTGGGGACGCCGGTCAGGTTGAAGTAGAGCCGGAACCGGTGGTCGGCCGGGAAGCGGGCGTCGAGCTCGGTGGGCGTGTGGTGGTAGGAGCGCGCGGTGTTGGCGGCGGCGGCGGGCATGGCGCCGCGCGCGTCGTAGAGCAGGCGCAGCGCGCGCGGCACGGGCGGCGGCGCGGCGGCGGCGAGGCGGCGCGCGGGCCGGCGCGGCAGGCCCAGCAGCGACAGCAGCTGCTTCTCGGCGGCGGCGAGCGTCGCCTCGTCCAGCCCCGCGCCCGCGCACACCGCCACCAACGCACACACCACCGCGCACGCGCACGCCCCACGCATAATTCTCCTCGACCCACCTGTAAAGATACAATTTCAATTAAATATTGGTTATGTAAAAGTAAAAGAAGTTACAAATAACAGAGAAAGAGAATTATTATTGGAATGGAAAGATATTGTAGATGGCTTGACCATTGGGTGTTTTTTTTTTATTGTATAGATGATATTAGTCAGTTTATTTGAATCAGTATTTATATTACTTATATGTTTTCCCGTATTAAGTACTGGTTCGAACTGGTTGAACCATACGATACTTCTTAAATGTATCACCTTGACTTAAGAAAACGTCACTTGAAACACAGCTACTACCATTTAGGGCATTTGAAATTTTTAATAGTTTCGGCAGTTTAAACTGTAGAAAGTTAGTTTAAAACTAAAATATACATTTTATTTTAATTTGTTTTAGTTTAAATTAGGCCACGGATGCATAGCACAACTGAAGCTATTTCTCCGGCTGAGTAAGTAAATTTCTAGAATCCGCTACACTCATATACTGTCGTCCTGCCCACAAAGCCAGCGTTGTGCGCGACCGGCAGTAAGTTTATCTCTCGATATTTCTAATGAATGCACCGACACACATTGTAGTTGTCCTCTCTGCACTACAATTTCATCTAACTGTGCATTGTAGTTAAATCCTAATATCATATAGTTTAACACGTTCAAAGTTCACCACTTGAGTTTCATGAACTAATCTCACCTATTCATTAACATGTTAATTTCACAGTGCTAAAAAATATTTATTATATTTACATTTGATAACAAATTAGTCGTGTGTGTGTTATTGGCCCTCAATTTAACGCTCTACATTATAGACAACTATCTGTTTAAATCATTTACCGTATAAAACAAGACATATTAATTTTAAAATACGTTAAATTGAAAATAATTGTAGAGATGTACTGTTTGAGAACTATGATTGTATCATTTATACAATTATTATTACCATAACCTGTGACTATAACTATAGAGTTGACAGATAATTTCCAGAGTAAATATAAATTATGCAATATGAGTTAAGTATAATACCTTTAATATAATTTAGATTATATTAATTTTAAAATAACTTAGATAATAATTAGGTTAGACTTAAATAGCAAATCTATAACGTAGATAACGATGAATTACTTACAATTAATACGATATGCACTAATTAAATCAATTGTAAACTGATACTGCAACGGCACACCGGTTACACTAATTGTAAACGTCACTTAAAACACAACTATCGCCTAGCTATTAATGAATGAGCCCCTAACAGAGTCCAGCTTGTTACTGAGGACATACAGATTTGACCGACCGTTTTATTCCAGACCCCAAAATTAGTATTATTACCTCTTAGACCAGCTTTTACATACGTTTTATTGTACTCGTATTCTACGAGGCCACACCCCCCTTATTGCGACCAAAAGTAGGTAGGTACCTCTTCTTATGCCTTCTTGAAACTTATTTACAGTTCTCGTAATGGCTCTCTCTAAATTAGGTTAACATGATACTTGCGAATATTTCACCGGTAGAGAGCTGGCATAAACAAGAGAATTGAGGTTTCGAATAAATTTAACGTATGAAGTAAACATGATGTTATTGAAACTCGAAATAAATGTATTCAGTGATAGAATTCTCACCTATCTCTGCTATGCAGTTAGAAGCTTAACTTTAAAAAAAACTATGTTATCCAGGTTTGATTAGAAAGAAGGCAGGGACAGTTTCTACGTCTCAAGGTTTACAAATTTTGGTATTTGATCAACCCGCATGGTTGCCCGATTGATGAAACTATCTGATCACATATCACTAGTTATCTTGTTGCAGCGTGAGCTTAAATCATAGATATAATGACTGTTCTTCGTCTGTTTTGCAAAATTATAGCAGACAGACATTTATCATATAATCTAAGATACTGACGGCAGAGCTTACAACTGTTTGAAGCCTATATTATAAATTCCAGTTTTGTAGAAAACCTCTAACTAGTCAGATGAACTTAATAGTTACCTAAAAAACCTGATAATGAACTTAAGCACTAGACGCCATTATCAACAGGTTATTGTAAATTATTTTTCTGTTTCTAGAACGTTTATCTGATACAAAATAATTACAGCACAATAAACATTCGAAATTTATATCCAACTACTTTGCATGAAATATTCGAAAGCTATTACAGATATATTTTATAGCGCCTTATCGCCCATCACTTCGGGAAAATGGTATAATTTTAATCAATATCCTATTATAAAACCAAAGTAAGCTATTAGGTAACGTAACCGCTTGATGCAAATACAGATTTCACGAACAAACACTTTCCAAAAGCGTTCAGTAAAAGACATCAACGGGATGCGACTCTGCGTGCGACCGCTGCACCGAGCTTTGTGGGCACTCCGCGCTACAAGCAGGGTTGACTCCTGCGCACGTTAGTGACATTGTCGAATATACAACCACATCCACTACATTTAATAAATTTTAATCAATTGAAAGCAACACGCCAATCCATTGTAACTTTACTCAAGTCGCCTTATCGGTCCTGAGAAAGGCGGCACATTTAGCACTACACATCCATAAGTAGTGCGAGTATACGAAACGGAGTCTTCGAATTTATATGTTGTTGTTATAATGTTTTGATCGTTCTAGCGCGGTCGACCGGATCGCGGCGTACGTATTTCGAAAATAATGCGGTCAAACCGGCCGCGGGCGCACGGCCGCTCGCCTCTCTCACTCACCCGAAATTTTAACGCATCCAACGTCAAGCGGGCAAAATCCGCGATATCCTCGCGGGCACAATCAACGCTTCGGGAACAGATAGAACTTCACTCGTTCACGAACAGTTGGGCGGCACATAAGGTTTAAGTGTGGTAACATCACTGGCGCGGACGTGTGCGCGGGAGTGGTCGCGCGCGCGGCGTGTACACTGTGATGGGGCGCGCATGGCGTGCTCGCGGCGCAGTGCTCGCGGGCGGAATGAGCCGCCAGCGCGCCAGACGCGGCGGCGTCGGCCCCGCCACCGCCCGGCGCCCGCGCAGGCCCCGCCCCGCGCCGCGGACCGCCCTACACCACACCCCGCACCCTCCGGGCTCACCCCACAGTCCCCACACCCTCCCAAACCTACCGAGGTCAAAATACGGCATTGATCGCTAAATCCCTCTATGCTGCTCCCGTGACTGAAATGAATGGGTATCGTTTCCAATAATTAAAATTTTATAAATTTTTCATGAACACTAAGATCGATTAGTTGGAGACTTCTAGTTAGATAAGTTTGTAAACATGACATGAGTTACATTACTGTCTACGTATATCGAAATCCGATCCGATCAGATCCTATAAATTAGGTGTACCTAGCTTGGTCCTCTAGCTACCGGTCAATCAGTGTTACGGGCGTCTATTTTCTTTTATTCCATGGTGAAACATTTAGAATGTTATTACATAACTACTAAAAACTATTCTTATAGTCACAAAAACAAGTTATTCTAAAATTAAAAGGTAATATTTCGAGATAAGCATAAAAGTTTTTCAAAACTATTTTTTTATTTATTTTAACCTTTAGGCATTCAACATTGATCTTTGTATTAAAATTCCCTTTTTTTATTGAAACTGTAAAACGTTTCTTGTTACAATAATGATGTCGTAGCACTTCGTAGCTCGTAGTCAGAACATTAGCAACGTAATATTATATTTAAACTATACATTTATGATCGTATTTTGTTTACTCGCATGTTTATATCTATAAAATATCTTATTCAAGAAATCAGAAACAGATAATATTCAAGGAAGTATAATTATTAGAAAATTGAGATATCCTCCATTATGGTATTACCAACTTACATAAGTATAAACACACAGATTATTCTACTGTATGTCACATGAACTCTACATAATACGAGTATAATGCCCAAAACTAATTTAGGTTGCTATGAGTGGCAAATTTGGGAGTATTCACTTGAATGACTAGAACTGATAAGCCAATCTGAAGTTCACACGCTTATAGATCGTATTTGAGGAAGGACCTTGCAGCTTAAATAGTAAAGCACCTGTAAGCTCAACAGGTTTGAATTACTGTATGAGCAGCGTTTTATAATTAAACATGAGCTAGGATGACGCGGGATTTTATCAAATAGCGAAGCTGTCAGATAAAATAATACCTTTCTCTTACCACCTAGTCCCATTCCTAATTGGGGTACACTTGACCATGATCCAAATACGTTAAGTTAGATATAACATTTTATGTAACACTTACACAGGAAATCTGTCCATTTTCAACTAGGTATGGCTTGTATATTCAGTGCTATAAAAACTAATCAATGTCCGACGTAAAAAACTGTAATTAAAATGACATTAAGTTTTGACCTTGTCATTACAAAATAATTGAAACAATAAAAACCACAAATAAATCAGGTGTGAAAAATGTAGTTAACTCGTTAATGAGACCATTAGCAATCACTTCCTTTATTTTGCCTCTTAAACATCTTGTTTACAATATTTAACTATGCAACCAATTACACTTACAAAAAGCTCCATTAAAATTATCACTGGTTAAACCATTTTAGTTTACAATCATTTCCATGACTCATCGCAGCAGTTGCGTCAAAAAGATAAGAGAGCGAGTAGTAAAAACAGTTTAACTTATCATACTTTGCTTTGCACATCCGTAATACCTTTTACGTTACCTTTTTCACGTTCGAGATAACCGAGTCGTAACTTGTTTTATTCTTTGCTCGCACCTGCTCTAAAAGTATAACAATAACAGATATGTAAGATAAATGTTACGGAGATAAATGGGCGCATGCGTGGCGAGTCTGCGCGATGAGTGTGTCGTGAACAATGATTGAAAGTTCGATCGGCAGGTGCTGATGTGTTATTTTGATTAGAGATGCGCACGTGCCGAACAGATGTCTAAACTGTGTCATGTTTTTTATCCGTTGCGTGGCCTTTCGTTTATTCTAACCGTGAACGTGACTCAACTAAACACAGATCGCCATTCCCAAAAAACTACAATTTGAATATACCGAAAAGAGGCCGTATAGTTAAATATTTACTAGAGGGTTTGTTTTTATGAATAAGTAGGTAATTAAAGAACAACTTATTATGTACTAACTTATTTGCTTTTAAAGCATGTTTAAAGCCGGTTTTTGCGTAGTTGCTTTTTAAAAGAAAGTTCTTACAGCTGATTAAACATATTTAGCTTATACACCGTGCAATTTGAACCACCTGTAAAACAAAGCTCACGTTATGTAACCATTAGGTATAACATCTTGGCAGGGTTATTTTAATTTTTTTACCAAAAAATTTTTTTATTAATATATTAAATATCGATTCAGCTATTTATTTTGAAACACGCTGTGACGCACACAGATGTAGCTGTGTAAGGTCCATTCAACCGAGACCCTACCGCAGCAAAATAATACGTCTGGGCGCGTCACAGCGTGTTACAAAATTAAAAGTACCTAAAAATCAAAATTTAAAATTTTTAAAAAAATATTTTTAGTAAAAAAATAAATAACACTGCCATGATGTTATACAAAATGGTCCAATAACGTGGGCTTCGTTTTACAAATTGCACGGTGCATAACCCTTTTTTTTCAATCTGCTGTTAAGTCTCTAACTAGCTATCAACGGAAAAAATATTCTGGCACAAAACGTTAAATTAAAAAATGTACCCTAAAACTTTGTGTCGGATATTAGTTGTTTATAGGTGCATTAATAAAAGTATAATTTAAATACTAAGAAAAGTACATATATTTTTCCTTTTCTATCTTCGAAATAAAGAAATTTCGAGGCTGTGAACTTACAATATAACCGGTGAGCAAAAAAGTTAAATACGAAATGTAACTCTTACAAAAGTCTCAGCTCATAAAATTAAGAACTGAGAGTGGCATTGGCGAATAAATTCCGTTCCTAATTATTTCAAGCATGCGACCAAGTGGAAATTACTGACATTGCTACCGCGCAGCTACCGCGGCGCGCCGTTACGCGCAAATAACCGACTTGCTCTTGTTTTTTTATTTTTTTTTTGGCGCGTGTCTCTCGTGCGCCGTTATACGCGAGTTGCTCTCGCAGCGAAAGTTAGAAGCAGCATTTATGCCAGTGTTTTTGAGAATAAAGAATTTGCTTTGAACACTATCAAACGCACGAATTTATAATGAAAAACGATAGCGTCCATAATTATAGAGATTGTTGTGGCATTCTGAATTAATGTTTGTTCAGTTACATGGAAATAAATCTATGTACCTAATGTCAAAGTCATCATTATAATATGACCCTTGACTTCTAACTTTTGTAGAGTTTTTTTGATTAACATAAAATACTTATGACAACTCTGGATCAACATCGGAAGACTTGAACTTATTTCATGTGTTTAGTAGATAGATAATTGAGATATCAATTTGTGACAGTAAATAATAAATAATAAATGTGGACAACATCACATACATTGTTCTGATCCCAATTTGAATAACTATTTAAAGCATTCGTATTTTGGAAACCAGAAACAACGAAGGTACCACAAACACCCAGACCCGAGAAAATGTAGAAAAACACATTTTTTCTACATTGACCCGTCCGGGAATCGAACCCGGGACCTCGGAGCAGGCGACACCTTGAAAACCGGTGTGTACGCCACTCCGCCACGGAGGTCGTCAAACAGTAGACTATCATTAGGAAAAATTATAACTTGAAGAAGCTTTTTAAACGATCCCAAACTTCAGTTGCACGCATTTCTCTACGGTTTGCACGATCGCACCTTTGTATGGTTTATACGTAGGATAGTTTTCCGTTAATCCTCTAAAACGCAACGTGAGTTAAAATTACGATAACAAACTATGTCAGTGTTGGTCGGAGCCATGCCGTCTGCCACCCACGGCCGTCGCGTCCTGCGTTGACTCACCAATTCACGTATAATTAGCCCGTTAACACGCACGCACCGCTCAAATGGTCAATTAGATCAACGACTCGAGAATAGCGGAGATTACGTTCCTCCTGTTGGATTCAATGAAACCCAGGATAATGTTTGCAGTAATTGACAGCATTGTCTAGCTGACCCGTATAAGACGTCGCGTGATGGGCTATCTCAAGTTTCTTATTGTTCATGAGCTGATAAAGGAGCAGGAAATACTAATTATAATAAAGAAAATAAAATAATTTTAGTAATACTAGGCACTTTAAACAACTGTGAACATTTTTTATTCTTGAGATAGAAATACAAGTGTTAGTCCAAAAATATGTCTTTAGTATTTTATATGTTTTATAAAAAAAGTGCTCCAGTTCGATTGATTTTTGGTTATAATTTTTTATAGCAAATGTATATTAACTAATCAGCTTAATATTTTGACATATTTTTGTTTAAATCTCACATTAAAAAATTATAAGGTCAATGGGAAGTATTATTTTCGTTTTAACGTCGAAGACATTGTACTAACTACATTTTGAAACAGACATAGGTGAACCTTTTTATTGAAGAACCTACTAGGACGCTAACCGTGCATCATTCACAGCATATATATGGGTTTTTAAAATATTATAGAGTAAACGCTAGCGCCTCACTTATCGTCTATATTAATCTATATTCAGACTGAGTGTAGTGTAGACGTTCGTCCAAGCTGCTTCAAACGAACAAGTTAGCTGATTTCAAGAAAGATAGAATATATTTATTCCATAACCCAAAATTTAAATAAAATGCCGGCAGTAAGTTTGGCGCTACGCAATGGGGACTACCGTTTCTTTGCTCACCAGTTGGCGCCACTATAGACTGAGGTCCGGAGTATAGCTATCAAAGGCGATTGGCGCCGAAACAAAGTGTTATATCTTGAATCTAATTAAGGTTATATTGTTTATAAATAACTATCTTAAAATAACTAACTTAAAAATATAAATAACTAACTTCTGAAATAGTTGCTCTTGAGGCCGCCTATTTTTGCGCTTTTTCTTAATTCCGCTTTTAAAGCGTTCACATTAATCGCCAAATAATCCATATTTGCGATATTTTACGAAAAAGGTCACTTTCCAGCAGGTAAATTAAAGAAATTATAATTTATGCAACAAATTCCGCTAAAACCAGTACAAAGTGAATGATATTGGACCTCACGCGACACTAGCGCCTCTAGCGGCAAATTCACTAGCGATTAAGGTGACACGCGTTTCTTATTTGGTCTTAGTAGTGACGGGACATCTGTATTTTTTTTTGGACTACGTTTACAATGGATGTTAGTCTTTTAAAAATATTGGATATTAGGTATGCCTAAATACCTAGTTCACAATTAAAGCCTTGACGCAAGTTGACGTGTTAAAGGTCAACAACGAGTGCAGTATGACGAGTTAGGGCTGATCTCTTTGCGTGTTGATGTATCATACTCGTACCTACTCCACGTAATAGTACACTACTGGTTGATTTTGTGAATATTTCTTGTTCTTGTAGCGACTCTCCAACTGATGGAGGTTGGCTACCAACTTTTGTAACTCGTCTTTGTTTTTGCGATTTGGGATAATTGGGCTGCGCTCGTTATTCCTGACCATTCCCGGATGTTGCGAAGCCACTTCTTTCTGCGAACAACATACCTTTTTCCGGCGATGTTGTTCAACATAAAGAACCTGTCGTATCGCAAGACGTGGCCGAAATCTCCTGCTTTCTATAACCAAAAGATTCAATAGTCCGGGTTTCGATCCTGTCCAGCTCGTTGCAGAAATTCCTAGTTGGTGACCCTATGCTATGTCAGCTAATTTAGCTTATTTGCTACATACGCCGTCTATATCATTATTTTTAGAGATCAGACCATTACGCGCTGTCGCTATAATATCTCTACCCTTACTCTATTCCGTTTCCAAACTTGAACTATGGCTACTCAATCAGTATTATGTAAATAAGCATTTTTTTCACGAATGTTGAGAAAAGCAAACGAGAAATTTTGAATTTCGACTGTCTTTCGTTTCGTAAAGCCTTAAAAAAAATTCGTTGACATGAGTGATGTCTTGGTTGGAAGCTCAATTGCTTATAGCAGTTGCCCGATAAGCGAAAGTATGTGGGTTCAAGACAGTCTAAATTTCTATTCAAGGAATTGTATTTTAATTTGCAGTTTAATTGGCACTTGCAATACCTCAATAAAAAGACAAATAATTTACACCACAGAACGATAACACTGGGTAAAACGTATTTATATCAATTTCCTATAATTTGTTCATAAAATATTATCTATGACTTCATAACCTTGTCACTGTCGATTTATTTGATATCTCTAATTATATTGTTTTCATTAAATATTGATAACTTCTACAAAATAAACAGATAATTTTAACTATGTTTACGGAAAGAAAGAACTCCAGTAAATAATACACTTATGTGAAAATTTATTATTTACTGGAAAGAGAATGTAAGTACCGTATGTAAGACGTACTTAGTCTTAATTATTTAAGTCCAAATTTGGATGTACTTGATTAATAAAAAATGTTACTTCTGTCTTCATGATATTTAAAATTATTAATTTTTTCGTCATTTATAATAAATCTTAACTAGTATAATAGTACCTACCTACTTAAAATATAATCGGATTACACTTACCTATATCTGGCGCGAGAGTTGAGGTAGGTCATGCGATGTGAGCGATAAAGTTTCATGGTATGTGGTTTTAATTGAGAGTGCAAAGTGCATGCGTCTTATATCAGTGCAAGTGCATGTAGTTAGTGTCGTGTTGAAGGCCGTGGGTTCTGGAAGATCTGGCCCAAGACATTTATGTTGGACAATTTTGCTCTAAGATTTCAATTTTAAGTAACCAATGTTAAATGTTTAAGTCATTATTGGTTTTGCAGTTTTCATGAGGTATCCTTATTAAGAACGCACCTCTGCTTACTATTATAGGCACCTTTGACTACAATTTACTTTTTCGTCGAATATATAATAGACCAAATATATAGTGTACTAGCGGACCCGTCAGACGTTGTCCTGTCTTAACTATGAATATTGATTTTGAATTAGTATATTTTTTTTTAATCAGATACATATTATTTATTATACAGGGTGAAATTTTAACCACTTTCCAAAATTTTTATATGCGTTCAGTATCGTATGTAGATCCTACTTATGAAGTAAAAAATATAAATCAAGTTGTCACCCGAAAATATTTTTCGCGATATTGTTTTCAATTTTTACGGTCCTAGACCTGTTAAGGTATGAAGGGAAAATCAAAAACTTATGAATGGTATCGTAATGAATGAATGAGATGCGCAACGCGTAAAAAAGTGTTGCTAGGCGACGACGGCATCAAAAATTTTAGATTTTTAGTGGACATTTTCTAAATGCTTTATCTTGACATTTTTGTACTGGGCTATACCAAAGGAAAAAATACGTCATTTATTTTTTGTTTCGTAGATTGATATATTAAAATTTGGAAAGTAGTTAAAATTTCATTCTGTATAGATAAACAACTTGCATAGGGTTAAGAGAACATTAGTTATATTCACGTGAAAGCTTCACATTCAACCCAACATTGTTTGTAACCCTACCAGCAATGCGAAACTAAATATTTTTATAAAATTGTAGGTTAAGTATTGTTGAGACATAGATACTAGCCAAACCATTATAATAAACAAACGCCGGCAGTTATAAAGCCGGTCATTGCGTTTCCACCTGCGTGCAGTGTAGAGCTCCGTATTTGATTTTGTTTTTCCATAATTTTAGGGAAAAAGTTTTGGTTTAATGCATGTATTTAAAATTGTAAAAAATATCAATTGATTATACTGTTTGTATTTAGTTTTAATATCAATAAATACAACATATAAAAATAACACTCTTTTAAACTATTTGAATCTAACGAAGAAGTTCAACACAGTTAAGTTGGGATAAGTGCAACTCAAAAGTTGGTTGTAGAGTTTTTCAAACGGGAATATTAATTTGAAAAAACCTAATGAATAGTGTTCTCATTTACGATTGCCATTTTTGAAAAGGTTGATAGGTGATAATAAAACCGGCCAAGTGCGAGTCGGACTCGCGCACGAAGGGTTCCGTACCAAAAAGTTCAAAAAAAACGGGTTTGTCGTATGGGAGCACCCCTTAAATATTTATTTTATTTTGTTTTTAGTATTTGTTGTTATTGCGGTAACAGAAATACATAATTTGTGAAAATTTCAATTGTCTAGCTATCGCGGCTCTTGAGATACAGCCTGGTGACAGAGCGACGGACAGACGGACAGACAGCGAAGTCATAGTAATAGGGTCCCGTTTTTACCCTTTGGGTACGGAACCCAAAAATATGAATGTCTACTGCCAACAACTAATAAAACTCAAGCAGAATCTTAAGAAAAAAGGGCCGGACTTGATAAACAGAAATGTACCACTTTCTGTTTATTAATTCGAGCCGTTTTTTCTAGGACTTAAAGTTTAAAGCATTTTCGTATACTTATTTCTACATTATCACAAACAACCATTGAGCTGACAGAGGGGCAAGTCTAGTAACAATTCGCTCTACAAAGATTAATAGTTTACAAATTGATTCATGAACTATATAATGGTGTCCATAAGCTAACAATATTTTCTTAGAAATTACCTATCTCAAGACAGACACCCTACATACTGATGCAATCAAGTTATAGACGAAATAATCCCCCCCTTAAATATGATTTTATTTACAGCTTTGTGAGTGAGATTATTATCCATGCCAAATTATTAATCACGCCAGCAACGTACCAGGTACTAACACCCGTATTTATAAACAAGTAAAAGTAGTTACTTTATGTGAAAATAACTATTCCTTAATAAAGTAATTACCTGAAGTGAGAACTATCAAAGGTTAGCATTCTCAGACAAATAATATGACTATTAATGGTGACTCATTTCCTTTACTTAAGCACTAGATAGTAACACCTTAAGTTTTGCCTTTCTTAAGCATAAGTAATTACTTCTTTATAAATACGGGTATAAGAGTATCCAAAATTAACTGCAAGCAGACATGACAAAACTGTAAGGATTGTATGTTGACTACGGAACCATAATAAATGTATGTACCTAGGATTCCACCACCAAATACCTTGTACCATTAATGTGCAATTAAGAGCAATTACGCTAATTGTTGTTAAACAATCGACATGTTTTAAAAAAAGCTAA
Source organism: Anania crocealis (assembly GCA_949315895.1). Taxonomy (NCBI): domain Eukaryota; kingdom Metazoa; phylum Arthropoda; class Insecta; order Lepidoptera; family Crambidae; genus Anania; species Anania crocealis. The sequence goes on from OX438856.1 coordinate 5,656,219, forward strand.
CTATTCAAACTTGTTAATTATATAAACTAGGTAATAGCGCTCCCCGCGAATCCGTCCGCCTCGGAAGCGGCTCTATCGCACTCACGGTTATAATGCTCTCCTTAGAGAGATCACTTATCCCTTTTGAATACGGTTTTTGCTATTCTTCATACCAAAATAAAGAAAGAAATTATTCTCCATGCATACTTCCACCCCATTTCTACCCCTTTACAGAATATTTTCAAAGACTATAACTTTTCTATAGTTTCAGGATTTCAAACACCATACGCGGGTAACACTGAAAATGTTTAGAATTGGCCAATTAGAAACATTGCTAATGAAAACTTTAATTTCAATTTTAGAACTCTTTGGTAACCTAATGTAGTATATTGCATTCATTTGTCATTTGTTTTTGTGAATTGGCTGCATATCTAAAAGTCTTGTTACTTCAATCAATGTCAAAGGTCAATGATTTATTATGACTTTCGTTGTGGGCTTACTCGATGCATATCAAAACGCTTCGCCACAATCCAAAAGAAGAAGAAGAAGAACAAAGCTATGATAGGCTGCGATTAGCGAGCCCCATCTCGTGCCACTATTTACAGGTTTAACGAGTTTAAGCGTGGACGTAGCAATCTCAATGACAATCCGCGTGAAGGACGTCCTTTAACAGCGGCTACTGAAAATAACATCAGTGCTGTGCGACGCATGATAGACGAAGATAGATAAGAGAGTGACCTATCAGCAGATCGGGAAAGCATAGGCATTGGTATAAGTCAAGTTTAAAAAATATTACACGAACATTTAGGCGTCAGGAAGCTTTGTACCAGATGGATTCCCCATACTTTAACCGACGACCAGAAACACCTTTGCATGGACTGGTATCGCCAAATGTTAGATAAGTTCAACGGCGGTGACTCAAATGCTGTATTTGACATCGTCACAGGTGACGAAAGCTGGATATATTGCTACGAACCCGAAACCAAGAGACAATCAGCTCAGTGAGTGTTTCCTTTCGAGGATCGGCCAACTAAGGTAAAGAAAGGAAGAAGTCAAGGAAAAAAGATGATTACCTCATTCTTTGGTCGGAAAGGTCATTTCGCGACAGTTGTGCTAGAAGATGGAAGGACAGTTACTGCAGACTGGTATGTCAATCGCTGTTTGCCTGTTGTCTTGTAAAAAATTCGACAGCAGCGCCCTCGAAGCAGGATCCTCCTTCACCACGACAATGCTTCAGCGCACTCCGCAAAACGGACTGTTGAATATTTGACTATGGAAGGTGTCGAGATAATGAGTCATCCGCCATACAGTTCTGACCTGGCGCTCTGCGACTTTCATTTATTCCCAAGTACTAAAGATAAAATTCGAGGTATTCGCTTTACGAGCTCTGAAGATGCGGTGAAAGCGTACGAAAATACCATAGAAGAGACCCCTAAGGAAGAATGGGCCCACTGTTTTTCTCAGTGGTTCCATCGAATGCGACGATGTGTAGAGAGGAACGGAGATTACTTCGAAAAACAATAAAAGTATTGGCTACATTCTACATTAAGCCGTTTTTCATTTTCTAAACATTTTCAGTGGTACCTAGGTACCGCATAGCATATAAAATCAGTTAAGAAATTACAAAATTCAGTCCCCCTTTTCCCCCCCTAATGGATGATCAGGAAATCAGTAAAACCAGTTTCATTACTGCAAATTCGCCTCCTGAGGTGCTTTTACACGTCCCAATATTTAAATCTACCTCTGCTTTAGGACAAGTGTGCCTACACTTGTTTTTACGGTATTAGCCCTAATGCCGAAAAGAAATAAACAGCGCATGAAATTCAGTACCTATTATCAGCAACTTTTTAAAAAAATATATGGTCAAAAAGATATATACCAGTGCAAGCTAGGACAATAAATTGTAAGCCATACGTTCCCATTAATATGTAGGTATAATAAACCAATCGTAGTCCAGGGAAGGTTTAAGCTGTGAAAAAATATAAAAAAAAATATGAGGAGATAGTAGAAACCACAATTTCATTTTCCCATTAAACTGTTCTACATCAAAATTTTTACTCATCAAGGAAGAGTTTTACGACGTTCGGATAGGTGATACGAAGTACACGTCATCTAGTCATTTATAAATAAATATATAAAAAAAATATTTCTCACCACAGACCTTAACAAGAAACTTAATGATAGGGGATCGCTGGTGCCTGTATTGGGTAGTAAGAACCCGTTGAAACAGGACACCAGGTCCCACCTCTCATAACAGTGTACTTAGCGAATTATAGATGTGTTATATGTGTGATGAAAAAATTTAAAACAAAACCATGATCTTTTTTCTACAAAACTAACTAAACTAGAAAAGTGGATACTTAAAAAGTCTACCGAGTTATTTTCAGTAAAGCCTCAGTTTCATCATAAGACTGTCCGAGAAGCCAATTGATAACATTACATTTTAAATTATAGTAGTTCATCTAAATATATAAAAGTGAAAACTGATTTAATGACTGACTGACTGACTGACAGACATATCAACGTACAGCCCAAACAACTGGGATTTAAAATCTGAAAATTTTCAACACGCTTTCTTTTATAGTGTAGGTGAGCACTAAGAAAAGAATTTTGGAAATTCCGCCTCTAAGGGGGTAAAAAGGGCCCCACAAGTTTGTATGAAACTCCGTCAGTTTTGAAGCTAAGTCGATGAAAATTGGTATCCAGCTACCTGATAAGAAATTATGAATGACGTTTTTCAGGATTTTTGAGAATTTAGTCTTTAAAGAGATAAAAAATGGAGGCAAAGTTTGTTCGGATCCGTTTCATATCCATACTCTTTACATATTTGTACTCTCTGATGTCACTTAGTTTGTTATGACATTCAATGTGTCAATCAGAAAATAAATATCATTGCTTGCAAATAGAAGGGTATTTTTTTAGAATTTAATAAGAATTGGTGCCGAAATGGATGAATTAACTAAGTTAAAACGTACACGAACTTCAATTAAAGGCAGTGTAATGCAGTACACAATTCGGCATCTAGATACAAACCCTACGAGAAATTTCTGATTATGAATTAAAATTAGTGAGTGACCAGCTGGTGACCAGTTACAAATGTACAAAATTCCAAGAATAATTGGGAATAGATACGACTACAAATAATGGTATTACTAATGAGATGACCCACACAAAATGAGATTGAAGAAAAAAATAACCTTCAGGGAACTACAACACGGCTTAATCTAAAACTGCAGAATTTGAATTCAATAGCACGAAACAATTCCATGTATGCAGAAGGGACCGAGGAGCAAAGGTCGGTCACAAGTGTCACAACACAAACAAACCTTAGCACATCTAAATTGAACTCAGTACTATTAGACAAGGACGAAACATTCAAAAACATCATTAAATGGTTGGATACTTACTTAAAACTGAAATATCGATACAAGGAAATACACGTTTTTAACATCTTTGAGCCCAGAATTACATCAGAAAACGTATTATATTATATTTATGTGCTCCACGGGATCCTTGTGAGTCAGAATTTGAGGAGTTAGTTAAAATTTAGTTTGTAAATTATGAACAACTCAAAATTGGACAGATTACTAGAAGATTTATCAATAGTGTTTGACGAAACTCTTGTTTGCTTATCAAACTATAAAGCTCAATAAGAGCTTCAAGAAGATGTGACATCTAGCCGTGACGTATCCATACGTCATGAACGACAAAATAGGAGGATATGTAACGAAAACTTTTGATAAAACTTGAAAATTCCTATTGGCTGTCTTATCTATATTTAGGTCCATATTTAGAAAATAAATATCAGTACTTACAAATAGAATGGTATTATTTAGAACTAACTCATTTCTAGGGTTCCGTACCCAAACGGTAAAAACGGAACCCTATTACTAAGACTTTGCTATGTTCGTCTGTCCGTCTGCCTGTCACCAGGCCATCTCAAGAACCACGATAGCTAGACAACTGAAATTATCACAAATTATGTATTTTTGTTACCGCAATAACAAAAAATACCAAAAAAAAAAGAATATTAAAGGGGGCTCCCATACATCAAACGCGATTTTTGTCCTTTTTTGCTCCATGTAAAAAGACTTTGCTGTGTCCGTCTGTCCGTCATCCTGTCACCAGGCTGTATCTCAAGAACCACGATAGCTAGACAGCTGAAATTTTCACAAATTATGTATTTTTGTTAGCGCAATAACAAAAAATACCAAAAACAAAATAAAATGAATATTAAAGGGGGCTCCCATACATCAAACGCGATTTTTTGTCCTTTTTTGCTTGATATTAATAATGCCAACAGGTAGGCACTTGAAATATTCACAAAACACTCAGTTATATTTCTAACTTTAACGACAAATAAAAGAATGAAAATAAAATGAATATTTAATCCCATACAAAACAATACCATTATTTTGCCTATTTTTGCTCGATATTAATAAATGGTAATAGGTAAGCACTATATTAACTAAATTAATGTAGGTACCTACTGTTGTTTACGTAATCAATGGTACGGAAACCTTCGTGCGCCAGTCCGACTCGCACTTGGCCGATTTTTGTATACGGTAGAGAAAAATGTTGGGAAATCGAATAAAATTGGTGAGTGAATTTATTTATTTGTACAACCAAGACTACATATACGCCTAATTCCATTACATGCAATATGCATGCAAAACTTAAGGTATGTTAAAATGGAATAAGTAGGTAAATGAAATATCGAATCTTATAAACTACACTGTTGTACCTTATGATATTATTAACTATATTAAGCAGTACAAAAATACTTCCTAAACTGGGCATAGACCCGTATCTCAGGCAGAATAAGGTAACAGGTGTGTTGCAACAACACGAAGCAGCTAACTGGTGGATTAAATCAATATAGACTGGTAAACTATTTGACAAGCTTCCATTTAGTAGATAATTTGATAAACTTCCATTTAGTAATTTTTTTTTTCTAACGCATCAAAATTATCTTTTCATTAAATTGTCTCCATATTTTAAAAAGACACTTTTAAAACATGACAATTAAACGAGACTTTGTCTATCGATCATGAAGGGAGAATGACATAGGACTGTCTTTTCCAGAGCTCTACACCAATGCTGGTACTACACCGTCTTGGTCCGTCGTCCACCGTCCGATCTAGGTCTTTTATCCAAACGTAGTATGCAATTGTCTTTGTGATATCGCATTTACAACGCATATGGATCGAGAAATGGATTTACCTACTTGGTTGGAAATTAAGAATGAGGTTTTTTCCACAGGACCACTTATTCCAGGGCTCTAGGCAGTGTTGATCATATTCGAATAAAGCCTTGCAAGGTGCTTTGAATGGTTTTGTTGTACTACAGCATTGACAGTTTGAAATCTTCAAATTATATTAGACTTAAAATTTCATGTAAATGCAAAAAGATGTGGTGCGAGATCGCTTGGACCACGGTACGCTGAAAGAACCAACACCGGATCCCTTTAAACAATAGCATAATTCAGCCCCTTTCATCCAACTATTGTATCAGCGTAACGGACCCCGGTATGCCGACAACGACGTACCGGCTCCCACTAAGTACCCAACACCACCTCGCCCGTGATGGGCACCCCCGGCACTGTAGGCAAAGAAAGTGAAGGAAAAAAGTGGAGGAAATGGGGTTGTCATGACGAAAATTTTGTAACAGATCAAATTCGACGCGCGCGAAGCCGCGGGTATCAGCTAGTACCATATATACTTAGCAATTTTTGTAATTTATTATATGAAAAATAAAAATTTGTTAGAAAAGGAAGTCTTCAGCAAATTACGGGAAGCGACAAGTACATTTCGACGAATCAAACGAAATGTATATTGCTCTTTTATACGATTTAAGTTTATGTACTGGGGAGTTCAGCAATTGAATGTGGTTTGGTTGAAAATACGAATACAATTTTACATGAACGAATTTTGCACTTTTCATGATTTTGGGGATAAATCCTATTCTATTTTCTTTCCTGAACCCGGGATTCAAACTATTTAAATATCAAATTTAGTCTAAGTCAGACAGTTTTAGAGTTTATTTGTTCCATAGATCCATATACCCAGAAACCTGTTCCAACAGACAAAAATACAAAACTACAAATCTTTTCTTTCTTAATCTTACAATATAAGTGCAGATTAACATCGACACTAATTTTAAAATTGTGTGTAGGATATTCGAGTAAATATTGAAACCAAAATACTTGTCTATGTCTATGTAATTTAGCTAGCTTTGGCGTAAGTAAACATTTTGCAATTTGTCATCATCAGTCTGCAGTTGGATGGACATATAAGCCTCTCAAACAGGAGGATTTACTTAGCCATAATCGCCACGCTACGATTGGCAGGCTGGTTGGCTGACCATCGCAATTTGGCCAATTTAAGGGAGAAGGTGCTAATTTCCGCCTTCTAATGACGATGTACTTTTTATTGTGTTTTTATGACACCCGTAGGACGTAAAGTTGGGGTGTTTTTAGGGTTCCGTAGCTAAATGGCAAAAAACGGAACCCTTATAGTTTCTTCAAATCTGTCTGTCTGTCTGTCCGTATGTCACAGGCACTTTATTCTGAAAGTATTAGCATTACACAGTTGAAACTTGGTAGGTGTATCCTGTTGACCGCTTTACGGTTCTCATACAAAAAAAGAGATATTTAAGGGGCTTCCTTCCCATACATAGAACTAAAACAAAAACAATTTTTTTTACTCAAACCTATAAGTATAGGGTATCTATTTCAACGAAAATTGGTTCGAACGAGATCAAATTAAAAAAGCGCATTTTTAACAACCGCAAATATAACTTTGTCCTTCATACAAACACTATGAAAACAAAATTTTTTTTGCAGTCAATTAAATATTGTGTTATTTTGGCTAAGTAGAAATAAGTGGACCCCTAATTTAGTTAAAGTTGTACAGAACCCTCAGTGCGCGAGTCCGAAAATCAGTTAAAATCAGTTAAAAATCAGTCAAAATCAGTTTTATTTCTGCAAATAGGCCCCAGGAGGCGCTTTTACACGTCCCAATATTTAAACCTACCACTGCTTCGGGACAAGTCTGGGCTAGTGCCGAGAAGAAGCAGCGCAAGAAACTCGGTCACTATTGTCAGCTTCTTTTTTAAATAAATTTTTACAAGGTAAGGTAATTTTTTACAAAGTTTAAGCAAGTAAGAGCTGGGACAATTTAATGCCATACATAAAATAAAAAAATAAATAAAAATACGAATACAATATCCCATGAACGATTTTCCTACTTTTCGCAGTCTGAAGCCAGGGAACGGCGAGTTTATCTTTATTTCTCGTATAAAATATATCGTCGTTGTGTACGTTACTTTTCTTAAGAAATAAATGTATGTTCTTACGAACGTAAATAATATTCTCGAGAATGTATTGAGAAGACACTGTAAGTATATTAATCTCTTTGAAGAGCTCTTTCAGCGAGTCACGGGGTCGAAGGCCGTAAATAGCCCGTATAGCACGTTTTTGCAATATAAAAATTGACTCAATATATGCCGCTGAGCCCCACAACAGAATTCCGTATGACATTATGCTATGAAAGTAGCTAAAGGACTCTTGTAATCTTGCCGTTCCAACATCAGTCAATTGCCTTATCTTTCTCACAGCATAAGCAGCAGAACTAAGTCTTCCAGACAGCCCCCTAATATGAGCACCCCATTGCAAATGAGAGTCTACAGCTATACCTAAAAAGGTAGTAGAATCTACAGAGTTTAGTGGTTCATTCATCTTTAACAACTATATGAGTGGCAGCAAACCTTACGTTGGGCATCATAAATTTAACACATTTTGTTTTATTTGCATTTAGTAAAAGATTATTTTTTGTAAACTAATGCAATAATTTAGAGAGAGTATTGTTAACATCGTCAAATGAAGATTTGCCCCTCTTAGTTATAAAAATCATTAATGTATCATCTGCAAACAATACCAAACATCTCACAAAAATTATCAAAATAACAGGGAAGTCATTTATATAAATTAAAAATAGCAGGGGCCCCTAACACTGATCCCTGTGGGACACTCATAACAAGGGCCGACCCTGAAGACTCAGCTCCATTTATGCAAACCTTTTGTTTTCTGCCTTTAAGGTAAGAACTTATTAGATCCAAGGAATCATTCGATGCACCATAATATTTAAGTTTTTTAAGTAATATTTCATGGTCTACTCAATCGAAGGGTTTTGAAAGGTCACAAAATACACCTAAGGCATCCAGCTTACTCTCCCAAGCGTTAAACACATGTTGTAGGAGAGCAACTCCAGCATCGGTAGTATTTCTACGTTTTCTGAAGCCATATTGGTTGCTAATTAATAATTTATTTGCTCGACTCGCACTTGGCCGGTTTTTTATGTAGAATAAAATAACATGTAAATATTATGCAAGATATAGTTTGATTTTTTTGTTACTAAATGAAAATCACACAGACTACACTAATTATTCATTAGTATGTCATAGAAGTAGAATTAAAAGTTGAAAAACCTCAAATCATATGGATCACAGAACATGGAAACCTCCTTTCCCATGTTCTGTGATGTGGACTATAATACTCGTATGTTCCAATATTTAATTTAATAGTATTTTGCCTAAAAATAGTCCTGTTTTTTCATTATAAAATCCAGTTTGCCTGGTTATTTGAATGTTTGACGTCACTCGCTGCCATTAATATGTATCCAAATTTACACAATGTAAAATAATTTATCTTTCTGCATGTCTACCCTTTTTAGTACTGGAACGAAAACATTTAATCTTTCAATATACCTGGGTAAATTAAATCGCCTCATTTTAGTTTCCATTGTATATAAAAGTAGCTACTGATAGCTCTTAAATAAGTGTTTCTTTCTTTCTTAGACCAACAAAATAATGGCAATAACGATTTAAAGCTACGAGTACCTATAATTGTGCAATCATGTATCAAAGTAGTATCTCAAAAAATATCGAAAACCATATTCCCAGTATGTTCTTAATGTTCCAGAATAATTAAGTATTCGATTATTAAATTTGTCGAAACTTGCAAATTATAAAGTAAAAAATAGATGTCAACGAAGTAAATTTATATACTTATATGAGAAGACACCTACTATTAGTGTAAAAATAATAATGACTTTTAACCTTGTAGAACTTGTTTTGTGAAACATAAAATCACGAATAAAAATAACGATTTTATTTAGTTTGACAAGTTGGAAAATATAAGTGAAATTATAAATTGCTACCAAATACTATATCCGATGTATCTTGACATTTTTGTACTGTGCTATCTAAAAAGAAAAAATACGTCATTTGTTTTTTGTTATATGTAGTTATATAGTTAGATTGTTGTATTAAAATTTGGAAGGTCAATAAAATTTCATTCTATATTGTGCTTCATTATTACCATCGTCACCAGACTATATCAGTGCACTGCTGCACCAAAAGGAGGATTTTTCACTAATTACGTATTTGTCACGCTTGGCAGGCGAGATGGCGATTGCAGTTTTGCCAATAGTGGAAAAAAGACGCTGCTACCCATTTTCTCTTGATAGTAGGCATGGTCGGCCAAAAAAGTGGCTTATCACCCTAGGTTTGAAAGTCATTCGCGCGTCGTCAGGGAACACCAGGGTTGATTTTCCTGCGCAAGTATATTCTGACAGCTACTAACACTAAAACCTAATAATCCCTATCGTTATTTTACTGACACCTGAAATTTTGTCAAAACTGGTACACCACTTTCTTTGCCGACTGTACTCCTTTTTTTTTTTATTCGAAACACCAACAGCACTGATACATTACATAAGAACAAATTTTCTTATAAACTTAGCCATTTAAAGGTACTCGCACATAGACTTTAGTAGCCTCTTGCGAGTCGCAAGTTGCGACACAGGTAGGAAGAGAAGGGCGCCTATTCTTTATGTGCCGGCCCCACACGATACAATACAATACAACGTGTTCCTTTTGATATCCCATAACTCTAAGGTTATTTTCTATAGGTAAAAATAATATAAAACGCCTTAGAACATGTGATTCAAAAATCAATAGTTTCGAATATAACATCAATTTTAGTTAAATTTGTAAAAAAAAATTTAACCAGTACGAACCCTTAGTTTTGCGAGACGTTTGCAAACTTACACTAAAGTGTAGTAGTAAAGTAGCGGGAGAGCGTAAGTACCTAACTTGTAAAATCGTTTCATTCAAAAGTTCATTCATAACAAGGTAAGGGTGTTTTACATAAACAGTCGTGACTTTTTAGAATTAATTGGTATGAAAAAAATAAACAAAAAAAATTAATAATTGAAAAATAATTCATATGCAATTTGATTCTTGACCATGGTCTGTTTAATACCATAGAGTTATGGGATATCAAAAGGAACACGTTGTATAGTTAATGCCATTTTAATAGTTACTAATCGCTCTATACTGCAACAATTTAGATTTCACCTAAATACACAAACAAATAACGTTTCATTCCTGAATATACGCTACGTTATGGCGTAACGCTTTATTATTAACAGTTTTAATTGTGAAACGCTGCATGAGGTTATTTAAATTATGTTCTCAGATCGAACGGTGGCTCAAGCCAGAGGCTCTACTCCGCAACGCGATGCCCGTAAATACGGATCCCTCTGTCTCTGTCACATACTCAAAGACATTGGCATGAGTACGAGAGACAGATAAAGTCGAATATACGGACTATGTGTTGTAGTGTGGGGCCTCTCTGTCTATGAGACCGGTTCCCCTAAAGTTGGCTTTATACGGGTGGACATGGCGCCATGCGGTCAGGAATCCCGCGACTCTGCCTACCGGTAAACAAACAAGTTTATGATAATAATATTTAGGCAGGTTTGAGTTTAAGATGAGTTCTATGCGACATATTACGCATATACCCCACGCATGGTAATGATACCCATTACCATTTAACCATAAATCGTTAATTTAGCTCATAGATAACATGCATCAAGGTGAAAGCCCATATTTTTTTCCAAATTCCATCTTGCCAATAAATCTTCAAGTGTAAATCTCACTACAACTCACAAAGCAGAATCGGCGCAGCGTCAGGCCTGCTTTTGTATTCTTGCCGCAAGTTGGCTCTTAATTTTCAGCCGACAACGAAAAAGAGGAGTTTCTAATACCGACGTGTTATACCTATATTTATTTATATTTTTATTTGCTAATAATAGTTTACAACACTTTTTAATGTATGTCCTCAGACCACGCTTAACTTTTTACTAGATTGACCGAGTTTTTTTTTCCAACTCTTATTGGAGCATCTTTTAGAGGACCATTTGTATCAGCGGTAGCAAACGCTGCTTCTGAGCCATGGGTCGCGGGTTCGATCCCCGCACAGTACAAATATTTGTGTGCATGAACATGTCTGTTTGTACTGGTCTGGGTGTTTTCTATGTATTATAAGTATGTATTTACCAAAAAAAAAGTATATAAGTAAGTTTAACGGTTGTCTAGTACCCCATGCGACAGGGTACTTAATAGTAGCTTAATTTGGGACTAGATGGCTCTGTGTGGCCCAGTGAGGCATGTCTTAAATATTATTATTATTATTTACTTATTGTCTTAGAATAATAACACCTAGAAGTCGCGTCTGAACCAAATCGTAAGCGTAAACGCGTGCCATTTAATTATCCTTGTGTGCGTAAGCTGAATAAATCTACACTCTTCTAACGCACACAAATATAGGCTTCAGTGTTACCGTCATCGCGCGTTTACCCACAAAAAATGGGAAAACGTGTTGTTTTGTTATACGACGATTTGCCATGTGTTTAGTATGATCTTTAAATACTTACATAAGAAGATATGATTACATTTATAAGTATATTACATATTTATTAATCTAATGACGAATGCCACCGTTCAATGTGTTTAAATTTAAATGCCTGTATGACTGTATAAATTCACATTAAGAAATTATTTTTATAGAATTAATAACACCAACATTTAAGTTTAAACAGTATTAAATAGCTGTTATGGCAAATTCAATATTTTCCTCAATATTAAAAACCAACTAAACAAACTGTGTGCAATTTTTTCAAATGATTCGTTTTTAATTCGATTTACGTACAGAAAATGTCTAAAATGTAAGTACTTACGTGTGAAATGAAACTTTATCACTTTCTTAATGTTTCTCTGATGTGCTAGAACACTTCTTCATAGTGCAAACAGTCATTTTAAATTATTTTTTGCGAGCTGTGTTTGACTTAGCGTGACGTTGAGCACTGATAGCTCGCGGAACACGTTTTTCGTGCTTACATTCGGCTTCAAGGTGTTATTATTCTAAGCTTATTGTCTTAAAATATTATTATCTTTGAGCCTATCCTACGATGCTTTCTGCGTACCTACGGGTTTTGAAAGGGTTCCATAGTCAACAAACAAACATTATAGTTTTCCCATGTCTGTCTGTCCGTCTGCGGTTTAGCGCAGACATTATTTGTACAAAAAGCTGTAATATGCATGGGTAAGAAAGTAGTTAAATTAAATTAAACATTATTTTAGCTAGTATGTCGGCAGTCCTGCACCATATTAATAGACGCGTGTAAAGTCACAGTTAGGTTTTTTCCAAGTGTACAAGTTTGTAGTTTTTATTTTTAAATATTTGCAAAGTAGGTATTCTATTACTGAAACCTTTTTATTTGAAAGGTACCCATATTGAGTGAGTTCTAAAAAGATTTGCATTTTTTCTAAAACCTAATACCACGTCCTTTAGCAAAAAAAAATATTAAAACAATATACGAGTAATTCGTTTGATTTAGGTAATATTACTTCTAAAGGGCTTTTTACTTAGAAAACACTAAAGTGTTTTTATTTTGCTTAGAAAACATTAAAGTTAAAAAATAACTACTTACCTAAATTTTCTATTAATAGTTTTTTTAAACAAAAAGTTTTACCTATGGAAATGTGGATAAATGCCACCAATTTTGAATCGGTGCATCTCGATAGTCTGTTGTCTATGATTTCTTGTTTGGCATTAACTCAAAAATGTACTAACTTCTTTAGCACGTTTCGCAAGTGATTAATTTTTTTGTGAAAATAGTTTATTTATTTTCTTGCCAACTTTGAGCTAGTAAAAATATATAAAGCCATATCGTTCTAATAAAAAATATCATCGAAATCAGTTACTACGATTGATATATATAATAAAACAAATGTAGGAATGCGCTAAATTGATAACCACTTTTATTTGTCGGTTGAAAAATGAAACACAACATTTAAAAACATTGTTGTATGGATGTTCAAAAATTATGCATTTTTATTCCGTTCTATCCACTAAGGCCAGTTTTTTTGTCAGAACTGATTTCATAGCCTAAAACTTGTTATTTCTACGCTGTGACCTGGTATTGACCCTGGTACCTCGTCGGTCTTGCGTGACATGTTGTTCACACACATTGAATTCTATGTTCACCCACTAGGATGTTCGTTCCGTTGGCACTTCGTGACTCAGACAATTTGTGTAGGACCTGTTGTATTTTATTTTAAAGGTGCACCAGAACACACAAAAACATTATTTATTATTAAAGTAAAAATAATACTGAGTGTTTTGTGAATATTTCAAGTGCCTACCTGTTGCCATTATTGATATCGAGCAAAAAAGGTCAATAAAATCGCGATTGTTATATGGGAGCACCCCTTAAATATTTCTTTCTTGAGATACAGCCTAGTGACAGGCAGACGGACAGACGGACAGACGGACAGACAGCGAGGTCGTAGTAATAGGGTCCCGTTTTTACCCTTTGGGTATGGAACCCTAAAAACTATCACTCAGCAACTGCACAATCAGCTTCAAAAAAGTATCACATTTAAAAGTGCACCCATTTGACACTAGGATGCACTTTTAGTATGGGTGTCATTTTTGTTTAAGACTATTTATATATTTAGTTCTACTTGTATCTACTGTATCTAGTTCTTTTTATATCGATGGTCCACCTATTAATTTCAATGAATTATTTTTGTAACAAACAATTTGCACGTATAAATAAAAAAAAAAGCAAAATTATGGTTGAAAAAACGATTTTAAAATCATAGCAATAAAACAATGTTAGAAAAATTAAAAATGTTAAATGACTCTTCAGAACAATCAGATAGTGAGGCTATTAATTGAATACACCTTTCCTTAAGCATGCTTTCCGCGTAGGTAGTGTAGGACGCCCTGCGACTCGATGGTCTGATTACTTTTGTAGCCCAGCCCAGAAAGCCCAGGATAGACAATTGTGGTGTTACTTGAAGGAGGCCTACGTCCAGCAGTGGACGGACAATGGCTGTTGATTTGATTTATGCATGCTACTCTTGATCCTGACCCACTTCCACGCCAGCTACTTCCTCACTCCACGTTACTATTACCTATCAGTATCCGTTGCCCTGGTTAATTAATTAGATTCGATGTGATTTTTTGATGTGTGTAGAGCAAATTCTAATGAATCTAATTAGAATTTGTTTAAAAAATGTTTTTTTGACCGAGCTAGATGACGTGGTATAATAAGGAAATGTGTTTATTTAAACTATTTCAGATCTTTTACGCTTCCGCTAGAACAGTTTTTTTTTCGATAATGTTTTCAATAGGACCAAATCAACCCTAGACCTAGACCTACCTTTGCGGTTCAGTTTTCAAAACGAAGTATTAACGTAAAACATGAATAAAATCAATTTAATGCAAGACTATAAAAAAAAAAGGCCATCTAATCACAACTCTAACTAAATATTATCAAGACTCGCAAATTTCACTCCTTTCTTTCAAAACTGCAGGGAATTAATTTTCAATATAATATGATCTACTGAAATCCTACCATAAGAGGATAACCTTAAACTAAAGACTTTATCTAACTAATTTTACTAATTTAAAAAGCCTTTTCAACAGAAATGTCCCTACTTAAATACGAGTACCTATGTTTTAAAGTAGGTCGACTGATATTAATTGCAAACTCTTCTTAGCTCTGATAGTTTTCCTGTTAACTTATATAATTATGCTCATGCTGCTATTTTTTCATGTTTACATGAACAACTGTAGCTGGATATCGGTCAGGGTTATTGGTATACTATCAAATAAACGATTTCTTATTAATTACCATCGAGTGCAATATGAAAGTAAGAGCTATTCTACCTATTGTATTTCCTTTACGAGGGTAACACTGAAAATGTTTAGAACTGGCCAGTTAGAAACATTGATAATAAAAACTTTTTTGAATTTCAATTTTAGAACTCTTTGGTAACTTAATGTAGTATATTGCATTCATTTGTCATTTGTTTGGCGGCAAATCTAAAACTCTTGTTACACGTGAAAATGAACCTAACGCGAGAAAATTTTCGTTCAATGATTTATTATGACTTTCGTTGTAGGCTTACTCAACAACAAAGCTATTATAGGCTGCGATTAGCATTTCTTAATGAAGCCCCATCTCGTGCCACTATTTACAATTGGTTTAACGAGTTTAAGCGTGGACGTAGCAATCTCAATGATGAACCGCGTTAAGGACGTCCTTTAACAGCGACTACTGAAGATAACATCAGTGCTGTGCGACACATGATAGAGGAGGATAAGAGATTGACCTATCAGCAGATACGGGCAAGCCTAGGCATTGGTATGAGTCAAGTTCAAAAATATTACATGAACATTTAGGCGTCAGGAAGCTTTGTACCAGATCGATTCCCCATACTTTAACCGACGACCAGAAACACTTTCGCATGGACTGGTATCGCCAAATGTTAGATAAGTTCAACGGCGGTGACTCAAATGCTGTATTTGACATCGTCACAGGTGATGAAAGCTGGATATATAGCTACGAACCCGAAACCAAAAGACAATCAGTTCAGTGGGTGTTTCCTTTCGAGAATCGGCCAACTAAGGTAAAGAAAGGAAGAAGTCAAGGAAAAAAGATGATTGCCTCATTATTTAGTTGGAAAGGTCATTTTGCGGCAGTTGTGCTAGAAGATGGAAGGACAGTTACTGCAGACTGGTATGTCAATCGCTGTTTGCCTATTGTCTTGGAAAAAAATCGACTGCAGCGCCCTCGAAGCAGGATCCTCCTTCACCACGACAATGATTCAGCGCACTCCGCAAAACGGACTGTTGAATATTTGACTATGGCAGGTGTCGAGATAATGAGTCATCCGCCAATCCGCCATACAATCCTGACCTGGCGCCCTGCGACTTTCATTTATTCCCAAGAACTAAAAATAAAATTCGAGTTATTCGCTTTACGAGCCCTGAAGATGCGGTGAAAGCGTACGAAAATTCCATAGAAGAGACCCCTAAGGAAGAATGGGCCCACTGCTTTTCTCAGTGGTTCCATCGAATGCGAAGATGTGTAGAGAGGAACGGAGATTACTTCGAAAAACAATAAAAGTATTGGCAACTTTCTACATTAAGCCGTTTTTCATTTTCTAAACATTTTCAGTGTTACCTAGGTATTAACTTCAAGATCCTAAAGTATATTTAACAAATCAGGATCTTTTGTACAAAAAGAAGTGGGTTTGAAGGACTATTGGTATTAGTAACACTATCACAATTGTTTTGCATGGCATGATTCCATAATTCTTAAAGACCGTAACAGACCTCAATAATTGATAAAAATATACATTTCAACTTGTTAGCTCTAACCATTAGATAAAAAAAAGGTAGATATGGAAAGAATCAACAACACTTTTTTGAGTTATAAGGATTCCGCTTTTTTGCCTTTGCGTAGATAAGCAGCACCAGATAAAACAAAGAGAGAGAGAGAAAAAACTAAGAGTATAATAGTAGGTTTGCTACTTTTTTTTTTACATTTTTATGAATGCTTTTATAACTTGATTCGCTCGTTTCTTCAGCAATCAGTAAGATATTACTAACCGTAATTATACCTATAGCTGCTATAGATTATTGTGAACTTACTTATAGGCACTGTATGTACATAGTTTTAAAGTCCAATATTTGAAACCTATTTACTACTTTTACACACGTGTAACCAAATATACAATCCGAAAAGTGGGTTAACACAGGGGGCTGTGTTAGTTAATGAAAGAGGCGGCGTCAGCGGAATCACCAGACCGTAAGGCAGGCGGCCTTCCAAGTCTTCACGCTTGGATACCTTCCAATCCCACAATGTATCTACAGGTGCAGGTACTATGACGAATAACATAGCAACGTTACAGCAGAAATCTATAATGGATGTTTGTCGTAAGCCTAGGCCAGATATCAACTGCACAAATGCGAGCTCAACCATGCGAGTTTTTCCTACATGCACGCAGCTGTTCGGATAATCCCATGTTTTCCACTTTTGGTGCACCAAATTGGTTTTAACTTTTATATTTCTCAAAGAAAACTTTTTAATAAAATGTAAATACTGCTGTGTTTTGTTTTGGTTAAATATAAAAAAAAAACAGTCTACGTTCTGAAACAACCGATTAAGTGCTAACACATTATATATTACTCTTATTATTAACTAGCGACCCGCGCCGGCTTCGCACGGGTGCAATGCTGATACTAAATACACTACAAAAAAACTGTGAACGTTGTATATAAAAAAAACATAGTGGCCCGCTCCGGCTTTGCACGGGAATGAAATATAAGTCACTGAAAAAATGATTAAAATCGATCCAGTAGTTTTGATTTATTCATTACTGCCCGTGGCCCGCACGTGTTAAATTTTGAGTAAAACAATTCCCCTTTCCCTAATACCATGAAGATTTCCTGCTGTCTTTGGAATATTTAAATTCCGCGCCGCCGCCCTGGCCGGCCTACCGCCGCAAACGCTACGTCCCGTAATTTTTAAATCTGTAAAATCTTCTAATATTTATTTAAATCATATTCTGTACAGGGCCATATAGATCAATATTAAATCAACAATGTATTTAAAGTACTTAATTGGATAAGGATTAATGCTGTATTGGTTAAAATCGCTTCGAAAATTAGCCATTATTTGTCGTAAAAAGTAAATGACAAAAAAATGTTATTGTGGGATATCCATAACAGATAGACATACCCCATCGCGGAGTTTTCTGTAGACCTTTTTAATATGTACAATACTTAGTACATTATTTTGATAAATTTTGTAGGGTTTAGCCTGCGTTTGCAATGTTAGCGGAAAAAAACGTGAATATTTACGACATCATATTAGAAACCTCAAAAATAACAGTATCTCTCCACTATTTAATGGATGTTATTATACATATGAACCTTCCTCTTGAATCACTCTATCTATTTAAAAAAACCGTATCAAAATCCGTTGCATAGTTTTAAAGATTTAAGCATACAAAGGGACATGGGGAAAGAAAAAGCGACTTTGTTTTATACTATGTAGTGATAAGTAATCGGTGATCCTCCTAGCACATATTATACTATCATAGTTCCTACCCACTGCACCACTATAAGTCCGGGTTTTTTGAGACTCTGTGAACTATATTCCATGTAGAGTAGTAGGTAGATTTTACGATAAGACTCTACCTCGATTGACTAATAAATTGTTTGACTTCTACTATAAAACTCTCAAGTATTACTTGCATCGACGGCTAAGGATTTGCAAGCGATGGTGACTATTATGAATGAAGCTTTGGAAAGAAAGGGAATGAAAGTGAACACAAAAAAGACAAAAGTTATGGTGTTTGAAAAGGAAGAGAGCATGACAGAAGTATGTATTCGGATTGGTGGTAATGAACTGGAGCAAGTGAATGAGTTTGTATACTTGGGGTCGGTGTTTACTAGGGACGGAAAGTATGAAAGTGATATTGAAAAGAGAGTAAATGCTGGTAACAGAGTTAATGGTGCGCTGCACGCCTTTGTGAATAGCCAGAAGATTTCTATGAAAGCTCGTCTGGCTGTGCATAGAGGGGTGTTGGTTCCAACACTCATGTACGGAAGTGAAAGTTGGGTATGGCAGAAAAAGCATGAAAGTAGAATAAATGCAGTAGAAATGAGAGCGCTAAGAAGTATGTTAGGAGTGAAATTGAGTGACAGGATAAGAAATAGTGTAATAAGAGAACGTTGTGGTGTGAAAGAAGATATTGTCACAAGGATTGAGAAAGGGATGCTTAGATGGTTTGGGCATGTAGAGAGGGTGAATGAGAGAAGAATGACTAGACAGATCTACAAGACGAGTGTGAAAGGGAACGTTGGAAGAGGAAGGCCTAGACGAACCTATCACGATCAAATCGGGGATGTTCTGAAGAAAGGTCAGGTCAAGAGTACTCTAAACCGACGAGCATGCATGAAAAGATTGATGAATGTGGAAGAAGCGGAAGATGTATGCCAGGATCGTAGTAAGTGGAAGGCCTTGGTCTCTGCCTACCCCGTTGGGAAGGAGGCGTGATAATATGTATGTATGTATGTATGTTGAATTCTACCTTTACCAAACTTAAAATTTTTCATTTTATTTAATTTTTTTTTATGTCTGGCTGGCTGGGGTAAACTTAAAATGACTGCAGCGAAAAAAGGGCTGAAACATTATGTTTAACAATTTTAATTCGTAGTAGGTCCTGGACCCCCCTGGATCCGCCCTTGGCTGTATCGCAGTCGGATTCCTGTGCTGGGCTTAAAGGCCCAAACTTTTATGTTACTGTTGTACTATTAAAGTAAACTACGACTATTGCTAAAGGCAATAGATAATCTCTATTAGGGATGTGTGAAATACGACCACCGAATGCTGATTTATTTTGAATACAGGGTAGGCATGCTAGATTTATCTTATTTATGCCGCTAATAAATAAGTTACTATGATTATTTTGGCTAGATACTAAAATACAAGTGCACAGGTGGATCTGCCTGCTTCCCCACAATTTTTTTTCCAGACATGGATAACCTTAACTGCTCTTGATAAATAGAAATCGTAGAAAAATCAAACTTTCCGTTAGGTACACATAACAGCAGCGCGCGCGCTTTGATTGCGTTAGGTAGATTTTATAGCAACTTTTATTTACTTTGTTTCGGTAAGAATAACTGGAATAGGAAACCTATAAATAGCTTTGTGAATAGGGAGTATTTTACCTCCTCCTTATCCTCTATTTATTGCTCATTTGTAAACAAATTTACTAAGTAGGTGTTTGTTAATATTAGAACAGCACGCATTACGCATTTCCTCGATGCACATTTTCTTTATGCAGAACATATTATGGTCGTTTATTATTGTAATGTTCACTCTCGTCAGCGCACTTGATAAGAGCTTCACCAAAAACGTCATCGGTTATCAACAGACAGTGATTTAATTGGAACAAGGTAATAATTCACATATTATTATGTATCTACATACAATACAATATTATTATCGTAAACGCAGTCTGATTTCTCAGTATCAATACTTGTTTGCGAACTATTGAATATTATGACTCCCAGAGTTGTAGTCAGTAACGTTTCTCACATTAATATGACAAGGTAGAGACGACTAGATTATTAACAACCTACCTACATATTTAATGCTACTCACCTTGTAAGTAGTTTGTAGACTGAACAGAACTTGGGTAGATAGGTACTCTACTTCTGGAGTGAATGGCTTCTTGTTTTTTTTCAACGCATGATACCTATATTTTTTATGATTGAAGTCACTCAATCGAAAGCTACAAAAGAAAGACATACGTAGGTCATCGCACGAAGTGCAGCAGTTGAGAGCACTGCGGCGGCGGCTCCGGCGCGCTCGGCCCGGCGGCTGCCAGCTCGCGGGCGACACCACTCGGGCTTAGCTCGGACCACGGGCGCTGATCGAAAGTTCAACGCAAACGCGCATATGTAAATATCGGCACATTTACAAGCGAAAGGGTTCACCAGAGCGGCGCACTAACGCAGCGTTGCGCGGGAACCAGTCAGGTGAGATTCCTACGGCGTCCGATAGAAAAATGTCGAATGAGCTTCGGGTCCATCACTCCGCGGGTGTGTGGTACGCAACGCGGCCGCCGCTCGACTGCCGCCCTCCTCTCGCCGCTTCACTCTCGTATATTTATCGCTTAATTATTAAACTCGTCGGTGTAACAATTATGAAGCTCGGCGAGTGTCAGGCGTTTGCGACAGCGGAGGGTGCGCGGCGCTACCGCGTCTGCGCCTGCGCGTTGCGTCACTCACAGCACACACAGCCAACAACGGAACGCACCGCGTCGCATGCGCAGCCTTCAGATTTTATCTCAGCAGCCAGCAGCCGATCCACGGCTCACCTGTTATTAATTTTATTCACATTAACCTCCAACTTACATCACTTACCGATATCTTCCTGCCTTCTGTTTCCGCAGTAGGTATATCGAATGAATTGTTATTATACAAAATAAGTACCTGATTGAAAGTCGTTTGTCATTTTGTAGCTCTAACAAATATAGGTAAGTATAACGATGTTGTATGTTGATTTGCTTTTAAAAACATTACAGGCAGAAGTTTACTTATATGAAACCACTAAAGCCGTTTGATTTCGATTTGTAGGTAAGGGTGAGAAAAAAGGTACATATTTACCTAAGTACTTAGATACCTATTTAGCTGACATGTTCATTACCTAAGTAACTGAATAATTAAAGAGCTTAGATTGTAGAAGCTTTCGATATTTCAAAAAAACCGCATTTTGTATACAGTAACAGGTAGCCCGACCTACGTTACCCCGTTTTTCGCGAATTCGGAGATACCTACTTACGTGGTTCTTCTTTTAGATCAACGCGCGCATCCGTGTGCTCAGATTATTCGTCTTTGAATCGTTAAATCAAATGACCAATTCAAACTCAAAGCCTACTACAAAACCGAAAATAAAAAGTTACTGGCATGCTACGACAAAATTTTGCGTGAGAAAAAGATAACTTATCTTATAGGTATCTACCTTCTCTCTTTTCTTAACTAACATTTTATTTAAAAAGTTTATTTTTTAAATTATTGTTTTTGGTCCTTACGCAAAATTAACAAGTATTTATGCGAAGTTGAACCCCGACTTACCTAATTTGACTTACACGGCCATCGCTTGGTCACTATCGCTATCCTACCTATCGCGAAAAAGTGCGGGATATTACTGTACAACTAGTATTATATTATCTGTGACTGTACTTAGGTAGGTACCTAGTCCTTGATTGCCTCATTCCAGCAATGCGTATTACACACTAAAAGGTCACGGGTAGACTAATTCAGTCCAGTCACGAACGGTGTAAAGTGCTCTAAACGTCGCGGGATAACCAAATTATCTAAACCCTAAAAACGCGAATCAAATCCATAATTATATCTATAGGTGGTATCTTTAATCTCAATGTGCACATGTGTTCGCGTTAATTTAAGAAAACAATAAAACGTACTATTGGTCGTTCCAGTGCAAAGATTTAAGGTCCGCTAAATCTATGAACCGGTTGGTATTTTAACCATTTGTTGCACATTGACAGTCCATCCAATATAAGGTAGAAAGAAAGAAACAAAAAAGTTTATTTGGTACAAGAGTCGAGCGAGACACATGAAACAATTACAAGTAATACCACTGCTTACCTAAATGAAAAACAGTACCAAAATAAAATTAATATGTTCAGGCGTAAGATTGCGGAAATCATAACTAAATTATGAATTTTGAAATTTATTTTACCTAGGCACACCTAGTCACCTACACTACACCACACTACCCGCACTGACACTAAATGAGCAAGCATTAAACAAGAAAACCGCCCGCCCTCGCTACAAAAATGCATACAGTACCTACAGATACTGCAATTCTTAATGTAGTACTTAGGCTTTATAATATAGGCTCAACCAAAGTTTTAGCCTAAAATTGCTCTTCCTACCGATTTGTAATCCGAAAGTTCACTCTTTCTAAAAATTTTCTTCATAATTCATACAATTTGTAGTACCCAGCTACTTCTGACGATAATAATTATAAGCCGATGCGTACAGAAGAGTCAGCCAGGTCATTCAGCATCTGCTTTAGGTCCTGCAGCGTTTCTGCCATAATGACGATGTCGTCTGCAAATCGCAAGTGAGAGATGTATTCGCCATTGATGTTGATGCCTCGTCCTTTCCAGTGCAGCGTTTTGAACATATCCTCCATTGCATTTGTGAACAATTTCGGGGAAATGACGTCCCCTTGTCTCACTCCTCGATGCAACGGTATAGGTTTTGTTTGCTGATTCTGTACTTGGACGGACATGGTGGCGGCTTCGTAGAGACATCTCATCACTTGCACGTACCGCCAATCTACTTGGCAACGCTGCAGGGACTCCAGAACGGACCAGATCTCTATCGAGTCGAAGGCTTTCTCATAGTCCACGAATGCTAGACACAAGGGCTGATTATACTCTTCAGTCTTCTGTATAATCTGCCGCACTGTGTGGA
The DNA here is from genome assembly GCA_949315895.1 of Anania crocealis. Lineage (NCBI taxonomy): Eukaryota > Metazoa > Arthropoda > Insecta > Lepidoptera > Crambidae > Anania > Anania crocealis. Next base: position 5,679,422 of record OX438856.1, read on the forward strand.
TGTGGTCTATGGTGCCGTATCCGCTCCGAAATCCAGCCTGTTCCGGTGGTTGGAATTCGTCGAGTCTTCGCGTAAGGCAGTTCGTGACGACTCTTGAAAACAGCTTATAGACGTGGCTTAGAAGGGAAATGGGTCGATAGTTCTTCAGCAGGGTCTTATCTCCTTTTTTGAAGAACAGAACGACAACACTCCTACTCCACGCCTCCGGAGTTCTCCCTTCAAACAGGACAGCGTTAAAAAGCTTTTGAAGCTCCCTCAGTACGGGTTTACCTCCAGCCTTTAGCAACGCCATTCTCTCGGGGCTTTTCCATTTTTCAGCTGTTTAAGAGCCATCTCGATTTCGTCAATGCTGACTTCTGGCAGGTCTTGAGTGTAGTGGCGTGTTAACGCGGCTCTAGGGTCCTCATTTTCGGGATCAGGTCGAGATGCATGCGAAGCGTATAACCGGCCATAGAAGCGTTCTACTTCGGAAAGGACTGCTGGCTTCGAAGCAACGACTTCTCCTCTTGCTGTGGTCAGTTTCGTCAGGTGGCTTCTTCCAAGAGATTGTACGAACACTTTCGACCCCCGATTTTGCTCGATCGCTCTTTCAATAGAAAGAGTGTTGGAACATCGGAAATCATGTCGTACGAGCTTACTGATCTCTCGGTTTAGAGCGCGCTTTCCTGACGAAGTGACGGGTGGGTTTTCACGTCGTTCCTTAATCAGCCCTAAAGTCCTTTCCGAAAGCTTTGACTTCCTGCCCTTACGCTGCATTTCACAAAATCTCGTACCTTCTTCCCTGAGGATCCGAACCACATTTTCGAGGTTCTGGTTTACGTCTGTTGTGGTTTCCACGGCAGCGAGTCGGTTTTCTAGGTTTGACTGGAACGTTTCAGATCCTATCATGGTTTGGAGCAAAGTAGGTCGGAACCTTGACTTCATCAGACGGACACGTTCAGCCTTAAAATTGATATTCAGAGAGCCTCGAACGAGTCGGTGATCGCTTCCGGCATTAAACCTGTTGATCACGGATACGTCTCTGAATATATGCTTCTTGTTGGTCATGATGAAGTCAATCTCATTTTTCGTCATAGTGTCGGGGCTTTGCCACGTCCACTTTTTTTGGGGCTGTTTCTTGAAGAAAGAGTTCATCAAGAAAAGCCCCTCCCGTTAGAGGAAGTTTGACAAGCATTTTCCCCCTATGGTTTCTGCATCCAAATCCATGGGATCCTACTACCGATTCGTTGCAATTCTGTACTCCCACTTTAGCGTTGAAGTCCCCCATAACAACGCTGTAGTGAGTCTTAGTGGTGAAGTGGAGGGCCTTTGATATGTCATCAAACATATCCTCCACCTCTTCGTCCGAGTGTTTCGAGGTCGGTGCGTACGCTTGAACCACCTTGAGGCTATAACTCTCGACTATACTGTTCGACACACTGGTCACTTCCACAACGTTATCAGAAAGGGACTTATTTACCAGAAACCCAACGCCACCTTGGGATTGTTGGTCTCCCTCGCGAAAGTACATTAGGTGGCCTGACTCGAGGGTTATGGTGTCCTCCCCCTCTCTTTGGACTTTACATAACCCTAGGATATGCCACCTAATCTTCCCAAGTTCCACCTCAAGTTGAGCCAGATGCGAGTCTAGCCGTAGCGTGCGTCCGTTGTACATCGCCAGAGTCAGTTGATTTTGGTGGCCTCCCGTAGTCCGGAGATTCTTCGCACCCCCGTCCCACTTGGCTTTTTGTGCGTCTGCATTGAAGGTTATGCCCATAATCGCCACGCTGGGCAGACAGGTTGGCGATCGCAGGGCGTAGCTTCTTGCACCGATGACGTTGCTGCCCGTCACTGGCCCGCTACACTTAACTACGCCTTCAGTTGGATGGTTATACCGCCATCGGTCAGTCAATCGCCAGAGCCTCGTTCGTCGTCCAGCAGGATGCACCGCGTGCAGGTGAGGTTGGCTTGGGGCGGAAGATGGTGGTTCGCCTCTCTACATCCCTATCCCTATCCCTAGGTACGTTCAGTAATTTTGAAATAAAAAAAAACATTTGCTCAGAAAATCTGTAGTGAAAGATGCAAATAAGGGTATATTTGTAAGTGAGATAAAACGGTAACCGATTACAATTTCTTTATCATTTTATCACGTATACACTAATTACTATTTGTGCACCAACTGAACCCAAAATCAACACTACATTGCATCTGGAAATAAGGATTCTCAGGGGTGCGGCTAGAGATCATGCTCTCCAGCCGCGCCCTATGAAAAGTTTCAGTTTCTTCAAATTTACTGAACGTTATACTAGATTTTAACTCGTACATGGTGTACTTAGGTAGTACAAACAGGGGCGCGGCTGCAGAGTATGACACGAGGAACAACATCTGGTAACAGAGAAATATTGCTATAACATATTAACTATTTAATTTTGCCGTCAGTATGCTGTTTTCGACCTGGATACCCACGTACCCAATCGTTTTTTTTTTAACATTATTTCATTTTAACAGATTTCTACTTTTAAACGCTATTATGTAAAATAAAACCAGGCTTTATCAGCAATCAAGCTAGAAACAGTGAATACAAGAATTTTATTATCATTGTATAGTTACTGCATTACACAAAATTTCCTTGACCTTAATATTTAAGTGGTCCCAATAAGTTGTCACCCTAAAGACGTTAAAGCCCTCTATCTCTGTCACTCGGACCGCGTTTTATCACTAGTGCACGTTCCAGTTATGTAATGTAGAACTTCCTTGCTCCTATCTGACTTGGATTGACGTTCTCGCGTAAAACTGCTGTGATCTTTGAAATGTGTAATACAATGTGTTATGTAGTTTGTGGTTAGGATAGGTTAAGTTAATAAATTGTGTACGTAAGTATTTATGTTATTCTATGTATTTATTAAGAACTAGCGGACCCCGCGAACTTCGTATCGCCTCAGAATAGTATTCGACTTTCGTCTTCTTAAATGTTATTCTCATCAAATATATGGATGGTGTGGTTAAAAACAAATATTAAACAAAATTATGCAATTTACGTTCACTTTCCAACGTTTTTAAAACTTATTATCCTATTCCTGAAGCAGACAAATCCAAAAATACAAATATCATAAAAATCGGATATAATATTAAGGAGAAGCAAGATGTAAAGGTCAGCTATCATACAAAATAAAAAGGACCTCAGTAAAATTTACAATTTTCGAGATAAGTACTGGTTTTTTAGAGAATATCGAAATTAAACATTTTTTCGTCTCTTTTGTATTGTTGTTTGCTAAACATCATAAAAAAAGGTTTGAAGTGAATAATAATCTTTTGTTCTATTATTAACCACTTCCTTGGTCAGTAATAATAACCGCAGTTTCATTTAAAATCGTTAGTAAGAATTTAGTGAATCTGAGCCCCTTACTTACGAAAATAGCCCAATATTTTTTATTATTTAAAATAAATGATCTGATACCTTTTTGAAATCCCTATAAAATAAGCAAACATAAAGGGCAAAACATATTTTTTTCACCACAGTAGGTCAAAGTTGAGGATAAGCAGTATCTCGAAAACTATGACACTTTTACGGAGGTTTTTTTTTTGTATGATAGCTGACCCTTACACCTTGCTTCTCCTTAAGTTTGTCGTGGTGCATAATACTGGACGCCTGAGATTTGATTCGAACTAATGACGTGGCAGAATCTTCTCTGACCTTAGCCGGTCCGAAAGGGATAATTAAAAAACATAAAAAAAGGAACAAAAAATGTGTGATCTGATGACAGCTGATGTCTAAAGTCTGAAGGTCATTAAAATTATCAAAACCAACCCAACTAAACCAACCATGTTTTAGCTAATTTTTAGTGCGAATTTATCTCTAGAGCAGTTCATCAACTATCACCAAAATGTACTCCAGAATCAAAATAAGGTACAACATCATAGTGATATTACTTATTTTGTGATTATATCCTGCTTTTGGTGACTTTTTTAAATATGACTACCTACTTAGTTTATAATAATTTGTGTGTTCATTCAGTCCCTGTCAAAGTTTAGGCTTAGAACTTAATTTCAGCAATTGTCGATGTTCCGGGTTACTTTGTCGATATTTGAGTTCTGCTGAAATTTCTACTGCATTGAGGCCGTTTTACTTCAGTGTTCATCCAGACCTTTTTGGAAAATATCCAGAACAAAGAGTAAGTTTTATTAATAATATCCTATGCTATCTGTATCTACTAGTAAATGTTTTATGATCAAAGATATCACAGTTCTCTCAAAACCAATAAATAAATTTAAACCCTAAATTTAGTACCTCACTGCAAATGAACACTAAAAGGTATGTCCGTTTCATCATTTAATTTATGGCAAACTTGTTACTACAAGTTATTTTATCATATTATTGTGATTAGTCCCCATTTAACAAAATGTTACTGAGATAAGCTAAAATTGATGCATGAATAATTTTTAGAAAATCAATGAAAATTCTCTACAACAGTTAAGTGCCTTTATTGAAGCACAACAATCCAGTCGAAGAGTTGCTGTACCTCCACTGACATTTTATTTAAGACAAAAGAATATGCCCGAAGGTAGGTACATGATTTAATTTTATACATTAATTAATGTCTTAAATATTTTGCATCAAGTTATATTATCACTGACAAGGTAATAACTATTTTCAGGTGAATTCAAGCATGTAAAAATCCAGTTAAATGGCAACAATGCTCGTGAAACTGTTGTGAAAGTTTTGAATGCATGTGATATGTCAACAAATTATATAGATAAAATACCTAGAAGTACAATTATTACAAATGAACCCAGGTTTGTAATTATTACATTTATGTAATCAAAGTATGTGACTGGTTGGTTATCTAATTCTCAATTTTTTTTTTAGCCAAGACTAACCCCCTTAATCATAATAACACAAACAGTCTAATAAACCATTTTAAGCTATAACACTGTTTCGTCACTTTCTTTCAAATGATGACAGCGCTAAGGGAAAGTAAATCTCTGAAGACTGTCATATTGTCTAAAAGGTCTAACATATTGTTATTTATCCCCTCAGTTCCCGAAAGCTCATTAGTCATATAAAAAAAGGGACTATAGTCCCTTTCGGGAACTGAGGGTTTAGTGATTGCCTCATAGTCATCTACTAAATACCTACCTATTGTCATTTTTCTTCTTGTTTTGATCAAATAATTTGGACTTAAACATTAGCTAAAACATCCTATTGCAATAAACGCCCATCATAATATGAAACCCTCAGCTAACAATTTTTGTTGTAGAAAAAACTTATAAAATAAAAAAACAATTTTTTTGTTGTAGCCAAAATCAACAATATACAGATTTTGCTAAAGCCTATCAAGAATACAGCAGTGAATTTGTTAAAGCTAATGACATGAAGAGGAAAGTTGAAGAAAGAAAAGCAATCTACAATGTTATGTATGAAATCAGACACATAATCTTTGCACATCATTTCACACTTAAACCACATTTAGGTCTTAGAGTGAGGCTACACAATGTGATGCTTCAGAAGCAGACGACACAGCATAAATGCACAGGCGTCAATCTACATGAAAAGTACAATGACATTGTTTGTTTGTTATGAAGGCATAACGCACACAAACAGACTAACAAATCAAATAGGAGAAGAATGGTGTGCTCCAATTTAGTGCTGTAGCATTGCGCTATTCGATTCTTTGGAGTCATATTTGTAACGACGCACAGCCTATAAAGCCACACTTTTACTTTAATGATACCAATTCACTTGTCCATAATCTGGACCTGCATCATTCAGCTTCATAGATATTTAACATAATCGAAATGCACAAATTCTTAATATAATTTAAGGAATTCTTAAAGCTTTTATTGTCTTATTTTGCAGTGAATGGATTTACGAAAACAGTATAAAAGCAAGGGAGAAGTTTGCATCAACCATAGCCACTAGAGATCAAGTAAAGTCTCTCATGGAAAACCTGTGCAAATCTTATGGTATTAAACAAGTTCGTAACGCGTACATGTGTTAATCCAGATGATAATAGCTACTTCAACTCAAATCAAAAGGGGTGCTTACTTTTGCTAGCTTGTTTAATTTAATTTTTTTACTCTTGCTTATTGTAACATTAAATCATTGTTAAATTCTTATGGTTAAGAAAATGTTTACATATTTACCCTTGCTTAATAAGTAAATGTCATAATCATTTTTTAGGTTAAATACGATAACGGATGGAACATAAGCCATATACGTGGTGCACTCCAAAGCTTAGTTTCGCTGGCAAGTCAGCATACAAGTATAATGGCGAACTTGGAAGGTAAAAAGTTTTGTTATACTTATCGACAAAAAATTGCAAGCATGGCAAGAAACAAGTTATCACTGTTAAATGCTTTTCATTCTTTCGCATTTGACATTATTGCTTAATGCGGCCGCTTTTGGCGTTAGCGACAAATTCGACTTTATAAACAACTAAATAATAAGTTTACTGTGATTCAATAAATACTAGAGGTAATTTGCTACAATGATATTATTCCAGTTTTTTTTTTTTTTTTTTTTTATTAATAGGACAACTTACAAAACATACACAAGATTATAGTAATGTACACTTGTTATTAGAAGACCTGATTACAGTGCTGTTTTAATTACAAGTTGCCACGGCATGCAATGAATACAGGAAATAAAAATTTAAAAATATACATAAATACTCAAAAATTTTAGAGCTATTAAAACTAAAATAAACAAAAACCAATTGAACCCGTCCGGAGTCCGTGCATCTTCAGTATCTATAAGTCAGTGAGAGATAGCGAGTATGAGTTTATGTGTGAGATTGCGTGTGTAGTAGCGTGTACGTAGCCTCGGATGGATGACGCGGGTGTGGGAGCAAAATTAAATTACAAAATGTGTTTTAGGGATGTTTTTTTTTTGTAATGATTGTGTGCTTTATTTATGGTGTTATATTAATAATAAGAGTAATTAATTATTATTTCTTTAAATTTTAAATTATTTTTTAATTATTGATCCTATCTTTTCATTTAAATATATATTTTTTAAAATGTGATTTATATTTTGGTAGGTTATATCTAAAGATATCACAGTTAGAGAGCTTTTGCAAGGAGTTAAGTATAAGATTTTTGCAATCGTGGGATTGGGGAATTGAGTCCAAGATTAGTGCGTGAAGGGGTGGAAGAAAAGAGCATGTATCTTCCCTTACGGGGCAATTTTAGGGGGATATTAAAATTAATTTTACTTAAAAATTGAGGATAGTCAATAAGACCATTTACAACTTTGTAAAGAAGTATTTGATCTAGATATTTCCTACGATGCTTAAGGCTTTGTAAGCAAAAGTATTTTAGACGGTCATCATATGAGTGAAGTTTCTTTGCTTTTTTACAATGGTACGCTAAGTGATATAGGAAACGCTTTTGTATGCGTTCAATCGTATTGCAGTGTACTTCATAGAATGGAGACCATACGGAACTACTATACTCCAAACCTGATCTGACTAAGCTGTTATAGATGCTTACCTTTGTTGAAATATTTCTAAAATCTTTACAGTTCCTCATCACAAATCCTAATAAACAACTAAATAAAAAGTTTACTGTGATTCAATAAATACTAGAGGTAATTTGCTACAATGATATTATTCCAGTTTTTTGAGAATAGCTTTTGTTTAGAAGTTATAAAATTAAATCAATTGGGGGCAGTACTTATAGCTAAATGCTCCCCTAATCCCCTTAAGTATGATAAGGATATAATATGGTGACTTTTTTTTGACCTATTATTATCCTGGTCTAGAGGTTCCCAAGCCGCCATTTACAGGGCTCTAAAGTAACTTCCACCTGCGACAAAAGACGAGACAAACGGTTTAGCGAGCCTTCCCAATAACGATTATTATAACCCACCCATCCCTTCTAACCCAAGCCGATTTAGCAAAGATCGTCTTCAAAATTGATGCGACCGTGAATCGAACCCCTTGCTTAGTACGGTTCGTGTGGCGGTACCACTTAGCCAACCGGATTTTAAGTTGATAACTTGATAAATATAGACTTTCAACATTTGTTTATAGTTTATCTCCTATATGCATAAATATGCGCACAGATTTACTACTATTGCGCACGCTAAACATGAGCGAGTAAGAATTTGCCAAGTGGAAAAATCAATCAAAATCATCAAGAAGCTGCCAGCAGGAAAATTTGTATTTAATTGCATTATTAATATCCAAGTTTTTTCTTCTTCAATCCTCTCGTCTTTGGAATTCCCTTTCTGAAAAACTTAAACAAGCACCCTGCAAACACTAATTTAAGAAACTTGCTTGGTCCCATTTCCGCAAATTGTTTTTGTCATCTTCTTTTCACTTTTCACTGTAAGTCATCTTATTTGTGTATTTATCATATTTTGTATATGTATTGTATAATTATATTTGTGTATAACTATTTACGTATGTGTATTCTGTTTTAAGCTTATATTAGTTTATTATTTATATGTATAATATTTTATGTTATTTGTACTAAATTTAAAATAATTACTTGTAACTTTGCTTATACTTTGTCGCACCGCCCACTTAACATTTCTGCTTAACTTAATGGTCGACTGGCAGAGAATGCCATATGGCATTAATTCCGCCATTGTACTTTTTTTTTAAACCTGTGCAATAGTTTTAAATAATTAAAAATAAATTAATTAATTTTTAGGCAGGACAATAGCTTTAGGTCAGTTTACAGGAGTAAGTTTGGACGGTGATGTATTTTTAAACATAATCGACGTTAGAAACGAATGGCTTTCAGTAAGTACTTCTAAATAATACGCATATATTATCATCATCATTTCAACTGCATCTGTACGAATTATAATAATTGCATTTTGTTTTTAGTTAATAAAAAAAGTCAGACAAGAAGATAGTGCCTTGATAAAAATACCCAACTATGAAAAAGCTTTATCGAGTGTTCTGCGGGAAATACATATTTGTAGAAGGTAATAAAATACATTATCATGAGCCACCCTATATCGTCCACTGCTGGACTCTGGCCAAATAAGTGGAAACAACTTACGCGTGTTCTCAGCAGCTTGATATTGATGTTAACTATTTTCAATTTACAGAAAATTCATGCCTAAAGTGTCTGCGAATCAATATTGCAATCATTTAAGGCAGTTGATAACTTCGATTGGTGACTACTATGGACGCGGAAATAAGTTTCCATCATCTGTACCGAACTCCCTCAAAAAATATGAAATCGTTGTCGAACCGTAAGATTTCATCGATACTAGTCTGGCCAACGACAGTTGAGGCTGAATAAATAAAGGCTTAGTTGTTTATAAGGTTAGATTTCAGATCTTTTTCTCACTTTAGTAAATTGAAAGAGAATATAGAAAGAAAGAAAATACATTTATTAAAATTTAAAACTGGTTATAAATATAAAATATTAAATGGTATATAAAACTGGTTAACTGTGATAATAGTAAAAACTGAGTAGTTTGCTAGGTTAGCCACGTTACATATAATAACTAGGAATATATACTATTTGTCGGATAACAGTATGATATACAGGATGCAATTTTAACCACCTTCCAAATTTTAATATAGCAATCTTTGTGACAAAAAACAAATGACGTATTTTTTCTTTTGGTACAGCCCAGTACAAACATGTCAAGATAAAAAGCACTTAGAAAATGTCTGCCAAAATCTAAAATTTTTGATACGGCCGCCTAGCAACACTTTTTTTACGCGATGCGCATCTCATTCATTCATTACGATACTATTCATAAGTTTTTGATTTTCCCTTTATACCTACAGGCCTAGGGCCGTGAAAATTGAAAACTATGTATATTGCTAAAAATATTTTCGGGTGAAAACTTGCAAAAAATTTTTTACTTCATAAATGGGCTCTAAATACAATTTTGAACGCCTATAAAAATTTTGGAAGGTGGTTAAAATTTCACCTGTATGTGCATAATTAAAGTAAGGCATAAGGTACACAATTACATAATTCTTTACTTTGCATAATATAATTTGGTCATTTGGACGGTGCAGCCTTAGGTGAGACAGCAAACACTATAACGAAGAGCGACAACGACAGCTATAGAGAGATTATTTTAGTGAGAGATTGTGTCGAACTCGCTATAAAATTTTCCATCAGGTTTTTAATAGGGTATCATAACAATAAGTCATAATACTTATTTTATATTAATGTTGCAATAAGCTAAAAGGACTCACTGCATTAACATACAATTTTTTTGTATACATATTTTTAAAATGTAACCTTAGGACGATAATAAATTTATCTAATGTTTCTATTATACAAGGGCCGGGGCAGGCAGGGGTTATTATATTATAAAGTTTCTATCATCCACTCGCCGCCCAGCATAGCTCAAACCATACTGGGAAGCGAGCGACTACCGTCCGCCGCGGGGCTGAAGCCCCAACGGAAACACCGCCGTCGCACCCTTCAGCGCGAACGGCCACAACTGGTCACGGGCCGAAGCCCACTACTTACCGTCTGGAGACGCATTCAACAGCGCGCTGCCCAAGCCCACTGGAAACTCCTCCCGTGTGGGTTTTGTTTTTCGCGCTGGCCAAATGGCCAGTACCCTCCATGTCTGGAGGGCGTTCCCCTATCCGCCACTTGGGGACGCGCTCGGTAGGAAACCCAAAACTCCCTTGAGAAACATAATGTAACCTAACGTTAAGGGAAAGCCCCCCCCCCCTTTTTTTTTCGAATTACTTCAATTTCAACAGTTATTAGATAGCAGTTGTTCCATGCTCTTGTACACTCACTAGAATACTAAAGAATGAGTTTATTTTGCCACAGCAAACACGACAAAACAATGTTTGAGAGAAGTATGAACTCTAACTTAATAAATGGAATGAATTAATAGGTAAATAAATTAAATAAATGTTAAAAATACAAAAATAAAAAGACAGACCGTCTGAAATAAATAAAGCTGACATGTAACATTGATAAGATCCCCTGCGGCAAACATGAGTCAAGGCTTAGCATACTTTTCCACCAGGGTAAGCTGAAACACTGATTTTCTGCCGTCATCCAGAGGTAGCAAAAAAAAAAAGATTTTTGACCTTGTAATAATGTTTAAATGGATAAAGAAAAACGCTTCGGATGTTGCTTTCTCGGTAATAGTTTTATTATATTTACCTGTTTTCTCGGAGTGTTATGTCTTTTATTAATTTCTAAGTGTGAATTCAGCATTGACTTTCGTTCGCCAGGCTAGTTTGTGAATTATTTTGATTCTAAATCCTTAAAAATAATTTGTAACTTTTTTTAATCATTTCAGGGAAGCCGGTCCACTAATGGTATCGCCTACTGGTCAATTTATCACCCCGTCATCTTGTCCTGCGTCAGAACTTATACCATTCATTTCTAATAATCTTGATGAAGCCACAACACTGATGACCGAGTACAGCATGTAAGATTTTTTTATATGTCAGAACTAGCTTTTGTCTGCGACTTCGTCCGCGAAGTCTTCGAAATTACGTGCGGAAAGAAACTGAAATGTCCGTATGTACCGGCAACACAATCTATCGTCTGTCTCGTGACTTCATACAAAATGCAACTGATATGCCGTGTTCCAGCGGCAACTACACTGAATTTTGGGAATAAATTCTAATATTTTTTTATATGTATAAGCTATATTATAGGATACAAATCTAACATAAAGACCCAGACAGAAGCTACAATCATGCGAAATAGCATTTCAGCTGAGGAATAAAGACTCATAATTTTTGACATTCAAATGGTATGTTCGAATTCCAAATTCTTTTTTTTTTACATCACTAATGGGTTAGACTCATTTTGTGCGCATCTTCGCTCCTGGACTAATGCAATCGACTATCAAGAACGAATGACGCTGCTAGCTGTCGACATCAACCGTCCGTGCCGTCGACTTATGCGACGTGCTGCCAACGCGCCGGCTGCACGTCGCACACGTCGACAGCAAACTGCTATTCGTGTTTTAGAACCACTTTTAATAAATGTAAATCAAACAATTGGCGTATCCCTAATTATTGGGTGGCAACCAACAAGTGAAATTAAAGTCACACTAATAAAAATATTTATTCCTAGAAACAAACACGTCGAAAAAGCACTTTACACTGAAGTGAAGGAAAGATTCGGGCTTTTAGAACTTCACAAAGACGACAGTATAACTCCCGGCTTGATGATATCATGTTGTGAAAGGTTGCTTACTCGAGTTGACAAAATTGGTTTGGTAAGTAAACAACACTATATTTTTATAACACCTATTTTAGTCACAGAACATAAAAAACGATAGAAGTAGCATCCACTCCTATTTGTATGAAAATCAGTGTAACCAAATTAACACATTTGTGATTATATCACATTATCACGCACACCAAGAATATTTTTGAAGAACATAAGAGAGTCTTATGTTTACTCTCTTATCATCTTAATTATTACATCTTAACATTTTAAAAAAAATATATAAATTATCAATGACTTCCTTCTAGGCTATAAATACAAAAAAAAACTTTAGCCCAGAGTTAAAGGTTAAAAGTACTTAAACTCAAAGTTCATTATGAGGGAAGATAAACACATGTTTAAGAAAAATCTGTTTTTATTCGTGCATGTTTTTCCGGGATACCAATTTTGCCTCCCGGTTGCTTCAATTCCTTTTTCTTTTATGTTTGGATCTTTACGGAACCTCAAATAAATAATATCAAGGAATTAATTAAATACGTATATCAACTTATTTAAACAAGTTGTTAAATACGAAAAAAAAAAATAAGGAAAAAATTAAGGCAGGAAACGATGGCACAAAGACTCACTGTAAGTCATTTTAATTATGCACACGTTGTAACAAAGACCCTATATGTGTAATAACCTTTTGTAACTTAGTACTTAAATGAATATGAATATGAATACTTTCATAGATTACATTTTTTTTTATCTTTGTTACATTTATAAATAACATAAAAAAACAGCAATTCATCAGTCTTTTTATAAGCTGTACTTTTTTTAATTTTGTCATACATAATGATAAGTATCGATAACTAATTTATCGATATTTTACCACATTCCTAAATGAGTAGCGTTTCGAAACATTACAAAAATAAGTAATTACCAAAATATACTTTTGACCTTATCTCTATATGCAGAGGAATGGTTTTAGGTTGTACTTTTTATGGATAGTTATTATCCGCAAAAATTACAATTATAATTTCTAATAAAATAACGATATAATTACAATACCGATGGTATGTGACGCCTTGTTTGGATAAATTCTTCTTAGTGCTTGTGTTTTTGCGCTATAATACTGTGCAGGTCGGCATATTTAAAGATTTTTGTCTGATAAGCAGAACGTCTAACACGTTCTAGCAACTGTCACCGTGTGAAGCGCGTAAAAGGCGGCGGAAATATGAGATGCGTCAAGCGTAGCCTATGTGTGATACTCGGGGCCCGCCTACTTACTACTTCTACTCGTTTTTTATGTTCTGTGATTTTAGTAATACCATAAAAAATTTGATTGCTGGACATTAATATAACAAATATTAACAAAATCTTATCAATAATTTACCAATACGTTGAATAGTATTACAAACTATATTATTTCCTGCTACTTCGTGCGTCTTGAATTTTAAGTTTGATTCATCATCATCATTATGATCAGCCTATTGCAGTCCACTGCTGGACATAGGCCTCTCCAGTTGCACGCCACTTAGGTCGATCCTCGGCTTTTCGCATCCAGCTCCTGCCAGCCATCTTGAGTTTGATTCAATCCCACAGAAATTTTCCGGGATCCAAAGTAGCTTTTGTTCTGTTCCAGCCAAATAATCTATCTCCGTGACAAATTTATTCAGATCTGTTTAGCCGTTCTGGCGTGAAGTAACTAACATCAACCTCAACCTACCACAAAACATCAAATTTTCTCAATTGATATTGATCTCTACTAGTTGGTACTTAAAGTTAAAAATCAATTCAATGACCTTTAACTTTTTGGGTAGGTTGACCTGCCGTTTTCTGTACTCTGTACATGGTCTGTTTATGACCATGTTTACCTTTTGCACACTATTCATGTATATATTTCTAAAATAGTTCTTTTTTATTTAATAATTAAAATCAACAAATCCAAATAACATACACATAAAACACCATCTAATTAAGTAGTTTTTCCTTTTGGTGTCAATTAAAAATATTTCAAGGATCAAAAACATTGAATCACACTAAAACATACCGCGTTTTTAAAGCCACATTTCTCTTTCACCTATCTGGGTCAGCTTGCTTTTTTCTACTCGTCTTTTTGTCACATGGGGTAGGGAAACACTCCATCGTGTTGTTTTCATCTTTTATTGGGTAAAATGTACCTTTAGCCTGTTTAATTCGTGTGCGTTACGCCAGTGGAAAAGTATGGAATTTCTTGACTTTAACCACACACATAATTAACACACTAATTATTAATTAGTGTTCTTTCAGTCATCCACCTACAAAATTTAAAATTTCGTGCACAATTACACGAGCTGATACTCGAATTATGTGTGTGGTTAAAGTCAAGAAATTCCATACTTTTACACTGGCGTAACGCCAATAATTAGTAATTATCGGCATATCTGAATTTTTGCCAATCCATACCAAAATCGTTCAATCTAAGATCAAAATTCGCCATAATTATGCATCTCTTATTAGTTATTGGCTTACAGTAGGCTAACGAGACTTAACTATACCCTGCAGGCGATCAAGAGCTATGCATCACTGTCAATAATTCATCTCTATGACTCCTATTTACAGTGCTAGGGCCGATTATAGTTTTATTTTATTTTGTATCTTCTAACCGTTGCATTTTTTTAAAATTCTGTTTTTGCTCATTTTACGCACAAATATATCAAATCGTGTGTAAAAAAAAATGAAGTTTGTGCGTATTACCATTCTTGTTATATAGTAACTACGCAAACGTTACTCCAGCGGCATTTTGAATAACTTCAAAACCTTGAGGCGCACAAATTTAAGATAAACACGCACATTTACAGCACGTTATGCTCTAATTACCTGGCTAATTTGTTTTCAGAAAAGCCTTCAGGAAAAAAAAGGTGCCGCTGCGGTAACGTTCCTCCAGCGGAAAGTATTTTTTGCGAATATCTCCATAGGGGTTACAAATTCAAAATTACACGAGCTGACACTCTATGTGTGTAGTTAAAGTCGAGAAATTCCATACTTTTCCGCTGGCGTAACGCACACGTTTAATTCACAATAATAAACATCACACCAAAACAAAACAAAACCATAATCGCCATAATAAATTAAGTGGCATGGTAATCAAATACAGACAGACACCTGATTGGCTGAATCGGATATTGCTGTCGGCATAACTCAAGTGGATAATGCTGTTTTTTCTATAAATGTAAGATTTTAACGGTAATTTTATACGGGATACTGCTTCTTTTGCTACAAAGTAAATAATTTAACCAATTAATGATCTTACACTAACAGACTGCATTCAAACTTGATATCATGAAAAAAATTTGATGTTGCTGTCTTTGCATCTTGCATATCATTGCATGTAACTTAATTATTAAACATATTATTACATACAAACCTTCTCCTGATCATAACCAACATAATTGTCCAAATCCTTGCAGCTATTTTGAAGTGTTTGCGCATACATATACATACATTTCGGTAATTGATTGTTATTTATATAAATACTACATAGCTGTTGCCCGTACGCGTGGAACATTGAATTTTGAACTGTAAACACTTTCTTCGCCGACCGTAAAACCAATCAACCGGTGGATATCTACTATAGTCCTTAAAATATAGCTTGATTAGAATGACAGTTCTCACTGAAAGAGACGACGTAACTTTGTACCAGCGTCACACAAGTGAAACACATTTGCACACAAAAATATATTGGTAACTGGCATGTTAAGAAAATTTTTTATACATTGCTGTACATATTAATTAATTTAATTATATAAATAGATATTTAGAGTTAAAATCATTAAAATAATGCAGTCACAAAAATTACACCTAACTTGAAAAGACGTCTTTACAAGGTTACGTAATTTTTCATAATCGCTAGTGATAAGGTAAAATCAAAAAATCGAAATCGACAGACTAACAGTATTCCAAAATCGAAGTAATGTAACATAAATGTTACAAATGATTTAATGAGCATTGGTTGATGCTTAGAACATCAAATTGCAATTATTAATAGTTGACGAAAAAATTACAAATTTATTAGATTCTTTATGCGATAAAAATTTTCTAATTATTTTTCATGATTGTTACAATTATTCTCATAATGATTACGACACTGACTTACTGTTAAATCTTAATATATCTGATTTTTATTTTATTTTATATGCCTTATCTGGTTTTTTTCGTTTGATCAGTCGAGTCAGTCCCATCACTAGTCACCTCAGTTTGACAGGTGTCATTCTAATCAAGCTGAATTTTATGGACTATAAAGGTTGTTTATTTGTTTCAGAAATTACAAGGCAACATTTTATACATAACACATTACTACTCAGTATTGTCTGATGGTGTATTATGCATACCTTGGGACTTTAAATAAACTAGTTTTGTGATACATAGCAAATTGTATAATAATGTTAAATAAAAATTATAAATATATACTGTCTATTCAATTTGTATGCTAATTAATTCTAAAACATCATTCTTCAACAAAAATAGCAATATAAACGTATAAACAAAATAATACAACGGGTTTTTACAAGTTTTAGGCAGTTTTATTTAATAATCTTAAGTACATAAAATTACTGTACTAACAAGAAATACGCTTAAATTATTAAACTGCAATAAATTTAAAAATATCACGACTGATTTAATTTATATTATCATAAATATTTAATATGTAGTTGATTATTACACTGGATTATAAATTCTTATAAAAATTATTGTAATAACAAGATTTCAATATTGAATATCTATCTACCTACTTAACAGATTTTTTTATGTTTGTAAAATTTGACTGAATTATTTAATAAAGTGTAGAATAAATTATACTTATGTATTTACATAATAGGGAGAAAAAGTATGCTGTATTCGGTGGTAATTATAGAATTTTATTTATTCCAAATCTTCAAGAATGATAAGAATTTTTATAAAAACTATAATTATTTTAAAGATATTGCAAAAATATTTTAATAATTTATTCAAAAGCTATACATTTCCATTGAGAATTAATAATACAAAATATAATTTCAGTGCAATATTTAAATATTAATGATCACAAAATGATGTCACAAACGCTAGTCTAGTGATTCAAATACCGGGCCAAGATCTCGAGATCCCGGGTTCGATGCCCGGGTCTGGCAAGAAAAAGTTACGATATTTCAAACATTGCTCGGGCTTGTACCCATCATTGCTATAGTAAATTAAATCCAATGATGGAGGCCTTTGCTCTGCAGTGGGATGATTATAAGTAAATATAAATTTTGTTTCCATATTATTATATATCAGATAGCTATGACAGTATAATAAAACAAATATCACAGGTTTTTTTATGTGATGAGAGAATAGGATAAACTATCGAGATATACTTAGTTTAGATTAAAACTTCATTAAACGGTTCATCTTATGTTTAAGCAGTAAGATCCATTAATGTATATTCTATTTTGTGTATCAACACAGAGTGCCTATTAAATGTATGAGCAGGTTAATTATTAAAGCACTTAAAAGATCGTCATAATATAAAACAGTCCTGTTTGTCTACAGCTTTACGCATTAAACTTTTTTTTTCAATGACGAAATTAATGTCTAGAATTGGTCGCTATTACCATGCAACTGCAAGAGCTGAGCACAACTAAGGCAGGACTACGCAAGAACTACAAGCGACTATGTACACGTCACACCAAATTTGAACTTGGGCCTGCGTTAAAATCGGGGCGGGCGGAGAGGCACAGAGCGTCGAAAGCGTTTGACGACTGTTGCATTTTGTTCAACCACGTAATAGAATAAAATGCAATGATTATCGAATCGCTGCGTAGAAATAAATGATCATTTGTTTTTTTAAACTTAAGTTTTTTTCTGCGCGTATAAGCTTGTTTTGAGCATATATTATGCGCTTACTCGCGCGCTACATTAAAACGAACGCGTGTATATGCTGCGCGAATGCCGGCTGATTTCGTCGAAACATGAAATAGGACAATGATCTCGCTCGCGCTTATACGGTCTTGCATGGCCGTCAACGCAAGAAGAAAACAAAACCGAACATGTACGCGCATGCGGTTCCAAAAACGAGCTTAAACGCGCGTAAAAAAACGCTAGTCTGAAACCGCCCTTAGACGAATTCTTTTGTTTCGACTTAAAGCCAAAAATATATATTTTTATCAGGAGCTGTTATCGTTAGACATCTTGCAGATAACTGCCAGCATATCCCATCAAACTAAACTGCGATTTTTACGCGGCCCGTTTGCAATAGCTTTGAAGCTGCCGTAGAGTTTTGTGTGCCGTCTTCCGCACTGCGACTAACCCGCTCCGGCCTGCCTATGGTATGATCAAACCTTAAGTTTACCTATACCATTTTTCAACACCTTAAAATGCATTGAGTTACTACACTCATTTTGTATCACTTTGCCACATTTTAATGTCCAACCAGCGCATTTAAGACTCGTCTGTACTAGAGATCATGAGGTACGGAAACATCTGCTTCAGTAAATACAAAAAGATTACGACCAATATGATGTTGAAATTGATCATAATCAACGTAATTTTTATATATCAGTTACGCTTACTCTGCTGCTGCACAATCACCAGCTTGTTCCTTTCCTTGGTCACTTTGGCGACGGGGATATTAGTGGCTGGCATCAGCTGCTTTAAATTCTGACTGGGGATGATGGGGGCCTGAAATTATTTGTTAATTATTAGTGTCATAAAATTAGGGTTGTCTGGTTTTTCTTGGTCGAAGGATCTATGAATATAGACTTGACTTATCGGCTAACGGCCGGTCCCAATAACCTATCTATCTTCAGTTTTGGCATATCGGAGATAGAAAACAACTTTTGTCTTTGTTTCTCTGGACGGCAAAATCAGAGACAGAAGATGTTTTCTATCTCCGATATGCCAAAACTAAAGATAGATAGATTATTGGGACCGGCCGTAAATGATTCTGTAATAAGTTTAATTTATCTCAGCCAAGTCACTCAGTCGGCTATCGAAGCCGACAACTGTATCACTAAAGATTACAGTAAATTTCATTTTATAAACCCATTCAATGCCTTGCTCATCGGCGGGAAAAACTTTTCAACTCGCACTCCAAAACCGCCCAACCTCCAATGGGCGGTTGGACTTTAAACTTCATTATCTAAGCCAAATTGCATTCAATAAAAGGATTTTGTGTATTGATTAGTTTTATTGTAATTGATTTGTATCTACGGCCTGCCCATCGGCGGGCTCCACTTTACAACCAATATCAATCGAAATGCAAAATGACATAAATATACATACTATTGCATGTCGACATAATTTGCCGGGTTATAAAGTCGACTCTTACATTCATATAAGCGTATTCTTATCGCTGTAAGCCAGTGTTGTTTCATCAAATGTTAAGAGTTTTGCACTCTTAAAACCCGAATAAAACATCTTAAAAGATGTTTGACAGTCAGTTAAAATGTAACAGGTATTTATATACTTTGCAATTATAATATCAGTGTATAAACTTGAAAAAATATGTCTCAAGAGAGACTCGAACCTGAGACAGCGAGACTCGAACCTGAGACATAATTTTTCAAGTTTATACACTGATATTATAATTGTAATTAAATTGCTAAAATATCATATAAAGTCTTACATAAAATCTACGTCAATAATCAAATCGAGGACAGTTTTAGGTAATCATTTCTGCATCGGACTGTGTGACATACCGATGGTGCTTAAAAATAAAATAAAATAGTGTTAACTTACCGGAGGGCACCTGGCTAGCTGCTTCATGCGATCGACCAGCCGCATGGCGTCGTCCGACGTCTCCGAGTCGGTGGTCATGCCTAGGGACAGAGCCCTTTCCGCGTTACCACCGTCGAGGTAGCGGTGTACAGACTGGAAGTGCCTGCAGACGTGTATAATGTTTGTTTTTAGTTACTTGATCAATCACATATCGTCTTTTCTCTACAAATATTTAGATTCAAATCATCTGAACCGTGCGTTAGATATTATTATAGAAAACATGATAATTCTAAGTACTTGTGGTGCCATTGTTTTATCTAATTCCATAGAACAAGCTCTTTATAGCTCCTTGCTTTTAGGATCAGAACAATGTATATCTGATGTCATCCACATTTTTTTATTTTTCCAGCGCTCCAGTCGCATAGAATTTGGTTATGACGCGCTTCCATAGTGTATTTCAAAATGTCGCTATTGCTATTTATAAATCCAATTGTTTATCCCCATACGAATTTTCTTTACCATTTATTCCTTACAAATGGTGGTCAGTTAATCTTATGAAAAGGTAGCACAACATATTTTTTTTTCCAAGTCGTAGTATAAGGTCGCGTCTTCACAGAAGCGGAGCTAGCTCGTAATTTCGGTTTCGACCACAGTGATTGGTCAGATCACGGTCAACTCCTGTCCAATCCGCCCAGCTCCGCTTTTGACGGATCGCAGTCTTAAGCCAAGGCTCGAACGCGAAATGAACGGACAAAGATGAGCTGGGCGAGGGTATGGAAGCGAGAAATAGTTGAAATAACACTTAATGAGCTCGGCTCGACCTAAAAATATTTGCCAGCGGTGCAAGAAAGTCGACACCTCGCTCCGCTCGAAACTCGCACTCAACGCGATGACACAGCGAGACCGCTTTTGCCTATTTTTGCTCTCTCTGACCACTCCGCTAGCTTCTTTCGCGGTCGAGTTAAGGCGAATACCAGAGCTAAGTGCTGCCCCCAATTGATTTTATTTTATTACTTCGAAACAAAATCAACTTTCAAAAAACTAGAGCAGTATCATTTTAGCAATCACAGTAAATTTTTCATTTAGTTGTTTATAAAGTCAAAATTGTCGCTAACGCCAAAAGCGGCCGCTTTTAGCAATAATGTACAATACAAAAGAATGCCAGAAATGATTCTGTTCTAGTTTTTTGAGAATTGATTTCGTTTTGAAATAATAAAATTAAATCAAATGAGGGCAGCACTTAGCTCTAGTAGTCTCTCAAACTGTTCTTACTGTCGTCGGAAACTCAATCAAATGAGTAATCATCCGGACAGTCGTGCGAGGCTCATTTCTAGTCCCTGATGACACAGTTAAGAGGGCTGATTACGCGGTCGAGCATTAGCTTTAGAATGTATAGTAAGTATTTAGCTAGCGTAACATACCGTGTGTGCGCGCTGGGGCGCGTGCGCTGCGCGTGACGCCACGCGGCCGCGGCCCGCGCGCGCCACGCCGCCGCCTCGCCCGCCGCCGCCGCCGCGCCCGCCTCCAGCGCCGCGCATGCGCCACGGAGATCCACCACCTAAAGTATAAATAGGAAAATACACTTCTAAAAGTGTAACTAAGCCAAAGTTTAGGCTTACTAAGCCTACAGGATGTCCAGTAAGTACCACGACTAAGTTAAGGAGAAACAAGGTAAGGGTCAGATATCATAAAAATAAAACAGGCCAAGTGCGAGTAGGACTCGCGCACTAAGGGTTCCGTACCAAAAAGGCCAAAAAAACGGGTTTATTCTATGGGAGCCCCCCTTAAAATTTATTTTATTTTGTTTTTAGTATTTGTTGTTATTGCGGCAACAGAAATACATAATTTGTGAAAATTTCAACTGTCTAGCTATCGCGGCTCTTGAGATACAGCCTGGTGACAGGCAGACGGACAGACAACGAAGTCATAGTAATAGGGTCCCGTTTTTAACCTTTGGATACGGAACCCTAAAAAGACCGCTGTAAAAGTGTCATAATTTTCGAGATACTGCTTATTGTCAACTTTGACCTAATGTGGTGAAAAAAAATGTATTAAACTATCGCTGCGCATAGCCCTATAAATTTGCTTGTTTCATAGGGATTTCAAAAATGTATTTTAAATTTATTTATTTTTATTCACATCATTTATGTATTTTAAACAACAAAGAATAAAGTTATGGATAATTTCGTAAGGGCCTCAGATTCACTAAATTCTTAGGAACGCTTTTAAATGACACTGCGGTTATTACTGACAAAGGAAGTGGTTAATATTAGGGGTTAATATATGAAATTGCCGTTTTATTGTAATAGGTTCTTTGAATTGACATAGAATCTTCATGGTTTGAGGTTTTCGAATGAAACTTTTTTCACATGGTTTCTATGATGTTCTTCTTTTAAAAAATGTGAAACATTTGAATATCGACTTTCAATTGTTTTTGTTATTTAACTTAGACACGAAAGATGGATACTGCGAAAATTCGAGTGATTTTTGAATACAAGTTCCGACGCGGAAACAGCCCGCAATATTAATTTTGCGTTTGGAGAGGGATCTGCTAATGAACGCACCGTGCCATTTTGGTTTAAACGCTTTCGTGATGGAAACTTCGACTTGAAGAACGAGCCAGGAGGAAGACCGCCCACACAGGTGATTAACGATGAATTAAGAGAGATGGTGGAAGCCGATCCTAGTCAAACTACCCAGGAATTAGCGGCATGGTTTAACTTTACCCACAATATTGACTCATTTGCGTCAAATCAATAAAATAAAAAAATACGAAAAATGGGTGCCTCATGATTTGACTGATGTGCAGAAAGAAAAGCGTGTTGAAACTTGTGTTGCCTTGTTGAATCGGTACAGAAATGAAGGAATATAAAATCGAATTGTGACATGTGATGAAAAGTGGATTATTTATGATAACCGCAAAAGAAAAATGCAATGGCTGACCCCAGGTAAAACGCCACAACAGTGTCCTAAAGCAAAACTTACCAATAAAAAGATAATGGTAACTGTTTGGTGGTCTCAGCATGGTGTTATTCACTATAGTTTTCTCCGATCTGGTCAACTAATAACGGCAGATGTCTATTGTGCCGAACTCCGAACAATGTTGGCAAAACTAGCAGTAAAACAGCCCCGACTCATGAATCGATCTTCACCATTATTGCTCCATGACAACGCGAGACCTCATACAGCACGAGAAACCGTTTTGACCCTTCAGGAACTGCAATTAGAAACCATTCGACATCCTCCGTATTCGCTAGATCTTGCTCCAACGGACTACCATTTTTTTCGTGATTTGGACAATTATCTACGTAACAAGAATTTTTCTTCCCAGGAGGCAGTACAAAATGCTTTCACACAGTTTGTGCAGTCTAGATCCTCAGAGTTCTATCACAAAGGCATAAATGAGCTTCCTATTAAATGGCAGCAATGTATAGATAATAATGGTAACTATTTTGATTAAATAAATTTATAAAAATTAAAAAAATAACCAATTTTGTTTTTCAGTACAAATCGGCAATTTCATACTTTAATAGAACAAAAGATTATTATTAGATTCAGACCTTTTTTTATGCTTAGCCAACAATACAATACAGACGAAAAAAGTGTTAATTTCAATATTTTCTACATGCTGTGATAGGCTTGCCAGCCTGTAGTTGCCTATTAGGCCAAGGCAATATAAGCTTGTCAATACTAAAGTATAACCACATGAGTAAAAATCCCTACAGAGTACAAGCTTCTTGACTTTTAAACTATTCTGATAGGGCTGACACCTGTTGCAAGTCAAAAAAAATAGGTAGTAAAAATTAAATACGGTAAGTACCTACCTACATACTAAAAAGTGTATTTCAAAAGGTATATAATATAAGGTTTAGTGTAATTTGACAATACTAAAGTTAAATTAGTTTATAAATGGCTAACCCTAAATAATTTATTTTTCTTCAAATATTTCTTATTTCTTTATAACGTGTGTTACAGTCTGAATCTAATACCTATAGTTTCCTTAAATAAGTGATTGGAAAATATTCACATGGCATGTCAAAAGATAATTAATTTATAATTTTATTTTTATACTTATCATATTATTAAAATAAAATCTTGGTATGTTTTTTTTTTCATTTCACCAATAAAATTAACATAATTATCTGGACCTGGCAGTATTTTAAGGAACCCGGCCTGTAGATATGTTACCTGCATTAAAGCCTTTACGATGAATAAATAAGGAATCATTGCTTATATTTAAGGCATTTTCCGATAGGATTCCGATTTCTTGCACTTGTGTCGATCCAGACATTTCCTATACAATTATCATGCAACAAACCATAGCAGTGCGTAACTGACCCTTTGTTTATTTAACAACAATTTTCCTTAATCAATATTATATAAATAATTGAATCATAGAAATGTTAAAATCACAATTCGTCAGCCAAATCACTCAAATAAATGTCGTCTAATGCGCGCGACGTGCAGGCGGCAGCCCTGTCAATTATACCGCAACTGTACCGGCGAAAACCAGTTCTTACCCCGGCGACGCGTCGGTGAACGCGTCGGTGAGATGTCACGCGTACATCGCTGCGCTATGTGTGAGCTTGTATTCTGGTGGGAATATTTATTCATGTGGTATAACTCACCTTTTGGAAATACCTGTACAACAAAGTTTTCATTTCATCATGAGATAATTTGTCAAGCCTTCCCATCAGCATCTGCTCACCACGGGTCCTTGAGTCCCTGTTATCCTGAGTGTCAGATAGGGAAGCTGAGGGTGATTTGCCACATATTAGATTGTTTTTATATTCTATAGCTGTGTCAATAGCCTCAATAGCCTCTTCACATTCTAGTAACTTTCTCTCCTGTAATTTTAAAAATGAAAGGTTTATTATGTGTCCTATTTTTTTTATTTAAAACAATTAAATATATAGAAATAGACACCTCAGAATCGGAAAGTGATTTGTACATTTTTCGCTTATGACCTAGACTGCACCTTTGTTCATGTAAGCACTCTCGAGTTTTGCGTAGGTTTTTTATCTCTTTTCTTAGCATTAACTCCTTTTCCTTTGACAATTCTAAATTTTCTAGATCATTAGTTTTTTCCTTTAGAATACTATCTAACTGAGTTATTCTGTGAGTAAAGTGTTTTAATGAATTAGTTTTCTTGTCTTTAACATCTACAGAGCTTTCAGAAAGTTCATCTAATTTTAATTTATCTTTTACAAGTTCTACATCTAAAGTATTTTTACGTTTCTCATCTTTCTTTATTTGTCTTTTAATTTGTTCAATTTGCTTTTTATAAGTCTTTAGATTTGACTCGTGTCTTCTTACTTCTTTTAAGGTATCAGGATCTATTAGCATATCACCAACAGATTTCTCTAAGTAGTGTTTGTTTTGAGTACTGTGCGATCTTGAAAGATCATCAATTAATCGTTCTTTAGCTATACACAAATTAATAAGTTCCTTTAGTTGTGACTGACTACCACTTATTTCTTTAGATAATTTCCGAGCTAAAATCTGTTTTTGAGTATACTTTTCTTTTGATATCTTATATTTTTTGCATATTTCTTCAGTTTTTGGTGAATCTATCATCTTTAATAGCTCTCTTTTTATTAATTTTGGTTCTGGATCAAGATCCTTTTTATGAGATTCAATTATGATTTTTTGAGATTCAGGTGATATGGCTTTTGCCGCAACTTTTCGTAATAATTCTAATTCTGCACCTGATAAACTTTCCCCGGGTTGAATAGTTCTTCGGCGCCCTGAATTAGACTGTGATGTCATAATGGGCAAAGACTGTGAGCCACTCGTTTCTGATATAGTTATATCATCTGAATCTATATGTTTTAAGTACTCCTCGCATCTATCAGCAAATAGTTGATCATTTTTCTCCTGAAAATATTCCATAAATTTTTCAAGTTTATCTTGGAACACTGTTTCTGAATGGCAATCCTCCTCTGAATCACTCTCACCATCTGTCTCACTAGGTTCACTTGGTTCTGTATCTTCAGCAATTCTTGGTAATCCCTGTTTAGGCCCGACATCTTTGTTATCTACTCCAACATCAGTATTCAAACATTCATCACATTCAGCTTTCAAAAATAACCATTCTGTCACTTGGTTAATATCTGCTTCAGACAATGATTTAGATTGAAGAATTTTATTAAAAAGACCCTCAGCATTTGAAACTAATTTTATCCATTGTGTTGTTGCAAATTGTAAATTAAAATTATTATCAGTTTGTTGACCCATAGTCTTCTCTGTGTAAACAGGGGTATTGTTATCAGCGAACAGATTGACCGTAACAAAATTCTTTATACCTCGGCAACATAAACACAAATTCAATATTTTAAGAGTATCTTGATAATCTTCTGGCTCTGTGCTGATACAGCCTATGACCCATGTAAAGGCTCTGCCCCCGAATGAGTCTCTGAGCATAGCAGTTAATATGCATTGATCATAGTTTATTTGTTTTGGTGGATTACCTGCCAATAGCTCTTTGATTATGTTTTCTAGTGCAAAAAGTCCTGGTTCAGGGTAAGCTGCAAGATCACAGAAGCTAGCTGTGGACATTCTGTGGTTAAGAACTCCATTAGTGCCTACCCATTTTTGCTCTACACTAACAGTAAATACAGTATGGTTGTTGCCTGGGCATCTCTGTCTCCATCCCATTTGCAGATATTGAAATGCTTCCTCAACATTGTAGCATCTCACTAATCCTGCTCCAAGCACATCAAAGATGTTATTATTAACTACTTGCAT
The DNA here is from genome assembly GCA_949315895.1 of Anania crocealis. NCBI lineage: Eukaryota > Metazoa > Arthropoda > Insecta > Lepidoptera > Crambidae > Anania > Anania crocealis. The sequence goes on from OX438856.1 coordinate 5,705,984, forward strand.
CCATGTTATGTGCAAGATAAATTCTCTCTCTGGCAAATCATTAAATTTATGGAATATCTCTGTAAGGAATCTGGGTATAATTCCTTGATCACTTTCACTGTGTATGCATTCGAAACCTGGAATAAATTTAGTGTTTATTAATTTATACTAAAAAATACACAATTACTAACCCTGAACAAATTAATCATAAGCATCATTCTTTGCATTACCTGACCCAAATAGGGTATAAGTTTTTCCTGTATTTTGCTGACCAAAGACGACGACAGATGTATCGCAACCGTCCAGAAAGCAGTTTATTTGTGGTATCATAAAAGAGTTGAACAAGTTAGCCTGTGTGCAGTCTACTGGCAGAGCTCTGTTCACATGGAATGTTTGCCCACTTTCTGTTATTACAATCTGTGTCACAGGATTACTGAATATGCACTGTGTTGAATCTTCCAAGCTGGGAGGTTTGAGCCTAACTGCTATTTGGACAGGTATATCCATTTTTAAGTAAATTCACGTCCGTAGTTCCACAACACAGCAGTCCATCAACAAACTTGGTTGTAAACAAAAACATAAACCAAGTATTGATCCCAGAAAAAAAATTTTTTTAGCTGTTTATTTAGTTTCCAAAACAATATTGTGAAGAAAGGCGCACCATCACGCGATGCACATAATCCTAGAGGTTAAGAGGTATAATTATTTAGTTACTAATTTAACTGAAAATAAATTGAAAATGTTATTAACACTGACAGAGTCGGACAGAACCATAGAAAGCACAGACTACTAAGAACACTAATGAGGAAAGAAAGAAAGTAATGATGACAGAACAGAATAAATACAAATAGGGTATTCATTCACGCACGTAATATCAGAAAACTGATAAATATCAATATATCGATGACACACCCATATCGAAAAATCTTAAGGTATAAAAAACTACAGATATGTAGTAGTAGGTACAGCAGTACTTGAATTGTCTGGAAGGTATTTGAAGTATTCCTGTCCTCTACACGAACGGCCCATCATCATGCCATGCTGATGATGACCATTCGCTGTACCCTGTCGAGTCAACAGTTAAGTTTACTGAGGCCAAATTTCTTTCTAACACTATAGTAAACCACAGTAATGTACAGCAATGGTCACCTTAGCCCATCGTGTAATGGGGCCATAAAACTACATAAATTTTAATAAGTTTCTAAAAAAGGAGAAATACCCATAAAATATCGATACATTGGCATACTAGAACGATAGATCGATAAATTAATATCGACATAATTCGATATATATCGATGAATCGATAATTATGAAAACTCTGCATCCCTAAATACTTTTTTTTTTAAAATTGTTTATACCTTAAGAACCAGCTAAGGTCTAAGACCATGCTGCCAAGTCATCAATAGAAATTCTGCATTCAAAAAACATACTTAATATACTTTACATAAAATAATACATAAAATATCATAAATACTTACACATAATAACTAAACCTTGTCGCAGTTGGTATTTAAATAGGAGGTACAACCAAGCGTACACAAAATAGATATTTATTAAAAAATTAAGGTTGAGCACTGTGGGTATGGGTTCGTATGCCCGACTGTTAAATTGCTTCCGCAGGCCCGTACTTCCTTTGTGATGGTGACGCGAGGATAGATGTTGGCTCGTTGGATGGATGGCAGCAAGCAGCATGCGAGGGTAGATGCGAAGGTGTGGCCCAATTTCAAGTGTTAACTTCGTTCCCTGGAAAAACGTCCCAGCTTAATATTCATTCTCCTAAATTAATCCGCTGATTGCGATCGCCAACATTTCCCATTACAAGCCAAGCCAAAGCAAAGAAGACGGGTTCTGTATTTTAGTAGATGGTGATGTGGCTTTAAAAGATCGCAATCAGAACGGAGTGCAAAAGCTAGGTAGGTAGGTAAATAAATAAATGAATTTAATTTACGATAAACTACAATTACAGATTATGCATATATGGAAAAAAGTTTTAATTTAAATTAGGGATTTTATTGAATATTTTATTTTTATTAATTTAACATTGTATTACAAGGTAAAAGTATAGCTTGGCAAATAGGTACCTAATTATTTTAGTTTACACCGAAGCAAAAGCGAAATAAAGTCTAGGCTGAAGAAATACCTAAGTAGACAGGCCACTATAAAAAAAGGTTAACAAATTTACAATAATCCTACTATACACAATACGTTCGAAACACTATTACAACTATGGTTCGCTAAATTAAAAGAATACAAGTTCATCACTTACCCTATCGGGGAATACCTCTTCCTAAATACGTAGGAAGTAAGTATTGAAAACAACTGTTAATAGCACGACTGCGAATAAAATAAGTCTATTCTAATTTTAACTTCTGGTCTAGAATATGTCTAGGTATTGCACTTATTGCTCGAGGAAGTAACGTCCTCTCGACTCAGTGTGAAGTTAAGGTGTGTCGGCCGTGCCGTGGTAAAAATGGTCTCCTGCATTCCACTTCCAGCGACCGGCTGCGGTGGCTTGGCCCCGCCCCCAAGATCATACGATTTCTCGCAAACAAAAGGACGAGTTAGGGATCCGCACCACACTCAAGCGAACTATTAGCTTAAAACGTTTTATGAAGTTCAGTTTTATTTAATAGGATATAATTATTTGGACAGTTAATTATTTTGTTTTTTATCTACTAATTATGAATCATGTTTGATGCATGTGATATTTTGATTAAGAAATAATATTATTTAATTTTAAGAATGTAATCTGTATCAGAATCTTCAATTTTTATTAGTTTGATGTAGGTTAACTATTAACAAAAGTTTTAAGTATTAACAAAAGCTTTGAGTTTTAATTATTATTTTTTAAAAAAAAAGAACATTATTTAACTAATTTAATTATTAATATAAGACGAACGTATAACGTTACAACCTAACGTAACTCATTCAAATGTATGCGTGGTTTATACATTTCAATGATTACAGGAGTTTTACGCGAGCGAGAACGTGGATCTAAATCAAATAGGAGAGCGTTTCCTTATTTCTCACTTTTATTTGATTTATCCTACTCACTGACTTGACATTATTACCAATGCCACCACTTTATCACAATAAATGCCGCTTAAGATAATTTCACAAAATTTCGAAACAAAGTTCATCTTTCTCTTTTCGTTTCCCGCACAAAACTCCTTATTTGTTCCTTTAGGAAACGGCTAAAGTCTGAGACCATGCTGCCATGTCATTAGTACGAATCTTAGAGCATTTTTAATGCTCTTCTTTTATTCATTTGTGAGATCTTCATTTCGATTTCACAATATTTATATTTTTTAATAATTCACTAGAATTAAAACATTTTGTTATTGATTTGAGATTATAATACCTCTAATGTTTCGGTGTTTTCCAGAGTATTAGCTAAAATTTGTAGTTACAGTCTTATGATTTCAATAAGCATTACAAGAAAATATCACGACTAACTAATATTACGGATTTAAAACAAATGAGCAGGTTTCTGCGTCAGCTCGTTGTCCGTGGTAAAAGCACTTGAGAGAATTTATAAAATATTGCAAATAAATAACGCAGAAACAATGGATGATATAGGAAAATCTTATTAAAACATTTTCAAAATCTAATCTACCACAAGAAGGTAAAAAACTTGAAAAATTTTGTCTCAGGTGGGACTCGAACCTGCATCTCCTCATCCCGCCTGAGACAAAATTTTTCAAGTTTATATACTGATATTATAAGTGCAATTAAGTTGCTAAAATATCAAATAAGGTAAATAAAGTTTACAAGCATGTGATGTCATAATAAACCCGACCAATGAGGAGAGTTTTGTGTCTCGTGACAAACTTTGCATTTAAATAAATGCATTTTTATGACTGAATTTTTTAATAAACAATTTATTATTTTTAACTTCGTTAATAAATAACAATTTTTAAACTCAATAATATTATACTGATTACAGTAATTGACACTTTATTTTTCGCAACAAAACTAAGTATTCATTTGCACAGGTCTAACCTTAGAGCATTGAACCGATGCCAAGGGTCTACCAGTAAAAATAGTGCAATTAATGGGATCTTTATCTCAGACTTAGCAGCATGGTCTCAGAACAGAACTTGGACAGTTCCGGGAAGGACAATAAAAAGCGATTTGCGCGGGAAACTAAGACGAAAAGATGGACATAGTTAATTTGTTTTATAATAATTCTTAGTGAAATTATCATACACGGCATTTATTGTGAAAAAGTGGTGCATTGTTATAATAATGTGTCACTGTGTCAGTAACAAGAATTAACCAAATGAAAGTGAGAAACAAGGAAAGACGCTCCTATCTGACTCGGATCCTCGTTCTCGCCTAAAACTCCTGTAAATGAAAGTAAACAGGCTAGTATAATATCATTGGAAAGAATATTTTGAATGATGAATGATCAAAAACTAAAAGGATTTGGTACAAAAGTATTCAATGTGAGCCTCCTAAAATTCCTTGGTTTAGAAGTGACATAAGAAGGCAACAAATACCCTTATTACGCCAACAAAGCCCTTATTACGCTCTGGACATGCCCCACTAAATCATTTCGTGTTCTTGATGCGGAAAGTAGATAGCCCTAACTGCGAAACCTGTTAAAAAGAAGAAGATGTAGTACAGCATGTTGATGGAGCGTGTCCGGACTCCGGATCGCAACTAAAAGGGAACTTCTAGCGAAATATCTTAGTCTGCGAAGAATGAACGTAGGAATTTTCCAATGCATTTCAGCAAAACTTAATTCATATGCAGCCAAAGTTTTACTACTAATTTTTTATATAAATAGGTGACCTGCTGATTTTTAATAGGTTATGGAATGATTTGAATGATTGATGAAGTTTAATAGGAACGCTGTAAGTATTTATGATATTTTATGTATTTTAGGAATGACTGAATTCGCACCATGGATTTAGTATACAAGTTGATCGACTGACATTCCGATAATGCGTGACCAGTTTTGATTTGTCAATGTGTGTGTTAACTAGTGACGTACCTTTAACATTTTCAGACTATCGATAATAATTGCATTTGTCGTTTGGAAAATAATGTTTACTGTCACACTGTTTTTATCTCGAGATTATGCACCTACTCTGCGGCATACCTAACCGCCCTCACTTCTCACAACTATAATAGTGGGCACTTAAATGTGCCCGGTGAGTATATTTTTTAAATATGATTTAAAAATAAATAGTTTTAATTTATAAAAAAACGTGTGAGCTCATCAATAGCAGTAAGTGAAAAAAAAACAAGTAAACAAAATCTGAACAAACATTTACATTTTTATGAATCAATCCCTGATTATTGACCTTTAACATGATTATCTTAGCTATGTGATTCCTTACAGTTTCCTTCTTCAAATTGTTAAGTTGACATTCATTTGAGATGCTAAACGTAAAATAACATGAAATTTGTCCGGACACATTCAAGATAAAGGTCGACAATAGTATCCATAAATTTAATCAAGCTATAGCGTACATGTAAAATATTTCGATGAATTAATTATCCACCAAAATAATGTAAAATATCAATAAATAGAACTTTTTCCATACAAAATATTCAAATGGAATAAACGGATTGAAATAATGTTATATTTTCAACATAACAACAAGATCAAATTCAACAAAAATAATGCGTTTTTACGATTACTTTCTACTTTCTACGTATTTACCTGTGAAATGAGCAATTTTCTGGATTATTTTTGTGCTTGATACCACAGGCACTCACAGAACATGTGACCATTGTTAAATAAAATTGAATTCACTTTAAATAATCTAAGATGTAAGAAAAAAATTCATAAAATGTTGAATCTTATATCGCACTTGGCACTGGGTGTCACCGAGTCAATCATGACAGATCACAAAAAGAAAAGATTAGTTTTCTTTTTCTATCTTGCTAGATTTTCATAAGAGGTTTTCTTCTATCTCGCAGGCTTTATTCGTCTATTATATTCTACGTTTATGATTCGCACTAATGACATGGCAGCATGAACCTATGGCAGGAACAAAAAAACTAAAAAAAAAAGTCAATGTCTGTCTCCTGTCAGTGTCAGTCACTGACTGAAAGTGACTGAAACGAAGAATCAAGAAGATAAGCAACAAGAAACCGAGATAGTGAGCGAGTTAAAATTAATTTTGATAATCCCGGTTACCTATACCCTTTCCGCATTTATGTATATTAAATCTATGCTTGCTTTTACTTGTTCAGTGAACATAATGTCCAGTGCTGCCATGCTATTGTGACAATAGCACGATCTTTATTTCTATAAATCGTGGTTACTTATTGCTGTCGTATCTTCATTATCTTTATACCTTTTTCCGTCAAGTTTTTACTATGGAGATGGAAACAGTTGGAGAGCTAAAGTACGAATTTGATAAGCCTCCTAATTTTGGACTTAAATTAAAATTAAATCATGAATTTCCACTACAATCCAAACAAATTATAAGACCTAGACCAACTCAACTTTTTGAAATGATGCCTCTGACTGCAAGGTGAGCTAAGGTTATTTAAATGATGAACTTTTGTAAATACCGTTTGTTAAACTAATCATATTTTTTTCAGATATGTCAAATATTATATTAGTAAAAGGTTAAATAAAAAACGTCCAATCATGGATTATATTCATATGATTTCTGCACAAAGGATTTATGGTATGGAGTTAATAGATTTTGTGTGTTAATAAAATTATCGTGTTATTAGGCACCAGGTGTTTATTGTTTTTTAACTTTATCAGGTTGTCCCATTGGTGGGATTGGTGGCGGAACTATTGGGCGCGGTTTCAAGGGAGAGTTTTGTCGTTTTCAACTGTACCCTGGTATTTATGAATATGTCACAGTACCAGAATGTCAATTCATAGTCAATATAAGGAATGCTAAAAAAGAAACAATATTTCAGTCTGTGCTTTCTACCTATGAGTAAGTATTATAGTTTTTTTTTATTCATATTTGTGACTGTTCACTATATAATTAAAATTGGTCTGACATATTTTATGATGTAATCAATATTATGTGATTATATCAATTTACAAGATAATGCTAATAAATTTACACATTACCAATTTATTATGTATCACATTTTTATCAGTATAACTATGTGTCAAGATAATTAAATCATAAGCTGTTTTGTGATTTTTACCCACTGGTATATTGTAAACATAATATGTATAATTTCTGCTTGCCTAAACAAATTAATTGGCTTCTCATATCCAATACAAACATTTTGATTTGTTTAAAAACTTCATCTAAATCAATATTTTGATTTCAATACGAGCGGTATTTTCAGAGGTGATTATGTACCTTGTACTGGTTTTCAAAGTATACCCTTTCGATTTGCGGAGTAGGACCCCAACACTAACTCGCGCGGCGCACGATACCTTCAAAGTACAAAGGTACCGCAATCTTTGTGTTTAGCGCGTACGCGCCGACCAGTAGCCGCGCCGAAAGAAGCCGACAAGCGGCGGCATCTCTTTGTGCCGTGCTGCCGCCCTACCTACTCTCGTTCACGCGGTCAGTTGTGACGAAATCATCGCGTAAGCAACTTGTCCGTGTTTTTTGCGAAAATGACGCAATATTATTCCAACGTTGAGCTAGTTGAAATGATAATATTTTGAGTGAAGCTTTTAGGATGTTAAGTGAGTCATTCCCAAACCGTCCACGACCCTCCCGGTAACGATGCTCCCGGCAACGCAGAGACATTGTGATCATGAACAGTTCCATGAACGCTCGAAGTCGGGCGGTCTTGATGTAAGACTGCAAGAATATATCTTGGACTACTTTGAGAGGGAACCGAGAGCGAGCACCAGAAACGCCGGCTTTTAGTGTCAATGTGTGGGCTGGTATAGTAGGGGATCAGCTGTTGGGACCTTACTTCATAGAAGGCCGCCTCACCAATGCTACATACTAGAAACTGTTGGAAAACGTCGTAATAAAGACGAGATGTTGGAAGAAATGCTTTTGTATTTCCATTCCAACCTAATTTACTAGCACGATGGAGCACCGCCTCATTATGGTTTACAGGTGCTAGACTATTTAAATTGTGAATTTGGAAATCAGTGGATCGGGCTTGGTGGACCGGTGCTTTGGCCACCACGGTCCCCAGACTTAACAACTTTAGACTTTTATTTGTGAGATGATCTAAAACGATTAGTGTACACTGAAGAATCGACAAGTGTTAACGACTTGAGGAATAGTGAGTGCATTCTAGACAGTGAAACAAAATCGTGTTGTGTTGAACAGTTTGAAAAGAAACACCAGATGCCGTGCTAGACTATGTATTGCTCAGTCTGGTGGGTGGCCACTTCGAAGAATAATTAAGGTTACTGAAAATCAAAGTGTACAAAAACTAGGTACCTATTAAGATAAATCGTTGTAAATAAATAAGTTGCAACTACAAAAATTTTGAGAGGTTAGTGTAAATAAGAGTGTCCAAAAAACTAGGTATTAAGATACATCGTTGTCAATAAGTTGATTCCAAAATTTAAACTATATTGCAAATTCTGCAGACTCACGTCATTTAATAATCTAGTATTTTTAATTTTTAAAAAGGGTTAGAATAAATCAACATGAAAGCTCAGGGTTCGATTTCCTGCACGACGACTTTTGCTCATTAAACAATTAAAACTAATTTTAATTTATAAAATTTTTAATAGACAAAAAGATTCAGGTTCGATTCCCGACTGAAGGCTCAAGTCGTGAGCGACCAAATGACCTGGCGTCATTAAACAAAAAAACACTTAATTTTTAGGTTGGTCTAGATTAAGATACACAGATAGTGTAAGTTTGAGGATCGTTCGGTTCCCGATTGATCGCCCTTTGGTACTTATGTATGTTTGTCGGTCCTTAGCCCGATTAAAGTAGGAAAGGAAATTTGTAATTAACTAATCCAAGCACGTGAAATCGGTTCCTTTAGAAATAGCTATTTACACACATTCGGGAATAACGCAGACGGCAGATAGAGAGAGATAAGCAAGCAATGACGGCTATTTAGTAGGTAGGTACCTACCTACCTACCGCTTGTCTACGCGATTCGCGCCGTGCTTTGCGTACAGTGACTACAGTGCAAACAGTTTGCAGTATCTAACGCCACAGTGCAGTAGTAAGGGTTTAACACAAAATATTCGCTTAAAATTTCAGTTTTTTTTTTAAATTATTTAGTTCCTGATGCTTGTTCTATATGCGATCATGAGTTGTTTTTATAAATTCCGCTCGTATTGAAATCAGCACCCTGTATACTCCACATTGGCTGTTTACCACAGTTCATCAATAATGCTATCTTACTTTTGTAGCAAGCCCAAAAAGGCACCATATTCATGGGAGTGGAACTTAAATCCTGAAAACTGTGAATACACTGGTCTTTACCCCCGAGCTTGGACAACTTATGATCTTTCCGAATATGGAGTAAAATTAGTTTGCCGCCAAATATCACCTGTCATACCACACAACTACAAGGTATTTAGTGTACTGCTAATAGAATTTTAATTTGTGTATAAGTTGACATTTATATGTACTAAGTCTTACTCAACTAAGTCTTACTCGTACTTTGACTAGATAAAAATGCTGATAACAGATAATATTGCAGTATTTGCAATAGATTCATTTGAAGAAGAATATCTCAATGCCCAATAAGGTCCAATAGATTGAATGCCAGTTTGGAGCATTTAAGACACCCTAAGGAATTCTTCTTTACTTCTTGCCATTAGATCGCATCTTCGTCTTGTAGCAACGACGGGACTCCGTCCAAAAGATCAGTGTCAGAGATTGCTTCTACTTTCTTGTAAACCCGAACAGCAGCCAGGAACGCTTCCAGGGTTCCAGAACTTTTATGTTGAGCCATGCAATCAGGCGATTGAACTGGTCATCGGAAAGATTAACTCCAATCGTGTTATTTTCTGTTGTTGTTGTCTCGGTAAATCTCTTACGTAGTTTTCCATCCGTACTATATATTTCGGGCTGTTGTTGGCCCCACGTTGGGCGCCAGTGTAATAACGTAGTCCTCGAAGTATGGTCGGTCACGACGTCACCGTCAAGGAAACACGGAGACATGATGAGGTGGTTTATTTACTCGGCGTACAATACATATACACAAGTACATGAACAAGATATGCATTCCTTTGGATAGAAGTATCTCAATGCCTGCCTAAGAAGGACCAATAGCTTGAAAGCCAACTAAGAGAGCAGTTAAGTGATATACCCTAAGGAATTCTTCACTAACAGAACATAAGCGTGGAGTACATAATTATATTGCTTGCTATAAAAATAGTTACACCCATATTTATAAAGAAGTAATTACTTATTGCTTAAGAAAGTCATAACTTAAGATGTTACTACCTAGGTAGTGCTTAAGTGACGAAAATGGGTCACCATTAATAGTCATAATATTTGGCTGAGAATGCAAACTTTTCATAATTTATAGTAATTACTAGATTCAGGAATACAAATTGTCACCTAAGTACGAGTAATTTCTTTTAGTCAAGTAATTACTTTTACTTGTTTATAAATACGGGTGTTAGTCTTGCATTGTAACAAACATACAACGCCATCTATTAAAGTGACGAAATACTAGCGCGACGCGAGGTACACGCAGCGCCATCTATCCAGGCTAGGGAACTAACATATTGTGAGAATTCATGATTGTTATTAATGCAATGGCATTGGATCCTTTAAACTTAATTTTAGTGATCATTTTATGCAAATTAAGATAGAATGATTGAATACACTTAGAAAAAAGTAGACCTGCTCACTGAATGTTTTTTCTTTTACAGGACAGCAGTCTGCCCTGTGCGGTATTTGTTTTTTCAGCTACAAATATTTCTAATGAACACAGAGATGTAAGTATAACGTTTACATGGACTGAGGTACTAGGAGGCACTAATAAGAAGAAAACAGCTGGTTAGTATTATTTAAAATATATACAACGTGTTCCTTTTGATATCCCATAACTCTAGCTAGGGTATTAAACAGACCATGGTAAAGAATCAAATTGCATATGAATTATTTTTCTATGAAAATTTTTTTTTGTTTAATTTTTACATATAAAATAATTCTAAAAAGTCACGACTGTTTATGTAAAACACCCTTACCTTGTTATGAATGAACTTTTGAATGAAAACGATTTACTCGTACCTACTTATCAATGAAACACCCACACACGTCAATGTTTTTAACAAGTTACGCTCTCCCGCTAATTTACTACTACACTTTAGTGTAAGTTTGCCAACGTCTCGCAAAACTAAGGATTCGCCATACTGGTTACATTTTTTTAACAAATTTAACTAAAATTGATGTTATGTTCGAAACTATTGATTTTTGAACCACATGTTCTAGGGCGTTTTATATTATTTTTACCCATAGAACATAACCTTTAGAGTTATGGGATATCAAAAAGAACACGTTGTATTTAAAGTCAAAGAAAAAATATTTCGTTACCAATTCATTCAAGGCATCATAATTTTAATTTTCACGTGTAATTGAATTGCTCAAAAACAGTTTTTAAAACATTAGCAGTGCTGTTTTAATTGTTTAAAAACTTTATAAACATACTATATTGTCAGAGTAAGTAACGCTTTATTTTAATTTACAGCTAAGTTAGACTTGGAAAGATATTCAGAAGAACATACAAGTGGCGTAACACTAGAACAGAAGATTGAAGATACGCCATGCACATTTACAATATCCAAAAATAAAAAAGAGAATGAAACCATACATGAAGATTATTGTCTTTGGAATGCAACGAAGACGTCTGCCTACGTGTGGGAGTGCCTGAAGAGGCACGGCCGCCTAGAACCGGACCCGAGTCTCACACCACCGCCGCCGAAGGTGCCTGATAAGTCAGATAACGATGAAAAAGAAAAGAAAGAAAAACAAAAGAAAATTTACAAATGTAAGCTATTGTTTTGTATTACCGATATTATTTACGAAGTACGAGGGTAGACTTTTAATCTACCAGATTATAAAAATATATATTAAAGATGATTTTGGTATAATGACACTAATTGACCAATGTCACAAATGTATTATAATTTTTTTAAGCGAAGACAAATTCAATAAAAAATAATTATCAACTTATGTTCTCATCAACATCATCATCAAGTTCTATACTGCAAAAAGAAAAAACGGAACTCTTATAGGATCACTTTGTTGTCCATCTGTCCTTATGTCTTACTGGTGGTTACTCACTTTTCAGCTCCTGAAGAGTAACCTAAAAATACTTTGTGGAGGATGCTAAACTTCAGCATGCTATGTCTATGCACTATGTTTATTTTTTCACGGAATTTTGTTTTGTTACCAGGTGATTCAGTAGGACTATCAAGTGTAATATCGTTGGATCCAGGTAAAAATGGTTCTACTGAGTTCTGCCTTGCATGGGATATGCCGATAATAAAATATAAGAAAGATAAAAGAATACATAAGAGGTATGCAATAAAAAGTTAATAAATTTCCTGATTTGTAGCTGAGATAGACGCAGTGTGGTTTTGGCCCAAAATAAATAGCACCACCTCTTCTTATCCTATTAGTTCAGGAAGCGACTAAAGCAGCAGCATCCTATCTCTGCATTTGATCACGATCGCCAAGTCCCTTTTTTAGCTCTGTACTCATGACTTCCTTAAGGATAGGCCTATCTCCTGTTTAACATAAACCTAACCAAAAGGAATTGACTGTTGTCAACAGGTTGGCTTATGTGGTCTGATCATGATAAGCTAATATAGATATCACTGAAAATAGAATACCGCTGTCCGTCTTTATCTGGTAGCACTCCTTTTGTAGCCTCTTACGACACCGATAGGAAGATACGAGGAAACTATTATTATTTTATGCACACAACATAATACAATAAAAAAAGATAATATTAATTTCTAATTGCAATTTTCAGATTTTACACTAAATATTTTGGTAGTGATGGAATAGCTGGTGCAAGCATAGCTGCATACGCACTTAGGAATTATAAGAATTGGGAGAAGCAACTTGATGAGTGGCAAGATCCCATTTTTAATAATAGGTACCATAGTTGTTGAATCCTAAATTTGGTTTACCACAATAATGTGTTATTCAATGCTGATATTATTTTTTCAGTAATATACCAGACTGGTTAAAAAGTGCCTTAATGAATGAGCTTTACTATATTGCCGATGGAGGTACTATCTGGTTCGACGTGCATGATGAATATCCAGACACAGATCCTAGGTGAGTAGAAATATATTTATTGAATGATTAATTGTTTAAGTTTAATTTTATTTCTATAATTAAGGAGTCCATATTATTGTCGCAATTAGTTATTGTTGTTAATATCTTTTTCTAGACATAACTTTGGCTTATTCGGATATCTAGAAGGCCACGAGTATCGAATGTATAATACTTATGACGTACATTTTTACGCATCATTCGCTTTAGCTCAGCTATGGCCAAACTTGCAGGTTAGTGTCGATTTTATTTAATGCGTTTTTACAATAGAAAAGTGATGTTAGGATGAGTTTACTAATAGATATATTATATTTACAGGTAGTATTGCAATACATGTTTCGCGATACAATAGGCTTAGAAAGTGAAAAATATAGGCAATCCCTGTATGATGGAAAGTCCGTTAAATATAAAATTAAAGATTCTATTCCACATGATCTTGGAGATCCAGGTATGCTTGCTGTACATCATTATGATTAATAGATATTTATTTTATAATTTGTCATGTTGTTGTCTTTTACCTTAAATTTCTGGTTGAAGAAATGTAGAATAACCATTTTTCTCTATTCATCTTCTGTATTCGTTGTACCATCGTTGTTTCTGATTTCTACAAAACGAAGTTAGTTAGTAAAACTTACTTTGGGACCAGAACAATGTATGTTATGCTGTAGACATTACTAGCTGATGCTCGCGAAATTTTTAAGATAGATAATTGCCTACACAAAAAAAACATACAAATTCGTCGAGCCGTTTTGGAAGAGTTCGATAATGAGATGACATGATACGATTTTTTTTAAGATAGTTAAAGTTTATTAACTATTAACTACTACCTGATCTTCTTATCGTGTCGATGGCCGTTGGTTTGGCCCTCGAGAGGGCTGAATGTGAGTTGCCATCGTGGTGGAAGGATCAGCCAATTTGCGTTACCGACTAAGATGTCCTCGCAGATTGTTGCCCAGGGTGCGCCGAGTACATTGGGGATTATAAAATGTACCGTTCTGGGAGGCTCCTTCCGTGCACGTGTACTACCTGATACGGACCTTTAATATAATACAAAAAAAATGAAATATAAAAATAATTGATCGTGTTACAGAGGACGTGCCGTTCAGCAACATAAACGCTTACAACATCCACGACGTCAGCGAGTGGCGCGACCTGAACCTGAAGTTCATCCTACAGGTGATTCGTGACCACCGCCTTCTGCGAGCTCACTCCGCGCCCTTTGCTACTGATAGGTACTTGATAAATACACAGATAAAACACTTTATTTCTCACATTATAGTAGGGTGGTAGGATCTACCTCCTAGTGGTCCACCCTGGGCAATGGCATCTTTGGTTTTCTAACCAATGATGATGGTTAACAGATCCCTCTGCGGTGGTAGGCTTCAGCTCCTGCCGGAGTCCAGCGCCAAACAGTTTTTTTGTGTTTCTGTGGTGTGTGGGACAACCAGTGCCTCTGGGTAAACTCGCTCCATCTTAGGCTTCTTCTTAACCGTAGAGTTCAGTATGTAGTTAAGAGCACTTTCTCTCATTCAATGGACTTCCATTGATTATAAAAAAAGGTACGTTCGGCCAAAAAGTGCACTATCACCTAAGATTGAAAGTCATAGAATAACAGGTTTGATTTTCCCATGCAAATATATTCTGTCAGCTACGAATACTAATATGTCATATTCGATGAGCTTAACTTTATCGCTATTTTATTTACTCATGAAATTTTGTCTAAACTGTTACGGCCGGTCTCAATAATCTATCTATCTTCAGTTTTGGCATATCGGAGATAGAAAACATCTTCTGTCTCTTATTTTGCCGTCCAGAGAAACAAAGACAGAAGTTGTTTTGTATCTCCGATATGCCAAAACTGAAGATAGGTTATTAGGACCGGCCGTTAGACCACTCTCTTGGCCGACCGTACAATCAATTGACTGAAACTTAATTTATAACCTATGTGTGGATTATTATATACTAGCTAACAGTAGCAGTATTTGATTTTGACAGCTGAAATGTCATTTATTTTATTTTAAATTTTATTTGTAGATAACAAGTAGGATTACACTATTAAATATTTTGTTTACACAATGAAAGTTAAGAATATAAATAAATGGAGGTAGATTTAGATTACAGCGTAAGAAATCGTAGCAACTAGTTGCAATGT
Organism: Anania crocealis; assembly: GCA_949315895.1. Taxonomy (NCBI): domain Eukaryota; kingdom Metazoa; phylum Arthropoda; class Insecta; order Lepidoptera; family Crambidae; genus Anania; species Anania crocealis. Next base: position 5,721,293 of record OX438856.1, read on the forward strand.
ATTAGTTAGACCACCAAAACTGACAACTTAAGTATTTTAGTAACATAAAATATTGTGCACTTAATTAATATATACTATACATACAGGATGAAATTTTAACCACTTTCCAAAAATTTTACAGGCGTTCAGTATCGTATTTAGAGCCTATTTATGAAGAAAAAATGTAAGTCAAGTTGTTACCCGAAAATATTTTTCGCGATATACTTAATTTTCAATTTTTACGGTCCTAGACCTGTTAGGGTTTGGGTATAAAGGGAAAATCAAAAACTTATAAATAGTATCGTAATGAATGAATGAGATGCGCAACGCGTAAAAAATTGTTGCTAGGCGGCTGTATCAAAAATTTTAGATTTTTGGCGGACATTTTCTAAGTGCTTTATCTTGACATTTTTGTACTGGGCTATACCAAAACAAAAAATACGTCATTTGTTTTTTGTTTCGTAGATTGATATATTAAAATTTTAAAGGTGGTTAAAATTTCATCCTGAATTCTTGGTACCTAAACTAGGCCTGGCCTGTATTTTAGATACCACACACTTCCATTGACGTGAATCTATGATTGTGTACATACACATTTTTAATTACTTGGATGTAGGTAGATATGCTGTCAATAAATAATTGTTATCAATATGGCGTGCGCGTTTGAAAAATTTATGGAGAAATACATTTATTTTATCGTTAACTTTCCAACGTTTTTAATACATATTATCCTATTCCCAAAGAAAACGAATCCAAAAACACAAAAATCGGTCCAGCCGTTCTCGACCTAAGTGTAACTAAGTGTAAGTAAGTGTAACTAACACGACTTCTTTTGTATAATAAAGATATGTGGGCGAGAGCGGTCTTGGCTCTGTTGAATAATAGTAAGGATATCGAAGAACAGTGCTGTCAGCGTGCAAACGAGTTTCTATTAAGATCGCGTCAGGGTAGCTACACACTTAAGCGGGCCGGCATTAATCGGCACAGCCGAGCGGTAAAATCGAATATATGCAGATGAATGTTCGAGAAAAAAACGGGTATATATCGGGATGCCTAATTATTTGTACTCCTAATTGTCATTGGCGCACAAACTATTAGCCTAAAATTTTTTCGCACATTTTTACTAATTCTAAACGTGTTTAGCCTATTTTTACTACGCTTGATTTTACATCGCCGTGTTATAATTTCCCAATTGCGACATTTAGCCGAATATATCATAACACCTACCCTTTTGCAGTTCCAAATTTTTATTCGCAGAAAGTTAAAAACTTTATCAGCATGCATGCCTGCTTGCAAAGAAGTAAGCATGGATGCAAGCAAGCAAGCAAGCATGAATGCATGCAAACAAGCATGCATGCATGCAAAGAAGTAAGCATGCATGCAAGCAAGCAAGCAAGCATGTATGCAAACAAGCAATCATGCATGCAAACAAGCAATCATGCATGCAATCAAGCAGACATGCATGCAAACAAGCAATCAAGCATGCATCCAAACAATCAGACTTCCGTGACGGCTTCGGCGCTGCGGGGCTCCGGCGGTCCCACGCGTGCTTATCGTCGCAGATGGCTTACGCTCACCACCGCAGCTTCGGCTTTCTGGCTCCTGCTTCTCAGCCCGCGGGCCGCCTCGCCCCTCCGCGCCTACGCGCTTTTAAATTACACTCTAGGGGTAGGGCAGACAAGACTGCTGGGGGTCGGTTTGTGAGCGATTCAATTCTTAAACTTTTCCGTTTAAAAAAAAAAGAGCGTAATGCCAAAAAAGATGCTAATACATTTTAGTGCTTTCGATATTAGACATACTGAAATTAGGGTTTTCAATTTTTAGACCAATCTATAATAGTGCGAAAACAACTGTTAGACTAGACAATAATTATACGTTATAAGTTTAGGCCAATACTGTTCGGCCAAATGAAATTAGGACTTTAAATTTTAGGCGAACCGAAGGGCACCCGAAAAAAACCGCTCGGCTTTCACTAGGCGGGCAATAACAGCGGGCTGGCATTAATCGGCAAAGCCGGGCGGTAAAATCGAATGTATGTAGATGAATATTCGGGAATCACAAACCGCTCTGCAAATTTAGTTCAGCTAAAAATGTGGGACGAATACGACGTGTTGTTACTTTCTGCAAGTTTTGTTGTTATTGCTGGATCTTTATTACGAAAAACCCGAAGATTCTGGGTGTGAAGTTGCAATCGATCACAACGAATGCCGAACCGAATGATATGTCAACCCGAATGAACTAACTGATAAGCTCAAGCCGATTAAGTGCAGTAATTACTTCGGGTCGGCTTTGTTGTTCGATAAATACTGCCGAACCGAATATGCCGGACCGCTCGTGTGTGTAGCTACCCTCAGAAGCTGTACAAGCGACTCCTACCGGCAGGTACCGCTCGATGGCGTTCATAGACGACGTGCGCGAAGGCACCGAGGACGACCTGTACTCGCGCGCCACCGGCCAGGAGGAGGAGTGGCCGCCGAGCCCGCCCCGCCCCGCGCCCGCCCGCCCCACGCCGCGCCCGCCCGCCGCGCCCGACATACTCGACCTCTTGTACAGGTTGGTAGGGATGTTCGCTCCAGGTGCTTTGTATCGATATTCTGGATCACAAAGGATCGTAATACACTGTATCGATCGATCCAGTGGAGTCCTTTCTGTGATTCACCAGATATTGCGATCCGATCCTCATCGTACTTGTATCGATCCACTAACGGATCGAAAACCATTGTAATGATACAAAAATCGGGTGGACCGTATTGCTTTGTATCGATCCACACAAGTATCGGATCGGATCGAACATCCCTAGGTTGGCAGATGTTGTAAGCCGCAACCGTCGCGACAACACAAAACTGTATGACCACCTCGAGAACAGCTCTCGTGAGGAAGAACATCTTATGCATGGCTCCCAGAATAAACAATAAGCTCCCTTTGTCATTAAAAATGTTACATTTAAATGAGTTTAAGATCAATTTGAGAATTTCTTAATAGCTAATTGCTATTATACTATAACCGATTTCATGAATGACAAATTATTTGAATTGCAATCAATTTAATTGTAAGTACATAATCTGTTTGATATTACATTAATTTTATATACAATAATTTTATTTATTTAATTGCATAATTCAAATTTGACATTAACATACAGAATATTGAATAATTCTTTAATTACAGTTTTGACATTTACTTTCACTAAAATGTTACAGTTGATTTGTTGGATAAAATTTTTGAATTTTTAAAATTTGTACACCGTCTTAGTGCGGCAAGTTGAAACCGTCATTGATGACCTATCACCTGTTTACCATGTACACATATCCGAACAAACAAATTATTATTTTAATGTCAGCATATAAACTTGAAAAATTATGTCTCAGGCGGGATTCGAACCCGCATCTCCTCGCAATCCGGGCGCGGCGCTATACCATTAAGCCACCCAGACACTACGTCGTAGGCGTTTTCAAGCATATTCTAATCGCTGTAAGCCAGCGTTGTTTAAGAGTTTGCACAAAGAAACATCTTTGCAGATGTTTGACAGTCAGTTAAGATGAAACAGCTATTTATATACTTTATTTGATATTTTAGCACTTTAGTTGCAATGACGACCATTTGGATCAGCGGTAGTTAACGCTGCTTCTGACCCATGGGTCGCGGGTTCGATCCCCGCACAGTACAAATATTTGTGTGCATGAACATGTCTGTTTGTACTGGTCTGGGTGTTTTCTATGTATTATAAGTATGTATTTACAAAAAAAAAAAGTATATAAGTAAGTTTATCGGTTGTCTAGTACCCCATACGACAGGGTACTTAATAGTAGCTTAATTTGGGACTAGATGGCTTTGTGTGGCCCAGTGAGTCATGTCTTAAAAATATTGGTTTTGGTTTAATTATAATATCAGTATATAAACTTGAAAATCTGCACCCGGATTTCGAGGAGATGCGGGTTCGAGTCCCGCCTGAGGCATAATTTTTCAAGTTTATATACTGATATTGTCAAAGACCCTATGACGTCACGCTGGGAGCGAGACAATCGCGAGGGGCGTTGACGCAACTGAATAGAGCGGGGCGATGGACAGGCTCGGCACACGGCATCGACTGCCAGGGCATAGCATACGCGCATACAACTTTTGTTGAGTTCATAAATGTTTTTCGTTAATAACTATTGTAACGACCATAAGGGGAAATACAAGGGCCGTTTTTCCATACAAACGTAGTCCCCTGTTTCCTCCCTGGATAAAGCCAGTAGAGCAATAACTTTTATTACATAAATATATGGCCACTATTGGCATGTTTCTATGTTTTCTGTTTTTTCATAAATTAATTAATAAAAAAGATATGAGCCCTTAAAAATCGAAAAAATTCGCCGGATTTTCAACATCCAGAAAACAAATTTGGCAAAATTGTAGAAAAAAAGGAGAACATATGAACACGGCCAAAGCCTTTCTTTAATTTTTAATGAAAAAAATATTTAAATCGGTCTAGGGTTGGAAAAGTAATCGGGAGACTACGAAACGTTGATTTGGTGTGCTTTTAGTAGGTATTTTCGGTCCAAGAAGCAGTTGTCTCTATCACACTCTGCGGTGAAGGCGTTTGGCACGGCGCGACTTAGACTTAGATTTTACAAATACCTATATTTCAATTCTCTCGCCCGTAGTGTTTCCTCTTAAAGCAGTAAACTAATATAAGCATAGAAACAGTGTACATTATTTTACTTGTCCAAGCCTGGACAGATATTATAATTGCAACTAAGTTGCTAAAATCTATACTAATATTATAAAGCAGAGGAGTTTGTTTGTTTGAACGCGCTAATCTCTGGAAGTACTGGTTCGAATTGAAAAATAATTTTTGTGTTGGATAGTCCATGTCTCGAGGAAGGCTTTAGGCTATATAACATCACGCTGCGACTAGTAGGAGCGAAGCATCAGTGAAAAATGTTGCAAAAATAATCGCGATCATAAAAAAAGAAATTGACGCGTACGAAGTCGCGGGGAACAGCTAGTATCAAATAAAGTAAATGATTATTTTATATTTAATAACATCACGCTGCGACCAGTGGGAGCGAAGCATCAGTGAAAAATGTTGCAAAAATAATCGCGATCATAAAAAAAGAAATTGACGCGTACGAAGTCGCGGGGAACAGCTAGTATCAAATAAAGTAAATGATTATTTTATATTTATTATTAGGAGCGCGGACGAGGCGGACGCCGAGCCCGCGGGCGACCGGGCCGACGCGCGCGACGCGGCCCGCGCCTGGGACTCTGCTGCCTACCTGCGGGATATGTACGGCCCCTGCGTGTCGCTGCTACGCCGCGCGGCGCTCTGGGACGAGGACGGCGACGGCCTCATCGAGAACGGCGGCTTCCCCGACCAGACTTACGACGCGTGGGTCATGAAGGGACCCAGGTGAGTCACTATTCTACCGGATATGTTTTTCGCAGCATAGTTTCCAATTTTTACGGTCCCAAGCCTAGCCCCTATTGCTGCTAACCAAATCGTATCACAGTCGTAATTGAATCGCAGCTTTTTGACAGTTCTAGTATGGGCTAAATGTCAAAATCGCCCAATTTGAACACAATGGGGGCTATCGCTAGTAAATTTGCCACTAGAGGCGCTAGTGTCGCGTGAGGTCCAATATCATTCACTTTGTACTGGTTTTAGCGGAATTTGTTGCATAAATTATAATTAAATCTTATAAGTTAAATTTACCTGCCGGAAAGTGATCTCCATCGTAAAATATAGCAAATATGGATTATTTGGCGATTAATGTGAACGCTTTAAAAGCGGAATTAAGAAAAAGCGCAAAAATAGGCGGCCTCAAGAGCAACTATTTCAGAAGTTAGTTTGTTGATATCAAGATAGTTATTTATAAACAATATAACCTTAATTAGATTCAAGATATAACACTTTGTTTCGGCGCCAATCGCCTTTTACTGCTATACTTCCGGACCTCAGTCTACAGTGGCGCCAACTGGTGAGCAAAGAAACGGTAGTCCCCATTGCACTGCAATTGAAATAGCAAAGCGAACCCTGTGAGAGTATGAAGGGAAAATAAACAACTTAAGAATAGTATAGTAATAAATGAATGAGATCCGCATCGCGTAAAAAAAGTGTTGCTAGGAGGCTGTACCAAAAATTTTAGTTTTTGGCGGACATTTTCTAGGTGCTTTTATCTTGTCATTTTTCGTTTTGGGCTATACCAAAAGAAAAATACGTCATTTGTTTTTTGTCTTGTATGTTGTATTTAAAGGACATAATTTTTTTACTATGGAGCTTGGTACTAAAACTAAACTTGGCACTGATTTAAACTAGGTGAAAGAATAAATTTTTGCGAGCCCATTGATGCCTGATTTATTAATTTAAAGACCTCCGTTTTTTATTAATTCACCCAAAATAAAAATGTGTTTTAGGCTCATTTATAGCAACATTATTAGAGATAGCAGCGAATTATAAAAAAAATTGACAGCTATCTATCGTCAAGTACTCTGTGGTCAAATCTATCTATCTATCAGTCATACGAATGTTACTTAATTTGTTATTATTATTTTATTGTATTAGGTAATTGTGTACGTATATTTTTGTTGTTGTTTGCATATCGATCGAGGCAGAAAACAATCAATAAACGCAACGGCGCGTGTTCCTTGAGTAGATGTTTGCCAAATCTTCACTACGCTGTATCTGGACCCGACGGACCGTTACTACGCTAGGCGATTTATCAAAAATGCATTTTAAACAACTGCAAGAAATATATTCAAGACCGAAAAATGTATGTGAAAACCGTACCTACTTCAATAACTGTTTCTAAACTAATAATTACAAGTGTAAAGTATAGACTTGGATATGTTTAATCTGTGGTATGAACCTAAAATATGATTATGTTATCTATGGCAAGCAGACTATTGTTCTGAGGTTATAAATAAACACGCTCACATAGTTCTATTGATATTTTATTATAAGAACCCTAAAAACAACGCTACATGGTGTCAGAAGTGTTCTTAAATAAATTAGAAACGTATTTAGTGAGAAAGTTGTAAAATGGCCACAAATGATGCCGTATCTGGAATAAAGCCGCCTGGTAACCTGCAAATTGATTCTGATAAACCAACGTGCTGGAAAAAATGGCTACAACAGTTCAAATGGTACGCTACAGCAATTCAATTAGACAAAAAGCCAGCTAAGGTACAAGCAGCGACTTTTATGGCTGTTATAGGTCCAGACGCGATCGAGATATTCAATAGCTTTAATCTAAGCAATACTGAAGAAAACAACATACAAACCATAAAAAATAGGTTTAAAGAGTATTTTGCGCCAAGATCAAATATTTCATTTGAAAGATATATATTCTTCAAGATCGAACAATACGAAGACGAACACTTTAACGAGTTTCTGACCAGAATAAAAACTCAAGCAAGCAAATGTGAATTTGACAATTTACTTGACGAAATGTTAAAAGACAAGATCGTTTTTGGAATTAGATCTAATCAAGTAAGAGAAAAACTACTGACAGAACATCAACTAGACTTAACAAAAGCGATAACGATCTGTAAAACAAGTGAGCAGGCTTCCAAACAACTGGATGAGTTTAAAAATAAAAATAAAGTAGATAAGGTCTCAATTGTAAAAAATGTACACATGAAAAAAAGAACAAAACAAGAATTTTGACTGCAGACGATGTGGTACAAACCATAAACGCAGAGAATGCCCCGCTTTTAACAAACCATGTATTAAGTGCAATAAAAATGGTCATTTTGCTAAAATGTGTAAAACTAAGAAGAAATATGACACTAAACTAAAAAATAGAGTTAATGTACTAGAAGAAAACTCTAATTCTGAAGATGACATGTATGTATCTACTGTAAGTGCCGGTGAAAAGAAAAACTGGACTGAAAAAGTACAAGTTGGTACTATAAAGTTTACTGTGAAGCTAGATACTGGGGCAGAATGCAACGTATTACCTAAACATTTGTTGGACAAAACAAAAACAAGTCTTAAAACAAGCCGAACAAAAAATCTTATAAGTTACACAGATGATAAAATGGCAGTCCTAGGTGAAGCAGAATTACTGTGTAAACTAAAAAATGAAGAATCCATAATTACATTCAAAGTAGTTCAAGAAGATGTAACACCAATTTTAGGACTTGATACTTGTTAATGACAAATTAGGACTAATCGCAAGAGTCAAAACATTGAAAGAGAGTCAATGCTCTGAAGATATATTTAAAGGCTTAGGCTGTTACAAAGGCTATGAATATAATATCGACCTGATAGAAAATCCAAAACTTGAAATTAAACCATCTAGAAGAATACCACATGCCATAAGAGATGAGGTAAAGCAAGAACTTGACAGAATGGTAAACTTGGATGTCATTAAACCAGAAACAGAGCCAACCCCTGCTGTCAGCCCAATGGTGGTAGTCAGACAAAAGGATAAAATAAGAATCTGTATAGATTCATCAGATGTCAATAAAAATATTTTGAGACGTCATTTTCCACTCACCACTATAGAAGAGATATCAGCTGACATTAAAGGTTCTCAATTCTTTGCATTATTAGATTGCACAAAAGGATTTTGGCAAATTAAACTATCAGAAAGAACACAAAAGATATTGACGTTTGCAACCCCTTGGGGGAGATATTCCTTTAAGAGACTCCCTTTTGGTGTATCATCAGCACCTGAAATTTTTCAAGAAATATTGACAAATCTACTATGTAAATTTAAAAATGTGAAGGTATCAATCGATGATATTTTTATACATGCGAAAACTAAAGATCAGTTACGTGAAACTGTAAGAGATGTTATAGAAATACTCAATAAATCCGGATTTAAACTTAACAAACAGAAGTGCATTCTTGAAGCTAAAAAAATAAAATTCTTAGGACATATTGTTTCAGCAAATGGACTAGAAGCAGATCCAGATAAAGTGGAGGCTATACAAGCCATGAAAACACCAACAAATAAGACAGAGCTTCAGAGACTGCTAGGGATGATCACATACCTAAATAAATTCATTCCTAACATGTCGGAACTAACAAATCCATTAAGAGAGTTACTACATAAAAATGTTAATTTTACATGGGAAGCTCACCATGAAGAAACATTCAACAAAATAAAACAAGTACTGCAAAGTCCACCAGTACTGAGACTTTATGATGTAAACAAACCTGTAACTTTGACAGTTGATGCAAGTTCAAAAAATCTCGGAGCTGCATTACTACAAGAAGGACAACCAATAGCATATGGAGCTAGAACTTTATCCAAATCCGAGCAGAATTATCCACAAATAGAAAAAGAAGCACTTGCTATACTGTTTGGATGTAAGAAGTTTCATGAATATGTTTATGGCAAAGAACTGACAGTGGAATCAGACCATAAGCCACTTGAGACAATTTTCAAGAAAAATATACAGTCTGCTCCAGCCAGATTGCAGCGCATTATGTTTAATCTCGCACCATACTCACCAAAAGTCACATTTAAAAAGGGCACAGAAATACCCTTAGCGGACTTTCTTAGCCGAGACTGTGATGCATCTAACCTGAAATATGACCCAGAAGAAAATTTAAAAATTGCTATAATACTACCTATGTCATTAGACGCTAAACAAGAACTAATTAATGCTACAAAAGAAGACCAATATTTACAATTACTACTGAAAACAATAATGCAAGGATTCCCAGATAATATCAACAACCTACCTAAAGAGATACAACATTACTTTAACTTTAAAGAAGAATTAAGTTGTTATCAAGGAATTATTTACAAAGGTGATAAAATTGTAGTACCTAAATCACAAATACCTAAAATGTTAAAGAATATTCATCAAGGACATCTTGGAATACAAAGCTGTTTAAGAAGAGCACGACAATTTCTTTATTGGAAAGGACAATATGATGACATTATAAAACTAGTCCGAGGTTGCTCCGTCTGTGAACAAACACAAAGAGACAACATTAAAAATACAGTACTAATAAAGAAGATTCCTACACTTCCCTGGCAAATAGTTGCATCAGATCTATTTGAATTAAAAGGAAAAACCTACTTAGTAATCTGTGATAGTTATTCTGGATATCTAGATTTTCAACAACTAAAGAGTCAGTCATCACTTGAAGTAATTGAGCAACTAAAAAAATGGTTCTCAGTACATGGAGTTCCAGAAGAATTTCAAACTGACAATGGAACACAATATATGTCTAGAGAATTCAGGAACTTTCAAAAAGAATGGAGATTTAACCATGTCACATCCAGTCCTCATCACCATCAAGGCAACGGACTTGCCGAAAGAGCAGTTCAAACAGCAAAGAACATACTAAAAAAATGTAGCATTGACCAGTCAGATGTTCAACTTGCCTTATTAAATTGGAGAAATACACCACGAAATGATAATTTGGGCTCACCTAATCAACGACTGTTTTGTTTAGTAGAATAACAAGATCTCCATTACCTACAAGTGATAATAGCTTAAAGCCCAAAATAATACAAGGAGTGACTACAGAACTACAAAGATTAAGAGAGAAACAAGTTAACTACAGTAATAAACATACTACAAAGCCAGTAAGTTTGAATACTAATGATAAAGTCAGACACCAAGTTTCTCATCGTCATTGGGAAGGGGCGAAAGTGATAGAAAAGCCTGATGGTCTACCAAGATCAGTAATAATTCAGACAGATAAAGGCCAAGTTCTACGAAGAAACTTTAGTCATCTGCATAAGACACAAGCAGACATAACAAATAACAGAGTAGTAGTACCGGAGACTAAATATGAAGAAGAACCAACCATACAACATGTTCCAGAGCAAGCTCAGTCACCATCTGTTACTATGTCTATCCCAGCATCAACAAGCACTACCAATCAAGTTCAGAATCCAATCTCAGCGCAACCAGTGACAGCACCACGATCATCAAGGTTTGGAAGAATAATTAAACCAATAAATAGACTTGATCTTTAATATAACTTAACTTAATTTGTAGTAATTAGTGCTGTGTAATAATATTGTTCTAAAGTTATGATTAAATAGCAAATTGTCTTGTAGAGTAAAACCATTAAAAGTAAAATATTTGCATTATGGATATATATTAAATGGATGTATAAATGTATAATCATACTCAACAAAAATGTATCTAAATTTGTAAACTAATGTTTTTAGTTTCTTTACAAAGAAAGGGAGATGTAAAGTATAGACTTGGATATGTTTAATCTGTGGTATGAACCTAAAATATGATTATGTTATCTATGGCAAGCAGACTATTGTTCTGAGGTTAGAAATAAACACGCTCACATAGTTCTATTGATATTTTATTATAAGAACCCTAAAAACAACGCTACAACAAGAAGCTGTAGAAAACCGTGATTTAAATAAAAACTGTATATCTACAGCTTTGTCTTATTATGCGTTTACCAAAACTTGTGAAATGATTGTCGTGTAGTTGTCTGGCAGTGAACTAATATTGTAAAATGAAACACATATCTTAAACAATGTATTATAATTAATCAAAGATTATAATAATCAACATAGTTTTATAATTTTGTTGAACATAAAATATCTCATTCAATGCACTAGGTATTTTGGGATACGAATCTAACACTATCTACTACAACTTGATTTTTACTATGTGGACTCGTACATACACACAAACGATTATATTAGACGCAGTATTTTGGAGCAAATTATTGCAATAAATCTAAGCTCAACACTAATATTATTTGCATTATCAATCACAAACTACTAAGGGGATTGATTATCAATTTATTGTTTTGTTACTGTCAGAAAAATATTTGTTTTTACTTTCTGTTTATTCCGGAACAGGCTAAGGGCTGAGTCCATGCTGCCTAGTTATTAGTGAATTCAGTTTTTTTTTTCGTTGCCGTCAAATAGTTGTTATTATGCCAAGTAAAACTCGTTACATTGGTTCGGAAACGCATACAGCTTAAGTAATACTTTATAATTTTATACAAAAACGGAGGTCTTTAAAAATCTTAAAGTTATGCAGAATGATAGCTTTTAGTCTCTAGATTATAGTTGTATATAAACTGTGTCAGTTCATTTTAAGTACCAAAAAAAATTATGTCCTTTGTAAGCCGGTTAAAATTTCACCCTGTATGCAAGAAACGTCGCTAGGAAAACGAATATATCTTTCCAATAAAATATCAACTTGCATCGTGTGGTGCTGGGCGACTAAAGGATCACCGCCTGATCAGGGCGGCAGCGACCATTGTCTAAACTGTGATCGCCAATCGCCTGTCAAGCGTGACGATCATAGCAAAAACACCTACATGAGAGTACACGAGGACAATCGGTCCCTAGCTCTTGGCAGCCTCGTTAATCCTAGCCTAACGGCGGGGCAGGGGGTGCTAAGAATACCGTGCATTGACGACGATCTGTGAGTGGCCGACGTGGCTATCCTTAGGGGAGGTTTACGTCTATCAATAGACGTTTTTTTGCCGCGATTATGATAATGATGATGAACTTTCATTGAAATCGCTAGAAACATTTAGTCACAACTGATACTCATAATACACTTTTTACTTCAGAAATATAAACACATGTTTTAGCGCGTACTGTGGTGGACTATGGATCGCTGCCATATCTGCGGTCAAAGCTATGGCTCAAATGTTGGGCCACGAGGACGACGAGCGAGAGTTCGCGAAAATGTTGGACTTGGGCCGCAATTCCTACGAAGATAAACTGTGGAATGGCTCGTACTATCTGTTCGACCAGTGCTCGAGCAACAGCAAAGTGGTCATGTCGGATCAGCTGGCTGGGCAATGGTGAGTTATTACTTGTTAATTTACCTTCTACATCTATACAAACTACTCTCATTGCCGGTTTTTTTTGCTTCTGTGGTCCCACTACGTTAGGAGATGCCTGTTGATACGGATCTATTAGTCTCTGTCACATACAGAATATTTTTTTCATCACTATCAAAATTGTTTATAGGCGTTAAGTATCGTATTTAGAGTCTGGGAAGGGAAAATCAACTACATATTCAGAATAGTATTGTAAGGAATGAATGAGATGCGCATCGCATAAAAGTGTTTGGAAGGAGGCCGTATGAAAAATTTTGTTTTTTGCCGGACATTTTCTAGGTTCTTTATCGTGACATTTTTGTATTGGGCCATATTTACCAAAAGAAAAACTATGTCATTTGTTTGTTGTATTAAAATTTGGAAGGTGATTTAAATTAGCTATATTTTTCAGGTTTATCCGGGCCTCAGGATTGACGGAACCAGTGTTCCCCGAAGCAAACGTGAAGAAAGCACTGACCACAATATTCGAGCACAACGTAATGAAGTTTAAGGAAGGAAAAATGGGGGCAGTGAACGGATATGTGACCGGACCGAACGGACATATCGACACAACTGCGTTGCAGAGCGAAGAGATGTGGGTGGGGGTCACATATGGTCTTGCTGCGCTTATGATATTTGAAGGTAAGCCCCAAATAGTTTTTTTCTTGAGTATCTCTTCATTGGTTTAGTTTTCTTGAAAGATTAAAATGGATTTTGCTGTATTAGTAGTAAGAATCAGTACAGTTCTTGTTTGATTGGTGCAGTTTTGATTGGTTGGTGTTTAAAATTTTGTCGTACATCATGTAATTAATCGTATTATGCATAAGCTGCTATCCGCGAGTTATTTCATGAACGATTTATGAACGTGTAACAGACGTTTTATAGTACCAACCTATATGTACGTAATACATCAAATTTCAGTATATGATGTTCCTGGCTATATTGTACTCTTTAGAGATGAGATATGATAAACATTTTTGCAATCACTATCTTAATAAATAAATTGAGAAGCTTTTGATTACTGTTACAAATTTATAAAACCTTTTTATCCCTTAAGGGTGGTTTCCAGCAGCAGAAAACTGTTATAAACTGGTGATGATAATAATAATGGCTTTAAAATAATTGAATACAACCCACACAAACATCCAAAAATTTTGAAATATATTGTACTATGACATTTATAGTGTAAATAGAATAAACCCCAGCTTAAATTTAAATTAATGTCTTGATTTCTGAATTAATCATTTAATCTGTTAAGTGTCGTATTAGAATACGAAACTGAAGTTTTTTCTTGAGACTCGAAACTATCTAGTAGGTACCAAAAGAGATGGCCAAGTATTGTATGAACATGTGCCCCAGATTGTACAGCTATAAAATATGTATTTTCGTATAGTATTAACTTTCAATATAAATCTCAAATGTTATTTTCCTTAGCAGTGGAGGTAAAAAGTTAGAAAGATTTAAAAGAGTTCATTTTGACTACGGCGAAGCTACTTTTATGAATATTATTATTTAATGTGTTGATTTGTGTTGTTGTTTTCCTTAAGTATGTTTTACACTCTTTAGGTACGATTAGTGGAGCACTCTACGACACGACACTACAAAGTATAAACGTATAAATACTAATTAAACATCGAAAACCGAGAGAAAACCGGCGCACGATTGTTTGTTTTGTCGAGGCTAAATGACAAACATCAGAGTAGTACTTACGATTGTTTGACATGACTCTGGGACCTAAATGTTGCCAGTATAATTGAAAGGTTTCCTCATAAAACGTAATTATAATATAAATAAAATAATTAATTGCGAAAAGCATTACTAAAAATACATTCCTGAATGTGAATTATTTATTATTTTGATATAAATGTATTTTTCCAAATTGATAACATTGTATATTATTATAAAATGTTAGCTTTTACACCCTTATGCTTTGCGTCTATTGGGTAATTATTCCACCATTAAATGTGTAGTGATATAATATGGCAACATTAAACAATTATTGTGACAAAATCAAACAAAAAAAAAACTTTTTAAGATATTTTTTTTCTACTGCTGCTACAGGAAAAATAAATAACTTGATAATTGTTTGCTATATTTATTCGAACTAATCATATTACTTTTGTTTGTGGACAAACTGGGGCACATATTGGCCATCTCTTTTCATTGACATCGGTTCTGTGGATTAAGCGACAGACAAACACACTTTCGCACATTATATTAGTATGGATGTGGTACATAGTTTGTAAAAAAACTTAGTACTGAGTCGATAATGTAATAAGTATGCCTATAAAATAGATAAAAATGTGTACTGTCATGCCCACCTGAGTGTTATAAACGATTTTGTGGCGTTATCTCTGATCGATAAGATAGCGATTTCTTAAATTGGGTCGTAAGCTAGGGCCTAAATTATTACTAAACTTACCTATTCCGTAAAATGAAGTAACTAATAAAATATAGTGTCTTAGTAATTGTCTAATTTGGGCACTTGACACTTCACTCGATTGATGTACTGTTCATGAAAATAAAACTCGCGTATTTAATTAGGTAATTCTGAACTATGACGTCACAATAACTATTGCTTGATTTCATGGCAATTAAAATAATGGCATCACCCCTTCCTTCCTATGGGTGTCGTAAGAGGCGACTATAGGGGTACTGCCAGAAGAACATGGCCATCAAAGTATTTTTTCTACCATTAGCCAACCTTATATAAATAAAATTTACATGCGTTTGGGAAGCTTCGTCACGTCTTAACGTCATCCCTGCCACAATGTCTGAAAATTAAGGTCTTCAATCAGTGCATCCTACCAGTTATGACCTACGCTGCGGAAACGTGGACACTTACCAGAGGACTAGATTACAAGGGCAAAGTCGCTTAGCGAGCAGCTATGGAGAGGGCTATGCTCGGTATCTCATTAAGTGACAGAAGTAACGAGCATATTCGTCAGAGGACGAAAGTTATCGACATAAGGATAGGATAAGCACACTAGTGGCTGTGGGCTGGTCACGTCTGCCGTAGAACCGACAAACGTTGAAGCAGACGAATTCTGGAGTGGAGACCGCGTTTAGGCAAGCGTAGTGTAGGACGCACTGCGACTCGATGGACTTATGACCTTAGGAGAACTGTTGGCAGCGGCTGGATAGGAAAAACACAGGATAGACAATTGTGGCATGACTTGAAGGAGGCCTACGTCCAGCAGTGGACGGACAATGGCTGTTGATTGATTGAAATTAATTTCTTTTACCAGTAACTTAGCTATATGATGCTTACCATTGTAAAATATCATAATCCATAGGGATACATAAATACAGAATTACGAAAGGACGTCGCTACTTAAATACAGAGAAGCAATATATTTTAACAGGAATGCACGAGGAGGCGTTCGTGACCGCTGGAGGTCTTTACAACACGTTGACCCGGATGGGTCTCTCGTTCGAGACGCCCGAGGCCTTGTTCGAGAATGGGAATCACCGGTCCATCGGGTACATGCGGCCGCTGGCCGTGTGGGGTATGTACCAGGCGCTGGTGGCGCGGCCGCCGCCCGCTGCAGCAGCGCCCCTAGCCAACGGGCAGGCGCACCATGCCAAAGACAAGTCAAAGTTATAGTGAAATACTTATCTCACTACACATGCCGACGGCTTATGAAACCGTCGTTCCAAAGTGATAAAATTATGTAAGATTCGAAATTAGATAGTATTATTATTTTTGAATTACATGAATTTAATAAAAACGCTAAACTGCCGTTGACTATCGAATGGTCAGTGGCGAAGCGGTTAGTTATGCGCCGTGATCGGCCTATGTTATAAGATTATCGTTGGGGCTACTTAAAAATAATGTTATGTGATATTTTTGTAATATTGAAAATTGAATTTTTTTTCGTGATTTTAATACTGTAATTCAATTATTTTTTATGTAAGTACCAATTATTGTATACCAATGAAATTGCAACAAGAGTATTGTGTTAGTTACTATTAACTTATTGTTTTATTTAAAATTTTTGTTGATGTTTAAACCGTCATTGCAATGAATTTTATTTGTATTAGAATATGTTTTCTAATATTGACAGCATACTTAAGAATAGTGTAAGGAGCATTTTATACCACTTGGTGGGTTTTGTAGGAAAAGCAATAGAATGGAAAGGTAGGTATATGCCAAATGATGGAAGTCGGAAGATTTTTGTATTTATCATTTATTTCGTAAAATGTACGTACATTTAAATGCATTTTGGGACATGTTAATAAAAAAACATTTGAAAGAAACATGGCCTTAATATTTTCAACCCTAGTCTTTGCTAAAAATTTTACATCTATAAATAAAAGTAAAGAGTATATTTTGTACTATTGTAAATTAAATACGTATATTGGTATGCCATTAGTTGTAAGAATAAATAGAAAAAGTAAAGACATCGCTTACTATTTACAAGATATTTACATCAAATATTTTCAGTCTTCGTTAATATGCGTTAAGAAAAGTGATTATATTTTTCAATAAAACACTTTTTCGGCAATTTGACAGTCAATTACTATTGGAGTCTTAACTTAAAACAGTTTTTGAAACATTAATGTAGTTGCAATTTTCTTGACTGACGTACGTTCTAAATATATTAATGAACGGGACCTGTCGGCCTGCGGGGTATAGACGTTACATAAAAGAATACTCTTACATTCATACGTAATTTTTTACAGTAATAATATCAATAGAGCGCACAAGCAAAAGAGATCCCTGGAGATCATAATCATGGAAACTAAACATGATACCTATTATCTACGACCGACTCTCTGACGACCTTGACATGTATTTGAATTGTAACGTTTTGTAATAATAAAAGTAGGTACGTTAAGAAAGCATAAAAATATATACCTAGGTACAGTTCGGTAAAATAGCGGTGTATCTAGAGCATCTAACTAAGTCCTGTTCATTAGAAACATCTCAAAGCTAAAAGTATTAAGTTTTATTCAAATGGGGAAAATAACAATATTAAAATATTACAAGATGCGTAGAAATTACTTTATTTTAAGTTTTTAGAGCAATAACGAAGCTATTACGATGTGTCATTCCGCATTTTATTACAAAACTGTGTCCAAATATTTAAAATGTATCCAAGCATATTGAAAAATCAACCATAGGAGCATGACATAAAGCACAGCCAAATGTTCTAATGAACGTTTGATTAGGACGTATTCCTGTCACTGATTTATATATAGTTTTCTTTTATAATGTCTATGATTCTATGTCATACTTATTTTTAAGGTGGTACACCAGCTTTTTTCACTTTACATGACATTCTATGGTTTCTTCAAAGTCGTCATTATTAGTGTACAGACAACAGCACACTAACCTACCACAAAAAGTCAAATTTTCTCAATTGATATTGATCTCTACTAGTTTAACTTAAAGCTGAGAATCAATTCAATGACCTTTAACTCTTTGGGTAGGTTGACCTGCCGTTGTCTGTACATGTGTATGAATTTTCGTTTGATGCGCAAACGTCTCGCTCAATCTATGCGTGGACACTGACGGCCGGTTCACACATGTCTCCGTTTTACTGTTCCGTTTTATGGTGTACGTTTTTTTTCATCGATGGCGTATGTAGTTGTATGAGCGACTTCACACATGGCACAGTATTCTGTATCGTAAAAAATATCGTTCCGTAAAAAAAATACATTCCGTTTTGTCATCGAATACTGGACAACGGAATAGTAAAAATATACGGATACGTAGAATTTTACTGTGCGATAGTACCAATACAACGCGACAGCGTCCATCCTTGTAGAAAGCGGCGGTATACTGCGAGTTTTCTGTTCACACTTCGGATCCAGTAATGACGGATCCGTTGAACGTTATGGTGCCTATGTGTAAACAGAGCATAAATTTATGACGTATCCGTTAAAAACGTACCAGTAAAACGGACTCCCATGTGTGAACGGGCCGTGAAGGAGGACTACGTGTGCGTCGCGGATATGTTCATATACATGTCTGGCTGTTCTCGTGTAATTTTCGTTTGATGCGTAAACGTCTACCGCAATCTATTCGTGAACACTGAAGGTGGACTACGTGTGCGTCGCGGATATGTTCATATACATGTGTGGCTGTTCTCGTGTGGCGTTGGTCGCGCGGTCGTCGCAGCGCGCAGTGGGTGAGGGGAATGTCATGCGCACGTGCGTGGTACTGGATTCCGCGTCGCCGTCCAGCCGCTCGCGGGACGCAGACGCCTCGCGTTCCACGATCGTCGCCATGTGCTGGCCCCTGGTGAACAGTAAGTTAGGCCAATAAGTTGACTTGGATGCAGATATATTATGATACATAGACAGTAGCAGTGTTACTAGAATCTATACTAATATTATAAAGCTGAAGAGTTTGTTTGTTTGTTTGTTTAAACGCGCTAATCTTAGGAAGTACTGGTTCGAATTGTTTTTTTTTATGTGGGATAGTCATTATTTAGCGAGGAAGGCTTTAGGCTATATAACATCACGCTGCGAGCAATAGGAGCGAAGCATCCGTGAAAAATGTTGCAATAATAATCGCGATCATAATAACAGAAATTAACGCGAACAAAGTCGCGGGCAACTGATAGTAAAAAATAAAGGTTTTTCCAAAGCCTTGTCCCATTATAAGACTGTCAATTTGTAATGTATGTCTTAGTTTTGATATTTCATGACGGATACATTGTTTTCAATTAAGCCGTGTGAAAAATTTGACTAACCTAGGCTAAACCTTGTTTATTTATTTCTATAGTAACACTATAAATCTAAAACGACCGAAGTAAACATGTTTGAATAAAAATAAGGATACAATCAGAAAAACAATCTAGAAACAAAGTATAACTGTGTATGCTTTTAGAATTTCTTTCAATGTTTAAAACAAATTAAAGTTTATTGTTATTTACTTCTCACGTTACATAAATTCTTGTCTTTTGTTACAAAAATCCTTGCCTTTTGTAGGTAGAGGACAAACTGATAACATGAACTAATGGTCCTTCGATCCGGATTGAGGGCTACTTCCCTCAAGGAATTGTTTAATTGGCTGCTATCCTACACCGACGAGGTGACTGTGGTGTGATAATATTTACAAATTATTTCTAAAACTGCATTGCCGATCGTTCTGCCACAGAGTACTGACCTCGTTTCGTGCTTGGGGTGTCCGAAGGTGGTGAACTGCGGACAGCCGTTAAGCGGGCGCGGCGGCGGCGGAATGAGATAGTCATCCATGCGACTGTCTCCCTCGCATGCGGAGTGCATCGTCAACGTGCTCGACGATATCTGAAAAAGTTAAGTGAGCTTTATACGTGTATCTTTGCAAACAGATAATATAACTAACAGATCAAATTAATAACTTACAATAGACCTCGCTTTGTCATCCATTTCAGACTGTACGCTATTTGTCTCGGCTACACTTCCACCACTGACTGTGCTTAGCCGTCCAGACGATGAAGAACCTAAAAAACAATATATCTGATAACCTATTCAACTAATCACTACTTATCATTATTATTATTATATTGTACTTAGAACGTACTGTCGCTCATGCTGCTATTGGGTCTTGTGTTGCCGTTGCGTTTTTCAATGTTGCTGTTGCTGTCATGGTCTGAAAATAAAAATATAAATGTACAGATACTTTACTTCGGATACAAGAATTTTTGAGGTACCCAATTCTTTAGTTACTTACTTTTATTTTTGCTTTTCGAGAACATTTTTTTCACTCTCTCGAATGGCGTCGGCCTTTTCAATTTGTCTTTGATTTTCTGTTGTATTTTGTCGTATTCTTCTCTCATCTTATTTAGTTGCTCCTGTTTCTCTTTCATTGACTGCTGGGTCTCGTTTCGGTTTCGCCACTCCATTACCAATTTTTCCACCTCTGATATGCTAAAAACGTTATTTTTGAAATCGTTGATTATTTCCGCTAATTCATCCTGTCCTGTTAGAGGGCATGTCTCTTTCCCAGATTTGACGCTGCCACTGTAACGGATGTCTTTGGTGTTTAAGTTTATTTGGCCTATGTCACTAGTGGGAGTTTCAATATTAAAAGTCTTGGACTCTTCGGTGGGAGAATACAAGAAGATATCTGATTGATGAGGCATCAAACGAGAGCTGTTGGCGTATAAGTTATTTGGTCGGAACTTGGGGCTTTCTACTTTGATGTTGGAAGGTTGTACAAGATAGTCGTGTTCGATGGCTTGCTGGATTCTGTCTGCGGTGTTATCATGGAAGGGCAACTCGTTTTGGTAAAACTGTTCTTTTACTTTGGGTAACTTCAAAGTAGGTCGTTTTCTCTCGTCTTTCGGAGGTTCTGACGTCTGTTCCAAGTTTTGCGTGCAGGCTTCGCTAAAAGGGTCGCTGGCCGCCTCTGTGCCTTCGTGCGGTGCGTCCTGGCAGGGGGCGTCGACTGTGTCACATGTCTCGACAATACGAAGTTCATCTTCGTGCTTCGCTTCTTCCTGATTCTCTTCCTTGTCATTATCGGACATATTTTTCAGGTAATAGTACATATTGGAGAATTCATTTATTTTCTGAAAAGAATAAAGTTATAATTAAAACAGTGTGGCTTAGATTTCAAGAATAAACCTACTCTCGAAAGCCGCTATGTGTCTATTATACCTACGGCCCCACCCGTAATACGTATGGCTTCTATCTTCTCTTCTGGATAGTTCAGCAAAAGTTAACACCTCCTTTTTACTGTTAAAACATAACTTACACTTTAACCAAAAACTTTACATTGGCTGTTCAGTACTTAGATAAACAAAGGATTTTTCCTTTCGATTTGGGTATCTTAGTAAAGATTGTTGTATTGATATACAATTAAGTGTTATACAAATAGATTATTATGAATCTATTTAAAATAAAAGGTTTATTTTAAAAAATAGGTTACTTTGTATACCCGATTTGTTGCAATACCAGTTGCAACAATGAGTTGTATTTCAAAGGCGCACAGCGATTTTATTTTTAGCGAGACGATTATAAAACCTTGCTAATCGCGCACTCTCTCAGCAACTCGTATGTTGTATGCGGTATGAGCTACATTTTGGGGTGGTGGAATCTACCTCCTAGTGGTCCACTCTGGGCAGGCATCTTTGGTTTTCTAAACAATGATGACGGCTAACAGATCCCTCTGCGGTGGTGCTACCATCCTGCCGGAGTCCAGTGCCAAACAGTATTTCTGTGTTCCGCTGGTGTGTGGGAGAACCAGCGACTCTGGGTAAGCTCGCTCCATTTTAGGCTTCTTCTTAACCGTAGAGTTAAGTATGTAGTCAAGAGCAAGCCAATAATAATTTAAAAAAAAAAGTAACCTGAAACATGTGACAACAAAATAGTAGTAACTCACAAGATGGTCGGCGAGCACGTCCGCTAAGCGGTAGTGCTTGTGGTCGCGGGCCAGGTCTGCGGGCGTGCGGTGGCGCGCGTTGCGCAGCGCGACGGCGGCGGCCCCGCCCGGGCACTCCAGCAGCTGCCAGCACACGCGCTCCAGCCCGAAGCGCGCCGCCCAGTGCAGCAGCGTGGGGTACTCCTCGCCGCCTAACAACATCGAAGCGCATACATATCAGCCGAAAACTATTTTTCAAGTTTATATACTGATATTATAATTGCAATTAAGTTGCTAAAATATCAAATAAAGTATAGCTTATATTTACTTGAAACATCAGCTTTGGGGTTGAACTGTTCGTTGGATGAGAGTAGATTGAAGTGCGGTGGTATGTTCTTTTGGAAAGCGTTCAGCATCCAACTGTCAAGTTGTTCTTTGCTAGTGGTCTTGAAGCCGAGTGTCTGCGAAAAAAAAAACATATGTCAAAAAATAAATAAACTGTATTATTGATGACGTGATTAACATCCTATGATGTTAACATTTCTAGATTGTTTTGTAATTTTCGTTGCTGAATAACAATTTGGCGCACTCGGAAATAGTACCTATACCAGTATCGACATTTCTCGTGTATTTCGTACTAGCTGTTGCCCGCGACTTCGTACGCGTGAATTTCTCTTATTATGATGATTATTTTTACAACATTTTTCATTGATGCTTCGCTCCTATTGGTTGCAGCGTGATGTTGTATAGCCTTAAGCCTTCCTCAATAAATGGACTATCCAACACAAAAATATTTTTTCAATTCGAACCAGAGATTGGCGCGTTCAAACAAACAAACAAAATCTTTAGCTTTTTAATATTAGTATATTATTCTAATAACTTTACTTTCGACATGATCTCTATCAGATGTAACTAAATAAGTACCTAATAGTAAGTATAGTAAGCAGGTGAGCAATTCTATAAAAAAAAATGGGTGGTGTTGTATGCCTATACCTGTGTGTACAGCATTTACCTGGCACATGAACTCCAGGGGATGGTCGGACGCTCGCAGCAGCTGGTCCAGCTCCCGCAGCCGGCTCTCGCACTTGATCTGCCTGCGCCCCAGCGACTGGCCATTCTTGCTCACTCGCACCCACACCAGCATCGACACTTCCAAACAAGAGTCTGTGGAGACAATAACAGTGCTATATCTACTTGTACAAGCCAAATGTTCCACACATACCAGTTGGTTCGGTGGCAGTAAACTCTGCTTCTGAGCTGGTCGCGGGTTCGATCCCCGCACAGTACAAATATTTGTGTGCATAAACATATCTGTTGTTCCTGGTCTGGGTGTTTTTCTATGTAAGTATAATGAGTATAAATTTACAGAAAAAGTATGTTTATCGGTTGTCTAATACCCCATACACCAAGCTAGTTAGCATTAGGATCAGTGGTAGTAAACGCTGCTTCTGAGCCATGGGTCGCGGGTTCGATCCCCGCCACAGTACAAATATTTGTTTGCATGAACATGTCTGTTTGTACTTGTCTGGGTGTTTTTCTACGTAAGTATAATAAGTATAAATTTACAAAAAAAGTATGTAAATTATGTTTATCGGTTGTCTAATACTCCATACACCAAGCTACTTAGCATTAGCTTAATTTGGGACTAGATGGCCGTGTTTGCCAGTGTACGAGTAGCATGTTTTTAACTTATAATATCAGTATATTATTAAATGTAATTGGTGTATTGCAAAAATATCGACTGCCTTAGGTGAGAATAGAACTTAACCATAAGCTAACAAGACTTGTATTTGTCGACGAATTTATTCAAGACTACGTTGCGCGTTCGACGTCAGCGAAGTTCAGCAATGTTATTGGTTGTGTACCTTGAACATCCGAAAAAACCTTTTTTTTTTACGTTTATTTTCCAATCGGATAAGATCAAACAGCTCTTTATATGATTTTATACTGTTTTTAAGCATTTAATCGCTGACGTAAATTACAAATATAATTTGAAAAGCATATCTGACTCCACGATAATATAATGCGAAAGTTTAGATCGATGCTTGTAACTCAATTATCTACACCAGATCGATTTTACGGATCTGGAAATATTTAAGCTGGAATAAAACGTACGCTACTTCTTGCTTTAACAATATACAGGGTTTTAGGTAAATGGTACCTATACAAGCCGAAATCAGCCTATGTTATCACATGCATACAACGTGTTCCTTTTGATATCCCATAACTCTAGGGTATTAAACAGACCATGGTAAAGAATCAAATTGCATATGAATTATTTTTCAATTTTTTTTCGTTTAATTTTTTCCTACAAAATAATACTAAAAAGTCACGACTGTTTATGTAAAACACCCTTACCTTGTTATGAATGAACTTTTGAATGAAAACGATTTACTCGTACCTACTTATCAATGAAACACCCACACACGTCAATGTTTTTTACAAGTTACGCTCTCCCGCTACTTTACTATTACACTTTAGTGTAAGTTTGCCAACGTCTCACAAAACTAAGGATTCGCCATACTGGTTACATTTTTCTAACAAATTTAACTAAAATTGATGTTATATTCGAAACTATTGATTTTTGAACCACATGTTCTAGGGCGTTGTATGTTATTTTTACTAGAAGTTATGGAATATCAAAAGGAACACGTTGTATAAATACTGTGGTGAAGTCAGAAATTTAATATCATAATACGAATATCATATAGGCTGGTTTCGGCTTGTTATGCCATTTACCTAACACCCTGTATACGCTTCCCTTGGGAAAGATTTATATTCTAATTTCCACACCCATGGAGTCGCGTGCTAATGCAAATAAATAAAAAACAACTAAAACTCCAATTAGGTAGTCACAAAAGCTTATCATAACAAATGTACATAAATACATTTATAAACATTCATGACTCCAGAACAAATGCTGGCCGCTTTGTAGGTTGATAAAGTAGCTTATGGGATTCGAACCCGCAAAGAGTGTAGCCCTTAGTCTCACCAGACGGCCGACTATCACTTATTTCGAAGCCAACAATAACGACATAGGTATAAATCATAACCCTTCTTTTGCAGTCCCGTAAGAACTAACTCACTAGGTACTTGGTTTGAGGTGTATCTATTAGTTATTAAAATGTATCGGTCATTACTTTACAGCCACACTGAATTAGTTTTTGTCAACAATACCTACCAATAACCTAAATTATACAGTGAAGCTCCTCTAATTGTATACCATTTGTTACGATATCGGATCTTAAATCCTGCTATTGTCCTCGACCTATTGTGTGCTGTATTAATCGGGGTGCAATTATACAGTAATAGGAGCCTGCATACTGCATAGTCACCACACATGCTCGCAGCGTCATCGATCATAAACTCGAGTCTAGAATTCTAGATTAAATCATTACAACGCGACTGAATGGAGTGCTGAAAGTAGGTCACGGCTACATTTAAACGGCAAAAAGGTTGTTAATTAAAAAAAATACAATCTAAAGAGATTGCTTTTAACGATAAGAACTTTTTACTGTACAGATTTGTCAAATTGCAATTGATGTTACAAGTTTATTGAGCAATAAAAGTATTACCTATTTAGAATGCGTAGATTTGATGTTGAACCTTTTTTATTTGTCTTGGCTCTCGAAAACGTACACTACCGATCTCTCAAATACACAGTAATTTCTTTGACCTGATGACGTCAAATTTATTTGGGTCTCCATATAAGTATCGTGAAGTTAATGTTTGAACATATTTTGTAGTTTTACGTTTTTATACAATGTTTCTCAAGACAGTTCATGTCGAACAAGATTTATACCATGTTTTGCAAGCGCCATTATTCATGTGTTGCAAGCGCCATGATCAATTCGCCATGATCATGGCGCTTACAACAGTGCCGAGATATCGGAAACTCATAATAAATAAGGTACATGGTATAAATCCCGTTTAAATCAGAATATAGATACATTCGATTGTTGATGATTGTTTTCCTTAGGTCTTTAGGTACTAAGTACAGCATTTATTTTTACCTGCCAAATAAGTTATTTTCCGTCCTTTCCTTTATAACGGATTTTTCCTGTTTGTTTATGGATTAGGAACTTACCGGGTATATCGAATTGCAGAGTATAAGGATTCCTTTTCTTGAATGTAGGAATTTGTACGACTTCGCCTTTTTTGTCGACCATTATCTTAATACTGTCCTCCTCTCTAATGGGGTCATTTAGGAGTGCTATCACTCTGCTCTGGCCCTGGGTAGAAATAACATAATTACAAATGAGTTCATAATGAATTCCTTGAATATTGATGTTAGTCATAAATATGATAAGAATTTTTGTGACTAACTTTTAACAGAGATGTCGTAAATTTTGTAGTTACCTATACATACAGATAATTCAAATTCAAATTAATGTTTTCTATTTAATAAGCTGGGATTAAAATTAAAATATAGAACATGAGTATTCGCTAGTTTTTTTCTAAAGAAGACGGGCGTGGCTGGGTCTTCTCTCCACTATTGGGCAAACAGCAATCGCAAACCCGTCTGCCACGCGTGGCGATTATGGAAAAATATTCTAGGGTAGACTTATATCGGCTGGTGATTATGATGTCTTTTCACTTACGATTTTAACTTTTTTGGGCACGATAGAGAAGCTGGTCCGGTCGGTGGCGGTGTCCTTGCAGTCCTTGGTCCTCAGGATGCCCACCGCTGCCGTCAGGAAGGTGTCCACGAATGACGTATCTTTCTCGCGGACGCTCATCATTTGCCATTGGTCAATTGTGGTGTAATCTGGGTCAGAGCAAGTAATGTAATTAGTAGAATACCTAATAAAACATGTTTCTCGCCTTTTTCAGATCAACTGGTACTGGTAAGTACGATTTATATTAGATTTTTAAGGTTTCTGTTCATTTTATTAGTATCCATTATATCAAACATATATTTTAAATACTTATGAATTATTTTCTATTCTTTTTGTTCAAATCATGCGTTATCTTGTTTAAAACGGTGTGATTGTTGTAATATTGCATTTATTACTATGACACTAACCTTCACAATGGTTTGCGACAATTTCGTTCCTCTCAACGCCCAATAGCATGACCAGCACTTTATCCGACTTGAACAGTTCATCCGTGCTGCCTTCCTTCTTCAAGTCAGTCAGTTTCATCGCCAAGTTCGGGCATAGTATCACGATTTGCAGCTGCGCTTTCGCCAGTTTGTCTAACTTTTCTTGTGAGTCGCAGGACATGATTTCTTCAGCCGTGATTGGGGTCACCCTGAATACGGTTGCATTTTATCTGACAGTTAGTGAGGTGGGCGGATGATAATGTAGGGACAGCTAGAGCTTAATATATACGGAGCTTGTGTTGCTGAGTATGGCTTTAAGAATAGACTACAGTAAGTACCTATATAGTTACTTACAAATGAAGATACTAAAAGCACGTTAAAGTTTTAACAAGATAATTTTATATGATTGAGTACCATTCAGGCGTCGAAGTGAGATTACGTGTTGTGTAAAAGTAGTACAGTTTCATTGATAGAATTTATTTACTGGACGATTGCCAGTTTCAATGTTAAAATGAATGACTGTAAGCTTCTTAGTACTATTTGTGATTCATTTGCATCGTATTATACTTAATTTTAGCTGTACCATTTGGAATTAGGTAGATAAATATTTACGCATTAAAATTACAAACAAAATTTCTTAACTTTGTTTGTTTAGCTCTAAGGGTGCAAGTACTTTTCGATTTCCAAATATTAACGAATTAGACGAGAGAACAAAATATATCATTCATGTTTTTAAAATCAACTAATAACAGGTAAGCAATGTTGTGTAAAGCCTACACCTATTCCTATTTCTAACCATAAACAAAAATAATGCTAGTTTTATAGTGTAAAGTAAGCCGTTTCTCGCTCCCTGACGTTATTTATAACGTCTTGTAAAGATATTACTTACTTAAAATAAATTGACAAACTCCCTCGTTACTTTGGTTTTGTAAAGTCAAGTGTTACCTGTAATGGTGCCTGGCTCGTTGTGACATAATTTTGTCGAAGCTCGCCACTAAGTAGTCCGACCACAGCGCACTCTCCGGGGAGGCAGAGCTCCATAGTATTGCTATATCTTCCATTTCTGAAACAAAGATATGTATTTGGCTGGTTACATTTTCGGTAAATTTACGATTTGCATCACATTAACGATTAGTACAAAATACAATGATAAAATAAGTTGTTATAGTTAGGAATGTGTTAAGGAGGTTATGTTGCATGATATCGCTATTAAAATCGCAACAAAGTGAAATCTATCTTGTAATGTTTTGAAAATTATAGATTTTTTATTACGGGTCAACATCAAGCAAAGACATTACGACAACTACTTAATTTCTAGATGTAAGTAGCTACCTACAGTAGGTAGGTACTTACATAATAATATCTATTATACAGAATGAAATTTTAACCACTTTCCAAAACTTTTATTGGCGTTCAGTATCGTATTCAGAGCCTATTTATGAAGTTAAAAATGTGAATAAAAAATGTAGACCTGTTAAGGTATAAAGGGAAAATCAAAAACTTATGAATGAATGAATGAGATACGCAACGCGTAAAAAAAGTGTTGCTATAGGCGGCCGTATCAAAATTTTTTTATTTTTGGCGGACATTTTCTAAGTGCTTTATCTTGACATTTTTGTATTGGGCTATACCAAAAGAAAAAATACGTCATTTGTTTTTTGTTTCTTACATTGAAGTAAGTAACAGCCTATAATCATCCCACTGCAGGGAAAAGGCCATTATCATTGAATTCACGTGTTACCACTGCAATGATGGGAACTGGCATAATCACCACGCTTGCCAAATGCGGGTTGGTGATCACAAACCCGAGCAACGTTCGAAAATTCGAAACTATTTGTTGCCCGACCCGGGGATCGAACCTGGGACCCCGAGATCTTGGCCGGGTATTTAAACCACTAGACCAACGGGGCGTCATTGACATATTAAAATTTGGAAGGTGGTTAAAATTTCACCCTGTATAATATCTCTATTAAAAAGTTGGAAAATACTAAGGTTTTCTGACATTGTTTACATTAGCCGTATAATTAAAGTTGTGGTCCAGTTTATCAAGAGATTTTTTAATTGTATTTTTTTATTATCGGCTGACATCAGTTCACTGCTTTAGGCGTTTAGCCAACGACGCGATGGAGAGAAGCCGCTACTGCCAGTCCTCCTCTAGTAACCTACTTAGTTCTAGTGTGTACTTACTCCAGGCCGTGAAGAGGTGGTACTGTTCTTTTTTATGAAAGTCCCGCACGACTATATTCTTAATAAATAACATAATAACATGAGTAGGTAGGTACTAGAGAATGTAATCCCGAAACATAATTTCAATCCCGGTATTTGCCACCCGGACCCCGGGTGGTGCTAAAAGTGGCCATTGGTAAGAGGATAGCAAAACTGTATCATAATTTATAAGTGTATCTAGAACTAAAAATAAAACAAAAAATTACATCCTATTTTTATGATTAACTTACACAACATGCATTTTGCCGTATGCGAATTTTATGCTTTTAGAAAGTATTTCCAAACAATTACTGTACCGGCAAGGACTACAAATGTTAATGTTGAGAAGGCAGCACTGGCAGGGTCGCCATGTGATGTGGGACGATGGTGTCAAATTAAAGATGTGTTAAGTGCACACTGTTCGGTTTAATAATCCTTCACTTATAACTACAGTAAGGCTTATATACTAAGGCGGGGGGCGAGGTGGCTCATACACTACAAATGATCGACATAACTTTACTTTTCCTTCTGTTTTCAGAAATTTTACATCAATAAAACATAACACGTTATTGGATTTCGTTACGCACAATTACAAATTGCAGCTTCTGACAAAAAATAGGCAGGCAATCACCGCGCGCGTTGAAGAAAGCCCCCGTCCCCGCTGCCTACTTTGTTCCCGTCCGACATTAGCTAGCTTCTCTCTATCTGGCTGAGTCACGGATGCAGTGCTGCCACATCGTGGGAAAAAGGGTGGGCTACTCTTTACCCACGTTTTAGAAGTACTGCGCGGGAGTCAGTTTAGGCGCATGCACGTACCGAATATCGATGCGCAGTTCCACTAGTCCCGCGGGATCCCGCTAGATTTTTGTGCGGGACTGACCCCGCAAAACCGTGCGGGTCCTGGTATTCCGGGATCCTGGTATCCCGGTATTGCATTCCCTAGTAGGTACATATTCTTCCTAAAAGTGGGTACTTATAGCAGTTCGTAAGTAAGTATAAGAAATTCCCACGGAATAAATTTTTAATTATGTTTACTTTCTTTCATCAAATATACGAGGAGGTCGAAGTCAACATGGATAGTGAGATAAAATGAAGCAAACAATACATATTTTCTTGTAGGTAAGTACTTCCGAAACTTATAATAAATGAGAAACTATCTTTCAAGACCCCTTTTATGAAGGGACATTTATTTAGCCGGTTTCTTCATATAAAAACATTTTCTTTTAAATAAATAAATAAGATTATTTTGGAAGAGTAAAACATTTTGCCCTTACAAAGCCTCAGTGGCTATTTGGTATTTCAGCTTATAAATATTTGTATTTATTTAATCCACAGTATTTAATTTCAAGTCACGTCAATCAGAAAACATGATCGAATTTAATAATCCGTAAGTCTAAAGGATGTGTTCTCAGGGAGAATCAAGGCATGAACGGCGTCGTTCACTGAATATCAGATAAAGGTCATTGCCTGGTCCGAAGTACACAGGACCCACGCCAGTGCATCGGATCGATATGTTTATGTGAATGCCTACTACTAGTAGTAAGTATAGGTACTAGTACCTATACCCGCAGACAATGATGTAACTAATAGAAAACTTTTACGAATTTAATTTGAGATGGTAGAGTGCATATTTCTTTTGCAATGCACTCAACTAGTTCAAGTATTCAAAACAAACATCTTTCCACTTCAACTTATAAAGATAGCTAATGCTATTTACAGTGTAAAGCACTCGAAGTCAATTAGTAATGGTAACAAGCAGCATGCGTTTAAAATAAGATACACTAAGATATTTGCGTTATCCGGTTAGGTTAAGCAAATATCACTCTAAAGTTTTTTTTAATAAAAGCTCTCCGTTTCATGCTAAGAGCTTATAGTGTATACTTAGTTGTCCCAAAAACACACTTCCATATATTCCCTTCACAGTTTGAACGAATGAAAACATACGTAAGGCCGTTAATTTTTTATGGCAGCTAACGCTGTGCATACGCAACGGCTGCTCACAAAATATGCTATGCACCGCGTACGCCGGAAACTCATACGGATTTATACTTACCCACCTCTGCCGCCAAATGAAGACCCGACTAAATGTAATATCCGTTTCCTAAATAGACAAACGTCTATGGCGTCGCCCGGAATAACTATACCCGATTAGATGCAAGCGGCGCGGGCACAACGTGAATATGGGGCTAAATTGTTGTCATGTGCAGTTATTGTGTCAGTTTTCAAGAGTTATAGCGGGAAGCAATTCGTTAGTTATGGTAAAATTTTACTGTCATTTCCAATTGTTCCACTTCATTTTACAAAAAAAAAAGAAGTTTTCATTTAGGTAGTTATAAAATTAACTACCTACAAAATTGTTTATTTAAACTGTAACTTATTTCGTTGTCAAATGAAAAAGTATCATGATCTACTCGTAAGTATTCTCAGCATAGTATATTCAGGAGCCTATATACAATAATTTTACAAGTTTTTGAACTTTGTAAAGAAAAATTTATACCGTTTATTCAAATCTTTACCTTTTAGAATTAAGCAATAAATATAGACTTCTTTTATTCTTCCTTTATCCAAGCTGTGATAAAAAAAATCTAATTCTTAGTGGCCTCTGATTTTCGAACAATATTTTAAAAGTGCAATAACCACGAAATGACCTAGACTACCATAATTGTCAAAATTTGGTCATAACTTATAAGGTCATAAGTATATGTATAGTATACACCTCCGGTTAACTACTAGGTACTACTGTGTGTAATAAACACACACACATAAGGTGCCAGGAATATATACGTCTATAAATAAAAACGAGGTCCTATATGGTTGGATCAGTTATGTCAGTTTTACAACTTACATAAAACCTGAGCATTAACTGGTCCCCCTTAACAAGGTACACTCGAACTATTTTTAACTAACGAAGCAAAGATTTACGTTGCGCAAACTTTTGTCGATAATATATTTTAATACTAGCTGTTCCCTGCCACGCTTCGCTGTGGCATATTGTGATTGAATGGTTTTTGTTTTTTATGGGTTTTTTTTTCGCGGTCGCGGATAAATAGATAAAAACAATCCTTCATGCGGATTATATATCATGCTAAAATTTCAGCTCGATCGGTGCAGAACTTTTTGAGTTTTTGAAGCGTACACAAACCAACATAACATTTGTATATATAGATAGAGAGATAGAAGATTAGATAGTTTTATCATTTGGTACAATTATTAGAGACGCTGTTCAGTTTGTTTCATCATCATCATCAGCCTACATTAATCCACTGCTGGTCACTGACCTCTCCACGAACATGCTAAAAGAGTTCTGTGCTTCTAGAAGGAGTTGGAATCGTTGGACTAACCACCCCAATCCCCCCTTCACATAATGGGCCAAGGAGCCTAAATGCGGAAAAGGGAGCCCGCTACCAATACCAATACTGACCTCTCCAAAAGGAGGTCTTGGCAGGCGGCTTGGCGGCTTGGCAGTTTACTCAACGGCGAAGAGGAAACGCTGGCTGTTTTCTTCTGGCTGTTCTCCTTTAGACGCCTCTTACGACACTCATATATAAGAAGAGAAGGGATGGTGCTACTCTTTTATGTGCCGGTTCAACACAAAACATTTATTTATAACTAGATGACCCGGTGTAGTTCGTGTCACCTATCCTAACGACATTTTAAAACTCTCTAATTGATTTTTTTATGTAGAACAGTTTATATGGGAAAATGAAATTGTTGTTTTTACTATCTTTCTCGCAATTTTTCCATATTTTGTCACCGTTTAAACCTTCCCTGGACTAAGTACGACAAACATTCCAAAACCAAAATCAGCTAAAACGGCACGGCCCAGCCGTTCTCGAGTTTGAGCGAGACTAACGAACAGCAATTGATTTTTATATTGTAATATATAGATAGAGAGAATAATGTTACAGGTGTTAAAAAAGCACCACCAAAGCTACTTCTTTTAATATTTTATATTATAACTATAATTTGATGCTTATTATGAGGGCACGCTCTGCCGATCCTATTCCTACATACCGCATAGATCTTAAATACTTATTATTGGATGTTTTATATTTAACTGCAACAAAAAAAAATGTAGAGCCGTTCCTATTAGGTAACGTAACTAATATATGTATTAAGGTACCTATTTTTGAAGTGGGATAAGAACATTTAAACATCACAATAAAATTTAAAGTGCAAGTTTTCTAAATAGACAATGAAACCCCTGATACATCTTTTTCTTTTAATAAATACGAGTAGTACCAGTCAGATACTGAAGTGGCCAAATTCACACCCTACCTACAGTAAGCACAAATGCGAAGTATTTGGGATGAACCAGACATAATGTTTCATCGCGTTCAATTTTCACTCGAATGGCCGCGCTTTGATGTGCCGTGTGAAATAGTGCACTTCCATAATGGCCCTTTTCGTTTGCC
Source organism: Anania crocealis (assembly GCA_949315895.1). Classification (NCBI taxonomy): domain Eukaryota; kingdom Metazoa; phylum Arthropoda; class Insecta; order Lepidoptera; family Crambidae; genus Anania; species Anania crocealis. The sequence continues at coordinate 5,755,006 of OX438856.1, forward strand.
TCTGTAACTTTTTGAACAGTCTCGGAAAACGTTAGGAAACATTGATTAATTTGTGATAGTACAATTGCATTGGAGCATCACATTTCGGCATCCGATCGTTTCCAGCTGTGTTTTAATATTCTTTGAGATGGAAATTTAATACTATGACCAAATTGAAGTCGCATAGGTAAATCTTAGATACCTGAGTAAATGTGTCTTAGATACAAGTACTTAGTTACTCAGGTATCGAAGAGATGCGCAAAACTACGAGATCAAACATTAATTAATAGATAAGTGCAAAATAAATTCGGTTGGTATACCTATGGCAAAATGATGAGGTCAAAGGATGAAATAGCCAATTATAGCCATAATATACCGTATAAATATTATTGTAAAACATGTTTCTGTAATGATAGTTCAAGCTTAACCTTAACGAAAAAGAAATCTGTAGCAACTATTAAGTATATTATATAATTCTTAGTTGTGTTATTTGTTTAGACTCTACCTCTTTTGCAATATTCAACATGTCAATGCTGAAAACTGATTATTAGTAAATAAAATATAAAAATATTAACAAATGAGCACTTTCTTGACTTTGAGTTTATAAAGACAGCTTTGTTTGCACAATTGGTTTGACTCATACAAGTATCGGCTGCGACTATGGTGTGTGAGTAATTTTCAGGAAACCATACAACTCTTATACTCAGTAAATAGGTCATGTCCAACTGTAAGTCGTAACAGGCTGGTGTTCAGACGATTCTTAGAATCATACAAACTAATTATACGCGACTTCGTATGCGTACTATAGTATTTAGAGTAGCCGACTTTCTCATTAAGCTTTCATCAATTTGCATACTAATCGAAACAATAAAAAAAATTGAAAAATAGACAGTCATTTTATTTTAATCACTTCTTTTACCATGAACAGTCAACAGCTTACCGGATTATCACAAGTTATTTGTTATTGAATTATATATTTACTTAATATCGAGTGTGTGAACCATCAACTCTAAGCGCGTCAATTTAAAAGTTCTCCCCATTCAATGAACGAGTGTAGGCAAATTAACATCACGATGACTAACATTATAAAGTTTCTCGCGAATCGCATTCGTCGCAACGAAGCATGATTCACGTATTAAAATAAACATATTTTTTCTTTTTCTCGGCCCTCTGTCGGATCACCGATAAATTATTTGATGGCATAAATTCCATATTTAAACTGGAGTCCAATTAACGGCAGTAAAACATGGATTATTATTATACTTACTTACGAACCAACTATTATGTGTTATTTATGTAGCTCTGACTGTATCGATTTATTTTGCCTCTGATTGTATTAAATTTGTTCGTAAATAATCGTCTACGAATATGTAAGTACACTTTTACTGCTACGAATACTACGAGGCTACGATCCATCTTTCTAGGTCTACTTTCTACATTACTTGCATATTTATAAGTAACTAGCTAATACCCGCGGCTTCGCGCGCGTGGAATTTGATCTGTTACAAAGTTTTCGTCATGACTAAACCCCATTTCCTCCACTTTCTTTGCCTACGGTGCCGGGGGTGCCCATCACGGGCGAGGTGGTGTTACTTAGTGGGAGCAGGTACGTCGTTGTCGGCATACCGGGGTCCGTTACGCTGATACAATAGTTGGATGAAAGAGGCTGAAATATGCTATTGTTTGAAGGGATCCGGTGTTGGTTCTTTCAGCGTACCGTGGTCCAAGCGAGCTCGCACCACATCTGTTTGCATTTACATGAAATTTGAAGTCTAATATAATTTGAAGATTTAAAACTGTCAATGCTGTAGTACAACAAAACCCTTCAAAGCAGCTTGCAAGGCTTTATTCGAATATGATCAACACTGTCAGAGCCCTGGAAGAAGTGGTCCTGTGTAAAAAAACACATTCTTAATTTCCGACCAAGTTGGTAAATCCATTTCTCGATCCATAAGCGTTGTAAATGCGACTTCACAAAGACAATTTGCTTGCATACTACGTTTGGATAAAAGACCTAGATCGGACGGTGGACGACGGACCTAGACGGTGTAGTACCAGCATCGGTGTCGAGCTCTGGAAAAGTCAGTCCTATGTCATTCTCCCTTCATGATCGATAGACAAAGTTTCGTTTTATTGTCATGTTTTAAAAGTGTCTTTTAGAATATGGAGAAAATTTAAAAAAAAAGATAATTTGGATGCGTTAGATAGGCAGTTTCACTAAACAAACTTTGCCAGGCCCTCAAAAGCGGTGAGTTCTAGAAGAAAATATCGTTACTAAATGGAAGTTTATCAAATTACCTACTAAATGGAAGCTTGTCAAATGGTTTACCAGTCTATATTGATTTAATCCACCAGTTTACCTTTTCTGCCTGAGATATGGGTCCATGCCCAGTTTAGGAAGTATTTTTGTACTGCTTAATATAGTTATTAATGTCATAAGGTACAACAGTGTAGTTTATAAGATTCGATATTTCATTTACCTACTTATTCTATTTTAACCTACCTTAAGTTTTGCATGCATATTGCATGTAATGGAATTAGGTGTATATGTACCTAGTCTTGGTTGTACAAATAAATAAATTCACTCACCAATTTAATTCGATTTCCCAACATTTTTCTTTACCGTATACAAAAATCGGCCAAGTGCGAGTCGGACTCGCGCACGAAGGTTTCCGTACCATTGATTACGTAAACAACAGTAGGTACCTACATTAATTTTGTTAATATAGTGCTTACCTGTTACCATTTATTAATATCGAGCAAAAATAGGCAAAATAATGGCATTTTTTTGCATGAGATTAAATATTCATTTTATTTTCATTCTGTTATTTGTCGTTAAAGTTAGAAATATAACTGAGTGTTTTGTGAATATTTCAAGTGCCTACCTGTTGGCATTATTAATAACGAGCAAAAAATGACAAAAAATCGCGTTTGATGTATGGGAGCCCCCTTTAATACGAGTTTTTTTTTATTTGGTATTTTTTGTTATTGCGGTAACAAAAATACATAATTTGTGAAAATTTCAGTTGTCTAGCTATCGCGGTTCTTGAGATGGCCTGGGGCCTTACCATTGCTCTTAAAGCAGGACTGCTATTGGACTGCATTGCTCTTTTGTACTATGACATCGTTTTTAGCAGGCCTGTGGCAGGCCAATTTACGTTGACGTTTCTAAACCGTTCACCATTTTTTTACTATGAACTTTTCAATCTTTTCATACACTCAATTTGACAGCAGGTAAACGTTCTTTTGAGCGAAGCTAATGTCATCCTAGCCATCTTAAAGAAGAAGTTACTAGGAGACTAACTTTTTCGACATATTTTATGCGTTTCTCAGACTTTTTTCAGCAGTTTTGTGAAAATTTACATGTTTCATTATAGATTAAGGAACCTAATTACAGTGTAAAGAAACCTGAAGGTCTTTGAGTTAGTATTTTGTATAAAATGTTTATATCATCATTTACCAAAATGAAAATACAATTTCGACAAAATTGTTAGCATGGTTTTGTGATGTAATAGGTATATACAATAGAATATATTGAAAAAACTGTACTTTCAAATTTTATAACTCTTCTTTCTTACTAACATTTATGTGTAATACTTTTTTCAGATTTGTAACAAATACATGGAAATTATAAGTGTAAATGATGGCTATGATTAATTTAATTTACAATAAAATATGGTCTCATCATCCTTTGTAGTCTCACTTGAATGAACTGAGCACTATAGCATCTGTATGGCTTTTAGGTAAACATACAATACACATTTTAGTTTAACTTTAAAGATATGTCCTTTCCGTTCAATTGAGTAAAAAGAAAAGATAAACATATTTTACAGGTTATAGCACCTAAAACCCTTGTGTTATGAATATGTTGCTGATTTTGTTTGTTTAAATATTGCCTGGGTGTAAAACACAACTAAGTTTTAGTTCTTATATAACACATTTGCAGCAGTCTTACAAAGATGATAAAATTAATGAATATTTCCTTTTATTGTAGGTGACTCTAGATATTCACTGCTCAAATTTATGATGACAACAATTGTTAAAGCAGAATTAGATTTTTCTGAAGCCTATTATACCTATACAGAGACATGTAAAAACTCTTAATGACAGAGAGAGATCAAGTATAGGTGTTCTACAGACTCTTATTCAATGGTTCATTACCAACCTCAGGTAGCTAGCCTTATTGCAAAAGCATTTGTAATCCTACATAACATTTTGCAATGCAGCTAATCAATTATCTCACAGATCAAGCAAATTTATCTCACAGACGAAGAGGTTCACCAATAAGCTTATGTATTGATGTATTTTTTAACCCCTTGTAATTCCAGACACAAATAAATTGTCTTATGGCTCGATTCCACAACTTCGGTAGCCGACCAGTTAATACATATACCTAGAAAGTTAAATTTAGGGTTAAAACTGAAGTACTGTTATATTGAGTATGTCTTTTTTATTTTAATATGTGTTTGAAATATATTTTTTTGTAATAATATTAGATACATATATGAAATCATGTGTTTGTTTTTTTTACTGCAAAAATTATACAAAACTTGTCTACTTAACCAAATACTCGACTGGTAGAGAAGAGAATACCTAATATGTAATATAATTTTCTGTTTCCTCTTCCTCTCCTTGAATCATTAATTATTTTATGTTTTATTTTTTGCATTTAGTCTACCCAGTCAGTACTAAAATAGAATAGATTATTATAATACCCATGTAAAAAGTAGTAGTAGTCTTTTACTACACAGTGTAACTGAACCAGAAACTTCATTCAAACCCTAATTTTATGACTACATCGCCCGCAGAATTAAAATTTCTGCCACCCTTTCCATTCGCTTGGAGTGGTCTCCAGCTGTTAAAGATTTGTTAACTGTTCCCAAAGGTTATACAATTGGGTGTAAGAAACTAGGCGTTTTTTTTTGTTGGTTTTCACTGAAAGTCAATGGATGATCACTTTTTTATACTAATATTTTAATAAAATTACTTACAATTCCACTTTACTTTATTCAATACTTACACACAAGTATGACATTGTGAAAATATGGTTTAACCACATGAATAAATATTTACTCATGTGGTTTAACTCAATGTTTAACTGTAAATATAAAATAGTCGAACGTACGTACTACTCCGGGAAAATGGAATATTTCTTCAATTTTTGAATGTTACCGCCAAAAATGCAGGCAGAACCGTTCCAATCATGATCACGTTAAAATGTCTATCCACATTTTCAATAACCCAACACTGTACATTAATTACTATCGCCAAGAAGGTAATTTTACTAGAATTGAGTATTTTAAGTAATCTCCTGCAAAATAGCAACATTTAGATCGACTTTTTCTCTTTAAAATCCAATAAGTAGAAAGTTTTTCAAAAACCGGTAATTTGGAATAAATCATGTATTTGTGTATTTGAACGTTTTCAACTAAAAAGAGACAGATTTATCTGAACCAGTATAGCTCTGTCTCGTTCATGCAATCTGCAGACAAACAGACCATAGACAAGCTTAGAAGTTCACCTTTTGGTTTAGCGGTGCTAAAGTCGTTCAGCTATTCAGCGGTTATGGTATGATTTTTAGCAGGGCAAAAGCAGCCCTACTGTTGAACTGCCTGGAAATTGAGTGGCTTGCTATAAGCTGATGGTAAGCCCCCTGGTGACAGGCAGACGGAAAGACGGACACAGCAAAGTCTTAGTAATAGGGTTCCGTTTTTACCGTTTGGGTACGGGACCCTAGAAATGAGTTAGTTCTAAATAATACCATTCTATTTGTAAGTACTGATATTTATTTTCTAAATATGGACCTAAATATAGATAAGACAGCCAATAGGAATTTTCAAGTTTTACCAAAAGTTTTCGTTACATAGCCTCCTATTTTGTCGTTCATGACGTATGGAATACGTCGCGGCTAGATGTCACATTTTCTTGAAGCTCTTATTGAGCTTTATAGTTTGATATGCAAACAAGAGTTTCGTCAAACACTATTGATAAATCTTCTAGTAATTTGTTCAATTTTGAGTTGTTGATAATTTACTTACTGAATTTTAACTAACTCCTCAAATTCTGACTCACAAGGATCCCGTGGAGCACATAAATATAATATAATACGTTTTTTGATGTAATTCTGGGCTCAAAGATGTTAGAAACGTGTATTTCCTTGTATAGATATTTCAGTTTTAAGTAAGTATCCATATATCCATTTATTGATGTTTTTGAATATTTCGTTCTTGTCTATTAGTACTGAGTTCAATTTAGATGTGCTAAGGTTTGTTTGTGTTGTGACCAACCTTTGCTCCTCAGTCCCTTCTGTATACATGGAATTGTTTCGTGCTATTGAATTTAAATTCTGCAGTTTTAGATTAAGCCGTGTTGTAGTTCCCTGAAGTTTATTTTTTTCTTCAATCTCATTTTCCAAGTGTGGGTTCAAGTTCCATCTCATTAGTAGGTAATACCATTATTTGTAGTCGTATCTCTTCCCAATAATTATTCTTGGTAATTTTGCACATTTGTGACTGGTCACCAGCTGGTCACTCACTAATTTTAATTCATAATCAGAAATTTCTCGTAGGGTTTGTATCTGTAGTTCGTGTACGTTGTAACTTAGTTAATTCATCCATTTCGGCACCAATTCTTATTAAATTCTAAAATAATACCCTTCTATTTGCAAGCAATGATATTTATTTTCTGATTGACACATTGAATGTCATAACAAACTAAGTGACATCAGAGAGTACAAATATGTAAAGAGTATGGATATGAAACGGATCCGAACAAACTTTGCCTCCATTTTTTATCACTTTATAGACTACATTCTTAAAAATCCTGAAAGACGTCATTCATAATCTCTAATCAGGTAGCTGGATACCAATTTTCATCGACTTAGCTTCAAAACTGATGGAGTTTCATACAAACTTGTGGGGCCCTTTTTACCCCCTTAGAGGCGGAATTTCCAAAATCCCTTTCTTAGTGCTCACCTACACTATAAAAGGAAGCGTGGTGGAAATTTTCAGATTTTAAATCCCAGTAGTTTGGGCTGTACGTTGATATGTCTGTCAGTCAGTCAGTCAGTCAGTCAGTCAGTCAGTCAGTCATTAAATCAGTTTTCACTTTTATATATTTAGATATACGGTTTTACTTTACCATACTAGGAGAATTACGTGACATTGTTATCCCAAGGAGGTTAGGTTAGTTAGGTTAAGCACAGGGTTAAAGTGACTATTAACTCCTACTAAAATAGAAAAACTGCCTCAATGTGATCTTCTGAGGGTCTCCCAACATTTAAATTAGAAAAAAGAACGGATAAAAAACAAATAACCTATGTAAAATTTTTATATTGATGATCTCCGTGGTTCATGTGCGTGTGGATTAAGTGTTCTTTTTCAAAAGTTTATCCAAATATTACGAAATTCACGAATTTTTTAGGAAAAATTTGTGCAAATTCAATGGTGAAGATCAAAAATTTGTGACAAGTAAAAATAAAAAGTAACGGTCAATTAACTGGAACACTCACACCGCCGACCTGAGAAAAATGATGTATCTCGTTTCTCTAAAAGTACTAAGACCTATGAATAAATTTTTTTGTGATATCATTAGGCCTAATTTGTGACGCATATTCACAATTGTGCAATCGTTTTTGATGGTTTATTTAGATTTTATTAAGATATCTTTAGAACACTCAATCCTCACATTGTGCGTAAGGAGTGTTTCTAAAATTTCAAACATCGGCTACATAAATTCTTGATTTTTTTTACTCTATTACACGAGCACGATCTCGAATGAATTTGTGACACAGAAACCTTTACATAAAATATAATATTTCCAGAGTAATTTAAAAAAAAACCTTTCTTTGTAATTTGCCGTGTGAGTGTTCCATGTTTAAGCGTATAATATTTTGCTAACCCGAGCTGGGATGCAAACAGAGACTACATCAGAAATTGTGAAAAAAACAACACAGAAAGTTGACACACCTTCTGTTTCTGTGAACGTTTAATTTTACAAAAATAATTAACTTTTTTATATTTTCATACAAATAAATTTTTAGGGTGACCATGAATATTAAGAAATTTTTAACTATGTTAAGCATTTTATTTAAAGAAAATACGAATCACTAGCTGTTGCCCGCGATTAATATGAATAATTTTCCCGTTATTGCAAGATTTTTCACAGATGATTTTTGCTCCTATTGGTCGCAGCGTGATTTTATATATTCATACTCATATTTATTAATTCACTCATAACATCATTAGAACGGAAACAAATAAACTAAATGTCAACTAGGTACTTAAATCACATTAATATTACAATCTAATTAAAAGTCATTTAAGCATAGCCTAAGTAAGTCCTTCCTCCATAAATGGACTATCAATTCACACCAGTGCTTCCTGAGATTAGCGCGTCAAACAAACAGACAAACAAACAAACTCTTCAGCTTTATAATATTAGTGTAATTCATTTTAGTATAGCACTATTATATTTTATGTAAAGGTTTTTGTGTCACAAATTTATTCGAGATCGTGCTCGTGTAATAAAGTAAAAAAATCAAGAATTTATGTAGCCGAAGTTTGAGATTTTAGGAACACTCCTTGCGCACAATGTGAGGATTGAGTGTTCTAAAGATATCTTAATAAAATCAAAATAAACCATTAAAAACGATTGCACAATTGTGAATATGCGTCACAAATTAGGCCTAATGATATCACAAAAAATTTGATTCATAGGTCTAATATTTTAGAGAAACGAGATACAGATTTTTTGTCAGGTCGGCGGTGTGAGTGTTCCAGTTAATTGACCGTAACTTTTTATTTTTACTCGTCACAAATTTTTGATCTTCACCGTTGAATTTGCACAATTTTTTCCTAAATAATTCGTGAATTTCGTAATATTTGGATAAACTTTTGAAAAAGAACACTCAATCCACACGCACATCCGTGGTTTACCTGTTTATAAGGTGTAGCCAGCTCCGAGATCTCGAGTTCCGTTACCGGAAGGGTCAATGTAAAATAAAAATTATGTAGTTACATTCAAATACAAAAATAATTGAAATGCAATAAGTATCTAACTGTAACCAGAAATATAAATAGTTTAGTGGTATTATAGAATTCTAAAATAATTTTCTTCGACACCCAATTACCCTTGATTGCGGTCAGCCGGTCTTGAGTCGTCGGCCTCTGTTGCGATAACATTCCGCTAGACAACAAACAAAGTTGTAACTCAAGACTATCTAATATCACGACAACTGCTCGTTAACTTTGACAATAGACCCACCGACTTATAACATCGTCTGCCCTACCATTCGATTTCCAACCGTATTTGGTAATTAAAAACTCATACTAAAGCTCCTTCGCGCTCGACTACCTACGCGTTATGAAATTACACAATTTACATCTTAATTAATTAGTTCGTGATATTATAATATGCGTATCGCTGCTATTGAAGGCGCTAATTAATAATTTCTACAGGGTATTTATTAGGGCTTCTCATAGTTCTGTCGATATTAATTTTAACTGGTAAGGGGAAATAATTATTACCTATCACAACTGTCCCGTACTTAATAGAGACTAAAAGTACATAAACACTACTTCCATTAAGTAGACCTTCCGGCTTTGTGCCAATTTCTAACTAAATGGATGCTTCCTGAACGATAATAAACTAAGTGAAACTTTCAGAAGCCATACAAGAGCTATCTCGTGACAGTACGTTCCAGAATTTCTGCAAAGTTGTGTGTGGCGCGGACGCAATAAACATCACGCATGTGACAATGTAATACGTTAGCTAAATGCCCGATCTGTGGGAGCGATTCTTCAGAGGACAAGATACTAGGCGTTTACACATTTATATTCTTGCTGCGAGTACATTACGGGAGTCACTTCGATGCATGTAAATTAAGCTATGTTTATTCAGCCATACGCGTCGCTCTGCATAAATGATGCGCGCCTTGCATACAATGTGAACGTGCCCGAACATTTTGGTTTCAAACCCTGCCCTCCGAATCATAAGAAGGAAGATCCTCTGGCTGCCCATATGTAAACGGTAAAGATAATTTGGTAATAAAGTACCTACGGTGTTTCTTTGACATTGATTTTAGACGGGTTTGGACATCTTCGAATTACAAAGTGTGACGTTGGTCCTCGATGCTGGGTTTCATAGCAAAGGACGACATTTCTAAGACCGATGCTTCGTTAAATTATAATGTGTAGAGCCGGGAGCATAGAGTTAAATGACGTTATTTCAAACTTCAGTAATGGCCCGCTAACGATGAATGCTGTTACTGTTAAATCCACACAGTTATGCTGCGATAATGATATTATTAAAAAACAAAGGGTTACTCTGATAACCTTTGAACTGTGACTTCCCTTAATGGTAATACAAATTGTTGAAAATATTTCCAAGATTAAAAACTTGTTATTTTCCTTAATAAAAAAAACTTGGCAAATAAAATAATGCCCGTGAAACTTCTTAAAAGTTATTCTTGTATAGCTAATTAGCTACAGGAACTAAGTAAATTATTTAAAAAAATGGTTTTATAGAACAAAAAAAGGATAATTGGGGAGCACAGTCAAACTAAGTCACAATTAAACTTACTTGTGCAAGTTGTGTCTAACTCTTTGTTCTCCATTGCGGCTATTTTGTAAGCGGCAAAACTTCAAATCACTATTTTGATAATTGTCTCGTCCAACATTGCACTGAACTGAAGGCGAGCACTAGAAAGCGCACTAAATCAAACAAGAGCCCTCGGAACTGTGACAGGGTGTCGTGTGCGCGCGCGCAGTGGTGCGTCGCGCCAGGACGGCAGGACTACTCGCTGCGTCGGCGTCGGGCGCACGCACTTCGCATACTAAAATACTGTCGCGACAAAGATAATCGCAACACATCGCATTCGCATCCCCGTCGCCTAATCTCCGCAAACAAATTTAGGCCCTCGTGTAAATATTCCTGAGGCGTTATCGAACGCCAAACATAAAGCTGTAAACACTAAACACGTCCGATTGTATTCTGATTTCTGACCCTGTTGCCAAGATGCGCTTGAGGTTTTTGATAACTGATAAGCTGATCTATTGTTAGTTTAGGCGATAATTCAATGGAAAAACTAAGCGATACCTCAATAAAACATGCTCTTTGTCATAAAGAGCTTTGTTTCTTTTGAGCCTTTCTTTGAGTCTTTGCTAGATGGAATTGACGAATTATCCTAATAAGATAGTATTTTAATATAATTGCTCTTTCTTAGAAAGGTCAAATTGGTTATGCTAAAATCAAAAGCGCCGCGTTTTGCTGACATTTTGGTGCATCTGTATCGGATATCTGAGGTCAAAGAGCGTTCAGTGCAACGCTCTTATATCTCTTAACGTCTCAAATGAGTTGTTTATGGTCATTTTATCTTATTGTTCACTTCCACGTCTAAAATATTACATAATAATAGATTTTACTGCCATAGCTTCCTTTGAGATAGATTCTTCGTAAATCATGTATTTTATTATTTATTTATTCATTAATTACGTTAACAAACTTTATGTATATGCTATGTGAATTCACTAACTGATAAGCTCAATAAATCAAAATTTAAAATTTAAAGATAATAGAGAACATAAACATTGGCTTTATAATTTAGGCGTTGTATCGTTTTTTTCTTTATTTTAGTTTATTATTTAACTAACGGAACAAACAATACTAATACCCTTATCTGTGCTAATACGTATGGTTACTTATTGTTTTGCAAAAAACGTAGTAGTTTCTATAAATATAATACAAAATTAAGAGAATAAAAAAGAAGCACTGTGTTGCACCTGATAAAAAGTAAGTAATGGTAAACAATTGGACTTTACATACAGATGTACATTTAAGACGTTAAAAACATAATCTTGCCTCATCTTACTTGTCTATTACTACACCAGACACACATTATTATTATTTGACCGGTATTATATAAAGAAACTGTAATAATACATACCTTTAAATAGAAAATTCTTTGGTCTTCTCCTCTTAACTTCGTCGTCACGTAGCTGTGAGAACCTTGGGGGTGGCATCTTTGGCACCTCACTAGGCACTGTAGTGACCTCCCCTGCGCCTGCGCCTCCCGTTGTGAGGTACCCTCCCACCGAGTGTCTCCTACGACCTTGGAGAGGTATTGTGTAGAACACCTCCTCACGTTCTTGAGGGCCATCCGAAGTCACAACCGTTGCGCTGATTTTGCCCTTTCTGCAAATGAAAAAAAATATATGTATGTCATTCATTTCCATTCTCCATTCCCATTATTAAAAGTTTTAATGAAAATCGTCAAGAAAGTATTTACTTTATTCGTGGTGCAGTGAAAGTGTGTCTCATGTCACCAGGAGCACGGTCTCCAGGCCTAGGCTGCCCTTTTAAAAATGCTTCGGCTTGCTCAGGCTCTCGCGCAGAGAGCGACCTTAGTAGAGCCCGAAACTCCTTTCTTCTCGGACTCTCGGGTTCCTTCCTCCGAGGAGAACCCAAAGGGCGAATCGAGTCCGGCCAAACGCGGCTCGGGGCGGACCTCGAGTACGCCTCCGAACCGGATGCAGCAGATTCTGCTCCGTCGGTGACATGTTTGTCCGGCAACGCGAAGTAAGACGGATTATCTGAAACAAACTAATTTGTAGGAAACCAATCGAATTTGAATAAGATTAATGGACAACCGGTGCAGAACTGCAAGATAAATAATCGTTTACTAAGAATCATGGCGGCATCAAGGCGGCGACGCAGAGTGGCCACCGCTCGGCGACTGTGCCTTGCGGGAATTATTCAATAACGCCAATGAACTAACGGCTCTCCATTACGTCCAGTGCGGGCCGAGTGGAGCAACCTACTTTTAAAAGCCGGAAAATACGAATTGAAGGCAATCTTCTAGCCCGCCCTGCTTAGGCCACTCCGTGAGACACGAATGGTAGGCGGGCTACTAGCATGAAACAAACGACGTGCGATGTTCCCAATTATATAATAGTAATGTACAGGAATGTTGGTACTTGCACGTGTAAATATTCGCACGTGATTGCATGTTTTACCATAAAGAACAACTTAATTAAATTTAATTAGTTGACTTCTTTAAAAAGCCCACATTCCTGCATGTTTAGTTTTACTTAGGTCTCAAAGACAAAGGTAATACCTACCTAACAATGTTTATAACTGTTAGCTTGTATGATTTTTTTTTGACAAAGTTATTAGCACGAAGTAGTTATAATAATTATCTAAGTAAGTATGTAATACCATTCATGCAGTCAGCTATGAAGAGACAATTAAGAAAAGTACGAATCGATTTTGTTTATACATTTCTGGACCCGCATGTGCGAAGTGCCCGTTTTGGGGTCGAGGGCGGAATAAAAGCTACGACCCTGGGAACATGTGCGGAACACAAAAAAAAAAGCCACAGACAATAACGCCGGACTCTATCAGAGCGTTTAATAGATGCTATATTAACTAAAGCATACTTGTTGATATATTGACAGTAATTAATCGACTATAAATTTCGTTGTTCGCGTATTGTGTAGTGAGTAGGTCATTGTTTTTATTACAAGTCTATTTTTCGTAATGTATCCGATAGAGATTGATTGTGCAGCGATTAAGGAATTTTCATAGAGTTACAGAACGTTAAATATTATCATATATGTATTTCTGAGTATGAAAACAAGCCAACATTTATGTTGTAAAAGTATGAACAGTTTTAACGTTATGATTTGGACAAAAATTCTTGGAAAGTAAAAAACGTTCCACACACGTATGTTTGCTTAATAAAGCTGATACCTACTCGCTCGTTTTATTCGTGTATTCATGTTATTCACTACAAATTTAGACAAAGAATTCAACATTGTTTAGAACAAATTAAAGTGTTACCAGTAAATATACCTAGATAGATAGATACACTTTATTGCACACCATAAAATTGAAAAATAACACATGAGTCAGATTTAGATTAGTACAATTTAGGCGGTCTTATCGCTTGCAGCGATCTCTACCAGACATACTGGTATAATATACCTATATTTATTAGATCCATCAATAACACTACTGACAAAATAAAAATATCAAGTATTATATTCACATCACTTAGACTCAGTCGGGAACCTATCTTTCTAAGCATCTATTACGAGTACATTAGCATCCGAGCCATCACATGCAGCAACACTCTTTGAATATCATATTGCATTATTATTACTTACTTATAGTTATAAGATACCCACTTGGCAGATACATACATTTAGGTACACTTACATCCGAGGTAGATATGTTCACTTACACATCCTTACAGACTGGTCATTCTTCCGAATGTCCTCTAAAGTTCTATGATAAGTTTTTGGAAAAATAACAACACAACAATTATGTTTAGTTGCATTTAGCTGTTACAAATATGCACCACTGTGCATGTAGAGATCGATCGATAGATTAGTATAATTATCTACTATGATTTTAATTTGGTTGCTTCTATTAAAACAGCATGTTAAATTTAACCATAAATGAAATATTTTTTTACTTTTACAGAAAAAATCTTTTTTTTTTCATTTACAAGTTATAGGCAGTAATATACAGACATCTCTTGATGCCTCAAGAGATATCTGTATATTACTGGGGAGATATAGTATGCCTACCTTATCCTGCTTATGTTCATATCACTGTCGAATAATTCTAATGACAAACTTGTGTTACACTAATCAAAATAAATTATTAAAAATACAAATGTTTGACTAACAATTAAAACTAGCTGTATTTGATTAAAATTATCAAAAACCTCGACAACTCTAGAAAGATAATAAACCAAACAAAATCATAAAAGTTTCAGCTGCCCTTAAACAAGACAAGGCGGGCGGGCGGCCGCGCAAACTTTCATAATAAGCTCGGTAAAGAAGCATAAACACCTACCTATCTTGTTATAGATAAATGTACAATATTACAAATCAAATTGTAAGTCTTACTTGTAGCACGGAGACAATAGTCGAATTGGGGTCCCATATTTGATTAGATCACCAAAAACTCACTAAACACAACACATCCCGTCGAGCGCGCGGCGGGCTCTGAGCGACGCTCTCAGGGAAGCGCTCGCGCAGGTGCGCCGGGATGGAGCGAACAGCTCTGCGCACACGTGCGGGCTTTCACGAGGAAGCAGAGCTTTCATAGCACGCGCGCCCAGGAAACGTCCCTGGTGCTTTAAAAATATTTTCCTAGCCTTCTTACTCGAAAATAGCTCCTATTTAAAACTGCATAAGATTCGTCCGATTCTGGGTGCGGAGTCTGCGTTTATTGTACATAGCGCTGTGCATCCGTTTCGGTAGCTTGCTAGGCGTGATGTTTGTAAATAAACGCCGTACATTGTTGACGTTTGCTGACGTTCATTTATATTCGCGGCTGGTAGAGTTTAGCTCTGTAAGGGTGTTGGGGAAGGTGGGCCTACGCTTTTAATAATGAAATGGTTTTTACTTATTTGTAATCATAGCTATTTCGAGTGAGTTAACGCAAATAAGTGTGCATTGATGCATCCCTATTGAATATAGTAAATATTTAAAGATGAAAACGTGCACACACAAATTTTTAAATACAGAGAGAAAAGCTATCGGTTTACCAAAGTTAATAACAGCTTGCAACCGTGCATGCCAACGTATACCAATTACATTTTCAATCTCCAATTCCCAGTTCGGTCGAAAAATGAGAACCGTGACGTAGGTGGTATTCTGGAGACGATCGTACACGAGATTCGAATCTTGGTCACGAAGCATACAATTTCGTAAATCGAAAAGAAACTTAATAGATTCTATTGACTAAGTAAAAAATTTAATATTAGAAATAAATGTGGAATACATTTCGACTTCTTAGTATTTATTACGCAAACAAACGGCCAGAATATCGTAGAACTTAAAATATGTAGGTCGGAACCCACCTATTATACCTAAGTTGGAAAATTGTTATTGTATTGTATTGTTACATCGTTATATTTGCCTTAACTATTATTGAAAATGAAAAATCGTGAAAGAAACTAAAAAATATTTCTTCCTACCTACAGCTACTTGGCTCGTTATTTTTTTACTATTTTTTCGAAAATATGGCTTTTGGCTATCGCTGTAGTGAATTTTGATTACTTTCTTCTAAAGTCAATGCTATGCTAAGGGAAGAAACATACGTCCATGATATAAATAACACAAACGCTAGTTCATCATAACACAAACATTTGAACCAAGTTTTGTTGTTCGCGTCGCGCACTGCTAGACCAAATCGTGTAAATTGTTGTAACGTGAATAAAACGCCGTTCGAATGTATAGCTACATGACTTACGATGCGCTCCTTTTTTAGAATGAAGTCTACTGACACAAAGATTGGCGGCTAAGTTAGTGGAAGTAAAAAAAATATGCCAGATGTCGGGCGACTGTGTTTACACGCATCTTAAAACAAAGCTCAGTTGTGCTACACATTGACAAAGGGCGAGCATTGGTCGGAAACATTGCTTGGCCAGCACAGAATAATGACCAATGTAATAGTAATTAAACTTGACATAGCATTTCTTAAAACGTTTTTAATAAAAAATGGTAGAATACTTAGTAAGTCATTTTGAGACGGCTTTCAGATTGTCGTTGATTACATACGTTCACCACTTGCCTTGTTTACCGTTTAATGATTTGACGGAGAAATTTAATGGGTTGGATGTTTTATAATAACAGTAACTCGCAGTAGTAATGTTTCACAAAATCATTTGTGTTAACTGAGCCCTTGTCAACCCAATGCTGGCCTTTGGGCTATGCTGAGTAGGTAACTACATTATTTCTCTATCAGATGACTTCATTTGTGAGCGATTTGAGTTGAGAAGTTGAAATAGTTTTTCGTGGATTGGAAATGTTCATGATCCTCTGTCGAGGATGGGTATCTTTAGATTCAGGTTTTATACAATTTCATTATACAAGGCAGGTTCATTAAAAGGTACCTATGTAATAAAGAAGTTGCAGTTGCAGGTCAAAATCCGTAAGATATTCCCGGAATGCAAGCGTTTATTTTCGCAAGCACGCTCTCCTCGGGTTGATTAAAATCTCTCGTTAGTCATACGGTAACTTTATTATTTTACTTTTAATCCCTAACGTGATGTATTTGTAAAGGATCTGTGTATTGAACAATGTTTTAGAGCAATGTAGGTACTTTATTTAGGTTTTTATTGACATGAAGTTATTATGAAAGTATTTTTTGGTTGCATTAATAGCCTCTTAAATAGAGTTCATATATAAGTTGTATGTCTTATTACAGAAAGTAAAGCAAATTTAAGGCTTACATTATATGGCTGGTTAAATAGATGTACTTACACTAACTAGGTAGATAGGTATGTATAGACATATCCAGTATGCGGCATAGTATCTATGGGGCATACTGTATATCTACCCCTCTAAGAACACTACAGAGTGTGAAACGATCGGTATACTTACGAGAACTAGGTTCGTAAGCTTGAGTTACGAACCTAGTTAAATTAAATTTTGGCCTAAAAGTTACCTAGGTAGGTAATAGGTAATATCAATTAAGAGATATAATATAGTTAAATAAAAAATACTATTAGCCTACTACAGGATCATAAATATAAAATACTACACCATACATGCTTTGAAACAGCAAATTGAACCGACCACAAACGGAAATGACCAATTGTATCTAAGCCGTCGTCCGTCGTCGCAGTGGACAATATCCATCTTAGTATACAATGTATAATAATAAGTGTCAATTACGTCAATTATACTTACGATACACTTTGCTATTTCTTCCAAACCCGTCTGGAATCAATTCAAAGTTCTATATTATTTATTAAATACCTACAAAATAGAGAAATATATCGTAGGTATAACAAAAACAATGAAGCTATCAAGCTCTGAATTAGCAAAGGTAGACATATAACTACACACTTTAACCCCTTCAGAAAAACTTTCATTGGGTTTTCAGAAGTTATTACGGAGATATTACGGAGAACGAATAAGAAACGCTTCTATTTACTTGCATAATAACAAGTTATCATAGTCACAGCTAGATGTAAGACAAAAAACATTTGCAAATGTGTATTTGTATCAATTAACAAAAACTTTGATACAAACAAATGATTAACGTTGTTTCACAAGTAAAAATAGAAATGAACAAAAGCTGGTCTTTATGCTATGTGGCACCATAGGGTGCTCACTCTCTACCAGTCAAAAATTGAGCTAAACAAAAAATTTGTATCTGGTCCGAAAAAAAAAGGTGAATGTGCTAAGTAAAGCTAAACCGGTACGGTAAGAGGACACTAAAATACAAATAATAGACTACAGATGCATATATTACATATATTTAATAAACTGAATATTACAAAATTAAAAATTTCATGAACCGGTCGGCTGCTTAGGTTCCATCTGATCTATATTGTGTCTGGAATTGTCTACATACAAGGAGTTTAACAGTTTTTGCAAAAAAGTCTTTAAACAAGTTTAAGTCGTAGGTATTTTCTATGATAAAACATCAATCAACCTCGCTCTACCAATGAATGACTTGTAATTAGAACCAAGTTTGAATGTGAACTTAAATTTTCAACATAGTACCTATAAATAAATAAATGTAGAGAACGACAAATACTTAGGTACAGACAACGGCAGGTCAACCTACCCAAAAAGTTAAAGGTCATTGAATTGATTTTCAACTTTAAGTCCAACAAGTAGAGATCAAAATCAATTGAGTTTTGTGGTAGGTTGACGTGCTGTTGTCTGTACATTGTTCTGACCCCAAAGTAAGTAAAGCGCTTGTTTTGTGGAAATCAGAAACAACGAATTTAAGGTACCACAAAAACCCAGACCCGCAAAAAAGTAGAGGAACACATTTTTCCTACATTGACCCGTCCGTAAATCGAACCCCAGACCTCGGAGCAGGCGACACCATAAAAACCGCCGTGTACGCCGTCAATTGATAAAGGCAGGTACCTACTTTTGTTTTATTTACAAGAACTTAGTAGTAAGTTAAAAATGTGTAGTTTGCAAACATTTCTTTTCTGATACTTGATAACAACTGGTGATGATGTTCCAATTTGACCGACTCCTGTTTAATTTCAAATCCAAAGTTCATCGACCAACGTGTTAACAACGGATACCAGACTCGTGTATGATGAAGCAGATCATCGACTCACGGTTTTCAAATTAGGACATTGTAAACACCTTACCTGAACATGAAATTAGATCAACTCATACCGATGTAAACTAAAAAACAACGTAGGTATGCATTGTTTTTTAGTCCCAAAGTAAGTTACTATTAAAGCACTTGTTCTGTAGAAATCAGAAACAAAAAATGTACCACAAAAACCCAGGCTCAGTACAGAAAACTGTTTTTCTACATTGACCTAACCGGGAATCGAAGCCAGGACCTCGGAGTTAATGTTTAGACTAGATAGGTTCAGTATTTTTAGGGTTCCGTACCTCAAAAGGGAAAAAACTGAACCCTTATAAGATCACTTGGTTGTGCGAATTAATAAAAGGTCGAAGAAGTTTTATTAATTCGTTATGAAATTTAAAACGAATACTCAGATATATAACTTCCTATGAAGTTGTGAAAAAAACCGAACTACTAAGTTTACGTAAAAAAGATATGGTCGTTTATTCAGGAAAAAGCCCTTATTTCGACACTCAAGAAAACCCAAACTTATAGGGTACTTCCCGTAAAATGAGGATAATGTTTATCGGGGGATGGAATATCAAATTGGACCTACTAGTTTAAATGGTGTATCATGTGAAAGGGCTTGATGTCCACATTGCAAAATACGTATATATTTTTTTACGGATGCATATACTTTCTTATTTATAATGAAAAAAATCAAATAAATACTGTTCCCCTCTTTATCTCCGAAGTCTGTGAATCGAAAAATCTAAAATAATATGGTAGGTATACGAAAAATCTAGAACTTCCTTCCGTCCATACAAGCTTATAAGTAAGATTATAAGTGTTTAAAGCTAATAAAAGCGCCTCCAGGGGCCTATTTGCAGAAATAAAACTGATTTTATTTTTAAGGAAAAACTCACGCGATTCGATTCCTCAACCATTTACAATCCTCGGAGGGCGAGTCCGACTTGCACTTGTCCGATTCCTTTTATATTTTTTTCTGGTATCAATGCATCTCTGCCAGCACTGAAGTGATTACAGTAACTCACGTGAGCCAACAAACTCTTGTAAGAGCATTAATAATATTCTTTGCTCTGGTGGACCGATTGTTATTCCTGCCAGAAGTTAAATTATCAAAATTTTGGATAAAGTCGTAATAGTGAGTACGTAGGCTTGACACAACTTCCAACCCTGGCTTGGTCTTATCGTCCGACTTTGTGCCTATTAGTTCGGTAAGGTCGAGGGTTGTCGTGTAGAAGCAGCGAGGACGAGCTATTAACCAAGGTTGGCTGCAGATTTTCGAATTTCTCCATCATTGTGCCCAGTTCCTCACAGGACACGTCCGCAGAAATGCTAGTGCATTTTCATTATCATCATCATCATCAGCCTATTGCAGTCCACTGCTGGACATAGGCCTCTCCAAATGCACGCCACTTAGATCGATCCTCGGCTTCTCGCATCCAGCTCCTGCCAGTCACCCTGCGCAAATCATCACTCCACCTGGCCTGAGGGCGTCCTACATTACGTTTGCCGAGACGCGGTCTCCACTCAAGAACTCGTTTACCCCATCGGTTGTCGGTTCTGCGGCTAATATGGCCAGCCCACTGCCACTTCAGCTTGCTAATCCGGTGGGCTATGTCGGTAACTCTAGTTCTCTGCCGGATCACCTCATTTCTGATTTTATCCCTAAGAGAAACTCCAAGCATAGCTCTTTCCATAGCCCGCTGAGCGACTTTGAACTTGTGGACTAGCCGTACCGTCAGTGTCCACGTTTCGGCTCCGTATGTCATGACGGGTAGGACGCACTGATTGAAGACTTTCGTCTTGAGGCATTGTGGGATCGACGATGAGAAGACTCGACGTAGTTTCCCAAATGCTGCCCAACCCAACTGAATTCTTCTGTTTACCTCATCCTCAAAGTTGTTTTTACCTAACTGCAGTATCTGCCCAAGGTACACATATTTCTGAACAACTTCGAGGACGGCACCGTGGATCGCAATCGGTTGCGGTAGTACGTGTTCATTGAACATAACCTTGGTTTTATCCAGGTTCATCCGCAAGCCGATGCGTACAGAAGAGTCAGCTAGGTCAGTCAGCATCTGTTGTAGGTCCTGCAGCGTTTCTGCCATAATGACGATGTCGTCTGCAAATCGCAAGTGAGAGATGTATTCGCCATTGATGTTGATGCCTCGTCCTTTCCAGGCAGCGTCTTGAACATATCCTCCATTGCATTTGTGAACAATTTCGGGGAAATGACGTCCCCTTGTCTCACTCCTCGATGCAACGGTATAGATTTTGTTTGCTGATTCTGTACTTGGACGGACATGGTGGCGGCTTCGTAGAGACATCTCATCACTTGGACGTACCGCCAATCTACTTGGCAACGCTGCAGGGACTCCAAAACGGACCAGATCTCGATCGAGTCGAAGGCTTTCTCATAGTCCACGAATGCTAGACACAGGGGCTGATTATACTCTTCGGTCTTCTGTATAATCTGCCGCACTGTGTGGATGTGGTCTATGGTGCCGTATCCGCTCCGAAATCCAGCCTGTTCCGGTGGTTGGAATTCGTCGAGTCTCCGCGCAAGACGGTTCGTGATGACTCTTGAAAACAGCTTATAGACGTGGTTTAGAAGGGAAATGGGTCGATAGTTCTTCAGCAGGGTCTTATCTCCTTTTTTGAAGAACAGGACGACCACACTTCTACTCCACGCTTCCGGAGTTCTCCCTTCAAACAGGACGGCGTTAAAAAGCTTTTGAAGCTCCCTCAGTACGGGTTTACCTCCAGCCTTTAGCAACTCTGTTGTAACGCCATCCTCTCCAGGGGCTTTTCCATTTTTCAGCTGTT
Source organism: Anania crocealis (assembly GCA_949315895.1). NCBI lineage: Eukaryota > Metazoa > Arthropoda > Insecta > Lepidoptera > Crambidae > Anania > Anania crocealis. Next base: position 5,776,906 of record OX438856.1, read on the forward strand.
TAAGAGCCATCTCGATTTCGCCAATGCTGACTTCTGGCAGGTCTTGAGTATAGTGCATTTTAGTAAGCATTAATTATAAATTATTATAAAATATATTGTCGTCCACACCGTATCCGGTGACGGCGACTTCTATAAATTACGCTGGTGGGCTCTAATATGGCTGGCAAAACCGAATTTGGTTTCAAAGACTCTTTTGCAAGATGCACAGTATAATTGGTTGTATGTGTAAGAGTAGGAGGGTTTTTGCCTAGTCTTCCGTACTTGGCGTTTTGCATCAAGGTCTTCTAGACGCTCAGATTCATAACGGTCGACACTTTTGTGAATGGTTCGACGCCATTCCGGTCTTTGACGTGCCAGACTCTCCCAACTCCCACTATGAGAAGCCACAAGATTGCGTTTGAGTACGTCTTTATAGCGAAGGTATTGCCCGCCTTGTTTCTGTTTTCCGTTTGTAAGCTCAGAATAGAAGACTGCCTTCGGCAGTCTGCTATCGGGCATGCGTAGGATGTGACCGCTCCATCTCAGTTGGTTTTTCATTACAAGAGCTTCAATTCCAGACATACCTGTGCGACGTAATACCTCAGTATTTGGAATTCGGTCTTGCCACTTAATGCGCAAAATGGATCTTAGACATTTGAGGTGAAATGTGTCTAACTTCTTTATAGCAGTACCAAGTCTCCGAAGCGTATAGTAATGTAGGCAGGACAATCGCTTTGTACACTAATATTTTAGTTTGCAATTTGAAGTCGTGTGAATTCCAAACATGGGTTTTAAGTTTGTCAAAGGTTTTGAGTTAGGTTTTAAGTTATAAATTATACCAGCACTAGACCGCCAAACCGTTGGGGGCACTATCTAAGTACTGAACCAGGTTCTAACAAACATGAACTTACGTCGGAAAATTTATTTTATTTATTTTACACTTTATTGCATTTTACAAAGATAGTACAAATGGCGGACTTAATGCTACAAACATTCTCTACCAGTCAACCATGAGACCAAACAGAGATTTTACAGGCGGTGCAAACAAGTGGGAAGTAAAAATATTAACAAAAACCGAAAAAAAAAACACAAAACAAAAATGTGTAGAATACTTAGATTCAGATTCAAAATTGAACGTGTACGTAGCCGCGAGCAACATCTAGTAATTAGTTAATGATTGGTGGAAACTTCTAGATTTTGCATTCTTTCATCATTAAAATACCTAGGCCCTAGGCCTCTCCGTAAGGAGGATTTAGCAACGCGGAACAGCTTTAAGGTCTGTGCAGACGAGGGATTTTTTGTCCGCAGAAAAGACTTTGTACGCGGTAGTTTTAATGCGTAGTGTGCGTTAATCAATACGCTGTAAGGGATCTATTTTAAGGACAAAAAAGTACGCCGGGGATTGTCCCTCGTCTGCGCAGGCGCAGTTTGGAAAATGGTAAGGGAAAGATGTTGCTGCTCTTACGAAACCCTTAGAACGAGTAGGAGCGGTACTATTTTATTTTAGGCCGGGCACCACACTGTACAAATGAAGAAACCCGGCTGGCTTACGGCGTTAAAAGCCTTGAATAAATTCGTCAACACGAACCATGTCTCAGTAGCTATATTATATTGGTCAGACCCACAGAACAGTCTGTTCTGTGGTCAGAGACCAGTCGCTATATATACAATTTTTAATCCTAAGAATTGTATTTGCACCTCTACTTCAAGTATGCTAATGTAGTTATTAATATTGATTTTGTTGAGCGTAAGCGCAATTAAGCATAATCGTTAGTTTAGCTAGTTTATAGGGGACACGATAACAATGAATAATAAACGTTTGTTTGGCGTCTTATTTGGTAGTGGAGTGGTATATTTGGCGCGAATAACTGTACGAAGCTTGCTGGCAAATGCGCATACATCTGCACAGGTTTAATTAACCAGGTTAATGCAATACAGTTTCATTTACTTACCCATAAAATCTCTAGGTAAATAACCAGTATTGGATAGTGGATATGGTTTTTCCTAAATACTCGGTTATCTCGAATGATGTTTAGAAAATTAAGATTATAGTACAAAGTTCCTAATATTGAGAATAAAAAGCTTAGTGAGATCATAAAGCTTTTCGTTAAAGCAACAAGGAAACGAGTTTTTCTCTGCTTCTATTCTTAGTCCCTATAAATATTAAATTATGGATACGAAGAAAGACTGAAAAACCAACTTATCGCTAGGTCGCCTTAGTAAACTTGTTCCCGGTTCCTGAACTAAGTTATCCATGGCAGTAATTAAATTTAAATATGAATGTTTAAAAAAAAATATTGGCATTTTGTTTCATGTGTGTTCTTTTTCTGCTTTATTATTGATTTGATACATTTAAATAAATTAAGAAAACAATATATATTAATAGTGAGGGAACGTCGTTACTAAATCAAAACTACCCCACTTAACATTTGGTAGGTACCTCCTATTTAACCTCAGTTGCATTCATCTTTAAGTCATGCAAGTAAGGTTGAGTTTGCATTATGGTAGATATAAAACATTAAACGCTTATATTTAAACTTGTACACTGTACAAGCGTCACTTCGAACTGTACAATGTACAGCTCGAAGTGACGCTTTTTTCTATAGCAGGGGACTATGTATCGATTTCTTAGATTTTATCGATGATTTGATTTAAATAAATAAGTAAAAAATGTGGACAACTTCACCTGTACATAGGTATAATAATAGGGGTTAAAGTATGAAATTGCCGTTTTGTATGGACGAAATCGAGAAAAGTCATTTTTCCATACTAACAATTTTTTAGTTTTTTTAAAAACGCCTGAACCGTTTTCGATGCAATTAAAGGTGAAAGTTAGATGGTTATAAAGCTACGCATTATAGTATTTAAATTTCTGAAAATCAAAGTATATTATACAAATATACTTCATTGAAGCAAGAAGGTCGGCTGACACATTGTAAGGGGTCTTTTCAACGACTTCCTTTGAAGTAATAGGCACTAGTATTGCATTTTTTTTAGTCAAAATTTACTTTATTTAGTTTTTGATACAATACAAAATGAATTACGCAATAATATGACTATACTTAAGAGCTATGAACAAAATAAAAGTGGGAAAATAATCGGCAATTTCATACTTTAACCCCTATTACCTACATTGTTCTGATCCCAAAGTGAGTAACTAATAAAAGCACTCGTATTGTGGAAATCTGAGGGAATCACAAACACCCATACCCAGCATTCTGGAATAATTTAAGAGGAAAGCATACAACTTTGATTGATTTTCACATTTTATTTCGCTCCTTCTTGCATTTCATATTTTTAAATGTAAATGGGTCCATTTAACTATAATTATTACTTTTTACCTGTGGTATTCTGGCCCACCTGTGGTTACTGCCGAACCCTATCCAAAAAGCAAAATTTATCAAGGAATACTTTCTTTTATTATGTGTTGCCTACCTGATCCATAAGACAGCTGGAAGTAGTAGTAAGTAATAATGCAAATTTAACGCGATAATTAAGTCACATCACAAAATGGGCTTCGTCCCAACTCTACCCGATTCTATCTCTACCCGATTTAAAATTACCTAACAAAAAATCCCAACTCAAACCGATATGATAAAAAGTACAGTAAAAATGAAAAACCTTTAAACGATATAATTTTTTTTAATCATCAACATTTTTATCATCAATTAGAACGATCGACATTTAAAATAATATAATAAAATTAATATTTTTAAACAAAACACCTAACAACAACAACATAACAATATCATGATTAAAACATTGTTTCATATCCTACCTGAAACTTTTATATTTTTCGTTTTAACTGTACCCTGTACCCATACTTTTTTCTATTAGCAAAAATGTAATCGGGTAGAGATGGGATTTTTTGTTAGGTAATTTTAAATCGGGTAGAGTTGGGACGAAGCCACAAAATGGTGTAGGTATGAGGTATGATTAAAACACAATCGAGAAGTGTGCCTATTCCCGTGGCAATTAATTTAATCTCGACAGAAAGTTTGAGGTTGACAAACTTTCGGCGAAGACACGGGTCGAATAGGAAATATGGGAACGTAACTCGGAGCATTGTTGTTAAGCATTCATATGCCAGCGCTCACCCATCGCCGGGACATCCGCCGCTACTTCCGCTGCCAAAGATGGTGGATCTTGCGGCGTCTAGTTCGTTGACAGCCAATAACGACCTCTATAACACCAAAACATAGTTGCACTATTGTTTATTGCCGAATGACGATAGAACGCGCGAGTTTCGATGCGCGAGCGCACACCCGGAGAGGCCGGTGAGTATCGTGAACTTGCGTTCAGCGCGTCTTCTGAGCTATTTTTGATGCAAAAGCGTGTTGGGAAGCCAATGTCTAGAGCATGCACGGAATATGCAATGTCGTCAGTCTTAGTGTTCGTTCGAGAGAGCTGATTTCTTTAGATAATAAATTGAGGACATACTTAGGTACTCGCCAACGTATTACGTTCGGTTAAATGCCCAAATACAGAAATGCAAACATAATTTTCTTTAATTGAATACTTTCATACTACCTACTAGGTAATTTAAGTGCCGAAGAGTGACCTACACGGTAGAAATCTCAAAACAATTAACTCATACGACAGTAACCACGAAATTTTAAATCAGTATGATACGAAGGTAAGAGTTAAATTCCAATATTTTGCGAAAGTTTTGAAGTAATGAGCCTAGCAGAATAATGATAAGTGGGTAACTTATATACCTACTTAGTTAGCAACAAAAAACTAGAAAACAATAAGATAACATGCTTAGGTATATTAAAACAAAAAGAGCTAACATGTTTCATTAATCTTGGCAAAAATCTAACAGAGTGTTTAAATTACGGTATGAAGACCCGACCCTAAATTGATGCTATAATATTTATAAAGAGATAATTCTGCTGGTCTGATAAAATACCTTTTTTTTAGGATTGAAGAAAATACATCAGTATTTAAACTTGAAAAATTATGTTTCAGGCGGGACTCGAATCCGCATCTCCTCGCATATCGGGCGCGACGCTCAATTATTCAAGCATTTATGCTGGCGTAGGGTAAGAACTTTTGCTTATTTCTATTTAATTTATATTTTTTTTTTTGCCTATCCGCAGAAAATATACCAGTCACTAACAGATTTTTCTAAATTTAAAAGTTTATTTATTGATTCATTTATTTATTATTTGATTTATTTACAAAAGATAAATAAGAATAAAGATAATATTTATTTTCAATACATAATAAGTTTGGGACAGAAATATGTTTTTAAAAGCTGATATCTAAAACATCGTAATATAAAATAATAAATGTTAACATAGCTGGTTTCGGCTTGTGATGTAAAATTATTTAGCTAATACCCTGTTTTTTTTTATAAAAGTTGATACTAATTAGAATGCTAGAAGTGGAAATAAATATTAAAAAGCCACAAATTGATCTTGGAATTTTAGTAGGAACGCGAAAGATATTTTAATTGGCATTTTAAGTCAGCTTTCGGTGACTCTGAAATAAATATAAATCTGACTAAACAGACTAAAAATTTGTTGCGGATCAGATGGAGGAATAAACAAAATGGGGCAATTTTTATTCCTATTAAATATGCGAAATGCGCAGTAAATCTGTTTTGGCCTTGGTTTCAAACTGACCGCCCAAGCCCCAATAGAGTGTAGTACACAAAACAATCGATTTGCTACGCTTAAACTTACGTTCAGAAATATGCTCATGGAAAAAGCAAGATATAATTCAAGTATTTTATAAGTCAATGTGATACAACGTTAAACTCGCAAACCTATATAATAGACGTTTATTTCAATCAAAAATTTTTAAGGTTTCAGATATACTGAAACCTTAAAAAATAGCAAATAGAAATAACAACATATTCCACGAACGGCTACGAAATACACGTTTCTAAACTGGTAGTCTTTATCGATCGAACGTTTGTTCCCCTTCACCCATTCGTTCATTGCGTTGGTAAGCTGTTTTTTAACACGTTGCTAGTGTGCAGATGCGATGATAGTCCCGTTACCTTATTATCAACATTCACACTTCAATAGGGTTGTGAAATCTTTTCTTTAATATTTTGTATTTATGTATTTATGTACTAATGAATGTGATGTTATTAGATTTGTATTGTTTCTGTTAGAAATAAGAAAGACACACTATCAATTGAATAATACATAATCACTACTCGAAATATGTATGCTATAGAAGTTATCAAACTAACGAAAACACAAAATAAATAGGACTGGTCATTGTACAATCTTCAAATAACATCTCAGCTGCTGATACATTTTATATTTATGAGAAACTGCCTATCAAATAATTAATTATTAAAGTTAATGACTTAAAAATGCTTTTCTAAAATCACGCAATAAATGAGTGTGGTTTGTTTATTTACAGTAGTATCCTAGTTATTACTCGTTTTAGTGTGGTTTTTAGGCAATCATTAAATTCCAATTATAAGTGACACAAAACTAGCTTTAATTACTTTAATAGTGATCGAGTAATAGTACTGACAACACTAGTAGATTGAATGAACTAGATATTTCTTTGTGTGCTTATACGAATGAATGAAAGCGAATGAATTAGACTACTAGTCAAAATACTCACACAAGCTTACTAATCGCTTGCTTAGTTTAGTACCTGTTAGGGTTTTGCAAGGGAGGGTCGTGAAAATGACCGGGGTAGATGAAATACTAAATTATCAACAGAACCCAGACGACGATTATTACGCACTTCTGGGATGTGATGAGAATTCATCTGTAAGTATTATGTTTTAAAATTAAGTTACTTTAAGCAAAGTTTGAATTTAAAGAAAGCTTGATTTTAAAAACTGTATCGATTTCATTGCTCAGTGACCTTAATATTTTGAAGGCCCTTAGAGTTGACCTACATTATGTTCTTTAATTTCCTCATTTTGATTTATATTAACAGACTTTAAAATCTATAACTGCTACGCTTTAGTGTTTGGGAAAATCCCGTAATAATAATGTTTGTAGCGCTTAGTGCGTCATTCGGTTAGCACATATTTAAAATTAAAAAGGGTAAGGGGATTATACCTATAATACGTCTGAATGCTGGTAATAATTATTTTCAGATTGAGCAAATTACAGCTGAATATAAAATTCTGGCCTTGCAACACCATCCCGACAAGAATAATGGGGATAAAGACGCTGAAGCAACATTTCAGAAATTAAAGGTCGGTCCAAATCCACGTGCATGTTATTAATGATATCTACTAAAATATTTCAATTTTAATTCATTATAACCCACTGTAATGCAAAAATGGCGGACATGTCGCTACAGATGATGTCTTTCAGACACCTTGGGACCCATGAAAGTATGAAATTTTTGTCCCCTAAAGCTTTTGCAATTAATAATAATTTCTACTTCAAGATTTACATACCTAATCTAACAATAAACTTAGATAAAAAATTGTTTACGGACCAAAAACCAGGCCCCCAATTCCGCTAATTTACAAATGGCTCAATAGAATCGCAATTGCATCGCAATTGTATATTTTGACACATTTAATATGGTAGTAATGTCAAAATATACGATATCGATGCCATTGCGATTCTATTGAGCCATTTGTAAATGAGCAGAATTGGGGCCCTGTTCATAAGTAAACAAGACAAATGGCTAGTGTAGGAAAAACACACTAGCTACCACCAATCATCACCGTCACACATTTGTATACTAACTACAATAAAACACTCGCTTCTACAAAAAAAACACGTGCATTAATGAAGCAATCTTACTCGTATTATGTAGTACACAAATACATCTTTATACTTTTAGAAAACACTTATACTTACTAAAATTATTTCCTTGTTTATAGGAAGCAAAGGAGACTTTGTGCGACCCATCCAAGCGGGCCCTATACGACAAGTGGAAGCAGAGCGGCATCGCCATGGGCTACAAGCAATGGCTGGGCATGAAGGACCACGTCCAGCAGTCGATGCATTGGTCCAAGCCCAACACCAAGGACCGCATGCTGGAGGGCGACGCCAAGGCATCGGGGCCGTCCAGCCTGGGCCCGAGCAACTCTGCAGCTCGCCGCGCTTCCGAGGGCGGCGCCGCGCTCTGGGGCCGCTGGGGCGGCGGCAACCAAGAACCCCCATCCGAGGTCATCTCAAAATTCCGCAACTACGAAATCTAAGTTTCGGCATTCCCCTTTACACCTATGTTGAGTCAGGGGCTTTATCTACTTAATTTTTGTTATTAAAACTTAAGAGGTTATTTGTGCCCTGACCTCTTATAAATATCTATTATTTTATAGTCGGCGTACGTACTTACGTAAATTTTGATATCAATGTGAAATATTAACAATGTACCTTACCTAGTCACAATAAAATTATTGTGATATTATATCAAGCCGTTAATATCAAATGCCATTAAATTTATTGATGTTTTAAATCTTAAATTAAGTCTAATTAATGTTAGGTATAAATAGTTTTAATGCGGCACAATATTCATCAAGTCAGCTCAGAAGGTTCGCTCGAATGTAACTCGGTATCTACTTTTGAAATTTTCAGTGTTTGATGTTATTCTAAGTGTATCATGTATTCCGTTGTTCTTAGCGTAAGTGTCGACGTTAGCCGCCCGAGTCCTGTGTGACGGTAGTGTTAAACACTTGTAGTCTGCCCCTAGACGTAAGCTATGCACATTCCTGATAAAACTTATGAGTCTGATTAAACATTTCTGCTGTAGAACAATACGTTAGAAAACTATTTAAGAATCTCTATGATGTTTTGAAGATTATATTTTTGAGTCCTATTTTATAACTATTTATCTTACTATAAGTAATATTATCATTTAAAATATGAAATGGAGGATATAATGGATATTGTTGTGAGATGCATACAGGGTATAGCGAGACAGGAGGAATGTTTTGATTTGTTCTAACCTTGGCCGATCAACTTTCGAATACTTACTTACTTAAATACTGACTGTTCCGATATAGTTGTTGTGTTCCCCGACAAAGTAGTTACGTAGTATTATATGATATTATGTGTTAAATGTTTGATCAGTATTTACTTTTGGTGTTTTAAATATATAACATAAATGTTACATGTTGTAGATGATGAAATTGAATGTTTATGTCGATGAGAATCTCTTTAACAAACACAATGCCAAAAAACACAAGTGGGTTTTACTTTTGATGTGGTTAACTTGTGAAACAATAAAAATCAATAAAATATTATCGTTTGTTTTATTTATAAGTTGGATTTTTGTACGTTTATCATAATTACTTACGAGTATTTAGTGTTAGTGACTTAGATTATTTAGTGTTCCAGGTTAGGGTTAAAATAAAGCCAGACCCAGAGTTAAAATTAAGTTGAATTTTGAACTCAAAGGGGTGCGAGAAAAGCACACAGAAACTGACATAACTAGTAAGTAGACTAACGGCCGTTTTCAATATACTATCTATCGCTAGTTTTGACATATCGGAGATAGAAAACAGTTTCTATCTCTGATTTTTCCGTCCAGAGAAACAAAGACAGGAGTCGTTTTCTATCTCGGATATGCCAAAATTGAAGATAGATAGGATATTGAAAACGGCCGTTAAAGCGGTACTTATATCGTATTTGTAAAAGCTTATTTCTTTAAGCGCTTTGGTTCCGGCTTTTAATAATGACACTTTGGTCCATTTGAGCTATTACTTCAATACTATAGTTAAACAAGGCATGCTTTTACGCATAATCCTAGTCTAGTGCCTACATTTGAAGTAATTGCCAATCACGTAGCACGAAAAGCGGAACTTTCTACTTCGACTACACATATCCGAAAGATTCTTCTAACCAACTATACAGGGAGACCAGTAAGTACCAGGACAATCTTAAGGAGAAGCAATGTGTAAGGGTCAGCTATCATACAAAAAAATTACATCTGTAAATATGTCATAGTTTTCGATATATTTTTAGAAAAATCTAATTAAACTCTTTTTAGGGTTCCGTAGCCAAATAGCAAAAAACGGAACCCTTGTAGATTCGTTAAGTCTGTCTGTCTGTCTGTCTATCCGTCCGTATGTCACAGCCACTTTATTCTGAAAGTATTAGCATTACACAGTTGAAACTTAGTAGGTAGGTGTATCCTGTTAACCGCTTTATGATTCTCATACAAAACATAAAAAATATGATATTTAAGGGTGCTTTCTATACATGCAACTAAAACAAAAAAAAATTTTTTACTATTACCTACGCGTGGATATGGATAGGTCTTTTAAAATGACATAGAGGGTTCTAAAACCATTTTTTCCAAAAGTCTAACGTTTGGTAGATAGACGCTTCCAAAGTGATAAAATGGGTGCCCCCCCCCTCTAACTTTTAAACTAAGCAAGTAAAAATTTTGAAAAAAATACATAATGTAGATCTTAACAAAAACTTACAACGAAAATTGGTTTGAAAGAGATCAAACCGGTAGTTTTTTAGAAATATCACATTTTTAACAACCGCAAATATAACTTTGTCCTTCATACAAACACTATGAAAAACAAAGTCATTTTTGCAGTCAATTAAATATTGTGGTATTTTGGCTAAGTGGAAGTAAGTGGACCCCTAATTCATCGCTACTCTTGTGGAAAGGTTGTGGATAACCTGGTCCTATAATAACATTATATATTACTAACAACTTCCTTTGTCAGTAATAACCGCAATTTCATTTAAAATCGTTACTAAGCATTTAGTGAAACTGAGCCACAAAATCTGAAGATAGCCACAACTTTTTTTTATTGTTTAAAATAAATGATGTGATACCTTTTAAAATCCCAATGAAATAAGGAAATTTATAGGAATATGTTCAGCGATAGTTCAATACAATTTTTAGAGTTATTTGATTCGGGACTTATACCATGTACCTATTTATTAGAGTTTCGGCACTGTTGCAAGCGCGATGATCATATCGATCAGTATCGGAAACTCATAATAAATAAGGTACATGGTATTAATCCCGAATCAAATAACTCTAGTGATAGTGACCATGAAAGTTTAAATCAGTATAATACAATTTTTTTTTCACCAAAATAGGTCAAAGTTGAGGATAAGCAGTATCTCGAAAACTATGACACTTTACAGAGGTAATTTTTTCGTATGATAGCTGACCCTTACACCTTGCTTCTCCTTAAGTTTGTCGTGGTTTATACTGGACACCCTGTATAAACGGGTGTAAAAAACCGTCACGGATTTTGGTGAGGTTAAGAGATACATTTATTATATTTATTAATTTAGATTATTTTTGACAAAACCTCTGTTGCCGGTAACTTAGTACCTAATCTTGTCGGAGGTTCAGTATTTTATTCTAAAGTTTAGTTTTGTTACTTGAAGATCCGTTTTATTTTAGGAGAAAATATAATTTAAACATGCTCTTATTTGTTTGTTCAATGGATTTTTTTCCAGTATGTTTTTTTTTTTTCGGTAATTCATTACATCTGGGTAATTAGAATAATAGTCACCACACACCCCTTCTCGTCCTATGGGTGTCTTAAGTGGCAACTGAAGGAGTAAAAAAAACAGGAAACAGTGTTTAGTCTTCCTTCAGCATAGTCTGAACTGCGATCTTCTATAGTCCTTAAAATATAGCTTAACTAGCTTACCCCGCGAACTTCGTAACGCCTCAGAATAATGTAATTTGATTTTGACGTCTTAAATGTCATTGTCATCAAACATGGCGTTCATATTTAGAAAATTGCCTTGCCATAAATAAATAATGTGCAATAAAAAAATTGAGTATATAACTATCCTATCTTTTAAGTTGGATTAAACTGCACACAGTGTACAAAATTTGATAAAAATCTGTTGAATAGTTTCGGATTCCATCGCGGACAAACAACGTGACACGAAATTTTTATATATTAAGATTAGAATGACAGTTCTCATTGAAAGAGACGACGTAACTTTGTACCAGAGCGTCACACAAGTGAAACACATTTGCACAAGAACAAATATTGGTAACTAGCATGTTAAGATTTTTTTTTATACATTGCTGTATATATTAATCAATTTAATTATATAAAATAAATATTTAAAGTTAAAATCATTAAAATAACCCAGTCACAAAAATTACACTTAAAAAAACGTCTTTACAAGGTTACGTAATTTTTCATAATCGCTAGTGATGAGGTAAAATCGACAAATCGAAATCGACAGACTAACAGTATATCAAAATCGAAGTAATGAAACATAAATGTTACAAATGATTTTGATTTTGATTTTGATTGATGCTTAGAATATCAAATTGCAATTATTAATAATTGACGAAAAATTTTCAAATTTATTAGATTCTATATGCGTTAAAGAATTTCTAATTGATTTTCATGATTGTTACAATTATTCTCATAATGATCACGACACTGACTTACTGTTAACTCTTAATATATCTGATTTTCATTTTATTTTATATGCCTTATCTGTTTTTTTTCTTTTGATCAGTCGAGTCAGTCCCATCACTAGTCACCTCAGTTTGACAGGTGTCATTCTAATCAAGCTATATTTTAAGTAAGGACTTTAACCGCCCGCAATTAGGTAGGTATAGCGTCTATGTAAAATAATTTTTGTGGGCAGGCAAACAGCAGTGGAATAATATTGTGAATTGACGACGATGACTTAGGTACATTATCTTGACGCCTCAAATTTTCGAAAAAAGTACAATAGAATGATCTTTTCACATACCTGCCCGGCATCACACGAATCTGCAGTGTAGAACAAAGCTTGAAGATACTAACTCTTCAATACATTTCAGAAGAAATGTTATGTAAACAAGACACGTGTCACACACATCGAAACACGGCGGGAAAAACATTTCCACGCACCCACCTCGTCCTGTTTAACAATTCCGAAGATTCTTAAGCTGAAAAACATAACTTTAGCACGTGCTCTACAAATGCACATCAAGTAGAAAAAAAAAAGATGGTATTTAATAATGAGGTTCATCTACACAATGGGTACAATGAGTTCTTATTCTTTAAAATACAAATTAAAAAAGGTTAAATTTTAAATATCTACTTGGTGGTTTATTTCCTATTTTTTTTTGTAGTATTTATTTTAATTTTAATTTATATATTTATAAAATTAAGTAGGTACCTAGACACGGAGAAGTACGTTAGTGCTCCTGATTTTTCTACTGATACCTAATAACCAATGACTACTTATAACTCTCCTCTATCTTAAAGACAATAATAAGAAAACAGTTCGCCATAGGGTTTTATCGGTATCATAATCTGCCAATATTTTAATACTATGGGTTAAAATATGAAATCGCCGTTTTATTGTAGTAGGTTCTTTGAATTGACATAGAATCTTCTTTGAAGAAACATTTGAATATCGACTTTCAATTGTTTTTGTTATTTAACTTAGACAAGAAAGATGGATACTGCGAAAATTCAAGTGATTTTTGAATACAAGTTCCGACGCGGAAGTAACGCTTCAGAAACAGCCCGCAATATCAATGTTGCGTTTGGAGAGGGATCTGCTAATGAACGCACCGTGCGATTATGGTTTAAACGCTTTCGTGATAGAAACTTCGACTTGAAGAACGAGCCACGAGGAAGACCACACAGGTGATTAACGATGAATTAAAAGAGACGGTGGAAGCCGATCCTAGTCAAACTACCCAGGAATTAGCGGCATGGTTTAACGTAACCTTACCCACAATAATGACTGATTTGCGTCAAATCAATAAAATAAAAAAATACGAAAAATGGGTGCCTCATGATTTGACTGATGTGCAGAAAGAAACGCGTGTTGAAACTTGTGTTGCCTTGTTGAATCGGTACAGAAATGAAGGAATATTAAATCGAATTGTGAAAAGTGATGAAAAGTGGATTCTTTATGATAGCCGTAAAAGAAAAATGCAATGGCTGACCCCAGGTCAAACGCCACAACAGTGTCCTAAAGCAAAACTTACCAATAAAAAGGTAATGGTAACTGTTTGGTGGTCTCAGCATGGTGTTATTTACTATAGTTTTCTCCGATCTGGTCAATCAATAACGGCAGATGTCTATTATGTCGAACTCCGAACAATGTTGGCAAAACTAGCCGTAAAACAGCCCCGACTCATGAATCGATCTTCACCATTATTGCTCCATGACAACGCGATACCTCATACAGCACGAGAAACCGTTTTGAACCTTCAGGAACTGCAATTAGAAACCATTCGACATCCTCCGTATTCGCCAGACCTTGCTCCAACGGACTACCATTTTTTTCGTGATTTGGACAATTATCTACGTGACAAGAAGTTTTCTTCCCAGGAGGCAGTAAAAAATGCTTTCACACAGTTTGTGCAGTCTAGATCCTCAGAGTTTTATCACAAAGGCATAAATGACCTTCCTATGAGATGGCAGCAATGTATAGATAATAATTGTAACTATTTTGATTAAATAAATTTGTTAAAAATTAAAAAATAAACAATTTTGATTTTCAGTACAAATCGGCAATTTCATACTTTAACCCCTATTATTATTTTTAAAAATAAGGGGTTAGTTCAGAGATGACTTTAGAATACGAGGATCATATTCTGAAAATTCTATCGTAAAATGTACTAAAAAAGTTAATTGTCCGCAATGTAGAGCGATCAATATTATTATTAGTATTAGTAGTATTTTAAAAATGTTTCTCCTGATTCTTCTACTGGTAATTGTCTGTGTATGAATTAGATTTGTTTTCTGTTTATTTTAACAGATTTTTACGCTTGTCTCTAGCGCTAGCGCTAGCGCTACACTATTTAGCTTTATCATTCGAGCCCCCGGTAGGTACCTACATCAAACGATAGCGAATTGACAACCGATAAATCACGTGATCTTTTAATATAATGTCGGTGTTTGGAGACAAGGGCTCTAATACTAGGTTTTTTTACTGTATGAATTAAAAAAATATGATGATTCTTCTAAACTGCACGGAATTAATTAAAGGCGCACTAACGTATAGTTAAGAACCTTGGTAGGTATCTTTAGTTGGTAAGTGATCCTTACAAATCGTCAGGAGCTCTATTTGCACTTTTATTTTTCTCGTTATAGTCAACTTGGTGAACCGCCAGTAGGTCTGTACTACGGAACTACGGCTCTTTATTAGTACTGAGATAGGTTCTGTTAAATAATTGGTTATTTCCTAGTTAGTTTACAGTTTTGTCTGTCTGGGGCACATCACATATATTTCTTTGTAGACTGAATAATATGGATATGTTTTTATTAAAGCTACACGGTGGTCACGTCGTTATCTTTATGTAACTCATCAACGGTTACTATGGAGCGGTCAGCTGTGCGGGGATTCCATTCAGTGGATGTTTACAGTTTCGGCTCCGGTTGCATCGTTGTCCAGCGACGGACGGCTCGGATCATCACCAGTTCAGTTTGCTACCAGCACTTGGCTAGCGCGAAAGTGATACCAGTGTTATCCAGTGGTAAATAATTAACTTTATTTAATACGAATACCAAGATGAGAAGAAACCTGGAGAAAGGCTGACTTAAACTAATAATTTAAAGTTGGACATTTACGGGTAAAGTTACTTTAAATACTCTATCTTATATTTAAGCAATTTTAATTGCAATATCAATATTTAGACTTGATAAAGTTTGTCTCAGGCGGAAATCGAACTCGCATCCCAATGCATACCGGGCGCTGTGTTTTGTCGATTTAAGCTACCGAGACATTACGTCACAGCGTCAATTTTTCAAGCATGCCTTTATCGCTGTAAGCCAGTGTACTTTCATCTAATGTCAGGAGTTTGCACTCTTAACACCCGAAATAAACATCTTCACAGATGTTTGACCACCAGTTAAGATGAAATAGCTATTCAAATACTATGAATGATAATTTAGCAATTAATTGCAATTATAATATCTACCAGTAATTTGAAACTGCAAAATTTTGTCTCAGATGGGAATCGAACCCGCATCCCCTGCGCAGCGGTTAGAGCAGTCGCCCGATAATCGTAAATCACTCGTAAAAGTTTGTGGCGTCGATCGAATCCCACCTCAGGCACTTGAAATTTTTATTCAATGAATTGTATTTTCAATGAACACTAGCCATTTATTTGCATAAATAACACTTACTGCTTACTAATTTACAGTTATGTAAGTACTTAATTTTAATTTTGGGTTTACTTTTATCAAGTAGGTATTGAAGTATTGACATTCAGACATATTCGGACAATGAATGTTGAAACAAAATAACTACCACAGATCAGATGGGAATTAAATCCACGTTCGCTGTTCGCATCTGGGCGACTTCTATTTCAAGTGAGCTACCGAGGCCGAGAGGATAATTCTAACGTATCATCTATGATCTACCTGACACTTGAGGAAATTGAAATATTTCAAATATTGCATGTGTGATCGAATTATACGATGACATTCATCTAATTACTATACTATTACATCGCAACCTTCCGCGACTTTGTCCACATTGGAATCGGCAATACCTATCGCGTTACCGATTATGTATCGCTCGCTTTGGAGATCACTTTCAATGTTTGCAATCGCTATCTTTTATTCTATACTTATATCAAATTAAGATAATAAACCGGCCAAGTGCTAGTCGGACTCGCGCACGAAGGGTTCCGTACCAAAAAGGCAAAAAAAAACGAGTTTGTTGTATGGGAGCCCCCCTTTAATATTTATTTTATTTTGTTTTTAGTATTTGCTGTTATTGCGGTAACAGAAATACATAATACGTGAAAATTTCAACTGTCTAGCTATCGCGGCTCTTGAGATACAGCCTGGTGACAGAGCGACGGACAGACGGACAGACGGACAGACGGACAGACAGCGAAGTCTTAGTAATAGGGTCCCGTTTTTACCCTTTGGGTACGGAACCCTGAAAAAAGACTCACCATACACACTTCAACACCCCTTTAAATCCCTTTTCTACATCTAAAGCTATGTGCTGCCCCCAATGGATTTAATTTTATTACTTCTAAACAAAATCAATTCTCAATAAACTAGAAAAGTATCATTTTAGCAAATTACCTCTGGTATTTACTGAATCACTGTTAACTGCTTTTCATTCTGGCATTCCTTCGTATTGTACGTAAATTATTGCTGAAAGCGGCCGCTTTTGGCGTTAGCGACAAATTCGACTTTATAAACCACTAAATGAAAAGTTTACTGTGATTCAATCAATACTAGAGGTAATTTGCTAAAATGATACTGTTCTAGTTTTATGAGAATTGATTTTGTTTAGAAGTAATAAAATTAAATCAATTGCGGGCCGCACATATATATAGCTCTACTTAGTAGCTTAAGGTATGATTTCAAGGACAAAAACTACCTAATATTGCAAAGGACTGTAATCTTCAGGATTAAAAATATCTCCGTACCTAACTTTATATAAATCGGTTAACATTTTTGATCCTCCATATTAACATCTACGCCCCTGTTCATCCCTCGAAAGAGGATTTCTGGGATAAAAACTACTCAATAGTTATACTTTTCAGGTACCAAATTTTATTTAAATTGGACAAATCCTTCCATTTCATAACATTATCTGTAGGTAGGTATCTAATAGGTACTTACACTATCAATATGAAATTTTGTATTTTAACAAAATCGATGATGTTTGATAACAACATATTTAACCGCTGAAATCTTTACTAAAATTGGAGGACTTGGCTGATACATAAACGCAGATAGGCACTAAATTTTTGATCAGCTATCACCATCACCTCATCATAACTGTAATTTATATTAAAGTCCAAAATTTTAATTAAGATATTACACAATCTTACTTAATAATGCCACCATTAATTACGTACACGTGTTTTTAACCATAATTTATTGTTTTATAATGTACTTGTATTTCGACGAGTTCCCTTTTTTAACAGACGTAAAAATACCTACATGCTAGTTAAATTTTACGGGCTACTAGACAAAATGCATTTATTAACTTAAGAACGATTTACAGTTTAAACTGTCACTATAAGTAGAACAACAAATATTTTAGTAATTTGTAGGTACCAATTACAAAAAGCCACGTAAAGATACTATACTTAATACTAACTTAATCCTCGTGCAAAGCATCATAATTACCTAACTTACGTACATATTTATGTAAATGCTTACCTATATTTTCATGAAAATCATACCATACTCACGCGATTTACTGAAAAGCCATATAATAAAGGCAACGTTAGCAAAGCGACGCTTTTCCATGAAAGTGAAATGTATCGAGGCAACTCGAGAAGCCATTTCCAGCAACGACTGACCTTATAACAAAGAGCCATTATTCTCTTATGGTGAAATGTAATGCCAAAGGTTAACCCAATATACAAAGTATTAAGCAATCAATAACATTTCCATTTTCATGGCCAGTTTTAACGAATAATTCAATTCTTAGTATCATTCAATGTTTAGTACATTTATGATTTTATAATTGAATTTAAGAATAAAACATTACAGATTTGAGAATGTTTGTCTCTGCGTCTGAATGTTTGTCTCCATTATTCCGATAACGCAACGGTTTTAAATGATATTTTTATGATAAAAACAGACACACTTACTTTTTTGTGTGTTTTATTTCGATATTGCTCCTACAAAAGATATCTACAACAATCAGTTTATCAATTTGATGAACCAAATCCCAAGTGGTAAAAGTCGCGGAAAATAAGTACCTAGTTTGTTTGTAAATTAAAGGTTACTAGATGTATGTAATTTACTTTAATATATTATTGTTTTCTCGGCACTACATTCGGTTGTTGTTTGTAGATACGACAGACATGTTAAAACTTTGCTTTGAGAATAACATAAGTAGTTCTTATCTAAGAAAATACATAACACCCGAAAAAAGTCGGGTTACAAAATGAAAGCTCATGGCACGGCATTAATACAAGAACAGCCAGGATTGCCGGGCCGCCGGGTACGCTCCGAGATGTTATCAACAGGCGTTAAGGAAGTCTCAGGAAACTCCAAACGACTTCAAAAGATCGCTTCGTAATGTTTGACTTAGGTAATCTATTTCGGAAAGACTTCTGGGAAGCCGTAAGATGTGACCTCTACTGCTATTGGTAGTTGTATCAAATCATATTAAAGAAGTAACACTGGCATTAAGGCGACTACTAAAGCTAAGTGCTGCCCCCAAAGCCCCCAATTGATTTTATTTCATTACTTCTAAACAAAATCAATTCTCAAATAACTAGAACAGTATCATTTTAGCAAATTACCTCTAGTATAATATATTGAATCACAGTAAACTTTTCATATTTTTTTTTATAAAGTCGAACTTGTCGCTAACGCCAAAAGCGGCCGCTTTTAGCAATAATGTGAAATACGAAAGAATGCCAGAATGAAAAGCAGTTAACAGTGATTCAATAAATACTTGAGGTAATTTGCTAAAATAAAACTGTTCTTGTTTTGTAAGAATTGATTTTGTGTAGAAAAATTAAAATTAAAACAGTTGGGGACAGCACTTAGCTCTAGTAGTCCCCTTAACTAACTGTTCTTACTGTCGTCGGAAGCAAAATCAGATGAGTAATCATCCGGACAGTCGTGCGTGGCTCATTGCTATTCTCTGATAAGGTAAGTAATTCCATTTTTCCAAATGTTAAATCACGCATAACAGGTCTACAGTCGCATCAAGATGAGTTCAAGATACATAAGAGTGTTTCATAGCAAACACAGTAGTGTGCAATGCTAAGTTGGGACATGCATGTACTTACTTTGTTTGTTCTGAAGTACTCTAACAGACAGCACTATGCTACAGCAGGACGAATATCCACTTCAAATGAAGAAAGAAACCTTAGGGTAATGTATAAACAACAGGAATGTTATGTACAGTATACGCCTAATTCTATATGTAACGTTTTTGTTGTCTTAAATTGCTCTCTTCACAACGATTACCGAAGAATTAAGAAGATTCAGGACCTGAAGGCTCAACACACAATTATGAAAGAAGTGGAAGCGGAATTGAAGAATACTTAAATGTAACATTTGACAGCATCTAAAGGTGTGCCTATGTATAATGTGACCATTATATTTAGCTCAGTCATCTAATTCTAAACTATGAAGATGCCCATGTACTTTTTATTCAGATAATTGTATTTTGAATGTACATCTATAGTATACTATAATATGCACTATTAAATACAAAGGAAAGAGCATTGTAAGATAGGTACGCTTCGGCGGCATTTGACAGCCCGGGTCCTCCCCAGGGGATGATACTCCTTAACTCCTTAACTTAACTTAACTCCTGGGATAATTCAGATGGCACTTCCGATAACGGAATTCCGTTATCGGAAGTGCCATCTGAATTATCCCAAGTATTTGATTAATCCTTTTAGTATGATTTTTTTTTACTGTTATATTTAACTTATCCCGTTAACCTAATGTACGTCTTTGAGCCATTTCGGCAATAAATAACAAGATTTGATTACGTTATCCAAAAAGAAAACACTTAGAACTGGTGTCCCAAACAAGAACTGTTCACGACTGAATTTATTTAGGCAGCTATTCATGTTCAAAACCTACCCTAATGCAAACTCAATGTTACGTGCAGTACAAATCTCTACGTCTACTCTAACCGTCTCGTTTTGTTTACATACATTTCACACCAGCGCCTCTAGCGGAAACTATTATACTCTAAAAATGGCAGTAGGTATGAGTTCAATCGAACGATTTCGTTTGCTTTGTTAGTTTTCGAGTAGCTTTTGACAGTAAATTGAGTTACTCGTTTGACATCTCACCTATAGTAAACGGAAACGAAAATCAAAACCTAATTAGTTTTATTCGTCACTGATTTAGAAAGTACCATGACATGGTCAATTTTTTGGAGCACTGGAACTTAGAACTTAGGTTAGGTATTTTAAAATGGTACGATGGGTACCATATTGCAGCCTGTTTGTTTGTTTTTTAATTACGCAAAATCAAATTATACATAAGTAAGTACACTATATAAAAACCCGCCTGTCAAGCGTGGCACTTATGGAAAAATCTTCCTTACAAATAGGCTGCAACGTTTAAATATTTTATGATCTTTTGCATTGTAACTAAAAAATATTTTATTCAAAAAAATTACTTACAGAATATATTTTGATTTAATTCAGGTTGACTAAAATATTATTTGGATTTCTTTAGTATAGGCTGGGGCAGTTTGCGCAGGACTCCTTCCTCTTGGTAATCCAGGTTGCATGGCTTCAAAAACTCCTGCGTGTGTTCGTGGATCCATTTGTTTGCGACTGTATTAACACAATTAAACCAGTAAAGGAAGGTCATTTATAACAATATTTTCTTTTTACTGTGACAATGTGACATGACGTATGCAGAGTATACCGGTGTTTCATAAGTACAAGGTATTAAAATAACTGTCATTTTGAAAAACCAAAATCTAATTACAATTGCCTATGTATTATATCGGTTTTCTAAAAATGTTTTTTTTTCTATTTAAATATTTATACGAAAAATTTCGGAAAAAGATCGGTAAGTCATCGATTATATTTAAGTCTTGAGCATACCAAAGTAGCAGCAAGATGCAAGTTAAAGTGCAGTTACACAACAGGCCAAGTGTTCTGCGCCGCGTCGCTTTGGTAGTGAGTCCAGTCCAGAGAGTCCAGCAGTCCATCGCGCCATAAGCGATTGTCAAATGTTATACATTTTTTTAAAACCGTGTTATAGTTATCGATACAAATACTATTGCATCAGTGCGAAAAACAAATTCGATTATGCAGACTACTTTATCTCCAGAGTCCGTATCGTTGGATCTTTTAGCCATACTGCCCGTCACACTGAACGCAGTTTAACAGCGGCTGACCTGCGTTTGGTATGCTAAAGCCTTTGCGCTACACATTCAGCCGATATTAATAATCTACCCTCAGTGAGAGATAGGCCTATCTGAGATTACTTGCCTAGATATTTTTGTTACTTTGTTCAAAACAAAAACGTTTGCTAAGCAACAAAACAGGTTAAGCCTATCTCTCACTAAAGAAAGGTTATTACTTACGGCCGGTCCCAATAATCTATCTATCGCCAGTTTTGACATTTCGGAGATAGAAAACAACTTCTGTCTTTGTTTCTCTGGACGGCAAAATAAGAAATAGAAACTGGTTCCTATCTACGAAATGTGTAAACTGGCGATAGATAGATTATTGGGACCGGCCGTAAGACGTTAGTTTATTTCCAAGTTCGAGTTACTAGTATAACATTGAATACCATGTAATATAAAAAAGTAGATACACAATTAGCGCCAAAAAAGTGTCCTAACTAAATGTACACCCATTTGACATAAGGGTACTACCTATACCTAGGTAACACTGAAAACGTATAGAAAATGAAAAACGGCTTAATGTAGGTAGAAAGTTGCCAATACTTTTATTGTTTTTCGAAGTAATCTCCGTTCCTCTCTACAAATCGTCGCATTCGATGGAACCACTGAGAAAAGCAGTGGGGCTATTCTTCCTTAGGGGTCTCTTCTATGGCATTTTCGTACGCTTTCACCGCATCTTCAGGGCTCGTAAAGCGAATACCTTGAATTTTATCTATAGTTCTTGGAAATAAATGAAAGTCGCAGGGCGCCAGGTCAGGACTGAGATAATGAGTCATCCGCCAGATGACTCATTATCTCGACACCTGCGATAGTCCAATATTCAACAGTCCATTTTGCGGAGTGCGCTGAAGCATTGTCGTGGTGAAGGAGGATCCTGCTTCCTCGAAGCTCCCTGTCGTCGAATTTTTTCCAGACAACAGGCAAACAGCGATTGACGTACCAGTCTGCAGTAACTGTCCTTCCATCTTCTAGCACAACTGTCGCGAAATGACCTTTCCGACCAAAGAATGAGGCAATCATCTTTTTTTCTTGACTTCTTCCGTTCTTTACCTTAGTTAGCCGATCCTCGAAAGGAAACACCCACTGAGATGATCTCATTTGGTTTCGGGTTCGTAGCAATTTATCCAACTTTTATCACCTGTGACCATGTCAAATACAGCATTTGAGTCACCGCCGTTAAACTTATCTATCATTTGGCGACACCAGTCCATGCTAAGGTGTTTCTGATCGTCGGTTAAAGTATGGGGAATCCATCTGGTACAAAGCTTCCTGACGCCTAAATGTTCGTGTAATATTTTTTGAACTTGACTCATACTAATGCCTAGGCTTGCCCGTATCTGCTGATAGGTCACTCTCTTATCTTCCTCTAACATGCATCGCACAGCACTGATGTTGAAGGACGTCCCTCACGCGGATCATCATTAAAATTGCTACGTCCACGCTTAAACTCGTTAAACCAATTGTAAATAGTGGCACGAGATGGAGCTTCATTAGCATGTTGTTTAGTAAGCCCACAACGAAAGTCATAATAAATCATTAACCGAAAATTTTCTCGCTTAAGGTTCATTTTTACGTGTCCTGTTTAGCGTTGAAAAAAGCGGGAAATTTTCCCGTTTTTTTCAAATTCCGTCGTTTTTATACAAGTTTTTTTCGAAAGTTTCAAGAAAAATAAGAATGAAATATTTCATGTTTTTTATTAATAAAACGGAAAAATATGAAAGAAACGGTATTGATGTTTTTTTTGTGGAATATTTTTACTTTTTTTCGTCGACAATCGTCGTTGGGAGCAGTCGTGTCGTTGTTGCTTTTTTAATTCCGCTAATAATTTTAAACGAAAGTGAACGTAATTTCTTAACTTACTAATTACACTAACGGCGAGTTTGGAGTGCAGTGTTTTAAGCAAAAATCACGAGTATTCAATAGTGCGTTGAAGGTCACGGACCCAAGCGGGGTACCTCTTTCCTCACCGCTACGATAAGAGACCAATAGAAATAATTGCTATCTCTTTCTAACCGGACCAGTGTGAAGTGCGCGTACGATCGACCGATGTCTTATAAAAACAAGATGAGTCACTGCGCCGCCTGTCCCGGTAACATCGTAGATGATTGCTTTATGAAATGTAATAAATGCGCTAAAAAATACCATCTCTTGTGCGTCAATATAAGTGAGGATGATTTCGAAAATATATCGCCCGACTTCAAACGCTGTTGGATATGCCCTATATGTCTAATTAAACAGCCTAAAAGCGAAAATTCGAATAATCCAGTGCGACCATCTACGCCTACCGGCTTAGCTGACATGACTTTTATTAGCACTCGGCGTAAACTGCAAAGTAGAACCGATAGCGAGCCTAACCTACATTTATCGTCCACTACGGTGGTTAACACTGACAATGTTCCGAGATATAATACGCGACGAGATACGTGGCGCTTTAAAGGAATTTATGACTGAATGTATGCAGCAATTTAATAACAACATTAAATCACAATTTAGTGACATATCTACTCAACTATCCGATTTCAAAACGTCATTGGAGTTTCTTAGTGGCAGCTTTGACGACTTCAAGGCTGGTTTGTCCACTGCTGAGAAGGATATTACAGTCTTAAAAAAAGGAAACGAGTCCTTAAAATTCGAGCTCCAATCTTTGAAGACCCGCTTTAACCAGTTCGACCAACTTTCACGTTCGACTAATCTGGAGATTCAATGTGTTCCTGAACACAAGGCTGAAAACTTACTGGGGCCTAATTCGCGTAACCGAATCGCAGTTCGATCGTGGTTGAATTGGACGATTTTGACATTTAGCCCATACTAGAACTGTCAAAAACCTGTCGTTCAATTACGATTGTGATACGATTTGGTTACGCGAATAAGGGGACTGTCCCCTAGGGGACACAAACCAAACCAAACAAGAGGGTTACAAACCAAAACGAATGAGTTGTTTTTAAGTACAACATTGTGTGAGTACGACATTATCATAATGAGTGAAACTTGGCTAAATAATAGTATTAAGGACTCGGAACTATTTTGTGATACTTACAATGTTTTTAGGCGTGACCGTAATATTAATCCATAACAAAAAAGCTACATGAAGGAGGTGTATTAATCGCAGTTTCGAAAAAAATTAATGTACGTAGATGTACTAATTACGAAAGTTATTGTGATGATTTGTGGCTAGAATTTGATATTATTGTGGAAAATAAACCGGAGAAGCTGTTAGTATGTGCTATATATCTGCCTTCACCTACCCCCACACATGTTATGGAACATTTTTGTAGTAACGCGAATATAGTGTGTAGTAACTATAATCATATATTAATTTGTGGCGATTTCAATCTAAGTAACGTAATATGGAGTGGTGATCCGGGTTGCGCCCTTTCGGCGAGTGTATCTAACAGTAACTTTAACTCACAAATCGCTTTAGACTTTCTGTCGTATAATAATCTAGAACAGTTTAACTATATACAAAATCACAATAATCGGTCCCTAGACCTTATTCTTACAAATATATCAATTTCTAATATTACCTCCCCAACTATTCCCATCAGTAAAATCGACTTGCATCATCCCCCGATAGAATTTTGTATTGATCTTGTTAGTGACATAAAAAGGCTTAACATTAATAATACTAATTTAAAAAAAAGATTTCATAAAGCTAATTACGACCACATATGCGCATTTCTGGAACAGATTGAGTGGCAAGAGCTGTTCGACAAATGCTCTTCAGTCGAAATCATGGTTGAAAAGTTTTATATTATGATTAATGAAGTCATTATAAAATTCGTGCCTCAATCTCCAATTGCCTCTAATAAAACTCCCGCTTGGTTCACATCTCAATTGAAACGGCTTCTTAATGAGAAAAATAAATACAGAGTCCGTTATTTGAAATATACAAATCCCTTAGATCAATTGACATTTATATCTTTAAAAAAGAGATGTGCAACCTTAGCGACTCAGTGCTACAATAATTACATTTCAATAATTGAAAAATCAATAAGATCTGATTCTAAATTTTTCTTCTCTTATATTAAACAAAAAAATTGTAACAATTCCTCTTTTCCTTCAATACTCTTTAATGATGAAACGGCAACTACCGGTCCTGAAATGTGCAATATGTTCGTGAACTGTTTTTCAATTTCTTATGACAGCACTATTAAGCCTAATCCCGACAACAGTGCTCTTAAAAATGTAATAGAACCATCCAACTCTCTTAGTTCTATTAATTTCTCTGAGGAACAAGCACTTAAGCATCTAAAACGAGTCGATCGGAATAAAGGTGCTGGGGCAGATGGAATACCATCCTTGTTTGTTAGTAATTGCGCTAAACAGCTGTCACTTCCACTAACTCTAATTTATAACAGGTCACTATCCACGGGAGTATTTCCTTCTATCTGGAAAGTAGGGCTAATAATACCAGTACACAAATCCGGTGACAAGACTCGTGCTGAAAATTACAGGCCAATAACGATTCTGTGTATATTCGCTAAAATTCTTGAAAACCTGTGTCCAATTATTACCTGGCACACAAAAACGCTGGTCTCTGATTGCCAGCACGGATTTGTTAGTGCTCGCTCAACTACCACCAATCTTGCAAACTTTCTGGAGGATGTTACCGATTCTGTGGATGCTCGCATACCCGTTGATGTCATATACACAGATCTCTCAAAGGCCTTCGATCGAGTTCCTCATTCCTTGCTTCTGCATAAATTACGTCAATATGGTTTGGACGGTAACCTTCTCCAATGGTGCGCCTCCTACTTGAGCACCAGATCCTCTAAGGTAGTTTTGGGTGGTTCCGAGTCTGACCCGTTTCCTAACCCTACTGGCGTAGCCCAAGGATCACATTTAGCCCCAATATTTTTTGGCCTTTTTATTAATGACGCGGTAGCACGCTTAAAAAACAGTAAAACATATTTGTACGCGGATGATTTAAAACTAATGAGACCTATCGATAACATTAACGATGTCCGCTTATTACAAGAAGACCTGCACCGCCTGGAACAATGGTGCACTGAGAACGGCATGTTGCTCAATGTTGATAAATGTTTCTACATTCAATTCACCAGAAATCACGAAACTTCTTCTAACACATACACCCTAGCGAACAAGTCGATAAAGGAAGTAGAATCAATCCGCGATCTCGGCGTCATACTGGACAAAAAACTAACTTTTAGGGACCATTACAACCAAATTGTGTGTAAAGCATTGAAATGTCTAGGTTTTATTACGCGGAATAGTAAAAATTTCAAAAGTATAGCCACAGTAAAATTTCTTTATCTCACTTTGGTGAGATCTACCCTAGAATACAGCAGTGTAATATGGAATCCTTTTTATGAAGTCCACTCCAAGAAAATTGAGCGCGTGCAAAAGAAATTCATGTATTTCCTATCATATAAATATAATTTGGCTAAAAAACTAAAATCATATGAAAAACGCTTATATCATTTCAAGTTGTCCTCTCTTAAGAATCGGCGCAAGCTACTAGACCTTGCTTTCCTTCATAAGCTAGCCAATGGAAATATAAATTGTCCACCACTACTTACAAAACTAAACTTCAAGATCACACTAAAACTGCCTCGTGGTTCTAGATATGTGCTATTTACACCCAAATCATTCAAAAGTAATCTTGGCCGTAACTCTCCACTAAATAGGTTACAAGCACTTTACAATTGTATTAGTAAAAACGAAGATGTAGATATATTTAAAGATAGCTTAAATAGATTCAAAAAGAATGCGCTTCCTAAAATTTCTGAAATTTAACTTCTCACTTTATTCATTTTTTGTATTACCTATAACATTAGAATTTAATCTCGGCTTGTATGCTAAGTAAATATAATATTAGGAAATTGCGTTAACATGTAATTTAGACAACCTTTGTTTTTTTATATAATTTT
The DNA here is from genome assembly GCA_949315895.1 of Anania crocealis. NCBI lineage: Eukaryota > Metazoa > Arthropoda > Insecta > Lepidoptera > Crambidae > Anania > Anania crocealis. The sequence goes on from OX438856.1 coordinate 5,804,507, forward strand.
CTGCTCCCAACTACTATTTATTTATAAACTTTCCGTGGCGGACTTTAAGTAAGGCAGCACTATGTACACGTAAACCGCAGAATGTAATACTTGTTTATAAGGTGTATGTCTTGTTGTCTGTTCTAAATTAATAAATAAAATTATGTTTTGGATTGGAGGGTAGAGTGTTCTTTTTTCTTGGTTTGTTGTCATGCGCTAATTCCGCCTGGGCCCACAGATAGTTCATATCACGCACGCCCTACTGTTATCACTGCAAGCATTTATAATAGTTAGTTTTTGGATTTCATTGAGTAATTCATAAATCACGTTGCATCATTGTTTTAAAACTTGGTAGTAAAATCGTTTTTTTCCAATCGTTTTTTTTCAATATTCGAAACAAACGACGAAAATTTTAATAAAACTGGTTTTTTTCCTAAGGTTTTTTTCGGATATATTTCAATGTAATAAACCAATAAAACGGTAAAAAACGAACAAACGTTTCTTTCACCGAAAAAAACAATTTGTTTCTTTCGGAATTTTCAACGCTAGTCTTGTTAAACGTGAAAATGAACACGTTTTAGATTTGCCACCAATTCACAAAAACAAATGAGAAATGAATACTACAACAGGTTAACACAAAGTTCTAAAATTGCAATTCAAAAAAGTTTTTATTAGCAATGTTTCTAACTGGTCAGTTCTAAACATTTTCAGTGTTACCCACGTATCAATCAAATATTATATCAATCAGACACATAACATAAACAGGCACTAAATACTATTGCGTGCCTACATAATTTGGCCGGGTTATATAGTTAAAGAAATATGTTAAGAAGACTTGAAATTACCTATTGAAATCGTCAAATAATATTTGATCAACATTTACAATATAAATTCTCACCCCACTTGGAGCCGCGCAGCACGGGGCAGGCGGCGTGGCGCGTGGCCAGGTCGCCCTCGCCCGACGGGTGCAGGTTGAGCCAGAACGCTTATGTGAGTTATGAAGTGCTCACCCCACTTGGAGCCGCGCAGCACGGGGCAGGCGGCGTGGCGCGTGGTCAGGTCGCCCTCGCCCGACGGGTGCAGGTTGAGCCAGAACGCTTATGTGAGTTATGAAGTGCTCACCCCACTTGGAGCCGCGCAGCACGGGGCAGGCGGCGTGGCGCGTGGCCAGGTCGCCCTCGCCCGACGGGTGCAGGTTGAGCCAGAACGCTTATGTGAGTTATGAAGTCCTCACCCCACTTGGAGCCGCGCAGCACGGGGCAGGCGGCGTGGCGCGTGGCCAGGTCGCCCTCGCCCGACGGGTGCAGGTTGAGCCAGAACGCTTATGTGAGTTATGAAGTGCTCACCCCACTTGGAGCCGCGCAGCACGGGGCAGGCGGCGTGGCGCGTGGCCAGGTCGCCCTCGCCCGACGGGTGCAGGTTGAGCCAGAACGCTTATGTGAGTTATGAAGTGCTCACCCCACTTAGAGCCGCGCAGCACGGGGCAGGCGGCGTGGTGCGTGGCCAGGTCGCCCTTGCCCGACGGGTGCAGGTTGAGCCAGAACGCTTATGTGAGTTATGAAGTGCTCACCCCACTTGGAGCCGCGCAGCACGGGGCAGGCAGCGTGGCGCGTGGCCAGGTCGCCCTCACCCGACGGGTGCAGGTTGAGCCAGAACGCTTATGTGAGTTATGAAGTGCTCACCCCACTTAGAGCCGCGCAGCACGGGGCAGGCGGCGTGGCGCGTGGCCAGGTCGCCCTCGCCCGACGGGTGCAGGTTGAGCCAGAACGCTTATGTGAGTTATGAAGTGCTCACCCCACTTGGAGCCGCGTAGCACGGGGCAGGCGGCGTGGCGCGTGGCCAGGTCGCGCTCGCCCGACGGGTGCAGGTTGAGCCAGAACGCTTATGTGAGTTATGAAGTGCTCACCCCACTTGGAGCCGCGTAGCACGGGGCAGGCGGCGTGGCGCGTGGCCAGGTCGCGCTCGCCCGACGGGTGCAGGTTGAGCCAGAACGCCGCCGCACCCTTCACGGGGAACACACTAAGGCCGAGTTTTGTGAACACAGTCGCACCACCCTGTGCCACGTCTGACATCTGACGACAAAATAAAAGAGAATGGGTAATGTGTACTCATAATAAAGTTAGCTTTTGCATCGGCCAGACTGAGATAGACATGATTGACCCCACTTGATAATTATTGATACCGCCATGTTGCCTAATTGTTTAAAGCCAATATTATATTTATATTATAATCATTTAATATGTGTATTATACCTAGTAGGTATTTTTTATGAAAAATATTTTGACATATGATTTAAGTTTATGTAGAGTTCGCCAATAGACTAATGTAATTTGTTGAAAATACGAATGCAATTTCCTATTTAATGATTTTCATTGATTGATCGGGTTAATCGTAATAGTAAATTCATAACCTTTTTTTTATTGTGAGCTAATGTATTGTTACTTTTAAATAGTGATTAAATATAATATAAATAAAAATTAAGGAAACTACGAGGGCGGGTCAATAAGTCCGTGACTTTTGGAATAAAACACAGATTTTTTGATAAACAAATCATTTTATTTTTCAACGTAGTCTCCCTTGAGCTCTATACACTTTGTCCAACGCTTCTCCAATTTTGTTATCCCTTCCAAAAAATATGATTTGTCGTGGTCCTCAAAATAGGCCTTTGTTTGCGAGATGACTTCATCATTGGAGTCAAATCTTTTTCCACCAAGCCATTTCTTCAGGTTTGGGAACAAAAAGTAGTCACTCGGAGCCAAATCTGGAGAATAGGGTGAATGAGGGAGCAATCCATAGCCCAATTCATGGATTTTTGCCATGGCAACTGCACATGTGTGCACCCTTGCATTGTCTTGGTGGAAAAGAACTTTTTTCTTGGCCAAATGAGGTCGGTTTTTTTTCAAATCGTCATTGAAGCGGTCCAATAAGTTGGGCTAATATTCCCCATTGATTGTTCTTCCCTTTTGAAGGTAGTCAATGTGGATTATCCCACGTGCATCCCAAAAAACAGTCGCCATAACTTTATTGGCTGACAAACCCGCCTTGGCCTTCTTTGGCGCCGATTCACCCTTAGAAACCCACTGTTTTGACTGTTGTTTGGTCTCTGGTGTGTTGTGATGGATCCATGTTTCGTCCATGGTTACAAAACGGCGCAAAAACTCCTCCATATTGCGATTAAACAACGCCAAACCTTCCTGTGAAGTTGTTACACGATTGCGTTTGTGGTCGACTGTGAGCAAACGCGGCACCCATCTTGCGGAAAGCTTTCTCATGCCCAATTGATCTTTTAAAATTGAAACCACTGAGTCATGCAAGATCCCTACGGCTTCCACAATCTCTTGCACTTTCAATCTTCGGTCGGCCAACACCATATCGTGAATTTTTTCGATTGTTTCGGGTGTAGAGACCTCAACTGGGCGTCCAGGACGTTCGGCATCTTCAGTGCTTTTACGGCCACAACGAAATTCAGTAAACCACTTTTTTACCATTGAAATCGATGGTGCAGAGTCCCCACAGTATTTATCAAGCTTAGCCTTGGTCTCGGTAATGGTTTTTTTTCGCAAAAAATAATGCTTAATAAGCACACGAAATTCACCTTTTTCCATTTTTTCCTCAAATTACTGGGTAGTCTGATAAAAATAGCTGTCAAACACAAACTAACTGACGCAGCAAGTTCAAATTTTGATAGGAATCAACTGACAGATACCTGTTGACAGGAGTAGTGTTGCTTTTTCAGTAAATAGGTCAGAAATTCAAAAAGTCACGGACTTATTGACCCGCCCTCGTATATTCATTTAGAAAAAAACTTACATAAAATAGTACGGTGGCAATCCTCTTGCCGTTGTAATCATTTTGAGATACAGCATTTTTCTGAAATTTTAAAATTAAGTACATAGTTGGGTTGGCAGACAATCTAGAACAACGTGGATTGGCGGCACATTATTACCTCTTTTCGTACATGAAACATGCTTATACATGTCATTACGATACGGCGCAGGTGTAAACTGGTGTAAACGATAAAGCAATAACGGACCTTAATCATTACGCTCCGCGTTGCTTATTGGTAAAGTTTATATGCGTAGCCTCATACCGAGATTTTCACATTGGGCGTTAGACATCCTGGTACCGATGGAACCTTATATAGAATCGTCATATTCTTTGTAAGTGTAGTCATGTAATAGGAATATAGCATTTTAATATTTATAATGTTTCTTATATCCAAACAGTTATACTGTATAAATCAATTATCAAATCTAAATGACCCTGCTCTATTGGTGGTCATACAGGATGAAATTTTAACCACCTTCAAAATTTGAATACATCAATCCACGAGACAAAAAACAAATGACGTATTTTTTCTTTTGGTAGAGCCCAGTACAAAAATGTCAAGATAAAGCACTTAGAAAATGTCTAAATCTAAAATCTGTGTCACATCATCATCACGCCTACCTCAGTCCACTGCTGGACTGGCCTCTCCAAAAGAAGGATTTTGCCATAATCTGGGCAGTCTCGATCCACATATTGATTTGATTTGTAATTTAATGAAAAATATATTCACTGGATATCATAATGTCATATTTCAATGTGCTGGTCTTGGTGCGAGTTGCAATAACTTAACTTTTCTCGAATTAACCTAATGGGGGCTATCGCTAGTGAATTTGCCACTAGAGGCGCTAGTGTCGCGTGAGGTCCAATATCATTCACTTTGTACTGGTTTTAGCAGAATTTGTTGCATAAATTATAATTTCTTTAATTTACCTGCTGGAAACTGATCTCCTTCGTAAAATATCGCAAATATGGATTATTTGGCGATTAATGTGAACGCTTTAAAAGCGGAATTAAGAAAAAGCGCAAAAATAGGCGGCCTCAAGAGCAACTATTTCAGAAGTTAGTTTGTTGATACCAAGATAGTTATTTATAAACAATATAACCTTAATTAGATTCAAGATATAACACTTTGTTTCGGCGCCAATCGCCTTTGACAGCTATACCTCCGGACCCCAGTCTACAGTGGCGCCAACTGGTGAACAAAGAAACGGTAGTCCCAATTCTACTTAATTCGTCCTAACTTTACTTTTTTTTCGGAAATCTAGAACTTAACTTTAGCCTTTGGTTTTCTTTAATTGGTATTCTTTATAAAATTAAATAAATTAATAAACGCGGTACTTCTTTAGTAGCGGAAGAGATGGGGTGGTGCTATTAAATTTTATGGCGGCACCCTTCTGACGTTGTGCCACCTGCTGTCTTGTTTTTAAAGTACTTACCGTAGTGAAGTCATAATGTGGAACATAGTGCCCTCCGATACCGTAATTGGCGATCTGCAAGCTTTCAGCTGTTAGCATGCTGAGACCAGTCATGTCGGCCACGCGTTGCGACACGCGTGCCACCACCGGTGACACCCAATCATCCAGCCAAGCCGACTTACTGATGCGGAACTTAGCCGGGATCACAGCTCCTGTGTCAGCACTTAGGACCGCTGCACGCTTGAACTGAAAAGAAAAACATACTTTTGTATCAATTGAAGAATGTGTACAGTGGTTTGTAGTGGTAGGATAAAATATTCTTACGTGTTAAAGCGCCGTTTTGTGCCTCTTTACAAAACAAAATCAGATTTTACTGTTAAGATTAAACAAGATCTAATTATGTTACTGTGAAAATAATAAATTATTACTTTGAAAAGTTCCTTAAAAATCTTTATTTTCGAGAGCCTCATATGATATTTAAACACGTTTGAATATCATAAAAGCTCATCCAACTAGCCATCTTAGAAATCTAAGTAAGTAGTACAAACGAAATCACACCAACATATTTTAGCTGTACTTAACATTTTTTGTGCTTTTTTGTGCCGGCACAAAAACAGAATAGCGGGACCTCTTTTCTTCCTATGTGTTTTAAGAGGCGATTAGAAGACGGGCAGCACCAATGATATTATATTAAAACGAAGCAGATATGTTATAAGCGCGCACGTTGTGAAGACTCAAATAACTAGCCCACCTAATCAAGACGTTTTTTACAACGTTCTCGTCGAGTGCAGTCACGAGCGGTAATCATTAAAAATTATAGCCATCTCTTTCATTTGCGTGCTATTTCCGATCTTTTGTTCTGCTTAACAGTAAAACATGTCAATGTGTGCAGTTTTGGATTGCTCGGAACAGATTTAATACGCGAATTACATGAAGGTGACATATCTATACTTTAAAATATCGTTGGGCAACACCTTATGTTCTCCACCATTGGACAAATTGCCTACCCGTCAGTCAAGCGAGGCGACAATGGCATAACTAGGCATAATATCGTGCTCCTTAAATATCACTTCAAATTAAGCAATTATTGAATCTCTATACAATTTCCATATCGCTTTTCATCCCTTCAAAGGATGATTATCTTGAATGTTATGTCCTTTCATATGGTCTCTCTCTATATTACATAACTGTGGAAACTTTACTGATTGCTGTATTAGTTTTAGTGTGACTACCTATTTATCTATGACTATCAACATTGTTTGTTTCTCTAAGACCAATAAACAAATAAATTCACCAAAATCAGTTAAAAAAATAACTTCAATCATTTATTTTCTAAAAAAAAAAAACATCTAATTCAGTTCAGCGGTGAAAGCGGGAAAACGTGACAGACACTGCTATTTTTGTATTTTCAAAATTAGTATTTTCATATTTTGTGTTTCAAACCTTAGGCTTAGCAATTTGTTGTATAAATTGTATTTCGGCGTCGCTCATGACATCATGAAACAGGACGATATCAGGCTGCAAGTAAAGATACTCCATCTTGATGGGCGCTAGTCGCAGAAATGCGTGGTTTTCGGTCAAGTATCGGCAATACAATCTGAAACGTATGTTTAACGCCATAAATTTGGCATGCCCAGACAGACATAAAGAATGCATAAAGGTCATTTGCAAGATTTCAATAAAATGTTAGGTACTGTGAAAATGTGCGTCTTATGTTTGGCATCTTAACTATCACAGATATTCATATTCCTATGTATGCAGTATACCTACAGGTGACTACTAATTCGTAATGAATGAAAGAGATGCGCATTGCGTAAAAAAAGTGTTGCTAGGAGGCCATGTCAAAAGTTTTAGATTCTTGACGGACATTTTCTAAGTGCTTTATCTTGACATTTTTGTACTGGGCTGTATCAAAATAAAAATTACACCATTTGTTTTTTGTCTCGTAGATTGTTATATCAAAATTTGGAAGGTTGTTTCATCCTGTATTCATCAAACATCCACAATTAATCAATGAAATGGGAGTCTACTTTAAGAAATGCGCAGGTACAAAAATATGCATGTAATACGTAACTACATTAAAAAACATTGGTGGTAAAAATTGCAAACCTTTTGGCAATTAGAGCAGGAACATCCATTTGTCCTCGACATAAAATTTTGTAGTCATTATATTCTTTCAAGTATGATAAGTCGACCTCGGTCATTGCCTGTGTTATTTTAGGTTCTTCTTCTATCATCTATATTTATTGTAATAAGTTTTAATTATATTAAGAATCCACATTACTTAGAAAACTTTGTAAAACAGCATTTGATTGAGAATTAACAGATATTTTTGCACAGCTGGCTTTACGACTGCATGGACGGATTTTTTACACAGGTCCACCACGACTCTATTGTTCTTTTATCCCCACTGGGTCCATAAAGTTTTAAAATGTATTTTTAAATTTTCATATCCTGCGGAACAGTCCGGACTCCGGATTCGCCTGTTTTCTGTATCTCATCTTTCTCTCTGTGACACCTTTCGTGTATTCTTCTTATAATGCGATATTTGCGGTTAATTTGGAGATGAAATATTTTCAGAAAATTTTATAAGATGCGATTCATGAGCGGGTTATTTGCGGTCTCTCTGGCAACGAATATCAAAACCAGGGACCGGATTAGCGGCTAATTTTTAAAACCCCTTTAAGTGGTCATCCTTACGATAGGCTTACCCTTTCGTATAGGTAATCCTTTAAAAAGCTTATCCAGACAAAAGGCTTACCGTATCCCTATAGGGTTACCCTATCCTTATGATAGGCTAAGCGTTTACCAAATCATTGAAAGGTTTTTTTTCCGCTTTATTGATAGGGTTTTTCCCCCCGCGTCTCGCCCGAGATCGCCTTTTCCATCGTTCGTTGGTCAATGGTCAAACACATTTATTCATAATGCGCCTGCTGCCGTTGCCCTACACACCTGTGTTATATCAGATGACTATTATTTTACTTGTAATGGCGTCGAAACGTAAATTAGAGAACAAAGATCTACGTAAATTAGAGAGTGAACCATTATTTACACAACCATCAGACACCAATCTAGGTAAGTACCTGTACTCTTAACATGTACTCGCGTGGTGTCCAACAGTTTTGTCGCCAGGGAAAGCGCTTCCTAAAGGGTTAGCCTATGAGATAGGGTTACCCTATGAGAAATGGTTTTTGTAAGGGTAACGGAACGTGCATGTTTTAACAGCTTATTTAAAGGGAAACCCTTTTAAAGGCTTTCCATATGATACAGTTAGTCGATCGAAAGGGTTACCAAGCAATAGGGGTTTTTTTATCCAATAAAAATATTTAAGCCTATCAATTAGCCGCTAAAAACCCGCGTCATGGAAAGCGCTTCCTGTCCCTGATCAAAACATTGCTAGAGCGCGTGTGATTGGCTGTTAGCGCATCCGGTGCCATCTTTACGAGATTTCAGTCAATCACGGAGCTGAACAACAAGTACGGCGGGAATCAAAATGTTCCTAATTGACAATGCTATCATTTTGGAAGTCAATAGAACTACTAATTACAAAAGAAATGACGTAGAGCAACGCTCTACCAAAGACTATTTTAGTTAAGAAAAAATGACTTACAATGTTATACCTACTAAACTGTGATTTTTTTAATGCTTAAAGTTCACTTTAGTAGAAGATTAGAGGACATAGGTACAATGATTTACCAAAACTGTGATTTTTTTTAATGTTTAGGTAATGGTGTAATATATTTTTGATTAGGATGAGATGATTTATATTATTGATTCTACCAAAACTGTGATAAGTCTATTCCAAAGACAGGCTGACACAACAATAAAGACTCCTTGTTCATCTAGTCACTTTATTTTATTTTAAAATTAATAATTTTAATTTCTATCCCTTTACCCAGCTTTTACTGTTGACTATACCAAATAGTCTCATGGACCCGCTGGGAAAGAAAACGCTTCTTTATTTTTAATATCTTGGACTTCTTGGGAATCAAAGTATAACTTACTTGAAAACAATAGAGCCGTGGACCTTTGGGAATAACCCGACTGGACGACTCTTTGATTTGTCAATCTTACAACTTCTTTAATTCACTATTAAACAAAGAAAGGAAATATGCTGGAAAGAAATAAATATGTATACAGGGTGAAATTTTAATCACTTTAAAAATAAAATATAGGCGTTCGGTATCGTATTTAGAGCCCATTTATGAAGTCAAAAATGTAAATCAAGCTTTCACCCGAAAATATTTTTCGCAACATAATTTTCAATTTTTACGGTCCTAGGCCTGATAAGGTATAAAGGGGAAATCAAAAACGTATGAACAGTATCGTAATGAATAAATGATATGCGAATCGCGTAAAAAGTGTTGCCAGGCGGCCGTATCAAAAAATTTAGATTTTTAACGTACATTTTCTAAGTGCTTTATCTTGACATTTTTGTACTGGGTTATACCAAAAGAAAAAATACGTCATTTGCTTTTTGTCTCGTAGATTATTATATTAAAATTTGGAAGGAGGTTAAAATTTCATCCTGTATATCATACCTTTTTTTTACTCTCCTGCTCATCAATACTCTTCTTATAAAGTAAGATATTTGCAGAGGCTCGAGTGTGTTCCGGGTTCAACTCGATCATCTTTTCAGTCCACTCTAAAGCCCTTTTGGGATCGGCTGAAAGTAAAATTCAAACAAAAACACTATAAATAATTCAATTAAGTTCAATACTACACAAATTATACGTTTATGGAAGTAGATACTCCTAGTAATACTTATTAAAACAATAATACTTAACGGAAAAATAAAACAATTAAAAATGGAAAGTAAAGCCTTAGATATAGGTATTTAATGTTATTATATAATAATATAAAAACAATATGCTTAATACTACAGATAGATACAAATACTCATATCAAAATGCAATAAAAAAGAGAACTTTCAGTAAAATATGCTATTATAAAAAACTAACATTTAGGTATTATTTTGACTGAATTTGGATTAACTGCGTTCTGACCTGTATCTGAACTATCGCGTTGCATGATTATTTTTAATGTGCAACGAGGATTATTCGCGATCATACCTTCATAAACCGCCTAACACTAAGTATTGTAGGTCAGTCAAACTTCAATCGGCCTATATTCAACGATCGGTGTGATGCCGTCGAAACGTCAAGCAATAAAATATGGTATTGCGCTATATATCTATCTATACTAATATTATAAAGCTGAAGAGTTTGTTTGTTTGTTTGTTTGTTTGAACGCGCTAATCTCTGGAAGTACTGGTTCGATTTTAAAACTACAAATTAAAACATCTGTATTACAATGGTGTAAGGACTTTTTTAACTCGTAATGGGGACTGCCGTTTCTTTGCTCACCAGTTGGCGCCACTGTAGACTGAGGTCCGGAGTTATAGCTGTCAAAGGCGATTGGCGCCGAAACAAAGTGTTATATCTTGAATCTAATTAAGGTTATATTGTTTATAAATAACTATCTTGATATCAACAAACTAACTTCTGAAATAGTTGCTCTTGAGGCCGCCTATTTTTGCGCTTTTTCTTAATTCCGCTTTTAAAGCGTTCACATTAATCGCCAAATAATCCATATTTGCGATATTTTACGAAGGAGATCACTTTCCAGCAGGTAAATTAAAGAAATTATAATTTATGCAACAAATTCCGCTAAAACCAGTACAAAGTGAATTATATTGGACCTCACGCGACACTAGCGCCTCTAGTGGCAAATTCACTAGCGATAGCCCCCATTAAGTCAACAAATTAATGATTACCAAAAAGTTTGTTTGTTTTGAGAGCTAACAAACTTTGTTCTTAATCATTAATTTGTACAGTACCTACCTATGTATAAATAAATTCCACTAACCGAGGTAATAGTGTGATAAACTTATGTATTCTAGAATGTCAGTCTCTATAAAGTTATACGTTTCATTTTCCTCTTTGTATTTTCGCAGAGCTTCAGTCATCCAGGCTAACGTATTATTGTAGTCATGTTCTTTGTATAGAGCTCGTCCAGTCTCAAAACAATCCTCTGCCGTCATTGGATTACTGTAAACAGAGTTAAATGTACAAAAGAGTAGATTATGTTTTTCACAATGTGGTAAAGTAGTAAAGTAAAGTAACAGCCTATAATCATTCCACTGCTGGAAAAAGGCCTCCATCATTAAATTCAAGTTACCACAGCAACGATGGGTGTACTGGCATAATCACCACGCTTGATCACAAACCCGAGCAATATTCGAAAATTTCAAACTTTTTGTTGCCCGACCCGGGATTTGAACCTGGGACCCCGAGATCTTGGCCCGGTATTTAAACCACTAGACCAACGGGTTCAATGTGTTAAGATAACCACAAAGTACAAAGTAGCAAATACAAACTATCAAGTGATACGTTCGGCAAATATCCCAAAATTACATTAGTTTTTGGTATTCCAAATAACCTGATGTGGCGCTTTGACACCTAATATTTACCACTGCTTTAGGTAAATTGTCTCCAGTGCCGCTTCACTACATAGTATAAAACAAAGTCGCTTTCTCTCCCTATATCCCTATGTATGCTTAAATCTTCAAAACTACGCAACGGATTTTGATGCGGTTTTTTTAATAGATAGAGTGATTGAAGAGGAAGGTTTATATGTATAATAACATCCATTAAATAGTGGAGAAATACTGTTATTTTTGAGATTTCTAATGTGATGTCGTAAATAATTCCATTTTTTCCGCTTACATTGCAAAAGCAGGCTGGGCTGAACCCTACGAGATTATGTTATGTTTTTATATACAACGTTCACAGTTTTTCTGTAGTGTATTCAGTATCAGCATTGCACCCGTGCGAAGCCGGGGCGGGTCGCTAGTGTGAAATAAACTGATACTTAGTCAAATATGTATCAGGACGGACTGCAGTTAGGTTGAATGATAGGGTTTATCTAGGGTAAAAAGAATAAACTAAAAAAGGAAAACGAGGCTGACTGAGAGACTGAGTATTATTATCACACAGCTCAAAGCAAGCTCATCGGTTCAAACACTACACAGATTGGACTGGAGCGTACAAATTGTTAATTGTACGATATATGTATGTACATTGGAAAAAATATGTACGGATTTATTATTACGCATCACATATAAAACTAATATTTTTAAATTTTAGTACTACTTAAATACTGACTGAAAATACTGACTTCATTAAAATATGTATGACCTTTCTAATCTAAATATAAGTGGACTTATTATCACGAAACATAATCGAAATTAGCAGGAGCGAAGCTACTACTAAAATGTTGACGTTAACTTATCATGCCTAACAATTTACCCAGTAGGAAATTAGTGAAAGATAGTCTGCTTACCTGTAAACCACACCGTTGAGCATACCCTCGGATAAATCATAGACATCGAGCTGATAGGTTTCCTGAAGTCGTGTTAAAGCCTCAGCTGTACCCGTCAGGTCTTCTAAAGTGGGATACTTTAAGCCTTCGTGATAAATTGTGATATTCTTCGAGTTTTCTGTACACATTAAAATTTTACTTTTAATCTTAAATCTTCTGAAATCTTATGAAATTTTACCAAGTCATTAAAAGGATTACTTACCTATACCATTTAGAATATGCTGTCGCATAAATTCCAGATCTAAAGTGAGCCTTTTTGTAAGTGTAAAGGCATTGATAGGATTGCCTATATAATTCGGAATGTCTTCCATAGCCTTTTCATGCTCCTTTGTGTAGAGATTTAAGCGCCTAATAATGAAATTGGTATTTTACAGCGAAAAATTGCTTCGTTTGGCAATAAATTTGATCATACTAATTTATATCGTGATCTGATCGTAGAACTATTCATATTATAAACTAGTAATAATAACACCGTTAGACGGCATGGGTACATACAATCAAATAATGTATCTAATTTTTCAATCATATTCTTAATGCTGTAAGCCAGCGTCGTTTCATCAATTGTTAGGAGTTTGCACTCTTAACACCCGAAAGAAACATCTTTACAGATGTTTGACAGTCAGTTAAGATGAAAAGCTATTTAAATACTTTATACCTATGATATTTTAGCAATTTAATTGCAATTATAATATCAGTATTTAAACTTGAAATGCATGGAGATGCAGGTTCGAATCCCGCCTGAGACATAATTTTTCAAGTTTAAATACTTATATTATAATTTCAATTAAATTGCTAAAATATCATATAAAGTACTAGGTCTTCGCGCGCGGCTCTGACCGCGTGAACTCACGTCATATCGCGCGGTCGGAAACCTGTGTGTGCCTAGCGGTGGCATATAGAAAGATAGATTAGGAAGGCTTAATACATTCGTGTCTGTGACACCATGGAAATTCACAAACTTTCAACCCAATCGGTCAATCCGTTTAGTAGTTGACATAACGACAGCCGCGCCATCTACCGGGTCCCGCGCTAAAAAGTAGCCTATGTTCATCAGGGATAATGTCTGCTTCTAATGGTAACAGAATTTTTCAAATCGGTCCAGTAATTTCGGAGCCAATCCAATACAAACAAACAATCAAATCTTTCCTCTTTATAATATAAGTGTAGATTTAAATAGCTTTTCATCTTAACTGACTGTCTGTCATCCTGACTGATTGTCAAACATCGGTAAAGATGTTTCTTCCGGGTGTTAAGAGCTATCTAATTGTTTAGCAGAAGCCAGAATCAGTCGCTTTATTTTGCCAGGTTATAAAACTAATGAGTGACTTATTTCATTTGCTTTTAATCAGTCGTATTATCTCATACAACATTGTAAATCATATAAAAAATATAATATTTATATTAATGATACTGTACATATTTTGATTAGTGGCCAAATCTACTTATGAAACAGAACAACTGGTGTGGCACTTGCAGTGAAATAAAAAAAAATACATGTGTTCCATGTTGACGTCCGTGCTGCTCGATCAAATTGTATGGAACAGCTGTAGTTGCTACTTCTCTGAAAGATTTTTTACATTAAATTTAAAAAATTGTCGGTTATTACGAACACAACCTATATAGGTTACCTAAGTCATAAATAGAGATCGTTTGATAATGTTTACAAGACGGCTATTGCATGATTATTTTGAAAATTTTGAGTGATAAGCGAAATATTTTAATTAAAAACCGATGTAGATGTTGATAACCGTGCAAGGTTCCTAATAGCAGAGCTAATAATTAAGTTTCAATATTCACTAAATTGGTTATTCACCCTATATTATTGATCGCCGTCCACTAAGGGATTCGACGACCATTAAAAATTGAATAACAATGATCATTTGTGGTCAAGGCCAATATCACTATTTACAAAATATTCTATTACTTCATATTTATAACATGAATTATATGATCGGCCCACAACATATTTTATTAGGAATTAAAGTCCATTGCCATTCAAAAAGATAATAATAACTGACCCTATTCTATTAGTTACACTTAAATATGAAGAAGAACAAATACATAGTAACGTACTTCTTCAACGTCGCCAGGCGGTTTTCTTCTACTTCTATATAATCCTTCAAGTCTTCAATTATTCTTTCGTGAGTTTGTAACAAGGATTCCAAATCTGTTATTGCAGTGAAGACTTCTGCTTTTGTCCAGTGACAAATATTCAATACAAAACCCAAACTTACTAAACACTTCATTTCTATATTAAAGAACATTTTCACAACTTAAGTGCTCTGGTATGATAGGCAAAAAAACTCTGGGGATAGATATACCTAACACACGTTAATTAAATCACTATCGTGTTTACCGAGTCAGTCATCACCCAGTAATTAACAATGTTTTTAGTATTTTCAGATTGTTTTGATGCTACAGAATATTAATGAGTAGTAAATTTTTGAACATAATTATTTATATCGAAATTTGTTTGTTCAGGTGTCGTTCATCGCCTATTACGCTTAGGACTCACGAACGCGTAGTACCTGCGCTGCCGCTGCGCATAATGTGGCTGTAGATTGTGTGCAGTCCCTAGTTTCTAGGGATAGATGAAAACCGTCAACTTAGATACCTGATACAAACTAAGTATTAGTCCGTTTCCCGTCGACCCAACCAGAGTAACGGCGCAAATTCGGTACAATCGCACTCTGTAATAATTGTAGGTACGCCTAAGAACTTTAGAAGGCTCTTAGACGTAAGTACAATAATACTATTGGCGTATACAGGATGAAATTTTAACTACTTTCCAAAATTTTTATTGGCGTTCAGTATAGTATTTAGAGCCCATTTATGAAGTAGAAAATGTAAATCCAGTTTTCACCCGAAAATATGTTTCGCAATATAGTTTTTATATTTTTACGGTCCTAGGCCTGTTGAGGTATAAAGGGAAAATCAAAAACTTGTGATTAGTATCGTAATGAATTAATGAGATGCGCATCGCGTAAAAAAAGTGTTGCTAGGCGGTCGTATCAAAAATTTCATATTTTTGGCGCACATATTCTAAGTGCTTTATCTTGACATTTTTGTACTGGGCTATACCAAAAGAAAAAATACGTCTTTTGTTTTTTGTCTCGTAGATTGATATATTAAAATTGGGAAGGTAGTTAAATTTTCACCCTGTATGAATTATAGTCATTGAATTCATAATATTGTTTGATTTAAATTCCGAAGCCCGATGGTGCAACCAGCAGCTGTTTGCCACTATCGCTCAACACGGTCTAAGCGATGGGGCGAATTTAAATTAGTACTTAGTTTAAGTTCGCCACGAGATACCAGTATTGCTGTAAGTTGTAACGCCGCTTTGCAACTTCCGGACGACAAACAAGGCGCGCGAGAGTGGGAAGCTTATTGACAGTGCTGTTGGTGCACTGAATAAAAAAAAATATGACGTCATGTTACGAGTGCAAAATCGCGGACAGAACAAAAGCAGAGCAGCGCGGCATGTCGAAAGCCGTTGACGACTAGACAGAAAGTTAATGTTGATTTGATTTTGAAGACAAATTCTTTTCACCAGATGACCAGACATTATTTTCCCGATCCAGTATCGTTGACACTTTGCAACCAACTTTAAAATGTACGCGCCCCTATCATGAGTTCTTAGCATTAATATCAAGGTTAGCTTGACACTCTTAGCGACAAACATATTAATTACTATTGTACGATTAAGTTTTAATTAACGGCATTTATAAAACCTAACACTGAAAGGGATTCAATACAACTGAATTAATTATAATGATATTTTAAAAATGATTTGAAAAAAAATTTGAAAGAAACTTAAAAAAAAAAATCCTCCCCATTCCACTAACTATTATTCTCACTCATTCACTGTACAGTCCATTCGCTTGTGGAACTCCCTACCACTGACTATCAGACAATCTGAGTCGTTAGCAATTTTCAAAAGCAAGCTCAAAACGTATTTTCTAGCGCTTTGATCAAAACAACTTTTGTCACATTAATCGTTTCTGGTAACCTAGACACGACAGTTTCTTGCTCATATCAAGTATGTATCTAAGTTTATGTAGTGTATTTTGTTAAAATATGTATTTATATTTTATTATTTATTTATGTAGTTGTGTTGTATTTAAGTTCATTTTATATTATGTATGCTCACGTAGGTAGTAATAAGTTTTTGTTGTCTAACATCCATGATTATTAAAATAAGTAGTATTATTAATTTTACATGTTGCCTTAAGTACTTACACCACCTTCCCCTTTCTTTATAGTTTTTCCTGTTAAGGTTGTATAGAAGAGATCGTTGACGGCGATAAGACCGCCTAAGTTGTACATTTTAATGTAAGAATCAATTTTTGTAATTTCTTTGTGGTGTGCAATAAAGAGTATTCATTAATTCATTCAAGAAACTACAAGTCATTTATAAAAATCTGAGACTGAGTAACTGATTTAAATTTGTGTTGTCATTAACTCATTTATCATGTGCTGTAGAATGTAGCTGTATTATCTAGAATGTTTCCACCTCTATGGTTAGAATATAATGCTTAATAGGTCAATCAATTTTAACTCGTTAAGGCGTTTAAGGATAGGATTCAAAGTAAGAAAGTCACTGCACAAGGCTATTATTAAAATAATTTATTCTATAATTTATACCACCTAAATTAATGGTAATTTTTGTAGGTACAAAAAGGTAGTTCATAAACAATAAGTACACAACGTGTATCGTAAACGGAAACTACACTACTCGGCCAAATAAATATGCGCTACAATATGAAATATATTATTGGATCTTACGCCACGTAACATCACCGGGTTCACCTAAACTTTTATTTTCATAATTTGACCAACGCCGCGACGTTATACGAATACTTGTAGAAAAGGCTAAATGACAATTTTTTAAAATAGATCTTAAAAGATTAATGATTGCCTGATTAAACGAAAAAAAATCATATCCCTATATTTTTGGTAGCTAGAAAACTACAAAACTTTATTTTAAAAGTCCACATTTCGTATACCGGCAAAACCGCTGCCGGCCATTTTAGTCTATAGATTATCTGTGCCGTGACGTCATACGGGTCAATATTTGACATTTAGCCAACAATCAGATTTGTACTATCTGCCACGAATCTAACATGCACGTTTGCTCGTATCAAAAAAATAAGAATAGAATAAGTATTAATTACACTCGGAATAAGGGTTTTTACAAATATTAAACCTCAAACACTGCACTTACTCAGTCACTTATATTAAAAAATGTCAATGTCAAAGCATAGTCAACATAAAAAAAAATGACGTCATAACATAGCCGACAGCTTTTTCAGAGTTAAAAAAAAGACAATTATCAAATTGAAAATATGTAGCACTCTTTATTCATTTCATTTATTCATTTAATTAAACATGCCGGCTTACAGTTTAACCCAACGCGACGGCAAGTCATACACAAATTATTATGTCAAGAGTTAAACAACAAGTAATCAATTAAACTAAAAAAAATAACACAACTTATGGTCAAAACATAGCATTAAAATAATACATAAAAAGTCAATACTAGAATACAATTAAGTTAATGGTTATGTTAATTATGTCATATCAAATATTTACAAAATGTCAAAATTCAAGATAATAATTATGTCAAAAAATCTATAACATAAAATAGACTTAAAAAAATAAATAATAACAATAAAAAATAATAATTCGAGTACCTACCTAATAAATGATTATTGTTAAAAATGTCGATCAAGAAACTCATATGTAACTGTCATCAAGGACCCCAAGCCATCAGCAAAAAGATCGATGTGATCGTACCGAGCGAGCATGTCCCCAATGAGGCGAAGCGCCCGCACAGTGGGTGCGTGCGCGGCGTGCACGGTGCGCGCGACGGGCCTCTGCAGCAGGCGCGGCCGCCGCCGTGGAGCGACAAGCCCGTCCACGTCTTGCGGAATGCGTGAGGGCACAATCAGCCGCACACGTTCCAATACGTATGGATTATCGACTCTATGGTAGAGCACGGACATATAATGAAAAACAAGAAGCAGTTTTCTTCTAAGAGCCAATGTGTCGAGACCTACCATGCCATAAACGAATGAGGATGGGTAAAGAAAAGGATAATATCCGTTGCATTTTTTATATAACCACCGGGCAAACTTTCTCTGTATCTTTTCTACCATAAGGCTATATTTTTCCTCATGTGGATCCCAAATGACCGCCCCGTACTCGAGCTTACTTCGCACGTATGCGTTGTACAATACTCTAGCCACAGCAAAGCTACTCAACTCGGAACATGTCCTCACGATAAAACCTAACAGTCTACTTGCCGACTTGCATATATTTGTCACGTGATTGTGAAAGTCAACTTTCTTATCAATCGTTAAACCTAAGTCTTTAATTTCGTCAATTCTCTCCAGAGAAGTGTCAAACAATTTGTAGTCAGAGTCTAATACTGTCCGCTTTCGTGAAAATGTTATCGTTTTACATTTTGAGATGTTAAAAGACAAACGATTACTCTCACTCCATGTAGCCACAGCATTAATATCACTTTGAAGAGCATCTGTATCCGCTTTACTACTTATACCAAGATACAATTTTAGGTCGTCTGCGAATAAAAGACACTCTGCGAATCCGACCACATTTGGTAAGTCGTTAACCATGATAAGGAACAGCGTCGGACCCAACGTACTTCCCTGACTTACACCGGACCTTGTGTAGTAGTTCTGCGACTCATAGCCGCCCAAGCGCACAAATTGACAACGATCTCTAAGATAGCTTGCGAGAAACTGTACAAATTTAGGAACAAAACCTATCTCAGATAACTTACGGAGCAATATGTCGTTATCCACAAGGTCGAAGGCCTTCCTGAAGTCAAAGTAAGCTGCATCCACTTGTCTATTTAAGTCCATTTGTGAAGAAACGTAGTCAACTAAAGTTGCCAAATTCGTAGTAGTCGAACGCGCCCTGCGAAAGCCATGCTGACTGTCATGCAACTCACTATTTATCTGTTGGCTAATATAATTATTAAGCACAGATTCAAACAGCTTAGCAAAGATAGAGAGCACGGCAATCGGCCTATACGTCGTTATTTCCGGGCTAGGTTCTCCTTTTGGGATTGGCGTAACTCTTGTAAGTTTCCAACGTTCAGGGTACTTGGCCTGGTTTAATGAAGACTGAAACAAATACACTAAAGGAGACTCAAGAATGGAAATGCAATCCTTAACGACAAAAATAGGAATACCATCAGGCCCACTAGATGATCGAAGCTTGAGACGCTTTACAGCTCTATTCAGGTCTACCCTGTCTACGGTTGGAACCGAAATAAGTTTCGAGTGTGCGGTTGCATTACCCTCCCGAGCAGCCTCAGTGGGATCCAAATGCGGCACCTCATCTAGGAATACGGAGCTAAAATAGTTTGCAAATGCCTCGGCAGCCTCATGACCAGTAACTACCTCGTCGTTATATGTATAAGAATCTACGTGTCGTCTGTCCTTTCTCTTATCCTTTACATATTCCCAAAATTTTACAGGTTCATCAATAATACTGTTTTGAATATGCTGCACATGCTTCCGATACGCGTCATTTATAAGGTTTTTTGCGTGCCATCTGTAATATTTATATAATTCTAAATTGAACGTTTTACCTTCTGTTTTATATAGCTTTAAATTATAAAATTTAAATTTTAAATTATTAATAATGTCATTAGTGAACCACCGTGGGTACTTATACCTATTAATACCACAAGATGAGTTGTTTTTAGGCGGAACGTGTAAACTTATACAGTCATACATTTTGTTGTAGAAAACTTGGACAGCTATGTCTACATCTACACTCTCAAATACGTCAGTCCAATCGATTTGTGCTAAAGCAGAGTACAACGCCTGAAAGTTCGCCTTACGCCAGTCAAAGTCGGGATACGCGCTTGGGCACGTCACCGGCGGCGGCGGCGGCCGTGCATTTTGCGTCGAAAATTCCACTCCGCACTCCATTGTAACTGCTACGTCAAGAGATGGATGTAACTTGTCTATTGGTACCAGAGGCTCAGTACTTAGGGAAACTGACACCTGACCGGGCACAAGATCGCTCAGCACAAGGTCCAACATACCACCACGACTATTTAATATATGATTATTTTCATTTAATTGGCAGAAAGCACAAAAGTTTTCAAACCGAACCCTGACATTAACACTACATGAATTCAAATTAAAATCACCTACAAGTAATACATTTAAATTAGGATATGAACAAATAACATTTTCTATACATGTCAACACATTTAAATACTGATCATCTTTATAATTAGGAGGCAAATACACTACACAACATAACAATTTAACATTTTTATATTTTAAAATCACACATATTAACTCTTTGTCAGGCGTAAGGCCGTCAATATCCGTAATAACTTGGACCGAATAGCATTCACGTACCGCCAGCAGAACTCCTCCCCACCCGGTATCCCCGGTTCGATCCTTGCGAACAACGACGTAGCCTGAAGGAAAGAGTTCGCCGTCGCATACTGAACTTGTCAAGAAGGTTTCAGTGAGAGCAAAAACATCAAAGCTACAAGTATTCACGTTATTACGAAAAACTGCAGTTTTAGAACGCAAACCACGCACATTTTGGTAGTATAAGTAAAGTTTTTTGGATCGTCCTTTGTTACGGATGTGTTTCTTGCTTACCACGAAAGTTCTGTCGCCATGGTTTGATACAGATGTCCATAGGCCAACTGTTTGATGACATAACTTGATCTTCTAGCTTAATAGGCACCCCAAGTTTGAAAGATGCGTAACTTCCACGTGCCTTTAATGCCTCCACCGAACAAACATCCTCGCCACACAACGCAGTCAGATGAGCGCGCACCTGCTCGACTGTAGTGCCCTCTTGAACATAGTAAAGGTGAAGAAACCGCCTCCTCTCGGCCGCGCGTAGTGAGGACTCTCCAGACATCGCAGTACCCCTTAGTACGCCGGGTAAAGGTGTTCGCACTCGCTTGGGCTTTACCTCGGTCCATCCCTTGTCATCAGTCTCAATCTCACTTTTATTGGAGGAAGAATCCGTCGAGTTTCTATTTTTAGATTTAATTTGTTCCACCTGTGATTGGTTGCAGTGAGACAATTCAGGCTTACGACCCATTTGTGCAGGGGCAAGGTGTTTGGTAGGAGGCTTTTTCCTCAACTCATCAGTGCGGCGGGGCCTTAGAGGCTTTATACTTTTTCCTGCTGCTGGGATCGGTGAAAGAGAGTTATCCCTCGATTCGCTCGCAGCAACAGGCGCTTCTCTATTACCAATTATCTTATTTATGGACGAATGAGTACCTATGACTTTTTCTATAGCAACAGACTGATCCTGTGACATATTGCAAATCGAAGAAATCATCGCAATAGGTTCCCTCAAAATAGCCTGTAACTCTTCTCTGATTACTTTTCTAAGCAAATTTAGATCACCACACACACAGTTGCTGGTTTTAACAGAACTTTGCCCACGTCGTAGAGTGACATTTTCAAAATCGCACTCGGACATTGTGTTGTTTGCATCAGCATTGATATCGCTGTCACAGGTAGTAGTACTCATAAGGAGGCGGACAGGTGTGCTTAAATTATTTGATTTAGGAATCATACTCCTACATGTAACACATTTCCACGCCTGAACAATATCACGAGTAAGGGTCAAATATTTTTCTGTTGTGAGCCCTGCGCATAATAAGTCATAAATATTACTACACCTCGAACACTTCATGGAGTATTCATCCTTTTCAACCGTATGATTGCACCCAGAACAATTAGTGGCCATTGTTGCTGTTGTTGCAACCGGTCCGGACAGCTAGAATCTGTAGCGCCGCGTACACGCCGAGTAGTAAGTAGTAAGTCGCCAACGATGAATGAGCAAAGGCGCGGGCCGAAGCGGGCCGAGCGGCGGCGGGCAGCGTCAGTCGACAGCGGCCGAGCAGTGGCGGGCGGCGCCGACAGCGGCCCACTGTTGTGACTCACCTCAGCGAGCAGCAAGTAGCACTTACAATGACGGGGCTTCAACGATTCAATTCAAATATGTTTCAAATGTATTTCACCATATGTAGTCGTATTTACGAGATTTCTAAAAACGGTTTTCACAGTTCGATAGCTTATGATACTAGCTTTATGATAATATATAGCACTGTTAGAATTATAAACTTTTTCCAAATATAATCAAAAATAATTTAAGGAGCAAAAAGCAACAGGTCTGCTTTGAACAACGATCGAGGGTAGAACTCTTGTAAAATGAAATCGATAAATATTGGTTTCTTAAGTGAATTACTACAGAAACTATTCATTTATTGCTCCAAATTTGATGTGACTTAAGTGGCCTATTTTGAGGAAATCCTTTTCTTAAAATAAGACAGAAACTTTGTTATGCCTTATTTACACAATTATACAATAAAAAAAAAGTACTTCAGGAATGTTCACAGAGTGAAACACTGCCGGCTATGGAGCTGTGCTGCGCAAGCTAGTCGCTTCTCTCTGGAAAACAGTGCAGGGCAACACCAATACTCTGCTGAAGGTAATCTCTAAGAGAATGGACAGTCCTATTTCAAAACTTTTGGATGTCCTTACATGTACAAAATAATGAAAACTTTATATACTATTAAATTACCTATTTGTTTTTTTTTATTTGATGTAGTGTTTTATTTTTTAAGTAAGTTGTAATTTACCGATTAATATCGGAGTGATTAAATTTATAACTAGTGTTAGAAGTTTGCTGTCATGACGATTATAATGTCATAGGATATTAATGTGAAGCCCAGTTCAGCACAGTCGAGCGACTTACGGCCGTTTTCAATATCCTATCTATCTTAAGTTTTGGCATATCCGAGATAGAAAACGACTTCTGTCTTTGTTTCTCTGGACGGAAAAATCAGAGATAGAAACTGTTTCCTATCTCCGATACGTCAAAACTAGCAATAGATAGGATATTGAAAACGGCCGTTAAGAACGAACATGCAATGTAAATTATACAACGTGTTCATTTTGATATCCCATAACTCTAGGGTATTAAACAGACCATGGTAAAGAATCAAATTGCATATGAATTCTTTTTCAATTATTAATTTTTCTTTGTTTAATTTTTTCATACAAAATAATTCTAAAAAGTCATGACTGTTTATGTAAAACACCCTTACCTTATGAATGAACTTTTGAATGAAAACAATTTACTCGTACTTACTTATCAATGAAATACCCACACACGTCAATGTTTTTTACAAGTTACGCTCTCAGCTACTTTACTACTACACTTTAGTGTAAGTTTGCCAATGTCTCGCAAAACTAAGGATTCGCCATACTGGTTATTTTTTTAAAATCAAATTTAACTAAAATTGATGTTATATTCGAAACTATTGATTTTTGAACCACATATTCTAGGGCGTTTTATATTTTTTTTACCTATAGAACATAACCTTAGAGTTATCGGATATCAAAAGGAACACGTTGTTTTGTAGCCAAATGCGACGGGGCTTATGTGGGGTAAGCCAGCCCGCCTATTAATATTGTTTATGCTGTTGCCGGTGGACTGATTGTTAATCAATTTATAAAATAAAATTCACTTCACTCTTTGTAAAAATCCAATAACTTTCTTAATGTTCACTGTATTTTAGAAGATCAGATGCCCCTCGTTATCTGTGTGTTTTGCGTATCGGTTTCGGAATTTTATGAACGACACTTTCTTCTTGGTACTGCAGGTTGCATGGTCTCAAGAGCTCCTGCCCGCCTTGGTGGATCCATTTGTTTGAGACTGCAAAACGTATATATTTTATATATATATTTATTCTTATATTTATTCACTACATAATATAATTTTGCAGACAATAAAGGCATGAAGATGTAATTAAATTATATTATGACCTCAACGAGGTATTCGTGATTATACATATTATCATTTTAAATCATCTTAATTTAACATTCAAATTAAATAAAATAGTGTCAGCGCAGTAGTCAGTACAATTTTACAAAATGTCAATAAATTATAATTACAGTGTCAAATTAGATATAATGACCAAATTAAAAGTCAAGGAAAAATAAATATTTTAAAGTAATAATAATAATAATGTCAATGGTATTAAATAATTAAATTTTATTATTAAAATATTCATTTAAGTTATAACATGCTTTTGTCACTAATATTTTCTTTAACTCTATTTCAAATTTATAAATACATACTTATGTCATTAATTATTCGTTACAATATCGAATTCAACGACACAGTTTCACGTATTTTTATCTGTTATTATTTTGCACCTCGGAAATGGTTATTATAACGATACAGATTTATTTTTGTATTTAAACAAGGTTTGATCTTCTATAAGAAGAAAAACCTACTAAAAATAAAAATGAAACAGGTGTCAAATTTTTAATCACTATTTTAAAATTTGATTTAAGAATATTTAATATCATTACAAGTATTATTACATGATGAATAGAGGAGGCCATCTATTGAAGAATAAAAGTACTTTTGAGATAGTGCGACAGATGCCTGGTTCGACTACATCAATTTCAATGTTCATGCATAGATGGCGCTTTGTTAAACAAAAAAACCGCTTGTTTAGAATAAAATTTTAATATCGCGAAACATCAAGGAGAGACGGATTTTACTCAGCACTTAGTGACCACCATTCAATAAGCTTGTTTATTGCATTTGCAAAATTTGCTTACTGACTTCCGTCACTTTGTCTTTCCAAGGGGTATTAAATTATTGAGATATTTTTTTTTTATTATTTTAGAAGCTGCTCGGTGAGGATGACATAATGGAGCGGCGCGGCGCGTAGATAAGGTTGCCGTGTTACATTGTTAATTTGTTCAAAACAAAAACGTTTGCTTAGCAACAAAACCAGGTTAAACCTATCTCTCACTAAAGATAGGTTATAACGGTAGAGATACTAATATAACATTTTTTGCACACCAACACCCCATTTGACATAAGGGTGCACTTTTAGTACAACCTATATCAATAAAACGTAACATAAACAGCCACTAAATATTATTGCGTGCCTACATAATTTGGCCGGGTTAAAAAGTTGACACTGACATAAAATCAACGTCAATCATTCAATCTAGGACAGTTTAGTGTCATTTTTGTATCGGACTGTGTATCTAGTTCTTATTACAAATCGATATTTGAGACTTGAAATTACTTATTGAAGTCGTCAAATAATATTTGATCAACATTTACAATATTAATGCTCACCGTGGCGCGTGGCCTGGTCGCTCTTGCCCGACCATAGATTTAATATACTGCGGTTAGATTGGCAATGAAAAGAGACAGAATATAATGCAGCTATATGATAGAGCGAGATAGATCACAAGGCCGTTCACGTACACGCTAAGAACCCGTAGTGTTTTTCTGAGTTCTGACGTCTGTCACGCGCAACACAATATTCCCTTTAGTTTTACTAGTTTATTATTCTAAAAAAGTGTCGAGTAGATGTATTTCCATTATGGTTACAAGTTCAGTACCTGGAAGAAACTCATCTAAAAAAAGGAACTAACATAATTTTACATTTCACACGTCAACACACAATCGCGATTATCAGCAGCAAAATGCAATGTTTCAGAGCTTTGACTTAAAATTTTGTATACTAATTGATAGGGCATTTCATCAGAACAAGGATTTAAATTCATATGAATTCAATTAAAAATAATATCAAATACGTGAATTTCAGCAATTACTAACGTCACTTTTGTATTTTAGTGATTGACGTTGTCGATAATATCTTATCGACATTTCATTAGCTGACATTATTTCACATTGTAAACCGCATACAGCCTTAATTGTTGAAATACGTTAGAAATGGTTGAAATTGCCTAATAGAAAAGAATGTTCGCCCAATAAATATTCGAGCATTTGCAGTTTACATTTGGACTAAGTGTTTTTAACACAGAGGCGTTCAGGCTGTAAATTTACGCTTTGGATCAATCTCCATATTGTTCAAGCCCCCATCAATCCTTATTACTTAAACATTAAATATATGTAATTTTAGTGTACGTTTGTAATGTGTAATTGAAAAATAAATATCAGTTTTATTTCAACTTTGGCGATCGCGATCGCAAAATGAGGCAATATTGTTAAATACTGGCAAGTAAAGCCTACGATATTTTTTACAATAAATTGATTTTGTTCGGGGATAAGTTATTATAAAATAAAAAACATATCTAGGTATTTACTTGCAGTTTTTTGGCGTTCTTTTAATAATACTAAAAAATAAGTCACCTGCGTCAACGTAAACTGTGTCGATGGAATCGATATCGAAAGCCAGCAGACAATGCAGTACCTGCACTATTTATCTCATGCACATACTCACTTTATGCACACTAGCGTAACCTAGTTTTGGTCTCGTTTTCAGGATTCAATTGCCAATCTATCATCTATATTAAATCTATGCGCCCGACGGGTGCAGATTGAGCCAGAACGCTTATGTGAGTTATGAAGTGCTCACCCCACTTGGAGCCGCGCAGCACGGGGCAGGCGGCGTGGCGCGTGGCCAGGTCGCCCTCGCCCGACGGGTGCAGGTTGAGCCAGAACGCTTATGTGAGTTATGAAGTGCTCACCCCACTTGGAGCCGCGCAGCACGGGGCAGGCGGCGTGGCGCGTGGCCAGGTCGCCCTCGCCCGACGGGTGCAGGTTGAGCCAGAACGCTTATGTGAGTTATGAAGTGCTCACCCCACTTGGAGCCGCGCAGCACGGGGCAGGCGGCGTGGCGCGTGGCCAGGTCGCCCTCGCCCGACGGGTGCAGGTTGAGCCAGAACGCTTATGTGAGTTATGAAGTGCTCACCCCACTTGGAGCCGCGCAGCACGGGGCAGGCGGCGTGGCGCGTGGCCAGGTCGCCCTCGCCCGACGGGTGCAGGTTGAGCCAGAACGCTTATGTGAGTTATGTAGTGCTCACCCCACTTGGAGCCGCGCAGCACGGGGCAGGCGGCGTGGCTCGTGGCCAGGTCGCCCTCGCCCGACGGGTGCAGGTTGAGCCAGAACGCTTATGTGAGTTATGAAGTGCTCACCCCACTTGGAGCCGCGCAGCACGGGGCAGGCGGCGTGGCGCGTGGCCAGGTCGCCCTCGCCCGACGGGTGCAGGTTGAGCCAGAACGCTTATGTGAGTTATGAAGTGCTCACCCCACTTGGAGCCGCGCAGCACGGGGCAGGCGGCGTGGCGCGTGGCCAGGTCGCCTTCGCCCGACGGGTGCAGGTTGTACCAGAACGCCGCGGCACCTTTTTCCGGAAATAGACTCAGTCCTAACTTAGTGAAAACAGTCGCGCCTCCCTGCGCCACGTCCGACATCTGTCAATAGAGCACAAAGTATTCGTAGTTGTATCATATCACCATAATATAAAGGTTTCTCTAGGAATTCAATCTCTTATTGAATGTTATTAACTTACATAAAACAGCAGCGTACCAATTCTGTTGCCAGCGTTGCGAAAGTTGATCAAACTTTCATGTTTCTGTAATCAAAAACAATATCAATATATATATATATATATAAATGAATCCCTATTTCCCTTGGTCACGACATCACGAGTAAACGGCTGGAACGATTACACTAATTCTCGCCAGAGCAGAAATGCTTAGAGGAATAATAATAAAAAATAAATAAATAAAAACGTTTATTTCATAAACACTTTACAAGATAACTGGAAAGGCCGGGACCTACCTATGAGGAAAATGCTTAGAGGAAGGAAGTTTTGCAGTAAGATGCTTCAATCTTGAACGGATTACCGGGATAGTCCTGAGAGCCGTGTAATAACTCGCCACGTCTCAAGCACCTCAGGCTATGTTGTGCCCTTGTCGCTACGTCACTATGTACTAGCGGCCGTTTTCGGGGGCCCATTTATGGAGTGTGCATGTCACCCTCTGCCATTTTACCCGTGTGAGTAACATAGGCTGGTGCCATAGTCCTTCCATAGTCCCAGTTACCTAGTCTATAAGCACCCAAACCCATAGGCCAATCCTTTGTGTCCATATTCTACCCATATTCCTACTCTACCCTTTACTCTACTTATATGTACAGGGATAATTGTCGGTTGGTGTCACATTACAAAACTTAGATAAAATCAGTCTAACGGGCCTCTGCGAGTTAGCTTCGGCGATTGGAAAAGACAAACATTATATTAGACAATATATTATATTATGATGACAGAAAAGTTTTAAAGACAAAAACGGTGTATGACTCTAGTGATCCACGCGGAGAGAATCCACAAACCGATATAATGCAACGCGAAATTAGACGAAAGCAAATATTAAGATGCTGCTTGTCGACAGGGCATAAATGAGAGTACGATTTGTGTAGTTGCAGAATCTAACTTACCCTAGAAAAGTCATAGTGCGGCTCGTAATGCCCCCCGATGCCGTAGTTGACCACTTGCAGGTCCTCGGCCGTGTCCATGGCGAGGCCCGTCATGTCGGCCACGCGCTGCGACACGCGCGCTATTATTGGCGACTCGTGGTCTTCGAGCCACGCAGACTTGCTAATACGGTATTTAACTGGCACCAATTCACCCGTTACGGCGTCTTGGACTAACGCGCGTCCGAACTGCAAGTGAAAATATATACAGTATAGTTTTTAAGTCTCGACTTTTTGTAACGCATAATGACGATGTCTCAATTTTAATTTCATTTACGTACATTGCATGACAATGCTGTTGAGTAACAGATAGGAAATTTAACTTCACACAACTTTTGATCAACTAAAATAATAAGTGTGCCAATAACAAATTAAGAAAATATTTAATAAAATATCCTACTGTCACGGATAATATTCTACTTAGGTATATGAAGATTTTTGAATTTTCTGTGGTCATCTAGGTTCAAGTTGCGTTAGTGATACTATATTAGATACTAGTTTAACTTTGATAGTGCCTTTCAATCAGGTCGAAATAACACAAAATACCCCGAGTGTCCAAACGATCCGCATACCTATACCTATTGCAGAAAATTATAACAGTTCAAACGGACGCTCCGTTTTTGTCCAATCAGTAAGACCTACAAATCCTACAATACTATCTTGTCATTGCGCATATAACTTTTTATCACACTTTTATTAGCTTGGGTTGTATCTAGGCTAGGCTTCTACCGTATAGTATGTACATAGGCTAGGCTTCTACCGTATAGTTAAGTATGTAGTCAAGAGCAAGCCCATTATTTATAATAATAAAAAATGTATGTATATATGTAATGGAATCTTTGAGCATAATTTACACCAATTTCCAGAAGTTTGATTAATTTGAAACTTTGCACACGTATCAAGGACCGATGACAATGCAAGTCAAGTTAAAAAGTCAAATTGAAGCTTTAGACGAAATGAATAGATTACGAAATAGTTCGTTAAGGTAGACTTCGGAGCAATGCGGCTTGCGGCTTGCGTCGTGCATGCGCGTCGCTCGGAAAGGGTTTCTCATACACTCCTTTGATTCAAAGTACAGCCGCATGGCCGCGTGGGCCGCAAGTGACGCATGACGCACCACGCAAGCCGCAAGCCGCAATGCTCCGAAGTCTACCTTAAGGCATTTCAATACTATCACATGTCCGCAAATAATTAATAGAAAAATCGAACTAAAAAATTAAAAATAAATTATAGTTTAAAAAAAACTAAAATAAAACACGCTTTTATAGATAATCGAACTAAAAAGTAGAAAATAATTTTTAATTACAAAGAGTTTATATTACAAATATTGTTAGTAGAAGATCGAACAATCAATCATAACTAATAAATTCAAAATAAAATTATAAATAAATTTAAGTTATTAGGAGAATAATTTAATTCAGAGTAAAAGCGAGGGGTGATTAATATATATTATGTGTAACAATTATTCTACTTGCAACTATCTATGTGCGGAGTTATAAGTTATGAAAATATAGTAAAATGCACCCCACGCTTTTTACTCTGAATTGAATTATTCTCCTAATGACTTAAATTTTATTATAATTTTATTTTAAGCTGAGAAGAGGCAATATTTCATATAATATTATAAAATTACACTTACTCTAGGTTTAGCCATTTCTTGTATAAACTTTATTTCGTCGTCGCTCATGACGCCATGGAAAATTAGAATATCCGGTTGAGAGTATCTATGCTCAACCTTTAAAGGCGCTAACTTCAAAAAGGGGTGGTTTTCTGTTAGGTATCGACAGAACAATCTGAAATTAAATATTAAAAAAATTAAGAACGTCGTCATCTGCTGATATAACATGTAACTTGTTACGTGTGTTACATCGATATTAAGGTATTATAGTTAGCTAAATACAGTTATTTTCACGGTTGAACTGCGAAATACAATTATTCTCACAATTGAACTGCGTGTAAAAACAGATTCAATAACATAACTAAAGAAAGATTTCACTCTTCACTCTTTAGTTCTGATTGTTAACATTTTGCAAGTTGGTGCTATGAAAATTGCAAGTTCCTGTATGAATCTTATACATAACGGGTGTAAAAAAAATCAAACGCAGATCCGGAAACCACGTATTCTCCCTATCACTAGGATCATTTTTTTCTTCAGTACAGCGGGTTCCGAAGATATTGAGGGTCAAAATTACAGTTTTGTTTTCCATTTTATTACAAAAACTGTTGCCAAAGGTTACGTAAAATCTTTTCTTCTTACAAACATAGTGTTTTTTTTAATTATTTCGTTCATAATAAGGCTTTTTAATTACAATACGCAATCTATGGCTCAGCGCGGACCAATTTTGAACATCCCTCTCCAGCGCAGCGGTCCACGCTCCGGATGCTATACATTGTGTGCTATGTATTTTAATATTTTATGAGTCCCAAAAATAAAAATCATTTCCCAGCCATAATATTTTGTAACAGATTGCGTAGCTTCAGGATCTGCGTTTAGTTTTTTTACACTCTGTATATGTATTTTTAGGACGTGGTTGATATCTTCCCGTTTGAAAAATCTGTCTACGTGCTCGGCAGTAATGGGTTATTCCCAGTTGGCCCATTGGCATCGCCCTCACTGGGGGCAACTAGGAATTTGTAAAAAATAATGTCCCAGTTGCCCCCGGTGCCTCCATTCGAAGGGGCAACTGGGAATTTCATTATTAAACGTCCCAGTCTTTTTAGGATTTTTTTCTCTTCGCTTCTAGCAACATATGGAAAAAATATCTAGTTATACTTTACGGCGTATCAAGTGGGGAAGACTGGGACGTCTAAAAATTAAATTCCCAGTTGCCCTTTCGAATGGAGGCACCGGGGGCAAATGGGACATTATTTTTTACAAATTCCCAGTTGCCCCCAGTGGTGGCGATGCCGGTGGGGGCAACTGGGAATAACCCGCAATAATCTGCTGCGTAACAATATAATTTGAGTAAATCTAAGCTCTGATCTAACTACTTTTAATCTTTCGCGTTGCATAATTATTTCGCGTAGCTCTGGGGCCTAATTCGCGTAACCGAATCGCAGTTCAATCGTGATTGAATTGGACGATTTTGACATTTAGCCCATACTAGAACTGTCAAAAACCAGTCGTTCAATTACGATTGTGATACGATTCGGTTACGCGAATTAGGGGCCTGAACTGTCGAAAACTGTTTAAACACCTTTTTGCAATCACATGAGGAACATCATACTCTCCACGGCAAAGAATTTCATAGTCTTTTATTTCCTTCTCGAATTGTAAATCTTCTTCAGTCTTCGGCCTCTGTATTGGTTCTTCCACAATTTCCTACACAAATTAATATCACAGCTGGTTTAACCGACATCAAGGTACCATAATAATAAATTAAAAAAATCACTTAAGAGCGTCATAACAAAAATAGACAAGTAAACTAATCGTAGCTTTATTTATTTTATTTTATTAATTGAGACCAATAAGGTAACACCAACAATATATTGTCTACAGACGTTGACAAATTGACTGCATGCTCAATGTAAACTAAATTATAGGTAGCAACTGCTTGCTCTAAACAAAAACAAATGAAATTAATTAATGTCAATTAATGTTATCATACTATTAAAAAAATGTGTTGTCAAATGGTCATTCACAGCGTCTTTCATCTCTTTATCCGCTGAAAATTTACACCTTCTCAAATATTTCTTATAATTTTTGAAATCGAAATAGTACAGAGACAGAGCCATTTAATTAATTATATTACGTACTGGCTTTTGCCTGCGACTTCGTCCGCGTGGACTTACGGTATTGGGTTTTACTTTAAAAAATACCGTCTGGCAGCGACATCTATCGCATGTGTCACGTGACTTTACACAAAATACAAGTATTATGCTGTTTCCGCGAGTACTACACTTAATTTCGGACTAAATTATTTCTTATTATGTTATTCTCATATCTAAGCTACATTATTGAAAAGTTTTATTAAATTCCGTGCAGTGGTTTTTAAGTGAAAGAGTAACAAACATTCATACATACAAACTTTCGCGTTTCTGATATTAGTTAGGATTTTTTTCCGCGTTAGTAACAAAAAGTGTTTTTTTATTACTTGCGTTACTGCCCAAACGGAAAAGTTAATGATGAAGAATGATGATGATATAGGTATGTATATTTTATCATACATGTTCTTTTTTTCTTACCCCGCTCAATTGGCTTATTATTTCTTGTGCTTCTTTTTCAGCGATTGTTTTCTGATAGAGTATTATGTTGCTAGCTGCTCTTGAGTGCTTTGGGTTCATCGTTAGTACCTTTTTTGCCAACTCCAACGCACTTTCGAAATCCTCTGTGTAAAAAATATCAACACGTTATTTGTTATTTTTTTGCATTTTGAATAAATAAAATAAAATAAGCACCTAAATAATCATCCAACCAAAATCCTTTGAAAAAATCTTTGCATTAATACTAGCAAGAGTAACAAAATACTAGTTTGCCAACGAACAACAAATAAATGTTAATAAATAGGAAGAGTTTAAGCTGTACGTTTGATAACAGCCTGATATCTTTATTGTTAAGATTTCAATATGGGAGAATCCAATATGGGGCGTCCCTAATAGAGCAACACAACAACAGTTTCAAAGAACTTTTGTTTGTATGTACATGTATCACGCTAAATCTACTATATGGAATTGAATCCAGTTTTCACTGAAATATTGGTAGAAATCTAACTTAAAGTACTTAAGGCTCGATTGGATGATTCAACGAGTTCAAATTCGTTGACAGAATCTAGTGTATCAATCCAAATCCAACTTAAGTCTGCTCACTCACGCTGTTAGGTTACGCTAAAATAATAAATTTCACAAATTTAAATTTATAATTTAATATAAT
Source organism: Anania crocealis (assembly GCA_949315895.1). Taxonomy (NCBI): domain Eukaryota; kingdom Metazoa; phylum Arthropoda; class Insecta; order Lepidoptera; family Crambidae; genus Anania; species Anania crocealis. The sequence goes on from OX438856.1 coordinate 5,838,326, forward strand.
CTACCATAACGCAAGGGCCTTTAATAGGGCCAAGGGCCCATAATTTGGTGTAACTTATTATTTACAATTAATATATATTAAAGCTCGACATTGGTTTATCTCTAAGCCTATCTTTAGACATGCTTTATGATGAGCGAGCAGTCGTAACACTTGGATCAACACGATTGGCTTTCATTCCCGTAATACTTGTAAGAGGAAAACAATAATACAATAACTTGCTTACGTAGATATGTATGATCAGTTGATAAAACAATTAACTTCAAGTCTGGTCAGAGCAAGAATGATAAATGTAGGTAAGTAGTTACTGTGTAAACATTAACTTTAATGAGTACTAGGGCCGTTTGTTAAGTCCATTACATAAAGATTGAATATCTAGTTATTTTCCTAATTTTGAGTACTTTTTTCAAAAAAGCAACTATTCCTTACTGGTATAACTATTAAACAGACCAAAGACAAATTAAAGAAACATAACGGAGATTCTAAACCATCCTATGGCATGATGTTTAAGTGGTTGGTGGTGGAATTCATTGTAGCTTCACTACCACCAACGACGTCAATCGGAGATGCAAGATTAAAAAAAAATGAGATGCAATTATCAAATACAGAGCGTAGGGTTCGAGTCCCACCTGAGACATAATTTTTCAAGTTTAAATACTGATATTATAATTTCAATTAAGTTGTTAAAATATCATACTCGTAAAGTATTTAACAATCGGTTAACAACGTACAAATAAAATAGTAATGAATTGTATTTATTTAGTTCAGTAAACGAATAAAAAAATAAACATTCACCGTTAGAGTGTCGGAAATTCGAAGAAACAATGTTAAAAAAATATCTGTCGGCAAAAACTTACCAAGGTGGAAATAAGCGGCACTCATAAATTCAATGATGTCGGTTTCACTGAAGTGATGAACCTCACTTTCCTCTTTGAATTTCCTCTGAGCCTCGGTTAACCAGGTCAAGGCGTCCTTGTAGCTGCCGTCCTTGTACAGAGCTACTCCAAGTTCGTAACAATCTCCCGCCGACATTGGAGTGCTATGAATAAGGTAGAAAATGATAATAGACAATGAGTACAAGGAATTTAGAAAGATAATTTGTATTAAGTATACAGGTTGGTTCAAAAGGTGACGTCCCAAATTTTTTTTATGATTCAAATATTAATAGATTTGGCTATCCAAATTAAGTACCCTACCCTTGTATGTTAGCTAATTTTTCGTAGTTTTCAAGATATTCATTTTTTTCTTAAATTTTGAGTGTTTTCGATCAAATCTGTTTTTAAAAGCTAGTTTTTTCACTTTGTATATTGATATATCGGATTTTTATTTGTAGTACGATCCCTATAAATCAAACATCTATTACAGCGATAGCTATCGTGCTTCTTTGTTGCTTTAAGGACCAAGTAGGTACACCAAATGCAACTTTCTTTGCCACATTGTATTTTTGCCGCTCCCGCGGCTTTATTGAAATTGATTTTATTTTTATTTTGTAATGTTCACATTTAAATACTCTCCGCCGCCTTCCCCATTCGACTCTGATTCAACTCTCCTCTACCTAAAGGTTGTCTGGTAGAGATCGCTACAAGCGATAAGACCGCCTAAATTGTACAATTCTGTACCTTCTCATGTGTGGTGCAGGCGCCTAAAAGCAGTTTCTTGGCAAAGTCGAAATTCGGAAAGAGCATATTAAAATCTATGAAGACACAAATTTTCAAAACTCCAGGCAAACTTTTAAGGTTAAACTACGAGTAACAAATTACTGTACTTACTACATGTAGTACGTGTAACCATAGGGAAAGAAATATACAGAATGAAAATATGAAAACATGCTCGCGACTTCTTAAATACCTTTAGTTCTAGTTAAGTATTCCTCAAAAATTTACCTTGTGTATAAAGACATAGTTTTTACGGCTGAAACAAACTATAGCAGTATCTGAAACACCATTTTTATGTTTTTTGGTAGGTTAGGACTATTCTCATTAATTTTGTGATGCAATGCAACAATATATAAACTTGAAAAAGTTTAAATACTGATATAATATTTGCAATTTAATTGCTAAAATATCAAATAAAGTATATCTTACGGCCATTTCCAATAACCTATCTATCTTCAGTTTTGGCATATCGGAGATAGAAAACCACTTCTGTCTTTGTTTCTCTGGACGGCAAAAACAGAGATAGAAACTGTTTCCTATCTCCGATATGCCAAACCTGAAGATAGATAGGTTATTGGAAATGGCCGTTAGATTGCTTGAGATAAGAGAGATATGAGCTTTCAGCTTATGCAAAACAGTTCATACTCTCGATGTAACAAACGCGTTTCGTCACATGTCATCGAATTAGAATTTACTCAGTTGGACATATTTGCGATTGTAGGTCACATAGTACAAATACTTACGATAAAATAAATAAACGTTGAACGTCGGCACAAACTTGTTTTTTCATAATAATAATAAATAAATATAATAAATAAATGTGGAACATCACATACATACATTGTTCTGATCGGAATTTGAATAACTATTTAAAGCACTCGTATTTTGGAAACCAGAAACAACGAAGGTACCACAAACACCCAGACCCGAGAAAATGCAGAAAAACTCATTTTTTCTACATTGACCCGTCCGGGAATCGAACCCGGGACTTCGGAGCAGGCGACGACCTTGAATAACGGTGTGTACGCCACTCCACCACGGAGGTCGTCAAATTTCATCAAATTACATCCTGTGTATGTTTTGTATTTTTTAAAATACGTAAAGTAACCTTGGCCCAAACTTTGGCCCAAATTAAAAAGAGTTTATTTACTGCTACATTGGCCTTTTGGAATTTTATGATTGAAACTTACGTTTTTTTGCTAAGTTGCTAATAAGGTAAAATAAAAAAAGGCCAAGGGCAATGTAGCATTAAAATTTTATTAGTACAAACTTTTAGGGACAAAGTAACCTGATAGGGCTAGAGTAAACCACATTTACCGATTTTATACTGTTTCTAAGCTATTTAATTGATAGCGTAAATATATATAAATTAAAATTAAAATGATATGAATAAAAATGTCGAATTTTTATGCAAAGAATTGTATGTTTAAATAAATACAAATATTTTTTTAAATTCAATGATGGAGGCCTTTTCCCTGCAGTGGGATGATTATAGGCTGTTACTACAAATATTTTTTTAAATACCTGCCTTATATTTTTGGTCACAATTTATTTATTTAATGTTATTGGAACTAATGTCTTACAATCTAAAATAACCTTTCGTGTCATTATACGAGTATGATGCAATTATTTATAATAGCAGTTCGTGCAAGAGTGCCAAACTACTTTTTGACGAACTTTATTTGTGGCAAATTGCTTGTGTATGACGAACAAAGTATGTACATGCGTACCTACGTTTTGTGACATCGAGCGTATAACCCTGCAAGACGTGCGAGTGAATGTAAGGCATGCAAGCGTGCGTATGAGCTAAGGTACGGGTGTTTATGTGTTTATATGTGTACATACGTTCTTGGAACAGATCCTCTTTCTTCTAGTGATCTAGGTAGGATAGACAGCCGGTTAGTTAAGACTTACTTACATTAGCATTAAATAAAAATATTGAAACGCACATTTATTGGTTCAGTTGCTGGTTTAAAATAAATAGATGGAAAGTAGCTATGCCATCTATCCTGTCCAGTATGACATTTCAAAATTGAAATTATTTTGTTAGTATACAGGATGTACAGACAGCGGCAGGTCAACCTACCCAAAAAGTTAAAGGTCATTGAATTGATTTTCAACTTTAAGTCTAACAGGTAGAGATCAATATCAATTGAGAAAATTTGACGTTTTGTGGTAGGTTGACGTGCTGTTGTCTGTACATCCTGTATACTAACAAAATAATTTCAATTTTGAAATGTCCTACTGGACAGGATTATACATCCAAAATATAACATATTTATGGTATCGTTTCAACTCTTTCTAATAATTGTGAAAATTGTGGTGATTCGGAATAAAAAGATTGAGACCCATCCCTTGACGTTTATTATGATCGGTAAATTAATGGATTCCTATCGTCCGCGTGTATAATACCTATTTGAATTTCTGATTAGTTAAAAATTTAATGAAATAATTTGTGAATGTTATTTATGAATCTTTGACCTTTAACAACTTTGGGTGCGTCCATAAATTACGTGAGGTGTTTTTTTGAATTTTCTGTCCCCCCCTCCCCCTCTGGTGAGATGTCGTGAGATTTTATTCAACCCCCTCCCCCATCCCCCAATCTCACGTGAGATTTTTCAAAATGTGGGTTTCTTACGTAAACTTGAATGACATTATTTTCTTTCGAACGAATTAGTGAATGATCTTAATCGTATTACGATTACGCTCAAGATTAAATCTTAAACATGTAAAATCTGGATTAAATGGGCTAAAATAGTATTTATTTTTTGTTTCAATCAGGAAAAAAATTGCGTGATATTTGCCGAGACCCCCCCCTCTCTCCAACGTAAGATTAGATGAGATTTGACTCGACCCCTCACCCCCTTAAACATCTCACGCAATTTATGGACGCCCCCTTTGCAGAATGATTTTTTTTAAATAGGGGTAGGCTTACATTCTTCTATAGCTTCGGGAGCTGCGCCATACTAAGGTACACTCTGTATATTACACGTTTTCCAAGTTTTACAAATATTATTAGGGTTTTAAGTGAATCTCTCGTTCGCGACTATGCATAAAGGGTTGCCACTTATGAGAGACCGTATGAATAATATAAATTTAAGTACATTTACCTGTAAACTACGCCGTTCAGCATACCCTCAGATAACTCATGGACATCAAGCTTATAAGTATCCTGTAGACGCGTCAGTGCCTGAGCTGCACCTGTAAGGTCTTCCGATGAGGGATACTTCATATCCTGGTGGTTCGACGTGATATTCTTTGAGTTGTCTATGAAATACAATAATGCATGCATTAATGTGTTGATATGCATACAAACAAAGTTCTGAAATATACACTTAAGTTCCCTTTTCATCAAGATAGCAGGTTGTTGTTGATAGCATCTACAACAACTGTACAAAACCTAGGCAATTAATACATTAACTGTTTTAATTTACGCTAGAAGCTTCTGTTAGAAGTTAGAGGATCAATTATACCTACTTACTCATAATTTATTACCAAAAAATTAAAAGCGATCCACCGAAGTCAGTCCAGAATCCCGGAGGTTAAATTAAGGGATTGGTGACTTATGCCCTGACTGAATATGCAATTCAGCTTTGAAGTTAAGAATAAACAGCAAAATTACTGAAATGCGTTTAGCTTTTAATTTACTTAAATCTATTTATGTAAGATTTAATAATCAATTGTCTTTTCAGTAAATGTTAGTTCACTACCCTACTATGAAATACGCGATAAAAAGCTTTTCACTCATTGAAACAATTTCTAAAACAATAATTTACTACGTACATAATATATCTTAGTAGCCCTACTTTAAAAAAATACAATAACGGATCTGAATTAAAATTAGCAAGGAGATAGACTACAAGCAGTAATAGCAAAAAGGCTACATTTTATCCCGTAAAATAGTACGGTTCCCATGGGATAGTTTCTTCACGCGTACCCAGTCTAAACCAGGGACAGTTAGACAAAAATAAACATTAAGAATTTTTTCATGTTCACATCCTACAATTTGGGCTAGTTTGCATTTGGTTTCTAAAAAACCATTTTAAGCTTTTCTTATGTGTTCTCATTCAGTAAATCAAACATAATTTTAGGAACAAGAGGCGCATGAGTTAAAAGCAATCCTTAGATAACGACTTATCGCACGCTTAGCCCCTACCGGCAGTAACTATATTTATTAGAATGTTATAGGTAACTATTCTGAAGTCTTGCATTCAACTCGCGAGACTACTCACTTTGTAGGCATTGAAAATGTAAGAACTTCTATTACAGATACATTTTTCTGTTATTGTGTATTTAGATTTTTTATTTTACAACATTATTTGTAGGTAAGTATAGTTACTTTAATATTCAGCTTTTTGATGATTTATGAAATAATTTAGCAATTCCAGACAACATAAATCCTTTCGCTTACCTGTACCAGTTTGAATAATTGTTCTTATAAAATCTAAATCCGTTGTTAGTCTTTTAATAAGTGTAAAAGCGTTGATAGGATTGCCCAAATAGTTGGGAATGTCTACCATAGCATTACTATGTTCTTTTTTGTAAGCATCTATACGCCTGAAAACATAGGAAAAAGATGTATTAAATTACTTGTTAAACATATTCATAAAATGATACTAGGATATTTCGAAATCAATAAAATTCTTTGATGTCTTGAACGGTAAAGCAGTTTAGTTCACCATGATTTATACTTATGTATTCTCTACCACCTACTTTTTTAGGGTTGTAAGCCGTTTTTCCTCTATAGCGATGTACTCATCGACATCATCTATTAACCTCTGGTGCGTTTCTAACAGAGGCTCTACGTCTGATATTGCAGTAAAAACTTCCGATTGAATCCATTGGCAGTGATTCAAAATCAATACGAAATAAACTAATCCCGTGCAGGTGGTTTTGAACGCCATTAAAACTCCTTTTATCGCCTGAAAAAATAAGTCTTTATTTTGTTGCATTCAAAAATTTTAATTCACAAAGTAAATGTTTTTTTTATTAGCTGACGAAGTACTTACCAGAGATATGCCGGGGAATAAAAACGTACCGGGGGCTCCGAAGGCAATGAGAATGACAATGCGAATACAAAGGTATAAATATTTTGTACATTTACATTCATACAATATTTATATTAACTTTTATTTGGACAAGTGCTTTCGTATCATTTACAAATATTCTTTAAATGCTTACAGTAAAAAAAAACTACTTTACGTAATTATTTAATTGGTTGTTACACGCCCATAGTGGTCTGTCTTTTATTACAATGAATTTAACTTAATTTTTTAATAATGTGTATTAAAAATATTTAATTATGGTCTGTTTTTCTGAGATATTTTTATTCTGTAACTAAAATATAACTTTACTCGTAATTAATAATATAACTAGGTATCCACAGTTAGTACAAAAATGGTCAAATAAAAATCGTTAAAAACGTAATTCAGTTGACTTAATTCAGTACAATCAAATTACAATGTTATAATTGGTTTCCAGTGGTTCAGGCGTTTAAAGTATACGAAACAATGATGTAGTGAATATTGAAAAATAATGTCAGTTAATAAATACCGGGCAATTGCGAGTTGGACTCTAGACACGAGAGTTCTGTACTGTTATTTTTGTATTTAGGTCAGAAATAGGTATGATTTTCTAAATTCTGCCCTAAATAAAATATGCCCTCGTACCTGCAGTAGTTTATATGAAGAACCCAGAAGCACTAAGCACTGTATTCGAAACATTTAATTAATACTTTTAACTTGATGGATTTGAAACACTATTAAACGTGGTGATTAAAATGCGTAAAACCTCACACACACCAACTTTTTTAGGATTCCGTACCCAAAGGGTAAAAACGGGACCCTATTACAAAGACTTCGCTGTCTGTCCGTCTCTCGTCCGTCTGTCTGTCACCAGGCTGTATCTCAAGACCCGCAATAGCTAGACAGTTTTCACAAATTATGTATTTCTGTTGTCGCTATAACAACAAAAACTAAAAACAAAATAAAATAAATATTTAAGGGGGCTACCATACCAAAAAAACGCTGTTTTTTGCCTATTTTTGCTCAATATCAATAAATGGTATCAGGTAGGCACTTAAATTTTCACAAAACACTTAATTGTATATTTATTTTAACAATAAATAATAACAGTATATAAACTTGAAAAAATTTTGTCTCAGGCGGGACTCGAACCCGCATCTCCTCGCATGCCGGGCGGGCGCCATACCATTAGGCCACCGAGACACTGCGACACGGCGCGAATTTTTCAAGCATATTCTTACGCTGTGAGCCAGCGTTGCTTCATCAAATGTTAGGAGTTTGCACCCTTAACACTTCGCGCCGTGTCGCAGTGTCTCGGTGGCCTAATGGTATGGCGCCCGCCCGGCATGCGAGGAGATGCGGGTTCGAGTCCCGCCTGAGACAAAATTTTTCAAGTTTATATACTGATATTATAAGTGCAATTGAGTTGCTAAAATATCAAATAAAGTAAATAAATAATAAATTAAAAATAAACTGTTTTTTACCTAGTACGGAACCCTTCGTGCGCGAGCCCGACTAGCACATAGCCGGTTTTTTTTAATTATAAATAATTTATGTAAATTATTAAATTTAATTTTCACAGATTTCTTACGAAGATCTTTTTTTTTCTTGTTTTCTTGTGTTTGTTGCAAATTAAAAAGACTTGTGGTGGTGCCTTTTAGGCTGTTTTAACGGGAAAATCGCTTAATTATAATAAAATATTAGTTATTAATCGCTCCATTATTGCTTTAACCAGCTGAAACAGTTCGACTAAGGTTTCAATATACTTTATGAATGAATTAATTAAATTCCTCTAAAATCAGATATTTACAACACTGTGCACTTCTAATAATCAGCATCACAAATCAGCAACACAGCACTGCACTGATAACGCTAATTATTATCGCGATTGCGACAGGTTTTCGAATAGAGCTTCAAAATGATTAAAATAAGCGCTGATAAGAATACTTCCAATGGAAATTAAAATTTAAAATTGTCTGCCTATATACAATAACTTAGTTGGCGAGTTTGTCCGCCGGTAATTTGGTTATATGTATGCAACATGTCTTGTCATAAAAGTCTAACCTTTCTCTGAAAAGGCTTCCCCCGGAGACAACTTTTTAATACGGACTTTCAGTCTTAATTTTCCAAAAAACAAAACAGTTCCTTATCTCGGCCAGCAAAACTATTCTACTTATAAGTATACGTCCCAGTCAGGGTCACGAACTACGACCGTACTAAAATTAAACTAAGTCTGTTCAGCGGTTGCTCCAAAATGTAACAGACAGAGTTTTTTTATTACATACACAGAGTCACTTTTGTATAATATGTAGAATATGTTCTTAAAACGTATAGTTAATTCCTTATTATTTAGCAAAGAACATAGTCAGTAGATATAAATTACGAATAAGGCTAAGCGCCCACGTTTTTGTAGGGGAAATATAGAACGTACTACCTAATTGCAAATAGTGAAACAAACACGTACAACAAAAAAACCGGCCAAGTGCGAGTCGGACTCACACGCTGAGGGTTCCGTACCAACTTTAACTGAATTAGGAGCCCACTTACTTCCACTTAGCCAAAATACTACAAATTTTGTTGACTGCAAAAATAACTTTGTTTATTATAGTGTTTGTATGAAGGACAAAGTAATATTTGCGTTTGTTGAAAATGTGCTACATCTCAAAAAGTACCGGTTTGATCTTGTTCAAACCAATTTTCGTTGAAAGTATTTGTTAAGATCTAGATGTATAATTATGTATTTTATTTAAAATTTTCACTAGCTTAGTTTAAAAGTTGGAGGGGCTCATTTTACTACGTCTACCTTCCAAATGTTAAGACTTTTAGGAAAAATGGTTCTAGGAACCTCTATGTCATTTTAAAAGATCTATCCTTAGATACCCCATAATATACATAGGTTTGACTAAAAAAAAATTTTTGTTTTAGTTCCATGTTTGGGAATTAATATCATTATTTTTTATTTTTTGTATGAGAAATGTAACGTAAAGCGTAATGCTAATACTTTCAGAAGAAATTGGCTGTGACATACGGACGGGCGGACAGACAGACAGACTTGACGAAACTATAAGGGTTCCGTTTTTTGCCAATCGGCTAAGGAACCCTAAAAATCGGTGAAAAATGTATAGGCTGCTGCTTACTATAGAAAAATCGAACCGATTTATCGGTCCTACAAAAAGTCTGACGTGGGCGACGGTTGTGCTAAGTGTAAGGAATATTATAGGTAACTTGGAATTGCAATTTTTTTTATCTAGAAGGGTTGTCAGCGCCACTTTATTTCAAATAACTTTTTGTTTTTTTCAATATCATTTACCTACTTCAATATATTTTTTAATTGTACAGCTGCCGGCTAACCGAAACAAAGCACTATTGTACGTAGGTAATCGTTATTATGACCTTCGACTATGTATACTAATGATACTAAAGGACAAGCTCAATGACTAATTTTCTAGACAACAAAATGTATATTGATAATGTCAAAATAAACGATAACATTAATGAACAGACACCGTCGTGTATATTTTTATTTTACATAAAGTATTAATAACCTCATTAGCTATTTTTACATAATAATATCTACTTATGAGCAGAACAAAGATCGGGTTTTGCAGCTAATAATTTCCGATTAATTAAAGCGTTTATTATTGATAAATTTGTACTGTCTTGAATTACAAAAACGTCTACCACGGTATAATTTCGATCCAAATAGCGTTTTACTAACGTGAATAATATAATATTAAAATTAAGAAGATTAACGATCTTTTTTTTTTAAATTAGTCTCTATATTTTATTTGAAAATTCCCCAAATAAGGGTTAAAGGATAAACTGGTATAAAAATTCGGGGTTTATAACCATTTACCTTATTTTTTATAAGTTTCCGATATTTCAGATACTCGTTATGACTGCATTTCTTTTTCAAATTACCCTAATATATTGTCGTAGCATTCACCATGTAGCTTTTTTAGGGTTCCGTACCGAAAGGGTAAAAACGGGACCCTATTACTAAGACTTCGCTGTCTGTCCGTCTGTCCGTCGCTCTGTCACCAGGCTGTAACTCAAGAGCCGCGATAGCTAGACTGTTGAAATTTTCACAAATTATGTATTTCTGTTGCCGCAATAACAACAAATACTAGAAACAAAATAAAATAATTATTTAAGGGGGGCTCCCATACAACAAACCCGTTTTTTTGGCCTTTTTGGTACGGAACCCTTTGTGCGCGAGTCCGACTCGCACTTGGTCGGTTATTTTAACAAGAGGTAGCCTATGTTACCCGGACTGTCATAAGGAATCGACTGACACCTAATTCACCAAAATCGGCTCAGTTCGGCAATCGGCTTTATGTTCTATCATAGGGAAAGAAATATACCTTTCCCTATGGTTCTATTCACAAGTAACTCATATTTAAATGAAAATTAACAGTGGGCAATTAGGTCTATAATCAGCAATAGAAAATCTACCGCCGCAAGTCTTCTATGAGAACGACACTGTGTTCCAATAATCATATTTGAAAAGTGTCATAATACTTGGTTATATTTAAATGCTGAAACTGCACAACATTTGTTCAAGTGCTAACACAGGGGAATATTCTTGCGATGCAAGACTAGTTATATGGGAAATCAAGTGGTTAAATAAAATAATTGACTAAAAGTGTAATTCATTTTATAAATTGTTTTATTAAAGTTCATTGCAATGTAAAAGTAAGTAACAAAGTTTGATTTTAACAAATACATATCATACAATCGGAACATTAATATTCCATCTCTAGGGCACATAATACATGTAACGCAACATATCACAAAATAATATGGCTTTATTATATTTCATTTCATTCATTAATGTTATCTAGACTCTTGTAAGCTTCAGATCTAAAATATTATTTTAAATTAATAAATGCATTCACTTACTAGCTAAATAAAACAAATATTACCTTGATAAAAAATATTTAACACTGGTATTAGCATTGTCACGGCTTTTTTTGTAAGCAATATGCCAGCCTCGTAGTTCTTAGATTTCATATAATAATATTAAATCGATTAAAATGGAATAAATGAAATCGCGTAAACTCAAGAAAACAATATTACTTAAATCAAATTAGTATTGAAAAGTATATCTAACACTTTTACATATTTTCTCTAACGGCAAGTTACTTATACTACTCGTATATTATTCATTGTACTCATAATATTTAAAACTTAATTTGTGACTTTCAAAAAATAAAAATCATTAGATTAGTAGCAACAGCGTAAAGCATTGTTTAAAATTATTTGAGAACAGATTACATGTATAAATTAACTTCGCACATATACTTTTAGGTTTGATTCTTCCAACCACTTGGCTTTACTTATTAATTAATTATTCCACGCAAATAGTCGTAACTCAAGTCAAAGTTTGATACTACAAAAATTTTGTAAAAATAAACATACCTATATTCATCGACGCATAATATCTTTGCACCATCCTGGTTGAACACAACATTTACCTAACTTAGTATCAATTGTTACTATGTCTCAGAGTTAACGACAGAAATACCTATCTGAAAGTTTTTGGCACTGGCTTTGGGATCTTGCGAACGATGCCTTCGTCTTGATACTCGAGGTCACACGGCTTCAGCAACTCCTGCCCGCCTTGATGGAGCCACTTGTTTGAGACTGCAGACATAAAAACATTTAATTAGTGAAATTTTAATTTAATACGTCATAACATTAAGAGAAAGACTGTGATATTTAAAAAAATTATATATATACAAAATATTGTTACAAAACATTACATCACATACCCTTTTAAAAGGTGGCCAGGTCGCCCTCGCCCGACGGGTACAGGTTGAGCCAGAACGCTTATGTGAGTTATGAAGTGCTCACCCCACTTGGAGCCGCGCAGCACGGGGCAGGCGGCGTGGCGCGTGGCCAGGTCGCCCTCGCCCGACGGGTGCAGGTTGAGCCAGAACGCTTATGTGAGTTATGAAGTGCTCACCCCACTTGGAGCCGCGCAGCACGGGGCAGGCGGCGTGGCGCGTGGCCAGGTCGCCCTCGCCCGACGGGTGCAGGTTGAGCCAGAACGCTTATGTGAGTTATGAAGTGCTCACCCCACTTGGAGCCGCGCAGCACGGGGCAGGCGGCGTGGCGCGTGGCCAGGTCGCCCTCGCCCGACGGGTGCAGGTTGAGCCAGAACGCCGCGGCGCCCTTCTCGGGGAATAAGCTGAGTCCTAGCTTCGTGAAAACCGTTGCGCCACCCTGAGCCACGTCTGACATCTGAGTAGAAAAATCAGTTGCAGAATAGAAACTGGTGAAGGGTTCTGTTGTGTCGCACGTCGCAAATGGCGAATTATTTGATTTTGATTTTCGACAATTTTACATGGTATGTAAGGTTTTTTTTCTAGCGTAATTCATTAACTTGCATTTTTAGTTTTATTTTCCAAGTAAATTTTATTAATTGGTCCTGTAGTCCATGCGAACGAAGTCGCAGGCTTAACTAGTAGGTAGTACATCAATATACAGCGAATTTTTTCCCACATCATAATCAAAATATTGGCTGATAAAGGACACAACATACCTATAGTTTTAACAAAATTTTGCACTTTAAACTTACATTTTCTAATTACATTAGAATAACGTTAAATGCGTGTTGAGTCACGCGCAGTCTGTCAGCGTGATTTATACATAAAACCAATGCCAAATTACAGCTTTCTAGTGCTAAGAGTATCTGAGCTAAGCCGCAGATATAACATGGCGAAACTATAGGTGATGCTTGATGACTACAGAACCCTCTGCAGCGATAAACAGTGCCAAGTTAGCCAGATACCAACTTGTTTGAAATTGGATGCCAAGCTAAATAGGTATTCCATAGGTTACGTACATGCATCCGCCTTTGCCACATTCACTACAGTCCATTCTTGCGAACAAACGCAGACCAATACCGTAACAATTTCAGAAAAATAAATTCTTCAACCGAAGTTCAAAAATAAATTACTGACCTATGCAATATGAGATGAATAATCAAAAACAAACTTACATAAAACAGGACCGTGGCGATTCGGTTGCCGCTGAATTTCTTAAAGGCGTTTTCTTGTCGCTAAAACCAAATAAGGTAAGATTTCCTTAAATATCCATCAATATTATTCGTCTTTATAAATCATAAAAAAGGTTTTTTTTTAATTTATTTATTTGGCATCAGAAAAAAACATAAAACACTTATCAATAAAAAATAAAAATATAAAACACAAAAAATAAAAAAATAAAATTATGCCAAAAGGGTCCCCCGCTCAGCATTTGTCGTGGCAGCTTAAGGCATACCACGACGCTGATCTTCTTTTAGTAAAGTCTCTTAACAAATTATTCAGTAGGTTAGCTCTACAGAAATTCAACAGCACAAATATTTTAGAGCCCTATAGACGCAAAAAAAGCTAGATTTAAAAAATATATATTATAACTTTGGTAAGGCAAGCCATATGGACAACTATTATGGCAATTTTACCTTATAAGGGGCCTTATATAATATTTTGATTTGATTAGTGCACATTCAAAAGACACATCAAAAATCTGCGAGCCCTATAAACTACGAAATCACAATTACACAAACTCATTATAAGACAAGTTGTGTGAATTTTTAGAAATAAGCAAAAGAAACAAATAAATACTATCTTGTTTTGTACCAAAAGATAATGATGATAGCAACTCCGCCATAGATGATTGATTAAATGCACATGAGATAGGATAGAATACAAAGATGGGTCGAGCATCTCCAAATTAGGCGAATATTTAAAGAAAAAAGCATACGTAGTAGCGCAAATATCGCTAAAAAAGACCTTTGATAATGAATGGAATGGAATTAACTGATTGTAAGCTTTTGCCCATAGCCTCAACTACTCCAAGCTCTGGTACGTACTTCATGAACTAGTAGCTTATGACTTTTACCTAGGTAACACTAAAAATGTTTAGAAAATGAAAAGGCCAATACTTTTATTGTTTTTCGAAGTAATTTCCGTTCCTCTCTACACATCCTCGCATTCGATGGAACCACTGAGAAAAGCAGTGGGCCCATTCTTCCTTAGGGGTCTCTTCTATGGCATTTTCGAACGCTTTCACCGCATCTTCAGGGCTCGTAAAGCGAATATCTCGAATTTTATCTTTAGTTCTTGAGAATAAATGAAAGTCGCAGGGCACCAGGTCAAGACTGTATAGCGGATGACTCATTATCTCGACACCTGCCATAGTCAAATATTCAACAGTCCATTTTGCGGAACACCAGTCTGCAGTAAATGTCCTTCCATCTTCTAGCACAACTGTGGCGAAATGACTTTTCCGACCAAAGAATGAGGCAATCATCTTTTTTCCTTGACTTCTTCCTTTCTTTACCTTAGTTGGCCGATCCTCGAAAGAAAACACCCACTGCAATGAGCTGATTGTCTTTTGGTTGCGGGTTCGTAGCCATATATCCAGCTTTCATCACCTGTGACGATGTCAAATACAGCATTTGAGTCACCGCCGTTGAACTTATCTAACATTTGGCGACACCAGTCCATGCGAAGGTGTTTCTGGTCGTCGGTTAAAGTATGGGGAATCCATCTGGTACAAAGCTTTCTGACGCCTAAATGTTCGTGTAATATTTTTTGAACTTGACTCATACCAATGCCTAAGCTTGCCCGTATCTGCTGATAGGTCACTCTCCTTCCTCTACCATGTGTCGCACATGTTAGGTGGTTGTGTTATCTTCAGTAGTCGCTGTTAAAGGACATCCCTCACGCGGATCATCATTGAGATTGCTACGTCCACGCTTAAACTCGTTAAACCAAATGTAAATACAATAGTGGCACGACATGGAGCTTCATTAAGAAATGCTAATAGCAGCCTATCATAGCTTTGTTGTTGAGTAAGCCCACAACGAAAGTCATATAAATCATGTACCGAATATTTTTTCGCGTTAGGTTCATTTTCACGTGTAACAAGACTTTTAGATTTGCCGCCAATTCACAAAAACTAATGACAAATGAATGCAATATACTACATTAGGTTACCAAAGAGTTCTAAAATTGAATAAAAAAAAAGTTTTCATTAGCAATGTTTCTAACTGGCCAGTTCTAAACATTTTCAGTGTTACCCACGTATGTTTTATTTTTCAAACTGGTTTTGTTTTCACCTTCCTATAGGTTTATTTTTCTTTAAGTACACATTATTTATGCTTCCACTGGTTATTTGTGCTTACCTAAAAACCGCACTGAACAATAATAGGGAAAAAATATTGTTCCAACTTCGAAATATTGAATTTTGATATCTTCAGATCTGTCCGTCAATATGAATCTCTTTGTGAGTCATGATTTTTCCTTAACGCACTCACCTTCCCGCGTATACCAAAGGCGCAGTCCAGCAGTTGAGTTCAGACTATTAGTTAAATTGGTTCTCACCTTTTAAATGTGCACTGATAACTAAATAACCCTAAAACTATTAGTTGCTTGATTTAATTAACAGTAGTGTTCGAATCATCAGCAAAAATCAAAAAGTTTTACAATTAAACTCGAGCTAAATCCATAAAATGATCTTTAATTTCAACCTTAAATCTGTTAAACATTGTTTTTTATAGAAAGTATGGGCTTGCTCTTGACTGCATACTTAACTATATGGTTGAGAAGAAGCTTAAGATGGAGCGAGTTTAACCAGAGGTACTGGTACCAAAGATGCCGTTGCCCAGTTTGGACCACTAGGAGGTAGATTCCACCACCCTATATACTATACGCCTAATAATGATACGCCTCTAAATCTTATAGTCTTGTATACTACGACTTACAGATTTGACACTCACTCTGGCGAAGTCATAGTGCGGCTCGTAATGCCCCCCGATGCCGTAGTTGACCACTTGCAGGTCCTCGGCCGTGTCCATGGCGAGGCCGGTCATGTCGGCCACGCGCTGCGACACGCGCGATATCACCTCAGACTCTTCGTCGCGGAGCCATGACGACTTACTTATGCGGTAGTGGGCAGGCACCAGTTCACCGGTTTTGGGGTCGTGTACCACTGCTCGTTTGAACTGTAAATTTATAAGAAAATAGATGCAATCCGCGGAAGAACGTCTCTTAATGCAGGTTTTTTTTCCGTTTGAGATAGATAGCAAGCTGAAGTAGTAGGTATCAAACAAAATCATTTTGTTTGTTGCATTTCATCGTTTTAGTTGGAATGTAATGAAGTCATAAATTGCAGTTTTTCTGGCTGTACTCACATACATCGTCTTTTTAAACGGTTTTATTCACATGAGGAACAGCATTTTAACTATAATAATTTTTAGACATAAATTATTTAAACAAAATAATTCCATAAAACAAGTGTTTGACAGCTACTTCAATGGTATCAAAAAAATGTATGTGATGTTGTTTACGTTTATTTATTTATAATGATTATTATTCGTCAGTGTTCAGGAACAGTGTAGTTTAGTCTTTATTACTTTTACTAACCTTAGAAATTGTTTATTTTACTAGAAATATTACTAGAAAGACTATTTTAAACTAGTACGTAAACAATAGGAATATGAAATGAATCCTACGCTAGTTGAAATATCTCACTGACCCTAGGCTTAGCAGTCTCTTGTATGAAATGTATCTCGCTATCACTCATGACGTCGTGGAACACGACCACGTTTGGGTTCAAGTACATGTACTCCATCTTGAATGGCGCCAGTCGCAAAAACGGGTGGTTTTCCGTGAGATATCGGCAATGTAACCTGTAACGTATTTATAGATATCGGCAATGTAACCTGTAACGTATAATAGTAGTAACACTAGTAAACAAGCCAGGGATACAGGTCTGAGGCAGGTTTTAGGGAGGGTTGTACTATATTTATTTTCTAAATTTGTTGTTTTTCACCTCTAATCTGAGTTTTTACCCTACATACGCATAATCATAGCCTGCTTTTGTTGCGTCTTAGATATTACACTCTTAAACTAAAGAATGATCAAATGTTGATAAATCTTTAAGACATATTACATTTCAACATCCATTCTTAATCAGCTGTCTATGGCAATTTGTTAAATGATAAAACACATCAGAAAACGTGTTGTGGTAATCGAATTCATCAAGTAATTTATTCAACGATTCAGAAAAGACGTTCCAAAAACTGGAACCGTTTCATGCTGTCGGTAAATAATTTATATATTTTTATTGTATGTTTCTTAAATTATGTGAAGAGGTTAGATTTTCAAGACAGTAGTAGTAATATGGACGGACTTGCCGTCATAGAATGCTCATTTTCTTAATGAAAAAAGGTCAAAATGTTTTCAAATAACGTTAGATTATTAGCTTCTCCGTTATGGAAATCAAACCGAAATTTTTTTTCATTAACTTCTACTCATGTGTCGTCATACAAACCTTTTAGCGATTTCTGAGGGAACATCCATTTCACCACGACATAGAATTTCGTAACTCTTCCTTTCTTTATGATACTCTGTTAGCTCATCGGATATTTTTGTCTTCTCTACTGTTGGTTGGTCACCCAGCTCCTAAAAAAAATAATAAATGGGGGGGGGGGGGGCTGTAACATTTGTTATCGGGCTTTAGATAGTAAATATTTAAAATGTCAGCAGGTGATCAGTCTATAACTACGCCACAATTATTTTTATTTATTTATTTATTTATTCATTGCATAATGTTAACAATAAATGTAACAAAACCCTGTAAGGTGTTGCAAATTATACTTATACTAATTCAAATACAAAATAAAAACTAAAATTATACAAACTTAAAAAATAAAGATTACTTAGAAATTAATGTGAGTGTGTGGGTAAATATGAGTAAGTATGCTGTGTATGCTTGTACGCAACAAATAAATTACATGCCAAACATAATCGTTATCAAGTCAAACTAGACCTCTACACTAAACTGAGAGTTCTGGAAACTTCGCGTTTAACTAATTGATTTCCTCGTTCGATCCATTTACCTGAAAGCTTTTTTTTTTTCAGTAAGGTCAGTTTTGTATTATCTGTAAGTATTAGAACTTTCATTCAGTTTGATTTAATCATAAATTATTACTGATTTACTCAAACTGGATTCGGATGTGCATGTTGTTAATACCAATGCGATATGTTACTCCCACGATAAAGCAAACAATATTTTTGGCTGTGAGTAAGGATGTAACTTTACTTACCCCTCTTAACTGTTTTAACTTTTTCGCCTCTTCTTCGGCGATCGTCTTCTGATAGTGAGGGATATTACCGGGGGCGCGGGGATGTTTCGGGTCTATCTCCAGCAGCTTCTTAGTCCACTTCAAGGCAGTTCTGACGTCACCTGCACAAATCATCAAACGATAATATAAAACAGACTTATTGCGATATTGAATGTCTAGATTTCTGGCGTGGTATATGCTAGAAAACTTAACAAAATGCACAAATATTCATTTATTTGTTTACTCATTAGAAAACCACCACAGATTCTTGCTGGAAAAGTTTAGATGGGAACCTAAAGTTGGGTCAAAATTACATTTTGTTGTTTTAGTTATAATGTTTCTGCGTCTACGCAGTTTTTATTGATCTTTTACAACAGTTTTTTCGGTGTTCACTTTAATTAATATGCATTTAATAAATAAAAATTTGGCGAGTGATAAATTATGGCCTCTTTTATTCCGGTGCAGATACTGACCTAACAAATAATGCGAGAAGCTAATATACTCCAGGACGTCGATCTCACTAAAGTAATAATGCTCATTCTCCTCTCGATACTTCCGTAACGTCTCCGTCATCCAGGCCAGCGCGTTCTTATAGTCCTTCTCATTGTACAGCGCTCGTCCGAGTTCGTAGCAATCGCCCGCCGTCATTGAAGTACTAAAATAAAAAAATAGGGACACATGTTACTGCGAGTCATAATCTTCCTCCCACTTGAAACAACCGCAAACAAAACTCTTTTAGGAAAATGTAAAATTTCCGAATGATGAAGATTATTCAAATATAATGATCTGTGTTCAAATTTCGGTAGCAACATCATGCAGTACAAAAAACACCAACTCTAGTAGGGTACGCATAATTCACTATACCTGAAAAAATACCAATTGATTTTTGGCATGCTTGGAATGTAATGGCAATAAGCAATCGGATAATTTTAGTTTTGGTTCACAAAATAACAAAATTAACTTAATAGTAAAATAATGTTGATGCTAAACATTATTTCCTCTCCCTTTTATTTCGTCTCGCAGTTATTTTAACTTTAAAAAAAAAAGGTCATCGATTGCAGGTCACTTTCTCTACTTGTTGGACTTACAGTTGAAAATCAATTCAATGACCTTTAACTTTTTGGGTAGGTTGACCTGCCTGCCTGTACATTATAAGAATATGTACTGTACATTATAATTTACAATTTGGATTAGATACCAAAATCGCTACATACATAAAAAATCCGGCCAAGTGCGAGTCGGACTCGCGCACTGAGGGTTCCGTACCAACTTTAACTGAATTAGGGGTCCACTTATTTCCACTTGGCCTAAATACGACAATATTTAATAGACTGCAAAAATAACTTTGTTTTTTATAGTGTTTGTATAAAGGACAAAGTTATATTTGCGGTTGTCAAAAATGTGGAAACGGAACCCTTAGTGCGCGAGTCCGACTCGCACTTGGTCGATTTTTTTTTGGAGGTGTATTATGAGCACCCTAGGATCTGATCTAAATGATGAATAAACGAGTGTGTTACGACAAAGGCACCATCAGGTTTTTAATTTTGCTAAGTGTGTAACCAACCAGTAGGACTCGACTAGTTCAGATGATGAAGACGAAACGTTGTTTCATTTTCAATTTTAGTCAAATAACTTAACAATAATGCTTATTATTTATGTAACTGGCTGTGTTTCGACACATATTATTAATATGGTCCCATAATTCAATAAGTAATTTGTATGTACTATTTTTTTATTTACTATCATCCGTATGTTATTTGTAACGGGTGAACTAGAAGTCGAGCCAGTATGATAATGTGCGATTATTGAACTATCCATTAGTCAGTAAAAAAATAAGATAACACAACTAAAAGTTGAATAACTTATCATGTTTGATAAATCAAGCTTAATAAACTTATTTTCGCTTAATCGCAATAATTACTACGATGTCATATTTCGAAATTCGTAATGACAGAACTGCTAAACTATTGGTTCATTCATTCATCATCACATGTGAAATAACTATCAATAAAAAAGGCCAATAATTCAAAATTTTTGAATTTACCTTAATCTTGTAAGTTTCTAATAGAATTGGGTACTTTACCGATTGAACTTCAGAAATTGCCTACTGTTCCAGCCAGAGACAGAACACAGAACCTCACAGATGCGAATACGTTTTAAGGGCGGCTAAGGCACGAACTTTATTCAACCGACGAATATAAAAGAGAGACATATTTGTATTGATGACCGATACTTTTTTTTCGGTGTTTTGACAAGGGGAATTAAAAAAAAATTTAACCGACTTAAAAAAAAGTCACTGAAATGTACAAAATAACACGAGAACAATGTTTTATTTTAAAACCTATTAGCTACTTACAATATTATTTTAACCACTAACAACTAAACAGGTCGAAGTCGTTGCCGAGCGAAATAAAATAGGAGTATAATCACTACTGAATTGATTGCCGCTCGCCAACATAGCAATTTTTTCTAAAATTCCATACTTGATTTGTTTCATTTAAAGAATTATTTTTGTATTAGTATATAAACTTGAAAAAAATTTTTTCAAGTTTATATACTGATATTATAAGTGCAATTAAGTTGCTAAAATATCAAATAAAGTATATTTTTGTATTGTTTGGGCTCGGCACCGACTTCAATCTGTTTAGTTGTTAGTAGTTAAAATAATATTGTAAGTAGGTAAATAGGTTTTAAAATAAAACATTGTTATTGTGTTATTTTGTACTTTTCAGTGAGTTTTTTTTAAGTCGGTTTAATTTTTTGTTTAAAAATAATTTGTTTTTCTCTTTTTAGTGTTAAATAACTTACACAATTATTAATCCTCTATTGACCGGAAACATTACCTACATAAAAATAGTCATGACGACTTCTAGATGAAAATGTATGAATTTTTTGAGAAACTCCTCATCGCATCGCTATAGAATCTTAAGAATTATCCTCCAACTCCTAACTGCTTAGGAGTTAGACCTTCCGTCATCAGCTCATCAACATAAAATGATGAGTAACAGACGCAAATACTGAAGCGGCTCGCGTTACTTGGTGCGTCAGAACTCTCGAAAGATTCCACGCAGGATCCTCAAATGCTGTATACAACATCGTATCAGGTGACGAATCCTGGATATACGCGTACGAACCCGAAACAAAAAACCAGTCACGAGTTTGGGTGTTCGAAAATGAGTTAAAGCCAACAAAAATTGTTCCTTCACGGAGTGTTGCAAAAAAAAGGTGGCCACGTTTGTCTCCAAAACCGGCCATGTTGCGACTATTCCTCATGAGGGACAAAGAACGGTTAATGCAGAATGGTATGCTAGCATTTGTTTGCCACAGGTCGTTTCTGAACTCCGTAAAGAGAACTGCAAATGCCGCATCATCCTCCATCACGACAATGCGAGTTCATACACCGCGCACAGAACAAAAGAGTTTTTAGAGCAAGAAAACATATAATTATTAGACCATCCGCCGTACAGCCCCGACCTAAGCCCTAATGATTTCTATACTTTCCCTAAAATAAAGAATAAATTGCGTGGTCAGAGATTTTCATCACCTGAAGAAGCTGTGGACGCCTACAAAACGGCCATTTTGGAGACCCAAACTTCCGAATAGAATGGTTGCTTCAATGATTGGTTCCGTCGTATGGAAAAATGTGTCAAATTTCGGGGAGAATACTTTGAAAAGCAATAAATACATTTTTAAATAGTAATTTTGTGTCACTTCCTTAATTCCCAAAATTTTCAATGCAGCCCTCGTACTACCTACTCCGGAGGCAAAAATAATACCCATGGGCAAAAAAGAAAACGAGGCCATTCAGCTAAGTTAAGCCAGCACAGCACTTATTTACCAGTGACGATGAGTAGTAGGGCTCCTCATACCGAGCTATCAATGTTATTTAGATTGCTTGTTTTTAGTTGACTGAAGCGTCATAGTTTTTTTTTGTTCATTTGATGTAAGTAAATGCATATTGCTTTATTTTTTAGAAAAAAATGTTTCATTTGATTATCTACTATTAAATAATTACATTTCTAGGCTAACAGTGTTTCTTCAAATTGTTCTTAGTACTGCTTATTAGTATTCGAAACACTTCATTAAAGATAAAATGCCGCTCAGTATAAAAAAAAATTTGCAAAATATTGAAAAAAATGCAGGACGTAACGTTGACACTCAAACAAATATTAGATCACTCAAACATTATGAAGCTTCTCATTTTGTATTGTAAGTAACTCAAATTAATGTTTGTAAGTTAATGTTTTGTTGATTTCTCGTCGCGCATAGTCAGTCGCTCACTAGGTACTGTAACTTAAATTAATTATTTTTGACTCTTGAAATTTTAATTAACAGTCACTCGTTTAAATACTACCCTTTTAACAATAGGGTATCGAATAGTTGATCCCATTTAAAAGTTTTATTCATATTACAAAAAAATATTATATACTTAGTGCGATGACTGTCAATGACACTTTGATAATATCGGAATGTCCTTGCGACATTTTTCTTTAAATATGTAATAAGCATAGAAACGAACACATTATGATACGTTTATGATGAGGACGTGGGCGGTCGAGATCAGAAACCAGTTTCCTTGTCACGTTTGCTTCTATCAAATTGTATTTGGCAAACCAACAGTACTTTATATAAAGGTCATGTACGTTAGAGTTTGTACGTTATGATGAGAAATACCTTAATATCCTCATTTAATAACATTGCTATTTATACTTATAAAATTTACCTACACTGCGACGTAATGTCTCGATAGCTTAAATGGACAAAACACCGCGCCCGGTATACATGGGGATGCGGGTTCAATACTCACCTGAGACAAAAATTTCAAGTTTAAATACTGATATTATAATTGCGATTAAATTGCTAAAATTTTAATATCATATGAAGTATTGCATTCTAATATCAACTCTACCAGGTAAGTTGTTTTTAATCTTACTAGTAGATATTACTGTTTCCTACTAATATAACCCTAGTACATGCATGCAAAAAAACGACAAAACGGATCTGGATCTGGATGGAATTTGGCAAGAAGACAGAAGGCTACAATACCACCTTTACTTTTTATCTCGAAAATGTACAGTTAGTGGGATAGTGGTTCAAAATTCAAAATTCTACGTGTAAAAAGTAACGGCCAATTGGTATTAATAAATAAATAAGGCCAACAATCATGCACGATGGGATCCATTCCAATGATCATGTGGACGTTAAAGATCATCGACCTCTCAGTTTGTCGACTATAAAGAGTAGGTAATGACAAAATTAGTCAATTTTGTTTAATGATTACTAGTTGAACCACTATGGTCACATATTAAATTCATATTCATTCATTCAATTCATATTCTTCTTCTTGCCCATATTGACAATAACTGGTACGAGTAGGCTTTTAACAAAAAAAAATCAAAGAACTTATAAAAAAATATAGCTAAATGTTTACCTATAAGTAACACCGTTCAACACACCCTCTGATAGCTCATGGACATCCAGATGATAAGTTTCTTGAAGACGAGTTAGAGCCTGAGCTGCGCCTGTCAGGTCCTCCAGGGCGGGATACTTTACGTCGTTATGATTCATCGTGATGTTTTTTATGTATTCTGTGAAACACAAAGTTTACACTGAGACTCCTCAACAGCTGGTTTTAAGAATGACAAAATATGAAATCAATATTAAGCCTGATTCCGGGGAGCGACTGCCGGACTTATGTTTTCATTTAAATTATCTTTATGTTCAGACTGTCTGAATATTAAATTTAGTTTTTTAGGACAGTGGCTGCAGGAAGTCAATTCTATTGTTGTAACTCGATTTTTCCATACTATGTGAATGACATTTCGCGTAGATTTGTGCGCAACCGTAGGGCACGATAGTTATAAGCTAACTTAGCAAACCACGATTTCTGTTACTATTTACAAATTGACGTAATCCGCAACGAGGCTAGAGATTTTGTTACATCACTGTGTGTACTTGCTTTGCAATTCACTGTACCTACGGCAACGAACATGGGGTGGCAAAAGCAAGCAAATTACACATGGCACAATCTTTAGTCTGTAACTAAAGGTTTAATTGAAACTTATTGAAAACAGAATAATAATCACTGTGCTTAAAATTGTATCGACATAACCTCGTATTTCTTATTAAATTTGCGACTTAAATTTGACATTAAACATTTTTTATCATTGGGGAAACGATTTTTATATCTATTCGGCAAAAGAAAAATAACAATAAAGTAATACCTGTTCCTATATTGATACTCTGTTCTATGAAGTCCAGATCTGTAGTAAGTCTTTTGATAAGAGTGAAAGCGTTGATAGGATTTCCTAAATAGTTAGGAATGTCTTCCATTGCTTTATCATGCTCTCTCTTGTACAGATTTAAGTGCCTAGAAAGTAAAGCAGTACAATACATTATTTATCACTTGCATAAAATAACCATGGTAAAATGGGATGGGCCAGTTACAAATGTTTTAATCAAATAATACAGTAACAGGCGAAACAAGCTTAAGCATAATGGCCTATTTACAAACATTAACAACTCAGATGATCGATCATGATACCTTTTTACAGAAACCACCAAAAAGCAATCATCTGATAATATAAATGAAGTACCGACCTATGGTATGGCAATGTATGTAAATAATAAAAATATATGAAGGATCATCTGGTTAAAGCGATTCTCTTTTTTTACCAACTTACTTTTTCAAAGTAGTTAGTCGTTGTTCCTCTTTGGTGATGTAGTCATCTAGATCGTCAATTATTTTTTTGTGTGTTTCTAACAAGGGTTCCACCTCTGATATTGCAGTGAAAAGTTCAGCTTGTATGAGAACAAAGATATTCAAAAGAACTATGGAACACAATAAGTACTTTGAATTTTGTCCCATATTTATGCCTTTGATCGTCTGAAAAAAAAGGTGGTTGATAGGAGACAAAAAAAAATTTCACAAAAAAACTACCTACGATTTTTTGGTACTAACTCAAAATTGGTTGATTAATTTCATGTATTTCGTCATATCAATATTTTGTAAAAAGAGTTTAATTTCCTGAAAGTTTGTCAACTCTATTTTTGTACCCTTTGGTGTGTTTTTTATTAATTTTAATCCCTCAACACCCAGGAGGCACTCGGGTGCCACGATAACAATTGATTTCAATTGTGTCTGGAATAACTCACGATCGATATTTATCTATCAAACAAAAAAAAAAAACATCGAAGTCGGTCTACTATGTGTTATACATGGTCATCATACATGCAATCAATACAATAAAAATCAATTAGAAATGTAGGTATAGTACCACGCGCGTAACTTCCGATCGACTGCACCATATTGGATAATTATTATTTTACTGTGTTGTGTGTCAGGACAAGGTTTATTTATGGAAGAAATTGTATGGATTTTTGCTTTGTTTGTGTTGTAGTATTGTTGTTTTTTTTCTCTGTTTACTTTCTTATTGTGATTAATGAGCTTTTATGTTTTAGTTTGTACTTTTGTAGCTGCTTAGTTTTGAGGGTTTCGTACAAGGGGTAAAAACGGGACCCCATTACTAACACTTCGCTGTCTGTCCGTCTGCCTGTCACCAGGCTGTATCTCAAGAGCCGCGATAGCTAGAGAGTTGAAATTTCCACAAATTATGTTTTTCTGTTGCCGCAAAAACAAAAATACTAAAAACAAAATAAAATAAATATTTAAGGGGGCGGCTCCCATACAACAAACGCAATTTTTTGGCCCTTTTTTGCTCGATATCAATAATGGTAACAGGTAGAACACTTGAAATATTCACAAAACACTCAGTTATATTTTTACTTTAACAGGTACAGGGAGGAGTGATTTTATATAGCCTAAAGCCTTCCTCGATAAATGGATAAAAATAATTTTTCAATTCGAACCAGTACCTACTTCCGGAGATTAACGCCTTCAAACAAAAAACAAACAAACTCTTCAGCTTTATAATATTAGTATAGAAGTGGAGCTTTATCGGTCGATGTACTAAATTTATGTTGCATTTATTTGTAATTGTTGTTTTTTGAAACAAGCAGTTGTTTCCCTACAATAAATAAAATAAAATAACCCGTAACCCGTGCAAAGAGGGGTCGGACAGATAGTATACCTACTAATATGATTCTATGATAAGCGTTGAATCAAAAACTTCCTCTTTTGCGTCGGGTGGAAAGACAATATGCTTTGTGTCACAATTGTGATTAAGAACAAAAAAATAATTGTCTGAACGATGTTTTTTAGTTTTGAAATTCCAAGATGTAGTCATAATAATTGTGACTCAAAATAAAGTTCAAAAGTGTTCAGAGTTTTGGCAAAAATATAAACCGAACTGCATCGGGTGTATCCGACCGGGCAATGACTGGTTACGGTATTTTGAGCAGTTTTACAGCATCCGTTAATTTTGTGAGAACTGTTTACCCAGCATTTTTAGTGTTAGGTTTCATTGTTTGACGGAAACAATGACAAAATGGATTAAACATTGAAAGTTCAATAGAACGTTTTATTCACGCATCGATCTTGTAATAGACTTAACAAATAGTACAAAACAGACGAATAAGAATAAATAATAAAAAAAAGTCAAAATCAAAGTATCAAGTGAAACAATCAAAGTGAAAAAAGTTTACGTAAAAAAGGAAATGGTCATTAAACTTAAAAAAAACGTATGTTTCTACACTCTTAAAGGAATCAAAATTTTCACTGTTCAAGAACTATGTCATTTGGTAAGTAAATACTTACTACAAGCATAAAAAACTAAAAACTATACATTTATAATTATGTAAATCATAATTTATCTGATTTATATGAAGTACGTAAGCAACGGTAGGCAGGTACTACACTATAAGCAACCCCCGGTGGGCAAGTTCGATTCGCACTTGTCTGGTTTTTTTTTATTGGTAAAACAGCAGTTAATCAGTTTTAATGATCCTATTCTATTATTTAAAGAAAAATCATACTGTCCCAAAATCTATAGTAATGCATAACCATGCCGTGTAATCCGTGCCTGCACAAAGATGGAATTTTAGCAACACTCGTTCTATTCCTATGGGTGTCGCAAAAAGATGGACGGACGACAAAATATTCCTTTTGGGGAGACTTTTTCCAGCACCTATTGCAAATTTGCAAGAGATGCTGGAAAAAGTCTTCCCGAATCAAATAAAAGCAATTAACTATCAACTCATTTGTTGTTTTTATTTTAAGGAAATAATAGGTACCTAGTACTATTTACTACTACAGTAATATCTTATTCAAGCTATTACCAAATCCAAACACCGAAACGGGCAATGTGCCATTTTTTTTGACAATTTTGAATGGATAATTAATAAATACAACAAAATAACTTTTAATCAGTCTCAAAATGTTTGTTTACCGTTGATGTAAAAAAGAACGAGCGCGCTTTGAAAACAAGAACATCAGTTACCTACATAGGTACTTAAATGACTAAGTACTACTTCTAAAGGCTCTACTAAATTACATGGAACAGCTGTTTTTTGTTTCCTGGGTACCTAATCACCAAACACGTATGGTTCAATCCAGGAAGGATGAGCATAACTTGTAACGGTACGCGGCAGAATAAGCTTTAATGTTGAGCTTTCTGGTTTATGCTTAGATTTCAAAAATTCCGAAAAGCATAATTTTTAAACTAATTTTAATAAAAAATCTTGAAAATGTCGCAAACAATTGATTTTGTAACTTTATGCATCGATATCTTTAATGCTGCTTCACCATTTTTCACTATTTTCGATGATTCTTTCTGTGTTTCATTTTTAACTAACTTTAAAAAAGAGGATTTTTCTAAAAGTTTTAATTACTTATATTGATTATCCGGACATAAATTTAATAAATAAAGATCTCAGATTTATATTTTTCACATATTCTCACGCTGCACAAAAGTTGTTATTTATGAAGACAATCAATTCTTTAAACATGGTAGTGAGACCGATCTGATAGAAAGGTCCAGAATTTTCAAGAGCGATGTTAGATAGAATATGACGGACTCGTGACATGGCACGTACGACCGAGCAATAATATCAATTCCCGGCTGTTCGCATTATCAATCTGGTTAAACGATAAACAAATGGATAGTAGCTGTGCCTCTTTTAAACGAACTAAGATTAGTTAAAAAACAAGGAGAACATTAAAATGTACAATTAAGTATCGATAACAGGCAGAACTTAATTTTGCTCTCACATTTAATCATTTAAATAAAAGGTTTTTAGTGTAAATGTAGTGTACATTTATGTTTTATTATGATTACATTTCGTTACTTACATTGATATGCAAATGCAGATTTTTGAGGGGCGACTTGTATTTATTACAACGGTGCCACTTTAATTTAATACAGATTCTTTTTAACACTGTTTCACAAATAATATCACGAAAACACGACCAACTAAGCGCGCACAGTTAGCAGAAATACGCCGGCAAGTGACAGGACAGGAACACGGACATAGGAAACACAGCGCGGCCGCTGACCTTATCTTTATTAAAGTATTTATGGTGGTTGTTATATTGCTTTTCTTGAATTCAGTACTCCTAAGAAGCATCTAGGAAAGGTAGAGTGAGAATTATTAGGTATAGCTTTTGCCCGCGACTTCATCCACGTTGTTATTTTTTTTTAAATAAATTAACATACCTCTTTTTTAAAGTCGGTTTAAATCCTAGCTAGCCTATATCCTTCCCTAAGGTCTAATCGACCATCGTACAAAATTTCATCAAAATCGGTTTAGTGGTTTTTGAGTTCATTTACAAACATACACACACAAAAAAATACAAATCTTAGGTACCTCTTTATAATATAAGTGTAGATGTAGATAGTGTAGACTACTCTGAACCCAGGAAGCCAATAACTGTGTAGTGTACTGATATGATAAATTTTACTACAAAAAAGGGGAAAATGCGCCACGAGCCGAAAAATTGTTTTTGTTTATAGACTTCATGCAGTCTGTGTAGCACAAAGTTAAACATCGATTCGGATTTCTATTGTCAATAATTATCGTCCAAAAGGAGTTTTTTTTTTAAATTTCTATATCCAATTCAGGGTTATAAGAATATACCCTATGTACGTTACCCAATATTTCGTAGTTTGCGAAAGATTAACCTAATGTAGGTACGTATAAAAATAAAAACTGACTTGATGACTGACTGTCTGACTGACTGACATATCAACGCACAGCTGGGATAAACTACTTGCGATTAGAAACCTTAAATTTTCTACCATGCTTTTCATAGTATAGCTGAGGACATAAAAAGGATTTTTGGAAATTTGGCCTATAAGGGGGTCAAAAGGGGGGTTCATAAGTTGGTTTGTTAGTAGTAGGTAAATAAGTTTGTATGAAACTCCGTCAAGTAGAGTTGTAAGAAACTAGAGTCTTTTAGTCTTCATTTCGAGACTTGAGTAGATTTTTAAGACTAGGACTCGTAAGTCACATGAGCCCGAGTCCTTTGAGTCTTCTGAGTCTTTTCGAGTCTATAAAGTTCTTTGAGCTAGACTGAGTCATGAAGTTGAGTTGGTGTATTATAATAGGTAATACTAAGTGATTTTATATCGTCATTCATATTTATTTGCGGACTGACAATAAACCGTACAATAAAAAAAAATACAATTAAATAGCATTAAACGCAAATAACATAATCAGAAGTACCTACCTGAAAACTGACGATTTGCTGAATCAAAATGCGAGTTAAAATGTGTAAATAAAATAATAACCAAATTAAATACTGTCTACTTATAATAAATAAACTACAATAAATAAAAATAAACCAAACTAAGCAAAGTTTGTACTACTATGGGTTCACACAACAGATAGATTACTTACATTATATATATGTATTTATAAACTTTTCTACCAATCGTAATAATGAAGAAAGCAATTTGAGTGATATTTTTTTTCTCATGATCGATCTGGCAACACAATAAATGAGTATATGAATATATAATATTATTCATAGATATACCTATACAGGGTGTAAGAAAAAGTATTGAGTTTGAAATACAGGAAACATATTTAAAAAAAAATTGAAATTGTATATTTTTTGTTGCAAACAATTTTTATTATCGTTTAATTGTTATACAGAAAAGTTAACTGTCCATCCATAGTAATAAGTTAAGAAATAATTAAAGTGAAACCTCATCAAAATCATTAATCTACACTTCTTCCAGCGCTCCTCGCTCTATCGTGTAGGACTACAGCCAGCACAGTTGATCTCAATGAAACAATGCAATTCATCATCTACATAGGAGGAGAAACATAACGTTGCTATTACAATTTAAGTAGTTCGTACGTACTGCGTTTGTAGTTACGTAGTGACTTTCCTGTAGTAAATAATAGACTCATTTATTGGCAATACTTTTTTTAATATATTTTTTTTATTTTAATTTTTTTATATTTTTCCTGTATTATAAACTCGATTGACAACCAACCCCTTGAATTTGGCTCGTACTTTTTCTTACACCTTATATACAACTTGTTCCTTTTGATATCCTATAACTCTAGGGTACTAATGTGATCACATAAAAGAATTGAATGGCATATACATACATTCTTTTTCAATTCATTTATTCTTTCATTTTTATTTTTCATACAAAATAATTTCACTAAAATTCGTTTATCCATGTCATGTAAAACACCTTTATGTGAAATACGAGGGCGGGTCAATAAGTCCGTGACTTTTGGAATAAAACACAGATTTTTTGATAAACAAATCATTTTATTTTTCAACGTAGTCTCCCTTGAGCTCTATACACTTTGTCCAACGCTTCTCCAATTTTTTTATCCCTTCCAAAAAATATGATTTGTCGAGGTCCTCAAAATAGGCCTTTGTTTGCGAGATGACTTCATCATTGGAGTCAAATCTTTTTCCACCAAGCCATTTCTTCAGGTTTGGGAACAAAAAGTAGTCACTCGGAGCCAAATCTGGAGAATAGGGTGGATGAGGGAGCAATTCATAGTCCAATTCTTGGATTTTTGCCATGGCAACTGCACATGTGTGCACCCTTGCATTGTCTTGGTGGAAAAGAACTTTTTTCTTAACCAAATGAGGTCGGTTTTTTTTCAAATCGTCATTGAAGCGGTCCAATAAGTTGGCATAATATTCCCCATTGATTGTTCTTCCCTTTTGAAGGTAGTCAATGTGGATTATCCCACGTGCATCCCAAAAAACAGTCGCCATAACTTTATTGGCTGACAAACCCACCTTGGCCTTCTTTGGCGCCGATTCACCCTTAGAAACCCACTGTTTTGACTGTTGTTTGGTCTCTGGTGTGTTGTGATGGATCCATGTTTCGTCCACGGTTACAAAACGGCGCAAAAACTCCTCCATATTGCGATTAAACAACGCCAAACCTTCCTGTGAAGTTGTTACACGATTGCGTTTGTGGTCGACTGTGAGCAAACGCGGCACCCATCTTGCGGAAAGCTTTCTCATGCCCAATTGATCTTTTAAAATTGAAACCACTGAGCCATGCGTAGAGATGGGTTTATGCCCTGGCATATTGGGCGCATTGAATAAACGCCGAATAAATGCCGAATAAATGACTTTTGCCGGGGCAAAAACTTAAACAGAAGTTTTATAAAAAAAACCTTAAAATAGTTATATTTGAGTGTGCAGAAAAGTGTTCTTCACAAAAAGATATTGGACTATAGCTAATATATTGCAATAAATACTAAGAAATTGATATGATAGATGAATGGTATGTTCATGTTACTTGATAAAATAGTAAGTAAAATAGGTATTTCGGTTCTCGACCAGTCGACGCGGGCGCGGGACTTTGCAACGGAAGCTGAAGTTTACGGGGAAAGGGGGGGGGGGAGTGTTCGCTCGCTCGCCCGCCTCGTTCATTCATCAGACCGCTCCACGCACTTCTCTCGGACACACGGCGCGGCGTGCGGGTTACATTGTACCCACGACGATTCAATATTTTTTGTTTGTTGGCTGTTTGATGAAAGTTGGTAAGTACCATCTTTGCTATGGCAATTATTAGTGTGTATTGTTATTGCGATGTGTGTTGTTACTGTAAATATTTGTCGAATTCTTATTGAGGTTGATGTCTAACGTAAAATCTAAGGGGGCCAGTCTTTTCTGTTGTAATGACATCAATTTTGAAATCCCAGATAGTGAACAAACTTTTTACAAATTATTATAATATCAAGGTTTGTGTGCTGATTAAGAAACGTGTTTTCTTTAACTTTGTATAGTGTGTTTGTGTGTGTCTTATGAAACTTTAAAATGGTTCTAAAAATAGTCTAGGACTTAAATAATATATTCCTTTTTTTAGATTTACAATGGGAAGACAGAAGAAAGAAGTTATTTGGAAATATTATCAAGATAATGGTGATAAATCGATTAAATGTAGTTTCTGTGACAAGATTTACAAACAGAAACATGTCTCCAAAATGGCCAATCATTTGTTGGTTTGTGTTAAGGCTCCGGTTATTATCAAGAAGGAAATAAGTGATTTAAATAAAGTAGGAACTACGACATCCGAGTCCAATGTAAGCACAATTCCTGTGTCTGAAGTTTCTGTCGCAGAAAAAAATGGAAATTTAGTAGAACATTTCGCTAAAGCCCTACTCATTTCTGGAGTTCCAATATCTATGGTGGATCATCCACTGTGGAAAAGCTTTTTCGAAAAACTTAATTCTAAGCTACCTACTCGGAAGGCTCTTGCAACAAAGTATTTAGAAAAACTTTACAACGAAATGAATAAAGAATTGTCTGAAGATATAGCAAAGTCTCCTTTTTTTCATATTCAGTGCGACGGATGGAGCAATGTGAGAAATGAAGGAATTATAAATTTTTTGATATGTAAACCGGAAACTGTATTCGTCAAGAGTCTAAACATGGAAGATAATCGGCACACTAGTGAATATTTAGCTGCAGAAATAGAAAACGTTATTAAAACCTATAACGAAAAAAAAACTTTTGTTATAATTGGAGACAATGCTAGGAATTTGCAAAAGGCTTTTGAAATTGTGAACAGAAAATATCCCTGGATAGTGCCTTTAAATTGCGCAGCACATAGCCTTAATTTACTGTGTGCAGATGCTATGAAAGTGCCTGTGATCAAAGCTTGTATTGATCTTGCGACAGAAGTTATAAAGTGTGTTAAAAAGAGTCAGATATTGAGCGCACTTTTAAGTAAAATTAGGATAGACAAAGAAATTCATGGTGAAACCTTGAAGTTACCCTGTAAAACTAGGTGGGGGAGTCATGTGGCAGCATTAAAAAGCCTAAAAGTTAATAAAGCAGCGCTTCAAAATCTCGCTGTCCATGAACATAGCCAACCTACATTAAATGTCAAAAGCACGATTCTCGACGATGGTTTTTGGACTATGGTTGAACAATGTGTTAATATAATGGAACCAATCACACAAGCTATCTTCGAACTCGAGGGTGATAACTATAACATGAGCAAAGTTTATATGACCTTCAAGAATATTTTATCAAAGTTGTTATTTGCTTTCACCTCAACAACTATTCTGGAAACATCTGATATAGAACATTTAAAGACAGCAGTAGAACATAGTACTACACAAGTTCTCAAACCTATACACTACGCTGCACATATGCTGAACCCTAAAGCCGAAGGCCATGAACTCACTGAGAATCAAGATTCACAAACAATGGAATTTATTCACAACCTGGCGAATTTTTTAAGTTTGGATTGTCTGGTTGGTTTAGCTCAATATAGAGCGAGAGATGGTATTTGGGCAAAAGAATTTACATGGAAAGCTGCAGAGACTATGGATGCTGTTTTGTGGTGGAAAGGAATTTGTGGTGCCTCGCCGTTAAGTAAAGTGGCACTACGAATCCTGACTGCACCATGCTATCATCTATATATATGCACATCTGCTGCTACTGAACGGTCGTTTAGCATCCATGGTTTCATACACAGTGCTAAACGAAATCGCCTTACAACAAAAAAGAGCAGTTTAAATCACATCTTTCGCGTACAATTGGAATTTAAAGGAAAATAATGATCCATCCAAAAATATCAAAGTGTCCAATATTAATGATCAATCGATCAATACCGAAATCGACGACTTTTTAAGTGATGATTATGAAAGTCAAGATGAATGTAACTCGATTCAAGTCCATACGCCTGATGATTCCCAACCATCAACATCAACTTCAACTAACCGACGACTAGAATTTGTAGATGCATCTAATATAAACCTGAGTGATGATGATGATGATGACTGAAGATATCTATATTGTATTATTTTTTACGTGATATAGGTACACCAAAATAATAATAATTATGATTACGATGACTAAAACTATATTTATTTTGTAAAACTATATTTCTATTATTACTTATGATTCAAAGAATTCGAATTATCAATTGTGATTTAACAAGACTGTGATTACTTATGACTGTTATTATTTAATTAAATGATTTTTGTAAAAAAAATTACTATGTTTTATTTTAAAGTTATATCCCGCTTAATTTTTACAAAACAAAGTTATTAGTTTTTCTGCCCTGTGATCGGACATTTATTCGGGCGTAAACTCATTTATGCCCAATATGCCAAGTTTATTTTGTCCGTATTTGTTTTAGCCCTCGACCCATCTCTAGCCATGCGAGATCCCTACGGCTTCCACAATCTCTTGCACTTTCAATCTTCGGTCGGCCAACACCATATCGTGAATTTTTTCGATTGTTTCGGGTGTAGAGACCTCAACTGGGCATCCAGGACGTTCGGCATCTTCAGTGCTTTTACGGCCACAACGAAATTCAGTAAACCACTTTTTTACCATTGAAATCGATGGTGCAGAGTCCCCATAGTATTTATCAAGCTTAGCCTTAGTCTCGGTAATGGTTTTTTTTCGCAAAAAATAATGCTTAATAAGCACACGAAATTCACCTTTTCCATTTTTTCCTCAAATTACTGGGTAGTCTGATAAAAATAGCTGTCAAACACAAACTAACTGACGCAGCAAGTTCAAATTTTGATAGGAATCAACTGACAGATACCTGTTGACAGGAGTAGTGTTGCTTTTTCAGTAAAGAGGTCAGAAATTCAAAAAGTCACGGACTTATTGACCCGCCCTCGTAAGCTAGTCGTGTAACTTACGACACGCGCAAAGAGGCGCGATTCGGTTAGGGTAAACTTCATGCTTAGTTAAATGAGTAATTTTATTTTTAAATGGTTTAATAAGCGCAGACAGTACACATTTTAGGTGTCTTAAATCACTATTTTACAGATAGGTAATACCAAATACCATTAAAAATCCACTTCATAGCACTTTTCTAGCGGATGGTTTGTTAAGAAATCTTCTAATAAAAATCGAATATAAAGTCACTGAACTTAATTATTAGTAAAAAGATGTAGCTTGCCTTTTAAATTAAAAGTGAATTCTTAAGATGTTTCTGAAAGGTACACAGCTTCGCACCTCATTAAAGTGCGTACAAATTTCTGACATGATTCTTTGAAATTCGTTTACAATTTTGTGCCTATCATATACATATGAAATTCAATAATCAACTTCCTATTCATTATGTGATCAGAATATCAGATTACATAAGATTATGTAAATTAATTGCCTTAATTATCATTTAGTCATGGTACGTGCATGAGTGCAAAAAAATTGAGGTGAAAATTGTAACAGTAACAATTTTTTAACTTATTTATTTAAGATTGACAATAACTTCAAAAATATACACGTTAGACCCCATGTTCTTTGGACAATTTAATTTATTTTTCAGCATAGAATATAACCTTAAAGTTATGGGATATCAAAAGGAACACGTTGTATATAAAAGAAAGTCTAAAGCTAAAAATTTTGTATAAAATATGTTATTATAAGACTTGTATTTAAACAACATGAATATGAAACACTATTAAAGTGTCAATTATGTGTAATATTGTGATGTGATGACACTAGCACCAAAATCCCAGAGTAAGTGTACATTATAGCAATTAAAAGGAATAATCCCCAGGTATTATTAAACTTAAAAAAAATTGTACCATAATCTATAGCAATTCAAATGGTCTCTGTGTACAAACTTTTGTATAGTTGTTTGCTTTTATTAATAATTATTTAAACATTATTTAGACTATTGTCAGGTAGGTCATTGGTTGATGGAAAATCCCTAAATTGTTATTGTGGACAGGGTTAAAAACTATGACCACTATGACGGATGACCTCTCCTGAAGTTTCTTCGATTGAGATAATTTAAACTTTTATTCTAATTTAACAGCGTCAATGTAATTAAATTAATTGGTGCACGTACCTGAATAATGTAATGTTGTCCAATATATTTAACTCATTGTCTCTGAATTTAAACTGATTTTAATTAATAAATAATTATTTGGAAAAGAAACATCTAGCCAGTCACCATTTAGTTGTTGTTGTTGTTTTCTTCACCCATTCTGGGTAGGCAAAGGGAACTATGCCCATACAGCCAATTCTTTAGTAATATTTTCTTTATTTTTGCATTAAAACGTTGATGTTAGACGTTTTAATGCTTCGATGGAGTTTTTGGAGACAGTCGAAAGATTGAAGGAATGTAGAGAAGTCCCCAAGAAAGAGGTGAACTGTTCGCGATCCCGCGCAAAATTCACGGCCCACTTTTCTTGGTTACGACCCATACACCATGTTATTTCACCGAACTGTATATTGTTCACTCGCACGACACTTTGTTTCGCAAAATAACACCACTTTTACGACCCAAAAATCACTATAAACAATAAAAATGAGATAAAATAAACGGACTCCAAACGTATCTCACGAACTCCCGCCAAAAACCCCAGTCACCATTTATTTAGTTAAAACACTTGTTTTTTTTTTTTTGTCCCTTTTTTGAAACCGGCTTAAGTCTGAGACCATGCTGCCATGTCTGTAGTAGGAATTATTATTATTCTACATTTTCAATAAATACATAAAATATCATAAATACTTACTTACATAATAACTTAACCTAAACTAACCAAACCCATTGAAATTATATGGGTGGTTTAAACATTTCAATGAGAGTTTAACACGAGAACGTGGATCCGAGTAAAATAGGAGCGCCTTTCCTTGTTCCACACTTTTATCTCATTTATCCTACTCACTGAAACTACTGCTATTTTACAAAATTACGAAACAAAGTCCATTTATTTTATCTTGATCTCTTCTCGTTTCCCGCGCAAAACACTCCTTTTTTCGTTCATTTGTTCCTTTCGGAATCGGCTAAAGTCTGAGACTATTCTGCCATATCATTAGTTTGGTTTGAATGGAAATAGGCAGACTTGGGCACCAGATAATAACTTAAATTAATAATGTATTTTTTTGGAGCTTGCCGTAAAATATCAGTTATGTGTTCTATGGGATGAAGAATATAAAATTAATTAAACATGAAACTGATACCACAATATCTTCATTCCAAATCCATTATCCACTATGCAAGGTTGCCAGACACAAAAATAGCTGATTTAAATTAGATTCGATTCCATTCTGACAGTTCGATTTTAATAAGTTGATTAAATGATAATCTCTTTAGGTAAGCTAATTAATATAAGTAATGGTCTTGCGATGGCAGCAACCTGATTTTACTGAAAAACATTGAATAATTATGGGATTGATGAAGATTAAATTGTTTTGTGACTTGTTTTGAACAATTCTTTAAATGATATTTTTAACTGTCTAAGTTACGACAACTCCATATTTGTAAGATATTACAAATATTTTAACAAAAGGTTAAGATGAAACAGCTTTTTTAATGTTTTTAAAACTGTTCCCTAAGCAAATAAATTGCTACTGTGAATTGAAAATACAAATCCTTGCATAGAAAGCAGAAGATTAAAGTAAAGAAGAAGAAGGTAAAATAAGAAGGTAAATGTATTCAAGGAGATGATAATGTTATTATTTTCTAGTGATAATCGATTGCAATTAAGATTGTATCGATTCTATTATTTATCGTTTTTTATTTGGCAACAATGACCCATTTATTGACATATTATATTAATTATAAAATACTATTCATCAATTATACATCTCGGTGAAGGTCGTTGTATGGTGGGATCTTAGACTATTTATTCAAAATGTAGAATTACTACTACAGACATGGCAGCATGATTGCAGACCTTAGCCGGTTCCGAAAGGGACAAATAAAATACAAAAAAAAAACTGTCAAAATAACGTGCTGCGCTGCATGCATGCATGGTGGTTGTTTTTACAAGATTGTTTTTTTTTCACGAGTATAATACTGGTAGAAGGAAGAAAACAGGATTTGCTTGTGTTCATTAAATATAAGGAACGATCCATAATGTCGAATGTGAAAATAAAAGTTATAAGCCGAAATCCCGAAGATTACTTGCGAGCAACCAAAAGGGATATTCATAAACGTAATATTATTTTTCTAATATTTTGCTTATTAACTATCCCATTGCGATCGAACTATTTATTTAATTACTTTTTTTTCAGTGCCCAGAAACTATGATCCCAGTCTTCATCCTCTTGAGGCACCCCGTGAATATGTACGGGCTCTTAATGCTGTAAAGTTAGAAAGAGTCTTTGCTAAGCCTTTTGTAGGGAATCTAGATGGACACAGAGATGGAGTTTCTTCATTGGCTAAACATCCAAACCGGCTAGCTGTACTGGCAAGTGGTGCTTTTGATGGGGAAATCAGAGTATGGGATTTGGCTGTGCGAAAGTGCACTCGTAATTTCGTTGCACATGAAGGTTGGGTCCGCTCGATTTGTTATACACCGAGTGGGGAAACTTTTACAAGTGTTGGTGATGACAAAACTATAAAATTATGGAAGAGCGACATTCAGTCCTCTGATGATGAGGACCCAGTCAACACATTGCTGAGCATGTCTGTAATATCAGGTGTGACACACAATAGAATAAAGCCCATCTTCGCCACATGCGGGGAACATTGTCAGCTATGGGAAAATACTAGGAATGAACCAATTAAGGTTTTCAAGTGGGGTGTTGACAGTCTTCATCATGTAGCATTTAATCAAGTAAGTCTAAGCATGTTTTTTGCCATTGGTAAAAACAGCGATTATATTGTGTTGTTAAGCTATTAAATGTCATAAAATAAGATATACCATAACTTTTTGTTTATAGGTAGAACACAATTTGCTTGCTTCCTGTGCAAGTGATAGAAGTATAATCCTATATGACTGCCGCGAGTCTGGGCCACTCAGAAAAGTTGTGATGGAACTGAGATCCAATGCTTTAGCTTGGAATCCAATGGAAGCATTCATATTCACTGTAGCTAATGAAGATTACAAGTAAGACACATATGTTAACATTTGGATAGGGTTTAATATTATGTTTAGTACATGCATTTTCTTGATTTATAGGTTCTAGTAGTCACTTAGGTATTCATAATTTAGATGTCATTTCTGTCTTTTTGCAGTTTATACACATTTGATGTGAGGAAACTTAACCATCCAATTAACATCCATGTGGACCATACATCTGCAGTAGTTGATGTTGATTATGCACCCACAGGCCGAGAATTTGTTGCTGGTAGTTATGATAAAACTATAAGAATATTTGAAAGCCTCAAAGGGCATTCCAGAGATGTTTATCACACAAAGCGAATGCAAAGACTAACATGTGTGAAGTGGTCTTTAGATAATAAATATATCTTGTCTGGCTCTGATGAAATGAATATAAGGATGTGGAAAGCTAGAGCTTCTGAGAAACTTGGTGTTGTAAGTATAACATGTTCTAATGTGTTTTCTAGGTCCCATACCTTCACATAAATTTATAATTATTTATTGTAAAGTACAGTGGATACATTGAGCTATATTTTTTTCGAAAATTGGTACCTATGTAAAGAACGTTAAGATGCCCCAGTGTATAGTCTGATGTGCTGTTGTCTTACACCTTCAGCACACTTTGTAAAAGAACAACAAGGGGTCATCCATAAATAGGCTATTTGACAATGCGAAAAATAAAGTGCGAATTACTGTTATCAGCTTATATTATGAGTTTAAAAATGATTATTTAGTATCAGAAGTTGAAAATAATAATCGATTTATTTATAAATTCAGAAATAAAAATGCATTTATTTAAACGTTTGTCACGTGACATGAAACACTCCTGGGGGCTTACCATCAGCTTATAGCAAGCCACTCAATTTCCGGGCAGTTCAACAGTAGGGCTGCTTTTGCCCTGCTAAAAATCATACCATAACCGCTGAAAAGCTGAACAACTTTAGCATCGCTAAACCAAAAGGTGAACAGCTAAGCTTGTCTATGGTCTGTTTGTCTGCAGATTGCATGAACGAGATAGAGCTATACTGGTTCAGATAAATCTGTCTCTTTTTAGTTGAAAACGTTCAAATACACAAATACATGATTTATTCCAAATTACCGGTTTTTGAAAAACTTTCTACTTATTGGATTTTAAAGAGAAAAAGTCGATCTAAATGTTGCTATTTTGCAGGAGATTAGTTAAATTACTAAATTCTAGTAAAATTACCTTATTGACGATAGACCTTAATGTACAGTGTTGGGTTATTGAAAATGTGGATAATCATTTTAACGTGATCATGATTGGAACGGTTCTGCCTGCATTTTTGGCGGTAACATTAAAAAATTGAAGAAATATTCCATTTTCCCGGAGTAGTACGTACGATCTAAGACTATTTTATATTAGTTAAACCATATTTTCACAATGTTATACTTGTGTTTAATTATTGAATAAAGTGGAATTGTAAGTAATTTTATTAAAATATTAGTATAAAAAAGTGATCATCCATTGACTTTCAGTGAAAACCAACAAAAAAAAACGCCTAGTTTCTCACACCCAACTGTATTATAACCTTTGAGAATAACAGTTAACAAATCTTTAACAGCTGGAGACCACTCTAAGCGAATGGCAAGGGTGGCAGAAATTTAAATTCTGCAGGCGATGTAGTCATAAAATTAGGGTTTGAATGAAGTTTCTGATTCAGTTACACTGTGTAGTAAAAGAGTACTACAACTTTTTACATAGGTATTATAATAATCTATTCTATTTTAGTATTGACTGGGTAGACTAAATGCAAAAATAAAACATAAAATAATTAATGATTCAAGGAGAGGAAGAGGAAACAGAAAATTATATTACATATTAGGTATTCTTTACCAGTCGAGCATTTGGTTAAGTAGACATGTTTTGCAGAATTTTTGCAGTAAAAAAAACGAACATATGATTTCATATATGTAATATAATTACAAAAAAATATTTTTCAAACACATATTAAAATAAAAAAGACATACTTAATGTAAAAGTACTTCAGTTTTAACCCTAAATTTAAAATCTAACAAAACAACCATAATAGTAATTATTAGTATATTTATTAACTGGTCGGCTACCGAAGTTGTGGAATCGAGCCATAAGACAATTGATTTGTGTCTGGAATTACTGGTATAAAAGGGGTTAAAAAATACATCAATACATAAGCTTATTGGTGAACCTCTTCATCTGTGAGATAAATTTGCTTGATCTGTGAGTTAAGTGATTAGCTGCATTGCAAAATGTAATGTAGGATTACACATGCTTTTGCAATAAGGCCAGCTACCTGAGGTTGGTAATGTAACATTGAAAAAGAGCCTGTAGAACACCTATTGATCTCTCTCTGTCGTTAAGAGTTTTTACATATCTCTGATAAGTTATAATAGGCTTCAGAAAAATCTATTTCTGCTTTAACAATTGTTGTCATCATAAATTTGAGCAGTGGATATCTAGAATCACCTACAATAAAAGGAAATATTCATTAATTTTATCATCTTTGTTAGACTGCTGCAAATGTGTTATATAAGAACTAAAACTTTGTTGTCTTTTACACCCAGGCAATATTTAAACAAACAAAATCAGCAACATATTCAAACACTCAATTGAACGGAATGGACATATCTTTAAAGTTGAACTAAAATGTGTATTGTATGTTTACCTAAAAGCCATACAGATGCTATAGTGCTCAGTTCATTTAAGTGAGACTACAAAGGATGATTAGACCATATTTTATTGTAAATTAAATGAATCATAATCATCATTTACACTTATAATTTCCATGTATTTGTTACACATCTGAAAAAAGTATTACACATAAATACTAGTAAGAAAGAAGAGTTATAAAATTTAAAAGTACAGTTTTTTCAATATATTCTATTGTATATACCTATTACATCACAAAACCATGCTAACAATTTTGTCGAAATTGTATTTTCATTTTGGTAAATG
Source organism: Anania crocealis (assembly GCA_949315895.1). Lineage (NCBI taxonomy): Eukaryota > Metazoa > Arthropoda > Insecta > Lepidoptera > Crambidae > Anania > Anania crocealis. The sequence continues at coordinate 5,881,298 of OX438856.1, forward strand.
ATGATATAAACATTTTATACAAAATACTAATTCAAAGACCTTCAGGTTTCTTTACACTGTCATTAGGTTCCTTAATCTATAATGAAACATGTAAATTTTCACAAAACTGCTAAAAAAAGTCTGAGAAACGCATAAAACATGTCGAAAAAGTTAGTCTCCTAGTAACTTTTTCAAGATGGCTAGGATGACATTAGCTTCGCTCAAAAGGACGTTTACCTGCTGTCAAATTGAGTGTCATGGTATGAAAAGATTGAAAATATCATAGTAAAAAAATGGTGAACGGTTTTGAAACGTCGACGTAAATTGGCCTGCCACAGGCCTGCTAAAAACGATGTCATAGTACAAAAGAGCAATGCAGTCCAATAGCAGTCCTGCTTTAAGAGCTAATGGTAAGGCCCCTGATTGGTCGGGTTTATGATGACGTCACCTGCTAGATAACTTCGTTTGCCTACTTGTGTTTTAATAGCTTTTCAAAATTGTTTGATAATAATTTCCTATAATAATAGTATCCATTGTTTTTGTGTGATTTATTTACAATATTTTACAAATTCTCTCAACAACTTTTACCATAGACAACGATTTTGTAAAGCAGAAAGCAGTAACCTGCCCATTCATTTAAAATTATTCGGGATCTTTAAGTGTAATGCTTATTGAAATATTATGAAAACATCGGAAACATTTGAAGTGAGTTGCAAGAGGCATTCTGATAAAAACATTAGAAGTAGGTATTATAACCTCAAACCAATTACAAAATATTTACATTCCTGATAATTATTAAAAGTTATAAATATTATGTTTACTTACATCGAAATGATCCTCACAGAAGAAAAGATTTGTACTATTTATGTTATTAGGATCCCTCCAAAATAGTTACATGCAACCACTTTCGGCACACTTAGACTTTCTTTTGAACACTTACAAATAGTTTTCCGAAGTTTTTGTAGAAGTATTTATACATTTTGGAACTGCATACCATTTGAAACTCATTTTATTACATGTCACTGTTAAAATATAGATCCAATTGCACTATCGTTATTTGTTTGCAACAAATGTATGTAGATGATTATGTGCTACAGGTCACAAGACAGGGGCCTTACCATTAAGCAGGACTGCTATTGGACTGCATTGCTCTTTTGTACTATGACATCGTTTTTAGCAGGCCTGTGGCAGGCCAATTTACGTCGACGTTTCTAAACCGTTCACCATTTTTTTACTATGAACTTTTCAATCTTTTCATACCATGACACTCAATTTGACAGCAGGTAAACGTCCTTTTGAGCGAAGCTAATGTCATCCTAGCCATCTTGAAGAAGTTACTATGAGACTAACTTTTTCGACATATTTTATGCGTTTCTCAGACTTTTTTCAGCAGTTTTGTGAAAATTTACATGTTTCATTATAGATTAAGGAACCTAATTACAGTGTAAAGAAACCTGAAGGTCTTTGAGTTAGTATTTTGTATAAAATGTTTATATCATGATTTACCAAAATGAAAATACAATTTTGACAAAATTGTTAGCATGGTTTTGTGATGTAATAGGTATATACAATAGAATATATTGAAAAAACTGTACTTTCAAATTTTATAACTCTTCTTTCTTACTTATATTTATGTGTAATACTTTTTTCAGATTTGTAACAAATACATGGAAATTATAAGTGTAAATGATGGCTATGATTCATTTAATTTACAATAAAATATGGTCTAATCATTCTTTGTAGTCTCACTTGAATGAACTGAGCACTATAGCATCTGTATGGCTTTTAGGTAAACATACAATACACATTTTAGTTTAACTTTAAAGATATGTCCTTTCCGTTCAATTGAGTAAAAAGAAAAGATAAAGAAACATATTTTACAGGTTATAGCACCTAAAACCCTTGTGTTATGAATATGTTGCTGATTTTGTTTGTTTAAATATTGCCTGGGTGTAAAACACAACTAAGTTTTAGTTCTTATATAACACATTTGCAGCAGTCTTACAAAGATGATAAAATTAATGAATATTTCCTTTTATTGTAGGTGATTCTAGATATTCACTGCTCAAATTTATGATGACAACAATTGTTAAAGCAGAATTAGATTTTTCTGAAGCCTATTATACCTATACAGAGACATGTAAAAACTCTTAATGACAGAGAGAGATCAATTATAGGTGTTCTACAGACTCTTATTCAATGGTTCATTACCAACCTCAGGTAGCTAGCCTTATTGCAAAAGCATTTGTAATCCTACATAACATTTTGCAATGCAGCTAATCAATTATCTCACAGATCAAGCAAATTTATCTCACAGACGAAGAGGTTTACCAATAAGCTTATGTATTGATGTATTTTTTAACCCCTTGTAATTCCAGACACAAATAAATTGTCTTATGGCTCGATTTCACAACTTCGGTAGCCGACCAGTTAATACATATACCTAGAAAGTTATGGTTGTTTTGTTAGATTTTAAATTTAGGGTTAAAACTGAAGTACTGTTATATTAAGTATGTCTTTTTTATTTTAATATGTGTTTGAGATATATTTTTTTGTAATTATATTACATATATGAAATCATGTGTTTGTTTTTTTTACTGCAAAAATTCTACAAAACATGTCTACTTAACCAAATGCTCGACTGGTAGAGAATACCTAATATGTAATATAATTTTCTGTTTCCTCTTTCTCTCCTTGAATCATTAATTATTTTATGTTTTATTTTTTGCATTTAGTCTACCCAGTCAGTACTAAAATAGAATAGATTATTATAATACCCGTGTAAAAAGTAGTAGTAGTCTTTTACTACACAGTGTAACTGAACCAGAAACTTCATTCAAACCCTAATTTTATGACTACATCGCCCGCAGAATTAAAATTTCTGCCACCCTTTCCATTCGCTTGGAGTGGTCTCCAGCTGTCAAAGATTTGTTAAGTGTTATTCCCAAAGGTTATACAATTGGGTGTGAGAAACTAGGCGTTTTTTTTTGTTGGTTTTCACTGAAAGTCAATGGATGATCACTTTTTTATACTAATATTTTAATAAAATTACTTGCAATTCCACTTTACTTTATTCAATACTTACACACAAGTATGACATTGTGAAAATATGGTTTAACCACATGAATAAATATTTACTCATGTGGTTTAACTCAATGTTTAACTGTAAATATAAAATAGTCGAACGTACGTAGTGATGAGCCCCTCACTCGTGAGGTACCTCGTTTGAGGCCCTCGTCGCAACCAAATGAGGGAGTACTCGTATTTCAACGTTGAACCACCTCACTTGTTTCCTCACTCACATCGGAAAAAGAAGTAGACAGTAATACGCACGCACGAGGCCGTATGAGGACAGATAACTTATACTAATCCGCATGTATCGATACTTTTAGTCCTATAAAGTAGCGTTTATGCGTGTTGTACGCGCTTATTCGGTTGATTTAAATATAAGAAAAAGGTCTAAAAGTTCTTACCGCAAAGAAATTAATAATGATCTTTATTCACATACAATTAGCATTGTAATTCAATCACAATTAATCACAAATATTTGGCGCGCTCGGAATCGGCAGCATCGACCGTCTCCCTCACTCGTTTAATGCAAAGCGGCAACGTTGAGTACGCCTCGTTGCGGACTTACTCACTCACTCGCTCATTACATTTGATTCATTCTTTCTTTACACCTCACCTCAAATGAGGGGTAACTCGCGAGCCCCTCACGAGGAAAAATGAGGCCCTCCCTCATCCTCAATAAAAAAAGTAAGAGTTACACATGACTAAACGTACGTACTACTCCGGGAAAATGGAATATTTCTTCAATTTTTGAATGTTACCGCCAAAAATGCAGGCAGAACCGTTCCAATCATGATCACGTTAAAATGACTATCCACATTTTCAATAACCCAACACTGTACATTAATTACTATCGCCAAGAAGATAATTTTACTAGAATTGAGTATTTTAAGTAATCTCCTGCTAAATAGCAACATTTAGATCGACTTTTTCTCTTTAAAATCCAATAAGTATAAAGTTTTTCAAAAACCGGTAATTTGGAATAAATCATGTATTTGTGTATTTGAACGTTTTCAACTAAAAAGAGACAGATTTATCTGAACCAGTATAGCTCTGTCTCGTTCATGCAATCTGCAGACAAACAGACCATAGACAAGCTTAGCAGTTCACCTTTTGGTTTAGCGGTGCTAAAGTCGTTCAGCTTTTCAGCGGTTATGGTATGATTTTTAGCAGGGCAAAAGCAGCCCTACTGTTGAACTGCCTGGAAATTGAGTGGCTTGCTATAAGCTGATGGTAAGCCCCCTGGCAGGTGATGTCACCGACTGAATTGCAGCGCCATATTGACAAAATAGCGTTTTGGCGCGCTATTTAAATTTTCAATTTCATTTTGATATTTTTCAGCAAATATGTACCAGAATTTAAAAAAAACTACTTTTACTGGGTTCTTCAACCTCTACTTAATAATATAAAATTAATTTTAAAAACCAGTCAAATAGCCTATTATGTCACACGATTTTTAAGATTTTCAGACCCCTCCCCTCCCCCCTTGTCACGCATTTTTACGAAAATTCCCATACTATTTTGCCCAATGTCACAAAAAGTAAGACCCCCTTAATGTGTGACGTAATTTGTGGACGGCCCCCAAAACCAAAAATGAACTTCCACTGCAACATGTATTTACCTTTTCAGCTTAAGCCCCGTGAAAGGACAGCATTACATTATGCTGATGCTCTGAAAGATAAATTTGCTAATCACCCTCAAATAAAAAGAATTGCCCGCCATAGGCATGTTCCTAAGCATGTATACAATGCTCAAAAAGAACTTCGCATCATCAAAGAGAAAAATAAAAGAAAAGAAGCCAACAGACGAGCGCACAGCAAAAAAGGAGAGGTGCCACATATTTCAGAACGAAGAAAACATATTGTCAAAGAAGATGAATAAAAACAACATGTCAGTGATATAATTTTTATTTTATCTTATGTTACAATAGTCACAGACTGGAACAAAATAGCATATTTTAACAGGAACATGTCTATTAACATTCACAGGGTCTCTAGGCAAATGCCTGTCAAATGACTAGGTGTTATGAGCTTCAATCCATCACAGCCCTGCAAGCTAGGCTCATAAAGCAGTAGCAAAGCATTGTTTGTTCAATTGTACCTGATGATCAGAATCACGATAAATCACCCCACCCGTTCAGCAGGGTACTCTCCTGTAGCAGTTTAGATCACATCTACCACTCATGTGCCTTTCAATTCATGTCTCAAACTCTTTTTTTTTTACATGATAGGAGAAAGTGAGCATAAGAGGGCCCCTTGTAATTAGAATGAATTCTGTATTCATATAATCATATTCATACAATTATATGCTTTCATGTTTTTCCCTTTATTAGGATTTAAAACAAAAGTAAATAATAGTAAGGTAAGGTCAACACAAGTTACAGCCTATAATCATCCCTCTGCAGGGAAAAGGCCTGCACATCATTGAATTTAAGTTACCACAGCAATCATGGTACTGGCATAATCACCTTGCTTGCCAAAATGTGGGTTGGTGATCACAAATGCAATGTTCGAACCCGGGACCCCGTGATCTTTGCCCAGGTCAACAAAGCAAAACTTTCCTATTCAGAGAGACACAAACTTCTTAGCGTTCCATGGATTCATCGGCCCAGGTCAACAAAGCAAAACTTTCCTATTAAGAGAGACACAAACACAAACGTTCCATGGATTCATCGTGCTGGTGCCGGGTCCATCGTGTGGCAGAAAGAGAAACTTCGAGTAGCTCCCGGGACTTGTGACACGGGTGTAGGTTTATTTAAGGTTTACCTTTCCGACGTACATCAACACTAACCTTCACTACTCGTGTTTCTCTCCCTGCCCAGCCAAATCTGATACGAACCTGCTAATGCAGCTTTAGACACTCGCTCTAGTATAGAACTTACTGCAGTTCTGGCCAAGCCAAGGTATTTCAACAGGTTATAGAGAGATTTTGCTGGTATACCTCTCGCTCCTACTTCTACAGCATATAGACTAACTATACAGGGTGAAATTTTAACCACTTTCCAAATTTAAATATATCAATCTACGAGACAAAAAATAAATGACGTATTTTTTCTTTTGGTATAGCCCAGTACAAAATGTCAAGATAAAGCACTTAGAAAATGACCGCAAAAATCTAAAATGTTTGATACGGCTGCCTAGCAACACTTTTTTTACGCGATTTGCATCTTATTTATTTACTACGATACTATTCATAGGTTTTTGATTTTCCCTTATCAGGCCTAGGACCGTAAAAATTGAAACTATATTGCGAAAAATATTTTCGGGTGGAAGCCTCATTTACATTTTTTACTTTATTAATGGGCTCTAAATACGATACAGAACGCCTATAAAAATTTTGGAAAGTGGTTAAAATTTCACCTGTATAACCGTTTTTCGTTAATTCATTTAGGAAATCATAATATTTGTTTTTTTTTCATTGCGTGGCCGCGAGGTCTTTAGGTATGTTAGTTTCCCACGGCACTGTAAGCTCTACAAGACTAACTATATATCAGAAATTATTGATTTCTCATACAAACCTACAACCTCCTTCAAGTTAGTACTAGGGTAGTGTTTATCCTCGAAATCATCTCTTGAAGGAGGTCGTAGGTTTGTATGAGAAATCAATAGTTTCTGAAATTTGGTGTGGCCATAGCTTACAACCAATACCTATTATCTTACTTTCTTAAAGAGAATAACATTGCGATTGTTTTGCAAACTTATTTGGAAAGACAAAACTTTCATGAACAATTTCCGTCAACGTAAATATTATTTTTACTTATCTATCTCTCTTCCCGGCTATGTATCCCATATGATGGTGGGGTCAGCCTTCCTTATCTTTCTTCTCCACTTCGCTCTATCCTTGACATCCTCCTCGGTTAGCTGGCACTCACCCATATCCCTCAGCACCACATCTCTCCAACTTACCCTAGGCCTGCCTCTGGATTTTCGGCCTGGGATAGAAAGATTTAGCGCCAAATTTCCTACGTAGTCTGGAGGTCTCCTTTTCACATTGTCGGCAATGTCACGCACACCAAGGATTCCTCGCACGTACTCGTTGCGGATTTTATCGAGCCTGGTGACGCCGCACCTCAGCATCTTCATTTCGGCGACTTGAATGGTATGGACATATCTTCGGGTGACTGCCCGTCTCACTGCCATAAATTAGGACTGGTCTTATTGTGATCTTATAGATCAAGCCTTTGAGTTTCACAGGCATTCTGTTGTCGCATGTTACTTAGTTCTCGCCATTTAAGCCACGCTGCAGCTATACGGTGCTGAAAATGCATTCCGCGTTCCCAGACATGTGGTTCATACTTCCAGATACTTATACTGATCGCACAAGGTGACTAATTGTCCATCGATGGGTGTTGGACTATTATTCAGGTCTGGGTCATTGAAAGCCATGAACTGGGTTTTTGCAACACTCAGCACTAGGCCACCCATTCCTAACTGGTGTTTCCATGCAACAAGTGCCTCTTGAAACTAATTTCGACTCTCAGTGCAGATGGCTACATCGTCTGCGTATATAAAAGTCCACGCTGCTGAATTTTGCGCTGCCTCCGCCGTGAGTATGTCCAAAACCAAGCAAATAGGAAGGGACTCTGTACTCGGTTTTGTCCCCCCTACAACCGTCCGTACAGTTATTCTCACATCTTGTATGTACATGTCAGCAATGATGTTAACATATTGCTCGGTGACATTTTTCTTAAGAGGGCTCCACCTAGTGATGAAAGAGACTAAAGTCCTTTAAGTCGTTAAGAATAAGACCATCCTCTTTTTACACGACTTTGTTTAAAAAATAAGACTTTAGCTGTTAGTCTTAAATAATAAGACTCAGTCAGTTAGGCGTTTAAGTCGTTTTAGACTACTTACTAGTCTTAAACGACTAAAAACGCCTTACGGCCAGTTCCAATAATCTATCTATCGCCAGTTTTGACATTTCGGAGATAGGAAACAGTTTCTATCTATCTCTGATTTTGCCGTCCAGAGAAACAAAGACAGAAGTTGTTTTCTATCTCCGATATGCCAAAACTGAAGATAGATAGGTTATTAGAACCGCGTTACAAGAGACCTGCTATTCGAGTAACGCGTTTGGGTTGAAATGAGATTTTTTGGATATTAAGTAAGTATATGGAGTTAAACTATGTGTAGGTACCCATAATAGATAATATTTTTTTATCCCTTAACGGTTTGTAAATGTATCTTTCTTTTACTTGTGACGAGCTCATAACTCTTTTGAGTTACATCAAGACCTTGCTGATAAATTCATGGAAACACTGGATGGTAATGTTATGGTGAGTGTGTGCTCTGCATTTATTATAATAAAACCGGTAGTATCTATAGTATATATATAGTTATCTACATACTTAAAACATAATTGACATACCTACATATTGTGGAAATCAGAAGTTAAATGATTTCAGACGATAAAGAGACCCGAAAACCTGTTTTTTTAATATACATTAGCTATATAATTAGTTATACAGGTTCATTTTTGCCTGGTCAACAAACAAAGTTTCAACCAATTATTCTTGTCTTAGGATTATCCTTTAAGTTTTGCAAGTCATCTATTATGGGCCTCTAGCAAGACTTGTATTTTACGACATCCATCTGAATAAATAATATTAAGTAAATAAATGTGGACAAAATCACATAGGTACATTGATTCTGATCTGATCCCAATTTGAGTAAATATTTAAAGCACTCGGAAAGAAATCGGAAAAAACGAAGGTACTACAAACACCCAGTCACAGACCCGAGAAAATGTTGATAAAATCTGGCGACAGAAGATGTCAACGGCTTAACGTGCCTTTCGAAGCATTGTTTCTTCAATTGGCCTGACCGAGAACCGAACCCAGATCTCTTGCATAGTACGTCGTTTAACATAAACATCCACAAAAGCAATTTCAATTAAATTTGGCAGAATAATTGTCCTTATAATGTCGTTTTCAGTGGTCTCAAAAAAAATTGTCTTATTGTAGTGTTGAACTGTAGAACAGATATATAGTGGCGCGGCTGGGATGTATACTTAGTCGCCACGCCCCATCACCTTTCAAATCGAAATAAAACGGGATAAATGTGTAGGTACTAACTACTAGGTAAGTAATTTATTAGTAAACGAATGTCTAGTGATTATCTATGCTGCTGTCTATTAGAGAAATCATAACGCAATTATAAATATAAATTTGGAAATAGTAAATCTACCAAATAATTATATTTAATTAGGTTTTGAGGGTTCCGTAGCCGAATGGATAAAAAGGAACCCTTATAGATTCGTCAAGTCTGTCTGTCTGTCCGTCCGTCCGTATGTCACATCTACTTTATTCTGAAAGTATTAGCATTACACAGTTGAAGCTTGGTAGATAGGTATATCCTGTTGACCGCTTTACGATTCTCATACAAAAATTAAAAAATAATGATATTTAAGAGAAGCCCCCCATATATTGAAATTTCTCTAACCTACGCGTATGGGGTATCTATGGATAGGTCTTTTAAAATGACATAGAAGTTTCAAAAACTATTTTTTCCAAAAGTCTAACGTTTGGAAGATAGACGCTTCCAAAGTGGTAAAATGGTCCGTCCCCCCCCCCTCTAACTTTTACTTACATACATGATGTAGATCTTAACAAAAACTTACAACGAAAATTGGTTTGAACGAGATTAAACCGGTAGTTTTTGAGAAATAGCACATTTTTAACAACCTCAAATATAACTTTGTCCTTCATACAAACAATATGAAAAACTAATTTTTGCAGTCAATTAAATATTTTGGTATTTTGGCTAAGTGGAAGTAAGTGGACCCCTAATTCAGTTAAAGTTGGCACGGAACCCTCAGTGCGCGAGTCCGACTCGCACTTGGCCGGTTTTTAATGATTAGGTTTTATTGTTTTTAATGAACACAGTAGTTACTATAAAGTGGACAATGGACTTGCGGTATAGTTAATCAAAAATTGGTGATAGTGATCTTGCTACTAGCTAAGATAATAGGTAATACCTATTATCTTAATGTCCATCAAAATCGAATAATGTCCTAAAATTATCCTGCATTTCAGCATGATCACTATGCACTTCCCGATCTTAATGAATAAAAGCAAGGGGTTCAAGTAATCAAATTGCCTTCATGGGAGTTGCCTAAACATCATCATCTCTAGCCCATATCAGTCCACTGCAGGGCTCGGAAAACATTATATTTTTCGAAACGTTTTTGCCATAAATGCCTAAAAACGTGTTTCGTTTATGTTCAAACGGAATACCAAAAAAAAAAAACGTTTAAATAACGTTTTGAACAGTTTTTGCCCATGTTAGGCCCTGCAATACAAACGAACAAGCGGCACGCTCTGTCTCGGTTTAGCTCGCTACGGATTAAACCGTTTTATTACGTTCTCTCATTACATTCTAATTTCGTTTTCGTCGATCAAAATGTTGAACAAGGTACTGTCCTAAACGTTAAAGGTCTCTCCAGAAGTAGGATTTACATAATCGCCACGTTTAGCAGACGGGGAAATCAACTCAACCTCATACGAAGAGTGATGCTATTATTTTTAGGTGCCGGCAACACACGACAGTGAAGGTTAACATTTAAATCAATAATAGGAGCACACATAATTTGGCCTCAGTTTACTAAATAGAAAGTAATCTTTTAATAAAATATATTTTTTAATTCTATTAGATTATAACAACAAAATATATAAATTATCTTTTAATATATAAGTAATAATCAGGGTTTTAACCCAATCTATACTATTTTATGTCTGTGTAAGCTTAAATCTATTTTTACAAATTGTGCCCACACACACTGTCTGACTGCGCATGCCTTAACATTCAAGATACCACTCCTGTGCATGCCACTAACATTCAAGATACCACTCTTTTTGCTTCTATGGAAGCAACATAATAAATAAAAGTAAGAAAAAATGACAATAACATAATAAATTATTTAAAGTACATTTAAAAGCAACAATATTATATTAACGATAGAACATAATGCAATGCTACTTAATTTTTTAAACAATATATGTTTGCATATACTCGGTGAGAATCACTTAATATTTTGTTTAATCCCATTGCATCTATGCTTGTAATAAAACATTAGCCAGATTGATTGTTTGGCCTGCTGATTCGGTTGGGCAAAGTCATAATGAGGATGTCAATTCTGAAATGACATAAAACAAATTTAATAGACTATAAATTTAAACAAAATTTCTGTAACTAAAACAGGTATTGTACAAAGCATACTCACATGATATCTTGTGGTAACCATGTTTTGTCTAGATTGTGTTCTAACACTTTCAGAATACTAAGAGTTTTTAGAGATGGTGCGTAATCTAGGACATGAAGATCACTATTGTCTATCAACTTTTCAGGATCATCATCCAAGTTTTCTGCTGGGCGGATTGGTTGATGGGGACTTAAACTGTAAAAATTAAATTTTTAAAATCAATCATAAAGCAGTTGTGAGCATACTTACAGAAATGTAAAACTAGGTGTTAAATCATATCAAATCAATATGCAAGAAGGAAGTAATTTACCTTGTACCTCCAAATAAATACACTTTGTCCTCATAAATCAAACACGCTTGGCGTCGTCTTTTACAAGGGACTGAACCTTTAACATTTAAGTATTGCCAATAATTTTCTTTGATTGAATATCTGTAGAGATCATTGAAATGAGTTTTTGTGTTGCCATTAAATCCTCCAAAGATGTACATGTAATCTTTATAGAGCCCTGAAATCATATAATATAAATGTTAACTTTGAAAGCAATTCAAATTAGAAAAAAAGATTAATATTCTGATAATTTTTAAATCATATAGAAAATATATATACAACGTGGAAAAAAAATAAGCACTAATACTTAAGGGTATGTATATACATCAAGTTAAGACTCTACTGACAAAAGCTTAATAGTCTATCTGTAATTTTTTTTTCATACATTTTTTTCCTCTGAATGTTATGTCAATATTTTGGACAACCCTAGTTTTTATGTACAAATTTGAGCGCCGGATCGGTGACCTTTGTAGCGGCCGCGCTCGCGCCCCCGTGCGGCGCCGCCTGAGGCGCGGGCGGCGCGCAGTCGCGGTGCTAACAATCATAGTTAGGTACTATTCAATTACTTTACTACAATGAAAAAACTACAACAAAAGTAATAGTAATTACAAACCTAATGCGTGCCTATGCGTCTATTTTGCCCTACAAATTTTCGTATGCCAGCCTATAGTTCTTTGCCATGACATACATAATTTGATGTGCTATGTGTCTTAAAGGATACCACAAGCACGGGAGACATGTTTAAAGAAAATAAAATAAACTTAGGTACCTACTAACACTTACTTGTTAAGTTGTAACGGCCTATAATCATCCCAGAGCAGGGAAAAGGCCTCCAAGATTGAATTCACAGACCAACAGCATTTACTTGTTAAGTATCCTTATTAATCACAAACACTTATCACATTTAACCATCACAAAATAAACAGAAAATAGGACGTAATAACCGCACTTTTGGACTTCGCTATAGTTGGGTAAAAATGTTACGTGCAGCGCCAACACACAGCATCATTTCATAGAATTAATTTTCTGTTGTAATCGACGTGGCGATAATTTAATCCTTTTATTTACGTACCGACTATCGTTCTCAAGAGATACGCGGAGCAACTGACTGAGTGTCTACTAAAGAAAGATCTAACAAAATTTCGGAACCAAATTTGGGGTTCAGTAATGAAAATTACAAAATCGATAATCATTAGAATATTTGAGGGACTCTAGCACGTTGTAAAAAAGAAATATTTTAATATGAGAACATTCATCAATACGCTTCCCGGCAAGAAAAGTGTCACAACACATATAATGTACAAAATGACATAATCACAGCATTAAATAGCGCGTATTTCATTTGTCCGGCTGCAAAAAAGTCGTTATTATGTTGCGCATGGTTACCGCTAGATGGCACTAAGTACTCTTTTTCACGGAGCCGTTTCGCTTCGAACACCGGCGTGAACAGTGTCACATTTGTGTTAATACAGAGTAGATGTGTACTGTGTCGCCAGAAAAGTGTTTTAACGTGTGATGTGACTTTTTTTCGGTAAGTTTTACGTTTAAATATTAGAATTGTTACTAAAAAGGCGGCACAATCTGTGTTATGACTGTATTGTTGACGAAAAAGCATTGTAAATTCTGCCAGATCATACAAAAAACAGACATAACATGTAAAGGGTCGCTTTTGTTACTGTTTCTGATCTAAAATCGCGATTTAAGGGTATTTATAAAAACGCAACACATGTAATGTCGTTTTTGTTGTAAACTTTTATAATTATCACGAGTTTATGTTGTGTTCGGTCGTTTTTTCTGTAGGTATATATAAAATTGAACTCAATTTTAATGCAACGTCGCGTATTTTATTTACTTAATAGTATGTACTAGTCTTTACTAATTGTTTATTTTTTTAGGATCAATATGAATAATAATAGTCGGGCAGCATTAATAATACAACTGGCTAGCGAGAAATTTAAGGAACAAAATATTTGTAATCAAGATGCTTTGAAAGACGACGATGTTTTATTGCAAGGTTTGTGTTTTATATTATAGTCAAATTTAAATAAATGTAATGAAGGTATAACGCCGTATATTGTAATGTAGGTATAACACCCCGATGTTCTAGTGGTTTATGTACCGAACCATGATCTCGGGGTCTTGGGTTCGATTTTTATCAGCTTGATTACCATAATACAGTACGGAATTAGACGGCCGCATGTCAGTTGTCCTAGAATACTTATTTATTTTGTTTTTCAGATCTCGACACATCTACTTCGAAAAAATGTGAAAATAACCAGTACGAAACCGAAGATCTAGGTATTATTGAGGATATAAGAGAACGTTTTTGTACAGGTTTGTTAATATTGAACTGAAATTTAAATTGTACTCTTACCTACTTTAAGGTTTGATAAATCAAATTACTCTCATTGTTTTAGATGGAAGCACAACATCAGATAAAGAAAATGTTTATTTCGAAGACAGCGATGACAGTGTTAAAGACCCAAATTTTAAAATTGACTGTGGGTATAAGAGTTCTACTTCAGGCAGTAGCGTTGGTCGGCCGACTATAAGAAAACGTGTTAAGCGGAATTCACCAATATTATCGGCAGATGAGCATCAAATCCAACCTTACGTAAATATTGGTGTACCAGAGAATGTGGCTGTGACTCCTTCTACTTCTAAGAATATTCCGCAGCGCAATTATTACAAATCCAAACTCAATACCTTAAATTTTACTGTGTCTCTAATTGGTGATGATAAAACCGATTGTTTTTATTGGCATTGGGAAGCAAACCGCGGAGCTGATGAAATTGGATCTTGCTTGTTCAAGTTTATTGAAAATAGCGTGGTAAATTACGATGGACAAGGCTTAGATCTAATATTCTATTCTGACAATTGTTGTGGTCAGAACAAAAACAGATTCATAATTTCGATGTATTTGTATGCGCTGTTGAAATTCCCTATAATAAAGTCAATAACACATAAGTACCTTAATACTGGACATACACAAAATGAAGCTGACTCTGTTCATTCGACAATAGAAAAACAAATACAAAGAATACTCAGGTCAGGTCCAATTTATGTACCCAGTCAATACGTTGAAGCTATTAAATGCGCTAAAAAGAAAGGTAATCCCTATACTGTGACAGAAATGTCATTTAGTGATTTTTATACGTTGAAGCGTCTGTCTGAGGATATTGGGTTAACTACAGCAAAGTCTTTTAAAATATCTGAGGTGAAGATTTTCAAACTGTTGCAGGACGATCCTACGAAGCTGTTGTTTAAAACCTCTTTTAAAGATCATCAGTTCTCCGAAACAGTTTTAACGCGAAAAAAAATCTTAGCTCAATATGCCTCAAAAAAGCGTATCGATCTAAACCCAAACTTAAAGAAAACAAACTGAAGGATCTATTGGATTTATTACAAAATAATCATATTCCACCCTTTTATGAGTCTTCTTATAAATCTCTTAAGTGACTATTTTTTTTTGATTGTAAGCTCACGTAAAAAAGAATATTTTTACCTATAAAAGAGTTTTGATTTTTTTTCTCATTTTAAAAGACTAAGGCTGACTTAAGACTGATTGTTAATTAGGCCAAAAGTTTAAGTTTTATAATTAAGAAGTTGTTTTTTGATGTTTTTATTTTATTTTAATGCGAAGATTATAATTTGGTTACTTTTTCTTTATTTTTAATTAATATTGAAGACTTTTAATAATAAAATTAATGTTGATTACCCACATTATAATGTGTATTATTTTTTAAACTACATAAATTTTAATCGAAAAAAGTGTCATATTATTCATCAAATTAAAAGTTTCTTATAAGTTAGTTAAAAAGAAATACAATTTTGCTATTAAATTTAAAACCCTATAATAAATATATAAATAAACTATTTACACTCAAAATTTCAGCAATCTGACTATTATAGTTTTTAAATTATTGACGTCTAGATAAACACAAAACTATTAAAGTTTCATTTTTTCGAAACAGGTATTTTTGTATTCTGACACTTTTTTGCCGGGAAGCGAATAATTAATAAAAAAACTAACCTGTACTTATTAAAAACTGAAATCAAACAGAGATTAATAATTCATTCAAAATACTGCTTGCTTCTAATATTGTGCCACTAAAATTACTTACGAAATAAAGTAGGTACCTACATTTTTTTTTTCAAATGAACCTAATATCGACATCATAATGATAACTAAGTTTATTGAGAAAACTAGGCCTAAAAAATTAATAACTTTAAAATAAAGTTAAGCAGGTAATAATATTTCTAATAATTCATTTAACTATCATTACTATTTTTGGATGTTCTTTTCGCAACAACTACTTAAGTGCCAAATAATCAAAAGTAAAACAATTGTTCGATCGCCTCAAAACTACGGAACCGTCACTGCAATTATTCAAATAATGTGGGAGGAGCTAGATTTTGCCCATATCGCCCGACACACCCCTTTCTCCTAGTTACGTAATCTGATTGGCGCGGATACAAGTGCTACAATTCTTGATCTCTTATTTGCGCAAACGCCGACAGTCCACGTGGACTGAACAAAGATTAACCGTTTGCAGTTTAGCAGACTATCAACTTAGACTTTTTGCAGTATGATGATGGAAATTGGTACTTATTTATTTATTTTTGTTTATAAGCTTCGGTTTATTAAATAAAACTATCGATCTAAGATTTACCATGTTCTATTGATTCGTCGTTGATGTCGTGGACAAATGGTACCGCACCAAAAGATATGAATGTGTTCGTAAAAGGTGCAGTTTAAGAAAAATCTGGATAAACTTAAAGGATGTATACGTTTAGCTTTATCGATGTTTTCAGCGATATTTACTAAGTATCTATTATTCTACTAATCACTCGTTTTAAAGAATAGGTAGAAAATAATGGTTAACCTATTCGTGCCTCTGCATTTTTTATCTTTAAATTCATTTTATTGACCATTTTTAGGGCTGTAACCTAAATGTTTTAACAAAAAAATTTGCTTCATTTTGTTCTATAACTATAAGATTTCCAGTTACCTAATACAGGTCAAAAGATTAGTTATCACCGAATGTATCGTCCGCTTAAAAGTTAGTGCTTATTTGTTTTACACATTGTATATGCTATAAGAACTTACAAGCGGAATGGCTTCGCCTTCCTTCTGGCCATATTCCCCTAGGAGTAACAGCAACCCATTTCTCTGCAACTGTATCTAAATAATACACTTGGGGACAGTATACTTCTTCTTGTGAGTTATAGGGACTGTTCAAGTCACCGCGACCTCCAAACACATACATCCTGTTACCAACAGCCACTGCTGTATGAAAGTCTCGATGTGACGGCAGAGTACCTGTAGCATCTATCAAACTCCAATGCATTGTATCCAAGTCAAGACAGTGAACAATTTGAGAATATTGATCTGTGAGATATTCAAACCCTCCAAAGATATACATCTTGTTTTTAATTACACATGCAGAGTGTCCATCTTTCGCGAATGGTACCATGCCAGACACAGGTGGAGTGCTCCATTCTAGAGTCTTGATATCAAAGCAAGACAATGTTTCACATGCTACAGAATTATTTCGCCCGCCCCACATATAAACCTGAAAGTAAAGTGTATGACTTCCTATTCTTTATTAACACAAATAGATAGTTTAAAAATATTAATATTTGAGTAGTATCCGTAAATCAATAAATTATGTAAGTATGTCATCAAGAATTTTCTTACTTTATCTCCGTACGCCACGGTGGTGTGTCCATATCTTTGAAATGGTACCACATCATTCTTTTTATAATTTACTGCTGACCATCTTAATGTCACAGTATTGAGGACATGCACAGGAATTGGCTCCCAATCTTTATAATCTTCAGACGAATAATACCCCCCGAAGGAGTAGATTTTATATCCAATACAGACTGCAGCGTGATTTACCCTCATTGGACCACCATCGATGTGTGCCGTCCATCTCATGGTTATGATAAAATTAGTGTTGAGCGTAGGTGAATGTGTTCTTTACGACACAAAAAATCAATTTTAAACGTGGGTGAAACTAAATTCATCCACTAAACAATCGGACCGATTGGCGACTTGTTTGTCGTTTGATGAAAGAAAGAAAACATTGAATTGACAGTTGACAATTTTTTTTTCATTAAAAATTTAACGGCTTTGGACGAGTCCATACAGCCTAGTCTTTAGTTATAATGTCAATTTAAAATACATACGATATCATAAATACTTACTTAGACATATGAGCCTAACCTAGCCTAAACCTTTTTTTTTTTTCGCAGGAAAAAATGCATTACGCATACCTACTGCTTCAGGGGCAGCAGTAGGGTATGTGGGACTCTCTTGTCGGTGCCCGACAAGCATAACCACTAAAAAGACCTGCGGTGTACCTTGCAACGTATGTTGGCAGTGTATGGGTTTCCCTTAGGATGCCCTCCATGCACCGCCTACGTACGGCCTATGCCGGGCCTCAGGCATAAAATATGGGTGATCCTGTACACCAGGAACCACCCCCAGTCCGGCAAGCTGTGCAATGCGAGCGTTGAGCCCCCCGGCCCAACGCCCACTAGCCTGCTAGAGGGGGGAAGTTGAGTTCGGCGTATGCCTTCTCGTCCTCCCCCATCTACGACTTCGGGTCGGGTCCGCAAGCAACCTCGCCGACCCGATCCGTGGCCACCCTTTACAATGACATTGCATGTCGTTGCAAGGGGCCGCCAACGTCTCACGCCCACTCGCTGCCCAGCATAGCTCAAACCATACTGGGAAGCGAGCGACTTCCGTCTGCCGCGGGGCTGGCGCCCCAACGGCAACACCGCCGTCGCACCCTCCAGCACGAACGGCCACAACTGGCCACGGGCCGAAGCCCGCTACCACCGTCTGGAGACGCATTCAACAGCGGGCTGCCCAAGCCCACTGGAAGCGTCTCCCGTGTGGATTTTGGTCCACGTCGGCCAAATGGTCGGTACCCTCCATGTCTGGAGGGCGTTCCCCTATCCGCCACCTGGGGACGCGCCCGGTAGGAGACCCAAAACTCCTTCCCTGTGAAGGGCGGGAACCTAGCCTAAACCTTTTTTTTTTTTTTTTTTTTTTTTTTTTTTCAGGCGGGGGAATGCATTTGCGCACTTCCTGCGTCGGCGGGGGCCGTCGCAGGGGAGTGTGGGACTCGTCCTATCTAACGGACACTACCCACTAAACCACCCTCCGTGTACCTCGCAATCGTATGTTGACGGTGTATGGGTTTCCCTCAGGATACCGTCCATGCACCGCCTACGTACGGCCTATGCCGGGCCTCAGGCATAAATTATGGGTGATCCTGTACACTCCAGATCACCCATCAGTCAAGTGGGCTGTGCAATGCAAGCTTCGGGTCCCCATCCCTCAGCTCGCTAGCCCGCCGCGGCGCGGTAGAGTGCGGCGAAACGCCGTCTCCGCCGCCTCGCTCGTCGTCTTCGGATTGGGTCAGCGTGGATATCCTCCTCCCTGGCCCTCTCCGCAGCCTCCTTTTGCGACATCACGTCCTCGCAAAAGGAGACCATCCTCTCCCACGCCAACTCACTCTCTACCATAGCTTTGACTATAGTAGGGAGCGATAGGACACCTGGCACTACCGAGGCCAGAGCCCGTCGCTGGTCGGACCACGCGGAGCACACCAAAAGGGTGTGATCCGCGGTGTCCTCCTCAGCGCCGCACTCATGACACCCGGGGGTGCGCTCCCGACCCGCCACATAGTGAAGGTACGAACCAAAGCAGCCATGCCCGGTTAGCACCTGCACCATGCGGAAGGTCAAGGAGCCGTGTTGACGTGACATCCAGTCGCCGAGGACCGGGCGAAGCGCACTTATAGTGCGAGACGCCGGGCTCCCGTAACTACTGGACTCCAGTCTTCGAGACCATCTCTCAAGTAGGGCCTGCTCTGCACGTTCCCTGACAAGAGTGGTCTCCTCCAATGTTGGGCTGTTGCCCATCTCCCGCCTCTCTTTGCGCCAGTGGTACACGGCGCTAAGTACCTCCGCGTTCAGGTCCCACGGGGGCATCCCCGCGAGAACTAATGCTGCATCCAGGGCCACGGTTCTATATGCCCGTATGGCTCGGTTCGCCAGAATGCGCTGCGGACTCCGGAGGAGACGTGCCGCGTCTCTGCCTAGAGGGCTCCAACTCGGCGCCCCATACAGGGCCATACTCTTTGTTACCCCGGCGTACAGCTTGCGACAACTGACACCGGGGCCTCCAACGTTGGGCAGGAGTCTGCCTAAGGCTGCGGCGGTTTTGACCAACCGCGGCTGCAAGCGGCGGAAGTGCTCCGCAAATGTCCATCTGCTGTCGAGGACAAGACCCAGATATTTCATCTCGGTCTTGATCTCGACAGCCGTGCCTTCAACCAATAAATGGGCACCTGGTGGTGGACCCTGCCGAGGCCCGTGGAAGATCATGGCCTGGGTTTTTTCAAGTGCCACTTGTAGGCCCAGTCTACGTGTCGCGTCCAGTATTGCGCCGACAGCTACTTCGCCGAGACGGCAAGTCTCGTCGAGGCTCCCCCCATGAGCCACGACGAGAGTGTCGTCCGCGTAGCAGATTACGCGAGTGCGGGGGATAGGCCGGTTCCGGAGAACGAAGTCGAATCCAATATTCCACAGGGTCGGGCCTAAGACCGATCCCTGTGGAACACCGCATCGAATCGCCCGCCGCTCCAGCGTCCCCCCCCCAGTCGTGTATACAACCTCTCGATCCTGGAGATAGTTCTCCAACAGCCTCGCCAGGTACGGAGGCACTCCATGGAACCGGAGTGCAACCTAGCCTAAACCTAAACTAACCTAACCTAACCACTGGAATGCCCCACGTGTCCCCAGCGACAAAAGTCAACATCCTTCAAATCACCCCACGTATCCCGGGCGACGTTCCTGACTTCACGCCTTTTTTTTAAAGATATCTACGAATTTAAGCGCTGCACAGAACTTAGCGTGTTTCCGGTTGTAGAATAAATTGTGGGCGCGACGAGTGGCAACACTAATGAGTGAATGTTTAGTGGAAATTAGTAAGTTCAGCTAACTAACTAACTAACAACCTTTTTTTTTAATGCATTAACGCATATTCTGCTACAGCAGAGACCTTCGCAGAATTATGTGGGACTCGTCCGGGATTAGCAGACCATACCCACTAAAACCACCCTCCGTGTCCTCCGGTGCCATTCTGTGAGTTGTAGCTACGGGTTAACGCCCGGGAGTTAGACCCTAGCAATCGTCCACAGCTCCACCTCTGGCTGTGGCTTGCACTAAAGCGAGCACCATCCGGCTTTAGGGGCTATTAGTGGGATGGGTCTCAGCTAAGGTGAAAGTCTTGCCCCACAAACCCCTAAAATGCTACCGTTGTCTCGAGGAAGTGCACGTTAGTGCACAATGTATACGAGAAGTTGACCGCAGCCGACTGTGTTTCCGCTGTGGACAACTGGTTCACGAGGCTCGAGGATGCACAGCTGCCCCCAACTGTAATAACTTAACCTTTTTTTTTGTTTACGTAGGAAAAGATGCATTACGCATACCTTCAGGGGCAGCAGTAGGTTATGTGGGACTCTCTTGTCGGTGTCCGACAAGCATACCTACTAAAAAGACCTGCGTTGTACCTTGCAACGTATGTTAGCAGTGTATGGGTTTCCCTTAGGATGCCCTCCATGCACCGCCTACGTACGGGCTATGCCTATAGGTACTATAAAGTATGTGTGATCCTGTATACCAGGAATCACCCCCAGTCTGGCAAGCTGTGCAATGCGAGCATTGAGCCCCCCGGCCCAACGCCCACTAGCCTGCTATAGGGGAGAAGTTGAGTTCGGCGTATGCCTTCTCGTCCACCCCCATCTACGACTTCGGGTCGGGTCCGCAAGCAACCTCGCCGACCCGAACCGTGGCCACCCTTTGCAACGACAGTGTATGTCGTTGCAAGGGGCCGCCAACGTCTCACGCCCACTCGCCGCCCAGCATAGCTCAAACCATACTGGGAAGCGAGCGACTTCCGTCCGCCGCGGGACTGACGCCCCAACGGCAACACCGTCGTCACGCCCTCCTGCGCGAACGGCCACAACAGGCCACGGGCCGAAGCCCGCTTCCACCGTCTGGAGACGCATTCAACAGCGGGCTGCCCAAGCCCACTGGAAGCGCCTCCCGTGTGGGTTTTGGTCCGCGCCGGCTAAATGGCCGGTACCCTACATGTCTGGAGGGCGTTCCCCTATCCGCCACCTAAACTCCCTCGGGGTAATAACTTAACCTAACCTAACCCTAAACTACCCTTACTCATTGAAATGTGGTTTATACATTTTAATGATCAATGGAGTTTGAAATAGGAGCGCCTTTTCTTGTTTCTCACTTTTATTTCATTTATCCTACTCACTGACATATTATTATAACAATGCCACCACTTTATCATAATATATGCTTAGGAAAATTTTACGAAATTACGAAACAAAGTCCATCTTTCTCTTTTTGTTTCCCGCGAAAAAATCTTGTTTTATCCTTTTAAAATCGGCATAAATCGATCCTCGGCTTGTCGCATTCAGCTCCTGCGAGCCATCTTGCGCAAATCGGGTGCCCTTCGGTTCGCCTAAATTTTAAAGTCCTAATTTCATTTGGCCGAACCGTATTGGCCTAAACTTATAACGTATAATTATTATCTAGTCTAACAGTTGTTTTCGCACTATTATAGATTGGTCTAAAAATTGAAAACCCTAATTTCAGTATGTATAATATCGAAAGCACTAAAATGTATAAGCATCTTTTTTTGACATTACGCTCTATTTTTTTTAAACAGAAAAGTTTAAGAAACGAATTGCTCACAAACCGACCCCAAGCAGTCTTGTCTGCCCTACCCCTAGAGTGTAATTCAAAAGCGCGTAGGCGCGGAAGGGCGAGGCGGCCCGCGGGCTGTGGAGCAGGAGGCTGTAAGCGAGGCGCCGCGGCTGAGGCTGGCCGGCGCAGCCGGCCAGAAAGCCGAAGCTGCGGTGGTGAGCGTAAGCCATCTGCGACGATAAGCACGCGTGGGACCGCCGGAGCCCCGCAGCGCCGAAGCCGTCACGGAAGTCTGATTGTTTGGATGCATGCATGATTGCTTGTTTGCATGCATGTTTGCTTGATTGCATGCATCATTGCTTGTTTGCATGCATGATTGCTTGTTTGCATACATGCTTGCTTGCTTGCATGCATGCTCACTTCTTTGCATGCATGCATGCTTGTTTGCATGCATTCATGCTTGCTTGCTTGCTTGCTTGCATGCATGCTTACTTCTTTGCAAGCATGCATGCAAGCTGATAAAGTTTTTAACTTTCTGCGAATAAAAATTTGGAACTGCAAAAGGGTAGGTGTTATGATATATTCGGCGAAATTATAATACGGCGATATAAAGTTAAGCGTAGTAAAAATAGGCTAAACACGATTAGGAATAGTATGAAACAAGCTAAGATGTTGGGTGTGTTTTTAGAGATATGAGCTCGTGGGTTCTTCTTCAGCGCTCGGAGAACTGTACTAAGAAACTGTGGAGGGCGCCACTTGCTTTAACTCAGAAGCAAGAAAGAGTTAATTAAAGAATTAAAGATAGAAAAGAAAACAAGTTATTTTCAATTTGTCTCCCCTTGTTTATTTATATGTTTAATATAGAAAATTATTGATTGATGCACATACATGAGCTACATACATTACACTTACATTAGAGTTAAGAACTAATTACCACTATGCAATTAAACAAAAGTTGTGTGCTTAACTATAAGCTTAAATTCTCAGATTTAGTGAAGGAAAGCTGAGAAGCAGGAATTCCTTCACTCACGTCTGACTAAAACTAAGGTTGGCCTAACCTATGAGCTGAGGAGTATCACCAATGCATGAAAACTATCAAAAGAATAAATGTTCATAAATACCTAGTAGCATGTTATTAGATCATGTCACCGATAATAAATTATAACGTCACCGTGGAGAAACACACATATCCCGCAGTCCCTGGAGCAGAGATTCTCACATGCGCGCAGGACGCAGGTATATGTCCTAGTAGCTAGGAGCGAGGAGGGCGATATTTCAAGCCTGGAAGGTACACACAAGCATGAGCACAGCGGTGATAAAGCCACATGCTCTTAGGGAGCGCACGTGGGCATGAGCAGATGGTATGTGAAAGGAAAACGTGCACTAGCACAGCACTTTAGACATGACCGCAGGTGCGTTTACAGCAGGGTGAGATGAAGACATTCGCTAGCACGTTGTCCACACGTGGGCATAGGCAGATACACGTGGTGAAAAGAATCAAACATGCTTACCCATAAAAATGCAGCAACAATCACCAAGATGAGGCGATGCATCATGTAAATTTATCCATCAAGGGAAAGTAAAAAAAATATTAGTCCTGAAAGATGAAACAACACACAATTAAAGGTTCACAACCTCTTAGAAAAGAGAACAAAGTCTTAGAAAAGACATTTATAGATGCTTACCATGAGGAGACAAATTTAAGAGAAAATAGATTTACTTAACACAAATGAAGCATTTTGGCTTCTACATGCCTACATGCATGTTAATATATTGGCACGCTTGCGCACCATCAAGATAGTAATCTTGAAGACCAAATAAAAAATGTGAAAAAGAAGAGCTGGCCACGAAATGGCGTCCGCTTTTATAGTCATCAAACTTCTCCCCTCTATGACAAGTAACTTTTTTTTTTATTTGTTTCATGTCACGACTTGGAACCAAAAGCTAAACTTGACACATAAAGCCAAACAACGCAGGAAACTACTCGGCCCTGAAAATAGTAGAAAACTACATAAAAACGTCAACACAAATAGACATTTGCCTATTAATGTAATAATATAAAAAAATAACATTCAAATTATTAGATAAAGAAAGGAATTGTGGGATGACAGACACAAAGTTGCACCTATAGTGTTCCATCAGCCGGATAGATGGCGTTATCAGTAAAAATCCTTAGCTGCGCACGAGCTGTTGAAACAAAATAAATGCAAAAAATGTAACGACGTGTTACAAGTAAAGATGTGCGAAAAAATTTTAGGCTAATAGTTTGTGCGCCAATGACAATTAGGAGTACAAATAATTAGGCAACCCGATATATACCCGCGCAAATCATCACTCCACCTGGCCTAATGGCGTCCTACACTACGTTTGCTGAGACGCGGTCTCCACTCAAGAACGCGGTTGTCGGTTCTGTGGCTAATATGGCCAGGCCACTGCCACTTCAGCTTGCTAATCTGGTGGGCTATGACGGTAACTTTAGTTCTTGCCGGATCATCTCATTTCTAATTTTATCCCTAAGAGAAACTCTTAGCATAGCTCTTTCAATTGTGGGTCTTGGCATTGTGGGATCGACGATGAGAAGACTCTAAGTAGTTTCCAACTGAATTCTTCTGTTCACCTCATTCTCAAAGTTGTTTCTACCTAACTGCAATGTCTGCCCAAGGTACACATATTTTTGAACTTTTGAGGACGGGGCCGTGCACCACAATCGGTTCCAGTAGTACAATATGTTTATTGAACATAGCCTTGGTTATATTCAGGTTCATCCGTAAGTCGATTCGTAGGTACAGAAGAGTCAGCCAGGTCATTCAGCATCTGTTGTAGGTCCTGCAGCGTTTTTATCATAATGACGATGTCGTCTGCAAATCGCAAGTGAGAGATGTATTCGCCATTGATGTTGATGCCTCGTCCTTTCCAGTGCAGCGTCTTGAACATAATAAAATTATCCTCCATTGCATTTGTAAACAAAACAACAAAGCTATGATAGGCTGCGATTAGCATTTCGTAATGAAGCCCCATCTCGTGCCACTATTTCAGTTGTAAATAAATTTCAGTTTAAAGGTTTTAAGCGTGGACGTAGCAATCTTAATGATGATCCGCGTGAGGGACGTCCTTTAACAGCAACTACTGAAGATAACATCAGTGCTATGCGATGCATGATAGAGGAAGATAAGAGCGTGACCTATCAGCAGATACGGGCAAGCCTAGGCATTGGTATGAGTCAAGTTCAAAAAATATTACGAACATTTAGGCGTCAGGAAGCTTTGTAACAGATGAACCGACGACCAGAAACACCTTAGAATGGACTGTCGCCAAATGTTAGATAAGTTCAACGGTGGTGACTCAAATGCTGTATTTGACATCGTAACAGGTGATGAAAGCTGGATATATTGCTACGAACCCGAAACCAAAAGACAATCAGCTCAGTGGGTGTTTTCTTTCGAGGATCGGCCAACTAAGGTAAAGGAAGGAAGAAGTCAAGGAAAAAAGATGATTGCCTCATTCTTTGGTCGGAAAAGTCATTTCGCGACAGTTGTGCTAGAAGATGGAAGGACAGTTACTGCAGACTGGTATATCAATCACTGTTTGCCTGTTGTCTTGAAAAAAATTCGACAGCATCGCCCTCGAAGTAGGATCGTCCTGCACCACGACAATGCTTCAGCGCACTTCGCAAAATGGACGGTTGAATATTTGACTATCGCAGGTGTCGAGATAATGAGTCATCTGCCATACAGTCCTGACCTGGCATCCTGCGACTTTCATTTATTCCCAAAAACTAAAGATACAATTCGAGGTATTCGCTTAACGGGCCCTGAAGATGCGGTGAAAGCGTACGAAAATGCCATAGAAGAGACCCCTAAGGAAGAATGGACCCACTTCTTTTCTCAGTGGTTCCATCGAATGCAAGTATGTGTAGAGAGGAACGGAGATTACTTCGAAAAACAATGAAAGTATTGGCAACTTTCTACATTAAGCCGTTTTTCATTTTCTAAACATTTTCAGCGTTACCTAGGTACCTACTACGAATTCGTCATGCGTAGGTTATCATGCGACATGCTCATCTAAGTTTGAAGCTCACGTCACAAAGTTAAACAATTCTCGTAACAGAATTGAACCTAAAACAGTTGATTAACTTAAACATTTTAATTTTATTTGGGTATTTTGCGATTTATCAGTTTTGCGTTTGCGATTACTGTAATACGACAGTCGCCGTCGTCGGCAAAAACGATTTTGTCATACTTTTAACTCAAGAAGAACCAATGGCCGTTGGGTGGAAGAGTTCCTGATGCCTTACCCTGCAAGTACACGAAGCTCGTACGATCTGTGAGTAAGCGCCCCAACAGGTGGACCGACGATCTGATGAAGGTCGCTGGATGCGGGTGGCGCAGGATCGTTGTGAAGATCCTTAGTCTAGCTGCGGCCGTCGTTTGGTTGGGACGATGATTTAGTATTGTAAGCTAATTTAAAAAAAAATGCTTTTGATTATAAACTTATAGGTGACAATTGTATGACTGAGCGGTAATAGGTAATAGATAAGGCCTACCCACACTTCCCGGCTTACACGGTAGTTACTGAAACATGCCTGAAAGCTATTCGTAGGCGTATACTTCATTCATTACATGCAATCTTATAATCTGCATAGGGTTTAGGGGCTCTGTGGTCAGGAAATAAGATTGTATGTGTTTTTACTCAACCATTTAATAAATTGTGGACTGCGAAGGAATATTATTTTTTCATAAAAATGAAAGCAATAGGCGTGATCTTTCAACGCCAGGCGGTGTTAGGGCTCGAATCATTTGTTATTATTTCCCTCACGCGTCGAGTTTCCAAACAAATTGTATTGTAACTGACAATATGAGCGATTATTGTTCGATTTGATACAAATGCAATATGGTACGTTTGCGAACCTTTTTTTCATAAATATCGGAGTATGCACGAAGGTGCATTTAAGATTCATAAACTATTGTGAGAAAATATAATTATTGTAGTTTATCATACTCACTTATGCTTACGCTCGATTTGGTAGGCTGGCACACAATGCCAGTCCTTCAAGACTATGTTACTTAGATGCTTATTTATTTATACTTTCCAATTTCCAATCCATATCTGGTGAATATGGTGGTTGCTCGATGGTGTGTTTGGTCAAAAATTCGTTCACAATGATGGCTTTGTGCGAAGGCGCATTATCGTGGTGCGAAATCCAAGAATTTTCTTTCCACACATCTTGCCTTTGCTCTCTTAAATGCCGCATAACGCTCAAATAATATTATTTACTAGCTGTAACTGTTGCCCGCGACTTCGTCCGCGTCAATTTCTGCAACATTTTTCACTGATGCTTCGCTCCTATGAGTCGCAGCGTGATGTTTTGTAGCCTAAAGCCTTCCTCAATAAATAGACTATCCAACACAAAATTATTTTTTTAATTTGGACCAGTACTTCCAGAGATTAGCGCGTTCAAATAAACAAACAAACAAACAAAATCTTTAGCTTTATAATATTAGTATAGATTTACCGATTAACCTTCCGGCAAGAATTCCGAGTGCACAACATCGCGACAATTAAAGAAAACAGTCAACATGACTTTGACTTTTGGCGTGTTTTTAGGGTTCCGTACCTAAAGGGTAAAAACGGGACCCTATTACTAAGACTTAGCTAAGATCCGTCTGTCCGTCTGTCTGTATGTCCGTCGCTCTTTCACCAGGCTGTATCTCAACAGCCGCGATAGCTAGACAGTTAAAATTTTCACAAATCATGTATTTCTGTTACCGTAATAACAACAAATACTAAAAACAAAATAAAATAAATATTTAAGGGGGGCTCCCATACAAAAAACGCCATTTTTTTACCCTTTTTTGCCACCTACTGTTGTTTACCTAGTCAATGGTACGGAACCCTTCGTGCGCGAGTCCGACTCGCACTTGACCGATTTTATTTACGGATTCGGTTCAGTTGGAAGGCGCCACTCCGAAGCTTGTTGACTAGTTTGCCTGTCAAACTCGTAAACCCACGCCACGTCACCAGTAACAATGCGTTTTATGAATGTTGGGTCGGAATTGACTTGTTATGGCCTGTCCTCAGCGACTTTCATGCAAATGAGTTTTTGGAGAAAATTCAGGTCTTTTGTTAAGTTCCTACTGACAATATACCAAATAAAACTTTGGTTCTCTCGTCCCTCGAGGGCTGCAGTACGAGATGACAAGTCTCGTCCCATGACGCACAGAAAGCGTATTGCCGATGACATGATCTATAAATCATAGTCCCGATTGGCGATGGTCCGCGCCCGCCTGCGCCGCTTCCTTGTTTTTTGTCTGACGCCTAAACCGTTAGCGGGATAGAAGGGTGGCGACATGTGTTGCGTTACAGATACAATTTGTTTGCGATTAAATGTACCTACTAACGGAGTTCGTCGATACACAAATACAAAGAAGTGACGATCTCCTTAAAAATAAATATGTGGTTGGTAGACAAAATCCGCTTTTTCTTTTTAATTAGGTACAATCAAAAAGAAAAAGCGGATTTTGTGTAATTGGCCGAATTACGCATAATTATCACAGTTTTGTTAATCCTGTCTTTGTGTCCTAAAATGATATTAAGATACAGAGGTATAATAAATACAACTATTTGACTTATTTCAAGGTATGATTGAGCATTGTAACACTAATCATATTTTAAGACAGGCCAATTCGGACAACCAACCAGTGGTCATGGATTCAACTCCCACAAGGTACAAGGTACCTACAAATATTAGTGTGTTGAGCCTGAGAATTTGTGATCCGTTTATCATGGATTAAAATTTAAGCATGCCTTACTGTTATCTAGTCGCCATAATCCAAGCTTGACGTATTTTGGGGCTACAAATTGATGTAATTTTTGCAAGATTTTATTCATACGAGTATAAGTATTTATTACAGTTATGTCGTTTACGTAACACTTACAAATAAAACTAGTTAAAAATTCTTACAGGCCTGCACCGATTATCCAATTCGGTGGGCACCTATGTTTATCTAACACCAGTTGCCAGTTACCCGATCATAATATTCAAATATGCATTGCGGGCTTATTTGGATCTGTTTCACGCACCACCCGTTACTATCGAGTGGCAACATTTATCATCGGAATCCTATAAAAAGTAAACCGGAACTAATCCCGGCCCCCACCCCCCGGCTAATCTGCATACGCCAA
The DNA here is from genome assembly GCA_949315895.1 of Anania crocealis. Taxonomy (NCBI): domain Eukaryota; kingdom Metazoa; phylum Arthropoda; class Insecta; order Lepidoptera; family Crambidae; genus Anania; species Anania crocealis. The sequence continues at coordinate 5,910,807 of OX438856.1, forward strand.
GGAAAATAATTTCACGCTCTCAACAACACTGATAAGATGCCCTTTTGTTGTGATTTTGGGGTACCTACTGAATGGATTTTGTAACTAGGTTTTCTTGGTGGCAAAACCACTTATGAGGGGGATGAATAAAATGGTTTACACTTTGTAACTTTTTCAGACAACTACTGGTATACTAGTGGGTTTGACGACCCTGTTGGTGTAGGGGGTCGGTGGTCTGCCTACTACCTACTACGCAAGGGAACCGGATTCGATTCTTGGTAGGGGCAATTTAGGAAACGTTTTTTATTCTTGTGGCTTAGAAAATACTCCACAAGTCTTCTTCTTATAACAGAATAAGAAGAAGAATTGTGCAGTTGTTGTTCACTCTACCCCAGTGGTTCTCGTGTTCTTGTGATGTAGGTATATATTTTTTAACGGAAGTTAAGCTTTGTGGTGTATGTATATATTACTTTTTATTTGGCGTTTTGCTGAGTGTAAGGCCATTTGAGAACCACAAGCTTAACGTAAGAAGAAATAGTGTCTTCCTACGTAATTCTGTGTTTATTATTCTGTATATGTTACCAAAATAAATACTTCTATTCCATTACATTACTTTAAGACTATCTGGAGCTCGTGACTCTGTCGGCGTAGACACGTGTTGCATGCCGTTTTATTTTCAATATAGGTAAAGATTTCTTACGCTACGCCTGGCCCCCAATTCTGCTAATTTACAATTGGCTCAATAGAATCGCAATTGTATATTTTGACATATTTTTATGGTAGTAATGTCAAAATATACGATTGCGATGCCATTGCGCCATTTGTAAATTAGCAGAATTGAGGCCCTGTTCAAAAGATCAAATGTCATTGGAAGTCACATATTGCTATGCATATTTGAACAGGCGTTTAAAACTTTAAATTATAATTTTTTGTTTATAAGTAATAAAATTAAATCAATTGGGGGCAGTACATAGATCTAGTACTCCCCTAGTAAAATGTTTTTGGAGAGGCCTCAGTCTATCAATGAACTGATATAGACTGGTGATGATGATGTGCGATCGTTTTGTTTTTGTGTTATTTGAATGTGCGTGATTCCGCACAATGGCCATCCTCGCGGCGAAAAATTAGATGTAATTGTAGAAGCTGAGCTCCGAACCCACGATGCATATCTGAAATTCTGAATGTGAGGCGATTCTAATCTCTGACCTATCAAAGCTCAAGCGAAAATTACTAAAATTTAAAAAACTTGACGTCCTATCTGCTTATTATTTTGCGGGTAGTTCACAAGTATGAATAACACACCTAGAATGTATAATGTTGCTAATCCACTATTCGACGTGCAGGGAATGGCGTCGCTCGACGTAGGGTTTACAGCAAACGACATAAAGCGAACTATGTGTCTGGGCGCCGCGACATCGCTCCACCGCGTTATTGATACACGGAAAAGATTTCTCTTTGATAGTTGCGGTCTGTACGTTTTGACGCCTCGTTCGTTTTAAGGGAAGGTGAGTTTATCGATATCGAGATGAGATCAACCAACCCACATTTTTTAACAACATCCTTGATACCTGTGGCAGCATGTTAATCCGTAGGTACTACTAATATGCAACAAAAGTAGTTGCTAATTTCGTTTTGAAACTCTTTTCAAGCAAATAAATTGCTGGTCTAAATTGTAAGCTTAAAGCCTTGAATAATAAAAACCTTTTTTTTATGGATTCGTACTTTTAATTTACGTAATTCTGCATAATTATCTGGATTGCCCAATCTTACTTGCTTCTACGTAGTCTCTGTAATGAGTTTGTAGAATGCTTTAGCAATGGCAAAACTGAGTCTCAGTTTCGACTAGGTTTAACTGCGCTGTGTAAATCACATGAACATTTTTTCGATGGTCTTTTTCAGTTAGACGATTTTTGTTAAGTTGACCCCAAAACAAAAAATTACGGTATTGACAATCGTTAGACTTACTTCAATAACAGTGTTATATGCCCTCAAACAAAAGTAAAACAATCTTAGTATTATTACTATTATAAATATGAATGTTTGTTTGGATGTTTGTTACTCAAGCACGCCAAAGTTTACGGGATCGTGTAAAGCATAGGCTATATTTTATCCATGAATGTAGTCGCGGGCAAAATGGTCAGTAATAAAGATCAGCAGGAAGATCAGATAAAACCCGAGTTAGAGCTAAAAATTACGATTACGTTAGAGCAATATAGAATGCGTCAGATTATTATTATCAGAGTTTTTGTTACAAATAACGATAATTAATTATTATCGACAACAGCTCTGCTCCCGCCTTACGCAACATCATAAGGCAGCGTACGTAACGTCCCCCACAACGTCACATTTATTGATGGACTTTGGAAGTTTTCAATATTACGGCTACTTTACATATCATACGTATACTTTTATTACGATTTTGCATTTGCCGCTTGATGGGAGGCCACATTTAGCCCCAGTGTGTGGCATTTATTTGAGACATGGCAAATGTGGTTTGACAAAAAATAATAGGCACGAGCAATAACTTAACAAAACATATTATTTATTTATTACCAAAAGTACCGTTAATTAAAAAAATGTATGTGGAATGTTTGAAATGAAATTTTTTACACCAACCTATTTGAAATATAGCAAGGATTTAAAAACACTTACTTTTGTAGAGTTAAAAAAAAACCTTCATTAAAAACAACAGCAAATAAATACGATAGTATCAACTTAAAGCTCAAGTATTTTCCTAGTGTTACAAAATTAACTATTCCATTATCTAAATCAAATCGTAAAGAAAATCCTCTTTGTTCTACAATTTTTCTTCATGGTAAATATTGTATGTCATAATTTGAGAGTACCAAATGGCGGTATCCGCAGAATGATATCTCTCTTGTAACATTCCTCATATTTTTTCATCCACTTCGCGGGGCCAAAGCAACCGTATGTCATTTTTATGTGGGCGCTTTTCGACATTATATTCCTTTCTATTGTCGCATAGGTGCTTGAGGGATAAGGGCCTTAATATACGATTATCGGTGGCACTCACTATTGTGCTTGACCTGCTAGTGAGTTATTGGTCTTATCGATAACGATAGCTCAAATTTGAGATTCTTTCACAGCATATGAAAGAAGTTGTAGCGGTTTTACGACTTGTGCTAAAATAATCTGTCTTTTATGCATATTACCTATAAGTTTCTCATAAAACTATTTTAATCCGTTACACCTATGCACTCTAGTTTAAAATTTCACAATCGATCTTTAAGTCTCCAATTTCAAGTTGAAAATAGATTATGGAATTTTTATATTTAGTAATAATATTTTATTACAAAAATGCTTAAATTTATATTACTTCACATTCAGCAACGTGGAAGAAATGTTACTTAGGTATTTAAATAAAACAATATCGGTCACGAATTTGCCTTGGTTTACCTATGATGATAATCTTTATATGACCATGATTTTTACTCTGTACACACTTTTCATGTGGATATTTATAAAATATTAAGAATTATTTTAAACATTGCCTGACCATAACAAACATAAAAAAAAATAGTAACAGTCGATTGGAAGCCAACCTATATTAATTATTCTTTCTTGTTTCTCATCCAGAAAATCACCGTAACGCAGAAATGCCAACGGACGTCAACAAAAACAGTCGGCCATAACGGGCAAGAAAATCACAAGTCGCAAGTTCTTAAAAATATCCTTATCCAGAGAACACATAAAAAGCAGACATCGTTTTTCTTTTAAAAAACTCTCTCATTTGCCTATCAATAGTGGTTGAGGCAGATCTGACCGTAATAAATGTCATACTTTATGGCTCTTAGGAAAAAATGCAAGGGAGCCATTTTACATTTTAGCCGGTGACCGGGGAACGCTATGTCGAATTACGCATCTCGAGTAGCCATTTCCTTGGGGATTTAAAGTGTTCGTATTCGTGTATTTGCCAGCAGTCTACTTTTTACGAGTAGGTGTTACGTTCTTTATGAAATCATACGTGTGTGCGTGTATAACTTTAGGTTTAATTTAATATACATGGAAGTAGAAGCTCCTGATATTAATAACATAATTATTATAAGACACACATACACACGCCTTAACATTAACCTATTTTGTATAAATAATTCGGAATACTGATACCTCCTCTTCTTCTCGGATAGGGGCAATCGAGGATAGCTGCAACGCATTTATTAATTTATGTGCGGCTTTTAACGTTGCTGATATTGTTTCTTGTATTTACTGAATAATATTTTTTTATTTAATTATATTACTTAATTATTGGTGAACAATATACCAGACTCATTGATATAATATAAAAAACTATGTATCAATGGCCACGCATTAATAGAAGTTTTAATATTTTGACACATGACAATATTATTACTTCTATTGTATCTACCCGGTTTTACGGCAACCGTGACACAGCTACTACTGCACTGCATCTTGCCTATTCTTTGAGAAAAAATAAGATACGTTCCATTATTTCTTTGTGCGATCCCTTCCCGATTTTCAACTTTAAATAAATACATATTTTTGTAAACAACAAAATTCAGTTCCGTTTTGGCGTAGTGTAATAATAATTGAATTTCCGTGCTGATACTGATCTTATCTCTAATCAGATTATTTATATGAGCTCAGCCCTGAAATAGCGCATCGCTATTCGCTATCGCATCAGATTAGGCGCTACCATTGTTAGGGTAATGAGATTACTCATGTATGATGCAAAACACTAGCGTCTGAAATTCGCTAAAATGCAGCGGCTTAGCGATGCGCCGGATTAGAAATGCGGTACGCGAGCTATTCAGGTCGCGACATTTCCCGAAATTGGCTTAGGGTACGTGTAGATTATGGAGAGCTGTTGAATGTTAATGTGGGGTTATTAATACAGCGGTACTATAATATATTCTAAAGTTTAAATAAAGAAGTTTAAATGTTAATCGCAATATAAAAGAACGCATAGTGCTAAAGAATTACTCACTTTTCTGTTTAAATTTCGTTGGTTCGTTGGTGATTTAACCGTCGTCAAATGTACGAATCCCATCCGACTGCAGGGCAAACGCCTCCATCATTAAATTTAAGTTGCCGTAGCCATGTTAAAGGGTGCACTCTTCAATACTAAATAGGTAAATCTGTGTGCTTGTATCACAGACCATTAGAGACCAAAAACAAGTATTATGCTGTATTCTAGCTTATTCTACCTACACAAGAAGAAACATTCTGTTATTATCTCAGGATTGACGTGATCAATCAAAGTTTATAGCGACCCTCGTACCGACTGGAAGTTGGGAAAAATATTTAAATAAAATCTATCCGTACGTGTGTATCGGAGAGGCGAGCGAATTAAATACTTTGCGCCAATTCCGCCATGCAGATATGGAATTAGGATCATCGTGATTCAGCTACTAAAAAGCTGATAAATTAGATGTTTGATTTGTCAAAATTTTAAACATAAAAACAACACTGCGACTAATAGGTAGGTACACTTAAAATATATTTATAGACGCTCGATATACCTACATTGTCATATAAAGTTATTTTGTCAATTTATCATAACGTAGAAGTGATTGTGTAGGTACATATTATATCAAAAATGCCATTCATTTGAGTTGTGCAAAACCCGGAGAACTCTATTAAATGTACGAAATTATGACTGTCATCTTTATGTCATATAAAGATACATATTATTAAATAGTTCTGTACAACTAACTAAATCGCAGTCACAGATGACTAATTTGTAACGCACGGTTATTGAGGATGCATGCGTTTTTTTTAAATATTTTACAGAAGATAATTAAATTATTACGAGTATTCAATTAACAGGATTTAATCTTACCTACATTTTAAACAGCATAGGACACCGGTACGACTCTACTATAATTGGGCCATGACCTGATTTACCTTCGCCAGGGTCATGACCCCCGACTCGAGAAACAATAAACTTCGTGTTATGTAAGTAGCTACATCTTGTTTCAGCTATTTTGTATTGATGGGATTCCTTAAATTTCTGTATTTCAGAACTAATAATCAATGAAGACAAAATGAGGGTCATTTACCTGCTTTCCTCAAATACATTTAATGACTTTTAGAGCTGCGGCTATGAAATTGGCTTGTTCTAACACAAAAATATCAATCGTTCTTATCTGGTTAAGTATATTTTGTGTCCAAGTAGGTATAGTCTACGCAAAATATTTTTTATTTATTTACTTTCGATCTGTACAATATCGAAGTGTGACAGAGACGGAATATGGGATTACTTGTCGAAGCTTATTGGCTCGGTGTGACGGATTGATGGATCGCGGATTGTAATAAAATGCTTTACGCAAATATGCGTTTGAATAAAATTGATCATTGAGAGGGACGCTGTGGCTGCCGACTTAAGATAGGCACGTATTGCAAATAACCATTTTTATTTTTGCATTTTTATTTCCTTGAGAAAAGATGGTGTTAACTTTTATTTTCAGTATTGTATAAATTCTTGCTTTCTAATAAGGTAAACATTATTACTTATAACTCTTTTACGTTATGTTACCAAATCAGGTAAATCCGTATCTAACACCCAAACATTCCCAAATATATAATTCCGTAATTGAATATTACGATTTTAAAACCTCTGAATAAGTATAAAAGTTCCGAAGGATAAAAATTCTGAAAGTCCGAATTTTAACCATAACATTAAAAATTTCCGATAATTCATTGTTAAAATACTGTGGCACTTGTCTGCCCAATACTAGAGTGCAATTTAAAAGCCAGAGGCACGGAGAGAGAGCAGCCTCCGCCCACAGAAACAAGCTGAAGCTGCGTCAGCGAGTGTGTCAGAGATTTGTTGCATGCATGCAAGTCAGACTGCTAGCCTGCATGCATGTTGCTTGCCTGAATGCATGATCGCACAGAATCTAAAAAGATATAAAAATATATTAGACTAGGTAAAAATCGAAAGAAATTCGTATTTGTCTTATTACCTAGCGTTGACACATACTTATAGATACCTACTTTTTTACGCGTATCTTGCGTATACAACTAACTGTAGCGCCTGAATTGCTGAACAAATGACAAAATTCAACGACGCAGGTATCTAGTCTCGCAGTATACCTACCCATCCTTTTAATACCACAGACCTTTGAAAAGCTTGGTAAGATTAGGCAGAGGTTACAATATTTGCCGGCGGCGGGTGCGGGCTCCGATAAAAATATTCTATTTATTACGGCGCAGTGGCACATTCAGATCGCGTCACGGCCTGACATCCGAGTTGGCAGTGTTTTTATTAGGGTTGTCATAACTACAAGGATTATTCCGAATTCCTGTTTTTTTTGTTTATTTACTGAACGATTGTCTCAAAACCAACAATATAAAACTAGTTAACCATTTTACTAAAAACTGAGAAGTTAAGTCATCGTAAATCGGTGTAAATAACTACATTTTTAAAAAGGGATTGAATTAATTTAACACAACACAACAGGAAGCTTGTTTTTAACTTCTAAGAAAAGCCTTTGTGAGGGATTATCACAAACAACTTGCAAATAAAGCCAATTAACAATCTATCTTGGCTTAAGTGATTAAAATAATACTTAAGGAATTTGAACAAAAAAGAGAAGATTTATTATTTTACTATATTTATTTTTTATGAAGGACTACTCATACTCTACAAAACAACAATTTACACCACGAATTAATGTTATTAGGTCTTGGCAATGGCAATGGCTCAAGCAACCCTGCCCCGTATCCGGGGGCGCGACGCATCACGCGCTGTCAATGCGTGTAGAGTCAATACGCGAGAGTGAGAATAATTTTTCATATATTTCCATTATGTCACCACAACACCCCGCGCCGTTGTGATGTCGGCTTGAATTCATGTAAATTGAGGTCACGATTATGAGTAGTAGCATTAATATACAATATGACAAAATATGAGAAAAGTTTTTTTTATTTTTTTAGATCTTTATCATCTAGGTGGAATACTTTCCTTACTCGTAGTTGTCGTGACTTTTCCAGACTTTCTATTAATATTGACCTGTTTTGTACCAGCTTTCCCTCAATAAAACGACAAATGACTAAATCATATTTTGAGATTCTTGAACCTTGATGATAGTTACGATTAGTTATCCAATTAAATTAGTATTTGTTACCCAACATTTATTTACTACATTAAAATGAGTTTGTTACCTACTTGAATATTACCGTGTGGAGATTTGTAATAGGTATAGAATAAGTAATATGTTGTTATTCATTGTAAATATTTAAGCTGTACATATCTTCCTAAAATAAATAAATAAAATAAATAAATAAATCATACTCAGCTCAAATCAGCCCACTGCTGAGATTCTCCTAAAGGAGGATATTGCCATGGTCTCTATGGTTGGTAGGTTGGCAACCGCAGCTTGGCCAATAATAGAGAAAAGACGGTGAGTTCTGTCCTCTTTAGGCGCTAGGTACTCTTTTAGTTCCCTTTCATGGTACTCATTAAACTAGAAGCGGCGGTGCTATTTTAGGCCGGCACTAAATGGCACAGTATTTATAACAACAAGGAATCTACAAAATTATATTATATGTAGGTATATCTATGGAGAGGGCTTATGATCGGTTGATCGGTATTTCGTTAAGAGACAGAATACGAAACGAGCATATTGCGAGCTTTTTCTATGTGCGAGTACCTTTAAATGGCTAAGTTTATAAGAAAATTCGTTCTTATATAATGTATCAGTGCTGTTGGTGTTCCGAATAAACTAAATAAAATAAAAATAAATATTCTTCTGAGGACAAAAAGTGGCAGTGAATTGGTCACGTCTACCGCAGAACCGGCAACCGATGGAGCAGTCAAATTCTGGAGTGTAGACCGTGTTTAAGTAAGCGTAGTGTAGGACGCCCTGCGACTCTGCGGTCTGATGACCTTAGAAGAACTGTTGGCCATCCAGCCGCTGCCAACAGTGTTGTTCTAAGGAAGGAAGCCCATGATAGAGATTTGTATCGTGACATGAAGGAGGCCTACGTCAGCGTGGTCGGACAATGGCTGCTGATTGATTTGATTGATATATATATACTTTTGAGTCAAAAACTTTTTACTCGATTTAGGCAAGATGAAAAAATATATCTGGTAATTAAGTTTGTAAGGATTTATTTATTATACCTTAGGTATCTTCTTAATAGACAATTTGCCATGTAAATAAAATTTAAGTTGCAGCGTTACTCAAATTCAAGCTAAACATGTATAGCGAAATTTGTTCCTTAGTATAGTTTTATTTTCAGGGATTAGATTTTCCCAGGAATAAATAAAAACAAAGTCGAATTAGTGACAATATATAACACAAGCACGGCTGGACAGACATTGTGGATCTATTATGGATTTGTTAGCCCTGAATAGCAGAAACTAATTGAATATAAGTAGTAGGTTTTTGGTCACACAATAAATTTATTAATGTATTTTCTCACACATTTTTGAAATGACAGAAACCACAAAAATAAATCACATAATATGATTAATAATGACATATGTCAATCAAAATTGAAATCAACTTAATTTAGTATTATGTTAACGAAACATATTAATTCTAAGGCAGTAAAAAGTTTGCTGGACCAGCTAGTATACAACTAGGTACTAGGTATATTATGCTATATTTTATTTATTTTAATTTATTTATTTTCAAGGATTTCATGATTTAATTCTTATAAGTAAAACATATTGGAAGTAACATAAAACAATAAAGTTTCCACAGATTCATAACTTAACGATTAAAAACAAACACAGCAAGAAATTGCTGTGTTTGTTTTTAATCGTTAAGTTTGTTTTTATAGGTACTACACTTATAAGTGTTTAAAAAGATTAATTTAGGTTTTTTTAAGATTCATCCATAAGGGTTGAAACTGATTATGAAAGTTTGTGTAATTAGACAATAAGCTTGGTTGATGTCGCCAGGGCTAAGTATATCTGATACTATATACTTACTTTTTAGATAGGCACATACCCCATTTTATTCCACAATAATAAGATTATAAATGAACAAGTAAATTTTAACTAATTGAAAATACAAAGAAACTTAACCGCAAGTAAGTTACATTGTCACTTTATTAAAACTATTTTGTAAAATCATTTTAAGTTCTGCTTTTCGTCGTTATACAACATCGTATTTGAGGCGAAATATTTTTGAGCTAGTTAATATCTGAATAAATGGGCAGGCTTGGGCATTCTCTTTTTGGCAGGGACTATAACTACTATATTTTCAACTTCTTTGTAAAAAATCTAGGGTGTGCTACAGACTATTCATGGTAAAAAGTTACATTCATAGGTGCGGTCAGCGGCAACTAAGCCGCCCCGCAAAATCAAAAGAGCTTTGACTTCAAAGGGCGAAATAACTGGCAACGGCGAGGTATGAGGAGAGTGCAAAATAAATGCGCCAACGCCACATTACACAGCCACTGAATCAAAACACAGACTGAGCGTGAAGTGATGAAAACTGGAAAAAGTAATAAAAGTTGCCCTTTGGTACGAGTGCGGTACGACTATTCTGGGAACTTCAGGCTAGTCAGGTAGACAGGCGAGTACCTTTGACTTAGTGTTCGTTTAGATCGTCAAGAGCAGAATTTTAGGGGTAATGCCTTATGATTGTTGAGGCGATAAAGAAGTTAGAACTTTAAATTATTGATTGAGTAGAAAAAAACAAATGCTCATGATAGACAATCGCATCAAATAGTATCTTCATCTACTATTTTCGAGATGTTTTCTTTAGCTTCCACTAGATAATAACATCTGTCTACTGGTAGTATTTGGATTCTGGCTTCTCGTCAACAGGAGTATATAGCTACTTTTAAAATTTTCAGTATCTGCAATCGCTCAGTGGTTAGGGAAAACCTGTCCCTGTTTAAGGGATATACATAATGATCTGATGGCAATCGCTCTAAATGTTATTACTAGGAACTAGAAATCTCTAGGAGAAACATCGTCGACATCCTTCCTTTATTCTTTTTTTTTTCGGAATGATTTTTCTGATGCTAATAATGTTGTTGATACGGGAATGGAGGGTAATTTAAATTGTAATGTTTCTATTGGCTCGGTTAACTTGTCAGAATCGGCTATTGAAAAATATTTGAAGAGATTAGATGCGAGGAAGGGTTTTGGGCCCGATGGATTGCCTCCAGTATTTTTAAAATTGTGTTACAAGCAACTTACATATCCAATATGGCTCTTGTCTTTGGACGCAGGCTACATGCCGTTGATCTGGAAGCGTTTTTTTGTTGTTCCGGTTTTTAAATCTGGTAATAAGCATGACATAAAGAATTATAGACCCATTTCTAAGCTCTGCACTATAGCTAAGCTGTTCGAGAAAATGATTTAGGACATAATTTTTCCTCTTTTACGTTCTTTAATTATTGACCAACAACATGGCTTTGTCACCAAGAAGTCAGTAGAGACAAATCTCAACGATTTTGTGCATAGATGATGTCATTTACACTGACTATTCCAAGGCTTTCAATAGGGTGTCTCATCCGTTGTTGTTAAAAAAGCTTTCTGAAGCGGGATTACATGGTGACCTGCTGCGTTGGCTATCTTCTTATCTTCGCGAACGGAGTCAGGCTTTCACCGTTAAAGGACATTGCTCTTCATTTGTTCCTGTAACGTCTGGTGTTCCTCAAGGCTCTCATCTTGGGCCTTTATTGTTTAATTTATTTATTAACGACATATCATCTGCATTTGAAAACTCTAACATACTCTTATACACTGATGATATAAAATTTTTTCGTATTATTAAGTCTCTTTTGATTGCGTCCTTTTGCAGAGGGATCTTGAGAGCCTTTGTTCATATTGCCATAAAAATTGTCTTGATCTTAATGTAAAAAAATGTAATGTCATTACCTTCTCTCGAAAATTAAAGCCTATAAACTATACCTACAATTTAAATAAAGTTGCTCTTGAATGTGTAACTTTAATTAATGATCTCGGTATTTACCTCGATAGCAAGTTGTCTTTTAGCTCCCATAAGAACCTCGAAATATTTTAAGAGTGGTTCTACTATGATTCTCCTGTTGAATTCGTTTGTTCGCTCTGCACTCGAATATGGGTCTACTGTCTGGAACCCATTGTATAAAAAATATATTGACGATATCGAGAAAATTCAGACAAAATTTTTAAAACATCTGCATTATAAATTGCGCATAAATAGGTCTTCTATAAACAGTTCCTCAGAGGTTATATGTTTACCATCTTTATCCTTGTGCCGTAAAGAGAGAAATCAAATGTTTTTATACAAGATACTAAACAATTATGTAGATGCTTCGTATCTTTTGAGTAATTTGTTGCTGTTGTTCGCGTAGTCGTCGGTTGTTTGATGTGCCTCTGGTGTCTACAAAATATGCTAGAAACGTTTTCACTAATCGCTCTTGTAGAGATTACAATGATATGTATTATGACATTGATATATTTAACATTCCCCTCCATAGCTATAAGAAGTACATTCAGAGGTGCTGAAAAAAACACTGTTGTTTGTGTTATTGTGTAACTTTAAGACATAATATTGCTTTTTAGTTGTAATTCTGGTGTTGCTGAATATTTTTTGCTTTGCTTGTATTGTTTTTCTTTCTGTTTACTTCATTATAGTGATTAATTAGCTTTTTTGTTTTTTTTTTGTTTTGGTTTGTACTTTCCCAGCTGCTTAGTTTTTATGTCATTACTATTATAAGTGGAGACTTCATTGGTTTTTGTACTACATTTATGTTGCATTTATTTGTAATTTTTAACTGTCTGTTTCCCTACAATAAATAAAATAAAAAATAAAATAAAATAAAATCCTGATAACAAAAAAAAAACAGATCTTTTTATCACTTTTTCTTTCTTTTTTATTCTATCAAAATCGCTTCTTCAATAGATAAACTGACTTCAGATCTAAGAAATACAATTTTTACGTTGCATCCAGAATAAGGTTTCGCGGCGTAGTCAACACCGTGTCAATATTGAAGCTTGTATGGAGAGAAGTATGACTATTACATCAAAAGCGGTGTTTCAAAGCTGGCACTCGACACCTCGGAGGCTAGAACCCGTGTCGCAAACACTACGTTAAATGGATTGTGGCTCACGGACGCTTTCGTTCCGTTTCTTTTGCTATTTCATACAGCAGACCAACGCAATATTAGTTAAACAGCTTCCTTTTGTTATCATTAGACTAGCCGCTTCTTTCGGTTTGATATTCAATTCTATTCAAAACACTGTTATTGCACAAAACAAGATACATAAAATACGAAAACAGAAAATTAGTATAAGGTGGTCTTATTGCTAAAAGTGGCATTGTTAGTTTCTACAACGATTTACCAAAGAAAAAAAAAACGAATTGCAAATGGAAAATTGAGGTTTATATATTTAAGCAACTTCATCGCTTAAAATACAGTTTTAAAAGTAAAACGCTGTTTCATCATCATAAACATTCATAAAACTTTGCGAAGTTTGAATAAATTCGTAAACACAAAAAATGTCTTGGTAGTTCGATTGGTTAGAGTAATCGCCCGGTATGCGAAAGGCTGTGGGTTTAAGTCCACCTCCGGCAGACGAAATTTTTATTTAAGGAATTGTTTTTACAATTAGCGGACCCGACAGACGTTGTCCTGTCTTAACTATGAATATATTGACAACAAAATGGTATACTAAAAAAATGTTAGCAATGTTTATTATTATTATGCTTATAAACAACATTCTTTTTTTTTCTGGCGGTTATATAAATAGTTTTGTTGGTAATCCGACGCGGTAACAGGCGATATAATACTGGCCATGTGCAAAAGTCAGTTTTTTTTATCCCCTATTTGACAATATTACAGCACGCATTCTGTCAATTTTATGTTAAACGTCATACATTAAAAAAGTTTAAATTGTCAAAGGCGATAAGGTTACAGATAATTTAGTACGGTGAATAAGTTTTCCAATTTTTTTTAATTTTCCGCGCAATTTCCTTATTTTTTTCTTTTATAAGAACCTTCTCCTGCCAATAATTAATAAAACAAAATAATAATTCGCGAAATCGGTCCAACCGTTTCATTTTTTCCAGGGATTCATTTTTATATATAAAGATATAGATTTAACCTAGCAATTTATTTATCTAAATGGCTAGATAGCTTCGAATGGTTGTTATAAATTAGTGAGAGCAATGCCATACGAGCTAGCATTGTACACAAATTTAATTTCATACGCCAGCCGAACTAAACGTAATACCTAGTAATTCATATAAGGGAAACGCGCGTTTGCGCACGAGGGAATTCTGCGTTGCGTTAATTACTACAGTTCGACCGGCTGCGCCCGAAGGTAATTCGCTTATTAGGTTTTAAAGTATTCTTTAATGTCCAATTCTGATTTTGATTAAGAAAATTAAGTATTCAGTAGTTAGTAATATGTATTCTTCAAAAATCATGCGGTTTATAAACCCTAAAATCGAACATCTAAAACAATTCAATCAAAATAATATATTTTGCTAAAACAAGACCATTTTATTTCAGTTAAGGGGAGGTTGTAATTGTAATCCACTAACTAGCATGTCAAAATAGCGGGCTGTTCCACAAAAACGTAAGATTTAAGTCTGCGAGCTCTGATTATTTTAACTTGATCTTAAAAAAAAAGTTTAAACAAACTTACCTACCTACATAACAGTAAAGTCACAGGCTTCGATATCACAAAGGCTGACTGGATGGCTTTCAGCCTTTGCGGGAGGAAGGTCCCTTTCAGTTGAGTCACCACTCACTGACGGTTTTAATCAACTTTGTAAATTTTTTAACAACAAAAGCTTCACACGGTCGCACCACAAGTGGTACAAGCCTACAAAGGGCATGTTATACGTACTAATATTTTATCTAAGATTTTTCCTACATATTCTGACAAATAAATAATTATGATATTAAACATCGTGATCGTGGTATAATACCTACCATAGTCATTAGATGCGTATCGGAAACGAAGTGCGATATACAGAACGATCGATAAATAGAAATAAAGAAATATGACATTATTTTGTAATTTGTTGTCATTCTCATAACTGGTATTGTGTTTTTAATAAGTAGATGGAAATGATTTCATAATATTTTGGGTCTGCGAATATATAAATGAAAATGGTGTTAATAAATAAGTAGCTTAAAATCATTAAGTAGGGACAATTATCACTATCAGATATTTAAGTAAGTTATGAGTACCTACTAATGAACCTTTGCGGAATCAAGAGTAAACTTACTTATTAGAAATATCGGAAAATGCATTTATTCTTAATAAGTACAAGTAGGTATGCAAATTTTTCATCAAAATCATCATCAGTCTCGTTTTTTTAATTAATCTAGTCAGATTTAGTTTTTATGAAATCAATTTAATGGGAAAATGTTAGGATGAGAAATTATAGAACAGAAAAATCGAGTAGGATGTCGGCATTTTTGACGTTCAAATACGGAACCCTACAGTGCACGTGAGCTGAAACGTACTTGGCCGGTTTTGTATTTTATAATGCAGTCATAATAAGTAAGTAGGTAGGTATTATTAATTAACTATAACGTTACTTCAGAAAAGCGTATAGAGAATTTTAAGGAATCGTATTTTCCTATAAGTACTTAGTTATGTATCCGCGCTGTCGATGAATTGATGATTTTATCTTAACCCCACACAGGCTTCTAACACAGTGGACATACTTACTTTCTGTAATCCATGGACCCATGTGTAAAAGGTAAAAATAATTCTCACTGCAGGGCAAAGGCCACTATTGAATTCAAGTTACCATAGCAATGATGGGTACAGGCATAATCACCACACTTACCAAATGCGGATTAGTGATCACAGACCCGGGCAATATTCGAAAATTCGAAACTTCTTGTTGCCCGACCCGATCGAGCCCGGGACGCCGAGATCTTGGCCCGGTATTTAAAGTTTTCAACCACTAGACCAACGGGGCGTGTGAAAGAATGAAGATAAGTAAAATCTAGCACAAAAAGCCTCATCTTTAAAAATAAATTACTTATACTTCAAATTCAAGATCGACCATTTGTAATAACCATTTAGCATACAATGATTTTTTTCCCTGTGAATCATCTCCATTTTGTTTCATACAATTTTACAGTGGGGATTACTCCGGTCCGGTGAATGCTGATCGCTGCAAAGTTACGAGCTTAATATAAAAATAAAGTTTAACGAGGACGCGGATGCAGTCTGCTGCAGACTCGAATGTTGAGCCCGATTTATTGCGAGCGAAACACCATTTATTTCCGATACTTTTTGCGGCATATCCACTGGAATTCTTTGACATTTTTTTAACTGCCGTTGTGACGGGTATTTTTCAAGTACCATTATAACGGAACTCTTACTAAGAAAGCCAAAGCTGCGGCCCTCCGCATGCCTGTTCTACCTTTAAGGACGCTGCTGTAGAACTAAATTGGTTATATTTAAAATTCTGTAAACTCTGATTTTTTCTAAAAATCTGAATCCCCCATTTTTTATATAGATACCCATGTTGGTTTGGTTTTGTTTAAGTAAGTAGGTACCTAAATGGGATAGTTATTACAAATTAAAAAAATATTTAAAAATCAATTGAGTCGGCTTCTCAACGAGTTGTTATAATTGAATTGAAAAACATTATTGTAGTGTGTAGGTAACCGATTCCACCAAAAAATCGTAATCTTGAACAAAAATAAAAGTTTTTTTTAAAGAATGGAAAACTTAACCATCTAAGACTAGAGTAGAGTAGGTAGACTAGAGTAGATAATACACAGATTTCATGTTTCTAAAATGTCCTTATTATCTCTAATCTAAAGATAGACCCACAGTCGTTTTGTTTTTTAGTCGATTAGGTGAGTTGATGTATTAATAAAGGGATAAATGCATACCACTTAAATATATCTAATTATTTTTGGTGACATAAAACACTCGAAATGCATATTTTATGTACAGATAGTCTTTAATGTACACCAAACCAATTAAATAAAACATAGGAGTTACATTTAAAGCTGTACAATTCAGGCGGAAACGCTGGTAGCGATTTCCCTGTCCGAAATTACAGAACATAGTTCTGTGTCCAAAATTATTCTGAATAAATGTTACTACTCAATTCAGGAATATTTTGATGACAAATAATTAATTGTATTCATTATTTTATTAACTATTTCCTGACATGTAATTAATAGAATTTGTGGTAAAATATGCTCTATAATTGTAATCCTTTTGACATTGTACTTTAATATTATTTTTTATATAATTCATTTTCTAGTTTAATATTTGCATGGCTAACTAAGTCAAACATGTGGACATACCAATTGTAAATATCTTGAAAAACCATGTTAAAAGCAAATAAATATTTCTGATTTCTGATTTCTGATTTCTGAAGCTAGTGCATCCCGTAAAGCATTTTAAAACATAAGTTGGACACCTAGCACAGTACGTATGAGGTAGCGCAGATAACGAGTGGTTCAGTGCGGCTAATTTGTTTGTCTGTTGATAGTAAGAAGTAGAGATTATCTGCCAGCTAAAATATTCCATACTATATTGAATGAGCAGATAACCTATTAAGGGGAATATATATTTGCAAAAGCTACGTAAAAAAATATTTCCTATTGAAGTAGAATTTGTGTGTCTTTCTACCAAAAACAAATTATTTAAATACATTTGGTATTTTTTGCTAAGAGTCCGGAATCCTTCTTCACACTTTGAGAGATATATAAATCATATAATGTGTAACCATTAAGCTCAGCTTTTTTAAGAACTTTAATTTTACACACGAAATTAAAAGTTGACAAAACTTTTGTTCACGGCGGCACATCAGACTATACATGGTGACCTTGAGACCGCCTTTATGCCCTACGTAATAAAAGCTGTTATTGCAGTTCAACTGTTTAACTTGATGTGCTGTCGAGTATACCAAAGAAATGCTTGAAAATGTTATCAATTCTGAGCCGGTACTTGATAATTGTTTATCGATTGGCATCCACTCAAAATTAGTGGTGTAGCCGATGTGAGGTTCAGGAGGATCTGGAGTAGCGTCGCCGCCAAACGAAAGACTGCTTTTGCTTAAGCGCGTTTATTAAAGCGCAGACTAATTGAATACAATTGCGATACGACTTACAGTGGACCGGCTCTAAGTTGCACTAGCGTGCAAGCAATAGACCAGTGCCGCGTAAGTAATGCGTTTGCTTAAAGACTCCGAAAGTTCCAATAGCTTGGAACCGTTCAGAGTGCAGTGGGCAAAAAAACTTAACTTCATACAAATCGAATTCCCTATTTAAAGAAATCGGGGCGTCGATGTCCTTGCGCGAGTCAACTGACTACCGGCGCCATCTAGTATCGAGTCCCGAAACTAAAGGTTGGTATTTATTTAATGAAATCGGGACGTCCAAGTTCTCACGCGAGTCAAGTGACTACCAGCGCCATCTAGTATCTAGTTCCGAAATCTGCTAAGTGATAGTAATTATGGCTGTTACAGTGGCTTATTTCACGCTTTACGTGGGTAATATTTTATTAACATACTTTAATTAGACTGTCTTCTGACTGACTATCCATAAAAAAACATACGCGTCAAATTGAGAACCTCCTCTTTATTTTCATAGGTTGTGGAGTGTTGAGGATTCAACGTTCGAATCACGAAAGAAGCAAATTACTTATCAGTTTATTTAATAAATGTGTGGACCTATTAGTGGTTTTTGTTGCTATTTTCGTATCTACTAACCTTGGTCTTCATGTTATTAATAAATGATAAAATAAATAAATGAATCAGGTAATCAGGATGATGCGTTACTTACACCCATGTGGTCTGTGGTTACACCACTACTTAGAAGAAAAAAAAAATGGTACCAAAAGAAAACTGAATTCCGGTCACAATGAACAAAAGTTATGTTGCTTGACAGAATACATTCCTTTCTTACACTCGCGTGTTACACGCTCGTTTGTTTGTCAAGCTGCTTGATCTCAAATAAAGCAATAAGTGAATCAATTACTACGCTGAATGTTCTACTAGTGAAGTCATGGTTTTTTACTAGTATCCTTTAATTCAGGTCCAAATATTTTTTATTTAATCTGTTTTTGTTTAATTTGTTAGCAATAATAAAAAACAAAACTTAATATTACTTATTATAACAAAATATTAAATAAATTTTAATATTAGTTTATCAGTATTAAAAAGTATGATTACCACGTTGCCTTTATGACTGGATTTACTCTAATGTTTAAAAACATAATCCAATAATTAAGTTAAACTACTATCTTGATATTCTACTGTCAAAATGATTCAATGTTCAACATACGGTACAACATGGTTTTGTTAATATGTTTTTTGCCATCAAAAAAATGTTTCATAAGTACTCGTACTTTAAGGTGGTAGGAATTAGTGTTGTAGTAAATATAGATAAGAGTGTTCTTTGTTCTTAATTCCTCTGTTGTAGTGACATGGTTTTATCTTTTAAATATGATGGATTATGATTGCTCTGAGATATTTCATATGTTGTTCTACTAGAGTACTTGTTCTTATCATATAATAATTAAATTTAAGACGTGAATTTCAAATGTATTTTACACCTATTCAGCATTCATCATCATCATCATTGTGAAGAGTATAGCGGGTTGCCACGACCTTCACTAGATAGTCGTATAGGCGCTATTCAAGAACTTTTTGCCCCAATGACTTTCTCAGTTCTTATTTTTATTAGGTGTCCAGCAGCTCAGCTATTGGTCGAGCTATGTCGGTTATTTAAGAGCTCGTACTGATTTACTTATTTCTGGTTCTCTGGCTCAATGCTCAATAGAAATATCACTCAGAGAAATATCAAACAACACTCTAATCATTGCTCGCTCTGTGATCTTGAGACTTCTTATGAGAAGCATAGTAAGCGACCACTTTTCTTACACTTACACGACTTAGTTCTGTGTTATGGGTTGATGATTAACTTGGGCCGATCATGATTGACCCGGGCATATCAAGATATGTCGCCACTTCATTTTTTGCCAATAAAACACCTTTCATGTTGTTCAGCGCCAAACGTTTGAAGGAATGTCCGGCCAAGCTTAGGTATGCGTGTCCTTTTCAATTGTCAATTGTCGGGACTTTGGATTTGCCCGACTATTTTTAGGGATATCATGAAATATCATGTCAATTATTTACAAAATCATGATATGGCGATGAATCATAAATTGCCCGAACCAATTCTACGATTGGCCCACTACATATTATAATATACATAAAGACATAGAGCTCCACCAGCGACTCAAATCACTTCCATATATTTCGTTATCGTTATCCTTAGAGATAATTTACAATTTTTGCAATCGCTATCTGTTATTCTCGATATGAAATAAAAATTGTACACCCTACTTTCTATTCCTGGGACTAAAATTATTTTTTTATACTGAATTTTACAGAAATCGGAACAGTAGTTTTTAAGTTTATTTACACTCAAATTAATATACAAATCTTTACTCGTTATGCATTAGTGTTGATTGCAACTTAATTACTTATTATGTATTTATTTGATTAGACTAATCGTTTATTATTCGCCATAAGGAGGTAGGTACTCACACAATGTTTAACGTTCACTTAAAGTACATCTACTTAGTTTTTTATTTAATAACATTATATAAACAATGCTAGTAAACAGGCTCTTATACATCTCAAGAAAACTGAATAATGTATTGACAAGAAACTCAATATTGCTTCATGTGAGAGCTATTTTACAAAAGTAACTTAACAATGAACAGGTACACCTTTGTAGTATCATGTTTGGAGCCATGAACGCTCCTTATTTCTATGACTGTAAGGGTTGTGTTGGTTTGCAGTTTCTTTTTACGGATGAAAACATAACGTGGTAGTAGAAACGGGATGTATTGAAGTAGCTTTTACGTAGATGAATGGTATTGTTTTAACACTTGCAACCCTAAAGTATTTTTCTACAATGAAAAGGAAGGATATGTACAAGTAGTCATTATATGAATAATACAATTTAAACTAACTTTTTCCAAC
This sequence comes from Anania crocealis, assembly GCA_949315895.1. Lineage (NCBI taxonomy): Eukaryota > Metazoa > Arthropoda > Insecta > Lepidoptera > Crambidae > Anania > Anania crocealis. The sequence goes on from OX438856.1 coordinate 5,931,710, forward strand.
GACTTCGCCCGCGTAAGTAGGTTTTAGTTTGTTACAATTTTAAATCATCATAATATTAGAAATACGAAGGTTTGGATGAATGTCTGTTACACAAACACACTAAAACGGCTGAACGGATCTGGATGAAACTGTGGGCTGAAATAGCACATTGACTATTTAATTTTTTAATCCCGGATGGGACAACAATTAGTTTAATATGTATTTGTATTACCTATATTTCCAACTCCTACTCTCCTTAGCTACCATAGGAATTAGGATTGATGAGACTACAGCTGCCATACATTATGCATTATGACATTATTATAATGAAATTTTAATCACCATCCAAATTTAAATACAAACAAAAAAAATTACGTATTTTTTCTTTTGGTATAGCCCAGTACAAAAATATCCTAATACCTAGAAAATGTCCGCCAAAAATCAAAATTTTGGATACGGCCTCGTCGCAACACACTTTAATCTTTACGCGATGCGCATCTCATTCATTCATTACGATATTATTCCATAAGTTGTAGATTTTCCCTTCATACCTTAACAGGCTTAGGACCGTAAAAATTAAAAACTATAAGTATGTTGCGAAATATTTTCGGGTGAGAACTTGACCTACATTTATATACATAAATGGGCTCTAAATACGATACTTATCGCCTATAAAAAATCTGACGGTGATGAAAAAGTCATCCTGTATATTATTATCCATTACTAGCTGTTGCCCGCGACTTCGTCCGCGCCAATTTCTGTTATTATGTTCCCGATTGATGATATGAATAATTTTCCTCGTTTTTGCAACATTTTTCACTGATGCTTCGCTCCTTTTGGTCGTAACGTGATGTTATATAGCCTAAAGCCTTCCTCGATAAATGGACTATCCAACACAAAAATATTTTTCAATTCGAACAAGTACTTCCTGAGATTAGCGCGTTCAAACAAACAAACAAACAAACTCTTCAACTTTATAATATTAGTATAGATTGTGTACAGGCTCCAGTAATCGTTTAAAATTTGTTATTCCACCATAATATAAATTTAGTAACAATAATGCTTCGACGAAATACATACCTATTAAGTGTTAGCAAACCCTTAGAATCTAAGAGATTTCATATAAGATTTTTGTAATGTTGATCGCTGTACCCGCAAATAAAAATCTTAATAGTACCGGCATAAGAGTCTAAGAGTACCGTGACATTATGTAAGAAACAAAATATATTTTTGTAATATATCTACCAACATCTTAAGTTGATTATGATCTAAATGAAGGAACTGTTATTTAATAAATTTTTAGGAACCTTGTTGAAGTTAGCTACGACGGTTACAGCGACAAAAAGATACTTGAAAAATGCAGTGAGGTACTGTCTCGGTAGCTTAATAAATGAACATAGCACCGCGCCCGGTATGCACGAGGACGCGGGTACAATTCCCGCCTGAGACAAAATTATTCAAGTTTAAATACTAATCATTATAAATAACATCATTTAATTGCGAGGACCTGTTATTGGCTTTCTGATAGGTACTTATCTGTTTATGTTTTTATGTTGCATTAGCTGTTAGTCTTCCGAATATTATATAAATACTATAAATAAGTTAGATGCTAGAATCCCCTAAATTATACCGTTTCCTAGATGTAGGAAAACAATACACCTTATCAAATTATTGATGGATATTGAAGCACAAGTTGGGGTTTGAGAAGACATAAGTACTGTATTTTGTGCACCTACACTGTAGCCTTCCAATTATTTTTTCATATGACAATTCTAAAAATATTTAAATAAAAAGTTTTAGTCTGCTCGCACTTTAAGTGGCATTTGCACTTTTTCAATTCTTAGGTATATTCAAGGAATTATATTTACTAATTACTAATACTAATTAAAGACTAATAACTGAATTAATTGAAATAACAAATTATAGAAAAAAATTAGCTGAACTGTACAAATATGGTGAAAGAATAGGTTCATATAGGGTTTTTTGGAAATACCTATTTATAAACGTTAAATAGTAATTGTCGTTTCATTATATTAAAATTGTTAATTATTTAAAAAACGGTGTTACGAGTAGTATAGGTACCTAGTAAACAGCGTGTTAGGTACCTAAATGGTGCCTATAACCAGCCGATCTGCCTAAACCAGCCTATATTAACAGAATCATATAAATACTATGGAGAAAAGAACTTTACAATCATCATTAAAAAATAAAATTATATACAAATCGGAATCTCTCAAAATTTTTGTTTGTATGAAAATACAATTTAAGAAATGACGATATCAAAATTTTAACTTCACTATGTTATTTATATGTATATATTAATATAGGCTAGTTTCTGCTTGATATACCAGTCACCTAACACCTTGTAGTTTGTATGTTTCTGTCTGACTTCTGATATTTTACTTTTGCAAAATTTCACCTTTTTCAATGTCTTTATCTCGACGAACCATACCTAAGTTTTTGTGGTCGCAATGATTCTTTACAGATAGATAGATAACAATACTGATCTGTTAACATTATTAACAATGTTAGTAGACAAAGTTATTATTTAAAATGTCTGTAAAGTACCTGGTCTTCTGCCACCATTTTTAGAGGATTACCTACAATTTTAAAATTATTAGTAAGTAATTAACCTAGGCACTGTGAGTCCTACTTAAATCCACCCTTTTTTTCGAATTTGTGACATCTACCTACCTAATAAATAAAGAGACAGTTATTTTTTTTGTTCGTTTTTTTTTCTTAATTGTAGAGTCAGCCCTACTTATTATATTTTTTATTACTAACCACTTCATAAATTTCATATTCATATAGGTTAAATATTTTTTTCTATAATCTTCAACATCAAGAAATACCAAATACGACTATCAACTCAGTTCATTGCTACATTCAAAAAAGTTGTGCTCAGCTGACTTACCCTAGTAACCTACATCTATTTCTGCGATACCAAAGTTTGTTCAAAGTCATAGAACTTATTAAAGCACGTAAACTTAGAATGTCCTTTACTAATACATACTTATTAATAGAAGGTAATTCATTAACTAAGAAACTTTCAGCATTGTTTGTTGGGTACGTTTTAGTTTCGTAGTACTAACTACAGCAATCAATTGTACTCAGCTGTACGTAGTACGCGTGGCGCGTCTATACGTGGGCCGCGGTGGAATCTAGTCTCATATTGATTGCTGGTGACATTCTTATCAATACTCCCCCGGCCGCGCGGCCGCTCCACACAACACCCAAAAGAAACAGAAACGTTTCTTCGCGCGCTTGGATCGGAACGCAACGAAAAAAGGGCGGAGACTCAGCGACGGCGTCGGCGTCCAATCAAATTAAACTCGGAACGGCGGCGAACCAATCAGATGCGGGCGCCGGGGCGGGCGCGCGCACGCGGCCGCGCCCTCGTTTTCCTCCGGCTTTTTATTTATTGTTGCGCGGAACGGCGCGCGCGACGGGCGTGTGATGCGCGCGTAGTCATATTTCTCGAGCATGGAGTCCGCCGTGGACTCAGCGTCGACCGCGAGCGAAGTGAGCGGCTCCTCCGGGGGTTCGCCAAGGGTTAAGGCAGTGTCACCAGCGCGAGCACTGAGCCCGCCGCAGCTACTGGCACCTCGGCTGCCTCTACCGCCGCCAGGCCTCGGCCTGCTTGGTTCCCTGCAGATGATGCACCACTCTCCCTTGGAGCTGATGGCGGCGGCCCACCACCACGGCCCGCCGCGTTATGGTAGCCCACCACCTATCTCCACCTCCGACCCATCAGCCAACGAGTGTAAGCTGGTAGACTACCGCGGTCAAAAAGTTGCTGCGTTTATCATTCAAGGTGATACCATGTTATGCCTGCCGCAGGCTTTTGAACTGTTTTTAAAGCACCTGGTCGGTGGACTGCACACTGTGTATACTAAGCTAAAGAGACTGGACATAGTGCCGCTGGTGTGCAATGTGGAACAGGTGCGCATTTTGCGCGGGCTAGGAGCCATTCAGCCGGGCGTCAACCGGTGCAAGCTGCTCGCCTGCAAGGATTTCGACGTGCTCTACAGGGACTGCACTACAGCAAGGTACGTTTTGCCAACAAAAACAAATGTCTGTATGTGTGTTCGTGTTCTTATTGACGTTTGATTGGTTCCGTTATTACGACTCTACATGTCTGTTCCGAATCAAATCGAGCAACCAGTTACAGTACAAAATGATGAAATTGATGTTGTTATTTTTATTTGCCGTTTTATCTGTGTTATTTTATTTCAATTTTGATTTGTAGTTTACTAAATTAAAATTTTATACGTAACAGTGTGTTTTTGTGGCTATTATTTCCATTGTTTTTGTTATAAATACATATTTACACTGTAAAATCTAATTAATCGTAATTGCGTTGCTTTTACTACCAACCACAAGACAAGGAAGAAGACTAGCAGGTCATCAAGTTAGAGCGTGAGTTTACTGCTCTGCAGGGAGAGCCGAGCGCGCCATTAATATTTAACATTTTAATACGCGCCAAATATTTCCACCGGGTTAAATATTCAAGTGAGCTTCGGCGACGGAAGGGTTAAATCTCTGTTAATTAGCGGCCAACTCGTAAATTTTTAAATAGTAATTTTTACAAACGCTAAAGTTAGATTAAAAAAATCTTGTTTTGTTGTGGGAACGCGCCGAGCGCTGTAGGCCTATATCGCGGTGCTCGAATGCGCTTTTAAAAATGTAATGTCCGCGGAAGTGCGCGCTGGGGACGCGTAAACTTTAATATTTTTCACATTTTGACGCTTTGTGTTTGTACATTTAATGCCTGTTTATTGGCGAGCGGAAACGTTTGGCCCAGGCTCTGCCATATGACTCATATTTTTGTTTGACTAAATGAAATCACTGCTCATTATCGCGTAGGCATATGTTATAATTATGATGTCATCTGTTTTTTTATATATTAACTCTAGCTTTTGATAGCTACATTATTTAAAAATAATAATTGTTTCTGCAAAATTATTACTAATTTATATAATGATGCTTTTTAGTAGAATGTTTTTTTGTACTTCAATCAGCGCCCTGTAATTTTGATTAAATTTTGTTCTTAATTTATTTAGATATAAAATCAATTCTTGATGGTTACTACCATTTGAACTTTTTTACGTATTTTGATTTTATTTGAACGTATTGTTTTTTTTACCGAACAACCTAAGTATATTTTATATAAATAAAAGTAGTTACACTTACCTACTTACCATTCAAATTTAACTACCTAGGTAGGTGCATGTATTCAACTGCCAAAACAGTTAAATGATCGACTTAGTTTGTCAAAAGGTAAAGAGTAATTGAATCTGTTTAAATTTGAACTAAAATTATTAGTTTACTTACCTGTTCTCAGTTTACAAACTAACGAAACTCTTGATCTAAAAATATCTGCAAACTGCAAAGTTCAAAGTAATCTAAAAGGCCCTTTTTAATCGTTTCTTTATCTGTTGGTATAATACCTATGTTACAGATTTTTAATAAAAATGCAACAAAAAAGCAACCTTCAGAGCCCGGCCGGCGGTCGTTCAATCAAGTTAATATGTATTGGCATTTTTCCGCTATTGCGATTCCGCTAATGCCAAATCAACACAATATTCCCTTTGTTATTTTTTTTCAAGTCAAGTAGGTAGGTAGTATCTGTTATCTGTATGGTTTAAAGAAATATTTCTTGGTTAAAATGCATTTCTGATAACTAGGTGGGTACCTATAGAGGGAGCTATTACCTACGGTTACAAATAAAGTTAAACTTTACTATTATGTTGGATAAAGTATAAATGTAGGTACATCTGGTTTCCATTTTAAGTATTACAAGCCAAGTTGAGGGATTTATTAATCAGTACTAATATTTATTAATAAGATTAAAAGACAGGTTAACAGAAGGTCATGCGAGATAAAACTGTGACATGAAATACCTACCTACCCATTTGAAAAATAAATATTTGTAGGTACCTACTGTTTTAACAGTATTTACTGTTTGCAATAAAGTGTTAATTACTGGATCACTGATGCCAAGACACGTCGAGCACTAGGAAATGCGATATTTTTCAAAAACTGAACGCCCGCATTACAAAACGCTGGGTAAATAAATAGGAGGACGCTCCTTTTCACGCTTCAATAATTGCTCGACAGCAGATAAACGAGTGAGGATCGGGTTACCGGCCGAGCTGAGAACGGAACGGGCTGGTGTGACTGACTTATTTCTCTAACTCTTTTATTAGTCGACAAAATAATATGCAGCTTGCATTTGTCTGTACTATTATTATTACCGTCCTTACATACACCAACATTTACTATACGACGATGTTTAAGAGGTACCTACCTAGTAGTTTTCTATCATGTAGAGACCGGTTTTGTCATCACACTACTCATAATTTTATTATGAGAAGGTTTCTTTGAGTTTCAAATTAAATTGATAATAATTATGTTATATTAGATCTTATATCTACTAGGTGTTAGAAAATTATATTTAGTTTAATTCTAGGAATAGATAAATTCTTATGCTATTTCCGATTCGATAATAATTTAACGAATTTTTATTTTTAAGGAAGTTGTTTAATGCATAAGTTGCAAAAAAATAACATTATTGCGTTATCAGATGAAAAAATGTTGTGTGACAGAAACTAACATCGTCTATCGAATGTCTTTTTTTCAAATCAATGGTTCAGAGTTTAGACAGGGTTCCGTCCATTGTCTCTGCTACAAAGAGCGATGTTCAATTACGGAGGTCATCAACACGACTTTTTATGGAATTTTCAGTTTTACGACTCATTTTGATGGTCCGCCTTCAAACGGAGTGATATTTTGTAAATAAACAAAGCACTGAAATAACTGACTCATTACCTTTGTAGAGCCGGTAGGTGTGTCGGAACTCCGGATAATTTTTTGTGTTTCCAGTTTCAAACTTAGGCGTTAAACACATCATAGGATTTTAGGGGTGTTTGGGCCTTTGGGGCATGTCTTCTCTAAAATGTATAGGTACTATTCAGCTCTTAAACATAATTGTTTCAACAGTATGACTTGAATTAAAAAATCATAGTTGCTTGTATTTGTTTTGCCATATTTATCTACTGTAACACCTCTACTTCTGTGAATTTTTTTTTTCGGAATGATAACGTAGACTACGATTGTAAGCTGTGTGTGTGTGTTTAATGCTTACAATGGAAAATGCTGCTTTGATATTTGATGTAGAGTTGATTTGATTTGATTTGATTGACGAATTAATCAAGATTGATTAACTATTGTTTTAAGTTTATAGTGAGGACCCAGGTTAGAACAGGAATGTGAGATAATTCGCCTTTCTTATTTAAGACAAATGACAGTATAAGCATTACTAATACATTTATTGGTAAACCAAACATTAGAAGGATGAAGTTAATTTCTGACATTAAGAATTATATTCAGCGGTAATTGTCTTATTATTGTGATCAGCCAGATACCTACTTAACTAAACCTTAAAGGTCAGCAGTAAGATTAGATATTGAATGGTCGATAGTCTAGTAAAATTCCTAATGTCATTATGTTTATCAGACCTCATTCATATGCTGGACACAGACAACTCCAAAAGGAGGATTGTGCCATATTCGCTACGTGTTGGCAGTTCAGCCAATGGTCGACTGAAGATGCTGCTGCCGGCTTCTTTTGGGATTACACCTTTGACCGCCTCTTACGCTACCTACAGGACGACAAGGGGTCTTTTCTATTTTAGGCCGGCATTAAATAGCGCACTAAATTTATTTACTATTGAAATATAAAACACGTGTCATAAATGGGTGATTATCAGAAAAAAGCTCAAAACGCATAATTTCTTTGGCGATTTTTTTTTCAATTTTTTACTCATAAAAACTAACATACAATGTAGAAATTGCCAAATCCAATAAATGAATGTATTTAGCCCTAAACTCGATCGAGCCATTTTGAAGTTTTAGCATTTTGAAATATTACTGCCTTAAGAAATTAGATCCGGCCCAAAGAAATTAGGTTTTTTCCAAAGAAAATTAGAAATATTGTGAAAAACCCATGCTAGTTTGAGCTGAATACTATGATGCACTTATAGCCTACCTACTAACTCAATCTAAAAAAATATATACTAATTACTAAAGAATAAGATTTAATGGAATTTAAAGCTCGGACAGAGCAAAAACTCGGTTCCTGATAATCACCCAAATAGCCTAACTAACGAATAGCCCAAAACCTAGTACCTACCAAAAGTATGCCTACCATATAGCGCTATCGTAGTGAGTGATAGATAAATATGCTACTATGAGTAGAAGTACGATATTTGAAAATGGTGTTTGCTTGATTCTCATACTGGTTAATTTTATCTGCATTTTAATTCAATAAATATAGGATATGCATTTAACATTTAGTCCTCTATAGAAAAATGCATATTTCCATGAAGCAAAATATCAAGCGCTGTCAATAATTTCGACTAAGTATCATAGTACAAATTGATTGACTAATAGCTAAATATGGTTTTTAATTTTGGGGATGCTTAAATTATATTTATGCTGTGTTGGATATTTTTTTAAGAAATATTCTTAACTTATTAAACATATTATATTACCTTCTCCTACTAATGTTTGAAATGTGCAGAGGTTTTAACTTAACTTCCTTACTATCAAAAATAGAGAAAAGAGTGTAATACTCGTATAGAAGGCGTGCAATTGCCATATATTCAGGATAAAGTTTTGCCACGAGGCCGCGACTTAAGCGAGCTAGGTTCATTTGTTTGGAGTCATTCTTCTTTTCATCGTACAACTGTGGTGGAAGACCAGCTTATCGGTGGTGTGCGATAAATGTGGTATACACATAGATTTAATATACTTAAATCTATGGGCATACACGACATGCGTGTGACACTACATTTGATGTGTGGCCCTCGGGAGCGGACTCGTGAAGTGATAACATGGGACGGTGTCCGGACTCGCATTGGCGCGGGTCCAAGCAGTGGTTCTCATTGAAATATTAAACCAAGACGCCGCAATGCGGCGCCTGAGACGCGCTGCCGATGACATTTGAAGTATTTGAACACAATGCACATTTCCTCACAGTTGCAATGTAGCTACAAGTAGAGTTCAATGGTGTTCGATTACATTAAAATTAAGTTGTCAGTACGTGTATTTGTTCTGATTCTAAATAGGTACTTTAGTTATGAAACTGTGTGTGTTACAAGTAAGAGATAATACTTGCAACCACTACATGTTCCTAACTATGATTCTGGCTGAATTAAAAAACGGTCGTGCAATAAATACACTATCCACATTTCTTTGTGAATTCTTATAATTTGTAGTGCCTAAATTATGAAATCTCTTTTCCATAAAACAAACAAACTCTGCTCAAAAACCGTTGCCCGCAACTTTGATCTATTTCGTTTTAAGGTGAAATAGGATGCTTAATTTCGATCGATTGATTGAGAATCAGCAAGTACCTGCATACTTTTATTTAGAGCTTATCATACACAAAGTTGCATAAAACACCATTTAAATTTTACTATACAGCTAGTTAAAACTGGAAATCTTGTGACCTCATATTTATGAGCTTATGCTCAGTTTTGGACGTAGTTTAGGTAGGTATATGATATGTTTGATAAAAATTTAATTATTGTTATGCAACCGTTCTTAATATCGGGCTCTGGTGACTCATAAATGTTCCTACCTACAGATAACTCATACACAGTGTAATCTTTTAGTGTGCACAGTCGATTATTCTATAGATGTAAGAGATTTCCCAAAAATTGTTACTGCTACTGAAACTAAGTTATTGAATGATTCAAATTAAATATATTAAAGTAGAACACATATAATTCTAAGTTATAATGATAAATACTAGAACGGAATAATCGTTTGTGCACACTTAACGATAACTCCGTGTGTACTCGCTTCACTTCAACCATGAGGTACCTACCTACCTAGTTCAAACAAACCTTACCATGCGGTCCAGTGCGGTTATGATTACCGAAGCGCGCCCGCCATTAAGTTACAAACCAAGGAATTTATTGTGATACGTGCTTTTATGTTACTTTGAACAAGATTTTTTAAACAAAAAGTTGGAGTTATGAACAGAATGATATTGGCACTCGATTTTTTCGACGACGTTTGTGAGTCGCGTTAGCGGGCGGCCGCCACGCTTGACTAGTCTAATTGACTGTCGACATTTATCGAAACAGACAGCCCACACAAATGGAACTTTGCATTCTAGATATCCGCAAAACGCATAACTGATACTCAAGTTATTTGCGGGTACGCAAATCCGTGTTGCAATGTTAGCGCATCATTGCTTGCGCTACATGAGGCCAGTCAGTGCGCATTACTGTTAGTTTTTACCGTGTTTCTAGAAATCTTATTTATTTTCAAAACTGCGATTGTGATTGCACAATATTACTCTAATCTATTTAGAATTTAGATAATTGCTGTAAATACTAAGTTTTTATAATTAGCTGCCTAAATCGGTGATTGATTAAATACCTACTGCTTGAGTTGAGCAAAGGCTTTTAACTTATCATGTTGTCTTTGCTTGTTTAAATAATAAAAAAAGTTAATCTTTAGATATTGTATAACGTTTATAATCACATCACAAATGCGTGACAGTTTGTAACAAACAACGCATTAGTAGGTAAGGTGCTTACTTCATAAAAGAACAAACAGTAATGATAAAAAGTTACAGCTGTCTCAAATCCCGACAATCAACTTTTCCACCCAAGTGACAAATAAAGTCGAGTGTCTCAAGGAAACGTAATTTCCTTTGAGGCAGTAAAGCGACAAACTGTTCACAATGGGAATATCACGGAGGCAATTTATTACGATTGATCAACAAGTAGCTGGGGAGCACTCGGGGCCTCGGAAGGAAAGAATGAACCCGAGCAACCACGCGCAGACCCTCCGACACTCGCAACGCACGCCGACATTCGAAAACCTTCCGTACAATTCGAAAAACGCACACAAGTGACACGAGGGAATCCCTCCGGCTAGACGGAATTATCTCGGTCTCTATTTCCGTTTCGCGTACTATTGAAATCGCGTCCTGCTTGCACCTCTTGCCTAACGCTCATGCCGTCTCTTTCGCATTCGGTTCATTCATGACTGTAGATTTGAATGGATTCGGAACGTGCGTTTCCTTCCCACAAGTTGCCAGTATTTGGTTGGTGACTTGGGCGGTCGACGCCTGCACGCATTGCGATCCTGTCTCCGAGCTACGCGAAGACGAGCTCGTCACGGTCAACAAAACAACATTAACAAAAAGCGACAATGGAATTAAATGCTCGTTTAATATTCGCTTCCGTGTAATGTACTTATTGAATGGTTGATAGAAACTATCGCATAGCGTGTAGCGTAGCGCCGGTAGCCGTTGTAACGTCTTATAATTGCGGCTCACCATGTGTTGAGCTCTAATCATGTTTAATTATAGTCAGAAGAAGGAGTCATTGCCGTTTATCATGAGATGAACTGTTACAGACGTATAAATGCTGAGAGAAAATGATGGATTAGTAGACGTTGATCTACTTAGTGCTCAGCTGTAAGGTCAACAAAATCAGTTTTAGGTATTTTAGTTGTGCTTCAACAGAGCACTAATAAATTATTCCTATTTCTGTGATAATCCACCAAGAATACATACACATTAGACAATCTAGAGGAGTAATATACTCTCATACAAGTTGAAAATGTTTTGGGTTAGTGAGTGAATTTACAAATATACCATTTACATATTCTAGGCGTCATCGTTCAAATTGTTTCTACTTGTAGGTACCCACTTTGACTCTAAAGAAAAAACACTTTTTTTCTATCCGTACACAAAGCATGGTTATTAATCCAATGCAGATTAGTATCAAGACAATGGTAGGCGGAAATACGGGAATGTCGTTTTTGCCCCGCACCGCTCGCCATTGTGTGAATCTCATCTGGCATTAATTGCCAGCACAATAATATGTTAACAATTAAGATACCATTATGTTATAAATAATATATTGATTGCGCGTTACGTTATATTGGTTGCACACAGTACGAGGTAAAACATAAATTATGTACGGTAATAAAATAAACCGAGGAACAAGTCAATAAATTATTTAAATAGGTCTGCTTGTGCTTACTTTGACAAATCAAGAAAATACAAACTCAACATTATTTCAACACTAGCTGTTCCCCGCGACTTCGTACGCGTCAATTTCCGTTATTATGATAGCGATAATTTTTGCAACATTTTTACTCGACATGCTTCGCTCCTTTTGGTTGCAGCGTGATGTTATATAGCCTAAAACCTTCCTCGATAAATGGACTATCCAACACAAAAAGCATTTTTCAAATCGGACCAGTACTTCCTGAGATTAGCGCGTTCAAACAAAAAAACAAACAAACAAACAAACAAACTCTTCAGCTTTATAATATTAGTATAGATTAAATGTTAAGTACAGACTTTGAATTAGAATTGCCTTGAGCCTGGTAACTCTAGCTAATTGGATTGGATTTGGCTATTAATAATTATGAACGTAGGTATGTATCCTGTTATTCAAAAATATTTCGACTACCTTAAGTAAGATTTCTATTACATGACTTTTAAAAAAATAAATATATAAATGAAATTATGAAGTTATTTACTCCATTAAAATTTTTATAAGTAGGTTCATCTCTTGGTCATCCCCATAAAGCTCAACTAGCTGTTGCCCGCGACTTCTTTGGCGGATAAAATGTAGCCTTTGCTATACTCTGATCCCTAAACTACCACTATACAATAAACCATGTCGATCAATTTTCATATGAAAAACATACTTAACCCACGGGAACAGCATATTTTTCCGAGATTATTATTCTAAAGTATTAACTATCTCTATGTTATTCAACTAGATCTAGATCTGTTTGCTGTTCAGACGTAATTAAATTACAAACATCGATCCAATATTTCGCATTAATTTCGCAATATTAGTAAGATTGGAAAGATAATTTAACCTGTATGGTTTTTATCTCAGCAAATCTGGATTGCTTTACAAATTAGTGATTACAGTGACACGGCTGTCAGTAGTCGGTTAACTTGTACCATTGTTCGGCAACATGGCCGATAGAGTTATTATTTAAATCCAAGTCTCGAGAGTGGCGACAAGAAATCTTTCACACAATTAGCTAATTCATAAACTGATACTATTGAAGCTGTTTTGCCGGCGTTTCCCATGATCCCGTATCGATTCGTTCTAACAAATTTTATTGTCTAACGTCGTTGATGGCAGCTTCTCATCAATAAACAGTTATTTTAGTGTCTCTTGATTACCGGCTAAGCGGCGCCTCGTATCTTGTATTAAACGCTCAACCATGTCTATAGCTCATTGATAAAATAGCTCTTCCTGGGTTAATTGAATCATGATTTATTCATGTTATGAAAAAATTAATTAAGATTTGTGCGTTATTTTCGTGTTATTATGGCGCTCACTCAAGCTCATGCTCGTAGCTTACTTTGTCAACGCCGATTTTACTGTCTTGATCGGAGACATTACTGTGATCATATAAATTCATAAAAAGTCTATTGATTGAAATTTTGGTATCCATAATTACAGTAAACTCTGTTTTTTACTATCAGAGTATCATTTTGTTTAACAGAAGATTTCAAGAACTAAGTCACTAAATCTTTGTCATTGCCTTGAAGTTGGTGAAATCAAGTGTATCTATTCAAAAGATTATTTTATCAGTGAGATTCTACCATAGTCAACTAACGTGACAATAGCTGCATCATGCTGATTTGTTTTTAGTATTACTGTTGTAAGTACTACATTACATACAACTGTATCAAACAAAGAACCTTCTTTGAAACCAGGTCCGGTACCTACTCCATTTAGCTTAGGGTTAGCAAAACTGTATTTTGTAGAGAGCTAAAAAAAATTACCAACTTACTACCTGTGCAACTAAAAAGTAATCACTTGATCCCACAGATAGTCTATGCCCGTATTATGGAGATAGGCCAATTTGCCGGGCGAGTCAACGTTCCCGGTTTAGCACTAACACGCAAACAAATCGCAACGTTTACAACAAAGCAACAAAATGAGATAAGGGCTACTTAAGCCTCGGCCGGGCTCGTTAAACGCTGATATACGGTTTATAATAAAAGCCAATAAAACATTTGCAACAATTTAAAAGGAATCAATAAAAACCTGTAGTAGGCGAGTATCAAATGTGCGGAGGTTGAAAGTTAAAAGATAGTAAATTGCGTTTTATAGCCTCTCAACCGATTGTCTTATTTTTAATCAAAATGCGTAAATAGTGCTACAATGTTGACGTATATACCTAATGTTTGGGTAGTAGGATATTAACGTGTAGATTATATTACTTACCTAATAAAAAACGATTTTTAATAGGTGAAATCAAATGACTGGAAAAAAACGAGTGATGAGCCCAAGACAGGTTGGGAGGGACGACCGGTTATAAAAAATTATTCCGTTTGCTATACTTTTTTGAATAATAACTACATTAAAGTAAAAATGGTATTTGTTATTACATTTAAATTTCAATTCAAATTTAAGATGAGAAATTAAGTATTGCAAAATCTTTCATTTTATTAATAAATTCATGTATTAACGAGTAGACGCAGGGGTTTTTTGAAATAAAACTAAACAAATGAAACGAGACAAAGTGTAAATACAAAAATTATAAAACCGATGATTTTATACAGTTTTCCTGCGATTTCTTTAAGTGCTTTTAGTTTTAAATGCTTAATATAAGTAACAAAAAAAAAAGGAATGTCACTGTAACATACCGAGAAATATTTTGTCATTGTTTTTTAATAAGCAGTAGGTACCTACACTTACTAATGTATATTATAAATGTGAAAGTGTGTCTGTCAGCCTGTTTGTTACCTTTTCACGCTTAAACAGCTGAAACGATTTACAGATTTTACAGTTAGGATTGATTTTATTCCAAATTTAAAATTTAATAAAAAAAAGGAGTGGAAGTTTGTATGAGGAATTCATAATTTTTAAACCGATATAAAGGTAGCGTTTAATATGGGGTTAATTTAATACTTTACGAATGACGTATAATTTTTTTTCTCTGAAATCATAATTATGTAGTGGTAAAAAGGTGTTGGAAGTTTGTATGTGGAACCAAATGTTTCTCAATTTGGTATAGAAATAGCGTTTTATGTGATTTTTTTAGGAGCGCGATAGAAACAAGAACGCGATATGATCGTGAGCGCGATCTATGGAGCTTGATATATCCATGAACGGGAACCGGAATCCGCGCGGGCAAAGTCACTGGCGAATCGTTATATTATAAAAGCATGATGAGTTTTTAACTTCAAAGATATTGTTTTATTTTTCTCAAGGATGGCTGGATCAAACCGCGAGCTCATTCCAATTAAAATTAATTTACAGCTGATATAAAACTATTCCATTTAGTACTCGAACACATTTTAAGGGACAATAATCGACGCAATCAAATTACTTTGTATAACTTTTACGAACCGAAGTGTAAATCATAGTTTTAATATACCATTATTTCTGTTCAACACCAGAAACGGTTAAGTGTGTTTCAGTGTAAAACATATTTCGAAGTAACTCGCGCCATTATGGATTGAATTATCAAGTTTCCATTTTTGTGATGCAAATATACAACTTAATAATGTTAGTGCATCTCAACGTAATGTACAGGAGTAATGTGCCATGTAACTAGGTTCGTATTTTTTTTAAATTTTGTTTTAATGACTTTCGACTTTGAATGATATCTTTTTTTTTATATTTATATTTTAGTCTAATTATGAATCAATTACGAATTTACTAAACTCATATCGCAGTGTTTTTATTATTTGTGTATCAACACGAAAAATCACATTAAAATTGCAGTGTACAATGACGCGCGGTTTCCACTGTGAAATCGATCCGAGCAATGCAAACGGAAAATCGATAGTGGTCCAGATGCACAAAAATGGGGCAGAGGAATCGATTTGCCCCACATTTTGGCGGTCTAGCGGCCGCCGGCGAGGGTAACGCTCGCGATAAGGGATAGTGCCCCCCACCCACCCTCTCTTCTCCCTGATAATATTTACCGCCCCTCGGCGATACTTACGCCCCTCAGTATTTACGGGTTAGAGAAAAACAAGGGTACTCTCGAGAAGGTGCAACGTAGATTTTAATCCTTTCGGATGTTTATGATTGATGGCGGATTTCGTGATCGGAGCTGTGCTGATGTTGATGGATTCTTTATGATTCTGTTGCGATGGTCGCACGCGGCCCGTGCTGCAGACGACACCGCATCGCGTCGCTTTATTCATTCGTTAAGCTTTCAACTTTTAGTTCATCAACTTTAAGCTTTTCGTTAATTTCGTACTCAAACAAGTTTATTACCATCAATTGGTATTACTCTAATTTTATTTTATTGTAATATAGATAACTGACAATCAAGTGATACTTTTAACTGCACACTGTTTTCAATGTACAGTTACAGTTTGCCTATTAGTTATAATATATGATCTTCATAGCACAAATCAATAGAAAACGTACTGTAGGTGTCTTCAATGTCTGCGATGAAATCTTAAGTCACTTATGCATCAAAATTGCGTCAGCCTCAACGTGAAACTAAAGACACAATAAGTGGTAATATCAAATTTTAAAAGTTTCACGAATGACTTAAATGCGCCTGTCATATCAAAAATATGTATTAATAAACATTCGATGTAAGATAATCAATAATCTTATTCTAAGTAACTTATCCATTTTAAGTCGCCGCTAGCGCCATCTGTCAATCAATAATAAATTTCTATGGCGTAAAAAAACTTAATTAGGCTGCTTTCAGACAGAGTAACATCAATAGCTAATAGTGATTCGTTTCGAATGGTACATGTTTCACAAAATACGCTCTAATGCTCAAGTGTTAAGGTTTGCTTTGGTGATGGGTAGTGCCACCTATAAACACTTTTAAAGTTGTGGTCATGTAATGTGATGATGATGAGTAAAGATGTCAGTCTCACGTTGACGCGTGCCCCAATAGCGGTGACCACATTGCTTCGTCAGGGCCAATGCTTATTTATTATTATTGTGTGACCTAGTCTGGACTAGTGGTTGGCAAATCGGTTTACAAAACTAGCGGTTGCAGGTTAGAATACTACATGAGGCGAACTTGCGCGTGATGAGTTCAAGCAATCGGGTTTAAGACACCATTCGAAATAATTCTACTAAACTTCCTTTAAAGTAATATCTTATTTTAAGCTTAAATATTTGGATTCATTTCAGCAGACTTAGTTAATTGAGAACGGTAATCGTGACGTCATAGTTCACACTGCCATACTAAATCTATGGCAAAATAACGTTTTGACAGATCTTAAAAAGGATTTCAATTGATAAAAGCGTCACCCGATTGTACTAGATGTTTACAACGATGTGATTGATTAGGGTACGACTAGGAATTTTAAAATTTTAATAAATTACCCTAGTAAAGGAAAAAAAAACATCACGTATACAGCAATAACTGACAGTAATTACATTTATTGTTGCAATTGGTTTCCCGTATAAAAACAAAAAAATATATATAGGTTCACTCAAGAACACAAGTGTGTTAATAAAGGTAATTAAGTTTATTCGTTTACCTACTTTACTTGTTGACTGGGATATTTAGTAGTAGATAATGTTTTTTGACATCAAATTCGCTGTTCATAGGTACTACTGTTATAATTTTTAATAAAGTATGAGTACATATCTAAAATAATATTTGAATTACGCCAATAGACTAAAACTATTTAACGTAAGTCGTCACGTGTAAGTAAATTAAAACGTGAAACGTTAATTTATTTATAAAAGCGATATATTTCGGTTAGTTACACGTTTGCATCGTCGGAAATTAAGTTTGGGGAATTGAAACTAGTCATTGTTCTTTTAATTGCGGTCAATTTGAGGCGTTCTACACGAAATGTGCCAATCATTGTGCCTCTATGTTGTGGTGAATCGAAAAGGTTCGCTCGGTTACGCTTTATCGATAGTAGTGTGACCCCACCCTTTGCTACTCGAGCTTATCAGCCTCAACTGTCTCTACCGTCTGTTACATGTAACTATGTAATCATAATAAAAAGAATAAACATTGAGATGAAGTAACAATAAAGGCTTTATGACTCTAAATACATACTGACGATAAAATTTGCTATATATAACGGTCGTAACGTGTGTCATCGATAAACACATTACACATCCCATCACTACGTGTACAGTTACTAAAGTGTTTGAATAAATCCATTCGAAATATCATTATGGATATCAAAGAAAGGGTTGCACAGTGGGTCGACTGCGCGCTGACTCGCACAAAACGCTCTATCTGCATATGCCCCTGATTGATGTGCCCTGTAATTATTTGGACGCGTTAATAACACCACCGACGACGGCCGCACTCCGCTCTGACGACTTAAGACGAATGAAATGAGAAATTCTATCGGACTCTTAATAGAGCTTATCGCTTTCTGATGTTTTGTTGATTAAATGAACTGAAATTGTAATTATGTTTATACTTTTGTTTTTTTTTTGATGTGAATTATAATCTGCTCTTATTTAATTAAAATATAATTATTAGTTTGAATGTTTAACTAATTCTGATATGAACATTAACTTCTTCTTGCACTGTTTAAAGTTCTTAGTAATAAAAGTTCATCACTGCGACCAAATTATACTATTTCCTGGATTCATGCCACGCCTAAACAAAAATGTAAATACGAACCACTCCCATTTGTACAATTTTCATAATAGCAGAGTATCGTGGATTTATTTACATAAATGGCCACCACATACAGATTGTCTTTATGTTTTATGTGCGTGCGACCCCAGTTAAAACGAATCAGAATATTAACGTAAATAGTAATGGCGGGAAAAAAAGCTATTATGCAAATGAAACATTTTGAGGTAAATAGAAACTGACGTAATACGATGTTAAGAAAGGAATAATAAATCGTTTTTATTACTGAATTTTACCAGATTATTACTATACTATTGCGTGACTTGGAATTATTTTATGGTACGATTAGTTATTAGTTCTCTGCTTGAGTAATCTTTTCCCGATCTTCTGGTATCGAAATGGTTTCATAAAGTTGTAAATAAAATATAATCGGTACAGTAAATAACTAGAAATTTAAATATTAGGACTGGCAACATCATTTACTTTCATAGTGAAAAAAAAACAGTAATATATTTGTGTATCTCACGAACGCAATGTGTTTAAAATCGGCATTAGTTCAGATCACGGATATGAATGCATTATGATGATACACATTATTACTTTGATAACAAACGTGCTTTGAGTGTCGAATATGCTTACGTCACAACTGAACGGGAGCCGAATAATAGAGACCGTACCGAACGTTTACCGAACCCTCGAAAATTGAAATAAAAAAGACCCATTCGAGATGTAACAGCGATATGATTTTGCACTTTTATTTTTTTCTATTTTTGTACGTGTTTTTAGCACTGGGCGGGTAGTAGAGCTGCAAATCGATTCGACACGTCTAAATTGCTCTTAAAAGTGTGACGCAATGTTTGTCGACATCTTCAATGTTTATGGCGTAGGAATTTAAATGCTTACAATGTTCTAAATTGTCCTTGGTATATTGTCCAAGGTACAATTTACGTGAATCAATATAACATTTAGTTTTGTAGGTATATGGTTACCACATCTATGTAAAATGATGATGATGATGTTCAAATACAACGTCAATGTGTAGCACTATATTTTCTAAAAGTTATTTAAGATGGTACTAAAATAAAATAAAATTCTTAGTCAAATGATATCAATATAATAAAAGCCAGTTCTAATGCTCTCGTAGTCATCAAACACCCCTATTTTTGTGAGACTAACATAATTATAAGCGAAATTGTTGCAAAGTGACTCGTAATACGACCCCTTCCTAACTGTACTTTTTAATTTTACTATATTTATAAATACACGTTTGGTGTTCTTGTTTTGCGTAGGACCCTAATCAAATTTGCGATTGTATTCTTTGAACATTGAATATTATAAAGGGCCTTTTACCAGTGAAGATAGCGAAATTATAGGTAGCTTAAGTTCATTAGCCAAACCTCTTAACGCACTATCAAAAAAAAGAGACCGTCGTGGGTAAAACAAGATCTGTTTTCTGTAACCTATGCTTTGAGTGCTATTACTTTCAAATAAGTGTATGTTTTCATATTATGTTATTTTTTGAGCAATCCTATCAACATTTTATCGACCAGTCCGAATCGAGTAGGTAGGTATGCTTTATAAGTATTCAAAGTATCCGGACATACGGACGGCCCCCAAACATAAGAATGTAATTAATTAAATAAATGTACAGAGCTGGAAAGAAATTCGCCAACCCTTGGCTCGCATTTTTTATAACAGACATACTTTATTTTGTTTCGAAAGTATAATTGAGTCGCTGTTAATTTTGTTTTAATTTTTATTTGACTTGCCATTGTTTTAGTCAGGATCAAAAAATGATAATACTTGGGTACTTAGTAGCTGTGCTTGGGTAGTAGCTGGCAAATAGGAAACATCTTATGAGTATGACCCATCTAAGTAAAACTAGTAATGAGGTACATACCCGATCAATATGTGTTATTTTTATTTAACTTTTTTTTTGTTTGTAGGTACTATTTAGGTAATAATGGATTTAAGTTAGTCAGTACCTAGTTTTCATTTAATTACAGCTTGTTACGTATGGAAACACGAGCCAATAAAGCATACATATCTAGAATCTAGCGCAGACAGGATAGAAACTGTTCTAAATCACAACAAAGCAACATTCGCTCATATTTCCAATTAAAATTCCTATACATATGCATAAGTCGAATCAGATATCTCTATTGTCCACGGTACAATCGTGTGCGCGCGTACTAATGTATTATGCGATTCTAGCAATTGGTCGTTAGCTGGTACATACCTAATAGTAAACATTACGCCTATCTCTATATTCTCTCTATATATTCTCATTTAGCTACTGAAATAATCTAATTCCAAACCGAACTATCATGAATGTGAGCAAATTAAATACAGCCATTAATCTACACAAAATCATTTTTGGGAATGTAATTGTAACACCGAAATCGTCGAAAAAAATAATAAGTGTGATCATTACATACTAGCTGTTGACCGCGACCTCGTCCGCGTCGATTTCTGTTATTATGATCGTGATTAAGAAGTTTTTAAAAGAATATAGCCTAAAGCCTTCCTCGATAAATGGATAGTCCATTGTCCAACACAAAAATAATTTTGCAATTCAAACCCTACTGGTTTGAATATTCCAGAGATTAGCGCGTTCAAACAAACAAACAAACAAACTCTTCAGCTTTATAATATTAGTATAGATTTATTACGCAGACATTATGTTTGTACTAGTTTAGTGAGTGTCCTCTTTATAACTACGAGTATCAAAAGACCTGTAATAAGGTATAAACACATCCTCTATTGCTTAGCAAACAAGATTACAGAGACATCCTGCTCTGCCGGTGGGCTGATCCATGTATTCACTCTTATCATTTAAGAATATGAGAAAATTTATGAATAGAATCTCTGTTACACTAATCACCTTGTGTTACAAACAAAGTTACCGCGCCATGATCTAATTCAGGAAATTTATAGCCGTCAAATATTCGTTACCTGTAAGTCTGCTTATTAGACTGAAAAATGTGGTATCATGAAAGATAAGTTACAAAACTCTAATAGACTCGAGGCACGAATGGGAAGGGAATTCTAAAATAACACAAATAAATGTCTTCATTCATGATTTCTAAGATAAGTAAAACAAAATGAGCGAGAAAAGCATTCTGAACTCTAGGTTAATTACAAAAGGTGCAGGCAACAACAGAAAAATATTGTGATGGAGTGTGACAAGGTTGTAACTATGGCGAAGTTGTTTGTTCAAGAAATAGCTTGATACGGTAATTCAACTTCCGTAAGGCGAGATAGCGCGCGAGTCGTATTGTCTGCAATGGATGCACATTGCGCGCTTTAGATACCTAGAATTTGAGTGTTTCTGCCTTGAGTTAAAAATAAATGATTGTCATGCTCCATTCAAATGTGTCCAATCATTTTGTGTTTACGTATCAATCGAACATTCTCGCACTGACCACAAGGGCAAGGCAATGTTATTATTATGTGTCAAGTTCTCAACAATCTCAATAATATTGCCAATGTGGTGAAAATGATTAGTTTTATTAAGTGACGGATTGCGATTACAGTATCATATATCTGTATCATATATCTGTTGTAGCTTTAAATGTACCTAATAGTTAAACTATAGGTACCTACATAGGTAGAATTTTTTTAGGAACGATATAGTTTAGTTTGACCACGAATCTTTTGTCGAATTAGAAAGAGTCACGAATCACGGTGGTACCGAGATGAAACAACGGAAGATTTAATAAGTACCATTGAGCGTTGCCAATGCTTTGTCATGAAAATTAACTGTGACAAATGATAAAAACCAGTTTCATGGCATGTGAAAGAAGAAACAACATCTTATTGATAGCTAGCATCGCGTATGAATTAATCAGCTCATGGCGTACTTAAATACTACTTACAGAGATCTAATTTTAACGAGTTAAAAATGTATCTATACAAAATCGCTTTCAACGATTGATTGAATAGAGCAATAAAGTTTTATCAAAAAATTAACTGTGCTGAGTGTCGGCAATAGTGCACTCGTTATGCACCAATGTAGTAACACAGTAGGAAATGCAATTAGCTGGTGTTCACCCGCGATGCCTTTAACTCACTCAAGCATGTAACGCCTTATCTCTGTTGCATGTTTTTTCAATATGCAACCAAGACAATCGTGCTGCTTTATCTGGCAATCAGAATTCTCAGGTATTTTTTCATTCGTTAACAGTTTTAATTATTGCGGTTCCGTAACTAGCCGCTAGCTCTTCGTGTCAATTCAACAGTGAATAATTCTGAATACACACTGCATTTGTGTTCGGCGAACCATCGAACGATTCTTCACTTTCTTCTGTCTGAAATGCTATGCTTTTTCTAGGTCATTGTTTCGGTTTATGATTATATTATACTGGGATGTATAATATTCAGTCTGTTTAGATTTCACGTGTAGATATTCTAAGTCCTACATTTGATTGATTCACAGATAGACGCATTTAAAATACATGTATTAATACACAATTCTGCTTGATTGTTCCAATTATACAAGCCTTCTAGAGATAAATAAAATATCAGATTGCAATTTACTAATGTGAGAAAATTTATATAAATAATCGGAATTATCGAAACGTTTTTATTTCCTTTGAAGTTGGATTATTCGGGCAAAGTGATATTTGTGGTTGAGCAAAAGTTAGTCACGCAAATAGTTGGGGCCAAATACAAACCTTTTACTAAAATCACAACGTACGATTTCCTGAATTATACAAATTGAGGCGTGTTCCCCTCGCCATGTTTTGATGTCTTAATAATATCGCTGGAATGATGTATGCACATCCAGGAAATCCGTGAATAATCGAAACATATTAAATGCTATTTATCAACTCTTTTCAAGTACAAAGTCGACCAGAATAATCATAGGTTTTACAAAAACAAATTTTATTTCAACTACAACATGTTTTTAAATAGTTTTTAAGTAATTAAATTTCTGGTGTAAATAGAAAATTACGTACTTTTTTTTATTTTTTAGCAACTTAATAAATTGCACTTATAATATCAGTATATAAACTTGAAAAATTTTGTCTCAGGCGGGACTCGAGGAGATGCGGGTTCGAGTCCCGCCTGAGACAAAATTTTTCAAGTTTATATACAGAAAATTACGTTTATTTCAATAATTGTATTTTCTATCTATAGTATCTGCAGGCCAATAAGTATTTAAAATAGTTTAAAAATGAAATGGTAATGTAACGTTTCTGAATAATATGTTTTTATAACATTTCTATTTATTGAAGCTTACTTAACCAAAATAAAAAAATAAAGAAAGTTTCGTGCATCTATCTCATTCATATTTCTAGGTGACGCAACAATTTAAGTTGTAATTTTGTTAATTTATATCGTTAAATACCTACAAACTGCACAATAAACTTGTGCAATTAGTTATTTACTGTTAATTACTAATTCTGGAATTATAATTGCGACTACTGAGGTAGTTCCGGTAGAATTTGAACATAGCCTTTCGCTAGCCGGGAGACTGCTCCTTAGGCTCTTTCAAATAAACCTATCAAGATGATGAAGACTTATGTTTTGTATCGATGATTTTACCTAAATGTTTTCCGCTGTAACTTTAATCCTAAAAACGTCCATAACATGCTTTCAACTTCTTTGTCACGTCATTTAATATAATTATTATCATCACTGTCCATTGCTGGACACAGAACTCTCCTAAAGGAGGATTTCGACATAACCGCCGCATTCGGCGAAGGGTTGATTGGTGGAGAAAATATGCCGCTGACCTCCTTCTGTCGGTACTCCTTTGACACCGAGAGAAAAAAAAAGAAACAGAAAGAAAAAAGGGTAGGTGCTACTTTATTTTTTAGTCCGCACAACACTGGCTACAATGTGATAGTTGGGCATACAGTTACGGGGCCTATTCAATGGAAACAAACAAACAATCCAATCTCTCCTCATAATATTATTGTCTTGGAATTAGAGCACATTGTTGAAGAATGAATTTAACTTTTGTAGTGCACTTGCACGATGATAAATTCAAAAGTTTTTATAAAATTTATACAAAAGTATAAAAGCAGTTTCATTATCATCATCATCATTTCTTCTACATAAAGTGTGTTGATCGCTAATAATAGGGGTTAAAGTATGAAATTGCCGATTATTTTCCCACTTTTTATTTTGTTTATAGCTCTTAAGTATAGTCATATTATTGCGTAATTCTTTTTGTATTGTATCAAAAACTAAATAAAGTAACCTTTGACTAAAAAAAAAAATGTTATACTAGTGCCTATTACTTCAAAGGAAGTCGTTGAAAAAACCCCTTACAATGTGTCAGCTGACCTTCTTGCTTCAATTAAGTATATTTGTATTAGATACTTTGATTTTCAGAAATTTAAATACTATAATGCGTAGCTATATAACCATCTAACTTTCACCTTTAATTGCATCGAAAACGGTTCTGGCGTTTTTAAAAAAACTAAAAAATTGTTAGTATGGAAAAATGTCTTTTCTCGATTTCGTCCATACAAAACGGCAATTTCATACTTTAACCCCTAATAATAAGGAGGCATTCGAAATAGCATTTGGCTATTGACATAATTGCGACGTGATTATTACAGTAGACCGGCGGCTAGCTCGCGTGCTCAG
This sequence comes from Anania crocealis, assembly GCA_949315895.1. Lineage (NCBI taxonomy): Eukaryota > Metazoa > Arthropoda > Insecta > Lepidoptera > Crambidae > Anania > Anania crocealis. Next base: position 5,956,903 of record OX438856.1, read on the forward strand.
GCGAACTTTGTGGAGGAATTGTTGTCAGTCGTAACAACGTAATTCGTTTTATGGAGCCGTTAAGACACTATCAGTTCATGTGTGACGGTTCAAATTTACCTTGCCTTGTTAGGATCCCTTGATGCATTGTTAGCGGTGGAAATATGAAGGAGCTTAGTTTTTACGTTTTTGAGTTCTGTTCATCACATGTTAGCTAGCGCATGCAATGTTAGGTTTTCCGTTTTGCTGGGTTTTCATCTATCAAACTTTTTGCTATTGATAAAAGCTGTTTAATATAGAGTAGCTTTTCGTTAGGTAATTTCTGGAATAAAGCTACTTAATTAAATAGGCTTTTTGTGATGTTTGGTTAAAAGTAATTACAAAGCAAAAATCTATATAACATATAAGTTAACACAATAGTCAAAAATTTAATAAAATCATATTTTAAATAAATATTTTTATAAGAAAGTTTATATAGAGTTCAAAATTTTTAAAATGCAGGTCTTAAAGATTTCGATTTATAATATCATTTAGCTAAAATTTATACATAATGTGAACTGAATGTGTAGTATCAAAACATTAGTTGCTGCGAAAACAGTCTTACCTGGCCAAGTTACCAATCATTTTCGATGTAACTGGTTCTATGTTCTAGACAAGCATCTTCCTTAAACAGTCCTGACCATACTGTGTTGAGCCTCCAACCGACTAACTTCAGTATTCACCTGACTAAACGCTTGCCACACGAATATGATTCTTGTGCTTGTGTAGTAGGGTCCGTTCAGAGTTACAGAATTCGTTATTTAATTAGGTTTGACGTACAATAAATCGTGACCACGCACTCGGTGCCTTGGGCCAATCGCTTCTGTTGCCTTTATTCTGGCTTTACTGTCTTGAGGCTTACGTATCTACTTGAATCCTATCCTAACATTCTCTATGAATTCAATATCTAGATTAGTTAGTTTAACTTCATAACATATCGTTAATGGAGAAATAAATTATAAATAATGGTTTTAAACACTTTGATTAGGTATAAGTATAAAGACAGTATGTTTATTTGAGATATGCTATTAAAACCATTTATAGAAGTAACGCAAATGGCTTAGTTGACTGGGGATGGACTATAAAAAGGGCGTGTATTATGACATAATTCACCGTGCACTTACGAACGAGTTAAATACTGCAGTTATCATATCATATCAGATAGGCAAAATTTCATGGCTCTCAATAGCTTTTAATTACGTAAAGTGAATACGCGTGCACCTAATATATGAAGGTAATTATATAGGTGAGTAGGTATACTTACTTATATACAAAATTCATGGATATGAATTTTGTGTATGACCTAAAGTGAGATGGATGGATTGTGTCAGAAAGGATATTTATGATTGAGAAGGGAGTAGACGACTCGATGACGACTGAAAGGATTGTATGGAAGAGGAAAACATGTACGCGGACCACAGATGACCTGGGAACATAGCTAGTAAATGATGATACAAAATTCATGGATAATATGTTGTGTCACTTAGGAAATAGAATAGGTAATTAAGCCACAAATTTATTATTATTATTAATTTTTTAAACGATGCTATTAAAGTTTGAAGATATGTTATTAAGTTATTATTTTGTAACAACCTATGTAAAATGTTAGTATGAACTGATCGGAATACAAAAAGCAGAAATAACAGCCACAAAAACTTGGTCGACTACAGCTTGTACATAAGTATCGAGGGAAAAGGTCAGTGTCACAAACCTTTGCCGAGCAGGTGTCTTTGCCGCAAATGTACTTCATTTTAACTAGTTCAATCTATTAACTAGATAACAAAAATCCAGTCACTTAGTAATAAAATTCATAGTGTTCCATTAAACTGTTTCTAAAAATCAATACAATACAATCTCAAGGACCATAATAAAGTAAGAACGCGACTGTTTTGATTAATCACTAAGGTAAAAAAGTTACCCTTTTAATTAGCGGTGGAAGAACATTTTAATCTCAGCTCTCGGGATTACAAGCAAAGCACAAAGACTTAAACGATTCAGAAGTAATAATTCTTTGAGTATTATAAATAAGAAATTTTACAGACGCATTCCTCTACCAGCAATAAAGGGGGATTAGAAAAACTCGTATCACACTGCACGATATAAGACGCTTACAACATGCTTAGACAGCCAAGACTAACCAATGTAAATGATTAATTACAGTTGACTTAAAAATGTCATCAGCATTTTGTATTTATGATCGAGGCAATTAACTTAATGTCGGCAAATGTGTTGCAAATGTAAAAATATTTTTTTGTTTTAAATCGGTCGAAGAGTTTCCACTGGTACTGACATTATTAAATTACACAGCAATTTAGCGGCGACTATTTCGCGTTATGGCTACACGCACTTCTGAAAGACCCGACTATATATTACCATAGTAAATACCATAATTACTTAGTGATGGTCACGGCTGCTACGTACTTTTTTATTATTATCTTAATTTACCGCCTCTCAGCTAATGTATATATATAATAAGGTTAGGTTTAAAAGTTTAGAGCTCTAAAGTGTACTAAAATATAACATGGATAGATATGTAGGCTCAAATTAGCTCCATTTAAAAGGCAATTGTATATGATATCTGTGCGTGTGAAGGAACCAATCATTTTCTAAACGCATACAATTAGGAACTTCTATAGCGTCGCTACTCCAGTGGAGGCTTGGCTTAATATCTTTTATAAGAAAGTACGAAGGACTGTACTAATTGGACTGTTTTCTTAGCTGAATCACAGGTGAAGGGAAATTAATGCCACGAGAGGATAAATGAGCTATTATTTTCCCAAAATTTTGTTTGTAAGACCGTGTCAAAAGTTTACTCAGACGGCAGTTGGCTCAGAAGGGTTGGAGGAACTCTTCTATCGTGATTATGGCTCTTGCAAAAAGTGTCTAGTATAAATATCGGTAAATTAATAGGAACCCTAAAACAATTAACTGTAGTGAATACAATGATATAACATAAGAGTGAATATACATACATATGCTGCAACTATTATTAGTTAAAATGTACACCTTGAATTAAAAAACATTTTTAGATTTAAAAAAATATGTAACTTTCATATTTTTCTACGGAATAGTAAGTAGTATCTTATGGTTTTCGCACCTAAAGAATGCTATAAAACGAATTATGATTATTTTGCTGTTTGTATTATTTTTTTACCTTTATTGTGTGATTTCATTGAAATATGTTTGGTGTTGAAAATAACAGCTTATTTGGCATAGTAACCCATAGCAAATTAACTCTAAATAATTTTATAAATTACTTTGCTGGTTCGCAGCAATAGATCGGTAGACCCCCACTTCCTGGCACAACAACCAATTGATTGCTTAGCCTAGGACGTTTCAATCTAGCCAAAGAGCTGTCAAACATAATTTGTATTAAATTCCAACTACACACTTACATGTACTTGTTTGTTTTTAAGCTAAAAATATAATTTTAAATTGTTGTAAGTTATTATCTATACTTTTATGAAAAACCTTTGCCCGGACTTCAGGTGGCTGAATTTAAAAAAAGGTCGACAATTACCTTCACGATGATATGAGTATTCTGTCTAATACATTCACTAGATTTTTATGTTGTGGATAGTTTTAAATGAAATTTGATTTTTATTTAGGTATATTCAATGATATTTAAAAAGTATAGATAGGTTATGCCCTTACAAAACTATGGAAATATCTGTGCCGCTTGCGAACAACTGCACACATGCGTAATTCTTATTTTGTCCTTGTCATACTCGTGAAAAGTACAATTACTTTCTCTTTCATGGATTTGAAAAGACGTCACAATTGTGACGTTTTAGGGACGCATATTGAGAGCGCATGTAACATATCTATTACTTTTTAAATATCATTGGGTATATTGTATATTTATTCCCTTTCTGTCTGTGTTTGTTTATTTTCATCCGTCACGTAAGCCACATTACAAAAAAAACTGATGCACACACATTGTCTTGTTTTATTCAGAAAACCAAATACATAATATTGTCCAAGATTTTAATTAAATGGCAAAAACAGAAACTAGTTGACTTGAGCCACCAAGTAAATTAATTTCGAAGTTGTTTGGAGGCATCAAAAGAAACGAACCGAAATGTTTGTGGTCAATTTATTTACTAGCGATTCGTTACGGCGGGGCGTATACTTGCTGATGATGAATTGTATGCAGTCAGTCATTTTCTCCAACTTCAGAAGAAACATCAAACCGAATTTGAAACTTAATTCTGAGACACTACAGGTCTGATTCCAATTACAAAATCAAGAGAAACATTTTAAATAAAGAAGACAACATCACACTACTTCAGACCTTAATGTTGGGTAACTAAAGGCTTGTTTTGAAAATGCTACTATCATAATCTGGTTATGATATTCAGAATGACAATGCGGATTGACAAATGACTACCAGTCACAGTTCAACAGTTAATTTGTATGTAAATATGATATTTATTATTCGTGTTGAGAGCTTTGTATTATTCTACATTTCGTTGTTTAGAACAAGTCGCAATATTGGCATCGGCATCAACACTGACATATTTACATTATGAAAATAAGTCAACAGCATGCAAATACCTACGAGTATATTAAAAAGAACATTCAATTTTTTAAAGTCACAATTTTATGCAGTTAACAATAACAAACGTCGAATAGAAAGGAAAAATAAACGCTAAATTGCACTCATTTACTGGGTCGCGACGATCAATCATGGCGGCCAAGTCATCAGCCAGTTCAAATGTCAAACGTACCTAGGGTGGCAATAAAAAAGAAAACTGAGTTGCCATTATTAAAAAAGTGACTGTGACTTTATTTCCATTGTCGATTGCCGATTCGGGATTATTAACTGACTTGCATTTTTTTTGTGTTCTAATATTGATAGATTGGTTTTTTCAAGTAGGTGACTTGATTCGTTGCGTGTGCGCGCTGCTAGGTAAGTGCTACCGATTATAATATCCACGAGAAATGTATTCATATCAACATAACACAAAATCGTAGTCATGCCGTCTCTTTACATGCAAAGTGAAATGTATTAGTCTGAATCATTACTACCTACTTTGTTACCAAGTTCTTTTAAGGGCTTAAATGTGGACATGTCATATGATATGTCTTTATATTATCTAAATTTTTGCAATTAAAGAATAACCTTAAATTATAGACACATTCTTTTTTTCTTTCACCCTATTGCTCTAGAGGTTTAAGTACCGGGCCAAGATCACGGAGACCTGGGTTCAATCCCCGGGTTGGAAAAAATTGTTTCGATTTGTTTTGTGATCACTACTGATCACCAATCCGCGTAAGGAAAGTGTAGGGATCATGTCTGTAGTATGTACCCATCGTTGCTGTAATAACTTAAATTTAATGATGGAGGCCCTTCAGTGGGATAGTTATAGGCCGTTACTTAAAACTATTACTAAGTATGAACATATTAAATATGTCTATCGCTTTGAACCCCAAGAGACAACCGGTTGGTACGATAACAATTGTTTTTACTTAATTGTGTCTGGAATATCCGATCGTCAAAGGGTTAAGTTTTTGCAAACGCAATACACTATAAATAAGACTTCATTGTAACTGCATCGCGTCAGTTCCAATGCACTATTTGCAATGTATTGCACACTCAGACAGTTTTATTCGCCCATTTTTCATCAATCCAACTAATTAGTAATATGTATAAATCTAACGTTCCTTTTGTGTAGAGCGCCATTCCATTAACTTCATTTGCTATCATGTCTAGAGCTGCTGCATGCAATATTAAGTACAATTTCATTAGGATGATTGATTTCAATTTAACGGAATTGATTTTGGTTAATTTTACGATTTCGTTTGCGTGACCTCGTCCGGCAATAACCTAATAAAATCATCTAACGGGGGAGGGGTTGACTTAAATACTAATCGTATTTTATTGGCCAGTTGGTTAATTTTTGTCCGTTTCGGGGATCATGTAGGCAAGAAGTAATGAAAAATAGTGTGGAAGTACTCACTTTAATTTTGTTTTTAGGAACACCAGGGTAATAATATTGTTGAAGAGCTTTTTCGTCGAGGGTTACTAAGATAATAGAGTTGTATAAAGAAACTTTCAACACTAAGTAATTCTACTTTAGAAAGACATTTTGTTTTTATTTTTTTCCAAACCTCTTGGATATCACTGGGGAAAAAAATTGTTCTGAATTTGATATATGGGATGAAGAACCGTTGTAACATAGCAGTGTGTGAATGCAAACACGAGAGAGATCGCGTGCGCGCGCACAATATAGCGGCGAGCTCGACACAACCCCGTATTTTAACAACTGTCCTAATACATCTTGCAATGTTGTTTTTAACTGTTTTTGCCACAATACTGTTTATTCTTTTTTGTATTTACTTTTCATTTTTGTATCTACTTTTTGTTCGACCCTATCGTACGATCCATTTTTGATTGATTGATCAGAAATTACTTTTTAAGTAAGGCTACTATGAAAATTATCGTCATTATGAATTGTTTCAGCGTTTACGTTACACTAGCATAAGCTGGATAGGATACCATTGCATGTAAATTTATCTGTGTGACGGAATACTCGTAGACAGTCAAAATTTTGTTAAAGCTTAAAAGTATTCAACGAATTGGATCGATTTTTTTCTTCATTTCAGGTGCCTGTCAATGAAAGCGCCAGACAGGTATGTCGCTAGTCGCTCGCGCCGCGCGTTCGATTTCGGCCGGGTTCGGTTGCGTTCGGAAACGTTCGGGCATGCTCGGCCGCTGTCGCTTGAAGGCTAAGGGGGTAGCCTGGAAGACCACACTACACACCCGCAACGCAGGATTTTTATGCACAGTATTATTTTTCCTAAAAAACTGCTTATTGGTGTGTTTTATTTTGATTGTTTTCAAATATTATTTCTTATTCAAATGTCCATGATCTCTCCAAGGTAGGTTCATTTCATTTTCCATCAAAGTTTCAATTTGAGATATTTGTTATTCCATTTTTGATTGCCTGATTAAATCGTGACCTTTACCACGTTCCGTTGCCTTTGTTCAGTGGTGTGATTATTTTTTTGTATTAAGTATTGTGGGTGAAATGTTAGTTGTCGTTGTTTTGGTTCCAGGTTACACCCTAGTTCTTACAAAATGAATTCCCTATCAAATCACAGATAAATTTACAAGTACATGGTAGATAAATGTGTAATGAATGCGATAGTCATTTATGTTTAGTTGTTAAGCATGGTTGTGTGGTATACTATTTTTCTTTGTTGAAAATCGTGCCTGCGCTTCGTGTCTGGTAAGTTATTAAAATAAGTAGTTTGTCAAATGTTTCTATAGATTTAGCAAAGTCAATCAATTTAAATACAATAACTGAATATAAACCTGCACCAGATAGACTGTAAACACCGTCTATGCGGTAATTCCTACATCTGTCTCTTAGCAATCACGCTTGACCGATAACGAGACCCGAAATAGTTCCAATGACAAACTCGTGATGATCATCATCAAATCGTAAGGGATTTAACGCCTCTGTTGGCACGCTTCTTTTGTTGGCGTCATAAAGCCGGCCATTAAAATGTTTGATAAAACGTTGGGCCAACAAAAAGAGACGGCGGCTACCGTGGGCTCCCCACCGCGCGACCTCATTGAGGACGGAGCCACGCTGTGGTGCTACAAAGGGAACACAAAGCTGAATATTTGCTTCACTGTTTTCGTGGATATTGCACATTCTGAGTGCTCTCAATCGCATACGATGACGAACATTTTTGCATCTGTTCCGAATGGTCGGAACAAAAGTGCCTGAAAGCATGTCTTGGCTTTTGTAATAAATTTAAACATAGTAACATGTTATGGATGAGTCGTTGAATACAGATTAGTCTAAAATATAAAAAAAAACAATCTTTCTAACATACTGACTACATAATTTGATATTAAGCTACCGACGATTTGAGATACCTAACACTAACGATTAAACTTTAATCGTCGTTTCATAAATTTTATATGTTTTCAATACTATGTGTCTCTGACAACAATTAAAACTAACCCTGTACTGTCATAAGCATCAGCACACTTTTGTATATAGATTTCATAAATGTAGAGCCAAACTAAAAACAGAAACATTGGACAGCAAAACTAAATCCGGCACGGTACGCTTCTAATATTTTTTTGTTAAAGTAATCCAAGAAAAAGATTCATCAGCGTCTTAAGATATAAAATAAGGCATTTTGAAATAATCCTTATGACAACTCAGAAATGCATTCTGTCATTATGATTATTAAAGTTAAACGTGTACGAACCGTAGTGCATTCTTTTATGGTTTTAAGTTTAAAAAATCGCAATAAAAATAATTCAAAGAATACAAAATAACTCGCCTCCATTCAAATGAGAGTGATTCTCTTATTCTGATATAACGTAACTGTGATCGAGTAAACAAAATACCTACTAAAGCGTATGTTTTCAGCAGAACGTACAGCAATCACAACAAAGGATCAGTTTACATTCTAACGCCTTTTAAACTAACAAAGGAATTCAAATAAACACTAAATTGTTAACCCTTTGACCGTCCGTGGGCAATTTTCACTTTGGAAAATGGAATAGAAATGATTTTGTAAAGGGTCCTGGGGACCGGCGCCCTGACACCCGTGGTCTCATGCGATTTATTCTCAAGTCACTATACAATTCATTTTGAATGATATTTTAATATTCCCTATAAAAAATCCTAAGCACCCAACTTCTGCAGTAAAAAATAATAACAAACAAAAGCTAAAAAAATTGCAACGTTGCATCTTGTAGTGTAATAAAGTGCGTAAATTATTTCACTTCTTTTAAACACTATTAGAGATTTTATTCTAATATAGAATCTTAAAGTTTCTAATTTGGAAGCTACAAAATAAATAGTGTGATTCTAAATGTTAGTGTAGTATTCATAAATGTTAAACGTTGTCGAACGATGCCAGGATAGAGTCCGCCGAGTTAGGGTGTGCTTATTGCGGAATCGCAGAGGTGTCCGTCTGTGTCGTTTCACTTTGCCTCGGTGACGCGATTCCCTTTGTAGAGATCGGTGTGTGTTTATTTAGTTTGCTCTTTTTGCGAATGATGTCTATGTGGACTTGTTTGTAAAGTCCTTTGTAATTACTTCTACTCTAGCTACTTAATAATGCAACAATAGTAGTTGTTGTAGTGAAATATGTTCATATCTTATTTTAAACAATATCTTCTAATAAATGTACCTACTATCTGTCTATTTATTATGATTAACTATGGTAAAATTTTTGGTTTTATTTCATTCTTTATGTCAATAAACGGCTATGATTGCAATGTCTCAAAATAAATACGTATAAAAGCAAAAATTTTCCTCGAAAGAATATTTTTTATAAACTAATCAGTAACGTACTTTTTTATCACTAATGGTTTAATTAGCTTTAAGCAGATATAAAAACAAAATTGGTCCATACTAATCGTTCATCCATTGGAAGGTGTGGTCACATCTCAATGTCAATCGGTTTTAGGCTTTGATCTGCCGCCCCCGCGCTGTGCGCTCACGCCGATTTGAACAATAGGTATTCACTAACGCCTTTCTCAACCACTCATTGTTTCACTAACACAACCATGATCTCCCATCTTTATTGTTGTTTTACTTAGAGTCCAAATTTCTCAAACAATATTTGGTACACCCAAATAATATTCTTGGATCACCCAGATATATGTTGTTTCTGTGTGTCTATTAGAATACAGTCTTCATTAGTGTAAAAAAGTATATCGTATTTTTTTACAAATGAAATTGGACACACTGTTGTAATATTTAGATGTGATTGGTTAAAACTGTTGTAGACAGTTAAATTGATTCATTTCGGTTACTATTAAAAGTTTGAGGCTGCGTTATTATAACTATAATAAAGAATGGTTACGGTCAACGGGATAGTGAGCGTAGGTTTTGCTATTCTGCTAATTTTTATCTAGGTATCATAATATTATAAAGCTGAAGAGTTTCACCTTTCGCAAGAGAGAGAGTCCCGCCTGAGACAAAATTTTTCAAGTTTATATACTGAAGAGTTTGTTTGTTTGTTTGAACGCGCTAATCTCAGGAAGAACTGGTTCGAATTGAAAAATTTAAAAATAATTTGTGTTGGATATTCATTTATCGAGAAAGGCTTTAGGTTATACTGATTTAAACTTTCATGGTCACTATCACTAGAGTTATTTAATTCGGGATTTATACCATGTACCTTATTTATTATGAGCTGCCGATATTTCGGCACTGTTGCAAGCGCTCCCGTGTTCTCCCGTGATCATGGCGCTATAACTCCAGGCTTTAGGTTATATAACATCACGCTGCGACCAATAGGAGCGAAGCATCAGTGAAAAATGTTGCAAAAATAATCGCGATCAAAATAACAGAATTGACGGGTACGAAGTCGCGAGCACCAGCTAGTAAAAAATATAAACCCTTTTAAGACTTGATCGCCACTAAATGTACAATTTTTTGGAACCACTAACCAGAACATAGGTAAAATCAATATAACGCTGCAACAAAACAAAAGTCATGTTATTACTTGGATTACATTTATTGGTGGAGGAAAATTAGATGGTTCAATAATTGTAAAGTTACAATTTTCCCTTTTTTAAATCTATCCACTAATGGACAGAGCCATCATAGATTAATCAGTGAATATACTCAACATAGAGAAATAAAATTGCCATGATTTTTAATACAGGTCCAGGTATTCTATAGTTATTGGGACTAGACCACATTCTTGATTCAAAGTAGTTTAACAAAAATAATACGAAACTCCTATGACTTTAGATCACACTTATGCCTTGTTTTGGCTTGGCATCGTTTCCATAGCTTTGGGTAGGGTTACTACAAATAGAAAAAAATGCTATAATACAACGATCTACAAAGCATTCGTACCCTCACTCAGAGGTGTGAATTTGTGCATAATGCGAAAATTCTTGTGTTTAATGAGCCCCCTTGCCAATTATGTCACGAGTGGCCGGTGCGTTGATCAGCCAGTAACCGCACTCACCCACTTGTGCGGGCAGCCGTGATGACAAACGGAACGTGAACTTTCCCTCTCGTCAGCATCCCAACTGTTGACTATCCCCTGAAACAAGAGGACAGGTCCTCGGCATCATTCGCTCTTAGGGCCGAAGTCCGAACGCTGAGTTATTAATGGTTTAGAAAGACACAAATAGTTACACACGTATTAGATAAAGAAGTCGAATTATTGATCTTTAAGCAAAAACAAAAATTACAAAACTTGCAAAATTTACAAATGGTTTGGCGGTAAACAAAAATCTCAGACAGATATTCTTGCGAAAGGTGAATATTTCAAAGCGTCTAAGACAAATGAATCTATAAAATTAATTGGACAAGTAATCGAAAACTCAGAAAGAATTTCTTCATCTCTGTTGTGGGGGAGCGGGTAACAAATGAGGGGCGGACATTGAATTATTCGATTTCCTTATTTGCACCAATCAATATCTTATAAGGGTATTCGATATCACGCAAAGGCGGAAGTTATTTGGCAATTGACAAGATACATTAGAGTTTGATTAGCATGAACATATTACGATCAGTCTAGAGAAAAATACGTAAAGTACTTCACTTGTTTAATTTATTAACCATGGTAGAACTAAAATTTGATTAGATTTTTTGGTTTGTTGTTTCTAGAGTAATCAAAATCAGGTGCAAGGTTTTATTAATTGAATTTCAAGTGATCCCTCTTTGAACAGATAAGGCGTCGCTTTAAGCAGCGCTGTGGCGGTGGCAAGCGGCGGTTGCAGACAGCATATTAGCTGATATAATTGCATTTACTACCGAGCTCGCTGACGTTTCTAACGGCGTTTCCATAGCTCGATCTTATAGACAATCGAGTTAATAACCCAAACCACCCTCTGAAATAAGTTCCGTTGATGACAATATTTCCCAACTTAATGAGTTTCTGACTATCTTCACAAGTTTATTTAGGAGCAAAATGAAGTATCAATTTAAAGAAACGCGATTGAAAAATAAATCTCATAATGCGAAATCTGATTAATTAACAAAGATACTCGTCCAAAATAAGCTCATATTTAATTTTCTCCGTAATACTGTCGGGTACTTATTTAATTCCGGATATAAAATTTCTGTGATTGAGCCCTGGCGGGTGGAGCTGAGGGGCGTGAATTCCAACAAAATTAGCACCAGGGGTCGAAATAAAAAAGCGAAGAAAAAATTTAATGAACAGGAAAATGCTCCTTTTTGCAGCTATTCCATCTATTTATCTACATCGGGATGCCCATTACCTTGCTAAGAGAAAAGTTTACATTTTTAATTTAATGATTCCACTTTGTGGAAGTTGGGCGGGTTTCGGCGAGATCTTAATTTGGGGATTTCTGAGGCGTCTCGTTTTGTAAATATTATTCCTTTAATAAGACCTCACGTCGAGGGGGTGCCTACTGAACTCCGTGATTACGACTCTCTTTGCGAGCTTCATTTTGGACCTCGTCATTTTGATTGGCGCTAATGAAATTTTTCCTACTCCCGTGTGCTATTTTCTTGTTCTTGACAGAATAATTTTCATGGAACATGAATCGTTTTTCGTCGTCACTGGCACACCCTACCGGTGGCGTTTACTGATGTAATTTTAAACATCTGAGACGATTTTTGTTGTCATATTCATTTACATTTTTCACTTTTGCTAATGCAATTTCTTATCTTTCCTGTTGGAGTGCGTGTCCCATCTGTAGTAAAATTTCTAAATAGTCAAGTCCCAGCTGTGTTTGCGTCGACGATGACGTTTGGCTTTTAGCGGGTGTTTTAAAATTGAATATTTGATGGCGCGTTCCCTTATGACGAATCCTCGCAGGCGGAAAGTACCCGATCCGTGGCAGATAATTTTTTGAATGTCTCTGTTAACGACCGCAACCATTACCCTTAATCCCCGTGCAACACTCGGCACTGCTCATTTATATTTCATCAATTTATGCTCTGGATTGTTTTCGTGAGTGCTCTGGTAAGTAACTTAGTACATTTCTGCGCAAGAAAATCGGTTTTTCAACTTTCTCGTAAAGTAACAGTACTAGGAATTAATTTATCTACCCTATCTTTGGAGCTTTAAATACTCTGTGGTAAAAATCCGTTTTCTAATACAGGTGATTTTTTTGAAAAAAACAATAGTTCATTCAAATGTTGTCATTGGTTTATTCCGATTTTAATTCGACTTAGACTTAGCTTAAATAAACGGCTTCCGCGTTGAGTGGCATATATTGCTTGGGTCGCCACTTCGCTAGCTCGGAGGAGTCAGGTTTGATTCCCGTACGTGTCATAAACCAAACTTTTGTTGTTTCTTATTTACACAAACACAGAGTGCTTTAATAGCTTCTTACACTTTTGTGCTTAAAATAATATTAATGAAACCCTGTTCTTAGCAAAATATTTGCTAAATCTTGATATAATTACATAAGTAGGTACATTGTCTACGCACGGGCGGCGTCACGGATACCGGAGGGGCATGAGGGACGCACAACTGCCGAACCGCGGCGAGCACCACCGAGCGAACGTTCGGTTCGCGAGCGAACATCCACAATGATAAGAGAAGAGTTGGTGCCTTCGGTGGTAGATCAGGTGGAAATAAAAAGCGGACTGTATTTTAAAGGGTTGAGTATAATCAGGTATCCGTGACGCCGCCAGTGTGTAATTATGTAAAGATTTAGCAAAAATTTTATAGCTTTCATATACCTAGTATTATACATAAAATAAAAGACTCAATGTTTCCTATATCAGGGAACAATAATGAAGACAATACATACCGAATGGATTCCCATAAAAATCACTAATACGAGTACATCAGCGTTTTAGCTTATCTATTAGATGATTGTAGAGCACTCGTATGTTCCCATTATAAATACAAATGGTTACAGCTTAGTGCCTTTCTAATTACGTAGATAAGCGACTTCAATAACGGTCGGTTTTATCACATTCATATGTTTTGAATCTAATTGGAATTTCGCATGTAGATATGCTCACTCTTTATTAGTCGATATTATGTTTGCTTTCTGATATTGATGGTTGTATTTCAACTCATTTCATGTATCAATTCGAGTTGTAATGAAAATGTAGTTGGCGGTTCATTCAGTAGCGTATATTGGAAAAAATATAATAACATTTGTTTGTAGTTGAACTTGTTACTTTTTCGGTATATTATAATATATGTGTTAAGAATCGCCTACTTCACCTGATTAATAATTATTTACTCAAGTAAAATTAGTTTTATTTCTGCTAATAAGCCCCAAAAGACGCTTTTACACGTCCCACTATTAAGTGGAGAATTTCAGTGTCTGTAATGTCTTTTAATAGGAACGAAGCTATTGAAAATGCAATATTTCATTATTTGTCATTTATTATTATATAAAAATAAATTAATAAAAACTGAAAATTGTATTAAAAAAAAACATTTTCAGTGAATATTAAAGGCTGTGCGAAGGAAAACATTCATTTACTTATTAAACTTTTAGTTGTGTAGAAATAGGGCTGTTTTTTGTAGTTACCTTTTTAACACGGCGAGATGATTGATATTATAGCTTTAACAATGTGTCCTTCTAGCCAAATAATTCATACCCACCAGGCCCTCCACTATATTGTATACTTACCTATATATTTTGTATTTATGTGTCGCAGTTTCCGCGTATATAGGGTTTCTTTGAAAATGCAATAAAAATAAATTATGTGAAAGAACATAAGCATTAAAATAATAAAAAAGACTAAATTGTATGGTAAATTAAATAAAACAAAAACAAGTTTCCTTATTAATTAATAATTTTTATAAATTCACGCTACAGGAAATGAAAATGGTCAAAAAAGGTTTTAGTAATCATTTTAGTCAATTTTCCTTTATAGGAGCATGTTCCAATTTGTCAAAATTCTGACCACATTAATACATTAGAACGACGAATTTGCATTTAAACGTCTGTGATAGAAAGATAATTTAGTAAATTACAGTTATTTTAATATAAATTATAGCTGGCGTTTACGTACCCGCGCCGATAGGGGTCGGTTTTTTTCTAAAACATCTGTTGTGTGCATCGTATGAGTTTTTTGTTATTTTAAAAGGAGACATGATGGATCAGTTTCAACACGTATTCTTCGGTGCCTTTGTTGTTTGCTTTATGGCTTTGTAATGTGTTTCTTTGTTTGTTCAGTATGTTGCAGTCGCCTTCAGAGCTGTGTAAAGTCGCGACTTAGGCATAGGATAACCGTTGAAAAAATTATCGTAGTAAAATAGTACGTGAATAAAATACTTACCGAACTACTATTTATAAAAAAATAAAAGTAATTAAAGACTTAATATACTTGTACATACTTTTTGTATTTTTTTACATATCTGTATTGTACATTATATAATATTGCTTTATATGCTTTGCACGCATTGGCAGAAGAAAGCCCAAAGATCTAGTGAATAGTAGAGATTGTTGACGTCACCAAACATGAGTAAACAACATTGTAATATTTATTCCCTTTTGTAAAAACTCGCGGTTCAAAAAAATCGTACCTAAGCTTTTCTGTTGACAAAATGTCTCCCGAAGCTTTAAACCCAAAATTCAATTACATTAAGATTATCGGATAAAATGTTTTTACGTTATTAATACCTACTTTTGAAGGCGACATTGCACAAAAGATAGAAAAAGTATAATCACTAGCGACTTTTGTGTGGATAAGTGTGAGTGCCTCGGTGTTTCGAGAGCTTTTAAAAACCACTGTTGCGTGTTTTTGGGATGCGATTTAGTGCAGACTGCCGGTGTTGAGTAAAGACTAATCTTATCTTTGAGATAGAAAAAAATCTGTCGCGTCGGTTTTCTTTTCAATGATGGAACCATGCGACACTAAAAAATAATTTCAACCGTAAAAAGAGGTCAAATACAGTTTTGTTCGGTAATCGCTTTGTGAAATGTTTTTTTCATCTGCATATGTTTCTAGTATAGAAACCAGACGTAGGACTGCAATCATAGATCTGTAAAATGTCAAGTTATTATTTCTTGGTTTCTAATAAACATACGTTAAGTTACACTTATAAAAGAAATTGGTTGATATGCAGAAAAGGAACAGAAACACAAACATAACATTACAGATCATTTATACAGACACATTTACCAATCAACTTAAAAAAAAAACATTAACCACAAAAACTATTGAAACGATGAATCACTTTAATAATAATAAGTAATTAACAACGTTGCAAGGGAAATCCATCAAACTAATTTAATTCAAAACGTATCCATTTCCTTTTCGCAAACAAAATAATAAAGGCGCATTTATAGCGGTTACAGAGAGGCGAAAGTGTATTGCAATGAAGTATAGAAAAAAAGAAACTGGGGTTTTGATTGATCACCGACTCGGGCGTTTTTTGTGTGAAATTAAAAACATGGATCCGGGCATGCGTTGGATTAAACTGGAATTCGGTCCAAGCAATAATATTAGCCCGATTCCAGGCCCTTGCGATTGAAGTAGAGGTTTTTTTATTATTTTTTATTTTGCAAGATACTAACATAAATAGCTACGACATGAGCATGGGCTATATTTGTTACGTAGGCCTAACCTATCAACATATTCTGATAAATATATTTTTATGCATCATAACCACATCACAATTTACTTTTCTATTCAGTAAAAAATCTTTTGATAACTAATCTGTAATATGAAGCATTAGCATGAATTTTCTATTCATTTAAATTAAAATTTATGCCTAGAGTTAGAGTCTAGTTGTAAAAGAAGATGTATTTTTAATCACACAGGCACTTAGGAGCAACTTTCATTCTGATTCGTAATTGTGGGAACACAACGTAAACATGTGTTATGTTTATTAAAAATACCAATCTCATTCGATGATGAACAATCTTGATAAAATTCTAGTTTACGTGCACACAAATTGTTGCAATACGTATTAATGTTCACACAAATATCCGAGCATATAATATCTATACTAATATTATAAAGCTGAAGAGTTTGTTTGTTTGTTTGTTTAAACGCGCTAATCTCCGGAAGTACTTGTTCGAATTCAAAAATTATTTTTGTTTTGGATAGTCCATTTATCGAGGAAGCCTTTAGGCTATATAACATCACGCTGCGACCAATAGGAGCAAAGCGACAGTAAAAAATGTTTCAAAAACGGGAAAAAATATTGATATCAATAGCGATCATAATAACAGAAATTGACGCGGATGAAGTCGCGGGCAACAGCTAGTGTTTATATAAACAGAAATTCGTATCAACGCACCGACCTCAAGTGTGCCACAATCGGGTAATTAAGCCATCTATAATATATTAACATTATGCATAGTATATTCGCGTGAGTCGTAATGTCTGCGGGGAGATGTGTAACACCCAATACCGCAAAGGTAAAGCGTAATAATAGAAGCTATTTGAAGGTTTATGAACGATCAAAATTGCACGAGCACGTGTATAAAATACACTTTGCAAAGTAGATTTAAATTTTAATACAAAGCTTTGAGTAGAGGGTTGTAATGTCTTGTCGTTGGAAACAGATGGAACTGCTCGCACTTTTAAAAAAATACCATAGGATTTATTGGTATTTGCTTGAGATGTAAACATATATTTTTTTAATTGTTTGTACCTAGGTAATGAAATAGCTAATAAAAATAAAAAAAAAACATTCCTTGACGAAATAAAAAAAGAAAAGTTGCGGCTTCCAGTCCAGTCCCACCTTGACAAATCGTTTAGTGTAGAGGTGTTATCCCTATAACGCAATGGTCTTGAGTTTGATTCCCGGTAGGATAAAATTCGGAAGCGATATTTTCTAAATTGTCTCTATTCTGGAAGGGGTATAGTAGAGTTAAAAGATAGTAGACTTGAAACTCTGATTCTAGGCTATCCTGTCATACGTAAAGAAGAAGTTTTTTTCAATACCTACAACTGCTATTACTGAACCTATATGCTATCGATTCTGTGCCATGCAGAAAATAGTCGATTATTAATAAATACTACATTATAAAATGACTGCAGTAATAATAGGTGTAAGAATATTATTCTCTGATAATTTTTTACATGCAAACAATTATTGTTCGAGCAAATGTGACGTCACGAAGCGAGACGAGGAATGGTAATGGAGTGCGCGTCGCGGTCGGCATATCCACGCTAAGTGTTTGGTTCTCGAGACTCAGGTGTCGACTGCGGCCGATTCCACAAGACAATGCTTAATAATTTCATTTCGCCATTACGGCGGCCATCTTTGCCAGTCGCACAGTTAGAGGGCATCGGCGCACCCCTCCACAGCAATTTGCATTGTAACTCGGACCACGTAGAGGCCCTAACTGCCATACCACCACCTCCTAACTCTTGAATATATAATTTTGTTGCTTTTATTAACAGCGACTTTGCGTGGGAATTGGCGATAGCCTTCCGCGGCGACTGTTTATTGTGGACGATAACTTGCTAGATTTATTTTATAGTGAAGGAGACTTTGTTCTGGACGCAAGGGTTGGTCGGCCGGGACGCTTTTATACCGCCAATAAAGAGGCCGATGCATGTGCCCATTAAAATATTTGCTGGATTTATTTGACAGCATGCTTGTTTTGTTGAAATGTTTATTGGATACCATAATTACATTGTTGCAGAATTAAGCACTGAATCATATTGCAGCCTGATTGCAATCTAAAAATACTCACGTATGGTCAGTTTTTATAGGCATTCTAAACAGAAAAGAAGATCAATTTGTTGCAATCACAAATTGATGATTCTTTGAGACCAAGTCTAACGAAATCTTATTTGGTTTTTGAATGACGAAAATACGTTATGGTATTTTTTCCATAAAATCAACGCAAATGTAACGGAAATAAAGGGGAAGTAATCGAACAAACAGAAAACGATAATAATAAATGTAACCTTAATTGCTTTTCCGACCGGCCTTAATGTAAAAGTTAGCAAGATGTAAAACTTTCTGGTGGTGCCTATAAATTAATGTGTTTGTGTGTCTCCGCCATTTGAGATCGTTTTACAACCCCTTAGTTTAACTTGTACTTACCAAATTTCTGATGAAATGTTACTTGCTTAGCTTATAAACAGAATTTCCTCTTACTTGTGGTTTGAGAAACTGGAATCTAAAAAAAAACACTTAAAAACTTCACAATTTCATTTCTGAAATGAAAATTGGTATTCACACTTTTACAATATTTTTGAAAGACATAGGTACTATGCAGTTGAATCATAACTACTTTTAGAGTTTGAAAATATAATAATAATTAAGTGTCCTATTAACTACAAGTATTTTTTTGAATGAAGGAAATGTCTTAATACCTACAAGATTTATATGATGTATGTGATGTTCTTCACGTTTTTCTAATTAAAAATAAGTATAAGACCCTTTATAAAACATAATGTAGGATCAATGTGCCTTGTGCCTAATTAATTGTAATATTTTCTACAATAAACCTTAGAATTTCCGAATGTTTAAGTAGGTATTTGTGCAAAATAAAATGAACCAATGATGAAAATGTTATTGCGTTTGCTGTGATTACTTTTATGTGGAATCTCAAAAGAAAATTTCAAGCCACAACGCGGAATAAACTGTGCTTCTAATTCTAATGGCGACTTTTAGGGGAATGCATAATTCCATTTCATGTTGCCAACTCTTTAGGGTCGTATCGACGTTAATAACTTTGGAAAGGCTTCTGGCGGGGATATTCTGAATGTCGATTTCTTTGTCGCTTGGTGAACTTCAGTGAACTCTCAAGATAATTTATTTGTGGGTTTCGATAATTTGATGACAATTCCAATAGATACACTATTTTATTATTTATAGTCTATAATAATGATAGGACTATATGTTACCAAAATTTAATTTAATTATAAGGTTAAACATTAAAGTAACTTAAACTTTCTTATTTCGTTGATAGCCAGCTATAAATGACAGTTATAAGTCTAAATGTTAGGTTGGTGAGCTTTTTTCCTCTTTCCGACTCTCTCTCTTCCTCTATTAAGTTTAAATAAGAAAAACATCAGTTTAGAAATTAGGAATTTTAAATGACCCATTTTTAAAAAGATACCCATACGTGACTAAGATACTATAATCTTCGATCACCGTGTGTTTCAACCCCTTTCCCACAGTTGCGTGTCATTATGTCTGAAGTGCTAGCGACCTTCATAGGGGCGTCTTGTGCGAGGACATCCACACTTGCAGAGCCTTTGTGCCACCACGTGTAAGTTTACACCACGGAGCAACACGTGTTAGGCCTAATTCAATTATAAGTTGCATCGAATGCCTTTGATTGCCAATGAACTTTAAGAAAATGCCACACTGGGCTAGCTTAATTTAAATTATTCAATACATATTTGCTAAGTAATAGAATTTTGAGTAGATTAGTATGTCATTGACCATGATTATAAAAAGATACAAATATCGGTAAGCATCAAAACTGCATAATATACTATTAAATTTTAAATTTAAGGGTTTTAGATGTCTTTCACTCTCATCAAAAACTTATTCTTTAAAATAATAAATAAATAAAATAATAAATAAAAAAATATTTATTTTATAATTACAATTATAGGCAAATCAATTCTAAAACTCGGTTAAAAATAAAATTACATATGCCAAACCTATAACTGCGAAAGACTGATGCCTGAAGTAGGTTTCCAAAAAAAAGAACCTGAAAATTGCAGGACACCAGGCAACAAATCATAAGTTTCAAATTCTTCAAAAGTGTTTAAGATTAAATAATATTTAGTATTTAAGTAATATTACGCGACTATCTTAATATAACACGACATCGTGACATCGTTCCTAGGCAAAACAATAATACATTTTTAAATAAACGTTGAATTGAATCATTATAAAATACGTAAGAAGAATATTGATTATTTCATTAAACATCAATCTACTTCTTTCACACAAGATTTGCAAGATAATGCATCGTTTAAAGAAAACTTAAATTAACGGAATTCGAAAAATTGAATTAGATTAAAATTCCTTAGCATTTATCTAAAAGAAACTTCTCCCACCCAGTGGATCCACTAACCCGTTCGAATCGAGTGGAAAGCTAATCGCACCGCGTCGCGTCGTTCGCGCGTTATAATTAGTACAAATTGTCTGCTTCAATCCGCTGTTTGAAGGCTTGTGAATGTTTAGACAAACCAGCAAAATAAATCTACGAATTAATGCAATTATGTAATGTTTCCTGCTGAAGAGAAGTAGTACCTATGTATTTATGAAATATACTTGACTTCCATTACTATATAGTTAAACCGTAATTTAATTATGTCAAACCTACTAAACAGGTTTAATCTTTAACCGTAACTGTTTGTATAAAATACCTGAAGGTTTGAAATGTGTAGTTCCATAATATATTTTTGTATGTTGAACTTTTAATATGCTAGCAACAGAAATAAGTAAATTTAAGTACTATTCCATCCATAACTTTAGATTAGACTCGAACTGGTCATCATCCAACTATGAAATCATTATATTAAAAAAAATATTCCTTGCAGTGATACCCAGCAGGTTCAAAATAAACTGTTAAATGTACTCGTTACTCAAATAAATAAATTATAAACATTCCTTGATAAAGCGTAACGATAGTACATTATCAAATTTTTCGACTTGTGTTTTTCTATATCAGCTTTACATATTCATGTAGCTATAAAATGGAGTAGCAGTAAACAGGTTACAGATTATTGGAACTCGATCGAGGTTGAAGCAGCAAAAACCATTATAATTTAGTAAGTAAACACATAATAATATATCGGACATATATAAATATGATAGAATTTATTTAAGAATCTCATCACACTTAGGAAAAATTTAATGTAGGTTATGATGTGTAGGTAATTCAGTCACTAATAATTTCCTGGTTATGCAATAGGTACCTAATCATAGAGTGCTTGGTAAAAACACGAGATAGTTGGAAATCTAACTTTAGCGTGCATTCTTAGTAAATAAACTAGGTTTTTTTTCAAATTACATGTTTTATATAGTTACAAATCTGGTATTTTTGTTTTTGTATTAACCCACTCGTTATTAGGTATATATATGAAATAATCCAGCTAGTAATTTAATATTTTAATCACTGGTTTTTTAATTCATTTTAAAGCATAAAATTTTGTCGAGGTAACGTAATCACTGCTGATCAGCGCTTGAAAATTACAGATGATTAAATATTGTATGTAACAAGTTGGAATAGAAGTCACTTATTAGGATAATTGACTACGAATTTGGTATATTTACTTATTTGCTACTACTTTTTAGTTTATTGTTACGCCATGTCTAATCGTCTCTTGCTCTGCCGCCAGCCATGGTATCCAGTAATCTCGCAAGCTAATAGATTCGATAATTCATCGCGACGCGCGCGCAATCGATACGACGATTGATGGTGCTCGAAACTCGACACATTCTCTGTTTTATTCGTTCTAATGTCGAAAAATTACAAGTTAATTTTAGGTTTTATTTTGTGTTGATATTTTTCAATTTTACGATAATGCGTTTGAGCAGAAAATCTGAACTCTTGATGAATGTTAAATGAAAAAGACGCCACAAAGCGGTAGTGGACTAACACAACTCGTAAATATTATTGTAATTTGTATGAGTACCTATGTTGAATTCCTCCTCTATTGTATATTTATTTCGGTTTCTTAATTACGGTACCTTAGCCACCAAAACTTCGATTTTCTTGTAATAAATCGAGCTGTAACTGAATCGATTCCGAAATGATATTTTTTGCTATTACCTTAAACACTATTTAAAAATCTATTATTGAGTCCCACTTTTTATCGGTTTTCCCATCGCCGCGTACAAGTACCTACCTAATTCGAGTTGTGTCACTAAGCGATCGGTTACGGTCCGAATTCTGAAGATACGAATTTTTGTAGTAACACCCGTTTCGTTGTGGTCACATTCCAATGGCCGCTTCGATGCGGGCTCAGGGCCGTTGAAGGCTCGTCAAAAGCAATCAACACTACTATGGTTTCAAAAAATGAAGACATTTAAAATTATTTAGTTTTTAGATTTTTAAATAAGACGTTTACGAAAAAAATAAATATCTCAAATATTTAGGTATAACATTAAAAGCATCATTGATGTTAGGTGTATGTATATCAATTTTGTATGCAATATTTATTTTCCATTGGCCATTTACTAAAACCCTAAATGAATAATGTCGGATCTAGTATGAAGAGTCAGTGGACAGAATGGCCCATCTTACGAGCAAATGTAAATATGCATCCAACAGCTTCTCGCAAATTTAAGTAGGTAAACCATTGGTTCAAGGGGTGGGAGGCCAGGTAACCTACCACGTTGCGTCTTCCCGTTTGTGGTACCTACCCACTCCAAAACTGTAATTCCTGCTTGCAAAGGTTATCAGTTACATAAGCGAAGAAACCACATAAGTATTTTTATTCTTAAATGGCTGGTAGGTAGGTACTAGTCTTATATCACATCCTATTTTTATTGTAAGTTTGATTTGATTCTTTTTTGCTTTAAAGTAGTGGCAAATTATTTTGCATTTCATGGTTATATTGTTCGCACCCAACTTAATCGGCGATCTTTAACGTTAATGAGATTAACAACAAAACCAAATTAAAGTAAAAAAAAATCTTGGCTACCGAGTAGAGTCAAACACCGATTGCGGAATAAGCTACCGTTACTAATGATCGTCTGAAAAAGTGTCGGAATTGAATCCAAACATTTGTCTCTTAACGAATCGTGTCGCGTCGGCCGGCTCAAAGCAGCGTGATTCGGCAGTTCCGTTCCATTTTCAAATGCTCGCTGCCCATTCGTTCCCTCGGCTACGCCTACCCAATAAATTAGATGCCTTGCGTAACATACCGCATAGTTAGAAACTAATGAAATCCCGAAAAGATCTCAACCCATTTTCTTAACAACTTTTCCGAAAGAGCAAACGCCTTCAAAGATTCTACCCCGAGAAATAATTCCGCTAATAACGCTCCGCGCTCGCGCGGGTATGTTATGCAACCATAGGAATTTCATTAGATACACACGCGTTTGTTTGTTAAGGCGCTTTCCATTGCTAAAAGTTTCTTGAGGCGGGTATAATTCCTTTGTTTGTTCTCGGGGGTGGCGGGCGCGCCTCACCCACTACGTTTTCTAAGTCATCGGGTCCAATTATGCCCCTTTGTAGGTTTTGATATGTAAATTCGCGATTTTATTAAACAAACCATGATGCCATTGGGGGGTAGTGAACCGAACTAATAGCTTCTTAAGATTTGTGTAATCGCATTCTCTTAAGACAATATTGAAGATTTCAGTGTAATTGATCTCTTAACGATAACTAAATTTGCCTAAATAACAATTGTTCTATAACTAAACGTTATTACTCGAACTGTTGCTTCAGTGCCTTCATAAGTTTATACAAATGTCTTTAAGCAAATAGACGAAACAATCGTATCATGTATCCAAGTGTATATTAATGGTGTCATAACACTCACTCAATGCAGTCAGTAATGACAAAGCATTTACATTTCCTATAAAAGAGCTTCGTTGAATTGTCACGGGCACGGGCGGACAAATTAATCTGCACATAGAAACATAAAACGGACGTTACGGCCCAAACTACCCATTCGATTTAAGCTTAATTTTTACCCCAGCACTATTAATAATTTACACGGGATAACGCCAACGTTTGCGCCATATTACAACGCATAAATTAATAATGTCGCTCGCTTGTTTAACTGCGAATCAGATGAGTTTTATTGACAATTTTGTTGGGAAAGAGCAATTTGCGGGATGACCGTCCAGTGACGCCAAGTGGCCACCAAATAGGGGAATGCCATTTGAGGGGAGCGGGGAGTTATCGATGCGCAATTGTCAACTCGATGGTATGTTTATTGATATCGATATTAATGCAATAAGGGAACGCCCGCAATTTGAATTTAGTGCAGTTGCAATGTTCTCTTAAATATACATCTGACGACTGGTCGACTGTATTTGGTTTGGTTTTTAAAATCCGTAATGTCTTGTTTGTTAAGCAAAATTTTATTATAATACATATAGTTTGCAGCTCCAGCTTGGCATAGGTGTACTAATAAAAATAGTAAGATCAAATCTTCCATTCAGGACCGTTATGTCTCATTTACTTTTCTCTTCTTAAAATGAAGTATTTTCAAACCTTTTTTTAGGGTTCCGTAACCAAAAGGTAAAACGGGACCCTATTACCAACTGTCCGTCCGTCTGTCACCAGGATGTTTCGCATGAACCGCGATAGTTAGAAAGTTGAAATTTTCAGAGTATTACTGCTGCCGTTATAACAACAAATACTAAACAACAGAATAAAATAAATATTTAAGGGGGCTCCCATACAAAAAACATCTATCTTTTATAGTTTTATTATAATTAACATTAACAATAAAGTGCAATATCATTACTGCACTTAGATATATGCACATTATTTTTATAGACTCAGTTAATTAATTCTCATAAGATATGGACACTTTTACATGTTCTTATTAATTCTCAATTAAAATGATTGTGTTTGTTTTTATTATTAGTTTAAAAACACATAAACTTTACTGTAGAACGATTTATCTATAGATAAATCTTGTTTTAAAACTAAAATGAAACTAAAGTTTTGTTGTATTTCATTTTTAAATTCTTAGTTATAATAATCTTAGTTATTAAAAATGTTTTAATATAAAATGGATTCATTTTGTTCTTTACCTATTTCTGAGAAAGGCTTTAGATTAAATATTAATTGTTTCACACACCATACGAATTCATTTCTAATGGATTCCTAAAAAGATTGCCTTTGCACCAAGCCCGCACACTAATATTTTCTCTTTTCGGTATTCTAACCTTAAAATTAAAATATCATCAGAATAAAAAAATGAAAAATATAGTACGAACCAAATAATAATAATAATTGCTGCTATTTGTATTTGTTCAAATATCATTTTAGAATGGCGCTCTTCGTTTGAATAACGTTTGTCTTAACAATAGTTAAGACTATTTTAGACATTATATTTATTGTCACCTTCGTAAATATCAATAATTTGGGACAGTGAAGACCTCACTATTGGCTACGATAGATGCAAATGTTTCTATCGCATTTAGTGTAATTCAATCCGCGCACAAATGCACACAATTGCTTTTGGGGTTGCGTTGAGTAGTTTCCTGACTGGCTCTATTGCGTCAACTTATACATTAGTGCTGCAAGTGCTTTCTGTCGTGTCTGCAGCACTAAGCTAGCTCCTATCGTGATATAAGAAAAAAGTCTAAACACTGAACGAACCGCAATATTAAAAAAGCCAAAATTCGACTGATTTTACGTACAGACAACAAACAGCACGTCAACCTACCACAAAACTTCAAATCTTCTCAATTGATATTGATCTCTACTTGTTGGTCTTAAAGTTGAAAATCAAATCAATGACCCTTTAACTTTTTGGGTAGGTTGACCTGCCGTTGTCTGTACAATAAAGTGGCTACTTTTACGCTGGAAAAATGCAAGGCCAAATATGATTTTGTCATAACAAATTTAAAGTCGAAGAGAGTATGCATTATGCAATGGCTTTTTTGGCCTAACATTATTTTTAAGTAGTAAACTTAAAACTCCTTAATTGGTACATAATATTAAAAATAATTTTCTATTTTTATGTCCTAATTTCAACAAAAAAATCCAACAAATGCAGATTCTCGAGTGTAAAATGTAACCCTTGGTAGCGGTACTAGAGGCCTTAATTTCATAAATAATTCAAAATACCTATGTACTTAAATAGTTTATTTAGGTACTACTTAGTCAAGTAATGTAGAATCCCGTGGAATTAATAAAATCATAGGCACAACGACGACCCAATTTAGTAGGTACAGGATAAAATTTTAACCACCTTCCAAATTTTAATATATCAATCTACGAGACAAAAAACAAATGACGTATTTTTTCTTTTGACAGTACAAAAATGTCAAGATAAAGCACTTAAAAAATTTCCGCAAAAAATCTTAAATTTTTGAAACGGCCGCCTAGCAACACTTTTTTACGCGATTCGCATCTCATACGTTACGATACTATTCATATGTTTTTGATTTTCCCTTTATTTTTCCCAATTGGTATTACTGTGTATTTGTGTTTAATGTAATGAATGATAAATTAATTTGAATTTAAATAATATAATATAATTTAATAATATAATATAATTTAATTACTATTTTAACGAAATGTACAGACAAATATGGACGTAATTTATCTGAAATAAAATGTATTTAATTTTAATTTATACCTTATCAGGTCTAGGACCTTCGGGTGAAAGCTTGATTTACATTTTTTACTTCATAAATGGACTCTAAATACGATACCGAACGACTATAAAAATTTTGGAAAGTGGTTAAAATTTTATCCTGTATTAAATATGAATGTATTAGCGAATAATGTGATTGGTTACGACGGCAATAAAATAATGAGGAAACAGATTGATTGTCTTTACTGTTGAAATTAATTCTTATTTTGTAAGTTCTGTTGAATTTAAATTGGCTTTGTCAGGTTCGTTAACTTGTGTACTATCTAAACTTGCTTAACTTTGAAACAGATTTTGTTGACCTTCGCAAGTAGGCTTTGGAAGAATGGAAAAAGCTTATTAGAAGAAGTAGAAGTTTCAACTTTTTATTTTTCTACGTACATATCACCCAAAGTGAGAAGATCAGACGTTATAAACCTCATATCATTGCCTTATAGCAAAACTGTCGCTGGATATTAACGTGAGCTTTTGTTATCATTCAATTTGATTGTGCCGTCGGCTGTTTTATTATTTTAATGAGCCTCCATTTTCAGGGATAATTGAATGTACGTCGCCGCTTCAATTATTATTTCATTCGATATCCACTGCCACGATGTCGGGTGCAGCACTTAACGAAATTCGGACTACCTTCTATTATCATATCTGGTTCTATTAATACAATTTCGCAGTAAATTAGCGTGTTACAAAATTACTAACAGCGAATTGTCAGTCTATTGGCCGGTGTTTAGTCATGAAAATTATAGGATACGTGGTCACTATGTGCATTATAGCGCATACTGATAAAAATGTAGGTAATACTGAATCGGTGAGATAAGTAAGTTTGATAATGGCCGCTTTTAACAATTCGAGTTACGCGAGTAATTTTTGTAGTATGTACATGATTGGTAGCATTGGTCGGATTCAACGATTCCGAGAAATGATAAGGACCAGACTTTAATAATCATTGTTTGAATTATATTTTTGATGTTGTAGTGGCACTCACCTGAAGCAATCACGTCATTAAACACTTTTGGTGCGTCATGGCATCATACTATACTGGTAGAATCATGTCACTTGACCATAACATTGTCTGCTTTACATTATAGCAGACGGAGCAAATAATCATTTAGGCAGCAGTTTCTGTTTGACTGATTGTTGTACGGCTGCTGGAGAGTCGTTTCTAACTAGTGTGGTCCCAATGATGTTCCTACGTTCACCACTATAAAGAAAAATCAAATCTAGGTTATATTAATTCTATTTAAAAGATTATGAACTCCGCATATCCTGTACTGATACACCCTAGTACTCGTACCATCATAAGCAAAATGAAGATGCAGTGATTTTTTTCAAATAATTTAATGTACTGTGGAACGTTGATTTCCCTCCTCTCCTGCACAACAAACACGGGGACAATCGTTCAAGTAAGTTATACGTGCCTTTATTTCATATCCAGCTAGTTTGTGTAGTCAAAGTTGACTTAGTGCCGCCACTTTAATTAAAGGGGTGCGTGTTGATTTGTAGTTGGCAATATAAAAGGCCTTTCATAATGTGATTGTAAATAGTAGTTTTTAACGTTTGCACTGCGTACCCGTGCACGCTTTACGTCCGCAGTAATTTTAGGGGAGTAGTCAGACACAATTTAACTGTCACACGTTCCTGACACCGTTTATACAATCATGGAAATGTCAGAGGAAACAGTAGTTACACCGTTCATCGATGGCATAAACTGCAAGGTGTATTAATTTAACGGATTGTAAGTAATAGCAGATTGCACATTAAATTAAGTTGATTTGACAAAACCACTTCGTTCTATTCTAAACGCTTTACCTTGTGTAGTACCTTTGACTTATATAGATCATAAGTAATCGCGTTTTAAAAAAGTGAAAGCATTTTCATATTGTTGGGAATAAAATGTAACTACTTGTTAATTACCTTGAATTCGATTGCCTCCTTGGATAAGGGCTTTACTCCTGCTGCTGACCGGATGTAGTTATTTGGTTAAAGTAAGGCGCACCCGTCGGCAAAACACGATCCAGTTGCCTCAGCCAGTTCCGCTACATGATCTGGTTGCCCCGTGTTCAGACGGCCTTATGAAGTGCGACAATATGACCGCAGACCACGCGGTCACGGCACGTGCTGTCATCATCGACGCGTCGCCATTTTGTTGTCTCTTTCACCTCGATACAGTCGTCAACTATAATTGTGAAGGTCATTATTTAAGGCATATTTCTTGCTTGTAAAATAAACATTTTAAGGCTTAGAATTAATTTAGTTTTATTGAAGTCAATTCTACAAATTTTATGTGGTTAAAAAACCTAAGTTATTCTCATTAAATAAGGAACGCATACCATTTCATTACTATTGGATACAACAATTAAATCAGTCTTTAGTACCTATTCTATATAATCGCTAATGAATTATTTAATTACAGGCCTTAAATAAAAACAGTACAAACGCAAATAGTAGATTTGAGTAAAGGAAATACGGTATATTATGACTTCTTTTAAGTCTATTTGCCCAAAAGTTGTTAGCGGTCACTGTATAAAGAGGGCTTAAGTTTTGACAGCTGGCTCGCGTGACCGGCCGGCCTAATACGTTTTTTACTCATACAGTTTTGGACAAATTGATTACGTCTATTAACTTGTTTCGCCAGTGACAGACGTGCCTATTAAAGATGGCCACGGATGTGTTCCATTTTTTCAATACCGATGATTATAATGAAAAGAGTAACATAACGTTATAATTTGTATTTAAAGTAATTAATTGATTTTCTTACCAACTTCATTAGTGATAACAATCAGTTATCTAGCGCAGAGACGTAATTAATTGCTTTTTTTGTAAGATATAAATAACAATGACGGATGGGAATTATTTGCTTTGAAGTGTAGTTATGTTTGCGTTAACTGTATAACATATGAGATGAAGTATTTTGTGTGTTAACTCGAGTTTAGTTTGTAATATTTGTCCAAGATAAGCTGAGCGCAGCTGGGAACGGAAGTCAGCAGGCAGCATGTCAAGTAGCCAAGAGAGTAAATAAAGTCCTCGGTGTTTTAATGGCAAATCCCGTAGACCGAAGTTTTTACTTTAGTAGAGCGTAATTCTTATAGAATATGCCTTTAAAATTTGTCAGGACGCCTATTATATAAAGTTAAGCGTTATGGATGCAGCCACTAAATGTTTATTAATTTACTGCAGTTTTTTGACTAGAGTTTGTGTTCGATGAGGTAGGTTGGTACAGGTACTTCGTTGCATTAAGTCTAAACTGAGGATAGTATTACAAAAATTATAAATACCTTGGGATTACCATGCGAAGTTTGAATCTGAGTCGTTCGTTCGCCTTTTGTTTAGAAAAGTGAGGAATCTCTCACTAAAAACATAGACACATTACGGTAGGTACATCACATTGATCGACCAATCAGTCTAAAATTAAAACGAAAAGAGCCAATCATAACCCGGATGTGGAATACAATAGAATGATTCCCACATGCCTTCGACAAAACAAAACAAGGTTTAAACATCGTCTAAACGCTGAAATAACAAACCGATTACGCCACGATCGAGTTGTACCAGCAAGGCCTAAGCTTTAAGATGATAGCGGGTAGAGATCATGAAATATAATACCCTACTAACGGTTTACGGGTTAGCCTACAAAACTAAGTTTGCAAATCTATACTAATATTATAAAGCTGAAGAGTTTGTTTGTTTGAACGCGCTAATCTCCGGAAGTAGGTACTGGTTCGAAATGAAAAATTCTTTGTGCGTTGGATAGTGCATTTAATGAGGAAGGCTTTAGACTATATAACATCACGCTGCGACTAATAGGAGCGAAGCATTAGTGAAAAATGTTGCGAAAACGGGAAAAAATATTGATATTAATCGCGACCATAATAACAGAAATTGACGCGGACGAAGTCG
Organism: Anania crocealis; assembly: GCA_949315895.1. Lineage (NCBI taxonomy): Eukaryota > Metazoa > Arthropoda > Insecta > Lepidoptera > Crambidae > Anania > Anania crocealis. Next base: position 5,987,985 of record OX438856.1, read on the forward strand.
CGGGCAACAGCTAGTTTATTTAATAACACTTATCCGTCACAAACACTTTTTCCTGAAATTTTGTTTTATTACAATTGACGAAGTGTATACATGTGTTTATGTAAAAAAAAAATAGACCAGCTGTTTTTTTTTTATCACTTATATTGTTATTATTTTGCTACATTTAGGTAAGAATTTGGTCAAACTACGAGAATGTCACATGACGTTTTGGTATATTCTAATTATTGCAAATTAAAAGATTTAAAATTTAAAAATGCCGTTACTTCTTAAAATGGAAGTCATGTGACTTGAAGCCCGATCACCGCTTGTTACTTGCACCATTTCGTGAAAACAGTAGCGCTGCTAGTCTCACTCAGCAATACAATATTTAATAGTTTTATGATGTATTATCAAAACAAATCCCTGTGAGTTACTATGAACCACTACGATACGTTTCAACTGCAGTTGTTAAGTGACCGAATGGTTTTGATATTTGAGTACTTTGTAAAATTAGATTCAAGACTTCAAGCATTTTAATGACAAATAGAATACAAAAGAGATTTTCATATTTATTAAAACCAACGTTAAAAATACATGTTCAGAATGAGGCTGGTGTTGCTATTTTGTTAAAAAAATATTATGTCATCAGTACCGCTTTTATATTACTTACAAATCCCTACTTTTATTTTAACTCATTATTTTAAAACTGCAGAGACATAGCGGCAATCCATTACAGTAGTTAATTGGCATAAATGGCCTACGGTCAGCTTGTGAGTTCTATTATAATTGAGTTTCGACTACGTCTGCGTATGTTTGGATGTGTAAATAACACAGACGAAATAGTCGCAGCGCGATGCAGTTTTCATTATGCACTTATCTTTATTAATTTGACTTTGTATTATGTTATATTAGTTATGGCGGAAAATATAGTATGTTTTTGAATTACGTGTCTATTATTTATGAAAGGTGTTAGGTAAACTGTATTATAATCCGAAACCAGCCTATTTTAACATAAGCATGATTTTTATTTGATGTGATCATTTAAATTATTTATTTAAAATAGTATCAGAGTAATTGATTTTGGTATGGATATTTTTTTAATGCTGAGTTTTGACTTTGCATTTGTTAACAAAGCCTAGTTTTGTCTTGTATTACCATTAAACTTATGTCTGAATAAATGAATTTTATATTACCATTTAACTAAAATCATGTATAGATGTGATTATGATGACGATAAAAAAATGTGGACAACATCACATACATGCGACACCTTGAAATCTAGTGCGTACGCCACTCCACCACCGAGGTCGTCAAAATGATAATATAATATTATGGTACTTGACTCAAATCTAATTTGGCGCAATAAATGTATAGTTTCTGTAGTATTTTAGAAACTACTATTATTGACTTTTTCAAAAATAATATAAAGTGTAAGATATCTACATATTTTCATATTTTGAACTCTGAAAACGCTGTCGGCCATGTTACGACGTCATAGGACTGCAAACTTTACAACGATTCTTAGGAGTGAGCTTCGTTGATTTGACATTGACATTTATGACACAAGTGATCGTAATGAGTAAGTGCAGTGATTGAGGTTGTTTTTGTGATCAAAATCATTTTAGGTATATAAACTCCTATTTCGAGTGTTACTGTAACTCTTTCCTCTTTTTATCGATACAAACAAACGTGGATGTAAAATTCGTTATGGAAGATATTACAAACTTGAATGTTGGTTAAAGGTCACATGTTTGTTTTGACCCTTTGAGGACACAAAACAGATAATCTATGGACCAATATGGCGGACAGCAGTTTGGCCCCGGTGTAGTATGTTTGTTTGTTTGTTTGAACGCGCTAATTTCAGGAAGTACTGGTTCGAATTGAAAAATGTCTTTTTGTGTTGGATAGTCCATTTATCGAGGAAGGCTTAAGGCTATATAACATCACGCTACGACCAATAGGAGCGAAGCATCAGTGAAAAATGTTGCAAAAATAATCACGATCATAATAACAGAAATTGAAGCGGACGAAGTCGCGGGCAACAGCTAGTATTAATCATTCAAAACCAATTTTAGAAAAGAGTTAAGTGGTTTGTGTCGCAAAACACCTATCCGCAAATCTTTCCGTATGTTGCATGAAGTCAACTAACTAAATCAATCATTCATCAGTTATTGTTATCGCTTGTTTTCTGAACTAATGTCGATTTTTGATGGCACTGTGGCAGTTAATAGGCGCATCCATACTATAGGACGAGACGAAAAAAAGTATAGATAGATAGCTATCTATACTTTTTTTCGTCTCGTCCTATAAATAAACACGAATATCTGAAACGCCTAGTCTGTACAAAACCGGTAGAACCTATGTTTGACATTTAGTTAAACGATGTTTAGACGCGGACATAATTCATGACCGCTAATTGTATTTTTTCTAGCTAAGAAGATAATAAAAGTTATTAGCGTATTACCAGACTGCCCGGAGGCGCCCTATATTTTCCCCACGGGTCATTTAACGCTGATCATTGATTGGTGAAGATCAGGCGATAAAGCTTGTATAGACGGTTTTACATTTGTTAATGTACCATATCCATATTTTTTTTAAATAAAATATATCAAAGTATCGTGTCTATTTATTCGTAGTATGAAATAGACAGCGGTCGATACAAAAGGACTTAACACATCTTTTCTTCATATTTTATTATGAACTTCTGTTCAGCATCCAGATGTTTGAGTTCGATCAAACAAAAGATTTTTCAGATGAACTTGCATACCGTCAGAATATAACTATTACACTCTTGATTTATGGAAGCAACTGTAGTTTGCTTTTAAATTTCATGTGGTTTAAAAATTCAAACGTGCAGTCTTTCTAAGTCTGTTTCTTATATTTATTCAAGTTGTAGTATTATGATGATCTGAACGCTCTTTTAGAACCCACTTCTGGCTTCAGTTTCTTACAAGGCTGGGTTACCGGGCTAGTTATTAAATGTTCTCCTCGGTTTTATTAAAAACTAATGTGAAAGAGAATAAACAAAAAAACATCTGTGTAGGCATATAAGACAAGTTTATGATAAAATTTTAATATGTAACATAATTTATTACAAAACATTATCAGATTATAAAATACAATATTTATTTGTACTTTGTGATGCTTAAGACTGAGGATTTGTTTCTAAGATTTAGGTACTAAATTTTAGCTACCTGTACAGTCTCCATGCAAAAGTTTGGACTTGAAATTGGAGCGATTATGGCATCCCAGAGAAAATAACCCAAACTTTCTGTAAAAAAACAGTTTTATTCCTGCAAATAGGCTCAGAAGGCGCTTTTACACGTTTAAATAAATATGCCTAACCTAACCTAATAGGACGAGTGTGGCTGTATGGCCTAGTGTTGAGAAGAAGCAGTGTAGAACAACACGTGCTCAGAGTAAGAAAGTAGGTTTTTTTGTTGTTTGAGTATATCTGATCACGTGGTTACAAGCAGTGTCAGATTATCTTGTTCGCCGTATACATATATAGTTTTCTACATCTACACTAATATTATAAAGAGGAAAGATTTATATTTTTTTGTGTGTGTATGTTTGTAATAAATAAACTCAAAAACTATTGTATCGATTTCAATAATAATTTCACCATTAGAAAGCTTCGTTCACCCTTAGTGACATAGGCTATATTTATTGCTAGAAAAGATTTGGGAACCTCATAAAAAAATCTTATGTCCGGGGTGCGAAGCTGGGAAGGGCCGCTAGTATAGTTATAACTTCTTACCACAAGAAATTTAAAAATGTACCTATTAGTATTTTTAAACAGTCACCCCACGTGAGGTCCTTTCAGAAGCAATAACAATTTTTATAACCGATTATTTCCTGATGTTAACCGTGCAAGAAACTAATATCCATATAACCTCTCTAATAAAAACTTAACTACGTACTGTAACAAACCCCATTGAAAAAACAATTAAATAATTTGGCAGTGTGATCGTCTAGATATAATAGTAGGACCGTACGTTGTGTGAGAGTAGTAAGCCTGATTCTTTTAGAGGTACGTAGATGTTCAATTAGATATTCTTCAAGAGTTTAATCTGAATTGTTATGCTACCCGGCATCGACTGAACCTACAGACATTTACCTAATATAATTATTTGATGTTATTTAATTTTACAACTTAATGAATAATCCACCAAAGCAGAAAACTACTAGATTAAGCTAGAATCCTTACGTTGGGCTCCTTTGAAAGTGTTTTAAACCATACTCCAACAGTAAAACAAACCTAATCCGAAAATACCAATCACTCCTTTAAATCAACCTAATCAGATGGGTTTCAATTAATTTAAATAAATTCAGTCTGAACGAACCGGACAGAATTAATTGAACATTGTTTCAAATTCAAACCCTGTATTGATTCAAACTAATCCGAAAATACCGAACACTCCTTTAAAGGTCCATAATGAAATCAGTGGTCGACCTTAAAAGCCCTCGGCATTATCACATCAGCTCAGATCAAGAGGATTTGATTAATTGAAACAGACTCAGATTCCTACAGTAATACAAACAAATCCGAAAATACCGAACACTCCTTTAAAGGTCCATAATGAAATCAGTGGTCGACCTTAAAAGCCCTCGGCATTATCACATCAGTCTGGATTAAGAGGATTTAATTAAACGGGAAAATTCAGGATCCTACAGTAATTTGAACTAATCCGAAAATACCGAACACTCCTTTAAAGGTCCATAATGAAATCAGTGGTCGACCTTAAAAGCCCTCGGCATTATCACATCAGCCCAGATCAAGAGGATATTAACAACTTGAACAAATCCAGACTGAACCAATCAGAAGGAATTCACATAAATATAACTATTTTAAAATTAGATCCTACAGTAATTCAAACTAATCCAAAAATACCGAACACTCCTTTAAAGGTCCATAATGAAATCAGTGGTCGACCTTAAAAGCCCTCGGCATTATCACATCAGCTCGGATTAGGAGAATTTTAATTAAATAATAAAATGTAGAAGGAACCCATCGGAAGTAATTTAAAGAAGTACTATTCTAAACTTAGATCCTACAGTAATTCAAACTAATCTGTAAATACCAAACACTCCTTTAAATCAACCTAATCAGATAGGTTTCAATTAATTTAAATAAATTCAGTCTGAACGAACCGGACAGAATTAATTGAACATTGTTTCAAATTCAAACCCTGTATTGATTCAAACTAATCCAAAAATACCGAACACTCCTTTAAAGGTCCATAATGAAATCAGTGGTCGACCTTAAAAGCCCTCGGCATTATCACATCAGCTCGGATCAAGAGGATCTGATTAATTGAAACAAACTCAAGATCCTACAGTAATACAAACAAATCCGAAAATACCGAACACTCCTTTAAAGGTCCATAATGAAATCAGTGGTCGACCTTAAAAGCCCTCGGCATTATCACATCAGTCTGGATTAAGAGGATTTAATTAAACGGGAAAATTCAGGATCCAACAGTAATTTGAATTAATCTGAAAATACCGAACACTCCTTTAAAGGTCCATAATGAAAGCAGTGGTACGACCTTAAAAGCCCTCGGCATTATCACATCAACCCAGATTAAGAGGATATTAACAACTTGAACAAGTCCAGACTGAACCAATCAGAAGGAATTCACATAAATATAACTATTTTAAAATTATATCCTACAGTAATTCAAACTAATCCAAAAATACCGAACACTCCTTTAAAGGTCCATAATGAAATCAGTGGTCGACCTTAAAAGCCCTCGGCATTATCACATCAGCTCGGATTAGGAGGATTTTAATTAAATAATAAAATTTAGAAGGAACCCATCGGAAGTAATTTAAAGAAGTACTATTCTAAACTTAGATCCTACAGTAATTCAAACTAATCCAAAAATACCGAACACTCCTTTAAAGGTCCATAATGAAATCAGTGGTCGACCTTAAAAGCCCTCGGCATTATCACATTAGCTCGGATTAGGAGGATTTTAATTAAATAATCAAATTTATAAGGAACCCATCGGAAGTTATTTAAAGAAGTACTATTCTAAACTTAGATCCTACAGTAATTCAAACTAATCCGAAAATACCGAACACTCCTTTAAAGGTCCATAATGAAATCAGTGGTCGACCTTAAAAGCCCTCGGCATTATCACATCAGCTCGGATTAGGAGGATTTTAATTAAATAATAAAATTTAGAAGGAACCCATCGTAAGTAATTTAAAGAAGTACTATTCTAAACTTAGATCCTACAGTAATTCAAACTAATCTGAAAATACCGAACACTCCTTTAAAGGTCCATAATGAAATCAGTGGTCGACCTTAAAAGCCCTCGGTATTATCACATCAGCTCGGATTAGGAGGAATTTATTCAAATAACAAAATTAACAATAAAATATACTTTGGTAGTCTATTCAAAATTATTCGGCATGAAATTTAATAAGTATTTTATAAAATGTTAACATAATTAATAAACAAAATCACACTAAATTCCAGTCTCAGTCTTTTGATTAAATGGTATAATAAGACCTAATAACCTAATGATAGATGTCTAAAAATAGCTCAATTAATAACCTTTAATTAGGCCAATTTGAGAAATTTAAATTAATTAAATAACTTTCAGAGTGAGGGAATCTATATACTTCTAGGATTCTATGAGCATGGTTCTCCATCTTATGCCCTAATAAATTTATTGAAAGTTATTAAAATTAAGAACCATTTAATTTCAATATAAAATTAACTGCCGTTTGGCTCCCTTGACGACTCATATTCTGGTAAATTAGAGACAATCTTACATGAGTATGTAACCTGTTATTAGACTGTCAATCTACAAATTACATACTACTCATAAAAAATATAAAATAAATCATTTGAAATAGGTTTACATCTAGTACAAATTGGAATTATTAAATTAAACTATATAATTCATACAAAATATGATTAGCAGTCAAACTATGTGTGCTTTATTTGTATTCTGGTTAAGCTAAAACAAGAAGGTATTTAATCTGAAATAAAATTCTTGAAAATATTAAATAATTTACAACTAACTAACAATTGAAATCAAATTACTTTATTTCACATAAAATCTGAATAGCGGATAAGATAACTTTATTTGTATTTTGTTAAGTCTAAAACAGGCATCTATCTAATGTAATGTTATATTATATGTTATGTAATTCATGAATTACATAGATATTATAAGGAAGAGGCAAATTCTTAACATTCCATGGATTCACCATGTGAATGCCCGGTCTGTAGTGTGACAGAAAGAGAAACTCCGAGTAGCCCCGAGACTTGTGACTCGGATGTAGGTTTAAGGGCCCTTTACGATATCAACACTCACCTTCACTACTCGTGTTTCTCTCTCTTCCCAATCAAATCTGGTATGAATCTGCAAAGGCAGATTTAGGTACTTGATGAGATTAGGTACACAACTTTCAGACCAAATTCTTTCAACAAGTTATAGATTGATTCTGCTGGTATACTTTTCACTCCCACTCTTAAAGCTTAATGACTAACTACATAACTATTTTATGTTAATTCATTTAGAAGATTATCATATTATTTGATTTGTTTCAAAAATATCAATATTAATTTTATCAGAAAATGACCTACTTCCCAATAAATTAACAATTGAAAGCAATTAATATTCTCATATATGATATGAGTAGTGGTTAAGATAACTTTACTTATATTTTCCCAAGTCTAAAACAAATATGTATGTAATCTATTATACATCTCAGTCAAACTGCTAATTGCCTATTATCAGAAAATAACTCAAAATTCTTAAAACTCACTTATTGTTTTGCATTTAGAGATGCTTTAATTAGTAAGTATGTTCAAAGATAGTTGCTTTAAAGTTTGTGACAGTTAATGAATAAGATTATGGCTTTTTTACCTGTAGTATAAAAAATACAAGATAATAACTATAATTTAAGCCTTAACTTAAAATATTATAAGATTAAACTTTATCTGTCTTCTTGATTCAGGCTATTACAAAATAAATATTATAATGTTGAAGTAAATAGATAAAATTTAATTAATAGTCTTTCTAACTAAACAGGAATGGTTCAAACAATTGCATATTATTTAGAGCCAGATAACATTTGTGTAAGTGATTTAATTGTTATTAATTTTCTAAAAAAGGTTAAAGTCATGGACATTTGTTGGGTTCTATGGATTTTAATAGAAATAAGATAAACCTCACAGGTCTTGATTGAGAACAACTTTGCAAAAGTTTCATAGAAGTTGTTATAGATTGCTAAGATAGTTGGCATTGAATTGGTAATCTTACAATTGTACTAAAATCACTCACCATTAACATCCTGGCATACCTTTTCCCTAAGCATCGCTGACTCTTATGTACTTTCTTACCAGGACTTCTTTTACACTTCCTAAACTAGGAAAGTACGCAAGGCTCTTCAATTTCTATGCTAGCTTGCATATAACAACTATAAAATTATAATTCAAGGTTGCTGAAACCTTTTAACTAGCCTTGTAATTGATAAAAATCATATCGCACTTATTATTACAATATCTCAAACAATTTATCCTGACTCGACAATCACATAGTTTTCTCACAAACTTCCACTTTTGGCGCAATTTCCAGCGCGTCCCTTTGAAGACGTCAAAACCAAAGAGTATGTAAGTCAAAGCTGTCAAACCGGCGCGGCGGTCCTTGGATTCGTCCATTGAGCCAAAAACCAAAGTATACACACATTCGAAAAACTATTTCTTAATTTACTGTATTTTGATTTTATGTATTATTAGTACATTGTTTAGTTATTCTACTGCATTATGATTTTCTAAAATAGTATCTATTAGTGAACTGTGGCAAATGTACTAGATGAAGACGAATTTATTTATTACGTTGGTTATAAAACAAAACATCTAAAGGTTTTTTTTTTTTCAACATTTCTCATATCAGAACAGGTTGGGTTGTTACAATCGCCCCCAAAATTTTTATGAAATTAACTGAAATGAAAATTTTTCAACTAAGGACAACCCAACTTTAGTCAATGTTTACTTTATTGGTAAATAATATAAAGTGAAACGATGCTGTGAGCTGAGCAAAATTGTTCAATTTCCTAATTCACCCCGAAACGTCAACCTATAATCATGAAATGCTAAAACCTAACTCATTTATACAAAAAAAAATTACACGACCCCTTTGGTTCTAAAATAAAATGTAAGATAAAAAACAGCGTTTTTTTTTTCATGTTATATTCACCGAATTTTTCAAGAATCTAATCAGGCATTAGATTTCACCTTAAATGATTTTAAGCACTAAGCTATCAAAATCTATTGAGCCAACCGCGCTAAATAGGATAACGTTTAGGTATGCCACTCAACAGTAGCATGTTCTCATGTACAGACATAAAACACGTTATAATTTACCAATACGGTTTATCAACATTTGTACCCAAAATATCGAGTTGTGTGTATTTAGACCAAATAGCAAAAGCTGCATCAATAGCACAAAGTTCCGAATCTCCAATATACTTAAGTACTGGTGGTACTATCGCCAGGGAATCAGAGTTTCTCGGTAAGGAAGCTTGGTTGTGAGGCAAGCTCAGTCCTAGTGACATTAAGTTGACTTTATCAATCCCATCGCGTCATACGTTGGAAACTGATACCGCCAACCTAACCCTATAAGAAAATAATTCACGTTTAACAGCAATAGACGGCATTTTACAAGAAGCAATCTTCTGACGCAGAAATTAGCACTATCTACCAGCCATTAACTAAATGGAGCATGTGAAGTGTGCTTAGATCTGGTTTGGTGTAGAGTTGGAATCAGCTGAGGACCAGTACAAAACTGACATTGTTCAGTTTACTTATTTATAGCAAACTTGAACACATTAACCTAACACCTATTCCTCAATTAATTCAGTGTTGTGGGTGCTTTAGGTCAAACGTTAATAAACCGCTACTCCGTAACACGAGTAGGTACTTAACTACAATAAACTAAAATATTACTAACGATGATACATTACGTGAAAATTGACAACACATAGCACGTTAGGGAAAAACCATTGCCTGATTTAGTTCTTAAACCTCTGAACTATTTAAAGATTTTTTTCCCGCCGCCATGCAATTTAAATATTTTACCTCTATTACGCAGCTTTACACGAAACGGCTCACTACAGTTTTCTTAATTTAATACTCGCCCCCATAATAATAGACCATTTGAATTTAAGATTCAGAGTTGAACTGATCTAGACGAACCTTATCTAAAATCTAACCTAAAACTGATACCTATGTTTTTTTTATAATTTGGTATTATTGCAATAAAATTGCGAACATATCATATTAAGTAACTATAAAAAAGAAAATATTGACATTAATTATTTTATCGATGTTATATTCATCATTGTTTTAAAACTCAAAACTTTCCTAATCATCACGCCCCCGCTATAACAAACTTCCTAAATGCAAACGCCAGTCAACTTTGATATCTATAAATAATTGAACATCGACGTTTTCAACCTCTTTCCATTTCACGGCAACAATTGTAGGCTAAAAAGCCTGTTATATAAAAATAACCGTGAGGATGATTATTCAATCCTGGTCACGGCACCAATTGTAGCAAACCCCCCTTCTTTAATTGAATTTAACTATATCATTTATACAAAATAAACCCCATTGAATAAACAATTAAATAATTTGGCAGTGTGATCGTCTAGATATAATAGTAGGACCGTACGTTGTGTGAGAGTAGTAAGCCTGATTCTTTTAGAGGTACGTAGATGTTCAATTAGATATTCTTCAAGAGTTTAATCTGAATTGTTATGCTACCCGGCATCGACTGAACCTACAGACATTTACCTAATATAATTATTTGATGTTATTTAATTTTACAACTTAATGAATAATCCACCAAAGCAGAAAACTACTAGATTAAGCTAGAATCCTTACGTTGGGCTCCTTTGAAAGTGTTTTAAACCATACTCCAACAGTAAAACAAACCTAATCCGAAAATACCAATCACTCCTTTAAATCAACCTAATCAGATGGGTTTCAATTAATTTAAATAAATTCAGTCTGAACGAACCGGACAGAATTAATTGAACATTGTTTCAAATTCAAACCCTGTATTGATTCAAACTAATCCGAAAATACCGAACACTCCTTTAAAGGTCCATAATGAAATCAGTGGTCGACCTTAAAAGCCCTCGGCATTATCACATCAGCTCAGATCAAGAGGATTTGATTAATTGAAACAGACTCAGATTCCTACAGTAATACAAACAAATCCGAAAATACCGAACACTCCTTTAAAGGTCCATAATGAAATCAGTGGTCGACCTTAAAAGCCCTCGGCATTATCACATCAGTCTGGATTAAGAGGATTTAATTAAACGGGAAAATTCAGGATCCTACAGTAATTTGAACTAATCCGAAAATACCGAACACTCCTTTAAAGGTCCATAATGAAATCAGTGGTCGACCTTAAAAGCCCTCGGCATTATCACATCAGCCCAGATCAAGAGGATATTAACAACTTGAACAAATCCAGACTGAACCAATCAGAAGGAATTCACATAAATATAACTATTTTAAAATTAGATCCTACAGTAATTCAAACTAATCCAAAAATACCGAACACTCCTTTAAAGGTCCATAATGAAATCAGTGGTCGACCTTAAAAGCCCTCGGCATTATCACATCAGCTCGGATTAGGAGAATTTTAATTAAATAATAAAATGTAGAAGGAACCCATCGGAAGTAATTTAAAGAAGTACTATTCTAAACTTAGATCCTACAGTAATTCAAACTAATCTGTAAATACCAAACACTCCTTTAAATCAACCTAATCAGATAGGTTTCAATTAATTTAAATAAATTCAGTCTGAACGAACCGGACAGAATTAATTGAACATTGTTTCAAATTCAAACCCTGTATTGATTCAAACTAATCCAAAAATACCGAACACTCCTTTAAAGGTCCATAATGAAATCAGTGGTCGACCTTAAAAGCCCTCGGCATTATCACATCAGCTCGGATCAAGAGGATCTGATTAATTGAAACAAACTCAAGATCCTACAGTAATACAAACAAATCCGAAAATACCGAACACTCCTTTAAAGGTCCATAATGAAATCAGTGGTCGACCTTAAAAGCCCTCGGCATTATCACATCAGTCTGGATTAAGAGGATTTAATTAAACGGGAAAATTCAGGATCCAACAGTAATTTGAATTAATCTGAAAATACCGAACACTCCTTTAAAGGTCCATAATGAAAGCAGTGGTACGACCTTAAAAGCCCTCGGCATTATCACATCAACCCAGATTAAGAGGATATTAACAACTTGAACAAGTCCAGACTGAACCAATCAGAAGGAATTCACATAAATATAACTATTTTAAAATTATATCCTACAGTAATTCAAACTAATCCAAAAATACCGAACACTCCTTTAAAGGTCCATAATGAAATCAGTGGTCGACCTTAAAAGCCCTCGGCATTATCACATCAGCTCGGATTAGGAGGATTTTAATTAAATAATAAAATTTAGAAGGAACCCATCGGAAGTAATTTAAAGAAGTACTATTCTAAACTTAGATCCTACAGTAATTCAAACTAATCCAAAAATACCGAACACTCCTTTAAAGGTCCATAATGAAATCAGTGGTCGACCTTAAAAGCCCTCGGCATTATCACATTAGCTCGGATTAGGAGGATTTTAATTAAATAATCAAATTTATAAGGAACCCATCGGAAGTTATTTAAAGAAGTACTATTCTAAACTTAGATCCTACAGTAATTCAAACTAATCCGAAAATACCGAACACTCCTTTAAAGGTCCATAATGAAATCAGTGGTCGACCTTAAAAGCCCTCGGCATTATCACATCAGCTCGGATTAGGAGGATTTTAATTAAATAATAAAATTTAGAAGGAACCCATCGTAAGTAATTTAAAGAAGTACTATTCTAAACTTAGATCCTACAGTAATTCAAACTAATCTGAAAATACCGAACACTCCTTTAAAGGTCCATAATGAAATCAGTGGTCGACCTTAAAAGCCCTCGGTATTATCACATCAGCTCGGATTAGGAGGAATTTATTCAAATAACAAAATTAACAATAAAATATACTTTGGTAGTCTATTCAAAATTATTCGGCATGAAATTTAATAAGTATTTTATAAAATGTTAACATAATTAATAAACAAAATCACACTAAATTCCAGTCTCAGTCTTTTGATTAAATGGTATAATAAGACCTAATAACCTAATGATAGATGTCTAAAAATAGCTCAATTAATAACCTTTAATTAGGCCAATTTGAGAAATTTAAATTAATTAAATAACTTTCAGAGTGAGGGAATCTATATACTTCTAGGATTCTATGAGCATGGTTCTCCATCTTATGCCCTAATAAATTTATTGAAAGTTATTAAAATTAAGAACCATTTAATTTCAATATAAAATTAACTGCCGTTTGGCTCCCTTGACGACTCATATTCTGGTAAATTAGAGACAATCTTACATGAGTATGTAACCTGTTATTAGACTGTCAATCTACAAATTACATACTACTCATAAAAAATATAAAATAAATCATTTGAAATAGGTTTACATCTAGTACAAATTGGAATTATTAAATTAAACTATATAATTCATACAAAATATGATTAGCAGTCAAACTATGTGTGCTTTATTTGTATTCTGGTTAAGCTAAAACAAGAAGGTATTTAATCTGAAATAAAATTCTTGAAAATATTAAATAATTTACAACTAACTAACAATTGAAATCAAATTACTTTATTTCACATAAAATCTGAATAGCGGATAAGATAACTTTATTTGTATTTTGTTAAGTCTAAAACAGGCATCTATCTAATGTAATGTTATATTATATGTTATGTAATTCATGAATTACATAGATATTATAAGGAAGAGGCAAATTCTTAACATTCCATGGATTCACCATGTGAATGCCCGGTCTGTAGTGTGACAGAAAGAGAAACTCCGAGTAGCCCCGAGACTTGTGACTCGGATGTAGGTTTAAGGGCCCTTTACGATATCAACACTCACCTTCACTACTCGTGTTTCTCTCTCTTCCCAATCAAATCTGGTATGAATCTGCAAAGGCAGATTTAGGTACTTGATGAGATTAGGTACACAACTTTCAGACCAAATTCTTTCAACAAGTTATAGATTGATTCTGCTGGTATACTTTTCACTCCCACTCTTAAAGCTTAATGACTAACTACATAACTATTTTATGTTAATTCATTTAGAAGATTATCATATTATTTGATTTGTTTCAAAAATATCAATATTAATTTTATCAGAAAATGACCTACTTCCCAATAAATTAACAATTGAAAGCAATTAATATTCTCATATATGATATGAGTAGTGGTTAAGATAACTTTACTTATATTTTCCCAAGTCTAAAACAAATATGTATGTAATCTATTATACATCTCAGTCAAACTGCTAATTGCCTATTATCAGAAAATAACTCAAAATTCTTAAAACTCACTTATTGTTTTGCATTTAGAGATGCTTTAATTAGTAAGTATGTTCAAAGATAGTTGCTTTAAAGTTTGTGACAGTTAATGAATAAGATTATGGCTTTTTTACCTGTAGTATAAAAAATACAAGATAATAACTATAATTTAAGCCTTAACTTAAAATATTATAAGATTAAACTTTATCTGTCTTCTTGATTCAGGCTATTACAAAATAAATATTATAATGTTGAAGTAAATAGATAAAATTTAATTAATAGTCTTTCTAACTAAACAGGAATGGTTCAAACAATTGCATATTATTTAGAGCCAGATAACATTTGTGTAAGTGATTTAATTGTTATTAATTTTCTAAAAAAGGTTAAAGTCATGGACATTTGTTGGGTTCTATGGATTTTAATAGAAATAAGATAAACCTCACAGGTCTTGATTGAGAACAACTTTGCAAAAGTTTCATAGAAGTTGTTATAGATTGCTAAGATAGTTGGCATTGAATTGGTAATCTTACAATTGTACTAAAATCACTCACCATTAACATCCTGGCATACCTTTTCCCTAAGCATCGCTGACTCTTATGTACTTTCTTACCAGGACTTCTTTTACACTTCCTAAACTAGGAAAGTACGCAAGGCTCTTCAATTTCTATGCTAGCTTGCATATAACAACTATAAAATTATAATTCAAGGTTGCTGAAACCTTTTAACTAGCCTTGTAATTGATAAAAATCATATCGCACTTATTATTACAATATCTCAAACAATTTATCCTGACTCGACAATCACATAGTTTTCTCACAAACTTCCACTTTTGGCGCAATTTCCAGCGCGTCCCTTTGAAGACGTCAAAACCAAAGAGTATGTAAGTCAAAGCTGTCAAACCGGCGCGGCGGTCCTTGGATTCGTCCATTGAGCCAAAAACCAAAGTATACACACATTCGAAAAACTATTTCTTAATTTACTGTATTTTGATTTTATGTATTATTAGTACATTGTTTAGTTATTCTACTGCATTATGATTTTCTAAAATAGTATCTATTAGTGAACTGTGGCAAATGTACTAGATGAAGACGAATTTATTTATTACGTTGGTTATAAAACAAAACATCTAAAGGTTTTTTTTTTTTCAACATTTCTCATATCAGAACAGGTTGGGTTGTTACAGTACCTGTCACTATAAATACGCCTCACGTGAATGAAACAATCGTGCTATTAAACATGGCTTACATGGGGGATGAAGTTTATTAATCAAGGAGTCAGCCATAGCTTTACGATAAAGAAACAATGTTGCCTGACATAAGTGTGTTTAAATTATTACTAGTTAGTACCTTTTTCGTTATTGGTATGCCGCCTGCCGCTTAGTCACTTCTTTCTCACAAATTATGTCTTACTTGACTAAAAATTGATGTTTCATTTCTTCTTACCTCTGACGATGATTTATTTCTGGTGATATATCTCATTTATTTTCACGACGCTTTTCCCCACAGTTAAAAAATAATTATCTATTAGAAATTATCATTGAAGCACTGAGCAATAAAATAAACATTACAATTTAGCAGCACCGGCTGTGCGATTTTCAATACTTTCGTGCAATATTCATCTACCTATTCTACGCGTGTAAAGTTCTATGGAATAATCATGGGCAAATCCAGTTTATTTATTTTATGCGCCCAATGTATGTGACCCTCCATCACCATCTTGAGACAGTCGCAAATAATACACAGGCTACAGTCGATTCGCGCTTAACGCTTTTTTTAATAGTTTATTTCCTAACCCCGCGTCGACAGCTCCGATGTTTTCCTAATAACCTGTTTAACTAATCATAACGTTTATTTTCGTTCGGCACTGAACGATCACACGTCCGGACTCTATTCTGTTTCTGTTTCTAATCTCCGCGTTTGTTTTGATTATTTTAATTTTTCATTGAACACAACACTACATGGATCAGAGAATAGCGCGCGTAATCCGGTGATTCGTGTCAAATTGTTTTGCATTTGCAAACAACAACGAAATGTTGGCTAAAATAACGTACCTATTAACTTTAACCGCAAGTTTACTTTAAATTAAGGTCTTCTACCATATTCTAGCTAATGTTTGAGTGGAAGTCTTAACCCTTTTACAAATATGACATCTCAGAAACACTAGCTCCCTATTAGGCGCTGCAGTTTTCGAACTACGTCTACAAGACTTACTTATTTCAATCCCAAATATCTTAAAGATATTTTTTTTGCCTCATAATACGCATGATACCTAAATGACTCCGATCTTTTGATCGTCTTCAGTTATTCACTGCTTGATATATTTCTGGCTTTACATCTAATTAATTCGCTTTGGCAGCTGTACGGGTCTAAATTTTTCTATTTTAACTACAATTTTAATTTAAGGATTGTGCTTTACAGAGTATCAACCTCCTTTTATATTTAATTATATTTAAATTGGTTCTGCGGTTCAAGCATAAAGTGATAACAAACAGACATACAAATATTCGCATTAACACTATCGGCACATGTATGGATGCCAGTAGTAGTTTTGTTTTGCATAATAATTCTTAAAAACAAAGGAAGACCCTTGCAACCAAAGGCGATACCCACAGAACTTTTTATGTTCTGTGGGGATACCACTACCAAAAGGATAAGAATAGTCACACAGACTACATCTCGGTAAATGTTTCTTAAATATAACTAATACATTTTAAAACATACTCTCTAAATGTATCTTTTAAGTGTCTTTCTAATGGGTGCTTGATGAAAGCAGTCCCAAGTTTTTGCCCAAGCTTGTTAGTTAAAAGCCGCCGATGGCATATGTACGATGTATGACTCGACACTATTAGCATCCGAAATTAGATGAAATTAATTTAGGGAATAGTTGACTGTACACCCGGCAGGTAGCACTTTTTTCTAAAGATATAAAGAAGAACTGGGAACGGTAGCAAAACTATTCGATTATTTTCAAAAAGAGCGTATCGATGTAAATAGAAAACTATTAATACTGAAATAGAAAGAATTTTACATATCTAATCATGGTTTAACACGGTATTAATGATTTTTAGGGATTGGCGCCAGACGCAAAAAAGGTTAAATTGGTTTGCGAAAAAAGGTCATTGTTGTTAAAATGTTTAACTTGGAACCAAAAATCGTGTTTGAAATGTAATATCATGAGCCGTATTATGTTTTAATTATAAATAACTATCTTTGAAAGACAGTACTACAAAAAATAAGCAATCCAAGGATTTTGAAATATATAAATTACTAGCTGTTGCTCACGACTTCGTCCGCGTCAATTTCTACAAATTTTTTTTACTGATTCTTCGCTCCTATTAGTTGCAGCGTGATGTTATATAGCCTAAATCCTTCCTCGATAAATAGACTATCCAACACAAAAAGATTTTTTCAATTCGAACCAGTAGTTCCTGAGATTAGCGCGTTCAAACAAACAAACAAACTCTTCAGCTTTATAATATTAGTAGGTACATATAAATAAATTCGAATGACTTTGTTCCGAAGTAAAATTTATTCAATGTTATTGACAAGCACCAATACTAACCACTAAATCCCTTATATCAAAGTGTAGAACAAAATCAATAAAAAAAAAGTATGCATCACCCCTAACTTCGAAGGGTCAGGCGTGACCACTGGCTGCAAATCGTATAATTTGGCGAAACAATCCAAGCCATGAATGGCCGTCGCGGCCAACACTTGTCACCGATTGCGAACAAAACGTGCCAAACGCACGCTCACATTGTTGCGAATCGATGAAAAGTCAAAAATGAAAAATGTCCTTAGAAACACGTACACAATTTGCGAAAAATATTCTGTACGAGACAGTCCCTTACTTTGTTATGTTAAAATATACACATTTATAAAATTATTTACGAACTAGAAAATTTCCAGCGAATTTCCAATGTCTGAATTAGTTCAGATAATGTGCCTGGTAATATATTGACAATGAAACAAACGCTATCATGTAAGCTAAAATTATCGTTTATGTCCTAAAGTTTTCACAAAAACACATTGAGAAAATTCGAAGCGGATATTTTTAAATTATATTTACCTAATTAACATTCTTTTTATGTTTTATTTTAAACTAACATGACATAGGCAGTTCATTTTAAAAAAATCTACAGCAAGACTTTATCAATTTAAAAACGTATAGATTTAAAATTACAAAGAGATCCTTTGAAAAATCCAGACAGCCTTCCTAATGAAATCCGGAGACAGGTAATAGTTAAAAAGGGAATGTCGTACCGGCCCCACTGAAATGAAATAAAATGACAATATGTCGGGAGCTATACCGTCTGACAATGGGGATTCGACAAAGGAAAATTTTAAGACGCCGCTCTGGGAACACGATAAAATTGCAATGATATTAAAAAGTATCGTTCCCAAACAAAATGTTATCTTCGCATATACATGTTAATTGTTTTAAAGTTTTAAGATTCAATTAAAAGTATCCTTTGAAGTAGACAAAGACGCGAAGCCTGTATCGAGCAGTCTTAGCGAATTAGAAACAAAACGGATTCGAGAGTCTTTCTGAAGATGACGTCTCTCTCTGTTCGAGCAGTCATTGAGTTTCCTTTGTAATTAAATATTGAAATTAAGAAATGAACAGCCGCTAATTACAAGAGGTTGTCCCTTGGGGGCTGATTATGCTAGGGCACCATTCGCGGAAAGGGATGCAGGGACGAGAGCTCCTGTTACGATTAATATTTAACATTTTAATGTTGCCGCTGCCAGCTTATTATAAATTTGATTTGCTAACTTGAGACGATTAGTACTTATGAAGTAAAGGAGAAAGTTTTAATTATACCCTATTTTCACAATAGGTAATAATTTCCTCTATAGATATAATGGTGAATAAATGTTTCTAATGAGAGAATCTCATTTTAACTTTTATGTGTAAAAGTTGACTAACACTATCTATACGTATGTCAAGTGGCTACAATTGACAACCTCTTCTTTTCGAGTTACAGTCAAAAAAAACTATAACAGATCACAGGAAACCGCTAGAGAGTGTAATAAAAAAAAAGAAATAGAGTCATAGTAGAAACATAAATTAAATGTTTGGACATTTCAATTATCCGGACCACGTGGCGTGCCAACAATGATGTTCGTGCCAACAGCAATAAAAAATTAAAAAAAGGAAATGCTATAAATAATGCCTTTGCGCGTATCTTTAAAATAATACTTACACGTATTTTATCTATCAGATAGACTAATAAGACATTTTCTTATTAAAAATTACCAATATAGCAAACGTACAATCATTGAAGGAAACTAAAAAAATATGTAATGATTTTATCATGGCGAGATCGGATCTCCGATGTAATAGGATCGAAACAAAAATACATTTGGAATGTCTTTATTAACTGTCATCGAATCAAGAGAAGCACCGGGAGCTGTTTAATACCCTATCAGACAAACGTAATTAGTTTTGTAAATAAAATGCCTCGGAGAAATTGAAACGTACAGCTACCTGACTGCTGTGGTGACTTGCTACATTATTTATAAGGATCGTCGAGTACAATAGTGTAATAATAATTAAATATTCCGATATCAAACTAATCACAGTCCCATCTTGCATAATCCAAATAGTCTAAGATCCTACCATACAACGACCTTCACCGAGCTGTTTATTGAATGAAAAGTATTTTATATTAAATTATATTGCAAATGGGTTGACTAAAAAAATTCAGTCCAGAGTATGATTAATTAACAATTTTTTTTTAATATTTTTTTTTATTGGTTTGGTTAATAGACAAATTTCATACCAATCGAAAATATGAAGCCCATAGAATATGCAAATGTTAGGTTGACTATTTTTTTCCCGTCACAACTCTTGAGTAGGCAGATATAATCAGGTAAATCGATACTAGTAACTTGCACAGGTCTGGTTAATTAAATAAAGTTAAATACAAATAAATATATTTAATTATAAACACGGTGGTATGGGGTTGAATGCAAAAAAAAGTCCTGAAATTCGGTTGTCAAATTTTAAAAATTCTACTCTGGATTAAAATTTTTTAGGCAACCCATTTGCAATATATTTTTTGGCATATTTAATTGTATATAAAATACTTTTCATTCAATAAACAGCTCGGTGAAGGTCGTTGTATGGTGGGATCTTAGACTAAAATGAAAAGTCATAATCCAAGTGAAAAGTTTCTTGTTGTAGTAATAAATTCACTTCCAATAAAATTAAAGAACGTCATTCAGATTATATCGTACCGTTTCAAATACAAAAAAATTAAATAAGATAATCTGCAATATTTTGAATAGCATATGAATTTTCTATTACCGGAATTTTCATAAATCAACACTGATAATAACAGTTATTGGATAACTAGGTTCATCAAAATTCAATACGATGAAATGGATTGCTACTGGTGTTGATAGGTTGTGATTGTGACTGTACTTGTTGGGCGTCAGATTTATGTCTTGTTATTTTATTTATATAACGCGTACTTCACAAGACTTATACTGTAATTGTAAAACGAAACATAATCTCGACTTGTTTATAATCAAGTTGATTGCATTTGATTTTATGGTTGAGTATTACTTCCACAAATATCGTTCGTATAAGTAGTTGAAATTTTTCGTTGTTGTAACAAATTATGCTAATAAAGAACAAACAATTTTGCCCTTGGGACGGGCAGCATTAGAAGAACATCTTTCTTTGCGGACATGAAATAATTGTAAAGTAGAATTACGGTCGCCAAACTTTTCCACCCCAAACATTTTTTATTTAATTTTTATTTTTACGACACGATTAAACGCGGCTTTGCTTTCACTTTTTATTGTTACTGCCTATGTGCCCTCTAATTTTTGGCTTCAATTGCATTTTCTTATTCTGTTTTATTAAAACATTGTCTTTAATGATAGGGGTTTTCATAATTAGCGGAGTTTTGCTAAGTTATCGTTTGTTTTTTCTAATTTAAAATATTGGTTTAAAGTATTTTGCTTATTTTCGCTTGCAATTATTATAAGTACTCCATTGAAACCACACAATGCATGTTTTGAGGTCTTGGCTCCTAAAAATAAAATATTTTGAAGATTTGGCCATAGAAAACCCCAATAATAAATGTCTTGCTAAACATCATCTATTGTAAACTCGTGCGTGGATAATAATGTTCTGTTCTCTTCTTCTCCAGGTACTTCTCAAGGTGAATAGGTATTATGTCTATCTAAGGACAAAACCCATCTAGCCCCGACCGGAACTCTTCTAGAAAAATAGACCACCGCTTTTTATAAACGAAATAATTTATCATGTTTGCGCTGAACCCAAGACAAACTGCTACTGCGTTTGAGTTTACCGTAGATAAGATAGCGTTCGTTTGTTTTACCTTGTCTACCGAATCTTGGGCCATTTTTAAGACAGAGCTTCATTGTTCGGGCTAACACCCAAACGCCATTTCCGAAGTGAAAAGGAAATAGGGTATCATGTGAAGTGTTAGGGCGTTGATGTGCTTTACTCTGTGGACACGTTAGCATTTACAAAGATATTTTTTATTATTCCTGTATAAAAATTACAAATTTACTTCAATTTAAAATTCTTCACATTTTTTACACAAAATTCTTAACGTATTTTTCCTTGCGTGCTTGGTTAGTTATCATTATAATTTGTTTAAAGTAACAAACATACTTTGATAGATAATTATAATGTAACCCAGTGATCACAACAAAACATTATGTAAATACAAAAGAGACACCAATGATGAAAGTATAAAATTTTGCCTGAAATGTCAAAGGAACTGCAACTATAGAAATGCAACATAAGGTTCAATTTCATATGACAAACAACGATGTCGTACCAAAGGAGATATTTTTGGGTGATGAAACGGCTTAAAAAGAGTTTAATTTAATATGTAAACATTCCCATACGGGTAGTAGTGCCGTGACGTGTAAATAATCGAACGTTCGAGAAACAAAAACAATAGAAAAAATATACAGATTATGACTATGTATTAGCTTACTGTAAGCTGTCAGCGGGATGCTTTTGGTCTTTTTAATTTTTAAAATCTGGGCCTTGGCCAGGGAAGGATGTTTACACCACGTAAACGGTTTGATTTAGTGTCATGCGTCGGTGATAGAGAGTGAGTGTGAAGTTGACTAGGAGTGGAGAATAGTAACACAAATATAATAACAAAGACTCGAGAGTCTATTCATAGTTTGTCGGTAGTGTGATGCTGTTTATGTTTGTAATAGCTTCACGTGGCGTTTAAGATCCAACGACTTTAAAGTTTCGTGCTTATGAACTTGAACTATCTACCGAAACAAGATTGATAACGTAACTTAGTGTTATTGGCCAATTAAGTATATTTAATGTATGTATTAAATGAACACATACATAACACACTAGCATTCAGACATTACATACATATTATATTTGCGTTGTTTTTACCTACCTACCTATACGATACTATTTGCTTAATAACTTACTATTAATAGGAAAATTTTGTCAATAGAACTAATGTATTGCCAAAATCCAAAAAGAATTTGTGAATCTTGACTACTTACCTAATATTAGAATATCCACTGAAATCGGACATTAAATGGGGTTAGTGACACAATTGCAATTAGAGAAGTTTAAAGGGTAATTTATAAGTGTGTAAAATGTAATTTTCTGGTAAAATATATTTGGAAAAAACACGGAGAATCTCGACCCGATAGCATGGGAAATACATTTTTGGAATTTGAAACTTTTTCCATGCTACTAATAAGTACTCGTAAAAGTTATCTATTTAAAAACAAAAGCAATATTCGTTAATCAGAACTATCTCACGGGAGTCATACTGCTTCGCTAGGTTTTTTTATTGGGCTTTGAGAATGCGCCGATTAAAAAGCCGACAAAGTAAGGTCACTTTCTGAGCTGTTAGTTTATCTTTGCCATTTCAATGTTGAAAGCACTGTATTTTCCTTTATCGGCATGTTCGTCGATCAGAAGTTGTGGTGTGTTTGCTGAACTATCTATCAGGGTATATCTGTCAGAAATATCTGGGGAGTCCTTTGTGATGTTATTTGAACGGCGACAGAGGCGGTGAGTGATGAATATTGCCAAGCAAATATAACAAAGCAAAACTATGAACGGTGTTGGTTTCACTGGGGTCGCAAACTAAGGAGTGCTGTAGAATGGAATGCATTTTAATTTTGACATTTTCTGTGGTTCAGATATCTACATATATCAATGTTTACCATAGTATTCCTATTCTGTATTTACCGTAATAAGGTCCTTCTACTACTACACTCCTGTACAGTGTTGTGCCGATACAAAATGGAATGCCACCATCCCATCTCTTTCTATGACTGTTGTAAGAAGCGACTAAGGATTACTGCCAGAAGGAGACGTGCAGCTTTGTCTCCTCTCTACCATTGCCCAATCTGTGACGGCCAACCCGCCCGCCAGGCGGGGTGATTATGGCTAGATCCTCCTTCTGAAAAGGCTGGTTTCCAGCAGTGACACTGATGATAAAACTATACTAAAATTGTAAGAAGTGTGTAATTTTTTGTCTATATCTGTTTTTGAAACTTTTTTTACTTATTTGAGAAATAACTAGTGTAAATTAAAAATAAAATTCCTTGAATATAATTTTCGACTGCCTGGATGAGGCTTGAACCCACAACTTTCTGATAATCAGGCGACTGCTCAACCTCCAACTGTCATGTAGCCAGAAGCATTGATGAAACTTCACTGGCTTACAGCGTAATAGTATAAAGCCTTTTATACATTCATCGGCACAAACAAAGTTGCAGCAGCACTGAGGCCTTTACTCCGCAACACAATGTCCGTATATTCGAAACCATCTGTCCCTATCACTCATACCGATGTCTTAAAGTATCTGAAAGAGGCAGATATATCCGTATATACGTGCTTCGTGTTACAGAGTAAGGCCTCTGGTTTGAGCAGTCGCCCGGTTAGAGGAATGTTGTAGATTTTACTGTCACTTAGGACAGTAAAAAATCTAGTATCTTTCAAGGAACTGTAACAAAAACTTTACTTTCATCAAAAACTTTACTAATTGGAAATATAGGTATATTCGTACTCCAAGATTTTCTGTCAAGTAGTTATTTTTAACTTTTATGTAGAAAAATTAAATCATTTATAGACGTAACTTCAAAAGAAACTGGCAGTGCAAAATTAACTTTCAAAGCTGTGTACTCTCTGCTTTGTAAAACTCTATCATGTTAGCGCACCAGTATAAATCGTTCGGAAATCGTTTGGTAATAAATCGAACGGTTTTTAATGGCATTTATCGCAGTGAGCTTTGCAGTATTCAGATTACGGGTACGGGCTAAGTGGCCGCGGGGGAGCGGCACGTGCTCCTTATCTCTGTCCCTCGACACTTTCAATATTCGATTTCGTCGCGCCGCGGTTTTGTTTAGATTTTTTTTACATCGTCTTCTTGCCGCTGACTGTACCAACACAACCCGCCCGCACCAAAAATAAATACACGACTTTTAAGTTCATTGACGCAATTATTAATTATGGAGATAGTTAAAACTGATTCGATTTTTAATTACCACGCTTTTGTTTTTGTTCGATGTCTGAAAAAATACAATAACTGCTTTACGTTTGTTATTTACATGAAACTTAAAAGAACATCGGTCAAATTTCAAAGACGTTGAACCTGACACTTATTATAGATGGGCACTTTGAATTTTGTATGGTTTGGTGAGAAAACATCATTGTAAATATAAATGTAGCAAAATTCATCAAAAACTTTACTAATTGGAAATATAATTATTTTTACCTTTTTAGGTTAGGATAACATTCAATAATTTTCAGAACCTTAGGTATTACTAAGGTTTTGAATTAAATTATGGTGAGAAATGTGTATAATAGTGAAATGTATATGGGAACTAAGACAAGAAGCAGCAGATAGCAGAGTCCGTTGAACAAAATGCAGGTCAAAAGAAATAAACATAGAACAAAATATTCCACAGTACGTGTCGAAGTACTAAATCTATGGTCGAACCAAACGCAAAAATCGACTGCAAGGCAAGTCATTTTGAAAACTGACGTTCCTTTACTCGCTTTCAAATGTCATTTGAAACACATTAATATTATTCCCCGAATTCAACGTGTGAAACCTTTGAAAGTAGTGATACTAAAGCTATTTTCAAAACAACATTGTGCTAAAATCGTAAGTAATATTTTTTAAGTGAAAATATATTGTGCTAGTAATTATTTAAGAACGCATAACGAAACTTATTATCGATGACAAGAGCTTTTGTCTCTGGTCGGACACGTTCAAAAGCTACAATAATGTTATCCCAACCTAAAAATAATTTTCGGAAAATTATTTATTTCTCAAAAACCTCAAGTTCTTCCGATATATAAATAACTAGCTGTTTCCCGCGACGTCGTCCGCGTCAATTTCTGTTAATAAGAATTCGATTATTATTGCAACATTTTTCACTGATGCTTCGCTCCTATTGGTCGCAGCGTAATGTTATATAGCCTAAAGCCTTCCTCGATAAATGGACTATCCAACACAAAAAGATTTTTTTAAATCGGACCAGTACTTCCTGAGATTAGCGCGTTCAAACAAACAAACAAACAAACAAACAAACATACTTTTCAGCTTTATAATATTAGTATAGATTTATAAAATATAGTTAAAAATACCTTATTTTTTAAAATACAAGTTATTAATGCCCACGTTCAGGTTAGATTTGGCTATTGTTCTTTGTTGTTTTGTGAGATCATGGCTTAACCCCCCGACGCGGTTTAATTTTTTCCCTTCAATCGTCATTATACCCACATCAGTCCACTGCTGGACACGAACCAATACAAAACATGTACAATTTGGCGTGTGGAGGAGGAAAAACGCAGCTGCAGCCCGTCTTCTTCTGGACGTAATAACATATTGTAGAAAATGGGATATTTACGTTAAATGTTAAAATAAAACCTTGAAATAAAAATCTTATTTATGTTCGAACTTTTAGTAAAATTCAATTTAAAAATATATTTTATTAATTTATGTTTTGGTTCTTTTCGGCAATATTGTTTATTTAGTTTACTCAACTGATAAAAAAATTTTTAGGTTGGCATAGCACCACACAGTATGTATGTATCTATACTAATTAATTATGAACCTACTTTGGTAATAATATAAATTTTTTGTCATTTTGGCAGTTCTTTGAATTCTTCTGAGTTATATAAATGTCGGCTACGACACGTTGCATGCAATGCGCTGCGAGTAGATATACCTCTATCAATCGATCGTAGACCTATTAATAAAAAGCCGCGATACAAAAGATTTTAAACTGTCTTTAAAACTGGCAAAATTCATTTGAATTTGTCAAATGTTTATTTCAGTAACTTAGCCTAATACAGTTACAAGTAGCTTCCTATTGAGCAAAGCAAAAGTGCTTGTCTTAGGAAGCACAAGATTACTGTCATAATCTGAATAGTGGAGTGCATAAAGGACACATAAAAAAAGCGTCAAGCTATAAACGTGCTAACACAAAAATTGTACATATCTATTGCATTGTTTCTAACCTATAAAATCATGTTCTGTCACTATTTTTAAGTAAAAAAACTCAATGTTTTAAAAAGACAAGCTGTCTAATCTTATTACTTACCAGCTTATCCATTTCGCAACAGATCTGCCCAATCAAAATGCAAACCCTTCGAAAAGACACGAAACGAAAAAAATTAAACCGCAACGCAATCGTACATAGGGTGACCAGTTTGTCCCTACTCGCTTAGGATTTGACTTTACTAGGATATAACTTGCCTTTTGAGGTTAGTTAAACTATAAATTTTCTTTTAAAATTATTAAATGTTGCTGCACGAACTTATCTGGAAGCAATGATAAAGTAAAAATATGTTTGTGTAAAAGTTCTATAGATACCAGTAATAGCAATAACAAAATATTTTAACAAATCATTGTGTTTTACGGATTACTCCTTTGTTTTTAGGTAATGTCCTAGTTTTACGAGACTGCAAGACACGAAGTGGAAACCCTAGTCGCACCCCTATGCGTAACCGAAAACGAACCGCAATCCAAGCTAATGGAGTGTCTCATAATGACGGTTCTGACATAAAAATAAATAGGCGAGACTCAGTTTCTGCGTAAGCCGATACTATGATAACAGCGCCCCCCAATAATTGCCGAACTTGCCGTAGTTGTAATGTAGTGGATTATGGTACCACTGTAATTGATCCGCGATGCCAATTACTGGACAGTGGCAGATATGGTATAATTTATGTGTTAGGACTGGAGTTCGTTTACGTGCTCAATAGAGAAGATCTTACTATACTTAAAATGATATAGCTAGCCAGGGTTTTTGATACGAGGTCAATATCTTAACGTTTACTTTTCTAGTTACTTGAAATAAATAAATAAATTTAACGCTAATTGCTATATAAACATTCTATCATAATGTCTATTAATACCTTTTTTGACAACATGCTGACATTCATTAGCTTTTTAAAATAAAATACCTACTGTAAGTAAAAAAAATTCAATTTTTGTAAGGTACGGGAAACCTTTTCAGCCGTATGTAGAAGTTTTGATGGATAGAAAGGAACATAATTATTCTAACAGTTAATTATTTGTCCGGAGTATTCTCTTATTGTGCGATATTACCCTTGTTTTCACAAAAACAGTTTTGTGTGTCCTGTGACGTGTTCTAAGTAAGTGTAAAGACCCCATAAATGTCCACACGAAAAAGGCTTGTCGCTAGTATTTGTGTAGCTAGTATATTTTACGAGAGTAAGTAGGAGGAGGTCACACGGTCCGCACGCAATAGGCTTAAGGGCAAAGATTTAGGTGACAAAGTTTATTGCGTCCAAGAAATACTGATGTCTATTACGCGCACATAAATCAGGGATGGGAAAACAATAAGCGTGAAATTGTGGAAACTGCGGCCGACGTCTTCGGCGCTAAATCTTAGGGCGAAATAAATAAAAATAAATCCGAGCCTCCCTCACGCGAGCTCTTGATTTATATCATAACAGCAACAAATGCACGGGAAGTTGCTTTTTAATTGAAATTAATTTATAATCACTTTCGCGTTTGTTCGTTTCTTTGTTACATGGATTTACGCCTCATCGTTCCAACAATTGTATTCATGATGATTTTATTTATTTTGGTATCAACGATGGTCTAATGAAAGAGAAGTTATACAATTTTACTATTTTTATGAACTATAATTGCCGATCGTGATCATGATTGTTCTGATTTTCTATTCGCAAAATGATAGCGATATTGTTTTCTGTAATATGATGAATTTACGTGCCAAGTTGTTTAAAATGCAACGGTGAAGTTGTAACGTGAATACCACGACGTTCGTGTGTGTTTTTGTATTATTTTTGCATTCGTTTTATTCTAATGTAGGTAGTTTAAATAAAATTGGCTGTGTGTTATGTGCCAGCACGAACACAAAAATCAAATAACCCTATCCCTTCTTTTCCATGGAGTCTTAAGGCCGGTCCCAATAACCTATCTAAAAATAAAAATAAATAAAAAAATAATCTACCTATCTTCAGTTTTGGCATATCGGAGATAGAAAACAACTTCTGTCTTTGTTTCTCTGGACGGCAAAATCAGAGACAGAAGATGTTTTCTATCTCCGATATGCCAAAACTGAAGATAGATAGATTATTGGGACCGGCCGTTACAAGACACGACTAAAGGTTTTCGGCTTTAAAAAGACAGCGTCGTCTTCTCTCCACCATTCCTGAAAATACGAATGCCAAGCCGTCAGCCAAACGTGGCTATTAGGTATAGCAAACCGTTTACCTAGAGAAGCCTGTGTCCAACAGTGGCCTAAAGTAGGCTGATCACGATGATTGTGATAATGATTAGAAGAAAGATATAGAACAAGAAGTATAACCCTTACTTGAAACTTGCAGAGAATGCTGCAAAGCATTAGGTCCTAGCATTAGTTAATCCAATATACAGTAAAAGGCAGCAATGCAAAGAGCATAAAAGGTTTAAATAATCGATATTATTCAAGAATAAATGGAAATTATATAATGCTAGCTACTTTTATTACTAAAACAAAAAGACGCCGCTTCTTGAAGTAAGTTGACTATGTTTTAGAAGGGTTGCACCAAACTTCTAATTCGCTTTGATGATGATATTTAATACAGGTTTTAGTATCTAATAACAAAAAATACAGACGTAATGTTGTATGCTTACTTGCTTGCTTATGTTTATTTTAATCATATGATTGGTTTAAAATCATATAATTAAAATAAACAAGTTACATAATTAATTTCTGACTGAACGAACTAAAACTTTAACACAATACGAATTTGGCATGTGCTCGCATGATTTGGTGTCAGTCTTCAGAACAGTTAGTTTTTACCAAATATAAAGTTATAACTGTGAAAGTCCTCAGCATTACCATGGAGGTATACAAAACGGGTACTGCTGAGGAAATTCGAAATGCTACTGTATAGTAGCAGATCCGATGTCATTTCTAACTGTTGAATGTTGTTTGCCAATTTTCTCTACCTTTGATGTACAGGCAACGGCAGGTCAACCTACCCAAAAAGTTAAAGGTCATTGAATTGATTCTCAACTTTAAGTCCAACAAGTAGAGATCAATATCAATTGAGAAAATTTGACGTTTTGTGGTAGGTTGACGTGCTGTTGTCTGTACGTATCTTATCTCTCTCGTTTACGCACGTAACAAAGTTTTTATATAAGTAATTATAAAAATACATAATCAAAGCTTCATTTTTATTGTTTTACACTGATTCAAAATTTTGTTTTTGCATTTGTTTAACTTAAACTCCTCAAGAAATCACACCACACAAATTTAAAAGCTATGCAAAGTCTGGGTTTCATTTTTCTTGTTTTTACAGTGTTAAAAAATTTTGTTTTTGCATTTAAGTACACATAAACTCCTTAAGAAATCACACAAATTTCTTAACTGGTTTAGGGTAAATATTATAGTAAGGACAGGCAGGAACCTACATACGATATCGATCCTTGTACTACTATTAGTAGCATCGTAGCATACTCAAGTCACACATCTTTTCAGTTATATTAAGTTTCTCATTCATTAATATTTTGCAATCATCATTTTTACAACGGAAATGGTACTTGATTTGATATTTGATGAGGGCATTTTAATACATATTAGGTAGTACGATTTGACCTAAAATAAAAAAGTCATAATGTATAATGTTAGGGGTTCTCAAAGCAGTGTCATAACATACTTATTCAGGAGATCTAAAGGTTGTTAGGTAAGGGTAATAACAAGCCAACTAGCCTAGGTTAACATACGCATAAATAGTATTGTGAAGTCTGAAATGAGATATCATCATTTTTATTTTTTTCATTTTCATACAAATCAAGTTTTAGATTCCGATTTGTATGGAAATATAAAAAAAAAGTTGTGCGTGTACTAGTGTACACACGTAAGAAGTGAAACTTCTTTATGGCCTTATTTTTCGAAAAATGATCTACATGCAACTTTCCAGAAATTGGTTAAATTGGTTAAATTGGTTAAATTGGTTAAATTGGTTAAATTGGTTTAATTGGTTAAATTGGTTAAATATTATTTCACTTTACCTTTTTGCTATCGTCTGAACCAACCGTGGTAGGGGCAAGAAAAAGATGGCGCGTAACCGAAAAATGTGACGCTGTGACGCGCAACCGAAAACTTTTTCGTGACGGTCCGAAAACTTTTTCGTGACGGTAAATTTTTTCCAATGCCGATAAAGAAGTTTCACTTCAAAAATATGATATCACATTTCTGACTTCACCATAGTATTTATATGCATATACAGGATGAAATTTTAACCACTTTCCAAAATTTTTATAGGCATTCAGTATCGTGTTTAGAGCCTCTATTTATGAAGTTAAAAATATAAATCAAGTTTTCACCCGAAATTATTTTTTGCGATATAGTTTTCTATTTTTACGGTCCTAGACCTGTTAAAGTATAAAGGAAAAAATAGTATCGTAATGAATGAATGAGATGCGCGACGCGTAAAAAAAGTGTTGCTAGGCGGCCGTATAAATTTTTTTTGATTTTTAGCGGACATTTTCTAAGTGCTACAATCTTGGCATTTATGTACTGGGCTATACCAAAAGAAAAAAAAACCTCATTTGTGTTTTGTCTCGTAGGTTGATATATTAAAATTTGGAAAGTGGTTAAAATTTCACCTGTATGTTCGTTCATATGCTCCTTTCGGCTTGTTATACCATTAACCTAACACCCTATATAATTAAAAAAAAACAATATAAGTATGCGTTCAGACAATAAAATTGGTGACATGGATGTAGTTTGTCCAATGCACATTATCTAAATCAGTCCTTAATACTGCTTTCTAGAAAATTTCTTAGCATAACTTCCAAAAAGGGATAGGGAGGTAAATACGCCTAATAAGGCATCACACCGCAGAGTTTGAGAGCCCCTGAGAGTCAACCCACACGAGACCGCACCGCAAGCATTACGGTGAGAGGTGTCGCTGGCATACAATTTTTTTGCGGTGCGGTGTCGTGTGGAACAGCTCTGACGGGTACATGCAGTGTTCCATGTGCAGGCTAAGTGCATCGTCTTAAACGGCAGTAACGTGCTACTATGTCCGCAGCTCCAGACCGGGCCGACCTCCGAAGCGGGCTTCCGGCGTGGGTCTCTCGCTCGCAGCCACACAGTACCCGGGGCATCCCTTCAAGAAACACCGCCTCGAGAACGGGGAATACTCGCCGTATGAAAACGGACATATGAGCGGTAAGAAATCCTTTATTTACAGTAGAGTTTATATTGGCGCTATTTAATTTCGTACATAGGAGAGTTGGCCATAGAACTGGGTATGAATAATGCGTACGATGCGATCATCATCGAGTCACAAGGCAGTGTGTCTGCCGAGTACTTACGCTTTTATAATAAGTAAGAGCTAATTAGAGGCCAAGGTCTTTCAGTGCCCCTTAGACTACAGTCCTGACGTGCATATTGTATTTTTTTTACACAATTTGTTATTTTATTCGCTACTTAATAATGGAACTCAGAAAGAAAGAAAGAAAAAATATTTATTTGGCACCAACAGTTACTGTTATAACATTTAAGCACTAGATTAGTACTAAATAACTAAGACTAGATGACAATAAAACCTAAAACTAATGGCACCAAAATGGTCTCCGCTCAGTATGAGGCGATGCCGCAATAAGCGCGACACAGCCACTGGTATTCTGACTTAGTAAGTTTTATCTTCTTCAAAATCATACACTTAATTGATTCAAAAGTTTAATCACTAGCTTTTTGCCCGCGGCTTTGTCGATACAATATCTAATCTATCTTTGTAACAAATTTTATGAAAATCGGTTCAGTAGTCTAGGCGTGAAAGCGTAAAAGACAGAATTAATGACAAACAGACAGACAGTCAAACAGAGTTACTATCGTAAGAATACAACAGTAGCCAATTACATACGAGTACTTATAGCAAAGTACCTACACGTTTCTAAAAACACACAAACATGAACTCTTAGGTATCACTGGATAATCTTGTAATTCAGAACATAATTTTACAAATAATTTAAATTATTGTTGACAAAAAAACCGCAATCAGTATCATAATTGCGCGTTTTCATGATGCAATTTGGTGTGAAAAAAGTAATGAATTCATTATTCCAAGACTGATGACAAAATTACTTTATCATAAGATAATTTGATAGCAATGATATTGAATACGCTTAAGTTAAATTCAGGCTTAAATAAGAAATTATTGTCACGCCTTACGTAGAGTAGTCGCAAGTTATTTAATGCAATTTATACTTACGTGTTTTATTAAAATAATTGTACAAATTAATTTGTAATAGGTGTTAGTACTTATATAGTTCCTAGTGTAGTAAATTTTACCAATAATTGACCAACTGGTCAACCAGGGATTTGGTATAATAAAAATTGTTTATTAATTTCATAAAACAATTACTTGTGACTTTAGATATAACGTTTTTCTCTTGAGCTCTTTTTGATATGTTTAGTGGCAATTCAATGTTTGCAGTAATGTAAGACTAATTAATTTTCATGTAATCGATTTCTTTCATTGGACGTAAGTATTTTGTTCGTGCTAATTAGCGAGTAAATATCTAATAGCCTTAATAGTATAGGAAAAAATGTTGAACTAGCGGATGTAATTAGAGTAGGTTTTATTACTTTTATTATATAAGTACACAAAAAAACTCAACATATTAACTTCTAATTAAAACAATAGGTAATAATAAAACAATAAAAAGTACCTACAATATTTACAACTTATACCTAAATACAAATAACAGGGAAAAAATATATAATATATTAATCAAAAATAACAAAATAAACTATTAAAATGGTCCCAAAATACTGGCAGGCAGCATTACCTCGTGGTACGCGATGCTCAGTCGCTGTGCGAGGTAGCTGCCAGCTCTTGGGTCACCAGTCACCACTGATGTCAGATAAACGTTTCGTGTTAGAATTAGAATAGTTTTAAATTTATTATCAAAGAATAATATCGGAATCATTAGGTACTCCTACAAATAAGTTTGTGGTCCGTAGGAGATGATGGCTTTTCCAATAGGGGTGACTAAAGAATCGGATGTTTTCACCATCATTGGCCATACTTACTGCGATCGCCAATCCGCCTGCCAAGAATGGCGATTATAGTAAAATCTTCTTTATGTAGGGACCTATATTATGTCCTGTGCTGTAGACTGATGTGGGATGATGATGACTTCTAGAACAATAGACATAATGTACAATTATAAGGTATGATATACCTAGTCAGGTCATAAGTTCTGTCACACAATAAAAACTTTTGAATTTAGAATGCTGGCCACAAAAAAGTTTATTGATTCGAATTTCGAAATTTTCATGAAAATAAAAATGTGTACTTTTTAGAATTTTCCTCATTTTTAAATATGGAGTGGACACTTAAAGAAGACCGTGTCGCGGTTATTGCGTTGTATCGTTGCGTTTACGCACCAATTCAGATTTTCGACTTACTGAAAAATTTGAATATAACCAAAAGATTCGTTTATCTTCTATATATATAAAAATGAAAACTGATTTAATGACTGACTGACTGACATATCAACGCACAGCCCAAACTACTGGGATATAAAATCTGAAAATTTTCACCGTGCTTCCTTTTATAGTGTAGGTGAGCACTAAGAAAGGGATTTTGGAAATTCCGCCTCTAAGGGGGTTAAAAGGGCCCCATAAGTTTGTATGAAACTCCCTCAGTTTTGAAGCTAAGTCGATGAAAATTGGTATCCAGCTACCTGATTAGAAATTAAGAATGACGTCTTTCAGGATTTTTGAAAATTTAATCTTTAAGGGGATAAAAAATGGGGGCAAAGGTTGTTCGGTTCCGCGTCATATCCATACTCTTTACATATGTACTCTCAGACTTTACTTAGTTTGTTATGACATTCAATGTGTCAATCAGAAAATAAGTAGGCAATTTCTTACAAACAGAATGGTATTATTTTAGAAATTAATAATTGGCGCCGAAATGGATGAATTAACTAAATTAAAACGTGTGGAACTTTAATTAAAGGCTGCATTACAAAATTCGGCAGCCAGATACAAACCCTACGAGAAATTTCTGATTATGAATTGAAATAAGTGAGTGACCAGTTGGTGACCAGTGACAAATGAACAAAATTACCAAGAATAATTTGGAAGAGATACGACTACAAATATTATTACTGATGACCCACAGTTGGAAACTGAGATTGAAGAAAAAAGTAACCTTCAGGATATTACAACTAAAACTGCGGAGTTTCAATTCGATAGCACGAAACAATTCCATGTATGCAGAAGGTACTGAGGAGCAAAGTTCGGTCACAAGCAAATCTAAGGACATCTAAATTGAACTCAGTACCATTAGACAAGGACGAAACATTCAAAAACATCATTAAACGGTTGCATACTTACTTAAAACTGAACAGATGTGATGATATTATCGATACAAGGAAATACACGTTTCTAACATCTTTGAGCCCAGAATTACATCATAAAACGTATTATATTATATTTATGTACTCCACGGGATCCTTGTGAGTTAAAATTTGAGGAGTTAGTTAAAATTCAGTTAGTAAATTATCAACAACTCAAAATTGGACAGATTATAAAGATTTAACAATGGTGTTTGACGGAACTCTTGTTTGCATATCAAACTATAAAGCTCAATTAGTGCTTCAAGAAAATGTAACAGCAATTTTCATTTAGCCGCGACGTATTCCATACGCCTTGAAGGACAAAGTTGACGAAGAAAATATAAGGAGGCTATGTAACGAAAAGACAAAACTTGGAAATTCCTATTGGATGTCTTATCTATATTTAGGTACATATTCAGAAAATAAATATCGGTACTTACTATAAGAACGGTATTATTTAGAACTTAATCATTTTTAGGATTCCGTACCCAAAGGGTAAAAACGGAACCCTATTACTAAGATTTCGCTGTCTGTCCGTCTGTCTGTCACCAGGCTGTATCTCAAGAGCCGCGATAGCTAGACAGTTGAAACTTTCACAAATTATGTATTTTTGCTACCGCAATAACAACAAATACTAAAAACAAAATAAAACAAATATTTAATATATTTTAATATCCCATACAACAAACGCGATTTTTTTGTCCTTTTTTGTTCGATATTAATAATAGCAACAGGTAGGCACTTGAAATATTCACAAAACACTCAGTTATATTTTTAACTTTCATAATAAATAATTAAATTAATATTTGAGGGAGGTTCCCATACAAAAAAAAAACAATTTTTTGCCTATTTTTGCTTGATATCAATAAATGGTAACAGGTAGGCACTACATTAACTAAATTAATGTACGTACCTACTGTTGTTTTCGTAGTCAATGGTACGGAACCCTTCGAGCGCGAGTCCGACTTGCACTTGCCCGATTTTTGTTTATACGGTAGAGACAAATGTTGGGAAATCGAAAAAAGTGTATAAAATTACACTGTTGAGTACCTTATGACATTATCAACTATATTAAGCAGTACAAAAATACTTCCTAAACTGGGCATAGACCCGTATCTCAGGCAGAAAAAGGTAACAGGTGTGTTGCAACAACACTAAGCAGCTGACTGGTGGATTAAATCAATATAGACTGGTAGACCATTTCACAAGCTTCCATTTAGAAGATAATTTGATAAACTTCCATTTAGTAACGATTTATTTTTTCTAGGAGGCCTCGAGGCGCTTTTAAGGGCCTGGCAAAGTTTGTTTAGTGAAACTGCCTTTCTAACGCATCCAAATTATCTTTTTATTTAATATCCTCCATATTTAAAAAAATACACTTTTAAAACATGAAAATAAAACGCTGAGAAAAAAAATCAACTCACTTCATAATTCCGTGTTGTTTAACTTAGGATTAGCTACCACCACCCACCCACTAATGACCAAGCAGCAGTAATTAATGATGTTTTGCCGACATCATTTGAAGTTGAAGAAATATAACAATGTATAGACACAGTGGTCAGTACAGACGAATCAGTTCTCTATCCTGTCAAGTTTCTGAACACTATTTATCCTACTGATCATCCTTTACCATTTATGCCTCGAACCCACATCCCACATGAAAGTTTAGTGAAACTACGTCAGCTTTTTGGTATAAATTTTGTAAAGTTATAAGGATTTTTTTATAATTTAATATTTGAGGGGTGAAAACGGTGGAAAATTGTGTGGTTAATTATTTGTGTTTAACATCATATTGAGGTACTTGAAACTTCGTCTATCGATCATGAAGGGAGAATGACATAGGACTGCCTTTTCCAGAGCTCTACATCGATGCTGGTACTACACCGTCTAGCGGCCGGTCCTAATTACCTATCTATCTTCAGTTTTGGCATATCGGAGATAGAAAACAACTTCTGTCTTTGTTTTCCTTTTTATTGGGACCGGCCGTAAGTCGCCGTCCACGGTCCGATCTAGGTCTTTTATCCAAACGTAGTATGCAAGCAAATTGTCTTTGTAAAATCGCCTTCTTAACGCTTATGGATCGAGAAAAATGGATTTACCTACTTGTTTGGAACTACTTCTTCCAGAGCTCTACGCCAGTGTTGACCATATTCGAATAAAGCCTTGCAAGCTGCTTTGAATGTTTTGATGTACTACAGTATTGACAGTTTTTAAATTTTCAAATGATATTGCACTTTAGATTTCATGTAAATGCAAACAGATGTGGTGTGAGCTCGCTTGGACCACGGTACGCTAGGAGAACCAACACCGGATCCCTAAAACGATAGTTTAAATCGGCCCCTTTCATCCAACTATTGTATCAACGGGCCCCGAACGACGTATCGGCTCCCACTAAGTGCCCACCACCACCTCGCCCGAGATGGGCACCCTCGGCACCGTAGGCAAAGGAAGTGGAGGAAAAGAGTGGAGGAGAGGGGGTAGAGCCGTGACGAAAACTTTGTAACAGATAAAAACCCACGCGCGCGAAGCCGCGGGCATCAGCTAGTTGTACCATAAAACGATACAATGAAGACTCTAGTGTAGATGACAGGTCAAGAAGTGGTCGCCCTCGCTCTGTTAGGACTCCAGCAGTGATAAAAGCAGTGAAGGCGCGAATTCAAAGAAATCCCATACGTAAGCAGAAACTGATGGCCCTTCAGATGGGGTTAAGCAGGACCACGGTGAAAAGGGTGTTAAATAAAGACTTAGGGCTTAGGGCATATCGAAGAAAAACAGGACATCGTTTGGACGCTCGTTTAATGGACCTGAGACTGAAGAGATGCCGCGCTTTGTTGAAGCGGTACGTGGGAAAAAAGCATTGGGAAATTCTTTTTTCGGATGAAAAAATTTTTACCGTGGAAGAGAGCTACAACAAACAAAATGATAAGGCGTACGCACACAGCAGTGAAGAAGCGAGCAACCGTATTCCGCGTGTCTAACGAGGTCATTTTCCATCCTCGCTCATGGTTTGGTTGGGAGTCTCTTATTGGGGCTTAACTGAGGTACATTTTTGTGAGAAAGGCGTAAAAACGAATGCAGTTGTGTATCAAAATACAGTCCTCAAGAACCTTGTGGAACCTGTTTCTCATACCATGTTTAATAACAGGCACTGGGTATTCCAACAAGATTCTGCGCCAGCTCATAGAGCGAAAAGCACACAAGACTGGCTGGCGTCGCGTGAAATCGACTTCATCCGGCACGAAGACTGGCCCTCCTCCAGTCCAGATTTGAGTCCGTTAGATTACAAGATATGGCAACACTTGGAGGAAAAGGCCTGCTCAAAACCTCATCCTGATTTGGAGTCACTCAAGCCATCCTTTATTAAGGCAGCCGCCTATATTGACATGGACCTCGTTCGTGCTGCGATAGACGACTGGCTGCGCAGATTTAAGGCCTGTATTCAAAATCGCGGGGGTCATTTTGAATAAACTTTATTACCATATGAATCTATGTTTTATTAAGTTCATTTTGCTATATAAATGGTTACATAAATAATAAACATGTCTAAATTATTTCATATTACACATGTGACAGAACTTATGACCTGACTATGTATATAATTTCCATGACGTTTTTATCAAATGTCATTTTAATTCTGCTGTTCAGTATTTTTTGCCGTGTCATACTAGTTTTTTTTTTTCATCCACTTCGTGAATTATTGGAGTATTTCAAAACAATTTAATGTACTTTCGCTTATTCTCTGAATACTTTAACAGGAATTTCTGCCCATATCTTAATCTTATTATATAAAAATTTCATGTCACGTTGTTTGTCCGCGATGGAATCCCAAACTATTCAACTGATTTTAATCAAATTTTGTACACTATGTGCAGTTTGATCCAACTTGAAAGATAGGATAGTTATTAACTCAATTTATTGGCGCATTATTTTTTTATTGCACATTATTTGTATAGGGCAAGGTAATTTGGTGCAGAAAAACGCCATGTTTGATTTGATGACAATAATAATATCATTTAAGAGGACGTTATAATCAAATTATATTATTCTGAGGTGATACGAAGTTCGCGAGTCAAGCTAGTCATTATATAAGTTTTTCTTACTGTCGAAAATGAAAGAGGAAAAAAGTGGTAGAGTTGAAATGGTAGATTGAAAGCTTTGTCTGTTAGTTGTCGTGCTAATAAAGTTTTTCTTTTTTGTGTTTTCAAATCATTTAAAAGAGTAATTTAGATTAAAAAATTATGTCGTATTCTACGTGGGTACTGAGTAGAGGTTAATCGTCCTGTAATGAACATAACATGCCATGACACGTGATAACATCAAAATCGGGTTTATGAGCGCCCCAGATAAGCGCCGGATATGAATTCCCGTCTTCTCGGGTGGCATGCCTCCTCATTTCATATACAAATTACACAAATACAAAATTATCCCAGCACAAACGGAGAAAAGGGAATAAAGTGATTAAATAGAGCTCAACGCAAGACGGCTAGCAATCAATCATTTTTGTCGCTTACGGCTTTGTTGATTCTGTTGTCTTGCGTCCCTGTTGCTCGGGTGGTATTCGCGCGGTGTCTCGCTCGTGCTCGAAGTGTCGTGCAGACAAGGGAGCAATTACATTCGTGATGTTGCATAAGCGGCACTTGCTTATCGCGCGCTGCCGCGTCCGACTTGAGTGTAGTTGGTACTTTTTCCCTAAATTTGCAATTCGAAACGCTCTCGTAAGTGAAAAAGGCACAGGTTTGTTGTGACGGTATTGCTTTTTATTTGCGGGAAATGGAGTTGTTATTTCCAACTGTCGCTAAAATCAGTCAGAGGTCCTGTAAATTTTTAATTATGAAAAAAGTGTTTAGATCGAGATCATTCGTAGTATTTTTTATGCACATAATATACCTAATAACTAACAAAGATATTTAAAACAGCCTACTCCCTTTCTTACAATAGCTTTCGAACTAATCGTAGATTATATTACATAGATAACAAACAAATCGACATTCAGAAAAAAAAACATAACAAATAGATTCTTCTCATTAAAGAGTCTTGTCATTAGCTGTCTTATGCGTGCGCATTCGTTATTGTGTTACAGACGTCTATGCCTAGTTGGTTTTAATTATTTTACAATTAGTGGAAGATGGATGGTCTCGTAAGAGGATTGTTTTGAGATTTGAAATGTACGATCGATCTTGAGATGGGTAGATAATTTTGATACGTTGGGCATCTAATGCTCTCATAAGCTGATTTTGTAAGTTTAGTTGAGTTTACGCGTTTAAAAAGCTTTGATGTTACCTTTGTATATTACTATTTGTTGAATGTATAACAAAAGAAAAAAATAAGCAAAAAAAAAATGTACGTTTTATAAACGAGTATATAATATGTATATTAGGGTTTTTTGGGTTTTTTGGCTTTTCTTGCCAAGGACAGCAAAGAAGAGGATTTTCTTGCCAAGCACAGGCGTTCGGCAGGCTAGGTGTCTATCGCAGTTGTGTGTGCAAAAGAAAACGCTGCTGCCCATATTCTTCCGGTAGTACTGCCTAAGATTGATCGCCTTTAAAGACACCCACAGGACAAGAAGGGCCAGCCGAAACAATAAAGTGTTTTCATTAATTGACTTCAGCCAGAAATTATCATCAGCCTATCGCAGTCCAGTCCACTGCTGGACGTAGGCCTCTTCAATTGCACGCCACTTAGGTCGATCCTCGGCTTCTCGCAGCCAGCTTATGACAGCCATCTTGCGCAAATGATCATTCCACCTGGCCTGAGGGCGTCCTACACTACGTTTGCCGAGACGTGGTCTCCACTCAAGAACTCGTTTACCCCAGCGGTTGTCGGTTCTGCGGCTAATATGGCCAGTCCACTGCCACTTCAGCTTGCCAATCCGGTGGGCTATTTCGGTCACTTTAGTTCTCTGCCGGATCACCACATTTCTGATTTTATCCCTAAGAGAATCCCAGAAATCAAGCTTAGAAAATTAAAGCGTATTAAACATTTGAGTCTCTTTTGTTCATATTTCTATTACACAACACTAAGCCATCCAGTCAGTCAGGACTAGAGCACAGAGGACTTTAAATCCTTGGAAAGGTCGGTATTTTTTCTATAACAGTTCTTCATGGCATAAGGTTATGAGTTGATAAACATTATTCAAGGTTTAATAATTTACTCGCAACCAATAAGAGACTTCAAAATGAGGAGGAGGTATTCGATGTTTTTTTTAATTGTAATATACGCTGATCACTACGAGACAGTAAGGCCGATTTATAAGTTTTCTTTTGTTGAGTAGGAAAACCTTTTTAGTTGGTGCCACAAATATTTATCTTCCAGTTAAACGAGTTGGGCTATTGAGCAAACGTTATATTTCTCTATTTTCCTACCACAAGATAATTACTGTCACACAATACCTTATACCTTATTAATTAAAATATTCATATCTCGGCCTAATGTACTCAGATTAAAACACAACAATTAGTACGTTTAAATCACATTAAAGCCATTCTAATTAAATTCGTGCACGTATCAAGTTGCTCTGTATCCGTACAGCTCTAGAGTTAAGCCAATAATATTTTGACGAGTCGTTGACAGTGGTTTACAGTTGATGAAACAGTTGTACGCATACATATAGAAGTCCCGGCCAAAGCTTATTCATAACGGCCAGGTTTATACTATGTTCGTAACACAAAAGAGTAGGAAGACTAGCACCCAATGATGTCAAGTTAGAAAATACTAAAAGAAATATATTTTTATTGACAATCTTTTATAAATTTATTTACTTAAAATCATAACTAAAAAGTCTGTCAGTTGACTATATTCTATGCTGTGTTTAAAATCTATTAATAGTTATTTTTACAGCTCCAAATGGGATTTGATCCCAAAGCTTTTCACTAAGCGGTTGTCTGCTCTTTCGTAGAACTACCAAGAAATATTTTTTTAAATAATCGTATTTACACTTTTAATTCAATTGCTAAAAACACAGTTTTAGATCGAAAGTATAAATGTTGTAATATCATTGAATACGATGTCAACTACTTACCTAATTTAAGGAGCTAGAAAGAAATAGCTTGGAAAATTAAAGATTCTGCTTACATAGATGGTTAAATAAAGAACCAAATTAGGAGGAAAATGATCTGTTTTATAAAAAAAAAACTATGTAAATATATTTAATAACATATTTTTTTCTCAATCAAATTCAACGTTCAATAATCAAAATATAAGTCTCACCTCTCGGTTTACACAACTCACTTTGCCGTTGCTTAGTAACCTTATAGTGCGATTGTTGACTGAACTTTGTATTCGGTAGTTTTTTGAAATCATTTTTCAAATAGGTATTCTAAAGTTACTTCTGATTTCTTCTGACTTCAGATTTTGCCTTGTCTTGTCTTATCCTCCTAAATATTGGTTTATGCAGTTATGCAGTTTGTGAGCGATTGGTTTGGCTGGTTTATTTATATTGTGTTCTTTGTAAGCGTCACACATCGCTAGTGCTAATCTATACGTCACTCGCGTCTCTGTTTGAGTGAGCGAGGAGGCGGGTGGCCCATTTTCACCCCGTGAAATAATAGGATACGAAAACATCGGAGGCAGAATATAATCCTCCTACGAAGGTTGAACGGAATGGGAATAGGAATATGAAATGCGTTAAAGGGACGTGTCGGCCCACGTGTTTGTTGAAAGGGTTACTGATGTTTATCTTTAGACAGTAAATCAAAATCGATGCTCATTCCATAATGTGATTTGTAATAATCTTGTGATGATTTGACTTAATGATGTAATTATCATATTATATCTAATGATAATAACAATTTTGATAGATAGATATGTAATTTTTTTAAATCAGATATTCCTTCCGTATTTTACTGTAGTTCTGTAAAATTATTATTTAACTAAAAAACTCAACCTAAAGACGTAGGTAATCTGCAAGTAAAATATATTATATTGTGTTGGTGCCTCAAATGATATTTAATAGAGCAAATCATATCATTCCCTTATTACTTCCTACCAAAATTACGTAACCGCTTCTATTTACGGCAACCCTAATATCTGGAGAATGGCATGAAAATGACGTGTTGATAATAATTAAAGGTTCGTAGTGTCGCGAGTCGGCCGCCAGGGGGCGTAATGTACGTTACACGGATGAAGCTTTACATTCTGATTGAATCTGCATCTGAAATTAAGTAAGGATTTGCCTGTTTATGTTAGGGTGAGACGGATCAGACTATTACGTCTTTGCTATCCGGACTTGATCGCATTGTGAGCACGCTTGTAAAGATTTTGTTGTCAAATTTACATGGGGATATTGTTTAACAAAGAGGAATAATAATACACGTTATATCTTTGACAGGTTTGATTTACAGTAGCAGCTTTAATTTCTTGGCAAAAAAGCTCTTATAAAACACAATATAAGCTTATTACGTGTAGTCCAAAACGAGCCAAATCTCATTTTTACATAATTTTAATTTTATCAAAAAAAAAAATTAGATTTTTTGAATTCCTTGTTTTGGTGTGGGTAATACTTAAGCTTCTATCGTAGAAATAAGTGCTAGATTATATAGTTTTCAATAATAGCCTATACCTACCTACGTAATCAAAAAGTTTGAACAAAACTAGGCAAAGTAAATTTTAAGCCCAACTTTTAAATAAAAAGCAGAAACAAGAATACTCTTGTATTATGGTATTACATATTGCCTATTATGTAATTGTCAAACAATATGAAATTAACTTTTTATCTTTTAATTTTATAATATCAGAAAGAAGTCTTAACCTAAAAAATGACGGAATTCCGCAGGACATTCATATTAATATAGGTACACGTCATAGATTACTGACCCCAAATCGACCTACCTACGGAGTAGATAGGTCACTGCTTATCACATTCGCTGTGAAGTCTATTTTTAGTCTAATTTGTGAATGTCTTCTAATCTGTAAATTATATTATCTTTGGCGATCCAGCTCAAGTTTTCCAAAACTCAAAGCTAACTTTAAGTACCTAGCTTAGAAGATCATATCCGCTAAACAGTAAAGTAACTCAGAAAAAAAACTGATAACTAGTAAAGAAATATTTCTATCAAACACATTTTTGCCGA
This sequence comes from Anania crocealis, assembly GCA_949315895.1. Classification (NCBI taxonomy): domain Eukaryota; kingdom Metazoa; phylum Arthropoda; class Insecta; order Lepidoptera; family Crambidae; genus Anania; species Anania crocealis. The sequence continues at coordinate 6,032,391 of OX438856.1, forward strand.
GAAGTTGGCTCAAGATTACCGGTTACTATTAAAGAAGTGCGGAGCGGTAATTTATATTACTCATTAGTTAGTTAGTCACGTCTAGTTTCTTCTGCATACATCAGCAGAGTCGATGAGTTCTACATAAAACTGTAGCCCTCAACGGGCACACTTACAATCATTAAAAGCTTGATACTAACAGGCCTTCATTATCTAACCTGAGTTTTTGCACAGAATAACGCTTTTAATCATTTATCATACAACAAAAACCAGTGAATGCAGTACAATCACTGAATCGAAAGTTCAATTGTTTTTTCTATTTCAGACAATGCACATACGCAAAAACAGTCGATAAACACCGTTCAAGTCGGCAATCATAGCAATTTCTTGCTAGCCCAGCCGCGTTTACAATTTTAATGGTTAAAACATCAACTGGCAATTGCTAGCAATCAAACAAATTGCTCGCTGCTCTTATAAGGAAATCGCAATAGTAAAACGTAGTGGCAACAATTATTAAACGCCGTGGCGGTGCGGAACGCTCAAAATCTGCTTTTTACAGTGTAGCATGTCTTGTCTTTAGATGCTGAGTTTTCGCGCGACAAACTACAAGCATTCTTAAGCTAGATATTATTACCTATATCGGAATGAAATAGCGAATCAAATAAATATTAGCGTCTATAGCGTCATAGACAGCTTAATTAGTAATTAAATTTTACTTTTGCCTAACAATAATATCCCAAAGAGATCAAGCAATAATATTGCTTTTTGGTCAGGTCCAAACAGAAAAAACAAAACTTAGTTGAAGTAATTTTTATGGTATAAAATAAACTGCCATCCACTGATGTAGGTTAATACGAATGGTTTTTCGACGATAGCTTATATATTATAACAGCTACAAAAAAAATATTCTATTATTGTTACAAAAATCTACTTAAACAAACATCACCAATTTACAATTGTAGTTTTTCCACGCAAATGTTTTTTAATTGAAGCTTGTTAAAGTATTGCACTTTGCGTTATTTCTGCTTTTAATTGTCTTTGAACTTGTCTATCGTTTTTTGCGGCTCAATGTGATTGATACAGTTTTCCGCTTGCGCTTTTTTAAAGTTTTGTGTTGTACATCTAGTAAAAATACAACTTTTGATTTGTTCAGTTCCGTCAGACATTTGCTAAATAGGAACTGTAATCGTTTTATGAACTTTATTATTATCTACAGAATAAACAAAAATCAGAATAGAACATGTACGAAAAATTTAGTAATAATACTTTTTTAAACTGTTAGCCGTTTCGAAGCCTATTTAAGTACTTTCAGACTTAAATACGAGTAATGATACTTGCTACACTTGCAAGTACCTACCAGTTTATTTCATGGAAAAGTACAGACTACAAAGACTTAATACAAGACAAACTGTTTCACTTACTTTTTTATGCTATTTACTCCCCTGTATGTGGGTTTGAAAATAATTTTATAACATAGCAACATAGCGCCTCTCGTGGTCAGCTAGCTTAAAGTGATGATGATTATATCGCAACAAATGTTATAACCGGACATGGCGCAGCTAAGCTCATGTTTAAGCTTTCCCTGATGGTATGAAACCCTTCAATAATGAGCTTGACTTACAATCACACGGATCATTAAAAATTTAATTGAACTGTCAACTTCAGTTAAATATTTTAACACATAACTATAGTAGTCATGCGCAGACCTAACAGAAACGGAACCAAGCGCTCGAAGAAATAGAAAGATAGTGGTACTTAAATTTAAAAAAGTTAATTATCGTATGCCGACTTAAGGTGTCATCTTTTTATAACGTACTAACTTACTATCTACGGCTAGCTATATGTGTCCTGTTAGAAGCCCTAGACCACTTTAATAAGCAATTTAATGCCGCACTTAGTGCTCAATTGAATCTATCTTCAAAACAACTTTTATACTTTGAAACAGCTATCATTTGGCCCATCTAGACACATAAATAAACTGTAACCTATTATCGACAGTGTAAATTAATGTAAGGGTCCAAGGAGTTCAGAGCAATTAAGTAAATGTAACATAACGTCCAGCTGCGCGTACGTCGAATGACAATCGCTTATTATCATCGATAAAAGAATGGATATCGATTATTATCAATTACGTGGATATTCTTTGTATCATCAGCTAATTAGAAGGCTTGTTTGTGTCGCATGTCAAAGCTTTGATGGTTTTGGTAAAATTGGTGAATAACGATGGTAATGGTTACGTATTTGATTCCCAATAAAAGTTAAGCAGCAGTGAAAATAACAGTCACACAAATTAAAATAATTTCTGTTTTGGGCGAACACGTTACATTGAAATTAGAGATAGGTGTATGTTTTCGGATTTAAACTCGCTTCTTTATTATATTATATTTTTAAGTTAAAATCTGTAAATTTAGTATTATCTTTCATTTCAAGCAATTTATAAATTGCGTATTTAAATGTAACTGGTGTTGAATTTATTCTGTGTATGTATTAGACAAAATCACATGTGAGCGTTTAGCCATTAGAACATTTTACGCGCCTTTAAAAATTTGTTAAATATATTACTTTCTTAAAAATCTATGAATATATCTAGTTAATGCATATAATGCATATTTTCCTTTTGAGTAGGTATTTACGGATTTTTGTTGACTATTGTGGCTATTACAAGCGAAAGTCTGACTAACATAATTTACGTGATGAATAAATAAGGAACAATGTAATTATTAGTATTAATTTTTTTTAAAGAAAAGATGTTCTATTCAATTAACGAATTCTTTAATGATAAAATTTAAAATTTGACATTTGTATACCTAATATTTTGACATAATTTTGATTTAATAGTATTTGAACATTCAACATTGAGTATGTTTGAAATGTTGCTGTCCTAAGAAATGTTGTTTAATAATTTTTGACATTTAATGGAGCTAATAAATATGTAATTGTAATACTTATTTGACATTTGTATAATATTTTGACATAATTTTAACATAATTGTTTGTATGAAATGTTGCTGTCCTAAGAAATGTTAAATAATAATTTTTGACAGTTAATGTAATTGACAAAACTTATATAAATATCAGATTGACTTAATATTTGCACGTCGCATTGCGATAGAATATGCTGGATAACCTTTAACTATTACGTACTTTTTGTAACCATATTCAGACAAATAAATGATTTATTTTATTTTTATTTTAATAAAATTCAGAAAAGTTGTTAATAAAGTAACCTAAAGTTATTTTACTACCGTTACGAGTTACTGACATCGGGTCAATTAAAATTTGTAACAAATTGTTTACCAGTTCAGTTAGCTTCAAGCACAAGTCGAGTGTCTACAATAATAATATTAGCAATAAGCATGATTGACTTTTTATCGAGCCTTCCCAGCGGGTAATAAACTTTCTTGTCTGTCTTACCTTACTAATGCTTACATTAGCATCGGTGGACTGTTTCCTTCCATACACGCATTAGCCTCGAAGTGTCTAATTCCCATCGTTTTGCATGGCGTGTGCAGCGACATTCAATTTTAAATTAGTGTTTTGTTATCCATTTATAACAGAACTCACACCTTTAGCACATCAAGATCCATTCATTTGCTTTTTACTATGAGAAATGTAAGAATTTCTATAACTAGTCGTACGTTCTGTGTCCCTGTTGCATTCTTCACATAATATATGAGTAGGCACTTAAATGCTTGACTTTATCTTTACAATGTAAGTTAATTAAAGGGTGCGAACAACATTGCTTTGTTAATTGTTTAATTATAAGTATTATCTCATGATAAACTCAGACGTTTATTTGGTTTAAAACTTGCTAGTTTTGGATATATTCTGGATTCTTTTAATACTAATCTGGCTTGATATTCGTTTAACAAGGAATTAATGTGCTAATAGCGGTTTAAAAAACCGTTTAACCTAGTCATCTCATAATTATGATTATGCTATGCAAGATGTCAGCAAGTCGGGCTGCGTGTACGCTTTTGATTTATCAGCCATTTATCGACAAGTTGATTCGATACCGCTTGCGGCATCCCTCATACTGAATCGAATTTTCGTTCGACTCGACTTGAAGCAAAATTACAGGTTGTTTTTTTCCATAACTTCGTTCGTTAGTTATCAAACTGACGACAAGTAATAACCCCTATTAGCCCATCGAAGGAATAACATGTCTCGTCCGCGATGATTAATTTAACAATTATTAAAAATGACAATTTATTCCATCATTCAAATTGCGAGCTACTGGCCTTAATTATTCTACTCGCAATTGTTTTCAAACGTTGACATATCGCAAAATTTTGTTTATCAGGTTTTCGTTTGCCTTATTGTCGTATTCCTTTATATTGTCATAAAACTTATTAGATAAAATTATGTATGATACCTTTGTATTTTCTAGACCATGAAACTTATTTGAAAAGATAAACTTGTATGTGCTGACATAATAACTAAAAAAGGCATTATCTTAACAACTTGAGTGGTATAACATCTGCCCATAAATGAACTGTTGTCTTTATACATTTAGTATTTTATTTATTTCTTCTATCTATGAAAAGTTAATATTTATGTAGAATACGTACATTAATGTCTGTATATTGTAATCTTTAAGTGTACATTACTTACAGTATGTGATACTTCTGTCACGAGCTTCTAAAGCAGCAGCTGCCCCAAAACCACTGACAGCTAATCTCTCTTTTGTGTGATGTTATTAATAAAAATATGATATAATATTGTAACTCGGATAGTTAACTCAACAATGGCAACCTTTCTTTTGTATATTTTTACAGATGACTTGATTTTTATTGAACCTTGCTTGCCATTGCCAACAATTTACCTGAGTATGAACCGTAATATGGTTGGTTATGTAGAGCATTGACGGTCATACTTAGTTATTTCTATTTTCTAGTATAGCCATTATGATAACACTGTATATGTACACAGTTCATATGGTACTAGTAGTTGTTGTACATGTTATCATCGAATTAAACTTTTAACAAGAAGTCAAATTTTAATTATATCTTCATATTATCCATAAATCAGTATAATCAAGCACATGAGTCATGATATTGTGATATCAAAATATTACAGCTGAATAGTGCAATAATAAACGTCATAATAGTCTCCACGACACGTCGTAAGTGCCCATATATGTTTATTCCGCTAAACCGTATCCCGGTCAATTTACGAGTAATTAAGCCTGACCCTCTTTCACGGAGGGAGAAGTTTTATTTGGCCGGAATAGTCCGGGATAACCGCTAAACTCGCGTTCTATCTGCCTGCATTGCGTTAAGATGAGCCGATTTACTTTACCCTTGATCAATGAACTTTGGTAAGATTTTTGCTTATTACCATTTAAAATGAGCACTCTTATGTGTGCTCTTTATATACATAAGCATTATACCTAGAACACTAACAAATTAGATGGAAATCCTGTATTAACAGTTGCGATATTGGAACCACAGGTTGCTTGAATATGAGCTATATTCAAGCGTCTTAAATTGGTTTCGAATCTCCAAAGGTGCATATGTGTAATAGTTGTACTACATGTATCGTATTCGTATATTATTATGTGTTAAAATATTCTTGTCAATTCGTCATTAAATTGCCTTAATTTATTTATTTATTTATTTATTTAGTTATTGTTACACATTACAGATTTACAATTAATACACGATATAGAAATAAAATACGAGCTCTGTCTAAGTTGAGTTTAATTAAAAATTTATAGACGAGTATATCCATGATAAAATACGTTTTTATCTGGTAGGTAGCCTATAACACGAGATCCGGTAGAGCCACGATGTTAACTAACGTATAATGTCCTAAGTGTGACCCTGTTCACAAATTTATTGAATTAAATAGTATTAAACCAAATTAATCGCAGCATTAAATGTTTTACACGGACGTATACTTTACGTTCACGTGGATCCCACGTCGACTATAACTCTCAAATTGTGTCTGTAAGTGAGGACGGCGGATTAGCGTGCGCCACGGCAAATATTTTATTACTGTCCAAATCTCCAGCCCTCAACGTTTTATTGTTCATAAGGCTTGTCCGAGCCAAATGAAAGAGTTTATGGCGAAGACGTAAGTCCACTAGTGTTGCCACTGCGAGACTTTAGGGACTAGCATGAAGTAGGTAAATTAAACTGATTTAAAGCAGAAATAGTAAATCAAAAATTTTAAACTATGTAAAAGCTAGTATTTATAATTTTTTTATAAATAGAATATGAATTTGTAACTTTAAGTACAAATCTTCTAAGTAGACGAATAAATAGTTTAGTAGTTTATGCTAATTCATTTTGTAACTTTCGTGGTTTCTTTGGATTTATTAACACTGGAGTCTGGCACTATTTATAATGCCGTTACCGTCGATTCCTAATTTTAGAATCTCATAGTTAATGAATAGCTTACAAGTTTTTTGATATTTTTGTATTAGATTCTTACAAAAAGCTGGCAACACCCATCAACGTCGGTCTTGTTGACTCAAGTTATTGACGTCCGCATTTTGCCCGCGATTGTGTATTACTGTTATTGGTTGTACTCGACGCGTGACCTGTGTCGATGATTGTACTCGTTACTCTATAGACACATATTTTCGTTAGTGTTTGAAGAGCAGTAGGCAATCAGAATAACTGACGTCATACAAGGGATTGTTTTTGGTTAACCCGAAAACAAGTCTATTTGTTTTGGATGTGAATAATGTATGAAAACAGTGAAATTTGATATACGCTGATACATTTTAAAGATTATTTTTGTTAATATACAGATTTATAAATTTTGAATAAGTAACCACTAATGTGTTCTACTTTTTGAAGCTTATTTTACGTATTATCTATTGAAGCTTTAAATAATAAACAAAGCATTGGCACCAAGTCTTGCGTTATTCATCGTGAAATCACCTAGCAACTTGTTAAGCGAATCGCGCTAAGTGCCAGCCCTGTCACTAACAACCAATATTCATTACGATGTTTGTTTCAATAAGAAGGCAACAGTGACTCTGGGTTGTTACAATGTAGAAAAATAAAGGTAACAAATTGACTGTCAAAATATAATTATCATTGGAACAGCGCCAACTGCCACTTTTAACATGTTCGAAAGCGACAACTTTAAAAGCGATTTATGCTCAAAACTGCGGTCCGTTATTTTAGCCAATCGTATATGCCATTGGTATACTGACCGTACAATTATGTATTTATTGTAAACGCTACGATTGCCGGCTGGCTGTAATTTGCTTTTAATTCGCCCTCTTTCGTATCATTTTCGAGTTTCTTCGTTTTGCCGGCCCTTGGAGATTTGTCGGATTTCGCACTGTTATGCTGTAGAGACTTATTCAATTTTAATGATTTTTTTTCTCTTACATGATCATAGTGGCATTACCAGTTTTTTTTTTATTAAGATGAATTCCTTTCAAATAATGAGTATTATAAACAGATATATGGCGTTTACTACATAAGTTTTATGCTAAAAACACTCAATATTAGATCCTAGGAATATGAATTAAAGACAAGTATGAGCTTTGATATAAAAATTTTGTATTCGATTTTATTTGCGAATTGTAATAGCGCCTACTCCACACACGGCTGTGTGCGCAGACAGAGAACACTCGCAACATTTATGGACTTGCTAACCTAAAGATGTTTAAAATGCTTTGTTAAATTTATTGAAATGTTATTGTTACATGGTTACAAAGCAAACCACTTTCCGTTAATTTATTTTATAAAATACACTAAGCGTTTTCCCGTGGTTTTGTCTGCGTGGATTTGGATTTAATAAGGATCCATTGAAAACATTTTGTTTAGGTACTACCAAGCAAGTATTATTGAAACCGTTAGTAATAAGAGTTAGCTAAAATTATATTTTATCATCCAGCTCGTTTAAACTTGTGTAAGTAAGTTCGTACCAAAATAACCTGAAGATGTGTCTCTTATAAGATAAGATAAGATAAGAAACATTTATTGCTAATGGACATCAGAACGACACAATATAAAATTTAAATGAGACACTCGAATTTGATTAAAATATCTAAGTATGTTTTCAGGGCTTAAAAAGATATTCTATTACGAGTGATTGCACAGTAAATAGGTATGATCGGTAAATTTTTCCAAGAGCGCATAGAATTGTAAGCACTTTGTGAGTGAAAAATGACGCGACAGGGAAAAATACAAGTCAGTCACGAAGCTAGTTCTTGTTCCTTTATAGCCAATTATTTATGCCTTGCCTGTTTCGTCATTTTGTAATCTGCCCGTAATAAAATTCAATGGTCATTATGTCTTCCATTATCTCGTACCTGCGAATGTATGCTTTGCAACATTTCACGGTATTTTTCAACCTTAGATAAAATGCTTCTAGCACCTCACGAAATATATTCAAAACAAATAGCATACCCCGTTTGTTTCGATTTTGTATCGACCACACTCCAAACACCTTTTTAGTAATGTATCGATAGTCCTTTTGCCGCTATGATTGGCTTTATCCCAACCTCCTTTAAACACATAAGTGATATAATTGGGGTCCCGATTCTATCGATTCTAATTCGAAATAATGGCCGTAATTTGGTACGATCATTTGCCGAGGACAGTCGATATTCGATCAATAAATCGATGAAAATCGTTATAATAGCTGTTCGAAATCGACGTTTCATTTCTTTAAATGCCTGATCAGTGGATTCGCCTAATAATAGTCATAATGTTAAACGATGAACATTCTTAGTCGTTATGAGCCCACAATTTGTTTGGGTAGCTTAGGTGTTTTTTGTGCGCACTGCAATTTACTTGGTCTTGATATAAAATAATTTCAAAGAGAAATGTTTTTAGAATATTCAACTTATTATTTATATTTTTATATTGCTTGTTTCACTAACTGAAACGACTGGTGTACACCTTCCCTGTTTAGATATCAAATATCTTGACCGCAATCCTAATCGGAAAGAGATAGCGCATTACCAACAGCACTTGAAAGAACGAGAGAACACGCAAGGGTTGTTTTAACCGCAGGTTATTACGAGTTTAACACGTATTTAGTTAATTAGTAAGTGCGGTTGGCCGGTGTGGTCGAAGGGATCCGCTTTACGGGCAGGGATTTGTAAATATGCTTTTTGGTTTAGTAACCTAATTGTGGTTTTTGGGTGTAATCCTCACGGAATACAATCTTATTATATAAGTTGTAACAATAATCGTCCATAAACACAATACAAAATTCAGTCTTCGTCTAAAATTGGTAAAAGCATTAGCGCGAACAAAGCGATCACGTGTATGCAGATGAAATGCAGATTCTCAGCATAGGGGTAGTCACTAGCCACACCTGTACAAGAGATGACTAAAACAAGGCAACACAAAAGGCCGCTTCAGTTTCCATGTTATAGTCAGAGTGTGTGTCTAGACCCCTAGGTAACTACAGAAAATAAAAAAGGCACAAAGTCTTGTATAGTTCATTACCTCATAATACTAAAATCATTTCCATGTTCTGTGTACTAAAATCACAGAACATCCATGTTCTGTGACTAAAATATACAACTAATAACAATGGAATGTGACTTTGCAAGTTCAACAAAACTGCGTGTGAAAAGGTATGATGAGACAATACCTTCCCTCACAGCACTGTGACTTACTGCTAACACAAATCCCTTCTTGGCTTTATGTGTACCACATTCGAATTAGGGATAATTTACTACCATGACCAGACCTAAACGAAATAGTTGGGCAACACAACTATTTTGAATAATTAATTATAATAAATACGAAGTTTGAAATGTGTATGGCTCAAAAGATAACGGGGCGGTTAGCTGTGTAAATAAACCCTGGCAATTAATTCAGGGTCCATTGGTCATAATGTTTGTTTGTTCAGTTCGTGGTACCGGCCGAATGTCGGGAGTAAACAGTTTTTACAGCTACAATGCCGAAGGCGTAGCTATACCGTTAGATTTAAAAACAACAAAGTCAACTTAGTTCATTAAAGTTTACTTGATTCGTTTTATATAAGATTGTTGTTCTTAATCAGTATACATTACAATTTAATTAAGCGCGTTAACTTTGCAGCACAAATTAATGTTTTTTTTTAAACTGATGAAAGGTCTTTTGTTAGACGCGAATTCAGTGTACCTATTTAATAAAATGTTATTTGCGTGTAAATACATGAGATCAAACGAGCCGTGCTCCATTCGACGACACACGACATGCATTCTCGGCGATAATTAAAATTTCCCATCAACCACCGCTCATACCTGTCCCTAATCGTGGAACAAAGCAACACATAATATTTAATATTCAGCAATCCCGAAATCCTCTGTAAAACGCTGCTACAATGGAAAAGGGTGTACTCCTTTAACGGTCCAACCGTTAATTCGTGTTTAATTCGACACCTTGTTAATTGTTTCGCCGGTCCGTTTGGTGACCTCACCGGGCGGCCCCCCCGGCACCTAGACCCCCCCGCGGGGGTCATTTTAAGAATATTTGCCTAACACCCCTCCATGTTTACTTGGGTTGTTTGTGGTACCCAGAAAACAATAGTCTCGAAATTCATTGCTCATTTTATTATTGTTTGTACACCGTTTTACGGGCGATTCGATTATTGGAACGTGTAATTAAATGATAATACTGGGCATTAATTGGATTTTACCTGAACGCTCCTCTTGAGTGCTCGATATTTATCAAAGATTTTGAAAATTTAAATGAGGAATGGAATGCCCCTTTGATGCTACTTACGAAATTTGAACTGACTTGTCTCAGTATATTTCGAATTAGCCTACTCGTATTGTTAAAGAATTTTACCATCAAAATCTACTACCAATAATCTAATAAAGTCACATCAATCAGTATTCGTGTTATTTAATATGTATACTGGAAGTTTATTCTCCATCCACTATTGCAATATCAAAATCTATCTGAATGTTAAACGGTCCAATAACTTGTCAAGTTCTTTGCTCTCACACAATTTATCTCTAATTATTGATTTTCGTTTCAGAAATGGCGCGCATGGAAAAGTCCCCGCTTCTAGCAAATGGGTACAACGCTCCTCCAACGCACCTAGGACCCATGGGATTCATGCACCAGCACGCGCTGATGTCTCCGGGTATGCCTCACCCGGGTGTGCCAAGACCAGACGGTTCCATTATCAAGGGGCAGCCGATGCACAACATGGAAGTTCTTGCGAGGTAAGTGTAGCGCTACGTGCTCTAGACTAAAGCCTTAACGTACTTCTTAACACAAATTGATACAAATAGACTATATTATTGCTTTATATGATATTTTAGCAATTAAATTGCAATTATAATATCAGTATTAAAGTTTCAATACTGATACTATTATGTATTATTGGTTGCTAAAATAATTATTAAAATATTGATTAATATCATCCAGCAGTTCCGATGCGTTTGATTAAGCAGTATATTTCTTAGGTATATCGATTATGATAAGCATATTTGTAGTTATAAAATCATTAATCTTGTATGTTCAAGGTTCGATTCAAATAAGTTCTTCCTAAAGTTGAATGCACAGACATTGATAGGCCTATGTGCCACAAATGCACTCATTTCTATAAAACCCACGCGTGCCAAAATTTGCGTTCACTGCTTGTTCAATGAACAGGTACAACACCTTTAAAACTAAATGCAGCAATGTAATTTAAACATGTAGTATGCACACAGGTACATGTATTTACATAGTTATAGACACAAATAAGATAACATAATTGTTTTTTAGATAAAATACGCACATATCAATAACAAGCGCGGTCAAAAGTTAAACATGTTCAACCTTTTTTTGACACGCGCAGTACGTACACTTGGGGCATCTAGCCTATCAAAGTCTGTGGTTGAATGAAAAAATTAGACACATAAAGGTTTTTTTTGTCGGTTAAAAATATAATTCAAGTAACACTAGATAATAGTCTATTGAAAGAAACATAATAGGGCATCATTTGACTAATAACGTAATGAAAATTGCGGATACCTAACGCTGAAAGACTAATTTGTCTATTAGTTTTCCAGTTAGTTACCCCTGCGTGTGAGTACATAATTTAATACGTGATCAATGACCATGGAAATAAATTTGCTTATAAGTAACTAATGTATTACTAATACACCTTACCACAATTATGGGGGGTTATTATATTTATTTTTTCCTTACTGAACACTACTTAAAAGCAATAAAATTATACCAGCTTTTTCTCCAATCGTGATATCTTTAATAAGAAACTTCTGAATATCTGAGATTAAGAAGCTGTTTAATTAACGGTTTTGTGTTTTAAGAATAATATACAAATGTATGTAAATAACGCTCCGTTGGTCTAGGTCTATTGTACAGATATGTCTCAATGTAATTTATTTTACCTTTGTTTTGTGCAATTAAGTATTATCTATGTATCTATCTATCTAGTTTAAATACCTGGCCAAGATCTCGGGGTCTCAGGTTCGAATCCCGGATCGGGCCACAAAAAAGTTTCGAATTTTCGAACGTTGCTCGGGTTTGTGATCACCAACCCGCATTTGGCAAGCGTGGTGATTATGCCAGTACACCCATCATTGCTGTGGTAACTTGAATTCAATGATGGAGGCCTTTTCCCTGCAGTGGGATGATTATAGACTGTTACTTTTTTTATATGTAAATAAACTTTTACCATGACAATCTGATATTTTGTACAAAACAAATTACAAAACATTTGTTTTGTTTAAATTAAATTTTCTTTTGATGTGTTATTATTACTTGTCATAAAGTCATAAAAATACCTACTATAACTTTTAATGAATAAAAACGAAATACATAAAAAAAAAACACTTGGCCATCAACGAATTCATCGCAGTGTTAAGACATTTACCTCTGATTCAACAAAGTCTTATGTAACATAACACTAGTTTAATTTATGCCGGTGACGTGGCACAAGTTCACGAAAAGAAACCCTTAAGCAGGTCACAAGTTAGCAGGTTAAATGTCTGCGACGTAATCCAGTTAGAAAAGTACAAACACTGAGTGCCCCCACTTCCGCCCGAAGACCCACAATGCTCACTTCACTTACCCTACTGTCTTACTGTCACTTCACTAATACCTTTCATATAGCGTGTGCTACATGATATGCTATATCGATTATAGCTGTTTCCCGCGACGTCGTCCGCGTCAATTTCTGTTAATAAGAATTCGATTATTTTTGCAACATTTTTCACTGATGCTTCGCTCCTATTGGTCGCAGCGTAATGTTATATAGCCTAAAACCTTCCTCGATAAATGGACTATCCAACACAAAAAGAATTTTTCAAATCGGACCAGTACTTCCTAAGATTAGCGCGTTCAAACAAACAAACAAACAAACAAACAAACAAAAAGACATTCTTCAGCTTTATAATATTAGTATAGATGACGCGGAAAGTAACGTAGTTAGAAACTGCAAGTAACTGTTTGTAAAATTAATATTATTTTACTTAGGTAATCAAACATTGTTTTAACCAGTTTTATAATAAAACAAATTACAATGTGTGAAAATTAACAGTACAATAATTTTGCACATATTGTTCACCCCTAATCCGAATCTAAACAAACGTACCTGTCCACAGATCTCGAAGAAAAGTTTAATGAAAAACAAAGAGCTAAAGTAATCGAGAAACAATTTCAACGATCACGCATGAGTTGTTACGGCACAAATATAAGTGATTGTTTTTAAAACATAATTAATTTCTTCGACCCCTCGTTCAGCCTAACGGAACATTTAATATTGAGTACTCATAATTATTCCTTTACCATTTAAACCCTTTTTAATTTGAGAACTTTCTGTTCAAATACTTCACAATAATTATTGTTTGTTGCAGTTCTTTGTCTTTGAGATCAATGTTCAAAGTGAATAGAGACTTCTATTTTTTTATTTATTGAGTGCTACGTATAACATTGCTTTTGTTTTCGTGTCTTAATTATTATACTTATTTAGTTTTTACTTATCTATGCTTTGTACCCTTTCTTTGTTTCATTCGTTTTATTTCTCTGTCTGCAGATCTGGTATTTGGGAGAATTGTAGAGCAGCGTACGAGGACATCGTTAAGCATCTCGAAAGGTAAGACAGTGGCTCATTAGCACAAAAAACTTAAACTTTATTTAGTAAAAAGTTGACAAATTGTTAAATCGTTGAAATTATTTTCTATTTCGGTTAATGTTTTTGTACCTTTGCCTTTTTTGTGTTATTCTTTCCTAGTATGACTCCTTATTCGTTCATCATCGCCCATATTTTTGTGTAGTGCAGCAGGTAGAAATAAGTTCTTAAATAAAAGCAAACACCTCTGCTTATGACAGTGTTGCAAAAACAAAGAGTTCAGGAAATAAAAGATATATTGAATTCAAACAAGGGCTAGATATCACGGGAGGGAGTGAAATTAGAGGAGACAATTAGATCCGTGGATCGGGTGTATTTTTAACAAATGACCGCGCGCTCGGCTTGCGGGGTGTGAACGATTCATCAAACTCATTCAGGGGCTAATCTGGACGCGAGGAAAAAGTGGCTCTCATGTAAATTGGGCCGATTCAAGGGCCAATCGTTGGGGGAAAGCGCTTTTCTTTCCGTTTAATGGATGGTGATTGATCGGCGGTTCGCTTTGAACGATACGCGGTTTTGATTTCATTTTGAAGTGTACAAATTTAATGTATCGAGTTGTGTTGGCTCATTAGTAACGGATACCGTTATGAGTTTGTCAGCATTCCGTTAATGTTGCTTTACGTGACACAAGATCAATTCAAAACATACTTGAGTAATCCTACATAATAATCTAAATTTTCTTGAGTCAAATTCTGAAAATAACAGTCACTGCCGGCAAAATATATTACATAAAACAAATTAAAATAACATTTTTATGTAACATTAATCCGGTTACGTCATGGATTCCGAAAGTAAGACAGATACAGAAATACCCTAAGTCCTATTAAGTCGGACATTGTAAAATAAAATACTCGCAGAATGAAGGTCCGGGGAGTGTGGGGTAGAATTACAGTCGGACGGCGGGCCGTGTACCAATGTGTCACTGTCAGCCGACGATCGCTTGCGCAGCGCGGGATTAGAGTCGTTTTTAAAGAAATTACCCCGTAATACCCAAATCCTGGTAAAAAGCGTACAGGAAGAGCTCTGACGGAACTAATTATCAAATTAGCGTAATTTAACGCAACATTGTTGCTAAATGCATAAACAGACATCATTGAAGTAAAATTCCAAAAGACAAATGATAGTGTACCACGCACATGTAGAGGAATACTAGTTTATTTAGATCGAAAAATTTGTATGTGTTTTTCTTATTGATATTTTTTATATATTTTTGAACTTGTCATACATAGGATACAAAGAAGCATATATAGCTGCATATTGATATGAAAATAATCCTATTATCATTAGCAATCAATAATAATTATAACGGTGTTTGTTCTGTAAAAAGAAATAAAAATTAGAGAACATGCGAATTCATTAATCACAGTTGTATACCTACTTAGGTAATTTAAAGTTAATGTTTATAGATAAACGTTTACTTAGTACCAATGTCTTGTTTGGTAATAGTCGTGATCTCACGATTAATGGTGCCAGGTAACCGAGTTAAATCATATTAATTGTCCTCGTCTGAGTGGCTTCCTTACTCTGCATTATCTTGGTTCATTTAATTTACGCATGCGCCCCGACCGGTTCTCAATGTTAAGTCCAATTAATTGACAGGATTATCGCTGATTTAATATAATTTGTACTGTTTGTTTGTTTTCTCTTGTACTCCTCGGCGTTTCACTTATAATGTACTTTAAGGGGATGATCTCTGAACTTAATTGTATTGGTTGATTCTGTAAATGGTTTCGTGATTAATTTACTGTGACAAAAGATAAACGTATTAGACAACAATAAATAGAATAATAATATCCTTATAGGATATCATTTGTAGAGTTTTTACCAACGCTTATCCTGTTAGTAGACTTATGCATTGTTAAGATAATGAATACGCAACTACGCACCACATTGGATTATGTATTGCAAAACATAGACACAGTCTTTTTAGAGTCTGTCTATCTATCCCTGTTAGACCAAATCCCGAAAACTCATTTGCTAAAGCAAAAGGAAAACCAAAATTGCAACCATCTATATCATTGACTGTTAAATGAAACTAGCAATACTTCCTAGCGCACCCCGAATAGTAATTTACCGGCAGATAAATCGTTGAGATCAATGTATTCGTCCGGTTTAATTCCATTTCGGTTCGAATTAGCGCGATTAATCGGCGCACGGCGGCTAAGCCGGCCCCGGCATACGCGCCGGCTCGGCACACATCGCTGTGACGGCGTCGTTAGTCATCCCGCCTGTACCCGCGCACGGAAGATAGCCCTGTTTGCCCAATGCCCACCCTTCATACCACCCATAGGTTAAAAAAAACCAGTACATTACAATTTATACTTAATCCAAAACAGATTCATATTTCAAACTGCGTTGGTGCTTAGTTGATTGAAACAGAATTCGTAATTATTAAAGGCTGACAATACGTTTCAACGGCGACTGGATGACACAAGGCTAAGAACCGCGACGGCAACATTTGCGTGATTGAATCCTCCACCATTAATTTCAGCGAAGATCAAACGGAGACTGAGGGTGATATTTATCAAGGATATTGCGAATTATTTTAATCAAATCAAATTCCCTTCGTTGTAAACAAATGCTTTTGATTAATGAGACGCGCGACAGAGCCGCGCAGCCGTTGCGATAAAACACCCAAGGAAAAGGCAAAATTAATGGTCATAAAATGAACTGTTGTATCCGAAAGATAAAGATGCTGAATGCTTTGAATCTTAAGTGATTTTTCTTTCCTATTATGAGGGATGGCTCCGACGATCGCATCTGGTGACTGTACATTTGTTCTGAAAATTAGCCGGGAGTAATTTCAAATTCTCGCGATTAGTACGTAACTTTTGGAGATATTTAGATTGTCATGGCGCGGAATCATTAATAATAACGAATTTTGATTTTCAGCGGGCTAATATGCATAGGGTGTCGTGTGGAGGGGCGAGTCATGCCCTCGGATGCCTCCCGAGTTTGTCGCCGATGCGGTGCTTCTGGAATTTTACCAAGCTCTTTGTGTTTGCTATTTTATATGAACAACTATTCGGTTAGTTCTGCCGGTGAACAGAATTATGCAATTCATTGCTTTGATGTTGTGCCAGTCAGTTGTAGGTATTCTTCGTAAAGCTTCCGATATATCGCTGTGTACAGATGTAGCGATTTGTTGGTAAGGTATTACTGTATTAAAAATCTCGTTTTATTATTTTTAATTAGAAGGACAGATTTTGCTTTTGAATTTTTATCCCATTTTGCTCTTTTTAATTCATTCCTGCAAACGAAATGACGGTGAAATTTTAAAGTGTGTTCGTGGGGTCGTGGTGTAGCGGCAAAGCAAGTTGCAAAGTCAGCCCGTATTAATCTAGATCTGGCGCCTGACAGCACAAGTCAAATTTCTCATCAAAAATAAGAATTAATGGGGAACAGCATTAATCATCAGGCGCAAACGGCACGGTGTCCGTATCCCATTATTTTGCGTTACTAATGATATGTACACACCGATAAGGGATGCTTAGACGCGAATTTCTAAAGTCACCTCCGTTTATTGGAAAGGTGTTAAATGAAAGTGAACATTGAAAGTGATAAAGATTTATGTAATACATACATAATTTTGTATTCTGTTATACCTAATGCAAATCTTAATATTACAACTTTGTAGGCTATTTCCTTTTTAACGCGTATGTATTTTGTCACATTGACTGTTAGTGGATTAGTAAGTTATTTAAAATGTGCCAGAAGAATTAAAAATATAGGTTTAACATTTACGAGGCTTTGTGTTGTCATAGTAAATTCCGTTGTTAAGGCAGAAATAGAGGCTCTGTCTATAACAGATCTACAAGTTGTGGTTTGACATTAGAACAGCTGGTTATGCTAATTGCAATGTTGTTTTATGCGGCGGCGCGTGCCTCGCGAGGTGGAATACATTCATTATCTCTCTTTCTGGAATAACGCAAGGGACATATTTTGAATGGTCCTTGTTATTCTAAACAAAACAGATTTATTTTTATAACACTATACCCCTAAATTAGCATGTAATATCAGAAGTGTTAATTGGAAACGTCTTATAGAGGCTTAATGAGCTGTAAAATAGAGTTACAACGAAAACTAACATAGAAGCCTGTGGAGGTGTGGTAGAACCACTCACACGCTGATCAATTATGCGCCTTCACTCAATAATTTTTAATAAGTTTGAAGCACTAATCACTTCCTCCCCGAAAGGCGTGACCATTCTATTTGTAGACAACACTGTCATTGACAGAAGATGTCATTTGTGTGTTAATTATGTGGCAGCCTAATTCCTTCGCGCCCTATTAGTACACATCAATCAATGTTGCCAATACCTATTTTTTATCCCGCGACTCGAGTGTTTTTTCCCTTGCTGCGTTTTTGTTTACGGAGATTTTTTAAGTGGGGAATAATTTGATGAGGTCCGCCACCCGACTGTGTTGGATGCGAGCGATGCTCATTTGTCATCGTCTTGTCATTTCTGCGTTTCTTTCGAACAGTTGAATTGCTAAAGTAATTATGTAAGTTTTTTGTCGATTTTTTCCATTTGGCACTCTCTCGTACATTCTTTATATTGATCTACTGATTCTCAATTTATTATTGATCGTACTATAAGTAAAGGTTTCTGCAATGTAGTAATGATGGCAAATGTTTTTGTTCCTTTACTTTGTCATTAACAATGTAGGTAATCGGTCAACGATAATGTTTTATTCACTATATACCCGTTTCCTTTCTATAGCTTTAGTATCAAACGATCTTATACAATAAATTACTTCATTTAGTAAATGAATAACCTTGTATAATGTCGCCTGAGTACGTCGATAAAGTCCACGTTGATTGCCTTTTATTTCCCATCCATATTTAACAAATGACAGTCGGCGCAGAAACTATGAATACGAAATAAACGTGTCATGGTAAAGCCGACATCGATGGGGTAAATCAAATATGTGAATCCACAGATCAAAAGAATTCATTACAATGTGTAAATCAGGATTTGCATGTGCGGCATGAATATGCATTCCAAACGCCTGAGTTTGAACATCCAGTGCTGCGTTCCAACACCGTGTAGCCAATTAGTACATTACTTAGGCACTTGATTACTATTTCTCTTTTGAATATTCAAATTCTTCAAAAAAGGATTTGTTTATCCTGTACCATTTCCATCTGATCTTATTAAACGGGCCACAGATAAAAGCCAACTTGGAAAAATGTGGGTCGCATTCTTTCTAATATATACATGAGCCAGATGCCGATTGACAAGAGGTGCAAGTACCTTACTAGAGTTACTATCAGATAATATCTTAATAATTTTTTTAGCTATGATCAACTTTTAGGTGCCTTTAAAATCTTGGAAATTAATGTCTGGAAATAATAATTGTTAGTCGGGGGTCCCCCATGGAATCGCCAGCAAAGCACAGTTGCTACAATTATGAGCACATTGGAACATATACCTTTACTTTTGATAATTTCCAATTGTTGGATTGAATACATGGAACTCGAATGGATTCCTAATATGATCTCAAATAAACCAAGCGAGTATACTAGCAAGTGTGAACACTCTCTCCTTCATGAAGCAATGCTGACTGGACATCAAACCGGACACTTGCCATTCCGTTCGCTTTCTGACCTTTTCCCGTTTTGTTATGCAAATCCCAGCTCCCAGGGGAATTACACAACGCGAATAAAAAGTATTCTACTGTTTACATGCTGACTTGGCGGCGAGTGTGAGTGTGCATAAATCGACGAAAATAGCGTTACACCCATGCAAACAATTGTTGGCGAATAAATTTTTCGAATGTGCTTTTTTAACTTTAATTTTCCACCATCTACTGAACTGTCCGAGCGAGTCGTTTGTGATACGTGAGAATGACTACAGTAGGTAGGTAGTATCAAAGTTGCGCACGCCTGAATTGTAAGAGTGATAATGTTTAACATTATTTAACTTTCGCGCTAATCAACCAAGCAATACGCTTACATATTGCATAGTAAAGTCTGGCCCTTAGTTGCTTTTGGTTTAGGTGAGGCATGTGCCAAATATACTGTTTTAATAATTATCGATATCGACATAGAAAGCTCTATCTCAATACGTTGGGGAAGGAAACTACGTAAACTCTAAAACTCTCTAACCAGCCAGTGATCATTTATGAAACTAAAACATGGTCATTTGATGTTTATTTCATATGGCTTACGATCGCACAGCGGGCATTGGAGAGAGTATTGCTTGGTATTTCCTCGCGCGATTAAATCAGAAACGAAAAAGTCTGTAGGAGAACTAAGATACCCATATATGCTTAAAGTATTGCAAGGCCGAATTCTATAGCCTATCTGTAGACTGCTGGAGCAGGCCCGGGTATGATCCCCGTCACTGCCAAGTAGACAGGACACAGCAAGATGAACTGATCGCTGTTAGGGCGGATAGATTTTGGCTGAGATGATAACAATGATGACTATAGTTGCATAAAATGACGTTTAAGAGATAAACTTCTGCAAGTGTTCTTACATCTTGCCGCGAAATTGTCTATGTAGCTATTAAATTACCACTAATTAAGTTTGTCCATAACATCTAGGTACAATAAGACGCTTTCGCGATGGCTCCGCTGATAGATTGATATGTCTATGATAAATAATACGTAATTGAATACAAGCAAGGGTCATCAAACGAAGTCAGCCATCGGATGGCTAAATAACCGCTCAACCCTACGCTGCTACAAATCAAATGTTTTGATAGCGCGGTATTAACGAGACAATTTGATTGCGGACATATACACGGCAAATTGCTTCTAAATTATATTTTCTGTTTACTTTCTGCCAAACCCCCGCGCCGATGTGTGACGAATGTGTGCCCATGGCAGATGCCCGTTTGTTTCTCTTGTGTTAATTATTTCGATCTGTTTATTCGTTTATCGAAGGTTTATGATAAGCTGTAAATACAGGATGAAATTTTAATCACCTTCTAAATTTTGATACAACTATCTACGAGACAAAAAACTAATGAAAAATTTTTCCTTTTGGTGTAGCCCAGTACAAAAATGTCAAGATAAAGCAGTTAGAAAATGACCGCCAAAACTCAAAATTTTTTGATACGGTCTCCTAGCAACACTTTGTTTAATCGATGCGCATCTCATTCATTTATTACGATGCTATTCATAAGTTGCTGATTTTTCCTTCATACATTCACAGGCTTAGGACCGTAAAAATTGAAGACTATGTTGCGAAAAATATTTTCGAGTGAAAACTTGACCTATATTTTTTATTTCTTAGAGACCTACATTTTTTATTTTTTGAATATGATGAAAAAGTCACCTGTATTAAAGAGATTGAGAGATTTCATGTGACAGGACTGAGATTTTACCCTTTGCTCGTAACTTTAGGTACTTGGCACTTCAACTACCTAATGCTTCTTAGCACGTTAACAACCTTTTTATGATCTGTCAAAACTGTGACGTCAAGTGTTACCGTACTCAAGTGACTAATTAATTATTAATTTAAATGTAATTAATCTGATTTAACAAATAGTTAAAAATAATTCGTATAGTTAAAACTTTCAGGTCTTTTTATGGTATACTACCATACCGTGTGGTGTCGGCACATTAAGACCCGAGTTCACCAACAGACGTTTAAGTTTTAAACAGCGTTTAAAATATTATTTGACATATTTTCTATGGGAATTGTGGCAAATTAATCGTCAATCTATGTTTACCGGCTGTTTAAGTATTGGTGAACTCGGGTCTAATATGATAGAGACGCCTTTTCCGCTCCTATAGGAGAATCCTATTCAACTAGCTTTATAAAGACATACACATTGATATGAATGTGTGTTCTTTATTTGTATTTTGTATTATTTCATTCATTCATTCGAAATTTTAAAATATTCCTCTAATTGCTCTATTTTAATTCGGAATCGTTAGCACAATATGTAGATATTGTGCTAAGTGCTCAGTTTTATTATAAGCAATAATAAAAATGGAGTTAAAACTATATCTGATCTGAAACCGCAAAAGCCTTAGACAAGTTGCTTTCTAATGATACTTATACGCTCGACGAATAAAACATAATATGTATGTAAATGGCATTACCTTAGGATCCATAGTTTCGTAAGTTAATGTCCTTTTTATACAATTCAGTTCTGTCATTATGTTGTCGCGTAAGAGATTCGGCGTTATCATTTAACATGATTCAGTAGCCATAATCTTTGTTCTTGATTTCTATTCTATCTTTCTTCTAATCTATCTTGATTTCTCTAGAACGTTCATTGATTATCGTCGTAAGTGTTAATTTTTAATTAAACGCTTGCCTAATTTACAAAGACAGACTATGACGCTGGTTTCGCTCCCACGAAAAAGCTTTCGGTTTGTAAGATGCCAGTGGGGCCAATGAGGCCAATGACAAGTTGAATTAATTATTTATATTTTTAATTAAGTAACTGGTAAACGTCATAAGGATAAAGTTCATAGATAAGTTTAGACATAGTAATATTTTTATCCGACCTATTAAGTCCAAGTTATTAAGTTATTATATTATTCTACTAACAACTTTTGGAAGCTAGGACTTAGTAATATGTGCGCTTTTCTGTAAAAACTATCAACGTAATGAAAATATAATGACAAAAACACATGCAAATTATTCACATCACATTTAATTTTATTCATAATTTTGTTAAAACGAAACCAATAGGCCTAACGAGACTGCTGTCTTGTTCATTTTAAAACAATAGTTATCTATTTGAACTTGTAAGTTTTATCAATGAAGTGGACTAAAGTATGATCGATGCAGCACATGGTCCCTCTCTAGTTGGAGATAAATTGACACTGATACCGCGTCTGATACTATCAATCCTTCATTCGTATCTGGAGACATTATTTTATTTATAATTTTAACAAATGATTATAACTTATAGTTAAAAACTTAAAATAACAGTTTCTGCTTAAAATAATACTATGTAAATAACAGTTTCTGTTTGAATGCGTTATTTCTACACTAACTATTTAAGTCGTCCTGATCAAAGATTGAATAAAGATTTGTAAAAAAGTCCGAATTTATATAATGCTATATTATCACCACAGAAAATAAAAGGCCTACGTCGATAGACCATTATCGTCTCGTTCAGAACATGTTGCGGTCAACGCGAGCGATCAATTCGATCACAATCATTACTCTGCGCTCGCGCAGCGACCGCTCAGCGGCTTCAGTCGACGCTCGACAGCCGCTCGAGCGAACTGGCTTGATTTGCTGAATCACACTCAAGCTGCTGGAAGTTCAGGTAGTGTTTGTCACGACGTCACATTATCCAAGGAATTGAATTGGAAGTGTGCCTATGGATGTGAATTTTCTGCGGTCGCCCCATATGCGTGAGCGTCGAAGCCATATTTATGCAATCAGTGGTCACTGAATTGTTCGTCTAGGATTACAACACTTTAAAATCTCGCGGAGCGCGTAATGGCGAATAAATCTAGTGACAAAAAACAGACTGATATAATGGGCCAATTTGAATCGAATTTCCCTAATAATCGTGCAATGAAAGTCAGCGTTATCAGAACGCATTCCCATTACAGTTAATGGTTATGTCCCTAAAAAGTCGGGGTCTACGAATCGTAGAAGCAATTTTGCATAATTATCCGCCACTCTGGCGGATCCCGAGTGAGACAGGCGACGCTTGCGCTTAAATACTAATAAGATCACAAGGACTCGATCGGAATCTCGTCACGCCTTTGTAATCTTTTGTGAACAAAGTCTGTATTATTTCGTAAATTTTTTTTAAGGATCTACAACTTTTGCTTTCATTAGTTACTCGTTAAAATGCAATCTCAAATACACTTTTTTCACGACCAGTAATCATTTTAAGAGCAGCAGCATCAATTATATTCTAACAATAGTTTGGTCAGTCGGACATAAATATTAACCGTCTTACATCCGAAAGCAACAGAAACTTTTCATGAATACAAGCAAAGCAGCCATTACTATTTTGTTTCTTATGTTAACACTTGGGTCAAAAGCAGGACAGCTTTTGACTTACTTAAGACAGGTAAAATCACACGAATATACTACTTAATATGTAAAATTTCAGAAATCATATTGTATGTTATGTATTTAAATGCCAATATTTAAATCTTCTGTACGTTTGAGTTTTGCACGGCTCTAATGAACTAAAATCTGTGCACGTACTTATAAACCCACAATGAGCTCTAAAGCTTCAAAAGACATATTTTATTTTCCTCTAAACGCATTTTATATTTCATTTCACGTTTTATAAGCTAAATTTGCATGGCCCTCCTCGTGTTTGGCAGCCGTAATGCCCCGGTCGCTTAGTGCACTTTTATTATGGTATTAAGTGATGTAATTTTTTTCATATTATATTATTCAAATTTAAATAACTGTCTCCGGTTTCCCCACTGAGGTCCCACTGTCTTCGCTATTTCTTTTTGTCACCCTCGAATTTGCTTATTTTGGTTAGACATTTCCGCAACGGAACAATAAAATCAATAGAGCTGAACTTCCTTTGCAAAGTTAAAGTAAATATTTTACTATCTTCTTCACTGTAAAGAACAATAGTATCTATTTTATAAGATATATTCTTAGCATAAACATGCTGTGCTAAATAAATGCTTTGAAACGGTCACATGCAAAATCTAGTACACATTTTATTATACTAGCAGACCCTACAGATGTCCTGCTCGGTAAAACACCACCTACAGAGTCCGATTATGTTTTCAAGCCATCCAGAAATCCATTGAAATATGCACAAAAAGGTGTAGAATAATTATACATAAGTACTTATTTATTTACTTTCGGTTTTAACTTTTCTAGCTATTGAATCTATTCTTCATTTATCTATTTAATATGTTACCTACTCAGTCTAAACTGATTGTAATCTGTCAGTGTACCTTTATTAAATAAATAACTAAATTTATGCAAAGGCGAAAACAGCAGAGCAACTCCTCGTGTAACAGTATCAATTTTTAAATCGTTTCTCTTCATTGCTACGTTATTTTATAGGAACTGGAGAATAAAAATTTAGGCTGATCAACTATGCGTGGCGCCTCCATCCAACTCCTGTCTTAAAATTGGTGAAGTTAGGAGTCGCAATTTTTACAAATGACATCGTGACGTTTATGTAGAGGGTGCCCCCGACGACAAGTCATCATGTTACTGCTTTCCCATTATTTCTGCTTTCTGCTTTCTTTTTGCGGTTTCAAATGTTTCGTTTGTCTGAGGTATTGGAGCATCTTAGTACTGTGATTTAAATAAAGGTAACTTAAGTATTAGTATATTTACTTACACAAAATTAAAAAAAAACACTTTTAGAAAGTAAATAATTTTTCGGTCTCATCGAAGTACTTTTTTTCAGAAAACCTACAGGCAATGAATAAAAGTACTTATGTGTGGCTTTGATAGTTAGAACATAGAACTTTGGAACATATACCCAAAATAAAGGTAAAATGAATTATATTGACAAAAATTGTTTCTTACTATAGGTACATTTGTTGTTCCTAACTGTAATAGTAAATAGTATAGTATTTATTAGAACTTGTTTATTGATTGAACTGCAATGTTTGATATATGTCAGTTTCAATTTATTCCGCCCAATATTGTCTTTAGATCATTTCAAAGGCATAACGTTTCGTTATCTCCATATGCTCAAAACTTTGAGTCATAACAACCACCCCTCTGCTACTTGTATTTTCTTTATAATTTATTCCGCTCTCCCCTACACATTGGCCGCTGATATTTTTTATTCGATTAGTAAACCCCTAAGGTGTTTTTAGCCTTTTTTCGCTCGATTTTCTTCGAAGCTTTGTTGACTGTTCGGGGGTTACAATGCTCATTTCTTTTGGATGAACAAGCCTGTTTACCATTGAAATTGTAATGTATATGTTCTTGTTATTTCATTACAAAATTCCGTTTCTTTTTTTTTTTTCTTATTATGACAACTCTGCATCTGCAACTATTCATAACTACTAATATACTAAATTTTTAGTATTTAAAAAATGGAGAGTAAATTCCACGCGTTTGCTCTATTAATTTCTCGATTCACGTTTATTTATTAGCAATTCGTGACATATTATAAAACTCATCAAGTCAGCTGTGTTGATGAATTAAACTTGGATTCTTAGCAAAACCAATAGACCAATGACCCCATTTCCTCAAACCACGATACTTACACACTCGATTTGTGTTGGGGAGGCGGGGTCTGAGAGGAAACTTTTTGATGGATCGGACGGAGTTTGTTTTGCATGTGAGTGATATGTCTGAAATAATAAATGTTGAGGCGTCGACGCTTCCCGACTCCCTCCGAGGAGGGTGAGCTAAAACGATTTTTGATTTGGGTGTCAAGCAAATGTTTTACGCAGTGACGCTCAGACAGGATTTGATTTTCTTAATCGATTCCCGTGAATGCAAATTCTATGTTGGTTTTGTTTGGAATTCATTTAAATTCTTACGACATCTCTACTAGTCTTTTATTGTTTTTACTCATCATAAAAATAAGACAAGGGTTAGAAAAGAAACTAGGAATAAGTTTATCGAAGTGATACGGACAAATACAAGTTATTCTACGTCACCGAATGATAGAAAAACATAATAATGCTTACGTGCTTGCTTCCATCGTAGATCGACGTAAAGACAGACCGTACTAAACACTTATGTATGTAAAATAGGTAAAAAAATATAATAAAAATTTGTAGGCATGAGCGAAACATATCGCTAGCTCATGTAAATAGACGGCACGGAAAGCTTTGTTTGATACTTACGTTAATCAGATTATGCATACAAGAACAGTTCAGAACGGTGATGGGCTGGTATTAGGTTATGTGAGCGGTCCGGTATTAACTAATCAGCGTACACTGGCTTTGGTGGTAGATTGCAACGCATTGTCCGCGCGCGTGGCCCCGGAATATCTGTTTAGGCCAGTGGCCACTCAGTAATGGCAATAGTTAGCGTTAACAACATACGTCTACCTTCATAGTCGTAACATAATGCTATCGTGAGCAAAACAATCAATAGCCGTTAAATATTTGCTTGTTTCATTAATAAATTACGCCATTTTAGATACTACACGTAGATACCTATAGCCTCAGTTGCAAACTGTCATTAAAGGGTTTGCACTTTTAAATATGCTTTACCTATCAAAAACAAAACGATTTCAGGTTTAGAAGCATAGACCACTAGTCTGGATCTGATCTGGAAGAAGATATCGTCAAAACAGGATTTATAGGTTATTAGGTATAGTCCTTAAAATTAGTTAAAATATAGCTTGATAAGAATGAAACCTGTCAAACTGAGGTGACTAGTGATGGGACTGACTCGACTGATCAACCGAAAAAAAAACAGTTATAAGTATATAAATAAATAAATAAATGTGGACAACATCACATACATTGTTCTGATCCCAATTTGAATAACTATTCAAAGCATTCGTATTTTGGAAACCAGAAACAACGAAGGTCCACAAACACCCAGACTCGAGAAAATGTAGAAAAACACTTTTTTTCTACATTGACCCGACCTGGAATCGAACCCGGGACCTCGGAGCAGACGACACCTTAAAAACTGGTGTGTACGCCACTCCGCCACGGAGGTCGTGTCGTGGAGGAGGTGTCGTTATGACAAATAAAATAAAACGAAAATCAGATATATAGGTATTAAGATTTAACAGTAAGTCAGTAGGTATCGTGATCGTTATCAGAATAATTTGAACAATCATGAAAATCAATTGGAGTTTTTTTTATCGCATATTATAGAATCTAATAAATTTTAAAATTAATCGGAAACTTTTAATTATTGCAATTTGATGTGCTTAGCATCAACCAATGCTCATTAAATCATTTCTAACATTATGTTGCATTACTTCGATTTTGAAATATTGTTAGTCTGTCGATTTCGATTTATACATTTTACGTCATCACTAGTGATTATGAAAAATGAAGTAACCTTGTAAAGACGTCTTTTAAAGTTAGTTGTAATTTTTGTGACTGGTTTATTTTGATGTTTTTAACTTTAAATATCTATTTTATATAATTAAATTGATTAATATGTACAGCAATGTATAAAAAAATATTCTTAACATGCCAGTTACCAATATTTTTTCGTGTGCAAGTGTGTTTCACTTGTACAAAGTTACGTCGTCTCTTTCAGTGAGAACTGTCATTCTAATCAAGCTATATTTTACGGACTATAAGAGCAGAAGCAATTCAATTATATTGTCAGCGCCATCTATGCTGTGTACCGTGAACCATTCCAATCCAGATTACTACAGTTTTTAATGGCTTCGTAGCCACTTACTTACATAGTATATTTAGTTGTTAAGAATATAGTATTTTTTTGAGTTTCACGTATAAGACTCCTAGAACTATACTACCTATGTTATAAACTATAATAGGAGTTCTTACATACTTGCAATTTAATTTTTTGATGCTTACTAGTAAAATATTTAAATCCTCCCCAAATTGTTTGCGGAACACTTGTTTTTTTGGGATGTTAAAATTCATGAATTCGCATGTCATGGCTGGGAAATTCCTTTTTTTTTCGTTTTCGCTCTCCGCTGTGATTTGACGCCAATTTTCCTTTTGACATGAGAATGAATAATATTATTTCGCTAACAGACTAATGATGGCTGCTGTTGGCAGTCTTGTTGGATTTTAATTAAATTTTGTATGTACCTTTTATAAAAATATATGAATCTTGTTAATTTGCTGATAATGTGATTAATTGATTAACAAACTTCCATCCACACCTATTACGTTATTAAATACTTCAATATTATTAATTGTTAAGAAAACCTTCATGATTATATGAATACAGTTTGAACTCTAGCTAATTAGTTAGATATCGAAATGATATTATACGATAGAGTATACCATCAAATACCGGAGCTATGTAACTGGTAATATGAACTACGTTAATGTTAAAAAATAATAATTCATCAGTCACGACACCTTCCGGTTCTCCTGAGCTGCAAATACATTCTCATGTTTTAAACTTATTAATATCAAATATTTTTTTCCCTGCTTCAATCGAAGCATCATCAATCACAGCAACACTTTTTAAAGATTAAACTGGAGGAAGTGGTAACAATTTATTATTTCATTGATTTGTTCTTATCATTCATCCGATCGTTCCGGTCGAATTAGCCGTACGTATCCAAGACAGCTTGAGTTGAGAATCAGAATATGGGAAACAAAACAGCATTTTTTGTTGATTCGGGTACCTAAATGAGATAACAAATAACTTTAAAAATTATATGATATGAATGTGAGTACCTACATTGAAATAAAGTGGACGTGTGAAACATATTTCAATCTTATTAATTTACTGAGTATCGTATATAAACGCAATAAATTAAAAATAATAAATGTAAGTATTAATTAAATTTTCCTTTTTTTTTTTACTTCTAAATGCATTATTGCTTTTTTTATATAAGATGTAGGTATTTCACTAATATTATTTAACAAACAGAATATTTTTTGACGTTTTATTTGAGTGACAGGTCATTTTAGGAATGTGATTTAAAAAAATACATAGTATAATAAATTCACAAGATGAATATAATTTAAGGAATTATTTACATATAAATAGCGCCGAAATGAAAAATATATTAAATTCAGAGCGGGCCCGTGACTCGTCAGTAAAAGACGGAACGGCTCTATTGCGGGGTTGTGTACAGAGTATGAAAATACAGAGAATTCAAAGTAAAAAATTCAATTAGTCCAATAATAATAAATTGGTATTGTTTTTTTTATTTGTTTTGATTATATTTGTAAGGAATTTGATACATTGGCATCTTTCTGTAAAAGATTCACCTTTAATATGTAAAGTATCGAAATAAGCGCAGTATTAGCTTGTGAGCGGTTAAAAGATAGTAAAAAAATCATACCCTTAAATAAGTATGCAGGTTTTAGAGCTGCACACTTATTTTACACACACACGCTTTATCATTCGAGGTTAATATAAATTAGTAAATGTCTATGAGGTCTACACAAACGCTTTACTCTACCTGTAAATAAAACCCATGAAATATTCAGAATATCCACTCAATGGGGGCTATCGCTAGTGAATTTGCCACTAGAGGCGCTAGTGTCGCGTGAGGTCCAATATCATTCACTTTGTACTGGTTTTAGCGGAATTTGTTGCATAAATTATAATTTCTTTAATTTACCTGCTGGAAAGTGGACTCCTTCGTAAAATATCGCAAATATGGATTATTTGGCGATTAATGTAAACGCTTCAAAAGCGGAATTAAGAAAAAGCGCAAAAATAGGCGGCCTCAAGAGCAACTATTTCAGAAGTTAGTTTGTTAATATCAAGATAGTTATTTATAAACAATATAACCTTAATTAGATTCAACATATAACACTTTGTTTCGGCGCCAATCGCCTTTGATATACCTCCGGACCTCAGTCTACAGTGGCGCCAACTGGTGAGCAAAGAAACAGTAGTCCCCATTGCTTAACTTCGTTTTTGCCAAAGTCTCTGTGGCTCGGTTACTCTGTAATCCACAAAAGGGTTCCGCGAAGGTTTAAAACAGCCACTTATTATGTATGTTACATTTCACTTTCAGACGTCATTTATATTCAAATGCTCGAAAGGCATTACTGAGCAAAAATTGTAGCATTTAACCCCTTTTGAAATGAGCCAAATTGGTTTCTGTAACGAATTCGGCTGTTCTATCGCTAAGAAAAATTACCCTTTTATTTTAAAGTTTGTTAAAGGGATTTCATTTCGAATTATCAACGTTGTTTAAATTTATCACTTTTTGAAAAAAAAATTAAAGCTTTAAATAAAGTGTCTTAATTTATTACAATAATCAGAAATGCCGAAATCGTATCTATCTTTTATTTATTAATTTATATGACGTTTGTAAGCCCTTTATTATAGACCGACAGTTAAAAACTTCTTTTATGTACAAAAAGCTAATAGGTAAATATTAATAAATCCAAATGCAAATGGAAGCATCAAAAGACCTATATTTCACAATCAAAAAGAACCTCCGGAATTAGGGTAGCGGTTCCAGAGATCGGCATACAAAATGATTACATGCAGTCTTCATCCTCTTACAAAGGAACTCAGCGGGGTTCTATAATATTATACTTCTGCCTTTGTGGTAGCTTCACAACTCGGTGGGATGCATGCTTTACGGTTTCAAATGATAAAACTGTTTGTCAGTAGCTTTGTTCGATTCAAATTCTGAGGTAGCGTAACCAATTTTGGGCACTTATGGTATTCTTAACGAGATATTGACAGCTCATTATAGTTTTTGACACGGTCTGCTTATTAATGACGAATATGATGTTGTTGCAGATTGCGCGACGAACGAGGCGACATGGAACGAGTTATGGCAATGGATAAGGCTCGCGAAGGGTCACATAATGGTAATAATGGTATAAGAATATATTTTCAAACTAAACACTTATAGAGAGCTTGCTTTGGCCACCGTTATGGTTTACAAAATGATGCCGCTAACTCTTTGAGAAAACATTTTAGATTACAGGGGTTGTCTACGTCTAACAAACGATTCTTAGATTATATGTAGAGATTTCTAAGGATCCATAGGTCATAATGATATAAAAAAGCTCTACCTGGCAACATTGATATTAAAGCTGTCTAAATTTTGCTTCGCAGGTTCCTCTCCCGGCCACAGTCCTGTCCTTAACCTGTCAAAGTCAGGTTCAGGAGGAGACCGCGACCGGACGGATCGGGGTGACCGAGACCGTGGGGACCGGGGCGAAGGCTCGGCTAGCGGGAGGAGCTCAGCTGCCTCCCGCCGCACGCCGCAGCCGCCTCGTATGCCATCGGCAGCGACGGCAGCCGCGTCGCCGAGGTCCCACAGCGATGAAAGCGACGCGGCATTGTCAGACCAAGACGACCACAACGTAAAAGACGAGGATGAGGGTGCGTACTTTCGTATCTTTGATCAAGGTGCGTAATTTCGTGTCATTGATAAGCTTCAGTCACGAAGATTTTTTCTCAGTAAATCAGTAAAATTAGTTTTATTTCTGAAAATTGGCCGCAGGAGGCACTTTTAGACGTTTCAATATTTAAACTTACCACTGCTTCGGGACAAGTCTGGACTAGTGCCGAGAAGAAGCAGCGCAAGAAACTCGATCACTATTTTTTTTAAATAAATGTTTACCAAAGGTTTATTCTAGGACAATGAAGCCATATGTTCCTATCATTTATAGTATAATAGCCCTTTTTCATTAAAATTTCTTTTAAATACAATTTAAGTTTATGTACAGTGGGAGTTCAGCAATACCCTGTGGTAAAATGTTGAAAATACGAATAAAATATCTCAGGTTCCGTTGAAAGTTTTCACCTGAAATGGTAAATTATATATTTTTTTTATATTTCTGTTGTGGTAGATTAGATTATATATAATATTCGAAGCTTTAAAGATTACTGAACTTAGGATCGCAACCCCATACGATTAAAGGAAATTTAAAAACATATCCTTATTTTGACTTCCGCATACACGGATGAGATAGGCAGGGTATTCTGAGAAAGTCAGTGACACCTCGGAATTTATTGTCACTTTTCTAAAAGCAAGTGTGAAACGTAAACTTGTTTCTAGTCGAATGTTTGGGTGCTGCAACAAAAAACCAAGATATTTAAATCTTTATTAAGTTATTGCACGATGTTTAAGTTGGTTTCGCATAAGTGTTGGATGGATATTAATAAGTGTTCCCCTCGACGCAATCACGGCCGGCACGACAGGAAAGTGTCCGTGTAGCATTAACACAAGCTAGTGATACCACCGTCCAATATACTGCCATGTAATGTACAGGAAAATTACCCAGTAATAGCTCTGGAACCTTCAGCATTCATAGTTCGGAAATTATCAGCCATAAAACCGCGTTCCTTTTATTCTAGAAACTGGAAACACTTATTATAATAAGTGTAAAATGGCTACTCCTCAATACATTGTAAGTCGACATCCTATGTTAATTATTTTACGATTGGACGCGGCCAGAATATAATTATTGGCATACAAATAAATATTATGTGTCATCCAAACTGTGCGCGTGTGACTCGTATAACCTTAATAAGTTTTATTTTATGAAGAAACCAGACCGAATCTTGGTGGCCGATTAGCAAAATATGATCACACGACCGCGTTCCCATCGATATCCCATCTTGATCCCTAGACACCACACGTTTACTTGTAATGATCCTATATAATAAAATCTTATTACGAGTATCGTCCGCAATTGCCCTCAATGATGTATGAATAGCACTTAAAAGGACCCAATTCAATTTTACACGTGAGTCTCGAACCCAGCTTTTATAGTTTCATTTTTAATTTATACTCGAACAGCAATCTGTGCTCTTTCAACATTATGTTACTCTTTACTATAGGTACATTTATATCATCTGCTAATATTACTAAGTAATATTACTTTATCGTAAATCTTGTCCTATTAAGACTATTAAAGAACCATGATGGATGGCATGACAATTTCTCCGTCGATGTAGTTAGATCCGTTTTATCTGCAGCTTTTTGTTCATTGAATCTATTGCCGCACTAAATATTTTAATCAATTTAGTGCTATCTCCGTCTGCATCATCAATCAAGCGAAAACTTGTTATTAGGCCGACGTCACTAACTCATAAACGCAATTACAGCTATTTGAAATAGAATGAGAAAATCATGAAATTACTTCTACACATGCACCAACAGATAACCTTAACGGTAGAATATTATAGCACTTTGAGTAGATTAGAGATTCAGAGATAGCATTTTATAGATTAGGTGTTCTTGTTATTGCTGAAATAATGTTAAAGAAAATAATCTTGAGCATGGGAATACAATTTAATGGTTATTTATCCACCTATTGTTGGTATGTGTTTAAAATAACTATTAGCTTACGAACACGGGGACGGCGTAAATCAAAACATGGATACAGAAATGTAAATACATGAAGCGTACAATAGCTAAATTAAATGAAACAATAAGGATTGTGTATTGTAGTTATTGCAGGTTACACTCAAAATGCTCAGAGAGCGTGGGAACGGATAGCTGCCAACGATTATAGAAAATGATCACTTAGCCACGATTTTACGGGATGAGCCCCGGGAAATTTATGTAAACAATGAACTCGATGGCTAAATCGATAAAAATATTGAAATTAATTTTATTTTAACCAATATGCCAATGTAACCGATAGTCAAAGATCGGTTTCATAATCAGTCTATGTTCAGATGATCAGTAATTTGTGTGTATCACGTTTCTGCCCAGCCTATTAGAACATTTTCACGAATGGGTACCCTGTCTATGTCATTCAACTTTGATCTTTGTTCATCTCGTATTACCTTTTTCTTTCAATCACCATTCTACTCGTATGTTTGGAAATGACTTTATTTCAACGTCTGTTCTTATTGTACCGTGTAATCAAATATGAATCCTTTGTAACGGGTATAAAGATTCAAATCGTTGGTAACGAATTAGTTATATCCTGTTAATTGGCCTTATTAGGGAGATGGTGTTGTGACAACCCGAGAGTGCTATCGTGAGCATCGACAATGACGAAACGATGTTGTCTTCATTATTTGATGAGCGCTCACTATCTTGTCAGCTAAATTAAATGTATCGATAGATTATTTTGGGCCGTGAGAGACGCCAATCGAAACACTTTCTTTTTTATGTGTGAGGTCCGTTATTGACACAGCGTGTACATTATTGTAATTATCTCGTCAGTTTTTAAAATAATAATGTGCTTATTGGTTTCATCACGTGCATTAAAGTAACCGTTAATATTTAGTGGTGATTAAAATTAAGTAGTATTATGTATCATTGTGGGGAGATTTCTGAATAAATAGGTCTGTGTGGAATGCCAACTAGGTAATTATAAAGTAATCGATGAAGCGTATGCGCTAGTGGCCGCTGCAAAAGGAATACTTTAGCCATAGCGCAACGGGTAATATAAATCGGTTAGACACAACCCATACGGTGTCGAATGACTTCGTGGCGTCCTTATTCAAATTCATCTGTAGTAAATTATTAAACGTTGATTGAATATAAACATGATATAAGAATAATATAGAAACAAGAGCTAAAACAGTTAATTTTATCAAAAACTGTAATGTATAAATCAGACTATGATAATAAGAAGGGGGAAGTCGTTATCGAAACAGTTTTCGTTTTGATTGATCGTTTACCTATGTAAGGTGTATTTTAATAATAGCCCATAGATTTAAATTTATGTCTGTCCAAACTTTTGATTTGAAGTTTGACCGCATATAGGTTTTCTCTAAACTGTAAGTTCAAGAAAAAGTAGAATGCAAAAAATCAAAACAAACATGGAAAAGTTTGCTTATATTAT
This sequence comes from Anania crocealis, assembly GCA_949315895.1. NCBI lineage: Eukaryota > Metazoa > Arthropoda > Insecta > Lepidoptera > Crambidae > Anania > Anania crocealis. The sequence goes on from OX438856.1 coordinate 6,067,726, forward strand.
TTGCAGTGTATGGTTTAATATAACATAGAGTGAAATAATCGGAATAGTGGCTTGCAATGGCCGGATTCCATCAAAGCCTCATGCCACGATCACCACGCGATATCCATGTTCATTGCAATAATAATTGCAATCCGAATGATACATGCACGCGATTCTCGAATAACACTGTTTGTCGGTATTGAGCACTTTTTGGTCGTGCCACCATCCCTTTTAGGGCTTCTTATGAAGCTGTTACTTTCATTAATGATTTATCATAACTGAGAATGAATGCTTTAAAATTATGACGCTTGTAATCTTGTAAAAAATAATACATTTATAGTTATAATGTTACATGTTTAACGTATGTAAATATTTTAACTAGAGGAAATGGAATACATAAACTCTTAAGTTAGAATTTTAACGTATTCTTTAGTAATATTCATTTAGCGCACAAATTAGTATCAAGTGCCAATTAAGAGGAAACACTACGGGCGAGAGAATTGAAAAATAGGTATTTGTAAAATCTATGGTTGTCGCGCAGTGCCAAACGCCTTCACCGCATAGTGTGATAGAGACAACTGCTTCTTGGACCGAAAATACCTACTAAAAGCACACCAAATCAACTTTTCGTAGTCCCCCGATTACTTTTCCAAAACTAGACCGATTTAAATACTTTTTTCATTAAAAATTTAAGAACATGCTAATAGTGGCCATAGATTTTCTTAATAAAACTTATTGCTCTACTGGCTTTATCCAGGGAGGGACTACGTTTGTATGGAAAAACGGCCCTTGTGTTTCCTCTTAAACTAAGGCCTACATTAGTAACGATAACAAATATTAGGACGCATAATATTATGAGGCTTTTTATTCCCCGCCATGCATGGCACCATCCTTATTCCTTATCATCATTAAATCGTACTAATATTATAAACGTGACAATGTTTCAGTATGGATATGTGGATGTATGGATATTTGTTACTCTTTCACGCAAAAACGACTCAACGGATCTGCATGAAATTTAGCACAGTGTTAGTTTGTTGGATGAAATAATATATAAGCTACTTTTTATCTCTGGAAGTCCTACGATTCCCGTGGGATAAATTTAATACATAGTTATTACCTATTTAACTGATCTGAAGGAAATTAACGGCTATTTTTGATCCCGGGAAATAGACCGATTCCCGGGCATTTCGCGGGCAAATGCTAGTCTCCAATAAGTTTAAAACGATTCTAGTCACAAACAAAAATTTTATGGTATAAATTTTTTGGCTAAATTAACGGCTATTTTTGATCCCGGGAAATAGACCGATTCCCGGGCATTTCGCGGGCAAATGCTAGTCTCCAATAAGTTTAAAACGAATCTAGTCACAAACAAAATCTATACATTACATTTTTTCTTAACCTTACATTAAATACATTGCTATACAGCAACCAGTGAGCATATAAATTCGGCGTTCCTAAACACAAAAAAAATCCTTAATAGAAGTAATAATCAAATATGAGCATGTCATTGCGCAATTTAATCCCGTCCGTTTTCCTAGGAGCAGATCTGAGCGATGGCGAACGTGATCTGCCAGCATCGTCGTCGCCCGCCCCGGTGAGCTACGCAGCACCCACTGGCACCCCACCCTCCGTGCCCGTCGACCCCACGGCTGACACCCTCGTTTCTTCCACGGAAACGCTGCTGAGGAATATCCAGGGCCTCCTCAAGGTGGCAGCTGATAACGCAAGGCAACAGGAGAGACAAATTAGTTATGAGAAAGGTGAGTGATCCATAAAAGTTTCCAAGTTCACGTTAATCTTCTATCTGCTTTGGGAGGCAAAAATGGCTAGAGGAGGAAATTTGGTGAAATTTTACTATCAGTATGTGGACCAATTTGAGAACCCAAATGTGTCGTTTCAGTAGAAAATACACGGAAATAGCATTTTTTTTAATAGAAAAAGTTAAATGGATGAAAACAACAAAATCTTATCTTAGTACTCTCTGAAACCCTTAATTATGCAAAGCTGCACTAACACCACACTGACTTATTGTGATCTTAGTTACAGGATATTTAATTTTATCGTCAATTAAGTAGCTAAGTGTGTGTGATCGACAACAAAAGTTATTCCTTATTCTGATTTTGATAATGATGTGAGCGAATCAAATATCCACTTATTTAATACTCGCATCAAGGCATGTACTAAGGCTGCGTACATTTAAAACTGGATCCATGTATATTGACCAATTTCCAGTCACCATGCCTCGAAGTGGGGACTACAAAGTGAAAATCAGGTTTGCTTTCATGACCGTATTCGTAGGGGGCAATGTTTTTCCGTTGGAAGCCAGTGTATTGCAATATACTAACCATTAACGCAGACGATCGACTAGATAATATCAGTTTGTGTAAACTATTATAAATTAGCAGCATATTTACCAAGAATTAGAAAAAAGACGCTATTTTTCCAAGAAGGAGCAGCATGCCTCTTTAATTTACATATTAAATTATCATAGATGATACGGAGACACTGTATGCAGCATCCCTTTTCGATGTAAATGTTAAAATTAAATGTTATAAATCGATATTTATCAAGATCTCGTGCGAATCGATTCTTGGTAGGTAATCGAACGTATGAGCAGCACTGATTAGACGCTTTTAGCATGTTCGATCACGTACTTTTAGAGCGAGTACCAGGTTCTAATACTTCAAGTATCCAGCTGCCCATTATGAGCAATATACGTTTCATTTGCATCGCATTATATTTGCCTATTTATTATGTTATAATCCAGTTATGAGTTTATCGTAATACATTAATGTATTAAAATATGAAATATTCGTATCTAACAGTCGTCTTGTAATAGTAAGCAGTTAGGCTTTAAATATTCCTAATAACATGATGGAATACGTGGCAGTCACCATAACTTTAAATAAAAGTCTTAAAGCTGGTGTTTCAGCACCTAATATAGTAGAGTAAACATAAATATTTTACAAAGACACGTAACGATATTCAGTCTACTTAATTAAAAAAAATAGATAAATACATAATTCCACATATAATCACAATGGTAAGTCATAAAGCTAACGTTAAACACTAAGCGCCGGAGACAGCGCACTGCGCAGGCGCACCGCGCATGTCGTGCCGTTTGCAAATAGCCGTAGAACAGATGCGCCTGAGTTATGGCCCGGCCCACTATCATTACACACGATTCCATTCGGACAGCATAATTGTTTAATTGATATTTCTGCAAGTTATTTATACTCGTCATTCTGTTTTCCCCATGAGAAACACTCGTGCGCTATGGTTGTGATCCTGACTAGAGAAAATTGTAAACAATTTTCATTGTTTTAGCCTAATTACCTTAAACATAAATGTTCCATTGTGTTTAAAAAATAATGTATTCAATTCTAAATTATCTAAACAAAGCTGATATTATATAAAACCTATAAAAATACAGAGAGATCGGGGAGAAAATACCCCGGCCCAAGTCATCATCAAACTTGAATATCAATATTGCGCCTCCAGCCAATTGTATTAATAAACAAAACAAAATGAGAAATAATAATGCTATGGGCCAACAAAAGGTTCCATTTCTCCCCCCGTACATAAGAGAACTGTAAAGGAATAAAACTCTAAGCCAACGAGATTAAGACTGGAATTCGCATATAGACATAACCCGTAATTTTGTTATTACGATAATAAAATTATTGTTGATGAAACATTTTTTTGAATCGATGTGTCTGGCGATCTTTACCGTTGAATTTTTTTATAGAAATTACAGCAATCACTCGCTTGGTTCGCTCGCTCAATTGATAGGTGTTACTGCCGCGGCTTGCATTTATTTGGCTCGTCCTTTATCTTGTAGGGCCGTACAGAATTTTATAAACAATGTTGCTTGCTAAGTAATGTTTTGTCGATTATAATATGAAAGATATTTTTAATGTGCCGCACTTATTATACATTAACAGATACTTTGATTTAGATACTCTGAGTAAAGTTGAATTTGAACAAAACAAATGATTTGATGACTATCTAAAAGGGTGTTACCTTCTCCTTGTCTACATTCATTGCGTCAGGCTTAAACACGAAGCTGCAAATATGACACTGAATAAAACCACGGCTGTTGTCACGAATAGATAAACATAGGACTTCTCCCCCTCGCGAGCGAAATAGCAGATCGCTATCTAGGCACATTCGCTGACAATTTTTACACTAGTCCACAGTGGGTGACGCACAGACAAATGTGCCGCATTCACTGCCTTATCAGATAACGTGGGAAGGGTTGGTGAAAGGCTACCCATAAAACGTGTCGATTCGTTCGTGTAAATAGAGTAGCTATGAATGGGAAATAGCCGACACTTTGTACCTTTTCAAGTGGGTTTAAGATTTAGTTTCACAGATACGTGGAAAATCGTCAATTGACATAAAATACTTAATATCAAAGATGTAGTGTGTTTTGTGTTTTGATATTTGAAATACCTTTCTGTGATATTTGCCATGGATAGTCTGTTTATTAAAAGTCTCCATTATTATGTAATAATAAAAACTCATGATACAAAAGATTTTTCTACATGGCAGCACTTGCAGCCTTTAAAGTTACTTATGGTCCAGTCCGTACGTAGTTAAACATAGTCTCTTACAATTGAAATCCATCCTTAAACGTTCGATACGGCACATCACCGCATTCCTTGTGCCAATCGAAAAACAAAACGAGTGTATACCAGCGAATCGGTCGATTGCGATCACCGCGACATAAATCTGCTTCGGCTACTCTTTTAAGCCTTTATCCCTGTTAATTCTTACCGCTTAGTTTATTTCAGACCGAAATGGCCCACTCTTGTTACCGCGCTTTTGTATCGCCTTTTTGTTTAACAACTATCAGTTCTTGCTAAGCTAAGTGCACAAATGGCATCGCTGTAGATACAGACGGAACTTTATGCGGCTTCAACTAAATACCTAGAAGAACAGAAATCCTTTATGATGTTAGTGAAACTAAGAATAATTGTGTTACGTGAAAAAGAAAAGCAAAATGTATTATGTAGGTAAGAAGCGTCTCCTATCAATAACATGGAAGTGACCGATCGAACAAACACGAACTGGCCAATGATAAAAACTGATGTGCAAATAGACCCACCGGGACTTGTGTACTCAGCTAATGGATTCAATTGATATGAAAGCTTTCACAATGCTGACGACTCGACATTATCATGTTAACTTAATAACTGTTACATATAAGATCTATAAATAAACATAGATAAGGGCTGCCGTATGATTTTTGTACAATGCTTTATATTGCTGATATTAGAATAGGAGCATCAAGGTGTACTATTTAAGGAAGAAGACTTATACTTTATATTTTGATGTTTCAAGATACAAACTTACTTTTTTCGATCAACCGCAAATTGTTAGTTCTTGTAATTTGCGATATACGAGTAGGTAATAGTAAGTATTTATTTAATTCGAATCTTAATTACTGTTCCACTAGTAACCAAAAAATCAATCAAAATTAGAAACCATTACGATTCAAGACTAGTATGAAAACCCAATTACAAAACCTTAAATACTTAAATGTGGCCAACATCACATTCTACATTGTTTGAATCCCAGAGTGAGAAACTATATAAAGTACTCGTTTTGTGGAAACCAGAAACAACGAAGGTACCATAAACACCCAGACCAAGAAAATTTAGAAAAACACATTTTTACTACATCATCCCTTTCGGGAATCGAACCCGGGACCTCGGAACAGGCGACACCTTGAAAACCCTTGTGTACGCCACTCCGCCGCAGAGGTCGTTACTATAAATTGAAAAGTTTGATTCAATTTGTCATCAGCGCAGCGTGGAAAACCGAGAACACTATATGCAAATCACATGTGACGCCTCGTGCCGACCAAAACCAAACCGAGCACTGTTAGAATAGTTCGTTGGACTGCACGGCAGTATAAATAAATTTGTTAGTTTCTAAACGCTACAGATTGTACTTTCGATTTTAAGCATTCCTCTTTATTTGTGACCGTACAAGACTTTCTTTGAAAATAGTTTTTTTTTTAGTTTTGGTATTGTATTTATTGTTTTAGCTGATCATAGTGTTTATTTTAAAGACTGATCACATATCTATATCTTTACTTGTTACCACGAAAGTTTAGATCTGCCTATTTACATTTTTAGTATTAGAAGTTGTCAGCAAACCTTGAAGTCACGATGCTTGAAGAGGCGAGTGTTTACCTCCACCACGATTTAGTCCTTGGCTAACTTTCGTTGTAAAATGGTTCATAAGTAGCCGCGATAGGGTGGTGTGGGATGAAACGCAAATAACCGCCCCCAGCGGCTAACAAGCCACCGAAGATGCGCGGGCGCCGATAGAGTGAACGACGCATTGTTGCCGCGCCGTGCCAGCTTTCACACCATTGTGCGGACCGAGGTGCACAAAAATCACCAACTGCAATCTTTGTTTGTTTACTTTGAGTCCACTTGAGTTATGAGGTTTGTGATGAAATCCCCTAGAAATTGATGTGTAAAATAACAATACCAATGAAAATTGCCCATCAAACAATAAATTATCTAAAACTAAAAATACTCATGCCTAACATGACTAGAAAGACCTTCTTCGATTCTTATTTCCGCATTGATGTCTTTAAAAGGTAAGTTTTATTAAATCCCAAAGAGCTTGTTTTCGCTAGACCAACTAAAGACGCGACTTATTCGTGCGAAAGTTCTGCGGTTTCCTAGCATTCGCTCATTGAACTAAGTAAACAATAAGTGACATTAACAGCTGCATATTAAAATGCCATTCCAGCCATGTACCGATACGTGAGACATCGGCCGGCCATATTGGATTACTTGCGCGTGTCGCTCCGGTTACTGCGCACGCGACTCGACCACACGCGCGACATCTAGCAGTGTAAACTTGAAAATTGAAAATTCTGAATTTAACGTACTTAGATCAGAATTTGTGATGAGTGAATGACACTGCAGTACAGAATTATATTTTCACAAAGATTTCTGTTTATGATAAGACTATGAGCGAAAACTCTAGATCACTTAAAACATGTCTTTGAACCGGTTATACGGTTACAATATTTTTCAGTGATTTTCACTAATGCAATAAATACGTATGTGCCTACTTACCTACAATACCAGTTATTGTTATTATAATAGGAAATGGCTTCATGTCTATAATATGAGGATAAATCATTATCCCTATTTTCTTAGGGGAAAAGTTTGGAAGCTTGCACGTTACTCCCGAGGCGTCGTACGCAAATATTTAACAATGGAAATATTAAATTTTGACTTTAGCTTTACGTTATACGGAAAACAATAACTCATGAAAACGAAAAGAACTACGAGTAGTCACGAACGATTTTTTGCCATTAGTCAACATAAATGCTTGCATTAATTAAACTAATATACGTTTTAAGATAAATGCTTGTTTATAATAACGATCGTACCCCAATTATAACCAGGGCGTTTTTTTTTTCATGAAATAAAAAAAGATTTTTAAATAATTCTGAACATACCTTATATCAAATTAAACTTTAATTAACAACGTCACTATTATTTAAATCGTGAAAATCATTCCTTAAAGGGGTGGTAAAGGGGTGACGGTTGTATAAAGAATAAATAATAATTAAACAATCCCAGAGTAAGTAAATAATTATAAGTATCAATCGATATATCCTCGCATCCTGATAATAACTTTGCTACAAATATTTTGTGACTTAACAGTTGTAGAGCTTAAAAAGCTGTAAGTTACTTGATGTCGTGTCAAGCATTGTGCTGTAGTTGCTTTATTTTAGTTTCAGTTACGCTCACAAACCTAGTCTTCACCGCTAGTTCTATTTTGACAGATAACTGCCTTACTTACCTACACACCCAGTAGAGCTGACACGCTCTCTATATAAACTATGAAATGTTAATCCTATTTTCTTAAGTAACGAAGGGGTAAGTATTTACGGCGAGCGCCCGGGGCTGCATCAACTATTGAATTCATCAAGTCACTCATGCGAGAACTTTGTAATCCGTTTGGTTTTGCTTTGAATAACTAGCAGATGAGTGAAAGCCACAATGATGCCTACAAATCGTTTGAGTGTTATTTTTTTTACTTTAGGCCTCTAACGTGAACCTTATTAATTATGATAAATCCTTATTAATTGGATGGATTTCAGGCATTATTCTTATCACATCTTAACAAGGTTTCTTTGATTTAATTTAAAATCTTGAAAAATAACTAATTATAAGAAATCAACACGTATTCAATCGTTTAATATATTATACTTAACGAAAAAATAATTAACCAAGTGTTCTAATTTAATTGGTGATGGTTATGAACATTAATTATAATGTTTCTTAGGTAGTCACATCTTCAGCTTGTAACCCCATTGAATGAAACTTATAGACACATAATTCACAAACAGTAGCTCAAATATGAATCCTGTACCGCAACAAACCAAGAAACTCCCTCAGGATCTAAGGATCTAATGTAACTCCGGCACCGACATATGGGCGAATACGGGGCAAAGTTGTGCATTTGATTTTGAACTTTAAACTAACGTTCTAAAGTTTGAGATGGGGTGTAAGTTCGTTGCGTTTGCGTCCTTAGGGGGTGGCTGCGGAAAGTAAAGGGGTAAAGTGATACAATCGTAAAGTTTAATAATAATTACATTCTCAACTCGCCTCCCAGGTTGTGCACAATAATTAACCGCTCGGAATTACTTAGCCGAAATAATTTAATATGACACGCGCCCAATTGTAGTGAGTGAGAGTGCTCGCTATATCTGTACTTTTACATGTCGAATATGCAACCATAATACTTGGGGATCAGATTTATAAAATAGACACAGATCATTCTTGCCAAGTCGAAAAACTGTTATCCTAATAAATCCTAATAGTTTGAAGTGTAACAGCCAGCGCAGAATACTTATTTCTAAATGCAGAGGAATCAGTCAAGTTGTTATAAATGCGAATATTGTTATTGCTGAACGGATTTTCAAGGAGTCGCCAGCTGAGGTCCCGTGTTCGATCCCTCGGCCAGATCAACGTAGAAAACCACTTTTATATATTGTTTCGGACTGGGTGTTTATGGTACGTTAGTTGTAATTGAATTCTGCAAAAACTAGTGCTTTAGCTTGTCCATACATATAAATTAATATAATAATATCAGTTACTATTATTTTAAGTAATATACAGGATGAAATTTTAACCACTTTCCAAAATTTTTATAGGCGTTCAGTATCGTATTTACAGCCTATTTATGTAGTAAAAAATGTGAATCAAGTTGTCACCCGAAATTATTTTTCGCGATATAGTTTTAAATTTTTCAGTCCTAGACCTGTTTAGGTTCAAAGGGAGAATCTATAACTTCTGAATAGTATCGTAATGAATGAATGAGATGCGCAACGCGTTAAAAAAGTGTTGCTAGGCGGCCATATCTAAAATTTCAGATTTTTGGCGGACATTTTCTAAGTGATTTATCTTGACAATTTTGTACTGGGCTATACCAAAAGAAAATATATGTCATTTGTTTTTTGTCTCGTAGATTGAAATATTAAAATTTGGAAGGTGGTTAAAATTTAAAAAAATCCAATGAGATATTTCCGCAACTACTCTATAGAGTTCTTAATATTAAAATTGGTCTAAACTAAGATTTTAGTGGTGCTTATAACTGTCCATTTAAACCAAATCTGTGTCTTGTAGTAGCACCTTAGGCTCTGGGGCTCAGTTAAGTTTAGTTGAAATTTTGTCTCTATGGGGTGAACCCTTGTTCTAGTTGTAATTTACATACGGAATTACAAGCCAGTTGGTATTACGTGTTTGTTTATATTCATAACGTGTTGTTGTGGTGGTTAAGAGCATTGCAATTCTATTTTTTACATTATTATTACTTACGTGAATTTAATACCTTCACAACATACACAGAGATATAACAGTGAACATTATGTATAGGTCCTATTATTTTTGGTTTTGGAAGCGCTGACCCTTTGGTTTTTTAATAAATAATAAACAATAGTAATTAGTAGTAATAGTTTTAATTTCATAGAGATAGTTACACAATAACTTTATAAAAAAACTCCCTTACGTTGTTTTCCTTTTTCGTTATATTTGTTCTATGTCGAGTCGGGGTACGGATCATATTCTTAGGATCAAAAGCTATGTGACCAATCTAAAAATGCGAGGTGCAATTTAAAACTGGCAGTGAAGGCAGTGCATCATGTAGAGTTTCTTGATCATTTATTTTGTGCTCAGTCAAACTGAGCGAGAACGTCGTAACCACAGTCGTAACGTCCTTATATTTTCATTAAAAACAAACAAGTAATATTTGGTGGGTTCTATTAGCCTAATGACAGCAATGAAATGAAATAAGTCATAGCGTACACCTGCTTTCGACTCCCGGGCAGCATTAATATTCTTTATATGCAGTTAAATTTAGGTGCGCGCCAGAAACATCGGGAAGTTTGTAGAAGAAATGAAAAATTACCGGTCAGGGTGCGGCGACCGCAAAAACACCGCGTAAGAAACAACTAATGAAAGCTTAGAGCCATTCGCATAAATCTCCCTTACATTTTTAATACCAATATATCCGGCGAGGGGAGCATCACGGGGAGAAAAATGTTACACGAAACAAAACGTTCGCGGACTATCGTTTGTATCTTATTTGAATACCGACAGATGTTGTCCTCTTATAAATGTTGGCATTTTTAATCGGTGCCTTACCAGAGACATAATGGTATCGGCCGATCTGCCGTCAGCTGGTATGTAGGTGTACACGGCTTTATCGTGTTCGGTGGCTAATTTAAAAATCCCCCTCTATAGATAAATGTTCATGGTCGAGCGCGTCATCTTGCCGCGGCCGCTTGATATCTCTTTTGACCCGTATACTTTTATTCTGTTCGTTACCTAAGCTTTTTCGTATCGTATCGAATCTCGGGGAGTTGTGTAGTCTCATTAAAATAATACAGGGCTACTGGATAATCTTATCCAGTGTGTTTCGATCGCAGATTGGGTGCGCGTGCGCCGATAACACTACGAGTTATTCGGACGCTGCACGCTCGATACGGTACAACTTTTTAATCCATTTTGCGAAGACATCTTCATTACTGCGCCTTTAATATTGAAACAACAGATAATAAGAAATTTTACGACATACGTCAAAACGTAAACTCTACTGGCATTCGTGATGCAAATCCTGTATAATATATTCATAAAGTTATTTGCTACACATGTACTTACGAAGAAAGGTTGGAGTCGTGTAAAATGCGTAGCACTAGAAAATGTGTATTTCCACAAATTTTTTAAAGAACTGCTTGGCTAAATCAGACCTTAGAACGGTCGAAAAAAGTCGAGTTTCCAGAGCGGGGGAGATTGAGTGCGAAGTTTATGTTCTAAATTTCACACATAATAAAGGGAAGCAATTCTTATGATTATTAGCGCAGAGACTGCGGGAATAATCCTCCGCAGTGACATCGCCGTGTGACATAATCCGGAAAAATCTAATAACAATAAAATAAAATTGCCGACGGTTTGTATGTTTAAAAAGGCATAGGGAAGAAAATTCGTTTTTCCGCGCCGGAGCCGTGACGACCATTATCGTTACTTTGAATTTACTTTTTATAGGCATCACGAATAACGCTAATGTATTAGAACTTATTTAAAAGCGTTGTGTTCAGCAAGTATATATTTTCCATTTGATAGGTATTTTGAAATAAATACTTGCAGCATTTAAATTCGATAGCTGCGGCTTATATCTTTAATAAATCAAATTCTGCCACCGTAAACCTCTAAAGGTGCTTAAATCAACGATATTCCTTAGTAATATCTCCTTACATTATGACTATTAAAATTTCAGCTAAAAGCCAAAGACTTCCTCGTTTCCATTTGAACTTAAAACGACTGAAGGCAATGCTTGGGGGTGTTCTGAATGCGCGCCTCGGTTCCCCCAACAGAGACCCATTTCGTCCGCGTTCTCCACGCAGCTCTTTCAAATTATTCTGCCACTTTTGAGTCGTAAATTTTAGGAAGACTTTAATTGTTATTTTAACTGCAAGCTCGACTTAGTCTTCGAGTTGGTGGGGGCTGTGAAAATATGTCTTAATTCGCTTACCCTATGACTTATGTTTTATTGAAATTAAACCTCCCTCTATTCTATCTGCGGTTCTTGTAACAACTTGCAAGTTTGTTAACAGTATAATATTACAAAAGTTGCCAATGTCACAGAGTTAAAAGGCAGGAAACAAAATTTCTAAGTTGTAATCGCTTTCAATTCTGATGCAAGTGGGAGTTGATCTCATTGGACAACTCTCAAAGGGCGCTACGTTTCAAATTTAAATATTATTGTTGTTTTTGCTGAGTGCACGAAATTGAAGTAAAATGGAATTTTATGTGCTACCCTTCGAGATCGCATTTGACTGCCGTATCAAAAAATACATGAATAATATTAAGATACTATTACTTTTCTTTAGTAAAGTTAATGCATATTAAAATACATGCTAATAAGCATCGTAATCAAAATATCGGCTAATTACTTGACGTTATTAAATTGCGTAACCGAAATTGATCCTTTTGTTTATGGGTCTCGATCCTTTCAATCATCTATCGGCCATTCAGCTTCGGTATCATAATAATTGTCCATAATTATATATTCCCTTGAACCGAGCGCATCGTTTTTATTGTTATTTTATTTATAAAGTAATAATTTTTTCCTCGGACGCAACTCGATCAGGTTTTGAATTTGATTGATCCGATATAAAGATCGATTTAATAATCGGCTGTTCCGCTTTACAGTCTCGATTTTCTCTTGTTTTTATCGATAAACGTTTCTCATTGGAACGATTTTGTTTTCTGTATGCGTCTACTTAGTTTTAAGTTTGGATGATTTATGTGTTTCTAATTTAAATTGAGTTTGTTGCAACTTTAATTTTAGTTTTTAAGAATCGGAAATGGGGTTCTGACTTATACATTAACCCTATTAATTTTAAATTGTAGCTTTGTATACTTTTTAACGATTGACGTAGTTAGTAATTAAACTATAATATAGTTGTAAAAAGTTCATATTAAACATATTTTAACGAAATTGAAGTAAAATAGAATTTTTTGTGCTACCCTTCGAGATCGTATTTGACAGATACATAAAACTCATTAAATTTTTATCATTAATTTGCACCGAACCTATCTATCTGTTGTGTGCACATTAGCAAGTTAAGTGCTATAATTAAAAAGGTATGATTAAATATAACTAAAATTTTATTTTCATTAAAACCAATACATTCACAATTTATCTGTGTGGCATGAATTGATATGATAAATAAACTCATTTGGCCATAATGATCTTAAGATTTTATGGAATGTGACCTCCTGGGTTAATTATTGTTTAATTTAAAAAAAGTAGAGCCCATTAAATGTATAAATATGGTGACCCATTTATTTCATCCAAGTGTCACATGACTAACTTCAATATATAGCATATAGTATTGAACAATTAACAGTTTATATTATTATAATTTTGATGCCTTCTCTTATCTGTGCTGTGATGACCATTACATAACAAATCACTTGTAAAATGAATGATCAGATACTAAGTTATTGCGAGGATACAGACGTAGTAGCTGGCATCTATATCATTGCTATAAAACAATACAAAGATACTTAAGTCGTTAGTAAGTACGCAGAGACCACCAGGAGCACCTTTTGTTAAAGCACCTCTAGTCGCAAATCGCGAGATGTTCAGATACGCCGCATACCAACGTGGGCCCTTAATGGCCATCCCTCCGCTGAGGCAATTTACGTCTTATGTGCGAAACCACTCTTAACTAAAAGCCCTCTAAATTACACCATACACCCGGATTGATTTGAAATTAATCTCGCATCCGACGAAGCTAAGATTGACTCTTTTTTCATTATAAAAATGGGTAATAAAATTCTGATTACAACCTATGGTGCTAATCGGGGCCACGAAACTGAAGGTTATAATTATAATATTATTTGTTACTGTATCATTAGCGGCGAATACTTTTACGCTTGACTTATAATGACCACAGGCGCCATCTATCGATACCGAAACATACTTATCATCACAATACCTTATTAAAACAAAAGGCAGTGTAGGCAACAAAGACTAAATCAAAAACAAAAGAAAACAATAAACGTAGAATATGTGAACGATTCAATTTACAAGATCAGAGCGAGAGATAAGGCCGTACGATACTCATACCTTTATCCGGCTTATTATAAGGGTGCGCCTGCAAGTTAACTTGTCTCTGGTATCGGCAGATTTCTGTGCAGTGATACCGACATGAGCAGCTCCCCGGCTTTAACTTGTACCAGGTTCATATAGTCAGATGGTATCGCACATAGTTTGTATTGACGCGTTTACTGTTAATTGGCATTTGATAACATTTCATACAAGCAGTTAATATGTATATTTGCCTAAAATATGTTGTAGAACAGATAGAATCTGAATAAATGTACTACATACCTACTTACAATAACATTGAAAATTTACTTACCTGTTTTTTACAGTCGTTTGAAATATAACTAAGTTCGAGAAAATCAAATAGTCATTTTAACAGAATTTCATTTTATTTCAAAGTCATCCTAATTCGACATTCTAGTTTTTCATTAATAAACTTATTTAATAAGTACTCTGGTATCGAAGGGTAACTATGATCATGAAAATATTACCTCAATATTGTGTTATTTTTTATAAAGAGATAGACGTTTAACTAAGATTGATTATGATTAATTTAAATGAAGACTCACTCACACTAAGTAAACAATCGTCATGTTTAAAAAAACGAAAACATTGATAAGTAGTTGAAATACATACACCGTCAAGAGGTTTTCAGAATTACTTATCTGTTCACATTGAAAAGTTGTACAGATCGCAAACATCGCAAGATTGTTATCAGATCGGTATTAGTGCAGGCGATCCTAACAGTTGGCAGTCATTTAATTTAGCGTTTGATTACAGAGTGCTCTCTGTTGTCTTAATAGATTGCGGCCGCACAGTGAACCTGTTGAAATAATTGAATCGCTAACGGAATTATTAAACGGCACAACTCTCGTTGTACTGAACAAGCTGGTGGCGGGCCAGTAATATCGATTCTATCGAGCTATCGATATCGTGTTCCACCAATGCACGATTTAATTAATGATTCAATGAATATAAAAAATAAATCAGTGCTCCATAAATTCAGTGTCAATATGTTGATTGTGTAATTACTTGTACGTGCTGTACAAGTATTTCTACTTTTTCCTGTCAATTATGAAATATTTAATGTGTACAATATTACTGCACAAAAATAGAACTTCTAGACAAACTTTGAGTAAAGGAGAGGACATTGTTTAAGAGGAATACGGGTAACGCAGTGCTCTTGCATGAGTATGTAAAAGACACACATATTATGCATGATAATAATCATACACTATATTTCTACTTATATACATTTAAAATACAACTCATTTTATCTGCCTACGTGCACATCAATAAATAGAAATAAAACTACTTATAAACAAATAACTTAGAATCGATACACAATATGAGCGCGACATGAATTTATAGTGCCGTGTCTTTAGTCTTTAAGATAGGAAGAGACTCTGACTCTTTATTAACAGTAGGTGTAAAATACTGTCTGTTCCTCAGAACAGAGACTTATAATGTTACCAAACATGTTACTTTTATTATTTCTTCTAAGTGGATGCTTTAACTGCTTATACAACATCACGAAAACAAAGGTACAACTTAACGCAATCAGAACAATGCATTTTGGTGCTAACGCAAGTTAATCAGTGATCCCCTTACGGGTCCATTATATCGACTACTTAGGCACCTAATAGAACGGGGGACCAAATTAAACTGTGACCTCTTTCTATTCAAATTCTATTCGTGATGGCTCCACTACGTATGGGGTATTGATAGTCCCGCCGATGTAAGAGATTAAGGCTTGATTGAAACTTACGGGATAATTTGGTTTACGTTGACTTTGTTTAAGATACCGTATAAGGTAGCTGCTATAATTTTGCTTTGCTAAATGAATTACTAACTTTTAATATTGGAAAATTCTTAATTCATCACCTAACGTCCAAAAAAGCTTCATCTAATTTCTTAGTTCTTACCTCCATAACTTTGATAAACGATTCATAAATTTATACATATGTTTGTGAACTATGAATTGCTTAGATACGTCAAACTCCAGCAAATTACTTAAAGTGAGAAATTATGTAGGTACGCTTTTGTATTTGTATTGTTTGTAAAATTGTTTGCTAAAAACATTGAATACATTTTTAATTCACACCAGTACTTTCATAAAGTGAAAAATATATCATTACAGAAAAAAGATCAAATTCCGTGTGGTAGTTAAACAAATTAACTATAAATCAAATAAGATATTAACTCCTAGCAGTGAGGCAAACACTTACAAATCCGCCGTAGCCTAGGATACCGTCGGAAGTTCTCCCCAATCATTTCCGTCAGGTTGGATCTAATTGAAAGTTATGCAAATCTCTCAATTCGACTCCTTCACAATAGTACCGGGATTCCGAATGAGTTAATCCGTGTTTATGTTCCTAATCGACCCTTTCCTTGTTACCGGGTTAGCTCACTGTTAAATACAATACCTTTGTTCACAATGAACCATTTATTTCACTTAGAAGATATTTACGGTTATGTTTTCTTTTATTGGAATACCTTCTTGGTTAGATTTGTGATGCTTTTGCATTTTCTAAATGAATAACTACGCTGTTTTTGTTACAGCCGAATTGAAAATGGACGTTCTTAGAGAAAGGGAGGTGAAAGACAACTTGGAGCGGCAGTTGTTGGACGAACAAAAAATGAGAGGTAAGTTTCTACCTTATTTTAGATCTTAAAAGTTGTCATCCTAGTCGGATTGTCCACTAACACTATGATCCATCATTGTAGATAAATAAAATAATAGGTATCTTCTAGTTTTTTTTTAATTAAAAATATACTAAAGAAACTAGTCGTCTTATTTATTGAGTGAATATTTATGAAACACAAACAGCAACAATCCAAGCGCAAAAAGAACACAAAAAGAACAAATAGGGTGTAATTTCAATGCCTCCATAAATCTCGGATCACTGGCCCTCGCTCCGCATTCGCCACAATTAACAGGAGATCTTGTTACAACACCATTGTCTTCTTCCTCGCTTCGTTATTTATTTCCAACATTAAAACTATTATTTTCTCATATTACGTGCCAGCCAGTGCCTTATGTTGCCAATTTCCTTTCCGTGCCACTCATCGCTGCCTCTTCTATAATTGTTTGCCGCACAATATGAGGTGGGCGTTCAATTAATACAATTTTTCTGCGTCTATTCACACGTTTATAAGCTACACTCCGTTCTAACGATTAGGCTAAGGGCACACTGATAGGTGCTAATCAATATACCAGTATTTCGAAGCATCAGAGATGCGAGTTCGAGTCCCGCCTGAGACATAATTTTTCAAATTAAAATACTGATATTATAATTACAATGAAGTTGCTAAAATATCCTATATAAAGTAACTTTAATTATCTGATATATAAACTCCTGAATAGCATAGGATTAGAAATAAGTACTGCAATGTTTACCTCTGCTAAGTACCCTGATATAATAAATACCCTGGTCTGTCAATATAACAGCGTCAGAAGCAATGGCGATGGCGCAGCTGAACAAACTGGTTGGTACAAAATAGAACGCTGCTAAGAGATTTGGTGATTTAAGTAACAAATAGATTATTAACTATGACAAAGACATCGCAAGCCACGTGCAATTCTAGGCATCTCAATAATAATTGACACCTGCTAAGCTCCTGTTTGTAAACCCAGCTCAACATCTGTAGTAGGTAGTGTGCGTTCATCCTAAACGTTCTCTGTTTGTTTCTGTGCTTTCCCAAGCCCCGGGCTCGCGTGTTCCAACGTTTTCTTCAATTTATAGGTTCATTGATAGTTTTATGGGTTGCTTTTGACGTGTACGTAATCACCATAATTACGCTATTTATTAAGACTGTTCTGCTTCGCTCTGTTAAAGGGTTTGAAGTATCTTTGTTGCATGCATATTATGTTAAATTTATCATTTTTCCTTACCTTTTCTTACACAATATTTGTAATTGTCTAGGTTGTGCGCTTAAAAAGTTTTTATAGTCAATTTATGTCAGTTTAGCCATTTTGCTCAAAACTCGTTGTATTAACATTAAGTTTGATTCACTAAACTTTAAAACAGAGTTAAATTTCAGTTAACAAGGATTTTTTTATGGCTAAAATTTATAATAATTATAATTAAGTAGTCAATTTAATCAGTAGTTCCACGTATTATCTAGTAAAAAAAATCATGATCATGTTTCATATCAAATTATAATTCTCGAATTTACTAGTAACTTAATGTTTTTTAACATTGCTGAAAATATATATTTTATAAGAAAAAATAAAGCTAAAAATTAATTGTTAAGCAAACGTAAAGCATAAGCATAAGAATTTACATTCTGCTGACCAAAATACTCGACCCTTCACTGTCGAAAGAAAAGGTTAATTCGAACACAATACAACACCCCTTCAGCAATTCATTGCCGCGTCAGGAAGTAGAAGAAAACGTTGGAATAGTGGGTGATACGTAACCTTTGCACAAATGTCACCATCGCCTCGCGACTAACGCCTTGAGACAAAGGGTTTAATTCTGTTCAGAACAACCTTTGCAAAACTCAACTCTACAAAGTACGCAATAAACGCTACATTAAAATTCATCTATTAGAACAACATTTTGCGTGTCACAGACGACATAAAGGCGCCGTAGATATTTCATCGAGGTACACATTTCTCTTGTGTAAATGTAATATAAATTTAAATGTTAATAAAGGGACGACAGGTCACAGTACGCAGCGTATAATGAAAATAATTATTGCCGACGAAACATGTGTAATAATAACAGGCTAAATATACTGAAACGTTGTAATATTGAGCTCTGGAATATAGTCCACGATGCTACCTTAATTAATTAATAGGTGTACTTTACAGCAAACCGTAGTTAATGGATTTTCTACACTAGGTATTTGGTCTTCGATCTACTTTAAAAGCTTTTTGACAACTTTACCGTCCGGCAATTAACACCTTTATTTTGTTATGTCGTTCATGTTTTCCAAAGAAATGCTTTGTGACCCCGTAATACAGCTTTAGTATGTAATACAGCATTAAAGATTAATTTTTTTTTTACAATATGGTATTTACGTAGCACAGATAGATAATTTATAACTTAAGTATTAAAAGAGTTTTTATCGTTAGAAAGCATCTAAAATTACTATAGAAATTCTCTACTTTAAAATGTCGTTTCTGTCTATTTTCAAATACTGTGGGAAAAGTATAATCTTGAATATACGACTCATATGTATTTATTTATTTTCTATGATATTTCTTTAAAAACTACTCTACTTCTTTGGGTAAATTAGAATTAATAAAAAAAACTTTGACAATAAAATTTATTTTGATCTAAATATGTACGTGAATGTTATAAATAGTGGATTAATTATGTGTTAACTTGGAATTTCGTGAATCGTTCTATAGATGGCAGCGCAGGGATGAAACAAAGAGGCAAATAGAGCTTGTATACATATTTCACACGGTGAATGAACGCGATTGCGATGAGAGCAATACTGGTAATTGCCAAAAACCAATCATCAGATAGCGCTCTATGCGTCGACGCTATGAAATACACCTTTAGTTACAAAAGCCCATCGAATTCGGTTCCGAAATCGTATCAGATTAAAATGAAAATCTAGTCGAAAATATTCCTGTAAAATTTCACGAAAAAACTTTTTAAAATAAAAAATAAGAAACCGAATTAGAATTCCAACTGCTATTTTGTATTTTGAATGATGTAAAGTTGCACAAAGCTATATATTCTCTTTTACTTAGTTTTACCAAATAGAAATCAGATTTTTAAAAATTACTACTTAAAATAATCCGAAAGACAAATGAATTCCAAATTTAAATAAAGTTTTGAAACCGTGGTAACATCGAAAATAAACGGGCAATTTTAGTCTTGGTGCACTGCACTGGCCAACAACAATCAATCCGGGCGATCGTAGTCGCCATGAAAATTGGAATACCGGCAGACTAGCCTAATCAACGTTCGCGAGCCGAGCGCCCATTCATAATAGATATTGTATTGAATAGTCCATTATCAGCCACATCTAGTAATGCACTCGCTTCCATTTAAATACAGAGATGATACTCCGCATAATCCGTGTAATTAATATGCATTGAAAATTTATTTTAATCTTTATATGAACATTCAAACGTGTTTTTCAACTTAGTTCTTTTTAGGGCTTTGCAATCAGCGCGCAACTCTTATAGTTTCGGCATGCTCCTATGATGTTAATCTCAAAGACATATTTAGCACTAGGAAGGGACTCTTGGTACTAGAAGGCTGTAATTATATTATTCAAACCTTTGATTATCTAAAAGATTCAAAACATTGAAGTGGCAAATTATTATTTTTACCTTCCCTACATGTAAAGTAGTGATGATTGATTTTTCTTGTCTAGGTAGCCCATGGTAGTGTAGAGCGTTGTTAGGAACATTTTTTTAAAGATCTTCCTAAGTTAAGAAGATCTTTAAAAAATGTCGTGGGTCTGAAAACATTGTGTTCTGATACAGAGTAGATCATTTGAAAAGAAGGTATCAAGTTAATGTTGCGAGCCAACTTATTTGATTTTTCCGTTCCATAGTTTTACATGGCTCTTTTTACTAACTGGGGTGGTGGGATCTACCTCCTAGTGGTTCACCCTGGGAAACGGCATCTTTGGTTTTCTAACCAATGATGACGGCTAACAGATCCCTCTGCGGGTGGTAGGCTTCGTAAACGCCTGCCTGGATGCTACCACCCTCCTGCCGGAGTCCAGCGACAAACAGTTTTTCTGTGTTCCGCTGTTGTGTGGGAGAACCAGTAACTCTGGGTAAGCTTGCTCCATAATATCTTAGGCTTCTTCTTAACCGTATAGTTAAGAATGTAGTTAAGAGCAAGCCCATCATTTATTTAAAAAAAAAACTGTTTTTAGTAACTAACATCATTGTCTTGGCATGGTAGTCCCTTTTTTTTCGAAAATTGTTCGTCCGAAATTCAAAATCCCTAACGCGTTTGCTATAATCATCACTATCCATAATGTTCGAATATACGAAATTTTATTATGCCTAATTGTCTTTAATTCTAATGCTTTTGTGTCATAATATCGGGTGCTATAATAATTACATATTCTAATTTTTCTTGCTATAAAGTCACATGTCCTAAGTGTTGAATTGTATAATGTATGTTAGTCCGAATGATGGTTTATAATTAATACTATTAGTCCTAAAACATATGTTTAAAAGTAGGGTTATCTTGGTTATGTTATCCTCATATAGTTTAGTTATTATAAGTTACATCACGCGTGTTATGTATGGTGCTCATATTAATTTTAAAAAACATTGTTATAGTTATTTGCCTACAAAGTCCAGTAGGTTAGGAAATTTGTAGATCAGGTTAGGTTAGAACAGTGACCATATAAAGCCTCAAAAATAAAAAAATAAAAAACGAGTTTTGAATCCTAACCTAACCTAACCGATTTTAGGGCCTTTTATATTTATAGTATTTAGACTTTAGGGTACGAGCGTTAAATTATGACACATTACGTTAGGACTTATAACTGTTATAGAAAAGCCTTTTCTGTCTTTTAAACATTATAGATTGTAATATTTATAGCAAAAAAATTTAGGATATATTATATTTAGGGACTAGCTGTTCCCCGCGACTTCGTACGCGTCAATTTCTGTTTTTATGATCGCTATTATTTTTGCAACATTTTTCACTGATGCTTCGCTCCTATTGGTAGCAGCGTGATGTTATATAGCCTAAAGCCTTCCTCGATACATGGACTATCCAACACAAAAAGAATTTTTCAATTCGAACCAGTACTTCCAGAGATTAGCGCGTTCAAACAAACAAACAAACAAACAAACGAACTTTTCAGCTTTATAATATTACTAGCTGTTCCCCGCGACTTCATCCGCGTCAATTTCTGTTATTATGAACGCGATTATTTTTGCAACATTTTTCACTGATGCTTCGCTCCTATTGGTCGCAGCGTGATGTTTTATAGCCTAAAACCTTTCTCGATAAATGGACTATCCAACACAAAAATAATTTTTCAAATCGAACCAGTATTTCCGGAGATTAGCGCGTTCAAACAAACAAACAAACAAACAAACTCTTCAGCTTTATAATATTAGTATAGATTTAGATTTTAGGGCAAGTGATATTATGAAACTTTGAGTTAGGGCTAATTATTATTCGGACAAATGATGATTAGGACACAAAACATTATGACACGTTAGATTATGGATAAAAAATTTATGAGACAAAATAGAGAACCTCTTGGCATAAATATATACTGTCTGGCAGAGCAAATGATACATCATAGTCCACAAGTCAACAATCTAAGTTGACCATAACTTGATCGACGGTTAATGGCATTAAAAATAGTTTACCAAAACAATTTACAAATGGCACTAATAAAAATTAGTCAACGTGAGACGAATGTAGGTACCTATTTGATTTCTGCAATCATCTTTTTCATCTTATTAAACCTTTAGTAATTTAGCGAAGTTGAGATTTAGTCTCCTACAAAACAATGGAAATACTCAATCATTTTGATTTATTCACTTATAATTGAGTGCGACTAGTGTATCCGAGACCCTCTTGGGGTTTGCTGCTCCATTATTGAGGACGTCACGACTCGTTCAAGGGGTTCGTAAGATGGCCCATAGTTCTGCCAACTGATTTTGTGGGGTTTCACTGCTTCGAAACTTTTGAGGAACCGGACACAGGGGCGGATTTGAATTAATAATTGCGCTGTAAACTTTAATCTGGGCATGTTTTGCTTGGTAGGGCGAGCCGTGCGAAAGTTTCGGCCACTTTGTAACTATAGAAAGAAATCTATTTCTTCGTAATTTTTTCTACAATACTTGATGACAACAAAGCATTATGTTTCCTTATTGTAATTCCCTTTTAATTGTTACTGATATGTGCACAGAACTAAATTAAATGAGTTCATATGCGTGAAATTGATTTGGCTACGACGTTATGAATATATCATTTCCCTATTCGGAAGTACGTCCCTCGCATCCCCCGCATTCGAGAAGTAAAGGAGTCGGTATAACTCACATTGTGTTCAAGATTGCGTAATTAAATAACATGTAGGCCGGAACATCACGGGCGTCTTGAAAGGGTACGCCGGGTAGCAATGGGAATGTAACGCCAATTATGCGAGAATTATGCTCGGAATGGGGGCTATCGATGTCTATTTTGATGTAACGCACAGAGAATTCGATGTACGTACCCCTTCAAATGTGTAATCAACGGTTATGTTATTAATTCTCAGATATAATGTGTCGAATGTTTGATGTTTTCCCCACATATACCTACTCTCCAGTCCAGCGTTATTGGTTTTGGTATATTTGCCGATAAAAGGTTTATCATGTTTTTTGTTCAGTGCCTAAAATCTTCATGAGATTTTTCTTTCTGCCAGTGTCACATGTTATTATTATAGGTAGGTTTTAAATCACTGATCGATAAAACATAGATACGAGTATCATAATTTGGAATAGAGAAATGAGTCAACCAATTTGGCGAATTGCAGCACTAAGTAACACACGCAGCAATAGTGTCCCCCACCCTAGTGCAAACATTATCACAGGCCGACAGTCGAGTGATCAAATCCAAATGAAAACGTTTACCAGCCGGACAATCGTATCGTTCACGTCAGTTGTGGTCTGACGTCTGCACCCTAATGCAACGATTTCATATTTGAACTATTGTTTCTGGCAATGCAGCTCCTATTGAATTTAGGAACATATTATTATCATCTAGATATATCGATGCACAAGCTGATTATACTAAATTTATTTGTTTCGCCAATTTAGTTTAATTTTTTAGTAAAATATTTTTTGATAACTATGAACATATTGGTTCGTTTGTTGTTGCTAAGTTGTATTCAAAAGTTTGGAATATAATAGTTTATACATACCCGCATCCCAATAAGCACAAAATTTCCAACTATTGTTTTACAGCTAAAGCTATATTGGTTAGTTTGACAACCCGACCTTTATTGACTGTCGCTCCAATATATGCAGCCAATATTCACACAGAGTCGATAAGTTCATTAATATATTCAGATGCCGGTGTTTCATTCGGGTGTTCCGGCGTAATGGATGCAATCTGCACTGTCCAATGCTCATCTCCCGTCCATTGTGCCGTTAGACGGAAACCTCCTATTACAGGTCGCTCCCACATCTGTTTGTTTGGATGCCGTGGCATCAGTAAATTCCGTTTAATGCAATTTGATATTGTGTTTCAGAAGGATAGAAACTAGGCTCGTGGGAGCATGAATAGTTTCAACTAATACAATACAAGGCCACAAATACGAGATGTCGTCATTAGTATGATTCATCTGGTAACCAAGCATTAAGCTTTTCTCAGGGTACTTTCCTTGTAAATGAGAAAAGCGTTTCAATATTCTACTACCGCGCTTTATATCATTATCGGAAAGGAATCCGTAGATGAAGAACGAGTCACTCATAAAAATACCGACAATTCCTCGTCCGATGAAGCAAGTGGGGAAGACATCAAAAAAATATTTCCTATACACGCCAAATCCTGACCGCGATGCGACGTGCGGGGCCGCACCAGGATGCCGGCCCAGATACGTGCCGTGTACGGAATTCAATTACCAACTTGGGAAACATATTTTTAGGGTATCTCTACATCTAGGATAAAAACCAAAAACCCGAATAAACCAACTCGAGTTCAAAGTCAGAACTGACTGACACAGTAGTTCCAAATTGCTTTAACGAAAACAATACGGGCCCACGGACTTTGTGGTATGCCAAAGTTGGACCGGTTCACAATTTTATTGCAATTTTTTGCGAGTGTGAGGTCTCGCCGAAGTTATCGGCGCTACGAAGTTTTCGTGGACGACGCCGGGTAAATATTTACACTTGAACGTTGCTTCGGTGGTTTATAAGTTCTTTTTTTTGTTGAGGTTTGATTGTGGCCAAGTTAAATTGTTTCGTTCTATTCGAGGCTTTCGTGTTCATTACAACGTCTTATTTTAGACTTAGCCCGTGGGATTTTGCAGATATCACGAATGCTAATAAGATTTTTTGTTTTATTTTGAACTAACTTTGCGAAACATCAATATTTTTCATAAATTCTTGCTTCAAACGTACTTACATACATACATACTAAAGATAGCCTAAAATAAGTGATAAAAAAATCCATCTCCAGTGGTATAAGAACTCAAAACTATTCTTACAGTTAGATATAATTATATTCTTATTATACCTACCGTTAAAAAAGTCGTTGTGAGTAAAATAATTTTATTATGATTAGGTACGGAACTCTGTCTCGATATAGTAATACGCTTTGCGGGTTTTTCTCTGATCTAACAACATCACTATGGATTCCCGAAACAAATAGTGTCGTGTTGAATACGTGACAGATTTATCGATACGAGGCCATCCCTTGGAGACTGCAAATGCAGCCTTGTTGGCTGTATCGATTACAAAATTCACCTATGTAACAAGACATAAAACTCAAATAATAACTCATTTTAACGTATATCGAAAAGATGAACATTAATTTAAAAATTCCATCATACAAAATGCACAATATTCCAGTCAATCGTTCCGATTCTCGTGAAACGAAGCGCAGTATAGGATGCATTAGCCCGTGACTAATTCAAATGATTAGATTTAGCCGACTGGTCAGAACCCGGTCCCTCCTAATACACTAAACGGGCATACTGAAATGCAATTGTACTAAGTGTTGTTTGTTGCTTTCAAAAAATTCCTTTCTTTAATCTAGGAATAGATGTTATTGGCACCTTTTAAGCCTAGTAGAGGCATGATACGCGCTAAGAAAAGGTTGGGGCCAAATGCATAGAGCTACGTTACACATTTTGCTAAGTAGAATACTATGTTGTGCGATCGCTGCGGCTCGGGCACACAAATCGAATGCCTTTTAAGAAAAATAACTCCACTCTTCGTTAAAAACTGCCTTATATGGGGAAGAATAAAGAAATACATTTATATTAGCCAACTAGCGCTCCGCCCGCGACTCTGTCCGTGTGGGGTCTGCTATATCGAACTTTCCGTTCTATCGCGTTCCCGTTCCCTATTACGTCACTCTCATAAAGTTTTTTTTAAATGGGTTATCCAATATTTTATTCACCAAATAAAGAAAATATTTATTTGCCACGTGCAGGTCTTTCTTTGGACACTTTTCTGGTATAATTACTAAGACCAAACTATCCTTCATAATTTTTATAGGGTCACGAACACTCATTTTTTATCTTCATATCAAGTGTAGTATAAATCTGTTAAGAATTGTCTGTACTGTCCTGTATTTTCCATTCAAATCTACTCTCGAGTATTTCAAAGGAGGATTCCTAAACTATCTCTCTCTATACCAAATTGCACTTAAATCGTTTCAGCCTGAAGAGGTAACAGACGACAGACAGACAGACAGACAGACTTAGACTCAATGCTCGATAAGATATTTCTTTTCAAGTCGAAATATATCGGAAGCAATTCAAAATGAGGGTAATAGTGCGCGTGTTTGTAATGATTAAGTGTAAATTAAAACATTGCAAACTAGGCGTAAATAGGAGGTTGTAATCATGAAAATGGCGGCTCAGTACACGACGTTTAATTTAACAAACCATCAACAGTCGTAGCGAGATAACGAAATGGAAAGCCGACGTAGGTTCCACAATGTAAGCTACCTTGTAATTACTACTACTGTAATTATAAACTTGTACTCCAAGAACGCATCCTTACAGGAACGGTACTAATCAAGACTGTATTCAGATTCATTAAACGAGAAAAGCAATAAATATAACGCGCTAATAAAATCTCACACAACAGCGGAAATAATAATAAAATATTACAAGACCCCGGGATTTTGCCTAATTAATTTTGTACATGCGTTCTTTGGGGCTACAATGTCTTGGGAGTAACATACAATGAGTCCGGAAAACCGAAGGCGAGGTGGTAACAAGATCCGCGAACGTACAAATTAGAATTTATGATTGTATGTGAAATTGTTAGAACACGTTTCAATGTAAGATAATGTTTCCCCGTAACAAGAACGGGAGGAACACAACTTTCGGGAACCCGGAGAAATGCCTAACGAACTTTATAATTACTTAATGTTCTGTATTGTATTGATATTAACATGCCGAACTTCTAATAACATGCGTATTCCTTAATCATTGTTTTATATATACTATTTTAAGACACGGATTCTGCTAAGCTACAACAGATTTAAACTTTTTTCTAATAAGATAATTTTACAACATCACTCCACGGCTGCTGCAAGTTGTCAAATTCAAGTTGTTTCACGAAGAAATTCATTGGCTGCAATCCTTACACAACTGACTGGTCACGTTGCGTTACATGTCCTACGTTATCTTATTTTGTAATCGGATAGTTTTACAAGTTAACTGTCAGATGCGTTCAAAGTTCAAACTCATGGAAATTATAAATAGACTTTTAGACTTTTTTAAGCTATTGCATAGCTTCTATCGCTGGCCTTGAGCGTGGAGACCGAATCCAGAAATTCCGTAACGAAAATAACCTAACACCCCCACTCGGGGCGAGGCACGATCGAACAATTTTGAATTTCCGAAATTTAAAAGAATTTAGTAGAAAATAAGGATTTTGACAGTATGGTTGCCTATGGTAACCATATCTGCCAAAATAACAGAAAAATTTAATTACAAAAGTCATAATTAGAAAATACATAAAATTATGAAATTAAGCTATTGCATAGCTTTTATCGCGGGCCTTGAGCGTGAAGACCGAATCCAGAAGTTCCGTAACGAAAATAACCTACTACCCCCCCGACCGACACAGCGGTGATACTTTTTAGTTTAAAAATTGCATAAGTTGATAAAAAATGCTATGCAATAGCTTTACCGCGGCAGTCTCCGAGTGCCACACGTCTTTTTGTAAAAACACCGAGCATGTGCGAGTCGGAATCGTTCATTAAGAGTTCCATACCAACAAGGCATCCACACTACATCAGTGCCAAAATTTCAATCAATCAACCACTAATTTATGGTTTTCGGATTATTTCTTATAGTGTTTTATATTCATTTCAACGTTCTACCTCTATGCGTTCTAGCGAAAAAGGGTCTGACGGACATACAGACAACGGAGTAAGTAAACCTATTAGGGGTTACATTTATTCTTTAAAATGTACGGAACCCTATGAAGAAATATTGATGTGATTTGAAAAATATTCTTTATTTTATTTAATCATCCCATCTTGAATGTTATTAAAACAAACGTAGACACATATATTACAATTATCTAAGGTTATTATATAGACTTTAGTCTAGGCTACATGTATTTACAAAGTTGAATATCCCGTCTACTTGTAACACAAATTCACTTCATCTAAAGTTGTAGCAGCAGCAAACGAATCGGCTAAAATTTAGAGCGCAATTTTCAAATTGCCCATCGGAGCGTATGAACTACTGAGCCGAAGTTGCGTGTTAGCGCCAGACCAGTGGG
Source organism: Anania crocealis (assembly GCA_949315895.1). NCBI lineage: Eukaryota > Metazoa > Arthropoda > Insecta > Lepidoptera > Crambidae > Anania > Anania crocealis. Next base: position 6,096,281 of record OX438856.1, read on the forward strand.
AGTCAGGCCTGAAAACTGGACAGTTGGGCCGTCAGCTGGCCGCGATCACCCGCAACTGTGACTCGTCGTGACGAAACTGACACGGCCAAGCATAGATTTTACAATTTTTCAACCAAAGACATTGTATTTCAAACGACGATAAAAAGTTTTGGTCATCAATTTGTCGCGTATATGAATTCATACGTTTTTATGATCAGGCAATTACTTTTGATTTTAAATATTTCTTTGTTTGATAGAGTGCTAATAGTTGGTTTCATTTAATTTAGTGAACACACTCCGCGAGCTAAGAATATAGGGTTGACATTGACTGCCTTCAACAAATGAAAAAACAAAACTTTTTATATTTTTTATCGATTGAAATTGTGGGCACTAATTAAATAGTTATCAGTGGATAAAACCAACGCATTTATCCAATGCCTTAGAAAACTATACCTGACGATATTATTCCGTATTTAAAAACATCTTGTTATTATGATATGTTTTTTTTAATTTAAATTGTTATTTTTCAAAGCATAAATAAGTTAACGCACATTAAATTGACAAATTCTCAATCTCATTTCCATAAAGCAGCTAATTCAAATATATTTAATGTTACAGTAACTTGGTTTAAGACGCGTTTTAATTATAGAAACAAACAAAAACAGGGGTTTTCAACTAACTTTGTGAAGCGAAGTTTCATAATGAGAGAGTTAATTCCTAATTGTTTGTTATTGAAGTATTTATAAGTTGAGAGAAAGTAATTTATTTAAAGGTATGAAGTAATCTTTTGTTTTTTTATACATCTTTCGATACAGTTTTGTTACTTATGTAGGTATAGGTTTCGATGTTTCGATACAATTGATAGTAATGAAATATATATATATAGTCTACATGGGTCCACTACTAGATGCAGGCCTCTCCAAAATGCCAAATATACGTCGTGTATGTTTTCAATTAACATCAATAGTTGGAGAATGGAGTAAATCAAAGAAATCATCCTGTAAACAATTTTAGATAATAAAAAATAGATAGACCTAGAACTTTGGATCTTGTACAGACAGCGGCAGGTCAACCTACCCAACAAGTTAAAGGACATTGAATTGATTTTCAAATTTAAGTCCAACAAGTAGAGATCAATATCAATTGAGAAAATTTGACGTTTTGTGGTAGGTTGACGTGCTGTTGTCTGTACATAAGATTAAAAGCTGCTAAAAACTTTGTATGAATATAACTATATTTACTCGTAATATCGTGTCCCTTTAGCAATAATATCTGGGTGAGATCATCAATGACCTCATCTGGGCGACTTGTACATTCAGAACCACTTGAGCTTGTACTACACCGAAACCAACAAGTAGAGATCCCGTTGGTCTAGTGGTTTAAATACCGGGCCAAGATCTCGGGGTCCCAGATTTGAATCCCGGGTCGGCCAATAAAAAGTTTCGAATTTTCGAACGTCGCTCGAGTTTGTGATCACCAACCCGTATTTGGCAAGCGTGGTGATGAGGCCAGTACACCCATTATTGCTGTGGCAACTTGAATTCAATGATGGAGGCCTTTTCCCTGCAGTGAGATGATTATAGGCTGTTACTTTTTACTTTAAGTAGAGATCAATATCAATTGAGAAAATTTGTCGTTCTGTGGTAGGTTGACGTGCTGTTGTCTGTGAATAAGATTAAAAGCTGCTAAAAACTTGTATGAATATAACTATTTTTAATATCGTGTTCCTTTAGCAATAATATCTGATGACCTCATCTGGGCGACTTGTACATTCAGAACCACTTGAGCTTGTACTACACCGAAAATCGGTAAACCACACCATAATAATGACTTTGATTGCGTATTAAGGGGATTACTAGAGCTAAGTGCTGCCCCCAATTGATTTTATTTTATTACTTTCCTAGCTGTTGCCCGCGACTTCGTCCGCGTCAATTTCTGTTATTATGATCGTGACTATTTTTGCAACATTTTTCACTCATGCTTCGCTCCTATTGGTCGCAGCGTGATGTTCTATAGCCTAAAGCCTTCCTTGATAAATGGACTATCCAACACAAAAAGTTTTTTTCCAATCGGACCGCTTTTGGCGTTAGCGACAAATTCGACTCTATAAACAACTAAATAAAAAGTTTACTGTGATTCTAGAAATACTAGAGGTAATTTGCTAAAATTATATTATTTAAGTTTTTTGAGAATAGCTTTTGTTTAGAAGTAATAAAATTAAATCAATTGGGGGCAGCACTTAGCTCCCCTAATCCCCTTAAATAAAACCAACACACAAAATTCACTCTTCTCCATATTTCTCATATGAAAATCAACTGAAAATCAACTGCTTAAATTAACAAGCGCTAGTACCTAATGGCAGAAAATTGAATAGTAGACCTTTAAAAGTGTTGTGGACAACAAAGTTTTACACAATTTCCGATATTTTACTTTAAAATAGATTAAAGCAGGTACTAATATACTGCCTTCGTAGATAGTTAACAAATTTCTAGCTCGTTCACCCTAGGTATTCTTGGTGATGCTCCCTCGTAGTTACTAAGGAAATTCAATAATTAAACCTGTGCTTGGTAGACCGCATCCGGCGTGGAAATCACTTATTGGTCTCGAATTTTCCTTTAGCGGACAAGCTTTGATTTTAACTTTATTATGAATAACATCATGCCGTCGTTTACGTGAATTTGGATTAGATTGTTAACGGAAACTTTTAACAGTGTTATAGATATAGTAGATATGTTAAGTTAATTTGAATACCTGTATTCATACTTACAATTTTAACTTTAACTCATCAAAGTCTAATTTAAAGAGTTCAATTGAATTGAAGAAACATGCCATACCATCTTACGCAACTAAATCGTTGTATAATCAGAAACGTGTAAAGAAAGCGTTAACAAAACGCAATAAAATCCGATACGTCTGTATACGAAGCTCGATACATCGAATGGTTGTCAGGTTGAATCGATGAATCGTATGCACGAATCGATTGTAAAGACGTCGATTGCGGGCTAATAAATTGTTTACGTTGAACGGTGAGCTTTGTTTAGCGCGACCACACACGAGCGACAGACGCGGACGCGCCCGAGCGCCGATTTGATTGCAGGATATCGTATTAATATTACCCGCAGACATCTTAGAAAATACCATAAAGGCAGGGGCACATTGTACTCGAGCCGCACTGTAGCCCGTAACTAGCGATGCTCTACGTCTAACGACTATCTCCACTCAGCAATTAGAAATGGTGATTCGCGAGATTAGAATTCAAAGAAGATTGCCGTAAACATTTTGGCGCTTTAGTTAAATATTTATACAAGAGCTAAGATCTCGATCAAATCGTTAAAGCTAAATTAATTTCAACTGGATGTATCAATAAAGTCAATCCTGTTTGACTGTCCGCCAGACCTGTTTTATGCTGTTTATCGGATTATTGGTTTTTATCAGGAAATCGTGCTTGTTTATCAAGTCTTGAGTTATTACCGACGTTGTATATTTGTGTAGTGGATGGATTTGGAGATAATAGTTAAAAAATACAGCAAACAGCAAGCCTCACTTCAAATTTCCTATGAAGTTTATACTCCGTGCAGGTACGTACGTACCTACCTATAAAAAGTAAAACATACAGCCAAATTGAGAACCTCCTCCTTTTTTTGAAGTCGGTTGAAAATCGACGTACATCCTTTATCTTTACAACCAACTTTAAACACGTTTCACAGCTTAGAGATGGTCACCAATCACCGACCGCTTCAATGGCTTAACTTAGGAAAATAAAGAAAAATAACTCTGCCAAAGTGCTTTCGCCACGTAATGATTCAATACTTTAACTTATAAGCTAGGCAGGTAAGTACTTACAATAATGCAAACAAAATATTTTTCTAAGTAATGCAAACATCAATCTTTTCAGATTAAAACTGATTTCAGACAGAACAGTTGTAATAATTTCAAATCCCGCGAGAAATAATGTTATTGTTAATATAGCCGCCATATTATAACACTAAATACTTAGGTATCAAACATTGATATTCCATTGAACCAACAAACAGCTTAAAAATGTAACTATTATTTTATAACTGATTATCATATACGTCAGTATTTATTTGTTTTACTATTTCATTAAGTGGTATACGTTTTCAAACAACCAGAACTAAACCACTGTTCGCGAAAATGAATATGTGTATTATAAAGTAATAAAAGTTTATATTTACGGTGAGTATCAGGAACGCTCACAAATTGATTAAGCGAGTTTGCTACGTGCACTCTAGTTTATAAATTGATTGTTAAAAAATTGAATCCCATAACATGGCGCTTTTTATGTAATTGACTGCTGAAACTCTCACTCGATTTCTAGGGGACATCACTGAAAGTTTGGTTAAATTTAAATCTAATTTAATGCGACTTTTAGTACACACTGGATTGTTGGATCTTTTAAAAACACTATGGTTGAATTGAAGAATGAATTTGTGGCAAATTTATCGTCTCACATATTTTTAAGTAAACTGCTATGCTTCAACTAACAACTGCTATGATACAAACTTGATATAATAATTAAAAACTTCTCCATAAGAATATATGGTAAAAGTAATGGAAGAATTACCTAATGACAAAAAGATTAGGTATACACCGTGCGTTTTGAACCTCCTTACAAACGATGCCCACTTTATGTAACCACTATGTATAACATTTTGGCAGTGTTTTTTTTCTTTATGAAAAAAATATCTTTGAAAAATATATATGTTGATTCAGTTATTCATTTTGAAACACGTTGTGACGCAAACAGACGTATCTGAGTAAGATCCATTCATCCAGGACCCGACCGAAGCAAAATAATATTTCCATGCGCGACAAAGCATGTCAAATGATTTTTTTATTATTTTTTTAAGAATAAAATACTAATAAAAAAAAGTAATACTGCCAAGATGTATTACAAAATGGTTCCATAACGTAGTCTTTGTTTGTCAGGTGGTCAGAAAAGCACGGTGTATTGGTATAGGAAACTGTAATGCAGGTATGCATAACGGTTGTTTACCTAACACATTACTGTACCTTACATACTATTACATTTCTTAACAATCATATATCCAAACTCTGAAATAAAGTAACCAAACTCCTATCCTCTACCCTAAAATACGTAGGTCTGTAATACTTAAATATTGACATCCCAATCGGTACGGTCTGCAACAATCGCACACGCCATTTAATTTAATAAACTGTCAAAAGCTGTCGGTGCCTGTTAGTGTTTACAAATGGACCGGACATACGTTTTCCGCGTTGGTTTCCTACGGGGAAACCAACGCGGGGAGCGCTTCGCACCCCCATGATGAATTCACCTTTTATTTTGTCCCACTTCGCTCGAATGAGAGTGATTTTTGAGCGTGAATGGGCAGCCAGTGTAATTTGCCACTGACAGGACGAAATATGCATTGAAAGCTGTAAAAGGTCGGACCAAACTCAATCAGGGCCGCGTTGATATTTTATTGTTTCGGCTGCTACGAATTGTTTATTCCTTGAAATTGTTTTCTTTGATCAAATTGACTTTCAAGTAACATGTGATAAAAGTATTTAAACATGATTGTGAAAATTACAATTGTGAAAAAAATTGTGCACATTTGATATTGATATTGAAAAACTGTACGCACTTATCTAGTTATCATTTTCATATAGATTTGTATTTTATTGTGCAATTCGTATTTATTTGTTATTATGCAAAGCAATGTCCGTTGAGCAAGGTAGCTGTTTGAATGAAACAATACAACTAAGTGTCGTCACAACTTTAAAATTCATCATGTATGTTCTATAGTTATTATTATACTAGCTGTTGCCCGCGACTTCGTACGCGTCAATTTCTGTTATTATGACGCGATTACTTTTGCAAATTTTTACACTGATGCTTCGCTCCTATTGATCGCAGCGTGATGTTATATAGCCTAAAGCTTTCTTCGATGAATGGATTATCCAACACAAAAAGATTTTTTCAATTCGAACCAGTACTTCCTGAGATTAGCGCGTTCAAACAAACAAACAAACTCTTCAGCTTTATATATTAATATTAGTATAGATGAGAAATGTTTGTGTGAATTCATTAAAGCTTCTTGGACAAGTTTCCATTGCAATATCCCGTTACAGACTGTATAATCTTAACGGAAAATTCTAGAACACTCTAACTAAAGATAGTGTCTCAACTATAGTATAACGTTGAGTATGGTTTTGATTAAATGCAACATTTGTTCCAATTTTTTTTTAAAGGGTGTAACAATATATTTACAAAATTTACTGAAGTTAAGTGTATTAAATAACTGCTGAAAGTTGGCTAGTAATTGTTAACTCCTTGCAGCAATAATACAATGATATATTTTCATCACTTCTTACCTACAACTTCTTGATAAAATTGCCACAAGCTATACGAGATTATTTATATTATTAGTAAAATCAGTACGAAGGCTTAAACGCAACTCCTACTAACTTCGATCTCAAACTTTAAAATCTACTATGCTATAAATAACAATTGCTGTAAGTTTCATAGGATTTGAGACACTGTCTGATTCAGTGTTAATCAATTATGAAAGTTATTGGCTGGGTACATCCCTATTATAACGGACAGACAATAAATTGTTTAATATCCCCACGTGTGTCCGACCCGTGCTTAATCAGGGAACAAGCTTCGGAGTCACCTCTTTCGGCACAATCAGTTCGACCCTGATGGGGTTTTGCACTTTCTAGAGGTCTGCAATGTCCTACAGGCAATAAATCTTGGAAAGTGTACTTTAAGAAATCTAAATTTAAAAAAAAATTGATTTGAAAATTACTTTCTTAGGTACCTATAATTTAGTTTGTTTGTTTTAATAACATTTCGAATTCAATAAATATTTGTTATAAAGACTTTTAAATATATCAATTAGAACAGAACCTCTTCAGAAGTTACAGCGATCGCGTTTCAGATCAAAAGGTTCCAACGAGCACTTTACATTAGAAACCTTCCAAGTAGATTTGTTTAATTCCTTAATGGTTTTGAATTTCAAAGCTTCTGTAGTCTCATCTGTAATTTGTGCTAACTGGACGCGGGTGACCGGTATCAAGTTATTTCCAAGTACTTTCCAACTCATTTGTAACAAGAAGTCCTTTTAGCAACTACCAAATGAGTGTTTTTTTACTCTAGACCCTACCTTATGTACATTTATAATGGTTAGGGTTAACTTAAAACACGTTGTACTAAACGCAAGGCTTGTACATTACCTTTTTTAGAACTAGTTACATGGTATTAGTATGTTTTGGAACAGCAATCTATACAACGTCTTCCTTTTGATATCCCATAACTCTAGGATATTAAACAGGCCATGGTAAAGAATCAAATTATTGCATTTTATGAATTAAATTTTTTTTTAGTTTAAATTTTTTATACAAAATAATTATAAAAAGTCACGACTGTTTATGTAAAACACCCTTACCTTGGTATGAATGAACTTTTGAATGAAAACGATTTACTCGTACCTACTTATCAATGAATCACCCACACACGTCAATGTTTTTTACAAGTTACGCTCTCCCGCTACTTTACTACTACACTTTAGTGTAAGTTTGCCAACGTCTCGCAAAACTAAGGATTCGCCATACTGGTTACATTTCTTTAACAAATTTAACTCAAATTGATGTTACATTCGAAACTATTGATTTTTGAACCACATGTTCTAGGGCGTTTTATATTATTTTTACCTATAGAACATAACCTTAGAGTTATGGGATATGAAAAGGAACACGTTGTATTGGTTTCTTGAATTTACGCGAATACTATAACATTGTAAGATTTATTTACGGGTTAATTATTTATTTACGGGATTTTATGCGGGTCAATTTGGATTTTATATTATATTTTGATGTATCCCCGGGGTTTCAAACAATTTACAGTATGCTTTACAGTGTTCATGGTCACGGGAAAAGTAATAAGTCTACCTGTGAACACGACCACTTCACTTATTTCCGTGGACAGTTCTTGAAAAAATTCTTGAAATATTAGGAATCAATTACACAGAAACTATAAACATTCTAAAACAAAAACATTTAAGACATCCAGTAATTTCATTAACTATCAATTGTACTCTAATTATGGACGTTAGTGTCTACAGGTTAAAAGGAAACCATCTCTCGATTGTAAGCGAAACTTAAGATGGATGATGAGCTCCAGTCTGAGGCAAGTTCTGGCTGGCACAGGCTTAATTATTAACTTGCTAGTTTGTAGGACTTCTAGGTGATGTATCGTCGGTTTCATGTCGGGAGTCTTGGATATCGTTAACGGATATTGTTTAAATGCAATACATTTCTGCATAACCAAATTGTGATATGTTAAGTCTACAATTCTCACTAAAGCAATAAACATTTTCTGACGACTTTGAACATGATTGTAAAAAATACGTGTACCTACATGTATTTCAGGATGAACATTAGCTCAATTGATTTCATTTTAGGTAGAATGAATTCAAGAATTTAGCTTTCTCACGTGACTCTAATTGTATTTCTCAAATTATTGATCTATACTTATAAAACAAAATAAAAAAACGTGATTTTTTGTTTCATCGTTATCGTTAACATACATCATTTCATTGCTAGTCATATTTCCAGAAGGAAGTTTTACTATAGTCGCCACACTTGGCATACGATTGCAATTTACCCAAAAGTGGAAAGGGGCTCTTTTGGTGCTATTCTGTTTTATGCCAGTACCTACCACATGGCTTGTTTTTTTTTTAGTTCTTAATAATTACAAATTATTTCTAAGACAAGACAAGCTCAGTACACTTATTTCTGAAAAAATACCGTAAATGGCATTGATTTTGGAATAAGTCTCGGTGTAATCAAGTGAAGTTCAACCTTTAATTTTCTACCGAACAAAATGTGAGAAGGGGTAGCCCATTTGATGTCCAGGGTCGGCAAAGTTCGAACGCTTTATTACTGTGTCCGGCTTTAAGTGGGTGTAAAGTTTCAACACCCTTTGATTTACTTGCAGCGCGGGGAATAGGTGTGCGACGGATAGAACCAAATTTGTTTGAGCTTTGTCTTTTTTCATGGCACTGCGATCAATCGATACCGGTTTTGTTTGTGTTAGACCTATGCTAAAGAATATTGTCTATATATAAAATTATCTACATAAATCGTTGCGATGTCGCTGACTAAATGTTACACGGGGGACCACCGCTTAATGGGTCCCGCAATTATTACTCTAATACCTAAAAGGACCACTTTAATCCCCTAATCGGAAGCCAAACTAACGTGGCGCCGTCCCGCATAGAAATATCTTAAATTGGCAACACGGTCCGGCGGGCCGACCATAAAACATCTTAATGAGTACAGCCAGCAGCTGCGGTGCCCCATATTGCCGCTCTCATATCCATGCAAACTACCCACCGACGACGTCTTAGCGGCCTTACTTTCCTCCTCCTTGTTTACAAGTCGACAACTAATTTGATGCAATATGTGCATAGGACAACATTACGGCCGCTATCTCCTTCGTGCGTGTCTTGCATACATTTGCTTCCTTCCTCACCGCAACAAGGTTTCGCCACAACTAACCCTTGAACGAACCCCTTGTATTCAAATTCGGCCCCGGCCGGTCATTTGGACACGGATTTGTTATAAGATTAAAGGAAGATTTCACTTGTGAAACAATATGGCAGACGATTTACATATTTCGTTTCCTTATTAGTTTCGGGATATTTGTTTTGGGGCCGGCGAATTTACATCCACTGACCGATTAAATGGCCCTTAGGCGTCTTTAATGGGGGTGCCGCGTGGTCGTTGTTGGCCTTAGCAAATGTGTGCTTATGCGTAATTGAATATTTTATGGGCTAGAGCAAATTTAGTACGGACATTTTATTGATTCCGCGAATAACCGCCCCTCCTTGAAGGATTCCATTCGCACAGCTAAAAATGGAAAAATATCTCCGCTTTCGTGTTTGGAATGTCAACAGACGTTTTCGCCTTTTCAGTTTGCCCATGTGTTGATCGTTTGCATTTATCTGTTGACTGTTTTTATTCCGCGGTTGACATTTACCCTCTGTTTCAACAGGCTCAATGTATTCCCAACGAGTTTCTTTCATTCGTCGTCCGAGTGCTCGCGTTGCATTACCCCCATTCAGGCGGAGATGGGTTCACTTAGTTTCCTCTTTTTCAGTGCGGACGGGTTAATTCTTGGATCTTTATTATTCGAGTGGTCGCTGTATGGCTAGACGAGTCTGTCTGGTAGCGTAGATTGTGTGGCGGAAAGCAAACTTGAATTGTTGGGTCGCCGCGTGGAGGTAATGAACGCACGGGCGGGACATGGTGCAGCTGGAGGCGTCTGGTCGGGCGAGCGGGGGAGGGGGTGGGGTGCAACGCGTCCTGTATGCACAGCGCCGCTTCCGCATTCGTTAATGCAAAAGCGAGCACAGACTTCAGGTGTACATTTTCAGCGCTGTGTGCTTTATACTCGATGTTAAGGCATACATCTTTGTGCAATGCTGAGCCTTAATTATTGTTATAATTTAGCCTGTCTACGCTTTAATGTGGCGCTCAGACTCCGAGCTCTTACCTAATACGTAAGCTATAAAGCGAGGATTATATCAGAGCGGCGCTTTACTTTTTGGTCGATATTACAGATGCATAATGGAAAGAGGAACAGACGTGCTCGTAAGCTCGTACTTTAGGTTTTGTTTCTCTCATTTTCATTCCATTCTCCTAACACAAAACCAAATAACCCGCGGCTTAACAATTCATTACTGCATTCGTTCATTTCGGCTTCATTAAAATCGCATTAGGATTAATTTTTCTCGTCCCCATTTTAATTCGCAGTTTGCTAAGGGGATCTTGTCGGACGAGCTGCAATCATCTATTGTCAATATTTGTGGTTTTACCTGTAATGTTCCTGCGTGAAAGTGGTGACAATATTGCGCTGCTAAGAATTGCATTAATCGTTGTTCAATTATAAAACTACTTCTTTAAAATGATTTAACAAAATATAATAAAAACAAACCAGTTTTTGAAGCTTTGGGTTTTGTTATTTCTAAATGATTTCTATTTAGAACTGATGCGTACATTTTAGTCATACGACTCAAGATTAAGATTCAAGATATGGAAAAAATACTGATAAGTAATAACTAAATTAAAAATCCATACTTTGTTAAGTGTGCGTTTTAATTGATAACATAGCTACATTTATTTGATACACAGTTCCAATTAAACTAATGTAAATCGATATTCTATACCTGAATCAATGAAGAGAAGCCTCACGAGACATTCGCACGCGATACCGGCGACCCCTGCCAACGAATATCTACAATATTATTAATTCAGGCATATTAATAAATGGTGTCACGTTTCGACCACACTCGTGTCGCAGGAAGCATGCCCCGGTGAACCATTCGAACGTAAATAATACATCGATCCCGAAATGCATCGATTTTTTTTAACTCGCAATCGATTTTTAATCCATCTGTCTAGTGTCTGTCCGATTTTATAGGTGTCATATTACGACGGATATTTTGAAGGTTTTATATGGAAACGTAAACACTGAAGGGAGCAATCAACGTTTTTATACCCGATAAAACCGTGATCACCTGGGTGGACGATTGGGGAACTGCCGACTACTGCTCAGACACAATCATCGTTAATCGGACATGACTATTTGGTTTAAGTGTTTTATGATCTTTTTTGTTGACAGTATTTTTCATATTCTAGATAGGAAAGCATAACGCACTACGACTAGTCTAGGAATTATAATTTGCATCGAATGAAAATATTTTTTACTAAAAAAGTACTTTCTTTAGTAAAAAAAATTTTTTTATTATCTGATGTCGTAAAATTAGTTGATTAGTTATAAATAACAAGCCGTAAAGAGGAAACACTACGGGCGAGAGAATTGAAAAATATGTATTGTAAAATCTATTGCTGTCGCGCAGTGCCAAACGCCTTCAACGCAGAGTGTGATAAAGACAACTGCTTCTTGGACCGAAAATACCTTCTAAAAGCACACCAAATCAACGTTTCGTAGTCCCCCGATTACTTTTCCAAAACTAGACCGATTTAAATACGTTTTCATTAAAAATTAAAGAAAAGCTTTGGCCGTGTTCGTATGTTTTTCTTTTTTTCTAACATTTAGCCAAATTTGTTTTCTGAGTGTTTGAACACAGCGGAAATCTGGCGATTTTTTTCGATTTTTGAGGGTTCATATCTTTTTTATTAATTAATTTATGAAAAAACAGAAAACATAGAAACATGCTAATAGTGGCCATAGCTTTTGTAATAAAAATTATTGCTCTACTGGCTTTTTCCAGGGAGGAAACAGGGGACTACATTTTTCCATACCAACGTATGGAAAAACGGCCCTTGTGTTTACTCTTAAAGCCAGTATATTTAAAAAAAAACTAACTTTTTCAATTTCTATTAAATAAGCTAAAACATAGGTAAAATATGTTGTCGTGTAAAAAACTGAATAAATAGGTGTTATAAAAGAAAACTTCAACGTCTTAGATGTTGAAAAAAACCGTTTGAATTCGGTCACCTAAAAAATCTTTATTCACACGAATATTTCAGTTACTGTTCCGAAATATTGGACACTGAGCAAATGCCCTCGGCCACCAATATCCAGAATCGAGCATTTCACGCTCGGTAAGTTCGGCTGTATCGATACGGATATAATAACCACTGGAATGGTAACTATAAAGCGAGATTGTATTTTTTACTAACGTCGTAAGAATTCGGAATGCCCGATCGGCCCTTTGATCGGTTTGATAGAAGTATCTCGCAGAAAAAGTATCTTTTAAATAAGAATAATATGAACAAAAATGTATATTTACAAAATAATATAGGTAGTTGTACGTTTTATGTTTTTATTTTTATTTATTCATTACATCAGACAACAAGATCCCTAATCAATTAAAAAAAAACAGGTTTCTTAGATCTAATACTAGAGACAAATAATAATTAAAGTTAATTTATTATTATATTATACTAAAAATTTGTTTTGCGTTTGGGTTTATTAGGGCTGTGATATAGTGCTTTCTTAAGACACTCCCACCTTTTTGCCAAAACCTGTAAAATAATGTTAGGACTGCCGAGCATTCTGTTTTATAATATAGTTTAAGTAAGTCTATTGTGAACATTCATATTACGCGTATTTTCAACTGTATCCAAAAATTAAAATTAAACATAAACTTGAAAGTTGCCTAAGAAAGTTCAACTAGAATTCGAAGAATTCTCGCAAACTATGGAAATATCTACAAATTTTCAATATTTTTGATATGTTATTATTGGATTAAATATGAGTTTTTCCGACTGTGGTTTTCAAAAGACAAAGGACTACTTCTTCTTTATTTTTACTAATATTAGATTAAAAAAGAGACGGCCAGGAATGTCTATAAACTTTTGGCATTATAAGAAAGAAATCAATGTTAGTAACACTATCACAAATCTAAAACAATAAACAAGCTATCATTTCACTTTTGCAGAAGTAGTCCGGATATATACCGTTTTATCGGCAAAGGTCAATCGTCGCTCGTAACTTAAAGTCCCCGACAAAAACAATAATCCCCACAATTTTGAGGAAAATGTTTATCGCGAGCGCCACCCGCTCATAAATAGCGGACTCGCCCGAATAAAACACAAGAAATAGATAAAAAGCTAAACTGTTCGCCGGACACTGCCGGAGACAGGTTGACAAATGTTCTGCCCGCCATAAACGAATGTTAGATTTTTTTAATGGCTTTTTAGGAATTCCTACGTAATGCACTAAATCAGGTGAAAGGGATGGAAAAAACTATTATTAGATATTTTTATTCAGAAAAAACATCGTTACTAATTATTCAAAAAAAAACCTCATTAGCAAGGTCCACGCACGACAAGTACTGAAGACGATCGCTTTTCTAATTAAACTACATGGTCGTAGGTTAGATCCCACTTGAGCCAAATCGACAAGCATAATTATTTGTTTAAAAAACTCATTGTACTATGAATAACTACGAAACGATATAAACATTATTCTATTACATAAATTTTTGTAATGAAAAAATTAAGAAATGTTTGTACGAGTATATAACAAAACATGTGAACACCATAAAAGTAATTTATTTTATCGAGTGTCACTAAAATGGCTTCGTCACAGCGAAATGGAACATACGTCGATGATAACTGTCGTATCTTATCTAGCTGTCATTATTTCATACACATCTATCGGAAAGCCATTGCGACTGCGCCTGATTTTATTCTAGGCAATTTATTTTCAATAAAGAACTATAAAAAGACTTATCTAAATCGTTCGGTACGAAAGAGGGGGCCGCGTCGGCGTGAATGTCGAATCTTATTTACGTCATATTAATAGTTCTACTGGGAAAATAAGAATACACAGATGCACTTTCTTAGATGATACATTTTATTCTCGCTTATTTTTGTAACTTGAAATCTAATTTAAAGTATTGTTATGCCGTTTTTTTTTTTTGAAATTGTTACTTGTCAAGTTTTTAATTAATATCACCAAATACTACACGTAGACAACCATAAACCTTCTAAAAATTAGATGCCCAATGACCAAAGTATTGTGTAAAATTAATAAATAACTCGGCAGTATAAAAAAATGGCTGACATTTAATTATTGATATGAAGAAGCGCAGAAAGCATTCTTAGAGCCATTAAGTAATGTTATACGAAAGCCCTCGTACACCCGGTTATCTAATTATAAGCAGTAAAGCAGTAATTTAAATGTTAAACCTTGTATCATAATCATAAGTCATAACACAATTATCGGCATCGGTCATCGGTCTAATGTCTAGATCTAGACATTAAGTAACGTACAAAGTTAAGGACGCCAAACAAAAAACCAGCTACTACAAATCTTTTTTATAAGTTAAAATTACAACACCATCTTAGGTTTTTACAAACAAATAATAATATAAAATCAAATCTTGCAACATAAGTATATTATTACAAGAGTGCAATTTAAATTTGTACTGAAAGCCCGACTCATTTACATGTTATTCGAGCAACAGACCCTAGGGGACCGTATCAGCCATTTATGAGTTGAAAGTATTAAAGAAAAGAAACTCAATAGATATAAAAAGATAGGTATAATAAGAAAAAGAAGCCGCGTGCAGGCCTCGAGGCGAGTAAGCCCCGCGGAAAGCGGCATTGTTCGGCGACTTTAAAAACGGAACGAAATGAGTGAGGGGAAGGAAATCGGATGAAAATATTAAAAGAATACACGTTATGTACGAAAAGTGAAACGAAACGCCGCGGATCGGTCGTACTCGCGGCCGTCCGCAAATATAATTTGCATAGTCAAGTAGCCCAACTTTTGTCTGCAGCGGATGTTCGCAACCATATTCGTTCGTTGCTTTTTAACCACACTCTCATTCTGTATCGGTTCAGACTTTTTATTGCATTTTTTCCCCTTTGAACGGATTCCTTCAATATTTTGGTGGTTCGTTTTTATTCATACGCCCGGTCATCGAATTGTTTCGCTTCATATCACACGCTTTGTTGTGTTTTGTTTAATCCTTTTCTCAAGTTCGTATTCTGTATTTATTCTATGATTGGTGTATTTTTAAAAATTCTTAAATTTTAGCTTTTATCATCATCATTATAGATAAATTGAAGACTAACTTAAATTAATTTACTATGGTCTAAAAGTTAACGTTTAAGTCAATAAAAATCGCTGCCTGTCAACAAGTTCTTACAGTACAAAATCATTCAAGAATGAAACAATAGAAATATTACCATAATTCCATATACTCTCAACTTCTCAAGTGCTTTGAAATTAGAACTCTTGCCGACTAGAGAACGAACAATAAATGATTTAAACTTTTTTGTTAAACCAGCAACTGCATTGAATCGAATTAAATAATCGATTGGAGGATTATTACGATTCATCCTTGGTTATGAACTTGTGAGTGAGGGAGCTATGGGCTGGATTACCGATCACAAAGCGAAGCCGACGAGCCGTAGACAAATATTGACTTGTAGAAACAAAAGAGCCAGTAGATCGACGCGGCCGGGCTGTACGTGGGAAGAGTGATTGACATTCCGATTCAGTTGGTTACTCTATTGTAACATCTCATCATAGGGCAAAAAATAGGAAGTTTCCACTCCACTTAATTATTATTACGGAGAAAGTGATTTTTGTCACACCGGCCTTTGGCTAAATTGACATAATCATTAACGCGTTAATAGACAAGAAAGGTGAGATGAAAAGGTCCAAAAATAAGCTCCATTGGAGTGAAAAACTGTTTTCCAGAGGTGTTGGACTGAATCGATGCTCGGACTCGATGGTCCAACAAATTTTCCACTGAACGGCACTTTAGACACAAACCTTTGTATTCAAGAGAAGTTCACTGAAAAAGGACTACTTATTTTATTAGTAAATTATGTGCCTCTTTATATTGCAAGCATGTATATTATTTAACCTTCGTAACTTTTTGTAAGTTAGGCATTTATTGCTGAATATTAAATTGGCATCCCAAAGCAATTTCTAATTCCGAGACAAAAAATGCAAATAGAAATAAAAACTCCACTTTGCGATCCGTACATTATTACTGTGTGTGTCGGAGGTCGCCCGATGACAAATGATGCGTAGGAGTCGATCGCTAGTGAACCTCGCCCGTTTCATTAGCACCAACATTAATTACTAGCAAATCCTTAATGAGAAAATGCTTTCGTTTTATTTTCATCGGCATATTCCTTGTACTAGTTAACATTGATTTGATCTCGTGTTCGACAGAAGGATTATGAGCACCAGCACGTAATTCCTAAGTATTAACTCGGACATAAAAGATACATTACTGGTAAAAAATAATGAAAACAGCATCATCAAAGAAAATAAATATTAAAACTTCAATCAAAGTTACTCGTGGCTGGTAGATATTGTAATTCCCAGTATGGCTCGGCGCCGGCAGAAGTTTTATCTCATATTTTTATTATTTTATTATTCATGTCGTTTCCATAAAACGAACGGGTTATCCGCGTCCTCATCGCCCGGCTTCATCAAAACTCTATCTTTTGCGATCGTAAGACAGATCTCGAAAGTTATATTGCGGTCTAAATTGCGTGTTAAAGCGACTTTATTATTTAAGTACACTTCAGGTATGACAAAATAACATAGGAAAAGTAGTAGGTGTATAATTAGTTAATATCATGTACTTTTGTGGCAGTATATATGTATGCTAGTTTCCATTTTATTTATCATTGTGTTTACTACATTCAATCAATCAAAAATAAACCACTTCAATAAATCGACTATTTATATCTAGTGTAATTATTGATCAACGTTAACATTTTAAATAAAAAATTATGATACACTCATAAGTAACTGCATAATCAAATATGTATGGTTTGGAAAAGGCCTAACTCTTATGATTTACTCCATAACCGGCGTCCGCCCCTCTGCCTCGGCGGAGGCAGGGCCTCAAGCGTCTATCAACACGTGTACCGACTCAATCATTCGTCAATCGAACCTCAGAGCGAAAAAGATAGAAATATCACGACGGCATATATCCGAAAGAGAGACCCAAACGATTCGGACGATCAGACG
This sequence comes from Anania crocealis, assembly GCA_949315895.1. Taxonomy (NCBI): domain Eukaryota; kingdom Metazoa; phylum Arthropoda; class Insecta; order Lepidoptera; family Crambidae; genus Anania; species Anania crocealis. Next base: position 6,113,787 of record OX438856.1, read on the forward strand.
ATTATCGACGAAGAAATGCCAAAACGAAAGGTGGTAACTGCGGACGAATCGAGAGATTCCTTGAACGTATTATGAGATTGTTTTCAGATAAAGAAAAGATGGTGTCATAAGAGCGAGAGGGACAGACGTTAGGTAATTTCAGGTTCGATCGTGCATACATTCGTATAGATACAGTGCGCAGAAAGTATGGCGCTCGGTACGAACACAAGCTTTTATTTCGATGGCCCTCGTGATGCCCTTCGGAACCAACTAATTGTTCTTTCGTCACAGTATGTTCGGGATTTATTGTCCTAACTCTAAAATGTTACCGTATAATTTTAATACAATTGATAATGCGCGGAACTTAACATTATAGCTTGTATAGCTAATTTTCATCCTTTGAAAAATAATACTTGTCATGCCTACATCGACAAGATACCTACGTCAACCTTAATATTTTCTCTTGTTTGCAGTGATGTATCAAAAAAGACTGAAGAAAGAAAGAAAGCAGCGACATCAAATCCAAGAACAGCTTGAAATGGAACTGAAGAGAAAACAGAAGATAGAGGAAGCTTTAAAACAGTCTGGTGCGCCGGCTGAGATTCTCAGAATTGTTACCGGTAAGTATTTTTATTACGTTGCGAAAGAGGTTTTAAAGAAAAAGTAAAAAAGAAAAAAATATAATTTAGCTACTACTTAGATTATGGGGTACTAGAAATAAACTTACTTTCATACTTTTTTTTGTAAATATATAAGTACTTATTATACATAGAAAACACCCAGAACAGTACAAACAAATATGTTCATACACGCGAATATTCGTACTGTGCGGGGTTAAACCCGCAACGCGACCCATGGCTCAGAAGCAGTGTTAACTACCAGTGATCCAACTGGTCGTCATGTGGACAATACCACTTAAATTGTTCATGATCTCGAAGAAAGTAACTATTGAAACAACAATGTACCACAAACACTCGAGAAAATTTAAAAAAACACTTTTTTCTACATCAACCCGCTTGGGAATCGAAGCTGGAACCTCGTAGGAGCCGAAAACTTGAAAACTGGTGTATACGCCATTTCGGACAACGGAGGTATATGTTTAAAAAGGAGACGACATGTTGTAGTGTATGTTTGGAATCAAACTAATCGACTATTACATACGTGCCTCTGTTTGATGAGTTACTTGGATTGGAACGCTTTGAATGTGTCAAATTGTCTATACTATCATATCAGATTTCAACAACTCCCATAAAGTACATGTGTGCCCCTGACATGTTAACTTGCCGTCTGTCAAACTATCTGAGTATTAGCTACATCTTCACTTGCACGTTTTCGTACGTTAAGCGATACGCATGTGCAAATTCAAACTTTATTAGGCAAGTAATAAGATTTGTTTCTGAAGGCTGATGAGGGTGATATGTAACATTGAACGTCGTTAAGTTGATATGGAGTGCGTGACGTAAGAAGGGTGGGTAAACGCTGGTGAAGGCTTGTACTAATCTCCGTGTCAGGAAATCGTTTCGCAGACCATTTGAAACGAGGGTTCGGTACTGTACTAACACGCATTCGAGTTCAATTTCTTGCATAATCCTTGTTCGCTTCAAACGTTCGTTGGCTGTTTGATTGGCAATCCTAGCTTTCAGGGTTTACTGAATTGTTCATGTTTAAGTCAACAGTTGTGTGAGATTGTAAACTTTGTCTTATTAGTAGAAAATAATTCAGTCTGGGTTAAACTGGTTTTGATATGAAATCCTTAAGCTAAAACTTAGTTAGAACTTATGAAATTCCTTTGCATGCCTTTTGAATGATTACGGCGGTTCGTTTCATACACCAACTTTTTGTTCAGCGAGCAAACAACAATTGTTTTGTTTTGTCTGTAAGTCCATGGTTATGGAATCACATTTATTCTTCTTTTTTCTTTACAGAGAACTTAACACCACCGGCGCAAGAGACTCCGCGCTCGGAGCGCGAGAACGGCTCAGAGAGCAAACCGCCAAGTGCTGAGCCCCCCGCAATTTCACCCCCGTTCCAGAGGGAGCCCCCACGCACTCCGGATAAGCCCCAGTGGAATTACCCACCGCCGCCCGTGGACATCATGAGCGGAGGAGCTGCCTTCTGGCAAAACTATTCTGGTAAGTCATTTTAACGTATCTGTTCTAAATTAGGGACTTAGGAATCAACCCAAGGGTTAACATATCAACAAGTAGTAGATCAATCCAGAACAAACATAGATTCATTTATTTTCAACCCTCATCACCATTGTGTTCAGTTTCTATTTAGTTAAGCAAAAATAATTGTTAATTATGGCAGGGCATTGCAGCTGATTCCAGTGGTATCTCACAAACCCTTAACGAAAGTGTGCTACTGTGTGATAGTGTTTATTTGTAACTAACTAAAATTTTAATAAAATATACATTAGCTCCTAGAAGTAGAGATTTTAATACATATTTTATGATGAAATATTCGACATCAATAACATGAATTCAGAATGACCAATAAATCCACAATATAAGAATACAAATAATATGTGCACAAACTTAAAGGAAAATGTATGGTTAACAACAAAGGGATCTAGAGGATGTACAGAAAAAATGCCATCATTCGAAATTTATACTCGTCATATCGCATACCGCATGCGTATCGAGAATTTCAAGCATTTAAAAACACGAAATGAACAATATGGAGTTTACCGTTTGCGTTCTAGGGGAAAGTGATTCAAAATTGGGGCTATTGGTTCGATTATTGCATTCTTTTCTGTTATTGGGTTTATGTTATAGAATTAATTTACTTTGACTAGGTTCTAGGTACTATTTATATAGAGATGGTAAAATTGTTAATAAAGCTGTTAGGTATTTCAATAATTAAATAAGTAGGAAATAATAATAACAAATAAAACTATTATCTATTTTGACTTTCAGCTTGGATGTAATTTTTTTATCATATTCGAAAAGTCGTCGGTAGCTTGATCGTGTAGAAGTATTACTACAAAGTACAAAAAAGGTAGGCGCCGGTGGGGCCCGCGTAGTTTTTCCATTCATGGCCGCCTCGCGGCGAGCCCAGAAATTTCATTAAAATGCACCGGCTATGCAATATGCACTGCCGTGTGTTGCATGCGAGTATATGCTGCTTTTGATGGATATGAAAGCTGCCAATCTGTGCTATAAGTCCTATCCACGACTTTCTGTATTCGACACAAATGAGTTACTATTTCAAAAGTCATTAAAATAGGTATCAACATACTGAATATGAAGCTTTGCAATTCCAAATGAGCTTAAAAGCGAATACTTCTGAGAATACAATCAATGATTAATCTTAACACTGTTAGTTAGACAACTTTCTTGTGAGTTAGATGTTTTTTTTTTGGTTACGCAAGTTTTCAAACGACACATATTAAATAAAACCTGCAACTTTGATATATTTTTTATATGACATGTGCAACCTTAAAATTAGACAATGGTAAAAATCTAACTAATTCTGAAAGAAAACGCAATTTTTCCAAAGAAAAACAAGAAAAGTAAGCAGTACAACATTTTTTTTAAACACTAATCAACAAAGGGGTACAGAGGTTATACATTAATACAGCTTTAATCATTTCCTGCATTTTGCCGACGAGTGGCTTTTACCGGCGGACTGCTTTTCAAGTAGAAATTGCAACTAATTTAAGTGTTACCCTGCCCCAAGTATCTAAACGCACGCGAACACGCAACTATGAACACTTGAAGATGGGAAATGCATTCGCGTTTCATTTCGACTATTTCCTTGGCCGAGTGCACTATAAACTATAATAACGAATCAAAGTAACTTTCTAGATCTTTCTTTCTAAAGTAAGGTCTAGGCTGACAGATAATTTTAATTTGATTTACTTGATAGTTGATAATGAGAGAGAGATAATGAGGTATTTAACGTAAATTATATTATTTATTTAATGGTACACACTTTTTGTATTTATTCCAAGATGTGAAATAAAGTGGCAAAACAGATTATTGTTACTACACAAAACAGAGAGTTGTAAACGTAAAAAGGTTGATAACAGAATAACAAAAATTAAAACTTTGATCCTTTCATCAACTTTCTCGGAGCCTTCGGTAAAAGAAAAAAAAACATATTTTATTATTCGTAAATTAGAAAACTTTTTCTGCGTGTTTCCAACGAAACGGGTGGGGTCAAAGAAAATAACGGTCTTAATTACTTTGCAATGAAAGCTTCTATTCAAATTGGAAGCATTCATTCTTAAATGTATGCCATAATGCAAGTATAAACCGAGATAGACTTATTATACCCTTTTCATTGCCTGCAATAGTCAAAATACGAAGCTCATGAATGAATGTCTTTGAAACAAACCATTCGATTTCAGAAAAACAATTTAATAATACCCTGCAAGATGGATAAACCCGATGTTACATAAGTAATATAAAATTGAAAAATTAATAAAGAGGAAACTTCACCCAGCTACTTTTTAGGTGAGCTTGTAAAATGAATGGAAATAAAATTGTACCGCACAGGTGCGCTCGAAACCTTTGACGATATTAACTTTTTGTTTATGCTGAAGTAATACAGCATTATGCTTTTCCTGAATTTCGTATTTTGCTCTAACTAAAAATATGTATTATATGCTCAGTTTGAGGTTTTATACTGTTACTTTTAATAGCTTTTTGCCTTTATCATCTCTCAGTAATAATTAATATCAACATTATGTCCTTTCAATAAGGACATAATGTCAATTTTAAGAAAGTAATTATATGTAACATAACAAGTTTCTCCCATTACGTGTTATCTTTGAAATTAACAGAAATCCATACATTGTCCTTTAAAACATAATGTTATTTGTTAGAACTAGGACATAGTGTTACTTGATACGAGTACGTTGAGACATTTTCATTGTATATTTGTATTAATTATAGCATTAAGTTTTCACATTAGGTCAGAGTCGTAATCCCAAGCTGGTTTTAGATCTAAGAAATGTTTGATTTAGGGACTAAATTTCGCCTCGTTCTGTATACTGAAAAGCTCATTGTTTAAACATTAAAAAAATAAAACGAAATATTCACTGAACTGTGTCGAAGTCACGAAGGAATCGAATCTTCTGTAAAAAGTAAAAAGAATTGGTCTAATAGAAAATCAATCCAATCTGTACCATTCGTCATGGTCCAATTGAGGCAAAACAGTAGCACCTCACTCAGACCGGCGGCGTCCGTTTGTTGGACCATTGTGACCAGCTGAAGGACCTTATATCCCCACAGGTACCCGGTCCCTACACATAGACTCGTTTGTATCCACCCCTTTGTCGACAACCTTCTCAAATTCCCAGTCGAAGAATTAATCAACCGACTTTTTCTGTACATTTTTTACAGCAGTAATTAATTTTGTGTTAACAACCTAGGTGTCGATTGCGTTGAAAATCGTTAAAAATAATGAGCAGTCAGCAGACTTTCTATTATTTACTCAAAGATATTGGATGTCATAAAAATTTAAGACCCTTAACTTAAGAACTTATAGACTGAACTCAGTGACATAAAAACAAACCCGGCCAAGTGCGAGTCCGACTAGCACTCGAAGGGAACCTAGGCTAAACTAGTTCTTCCTATGCGCGATAGGATTAACCGGTTTAGCGTAGACCAAACTAGTTCGTCCTAAGCCCGTTATTATTTAAAAGCGGTTTTATTCTGTTTATATTGTTTGTTGTTAAGAGACATAAATAACACAGCATCTGTTACAATGTCAAGTCTACCTTACACGGGTCATATGATACAGCCTAGTGGCAGAGAGACCCGTTTTTACCCTTCGGTTACGGAACCCTAAAAAGTAAAAAAATTCAGTACTGCTATGAAATAATTTGGAACATGTGCAATCACAAAGCTAATTTGATACCTTAAAATACAATAAAATTTAAAAATGCAATTGCCAGACATAATATTTTACGACACGAAATGAGCTTCTGCGAAAAAATAGCGATAGTTTTTGTTTATATACAATCAACTTGGTATGTTTCATCAAGTGGAACTGATCTATACTAAGTATTGTTGCTGTTCTATTGTCATCATCAAATAAAAAAAAACTTGTAACAGGCAGTGAATTCGATTTACGTTTGATTCTTTTTAAATAAATCGATTCAACTGTTCATTGTAAAGTCCTTTTTTGTCATTCCATGCCCATTCAGTCAAAACGGAGTGGGAATTGTTCTTATAAATGTTTTTATAATGTTCTGTGAAAGTCAACTGCATTGTCAAATGATGTAAACCAAGATTGTGAATAACTCTTGTTAAATATGTCATAATATAAATTCATAATAATAAAAATAGTAAAAAATACATTTTGGGGGAAGACATAAACGAAGTTAAGCAGTAAACCATTATAGTTATTTGAAAGAACAAGTAGATTACAGCTCTCAAAGAACCGGCAATTCTGTTTTGGGAGAGGCAAATGCAAAAATATTACGTATTCAAACAGACCTAATGGGACATTTAGGGGTGGCAGCGAAGTGAAACGGCAAAGGCCGAAGCTTTTAAGTGTATAATATTTAATTGTGACGCCCTAGGCGTATAATCTCGCCCGGGATAATAGGTTTCTGTTTCGGGACAACCCTCAATGGGCGACACTTGCGAGTGTGATGCCCTGCAGCGAGTTTTCACTGAAACAATCCGATTATAATTGAGTTTTTTAAGATACAAATGTTTTTAAAGCGTAATAGCTTTCTGCTATTGCTTAGCCAAACAATTTTGCTTTGTAAATTCTTATAAAGGTCAAAAAAATATACTGCATGAATCCGAGTGTGTCATATTATTATATCCGTTCGAGCTAGTGTTATAACCTTGCGATATAAAAAAATAATGCTGTAAATCTGGACACTCAAAACATAAATTGCAAACGAATGTCGGGATGAAAAATTGAATTCCCCGTTGAGAAAATGTTCCGTCAAAGTAAGCAAAAAACGCGATTCCGTTTATACCTTTTATATCTCGTAAATTGCAGGAGGCGGCAAGCGTTGCATGAAATTGAATAAGCATATTTCGTAAAACGTCGACGTTTTGGGAGACAATTGCCTTACCTCACCTACTCTTGCCCCTTCACGAACTTTGTCAATTTTCCTAAAATCTTATTAGAGGATCGCTTTGCTCAAAACGTGTTTTTGTATCCCTATTATATTTTTATTTGTTTCATTATGTTTACAACGTTACTTTTGTTTCTGCATTAAGAAATAATCTACTCACTGATTTCTAATAAAAATACAATTTTAATATATCATCAATTATCAATTTTAACAATGATGCCAACAGACAAGCGACCCTTTTCGACACAATTTAATAAACGCGCAAGGTATGAGTATATTGCGAATGGTACGTCTGCCAAAAGGGAATATCGAGTATTAAATTAGAAAGTGCCATACGGATGTGAGTCCGTTTGATGTGAGTTGCCTTTTCCGAAAATTAATGACATTTTCCGGGGCGAGTCACTTGTACTTTGACGATGAAAATGTGGAACTCAATTAGGTAGAGTAATTACTCCACGAAGGCTGCTTCGAGTAGTTTGGAATGCAGTGCTAGCATTAACAATGACATTGACAGAGCAATTCGTTATTTTCAAAAAAGTTGCTTGTTTCATTTATTTCTAAAGTAAGAACTTCCTTAAGTACTCGTACTTAACCTTACATAAAGAAAATAATCAATAAAGCGTGATTGACGAGTGAAAAGCTTCTTTTTCATGAATCTGTTGATAATCCCTTAGTAGCTGTAAATAAGCAACATTAATCCCAAGTGCCCAACTATCAGTTGTACCTACTATGTTAGTTTTTTTTTATTGGAAAGTGTCTTAATCATGATTTTCAGGCATCATAATAATGAAATTATTATTTCTGTTGTCAACAGAATCCTTGGCGCAAGAGTTGGAGATGGAGCGCAAGTCCCGGCAGCAGGCGATGGAGCGTGACGTCAAGAGTCCCTTATCGGATCGTGCCGGGTACTACAAAAATTCAGTGCTCTTCAGTTCGGCCACTTAGCTACCAAACACCGGGGCATCAGAATACCCCGACAAAGAATACGACAAAGATACGGACGAAACTAGGAAACCTATTATCAGTGTCAAACCTGAGTTCAGGGAAAAGTAATCCCAAAGACATTAGACTAGCGGAAAGTTCAATTTCCATGCAAAATCAAAAACGTTCATCTAGTAGTCTTAAGGTTCTTTGCGATGCAGATCTCGATGAAGCAGACACTTCCTTTGATTGAGATTAATTGTAAATATTGTTATTGAATTTGGGGTAAGGACGTAGGTTTCGTGGCGTTAAGGCGAGGTCTTATGGACTCTTCTTCCATAGTAAAATTTGTAAATATTTCTTTAAAATAATAGATTTAAGCTAATACGGTTTTATCGACGATTCATGTAATTTATACGTCAATATTTAAATCATTTAATAAAGTACCTTTTAAACTTATCATTAAATGCCATATTTAAATATTAAGTATTCATTTATTCACTTTTGTAATTTTTTTAAGTAATTCGGTTTAGCATTTCCTTTACTTGTTTCATAATTTGTACCTACACATACATATCATAAGCTTCAATTTGCTGATTTGATTGAAAATTATGGGAATTGATGAAAGACTGTATTTTCGAAGATTTTTCCAAAGTTCTGAGGAATATTGGTTGGTTTATTTTATCTACTAGTCTCGGTCTTTTTTTACAATTGATGAGTGTTAAGTTCCTATAAAATAACATCTTGTTTAAAAGTATGAAGGACCATATCGTCAGTAAAACTGCAAATTATTTGTATGTACACGTTTTATTGTTAATAGCATTGTAAAAAAATTACGTTCGTACGTTCAATATTAATACGGTGATCTTACTGTCGTGTAATTTATTCAATTTTAGTGCAATGATTAGATATATAACTGAAACTAGTGTATCTCTTAAACCATAAATTTACTATAGTTAAGTTAGTGATTTAAAAAACAACATTTTTACAATCGTTTACTGACTGAAAGAAACAGTTTTTCGCGTACAATTTCACATAAATATTTTCTTTAATGGTCATCATGGCGTAGATGCTGCATTAATGATTATAACGCTGTAACTTGTCTCATATCCATGCAGAGTCGGTGTATATTGGTAGTGTTCTAACGTTAAGAGTAGTTTTAAAATTATACATAATAAAATATAAAATAGTGTTATTTATATTGATGCTTAGTTTTCGGAACGACTTTGAATGTCATAGTTAATTTAAAATTTAGAGATTGTATTCGACGTAACATTGGCGCTTGGCTATTTAACCAATGGATAACATAAGTATAAACAAGTTGTTCTAAAGGAAACGTTCACCATTATTTCCATTGTACTGTGGCACAAATTTAAATTTGGAAGTTTTTTACATCTACAATGAGTCCCAAATAGTCAAGTGCCGATGGAGAGAATGCTCGATGCAAATAATTTCATGTTATCTGGAATGGATAATGCGTCGTAATAAAACTTACTTAGTTGTTACTATAAATGTTTAGCTGAACGTGTGATTGTGTAAAGAGCGTGAATGTGGACTTTTGTATCGGTTATTTTGATTTCCCGCAAAAAAACTGATTATGACAATACTGTTTTATGAATAAATTTAAAGTGTAGCCATTGACTTGCAGTGTTGTCGTTAGCGAGTAGATTATTTTGTCAATAAGCTGAGGCTTCTTGTTGTACCTATGAGTTTACACCTTGGTTATAGTATGCAATCTTGAAAACGAGTATTATTATTTATTATTTCTATTAGAATTATTATTATTAATTTACTTAAAATTGTGTGTGTGCCTTGTATCGTAGATGAAAATATCAAGATTAAAAGTGAAAATTATCATTCGGTGTTTTGTTTTTTGTACATTTGAAATATAACCCTTTTTCATTTACTTAAATTACGACAGCTACATACGAGTATAATAAATAAATAAATAATAAATAAATGTGGACAACATCACATACATTGTTCTGATCCCAATTTGAATAACTATTTAAAGCATTCGTATTTTGGAAACCAGAAACAACGAAGGTACCACAAACACCCAGACCCGAGAAAATGTAGAAAAACATTTTTTTTCTACATTGGCCCGTCCGGGAATCGAACCCGGGACCTCGGAGCAGGCGACACCTTGAAAACCGGTGTGTACGCCACTCCGCCAAGGAGGTCGTCACTACTAGATCGAAACAAATGCAACTTATAATAACCACAATTAATAAGTCATTCTGTTAGTGCTATTGTTACTTATGAAGTTTCTGAAAAGTACTTAGACTTAATAAAATACATCCATTGTTTTGTTATGATTCAATTACAAAATAATTTAAGTATTTTTATCTATTTCACGTTTAACAGATACATAATAATAAAATGAACATTTTTTTCAATCTTACTACGAGTATTATAAATTCAATTGTTTAGATAGTTTGTTACTCACTAATTTTCTCTACTTATTTTATTTTATTATTTCATAACTCACTCTTCGGCGTGAGCCAAAACGGATGAACGGATCTAAATGAAGTTGGGTAGGTACGCTGTTCGATTACAGGCTGGAATAGCACATTAGCATATGTGCTTTTTATATCCTGATAAAATTAATGGTCCTGTTGAAGCTATTGTTTTCTAATTCAATATTCCATGCGGACGAAGTCGCAAGCAGCGAGCTTTTAAAAACAGTAAATTTGAGGTACATCTGTTTATATCATGGTACTTTATAGTTATATGTTTTCGCTGAGCGGAGTGAGGAGGATAGAAATTGTCATCATCAAAAATATACATAAAATAATTTTGCGTTTTGGTGAAACACCAAACCATTGTTTTACAAACGTTACTTGAATACAGATTCATAGCACAATCCAAACTCAGTGCAGCTCGGTTTAGCATTTTCATGTTTACAAGGCTCAAGGTTCTTTGGTCGACGTCGATCGGTATTTGGTAAATGCATGCCATAAGTACCTCCATATAATTGAAAGTGAGTTTGTATTTGTAGTCGGTATGATGTTGGCCAGCAAAGTTATTTAAGTATAAAAATATTGACTTATTTTTAACATATTTAATAAGTGCCCTTACGGTAGTTAAGCTAACATTCTGTTAATACTTAGAAATGTTAAAAAAGTTTAAACTCAATCAATCAATCAATAATAGCACTGCTGGACGTAGGCCTCCTTCATGACACGCCACAAGTCTCTATTCTAGGCTTTCCCCATCCAGCCGCTGGCAAACGTTCTTCTAAGGTCATCAGTCCATCGAGTCGCAGGGCGTCCCACTACGCTTGCCTAAGCGTGTCAACGTTTTCGCAGCGTAGGTCATGACTTAAAGGACGCACTGATTAAAGTCCTAGGTTTTCAGACATTGTAGAGTCACATTTGACCTGGAGGATTCTTTCTCAAAGTTGCTTAACCAAGCTGGATTATTTGTCTTAGGCAGACATACTCCTGAACAACTTCAAGGGCCAATTCTCCGACAAACTAGGGCTTTGGAACGACGTGGCAATTGAACATGATACGTCTTGTCCAAATTTATTTAAATAAAGCTAGGAACTATTAATCTATACATTGACCACCAAAATCCAGGTCCCCAGCCCTTATGCAAGCAAAGTTAGTCAAGTTAAAAAAACAAATGTTAATATTAAACAATTAAATTAGGTATAATTAGTAATTAAATTGTTTATTAAAATTTGATTTTTAAAAATCACAATCAGTACCTACCTACAGTAGTTCTTGAATCTTCTGGTACCTACAGAATTACAAAAAAAACCTCCCAGGCAATATATTTAGGTTTTGATAGACAGTGTTCTCCACTTATACTAGTACCTAGAGTCTGTAAGTCTCAAATATTCAAGTCAATTTACTGCCTGAGTTTTTTTTTTAATTCTGGATATACCAGTAGATTCAAGCACTATGTAGGTACTGACTGTAATTTGACATTTTTCTTCAACAAACTCTTAATTTAGAAACAGATATAAATGTCTTATTGTGGTTCAAATTTAAGGTCCTCTGCCTTGAAGCATATATTTGACAAAACATATTTAATTGATCGTATTGAATTTCTGAATATGATTATTTTTGTCAGCAAATTCTCAAGTCACCAATGTTTTTAGTCACCTACCTCCAACGCGAAAGCTAATAAAATTTTTAAACTTTTTAATTAAGCTGAAAGTTGTGGGTTTGAGTCCGGCCACAGACAGTCATGAAATGTTTATTCAGGAATCGTGTTATCAATTTAATTGATAAACATTATGTTTAAAAGATGCTAAAGAATTGATTGGACAGAAGGACAGAACTGATAGAATGTATGGTATACAGCACCAGGAAAGCTTTGGTAAACTAAAAGCTTCAGAAAAGTCACCTATTATGCGGTCCAATTTTGCATGAACGTCTTGAAAGCAATATTACAAAATTTTGACAGCTTCATGATTATTTACTAATTATTGCACATCTATACTTAATATTATAAAGCTGAAGAGTTTGCTTGTTTGTTTGTTTGAACGCGCTAATCTCAGGTAGTACTGGTCCGATTTGAAAAATTATTTTTGTGTTGGATAGTCCATTTATCGAGGAAGGCTTTAGGCTATATAACATCACGCTGCGACCAATAAGAAAATGTTGCAAAAATAATCGCGATCATAATAATATAAACTGACGCGTACGAAGTCGCGGGCAACAGCTAGTTTAAAATATAAATTGTAAATTACAAGTAACTACAAACTACAGCAGCACAATAACGAAACACATTAGAATTAGTCAGCCATTATTGCATAAAATGTAAATCAAAGGACTATTATGCTTGTACCAAAAGATAATGACAGTTTAATGATTGAATTCCTTATATATACCTAGTCTTTTTTATATTTTATAGTCAGTGGCAGTATTTTTGATATTAGAATATTGAAAAAAAAACAAGCTATAAAACGTTGCACCTCAACATGATACCATTCAGGCACAATATAGGAATTAAAATTACAAATAAAATGTTCCACATCCCGTAAAGTTCCGCAGTTACACGTCGTAAATGCACGACTGATTTGATATTTGTTGATTCGTAATTTCACTTTTTTTTTTTACTTATATTAACTTTTAAATATCTTAAAACAAATTCAATTGAAAAAAATTGCTAATTTTCAATTGAATTTCTTATAAAATAGTCTAAATACATGCACAAGTTGGTCATAACTTTACGGTTTTTTATTCACGTATCTATTACCACTCGTTGAGTTGGCAAACGAATCTTCCTGAATCTAATAAAAGTTATAGTTTTCACACCAATGTTTTTGGCAGACCTGCGTAATGAAACCTCACACCATGGGGAAGACGAGCGAAAATATGATCTTTTTATCCGTGTATGGAGGCCGTGGAGGAGGTAGTCAGTTATTAAGTAAAAGTTACTTTAAAGAATTATTTCAATGTAACAAGTTTGTTTGTTGCAAGACATTTTCTGAGGGGTATTAACGATGACGGTGCTTGTTGACAAGGTACTGAAGTTTTTTAATTTTCGATTCTGACCGTACCCTAGAAAAGCTTCCTTGTGGCAATATTTTATGGCATTTATACCATACCAAATAACTGCTTTGTCCTAAGTCTCTGAGCTTAGCAGACGAACGAACAGACATGGCGAAATTATACAGTTTATTTGTTGACTACGAAACCCTTAAACTGGCTTAAACAGTAATTAAAATAAGGTACAGACATCAGCACGTCAACCTACCACAAAATGTCAAAATTTTCTCAATTGATATTGATCTCTAACTGTTGGAGTTAAAGTTGAAAATCAATTCAATGACCATTAACTTTTTGGGTAGGTTGACCTGCCGTTGTCTGTACATACTAACGACCGGTTCCAATAATAGATAGGTTATTGGAACCGGTTGTTAGTATCTATCTTTAGTTTTGGCATATCGGAGATAGGAAACAGTTTCTATCTCTGTTTTTGCGGTCCAGAGAAACAAAGACAGAAGTTGTTTTCTATCTCCGATATGCGAAAACTGAAGATACCTAGATAGGTTATTGGAAATGGCCGTAAGGTGTCCTCTCAGTATAAGGCGGTGGAGGCAGCGAATCGTCAGACCACTGATGTTTTACGGATACCGAACCTAATTTGGAACCGAACTAGAAGACGCATGGCATCAGCAGACATCTGAAAACAAGCAAACCGAGCCTAAAGTAAAAGTATAACTAATATATTTAGCATCATCAACATCGCCTTGATAAACAAAACCATTTTCAGGTATCAATTTAGGTTTCACAAGTAAAATAACTTAAGAAAAGAGTTAGAGTAATAAATTTAGGAAATTTTGAATTTTAGGATATACTGTGACATTCATGCATAAAATAACATTGTTACTTAGGAGTTTAAATAAACATATTTTAAAATTTGAACAGAACTAACTCTGTTGAAATTTGAATATCTTAAAATGTTGATATTTAAATCCTTCTTTGCCCCAAAAGTACCTACCTGTTGTTTTCTAAAAAGAAGAGAGTAAATTTTGTTGTAAAAGCTATGTTATACATAGCCCATCACAATCACAATTCACGAGACGTGACGACGTCCGATCTAATCTAAGTGACAATAAAACTACAATGCCATAAAGAAGAAAAGTCATAAGAACTCCAGATTTTATATCGATCCCGAACGCCGTTTTAAATCCTGTGAAATCGGAAAACTTCATATTTATTGCTAATAGATTTTCGACCGGGTTGGCGATGCAATTTTATTTTGTCCATATGAATGATTTTTATATTTGCCCTTAGGGGCCTTAGGGCGGGCAGGCGCACCGGTGCATGGGCCCCTGATTGCGCGCCCACTGTCATGATGACCCTCGCTCTGGGCTCAATGTGGCCTGATAGAATCTTCGCTTGGTTTGACTCGGACGATGTTTTAACCAGAAGCTAAACTAATAATCGTTTTCGTAATTTAAATGTACCTATTTGTAGTTAACAAACACAAGTAACCAAATGTCAAGGCTCCACGTAAATTTGTAAACATTTGTTTAGTTAATTAATGGTTAGTTGTAAGTTAAAGTGTTTTGTTAATACATATATAAGGTACGATGGAGCTGCCATGCCTATAAGGCAAAAGTTCCAAATAAATAAAGAGAAAAAAAAAGTAACCAAATAAAAAATAAAACATAATTATTGACGATTATTTACGTTTAAAAAGATGACGTGTCGATTATTTTTTCTGAATGTAGTTGTAGGTATATATTTTTTTGCAAAATAACTGAAGTTACAATATTTTTTTTTACACTAGCGGACCCGGCAGACGTTGTCCTGTCTTAACTGTTACATACCCATTGTTTATTATTATTATGCTTTATGATATACAACATTCTTTGTTTTTTCTGGTGGGTATATGAATAGTTTTTGGTATTCCGACACGGTAACAGGCAACATATTACTGGCCATGTGCAAAATTTTTTTTTTTTTCATTCCCTATTTGACGATATTAGCAGCACGCATTCTGTTAATGTTATGTCAAACGCCATACATTAAAAACAGTTTAAATTGTTAAAAGCGATAAGGTTACATCAAATAATTTAGTATGCTGATTGATTCTTAAATTTTCTAATTTTTTGCGCAATTTTCTTAATTGTTTCTTTCATAAGAACATTGTCCTGACAACAAACAAAATAAAAAAATAATAAGCGAAATCGGTCTCGCCGTTCAGGCGTGATGCGATGACCAAGGGAAATAGGGATTCATTTTTTTATACAGAATAAAAAATTAAATTTTCATCCCACCATCTCGGAAAGAGTATTTTTGCTCTTCGATATCTGAGTGCAAAAGCGGTTTTATTCGCTAGAGGGTAAAGTAAATTTTAATTTAGAACATTGCGTGCACTAGGTATGTGATTTCAAAACATCATTAAACCTATTTACTTTCATCTCCATGGTGCCGTATTTATCATACAACTTTTTTTTAATTTGTTGATAACTCAGACTCTTAACCTCCTTAGTGTACTTTTGTTTTCAATTTCCTTTGCGCTCGCCATTTTGTTTTGAATTCGTATTGTTATAAATAAGAAAATTGAAAACAAGTAAAAAAAAAACGAAAATAAGTAATTCCAGCGACGAAAAAGTTTATTTTAATACTTACATATCATAATGTTGTAGTAAATATGTACCTAAACTAAAATAAAAGTAGGTAGATTGTAAATGTTTTATTTGCATTTAGTCATTTCCTCGCTAAGGGGGGATGAAAAGTTACGTGTTGCACTCGAGTGCAAAGATTTTTCACCTTGTGTTCTTTTAATTCCCTCGCTAACGCTCATGATTATAATTTTTGAACCACTCGCTGCGCTCGTGATTCAATTTTAGAATCCTTTGCATGCTCGGTCATCAAAGTTGAGTACGCGGTTAAAAAAGAACTTTGCACTCTTGTATAAAAATAACTATTTTACCACTTTCCAAAATTTTTGTAGGCGTTCAGTATCGTAATTAGAGTCTATTTATGAAGTAAACAATGTAAATCAAATTTTCACCCGAAAATATTTTTGCAATATAGTTTTAAATTTTTAGTTTTAGGAAAATCAAAAACATATGATTAGTATCGTAATGAATGAATGTGATGTGCATTGCGTAAAAAAAGTGTTGCTAAAACGGCCGTATCAAAAATTTTGGATTTTTGGCGGACATTTTCTAAGTGCTTTATCTTGACATTTTTGTACTGGGCTATACCAAAAGAAAAGATACGTCATTTGTTTATTGTCTCGAAGATTGATGTATTAAAATTTGGAAGATGGTTAAAATTTCAAACTGTACTTATATAGATTTAAAAAAAAAGGAACATCCTTTAATCATCCCACTGCAGGGCAAAGGTCATCATTGAATTCAAGTTACCACATCAATGATGGGTACAGGCATATTCCACCTTTTCCAAATGCGGTTTGGTAATCAAGAACTCGGGCAGTGTTCGAAAATTAGAAACTCTTCTTGCTTGACCCGGGAATCAAACCCAGTTCCCCGAGATCATGGCCCAGTCGACCAACGGGCCGTTAATTTATTTTAAATTAATACACGGTATTTATGATAGATGTAATCTTTATTTTTTGGTTTTTTGGAGTTTTTTTTTTATAAATGGGGACAACATCACATACATTGTTCTGATCCCAATTTGAATTACTATTTAAAGCACTCGTATTTTGGAAACCAGAAACTACGAAGGTACCACAAACACCCAGACCCGAGAAAATGGTGGAAAACACTTTTTTCTACATTGACCCCGTCCGGGAATCGAACCCGGGACCTCGGAGCAGGCGACACCTTAAAAACCGGTGTGTAAACCACTCCGTTACGGGGGTCGTCAAAAAAGCATATATCCAGTTATATTTTTTTTGTTACTTCCATGCCTTGTATTACGCACACATCATCAAAATCAAAATAATATAAACTGTGGCAAGGGAAAAAACAAAAGATATATGCTAATTACACTATACCAATGTTTTTTGTAATCCTAAACATACGAGAACCTATCATGAATGTAATCTCTCTACACAGTACCCCGTGGAAATGGCGCTTAGCGACACAAAGATATACAGCGATCTGTTAAGTATTGTTGAACATATTAATTTATGCTCTCGTTGATACATATACATTACGTATAGTAGTCGGAGTTAATATTGCGCGCATAAATATCGCGCCAAGAGACAGCCCGTGCCTCCCGTAGTCTCTATTGAAGTATGGCACGAGCTACAGGTTGATGCTTTACGTATTAAATTCGCCGATAGTACTCGTAGTTTACCTTTTTTTTTCACACATTATTAATCTCTAAGTACCTACCACAGTCAAGCCGACTAGTCGGCTTTGTGGGTATAAATGCCTGTAAATACAATTATAAAAATTGTTGTTTAATAAATTAATAAATAATAGTATATAATTATGTTCCTACCTATGTAACTACAACTATTTTAATGTATAGTGAAGAGAGGGGTCTCTTCTAATACAGGTTTTATTTTTAAAAACTTAAAAGAAGTGACCCACAAATTGAAAAAACTACCTGTAGTTATGAATAAAGATTTTGATTTTGATTTTAATTTTTTGACCTTTTCCATTAGTACGTGTACGAGTACCTGTACAGTGCCTAACGGTGACAAAAAAACCAAAGTTATTACTAATTTTGTTGCGCTGTCACTTTTATGTTTTAATGAGGCTACTAGAGCTATGTGCTGCTCTCAATTGATTTAATTTTATTACTTTTAATCAAAATCAATTTTCAAAAAACTAACACAGTATAATTTTAGCAAATTACCTCTAGTTTATTGAATTCATTCTGGCATTCTTTCGTATTGCACATTATTGCTAAAAGCGGCCGCTTTTGGCGTTAGCGACAAATTCGACTTTATGAGCAACTAAATGAAAAGTTTACCGAGCTTTAATAAGGTCAACATTCTAAAAAAAATTATATATTACACAATTTATGACCTATTTTTTTTTTGTAAAATGGTAGCCTACCTAAGTAAAACTTAAAACTTTCGAGGTCATTTTCATAAGAGAAGCTTTTTTGATTTTTTCCACCATGTACTTCGTGTTTCAAAATCCAGATTTGTCCGTGTTTCACTCGGTGGCTCCATCGGAAGACCAGCGATGTGTGCCCGCGCACAACATATGCTGAGGGACGCATTTCTGCCGGGATATTGAGACTCGTAGGCCTGTCCTACTTATTTGTGTTAATGTATTGGGTGTGTGCTTTTCTTTTATATCTTATTCCTATTGTTTTTATTTTGCTACCTATTTTTGTACATCTTTATCGGCCTTAGAACTCTAGGTCTCGACAAATAAATGTTTCTTTCTTTCTTTCTTTCAGATTATGAACAAAGTTTTTACGTTATAATTACTATTATACACTTGACTAACGCCCCGTTGGTCAAGTGCTTTAAATACTGGGCCAAGATCTCGGGGTCCCGGGTTCGACCCCGGGTCGGGCAACAAAATAAGTTTCGAATTTTTTAACATTTTGATCACCAACCCGCATTTGGCAAGCGTGTTGATTATGCCTGTACCGATCAGCTATGGTTGATTGGTTGGTATGGTTGATTTATGGTAACTTGAATTTAATGATAGAGGCCTTGCCCTGCAGTGGGATGATTTTAGGCTGTAACTTTACTTTAGGTAGGTAGTAGGTATACTAAACTTTGTCGCTAAAATCAATGTGACTAACTATTGTGACAACAGAGCCCCCTGTGAATACGTACGCAACGCACGCACCTGCCCTACTAGAGCGTAATTTTCGCTCGCAACGCGCGGATTAGTTTTTCCACATGATAATTAAATAACTTTGAGCTATGTTGTCGCGTGATGTATGGCCGTGTTTATTGTCTGACGGTCTGTGTGTAGCGCCCTTTATTTTATTGCTTCTCTTAAGGACGGTTTACCGTGTATCATCAGGCATGATAATTAATTTATTAAACGTAACGAGACTCAGCTTAGTTAATTAGATAAATAAGTATGCGTGTTACATAACTAATTCCTACTTTTTTCCCAACTTCGTTATCGATTGAAATCTCCTAGTGTCATGTGTCCACAAATTTTTGTGACTCTGCGTTGATGATCAGGCGGGGTACGCAGATACGCTGAGATGGCCTAGCCATGCGATCTGCATCATGCTAATATGCGGGCGTGCCCGTGAAGTTATTAATAGAGTATATTTCAGTATTTTCGTCCTAGGGAATTCTTACTGCCACAAAGTATTAAATACTTAGCACTGCGTATACTACTTTAATGCAACAACTTTTATAGTTGTAGTTCAACCAAAGAGCCCGACTGATAAAACAAGCCCCCGATTTTAAGTCAAACAAGAAACCACCGGCAATAATGACGATGACTTATGATGAATCAGGCGCTAGATAAGCAAAGAATACCGATATGAAGGTATACCCATAATATATAAAAGCAAATTAATTGCTAAAGAAAACTGTTTAAAGAGTCATCAAAATGTTCCGTACACATAGAAACGACAGGACTATAAATGGGCCATTCTAGGCATATATACATACATATACATACCGTATCCAGTAATGCCTTAAAAGTCTATCAACCGAGAGCCGCCTGATTCAAATTTCCCCTTTAACACCTTGTGAACGTTACCAAAATCTTTATTCATTGTGAAACAATTGCGGCCCACAATGGGTACACTCAGTTACGAAAACATCTTAACCCTTCTTACAGAGGGCTGTCAGAGCAATTTGCATTGCATTTGAATTCAAAATACTTATTTCACTTTTCGTTGAAACCTTAATGGTTTATTGAACATCTTTACTTGCAGTTATGAACGAGTTGTTCCATGCTTTAGAATTTAAATAACAAATTGCTGAGCCTCTGTTTAATCTTGTAATTTGGAGAAAAAACTTTGTAAAAAATATTCCATTTGTGACACTGTAAATACAATTCATTATCTATATCTCGCTTGATCCAGTAATATCTTGGTTATTGCTGCTAAAGAAAGTTCTTGATAATTTTACCTGATAATAATGACTGTCGAAAGGCAATTAAAATGATTTATTCAAGGAATCGTATGAAGAATCCATTAAGCTTAGTTTTTAAATGTGCAAACAAGTTTCTATTACTTAAAAAAGTAGATTACCAGCTAGATATTTTAAAGATCCTGTAAAATATCTACCCAAGATTGAGAAGTCTTCAGATCGTCAATAAGGTTATTGTTTTTTTTTATAAACTATTTTATTATCAATCAATCTGTCAATATTTATCATAATAATATAATATAACTTTATTTTTTATAGACTAGCGATCTCGGATAACTAGGGTTCCCGATTATATTGCTTTTCATAGAAATCACTTAAAGTGTTTTCAATCGCTATCTGTTATAATTCTTTAAACTGCTTATAGAGAATATTGAATTTGTAAAAATATTGTAATATTGATGATTTCAATAACTACCCTATGTAATTTTCAGGGAAGCTGGCTACCAAATTTTATTTAAATTAGTTTATTGATTCCCCGTACAAACCTAAACTTGACGATTAAAGTTACTCACCTGAAAGAAGCCACTAGTTTTGAGTAGGTGGGAATTTGTGAGATGTTATTTTGTGTTTGAACTTCGGGGCTATTTAAAAGATCATAACAGCTGACTTTTTACACACCTACAAATTAATTGAAATGAAAATGTTTTAACTGCAAAAATAGTTATCTTTATTTTTACATTGCACACGTATTTGATATATTTTAACAACAACCAGTTCGACGTGTGACAAACTAAATAAAATACGGCGTGTAGTCACGGGAAAGGGTAGGTATAATAAATAGGAAACATACGAGACTATTGTCAGGGCCTTAAACAAAGGAATTAGAAGCGTTGTCATGTAAGATACATAACAACAATGAATTTTACCAGGGGCGGTTCCCAGCACACCCAGACCCGAGCTAATTAAGAAAAGTTTGTCTTATTAATCAAAATTTCTTATTGAGAAAACCAACATGATTTCACGAAACTATTCATTATACATGAGACATCGCGTGACGATACTTTTTTCAGACTGAAAAAATTGTCGTACTAACAAATGATTTTGTTTTTTCTTTCTATTTTATAATTTCGTGATATAAATATCTAATAATCTAAGACGCTAACGCTAACGCTTGAAGACTTTTGGGGGGAGTTGTCATTTTAATTGTGTCTGGAAAAAAGTCTACAAGCGGATACAGACAGACCTATGGATCTAGCAAACTTTACCATTAGTTGCAAAACGATCCAAAGCTACGCGGACACCGTAATATTTTATATGATAATTTCTATCTACGGCTTGTGCGTTCTAAAAAAGTTTCTCGATAGTAAGTGCGAAATCAAAAGTATAAAATATAGCTTGATTAGAATGACACCTGTCAAACTGAGGTGACTAGTGATGGGACTGACTCGACTGATCAAACGAAAAAAAAAACAGATAAGACATATAAAGATTTAACAGTAAGTCAGTGTCGTGATCATTATAAAAATAATTGTAACAATCATGAAAAATAATTAGATTTTTTTTAACGCATATAGAATCTAATAAATTTGAAAATTTTTCTTCAACTATCCCTCAACCCCCAGGAGGCACGCGCGTGCCGCGATAACAATTGATTTCAATTGTGTCTGGAATAACTCACGATCGAGGGATTAATAATTGCAATTTGATGTTCTAAGCATCAACCAATGCTCATTAAATCAGTTGTAACATTTATGTTACATTACTTAGATTTTGAAATACTGTTAGTCTGTCGATTTGGATTTGTCGATTTTACCTCATCACTAGCGATTATGAAAAATGACGTAACCTTATAAAGACGTCTTTTCAAGTTAGGTGTAATTTTTGTGACTGGATTATTTTAATGACTTTAACTTTAAATATCTATTTTACATAATTAAATTGATTAATATGTACAGCAATGTATAAAAAAAAATTCTTAACATGCCAGTTACCAATATTTTTTTCGTGTGCAAATGTGTTTTACTTGTGTGACGCTGGTACAAAGTTACATCATCTCTTTCAGTGAGAACTGTCATTCTAATCAAGCTATATTTTAAGGACTATAGTACCTACATACTTGAATCAAAACTTTAACAATTACTTATTTGACGTCTACCTGATAAACGGTGTGCCTCCTCAACCCCCAGGAGGCACTCGGGTGCCACGATAACAATTGATTTCAATTGTGTCTGGAATAACTCACGATCGAGGGATTAAATTCAAATTTAGCATTAATA
Source organism: Anania crocealis (assembly GCA_949315895.1). Taxonomy (NCBI): domain Eukaryota; kingdom Metazoa; phylum Arthropoda; class Insecta; order Lepidoptera; family Crambidae; genus Anania; species Anania crocealis. The sequence continues at coordinate 6,136,434 of OX438856.1, forward strand.
GTCATATTCAAAAGGAGTCAACATTGATTTGTTTTTTGTGTGTAAAGATTTACGTAATAACAATATTGATTAGTTATTGATCGCTGTTCATGATTGCATTGCAGTGCATTTCAAGTTTTTGGAGGCATAGGTATGTTTCGTGAGATTAAGCTAAGTAATCTGTACTTCTTTTCCTGTCGTATAAATGTAAAACCAAATGAGTGGTTAATGTCGAAAGATTAGCTAATCCGTGTTACCAACTGCAGTACCCAAACTGTAGTATTTCAGTTAAAAAATATATAATTACTTTGTCTGGAACAAAAAATAAAAACTATCCTTATATTTGACCTTATACTGATTGTTACCCACCCATACCATTGGGTGCATCTTTGCAAAAAACGCGATACTTTCTCGCAAATCTTTTGTTTTTAGGTATATACCTACTAAGTTGTTACTTGTTTGTCAAAAAAAGTATTTTACAAATTAATATTAAAATAATACGTATTTTAATATTAGTATTATAACTTGAAAAATTATGTCCCAGGCGGGAATTGTGCCCACATCCCCAAGCGAACCGGGCGCGGTACTTTGTCCGTTAAGCTAGCGAGCAATTCTCTTAAAATGTTATCGAAGATTCCTAAGCAAATCGTAAGAAATCTTAATTATTTATGATGAATCTTACACTCAGTGAAATAATGTGTTTGTGTTCACAAACAAAGTAGCAGGGGGCAGCTAGTCTAATATAAAACTGATCGATAAAATGGCGTCCGCGTCGAAGGCGGCACAGAGACAATAATAAATTGTAATTACAATTTAAAATGAGCAGGCGTCGCCGAGGGAGTGGCTTCGTGCCCCCACACGGCAGGCTCACGTGTGTGCACTTTTTACTACGTGCACCGAGTAATTAACGTGAATGTGTGCGTTTCTAGAGTTTAGAATGCAATGAAAAAGTTATTCCACGGAATACCTACGTCGATGCAGAAAATATTTGGAACCCGTAGTCCCGGTATAAGGAGACAGTTTTTGTGGTGAACAAATAATTTTAGCAAATACAAAAAAGTCAATCTGTCTCCTAGTTTATTTTTTATTTTTGAAAATTTCATATCTCTCAAATGTATTTAGGACTATGTTATTATATTATTATATAATATTTATATTTTACTAACGAGATTATACACACAATTGTTTTATTAGCAAAGTATTATCTTAAGAATATTTCATATTAGTTAAGAAACCAAATTAAATACTTCAATACATTCGGCTATAAGATTTTCATAAATATAAATGTATACGTTCCCAAAACGATTTGATACGTATCGAATAGCTATTTACCAAAATTACACGTTACAGAACAGTTTCTTACTTTATTTTCATTCTCCATATTCGAATATGATTCTCTGTATAAAAAGATGCTGATGTATTTTAAATAAGAGTGTCGTTATATATTTGATGGATTCCGTAGAATAAATCAACAGAGTAGGTACTGAACTGAACTAAAAGATATCCAGGAGATTAAAATGAATTTATACTCTAGTTAGATCAACTAAGTAAAAAAAAAGTAATGTTCGTCTATTTTCTAATTGTCTTTTCTAATTCATATGGAACCAACTTTGAGCTATTATCAGACTCTTTTGAACTAGAAGATTCAAATTAGCCATCTCCACAAATTAATTACATGCTTCTAGCCTTAATAAAAATCTACATTCTGACTGTTTTTCCGAGGGCTGTTAAATAATTACAATTGACAAGGCAGAATGCAGATATAAAATTTATTCCTAATTCGGCTCCAACATTGCTACTCTCACAGCCTAGTAGATGACTAGCACTCTTGCGCATGTATACCTACTTTAGAAATCCACGCTCCACATTATTTAACTTTCGAATATAAATGACGAACACATGCCTTATGATTATTGAAAGGTGCAAACGACTGGAACTGCTCGCTGTGATTAAATAAATGTTAATGTGATAATTAATGTTTGTCCTCTGTATGTTTTCAAAAACATTTTTAAAGTCCTATACGAGCTATAAATTTGATAATTATATATGTAGGTATGGATTAATAAGTACAGGAGCTTAAAAAAAATAACATTTAATCAACGCAAATATGTCAATAATACATGGATCATACATTAGGCTGGTGGATGGATGATCACATCATTGACCTTGTTGGGCGCATTTAAAAGAAAAATGGCATGCATAATAAAAAAAGACATAGAACATTAAAGAAAAAGCAAACCTAAAGACATAAGTAAAGTGAGTGATAAGATTTTTGAAGGTCCATCATGAAGGATCGACAACATAGTCAAAGGGTCCCTAAAAATATAGAGATCATAATCGAACAGGTCTGGTTTAGGGGCCGAATAAAATGGAAATACATTTTAATGATTATTATGCCCGTAAACGATTTGCCGTGATCGTTGTTATGTTATTCAATGGATGTGCCCATTAATTCGAACACTTTTCACCTATTTTGTTTTTTAATGACAAAAGGAACTTTATTTTATGTCTTCTCGTTATTGCAAAATTACCTGTGGTGTTTATGGAATAAAGACTATAATACTTTTAACTGTAACACTATATTGCGTAATTAATAAAACAATTTCCTACTAGAAATAGGGCCCAAAAAAAGTAAAATTGTCTACCTCTTTATATAATATTTGGTGTACGCACGACTAAATCCATAATTAATTTTACTGCCACCATTAAACTCGCCGCCTCATATTGTTGTAGTTCTATTATCACCTTGTGCTTTTAAAATTACTATACATTAATAGGACAGTCAAAACATGGCTCTTTAAAGTCAACAACCTAACCCACCAATGCCTTTTATAACAATAATTTGGCGCCAGGTTCAATGATTGATCGCCGTCGTAAACGTCAAATTTCGGCCCAAAATAAAAGAGTGCCCCATCAAACGACCACATCAGAAAGTACGAAATTTGCTCCGAATAAACGAATCAGCGCAAAAAAAGAATTGAAATCGTTGATAATAAACGCACCTTAGATTAAGTAACTGCAGCAAAAAATAGATCTCTACAGACAAAATCAACATTTAATCTACGTCCATTTTATACAGGCTATCTAAGAAACTTAAGTTTTTAAAAAGGTCCTTTTTAGGGGTTCAGCAGTCAACGAAAAACCTTTACAGTTTCAACATGCCGGTCTGTCTGTCCTTCTGTAGATTAAGTTTGAGTCTCTTAATAATGGAAAGTTGTTATTCGGCTTCTTCTTGTTCGTCGTTACACTCTTGGCAGAGTGGTCGTGGCAGCCAAATCAGGGGTAGTAGCAATCTTCATGACCCGTCGCTACTCCTAGTAGCATTTTTTGCACAGTCGTGAAGCGCACCATCGATAGCTGTTTTGATTTAGTCGGTCCAACGGATTGGTAACTCTTGTGCCTTCAATCTTTCCTTGCACCGCAAGTAGTTATATGGATGTGTCGTCTTGTCGTGTGACATGACCGAACTTCCAAAGAAAGTGAGAATACGGTACTAAATTTACAAGAAAGATGCTGCTTGATATTGCGTTTTAGAAGGATTAAAACATTAGGATAAGCCAAGCAGTTTTTTCCAGCACCACATTTCACTTTTTCACACTATTCTCTTTTTTTACTCATTTCACTATTTTGGCATTGTAATAATCCCATAGACATAGTTTTTCCCACATTACTTTTTCCCACAAATAATATATTTTTTAAGAAATTATAGTGTTGATTAAAACTAGCAATTAATTTAAAAATCATGTTCCAAACATTTATGAATTTTCATCTAAACCGATTGTAGAAAAAATATCTCTGATAAATAAAACTTCGCTGGCTTCAAAAAACTTGAATTTTGCCCAGTTAGCGGAAGGTTTAGGGTTCAGTGGGTCTAGCACGAAAAACTATCGAATTCGAATCGTTTGCGTGTTCGTATCGCCATCGAAATATTTAGTATGAAAACTTAAACAGCGCTCGCGCGGTCAAAACGAGAACTACAAAACAAAGCACGAACTTTGTGTCGTTTGCTTTCGATACGCAAACGATTCGAAATCGATAGTTCTTTGTGCTAGACCCACTGGTCCCACCAAAGACTGTCGAAATAGTTTTACTCAAGAAATTGTATGATTATTAATGTTTATACTGCAAATAATACCATCTCATATAAGTATTTCATGTAGTAAAAAGAATGAGCCCTTTCTTATAAAATTTATATTAGAAGTAACCCTGACGCGATTTACATTAATAATTTTTCTGCCTTTTGGGATCAGTCATTATTATACATATAAGAGCAGCAGCAGAAACAATAAAATATAATATCAAAGTTGTATTATTGATAGTAGGTACATGTTTTAAATCTATGTACTATATTTAATAAAACTTAGGAAGTTTACCTAAGACACCCGTGACATTCGGCTTACTCTCCCAGAAAACGTGTAAATTGCAAAGTTAGTACAGTAGGCACGGTGAGGAACTCTTCTACTTTTCTAAAAGTAACTATGTTGTGATGACAATGATTTCTCTGCCATGGCTCACTGGAGATCCCGTTGTAGACTCTTTAAACGACCAAGTTATTGTGCCGATCACGTATTCATTTATGCAATTAGACCTAGAGAAATTTTCCCAGTTCAGTCATTATCATCATCATTAAATAAATCAAATATACCTAACTACAGCATTTTAAGTTCAGCCTACATTTAAATTACCAAAACATAGTCTAGCTTCACTAAACCTTCCTGTTTGTATTCAACCAGTTTTCTACTAGGTATAATTCAAACAGTGTTTGCTCATCTTTACTAAATGTGCACTTCTGCACTCGCTGCGCACAATGCAGCGTTTGTTTGTCCTTTCTGTTTGTCAAACCCGCTCTAACTAGGAACTAGAAATTATAACCGAATTTTGAAGCCAAACGGCAATGTCTAGTGCCTGCTCTGTCGATCGGCTGCGTCCAGGTACGTACCATTTAGAATCTCAAATGTTCCTAACCTATTGATGTAAGAGTTTTTGAACCATTTGATATTACTTCTTGTACTTTAAAAAGTATGCTGAATTTGAATTGACCAAAGACAATTTATCACAAAATTTATTACTTTTAGATTTTTCAACATGTTCCCACTGTGCCTCAAAAGCTTGAAAGCGCAGAAACCTTTTTTTAAAACAATGTAATATATGGTGGAAATCTCAAAATATATGAATTAAATGTTTAAATTCCCTTTTATGTCTTAATCTTTGTTCATTCCTCGGAGGAATGATTGCGAATTGGGTTATGTTTTTGTAACTCCTGAACTAAGTATGTTAGTGTACATAAACTACAGTTTAAATAGACAAAGCTTAGTTTTACTTCCACTCTGGGGTTGCCATTACAATGGTATATTAATAAAAATGTTAATTAATACGGGGTTTATACCATGTATCAATTAACTCTAGTGATAGTGACCATGGAAGTTTAATTCAGAATAATAAAAATGTGTAGAAATTACTTACTAAATTAAACCTTTCCTGAAAAGAGATCATAATCATTTAAATGTTAAACCAGTTGCTATTGTTTCCTTATGAACAATGATATAGGTATTGAAAAAAAATTTTTTTTGATGTAAGTTGTAGTATTATTTTGTAAGTATTTCGAAGCTAACTAACATCAAGCTCAAATTTTTTAAGCACATCTTTCTACATGTGACATGCATTGCTGAGTCCTGAAATTTTAGGTTTTCCATTCGATAATGTCAAGGTAAAAATTTGACCATCTTAGTTTGTGACGGTGACGGACAGGATTTTGCGATTTTGGTACCCCTAGTATCAAGTGTAGCAAAATCGAATAACTAATGGGCTAGCTAGCTGGTTAACTCACAGATGCGTAAAGTATCGACTAGTGCCTGCAAAATGTGAAATCATCCAGTCTACTTGTGTTACGCAACATTGCCATCCAAATTTTAAGGCTGTTACAAAAGCTAATACAGAGCTTTCTGACGTCTATTTAAATTTCTGTTGTGATCGCTGTCTAACAGAAAACTAAGGTTTAAACCTGCCAGCAAATAGTTCCAACATTTCACAGAGAATACCTGATTAAGTAATGTTTTTGATAGGTAATGTTTTTGATAAATATTCAAAGTATGCTTAAGTATTATTCTGGTATTAATAATAATATTGACATGCCAAATATTTATTGTCAATTTTGAAAAGTTTTAGTAAACCAATGTTTTGACTTAAGTAATAATTTTAAATTGCGCCTTTAGTTACCATAATTGCAGCTTAACAAGCTGCAAATAAGTATTTATGTTTCATAATGTCAACAACTAAATTGCCGCTGTTTTATTTTCCATATAACTGTAAAGAACTTGCTGACAGTGAGTAAGAGCGAGAGCACGACCTCTTTCCTGAACTTCGTCCATCCCTTAAGCCGCCATGACATTTAATTGAAAAAAGGGAAAAATAAAAAAATAAACCGGCACTCGATGGCCAATTGCATTTTGTGGCGGAGTGAGTCGCGTGCGCGCCACCATTATCCCGCCCTTCTGGGCTGTGTGCCAAAGAACGACTCGATTACGTTTCTTGGTACTATTATCAATGGGATAGAGATTATGATGGCTAAAGCTGGATCGCAAAACTTGACACAGTATAATGATATTTATATGCACTAGACAATATTTATCACATACCTATTTTGTATATCTAATTATTAAAAGATTACGTTTAGTAGGTACATAATCTCACCAGTTCATTGATTGATAAATATAGGAAAAATAGTGTAAACCAAAGAGCTTGGATGGATAGTAACTTTGCTGATCATTATTTTTTATATTTGATAGGAACTGTGTGGTCTGTTACTTAGTAAAAATAATAAAAAAGTTGTGCGTGTACTAGTGTACACACGTAAGAAGTGAAACTTCTTTATGGCCTTATTTTTCGAAAAATGATCTACATGCAACTTTCCAGAAATTGGTTAAATTGGTTAAATTAGTTAAATTGGTTAAATTGGTTAAATTGGTTAAATTGGTTAAATTGGTTAAATTGGTTAAATTGGTTAAATTGGTTAAATTGGTTAAATTGGTTAAATTGGTTAAATTGGTTAAATTGGTTAAATTGGTTAAATTGGTTAAATTGGTTAAATTTGTTAAGTTGGTTAAATTGGTTAAATTGGTTAAATTGGTTAAATTGGTTAAATTGGTTAAATTGGTTAAATTGGTTAAATTGGTTAAATTGGTTAAATTGGTTAAATTGGTTAAATTGGTTAAATTGGTTAAATTGGTTAAATTGGTTAAATTGGTTAAAGTGGTTAAATTGGTTAAATATTATTTCACTTTACCTTTTTGCTATCGTCTGAACCAACCGTGGTAGGGGCAAGAAAAAGATGGCGCGTAACCGAAAAATGTGACGCTGTGACGCGCAACCGAAAACTTTTTCGTGACGGTCCAAAAACTTTTTCGTGACGGTAAATTTTTTCCAACGCCGATAAAGAAGTTTCACTTCAAAACCTTACGTACTGACAACGTCGTGATTTTGTCGTTCTAATCATGACTGCGCGTGCTGCAGCGTTCTTAGGCAGTGCGGCAGGCGTTTTCGTTGGCTATATCAGTTTTCAGTTCAACACTTGCTTTGACGGTTTGTAATAGGTCTGCCCGCGGGCAGCGCGGAGTGGCGACACGTCGTCTTATCTAGGAACCTATTTATTATGTCTAATGATTTTTACTATTAGAGTTCTGTTGGTGACAAAGCGAAAAATAGACGATTTATTTCTGATTTTATGAACGTCAACAGGAAATAACTGTTGTCATCAAAGAAAACAAAAAAAATGTCTTTTATTGATATAATCTTGCAAATAACGTATGACATCCTTTTTCTTCCAAAGATACGTATTTTGTAGGTAGGTAATGAAGAAATGCAATACAAATAATCAAGTATGGATAATTTGCAGACCTATTAGTTAGGGACCTGTTTAAAATACAGACGCATAAAATTGTGATAAATTCACAAAAAAAAATTATACTCTTAGAAATCATTATTAACTGCTCCTTAGAGCAAAATCTTAAAAGAGTTTGGACTAAAACTTTTCTGAAATAAGACAACGTGATTTTTTTAATGTTAAATCAGTTGCTATTTTTTTCTTTGCGATGATCAATGATTTATCGAATAAAATTAAGTAAGTGTTTTAGTAAGTATTTTGACGCTAACATCCAGCTGAAAAAATCTTTTTGGAGCACATCGTATTATTACTAAGAACACATTTACCTCTTAATTACACTGAATTAAAATAAATTAATAAAATTAAATACTACTGAACCTTAGTATATTAAATTACCAAGCCCTACACATATTCGATACACAACTACCGTTTAAATAAATTCCATTTTTATTAAGGTTTCAAAACACATTTCTCATACACAGTAGAAATTGCTGTGTAGTTGATTTAAAAAATGATTTAATGCGTCTTCATCGTTCATATTATGGTAATATTTTGTATTATAATACTTTTAACTAATATTTTGTGAACAGACGGCAATATATTTTTAGCATTACATTAAAATGGAGTTGTACTTAAACAAACACATAAATTAAGTCTCATGCTAGATTTAAGAAGTACAGCTCCTGGTGGGGTCTATGTATCATTTTGACATACAAAGTCTAGTTTCTAATACTTTGTGACAGTACCAATGAATTGTTTAAGGTGACAAAAAACATTTGAATTTGTTTAAAATAATGTTCCAAAACCAACGAGCCTTGTTTGCAGTGGTAGAAGTTTGACTTGCATGTTTTTACCTTTATTTTAAATTATTATCACCATCACCATCCTATGTCAGATACCGACACGGGATGGTACTAAACGGAGAAGTTTCCTTTAATAGATTGTCGATTGAAGTTTTTCCAGTGGAGGAAAGACACTGTTACACGACATCTTCTTCGCGCATTACACTTTATGTTTATTTAAGTTGCCTCTTACGACAACTATAGGAAGGAATAGAAAATTTTAAGCTATTGCATAGCTTCTATCGCGGGCCTTGAGCGTGGAGACCGAATCCAGAAATTCCGTAACGAAAATAACCTAACACCCCCCACTCCGACCGGCACAGCGGTGATACTTTTTAGCTTTTTAGTTTTATAATTGCATAAGTTGATAAAAAATGCTATGCAATAGCTTTACCGCGGCAGTCTCCGAGTGCCACACGTCTTTTTTTTTTAATGTGCAATACCACACGACACATTATCATCAAAATATACGCAACTTGTATGAAAATGACTTTTGAATATTTTTACCTGTTGTAATTACCTATGGAGTATAAATCAGCCTCTGATGTTCAATTTCTCTTTTAAATATACATATTTAACTAAATAACAATGTGAGTGTAAAGAAATTGTAATAGACATTTTGGTAAGAAATTAACTTATTTACCTCAATGTGGCGTGTCATAACGAAACCTCTTTCCAACTACAATAAAACTTCGAATTTTCCTAAATTCCACGTTCCTTGACAGTAGGTACGACAACGGCAGGTCAAGCTACCCAAAATGTTATAGGTCATTGAATTGATTTTCAACTTTAAGTCCAACTAGTAGAGATTAATATCAATTGAGAAAATTTGACGTTTTGTGGTAGGTTGACGTGCTGTTGTCTGTCTGTACTTTCGACACAACGTTAAGTTTATTTTTATCACGGCCAAAACAATATTGATATTTAAATTATAATTATAAAACTGTAAGTTCAAAAAATTATATAGGAGGTACTTTACCATCAATGAAAAATTTCAACGCTTAGGAAATTTTTCATTGATGGCAAAGTACCTCCTATTTACTGTCGATATCTACACAATTAAATTTAATTTACTAAAACACAATTGAAGACAGGAGGTAGGTCCTTTTCGTCGTTGGGTTGACTGACATTCTGTAGGCTGTATATACTATGTTATATCTACCTACATGTTAAATTGTCGACCGTTTGCCGCCAATGATCGGTGCAATTTCTCAACGATTACCTACCTACATCTTCGATCGCCACCGCAGCGTTCCCGGAACGGAATCGCATTAATAATGCGTAAATACCGCGCCCTTTTATTTATTAACATTTAACTCCGAAGAAATTCAATTACATCAAGTTGCTACGAAGATAATGCCGACTCTACGACAGTACTGTTTAAATATAATTAGCCGTAACATTAACCATTTATATAAATAATCGCTTAGTAAAATACACGTGTCGTTACAAGTTCTTTAATTCTTACTTTAGTTGAATTTTTAATTTCTTAAACGTGATGTGAAATTTCCGAATAAGGAGATATTCCGATCCACGCGCCTGTGTAGTCATACTTAATAAATCCTAAGTGTGGAAACTGCATGAAGATGTGTCTGCAATAGAATTCTGTACAATAATGATAAATAAATATTTTTTTTTCTTTTATTTTGGCACAAACAGTCATAAAGGTAAGTATACAGTACAATAATCTTAATTATGATACAGACAAAATAGTGCCGAGGATTACTTAAAATAAAAAAAATAATTATTTTTAGCGTGTTGACATTGCAAGAAAAGTGTTTTTTTTTTCTGAACAACCAACAAACAAACAAATATTATATTAATTGTTGTATTTAAGTTTTCATGTTGCAGCTTATTTTTTTATTTTTGACGACCCCGTTGGTAAATGCGTAGGTTCGCCTTTTACGCATAGAGTTCGATTCCCGGTTGTGTCAATTTAGAGAACAAACTTTTATAAATTGGCTTGCGCCTGGAAAGAGCTTGTGGCTATGGCGTTAAGCCGTTGGTCCGTCTGTCGCAAGATGGCAGTCGTTAAAAACAAGTCACCTCAAAGGCCTTAAGGCCGGTAGGTAGGTCTGCATTGATATATCCATTATAAGCGCCAGCGCGCGACAGTATGGTCCTCAGGAGCCGTATTTTGTATTTATTTTAAACTAGCGAACCCCGCGAACATCGTATCGCCTCAGATTTTGACGTATTAAATGTCAGTGTCATTAAATATGGCGTGAGTAGAAAAAAAGTATTAAGAAATGATTTTTTTAACGGTAACTTTTCAACGTTATTAATACTTATCATCCTATTCCCAACTAAGACCCGAGTTCACCAATTCTTAAACAGCCGGTAAACATAAATAGATTGACGATTAATTTGACACAATTCCCATAGAAAATATGTCAAATATTATTTAAACGCTGTTTAAAACTTAAACGTCTGTTGGTGATAAGACAAATCCAAAAACAACAAAATCATAAAATCAGTCCAGCCGTTCTCGACCTATAAATGGTGTAACTAACACGACTTTCTTTTATATATATATATATATATATATATATAGAAGATGTCCGTAGTTTAGTCGTCATATTGAAAAAACGTTTCAAAAAGATAAAGATTTGTGGTTTTTTTTCCATCGAGCCAAGTTAATTAAATCTTGTAACCGATAACGAATGTGACTAGACTAGATTCTTAACTAATATTTTTTTCAGACTATAAAACTCTGCTTTCTAGTTCTCAGATGGGTTTTAAAAACTCAAAAACGCTGCCACTTAGGACTACTAAAAGTAAAGTAACAGCCTGTAATCATCCTACTGCAGGAAAAAGGCCTCCATCATTGAATTCAAGTTACCACAGCAATGATGGGTACTGGCGTAATCAACACGCTTGCCAAATGCTGGTTGGTGATCACAAATCTTTTTTTTGGTACCCGACCCGGGAATCGAACCTGGGACCCCGAGATCATGGCCCGGTATTTATACCACTAGACCAACTGGGCGTCTTAACTGCTCACAGTTAGCTTTTCAAGCTTAGGACTACTGAAAAAGTCTGAGATATTAGATTAACCTTGAAGAATGATTACACGACAAGAAGGAGTTGTATATTGTTTGACTTATTTTTTTTTGTATTTGTTCCTTTTTTAATATTACAGTTTACATAGTATTTCAGTAAGCTAAAAAGTATAACAAAGTGTGGAAATGTACCCTGCTATACCTTAAAAGCTACACTGGAAAATTTCAAAACAATGTTGACACTGCAACATTTCCCCATAGGGACTTACACATACACATACTTATCTAAATCTATAAAAATCAATTGATATTCGTTTGTCTCGCTAAAACTCGGGAACGGCTGGTCCGATTTAGCTGGTTGATGGATTTGATTTTATTTTTAAAATGTTTGTCGTAGTCCAGGTGACTGTGAGAAAATATAGAAAAATTGCGAGGAAGATAGTGAAAACAACAATTTCCTTTACCCGTATAAACTGTTCTTCATGAAAAATTTTACTCATTTAGCGAAGGGAGTTGTGAATGTCGTTAGGATAAAATTAATAAAGACAACATTACATACATTGTTCTGATCCCGATTTGAGTAACTATTTGTAGGTAGCACTGGTATTTCGGAAACCAGAAACAACGAAGGTACCACAGATACCCTTCTTCCTTCCCAAAATGTATTTTTGCTACATTAATCCGTCCGGGAATCGAACTCGGGACCACGGAGCAGGCGACACCTTGAAAACCGGTGTGTACGCCACTCCGCCACGGAGGTCGTCAACGTCAACGACAATAGGTGATACGAAATAGAGCGGGTCATCTAGTAATTGATAAAATAAACCTTCCCTCATAATAATATGTTCTTATTTACATATAGTAGTAGATTTTGGATGAAATACGTTTTTGAAATGCAATAAATAAGTATGCTAATTACGAATGTGAATATTTAAATTGATGTTTATTACTCAATCACGCTTAAACGGCTGAAAGAATCTGGATGAAATCTGACACGGAGACAAATAACATGCGGACTGGAATAGCTATAGGCTACCTTTTATACCGGAAAAATATACGGGTCCCGTAGGATAGTTTTCAATTTTTAAAATTACAATCTTTAAAATTATAGCGCATGTTTTAGGTATTCATATTAGTGGCAAATAAATATAAGTCTGATAATTAGTAATGGTCTCGAATTAATATTCTTCTTTTAACTAATCACGTCTTAGAGCATAATCACGCTCATCATCATCATCATTATCAGTCCACTGCTGGACATAGTCCACTCCAAAAGTAGGAACTTGCCTCGCCATCCCTGGCCTCCTGCCAGGGATGGCGAGGCAAGTTCCGAGGTTGGAGATCGCAGTAATTTGGTCAAAGGTGGAGAGAAAACGCTGCTGCCTGTCTTTTGTTTTTCTGGCAGTGCTTCTTTAGCGGCCTTTAATGACATCCATGGGAAATAGAAGAGCTGTTACTTGACTTTTTTTTAATTATTTTTTTTGTTTATTTTTTTTGTTTATTATTTTTATTTATTATTTTTATTATCAATTTTTAATAATTATTTTTATTTAGTATTCTTTGTATGTGCCGTCAACACACGACAGTATCTAGCTAATTTAAAAAAGACGTGTGGCACTCGGAGACTGCCGCGGTAAAGCTATTGCATAGCATTTTTTATCAACTTATGCAATTATAAAACTAAAAAGTATCACCGTTGTGCCGGTCGGAGTGGGGGGGTGTTAGGTTATTTTCGTTACGGAATTTCTGGATTCGGTCTCCACGCTCCCCGCGATAGAAGCTATGCAATAGCTTAAAAAATACTCATATAGTTTTCTGTTAGCTTCTATCTTGATACGTGACTTATAATTGACACCAAATACATTTGGGACAGAGTGTTGTCTGGTTAACATTAAACCCCTTTGCAAATACGATTTTACCATCTCATTTCGACCTATTTTATGAAAAATAATAATAATTAAAAGCATACATTTTCATCAAAGAGCAACAATACACTTTTAATTATTCAGTTGTTGTCGGTATCTGATTAATTAAAATTTGCCGAAACAATTGAGCTATGTTAACGTTTTTGTTCTTTATTTTCTAGTTATTATGTTAAAATGTTTCTCTTTTTACCTGCGTAAGTTATTAGAATCCACATTGTAAAAACCTTTGTAGGTAGGTATTCTATTTAATAATAAAAAATCGACCAATTTTTTTTTCTCTAAAACCAACATCGAAATAACCTTCTTTAATATACTTGCGTTGTTTATTTTGTCATTATAGATCAACTATTATAACATATTCATTAAAAATTATATCACAACACTCTTACATTATAACTCGTACAGACTATTTTATAGAAACAAAGGACTGAAAGATGAAGATTTATTTAAGGCTTTTACATTGTTTTGTGGTGGTGTCTAAAAGGCTTCTAAAACCCCCGGTTAGAGCGATACGTGATGACAATCTACCTTAACTTCTTTGTACTTTAGTATGAACTTTTTTGTGGGGTGCTGTGTGGCGATTACCTAACACAGTATACCGCCACTGCATTGTAAAAGGCAACTAAAGGAGTACCTAGTGTCTGAAGAAAGTTGACAGCAGCGCCTATTAAGCGTGCAATGGCGATCATGACAAAATCCTTTTGGAGAGGCATATATCCAGCGGACTGAAATGGGCTCATGATATTATAATGATGATTTATTAATTCTTGAATGTAGGCGAACAGTAGACAATACAGATTTAACAGCGTTTATTAGATTTTCACACTTCATTTTGTTTCATACCGATTTTAATGAACTCTTTCAGCGTTCGCGCACACGGATACACGATTAGAGTGAATAGGCTGCTTCTGGGTAAGCTCGCTTCATCTTAGGCTTCTTCTTAACCGTAGAGATAAGTATGTAGTCAAGAGCAAGCCCATTGATTATTAAAAAAAAGACAGCAATACGCTTGACTGATTGGCTTCCTAGCTGGTTGCTTTAAACAGTCCCAATCTGATCTAAGGCTATTTGCCATATAGTTAAACTTTATCTGCAACGTTGGTAATGTATAAACGTGTAGAGTCGTCAACGTTCCCGATACCCTTAGGGTGCGCAAGACACGAGCTGTAGCAAAACTCGATTACAGGGGACGGAGGTGACGCGGATTAGAAGAACTTCGTTAGTCTCGCGAGGTGTCACGCTCAGACGGAGACGGAGATTATCTGTGCTGCCTTTGGAGCGAAATTTGTCAGGGAAGATGTTCCTTTATTATAAGCTAAGGATTGAAAGTAGTTTCCAGTAGATGATTCTTTTTTAATATTGTAGTTTGATGTGTAGGGCAAACGACTCCCACTGCCGGACATAGGCTAAACATTCATATACAAACTTTTGTTTGATGTAGTAGAAGGATAAAAACTGCTCATCATCTACCTATAACTCATATATGAAGTCATACATATACAACTCCGAAAGCTGGATCCTACTTAATGAAACAGATGGTGCTATTTTAAGTTAATCTGATGTAAAAATAAACAGTTGTAAGTTTATTTATA
This sequence comes from Anania crocealis, assembly GCA_949315895.1. Taxonomy (NCBI): domain Eukaryota; kingdom Metazoa; phylum Arthropoda; class Insecta; order Lepidoptera; family Crambidae; genus Anania; species Anania crocealis. Next base: position 6,151,653 of record OX438856.1, read on the forward strand.
TATCTATAGAAATTGCATTTGTTTCAAGTAGGTATTCCCGTTTGCCCGAAAAAATCATTTGCTAAGCCTTACATAAGCAGGAAAGGTTGCAATACTAAATATGTAAAGAATATTTTACAACTATTTTTTAGCAGTTATTATTAAATTGCTGGTAAACTTACGAGTACATTACACCTATCCGAGGAATATGAATCTTGTTTTCGTCTAACATTTTCCTTTGAAAAATTTGGCCCAGAGTTTTTTATTCAGGACGAAATATTATACATTTAATTATTAAACAATGATAATAAACATTACTATCAACTAAAATTATTCTTTGAACTAAGATAACAATGTTTTTTTTTTGCTTTTTTGCTTTCAGTAACAAGGAAATGCTTCGGTTGCTCATGAACTCGTAACAAAATTAATTGCTTATCTAGCCGAAGGATGCAAAGAAAACTCTCTACGTTTGATTAAAATACAACATGGCCGCCGCGAGTGCAGGGTAAACGCACCAGTCACCGTCACAAAGGCGACCGCAAACACAAAAGGTGCGGAGTGGAACGGAGGACCCATCGCAACTAACCCTTGATAGTGTCACCGCTAACTTCAAAAGAACAGAAAATCGTATTAATATACAAAGAATTTGTTGGTAATCGACAGAATACTTAGTTTAAATGTAGTAGTATATTTTAGTTAATACTGCAAAGTCCTGTTATTTAATTCTTAATCCTTAATTCAGTGGTTGTAATCTAAAATAAAAATTAACTACATTTCAGCTTTCATTTTTATAACCTCAATCAATGAAACTTATTAGCTTTTAATTATTTTATATTTTTTTATTTGATATTTTATTTCATTTGTGTAATTATGATTCAGCTAAATGTTATAATAATAGTAATTGGTGACTACTTTATTATCAAGAGATTGTAAAATTACCTTTTTGAAAATAAAAGTATTTACATGACAAATTATGACATTATTTATCTACATTTTTACACATAAAAAAAGTTTAAAAAAAAGGGTCTTGTAATAGAGGCCTGGTGACTCGTAAAAAGGACTGTTAAAGGGGCACGAATGGTATTATGTATGTAAAACTTATGGATATGTATTTTTGTATCATTTGTGGTAAGTGAATAAACAATGTTATGGACCATCATAAACCTCCCCAATAAGAGGGTTTTGCTATAATCGCCACGCAGTTTGGCCAATACGTAAGAGAAGACGCTGCTGTCTTTATTCATCCAGCAGTACCTACTCCATAACTAGCACCCATTAATTATGCTTTTCTATTTTAAGTTAGCAATTACAGAATTTTAAAATATTGTTGCATTAATACACATAAAACTTATCATTTAAAAGGATTTAGTGCATCTGTATTATAAGTTAATTTATATTTTAAAAAGCAGATGCTGTAGCCTTAAACTTGGACAGGGACATGAAATGTACGTTAAAGGATCCGCTTTATTTATTATAAGCCTTGCAGATTTGAGAGAAAGGAAAGTTGACCCCTAAAACAGTTTTTCGAAATGGGTTCGAGACCTGGAGTTTACTTAATTCACTTAAGTTAATTCACCTAGGTGAATTAACCATACTTTTTGTAAATATTAATTACCCAGGTGCATGAAGTATACTGAAAGTAAACTTTATTCTCCTATACTTTATTTGATATTTTAGCAACTTAATTGCACTTATAATATCAGTATATAAACTTGAAAAATTATGTCTCAGGCGGGACTCGAACCCGCATCTCCTCCGCTCAGCATGCGAGGAGATGCGGGTTCGAGTCCCGCCTGAGACATAATTCATTCTCCTAATTCACCCAGGTGCATTAAGTACACTGAAAGTAAACTTTATCCATTTATTTATGTGGTATAAACTTTTTTAAATAAAGGGACACTTCGATGGGTTTGCGTGGTTAGTACCTATTCGTAGTAGGACTTTAAAGTTAAACTTGGCTAGGAAGGTTGGACTATGCACGTATTGCACGTGGTGTATTATATTTTTACATAAGAAAGAGAAATTGAGTATAATCGATGCTCCATGTAAGCTCTTTATTTTCAGGTAATTTAAGATGATACGAATGATTTCGTTTGTGTCTTGAATGTGAGAATGTCAGGTGTCTGTTTAAAAAGAAACGTTTGGGAAGAAGAATAACCTTAAAATGCTAAAGCTTGTGACAAGAGGCTCTTAACTTAACGCAATACAATGATATGAGTATTAACAAGATTGATGAATTATTTGCTCACCTTGTCTACCGCAAAGCTCTTTCAGCAGTTTGACTGAGATATCTTCACTGTTCAGCAAGATGCAATGTGTGTTGCAATGTCATGCGTTGCTTTTTATGCGCTTCCAAAACCTTTATATACTCGCTTCCAATAATTCAAAGCCCAAAACTACACACGCAATTAGCTTTTCCTATAGTCGAATAGCCAACGGACGATCTTAAACCACATCCTGTTTAAAGATGTTTCTAGAATTATTAACTAAGATTAGACATAATAAATTCCAAGTTTCACTTGCAAGGGATGAGGTTAGCGTGTTCCGGTCCGAAAACCCTTGGGATGTGTTATTGTTTGGCCTCATAGACGGACAAATCCAATTTGGTTATAGTTGCCGAGCCAAATATACGATATAAATAACTTACAAGCAAATCATTCTGGTAATCCAATTAGGGGACACTTACTACTTGTTTTTGTTGGTATAAGTTTGCTTGATTTGGTGATGTACTTAGTTTAAACTATATAAAAACTGTTCTTAGACCTACGCAATAAAAAAATATCTCATGCGCCTCATAACATTCGCTGTTACTGTGCTTTTAATCCATTTTATTCAATAATTGAACCACGAACTTAAACGTACAATTTTGTTGGATTACTACCTTTGTGTAGCTAAAAATCACTTAAAGAACCTTACTGAACTTACCATGACTACTTTTGCAATGGCATATTCCCATTATAACCACCTTTTTAATATAATCAATCAGGTGATAGTTTTGCTGTGTTCTAATGAAATTCTGTTATCCTTTCCCTAGCGATCACTATGACATACTAAGTACGAGTACTACTCTTCGTAAGATATGTTACACCTTAGTATACGTTTGATCAAAAACATTATAAAAGGTCATGGTAAATAATTTAAATGTAAATTTCAGTCATCATCATCATCATCATTAGCCTATGGCAGTCCACTGCTGGACATAGTCCTCTCCAGTTGCACGCCATCTTAGGTCGATCCTCGGCTTCTCGCATCCAGCTTCAGAAAACCTAAGCGTCATGGTAAATTATTTAAATGTAAATTTCAGTAAACACGAATAAAATCTGCTCTATAAAATTGTATTGATTTTGATTATTGATAATGTGGTTCTAGTACAACAGTCACTACAGACAAAATCAATTTCCAAATCTTAAAAACGACTATTCACATGTAATATTTTATCAGGCTACATCAGTCCATAGTTTAGCCAGTAGTGGAGAAAAAACTCTGCTGTCCGTTTCTTCTGGCAGTACCGACTCCTTTAGACGCCTTTTACGACACCCGTTGATAGAGGAGAGATGGTGGTGATGGTGTATTTTTGTGCCGGCACCTATTACCCTAACAAAATGGTTTGGACGTTAGTGAGGATAGGATTAGGGCGCCCTCTTTTAGAGTCCACTAAAAATTGTAACATGCTGACATAGTATGCTAAGCGAGTTGCTTTACAGTGGTTTTGATGATGCAGGATTTTAATTTAAATCTTTTACTTCTAATGTACACTAGCTTAATCCCAAGATAACATCTGTTTGGTGTTTGGTTGGTTACAGAAAAAAAATACATTTATGCCTAGCAAAATTATTAGTTAGAAATAATGAAATAAGAAAACCTCAGATTATAAACACTATTTCCATCCTTAAATCGACTAAAAGACAAATGTTAAACTATGCCGATTTGTACTCTACATTTTAAAATATGTGTGCCATATTAAACTGTTCATCCTGTACATACATAGGGTGGTATATATACATGAACATTTTCCGCGTTTGAAGTCCCACTAAATTCCGCGATACAGCAAAAATCCCGAGCGGCGACTAAAATCTTTACGCATAGTTCCAACTACCACAAATACGCCGCGACCTTTGTCACTGTCCATATGAGAATTCTGAGGTCAGTCCCTTAATACGAGATTCACTCAAAGCATAACTGAAGAGCTGGTTTCTTTGATTTCTCAAAGCAATGTCATTGAGGGGTTCGAAATGCACTATATGGCTTTGAAATTGACTCGCATTTCAATGATGTTTAAAATGAAAGGAATTTGTAAAGCAGTTTTAATGTTCAGCAGTAGTCGAACTGTTTAAGACTTCCGGTCACATTAATGTAGGAACTATCTAAGTCTACAAAAAGGCCAGATTTTGTTTATATCGTAAGTATTCTTTTATATTTCTTTCAAGGAAAAAATCTAGACCATTTAAATTAAACAAGGGTTGCAAAGACCCAAGTACTTATTGTATTTGTTAGTTAGTAGTATTTTTTGTTTAACGCGTGGTATTTAGGGATGTCTGTTTTCCACATACCTATTTAAATTTAACGACTTACGAAATTGTTCGTTAATATCCCTATGGTTTAGTCAGACCCTAGAGCCGAGTAACCAAACCAACTAGTGATGTTTTCGGAACACAGGTATACTACATACTCGATATGAATATCGAAAGGGTTTAATGAAAACGAACCGATACTAATAGTGCACCTTCCTGAGATAGAGATCTTTAATAACGCAGGAGTGGATGAAACATTAAAATGAGCCGGCGGAAGCCGCTCCCAGGGAGGGTCCAAATTGGAAGTTATATGTCTCATACATACGTATAGCAGTCTGCGCTACGAGATTAAAATTTGTCAAGATAACACTTGCTTTGCTAAGTAAGGAGCTAAGCATACCTAAATAGTAAAATGTCATCTTCATAAAATTTGGTATCAATTCCAACGGTTACATACAAATATCAATAACAGTCTTCGGAAGCTACTATAATAAGATAAATTTGGTCACCAAGTAAAATACATTACTTGTCTACAAACGCTAAAAATAACTTACGCAAACAAAAAATTGATTCAATATCAAATCGTGACTAAAAACAAAACTAGCCGTAAACAAGTTATAATATTCGATATTTTGAAATCAATACCGGTACCTACGAAGTGGCATGAAATACGTTAGTAAGTAAAGAAGCGCAAATGTGCGTAAACGATTTAAAAAAAAACGGCTTTTTATCTTCAGGCCTTAGGAAAAGGAAGTTTCCGAATAGGAATAAGGCAACTTGCTTTTTTGGTAATAGTTTTAGTAAACATATAAAATACATTAAAGAACTATCGTGGGACCAACATTGAAATCGCGAAAAAAATTACTCTACAAAGTTATTTAGTATTACAGATTATATTATGTTACATATAGCATATCTGCCTATACAAATTACCTTTTCTTGTATATTTCGATATTTTTCTCAAACTTATTTATATTAATTGATTTTTTACCATAGTATGATTCTTAAGAAAAAAGAAACAACTTGCAGCTAAAAATAGAAAATTAATTAACAACTTTCAGATATAAATACTTATGTTTCTTTTAATAAGTAAGTGGAACCACGCATAAAAAAACCATAGTTTAATTTGAGTTTCTTTACCTATTTTTGATTGGTTAATGAATATAATTACTAATGTAATTACGACGAAGTAGCCGTTGTCTTATATATATATGAATAAATGATGCGGCATTTTAATCTTACTTCGCATTCATCATGTAGCAATAGATTACCCCTTTTTTTAAAGGTCTTTAGTCCAGGAGCTGTTTGCATTTATGTGTACAAGACAGTTCTTCAAGCATGGGCTGTAATGAAGCGATTAATTTTTTAATCATCAATCATTAGCATACAACCATGTTGTAGGCGATTAGAGAACCTAAGTTTTTTTCGCGTTAAGATAATTTTGTACCTAAGTTTAGTTACTTTGTAAGTGTTGGAATTAATCCAAGTTGCTAATTTAAGTCACCGAACGAAACATTTTCTTCAGTCTACGGGCCTGTCCCCATCACAAATAAGATGGTTTCGTAACTCGTAAATATGAGTATTGTAAACTGTTTTGGTAGCTGTTTCTTCTTTTTACATGCCTTGTCTCCATGTCCAGTAAGTTACTACACCATTATTTGTGAAGAATATAATTAGCTATTGACGTTAAATATTGCTTCGATTCGCAATGCGCCCATTTTTTGAAGCATAACGCTCTTATACGAAAATGCAAGTTTTACAACAAAAAGAAAAACCCTTGAAAATTTTTTTTAAAGATAACATTTTTAAATTTGATTATTACAGTTTCCAGACATTCCCTTGCTTTACGTTATTGACATACTACCTGCAACATCTTAACTTGTTCAGGGGATAGGTGCATTTACAACTAACTCCTTCGATTAACCTTACAGTAGAGTAGAGTACCTATTGTTTTGTAATGTATCAAAAAGCGTTTAAAAAATTAAATTTCTGATGTCTTATCTACGATTATAATGCCTAATTGACAAGTCAAATTACTCATAACTAATTGAGTTCAAATGAGGTGTATAATATAATTTTAATACGTTTAGTTATAAACGATGTATCATCAAAATAGGTTTCGACGGTGCAAATATTTTTGCAAAACAAATTGATTCATGCCATTTCCACAGGATCTTTTCAGACAGTGAGAGAACTGGATGTAGTCTTGGTCCAAAATTGTTTGTTAGCCTGATTATAATTAAATAATTGTAATAACTAGTTTAAACATAGGACACCTTTATACTAAGTCCAGCGATGATCTTTGCAAGGTGGCTGGTAAGCTGAACGAGATTAACAGAGGATCGCGGTCAGAGTGGCCTGTTTCGAGCGTTAGTAAACCTGACCAATGGTAATTTTACTTCGAGGAAACTGTTCTTCTCCAAAATTAATTGTGATTGTTTATATTATTAAGCAATAACAACGTAAGAGGCACCAGAATTTTTGTTCCTTTTTGGTATCGGCTACATATTAGATTTTTTGTAATAGCATTTATTTATGTGTTGTTTATGTTTTACGTTTTTGTTTACCTACCTACTTTCAAAGGAGTGACTTATTTTCATATTCCCTTACAGCGCTTTTGCGATGAAAACTTCGTTTTTTTTTTTAAAAAAAAAAGCTTATTTATCTGGATATCATCAATTACGTTTTTTTTAGTCTGCATCCTCGTTAATATGTTATTGAGGTGACACTGTTACTCTAAGCTAATAATTACTTCGTTAATACGGCCACACATCGTCCAGTGAGTTTTTGCCTTCTAGCTGCACTCAATCGAGTTATCGCGCTGCCATCCAAGCAGTAAATTAAGAATTAGCACGGAAACTGATTATTTTAAAACATGCATCGGGATACCCTTTCTAACGAGGTTTTCCTCGATTGCAGTCTAGGAGTTAGGGCTATGTGGACATGGCAGTATGAACACCAACTTAGTGATACTCTGTAAATACCTAAGCTATTTTCAGTGTCTAAGTAAAAATCTAGTATCAAAGTATTGTGGTCCTCAGAAACGGCGAGACCGTTTTTTTTTGTATATTTTTTAAATATAAGAATAAGTCGTAAAGTATTTTTCTCTCTCCTTTTCCAACATTTTTATTTACAATATTGTAATAATTGTAAAGAGTGTTGCGTTGCTTTTACTACTTTCGCCTGAATATGTTTGACAGAACATTAAATAAAACAAAGCAACAACAAAAAAAATCCGGCTAATATGTAAACATATAATTTCAACATATACAGCTGAGCTGCAGAATAACTTTAGCCGTCGAATTTACTCAAGCGGTTTGCAATGTAAGCTAGTATTTGGTAACACAAGCTAAAATCAGTTTTTTTAATTTCTGCAAATATGCCCCAGGAGGCGCTTTTACACGTCCCAATATTTAAACCTACCACTGCTTCGGGACAAGTCTGGGCTAGTGCCGGGAAGAAGCAGCGCAAGAAACTCGGTCACTATTGTCAGCCTCTTTTTAAATAAATTTTTACAAGGTCAGGTAATTTTACAAAGTTTAAGCCAGTACGAGCTGGGACAATTTAATGCGTAAATTAGGGTTTATTCATTTAAAGAAAAGAGTATTTATCAGCGCTGTGTAGTGTACACGTGTGTATGACTACGTACAAACACCACGCCTTTTTATCCGACAGGTGTCGTGCGAGGTGACTGAGGTGAAGTACTTCCAGATGTAGACGGGCAACAGCGTACTCTCCACCATGGGCAAAACTGCATACGCCTGCCCGCCTGCCTAGCGTGGCTTTCAGCGCTAAATTCCCCCTTTTGGAAGCCTATGTCCAATTTGATTGAAAAATTCAACAAACTTAAAAGTTGATTTGATCAATTTTGGCTCAAATTCACAAAGACTCAAGGTTATATTTAGTTCATCTTGTCTGGCGGTTTTTTTGTCACAGAATTTGATTTACCTGGTTATTTAGTTTTTAAATAATGTAAACAATCGCCTTCCAAAAGCCTATCCTATCAGCTTACTGATATAAATGAACGCTTACACTACCTACCTACTTTAGCGTCAGTATCTACTTTTCCTATTAACTATGAAACAATTTGATTTTCTCCACTCATAAATTGCAAGACTCAGAATCAGACAGCAGAATGGAGGGAAGAAAAACCTTGAGAATCCCGTCCTAAATAGTATCGTGACAAAAATCCATGCCTCACTCGGCCGGATCAGCCGCAATGAAATCCAATTACGCGAAAAAAAACTATTAGTTACCCGACCAAGTTGCGTCCTTTCTATTCCTTCGCCGGTCAGAGCGGGAAGTTTTGTTTGCAACCTTATTTTTATACGTCTTTCCGGTTGGTAGGGTGGTAATAAGGTTATAGGCTGTCTAGGTTTTACAGATTTTCATGAAGTTAGAAAGAATATGTAAGACGTTGAACAAGTTTTTGTGAAATATTTTTCGTTGCTTTATATGATATTTTAATCAATTAAATTGCTATTATAATATCAGAATTTAAACTTAAAAAAATATGTCTCAGACGGGACTCGAACCCGCATCTCCCGGGATCGAGTCCCACCTGAGACATAATTTTTCAAGTTTAAATACTGATATTTTTCGTTGATTGATAATACTGTTTTTATTTTTATTTTTATGACTTGTGCATGTGTTTACAACCCAATTTCGTCAACGTTTAGTTTTAACTACGAGTATCAGGGTTGTACTACTCGTATGTGCTATCTGCTACAGCTGTTTAGTAATTGATGTCAGTTCAATAATATATTACTTAATAAATGAGGCAAATTTGTAATATATTTTACATGAATATGAAATTAACGTTTATGTTGAGGAGAATATCAAAAAGATATTTTTTTATGTATTATTATATTATTAAATTAATAAGGTTAAAACGTTACAAATAATGGTTCATTAGAAGAAAGATATATTTTTAAACACAATGTCTTTGGATTAATTCACATGTCTCTAGGCGGGATAACGATTCTATAGTAGGTACGGCTGATTGTGCAGGGAGCATCATGCGGCAGATTAGCCGCGTTTTAAGTACGTAAGAAAGTCTGACAGGACGATGAGATGGCGGGATACCGTGCGGAAATCGGTGACCATGACCTCTGCCAAGAGGAGAACGATGAGACGAAGATACACAATTTACCTTTAAAAAAGTATATACGAGTAGAGATATACTCGTATATACTTTTTTAAAGTTAAATTTTAAACAATTTTGAGACGGTGCTTAGTAATAATCAGCAATTAGGTACATATTTTGCTATCCTTGGGGTTGGCTATCTTCTTTTTTCAAATTTAAATACCAACTTTGAGTTATACTTAACACAGGTATTCCCAAACTGTAACAGGGGCATCGCATGACGATGATGCGACCGAGTCGTGTGGTCGCTGTGCTCATTCTAACATAGTTAGGTTTTTCAAATCTTAGGTACTGCATACTCTACTCAGAATTGCTGTGCCGCCTGCACAGGCCTGGTTTGAAGTGAACAAATTTTAAGGGTCGATTCAGCTTACTGAATAATCATTTTTTTGTTTATGCTGCTTTTTGAGAAAATCAAAAACTCATTTATATTACGGAGTAAGATAAGAAATCCCGTTTGTTATTAGGTACTGCATACTCTACCCAGAATTGCTGTGAAGGCCCCCGTACGTCCTGGGCAGCAGGGCCGGGCTATTGTCTCGCGTGTTCATGTCGTTCAGTAGCAAAAATCGAAAGTGTTTTTCTGATAACCTGTCACTAATCTCATTTAGAATTGGTAAGTACTTTTAAGGGCTGACTGGAGGGGCGGGCATCGTAAAATATGGCAAAGAGCCAAAGGCGTCATAGCACAAATAAGTAAGTTTGGAAAGCTCTGACGTAACGAACTAACGAAAATCCTCGAAATCAAATAGAAATTTATATCAGGTAGTCATAAATTTCGAACTTCACCTTTTTTGTCGTCTGATGAAAAAACACCAAATCCAGATTTTACTGATTTTCCTGATTTAGTGTCGGATTTACCATAGAAGCTGAAAAAGCTGAAACTTAAGGCGGCGACAATTGGGAGGGCGGCAAAACGGGCTCAAAAAAATATAATTAGTGCAGTAAAAACAAAGCTTTGTTTTTCTTAGTTAAAATGTACCGAAAAAGTTGTAAAATAAAGGAATTAACGTTATTGTGAACAGTGTATCAAATTTTAGAGGTCAGTAGGGGCGGCAAAAATTTAAAGCTTTGGGGCGGCAAATGTGTAAATCCAGCACTGAATACGATAGACGCCTGGCAACCGTCGCATTATAGCAAAATTAGCCTTGCAGAAGCCTGTGGCCAACAGTAGACTGAATTGTAGGCTAATTTTATTTATTTATTTATTTCAGGCAACAGAGTAAAAAATACAGGCCCATATAATAAATACCTTACAGACTAACATACATACAATACTTATAACAATACAAATTACGCTATAAACACACAAATTTCACGGCGTTGTGTTACGCGACTTGGTGTCAGGTAGCCGTCCTCGAAACCGACGATACACAACACCCTTCGGCCAAAATTCTGCCTGCATGAAGGTCGACAGTTGTCCTGTCGGAACCCTAACCACAAACGAATTGAAATTCGTGTTGTGTCGAGATTCCAAACGTTCAACCCTCAAGATGTATTTGGTCTTCAATCGCACGTACTCTACAATCTCCTCGACCTTTGTAGAGTAATGAAGCCGGGACACGAATAGCAGCGTCACTGGAATTGCAGGCCGAAGCAGGTGGTTCGGTCCAGTCGGTGCGTTGCCGCACTGGTTGCGAGTGGAGGGCTTCCTTTTTTTCTTCTCAACCTTCGTAAAACCCTCCTCATCACACTTATTAGCCTGTGATGCCAGCGTCTTCGGAGCCACCAGGGAGCTGCTTTTCCTAGCGGCAGCTGCAGCATATGCACGCGTCGGAGTTGAAGTCACAACGCGCGATGTGTCTTGCGGTGCGGCGGTCTAATGATGATAATGATGATTTGGCATATAATTATATAAATTGATAGATTAGGTATATCACACTAAGTTAGATACTTTCTTTGTTCCCGCTGAGTAGCGTATTATGTACTTATAAAGAATCGAGTAAAAATAATAAAAATACAAATACTCGTATGTACCTACATAACAAAGCCTATACTACCTGTACAAACAGTTACTTAATCTATTTATAGGTATCTGTTTGAGATACTTAAATAACCTATAAATAGAATATCTGTTCGAGATAACTGTCTTGAGGAAAGTTTCCCAGCAGGCTAGCCACAAACGCGCCGAATGGCCAAACTTATTATTTGGGCCAGGTACAGGCCAGGCTTGGTATTATGATATGTCTCAATCAACCTTTTTTATATAACTTACGATACATTTTTTGAGCGCTTGGTCCCCTAGTCCCAAGGTTTCTACCCCTAACGGTTCAAATATATAAGTCTCACCAAGACTTTCATATATGCGCCGTTTGAGGAGCTTTGTAGAAGCGGCAGCTGAACCTGCCCTGTTACCAGTCCATGTGGCATCCAACACGGAGGCTTACCCATCTTCCAAGGAACGAGAGTCATACCATCTGTATACTTATATGAATATCGGTTCAATCACAGGATGTCCAGGTCAAAGACATTATAACATCTCATTATCATCAGAACTGCGTAAATATGCAAAACATAAATCTGATACGGATCATATAAGTGAAATTATCTGTACTTTCCATAGGCTTAAAATATTACGAAGTAAAATTATTCTAAAGAAAAAGGAATCGACTTCAATCAATACTCGTATTATTGACCACTTCCTATGTCTTACTAATAATTCGCCTATTTATACATTTTCAACCTTTACATTCAATAAACTCAATTCAATGTTGATCAACCTCATTATCTATACTAATATTATAAAGCTGAAGAGTTTGTTTGTTTGTTTGTTTGTTTGAACGCGCTAATCTCCGGAAGTACTGGTTCGATTTGAAAAAATATTTTTGTGTTGGATAGTCCATGTATCGAGGAAGGCTTTAGGCTATATAACATCACGCTGCGACCAATAGGAGCGAAGCATAAGTTGCAAAAATGTTGCAAAAAAAATCGCGAAAAACAGAAATTGACGCGTACGAAGTCGCGGGGAACAGCTAGTTATACAATAACGCGTAGGTAACATTAAGAGTTTAAATCTCTTTTTCTTATTCTAAAACTGATACTCGTAACAAGCAATGTATGTAAAATAGCTTGGGCAATTGTACAATTAAAGTCGAATTAAACCCTTTATTAAATGCAATTTGAAGCGTATTACCTATTGGTGCGTCGGTTTTTTGCAAATGTTAATAAAATTATTGAATTTCGCAATTTAATATTGGCGCGCTCGCTCACTGCTGGCCATAATTACCAATGCGGGTCCAATTCATCATTCTTTATTACACGCACAAAATTCCATGTAAATTTCATGCACCGTCGGTACAACGAGAATGAGTTTCGATATATCGCAAAGATCTCGTTTTTTGTTCTTTTTTCGGTTACAAATATACATTTATTAATGACATCACCAGCCGATCGGTTTGGCTGAAATGCAAGAGAAACCAAATGACAAAGAGCCCGGGATCGATAGTTTCGATAGTTTTAGATCAAAAATGAAACTTAAGTAGATAGATTCTTAATAAAAATCTAATGACAATTTAATATACAACAAAATACTTATTAGTGTCTGATTTACTCAAATAAATAAATTAAAAAAAAATAATGTGGACAACATCACATACATTGTTCTGATCCCAATTTGAATAACTATTTTAAGCATTCGTATTTTGGAAACCAGAAACAACGAAGGTAGGTACCACAAACACAGACCCGAGAAAATGTAGAAAAACATATTTTTTCTACATTGACCCGTCCGGAAATCGAACCCGGGACCTCGGAGTAGGCGACACCTTGAAAACCGGTGTGTACGCCTCTCCGCCACGGAGGTCGTCATAAAATGAAATACCTATACTTCATAAATAAATAAATAAATAAATGTGGACAACATCACATACATTGTTCTGATCCCAATTTGAATAACTATTTAAAGCATTCGTATTTTGGAAATCAGAAACAACGAAGGTACCACAAACACCCAGACCCGAGAAAATGTAGAAAAACACATTTTTTCTACATTGACCCGTCCGGGAATCGAACCCGGGACCTCGGAGCAGGCGACACCTTGAAAACCGGTGTGTTCGCCACTCCGCCACGGAGGTCGTCAATACTATACTTACATCAATTATTCATTTGTTGATTAATTTTAATGGTTTAGGTACCTACCTAATTTAAGGTTCTATCTTAAATTATGTAAATTAATATTAAACAAGCAACAATTATTTCCAAATCATGGTGTTATAATGTACAACAAGATCTTACCCTAGTCGCTAAAATGAGTCTTATACTCGTATATTTATTTTGGATTACAAATCATTTATCAAAGTTGTAAATGCTGATAACATTAAGTATAGGTACCAACTACAACATTCAACGGATACAAGTTTAAATAACAACCCAACAACCGCCTGAAAATGAATGTTTATCTTAAACATTTTTCCCGCCAAAATGACTTTCAAAATCATTGTGTCGCATAAACAACGCTTTCCCGACTGAAAATGTCATTAATGCCTGAGTGAAACTGGGGTCTAATCTCGTCACTGCGAGCTTATTACATTTATACAACGGAGCAATCTACGAATAAAGTTTTCAATAGAAACTGTTGAATCATTGAGGATCGCGAACCCTTGCTTACTGAAAGAACTGTTCGGTGGAGTGAACGGCGCGGTAATACTGCGTTAGATTTCTCCAACGCAGTATTACCGCGCCGCGCCACACGTTGCTGTACTTTATTTTCATTTAGGTTACTATCTGATTTATATAAATACATGCATTCATTCTGATGGTTGAATTGGAAAACTATACAATATTTACTGTAAAACGTACAGAGATACGTATTAACATATTTTTTATTACAGGCATATTAAGTAATTACGTCGATGTTTACAGCAAGGTGTACAGTTTGAAATCATTTCTAATGGGGGCTAGTATCGAGTAAAACACTTCGGTAACTCTTTTTAATTTCAGTAAGTACAAGGACAATGTTTGTAGTAGTGTACCGGAGCAAACTAAGAAATAGCTACCAATATTGTTTATCATTTATTTTCTTAATTCTGTTACCTTACTACAATACTAAAACTATAACAACATTTTTTAAATTTTCAACTTTTTTGTTGCATTTTTACACTTAACACTTACAGGGTTTAATGCAACGAACTACGTTATTTAAAGGTAAATTGTAACCTTCTCGACGTTTCGATCCGGTTGCACGAATTAGCAGTCTGCCCGCGACCATGATTCGTGCAACCGGATCGAAACGTCGGGAAGGTAAAATACTATTTACCTTTAAATAACGTAGTTCGTTGCATTAAACCCCGTAAGTGTTAAATTTTCTGACTTTTATCCCATAATTAGTAGCCACTTAATAACTAAACTGAACCTAAGAAGCCAACATCAAACTATCTGGTCGTCTTTTAGCATACTAGAAAGTCGACCTAAACGAGATACCTACAAGTCAAATTGGCGAATATACTTACAAATATTTTTGTATTTCTAAAAACATTACATTTTTCCTTAAATTTTGTTACATTAAATGGAAACTGGAAAGGTACAACTCTGTCGTTTACCAGCGGCTTAATGTCTTTAAGAATTCGGTTCGACGATGACTCGACAGAGCGGCTAAAATCTCCTATTTGCTATTATTCAAATTTAAACATAACACTAAAATTACTTAATCAAACATAAAAAAGCAAGAATACAACAATTATTTTTAAAATTTTATTAATTTATGACGTGCCACGTAGTTTCACTCGCATTGCTTATTTGTTTTGTTTTGTTTTTAAGATTTGAGCGATAAATCAACTATCTAACTCTTTCTCAGCTCAGCTTTATCATATTATTAGCAAAATAAGCGTAGACTTCAATCAGTTCATAGACAATTTTTGGCGGAGGCCTTCGCTTAGTTAGTTATACCTAAAGATAAAAAAGAGATGATTTGGTATAGGTTCCTTTTTATGAATGTAGATCCAAATTTTTCATTTTGCAGTTTGTAATTTTACTGTCAGTGCAACTGGTACGATTTTTAAATCATCATGTTTTGTAGTTTTCCTCTTAACCTTTTGTTTCGTTCTTAATGGGAGACAATAAAATAGGTCAACTGTACTTCGACTTGCAAACCATAGAAAACCTTAGTCACTTACTCGTTCAGTAACATAAATAAAACAACTCAAAATGTGCATGGTACGAGTACTCCGCACTGAAATTTTCCATAAATTGGCACAAAAGTTCTAAACAATTTGGAAGAACATGCTAAGATTATAACTGAGGATTAACTTGGGGCACTCTAGTCACTAAACTAGACGCTCAGAACATTAATTTGACTTCAACCGACTCTTAAATGTAGAATTTCCCTAAACGAATTAAAACTTTTATAGCTATGCATAGATCATAATATTGAGCAAATATGTTGTTTGTTCTAATGACATCAATGAACACAATTAACAAAAAAACTAAGGGACTATACGAAATAAGCCATACATTTTAAGTATTTGCCACGTGACATCAAACTTAAGTATTTTTTTCTAATTTAAAGAACCTACTTTAAAATGTAAACTAAGTAATTTAAAAGCAAACTTTGCAATCGGTCTACCCTTTAAAAACTAAGCGTGGTCATAATTTTAAAAACCGCCCAAGTGCATGCCGGGCCACGTGCAGTATAAGGTTCCGTAATGGGGAGAACCGTTTCTTTGCTCACCAGTTGGCGCCACTGTTGACTGAGGTCCAGAGGTATAGCTGTCAAAGGCGACTTTATAAGATCGGCGCCGAAACAAAGTTTTAAACCTTGAATCTAAATATGTTTATTATTTATAAATAAGTATCTTCATATCAACAAACTAACTTCTGACATAGTTGCTCTTTGAGGCCGCCTATTTTTGCGGTTTTTCTTAATTCCGCTTTCAAAGCGTTCACATTCTTTGCCAAATAATCCATATTTGCGATAATTTTACAAAGGAGATCACTTTCCAGCAGTTTCCAGCAGGTAAATTAAAAAATATATAATTTATGCCACGAAGCCAGCTAAAACCAGTGAAAAGTGAATGTTATTGGACCTATACACAGTAGCGCCTCTAGTAGCAAATTCACTAGCGATAGCCCCCATTGTACATCGCGTGCGTGGGTTATCCTAAACACAATTCAAATCAATTATTATCGTGACAGCCGGCTGTCGCGCTGGGTTCGAATCGCTGCAGCCGACTCAATTGATTCATCTTATAAGTTGGTCAACAACTCTTTGAATACTTAGCTACACAAACAAGCACTTTAGTACCTACTTCACACATGGATCCCTAAATCGAAAAACGATGTTCAAATACCTGAAATACTTTTTAAGGAAGAATATGTTATCAGTCATAATCCCATGATCCTCAAAATACTGCTTCTTTGGCCCTTAAATAACGGCAAGAGTACAATACTAGCTTAAAATACCCGAAAAGCTATATAAACGGTATTCGCATCGCTTTCCATTTTCCTTTGGGTCGTCCGCGATCCGCCTCAAACCGCACTGTCATTGCATCGCAATAACCAATTGTGAACGTATTACGTGTCCTATCACAAAGCCCCGAGCTTTTTTATCAAAGCTCTATCCATATCTAGACGTGGCTTTCATAGAGTTGAGGCAGAAACTTTCTAAACTTTCATCATAATTTTATTTAAGAGACATGGCCTTGGTGGTGATGTTTGGACCTTTCATTTCTGTTTAATACCATGAGATGTCCTTGTCCTCCGAATGCAACACGAAAAACAACTTTACAGTTACTTCATCCATTATGACCGTCAATGTCTATTTCTATCTTTCTTTGCCTTTTCCGTTTTCCGCCAAAAATCTAAAATTTTTGATACGACCGCCTAGCAACACTTTTTTTACGCAATGAACATCACATTCATTCATTACGATACTAATTATAAGTTTTTAATTTTCCCTTTATACCTAAACAGGCCTAAAACTGTAAAAAATTAAAACTATATTGCGAAAAATATTTTTGGGTGAAAACTTGATTTACATTTTTTACTTCATAAATGGGCTCTAAATACGATTCTGAACGCCTACAAAAATTTTGGAAAGTGGTTAAAATTTCATCCTATAATGTACCATTTGTAAAAATTCCTAGCTGTTCAGTTTTTGCATACATTTATACATTTTTGGCGTACATGGTTAAGACATCATTTTATTGTCGCTTTGTTTTCAGGCCAACGTGCTCAACCTCGGTTTAATCTAAACAAAAAGCCAAATCCAGTAACTTTCTCTATTCCGGGCGATTTTTTTTTATTACTTTGACTGTGATGCGACAAAGTCGTTTTTGCGCAAACATATCGGCGACAATGGGAAACGGGGCCTTTGTATTTTTTAGTTTGATTGATGATTTTAATTTCCTATTCGGCTCGTCGATTCCGTGTGATACTTGGAACGGAATAAGAATGGTGAGACGGAATCATTCATCAAGGAAGGAGCTTAAGATAACTCTAAAATAGATTAGAACACATTATCTCCTTTATTATTTTGTGTGAAACGTGGAAAAAAGATATACAAATTTGTGTTTTTATATAAAGTTACAAGGAATAAGACAACAAGCGACTATTATTTTTCAATTATTCATTTATTATTTCGTTGTTGTTAAGATACGATACATAATTTTTTTTTTTTTTTTAGAAAAGACCTATGCTGTGGCATAAGGCCGTTACAGCTTCACCGGGCGGGTTTTAGGCGAGTGCGGAAGGCACTCAGCCCAAAAGCGGCCTGCTAGCGGGTACCTCGAGCGCGAGGCGAGTCTAGCGAAGCCTAGGGCTCGCCCGCGAAAGGGCCCCGTACTAGCGGCGCGATCGGACCGTGCCGGGTGCTGAGGGTGGCCATTATAAATACGACTACGACATGGACAAACAAACGTTATCTTCTATTTCTGTTCTGTTTCTGACGACCTTCGTGGCGGAGTGGCGTACACACCGGTTTTTAAGATGTCGCCTACACCAAGGTTCCGGGTTCGATTCCCGGACGGGGTCAATGTAGAAAAAAGTGTTTTTCTACATTCTTCGGGTCTGGGTGTTTGTGGTACCTTTATTTTTTCTGGTTTCCAAAATACGAGTGCTATAAATAGTTATTCAAATTGGGATTAGAACAATGTATGTGATGTTGTCCACATTTATTTATTGAAATTTTATTTATTTCGATGTCTTTTACAGCAGCCCTGAAGGTTGTGAGATAAATTAATATAACTATATTTATGTGAAAATGTGAATGTACCTATTATCTCTATTTATATTTTAATTTCTTATTTAATATAATTAAAAGTAATTCAAATTATCATGCATGCCTCAGTGTTTATTCACTAAATATTGGTTATTTGTGAGGTGCCAAAAATTATCTGTAGCTATTATGTACCACATTTACTACTAAAACAAAGATTTCGCATTTCTAAAAACGCGTCGCGGAATATCGCTAGAGCTAAATAAAATAGTATCTAAAATGCTAGACCGCAGCGGGCGGATGTGACAGCGCGATTTAAATATGGTGGCGGCGTCATCCCGCGGGTGACGTCGTGGGCGTCCATTTATCACACCTAAGCCTCCGTCGATATTATGATCAATGCCATTCGCCAGCCATCGTACCTCATTACGTTCGCTCATAAAAACTGTGCACCCACGGCAGATATAGTCTGAGAAAATCGTAATTACAAGAACATTAACAGACATAACTACATAATAACAGCTGGTAAGTATATTGCCTTCCACGCTATTTCAAGTTTTAGGGAACAATCCCTGACTTTATTTGCTGTTATAATGACCACAGTGGTATTAAATTTTTCTTAACCTAAAAATTTTCCCTTTGGAATTTTCATTTTCGATTAACAGATATTAGCAACATTTTTATAAAAAAATCTAGTTACCATACCACTTAGAGCATTAACCATACCATCAAATGGAACTTTATACGTGATCTTTGTAAATTTTTTTTTTTTTTATCTTTGTAATATTATTCTCAAATGTGGATGGATGTTTGGATAGATATTTGTTACTTAATTACGCCAATAAAATTTGGCAGGAAGGTATATGATCAAGAATAGCATAAGGGATAAGCAATACTTGAAATCCCGGAAAAGTTTACGGTTCCTGTGGGTTTACTATGTTTGTTTTTCATATTGAAAGTGATCGTCATGTTTTTTTGTGCAGTGGTCGCCTAGGGCCAAAAATAACATGGTTCGCTTTTCATCCATCGAAACAATTCCCGTAGGATAGAAAAAATATTTTTTAATCAGAGGATTTTTTCGAACGGTCGCAGGTAACCGCTAGTAAAGTTTAAAGAATTGCGGATAGTGTTGTTCCTGCTTGTAACATTAATTTACGTTGTCACCTCTCTTCAATTACTTCCCCAGTGAATCTCCAATAAATCCCTAATTACTCGTTATTATCAATTTTATTTGTGAATTACAAGATAATCGTACAGGGCGGCATCAAAAATTGCAAGATTTCCGGAAATATCAAGATACGTAATACGACGCTAGATTCACCGCCTTGCTCACTTTGTATTCCCAAGTCGCCACCTGGGGCAGTGGCTTTATACCGAAATGCCTTTGCGTTTCACTTCTGCAGGTGCTGCGGACTTCTAACACCACATTTTTAATTATAATCATAGCAGAATGTATTTTAAATCTTACCATTATCTATAGGTACACAAGTATTGTCAATCTTATGTTAGTTTTGTACTTTGTTACTGTTTTCATAAATTAATAAATATTTTCAGCTAAATGCAAAATTAATAAATGTAAAAACATTATATTTTGGATTCTATAAAATTTTTCTAAATATTTAACTTATGGCTTCAAAAGTCGGATATCTAGATATAGTATAGTAGGTACCAAGTATACTTATTTGTCACGTGAACATTATTGAGCAAAGCATTTTTATAAATAGGACAAATATGAATTTATAATTTAACGATACATTATAATGGTTATTTTTGGTCGTTCAGCTCCCAAAGTTTATAAAATCTTGATGTAACCAAAGAACTAGTAATTAAAGTTATAATTGTCACTTTAAATATGGAGTAAAATTAAGGTACCTTCAGGTTAACAGACATGAATACCATGTTGAGTACAATGTTTCTCCTTAACCTACTCCTAAACAGAGCACTGGGGCCTTATTCAGCTATTTCAATCGCAGTTCGATCGTGATTGAATTGAACGATTTTGACATTTAGCCCATACTAGAACTGTCAAAAACCTTCAATTCAATTACGATTGTGATACGATTTGGTTACGCGAATTAGGGGCCTGTTCATGTATGCTTTATATGCTGCTGTATTGCAGTAGGTATTCCTGGATTTTTTTAGACCAAGAAACCTAGAATGTTTTTGACTCTGCTGTAATGGAAGGTGCCCCTCGAGATATTCAACAACCCCAGAGGTCCACCACTGGGCCAATTCTCGTCACGAAGAGTACAATGTTCTAAATTACACAAACCTTAATATCGGATAGCTTCCGAAAAACCTACTAAACATTTAGGTATAAAGTACCTAACATGAACTTGAATACCTTTTACGTTCATGTTTAATAAACGAGTTATCGATTCGAATTCGGAGATGTTTAAAAATACCTCCACGTGTTATAAAACATAGCTACTTACTTTCGGATGAAACTTAACTCAACCTCTCATTCGTTATATCTTGTCGGGTAGGTATTATTAAAGCCAATTTAAGCAATTTAACCGCTACTAATTCCAACCCAAATCCATAGCTATATTTGTATCGTTTCATCCGGTTACTTATCAAAGCTACAATGTAACAAAGACGTACTCGTCTTCGAGTGTCGCGGAGCCGGGAGCCGGGACAAAAGAGTGGGAACGGGAACCGAGGTGAGAGCTCCTTGACGAGAGATCCCTACAGATTGCCCGAGGGCTATCGACGAATCGAGATCTGCGTGATCAATTCATATCGGCACGGACGACTCCTTGATTCGGCCAATATAAAACTGCCCAAATCTACTCCTTCTCGTAAGTAAATTTGCCTAAGATTTTTTGAATTACCGAAAAATATTTTTGTTCGTTTATTTTTCAGCAGTTCATATATTTTTATACATTCTCAATGGTATCTAATGTGTACCAACATGTTAAAGTCTTTTTTCCCAGTAAAACCAATGAGGACATGCGAGCGAAGAAGCGGGCAACAGATTTTTTGTTTGGTGAATCTAAAAGGAGTCCCCTGATGAACTCAACAATAAAATCCAACTCTACCTTTATAATTAAGTAACATGTTTATTTATAAGAAACAGGCTTAAATTCTAACAATCCTATTGTAAAGAATTGAGAAAATTACCTTTTGTTTCAAGCTATATTCAAAACTCAAATCCTGTACATTTTTTTTATGCAAAGTTGCACACAAGAGGTTTTATATTTAAAACCGTAGGCGCTAATTTTGACATCATTTGCACCAAAAAGTTTAAACAAAATGTCTGTGCAACAATTTATGAGTTTGGCTTCGTAAAAAGCCAAATTACATGCGGCTTGTGGAGAAATTATAAATAAAAACCGCTTCAATCTTACTTTTGAAACTAATTCACACTCAATTATTCACCTTCCCCCCGGTACCACTTGAAAAAAATCCAATCAGCATAACTCGTCACTTTAATATCGATCCCCAATTTGCGAGCACTTATCAAATCGCTTTATGCATAGATATAAAGAAAACCAAGCCGCGATTCAGCAATGATTACAAAGGATTTTGTGTCTTATTTCTTGGAACGCAATAATATATTTCGGTTATTGTCGTGTGGGTATCTCTGTAGGAATACGGTTCTGAGTGGTTTACTTAGAGTTTAAAATATTCATAGCTTGTACTGGATCGTATTTAAATATTGTCACGCTGCGTCACTGACGTTTGTCGATAAAACGTATTGAGTGGAAAAGGCTGAGTCGGGTGGTCGGGTGGGTGGATGCGAAGTGGATCTAGCCGGGAGATCAACCTAGCGAATTTTGTCTGGGAACGTAATTGTGTAATTAATACCGCTTAAGGTAGAATATTCTAATATCAAACTAATATAACAACGACGGACTAGACGGAACATGATTGTATACAAATAAACATCATAGACATTTTCAATCGATTACTTCTTAGAAAATATTTTATTTTATCTCACATACCTAAGTGAATTGTATTCTTGTGAGAAATAAAGATTATTTAAACCTAAAAGTTTAAGAACGTGAATACTAATGGTAATACATGATATATCTGGTACCTATCTAGTGCCACACTTTAGTTGCTAACTAAAGTGATACTTTAGTAAAAATAACTAAGTACTTCTTTCCGATGTTATTAACCGAAAACCTGATGAAACTCCGCTGGCTTAAAGCATAAATTCGTCCACACAAACAAAGTCTGGGTAGTTTAATGATAAGGACAGTCGTGCGGTAAGAAAAACGTTTTGGGTTCGAGTCCCGCCTCAGGCAGTCGAAATATTTATTCAAGTAATTATATTTTGAATTAAATACTATTTATTTGTATTTACCAAATACTGAAGAATGAAAAGCCGAGGATCGACCTAAGTGGCGTGCAACTGGCGACGCCTATGTCCAGCAGTGGACTGCGATAGGCTGATGATGATGATGACAACTTGGTTGCCAAACAAATTATATTAGATCAATGTAAACAACACACCGTTTCCGTAAGGCGCTAGCTTGTAGCCAACTTTGCTTGCTCAAATATCAGGGTGTAGATCATTTTCGTTGGAAAAGCTCTCACTGTCGCCCCTGCCGAGGCGTTAGCAGTAGGCGGGGAGGCGATACTAAGCACCGTGTATTCGAGCCATAAAAAATAATGGATCTGCGAATCGTCGAGATATGCACGGAAATATGGAGAGAGGTGAGCGCACGAAAAATCGTAATGGCATCGCGAAAATGGGGATTAGAAAGCGATCGACTCGAATCGATCAGGCAAACATCGCCGTCTCGGAATGTGCTTATGTTTTAGGAGATAAGCGCGGAGCGCCAGATGTTTATTTAGGTAGATGCAGATTTGACACTTAGTTGTCGTCTTGTGATTTACGTAACGATCTTTCAATGGAAATATGGCAATAGATCATACAACTTTGTAATTATTTTTTTTGGTAAAAAATACAAAAAGGTAGTAAAAATATTAGAAAGATGTTATCGTCTCTTTGTGTGTCACTGCTGGAACAGAAACAATGATCAAGAAGTACCTTAAAAGCTTGAGAAGTTATCGCGTGAGCGGATCGATACACTGTCGCGACCCCGATACAAATTGCAATACGACTGGAGGTACTTAAGAACTTTAAAACTAATAGTAGCCCGCGGCCGCGATTTTAAATTACGTGGAAATATTTAATGTTTTGATTCAATGATTTACGAGAGCTCCATCTGCGCTTATTTGGACTACCTTTTGTTCTGTAGTGTTCAACTGTAATAGTAGTACAGCCTTTTGTTTTCGAAATGTTGATGACGTCATTAATTGTGATAGTGAAACATGACATACCTACCTACCTAGTTTTATAAAAAAATGCACAAAACTATAAAAACAATAAGCTTATAAAATGGCATAAGTAAGCAAGGAACTATTACTAAAACGCAAACTTAGCATCAATTAAACAAAAAGAAACAGATAATTTTGACATAACATATGACATAAGGTAACTTAAAAAGATAAGAGGTAACTTACCTTAGTAGGCATGTAAAAAAACTAGATGCATCTTTTAAGATAACATAGTTAAAAATGTTATTTTACAAGTTTATTAAATAATTGCAGTCTGAATATTAATTTTATCACTCAGAGTGGCTGATGAAGGCTTTTGTAAATAACATAAAACGTACTAACCTAATTTCAGGTAATCGTGTTGACTCGCCGCATGTAAACATATCCCGCAAAATGACGCCAACCTGGAGGAGCGTCTACTTTATGATATGGCTCAGGAGCATCCTCAATTAAAATACGGAAGAAATTGTTCTCATCCCGCTAACAACCAATACATAGCTCTACTTCGTAAGTACGAATACTAAAAAGACTTGCCAGACAATGCATATATTACCTGTGTTTTTTTTTTCAAAATTAATCCTTGTTTAACTAATTATCTCATCTAATAAACTATTTTCTAAAGAAATAGTCATGCAAACTATAGTACATAACACGCGCTTCTGATGACTGTTCCTTTCGGCACATAGTAAAGTCCCTCGCCCTATGACATGGGTACCTTTGCATCCTAGTAATTCGTCTCAAGTTATCGGCAAGCAAACAAAGTTGCGGCCGACGGGGAACGAACCCAATTATCTCTAATGAAGACAATGATATAAGCGTGGTTATTGATCTAGATTTAAATTTCATGACGGGTCAGTCCCTACGATGTGCGAGCCCTTAATGTTTCTTGCCAAGTTTTGTATACGGCGACTGTGAGGTGTTGATCGTCGTAAGGAAAAGTTTGTCCTAAACACACAAAGTAAGTAAACCTTTGCACAGGGTTTCTCAATTCAGGGTCGGCTAACCTATCCCAGGGGGCTGAGAACCGATCGTTAGTGAGTATAAAATAAAATAAAATTAAATTAACAGTAATAATAACTTCATTTTCTTCAGAATAGGTCTCTTCAATAAACTGGTTTTAAATACGAGTATAAAAGCAGTACTTCCTGGTTCAATACATCACGTGTTCACTAGTAACAGGAGACTGGCCAGCATGAATAGTAAAACCTCTTTTCTATACAACCATCACTTCTTTAACCCTCTCCCCCCCCCCCCCGTACGCCGCGTACTTCGTAGCGCCTGAGAATAGTATTTGACTTTGACGTCTTCAATGCCATTGTCATCAAATATGGCGTGATCGAAAAACATTTTATGGAAATAGATTTTACTCGTATTTGTGACGTTACATTTTCAATGTTGTTTATAGTTATTGTACCGGTCCAGCCTTCTCGAGTTATAAGTGGTGTAACTAAGAGAAAGGACTGTCCAACAGACAGAACGTGCCAATTCTTTGTAAAGTATAATATAGAAGACAAACGTATGATGTTAAGTTAAGATACTACCTGAATGTTTTTACAGAAAACAGTTTTTGGTAAAGAGTCTAGTTAAAGTCTAGAGTCAGGTAAAGTGTAGATTACAAATGATCATGATTCTTCAGTCGCACTATGTCCAAGTTTAATGTCCACTAACTAATTTCTTATCCCCAAAACATAATAATATGAGCCAACACACGAACAAACGTCTGAAATTATGATTAACGAGCGTACATAACACTTACGGCCAAACACACACATAAGCATATATAGCCGAAGGAATAGATCATCGTGTCAGATTAAAATAGGCCTCGTGATATTAGGCGAATCAATCAATACTCCTTGTGCAGGGAAGGTGCTTAGGTGTTTTGTAGTATGTACTAAGAATTTTACCTTTTGGAACACGACTCTGCAGATCTAAATACTGATCATTTTAGAATTTATTTAGATAAAGAATAGAAGTAAAAGTAACACACCAGTACTCATACATCTATTAATTGTAATTTAAGCATTAATTATCATTTTATGCTTCCAAATCAAAATGATCTGTATTTTTTTTTCGGTTTAATTGATGCTAAGTTTGCGTTTTAGGAATAGTTCCTTGCTTATTTATGCCATTTTATAAGCTTATTGTTTTTATAGCTTTGTGCATTTTTTTATAAAACTAGGTAGGTATGTCATGTTTCACTATCACAATTAATGACGTCATCAACATTTCGAAAACAAAAGACTGTACTACTATTACAGTTGAATACTACAGAACAAAAGGTAGTCCAAATAAGCGCAGATGGAGCTCTCGTAAATCATTGAATCAAAACATTAAATATTTCCACGTAATTTAAAATCGCGGCCGCGGGCTACTATTAGTTTTAAAGTTCTTAAGTACCTCCAGTCGTATTGCAATTTGTATCGGGGTCGCGACAGTGTATCGATCCGCTCACGCGATAACTTCTCACGGAGGGTTCAGGCGGTTCCTCCTCTTAACATGTTAATGACTTTGCATAATAATTGCATCGAGATATAACCGTGGCTCTATTAAACAGTTTTGTTGATTGATTGATTCATAACACAGTCTAACTCGATTTTATAATAATCTATTATTATATCTTAATATATAAAAATTACGTGTCACGTTGTTTGTCCGCGATGGACTCCTAAACTACTTAACCGATTTTAATCAAATTTGCACACCGTGTGCAGTTTGATCCAACTTGAAAGATAGGGTAGCTTACATCTCAATTTATAGTCGCAATATTATTTCATTGCAAATTTTTCTGCGTAACCATGGTAAGGTAAACGCCATAATTGATGCCAATGACATTTAAGACGTCATAATCGAATTATATTTATTATTATTCTGAGGCGATACAAAGTTCGCGGGGTCAGCTAGTACCTATATAAAATGAATCCTTATTCCCCTTGGTCACGCACGACATCACGCGTGAACGGCTTGTTGACCGATTTCGCTAATTCCTTTTTTTTTTGTCATTGACAGGAGAAGGTTCTTATAAAAGAAAAAAATAAGGAAATTGCGCGGAAAATTAAAAAATTCAAGAAAACTTAATCACATACTAAATGATTTGTTATGTAACCTTATTGCTTTTGACAATTTAAACTTTATTATGTATAGTTTGATATAACATTGACAGAATGCGTAAATAAGGGGTAAAATACAAAGAATGTTGTTAATAATAATAAACAATAGGTAACATTTTTATTAAACCATTTCGTAATCAATATTCATAGTTAATCTGAAAGGTCATAATCTTCGGGGGTCTTCGGAATGCACGTTAATCCTTTGGTTTCGTGGCTTCTGTGGCAAAATAGAAATTACGCCACAGAGGCCTAAAATAGGTGACTTATATAACGGACACCAATCAGGTTATTTAGGTTATCCATGAAGGAAAGTCATACGAAAAAAAAAAGAACAACAATCATTTTATGTACAGACAACAGCACGTCAACCTGCCAGAAAACGTCAAATTTTCTCAATTGATACTGATCTCTACTTGTTGGACTTAAAGTTAAAAATCAATTCAATGACCTTTAACTTTTTGGGTAGGTTGACCTGCCGATGTCTGTAACCACGAAATAACTGTACTTGTTTTGACCGCATAGATGAAATTTTATGCACTTCTTCGTTCATATGTTTAAAGTGACAAAACTCAATGGATCAAAACAACATGTTTTTGTTCTTAAAATAAAAGTAAATCAGTCGTCCTCTGATTTAAGTGACAATAAGTTTTTTTTTGCTCGACGTTACACCTCCTTGGGGTGAAGTATCAACAGCTTATCTGTATAATACTGGAATTAGCAGACATGCGAGCAGCTTACGCGTTTATACGTATCTTACCGCGTAAAACACCTCACGGAACGGTTTTCATCACATGTTTCCATCCTGTATCATATGCAAAGCAGTTTGTTGAATCCTAAATACCGTAGGCACACCTTAGTCTCATTAGTAGAACTAAAATACACGTTTGAACAGGATAGTATTTAAAACAAGTCATATAATGTGATGGATTTCACGAGTAGAGCATGCGAGTAAAGCAATGTTTTATGTAGGTATAATGTTTTTATATTAAAATCCGGATTGTATGTTATTCTACTATTTAAAAAAACAATTCGTATTCGCAAATATTATCATTTCCACAAAAATATTGCTAAAAACTAATAACAGCAACAAAACAATGTTCTATCATTTCAATTCAATTTATTTTTCATTCATTTTTTTTCTATTACATTTTCAAATTTATTTATTTAAAGCTTGAGTCAAGATGTATACTTTAAACAATTTATGTAGGTACTGAAGTATATAGAAAATTATGCTACCTTGTAACACCACTGTAATGATATAAATGCAATGAACTATTTGAATTTGAATGTTCCACTAGTTCTCGTAACAGAAACCAGAAAACTTTTTTTTAAAAAGCTCTAGGTTAGATTTTGCTTATCTTGCGAGTTTATCTGTCTATCAGTATTAGTTCAATTTTTTGCCACACTACCATTTCTCACATAGACTTTTACATGTGAAATGTGTTTGTTTTCCGTATTCCAGTATATCTATGGCAGCATTCTAGAGAACGTATCGGCCTCGCTTTGAACTCTGACCCCGGGGTGCTTTCTCAGACGATCCCATCTCTGCCATACACTACCCTTATTTCCACAAGAAACATCTCTACACACTGATTTATACTTATTGACCATGTCCTGTCAAGAGTAAATCAAAAGAATAAATCTATTTTTCTGAATTTTAACCCGCATTTGGCAAAACGTGGTGATTATGTCTGAGCCCATGATTGCCATGGTGACTTGAAATTAATAATAGAGGCCTTTGCCCTGCAGTGGTGCCCTATGCCCACTCTTCTGGTTAACAACATTTTATTTTTCATTTTATTTATATTTATTTACTTTTCAACAGCAATTTATTTACTTAATCAAACCAGACGAAAATACCTATTCTCGTAATATTCTGTACAACAACCGTGCGGCCATCATAATAATATGCAAAATGAATTGTTACAGTTAACTGTAATGGTTCGGGAAAATTGATAAAAGTTAACAATTTTCCAATACGGAATACATTAGAGTATTTAAGTTGTTGAAATTCACTGTGTGTAATTTCATCTCTATATTTTTTAATATAAGTAAGTTTTTATATATATTTTTAAATAATATCATTTTTATGAATTTTTATACTATTACCAATATTTACGTACTAATCATACATGTTACCTATGTAGATATATCTGCCACATTATTGTTTGTTAGGTCTTGTTTTGTTGTTTTGAACATAGAGTCTATTTTAATCACTATCCATAATGTTCGAATATACGAAATTTTATTATGCCTAATTGTCTTTAATTCTAATGCTTTTGTGTCATAATATCGGGTGCTATAATAATTAGATATCCTATTTTTTCTTGCTATAAAGTCACATGTCCTAAGTGTTAAATTGTATAATGTATTTTAGTCCGAATGGTGGTTTATGATAATATTGTTAGTTTTAACACAGATAAGATAATACTAAAGTCTAATGATGGTTTATAGTAATATTTATTTTAAAAAGTTGAAAAGTTATTGTTAAAAATCAAAACTAATTTCTTCATAAATTTTACCGGCAAAATAATTGATGACAATGATATTTAGGACGTCAAAATCAAATACTATTCTGAGGCGATACGAAGTTCGCGGGGTCCGCTAGTTTATAATAAAATATAAAAAAAACAACTGTCTGGTTATCGCGGTTCATGCGATCAGCCTGGTGACAGACATACTGTCAGACGAACAGCGGACGATTGATGTTGATTTAATGTCAGTTTATTGTCAAAAAGTTTCGAATTTCCGAACGTTGCTCGGGTTTGTGATCACCAACCCGCATTTGGCAAGCGTGGTGATTATGCCAGTACACCCATCATTGCTGTGGTAACTTGAATTCAATGATGGAGGCCTTTTCCCTGCAGTGGGATGATTATAGGCTGTTACCAATGTCAGTATCAAATTTATAACCCGGCCAAGTTATGTTGTCATGCCGTAGTATGGATATTTATGTCATGTTGTAAAAAATACACCTTTAAGTCAAATAGGTGCACTTTTAATTCGGACACTTTTTTGACGATGACTTTTTTGTTTTTTTATAAACATCGATGTATAGAACCCTACAAAATAATAATTCCAGTAAAATTAGTACCGAGTTCTTTGATGCTACAGTATCAAATTAGAATTGAAAAAATAACTTTACCAATACATAATTTCTGCTGTTTACTTTCTCATTGTAACCCGAAGTTGTGTGAGTATATCTTTGTTACCCTACGGAACAATAACAAACACCAAAACATAATTTCACACTTCCCGTGCGCGGTCGGAAAAAGAAAATCTCGGTGTAATATTAGGCCTGCTACATCCCCCGGGGAAATGTGCAACGTATAAAACAAAACTTTGTTTGTGAATATGATAAAATTAAATACAGTGTTTTGACTTGTGTACCGCATGAAAGCCCAAAAAATATGTATTTTTACAAGACCAATTACCAAATACTAATTTAAAGCAATAAGGTAGTATGGCTCTTTAGTTCAATTGGTATCGTTTTATAAAGGTGGTTAATTACTTTTTGATAGTCCAACTCATCTGCCATTGTGGTATCACCCCCCCCCCCCCCCCGTAGTTAAATTATGTGCTCTTAGTCTCCATTTATTCTAGCTACTATAGAGACTATTATCGTGGTATTTATCGTGTTAAACCAGAGACCCAAAAGTGGAACCGGTCACATTGCTTGGAGTTTGTGGACTATAAGACAGCCTTTGAGAGTTAGGCCAAGTAGGTAATGGGCGTCGTTTGGCTAAGTTCATGACACTTAGCGTCTTAGTCGTAACGCTTTTGCTTCTTTGTTTCTTCTCCTAATTTAAAAATTTTAGTCAATATATGCAATAATTTTATAAACATTACTATCCCCAATCGCAATCTTATAACAGAAGACAATATTAAAAGTAATAATTGAATTAACGTTTCTAAGAACTTATTTATTCCTATAGTACTCGTACATTGACCTCAAATACTGAGCTCATCAAAGAACAATATTCCGCCCAACTACACGATTTCTCGAACTCCCTAGAGGCGCACCAACGAGTGAACGAAACTGGCTCAATCTATAGCAATAGAGCCGGCATCACCCGCGGGAGGGCGGCCATCAATCTGCGGTCCTCCGTCGATATTGCGGCCCACATACTGCCCACGGACCAGATGTGACCTGAAATGTACGGATCTGTTTCACGATTTATTTCGTTCAGTCTAACTTGGTCAGTGGTCAGAGAATTCGTAGCAGTAATATGTAGCATACCCGCAGTTTTCAGCCATTCGTAGCTCGTAGCGTATAAACGCGAGTAACTGATGCCCAAAATGAATCTTATTTATACAGACAATTTCCATTACGAATTCAGTTTCCATTCAGAGGATTTCGTAAAACTGATTTTATTTTATTTGTCGATTGCCTGAGTACTTTCTAAAGCTTATCTATCTATTATATATTTTTTCTTTTCAAATTTTTGTTATGATAATTTCAATGAGTAATTTTTTATTTAAATAAAAAAAAGGTAATTAATGGTTTTATGAATCAGAATGAATGAATATTATAAAATCATATTTATAAGGCTGCTTAATCGAAATCATAATTGCAAATGCCAGTGAATAGAACATAGAGTTTCAAAGCGAACAATTTCTTAGCCGCGAAATAATTAATTAAAGATGAACAAGTTATCTCAGAGCGACACCTAGCGGCCACCACTCTCTTTTGTACAGCCATCTTTTCATCGTCAAAACTCATTTCAATTAATTTTCGTTGAAATAAGTAAATGATGTGCCCTTTAAGAGCGAGATATCATTAACGCTGCGGCTTCGTTGGGGTCGAGGAGGCCATGCTAGCTTCATTAAACTAGTATGGAATGGATCAATTTTGAATAATTATGCTTATTTATAAATACACTAAGCTTTTGTCTGCGACAGCACAAAAAAAATGTGTAAGGGCAATCTGCGGGGTTGGCCCATTGTATTCTTGTAGAGAACTGTTTCCAAAACTAAAAATTTTAACATTGCCAAGCATTTATATATTTGAGTTGTGTATGTTTGTCAAGAAGCATTCAAATTTATTTACTAAAAATAGCGATGTTGTAAATTTTAGTACAAGATATCGAGACAAATTAGTTCTTCCATTACGAAAAAGGCAACCTCTAATAAGGGCTGCTATTCAATGGCTATAAAGGTTTTCAACAAACTGCCTAAGGACATAAAATCATTGCCGCTTTATAAATTTAAATGTAAACTTTTTATGTGGTTGGTAAATAAGGCTTATTATACTGTCCGGGAGTTTTTTAATGACAAATATATTTTTTTTCTTTTTTTTTTGATTGACATGTTTATTATTATTGTTATTGTTGTTTTGATGAAATTATGATAAAATTAAGTTAAATGTTAAAAATTGTATGACTAGTAATATGAATTTCAATATTTGCATGCTATCGCATATGGCTGAATAGGTCAAAGCTCTATTTATTATATTTTCATGACTATGTACTGTACCCTATTTATACGCAAATAAATATTTTGAATTTGAAATTTGAATTTGACTTTATCCGCGTGGACTTCAGAATTGAAGTCCACGCGGGTGTTTTTTGAAAGTTGTAAACAAATAATTAAAGGTACAAATCAAGTGGTCATTACGAGTAGTATTTTAACACTTAAACTATGAGTATGTGCAACTTATACTTACTAATGTCCTGACGCGGGTACGAATGACACATTGGGCAAGATTTTGCAATTAATTTTAAGCCCAATATACATAACGTTACTTTTATGTATATCTTATGATATATACATAATATATCCTATATATTACTCACAATTCAATTGTTTAGTTTCCTTTATTAATTTATTTATTATTAAGTGAAGTAAAACGTTTTTAAATAATTCAAATAAAACTGTCCTTGATATCCATACTTAGACTAACGTATTTCTCACCTATATTATGAAATAGGAATACTTACAAAAATACCCCCTCATTTCTTACCGCCCGACACGACTCCCACGGGAGAATCATTAGGAAAAAATCGTGTTGATGGATTTAATTACAAAAAATAATTATTCCAAAGAAAGTTGCCTGAATAAACTCGGACGGAGCGGGTTCTTCGATTCCCCCCTTAATCGGATTAATTTACTTTTAAAAAGCAGGGGGAGGTTGTTGTAATTAATGGAATGATAACATTACCCACCTCGTGGTTGGACGCCTGTGGAATTGCTAGAAGTTCGTTACTCTTATTTCAAATGTTTTTATCTTGTTATTATCCTGATATTTCTAGCTATTTACATATTATGATATCAGGGATTCTCAAATCACTCATTTCTAAACGAGGCTTACATCATCACACAGTCTTCAAAAAAAAAAGTTGTGCGTGTACTAGTGTACACACGTAAGAAGTGAAACTTCTTTATGGCCTTATTTTTCGAAAAATGATCTACATGCAACTTTCCAGAAATTGGTTAAATTGGTTAAATTAGTTAAATTAGTTAAATTGGTTAAATTGGTTAAATTGGTTAAATTGGTTAAATTGGTTAAATTGGTTAAATTGGTTAAATTGGTTAAATTGGTTAAATTGGTTAAATTGGTTAAATTGGTTAAATTGGTTAAATATTATTTCACTTTACCTTTTTGCTATCGTCTGAACCAACCGTGGTAGGGGCAAGAAAAAGATGGCGCGTAACCGAAAAATGTGACGAAAATGTGACGAAAATGTGACGCAAAACGTGACGGTAAATTTTTTCCAACGCCGATAAAGAAGTTTCACTTCAAAAATTACATAATTATTATATGTGTACTTAGTACACACACACACAAGCACATGAATGGATTTTTCTCAAAATAATTACATATCAATGAACATGTATTTTAGTAGCTCTTAGATAACCAACCAAACGGTTCCACCAAAACTTCGATACCATTTTCAATTTCCTTTTCTCCGAAGTAACATAATAAATATTGTTTCTCTGTAAGGCGAAACGCTACTCGAATTGGAACGATCTCGAGTAACGTCCTGATGAGAAGCGCTTTTTCCACTCGGTTACCGGCCGGTGATCTGTTCTGAACGCATCTCCACTGACGCAAATCATATTGAGGAAGGGTTCGGGATTAGGAACCTAACCGGAGTAGAATCGACTAGTCATTGCCGTTGATTTTTGCGGGTATCTTGTGACCCTTATTCGGATTTTTATACTAGTCATGTATGTTCGCAATGGGGGTGTTAAAAGTAAATACAAATGCAACTGAGCGACATGATTCAAAATTTCAAATTAAAGCATGATTTCTAACGACTTTTGTGGTCAAAACATCATCAATTTGCAGAAGTCCACCGCTGAACAAAGAATACGTCAGCGTGTTAACACTGAACCATGTCATTTGTCCTCCGGATGGGTGGGCCACCCATGCAACCATCTGCAAAGATGGTTCGAGTCCCGCCTGAGACAAAATTTGTCAAGTTTATATACTGATATTATAAGTGCAATTAAGTTGCTAAAATATCAAATAAAGTATATAAATAGCTGTTTCATCTTAACCGACTGTCAAACATCTGCAAAGATGTTTCTTTCGGCTGTTAAGGGTGCAAACTCCTAACATTTGATGAAACAACGCTGGCTTACAGCGTAAGAATATGCTTGAAAAATTCGCGCCATGTCGCAGTGTCTCGGTGGCCTAATGGTATGGCGCCCGCCTGGCATGCGAGGAGATGCGGGTTCGAGTCCCGCCTGAGACAAAATTTTTCAAGTTTATATACTGATATTATAAGTGCAATTAAGTTGCTAAAATATCAAATAAAGTATATAGAGTTCATATTTCTAGAATAAGAAATTCCACTAAATTGGATACATTGAACTACAGACAACATAATACTATAATATTGCAGATAAACTGTCGAGGGTGGAATGGATTATCGTAGGTATAATAAATTCAGCCCACTGTGTTACTAAAGAATAAATGGATTTAAACTGAAACCATCCCATTATAGATTATTGTCATTTTCAGCTTGTAATACGTTGATAGATACAAATAAATCTTAACCCCGTACCAAACTCTAGTATGTGGACCTATAAGCTTCAAAAAGAAAAATAATTCCAATCTGTACTAAACCATTTATTCCTGATTGTTTCAAAACTTATCCTCAACTGTAAAGAATACTTTCCTACATTTAGGAGCTGAGTCATGGCCGGATCATCCTTTACTGTTTTGTCTATATAAGGAGGACTGTACGCGATGTAGCGAGGGTTGGATAAAGATTTAAAAACCCCACACATGTTGCGTTAGATTCATTCAATTTGGAACCAGTAATTTTAGATTTGGATTTTTTTAATAAAAAGCTTTCAGTTATTTTAATCTGAATCAGCCAGGCGGTATAGAATGCGTATTACACATTTTAAATTTTCTAAAAATTTAAACGTTGAACCTGTACATTAGGAGTATGTTACATTACGAAATAAATTAAAATACTATGTTTACTTTATTAACCTCTTAACGTGATTTCGCTAACCGATTTTCTGCACAAAATGCAGTCTTATTGATAAGATCCTATCAATAAGACTGCATTTTGTGTCGAAAATCGGTACAAAGTCTTATTGATAAGATCTTATCAATAAGACTGCATTTTATTATTTTTAGACATGCTGTTGTGAACTGTCCTTTCTCCAAATCGCATTAAACAACCTTTTCTCGGCATTACACAAAGTGAAAGAAAACACTGTAACACAACCGAATTTCTGTGTTTATCTAGCACGCGTACCCTTTTGACGAGTCCACCAAGTAGGTAATCCTTATTAAAATATTTTACTGTCCTAAAATAATAATATATCACATACAAGTATACATTTCCCTGAGTCTTGCCGGTCTTACCTTTGTACGACAACATCACGTCAACCTACTACAAAACGTCAAATTGTCTCAACTGATATTGATCTCTACTTGTTGGACTTAAAGTCGAAAATCAAATTAATGACCTTTAACTATTTGGTTAGGTTGACCTGCCGTTGTCAGTACGTACATCAAGATGAAGTCTTGAATAAAACTTTTTTACCTCACATTTATTTATCCGACACAAAATGTGAAATCAGTCGACGCATGATAATTTTCAGTATTTTTGCAGTCTGCACTTGTACTACATTATAATTGTTGTTGTTGTCGTCCTATGGTACCCCAGTGGTACAGAGGGCCTTCGTGAGACGTCTCCATCCGCTCCTATCCTGCGCCTCTCGCTCGGCGTCCCTCCAACTCAGCCCGGCCGCCCGCAGCTCGGCGTCGACGGTGCGCTGCCATGTGTGCACCGGCCGGCCCCTCCGCCTGCTCCCGCGCGGCCTCCATGTAAACGCGGCCCTGGCAATGTTGTCCTCTGGTCTTCGGAGGGTGTGCCCTATCCACTTCCACTTCCGATGAGCAATTTCTTGCCTGATCGGGACTTGGTGGCATCGATTATGACATTATAATTCAATTGCTTATAAAATATGGTTTGACTTGTTGTTGTACAAAGTCAAAGGTGGTTGTTTTCAAGATGTTTTTCAGCAATCAAAACGCTTTTATTTTTCAAAGAGTTTAGCCGTGAAAAAAACTGCCTCAGGTCTGAACACGACCAGGTGACTTCACTGAGCTACCGAGGAGGATATTAGGTCGAGAAATTTACGCTTAAAACCAGAGTAGTAATTATTACTAGTTTTGTACCTCCAATAATACCTAATAAATATTCGATGTTTTTTTAAATTGTTAACGATGAAACAGATTTGATTTAAGTATTTTTTAACAATCAAAGAATTTTGTAAAATGGTTAGCTTTGCTTATAAAAGGTATCATTTTTTTAAATTATCTCTTGATTTATTTTGACACCACACTTTTATTGTAGACTCTTTATTGTAACTTATGTTGTTTTTTAGGGTTCCGTACCCAAAGGGTAAAAACGGGACCCTATTACTAAGACTTCGCTGTCTGTCCGTCTGTCCGTCTGTCCGTCTGTCCGTCGCTCTGTCACCAGGCTGTATCTCAAGAGCCGCGATAGTTAGACAGTTGAAATTTTCACAAATTATGTATTTCTGTTACCGCAATAATAACAAATACTAAAAACAACATAAAATAAATATTCCCATACAAAAAACCCGTTTTTTTGGCCGTTTTGGTACGGAACCCTTCGTGCGCGAGTCCGACTCGCACTTGACCGGTTTTATTATTAATAAGTATTGTTATTGATGAATGATTGACTGTAGATAGAGTCTGGAAAAATATGATTGACTTAAAATCAATTATTTGGTTATAACAATATAATACATTGTATGCTATTATTAATATTTTGTGTTTTGTACCTACATTTATACTTTACTAGTTGTTGCACGCGACTTCGTCAGCGTGTAGTGTTTAGGTGTATCTCGCGGGAATCTCACATTTTTGGGATAAAAGATTGCCTATGTGCTTTTCTAGAGTATTATCTATTTGTGTTCGAAATTTCATTCAGATGCGTTCAGCCGTAATTGAGTAATAAGCAACCATCCAAACTTTTACATAGTTTAAGTATGATTAGTTTAGTAAAGTAACGGCTTACAATCATCCCACTGCAGCGCAAAGGCCTCCATCATTGAATTCAAGTTACAATAGCCATGATGGGTACTGACAGGCATAATCACCACGCTTGCGGGTTGGTGATCACAAACCTGAGCACTGTTCGAAAAATCTAAGTTTTGCTGCCTGACCCGGGGATCCTACCCAGGACCCCGAGAACTTGGCCTGGTATTTAAACCATTAGACCAACGGGGCGTTGTAATCTGTATCTGTTAAAAAAACTAAAATTTTGCATGCCGATTTGCTTTTATACGAACCAAAGAATGGAAACAGCATTGTAAACCATATAAATACTTATTGTATTTCTAGTTTTTAAAAGATTTTTCTGCTGGATCACTGGGATTTGAACTCGAGAACGGCCGCTGCTATTGTAATTCCAGAAAATTTGTATCGATGAAGCAGTTGCTTCAATCTCATTAGTTTACTTTAGTTTTGCTTAAGTTCCTGCCTTTCACGTTTAATGTACCTACTTAGGTTTTTGAATACTTTTGCACAAAAAAAAAGAAATAACGGGAACCATAAATACAAAAACTTTTTTTTATTCTACCTTTGTCAGTAAACTTATTCTTACATCAGTTACCTATATCTACCCTTAATGTGTCTCGAACTGGTATTCGCAAGGAGCCCGGAATTTAGTATTAAGAAGTATTAATTGTAGCTTAGTTAGGCCACAACTTTATTTTTATCTCGATCACAGCTGGCCATTGTTGCAATACGAAAAAAAAAACACCTGACCGATATCACGTGTGACTTACGTAACATACTATAACATCCACCTTAAACACTGAAACGTTATTATTAAAACACATGTTGTGAATACTCATTTCAATTAAATATGTATGTTGAAGAGTATTAGAAGAGAGCCATTATAAAAGATAATAAAACTCAAGAAGACATGCTAGGTATATCCCGCTAACATACAGACAAACTTTTTGACACTTTTCTAGGGTTCCGTAAAGACTTTACAAAGAATAAGTTCACTATTATTACACACACACACACACACACACACACACACACACACACACACACACACACACACACACACACACACACACACACACACACACACACACTTTTTCTCTTAGTTAAGTTTTCTGAATTTAAATTATTATGTAAATGTAGGTAAGGAATTTACAAATTTTGAAAACCACTTTTCTATATATTCTCTGATGTGTCTGACAGATTTCCACAACGTTATTATAGGAGTGCCACTTCATTGGTATCAAAGCACTGTTTGAAATGATGTTCACATTTTATTTATTTATTTAATAATAGTTTAAAATTGGTCTGTTGTGATTGAATACGTAATTTCTTCATTCTCACGGTACTCATTGACTCTGTGGAAAGACTGAATTGCCTTTTTTTTTGAATGAATTGTCGTTTAAGCTTTTGCAATAATTAAGAAACCCCAAAAACAGTTATACCTTGTATAACCTATATCTTGGTTGCCAATAAAGCTTACTTAACAAGTTTCATATAGCAAATGAAATAAAGTAATATGCTGAAGATTGAAAATAATACGAAAATAATTTTAGATGTCTTCACAATTTCCTCGTAAGGGTCCTGATAAAGGTCCTTAAAAGGATACAGAGTAAGCGTTGCTTAGCAACTTTCCATCCATTTATAGTGCAGTAGGTACCTAGTGTACAAAACGCACCTGGCTCCCATAATACGAGTATACTCGTACAATATTAATTTTGTTTTTTAATTTTTCTATATATATAATTTAATTTCATGTTGACTTGTGATATTATTAGAACATCCTCTTCAATTACAACTGATTTAAAAAACAAATATTGTGATTACTTATAAAACAGTTGTTAGAAGATATAAGAATCAGATTATCATTAACATTTTCATACTCATGAACGATAATGGTATGTATAAAATATGACAAAATATGGACCTCAATAATCGTTTTTCACTCTCGACATTAAGCTTCCATTCAAAAGAACTTAGTATATATGTCATATATACATTCGCAACAACTCTCCTCAATTGCTTAGATGTGACCTCTCAGTGTCACACGTGTCACATCTAAGCTGAAATGTTTATTAGGTACCTACGTACTAGCGGACCCCGCGAACATCGTATCATTTTGACGTCTTAAATGGGTTTAGGCGCATTAGGGCTCATTCTCACTATGGCAACCGGCTCGCTAATGGACTACTTCTCATTATGGCCACTTCTCATTTTGGCTACTTCTCACTTGGGCTACTTCTTATTAGAGCTACTTCTCCTTAGAGCTACTTCTCATGAGGGCTACTTCTTATTAGGGCTACTTCTCTAAATTTGGGAATGTTTATTGAAATATGTTGATTTTATTAAAATTAAAGTAATCAAAAGAAGTGACACCTAGTTGATTTATTTATTTAATATATATGACCATTCCACACCATACATTCCATATACCACCACTGTAAGTCTTGATGGTCCTTTTAGAACCTGATTGTTAGTAGTACTGAGAGTTTCACGATTATGACTGTGAATTATTATGAATTACGGCTCCTTTTAAGGGTTCCGTTCCCAAATGGCAAAAAACGGAACCCTTATAGATTCATCAAGTCTGTCTGTCTGTCCGTCCGTATGTCACAGCCACTTTATTCTGAAAGTATTAGCATGACACAGTCTTCTAAAATGACATAGAGGTTCCTAAAACCATTTTTTCCAAAAGGCTGACATTTGGAAGATAGCTTCCAAAGTGGTAAAATAAGTGTCGGGGAACCCCCTAAATTTTAAAAAAAGCAAGTGAAAATTTTTGAAAAAATACATAATGCAGATCTTAACAAATACTTTCAACGAAAATTGGTTCGAACGAGATCGAACTGGTAGTTTTGAAAATCTAGCACATTTTCAACAACAGCAAACATAACTTTGTCCTCCATACAAACACTATGAAAAACAAATTTATTTTTGCAGTCATCAAAATATTGTGGTATTTTTGTTTAACTTGGTACGGAACCCTCAGTGCGCGAGTCCGACTCGCACTTGGCCGGTTTTTTTGTAAGGCAGATCCTAGTGATGAGCCTGCATTAAAGTAATCGTATGGGTTTTTTATCGATTAAAAATACCTTGCTTGTAATTCAGCTCGTACATTTAACTGGTACTTTAAAATAACTTACAATATGTTTAACCTAACTAGGTCGTAAACTAAAATGGAGATGGGCCGGACATGTAGCCAGACTCACGGACCATCGCTGGACCACAAATACAACATCTTGGATAGGGCCACCAGGCAACAGAAAAAGGGGCAGACCAAATGCGCGCTGGGCAGACGATGTAATAAAAATAGCAGGCGCACACTGGATGCGAGTA
This sequence comes from Anania crocealis, assembly GCA_949315895.1. NCBI lineage: Eukaryota > Metazoa > Arthropoda > Insecta > Lepidoptera > Crambidae > Anania > Anania crocealis. The sequence continues at coordinate 6,192,688 of OX438856.1, forward strand.
GCAGAGGATAGAGAACATTGGTCATCTCTGGAGGAGGCCTTTACCTTCCACTAAGAGGGGTTCTTGCAGTTAAACATTTATATCCACAAAAACTTCTATACTACATTAAAGAGAATTTGTAATAATTCATTAATTGGATTAATTAATTGATGGATGGACTTTAAAAATAATCATTTAATTAATTTTGCATGTACACTATTTTATATTGGCAATCACTACTCTAAACTGTAAAGCAAGAAATAAAAGGCTTTTTATTTTATTATTTATTTATTATTATTTATAACTAGGTCGTATGGCCTGCAACAGTGGACGTGGGGAGCCAGGGGTAAAATTTTCCACCATTTACCAGGAATAAATTCCTACATGCTTTTAATTTAACTTTAAGGAGTAGTTAATAAAATTGGTTTAAGTGTAATGCTGTTGATTCATTGAACTATGCAATTAATTAGTATACCTTTGTAAAAAAGGTACGACTTAGACACATAAATCCTAGTTAATAATAAGTAATGCATGAGATAGTGACGTGTCATAAGTAATAGTCGTAAAAAACAACGCGGAAATTACATAACGTTATGCTGCGTGTTATTGATATTCACGAGACCACGATTAACTCAATGCTGATGGTACATTAATAATCATGTAAATTAGCTGTTTAGTTGCTGTAATTTTCCTAGGCTGTCAAAAACAAGACCAATGAAAAGGAGACGGTTCTCAGACATACACATGACCAAGCATAATTCTTAACCAGAATGACCTTTTTTGGTCCATTTATTTTCGATTCGATTATTTGGTCTATTGTTATATAAAACTAGCGGACTCCGCTTACTTCTTATCGCCTCACATGGTCTGTGCCTATTTGATTTTGACGTCTTAAATGTCACTGTCATCAAATATGGTTTGGTTAGAAAAATAATCACGAAATACATTTTTTTTAATGTTTAAGTTGCCACCGTTTTTAATTCTTACTATCTTATTTCTGACGAAGACAAATCTAAAAACACAAAAATCATAAAAATCGGTCCAGTTCTCGAGTTATAAGTGGTAATAACTAATACGACTTTCTTTTGTACAACGTGCATTTTGAACCTCCTGACAAACGAAACCTACGTTATGTAACCACTATGAAGAAAAAATACGTCATTTGTTTTTTGTCTCGTTGATTGTTGTATTAAAATTTGGATGGTGATTAAAATTTCATCTGTATAACACAAACGTAGCGCGTGGAAGCTATTCCGCGGGAACCGTACTTGTTCCAGGATAAAATATAGTTATTTTATATAATCCTTCTTTATCTTATATACATTATGAAACAAAGTCGCGTTAGTTACACCACTTATAACTCGAGAATGTAGTGTATGTATCACCTCTCCCCGCACTAGGCACTTAATTAGTATTTAAGATTAGGATAGCCCAGTACAAAAATGTCAAAATAAAGCACCTAGGAAATGTCCTCCAAAAATCTAAAACTTTGGATACGGCTTCCTCGCATTCGCACACACTTTTTACGCGATGCGCCTCTCATTTATTCATTACGATAATATTCATAAGTTGTCGATTTTTCTTTTATACCTTCACAGGCTTAGAACCGAAAAAAATTTAAACTTTGTTGCGAAAAATATTTTCGCCTGAAAACTTGACCTATTATTACCAATGATATTTAAAAAGTATAGATAGGTTATGCACTTACAAAACTATCGAAATATCTGTGCCGCTTGCGAACAACTGCACACATGCGTAATTCTTATTTTGTCCTTGTCATACTCGTAAAAAGAACAATTACTTTCTCTTTTATGGATTTGAAAAGACCTAACAATTGTGACGTTTTAGGGACGCATATTGAGAGCGTATGTAACATATCTATTACTTTTTAAATATCATTGCCTATTACAGTATATTTTTAATTTCATAAACTGGCTCCAAAAAAGATACTCAACGACTGCAAAAAAAAATGACGGTGATGAAAATGTTATACTGTTTTTCTAATGCGAATAAAATTGAATTATGAATGACCTCAAAGAAATTAATGTATGGAAGTTATTCAAGTCAACCACATAATAACCTATTCAAACAAAGTAATGTAATGAATGAAATATAACACTTTTGCAATAAATTGCGTTTTATTACTTCATATATTTAAAAAGACAATGTAACCAGTAATAAATATTTATTTGTTTACATTATGAGCGCATTTAATGAGTATTCAATTTAACATATAAACATGTACTTACAATGGTCATCTACATACTTTTGTGATGTGGACGACCTTGTTAGGATAGAATAGAAAATAATTTCATAACTAACACAAGGCTTATTGTAGACAACGGCAGGTCAACCTATCCAAAAAGTTAAAGGTCATTGAATTGATTTTGAACTTTAAATCCAACAAGTAGAGATCAATATCAATTGAGAAAATTTGACGTTTTGTGGTAGGTTGACGTGCTGTTGTCTGTACCTACATATTATTATATGTAATTTTTTTACATAACAGGTCGATACTAAAAAATAATCGTATTTGTAGAGACCGTTATGTTACTTTTATTTATAAGAAATTCCTTAACATCTCTTGAATGAAAACTGTTTTACTTAATGATGTAAATTTAGTTTTGAAGCTTCCACAAGTATGTTTTTTTTAACCTACGAAAAAAAGTGGAAATTATCAATTCGACACGTATACTTTTTATGCACATTATTTTCCTGGTAGACTGCTTTTATTAAAAATGGTCACATTATTGGGAAACGCATACACTGGAAAAACAAGTTTGTGATATTGCTGAAACAAATTAGGTTAATGTAATATTAGTCTATTGTTGATATGTTGTTATTACCTTTGTGATCAATTTTGGCATCAGTTACAGTTCTCTTTCAAATAAGAATGCTATGATGCCATTTGCTTTTACATATTTTGAGTCCCTTCCGACTTATCACCCTGTATTTGCGCAAGTCTACCGGATTTAATCGGAGTTGACAAAGTTGACCGCGTAAAAGGTAACTGAAACACGTTTTTTTACCTACGCCATAGCAGTAAAATGACGCTGCTACAAGTACGAACGTAAGTAAATCGTAACAACTCATGTTACATGATTAAAGTGCATACTTACTCGTAGTACTCGTAGTTATAATCCAGTGCTACCAAACCTTTAAAATCTAGTATTTTTTTATGTTACACTACTTCAAACATTTATCCTTTAAAAAAATCTTACTACTTCATCATCCTTTAAGAAAATCTTACTACTATAAGTAAAAGTCTGATAAGATATTGATGAATTTAATGATATGATGAAATTGTTATGGTCAGACAAAGTTAAATTATCGTTCTATTCTTGAACCTGCACAAATTTTACCAAGGAAACTCGGAAATCGAGGATTAAATAGCTGTTTCATACAAAGCTTTATATGTACTGCTTGATTAAATAAATTCTCAATTTTCGAACATAATTATTATTGTTATAATATTATTATTAACGGAAGCATTCCTGAGGAAACCTTATTTTTAATGTTATCATTTATTTATAAAATTATAAACGAGGTAGACAATGTAAAAACTGTGGAATTTCCATAATAAATTAAATAAAACACACACCGAAGGTAATTTCTAGTCCTACTTACATGATTTTAAGTACTCTAATTATGTCAGTGTTTTCTAGCGAGTTTTTATCATAGCGTCAGAATCAAGAAAAATTTTATAAAAATCAACGAATGTCGAAAAAGTGTCTTTCGATCTCCTTTTTGTAATTTATTACTAATTTTGACTTACGTGATCCCAGAACTAAACCAACAGTGACGTAGAAACACATATATCGATATTTTGTCAAAACTTCTTAAAAAAGTAACAATTACGAGCTAAAATTCAGTACAGGTTCAGTGATATATTTGTTACTGTGCAATCTGATTCCACAGTCACAATCATGTGTTTATGATTCAATTGAGTTGATTCTAATGCAGAAGAACTAGGTGTGCTACCGCTGGCCAGGCGTAAGTACTAGCCGCTAGTGCGTAGTAAGAGCTGCATACGAAACGTCAGTGTAATTGCGTTTCGATCATTGCTACCGGTGCAACTGCATACGACAGAGCATTTTCCTTGCCACCTCGCCATGACACCGGTCGTGGTCAACGTGCATCAGGGCAACATTACAGGCGTGATTTCGTAAACATCCTAATATCAATCCATACCGCCGGTAAGTACGTTTAACATTTTAAGGTTTGAGATAGGTCATGTCACGTTTATTTCGCTCCAATGCCTACATAAATATGCAATTAGCATAATAAATTAACATAACAGCGGTTGCCTGTACCGTGTCAATATAAACACATGACATTGTGAATATTAATTACGAATTGTTGTATTACAATGACTTCCGTCCATTTTATATTTTATTTATGTTAACGTTATCATATTTTTAAATTAGCATCATTTGCATTTTCTATTAATTAATACATAACAGTCAATCGTAATGCCCTTGAACAGTTGCTAGGCTTGCATCATTTATATTTTCACGGTTTTTTCTCAAGTTTACAAGAACGTTATTTAAAGTAAGTACCTATATTTTTTGTATTCTTACAATTTACCGCAGGATACGTTTTTTTTTAATGTGACAGATAAGAATAGATATCCAATGATTTATTCTTGATTTTGATTGGTCAATTATTATTAATTTTTGATTAGTGTTATTTCAACATTTACTTATTGATTGCATTAAACGACGAACATTCAGAGTCATTGGGCAAGGTTGTGTTGTTTGTTATCGTGGTGACCTTACAGGAAGCCATAAAGTGCTGATAATGAAAATTTACTCTACGCGTAATAATGCGTATAACGTACCTACCTCCTACTTCAGGTGCAATAGCACTGCAGATATATGTATGTTATATATTTGTTTTTCATACATTTTTTTAGGAAACAATTGTAGCTGCCGATAAACGAAGCGGTATGCCACTTATTAATTCAAAAGAATAAATTTTATCGTATAATCATAGAAGCTATTCTTTCTACGACCGGACTATCTGGATTTCCAAACGATCGCTCTGGAATCATGAGGTTCCTCTGCGCCACTTTCTCTCTGGTCATGTGATTAAATCTGGTACAAGAGAGTCAAAATCGAGCACTTTCAAAAATTAATAAATTTATGAAAATGACGAATCTTATAACTTAAATAACTTAAAATTGGCTCACAGCAATCCTTCAGCTTTGGTGCCATATAAACTTTTGTGCCTAATGACTAGTTCTAAGCATACGTAACATATTTTTTTTGTTGGCCGGCACTTTGTTGAAAGGCCCAAAAAAAGATCTCCTTTATCCTTTAGTTCAACGTAATAGTGTTCAGGTAAACTCAAGAAACCAGTAAGACCTTGTTAAGTTTTAATTTCTTTGGAAAACCAAGGTACTATAGAGGTTGGTTGAGGAACAACAGATATTAAAATAAAGTTTGTTGCCGCCTACTCGTTACATCTTACATCAAATAATTGCTAATATTAGTGCTGACTGACACTACGATTATTTCTAATGAATAGACGATAATCATTCACTATTATTGACACTTAGCGTGTTACGTGACTGAATAAATCGGCATGAATCGTTACTATGTACGCATTGCATGAATGATTTTAATGATTCGCTTTTAAATGATTGTAAACAGACGTTTAATGGACATTGTAGGAGGAAACAAGGAATTGTTTAAACATTATCGGTACCTTGCGGATTTTCAAGGACAAAAATGGTTCAGTATTTGGAATCTTGGCAAAATTTGGATGACTGGCCTTTATCATCATCATCATCAGCCTACATTAGGTCACTGCTTGACACAAGTATCGCCAAAAGAATGATTGTGCCAGAATCGCCACGCTTGGCTAAAGAGGCCTATATGTCTAGCAGTAGATTGATATCTGGCTGTTAATTGATGTTACCTTGACATCTCCCAGTGCAATATCAATACAATATTATGGAATGACTTTCGCTGTCTGCCTAGCTTATTAACCTAAATACCTATGTATTTCAGTGTGCAGACCACCATGTACATTAGTGTCAAAATTTATTTCTAAAACATTAAGAACCTACTAAGTTTTATCTTAAAGAAATATGTGTATGGCATAAAACCAGAAGGTTTTAATTAAGTAGCTCATGTACTTACCATATTTATTTCTAAAAACAAGTAAAAAATAATTTTAAAATAATATCCATTGTGGCTCTCAAAATGGTGTAATAGCAGTTTCAGTACGGAATAGCTAGTGAATATAAAGGAAGGTGGTAGTTAGTACGCGCAGACGTCACTGAGCCACACAAAAGCAACTTACATAAAAGTGGGAGCGGGCTTTTCTCATTCTCAGATTGTTACCGTGGCCCGGGCGATACATAACTTTAACTTCCGAAGCACACGCTCTGAAATATTTATTCCTGAAACGTAAAGATCGGGGTGGGGGTGGCTGGGGGGCGGTTTATCCCGCGGTTTCCTTCCCGCCGTGTTTTACTTCGAGAATGGGAAGTCGCCGGCGACGGGTCGATATCGGCAAAGATTACGAATGTAGAGATAGATATTGAGATTCAGTAAAAAAAGGAAATGAATTATAAATTAAGAACATAGGTTTCTACCTAAAAATCACGTCGTGATCCAAATTAATCCAGATTTTTAATTCAATATTTATAGTTTGTTAAACGTGCAATCTCTTTGTCTGTAAATCAAACGTTTAACTGTCCGTTACATAAAATCGTTGAGGGCTCTTTTGTCCTCAAAATTCAGAACTCTTTTTAGACTTTCCCTTACTCATGTCAACCAAACTTTTTTTTTTTTTTTTTGAGGAAATGAAAGCTTTATTGATAGTCTTTTATCTCTAGTATAACTCTATCTAGTGGTAATTGACATCAAATAAGATCTGCAGTCTATAAAGATAAGCATTAATGTCTATAAAGTGATAGCATCGATTCAGTGAACAAATTATTTGCTTTCATAGTAAGTTTTTTTATAAAATACCGTGTAATGTCATAAAATTAATATTTTTAACTAGTCTTTGTAGTTGGCGGAGTACCTTGTGTCCCGCTAACTAGACACATACAAAACCACGTGAAGGTTTTAATAAAACGTGACACTAAAGTAAAGTTACGGCCTATAATCATCCCACTGCAGGATAAAGACCTCCATCATTGAATTCAAGTTAAGACAATGTATCTTAGTCCAACCACTTCAAAGTAGTGTCCCTTCTACACTTCTGACAGCAGAGGCTAGTGCTCTATGGTTGTTCCCCGACCTCCAGTGGGGGCCCCCACCGTTCGATTGTCTGCGGAGGCTGCCCCGCCGGTGCCATCTGATGTGCGGAGAGCACTCCAGATCTGCATAGATCGTTGCCTTCGTTTTTTCCCTATCGAAAAATCAATACCCACAGTTTCATAAAGTCGGAAGAGGGACACTCCTTAATTTTATTAGAACCTAATTTTTAAGTATTTGTTGCCAGCATATTTCCTGTTAAGTACTTATTTTTCATCATAGATTTGTTGATTTTTTTAACACATCTTTCAACCACTGTTTGAATATATTGTTTTTTTTTAATTACTATTATTAATTCTTTTAAATACATAATGTAGGTTTATAGCACTGTCATCTCTCCTCCTATATTAGGTACCTACCTACATTTTAAAAATGGGTCACAAATTCGTAGGCTAGAATGGAATCGTACATAATGTGAAATGGTTCATCCCATTTCCGTAGCAAGTTTCCGGCGCACCCTCAAAGGGAAAGAGGCTCAAACACCGCGCAGTAAAGCCTTCGAATCCAGCAAAACAAATACAACGAACATTCCAATGCTAGATATCACTGGCCCCGCCCACACAGTCGGCATTACGACTGAGCCTTCCCATTGGCTGCCACGATGCCTTCTTCATTTGGAATTGGTTATTTTTTTTCTACAATTGGAATTGGAACTGTCGGTTTGTTCTGTTCGAGTCGGAGCGCATGCGTTGGAGGGCGTCTACGGGACGTAAACGTAGATTCGTCGCGACGAATGTTCTGTTGGATTGCTCTCTCTATTCCCATTCGTATTGCATTTCGAATGTATTTGTGGCCACGTAGCCGTACTGCGCAGTCGTCACGTTAAGGCTTTCATTTGTAAGGGTACTATTGGGTATATGATAGACATGGAGGAAGTTGTGTAAACTATTAATGTGTTACAGAGGTTGGTGAGATGATGCTACGTCTTGCTAAAATAAAATCCTTAATTCTTTTACAGTGACTTATTTTCACAGAGTCACTTTTCTTATTTACAGGAAAACTTAGGGGAACTTTATAGATCCTATTAGAAATTCTTACATATGTATGATTAGTGTCATTGTAATCATTGTTTGAGTCATTATGTTTTTGAAATAATTATATTTACACAAGAAAGTAGTTTTATTTTCATCCTGCAGGTATTGTTAATAAAAAAAAAAGTCATTCTTAATAGATAATGTGCAACATCGTGCAGACTAATGCAGACTACTATAGACTCGCAGTCCACGGTAGCTGAAATTAAAACAAAAGAGCTAAAAATAAGTAAGAACTAATAAAGAAAAGAAATACCTATGCTTTGTTCAGTACTATAAATTATATGTGAAGCGGAAATTTCAGACCTTCTTAAATTTAGAATGCTTCTGCGGGCGTGGGAATTTCATCAACCTTGGCCGGTGCATTGTATGCAATAACGCGCCCACAACCACATTCGTCGCACCCTTCATCGGGCAAAATCCCAGTGTCACAGGGCATACAGTCTACAATGTCCCGGTGGGCCCGGAGACAACTGTAATATCACGTTGGCGTCTAGAGCTGGCTCTGTCCGGAACAATTTCATTTGCGACTGGGCGAGGATAGCGTTGTAATTACAACAACAATCGATAGAGGCGCCACCGTCTGCCGCACGTTTAATCTCGCCAGAATCAAAGGACCGTCGCCTCACACCCACCCCTATACCAAACACCTCCTACTCAATGACGAGCTACGACGATACAGCCTACATCCGGAACCATATCGTCGTCGGTGCTGCAACATTACTATTCACCTCCTACTCAAGCTGCAATGTAAAATAATCCGTAAATTCGAAACATGTTTTGTAGTGAAAAGTTTGTCTCTAAGCCTACAACAGTGAAGGTATGACTAGATGTCCCCAGACCAGATAGTTGCATTTTCAGAATGCAGTATATACAGTTTTCCTGTGGTACTTTCAGTTACTACGATGTACTATGGGTAACTATTTGTAGTTGTACCCTATTTGATCAGTAGACAGTTTGATTTTCAAACAGAATAAAAATGCTTGTTAGGTTTGAGCTTTAAATTATCTTGATTGTTTTTTGTGTACTTGATGTTTATTTGTTTTATTGTTTTATGCGTAGAACTTTTAAGAGTTAAGCCATGATTATGATTACACGATTCTTTAATAAGGAATTCTACAGCTTATATTGAGAACACTACGCTTGAAGTTGTTAACCATAACGTATACCTGGCCTAGCTAGCTGATAGGTAAAGTTCGGCTGCGTAACGGTGCGGAGCTCATTTGGTAAACTAAGAAAAATCTCCTAGTCTAAATTACTTACCTCAGTGTCTAGTGCTGGCTTAAAAAACTTGGTAGTTTAAAAAAATTGGGTCATAAGAAAGCTCAATGCCAGAAGGTTGGCAATGAAGAGAGGGATGTTTGGTATTTCGCTGCACTATAGAATCAAGAATGAGGAAACCGTAGAAGAGGAGAACATGGTAATAACTGATATCGCTCATGGAATTGCTGAGTTTAAGTGGGCGGAATATAATATAGCAAGAAGAATCAATGGCAGTAAAATGCCATTCTTGAACCTGCAACTGCGTACCAGGTGGACTGGCGATCTGGTGGAGATCGTGGAAAGTCGCTTAATGCGGGTGGCGATGGATGGATAGCAGTAGGCTTCGTTCGGCTGAGACGATAACGATAAATGATAGTTAAATGTATTTTTAAGGTAACACAAATATAATAAAATTATTATTGAAACGAAGTTCCTTATCGCGCGTTGCGAAAGGGGGCTAGACGGAAAAAATTGTAACGACATTTTTTGAACGACACTTTTTGCTATAGTTGTAAGCCGTGCGGCGTGCGCGTGTTTCTCTGTCTGAGAGAGGGAGAGGGAGAGGAAGAGGGGGAGAGAGAGGGGGAGGAAGGGCAGAGGGAGGGCAGAGGGGGAGAGAGAGGGTGTGAGAGAAAGAGAGGGAGGGGGAGGGAGGGAGAGAGGAAGAGGGAGAAAGGAATCTACATAAAAATAATGTGTATACATGAAGTGACCTCCGCTTATTTTCTCGACTTTAAAGATCTTCGAATTCAAGTGTTTATTAAAATCGCCTATATTCCGAAGGCAACATTTTAGTTCGGCTCCTTAGTAAAATATTTAGTATGTTTTTAGCTGACATTATGCTAACAGTAGTCGCCATACAATTACTTATTAATATAGTACTAGGTACTAGCTACTACCAATGTATTTAATGAGGAGACCTGTTTACTTTGTTGATACTTGAGTCTTAAGTCACATGGCGCACAAACACGTGACCAAATGACGTTACACCTATCATCATTGCTTCGGTCAAGACCTCTTGTTCTTTGTAAGTGACCCTTGGAGTATTATTACGATGTTATTTATAACACTCTCACACTGGTACACTCTACACACCTTCTCAATGAGTTAAAATTTAAAAATATGTAATGAAAATGTTAAAGAATTAAATTATGACCCAAGATTTAATTGCCACACTCTGCCCATAGTTGCCCTCGTTCCATTGCATCGATTTCACAGATCTATAATGTTTTAAACGTGCATCTAAAGACATTTATTTAGCGGTTAAAACTAACTATTAGTCCATATTTTCGATGTCCAATTAAATATTACTTTCTGATTTAGTGAAATATTTTTAGATATGATCATAACATCTTACGTGCATCTTTCTTTTTAACTGGCAATTTCTTGCGATAATGAACAACTGAATTTGAAGTTTTTTAGTCTACATGGGTCCACTGCTAGATGCAGGCCTCTCCACAATGCCAAATATACGTCGTGTATGTTTTTAATTGACATCAATAGTTGGAGAACGGAGTAAATCATAGAAATCATTCTGTATAATTTTAGATAATAAAAAATAGATAGACCTAGATTTAGATAGACCTAAACTTTGGATCTTGTACAGACAACGGCAGGTCAACCTATCCAAAAAGTTAAAGGTCATTGAATTGATTTTCAACTTTAAGTCCAACAACTAGAGATTAATATCAATTGAGAAAAATTGACATTTTGGGGTAGGCTGTCTGTACTATAACTGCCTGAATATTCTCATAATCAAAATTATGATGAACAATTTGCAGGCGGTCCAGCATAAAGTGAGTTTGCCACCGAATGCCGCGGAATGAAAGCTGCACGGACGCGTGTATCGATTGTCAATAATTTGTGCTCGTCGCTAGCGGTTAGACTTAGCTCATTGTTTGCCTGAAATTATTTGCAGCCACAAGCTCGCGTCCCCTTTGAACGGTATTAAAATTTTAAACAATAGAACAATAGAAGCACTGCGACAAAATGTGCACGATATTTTTAAAGTTATTTTCTTATGTATTATAAGATAAACTTACTTTTCTTACTTATTTCCAAATTATGTACTTCTAAAGTTATTTACAATAAAAATACATTAATTAATTATGTGGTTCCATGTAAATTATTAGGATCAATAAAAATTGTATCAAAATTTCTGCAATCATAAGAAGTAAAATCTTAAAAAGTACATACAATAAAAATTCTTATAAAAACATAAATTTTCTATATTGCTAATTTTAAGCTATTGCATAGCTTCTATCGCGGGCCATGAGCGCGCGTGGAGACCGAATCCAGAAATTCCGTAACAAAAATAATCTAACACCCACACCCACACACTCGGGGCGAGGCACGATCGAACAATTTCGAATTTCCGAAATTTAAAAGAATTTAGAAGAAAATAAGGATTTTGACAGTATGGTTGCCTATGGTAACCATATCTGCCAAAATAACAGAAAAAGTTTATTACAAAAGTCAAAATTAGAAAATACATAAAATTATAAAATTAAGCTATTGCATAGCTTCTATCGCGGGCCTTGAGCGTGGAGACCGAATCCAGAAATTCCGTAACGAAAATAACCTAACACCCCTCACTCAGACCGGCACAGCGGTGATACTTTTTAGTTTTATAATTGCATAAGTTGATAAAAAATGCTATGCAATAGCTTTACCGCGGCAGTCTCCGAGTGCCACACGTCTTTTTTTTATGCTAGAATTTTACTTAATTAAAAATATTAACTACTTACACCTAAACAGTACTGTGAAGTAACATTAAAATTGTTTCAAGAAACTAAACACTTCTGTTACCTCCGATTTGTAAATAAATGTTGTTTTCCTAATATTTACCTAGTAAACGTCTAAATGTCCACCAAGAGGTGGCGATGTTTGGGTAAATTAAATCTAGTAGTAACTTTCGAGTCAGTTATCAAGAAGATGGACAATTCTTCACCTTATGGTGTCTTCTGTACTAACCTTTTCACTATGGACTTGTAAACGAAATACTGAAATATAATTTTGACTATCAAACATAACTATCACTTAGTTACAGCAGGCTGGAATCAAGTGTACAATCTTTTACAATTATAACTAAGAAATTAATCCAGCATTCAAAGTGTTTTAAAACTTTAAATTTATCCGCAACACAAAGACGTCGCATCATAAAACCTTTTCCTCCAGTTTATTGCTTACTAAAGCAATCAGCTTAAAATTAAATTTTCTCGAGAACATTCTCAAAGGATTGAAACTCAATGCACGTACGAAAATTCCCAGTACAACAACAGCAAATAGATAACAAGTCAAAATAGATATGTATATGTAAAAGTAGAACAAGCCACCTACGAGTTGGAACAACGAACACATATAAAGCAGCTCTGCTCCAGCGAGCGCTAGCACTCGAAATCCTGAAACACTAGAACGTAACTGTGTTACAGCGGTGAAAACGTACTACGAGATCAATTAAGATATTTCCATTGTCTTAAATTTATTGATCCACTCTTTTCTACCCATAATGCGTTTCTAAACCGTTGATCAGATTGTGGCAAAAAATCTGTCATATAGTGTGTCGATTAGTGTGTGGAGAAAAGTTTCTAAACCAAAAGACCACGTGAACGCAGTTGCGGACAACAACAAGGTAACACAGACAGTGTACAACACAAGCGACCCTATTGATAACTTCGCTACAGAACAGATATCCAGACTCATTTCATCCAGGCAGCCTTGATAAAGCCCGACCCGATGATCGATACTATTGCTAAATGACTAAAAACAAAAAAAAACAAAAAAATTCAGAAAATTAAGGTAATTCTTAAAATTTTTTTGCACAAAAACAACGCTCATTATATTCTTGTTATACGAGTACTTACCCATTTGGTACCGTCAGTTTTTTCAGTGATGGCTGTGATGGACCATCACAATCGGCCTTAGATAAAATTTTGGGTAAAAGAGGTTGTAAATGTAGACAAAATATATTATTTGTGTAACTAGCACAGCTACGTTCTAGTGGCAACGCTACTTATAGAATAGGAAGCGAGTGTAGGTAATGGCGCAAAATAGTGACGCAGTATTATTGCAGGGGGAGGCTGGTCTACCTTCCCACTCCAAGACCCCCCACTCCCGGAGCGACTGAAACGGCCGCGAGAAAAATAAGATCCGCACTCCGTCCCGCTTATTCTTAGGAAAAGCTTTTTGTATATTTTTTTAGATATTTCTCGTCTTTGTGTGGGTGGGTAAATAATGCGAATGTCGGTTTGGCTATGTGAGCGTTGATCTTTGACTCGTGTTGTGGACTTGGGAGGTATTGGAAATAAGTATTTAATTGAATGAAGACTTTGTTGGCAAATGAGCTTGTCTCGTGGCTACGTAGATAAAGTAAAAGTAAAAACGGAAGATTTTAAGAAGTACACTTAGTAAACCTTCCTAAATTATTTTTACAGTCACATTATTCCTAAATTATTTTTACAGTCACATTATTTTAGATCAAATTTACAGAGGCTAGTCTCGCCTCGTCTACAAAAAGCCGATACTTTGAAGATTTAGCTCAAAAGTTCACTAAATCACACACATGGTTTGACTTTTTCCCGTTAATACGAGTATATTTATTCATTATTTCGCAAGTTTTTGAATAAAATTACATTTAAATATGATTCTGAGATGGGGCATACAAAATATTAACTTTGTTCTTTCAAAAGAAAAGTATTTTTCCGGTAGAAATAATCAGATCGGTGGATATGGGTGTATCTAACACAAAGTTTTCGCCATATTTTAGGTTAAGATATTTTTAAAATTAAATAAATGGCGTAGTCATTTCAATATACAATGTCAGGCAATTGATCAATTCAGGTCTATACTAGTAAGTTCGTTATTTTGGTAATGTTTAATTCACAATTACATCTTGATATATTTTGTTTAGCTTGCGTAGATTTCTACTCTACTACGGCATACTGGCACAGCAGAGCATCGTCCTCTTATACTCTTATCTATCTTATTGACGACCTCCGTGGCGGGGTGGCGTACACACCGGTTTTCAAGGTTCGATTCCCGAACGGGTCAATGTAAAAAAAGTGCTTTTCTACGTCTTCTCGGGTCTGGGTGTATGTGGTACCTTCGTTGTTTCCTGTTTCCAAAATACGAGTGCTTCCGTGCGGGGCCCCCGCCAAGAGCGCGAAGCAAACACTGCCGTACCATCCTTTACTGGAACCATTTCGCCGCATTTTCAGGCCCCTATTTGAGAACTTCTGGATAAGACTAGAACGCAGAAATTTTCATCATCCAGTAAGCTATAATCACATATTTAAAATCCAAAATTTGAAGTCTGTAGGTCATTTAGTTCCGAAATTAAGCGAAAGCAAAGTTTCGCATTTATGACACTCACTCACTCACTCACTCATGATCATCAAAATAGAGCTAGTACTTCCCATAAACTCAGAGAGCTGAAATTTGGTAGAGAGTTAGGGTTTAATGGCCACATAAAGGGAAAACTATAAAAACTAGGATAATCGAAGATCTGGAGTACCTGGTGACCCTGATTAGAAAACACAAGAGCCCAACCAAACTATTAGAGATCGACATACCGCCTTTACAAAAAATATTCAACTTGGTGGGCGGCTTCATTTGATGTCAAAAACCGAAGGTCTGAAGTATCTGATGAAGAACCCTCAGCTGATCTCAGCTGTATTAGAGATATGGTAATGCCCCCTTCTACTATTGGTACACGAAAAAATCGACTGTCATTGCAAAAATCCAGCGTAGTGGGACACATCTTCTAATTTAATTTAGCCTATAGCGTCCCACTGCTGGGCGAATGCCTCCCCTTCTGCTTTTAATACGCATATAAATAAAATTAAAGAAAAACTCTGGATAAGACTAGACTGGCTTTTATACTTATACTTACAAGTTTACAAGAAGAAATAGTCAAACGAACGTCGCCAGAACCGGTACCCATTGACGATGGAAAATTGCCACTTGGAAAACGTTGATTCAATAACCAGTCAATTGTAGGCTTGATAAAGCTGCGTATTTCAATAATACTTATGTATAGGCGAGCCAGAAAGTAACAACAGATATAACATTACGTGTAAACAAAATTGACTTGTATCCACTAACGTTTAAAGAATGTTCAATGGCCAAGTCACACAACATTAACTATAATAATAAAGAAATCGCAGTAAGGAACCTTAGACTTGGTACGACTTTGTCTAGATTTCATTACTTTTTAGAGATAAACAAGCAGCTCCATCGAGACTTGGCTAGTTTTTTACAGAATATTTTTGGTAGGATAAGTTATTCAAATTCGGATCAGAACAATGTATGTGATGTTGTCCACATTTATATTTATTTATTATTTTATTGACCTAAGTGCGCAGCCTGCCAATAATGGAGTAAATTAACTAGGATATTTTAGTTTTATGATAATAAATGTTCTTAGCAATTCAAATTCAAGTGGTAAATGATGATTTTTAAATAAAAACTTTTTTTCGTGGCTTTTCGGACCGGACATTAGACTGTTCAACTAAGAGCAATGGAAGGACTGCTAACGTCAGGATTTTTTTTTCATGTGGATGAACCACATGTAAGCTGACGTTGCTTTTTATGCAATTTCATATAGGCTTCGTATCCGACTTCAAATGTTTCTTTTGGGAAACATAACATTTTTTTTTACAATCACTTTATTACAATTACAAATAGGAAAGTTTGGATGTTTGTTAATCAACCATGCCCGAACGGTTTAACGAATCCAAATTAATTTTGACTTACGGATAGCTTATAGGCTGAAACAGCATATAGGTTTTTTATCCTAAACTAACTGACCCCGTGAACTTCGTATCGCCTCAGAATGTGATCAAATTTTATTAATTATTTTGACGTTAACTTTCCAGTGATTTCAATACTTATCATCCTATTCCCGAAGAAGACAAATCCAACACCACTTTCTATAGAACCTCTGTTCTACAGTTAAAAGTGGTGTAATGTAACTAACAAGACTTTCCTTTATATCTACGAGTATACTAATAATATTATAAAGCTGAAGCTTTGTTTGTTTGTTTGTTTGTTTGAACGCGCTAATCTCTGGAAGTACTGGTTCGAATTGAAAAATTGATTTTGTGTTGGATAGTCCATGTATCGAGGAAGGCTTTAAGCTATATAACATCACGCTGCGACTAATAGGAGCGAAGTATGAGTGAAAAATGTTGCAAAAATAATCGCAATCATTATAACAGAAATTGACGCGGACGAAGTCGCGGGCAACAGCTAGTACCTATATAAAAAGGTAGATAATAACTGCCTAACAAATTATAAACGGTTTAGGAATGAAGTATTTCACTTAAACTAAGTAATGTCTTCGTAGCTTAGTCGAAAGAGCGTTCGCCCGAATAACTGAACTCCTACCTAAGGCCGACGAAAAATTTAACATTTTCAAGTTTATTAATATTTTTCAGGCTTTCA
Source organism: Anania crocealis (assembly GCA_949315895.1). Lineage (NCBI taxonomy): Eukaryota > Metazoa > Arthropoda > Insecta > Lepidoptera > Crambidae > Anania > Anania crocealis. The sequence goes on from OX438856.1 coordinate 6,209,678, forward strand.
AGTGAATTATCCATTTCAGTGATTTGAGTAATAAAGTAATTTAAACAGACTTACGTTTCACAAAACGTAGGATTTAAAATGTTTTTAATAAACATTAGGTATTAAACCTTCTTTCATGGCTCTCTGCTTTCGCATAAAAATAATTACAACTGTTAATTGGGTAGGTTCATCTTTTTAACTTCGTTAAAGTGTTTTGAGTGTATGAAAAAAACTTATTTTTCTAAAATCATTGTAAAAAGAATAAATGCAGAATATGGGGGTCAAAATTCCGGTTTCATTCCGTTATTTTACGATCTGAGATGTCTCAAAACCAACGGAAAACCATTTTTTTACAAACTAGCTAAAGTTCTAAAGTTATTATTAAAGAGACTCGTTTGCATCGCATTTTCTGTCTTTATACAAAAAAAAACGCTAAAACTTTTAGTAAAATCATGAGTGTGGTATGCACAATAATAAAAATTATATTCTAAGTTGTAGTTTTGATACTATAATAAGTCACAATAATCTATACTAATATTATAAAGCTGAAGAGTTTGTTTGTTTGTTTGTTTGAACGCGCTAATCTCAGAAAGTACCGGTTCGAATTGAAAAATTCTTTTTGTGTTGAATATTCCATTTATTGAGGAAGGCTTTAGGCGTTAACATTACGCTGCGACCAATAGAAGCAAAGCATGAGTGAAAAATGTTGCAAAAATAGTCGCCATCATAATAACAGAAATTGACGCGGAAGAAGTCGCGGGCAACAGCTAGTAATTCATATTTATGACAATTTACTCGTATCTGCCAACACTCCAACTACTGAAATCGGAAGAAAAACTAAGTTAAAAATGATATATCAAGTCCACGCCATCTATGACTACACAGTGACACTAATTTTAACTGTTTTGTTCTCAGTTTGGCTCTTTGGCCTTGTTGCCTTGCTCGATGCTTTCCAAGTCGTTGGGAGTCCATGTTTACGACCTAATTTTATAGATGTCAGCACAATCTGTTAAAAGTAAAATGAGTTTGTCGTGGGAAAAATCTTTGTAGAACCGAAGTTTTATTAATATTCAACAAATAAAAATAAAAACGGCCAAGTGCGAGTCGGACTCGCGCACGAAGGGTTCGGTACCAAAAAGGCCAAAAAAACGGGTTTGTTGTATGGGAAACCCCTTTAATTATGTTTTTTTTTGTTTTTAGTATTTGTTGTTATTGTGGCAATAGAAATACATAATTTGTCAAAATACGAGGGCGGGTCAATAAGTCCGTGACTTTTTGAATTTCTGACCTCTTTACTGAAAAAGCAACACTACTCCTGTCAACAGGTATCTGTCAGTTGATTCCTATCAAAATTTGAACTTGCTGCGTCAGTTAGTTTGTGTTTGACAGCTATTTTTATCAGACTACCCAGTAATTTGAGGAAAAAATGGAAAAAGGTGAATTTCGTGTGCTTATTAAGCATTATTTTTTGCGAAAAAAAACCATTACCGAGACCAAGGCTAAGCTTGATAAATACTATGGGGACTCTGCACCATCGATTTCAATGGTAAAAAAGTGGTTTACTGAATTTCGTTGTGGCCGTGAACTGTGGCACTGAAGATGCCGAACGTCCTAGACGCCCAGTTGAGGTCTCTACACCCGAAACAATCGAAAAAATTCACGATATGGTGTTGGCCGACCGAAGATTGAAAGTGCAAGAGATTGTGGAAGCCGTAGGGATCTCGCATGGCTCAGTGGTTTCAATTTTAAAAGATCAATTGGGTATGAGAAAGCTTTCCGCAAAATGGGTGCCGCGTTTGCTCACAGTCGACCACAAACGCAATCGTGTAACAACTTCACAGGAAGGTTTGGCGTTGTTTAATCGCAATATGGAGGAGTTTTTGCGCCGTTTTGTAACCATGGACGAAACATGGATCCATCACAACACACCAGAGACCAAACAACAGTCAAAACAGTGGGTTTCTAAGGGTGAATCGGCGCCAAAGAAGGCCAAGGCGGGTTTGTCAGCCAATAAAGTAATGGCGACTGTTTTTTGGGATGCACGTGGGATAATCCACATTGACTACCTTCAAAAGGGAAGAACAATCAATGGGGAATATTATGCCAACTTATTGGACCGCTTCAATGACGATTTGAATAAAAACCGACCTCATGCAAGGGTGCACACATGTGCAGTTTCCATGGCAAAAATCCATGAATTGGGCTATGAATTGCTCCATCATCCACCCTATTCTCCAGATTTGGCTCCGAGTGACTACTTTTTGTTCCCAAACCTGAAGAAATGGCTTGGTGGAAAAAGATTTGACTCCAATGATGAAGTCATCTCGCAAACAAAGGCCTATTTTGAGGACCTCGACAAATCATATTTTTTGGAAGGGATAAAAAAATTGGAGAAGCGTTGGACAAAGTGTATAGAGCTCAAGGGAGACTACGTTGAAAAATAAAATGATTTGTTTATCAAAAATTCTGTGTTTTATTCCAAAAGTCACGGACTTATTGACCCGCCCTCGTATCAACTGTCTAGCCATAGCGGCTCTTGAGATACAGCCCGGTGACAGCCAGATGGACAGACGGACAGACAGCGAAGTCTTAGTAATAGGGTCCCCTTTTTACCCTTTGGGTACGGAACCCTTAAAAGGAAGACCACGCATAACTTTTTACCAGGTTGTTAGATTAAGGTTTTTTTTTTCGATAAAAGTATAAGAAAGAAATAAAAGGCCTTTAAAAATTAGTTCCCAAATACTACTCTTCACACAAAAATGTATCGTCAAAAAGTGTAGAAAAAGCCACTAACTTTGCGTGGTGCCTAGCAAAATAATCAAGCACCGACTTAAAAGTGTAAACTTTTCGTCTGTCATATTTTTGTGCAAAGAGTTTTAACAATTTACTTAGTAATTATTTTTATTTAATTAATTAGTCGTATCACATATTGTTTCATTCAATTTCGATGTAGGTAAACAGTAAATTAATCAACGTGTATGATATAAATCAGTACCTACCTACCTAATTATTATTCAAGTAGGTATATTTTAGCTGTAAAATATACACAGCATAATCTAAAAATTATTGAATTAATGAAACGTCAGGCAAAACAATGAGGTATGATCGCGTTTAATTTCCCCATATCGTTAAGTTAAAAAACTTTAAACTAAGCTAATTAAATTCATTTTTATCTGAATATGAATGATGAATTCCAATATGAATTTGTTAAAAACACTTACAATCAACCACTTTTTTGCTTCGATGGAAATGAGAACAGAAAAATGAATCAGTCGTGCGAATTTTGGCTTGCTTTAAGCCAGTCGCTAGCGCTGTTTATAGACGCAAACTAAGTCGATGTGAACACAGTACAACGATGAAGAGTATGCAATAATTTAAAAAAATGTACATAATTGTATTCAACCATTGATGAATGATTTTGAAAAATCGTATTATGGAAATTATTATGAACGGTGGAATGAATAACTGAATAAATAAATGAATAAGTATAACGTTTATTTTACTGCGATAAAAATACAAATATCCAAGAAGATACGCTAAACATAGATATCAGCGTTGCAGAAATAGGTGGAGGGAGATCCTTAGGGGAGGCATACTTAAGCCCAGCATTGGGCGTCGTTATGTTTAAATTATGATGTTTGGTCTTACATAACATTAGAACAGCGCAATAGCATTTCGCGATTTTTTTACTATATCGAAACTAAAACGGCCTGGAACTAACACTTTATTAAAGTTAGGCTAAGGGTTATGCAAAAAGTGTAAGTATGTGTAATTAGCGTGTTAAATTACCTTATACTTATTTAGTTAGTTGTAAAAAAAACACTGAACCCGTTTTACTAAAAGGCTAATGTTAAATTATCAGTTCTTAATACTTACCATCACAGTAGTGTAGATAAGTTGTTTGCTACTGGTAACCTGACCTCACCATACCGCATAGGTATCCCACTGGTCAGTTATTAGAAATATACCGTATGTAAGATCCTACGTACCTACCTACCTACCTTTAGTCCGTCTATCCATGATAGGTACTTAGTTATTTAATAATTCAATACTCAACTGACCTGAAGTGATGCAACTTACTAAGCGCGTACAACTATTTACACACCTACAAAAAAAATATTAAAGAAAACAGTGAATCATAAGAACACCAAAAAGCTAAAAAGAAACTCTGCTAGGTAGGTGGGTACCTTCCTGCTGATCTGTATGAAGTCGGTACCTTTTCGGTCAATGTCGGTATGATTTGATTTAATGCTCTAACGAACACTTTGAAGCTTTAATGTAATTGTAACTTTGTTAAGAAAAGTGAATAAATACATTTGTCATCATCATCATCATCATCAGCCTATCACAGTCCACTGCTGGACATAGGCCTCTCCAATTGCACGCCACTTAGGTCGATCCTCGGCTTCTCGCATCCAGCTCCTGCCAGCCACCTTGCGCAAATCATCACTCCACCTAGCCTGAGGGCGTCCTACACTACGTTTGCCGAGACGCGGTCTCCACTCAAGAACTCGTTTACCCCAGCGTTTGTCGGTTCTGCGGCTAATATGGCCAGCCCACTGCCACTTCAGCTTGCTAATCCGGTGGGCTATGTCGGTAACTTTAGTTCTCTGCCGGATCACCTCATTTCTGATTTTATTATCCCTAAGAGAAACTCCGAGCATAGCCCTTTCCATAGCCCGCTGAGCGACTTTGAACTTGTGGACTAGCCGTACCGTCAGTGTCCACGTTTCGGCTCCGTATGTCATGACGGGTAGGACGCACTGATTGAAGACTTTCGTCTTGAGGCATTGTGGGATCGACGATGAGAAGACTCGACGTAGTTTCCCAAATGCTGCCCAACCCAACTGAATTCTTCTGTTCACCTCATCCTCAAAGTTGTTTCTACCTAACTGCAATGTCTGCCCGAGGTACACGTATTTCTGAACAACTTCGAGGACGGCGCCGTGCATCGCAATCGGTTGCGGTAGTACATGTTCATTGAACATAACCTTGGTTTTATCCAGGTTCATTCGCAAGCCGATGCGCACAGAAGAGTCAGCCAGGTCATTCAGCATCTGTTGTAGGTCCTGCAGCGTTTCTGCCATAATGACGATGTCGTCTGCAAATCGCAAGTGAGAGATGTATTCGCCATTGATGTTGATGCCTCGTCCTTTCCAGTGCAGCGTCTTGAACATATCCTCCATTGCATTTGTGAACAATTTCGGGGAAATGACGTCCCCTTGTCTCACTCCTCGATGCAACGGTATAGGTTTTGTTTGCTGATTCTGTACTTGGACGGACATGGTGGCGGCTTCGTAAAGACATCTCATCACTTGCACGTACCGCCAATCTACTTGGCAACGCTGCAGGGACTCCAGAACGGACCAGATCTCTATCGAGTCAAAGGCTTTCTCATAGTCCACGAATGCTAGACACAAGGGCTGATTGTACTCTTCGGTCTTCTGTATAATCTGCCGCACTGTGTGGATGTGGTCTATGGTGCCGTATCCGCTCCGAAAGTACATTTGTACTCGTAGTTATATTAAAATAGTACCTACTTGTTGATTATAAAAATCAAAGAAGTCGATAAACCAAGGAGATCCTAATACCTACATACGTATAACTTCATATTATTATGTACCCATTTTTTAATATAGCGGTTTGTTAAAACAAGCAAATAAGTACTTTAATCATCAAACCTAACCTAAGACTATAACATGCCTTTTATGACCTTATTCATAACCTGCCTTAAGGCCTGACCCATTGGGACTCAAATACGAGACGAATATAGCCGCTATACAAATTGTGCAACTCTTTCTAGCAAGTGCCAATCAACTGACGTGTGACAGAGAAAGCAAAATCAATTTTAAATTTGGCAGTTACACGCACGGGGCAATGCACTCAGTAACTGGTCGTGAGAGGACGAAAGTACGAATTTTTTTTTACAATTATTTAAGTGAAAGACCTTGTGGTATGCATGAAGTCTGCGTATTTACGAATCTAACTGTTCAAATTTTTATATTAATTGTAATAATTGCTGGCTATATTACTAGATATCGCTTACTAACCCTGTGTGTTACGTGTTACTCTTGCTGTTTTACTGGCGCTTAACAAAATTGAATGGGTAGTGGAGTATGTTGTGTTACTACTATAAAACACAATGCAGATAATAAATTATCATAAACGGTCGTTATTCCGATTAAGGGTGACACTGATATTTACTCAGTGAATTCCGCACCGTGAATACTGGGCAAAAAATTATACATGTAAGAAAATTATGTTTAAACCTTTTTCATAGTCGTTAACTCGTTACACGAGTAGGCACAAAGCCGAAAATAGAGCGTATTACCAGCGTCGGATAATAAAATTATTCATTATAAGTTGCGATCTGTATCAAAAGTAATTTGAAGAATCTAAACCTCTCAACTGTATGTAGGTAATTCCAGACACAATTGAAATCAATTGTTATTGCGACCGCTGGCGGTCTTATGATCCTGTAGGAGTAGTTCTTTAAAACTCAACCTAATACCTACGCCCACAAAATATACTTAGCTTGTTGCAATACAATCCTAAAGGTCCCCTATTCCGCTAATTTACTAATGGCTCAATAGAATCGCAATTGCATCGCAATTGTATATTTTGACACATTTATTATTGTAGTAATGTCAAAGTATACGATTGCGATGCAATTGCGATTCTATTGAGCCATTTGTAAATTATCGGAATTGGGGCCCAGGCTTGAGTAGGAGTTTTTTTTATTTTACATCAATGTGACTACTCGAAGCTAATTTCTCAGTGTGAAATCAATGTCGAAATATTTACCTCTCCATGTCCACATTCAATGAATAATAAATAGATTTCAATTGATTAAAATATTTGACATCAAACATTAGGAACCGGATCTATAGGATTACCACTTTTATAAACTTTCACTTGTCTATTGCATCAGTGAGTCCCTAAACTTACCCAAAAAAACAAGATGGGTGGTCAAGACTCACTTGTCTATCTATAATATATTCATTTCAAACCGATAGCATTCCCGTGGTTCCGTCCAACGTATTTAAACAATCTACAAAAATATTTTAAGAATTATGTAATTATTTAAAATCTAGAAGTTCGGTGAAAAAAAAACAGACATAGTTTAAATAAATAATCTAAACTTTTATCTAAAAAAGAAACATATTGATAAAAAAAAGTATTTTTTTAATTAAAAGTAGTGTTAAATCGTTAGAGTAGTGCGGTGCTCTGCCTACTACGCAAGGGTCCAGGGTTTGACTCTCGGTCGAATCTTTTCTAAATTAATTTGGGTATGGAAGTGGTGACGGATTATAGTCTGGCTTTGGGAGGCACGTTAAGGCATTGGTCTTGGATTATGTTGCAAGATGACTGTCTTAAATACAACTCACGTCAGGCGACTTAAAAAACTCTGACAGGAGACTTTCCTTAAAGGATAGTCAATCAATAAGAAGAAAAAGCAATGAATATTTTATGTTTTAAATGCCATTTTATCAGTTTTATTGATAAAATGTAAATTTATTAATTGAAATTTATTAATTTTAACACAGCAATAATATTATGAACTGTTTAAAATAATAAAATGGTTTATTTTTATGTTACTGAACTCTGAAACACAAAATAAACTTCTCAAGCAAGGGAACCTGTATTGGTTTGATGGCAGCAATAAAACAGTTGGGAAATAACATCTAAACGAGTTCTAACCGAAGAAAGTGATTTTGATGGTGAACAATTCACGGTATTTACTCTCCTTACTTATTCTTAATTTATTTGTAGAGACAATATTGACTTTGCACCTATAGGCGAGACAAATTACGAAACTTAATAGAATTCAGAAAAGTTTGTCAATATTTACACCGATATCCTAACACAAGTTTAGATAAGTATTACTTCAGTTTTATTATACTACTGAACGTAAATAATTTTCACATTCATTATACATTTTTAATCCCAATAGTAATAGTCTGCTTTCGAAAATGTCAGTTGAAAACTTATCAGAAATATAAACAAAAAGTAATACCAATACTTTTTGCATCATTATACGGTGCAACATTGGTATTTATCATTTGAAAACAGACATCAAACATGACTAAACATGATTGACTGACTTATCCACGATAAATCTAAAATTAAGAACATCTGCTGAAAAAGAAAATAAATTGGAATTCAAGCAAGTAAAAAACCTTACTAATCAAAAACGCTAGGTGAGCGAAATATAATGCAAATTCTGTTTCAAAATATACACAAAAAAATGCATTCGATCTGGTACTATATCACATTCCGCGATACAGATTACAAACACGTATGCAAACTTGCATTACGGACGCCAGTATAATAAACTTCCCTTACATTAGCCCTTTCTCCGCTTGCCCGCTCGGCGGTTGAACCCGCGCGGGGTGACATTGCCAGAGCAAATTGTGTGAATCTACTTGATACTTGAATTGCTGGAGTAATGCACAAATAATAAAATTGATCCATTTAACCTGTCGATGCACTGTTAAGGTTGGTAAATCCTTAAAATTTAACTGCGAAACACATTTAAACTTGTTTCAGTCTACGTTATCAATAAATTGTCATGTAGCATTTTTGAAGAAAGTAGTTTTCTGGTTAAGCATGTTGTCTCTGTAGCAATATTTTTTGATTTGATTGAAAAATATCAGCAGTTCCAACTATAAACTATAAACAAAAAATGTGGTAATGAAGCACAAAATAAACAAGTTGAGACTAAACTACGGCGTAGTGTCTAAAGTAAAGCTGAACATTCTAGTATGCCTACGCCGTAGATCTATCTACGCCGTAGCCTAGCAGTCGTAGTACTGAACTACACGATAGAACAACTTACTAAAATAAGTATGTACTAAAATGTGCAAGTACCATCTCTATTAAAAATTTGTAAAGTATTGTTTCTTGGCAAGGATCAATGTCGTATAGTCGCGATACATTTTAAACATGCAGTGCACTTGCGTATACTGTATGGATGCACCGACTTGTATTTTTCGGAGGTTTTTAACTTTGTCCTTGAATTTCAAGTTTAGATTACGACGAGCATTATAGCCGCAATGCACTCGGTTGATGTTTCTTCACTTATACAGAGCGAATACGGACTTGTTTAAGTGATTGTGAACTTATAGTGTAATGCCTAATATATTACAACAAGTTTTAGAATAGACCATCAACTAGTAGAAAATCATTGCCTGAAAACTAATTACACAGCATGACTTTTTCATCACCTTCCAATAGTATTTTATAGGCGTTAAGAGATCCCATTTATGAAGTAAAAAATGTAGGACAAATGTTCACCCGAAAATATTTATCGCAACATAGTTTTCAATTTTTACTGTTCTAAGCCTGTGAAGGTATAAAGGGAAAATTGACAACTTATGAATAGTATCCTAATGAATGAATGAGATGCGAATCGCGTAAAAAAAGTGTTCTGAGGAGGCTGTATCAAAAATTTTTGATTATTGGCGGACTTTTTCCAAGTGCCTTATCTTGACATTTTGGTACTTGGCTATTGGTTTAAAGGTCCAAATTTGGTTAAAAAGTGGTTAAAATTCCTGTATATTAGTCTACATCGGCCTTAATATTCAAAGCCTTTTAAACGTTTTTCTGATCCAAATACCTAACTACATAATTATTGTTATAATGGATGTAAACAAAACTAAACCTATGGTGACATGAATTCAAATCCGTACAAATTTATGTTCACCCTGTATTAAACCGACATGTGAGGAGATCATAATAATGCAAAGTTTACTAAAGAAAATTTTATTAAGTGTGCAAAGATTCTGTTAATAAATGCTATATTAAAACACTTGGAGACTTGATCTAACCAAGTACGGGTATTCATAAAATGCTTTTATAGCACTTCGCATGGCCATTTGTGTAAAATAGTTATGATGAAAAAATACATACTTTATAAGATATTTTAGCAACTTAATTGCAAATAATATCTATATTTAAAAATGTATCAAGTTTAAATAATAAAAAGCCTATATTACACAATGCGGTCATTACCTAAGTATTATATGAAATCGCCGGTGGAAAATACAAATCGCATTAGGCTAGGTCAAGAAACCTAACGCAAGCGTGTAGATACGACGCGCAGTAAAAAGAACCGGCGCGCCACGGCGAGGGGCAATGCACTTTTTGGTGCACGGTCAAAAAGATCGAGTGCGCCGCGACCTGCCCAACCATGTGACCGGCCTGACAATTTTCACAAAAAAATTACAAACAGATGTCAACCGTAACAGCTTACACAGAAAGCACTTTTTCGAATCCATGTCACCGCACGTACGACTTTTTAAAGTCACTTTATTGCAACCAAAAATGCAATTATTACACTTTTTACGCGAAACAATGCCATATGTACTGTGTACTGATAATTTTAAATTATAATTTGATATGAAGAGAAGTTTATATGAGAGAGTGCTAACACAATATAAAGTAAGGAACGTTTTAAAAACTAGAGTAGCTATAACAATTTTAATGTAAAGAGTGAAACTAACTACGGTTGAATGTATGCGCTGTGTCATATGAACGGCTCACCGAAATTAGTGTGAGAGAGGTCGTGATAAATTGCGTCGGCTCAATCGTAACTTGCTTCCAAATGTTTACTTATGTTTATTATATTGGTATTTTAAGCAAATGAAAAATGGGAGATAATTTTTTAATGGATACGACTATACTACGTACAAATATGCTACGGTTCAATACATGTAATAAACCATCATTTTTAAGTGCTTGATAATTGTTGACTCAAAATTGTGGCTTATTTCACGATTTTCGTAGGTAAAATTTTTATAAATAATTGTAAAATTTTCAAGGCTGTCAGCCCTATTTAAATCGGACTGCCTTTAAGAAAACTCGAACAAAAAAATTCACCTAAATTGGTCAACCTGGCAAACAGTATTAGCGTCCAAACTTAAAAGAGCGTTTCGAATTGAGGATCTTCTCATTTTTTCGTCGGTTGAAAAATCAAATACAAATCAAACGTTAACATAAATATAACGCGTAATTGGCAAAGACTTAATTTGTTATTATTAATAATTTGATCAAAATTTTCAACAAAAGATATTTGCGCAATTAATTTCGTATTTAGGATTTAACATTATGATAATTAAATTTTATGTGAGAGCAATATACAATAAAAAAAATAGGTTAGATTTGATATCGGGAAGTTGTTGCGCTGAACAAAAGAGTCGTTGACAATAACGATAGATGCCAGATCCAAAATAATGATAATGTTCATTTCAGTCTATTTTCGGTGAGCACAAAAAAACATCGCATTGTTGTTACTTAGTAGCAAGTTACATAATTACTATACACGGAAAATCCAAAAACAATCAAGGAGCTGCTAGTTCTACACGATAGGTATACGTTTTTTTTTTCTATTTGCATACAGGGCTTGTGCATTGCTATAACTGGTTTTAAATACTTACAAAAATCTAACTGTGCATGTGAATGAATGCCAAAACGACTTAACAAAACTGAATAAAATTTAGCAAGAAGGTAGTATATAACCAGGAATAGCATATAGGCTACCTGAAATCCTCTAACAATATACGGTTCCCATGGGATTACTATGATTGTTTTTCATATATAAAGGATGTTTTTCATATCATATGATATTTTGTGTAGTGGTCAAGAATTACCATGCTTACTATACTTTTCATGCTTAAAAACGGTTCCCGTCTGATAGAATAATTATATTTTAAGCTAAGAATTTTAACGCGAAGGAAGTGAAGGCAGTGTACAATAATAATAACAAAAAAAATTCCTTTTGGTAATTTAAGATCACTCTTTGTATCATTACATGCGGTGTCATCAATCAATTGCACAATTTTTTTTAAAGTTTTTCGATTTCAAATATAAACTGTGTGATAGTTTTGCGTTACAATTTATTAGAACAAGAATGTTTTGTGTCTATCATATAAAAAAATAATAAATAAGAAACCATCCACGAATTCATCGTGTGGGTGCCGACTTAGACGCGTTCTAGAGAAACATACTCAGCATTCAGCAGTTGCAACCCAGGTGTAGGTGTAGGTACAGTTAAATTTTAAGATACTTTTATACAAATTAATCTACACTGACAAATACTAGAAAAAAAATATTTTAAATGCTTTCCAAATATTAAATAAACATACATTTTTATAATATCGTACTCTTATTTATTTGTGTGTAAAAGTCACGTAAAAATAGTGTTTTTATGAGTAGGTAGTAAACGTTAACTATAAAAATATTGAATGACAGCTCTTGGACCAATATAGCAACTTTGTATTTTGCAACCTCTAGAATATATTATAATAGAAATGATAAGGAAAATATGTTAAATATCCAAGTCTTCCGTGTCGGGTTTTGTTATGCTAAATGGTGACAAAATTAAATGGCCACATTCCTTCTTAGGTAGCTATTAATGTACTTACACTACAAAGTTCTTCTTATGAATGTTTTATTACTAAATGTTGTTTTTACCAGATATAACCCATTACCAATTTAGCGAACTCGTACGATCTGACAGAAATATTAGGTTAAGGAACAAATTGTAATCTAAATTTTGCTTCTTAATCTATTTTTTTTCTAATTGCAAAGAAAGTATAGCTTTTATTTAATTTGATTTATTAATAAATCTTGTAACCTGGTTAATGCAAAATTACGAAATTCTAAACTAGAGGCTTTAAGGGAAACAAAAAGAACTGACTGTTTGCTATCCAAACTGAAATGTCACATGCTAAAAATTAAAGAAATAAATAAATACATGATTATAAAATTATGACTTCCTAAGAAGAAATTAGAAGAAGTAGAAAATGCCTTGATGATATGAATAAATGGGCAGGCCTGGCATAATCTTGTTGTAAATTAAAAATAATAGAAAGATTTAGGAGGGGGCTTATTGCCTTGCAAAAATAGAGCAAAGAAAATGCGATCATTCCTATGAAAAAATGTATTTTTAAGATACTAATGGTAGTTACATTCAGTGATGACACTGCATTTGTTACCACTTTCAATCATTTAGTGCCTACGTTCAATTGTTGTAGTGATCAGATGGTAATCGCTTTATTTGCCTATTTATTGTAATAGACTTGCACAAAATCTTTCATACTATATTCCTACTGGGATAGGGAGTAATCTAGGGCTTTTCTAGGAAAGTTAGCAGTAATCTCAAAATTTTATTGAAACAGGAATATTCGGTATTTTATATTGTTGTTACCATTGTCGCACTATTTCAATACAATAATGCATTATATAACACGTTAAATGTTTACAGTTTAAAAAACACACCAACTTTTATCGTAACAAAATACACAATAAGATCTCTATGTAACGAGGTACTGGATAATATTGTTTTCCATGGTGTAACCCAGCATACGAAGACCCGAGTCAGTTTAAATAACCGTTTTTTAAATTACCCCGAACCGGGAATCGAACCTGGGGTCATTTGTTTTATGTGAATCATAATAAGCTGATCGAGTCGTCAACTAAAAGAAAAAGGGCTACGGGCAGTAGCCCACGGTACTTACACCCGTATTTATAAAGAAGTCATTACTAAACTTTTTGCTGAAGAAATTATTTTTTTTATATATAAATAATGGGCTTGCTCTTGACTACATACTTAACTATACGGTTAAGAAGAAGGCTAAGATGGAGCGAGCTTACCCAGAAGTACTGGTTCTCGCACACACCAGCGAAACACAGAAAAACTGTTTGGCGCTGGACTCCGGCAGGAGAGTAGCATCCAGGCGGCCTCTTACGAAGCCTACCACCGCAGAGGAATCTGTTAGCCGTCATCATTGGTTAGAAAACCAAAGATGCCGTTGCCCAGGGTGGACCACTAGGAGGTAGATCCCACCACCACAAAACTTAAGATGTCACTACCTAGTGCTTAAGTGAAGCAAATGGTCACCATTAATAGTCATATTATTTGGCTGAGAATGCTTGACTTTTAGTCAAGTAACTACTTTTACTTGTTTATACATACGGGTGTTAGTATGTTCCTGACAACTATCCATACTTTTAATTTTTAATATTATAAATGGGAAAGTGTGTGTGTGTGTTTGTGGAGAGTGACAAAGGTTACTTTTTGTCTCTTTTTAACCCTCCACTTCCCTAAAATGGGGGGTGGAAGTTTGTATGGAGCATTAAGAAATTTTCAAGGTGTAAAGCTAAAAATTGGTATGCGAACTACGAGTATATGTTACTAACGAAAAAATCGTGCATAATTTTTTTTGGAGATTTGTCCCCAACCCCTTAAAAGATGGGGTGAAATTTTATTGTTACCTCGAATTTAACGCGAACGAAGCCGCGGGCACAAACTAGTGAGAAATAAAACTTTTAGAAGATACGTCGTTTTTTTTCATCTCACATAAATTAAATTGGACTTGAATTGTATGTACATACAGTTTCCACAGCTTGCTAAGTTTGCTAAAGGTGTAACATAAAATATAGAAAGACCATACCTTTTGGTGCTCATAAACACTTTATTTATTAATTCATATAGAAACTTTCACTGATTCCGATATTATACGATATTGTATCACTCAATATCGGAATTGTAATATCGGAAATTCGTTCCGAGATTCCGATATTTCAAGATTTCGAGATTACCATATTCATGCCCTATATGTCACGAATGTTTTTTTTTCCCTATTACGATGTAGCAATGACATTAACTAAAAAATAAAAAACTTTAGTCCGCATTTTATTCCACTGTTTAAAATGCTATATGTGGAAACTTGTAATTGGCCATATTTAGAACATCATTGTATCTTAGTTAAGTTCTTAGCTGTAAGTTTTCCAAAGAAATGAAAAATTAAATAAAAATAAAACAAATAAAATGAAATTAAAGCCCTATTTTATGATTTTAAATTACACGCTTACGAAATAAAGGGCAAAAGCTAGTGTGGTAAAATTATGTTATATTAATAAATAAAAAATGCTTTTACTCGATTGACTTGTAACCGACGGATCAACGCACCGCCTAATCCGCTGGTCGTAGAGACCTGAAACTGGGAGGGTGTTCTTTGGTGTGACGTAGGCATCCCATAAGAAAGGATTTTCGGAAATACTGCCTCTAAAGAGGTGAAAATAAGGGGCAAAGTTTGTATGGGACAACGAGATTATTTGGTTCAATCTATCTCAAATTTTTCATAAACATTCTAACCAGTATTAATGATCAAAAATGGTTGAATTCACGTTTAAGCTTGGTGGAATGCAAATACTCTTTGATTTTTTCATTGTGGGTATAATGTAATAGTACGACATTTGCCGATTTCTAAGCTTTGAGAAATCATGCCCTTTTAGGACATGGCATCATAGGGAAGTAGAGTTCAAAATTAAATGGTAAGTACTAGATACACATGAATAAAATTGTAATTTCAAATTAACTGCTTTTCACTAAATGCCTATGAAAGTACGAGTTAGGCGGTTGTATTTTTGTGCTTTGTTTTTTTGGTAAAACATAAGAGGAAAAAAAGTATATTTACCTAAGGTTGAAATTCGTTGAATCGATTAAAAATAAATCCATTCTTAATTGTAAATAAAAACTTGTATTATGTAATTATTGTTTTCCAAAATAAGAATTTAGCTTATTTAAATCATTTTTTTATTCATTTTCAAAGGGTAATGTTAGATACATAATACTTTGAATGAAGTTTTATTTATAACTAGTTTGTTCCCGCGGCTGTGCCTGCATGAGGCATTGTTACACAATGAATTTAGTGTACATAAAATAATATGGAACAAATATTTTTATATTTGTTCCATATTATGTATCAAATATCATAACACGTTCCCAAAAAATACATTGAAATTTCGATTCCATGATCAATTTCAACTGCCATAAGTGGCATTCGAAGCCATAAAGTTAACGTTTTAAGTAATCTCACTTTATACAAGCAAAATAACTAGTTAAAAGTTAAATTCTTGTTGAGACAAACTTTGAAACAGATTAATACTAAAATCGACGTTTTATTATTTATATATATGCATCGTTTGTACAGTCATTTTCACTAATCATGTTCACAGACAGACACTGTTTTTTCGGTAGAGACAACGATATGGTAGAGATCATAATAATCGTTCTATTTTTAAATTTTAAGGTTTCATAATCATTCTGAAATATAGCTGAACGTTATGGTAGCACCTCTATAAGTGTCGTTTGATGCCGGCACATAAAGAATTAGCACCACCCATATTCTGCCTATGGGTATCGTAAGAGCACGAGCAGATTTAACTAAGGGCTTTTAACGCTGTAGCCCAGGGCCCCGTAGGTACAGAAGGCCCCCAGTCTCCATTAAAAATTTTACAACATCACATACCTACATTGACCTGATTCCAAAGTGAGTACCGACCTAAGTGGCGTGCATTTAGAGAGGCCTATGTCCAGCAGTGGACTGCGATAGCCTGATGATGATGAAGCACTCGTTTTGTAGAAATCAGAAACAACGCAGGTACCACAAACACCCAGACCCGAGAAAATGTAGAAAAACACTTGTTTCTACATTGACCAGTCCGGGAATCGAACCCTGGTCCTTGTAGCAGGCGACACCTTGAAACCGGTATGTACGCCACTCCGCCACGGAATCCATAGAAAATAAAAGACAATATTGCAAGTAAAAATATTGAAAATACGATATAAAAAAATAACCTCTGCTTTAGGCGAAAGTCGAACCCACAGGCTTTCTTAATCCCAGGGCCTCACAAACACACGATCCGCCACTGCTAAGAGGGGCCTAAAGGAGTACTGCCAAAAGAAATCAGGCAGCAGGTGTAATTTTTCTACTATTGATCTAACTGCATTGCCAGTTCGCCAACCAAGACTTGTCCCGACGCAGTGGTATAGGTTTAAATATTGGGACGTGTAAAAGCGCCTCCTGTGGCCTATTTGCAGAAATAAAACTGATTTTACTGAAGATTGGCGATCATGGCAAAATCCTCCTATAAAAGAGCCCTGTGTGTAGCTGGTTAGATGATGTTTCAAAATAACTTCTAGTTCGCAAAAATACCTTGGGTGTTCTTCTATTATAAATGAAACGTTTCGATGTAAATATATTTTTGAAGGCTACTGTTAAAAGAAGAGATTTAGACGGTGTTACTGACATTTGTGTCTTAGGAACAGTTATTGAAAACGCGATTAAATAATGTATCATTTCATTGTAGACGTCCATTGCAAGTTTTAAAAAGTAATTCGAAACATTATTATATGTAAACAGGAGATGTGTGACATCCCTTTGCCGGTTCTCGCCGTTGCTGCCTGCGCAGCCCTGAGCTGCACCGAGCGTCCGCACTATAAATGCATACGTACGCTGTCCCAGCCGCGTCTGTTCGTCGCACGCGCGCTTAGCTCGCCCACCTAGCGCACGCGCTTTCAAAACCGACAAAAATCGCCCATAAAAATACAAACATGAACAACGCGGAACTGTACCAGGGAAATAACACCCTTCAACAGAGAGACGCTTACGAATGTTTAGAAGAATTCGCAAACAAAATAAAATGGAAGAAAAAAGGTGATCGTATCATTGACATCGGTTGCGGGGATGGAAGTGTGACTGTTAAACTTTTGCGGGAGTATGTTCCTGACAACTTTGAGAAACTTTTAGGCTGCGATGTCAGCGAGAAGATGGTTGCGTTCGCAAACCGGCACTACAAGGATGAACGTACCGATTTCACGATACTAGACATTAAAGGGAAATTGCCGAAAGACATGAGAAACGCCTTCGACCATGTTTTTTCGTTCTATACTCTTCACTGGATTAAGGATCAAGAGTAAGTTCTCCTTCTCTTTACTAAAAAAAATATACAAACTGTTACGAATTTATACTTAACCAAAAAGAATTCTTACTTCATGCTCAAAATCAATTTCTTAATTATTGTTACTTAATAATATAAAGTTAGGTAGTATCATGAAGTGGTAATTGCATTATTTAGTCATGAATCATGCAATGATTTAATTTTTGCGGCTAAGACATACATAATTAGGTATTATTTATACCCATTCTTTATTCAAAAAGATCTTTATAAAAAGAGATCACAAAGAAGAAATTATTCCTTGAATTACAGTAGTGTGAATTCGTTAATTTTCTAAAACATGGTGCAACAGAAGAACAACGCTATAACATGTTATTCAGCAAAATAACATTGTTGTGCTTTTTACATTTTGTTAGATGTTTGGTACTTTTACCAATTTCAAACCTCTCACATTTTATACCTAAACATTCAATTTTATTTATCAACTAATTTTTTTAAACTGTTTACTTAGCAAATAAATTCCTGGTGTTAATTAAAAATACAATTCTTTGCATAAGAAAAAACATCTAAGACAGTCGTATTTTCTAACTAGACTCCGCAATAGCTGATTGACCGCCGACCACCGAGTTTCTTGCGCTGCTTCTTCTAGGCACTAGCCCAGACTTGTCCCGAAACAGTGGTAGGTTTAAATATTGGGACGTGTAAAAGCGCCTCCTGGGGCCTATTTGCAGAAATAAAACTGATTTTAACTAATAAAGTCAAACAAAGTCGACATAAATCTTACTAATATAGTAGTATTATATTATCTGTGCTAATATGAAAAAAGGCTAACGGATCTGTATCCTTGTATCTCTTTATATCACTTATAACTTTATTACCTATATTATACTAGGCTGGAATACTCCAGAATAAAAAACGGTTTCCATCAGATCCAGAGGGCCAAAGGTCCAGAGGAACAGGGTCATATAGGGAAGTGAAGAGAGTTCATTGATATAATTAATTGTGTAGGCTTAGTTAGATTAAGTTTTTAGTATTGTATTTATTGTGTTTGTATCAGTGTAATAATCGTTGATAAACTGAATAAATTAAATAAAGTTACGTGACCTCTCCTCCCCTCAACAAAATAGTAATTATACATCTAAAATAATGTATCTTAGGTAGGGTCCATTAATAAAACTATGTAAAAAAGTAACAGCCTATAATCATCCCACTGCAGGGATAAGGCCTCCATCATTGAATTCAAGTTATTATATGTGCCACAGCAATGATGGTTGTACTGGCATAATCACCACGTTTGCCAAATGCGGGTTGGGGATCACAGACCCGAGTAACGTTCGAAAATTCGAAACTTTTTGGTTGCGCGACCCGGGATTCGAACCTGGGACCCCGAGATCTTGGCCCGGTATTTAAACCACTAGACCAACGGGGCGTTAACGGTACGTAAAAGGTCGTCCATTAATCACGTGATTCAGAGAAATGGACGCCAACTGTACATACGCCTCCCCTTAGGAACACCGCAACGATTGATACCGCGCCACCCGCATCCAGCGACTTACTGCGACCATTGCCAGATCGTCGATCCACCTGGTGCGGGGCTTGTCATCCGGTGCGTAGGCGCCATTCCAGAACTTTTCCGCCCCGACCGCCATCGGTTGTTCCAACTATGTGTCTCGCCCACTGCCGCTTTAGCGCCGCAATCCTTCGAGCGATGTCAGTTATCTAGTTCTCCTACGGATTCTCTCATTTCGGATTCTATCACGAAAGAAAATACCAAGCTTTGCTCATGTCGTTGCCCGCTGTGCGACCGTGAGAGACTACACGTTTGAGTCCCATGTTAAGCGACCACAGTTCAGTTCCTTAAGTCGGCAACTCTGCAGACTGGCAATACGGACCGGTGAAAGATTTACACAATACCCTCCGCCCCTTGCAATATTTAGTTTTTTTTCTAAACCCCTCCGCTGCTTTTGAGCCTCAAGTGATTTATTGACGATCCTGTAACAGTTACATTTACAACTTTAGGTCAGCGTTCGAGAACATTTTCGACCTTCTAACGGTGGATGGCGAGTGTTTGCTGAGTTTCTTGGGCCACAACCCCGTGTTCGATGTATACCGCATCCTGGCGTCGAGCAACAAGTGGAGCGGCTGGCTGCGAGGCGTCGACCGGTTTATCTCACCGTATCACAACTCACAGGTCAGTTTTATTAATACTTTATTTGACTAAAACCAAATCAGCACTCTTACGAACTATCAAAACGAGAATTTGCCAATATGGTCGAGAGTCATGATACGCTGTTAAATTGACGATTAGTTTTACTGTATACACCATATTGTAATAATATGTCTTATAGAAACCGCATATTCCCAGTTTCACCACCCTAGTGTACTTGTCTACATTCACTATCGCAAAAGCCACACCAAAATCGTTCAACGAAAAGGAGGAGGTTCTAAATTCAACGAATGCTTCATTTATTTTGTTCAATGACTCGAAACTTTTGTCCGAAAAAATATAGGACAGCAAAATTTTTAAAAATGTACACTTGATAAACCTTAAATTAGCCACATATAACCTAAATCTTATGACGGCGCATTACAATTGTTCATTGATACCGTTTTAAATTATGTAACCAATTACGTTCTTTTTGTAGTTAATTAAAAAGTTTAAACCATTTTAATGTGATGTGACATAATGTTTATTATTTTTCAGGAGCCAGTGAAAGAAATCAAGAAACTCATGAATAAAATAGGTTTTCGTGATATTACAGTAAAGTGTCAAGAAAAAATATTTATCTACGACAGCCCTGAAGCTGTAAAAAGTAAGTGTTGTAATCATAAAATTATAAAATCATAAGTTCAATACATATTACGCAGTACTCAGTTCAATTATTTTAATAGCATAAAACCTTAACTATCGTCATGTTTAGGACTTTGTTAAATATTACCGCTTTCATAATTATACAATATAATTATTACTACCAAAAGCTATAGCATTTTTAGAGAGAGGAGGTTTACGTTATATTATGACATGTTGTGTTTTGAACCCGATATTGATTACCTATATAACACCTTTGATCCTTAAAAAAACTATTAAAATGTTTCTTTTGATTTCTCCCTTTACATAAGACAATTATTATTTAAGTTTGAAACTGGTTGCTTCCAAATTCCAGGGGCAGTTCAAGCAGTGAATCCGTTCCCGATGCCCAAAGATGTCTTCGACGAATTCATGGTGGATTATGTTGACGTACTCCGCGATATGAAACTGATCGACGAAGAGAACAACAACAAACCGGCCAGTGTCCGGACAAACTATAAACTAATCGTGGTGTATGGAAGCAAGTAGACTTTTAGTTATAAGTGGCTGACTTCACTTATCTTATATTATTTTATTAATTTATTAATATTACATTCCTCAATCTTAATTATTAAGGTACAAGATTAAAACAGTATCATTTTAGCAAATTACCTCTAGTATTTATTGAGCCACTTTTAACTGCTTTTAATTCTGGCATTCATTCGTATTTTACATTATTGCTAAAAGCGGCCGCTTTTGGCGTTAGCGACAAATTTGACTTTATAAACAACTAAATGAAAAGTTTACTGTGATTCAATAAATACTAGAGGTAATTTACTAAAAGGATACTGTTCTAGTTTTTTGAAAATTGATTTTATTTAGAAGTAATAAAATTACATCAATTGGGGGCAGCACTTAGCTCTAGTAGTAGCATAGTACCTATCCTGTAAATTTCGGCACAGTTCGTCTGAAAAATGTAGAGTCTCGTCTATAAAATTATTGATTAGGTAGTAGGTAGGGACAATAAACCGTTTTTCAACTCATTATCACATGATTGGGTGTGCATTTTTCCCTTGTTGTTTTCGACTCGATTCTAGCTGAGCTAGCTTTGGAAGAAAAAATATCAGGGCACTATATACATTTAGGTACTTTTATTATTTAGGTTCTAATACTTACAATATATAATTGGGAACAAATAATTCGGGATAAAATTTTACTGCTTAGCTTTTTATAGTATGAAATAAATAACGTATAACCCAAGGTTTTCTACATGTAAAGATACAGGCCGCTGCCTGTTATAGTAATCCTTATCTACATATTATAATGTTAATTAGTCATAAAGTAAGAATATAATTAAATGTGTTCATCAATACTGATTCTAAAAACTATGGGATCAACATCATCACAAAATAAATTTATAGTTGCGTTGCGTATTATCATTGACGTTGGATAGTTGTTTTAACTTGTTTTTTTTTACAAAAAGCATGAATTTATTGTACTAAATTTCTACCTTTCGGGGTGGAGGTGTATTTACGAACTTATCAATACATAAACTTGAAAAATTATGTCTCAGGCAGGACTCGAATATACGAGTAATATAAAGTATTACGAACTTATCGTTTTAATTCGAGGTGTAACATAACTGTTATAGCGTTGAGCACAGAACAGATAAATCTACTTAGTCTGTGAGCCTGAAGTATCGTATTTAGAGTCCATGTCTGAGTTTAAAAATGCAGATCAAGTTTTCAACGAAAATTTTTATTGCAACATAGTTTTAAATTTTTACGGTCCTAAGCCTGTGAAGGTATGAAGGGAAAATCAACCACTTAAGTTATGAATAGTATCGTAATGAATGAATGAGATGAGCATCGCGTATAAAGTGTGTTGCAAGTAGGCCGTATTCAATTTTTTTTTGCTCACGTATTCTAGGTGCTTTATCTTGTCATTTTTGTACTGGGCTATACCAAAAGAAAAAATCGTCAATTGTTTTTGTATCGTAGATTGTATTAACATTTGGATAGTGATTAAAATTTAATGTTATACAGGACATTATTATGTAACACCGAACGCGTTTCTGTGAAATTGGCATTTTAGTAATTAGTACCTGGATGAAGCTTTGCTCGGTTTTTTTTATATCGTGTTTGTTTGTAGACGTTTTCTAAAAATGAAGCCTAGATAGATCAATTTTTCGCCCCCGAAACCTCCTGCATACTAAATTTTATGAAAGTCGTTGGCGCTTTTTTCTAGATTTATCCGAACTATTCTTGTATAGTTATATGTATGTGTATATAAAGGATGAAATTTTAACCACTTTCCAAAATTTTTGTAGGCGTTCAGTATCGTATTTAGAGCCCATTTATGAAGTGTAAAATGTTAACTAAGTTGTCACCCGAAAATATTTTTCGCAATATAGTTTTATATTTTTACAGTTTTAGGCCTGTTTAGGAATAAAGGGAAAATAAAAAACTTATGATTAGTATCGAAATGAATAAAAATATAATTTCACCCTGTATACAAGAATCGTTCGTTTATAGGTAGGTATAAGATAAATATATAGATTAAAAATTGAAAACGCCGTAGCGTTTAGAATAATTTAAATACATCGATAGTATGTTTGTTACAAATATTATTGACTTATTAGTTTATTTTTTTATTTCCTATTATTTCGTGTAATGTTGATGTAATTAATTTATTCAGCAAGGTTCCTCTATTAATCTAAAGCGGATTATTATACCTATTATGTGACGTGTAGGTACAACTAATTGGAAGAGAGGAATATCATGCTGGTTTAATATTAAGTGTTAAATTAAATAGAGGTTGAATACCTAGAGCGTGAAAAGTAGTTTTTATTCTTATCATCTCAGTATAAGGCGGTTATTATTAATAATTAATTAATTGTAAGTTACTTTTTAAAGTTTCAGTATTTAAGCCCACCGTAATTAATTACACTTTTTATCCTAAGGTTAAATAAGTGGTTGTGATTTTGTAAGTTATATAAATAAACAGGGAAGTACTTTTCCTTGGACTCAGATATTACAATTTTTAAATCCTCAAATTAATTTACCCTTAAGTAGGTACTATTAGTTATTCTGTGGTACAAGTAACCGAAAGTCCTAAAGATGTCGTAGGACACGACCCAAGGAGTACGGTCGGTCAAGAAAGTGGTGACAAAATGTCATGTGTCAGTAAAATAGCGATAGGGACTATGACTTCTATATCTATATATATATATAAATGAATCACTATTTCCCTTGGTCATCGCATCACGGGTGAATGGCTGGACCGATTTCGCTAATTCTTTTTTGTTTTGTTTGTTTTTGTCAGATAAATGTTCTTACGTAAGAAAAAATATGAAAATTGCGCGGAAAATTAGAAAATTTAAGAAAACTTCATTACCATACTAAATTACTTGTTATATTGTAACTTTATCGCTTTTGACAACTTAACTTTTTTAATGTATACCGTTTGACATAACATTGGCAGAATGCGTGCTGCAAATATCGTCAAATTGGGGGTATAAAAAAAACTGAATTTTGCACATGGCCAGTATATCACCTGTTATCGTGTCGGAATGCCAACAAAACTATTTATATAGCCAGAAAAAAAACAGAGAATGTTGTATATCATAAAACATAATAATAATAAACAATTGGTATTTTTTTTCTTTATTAAACCATTTCGTAATCAATATTCATATTTAAGACAGGACAACGTCTGTCGGGTCCGCTAGTTTTTAATATTAGTAGCTGTCAGAATATATTTGCATGGGAAAATCAACCCTGTTGTTCTCTGACGTGCGAATGACTTTCAACCGTAGGATGATAACCAACTTTCTTGGTCGACTGTACAGAAGATAAAGGACAGCAGCCTTCACTCTTCCCACACATATCGTTCAAACTCTTAAAGGAGGATTTTGTCAATCGCCACGCTTGGCAAGCGGGCTGACGATCGAAGATGGACCAGTGGTAGAAAGAAGACGCTGCTACCTTCATCAGGCTGTGCTCCTTGGGTGTCGTACCCATAGGAAGCTAGTATTTTATTGTAATGGCACCACATTACGATAGGATAATAAATAACAGATATTTGATCGAGTTTCTTAGTAGCCGTTGTTACTTGTAAGTTTCACATTTTGTACATTTGCATAAAAATACCATCAAATTATTTTTATTATATTAAGTCATAATTAGCTTTTTAAGCTTCGAGACTATTTGTAGGCAGAAAATTGGGGGTTTTGCAATAAATTATAATTTAATGTCCTATTCTATGTATGAGCATTATTAAATGACCATTAAATACAACTATGCTTGTTATGATTATTAATTTTAATAAATCATTATTCCCGCTTCAACCGAAAAGGGTAGGAAAATGGTTAAATGCTAGATTTCGTGCTTTTATGAAAAATGCACGCCACTAGACCCGTAATCAAAGACAATTAGGTATTTTACTTAGATGGTATTACACGCTAAACCTAGCCTATGATGACATAATATGTATGCATACTACTACGAGTAGGCAAAGTCAAAATTTTGATATCAGCATTAAAACAGTATTTTACCAAACCCCACAATAACAACAATATCTATACTAATATCACAGTCTATGAATCAATATTTTATAGACTGTGCTAATATTATAAAGCTGAAGAGTTTGTTTGTTTGTTTGAACGCGCTAATCCCAGGAAGTACTGATTCGAATTGAAAAAATATTTTTGTGTTGGATAGTCCATTTAGCGAGGAAGGCTTTAGGCTATATAACATCACGCTGCGACCAATGGGAACGAAGCATCAGTAAAATGTTGCAAAAATAATCGCGTTCATAATAACAGAAATTGACGCCAACGAAGTCGCGGGCACCAGCTATCATTTATAAATCAACGGGCGATTAGCTGCTGAGGTAAAGCTCTTTTCAGACTACGCTAGACTACTCGTATTAAGCTATATAGTATAGCAAATATGGACCTAATGTACTAAATGACCAAATATACAAGGTGTTCGAAAGATCGTTGAACATACGAAAATGGGGGACAGGTAGTTAACTAAGTAGCCTAAAAGATTTTAACTTTTTTTTTCTTAAGTTTTTTTTTTCTTTAAACCAGTCAAAATTTAAAAGGCCAGATCTATTTGTTTATGTTTAAACTTTGTTTTTAGCAATGTGCAATGTGCTACTTTTAGTTTTGAAAGGCTCTACTAACCACTAAGTCTCTAATAAAGAAAAAAAAATACGGGTTTGAAGGAACAGAAGCGAAAAATTCCAGGAATGAAAAAAAAATAAAAAAGAACTTAAAATAAAAAAAAAATAAGAAAAGACCTAGGTAAAATCTTTTGGGCTAGTCAATTAACAGACCACCCCCACCTGCCCCCCATTTTCGTATGTTCAACGTTCTTCCGAACACCCTGCATAGTAAAGCTAAGTGTGAACGTGTCCATAATAATGTATGGTGCGCGATATTGTTGTGCTATAAACTACGGATTAAAATGTACACTGGGACTGTGTTATACAACTGTGTGTGGCCCGTCCCCGCTTCGCACGGGTGAACCCGTTGGGTTTTAGTAAGGATCCCTAATCTTTCTATGTATATGCTGTATGCTATAAGCTATTATATTATAGCATAATCTGCAACCACCTTAAGTGTTGAAGATGAGTGTGTTCGACCGATTATTTTTTTTCAAATCTGGACCTGGTAAAAAATATTATCTATACAAAAAGAGGAACTACGAGTACAACTAAGCACTACATCATAAACCCTGTATTTAAAACTATTTGACTATTCGCCATTTATTTCTCTCCAACACACTGCACTGCTAATGCGACAAAATTATACCGTATCAGCACATATCAGGCTGATTGTCAGTCCGTTTCGTCTCTTAAGAATAAGTTGTAGTTGTAAGTTGTATTTGTAAAGATGTGATTGAGATGCCAGTAAGTTTCTCGCCTGCCTCACTTTTGTTGGCCTGTTCTCATTTTCAAACCCAACCCATTGACAAGATTGCTGTTTTTTTCGGGTTCAAAACAATAAATCCACGTTTTGTCTCCTGTGACAATGTCATAAATAGCATTAGAATGTCCGTTGTCGTGCTTCAGTAGCATCTGTGAGCACATGGTGAGCACCATTCCACGCGAGTTCGCTTCTGCTCCGCTGTCTGTTTATGAGGGATCCAACGAAAACAAAGTTTCCGAACTTTAAATTCCTCGTGTAAAATTTTCTGAATTTGATCATACCAATCCCTTATAGTCCTCGTATTGCCTTTTATGTAATCCGCGGGTTTTCTTCTATTAGCCGCTTAATTAATAGCAGCCACACAGGCAGTTGTAGGCCGCCCTTCACAAATTTTTTTAGTGTGCCCCATGTATTATTTTGGTCTGCGTCTGTGGACGGCCACGGTTCTTGTTTGAAGGTCGAAAACGTTGGAACCAAATAGGTACTTACCGTGTTTGCTTTTGCGATACCAGCGCCTTACACATAATTAATCCTTTGAACCTGTCTTTGCAGCACTGGTGCCACGGTGGAACTCGTACATTCGTAAATATAGCTTTATTTCATGTTTTCCATTGTGCGATATGATTGACGCCAAAGAAAAAACTAATAAACAACTGACAAAACTTAAAAGTAATTGTGAGAATAGTGCAAAAGTGTTCCGTACGAAAGTTATATGTCGCAGTTCTGCTAGATGACAACTCATATCTAACCGTTTTTATATTTTCTAAACCATGAACGTACCGTACCTACTATAGATTATTCATCCGATTTCAAACCTAATAAACGATTATTCTCTAATTGTTTATGGTCCTTTTTATGACTACATTATTTATTTTCTACGGCACTGGTCATATTGACATTTTGCCATTGTCACTAAAGTCAGCATTACAAATAATTAAAAATATCGTAGAAAGTTATTACCAACTTTGTTATCTTATTATTTCAGAAAACTCACTTTAAGTGCATTGCACAACGAAAATATTATCGTTAGCCCTACAGCTAATACGCATTTATTAATTTCTAGCTAACCCTCACTAATTAAGTTGACTAAAATTCATTCACTACAGTGATCATGAAAAGAGGAAAAGTAAAAATATTTCTTATTAATTTGTTAACTTGTTTCTCTTACTTGTTTATAAGTTAAAAAAATATCAAAGAACAATCATATGAGGTCGTATTTTAGTGAGTGCAAAAGCAAATATATTAAAAGGATAAGATCAATATTAGTTACCATTAGTTACACGCTCCGCTGACAAGTTCCGTAAAAATGAAAGTCAGTAGTAGGTACTATACAGAGTAAATGAAATCAGAGCTTTTAATTTTTTTTTTTTTTGTTAGGAATCTAACAATAAAATTGCTATTCATTATTTTTTTGAAAGCCAGTGCCAGATTTGTCGTCTGGTATTAGAAAATTTTGTGTTTAAATATTTGCACTCGCTAAAACCACCCACCACCCACATAATGAATCAAACATTTTAATAGTAACTTATTACTTGTAGAATCGTTCGGAGGCTTCACTTCTCTCTTCAAAATCGGAAGTCCAAGTGAAAGAGGAAATATATGTTCCACCTCTAGACGTGTTCACAGTCAAAGTATTGAGCATCCAAGTAACAGACGAGGTGCCCAAACACTATGCCATAAAAGTGACTTTCTTCGATCAGCTCCTCCTTACAGGAATCGTCAAGACAGTCGGAGCAAGGAGTGCGACCGGGCGTCGGACTTTAGCTAAAGGAACCATGAACTATGATCCTTCGGATTACGAGAAAATGTGTCTCTTTGCCGATTGTCCATTAGTTGGTAAGAGCTTTAGACCAGCTAATAAATAAATAAATATAAATAAATATTTAAGACATGCCTCACTGGGCCACACAGAGACATCTAGTCCCAAATTAAGCTTCTATTAAGTACCCTGTTGAATGGGGTACTAGACAACCGATAAACTTACATAAATACTTTTTTTCGTAAATTCATACTTATAATACATAGAAAACACCCAGACCAGTACAAACAGACATGTTCATGCACACAAATATTTGGTACTGTGCGGGGATCGAACCCGCGACCCATGGCTCAGAAGCAGCGTTTACTACCTCTGATCCAAATGGTCGTAATAATAATATTAAGCTAGATATGCGCTGGGGAGTAACAACGTCGAACTCGCATCAACGACGCATAGCTCTTGCAACTTCGACCGGCATACATCGCGACATCACGATGTTGTGTGCAACATTAACATCAAACAAGAAATTTAAAAATGAATCCTTTCAGAACATTAAGGTTAATCTATAAATTTTGTTTGTCTTCCAGTAAATATTCAGCCTCTAAAAAGTATCGAGACTAATATGAGTGCCCCAGGTTTCTCTCCCAGGCCTAGCAATGAGTCAAATAGATCAAGCACGACAGTGAAACCAATTGCCGATATTAGCTGTTGCAACGTGGACATTTTACCAGTGTTTATAGGTAACTAGTACTCTGTCCTCAACTTCATACTTATGGAATCTATATTACGCTCCTGGTTATATCGTGGTTCTAAACCACACCAAATTAAGAACAAATAATTTTCCACGCTACTTTACAACCTTTAAAGTTAAAATCAAAACTGCCTCAACACCAAATTTTCCTTATTTCATCATTTACATCGGTTAAGAAATCACTTACATCCTATACAAAGTAAATTCCTTCCGATTTCTGGAACAAAAAGTACTTACCCAATGCTCATCCCAGAGCCTCAGCTTTCTCAAATTTCATCTAAATCGGTTAATAAATTATGATATCCTCATACAAACGTCTACCCCACTGCCAATGATATTTAAAAAGTGTAGATAGGTTATGCCCTTACAAAACTATCGAAATATCTGTGCCGCTTGCAAACAACTGCACACATGCGTAATTCTTATTTTGTCCTTGTCATACTCATGAAAAGAACAATTACTTTCTCTTTCGCCTTGGCATCCATATTCTATGACGAATTTTAAAATGCGTCCCTAAAACGTCACAATTGTGACGTTTTAGGGACGCATATTGAGAGCGCATGTAACATATCTATTACTTTTTAAATATCATTGCCCACTCACTCCGTTAAGCGAAGGTTTCCTGAAAAACTAACTAACTATCTATGGCCTAACTTATGGCCTTCATTCAGGGTCTTCTATCTTCATACCAACTTTTTATCATAACAGTTGAGGCTTTTCCGCGTGGAAAAATAACAAAGAGATAGACAGAGCTACTTTCGAGTTTATGATATTAATATGTTTAAAACAGAGCTTTCTAATTATTGTAAACACTTATAATATGAACATAATTTTCCAGGGAAGAGTAAGATGAAAGTGCAAAAACGAATGGAACCAATGATAAAACCGCCAATACTGCAAAGTAAAAGCTGGGACAATTTGCCGCTGCTGACGTTGGAGCTCTCTGTAAATCGCAATGAGCTAAATGAATGCCATCACAATATCCTTAAAAAAGCAAACTACATGAAAATTACACTTCTGTCGGCATATAATATCCAAATACCCTACGATGACTGTTATGTCTATACAGCTGCATCTAAAACCATGCTCCATAATGAAACGGTAGAATAAATAGTCTGGAATTTATGTCAATTATATGTTAAAATGTTATGTTAATTTTCACTTATCCCAAAATTTGCAACCTAATTGCAGAACACTGGCCTTGTAACTTTCAACCAAGGATGTAAAGTACCAAAAAGATTCAATCCTTTAAGTTTCTACCCGAAATGGGAAAGCCTTAGAGTAGGTGACGATGTTTTCACAAGAGGCGATGAGAAATTCGTTTGTAACCTAGAATCTATACTCAATACCGCGGGAATAGATCTTAAGTATTACTTATCTAATAAGTTTACCAATCGTAAGTATTACTAGAACATTTTATTTCTCTCACTAACATAACGCTACAATAAAAACATCCCTCGATTAATACTTGAAAGCTAGAAAGTAGCCCTCTGTTACAGTAATCAAAGAAAAATTTTCAGCGTCAAAAAAGTTAATATTTGTACGACGCTGACAATTATGCATTTGTTTATTTCAACTAAATCCTTACGCCAATTCCAATGCTCTGGTTTTTGAAGTTTTTTCTTACAAACATGTCTAAATAAGAAAAACAAAAACACAATAACTAATAAACAATATTTAACAAATATTTGTATTCCAAAGATACCATCGTATGGGGCTCGTCACACCGGACCCTGATGCTGGATCAGGACGCCTGGCTCGGGGAGCACCTGCGCCGCTACTCTTGGCCCTTCGAGGTCCACATCTACGGCGAGCAGAACGGCCTTAGCTTTATGGCCTTCCTCAACCTCTTTCACTTGCTCTATCCCGGAGGCAAGACATTCCACATATCGCACGCCTTAATTAAAACTGATGCAAATCAAAATTGGCGGTCATATAAAGAACTAGCCGATCTCGCGTACTACCTTAGAATAATAAGTGCTGTATTAAAATTTTATATTGACGTCATGAAATATGGTGTGGTAGCAGAATTTATGATGAAACACAATACTTTCTTAAAATTATCATTTTTTCGCTTCTTTTTCGATGTTTCAATAGATGTTCTGCTACTCAGGGCGAAAACAACAAATCCTAGAAAGTACCATCGATCCAGCCATTCGTGGCTTTGGTGGTGTAACTAGCACTACTTTGTTTAATACATACTTTTAAAGATTTACGTTAAATCTTTGTTTCATCAACATTATTTTACAAATGTTTTTTTTTTGCTAGCCTACTCCATCCCACTGCTGGGCAAAGGCCTCCCCCAAACTTCTCCACTGATTTCTATCCAGTGCCAGAGACTCCCATTCGGTTTGAAATGCAGTCAAATCGTCACACCATCTTTTCTTTGGCCTTCCTCTTCGACGGTAGCCGTCCGAAGGTGTCCACTGTGTGACGATTCGAGTCCACCTATCAGGATGCATTCTGCATATGTGACCGGCCCACTTCCACTTCAACCTGGCAGTCTTCTCGCCTATATCTAGTATATTAGTTTTCGAGCGGATGATGGTATTTCTCACTCTATCGACTGTTTTTAGACCTAATATACTACGCTCCATTGCCCTTTGGCAGACCTTGAGCTTGGACTTTTAACGTTCGGTCAAAGACCAAGTTTGCGCCCCGTAGGATAGTACGGGCAGAATACAAGTGTCGACAAGTTTTCGCTTGAGGGATATAGGAAGGTTTCCCTTCATATACTCCTTCATTGACCAGAAGCTTTTCCAGGTGTTATCGATACGACGCTCGATTTCCTTATCCTGCTTGTTTCCGAAAGAAACTATCTGGCCCAACAGTATGTACTCATCGACATACTCCATAACCTGTCCATCCACCTTGATTGCTCTCCTGGCAGCATTGGTCATTACTTTTGTTTTAGACCTATTCATCAAAAGTCTAACCTCAAGGCTCGCCTTACTCAGCTGCTCGAGCATTGCTTCTAATTCTCCATAGGTGTTGGCAAAAAGAACAATGTCGTCGGCGAACCGATGGTTTGTCAATTTTTTACCTCCGATGTCGATCCCTCGTGATCTCCAAGTACTTGCAAGGCCTCTGAATATCTCTTCCAAAGTACTGGTGAATAATTTAGGAGAGATTGGATCTCCCTGCTTAACACCCCTGAATATTTTAAAACATGGCCCTGGAGCGTGCAGTTAAAACATGGCCCTGGAGCGTGCATTAAAACATGGCCCTGGAGCGTGCACTGTACAAATGATTAATTGAATCAAATGATGGAGGCCTTTTCCGTGCTGTAAGATGATTATAGGCCGTTACTTTATATTGAAGTAGTTTTCTTTTGAAATTATTCAGAGAAATAAAATATATTTAAATGCCCGTGAGGTACTTACTTCCGAATTATCTCGATAATACGAAAGAGATTGTAAGCTATTAAGATATGATGATACATAAGTCAAGAAGGCTTCGTCCCAACTCTACCCGATCCCAACTCTACCCGATTTGAAAATACCTAACAAACATTCCCAACTCTACCCGATATGATAAAAAGTACAGTCAAAATGAAAAACCTTTAAACGATTTTTTTTTTAATAATCAACATTTTTATCATCAATTAGAACTATTGACATTTAAAATGATATAATAAAAATATATTTTTTTAAACAAAACACGTAACAACAACAACATCCCAATCACAATAATATCATATGATTGAAACATTTTTTCATACCTACCTAAAATTTTTATATTTTTCGTATTAACTGTACCCATACTTTTATCTATTAGCAGAAATGAAATCGGGTAGAGATGGGATTTTTTGTTTAGTAATTTTAAATCTGGTAGAGTTGGGATCGGGTAGAGTTGGGACGAAGCAGTCAAGAAGGCGTTTGAGAGACAGTTAATTTGTTCTTCTTAAAGCAAAGTTAAGTATTTAATATAAGGAGCATAAACTACTTGTAAGTTTTGTTTTTTAATAAATCAAATATTTTCTTAGAGAACAGCGTCCGCATGGCTGTCCCCTTACACTGGGTGAACGCTCAGACGATGCTAGAAAAATGCGGTTGTGATCTGTTACTCACACCGAACGACAACTTGGCCTCGACGACTGGCAGCACTCCAAAGGCGAAGTACGGTGTTCTTTGAATTTATGACGTTATTAAGATTTGTTTGTTCCGTAAACTTTTAAGTCGAATTTGTTTGGGCTAACTAAATATTTGTCATTATTATTTAACAAAATTTATCGAAATCGGACAAAGTAAAAGTTTTTTAATAGCAATTGTATAAAAAGACAAGGTTCAAGGTTGACAGCCCACATTTAACATAAAAAAACATATTCTCACAGTCAAATCAACCGACTAAAAGCACCAATTTTAAGACTCAAATCTGGTGGCTAGTGTTATAAAATTTTTAAGTAAGAGTCGGTTAAAGGGTACGGTGTACTGTCTGAAAAAGACCTGTAGAATAGTATTCTCTCCACCATTAAGCAAACTTAAATTTATTTATTTATTGAAAAATATTTACCAACGACATAACATTACACACATTCAATAAGAAAAAAATACCTACATGGGCATAACCAATATATCAAGCGTGTAGCAAAAACCGCCATTTGGAGATGCTTGCGGACTGATTATGAATGGAGAAGAGCAGTACAAACTAGGTATGCAATACTAAGCATTTTGATAAGTGTATTTAAAAATATATATTTCATTTCATATTTAAGACTAGCGACTGACTCAGCTCCCACCAGTACCAGCACAGACATGGGCATCACTTTCCGGCCCACCGGTGCCGATGATAACTGCGCCTTCATCATTGTTGAAGTCAAACTAGCAAGGCCGCTGAAGAAAGCTGTCATTCCTACTCCCATCACCAGGTACAGAAAGTGATGTTAAAGATGTTCTAGTACCAAGTGGTTGTGTTTAAACGCCTACCGAAACGCACGTAGTGTATTTGCAGTACGGTGTATTTACTCTGCAAAAAGGGTAAACCGGCAAATACCTGAATTTAACCATAGGGAAAGAAATATTTAACTAATGAAAAAATAGATAATGTTTAATTTAATTTATTTTAATTTAATTTATTCATCATATCAGACAACGCAGGTCCATTTTATTAGTAAAATCTTATAAGCTACATTAGTAACAACAAAAACACAAAACAATAAAACAGATAGAACTATAGATGGCAGCGGCGGGTCAGTCAGTGTTCCTCTTGACCAGCACCCTGACAAGATGGCAAGTTATAGGAGAGTCATATCATAGTCATAGTTTAAGCCCACGATTTTTAGCGTTTCAGGTGACTGTAGACTAGCGTATACTAGACTACTGTATACAGGATGAAATTTTAACCACTTTCCAAAAATTTTGTACGCTTTCAGTATCGTATTTAGAGCCCATTTAAGAAGTAAAAAATGTATCAAGTTTTCACACGAAAATATTTTACGCAATATAGTTTGAAATTTTTACAGTTTTAGGCCTGTTTAGGTATAAAGGGAAAATCAAAAACTTATGATTAGTATTATAATGAATGAATGTGATATGCATTGCGTAAAAAAAATTTTGCTAGGCGGACAAATCAAAAATTTTATATTTTTGGCGGACAAGTGCTTTATCTTCACATTTTTGTACTGGGCTATACCAAAAGAAAAAAAACGTTTTTTTTTTGTCTCGTAGATTGATATATAAAAATTTGGAAGGTGGTTAAAATTCCACCCTGTATAGTAGTTTACAAAAGGCTTTTTAATCAATTACAAAAATATATTTTAAAAACAGTA
The DNA here is from genome assembly GCA_949315895.1 of Anania crocealis. Taxonomy (NCBI): domain Eukaryota; kingdom Metazoa; phylum Arthropoda; class Insecta; order Lepidoptera; family Crambidae; genus Anania; species Anania crocealis. The sequence continues at coordinate 6,244,405 of OX438856.1, forward strand.
GAATCCGAATTGCGAAATCCATTTTAATAACAAACTGTAATTTTCAAACTTTCTCAGCTCAGAAATAAACGACATGCTTCACGATATGGAGTTTGGTCCGTCGAAGAGGGAAAGCACAGGACGAGGACAACTAGACAGAGATTGGCAATCTACTGTACGCGCGGCAGAAAGTTCTTTGCGAAAAGTTCCACATTATGGTAGTATGGTTTATTACACAAGGTTTAACGCAAAGCTTTAAAAACTAAGAACACACTATCAAAAACCATGCGATTCCTTTTTCTAGCTTCATTATAGGGCCTATGTTTTTGGTTGCACCAAATACTTAAATTGACATTTAATTAACGATTATTAGTACCTTAACACCAATGGTGACCTACCACCATGGCCACGAGAGAAAAAAACTAAAATAAAATATTTTTTCTTACATTCGGGTCTAATGCTTTAGACTTTTAGAGCCTTGTAATTGATCATTTTTACTGAGATGAGATCAGCTATAGTTTCATATGAACAACAACTCGAATGGACTTAGCAGACTAGGCTCGGGATATCACTGGAATGAAAATGCAGATGCGCTCTCTATTAGGGTAGAGTTGAAGCGTGATGCGTTTCCAGGTTCATTAGACATGATAAATTTAAATATATTACAGGAATGACGGAATTCTGCGCATTCAACCGACAGCTGAGTGAGACCAGGACTCGTGTGGAGCTGATGACGTCCTTTTGTCTCGATGCAGCCATCTACGTTAACAACAACTTCGTCGTTCAGCAGTTTTTACAATCAGAGGACACATTTGAAGTATGTTGCTACTACTATGAGAACTACTATTGTAATTACAATACGAGGCAAAGCCTAAATAATAGCAAACTATCAATCCTATTCATAAATAATCATGTTGTTCCGAGTTCCGACTTTTTAATCGTACTTGTTAGATGTGTTTCAGACGAAGTTTTTCAAATTCCATCTTAAGTAGGATTTGAACAACTTTATGGCATACGTGTTGTGACTGATCTTCTCATAGAGTTACTGACATGTATTCATTGTGTTGACGGATTTTTCAAAGAGTTATACGTTACTAGCAAATTTAAATATAATTTGCACCATCTTGAAAGTATCGTTTCAGGAAATGGTTATGATGTCTCATGCTTGTCTGACGCGTATCGCCTGCAGTACCCTGGTGGGGAACATCCACCGACAAGAGATAAATCCCACACTGCAAGCAGCTCGACATGCGAGGCAAATGCAAGATATATCTCACGCTCTGGAGTTGTATTTACAGGTAACATTCTATATGCAGGATAGAACAAATGAGTTTAGTTTAGTTACTCTTTATGTCATCATCAGCCTATCGCAGTCCACTGCTGGACATGTTTTTATGTGGTATAATTTTAAAATTCATACAATACACAAATGACATATATCTTGAATTTATCAATGTTTACAGATAAGCATTAGCTAATCCATATACTAATTAAAAGTCATAGTTTTCCTAATATGAAGGTGCAATTTCTGATAAGCAAATGTAATTTCTTTAGGTCGGTACTCGTATTTTATGTTTATTTTTTCTAATTTACTATGCAGTTTTACAAGATTCTTATATGTGATGGAGGAAAAATATCTTTAAAAGTTATTTTACTCTACTTTCTTAAAAATCCGGCTCATTTATTACTTCCTGTGCATGTTATATCCTAGGTGTGAGGCTTCACATAAAGTACTTAAGTAAGTATATCAGCTGCAAGCGTAAATAAACTATGTTCATTCCTTGTAAATTCAATTTCTTTTCTAAACTAAATTTCAGTTGGTAGTCCAGAAGCCTCGTAGCCCCAACAGTTGGAGGGAGCTGTCGACGTGCTTGCGAGACGTTGACAGAGATTGGGCTAATGTTTGCATCAACAAGTCTATAGTATTAGATCCTCGACATCCACTGAGGTACTGTTTAAATGTTACAACGATAATTTTTGCTTTAAGTACTAAAATAAAAAAACATCAAAATAGGAAGCATACCTACGTCAAAACAATTTCTGATAAACCTTGATTTCAGCAGTATTGGCTCGAAAATCTGCAGCACTCTCAATAAATAGCAATAGTATAAAATATGGTTAACGGATGAGTGGCTTCAGTTACCTAAGCAACTTTTCTAACTCGCTTTTCTCAAGCGATTGAAACTCTCGTTACTTCTTCCTTTTATACACCTGACAATTTCAATTTTATCTTGTTGTTTTTTTAGTTTAAACTTCTGTATATTATGTGTATTACATTATTATATTTGATCAACACGTGTTTTGATCTAATCGGAAATTAAAAAAACCCTAAAAATTACATTTTCCAGTCTTGTATCAAAAGGCAGCATACTGTACGAGGACGATCCTGAAGCAGCAGAGCAGTTTTTCGTGGCCCTTTTATCTCTACACCCGTTTTGGCTAACCGGCTGGGTCATCGCCAGCGCTTATTATATAAAGCGAGAACTGTTCCACATGGCTGACCAAATTATGGCGTATCTTCGAAAGTAATTTTTACCATAGCAAGTTAATAGACGTTATACAACTTGTTGAGAACATATTTTATTTTGGAATTAAAAATGTGCCAACCAGCAACATACTTTGACCATGATATTTGTTCAGTTCAAGACACCTAAAAATTAAGTGCACATTGTTAGTTTAAGAAATTGACAGTAGATGGCGTTGTCTGTCGTATGGACTGAGCATTTTTTTTTAATTTCCTATTAATAAAAAATCACACAAAAAAATTGGTTGTGATATAATGGGGGCTATCGCTGGTGAATTTGCCACTAGAGGCGCTAGTGTCGCGTGAGGTCCAATATCATTTACTTTGTACTGGTTTTAGCGGAATTTGTAGCATAAATTATAATTTCTTTAATTTACCTGCTGGAAAGTGATCTCCTTCGTAAAATATCGCAAATATGGATTATTTGGCGATTAACGTGAACGCTTTAAGGCGAAGGGTAAGGAGAATACACGTAGGAGAGGTGTTTTTGTGCACGTTTCCTGGCGAAAATATTGCACTTGGGCCTTTGAAATTAATTCATCATGTAACTTATATGTCGAAGTTTTACCTCTAATTTTTAAATACTAGTTATTCGTTTGTTTAGCACTCAACATTGTAGGACCGCGATCCAAAGTACCGCGATCTTATACACGTTTATATCTTAAACGAGGAGTTTGTTCAGTTTAAAACTCTGTATAGTTATTCATAGTATTCGTGCCTTTTATCTGTAGTTCTATTTTTGTTTTCAAATCATCAAATTAAGTATTTATGATGGATATTACTCTTAGCGCCTAATTTCCACGAGCTTATAATTTGCTCACAATAATAATCAGGCGTTTTTGAGCGGCACGAAAAGGCAACGTTGCATGCCCGCGCCACCACCGCGCGCACTTCGTGGCTTGAGCGAGGTTGCCGTTCTGTTAGACTGTGAGCGTGCATATGCATGCTGTTTTGAATGTGATATATATTGTGTGATTCTTGTTGTTTTAATGTGAACTTTAATAAAAATGGGTAATAAAAAGGGACGGAAACCAGGACTTTCCATTAAATTAAATCAGGAAAACGTAATCTCCTGCGCGTCATCTAGCGGCACAAGAGCGAAACAGATCGTTACTTAGTCGAACAAAAGCATATTGTATTATTTTATGCACGGATAGATGTCGCGCGAGATCACGCGAAATGCTCAAGGTCACTTGCCTTCCCCTTCGCCTTAAAAGCGGAATTAAGAAAAAGCGCAAAAATAGGCCGCCTCAAGAGCAACTATTTCAGAAGTTAGTTTGTTGATATCAAGATAGTTACTTATAAACAATATCACCTTAATTAGATTCAAGATATAACACTTTGTTTCGGCGCCAATCGCCTTTGACTGCTATAACTCCGGACCTCAGTCTACAGTGGCGCCAACTGGTGAGCAAAGAAACGGTAGTCCCCATTGTTCAAACCTACTCACTTTTAATAATAGTACTCGTATTATAGTAGTATTAGTAGTATTATTTTCTAACGGAAGCTTCGGAAATTTTTTATGAGGTTATTCATTATTATTGCACACTTACAAATACACGGTGCATTTTCAACCACCTGTAAAACGATGCCCACGTTATGTCACGTTATGTGTGACATCTTTGCAGAGTATTTTCATTTTTTTTTCCAAAAAATTAAAAATTATACATTTAGGGTTAGCTATTTATTTTGAAACACACTGAGACGCGCACAGATGTAGCTATGTAAGGTCCATTCAATCGAGACCCTGCCGCAGCAAAACAATACGTCTGGTTGCGTCACAGCGTGTTACAAAATTAAAAGTCTGAATTAATATTTAAAAAAAATATCTAAAAGTAAATAACACTGCCATGAAGTTATACATAATGGTCCAATAACGTCGGCTCTGTTTTCCAGGTGGTTCAAAAAGCACGATGTTTATCCTATATGTATTTCCGTTAACAATTACTTCCTTTAAGTGCATTCTAATCAATTCAGTTAATTCCGAATGAAACATTTATTTAATTTATTTTCTTTTATACGGAACACCAACAGCACTGATACATTTTATGAGAACGAACTTGCTTATTAAATAAATTTAGCTTTTTAAAGGTAAATGAAATAAAAATGAAATGAAATAAAAAGGAAATGTAAATAAACCATAATAACTATTTCATAATAGTTAGCCTAGTAGTAGTAAACCCTGGTATTCATGTTAGTTTAGCTTTAGCCACACAGTATTGATTCGGCTCAGCTGATGTTTATTTAGGTTCTATTTTCATCTATCAGGACTCATGCAGAAGGTTTAGCAGAAGATATCTTGAACCCTAGAGCCTGGGAGTACGAGCTAGGTGACTGGTGGGACCAAACGCCGTTGCTGCCTGGCAATAACCCATACTACGACGCGACTGACCTTCTTCTACGGTTGAGGGCTTTTGACGTTAGTTTGCTTAACTAAAATACCTACTTACTGAATCACTCTTTCTTCTTCTGTGACAGATGAGAAAACTAACAGCTTTATGTGATTTTTTTTTTACTTCTGAGCATAGACCTACTAAGAAAATGTGCAAACTCCTTACATTTGATGAAACAACGCTGGTTTACAGAAAATGCTTGGAAAATTATCAGTGTCTCGGTGGCTTAATGGTATAGCGCCGCGCCCGGCATGCGAGGAGATGCGGGTTCGAGTCCCGTCTGAGTAAAAAAAAATTCAGTTTAAATACTGAAAGACCTACTAATTACTTTCCATTTTAATTACCGAAGAAAATATTTAGTTGGCAGAAGTGTGCCTGTCCCGGGCGATTGCTGAAGCAGGTGAGTCTGCAGCATCATTCCACATGGTGGCGCTGAGCTGCCGATTGCGCGGTCAAATCGATGATTCGTTGTGTCACTTGGAACTGGCCATCGAGAAATTTGGCGATGTAAGTTTCATCATTACAATCTTCCATAACTTACTATTCTAACTAATATTGTTAACGCGAAACTTTGGATGAATATTTGTTAACAACCTATCCGACTAATCCTCATCCGACGATAACTGTACAGTTTTCAAAGATAAATTACTATTTATCCTTAAAACATTTTGGTTCCCGTCCTATATTACGAAGTCGCAGGCAACATCTAGTTTCAAATGAAGTAACCATGATGTAGCTGCTGTGCTTCTGTATCTATGCTGTGATAACCATTTTAGGTACATTATAATGTTTTGGATGGACGACCATTTGGATCAGTGGTAGTAAACGCTGCTTCTGAGCCATAGGTCGCGGGTTCGATCACCGCACAGTACAAATATTTGTGTGCATGAATATGTCTGCTTGTACTGTTCAGGGTATTTTATATGTATTATAAGTATATATTTACAAAAAAACTATATAAGTAAGTTTATAGGTTGTCTAGTAGCCAATACGACAAGCTTCGTAGTAGTAGCTTAGTTTGGGACTAGATGGCTCTGTGTGGCCCAGTGTTATTTTTATTTTTGTATCTAATCATTATGTTTGTGATATGACCCAATCTATTTATCTACATATATACTCGTAAAAATCAAATGCTGTTTCTTTTGACTCGCGAAGACTCGAAAACGGCTAGGCCGATTTAGCTGATTTGTCGTAGTCAAAGGAAGATTTAAGCAGATCATCAGTTTTATTTCTGCAAATAGGCCCCAAGAGGCGCTTTTACACGTCTCAATATTTAAACCTACCACTGCTTCGGGACAAGTCTGGGCTAGTGCCGAGAAGAAGCAGCGCAAGAAACTTGGTCACTATTGTCAGCCTCTTTTTAAATTAATTTTTACAAGGTTTAAGCAAGTACGAGCTGGGACAATTTAATGCCATACATATCTATCATTTAAATAATCATTAACAGTGTAATAGCCCGTATAAGCGCTGAGATAATATGGAAAAAATTGCGTTGAACATAGTAAAAACAACAATATAAACTGTTGTACATCCAAATTTTCACACATTTAGCAAAGGTAGAGTTTTAATGTCGTTAGAATAGGCGATATAAATATTTTATATTCTAGGTCTGAGTACTCTTAATAGTTATTGGTTGTTGGTATGCAAAGTCAAGTTCCTCAAACCAAAGGCTTAGATTTTAAAAAATAACATTGACTGTCATAATACATGAATAAACATTTTTTAGATAAGCTACCTACGAGCTCTACAAGCAGAATGTCTTCACAAGAAACAAAACGTACCTTTAGCAATGGCATCGTTCGAAAAAGCTGGTAGCTGTCTATGTGCTTATAGGTACAGTCATCATCATCATCATCATTATCACCATCATAATGGTTTCTTAAATTTATTACATTAAGTTTACAAATTAAGTTTTCGGATTTCACCAATCTTGATGATTATGCCAGTACCCATAATTGTTGTGGTAACTTAAAATAAATGGTAGAGGCCTTTTTCCTGCAGTGGGATGATTATAGGATGTTACTTTACTTAATTTTAACTCTCGCTTATAAGTATTTTATACTGTCACCATCAGCCCACAATTCACTGCTGGCAATACTTGTCTCTTCAAACTAGTAATTTTGCCATAATCCTCTCGCTTACCAAGCAGGTTGTTTATCGCAGTTTGCCCAATAGTATAACCGTAGCTCGGCACATGTCTATTTTATGAAAACAATTGCCTGATTTATTATATCATATTGTGATGAATTAGTTTGTGTATCAATAGCCATATTTAGATAGAGCCACCATAAAAAAGACGCTGGTACTAGTACCTACCTAGCCTACACTACTAGAAGACGAGCCATAAAGTAGTGCTATATTCCAATTAGGCTGGCACAACACGACACACGTTTGAGTCCGTGCCGATCACTTTTAAAAAGACTTCACCCTGATGAAGTGGTTAATACGTAGGTATATTAACGTAGGTTATTTCCTGACTAAAAGGTCTTGTTTGTAGCATATTAGTACATAAATTGAAATTAATCACAGTATACTACTGTCAATGCCGTGCTGGGAGACGCAGCGAGCTCGATCTCTTTTGCTGGACCTGATCCGCCGCCAGCCCAGCGCCTACGCCTGGGTCACGCTCGCCGAAGACTGGATGCACGTAGGTGAATCCGTTGTCAACAAAAAAATACTTTGGTAAAAAATTACACAACCTTTTTATTTTAGCAATTTGACTGCTTAAAAAACATTTTAAACCTGTTGAAAATATTTGCAAAAATGTGTTTCTTTCGGAAGTTTCGTTGCGTTGATGATGTTGATGACATTACCAAAAACATTGATTAAATTCCGCTGGGTACCAGCGTAAAGCCATCGACACAAACATAGGCCCGGTAACTCAATGGATCGAGCGCAGGGCCCCAATTCTGCTAATTATTTACAAACGACTCAATAGAATCGCAATGGCATCGCAATCGTATATTTTGACATAACTACTATATTAAATGTGACAAAATATACAATTGCGATGCAATTGCGATTCTATTGAGCCATTTGTAAATTAGCAGAATTGGGGGCCAGGTATCCTGTAAGCAGAAAGTTCTGAGTTCGAGTAACACTTAAAGCAGTCGAAATTTTTACTGTACCTCTAGCACAAAAAACTGTCGACTTCGAATCGTTTACGTATCGAAAGCAAACGATACAAAGTTCGTGCTTTGTTTTGTAGTTCTCGTTTTGACCGCGTGAGCGCTGTTTAAGTTTTCATACTAAATATTTCGATGGCGATACGAACACGCAACCGATTCGAATTCGATAGTTTTTTGTGCTAGACTCACTGAAGTAATTATGTACGCGCTCTCGCAAAATTATGTAAACATTTTCAGAACGTAGTCTTTATTTATTGTAAGCACTGTTTCACCAATATTTGCAAATAAATAGTTTATAAGATCACTAACTCATTTTATTATAATAATATTAAACACATTATTGATTATGTGCTGCACTTTGCTATGTTTACTAAGCGAGCTGCCGTGGGTGAAGCAGGCGACGCTGACATGACAGAAGAGCAGACGGCTGCGAAGAACTGCGCGGCCGCATGCGCCGTTCAGGCGTTGAAGTGCGACAGGCAGGCTGGACGCGCCTGGGCACTCCTGTCTAGGCTGGTCGTTCCGAGCGCACGCCGCCATCACTGCATGAACATGGCCGTAGCGGTTCGTCTTATTTTTAAAAATTTAAATGTGTCTTCCAATGGATAAAGCCTAGGGTCTACTGAGGTCTACTGATAGATGTGATTTGCTAAAATTTACGCTTTAGCTCTTGCTCGCTTAGTTTAATTTGTAAGTGTCGGGATAATGCTTAAATAGTATACATACATACATACACTCACGCCTTTTTCCCGGAGGGGTAGGCAGAGACCACATCTTTCCACTTGCTACGATCCTTACAGACTACTTTCGCTTCATCCACATTCATTAACCTTTTCATACACGCTCGCCGGTTTAGGGTACTCTTGACCTGACCTTTCTTTAGAACTTCCCCGATTTGATCATGATAAGTTCGTCGAGGCCTTCCCCTTCCAACATTTCCATTCATACTCGCCATATATATCTTTTTAGTCAACCTGCTTTCATTCATCCTCTCAACATGTCCAAACCATTTAAGCATTCCTTTTTCAATACTGGTCACTACATCCTCTTTTACACCACATCGATCCCTTATCACACTATTTTAATCCTGTCACTCAGATTGACTCCAATCATACTTCTTAACGCTCTCATTTCTACTGCATTTACTCTACTTTCATGTTTTCTCTGCCACACCCAACTTTCACTCCCATACATCAGTGTTGGAACCAACACCCCTCCATGCACAGCCAGGCGGGCCTTATCGGAAACCTTCTGACTGCTCATAAAAGCGTGCAACGCTCCATTCACCATGTTGCCGGCATTTACTTTCCTTTCAATATCACTATTACACCTTGTTGAATGTAGGTAATATTTAATTCCACGCCTTGCAACACTAGCACACCTTAAACTTTTTTTTCTCTCTCTAATCTGTGACATCATAGTGACCGGTATTAATGTACAAGATTCCCTTCTAATAATAAAGTAAATTCTGCTTAATAGTGTTTGTAATTTGCTCAAACCCTTCACACCTTCTATCCGCTGTAAACATTGATCCCAAATAAACAAACTCCTTCACTTGCTCCACTTTTTCATCTCCTATCAAAATGTTACACTCTGTCCTGCTATCCTCCTTTTCAAAAACCATTGCTTTTGTCTTACTTACATTCACTTTCATTCCTTTCTTGTTCAAATCTTCATGCACAATATTTACCATCTCCTGCAACTCCTCTGCCGACGATGCGAGTAAGACTTGATCATCAGCATAGAGCAGACATTTGACGATCAAATCGTTCATTCTAAATCCCCATTCACTTTCTTTCAAATTTTTCAAGCAACTATCCATGAATAAGTTAAACAGCCATGGTGACGCTACACATCCTTGTCTAACACCTTTTTCGATGCTAAACAATTCAGTACACGCCCCGTTGATCCTGACACAAGCACTAGAATCCTTGTATAGGGATTTCAGTGCTTGTAATAGGGGTTAAAGTATGAAATTACCAATTATTTTCCCACTTTTTATTTTGTTTATAGCTCTTAAGTATAGTCACATTATTGCGTAATTCTTTTTGTATTGTATCAAAATTTAAATAAAGTAACTTTTGATTTAAAAAAATGCAATACTAGTGCCTATTACTTCAAAGGAAGTCGTTGAAAAGACCCCTTACAATGTGTCAGCTGACCTTCTTGCTTTAATTAAGTATATTTCTATTATATTCTTTGATTTTCAGAAATTTAAATACTATAATGCGTAGCTTTATAACCATCTAACTTTCACCTTTAATTGCTGACTTTTCTCGATTTCGTCCATACAAAACGGCAATTTCATACTTTAACCCCTAATATCAAAATACTGTTCACCCCATACAAGGATAGTGCTGACCACAATTCATTCCTCACCACTCTATCATAGGCATTTTCCAAATCCACGAATGCGCAATAGACTTTCTGGTTTTTAGCCAAAGATTTTTCAGCTATGCACCGCAAGGAAAAGACCTGATCCATACATCCCATTCCCTTTCGAAATCCTGCCTGAGCATCCCATACTTTCTCATCAGTTTCTTTCGTCACTCTCTCAATCAACTATTTAGTTCACGAACAAATTTTAAATCCCTCCGGTAGATGGAATTTCCACGAAGCCCGTTCCGCTTACATCAACATAACTATTATATTTGTAGGTATATCAAATATCACCTCAGTCAGTCACGTTTCCATTTATATATGTATATTTAGAAGATGTATAAAAATATTAACTCATTTAATTTAATTAGCACTTGTTTACCTTGACGAGCAAGCTGTTTGGAACTATTTTAGATTGACGTCACTTGCCTTAACTGTAAGCGCTGTGCATGTTTTGTATCGTTAGTCTAATCGAGATGTGACGAGATGTGTTCGTTGACTTATCATGTAGGTACCATGACATACTAAGAACAAGTGCGCCTAAGTAGTGTGGACGATTTAATTGATTGATTTGAATAAACACAAAAAAACTCTTTTCAAATTTATTATGACGAAACTGATTCCGTTTTGTAGAGTATCTTACGGTAATTTGGCTCCTTAGCACGAAATACTTTTATGAGTCACGTTCTTAATATTTTAAATTAATTTTGTGTTATTTATGTATCCTGTCTCTTAGTGTGGATACATCTTCAACGAAGATCGTGCTGAGACGAGCTCAGACTCGCAGCAGTCTCTGTGCCATCGGCTGGGGCGGGCGCTGCGCGAGTGTAGATGCATCATGTGCGAATACCTTAAGTTCTGAAGGAGTTATGATTCCCTGTTTAATCTAAGAAGTTAATAAATTGAAAAGATTTTATTGCATGGGAGTTTTTATTGTTTAAGTCTTAGAAAATGAGGACACTATTCTTAAACGCTCGTCGAGTTAACAGGTTCTATGCCCCAAAAATATCAAATATATCATACTGTCTAAGATATGAGCTTCTTAACAGTATACCGGTTAACTGCACCTTAGGCGATATGCCACGGATAAGTAAGAAAATTGTCATAGCATTCCAAATACAATTTCACTTAGTCCATAAACTTCTATGTCTTTGTCTTTGTTTTTATTCATACACATCATTTCATTACATTGTTAGTTTTCTAGATTTAGACAACTAAATTAATTGTGGGCAGCACTTAGCACTAGTTACTAGTCCCCTTAACACAACGTTAATTTTAAAACGTATTCGTAAGCAGAGAAGAGCAGTTGTAGCTCAGTCGGTTCAAAAAATATTTAATAACTATAATATGTATAATAACATAACTACTTAAATACATTAACACAACTTTAAAAGAGTTATCTTCGTGATTTTGGTCAGTGAAAAAATATGTATGTTCCGCTAGTGCACTTACAGCGTTCGTAAGCGTCATTAGCGCAGACTTGTTTTGCAGCGGCAGCAGCCGAAATGTCCTTTTTATTTTATGTTTTTTTAAATAACCAACTGTAGTTATTTTGTTTGGAATGCAATTGAGATAATTGTGTCTATCCCACTATTGGAGGAAAGATGAACAAGCACACAAAAGGTATGCATGCTACAGCAAACAATAATAATAATAAGGTTAACGCATAGGATTCTGTCTGCTAAACTACGGTGCGTGCTACAACCCAAGGCCTATTAAATAAAGAGATTTTGTACCCTGAACGATTACAAAATAACAAATAAGGGTCGAGTCAGTCCTCGAAGGGGACGAGTGGAGTCGGCACGGGCGGGTCGTAAGGCACCAGGTCCACCAGCCTGTGCCAGCCCAAGACCCACGTGTAGATCGTCATCAGCGCGCCAAGTGTGCTGGAGAACAGGCTGCAAAAATCAACAAATGTAACCTAGGTACGTCTTAGGCTGTATACAAAATTACTCTTCCTTTTTAGGATAGGTACGGCCCTTAATAGTTTTCTAAGCAATATTTTAATTATTATTTTTTTTCAATTTTTTTTATATGAATCAACGTTATATAAACATAGTAAATATAATAACTATTCAACTTTTAACTTTACAGACTCACGCTATCAGAGCTCCAAATAAGAATAAAAAGTAAAAAGTAAGAATATAAAAACTTTACTTTAAGGCACTATTAGGTCTATTATTGTAATTATTTTTTACCTACAAAATGTTTATATATATGACTGTTTGTTGCCTAAATAAATGAAAAAAAAAAAAAAAAAAAAAAGATTTAGAGCTCGTAGACTACAAGGTCAATAATGGCCATCAAAAAAATATTTAAACACAGTCAAATTGACGACCATTTGGATCAGCGGTAGTTAACGCTGCTTCTGAGCCATGGGTCGCGGGTTCGATCCCCGCACAGTACAAATATTTGTGTGCATGAATATGTCTGTTTGTACTGGTCTGGGGGTTTTCTATGTATTATAAGTATGTATTTACAAAAAAAAAAGTATATAAGTAAGATTATCGGTTGTCTAGTACCCCATACGACAGGGTACTTAATACTACCTTAATTTGGGACTAGATGGCTCTGTGTGGCCCAGTGAGGCATGTCTTAAAATATTTATTTATTTTATTTATTTAAATTGAATATAAGCGACTATTTAAAAAAAATGTACATACAAATACATGTTTTCTGAAGGTATTTTGACCTGGAAATCAGTCGTCTACTTTCGATCAATCCTAATATGCTCAATTAAATAAGCAAAGTGACTGCTATCAAATTAGGTTTAGAACTAACGCTAACTCACAACCAAATAGTGTTTTTATTTAGTACTTGATTAAATAGAACGCAAACAATAGAGAATAATGAACGAAAATAATGTATTGTTCAGTATAAAAACAGATCGTGATGACACCATTACTGCCATTTAAAAACCATTTTTATAATTTCGTAAATCTTTTCAGATTATGTTTGTCACCAAATCTTTAATCAATGATCAAAATTTGTTAATGCCCTTTCTAACTATTTACAAACATTTCACCAAATTCGTATTGTTTACAACTCCTTAGCAATCTGGTTTTATTCAACAATATCACCTCAGTTTATTTAAGATACATACGCTGTTGACGGGCTTTTATAATATGTTAATTATTCTCATAATTACCTCATCCCTATAAATAAAACATCTTAATATAGGCTCCAAACGTCGATCAATTTAAAGAAACAAACATTAAGTTAATCAGTGTTCAAAGGTGCGTGACACTAAATATGTATCTTAAACTCAAGTTGATATCCTCCCTTATTTGTATTATGTCTTTTTGTATCAGTGAAGTAAATACAAATTTAATGTCTACGGAGATAAAAATACCTCAAGGAAACTTAAAAGGTTCCTTTAGTTTATCAAGAGCCTACAGGAGGTTTTTAAAAGTACCTTACGCATCAGTGTTAGGCAAATTCAAAGTAAGTGTGTTTCTAATCTTTGTCAGTTCCTCTTCTTATAACGCACAATTAATTTGGCTTTTTATTATTAGTTTCTAGTTAACCTAATACTTAAACAAAAAAGATAAGTAGAATTTACCTTACTATATTTAGATTGTTTTTATACATGACATGTGTTAACAAGTCATTCATTAGGCGTATGCATTTATGTATTACGTACCTTATGTATCTAACATTGATTATGTAGGCACCTGGAGATCCTCCGTCATGGAATGGCACGTTAAACGTAGCTCGTGGTTCCTCAAGATGCAAACAATACTTTAGGCACATTAGAACGCCCATAGGCTTTCAGGATTGCCTGGTATTAAACATATACACCCCGACAGTTTCGCGGAAGACACCACTGCCTGTCATGGTCTTCGTACACGGCGGAGGTTTTTACTGGGGAAGCAACAATAATCTCCTTTACAATCCAAAATATTTGCTAAAAAAACAAGTAATAGTTGTTACTATAAACTATCGACTGGGAGCATTCGGATTCCTCTGCTTGAGAAACCAAGGAGCATCAGGAAACGTAGGCTTGAAAGATCAAGTAGCAGCTTTGAAATGGATAAGGAAAAATATAGAATATTTTGAAGGGAACCCAAACTCAGTAACATTATTTGGAGAAAGTGTTGGAGCAGCTTCTGTTAACTATTTGCTGGTATCTTCAACCGCGACAGGTTTATTTCATAGAGCTATAATGCAAAGTGGTTCACTGTTAATGCCGCAAGCTATTGATGACAATCCTGTAGCAACCGCATCCAGAGTAGCTGCTCGCTTAGGATACAATTCGACAGATCCTGATGAACTTTTGACTATATTCACTAAAGTTTCTGAAGATGATATCATAAAAGTATCTTATAGAGATCAGACAAATGACGCCTTCGCACCGTACGTGTTTAGACCCTGTATTGAAGCAGCTAGCAAAGAGGCTCTTATAACAGCTGCTCCCAGAGATCTTCTAATGTCTTCAAACCTAAGTTCTAATATTACTATAATTATAGGATACAATGATAAAGAAGGTATCAAATGGGCATCTAAATATAACTCCGATGGTTTTCGTAATCTAAATAAAAGTTTTGCTCAAATCATACCCGATAATCTTTACTTTGCTACTGCAGAAGATAAGGAGACATTTATACAGAATGTTATACGGATTTACTTTGACAACAAAACATCAGACAATGAAGTTCAAGGATTGATCAACTACTTTTCTGATGTTTATGTTATGTATCCAAGTGTTATCACTGCGGAATATTTTCTTAAATATACAAATGCATCTCTGTACAATTACTACTTTAAATACGACTCAAACCGAAACTTGGCTAAAATTGCATCTGGCTTGTCAAGGTTGCCTGGTGCTGACCACGGCGATGAACTGTTCTATCTCTTTGAACCAGTTATCTACCAGCCGCTTCCAGCAAACCCAAACGACTTAAGGATGATCAACAAAATGACCAGTATGTGGGCTCACTTTGCAACGAATGGGTAAGCTTGTATTTAATTTAGATTTCTACAAAAAAGCTTATAACTTTGAAGGTAATATAAATTTGGTAATTTCAAATAATTTTATGTGCGTTTTCAGGAATCCTAACAGTCTATCGGCAAAAACTCAATGGATCAAAAGTACTTTAAATCAATTAAACTTTTTAGAAATCGATAGCAAATTTAAAATTATACCTCTGCCAAACAGAGACCGTATAGACTTTTGGAAAAACGTTTACGATAAACACGGTAAAAAGTAACTGCATTAAGTGTAAGTTTCTTTAATTTATCATAATGACATTGTCTTTAAGTATGTTAACTGAAGTGTTATATTAAGTAATAAAGTAAAGGTTACATTACTTTTTTATTTTGTTCCGAAAAATCCAACATATTTTTTTACATAAACCTATTAAGTACAAGTTTATCCCTAGGCTTGTCATTAGCAGAAAGATTAATAAACTTAATAGACCTTTGGCTTGGTTCTTACAATGTAAAAAAGTAAAACCCAAAGTAACAACCCATTTCGCTCAAGGTCTTACGGCCGGTTCCAATAACCTATCTATCTTCAGTTTTGGCATATCGGAGATAGGAAACAGTTTCTATCTCTGTTTTGCCGTCCAGAGAAACAAAGGCAGAAGTGGTTTTCTATCTCCGATATGCCAAAACTGAAGATAGATAGGTTATTGGAAATGGCCGTTAGTTCACGACGGTAGCCTAGTGCGGGTTGGTGGACGGCGAGGGCGACGCTGTGGCAACATCACCCCGCTGTTGGGCGTTTCTCAAGCCGTTTCGTTCTTACAATGAACTTATTTCTTATACTCAGGCGGGACAGTCAGTTGAAAGCCGACAGGTTTATAAAAAAATAATTCCGTCTATTTATTTAAAGTTTTGCGAAGTAAGTTGTAAACAACTAAGCAATGTTTACCATTCTGGATACCTTAATTTTTGATTATACATAATAGACACACAACAAAATCCTTGATCATTTAACAATAAAAGTTTTATTGTGAAATAAATTTAGATAATTTATACACATAAAAAAATTAAAAATTAAGTTGCAAATCCTTACGCAGTAGTTGTACCTATTCATGCCTTGGCTAAAGACTATCCACGTATAGAAGCGGGAGGCCTCATGTGCCGGCTGTGCTCCGGTGGCGCGTGTTCCTCAGGTTTGGGCGGGCTGGGCAGGTCCGAGAGTATCTTCGTCACCCACAGCAGCCCGTACACAATTATTGAGAGACCGGAGAGCCTGAGGAGTGATGAATGGTGTGACTATAATAACACTGTTTTGCATTCCAACAAAACAGATATTATGTGTGTGAGAAAACACACAGCGTTGGTTGAAGAACGCGTTCATAGATCTTGCTTTAACTAGTAAATAAGGTACACTTACCCAGTTTATACTTCAAGTAATTCCTTTCTTTCACTCACCACTAGGCTGAATGGCTATAGATTCCTTAGCCACATGAAGCAACTCCATGAAAACTTTGTCCTGTCATTGTCATAGTCTTCAGAAATCACCTGCAAGCAACTTGCTCAACGCTGTGTGTTTTCTCACACACATAATATCTGTTTTGTTGGAATGCAAAACAGTGTTATTATATGTGTTTCTAAAACACACAGCGTTGGTTGAAGACCTGTTTGATATCTGCTGGTGAAAGAAAGAAACAAACGCTATGTGATGTATGAAAATGTTTTATGACCAAGAAACACATCATAATTCTTAAATATTTGTAATTTAATTATTTATCAACAAATCAACTAAACAAAAATATCCATCTTCTAACATAAAGTATCATAAGTATCATCTTATGAATCAACAAAACTAATATATATCTCTTCTGATAAACAATATTACCCAAAACTAACAATCTTGAGATCAATTTAAATCAGTATGGCCTCATAGGCCTAATCTAAATTTTAAACTAAGGTAATAACAAATTATTACAACTTAAACACTAACAAAGTGATTAACTAAGAGATCCTGATTACAGCTGTCAGTGTTTTTCTTAACACTATTGCAATAAAATTTATAAAAAGTTTGTGCACTTTTCCAATTAGATCTTTTCATTATATCTTCAATACTTCTATTCTCTAACCAACTTTTAGATGCCACCGCTGACCGTATAGAGCCTGGTGGCGCATCAATTCCAGCCTCTTTGAAAACTGTTCTTACCCATCCTCCTATAATTGTTCTGGTGGCCCGCTTGACCTCCCCAGTAATAGTAATAAATAAACTTGTTATGTTGGGCTCATTAGATCGCCTAGTCTCTGTTAATTTAATAAGCTTTTTAATATGTTGTACTGGGCATATTGAACTGTCTGGGTGTTGCTTTAATAACCAGCCTGATTGTCTAATAGAGGCACTATCTGTCTTTGAGCCAAACTGTGGCCACAAATAAATTTCATCACTAGCCTGTACCTCAGGTAGGTTTAGTAGAGTCAGGTCATGCACTCTCCGGCCTGAGGCCAAGAGTAAAATTACTGCTGTTCTCCTAGAAATATCAAACAAGGTGTTTGTAGTTGGCGTGGATCTAAACCAGTCAAAAAGTAAGCTAGTATCCCAAACTGGAGATTTTATAATTAGTGGTTTCGCTAAGGAAATTGCTTTTAAAACCTGTTGTACAAAAAAGTTTTTAGATACATTCTCAATATTTGTAGCACAATATGTGGAGACAGCAGACTTATGTAAGAGAATGGTGCGATATGCAAGGTTATCTTCTAAGTATAATTTGGCTAAAAACCTAGCTACATCATTACCGTGCGGTGACCTGGAGTTGACATTAAATACCTTGCACCAAGATAACCATCTTTTAATTGGAGCCTTATAGGTTGCCAAAGTAGAATCACGCCAGCTCTTAGTTAATAGATTCTTTTCTTGCAGTGACCAGTGGGCTATCTGCCCAGACCACCCCCAACCTTCCAGGCTACAAGCTCCAATTTCTCTATCTGGGGCGGATTCCTGCCCGTAGTAAGATCTATTAAGTTGCTCTGGAGATCTTCTATTAATATTGGATCCACTAGTGCCCTCGACTGAAGGTCTGTCAGCCAGAAACACTGGGTCCATCGAGGTGCCACTACTATGAATGTCCCCTGAGATGTGTTGAGGTGTCGTAATACTCGGGGTATTAGACTCGGCGGAGGGAACACCCATGCCAGCCTGAAACGCCAAGGGCGACTGAATGCGTCGCAAAATATTGCGGAGCCATCTCCGCAGTCCCAAGTCACGTATCGGGGCACAACTGCGGTATCTCGAGACGCGAACAAGTCGACGTCGGGGACGCCCCACCTTTGGAATATGGCCTCCGAGGCCTGGGGCAACAAGTGCCATTCCGGCACAGGTCGGTCTCTCGACAGGCGGTCGGCAATGCCGTTGTACCTCCCCGGGAGGTACGCCGCCGAAAGTGTGATGTTCAATCTCTCGATCATCTCCAGAAGTTTTATCGTCAAATCGAGTAGGGCTATTGATCTCGTACCGCCCTCGTTTCGGATATGAGCAACTAAGGTTCTGTTGTCCGACTGCACTAGTATATGCGCTTGTCGAAGATTTGACTTCTGCTGGTTTATTGTGGCATACACTGCGAACATCTCTTTTAGATTTGAATGCCAATACCTCTGTTTCCGGGACCACGTCCCTGACAGATACTTCCCGTTGAGGTAGGCACCCCAGCCCGCGTCCGCCGCGTCTGTTACTAAGAAATGAGTCACTTCCTTCTTGTATAAGGGTACCACACTGTGGTCTATAGCTTCGTGCCACCAATTCAGCTCTTGGAGAACTGCTGCAGTTAACTCTAGTCGTGCTCTTGGACGACCCTGCCTGAAGCTCCTGAGGAACATCTGTATCTTTCGACAGTGTAAGCGGCCCTTTGGTGTTGTTAAATTGGCAAAGTTCAACAACCCTAATATCATCTGCATCTCTCGAAGTGATGCTCGCTTTTGCTGAAGAATGTTTGTTACTGTCTGCTTTATCCTTTGTTGTTTCTTTGTAGGCAAGGTCATCGTCATGTTTCGGGTGTCCCACAATATACCTAGGTATTCCAGTCTTTGGCAAGGTTCTAGAACTGACTTCTGAAAATTTACATGCCACCCGAGACTTTTTAGAATGCTCAGCGTTTCTGCCACCTGAGTAATTAATTGGTCTCTTTCCTGGTTTATTAACAAGTAATCGTCGAGGTATACCAGCAGTCTGATTCCTCTGGAGCGCAGAAGCTCTGCAATCCAGTTGCTCAAACTGGCAAAAGTTCGGGGTGCAGAAGACAGGCCAAATGGAAGGGCTGTTAACTGGAGCACTTCTTGATTGTATACAATTCTCAAGAACCTGCGATGACTCTCCGCCATCGGCACGTGAAAGTATGCTTGCTGCAAATCTATTTTCACTAACCAGTCGTTGTCTTGTATGGCTTTGACAACATCTGTCTGTGAAATGAGCTGAAAATGTTTTGTAGCTACATATTCGTTCAGTCCCCTTAAGTCGAATATTGGTCGGATCCCCCCATCGGGTTTCTTTATTAAAAACATCTTTGAAAGAAATCCTCTGTTCAAGACTGGAGGTACTTCTAAGACACCTTTTTCTTTTAAGTCCTGAATTACTGTAGTCATTTCTGATGACATCTTTGTTGTAAACTTTTTTATCATAAGTTGGCTCAGTTGTCGAAGCGGGGGTTTGAATTTGAATGGAATTCGACTGTTTGTTATTGTCTTCAGAATAAACGGGTTTGCACCTAAATTCTTCCAGGCTTCCGATTGTAACTTTAGGCAACCTCCCTGAAAGACTTGTGGCAAGTCTGCATAGTCATTTTTGCTTACTATTAACTTCGGAGGAGTTTTCGGCCTGGTTATTATTGAAGCGACGAAAATTATTCCGCTTCCTTGCATTAAATTTTGGATGTTTATCGACTTTATGGTTCTTATTACTGTTGCTAACCTTTCTGTCATATTTATTATTCTGAGTTGGGCGTTCACGAGGCTCTCGATTTAGTACCCTCTCTTTCAAATATGTAGGAGTGTTCAACCATGTTTGTGAACCACCAAGAGACTGAATAACTGGCTGCAATGCTTCTCTACTAAATAGATGTTCTGCACTAGGTGGGATATTTCTTAAAGTATTCCTTAAGTTAACATTATTCACCTCTTTGATAATTCTTTCTCGTCTAATCTCAATGCACTCACTTCTTCTGCCACAAATTATCTGTATTATTTTCTCAGAACATTTGTGCAAGTCGGTATCAGGGCCCATCAGAGTTGAGACTCTTTCAAATAAAGTAGAAGGGTTTAGTTCTTTTGGGTTTGCTGCTGCCCAATTAACTAGGTCCTGTAAAGCTTGTTTTAGGAGCTCACGTTGCTCTAAGTTAGCATTTGTTAAGCCAGCTAACATATTCTCTGAGGATGCTAAGTAATCCTTAGTCTTGTTAAAATGACACAGTTCATCATTAACTTTAAGGCCTACAAAGCCAGGCGAAGCAGCGTAACCCCTCAAAGTGGCCTTATATCTAATGCCTTTCCAAGATTGTCTTTCAAAATGTTGCAATTTATTAACTTCAATAAGACGTTCTTTAGTCGCTAGAGGAACTATCTTTTTGTCATCATAATCTGTGTGTAAAGTACCTATGCTTAAGTCGGAAGTGCTTGGGTAAGTTAGGTATGGCGCCGAAGTTGACGGTTGGGGATTGGATGTACAAGGTGTATTTGTAATTCCGACGGAATGCAACCTTGTTAAGTACTCCGCTATGCAATTTACCTGACTTACCAACGATGAAACACGTGGGTCCTCCGTCTGCCTTCGCTTTCTACGCTTGTTAGGAGGTGGAGAAGCGAATCCCTCCTCATCTTCCGAAGATGAGGTAGATGATTCTCTGGAACCACTATCACTCCGCGATGCACGTTCTTCATCCGAAGCAACGGCATTGGAGCTCTTATCGTCACACATTTTAATGTTTAAACAACTACAAAATATTAAAATGCTTTGATAGAAAAAATTTTGCACGTTTTACCGGCAAAATCTACAAACGCTATGACAGGACAAAGTTTTCATGGAGTTGCTTCATGTGGCTAAGGAATCTATAGCCATTCAGCCTAGTGGTGAGTGAAAGAAAGGAATTACTTGAAGTATAAACTGGGTAAGTGTACCTTATTTACTAGTTAAAGCAAGATCTATGAACGCGTTCTTCAACCAACGCTGTGTGTTTTAGAAACACATATAATACGAGTCTTATACATAATTATTGTTAGGGATGCCAAATGCAAAGGCATATCGAGTATATCATCTCCATAGGTTACGGACACATGCACTCTTGCACAAGTTTACGCATACACACTCACATAATTAACGGAAAACATTAGAGAGTGCCAACGTTGCCCTGCGCGTGGTGATAATGCCTGTACCCATCATTGATATACTATGGTAACTTGAATTCAGTGATGGAGGCCTTAATTTTCCCTCCATTAGAATGATTATAGGCCTACTAGTTTTAAAAAAGAGTGTTTCTTTACGATTTTTAATGCTCAAGGTTAATTATTAAAGAATTACCTATTAAACAATTGCCACTCGCTGAGCAAAAGCCTTTCCTAAGATGTCATACTTATCTCAATTTTAGTAAATTTAATATATCTAAGTGAGGTAACGAATTCGCATTCGAATAACGAATTCGGATTTTAAAGTCGCAAAATTTTACCTTAACTTAGAGAAGTGGTTACTAAATTTATAGAACTTACATGCCATAGCCCATTTTCGTATAATATAAATTTGCAAACAAGTCAGTACAAAAGCCGCCGTCAACTGAACATTCTTTACTACTCTACCATCCGATATCATAACATAGTAGAGTTCCCACAGAGGGTATAGGCAATGGAGCACCACCAATGCTACGCTATTGCTATGGAATATTAAAAAAAATTGTAACCGTTTCTTAGTAGGTGCATAAACAAAATGTAAAAATATTGCTAAACATAAGTGGGTACTTACGACACCCATATGACTAATTACGCTGTTAGTATTTCATCAGTCATTTATGATTCTGAGCAGAATCAAGCCAGACTGACTACGTAACCCGGTGCACGGTGTTACCCTGAAAGATGATTTATTTTTTAATTTGCATGTTCAGGGTAGGCAGAGTTTGCAGCCATCTCTTAAGATACATGAATCCACACGTCACCAATGAGGTACCAGAAAACCTAAAATAAAATTTACAAAATTACACCTTTTGGTTTCAATGGATCTGGTACTATATTATGAGTATAATTATCAAAGAAAATTGTACACACACAAAATAATAAAACTGTTAGTAGGTACTATATTATGATGATTTATTACAAATTCCACCACCTTTTCGGGTACCTATATAACTTTGCTTCGATGGGGTTCTTGCTTATATTAAGTCTGTCAGGTAGGTATACTTACTTCACCTTATCATCTGCTTATGCCGCAAGGATGATAAGAACATAGACATAGTATATGTATACTGTGTATTTTTATATCATCCTGATTTTAAAGTACGATGTTTCATAAGGCATATGATAAAAATAATATTAATCGTATATAAGTACTTATTTTGCTACCTACAGTGTTTTGAATCTTGAAGTGGATAACAAGACATTTAAAAAAATATAATATTTACTAACTACCCAGTATAGCTCACACAACTGAGTATAAACAAACCCGATCTGTTTCATAACTAGAGTTATTATAAATAACAGGTTTAACAAGGCAATGGAAGGTCACCAATAACAAATTTAGATTTGAGTAGGTTATTATTACAGTTCCATTTTTATGCGTTGTTAGTTGTCAACTAAATAAAGTCACTCACCTTATAGAAAGATATCTAAAACTACCCACTCTAACACATCAAGTCTTAAACAATTTGGTTCAGGTGAATTTGTGCGTAAAAACATGCGATGTTTGTTAAGCGCACTGTATGTACTACGGCTGAGGGCTATAGTCTTCGGAAGATACTTTAAACAGTCAGTTCCGGCTTCTGTTGCAAGACGGAAATCGTCTTGTAAAACTCTGACACCAGAACATCCACGATGGATAGTCACATCCGAAGAAGAAGAGGTGTACCTACTATCGTGCTTACTGACTATGCGAAGCGAAATTATATCTGTAGGTATACTAAATAGACCATATTATGGTACTACCTACAGTAAGTACTTGTTAGTCCAAAAAATAGTTCGGTAAAATAACCTAGACGTTGAAAAATAGATTAATATAAAATATACCTACCTACCCAAAGTTTATTAGTATAATGAGTCCCCTCCGCTGGCAAGGAGTCCGATTCGGGCCGCGTCAAAAATCTAAACTTCTGGCACGAGGTCCAAATCGGGCTTCCTACTTAGTTGCGTTTTTCGCGGGAATTCCTACAGACGCGGCTGTTCCTATCCCTTTTGCACCTACATCGCTGTGTAGAAGAAAGAAGGGGCTAGCTAGCAAGCCAAAGTCTAAGGTCATGTGTCAAACAAAATATTTGAGCAATTTGTAAGTGTTCGTCAGTCGTCACTCGTTACGTGTTGTGGTATGCGGTGTGTTCGCCTTATTTTAACAGTGTTTATTAACTCATTCACTCATGGTTCAATTATGTAAATGATAGTATAAAGGTTTACAATGAAAACAAAACTGTACACAAAAATTGTTAAGTATGGATAATAAACTTTATATAATCTCATGTAAACCATATTTTTACTTTTCCCTTAGTTAACATTGTTCTCATTTATAGATGCAACTAAATTAACGAATTGCATAAGCATTGTTTTATAGATTATTTTATGGAGAACAGTAATATATATACATTTTGTAGGGCATGCATGGTCAAAAGAATGCAACTGTTCCCGAACAGCGGGGGGGGCTTCGTGGATGGTTGCCAGCCAACGGGGTAAAGAGCGCAAGATGAGGAGCGGAGAGGCCAGCGGAGAGGGAATATAATAATGACTGCTGAAAAACGATTAACGCGTGGATCATTCGACGCTTGGGCTCCTTCTTCCGTTTTTTTTTTTTTTTTTTTTATTTTGAGGGTGAAATTTGATATTAGTCAAATCGACAAATTTTAATCAGAAATAAGACAGATTGGTAATTCGTCAAATTATTCAATTTGTCAAATACGCCATTGTCAAATGATTAAAGTACAAAATAACAGGAACAATCTCTGTTCTGGTTTTGATCTCTGTTCGTCGTCATATTTATTCGTAAGTATATGTATGTTGGTATGTATCATGTCTTCGTGATCCATGTAAAATATTAATTAGTGTAGGTATTTTTATGAAAGTATGTACATATTTGGTTTAGGTATTTTTATAATATAGGTACTGACTGTGTGCAGTTTATTTCTTTTATAAAATAACTTATTTTTAACCGACTTCCATAAAAAGGAGGAGGTTCTCAATGGGGACTACCGTTTCTTTGCTCACCAGTTGGCGCCACTGTAGACTGAGGTCCGGAGTTTTAGCTGTCAAAGGCGATTGGCGCCGAAACAAAGTGTTATAATATCTTGAATCTAACTAAGGTTATATTGTTTATAAATAACTATCTTGATATCAACAAACTAACTTCTGAAATAGTTGCTCTTGAGGCCGCCTATTTTTGCGCTTTTTCTTAATTCCGCTTTTAAAGCGTTCACATTAATCGCCAAATAATCCATATTTGCGATATTTTACGAAGATCACTTTCCAGCAGGTAAATTAAACGAATTATAATTTATGCAACAAATTCCGCTAAAACCAGTACAAAGTGAATGATATTGGACCTCACGCGACACTAGCGCCTCTAGTGCCAAATTCACTAGCGATAGCCCCCATTCGACTGTTTTTTTTTTGTTTTTTTTATGTTTGTTACCTCAGAACTTTTGACTGGTTGAACGGATTTCAAAAATTCTCTTTTTGTTTGAAAGCTGGTGCTTCCCGTGTGGTCATGATCTGATGGTGGAATCCGGGGAAATCGAGAGAAACCATCAAATTTTATAACCACGTATTACGTTTTTGCATAGTATCTTTCTTAAGGTTTTTTAGTATTTGATTCTGGTACTCATCATTTTATGTTGATGAGCTGATGATGGAAGGTACTACTCCTTGACGGTTAGAAGTAGGAGGATTATTCTTTAAATATCATAGGAGCGTATAGTCAGATAGTTGTCTTCCTTCAGGTTATATTTACGTGAGCTGATGATGGAAGGTCAAACTCCTAAGCAGTTAGGAGTTGAAGAATGATTCTTAAGATTCTATAGTGATGAGGGGGGGAGTTTCTCAAATAATTTATACATTCTCATCTAGAAGTCGTCGTCACTATTTATGTAGGTACTGTTACCGGCCAACAAAGGATTAATAATTGTGTAATTTATTTAACACTAAAAAGAGAAAAATAAATTATTTTTTAATAAAATATTTAAACGACTTCAAAAAAAAACTCACTAAAATTTACAAAATAACATAAGAACAATGTTTTATTTTAAAACCTATTCCCCTACTTACAATATTATTTTAACTACTAACAACTAAACAGACTGAAGTCGGTGCCGAGCCCAAACAATACAAAAATTATTCTACAAACGAAACAAATCAAATATGGATTTTAAAAATAATTGCTTTGTTGGCGAGCGGCAATTAATTCAGTAGTGATTATACTTACTCCATCCAATGATATAAAATATCATTGACTTTCCTATTCCATTTGCCTCGGCAACGACTTCGATCTGTTTAGTTGTTAGTAGTTAAAATTATATTGTAAGTAGGTAAATAGGTTTTAAAATAAAACATTGTTCTGGTGTTATTTTGTAGATAAGTACTTTTTAGTAAGTTTTTTTTTAGGCGGTTCAATTTTTTATTTATGTAGGTATTATTTCCTTTATCGCACCTCTTACAAATCATCTCTGTCTAGCCTTATGGTGAATTGGTAGAGAATGTATCATGGCATTAATTCCACCTATTATATGATACTTCATCTGTGTAACGAAGTTTAAAAATAAATATATCTTTCTAATAAATTGATAATTAATTCATACCCAACGTAACTGTTTTAATCACTATATGGGATCTAAATTTTAACCCCTCAATTACTTCTGGATATTTTTTTCATCTTTATTTTGGCATCTTTTATTATGTTTTCCTTTTATCCATTGAAACGTAATGCAATTTATACTATCTTATAAATTACCGAATCCATCCTATATTAATGTTTCCGGAGTTTCTTATAAATTCGGAGAATTTTACAAGCTCCATTATTACGAAAGAACCAGTTTTTCAAAGCATTTACATAGTATAAACGCCAAAACATTCAGATCTTATGTTGGAGACCACAAAATATCAGTATACCTACCTACTTACATTACAACCTACAATCCACTGACAAAAAACACAGGCCCTACAATATGACACGTTGCTCGGTAGTAACACAATTATTTGGTAGAAAAATAGCCAATTATCCATCCATCTACAGGCTTTTTATAAGTAAAAAATCATTTTTCTAGCGAACATCCTGTATAACTTACCCATTTGAAATGACCAGTCATTGCATTTAGACCAAACACTCAAGGAAATGGTAACAATATAAAAAAACGTAAAATTTGGATATGAATCTTTTTAATCTCGAATTTGGTGGTAATGTGTGGTTTTACATTAAACAACATCAAAATTCATCATCATAAGTTTTAAATTATTACATTATTTGAAAAAGTTTTAATTATACAAATAAGTAAATAATTTACACTGATTGGTTTCTTGAGTTCACGTGAAGATTACATAGAATAGAAATGAAAGATAAAGTTACGGTAAATCCGTACTTGCATTTTTTAGATTCTCATATTTTGGTTTATCTTGACGTTTCGAAACTACGAACGTTAAATCCGATATTTTAACTTTAAACTAGATGACCCGGCAAACGTTGTTTGGTCATATTTATTAAGGGTCCGGTTAGTTAATGAAAGTAGTTTTTTTTATAATTGCTAAATATCATAATTTTAATACTTATTATCCTATTCCGGACGAAGACAAATCCAAAATGACCAAAATCATAAAAATCAGTCCAGTCCTTCTTGAGTTAAAGTGGTTTTACTAATATGACATTCTTTTGTATAATAAGATAATATAGTATATGTTCATATTCATTTAATAACACATTAAATTTGTATGTGGTCTAGGTAAGTAACAACGATGCCTATAAAATGTTTCATAAGGAGATGCATCTGATATAATTCCTACACACTACACAGCCCTCAATCTAGGGCAAAGACAAACGAGCAGTGAAGATTTTGAACGAGGAACGTGAGAATAGGGCAGGGGGTGCAAAACTGCAAATGCAGCACCTTACATACCAAAAATAAATAACTATTTATTTTGTCCAAAAATTCATGCATATTGACATAATTACTGGTTTCTGCGTCAGTATTCCCTGAGTTGTGAAAACCTGTCTCTTCCATCCTATCACATGTATTATAAAATAACTTCAACTAGTACACGCATTATCCCTGCATTGGTGATGGTGGCTTCATATACCGGCTGTGCTCCGTCGGGATGGGATCATCGGGCTTCGGTGGGTTGGGCAGGTCCGTCAGCCATCTCGTAATGTAGTGAACACCATACATCACTATCGTAACGCCTTCAAGCCTGGAGAAGTGGTATGTAGGTACAGTTCTTCCTTAGGTTAAAGATTATTATAACACGACAAAAGTATTAAGTAGATAACCTATTCTATTTACTACGGTTTGTATTGACCGAGGCACAAATGTTTCGCGACACGTCGCAGATCAGAATCTAAGTCATAACCTTTTAAAGAGACAGCCAAATGCAGCCAATCACATTATCATCACCGGTATTGTACGATACTCTACTAGAGTGACCTACGTGTCACAGAACATTTGTCCGTACGGAGCTTTATGGGTCGAAAATATAAGTACACTAAGTAATACAGTATGTATACTAACTCAAGATATACTTAAATGTATAAGCATTATAATTATATACAAGTAGCGTAATTCTAGACTTAAGCAGTCTATTATAGTGTATTGACTAAGTCTTAGTAAGAGTCTTTTACATTACATAAAAAAGGACAATGTAGAATAATTGGGTAATACTTGCTGGTGCTTTTGAACATACACCGTACTTTTTGAATCACCTTTAAAACGAAGCCTATGTTATTGGACCATTATGTATACCATCATGGCAGTTTTATTTATTTTTTGTTAATTTTTTTTTTTAATAGTATTGAATTTTGACTCGGACTTTTATTTTTGTAACACGCTATGACGCGGACAGACGTAATATTTTGCTGCGGCTGGGTCTCGGTTGAATGGACCGTACACAGCTATATCTGTGCGCATCACAGCGTGTTTCAAAATAAATAGCTAAACCACTATATACGATTTTTATAAAAAAAAATGTAAAAAATAACACTGCCAAGATGTTATACATAATGGTTACATAATGTGGGCTTCATTTTACAGGTGGTTGATAATGCACCGTGTATATTGGGTTAGCGTCCCGTTTCAAGTCATGTTAATAACTCAACACTATTTCGAACTAGCTAAGTATTGAAAATAAAATTCTCTGAACAAAAATTTAGACTGCCGCGGCCGGTGAGACTCAAACCCTTCCTTCTTCCTTCCATTTACTGAGCGACAGCTCAACCATTTGCCACAAGCCACAAAGACATTGTGTCGTCGAATTTACTCTTTTTTTTTGCTGTAAGCCAGTGGAGTTTAATCAATGTTTTTTGCAAGTCCATACGAAAGTAATTTCAAAAATATTTATCAATAATCGGTTAAGATAAACCAGCTTTGTTAAGGGCAGTTAAAAACATTGATGCGGAAAGGGTCAGGATAACGACGATCTGAGTGTACGACGAACCAGTAAATCTCTTGGGATAACGCTGGATGCGGACGGTTACTCCCAGTAGCTCCCATTGGTGGCGCTATCTATTGGGGCCAATGGGAATAAAATGGGCAACGCGGGAGCGATCGACCCTAGAAATCTATAGGGGAGGCCTATGCCCAGCAGTAGGCGTTGTTTGGCTCAGTTGACAATGATGATGATAATTGATGAACCACACATTAAATAATACCTGTAACAAGAACAATAAAACGTCTTACGTGTTGCCCATCGTTGTTGCTTTAAGTCTGTACTATAACACGGAGCAAATCCTATCTGCGACTGCACTCCTTTACTTCTTCCTAGCGCTCTGCGATTAAGTTTTTATTTCCATCATCAATGCTTGTTTATTGTTATTCTATAAATAGGGATTCGTTTTTCTTGAACAAACAGTGCCCATGTTATCGGCAGTTAGTAAATAATTGACGCGGCTAACGCATTTGAATATGGATGAAGTGTATTGGATATGGGTTCATGGATAGCGTTTGTTGTGCAGCAATAATATTTTTGTCCATTATTTTTTGTGTTCGTATTTGACCTATTAGAAATTTCATCAATAACACAAAATTATTTACGTCACAACTATGTTAACGAGATATTAATCGCAACTATAATAATTTAAGGGTTATCAATTATAAATAGAGCTATTAAATAACAAAAAAAAATGCGACGGTTTTAACTATATGCGACATGAAAACTGGTAAATGAAAATACAAAGTTAGTCTCTCAATAGCTCAGCGTAATCCGTGACAGCTATAATCTTATAAGATGCTGGTTTTAGCGGGATCCCCGAAGCCGGATACATGCTTCAAGGGCATCTGTGACGGTGCTTGGCGAAATAAAATTTTATTAGGGGGTAGATTTAGACGACTTTGCATGGCTTTTTGCCTGCGATCGCAGTCGGTTTAACCTGATCATGACGTCCTCAATAAAATAAGATTTTATCGCTTTTAACATCCCGTTAACGTTCAAATATCTGATACCCTAATTAAACTTATACTATGATGTGATCGAATGCATGATGATTACCGAGCAAAGCTAAGAAATTGAGAACACTTTAATAGTAGAGACAACATACAACATTGCATGACTGAAATGTAAGTAATCTTCATACTAATTTAATTATGTACGAGCCACCAAAACTATTAAGTGATAGATAGGAAGTCAGGACGACATTCGTTACGGAAGCTGCTTTATTATTTCTTAACTCAAACATTGGAAAATAGTTACTTAGTATAAATTTACTGCGACAGGTAAGATAGCAATTTTCTGCTTGTGTTTAT
Organism: Anania crocealis; assembly: GCA_949315895.1. Lineage (NCBI taxonomy): Eukaryota > Metazoa > Arthropoda > Insecta > Lepidoptera > Crambidae > Anania > Anania crocealis. The sequence goes on from OX438856.1 coordinate 6,274,883, forward strand.
TATACAGGTTGCATTAATTGTCTAATTTGCCTTACATGACTAAGGGGTGGGGGATTAAAAAAACAAATATTAAAAAAACAACATGCAGTTCGGTTATGTTGCATTTTACTATCAATTTTGGATGTATGTGTACAAGTATGAATTCAAGGAAAATAAAGGAATATGTAATGTTTTATAATATATATTCTACATCGCAGTACTCGTTATGAACAAACATTACTTATGTTATTTTCGATATAGTACCTCTACTCAATCATATTTTTGTTCGACCGCTCATCACCTGCGTTAAGTTTTAATCATCAATAATGAGAGCATGTTTTCATACATGTAACAAAACAAAAATATTCTCTAAGACAATCAAATTGATTTAAATAAAAATGTACTATCTAAAAGAAACACCATTCGTACTCTGCGTGAAATTAGCATTACTGCGTAAAATCTAACTGTACAGACACGAAAACGAAAACGTATCAAGGAAACATGTTCCTTATCCATATGATATTTATTACAATGTCTCCTTACAGATGCATAGAAACGAACAATATTCTCACTGCATATCATAAAATCGGTGAAAAAGTCGCAATAAAAACCTAAAATCCACATACTGAAAGTCTAAAAATATATTATAATAGATTTCAAATGTCTATACATAGATGAGTGTTCACTACGCGCTTATAACGAGCGTCGATCGCGCGTCCATTACGTTATAATATTTAAATACGATAAAACGAACCGGCGGCCCCGTCCTACACACGGCAGTCGTCGAATCGCGGATACGTCGCTACTCGTACCGTACCAGGACTAGACACGTACTCCGAGCGCCGGTCGCCCGTCTACGAGCGAGGTCGCGCTCGCTACTGCGTTACAATAAAGTTCGTATCGAAAGTAAAATTACATGTATATATATTTTATATATATAAAGGTCGGGCGCGGGCCTCAGACGAAGACCTTGGCGAGGCCGTCGGCGCCGGCGCTCGCGATGTAGGGCCGCAGCGGATGGAAGGCGACGTCGAGGATGCTCTCGTCGAACTTCTTGCGGTGCGCGGTGATCTCCTGCACGCAGGTCTTGGTGTCGAGGTTCCACAGGCGCACGGAGCAGTCGTGCGAGCCGGACAGCAGGAACAGGCCGTTGGGGTCGAGCGCGAGCCCCGTGACCGCGTCCAGGTGCGCGACCATCGCGTGCGCGCAGCGGCCCGACACCGCGTCCCAGAAGCGGATGTGCCGGTCCTCGTGCGCCGTCACAAGGATGGGCAGCGTCGGGTGCGAGCGCACGCGCGTCGCCGCGCTGTCGCACGCCACGCGCAGCACCGCCTGCGCACACACGAACACAACGTTATGACGAACATTCGGATTTGGATGGGTAGTAAAATTAAACGCTGTCTTTATGACAATAGTAGTTTTATGTTGGAGCAAAAGATGGCGTTGTGCTTAGTTAGCCCACCGCAATATTATATATTAGCCGCGGAACCGACAACCGCTGGGGTAAACGAGTTCTTGAGTGGAGACCTCGTCAAACGCAGTGCAGGACGCCCTCAGGCCAGATGGAGTGATGATTTGCGCAAGATGGCTGGCAGGATGGATGCTAGAAGCCGAGGATCGACCTAAGTAGCGTGAAACTGGAGAGGCCTATGTCCAGTAGTCATAATGCTATGTCGACCCATGGTTAAATATTAGGGGTTGAAGTATGAAATTTCCGTTTTGTATGGACGAAATCAAGAAAAGTCATTTTTCCATACTAACAATTTTTTAGTTTTTTTAAAAACGCCTGAACCGTTTTCGATGCAATTAAAGGTGAAAGTTAGATGGTTATAAAGCTACGCATTATAGTATTTAAATTTCTGAAAATCAAAGTATATAATACAAATATACTTAATTGAAGCAAGAAGGTCAGCTGACACATTGTAAGGGGTCTTTTCAACGACTTCCTTTGAAGTAATAGGCACTAGTATTTCATTTTTCTTTTAGTCGAAAGTTACTTTATTTAGTTTTTGATAAAATACAAAAAGAATTACGCAATAATATGACTATACTTAAGAGCTATAAACAAAATAAAAAGGGAGAAAATAATCGGCAATTTCATACTTTAACCCCTATTATTATCTAATCATTTTTAAAAGAGCTTTTGAAGGGTGGCCAGCGGCGGCGCTAGTGAGGCGGGGGCGGGAGGCGGCTCACCTGGCCCGTCTCCAGGTCGTAGAGCAGCAGCGAGCCGTCGCGGTAGACGACGGCGGCGCGCGAGGCGGCGTCCGCAAAGTCTGCGGCGGCGGGCTGCGGCGCGGCGGGCTGCTCGTCGCGCAGCGTGGCCAGCGGCGGCGCTAGTGAGGCGGGGGCGGAATGCGGCTCACCTGGCCCGTCTCCAGGTCGTAGAGCAGCAGCGAGCCGTCGCGGTAGACAACGGCGGCGCGCGAGGCGGCGTCCGCGAAGTCTGCGGCGGCGGGCTGCGGCGCGGCGGGCTGCTCGTCGCGCAGCGTGGCCAGCGGCGGCGCTAGTGAGGCGGGGGCGGAATGCGGCTCACCTGGCCCGTCTCCAGGTCGTAGAGCAGCAGCGAGCCGTCGCGGTAGACGACGGCGGCGCGCGAGGCGGCGTCCGCGAAGTCTGCGGCGGCGGGCTGCGGCGCGGCGGGCTGCTCGTCGCGCAGCGTGGCCAGCAGCGGGCGCGGCGCACGCGGGGCCCACACGCGCGCGGTGCCGTCCGCCGACGCGGACAGCAGCCGCCCGTGTGACGCCGCCAGCGACCACACGGCGTCCGTGTGATCGCGCAGCACGGGACCCTGACGTACCAGGATAGGTGTTATAAAAAAAATTGCAATATTTTTAAAGGAGATGTCCCAAATTGCATGAAGGCCAGACCCAGAATCTGTACACACCACCAAAAGATAGGCTACACCTTCAATACTTTCATTCCTTTTAAATTGCTTCGTTTAGTGGTTCAAAAAAATAGATAAATAATAAAATGGCAATACAAAACCATTAAAAGTATAATGTGAAATGTATAACGGGATGACAAAGTAATTTTTTATAAATATTTTTTATAATTCTCCCTTGAGAAGGGTATCACAGTGTTTACGATCTCTTAAAGATCTCCCATTATCAAAACCAGGTGTCTATAAGATTGACTGCAGTTTTGGAAGTTCGTACACCGGCCAAACTAAACGCATGGTAGCTTGCCGGGTGAAGGAATACATTAAAGCGGTCAAAAATAATCGTTGAACACTTTATACACTCGGGTCGAATTTCACAACGCAAAGATAATAGGCTATTTGACTGGTTTTTGAAATCCATTTTATATTATTAAGTAGAGGTTGAAGAACCCAGTAATAGTAGTTTTTTTTAAATTCTGGTACATATTTGCTGAAAAATATAAAAAAGAAAATTGAAATAGCGCGCCAAAACGCTATTTTGTCAATATGGCGCTGCAATGGGGTTGGTGACATCACCTGCCTGTCTTGTGATCTATAGCTCATGTCATCTACATACATTTGATGCAAACAAATAACGAAAGTGCGATTGGATCTATATTTTAACAGTGACTTATGTAATAAAATAAGTTTTAAATGGTATGCAGTTCCAAAATGTATAAAAACTTCAGAAAACTATTTGTAAGTGTTTAAAAGAAAGAATGTCTAAGTGCGCCGAAAGTGGTTCCAACTATTTCGGAGGGATCACAATAATAACATAGCGAATAGTACAAATATTTTCTTCTGTGAGGACCATTTCGATGTAAGTAAACATAATTTTTAATAATTCATTGCATTAGGAATTTAAATATTTTGTTATTGGTTTGAGGTTAAAATACCTCTAATGTTTTTATCAGAATGCCTCTTGCAACTCACTTGGAATATTTCCGATGTTTTTATCATATTACCTAAAAATTGTAGCTACAGTTTTGATGATTTTAATAAACATTACACTTAAAGATCACGACTAACCAGTTTGTTTGTTACAGATTTGAAATAAATGGCTTTCTGCTTTACAAAATCGTTGTCCATGGTAAAAGTAATTGACTGAATTTGTAAAATATTGGAAATAAATCACACATAAACAATGGATACCATTATTATAGGAAAATATTATCAAAACATTTTGAAAACCTAATAAAACACAAGTAGGCAAACGAAGTTATCAAGCAGGTGACGTCATCATAAATCCGACCAATCAGGAGCGTTTCGTGTCACGTGACAAACGTTTAAATAAATGCATTTTTATTTCTGGATTTATAAATAAATCGTTTATTATTTTCAACTTCCGATAATAAATAACCATTTTAAACTCATAATATAAGATGATAATAGTAATTCGCACTTTATTTATCGCATTGTCAAATAGCCTATTTCTGCAGCACATCACTATATACCAAGGATGGTCAGAGAAACGATTGAAATTATCAAATACAAAAATTTCATTCACGAAGATGGAAACCGAAGGAAACCAAAAATACGAGGGCGGGTCAATAAGTCCGTGACTTTTTGAATTTCTGACCTCTTTACCGAAAAAGCAACACTACTCCTGGCAACAGGTATCTGTCAGTTGACTCCTACCAAAATTTGAACTTGCTGCGTCAGTTAGTTTGTGTCTGACAGCTATCTTTATCAGACTACCCAGTAATATGAGGAATAAATGGAAAAAAGTGAATTTCGTGTGCTTATTAAGCATTATTTTTTGCGAAAAAAAACCATTACCGAGACCAAGGCTAAGCTTGATAAATACTATGGGGACTCTGCACCATCGATTTCAATGGTAAAAAAGTGGTTTACTGAATTTCATTGTGGCCGTACAAGCACTGAAGATGCCGAACGTCCTGGACGCCCAGTTGAGGTCTCTACACCCGAAACAATCGAAAAAATTCACTATATGGTGTTGGCCGACCGAAGATTGAAAGTGCAAGAGATTGTGGAAGCCGTAGGGATTTCAATGGTTTCAATTTTGAAAGATCACTTGGGTATGAGAAAGCTTTCCGCAAAATGGGTGCCGCGTTTGCTCACAGTCGACCACAAACGCAATCGTGTAACAACTTCACAGGAAGGTTTGGCGTTGTTTAGTCGCAATATGGAGGAGTTTTTGCGCCGTTTTGTAACCGTGGACGAAACATGGATCCATCACAACACACCAGAGACCAAACAACAGTCAAAACAGTGGGTTTCTAAGGGTGAATCAGCGCCAAAGAAGGCCAAGGTGGGTTTGTCAGCCAATAAAGTTATGACGACTGTTTTTTGGGATGCACGTGGGATAATCTACATTGACTACCTTCAAAAGGGAAGAACAATCAATGGGGAATATTATGCCAACTTATTGGACCGCTTCAATGACGATTTGAAAAAAAAACCGACCTCATTTGGCCAAGAAAAAAGTTCTTTTCCACCAAGACAATGCAAGGGTGCACACATGTGCAGTTGCCATGGCAAAAATCCATGAATTGGGCTATAAATTGCTCCCTCATCCGCCCTATTCTCCAGATCTGGCTCCGAGTGACTACTTCTTGTTCCCAAACCTGAAGAAATGGCTTGGTGGAAAAAGATTTGACTCCAATGATAAAGTCATCTCGCAAACAAAGGTCTATTTTGAGGACCTCGACAAATCATATTTTTTGGAAGGGATAAAAAAATTGGAGAAGCGTTGGACAAAGTGTATAGAGCTCAAGGGAGACTACGTTGAAAAATAAAATGATTTATTTATCAAAAAATCTGTGTTTTACTCCAAAAGTCACGGACTTATTGACCCGCCCTCGTACTGTGTCACAATCGGATACTGGAAGTGTTGTGTGTCGAGAACATGAACGTAGAATATATTAGACGGACAAAGCCTATGAGTTAGAAGAAAACCTCTTATGGAAATCTAGCAAGATAGAAAAAGAAAATTAATCTTTTCATTTTGTGATCTGTCTTGATTGACGTAGTGACACCCCGTGCCAAGTGCGATATAAGCTTCAACATTTTATGGAATTATTTCTTACAACGTAGATTATAAAAAGTAAATACAGTTTTATTTAACAATGGTCACATGTTCTGTGAGTGCCTGTGGTGTCAACCACAAAAATAATCCAGAAAATTGCACATTTCACAGGTAAATAAATACGTAGAAAGTCGTCATCGTAAAAACGCGTATTTGTTGAATTTGATCTTGTTGTTATGTTGTAAATATAAAATGATTTCAATCCGTTTGTTCATTTTAATATTTTGTATAGATAAAGTTCTATTTGTTGATTATTTACATTATTTTGGTGGATAATTAATTCATCGAAATATTTGACATATACGCTACTAGAGCTTGACTCAAATTTATCGATACTATTGTCGACATTTATCTTGAATGTTTCCGGAGAAATTACATGTTATTTTACGTTTAGCGTCTTAAATGAATGTCAACTTAACAATTTGAAGAAGGAAACTGTAAGGAATCACATAACTAAGATAATCCTGTTAAAGGTCAATAATCAAGGATTCATCAAAATGTAAATGTTTGTTCAGATTTTGTTTACTTGTTCTATTTCACTTACTGCCATTGATGAGCTCACACGGCACGGCAGATGACACAAAATATTTTGATGAAATAAATAAATAAATAAAACTAATTAACAATTGCTATTAATCTGTTTATTAATTAAAACTATTTATTTTTAAATCATATGTAAAAAATATACTCACCGGGCACATTTAACTGCCCACTATTATAGTTTTAAGAAGTGAGGGCGGTTAGGTATGCCGCAGAGTAGGTGCATAATCTCAAGATAAAAACAGTGTGAGTAAACATATTTTTCTAAACAAACAAACTGCAATTATTATCGATAGCCTGAAAATGTTAAAGGTACGTCACTAGTTAACACACACATTGACAAATCAAAACTGGTCACGCATTATCGGGCTGTCAGTCGATCTACTTGTATACAAAATCTATGGTCGAGAACGTGTAATAAAAGTATCATGTGTAATAAAAGACTACGACGGAGGGTAGATCGATTTGTCTGCTCTTAACAACTACCCACCTGCAGATACAACAGTTCTCCCGTGATCATAGGCGCTTGCAACAGTGGTAAAATATCGGAAACTCATAATAAATAACGTACATGGCATAACCGCCGAAACAAATAACTGTAGTGATAGTGAACATGAAAGTTTAAATCAGTATATTTGTGGGTTTCTTTCATAAATGAGTTACATGCAGGTACTGTACACGTAACCACTATTAAATTTTAAACTGGATTTTGCAAAAAATAGAGGCAATTTTGTGTCGCTTATATTTGACACTAGGTCAATACAGGCCAATAGCATACACGTGAGTGGTCTTGTATGTTTATCCTGTTCTCACATATGCCATTACTATATTCTATCTCTTACCATTGCCAATCTATCAACAGTATATTAAATCTATGCTTGCTTGTAATAACAACAAACTTTATGAAAAGTATGTGTTGATCAACACCAAAATACAGAAAACGAAAGAGAGGTTGTTAAAAAGAACACAAAATTCATAAACGCAAATAAAACAAAACAAGTAAAAAGACAAAAACTTGAAAAGTCAGTTATGTCGAACTGAAAAAAACAATGGACAGTACTGATATTTACTGTTTTTAGTTCATCTAGTTTTAGTCTGACGCCATCTTTGATCTTGTATACCTAATTGTGTCTAATGAAGTAAAAATTATATTTATTTTTGAACTACTAAAATTTTGTTAAATTTATAAAAACCGTTTAATAAAGTTATTTGTATTTTTTCCAAAATTAGTATTTTTTTCTGGACTTTAAAATACTGTACAATATCTGGACCTATTATGGGACATCTCCTTTCAATTTAATAACAACTTTTGCGAAAAGGTTTGAATCGATCGGTGTGGAGGTCTTTAGGGAAGAGCTATGTTTCGCAATGGGATCCGTTTAACTGAGATAATAATGATGCTGATCTGTGGTGCAATAATTTTTATGACTTGCACTATTTATATTTTTTTTTTATTTAACTAAACGTCGTCGCCTAGTATGATCAAAAGGCGCAAGTTGTGGAGCGAGCAAAGCAATGATCGATGCTTGGATTTCTCTGCGTGATAGAATGAAAATATAAAATCCTTAAAACTAAGACAACCGATATAGCTCAAAAAAGTGCTGAACTGATGTCGCAGTCAGTCGCAGTGGGCGGGACAAAGTGTACGAAGAACCGATGACCGTTTGTGCAAGATAGGTTCTGTAACAGCGCAACGTACGACGACCTGTGAGTGTACCGCCCTCCCCCCCCCCCCCCCTCCCCCGTTAGATAAGATCTTTAGGCCTATGTCTAGCAGAGAATGTCGTTTGCCGAGATCGAGTATTCATTCATTCTACTCGTATTTATATTCTATACAACCAGCTAGCATTGACCCCGCTCGCCCGTTCCGGCACAGCGCAATGGGACTTGCGTCTTAGTGGCCAATTCATAAGTATCTAAAAGTACCTTTGTTTTTAATTTAATTTTAGTTAAATATTTTGCAAACTAATATGTTTCATAACAACTTTGTTACACATTATAAATTAAGTGAATTTTAAACTAAAAAGCTCATGCGTTTATTAACAGTCCCAATTGAATAATTTCATTTTCATTCTTTTAGATTTAATATGCTGATGTTATCTATATATATATAAAAATAAATCCCTATTTACCTTGGTCATCGCATCAAGCGTGACCGGCTGGACCGATTTCGCTAATTCTTTTTTTGTTTTGTTTGTTATTGTCAGGAGAATGTTCTTATGAAAGAAAAAAATAAGAAAATTTAGGAAAACTTAATCACCATACTAAATTATTTGTAATGTAACCTTATCGCTTTTGACAATGTAAACTTTTTTGATATATGGCGTTTGACATAACATTGACGCATTCTGCGTGCTGCAAACATCGTCAAATAGTCGGTAACTAATAAACAAAATTTTGCACATGGCCAGTAATACCGCCTGTTCCCATAGATTTTTATATTCTACGTTTATGCCTGTTTCCGTTCGGAATACCAACAAAACTATTTATATACTCGCCAGAAAAAAAACAAAGAATGTAATGTAAATGTATTTTTTATTATACCATTACGTAATCAATATGCATGGTTAAAGACAAGACAACGTCTGTCGGGTCCGCTAGTATGTTATATTTGTAAACTTTAAAAGGTGTTGTTAACTAAAAAGTGTATTTTAAAATTATGTCGGGGCTCATTCAATAGTGTTATAGCATAGGGGGCGTCCATAAATTACGTGAGATGTTTAAGGGGGGGGGGAGGGGGTCGAGTCAAATCTCATCTAATCTTACGTTGGAGAGAGGGGGGGTCTCGGCAAATATCACGCAATTTTTTTTCTGATTAAAACAAAAAAAAATTATACTATTATGGTCCATTTAATCCAGATTGTACATATACATGCTTAAAATTTAATCTTAAGCGTAATCGTAATACGATTAAGATTCACTAATTCGTTCGAAAGAAAATAATTTCATTCAAGTTTACGTAAGATACCCACATTTTGAAAAATCTCACGTGAGATTGGGGGATGGGGGAGGGGGTTGAATAAAATCTCACGATATCTCACCAGGGGGGGAGAGAGGGACAGAAAATTAAAAAAAGCACCTCACGTAATTTATGACGCCCCCATTAGCATGTAAGTATTTTATCTTCTTACTAGCGGCCCGTCCCGGCTTCGCACGGGTGGACATAAGATTTTTTTATAAGGATCCCTAATCTTTTCTAGCAATCAATATAGCCAATGTCACTATGGTGAATGTAGATTTTCAAAGGTGAAAAAAATTTTGAAATCGGCACACTAGTTTCTGAGTTTACCTATTCATTAAAAACATACACACAATGAGACAATGCGACACGGCGCGAATTTTTCAAGCATATTCTTACGCTGTGAGCCAGAGTTGTTTCATCAAATATTAGGAGTTTGCACCCTTAACACCCGAAAGAAACATCTTTGCAGATGTTTGACAGTCAGTTAAGATGAAACAGCTATTTATATACTTTATTTGATATTTTAGCAACTTAATTGCACTTATAATATCAGTATATAAACTTGAAAAATTTTGCGAGGAGATGCAGGTTCAAGTCCCGCCTGAGACAAAATTTTTCAAATTACGTGAGAGTTTATATACTGTTATTATAAGTGCAATTAAGTTGCTAAAATATCAAATAAAGTACATACACACAAAAATACAAATCTTTCCTCTTTAGAATATTAGTGTAGAAGTGTAAAAAAGTGAAGTAACAGCCTATAATCATCCCACTGCAGGGAAATCGCCTCCATCTTTGAATTCAAGTTACCACAGCAATAAAAAAGTACTGGCATTATCACCACGCTTGCCAAATGCGGGTTGGTGATCACAGACCCGAGCAAAGTTCGAAAATTCGAAACTTCTTGTTGTCCGAGATTTTGGCCCGGTATTTAAATAGATATATTTAAACCACTAGATCAACGGGCGTTTAGAAGTGTATATGTAGATGAAATATAAAAGAATGTGCTTACCTGTACAGCGGGATCGTACGGGTCGTAGGGGTCAGCGGTGGGGGCGGGCAGGTTCCAGACGCGGATGGTCCCATCCAGGCCTCCCGAGAAGCACTCCTCGGAGCGCGGGGCGCCCATCGCGAGGCAGAGCACGGGCGCCGTGTGAGCGCGGAACGTGTACAGCGGCTCCACGTCGAGGCCGGCGGACTTCTTAGCGGGCACGGTGCGCTGGAGGTTCCACAGCTTAAGCGTGTGGTCCTCGGACGCGGTCACCAGCGCCGCCTCGGTCGGGTGGAAAGCTAGCGCACGGACCTGGTGGGAGCGTTACTCATTTTAACAAAGTTAACAGTTTGTAAGCACAGAACATGGAAAAAAGGTCCGAAAGGCTGCGCCACTTGTATGACAACCGCCGCTTGCGCCCCACTAGTCTACACATAAACGAGATCAAATAACGCCAATCAAGCGAATTGTTTTGACGCCGCGCGACCTTTGGAGTCGTGCGACGTCAAAAGAAACCAATCACAGCGCTCACTTACAAGCATTCGCTCATAACCACCACTGTGGCGCGCCTGCCCCGCCTACATCGCCTTTCTAACCTGTTCCCATGTTCTGTGGTTGAAAGTATAGACACGAATGTACATGCTGATGAAAAAGTACGAGCCAAATCCATGGGAGTGGCTTCAGAAGCGACTTTAGAACGCATGAAACTTTTAAAAAACGAATCTTATTAAAAAATAAAATTCAGGCAGAATTTTTTTCCAAGGAATTTTACACCAGCAATTTACTTGCTTTCAAGGCTTATGCCCACTAGTATCATACCATGACCGTGCTAGGAGCTTATAAGGCACGAAAAACAACACGATACGCTCTACTATGCCCACTGAACGGATCGACGGCGTTCTGTGGCCGTATACATCCCGTATGATGCCAGTATGCAACCCGTATGTAGCCCGTATGATGCCCATATGCAACATTCACCATAACCAATAGGAATCCGTTTCACTCTCGCATGCGTAACAGTGTTGCGTGGACGTCTTGGAGTGCTGTCAAATTTTTAAATTGTAAAATAGCCATACTATCAGAAAATTAACTGTTAGACAACTGGCGATGATTGCTTTAATATTGGATGAGGAAGAAGAAGAAAACAAAATAAACACTTGGCGCTACTGGATTCACGATTCTATAAAAGAACGAAAAACTGAAGGAGAGTATTGGAAATTATTCAGACATTTAGTTGATGATGAAGAAAAGTTTTTTTGAAGAAATTGAGGAAAATACTCGCCGGCTCGCCGCCTGCGCGCGCCGGTTTGGCAACGTCGCGTGTCATGCACAGAGCGTGTCAGCACCGGCAAAATATTCTCGCCGACATTTGTTGACGCTCCGTGCATGGCACGCGACGGTGTTGGACGGTGACGGAACGGTCTAGTGGGAACAGTGTCATACTTTTCAATACAAATAATATTTATTTGCCTGACACGTTCCTAGCACGGTCATGGTATGATACGGTGTAGTGGGAAGAGACCTTTAAGCAGTTTAAAACGCTTAAGTGAGGTTTAGAAAGCGTGGTGAGTTTTAGAATGAATTTTAGATATTCAAATGCTATTCTCAAGTAAAGTGTGAGGGTGTGTGAGAGTGGTTGTCGAAAAACCGTGGATTATAAATTTCTTTTAATATTTTTCCTGTAATATAAAGTCGCATCTCAGCCTTAACATTAAACTAAAAATACATTTAACATACTGCATACTTCATGATACAATTCAGACACATATAAAGTGATGTCAAAGTCATACCATTAAACAATGGACCCTCCTTGACAAGCCTTCATCTAAATATATAAAAAAAACTGATTTAATGACTGACTGACTGACTGACTGACATATTAAGGCACAGTCCAAACTGCTGAAACTTAAAACCTGAAATTACTTACTTCCTTTTATAGTGTAGGTGAGCACTAAGAAAGGCTCTTTGAAAATTCCGGCTTTAAGACGGTAAAAAGGGCCCCAAAAGTTTGTATGAAACTGCGTCAGTTTTGAAGGTAAGGCGATGAAAATTGGGTGTCCAGCTACTTTGTTAGAAATTTTGAATGACGGTTTTACCCTCTTAAAGGCGTTATTTGAAACAAAAAAAAACAGGGGAGGTTTTAGAGGTGGTGGGATCTACCTCCTAGTGGTCCACCCTGGGCAACGGCTTCTTTGGTTTTCTAACCAATGATGACGGCTAACAGATCCCTCTGCAGTGGTAGGCTTCGTAAGAGGCTGCCTGGATGCTACCGGAGTCCTGCATCAAACAGTTTTTCTGTGTTCCGCTGGTGTGTGGGAGAACCAGTGCCACTTTCTGGGTAAGCTCGCTACATCCTAGGCTTCTTCTTAAGTCTACGTTAACTATGTAGTCAAGAGCGAGCCCATTGATTAGAAAACAAAACCAACTCACCCCGTCGAAGTGCGAGCGCAGCGTGTACTTAGCGTTCCACGTCTTGCGGAAGGACTCCTTGTTTGCGCTGGCCACGTCGTACGCCTCGGGCTCGTTGCTGACGGTGAGCTGGGCCAGCTCGCCCAGCGCGAGGGGCTCCTCGTCCGCCTCGCCGCCCGCGCCGCCCGCCGCGCCCGGCACGCCCGCACCGACGCCGGCGACCGGCGCCACCGGTACTGAGGTGCCTGACAGTTTCACTGAAACGATACAGCGAAATTACGTTGTTTGAATCATCCTTATCAGATTTGCGATGTCTCGATGCGGTTAAATATGTTACATTCGGAGTTTTAAATAATAGGGGTTAAAGTATGAAATTGCCGATTTGTACTGAAAATCAAAATTGCTTATTTTTTAATTTTTAACAAATTTATTTAATCAAAATAGTTACCATTATTATCTATACGTTGCTGCCATCGAATAGGAAGGTCATATTTTATGCCTTTGTGATAGAATTCTGAAGATCTAGACTGCACAAACTGTGTGAAAGCATTTTGTACTGCCTCCTGGGAAGAAAACTTCTTGTCACGTAGATAATTGTCCAAATCACGAAAAAAATGGTAGTCCGTTGGAGCAAGGTCTGGCGAATACGGAAGATGTCGAATGGTTTCTAATTGCAGTTCCTGAAGGGTCAAAACGGTTTCTCGTGCTGTATGAGGTCTCGCGTTGTCATGGAGCAATAATGGTGAAGATCGATTCATGAGTCGGGGCTGTTTTACTGCTAGTTTTGCCAACATCGTTCGGAGTTCGGCACAATAGACATCTGCCGTTATTGATTGACCAGATTTCCATTTTTCGTATTTTTTTATTTTATTGATTTGACGCAAATGAGTCAATATTGTGGGTAAGGTTACGTTAAACCATGCCGCTAATTCCTGGGTAGTTTGACTAGGATCGGCTTCCACCATCTCTCTTAATTCATCGTTAATCACCTGTGTGGGCGGTCTTCCTCGTGGCTCGTTCTTCAAGTCGAAGTTTCCATCACGAAAGCGTTTAAACCAAAATTGCACAGTGCGTTCATTAGCAGATCCCTCTCCAAACGCAACATTGATATTGCGGGCTGTTTCTGCCGCGTTACTTCCGCGTCGGAACTCGTATTCAAAAATCATTCAAATTTTCGCAGCCATCTTTCTTGTCTAAGTTAAATAACAAAAACAATTGAAAGTCGATATTCAAATGTTTAACATTTTTTAAAAGAAGAACATCATAGAAACCATGTGAAAAAAGTTTCATTCGAAAACCTCAAACCATGAAGATTCTATGTCAATTCAAAGAACCTATTACAAAAAAACGGCAATTTCATATTTTAACCCCTAATATTGTTACAAAGACAATGGAAAATTGTCTAATAAATTATTTTATAAGTTTTATCTTGCTAGATTGAGTGCAAAGTGAATTTTAACCCTAGGTCAATAAGTCATATTTTTTTCCGAATTGGGACCTTTATCCCAAAAAACATATTTAACTATGCAGTCCGATAGTCCTAGCAATAAATAAATAAATATTTTTAGACATGCCTCACTGGGCTACACTGAGCCATCTAGTCCCAAATTAAGGTACTATTAAGTACCCTGTCGTATGGGGTACTAGACAACCGATAAACTTACTTATATACTTTTTTTTTTGTAAATACATACTTATAATACATAGAAAACACCCAGACCAGTACAAACAGACATGTTCATGCACACAAATATTTGTACTGTGCGGGGATCGAACCCGCGACCCATGGCTCAGAAGCAGCGTTAACTACCGCTGATCCAAATGGTCGTCTTATATCTTAGCAATATATAGTGCATCTATTGATAATGAAAACTAAACAAGTTTTATCAGTAAAAAAAAACTTAATTTGATCTATCTTGTGATAGTGTGAGTCTCAGTAAAGGATATAATAATATGATAGTTGTAATTCCAAATAACATTATTTAAGAGGGTGAAGTTTAAAGGGTTATCAATATATTTCTCAAGTGATTCATATGAAATTTAGTATGAAGTTAGTTTGAGTCTCTAGACAGGATAACTTAGGTAACCAATACCAGACTAGAACACGGGCTATACTGAGCTACAAGCAATGAACAATAATACCCTTTAATATCCTTCTCTCTTTCTGTGCTATGTTATGTAGCTGTGCCCGTCAGTTTCACCTGCGTTAATTTAAGTATATATTATATTTAAAATTTGTTCAATATGACATACTTGTGACAAATAACGTATTTATTTAGATATAGAATAATATAAATTTACTGGAATAAGATTCACATAATATAATGCATTATTTTAGAACAAAGTAAATTAAAAAAGTTGATAGTGATGAACTTTAAAATTTAGACTACTAGGCTACCTTTTATTCAAGAAATAAGAGCGATTCAAATTCCATGCATACAAAGTTGCGGGCAACAGCTACTTTTACATATTTTCAACAAACTAATGGTACTTAATTTTTTAAATGTATTTTACCAAATTGCTGGTGTAAATAGCAAAAAAGCTTTTAATAAATTCATTGGCACAAACAAATTACAACAATGGTAAGAGCAATAATTAATCTGATAGCGAAAGATTGTGGGTTGGTCATTTTTAGTTTCACTTTATTCAAATATGGTGTCAATTAAGTTTTCAACTTACCAACGGGATATTCGTCTCCTTGCCCACCGCCGTCGGCCTCGCTTTCTGTCAGCATGTTCAACTCGTTCAGAACCTCTTCGGCTTCGTGATCAACCTCCTCACCTGCAATTTAAATAAATATAACTTACATGGATGACATTTCGTACATATGGTATGGTATTGGTTTAGCACACTGGCCTTTAAAATCACAGAGCACGAAACAAAACCACAGCTATTGAAGATCTCATCAAAGCCTGTCAACCACGGGGACGGCTAGAGGTGATACTGTTTTTGGTGTTAATATAAGTATCTCATCATCATCAGCAGCAGTGTATATCAGTCCTCGGCTGGTCAAAGGCCTCTCCAAAAAGAGGATTTTGCCATAACAGCCACGCTTGACAGGGCTGGCGATCGCAGTTTGGCGAGTGGTGGAGAGAAGACACTGCTGTCCATCTTCTTTTGGCTGACACCTATAAAAAAAGTTGTGATACTATTCGTGCAATATAATAGATTGGCTATTTCTTCAGATTTGTAACATACTTTTATTGGACGAGTGGCCTCAGCTTTGACTGTTCCAAGGCGAAAAAAATTTTCAGGGTCTGGGCAGTCCGCTTTCATAGCCTTGGTGATTCTTGATATCTCCTTTAGATCATGTTCATGTCTTTCTGCGGCTGTTTTAGAATTAGACTCCGGGATTCCCACCATGACAACATTCTTAGCTCTTGTACTTCGCTCCTGTACTTCTGCAAGTAATTCTTCATAGCTCATTGTTGCTGGTTTCGAAATAGCTGCTCGGGATGTATTTTTGAGTAAGTCGACGTCGGATTCTATAGCTTGCAATTTCTTTTCGGTATTATCAGTGGTTATCTTTAAGTCCTCCAATTGGGTTTTTAGGCTGTTTTGTTCTAAAATAATATTATCAATTGTACTACTAATGCTGCGAACTTCATCCTTTATGGTGGAAACATCCGGGGAGACTTTGTTTAGTTTGTTGATACTATCCATGTGTAAGTTAGCGGTGGATGTTAGAAGAGCCATCATGTCTTTCATCTGTTGCTTCAACTCCGATATATCGTTCTTAATGTCAAGGTCGTCATCAGGCTGTTTACGCTTGTTACGTATAGTTATTTGTGATAAGCCTTGGTCGCTGGAATTATCCAAATGCAAATTTGATAAATTTGGTTGAGATCCGCCGATGCCGCATCCAGTCGGTGAGCGTACTACACTCATCGTAGATCCGTGGCGCAGAGCGCAGCGTACGGTAGCGGGGAGTAATTAGTCGACGAGGTTGACACTCCGCAAACCAAATGGTCTAATATCACTCGCGCACTATGTAAGTTTGGACTTAATCCTATGTTGGAACACGGTGTAATGTTCAATAACACTGACTTTATAATTTTAAATATATTTTGTGTACACGTCTGCTCAGCGCGGAGCACGTCGCGAACCCGCATCTCCTCGCATGCCGGGCGCGGCGCTTTAACCATTTAGCGCGCCGCGCCCGGCATGCGAGGAGATGCGAGTTCGAGTCCCGCCTGAGACATGATTTTTCAAGTTTAAATACTGATATTAAAATTGCAATTTATTTGCTTAAAATATCATATAAAGTAAGGTACTGATAAATTTTGGTTAGCGCGCTTTTGGCGCTTTAACCATTTAGCGCGCCGCGCCCGGCATGCGAGGAGATGCGAGTTCGAGTCCCGCCTGAGTCATATTTTTTTTCAAGTTTTAATACTGATATTATCAGTACCTTGTTTCCCAGAAGCGTGGTGGGGCTGTTTCGCGTCTAGATCATCAATCTCGTCCATGTCCATTTCTTGATTTGCCAAAAACTCAAAGTTTGCGAAGACGGCGGCAGTCTCTTGAACTGAAAGCCCCTCTTCATTGTAAACGCCTCCCGATGGCATACCACCTTTCCGTTGATCCTTACCTGTACGAAAGCAAATCATTAGAATCAAAGGTAAATTCCATAACACATTTTAAGAATACACAAAATGGTATTGGATTTGGAAAAAATATATAATATTCTTTAATGAAAATGATGTTAATTATTTCGATTTTTCAATTAAAATAAATGAAATAAATATGTCAGACAAGTCTGCTTTTTAAGTTTATATTTATCTTTTACACTATCCACAATTTTTTTTTTTCTTTTATTATTACAATTACGAGTATTACTTACCATAATCATACTTCCGAACCATTGAATTTATTGAGTAGTCACATCTGTCCCGCTGCTGTTTGTCATAATTTCGGTAGTTTGGGTCCTCCACCTGTTCTTCATTGTTCAAACCGAGTAAGTTTCTTACTCGATTTGAACGAACATCGAGGATGGTGTCTGTATATCCTATCTCCTGTTGATTAAAACATGGGGTTCGTCTATTTCTAATGTCTAAATTTAAGTGTAATATATCTAATCTTCACTAAGCAGAATATAACAGCTTATCACTGAGTCGTTTCCTGAAGTACTGAATAGTGTAAAAAGAGGTTCACAAAACAAAATAATTTTTATGCTTTTTGAGATGTCCATAAAAGTAAACTACCAATCTAATCTTAATCTTACTTATCTTGTTTATATTTTAAAAGCAAAATGTTTGTTACTTAATCACGAAATACTGGAATAGCACACTGGCTATACTTTAAAAGTATTTACGATTCCAGTGTGATATTTTTCTATTCAATATTCTACCCACGCGTACAACAGCTTGCTAGTAATTATGTTATTTTCAAATGATTGTCGATTAAAACCTTTTTTTTTTGTAGAAAAGAGGATTAATAAGGGTATTAAAATCACTTCCTTTTACTAAGGGTTGTAAAACTACATACAAAAAAAAATACGTCGACGGAGGCCCGTATCTACCAATCTATCTGTCTCTGTCCCATATATTAAGACGTTGACATGAGTAAGAAAGAGTATACGGATATATGGACTGACATGACTCGAATATACGGATATTGTGATGCAGAGTAAGACCTCAGGTGATCTGTGTCCGAACGTGTTAACACTGCTCAGTGGATGGTGGGTCTAAAAGTTACTAACATTCAGGGACTCTGGCAAATCACAACCAATCCAAATGTAATAAGTAATCTTGGCGCATATTGGTTCATGTTCAAGTGTACCCGAAATAGGAAAAGGAACAAGCAGTAAAAGGAAAATGATAATACAAAAGGTTGTTAAAAAAAGCATAATTATTTGTTAAATCTGAAATTTTAAACTGGCCACCTATATTTGATTGTCTGGTTCGCTACGCTTCGGCTCTCACGTTACCTCACACCTCCGGCACCGCGCAATTACCTCAGGAATCGACTCGATATTATTAAAGACCTATAAAGTAGATTTTTTCAATTTCACCTGCAGATACTTTTATAGTTTAGTAGCCTCAGAATAAATAAATGTTGTATTAACTTACGATTTTAGATTTCGATAAATAATCATGTATGATTGATTTTTATGTTTTTATTTAATAATGATGGCGCGGCATACGAAACTTGTATAATATATATTTTTTCATCAATTATTAATATTATATTCGGGGCAGAGACGAAACCAATAAATCATAGATCATGAAAACCTGTCTGGTCGTTCTTGAGTTATAAATCGTACTAGCTGTTGCCCGCGACTTCGTCCGCGTCATTTCTGTTATTATGATCGCGATTATTTTTGCAACATGTTTCACTGATGCTTCGCTTCTATTGTTCGCAGCGTTATGTTATATTGACTATCCAACACAAAAATATTTTTTCAGTTCGAAACAGTACTTCCTGAGATTAGCGCGTTCAAACAAACAAACAAACAAACAAACTCTTCAGCTTTATAATATTAGTATAGATTACTAACCCTACTTTGTTTAAGTATGTAACTGAAGGACCAGAGAAGACTTAGGGGGCATGATAACAAACTTACCTGTAGATACTGTTTTATGAGCTGATGCCCCTGCTTCCATTGAGCCCGCTCCGCTGGCTCGGGTTCCGCTGGGGGCTCATCAGGCGGAGGGCGAACATCACCCTGTTGAAGTTCTACTCCATACTTAAGTTTATGAAACTTAGCTCTTTCTTGTTTTAGTGCATATTCAAGCATTTTGATCCGCCTAACAAGATCATTTTTTAAATTTTCTTGACCTTTTCTCTCCCCTTGGAGGAAGGCGATCCGCGCCTGCACAAAAATACATAAGTATTACTATATTTTATTTTATTTGTCTAATCCAATTTCTGGGCTGAGACCTAAAACTTAATTGATTTGAAAAAAAAAGCTTTTGCATACACAAAATGTGTTTAACAGAGAGTAATAGAGGAGTATGAGTTAAGGAAAAATCAAACATGCACAAATAAATATTATTGAATTTAAACAGTCTCACTGATGCCGATGGCTAATTTGATCAAAACTGAAAGGATTTAAAAAAAACAGAAAAAAAGTTTAATCGCACTCCTTACTAATATTATTGTCAATGTGGTTGTAAAATTTTAATGATAATACGGAAACATTTTTTTTTTAATGATAATGAAGAAGTTTTGGTACAAAGATAATACTATATGCATACAGGCTATTTCATTTCCCACTGCTGGGCAGTATTAAATAATATTAGTAGTATCTAATCTTGTAAATTAATTTACTGATCATTGTAAACCATGATGTTTGCGCCAATACTGAAAAAAAAAAAAGCTTAAAAACTCTGTACAACAAGACAAGTTAGTTAATATAATTCATATATGAACTTATTTCTATAATAATAAATATTTTAAAATGGAAAAATAATATGGTCAAACATAACAAATTAGTGTTTACCAGTGTGAATTAACACATTGAGCGCCATGGGGGTCACCGGTGACCTCCAAACAATAAAATTTTAATTGTATCTAGTATTTTGGCAGTTAAAGGCTTAATTAAATAATTAAGAGATTGATAGTATTATTGCTATATGTATTGAGAGGGTACTTACTATACTAAATAAGACAAATGACACTTGTGATTTTTGAGTTTTTAGTTTTAGTTCCGTGTCACTTATATTTCGATGATACCAATACCTTAGTTTTTAACAATTAATTCAGAGACACTATTACAAATTTTACAAACCTTTGTTATTTAATGATATACTCCATTTAAGAGAAACAATAATGAATTTTAACCTGACAAAAACAAACATTAACTATTAACTTTGCATAATTGTTGCCATTAAATTGAAATAATTATCTTTTAATTTGTTTGCATCACAATCACAACACAATCTGATAAAATAAAAACTAAGACCATCAAAAAATAATAGTAACAATGTCATAAGAAAAATAAGTAAAAGTTGAAATGGCACTTCCATGTCAGGCCATATAATCTAAGGAATTCAAAAATGGTCAATTTAGTATGTAATGAATTGTTTTACAAATGTCAGGAAAAGGTAACATCTACCCACCATTTGCACACTGGGTAGATGGCATTAGAGCCATTGTAAGAGACACATAGATATGACTTGGTGATGACGGAGAGAAGAGAGACTTTGTCAACATACTTTAATTATTTTACATTAGAAATCATATCCTGTAACTCATGCACTGTCTAAATAAAGGCTTTATCATCATAATTGTTTTTTATGACAATCTGAAAAAGAACTCATTTAACTTTTTTGATTATAAATATAAATAAGTAAAAAAAATTACATGAGGTGATGATAAAAAAAAAATATTGTATCACTGGAAAGGGAGTCAAATAAGGAATAACTGATCAATTGGATTTCACACCAAAACCATTCATTGCAACTACACAATATAAATACTTACATAAAATATTTTGTTACAAATTTCAAATTTTACCTATAATACGATTTAAGAAATGGGACAAATTAATGAAAATCTCATTTCAAGACTGGAAACCCAGATATCAAGTAAGGAATAGGGAATAATGGGATGTTTTCTAAGCCACACAGAAAGAAAGAAAAAATTAATATGCTGAAAATTTAAGTAATTTTTAAGGCAATATTATATAGATTAAAATTTCATTTGGTCACAACCTTACTAATTATTTAGCTACTAATAATATTTGGAATTAGAGCAAGAGCTATTTTCTAAGTCATTTGATTTAATTACTTCCAATGTCATTAATATGAAAAAAATAAGAACTTCTCTCAAAAATACCTAGCTAGGTAGTCTAGCTTTGACAAGTCAACTTTATATACAAAAACAGCGTATAAACAACAATAAATAAGAGCACCATGTACATTACTTTATTGAGTTACTTAAACAATAAAATGACTATGCTTACATGCTCTTACATGCTGATTGAGTTTTTTTTAAATAATTCAGGTAATAAAAAAATTAAGATTATTTAAGTAGGTAAAAATCAATACAAGTTGCATGTAATCATCAACATGCCCTATATTGTTCTTTTAACCATCATTTCGTAAAGCAATTAGTAAAGTAATAAAACTGCTACCTATATCTTTATTTATAGTAAAAAAGAAAAAAATACAAAAAATATGACTTTCAGTGTAAGTAACGAAGAAGGAAAGTATTTTAACTAGTACTGCTTCTAAATTTTTCCATTGTTATGAGAACTCTAAATAAGCAATATCTGTGCTTACGCACACACACAAAGGACATCTTGAATTATTTAAAATAACGCAATAATATTACCTCAAACTCAGCTCTATCCACCTCCCATTGTGATCTCTCGAGTTCGAATCTCGCCCATTCGTGTTGAATAAAATGTAAGATGCCCGGTATTGAATACTGGACACTTTGGCTAGGTTCGTCATTTTGTTTATTATTTACACTGACGCCAATTTGAGATCCCACTTGCCCTCCGTTGTGATGAGATACGGAGCTATCATCCATGGCTGTTGGGATTTTCATGACATGGCCACCATTACCGAACTTGTCACACACCTATCATCAAGATCTACGAAAATGAACTACGCGAAATGAAATACTAACACATTATTAAACTATATTTCAACTAACGTTCACGTATGGCTCACCATAAAAAATATTTTTTATAGACGAGTTCATGAATGACAAAATTATTGCATGACGGAATAGAAAAGTCGAAACGACGTCCGTCCGCTACATACATTGCTTTTTTTTAAAGTATTGCCATTAACTGCGAATGAATGCGTTAACGCCTTCAGTCAGTCAGCCACCTCCACAGACCAACACTAAAAATGATTTTAGGAAATAAATATAAATTGGTTTTTAATTGTTTCCTATGAATTTCAGTACATATGAATAGTAAGTGCATCTTTCGCTGTAGTTATTCATCTTAATCAGTCAATCTGTCAGTGGACAGCAAAGGAAGACTAAGGAAGTGATACACGGTGGATAAATTTTTTGGAGTAATACATTTTGTAGCTTATACAGGTGACTTTATCATCATCTTAAATTTCAAAAAAAACGAGCCGAGAGAGAGGTTCGAAAGTAGAAGTGCCTTTTAATACGGTGTCCATAAAATATTATCTTCTCGGATAGCCTTACTGGATTGATAAATACTTATTGTATTAAAAACTATCTAAAACGGATTTGAAGCACTAATAGTCACCTGCTAGCCCATGATATTTATCTTGATTTAATTAGGTATGTTCTTTACTATTGTGGAATAGGAGTGTTACAATGGATCGTTAAGTTGAAGTGGTAGTAGACTCATTTAGGACCGAATGACATGACAAAAAATTTATAAGTTTAAACATTATTGCTTCTTAAGCTTAATTATCTGTATGCGATCTTGTCTTGATTCAGTAGTGAGAGATTGTACTGGATGATGAGGAATATCATTTAAGCGAGGATAAAATTGTCATTTTTTCGAAACATTTTGTTGTCATTGGTGGGTAACAAATTTTTTTGGCCAGGTTTCTTTCCACTTTACAGCAACAGATTCATCCTTAGGTATCCTGTACAGCAATAAAATAAACATAGAGTAAAATCTAACTAAATATTTTAATTGAATAATTTATGAGCCGTGGTAACCCAATTGGAAAAATGCTTGACTCACACTATGAGTTTGTAGGTTCAAGTCCCAGCAGTGGCTTAAACCAATGATTTTTAATTAGTATTTGAATTCATGTTTGGATCATAAATAATTATCATACAGTCATTATTAAACATCAACCATCAAAATATGCAATTTTAGACAGTAAAAAAATCCCGGTCATTTCTAAATTAAAAAAACTTATTATCATAAATTACTTATAGCGTGGACACCCTTCTCCATAACATACTTGCTAGACAAGGACACACTACTGTTTTTGTTATCTCCTTGGTTCGTTTTCCTACTTTTCCATTTGGCAGAGAAAAAGTAATCTTAGCGCTATTGTTTTAGAGTGCACATTTGAAAAAATGAGATATAGAAGTACTCGATCCAGGTTAATATTTAAATCCGTGGTATATGACCCTTACACTTGGATGAGTAATGCAAGCCCTTACATTTTTAAACCGAATAAGGTTTAAACAAAAAGTTTTTTTTTTCAATATTTAATTTTAGAAATACATAATTAGTCAATTTTGCATGATTATTATTGACACCAAAGAGTATGTAAATTGACACCTTCAAACTTAGATCTTGAACTAATATTAAAACCACTGAGCAAGTAATCACTACGTGTTAAGAGACGGGACTCCGTAGTAAAAAAAAACAATAACAATCTATGAAACACATTGATTGGCTCAGTGCCAACCTAACGAAACTAATTAAAACTTCAACAAACCAATGTCGCCAACATAACCCAAAAAAATAGGGATGGCTAGTGTTATCGATAAATTGGGGCTTGTGTTATCGATAAAATGGGGCTATTGTTATCAATAAAATAGGATCGATACTATTCGATATTAATACTTTTAATTTTATGAAATATAAAATCAAATTTAAAAATAAAGACATAATAGAGAGAAAAAAAACACCGAGGAAAAGAAATCTTGTAGGGAAAACAGATACCCATAGAAATGAACCTTTGGTTCCAAATGATAATTTGTCAACCTCAAATGAAAATTTGCCAGTGTTGCATTGAGAAGATATTATAGACGACTATGATGAGACGAATCTGACAAGCATTTGGAAAAACTGTATAAAATGTTTATCGAAGAAAGCGCCGCCGCTGAAGGATCTGGACTCCGGGTGTGTTGATTCTGGAGGTTCTGCAACAAATGTAGTATAAAAGTAAAGGTAAAGTAACAGCCTATAATCGTACTACTGCAGGGAAAAGGCCTCCATCATTGAATTCAAGTTACCACTGCAATGATGGGAACTGGCATAATCGCCACGCTTGCCAAATGCGCGTTGGAATTATTTAAGTTTGTCTGAAATATTAAAGTATTTAAATAAAAATGAAATCAATTCGAAACACGCACTCGGGCTCCTCGATCTTTTTCTTTTTAAATTATCTGATGCAGTTAAATGATTAAAGCACATCAATGTCTTTAATGCAAAAACTATTTTTTTCCTATTTGTCACAGCTCAGTCGCTGAACTGATTTTAATGAAATTAGTTATGGAGGTTTATACAGGAATCTTGCTTAAAGGGATAGAGGGTAAATAAACTTTTTTATAAATAGCACTGATACAAAAATAGAGTTCATCGATAGTCGATAGAAAATTGCACTGCACTAGTGATTTTGTAAAACATATTCCCACATTTTTATTCGGAAATATGTCCTAAAATTCAATAAATTATAAAATACATTGATTATAGATAAATTCGAAAAATGTACTAACTGATCTTCATCTAGTGGAGATTGAGCCATAAATTTTCGTTTTTTGTCTACCACCCGACTTGTTCTCAGTCCACATAACTCGCTCGTTACAATGGGCATCTTTAACAAACATTAATCACTGCACAGGTTTACAGATGAAAACTACGCAAATTACTAATAAACTGATTAATAAATTTTTATTTTAAAACAGATAAAACTGCACAACAAACCACGAATTAAATTGACACTGACTGACTGACATCAGACATTGACGGATTGTAAAGATGGCCGCTGTGAAGTAATATACGGCTTAAACAAGAGAGTAAGAGATGTCATAGCAACCATTTAAATATGCACTGACTTCCCTACTTTGCCGGGTTCTGCCGCCATTAAAGTTTCCATGCGTTTCATACTACCTTTTTCTTTAAACTGAGTTTCGAAACGTAGTGATTACTTGCTCAGTGCTAATGTCTTGAATAAGTTCGTACGATAAATAAGATTACACTTTTCGGTTTCTTTCGTTGAGGTCACATTATATATTTATCTAATATTGATAATATTCCTCATTTCTATTTAACTTTTTTATTATTAATCATTTATCAAAAGTCAACAAAGAGACTTCAAAAAAATTATAATTTAAAATAGTTCAAAACGCTCGGCAAATGCGCGCGGGATAGGTACTATGCGGGCTCGCCCACACCAGGCAAATACACCGCTTGCGTATGGTTCTATGAAAAGAATCCGGACACGCGCTCCAGCGAACTTTCCTATTGTAAGGCGTTACAGACAGAAGTAGGAAGCCCCAACAAAAAAACCCTAAAAGCGTAAGAGGCGTAGTCATATTATAATAATAATAATATTAAGGACATGCCTCACTGGGCCACACAGAGCCATCTACATATATACTACATATTATCACGCCTCCTTCCCAACGGGGTAGGCAGAGACCAAGGCCTTCCACTTACTACGATCCTGGCATACATCTTTCGCTTCTTCCACATTCATCAATCTTTTCATGCATGCTCGTCGGTTTAGAGTACTCTTGACCTGACCTTTCTTCAGAACATCCCCGATTTGATCGTGATAAGTTCGTCTAGGCCTTCCGCTTCCAACGTTCCCTTTCACACTCGTCTTATAGATCTGTCTAGTCATTCTTCTCTCATTCATCCTCATGCCCAAACCATCTAAGCATCCCTTTCTCAATCCGTGTGACAATATTTTCTTTCACACCACAACGTTCTCTTATCACACTATTTCTTATCCTGTCACTCAATTTCACTCCTAACATGCTTATTAGCGCTCTCATTTCTACTGCATTTATTCTACTTTCATGCTTTTTCTGCCATACCCAACTTTCACTTCTATACATGAGTGTTGGAACCAACACCCCTCTATGCACAGCCAGACGAGCTTTCATAGAAATCTTCTGGCTATTCACAAAGGTGTGCAGCGCACCGTTCACTCTGTTACCAGCATTTACCCATCTTTCAATATCACTTTCATACTTTCCGTCCTTAGTAAACATCGACACCAAGTATAAAAACTCATTCACTTGCTCCAGTTCATCCATCTAGTCCCAAATTAAGCTACTATTAAGTATCCTGTCGTATGGGGTACAAGACAACCGATAAACTTACTTATATAAAAAAAAACATTTTTTTTTTGTAAATGCGTACTTATAACTAGAGTTATTTAATTCGGGGTTTATACCATGTACCTTATTTATTATGAGTTTCCGATATTTCGGCACTCCGGTTATTCCGGTTCTCCCGTGATCATGGCGCTTGCAACAGTGCCGAAATATCAGAAACTCATAATAAATAAGGTACATGGTATAAACCCCGAATTAAATAACTCTAGTGATAGTGACCATGAAAGTTTAAATCAGTATACGTACTTATAATACATAGAAAACACCCAGACCAGTACAAACAGACATTTTCATGCAGACAAATATTTGTACTGTGCGGGGATCGAACCCGCGACCCATGGGTCAGAAGCAGCGTTTACTACCGCTCATCTAAATGGTCGTCAATGGATCCAAATTGGAAGCGTAGTCCGCCGTACGTGCAAAATGCCATAGGCAGGCATTAGGCATTTTGACGTCTCTTGAAAGCAAGCAAATCTGTGTTCCATTGTATTTTAGGTCCAGGGTTACAATAATGTGCCCAACTTTCCAGCATATTAACTGTTCCACTTTATAAAAGAGTTCTAAGTATTAAAAGTTTATTGACCGTGAACGACTTTCTGGGTAAGCTCGCTCTTCTTAACCTTAGAATTAAGAGCAAGCCCATTTTTCATAAAAAATAAAAAAAGACGAATCCATTTAGCCAAATCTTAGTAACAACGTCAAAGTGGCAAAACGTAAAGTGAATTACGGAGAGCGCTACAATCGTTGGTAGGTTGCTACTTGAAGTGTTTTTGTAACTTTTGAAATGATACTGGCCCATAATTCAATTATTCAACTAACCAAATCGTAGCACAATCGTAATTTAATAGCAGGTTTTTGACAGTTCTAGTATGGGCTAAACAAGAAACTTACATATTACCTAATATGTAAGTTCCTTGGGGCTAAATGTCAAAATCGCCCAATTCAATCACGATCGAACTGCAATTGAAATAGCTGAATGGCCCCAGATGGTTAAGTATTCAATTTGATTGTGATAGAAAGAATTGCACGCTTTTATGAGCAGTCAGAAGGTGTCCGAAAAGGCCCGCCTAGCTGTGCATGGAGGGGTGTTGGTTCCAAGTTCCAACACTGATGTATGGGAGTGAAAGTTGGGTGTGGCAAAGAAAACATGAAAGCAGAGTAAATGCAGTAGAAATGAGAGCGTTAAGAAGTATGATTGGAGTCAATCTGAGTGACAGGATTAAAAACAGTGTGATAAGGGATCGATGTGGTGTAAAAGAGGATGTAGTGACCAGTATTGAAAAAGGAATGCTTAAATGGTTTGGACATGTTGAGAGGATGAATGAAAGCAGGTTGACTCAAAAGATATATATGGCGAGTATGAATGGAAATGTTGGAAGGGGAAGGCCTCGACGAACTTATCTTGATCAAATCGGGGAAGTTCTAAAGAAAGGTCAGGTCAAGAGTACCCTAAACCGGCGAGCGTGTATGAAAAGATTAATGAATGTGGATGAAGCGAAAGTAGTCTGTAAGGATCGTAGCAAGTGGAAAGATGTGGTCTCTGCCTACCCCTCCGGGAAAAAGGCGTGAGTGTATGTATGTATGTATGTAGAAAGAATGTAACAATATTACGCTTGGGTTACAGTGTTTTCTGCAACAACATAATATTTTACGTTTTAAAAAAATGTTTAAATGTCTATGTACATACACAACTTATGTAGCCAAAATCAAACGTAGTAATTACTTGCTCAGTGCCAAAATCATTCTGAAATAATTACCTTTGTTTAAACTGACATGTTAACCTCTTGCATTGCAAACAAACAAACTTTCTATCTTAGCTTTCTATTATTTTGTGTGCTCGCGGTACAAGTGTTCACCGACTTATTTGTGCCTCATGGCAATTAACACTTTGTATTGTATCCTAGTATTGTGTCCCAGTTCTAGCTGTAGCGGAGAAAACATTTGCCGTTATTTCCTCCTTGCGGCTTTCTCCATAAAAAGCCGAAGAAGAAGTTCTTCTACACTCCATAAGATTAACGTAACGCTAAGTATTGAACATCCTAATTTTTTTTAAAGCGATAAAGTTAAAGAAACAAAGCGCTCACAAACCGACCCCAAGCAGTCTTGTCCGCCCTACCCCTAGAGTGTAATTCAAATGCGCGTAGGCGCGGAGGGGCGAGGCGGCCCGCGGGCTGAGGAGCAGGAGGCTGTAAGCGAGGCACCGCGGCTGAGGCTGCTGTGAAAGCCGAAGCCGCGGTGGTGAGCGTAAGCCATCTGCGACGATTAGCACGCGTGGGACCGCCAGAGCCTCGCAGCGCCGAAGCCTTCACGGAAGTCTGATTGTTTAGATGAATGCATGAGTGCTTGTTTGCATGCATGTTTGCTAGATTGCATGCATGCTTGCTTTTTTGCATGCATGCTTGCTTATTTGGATGCATGCTTGCTTGCTTGCACGAATGCATGCTTGCTTGCTTGCATGCATGCATGCATGCTTACTTCTTTGCAAGCATGCATGGCTATTTAAAATATTGACGAACTTTTTAACTTTCTGCGAATAAAAATTTGGAACTGTAAATGGTAGGTGTTATGATATATTCGGCTAAATCTCGCATTTGGGAAATTATAATAAGGGGATATACAGTAAGGCGTAGTAAAAATAGGCTTACCACGTTTAGGAAAAACAAAAATGTGCGAAAAATTTTTAGGCTAATAGTTTGTGTGCCAATGACTATTAGGAGTAGGTACAGAAAATTCGGCATTCCGATATATACCCAGTTTTTATTTATATGTAATTGTAGGCCAGTAGAGTTAGCCTAGTGGTTTAAGTACTGGGCCAAGATGTCGGGGTCCTGGGTTCGTTCGATCCCTGAGTCGGGTAAAAAGAAGTTCAATTGTTTGATGTATCTAGTAAGAAGACATGTCAGTTAATAAAAACTATTATCAGAAAATGAGCATACTACTACATGCTACAATATGCTACGTCTCTTTAAAGCTGACCCAACCCAACCACGTCAACATAAATATTGTCACTCGACGGCTTGCTATTTCTCAGTGGAAAGTCTGGTTCGTAATGCAGTTCTGGCTGGGTAGGGAATGCAATCCGGGCTATCCGTAATCCGAAAATCCCGATTTCCTCAAATTTTCACTCGACTTCAAAATCCGGATTCCAAAATAGATCTGCATTTTCTGAATAAAAAGAAATTGTACTTTGGGGGCTACATTACCGCGTGAGTATTCGTTCGCCCCTGAGAGGCGCGAGCGGGGATTCCCATTTCCCAGGCAGCGGATTACAAGTTCATTGCGAGTGGAGATGGCGCTATTCGACGATGGTAGTTCACAGCGCACTACAGAAGAAGTTTTCAAGCATAGTTGGACGAGAGTTACCCAAACAAATGAATTTAAAGAGCTGGTAGACAGGGAGCCCATAGCATGGCCGGCGAGGAGCCCCGATTAAAATGAGCATCTGGATTGAGGGATCTTTTTTATTTACTAACAAAACCAAAATGTTCATTTAGTCAAAAATTGTCAAAACTCATAACCGAAATCAAAAAATTTGTCACTCTTAGGCGATCGAAGATACGAGTATTCCCCAATATGTGGATCACTTAATTCAGACATTAGACAAAATAGCAACAAGCTGAATCTCGGGAAATACTTGATACTACTCTGTTATGATATATCTTTTTGAATTATCCAAATCGGACCGTTACTTACGAAGATATCAAGTAAATAGGTAGGTACCTACATGATGTCATTTCTACCGCTAAAAGGCATGCACGCGTGTGTGTGACGCATAGATTATATTTTCTAATGTATTAAAGAACATTGCCCAAATCCCATACAACGGAAATTTAGTACTCTAGTAATTAATTAATCCATTAACTTTTGCAAACTTTTTGAAATATTATATTTTAGTGCATAAATTGTGATATTTTGTGATAGCAATAACACATCACGGCATTATGCTGGTTAAATATTATCACCTTCTTAAAATTCGGATAGGTGAATACCCAGGTAAATTCAGTAAACTTCAGGTTATTAGGTATGTTGTTGAGTTATCAATAAGTTGGAAGTCGTAACGAATTTTTTATAAGAAATTGAGAATCTCGTAAATAATAACGTACAAATATAATACGTGTAATTTCACGTTAAAACATATCAGATAATTCAAACACCTTGGATTGAAAAATCTGTAATTACAATTCTTTAAGTAATTCATTTATAACAGCTTTTTACTAAATGCATATACAATAAAAAAATACAAAATATTTTATTTGTGATTATAACATTGAACAGAAAAATATTCACGACAATGCCACCAGTTTATACCATTATAAGACAATTTTATGAAATTAGTAGTACTTTAAATTAGTATTACTGCGTGTAAATAGCCACACCATGTAGCGGAGCGGAAATCACAACCAAATTACGTTGTGAGTCGGACAGAAAAATATACATAGTGCTGGACTAACAGTAAACAGAATAGTTACGAAGTCAACCAACCTGCGGACAGTCCGGACTCCGGAGTCGCCTTATTTTCTGTTTCTCGCTTACTTTACTTACTTTACTATACTTAATTTGAGCGGGTTTTTGCGCTCTCCATGGCAACGAAACGAACATTTTTTGGAGCATTGTTGGTTTCGGCTGTTGGATGACGCATCAGGTGCCATCTTTGCGAGCTTTCAGCCAATCACGGAGCTGAACAACAAGTACGGCGGGAATCAAAATGTTCCCAATTGCTATAGCTTTCGAAGTCAATATAGATCTACTATTTATATATTTATAAAATTATAGTTTAAAAAACTAAAAAACCACGCTTTTAAAACAGATTGAACTAAAAAATTAAAAATAAAACTGTAGTAATCAATTGAAAAATTCATATTATTGTACAAAAAGCGTGGGGTGCTTGTTATGATATCCACAGATATAGTAAATTATTGATAAAATATTTACAACAATCTAAATCAAGCCCCCACGCTTTTTGTACAATAATATGAATTTTTCAATTGATTACTACAGTTTTATTTTTAATTTTTTAGTTCAATCTGTTTTAAAAGCGTGGTTTTTTAGTTTTTTAAACTATAATTTATTTTTTACTTTTTAGTTTAGTTTATAAGATTTGATTCCTTCTTTACCGACTGTAAGTCCAAACCTATGCAGGAAACATAATTGATACAGATCGCGCGCTAGCTCTATCTCTTTTACTCCCTCTTACAGAGGAAAACTGGGAAAACTGTTATTAAATTATTGCATTGTCATCGGCCCTTGATACGTGTGCAAAGTTTCAAATTAATCAAACTTCTGGAAATCGGTCAAATTTATGCTCAAAGATTCCATTACATAGATACAACCCAAGCTAATAAAAGCGTGGTAATAAAAGAAAGTGACATAGAGCAATGCTTTACCATTTACCTCATAGACTTTTATATAATTTACCTTGAAAAAAAAAACAGCTTGTTGTCATTGACAACAAACTGTTTTTTCGTTGTCAACGCCCCGTTGGTCTAGTGGTTTATATACCGGACTAAAATCTCGGGGTTCCGGGTTCGATCCCCGGGTCGGAAAACAAAAAGTTTCGAATTTTCGAACATTGCTCGGGTTTGAAATCACCAACCCACATTTGGCAAGCGTGGCGATTATGCCAGTACACATCATTGCTGTTCAATTCAATGATGTAGGCCTTTTCCCCGCAGTGGGATAATTATAGGCTGTTACTTTACTTTTACTTATAACGTTTGATTTATTTGACCGAAAACGAATGTCTTACTCAAGCAAAGATATGTTTATGTGGATTATTATTTTCAATTCTCACTTACCTTTATAACGCCCTTATCACCAATCACTTCCGTTGAACTAACATAAACTATTGTTTACTGAGCATTATAGCGACTGTGTTTTAAACTAGAATAATTATGTCTCAGATGGGACTCGAATCCCCACTCCATGCATACAGGGTGAAATTTTAACCACTTTCCAAAATTTTTATAGGCGTTTGGTATCGTACTCGTATTTAGAGCCCATTTATGACGTAAAAAATGTAAATCAAGCTTTCACCCGAAAACATTTTTCGCAATATAGTTTTCAATTTTTACGGTCCTAGGCCTGATAAGGTATAAAGGGAAAATCAAAAACGTATGAATAGTATCGTAATGAATGAATGAGATGTGAATCGCGTAAAAAAGTGTTGCTAGGCAGCAGTAACAAAAATTTTAGATTTTTTGCGGACATTTTCTAAGTGCTTTATCTTGACATTTTTGTACTGGGTTATACCAAAAGAAAAAATACGTCATTTGTGTTTTGTCTCGTAGATTGATACATTAAAATTTAGAAGGTGGTTAAAATTTTATCCTGTATAGGGCGCGGCGCTATACCATTAAGCCACCTAGACACTGCGTCACAGCGCGAATTTTTCAAGCATATTTTTATCGCTGTATGCCGGCGTAGTTTCCATATGCATGGAGATATAATTTTTCAAGTTTAAATACTGATATTATAATTGCAATTAAATTGCTAATATAACATATCGATAACTTCAGGTTTAATTGGCGTATAAACCATTTTGGCCAAATCGAGTTAAATATACCATTTTGTTCAGAATTTTTTTCTCTATCGATCTGTATATTCGAAATGTTTAAATTCGCAAAAAAAATGTTTATACACCCTAAAAAAGTATTGCCGAAGAGTTAAACAAATTCCATAAAAACAGTGTAAAAGCCGAGTGGTTGTTTTTGGTATTTCTGTTAAGATGTAATGACCATACGTTTTTTTAAGTCTGGGCGTAAAACTCTATGATAATTGCAAATGGTTTTTACGTTAAGAGTGTTAAGACGCATTCAAAGATTTCAATTGTCGTAAGTCCACGTGTTCAGTAGGTTGTATATAGAAGATGAGCAAGAGCGGATTGACTAGTATTTTGTTTCACATATTCTAAATAGGCCTAGGCTTATTTTGTTATTAATATGTTATTTTGTTAGTCACTAAAATTGATTATTTCTACTTGGAATTATTTTCATAAATATAAGGCTGTTTTTCAGGTCCAGTGCCGCTGCCTATCGACTTCGACTAAATGTGATAAATTCAAATTTTAAAACAAAAAAAAATGAGCCACACTGTACTCAAGAAAGCAATTTAAAACCTTTTTAGATGCTTTCTAATGAATTTCTTTCTTTAAAGGTACCCAAACTTTTAATTATTGCCATAAATGGTCACTTATAGCAATAATGAAAGTTGTAAAAAGATAAATTCACCATTGAACTTCTCAAAAAACTACAAATTCCTCTCCCGAGCACACCATGGCTCTACTCCCTGTTCAGAAGTCTCAAATTCATCACAACCAATAGAAATCAATTTTATTGGCGGCAGCCTTGATCCAGGAAAAAAGTCTTAATTTTTTGCCATAATTGCATAATTATAAACTTTGTAAGCTAAAATATTAATGATATAAAAAAGCACCATATAAAATATAACTAACTACAAAAGAATTATTAGCAAGAAGTAATTCCAGTCTCTCCGTGCTGCCTGGCCGATCCGAAGGTTCCCATTACGCAGGCTGCATTGCCACGTTGAATGGCAACTGACCTGTTGAACTAACCGAGCGGGAATCATTCCCTTTCTCTCGCAACCGTCGCCCTAACTCCTTAAAAAGGTCTCGAGCCTCACTACCCCATGGTCCTGCCGTCTCAACTGCGAACGGTACGAAATCGTAGAGTGACTCTAATGCTGAATATTTAGAGTGTTTCAACTTCGCACCGTTTTTTAAGTTCCAATATGTTGATTTTTTCTAATTAGAGTTATTAAAAATTCTTAATTTTGTGCCATAATTTTGCTACAAAATTGTAAAATAAAAACAATAAAAGAAAGTTATTTTCGTACTCTGGCAATTTAATTTTATCTACATCAACCAAATATAGTTATAACACTAAAAATATATTTCTATACATTCTCGAAACAATATAAGTGTGCTTATAGTCAACATAACATTATTTTTATACAATGTTTTATTAATTCATTTAAATAAATCACTATAATCAATGGTTGTAAAAACCAAAAAATCTACATCTATCTGTCTTTACGTCAGCAATTGCAATCTCATGTTTACTAAAAATTCAAATACGACGTAAAGAGATATTTTTAGATCCATTATAGGACGTAGTATAAACCACCGAGTGTATTTTTTAAAGACGTAAATCCAAGCTAACTTTAAAACTAACGAAGATGGGCATGTTTTGAATATTTAGATTTTTTTATCGCAAAATTTTAAGAATGTTTTCTCTTGGTCATTTTTTAAAAGCTTCTGAAATAAAAAAGTTATGTTTTTTTTTATAAAAAAAAACCTTTTTTGGCTCTCCTGAAAAGTACGGTTTTGGTTTATACGACAATTGAACCTGAAGGTATCGATATTATTATAAAGTATTATAGTGACTATTCGTATATAGGTAAACCTATTTAATTGGTTAGGCTATATTCTTTTAAAAACTTCTGAATCGCGATCATAATAACACTAATTGACGAACGGACGAAGTCGAAGGCAACAGTTAGTATTCAATAATTAAGGATAGTTTCTTGATATTGCTTTATATTTTTGTTGTTAACACAAGCTGTTGTTATTCATAATAAATAAAAATAAAAATCTTGTACGGTATGATTACTTTAAAATAGCGGCAGTAGAAACTAAAACATCACTCACAATTTAGCACTGCAAAAAAATTAGAGTAAAAACTAAATTATGGTCACCCTACCCTCATACATTTATAGTCAATTTCGGTATCTACTACAATTTATAGTTTTACCGTAATTATTATTATTAATAAATAACATCAATTTGTTATTTTATAAATAGATATTATTTTGTGTTTGTATTATCTATAATACGTTAAGTGTAATAAAACGAAAATAAAAAAGTAAAGAACTGAGGGTCCGCATTTTAAGAGAGGGTGATAATATTTAACCAGCATGACGCCGTGATGTGTTATTGCTATCACAATTTATGCACTAAAATAAAATATTTCAAAAAGTTTGCAAAAGTTAATGAATTAATTACTATTAGAGTACTAAATTTCCATTTGAGGGCCCATTTTGAACGGAATTATACAAAATAATAGTGTTTTTTATAACATCTTGTTTTCACAAATTTTGTTTGGCGTTAGCTTAAATAGTAGTGCCCTTAGTTTATCCGGTACAAGTGGACCCTCAATCCTCTATGTGAGGACTGAGGGCCCAACTTTGAAGTCCATAATATCTCTCTTATTTGATTTTCACAAATTCTGGTACTAACTTTCACATTTCTTTTAGAGTGTTCACTAAATCCTGAACAAGTTTCAAAGAATTCTGAGAGAGTGGCCCTCAGACCACACGCACATCAACGCATTAAAATGAAACATCGGTTGCGTTCCATGCATTTTAAGCATCATGCCAAAGCGTTCAAAATGGTAAATTAGCATAGACAAAATAGAAATATCGTTTTTTCATGTCCTTGTCCTGTAAAATGATCGACATTAATGAAAACTACAAAAATAAGGATTTGTTTCGTATTTAAAATCATTTACGGTCACTTCAAGGTCCACTTTGACCGCGGTTCTTTGATATAAAATACTTCTTATCAGAGTGAAGGTGGTTTCTAGTGCGGATTCTCTCTCTACTAATAGGCACCATTCTGGGATCTTAATCAAATAAAACCAAAATAAATTTTATAATGACACTTTATTGATCACTAAATCAATAAATATTCTATTGTATTAAAATGTTATAGTCTACCTTTAAGAAGTAGACAGGAATGATGATACTGTTAAAATACAAATATCAATGTAACATATTCTTGTTCAAGGCTGTATAATCTTGCAGTCATTTTAATTTTACACATAAAGTAAGTTGTAATGAGGCTTTCTAGCCTAGTTGGACTTTTTCGAATCTTTGGATGGAGAACGTGATCTTGATCGTGACATTGAACGTCCCTTGGAGCGGGAACGGGAGCGAGAGCGGCTACGTGAGCGCGACCCGGAGCGTGGCGAGCGGGAGCGCGAACGGCGGCGGGACCTCGAGCGACTGGAAACACAGAATACCAATGCATGTTATTTTTAATGTCATGTTAACGATCACAAATCAGTCGTTACCGTAAATAATCTGGTGCGCATGTACGGATACACTCGTCGTATGTCTGCAATGAGGATATCACCAACTATTTCAAAATGAGATCACAATATTAAGAAGCTGGTATACTCTGAAAACTAATTTTGTGATGATAAGTAATGTTCAGCATATTCAACTACATCATTATAAACTCAAAACATTAAAAAACCACTAGCAATCATACAGAACCAGAATCATGTCTTTTGATGTTTCTTATTAAATCATTGAACACCTTCACTTTGTCCTTAATTTACCCGTTATTTGTTATTTTATAATTAACATTAGGATGCCTTTGTAACAAGATTTTCAAAGGTTAATAAATTACTTTTATTCCGATACTAGCTGACCCGGCGAACTTTGTTCCGCCTTAATGTCAATAAATAAGCAGATTTTTTTTTTATTGGAAAAAATACAAAAAAAATTAAATTTCTACATCAATCATTCATAATTATTTCTGTATTTTAGTACATAGGTTGCTCTTCATTTAAGTACCTTGTGATACACGACATTTTTTGTTTTATTATCAGGCGCAAAAACAAACAACGCAGATGGTCTTCCGACCCGTGAACATGCCACGTATAATTGACCATGGGAAAAACATGAATGTTCTAGATTTAAACCACAAACTTTTAAGGATTGGCCTTGTGATTTGTTGATGGTCATGGCAAATGCAAGACGTATCGGAAATTGAAGTCTTTTAAATTCAAACGGCATATCGGTTGGGATCATCGGTATCCTCGGAATGAGAACTTGCTCACCTTTGAATTTTCCTATCATTATCGTAGCGTAAATTACATTGTTCATCAATTTTCTAACCACCAAACGCGTACCGTTGCACAGTTTTGGTTGGTTTATGTTTCGAAGCATGATTACTACGGAGCCAACCTTTAGGCGTAAATTGTGCGGTGGTAAGCCAGGCACGTCCAAAGAGTTTAAAAATTCAATTGGATAGTTGGTGGCTTCATCTTCATTTGTGACGCAGTCAATAGATTTGAATGAATGCATTGTTCCAATGATCTTATTTTGAATTATGTTGTTTAGGTCATCTACATCTTTATTCTTAGCCGCTAAAATTGCTCGCTCACTCATCCATTCATAATTTTTGTAGTTAGAAATAATTTCTGGAAATACATTGTTGATAAGTTCGTCTTTTGATGAGACAAAATTACAGAAATTATTTGGAAATGATATTAATCCGCTCGATTCATCGACAGGTACTTGACCATTACCGATAGTCAGCAATTGCTCCGAGAAATCTTCAGCAGATGTATCATTAAGCAATGCAACTCTCATGTTTGTTGTCAGTTGCAGTTTCTTCACATGGCGCCATAGATTTGACGATTTGAGGCAAGCGTTTATTTCGTCGGCAGC
This sequence comes from Anania crocealis, assembly GCA_949315895.1. NCBI lineage: Eukaryota > Metazoa > Arthropoda > Insecta > Lepidoptera > Crambidae > Anania > Anania crocealis. The sequence continues at coordinate 6,313,179 of OX438856.1, forward strand.
CGTAGATCTTGGAATTACTGGCAGTATTTGGCGGAAATCACCAGAAAGTAAAATCATTGCTCCTCCAAAACATCTCGAGTCATTGCGTAAATCTTTTAATGTTCGGTTAAGTGCTTCTAATGCACGTTTATGCGCCATTGTGCATTCGTCCCAGATGATGATTTTCGATACCGCTAAAACTTTGGCCATTGCTGAGTGTTTTGCAATATTACACGTTGGTTCTTCAATAGTTTGAAGATTTAACGGTAATTTGAATGCTGAATGAGCCGTACGGCATCCTTCTAACAATGTGGCTGCTATTCCAGAAGAAGCAACTGCAACCGCTATGTTAGATCTCGCCCGAACAGTTGCTAAAACTAATGACATGAGGAATGTCTTGCCAGTTCCACCAGGGGCATCTAGGAAATATAAACCACCATTTTCATCATCGATTGCCTTCATTAAAGTATCATAAACTTTCTTTTGTTGGTAATTCAACAGGGGTACATTCGTTTGAACTACTAAATCTAATTCCTGGTGATCATATTCACGTTCCCGTTCCAATTCTCGATTAAATGCGTCATTCATTTCACGATATGGTGCTGGCATTCCTAACCTGATTAATAAATTACCGCACATGAGGTAACACATATCTTCGATCAAGAGTAAAGCACGATTATGTATCTCCTCATTCATCTCAATATCGTGATTTCTGGAACTGACACGAATTTGATGTAAAATATCTTCTGACATATTATCCTTGTATTTGTGCCACAGGTTACATGGGTTTGATGGAAAACATGTCGAAATTATGATAGCGAATAATGTGCGTATCTGACTTGGAGATGCACAGATAATGGCTTCAGCGATTGTCGTATCCCAATGACTATCGTTTTCTAATAACTTCAATTCTTCACATGCAGCACGATATGTTGGGAATATTACACCATTAACAGTTCGTAGTGACTCAAATGACGTTGGCCCACGCACATTTACCAGCAACAACCGCAAATAGAAACATTCATTATTCTTTGGATGAACTGTATACATACGACCAAGAGCATCAGTAGAACGCACATCTGGATACCCAGGAACCGCATCGCCTTGCTTCCGTCTTTGAAAATTCTTCGATGAAGCATTCCAAGTATAATAACGTGGCATCTCCGAGTAAAGCAAAGTTCGTGCAAACTGATCGCTTTGGCAGATTGCAAAAAAACTGGTCAATGTAGTTGCTGGAGGTGTTTCAGCACGTTGCGTAGCATTCGAAGCCGTGAAATATACTCGTTGACCATTCTCCAGATGCACCGCCAAATGCGTAACAGTAGGATGACGTTCGTGAATGGGAAATGCGAATATACGCCAAATCGCTTCATTACAGTTCACATAACGACCAACTTGATAGCGTGAAATTTCATCGTTGGTATTCGAGGATTGCAATCCAAAAACCGCCATATCACTGCCTTTCGTGACATATTTGCAAATATATTTTATGGACTTAACTGAATTGCAGTATTCAACGTTGCAATGTGTCTTGAACGATTTAGAAATAAGTGGCGAATATGGAACAATCCAACTGTTGTCGACAACGAAATCCATTCTTTTCACTTTCGTTGTGACAGTTCGACCGTTGTCATCTGGTGATCGACGCCGATACAGCGGATAACCATCATTGCCAGTGACAGTCTCCGCCGTTAATTTCCGTGGATATCGTTTAGAGCACTTTCCATCGACCATGCAAGGTGATTGGGGATTGATGGCACCACACGGTCCATGAATCATATTAGTAGTAACAACATCATGTAGGTCTGGATCGACTTCATAATCAGGAATCTCAGCACATATGATATCATCTATTTGGTCAGGCTGAATTCTTTCCACTAACCAAATAAGAATGTGTGCGTGCGGCAGGCCTCGCTTTTGCCATTCGATTGAATACATCCAGCATCGAGTATCTCCAAAGACGCGTTGTTTAACAATAAAGTTCATCAGGGACCGAATTTTTTGCCTGAATATACGTGCTGTGATGTCGTGTCTATCACTTGATGTTTGTCCGGGAAGCAGCAATTGAGTAATTTCTATCCATTTTGGATTACAGGTAAAAGTAATAAAGAGATCGGGCCGACCGTAATGACGAACATATGTCATTGCATCTTGTGCATATTCATGCATATGACGTGGACTACCAATGTATGTCGCCGGCAGAATAGTTAATCGACCAATATTAGCTGCATTTCCTTCAGTATTAACTGCATCACGTAAATGGATGTACTCCTCAGAACGCAGTTTGGCTTGGTTCAACCTAATGAATGTTAAACGTTCCGTTTCTATTTTTACATACATGTCAACGCAATACTGCTGAAACAATCGACGAAACCGCAGCAAATAGTTGTCAGCATTTTGACGAATCATCAAACGATATGCGTAATAATTCATTGAGCTAACTTTCTTTGTAGTTTCTTCACCTGAAATTAAAAATTTGATAATTAACCATTTCAAAGGCAAATTTTAAAGGCAAACAATACAGACATTAACCATTTTTTTAATAAGCATTATTTTAAATCAGTGTCTTTCACAAATAAATGAAATAAATTATGATACTGATACTCACCATTCAATGGATTTTTCATTTTAATATTAAAATAATATCCATCTTCTCCTTGCCAAAACATCAGCGGGTATTGCAATGTGTCATATGATCGATGAGTTTCAGATATTTGTTGCAGTTGCCCAGTATCGCGACGTGTAAGCACAATATCGCGTTTTTCCAATTGTTCACCAACAATCAGGATGGCAACTTCGTCTACTGTTGGAGCATTAAATGTCCTTTCGTGTGTTCCAGATGGTCGTTTATCTGCTTTGATAACAACTTTATAGTCATCACTTGGCATGCGCTCTAAAGCACTCTTAAACAACCTGACCAACGCATGATGTTCATGAAGCAGACACTGCAAGTCTTGAAGAATTGCTCGCTTCATTCCTGCATTGATCTCTAGGCGTCGATCAAGTTGTTCTTCCATGTTGCCCATGAAATATATTTGTAAAAATTTATTCTGTGTATCTTCGAAAGGTAGTAATGATCCAATTCGATGATGAATCTGTCCTTGTATCTACAAAATAAAAACCAGACAGTATTAACTGGGTTATAAACACTTTTTTCGGTGGGAGAGTAGAGTTCAGAATTAGCAAATATACTACATAGGTACCAATAGATAAAGTAAGTTATTCTTTAACTACATTCTATATAAGTACAAAAATAAATACCTTAAATGTCGGATTAAATCCCCGTTCTTCGATAATATCTGCCCCAAATGACGTCATCTGGAAACAACCATTGTATTTTTGAGTATTTGCAAGAAAGTGGCGTGATTCTTGTGTTTCGCCACAAAGCAATGAATACAATGGCTCAGGTGGCGGAGTCAACAATGGCAATTTCACTTTACCATTAAGGCAGCATAATCCAGGCGTTTCTCCGGAAAACTTTAATGCACCACAATACTCGCAAACTACGTCCATTTGCCCAATGCAAACGCTAGGATGCAAGCTGTAATCATTGCTGCAATCGTATTGAAACGCTGCTCGATTCAAATCAGCACTTGATAAATATCTTGTTCTGCGTCGCAAATTATCTATTTGTTGACCTCTGTTGTTCGCTCGACGATTCTGCATTGCCAACCGAGCTGTTTCACGGGCTGCTTCACTTTGCTCTCGTGATTGAGAAGCACGAAGTCGAGCCATACTATCGCGGCGCTGTTCACGTGCAATTTCTTGTTCTTCTTCAGTCCTTTCATTTGCAGTATTTCGTATTCTTCTTGCATCACGGCTTTGTCGGGAAAGATTCGATCGTCTTGGTCGCGGCATTATTAATTAAACTTCACTTCACCTAAAAACTTAAATTTTTAACCATACCGAGTTTTATAGTTCACTTCACTGTTTATACGAATGGGCAATTGGGCAATAATGTTAATTATTTATTTAATAGAAATAGTTATATTATTGATTTCTTACAAATATCAAATAGTCATCCATACGTCATTACATAGCTGTCATTATACGTCAATTTTGTTATTCCAAGTCTGATTCTTTTTTGTTATACCACGTTTTATAGTGACTGACGTTACATGTCAAGTCACACGGGAATGATGTCGAACGGGATAAAAAGTATCCTATGTCCTTCTCCTGGCTCTAAACTACCTCCCTGCCAATTTTCAGCTAAATCGGTTCAGCCGTTCTTGAGTTATAAGTGAAGTAACTAACACGACTTTCTTTTATATATATAGATGTACTTCTTGTCCTAACCTATTAGGTTACCAATTAGTGTCTCGTCAGCTCCATTGACACTTTTATCACAAGAATATCTATAACTACACTTAAAAAAGAATTGTTGAATCTAGCAGGCCTTCATTGTACACAAAAACGGGATAATAATGTGTAACTCACTGAGTGCACGCAGTGATTACATGAGATGTGCGTAGCGACGCGTCGATTGAACATTAAAGTTCAATGTAGTTCTCGACAAGTGAAGTGTGCACGGAGGCTGTAGCTATGTAGTTCGCAGAGCGAAGTTACCGATGCGGCCAACTTTATCGGAGTACACGCCGCGAAGTGAAAGCTACGTAGCGCAGACAATAAGAAGTGCAGACACTGACGAGTTCATTCTCGGCGCACAGGCCAATGATAACCTATAACATAGTTATCATTGGTATATGTGAATCCAAAACAATGGAATGGAATCTTTAGATATATATATATATATGTATACATTTTGTTTTTGTCAAATAAAGTAAGCACTTTTTGAATGTGTGATACAAAAGATTCCATACCTTGAATATTTTTAATTACATCCAGTAAACGCCACTTAAGTACGAAATCTGAAAAAATATACAACCTGCGACGACGACGACGTGTGCAGTCACGAGCGTAGTGTCCTCTATCCCCGCAATCATAGCAGCGGTCATCATAAGGCCGTGGCGGCAGACGAGAGCGCGGAGGTGGTCCTCTACCACCATAGCCGCGACTTCCATTTGACATTTCAACGCGAGCACGTCGTCCACATATTGTCCTTCCATCTAGCCCGCGAATCTGCGACGAAATTAACACCAAATTGAATCGATACGAACAATGGAACCGGTAAAATCACAGAACATAAAAAGCATACAGTAATTTAGGTAAAATTCCGTGTTTTTTCAGGCCCACGTTTCGCTAGTGAAATGTTAAGAGTTCAAGATTCATTTACCCTTCAATCAGTCAGAATCTTTAGTAAGAATTTACACAAAAAAAGGTTGGTGTTAATTTTTTAGGACTTAGGTACCCTACGGACTTACCATATAAAATATTTAGATTAAAAATCTTTTACAACCTTAATCTACGTGTTTTTAAACTTACCGCATCTTCAGCGTCCCGGGGATCTTCAAACTCCACAAAAGCAAAGCCGGGTGGGTTTCTTGCCACCCAAACATTTCTCAGTGGACCGTAGTATGAAAATGCATCTTCCAGCTCGGGTTTGCTAGCATTGTTACCCAAGTCTCCCACATACACTTTGCAATCACCATATCTCGACATATTTACTAAAACAATAACGTTAAAACATAAAACATCGAAAATCACACTGCGTCACAAAACAGTTAACACCACGCTTTGGCTACATAGACGATAACTTACCCATGTCTTTCTCTAACTAAATCAAATATAGTTACTTAAACATTCACACTCCTTTTACACTTATTAAAAGCATTAGGTACTGATCACTATAACTTACGAACGAACAAGAACTTTATCCGACCTCTCACGCCTCTCAGATCGAAATCCAACCGAGCGAGAGAAGACAAAATGGTGGCAAAAAAATTGACGACGACGCGTACAAAACGAAGCGAACACTGCGAGCGACGGACGTGCGTTTTTTTTTTTTTATTTCTATAGGATCAGGGGACAGACCTAATAGGTACGGGATAGCCACTGTCCACTGAATGGACAACTGACTTCAGTTGATCATGAAATTTTGTCAGCAACTGAAGCACTGACATAATTGGTATTATGCAACTCCTGGCTTACATTAATGAGAATTGTGCATATCAAGTGGACTTGACTATAGAGCTGCACTACTCTAGAAGTATCGATAAATTATGCGACAAAATGACATACTATTGTGCATTAAACGATTTCGTTACAAAATATAGACATCGTAATTTAATCGGGTTATACGTTAGCCTCAGCGGGCTATGGAAAGAGCTATGCTCGGAGTTTCTCTTAAGGATAAAATCAGTAATGAGGTGATCCCGCAGAGAACTAAAGTTACCGACATAGCCCACCGAATTAGCAAGCTGAAGTGGCAGTGGGCTGGCCATATTAGCCGCAGAACCGACAACCGCTGGGGTAAACGAGTTCTTGAGTGGAGACCGCGTCTCGGCAAACGTAACGTAGGAAGCCCTCAGGCCAGGTGGAGTGATGATTTGCGCAAGGTGGCTGGCAGGAGCTGAATGCGAGAAGCCGAGGATCGACCTAAGTGGCCTATGTCCAGCAGTGGACTGCAATAGGCTGATGATGATGATGATGATACGTTAGCCACTTCAAATTACAGATGGATTTTAGCTCAATTTTATTAAAATTAGAACATATTTTGGTGCGGACATATTTGAGTGTGTACTTGTGATTGTGCTTCGTGTAGATTATTTAAAAGTAGGTAAGATGTTAAAAATTTAATAGTTCTTTGGATCACTTAGTCAAAATAGTAAAGATCATATTTTATTCTTTTGTATTTTAGATGGCTCGCCTAGACAAATTTAAACCTTTTTCTACGAACTCCAATAATAATATTATTAGAAGAAAACCGCAACATAGCGTTAGGTCGCTTTGCAAGTGGACCTCAAGCATTCTTGTTTTGCTTGTATCATTTCTTTTCTTCACTTTTTTAAAAGACTAAAACCAAAGCCTCTAGACGGAGTGCGTCTGCCTCTGGTGGTGGACCTAGAAGGCTGGCTCCACTCACAGAGGCAGAGGAGCGAGTGCTGGCCATTATAAGACGGGTGGCGGTGGAGGGATTAAGTGTGCGGATACCATTTAATGTTAATTTTTAACTAATTTATGCTTCGTTTTCATTGTACATTTAATATTAGGAATATGAAATATAACGGGTGTAAAAAAACCAAACGCAGATCCGAAAACCACGTATTGTCCCTATCATTAGAATCATTTTTCTCTTTAGGACCATACCTGGGAAACAGCTGGTTCCGAAGATATTGAGGGTCAAATTAACAATTTTGTTTTCCATTTTATTACAAAAACTGTTGCCAAAGGTTACTTAAAAACTTTTCTTCTTACAGTGTTTTTTTATTATTTCGTTCCTAATAAGGTTTTTTTAATTACAATACGCAATGTACGGCTAAGCGCGGACGACTTTTGAACTTAGGAGCCATCTCCAGCGCAGCGGCCTAGGCTACGGCTGCTATACATTGCGCGCTACGAATTATAATATTTTTTTGAGTCCCGATAATTAAAAATCATATCCCAGCTATAATATTTTGTAATATGGCTTGGTTTGCTTTTCAGATTGCGTAACTTCAGGGTTTGCGTTTAGTTTTTTTACACCCTGTATTTTTATTTTACCTATAAATTAGACTCTTTTCTTCGTCTTATCTATAGGCAAAATAAAAACATATTTCATATTCCTAATATTAAATGGACCTAGTTATGTAGAAAGCAGCCATATGAGGAGAAGTACAAACGGCATACTATAAGCATTTTAGTGTCGAGAGTTGCACTTCAGTTATTTATTGAAAATTATTGATGTTCTGTTTATTTTTTATTTGACAATTATTGAGAAAAATATAACAATTTTTTGTATCCTATCCAGTCCTTTGTATCGTTTTCAATAATATAAATAATTGCGTTTTGGACGTGGCTGTTTTATACAAAATAGGCAATTTCAAAGAAATATCAAAAAAGCATAAACCAGCCACATAGCGATGGCTGTTTTCTACACTAATTCAAGACAGAAAAACAGTACATATTCAGGTCATAAGTTCTGTCACACAATAAAAACTTTTGAATTTAGAATGCTGGCCACAAAAAAGTTTATTGAATTCGAATTTCGAGTTTTTCATGAAACTAAAAATGTGTACTTTTTACAATTTTCCTCATTTTTAAATATGGAGTGGACACTTAAAGAAGACCGTGTCGCGGTTATTGTGTAGCATCGTTGCGGTTACGCACCAATTCAGATTTTCAGAATTAAAAAATTTGAATATTAAAAGATTCGTTTATCGTACCATAACATAAAACGATACAAAGAAGACTCTAGTGTAGATGACGGGTCAAGAAGTGGCCGCCCTCGCTCTGTTAGGACTCCAGATGTCATAAAAGCTGTAAAGGCGCGAATTCAAAGAAATCCCAAACGTAAGCAGAAACTGTTGGCCTTTCAGATGGGGTTGCGGGAATCGGGATCCGATCCCCGTTAAAATATCAACACCAGAGTTGGTGGTAAATGTTTATTTTAGCACGCGAGATACTGTTATCGTTATATTAAATATAATAAACTTTACAATTTCAAATACCACGATAATATAGCACATCAAAATCAATCATCAGTCATACAGTAAAAAATTGCCGATCTAGTCGGCGAAAGTCGGCCGTGCCAGCCAGCAACATTGCAAATAGACACGGCCCGGGACACGGGACTTTCGCCACAGGGTTAAGCAGGACCACGGTGAAAAGGGTGTTAAATGAAGACTTTGGGCTTAGGGCATATCAAAGACAAACAGGACATCGTTTGGACGCTCGTTTAATGGACCTGAGACTGAAGAGATGCCGCGCTTTGTTGAAACGTTACGCGGGAAAAGCATCGGGAAATTCTTTTTTCGGATGAAATAATTTTTACACACAGCAGTGAAGAACAAGTAGAAGTAGAAGTAACAGAGTAATAATCAACTTGCAGTATTGATTAACATTGGTGTATTTTTGTTGGGCAAGTAGGTAGGTAGGGTATATACATGTTAACTGAATTTGATTATATAACAGTTAAATGAATTTGATTGTATAAACTGAATTTTTAAAGTTATAATAGAAAATGGCAATGAAATCAGTAAGTCGATAGCAGAAAAGTTGTAAGTACCGAATCTATTCTTTAGATTTTATTTTTATTAATTAGATAAAAACAGCCTTAATCCCTCAACCCCCAGGAGGCATGCGCGTGCCGCGATAACAATTGATTTCAATTGTGTCTGGAATAACTCACGATCGAGGGATTGGTGTTAAAATAAGTCAAGTATGTACTACTAACAGATAAACAATTTACAGAAAACAGCCATCATACACTGGCTGTCTTTAACGTAACTCGAGCCCGATACCTCCTAACATTTACTTTATCAGTAAATGTGCTGATTCTATTGCTCTTCCACTCCACATTATTTTCAATAAATCTCTCAGTAGTGGGCAATTTCCAACCTTTTGGAAGATTGCTAAAGTTGTTCCAATTTACAAAAATGGTGATAAAATAATATATAATAATAATAATAATAATAATCTTTATTGAAAAACTTACTTGACAATATAACAAAAAATTCTTAATATACTTACAAACATGCAAAATACACTTATGCCTGAACTAGGATTCCCTGTATATCAGGCAAAAGAGGCTTACATAATTAATTTAATCTATCACAAAAAATTCAATAAAGTAAAACCTTAATCCGTAATAAATAGTATTCTAAATACAATTATATATATAATACGTACACTATTATTAATTAACATTGATTTAACAAACCTATTAATATTTTGCGTGCTGAGCATTTTTTATGTAGAACAATAATTGCAAGTATCCGTGTCATCAGAATAATAGGTGTAAACTAGGTCAAAGTCAATGATGCATAAATCTATAATGGGTATATTTGTGTTTATTTTTTATGAAGTTTCTGTACGCGTTTATACTAGGTAATTTACAATTTAAGGTTAGTAGGGCAGCGCTATGATCAGTTATTATAGAGTTAGTAACAGTGGTATAGGTTGGAAATTAGGGTTAAGCATTAAATAATCTAAATACGAGCCGCTCTAATGCGTGGGTGGCGTAATACTATCTACATTGGTAATTAAAGTATCTATCATTAAAGCATCGGCATATTAAAATAAAATATAAAAGTTCTTAGCTAAATAGGAAGTGGCGCTCTTAGGTGCCTTCATAATTAATAGAGTTTATGTACCTTTTTTCAGCCAATTTTTTAGCGGGACATTCTATATCACCAGTCTTGTGATTGCAAGGCTTTTTAAAGTGTAGGCATGTGGCACATTTTGGAGGCTCAGCTTTTTTTGTGCAGTCCTTGAGTGCGTGACCAACTTCGCCGCAGTGACCGCAGGTGTTGGCCTCATCCCGACATGTCTTGGCCGCGTGACCGTACTGCTGACACTTGAAGCACCTTGTTACCAGGGTGAAGTCTCTCACAGGGCACGATGACCAATTTATAAACACTCTATCGTTAGTAATAAGGGCCTTGCGTATAGGTGCAGATACTTCAATCACATAATTGCAGGTCTCGGCGTCCTTCTTTCCCGATTTATGACTGAGCATAATAGAGGTCAAAAATGTCTCCAGAGTCATACTTTGCAGTTTATCGGCCAGGTTTTGATGGAATATATAGTTGAACACTTCTGTTTCTTGCATGGACGTTGGCACTCCGATAACTACAATTCTCGGCTTACGTTTATGTGGCTCGTCCACTGTAAGGCCAGAGGTTGTTAATTGCGCCGATAATTTCAGCTTCTCGATGTCGTCCTTTGTATCGGTACTAATGATAACACCACCGTTTCTAGTCTTGCGTAAACCTCTCACGTGCAGTTTCATTTGTTCAGGTCTTATGATTTTTTGAACAAGGGATTTCGTTTCCTCACTTGACTTCATTTTGTCGGTAGGGTATATAGCTACTGAGTTTATGCTACTGGGCTGAATGAAATGGCTGGGACTTTTTTTAACCATGTCGGCAAACGAAACTCTTCCAGCGGCAGGTTTTGAGGACTCTTCAATACTCTGTTTAAGATCATGAAGTCGTTGTGAAAGGTCATGCTTTTCTTTCATAGCTTGAATGTTTGTATGAGCCAGAATAGTTTTTTGTTTCAGGGACTGGTATTGAACGGCTAACTGAGATGTTCCATGACTCACTTTTCTGCATAAGTTATGAATCCTTACTTTCTGGTCCGAGTTCAGTTTTCCTTCCGCTGAGATGGTGCAAACCTCGTTCAGGTACCGTTCAATACTGAGCATCCAGTTCTGAATCTCAGGTGTAGAGATAACGGCAAGGTCTTTTTCCTGCTGGGCTGGCGGCGGCTCGGGCTGCGGTGGGAGGGCGCGGTGTGCAGGGGTGGACGGCGGGCTGTGGCGCGTCAGCGCTCTCCGGAAAAAGGGACTGCCTTCCATTTTTCTACTTTTATAAAGTAGATGCACTGATCATTATACGAGTATATGTCTATAATATTCACTTGTACGGAATAACACAGATACTTGTCGCTTACGCGTTATGTAGATCTAGGTCACGAATTATGCAAGTGATAAATTTTATTGTAACAATAAATCGACACGTCCGATCACATTGAAGATTCACGATATAACATTAGTAACTATAGACCAATTTCAATACTGTCAATCATCCCTAAAGTTTTCGAGGCTCTAATATCCACACTTGTATGCTCAAGTTAAGCACCTAATTACTGATAGACAACATGGATTCCTGAAAGGGAGGTCAACCAGCACAAATCTCATTACTTTCACTAATGTCATCGCTAATAATATGAACTCCCAGTTACAAACTGATGCTGTCTACACTGATTTTTCCAAGGCATTTGATAAAATTTGTCACGAGATATTGTTACACAAACTGTCAAAATACGGGTTTGGCGGTCCCTTGCTTCGTTGGTTACGATCATATTAAAATTTATCTAACCGCTCTCAGTATGTAGTTTTAAAAGGCTATCGATCAGAACCATATTTTGCTACATTAGGTGTACCCCAGGGTTCACACGTGGGCCCCTTACTCTTCGATATTTTTATAAACGTAGTTGTTGATGCCATTAGGCACAGTGAGGTATTTTTATATGCAGATGATCTAAAGCTAATCAAAGCTATACAATGTGATGAGGATGCTAGACTTCTGCAATTAGACCTCGACAATTTAGTTAAATGGGGCAAAACCAATGGAATGTCCCTTAATATTAAAAAATGTTACCATATTAAATTATCTCGAAAAGCTAGGTGCCTCAACACACAGTACATAATAAATGACACTAAAGAGGTTAATACCTTTCGTGACCTAGGCGTTATTATTGACTCAAAATTAACATTCATTCCGCATATTGATGACATAATTACTAGAGCCTGAAAAACACTTGGATTTACCATTAGAAACGCTAAAGTGTTAAACAATCCCCTGTCTAAAATTGTAACTTACAATTGTTTCGTCAGAAGCATTCTCGAGTACTGATGTGTGGTCTGGTCCTGTCAGTACAGTGTGCACCAGCTTCGCATTGAACGGCATCACGCGGCATCTTTCGTTTAGTTGTGGTTTGGCTAAAAAAGTCATGAGCTACTCTGAGCGAATCCAACTTCATAGTCTTCTTACTAGACGCAAAATTTTAGACCTTACTTTTCTTTTTAAGGTAGTTAAAAATGTAGTGGACTATCCTCCGCTTCTCCACAGTATTTTTATTTGAGTCCCTTGCCAACCACCTCGTCATCCACTCCCTCTATTTGGTAAGCCTATCGCGCGCACCAACGTCCAATCTCATGCTGCTTCATACCGCTTGCCAGAAGCTTATAATAGGTTGAGTGACGGTATCGACATTTTTCACGACTCTCTCGCTAAATTCAAAGCTAAGATAACCGAGTTGTTAAGGGAGGTGTAGTCTTATTCTTATGTTTATGTTTTATAAACCATTTGGATCAGCGGTAGTAAACGCTGCTTCTGAGCCATGGGTCGCGGGTTCGATCCCCGCACAGTACAAATATTTGAGTGCATGAACATGTCTGTTTGTACTGTTCTGGGTGTTTTCTGTGTATTATAAGTATGTATTTACAAAAAAAAAGTATATAGGTAAGTAAGTTTATCGGTTGTCTAGTACCCCATACGACAGGGCACTTAATAGTAGCTTAATTTGGGACTAGATGGCTCTGTGTGGCCCAGTGAGGCATGTCTTAAAATATTATTATTATTATTATATTGTAGAGCTCATTTATTTTATACATGTTTATACTATACTATCCTTCAAAATTTTAGTTTGACATTATAATTCTCCCTCCCCTCTGGATGTCTGGCTAGTCGGACGTATTTTTAGAAGCTCCGCGCACAATTTTTTTAATAAATTCTACATCAAAACTAGAATTTAAAATAGTGCCAGTACCAGGATCGCAGAGATCTACAAGCCGTCGCGCCAGTGTGAGACAAGATAAGCCGCCAAGTGAGTGCGATCAATATATTTCCCGGTGTTAGTCCCTGCGCCGCGTCCTCCGTCTATACCTCCTAGCCGTACACTGATGTGTCAGCCCCGCCACTGGCGCCGGAGTTTTGCACGGGGAACGACCGCCCACTACGCGTGCGTGACTCATTCGCTGCAAGCGACTAGTTGCCGTCGGATGAAATGGGCCTGCAATTTGAGACTTTGCGCGTTACCTAAATTGTTTATACACAGACGAAATGTCTCGATCTCTCGATGATAAACAAACTTCAACGTACGCATCGGCCCCGGACCTTCACAAAAACGTAGACGATAGTAGCCTAAACGAGCACATTACTCTCCGCTCCACAAAAAGACGTCGCTGTGAATGTGGCTCCACTGACGAGTCTAAACTCGATATCTTTATGAACACCTTAACGTCATGGAAGCAAGAATCAGATGACAGGTTTGCCGGCATTCAAGACTCCATTAACGAAATAAAGCGACAAAACCTGGCAATATTAGCGTCAAACGCCGAGATTGAGAAATCAATTGATTATTTATCCTCAAAATACGATGATATTTGTGTCCAACTAAATACCTACCAAGCTCAAACCAGGGCATACGATGAACGTCTCACTAAGATGGAATATGCCACAGAAGAAATCGAGCGGTTTTCTCGTTCGAGTTCGCTAGAAATTCGTAACCTACCGATTAATAAGCCTCTTCCCCAGGATGACCTTATTCAAATCTCTCTGCGGATCTTCGGTGAACTGTCATTACAAGTGCAGCAGTCAGACGTTTATGATGTTCGTCGTCTGCCTTCAAAGATGGACAGCAATACTATTCTTGTTACCTTAAATTCAGTTATCTTGAAAAACAAAATCTTGAGAGCTTATCGAGACTACAATAGAGTAAACTCAAATTGTAAATTGAACTCCTCGCTCCTCGGGCCTAACTACCGACAGCAAACCATCTACGTTTCTGAAAACCTAACAGCTCAAGCGCGTAGGTTGTTCTTCTTGGCACGAGAATTCTCCAAGGCGGAGAACTACAAACATTGCTGGACCGCAAATGGAAGGGTCCTCCTACGAAAGCAGGACAACGACAGGCTGGTGGTCCTCTCCTGTGAATCCCAGCTCTCAGATTTGCGTTCAAAAAACTAAGTACTGTCAAAATCAGCCTCACGGCCTTTTTTATTACCCTTTGCCTTTTATTATCTAAGTTAAAAATGAATCAACACAACACATTCATCCATCACAACACTTTTTACACGGAAATTACAACTACAACCATAACTCACATTATACAATTAACTACACATTCTTGCATATATTCATTCATAAACACAATTTGGATTACCTCACATACTCGCTTCCTAACGATTATACTATCTCGATCATTATTTTTTCTTAACAAATGTATATTTCAAGCTATAATGACTTACATCCTTACCTATGTAACAAGGCTGCCCACAAACTCATTATCTTATTACGCAGTTTATAACTACCTCCGCTATAGTATCAATGTCAAACCCATACACTTTCTTTCCCCATCTAACCCTTTATGTCATAACATGAAACATTACCAAGTAGCTGCGCACCGTTTGCTCCCTATAATAAATTATAACTGTACTTTTTACTACCGGTTTCTTAATTCACTGGTGATAACGAATTAGTTAACAATATTGACGGTATATCGGTTAGTCGTGCGTTTACCTGTGATCCACCTGAAGTTCACACTTTTTTACGAACAAAATGTTCAAAGAATTGCTTGAAAATGTTAACCAAAAACATTCGTAGTGTAGCAGCCAATATGAATAGCTTATCCGTGCTGTTAGATAGTATTGACACCAATTTAGATTTAATAATTTTAACTGAATGCTGGCTTCTAAGCAAACCTCATATCCCTTATCTGGATGGTTTTTCTTCATTTTCCTCTACAAACCCCGCCAACCAAAATGACGGTGTCATCGTTTACTATAATAACCTACTCTGTGGGGTATCTATCTCAGAATCCAATGTTACCGAAGCTAGTTGCGTCCAAATAAAAATTAATGACGAGTTCGTGATACTAGCCATTTACAGGCCCTGCGCCTTTAAAAGGGCCCATAATTTTATACTTTCTCTTGACCCGATTTTATTATCTCTAAAAAGTTATAAAAATATAATAATTATAGGAGATACAAATATCGATATTATTCGTTCACCTACACCAGACCCTGACTCTGAAGAATATCTAAATACACTTGCTTTCCATGGTCTTTTTCCAGCACACACTCTTCCCACACGAAACCTTGCTTGTTTAGACCATGTCATCCTCAAAACGTCTCAATCAGCCAAAACCCTTGTCCTCCAATCTTCCGTTACCGATCACAACGCAGTTCTTCTTGCCATCTACACCAATATATCCACCCCCCCGCCCGTTAAAATCAATAAAATCAACCATGCAGACCTATATGAAACTTTAATGAATACCGACTTTTCTCCGATTCTTCAGATCACTGATCCCAACACTGCCACTTACTTTCTAATCAACAAAATTCGAGCAGCCATAGACTTGCATTCCCACTCTTACACTTTGTCTCGTCGCCGCAGGATCTTGAAGCCCTGGATAACCCCGGGC
This sequence comes from Anania crocealis, assembly GCA_949315895.1. Classification (NCBI taxonomy): domain Eukaryota; kingdom Metazoa; phylum Arthropoda; class Insecta; order Lepidoptera; family Crambidae; genus Anania; species Anania crocealis. The sequence continues at coordinate 6,329,190 of OX438856.1, forward strand.
TTGTTGAGGTGTATACGAAATAGAGATAGTATGCATAGAAAAGTGAGAAAAAATCCAAATAACGACATCCTCAGAGTGACCTACCTTCGTTACAGAAACTTCTATAACTCTATTCTCAAAAAAGTGAAACTCAACTACGACAGGGAACTCATTAACAAAGCCGGCTCTAACAGCAAACATTTATGGAAAGCAATTAGAGATGTTACAAACTTTAAAAAAAGTCAATCCAATGCAAATGACTTGCTTTCTTGCATGTCCACCACATCTCAATCTGTTGACCACGTAAACTCTTTCTTCGCAGGGGTAGGGAGATCTCTTGCTGAAGAAATTTCAAGAAAAAACGTTTTCAAGTCTCCAGATGCAACACAATCCCCTAACAAATCCTATTCTTGCACCTATACTAGCCCTCATTCTTTTGTGTTTCTAGACACAACCCCGTCTGAAATAAATTCCCTCCTTTCATCCCTCAAAGAGGACTGTGCAGTCGGCTGGGATAATATCTCCACGACATTATTGAAACGTTGCAAAGATGTCCTTGTCCTTCCTATCACCCACATCTGTAACCTTTGCCTCTCGTACGGTCTGTTCCCAGATTCTTTCAAAAAGGCCCTAGTTCACCCCATACACAAATCTGGCGACCGGAGCCTTCCAAACAATTACCGTCCTATAACGGTCTTACCTGCCTTGTCTAAGATATTGGAGAGACTGATAAATAATCGTCTCACTGATTTTATCGTAAGTCAAAAACTTTTATCACCTTGTCAGTACGGTTTTAGATCGGGCATGTCCACGTCTGATGCTGTACATGACTTAACGGATCATGTCGTCAGAGCTCTGGATAGAAGAAAAAAATGTCTCTCTATATTCCTGGACCTAGCTAAGGCCTTCGATTCGGTTTCGGTACCTATACTCTTGACAAAACTGGAGGCAATGGGAGTACGAGGTACCCAGCTGTCCTTATTTCGGAGCTACTTTTCAGACCGTACCCAATCAGTTGTGATAAATGGAAGCATTAGCTCTGAACTTCCTATAAAATATGGCGTCCCTCAAGGAAGTATACTTGGTCCCACGCTCTTCCTGGTATATATCAACCAACTCTGCTCGCAGGAAATCTCAAACTGCAAAATTATATCCTTCGCCGATGACACCGCCCTTACTTTCATAGCTGACACATGGGAAGAAACTTTTCACCTTGCCCAATCTGGATTTCACCTAGTCTCTCTCTGGCTCCATGATAACTTGCTTACTCTAAATGTCAAAAAGACCCAATATATTACCTTCTCTATAAACAATATTCACGATAATGCATTGAACGGCCTTGGCCTATTCGCTCACTCCCATTCCGAATTGACGGGTACTCCTTGCGACTGCCCCCCATTAACCTCTACCGAATGTATAAAATATCTAGGTGTCTTGATAGACAGCAGGCTCTCATTTCAACCCCATATCAATCTCACTGCAGGTAGACTTCGCAAACTTATGTATGTTTTTAGAAACCTCCGTCAGGTAGCGGACCCTGACCTCGTCAAAAGGGTTTACATGTCCATTTGTCAGTCGCTGCTGACCTATTGCTTAACTTCTTGGGGAGGTGCCTGTAAATCTGTGCTGATTAAGCTGGAACGTTCCCAAAGAGCAATTCTCAAGATCTGCACCTTTAAGCCACTCTGTTTCCCTACCTTTGATCTGTTTCAATATTGCCAACTACTTTCTGTTCGCCAGCTTTTTATCCTCCAGGTAGTCCTTAAACAACACCAGCTTACAAAGTTCGTATCTAATATCACACAAAGTCGGCGAAACCACTTGGTAGCCACTTCGTCGTCATTTAAAACTTCCTTTTCACACCGATTCTTCTGTTTTTTAGGCCCCTTCTTGTACAACTCATTACACCGGAAGCTAGATATCTACGCCTTAACAAAATTCAACTGTAAATCTAAAGTTTCAACATATTTGCAAGGGATGACTTATTCAAGTTCTGAGAATTTACTTCTTCCAAATAGGTAATCATAACTCACTCAAATCACTCACTCACACGTACACACACACACTTACACACTTACACACACTTACACGTACACACACACACACACACACACACACACACACACACAAACACCTACTCGTGCTTGCACGCAGTTATCACAGCTAAGAAATTTATTATTATCCTCTATAGTTTGTATCCACTTACATTATGTGCACCTTGACCACATCGAGAGAGGAGAGTGCTGGCGCTCTGGAATACAGGCTGTCCTAGTTCAGTCGCCAGTCTCTCACAATCTTATATAGTCTTATGCATTGTTATGTATTTTTATAATTAGTTACAATTACTTAAAGATTGTGGAGAAAATAAAGACTTTTGTTATTGTTATTATTGTTATAATACTAATTTTCGACAAAAGTGCCACTTAGCTGCTTTCTGCATAAGTGGGTCCAAATGTGAAATGAAAACGAAGCTAAATTAGTTAAAAATTAACATTAAATGGTATCCGCACACACCCATTAATCCCTCCACCGCCACCCGTCTTATAATGGCAAGCACTCGCTCCTCTGCCTCTGTGAGTGGAGCCAGCCTTCTAGGCCCACCACCAGTGGCAGACGTACTACGTCTAGAGTTCCCGGCTTTGGTTTTAGTCTTTTAAAAAAGCGAAGAAAAAAAATGATACAAACAAAACAAAAATAGTATTGCTGCAATTAACTGTGAGGAGATGGAAATACAACTACTGATAATAACTTGATACTTTAACTTACTCTACGTCAATGATCCGCAGATTAAGTAGCCCCTTCTGCGATAAAATTAAGTCGTAATTCAAGGGACCCCAGGCTATTTTAGCCATTTGTTTTGCTTGAGGTCCACTTGCAAAGCGACCTAACGCTATGTCGCGGTTTTCTTCTACGAACTCTAATAATATCAAAACCTGTCTAGGCGATCCATCTAAAACACAAAAGAATAAAATATGATCTTCACTATTTTGACTAAGTGATCTAAAGAACTATTTAATTTTTAACAACTAACCTACTTTTAAATAATCTACACGAAGCACAATCACAACTAGGTACACACTCAAATATGTCCGCACCAAAATATGTTCTAATGGGGGCTATCGCTAGTGAATTTGCCACTAGAGGCGCTAGTGTCGCGTGAGGTCCAATATCATTCACTTTGTACTGGTTTTAGCGGAATTTGTTGCATAAATTATAATTTCTTTAATTTACCTGCTGGAAAGTGATCTCCTTCGTAAAATATCGCAAATATGGATTATTTGGCGATTAATGTGAACGCTTTAAAAGCGGAATTAAGAAAAAGCGCAAAAATAGGCGGTCTCAAGAGCAACTATTTCAGAAGTTAGTTTGTTGATATCAAGATAGTTATTTATAAACAATATAACCTTAATTAGTTTCAAGATATAACACTTTGTTTCGGCGCCAATCGCCTTTGACAGCTATACCACCGGACCTCAGTCTACAGTGGCGCCAACTGGTGAGCAAAGAAACGGTAGTCCCCATTTCAATTAAATTGAGCTAAAAACCATCTGACATTTGAAGTGACCAACGTATAATCCACAGACTACTAAGAGGATACTGCAACTAACTGCTTTATCTTTCTTATGAAACCTGTTTACTAAACTTATAATAAATATTTACATAATTGTAACTTATCAATTATTTTTCTATGAAACATATTACAACAAACTCGACCTGCAGACCTATTATGTACGGGATATTCATTGAATGGACAACTGACTTCAGTTGATCACGAAATTTTGATAGCAACTGAAGCACTGATACAATTGGTATTATGTAACATAAAATAGTGCATATCAAGTGAACTTGACCATAAAGCTGCACTACTCTAGTACTATCGATAAATTATACGACTAAATGACATCCTATTGTGTAGGAAACGATAACGTTACAAAATAACGACATCGTAATTTAATCGGGTTATACGTTAGTCACTTCAAATGTCAGATGGTTTTTAGCGCAATTTTATTGAAATTAGAACATATTTCGGACATAATATGTATTATTTGAGTGTGTACTTGTGATTGTGCTTCGTGTAGATTATTTAAAAGTAGATAAGTTGTTAAAAATTAAATAGTTCTTTGGATCACTTAGTCAAAATAGTAAAGATCATATTTTATTCTTTTGTATTTTAGATGGCTCGCCTAGACAGGTTTTGATATTATTAGAGTTCTTAGAAGAAAACCGCAACATAGCGTTAGGTCGCTTGGCAGGTGGACCTCAAGCAAAACAAATGGCTAAAATAACCTGGGAGTCCCTTCCATCGCAACTTAATGCTGTCGCAGAAGGAGCTACTTAATCTGCGGACAATAGACGTAGAGTAGGTAAGTTAAAGTATCAAGTTATTATCAGTAGTTGTATTTCGATCCCCTCTCAGTTCATTGCATTGTTTTGCTTGTATCATTTCTTATCTTCGCTTTTTTATAGACTAAAACTAAAGCCGGGAACTCTAGATGGAGTGCGTCTGCCACTGGTGGTGGGCCTAGTGTTGGCAACACCAACCAAAAATGTAAAACTTCAAAATAGAATAACTTTAGAATCTAATTTTTGAATGTGACAGGACATCATTATATATGCTCTTCAATCTGTGGTGCTTGCGAATAAACTGTGTGTGTATCTCCGTGTTGTTAATATTAATATAACTAAAGTTGACAAAGAACTGCAGTGTTTTTCCTTAGCCAACCAGCCCTCTTCTACGTCCACTAAAACATCTCTTCACCTAGCAGGCTGGCTACACTCACAGAGGCAGAGGAGCAAGTGCTGGCCATTATATGACGGGTGGCGGTGGAAGGAATAAGTGGTGTGTGCGGATACTATTTAATGTTGGTTTTTAACTAATTTATAAGGAATATGAAATATGACCTACATTGATTTACTATTATATGATTAATGAGACGTCGTCTCTTGACTCAATCAAAAGAAAAGCTTGAGCCATTTTGCAAATAAAACTTTTCAAACAAAATATTAAGGAGGAAGTGTCGTCTAGCGAGAGCCAGTCAGCCATAGATTACATATCAGTCAGCGTTTGTTTTGTTTGGCTTCCTTTCCTTTTCTTATAAGCCATCCAAAAAAAGTCGTAATGTGAACTAATACCCAATCAGTATTTTTGCATTATGATTTCACTTAGTTGGTTTATAGTGTATATTCATAAAACACTACCCTTTAGTAGCTTTTATCAGCGCCACTTGAAAAATCCGGTGACTAACGATTTTGTGGATCACTCTCTTTGATCTAAATTTCTATTTATTAATTAATAAATTCTATTTATCACTCTGACTTACATAATACTAAAATCGAGTTATCGATACAAAAACGGCTGTCAAAAGTGGGAAAGTTGATTGATAGGAGAGTGCCTATTAGTCATAGTCACTGATTTTTACATTAATGTATTTATACACCGACGATACGTAATACCAAAACTATGTTTTGACAGTTCACATATAAACACTTATGCTCAGCGATTATCACTTTGACTGTCAAAAAAGATACTTATTAGCGCTGCTGCAAACTCCTGAAATTCTATTTATTAGTCGTAACTGACTATTACCTACATTTCTTAGCAAACAACTTAATTTGTGTAGGTAAAGTTTCTTTCTCCCCAAATTACTTTACTTCGTATCTAATTTTTTTCTAAACTTGTCTGAAAAATAACATCTCTAAATTACATTCTATTGCTAAAGGAAAGTGGTCCGATCATTGGACCATAACATAAAAACTTGAGAGGTTTCAAGGGACACCCGGATGGAACGAAGTTCATTTTTAGTGAGGGAATTGTAATAAAATTTTATTTTACTTTAAATTTATTTTAAATTCTCTTTCTATCTCTCTCCCTCTCCCGCTTCCTCTCCCTCTCCCCATCTCCCTCCCCCTCCCCCTCCCTCTTTCAAGAGACACGCGCACGCCGCACGGCTTACAACTAACTAATAATATAGCAAAAAGTGTCGTTACAATTTTTTCAGTCTAGCCCCCTTTCGCAACGCGCGATAAGGAACTTCGTTCCAATTCCAATATCATGCTGTACATATACTTTTCGTACAGATGACATGGCCGCGTTAGTAAGAAGAACGCAATGATCAAGCCACCTTTTTGATCCGTTAGCCCTTAGAATTATTCTAAGCGTTAGCCTCGCTAGTCGCTAATAAAGGATAAAGCCAGTAGAGCAATAATTTTTATTACAAAAATCTATGGCCATTATTAGCATGTTTCTATGTTTTCTGATTTTTTATAAATTAATTAATAAAAAAGATATGAGCCCTCAAAAATCTAAAAACTTCGCCAGATTTTGCGCTGTGTTCAAGCAACCAGAAAACAAATTTGGCTAAATTTTAGAAAAAAAAAAAACTGAGAGGTGTCAAGGCCGAAAGGACACCCGGATGGAACGAAGTTCATTTTTAGTGAAGGAATTGTAATAAAAAAATATGTTTTATTTTAAATTTATTTTGAATTCTCTCTCTCTCTCTCTCTCTCCATGTCCCTCTCACTCCCTCCCGCCAACCTTCCCTCCCTCTCTCTCTTTCTCTCTCGCCGCACGGCTAACAACCATAGCAAAAAGTGTCGTTACATTTTCTCCGGACTCCGTCTAGTAGCTCCCCCCCCCCCAGTTCCCCACGGAGCAAGTAATCACTACGTAGCTCCCTTTCGCAACGCGCGATAAATGGAACTTCGTTCCAAAAGGAAAACATATGAACACGGCCAAAGACTTTCTAAAATGTTTAATGAAAAAAGTACCTACATAAATCGGTCTAGTTTTGGAAAAGTAATCGGGGGACTACGAAACGCTGATTTGGTGTGCTTTTAGTACGTATTTTCGGTCTAAAAAGCAGTTATTGTCTCTATTACACTCTGCGTTGAAAGTGTTTGGCACTGCGCGACAGCAATAGATTTCACAAATACCTATTTTTCAATTCTCTCGCCCGTAGTGTTTCCTCTTAAAGATTAGATCATTTGAATCTGGATAAGTACAAACTTACAAAGATCCGAATCAATAAATGCTTCATTTGAATCATCTGTTCTCGGATGGATTCTAGAGAGCAGAGTGCAAGGGACGAATGAATTAAAAATTACCTGACGCTTTTTAGGGTTCCGTACCCAAAGGGTAAAACGGGACCCTATTACCACAGTCTATGAACCATACAGTCGTTCGACGCCTTTGATCTCATGGAAAATGCCGACAACGTCTAGACAGCATCGTGACGGGCAGGGTTGTCAAAAGTAAACAATATATAAAAATATTTATTTATTGCAGATAAACACTCGTAATCAGCACCCCAATGAACCTCAAAAGTGACACACGTATCAAATTATAAAAAATACGTCCGCCATCTTGGATTTAAAATAGGTTGGCATTTTCGTAATGAGTACCCTAATGAATCTCAAAATTGACACCCATGTCAAGTTATAAAAAATTACGTCCGCCATCTTGGATTTAAAATAGGTTGGCATTTTCGTAATCAGTACCCTAATGAATCTCAAAATTGAAACCCATATCAAATTATAAAAAAATGCGTCCGCCATCTTGAATTTAAAATAGGATAGCATTTTCGTGATCGGCACCCCAATGAACCTCAAAATTGATACCCATATCAAATTATAAAAAAATACGTCCGCCATCTTGGATTTTAAGAAGGATGGCATTTTCGTGATCGGCACCCCAATGAACCTCAAAATTGACACCCATATCAAATTATATTTTTTTTTAAAAAAAGGATGGTATATTCGAAGCACCCCACTGAACCTCAAAATTGACACTCATATCAAATTAAAAAAAAATACGTCCGCCATCTTGAATTTAAAAAAGGATAGCATTTTCGTAATCAGCAGCCTAACCTCGAAATTGACAATTATTTATGTTATTAAAAAAAATATGTTCACCATCTCGAATCATTCGATATCAGCATTCCAATAAATTCCAACAAACAAATATAAAATAATTTAAAACACAAACATTTGTTAGCCCTGAATGCTGTGTCCCGAACTGCTAACATCGTTTTGTTCGCAGTTCGTGCTCGGTCTTCCCGCGTCTCGCCCCTCACACCCCGCCCAATTGCCCTGTCTAGACGTCTTCGTCGAACGACTGTATGGTTCATAGACTGTGCTATTACTAAGACTTCGCTGTCTGTCCGTCTGTCCGTCGCTCTGTCACCAGGCTGTATCTCAAGAGCCGCGATAGCTAGACAGTTGAAATTGTCACAAATTATGTATTTCTGTTGCCGCAATAACAACAAATACTAAAAACAAAATAAAATAAATATTTAAGGGGGGCTCCCATCCATACAACAAACCCGTTTTGTTGGCCTTTTTGGTACGGAACCCTTCGTGCGCGAGTCCGACTCGCACTTTGCCGGTTATTAATTGACGTTTGATATGGATTATTTATTTTTTTCTAGACACATTTTTATGAAAACATCCTTGACCTACGATAGAACAAAATAACACTATTATTCGGTTTTTATTTAAAGAGAAAAAAAGTCCCAAAATTCACTACAAACAAATGAAAATCGATTTCCCTTTATACTTTTTCAGGCTTAGTAGGACTGACTGACCGGTCGGTGTCGAATTATTCGCCTTCGTCTAAATAATGGATTTTCAAATAATAACTCCGAAACTTCAAAGCTTTCTACAAATTCAAATAAGTCACTATCCATTTTGTAGATTTAGAATAAAAATACCATCACACGGCAAAATTATTCTTGAACCAAAGCTCAACTAAACTGCCAAGTAACGTTATGGGCTGCATATTCTAGTCCCTAAACTTAAAAGGCCTTTTAACACCTTACAAGGGGACCCCTAGCCACCAATTGGTGAAACGCACGAACGCAGTTAGGTGTCCCCTTACCGGAGTTAAGGGCCCCCTTAAATTTAGGGGCCCCCTTAGTTGGTGAAATCGGGCATTAGTTTTTCCGGTTTTTCGAAGTAACTGGCGAATGTAAAAATCAATTCTATTTACAGTAATTTTAGGATTAGTACATAATGTAATTTTTTTTTGTATTTTTTATAATTTGTTTACACTGTAGGTACCTACATATTTTGGTTACTCTAATTTAGCGCTTCAAGCCCCAAGAGACAACCGGTCGACTCGATAACAATTGATTTTAATTGTGTCTGGAATATCCGATAGTTTAATCAGCCATGTTATAATTAAGTAATAACATTTTAGTGACCTTGTCTTCTTTTTAATGAGGTTCTCCGATCATTTATTATAAGCCCGGCCTTGGAGAATACGCGCTCCCAAGGAACGGAAGTGGCTATAATTCGTTTTCTTTAAACTTTATTTGATATTTTAGCAACTTAATTATAATATCAGTATATAAACTTGAAAAATTATGTCTCAAGCGGAACTCGAACCCGCATCTCCTCGGCCTCGCATATCGGGCGCAGTGCTTCACCGTTTAGCCACCGAGACACTACGTCACTGGCGTCAATTTTTTAAGCATATTCTTATCGTTGTAAGCCAGCGTTGTTTCATCAAAGGAGTTTACACCATAACACCCGAAAGAAACATCTATACAGATGTTTGACAGCCAGTTGAGATGAAACAGCTATCTATAGGTATTCTTTGCTGCTATCTATAGGCTGTGACAGAACGCGTGAAAATCAGTTTGTTTGTTGAAACATAAAACCGGGTACAAGAAAGACTGTTGATACAATTATTTACCTAATTTAAATATGTATGTTAAGGAAGAAAACAGTTGCATGTAACTGCTTTAGGTAACAAATTATACAATTAACAGTAAACTGTTTTTCATTTAATTATTGTTTCTAACGAGAAACTGGTCTTTTTAAAGTAAAATGAACAAAACTATCTTAAAAATTTTTCAAATCGTACACGAACTTTGACGACGGGTCATACACGGACATGACAATAATTAAGACCCCACGAAATGAGGCGTTAATTTTACGGCCGCTTAGCCGCTTTTAGTTTTAGACCGAGTATCTAGATGTAGGTATTGTTGATCTAAGTGTATGAATGACAAAATTAATTAAAAAAACAGTTTCATTGACAATTTCTTTAATAACACTTATTAAAACATACTACTGTTACACTGTTTTATAAAATGGCGACTGTTCTTTAACTTATGCATGCAGATAATCAGATTTGGCTATTTATTGACTTTGAATAGGATCCGATAACTGTAAATAGCATAAGCTTAGACATTAAAACCATTGTTGAGATCATATTAAAGTTATCAAGTGAACTGAACTAATCAGCTCGAAAACATTCATACTAGAAAATAATATTTTTACATTTATTTATATCAAGTTAATATAAAAATAACTCCGATTTAATAATTTTACTTAAATAATTGGTTTTGCTCATAAATATGTTCTTAGAACTTACATAATATTTTAATAGCAGGCAAAATTATTTTCTTAATAAAAGCCAAAATGTTGAAAGTGAAATGTATAGTGGATGATTCATAATTAGTAGGTAGTATGTAGATATACAGTATTTATTGTCTGATCTCGTGTTGTGGTATCGAAACTAGTTTTCCAAATAGAAATTAATGTTTTAAATGCGACAGAATGAAAAATGTACGTCTGAATGCTCCACTGTTACCGATTTCTATGACAGTGACGATTTTATGACTAACATAGCACAATCATTATTATTGTTCATCTTATAACCATTTACATAGAAATGTTGCAACTTACAGTGGCTTTATTTATGTTATTATTTGGTCCGATATTAAATAATAATTTTATTCAAATGAATTTAAAACTGACGAGATCAATTGTAATGAGAAAAAGACGTGTGGCACTCGGAGACTGCCGCGGTAAAGCTATTGCATAGCATTTTTTATCAACTTATGCAATTATAAAACTAAAAAGTATCACCGCTGTGCCGGTCGGAGTGGGGGGTGTTAGGTTATTTTCGTTACGGAATTTCTGGATTCGGTCTCCACGCTCAAGGCCCGCGATAGAAGCTATGCAATAGCTTAATTTTATAATTTTATGTATTTTCTAATATTGACTTTTTTGTAATTAAATTTTTCTGTTATTTTGGCAGATATGGTTACCATAGGCAACCATACTGTGAAAATCCTTATTTTCTTCTAAATTCTTTTAAATTCCGGAAATTCAAATTTGTTCGATCGTGCCTCGACCCGAGTGTGTAGGTGTGGGTGTTAGGATTATTTTCGTTACGGAATTTCTGGATTCGGTCTCCACGCTCAAGACTCGCGATAGAAGCTATACAGTAAGTAGTAAGTAACATATGCTTAGGTTCTACGATGGTTGCATAGATAAAATATAAGATTTGTATAATTTACATCAATGGATGGTGAGTCGCTTCTGATTTAGTTTTTAATACTACAGCAATGTCACTGTTAACTTTTGTTAAGTGATATCGTTTAACATTTAATTTGGATATTTTTTTAAACAAAAATAAATATGTTTTTGCTTGTATATCACGTATTTTGCAACATATGTTCTAGCCAAACCATAGAATACATAATACGAGTAGGCCAAACATACATGTAGAAAATAATATATTACTAAAAATAAATTTATCTGTATACTTAAATAAGTACGATCAGCAACGAAAGTAGCTATATACTATAGTACTGGGTTATAATAAATCATACTTTTAACCCAAATTTAACAATTAAACAAGTTACTATCTGTAATACTAAATTTGTTGTTGATCATACTAAATTGAATGAAGTTTATCGAGCCTTCAACAAACTTCCTACAAATCACTGTAGAAACTTAGGCTTATTTGATATCAAGGTAGACATTTATAATACCATAGGTTTAATTTGTTTCCCTACTTAACGTACCTATTACAATCGCGACCTTACAACACTATTAGATCTCATTCATCAATACGTAAATCTAAAAAACAATTTTAAACTCATTAATTGACAAAAAATGCATTCATTGTAGAATCCTTCTTTGTATCAATATGTTAAAACAAATAGAGCAAGTTCTGGTATGCAGAGCACTTTGATAAACATTTCGTAAGCCATAGCAGTTAGTCTTCTTAAGAAATACTTGCTGTTACAACTGACAGCACAAGAGCCAGGGTGGACAACGCAACACGAATGTTTTTAAATGAGGGACTTTTCTAGGTTTTCTGTTCAATTAACTACGCTCACTGCCAAAGTAAGGAGACGCACAGTCGAGGCGTTGCCAATCGTTTTAGACACCGACTCCACTGTTAGTTAATAACGCCATGGACCTCTTGAGGCCATGCCTCTAAGCTAAATAAGCAGTGAGCGGTGCGTCTTGAAATATTGCACATACTGTTTAAGAAGCTACAGACCAAGCAATCAGTAATATCAACATAATTTAAATATAGTATATAATATGTATCTCAATTTTCCTTGACAACCAAAAACAATGTTGGTATAATATTCTCTTTTATGTACATATACATATAATATATATTATATCCATACTTGAAAATTTATAACAGACTTACTTAGCACACACATTAATCATAAGCCACTAAACAAAAAATTGAGTGAAGTTTGTATTGAACTTAATTTTGACGAAACCCTTTAGACAAGATTATATTTTTTTCAGTACTTAGCTTACTCATTATGACTATTAAACCATTTTTTTTGTTTTCTGTATTACTGAAAAAAAAAAAAAAATATACAAACATCACTAAATGTTAATAGTACAAGAGAGTTTTTCATTACAAAATCCATACACCATTGACTTCTTGATATACATCCATCTCCATTCTTATCTCTTCATTGATCAGTTCTTCGTGTAAAAATCACTTTCGAATTCTTCGATCCGACAAGGCCACATCCTTTTCAGTTACATAATATAGTATAATTAAGGAAGATCACATTTTAATGGCGAATATATTAATTATGATTAACAAGAAAAACAAAATGTTAGGTAACATACCAAACCATTTTTGTCAAACATGAAAATTATTCTTCAAAGGCAAAATACAACTGAGTTATTGTAAAACAATAATATGTGTGGATTTTATCACATTGCTATCACAATTTTAAGAACAAAATTAAATACAGTATGTATTAAAATACCGACAACATTCAATGTATTTGGTATTAAAAACTTCACAATACCCTCTAGTTCTTAACATCATTAGGTACACACACCTCAAAACATTATCTTAAAGCTACATACTGAAGTTAACCATTCAAATTTTATAGCGCCCAATATCCGATATATTAAATTGATCAAACAAAAATCTACAAATGTAGAAAACTAAAACTATTATGGACGCATTTAAAATTATATTTTCGTTGCCATATAGTATTTTGTACCAAACACCTGGATATGTTTGAACTTGAGGGAGTGAATAACGAAATGTAACCTTCCTGAGTATATCTATCTTTAGAGGGTGGTATATTTGTGCGTTTGTATGCCATGACAAATTTATTGAAAAGGATAATATGTTGTTCAAGTGTCAAATTAATTAGAAAACATTCTTTTGTAGCACACCCAGATTTACAAATAATATCTCATACATTCTGTCTATTCACAGAATAGAAGACAAAAAACAAGTATATCCGAAAATATGAATATAAGGTTCTATTTTATTAGTTAACTTCTTTTGGGACATATTATTGCATAAATATCTAGAGGACCGAAATTGATAGTAGCATACTTGCTGAGGGATATACTTAATTTTAGAAGAGTTAATTGATTCTGGGTTTATGCTATGTACCTTGTTGTTTTTATAAGTTTTTGATTTTTTGGCACTGTTGTAAGTGCTGTGATTAGTTACAAATCAGTTCCTTTTTAAAGTTGTTTAATTATAATAAATTAATCATCCCTTAAAGAATTTAACTAATAAAATATATCATTGGACACATACATAAGAGTTGCTTACTTACAAAGCTATTGACATTAATCCTGTAGTGCCAAGTTACATAGTAGTTAGTAATTTATTGCTGTTTTTTCTCTGGCTTCTTCACTAAGTGAGCATTTACAGGATATTTTAATGTAGTTTTTAGGTAGTCATTATGCTCTTCTAATGAGTTAACAGCATAGTGTAAAACAAGCTCATTCAGGGTTCTGTAAAATAAATGGATATAGTGTTGTTATTTATATAAGAAACTTCATTAAATAATAATATCTGATAATGGGATTATAAGTGAAAGACATATATAAAACTAAGAAACACTTACTTATAAACATTGTAAGGCTCTGCAAAGCCATATCCTCGTTCAGTCTTAAATATAATGCAGTGATAGACTAAGTTATTGCAGCAAATGGACAGTGCCAGCTGACCTGTCGAGTTAGGGCGAATTAAGAAAGTGCCTTGCGGTTTTCCTTCAAGTAAACGTTCAGCCATATCACGAGTACAATTTTCTACTTTCCAACTAATTGATGCCCGGTGGGCATATAACTTCTCCAATTTATGTGTGTTGTCGTTTTCTACAGCTTGTAAATATTCATCAGTTTTACCTCGCCTTTTTAACCATCTGAAACAAAAATTATAATTACATTGACAATAATTTCGTAGATATAATATTCTTGTTATACATTAGAATGTTTACTGTATACAATAAATGTTCCCCTAGTACCTAAGATGGGCAAAGAGAAACAGGAAAAGTCAGATAGGAGAAATTGAAAAATAAGAGAAATAGTAAACTATTTGTCAAACTTTTAGATTGTGATGAAAATGTTGTGCAATAGGTAGTTTAAATAATATCAAAAAAGGTTTACAAATCAAAATGAAAACAATAGCTAATCATGAATACATATTATAATACTCACACTTTATAGCGTTCTTTTGTACTGTAGAGACTCATCACTTCAGATTTGAGTTTATTTGTTTCTCTTTCTAGCAACAAGCTGTACTCAATTGCTTCCCTCAATAAGCTATTGAGTTGCAGTTTTGCCTGTTTCAAACTATTAAGTCTTACTGTTAGTTGATTATAATTATCACTGAGACCATTTTTTTCATGAGGTTGAGCTTCCGATATCATTTTTTCCTGTAATTTCAAGTGTTCTTCACATTTTTTAATTGTTTCTTTAAATGCATCGAGGGCTATTCTTTTACATTTTACCTCTTCTCTTAGTTTCATATATTTGTATGATCTTTCACCAAAATTTCTAGTTTTCAGTACATATTCTTTATGAATTTCCATATACCTTTTTTCCAATGTTTCATCATTCTCCCCCCCATCATTTTCTTGCAGTCTAGACAGTGGGTACATAAGTTTGATATCCAAGCTATTGTTGCAGTGCCCAAGAGAATATTCTGTGTAGAATCTGACCAAGTCCACCACAGAGGTGAACTCAAATGGTTCACAGAATCCGTAACGTCCATCCTGATTATATATCTTAATCAATTTGTTAGTGCCTCCTTTCCTAACAGTTAATGTATAGCCACTATCTTTGTTTGAAGCATTGCGGACTAGATATGTACCGTCGCAAGTATCACGAAGTTTCTCAGTGGCCTCATCCCTGAAATCAGATAATACCCACCTTTTAATTTTACATTGGAGTTTTTATTGTAGTTAGGTTTTTTTATTTACAATAAATTAAAGTTAAAGTAAATTTAAAATATAAGGATTTTTTTTTGGTAAAATATATATTTTTTGACTCAAATTACCTGTCATTACATATGATTCTTTAATCAATGTTTCATGTAATGCATTGCCAGGCATTCTGAATACGCTCATGCAAATGTCATGCAATTTCATTATTAACTTCATAACATCAGTCATGTACAATAAACAATCATAATAAATGGTGAAATTGCATGATACTGGCATTAGTGTGAAGATGCTTAGTCTTAACTTACCGGGTGATGTCGCCCCAAAACCATTCTGCGTTCTCCAAGCTTTCGTCAGCTGATTGTTGCGGAGCGCCTATTTCGACCATTATTATTTCATTGTCAATTGGCTGGCTCACTGCTATTTGTTGCAGTTTAATAACTTGACTTTACAAATAGTATGATTTATGGTAAACTATAATAATTTTGATCCCCAAGGTTGTACAACTCTAAGCGGTATATACGCTTCCGCCTTTGAGGTTAAAGCATTTTTACGATTCTAGAATGTAAATTTTATTAATTTACAGAACGTTAAAAAACCAAACAACTAAATGCTCTCTATTCATATATTTACACCATTAACTTGCACTGAAAAAGTTAACCAACACTTCGAAAAGAGGTATCTAGATCACAAAGGAAATGGGCGAGTTGGTGGATAGTTGCTATGGCACTTAATTCTTCGTGCTTCCGGAAGAGACATAATCCAGACTTGATGATTCGAAGATGTAACATTAAACAAACGTAATTACGCTGATCGTTTAACCATTTCAGCAGTTATTTGACAAAACATATCCTCCGAGCAGAATTCTCTGCCTAGCACCATTCCGCCATGGATCCGGACTAGTGATGTGCCATGCTGCTAAGTCCTAAGTGCTAGGCATGAGTTCGATATATCAAAACGTAACTAATAACCGTTTTCGGCTAGATATCGTATCGTGTCGATATCGCATAACTACATAACCGATATCACAATAACTAAACGCGCGCGTAAACTCGATACGAGAACCAGAACTAACGGGCAACTGAAAAACGAAAACCGAACAAAAACGATACGCACGCAACTAACTTAGGCAACGACGCATCATGCTATCATGATATTCGCTCCTTCTCTTTTCTATAAACGTACTTAAGGCGATGTAAGAGAGATGAAGCGAATATTGCTACCGGCGCGGCAACGGGAACGCTCGGGTGATTTGGTTATTCAGTAGAATTTCGCTATTAGTTCGGTAGCAATAAGGTTCAATTTGTATATTGCGTAATTTGTAGAAGCTGAGTCGTCGGCCGATGTCACATAGCGAAGCGAGTGTCTTACAAAGGAAAATGGAACTAAAGTACATATGAATACGGTTTAATTTTAATTCAGGATATTCATAATATTTGTTACGACTGATATCGATATCAAAATACTGTTTTTGATATCGATATCAAAACTAAATATCGGTTGCCTAACGGTTATCGTAAAATATCGAAAACGCCCATGTCTACTAAGTGCTAATGCAAAATTGCA
The DNA here is from genome assembly GCA_949315895.1 of Anania crocealis. NCBI lineage: Eukaryota > Metazoa > Arthropoda > Insecta > Lepidoptera > Crambidae > Anania > Anania crocealis. Next base: position 6,346,208 of record OX438856.1, read on the forward strand.
AAACTGCCAGAATATGATCGAGCATGCGACTGCGAGAGATTTTAGTGTTGTTACAAAACCGTAAATAATAATAATAATAAACTATCATTAAGATCAGTCCAAACGTAACGAAAAAACTGCTCTGGAGACTATTCAATGCTGAGATCTTTAAGAGACTATGAATAATTTTAATGAAAAAACTTTTAAGGTAGGGTAGTTCCTAAATATGGTAGAAGAGAAAAACTGCTTGTAACTATTTTACTAAGTTCATACGTACGTTCCACGTTCTCGCGTAAAATCTTTGATCATCGAAATGAATAAAGGGTTAGGATACGATAGGTTATTAAGGGTAAGGAAGTACTTATGATATTTTATGTATTTATTAAGGATGTAGAATTCCCACAGACCTTAGCTGGTTCCGAAAGTAAAAAATAAACAAAAATAAATTCACTGTCAAAATGTGATTTACCGTGGAGTTTTACGTAGGGGTGGGTTATATCAGATTTTTACAATATCGAATCGAAACTATATATCGATATCTGATATCGGATTCTGAAACTATTTATATTGGTGTATCAGTCTGTATTTGATTTGATAACATGAAACTTATAAAACGATGTGTTCTGAAACTATATACTGTATCATAAAATGATATTGCATTGTTATTACAATTACCTACATAGAAATACCTACTCAAAACTGTCTCGATCTTTGATTATATAGCCAACGGGATTGGACATGAGTACTAATATCCATACAAATAATTGATTATATTGGGTAAAAATAGAAAGCTATATAATCGATTATATCGTTTTTTTTACGGACCTATCACTGAAACCCCATATGGGAGGCTTTAATCAGTTAAACCGGGCAGAGTGTGGCGAGCGCTGAAGGCGCTCAGCCTAGGTCCGCCACGCCAGCGGTACTCCGGTGCGGCCGAGGGTCGCTCGCACCGGGGCCCATACTAGCGGGCGTGATCGGGCCAGTGTGGGGTGCTAAAGGCACCCTACCAAATGGCGAACCCACCAGTGGTGGCGCCGCCGGAACCGGAGATGCCGTGGCATGCCGGATCACGGTCGGGCTCCATTCTGGCGGGCCCGATCTGGGAGGGGGGATCGGACAGCGACCTCAAGGGCGCCTCTGTAGGCTCGGACCTCGGCTTGGGTCGCCGTCCGAGGGGGGGGGCAGGTGAGAAGTGGCCAGGCACATGATTGTGTCGGCCGAAATGAAAGGCGGGACCACGCACCCGCCTCCGACGGGTGCGGTGTGGAGAACTACTGTGTTGTGCAGTAATTGAAGTGCTTAAGGCGGTGTTGGCTGTTGTGACATACGCGGTGATCGGATCGTCGGGGTCGTTCAGCACGTGCCTGGGCCGACGGCGTCGGAAGGCGACATCCCTCTGGGGGTTGTACGTGGCGGCTTCCGCTATGAGCGGATTGGGGTGATTCACTGCCTTATCGAAAAAGCGTTGAGAGGCTTCTTTCATATAGAGGGCAATGGATTGGATTTCGAGATCTCGGTGGATATTATTGTTGCGTACGAACCACGGGATACCCGCGGCCCGACGCAAAAAGAGATTTTGAAGTGTTTGAAACTTCTTAAGGAGGGAATCGATTATATCGTTACTATAGATGCCATTTATATTACTATCGATTTTTAGATTATTTGGGCCCCATTTTTAACTATCGATTATAATCAATGCACAATTGATTATACGGCAACACTAGTCTGACATGACATTGACAGATGACACAAGAAAGATGACTGACTGCCTTTTGGCTGACGCCTGCCTGGCCTGATAATTTATTTGTAATTTTGTGATGGTGACAGGTTTTTTATAATACCTATAAATTTTTAGTTTCATACCTAAATGAATATTGATACAAAAAATATCGCAAGTGGCCTTCATAATTAAAATGTGTTGAATCACATACATTAATGCATTTAATAATCGAGTGAAAAAAGAACCAAAAATGTGCAAGAAAACTTTATTAATTTTATTTTGTTATTTTTTTCTAGTAGTATCTCCTACTCATATAAAAGGAACATTTTCAACAAATGAATTTTTTAAGTTCCTTGTAAAGTTTGGCTTTCAGAAAACTGATATTCACTACCAAAAAGAAACATATGGCTACATTTTCGGAAACATCACATCTAACCAACAGTTTATGTACCCTATTACTTTTGCCGTATTGGATGGTAGGCATTTTATAAATTATTACAAGAATCGCGATGTAGAAAACAAAGAATTTGCATGCCAGTTGATGTTTCAACATTTAAATAGTTCAGCTTACCACCCAAAATGTAACGCTTATGGGCAAGACTTGTTTAGAAGAATACCTTGTCCTAAAGGGGAACTATGCATTGATGAAGACACTCCATGGCATGTAATCAAGAAAAATCAGTTTACTTACGTTATTCAGAACACTGGCCAACCCAGGTAAGCTAATCTATGTAGAAACATATATACAAAAGAAAGTCGTGTTAGTTACACCACTAATATGTCGAGAATTTATTTTAACCCTTCGATTGGCAAGCGGCCATTAGAGGATTACACCTTGTTATCGTGCAGGTGGCATATCGTCCTCTAATGTGCGCTCGGCCAACACTCGACTAGTGCGGTCGGTTTTGTTCTTAGTTAAAATTTTAGTACTCTATGTCTTTACAGTTAGTGTTCAAAGTGTTTTTGACAAATTAAACTAGCGGTAAAAGTAAAGTTGTACACATCTTTTCTAAGTGAAATATAAAACCGTTGGTCAGTAAAGGCCACGGAGCCCACTAGTGAGCACCTAATACTTGAATGTGCTCGATCGATCGATTTTATAGAGGATTTTGAAGTGATTTTTATAGTTAAGTTAGTGTAAACTATGAACCAGTATGTAATTCAACTAATTAAACTTAATTATGTGATGTGTGACGTGATTTTGGTTTCAAAATGGTACTAAAATCGGGGCTGTTTGAAATTTTTCGTAATTGTCATTGAAACTTGATATTTCCATCAATCTTGGTAAATAATATGGTTAAATACATTTAATTAACTGTGTTCGTTATCAAGCTTTAATTTAAAGCATTAATCTATTCGCCAGGATTTGTGAATTCTTAGAGAAAAACATTTTTGTAAGAACCGGCACTTGGCCATCATTTTTTCACCTACTACTTCAATCGGTTTTAACTTGTATAACCATGAATAAATATTTTTAGCCATAAATGAACCTTATTTAGTGTCCTATGTTGCTGTACAATTAGAATCAGAAAACTTTCAGTCACTAACATTAAGCATATTTTTCTTTTTGAAAATGTGGTTACAAACTGAGGTACTTTGGAAGTAACAATTAATAACTTATAGTAATTACATGATAAATTAATATTAAATGTAGGTAAAAGCTTGTAAATCTTGTGTAGATTACGTTGGTATTTAAATGAAATCCATGTTTCATACAAAAATTTGCAGAAATTAGCGGTTTTAGTTACCGCGGCGTCAAACTCTTTTTTTTTTTTGACCCTACTGTCTGCCACTTGTGCAGGACCTCTAATTTTGACAAGCGCCACAGGACAGGTTAAGATTATTCGTACAGTAGTTCATATTATTTATAGCTCATACTTTTTTTATTATTTAAGCACTACTTAAGCTTTATGCTATATTATTATCTGCGGTTGTATATTACAAAATTCTTGCTTGTTATTTCATATGTATAATGTGTGTTTGCCTATAATTGACTTTGTACTTAGTTCCTATTTTATGGTAACTTAATTTGGAATGTTTTAGTGCATAAGTTCTTGGTATACCAATAAAAAAAAATAAAAAATATATGTTCTCCAGTATTTAAACTAAAACTGTTGTAACTGGTTTCGCAATTTTGCAATGTTTACTAATTGAGTATAAATAAACTTCTATGTCATTTTAAAAGACCTATCCATAGATACCCCATACGCGTAGGTTAGAGTAAAAAAAAAGTTTTTTGTTTTAGTTCTATGTATAGGAAGCCTACCTTAAATATCATTATTTTTCATTTTTTTGTGTGTGAATCGTAAAGTGGTCAACAGGATACACCTATCTACCAAGTTTCAACTGTGTGATGCTAATACTTTCAGAATAAAGTGACATACGGACGGACAGACAGACAGACTTGACGGATCTATAAGGGTTCTGTTTTTTGCCATTCGGCTATGGAACCCTAAAAAAGCTGAGCTTGCTCTAATTTTTTTTTGTTAAACTGTTCCTATATTTACAGAGATTTTACCTTTTCATTCTTGCAATAAAGTTTAAATAAATAAATACCATTAAAAATAAATATTTGTTGCAGGTTTTGGTATGTATCCATGGTGGCATGTTACTTAGATGAGAGTAATTGCACTTGGCATCATTACAGTGGGGCACCCTCAAAGGACGGAAAATCCCTCACTACAGTTCCACAGACTATCCAATATGATTTTTGGCTTGTAAATGGCAGCCCAAACTTGTCATTATACAACACTTTGCTCTACCAGTTCTCGTTTGATAGACAGAACACACTGGAGCTTTACTTGGTGTTCTGGTTATGTTATGTTATTTTGTTGCCAGTACAAATTTATGCTGTTAGGTAAATACAATTGGATTTTTTATATAAATTTACTCTTCAATTTATTGTTAAGGACCATAAGAAATAAGAATCTACTCTATACACAGGCTCAAACGAAATTAAACCTAGAAATATCCACATTTAAATTTAAGTAACTATTGCCATTGAGTCTAGTCAAGTTTAAATTGACTTTTGAAAACTACAACCTGAGTAAGAAAAGTGCACCCAAAATTTCCAGTAAAAGTGCACCAAAAGAGGGTCTTTTGTTGAAAATCTGTCTATGATTGTGTACTTATCAAAGATTTTTATTTTATATCTATGTTTATTAATGTTTTTTTTTATGTGCTGTTAAATAATGTTTTTTGTGCTGTACTATTTTACAGAACATAAAAAAAATCTTGGTTTTTAAAAAGTTTCTTATGTGCAAATAATTGTGTTTTTTCTTCTTTCAGAACACAAAAACATCCAGTAACCAAGCTATTTACATTCAGTCTCGTATTAGAATTCATAGCATTGTGTTTTAATGTACTGCATACTGTCAAATTCGCTGTGGATGGAGTTGGCTTTTCTGGTTTAGCTGCAGCAGGAGACATTTTTGATATAATGAGCAGGGTAATTAATGAGGCTTATATTTATTCATGGGTGTAAATCAATTAATATAAACATTGCTAAATAATAAGCAGTCATTTTTGAGTTGCCCCACAAATGATAAAAAACAATTGTCATTTCATGATTAATCATTGAATTATTTAAAATTTTATGCTTTAGACATTTTGGTGTATCTTTAAATTAATGCCTAAATCTGTTTTATTTTTCCAGACATTGTTTATGTTGCTTCTCTTGTTGTTAGCCAAAGGCTGGGCTGTGACCAGGCTGGAGCTCACTTATAAGCCCTTGGTCTTTGGTGTCTGGCTCGCCTATGGAATAGTACACATACTTCTCTATGTTTGGAATACCGTAAGTATAAAAAAAAAATACAAATTCTCTATGCCAGTATTTCCCAAACATTGTTCTGCCATGGCCCAGCAATTTCACACTGCCCCTTTGTGACCCACTTTTAAAACCAAACCGTTTCCATTAGGTAAAATAATACATATTTATTAATAGCAAAAATGTTTTATTAATACTACTACTTTGTCATAAAGTTTTAGTGCGTTTACTTCGCACGCTGCCTATGTTTTACTAAAGAATTCAAGTTCCCCGAAAACGACGAAAGTTTAAGAAGAATATTTACCATACCTCGATCGATAGTAGGTAGGTATTATTTGTTATTAAACTGTAGATGAGCTTGTCTTATGGTATCTAAAATAATCTTTCAACTAAGTGTTATGTAACCATTTCTTTTAATCTGTCCCCTAATTCGCGTAACCGAATCGCAGTTCGATCGTGATTGAATTGGACGATTTTGACATTTAGCCCATACTAGAACTGTCAAAAACCTGTCGTTCAATTACGATTGTGATACGATTTGGTTACGCGAATTAGGGGACAGATTAAAAGAAATAGTTACATAACACTTAGTTGAAAGATTATTTTAGATACCATAAGACAAGCTCATCTACAGTTTAATAACTGTGCAACTGAACCAGTTGAATGAACCGCATTATTATTTGTAATATACATTACATGATTGCTATATTTTTGTATGGTAGTTATTTCCATCATTCAATATTCACGATAACAACAACGCGCATTCATATTTACTATTATCAGTATATTCATTCATGTGTTGGTTTATTAACGTATTTCTCGTAGCTTAATGTTAAATGGAGCGTCAATTTTTTTATCGCTCGCAATGCGCATCAAAAGTTATTTGTTGTAGAAGTAGCAGTATGATAATGTATTTTGAGGCCACATAATATTACATCTTCTTTGAGGCCTGAAAATATCGTTTTGAATTGATATGAAATCAATTAATTGTTAGTAATAATTTGCGTACGGACTCATGACACATGAGTAAATATTCCTACAGAGTACAAGCTTCTTAACTTTTAAACTATTCTGATAGGGCTGACACCTGATGTAAAAATAAAATACGGTAGGTACCTACCTACATAATAAAACGTGTATTTCAAAATTTATAAAAAATAAGGTTTAGTGTAATGTGACAATACTAAAGTTAAATTAGTTTATAAATGGCTAACCCTAAATAAATTATTTTTCTTTAAATATTTCTAATTAACGTGTGATACAGTCTGAATCTTATATACAGTTTCCTTAAATAACTGATCGGAAAACATTCGCATGGCATGTCAAAATATAATTAATTTATAATTTTATTTTTATATTTCATTTCCAATATTTTGAATTCTCGGATCATTATTAAAATAATCTTGGTATGTTTTTTTTTCATTTCACCAATAATATTAACATAATTATCTGGGCCTGGCGGTATTTAAGGGACCCGGCCTGCAGATACGTTACCTGCATTAAAGTATTTACAATGAATCAAGCTGCAGCCCTGTCATTTATACCACAACTGAGCCGGCGAAAACCAGTTCTTACCCCGGCGACGCGTTGGTGAACGCGTCGGTGAGATGTCACGCGCACATCGCCGCGCTATGTGTGAGTGGAACAACAGCGGGCCGCATATAGGCAGCTTGGATTCTGGTGGGAATATTTATTCATGTGCTCATGACGTCAGAGTTCACTATTGCCATACAAAATCATTTTCAGAATTGCGCCTTGACAATTTATCAATTTACTAGCTGTTGCCCGCGACTTCGACCACGTCAATTTCTGTTGTTATGGTCGCATTTTATTTTTGCAAAATTATTCACTAATGCTTCGCTTCTATTGGTCGCAGCGTGATGTTATACAACGTGTTCCTTTTGATATCCCATAACTTTAAGGTGATGTTCTATAGGTAAAATTATAGTTTAAAAAACTAAAAAACCACGCTTTTAAAACAGATTGAACTAAAAAATTAAAAATAAACTGTAGTAATCAATTGAAAAATTCATATTATTGTACAAAAAGCGTGGGGTACTTGTTATGATATCCACAGATATAGTAAATTATTGATAAAATATTTACAACAATCTAAATCAAGCCCCCCACGCTTTTTGTACAATAATATGAATTTTTCAATTGATTACTACAGTTTTATTTTTAATTTTTTATTTCAATCTGTTTTAAAAGCGTGGTTTTTTAGTTTTTTAAACTATAATTTATTTTTTACTTTTTAGTCTAGTTTATAAGATTTGATTCCTTCTTTACCGACTGTAAGTCCAAACCTATGCAGGAAACATAATTGATACAGATCGCGCGCTAGCTCTATCTCTTTTACTCCCTCTTACTGAGGAAAACTGGGAAAACTGTTATTAAATTATTGCATTGTCATCGGTCCTTGATACGTGTGCAAAGTTTCAAATTAATCAAACTTCTGGAAATCGGTCAAATTTATGCTCAAAGATTCCATTACATACATAGATACATAGATAGATACAACCCAAGCTAATAAAAGCGTGGTAAAAATAATATAAAACGCCCTAGAACATGTGGTTCAAAAATCAATAGTTTCGAATATACCATCAATTTATTTAAATTTGTTAAAAAAATGTAACCAGTATGGCGAATACTTAGTTTTGCGAGACTTGTAAAAATCATTGACGTGTGTGGGTGTTTCATTGATAAGTAGGTACGAGTAAATCGTTTTCATTCAAAAGCTCATTCATAACAAGGTAAGGGTGTTTTACATAAACAGTCGTGACTTTTTAGAATTATTTTGTATGAAAAAATTAAACAAAAAAATATAATTGAATAATAATTCATATGCAATTTGATTCTTTACCATGGTCTGTTTAATACCCTAGAGTTATGGGATATCAAAAGGAACACGTATAGCCTAAAGCCTTCCTCGATAAAAGGACTATCCAACACATTTTTTTTTTCTTTTCGAACCAGAACTTCCTGAGATTAGCGCGTTCAAAAAAACAAACTCTTCAGCTTTATAATATTATAGTATAGATAGATTACTACGTCATTAAAAAAAAGTATTGAAATATCATTTCAGACGGAAGTGGATATAATTGAAGAAATAGATGAATACCAGACCTGGCCGGGCTGGTTGATACTGACGCTTCGCGTTGCGATCATGACTTGGTTCGTGGTGGAGCTGCGCAACACGATGATATACGAGCACAACATGCCCAAGCTTAACTTCCTGCTTCACTTCGGCGCTTCGAGCCTGGTCTGGTTCGTCTACCTGCCGGTTATAGCGCTGATAGCGCTGCAGATCAGCCCGCTTTGGAGGTTTAAGTTTCTATTAGGTATGTATTTATTTTTATATTATCATCATTATGATATTGATTTATAATGCCATTGTGATGAACGCCATGATGAAACCATGGGAAATCTTGGAGCACAATTCCCATGGTTTGCATAGTCTGGCGTTTCAGAGCGCTATGTTGTAAGGGGTGACACTCATTCTGTGATTATAAGTATATCTTTGTGAAAAAACCTATGCACCATAGCACGAAATGGAAACAATAGTTTTAATTTTTTCTACCCTCATTTACACAGGTTAATAAAGATTGTTATATTGGATCTATTTAAAATACAAGCAGTTTATATCTATTAGTCAAATCGGTTGCTAACCTTTAAATGAAATTTTAAGGGCGACATTGTTTGACGTTGCAATTTAATAGACGATTAATACTAAATATCGTCTGTGAGTGCAGCACTAAGAGACTTTCTTATAGAAAAATTCTGCAGTCTCTAATTACTGTTTTTATTTTCAGGAATAACATATTCTGCCGATTGCCTGGCGTTTTGTGTCATGGCTCACCTGCTATGGCCGACTCGGTCTGAGCAGTACTTGCTATTAGCACCCTCCGATTATACAGGTAAATATTCAATGGTTACGCATATTTACTAACATTCAAAACTAGCGGACCCCGCGAACTTCGGATCGCCACAGAATTTGAGATCTTAAATGTCATTGTCACCAAATATGCCGTGGCTGGACAAAAATATTAAGAAGTGCATTTCATATTATATTTTTTTAGGGTTACCTTGCCAATGTTTTTAATACTTATTATCGTATTCCCGACGAAGACAAATCCAAAAACACCAAAATCATAAGAATTGGTTCAGCCGTTCTCGACTTATAAGTGCTGAACTAACACGACTTTCATTTATATAATAAGATTTACATGAATATTTATTTTTTATCAACCATTACGATGAAAAGTGTTTAACGCACTTGTAATTTACATTGTTTTATTTCTGGAAACATCAAAAAAGTTCTGCAGTTCTTTAAAAATAAATTTGTATTTATTTTAGCGGGTATCGAAGAGCTGGACGAATTCAACGAGTCCCCTCACGTTGTGCACAGCGACACTGTCGCTTTGACGGCCGACAGCGTCAACGCGGACGACGAAGAGGTAATATTCACGCGTTCGCACAAAAACGGCACTGTTTTCTCATAGCAATGCCACTCGGACGGTCCGATAAATTAGGGTAGTGCTCTCAGCACGTCAGTACAGGCCGAGTCACCCAATCTTGTGGAAAGCGAACACAGTCACAAGACGAAATCGAGTCAATCAAGATAGTTACGGGCATCTCCAGTAATTAATAGTTTAAGATTGTACTCAATACTCAAATCGGATGAATATTGATACTTGCCAAGAGACGTAATGGATAGGGTTAAGATATTTAGCACGATCAAAACTGATACTTTACGAGTACTATAAAAATATACAATTTTGTACCCTACGAATAATATTACTTTGTATAGAAGTTTAACTAAATCATTGCAACAGTCTGGAAGCTGCTTTTCTAGAGTATAAATATTCGTCTAATGTCTATATCATGAGCAGACTAAAAAATCAGGTTATGTTAACTAACGCACAAACTGCCATTAAGTAAAGTAAAATGCCTTGTGTTGACGAGGAGTTAGCAGTTGGAACAATAATTTTATTGTTTTTACCAAATTTGTTTGAATCATTATATTATTCGCTCTAGGTACTATTTATAGCTAAAATTTTAAATTAGTTTAAAATGGATGTCGTTACCTCCAAAAGTTACATTTAGCTTAGATTAATATTTAAAAAGTTTAGTTTTACTAATAATACCAGTATCTATCCGTTTATGTTTAATTATTAAGTAATCTTGATTGTTGTAAAAGTGATTTGCCAACGAATTATAAATTAAAGAATACGAATTGCGTGAATGCTTTTGATGTTTTAAATGTACAAATAAGTGGTTCATGTTTACTCCACTTCGCTATGTTTAGAAGAAGGAAATTCAATTAAATGTTTTTATTTTTTTAGCACAAAACAAATAAGTACCTATTAATAATGGCTACTGTATAACTAAGTCGGTTCTAAGAGAGTTTCGCGGGAATTATTTTATGTTTACCGGATTTGGCGCTCACTTTTCGCTCATCACATGTGATTTTGAAACTCTTTACGCCACATTAGATTAATTAGCAAATTCAGTTTCAAGTGAAAATCTCTGGTTGGCTGAATAGACGCGGTGGGTGTTTCTTTAACCAATGTCGTGACGTTTGATATTAGTCAATAGCGTTTAGCGCAATAGAACACTTAGATTAAAATAAAAAGAGGAAGATACGGTACCAGCATTACAAACTAGGTCATACATAGGTAAGCTGATCGTCACATATGCTTTCAGTCCTCAACAGGTCAAAGTCGGGTCTGTAGCTCCGTTAATGTTGAGTATTTCAGTGTGAAAAAGCGTTGGAAATGCTTTCTTGTGTATTTCTTTAGTGCAAAAACAACTCAACTCGCCATAACTTTTTACTCGCAAGTACACAATCAAATCATTTTCAATATTGTCTATTTGACAAGTTGTCTTATGGCCATTTTTGATTAAGCGAGATAGAAATATTGAATGAACACGAACAAGCGTCAGGTCTATTGGTTGGACCAGCGCAGCGCCCACGTTGAGGTCGGCAGTGTCGGCACGCAGCAGACCATCACTGAATCACCAATCAACACGGCAGAATATTGTCGTGCCGCCGCCGCAACACTGTGTGCGTACTTAAATGGTCCAGATGCCTTACTCTGTAACACGAAGCTCGTATTTACGGATATATCTGTCCCTTTCAGATACTTTAAGACATCGGTATGAGTGATAGGGACAGATGGATTTGAAAATACAGATATTGTGTTGCGGAGTAAGGCAGCAGAAACCAAATTCATGAAGTATGAGCGTACCGTATCCCCCTCTTTTTGTTTTAATCTAAGACTAGGTTTTTGAATTTAAGCGACGATCGACTCCTAAAACCGACTTAGTTTGTTGACTTTATAATGTACATATTACCTATAATATTATATTATTGTTAGGGATATACAGATTTTTAAATCACACGAGAACAATTATATGTAAAGTATGTGCCAATGTTCGAGAAAATTATTCATGTACTTATTACGAGAACGCTAGATAATGTATAAAATAGTTAAGTCGTTGTAAAGAAGTTAAAGAATTTACTATAACGTAAGGATTGTGGTGGTGGAGGTAAGTACTTCATTATTTGGAATTATACTATTGCACGACTCTTAGAAGTACTTATTACATAAACGCCGTACTGGTGTCGTCTAAACCAGTGTTTCCCAAACATTATTCTGCCATGGCCCGGTAATTTTCACACTGCCCCTTTGTGACCTACCTACTTAATACTTTTAAAACCAAACTGGTTCCATTAGGTAAAATAATACACATTTAATCACTAAATTTTAGTCGAATACTTCGCACGCTGCCTATGTTTTACAAAAATTAAAGTTTAAGAAGAACCATGCGTCGATCGATAGTTTGCGGCCCGGTATTTTATTTTGATAGTCTGGTACCGGGTCGCGAGCCGGCAAATGGGAAACGCTGGTCTAAACTATTTCGAGATATAATATTATAACTTATTATCTCATAATTTATTGTTTAAGATTTTTTAGAAAAGTAAAACATCCACGAAATTCACATAATGGTAAGAGAACTTCATGAGAATTGGACTAGTAAAAAAACAAATTTATTGAAAATCTTACTAAACAACTAACACTGGTCTTAGTGAAATGATATGCTTCTGATAGTCGTCTTTAATGCGCAAAAGTAGAAAGCATTTCAGTCGCTCATACATAAATCTAATGCTACACGTATTCAACTCCAAACTACTAAGGTAGATCATGTTAGATTTACTTTTCTCTAGTTAAGGTTAGATTGCTCCACCATCTTTATTTATTTATAATTGTACGTTATACTCATTTGACTGTAAGGGTTGCTACTCACAAAGGCGGGTTAGGAATCGTAGTTTCCGATGATTTGAAGATGGGAAGATACTTTTCTCAAGGAAGTCAATGAGAATTTATTAAGAATACTAGCTTTCCATCCACCTATTAGCCACCATAGATATTTCGGCACTGTTGCAAGCGCCATGATCACGGGTTCTCCCGGAAACTCATAAAAACTTAGGTACATGGTATAAACCCCGTATCAATTAACTCTAGTGATAGTGACCATTGAAGTTTAAATCAGTTCATACTTTTATTTTAAAAATATGAACATAAGCCAGACTTATCATATACTATAAATATGACTCCGTCTGCGTAAAAAACTAGCTAATTACAGCCTAACAAATGTAGTAATTGTATTGGTCCGGTTTTGCCTATAATAAATACTGCCGAACCGACCATGTCGACCAGCTTTATAGGTGTGTCAACCCTAAGAACAAACAGCCGGGATGAAAAACATCGATAGCAAAGTCTTAAAATATTTTTTTGTAATCAAGTTTAGTCATACCATTCACAGTTAAGATGCAATGTATATGTCGCAGCCAACTGACTTAATCAGGAGTTTAGTTAACAGCCTAGGCCGTTGACTAAATGCCGGCATCCAATTAAATAGCTAAACAACAACCAGCCAATTATTTGACCGCAACGTTTAACCAGATGACTAAACGTTGTGTAGTCATGTAGTTAAATAGGTTTTTTTTGAGATCCCTAAATAACACTAGTTTACTATGCGTTATTTTGACAATAACGCGAAAAAAAGTAAACTAATGAAACGCCTAATTTAATTATTAATGACAGGAAACCAACCTTGAAACTAAAGTTCATAAAAACTCGAATTATTTTCCACCATCATGTTTTATGAATTCCACAATATATTACGTAAATTTTTATTTCAAAATGCAGCGCAAACGAAAAAAATAAGTACTCTTTGCTGTGCTACAGTAAAAAACTTAACTTAATTTGAATCACTTGGCTGAGTCTTGGTCAGTCTTTTCCAAAAGACAAACTTTCAATACGTCAAGTGGTTAAACGTTGAGTGAGTGTGTTTAAACAGATTTATCAACGATTTCTTTACACCTGTAATCTTTTGTACAGTTAGCCTAAAATAAAAATAAAAATCTATTTTGTATTCGTGTTTTCTGATACAGTCAGTCACCTTATTAGAAATGTCTCTTGCCTAGAAATTTTAGCACCGTTAGATTTCTTGTATAATGTAAAGTGTAGTTCTTTAGTTCTATTTTACAATCGCTTCCCGACAAACGTAAATAGTGTGATGGAAAGATGAGTAAATTTTTAAATCACATCTATTACCTACTAATTAAAGACGGTAGTTATAGCCGAAACATTCTTATGAACGAAACACTAAAATTACATTTTGTATACAAATGTGTAGAATAATCTTATATCGAATATTATGATAAAATATATATAGACTTGCTGTACAGTGAACTTTTTATTAGTAATGTAAGTTGATAAATTATAGAAGTACAATTAGATCTCATGTGGTTTTGATACAAAAGTATGTTATTTATTTACATTGATACATATTGTGTTATTTATTTTTAATGTGCGAACTCTGATATTTATTCCAATCATTTGGTAGATAACTACAAAGGTATATAAACCTATACCAGCAAAGTACCGAGATAGTTTTGAAAATTGGACATATGATCTAGATTATGGCTTGTTTTTGAAAAACGAAATCAAAATGTATCCATCATGCCAGTTTCCAAACTTCCAGGTAACCTTTTTTAAGCCTCAAAATGATTGAATTATTATGGTAGTAAGCGAACCCTATTTTTTATCTAAAAATTGTTGTTGTTGTTTACTTATAATTTAGTTCGCAATGACTGTGTGCTCTGTTTTTATTATTCTATAGCAGGGTTTCTCAAAGTGAGGTACGCGGACCCATAAGGGTTCGCCATTCGCGGCTAGATTTACGTTATACGTTCTGTGCGAAATACAGGAATCGACTAATGCTGAGTCAGAATTAAGGTTAAAATTGACCAAAATTACTCCTAAAATTGACTCAATTTGCAACAAAAAACAAGCTTACCCATCACATTAATACTAAAAATATGTAATTTTGCCACTGTATTTGTGCTATTGAAATGAAAACTTTATTTTCTTCAATAGTCAACTTATTATTATCTATAGGCGTGATTAAATTTTTATTGGTTAGTAAAGGGGTTCGCTGTCATCTGGATACTTTAGCAGGGGTTCGTGGAGCCAAAAGTTTGAGAAACCCTGTCCTATGGTATCTACTGCTATAATAAATTGATTTTTATTATATCACAGAGCAAAGCACATAATTATCTACTTTAATACTTTTTTCCAATTTCTTAACTGCTGCCAACTTGGACACTTGGCGAGGCGCAGCGAAAAGGCTGAGAAGTAGTGAAGGTTAAAAATGCCATGACAAAACTAAAAAATAGCAAACGGCTCTAGGCCGTCACGAAAGTTGCTGACAAAAGACGCCAGGAGTAGTTGCCACGTGACTACTCTTGGCGTCGCTTGACTACTTTGTACGGAGGCTCTCGACGGCTCTTATCGACGCTTGGGATCTCATAATCGGCGATCAGAACTTCGCTGCGTCTCACCAGGTTTGCACTAGGCCTTCGACATCATACAGTACCTAAGGCGATTATCCCACTGAACCGCGCTCCGCCGTGGTCTGCAAGGCGACACGTTGTACCATGCACGCGTGTTTTCTATACAAAGTGAGGCACTTTTATACATTAGACTTAGACTTTTTCATCATCTTCCAAATTTTTTCTAGGCGTTCAGTATCGTATTTAGAGCCCATTTGAATGAAGGAAAAAATTTAAATGAAGTTTCACCTGAAAATATTTTTCGCAACATAGTTTTCAATTTTTACGGTCCTAAGCCTGTTAAAATATGAAAGAAAAAACAAAAACATATGAATAGTATCGTAATGAATGAATGACATGCGCATCGCGTAAAAAAAGTGTAGCTAATTGTAACTATCAAAATATTTTAGATTTTTGGCAATGATATTACAAAGAAATAGATATGTTACTTCGCGGCTTAAGTTAAGAAGTCTTTTTGAGTCAATTGTAACATGTCTCAAGCAATCAGTTTGCGTCAAACAAGCTTCAGAGCGAGTCACAGTGACAGATTAACAAAAATTTGAAAAATGCCGTCTTGTGTATTTCGATTTTGCACAAATTATTGTGCTAATATGAGTAAATCTCAAGGGATCACATATCACATGTAAGTTTATAAAAATATTTGTTTTATACTACGTGTTTTTTAATTTTTAAGTTTCTTTGTAAGTGCTAAGACGACGACATAGATTAAAAATTCAGATGCGACAATTTAGGTATCAATATGACGAGTTAATCATACCATAGCACACATAGTGGTATTTATTTAAAAATAATTCTAATGAAATTCTTCATAATTAAATTTGGTACTTTGATAGTTTGAACCACAGAACATGGAAAAAGATTAGAACGGCTGTCATGCGCCAATTGGATGAGAACCGATGTCGTCGCTTGTGTCCCACTACACGTAAATGAGTAGGTACAAAGAACGCTAACCAATCACAGTGCTCACGTTTCGGCAGAAGTAATAGCATTTGCTCATAACCTCTGCGGCGTGCCTGCCCCGCCAACATCGCCTTGCTAACCCTTTTCCATGTTTTGTTGTTTGAACCGTGATGTTAAAGTTTTGGAGTAGCTAATATGAAACGTAAGTACCCCGTCAGTGTTAAGATTTACTATTCACAATTGTTTTTCTAGCTTTCCTTGTAATGAAGTTAGAAAAGAAGAGTGAATTGCAATAGTGCGAAAGCAACGAAGTGAATCAGACTGGATGTAATTGTGTAATATCTTTTTTTTTAAATTGTACTTAAATATTTCTGTTAAAAATTCTAACTTGTGTAACTCTCATAATTCCAATGTATGTTTTATGTTACGTACTTACATAGTAAAAATATTTTTTCATATAACACAAATACAACCTGTTTTATTTCTCTCTATTTTCTTCAAATATTTGTACTGTCTGATTTTGGTTACAATTCCTAATCTACGTAACTGTCATCGTGTAGCGCCGTGACGTTTTGCGAACGCAATTGAATATGAACATAACATATCTATTTCTTTGTAATATCATTGATTTTTGGACATTTTACAAGTGATACATCTTGACATTTTTGTACTGGGCTATACTAAAAGAAAAAATACGTCATTTGTTTTTTGTTTCGTAGATTGCTATATTAAAATTTGGAAGGTGGTTAAACCTGTATAATGAATGATTAAATCTGTCATCCCGCGTACTGCGGCGGAGCGCGATGCAGAGGTTAATCGCCTAATTTACACCCTACCATTCCATGTGGGTAGTTGAGATCAAACTTTAATGTCAATTATAATTATGATACCTCCTAAAAATCGTGTATTATTTGGTAAGTAGAAGTGCGGGGGCTTTCTTTATAAATTAATTATTATTGTAATATTTCCTAAAAAATGGTAGATTTTGATGTCGTGCGGTGTTCAATTAGTCAGAACCTGTATTCTAGTATTTTATTGTAAATCAGAGGCTTCAGCCACCCCTAGCGAAATATTAAATTAGATGTTACTTTCACTTATTAATTTTATACTACAGCTTATGTAAGCTTTTACCTTCGAAATCATTGTAAATAAATCTTTCTTAATATATTGCAGTTTTTATTAATCAACCTGTTATTTTTGGAGATTATTATTATAGTTTATTCCTACTACATCGTTTTCAGAAACACACTTTTTTAATCAATCATATCTTACTTCAATAGACCTGTTATATAAAAACCAGTTATTTAAACTTACACTTACTTTAAAAAATACATGCAACAGTGTTACATATTAATGTTATTTAAAACTATCAAATTTTATCTATTCATAATATTAACATTTCCACTTGTCATCCATCATTCCATTCCATCGATCGCCTATTACGGAGCGCCTATGCGCACCGTAAGTGCCAGCGCGTGACATTACAAGCCTGACGAGCCGCCGCGCTCACGTATTTTGTAGTTATTTAAACATAGCAATTAAGTATATCATTTAATGACTTCAAACTCAGCGAATATGTCTATAAATATTTAGTAGCTTTAAACTAGCATACAAATTTTATTTAAAATGTCCGTAGTTTAGACGTCACATTGAAAAAACAATTAGGATAAGTAAGATGTAGGTTTGTGATTTTTTTCTATCGAGCAAAATTAATCAAATTGTGTAACCGTTAGCGACTATGACTACACTAGATTCTCAACTAATATATATTTTTTCAGACTTTGAAACGCTGTTTTCTAGCTCTCAGATGGGTTTTAAATATTTAAAAACGCTGCCTCTTAGGCCTCTGCCTTGAATTTCGCGGGCAGCGGGGCGGGAGCGGCGCGGCACTGCAAATATATGCGCCCGAGCGAGACAAGACGCGGGCGAGCGGCGGGCGCATACTATGGCATACTATGCAGTGCGCCGCCGCTTAGAACACCGCCTTAAACTCGTGTGAATTCCTTGATGTTTCGCGCGTTCGAAGTAGAGTGAATATGCGTTTGGGTTTTGGTCGGTTTCGTATTTTTCCTATTATTTTTAATGTTATTTTATTTAATCTAATATATATATATATCTATAATAATAAGCTCAAAATAGAATTAGATGGTTATTAGGATAGGTAACTTATAAAAAAAAAAACTTTTTTTTTAAAGTGTTCATGCTATCGTCATCTAGGTAGGTACTTATATCATTTACCTATCTCACACACACGTTTACTTTCTTGACGGTAAAAAAGTCATCCAGTATATAAACCTTTCTCTTTTATCATTCTTATTAAATTTTAACTCTATAACATTGGGATCCTATATTTCTAGCTGTTCAGTTTGCTCAAATGCTTTATGCTCATTATATCCGCAGAAAAGAAAAATGTATTTCTGAAGTTTAACATCACGCATGTTCCAAACACAGTAGAAAAATATTTATTATGTGGGCTTCGTCTTTACTCAAATGAGCGGTAAGAGAGATGAAAGGAAAAAATACGCATTTGCCAACAACAATAATTTATTTACCCACACACATAGGTATTACATACAATAAAACAGAATTACAAGCTAGCACAGCACTTGAAAGTGAAAATAGGAGACATGACATATTACTACTAGACTTTTATGTTAAAAACTTTTACATAAAATAATTCATAATACTAATATGGAAGATAAATTTAAGGATTCTTTAAGTCAGACAGGCTAGGTCGCCTCTAAGATTGTCTAAAAACAGTGAACATAAATAACTATTTGAATTGACAAAACAAATAGTTTAGTTTTAATACAAATATTTTTAAACATGGTTCCGATAGATGTATAAAAGGCTTAATTTTTGTTCTTGACGTCATTTTGCTGTCCTACCCACAGAACATGGAAAAAGGTTAGAAAGGCGATGTAGGCGCGTCACAGAGGGTATGAGCAAATGCTTGTAGGTGAGCGCTGTGATTGGTTTCTTATGACGTTGCTTGATTGGCGTTCTTTGAACTCGTTTTTGGGCACAAGCAGCGACATCGGTTCTCATACAAATGGCGCATGACAGCCTTTTTAACCTTTTTCCATGTTCTGTGGTCCAACCTAAATCAATTATAATTTTGTTTGTGTTAAAAACCTACATAAAATCTATGAAGTGTAGCAACAACGTTAAGACAATACTCCACATATTCAAATGACTAGAAGTAATTTATCTTTAGTCCACTTTGTGCACCACTCGGTTAGCATATCGTTTTATAAGGGTTTTAACAAACATATCATTCGGTCTGTTTTTTGTGTTTTTCTTAATAAATTATTCTGTCCCGAGCTGTGTCTAAACTGATAGATATAGAGGTTAGAGAGTTTTGGTGAATAGTTCAGAAATAGGGCAATCGCTAATCTTGGGATGCGCAAGTATACCTTAACTTATCTTAACGTTCAGGTAAAATACTAGAATAAATACAGTTAACACTAACCTAAACATATGTCAAGTAGAAGTACTTATTAGACAATAGCATTCCGTTGACCTAATTTATACTAATTATTTGTTAACTAACAAATGAACCTCTATCGACATTAACAGGTAAATAATATCACGATTTTTAGTTTCTACCAGATGACTGCTACCACAATAATAAAATCAATATATTAACTAAACATATTAATTAATAAGGGTTACTTAAATAAATGCTGATATGACTGGTATTCAATAACTAAGAGACTAGAATGTCTTAGGGTAGTGCGATTTCCGTTAAATCCACCACTTATATGCGGTTGATGACCTGAATGACGACTTGACGGAACGCACGGCCTAAATCTGCCAGCTGAGGCCTGTAGTAGTTACATCTAATAAAAGAGATTATACAGGATAATAGTATCCTGCGTAATCTCTTCTCATTCTATATTAGAGTCACTTTATAGCGTCTCACTCACTCACACGGGCATCGTTGTAGATGGGCCCGAGGCCCGTCCTACCCGAAGGTGACCTGATATTATTCCAATAGAGAAGCTAGCTTATCATTAGGATTTAGGTAGCATCCTAGCGTTGGTTAGAAAAAATAACCCGAATAGGTACTCGAAAATTGTTTTAGTATTGGACCTCAGTTGTAAGATAATAAAATATTATGTGTCAGCAATTATTTAATAACCCTGTATATTTCAGCTTTTAAAAATATAACGTAACAAGTACCTAATACAACAATTATTTTAACTTACTTTTGTGACCAGTGATCGGTCTGTCATATGATGATAGACAACAATGTTATTAAAATGCGCTCAATATTATGGCTGGCGTTCGTACATTACATACAAAAGTTACGTACTTAATTGGTAACAATTGGGTGATTTGGGTTTTTGTACAAAATATGTAATACAGGAAACAGAGATATCAAAAACTGCAGATACACATTTTTGTAATGTCAATATAATTTTATCTGTTCAGATATTTTAGTTACTAACTACTAAAGACTATATAGATATATTTTCGAATGTGAGTTGTATTTTTCAATTCCTTATTATAAAACATAAAATACACCCTAACTAACATATGGCGTAAGAATATATTATAGAAAAGCATAAAATAGATTTCGAGAATAACGAAAGCTAGGAAATTTTAGGCTACTCTACATATTTTATTACTTTAATATTAGTAAAATAATATAAATGTGAAGTAAAAAGAATATTTTAATATGTAAACATGTTAGGTAACCATGAATGAAAGAGTTATTAAACAACAGTGATATCTTAATCTTAAACCTTAAGTTTTTGCTAGTGAACATTCATAAAAAAGTTTTAATAGGACACCAATGGTGATCGAATGTAGAAAATAATTAAATTTTGTTTAATGTATATGTTGTTTATAAATATTTCAGATGTTTAAAATTTCAGTGTACCTACCTACATATTTTTACTTATACAGAAAAAAATATGCATTGCAAGATTTCGAATGCCTGCCTTAATTAAGAAACAAATTTGTAACATTTAGAAGCATTTTATTGCTTGAAACATATTAAATAATAAAAAATAGACATGCTTTTTAAGTTTATTTAGTTAGGTTCCAAAAATAGATGCGAAACAGAGATCGAGCTAACTAGTAGTAATAACTAATACCAGAGATAAATTAGACATTGTACAGTCAACAGCTTATTAATCTACTACAAATTAATGTTGATGGTTTGGACATTTTGTACAGTCATCAATGACGACTCGTCATATATGTATAAAATCAATTTTACATAATTTATAAATTAAATATCAGATTAAATTGAAAAAATTAGAACATTTTTAGGTGTTTTAATCTGCAGTCATGTGTATACTAAACATATAGTACGATCAGCAGCATAAGTCGTTTAAAACTTAAGTATTTTGCCAAAATAACAAGTTTGATTGTTTGTAGGAAATTTCTATGAGAACATACGAATTGCTTCTTTGTTAGGGTATTAAAGTGTTCGGCGACTTACGATACTGACCGTTCATACAAATCATCAAAATTTCCTTAATTAAACTTAAGTATCCGAGGAGTTGTAATCGGGTTAAGATTTTTATTTTTGGGGTAGATGATGAGCTGGTCAAAGTCAGACCAATAAGTTTAATGTAATGGAACTTATGTCGAAAAATACTACAAAGACAACACATATCAATTAGGTATGTCATTAAATAAACAAGTTTCATAGGCGGCCATTGTCTACAATAAATTTTAAACACTAGGTACATCTACAAAAATTCTTACATCGTTTATGGGTACAGATACTCAAAACTGCCTTACGCTAGCCGGCGCTATATTTAGATGAAGTAGCCGACCTCGCGCGAAGCCAACCAACAGCGAAATGTTTACAGGTTTTCTATCCAATATAACGTTTTCTGGAACACCGACCCTCGCATCACGTATAGGTATTTATCAGGCATTCGCATTACGCGCGTCTTTGACTCGATATATTTTAAGTTATTAGGAGAAAAACCTGACGTGAATAGGCTTATAGTCAAATTATGATTTTAACTGAAATCTAACGATAGCAAGACATTTACAATGCTGGGATTAAAATTGTTTGCTGAAATACACAAAACTATGTTCTAAACATTATTTTTTCACTAGAAACTTATTGAACGATCACTTTTCTTAAAATACATTTTATAGAACTAAAGTTTATAAAATGTAATGCGACCATCGATAATTGCCAGACTGCCAGATCAGTGAGATCTTATTATAATTATCAACCTATTTTTAGGTAAGTAGGTACCTTCTGTAATTTGTAATAAATTGTAATAAAGCGTTTGTAGACTGTTAGAAATAAGTAAAATTGCTTTTACATAATATTTTCTAGTGCGGAAATAGCCTACTTTAATGTAAGTATACCAGAGTAATCATTAAATTGAAATACTATAGTAGGTAAGTATTTAAATTGAAATAAAACTAAAGTAGGTAAGTATAGTTATATTGACTTGTTGGCAGCCTTATTTGGCACTTTAAAGAATAATGAAAAATTAGGAAATAAGTTTTAAGTAAGTAAGTACCTAAATAATTATTTTAGCCCAAACTTTTTTTTTACCTTAGAATGTTCTCTTATTAAACATTTAAAAAATAGCCAGTGTAAAGAATGATATTATAATCTAAATCTTTGGATATAATACATCTCTGAAAGGGAATGTAAGAAGATAAGTATATATTTTTTAATATTTCCTTATCTTACGTTCATCAAAAACGAATTAAAAGAAATAGTATGTATTAAAAAAATATGTTCACATCTGTTATACATTTTAAAATATTTAACAATTCGTCATTGTGATTGAATGAGTATATTGCCTATTACAAATAATTGTCTTCGCTCCCCCAGTCCCCTAGCCACTCTCTTGGTGAGGCCCGTTCACCAGTCTTTCATCTGTCTATAAACGTAGACAGACCATTTTAGATACCATTTAAATAATAAAGTTTTCTTTCCATTTCCATTCCGTTATTATTTTGGGTTCAAACCTTAATATACAATCAGCATACAAATATGCAATTCTGAACCCAGAACAGAAATACGAGGCTTGTCGTCAGTAATACGGTTGTATTACTGACGACAAGCCTCGTATTATGTGTTAATTTTTGGTATAAGTGTTTAAGTAAATATTATTAACATTCACGCTGACTGTAACCGTTATTTATAGTTAATTAAATATAGTTGAGAACAATTGTTAAGATTTTTTTTTACTCAAGTTTACTTATCTAATAATAGAGTTTTAGGTAATAATGACCTTTTAAAATCGAGAGAGGTCTCGTTTACGTTATGAATAGACAGGAATTACAAAGTAAGTATAGCTATTGCATTTCTAGGTACATACAATATTGGTAACATACGTGTATCGTTATTACATTTTTTTATTTTTTATTAATATAATTTAAATAATATCATTAAGGTATGTACCTACTTTAATTATTCCTTTTAAAGTATTTTACAAGTACTTGTTAGTAGATGAATAGATTGGGAACATATTACAGAACAAGTAAAAAAGTACAGAAATTATTTAGTAACTGTTTTCAAATTAAAGATCGACTATTTTTTTAAATATTATATACAACAGTATCTTTATGTTTCTCATGCAAATCTGAAATGGAACTGTAAGTTATGATTTTAATCAACTCTAGCCTGCACTTCAAACTATATTTTTGTTTCAAACCGCACCCTATTTCAACTTAAGATGCCCCGTTATTCAGCGTGATGTGCTGTCGTCAGAACTCTTTATTCAAAATGCAATTCGGATACAATGATAAATTGATTCTTCGATTGAAATAAACTATATTTAATTATTTATAGAGACAAGCAAGTGTTTTATCATTAGCTTACCATTCGGTGTAAGTTACAAAGAGCGGCGATTGTGCCGCAAAAGAACTTGGGAATAGTTAACTTTGGAAAATATAACATTTACGAGTACCTAAATATTAAACGAAAGTCCTTTCAATAAACATGCATATACATTAAGATTATCCAAAACTAGAGTAACGATGTATTGTAAATAGTACAGAGTTTCTTTCCTCCAAATGTCATTATAAGCAATAGGTAATAAGATTTATTTTTATTAGTCATACACAAAGATAGAAGTATCTATATCCTAAAAGTAAAAACTTATCTTATTATATATATTATCTTTATTATTATATTTTTGTCGGTTAAATAAGGTGACACTATATATTTTTTTTAATTAGTTAGGTACGCATCGTGACTAAAATTGACGTACCTACACAATTTGTAGCACATCAATACAACAACCGCTTTTTAACAATTTTAAATGTAAACATTTTATTGGCAATCGGAATAAAATAATTTACATACAATTTATAATCGATTAATAAAAGAACACGCACGAACGAACACGAATGGAAACATCGCACTACCTTAAATATATCATTAGGGTAAAATTTTACAGACATCAATCTTTAACTGATTAAGTAAATGAATTAACAATACTGTTTAATAATAAATACGCACCGTGGTCACTATAATATCATATAATTCAAGCGTTTGAAATATTTAAAGCATGATCGAAATTATCACATTAACGACGATTGCGAGAGGATATATTATTTACCGGCGCTAGTAACCGTCGCGGCACAAGAAGCCGAGCATTGCCCCTAGCGGGCCTAACCGCGCCTGGCTGCCTAAGGTCTGCCAAATGAGAAGCGTATCCGTCGGTTAAAGTCGTTGCCATATTACAGTATTTTTTGCTAATGCGACCTATGGCATATGTCTGTTTCGGAGATAACCCGCAATTGTGGTACACATTTATATCTTTTCCCGATCCATAAGCCGCATGCAATATAACACCTTGTTCGGTAATTAGACTGTTTAAGTGAGCTGCTTTGTGCCCTAGCGGATCAGTTGAAAACCCATCTGAGAAGAAGACCAGCCCATGAGGAAAATTATGTTCAGCCAACCATGATACAACCTTTCTTTGTTGCATGTCCGGTCTTCCAGTTATGTACAAAATGAGATATCCTAAGTCCTGCCAAAAACGGACAACATCAACTGCTCCAGCTCTTACTTTAGGATCTCGACCAGTGACTGAAACGCTCGCCGTAAAAGAGCCATCTATGCTGAATACAACACACTCGGTTTGTGGTGGTACAACTGATAGGTGGAAGTTGCAACTAGTATGGTCACCCCTAACTACGACTCTGACAGGATATATCCCACAGCCAACGCTTTGCTTTTCTGTCAAAGTGTATGAAATCCTTCCCGTTTTATCAGTAACCACGGTAGACAGTATTGTCCATTCCCCTGCAGGTGGATCTTTCATCATATAAATGTCGACTTTTTCCCCAGTGAGATTTATCATATCTAAAGGTCCATACATGAACCTAGCCGTAAATGTTTGGGGATTACCCTCTTTCACAATGACATCGTTAGCCCTATGATTGGCAGCTACATTCTTTAGTTTCACGGAAGTTCTTTTCCTCATCCATTTTTCTCGTTCTTGATCAGGTTTGAACATAGTGCATTCCTTATCATCGGAATGACTGTAGAGAGCTAGATCGAAATGTCCTATTTGACGTAAAATAAAGGCTATCACATCAGAACTTTCCCAGTAACTAGCATGAAATAAATGCGGTAAGGCGTTAGTGGGAAAATTTGTTAAGCCTTCTGGACAATATAAAGCATAATCAAGTCGTTTGGAACCCCACCATTTTTGCTGTAAAGCATTCATCGTAATCAAAGGTATATTATCAACTAAACCGCTGACTGTACTTTGAACTGACGCTTCAGACAGTCTTCTCAACACTGGTGTAGGAGGCATTTGTAACTGATCGCCGAATAGTTGTGGATGACTTTGTATTAACTCCATCAGATGGTAAGGTTGCCCATTTCCCAGAGGATATTTAGCGTATCTAGCAACATTTATTGGTGGTAAATTGGTAAATCTCGCAGACAGTAAGGGTTCCAATCTAGCAGCAACTGGATCAGTGGAATGGAATAGATTAAATACCTGCTGAACAGGAGGCTTTACAATATCACGGGTTTTATCATCAGAAATCTTTCTTGATGCTAAAATAAGAGAAAGTGGACTGCCAAACGAAAAAAAGTCATTGACTTCAAAATCAAACTTAATCTGATTGTCACTTGTAGATGACGAGCGACGTCTGGGCGTAGGAGCTTGCAAATGTGATTTATTTAAGTAGTGTTCCGTAGTATCGTTTGGGATTGTAATTTCAGTGTCCAAAATACTATTTTCACTATCACGACGAGATTGATATTGCAAAGTTCGGCATAGTGAATCATAAGCTAAAACAGAACCCATGCTATCACCAACGATACAAACTTGTCCATTGAATCCCTTACCATCATCAGATTTAATGAATTCATTGTAAACAGCATTAGCCGAGTTTATGGTTTTTGTTACTGATTCCACATAGTCAGGAGAGCTAGTAGATATCAAAGGTATAGCACCAATAGGTATAAGATCATTTGTTAGAGATGGCGATTCGGCAGTGGATGGAGAACAGTCAAAACTATAGGGGCTTAGTGTTGAAAGAATGCCAAGAGCTTCCGTGCACACAGATGGGCATGATACTAATTTGATAATAACATGTCCCACTAAACTTGGATAATGTTGACGCATTACTGATTCGAACGCACCTTTGAATGTAGTTACATCAGATTTTTTTGCTGTCATGTCAATATTAGCATCTAACACACTTCCGGCGTGGAAAACTAGGATTAGCACAGTAGTTGGGCAGGAGTTATGAACAGGTGTTTCGGGAGAACCATCAATACTTTGGTGACTTTGCAAAGTTACCATTCGACGAGAACCCCTTTCTGATGTAACTCTTTTCAAAAATGTGGGATTAAATATACTATCATCTTGAGCCTGCTCGCCTTGAGTTGGCGATATATCTATATCTGCTGCATCTATAGAACACATTGAAGACCACTTGTTTAATGAGGTTTCACAATCATAAAATTCATCTTCAGATCCAGTTTCCGTTTCAGATTCTCTAACTATAGTTTCCATGCGCCAATTTGCTACTTGCTGCTGTAAACTTTTTATAGATCCGGAAGAGGAAGATCTTAGGTTAGTTTTAGAATTTTTGTGTTCCGAAGGTGGAGTGCCTTCAGGAGTTAAATGTTTCTGAATCCTCTTCTCATTATTTCTTTTAGGAGCTAATGGTGTTGGCATATCTTCATTTTTCTCTAAACTACTCATTGTTGCTGCAAGAGACTTGGAATTTTCTTCAGAAATGTCTTGCTCATCACCAGTATCGCCACCTCCCATCTTTTTCTTCAAAGCAAGTTGAGTCTGCCTTTCTATTTCACGTATATCTTCCATTGTTAACCCATGCCACTCATCTTGCCAAGCCCAGGCTTGTCTGTGAGCTCTAAGCATGGTTTTTCTTAAAGCAACATCATGAATAAATTTTTCCAGTTTAGTTTGCATGCCCCAATAGCGAAATTCAACTTTGCATAGTTTATAGGCGCACATAAGACCCTTTCCATTTGAGAGAGGCTGTTGCTTCCCCTGAACTTCCGCCCAATAATCTTCCAGCCATGTGTCATTTAATGGACCTCTGTTGCATTTTTGAGAAACAAACAATGTAGGATCTTCTTCTCTGACATAATCACCACCATAAAGTTGGTCTTTAACAACATCAATAACATCAACAATTCTATTTTTTAAGTCACTTCCAGTTAGTTTGAAGACATTTTCTTGATGACCATTGTCAGCAAAGTAATAAGTTTCTATTTCAAGAGAAAACTTTTCAACAAATGGACATGTGTACCTTGTTTTCGTATATGGATAGGCATTCCAAGCTTCTTCAGAAACTGTTAAAGCTGACTTGGGAACCAAACTTTTGAACCATCCTGGCAAGTGACTACCGACATGATAGATTTTTTGAGTATACTGACCTTTTCCTCCGGGTCCATCTTCATATGGCTCATTAATTAAAATCTCTACACCACTACCTTCACCAGAACTTTCATCCCTACTCTTTTTGGCAATCATATACAGCTGAGCGATCCGGTATTCCTCTACCGTTAAGGGCAAAGGTATTCGGTACTCCTTAATAAGCATTTTGATTGTTGATTATGCTACATTCCTGAAACAAACAAAGACAATGCCAATTATTATTTTTACTGTTAAGTGTTAAAACTACCTTCAGTTACTTTTTTATTTACAAAGAAAATAGTTACTGAAGGTAGTAGAAAGTAGTAAGATAGGTAGAAGATAGTACCAACCAAGGTATGATTACAATGATTTGATTTATTTGGATAAGGTAATCAAAATACCAGGCTATTATATTAGTACACTTTTAAATTACATTTTGATTTTTTCAAATACCATTTAAAAGTTATCATAAATTTAAACAAAATGTTAATTTAAAATGAGCACTGTGCTCTTCTTGACTCCAATGATTTTATCTACAACAGAGAATAGAGACACGCTAGTGCTTGTCAAGCATAGATGACATTGGCATTACAAAGGTTAAACAAGTGAAAAAACCACCTGCACATTATCCATATGTTCCTGTGTTATATATATATTGTATATTATGTTGTTTTAAAGTGACTCCTGATAACACAAACAAGCAGTTAATAGTGGGAGCTAGGAAAATTTGATGATGGATGTAATAATAATGTACTTTTTTTTATTCAAATACTTAAACATAGGATTTTACTTCACATAGAAGACAATACAAATCACACTATAGAATTGAGTGGGGTAATTTGTTGAAAATGCAAATGCCATGAAAAAATGTCTTAAATTATGTGACTTGCTTTCTAATAGTGTATAATATGCTCGATTAATGGATATTGAATGTATTAAAATGACATAAGCTAATCTATAGTTTCTTAAGTTAATGTTATTTTCACACATTTAGCATGACATTAGCTTATGCAGTAACTTGTCTAAGGCTGCTGGAATGACAAGCAATGCTTTATATGAGATGTTTGTCAACTTCATTATCATTTTATGCAGATTCTAATATACATGGTTACAGGTTAAGTCCCTTCAATCTCATAAGATCCATGATGGATCTAGTGATGTATTTTTTTTTGTTGGATCCTGATTTGAAGGTCTAGATCTACTGAGATTATTTCCTTTATTCCCACTAGTTCTGTTGGACAGTTCTGTTGACCGAACTAATGGGAATTTTTATCCCACTAGTTCTGTTAATAATTAGCTTGACTTTTTAACAGAACTAATGGGAATATTTCTTCCCACTTGTTAATAGTGTTCGTGTATAAAAAGTACTTAAATAATGACCCTTTTATTTAAAATATAAAACTTTAAATGGTTTTAGATAGATAACCAAGGTAACATAAATTGCAATGTGACACAAATGTACAATAAGGCAGTCTTATCTTAGGCGGCTAAAAGCAATCTCTAAAAAAATACATCACTAGATCCATCATGGATCTAAGGATATTTTGAGAAAAAAAACTCAGTAGATCCACACCCTAAATTTAGGATCTACTGAGAAAAGTAAATCTCAATAGATCCATCATGGATCTGGCCAATGGATCTTATGAGATTGAAGGGTTAAGTCGACCTAAATCCTTTAAGAGGTTGTAGTTCCCATCATTCCTGACTGATTTGACTATTACTACTATACTCTATTTTCAAAACTTAACCGTTCTCGAATTATCGGCTTTTGATTTTTTTAAATCATAATTTCAGATTTTTTATCTAATGTCCCCTTTTTTTGTTTTGTGCCTAGTTTTATTTTGGTTTTCGCTATTTTTGTGTAGAAGATTAGATGCTTAATTAATTTAAACCATAAACCTGCAAGTAACTATACTAACTGAGTCGTAGTAGATAGTCAATTGTTTAAACAATGAATTAATTTGAAAAAGTTTTTTCTTTCTTTGTAAGATATTTAAAAAAAAGTCTATGACAGATGTGATGCACATGTACCTACTAAGAAATATCTACGGTTCTTCAGCTTTCCAATAAGGTAAATATCTACGGTTCTTCAGCTTTCCAATAAGGTATAATAAACATAGGGTTTTATTAGTATAATCTAAGAAAAACATTGATGAAATACTACGCTTAATTATCGTTATTGTTTGGAAATAAAATAAAACAATCCAATAGGTAACAAATTAGGTTTATTGATCTTGATAACAATAATGGCCTGCGCAGACGACGGACTTTTCTCCGAAAAAAGTACGCTCGGCAAATAAAAAGTCCGTCACGCCAAGATTTACCGCGAACTCAACGCACACGGTGTGCGATCATTTGTTCGTTTATCATCGTGCTTACGTACGTCACTCTCGAGCGCACAACGCAGACTAAAGTCCGCCATGTGCGTTGCTTCGCCTAGTCACACGAGTCCTATTTCTTTCGGGGACTCCACTGTACTTTTGTCCAGTCCGCTCTCTGCATGTCCTCGGTGATTCGGGGGATTTTTTGTACGCGGTACTTTTAATCCCTCGTTTGCGTTACTCGATACAGTAGTAAGCGATCTATTTTAGCGGAAAAAAAGTCCGCGGACAAAAATCCCTCGTCTGCGCAGGCCATAAATGTTCCACATTCCTCTGTTTCGCACACATACACGCATTCTGTGTATTAGGCCACTTTTTACAATACCAGTAGTTAGTCCTCTTCTTATTTCGTTAGCGACATCAATAATTTTTTGTCTTAAAACATCAATTGATTGTATTAGGTTCGGTTGATTGTACACCAAACTTTTCATATGTCCCCACACATAAAAATCCATGGGGGTTAAGTCTGGACTCCTGGCTGGCCAGGGTGTAGGTCCACCTCTTCCGATCCACTTATTGGGATAATTTGTGACACCCATTGTGTTGAAACCACATGTCACAAATTAAATTTAATGGTAATTCTTCGAGCAAATCAGATAAATCTTGTCTCAAAAAATTTTCATAATTCTCTCCATCCAAATTTTGAGGTAGAAAGTAAGGTCTAATGGTTAATGGTTAGAAATTATTCCCACCCACACTAAAACGTCTCTGTGATTCCTTTATTCTTTTTTATTGGGATTTCTTTAAGATTTTGGAGTCCAATAATGTGCGTTATGATAATTAGTTATCCCGTCTTGATCGAATTTCAACTCATCAGTCCACAAGATGCTTCTTAAAAACGACGGATCTTCCAAATCTGCATTGAGCATAAATCTACAGAAGTCCAGCCTCCTTGCAGGATCTTCTTCTTCAATGACATGTACTGTCGAGTAGTGGTAGGGGTAGAGACCGGTATTATGCACCGTAAACCACACTTTCCACTGTAAGAGTCCAAGTTCTCGAGCAAAAACATTGGTGGACGTAGTCGGATCCTGTCGGAATCGTCGAACTATCTCATTATCTTGCTCTTCATCGTCATCATTAACACGTGGTCTACCCAGGTCTGTTCGTCGCCTTGAAACAGAGCCAGTCTCTCTAAGTCGTCGGTAAACTCCGTCAAAGACACTAATATCCGGTATCGGACGGCCAGGATAACGTGCTATGTATTCTTCACGGGCTCGTAAAGATACACAGTTGGAGTACCCATAACATATCAAAATATCAGCATATTCCTCGTTCGTAAAGGTCGTCATCTTCAACAGTTCCAAATCAGAAGCACAAATCAAGGTCCAGTAAACAAGCACAGTCACAAATAAGAGAAATAGTCCAGAAAACAAGCCAAGTCGAGAAAAAAACAAAGAGCACCAAGTATCGCATCTACCACGGACGAATCGCGTAAGCAGACTAACTAACAAAACACAGAATAATAAAAAAATTGTTATTACATGGATTTACTTTCTCACTCATACCCGTTTACAATAAAAGACCCACCCATTGCAGGACAATAGGCGCTGCAAACGAATTAAGGTCTTCTACCTGAGTGTCTTTGTTTGAAGTTTTTTCCGAGAATCCTAATAATACCCATATATTTTAACATACAACTGAAGCACACCTGAGTGTCTTTGTTTGAAGTTTTTTCCGAGAATCCTAATAATACCCATATATTTTAACATACAACTGAAGCACATCTGTCCTAGACTTTTTTTTAAATATCTTACAAATAAACTTATTCAAATTTATTCATTTTTTTAACAATTGACTGTCTACTACGACTCAGTTGGTATAGTTACTTGCAGTTTTATGGTTTAAAATAATAAAGCACCTAATTTTCTACACAAAAATAGCGAAAACCAAAATAAAATTAGGCACAAAACAAAAAAAGGGGACATTAGATAAAAAAATTCGGAACGTATGATTTAAAAAAATCAAAAGCCGATAATTCGAGAACGGTTAAGTTTTGGACATAGGGTTCCATAGTCAAATCAGTCAGGAATGATGGGAACTACAACCTCTTAAAGGATTTAGGTCGACTTAACTTGTAACCCTGTATAATATTGCGTACTTAAATTTTATGCAAAGACTACTTGCCAGACATTTCTGAGGGATTGCTTTCTTATCATCTCAAATCTTTCAATATATATTAATGTATCATAAATATAGCAAATACATATTAATCCCTCAACCCCCAAGCGACAACCGGTTGTCGCGATAACAATTGATTTTAATTGTGTCTGGAATATCCGATCGTCAAAGGATTAATAATATCTATTAAAGTTGCTCTTTTGCCAGCAATTATTAATCCCTCAACCCCCAGGAGGCACTCGGTGCCACAATAACAATTGATTTCAATTGTGTCTGGAATAACTCACGATCAAGGGATTAACATTAAACCTCAACAAGTTATTTCCCTGTAAATTTTCATACTATGAATAAGAAAATAAATTGCAATCTAAATCTGTGAATAAATTATTTATTTTGGGTAGGTAAGTACTAAGTACTTTTACTTATTCATACTTTTGTTATTTCATTGTGATTAAAACTATTAATATAGCACTATTCAATGTTTGTAGGGAAAGAAAATGTTAAATTGTAGTTAGAATCTTTCAAATATTACATTCATCTATTTTGCACAATAGGTCTTGTTCGTTAACTACCTCTATTATGAAACCTTAGTAAATACGGGGCGTTGACAAAATTCATTTTAATTTACCTTAAATAATAGGTCACGTAGATGGCTCACTACTCCATGATTATGATTTTTTGTGCTCACTTCACTTCATTTTATTTTCATCACCACAACATTATCCGCCTTTCCCGATTTTCAAAGGATGAACTTTGACATTTTAACACGCGCAATGGAAAAGTGTCCTAACTGCCGTCACTCCTTTCATGGAATTTCACTTCTTTGCAATGTAAAGTTAAAAAAAAGTGTCTGTGCCATTTATTGAACAAAAAGAGGGTTTGTGCCGTGCTTTATTAACGTAAGCTATTCAGGGAATAATCTAACAACGAACAGGCTGAATGTAAATAAATAGTACCTACTATGTTATGATGTTTAACCTATCTATACGCCAGATCGTAGATTGGAACGCTGTTGATTCTGCGTACAGTTTACAATTTGTGTTTACAATCAAATAACTAAATCTCAACCTTATCACTAATGCAATAAATGCTATGTGATATGAAAACTGTCAGTTTTCAATGGGTGATACGTAAACTCGTATTTATACTCCGTACTTCTATTTTGGGCTTTTGCGATATTATGTTCTAAAAAATGCCTTAACAGTAAAGTCAGATGAAAAACGTCATGATGGCTGGCAGCCTTTTTTATTATTACACTTGTAGTAAATCGGTTTGTGGGTGTGTATTAATCCCTCGATCGTGAGTTATTCCAGACACAATTGAAATCAATTGTTATCGTGGCACCCGAGTGATAAATAGACACCCACACACCAATTTAATTCAAGTGTACATGGAAAGTAACGAAAAATCAGTTTTAATTTTTCAACCGACATACCTTTTTTCTCCAAGTGAATTTCGACATGCTGTCTTGTGATAATTTTAACTACTCCCTAAGGGCAAGAAAGGCCAACATAGTTCATAATGCTACAGTCCATATTTTTTTTGGGTACGCCGTCCATACATTATTACCTATTATCTTTTTACCTGTCGACTTCTCTGACATTATAGAGCTAAGAAGGGAATGGATAACTTTGGGACGTCTAAAAGCGCCTCCTCCAGGGGCCTATTTGCAGAAATAAAAATGATTGTTGGTGATACAAATGGTCTCTAAAACAGAATTGGTTTAGCAATGTTATTTGTTGTTATGTGTTTCGACATAAAAATGCAACTTTTCGGTTTGTCGATAGTTATGCCTACCAGTAACTTACCGCTGATGTTATTTAGACCGCAAATTTTGTTGCTCCTAATCCAGGGTTCCTGGATCAGGGCGCCGGTCTTGTTATTTGAATCCAGTGCCCTTCGCAGGGTGGCCGCCGCGATCTCCTTGTGCTGGAGGTTTGTTTGTATGACGTTGTAGGTTGAGGTGGGGCTAGGGAATACGCAGGACGTCATCTTCGTCGATGGTGTCTTCCTCTGCACTTGGCATTGAGCTTGCCTCCACTTTGCTCGGACCCCTTTGGGGAGCCGAGGTGGACGGCTCTGGATCTGCCACTTCTGTCGCGTCACTCACTGGTGCAGGTTTGGTTTTGGCCGGTTCCGTCGGCCCAGAGTCAAATAAGCGGAGGTAACCACTCCCCGCCATCTATTATAGACTGTTACTGTTCTTCAGGGATTCCAAAGATGAGGTGAACTTCCTTGTCCTTGGAACCTTCCTAAAGCTGTTTACTGTCCACAGTCACGTCCAGGCACTACCACAAGTCCACTTTGCTCTGGGCAGCGAGGGCTTTGTTTGTGTAGCGTGGTGGCCTCGGTGATAGGGGTGTGTAGAAGGAGCCCAGCTTTGAGCCTCTTCATGAGTTAGGACTGTTTTATGACCGACAGTGTCGTTCTCGGCACTAGTGAGGTCATCGTTTTGACTGCGTTCTCTAGCCAGCTCTGCGCGTGCTAATTATCAAAACAGATCGCGAGAGCCCCCTCCAGCAGGAAGGGATTCCCACGAAATGACGGAGCCTGTACGCTCAGAGACGGTGGAGATATAATGGCTTGCAGCCTTGCAGGATGCTGTCGTCGAGAGCCTCCCTAAGCCGATCCACCTGGCCCCCAATCCCGCTAAATTACAAATGGCTCAATAGAATCGCAATTGCATCGCAATTGTATATTTTGACACATTTATTATGGTAGTAATGTCAAAATATGCGATTGCGATGCAATTGCGATTCTATTGAGCCATTTGTAAATTAGCGGAATTGGGGCCCTGGGTTTGCGTGAGGTCCCTTGGCGGGACGGTGGTTATCGCTATCTTCAGATGCGATTGACTCGCATCTGCATAGCTCACCGTCTGCCTCGGTTTGGCATCGGTTTTCGCGCGTTTGGCATCCCCCTGGGAGACTGGGTCTCGTTTGCTCAAGCATACTTAGTAAAAGCTCGCCCTTTCGGGCCCATACCAGTCTCACCAGGCTGCTCCTTTTCAGGGGCAATGCTAGCTATTGCAGCGTACTTCGATCTAATGATGAAATTGGATAGGAAGGTTTAGGAGAAAAGGATTGTTGTTGTGTGTGTTGTGTGTTCCGGGTTCGGCGTGGAACCACGTGAGTGTATGTGGTGAGGAAGAGTGTTTGTGTGTGTCCCTGGTGTGTATGAAAAACTGGCTACAGATTTAAGTATGCCTGCTTTGCAGATCCTTGGCTCCTCGTGCTCTGCATTCATATCTACCCTCACCATTTACCCGGACTTGGGACCGGCACTTTGGTATATTACTACTACTAGTTGTATTATATTATCTGTGCTACTACATAGTTGAAATAAGGTGGTTGGTTTGTAGCTTTGTAGCCATCTTATTAATCTATAATTTCACGAGGAGAATAATTATTTTCGATTAAAACCTCGAAGAACGAAACATGAATAAGCGGTATAGTTTAAAATTTAAGATTACTCTCTGAAATTTTACTTACCTGCCGAGTTCTCTTAAACATAGCTAAGAAGGGATAACTTTGGGACGTGTAATAGCGCCTCCAGGGGCCTATTAGCAGGAATGAAACTATTTTTATTTACTGATTTTAGGTGATTCAAATCATCTCCCTACTACCTAATAAAATAGGGTACTTGAGGGGCATTGAGGCAACAACATAGTACCTACCAATGATATTTTAAAGTATTTTTTATATAATATCATTAGTACCTATTTAGTTAGACTGATTGTGTGATACTTGTAGTGTGCAGTGCAATCTGTGCAATGCAGTGGCAGCAAATGTAAGTGCGGTTTATGAATACCTACCTCTTTACAAGATGGTATGGACACAAGAAAATCAATAACAGTCGTCGTTAAATTAAAGAGCTACTATTGTATTATAAATAAGTACATCATTATTAGGTAGGTACCTGTAGATAGGTCAGA
The DNA here is from genome assembly GCA_949315895.1 of Anania crocealis. Classification (NCBI taxonomy): domain Eukaryota; kingdom Metazoa; phylum Arthropoda; class Insecta; order Lepidoptera; family Crambidae; genus Anania; species Anania crocealis. Next base: position 6,382,792 of record OX438856.1, read on the forward strand.
TTAACGATATGAAATAGCAATACTTAGTAGTACCTAGGTAACCTATGTACATATTTATTTAGATTTCGTAAGTTAAGTAGGTAGGTACCTAAGTAGTTATATTATTTGGAGATGTCCAAAAAATTACCCAGAATCGACAGGAATGAAATGTGTACCAATGGATTAGCATTTAAATATAATATAATGTTGCCAAAGCGGCAACCCTGAAATCGTTATAGTATAGGAGCTAGGAGCAAAATAAAATAAGTAAAAAATTCGTATAAAACAATAATAAAAATAAGTTTACGTTGTATCACTTGTGTTATACATGATAATTATCATCAACACATTTCACAAGCAACAGCAACATAGGTAATAACAACATCATATTATTAAATCACAACATAACAAAGAACAGAGTCTTTGATAGAGTTTTGTATATTTTTTTCTTTTGGCCCTTAGATACTACAATCGTTATAGTACTGTGTGTATTATTGGTAATTCTGTTGCTAAAAATTGCAAATATAATAATAATTGGTATAGTATAGGAGCTAAAAGCCAAAAAAACTAAGTTAAAAATCGTTTAAAAATAATAAAAATAGGTACGTTATGTTGTGGGTGAAAATATCGTTGTTATTATAATTATGTATATCATTAAAACTTATCAAAATAAGACTTACATTATAAAAATAAATGATTTAACAACGACGGCTTTGCTGATATCATTGTGATTTCCAAATAAACTATGGTATTGTTGGAATCATTGGAATCATATTCAAAAAAACAAAGAGATAGAACTTGCTTATTCTATGTACTTATAAGAAAGAGAGAGAAAATCCACGCTACTCAGTTGCTACCTGGCTATTACGCGCGGGCGCGGCGCGGCGTACGGGGTGACGTGGGGGGCGGGGCGGTGTGGCAGGCAGGTAACGACTATTTCCCGTCGCAGTCCTTCGTTTGTTTTCGTTGTGATCTATGTGCTTTGTTATACTCCGTGGATTTTAACTTAACCTCTGATTTTGTATACTGGACACTGATTTTTCTTGTCGATTCGAAACTGTGGCGCGTTTAACCGGACTCCAATTTTCTCTGTGACTGGATATTGTTTAAAATGGATGAACGTAACCGTTGTGTGACTTGTCCCCGTTTTATTCTACAAAGGCGGCATCATGTTTTGTCCCTCAAGTATCTGGAGTCACACCGGGACTTCGTGGAGCATATGTTTAGCACTTTACAAGTGCCATAAGAAGTAAGTACTCTGGTTACTTAATTACATATAATATAATATGTATTTTCATCTTAACTTATAATCAAGGCAACACCCCCATGTCAGCGGGGGTGTGTAATATATAGTATAACAACATATCGTATAAAGATCAAAACATATACAACTGGGATAAATCATTTAGTATAACAACCGTTTAATAGAATATTCACATGATATAATGCTAAAAACAAATAAATTTTATTTAGTATAATAACATTTATTATAACGTTCATTTACGATAACACCCCTTTTATATAACATTTAAAACAGATAATGATTACTTGATACAAAATCATCAAAATGCAGAATTTAAAGATACCAAATACTATAAATTCCGAATCTTAAATAGTACGAAATGCCATAAATACGCAGGCAAGTAGGTATGCATGCACGTAAGCAGGCAAATATGCATGCATGCAGGGTAGCATGCATGGATGCAGGCTAACAAGCATACAATATGTATGCAAGCAAGCAACCATGCATGCAGGCAAACAGCATGCTTGCAGACAATCATCATTGCATGCATGCAAGCAAGCAGCATGCATGCATGCATGCAAGCAAGCAGCATGCATGCATGCATGCAGGCAAGCAAGCATGCATTTGTTTTGCTCTTCTCCGGCGCTGCGGGAAGTGCAGTCCTTCCGCCCTTGCGTAACAAATCTCTGGCACCCACACTCGCTTCCGCAGCTTCGGCTTGTTGGTCGCCTTCGGCGACCAGCCTCAGCCGCTACAGCTCGCCCGGGCGCCCGAGCTTCATTACTGCGAGCGAGGACTGCACTCCCTCCGCGCCTCCGGATTTTAAATTGCACTCTAGTGTAGGGCAGACAAGTACCACGGCGGAGGACCACGGCGAGTCGGGATTCAACCAAATTCTGAATTTTAGCAATGTATGTCAGTACGGTTATTTCTTTTAATCAATATTTAAAACGGTTTTATCTCAAATTATAGATAAACGAAATGATGCGTATAACATACAAATTTATATCAAATGAACGATATATAAAATGAGTTTTATTCCAAAATGTTTTATTTGTTTTGAATGTTATACTAAATAGTATTTAATAAACTGTATGTTATGTAAAGTAATCGTTATGTCAAACAAAATTATATCATGTGTTGTTGTAACAAATGGTCATTATGTAAAGTGATCGTTATTAAAGTTTGATTATATCAAATGATTTTATATCACATGAGTCGCACCCTGTCAGCGGCGTCGCTCGACACGGCGTGTTGCGTCATGTTTTATTTGGATTAGTATAGAATAGTAAAAATTCAACTAACACAATAACTACGAGTAATATTCGTCTTCATTTATGTTCTCGTTTATAATAATGAGTCTAGTTTCGCGTATTTTCATGTGTTTACTATAGATGTAAAACTTACGTTGTATACATATCAGATAGTATACCATAAACAATAGGTAATTTAAAATGAATGTGAGACTAACGAGGGAATGTTATTGCTTATTTCAGATCGCATTTGATGGCTCCAGAGCTATTTGCCATCTGTGCTGGCAGCACATAGACTATAGCTTAAGACGACCTCCTCCACCACCACCCAGACCTCCAACTGCATCGATATCTACACCTGGCTTCGCACGCGCAGCAAACACGTCACGACGATGTATTGTCGACGATTGTAGGAGTTTGGAACTTCGCGCTGTGCCCAATGGGGGCTATCGCTAGTGAATTTGCCACTAGAGGCGCTAGTGTCGCGTGAGGTCTAATATCATTCACTTTGTACTGGTTTTAGCGGAATTTGTTGCATAAATTATATTTTTTTTAATTTACCTTCTGGAAAGTGATCTCCTTCGTAAAATATCGCAAATATGGATTATTTGGCGATTAATGTGAACGCTTTAAAAGCGGAATTAAGAAAAAGCGCAAAAATAGGCGGCCTCAAGAGCAACTATTTCAGAAGTTAGTTTGTTGATATCAAGATAGTTATTTATAAACAATATAACCTTAATTAGATTCATGTTAAAACACTTTGTTTCGGCGCCAATCGCCTTTGACAGCTATACCACCGGACCTCAGTCTACAGTGGCGCCAACTGGTGAGCAAAGAAACGGTAGTCCCCATTCAATGAAAGTGTATATTTTAAGCTACTTTCATTTATACATACCACCTCTTGCACGGATATGTTCACACCACTTAAGAAATACGACTTGGGAGGACTTACCAGGAAACATCGCCAGATGTCAAGACGATTTCAGAGGCGAGAACTTACGCGATATAGTAGAGTTATACACTCAGGCTCTCGAAAAAAAAAAACTGCTGGATTTTGAAAAAAATTATGAATTAAGTCCGGACGAACTTCATAATTGGATCGGTATAAGTCACCAGCAATTCTATAGAATATTAGAAGAAACCCCTTCTTTACAAGAACGATCTAACAAAAACACAATCTTGGGTATCTATTTATCTAAACTGAGAATATCATTAAAACTTATCACAATAAGACTTACATTATGAAAATAAATGATTAACAACGATATTCTCACCCACAACATGGCTCTTAGCTCCTATACTCTACCAATTATTTTTATATTTGCAATCTTTAGCAACAGAATATTACCAATAATACACACAGTACAGTAGTACACAATTAATAAGGCTCACCGATGTACCTGCGCAGAAGCCGAATTTAAGAAGCGCGGGAAATGCTATTGACCAATCGGCATACTCCACCCACGGCGCGTCTTTTTCCTGTGCCGGTATTGGTCGGTCGCCGTGTCATGTTTGCGCGCGCCGCGTCACGTGTTATTAGTCACCATACTTCTGAGTGTATAAACGCGTTGTTTTTTAGAAGTCTATTTATTTATTTAAATACTCTTTTTAACTTTATTAGTAAACTAGCTGATGCCCGCGGCTTCGCGCGCGTTGTATTTGATCTGTTACAAAGTTTTCGTCACGACTCAACCCCCTCCCCTCCACTCTTTTCCTCCACTTCCTTTGCCTACGGTGCCGAGGGTGCCCATCTCGGGCGAGGTGATGGTGGGCACTTAGTGGGAGCCGATACGTCGTTGCCGACTTACCGGGGCCCGTTGATACAATAGTTGGATAAAGGAGCCGATTTAAACTATCGTTTTAGGGATCCGGTGTTGGTTCTCCTAGCGTACCGTGGTCCAAGCGAACTCGCACCACATCTGTTTGCATTTACATGAAATTTGAAGTAAAACATCATTTGAAGCTTTAAAAACTGCCAATGCTGTAGTACAACAAATCATTCAAAGCAGCTTGCAAGGCTTTATTCGAATAAGATCAACACTGGCGTAGAGCCCTGGAAGAAGTGGCACTGTGTAAAACACCACATTCTTAATTTTTAACCAAGTAGGTAAATCCATTTTCCTCGATCCATAAGCGTTAAAAAGGCGATTTACAAAGACAATTTGCTTGCATACTACGTTTGGATAAAAGACCTAGATCGGACGGTGAACGACGACCTAGACGGTGTAGTACCAGTATCGGTGTAATTATAGAGCTCTGGAAAAGGCAGTCCTATATCATTCTCATATGTCACCGTTTTTCACCCCCTGATATATTAAATTATAAAAAAATCCTTATAAACAACATTACAAAATTTATACCAAAAAGATAACGTAGTTTCACAAAACTTTCATGTGGGATGTGGGTTCGAGGCATGAATGGTAGAGGATGATAAGCAGGATAAACTATAGTGTTCAGAAACTTGACAGGATAGTGATCTGATTCGTCTGTACTGACCACTGTGTCTATAAATTGTTGTTTATTTCTTCAGCTTCAAATGATATCAGCAAAACATCATTAATTACTACTGCTTGGTCATTATGGTGGTGGTAGCTATTCCTAAGTTGAACAACACGGAATTATGAAGTGAGGTGTTTTTTTTCTCAACGTTTTATTTTCATGTTTTAAAAGTTTCTTTTTTTTAACTTTGCCAGTACCTCAAAAGCGGTGCGTCCTAGAAAAATAAATCGTTACTAAATAGAAGTTTATCAAATTATCTTCTAAATGGAAGCTTGTCAAATGGTCTACCAGTCTATATTGATTTAATCCACCAGTCAGCTGCGTAGTGTTGTTGCAACACACCTGTTACCTATTTCTGCTTGAGATACGGGTCTATGCCCAGTTTAGTACTTTTGTACCTACTGCTTAATATAGTTGATCATGTCATATCAGTGTAATTCCATACACTTTTTTTAGATTTCCCAACATTTGTCTCTACCGTATAAACAAAAATCGGCCAAGTGCAAGTCGGACTCGCGCACGAAGGGTTCCGTACCATTGACTACGTAAACAACAGTAGGTACCTACATTAATTTAGTTAATGTTGTGCCTACCTGCATAGGGAAAGAGATTTTTTTTCCCTACGCTACCTGTTACCATTTATTGATCTCAAGCAAAAATAGGCATTTCTTGTATATGAACGCCCCTTAAATATTAATTTTATTTTTTATTTTAAAGTTAGAAATATGACTGAGTGTTTTGTGAATATTTCAAGTGCCTACCTGTTGCCATTTTTAATATCGAACAAAAAATCGCGTTTGATGTATGGGAACCCCCCCTTTAATATTTATTTCGTTTATAGTATTTGTTGTTATTGCGGTAGCAAAAATACAACTGTCTAGCTATCGCGGATCTTGAGATACAGCTTGGTGACAGGAAGACGGACAGACGGACAGACAGCGAAGTCTTAGTAATAGGGTTCCGTTTTTACCCTTTGGGTAAAAACGGAACGTAACGAACGAACTGAACGTAATGATTAAGTTCTAAATAATACCATTCTTATAGTAAGTACTAATATATAATTTATTTTCTGAATATGTAGGTACAATATAATAGGTAAATATAGATAAGACAGTCAATAGGAATTTTCAAGTTTTGTCAAATTTTCGTTACATAGCCTCCTTATTTCTTCGTCAACTTTGTCCTTCAGGGTGTATCGAATGCGTCGCGGCTAGATGAAAATTGGTGTCACATTTTCTTGAATCACTAATTGAGCTTTATAGTTTGATATGCAAACAAGAGTTCCGTCAAACACCATTGTTAAATCTTCTAGTAATCTGTCCAATTTTGAGTTGTTGATGATTTACTAACTGATTTTTTTCTAACTCCTCAAATTCTAACTTATAAGGATCCCGTGGAGCGCATAAATATAATATAATACGTTTTTTTATGTAATTCTGGGCTCAAAGATGTTAGAAACGTGTATTACGATATCGATATCATCACATCTGTTCAGTTTTAAGTAAGTATCCAACCGTTTAATGATGTTTTTGAATGTTTCTTCCTTGTCTAATGGTACTAAGTTCAATTTAGAAGTCCTAATATTTGTTTGTGACCCACCTTTGCTCTTCAGTATCTTCTGCATACATGGAATTGTTTCGTGCTATCGAATTCAAACTCTTGCTTTTAGTTTAAGCTGTGTTGTAATATCCTGAAGGTCATCTTCAATCTCATTTTCCAACTGTGGGTCATCAGTAATATTATTTGTAGTCGTATCTCTTCCAAATTATTCTTGGTAATTGTGTTCATTTGTCACTGGTCACAAACTGGTCACTCACTAATTTTAATTCATAATCAGGAATTTCTCGTAGGGTTTGTATCTGGCAGCCGAATTTTGTAATGCAGCCTTTAATTAAATTTTGTGTACGTTTTAATTTAGTTAATTCACCCATTTCGGCGCTAATTATTAAATTCTAAAATAATACCATTCTATTTGTAAGAATGATATTTATTTTCTGATTGACACATTGAATGTCATAACAAACTAAGTGAAGTCAGAGAGTACAAATATGTAAAGAGTATGGATATACCGCAGAACCGAACAAACTTTGCCCCCATTTTTTATCCCCTCAAAAATTAAATTTTCAAAAATCCTGAAAGACGTAATTCATAATTTTTAATCAGGTAGCTGGATACCAATTTTCATCGACTTAGCTTTAAAACTGACGGAGTTTCATACAAACTTATGGGGCCCTTTTTACCCCCTTAGAGGCGGAATTTCCAAAATTCCTTTCTTAGTGCTCACCTACACTATAAAAGGAAGCACGGTTAAAATTTTCAGATTTTAAATCCCAGTAGTTTGGGCTGTGCGTTGATATGTCAGTCAGTCAGTCATTAAATCAGTTTTCATTTTTATATATATAGATAAGATGAATATTTTATTCCCCGTACTTCCGTTAAAATTGGCCTGCAGTGTAATTATGTAAGGGGTGGGTCACGCGCAAGTGAGATGGATAACAGGTGCACTGTACTTTGCACCCTAAAACTATTTAACATAAGTCTGATTTAAAGTTTTAATCGTCCTTCGGTAATAATCGGAATAGTTCGTCCTTGTCTGCGTAGCCGAAGATTCACGACGCGCCTTATAAAATGTGTACTACTGTACTATAACGATTGTAGTATCTATGGGCCAAAAAATACAAAAACAGAGTCTTTGTTATGTTGTGATTTAATATGATGTTGTTATTATATATGTTGCTGTTGCTTGTGAAATGTGTTGATGATAATTATCATGTAAAACTAGAGTTGTAAAATGACTGAATCTGACCAGTCACAATTGTCATAAACCTTATATGACCGGTCATTTACAGTCAAATTCAGTCAATTTGACTCAAATGTTACTGTATTGTCTACTTCCAACCTCTGCCAAATAATTGATTTATTTGGGCACCCAAGTAAGGTTTTATTTATTATTATTTCATTAGAGAATAAGACTGCCTCAAAGTAGGCACGCGGCGATGCGACGTTGCCATTTCGCCCGTAATGCATAGAGGATCGGGGGCAGGGAGCACGCGGCGATGCGACGTTGCTATTTCGCAGGTAACGCGCGCGGGGTGCGGGGCATCGCGCCGAAACATCGGGGCATCGAAAACAAACCTACATTTTAAAATGTTCATTACAACCCTTTTTTGTTGTGTTTCAATTTAAACCTATAACGATTTCAGGGTTGCCCCCTTGGTAACATTATATTATATTTCAATGTCAATCCATTGATATGGGTTGGGTTTTTGGTCCATACATTTTTGGACATCTCCTTTGGACGCAAAGATTTTTTGTAGTTCCCTATCCGCTCTGTCGAGCTGGATTCTACAAAATATCTTTAGATGTAAGTAAGTACTTAACTTTACTATCTGCATAATAACATAATATTAAATAGTAAGTAAGTACCTACATACCTACGTTGAGGTGCGTGAGAGTGGTAATTGGTAGGTAAACATCCTAGTGCAGTACGAACGTTTCAAAAGTCTGATGGTTAAATGTACCCTGAATACCAATACCATACTTATTTGTAAGCCTATTGGTTAGGTTTCATAGGTACCTAACTCATTGTTTTTATGGCAATTTTTATGGATGTACGGTTGATATAATCAAGCTAGAACTTTTTGAAACTGACAGATTACGTAGGTAGGTTAAAGGTATTATGGATAGGTAAATCACTCAAAGGACACAGAACGTAGTGATTACTTGCTTAGTGGACACAGACTTGGCAGATTTAAAAGCAAGCTGATGGGCTGGAGTTATGTTCTGTGGGCTGGAGCCCGTGGCTCCAAAGATTTTAAGGTCAATTTGCAAATGCTATAAAAAAAATAGAGTAGGTATCTACCTACCTAACTAAAATGTGACACGAAAATGCAATGAACTCGTATTTCGCTCGATAGCCCCAACTCAATTATTTTTGAAATAGGTAAAACACGTAATTTATTAAAGCTGCATGTTTTTATTTTCTTACGTAGGTACCATTATGAAAATCTTGAACAACTTAACTTATTCGCGAATGGGACCAAATACCTAGGTACTAATAAGGCCAAATGCGAATGAGACTAAATGAAAATAGACCAAGAGCTAGTGGACCCTCCGAGTAACGGTATGTCTGTATAAGCCTAGAAATTCTTATGGTGATGACTGATGAGTCATAGCTTGCTTAGTACAATAACCATCACCTGGCACGCCTTAGCCCTACACGTCATCAACCCCTATAAGTATTTTTGAAAGTGAAGGCATCATTTGAGAAAATCTTGTTCCTGTAAGCTTCAGCAGAGAGGATCTCCGTTCTTTAAGAGAGGCCATGGTAGAGCAAACTAACTTGACCTTAAGTTATGTCTTCCAATGGGGTGACAACAATATGGTCAATTTAAATGCAACCAAAACGCAGGCGTGCCTGTTCTCCGCAAAAAGGAGTCCTTTCATCATGCATGCATGACTCCTACTCTAAGGGGTACCACAGTAAAAGTTACCGACAGCTTAGACCTTCTTGGTATGAAATTAACATCCGACCTTAACTTCGGTGACACTATTGAGTCTAAAGCCAAAAGTGCGGCCAAAAAGCCGGAAATCCTGAATAAGGTTAAGCGATTCTTCACGCCGGAACAGTTCTTGATTCTATATAAAGCGCAAGTTTCCTAGCATCATTATAGAAAATGTATGTAAACAACTTCAGACTGGTGCCTATCTTCGCATACTACATTTTTTTTTAAATATACCTTCTCTGGCTTGTTTAAGGTGCATAATAAGTTAACACATTCTTAGTCGGTTAGACCTAACGTAAGTATGCCATGGAAATGTTTATTATTAGCAGTAAGGCATACCATAGACGAAGTTAGGGGAAAATACCCATACTTCGCCTAACACCTTTACGTGTTTTTTTTAGCAAGTTTACTAATGAAATTCAAAGCTTTGACGGTCTATAATGATAGCTAGGAATACCTTACATAGATTTTTTTACTATCTTGGCCTGACATGCACCTAAATTTGATGATTTTTAGGAAAATGTTTCAAAAACCGGGCGAAGTTACAGGACTCGACGGTACCTACTTGTACTCCCATAGCATCTTCTTCTCGCCTGTCAAGGACTTTGCCAGAACCACCTGTCATTGTATGTACCAACTTACTTTAAATCGCTTACAGAAACACGTATATAAATTTCAACTTTACAGTAAAAGGATACCTATTACGAGTTTTTCAATGGGGACTACCGTTTCTTTGCTCATCAGTTGGCGCTACTGTAGACTGAGGTCCGGAGGTATAGCTGTCAAAGGTGATTTACGCCGAAACAAAGTGTTATATCTTGAATCTAATTAAGGTTATAATGTTTATAAATAACTATCTTGATATCAACAAACTAACTTCTGAAATACTCGTAGTTGCTCTTGAGGCCGCCTATTTTTGCACTTTTTCCTAATTCTGCTTTTAAAGCGTTCACATTAATCGCCAAATAATCCATATTTGCGATATTTTACGAAGGAGATCACTTTCCAGCAGGTAAATTAAAGAAATTATAATTTATGCAACAAATTCCGCTAAAACCGGTGAAAAGTGAATGATATTGGACCTCACGCAACACTAGCGCCTCTAGTGGCAAATTCACTAGCGATAGCGACGGACGCATTTTACTGGCTGTTGGTAAGACTACCTGGGTAGGAAGAAGTTCAGAAGTATATACAACGTGTTCCTTTTGATATCCCATAACTCTTAAGGTATTGACCATGGTAAAGAATCAAATTGTATATGAATTATTTTTCAATTATTAATATTTTTTTGTTTAATTTTTCATACAAAATAATTCTAAAAAGCCACGACTGCTTATGTAAAACACCCTTACCTTGTTATGAATGAAAACGATTTACTCGTACTTATAAATGAAACACTCACACATGTCAATGTTTTTTACGTTACGCTCTCCCGCTACTTTACTACTACAGTTTAGTGTAAGTTTGCCAACGTCTCGCTAAACTAAGGATTCGCCATACTGGTTACATTTTTTTAACAATTTGAACTAAAATATATTATATTCGAAACTATTGCTTTTTGAACCACATGTTCTAGGGCGTTTTATATTATTTTTACCTATAAAACATAACCTTAGAGTTATGGGATATCAAAAGGGACACGTTGTATATTAGAATGAAATAAAACCATTTTTTTTAATCAAAGATATCCATTTTCTTTACTCTGTAAATAGAAAAAAATACCTAATCATTATGTAGGCATTATTAAAATTTATACAAAATATCTTATTCTCTTAATCTTATTAGTATTACATAACAAAATAAATATAAAAGCTTTAGTATTATAATGAGTTCAATTAATATAACATTTTTCTATTTCATTAAAGGCACAACATTGTTTTTCCTGTATTACTTACATAGAGGTTATAATTTTTAATTCAGACTTGATTTTTAACATTAAACTAGGTAGATCTAGTAACAGGGTTCTTCTGAACCACAAACAAAAATACATGTCACTTCTCAGTATTTACATACTTTTTTCCCCAGTGGATATACACCCAATAAATAATTTAACTAATATGAGGCTCGGGCTGGCTAGATGGGGTGATGGTGGATGAGCGAGATCCTTCACCGAATAGTAGCCACAAATAATTTCAATAATGGAAGAAATTGTTAAAGGTGACCTAAGCTGCTAAAATAGTATCACATAGATTAGGAATGTAAAAGCACAATTAACATAACTGTATTATAAAGTAAATTCAATACTCTTGTTGCCCGACCGGGGTATGAACCCAGGACCTCAAAAACTTGGTCCCCGGTACTTAGACCATTTGACCAATGAGGCGTAAGGCATTTGGCAAGCGTGGTGATTATGCTAACAACCATCATAGGTAATTTGAATTCAGTGATGAAGGCCTTTGCCCAGCAGTGGCTTAACAGTTGAATATATTTTTTTATATAAAATATAAAGATGGAACTCCAATAAAAAAAAAACCTGTAAATTGCTATTCGCATTTTTTCTTATTATAGTGAGGACAACTATTTTGGTTTACCTACATTTTGTTCACACTATTTCATAACGTTTTCTAGAATCATAATTCGCCATTGAAATAAATTGTTAACGTTACATTAACAGGACCTTATCGATTTATGGACATGGCGGAAGTCATACTTAACGTTTTATTTTATTAATTACCAAATTAATAAAGTCGCAAATTAGGTCATCTCTTATCCTTAGATTCAAATTATAATTGTTTGTGATTGTCATTCGAATCGAAATTACGTCATAGAGAAGTGTGAGAAAAAAGAAGAATAAAATCTTACAAATTTTCATTTTGTAGCTAACCAAACTATAAAAAGGTATAAAGCCACATGATAATATATAAGCTCGTTTCTAGAGATATAATTTAATTTGCCTTAAATCAGAATGCGCGCTGCGTGCGTTGAGACCGAGCAAATTGTTAGAATTTGCAGGCTGGTTTATGTCAAAATGTGTTAGTTTTTTTATATTGATAACTAGTACGAAGATCCCGGACTAAAGGCCCATGATTGCAAAAATCCTACTCAATATAATGTACGACGTAATGGTAAATTATGTCTGTTTAATATGTTATTTGTGCTTTAAGGTCCATCTCCAATCTAAATCCACTACACTATTAGCTGTGTAACCACTTCGAGTTACCAGTGGCTATTGATTTCTCTACTTATGTTTTAGAAATATGAATTTTATTGATAATTAAGAATACGCTTAACCTATTAGATGTCATTTTCTAAGATAAGGTAATAATCATAATCTTAAGCCTCAAAAAAACATTCATAGTATAAATAAATCTTGTAAAATAAATTCTTGGTTAACAGATTAATTAGACAAAATGTTCGTTATGTCTAGGAATGATTTGTGAAGTGCTTCAATATATTGTGAACTATCGTTGTGCGGTTTATAACTAGTTACCGCGGCACCAAGTTTATCAGCAAATGCGGAGTATCTGAAACAACACAAATAAAATTCAAGCGGCATATGATTTAATAGGGAACTACTGCAGTTCCTTAAAAAATCATTTGCCGTAGTAGTTTTTTTAAGTAAAATAAAGATGTTACGATGAACTGTCAAGTCGGAGTAAACAACAATGTTTGACAGAACCGATGCATGAAAGGCGGACTCGAAAGAGATCGAACTTTGTCGTTAAATGTACACTACTAGAGCAACTTAAACCAATTTTAGATAAAAATAGTCATGGTGCCCTCAATAAAAAAAAAACAGAAAAGTGCGATCAGATTTATCAAACGACCAACATTAACGAAGTAACAGAAGGCCGTAGTTTGGGGGTCTTTAATTTTTCACACAAAAAATGGTGTCGTACTATGAAGTTATATTCTTCTCTGCATACATTAAAAATTCTTCTGCTCAGATATAGGAGCCGCGTTATTCTTATGAAAGTCTGGGTTTCATAAGAGGGCTGAGAGAGCGATATTTGGAATTTTTCTATGCGGTCGAATCAGAAATGAGAAATTCCATAGCAGAACTAAGAAATCGATCGATTGATAAAATGGCAGTGGGCGGGGTAAATAATACGAAGAAACTCGGTGGTCGACGATCTCGTAAGGCCCGAGTTCACCAACATTTAAACAGCCGGTAAACAAAGAGTGACGATTAATTTGACACAATTTTCATACAAAATATGTCAAATAATATTTTAAACGCTGTTTAAACTTAAACGTCTGTTGGTGAACTCGGGCCTAAAGTTCGGAACAAGCCGCTAGAGGCGTGGAGATCCTTAGGTTTGTTATCTGATAATTGTACTGATTTTGCATACCACGGCAAGGGATGCTTTTATCTTATAAATGTTTTGTTAATAATGACATCCAGCTAGATTCTAGTTCTTGTAAAAAACAACTTTAAAAAAAGAAACAATACAATTTAACGTGTTTAAAGTTGAGACAACAATGAGATATGAGGTCTTAAATTGTTATTTTGTATGTCATTGTGCGTATCATAAAATAAATATGATCATGTGATCATTACAATAAATGAGGTCGGAATTCGGTAGAGTTATTTACGTACTTCCATCGAAATGTTGATATTAATATGGATCTTTCTGGGATTTTTAATGGACAATCCCTTGTGGCCAACAAAATTACAAATAAATAATAATAAAAACCCTCACTTCCCTTATTGTTTTCATTGGTTCTCACAAGCTGTTTTGTGCAAACTACAAATGTAACAACTTCGCTCGTGTGCGAATTGGAATTTTGCAGTTTCGGACATCCGATGCCGTTGATGTAAGTTTGTCAACGTCACGCGTGCATTTGTTTAAATTGTGTCAAGGTAAATAACTTTTTATTTAGTAAATGACGGGATTTTTATGCTCTTTAAAATTAATCCTGGAATTAAAGGCATATCTTCTTTATTCTTTCGCCTTATGAAACCAGTGTAAGTACATAAATAACCATACCTGATTCTGACCTCTGGTGATGACTTGACTGATGAGATGGTTGTGACTTAACTTCTACTACTAGACTATTGGGTAGCCTTTGCCACAGCCAATTTGGTCTGATAAGAAAATCTCAATTATGAGCATCGTCTCAAGTTTACAGTTACCTACCCAATTCCAAAGCCTTCCTTAGCTACTGGCCCGAAGCCGCCAGCCATGACACTCGGTGCCGACAATGTACTCGTGCTTAATATGGATTTATTTAAGTACTTGTACTCGTAAGAGTTGTACACTTCAGGCACTGGTAAATTATTTTCTTCAGCAATCTTCTTTAAAGCGAACATGTGTCTGTCAAAGCCCTGTCCCATGGCCGCTTCCTTGACCAACTGTGTGTGGGAAACTGAGCACTCTTGCATAATCGCTCGGAGTTCATTTTTAGAAAGTTTGTTCAGGTGAAGGCTGTCACAAAATAGCTGGAACAAATATTATAAAAATTAAAGTGCTCATATACAGTGTGTTGATTTCAATACAAACGGTATTTTCAGAGGTGATTATGTACCTTGTACTGATCATAAATCATTAAAAGAAAGGAGTTCGATTTCTTTAAAATTTTTTAGTAATCATGGTTTTCAAAGTAGACCCATCGATTTGCGTAGTAGGACCGACACTAACACTAACGCCGCTCGCGCGGCGCCGAGCGTGCGAACAAACGATACCTTCAATGTACAAAGGCACCGCAATCTTTGTGTTTAGCGCGTACGCGCCGACCAGTAGCCGCGCCGAAAGAAGCCGACAAGCGGCGGCATCTTTTTGTGCCGTGCCGCCAGCCCTAGCTACTCTCTTTCACGCGGTCACTTGTGAGCAGAAGTATCGTGTAAGCGTATTACGCTTTCGTTAAAACATTGCGTGGTAGCGTTCAGCGTTTTATTTGATTAATGTTTGACGTTTTATAAAGGTTTAAGTGAAAATAAAAAAACCGGTCAATTAGATACACAGTCCGATACAAATATGACACCTAAAACTGTCCTCATTTGAATGATTGAAGTTGATTTTATGTCAGTGTCAACGTTATAACCCGGCTAAATTATATCGGCAACAGTATGGATATTTATGTCATGTGGTAACTATTTGATTGATCTAGGTTGTACTTTAACCGATTCCGTGCGGATGGCTCCCTAGAGGCGTCATTGTTTTTTTTTGTGAATGGCGGGTGGCGTTCGAGAGGAGCCAAAATATTTACATGTAAAACTCTGATAAAATAGTATTTCTGAAGTTTACCCCCTATATTAAAGTGTCTTTATTTGTCTCACAGATTACGATTTCAGTGTTAGTTTCGGGATATTTCATGAAAACACACACTTCAGAAGTTGCAATCCTTTTCAATACAAAGATCAATAATGATTAATACGGATACCGTATTATTTTTTATGTTAGCTACTTATAATTACTTTTAGTTGGGACACTCTTGACGCTGATTGTGTCTTAGGTTTTTATATTACTTCAATGCGGTCAGTATTATTTTTTTATTGAGAGAAATCTGTCTACACTATATTCGCGTTACGAATCACTAGAATTACCTAACGTTGAGTTATGTTTAATTTGCTTAATGTGTAATATCGTGAATCTTTCTATTTATGTTAGGTTTACTACTAAAGAGAAATACGTAATAACCACTTGAAAAGTCATCATCTCATCTATATATACATATAAAAATGAATCCCTATTACCCTTGGTCATCGCATCACGCGTGAACGGCTGGACCGATTTCGCTAATTCTTTTTTTTGTTTTATTTGTTATTGTCAGGAGATTGTTAATTTTAGGAAACTTAATCACCATACTAAATTATTTGTAATGTAACCTTGGCGCTTTTGACAATTTATACTTTTTTAATGTGACATTCTGGCGTTTGAAATAACATTGATAGAATGCGTGCTGCAAACGGTTACAATTTCAGTGCGGTTAGCATTTGCAATGTAGATAAATAAATTTGTATCTGATATATTTTTTTAATTAATTATACCAATTTGAAATCAATATTCATAGTTAGGAGAAGTTTTTGACGTGACAACGTCTTATAAATTGGTTTGCCGGGTGACACTTCAAGAAACTGCGTTACGCTCCGCTCACGTTATGCGCTCACAATGAGAGCGAGTGGAGGCACGCGTCCCTTCCACTCGGGCATGGTTAGCCCGCCTAAGAGCGAGAGAGACAGACATAAAAAGTGAAAGGCACGCGTCCCTTCCACTCGAGCACAGTTAGCCCGCCTAAGAGCGAGAGAGACAGAGCGAGAGAGAGAGAGTGAGAGAGATAGGCATACACACCGGTTCATGTCTTGCGCTTCTATAAAATCCAGTTCAATAAAATTTTGTTAATATGAAATTCAGTGCGAGATTCTTTGTATAAATTAATGTTTTAAATATAATTCTTTGTATAAATAAATGTTTTAAATTGTTACTATTATTTCATCCTTCTTCCTACTATACGAATGAATATTCACATTAAAATTATTTTACCACTCAAAGTCGCTGTCACGTAAAACTTTCGCCCGTATACCGACTTTACAGGCAACCAATTTTAATAAAAAAATATGTTTTTGCTTAATGCAAATCTTGGAGAAATGTTTAAATAGCACTAGGTATACATGAACTTGGAGTGTGTGAGCCATTTGTTAGCTTAAGTACACTTCTTCAAAGCTACCCGTTTTAAAGGGAGCGCCTTTTTCTTCTTTTTATTCTTACCTTAGTTTTTTCTGTGCAGGGTCTCATAGTTTCTGTCCGTCCATGTTTAAATGCAGAAGTGCTGCAAGATTCGTAAGTTCCTACGTAATTCCCATAAAGGAGGTGGTACGCTGCCTGTGAAGTCATAATTAAATAAACCTAATGGCAAGTTATTTTCATAGATATATAAATCCAAATAAGTTCAGACGATATTCGAGGCGTAGTAGGTATTTGGCTTAAAACGGCTTGAGTAGCAGAATTGTGTTCACGTGAAAAGGCCTAATTAAGAGGCTACGAGTGGAAAATCTATGTCTATCTAACTAAATTAGTAAGTTAACTATGTGTCATGTGCTCATGTTGAGAGATTGGTGATAAGCAGCTCAAAATCTGCACAAATACTAAACTTATGAGGTGATTCGGATTTTTTTAAGGCGAGACGTAGCTGTATGGTCGAAGCAAAGTCTCTCTGCATAGTAGAATTCCAGTTTAATATTTAAAAGCGCGATTCCCGCTGGATTATTTCAAATTAAAAATTGTGCGCATACCGAATCGCAAGCAAAAGCTGGGACTTGATAATTAGGAGATGCAAAGGAACTTGTACTCATATTATTAAGAATTAACACGCCTAAACACAGTTACACACGAGAAAAAATGGTGGAGGATTTGTGACGAATACTGAACATCATCCTACCTCAACCCCGCAGCGTCTTCACTTCGCTTCCATTGTATGATCGAACTGCCTAAATTTAAACCTAAATTTATTCACGCCCGGGCGACTAAAATTTATTCACGTATAAGGTAGCCCGCATTAAAATACAGAGTTCCTATCTAAGGTGTCAAGTTATAGCCAACACCTATATATTTTTATAAAAGCATCGTATTGTACGGAATACTTCATATACACTGCAAATACGCAAGCGGAGCGAATTAAAGCTTACTTTATTTATATTTAAAAAGTTACCTGAAAACTAAGCTGCATAATACAGTCTGGGCTGACTTTAAACTTTTTACATGCTTCTTTGTTGAGCCCCTCATATAAAATATAATCAATACTTAATGACTCACACCACTCAGTATATTGCTTCTTAGCAGTTTCAACAAATTGCTTAGACTTGTCGTCCAGATTGAATTCTGAAATTTATGAAATATATTATATTAATACATACCAGCGAAAAAGGTATTAATTTGGTTAAAGAAAAAATAGTAATTTTAATGTTTAAAAATAAATTAAATATTGAAAATCAATCACTTAGAAATATATCCTCCTAAAATCTAAAATTTTGATACGGCCTCCTAGCAACACTTTTTAACGCTATGCGCATCTCATTCATTCATTACGATACTATTCATAAGTTGTTGATTTTCCCTTCATATCTTCTCAGGCTTAAGACCGCAAAAATTGAAACCTATGTTGTGTAGCAAACCCCCCTTTTTAAATGAATTTATTACTTCAAAATAAACCCCATTGAATAAACAATTAAATAATTTGGCAGTGTGATCGTCTAGATATAATAGTAGGACCGTACGTTGTGTGAGAGTAGTAAGCCTGATTCTTTTAGAGGTACGTAGATGTTCAATTAGATATTCTTCAAGAGTCTAATCTGAATTGTTATGCAACCCGGCATCGACTGAACCTACAGACATTTACCTAATATAATTATTTGATGTTATTTAATTTTACAACTTAATGAATAATCCACCAAAGTAGAAAACTACTAGATTAAGCTAAAATCCTTGCGATGGGCTACTTTGAAAATGTTTTAAACCATACTCCAACAGTAAAACAAACCTAATCCGAAAATACCGATTACTCCTTTAAATCAACCTAATCAGATGGGTTTCAATTAATTTAAATAAATTCAGTCTGAACGAACCGGAAAGAATTAATTAAACATTGTTTCAAATTCAAATCCTGTTTTGATTCAAACTAATCCAAAAATACCGAACACTCCTTTAAAGGTCCATAATGAAATCAGTGGTCGACCTTAAAAGCCCTCGGCATTATCACATCAGCTCGGATCAAGAAGACTTAATTAATTGAAACAAACTCAAAATCCTACAGTAATACAAACAAATCCGAAAATACCGAACACTCCTTTAAAGGTCCATAATGAAATCACTGGTCGACCTTAAAAGCCCTCGGCATTATCACATCAGTCTGGATTAAGAGGATTTAATTAAACGGGAAAATTCAGGATCCTACAGTAATTTGAATAAATCTGAAAATACCGAACACTCCTTTAAAGGTCCATAATGAAAGCAGTGGTACGACCTTAAAAGCCCTCGGCATTATCACATCAACCCAGATTAAGAGGATATTAACAACTTGAACAAGTTCAGACTGAACCAATCAGAAGGAATTCACATAAATATAACTATTTTAAAATTAGATCCTACAGTAATTTAAACTAATCCGAATTAGATGGGTTTCTATTAATTTTAATAAATTCAGTCTGAACAAACCGGAAATAATTAATTAAACATTGTTTCAAATTCAAACCCTGTATTGATTCAAACTAATCCAAAAATACCGAACACTCCTTTAAAGGTCCATAATAAAATCAGTGGTCGACCTTAAAAGCCCTCGGCATTATCACATCAGCTCGGATCAAGAGGATCTGATTAATTAAAACAAACTCAAGATCCTACAGTAATACAAACAAATCCGAAAATACCGAACACTCCTTTAAAGGTCCATAATGAAATCAGTGGTCGACCTTAAAAGCCCTCGGCATTATCACATCAGTCTGGATTAAGAGGATTTAATCAAACGGGAAAATTCAGGATCCTACAGTAATTTGAACTAATCCGAAAATACCGAACACTCCTTTAAAGGTCCATAATGAAAGCAGCGGTACGACCTTAAAAGCCCTCGGCATTATCACATCAACCCAGATTAAGAGGATATTAACAACTTGAACAAGTCCAGACTGAACCAATCAGAAGGAATTCACATAAATATAACTATTTTAAAATTAGATCCTACAGTAATTCAAACTAATCCAAAAATACCGAATACTCCTTTAAAGGTCCATAATGAAATCAGTGGTCGACCTTAAAAGCCCTCGGCATTATCACATCAGCTCGGATTAGGAGGAATTTATTCAAATAACAAAATTAACAATAAAACATACTTTGGTAGTCTATTCAAAATTATCCGGCATGAAATTTAATAAGTATTTTATAAAATCACACTAAATTCCAGTCTCAGTCTTTTGATTAAATGGTTTAATAAGATCTAATAACAGCTAATGATAGATGTCTAAAAATAGCTCAATTAATAACCTTTAATTAGGCCAATTTGACAAATTTAAATTAATGAAATAACTTTCAGTGTGAGGGAATCTATATACTTCTAGTATTCTATGAGCATGGTTCTCCATCTCATGCCCTAATAAATTCATTGAAAGTTATTAAAATTAGGAACAATTTAATTTCAATATAAAAATTAATTGCCGTTTGGCTCCCTTGACTACTCATATTCTGGTAAATTAGAGACAATCTTACATGAGTATGTAACCTGTTATTAGACTGTCAATCTACAAATTACATACTACTCATAAATAAATATAAAATAAATCATTTGAAATAGGTTTACATCTAATACAAATTGGAATCATTGAATTGAACTAAGTATATAATGCATACAAAATATGATTAGCAGTCAAGCTATGTGTGCTTTATTTGTATTCTGGTTAAGCTAAAACAAGAAGGTATTTAATCTGAAATAAAATTCTAGGAAATATTGAATAATTTACAACTAATTAACAATTGAAATCAAATTACTATAATTCACATCAAATCTGAATAGCGGATAAGATAACTTTATTTGTATTTTGTTAAGTCTATAACAGGCATCTATCTAATCTGTTATATTATATGCTATGTAATTCATGAATTATATAGATATTTTAAGGAAGAGGCAAATTCTTAACATTCCATGGATTCACCATGTGAATGCCCGGTCTGTAGTGTGACAGAAAGAGAAACTCCGAGTAGCCCCGAGACTTGTGACTCGGGTGTAGGTTTTAGAGCTTCACCTTCACTACTCGTACCGTGTTTCTCTCTCTTCCCAATCTAATCTGGCTGCAAATGCAGATTTAGGTATTTGATGAGATTAGGTACACAACTTTCAGACCAAATCCTTTCAACAAGTTATAGATTAATTCTGCTGGTATACTTTTCACTCCCACTCTTACAGCTTAATGACTAACTACATAACTATTTTATGTTAACTCATTTAGAAGATTATCATAATATTTGACCTGTTTTAAAAATATCAATATCAATTTTATCAGAAAATGACCTACCTCCCAATAAATTAACGATTGAGATCAATTAATGTTCTCATATAAGATATGAGTAGCGGTTAAGATAACTTTACTTGTATTTTCCCAAGTCTAAAACAAATATGTATGTAATCTATTATACATCTCAGTCAAACTGCTAATTGCCTATTATCAAAAAACCGGCCAAGTGCGAGTCGGACTCGCGCACCGAGGGTTCCGTACAAACCTGCAAGGTTTACAAAGTTCGTTCATAAATTTAAGGTTTTCGGAATTTTTCCTTTATGTGTGCTATAAAACGTTGCTTCATGCCAAATTTCAAGATTCTAGGTCGACTGGAAGTACCCTTTAGGTTTTGATTCCCTTGCAAGTACTTGCGAGTTTCAAAATATGCAGCTTAAATTGCTGTTTCTTTTGATTGCGTTGACATAGAAGTTTGATTTTGTTACAGCTTAAAGGTATTATAGACCTGAGTATTTGGTATGAATTTCAATTTAATACCTCTACGCGTTTATGAGGAAATGGGTAGTAAGTTTAAAATTATTAAAAAAATATATTATGTGATGTAACTAAAAATTTATGGTTTTCGTAATTTTTCCTTTATCTATGCTATAAGACGTTGCTTCGTACCAAATTTCAAGATTCTGAGTTCACGGGAAGCACCCTGTAGGTTTTGATTCCCTTGCAAGTGTCGAAAATTTGCGGCATAAACGGCTGTATCTTTTGATTGCGTTGGCTTAGAAGTTTGATTTTTTCACAGCTTCAAGGGACAGTAGACCTGAGTAATTGATATAAATTTCAGCTTCATACCTCCACGCGTTCCTGAGAAAAAGGGTCTTGACAGACGGACGGACGGACAGACGGACAACAAAGTGATCCTATAAGGGTTCCGTATTTTCCTTTTGAGGTACGGAACCCTAAAAATAACTCAAAATTCTTAAAACTCACTTATTGTTTTGCAATTAGAGATGCTTTAATTAGTAAGTATGTTCAAAGATAGTTGCTTTTAAGGTTGTGACAGTTAATGAATAAGATTATGGCTTTTTTACCTGTAGTATAAAAAACACAAGATAATAACTATAAATTAAGCCATAACTTAAAATATTATAAGATCAAACTTTATCTGTCTTCTTGATTCCAGCTATTACAAAATAAATAGAATGTTGAAGTAAATAGATAAACTTTAAATAATAGTCTTTCTAACTAAACAGGAATGGTAAGACAATTGCATATTATTTAGAGCCAGATAACATTTGTGTAAGTGGTTTAATTGTTATAAATTTTCTAAAAAAAAAAGTTAAGGTCATTGACATTTGTCTGAATATGTAATGGGTTCTATGGAATTTAATAGAAATTAGATAAACCTCACAAGTCTTGATTGAGAACAACTTTGCAAAAGTTTCATAGAAGTTGTTATAGATTGTTAAGATTGTGGGCATTGAATTGGTATTCTTAAAATTGTACTAAAATCACTCACCAATAACATCCTGGCATACCTTTTCCCTAAGCATCGCTACTTTCTTACCAGGACTTCTTTTACACTTCCTAAACTAGGAAAGTACGCGAGGCTTTTCCAATTCTATGCTAGCTTGCATATAACAACTATGAAATTATGATTCAAGGTTGCAGAAACCTTTTACTAGCCGTGTAATTGATCAAAAATCATATCGCACTTATTATTACAATATCTCAAACAGTTTATCCTGACTCAACAATCACATAGTTTTCTCACAAACTTCTTCCCAGCCACTTTTGGTGCAATTTCTAGCGCGTCCCTTGAAAATGTCAAAACCAAAGAGAATGTAAGTCAAAGCTGTCAAACCGGCGCGGCGGTCCTTGGATTCATCCATTGAGCCAAAAACCAAAGTATACACACATTCGAAAAACTATTTCTTAATTGACTGTATTTTGATTTTATATATTATTAGTACATTGTTTAGTTATTCTACTGCATTATTATTTTCTAAAATTGTATCTATTAGTGAACTGTGGCAAATGTACTAGATGTAGATGAATTTATTTATTACGTTAAATCTACAGAGTAATTTTTTTTTATCACCATTTTTCATATCGGAAAAGGTTGGATTGTTACAGTTGCGAAAAATATTTTCGGGTGAAAACTTGGCGAGCTAGCCAAATCACAGTGAAAAAGAGGTTTCTATGTTCTGTGAGCCAAATCCTGCCCCAAACGAAAATTGATCCAAAAAAAGTTACTTGTGAGCGTTTGGTGGACTAGCGCCGGTGTCGTTCATTACAGATTTCTCAAATATGGCCAGGCGATTACGGCAGATGTCTTTTGTCAACAATTGTAAAACATGATGGAAAAGCTAGCTGCTAAACAACCGAGGCTGGTAAATCGTTCTACGCCACTACTGCTTCACGACAACGCTAGAAAACACACAGCACAACAGACTTCTACCAAATTAAAGGAGCTCCAATTAGAATGCCTAAGACATCCACCGTACTCCCTGGACCTTGCTCCAACTGATTACCATTTTTTTCGAAATTTGGATCATTTCTTGCAAGGGAAAAAATTCAACTCCTATGAGATGGCAAAAGTGCATAGATAACAATGGTACAGACAGTGGTAGGTCAACCTACCCAAAAAGTTAAAGGTCATTGAATTGATTTTCAACTTTAAGTCCAAAAAGTAGAGATCAATATCAATTGAGAAAATTTGACGTTGTTGACGTGCAGTGTTGTCTGTACATACTTTGATAAAAATAAATATACTATATTAAAAGATATTTGACTTTATGTTCTTCCCATACCAAACGCCAATTTCATATGTAAGGACCTAATATTTATAAACAGCTTCATGATAATTTTGCATCATTCTAAAATTCTTTTAAATTATCTATTGAACTTTTTCAAAGATGTTGGCAAAAATTTTACTACATTAGTGAGTTTGCTTTATTTTTTCTCAATATTTAACATAGGACTTACCTAGTTTCTTGACACTTCTGTTAGTATCCAATTGTTTTGTGTCTGGATGTACAAATGGTTTGGTTGTTGTTTCATTGTAGATGTCTTGGAAAAACCTCAACACTGCCACTCCATCTCCCCATGAGTGTTCAAAATTTATGCCCGACACACCATCTTTGGTTACAATTAGACTAAACGATTTGTCAAACCATCTGGAATTTTGATAGACGTCGACCAAAATTAAGGAATATACAGGGTGTCAGGTAAATGGTATAACAAGCCTAAACTAGGCTTTGTTAACATATGCATATAAATACTATGGTGAAGTCAGAAATTTGATATCATCATTTTAGAAAAAAATATTTTCATAAAAAACGGAATCTCTAAATTTTAGTTTGTATGAAAATTATAAAATTAAAATGACAATATCAGATTTCTGACTTCACCATAGTATTTATACCACCCTTTACCGAACACCCTGTATAAAAACACTTTTTCATAATTCAGGGCCAGGTACAGGTTAAAAGCCTCACCTTTAACCTGCATTACATTAGTCTTAATGCCTTGCATAACATAATTTATCGAAAGGATTGTTTTAAGGGTTAACTCATAACCAGTGATCAGAGTGGGTAGACAAATTTTTGGTACTTGTATCATAAAAGGTCACAGAAAAATTAACCTGGATAAGACTTTGTTCTGGAAAGTATTTCTGATGTTTACATTGGTTACTACTCAATTCTAAAATGAACGAAAGGCTTTGAAATTATTTAGACGGTTTTTAATTATCTCTTGAATAAAAAAAGGATCGATTAGCCTGTCAAAGGCTTTCACAAGCCTGGAGGAGTTAAATGCACTCCAAACGTGTGACTGTGGCACCTTGGAGAAGTGCTATATGTATCTTCCAACCCCAACTTATATGAAAATGTCGAATAGTAATGAGAGAGATATGTCATGCGCTCCGGCTAAACCCCGGCGCTCGCGGGTACCCGGGCCTGCGAGTGTGAAATCTGTTACCGAATACTCCACAGGGGTAGGCGACCAGGCCTCTGTGTCAGTAAATGCATCTGGCAGCACCAACAAAAAACTTTTTCAGCAAGTCTTCCACCCGAGCCTGCTTAAACCAAGACCTAGATCTTCGTCGGTAGGGAATATTCCTGAACAGACACCTACAGAAAAGGAATCTGATGACACTGAACGTCATCAGCCTAACAACACTGAAAACAACAAATGGCAGGATGTAAACCACCGCAAAAGAATGAGAGGAAGCCCTGAAAATCCACCAAACCGAATTATTGGCTGGCAACCCCAATAGCAACTTTTAATAGCTTCTCTGAACTCGAGAATACAGACCAACCGAGACCGGCAGATTTGGAAGCGGAATTGTGGGTGTCAATTCCCGTCCTTTTTTATTGATAAAGTTAGCAACGTCCAGCCCCTCACAAAAATGCTAGAGCAAGTGGCACATGGCAACTATGAGATAAAAATTCTTCAAGGCGAACGAGTCAAAATACAAGCTAAAGCCCACGTAGCATACTCTGCTATATACAAGGAATTAAAATGCAGAGATACCGAATTTTTCACCTATAAACAAAGCAGGAGAGAAGCTTTAAAATAGTTTTAAAACTGGATGCGTTTTAACTGAAACTGATTTGCTGAAGGATGCTCTGAAAGAACTACGACATAGGCCTACCAACATCTGGAACATCAAGAATAATAAAACAAAACAACCTCTACCAATGTTTTTTATAGACCTACTGCCCAGCCATAACAACTAGGATGCAACAAGGATGAAAAAAGAAAAGAAAAAGAATGTATACAACATTAAAACGTTACTTAATTGTCGTATAGATATTGAACCACCAAGACCCAAATGCGCTATCCCTCAGTGTACCAACTGCCAAACTGCCAACAATATGGGCACACACAAAACTTTTGTCACAGACAGCCCAAATGTGTTAAACGCGCAGGATCACACCATACATTAAAATGCTCAAGAAAGGAACGTTCAGACAAAGTCAAGTGCATACTTTGTGAAGGAAACCATCCAGCGAACTATAAGGGCTGTATTGTGTATAAAGAGTTACAAAGGATAAAATACACAAGTCCTCGCCCAAAAGGACAGCAACCCACCAAACATGAATTTCTACTACTCACATGAAATGTCAAATGTCAACAATTGGAATTATGTTAGGAACTCAGACCAATCCTATGCTGCAGCAGCAGCAAAACCTGTACCTCAGCCACAACCTACAAGTAGTGAACAGATGATATCTGAAGTCCTTCGAACTTTTAACGCAACAATGCAAACCCTCATGAACCAAATGCTAAAGATGACCCAAATGTTAGTAGATCTCATGTCCAGAATGCAAATAAGTACGCTTACTAAAGCTATGCGCATGGAATGCCAATGGGCTAACCAACCACTCTAACGAGTTAAAAACTTTTCTCAACATAAATGAAATTGACATAATGCTAATCCCCTCAATACACACAATTAAAGAAAGCCAATATTGCAACTATTTTAATACATTAGGCCATCGATTCATAGCTGCAGGCGATTACAACGCCGAACACAGTTTTTGGGGGTCATTGTGCCTAGGGGGCGGGAACTTTTGAAATGCATTCAAACAAATAATATGGGTGTTTGTTTTCTCGACAGGACGGCCTTCAGACAAACGTAAAATACCAGATCTCATTGACTTCTGTATCACTAATATATCGTGCAATAGCTGCTGGGATTTATCAAGAGATCACTCACCCATCATTACATTATCGATATTGAGTCTAAAGTAAAAGTAACCATGAAAAAATGTACATTGCACAATAGGAAAATTAATTGGTCTCTTTTTAGATACTACATAGATGAAGCCTTTAAAGTAACCCCTCCACTTAAGACAGAAGATGACATTACAGACGCCGTTGAATTGTTTAATATCCATATACAAAATGCCCCATGGAACTCGACTCGATTAGATTAATACAAGTCTGATGTCCATGTCAATCCAAAAATATTAGAATTAATAAATGAAAAAAGAAAGAACAGAAAATTATGGCAACAAAATAGATGTCCTCTTACCAAAAAATATTTAATTACAAAGTAAGACAACTAAAACATGCCCTGAACAAGATCGGAACGCTACATTTCAAGCATTCCTAAAAGGCCTTGATGCAACATCAGCCACAGACTACTCTCTTTGAAAAGCTACTAAGAAAATTAAAAGACCCGTAGTAGCAAGGTCACCACTTAGAAAACCAGATCTTAGCTGGGCACGTATTGACCAGGAAAAAGCAGATACATTTGCAGAGAATCTGAAAATGGTCTTTCAACCCCACCCATACGAGGGTCCACCCGAGCATGAGGCAGAAGTCATCGAATTTATTGACACCCCCGACCAATATGATATTGAACCTGTTTACTTTACGTATAGTGAAGTAGAACAAGTAATTAAAAAAGCGAAATCTAAGAAGGCGCCTGATATGACTTAATTACCAACAAAGTTTTACAGGAACTACCAGATTCGGGGATATCACTGCTTACTGAAATCTGTAATGCCATTACTAAACAAAAATTCATCCCACCGCAATGGAAAGTCGCACAAATTATTATGCTACTGAAACCAAATAAACAACCCGAGGATCCAAAATCATACAGGCCGATTAGCTTATTACCCATACCCGCGAAATTATACGAATCTCTTATATCGCGCCGACTGACACCACTTATAGAACAGCGCAAATTGACTCCTAATCACCAATTTGGATTTCGTCGTAAGCACGCTACAGTCAAACAGGTCCACAGGCTTATAAGTGAAATTGACAGGGCCTTTGAAACTAAAAAGTACTGTGCAAGTGCTTTTCTGGACATATCGCAAGCATTTGATAGGGTTTGGCACGAGGGTCTGCTGTTCTAAATAAAATCTCTACTCCCTACTTACATGTACAAAATCCTCAAATCTTTTTTGGAAAACAGACACTTCTTAGTCCAGGACGGAAAGGCTCTCTCAGGGCTCTACCCTGTCAAAGCAGGGGTCCCACAGGGTAGCGTGCTGGGCCCGACATTGTATCTTATCTACACATCAGACCTACCAACTTCTGAGAATATCACCACCGGTACTTTTGCTGACGACACAGCGATCTTGGGAGCTCACACAGACCAGAGAGGCAGCAGCCTCAGCCGGGTCTGTGTCAGCTTTTACAGAGTGGACTTGATGATGTATCTAGCTGGTTAAAAAAGTGGAGGATCAAGGCTAACGAAACAAAATCTGTGAACGTTACCTTTACTCTAAGAAGACGCGCTTGTCCACCCGTTAAGCTCAATAACTTGGAAGTCCCACAACAAGACCATGTCAAATACCTGGGTTTACACCTTGATAAAAGGCTTACCACCAGCAATTGGGATTGCAACTACGTAAGCTATATTGGATAATGGGTCGTCGGTCAGAATTGTCACTAAGCAACAAGCTTTTTCTCTACAAAACCATTCTCAAGCTAATTTGGACTTACGGAATACGACTTTGGGGGACAGCTTCCTATTCCAACACAGAAATGTAGGAAAGGTTCCAAAATAAAATCTTGAGAATGATAACTGCTGCCCCTTGGTACGTCACAAATTAACAGCTACATCACGACCTGAACATTGCCACAGTTAAACAGGAAATACTGTTCTATACAAGAATGAACGAATTAAAAACCATCCGAACAGACTGGCTAATATCTTAATGGACGACAACACTACAATGCGCAGATTGAAACGAAAGATGCCTTAAGACACACTTAAATTGCAACATTGTAGTAAAGTAGGATGCGTTACGGCATACTGGGCATGCTAATTAAGTACAGCAGTACCTCTTTAATCCGAACTCTGAAAAGTTAGCCCCCGTTCGGATTGGTTGAGCGTTCTGATTATATAGGAGTATAGATGATAAGGGTGTTGTTTTTGTGAATAAAACTACATAATAGGTACTTAACGTTACTGGTCGGGGGTTCGGATTACAGAGGTGTTCGGACTAGAGGGGGTACGGATTAAAGAGGTCCTGCTGTAATTATTATTAAATACTTTTAAATAATTTAATTTTAGCCTTGGTCAAATATTGTTTTCACAACAGTTATAAACAAGGAAGCGCACTTCGCGAACCGAGGTAAACGAGTGAAATATCTACCTAGTATTGATTACCAGTGTTTGCACTTACTACTCATTCTTTGTTTTGATTGGTACAATACCCATAACTGTTTATCTTTTTTGTTCAGTGAACCAAAAAGATAAACTACATTTTTAAATTAAAAAAATTTTTAAATGTGGACAACATCACATACATTATTCTAATCCCAATTTGAATAACTATTTAAAGCATTCGTATTTTGGAAACCAGGAACAACGAAGGTACCACAAACACCCAGACCCGAGAAAATGTAGAAAAACACATTTTTTCTACATTGACCCGTCCGGGAATCGAACCCGGGACCTTGGAGCAGGCGACACCTTAAAAACTGGTGTGTACGCCACTCCGCCACGGAGGTCGTCAAACAAAACATTGCTTGCGTTTGTTTCCCATGTTTCCATTATTGTAGTATTTACTGAATTTGAGACGTTTATTATATTTGCATGGCTAGAAAAACCTATTTAGATATTGCTATTGGATCCCAATGTGTACTTAAAAATCAGAACTTTTATTTTCAGATTTTAATTTTAGATCTTTCAACACCGTATATTTACTGTAAAAGGTCAGACCTTTAAGAAATTGCAACACTGTTCAAAAGAATTAGAAATATAATATTGCTTATTTTCACAAATTCTCAAACAAAATTTTTAAAAATCTTAAAGATCAACCTGTTCCGGAATTCCAGAGGAATGTCCATATTTTTATGAATGTTTCAGATCAATGACCCCAATTCAATCTACCCGATCACTGCTCATAACATATGAGTTTTTTTTTAAAGTAACACCTTAATTACTGACCATGACTGCATTTCTGTTGATACTGGTTTTAATTACGTACTATACATTTAAGTACTATACATAATGAGGTACATTAATATATTACCTGTTTAAACCATCACCATGAAGGTAGTGTTTCAACAGCTTATGTTTATCATCTTGCATTGTTTCATCATCCAATATCAGGTTAAACACAGCAGAGTCTATCATGTGAAGATTATCTTTATTTCCAATATTTTCTAAGTGTGTTCTCTGCATGGCCCAAATATCACGATTTTGACAAGTTAAAACACCCAGTGGGTGCTCAGCTTTGGAGATGTTGTTGTTTAGGATTTGGTGCAAGTTACCTAATATCTCTCCAGGTGATAGAAGATTTCCTAGAATAGTAAATAAAAAGTTTTTACATGAATGACATAACAGAAATAAAGTTACAAGTTAGCAAATTGAATGTCGGTACAAAAGCATTGTAATTTGTAACTGATAAAATGTTACCATTAGAATCTAGCACATCAAATACATAGAAATGACCATCTTTCTGTACAACCACATGTTTGCTATTTGAGTCCCTATAGATTCTATCTTTGCCTGATTGAGGTATGCGTGTTGCACCGAACAGCCCCTCAAACTGGCTCATATCTAGGGGGAAGGCCTTAAATAAATATGCTCCATACCTATAATTTAAAAATAATATGTATAATATTAGTCACAAACAGTAATAAGGTAATACAAACAGATAATATTTTTAAACATTGAATAAAATTTAAGTTATGTTGACATGAAAAATTTTGTATAATGTAAGAACCAATTTCAATTAACTATTGACCTCTCAAACAAGTTTTAAATCACTCAGTAAGCTACAGACTAGATTATGCTTGGCATTTATTTATTATAACAAAAGGGTGGATATGCTTAAGGACCAACATGACTGACTGTCTGACGGCCGATCCAAATAACCTATCTATCTTCAGTTTTGGCATATCGGAGATGGAAAACAACTTCTGTCTTTGTTTCTCTGGACGGCAAAATTAGAGACAGAAGATGTTTTCTATCTCCGATATGCCAAAACTGAAGATAGATAGATTATTGGGACCGGCCGTAAATGACCAATATAAGTGGCAGGTGGCAACAGGCAGGTTACACAGATTGCGGGGAACAACAAAATAACTTTGTGGATGGGAAGGTCTATCAATATGACCTAATAAAGGTTATAGAAGCATTGGATGAAAAAGGCCTAAAGTTTCTTGTAGTGAAATTGTAAGAATTTAAATTTTGGTATACTGATAAACATTTACCATTGTGCAGTCCTGAATAATATTTTGTACAAATAAACCTATGTTTTAGTTACTGTGTCTTTATTGTTCAAAACATTTACTAATTTAGGTTTATTATAAATATCAATCAAAAAGATACATACCAAGATATAGCTTCAGGTAAAAATCCAGTAAAAGTCCTGAATAAATCTGTGTTACTCTTCTTAGGATTCAGGTGAAATACTTCAGGTTCCAAAATCTGCTCTCTTAACGACATCATAAATCTTACAGCACTAATTAACAAATTAGTAGCTCGGACTAACTGATCATTGTAAGCCATATTTGTGTCATTTTGGTGCACAATTAATGGATTATAGTTGATTGGCAGAGGTGCTCGATCACGCAAATACAGATCAAACCAATATTCTGATATGTAGCTTGTGTGTTTATTTGCATTATCTTTTGCTAAAAGATGTTCTTGCAAAACTTTTGCATCTTTTGAAAAGAAGGCACTAGTACGGCGTTCTGCTTCGCTAAACTGCTGATTTGAGAGTAAAGGTTTTAGAGCGTTTAAGTACCGTTCACTAGACTTCATTAACTCAGGAATAGGTAAACGCGGTAAAGACTTTTGAAAGTGCATTGTAGGGACTTTGCTCCTCTGCATAAATTGATAATTAACATCTGCAATTCTGTGTTTTGAATAAAATTTCGAATGTCTCAATGCAACTTTTGTGTTGAACAACTTGCTTGAAGATATCATTTTAAACTTCTTTGTTAATTTCACTTAAAATAAAATAAAGTAAACTTCCTAAAATATACCTGCCTAACTAAAAATAGTGATGCCGATCGATAATCGACTATCGATAGTCTATCGACACTCTATCGATAGTTGACGTCATATCAACAGAATCGATAGTCTATTGATACTATCGATACTATCGATACTATCGATACTATCTATAGTATCAATAGCTTAGATCCAGGCAATACTATTACATGAAGGCAATACTATCGATACTATCGATAGTATTGTTGGTCACGAAGAATAAACTATCAATAGTATCGATACTATCGATAGTATTGTTTCTCGTAAATAAAAAACTATCGATAGTATCGATACTATCGATAGTATCAATAGTTTTAAACTATCGATAGTCGTCCAACTAATTATTGGTATAATGGTTACTATTGAATGCCAAGTAACAGTGGGTCTAGCACGAAAAACTATCGAATTCAAATCGCTTGCGTGTTCGTATCGACATCGAAATATTTTGTATAAAAACTTGAACAGCGCTCGCGCGGTCCAAACTAGAACTACAAAACAAAGCACGAACTTTGTGTCGTTTGCGTTCGATACGCAAACGATTCGAAGTCGATACTTTTTCGTGCTAGACCCACAGGAATATATTTAGATTTCAACTCGGAGTACGTAATTAACTGTGTAAAAACAATTACATCTTGTATACTTTTTGATAGTTGGCAACAGTGGTGTAGGCTGTTTTTTTTACTTTTGTTTTTTGTTTCTATACGGTAGTCGCAGACGTTAATTACTAAAACTTTATTACTTCTCTAGCGGTAATGCTGTATAATTTAGTTTAAACTAAAACTCTAGGCAATACTATCGAAAAATAAGGAACTATCGATAGCTTAAAACTATCGATAGTATCGATACTATCAATACTATCTATAGTTTACTCGCCATGAACAGTAATAGTATCGATAGCTTCGATAGTTTGGTGATATCTAGCCGTAATACTATCGATAGTATCGATCGATTGCAAGTCATTAATAGTATTACCTCGATTTGGCCTATCGATACTATCGATCGTATCGATAGTATCGATAGTGCTATCGATATTCTAACTGATTTTCGAGGTCAACTATCGATAGCGAAACTATCGATAGTTCGGCATCACTAACTTTAGATAATAAATACCACAAATACAACATGTACAGACACCTGTCAAACCAAACTATGGACACTAGTGCTGCGACCGACTTGACTGATCAAACGGAAAAAATACCGGTTATTTCGAATATAATAAAATAAAAAATAGGTAAATAAAGATTTAACAGTGAGTAAGTATCGTGATTATCACAAAGACATAGTTTATAATAGACAAACTGACAGCTCGATAACATGAACCT
This sequence comes from Anania crocealis, assembly GCA_949315895.1. Taxonomy (NCBI): domain Eukaryota; kingdom Metazoa; phylum Arthropoda; class Insecta; order Lepidoptera; family Crambidae; genus Anania; species Anania crocealis. The sequence goes on from OX438856.1 coordinate 6,416,443, forward strand.
ACACAGGAAATCACCTGAAAAAAGGAAAGTGAAAGGAAAGTAACAGCCTATAATCATCCCACTGCAGGGAAAAGGCCTTCATCATTGAATTCAAGTTACCACAGCAATGATGGGTGTACTGGCATAATCACCACGCTTGCCAAATGCGGGTTGGTGATCACAAACCCGAGCAACGTTCGAAAATTCGAAACTTTTTTGTTGCCCGACCTGGGATTCGAACCCCGAGATCTTGGCCCGGTATTTAAACCACTAGACCAATGGGGCGTTTGGGCCTGACAAAAAGTGACCTTATATTTGTAAATCATCATAATAGTAGTCGGTCGATTTAGATTTCTTCATTTTACCACATCACTAGTAATTGTGAATAATCACGTAACCTTGATAAGACGTCTTTAAAGATATGTTTAAAATTTGTGACTGGATTTATATGAAGTTTTTGACATTTAATTATTATTTCATTTAATAATTTTGATAAAAAGTACAGAAGTGTATAAAAAAATATTTTTAACATACCAGCAGCGCTATTACGTATCTTTTTTGACAGTCAAAGTGATAATCGCTGAGCCTAAGTGTTTTTAGGTGAACTGTCAAAACATTGTTTTGGTATTACGTATCGTCGGTGTTTAAATACATTAATGTCAAAATCAGTGACTATGACTAATAGGCACTCTCCTATCAACTTTCCCACTTTTGACAGCCGTTTTTGTATCGATAACTCGATTTTGGTATTATGTAAGTCAGAGTGATCAACAAAATCGTTAGTCACCGGAATTTTCAAGTGGCGCTGATAAAAACTACTAAAGGGCAGTGTTTTATGAATATCCACTATAAACCAACTAAGTGAAATCATAATGCAAAAATACTGATTGGGTGTTAGTTCACATTACGAATTATTTTTGGATGGATTATAAGAAAAGAAAAGCAAGCCAAACAAAACAAACGCTTACTGATATGTAATCTATGGCTGACTGGCTCTCGCTAGACGACACTTCCTCCTTAATATTTTGTTTGAAAAGTTTTATTTGCAAAATGTCTCGAGCTTTTCTTTTGATTGAGTCAAAAGACGACGTCTCATTAATCATATAATAGTAAATAAATGTAGTTACTATCATATTCCTTATAAATTAGTTAAAAATCAACATTAAATGGTATCCGCACACACCACTTAATCCCTCCACCGCCACCCGTCCTATAATGGCCAGCACTTGCTCCTCTCAGTGTTGCCAGAAGGTTACTTTCGTAACCTTTTAGGTGATTTTTTAACAGCATTGGTAACTTTTAGCTTACACTAATGAAAAGGTTACAATTAGGTGATTTTATCGGAATTCGTAGAATTAACTTTTAATTTCTTACATAGAAGCAACGTTTTACATAAAACAAATTTTACATAAATCTTGTTATTTAAGTGCTATGTTCTTAAATCTTGCGACATTACGATAAGTTTTTGTGCCAGTTTTATCGTTTCTTGGAGGTTTTGGACACAAATAGAGATCCATCTCTGTCTCTTCGAAGTAGTCGAATAACGATTCCTCTCAAAGTTTTCGTTTTTAGATCCCTGAGGTACATAAAAACCCCACAATTTGTGATGATATCCATTCTAATCCATTTTTAAAAATTAATTACTCGAGCACGTACCTACATCCAAACATACCATCATAACTGCACAATCCCGCGAAAAATGATAACATTATAGGTTAATAGGTAGTGTTACTAAGGTTTGGATCAACGAAATATGGGAAAATTTTCGTAATGAATACCCACCGACCAATACGACTAAATAAAATATAAAATTTGGAACTACAATAACAACTAATGAAGAAATTGAAATTCTTATTTAGCATAATGTATCAATATGAATAAATCAAGAAATGCGGGCGAGTGCTCAAAAACTCAACGATGTTTCCGTAAACCATACAACTAACATTCTATTCTATCAACCTTTTAATACCATTCAAGTAAAAAAATAGAAAGGTTATTTTGTACACAAAAAGGTTACTTTTTTTATACTTCAGGTAACTTCTGATAAGACCTGACTGGCAACACTGGCTCCTCTGCCTCTGTGAGTGGAGCCAGCATATTTACTATACTCTATGGGAGCCAGCCTGCTAAGCCCACCACCAGTGGCAGACGCACTCCATCTAGAGTTCCCGGCCTTGGTTTTAGTCTTTTAAAAAGCGAAGATAAGAAATGATACAAGCAAAACAAGAATAGCATTGCTGCAATGAACTGTGAGGGGATGGAAATACAACTACTGATAATAACTTGATACTTTAACTTACTCTACGTCTATGGTCCGCAGATTAAGTAGCTCCTTCTGCGACAGCATTAAGTCGCGATGCAAGGAACTCCCAGGTTATTTTAGCCATTTGTTTTGCTTGAGGTCCACTTGCATAGCGACCTAACGCTATGTGTCGTGGTTTTCTTCTACGAACTCTAATAATACCTTTCAAACCCTGCCTCGGCGAGCCATCTAAAATACAAAAGAATAAAATATGTTCTTTAGTATTTTGTCTGAGTGGTCCAAAGAACTATTTAATTTTTATCAATTTACCTACTTTCAAATAATCACTTGATATGCACTATTCTCATTCATGTAAGCCAGTAGTTACATAATACCAATTGTATCAGTGCTTCAGTTGCTGACAAAATTTCGTGATCAACTGAAGTCAGTTGTCCATTCAATGACTATCCCGTACATAATAGGTCTGCAGATCCCAATAATTTTTCGTGTGCAAATGTGTATCACTTGTATGACGTTGGTACAAAGTTACGTCGTCTTTTTCAGTGACACCTGTCATTCCAATAAAGCTATATTTTATTCCGGGCGTTTTCAGAGTACGTACATTTTAACTCTGTTTTAGACTTTTTTCCTTCCTCCTTCCTTCCTTCAGTCATATATGTATTATCTATGCTTCAGTCCAAAGCAAAAGATGCAAAGTTTTTAAAAATATCGATATATGGATATCGATATATATCGAATCAAGTCGATATTGATATATCGATATATCGGTCTAGTACGCCGATATATCGATATTTTATTGAAATTATTATCTGTATTCCAAACTAAATAAATAATCAAACCTAATAAACCGGTTAACACAAAGATAAACTCATAAATACACAGTATAAGTTACAATTTTAGCAACCCTTTATTTTGGTAAGGGGTAAAAATCATTAACGTTTATTTATTTTTGTGAGAATTTTAACACATAAGCAGATATATCGATATCAGGTTTATCGAAACCTGCTATCGCATTAGACTACATCACTAAATGAATAGCGGACAGTATTTCAGAATAAGAAGAGAATATGTGTAATCCTTAGCAAGCTTTATTTCTGAAGTGTCATGTTTGATTTTAGATTGAAATTTAATTCATTTTTAATTAATTGAAATCAAACAAGATTTTATTGAAAAACTACGATATTGTTGCCTACCTGTGGTATGAAATACCTCCATTTCAGAGGCGGCTCGTCCTAAGGAGCACTGGTGCAGTGCACTCCCACAAAAATTTGTAAATAATAAATATGTATTTTTTAATCTGCTATTATTTATATATTTTAAACTCTATACATTCACACAAACAATAGCAGTTCACTATAAACAATTTTAACTACGCACAAAGTTGACATGATTTTTAGCATAAGATTTGGTGTCAGTTGTTGTTACCGAGTGGAGCGCCAGCGATTGCGCTCCTATGAAACAAAGTTCAGTACAATGCCTAGTACTGAATTCAATAAGTGCGAAAGAGAAACATCGACATCGGACTGGTAGGTGAAACAAAAGATTTTGTATGAGAAATTAGGCTAATCTGGAGCGCCGCTCTTAGCGAGCGACGTTGCCAGATCGCGCCGAGAGGTGACAATATTTTATGCGTGCGGCTAAATATGCGTTGTTGCCGATCTAATGTAAACAAACAAAGTTCAAATCTTTTATCCAGTCACCGGGACCTTTTCGCGCCAATATGGCAGTTTTGTGTTATTTCGCTATTAAACAATAGTTTCTGTGCAATATTGCTGTGCTAGTGCTGTGATAGTGCTAAACATGGAACAATACAATGTATCTTTTATTAAAAAATGTGAAAAGACTTTAGAAAAGCGCCCTGAACTAAAAGCAAAGGGGCCAACTCGGCCTGAAATCGCTTTGATACAAAAATGTACTTATAAAACTAAAACTTTAGGCGTGTGTTTAAACCCGAACGGTAATTAAAAACACCTTGGATGGATGTGTGGTTGCAAAGAAACCAATAAATTGTTTTGTTTCCCATATCTGGTGTTTGGAGCTGGCGCCGGCGTTTGTGGTAAGTTTGCATGGATTGACACGGGTGTTGATGATTAAGCGTATCTTTCAATAAAAGTGAAAAAAACCATTTGCAATCTATGTGTGTAAAATTTAACTGGCATCTATTAGGCAGATATTCATAAAGCGCGCGATTCTACCTATCGAAATTATATTAGAGTTCAACGACACGTTGACGACGATCGATTTTTATTTTTGTGAACTCCCAGAAAATGAAGTCACGAGCCGCCTCTGCTCCATTTTTAAGAGTTTTTCTCCTACTATAATTTTTGCACTGCAAAATGGCACAATAAGGTATTTTCGCTGTAAAATTACGCAAACAAAGAATTCCGCAGGACTACTGACTAGGCGCGATGTTGGAGCACGACTAAGGTCAAGTATGCGTAACTACCCTTAGTAGTAGCACGCGAGTCCCGCCTACTTCGCACTTCCACTTGTTTTTTCTGTTCCGTGGGTATATAAAAATATAATAATAAATACATACATATTATTGTAATTTTCTAATTTAAATAAGACGCGTACATTTATTCATGCGCATTATTAATTACAATAATTATGAACTTCGCAAAAAAAGGAAAACAATTTCTGTAGGTAAAGAATGATGATCTTAGTAAGTTTTGGTCAATTATTGAACTGGATTATCCTTATACAATAGATAACAATACCCTTTGTATCCTTTAACATTTTAAACAAACCCAAATCGGGTCCAATCTATCGATAATGACAATATTATGTGTCACCGACCTAGCTAGACTAGCATTATAAATAATGTTTTAAGGAAATGTCAACCTTATTTAGAGGAAGTTACAGTGCAAGGTTATTTTCCTAATTTTGCCTGCTATCTGTTGTGGAATAGCTGAACTTTTTCTGAAATCGAAGCTGGTTGATTCAAAATACAAAACGTCGTAAATACTTTATTTTATCTATAGCAAAATTAACTGTATTATGCAGAACGCAGTAGTGTTTTGTTTTTGCACTTTGTACAATTTAGGCCAATTTGGAATAGGAGCTAAACGACAATTCAAAACCATTGTTCACTAGTAGTGCAACGTATTAATTACCGTTTGTGTGTGTGAGTTTGGCGACAGCGGTTCTAGTATTAAATTTGTCATATCGCACTTCCACTGGTTTTTTCTGTTCAGTGGATTTACCTACTACTACTTGTCTGAATTTTTTTAATACCTTACAATTTTTCGATATTTCGTTACGATAATATATATTTTTTAGATATTGATATATCGATATATTTAGGCGTCGATATATCGATATTTATCGGTTTTCCGATGTATCGTTGCAACCCTAGATCTGGCTGGGCTGGATCAGCTCACAGCTGGATGAATTCATTATTGATTACATTAATAAATATGTACATAATTATGTGGGGAATCAAATAAGTGGGTTATTATTATTTATTATTGTGTTTGTATCTTTGGCTCTGAGTGGTACAGTGAAAATATAGAAACTTTATTTTGTAAGACTTATGTACAATGGAAGAACTGCCTGAAAATAGTAATGATGCTGGGGATATTGAAAGTATTGACTATTTGAGAGGAGTTAAATCTTCAACGTGTTTGCTTCTTCCTACCACTCCAAGTCCCACTCCACTAGATTTCAAGCATCCTCTGTCGGAAGAAATGGCTGAACAACCATTTTTAGCAATTAATGACGATCTTACTATGGCGAATTCCCAAAATACTGGTAAGTTTCCAAAACGCAATGAAATGTGGGTGTGTTCCATATAATGTATTGCTGCAGTTTTAATTGAAATTCAAAACTATGAAATAATAATACATAGCTGAGGTCTAATTAATGATAAGCTCTTGAGGTCTACCTAACTAAATACCTAAACATGGGAGAAGAGGAGGAAGTAACAAATTTATCTACACTTCCACACTAACATTATAAAGGGCATAGGTTTGTATTTTTGTGTGTATGTAATGTTTGTAAGGAATGAATAAACTAAAAAACCAATCAACTGATTTTGATGCAATTTTGTATGATGGTCGATTAGACCTTGGAGAAGAATATAGGCTAGCTAGGGTTTTTGACCGACTTTTAAAAAGGGGGATGATGTTTTTATTTTTAAAAATAAGACAAAAATAACTACTTCAAATGGATGAAGTCGCGGGCAAAAGCTAGTGTACTAATAAAATCTCTTATTCATTTTTCCAGATGCTTCTGGGGGTGATTCCAGCTCATCAGCTGACTCTAACTCTGTCGTCCAAGATCCTGTTAGTGCCCAGTTGATTAATAATATCAGTATGTTAGATTATCAAACTTTGAGCAAAAATGGGGACCTCATCTTGGGTCCAGTAAGTTTGAAAAACAAAATTTTCTCATTGTTATTACTTTCAATAAAAAACCTTTTATTCAATAACTATTTTGTTGATTTCAGGCTGAAGACGGAAAATTGAATGGAAATCTAAATGCTAATAGTAGGAAACTACCTGATTTTGTGAACTGGAACTGGGCAGTCATTAGAAAAGTACTTTTGTGGGTGGTTCTGTCAGGTCTTGTGGCTTGTATAGGTGCAATTATCGCAATGGTTGTAACAATCCCTAAAGAGTGCAATCCTGATTTACCATGGTATCATGGTAAGGTGTTTTATGAAATATTTCCTGCCAGTTTTAAAGATTCAAATAATGATGGTACTGGCGACTTGAAAGGGCTTGCTAAAAAACTTGATTACATTCAGAGTCTGGGTGTTGCAGCTATCCGTCTTAATTATATATTTAATTCTGTGAATTATCCAGTGCAGTACTACAATGTAACATCTTCTGTGCAGCTTGCAAGAAGCATTGGTACACATAAAGATTTTAAAGAACTAGCAGATGCAGTACATTTTCGTCATATGTATTTAATTCTTGATTTGCCAGTCAACTCTTTGGTTCCTTCTGGTTCAAGCAATACGAATTTAGATGAAACATCTCAGGCTCTTGCATTTTGGACTTTAAATCAGACTGTTGATGGTTTTTATCTCAAAAATCTTGAAAACTTTGTTGATGATGTAAATTTTGGAAAATCATTACAGATGTGGAAATTAATAATAGGAGCTGAGAAAATTCTCATTGCTAGTGAGAATGCTTATGTAAAGGCTAAAGGGGAATCTTTGGATGTTATGATGTCTAGAATTGATTTAATTGATGTACATTTAAATATGCAAAACGGTGTAAATGGGTTGAAGAACCGCATAGATAATGTGATTGCTGGGAGTCTCTGGTCAAGGCCTCACTACCCTTGGGTTCATTGGAATGTTGGAGATATTGGAAGTGAGAGGATTTCTACCAAGCATGTCAACAACACCTTGGCTCTTATTGCTCTTGAAATGGTTTTGCCAGGCACAATTAGCATATTTTATGGAGATGAGATAGGATTATCTGGGTTGTCTAATGACACTGTTGAAGTAGACTTTCATGAACATAGGGATATTCACAATTTGGTGCCAATGAAATTTTCAAGTATTGATAAAGCAGATAACAGCGTTATTTTGCCATGGAACTCGGAATCTACATCTACACCTAAGTACCATTTCTTAGATGTTGTCAAAACTTTCACAGACATCAGGTTACACACACCAACAATTTATTTGAGAGCCATTTACAAGGATGGTAATATGCTTAAAAATATAGAAATACGTAAAACTGATGAAAATCTGGTAGTGATTGAGCGTTGGTATCCTCGTAGAAATACTTGTGTGTTTGTTGGTAATCTTGGGAGTATTTCTATAACAACTGATTTATCTTCTATGTTCTATGGTGGAACTGTAGTAGCTGGTACCAACGTTTCCTTGATTGGCCAAGTCCTGTATTTAGATCAGGTGACATTTCCACCAAATTCTGCGATTATATTGAAACTTGAAAAGTAAACATTAATAATGGTTGTATTTTTAATGAATCTCAATTTTTAATCAGTATTGAGGAATCTCTTTTTTATATTTTGTGTGAATGTTGTTTCTTATTAGTTATGTAGTTACTTTATAATATTAAAAGTAATGATTACTAACTTTAATCTAAGAAACGCCCCGTTGGTCTAGTGGTTTAAATACCGGGCCATGATCTCGGGGTCCCAAGTTCGATTCCCGGGTCGGACAAAAAAAAAAGTTTCGAATTTTCGAACGTTGCTCGGGTTTGTGATCACCAACCCGCATTTGGCAAGCGTGGTGATTAAGCCAGTACCCATCATTGCTGTGGTAACTTGAATTCAATGATGGAGGCCTTTTCCCTGCAGTGGGATGATTATAGGCTGTTATTTTATTTTACTTTACTAATCAAAGAAAGTACTTAGAGTCCATATATTACGTGAGGTGTTTTTTTGAATTTTCTGTCCCTCCCTCCCCCCCTGGTGAGATGTCGTGAGATTTTATTCAACCCCCTCCCCCATCCCCCAATATCACGTGAGATTTTTCAAAATGTGGAATTCTTACGTAAACGCGTTGGATTAAATTGTTACTGTAAAAAGAAAAAAAAATTTGCTTCGTGCTTTTGTTTAAGACTAGTTAAGACTACTAAATAAAAATTTAACAATAGAATACTTAAATCGTAACTACTGTGATTAAAAAAAGAATATCTACTCTAATTCAGTCCATAGGGAATCATGCGCGGTCTCAAGAGAGACTATTGGATCTTAAGCATGTACAATCTGGATTAAATGAACCAAAATATTTTATTTTTGTTTTAATCAGAAAAAAAAATTGCGTGATATTTGCTGAGACTCCCCCTCTCCCCAACGTAAGATTAGATGAGAGTTGACTCGACCCCCTCCCCCCCTTAAACATCTCACGTAATTTATGGACGCCCCCTTACTTACTCAATTGTTTATTATTCTATTAGTTTTTTTGTAAATGCCTAATAAGTAGAAACAATATTACTAAGTATTATTTAAAACCAAAGAATTTTTGAATAGTTTGGTAAATTATAAATTTAGATAAACACTTAAATTAAATCCTTTTATACCAAAGATTTTGTTTAGAGATGGAATGTTAATATGTATAAGAAAAAATCAAAACGATTGGAAGTCATATATTTACAAAAATATACATTTGTACACATTGGAAACAAATAATTATGTACTTAGTATTTATGTATGACATTGTTATATGTACACAATGAAAATTAATTAATAAATAGTTGTTGATATTTTACTTCATCATTTTACACTAAAAATGACTTTATTATTTTATTATTAACATAGCTTAACGTATGCCTGACGCACAACCATGTGGAAAGATAAATTTAATTGAAAAAATAATAAATTCCTCTTTGTACCGCTCTGGATTATGTTTACCTACGATGGTCAAACTATAGGCAAGTAAGTATACAGGGTGTAAAAAAACTAAACGCAGATCCAGAAGCTACGCAATCTGTAAAGCAAACCAAGTCATGTTACAAAATATTATAGCTGGGAAATGATTTTTATTTTTGGGATTCAAAAAATATTAAAATACATAGCGCGCAATGTATAGCAGCCGGAGCGTGGACCGCTGCGCTCGAGGTGGCTACTAAGTTCAAAATTTGTCTGCACTGAGCCGTACATTGCGTATTGTAATTAAAAAAAACCTTATTAGGAACGAAATAATAAAAAAACACTGTAAGAAGAAAAGTTTTTAAGTAACCTTTGGCAACAGTTTTTGTAATAAAATGGAAAACAAAATTGTTAATTTGACCCTCAATATCTTCAGAACCAGCTGTTTCCCAGGTATGGTCCTGAAGAAAAAAATTATCCTTGTGATGGGGACAATACGTGGTTTTCGGATCAGCGTTTGATTTTTTTAGACCCGTTATACATACATTTTTAATTTCCTATCTATTTGAACGAGTCGATATATTAACATTATATTGATCACTATTACATAGTTTAAGTTAATAATTAAAAATGTGATGATCTCACAAAATGAATTTTAATGAAATTGAAGAATTAAGTTTCTATAATATTGTTGATGAAATTTCATAACTTTCTTCAGAGAATATTGTTGATGAAATATCATAATATTAATATTTTTTTGTAAATTGTTAAATAATTTGTGTCAAATATTACGCTTGTATTGTAACTAATTTTAGTAACAGTGCGTTCAGGTATCTCTGCCCCCCCCTTCCTTGTGATTCACCGTAACGTTATATTTTCTGCACCCCTCTTCCCCCTACCTAGGCGTTACTTTATTACGTGTTCTTACTGAAAGTATCTAGCGATATGACAAAATACCAATTTATCGTCAATGATATGTCGTTTCACTAAAATCAATCTAGTGAAATGTCAGAAAAGCGGAATGTGCCGAATAAAAATCGAGCCATGCATTCTCTCGCTTGCTCTAGTACCCATAGTACCCTTAGTGGTAGCGAAAGAAATGCGTCGCTCGAGCTGTCGCGGCTATTATGAAGGTACAAGTCCGAAATGGACTGCTGACTGCAACCGCAAGCGACATTGCGGCTAACGGCTGCGGAAGACTACCTACAGTGCAGCCTGCTGTCGTGGTTGATTCTATTCCAAGCGCGGCGGGCATGCCATAGAAGTAACCACGACCGCAGGCTGCCTTGACTTGTACCTTTAGAATTTAACGACTAAAATCACACGAGCTGCGCCAGTTCGAGCAACGCGATTCTTTCGTTCCTACTAGTTACCCTGTGGGCACTACTTAGAGCGAGCGAGAGAAATGCATGGCTAAATGTTTATTCAGCAGTATCCGCTTTTCCGACATTTCACTAGATTTAGTTTAGTGGAACGACATAATATCACTGACGATAAATTGGTATTTTGTCATATCCCTAGATACTTTTAGTAAGAAGACGTAATAAACAGAAATATTCGACATCTACCGGGATTTCGTGATATCCCTAAGGATTTCATGAAATCCCTGATATCCTTATTTCCCTGCGACAGATACATCGTTGATTATTTATTTTACTTTTAAATTTATCGACGTTCATGAAGTTGACTCTTTAATTATCAGACTATTGTTATTATCATTTTCTAGCTAAGGGTAAAGCGAGTGTTGCGTGAGATTCACGCGTGCAGAACATAAAATTATTATAAGCTACATATAGGTACTCTATGGGCAGAACAAAACGGATTTTGTTAAAAGTAAGCTTCTTCATGACCCCGCCAGTCAAATGACATAGGTACCTACTTTTTACAAAGCTATTGATTTTTATGTAATATTTTACAAATTATTAACGAGTATGACACGCCAGCGACGTCACACCTTTTTACAATCAATTGACGTCCTATTTTTAAAGCAAAAGGAAAATTTAATAAATATACGTTTAAATTGAGCCTTATTTAAACAAGTATAGTTAAGGATGAAATTTTTAATCTCATTCCAAATTTTAATACAACAATCTACGAGACAAGCAAATGACGTATTTTTTTTTGTTTAGCCCAGTAAATATTTTCGGTTAAAACTTGACCTACATTTTTAAGCTATTGCATAGCTTCTATCGCGGGCCTTGAGCGTGAAGACCGAATCCAGAAATTCCGTAACGAAAATAACCTAACACTCGGGGCGAGGCACGATCGAATAATTTTGAATTTCCGAAATTTAAAAGAATTTAGAAGATAAGGATTTTGACAGTATGGTTGCTTATGGTAACCATATCTGCCTAAATAACAGAAAAATTTAATTACAAAAAAGTCTAAATTAGAAAATACATAAAATTATAAAATTAAGCTATTGCATAGCTTCTATCGCGGGCCTTGAGCGTGAAGACCGAATATAGAAATTCCGTAACGAAAATAATCTAACATCCCCACTCCGACCGGCACAGCGGTGAATACTTTTTAGTTTAGTTATATAATTGCATAAGTTGATAAAAAATGCTATGCTATGCAATAGCTTTACCGCGGCAGTCTCCGAGTGCCACACGTCTTTTTTTACTTCATGAATGGGCTCTAAATACGATACTTAAAGCCTATAAAAATTTTTGACGGTGATGATAAAGTCATCCAATACAATACTTAAGACTGCTGAAATCATTACCCTTCCTGTTGGTTTTGCCGTAGTCGGGTAAAAAAGCTGGCTCGTTTATGTAAGTACATTACTTCCACAGAAACGGATCTGGGCGGAGTGAAGCGGAGCGTGAATTATTTAATCTTTAGTATGTAGCAGAATTAAGGTGAAATTGTGTGCTCTGCCCGTTTTTTCGGACTGATTTCGACTACTACGAGTAGTTGTGTAGTGTTGTATTCTCGCAGATTTCATAAATACGCTAAGCTAAATATTTTTGTGCTTTTAGAAGAGAACATTTTTGTGCTTTAGTAATGCACAAGTTCAGCTATGCACGTTGAAGTTAATATTCTCTAATGTATTTTTTTAATTTTCTGCGAAATTATCGTTTGATTGACTGTTATTTACTGTAGGTATAAGTTTGAATAGCGTATCTCACTAAAAACTTGAAAAGCGAGGAATCAAAGTTATTTAATATATTTTTTATTAGAAAGACAAAAGTCAAACCAAAATGTATTTAGTCTTTAACAATTTTACACGTACGCAATTTTTTTAATAACCTTATGTAGCGAAGAACTTTGTATTTATTAATTGGCTGGAATTTGATTTACCTATGGCATTAGTTTAAATGATATTAGGCATTTTGTGATAATTATGCCCATGTGAAAAATTGTATTTATATGACTGTACAGTAGGTACTTTTACCTTTCATTTGTTGTAACACGTTAAAAAGATCACAGAAGAAATATTATAACCTAGTAAGGCTCTATATTAAGGAGCACCACAAATCAACCGAAGGCGCATCACGCAATAAAGCTAAGGCTGCCTAGTTTTGTATCAGTATGAGACAATGCATACTAAGTCCGTTTAAGTACTTATCTAAATCCAATTCGTACTCGATTCTTATTCGTACCTTATAGCCCTACGAAGCAACCGCGAAGCCTCTCTCACATAAGTTCACCTACTCTAAGATATTGACATAAGAGAGGTAGATGGAGTCGAATATGCGAAGTTCCGGCACTCTAGTAATGACAAACATGTCATTACTATTACTAGAATCTAATGTAGATATCGAATACGAGTTGGATGCGGATAAAAGCTTTGAGTATCTAACCAACTATATAATCAAAGGATAAAAGCGCTAACGGCTTTAACGATGTGCAATAAGTAAATTGCATGCAAAAGGCGGGTGGGACGCACTATCCCGAAATTAGAAACCACGCTCTGTCTCGCGCTCAGATCATATAAAGAAATAGATATGAAATGGGGGCGTGGCGCGTGCGAAACCGATATGGGCAAACAGAACTATTGCACTTCATCCACAAAAAAATCCATGTAACGATAATTGTATTGGAACAATATACATAGAAGGTTTTATACTAACTAGCTGTGTTATGAGTTCTATGCGACTGCGCAATGTATCGAGGTTTAATCGAAGCGTTCGCGACCAGTCAGTCATTGTCGCTGCACAAATTTGCACACACCAAATGACGCATTGTGTAAGTGAGTAAGTGGTAGCCGCTGTGATTGGGTCAATTTTTGTGTGCGCACCAATGAGCGTTGTAAATTGATTTAGTGTGATCCTTATGCTTACAACAGTGTTATTGTAGTTGCGTTGCACACATTAATAATACGGAGACACGGGTTCGCTAAGGATTTACGAGTAATTTCATATCTCCTTCTTTATATGATCTGAGGTCTCGCGTCAATGTGTGATGCTTCTAAGTGTTGCTTAGTTTTTTCTGGTATTCTAGGAATATACATATTTACCTACTGCTAAGAGTGAACTAAAGTTTTGTGTATTACAACGCCTTCAATACATAGTTTAATGTGTCGCATGTACTGTACCATATTTAATCAATAAAAATAAAGCGCCCAACTATGGGAATTATTACTAAGTTCAATCGCCAGTCAACAGCATATCAGTTTCAGCGTAAGTTTTCAGGGCAATTAGCGGCTTATTTATGCTGGGATTCAAATTCAAATTGTTTATTGTGAATGAAGTGTATATACAAAAATACTTATAGCTTAATGTGCTGTTGACTGTACTATCGATAATTTCTGGTGTTTTTAGAGCAATGTGTATGGTTTTCAGTTTAAAATAAATATTCAGTAAAACGTAGATAAACTAAGGCTCCAAGCGGCACGTGATAAGTACGGAGATATTCGCGTAGCGGTGAAACGATGTAACACCTCACGTACCTATCTCCATTCCGGCCGGAGACAATCCATATGCACCATACTCATTGCCGTGAAACCAGCCTCAGTGAATTCATCTTGTAAAGTATTAGGCTTACTTAACGCATTTCAGTCTTTTAATACATAGTAAATTCGGTGGATAAAAGCTCATAATAGCACTGGAAGGATTCACAATATTGTCGTCCTATAATTAACAATTTGTTAATCGTGATGTCATGAGCTGGGTTGTGTTTTCTTAGTTTTAATTATACTTGGATGCATTACATAAGTGTTAGACATAGCTCTAGGGGTGTGAGTTTCAGAACTCGGTAAAGCTGGAAGTTTGTCCGTAGGATTTCTTACTAATATCTTCTTCTGGGAACCTAAAGTAGTTCTTCTTACATTAATTTCTTGTTTCTTACGATCCAAGCTGTCAGTTGTGTTTTGAACCGACTTGGCACACTTTCGTTCACTTTCACAGTCACTACCTGATTGTTTATTTAACTTTGGAGCACCAAACGCTTTAGTTTGTTTCAACAGCGATCGATCATTACACAATGCTGCTATAAGAGGCAAGTCGAGATTCTTGCTTTTTTCTCGAAGAGATTTGATGTCTAAATCACAGTTCGAGTCTTTACTTTTACTAACACTAACGTCATTAACATTTTTAATATGAGGAATTTCTATTAGGTGTGTAGGAAGCTTCTTCTTATGTTCGTATGGAGGAGGTGGTGGAGGTGGCATGCGTCTCATTTTGACTGGTGGTACTTCTATATGATTTAGTATGTTTTCATCAGATTTCGTTCTCGAGAAAGATGGAAAATCAGCTATTCTTGTTGGCAATGGAGGTCTTTCTAGATTTATGGAATGACTGCTGAGTGATGTTCTGCTTGTTAATGAATACCAGCTTGTGCGTGCCCCAGGGAGTTGAACATATGAATCCGAGAGATTCTGTATTGACCCATACATTGACGATGCAGATAAGGAAGTTGATAGGTATGGCGTACTTCTATACTGCAGGCTTGTTTTGTGCATGTTAGAAACGCGTGGTTCAGTCAATTTGTGATCGAGGTAATTTTGTTGTGATATTGCTGGATCTTGCATAGGGTAATAGACGTAGTCGACATCACTATACAGCTGTTGATGAAACATGGGATTGTGTGGTGGCGGCGGCGGGGGCAATCGTGCTACTGGAGGTGGTGGTGGTAGTCTCGTTCTTCGAGGTGGTGGTGGCGGGGGTGGCAGTTTCATCATAGCCACGAGAACATTCGAATCTACACCATGCGGATCCCGAGATGGGGAAAGGTTATTGATTCCTTGAGCCAATTTTGACCTTTCAGCTCTTCGGCTAGAAGCCTGATGTCGCTTAGATTTTTGGAACCTGTGCTCTAATACCATTGGGCTAGCAAAAGTTCTTTCACTTGAAGTGTTTACTTCACCAGCCTCCGCTTTGAGAATTGTGATCATTGGCTTAGACGTCACAACTCTTGCTGCCACCTCTTCTTTATCTGATAGTTGTTTTAAAGACATTGTTGAAGATGATGACGATGTGCCTGGATAAGCAGGTGGTGCTTTAATAGGACTCTGTGCGTAAGATGATAGTGTTTTATGATTGTATTCGTAAGGAGGTGGAGGTTTGTCGGGAAAAGCAGTTCGAGCACCAGGGCAATTATCATCAGCGTCCAAAATATTTGGAAGAGACAGATTAAGAAGTTTTCGACTGTCTGTTCTTGTTGGAGGTGTCGGCGGGCGATCGAAAAACATATTATTAGGATAATTATCATCTGAAGGGGCGGTATCTTCATGTCCTTGAATGTAACTGTCTCCACATAAAGGCAGGGGTAATCTGACGTAATCAGATACTGAATCCAAAGTATCGCTTACCGATTGACTCTTTGGATATACTCCCCTACCGACAATCAGATCACTTAGTTCACTAGCTGTGAGAAGATTGTGTTTATTATCCGTTGGATCGCTACCGTCCCCGTGAAATGAAGTCGCGCTTACGTTTGAGTTTGTACGCTCTCTAAAAATATTTTTGTCTTCAGCGTGTTCTGTATTTGGAAAATTATTAGCGCCATCAACACAGTCGGCATTTGAAAAAGATGCTTTTAATCTCAATGTATTTGTTGAATGACTAGATCTCTCGGATTTATTTTTTAAAATGGAGGATACACTATCGAAGTCGGCTAGATCATTGTCCTTAGATAATTTATAACTGTCATATCTTGGAACACTATAATCGGTTCTGCTGTCTTCAGATAATGTATCCATTTTAGACTGCGCTGTAAGTTCTGAACTACCCATTGTGTAAACTCCACTGGTTTCACTTGAAGCAGCTACAGTTACAGGCTGACCCAACCCGTCATATAACGCCGAAGCAGTATCTTGGGAGTATTCTACATCTATACCCATAGTACTATTATCACTAATCATGGAATTTTGTGCCGTATGGCTGTATCCAAGTTCCAAACTGCTTGCGTTAGATGTTCGGCTTAGCGTGCTGAGGCCGGCTCTGGCCATTATTACTGTGCTACATGAAGAGGAACACTGAGATCCGGTACATTTCAATTTATTGGACACCGGACTATCATTTTCTGTAATACTTTTATCAGGTAAAGAAGTGGTTTCATCTAGTTGACTTGTTTGATTTTGAGTGGTGTCTGATGAGCAAGGATCATTTTTAATACTTGGAGAACTTTCATTCTCATTTATTTTTTTAGTTCTTCCTTTTGGTTTGTGCATTTGTAAAGATGCCGTCTTACTCAGAGGTTCATTTTCTTGGGTCATATGCCGAATAAAATATGAGTTTGAACAATCCAATAAATGAGCAAATGCCAAACTTTCTGTTGATGGAGCAGGAGGTGAATCTATCATAATTTCTAATTCGTCTTCGGATTGAACTCTATCACTTACAATTCCTGACGTTGTGTTTGAGCTTGTGGAAGATATAACTGATATTCTTTGTTCATTTTTATTTTGATTGTATTGGAAATTTAATGATTTTGAATATCCGTAACACGATTTTCGTTCTTCCTCTTCTTTTCTCAATATTTCGTTTAACTTTGGTGCTATCTTCATTGAAAATTGGTGTGTTTCTTTACAAAGAGAGAATAAGTATTTACATTTTTCTTCACTTGAAGAATACAATGTAATTTTTCCTTCCTCTGTTCTTATTTCGAACTTTTTTCTGTCGAAACTCAATTTTCCAATTGCACTCCAAATGAAATCAGATAGTGGTCCATTGTCAGGCAGTATCTTTATGCCTTTTGCAGTAACAAGTAGCCATACTGTTCCAGGATCAGGTTCAGTTTTAGTTTGTTTGAGTCTATAGCGATGCGAGTTGATTGTGTCAGGTAAAAGGCAAACTTCACGTATGAATCTAGTTTCGGCGTCTATTTTAGTGAGACCCCGATGTTCTCTGTGGCAAGCCCGCATAGCTGAAGCAACCCAATCCCCCGTGAGTGATGAATGTGCGTAATCTTCCACTTTAAAGTAATCTCGGTCTTCATAGTCTTCTGCATCCCCATATTCGGCTTGTAACGCCAGACCACTCAACAAAAGAAGTATTTCAGCTGGTAAAACATCCCGTGTTTGGACGTTACTCCTTAGTTGTAAGAAGTAAAGATGGCGCCCAGCTTCGTCGTGCAGAAGTAAAGGACTTTCGACGTGGAATTGTATTACTAGATGTAATTCCAAAAGCGGTTTCCCATTTGCGTCCAAGCCCTGAAAATAAGAGAATAGGTAAGTTGTAACTGCCAATTACAGACTGTTTTTTTTTTATTCTTAATCAGATACGAGTAATTGTGCCAATTTACTTACATGTGTATGGGATGATCTCCAACTCTTTGGCGCATATTTGGATAGTTTACTTTCCAAATCAACAAACAAATACTCTCCATCTGAAAAGAAGAAAAATACATTTCAACGAAACCGTTTACAGATAAATTATTTGTGTAAGTCTGTTTAACTAACGACACAATGATAACGCGTAACGCGTCCAAGGATAAAACGATTTAATTATTTGCATGAGGCACAGGATATGATAAGGCATTGCATTAAATTGTGTATTGTTAAATTTGATGGAAGTTGACAGAACAATAAACTTGTTAAAATAATCAGTCTACATTTTTGGTTTGAACTGTATACGTATGCTTTTTACATATCGACGTTGTTATAGGTTGCGAGCTTGCAACTTTTAGAAATCTTTGCAACGAAATCAATAAAAAAAACCTCTTGAACTATTTATAAAAACCTAATAACTTTAACTTTATTGATAAGTCGAGGTATGAGATAGGTACCCAGTTGTCCGCTCGCCGTATGCATTGTTAGCGCGGCGTGAGGAGTAGGTTTTTAGAAGCAGCTCGAGTGCATACAGGGTGGTCAATAGGGTCCTTTAGAGATTCGTTAAAGAATTGCTCTTTTATTAAACTGTATGGCACTTGCAAGTGTACAGGCAACGTTTTACAGTGTTTGAAGAGACCACTGGCATATTATTGATATTTTTTATTAACTTTGTTGGATACTATAGTTTTGAGAATTCTTACTTGTAGGTTGTGGATTTGGTCAAGATACGATTTATAAGTTCGACCGTAGCTACTAAGGCCGTATTGGACATGTGACTCCGCGAGTACGTTATACAACATCAACTTTACTTTAAATTGGATGACTTAATATTGGCATGGTATGGCCTTATTAAGAAATTGTGGTCTGAATAAAGCCCAGAAGTCGCTTTTTAAAAGAAAGGTTATAGTTAAGAGTAAAAACGGATATCTTTACCAAAATAATTTTGAATACCTACATTGAGTATTAAATAAATGAATCAATAAACATTTTTGTTTTATTTCAACATTCATAGTTCTTTTTTTTTACTGAAAAAGAAACAAAGTCCTACATGGGCTAGGTACCTTGGGATATTTTTTCACCAACTTTGACATAAATTGTTGACTATCATCATTTTTATTTAGCTGAATATTGCGTTCCCTGTTGACCGGCACAATAATAGAATAATCGCGCCCCTTCTCGTGAAGAGGCGCGTGGCGCGTGGGTGTCGTAACAGGCGACTAAATAAGACCGCCAAAAGGTGATAGCAGCTTCTCCACCATACTTCTACTTATCGCCAACCCGCGTGCCGCGCCCGTGGCGAATACGGCATAACCTAAGGCCTATTATATGCTCAGCTGTGAGCTACGTTTCATCATCGCAAAAGCCTCATTGGTATAGAGGTTTAATTACCAAAAGTAAGATACCGGGCCAAGATCTCGGGGTCTTGGTTCGATCCCCGGTTTAGGCAACAAGGGTTTTGAATTTTCGAATATTGCTCGGAATTGTGATCACTAACCCGCATTCGGCAAGCATGGTGATTATGCGTGTACCTATCATTGCTGTAGGAACTTGAATTCAATTATGGAGGCCTTTGTCCTGCTGTGGGATGATTATAGGTAGGCCGTTACTTTATTTCATCTCAGCCAAAGGACGCTAACAGCTGTGCATTGAAAATGTACTGTTATGTATTTTTTCAATTACTAAATAAAAATTTCGACTGCCCTAGGTGGGACTTTAATTTTTTACCCAGACATTTTTGTTTCGACAAAAATCAAGACTTGACGCTGTAAGCCAGCAGAGTTACGAAACTGGTTTTTGATCGACTGAAGATTTTCAAATAGGGATTAAAAAGGGAGCACAGTTATTCAGATTAGGGGTACATGCGAATATCGAACATACTTTGTAAAACTGCTAATCCAAAGAGATCCATGTCGATCATGCCGTGTAGTTGAGCCTGCGCGGTAGCTAGCGACTTGAGCTCTTTGACCCTCGCTTTGGCTTCGACGACGAAGTGCAGCGGCTGTGGCTGCCCGGGCATTCGCAGTGAGAGAAGACGCGCGCCCGCTCCTAGCGCACGCGTTTCTCCGCCCAGCGGCCCGCGAACCGAACACAGAGCACGCATGTCGCATCTCGATACCACTGTTACTCGCTCTGAAACAATACAACATTATTACATAAGTGCTAAACACGAAAATACTGCCAAGTGCGGATCGGGCCACGCGCTGTGTAGGGTTAACCGTACTACCTTAGTGGCACGTTACAATAGGCTACCAATTTGATTTTGTAATACCAGAGAAAGTAAAATTGTATCCCCACTCTTTACATGTACTTAGGTACCTAGGGGAACGACCCGTCTTATTTTTTTTCAAGGCCAGGTCTATTTTTTTGTTTAAGCTTTGTGTTTACCAATGTGCAATGTGCTACTTTTAATTTAAAAATGCTCTACCAACCACTAAGTTAATAATAAAGAAAAAAAAATATCTGGCCATAACAAAAGTTAGACGGGTTTGCAGGTAGAGTAGGTAGAAGAGCAAGAAATTTCAGAAATTAAAAAATAAATTAATAAAAAAATATCTTGAGACCTAGGTGAAATCTTTTGGGCTAGTTAGTTACCAGACCACCCCGCCTGACACTTCCCCCCATTGTCGTATGTTCCACGTTCTTCCGAACTCCCTGTATAGGTATACCATGCCAACATACAGAACACAGTTGGATTAAGCGAATGTTGTGGGTTCGAGTCCCACCTAAGACAGTCGAAAAATGTTTATTTCAATTGTATTTTCAGTTATAACCAGCAATTTATTTGCTCATAAAATACAGTTTTAAAACAATATTATAATGGGGTACTTTTGAAAATGTTGCAATGAAGTATTCATTCACTGAGTAGGTAAATAAAAATTTTAGAGATAAAGTAAGACTTCACTAACCACTTACTTCTTTTAATCTTGATGTAGGTACGAGTAAATACGTATGCAATCGGTCATTTATCTCTACTATTTTTTAAATGCATTTCATATTTAAACTAAGATATTCCGTGATTTAAGACTCGTTTTGAATTTTCTTCAGATCTCGCTTGGCGTTTATTGCTAGCGTATTTTTTTTGTTTTTAAATCTAAATCCCTTTGGCAATTACTATTTAAGGTAGCTGATGCCTACCTACATTCGAAGTATTGAAGCATCCTCAGAATCGTAATATCTTTACTATTTCCAGCCTGCAGGTCCCAAGAATGTCGGATCTGCGCCATCTGTGCATTCCTTTACCGTTTTTTGTACGCAATCGTCTTTTTACTACCTGCTGCCTTGTTCACCATTTATTGCTTTACGCATTCAGCGCGTTTACTAGTCTTGCAAATAAGTACTACTAGCATAAGATGTAAATACTTATACTTACTCTACAACTGAATGAAATGGGTTCATGTTAGAGATTTTTTCTATTTAAGAAGATTGATAGAGTAACGTTTAAAATAACCTAACTATTAATTCTTCATTGCATCTTTTGTTAAATGAGCTCCGCACGAATATTTCCAATGCCAAAGGTAGGCACCTAATATAAAACGTTTATTGGAATGTAGAACCACAAGATCAGGTTCTAAAAAACTAGACGCGAATAAATTTCATCCCATCCGGTACCTCTGCGGCTCTTCAGCTCTTGATAGCTATAAGAACATGTTTTTTGTTTTAGTAAATGCGCGATAGTTTGTGATGGCGGTCAGGCGGCGGGGCGGGGGCAGACCGGTCGGCGCGGGCGCAGCGGCGAGGAGGGCGGTGCGCGGGGCGAGGCAGGCGCTACGTAAGCGCGGTAGCCGCGGACGGCGACGCGAGGAATGCGGACGACCTTCACATGCCGAGCGCCCCTCCCCCGATGCCAGCCGCATCTTGCGTCCTCGCATGCCTAAAGGCCGACATTGCCTCCACTTCGACGTCTCTCCACCACGTTTGACACTCACGAATCGTCAAGATGATAGGGATACGAACTTGATAGCATCCGTATCATCATCAATTGCTGGGATTCAATAAGACTAAGATGGCAAGATAATACCGTACATTACATGGTATTAATTATGTAACAGGTAGATCCGATAAAATGAAAAATAAGTTATGAATCTCTGTACCTACTTACATAAAGGAATTGTAGATAGGTACTTTTGCATCCATTTCAAAAGTAAATGACATTTCATGTTATTGTAATTTTGCGTTTACAAAAACATTTAACACAATTCATTATGCTTGTATAATACGAGTATTTATTTACCTAGTTTTTGAATAGGTTAATATTTTACTGTATTTTCTTTTACATCGATTACTATCAGATTGCTATGGTAACTTGAATTCATTAATATCAGAGTGACATAATAATAACTCAACATCGGAGTTGTACTTATTTACTATAATTTAAAAAATACTCTTACGATATTGGGATTGATTAACTAGAAGTTATGCATACCGAAAAAGTATACATCCATATCCAAATAAGTATAAAGTTGCATCCACTATCTTTTACAGGAATTACGGGGACATTATAGCAAAGCTGCTTTGATTTTACAAATAAAAACGCTATAGCCAGCATTAATTAATGTCACTGAAAACATGGTGGTTATATTATCTCGACAGTCGTATCTAAGTTAATAACCAATGATGTTTTAAAAGTTGTTAAATATCATTGTTAATAACATGATATTAGGTATAGTATAGCAGCGTTGTAGTTTATTAGAGAAAAATTGTGCTTGTAAAAGAAGAAGATGGTACCTTAGACTGGGTTTAACAAATGAGCATCGAGAATTTAGAATTATTTAAATATGACTATGTAGAGTATATTTAGGAGCAATCTGTACAGTTGTCGAAAACAATCACTTCAACCTTAAATAATATCAAGTTATGTTTATAAATAGGAATATTTTCACGTTTCGAAATTAACACTAAAAGTTTAGTGTATGCTAACATCGCATTCTTAACAAACAATTAGGTAATATCTCGAGAACTTTTGGGAACTTAAAAGCAAGCTTGATCTCTTATTATGACAGCAAGGTTAACTAATGCACAGCTAGCATTAGCATGTGTCAGCTGAAGGGGTTTGTGATTTGCTAGCCATATTTTCACAGGTTTTGTACACTGCATTCAGACGTTAATAAAAAAAAGACGTGTGGCACTCGGAGACTGCCGCGGTAAAGCTATTGCATAGCATTTTTTATCAACTTATGCAATTATAAAACTAAAAAGTATTACCTCTGTGCCGGTCGGAGTGGGGGGTGTTAGGTTATTTTCGTTTCGGAATTTCTGGATTCGGTCTCCACGCTCAAGGCCCGCGATAGAAGCTATGCAATAGCTTAATAATGTAGATGAAATAAACGCGAACATATAGTAGTAGAGTTACCGTTTTTACATAGAGTCATGCTATCCTGATACAGCCTCCATATTTTCTTGTATCGAAAAGGCATTTGTACCTACTATAATAAAAATAAATGTACCTATTTCACACAAGAAACTGCAGCTGCACCACAAGTTTAAAAATCTTATATTCTTTGTGTGATATTTTAGCATTTTAGTTGCAGTTATATTATCAGTATTTAAGTTTGAAAAATTATATCTCAGGCAGGACTCGAACCCGCATCTCCTAGCATGCCGGGCGCTAAATGCTAAATGGTAAAGCGCTGCGCCCAGCATGAGGAGATGCGGATTCGAGTCTCGCCTGAGACATAATTTTTCAAACTTAAACTAAAATGATAAATTTTTAATCAGAAATAAACGCGTACTATAATCCCTAAACATAATTTACTTCATATCTGCCCGCAAATCTGGTCACGCGGGCATAGCGGCACTTTTCAGTACCTATTTTAGTAGGTATTTTATAAGTGGTGCAAAGCGGAACTGGTGCATAACGGAACTAACCGAATTTTCATTACATTTTAATTCAATAATAATAAAATAAATTAATAATTTGGAGATACCACCAACATACTGTTAGGACCAATTATACTCACGCACGCGTATTCCGAGAATCTATTTTTCATCCCCCTAAATGTTAGGGGTAGTCCACCACTAAATTTATTTTTTTATTTTTTAGACAAAATTTTTAATTTCAATTTTTTTATGATACAACATACAATCCTTAATTTTTACCCTTTTATCACCAACCCCTATTTTTTAATAGCCATTTTAGTAATTTAATCAGTTTTCATCCCGCTCGATAACTGATCAATTATCGTCTTTTTTGTAAGGGTAGGGTAGGGGTAGGGAAGGGTTTAGGGTAGGGGTGGGGGTAGGGTAGGGTAGGGGTAGGGTATGTGTAGGGTAGGGTAGGTGTAGGGTAGGTTAGGGGTAGGGTAGGGGTAGGGTAGGGGTAGGGTAGGGGTAGGGTAGGGGTAGGGTAGTAAAATATTAAAATTTTATAAAATATATACAACCCTAAATTTTTACCCTTTTACCACCAACCCCTATTTTTTGTTAGCCATTTTAGTAATTTAATCATTTTTATGGCAAAACAACGTTTGCTGGGTCAGCTAGTTATGTATAATTCTCTCCTCTAAATTAAGAAAATATTGATTCTCCATACACATACATATATACTTATTTCCACCCACTTTAAGGGAGGATTTCAAGGCCACTATTTTATACCTATAGTATTCGTTTTCCAGGGTATAATCTCTTTACCAAATGTTATCTTAATCGCTTATCCTATCCTCTGATACTTTATTTCTTTCTCTGCCAAAATCTAAATCGATTTACTAGTTTCTGAGTAAATTAACTATCTCTAAACAAACTAAAATACAAATATTTTCTCTTTATGATGTTAGTGTGGATGAAAATTATAGGTACTTGTATAACCAGTTACCGCTAGCGTTTCGGACCTAGGCTGAGCGCCTTCAGCGCTCGACACACTCTGCCCGGTTTAACTGATTAAAGCTTAAAATTAATATGGGGTTTCAGTGATAGGTCCGTCCAAAAAAAAAAAAAAAAAGCCAGCTCATTAATCCCTCAACCCCCAGGCGGCGTGCCGCGATAACAATTGATTTCAATTGTGTCTGGAATAACTCACGATCGAGGGATTAATGGGGTTTATATATACTACTTAAATGCGTAATAGGAAGGACCTAAAACCCTTTGAAAATCTGTAAGTAAAAAAATTAATAGACTATTATTATATTTACTCATACTTTGCATATTTACTCTGTAAGTATGTTAATTTTGCGGCTAGACTTTAAAGTTGTACTTACAATTTGATGATTCAAAACCAATTATTTTAAGGATTTTAAAAACGACGCACCTCCATTTTCACCACCAGATACACTGCCTGATTGCCTGACAAATATTATTGTTATAACTACCTTCAATACTGCATTATGCCTAATCTTGGAGTGTTACCCGGTGAAAACCTCAATGTGATCACCCGATTATCCCTCAGTATTACCCTGAGGGGTAATCGGATGATCCAAAACTCGGGTGCACTTAGATGCAAATAGCTGGAAAAGTCCGTGAGAAATGCTCATCATTAAAACGACCTACACAGTTGTGAATTGTGATTCGAAGAGGTATAACAAAATTACATAATGGCGGTTAGTTACGTACTTAAACACCGGAAATTCCACGGAGCGCAAAAAATTTTAGTAGTATAGTTGGGCGAGCAGCAAAACGATCTCAGAGTCCACACGTCGCATTTTTATTTTTTGTCAACTTTGTATTATCACTAGATAATAAATAACGAACTATCGTTTAACTATAATTGTTTTTCGAATTATGTACTTGTTTCAGGTAGGTATCTTATATTTAAGGGTTTGTATTTTAGAGACTCAACTTGCCAATGCCATTGAAATACCCAGGCAGCACCGTTATAAATAAATAAATAACTTTTTTCAGACAATAATATCCACTTTGTTAGTAACAATGTTCTTAACCTAGTGTTAGTAATATACAGAGCTAGTAATGAGCAATATATTTATGGCTGCGAACGTTATGTGCAATGGCTGATATTCTGAGAGCCAAGTCAGGGAAAAAGATGTTTAATTGCGTGGATTGCTTGGGGTAATTAGTAGTCCTAGTCTAGCACTAGTTATAGGGAGCTAATAATGATCTCATGAAACAATAGTGACCTCTGTCTATCTACTATTAATGTGTCGACGAAGAACTGCACACTACGAACTCTATGAAGAAAAAACAAAGTTAAGTTTAGGTAATGTCATATGGAAGTTGTTGTTAGTCATCAAATTTAAGATTTACTGTTGAAAAACTGACCCACATAAGAACTATGTTGGTATGATGCACCTAATACTAACACATTCGTGTATGGGAAGTTTCGACATCCGCCGGTGTTGAAAAGCAACAGGAAGTTTTAATTACAGGGATGTAATAAATATTTACAAATGTTAGATACTTGTCATATACTTTCAACAAAACAAGAATTTGGGGCACCTAAACACATTTATACCTGCCTGTTTATTATGAAATGAATTTTGCAAAGATGGCGGACTACGGAATAAAGGCAAGTGAGATTCGCATAGTGAGTCAGACAACTATTATACAAATGAGTACATTTAACCTATTTTTATTTAAATACTTTATATGATATTTTAAGCAATTAAATTGCAATTATAATATCAGTATTTAAACTTGAAAAATTATGTCTCAGGCGGGACTCGAACCCGCATTTCCTCGCAAGTATTTAAATAGCTGTTTCATCTTAACTGACTGTTCGGGTGTTAAGGGTGCAAACTCCTAACATTTGATGAAAAAACGCTGGCTTACAGCGATAAGAATATGCTTGAAAAATTGACGCCTTGACAGTGTCTCGGTGGCTAAATGGTTAAAGCGCCGCGCCCGGCATGCGAGGAGATGCGGGTTCGAGTCCCGCCTGAGACATGATTTTTCAAGTTTAAATACTGATATTTTTATTTAGCTTGGGTTATAGCATATTATCTTATCTGTGGTTATAGGAACCTTAAATACATATTAGGACTATAATATTAAAATTTAAAATAAAATTAAATACTGTTACTTTTTTTTATCAAAGTATCCATTCTAAAATAATTATTTGATAACTTATGATAACTGATTAAGTGTCATTTGGCAGCTTTACCTTAGGCATTTTCTTTATTTGAATCATGATTCATCATGAATAATCATGATGGGATATGAAACTAACATTATTTTAATACTCGTAACTCCACATAATTGCGTAGTCTCTAAAGGGGGTGTTACGACATTGGTCAAGTCTGATATTGGTCAAATCGTCAATTCGGTAAATTCGAATTATGACAAATTGGTAATTCGTCAAATCTTCTTTTCGTCAAATTATGTAATTAGCCAAATATGCCATTCGTCAAGTGATTCAAGTTAATCTCTGTTCTCCTTTTAATCTCCGTTCATCGTCATATTTATTATGCACCTTTTTCATTTCATTTCGTTTCATCCAATGAAACGTCTTTCTTAATTGTATTTTGATAAAAAAAAAATATATAAATCTGGGTCCAACCCACAGGTCCTGCCCACAAATTTTAAATAAGTATCTAGGAAGTTATTCGGGCATTAGTCTTTAAACAGAAGGATTCAAAAAAAGGTTGAAGAAGTACTTAGTTAGGTAATAAGTTTATTTGCTCGTGTCACATGAATATAATATTAAAGTCTGCGTAAAATGTGGATATGCACTAATACAACGATATTTTACCGAAGGCTTAAGAGGAAACACAAGGGCCGTTTTTCCATACAAACGTAGTCCCCTGTTTCCTCCCTGGATAAAGCCAGTAGAGCAATAATTTTTATTACAAAAATCTATGGCCACTATTAGGATGTTTCTATGTTTTCTGTTTTTTCATAAATTAATTAATAAAACAGATATGAGCCCTCAAATATCGAAAAAATTCGCCAGATTCCAGCTGTGTTCAAACATCCAGAAAAAAAATTTGGCATAATTTTAGAAAAAAAGGAAAACATACGAACACGGCCAAAGCCTTTCTTTTTAATGAAAAAAGTATTTCAATCGTTCTAGTTTTGGAAGATTATCGGGGGACTACGAAACGTTGATTTGGTGTGCGCTTTTAGTAGGTATTTTCGGTCCAAGAAGCAGTTGTCTCTACTATCACACTCTGCGGTGAATGCGTTTGGCACAGCGCGACAGCAATAGATTTTACAAATACCTATTTTTCAATTCTCTCGCCCGTGTTTCCTCTTAAAACACTGTTTAAAGCTTACATAACGTTTTAGTTAATGGTGGTTTTAAACCTATTTTCGGATTTTTTATGTATAACTAACATGTAACTTTGGATGTTTGATATATCTGTTACTAACATGTTACTTTAGATGTTTAATTGTCTGTTTGAGATTTTACTAATATCACAACTAATATCATGACGAACCATACTGAAAAACCAATTTATCTAGAAAATTCATCCTTAACATATGTCAATGCTTATATTTACCTGGGAAAGCAAGTTTCATTCAACCTACAAAATAACAAACTCGAAGTAGAGAGAAGAGTCAACATCGCATGGAAAAAGTTCTGGAGTCTCAAAGAAATACTCAAGAGCGATATGACCATACGAATGAAAACGAAAATCATGAACACCTGCTTACTCCCCTCATTGACATACGCCTGCCAAACTTGGAAATTTACCAGAAAAGTAAAAAATAAAATTACATCCTGCCAAAGGAGCATGGAGAGAAGCATTCTGAAAATTAAGAAAATCCAAAAGATCCGCCATACTGATATAAGACAGAAAACAAAAGCCATCGACGCTCTCAACCACTCACTACAGCTAAAATGGCGATGGGCTGGACACATAGCGAGGCTAAGCGATAATCGATGGACTAGAAAGACAACACAATGGACAGGCCCACTGGGACAGAGAAGAAGAGGAAGACCAAATGCACGCTGGGCAGACGATATCATAAAAGTAGTAGGTGCTCAATGGTCGCGAGTGGTAGAGAATAAAGAGCATTGGTCATCTCTGGAGGAGGCCTTTACCTTTCAAGGAGAGGGTTCTTGCTAACAAAATACAAACCTTCACTAATCTAATTAATCAAATTAATGCATTAATAATTATTATATCCATTACAACATTAATCCCAAATCTATAAATTTTTCATTTTTTTTTATCTACATAATTATGATTGTAATGAATTTTATTTAAATTGTTAAATTATTTTATTCAAATTTTTAAAATTTCTAATTATACTAGTTCTTGAAATGAAATGGAATTAATTACAATCAATACAATAATTATTTGCTAAACACCAATAAAATTAGGTTTTAATCATATTATTTTCTTTATTGTTTATTTTTAAATGCACTAAAATCATAAAAAATAATTCAAAATTGTGAATAATTTTGCATGCACATTGCTAAGGAAAGCAAGAAATAAAAGGCTTTTTTATTTTTTATTTTTTTATTTTTATTTTATTTATTTGAGATTTTATACGGGATGAAATTTTAACCACCTTCCAAATTTTAATATAGCAATCTACGAGACAAAAAACTAATGACGTATCTTTTCTTTTGGTATAGCCCAGTAAAAAATGTCAAAATAAAGCACTTCTAAAATTTTTGATAACTCTCCTAGGTAGTAACACTTTTTTTACGCGATGCTCATCTCGTTCCTTCGTTACGATACCATTCATAAGTTATTGATTTAGGTACGATACCATTCATAATTTTTTGGAAACTTAACAGGTTTAGGACTGTAAAAATTTAAAACAATGTTGCGAAAATTTTATTCGAAAACTTGCTTTGCATTTTTTACTTCATAAATGGGCTGTATGTAGCCTGTAAGTTCAAAACTGAACGCCTATTAAAAATATTGAAGATGATGAAAAAATCACACATCCGATCTTAAATACAGGATTTAAGATCGGATTTGTAGCCATGATCCACAATCCATCGCTTTAAATGTTAGTTGCTATAATTTATAAATCTAGGGATTCTTATTTGAACCCAAATAAGAAATATGATCAGAAGCTAATTCAGGTAACAGTGAGTAGTATTATAACCAACCAGAAAAACATATTTTTTTCTAATTGCTACTTTTAGGTCTTTGTATAGTAATTAGTTATAAACACTATGTTGATGATTAATAAGCGCGATCTTTCGCCGTACCTCCACAGCTAAAGACGTCTTACTTTGTATACCTACTCATATTTACTTACTCGGTGTGCTATCAGCGGAATGCGGTCGCTCGCGGTCGTAGCTGTTTATTATGTGAACTAATGTGTTAATGAATCATTTGCTTTATCAATCACAGCTAGTAATCGTGGGCGTTGTCTGCTAGATTTCATTAAACCTTTGAACTTATTATAAACTCTCATAGTGTAAAGATTTATTTGAAAACTAGCTTTTTCCGCCGGCATGATTCGTCGCACTTCAAAAAATTAAATGGTCTCATAATATGAGATATATAATATTATTATTATTCATGTATAGTGAACAAACTTATTGAAATCCGGTATCGTTTTAATTCAGTTCATGAAATAGTTAAGGCTAACAAATTGTTAAATAGTTAAACAACAGCAGTTTTATGGCTACCTCACAGTGATTGGGTTACTTCTTTACTTACACTGTGCACTGCCACCACATCACTCGTGACTTCGACCGCGTAGTTATTTTGTTGACGGTTAGGTAGGTATGTAGAGCTCGTTTAAGATCTCTTACGAGTACTTAATATTGTTGCTACTGCTATTTCCTTAACCCCTTTTCACCCTTTTGATTTCAGGACCCATAACAAGTTTTATCAAAACCGGTTAAGATATTATTGTCTTTTTCAACCCTTATAGGATTTATGAGATAAAAACTATCATTTTGTTTTATATATCCTTTCCAGTCCAAAACTGCGCTACAGCGTAAAGTTGTCATAGACATGTAATACCTACACACTTTCGCACTTTTAATATGGATTTGATTATATTAATTACATCAAAGCAAAGATATTTTATTAATAATTTATGATTGAGTAACACACATTTAGTATTTTATAGCTAAATAGGTCTGCAAGCCACATTACGGTATTTTTATTATATTTTTACACTGCAGTATTTTAAGAACATTTTATCAACACGGTATAACAGTCTATAAAATATGGTTTCATAGACTGTGTGTGACGGTATAGGGTAAATAAAGAATATGTGGGAGGTTAAAAAGTATGTGCTACAGCAATTTTGGACTACACAAAAAATTACGTGATCCGTTTCATCCAATTATTTATTTATTTATTTAAGCTTTATTGCACAAACGAACAGTTATTGTACCAAAGGTGGACTTAATGCCACGAGGCATTCTCTGCCAGTCTACCATCGGGCTAAACAGAAATGCTTAGTAAGCGGTGCGATAAAAAAAAAGTTATTAAATAAAATTATCAATAATAAAAAAAAAATACTAAACTACAAAAAAATACATACCTATACTGACATATAAACTAAACACTAATATTTAGACAATTATTATACATACTAAATACATGTAAAATATTAACATATACATACATACATACATAAATAGCTCAAACCATTAACTAAATGCTCTAAGATAAATAGTGACAAAAATATATTAATATAAATGGCGACAAGTATGGTGAAAGCAATGTTCATGTTGATGATTCCAATTGCTTCAGAAAATGAGACCGGACATTATGCTCAACAATATTTTACCGGTGTGTACCTACCTAGTTTAGGTTTCTTCTAGATATTTTTTTAACCGTGAGTGGTTTTCTAAGAAAATATGTAAGTACGTAGGTACCGGTACCTAGGTATTATAGTTCTTTCCAAACTCAATGGTACAAGCAGGGAATTGATCTCACGCTCTCATAGGTATATAAAATAAGCGATTTGTATCCATTAATGTATGACTAGACCATCACACGAAACCAAATGGATCTAGGCGGTGGCATATTATGGGTGTGTTTGTCGACTTTTAAGTGTATGAAGGTATTCAGTTGTTTTTTTTAACAACATTGTTCTATTGAAACAGCGAACGTTTTGGACTTGATAAGTAATCTAAACAGTTTTTTAAAAACAGTACCAGTATTGCCTGCTCTAGGTACGAGCGATGATGTGGCGACGTTAATGATGTGATAGGGCTACCTACTTATACTGAGCTAAATTGTGAGCGATCAAAAATTAGTTAGGTAGTTTAGGAGCAACCTTGTGGATGATACACAAGTAGATTAGACATGCACATTGTCTGATTAGCCCATGGGCAAATTAAGTACTTGCTTAAACAACAAAAAATGGTAGCACAAGAAAGAGGCAAACAAAAATACACAAAGTTAAAAAATAAAAATACAATTCTGCAGGATAGAAACGAATTTTAATAATATTTTGCTTTGATTTTATTTCACGTACTAATACTATTTACTCCATGTATTGTTTTATGTAAAAGGGCAGGGATTGCTTCGGCCATCAATTAGTCTTATGCTCATTTCAGACTAAGCTATACTATTGTGTGCTATATAGTAGGTAAGTATAGCAAATAAGGACCTAATGTACTAACTTACCTAAAATGGTACAGCTAAGTGTGAACGTGATATTGTGGTGCTATGAACTATATGCTATAAGCTATTATGATAGCATAGCCTGAAACCATCTTTAGTCTGGCATTACCTACCTTATTACGCATAAGTAATACTTATTTTGACACCATAAGGTTGCACTAAAGAATAAGATACTAATTTTATTCAAACTACAATCCCAATCAAAATTGTGTTGTTTTCTAAGATCTCTTTCTATGAAGAACATTAATTGTTTGTAGTTTTCAACTTCCTTAGGTAGGTATGCAGGATGCATACCTTCTTAATTACGTGTGTAACTAAGACAAACATTCTGAAAGTCATTAGGATTGTTCACCTAAACAAAAAGTAACAATAAGTGTGAGCCGTCTATGTATAATCTATTTACCTAATGTCTTCACGGAATCACTTTTAGTGTGACTTGTATGGACAACAGCACGTCAACCTACCACAAAACGTCAAATTTTATCAATTGATATTGATCTCTACTTGTTGGACTTAAAGTTGAAAATCAATTCAATGACCTTTAACTTTTTGGGTAGGTTGACCTGCCGTTGTCTGTACAACCGAGCCGAAGTTTGTATATCCGGTAAAAAACTCTTAAAAATAAAAGAGTATTGTTATAAATCTTTTAACATGTATAGGTTAATTACTCGTAATAGTACTTTTTGATATTATGTATTTGATTCTTTATGTTATCGACAGTGGCATTAGAAGTGAGGGCTCGAGCGCGTCAAGTGAGCATGGTGCTTGGCGCGCTGGTGGCTGCTCTAGAGGAAGGGCGCGCGGCAGGGTCAGCGGCCGCGGCGCGATCCGCGCGGGCGCACGGAATTCGAGCTATGCGTATAAAATGAAAGTGGCCGCATCGTGAAAGCGCGCGCATCCAATGCGGTCGTCCACAGTGCCGTAGTTGTGCACATAACTCACCATAAATAGACAAATCCAAGCCGCAAAATGTGAACACTAAATCCCTAGGTTAACCGCATCCATTGACACTTCACTTCACTATGAGTTGCGCGATCTCGTCGATGCAACTGCACGGCGACTCTCGCGGTGCACTGTGGCCGTGAGCGCGCAAGAACGACTGACTGAGCGACAGAGCGAGCGCGGTGAAGGCGTGAAGCGGGCTGCGGGCGCGTGGGTCGGACTCGACGAAGGCACGCGCGGCGCGGGGCGCGGTGGAATGCGGCAAGATAGTGGCGCGGCGCGCGGGTACCGGCCGCGGTGAGCTCTGCTGCCAGAGCCTCCTACACGGCTACGGTACGCGACTCGGCGGCGCGGCGCGGCGGCGTCGTGCGGCTGGAATGCGCGCGGTCAACTTCTGCCCATTAAAATGAATACAATTTCCAAATGTTCAGAGTGAGGCCCCAGACAGGTCCCGGTGAATCGTGGCTATTACTTATTTATTCTATGTTTACTTACAGTAGTAGGGTTTTATGAATTTTTAATTCAGGATGATCGGTTGTAAGCTTATAATTTGACCATACAGATAATTCAAATAAGGATATTATATAAGTTACTTATTAGACATTTAGATTACCTGTTTTAGTATTCTCTGGAAGAACATCATGAATAATGCTCTAAATATTGTGCTTAATATGTGTAATGCTTCTATCACTCGATAATTAATAAATCAATCTACCTTCACAAGCCACAATCAGTCTCTCATGAAAAAGACATAAACGCACTAAGACCTGCTACGAAATCTACGAAATTATTCTATTAGAATAACACCTTTTTCCCGACACGCATTGCCCTTTTTTTATTACAATGTTAGTCCTTTCAATGACATAATTAATTGATATCTTAATATCTAATCGAAAATCAAAGATCGTATTCCCAACTGCTGTGCCCTCGACTTCGGTCGCGTGAAAAAGTTATTATTGATACCGTTTTTAATTATTTAGGCAAATTAATTTACAAATAAGACAAACGTACGTATAAATACCAAGAATAAAAGTGAGATCGCATAAGAGAATATCGAACTTTAAAAAAATTCAGATACTTAATTATTTCCATACAAACTTTGATCCCCTATTCCCTTTGTTATTATACTCCCTAGAGGGTAAACTTTGTAAAAACTTTAAATAACATTTGTATTCATATCTAATCAACAGCCTCAAAAATAAATCCCAAGCTTTTAGCTTTAAAAATGACGATGCTTCCATACAACCTTTCAACCCCTTTTTACCACGCTTTTATTAGCTTGGGTTGTAACTTGTATCTATGTATGTAATGGAATCTTTGAGCATATTTTTCACCAATTTCTATAAGTTCGATTAATTTGAAACTTTGCACACGTATCAAGGACCGATGACAATGCAATAATTTAATAACAGTTTCCCAGTTTTCCTCTGTAAGAGGGAGTAAAAGAGATAGAGCTAGCGCGCGATCTGTATCAATTACGATTCTTGCATAGCTTTGGACTTACAGTAGATACAGAAGGAATCAAATTTTATAAACTAAACTAAAAAGTAAAAAATAAATTATAGTTTAAAAAACTAAAAAACCACGCTTTTAAAACAGATTGAACTAAAAAACTGTAGTAATCAATTGAAAAATTCATATTATTGTACAAAAAGCGTGCGTGGGCTTGATTTAGATTGTTGTAAATATTTTATCAATAATTTACTATATCTGTGGATATTATAACAAGCACCCCACGCTTTTTGTACGATAATATGAATTTTTAAATTGATTACTACAGTTTTATTTTTAATTTTTTAGTTCAATATGTATTAAAAGCGTGTTTTTTTAGTTTTTTAAACTATAATTTATTTCGCACTAAAAAGTAGCCTTTGTCATTTCTCAGTCTCTAATAAATTCTAGAGTATCTGTGTACCAAATTTCATTTACCTTTTCTGTTCAGTAGTTTTGGTGTGAAAGCGTGACAGACAGACAGACCGAGCTACTTTCGCATTTATAATATTAGTTAGGATTGTATTAAGAATGAAATTTTTACAAAAAATTAACGACGCAAGAGGTAAAAATAAGTCAGAGTGTTGGTGCTTGATAATTGTTCGCAAGTATTTATTTGTCACTAACTCAAAATTGATGGCTTATTTCACGATTTTCATCGGTCCTGTATCGTAAAAATGAAAGGAATTATAAAAAAAAGGGCCTGTATGTTTTTAGATGATAAACTAACACCATGATAAAATTCAATCAGATCCGTTCAAGTAAAACTATGTATTTAAATTATCCCACGCTTTTAAATAACTACTAGCTACCCGCGACTTGGTCCGCGTCAATTTCTGTTATTATGATTGCGATTAAGAATAGCCTGAAGTCTTCCTCAATAAACAGACTATCAAACACAAAAACATTTTTTCAATTCGAACCAGTAGTTCCAGAGATTACCGGGTTCAAACAAACAAACAAACAAACAAACTCTTCAGCTTTATAATATTAGTATAGATATGTTTTATAGGGTTCCGTACCACAAAAGTAATAAATAAACGGGACGGTACCATTTTAGAATCATCGTCCATCCGCCTGTCTGTCAGGACCATTTAATTTCTCGTTGAAAATTTCAAACTAATTTAATGTAATAAAAAGATACGGCCGTCTATGCCCAAGGACCGAATATTTCAAAGCGTAAGAGAATCAAAATTTATAGGGTACCCATTTCCTGTTGAACTATGAAATTTGGAAAGTAAAACCATCTTTAACGATAAGCATATGAATAAATATAGGAATATTTACTCATGTGCTATAAGTGTAGGCAAAATCTGAAAAATTGCGAGACTTAATCCCTTCACTTTTTTTAATAGTAATGGTACCTACAAATTTGTAGCTCGACTCGCACTTGGCCGGTTTTTTATATTGACCTATTCTTTAGTATCTATAGTAACGCGTCGTTTGGCTGAGCCGATGATGATGAATCTGTATTAACCTTACATTATGAAGCTATGAACATATTATTGTGTTAATTTTTGATACAAGTAATTGCGGCCATTATTATAATACCTTGAATAAAACTTTACTTAAGACTACCTTAGGTGGGATAAGAACCAAGAACCTGCCGCTTAACGATTTTGTTTTGTTTTGGGAATTACGATTTCAAATAAACACTTAAGGCCCAGTAGTTCGTGATTTATGGATCGATATTCATCGATCGCCTTGTACGGAGCGCCTATATGCCTCAGATCATATAAAGGAATAGATATGAAATGGGAGCGTGGCACGTTCGAAACCAATATGGGCAAACAGAACTATTGCATTCCGCGACGGATTAGTTGCACTTCACCCGCGCCGACGCAACGATCTCCTCATTTAATTGAAATGCCGTGATTACTTGTAAAAATAGAAGTGTAACAAAATACTAAGGATGGAGTCATGTACCATATATAGGTATTAAAATTTTATAATTTATTTGCTTATAAATGCATTAAACGTAATATTTAATGAAAATATCCATGTAATGATAATTATATCGGCACAATATACATTGAAGGTTCGATACTAACTAGCTGTGTTATGAGTACTATGCGACTGCGCAATGTATCGAGGATTAATCGCAGCGTTCACTGTCAGACGTTTGCGTCGCGACCACACTTTGTAGCCAGTTAAATAGGTATGTAGTCCGATCCGAGTATTATCGATAGTTTTCTTAGTTCTATACGTGACTGTTTCATGAATAATTTGGTGTATAAAATTTAAGTTGTAATTTAATATAATCTTATGATATAAATTAAGTATTTTGAACCCGCACATAAAGGGGTACCTTTTTTGCTGTTATTATAAACATGCTAATTAATTAAATAGAGGTAATATCATACGTAGCGTGGTAAACATGTAGTTTAAATAGATATAGTGACTATTTGATATTACTATACTTTGTTTCAGCTTTCCAAATAATTCTCATATAAAGGAAAAATGGAAAAATGCCACTGGCAGAGGGCCTACTAGGTTTCCAGTGATTTTTTATAATTTTTCATTTAGGTTAAAAGATTTTAAAAGTTGTTTACATGTTTATATTTTTTTATCATGCTGCCTTAATTAATAGAGCGCTTCGGAGATATTTGAGGAGCTAGGAGACATCTTGTATAAGACGAGAATTCTACTAGAAAAGTTCTACCTTGTAGGTGTAGAAATAGTGATCCCAAAAAAAAACATCTCCTCTTCTTTGTTAAACTGTAATGGCTACCATTTTATTATTATTCTATCTACCTAAATAAGTTTTCTTTTTACGAATGCTTTATATAAATGTGCAAAAAATTTCGGCAAACTTATTAGCAATGTTACCTAAGATTATCGATGGTCTAATTGACAGACATTGTCGCTGCACTAATTTGCACACACCAAATGACGCATGGTGTAAGTGAGTAAGTGGTAGCCGCTGTGATTGGTTCCATGTTTGTGTGCGCACAAATGAGCGTTGTAAATTGATTTGGTGTGATCCTTATGCTTACAACAGTGTTATTGTAGTTGCGTTGCACACATAAATAATTTGGAGACACGGGTTCTCTAAGCATTTACGAGTGATTTCATATCTCCTTCCTTTATATGATCTGAGGCCTATGCGAACCGTAAGCGCCAGCGCGCGACGACGAGCCGCCGCGCTCTCGTATTTTGTAGTTATTTAAACTTAGTACCTAATTAATTATATCATTTAATGAATTCAAACTCACCGAATATGTCTATAAATATTTAGCAGCTTTAAACATGCATAAAAATTTTATTTAAAATGTCCGTAGTTTAGTCGTGAAATTGAAAAAACCTTTCGAAGAGAGGTAGGTTTGTGATTTTTTTCTATTGAGCCAAATTAATCAAATCGTGTAACCGTTAGCGACTGTGAATAGCATAGATTCTCAACTAATACATATATATTTTTTTCAGACTTTTAAAACGCTGTTTTCTAGTTTTCAAATGGGTTTTAAAAACTCGAAAACGCGCCCTTTTAGATCTACACCGCCTTAAGTAGCTAAGGATACCCTCTGACCAGTGAATCATCATCTCGGCCAAATGACGACGCCCACACTTGGACATAGGCCTAAGGGTGTCTACAATGATAGGTCCTGCGCCGCCTGCATCAAGGGGCTTCCGGCAACCGGCAGATCGTTGGTCTGCCTGGTGGGTTACAACGTCCTGAACACAATGTCTCGGGCTAGGGAGAGGTGGAGGGAACAAGAGAGAGAGAGTCGCCCTACCGAAGGAAAAGGAGGGGTGCGTCTCCGGGCACGCGACGGCCTAAGGGTGAGTTGGAGGAGTCCGAGTTTGGCCACCGAACCCTATAGGAGTTCTGGATGAGTGAGTGGACTGAAGGCATGGCACCCTTAGTCAGCAGTTAATGCATGTCTTGACCGGAAACGGCTATTTTTAATAAAAATCGTTATCTTAATACTGGAAAATCGCATCCGAATTAGTTTGCGCGATATTCAAAATCAAGAAAGTTAGAAGTTTTTTTGGCAGGCTACAGTTTCGACAAACATAGTTACAATTTATTTCTTTATATTTTAATAAAATGATATTTACTATTTAGAAGGATTTAGTGTAACTAGCATTACTACATAAAACTACATCAGAAAAGAATGCTACAAGGGACATTTAGTATGTTAAAATTTTTTGGATGTCAATATGTAATCCTACCAATTATATATTTTTTTGCTCTGGTATTACGAAGAATGAAACAGACTATTAAAAGTTGAAATGTTCTGTGGTTGAAACCATAAACGTAGAATATAAATTGTATCTTACCTGTTGTGGCGATGCACAAGCCGTGT
Organism: Anania crocealis; assembly: GCA_949315895.1. Classification (NCBI taxonomy): domain Eukaryota; kingdom Metazoa; phylum Arthropoda; class Insecta; order Lepidoptera; family Crambidae; genus Anania; species Anania crocealis. The sequence goes on from OX438856.1 coordinate 6,455,884, forward strand.
AAGCCAATAAAAAAAAAAAAAAAAAAAATGTATCTTATATCTATGGTTGAAACAGACGGCTCTCCGAGCCAGCCTTGCGAAACTAGGAAGCAAAAACAAATTGTATGGGAACGGCGACGTGACGTGACGTTTCTTTTTTTCTAAAGCTTATATGGCATTCAGAAGGCTTGCCAGCATTAAAAGTATGATCATGTCATGATTGCAATTGAAGAATTTAGTGATCAAAATCGAATCAGTTGAATCATGTCAAGCAACTCACTATAAAGTATTTTAATCATAATTTGGAATGTAAATTGTGCCTTGTTTATCTATGATTGCAATAAATTAAGTCATTCGAATCTTGTCGTCTTAATTATATTTAGACTACATAAAATCTTAGCAAAATTCATTAATGTCAATAATATTCACTTGTAATTTTTTACCCTCATCTTTCTTTGTAGAGATGAAACGTATTTACTAGAACAGACCACGCACTAGGTATTTTACAGTATTAGGTGGCACCTATTCTTATTTTCTATATATACACCGTGAAATTTTAGTGGTTGTTTTCCCGCAACAGAACGATTTACCTTTAGTAGCACCATCGAATCGTGAGAGTTATTTTTTGAAAATAAAGATATTATCGTTGTTCTCAACTAATCAAAAAAATAATCATTAACTCAAAAGCGTGAGATACGATAGTATCTTTACAAAATGTGACGTGTTTGGGTTTGACGCACGAAATCAATGTTCAAAGCAAAAGAAGCTCTACGCACTAAGTAATACAGCATAAACTGCACCGCGCGAGGGGCAATGACCCCGGCCGATGATTGGATACCATTGGTTCGAGGTTGCTTTCGAGTTTCGTTTATCACAATCGTGAAACTGCTATTTTTTTATTTGAATAAAAAAAAAACTGCACAAATCTATTTACTACTAAGATAGAATCATTTTACTGCGGGAAAACAACCACTAAAATTCACGGTGTATACTTAAACCACCTAGTATTTTTAGAAATTTTACGATTTTCGACCCTATTTCGCATACATACGCAGTCTATCACACACACCTAGTATTGCTCTCTATTTAATGATTTTCGACTTTAACACCACCAAATTAGATTCTATAGATAAGTGCAAGACTAGATCCTAGAGGAATAGGTGCTTGAAGTAGTATCGTGGAATAAATTTAATTTATGTTTAATTTGTACGTAGATAACGTTCGAAAACATGATAAAATTATTATTTTTATTTCTGCATTTTGTCATCTTGCTAACTTCTTATTTCTACCCAAAAAACCTGTTTCTACGTTGATTAGCACTAGTCGACGTCTAGTCTGACAAATTACTACCCGAAACTACTAATACTAGGTGAGTTAGTAAGTAAAAAAAATATTTTGCTGCTTAGTTAACATGCCAATTATTAAATTAATACAATCAAATCAAATAGAATAATTAGAACATTGCAGAATTTAATACATATTAATTAGAATAGAGCAGTGTTCCGGCAGCAAAAAAGGTCTCCGTCTCAGCATGTGTCATAGGCCGACGCCCTGACGCTGATTTTCAGGTGAAGGCGAAAGTTAGGGATGCATGGCAGCAGCCACCGCCACGATTCACGATTCATAATAAAGCTATGGTGACCTCACCTAAACGAGTCGTTATGAGTTAAACACTTCGGTAAATGCAGTTTGAGTTCCAGTTGGGACGCGGAAGGCCCGCGTCGTAGTACTTTGTAGCCCACTGTAATCGCAACTTATCACCACTCATGCGACAACACTGAGCAGTTGGCCGATCGTAGCTGAACGTCTTGCAAATTGCCCCAATATGAATCAGTAGTCTGACTGTTGTTTAGTAAATTTACGGAAACTACTGATAAGTATAACACCTATAAACATTTTTGCTATACAAAATAATACTATAGTCGTATTAAGACGTCTCTGGGGATCGAAGACACACTGGATCGGCGAATTGCAGTTGATAGTTTGTCACTGAGACCGCTACGCCGAGCGTTCATTAAGGCATTCGGTTGAAATTAGCCTATACGTTTCACTCATACGAAATGGTTCAAGTCGTGAATTAGGTGAAATAGGTACTTGGATCGAGTATTAGACAATACTAGGAATAGGTGGATTAAGTATCAAACTGACCTTTTTTTTTGTTTACGCCGGAAAAAATGCACTACGCATACCTACTGCTTACGGGGCAGCAGTAGGTTATGTGGGACTCTCTTGTCGGTGCCCGACAAGCATACCCACTAAAAAGACCTGCGGTGTACCTTGCAACGTATTTTGGCGGTGTATGGGTTTCCCTTAGGATGCCCTCCATGCACCGCCTACGTACGGCCTATGCCGGGCCTCAGGCATAAAATATGGGTGATCCTGTACACCAGGTATCACCCCCAGTCTAGCCAGCTGTGCAATGCGAGCGTTGAGCCCCCCGGCCCAACGCCCACTAGCCTGCTAGAGGGGGGAAGTTGAGTTGAGTTGAGTTTGGTGTATGCCTTCTCGTCCTCCCCCATCTAAAAATCTGTTAAAAATCAGTTAAAATCAGTTTTATTTCTGCAAATAGGCCCCAGGAGGCGCTTTTACACGTCCCAATATTTAAACCTACCACTGCTTCGGGACAAGTCTGGGCTAGTGCCGAGAAGAAGCAGCGCAAGAAACTCGGTCACTATTGTCAGCCTCTTTTTAAATAAATTTTTACAAGGTAAGGTAATTTTTACAAGGTTTAAGCAAGTACGAGCTGGGACAACTTAATGCCATACATTTCTATCATTTAAATAATCATTAACAGTGTAATAGCCCTTTTTCATTAAAATAACTTTAACATACGATTTAAGTTTATGTAAAGGGAGTTCAGCAATATCCTTTGGTAATTTGTTGAAAATACGGATACAATTTCATATAAACGATTTTCCTACTTTTCGCAGTCTGAAGCCTGGAACGGCGAGTTTATCTTTAGTTCTCGTATTAAAATTTTATTGTGTACGTTACTTTTCTTAAGAAATAAATGTATGTTCTTACGAACGTAAATAATATTGTCGAGAATATATTGAGAAGACACTGTAAGTATATTAATCTCTTTGAAGAGCTCTTTCAGCGAGTCACGGGGTCGAAAGCCGTAAATAGCCCGTACAGCACGTTTTTGCAATATAAAAATTGACTCAATATCTGCCACTGAGCCCCACAACAGAATTCCGTATGACATTATGCTATGAAAGTAGCTAAAATATACTAATCTTGCCGTTCCAACATCAGTCAATTGCCTTATCTTTCTCACAGCATAAGCAGCAGAACTAAGTCTTCCAGACAGCCCCCTAATATGAGCACCCCATTGCAAATGAGAGTCTACAGTTATACCCAAAAAGGTAGTAAAATCTACAGAGTTTAGTGGTTCATCTTTAACAATTATATGAGGGGCAGCTAACCTTACGTTTGGCATCGTAAATTTAACACATTTTGTTTTATTTGCATTTAGTAAGAGATTATTTGTTGTAAACCAATGCAATAATTTAGATAGGGTATTGTTAACATCGTCAAATGAAGATTTGCCCCTCTTGGTTTTAAAAATCATTGATGTATCATCTGCAAACAATACCATCTCACAAAGATTATGTAAGTAACAGGGAAGGTCATTTATATAAACTAAAAATAGCAGGGGTCCTAATACTGATCCCTGTGGGACACCCATAACAAGGGCCGACCCTGAAGACTCAGCTCCATTTATGCAAACCTTTTGTATTCTGCCTTTAAGGTAAGAACTTATTAGATCCAAGGAATCATTCGATGCACCATAATGTTTAAGTTTTTTAAGTAATATTTCATGGTCTACACAATCGAAGGCCTTTGAAAGGTCACAAAATCGTAGTATTTCTACCTTTTCTGAAGCCATATTGGTTGCTATTTAATAATTTATTTACACTAAAGTGAGATAAAAGCTGATTAAACATTATTTTCTCGAAAATTTTACTTAACCCTGGCAATATAGATATAGGTCGAAAATTGGAGGGGTCACATTTTTCGCCAGACTTAAACAAAGGAATGATTTTGCTAAACTTCATTAAGGTTGGAAACTGTCTATCATCAATACATTTTGTTAAAAATAATAGCGAGTTGAGGGGCTAATGAACTTATGATTGTATTGATAATATTGACAGAAATTCCCCAAAGATCCTCTGTTTTTTTCATATTAAATTCTCTAAAAGTTTTTGTAATTATATCAGGGTTTATATGTCTAAAATTAAATGAAGAATTGCACTCTTCGACAACAGACTTGAGAAGGGATTCAGCTAGATCAGCAGAAGAAGCTAGCCCTTCAGTAGTAGAGGGAGCTATATTCTAAAAAAATGTCTCAAATGTGTTTGCAACCTCTGTGTTCGTGTTTATTAGCTTATCCCCTAACTTGAGAGAGTAAGTAGGATTATTTGGTTTTACTTTACATGTCTCTTTATTAATAATATTCCAAGTGGTTTTTGCCTTATTTTAGGAAGCCGAAATAAAATTATAAAGATATGTTGACTTCGCTTTTGCACATACTAATTTAAATAATTTATAGTATTTTTTAACATGTTCTATAATATGTGGGTTTTGAGAATCTGCCTTTAAACTATATAAATCATATAATGTTTTTCTGCTTTTATAAATACCAGGTGTAGCCCATTCATTAAACTTACACTTCTATTTGTTTATTTTTACTTTTTTCTGTTTAAAATGTTTATCAAATTCCTTTTTAACTAAACCAAAAAGATTCTCATATAATTCATCAACATTCTGATCATTAGGCTTTAGCAAATTCACACCCTCTTTAATTTTTTCCTTAAACTTTTCTATTTTATTAAAAGTGAATTGCCTATACACAGAATCTACTTTGTTAGAGACATAATGGTGCTCGAACGATGCTTCTTGTCCGCTGTGGTCCGAAATAAGACAATTTAAAATCGTTTTTTTTAACACTTTACCATCACAAAAAATATTATCTAAGCAAGTAGCTGACGTGGGCGTCACCCTGGTGGGTTCATTAAAAAGATTAATTAGATTATAAGACTTAAAGAGATTAAGAAACCGGGTGGACAACTGCGTTTCTTCTAATATATTAACGTTGAAATCTACGACTTCGGGTCGGGTCCGCAAGCATCCTCGCCGACCCGAACCGTGGCCACCCTTTGCAACGACAGTGCATGTCGAAGAGAGCGACTACCGTCCGCAGCGGGGCTGACGCCCCAACAGCAACACCACCGGCGCGCCCTCCAGCACGAACGGCCACAACAGGCCATGGGCCGAAGCCCACTACCACCGTCTGGCGGCACGGGCAGGAGGTCACCCTGCCCGTGCTGCCGTCACGGAGACGCATTCAACAGCGGACTGCCCAAGCCCACTGGAAGCGCCTCCCATGTGGGTTTTGGTCGGCGCCATCCAAATGGCCGGTACCCTCCATGTCTGGAGGGCGTTACCCTATCCGCCACCTGGGGACGCGCCCAGTAGGAGACTCAAAACTGCCTCGGGAAGTATCAAATGTACCTAGTTCAACCCGTCTAACTGTAGGTGTTCTTTGTGGTTGTTGTTGTCTCTAAGTTTTTGATGTCCTTTTTAATACTTTTACACCGATTAAGTTCTATAAGTTATGTTCCTTTCCTCTCAGTATTTACCGTGTATTTGCCCCAACCGCGACATTGGCGGAATCATAGAATAGAATAGATTTATTTAGAATAGAATAGAATAGATTTATTTCATATAAAAACACACATCATGTAAGGCTCTTGCCATAATCGAAATCGAAATCTTGCCATAAACGAATCGTTGATGTAGGCACTGTTCGCCATATTTCAAAAGAAGAATAAGAACATTATTTCAAATCTAATTTATAATAATACAAAGTTAAAATGAACCAGAGACATACGCGCCAAATATGCGAAAAATTTTACAGCTCACGAGAAAAACAAGGAAATATATTTATGGCCAGACTCCCAGCTGATGTAGCCCGAAGGGTAGTTTAGCGGTTCCAATTCGTATTGAGTACCATAAATAAGGCTTAAAGTTTGCATGCCTATAAATAGTAGGATTATGTCAAATGCATACTTACTCCTTTAATTTATCTCGTTTTATAGTATCGATTTGAAATGTATCGATTATTAGTATAGAATAGGCCAATGTAGTGTCAAAATTTACGAAAGCACTATCGTTACATCACTAATAGTTTTTTTCTTTTGTGTCATCGTCGTCCTTTTTCGCTGTCAATAATGTTGTAGTATGGGAGTCCCGCTTCTTAAAACGTACCTAGCTAGTGATTACTTGTTCAGTGCTCCGAGCGAGGGAAACTTGAGACCGCATCAAAAAGTTACAAAGTCACAATGTATTATCGATATCGAGTTTACTAATGATAAATAAAGTAGATTTTCCTACAATGTACAATAGTGTACTTTCCAGTTATAGTAAAAAATCCTTGGCAATAAACATAGATATAATATATTAAATCTATGGCAATAAATGATTTATGTGACGTAAGCGTAACACGGGCAAAGAGTTTTAAATAATGGAGAGGTTTTGCGCGGTAAACGAGAAGAGAAATATGGACTTTGTGTCGTAATTTTCTGAAATTATCCTAACCGGCATTTACTGGGATAAAGTGGTGGCATTGTTATGATAATGTGTAAGTGAGAAGGATAAATCAAATAAAAGTGTGAAACAAAGAAAGTAAAGTAAGTATTTATGATATTTTATGCATATGAGTCGTATAAAATCAAAGACGGCAATTTGCTGTTGAAAAGATTTGTGACTAATAAGTAAAAACGTTTTATTAACGTATTCATAAAAATATTTTCACAGTAAAATTAAAAATGTTAACTTAACTATCATAGAAATATAGCCTAAATACAGAATTTGACTTATATGCAGGGAGTTACGTGCTGCTATTTATGATTTAATTTTGTAGAATGCCGGTTTAGTTACCAAACTTTAAAGAATGCCACATTTGTTACCAACTAGGTATATTGCAGATTGCCATCTTTGATTCCAAGGGATTTTTAGAATGCCGTTTTTAAGCCTAACGAAAAGATATAGATTTTAGGGCTGTCAAAAATAAATTACTGTTTTAATTTAATTTTTTTTAATGAACAAAAATCTATTCGACCTATTACTATAGGTATAGGTAAATCACTGGCATCTTTAATCCTTCAACCCCCAGGAGGGTTGAAGGATTAAGATCGGAGGAATCGGAGGAATCGGATTAAGATAGGATCAAGATGTCGGGTGCCACAATAACAATTGATTTCAATTGAGTCTGGAATAACTCACGATCGAGGGATTATAAGCTTCCTCGCAATAATTTACATATTAGTAAATTAGTTAGTCTCGTGTCTTGCGTGTTAAAAACATCGTTATAAAAATTTTGTGTTGGAATAACTTTCCATTCAGCCCCAAAATTTTTGGATAGCAGCTTAGCGTCAGGTAATTTATTTTTGTTAACAGGATTAAACAGGCATAACATTTTGTGAAATCATCGCTATGTTCTTTTGTCGTTGGCATATACATAGGTATTCACGCTTCTTGCCAAATCACTTTTATAAAAAGCCTCGCCACGGAAGAAAGAACATTATTGGGTCCCTCAACCCCCAGGAGGCACGCGCGTGCCTCGATAACAATTGATTTCAATTGTGTCTGAAATAACTCACGATCGAGGGATTAATATGAATCTTTTGCACTCTTTAAAGGCCAGGACGTCGTAGTCTTCACTTCATTTTTCACTGCTTCCCTACGATTATCGACAAATCGAACCAATGTAGAGGTACCTACTCCCGATGCTGGCGGTTATCTCTCCAGGGTTTAGTATTATGCGTGCAAATTCTATTTTTTGCCGTATTTGACACTAAATTGACCAAGGATACGTTATTTTGAAATCTCCTATCCAACCGTGTGAATATCCCAAAATTGTCAAATTTGACAGATTGCCGTCTTTGATTGTCTAAGTACGACTCTTAAATTGAAAATGTAGAATACTACTAAAGACAGGGCAGCATAGTCTCAGACCTTAGCCGGTTCCGAAAGGGACAAAAAAAAGTAAAGCCTGCCTGCTGCTGACCACAAGGAACTTACATATTACATAACTGGAATGTTCACTAGTAAAAAAACGCGGTCCGAGTGACAGAGAAAGAGGGTAGGGTGACAACCTATAACTTATTGAGACCACTTAAAATTTAGGTCAAATAAATTTTGTCTAATGCAGAAACTATACAATGATATTAAAATTTTTGTGCAAAATCAAGCTGCAAACAATGAATGTTTGCAGCTTGATTTTTGATACAACCTTTTTTTTACATAATAGGTTTTATTTTACATAATAGCGTTGAAAAGTAGAAATATTGCAATCATGTTGAAAAAATAGCAGGATACGTGGGTAAAATAGCTAATATATTAAAGCAATATTTCTCTGTTACCAGATGTTGTTCCTTGTGTTATACTGTTTATACCGCGCTCTGACCTATTATACTTCAATGTTCTACGTAAGTACGAGTGTACGAGTACACCATGTTCGAGTTACAATCTAGTTTGTTCGTTCAGTAATTTTGAAGAAAATGAACATTTCATGGGGCGCGACTGGAGAGCATGATCTCTAGTCATGCCCCTTAGAATCCTTATTTCCAGATGAAATGTAGTGTTGATTTTGGGTTAAGTTGGTGTACACATAGTAATTAGTATGTACGTGATGAAATGATAGAAAGTAAGAAAGTAACAGCCTATAATCATCCCACTGCAGCAGGGAAAAGGCCTCCATCATTAAATACAAGTTACCACTGCATGATCGGAATTGGCATAATCACCACGCTTGCCAAATGCGTGGCAAATCACAACACAACACAATCACAAACCCGAGCAAAGTTCGAAAATTAGAAACTTTTTGTTGCTAGACCCGGGGTTCGAACTTGGGATCCCGAGATCTTGGCCCGGTATTTAAATCACTAGACCAACGGGGTGTTGGATAAAATGATAAGGAGATTGAAATTGGTTACCATTTTATCTCACTTAAAAAATATATCCTTATTTGCATCTGTCACTACAGATTTTCTTAGCAAATGTTTTTTTTTTCTTTAAAATTACTGAACGTTCATACTAGAATTTCGATTTTAATTCGTAGTACATGGTTTATTTAGAAGTACTAGTTAGTATATTGAAGTATAATACATAGGATTATAACGCTGTTCATAAACGCAAAACGAGACGTGATTTTCCTACTAACCAAAGTTCTTAAATCGGAAATTTACAAAATTCAAGGATGAGACTTAAAAATAGTAAAACAAGATATGAAAATGAAAACTTTTTTTAATATACAGTATCTACAATACTTAGGTCCAATACTTACTTAGCCCTAGGTCATACAATCATTGATGACTTTTATCTAAAGATATCCTCGGGGTTAAAATGCAGGCTAAAAATTACAGAGTATCTTTGAAAGTTTTCTTTAGACATAGCGTCAAGCCACTCTTTTTTATGCTCTCACTTCTGGGTAGTCTGCAAAAAACACCAGTAGTGTCAGATCACAAAGATTCAGTTGAATTTGTATTATTAAAATAAAATAAAATAAAATAAAATAAAAATAAAAATAATTTATTTCAGGCAGTGCCCATATTACAGTGTTAAATAATTACACTAAGAACTAATAAAAAAAAAAAAAATAATTTATATGAGTGTCTTTGACTAGGTGGACGTGCGTCCAATGCTGCATTATAGCACTGTCCACGTCCAATCTCGCCGCAACACTCTGTAGGAGGTTGTTGGAGCTGCCCCGCACACGGTAAATCAGGGATGCTATGCGCTTTCGTACAATAGCCCCAAAGCTGTCTACTCCAGCTTCTGCTAGCATCCTCGAAGCACTGCAGTGACGTCGCAGCCCCATCAACATCCTAAATGTGTCATTAAATTGGGTGCGCAGGACCCTGTATGCTCTTTGGGTGTAATGTGTCCACAAGCTGCAAGTGTACAAAGAGTTACAGTAGGCTTTAAAAAGAGTAATTTTAACCTGTTTAGTACAGCGAGCAAACCTGCGAGCAAGCATATTAGCCCTAACGCACAGGGCTCTACGCTCCCGCTCCAAATCCAGGCCATCCTTGAGCGACTCGGTGACCCAATGTCCCAAGTACTTAAAACTCTGAACTTGCTTGAGAGGAGTGCCATTAAGCCTAACAGTAAGGACTTTGTAGGTTTTGTTATTCGCTTTAAAAACTAGCAACTCACTCTTAGTTGTGTTGTACCTGAGACCGTGGGCCTCCGCATATCGCTCACAGATGGCTATTAATTTATTGAGAGCACTAATTGATGGGCACAGCAGCACCATGTCGTCCGCATAACTTATGTTATTGACAAAGGTGCCGTCAACAGAGCAGCCAACGCCGGCGCCGCTGAGCTCAACAATTAGTTTGTTCATGTACAGGTTGAAAAGCGTCGGTGAGGTCACCCCACCTTGCCTCACACCTCCCTCCAGCCTGTACATACTCGAAAGCTCTCCAGACCATTTCACAAAGTTCTGCTGGTGCGAATACCAATATTTCAATATGGAGACATAAACATGAGGCAAATTATTGTCCTCTATCAACTTTTTCCACCGAACCTCATATTGAACCAGGTCAAATGCTTTTGACAAGTCCAAAAATACTGCATAAACTGGCGTATCCCTTGTAGTGTAATACTGGACAGTCTGCTTGAGGCACAAAATAGCAGTTTCAGTGGAAAGAGCTGGTCTGAAACCAAACTGCATCGTGAAGCTTGACACAGTTATCCAGCTCCTGGTCAAGCAGCCTGTCGAGAACTTTAGCCATAATAGTCGCTAACGATATGGGTCTATAGTTGGACTTGTCACTAGCACTACCTGTTTTATTTTTAGCAATAGGGACAACTACAGTCTTTAACATGCTGTCTGGCAAGTAGCCATGATTCAGGCAAAGAGAGAAAAACATTGCTAAAACTCGCGGCAGATGTACACCTGCATATTGGAGGTGCTCAACACTCAAGTAATCGTGCCCGGGAGATTTGCATCTACTCATTTTTCTCAAAACAGATCTAATTTCCTTTGCCTCAATACAGTCATTGTAAGACCCACCACAGGGCGTATCACAGGCTGTAACCTTAGTGTCAGACAAAAAAAATCAGTTAAAATCAGTTAAAATCAGTTTTATTTCTGCAAATAGGCCCCAGGAGGCGCTTTTACACGTCCCAATATTTAAACCTACCACTGCTTCGGGACAAGTCTGGGCTAGTGCCGAGAAGAAGCAGCGCAAGAAACTCGGTCACTATTGTCAGCCTCTTTTTAAATAAATTTTTACAAGGTAAGGTAATTTTTACAAGGTTTAAGCAAGTACGAGCTAGGACAACTTAATGCCATACATTTCTATCATTTAAATAATCATTAACAGTGTAATAGCCCTTTTTCATTAAAATAACTTTAACATACGATTTAAGTTTATGTACAGGGAGTTCAGCAATATCCTTTGGTAATTTGTTGAAAATACGGATACAATTTCCCATAAACGATTTTCCTACTTTTCGCAGTCTGAAGCCTGGAACGGCAAGTTTATCTTTATTTCTAGTATTGAAATTGTGTACGTTACTTTTCTTAAGAAATAAATGTATGTTCTTACGAACGTAAACAATATTCTCGAGAATGTATTGAGAAGACACTGTAAGTATATTAATCTCTTTGAAGAGCTCTTTCAGCGAGTCACGGGGTCGAAGGCCGTAAATAGCCCGTACAGCACGTTTTTGTAATATAAAAATTGACTCAATATCTGCCGCTGAGCCCCACAACAGAATTCCGTATGACATTATGCTATGAAAGTAGCTAAAATATACTAATCTTGCCGTTCCAACATCAGTCAACTGCCTTATCTTTCTCACAGCATAAGCAGCAGAACTAAGTCTTCCAGACAGCCCCCTAATATGAGCACCCCATTGCAAATGAGAGTCTACAGTTATACCCAAAAAGGTAGTAAAATCTACAGAGTTTAGTGGTTCATCTTTAACAATTATATTAGGGGCAGCTAACCTTACGTTTGGCATCGTAAATTTAACACATTTTGTTTTATTTGCATTCAGTAAGAGATTATTTGTTGTAAACCAATGCAATAATTTAGAGAGGGTATTGTTAACATCGTCAAATGAAGATTTGCCCCTCTTGGTTTTAAAAATCATGGATGTATCATCTGCAAACAATACCATCTCACAAAGATTATGTAAGTAACAGGGAAGGTCATTTATATAAACTAAAAATAGCAGGGGTCCTAATACTGATCCCTGTGGGACACCCATAACAAGGGCCGACCCTGAAGACTCAGCTCCATTTATGCAAACCTTTTGTATTCTGCCTTTAAGGTAAGAACTTATTAGATCCAAGGAATCATTCGATGCACCATAATGTTTAAGTTTTTTAAGTAATATTTCATGGTCTACACAATCGAAGGCCTTTGAAAGGTCACAAAATACACCTAAGGCATCTAGCTTACTCTCCCAAGCCTTAAACACATGTTGTAGGAGAGCAACTCCAGCATCGGTAGTATTTCTACCTTTTCTGAAGCCATATTGGTTGCTATTTAATAATTTATTTACACTAAAGTGAGATAAAAGCTGATTAAACATTATTTTCTCGAAAATTTTACTTAGCCCTGGCAATATAGATATAGGTCGAAAATTAGAGGGGTCACATTTTTCGCCAGACTTAAACAAAGGAATGATTTTGCTAAACTTCATTAAAGTTGGAAACTGTCTATCATCAATACATTTGTTAAAAATAATAGCGAGTTGAGGGGCTAATGAACTTATGATTGTATTGATAATATTGACAGAAATTCCCCAAAGATCCTCTGTTTTTTTCATATTAAATTCTCTAAAAGTTTTTGTAATTATATCAGGGTTTATATGTCTAAAATTAAATGAAGAATTGCACTCTTCGACAACAGACTTGAGAAGGGATTCAGCTAGATCAGCAGAAGAAGCTAGCCCTTCAGTAGTAGAGGGAGCTATATTCGAAAAAAATGTCTCAAATGTATTTGCAACCTCCGTGTTCGTGTTTATTAGCTTATCCCCTAACTTGAGAGAGTAAGTAGGATTATTTGGTTTTACTCTACATGTCTCTTTATTAATAATATTCCAAATGGTTTTTGCCTTATTTTTGGAAGCCGAAATTAAATTATAAAGATATATTGACTTCGCTTTGGCACATACTAATTTAAATAATTTAGAGTATTTTTTAACATGTTCTATAATATGTGGGTTTTGAGAATCTGCCTTTAAACTATATAAATCATATAATGTTTTTCTGCTTTTATAAATACCAGGTGTAGCCCATTCATTAAACTTACACTTCTGTTTGTTTATTTTTACTTTTTTCTGTTTAAAATGTTTATCAAATTCCTTTTTAACTAAACCAAAAAGATTCTCATATAATTCATCAACATTCTGATCATTAGGCTTTAGCAAATTCACACCCTCTTTAATTTTTTCCTTAAACTTTTCTATTTTATTAAAAGTGAATTGCCTATACACAGAATCTACTTTGTTAGAGACATAATGGTGCTCGAACGATGCTTCTTGTCCGCTGTGGTCCGAAATAAGACAATTTAAAATCGTTTTTTTTTAACACTTTACCATCACAAAAAATATTATCTAAGCAAGTAGCTGACGTGGGCGTCACCCTGGTGGGTTCATTAAAAAGATTAATTAGATTATAAGACTTAAAGAGATTAAGAAATCGGGTGGACAACTGCGTTTCTTCTAATATATTAACGTTGAAATCCCCACATACCACTACTTTCTTATTCGATTTTGAGAGCTTTTTCAGAGCCTCATCCATAACAGATTCAAAAACGTGGTAATTAGCTTTGGGGGGGCTATACACGCTAATTATGATATATTGTTCCAGCTCAGCACACGCTAGTTCAATAGTTCGTTCAACCGTGAGCGACACTATGTCTTTGCGTTCTTTACATTTTAATTCATTTTTAACAAGAATAAGTGACCCCCCTCTTGGTGCAGACTCCCTTATGAGCGAACTAGCGACTTTATAATTTTCAATGTTTAACATTAGTTGGTGTTTTTTAATCCAATGTTCTGTAAGGCATATGACATGAACGTTATAATCTTGAAGAAATAACCCTAAACCTAACTCTTTGCCGGCCAGGCCTTGTATGTTTTGATGAACAATATTGAAATACATATCAGGCCTAGCTTTTGTCTTTCCTCTCAGTTTAAAGCCTCAGAGGTTGTCAATGGCACAATATTTAAATTAGTACAAGTACTAACATGTTCATAAATTATACTTTTGCTATTTTTAGCAAGACAGTTAATATTAATATTATATTAAAAATTAATAGACTCAGGCGTTACTTTGCGGAAATCCATAACTAATTATGGATTTAGAAAATTATTTTGCTAATGATTTCCGCTTGTTAATATACCGGCCTAGATACCTTCACCACACTACCCGCACTAACACTGATTTGAGGAAGCACCTGCACCACACTAACACTGATTGAGCAAGCACTATTTCATGCAGGAAAACCGCCCGCCCTCCCTCAAAAATGCATGCAGTACAGTTAATGCAATTATTAGTACCCAACACCAATATAATAAAAACCTCGACGCGTTTCGCCACTTCACGTGGCATCCTCAGGAGATGTTGTCGCCTTCGCTGCGCTCCGACGACTAAGCTGTGAAACTGGCGAACAGGCCTTTTATAGAAACTCCCCACTACGATAACAGGTTGTGACGTTCAATCTGCGTTGTTCTTGAAATTGGTTTGATTTGATTAAAAGTGGTTTGAGATTTAATTTAAATGATAATTATGATTTTAAATTTAATTAAATTTGAATTTAAATTATAATTATTGTGATTTGAATTTAAATTTTAATTGTGATTTGAATTTGAAAAAATATTGAGTAGTGGGGAAGTGACGAAACTGACCTGTTCATTCAACAATGTAAGCGTGTTGTCTTTTTTATGTTTTACTATTTCTAATTGTTCTAACACTGACAGTTTTAAACTTTTTTTACATGTGTGTAAAATTGAAAAAGTATGATCGTTTGGGATACTATGTCCCGAATCTATAAGATGTTTTGCGAAATGAGACTTTTCTGGGTGATTATTTCGATAGGCGGATATGTGTTCTTTATAACGTGTGTTGAAACTACGGCCGGTCTGTCCTATATAAGACGAGTTACACTCCCTACAATCTATCTTATAAACACCAGATTTCTGAAGTTTATCTAACCTATCTTTACCGTTACAGAGTTTTCTAAGTGAATTATTTGTGTTAAAGGCCGCGTATATGTCGTGATTTTTTAGTGTTTTAGAAATACGTTCTGATAACTGACCTAAGTAAACCATACTAGAACTATACCTATTTTCTTTTTTGTTGGGAACAGAGTATAATAAATTGGTAATGATTTTGTGGATTTTGTTTTTTATTAAATTGTCAATAATGCATCTCCTGTATCCGTTCGATATGGCGATATCATATAATGTATTTAGTTCTTTTGTATAATTTGTTTTGCTAAGTGGTACTGAAAAAAGTCGATGGATGTATGAGTTAAACGCGGCCATTTTATGTTGCCACGGATGACAGGAGGACGCATGAATGACAGTGTCCGTATGTGTCGGTTTACGATATATGTTGAAGTTATGTGTACCCTCTGCTTTTGAAATAGTTAAATCTAGGAAATTTATTGAATTGTTTTGTTCTAATTCTAGCTTAAATTTAATTTTTGCGTGTGTGTTGTTTATTTTATTTAGGAAAATATCTAACTGACGAATGGTTCCGGTCCAACAAATCAATATATCATCTACGTATCTATAGTAATAGAGAATATTTCTATCGTGTACTAGGTATTTATTTTCAAAATTATCCATAAAAATATCTGCCATCAATGGGCTCAAAGGGGAACCCATTGCTAGGCCATCTTTTTGTCTAAAATATTGATTGTTGAACCGGAAGTAATTCTGCTTCATACAAATTGAAGTTAATAAAATAAGATCGTCTATCTCCCCCGGGTGTAATCGTTGTTTTTGTAAATGTGTTTTTAAGATGTCTATGCTTTCTTTATATGGTACGTTGGTAAATAAACTTTCTACGTCTAATGATAACAACTTAGCGTTCCTAGGAAGGGAAACAGACTGAATCTTGTTAATTAAGTCTAAGCTATTTTTAAGGGAATATTTTGGGTCGAATGACGATTTCGCTCTCAACAATGTATTAAGTTTTTTGGCTAATTTATACGTTGGTGCTCCGATGTAGGAAACTACAGGGCGTATCGGCATATTGTCTTTATGTATTTTTGGTAAACCATATAAACAGGGACTACGCGGATTCATTTCAAGGATGTGGTTTCGCGAATGTGGATTATCTGGGAAAATAAATTGGGTAGAGTTTACGGCTTCTTTAACTTCAGAAGAAAATCGTTTTGTTGGATCTGATTGCAAAAGAACGAAATCGTCACTCTGTATTACTTCTTCTACTTTTTGGGTATAAATATTACGCGACATAACTACTACGGTGTTACCTTTATCAGCTTTGGAGACAATCAAATTATTTTCGGTGATTTTTGTTTGCAAGGTTTTATAAATATGGTATTCTGAATTAGGCGATCCGCGATTTGATTGCCTCGAAGCGTTTCTAATTTGATTGGCCGCTATATTGGTGACTAAGTTTTTTACATGTTGATCGTTTTTGTAACATACAACGGCGATTTCCACGTCAACCGCCAGCCCTTCTAACGTTTTTTGATTAATTTGTGGGTGTAAATTATATTTTAAGCCTTTGTTTAGTAAAGAAACTTCGTCATTGGATAATTGAATATTAGAAAGATTTTTTAAACGAGGATAAAAGTCGTGTGACTGGTTCTGATCGTGGAAACCCCGCTGCACGGTTTCGCGATAGTTAAGGACCGACTCTCGTCTCAACACACGTAACTTCCTACATTGTACTAAATATTTTTGATGGGCTTCTTGTGAAGCAAGAAGCCTTGCTTTTTGGTCTAATAAATCAAATTCTATGTTGTGTAAAGAAAATGACAATTCTGAGTAAAGTACTTTGAGATGTAGTTTAAGGTTATCTCTAACGGAGAACCAATATCGTGATTCTTCATTAAGCCATACAAATTGGGCTTTTTTAATAGCTATATCCGCCGATCGACTACTCGTGTTTGAGCGTATGTTGATGTATTTAGGAATAAGATGTTCACGCTTACACTGCTGATTAAACCAGACATTTTGAACCGCTAAGCGGTGATGTTTTGTAAGTTTGATATAGAGACGCGCCTGTACAGCTACGCTAGCTGATTTGATAAAATTAATAGACTCAGGCGTTACTTTGCGGAAATCCATAACTAATTATGGATTTAGAAAATTATTTTGCTAATGATTTCCGCTTGTTAATATACCGGCCTAGATACCTTCACCACACTACCCGCACTAACACTGATTTGAGGAAGCACCTGCACCACACTAACACTGATTGAGCAAGCACTATTTCATGCAGGAAAACCGCCCGCCCTCCCTCAAAAATGCATGCAGTACAGTTAATGCAATTATTAGTACCCAACACCAATATAATAAAAACCTCGACGCGTTTCGCCACTTCACGTGGCATCCTCAGGAGATGTTGTCGCCTTCGCTGCGCTCCGACGACTAAGCTGTGAAACTGGCGAACAGGCCTTTTATAGAAACTCCCCACTACGATAACAGGTTGTGACGTTCAATCTGCGTTGTTCTTGAAATTGGTTTGATTTGATTAAAAGTGGTTTGAGATTTAATTTAAATGATAATTATGATTTTAAATTTAATTAAATTTGAATTTAAATTATAATTATTGTGATTTGAATTTAAATTTAAATTGTGATTTGAATTTGAAAAAATATTGAGTAGTGGGGAAGTGACGAAACTGACCTGTTCATTCAACAATGTAAGCGTGTTGTCTTTTTTATGTTTTACTATTTCTAATTGTTCTAACACTGACAGTTTTAAACTTTTTTTACATGTGTGTAAAATTGAAAAAGTATGATCGTTTGGGATACTATGTCCCGAATCTATAAGATGTTTTGCGAAATGAGACTTTTCTGGGTGATTATTTCGATAGGCGGATATGTGTTCTTTATAACGTGTGTTGAAACTACGGCCGGTCTGTCCTATATAAGACGAGTTACACTCCCTACAATCTATCTTATAAACACCAGATTTCTGAAGTTTATCTAACCTATCTTTACCGTTACAGAGTTTTCTAAGTGAATTATTTGTGTTAAAGGCCGCGTATATGTCGTGATTTTTTAGTGTTTTAGAAATACGTTCTGATAACTGACCTAAGTAAACCATACTAGAACTATACCTATTTTCTTTTTTGTTGGGAACAGAGTATAATAAATTGGTAATGATTTTGTGGATTTTGTTTTTTATTAAATTGTCAATAATGCATCTCCTGTATCCGTTCGATATGGCGATATCATATAATGTATTTAGTTCTTTTGTATAATTTGTTTTGCTAAGTGGTACTGAAAAAAGTCGATGGATGTATGAGTTAAACGCGGCCATTTTATGTTGCCACGGATGACAGGAGGACGCATGAATGACAGTGTCCGTATGTGTCGGTTTACGATATATGTTGAAGTTATGTGTACCCTCTGCTTTTGAAATAGTTAAATCTAGGAAATTTATTGAATTGTTTTGTTCTAATTCTAGCTTAAATTTAATTTTTGCGTGTGTGTTGTTTATTTTATTTAGGAAAATATCTAACTGACGAATGGTTCCGGTCCAACAAATCAATATATCATCTACGTATCTATAGTAATAGAGAATATTTCTATCGTGTACTAGGTATTTATTTTCAAAATTATCCATAAAAATATCTGCCATCAATGGGCTCAAAGGGGAACCCATTGCTAGGCCATCTTTTTGTCTAAAATATTGATTGTTGAACCGGAAGTAATTCTGCTTCATACAAATTGAAGTTAATAAAATAAGATCGTCTATCTCCCCCGGGTGTAATCGTTGTTTTTGTAAATGTGTTTTTAAGATGTCTATGCTTTCTTTATATGGTACGTTGGTAAATAAACTTTCTACGTCTAATGATAACAACTTAGCGTTCCTAGGAAGGGAAACAGACTGAATCTTGTTAATTAAGTCTAAGCTATTTTTAAGGGAATATTTTGGGTCGAATGACGATTTCGCTCTCAACAATGTATTAAGTTTTTTGGCTAATTTATACGTTGGTGCTCCGATGTAGGAAACTACAGGGCGTATCGGCATATTGTCTTTATGTATTTTTGGTAAACCATATAAACAGGGACTACGCGGATTCATTTCAAGGATGTGGTTTCGCGAATGTGGATTATCTGGGAAAATAAATTGGGTAGAGTTTACGGCTTCTTTAACTTCAGAAGAAAATCGTTTTGTTGGATCTGATTGCAAAAGAACGAAATCGTCACTCTGTATTACTTCTTCTACTTTTTGGGTATAAATATTACGCGACATAACTACTACGGTGTTACCTTTATCAGCTTTGGAGACAATCAAATTATTTTCGGTGATTTTTGTTTGCAAGGTTTTATAAATATGGTATTCTGAATTAGGCGATCCGCGATTTGATTGCCTCGAAGCGTTTCTAATTTGACATGTAAAAAACTTAGTCACCAATATAGCGGCCAATCAAATTAGAAACGCTTCGAGGCAATCAAATCGCGGATCGCCTAATTCAGAATACCATATTTATAAAACCTTGCAAACAAAAATCACCGAAAATAATTTGATTGTCTCCAAAGCTGATAAAGGTAACACCGTAGTAGTTATGTCGCGTAATATTTATACCCAAAAAGTAGAAGAAGTAATACAGAGTGACGATTTCGTTCTTTTGCAATCAGATCCAACAAAACGATTTTCTTCTGAAGTTAAAGAAGCCGTAAACTCTACCCAATTTATTTTCCCAGATAATCCACATTCGCGAAACCACATCCTTGAAATGAATCCGCGTAGTCCCTGTTTATATGGTTTACCAAAAATACATAAAGACAATATGCCGATACGCCCTGTAGTTTCCTACATCGGAGCACCAACGTATAAATTAGCCAAAAAACTTAATACATTGTTGAGAGCGAAATCGTCATTCGACCCAAAATATTCCCTTAAAAATAGCTTAGACTTAATTAACAAGATTCAGTCTGTTTCCCTTCCTAGGAACGCTAAGTTGTTATCATTAGACGTAGAAAGTTTATTTACCAACGTACCATATAAAGAAAGCATAGACATCTTAAAAACACATTTACAAAAACAACGATTACACCCGGGGGAGATAGACGATCTTATTTTATTAACTTCAATTTGTATGAAGCAGAATTACTTCCGGTTCAACAATCAATATTTTAGACAAAAAGATGGCCTAGCAATGGGTTCCCCTTTGAGCCCATTGATGGCAGATATTTTTATGGATAATTTTGAAAATAAATACCTAGTACACGATAGAAATATTCTCTATTACTATAGATACGTAGATGATATATTGATTTGTTGGACCGGAACCATTCGTCAGTTAGATATTTTCCTAAATAAAATAAACAACACACACGCAAAAATTAAATTTAAGCTAGAATTAGAACAAAACAATTCAATAAATTTCCTAGATTTAACTATTTCAAAAGCAGAGGGTACACATAACTTCAACATATATCGTAAACCGACACATACGGACACTGTCATTCATGCGTCCTCCTGTCATCCGTGGCAACATAAAATGGCCGCGTTTAACTCATACATCCATCGACTTTTTTCAGTACCACTTAGCAAAACAAATTATACAAAAGAACTAAATACATTATATGATATCGCCATATCGAACGGATACAGGAGATGCATTATTGACAATTTAATAAAAAACAAAATCCACAAAATCATTACCAATTTATTATACTCTGTTCCCAACAAAAAAGAAAATAGGTATAGTTCTAGTATGGTTTACTTAGGTCAGTTATCAGAACGTATTTCTAAAACACTAAAAAATCACGACATATACGCGGCCTTTAACACAAATAATTCACTTAGAAAACTCTGTAACGGTAAAGATAGGTTAGATAAACTTCAGAAATCTGGTGTTTATAAGATAGATTGTAGGGAGTGTAACTCGTCTTATATAGGACAGACCGGCCGTAGTTTCAACACACGTTATAAAGAACACATATCCGCCTATCGAAATAATCACCCAGAAAAGTCTCATTTCGCAAAACATCTTATAGATTCGGGACATAGTATCCCAAACGATCATACTTTTTCAATTTTACACACATGTAAAAAAAGTTTAAAACTGTCAGTGTTAGAACAATTAGAAATAGTAAAACATAAAAAAGACAACACGCTTACATTGTTGAATGAACAGGTCAGTTTCGTCACTTCCCCACTACTCAATATTTTTTCAAATTCAAATCACAATTAAAATTTAAATTCAAATCACAATAATTATAATTTAAATTCAAATTTAATTAAATTTAAAATCATAATTATCATTTAAATTAAATCTCAAACCACTTTTAATCAAATCAAACCAATTTCAAGAACAACGCAGATTGAACGTCACAACCTGTTATCGTAGTGGGGAGTTTCTATAAAAGGCCTGTTCGCCAGTTTCACAGCTTAGTCGTCGGAGCGCAGCGAAGGCGACAACATCTCCTGAGGATGCCACGTGAAGTGGCGAAACGCGTCGAGGTTTTTATTATATTGGTGTTGGGTACTAATAATTGCATTAACTGTACTGCATGCATTTTTGAGGGAGGGCGGGCGGTTTTCCTGCATGAAATAGTGCTTGCTCAATCAGTGTTAGTGTGGTGCAGGTGCTTCCTCAAATCAGTGTTAGTGCGGGTAGTGTGGTGAAGGTATCTAGGCCGGTATATTAACAAGCGGAAATCATTAGCAAAATAATTTTCTAAATCCATAATTAGTTATGGATTTCCGCAAAGTAACGCCTGAGTCTATTAATTTTATCAAATCAGCTAGCGTAGCTGTACAGGCGCGTCTCTATATCAAACTTACAAAACATCACCGCTTAGCGGTTCAAAATGTCTGGTTTAATCAGCAGTGTAAGCGTGAACATCTTATTCCTAAATACATCAACATACGCTCAAACACGAGTAGTCGATCGGCGGATATAGCTATTAAAAAAGCCCAATTTGTATGGCTTAATGAAGAATCACGATATTGGTTCTCCGTTAGAGATAACCTTAAACTACATCTCAAAGTACTTTACTCAGAATTGTCATTTTCTTTACACAACATAGAATTTGATTTATTAGACCAAAAAGCAAGGCTTCTTGCTTCACAAGAAGCCCATCAAAAATATTTAGTACAATGTAGGAAGTTACGTGTGTTGAGACGAGAGTCGGTCCTTAACTATCGCGAAACCGTGCAGCGGGGTTTCCACGATCAGAACCAGTCACACGACTTTTATCCTCGTTTAAAAAATCTTTCTAATATTCAATTATCCAATGACGAAGTTTCTTTACTAAACAAAGGCTTAAAATATAATTTACACCCACAAATTAATCAAAAAACGTTAGAAGGGCTGGCGGTTGACGTGGAAATCGCCGTTGTATGTTACAAAAACGATCAACATGTAAAAAACTTAGTCACCAATATAGCGGCCAATCAAATTAGAAACGCTTCGAGGCAATCAAATCGCGGATCGCCTAATTCAGAATACCATATTTATAAAACCTTGCAAACAAAAATCACCGAAAATAATTTGATTGTCTCCAAAGCTGATAAAGGTAACACCGTAGTAGTTATGTCGCGTAATATTTATACCCAAAAAGTAGAAGAAGTAATACAGAGTGACGATTTCGTTCTTTTGCAATCAGATCCAACAAAACGATTTTCTTCTGAAGTTAAAGAAGCCGTAAACTCTACCCAATTTATTTTCCCAGATAATCCACATTCGCGAAACCACATCCTTGAAATGAATCCGCGTAGTCCCTGTTTATATGGTTTACCAAAAATACATAAAGACAATATGCCGATACGCCCTGTAGTTTCCTACATCGGAGCACCAACGTATAAATTAGCCAAAAAACTTAATACATTGTTGAGAGCGAAATCGTCATTCGACCCAAAATATTCCCTTAAAAATAGCTTAGACTTAATTAACAAGATTCAGTCTGTTTCCCTTCCTAGGAACGCTAAGTTGTTATCATTAGACGTAGAAAGTTTATTTACCAACGTACCATATAAAGAAAGCATAGACATCTTAAAAACACATTTACAAAAACAACGATTACACCCGGGGGAGATAGACGATCTTATTTTATTAACTTCAATTTGTATGAAGCAGAATTACTTCCGGTTCAACAATCAATATTTTAGACAAAAAGATGGCCTAGCAATGGGTTCCCCTTTGAGCCCATTGATGGCAGATATTTTTATGGATAATTTTGAAAATAAATACCTAGTACACGATAGAAATATTCTCTATTACTATAGATACGTAGATGATATATTGATTTGTTGGACCGGAACCATTCGTCAGTTAGATATTTTCCTAAATAAAATAAACAACACACACGCAAAAATTAAATTTAAGCTAGAATTAGAACAAAACAATTCAATAAATTTCCTAGATTTAACTATTTCAAAAGCAGAGGGTACACATAACTTCAACATATATCGTAAACCGACACATACGGACACTGTCATTCATGCGTCCTCCTGTCATCCGTGGCAACATAAAATGGCCGCGTTTAACTCATACATCCATCGACTTTTTTCAGTACCACTTAGCAAAACAAATTATACAAAAGAACTAAATACATTATATGATATCGCCATATCGAACGGATACAGGAGATGCATTATTGACAATTTAATAAAAAACAAAATCCACAAAATCATTACCAATTTATTATACTCTGTTCCCAACAAAAAAGAAAATAGGTATAGTTCTAGTATGGTTTACTTAGGTCAGTTATCAGAACGTATTTCTAAAACACTAAAAAATCACGACATATACGCGGCCTTTAACACAAATAATTCACTTAGAAAACTCTGTAACGGTAAAGATAGGTTAGATAAACTTCAGAAATCTGGTGTTTATAAGATAGATTGTAGGGAGTGTAACTCGTCTTATATAGGACAGACCGGCCGTAGTTTCAACACACGTTATAAAGAACACATATCCGCCTATCGAAATAATCACCCAGAAAAGTCTCATTTCGCAAAACATCTTATAGATTCGGGACATAGTATCCCAAACGATCATACTTTTTCAATTTTACACACATGTAAAAAAAGTTTAAAACTGTCAGTGTTAGAACAATTAGAAATAGTAAAACATAAAAAAGACAACACGCTTACATTGTTGAATGAACAGGTCAGTTTCGTCACTTCCCCACTACTCAATATTTTTTCAAATTCAAATCACAATTAAAATTTAAATTCAAATCACAATAATTATAATTTAAATTCAAATTTAATTAAATTTAAAATCATAATTATCATTTAAATTAAATCTCAAACCACTTTTAATCAAATCAAACCAATTTCAAGAACAACGCAGATTGAACGTCACAACCTGTTATCGTAGTGGGGAGTTTCTATAAAAGGCCTGTTCGCCAGTTTCACAGCTTAGTCGTCGGAGCGCAGCGAAGGCGACAACATCTCCTGAGGATGCCACGTGAAGTGGCGAAACGCGTCGAGGTTTTTATTATATTGGTGTTGGGTACTAATAATTGCATTAACTGTACTGCATGCATTTTTGAGGGAGGGCGGGCGGTTTTCCTGCATGAAATAGTGCTTGCTCAATCAGTGTTAGTGTGGTGCAGGTGCTTCCTCAAATCAGTGTTAGTGCGGGTAGTGTGGTGAAGGTATCTAGGCCGGTATATTAACAAGCGGAAATCATTAGCAAAATAATTTTCTAAATCCATAATTAATATTATATGCTAACAAAGTAGCAATTTGTTTTTTTATTTTATGAGGCAGGTGTACAGAGCCGCCTGTCAAAATAAAACTATTGTTAATAAATTTATTTGTGTCAAAAAACACAAACTTGTCACTATGTCTTTGACATAGGTTATATAATAAAGTATTCATTAAGTGAATACTTGCATTAATATTATTTAAATTATTTTTACAAAATGGAAAGGCACAAAGGAATATTTTTTTAACACATAATTTATCTAAAATAGAAAATGATTTTATAATATTATTTTTGGTAATTTTTTGACTATTACCTAGCATTAAAATAATGGTACTTGAGGTTGAACATGTTTGAGTATTTTCTATTGTTTTAATTATTTCATCAAACGATGCATCCGGCATGCAATTATTTATTACATTGCAATTTAATTTATTGTTTAGTATAGAGCCATAACCAATTCCTAGCCTATCTGAATATAAAATGACCTCATTCGACTCCTCTTTATATGTTGCCTGAATCTCATTACTTAAATTTAGACAAGACAACTGTGGATTTTCGACTCTCTGTTGGTAAGTGCACTGAGTTGAATTTATCATAATATTAGGTAATGATTTACAACTAGCATTAGCATTGCCAAGATCAAGTAATTGGTTTGCAGCCAGGATGTGTTCATTAATTTGGTCCTGAGCAGAGTTGTATAACAGTGTCATGGATTCCAGTGACTTATGCAACTTCGAGATGTCATCCTGCAATTGTAATATGTCAGAGTCATGTTTCAACCTACTTTCTTGTAATTTTTGACTATATATTTCCAGGCTATCAACTAAATCAATACGTTGCTTTCTCAACTGTACATTTTTATAAAAGCATTTCTGCTTTTTAACAAGTTTATTTGTTTTTATAATGTATTTATTTAATTTGATATATTTTTTAATGTTATTTCTACTGTTTAATCTAATTTTACTATTAACTTTGACATTAGTTTTGTTTGAATAATTTAATTTTGGAGAGAAAGCTAATTCACCGGGGGTGCCTACTAATTCCTCATAGAGGTTTAATGTCAGTGCACAGTCCTTTTCTTGTTTTTCATCTTCCAAATCAATTATGGTCTTGTTGGCATCTCTAAGTTCATGTTCAAGCTCGTTGTTCCGTCTGAGAGTCTGCTCAAAGATATTGCTGCATTGATCGAATGTGCTGACCGTGTTCAATAATTCATTACGGTGTATGGAGACCTCTTCGAGTTGGGCATGGACATCAGCTAATTCTTTCTTAAGTTGAGAATTCCGCAAGATGATCGTTTTGAATTCCTCTTCACAATCGTCTCTTTCCCTAAGAAGCTGGCTACAACTTTCTCTACTTTGCTGCAATTCATCGAGTGCCTTTTTAAGTTTCATCTCAGTGTTATAAGAGGTCATCTTGCGAGTCATGATTCCAGTCTGGGTATCCATTGTGTGTGTTTTAGTATGGTCTGAAATAATGCAAAGAAATGTGTGCAACAGACGGTTTGGAAAGAAATTAAGTTTATGTAGGTAGATAATTTATGATTTATATGGCAAGAAAACTGAACTGCTATTGTTAATTTATTGTACAAGATATTTGGTTGAATGTTTATAAATTGATTAAAATAGGAGCTGATAATTGAAATTGGAGCAGTTAATTATGTTTATTTATGGAGGTAAGCAAAAAAAAAAATTGTAGAATATGTGCAATCTTAAAATTAACTAAGTACTAATAACTAATATTGTCCAGTATTATCATTTGACTACTGCAATGTACCTGTAAATGTGTTACTGTATAGTATAAGGAGTAAATTGTCTGCGGTTAAGGGGTTGTTATCGTCAACTTTACTTCCACTATTACGTCAAGTAAAGAGAGGCACAACAGAACCGAATCGTATTGAATTGTGGCGTATCTCACTTTCGTGAGGTTTGATCAGTGTCTGTTGTTGAGATAGTAGGTATTTCAGTAGCCAAACAACCGACAATTACCGCGTAACAAGTACTTATCTATTAGTCTGTTTAACTTTCTTAAAAAAATAACCTCAATTATTTATACGTAGGTACCATACAATTTAAATTTACATATAGTGAGATTTAACAAAGCATTTACAGATTTACATGTATTATGAAAACAGTACTCTCCTGGTTTTAGGTGATCCGTTAGGTCCTTTCAAATTTTGTCAAGTTAAGTGTCAAAGCCGGCCGGCAACTTTTCCAAAACTTTAGTCACGATACAGGGTTTAAACTTTTACAAAAACAATTTGCATTTAATGGTTATGCCCTGCTTTTGTTATCTATTCAATTATTAACACTTTAATACACTTTATTCTAATTTAAATTAAATAAAACTACAGCAGCTGATTGCACTACGTCTGACAGCTAGGGTTGCCAGCTTACCTTCATTAAACATACAGAAGGCTGAACCCTAAAATGTTTATTGAACATTTCGGCTATCTGCGAGGGTTGATTTATCCCATCTACACTAACTGGAGCGCTCTGCTTCGGATTTAACTTTTTTGTGTGTTTCCAAAAACTCGAAAACTTCTTATTTGTATGATTAATACCCAAAATATCCATTTTTATCTGTTGCTCATTTGTTTGACACCATTTCAATTTAGTTTTAAAAATATTTCTAGAAACACGCATTTTATCATACACGTAACCCTGTTGAGGCTTATTGTACAGGGTCCAATAATGAAACCACAATCGAGCTTCACTATGTGCGGCTTTTACATGCTTGTTCCATCCACATACATATTTCTTCGTATAAATAGACTTTTTCTTATTGCAGCTATTCTCTGCAGCATCTCTTAAAATATCTACTATTTGTTCGTATAGATTTAACAATACCATGTTATGTTTAGGGTTATTACACACCGCATGTGCACACTGTGATAATACTGATGGAAAATCTATCTGTTTTAATCTATTATTACAATAATCAGAATATTCTGAGATCTGTGAATCATCCCGTTCTCCCCATAAAATATGATTAATGTCGTTACTGCCAGATATAGCTTTCGGCGTTAAAATACTAAGATTGCATTGTATTTCTAGGGGAAAATGGTCTGATCAAAATAAGCCATAATTGATAGTTATCTTATATACTGTATGCCTAGCTGCCTGAGTCACTACACAATGATCTAGCCAGCTTCTCGTTCCATGGCTGTCACTTATATAGGTGTATGACCCCGAGTCTATTCCAAGTAACTCCTCGTCTACACAAGACCAATTCTGGTCTACGGAGAAATCCAGTAATTCAACCCCGAAACGCCTACCTGGGTGAGCATTGAAATCGCCGAGAATATAACTGTATTCCGTATCACAGCTATCAATAATTGCACTTATCTCACTTAAACAGTGCGTAAACTCCACTAGGTTTGCAAACTCATCAGTGGGCATGTAAACTGAAAACACAAGAAAAGAGCATTCTGCAATAGAAACCCTTACGGCTATGATACGATCATTAGTACACGGTGCAACCGATACGTCACTGAAAGTGTTTTTCCGCCACAGAATAGCTACCCCACCGCCCACGCAATATACCCGCTGAGGTATCAACAGCTGACTTCCTACAGAATTATTACCTTATTGTATAATTTAGAAGCCACTGAGCTAATCTTTAGTGACACGCATAAGAACGGTACATTCATGTCAGATTAGTCTCCACAAATAAAATACAGGGATCAGATCGATATTTATACTTTGTTATGGGGACATGAGATTTACCAGAAACCCAATTTTTTTCAGCAAGATAGAAAATTTTTTATATCATTGTAAAATATTCGCCTTTTTTCCAACACTTTTTAATCATTTAGTGACATGAACTAAATGCTCAAAATAATTCCTCAAATGCACCAAAACAAAATAACATGCTCACCCTATACAGTTTGAAAACAATTCAATGAAAATTTACTTACTTTATGAATTAAATACCGCATCCAGCATATGATTCGCTGTTGCAACCTTTCACACAGCACTTTAAACCATTTTTTTTATTGAAATTGTTGTCTTAATACTGGAAAATCGCATACGAATTACGAAGCAGTTTGAAAATCACGAAAATTAGAAGTTTGAAATTTGACAGACTACACACTGAGTGTCAACATAAGGTTGCCATATTTGGGGTAAATAAATTTACAAAATATAGTTATAATTTTTGTCTTTTCTGTACAAATAAAATTATATTTAGTTACTTTATAAGAAGGACTAAGTATAACTAGCATTATTAAATAAAACAATATGAGAAAAA
Source organism: Anania crocealis (assembly GCA_949315895.1). Classification (NCBI taxonomy): domain Eukaryota; kingdom Metazoa; phylum Arthropoda; class Insecta; order Lepidoptera; family Crambidae; genus Anania; species Anania crocealis. The sequence continues at coordinate 6,485,027 of OX438856.1, forward strand.
AATACTACAAGGGCCATGCAGTATGTTAAAAATTATGAGACGTCAATATGTATTCCTAACAATTATGTATATATTTTTTTCTGGTATTATTAAGAATGAAACAGACTATTGAAAGTTGAAACAGACGCCTCACCAAACGTCAGACCGCATCGCGTTCACAATGTATTATCGACTTTATGTGTCATTATTAAAGTTAATTTTTCTACAATGTACAATACTAAGTGCTTATTCCAGTTATATTAAGTAAGTTTCTTGGCCGACCAAGAAATTTCCTTGCTGCTGACTGACTGACAGACAAGCCTTTTGATCTTTTTACTATACTCTCTATGCAGACAAATGTCACTTGACAAATAATGACAACTGACAGAGGGATAGTCGAATAATGCCGATTGATTGTGTTTTAGAATATTGGAATTCTTTGTGTAATATTATTTAAATAAATTTCAGTTTATATCGCCTAAATAACGTTTTACTGTGTGACCATGTCATAATTTGTACTAAAATGATTTTAACTAAGGCCACTATTTCTCTTTTATGTTTATTATTATTATTGTCCATATTTATGGCCAATTTGTTAAACATAATCGCTACAGATCACAATTTTTACATTGAAAACAAAAATGAAGGGATTAATCACACAAAACATTTAAGTAATAAGTACGGGCAAATAGGTGATTCAACAGAGAATGTAGTTTGGTTCCTGCAGGTTTGTGTTTTTCAATGTAATAAATTAACTGATCTTTATTTTTTTAAAACAAAGCTGTTACATTGTTCTCCAACAACGATGACCTTACCATCTTTTGTTTGTGGAGATGAAGCCACTACATTGATATATTTATTTTTTTATGTAATTTTGTAATGCTTGTTCCACTATTACAAATAAATCTGTATTGTTTCTTATGAATTAATTGATTTCCAGATATCTGATATTCATATCAGTATTTTTCGGGATCCAGGGAGGATATCGCAGTTTCAGCAATTCTGTGACAGTACTGTTAAGAGGATTAAGCCCTCTTTGGTTTTGGCCACTGGAGATTTGACAGATGCCAAGGCTAAAAATAATTTGGGTAGTTCTCAGGTGAAAAAAGAGTGGATATACTACCATAATATCATAAAAGAATCAGGAGTTACCGACGAAACTGTTTGGTTGGATATCAGAGGAAATCATGGTAAATATATTTTATAACAATAGTACCTTTTTGTATATGAGTATTTCTTATAATAAATGTATGTAACGAAAATGTCGCAACAAAATATTGTTACAAAAAAGTTCAAAGTTGTAATTAAATATTAGTATTCAATGGCGAATATATTTTTTCTGGATAGATAGTATCCTATATGTCCTAGTAATAAAGTACAAACAAGGCAATAAGAAATATGTGACGAGAGCAAAAAATAAGTCAAAAGCTGCCTGGAATATTATTAATTCTCAAATATCTGATCCTTTATCCAGGAAGGAATTCGAGGAAATTCTATTTAGAGGACAGACTTTAAAATATCCATCTGAAATAGCTGAATTACTCATAGAAACCACTAATGAATTAAAACATAGTAACAACTCAACTAGATCCACTCTTCACACGAGTAGATCTTATTCAAGCATGTTTTTCAACCCTACAAATTCAAATGAAATATTTAAGTTAATACTTGGACTAAAAGACAGTAACTCTGTTGGATACAATGATATTTCCACTAAAATCACTAAATTAGTTGCACTTCCAATTGCTACAGTCTTGAGTCACATAATAAACTTATCTTTAAGTGAAGGTATCTATCCTAAAGCTCTAAAAATATCTTTAGTTAAACCCCTTTACAAAAAAGGTGATAGAAAAATACCGAACAATTATAGGCCCATTGCTCTTTTACCGGTATTTTCTAAGATCTTTGAAAAGGCTGTACAATGTCGACTTACTGGTTTCATAAAAAAAATGAACATTGTTAAAACGGAACAAAATGGTTTTCGCAGGAACCATAATACAACTTTGGCTAATTTTAACTTAATACAAAATGTAATTGAAAGTCTTGATCTAAGAATACCAGTAGTCGCATTATATTTATATATGAGCAAAGCTTTCGATTTCGTAGAACGTAAAAAACTTTTAGATAAATTAGAAATATATGATATTAGAGGGACTGTAAAAGACTGGTTCAAGAGTTACCTGTGCAATCGGACCCAGTGTGTAGAAATTGTTAAATACAGGTCAGGATTAAGGGAAAACAAATATGGTGTTCCACAAGGTAGCATATTGGGGCCAATTTTATTCATACTTTACATTAATGACCTACCCAATATAACGAAACATAAGTCAGTTCTATTCGCCGATGACACAACCTTCATTATCACAGCAAAAATAAAGAACATCTAGAAAATGAAATTAATGTAACTATCAAAAACGCACTGAACTGGCTAAACGAAGATAACCTAAAAGTAAATGTTGATAAAACTAAAATAATGCAGTTTCGAACATACACCAACCACCAACCTTCGAGATTTTATATAAATATAAAATCTCGGAGGTTGGAAATGGTGGAGACGTCAAACGAACATCCAGTCAGGATAAAGGCAGTTTTGCCAATAATAAATTGTAACGGATGCACTCAGAAAAATTACTTCAATAGCAATAAAACGTAACTAAAGAGTAATAAATAACTAAAAAGTTTATGTATCCGACTCGACCTCGTTTTTTGCGTTTAAATACTGTTTTTATAAGAAAACCCTACAGAAAGATACTTTTAACAAAAACTACATTAAATTAAAGTTAATAATAGGGGTTAAAGTATGAAATTGCCGTTTTGTATGGACGAAATCGAGAAAAGTCATTTTTCCATACTAACAATTTTTTAGTTTTTTTAAAAACGCCTGAACCGTTTTCGATACAATTAAAGGTGAAAGTTAGATGGTTGTAAAGCTACGCATCATAGTATTTAAATTTCTGAAAATCAAAGTATATAATACAAATTATACTTAATTGAAGCAAAAAGGTCGGCTGACACATTGTAAGGGGTTTTTTCAACGACTTCCTTTGAAGTAATAGGCACTATTATTGCATTTTTTTTTTAGTCAAAATTTACTTTATTTAGTTTTTTTACAATACAAAAAGAATTACGCAATAATATGACTATACTTAAGAGCTATAAACAAAATAAAAAGTGGGAAAATAATCGGCAATTTCATACTTTAACCCCTATTATTAGGTACCCCAGAAACAAAAAAAAATTGAACATTTAAAATTTTATGAAGTCTTAAAACATGAGGTTTTGTAGGGTGGCAAAACTTCTTTTGTATGGGAGGTAAAAATAATGTTTTTCTAGAATTTATGTTTAGTACCTAAATAATAACATTGTTGTTATTTTTTTTTTTTGAAAGATTTATAGTTTTCTTTCACAGTAAAGGTATTTGTTTTTGTATGATAGAATAAAATCATTTTGAACTCGTTAATTGTGTCAAGACACACACTTTTTTTCCACAAATGTACAATTATTTTGAGAAATATTCATATAGTGAAAACATAATGAAATAAACAAAAAATGTAGTACTTAAGTGATGATATCAGTAAATGTTTTATAATGTTTTTATAGCTACATATTATTGAAGTTACATATTTTCTCATTGTAGATAATTTTAATATTCAAACAATAAACTCTCAAGAAAATTATTTTAGAAATTACTCAGTACAGGGATTACTTCATGCCAAGTCATATGTACATTTTGAAAACAAAAATGGAGTTAGTGTTGCTTTTTTGGGTGTAGATGCATGTCCAGAACCTGGCCTAAGAAGGCCGTTTAACTTCATTGGTATATTAGATGCACAGGAACAACAGAATTTGCAAAAATTGAAATCTGAGGCTGAAACTAAAGCAGATCATATAATTTGGTTTGGACACTATCCTACTTCATGTATTCTGTCCCTTAAAAAAGACTCCCTAAGATTAAATCTTAGGGAGCTTATAGGAAGTACTCAAGCTTCTCAGGTATACGTCTGTGGCCATTTGCACGCAATGGGTGGTCTTGTCCCAAGAATGTACACAAAACAAAGAAAAGGCTACCTTGAGCTAGAATTGGGTGATTGGAAAGATAACAGGATCTTTCGATTGGCTGCAATTGACCATGGCATTTTCTCATTTGTAGACCAGAAACATAGCTCTTGGCCTCTAGTTTTAGTAACAAATCCAAAGCATGCAATGTATGCTATGGCTGGTCGGGAACCTCTACAGCTGATAACAGAATCAACCCATATTAGAATATTGGCGTTTAGTGATGTGGGCATTGAAACAGTGAAAATATCCTTTGACAAGCAGAGTTGGATGAAATGTAGAGTGGCTGGGGGGGCGCTCTACGTGTGTCGATGGCTGCCACATTTATTCAATGTTGGACTACATTACTTGTATGTGACTGTGACTGATGAGGTTGGCAAAGAAGTTGTACTGGAACATCCATTTTCATTGGATGGATCTTTAGTTAACTTTGAAGTAACACCAAGAATTCTACTTATGCTGGATGCTGGTGCTGTAGTAAGTAGTATTTCTTTTGTGAAAGTGTCATTATTGTGTCATACAGACTACATACAGAATAGGGCTATCTGTATGTACTTTGTGTAGTAGGCTAATCTAAATAAAAATGTTAATGAGTAAAGCTGGGGTTGCAGGTTCATAATGTAGCAATTAATGTAGGCCTAAGTCTAAAGACAAGCTGGAGAAGAACTTCGAGAGCCGGATTTCCTATAATTAACTCTACACATTATGCTTTTTTGTTACTATGGACCAGCCTTAATATATTATTTTAATGAATATTTTTATAGTTTCAGGCAATATTTGCGAGTCTTCTATTGGCTAATGTCATCCCCTTACTTCTACTAAGATTACAAAAAAGGCCACCAAGATATCGTCGAAAATTTGGGAGCCACATACTACGAAGGATTTGGTTATTGAGCAAAATCGACAGAATATTTTATCCAATGGTATTGTATGCATTATATATACCATTTGGACCTTGGGCTATTGGTGAGCTATTAGATGGGTATACAGGAGTGATTTTTGCTTGGGGTATTATTATAAAAGGATCATTTTTGCCTGAACCCTTTACCTACATGTATGGAAGTGTGCAGCTGATGTTTGTGCAGCTGCCCCTTATTTTTGTGCTGGCATACTGCTTGGAGACTCGATTGTTCAGTCCAACCGTAAGAGGAATCAAGAGGTTGATAAAGAACGTGCCTTTTGTATTTTTGCTGTCGATCCAATTTTTACTGGCTTATTTCTTCTGGTTGGAATATGGAACAATGGCTTTCATGTTTGGTCCTCTTAGAACTTGGAGCATATTCCTCAGTATATTGTTGTGGTACAAAATTTGGACTTTACCTCCTGAATACTGCAGGTAATTTTGATTATTGGATTTTTGTAGGTTTAAAATATGTTTTAATTAATGAGTTGAATGTTTTAATTGGTGTTTTTTTGTTTAAGGAAATTAGTAAATTTGAATGACTTGCCTTCATAGTTGCAACAATATGAGATCAAAACAGAAATGAAATTGAAAAATGTTTCAGATATTTCTAAGAGAAGTTTAAAAAAAACTTTCTGTGTAGTAAGTATAACATCACAATATTTATGATGATGTAACTGACACTGTAAGAGTAAGTATTTATTGGCACCAAAGATAAGTCGTGATGTTGATACATTCCATGTGCGTGAATCATAGATGCATAAATATAACACCAAAGTAATTTGAATCTGAGATTGTTGGAAGGATCATTTGCATTGTTTAAAAATTATTGTTTCTCAACTATTTTATTATGTTTATCTGCTCTGCTCTACTTTTAATTTTTGACAAAAGAATGTTTACATCCACTCATAGACAAGTTAAGAAAAGATATTCATCATCTTAATCGCCTGTTAATGATTTTTTTTCTTAATTTTCACTCTCAATTAATATTTTTTTATTTTATTTGGAAACTCGATGTACTTATTATGAAACTGTAAATTTTTTAATAATCAAACTATTTGTATGTAGTGAATTGTTTTATGTTTTTTCTCTTTTTTGACGTCATAGGACTACGTAAGTTTTGTCTAAAATTGCTAGTTTTAGTTAGGTGGCAATTCACTACAGTACCTATACATTTTGTTCACAACGAAGACATAAAGATGTGTTGCGTTCTAAGTTCGCGCTATGTAAGAAAAAAGGCTGTAGACTGGTGTGAAATGAAGACACAAATGTACCTTAATTTTACAGTCTTGTGTATAATTTTGACCTTGGAAAGAAAACCCCGATGGATAGTTTTTAGCATCAATTCACTCTTATTGGATGGAGATGGGTGTTCCGCATTTGGCACAGTGCTGCTGTTGTTTTCTGTCATTTTTATTGTTCAAGATCCACACTTTGTGAGGTTCGTCGATCGTGAAAGCTCTCGCAGGCTCTCGCGGGAGGGACCCACGATTTGTTTACTGCAGTACGGACGTATTTGAAGTAAATGTTTTAGTTTTTGGATTTCGATAACTAACTTGCACAAATCGCTCATGATCATGAAAAAAACGCCTTTTCTTAAATACGGTTCATGTGGGTAAATCTGCTTGCCTCGCACGTTGAGTCGAGGGAGGAGTTAAGATGAGGCGAGGAAGGCGTATGACACTCTTGTATTAGAGTCGCTTGTCCATTCTGTAAAATTAGTCTGAATCTGATATTCAATGGATAACATTCAGTTCAACTAATTGTTGTGGCTTTAGGTATCGATTAAATGTTTCACATTATGATTTATTATAATGTGATTTATGACTATGATTTATTTCATACATATACATTTATGATTTATTTCACATTTATGATATTATTGACTAGTAGTAGTACAGTCAATGGTTAACTACTTGTCACAAAACGTCTAATTTGATATCTACGAGTATGCTGGACTTGTGAATTTCGATTGACAGTTGATAAATTAAAAATCTTACAAATTTTAAAGTCCAGTAAGTACTGTTATTGTAACATTTTTAGGTTTGATTCTCAAAATATAATTTATGAATTTCATACATCACTTTCTTTCTTATAATGTTGTTAAAGTTTATAAATGAGATTTTGACGTAAATTAAAGCAAATGGAAATACAACGAAAGCAACAAAATTAACTATTTTTATATGGCTGTGACTATTGTATAAAACTCATATGGTATACTTATTCTAAATTGTAGTAGTTATGTTATTTTACTTATTCTAAATTGTAGTAATTATGTTATTTTTAGATACACTTTTATAATAAGACAAAAAGCATTTAGGTAAAATAAAATAATATCATACTCGTATGAGATAAAGTTTAATCCAAAGTGATAATGTCAAAATATTTGGTAGCCAGTTACACGTCATAAATATTATGTATTCTTAGGTCTAATTGGGTATCTCAGGAGTTAACGAATTCAGACCTAAATGCGGCGACGTTATTAAAACACAATTCTAAAACTCTCAGTTTTTTATGACATTGACACACAGAATTATGTCTTAATTCAATGCTGGTGATGCGCATAAACGTTACAAGTAACTGATAAAAATACTCTAAAAAACTGATGTATTTAAGGTAGAATATAGCAAAGCACTTAAATCGTATTCAAGGACTTTAGCTTTAACTTAAAAATGGTATTATATCTTTTATAACCAATAACTTTTGCGTTTTTATCCAAATGGTGTTAATACGTGGCGTAATGGCGTATTTATACGTGTACTTATTACTTATCTTAATTTACAAAGATTAAAGTAACATCTTCGGCTCTTGATAACTATTTTCAATGCATAAAATTCTTTCTTAAAAGCATTAACAACACTTTTTTGGCCCATTGTGGCTGTGTGTTTTATAAATATTATTCAATTGAACACTATTGCTTTTCGCTATCTAGTCAGTACCTACGCAGTATTTAAATATAACTTTGGTGTTGCTTATGCGAGAATACATTAGTATATATCTATGTGTTGTATTATGTAAGAACTCAAAATATTGATTGAAAGGAATACATACACCAGTGTCTGTAGTCAATTATTTAGTAGGTTCCCACCTAATAATTATGCAACTGAAAATCTTTTCGCATAATAAATAACATTCTGGCGTCAAAACTGTTTTATTATTTTATCACTTACCTGTTTGGGGTAAAAAGTACCTACGCAGCCCCTAAAAGGCACAATACATCAGACAGACTTAAAAAATGTCTTTATAAATTTATGTATAAAAATAAAATGCGATGATTTTATTAAATTACACGAATAGGAATGGTAATGTGAATCACTTTCATATTTTTATTTCTTAAGTTAATTCTAATACATTAACTAAATACCATAGAAAATTATTACTTGTGTGTCACCAATGTCTCACGTGGCTTAATTAATAAGACTCCTATTATTTTTACGGTTATATGGTTATTTAATGATGCACGAGGAATAAGCAACGTTCTCTTCCTACGAGTGTCATTTTGACATTTAAGACGTCAAAATCAAATACTTATTTTGAGGCTAGTGATTACTTGCTCAGTGTTTGAGGCGATACGAAGATCGCAGGGTCCGCTAGATAATGATCAAATTAAAATAAGAGGCGTCTATGAAAATCAATAGTAGGTACACAAGATTCATGCGATATTAAGATACAAGTAATTTTTTGTTTACTCATTATTATTATAATTTTTTGTAGGAAAACAGCTTTCAACAAGACAATATAAGTTACAAAATATTTGACAATTTACAAGCCTTTAGTTTTCACATATATGACTCTTCACACTGATTAAGTCCAGACTAAGTAATAATACTATAAAGAAGTTTTTGTTGTTTGTTTGTACCCAAAAAGTTAAAGGTCATTGATTTGATTTTCAACTTTAAGTCCGAGTAACGAGTAGAATTAATTTATCAATTGAGAAAATTTGACGGTTTTTGGTAGGTTGACGTGCTTTTGTCTGTACTAGAATATAATGGTAATTTATTGATAACAAATTTTTCTTACTCGTAGTTCTATTTTTATAGGTCCGCCTCTGATTTTCTAACTATCTTTCAACGCTTCGAACCCCAAGCCAAAGGACAGCCGCGTAGCCGGCTGTCGCAATAACAATTGATTTAAATTGTGTCTGGGAATAACCGAGCGTCGAAGGATTAAATGTGCACTTGTAACAACTTATGTTTTCCTTTTGGTCTCTGATTTTCGAATTATCTTTTGAATGTGCACTTATACTTTGAAACTGTATTTTTTTTTAATTATATGTACTTGTAATAACTCATACACAAATGATATGTCAAATTAAATGCCATAAATCAGGGCAGTTTTTAAAATTGTTTGTATTCAAATAGCACTTGTAGTTTTTATTTTAATGAAGGGTAGAGAAATGGTTATTTTTTTAAAAAGCTTCCCGATGGTATGTTAAATTTAAATTTGAGTAACGAAGACCTACTTAGTAACTTTTTTATCTTTTTGTGATGAAAACCTGTATTGTAAAGATTTATTTGAGACTAAAATTAAAATGATTGGCCCATTATACATTTTTTTATTGAATTGTAACAACGCCATTACCTGCCCCTTGTTAACGAAAATAATTCATTTCGACGATAGTTTAAAAATGAGTGCACTTTTCACGATAAGATACATGACTTAAAATGATCAAATAGGCGTCCTATATCGGCTCAAAAAATATCTACCTCGTTCCGCCTAACACCCTGTATGTATCAATAAAAAAAAACTTTTCTGTTAACTAATAGTTAAACGCATTATTTCGATTGTCTCGATCGACCGGGTTGCCCTGTTTATTAGTTTTTCGTCGATAATATGCATTAGGTCTAATATGACCTATTTTCAATACACACACAGACGATATTAGTGTTTTTTCAATATATCTGTCACCGTAAAATTGTAAACTTCGTCAGTTCATAATTGAACGCCGATGGATTACAATCTAACGTTACCTTACCCACCGTTAGTTCATTTTTATTCTTATGCGTTGTTTTGTAAACTGACAGACATCTTACAATTTTACGGTGACATATCAATAACAAAACGATAGCTTACTTATCAACATATTTATTTTTCGTATTAATTACAAATTTACCATTTGAAATTGTATGAAGTAACGTTATTTATTGTATTTCTGTACATTTTGTTAGTAATAATAATAATTGCTACTTAGCACTCTGGAATGTCTATTTTGTCAATATAATATCAATTAACCAATTGTTTTTTATTATTTGCTTCTAATATCATTGGGTTAATTAATCATCGTTTTTAGTAAGTACGTACATTTTAGAAAAAAATCAATAAGGCTGAAGGAATACTGTTAAAAGAGATCATGGTTATTTACAAACATGAAATCCAAATCAAATAGTTATGAAATTCGTAACGTAAATACATATCATGATGACATGCTATACATTTTACATGTATTGGTATTAGGATTATGGGGTGTAAGCTTTTCTATGTAACCAATGGGTAACATTAGACACTGCTACTAGAAAAAAAGGTTTTTTTTTTTTAAATATGCAAAGTTATCCAAAATTAGGTAATCACACTTGGCACTCCCAAACTTTACTTGTACACTGTACGTACACTCTCTTTAGACTCATAACGTGAGTGTTTCACATAGATCTAATGGATTTAACAATATAGAATAATTCAGGCGACTGCATAAGGCTGTCGGATAGGACTTCAGTCGAAATGGCAAAATATACCAAGGTCTTGGCCGTGAGTAGCTTATAAGCTTTCATTTATAAATGAAAAACTGCCTCCGATTTCCTGAACAAGAACCAGTGGACACATTTGTAGAGACATTAATATGTTTAATTAGAGAGCATTGTAACAAGTAATCTAAGATTAAAAGTTTTGCGAAACTCTTATTTCCTTAAAATATATTATTTCATTAATAATTCTTTATTTAAAGCTCAAAAACGCTCATCGCATACTTTTCAAATGAAGTCATTTCCCATTACTCATATCATATCATATTTAATTTTATCATCAATTCCCTCGTGACATTCATAGGTAGTATTTTTCATACTAATTTCATACAAAACAGTGAAATTTGTGACTGGGGTCATAGAATTTAATTATTATTTTTTAAATGATAGTAAAAGGAAGTTTTACAGATAATATTGATAAAACGTAGGTAATCTTTACAACCTAATTATAAGTAGATCATTCTTACCCGCCAAAACTAGGTAACTAATAGATAGACACTGTCTATCAGATTTATACGAACCTATTTGTGAAAATACCTCAACGAACCATAAATGACGGAGCTGCTTCCGACTTTACATTTATACACAATCAGATCCTTTTAAGTATTTCAAAATACATCATCTACATGCTCTGTGGACTCTATACATCAAGATGCAAATAAGGGATATTTGTAATACTACTATCCATATCACTAAAGCTGAGATATCACTGTAAAGGTTTCTCGTGAGACCCAGATGTTTGAGGTATTTAGTGGGATCAGCGAACATGCAGAAAAATTCATCGTAGCATGGCAGCCGACCCCTGTCAAAACCGTAGACTATTTCAAGGAACGCATCGAATGAGTATCTGAAGTATGATATAGCGGCGAAAGGTCGGAGGTAGATTGGTATCTCTCGATAAGGTATGAAGAACTCGGAGAACATCAGCATCGGAATATTTGCAGCGGGAATCACGAACAGACCGAGCTGAAATGAAAAAATAATATTTAGTACCCTCTAACGCCCCGTTATTTTATTGGATTATATACCGGACCGAGATCTCGGGATCCCGGGTTCGATCCCCATGGTGGGCAACAAAAAGTTTCGAATTTTCAAACATTGCTCGGGCTTGTGATCACCAACCCGCATTTGGCAAGCGTGTGATTATGCCTGTACCCATTATTGCTATGCCTGTGGAAACTTGAATTCACTGATGGACGCCTTTGGCCTGCAGTGGGATGATCGCATGATTATAGGCCGTTACTTTTTATCCTGTCAAGGCCGTCTGAGTAGTTAATAATAATGAATAAATATTTAAGATATGCCTCACTAGGCCACACAGAGCCATCTAGTCCCAAATTAAGCTACTATTAAGTACCCTGTCGTATGGGGTACTAGACAACCGATAAACTTACTTATATAAGTACCTTTTTTTTGTAAATACATACTTATAATATATAGAAAACACCCAGACCAGTACAAACAGACATGTTGATGCACACAAATATTTGTACTGTGCGGGGATCGAACCCGCGACCCATGGCTCAGAAGCAGCGTTTACAACCGCTGATCCAAATTTTAGTCGTTAGGTAGGATCCTGTCTATTTGTGCTTCTGTTTATATTGTACTTTTGCTGCTAGGGCATGAGTATTTATTACGTTTGGTACGTTAACTATTGCTTTCAAAAAATCAAATCGCAAATAGTTGTACGCCTAAAACATAAACGTCATATTTGAAGTTTATATCAAAATATTATTTCGTTCAAGGCAATAAGGTGTAGGAATTAAAGGTTACATACCCTGTTTTTTTTTATAAAATCTACTAAACTGGAACAATATGTCTCTAAGTGCTAGCTAAACTTTAATTGGATAGTCGACTGAATCCCTATATCCGCGGTAATGACTAAAATATGAAATCTATCTTTAAGTAGGTTTTACAAAAAATACAACACTCTTTTGATGAGAACACTAAACAATAGACTTTGATAGATGAAGACACCTAAGTAGGTACCTTACATAAGTAGGTTATTTCGTAATCCTTGGTGCTTATTTAGCCAAGCCTATCATTGATGATAGATACATAGGATATCTTAAAGTGCTGAAAAAACATTGACTATTATTGAGAGAGTGATGTGGACGGACAGGAAAAGCTACTCGGTCAGGGGAGCTGCGAACCGTGCGTCGAAATTAGTGCTCCTACCTGCATCTGAGCTACAGCGCGATAAAAGAAGTTTCGTTTCGTTACAATGCAAACGCATAATAGTTGATGGTTCACCTTAACATCGCAAGCTGCGCCCACGACAAGACCAAAGGTCTGTGCGAGGATGGTAAGTAGTGCGCAGAGCAGCCACGCCAGCGCCATGCGCACGCACTCCACCGGCTGTGACGTCAGGTACCACGCCGGGAACATGAACACGGTTGCACACAGCAGCTAGAAAAATAGTGTTTAGTTATGTTGATGGTCTGTGGGCAGTGCCGAATTAGACCTAGTTGATGACGTATGAAAAGTGAAAACAATGTCTGTGGTGCACCCCTCTCTAGTCATAAGGTGAAAGTAGCATAATATCTATTGCGAGCAACTCCGTGATGCCCAAAGCAGTGCTCAAGGGGCTCAAAATTTGTATTCTCCCATGACAAATCGAAAAAGTAACAACTTTCTTGATTAGACCTCCTAAATTAAGATCCTGAATTCGCCATAGATACTTATTGCGATTATACTTACATAACAGTTTCATGATAAACTAGTTCTTCACCCACTACTCCTCCGTCCGCGAGGAAATCGACTATATCGCATCCTGGTTATATCGCTCTCCTTAGAGTTCACTTAAAATTGTTGCAATCGCTATCTGTTATAAGTTCTCTATACCAAATCTAACTTTCATCCCCCTTTTAACCCTTTAAAAAGGTATAAATATAAAAACTACCGTAATTTTCAGTCCCAAACTATATCTATATCCAATTATTTTTAAATTAGTTACGAAGTTTTAGAGTTAAGTCGTATGAAACATACAAAAATCCATATATTTCCTCTTTCTTACCTGAATTGGAAAGTCGACGAGAATCTTCGAGGCACAGTACGCGGGCAAAGAGTACCATTTGTTCAAATGTTCTTGCAATACAACTGAAGCTTCCACGGGAACTGAAAAACAATAATAATTATAATTGTAAAGCTGCTGAGCGTATAATAAGGATTCACATATTATAATATTATCATTAGAATTAAAGTAGGTAATTAAAGAAAAGGATTGGATTCTTGAGTAGTGGTAGTACCTACCTATAATGATCTCCTAGTCACTAGGACCTAGTGCAAAGTTACACCTAATGTGACCTTAAAGGTCTGAATGAATGAACTGAACGTCAATTGTATTGTGAAAGCTATTTCTCTAGTAAAAAAGAAACATACAACACAAATACGCTTGTGGTAGGTTACCCCTACGTTCTACGAGTCAAAGTTCGTAGTTCTACCTAGTTTCCATGTCGTTAGCTCTACATTAATTCGTAGCGAACTACGAAAGTGACTTGTAGAGCTACATAAAAATGATTTCCTGTAAACTTACATGTGTGAATGGGAGGCATGGCGTTCGAGAAGAATATAAATAATAGAAAGAAGAAAAGGCAGCCGGTGTTAGATATGACACGACCGGCGTCGGCCCCCGCGCCATTGTATAATGCTCCAAGCAGCAGCGCTACTAGCATGTGGGCTACTAACCGAATCTGAAAATTTACGAAATTCATATTATACTTTAAAAATACGACAATCTCACTCAGGTGGCTTTTTTATCTACGACCTTACGCTATCTGGCCGACTGTTCTTCTAACTGAGGTTTGTATATGTCGCAAGGAAATGAGGATACCAGGGATCTCATGAAATCCTAGGGATATGACGAAATACCGGAAGATGTCGAATATTCTTGAGATGTCGAACGCCCCGTTGGTCTAGTGGTTTAAATACCGGGCCAAGATCTCGGGGTCCCAGGTTCGATCCCCGGGTCGGGCAACAAAAAGTTTCGAATTCTCGAACGTTGCTCGGGTTTGTGATCACCAACCCGCATTTGGCAAGCGTGGTGATTATGCCAGTTCTCATCATTGCAGTTGTAACTTGAATTCAATGATGGAGACTTTTTCCCTGCAGTGGGATGATTATAGGCTGTTACTTTACTTTACTTTTACTAGATAATTTTAGTAAAAAAACGTAATAAACAAGAATATTCGATATTTACCGGGCTTTCGTCATATCCCTAGGGATTGCATGAAATCCCTGATATCCTCATTTCCCTGCGACATATACATACGTAAACGTATGACGGTATATTTATAACAAATCATCACATCATCATCAACATCTACATCAGTTCATAGCTGGAGTTAAGCCTCTGCAGAAAGAGGATTTCGCTATAATCGCCCCGAGGGGTGGCGACCGCAGTTTGGCCAGTGGCTTAGAGAAGGTGCTTCTGCCCGACTTCTTCTAGCAGTACTCTTTAGGTTTCTTCTTATGTCACCATCATAGTCACTAACCTCCATGTCACCCTAGCCGAGAAAGTGGGGATGATTGATACATACTATTTATGTGCTTAAAAGGATAATTTCTAGGATAATAACTATCCTATGCCCTTTTCCACGACTCAAAACTATTTCTAAACCAAATAATCTAAATCAGTAGGTAATCAGAAGTAACATACAGGAAGACAGACAGACAGCTCTAGACATTAATATTGGTATGAATGATAAACTTTACTCTAGGAGCCTGAGCTTACCGAAACGACTGGATAACGGTTTTTCATACCTGTGTCAAGTGAACATCTCGTAATGCTCCTAACCAGCACCGCCATAGAAGTGCCCCCAGCTGTTGTGGCACGTTCGCTAGGTAGCCTTCTACCTGAGGCTGCCGTGTGTTCAGTAACGCCTCCGTTTCTACTGGAAGACCTGCAATCATATCCAGTTCGTTGTTTTAGCCCAAACATATAAACAATAAATCGCACGCGTTTGACAGTACATTCAAGGAATTTAACTCTTAGATATTCTTTTTTCTCGTGCTAGCTATAGATAACATACCTAGTCTGTTGCCTTTTTTATTTCCTCTTTTTGTTTCTGACCACTTCCGTCGTATTACGACAGCGACGGATACCCATAACTTGTAAATTCTCCTAATCTTAAATATGCATAAAAAATAGTTTTTAGCAAAAACTCGATAAGTGCAGATTCTGCAGCCGGATCTTAGA
Source organism: Anania crocealis (assembly GCA_949315895.1). Classification (NCBI taxonomy): domain Eukaryota; kingdom Metazoa; phylum Arthropoda; class Insecta; order Lepidoptera; family Crambidae; genus Anania; species Anania crocealis. The sequence goes on from OX438856.1 coordinate 6,500,895, forward strand.
GTATTTTAAGCGTACGAATATAAAATAAGTATTGATTACTTGTTATGGTTGCAGTGGAATTGTTGTTTCTGCAGCCTTAGACAAGTTGCTTTTTAATATCGTTGACGAATCGGTAACAAATGTACCTATGAAAATATATGACATTAACAAACAAGCGATCGATCGTAAGCTATCTCGGTTCTTTTAAAAAGCTCTATGTTCAAGTAGCTTTAGTTAGGTACCTAACATTAAAATAAATATGGATTTGTAACTGCGAAATTAGCAGTCAAGAAACAACACCATTTATGAACGTAAAATGCATTCTAACCGTGTTCTATAATTTGTCGTTTACTAGAATATATGGATTTTATTTCCAAGCTGCATGAGATCATCATGAATGATTCGCTGAGCTGTTTTATGGCGATTACCTTTTAAATTTTCCTCGTGGACGTCACTTTTTGCTATTCTCCTCATTTCATAGGCGTAAATCTTCGCTTCGGTTTCCAATAGTGTAAGGTTTCCAGAGTGCTCGCCGGTTGCAATTTCCAGCACTGTATGAATTAGTAAAACAATTTTAGGTGTTTTAGCGTGGGCCAGACTCAGTCTTCTCAGGGTTTTCTTATTTTCTACAGGAGCTTAGTGAAACACAACCAACTTTGTTAGCAGCCATTTAATTTCTCTATTGAAACTATATACATTTCTATGAACCAATCAGAGCGCGGCATTTTTGGCGCGCTTACGTTTTATATCGAGAAGGCCTTTTAATTGGCCGACGTCTTTGGCGGAAAGGGGCCATCGGTACTTCCGGTGTTGCCACCTCATACCGCGCTACATGCTCCCCCTCCAAGTCGCTAGAACGTCCCGTTAGCGAATTGGACCTAGTTCGCGGCGGGTCTTGGTTAATTCGCGGCCGTCCGCGCTGTCTACGTGGCTGTATTGGGGCCGAGACCTGACCAGACCTAACAAAAGGAGTGAGATCAGTAGTGTGAAACCTGCCTACGTGTTCGTTAGTGGTTAGGTGTGATACGTCATATGTAGTGGCATTAACAACCTTGCTTATTTGATAAGGTCCATCACGCTTAGGCATGAGTTTCCTAGAGCGTCCTTTTGCAGAATTACTTAATAAGTGGGAGGTAACCAGCACTTCATCACCCACCTGATAACTAGGCGCTGAGCGGCGTTGTCTATCCGTGTCCTTTTTAGGTACTAGGATAGCTGGTGAAGCCCATGCTGACTCGCATTCTTCTATGATGCCTTCCTGAAGCATTTTGTCTAACTCAGATTTCATTATTTCCTTTTTGGCAGGGGTAAGACGGTACGGAGGGACGGCGATCGGTAAGTGATCTCCCGTATCAATTCGGTGCTCAGCGAAAGGCGTCGGAGCTCCCCCAAGACTGAAGATATCCTCGTTCTGCTGCAAAAGGGAAGAAAGGCATTCCCGTTGATCAGGGGTTAACAACTTACCTTCGTCTTGCCTTAATGTTTTGGCAGCGCAGCAGGAGACGGGTTGACTAGGTGACTCGAAATGAAGGGTGTAAGCTTTGTTTTCGCCGGAGAACCGCCAGGTGGAAGTCGAAAAATCTAAAATAATTCCAGCTGCTACTAAAAAATCGATACCTAATAATGTTTCGTTACCTATAGCGTCGGGGAGGATAACGAATTCTAATTCGATACACTTACCCCGACCAGCGTCGACTTGTAGCATCGTAGTACGAACTTGGCGCGTCTGAGCCGACTCATCGGCAAGTCTTACTCGCATGATGGTCTCCACAGATGGGTGGCCACGCTCCTGTATTAACTGGTACAGCGAACTCCCAACAACACTTCTCTTGGCAGCTGTATCAATGAGTGCTATTCCCTGCAGGTCTAAAATAGTGATACTTAAAATAGGCCTTAGCTGTGCCTCTGATATGCGACGTGAGTATGAAGACATCGAGGAAACGTCCAAAATATGGTCTTCGTCGGTCACTCTGTCAACATGCGAAATAATTCCGCAATCGTACACCGGACTCATGGTCACCCTACTTGAGGAACAGGACTCTGAACATTTGTCCTGAAATTCCATGGTCACCCTACTCTCAGGCAACATGATCGGTGTGTTATTGTTATTATTACAATTATTGTCGAAATTACGCTTATGCTTAGCCAGGTTGTTAGTACCACTATACGTAGACATTGCATATACAGATGAATTATTTAACGAACTGTTTTCAGTTACAAAATCTGAGGGAAGCACATTAAAAAAATCAGTTAACGAAATGATAGATTCTTGATTAGACTTATTAACATTGTTGTGATAGTTGTTAGGCATAATATTTAAGTATTTACATAAGTCGATGCTAGTTTTATGAGGACTTTGTGAGGAACACTTGTTACGTTGTAAACTGGTGTTGTCTAATACATTACGACTATTACGAGTAAACGTTTTTAAGTGATATGACTGATCGATTTTAGAAGTAGTGTTTTTCACGGCCACAAAACAACCAGTAGTTTTACTTACTTGTATGTCTGGCTTACGCTTGGACTTGGAGAGGGTGGCAGTAGACACGGATTCAAATGATACGGCACTAAAGCGGGCATTGCATTTGATGCAGTCCGTACGAATAACTCCTTTCTCACCACATCCGTAGCACGCTACTTCGGTAATGTCTTTCACAGAAGGGAGACGACGGCACTCTTCACGACTGTGTCCACTTCTTCGACAATATACACAATATGAACGATTAGACGGTTTCGCGGGCGCGGCACTACGCGTACCCAACCGAGGGTGATTCGATGAGGACGGGTAAGACGACTCGTGCGACTTGGGCGTCCTACTTGACGACGCCGGTGCGTTCGGCGGCGGAGGTTGCGCTCTCGGCGGTCGTGACGCGGGCGCGACGGCGACACGGGTGGCGGCAAACGTAGGTTGCATGTACTTGTAGTCCGGCTCGCAGTCTTCGACTTCTCGGGCCCGGCTAGCTCAGTCGGTAGAGCATGAGACTCTTAATCTCAGGGTCGTGGGTTCGAGCCCCACGTTGGGCGCCAGTTTAGCGTGGGCCAGACTCAGTCTTCTCAGGGTTTTCTTATTTTCTACAGGAGCTTAGTGAAACACAACCAACTTTGTTAGCAGCCATTTAATTTCTCTATTGAAACTATATACATTTCTATGAACCAATCAGAGCGCGGCATTTTTGGCGCGCTTACGTTTTATATCGAGAAGGCCTTTTAATTGGCCGACGTCTTTGGCGGAAAGGGGCCATCGGTACTTCCGGTGTTGCCACCTCATACCGCGCTACAGTGTCAATTAAAATAATAGGGGTTAAAGTATTAAATTGCCGATTATTTTTCCACTTTTTATTTTGTTTATAGCTCTTAAGTATAGTCATATTATTGCGTAATTATTTTTGTATTGTATCCAAAACTACGAGTAATTAAAGTAACTTTTGACTAAAAAAAAATGCAATACTAGTGCCTATTACTTCAAAGGAAGTCGTTGAAAAGACCCCTTACAATGTGTCAGCTGACCTTCTTGTTCAATTAAGTATATTTGTATTATATATTTTGATTTTCAGAAATTTAAATACTATAATGCGTAGCTTTATAACCATCTAACTTTCACTTAATTGCATCGAAAACGGATCAGGCGTTTTTAAAAAAACTAAAAAATTGTTAGTATGGAAAAATGACTTTTCTCGATTTCGTCCATACAAAACGGCAATTTCATACTTTAACCCCTAATATAAATAATTTTAACGATCAGTGGTTTTGGCATCTTTTGTTTTTATTATTTTCTGATTCAAATTCTTAACAGATGGCTGTGAAATAATCACCATCAAAGTTTAAATCAGTAAAAAAAAACTTTTCTGAAATGCCTGTCCTAGTTAACTTGATATTGTTATGTTGCATTGTTTCTCGGAAATAAATGAGGCAGATTATCTTTAGTACCGCCAAACCATAATTCGCGAAGCGGTTTGACTGTCGGAACTTAAATAATTGTAATATGGGGCTCAATTATTGACTGCATCGATAATATTTATTAGATACATCAATGACTGACTGCCAATGACTTATGTGTATATTTTTTTAAATGTTTTTATTTTTTATAAATACCTAGATTATGATCATATGAATTGAAATAAATTGAATAAGAAATATGCCATCGTATGGCGATGTACATAAATTAAACCGCAGAGACCGGTAAAAGATGGAATGCTTTATTTCTAAGATTATATTAACATACTTATATACTAAAAATAACTATGTGTAAAATAGTGGGAAAAGTTGCTAAGGTAGTAATACGTGTTGTACGTGAGTGAGTGGTTGTGTATTGCAAAATTAGCAATATTAAAACACTTCATTCAGGCACGTATTCCTAAGGTCGCTATAAATGCCAGTTCATCAATACTTACTAAAGTCAGCCATGTTGTAGTACTGCGGGCAAAGGAATCCTGCTTTAGTTAGCGCATCGGGTATGTCAGCCAGGGCACCAGAGTAGAGTGTTCTTCCGTGAGACAGCAGGATGACGTCGTCTGCGCAGTTGAACAGCTGCGAAGACGGCTGGTGGATCACACAGGCTACAGTCCGACCGCTCCGAGCAACAGTCAGGAGTGCGCGGGCCACAGACATGGATGATACTGAGTCTAATCCACTGTAAACATTTTTAATTATTTGTTTTTATGAAGAATCATCAAATATGTACAAACATTATTATATATTATGTCCGTAGACCTCCGTGGCGGAGCGGCGTACACACCGGTTTTTAAGGTGTCGCCTGCTCCCCGGTTCCGGGTTCGTTTCCCGGACGGGTGTAGAAAAAAGTGTTTTTTTTACTCGGGTCTGGTGTTTGGTACCTACCTTCGTTCTTTGTGATTTCGTAATTACTCAAATTGGGATCAGAACAATGTATGTGATGTTGTCCACATTTATTTACATGTGATGATGATGATTCTATTTTAGCCTGCACCATACGGCCTTAAAGGCTTACCTTAAAATATCTAGTTACCTAGTAGGTTCGTCGAGGAGCATAACCGTCGGGTCCACGAGGAGTTCGCAGGCGATAGTCAGTCGCTTCCTCTCTCCACCAGACATGTGGCCAGCCCTGGTTTTGTGAACGTCAAGAATTCCCAGTTGTTTTGATATGTTTGTGATCTGCAAAACCAGCCAGTAGGTATGTATAAATTATGTAAATAATCTATTGTTATGATGCAAAACATGGGTCGAGTTATGGGTAGAGGTCAGAAATCGTATTGTTCGATGCAAATGAAATAAGATATTTAGACTTTGTTTTTTGATTTTGATTTGAATGAGATTTTGTACCCTTTTTGTCATTGAAACCTTTAATACATACTACTGCAATCAAAGGATTAGGTTTAGATTATGGTATGATTATTAATTCTAGTTAAAAGTGTTCATTCGAGTTTAAGTAATTCTTAAATTTATTGGCTTTATTCTTACTTTTTACTACTACTTTCACTTTACCAGTTTTTATTTGAAGGTTCGCACTATCATACTTAACGTATGACGCTTATAGATATATTATTATCTTAAGATTTTGCCGTAAATTTCGATAGTAAAATTGATCGGTACCTATGGTTATTATTAATGGGGCTGCCGATTTAATTTATATTAAAAATATGAATTTCACATTACTTCAAAATGTTACTATATCACTTTCTTTCATGGAGGACAAGATATATTCGCACATTACAAGCAATAATAGGGTAAAACAAGTGCGTCGATTGTCTTTCGCTTGATGAGATCGCTTTTCAATAGAAATAAGTTTTCAATATAAAAAGGAAAAAACCGACATTATCCATCATAAAGTGACTCAAAATTGATGGCCACTTATTTCTCGCATTTCTTAAGAAATTTTTTTAAGGGGTTTCGCTTCATATCGTGGTCTCGTATTGTCTTACCAGTTGAGTCCGGTCCCAGGGTTTGACGTTAGGTAGTTTCAGCCTCGCTGCGAACTGCAGGGTCTCTCCAGCTGTCAGCGTGTCGATAAGCGTAGCGTGTTGGCTGACCAGAACAGCATTCCGCCCTGCACCGTACATAGCACCTTTCACTCCCACTCTTCTAAAAAACAATATTTTTTTCAGGTTGTTAAATACAAATTATAGACGCGTTACCATTAATGAAAGATAAACCTAAAACAATGTGTGCCAGAAAAACGTCCTCATGCACCAAATGAGCACGTACTGAACACAGGTGAGGCTCGAATTTAAAACGTCTGCTTACCGCGACTGCTATTTGATAACCGTTGAGCCACTTAAGACATCTGCCAAGACCACAGAACATCGAAAAAGGTTAGAATGGCGATGTAGGCGGGGCAGGCGCGCCACAGAGGTTATGAGCAAATGCTTTTACTTCTGCCCAAACGTGAGGGCTGTGATTGGTTTCGGTTCTCATACAAATGGCGCATGACAGCCTTTCTAATCTTTTTCTATGTTCTGTGGTCAGGACGTTTGAGTCGACACAAAAGATAAGTGGAAGGCTGCAAATTCGAGTGTCACAAGGCAGTCAAAATTTTTGTTCATGAAATTGTATTTTCTACTTTTACATTTACATTTACTATTACATTAGTTATTATTTTATTATGTATTGCTGTCAAACAGTGAATCTAAAAATGTACAGCTAGTATTATAAATTAAAACTGTACTGACTGCTGGTTTGTACGTTAGGTACGTATTTGTATAAAGTTAGTTCGACGAGCCACGAGCCAGACTGCAACTGAATACTGGACGTAGATACCTATCCAGCGGTGTACGCTCGAAATGTATGCCTTTTAATGTTTTGCGGCCCTAACCGCAAGAGATCCTACATCGTTAGGGACAAAGAAAACATATTATGGTACCGCCACTTTTATGGAATTTAATCTACCTAGATATAAGTTAACCTGTTATAAAAAAAATAGGAGAAGATTAAAATAATACAAAATATAACACTGGTGCAGAAAGACAACCCTTCATTCAAGGAGCCAGTGTGTCATTGCACGCATAGCTTTCAATGATAAAATAGCAAGCTAGTAAAATTTAGTTTGGCAAAGTGGGTTCTGCAGTAAGTAGGTGTTTGAGAAATTTGATGTTCCGGATCCGGAATTACGGATATCTTCAAATCTAGTTCAGATTAATTAGTTACATAATATGTCTGTAAAGTTACGTCATCAGCTATTAATGTTACTCGTATACGATACCAACTTAAAATGTTACAAAATTAAAAATTAATATGGAATAATTATAGAAGTAAATAACAAAGTTTTTACTAATATAAATGACTTTGTATGGATAAAAATATTATTCCCCCTATTTAAGATGTAGCAACAAGAATATAAGACTGCGAACGTGAAATACCTTAAGAGTTAGAAGTAGAGTAGGTAATTTAAATGCAACAGGAATAAAAACAGTTAGCACAACGAGCGTGAACAAACTTTAAACAGAACTAGTTACATTGAAGGAAGCGCAATTTGAAGCTACAAGAATCGAAACCTTTTTTTATTGCAAATTATTTTGATGTAACTTGTCGTGAAAGATACTGTACCTACAAGTTAGCAACATTTTATAAAACAAACTGTTTTAAACAACACATGGTCGTTAGTTACGTACGTGAGGTAACTAAAAATTTTCGTACCATGTCACACTATAAAACAACAAAATCAAGTATTTTGTCTTTTGGGCAACCTATCACAAACACATATAGCTAAAATAATACCATGGTACGTAACGAAAAACATTTTCTGGCTAACAAAACACATATTAAGATAAGTGACTTACACAAATCTAATGCAAGTAAATAGTACTTTAGTATTATCTTATCTGTGGTCATAGTAATAAGTAAGTGATTCACGATATTTCATAAATATGTAATAATAATTGTTCTTTAACTCTTTGTTTTAAATATAGTTAGTTATGTTCATATTATAGGTATACTGACATTATGAACCTACTAAGTATTATTAAAATTTGTACAAGCTTACGTAAGTAGTTTAAACTAATGTATTTATGTGTGTGTGTGTGTCTAATTAATAATATTGGCGTGCAAATTTTAGTTTATGTATGATTCTAACAAATAATCTTATTTCTTGTCAACATTGTCTGGCATAATTAATTGGTTTCCTGGTAACACATGTATGTTTATTTCATATATTAGAACTATGATAAATATGATAATACACGTGTTATCTATCTGTAGGTAATTATGAGTTTGTAGCGTGCAATTGTAATAGACGCGCGCTGCCGCGCGGATCCGAATACTTTTCCTCTCGCACAATGTACTATCTCGCTCCCCCCCCCCCCCACAACTGTTTTGCACACGGCCCTCACCGCGCCGGACCCTTTATAAAAAGCTACGCGTCCTACGAGCTTCAATGCGCTGTCCGATCCCCCCTCCCAGATCGGGCCCGCCAGAATGGAGCCCGACCGTGATCCGGTATGCCATGGCATCTCCGGTTCCGGCGGCGCCACCACTGGTGGGTTCGCCATTTGGTAGGGTGCCTTTAGCACCCCACACTGGCCCGATCACGCCCGCTAGTATGGGCCCCGGTGCGAGCGAGCCTGAGCCTCACCCTCGGCCGCACCGGCGTACCGCTAGCGTGGCGGACCTACGCTGAGCGCCTTCAGCGCTCGCCACAATCTGCCCGGTTTAACTAATTAAAGCCTTCCATATAAGGTTTCAGTGATGGGAAAAGAGCTTCAATGCATCATTTCGGCAGGTACAGACATGTACCTTCTCTACCATGTACCAGTCCGCCCTTTGGACGACGGCCCAAGCCGAGGTCCGAGCCTACAGAGGCGCCCTTGAGGCCTAGTCAGCCTCTCGCTCCCCCCCTCTCAGCCTCTCAGCACCCGGCACGGTCCGATCGCGCCGCTAGTACGGGGCCCTTGCGCGAGCGAGCCCTAGGCTTCGCGAAGCCTTGGACTCGCCTCGCGCTCGAGGTATCCGCTAGCAGGCCGCTTTTGGGCTGAGTGCCTTCCGCACTCGCCTAAAACCCGCCCGGTGAAGCTGTAACGGCCTTCGGCCACAGCATATTTATTTATTTAAAACTTCATTGCACAAAAAAATATATAAATGTACAATTGGTGGACTTAATGCCATGTGGCATTCTCTCCCAGTCGACCATTGGGCTAAGCAGAAAAGTTGTGTGTGTACGAGTAGGTTTTAATATGAAAGTAAAATATAATTCAAGCTTTTTTCTCCTAAAATCTTTTATAACAGATACACGTCAATCATAATTACGAGCTAATATTGTCTGATGATATATGTCTGAGTACTATTTTAGTACCCAAATCCTTTTGTCCTTTATTAGGAGGTCAATAACCATGGGTTAGACGTGTGTTTGACTTGGAGTCTGTGACTTGACATACGTATTTTATACTTAATACAGTTCCAGACTTACTTTCGCCCAGCCAGTATTTTCATAAGTGTAGTCTTGCCAGCGCCTGATGGTCCTAGGATGTATGTGAGTCTTCCTGGCCTGATAGCTCCACAGGCATTGTTCAAAATCACGTGTTCCTTCTGGCATTGATCTTGCTTTCTCCATTTCCATGATATACCTAGTAAAAATTATAATAAGCTTCAGTATTGTTGTAGAGATCAAAGTACATAATCTTCAGTAATGGGTGGTAGTACCGAACAATTAGTTACTGCAAAAAACCTTGAATTAGGCTACCGATTTTGCGTCAGTGTATGATGGTTGTGGACTTGTGGCTTATATCAAAGTTTTTGTTGGATAACTTTGTGTAAAGGTTTTTATTTTAATTTTTTTAGGCTGGCATAAAATAAATAAAATCCTTAGGATGTAATATACTGATTTAAACTTTCATGGTCACTATCACTAGAGTTATATAATTCGGGGTTCTCCCGTGATCATGGCGCTTGCAACAGTGCCGAAATATCGGAAACTCATAATAAATAAGATACATGGTATAAACCCCGAATTAAATAACTCCTTAGGATGTACTTTTTTAATTGCATATGGCCAAGTTTAAGCTATACCTTTTTGAATATAACATCGAAATTTGTTCACCTTATCAAAAGTAATGTTATAGTATTATGACCACAAAATACGCGTTAGTTGAAAAAGAATATAAAGTTAATTATTTGTAATTTCAGTATATGATATTACAAATAATTAACTTTACCCGAACTCGAACTTTACTCGAACCCGCCTGAGACAAAATTTTTCAAGTTTTATATACTGATATTATAAGTGCAATTAAGTTGCTTAAATATCAAATAAAGTTAATTATTTGTATTTGGAAGTCGAAGTACAGTTTGCCTGACTGAGTTATTACAGATTTATTATCTTTTAAATTTATTCTACAAAATAATACTAGTCAACCTTGAGCTTATTTATGCATGTTATTATAATGTAGTCTGTAGCTGTACATGACGTAAGTATCTAATGTATTATAAAAAGATAAGTTATTATAATACTCTTAAATAGGTTAATACATTTATAGATAATTAATATTAGCTTAGTCATATTAAAAACATGTTAACTTTACTGTATTATACACCGTGCTTTTTGAACCACCTGGAAAAAGAAGCCCACTTTATGGGACCATTATGTATAACATCATGGGAGTGTTATTATTTTTTAATTAAAAAGAATTTTTGAAAAATATAAAATTTTGATTCAGACTTTATTTTGTAACACGCTGTGACGCGCCTAGACGTATTATTTTGCTGCGGCGGGGTCTCGGTTGAATGGACCTTACATAGCTACATCTGTGCGCGTCACAGCGTGTTTGAAAATAAAAAGCTGAACCAAAATGAAATAAAAATTGATTAAAAAAATTTAAATAACACTGCCAAGATGTTATACGTAATGGTTACATACGTGGGCTTCGTTTTACAGGTAGATGAAAATGCACCGTGTATGTACCTAATACATTACAATTACTTTGGATAAATGTGGTGGTTTTAAGAAAATAATTATAATACGTAAAGTTTTTTTGAAATAATAAATCATCGATCTATAATAAGAACTAGACACACACACAGTGCGATAAAAAAATTACACATGAAACTGTCCTCGATTGAACGATTGACGTTGGTTTTATGCAAGTGTCAACTTTGTAACCCGTACCGTGCATCCACACCGCAGTTACTTTTTGTAGATCAACGATTTCAAGTGTTACTCAGCAACATCCGACAGTAAAAAGCTATTTATTGTTAATATGTGTTGCCGTGTTAGTATAAGTTACTATCGATAACATTGTTAGATAATGTTACCTCAACAATGCAACAAAAAAATAGCATTTGTCTGTGGGATGGTACGACCGCGGGGTGGTGTCGAAAGTTATTCTTTGTTATATTAGGGGTTAAAGTATGAAATTGCCGTTTTATATGGACGAAATCGAGAAAAGTCATTTTTCCGTACTAACAATTTTTTAGTTTTTTTAAAAACGCCTGAACCGTTTTCGATGCAATTAAAGGTGAAAGTTAGATGGTTATAAAGCTACGCATTAAGGTATTTAAATTTCTGAAAATCAAAGTATATAATACAAATATACTTAATTGAAGCAAGAAGGTCAGCTGACACATTGTAAGGGGTCTTTTCAACGACTTCCTTTGAAGTAATAGGCACTAGTATTGCATTTTTTTTTTAGTCAAAAGTTACTTTATTTAGTTTTTGATACAATCCAAAAAGAATTATGCAATAATATGACTATACTTAAGAGCTATAAAGTTTTTTTTTTAAACAATAAAAAGTGGGAAAATAATCGGCAATTTCATACTTTAACCCCTATTATTTTGCGTATTTATGTTGTTGGCGGTATGGACGCGTAAGTAACAATCAGCAAATAGTAACAAGGAGTCACATATGTTACAGATAGTTACCTAATGTTACCGTGTTGCATTTTGTTGCTTCACAAAAGTTAACTGGGATGTGGATGCACGGGTACAAATTATAATTTGTGTAATATACTGTTTTAAACTTTCATGATCACTAAGTATCGTAAGAGTTAGTTATTTCGAGATTTCTACCATGTACCTTGTTTTTTATGAGTTTCCAATTCATAAAAAACAAGGTACATGGTAGAAATCTCGAAATAACTAACTCTTATAATTTGTGTAATAATATAATTAATGTCGACATGCAATAGTATGGATAAATATATATTTTTTAATATGTCATGTTGTATGTATTCTATTGATATTGGTTGTACTAACAAATGGGTGCACATTTAGTAGGGACAATTCTTGACACTGATGTGTAGGTATTAGTTTTTTTATATTACATCAATGGAACAAATGGAACAGTTCCAAACCAAAGGGTGCACATAGTTTATACTAAGGCATTATATATCCCTCGATCGTGAGTTATTCCAGACACAATTGAAATCAATTGTTATCGTGGCACCCGAGTGCCTCCTGGGGGTTGAGGGATTAACATATTTCACTATAGATGTTGTGAACTGTTGTGCCCCATAACAACATTTGGAAGAGCATTCTAATCCTGGTTTGATAGTTGCTACTTGGTTGTTAAATTAACTAAAAACTCTTTTAAGCATCTTGACAAATGTAAAGCCATCGGATTTCAATTTTGAAACATCATCCACACCTTTTTGCTACAAGTATATCATAATCTTGATGAGTAGGAACATCAAGAAAGATACCTACCTTTTGAAATAGTAGGTATGTGACGAGTTACAAATATTTATTGAAATCTTGTTTGACAATTGGAAGTGTCTATTTTTATACACGGAAGACAAAATGAGTTATACAAACAACAACATAATAAAGCTCGATCATAACCGGTCTCCAGCACTACCTACCTAGAGATACATATAATTATACTAATTATTCAAGTGTTTACCTATTGGCATTTACAAAAGCCTTAACCTTAATGACAAAATGATTATTCATATTCAGATTGAGAATGACGACCTGATAATTATAGAAGGTGCTAATAAAGATTTATAACAAATTGACAAAGTACCTACTATGGCTGTGAGACAATAGTTCAAATTAATTAAAAGCAAAAAACAGTTCACAATGTGTGTTGTTGCTACTACTTGCGTATTAACTTTAGTGATAAAAAAGATCACACGCGAATCGAAGTCGAGTTCAAGGAGGAAAATAAATTTGGTCCAAAGCGATAAAAATGTTATTTATTATACTATTAATCGATTTATATTTAATAATTTAAATGTTGTCATAGCTAAACTTTACAAGAAGCATTAGAACATTAATTTGTCGTAATAAGTAGTCCAACTATTCAATTTACAGATAACAGCATATAGTGATAATTGTAGAAACCGGAAGTTAAAAAGTTGGACGTAATTTTTGTTAAATTTATGAAAATAATTATTGTAAAAAGCAAAATTGTATATGTTACGTCGGTAGGTATGTTAAAAATATAATGTGTTTGAAAAGACGTGACCTAATACTTAAATATTATGCTTCAAGTATTAAATATTATTCAATAAAGTAAAGGACTAATGTGTATTCAATGATTGTAGATCTTAACTTTATAGATAGAAGTCAATATTGATATTTTAATAAAATTATTTTATTACCAGTTCGTTTTGAAATCCTATAGGACACATCCAAAAAAGTGGTCGGTTCAAAAAGTCGTTTCTGCACATTGCCTATCTCTATATCCATTTCCGAAACAAATTCGTGATCCGCGTCTCTGCGTACGACGTGGCCTGCGCACTCTGCGCCTGCGCTGTCCACACTGCGGAGTATCTGGAGGCGATGCTCCTCTTACCATTCACTATGTTGCAGTACAACCGTTTATCAGTATGTTAATTTTAATGACAATGCTTTACAATTTTTATTATTGAATAAATAGGTAAAATGTATCTCAAGAAACAACTCCTCAATTCCTAACTAATATATTAATAATAGCTGTTGCCCGCGACTTCGTCCGCGTCAATTTCTGTTATTATGAACGCGATTATTTTTGCAACATTTTTCACCGATGCTTCGCTCCTATTGGTCGCAGCGTGATGTTATATAGCCTAAAGCCTTCCTCGATAAATGGACTATCTAACACAAAAAGAATTTTTCAAATCGAACCAGTACTTCCGGAGATTAGCGCGTTCAAACAAACAAACAAACAAACAAACTCTTCAGCTTTATAATATTAGTATAGATGACCTATTGCAACGTATTTTAAAAGCTAACTTTGAATACCTATAAATCGCAAATTATTCGTTTATATACAGACAATAAAGAATGAATGAGATACGAAAACAGAGTTTTGAATACCAATTTCAAATAGATTGATATACATCTTTAATAATAATGTGACAAACATCTTATTAGTCTTTCTACCGAATGGCCGATAGTAATTATTATTAATAAACCAGTCTGCATTATCGTTTACATTGTCTATCTATACTATAGTAGATTAAGTTAGTTTGTATTAATACAAATGCAAAATTTCTATATTAATGTTGTTATGAACAGTGTGCTTATAATAGCGACAATTACTAATTCTCTTTGTTCAAATTTGGCTAATCATAGATTTAATATACTGCTGATATTAAATCTATGTGGCTAATACTAATAGTCAATAATGATGACAAAGCTCAAACTTGTGTTTTATCGGAAGACGTGTTGCTTATGAATAAGCTCAAAGGGCAAATCAGATGAGTGAGACCGATTGGGGTGGTAATAAAATGTATGATTTATTTATTTATTTATTTATCTTTATTTGGAAAACAAACAGCTATAAATAACACATATGGCTTAATAGTAATACATTGTTCTTAATCCCTCGATCGTGAGTTATTCCAGACACAATTGAAATCAATTGTTATTGAGGGATTAAGCAATAGAGTTTTCACCATTATTTATTGCAAAGATTATGTTGACGAGATTGAAGTGTTGTAATCTAAGGAAAGTTACACATTTATATTAATTTGAATTAATAAATTATATAAAAACAATTATTTATATAAGGGTTAAGTTACTTTTTAAATATTCCAACATATCCTTATGCTATGGAAAATGTCTTACACTGGAAAAACTGGATATACCGATATTAAAGCAAAAGTTTATTAAAATATTGACATAGTAAACCAAATGACTGATGCCTTAAAAGTTAATTATTTTTGTCACTGTTACTTGCAGAAGTTCAAGAAGTGCGTCGATTTGGTTTTAAACAGGAATCCCAAGTGGCCGTTCCAGACGTTGCAAGGAGAACATGGAGTGAAAACGATGACGACCTCCGTGGCGGAGTGGCGTACACACCGGTTTTTAAGGTGTCGCCTACTCCGAGATCCCCGGTTCGAATTCCGGACGGGTCAATGTAGGAAAAGTGTTTTTCTACATTTTCTCGGGTCTGGGTGTTTGTGGTACCTTCGTTGTTTCTGGTTTCCAAAATACGAATGCTTTAAATTATTCAAATTGGGATCAGAACAATGTAAGTGATGTTGTCCACATTAAAAAAAAAAAAACGATGATAAGGTGGCCAACGATGTTAAGGCTACATCCATATAGTGGCTGGTTAGATGTGATTCAAAAGACACAATAGTTTAAATATGAAATTTTACTGGAATTATAGAAAATCCTAGATACTCGTAAAATTAGGTGACACACAGACTAGGCGCGAGACCGATCGTTGTGGAGATCCTTGGGGGAGGCCTATGTCCAGCAGTGGGCGTCGTTTGGCTGAGATGATCATGATGATGATGATAAAAAACTTGCAAAGTATGCACCACATCAAGCTAAACCATCAGCTTACATCATCATGTACATAAAAGAAATTTGTCTTTTTACCAAAAGGCATCATGAATTATTCAAAAAGCGTAGTGTAATTATAACTCGGCAAAAAAGAGCCAAATTTAGGAACCTATTATATCACCCTCCATGTCACAAGGTGATACTCGTATACAAAAAAATGTTGTTAACATGTGTATTTTAATTTTTAACCACTTGCCTGAAGATTTAAAAGTATTAGAAGGTTTTGCTTTTAAACGGAAGCTCAGAATGGCTATTATTGCATTGTTTTTATAGTGTTAGACAAATTAGTATTAATTGTTAAAATTTGTACGTCTGCATGCAGGTTGAATACATTTACTTTGTACTTGGCTCTAAGATCTTAATATCATGTATGTATTCTAGCAAATAAACTTTCCGATTATGATTCTGATTCCATTCTATTGTATCTTCGAAGAAGAGGATTTTGCCACAAATACCACGCTCGGCAGGAGGGTTGATGATCGCAGCTATGATAATATTTAGAAGACGCTGGTACGTCTTCTTGTGGAAGAACCCATTTAATTGCCCCTTTATTTATTTATTTATTTATTTAAAACTTTATTGCACAAAAAAATAATAATTGTACAATTGGTGGACTTAATGCCATGTGGCATTCTCTCCCAGTCGGCCATTGGGCTAAGCAGAAAAGTTGTGTAGGCAGTGCGACAGACAAAACTAAATGAAACTAATGTAATAATAATTATAAGTTAAAAAAAAAGGGCAATAAACTACACATAGTACCTTTCATATATAAACTAAATACTAGAACAACTACTTATACTAAATAAATACTATAAATATAAAACATTAATAAATAAATATAGAATGACGACGCGTAATAATGTGAGAGCAAAGTTCATGATGATGATTCCGATTGATTTAGAAAATAAGACCGAACATTTTTCTTAAACGTGTATTTACTGGCAGACATTTTGATATTTTCGGGTAGTGCGTTCCAGAGCCGCGTGGATTGAAGAAGGAAGGAGTTGGAGACAAAGCTAGTGCGGTGAGAAGGTATGGAGAGTGTGAGTTTGTTGGAGGAGCGCAATTGGCGCGAATGTGTTGAACTAAGGAGGTTAAATTGGGATTTAAGATAGGAAGGGGAGTTGGGATCGTTTAAAATAGAGTACAGGGTACATAGAATTCTGACATTTCGCCGAAGATGAAGGGGAAGCCACTGTAACTGCAACCGGTGCTTGTATAAATGGTCGAATCTACGTAAACAGTAAATGAAACGCACACAGTTGTTGATTAAGCGATCCAGTTTATTGAGAAGTGATTTATTTAAGTCGGAGTAGCACACATCAGCATAGTCTATGATTGGAAAAATGAGTGACAGGGCAAGAGAAATTTTGGTCTTCACGGGGAGAAAACTCTTTAATCTGTAGAGGGAGCGTAATGTGGCGTTGACCTTACGACCAACCTCACTCACGTGAGTTGTCCAACTAAGCGTAGAATCGATGTGAAGACCTAAGTTCTTAACACACGAGCAGAACGGGATTACTACTCCATTGTATTTGATCGAAACGACGCTGGATACATCAATATGACTAACCTGCCGCCGACTACCGACAATAATCGCTTGGCATTTATTGGGATTCCATAGCGATCTGACCAAGAAGAAGAAGCGCTCCAGGTCTTCGTTAAGTTGTTGTACGGCTAGGTTTATTTCGTTATAATGACACTGTTTATATATTTGTAGGTCATCAGCGTACAGGTGGTGAGAACAGCCAACGTCGAGAGTGATAGAATTAATGAAGATAGAGAATAACAATGAAGATAGTATCCCTCCCTGAGGCACACCAGCAGGTAGATTACGATACAACCATAGAAGGGAAGAGCTATTTTAAGCCGGAACCATACGGTATAATGTAAGTAACTGTACTCTAGCAATTATAATGTGTTTACTATCATTAGTATCAGACAATCTAATGTTTTTGACGTGCTTGTATTTTTAGATTAAGGCTTAGATATCTGTATGCAGACAACAAAAACATTAATTTTAAAGTGAATAAACTTGTAAAATATCTGAATTGATCGTATATATACAGGATGAAATTTTAATCACTTTCCAAAATTTTTATAGGCGTTCAGTATCGTATTTAGAGCCCATTTATGAAGTAAAAAATGTGAATCAAGCTTTTACCCGAAAATATTTTTCGCAATAGATTTTAGTTATCTAGAACTAGGCCTGATAAGGTATAAAGGTAAAATGAAAAAATTATAAATAGTATCGTAATGAATGAATAAGATGCGAAACGCGTAAAAAAAGTGTTGATAGGCAGCCGTATCAAAAATTTTAGATTTTTGCGGACATTTTCTAAGTACTTTATCTTGTCATTTTTGTACTGGGCTATACCAAAAGAAAAAATACGTCATTTGTTTTATGTCTCGTAGATTGATATATTAAAATTTGGAAGGTGGTTATAATTTCACCCTGTAGATAATGCCAAGTACCTAGAAAAACAGAAAAATACTATAAATCAATGCGTTTATGTTCTAGTGATGTAACTACTTTGCTCTACGATTTTAAAATCTAATATAGGTATGAAATTATCGTGTTACAGTGTATGTTACTAAACTCCTCCGAAACGACGTGATCGATTTTATGTTTTTTTTCGAGTATATTTGGTAGGTCTGTGAATAGGTCGTAAACTATATTTTATCCCGGAAAAAGTACAGTTTAGCGGGATAGCTTCCACTTGTAATATCGATCGTTTGGATACTTTACAACAGTGTACCTTATTACGGATATAATCATCGAATATGAGTTACTGAGGGCAAAGGGCAAAGACGTTACGATAAGCTTCTCCGGTTGTTTGGTAATACAAAAGATAATTATGCAGTCACGATTACCTGTTCCGGAGATTAAAAATGGAATTACATATTTTTTAATTGTGTTAAGACACTGTATCAAATTCAAGCAAACTTCTGACCATAAGTCAAGGTTTGCTGGCAATTGTCAGTCATATTATTAGACCATGTTTATCCCAGTCTTGTCTCGATTATATTACATCCAAATGACATGCAGTAAAGTTCTAAGTGTTCTGACTTCTAATACACACAGGTTCAGTTTTAAATTTAAAGCAAATATATTTCTTAACAGCTGAATAATTATACACCGTGAAATTTTAGTGGTTGTTTTCCCGCAACAGAACGATTTACCTTTAGTAGCACTATCGAATCGTGCGAGTAATTTTTTGAAAATAAAGATATTGTTGTTCTCAACTAATCAAAAAAATAATCATCAACTCAAAAGCGTGAGATACGATAGTATCTTTACAAAATGTGACGTGTTTAGGTACTGCTTGCCGCACGAAATCAATGTTCAAAGCAAAAGAAGCTCTACGCACTAAGTAATATAGCATAAACTGCACCGCGCCAGGGGCAATGACCCCGGCCGGTGACCGGCCGCGGCGCGGCTGGTACCATTGGTTCGAGGTTGCTTTCGAGTTTCGTTTATCACAATCGTGAAACTGCTATTTTTTTATTTGAATAAAAAAAAACTGCACAAATCTATTGTACTACTAAGATAGAATCATTTTACTGCGGGAAAACAACCACTAAAATTTCACGGTGTATACATGTCAGTTTGTCTCTATCTAAAACTAAATATCTCCATCCCTTTTCACTGCATTAGCTTTGCCTGCAATTCTATTTTATCAAGTCTTATTGTCTTCACAAAATCCTATTGTTTACTCACTATCATTATTGACATAATAACTTTTCTTCTTATTTATTTATGTTGTGTAGTTCATATAATGCTTATTTTAAAAATCACTTGGAAGTGATTGATGAAATACAGAATAAGAAGACAAACTTTGTGACATTTAATTTATCATCATTTTAACTACCATTACCAAGAATTTGTTTTACCCAGAGATCGACTGGTGGAAAATGCCAACAAACTAAGTACCTACACCTTTTTTACATTATTACTTTCACTAAGAGCATACTATAAATAAACAAATTATATTAGAAGCTTTAAGCTACATACATACCTACCTATTTATTAAACAAGTAAATGAAATCAATTTTATCTTTAGGTACTTATTTACAATGTTGTTAATCTGCACAGGATTATAAATATTTCATTATAGGTTCTTGTAATCAATATTAAATTAATAATATGTATGTTTTGGTATCGCTAATATCTCACAGTGTAAATGTAGTATCTCAAAATGATTAAATATTCACGGTGATATCAATCTACGAGCCAAAAAACAAATGACGTATTTTTTCTTTTGGTATAGCCCAGTATAAAAATGTCAAGATAAAGCACTTAGAAAATTTTTGATGCGGCCGCCTAGCAATACTTTATCTACGCGATGCATCTCATTAATTCATTACGATACTAATCATAAGTTTTTTTCCCTTTATACCTTAACAGGTCTAGGACCGTAAAAATTGAAAACTACCTATATTGTGAAAAATATTTTCTGGTAAAAACTTGATTTACATTTTTTACTTCATAAATGGGCTCTAAATACGATACTGAACGCCTACAAAAATTTTGGAAAGTGGTTAAAATTTCACCCTGTATATGGAAGGATTAGCATAGTGACAATGAGATAATATGTGAACATATTGTGTATGACAATGAAAAATAAGTTTTATAATTAATAGACTTTCCGATTCTTAGATTAAAACTAAGCTACGTTTATTTGAAGAAATAAACACCAAAACTTACCCGTAGAGGCTTGTGGCACACTACAAATAATATCTGTAAACACCACAAGTTTACCGTCTTCGAAGCTCAAGTCGTCTCTCGCCGCTTCAATATCCATGTCTCTCCCCTGATAAAGATTATTCACAAACACACAGATCACTTCTAATGAGAACGGAAGGTAACGTTTAACATAACGCGCGGAATTGGAAAATTGAGTTGAGACTTGAGACCAAGTAGCGAGCACAGTGCGCGCTCAATGCGCACACGGTTGTGACTGCGAGCGCGCATCGATGGCAGACTGCTTTCACCTCGTTGAGTACCTACCTTGTTAAGTAAGACCTGAGTTTCTTAGATATGGACCCAGATTGTGCATTCACAAGTGTAGTGCTTACCATGCTCAGAAGACGGCCCGTTGAATTGTTAGCGATTCTATATAGTTATATTAAGTCGTATCCAACCGTATTAACGTACGGTTATATTATGGCAAAGAAAAAAAAAAACATAACATCGGTTTCAAACTTGTGTTAGTGTCAAAGGTGAATAGAGAATGTGACATACTTATTTAAACTTTCATGGTCACTATGCCAAGTTAATTGATTCGGAGTTTTTACCTTGTTTATTATGAGTTTCCGATATTTGGCTCTGTTGCGCCATGATCACGGCAGAACTCAACTGATCCGAAGTATCAGAAACTTATAAAAAAAAAGGTTCCTACATGATAATTAAAAACTCCGAATAAGTTTAATTTTGTGGCATAAGTATAACTTACCGATCCCACTTTGTTTCCTTTTATAATGGCGCACGATTAACCTAAGAAAGTCGTCATATATCGTTTAATTTTTGGGGAATAGCTTGACAGTCGTGAAATCAAAATTAAATTGGCAGCCGTTAGGTAAAAAGCCAGGCTCCGACCTAAAATTTTCGAACCTCCTTTTTAAGAGGAAACACTACGGGCGAGACAATTGAAAAATAGGTATTTGTAAAATCTATTGCTGTCGCGCTGTGCCAAACGCATTCACCGCAGAGTGTGATAGTAGAGACAACTGCTTCTTGGACCGAAAATACCTACTAAAAGCACACCAAATCAACGTTTCGTAGTCCCCCTATAATCTTCCAAAACTAGAACGATTGAAATACTTTTTTCATTAAAAAGAAAGGCTTTGGCCGTGTACGTATGTTCTCCTTTTTTTCTAAAATTATGCCAAATTTTTTTTCTGGATGTTTGAACACAGCTGGAATCTGGCGAATTTTTTCGATTTTTGAGGGCTCATATTTGTTTTATAAATTAATTTATGAAAAACAGAAAACATAGAAACATGCTAATAGTGGCCATAGATTTTTATAACCAAAATTATTGGTCTACTGGCATTATCCAGGGAGGAAACAGGGGACTACGTTTGTATGGAAAAACGGCCGTTGTATTTCCTCTTAACTTCACCATAGGTTTCATTCGTAAAATAACAATTACATCACACACCCTACATGGTGATTTGTTTATGTATGTATATAGCCATGTAGGGTGTGTTATGTAAATGTTATTGAGGGACTGGAAGTTAAACGTTACCTATGTATACCTACGCTTGTCTACAAATTTTACCCAAAATTTTGGTTGGGTGTAGTGAGGTAAACAAGTGAAGTAGCCTGCTTCTAATAGTAGTGCACTAAATATTAGTACCAGTAAAAATATTTCTCTTTATAAGCGCTTTGACTTATTGTCAGTCAGCTACCAGCTGTGTGCCATCCAAAAAATGCCGTTGTGTACAACATTTTATACGGCTTTTCGTCGTCGTAACAGATAAATTGAGTTATACTGCATCTGGTTTATGACGTTCCCAGGTTCGCTGCATTTTGTCGCTACTATCTGGTAGCACCCGATAGCAGTAACATGAAAATCAGTAAAATCTGTTTTATTTCTGCAAATAATTACAAGTTATAATATTTAAACCTACCACTGCTTCGGTACTAGCCTGGGCTAGTGCCGAGAAGAAGCAGCGCAAGAAACTCGGTCACTTTTGTCAGCCTAAAGTGTCGATAATGACATGTTGTAGACATGCCTAAAATATAATTGTACGAAATCTGCTCGTCCTAAGGTGGCGTACATGGTGACTAGAGGAGTACTGCCTCGGGAAGACGGGCTACGTTTTCCTTCCACACTTAGCCAAACAGCGATCGCCACGTCGCCTGTCAAGCAGGGAAAATATGGCAAAAAAGTGACGATGATACCGATAGTAGTCAGTTTAGCTGACGATGATTAAAGTTAGCTTGATTAATTTGTTGGTTTGTACATAATTCTTACAGTCAGCGAAGTCTGCATTTCGGTAGACGTTCCAACCAAAACAAACATTTCACTTACTTGACCTTGTAAATTTTAAACAATGTCAATATATTTAAATTCTTTTATTTTTGGTTTGTATTATAAAATCATGGCAATGTTCAAAAACACAATGAATAACGTAATATGTCATAAAGCATACACAGAATAATTAATAAAAATCATATCAGATTTACATGGTATTGATACATGGTCATTAATAAATCCTTACAACCATAGACATCACGTGAGATTGCAGTCAAATGTGAAATAAAAATAACATGTACGGTGGGGTGCTCCGTCGCCTAACCACTTCCGTACGATAATAGCTTGCAGAACTACACTAAAACGGACGTCACTTCACAACCTAGACGACGCGAGCTGCAAGCGATTTCGCTGTTAAAGGTGGTCAGACGACGAAGACCTCGATAGTACAGACAACAGCACGTCAACTTACCACAAAACGTCAAATTTTCTCAATTGATAATTGATCTCTACTCATTGGACTTAAAGTTGAATATCAATAAAAGTATAAAAGTATAAAAGTTTGAAGGATGAAGTCAAGAAAACTGTGGCTCGAAAGAAAGATGAGAATAAGGATGAGTTTGACAGAAGGCTATCGGAAAACTTTCGTTCGAACTTGAAAGTTTTCTGGAAATCTATAGCTCAGCTCGAGGTAAAACCGCATCATCCGAGTTGAGTAGAGTTAGAGGCCGGGATGGTAACATAGTAAAAGGTGAGGAATGCGTGTTGAAAAGATGGAAGTAATATTTTGAAAGTTTGTTTGAAAAAGAAGAAGCAGCGCAAGAGTTGAATATACCAGAAGTAGATGAAAGTGAGAATGACAGTGAGATAGAAATGGATAAGATTCTAAAAGCGTTGAAAAGTATGAAGTCGGGTAAGGCTGCAGGGTATGAAAGAGTATCAGTCGAGATGTTAAAGGCTAGCGAAGGTGCAGTAGCTAATCAGCTGTACTGCCTTTTCAACTTGTGTTGGAGAAGCGGCCGAGTACCAAGTGATTGGTGCAAGGCTGTTATAGTTCCGCTGTATAAGGGAAAAGGGTCACAGCTAGACTTCAAAAATTATCGCGGTATAAGCCTGCTTAGTGTCGTTGGCAAACTGTATGCAAAGGTATTGATTGAGAGAGTGACGAAAGAAACTGATGAGAAAGTATGGGATGCTCAGGCAGGATTTCAAAAGGGAATGGGATGTATGGATCAGGTCTTTTCCTTGCGGTGCATAGCTGAAAAATCTTTGGCTATAAACCAGAAAGTCTATTGCGCATTCGTGGATTTGGAAAAGGCCTATGATAGAGTGGTGAGGAATGAATTGTGGTCAGCACTATCCATGTATGGGGTGAACAGTATTTTGATACAAGCACTGAAATCCCTATACAAGGATTCTAGTGCTTGTGACAGGATCAACGGGGCGTTTACTGAATTGTTTAGTATCGAAAAAGGTGTTAGACAAGGATGTGTAGCGTCACCATGGCTGTTTAACTTATTCATGGATAGTTGCTTAAAAAATTTGAAAGAAAGTGAACGGGGATGTAGAATGAACGATTTGATCGTCAAATGTCTGCTCTATGCTGATGATCAAGTCCTTCTCGCATCGTCGGCAGAGGAGTTGTAGGAGATGGTAAATATTGTGCATGAAGATTTGAACAAGAAAGGATTGAAAGTGAATGTAGGTTTTGAAAAGGAGGATAGCATGACATTTTGATAGGAGATGAAAAAGTGGAACAAGTGAAGGAGTTTGTTTATTAGGGATCAATGTTTACAGCGGATGGAAGGTGTAATAGTGATATTGAAAGGAGAGTAAATGCCGGCAACATGGTGAATGGAGCGTTGCACGCTTTTATGAGCAGTCAGAAGGTTTCCGAAAAGGCCCGCCTGGTTGTGCATGGAGGGGTGTTGGTTCCAACACTGATGTATGGGAGTGAAAGTTGGGTGTGGCAGAGAAAACATGAAAGTAGAGTAAATGCAGTAGAAATGAGAGCGTTAAGAAGTATGATTGGAGTCAATCTGAGTGACAGGATTAAAAATAGTGTGATAAGGGATCGATGTGGTGTAAAAGAGGATGTAGTGACCAGTATTGAAAAAGGAATGCTTAAATGGTTTTGGCATGTTGAGAGGATGAATGAAAGCAGGTTGACTAAAAAGATATATATGGCGAGTATGAATGGAAATGTTGGAAGGGGAAGGCCTCGACGAATTTATCTTGATCAAATCGGGAAAGTTCTAAAGAAAGGTCAGGTCAAGAGTACCCTAAACCGGCGAGCGTGTATGAAAAGATTAATGAATGTGGATGA
Source organism: Anania crocealis (assembly GCA_949315895.1). NCBI lineage: Eukaryota > Metazoa > Arthropoda > Insecta > Lepidoptera > Crambidae > Anania > Anania crocealis. Next base: position 6,525,864 of record OX438856.1, read on the forward strand.
AGCGAAAGTAGTCTGTAAGGATCGTAGCAAGTGGAAAGATGTGGTCTCTGCCAACCCCTCCGGGAAAAAGGCGTGAGTGTATGTATGTATGTATGTATGTTGAATATCAATTCAATGACCTTTTAACTTTTTGGGTAGGTTGACCTGCAGTTGTCTGTAACTAACGTGTATGGACCGATTTATTAAGTTAATATATTGAAAAACAAAAACACATAGGTTAAAAACTCGTAATTATTTAAAAAAATGGTCAAACTTCATGTTCACATGGTTCTTTACGTTTTTCTCAAATACTACGTATGAGTGATGGAAAACAGATTATTTATACTTACATACTTACACGTTTTTGGTGGTGCATGGCATTCAAATGAGATGCTCTTCGATAGCAAGAACGAGTTTTTTAGTTGGTCAGAACATCTTTACACTCTTTTTGTAGTTTTATAACAAGGTACCTAGGTACATTATTCATATTCATAGGACTTTTTTTCTCATATGAATTTGTGCATCCGCTTATGGTGTAGGTAAGCGGAACGGAAACTGTATGTGTGTGTGCTGTAGGCTGTATGCATGTGTACATGGTCATCTCATGGTCTATAATGTGTGTACGTAAATAAGCGCGTACAATGTAAATTAAGTATCTCCACACACCAGTATGAGTTTAAACATATTTTTAAAACTTATTTTTTACTTATAGAGTTTAAGATGATTAGAAAACTATGAAATAAGTGACATATTTATGAATTGGTGTCTGTTTTTGGTATACAAAGAAGGTTCTTACCTTGACTATTAACAGTTTTTACTTTGTTCATAGATGATATGTGATAAATACAATACAAAGTATTAGTAGAATTGAAAGCGTTACAAATCGTTCAGACAATTCAGTGACATTGAGCACAGTTTATAATTGTACATGGATATTTTTATCATAGATTTGTCAAAGGTCGATAACTGATACTGTACAAAGAAATGATACATTTATTATCACTTATCACTACACCATATCATCCATCTTCACAAACCCCTAACATAGATATCATAATATACATAATATAATTTAATAGCGGAAAATTATAAAAATGCCATACACTGAGTTCTCATTTCGTATAACGAATCCCTTTCGATTAAATATATTAATCATGCAATAATATCTATTAATATAATGCTACTAACATCTATACAAGAGCGTATTCTTTTATTTTTGGTCCTCAAATTGAATTTACGTTTATATTTACATAAAATCTTAGAATAAGTACATACATAGTACTTATTATTAATTAAATAAATCATAGGCACTTGTTTAGTTTAAATTTTCATTTTGATCGATCAATATTAGAATCTAATAAATGGAAAAGTTTACATTAGAAAAACATTAATCAACTCTAGCATACCTGAATTTTTGTCCACAACACTTGATAATAAAGCCATTTAACCGTTACATAATACTAATTGGCTACATTTAACTAATGATATTAACTGTGATTGTCAAGATCCCATACTCGGTCAAATAAATCCCTTGTTTGTTATAAATAAAATATTGACTTAGGTACTTACATTTAAAATCACAAGACACTAAAGTTTTGATCGTAATGATTCAGTTTAGAATCAACTAACTGGAATAATATCTTTTAACCACTAAATGCTAAGAAGATAACGTAATGAACACGGCGATAATCACATTTCGATGCTTGTCTGGCAAGTATTGACAACGATGTCATTTTATGTTTCAAATTTGTCCAAGCAAAGAAGATAGGCACTATTCAATAATAATAACGACACCCGTAACCTAAAAAGGAAACTCGTTCACTTCACCATTTGTTTTTGAGCCTTATTTTTAGTATAATAAATGAACACACTGTGACTACTAGGCCGATGCTGAAAAGGGATGTCATTACGTAAACATATTTTTCATTTGTCATTTGGACATCGTCAACGAACTTCTTTGGCACGGTGTAATGGCAGTAAATATCTGAGCAGGGCATCTTGGGTCTGTCCATTCCGAAGACAGCGAACACCAAGCCAACCAGGCCGTGCTTGAGGAACGAAATGTGGAACATCCAACGGAATATGGCTGGCGCATCGTTGTACCGCAAGAAAAATCCAGAGAATATCGTAAAGGGCATTATGAAAAATGGCCCGAATATCACACCATTCTGAAAATAAAATAAACTGATACTTTAATGACGTGTTCATTCCTTAAAAAATAAAATTTAGGAATAAAGTATAATTACTCTTCTTGCTGATCTTATTTATGAAAGACTAGCTGTTGCCCGCGACTTCGTTCGCGTCAATTTCTGTTATTATGATCGCGATTATTTTTGCAACATTTTTCACTGCTGCTTCGCTCCTATTGGTGGCAGCATATAGCCTATAGCTTTCCTCGATAAATGGACTATCCAACACAAAAATAATTTTTCAATTCGGACCAGTACTTCCTGAGATTAGCGCGTTCAAACAAACAAACAAACAAACTCTTCAGCTTTATAATATTACTAGCTGTTTCCCGGACGTCGTCCGCGTCAAGTTCTGTTAATAAGAATTCGATTATTTTTGCATCATTTTTCACTGATGCTTCGCTCCTATTGGTCGCAGCGTGATGGTATATAGCCTAAAGCCTTCCTCAATAAATAGACTATACAACACAAAAAGAATTTTTCAATTCGGAGCAGTACTTGCTGAGATTAGCGCGTTCAAACAAACAAACAAACAAACAAACTCTTCAGCTTTATTATATTAGTATAGATTAGTATAGATTTCATAAATAGATTCGTTATTCATCTGCACATAACAACCGGGTATGTTTTTGGTACCATCTCAGTATTAATAGGTAACCTCTGTACAACATAGAATGCAATTTATATATTTTTACAAAAATAATTTTCGAGGTTTTTTTGTCTATGTGTTTCTCGACTTCTTTGATGAACATGATGACAAGGAGGTCTAGCAGATGTTCAATGATTAAGATTTGCTAAGACAAAGTTTGTAAAAGAGATTAACGGCATTTCTTACCTTGATATTGAACAATGATCCGTTGAGGAGTCCGACACACAGAGATACATATGAGACTAGTAATAAGGTCCAACTGAAGGTTCCAAAACGGACGAGCTCTGGGGGCATTCCTGTGAGCCAATAGACTATGCAGGCGTAGCTGAGGGTGCAGACGGTCTGCGTAGGCATAGTAGACGCTAGTGTAGCCACATAGTAAGCGCCCGCCGTGTACCAGCGATTAAAATGCTCTCGACGCACCACCGGTATTTGGTCAGGAACTGCAAGAGATCAGAACATTGTTCGTTATCAATATAAGCTCTGTAGCTCAAGCTTATTACGACATAGTATTGGCAACAATATAGGTTATTTAAAAAAATATACACTTTATTAAAAAAAACAAAAATTGGTACTTATTTTCTACCCGTCAACCATGAGGCTAAGCACAAATGATACAGGCGGTAAAAAAAGAGAAAAAAAAACAAATCAGTTATTTAAGCATATAAAAACTACTCACTTTAGGTAAATATGATGATTAATAAAGAAACATAAATAATATTAAATACATATGGATAGATAATAAGAGCTGTACAGCTGGCAGAGTAGGTTACTGTAGGTGTAGAGAGGATGGAGCTGAAAACTATTATTATAGTAAATGAAAAATAGCCTAGTGATATACTTACAGTTAATAGAAACGGCACTGAAGGCGGTGAACATTAGGAACATTAGGCTAAAGTATAGCATATTGTAGCTATCTCTCACATACTTCGCGTCGCCACCGATATCGTAGAACAGGACACCGATAAATAAGCCCATCATACAATGGATTCCAATTAACATGAGGTGAAAAGTTGGTTCACGCCATATCGACTGTAACGCAAAAAAAATGTTTATTGAATGTTTTCGAATTTATTTTGATTTGAGTATATCATGTGAATGTGGTAGAGATGAAGCTGTGTATTGTAAAAGAAAACCTTCGCTTAGCCAAACAGCAAATATGTTATTATAATACTGTGTTTATCTAACTAAGCTAACGCACAGCTCAAACCTTAAAGAATCAGATTGATATAGGAATTGTCTGATAAAATATATGTGAAACTAGATCTCTAAGAACGTCTGAACGTCAGTCAAATTAAAACATAGATCAATTTGAACGATATTGAGTTTTTGACACTTTTATAGCTCAATGACAATCAATTTATTATAACTACTGGGACTTTGTTGGACAGTGCAAGTCTATAGGCGTGTTGACAACAAAACTTTTATTGTGCGTTCGAAGTAGGTACTTACAGAAAGTGTAGAGATATTACAAAACTTAATGATTAAAATTAAGTAGCGAGAGAAGCCGCGACAAAAAATATTAGGTACATACATATAAAAGCTTACCAAAAGAGATCTTCGTGTAAGTGTAGAAAATTGTTTCCAAGCAGATGTGGAATATGTGCTTTTAAGTTTTAAAAGTATTTTATTAGTTTGGCATTCTTTCGGCGCCGGTAAGTTAGTCAGGTACACATCGTCACTCCTTAAATTATTTTTTTCTGCAATAAAGTAAATAAAATCGTGAATTTCTTCCTTAAATCTTAATCTTGCTTGAGAAAATATAAAATTTCTAAACAAAAGTAATAATTTATTATGACAGTAGATTTGTAATAGTGTAACGTTATAGAAAAATTAAATAAGATAAATGTCTTAGACAGTTACGAGTAGAATGTGATTAGACAGTTATTTGAAGACCAGGAAGTAATATTCCCTGGGAATTTATTTATTTATTATAAGGACAGACAACAAAGCATACACTTTACATTTACATAAGATATATTTCAATCAACATAATTTACAGTGCTGCCTTAATAAAAGGCTATCACGACATGCATAGAAAACAAAATTTGGGAACAAAGTGTAACTTGACAGAATAAAAAAAATTACATTAAACTTTAAAAGGATGCACTGAACGAATAACGTTATTTTACTTTTTAGAAACAAATAATTTAGATAAGACAGATTTAAATTTACGTTATGAGTATGACATATCAATATCGATGCTACTTAGACGTGACAATTTACTGAACTGCGGCTGAATCCTGTTCAAGATGGAGAAATGGCCTAGTTTAGTCCTAAAACCATTTGCCTTCAACGGCAAATACCTGGACAACCGAGCCAATTTGTAGGGAACATTGTAATTTATCTGTGTCAGAAGATGAGCACAATCAATAAGACCACAATTAAAAAATAGATATTTTGCTAGAAGCAAGTTTAAAGTCCCAACAATTACATACAATGAAACCCAGCAGTTTAAAACCTCTTGCTGCTATTTTATCCACGTGGACATTAAAACGAATAAAAGAACTCTGACATAAAAGAAACCAGATTTGTTAAAGTTGATCTGGCTTTAATAAAGTCGTGCTGTTGTGTTAAAAGAATGTGTTTAAGGTGCCAAGCCATATAGTAAACAAGGGACTCAAAAATCTTGCCAAATACAGGAATAATTGATACAGGTCTATAATAATTATATTTTTCATCTGCATGGAAAAAGCCTTTAATTGTGCCAATACATAAATTGGGTGATAAGTCCTTGATCAATAATTATTATATATTAATAATTATTATAAATCAATGACTTATCACCCAATTTATGTATTAGCACAATTAAAGCCTTTTTACATGCAGATGGTAAAATTCCTGTCATTATGGAGTGGTTATATATTAAGTAAGCTAAGAGCTTCAGCTATAAAATCACTACATTTAATAGCGAAGATTGGATGTATACCATCTGCCCCCATTCCCTTTCAAGGGTTAAGTCTTTTTAATGCCTTTTTAACCATTTCATTCGTAAATAATATGCTACTTAAATTATGAGAATAAAGTTGGTCGGAAATAGTTGGCGCGATAGTGTTAGTAGGCTGCAATGTCGTTGTAATAGATTGGCTATTATTGGTTTCGTAAACTGATCAATGTTTAAATATACACCGTGCTTTTTGAACCACCTGGAAAACGAAGCCCACGTTATTGGACCATTATGTATAACATCATGGCAATGTTATTAATTTTTTTATAAAAAATAATTTATGATTAATTTTAATTTTTGATTCAGACTTTTAATTTTGTTTCACGCTGTGACGCGCCCGGACGTATTATTTTGCTGCGGCTAGGTCTCGGTTGAATGGACCTTACACAGCTACATCTGTGTGCGTCACAGCGTGTTTCAAAATAAATAGCTGAACCGATATTTAATATTTTAATAAAAAAAAAATGTTTTTTTCTAAATAACACTGCCTAGATGTTATACATAATGATTACATAACGTGGGCTTCGTTTTACAGGTGGTTAAAATTGCACGGTGTATTTTATTCTTAGTACTTAATAACATTTTTTCGCAGATACAATGTCATTATTATAATACTATGGCGTGTAAATCTGCCCGATTTGTCAAATAATGTACATAATTATCTTTATCTGGCGATTAGGGCGGTATTAAAAATTTCACATTTTAATTATGATTAGATAATTAAAAATACTTACCTAAAAATTTATCATCAGTCTCATGAGAAATGTGATGTAACCACTGATCACATTTACCGTTTTGCGAATATCTTACTAAATTATTTGCGTTTTGGTTGCATATTTCGATAACTGAAAATAAAGAAAATAATGCTGAGACATAGATTGTATTTAGAACTTTTTATTATTAAACAAGGCAATGCTCCACTGGACATAAGTTCTCCGAAAAGAAGATTTGCCATAGTCGGATTGGCAGTCGCAGTTAGGCTAATGGAGAGAGACCACGTTGCTGACCGACGTCTTCTGGCTTTACTAATATTAATGGGTTTAATGCCGAGAACGCCGAGGATGGAATTAATAAATATAAGGTAGGTAGCATGAAAATAGCATCTTTATTATAAAATACTGACACTCCACCCGCGACTTCGTCGGCGTGGAATTCATACGCAAAGCTTCAGGTTATACTGCTCTCTTTCTCATTTTGGGCTCCTGGCTATATCGAGTTCCTTACAGATCCCTCTAAAATTTTACTATGCCAGTACCCAATTGAGATTATTGCTTTCCGATACAAACTTCCACGCCCCTTTTCAACCTTTTAGAAGATGAGTTCCTAAATAAAAACTACATTTGTTATTTTTCAGTCTATGTGTCTCAAACTATGATCATACCAAATTTTACCAAAATGGTTGAGAGATTATTGGCTGTCATAATTAAAATCAAGCTTTTTAACCTCTTTAATATATAATTATTGGGATAGTATTAACCTATGTCCTTTCCCGGGACTCTTACTATCTCAATACTGAATTTCATGTGAATCGTTTTAAATAGTGGTTTAGTCGTAAAGAGGTGACAGACAAACAAAAGCTATCGGTCGTCTGTTGTTTGTTTATACAAGCAGTATTAGTATGGAAATAATAAAATAATTTGCATTGTTAAGGAGGGATACGTCACAAGGAAAGTAACAGCCGCAGATAATATTATGGATTGATCGTGTGAAACTTGATAAAACTAAACGGGAGTGATAAAAGAGGAAAATATAAAGCGCAGATAAAACAAATTGCTTAAGAGCAAGCGAATGGATAATCAGTAATCACGACTTACACGATGATGATTCACAATATTTCAGCAACGCACTCTTAGTTTTCATAAACAACAAGATATGTCTATGGTATGGATATAATATGTAGTTGTCTTTGTAATATCGGGCTTAGGGTACTTTGGAATACACTCAGTCCAGTTATGGACTGACGTAGAGTAATTCAAATGACACGTGTTGTTGTAATGATATTAAGACACAATTTCACATTAATTGCTATCAAGTATTGTTGTGTGATCAATAACATGACAATAATAATATGTTTATTTAACTGTAGTTATTACTAAACGCTAGTTATTAATATTTATTGCATTATGTGCAAATATCACGTCATTCAAATCGTATTTACGCAGGTTATTTTATTATGCTATGATCTTAAACGAAATGCGTTGCAAAAGGATAGACATCGCTTAACTTACTCTGATTGCGATAGTATTTAGGTACGCTAAACAAAGTGATGATATGTAAGTTCTAAATTGAAATAAAATGATAGGAATAAAGAACATTACTATTTATTTTCTGAATATAACTAATTTACACTTTTGAGTAATACGCGACTAGCTGAAATTCTTATTTATTTTTTAAATTAAATCAGCGACTCATTTGCGTCATCCTATCTTGACAGGTCACGTATTGTATTTAAAATTATTTATTTACTTGACACGACAAAGTCTACAGGGTCATGACATAGTCAAGGTGTACATCGGTGGAAAATCAGTACCTCTACTCTTACCATGAAAATGGCATAATAATATGAGCTAACAGCCTATATAATCAGCAATCTCTGAAATGGGTACTGAGGTCAATTTGAGGAGCGGGGTTTGGATGGTGGATTGAGCCATAACTTACAAAATATGTACCTACATTGAATTCTGATATTAAGATCAACGGCATCGCAGGTACCCTGTCGGGTACCGGGTAAGTATGATAAATTACCATAGAAGTATAGCAGAACCTTAAATAATACTGGAGGGAATATGGAAAAACTATCGAGGTATCAGATATTTTTGTTTATAACAATATCCAATTTATTACAAGAAATGAATAAAACAATTTTATGTGGTGCCACAACTATAATTAGAAAAGTATCACCTTTATTTTCGTATTAGTGTTGCAAAAGGCGACTCAAGGATTACCACCAGAGAAAGACAAGCATCAGTTTCGTTTCACCAGCATTGGCCAAACTGCTTTCGCCAGGCGGATGCTGATCCAAGTGTGGCGATTATGGCAAATTCCGCCTTTTGGAGATGCTTATGTCCAGCAGTAAACTTGTATAGGCTGATGCTGATGAAAAGAAAGTTCAAAATATTTGATGCCTTGGTTTTTTCATACTGCGGTAATAGATACTTTTAACTCATATTTTGTCCGTGTCGGATAACTCATAATGTGTGAACACTTACGAAAATCGACGGTGTTGTGGTACGGAGGGCACACAAGGTTCATCTGCGCAAGGTAGGGCAGCAGCGCTGGCACCGCGCCCGTGTACGCGCAGCGTCCACCGACCACCGCGTACAACCGGTCCACCATTTGCATCAGCGTCGCTGACGGCTGATGCATCGTTATCACCACCGTTCGGCCCTGCCGTGCCAGCAAATGTAGCATGAATACCAGCTGCTTCGATTTCGAACTGTCCAGGCCACTGGAATCGAATTGACATTGACAAATGTAGTTTTGAAAGACTTAGAGATTTAGGATGTTGGTAACTGATTTGCCAATGGCTAGATTTTACGTTATCGAATTGCGTATTAGCTTCGTTTATGGATACGAGAAAAAATTCGCAGCTGTAGTATATAATCTTAGAATATATTCTAAGTATATAATAATATCTTGCAGATAAAATAATAATATCAGAGGTAATAGTTTGATTGATTATTATTTAAATGAAACCATTAGTAAGGTAAAGTTGTTAATTAAGTTCGTTGAACAAAGTAGTAATGATAAATTTACGAAACAAAATTTGTAAAATCAGCAAATAAGTATGCGAACAACAATCACTGCATTTGTGACTTGCAAGTATGGAACTCTTAACCTACTTTTCGTGGGCCGAGTCTCACTTTTTTCACCATTAATTTAGAGATGACTTATTATCAATGAACTATTTTACAAAAGACAATATATAAAAGTAACAGCTTATAATTACTATCCCACTGCAAGGATAGGCCTTCATTATTGAATTCAAGGTACCAAAGCAATGATAGGTACTGGCATAATCACCATGCTTTCTAAATGCGGGTTGGTGATCACAAACCCGAGCAATGTACGAAAATTCAAAGCTTTGAAACATAAAATAAGCAACAAATTTTCTCGATATAAGAAACCTAAACAAAATGTAAGTATGAAACACAAATGAGGTGTTGTTGACATACGTTTATTTACGACATTTACGTATGAAGTATGTTTGAGACGGAGTAGTGAACAGAATACTATTTTAGATTTTTATTTTTTCGGCTTACCTAGTGGGTTCATCCAGGAATAAGACGTCAGGGTCGCTGACCAGCTCCAGTCCGATGGCCAGCCTTTTGCGCTGTCCGCCAGAAAGGTTACCAGCTCGTGTCTTCTGTGCCCGGCTTAGACCCAGCGATGTGATTATTTCTTCTATCTGAGAAAATGTTTCTAGAATTACTTAGGTACTTACTAACTAACAAAACTTAACTAGCTTTCGGGCTTCTCAACTGTTTGATTATTGGGTGCCCTAAATTTATAATTAAATAAAATACTGAATAAGATTGTAATGTCAATTTCAATCAAAATTCAAATAATAATGCTGTATGATCATTTCGGGCTTCTCAACTGTTTGATTATTGGGTGCCCTAAATTTATAATTAAATAAAATACTGAATAAGATTGTAATGTCAATTTCAATCAAAATTCAAATAATAATGCTGTATGATCATTTCGGGCTTCTCAACTGTTTGATTATTGGGTGCCCTAAATTTATAATTAAATAAAATACTGAATAAGATTGTAATGTCAATTTCAATCAAAATTCAAATAATAATGCTGTATGATCATTTCGGGCTTCTCAACTGTTTGATTATTGGGTGCGCTTAAATTATAATTATATAAAATACTGAATAAGATTGTAATGTCAATTTCAATCAAAATTCAAATAAGAATGCTGTATGATCATTTCGGGCTTCTCAACTGTTTGATTATTGGGTGCCCTAAATTTATAATTAAATAAAATACTGAATAAGATTGTAATGTCAATTTCAATCAAAATATAAATAAGAATGCTGTATGATCATTTCGGGATTCTCAACTGTTTGATTATTGGGTGCCCTAAATTTATAATTAAATAAAATACTGAATAAGATTGTAATGTCAATTTCAATCAAAATTCAAATAAGAATGCTGTATGATCATTTCGGGCTTCTCAACTGTTTGATTATTGGGTGCCCTAAATTTATAATTAAATAAAATATTGAATAAGATTGTAATGTCAATTTTAATCAAAATTCAAATAAGAATGCTGTATGATCATTTCGGGCTTCTCAACTGTTTGATTATTGGGTGCGCTTAAATTATAATTATATAAAATACTGAATAAGATTGTAATGTCAATTTCAATCAAAATTCAAATAAGAATGTTGTATGAACATTTAATGACGGACCTTCTGTTCCCATGAATGTAAGTCCATGGCCGGTAAAATTGCTGACTATTCACTAATAATTTGACATACCGTAATGATGTACTACGAAAAAATATCAATCGAACTAAAGAATGATACGGGGAATATCCGAAATGTGATAATATTTTAATGTTAGTTCAAATTGTAGGAGCTTGAACAAAAGGCACGTTTAATAATAAATGTTAGTACTAAGTATTCTAGTAATAGTTCCGATCACTTATTGAAGAAAGTAACGTAAAATTAGTTTATTTAGTTTCCTTTACATATAAAATTGAATAGTTTCTTAACGTAAGTTAAACATTTTGCTGTTAGTAAATAGAGTGAGCGGGCATTGTATCTAGTTGTCATGCAATAAGTAACTCAATCGAAAATACATATTAACACCTATATTGATTCCTTGTTAGTATCCTGATAGTCCAGTTCCTGCATTTTACGGACGAGCGCAGTTCTTTTCTTCTGGCTACTTGACTTATATAGAAAAAAAGAAGATAAAACTTCACAGCCTGGTATACAAGAATGTTTCATAATATAACTTTCAGATTTTTTAGAAGGCAGACGACTGGTAAACTTAGTACCACCTCAGAATAGGCAAATAAATGTTGCGTTAACTTATTGCTGAACGATATGATGTAATTTATTCTATATCTATAGTTTTGTTGTATAAAAAGTATGTATGCATTTTGATTACATTTAAATGAATGAAACGACCAACATTGCGAACGTTAAAAAGTTCTCTGATGTGAAGCATTTAATCAGTACCTAATTAATGTTGAGTGGGCGCATGACTATCGTCCATTATTGTTTGTTTGGCACAAACTTAAAACTATTTACTTATTTGATACAATTTTAGGTTATTATTCTCCTCTTTAATTATGGATTGAATTATTTTGTCTTCTTTAATTGAAACCATTTTTCAGCTATGCAGCCTAAAACTGTTCGAAATAGGCCTCTTTAGTGGGAACACTATGGTATATTCACCACTAATGGTGGGTGACCTATATTCTTCTGGCAGTACTTCTTATTCCTTAATTTCCTTTATGACCAATGGGACGCAAAGGGATGAAACTATTTCACATCGACACCATATCAACAAAAACATATCCAAACCTCTCAAACTGTCTGAAAAGTATCATACACGACGTCTTGAGAACTAATTATTGACACATGACCAGTATATTTATTAATTTTCAAAACTTACTGACCCGTTTATTCTTTTGCGCAGCACTAACATGGTTTCCCAACTTGAGTTCGGCGGCGATCGTGAGTGATTCCAGCGTCGTCAGCATATCTTGAACCTTGTCATCTTGCAGGATGTAGCAGGAGCGTCGCTTGAACGACTTCTCATTCCTGACCGCCCCGTTCACGTATAATACACCATTTGAGGGCTTTCTGAAAATTATTTAAAAAAATCAAATATCACAACAAGTTTTTTTTAAAGTGGTGGTGTATGAACGGTAAACAGTCGAACATAGGTTTTCGTGATATAATTGAATGGTAATGCTATGGTACACGGAAGATATATTTTATTTACCTACCTATTCTGTTGTAGTGACCCCAGAAAACGTAACTAATTTTCAAAATTATTTAGTAATGAGAACGTTGATGATTTATTGTAATACATAAAATGAACAATTTTAATGAACTAATTGAAATAAAATTACAAATCTGAATTTAATAAAATTTATTATTTTAAAAGCTAAGGCTTTCGGTAAGTTTTTGAAATGATCTAAGGAACTGTGAAACTACTTTTTTTTATTCACAGTTCAAAATTAAGCTCTGACTAGCTTGAACGGAAACTATTGACTTTCGGTAATTTTTTTGGAAAAGAGGAGGTAGTGCTATTCTATTTTTGTGGCGGCACCTCATAGCACAAACAATTTGCTTTTCTTACATTATTTAGCTTCTGAACAGTCAAAAGTAGTCCCTACAAATCAAAATAAGAACAACACTAATTTGCAACAAATTAATGATGTAGGTAGCGCATCTATAATTTGTCTTATACGTGCGTGTACTGCTAATAGGAAACATAATTATGAGGTCAACTAACAAACGTTTCCTCTCGGTCTACATTTGGCCCGCCATTGAGTGTACAGAAGATGCCGCGTTGCTAAGGAAGTCTAATTGTGTAAGAAATTGCTTCTTAATTACCTTCAAGTAGGTCAGGTCGTAAGATAGATAGTTCGTTTTACTCTCTTTTGTTCTTTTAGGTGTGTATTAATAAAAACCTACACACCCCTTCAGTCTTTTATGAAGACCCGAAATCGGACATCCCTCGTTTTTTAATAGTTTTGGAAAGGTACTTCAAATTCATGACTAAAACTCCCATGTTTCCATCGCTTAGTTATGAATATATAAAATTTTAAAAATAGCAGTATTTAGTACCGGAAAAAACCTAAATAACGGAATTCAAAAGGTAAGTGGTTTAGATATTATGGTTTGACATCTGTCCGATGTCAGTTGGTTTGCTTTTAATTCATCAAACTATATTTTATGGTTTCATATTTGAAATTAAATGAATACCATTTTGAAACATTTTGTTATTATTAGTAATCGTGTATAGGTACCTACTCATAAAGTGAAAGCATTCCCAACAATTCGTCAACATCCCTATTCATTATTAGTTTTATTCTCTTTTTATACTCCAACCTAAAACAGTGCGAGTACCGGTATTTTCATTCATATTGAACTGACAATTTGCTCCGCTATTCTACGCGTTATGGAGGCGAATATTTTTGAAGATGAAGAAAACATTATTACGCATGCTCAGCACAGGAAATTGGTTCCGATATGTTCCATAAAATAAGGGAGAAAAAAAAAGGTTACAAATAATAATTAAAACATCAATTTCTCTTTAAATATTAATACTAAAAACATTACCATGGTTTCATAATTTGCTGTTTCCATGCATTTTGTTACCTAAATAATCAATTGATTAAAAAAATGCGCGGATAATGAAATTTTGATATTATTAATTTTTTCGCAACTGAAAAGACTGAAATTTTATTATTTTTTCATATCAAAACTAGGTAAGATGGACACAGTCATGGGAGTTTTGGTCATGCGTTTGTATTACTGTTAACTTACCAAAACTGCCAAAAAACGAGGAACGTCCGATTTCGTGTCTTCATAATACACTGTGCCCTTTACCCATAATTATATTCGTCGTAAAGGAACATTGAAAGAAACTTCTTTTGGTTGAATGGATTTTAAAAATAGGTTCTGAGACATGATGCATAATCCAGTAAGTAGCTACATCATTGAAAAAAATCCATTTGCTTTTTATGCCTGTTATTTCACACGGCATCTTGAGACGCTTAGTATATTAATTTCTATCATTTGTAAATGCTTATCTTTGATATCTCAACTCTAATGAATGAGTGAGTAAGTTGCAATACAATTGAGTGTTTTGTAGTGCCTAGCCTATGTAATGGTCATTTGTTGCTCATCATAAAACAAGTGTAATGAAATAATGTATTTGTTTTGTATTGATTGTATTTTAAATTTCATTAGAGGTCTCCACAAAACCAAAATTCCACTTGTTTGGGAAAAGCTTCAGGGCAACCACGACAGCGGTCTCTAGATGCGTTATTGAATCATTAAAATAGCGATTTTGGTTTGAAATCCAAATAATCCTACTGCGTTTTTCTGATAGAAAATATCATTTACATTTAACTACCTAGGTAACACTGAAAATAATTAGAAAATAAAAAACGGCTTAGTGTAGAAAGTTGCCAATACTTTTATTGTTTTTCGAAGTAATCTCCGTTCCTTTCTACACATCGTCGCATTCGATGGAACCACTGAGAAAAGCAGTGGCCCCATTCTTCCTTAGGGGTCTCTTCTATGGCATTTTCGTACGCTTTCACCGCATCTTCAGGGCTCGTAAAGCAAATACCTCGAATTTTATCCTTAGTTCTTGGGAATAAATGAAAGACGCAGGGCGCCAGATCAGGACTGTATGGCGGATGACTCATTATCTCGACACCTGCCATAGTCAAATATTCAACAGTCCTTTTTGCATTGTCGTGGTGAAGGAGGATCCGGCTTCGAGGGCGCTGCTGTCGAATTTTTTCCAAGACAACAGGCAAACAGCGATTGACATACCAGTCTGCAGTAACTCTCCTTCCATCTTCTAGCACAACTGTCGCGAAATGACCTTTCCGACCAAAGAATGAGGCAATCATCTTTATTCCTTCACTTCTTCCTTTCTTTACCTTAGTTGGTCGATCCTCGAAAGGAAACACCCACTGAGCTGATTGTCTTTTGGTTTCGGGTTCGTAGCAATATATCCAGCTTTCATCACCTGTGACGATGTCAAATACAGCATTTGAGTCACCACCGTTGAACTTATCTAACATTTGGCGACACCATTCTATGCGAAGGTGTTTCTGGTCGTCGGTCAAAGTATGGAGAATCCATCTGGTACAAAGCTTCCTGACGCCTAAAGGTTCGTGTAATATTTTTTGAACTTGACTCATACCAATGCCTAGGCGTGCCCTCACGCGGATCATCATTGAGATTGCTACGTCCACGCTGGAACTCGTTAAACCAATTGTAAATAGTGGCACGAGATGGGGCTAATCGCAGCCTATCATAGTTTTGTTGTTGAGTAAGCCCACAACGAAAGTCATATTATATCATTGACCGAAAATTTTCTCGCGTTAGGTTAATTTTCACGTGCAACAAGAGTTTTAGATTTGCCGCCAATTCACAAAAACAAATGACAAATAATATCAGTATATAAATGACAAATGAATGCAATATACTACATTACCAAAGAGTACTAAAATTGAAATTCAAAAAAAGTTTTCATCTGCAATGTTTCTAACTGGCCAGTTCTAAACATTTTCAGTGTTACCCACGTATCTTCTTCATAGATCAGCTCGAGAGGCAGTTAGCCGGTTTAGTTTGCCGTGTGAAGTAATGAAATAAATGTGCTCTTAAAAGAACAGTTACCGTAGTATATAAACTTGAAAAAGTATGTCTCAGGCGGGACTCGAACCCGCATCTCCTCGCCCGGATTGCGAGGAGATGCGGGTTCGAGTGCCGCCTTAGACATAATTTTTCAACGCTTCGAGAAATAAAAACGTGTATTATCCGAGCATAAGTGCATTTTGATAAATTAGTATCTCATTCGTACGGAACAAAGAAATTGTTTCATAATAGTATGACAGATCATTAAACTTAGATAGTGGTGGACTTTATGTTATCTTAATATGTATTAGCTCTACAACTAATGACAAGCGATATTCTTTTAACACTGAGGTTTAATACATTTAAATGTTTTTACTCTTGAGAAATGTTTTTATCCTTGCAACTTAGTTACAAATGTCATTCAATAGCTCGGGTACATTTTATACTAATAATAATAATAGTATCTCTCAGGGCAGCTTGTGGCGAGCTGTTGGGGCGTACCTAGGGACCCCACGGACCTGATTTCTCCCGGGAGAATTCCTATTCCTCACCTCTTGCTTGCTTGCCTTCATTAGCCCGCTAGAGCAGAAATGCTCGGAGTAAGAAAGTATAACAGTAAGATGCTTGTAGGGATGTTGAGCGAATTACTGGAGTCCTAAAAGCCGAGTAATACCTCTCAACTCCTCAAGCACCTCAGGCTGTGTAGTCCCCTTGTCGCTATGTCACTATGTACTAACGGCCGTTTTCGGGGGCCCATGAATTGATTGTGCATGTCATCCCCTGCCATTTTATTCGTGTGAGTAACATATTGGGTAAGGTAGGGGCCATAGTCCACCCATAGTTCTAGGTACCCTGTCCACTAGCACCCCAACTCATAGCCTAGTATCCTGCAATAGTCCTGCAATAGTCCTGCACTAGCCGGTTGTCCTTAGATGCATTTCTATAGTGTAGAGGGATAATCGTCGGTTAGTGTCGTAAATGTTGTCTAACGGGCCTCTGCGAGTTGGCTTCGGCCCGTCGTACGCCTTCCAAAGGTCCGGGACTCCATAGTCCCGAGATTGGAAACAATATATGCCACACAGAGACTCACATATTTTCTTAAATTAAGCTACTATTAAGCTTACATGAGCGGTACTTCACAACTGACAAATTTAGTCATATATTTTTTTTATACAGAAACCACCCGAATTTGTACTGTGCGGGGATCGTACCCCCGGACCAGACTTTACTACCACTGAACCAAACTGGACTAACTGTTGACACTGAATATGATAAAAAAAAAGTTTATTTAAATTAACTCAAGGTCATCACTACAACTTTACTTAATTTTAAAACATTATTGCAAAGTAACATATATACACATAAACGCATAGCCTGTACAAAGTAATTAAAGCAGTCACGGCAGAGCCACGTGTAGTAAAACATCCAACGTCCGAGGACATTTCCTCACTGACTAATCGACTTCCTAATAAGTGTATTGGCCGCGAAACTGAATATTTATAGTGTTCTACTAGTTACTATGTAGTTAGCTGCTACTGTCAATGGCAAAGTAAAGGATCCTATGTATACGAGTATTAGGCATTACACAAAACTAGATACACAACCAGCTTAAAAAAATGTCCTAACTCAAAGTGCACTAATTTGACATAAGGGTGTACTTCTAGTACTTGCAACCTCACCTCTAGTACCACCTATATCAATCGAATATTTACAATATGAAGTGAATATCCATCCATGCATGCTGAAAATTTGGCCGAGTAATAAAGTTGAAACTGACATAAAATCAACGTCAAACATTCAATGGAGGATTAAGGAATTTTAAAAAAATCCTTGAATAGGACCGTTTTAAGTGTCATTTTTGAATCGAACTGTGTATCTATTTCTTATTATACATACAGAGTGAAATTATAACCACCTTCCAAATTTTAATATATCAATCTACGAGACAAAAAACAAATGACATATTTATTCTTTTGGTATAGCCCAGTAAAAAAATGAGGAGATGCGCGTTCGAGTCCAACCTGTGACAAAAAAAAATATTTTCAAGTTTATATACTGATATTATTGGTATAATAAGTTAGTTGTAATTAATTGACAAAAACTAGTGTGAGTTTTTAATTATCATAAAGTTAATGAGCTAAGTAAATATATTTTGTTGTCATGGTTGATACGGCTAACTCTACCTACACAGCCGATTGCTTATCTCAGGCAGTGTCTGATAATTTGATATTCTAACATTCATGTTACCGCTAATCAATTCGGATCAAGAATTCAATTTCCTTTCCAGGATGTGCCTTGACTGGTGTCATGCAGTTTCAATCTATGAGACACCGGTCATTGAGGGCTTTTGACGATAAGGCCGAACGTCGTAGAGCCGAGTAACGGGGTGTAATTTATTGAATACTTTTAGTTAAAACGAAAAACAGTGTTTTAGAATGATTTGCCTAACCTTTCTGCGGAAGTCGTTGTGACTCTATTTGCATATGAATGGTCAGCGTTTAATAAAGTCTAAATGTTTTAATCACAAACATAAGAAACTGTAGTCATATTTAAACTGAAATCAAGTAAAGTAAGTTCAAACATAATAATTATATTATTACTGTAGCTACACCTAATTATGTTTTGTTGCGCCAGCGCGTCAACGTTGCTACCTTAGTTGTCTTTTTAATACTTTCAAGCCGTGCTAGTCATTAAAATAAATATTAATTAGCAAACTCAACTAACCTCACGGAATCATATTATTTCAAAATAAAATGAAAAAAATGAACCAATTTTATATAAGCTTTATTTCTTTTATATAATAAAACTGTTAAAAAAATGTTAGTATCGGAATCTGATATCCAAATCGTGTGTACTTACCTACGTGTCTTTGGCATTTTTTTTTTGTTATTATAAAATGTATAGTTAAGATAAAAAGGTGGTATTTTTTTAAGTTCACGACGGAACTGAGAAGGTATATCATAAATGCGTTGAGGGTGAGAGATGCTTGTTGTAAATTAATGTTCTTCAAAACTAATAATCCGATTTTGATGCGATTTTCAGTAATAGGTTTGTATTTGATTGGTGCATGTTCTTTGATAGGAGTTATGGACTCATATAACTCACTAGAGGGCGCTGCAGTAAAAAAATATTTGTGCGAAACAATAGTAGTATTTAAAATAAAACTAATTGTCTGATTTCAATGCGATTTTCAGCAATGGGTTTGTGGTCAATTAATGATGGTTTGATGTTATGGTGGTAATTTAACTCGCTAGGATTCGCTGCAGTAAACATTAATGTGTGCGAAACAATACTATTATTTACTTCTTATAGAAATATAAAGATTATAATAGGTGTATGCTCTTTAAAAAGACTGAGATAAGAAGCAAAATTTAAAATTTAAAAAAAAACCCACTACGGTAAAAACCTAATCAAAAAAATTCAACTAACTTTAAAAAACACACACATCCCCATATAAGTACATACCTATCTTCGAGAAACAATAAATAGAAAATATGTTAGGAAGAGCGATGAACACTGATGTTCCATTTTTTAGGTACTTATATGACCGACTTCGTGAGAGATCATCTCAACAAGATGAAATTTTAACCACCTTCCAAATTTTAATATAGCTACGAGACAAAAAAATTACGTATTTTTCTTTTGGTATAGCCCAGCACAAAAATGTCAATATAAAGCACTTAAAAACCAGCCAAGTGCCAGTCGGACTCACGCACTGAGGGTTCCGTACCAACTAACTGAATTAGGGGCCCACTTACTTCCACTTAGCCAAAATACCACAATATTAAATTGACTGCAAAAATAACTTTGTTTTTCATAGTGTTTGTATAAAGGACAAAGTTATATATGGGAATGTTAAAAATGTGCTATTTCTCAAAAACTACTAGTTTGATCTCATTCAAACTAATTTTTGTTGAAAGTTTTCGTTAGGATCTACATTATGTATTTTTTTCAAAATTTTTACTTGCTTAGTTTAAAGTTAGACACACACATTTTACCACTTTGGAAGCGTCTATCTTCCAATTGTTAGACTTTTGGAAAAAATGGTTCTAGGAACCCCTATGTCATTTTAAAAGACCTATCCATAGATATCCCATAGGCATAGATTATAGTAAAAAAATATATTTTTTTATGTTTGGGAAGACTCCCTTAAATATCATTTTTTTTATTTTTTGTATAAGAAATGTAAAGCGGTTAACAGGATACACCTACCTACCAAGTTTCAACTGTGTAATGCTAATACTTTCAGAATAAAGTGGCTCTGACATACGGATGGATGGATAGACAGACAGACAGACAGACAGACTTGACGAAACTATAAGGGTTCCGTTTTTTGCCGTTCGGCTACGGAACCCTAAAAAGGTCTGCCAAAATCTAAAATTTTTGGTACGGCCTCTTAACAACACTTTTTTACGCGATACGCATCTAATTCATTCATTACGATACTATTCATAAGTTTTTGATTTTCCCTTTATACCTTAACAGGCTTAGGACCGAAAAAATTTAAAACTATGTTGCGAAAAATATTTTTGGATGATAATTTGATTTGCATTTTTTACTTCATAAATGGGCTAGGTACTTCATAAATACGGTACTGAACGCCTATAAACAGTTTTAAAGATGATGATAAAGTCATCCAGTGGGTCTAGCACAAAGAACTATCGACTTCGAATCGTTTGCTTATCGAAAGCAAACGACACAAAGTTCGTGCTTTGTTTTGTAGTTCTCGTTTTGACCGCACGTTTCTCGTGCTGTTTAAGTTTTCATACGAATACGAACACCCAAACGATTCGAATTCGATATTTTTTCTTGCTAGACCCACTGTACATAAAATGTTTTTACGTCTAATATAATCTTTCGTTACATAAGTAATCTGGTTTCAAGTCTAGGCGGGGTTTATAAAAGTTTTTTATTCTTTTTTGAAAAGGTTTTCACGGTCGTGGTATTTCAAATTTTTTTTTTTGCTCTTTTGGGTTTGAGTACTTATATGCGAGCCAAACGCAAAACATTCCTTTCCTTGTTATCGATACACTTTATCGGCCAACGATACTTATGTAGTGCAATTAAAAATCGGGCCAATTACTATAATACATGATAATTCATTGGTTGTGTATACATTTTTAGCTGACGTGTTATTTTACTAACTAAAGTTTTTAGGCCATAATTTTTCTTCCTACGGACACCCTCCTCCCACTCCCTTAGTATAGTTAAGAAAAAAAAAACATAGGGGACAATTCACATGTAAGGGAGAAAATCTAAAAATCTTGACGACCTCTGTGGTGGAGTGTGAGTATCACATGTTCCAAGATCCTGGGTTCGATTCCCGGACGGGATAACGTAGAAAAAAAATTTCTATATTTTGTCGGGTTTCGGTGTCTGTGGTACTTCGTTGTTTCTGATTTCCACAAAAAATGCTTTAACACATTAAGCGCCACAGTTTATAAACAATATAATTTTAATTGTGTCTAGTCCTTCGGCAGTTAAACGCTTAAATAATTAAATAAATTTATTTAAAAAATATAAATAATAAAAGGAAAAACTTTTTTCAAGATTTTGTTTTGCCTATCTAACACTGCAAACTACTTCCTATCTAATAAACACCAAAATATGCCTATCTAATACTCAAGTCCCTGAGATTAACTGTGGACGAACAGACAAATGAACATGGTGAAACTAAAATTTCCTTAAACTCCGGAACTCTATAAATCAGTTTTTTTTATCGCGTAAAAAAAAGTATGTGGCAAAATAGTGTAAAAGGATTCTATATGGATTTAATCTCTGTTTATCAGTCATCATCATTCGAGTGAATTAACGCAATACTGTTGCAAAGAAAATGTTCCGATAACACGATCAATCATTATTGCGATAAAACATTGTATTCAATGCACTAAAACACTAGAATCGAAATTATTTAAGGAGCTGGCTCTTTGAAGATTTATTTAAGTGATTTCATCTAAGTCTACCTGTGACTACGAATGCTGTGAAGTATGCGGAACATCGAGCAAAATTAAAATATTAAAAACCATATAATTGTTTTCAACGATTTCAGAACAATGTCTGCGTATTCTCAATAAACAATGTTTATAGAAGTAAAATTTTTGTTCGAATGATTGATTCACAGCATCTAGCATGTGGACACGAGCTAATAGAAAATAGAGTAGTTGAAAATGGGAAAGCATACAAAATGTATTTTTCCTTTAGGAAAATTCGTAATTTTCGATAAAAAAAAATTCAAGGAAGTTTAAAAATTATAATCGTGCCGGTATACATTTTACAATTGTTATAAATATTATGAATGCCTGTATCCATCATTGCTATGGTAAGTTCAATTCAATTATGAAAGCTGCCCTGCAGTGGGATGATTGTAGGCCGTTACTTTACTTAATTTATTTATTTATTGGAAAAGATTCACCATTCTTTATTATGAATGCCTAAGTATGGATAAATGTTTGTTACTCATCACGCCAAAACGGCATAACTTCGGTACTAGATGATATTTGGCACAGAGATACAAAGACACGGGACATAACTATTATTATTAATTATAATTAAATTGAAAAGAAATAATATGTGCAAAATATAGATTCAAAATAAGTTCAGTTAGCAAAGTTACAGTGTTTGAATGATTTTTAATTTTTTATATGTCATTCCCAAAACCCGTGTATTTAGAAGGAGTAACTACTCAAAATTAATAGTCGATATAAAAGCTCTCAAAGTCTCCAACAGCCAGTTAGCAACTTCTCCTGGGTAAAATTACTTAGTTCGTACTTAGAGTAGCTTCTCCAATTTAATCTTTTGGCAATATTTATCTTATCTTATACTTTACCAAGCAATTGTTGTATATGTGTGTATTTCTTTTATTTATATCGGAAATGGCTTTAACATTAAATTCAAGTATTATTTTTAGATAAGGGTTTCAATTTTAAAAAATGACCTTTAAAGAACTATTTCTTGTACTCGTAGTAACGCAATTTTAAATTTAAAGCAGCCCAGGTTACTACTTTAAAATAAGAGACTCATCCAAGTTAAGCTTATAAGAATAGCACCCCTTGTCATCCTTTTGGTGTCGAAAGAAGCAACTAAAGCAGAAGACGGGTAACAGCGATTTCTCTCCATCATTGGCTAAACAGCGATCGCCAACCCACCTGCAAAGCGTGGCGATTATATTGATGCCTCGTTTTGGTAGGAAATGGTTTACTATCAAAACAGGCATTCATAGATATGTAATATTTGTAACAAAAGTAAAATTTATACCGGAATGATTGTATTTTTCAGATACCTTAAATATGAAAAAAAAAACAATGGACTCGAGTTTTTATCACATTATGTATAAGTTTTTTTAAGTCTGGTTCAAGTTATTTTATAGATCAGTTTTCGGCACAGATCGCACTCATGCATGACATGCTTATTTAGAAATGTCGAAACAGTTTACTTTTATTTAATTAATCTATCTACCGTCCTGCCTACACTTAAAATTAGTACATCGCGTAAAAGCATAGGGTAAAATATGAAAATCTCTTTTCTAAACCGTGTGTAAAGTCCTGGTAACTAAGATAATGGATACACGAAATCGGTAGGTAGGTACAATGGCCTTTAACTTTTTACTGTCCTGTTTTTGCTTAGTAAGGTTCCTGCCTTTCGAACAGTTTTCTGCCTTGTTGTAATATAGGTAATTTAAGACAATTCAAGACTTCTTACACAGTCCTATTAACATAATAATGATATTCATAAACAAGCCATGACATTCGTATAGGTCACACTGTTTATATTTGGCAAGTTCTACCGAACTGTAAAAATTTTGGTTTAGATACGAGTAGGTATATCGACAATGTAACAACCTAATGATACACATATTTCTAAAAAATGTTATCTACATAAAATATATCCCCATCATAGAGTTTGATTAAACAAAAGATTATTAGAGTTAATTGTTATGGGATTTTAAGGATTATCGGCATATCTGATCACAACTGGATCTTTTTTTTGCGTAGGTAGGTATTCAGCGCTTGCAACAGTGCAAATTTGGTGTAAGACTTTTTATGAGATCATTTATTGTATAACAGATAATTCCTGTTGAAGAGGCATGACACAGAAAAAAATCGGCCAAGTGCGAGTCCGACTCGCGCACGAAGGGTTCCGTAGCATTGACTAGGTAAACTACAGTAGGAACCTACATTAATTTAGTTAATGTAGTGCCTACCTGTTACCCTTTATTGAAATCGAGTGAAAATAGGCAAAAAATTTACGTTTTTTGTATGGGATCCCCCCTTAAATATTCATTTTATTTAGTTTTATTATTTATTATTAAAGTTAAAATACAACTGAGTGTTTTATGAATATTTCAAGTGCCTACCTGTTACCATTATTAATATCGAACAAAAAAGGGAAAAAAAAACGTGTTTGTTGTATGGGAGCCCCCCTTAAATATTTATTTTATTTTGTTTTTAGTATTTGTTGTTATTGCGGTAACAAAAATACATAACTAAAATTTGTGAAAATTTCAACTGTCTAGCTATCGCGGCTCTTGAGATACAGCCTGGTGACAGGCAGACGGAAAGACGGACAGACGCGGGACAGACGGACAGACAGCGAAGTCTTAGTAATAGGGTCCCGTTTTTACCCTTTGGGTACGGAACCCTAAAAAGACGTATTAAGTTTTTTTTACAAGTAGGTAACTAGAGTAAGAAGAAAAAAATTTATGTAGATCTAATTTACATTCCAAGTGTAAAGCACATAATATGATGCCCTCAATACGTTTTTTGATAAAATACAATAAGTTTTCCTCAAATGCTAACTGCAATGTTATTCTTATTCAAGTGCAGCTGTACTCAAGCAAGCTGTGGTTAGGTCAATGTTGCATACAACTGTTACGAAACAAGTGACCGAAGGTCATTACAAAGATCAGTACAATACAAAACACTGTTTACTGTACTAATAAATTGGTTTTTAAGATTTTAACTACAAACAAATAAATATTTTTTATGTAGAAAATCATTGCAACTGAGTCAGAATCAGGTGTAAATAGATGCAACCTATAGTTCATCGATAATGTTGCCAAATGGTAAAGGTTTATGGTTCTAAATTTAAATCAATTTGAATTTTCCAAACATATTTCGTCGTTTCAAGATTAATACAGTGAAACTCCAAATAAGGCAGAAGTTTAAAATATGTCTTTAGATACGCAGTAAGTAAAGCTGCCAGCTTAACAGCCGCATCGCTGTGGCTAAATGCGATGGCAGATTTTAAACATATACCTTTAAAGAGAGAGAGATGTGATACATCAAGAAGAGGTGAAACATCCCAAAAAATTTACTTTGACAAAAACTTCGAGAACGCTAAATGCTGCTTGGTAGAAAAAAAACAAGCAAACACGCACCCTAATTAACTTCTTTAAACTAGCTTCCTATAGTGACAGAGACTTTATAATGCAAACATATTCAGAGCTGACCTCAAAATTTAGAAGAGCCACGAACATAATTTATCTCAAAACTGTGTTTGCTTTTCTTTTTTATAGTCAGTTGTATTTGAAAGAATTAATCTAATACATAGTACTCATGAAGAGATAATGTGATTGAATGACTCATATACTAACTCATATATCAATGCTATACGTAAGTAACGCAAGGCTAATATTAAAAGCTTAGTTGCTTGGTAGTAATTAGCTTACATCGATGTAGTAAGTAATTAGATTAACGACAAAGAGATGGGCACATAATTTGTTTTTAAATCTCAGTAATTTAATTAAATGAACAAAATTATAAAAATTTAAATCAATGGTACTTATCAAGTACTAGCTGTTCCCCGCGACTTCGTCCGCGTCAATTTCCGTTATTATGATCGCGATTATTTTTGCAATATGTTTCACTCATGCTTCGCTCCTATTGGTCACAGCGTGATATTATATAGCCTTAAGCCTTCCTCGATAAATGGACTATCCAACACAAAAATATTTTTTCAAATCAGACTCGTACTTCCTGAGATTAGCGCGTTCAAACAAACAAACAAACAAACAAACAAACTCTTCAGCTTTATAATATTATATAGTATAGATATTGATTTACCTGTATAACTGGACAGATAAGTCCAGCGATAGGCTTTTATATCATTGCAGTTATTTTCAGCAATCTAATTTGATACCTAAATTGAATAAGGATACATTAAAACTAACTAGTCCGTCATCTTGGATTTTCCGCCATTTTGGATTTAGAATAATAGACTTGTTACACAACTAACTATGCATTGTCATAATGTGTATTCGAAATTTGGTTGATCATATCTGCTTCAAAAGCGTTGCAAGACGAATCACAGGAACACAGAAAACAAAAATAGTTACGTACATAGGTACGTACGTAGGTATGTACAATACATACGTAGGTATGTACAATACGTACGTATTTGTAAGTTACATTAAAACTTATAAAAGAATATTTACTAAAAAATTGACCCTGAATTATGCATATTTATTTGATCGTAACAACCGTAACTGGCGTCGTAATAAGGTCTTTTTTTTACTGATAATCTTATCGTGTTATTAACCGAGTCCACGGACAGACTTGTAAATGGTTTTATCATTAAATGTGTATCTATGTAGGTACTATTGGTGTATAGCTAAAAACGTTAGTCATCCATCTATATTATGAACCTTGATATTTTAACGAACGAGTTATTTGACGATGTGAGTTTAAATAGTCTTTACTTACACCCCTTCTTTAGATTTTTAAAATATATAAAGGCTACTCTTAAAACCGGCCAAGTGCACAAGGGGCCGCGTAGAATTAGTAAAGGCTTTCGTAACTGAACGTCGCGAATTTTAAATAGTACATACAAACAAAGGGTGTTTTATATACACGGTGCATTTTCAACCACCTGGAAAACGAAGCCTACGTTATGTAACCATTATGTATAACATCATGGCAAGGTTATTTAATTTATCAATAAAAATATAAAAAAAAAATGATACAGACTTTTAATTTTGTAACACGCCGTGACGCGCACAGGCGTATTTTTTGCTGCGGCGAGGTCCCGGATGAATGAACCTTACACAGCTGCATTCGTGCGCGTCACAGCGTGTTTCAAAATCAATAGCTAAACCAATACTTTATATTTTTACTAAAAAATATTTTCGATAAAAATGAAAATAACACTGCCAATATGTTATTCATAATGGTTAGATAACGTGGGCTTCGTTTTACAGGTGGTTCAAATTGCACGGTGTATATTTTAACAACATATCGTATAAAAATCAAAACATATGCAATCAAATGATATAATTTTGTGTAATATAACACTTTTTTAATATAATGATGGAAAAATATAATCTTAAATTACATAATTTTAATACGTATAAGTAACAATTGGGATAAAATAATTCAGTATAACAACCGTTTAATATAATTATATAACATTCACATGATATAATACCAAAATCAAACAAAATGTATTTAGTATAATAACCCTTAGAATAACGTTCATTTACGATAACACTCTTTTTGTATAACATTGAAAACATATAATGATTACTTGATACAAAATCGTCAGAATGCAGAATTTAAAGATATAATAGTACGAAATGCCATAAATAGGCAGGCTAGGATGTATGCATGCGTGCATGCAGGCAAGCAGCATGCTTGCAGGCAATCATCATGGATGCAGGCTAACAAGTATACAATCATGTATGCAAGCATGCATGCAGTCAGGCATGCAATCATGCATGCAGGCAAGCAAGCATGCATGCATTTATTTTGCTCTTCTCCGGCGCTGCGGGGAGTGCAGTCCTCGCTCGCAGTAACGAAGCTCGGGCGCCCATGCGAGCTGTAGCGGCTGAGGCTGCGGAAGTGAGTATAGGTGCCAGAGATTTATTACGCAATGGCGGAAGGACTGCACTTCCCGTAGCACCGGAAAAGAGCAAAACAAATGCATGCATGCTTGCCTGCTTGCCTATATGCATGCTTGCTCGCCTGCATGCATGATTGCATGCTTGCCTGCATGCATGCTTGCTTGCCTGCATACATGATTGTAAGCTTGTTATCCTGCATCCAGTACTTCCGCCCTTGCGTAACAAATCTCTGGCACCTATACTCGCTTCTGCAGCTTTGGCTTGCCTCTCCCTCTGCGCCTCCGGCTTTTAAATTGCACTCTAGAGTACCACAGCAGAAAGACCACGGCGAGTCGGAATTCAACCAAATTCTTTATTTTACCATTGTATATCAGTACGGTTATTTCTTTTAATCAATATTTAAGACGTTTTAATCTCAAATAATAGATATACGAAATGATGCGTATAACAAACAAATTTATATCAAATGAACGATATATAAAATTAGTTTTATTTGAAACGGTTTTATTTGTTCTGAATGTTATACTAAATGGTATTAAATAAAATGTATTTTATGTAAAGTAATCGTTATATCAAAAAAATATATATCATGTGTTGTTGTAATAAATAATTATTATATACTTATCACATGAGACGCACCCCAAAAGAAAATACTATTAGATGCTTTACGTAATCTATATTTATATAAATAAAAAACAATTACCGTAATGAAATGTACTCGCATCATTTCAGAATGGCTGCAATGGTTTGTATAATGATTTTTTTAATAACAAACATAGACCATTACAAACATAGCACAAGCAGGCGTCTCCACCTATGTTTTTAATTGTCTGCAAAAGGTCTCCTTTATCGTCAGTTAAATAATTTGAATTAAAAAGGTGCTTAATACTCAGTTTATTACAGCGAATAAAATAAATAGAATTTATCACAGGGTATGAGACGATAACAAGGAAACAACTATCATTCATTATACTACGAAATAATGTCGGTTATGAACACGTCTTATCTAAATTGCCAACTGGTCTTATTTATTTTATTTCTAGCCGTTGCCTTTTCAATATGATAAAGAAATATTTATCCCATGGAAATAGTGTATATTACGGGATATCAAATTACAACCAGATCTGTTCAGCCGCTCTGACTTGATTGAGTAAGAAATATTTATGAATTTAAGTATTTTTTTGCGTTATTTGAGCCCAATATTTGATAATGATAATAAGTCAGTCTTTGGCCATTGAACATTTGTTTATTACCAACTAAAAATTTCACCCCAAAGGCAAGGGTAGAAAAATACGAGCGTGCGTGTGTGAGAAACATGAAATAAGCTAGCAACTTTTAGTCGATACGATATATAACTTATTTGTTAATTAAGCTAAGGTAATTCAAACTTCAATTCTCGATGATACCTATTAAGTTTGATTCACAAACTTGATATAAAAAAACCCATCGGAGTATTGACCCATGTTCCTCGACGTTATCTTTACAAATATGGCGGACTGAAACGCGTTCATGCATCCTTGAAAACTGCGACAAACTATTGAATATTTCGTTATCTGTATTGTCTCTCTGTATCACCAGATAAAGTACAGGATTTATCAGTAACCATCAGAATAATCTATGGTTAGCTTACGGTGTAATTAATATTTATTTATATCAACAAAACTTTATTTACAGAGATAAAAAAATCATAACGTAAAGATACTGCAAGCACTAGACTTCATGTTTATTTACTAACCCTCAGAAGTTTGCTGTTAGTTAAGAGCAATGATATTTTTAAAGTAGGTATAGATGTGGTACCTTCATGGTAATTCGCGTATTAAATCTGTGCCGAGAAATCCAAAACTGCACACATTGACAAGTTTCACTGATAATAAACATAACAAAAGTTGCGAAATAGCATGAAAGACATGGCTATAATTGTTAATGATTAGGTACCGCTCGTGACTGCACTCGACGTGGACGTTGTAATAAATGCCTAATTATTATACATATATAATATTTGAGTCTTCATATCGCGCGCGCTTATACATATCTGTTTTGCTTTAATATAATATCATTGGTTAAGGGTATATCTTTAAGTACTTCTAGGCCATAATTCATTTTTCCGCAACTACCTATGTACTAGGTCATGATTGAAACATTTAAATGTATAGGTATCACATTCGATGACCACCCGACGACCCGGTAGGCGTAGCGGTGTTGTGGTCTGCCTACTTCGTAAAGGTTCGATTCCCAGCCGGGTCAATTTAGTAAACGATATTTATATATTTTGAATTTTGAATTGAATTTGAATTCCTAATTTGGCTATTGTCGTGTTTCTGATGGCCCGCTAAGCCGTACTTTCGTTGTATTATTAATTATGTTGTCGTCACATTGTTCAATCAAACAAAGCTCGGTTTGTCATTCACTGCGTTGTATTGTTAACACTTTCACGCAAGCAACGTATGTATACGTCAAATTGTGGTAGATGTGGTGAAGCACAGCGTATTAGTACGTTCAGCTAATAAGTGTTGTGTTGAACACAACGTAGTAGCACGGCGCCTGTTCATACTAATCTCTATTAGTTCGGTTGCTGTGCGACAACGCATCAAACTCTTAAAAATGTAGTGCTACACCGTGTCGGAAATTTTACACATCTTTGAAGACTCCATACACTGGCAGTGATTCGCTCCTTGTAGACGCACAACGTTACTATACGTCAATCAGCGCAGGTTACGTCATACATTCCGTTGACCTGTGCGAGCCGCAGGGGAAGGAGCGCGTGCGTTGCTGTCCACACAGTGAATAATATTACGCATAATCGTATTTTTTTACTATTTACGTAGTTATTACAATGTAACTATTCTAAAATCACTTCAATGGTCATTGATTTCTTATTACTTTTCAATATTTGTAAATATACGTCAGTATTTATACGTATATGCTCCGTTGCAAAACGGAAAAGTGAAGCAAACAGGTGACGACTTGGTACCCAAGGGACGGCACTAGAAGCAGAAGACGTAAAGTAACAAGATGAGAGGATGACTTAAATATTACCTTGAAATAAGAGTAGCGGCAGCCAGAAATCAGTGGAAAGAGTTGAAGGAGGCCTTTGTCGTAAGGCTTGCCTAAATAAGATACATTTTGTAATAGGTGTAGCACAGTATAATGTAAATATTTTGGAAATAAAGGCTTTATTATTATTATATGTATACGCCAACGTTATTACACGTTGTTGGGAATTGTATAGATGTTTATTAGCACTTTTTGGCACGACGTATGTATACGTTGACGTCCTATGACGTAAGTGCTTTATAACATAACACTAAATTCACGTGCTCTTAGCAGACCGTCTCTGGGCGTCGATCCAGTTTATATGAAAAAAATATGTGCGTAATCGCATCGAGCTCAGATAATAGCATGTTCGCATGAAAGTGTTAATTATGGGTGCGTAATTTTGCCGACGTAGATATAGAGTCCATTGCTCGTTCGTGACTATACATTACAATATTTTATTTGTTACTTCTACTATACAGGTGAAATTTTAACCACCTTCCAAATTTTTATATATCAATCTACGAGACAAAAAACGAATGACGTATTTTTTATTTTGGTATAGCCCAGTACAAAAATGTCAAGATAAAGCACTTGGAAAATGTCCGCCAAAAATCTAAAATTTTTGATACGGCCGCATAGCAATACTTTTTTTACGCGATGCGCATCTCATTCATTTATTACGATACTATTTATAAGTTTTTGATTTTCCTTTTATACCTTAACAGGCCAAGGACTGTAAAAATCGAAAAATATTTTCGGGTGAAATCTTGATTTACTTAAATACGATACTAAATGCTTATAAAAATTTTGGAAAGTGGTTAAAATTTCATCCTGTATAGATTCTTTGACTTATTTTAATGGTAATTGAGGGTAATACATTCTCATCCTTTCATAACTTAATATGTTATTTTAAATTGTATTGTTAGATACACAGTTTGTATAAAACATCTCACTCATTTTTTGTATAAGAGATTTTTGTTCATAAATATCCACCAAAATGAGCAATCAGAGATGTGTTATTTCGCTAGCCTTGCTTGTAATGGTAGCTAGCTACCTTGTGTCTCATCTCATAGAGATCTTAGTTCTTGAGTTGCTAAGAATAGAAAGCTAAAACCCTGTGTGATGCTCTAAGAGCTGATGGTACACGAAACTTCTTAACTTTTTTGCCGTGCATGGGATTATCCTTTAAGAATAATCTGATATCTTCTTATGTTAGAAACTCTTCAGTACTATTTGATATTGCCCTGTTTTCGCTGCGGTACACAAAATTAGTTGATTTTACATTACATTTTTGTTTTATGGTACTCGTAGAGCAAGGACATGAAAGGAGGACTACGTATGGAAGCGTGCTAAAGATGTGAAATAGATATTGGATACAAGTAGAGTGGTTTAAGAGACCTAAACAAATTATATTGTTTCTGTTGTTATTTGTTACATAACTGGACAAACAAAATAATGAATTTTCTCTTTGACCAGTTTATTCGATACTCGTCTTTATGGTACTTGAATGTTAACTTTTGTACATTCATTGCAATTTCCATTCCATATTTCCATAGCTATTTTCAATGGTAAGTTGTTAGACAACATATTAGTGACACCGAAAGCGTAATCGATAAAAGTATGCATTAATTAGTTTATTTAAGCAATCAACGTCAAAAATATCCAAAGATCGATTGGGCCGCCAAGTATTTTTTTCTTGATTTTTTTTAGCTTCACTTTCCAGCTTTTTTATTCTTAGTTGTTAATTACGAACAATAAGTTGTACCTTAATTGTCATATGTTCATACCTAAAATAAATATTGAATTAGGAACCTCCACTTTGTTTTGTCAATTGCAAAACGAATGGTAAACTATGTTGTATATATTACAACTTGTCCTGCGTTAAGATTCAAGTTACATATAAGAAAAAATTAACTCACGTGTATCCTGCTAGGATGTCCATTAGAGAGCTCTTGCCTGCGCCCGATTGACCCATGATGACGCTCAGCTCACCAGCGTTGAAGCTCCCGCTCATGTTGTTCAGGATACTTTTCCGTCCTGTAGCATATACATATCATAAATAAATTCGCCTAACAATCACATCTAGACCCAGACTAGACTAACCAATAAACATGCTAGTTCATCCATAACTATAGTGTTACGCAAGGTATGAAAGGAAAGGGACAGAATGAGAGAGATGAATAATTTTTGAATTTTAAATATAACATATTCTAGATAGATAGCCTTTCTCATAAGGTTTCAGTGATAGGTCCGTCGGAAAAAAAGACGTTTTTCAGGTGTAGAGGAAGTTGCAATAAAAACGTGCTGAAAAGATTGTTTTTTCCTTAATCCCTACAAATTTTGTACTGATTACTGTAGGTAATATTTAGTCACTTGTAATTAGTACATCCACTCATAATCGAAATGAATTGTTCTATTGTAAACTTTAAACACAACGCATAAAGCTAAGTTTCAATTTAAAAATCTGTCCTGAAGTGTAAAAGTGCTCACCACACTTTTGTCGCTTGAGAGATTCGAATAAGCAACCGTAGAGGCCATGCCACACTGGCGGATTACAAGCGTTTTCAAAGCGGAGCGGCCACGCAGCGAACACGCCGCGTGTGTGCGGCGAAAACGTCGCGGCTGCGCAGCGAATACGTTGCGGACGCGAAACAATTTCGCCGCGGAGAGAAGCGTGGCCGCCATTTTGTACACTCGCATACCGAAATCTTATCTTTATTTTTTATGTCACTTTGAATCAGATGTAACAACTCATAAAATGTAGGTCTTGACATACGCAAGCAAGAGAAAAAATTGTCTTGGATTAGTTTTTATTCTTCTGCAAAACGACACAGTAGTCGCTTTCATTCAGTCGATTGGTTGTTATTGGATCCTCCCAATATCTTCGAAGTATTGGTTTACGTTTCTTGCGTCGTCGAAGTAACAAAGCTAACAGCAGTATTTCTCGTTGGAATCCATTCTGTTACTGAGTGTATCGTTCGCCGCTCACTCAAGGCGGAAACGTTGCGAATCCGCGACGCGTACGCTCCACGTCCGCAACGTGTTCGCTGCGTAGCCGCGACGTTTTCGCCGCGCACCCGCGGCGTGTTCGCTGCGTGGCAGCTCCGCTTTGAAAACGCTTGTAATCCGACAGTGTGGCATGGCACTTAGTCGTGTAGTCCGCGTTGGTGATCGTCACTAGTCACTGGGGAGCATTTGAAATGTACCCTCCGTAAATGTAGAAAATAATGGACAACTAAGAAAAATAAACTTGTTAATTATTTTCTTAACGACGTAAAGCATAAAATAACCATTAAAGTTCTTAACTCATGATTTTTTAACATGACGATCTACAAGGTCGAGTGGCGAACATACCGATATTCTAACGCCAGCTACTGAGTTCCCGGATTCGATTTCCGGATGGG
The DNA here is from genome assembly GCA_949315895.1 of Anania crocealis. Taxonomy (NCBI): domain Eukaryota; kingdom Metazoa; phylum Arthropoda; class Insecta; order Lepidoptera; family Crambidae; genus Anania; species Anania crocealis. The sequence continues at coordinate 6,560,259 of OX438856.1, forward strand.
TCATAAAATAAAAACGTATTTCATTTCTATATTGTCTTGGGTCCGGGTGTCTGTTGCACATTTGTTGCCATAGATTCCATAAAACATGGTGCTTTCTTGTGCATCTGTATGGTGCATCTTTACTTTCCGAACAGAATAATGTTTATACACATACTGCATACAATTAAACCCTTCTTTTAACCCCATTAAGGGATAATATCAGTTTATAAACTTAAAAAATTATGTCTCAGGCGGGACTCGAACCCGCATCTCCTCGCATGCCGGGCGGGCGCTATACCATTAAGCCACCGAGACACTGCGACTCAGCGCGAATTTTTCAAGCATATTCTTAACGCTCTGTAAGCCAGCGTTGCTTCATCAAATGTTAGGTGTTTGCACCCTTAACACCCGAAAGAAACATCTTTGCAGATCAGTATATATATAATGATGTTTGACAGTTAGTTAAGATGAAACAGCTATTTATATACTTTATTTGATATTTTAGCAATTAAATTGCAATTATAATATCAGTATATAACCTTGAAAAATTATGTCTCAGACGGGACTCGAACCCGCAGCTCCTCGCATGCTTAAAATCCCTTGAAGGGATTTTAAGCACAAAAATTATATACTTTATTTGATATTTTAGCAACTTAATTGCACTTATAATATCAGTATATAAACTTGAAAATTTTTTTTTGAAATTTTTTTTTTTTTTTAATTTTGTCTTTTTTTTTTCCCGCCCGCCTGAGACAAAATTTTTCAAGTTTATATACTGACACAAAAATTATTTTATGTAGTTTTCAGAGTTTAATAAATTCTGATTTTACATACCAAATTTCATTTAAATCGTTTAATTATTGATTGCCCATTAAAACTTTCATCCCCATTTACATACTTTCTGAAACAAAAATAATCCTATGTTTTATTCCGTGACAATAACTATACCTATGTTAACTATACTAAATTTCATCCGTCAAAGGCCCGTATTGTTTGAGTTTATTCATTACAAATATACGAAAATATAAATTGTGCGCCGTTGAACAGCGAGCTGTTCAACAGCTCGCAGTGAAAAAAATATTAGTATCGCGTATTATATTATCTGTGGTATCGCGAAGTTCGTTGTTGAAGCGGCGGCATTGCCCGGCGGTACACGTTTTTCCAGTGGTACAACAGCGCTATTACCAGACAAAACTGCCCACTAGCAAAGAAAATAAAGTTTGTCTTTATTTTCTTTGCCACTAGTCACTAGCGGGTTGAAAAATATTGGAAAACCCCTGCGCTAGTGTATTTTCAAGCGCGCGCGTCTGAACAACGCTGTTCAAATGAGTTACTCTAAAACGAACCTAAGTATAATATAAGAAAAATAACGAAATACATCAAAAGCTATTTTTTTTAAATATACTGTAGTACTGTTCAATAGGTTTACTTTTAACTAAAACTAAGACGGTCATGTATAACATCTCAGACTGGTTTCTGACGCGCCGTCGAAGAGCGAGCGCTTGAATAGCGGACCAGTCTTATTATCGCGCTTTCTGTCTCTTGTAGCAGCGCGCAGCGTTTCTTGCCCAGAGCGGTTCGCGTTTCACTCAAAACGAAACGTTTGTACGTTAAAACTCGTGACTCTAAAACCAGCCTTAATCGTCAGGCTTACTGAAGGTCTACATAACACTAGTTTGCTCTATTCTGCCTTCACACGGAATCGTGACCGAGTAATATGATTATGTAACGGATTAGGAACTACTAATACATTGTTCCTTTCCATATTCTAAAATCAATCAATACCTACTTTTATTTCGATGTTCTGTTGTACCTATGAAACACATCAATTGTATGCTAATTTGCTCAGGGTTATTCCGAAATAGCATGTGAGTATGTCGAAGATGAAATTTTATTACCATTTTCAGGTATTATGTAATTAAATGAATAATAAGAACAAAAATCATACATAAGTAAGTGTTCATATTCATATTCATTTAATCACTTTATAACACAACAGCAGACAATATAATAGGCACAGAAAGATGGTTAATAGTTACCTATGCTATGACCTCGATGAGATATGCGTGAATTACATTACGAATTAAAATGTTTATTAATTTAGATTAATTAAATTACGGAAATACATATCAATAAATACAATTTAAAAATGAATTCTTCAAGCTTAGTCAAAATCATTTTACATGCATGTCAATTTATTTCAAATAAATGGATAATAAATAATAAGTCAAAGAAATTAATTAATTCGAATTCGATAGTTAAAAACATTAAGTATCTTAATTCTGATAAAAAAAATAATTTTCAACGTGAAGTGGTATGTCAAATAAAATGTGATTAATAAAATATTACAATTTCTCATTAAAATATTCATTTGTGTCATAATATGCCTTAAGAATTTAAAATCTCCTCAACTCTTGGTCAAATTTAGTACCTTGGAGGGCTTTAATAAAGTTGGGCAAATGATTATGCACCTTGACAGACAGCCAATGCGTCACGCGGCTACAAAGTGCAAGTATATAAGAAGAATACAAAATAAGAACATTACATAATGAGAACAAAAATCTTACATATTAAGAAGAATCGACAGTCGTTGGGGCGAATCTGCAATCTATTGTCGTTTGCATATGAGTTAACTTATAGTAGGTATTATCATAGGGAAAATTTCTTTCCCTATGGTATTATGATGGTTTAAATACAGGGGGTACCTAGTTTGGAATAAGTCGAAATAAAATAACTTTTGACTGACATAATATGAAAGAATCATGAAAATATAAACTAACGCGGGTTATTATATTGTTATTCATAATATACCTATCTTTCTGTGTATAGTTCAGGTCTTGTCTTGCTTGCCATGTTTTGTAGATTTGTATTGAATGTAACAATCACGAGTGTCAATCAGCTGGTAGTTTTTACCGAATCAATCTACTATATTCAAATCGGAGTGATTTTTAAAGTTCAATAGCTTGACGAAAGCGATCGAACACTACACATTCAAAATAAAGTCTTATTTATGGATTTAACTCTCGTTTATTAGGATTTTACTTTGTATTATGACCGGTAATTTTCATTACATAAGCACTGATTAATCGGTCCTCAGCTGAGTACATGATTCTTCAAAAGGAGGATTGAAGGTAATCGTAGTGTTTGCTATAGTTGAGGGAAGACAGTGCTGCCCGTCTGAGTAAGGCTCTTCTTACCTATTACGACATCCATATAATTAATTCATTCATTCACATTTATATGGACAACATCACACACATTGCTCTGATCCCAAAGAAGGTAACTATTTCAAGAACTTGTTAGTGGTAATCAGAAAGAACGGTGGGACCACAAACACACAGACCCGAGAAAATATAGATACCTTTTTTCTGCATTGTTCCATACTGAAATCGAACTCGGAGCAAGCGACATCTCGAAAACCGGTGCGTACGTCACTCTACCACAAAGGTCTTCAAACAGAATGATTAATCTCTTTTGTTTTTTTGCAGTAGCTTTAAATGTTAACTTCCTTTAACATTATGTATTACTTTACTACAAAAACAAAGCTTAAGTAACCCCTATTGTAAATTTTTTACAGCTTAATGGTTATTTAGTGATTCAAGTACTATTACTCATTTAACGCTTCGTTGGTCTAGTGGTTTGAATACCGGGCCAAGATCTCGGGGTCCCAGGTTCGATCCCCGGGTCGGGCAACAAAAAGTTCCGAATTTTCAAACTTTGCTCAGGTTTTTGATCACCAACCCGCATTTGGCAAGCGTGGTGATTATGCCAATTCCCATCATTGCAGTGGTAACTTGAATTCAATGATGGAGGCCTTTTCCCTGCAGTGTGATGTTACTTACTTTACTTTACTCATTTAAAAGATAAGTCGAAAAATATAAGCCACTGTACTAACAGTATAACAGATACAAAACATAGGTATTCTTTAATAATTATTTCACAAGTTGTTAATCTTGTTGTTACTATAATTTAATGTTCTGATAATTATCAGAATTCGTAGAATTTTGAATTTCGAATTTCTTTTGAAATGCGCCATAAAACTGCTTATTTCAAGATTTTAATTTTGGTCCCAAAGGAATAGTATTTGAGCATCGGGATCACCGTTGGGTCTGGTGTTTTTCTGTGCAACAAATTTTTCATATTATTATGCTAAGATTAGTTATACGGTTTGTAGACCATTCGTTATATACGCTATTGAAATGGAATGTTGTTATCTGGGTTGGGAACAAGGAAGGCGTTATAACAGAGGACAATGTCATTTGTTTCTTACGCCCAGCCTACGTTGTTCCTCATTGATACGGGTGGTGGGCAGAAATGGGAATTACTACATAATAGCAGGCAGAAATGGGAATGACTACTCAATCTTATGTCCTTTAGCAACCGGTGAAAAATTTACGAGGCTCTGAAGTTAGCGCGTATTTTTTTATGTTAATATGAAGAGCTAGGTTTTAGGTAGAGTAAATTCATTTTAAAGTAAACGATGAAAAACTAAGACAATACCTACTTTGACTTAAAAGAAAACAATTTCTTCGAAAAAAAAATCCTTCGTAGGTACCAAACAAAATATATCAATGACGATTTTCTTGACGTCCCTATTTTTTTGTACCTACTCAATTCATGCATAACTATCTACTAAAAAAAAATAACTTCGTATTCGTACTGGCGATGTGCGTGTTCGTATACTTACGTGTATTTTATGTTCAAGTGACTGTTAAGATAGAACATAAAACGCTTTACGTACCTAATAATCGTTTCTTGTGTCACCTTAAGGTCATTTGATTTGGTCTTCACTATATTTTGTTTTAGCAGCAGCACTGAAAATTGCAGCAGGTTTTCTATTGCGATGTATCAGATGCAGCAAATTAACAGACTGCAGGCTTACTCTTGACGAGTTCGAGTTACGATCAAAATCGAATCGACGTCGAGAATCAGTGATTTGGTACTCTGGAAAGTGAACCCGAACCTTTGGGTCGCTGGTGATTACGTCATCAACCGCCATTTTAGATCGATCTCGACTCGATTTTGATTTCGGTTCGATCGAGTTCGGGAGTAGTATATCATCGAGTTCAGATTTTGACTAGGTCGAATCGAGATCGAACTTCTAGTTTAAATCAAATTCAAGATCAGCGAAGACTTGGTCCTTTTTTGGGCCGTACCCAATCCTGAAAATCAATTAGATAACGGTGTATCCGATCGCCGTTATAATTTTTATACGTATAGCGATATACGTAGATTCACCTTTTTAAAGTTAACGTCAAATGTAATTTTATGTTTTTATCATTGATATATTGCTCGTTAGACAAGATAATTAATTTTAATGATTTTTTATACAATGTAAGTTGTAAAGTGCTATACAGTGTCACAAAACAAAATGTATTTCAAGACCTATTCTAATTGTATGGGTGTTGTAATGATCACCACCAGCAGAGTACAAGCAGCAGCGTCTATTCTTCACTATTTTGCAGACTACAAACTTGGAGGCAAGATCCTCCTTGAAACTTTACCTTGAAAGTCACCATTTCCAAAATGATGAATTTTGCAGGGTTATACAGTTGAATTGAACAGCGTTTGAGAAAGTTAGCAGAATCTTTTTATAGAAAATTTCTCAAAGTCTGAAGACGAATGTGTTAAAAAAGTGTTTCCTTTAATCACATTCCACGGTGCAACTGGTGCACATTTGCAAAGTTACTCAGCGGGCAATGTTCGGCATATCTTTAAAGAATAAAATCAGGATCGAGGTTATCCAACAGAGAACTAAGGTAATTGATATAGCTTAAAAGGCACTAACCGTTGCATTTGTCGAAGAACCAATAAGCTTATTAGACGTGTTCTTGAATGAAGACCGTGACTTTGTGAACGTAGGGCGCCGTACAATAAGGTGGACTGGCAGCGGATGAATAATAGCCTAGGATCGCTTTTGATTTGTGGAAATGAGAATTATTTAAAGTAATGGGGATAAAAGTAACCTAGGATAAAAGTAGCTATAATATGATGTTCCAGCCTATTATGGGAGATAGCCTTGCAAAACTTTACCTAGATCCGTTAACCGTTCTTGCCTAGAGTCAATCTAGCCTAGAAAACATCTATACTTCCTTACCAACTTCCGCATCTATAATACAATTCTTTTTTTCTAATAACCTAAATGTTTATAAATACTTCTATGTTTCGTATAATTATTGGTATCTATTGTCATATTGTGTAAAGTTTGATGGTAATAGCTGAAGATTTAATAACTAGACTTTTCGTAGGCCTGGTCAAGCGAAAGAGGATTAAAAGCTTTTCTGATCTTTTAATTGCTTTGTTCTGGACAGCTAGGGCTACAAGAAAGATTTTGATGTTGGAGATATTGGAATTTAACTATAAACTTTGACTTGTGGTTTGGAGTTTTGTGACTTATGACTTTATGTCCCTCTACAATTAACAGTTCTGGTGTTTAATGATTAACTGAGTTGAGGATAGATCATTCAATCTTATTTTATGAGTGATTTTATTACACAGCAATCTACATATAGAAAAAAGGAAATGTGAACTTGAAAAGAAAGCTTTTAAGCCGGCTACTTACAGCCCCGAATACTCGAGTGCCTTTTTGCATTTCAGTGGATCTGGTTAGGGTTGCATATTAAATGAAAAGATTACCTACTTTGGAAGACTGCGATTCTAACTAATCAAAATATTTTTTTGGGCAAAAAGCTAGCACAGTAAAGTTCGATCTTACTTGATTTTAAATGTAATATTCTACCAGTAACATGTTTTAGTGAAAAAAAATCTTCTTCTCAAATATTTTTAAAGTATTTTCCGTCAGTACTTAAGATATATAGCGTATTCAACTTTCTACTTTTCAGTTATTCTCACAAATATGGAATTAATACTAATAATAGCTAATCTTTAATCTTACTAATTAGTACCTAACCAATGTAGCGATCACAAAAAATAATTGAAACAATCAACTTATTTGAAACACATTGCAACACTATGGTTTGTTGTGGTTGTCAATAGCGTTGTTTTGTTATGTTACTTTGCTTAGATGGGTGTAAGCTGTGGGTGTAAGTATTAAGTTCGTATTATGTTTGTTATATCGTAAGTAAGTACACATAAAATATTGTAGGGAAGTAATGAACTACACAATAAAAAAATCTCAACACTCTTGTCTAAACGTAATTTATGTTTGAAGTAAACGTTCCTATCATTGTTTGAATGCAATCGTATATAGATAGGTACAATGTTACTTACTGGTCGACCGCATTACAGTTTGTAGCAAGCACTATCTTACCTTGATACATAAGTGTAGATTGTTAATGAGTTGTGTGATATTAATTCAGTTTACAAATGGTGTTCCTAGTGTAAACAAGATGTGATCGAAGGTTCGCTCACCTCTAGCTAAGATGCCATGTCGCACTGTGTAGTTGATGTCTTCAAAAGAAATGTTTAAAGAGTCGTACACTAGTGATGTGGAGGTAGTTTCCTGCGACTCTGAATTTTCGCTGCCCATTTTGTTAACACTAGCACAGCACAAGGTAATTATAACACGGAAACTGAACTTTTAACTTCCATTGCGCGGATCGTGAACACAAAGGAGCGTAAGCAGAGACGCAGATTGCACGCACGTGCAGCGCGGGCGGCCCAGTGGCGCACTATGCCCAGGCGCAAGCTAGATTATCGGTCGTTCTCCCCCCACTTGGTAGTCAGCTGTGTAGCACCCGAGCTCCAAACACATGATTGCCGATATCGCATACAGACAAAGAGATCGGACACATGGCGATGCCGGAATCGTTGTCGACGGAATCAGTTCCTCTCATCCAATAAAACAGAACTTTGTGTTTGTTTGTTTTATTTAGGTGATTATGACATTTCATTATTAGTTAAGGAAACTGTGCCTACAGCACTAACATACTATTTACCTATAAACATTTACAGGCCTTCTAATTAGATTTCCTAGAACAGCAGTCCTACATAGGTTTTAAATAGGAATCGAAATTTTTCATTTATTGAGACGTTAATTGCAATGAAAGGTTGCTTAGTGATTCAAGACCTTTGCTAGCGTGAAATATTATGTGATGTATTTGGAATATTAGCAGCGAACGTGTTAACGAAGTTTGGACCTCTTGTACTTGAATTTGATCACTACTGTTGCGTAGGTACCCTATTCGTTTAATGGAAAGTTGTTTGTTTTTGTTAACTAACTTTTAAAAAAAAAATTTTTATGCTAAAAAACTGTGTTAAATGTTAGTTAGCTCTATTCTTTATTTTGAAATTTTTTTTTCTGTATGTCGAAAATGACTCCTTTCAAATTTAAGAAAAGCTTTGAAAATTTTTAAGCCCATGTATACCTATTTATTTTGTTGTGTTTATTAGTTGTAAAAATTTGTAGTAAGTAGAATGATTGTTTAGTTGTGTACATAGAGTCGTTCAAAGTTGTTTTAAAAATTGTAGGGTTTCAGACAAAACTTTTATTTGGCATCAGGCATCAGGACAAAAGCATTTAAACAACAATTTACCCATATCAATTTAAAAACAACATAAAAACAAAAACACAACATTAAAAAAAACTCCAAAATGGTCCGCGCATCATTTGTCGTGGCAGTTTATGGCATGTATTTAATAAGGTAAACAAGACGTAAACAAAAGAACTAGTGACAGAATTAAAAAAAGAAAAAACATAGATACTGATGAAAATAATTCATCATAAATAAAGAAATAAATAGAGTAATATGCACAAAACAGGAAGTTATAATGAAAATATAATGAAAATTAGAAATAAATATATAAAAAAACACAGAACCGACAGAAAAGGTTTTAATTTGTTTACTGTAAAAAAATAGTTTCTAGTTTTTCAATACTATAATTTTTAAATTCGTTTTGTATCGATATTGTAGCATAACACTTTTTAGCGCAGGTGTTTATTAAATAACTTTTTACAATTAATTTACAATGTGTCTTTATCTTACTTAATTTATCTTACATTAAATAGGCAGGTACCTTCTCTTAGTTTTTAGGATAAGATAAAGCATAAAATCCGTTTCAATGGTAAAGGAAATCAATTTAACTATTAAAAAAGGTATGTGTAGGCAAGGTATTCTGGTGGTGCCCTCTGTCTAACGACAATCGTGGTGGGGATGAGGACAGGTTAGGCGGCTTGGCAGGGGGTCAATATTGTCTCAAGTAAAGTTGACGTGGGGGTAGGCTCTCCTTCCCTGACTCTAAACTGGGTGGCGCTGGCTTATAATTAGGCGAGCCACAGCCTTTCTGAGACTCCGGAGCATGCCAGTGGCCATGGGCCTAAAGCGAAACCCGTAGTCTCGGTTCATAAGGCACCGGAGGGATACCGCTAGTTTTTAGTGGAAAACGGACCTCATGTGGAGGTCCGGAGTGCCACATAAGCTTAGAAATGAAAAAGGCGAGGTATGGCACCTTAGTTACTATGTTAGTTACTAAAATAAATAAATATTTAAGACATGCCTCACTGGGCCACACAAAGCCATCTAGTCCCAAATTAAGCTACTATTAAGTACCCTGTCGTATGGGGTACTAGACAACCGATAATCTTACTTATATTCTTTTTTTTTTGTAATTACATACTTATAATACATAGAAAACACCCAGACCAGTACAAACAGACATGTTCATGCACACAAATATTTGTACTGTGCGGGGATCGAACCCGCGACCCATGGCTCAGAAGCAGCGTTAACTACCGCTGATCCAAATGGTCGTCAACTAGCTTAGTTACTATTTTGCAAGGACACCAGGCAAACATTTATTAACTATCTTTTCTGATCAGTTTCATATAAAAGGTCTGGCTATAATATAATACCTTTTATATAATGAATAAATAAATAATAAATGTGGACAACATCACATACATTGTTCTGATTCCAATTTGAAAAACTATTTAAAGCATTCGTATTTTGGAAAACAGAAACAACGAAGATACCACAATCACCCAGACCCGAGAAAATGTAGAAAAACTAATTTTTTATACATTGACCCGTCCCGGGATCGAACCCGGGACCTCGGAGCAGGCGACACCTTGAAAACCGATGTGTACGCCACTCCGCCACGGAGGTCGTCAAAATGATCGTAAATCGTATTAGGTATATGAAACTGATCAGAAAAGATAGAGAAAACAATCATCATCTTTATCTTCAGCCAACTTCAGACAAAACTGGACAAAGGCCTTTCCATAAAGAGTTGGTCCTGTATTTAGCCATAATGCCACTGTACGGGTTGTATTGTTGATCGAAGAAGAGAAGTCGTTTTTATAAAGAATCTAATTTTCATGATTACCATAATAATAATAATTTAAAAGTATTAAATACTATCCCATGGGAAAACGGATGAATAGATCTAGATGAAATTTGGCAAGGGGATAGATAGATTATAGGCTCGAATAGCACCTTTTTTCATAGGCTAAAATTTTTCATAGTACTACATTAGTTTGTTTTACTTTTAAATTACACGAGTACAAATTCGCGGGCAACAGCTAGTTCCGGTGCTTGTTTTAAGTTAATAAAGCACTAAACAGGGATGTTTGGAAAAGTTTGGATGGATCTTGGCAGATTTAATTTAATTTTTTTAACAATTTCTTTTTTGTAAAATTATTAAATAATACTATGGTTCAGCTATTTATATTGAAACACGCTGTGACGCACACAGATGTAGCTCTATGTAATGTCCATTCAACCGCGACCTCGCCGCAGCAAAATAATATACGTCTGTGCGCTTTACAGCGTGTTACAAAATTAAAAGTTTGAATCTAAATTTAGTATTTTTCAAAAATTATTTTTATTAAAAAAAAATAACACTACTATGATGTTATACATAATGGTCCAATAACGTGGGCTTCGTTTTCAATGTGGTAAAAAAAGCACAGTGTATTATTAACTTGCCGTAGTTTTCGTGCCTATAGTCACTTTTTTATTCTCAATGTCAAATGTAAGTCACATTGTCTAAGCTACCAGTTCTTTTTGTCTAAGCTTCTGTCTAAGAAGTCCGGACGCCCCGACCGACAGCCATCACGCTCGAAAGGCGAGTTCCACCATCGCAGTTTTACTTATGGAAAGAAGAAGGCTGTTCCTCTTCTGGTAGAACCCACCCATTTGTGCCTCTGAGGGCGGGAACGCGTGGCTATTTCTAATTCGTGGCTGATTCTATTTCTGGTCGGATCTATACAGTATGAGCTACAACAGAGACAAATTCTTACTTTGATTTTATATTTTATCTATAGACATGCTACGTATGTGGAAGTCGTTACGATAGATAAGCGATAAAACGACACGCAGGTGTTAATATTATCATATAATATATTGTTGTGAAGATTTACGGGCTTATTCGACTCATCCAACACCAACCACATCTTAGGTTTGAATTTTTCATTTACATCATTCTCAGCCTGTCAGTTCAATGCCGGACATAGGAGATGCTTTAAAAGGTTGTTTTTCAAGAAATAGAAATAGAAATAGAAAATCTTTATTGCTATTAAAGTGATAATTTTTTGTGGTGGTTTTATTCATAAGTGTCATATTTTCTATTGACAGTTTTGTTTTAATTGCTCAAAAATAGTTTGCATTACGTTGTTCAGTATACATAATCTATAAAGCTATTTATTTTTAACCCATATTTAAACATTTATAAACCATCTCTTTTGTACCTGACAATAACAATATGTTTGTCAGTATACAGTTGCACATTTGTACTTTAAGAGAATTGGAGCGGATGAAGACTTTTTTTTACAGAGTAACCTCTTCACCCTCTAGTTGAGTTATGCAACCATAGTACCTACAGACTACGAGTATACCTACATTTTCTATTTATAAATAAATAACTTATATTAGTATATAAACTTGAAAAATTATGTCTCAGGCGGGACTTGAACCCGCATCTCCTCTCAATCCGGGCGCGGCGCTATACCATTAAGCGCGCCCGAATCGCGAGGAGATGCGGGTTCGAGTCCCGCCTGAGACATCATTTTTCAAGTTTATATACTGATATTATAATCGCAATTAAGTTGCTAAAATATCAAATACAGTATATAAATAGCTGTTTCATCTTAACTGACTGTCAAACATCTGCAATGATGTTTCTTTCGGGTGTTAAGGGTGCAAATTCCTAACATATGATGAAACAACGCAGGCCTACAGCGAAAAGAATATGCTTAAAAAATTGACGCCTATGACGAAGTGTCTCGGTTGCTTAATGGTATGGCGACGCGCACTGATTGCGAGGAGATGCGGGTTCGAGTCCCGCCTGAGACATAATTTTTCAATTTATATACTGATATTATAATTGCAATTAAGTTGCTAAAATATCAAATAAGGTACAAAAAACTTATATTCTAACAAACGTTGGGTAGGTTCTAAAATAGAAGAAAACATAACAAATAATATTTCAAAACCATGTTTTAATGTTTTCATTAGGACTAAAATTTTAAATATTTTTACGAGACCATATAAAAATAAATACTTTTATCATAGACATGAAATAAGATTTGCATACACAGTCCAGCACATAAATGACATTTCGAACTATCCTCGAATGAATTTAGGAAGCTATTAGTAAGTTTTATATCAAACGTAATGCAAATTCAACCACACATTCAAGCAAGCAAACGTTCAGTAGGTGCTTTGATAAGGACGTTTCTCAGTAATTGACTGTGAAGCTAGTATTTTATTATACGTCTATGATACTTCTCATTAATCCTAATTGAGATATAAACAGAAAATTAGAACAGAAAAGAGTAAACCAATTACGATTTAGTCCAAAGATACTGGCAAGAGATTATAAGAAAACATTAACTTAATTTACAAAATAGTTATCTCATGTTTGTCTTTAATTAACTTATGAGATGAGATAGTTATTTGAATGTTCGATTTTAAAGTAATGTGTGTTTCATGAAAGGAAGCAATTAACTTATATCAATGTATTTTGTTACTCATAGGATAAACGATAATCACTTAATAATTACATGCATTTTAACTGGATGAGAACGATATTTGAACTTTTTGGCCGATTCATATCAAATACTTAGTCAAAATATTTTTCTATAGAAAATCGATGAGACACATTTAACATTTGTATCGATGAAGGCAAGTACGGCTAAATGTCAAATTGTATAAGTATCACAACTTTACAAACATACAATTTAAAAAAATATATTTTATAACTACAATACCTATAACCTAAACATTCGCAGTCCCTTAATATCTAACCGATAGCAAAAATAAAGTTTATAAATAATATTTAAGTACAGTTTATGTCATAAATTAAATAATTTTACCTGTTCTACCTATGATAAGTTGCGTATAACTAATTATCAAATATTTTTTTTATTTATTACAATTATTATAAGATCTACAATGGAGTATCGCTATACAAAGCACTATCACCGTTAAGTTAACGTAAATTCTCAGACCAAAAAAAAATACTAAATTATTGTTTACATAATATTCGGTGAATGACGTACCTATCAGTAAAACATCACTTCAAACACTTGTCTAGTATACTCAACATCATTACTATACAGGGTGAACGACAGGGTATGCTGAATCAGTTCTATATTCTGTATAGATCATAGATTTAATATACTGCTGTTAGATTGGCAATGAAAAGAGACAGAATATAATGCAGCTATATGATAGAACGAGATAGATCACAGGGCCGTTCACGTACACGCTAAGAACCCGTAGTGTTTTTCTGAGTTCTGACGTTTGTCACGCGCAACACAATATTCCCTTTAGTTTTACTAGTTTCATTTTTATTATTGTAAAAAAGTGTCGAATTGATGTATTTTCATTATGGTTACATGTTCAGTACCTGGAAGTAACTCATCTAAAAAAGGGAACCAACATAATTGTACATTTCACACGTCAACACACAATCGCGATTATCAGCAGCAAAATGCAATGTTTCAGAGCTTTGACTAAAGTTTTGTATACTAATTGATAGGGCATTTCATCAGAACAAGGATTTAAATTCATATGAATTCAATTAAAAATAATATCAAATACGTGAATTTCAGCAATTACTAACGTCACTTTTGTATTTTAGTGATTGAAGTTGTCGATGATATCTTATCGACATTTCATCAGCTGACATATTTCACATTGTAAACCCCATATAGCCTAAATTGTTGAAATACGTTAGAAATGGTTGAAATTGCCGAATAGAAAAGAATGTTCGCCCAATAAATATTCGAGCATTTGCAGTTTACATTTGGACCCTAAGTGTTTTTAACACAGAGGCGTTCAGCCTGTAAAATTACGCTCTGGGTCAATCTCCATATTGTTCTAGCCCCCATCAATCCCCATTACTTAAACATTAAATATATGTATATTTAGTGTACGTTTGTAATGTGTAATTGAAAAATAAATATCAGTTTTATTTCAACTTTGGCGATCGCGATCGCAAAATGAGGCAAAATTGTTAAACACTGGCAAGTAAAGCCTACGATATTTTTTACAATAAATTGATTTTGTTCGGGGATAAGTAATTATAAAATAAAAAACATATCTAGGTATTTACTTGCAGTTTTTTGGCGTTCTTTTAATAATACTAAAAAATAAGTCACCTGCGTCAACGTACACTGTGTCGATGGAATCGATATCGAAAGCAAGCAGACAATGCAGTACCTGCACTATTTATCTCACGCACATGCTCACTTTATGCACACTAGCGTAACCTAGTTTTGGTCTCTTTTTCAGGATTCAATTGCCAATCTATCATCTATATTAAATCTATGGTATAGATTAAGTCATTAATAATTCACGTCAAATTCAGATCTGCTGATACACGAATCGCAGTGATATGTAATACATAAATTATCGTTAATCTAACTTAACATAAAAGTTGTATAGTTCTGTTCGACATTCTCATATCATTTTCTGTAGTAAACGATTGATATACATTTCGGTTTTCATTATAACAGTACAAGTTTAGTTTTATAAATATTTTCCGTTGCAAATTTTTTGCACCCTAAAATACCTACTATCTAACTTACCTTTCTATACGTTTTGATGAGAGTTGTTTAAGGTGTATTAGGGTATATCAACCGATACCGATACCAGAAATGAATGTCTAACGAAACGAGTCTTAAAAAAACTCAACAATGAGGTAGTTGTACTAAACTATAAATTAATTCATTTGACGAAATGCGACAGCTGTTACTGAACCTTTTATTTGAGTGGGAATATTACAAAAAAATTAAGTTGTATATTAAAAATTAATTCAACAGTCATAGATAATGACGATATTTTTTTTGTGCACCACTGTGCTGATGTAGTGGTTATAATATAATACAATAATTAAATGAAAGTGATTAACGGTAATAATTTGTTATGTTCGTGATCACCAAACAAGAGTAGATAAAGAAATTGGGGACCTATGATAATATTTTAAACATACTATTATTTTGATATGTTGTAATTATTATATAGAGATGTCAAGATTGATAAGATACATGTTAATATTATCTTGGATAAAAAGATTTATATAAAGCTAAATTGAAATAAAATTGTAATTTGATAATCAGGAACTTGAGGCAATGGTTATGTCCATTTTATACGTATCATTACATTGAAGTTGGTTTTGTAGCCAATTCATAAATAAATAACTTATTTTTGATTGTGAATTGTTATTGTCAATCCATTTATCAAATCTAAAAGGTCTAACAAAAAAAGGCTGATTATAAAATCTCTTACTTTTTGAACTCTATCTTGCTTATTTGAGATATGTTAGTAATTATAGAATTGTTATTATAATCGATTTTTGCTACACGTAGATACATTTGTTTCGTTAACTGACGCGTCTTACTTGATGTCAAAAAAAAGTATATGGAAGATTATGTTTCAGTGGTAGGAATAACATACTATCTTCAAGTATTAGTCAGACAAAAAAACAAACTGGCAATAAGGCTACAAACCGTCGCATGTTGTTTCTACTTTGCTAGTCCTACTGTATACTAGAATAAGGTTGTAATTAAATTGATTTAACGCTATTTGCATGTCGTTATCATCTTTTGTTAAGACGGTACCACAGCACTGCACAGGTAAGGAGATGCATCAGTACCGTGGTCGAGAGGACCAGCGCCATGTTGCCGCCCACGTCCACCTCAGCCATGTCCATCTCAGTGAGAAACTTGCTTGGTGTTATGTAGTGGCAATACACTGAAAAATAGTATTTTTATGAATAAATGCAGATGTCATCCTATTACCGATTTATCCTATTCCTATTTCTAGTAAAGCGATCCCTGCTTTACTAAGATACCATAAAACTATCCTGTAATATAAAGAATGCTTGAGCCTATATCTAAATATACGATATAAATATACGTTTAGATGTATAATACCATCTAATTTAATAAATTATGACGCAAAGCCAAAAATTTGATAACAGCATTTTGAAAAACAGTTTTATTCTAGTCGACTCAGACTGCCTTTCTGTATTCAATAAACGATTTAACTTAGAATATGTTTATATATATATAGGTACTAAACTCAATTACTCAGAGACTATAATGGGTGTAAGAAAAACCAAACGCAGATCCGAAAACCACGTATTGTCCCTGCTGATTCCGAAGATATTGAGGGTCGAAGTCACAATATTGTTTTCCATTTTATTACAAAAACTGTTGCAAATGGTTACTTAAAAACTTTTCCCCATACAAACATAATAAAAAATATATTATTTTGTTCGTACTAAGGCTTTTTTAATTAATTAATACTCGATGTACGGCTTAGAGCGGATTTAAACTTGGCAGTAATTAATCAGCAGGGTGCCGTATACATTCGCGCTATGAATTAAAATATTTTTTTAAGTACTAAAAATAAAAATCACTTTCCAGCGATAATATTTTGTAATATGACATGGTTTGATGTTCCGACTTCAGAATCGGCGTTTGGTTTCTTTCCTGCATAAAAGGTATACAAAATATTATCTAAAATGACATAAAATTTTGATGAATGATGAATAAACATTTTAAATTTGCCAGAGTATTTATATGCATGAGTAAAAAAGGTTGATTTCAGCTCTCACTACCCACACATTATTATGCGTTATTTTGCACATATCCTGTAGGTATATGCAAAAATGATTCTTTTCACCACCGAGAAAGTGATGAAAAGGCATGCTGCTGAACATCTCTTGGATTGCAGAATAATTAACCGAACAAAAATACAAATTGCAAAGCATGCGCAGCGAAAATCACAACATGATGTCGTCAATCGAAACCTTTTCACTACGATTTATTGTAAATCTTAAGTATTTCGCATATATTTCACATAGCAATGACTCTGTGATACAAATTAACAAATCGGAAAAACTTATACGCATTTAGGCGTTACAGCAGTCGCACATGTGAATATAATATTGTCTAGAATAGCTAGAATACTGTCCACTAACAAAAGTTAGGTGAAATTTTTCGCTTTTTATTTAAATCTAAATATTTTTGTACACAATTGTATGTACCTACCAAGGCATACCTGATGATTTTTTCAACATTTGATATTTTACGAAGACATACGTAATTCTTTAGGGGTATGTAGAACTTCTACATCCTGTATACGCTTAATTTAATAGCGTAAACTTACTTTTAGAGCAGTGGATCTTGGTTCTGTTGAAGCCGTAGACAGAATGGACAGCAACGTGGAAGCCAGCTCTGAAGTACGAGATGTGGTGGAGCCACCGGAACGGGTAGGGCGTATCAGAGAGCGCCAGGCAGAATCCGAAAACGGAGAACAGACACGCCACTACTGGACCCACGAATACTGCAATCTGTGGGTTTATATTCTTTGTTAGATTACATCATTACTTCTTTATTATTGTGATTAAAACAATTGATGACAGCTTTAAAAGTTAGCATAGTCGTAGTTGATCCTTCAAGTTTGAGTAAACAGTTATGTGCCTAGGCTGATTTGTACCTCAGTTTAATGGATTGTCGGATAGCCTATATCATTTATGGGTCAACTGGCATTCTAGATTACTTCATAAAATCATACCTTAATGACAGTATTAAACCCTAAAAAATAGCTCCTGACCTGAGCTAACAGCGGAGGGGCTATGATAGTGACTAGGATTAGTTGCTTGGTTTAGCGGATTTTCGGTGACCCTATTTAAATATATGAGATAATGGATTATGGATAAATATGTAGAATGTTCCCTTACGGCCGGTCCTAATAACCTATCTGTCTTCAGTTTTAGCATATCGGAGATAGAAACCAACTTCTGTCTTTGTTTCTCTGGACGGCAAAATCAGACACAGAAGTTGTTTTCTATCTCCGATATGCCAAAAGTGAAGATAGATAGATTATTGGGACCGGCCGTTAGTGGCGGCATTAGACTTTTCAGTAGTCACTGTCTGAGTAAATATAGCGAAACTGATTATGATTATCACCTGCTCCATTGAGTTTGAAGGTTAGCTTACACGATTTAATGAGTTAATCTGAAATTGTACCTTAGTAATGGTAATAGACTCTATGAAATAGCTCTTAGCCTGAGCAAACAGCGATGAGGCGACGACGGTGGCTAGAATTAGTTGCTTGGTTTAGCGGATTGTCGTTTAACCTGTGCAACTCAATGAGGTTATCTGATTAATTACCTTAGTGGGAGTAGTAGACCCAATAAAGTAGCCCCAAGCCTGGGCACACAGCGACGTGGCAACGATGGTGGCCAGGAATAAAGTCGCTCGTGTCGGCTCCAGTGGATTGTCGGTCAGCCAGTACGACAGCACCACGTATGATACACATGAGATCATCTGGAATATTTTAAAATATTGTGTCAATAATTCATCACTTTATTAGTTTATTTATTTTTAATTATTTGACCCATATTAAGCGACAACGTTTCTGTTTTATGAGTCATCAACACTGGCATCACGGACTGGTCAAAGACCTCGCTTCCTGGCGATTTAATATTGCACAAGGTTTTGCAAAAACATGCATTATAAACATTGGATTACATACCTGAAATGGTAGTTCCACTGCCAGTATGGAAACAATATATGGACCCAGTGTGTACCATTTATTGAAGTATTCCCCTTTTAGTATATTCATCTCCAACGGAACTGTAACAAATATAATATTTTCATTATAATCTAAGTCTAAGCAAATCTAGGCTAGTCAAAGGTGTACGTACAAGCCTATGAAACATTATGATGTTAAAACTATCGCGTCTTGGGAAAACTGTTTTAAGTTTAAAGGGATATATACGAGTATCTCAACGGAACCCTATTATTTAGCCTCTATTGTCTGTTTGGCCGTCATTAGGAAGACAGCTGCTATAATTGTAGGAGCGTTTGTGTCTGACTGCTTATACTTAAAAGTAATAAAATATGGTATGACTCTACATAAAACGTCTTTTAAATATTACAGTTTAAACAAAAATTTAAAAAAATCTTAAATGTATCTATTACATGAATTTATTTTTTAAAAATGAAATAGCGTTTAAGGTACGTTGTTTTTGTTAAATTACTGAACTTAGCATCGAAAACCTATTTGTCTTGATTCGTAATAATTGAGTAAGTAATTAATAGCAAGCGTGCTAGTAATTTGCCTTTAATAGGATTAAAATCTAAATATTGATTTCTCATGACACGAGGCTATTACGTCAACACCGTGTTATTATTAAGTCCGTTATTATATAATATAATGTTACGGTAAGCTGTTAATTGCCATTAATTATAACGAGAGCAGGCATCATGTCAAAGATCATTTGTTATCGTTCGCACTTTGTATGGGAAGTCTAACGGCAGCCACGGGTAAAACAAATTTACAAATTGGTACTAGGGATTAGAGTAGGTATTAAGGTTGGTATGTAGGTATTTTAGGCCGATGACCTCAAACGTATGTAAATGTAGAGGTGATCAGGGTTTGCGGGATTTTACGACTTTGAGAAAATCTTCACAGTAAATAGTATTTTGAAATGAAAGATAATTTTACGGATTTAGGACGCGTTTATTTTTGATTTAACCCGACGTTTCGAACCCTTTACAGCGTTCATGGTCACGGGTAGACTGTGTGTCTAAATAAACGCGTCTTAAATCCGTAAAACTATCTTTCATTTCAATGTATAGTGTTCGCGTAAACTCAAGAAAACAGTAAGTAAATAGTACCTATTGTTTTGAGAAATCATAATGCTTTTCGTCACTTATGTTTTTATCTTTTCTTTCTTTACCGTTTAATAATATAACTGGCTGGTATCGTTATAAATTACGTTTGTAAGGATAAAGTTAAGAAAAATAATTAAGTAATAAAATTTCATCAGTGTAGCGTTAGCGTTTCAGTAGCGCGTTAGTGTAAAATAGATTTATGTAATTACCTACATCTGGCTATTGCTCACCTTATATACCTGGCTATTGCTCCAACGACGAAGAATTTATTCAAGACTTTACGCTGTACTTAAGCGAATGGAGTTTAAGGAATTGTACTTTTTTTCAATTTGTAGGTACCAGCAATTTAATTTCTTGGAAAACAGTTTCGAAACACATTAAAATTAACTTACACGATAGCGTCACGGACATCTTGCCAGTGTATACCACAAGCAGCATAGACCCGTAGAGGTACACGTAGTTGCCTAGCACCGTGCTTGCCTCGCTGCCGACGCCCAGGTAAAGGTAGCCGAAGATCAGCGCGATGACCACGTGGGCGGCCACACGGTACATGAACAGCGACTGGAGGAACAAGAAATTTTTTTTTTTTTCCAAAAATCGTGAAATACGCCACAATAGAGTTTGCCGTATGTTCGACTGTAGTAGGTAGGTCGTTCAAGCGTAGCTGAAGGACCACGCAAACAATAATAAAAATGAAATAAAGAGTTAAAAAGGGGCTGAAAATAGTGACATAGTCTCTTGCGCTGTTGCGCGGCCCTAGCCTACACTTGTACCGGAAGCAGTAGCAGGTTTAAATAGGTATTGGGCTGTGTAAAAGTACCTCCTGGGGCCTATTTGCTGAAATAAAACTGATTTTACTGATTTACTGACTAGTGTGTTCATGGTATTCTATGTCATTGTGTGCTAGACTAACCAGGTTTACCAATTTATCAATATTTTCTTCACATTTTACCTTTAAATTAAAAACTCAAGACAATGGTAAAAAAAATAAGAAAATTTACTTACATAATTTCTTGTCGTTATCAAATAATTTCTATATAATAGGATCCACGTTTGTCTGAGGAGGCCGGATGGCCTATAGATGTTTTTAGAAGCCTTTTGTTGGTGTTTTAAATTAACTAGTAGGTGTTTTGATTTCAGCTCTGTGCTTATATCTGGAATTATAGAAAATTGCAACTTAAAATGTATACCTACTTTAATTTTACCATTTTAAATTCAACGAACCATCTTTCAAACCGTTACGTACTACTTGAAAACAATAACATTGTTGGCTTAAGTTCAATCGGGTTTGAAGAAAATTGTATTGAAGTATACAGATAAATAGTAGGTGGGTATCGTTTTTTTACTATCTATAATATTACCAACGAATTAGTAAAGTAGTGGAACCATGTTAGTAGTAGTAGAAATGGAAATATAAAGTCTTGTAATTGATGGATAAGATTGTCAAATTTAACATGATTAAGCTAAACTGTTGACCGTAAAATGTGGACAATATCACATACATTTTTCTTTTTCCAATTTGAATAACTATCAGCACTCGTATTTTGGAAAACAGAAACAACGAAGGTACCACAAACACCCAAACCCGAGAAAATGTAGAAAAACACTTTTTTTATACATTGACCTGTCCGGGAATCGAACCTGGGACCTCGGAGCAGGCGACACCTTAAAAACCGGTGTGTACGCCACTCCGCTACGGAGGTCATCACTCATCGTATCATCATCTCCAGCTTATAGCAGTCTACTGATGGACAGAGGTATCTCTAAAAGGAGGATTTGTCACAATCACCACTCTTGACAGGCATGTTTGTGATCACAGTTTGACCCTGAACTCACCCAATGGTAAGTGGAGAGAAGACGCTGCTATCCGTCTTCTTCTGGCAGTACTCCAGTACTTTGGGGTGGTGGAATCTACTTCCTAGTGGTCCACCCTGGGCAACGGCATCTTTGGTCTTCTAACCAATGATGACGGCTAACAGATCCCTCTGCGGTGGTAGGCTTCGTAAGAGGCTGCCTGGATGCTACCCTCCTGCCGGAGTCCAGCGCCAAACAGTTATTCTGTGTCCGCTGGTGTGTGGGAGAACCAGTACCTCTGGGTAAGCTCACTCCATTTTAGGCTTCTTCTTAATCGTATAGTTAAGTGTGTAGTCAAGAGTAAGCCTATTATTTATAATAAAAAAAAAACTCCCTTAGTCTCCTTTGACGACAACCATAAGAAGAAGCTTTTTATGTGCTACTGTGTACACAGTATCTAATCAGATGATTTATGAAGCGTATGGAGTAGTTCTGTATGAACCTAAGTATATCTGTGCCGGATCGATACCATTGTAATGTTAAGGTCATGAATTAGTGTTATCGGTAGCCAACATCTAACATTGGCTACATAATATATGTAAATGCAGACGAGACATGTTTTCAAATGTATAGTATTGTTTAAATTGAATTATGTTATTAGCTTAGGTATGTGTCTGCTGAAATCAGCTACAATAGATCTATTGTTCTGACTTGTACATTTTAGAAATCAATTGTTTATTAGCATGCTGTAAGGTTCTTGGCCAAAATAAGTGCAGGTAATTACAATAAATTTACAAGATAGTGATGTAACAAATGCTTGTAATTATCACGCTACTTAGTACTATGGTAATGGTAACACTGGCAGTATGGGACAGTCAAGAAGTATCACTTAAAAGAAAATATCCTGTCAGTTACTGTGACCTAATATTTTTCGGTGTTCCTTTAGTTAGTTCTAAGTTCTATCTACCTTCTTATAGTGAAGAAGTAAAGCTTACCTAATGGCCCAGGTAATGCGGGAATGGTAGGGACCTGTGCCTCCCATGTTCTGTTATCTGTCCCGGGTTTGAATACTTCCATAGTCTTGGCAGCCCGAATAAGGTCCACTTCATATTCGCCTGATGCTACTTCCATTACTGAAAATACAAATAGAAAATAATGTAAATAAATGTCTTTACCTTTTACCAGCATAGTAGCACAATAATTATGAATATATATTTTTTCAGACATGCCACACTGGGCCACAAAGAACCATCTAGTCTTAAACTAAGCTACTACCATCATAGACTGTGCTACTACTACGAAGCTTGTTGTATTGGCTACTAGACAACCGATAAACTTACTTATATATGTATATATACATATATATTTTTGTAAATATATACTTATAATACATAGAAAACACCTAGACCAGTACAAACAGACATGTTCATGCACACAAATATTTGTACTGTGCGGGGATCGAGCCCGCGACCCATGGCTCAGACGCAGCGTCTACTACCACTGATCCAAATGGTTGTCAACTGTAAGTGAACTATTCCAACTATTTTTGTAAGTTGCTGCTAACATTAAAATCGTTATAACTCCTTGTTGTAACTGTTTTTTAATAGTATATTTAATTTTAATACTTTTTAATTGTCAGACACTTTATATGGATTCGACAGCAGATTTACTAAACAACACACTAGAAATTCAAACTGTTTCATAAACTAAACAAAGCCGTGTTAGTAAGATCATTTGATTTGTAAAAAAAAGTAACAACCCATTTCGCCCACTGCTGAGCACGGGTCTCCCTCCTTCTTATGGGGAGGGGTTAAGGCCTTAGTTCCACTACGCTGGCCTAGTGCGGGTTGGTGTACGGCGAGGGCGACGAGGGCAACAGTTGGACGTTTCTCAAGCCGCCCGAAGGCTTCCAACAGGGCTTAACGACTGTTGACTTGTGACAACAGCCGGGACCGACGGCTTAACGCGCCCTCCGAAGCACGGAAGCGCTCATGGTATGATGCCACAAACGATTTGATTTGATTGTATATTAATGTGAATTTTCTGAACACGGTTACAATCACACGTAATAAGGTCTTTCAATCTTACGTGAGTATCTTTAGAACTACGCTATTCGTACGAGTATTATCTACCTATGTAATGTTTGCGTGGCTCAGTTCGCACGATATTACGAGCAATAGGTTTGTCTTCTTAATCTCTTTGCGATGTGCTCGTGACACGAATACCTTGTTTTTAATGCATGCAACCATTACTAATTATACCTATCTCTAACAATACTAACAATATGCATAATTAGCATTTCAATGAAAAACTTGACTTTAGTGTAAGCTTAACGAAATGTCGACGAAGGTAGCAATATATCCCGTATAGAACTGTGTTTTGATTTAGATCAAACAAAAATACAAAACATTTTTTTAATGTATTGTATGTCTCAGATATAATTTATTTTTTATTTGCGATTAAAAAAAGACCAATTGTTAAAAAAAGGAAATAATGGAAATAATAATAAATTCTGTGTAAATCAGAATGTACTTTTAATATTTTACGAAATAAGTAAAGAGAAGTATCTTGTAATATCCTACAATTTCAAAACAAAACATTACAAAAAATTCGTACTTAATAGACAATATATATAAAAAACAAGTTATGTTACCTAATAGTACAGATACACACCATGCAAAACAAATAAAGGACACGAAATACAATACAGTCAAAGATTATGCATCTTTGAACTGTCTCTATCTCTGTTTAACACAATTATTATCAAAGAAAAATATTTTTAGGCAACGGAAATGATCATATTTTGTTATCATATAAAAAGCAAAAAAAAGACAACTTCGATCATTGCTTGTAGACAAAAAAACATGTCAGCAGAACATTTTAATTGCGGAGAAACGATAATAATGTAAAATAAATTACGTTGCGTGTATAATCTCTATTAACATGATCGTAATGAATGATAGTAGGAGGGCAGGATAAACATGTTTATGCAATGAAAGGTCTAACCTTTTCTAGACGGCGCTATATAATTACTATTCAGTTAACATTCTTCTTGACTTCATTATTGTTCACTAATTAAATGTATCTATGGTACAACGTTTACCTATAAAGATCGGCATGGCTTTACGAAGAATAAGGTAGGAAACAGGTATACGGTACATTGTGCTTCAAATGTACGAACTTAGAAAGTCATCAATAGTAATTGTGCTTAAAATTTGTATAAAACGTTGACTCCAGAAACGGTGTTTGTTAAGAAAGTAGCGATTGACACTTTCTTGCAAAATGTTGTTTAGTTAACAGTTTATTACTCAGAGAAAAAAAAAGAAAGTCTTACTTACAGAAATCAGCTGGGTTGTGGTATGGCGGACATCTGAGCCCAGCGCTGTCCAGTGCCGGTAGTAGATGTATCCTGGGTCCTTTGTAAAGCGTCCTGCCCGCTGCCAGGCAGTAGACTGAGTCAATCTTTTCGAAGAGGAGAGCAGAAGGCTGGTGAATGGTGGCTATAAGAGTCCTACCACCTCGGGCGAGACTGTTAAGTAAGGCTATCAAAGAGGCGGAGGCAGACGAATCTAAACCACTGTAAATAATTGATTTTATAATTTACTATTCGTGATTACAGTAACTATTTTGACCTAAAATCGTATTTCAATTGTGTTGTTCTCACTGTTCTCACCAGTGTCTATGAAGGTCAATATTCAAGGCAAAGTAAATATAAAATAATGCAAATACAATATTATCCATAGATACTTACGTCGTGGGTTCGTCAAGAAACAAGAGGGAAGGGTCTGATAGTAGTTCCAATGCTACGGCAAGTCTTCTTTTCTGTCCTCCAGAGAGATCACGGCAAAGAGTCAAGGCCGCTCCACTTAGACCCAACAGTGCTAAGATTTCGTAGACCTGGAAATATTACAACACCATACTTTGATTTAAATCGGTTAATCCCATATGTTTTAAGGGTTTTGGAGGACTGATGCATGTTTTTATGGGACAATGGTCAAGCTAACCTCGTAATAATAGGGGTTAAAGTATGAAATTGCCGATTATTTTCCCACTTTTTGCCACAAAACGGCAATTTCATACTTTAACCCCTAATATAAACGGGATAAAGCGTTTAGTTCTTAAGTACTAAAATAAACACAATTAAAGTGTTAAGTATCTTTAATAGACTCAGCGTGACTTTGCCGAAATCCATTACTTTTTTCTTTATTTTATATAGGAAATTATTAACAAAATAATTTTGAGTTATATGAGTGTTATGTATAGACCTAACCTTTTCTTTCCGTTCATGAGTAGTAAAGTCAGCCAATTTAAGGGCAGCAGCCAGAGACATGGCTTCGTAAACTGTTAGATGCGCGCGTAGATCGTCTTGTTGCCGTATGTATCGCGCGCCGCCTCGGCCGGACGACTTCGATGCGCAAGCGCACACGCCGTTTACTGCGATCTCGCCTTTTGCTCCTTGAGTTCTAGATAAATAAAAATAAATACATAAGTATATCACATACATTGTTTTAATCCCAAAGCGAGTAATTATTAAAAGTATTTGTATTGTGGAAATCAGAACCAACCAGGTACCATAAACACCAAGTCGCGAGAAAATGTAGAAAAATAATTTTAAACTTTGGGGGCGTCCATAAATTACGTGAGATGTTAAAGGGGGGGAGGGGGTCGAGTCAACTCTCATCTAATCTTACGTTGGGGAGAGGGGGGGTCTCGGCAAATATCACGCAATTTTTTTTTCTGATTAAAACAAAAATAAAATATTTTGGTTCATTTAATCCAGATTGTACATGCTTAAGATCCAATAGTCTCTCTTGAGACCGCGCATGATTCCCCATGGACTGAATTAGAGTAGATATTCTTTTTTTAATCACAGTAGTTACGATTTAAGTATTCTATTGTTAAATTTTTATTTACTAGTCTTAACTAGTCTTAAATAAAAGCACGAAGCAAAATTTTTTATTCTTTTTACAGTAACAATTTAATCCAACGCGTTTACGTAAGAATTCCACATTTTGAAAAATTTCACGTGATATTGGGGGATGGGGGAGGGGGTTGAATAAAATCTCACGTCATCTCACCAGGGGGGGAGGGAGGGACAGAAAATTCAAAAAAACACCTCACGTAATTTATTTATAGCTGTTCCCCGCGACTTCGTACGCGTCAATTTCAGTTTTTAAGATCGCGATTATTTTTTCAACATTTTTTCACTGATGCTTCGCTCCTACTGGTCGCAGCGTGATGTTATATAGCCTAAAGCCTTCCTCGAGGCATGGACTATCCAACACAAAAAGAATTTTTCAATTCGAACCAGTACTTCCAGAGATTAGCGCGTTCAAACAAACAAACAAACAAACTCTTCAGCTTTATAATATTAGTATAGATAGTACACTAACGGGTCGTTATGATTATTATAAATATAGGACGCCCTCAGGCCAGGTGGAGTGATGATTTGCGCAAGGCGGCTGGCAGGAGGATGCGAGAAGCCGAGGATCGACTAAGTGGCGTGCAATTGGAGAGGCCTATGTCCAGCAGTGGACTGTGATAGGCTGATGATGATGATGATGATGATGATGAACGGGTCGTTATCGCGTTAAATGTTAGTCGGCCCGTGACCACGGCTTGGTGCAATCCAGTCGAAACGTCGGGTAAATAAATAGGTATATAAACCTTCATAATATTTAACGCGATCACGTACTATAAATAATATGTAGAAAAATACTTTTTTTCTACCCGTTCGGGAATCGAACTCGGGACTTCGGAGCAGGTGACACCTCCAAAACCGATGCCTACGCCGTCTGCCTACTCAGGTCGTCAATCAAAGTCAGATGCCGAAAATAAAACAAAATATTTAGGAATATCTTAGTAGAGGTAGAAGGTATGAGTAGGTAATTTATATTAGCAATTACATTATAGGACATGCTTACTACTAGGTATTAATAGGAAGTAGGATTTTGTATTTATTTTGGCAAAGATTACTACTATTAAAAATGCGAAAGTAGCTTTGTCTGTCTTCTGTCAGTCATCCTGTCTGTTACGCTTTAATGCCTGAACTATTGAACCGATTTAGATGAAATTTGGTACAAAGACAGATTTAACCTTGAGATTGGACATAGGCTATTTCGTATACTACAGCTGAGCACAGGTTTCCATCCGCGCGATATAACGTGTAGTACACGCGGGTAAAAAGCAAATATCTTAAAACTACGAGTAGGTACTTAGTGTTAGTTCAAAAAGTTCATGGTTCCAAATAAGCAGACAGAAATTATAATCAAAGCTATTAGTGGTCTCGTATCATTGAATCAATATAGAAAGAACGAAAATGATACGGCCTTGTCAGTGACTCTATAGTTTATTTCATAAGCAAAAAATAAAATTAAATACTTAAGACAAATGCCTCAATGGGCCACACTGAGCCATCTAGTCCCAAATTAAGGTACTATTAAGTACCCTGTCGTATGGGGTACTAGACAACCGATAAACTTACTTATATACTTTTTTTTTTTTGTAAATACATACTTATAATACGTAGAAAACACCCAGACCAGTACAAACAGACATGTTCATGCACACAAATATTTGTACTGTGCGGGGATCGAACCCGCGACCCATGGCTCAGAAGCAGCGTTAACTACCGCTGATCCAAATGGTCGTCAATAAGCAGGAAGTACTACAAACAGATCCTTGGTTACAGGATGGGCGGTCACATGCAAATTAATGGTATGTGTCAAATTATTGTTTCCTGAAGCGAAAAAAATAATGAAGTATTTGATGTGCGCGTTTAGTAAAAAATATATGTTTATTTGCCATTAGGTTTTTCTACAAGGTTATTTAAAGAGGCATTTAACCTCTTAGATTAGTCGTGAATAAAAAAATAACAAAATTCGTTTTAGGTCCCCTAGAAAAGAAAAATAATAATTTGCTGTTCACTCTCTAGGATACGTTGTCAAGTCGAGGAAACCCTTATAGTTTCGTCATGTCAGTCTGTCTCTTTATCTACCAGTCCGCGGTTATCTCAGAGACTGATAGGATAGTATTAGAAAGCTGTTATTTGGTATAATGTGTATATTAATCATGCTGAAAAAGTAAAATAAAATATTGTAAGAAATTTATTGAGGTATAGGAGGTACCTATATGTAAAGTGGAGTTGAATTAGGTATTTCTCATCTTTCCCATAATTTGAGGTGCCGTTGGATTGTTCTTCCAAAAATTTTGTAGGTCTATGTTATGTACCTATTAAGTTTTAAGGTGCTAATTTTTGTTAGAGTTTAGTGCCAGCTAAACAATTGTTCAAAGATATGTTATAAAATTGCAGCATGCAGCAGTACCATAATATATAAATAAAATAAAATAAATAATAGGTACTTGGCTTGGAACATATTTTTTTAAAAACTAAAATTCCTTTTTTTAATCTTTTTATCCTGCGCACCTAAAAATTCATGTTCTGCAGCGATTACTGCGTCATTATTTTTAAATGTTTGCCCTCTCAGATACTCATTCAACCTTGGAAATAATTAGAAATCACTAGCAGTGAGGTCCGGTGTATTTGGAGAATGCACAAGTAATTTGAAGCCAGTATTTCGGATTTCAGCCATAACAGCGGCAGGCAAGTGAACCGGGGCGTCATCCACACGGATCAAAACAGTTTTTGTTAGATTGTCGCATTATTTATCGTGAAATTCATTGCGCATTTTTTTTATACTTTTAAGTAAAGATTTCGGTTGGTGTAACAATTGATACAGTTAACGAATATAAAATTGATTGATATAATTTTACATCTTAAGTCTTATGTCTGTTTATGCACATAGCATATTTTTATCAACAAACTTTTTTTTAACGCAGGATTGTTTTATAATTTATAGTTTTATAAAGTAGGTGTTTTATATGAGTCAGGGTTTGATCAGGAAGTCATCAAAATGGTTAGGGGTTACATCATATACAAGCGCCTAGGGTTATTAGCATTTCTAGCTGTTGTCGCCTAGATAGGTATGTCCTAGAAGTCTAACAACTTTCTATGTTGCGCAACTTAGTCATTTCGAGGAAAGAAAGCCTCCTACGTACACCTAACTTATTAGTCTGCCAAAGATAGTAATGTTTTCGTCGAAATTTATTGAACTTAATTTGTTCTGTTGTTCATTAAACGCTCCGTTGGTCTAGTGGTTTGAATACCGTGCCAAGATACGGGGTCCCGGGTTCAATCCCCGGGTCGAGCAACAAAAGTTTAGAATTTTCGAACATTGCTCGGATTTTTGGTCACCATCGCGCATTTGGAAAGTTTGGTGATTATGCCTGCACCATCATTGATATGGTAACTTGAATTCAATGATGGAGGCCTTTTGTATGCAGTGGGATGATAAATAAATAAATAAATAAATATTTCAGACATGCCTCACTAGGCCACACTGAGCCATCTAGTCCCAAATTAAGGTACTATTAAGTACCTTGTCGTATGGAGTACTAGACAACCGATAAACTTACTTATATACTTTTTTTTTTTGTAAATACATACTTATAATACATAGAAAACACCCAGACCAGTACAAACAGACATGTTCATGCACACAAATATTTGTACTGTGCGGGGATCGAACCCGCGACCCATGGCTCAGAAGCAGCGCTAACTACCGCTGATCCAAATGGTCGTCAATACTATAGGCCATCAATACTATAGGCCATTGCTTTAATTTTTTTTATTTGTTCTGTTTAAGTTTACAAACTAGTTGTGAACATTAGGAGTTTCGTTGTAGCATGATAACCTGTTGGGTGGACAGTGGCCCAATTTCAGTTTAGCATTGAAAATAAAACAATAATTTGGGATTTGTTTCGATATTTCGAATATCTACCTCTATA
This sequence comes from Anania crocealis, assembly GCA_949315895.1. NCBI lineage: Eukaryota > Metazoa > Arthropoda > Insecta > Lepidoptera > Crambidae > Anania > Anania crocealis. The sequence continues at coordinate 6,590,974 of OX438856.1, forward strand.
TATGACGACCATTTTGATCAGCGGTAGTTAACGCTGCTTCTGAGCCATGGGTCGCGGGTTCGATCCCCGCACAGTACAAATATTTGTGTGCATGAACATGTCTGTTTGTACCGGTCTGGGTGTTTTCTATGTATTATAAGTATGTATTTACAAAAAAAAAAAAAAGTATATAAGTAAGATTATCGGTTGTCTAGTACCCCATACGACAGGGTACTTAATACTACCTTAATTTGGGACTAGATGGCTCTGTGTGGCCCAGTGAGGCATGTCTTAAAATATTTATTTATTTTATTTATTTATTTATCTATACTAATATTGTAAAGCTGAAGAGTTTGTTTGTTTGAACGCGCTAATCTCAGGAAGGACTGGTTCGAATGGAAAAAATATTTTTGTGTTAGGTAGTCCATTTATCGAGGAAGGCTTTAGGCTATAACATCACACTGCGATCAATAGGAACGAAGCACTAGTGAAAAAGTTGCAAAAATAATCGCGATCATAATAACAGAAATTGACGCGTACGAAGTCGCGGGCAGCAGGTAGTTGTTCATAAAATGAGTTTAATAAAAGCATGTTATTCACATGCTGTAAAAAAGATATGCACATGGTGTGTACGTTATAATAAAACAATGCTGAATCGAATAAATATGACGCATGCAATTGATACGGATGTTGACATGATGACATAAACTATGACAAAGAAATTATCTGAACACAACAATTCGCTGAAACCCGTGGCAAAAACATTATCTAGGTATGACCCATCTGGACAAAAATAATATTGAGCGTTACAGACTAAAGGCATTTTGGAGATCCGTAAGAAACCTGGAACCAGCTTAATGATATTATTTTGCATTACCAGATGTAATAAACGATTGTATACGTCCATGCCTATTGTGATGAGTTTTTTGTTCAATGAATAATTAAAAGTGATATGGATTGAAAGTTTTTTTTTTGTTATTTATCGGTATTATAGTCAGGCCGCTTAGAAAATGCATTTCATACATCAGTACATCACTGTTAGTTGGTCATGCAGGACTAGTGATGTGCAATGAATAATGTTAGTTAATAGGAATGCTGCTAGAATCTTGAGCATCTTACTAAAAGGACCAGGTGGGTATGATAATTTTTACAAGTATTTGATTCTTTCGTATTTAGTATAGTATAAGTTGAAAATATAGTTGTACGGTCTGTCTTCGTCTTCGTCGTGTCGACAGTCCTTTTTTTATACTAATAACTTATTGGTCAACGTCAGTGGCGTCGTCGAAGCTGCCAGTCCTTTAATCTGTCTAAGTATAGGCTGGACGCCGCGACATATGTACTTAAGTAATGTACCTATTTATAATAAATATGTAATAACAATAAATACAATGTGAACTAACGGCTAAACATATAGGTAAAGGCAGTGCATTGTAAATTTATAAATAACAATAAAATTTCACCCCCTCTTTTGAGGAGTTGGGGGCGGATTTACAAAAAAATTAATGATACACGATTTTTTGTTAGTCAAAAATAGTGGACGCATACTAATTTTTATCTTTATACTTTGAAAATTGCGGAATGCTCCATACAAACTTCCGCTCCCCATTTTAGGGAAGTTGAGGGTTAGAAAGAGAAAAAAAGTAGTCTATGTCACTCTCCATTTCTTGGACTATCTCCACTTAAAAAATTACGTCAATTCGTCACTCCGTTTTGCCGTGAAAGACGGACAAACAAACAGACACACACTTTAACATTTATAATATTAGTTTGAATAACGATTAATTTTATACTACTTATAACGACTGATAACGTTACATCTGCCTCGATATTTTAACACACCACTACAATAACAAACATTACCTTGAAACAGCGTAATAAACTAAATTAAAGAAAATGAAAAAGCTTAACGATGTTACAATATTCTGAGAAGAGTGATACATATTTATAACCTCCTTACGAAACTTCTTATTCTTACGAAATGAAAATTGTAATATTAATAAAGTAAGTGACGTGAGGGATCCCTTTATAATTGTTTTTAACATTGTTTTCAAACACAAAGCGGCAGAGATAATGAATGCGTCATAATCATTCATAGCGCACAGCGTTAACACATCAATTAGCATGATAAATGATTACTTACAAGTACCCGGCTAGAATATTGAGTAGCGTGGTTTTTCCAGCGCCCGACGGGCCCATGATGGCGGTCAACTCTCCCGGCCTGAAACTCCCGTTGACACCTTTGAGTATGTCCCTTCGCTCTGAAACAATTGAATAAGTTTATTAAATAGATACGCTTTTATTATTTCTTTGTAGCAAAGAGTCCCTGCATACAAGCGTTTGTCCAGTTTATATGAGTTCGATGAACGTAACTGCAGTAATTCAGCAAAAAATGATTTTTTTATTCGCAAATAGGCCCCAGGGGAAGCTTTTATATGTCCCTGTATTTTTACTCATTACTGCTTAGGTACATTGTGGGCTAGTGCCGAGAAGAAGTTGCGCTAGAGACTTGGTCACTATTATTAGCCTTACTTGCAGCCTTATAATTTATTATCATGTTTACAAGAAGAGATATGACAGTGAGAGCTAGAAAACAATGCCATACATTTGTCATTAGTATTATTATTAAAAGACTGATGACCATTTTTATAAATAGTATCTAAAGATATAAATAAATATTTTTCCAATTATTCATCACATACAAGCATGTTGTCAATTACAATGTCAGTCCCGAATTGAACACAGTACAGCACGTAATGGTTTAAAAATCCTACTAAAGGAGCTTGAGTTATTTTGGGTACCAATATTAAAAACAATAAAAGATGGTTTTTTTTCGGAACATCCCGCGTCTTTGATAGATGTCGCCATAGAAATTAGTTTTGACACATCGTCCTTTAAATTCAAATACAGTTAGTTTAGCAACGGTTAGTTTGCACGGTAAAATATATTATGTAGGTACATAAATACTTAATGATATGAAAATAAACGCTAATAGATACCCTATTTACAAAAAACCCTTTCTCACTCTCATTACTATTCAACAATTCTATTGTTGTTATGTTTTGTTAAAAATATTGTCATCAAACACAAAGGATTGACTAAAAGCTGAAGAGTTCGTTGTCATTGCGGTTATTACTCATTGGTGACACGAGATAAAATACAGGGTGTTAGGTGAATGGTATAACAAGCCGACACTAGCCTATGTTAACATATGCATAAAAATACTATGTTCAAGTACAAAATTTGTAATTTTGAGTTATTCCCATCTGATCCCCTGCATCTGATCCACCGTCAATTTAAATTCCCAACCGATTTTTATGGTGCCAACGGATCCCCTAATTTTATTTCTAAGGTAGGTGGGTAAGAAAGTAAGACAAGTACAATCAGTAGGAAAATAAGTTTTGTAATCACATATTCATTTATTGAGCACTTGTTTTCAATTTTTTATTTATCAGATATCTTATGAGAAGTCATTCATTTGCTAATTGACATCTTTAAAATATGAGATGATTGTTTTATTGGGCCTAAACTTAAACAATGATTCTGTGTTTGTTTGGTATACAATTATTGTTTAAAAAAAATTAGACATAAAAACAAATTGCAACTGTAATAAGCCAGTGATGCCCAATATTCTATAAACGAACTAGGAACAAAATGTTTTAAAAAAATATACAATAACAAACGATAATAAAAAAAATATTAACAGTAAATGTTTTTAAAATCAGTCATTATATTTTATTGCTTCTTATCTTGGCAACCTAAATAAAAATTTCCTGGAATGTAAAATAAATATATAAATCATATTTATAACATCACTAAATGTCAATAATTTAAACAATGATGAATACGATCTCTTAATGATATTTTTTATGATCAAAGAAAAAAGGGTAATTCTTAAAAACCGCAGCTGACATTTTAACTTAAATTAGAAAAAAATAACGAAATATGTAGTTATAATAAATTGGTCATTTCTAATAAACTAAATAAATTGCAGCTAAACCCTTTAACGTATTTTGTTGTTGAATGCACGACATTACAAACTAAAAACAGGTTAGTAAGTATTAGGGGATCAGATGGGAATAAAATATTAATATTTATTTAAATTTCCCATCTGATCCCCAACAGAAGGGATCAGATGGGAATAGAAAATAATAAAAAATAAAACCGATCAACCAGCGGATCGGTTGCAGGGGATCGGATGGGAATAACTCATCAATTTGAACAAAAAATGTTCATACAAATCCGAATAAAAAAAAACTATGATATAATATTTCTGACTTATATAATTATAGGTACTATTTATATGCATATTTTAATCTAGGCTATTTTTGGCTTGTTAAGCCATTTACCTAACACCCTGTATAACTCTTTGGGTCTGTTCTAGGTACTTACGTCTAATTAATCATAAATTTAGTTTTTTAGTCAGAAGACATATTAATGGTGAATATGTACGTTTGTCAATAAGACCGTTTTTAACTATGAAGGTAACGTCTTAATCGTAAAAAAATATTTTTAATTTGTAATCGGTTTTCCTTGATCAGCTCTAGTTTGTAAAAGCATTGAAAAATGGTGCGAAAATTACGAGTATGTTATAGGAGTCTTTGTTAAGTACTAGAATTTGGTGAAAAACAATCTTTCATACATTAATCTAACACAATAATTATGAGATGACACTAATCGACAAAAAAAACATTACATTTCAAAGAGATATAAAAAATAACTCAACCATATTTTTATAATGGTAGATTACTTTTTAGTCTCTCACACTCTCTCATTCTTTTGTTTAAAATAATACTAATTCGAAAACAATATTCATAGTAAGGATATGACAACGTCTGTCTGGTCAGCTTACAAATTATATGAATGTGGTCAACATCAAACTTGCTCTGATTATAAATTAGATAACAAAGTCTGATGAAGTCAGAAGAAACAACAAAAACCACCACACTAAAGTACTAAAGTTCTAAGTCTAAAACTTGCTTAGGAAAAACAACTTACCGTAACCTGCGTCATAATTATCTAACGTCATATATAAGTTTTTAGTACCTATTCGCGCACGTCTGGGTTTGGATTAAGATTTACTATAGAGTATAATTAATGAAAAAAAACTTTTTTCACAATTTATCCGGTGAAAATCGTAAATGTGCCACCAATTTTCAGTCGGCGCATGAGCATTGTCGGTGATATCTTACATGTCAGTTACTTCACTTTTCTCAAACCCTATTTTTCTAAATTCAAGTTTTCATTCGAAATTAAAATTGCAATAGCAACATTGAACAAAATGATTGAAACCAGACCACTTAAATAAGAGTTATGCGATGGCAGTCAATAAAAAAAAAACATATGCGCATCGAATAGAAAAACTCCGCATTTTTCGTCGGTTTAAAATTTAAAAGTAACAACCTGTTGAGTTAAAATGAAAAGGAGTTTAATCACCAAGATTTGATTACTCTATAAAATAGGGTTTAATCTATCAAAGTAGGAATATTTAATAACCAAAATACAGCGCAGGTTTACGGGAAGATATTCTAAGTATTTATTGGTACGGTATCTGGGCAAAAATACTTTCAGTATCAATGCAAGCGTCTTAAAGTAATAAGCCACTATCATACAGTTACTAGCTACGGCTTAATTTGAAACTATCCCAGGGGAACCGTAAATTATTAGTATAAAAATAACGTACCTAGTCCGGTAATAGTAGCGACCTATTACTATTACCGGACTACCAACATTCCATAAATATGGTTCTAACCGTAGGAGTTCGATAACAAACACTGTGACACGAAATTTTTTTATTTAAGATTGATACTGGTGACTAAATGAGGTAGTTGCCTACAAGAAATACGTTCCGTGCTAACCCATACGTAAATTAGTATTGTGTATCGCTAGTTTTTATGGAGTTGAGTGTTTTTTTTACGATTTAGATCTTCCCACTAAGAGTAAAATATGCATTGACGAACGCATCACTTCCATTCATGCACCGAATGACTTCAACACCTTGGATTTTTTTAGTCAGTATGACAAACTAACTACAAATGGTTTATTTTCCAAATTTATTTGGGTCATATACCTACTGATTTAAATTCTAACAGGGCTGAAATATCGGAAACTCAATAAATAAGGTACATGGTATAAAACCCCGAATCAAATAACTCTATTTAATGGGGACTACCGTTTCTTTGCTCACCAGTTGGCGCCACTGTAGACTGAGGTCCGGAGGTATAGCTGTCAAAGGCGATTGGCGCCGAAACAAAGTGTTATATCTTGAATCTAATTAAGGTTATATTGTTTATAAATAACTATCTTGATATCAACAAAGTAACTTCTGAAATAGTTGCTCTTGAGGCCGCCTATTTTTGCGCTTTTTCTTAATTCCGCTTTTAAAGCGTTCACATTAATCGCCAAATAATCCATATTTGCGATATTTTACGAAGGAGATCACTTTCCAGCAGGGAATTAAAGAAATTATAATTTATGCAACAAATTCCGCTAAAACCAGTACAAAATGAATGATATTGGACCTCATGCGACACTAGCGCCTCTAGTGGCAAATTCACTGGCGATAGCCCCCATTGGGTCAGTTTAACTTTTTTCTTAGTTGCTAGTTTGGTTGGAAAAAAAAGTGACCGATTTCCTCTAGATATAATTTTTTAGAGCTGCTTCTCTCAATATGAAACTTTCTAAAAGCTTTAACTAAAAAAAGATTAAGAATGACATTAAAACAGCATGGTAACAGGTAGGTAGGTACTTCAATTTAATCGATTTTACTATCGTGAACTGAATCCGATTCACCTGCGTCAGTGTTTTGACGTCAAACATCTCTGCGGAGCGACCATAGAATTACAATTAAAACATTGGCATCGATGTAATTTGCTATGTAGGTACTGCCAACAGGAGGCGTCAATTCAGCCGTTAATAGAATATCAAGTGTTGCGAATGTAGGTACCTAATGGTGTTATCGTGCGAGTGTTTGTTAGGGTACTTAAAAGTACCAAATCAAGAGACCGCGGTCCGTTAGCCCTAAAGGGACGAACCATTTAATTTGTTCCTGTTGTTTGGTTATATCTCATATCTATATATATATGCTTTAATTTTTGACGACCTCCGTAGCGGAGTGGCGTACACACCGGTTTTCAAGGTGTCGCCTGCTCCGAGATCCCGGGTTCGATTACCGGACGGGTCAATGTAGAAAAAATGAGTTTTTCTACATTTTCTCGGGTCTGGGTGTTTGTGGTACCTTTGTTGTTGGTTTCCAAAATACGAATGCTTTAAATAGTTATTCAAATTGGGCTCAGAACAATATAAGTGATGTTGTCCACGTTTATTATTATTATATATTTATCCGTTAGTTACCCCCTTGCAGGGTAACATGTAACGGTCTCAGCATGATGTTATAGAGCCTAAAGCCTTCCTCGATAACTTATTCCAATGCTTAGAAGTCAATGAAAATTAGGATACCTTAACATAAAAACGTTTTGTTGTTGAGCAATAAGTTGTTTTAGAAGTCGAAACTAAAACAGCAGCGACGTAACAAATTAAGTATGTAGGTACCTACATGTTTTTTTGTACTTAAACGAGAGTTCAAATAGTCGAGCTTAAAAAGATCTAAGCAAAGTTATGTTATACTAAGTCGTGACTTTGTATGGATCTATCTCACGGGAATCTTTCATCTTTTCGGGATAAAAAGCAGCCTATGTGCTTTACCAGCTTAATATTTTTATGACTTTCATCTAAATCCATTATGCAGTTCGGGCGTAATGAAGTAATCAACCAGCAATCCTATCTTTCGCATCTATAAAAATAAAAGTAAATATCCGAAAGGTATGTACGCGCATCATGTTTGTTATGTTTGTAATGAGTTTTGGAAATATCCCCATAAAGTGGTAAACATGGTCATAAACAGACTATTTGCTTACGTCATCTTCATTGGTAAACCCGTGCAATGGGGGCCATCGCTAGTGAATTTGCCACTAGAGGCGCTTGTGTCGCGTGAGGTCCAATATCATTCACTTTTCACTGGTTTTAGCGGAATTTGTTGCATAAATTATAATTTATTTAATTTACCTGCTAGAAAGTGATCTCCTTCGTAAAATATCGCAAATATGGATTATTTGGCGATTAATGTGAACGCTTTAAAAGCGGAATTAAGAAAAAGCACAAAAATAGGCGGCCTCAAGAGCAACTATTTCAGAAGTTAGTTTGTTGATATCAAGATAGTTATTTATAAATAATAAACCTCAATTAGATTCAAGATATAACACTTTGTTTCGGCGCCAATCGCCTTTGACAGCTATACCTCCGGACCTCAGTCTACAGTGGCGCCAACTGGTGAGCAAAGAAACGGTAGGGTCGGTAGGCCCCATGCCATTCGCTCATGCTTTTTTGTCTTGCTTAGTTTTACAATCTGCCATAAAAGCTGCATTTTAAATAAATTAAATAGAAGAGCACGTTTTAACTAACCAGTAATTTTAGGGCACGCGGCCTTACAATTCATCACAACCATCGGGCTAAGTAAGTTGCAATACAAACCATTAGTAACCTCTCTCCTCCTTTTCTAAAACTTGAACAACATAACAGAATGTTAGCCTTTCCTGTGAAAATTGTGCCTATGATAGGATTTACCTTAATACCTACGTTTAATAAATTACAGTTATCTTACGAAGTAGCTAATTGATGAACAATTTTTTCGTAACCCTATATTTTTCAAGATACAAGGGTTAGCGCTAGTTGGTGCTAGAGCATGAATTAAAAGATGCTGCCAACTTCCGTAAATGATTTGCAATTATTATAGTACCTTGATGCATTGACTCATACTTAGTAGAGTTTCTTTAAAAGGTCTTCAATAATGACATCATTTCTCTATTAGGGTTCCGTAAAAGATAATTTTGTTGTTTGTTTGTCTGTATATCGGTCTGTCAAGACCCTTTTTCTCGGTGTCGCGTAGAGGTAAAAAATAATACCAATATCTGCGGTGCCAGCGGTAAAAAGCCTGTAGTTATAAGCAATTAAAGAAAATGACAGTTTATGTCGCAAAAAGAGTGTATCCCAGACCAGCTTTAGCAAGTGCACGGACAAGACTCCCACTGTACCTATTAGACTGACGCTCATCGATGAGACTAAGGCTTTGGACATGAATAAAGTTAACGGAATTACGGAATCAACGGCATCAACAGCAACCAGTACACCCTTGATACACCTACTCAGGACCCACTAGTGGAGAAGGAAGTTGTTAATTATTTGATGACAAGTCAGGCTGGGATAGTGGACACGACTGTGGTAAATGAGTCGCCTTCAATGGGGACTACCGTTTCTTTGCTCACCAGTTGGCGCCACTGTAGACTGAGGTCCGGAGGTATAGCTTTCAAAGGCGATAGGCGCCGAAACAAAGTGTTATACCTTGAATCTAATTAAGGTTATATTGTTTATAAATAACTATCTTGATATCAACAAACTAACTTCTGAAATAGTTGCTCTTAAGGCCGCCTATTTTTGCGCTTTTTCTTAATTCCGCTTTTAAAGCGTTCACATTAATCGCCAAATAATCCATATTTGCGATATTTTACGAAGGAGATCACTTTCCAGCAGGTAAATTAAAGAAATTATAATTTATGCTACAAATTCCGCTAAAACCAGTACAAAGTGAATGATATTGGACCTCACGCGACACTAGCGCCTCTAGTGGCAAATTCACTAGCGATAGCCCCCATTGAGGCCTGACGGCTTCCGAGGTGTTAGACCTAGCGTAAGTTTTTATAACGTCTACATTCGAAACATGTTTCATTAACCTATGATAAAGATTATCAAAACTATATAAACATAGAAGAAATATTAGATTATTAGCTTTCTAAATAATACAATACAAATGCCCTTGGAAATATTACTGGCAACCAGCAGTCAGGCATTTGTATACACACAACGAAAACATCTAACGTAAAATTTTTTGCCAAGATATATTTTCTATTCACAGACATAGACATATTTCTCTGGCTATTTTTCCAAAGTTTAGAACGTATTTCTAAACTTACATTTTATATTTACCAATCAGAAAAAAGCTAATTGCGTGTCAAATCGAATTAGCCAAAACTAAGTTTTGCGCGGGTAACTATCAGAGTAACGTGGACTTTGTTTTCTAAATGTATCATACGCGGTATTTATTCTGATGAAGTGGTGGCATTGTTATAATAATGTGTCAGTAAGTTTTTATTATCTATCGAAGATTTTGCGCAGCCGCGCAGGTACGAAAAGAGAAAGATGGACTTTGTTTCGGAATTTTGTGAAATTATCCTGCATTTATTGTGATGAAGTGGTGGGCATTGTTATCATAATGTGTCAGTGAGTAAGATAAATCAAATAAAAGTGAGAAACAAGGAAAGGCGCTTCTATTTGACTCGGATCTATGTTCTCGCGTAAAACTCCTGTAACCAATGAAATGTGTAAACCACCCATTTCAATGAGTTAGGTTAGTTTAGGGTTAAGTTAGGATCAGTGATGTGTAAGTTAGTATTTATGATATTTTATGTGTGTATAATGAATGTAGAATTCCTACATGGTAGCATGGTCTCAGACCTTAGCCAGTTCCAAAAGGAACAAATAAACAAAAAAAAAAACATATTATCTTTATTGGATACCTCTTGGCGGGAATATTGTTTTACTTTGTTGATTTTTATTGTAATCTAAATAAAATAAGAACTCCGTAATCGAACAAATAAATACTTATACAAACATGGACACATCACGCAAACCCTGTCGTTTGTGTTTATCAGAAACCGAATTCAATGTTTCATTAATTTGGAAACTACTGTAGTAGAACGAATATGGTTAAGAAAATTACGATTTGCTTGAAATTGGTTATTAAAGATGCATTAGAAACTATTTGCTTTAAATGCGCTGAGTGACATCACGATATTGATGCACGCATAAAGAAGTGTCAGTTTCGATATATAGAAAACCGGGAACATAAATATCGACAGAAAAGTATGGAATTATCTCTTAGTCACGTGAATCGCCACGTAACGTCATATGTGGTAGAGCAAGTTTACGACGCAGATTACACGTTTTCTTTTCTCGAAATGCCGAACAACGATGAAAAGAAAGAGCCTAATAAGGTATCTAGTCCATTCTTTTTTTATATCTCCCCACCGAAAGTGCTGATAAACCACGCGAAAACTCGCCAAAGAAGGAATTGCTGCACGAAAATAAGTTTTCAAGTCCGTTTATGGACCGCAGAAACTCTCCTCACTCCTCAACCTCTCCTCAAAATCACTCCTCAACCTCTTCGAGTCTCAGTCCCAGGACCTGGAGGACCCAAAATCGCTAGATTGGAAACTGACACCAGAAGATAATCTAATGAAGAGAATCCGCGCGAAATGCTTTTGAAGGTCTCATTTTTAATTTTAATCTTTGCAATTGTATTTATGATATTAATGATGTTAGATTGATTAAATAATTTTAATATTCATGTTCATGTAATTTCTATGGATTTCTGTAGCTACAAGGTACTTAGTTAAAGCTTGTAAATAATTTTTAATGCCGTAGGTAGGTATTAGTAAATGCCCATGCCGTTATGTAAGTCTGGCGGCGATATACTTAATACTGATTTAAAAATAAGTACTTCTCCAAATTTTGAAATGAGTCTGTCTTCAGTTCTGAAGGTGCGTTATAATATTTCTAAAGTAGGAATATTTCTGCAAATGTTTAATTTACATTATTTTTTAACTTATATCCGAAGTAAAAAAATAATTGTCAAAGTCCATCCTACATCCTTCTATGAATTTAAGATCTGATATGAATTGTTGATCAGAAATAATATGTTCGTAAAGTATAGTTTGATTTATGTAGTTATTAAAATGTATTTCATTATTATTACTTCAATGAAAATATTTTGAAACATAAATTTTAAATATATTTCTACTTTGAATATTGTATTCTTGCACACAAAACTAGGTAAGTATGTGAATTTGTTTCGATAAGTAAAAAGACCCTGCCTGAATAAATGATAAATTTAGAAATAGACTCCATAGCCGGTACAGAATCAAAGCTTTGCTAGGCTAATTTTCAGCAGTTTTATCAAACACACATGTATTAAACATAAATAAAAAACAGATTAGATGATAGTATGGAATAGATGTAGGCTATAATTATAATATATTTCCATTTAATCATGTTCGATTTTTAATATTTAAAACTGTACTATTATGAAGTTAACTTGCAATAGAAAAATAAATACTTACATTATCACCTAATATAGTATAAATTAGATATTTAGATGAATACCACCACCATTGCCACTTCCTTACTTCGTGAAGATGTTTACTTCCGACTAAATTAGAATGAGATTAAATATATTATTAACTACAAAGCGTTATACTATTACATTGATTATTATAACCTAGTTTTTTTTTACAGTGGCATGCACATCAGGCCTAGTATTGCAAACATAAACAAAATTGGTTACAAACTCATTTCTCGCTTTTCATTTTTTTTTTGGAAAGATTTTTAGGTTGTATTTTTAAAAAGTTTAGAAGGTTCGGATTGAGAATCTCCCTTTTTTCATCAGTTGGAATAAAATAATCAAACGGTAGACAGACACATCTTATTGCTTCCTACATTGAATAATGACGGACGTTCTCACAATTCAAATACAGCGAGAATTTGGCAAGAGGTTAGCATTTGCCTTGGTGTTTGTTTAGAGAATGGTGCTAATTTTAGAACGCACTCTCGGTTATCGTTTCAATGGATACTTGTAACGTTGTATTAGTAGATACTTATACTAGCTGTTGTCTGTGACTTCTTACCGTGGAGTTCTAATTTATTTATCCGAATGGACAACATAAAAATAAATTATTAATTATTAAATACTGATAATGTAATGAATGATCGAGTTTCGTTTGGGAAGCACAAAACGCTTTAAAAACATAAAATGATCGTGTTTTTATACTGAACCTAGGTACTACCTAATTGTCACTTAATTACCGGCCAAATGTTTGCCTCATTTAGAGACTTGTTTATTTCAAAACATTCGCATTATAAAATGTGTTTAAGGCAGTTTTCGATCTAACTAAACCATTTCTAACCGACTTCACAAAAGGAGAAGGTTCTATGTTCGTCTGTTTATATTTTTTTATGTATGTCGATTTCTCCGCCAAATTTGTAAAGATTACCAAAAATTCTTAAGATTCTATTGTGTGGTGGTCGGGGGATTCCATATAAGTCATGCATTTTCATCTGGCAGTCGTATCACTATTTTTGTGTACCGTTGTCGCCTAACTAAGGAAAATCTTACTAATTGCGTAATTTATTGAACACCAAAAAGAGAAAAAATCAATTATTTAAAAAAAATATCCGACTTCAAAAACATAGAACTAACTAAAAAGTAAAAAATAACACAAAAAAAGTTTTTATTTAGAAACTTATTTATCCATTACAATATTATTTTAACTACTACCAACTGAACAACAGTTTGAAGTCGGTGCCAAGCCCAAATAATACAATAATAATAATAATATAATTTTGTGTCAATTACAAACGAAACTATTGGAATTTGAAAAAAAAAATGCTTAATAATATCTTGGCGAACGGCAAATGGCGGCAATCATCTCGCGAGATTATAATACCTATTTTATTTGGTTCGACACCGACTTCAAAATCTACAGTTGGTATTTTGAGGTGGGCGCTAATAACTGCTATACAGTCTTTGACTAATGTAGTTGTTAACGTAAATGTCAAGTTTATGTAAAAAACTGTTATAACAAATAAATATTATTATTATTAATATTGTAAATAGATAAGGTTACTAAACAAAACCATATTTTTTTACTTTTTAGTTATGCATGAAATTGTTAAAGGTTGTGATGTGTGAAGCTATTTTTGAGTTTTCGTTTTTGATTTTAAAAATCGAAAGTTTAATAAAAACAAAATTTTAATTATTTAAAAGCTGTCGCATATCCATGCCTTTGAATAAAAAGGTATTATACTAATATTATAAAGCTGAAGAGTTTGTTTGTTTAAACACGCTAATCTCTGCAACTACTGGTTCGAATTGAAAAATTCTTTTTTTGTTGGATAGTCCATTTATCGAGGAAGGCTTTAAGCTATATTCTTTTAAAAGCGTCTTAATCGCGATTATAATAACAGAAATTGAGGCGGACGAAGTCGCGGGCAACAGCTAGTTTAAATCTATAATTAAGTAAATTAAATTTAGAACCACTAAAATTAGTAAAGAACCTAAACGATACTTTTTTATACGTAACAAAATATCTATTATTTTATATTGATGCAGCTTGGAACATTTTAGATCTTTGCTAAACTCACCTTGTGTTTTTAACTACTTAAAGTTTAAGGTTAACGCGATTGGCAAGGTCCCTGTATCCTCGTTATGTTTAAAATTGATAATAAGTAATCGTTATAAGCGTATCATATTGATAAATATATATCAAAATGTTTGAAAGGTCATTAAGGCCAAGTAAAAGAGGCTCAGGCATCAGGATCATGTCAGGTTGGAAGCTGATTATACTGATTTAATGCTTGCATGTATTGTACTTATACTCGTATATCTACAACATTCACGAAATTTAGATTTAATTCTCAAAGGAGATACTTCCAAGGTTGCTTTTATTTTCTACACACATTACAGCTAGATACTGACATGTCTAAAAGGAAGATGTTGCCATAATCACCTCGCGGAATTTGACCACTCGTAGAGACGTAGACGTTGCTGCCCGTCCTCGTTTACGACATCCATTATGAAGAAAAGGAGTGGTGCTATTCTTTATTTGTGCCGGAACCAAAGGATATTGTTAATTTTTAATTAAAAATAAAATTACGGTTTCTTGGAGGTTCAGAGTCTTTTGCAGTAGGCCCGCATGTCTTGACAGCGAATGTCAGTCAGTGATCAGTGACCATCTTAGAACTGACTGGTAGCTATAATCCTTACTAATATTATAAATGGCAAAGTGTGTGTGTCTGTTTGTTTGTCCGTCTTTCACGGCAAAACGGAGCGACGAATTGACGTGATTTTTACGTGGACATATTTGAAGAGATGGAGAGTGACATAGACTACTTTTTGTCTTTTTCTAACCCCCCACTTCCCTAAAATGGGGGGTGAAAGTTTGTATGGAGCATTCCGCAATTTTCAAGGTAGAAAGCTAAAATTAGTATGCGGACTATTTGTGACTAACAAAAAAAAAACGTGCATGATTTTTTTTTGGAAATCCGCCCCCAATCCTTTAAAACGGGGGGTGAAATTTTATTGTCACCCCAAATTTAACGCGAGCGAAGCCACGGGAAAAAGCTAGTTTAAAATAATACAGCCTTTCATTAGTAATATATATAGGTAATCAATCCTCTTACTTAACGTAATAAAGGGAACGGCTGGTTTGCCAAAAAACTTATATTTTGACTCTCTCAAGGGAATATTATTTTTGGGGTAAGTACTCGTATTTACTGTTGACCTAGAACTATGATATTTGGCAAGTAGGTACTCGTAAGACCGTCCTGTATGCTAAAAGTATAAAGGAAAATAAAAAAAATATGCATTTTTAATAACATATTATAAGATATAATGTATATTTAAGGTACGTAGTCCATCTTGGAGGTTAAGCAAAGTTATGCTGAACGTGAACCCGCATTTGGCAAGCGTGGTGATTATGTATGTACCCATCATTGCTGTGGTAACTTGAATTCAATGATGGAGGCCTTTGCCCTGCAGTGGGATGATTATTATATTCCGTTACTTTACTTACTGGATGTTTATAATTTTACTGATATTTTAATCAGTTATTTTAAGATAACTGAAAACTTACCCTTCTATAAAGCAACTATTAAAGATTATCTAAGAAAAGTATCTGAGCTGTTTCTAAATTTCCGTCTCATTTACGAAATACATTTATATCATACTTCCTGGCACGGGTAGGTATATTTATTACCTTGACCCTTTTGGTACTGTATGTATGTCCCGTTACAGTGAGATACTTAAGATTTATGTTTTTCCACTAAAGTTTGGGATAGTTTGAAGTTAAATTTTGGTATGGGACTGAGTATTTAGTTCTTATGGATCTACGGATGATTTTTTATGCGGTATTAGTTCTAGTTTTTATGTCCATTTTTCCTTTACCTACCGTGTGTTTGCCGCAACAAATTGAAAGAAGAAGACGAAGTTCTAATTTAAAAATTACGTCAATTTTTCTTAACCGATCTTCAATTGGCATAGTTTGAAGTATAGATTTATCTGTGTATTGTTATAAAGATTCATTAATCAAGACAGTTTTTTTTTTCTGTATCACGCGACACAATCTCGTCAATGTATCTCGTTCTCTGCTTCACTGAATTTGTATGCATTTGGGTAAACTGCAATAGTAATTAGAATTGCGTGTTTCGGTCATCGTTGATGCGTTTCACTATTTGCAATACACTCGAGTACTTACTACTATGATGGACCCTTTGGCTCTAGCCGCTAGTTCCGTTATTGCAGGTTTTACGTAATATAATAATAGCCTATACAGGGTGAAATTTTAACCACTTTTTAAAATTTTTATTGGAGTTCAGTATCGTATTAAGAGCCCATTTATGAAGTAAAAAATGTAAATCGAGCTGTCACTGAAAATATTTTTCGCAATTTAGTTTTCAATTTTTACTGTCCTAGGCCTGATGAGGTGTAAAGGGTAAATCAAAAACGTATGAATAGTATCGTAATGAATAAATGAGATGCGAATCGCGTAAAAAAAGTATTGCCAGGCGGCTGGATCAAAAATTTTAGATTTTTTGCGGACATTTTCTAAGTGCTTTATCTTGTCATTTTTTTATAGGGCTATACCAAAAGAAAAAATACGTCATTTGTTTTTTGTCTCGTAGATTGATATTTCCAAATTTGGAAGGTGATTAAAATTTCATCCTGTATACCCGGGCATATTAATTATGTTTAATATTCTCCTTGATTGATTGTTGTTTCGAAAAATTTCATAGGAAACAGGTTTGTAACTAATTAATAGGCCTGACGTATCTATAGTTAAGAAGAAATCCACATTTTCCATTTTATTTAATAAAAACAAACGAATATTAATTGATTGTTCATAAAATGTTATTTAACTGATTATGAACAAATAAGAGCGGTGTATACTACTAAAAAGAAGAACCGTTATGATAAATAATATGTCTCTATTAAAGGAGGACATTGTTTCGAGATTCCTGCAATTGTAATGAAATAATTTACATCGACGAAATATCAAAGCTTACAAATAACAACAATACTTAGTTACTCGGGATTTTTGTAATAATCAATAATCAAGAAATAGTCAAATCAATCAAGAAAATCAAATAGCATTAGACAGAACAGCACCACCCTATTTTGTACTATTGGTGTTCTTGCTATAAAGAGAATGGGGTGGTGGGATCTACCTCCTAGTGGTCCACCCTGGGCAACGGCATCTTTGGTTTTCTAACCAATGATGACGGCTTACAGATCCTTCTGCAGTGGTAGGCTTCGTAAGAGGCCACCTGGATGCTACCATCCTCCTGCTGGAGTCCAGCGCCAAACAGTTTTCCTGTGTTCATGTGTGGAGAACCAGTGCCTCTGGGAAAGCTCGCTCCATCTTAGGCTTCTTCTTAACCGTAGAGTTAAGTATTTAGTCAAGAGCAAGCATTGTGTATAAAAAAAACACCATTGGTCAATCTGTAGAAAATTCTCCTTTTGGACATTCCCAGGCCTTAGCTTTGTCATGTGTCATGTAGGACATAACTATGTCTAGATTGTCCAGCCATGGATTGATGTAGACTGATGATGATGATGAACATTATTATTCAATGCATGGCAACAGTCACTGGAAATAAATAAAAAGCCAATTAATTTACCATCAAGATAAATGTTTTATCAATGTCAATGAAACATCATACATGAATATTGATTTGTTACTACCTATCGTACCTACCTACCTACGTTACCCATAATTATGAATGTGTGTGTAAGGCTCAGACGCACCAACAAGAATTCTTTGGCAATAAAACCAAATCAAACGACACAGGAAGACCATAAAATAACGCTATAATTTCTCTTAAGTCACTATACATTTTATGTCAAAACAGTAAGACATATTATTCTATGACAAGGTTGATGCACAGCCTAGTATCAACATGCACACGGTCACGTAGTTTTGTTTTATTAGAAACGGGAAAAAATTTAAGTCGCACCCAGTCGCACCTAATTTGAATAGTGTGACCGCTTGAACAAAAAACTAGTAATAGGAGCACTTTGTTCTCAAATAATATTTCACACTTAACTGTAAACAATATAGATATTAATAAAATGATATAACTTACATACTATATCAACTACTTCGTACAATGTAACTATGATGGTGACAATAAAGTCACCCGTCGCTACATGAGGCTGAATTCTATTCTACAAATACATAAATATATTAGATATACGAGTATAACAACGGAGCTTAAAGTTACCTACATGTAACATTGTCGGTAAACAGTAAAATATATTTTTTTATTTTTATTTTTAGTTATAGTATATAAGATCTATGGATAAATAAATTTTACTGAAACACTGATGAATGTCATAACTTATCCCATAAACTAATAAATAAACTGAAATAATGTTTGAACAAAGTAAAATATTTAAATCGATTTTATAATGTAAGCTGTTACGTTTTGTTAACATAACGTATTAGTTTAGGTAATTAAAAACCCTTTACAACTTTTCGTGCAACGATTTTTCTCAAAAAAGTAGTAACACAGTAATCATATCCCTAACAATAAAGTGTAAAAAAGCATCAAATACACACCGTCTTCTTTTTGGAAGTCGGTTAAAAACCAAAGTTTTTTGGTTTTTAATAGCTCCAACGCGGTCACTTGGGGTAAAATATTAGCTGCGATCGTAGATAAGTTCCGAATTAAAAATAAATGAAGTTGGTGTACGTTTTAATTATGGAGGTTGTAAACTAATAGCATACTATTTTGTCATACTCGATAGCGGATCTAGATAAATACAGGACAGTTCTAGTACGAAATATTTCTTCATAGAGGCACCGGCATATTAACTCTCGACTGTTGTCGACATACCTAATGTCTTATGAAATCCAATTTAAGCAATACGCCATCAGCAAACCGACGTCAACAAAAACAAGTAAAGCTAACAGTTAAATAATAATATGACAGGATGATGTGTTTTTAACCAACGTAAAAGGAAAATGAATCCAAATCGGCAGTCATACCATTTTGAAAAAAAAAAAGAACATGTTAAATATATTTTAGGTACATACGAGTATTTCTTTAATTTCTCTTTCCATACGAATCCTCATGTAATAATGGTATATGAGGTCATAGGATATTGATTTCTTGTTTTAAAATTGTGTCAATTTGACGATAGACGCAATGGCGTACGCATTTTTTTAAAATTTGCACAAGGTTAGGAGTTCTGGTAACCAGCAAAAAATCGATATCATATACCTAAGTATCTCACACAAGGACAAAAATTCTAAGTGGCTAAGATGAAGTTTAATATCCAACACGAAAACGTAATAGCGTTTAATATTAGGGTTCATCGTTATCATCTCAGCCAAATAAATACTGTATATGATGTAAAGCTGGTTACTAACATTTCTAGCCTAGCGGCTAGCCAGCGGCTGGAAACGGCTGCTTGCATTTCATTAAAATATTAACATGATGTAGGTCTTTGTTTTTGTTATTTATCTTCTGATTTATTCTAAAGGATACATTTAACATAAATAGGCATAAACAATGGCTTTTGCATCTGTATTAAGTGTTAAAACCTCAAAATTCCTGTTCGTCCCTGAATTAAGTAAATTTGTATGTATAAACGGGATCATTCTTTCTTAATAAATATAGCAGAACATAGTAAGTGCTAGTGTATAATTAAAATAAGAGTTTAACAATAATAAATTGTTTTTCGATGCTCAAGTCGGGATCTACCCGGTATCAAGCGGCTGGTTATTCGTTTCTAGCCGCTGGCTTCGGTAGTTATCCGCTTACAAGCCGCTGGTTTACAACTACATATACACCGTGAAATTTTAGTGGTTGTTTTCCCGCAGTAAAATCATTCTATCTTAGTAGTACAATAGATTTGTGCAGTTTTTTTTATTCATATAAAAAAATAGCAGTTTCAGGATTGTGATAAACGAAACTCGAAAGCAACCTCGAACCAATGGTACCAGCCGCGCCGCAGCCGGTCACCGGCCGGGGTCATTGCCCCTCGCGCGGTGCAGTTTATGCTGTATTACTTAGTGCGTAGAGCTTCTTTTGCTTTGAACATTGATTTCGTGCGGCAAGCAGTACCCAAACACGTCACATTTTGTAAAGATACTATCGTATCTCACGCTTTTGAGTTGATGATTATTTTGTTGATTAGTTGAGAACAACGATATCTTTATTTTCAAAAAATAACTCGCACGATTCGATGGTGCTACTAAACGTAAATCGTTCTGTTGCGGGAAAACAACCACTAAAATTTCACGGTGTATAGGCATAGGCCTCCCCTAAGGATCTCTATAGTGATCGGTCCCACGTTACCCTCATCCAGCAGCTGCCAGCGATTTTCACCAAGTCCTCGATCCTCCTGGTGGGGGACAAACCTGCATATCGTATTCTGGTGTACCGCCACCATTTTAGAATCTTTCTGCCCCAAAAACCTTCGGTTATTCTTGCTATGTGTCCCGCCAACTACCATTAAGCTGAGAAATTCTTCGAGGGATGTCGATGTTTTTAGTTTTATGGTTAAAAAAATGATATTTGTTCTATGGTTGACCGGTACTGTATGTAATGCAAACACTTGACTAAGATAGTATAGCACTCTACCATCTGTGTCACTACTGCCTAAACTAAGGTAATTGTGTCATATAAGTTCAGTTAACACCGTTTTATCTCAGTCAGGTATTCCTTGACATAGTAATTCGAGTAGTCTAATATTGACAATGCCACCACCGTTATTATATTATGGCGATAGTGTTAATTTCCACGCTTCGCGAATTCTAAACATTAGTCACGCGAACGCGCAAATACCTACACTTTTTCATATGTTTAACCTGTTCTACTGACTTGTAGTGTTTGAAGAATCATTTAGTTTATTATTTTAAAAATCGAACAAGTATCATATTCCGTTATTTGTCGCACCGGTATACATACTATTGATGATTGTTGAATGACACATACTTTCACATAATTCAACCTTCCCATTCAACCGTCAACGAGACACCTATCTACTTAATAGGTACTCTAAAAATGTACGCTAGTACATATACATACCTACTTAGTACTTTTAAAATCAGCTGCATTTGAACACTCACCTTACTAGTGGTAATGGTGAAATAATAAAAAAAGAACTTAATACATAGTACGAAATACGAATCTTAGATAGCGAAACGCTATGTTAGTTGGTATGATTAGAAGCGTCTGCTTTATTTTTACGATCGACCGATACTTATCGTATTCAAGTTGGTGGTTTAATAAATGAGGGATGAAATAGATTTTAACTTGCACGATTTCAAGATACGGTAATAAGAGGAAACCACAGAAATAAAAAAAATATAGATGAGAAAAACACATGACTAATAATTAATCATTGTTTCATAACATCTAGGCGTTATTGAAAGAAGGTTTGTCGTATGTGAGGGAAAGCACATTGTTTCGTTAAACTATAGCTTCAGGATGAATGTGTATGGCCATTATATTCGATATCTTATTTAATGTCACGATGTGTTGAGAAAAATGCAAATAACATTTGATGTTACAATGGAATAATTTGTCCTAGGACAAGAACACGAATAGTATTGACATTATGATAGGCTGATAATAATTTTGTATTCAATTATACAATTTAACTACAACTACTTACAATTATATTGTTCATTGATAAACCAAATAGATAGTCTAAATAGGCTTGCCCGCGGACGTTCTAATATTTTTGGATATTAGGTCTTTACCTATGAAATTGCCGTTTTGTATGTAAAATTTAAACGAATTTTTTTCATGTATTTTTTATTTGTATTAATCGAAGTAATCATCCATGCAATCAATGCATCTTTGCCAACGCAGTGGCAGTTTATTGATGCCCTTCTTAAAGAAATCAGCTGGACGGAGGCAACAAATTTTTCAAAGGCATTTCTCGTCTCGACGCGTACTTCGCGCTGGCGATCATCGAGTTCGTGGGGCACCTATTTGTCAAGCTTTTTTTATTTGCCAATTTGACGCAAATGGACCAATATTGTTTTGACGCTAACGTCGAAAGTTGCAGCTAATTCAGCCGTAGATTGAGTATCATCAGCTTCCACAATCGCCTTTAATTCGGCATTGTCGACCAAAGTGTGCGGACGTCCGCGAGGTTCATTTTTCAGGTCGAAATTTCCAGAACAGAAGCGAGCAAACCTATAGCAGATGGTGTATTGGTTTGTAGTGTTAGCTCCGTAAACGTCGTTGATGTAGCGTGCCGTTTGTGCCGCGTTGCTGCCACGACGGTACTCAATTTTTAAAGTACGTAATTTTTAACCATGATGACCAAAAAGATTGAAATGCGATGAAAATGTAACACTAATCAATAAACAAATTACTACTTTTGAAAAAAGGATTCTATGATTTTAAAATAAAATAAATTTGAAATTAGAATTCCAAACAAAAATTATTTTGATTTGAAATGGCCAGTACTGCAGAACGGCAATTTCATGGGTTACCTATTATTTTTTTCAATATCAATATTAGCGGTGTTGTTTTACATTCAAGCTTTTCTTCGGAAAGTTTTACTGTAAACTAAGTTTTATATATAAAGACTGTCAACTCTAGCTTCCTACCCTTGAAAGTAGTTTTTTTATAATTCGGACCACTTTTGAGCTCTTTGCTTATCGCACAAAAAAAAGTATCGAAATCAATTACTATGTTAAGAGATGTGCGTCGCGTTCGGTAAAATATTGAATCAAATAGGTACTCAATAATAATAATATTTTTTAAGACATGCCTCATTTGGCCACACAGAGCCATCTAGTCCCAAATTAAGCCTGTTATTTATTATTATGTTATTTATTAATTATTATCTGGATAGCCTGAGTCGTTGGTGTAAATGTAATGGAATGCGGCTAAGTTTAGATAAATGTTTTTACGTAAAATTTACGAGAAAACACAGAACTATCAAATCTAGCTATTATATTGACGGTGCTATTGTCCAAGAAGCCGATCATATTAAGGATCTGGGAGTGATTGTTGACAGGAAGCTAACCTTTGTGGCTCATTTAGAAAGTGTAATAAAAAGAGCTTCTAGAATGCTTGGATTTATCATTCAAATTGGCAGAGGATTTCGCAAGTTGCAGACGAGAAGGCTATTGTATAACTCTTTTGTTTTAAGTGTCCTCGAATACTGTAGTGTTGTGTGGAGACCACACTATTCATGCCATTCTCTGAGGTTGGAGCGGATTCAAAAGAGATTCCTCTGGCATCTGGCTCACTCGGCAAGGCAGTGTAGGAGGGGGTTTTCATACAGTGAAAGATTGAAACATTTTAAATACACTTCGTTGGAGAAACGCCGGACAATACTAGATCTCACATTCTTGATGAAACTATTTAACAATAAAATAGATTGCCCTGATTTGTTGAGAAAATTTAATTTCAAAGCACCAAGCCGGCTACCTAGAACCAAAATTCTACCATTGGTTCCACCTTTACGTACAACAGTGTTGGGCTCAAGTTCGTTTGTTCCCAGAACAAGCAGACTTCTTAATCAATATGGAAGATCCATTGACGTACATGCTTCAAGTCTCAATACATTTCGCAGGCACCTTTATGAAACCATAGTCGATTTATAGTGATGTACATAACCACTTCCTTTATTGTTTGTTATTTGATTCTAATTTATTAACCTTAGTGATACTGTACAGTACATGAGGTATTTACCTTTAAGAAATTGTACATTTAGCTATAGAAGAAAATTGAAATTATTGTGAATTGTATGATTGTAACAATTGTTGGTAGATCAATTAAATAAAAATAAATAAGCTACTATTAAGTACCCTGTCGTATGGGGTACTAGACAACCGATAAACTTACTTATATACTATTTTTTTTGTAAATACATACTTATAATACATAGAAAACACCCAGACCAGTACAAACAGACATGTTCATGCACACAAATATTTGTACTGTGCGGGGATCGAACCCGCGACCCATAGCTCAGAAGCAGCGTTTACTACCGCTGATCCAAATGGTCGTCCAATAATAAAAATGAATATATGTTTATATGAATTCATTGACCACTTATAACCTTTTGTAGGATGATATTATTCATTGATAAAAAAATAAGAAAAGATAGTCGCATTAAAAAACGACACTTCCAAATGTCTGCGATCGAATCAACGACGCGCGTGGTTCAAGTTTTATACCTAAAAGAGCACCTAAATGTTCTAGAAATGCGAAGAAGACCTAAATGTTTTCGAAGGTGAGGACATTTTCTACGGACGAGTTCGCTAATTGTGTATCTAGTTTGTCATTTTATATTTATGAGGATTACCTACTAATCTATACTAATATTATAAAGCTGAAGAGTTTGTTTGTTTAATTGTTTGTTTGTTTGAACGCGCCAATCTCAGGAAGTACTGGCCCCTAATTCGCGTAACCGAATCGTATCACAATCGTAATTGAACGACAGGTTTTTGACAGTTCTAGTATGGGCTAAATGTCAAAATCGTCCAATTCAATCACGATCGAACTGCGATTCGGTTACGCGAACTAGCCCCTGGTGAAAATATTTTTGTGTTAGATAGTCCATTTATCGAGAAAGGCGTAAGGCTATATAACATCACGCTGCAACCAATAGGAGCGAAGCATGAGTCAAAAATGTTGCAAAAAAAGTCGCGATCATAATTATAATAGAAATTGACGGAGACGAAGTCGCGGGCAACAGCTAGTCTTAAATAATAAGGGTAAAGGACACACAGTTTTAGGAACTATCTTCAAATAAGAATAAACAAGAAATTGAATTATAATAAATAATGCCCATAGGCAAGTGACCTGGGCCCCAATTCCGCTAATTTACAAATGGCTCAGTAATTGCATCGCAATCGTTTATTTTGACATTACTACCTTAATAAATGTGTCAAAATATACAACTGAGATGCAATTGCGATTCTATTGAGCCATTTGTAAATTAGCGGAATTGGGGGCCTGTCTCCATGGTATCAACATGTTTAAGCTCGTTTTAACACCAACAATGTGTCCAGACAATCTATTACTTTCTAATACTAAAAAAAAAACGAATACCAGTGGTATTTGTTTTTAATCGTTATCAATTTTCTATTCCGGACAAATACCATGAGTCCCAAAATTCTAGATTTTTTTAAAATTTGGTATTCGTTTGGAATAGTAAATTAATTACGACAATAACAAATCCCATCGGTATTAGTTTTTGGTATTGGAAAGGAATAGATCGTCCAGCCGTCACCATTGATGTGCCATCAAGTCACGTACGATTGTCAAGGGCATACATCACTGTACGACAAGACAACCAAGGGCGCTTCCTCTTTTTTACCTCCATGTGTGCAGCTTTTAGTTAATTTGCTAAGAATTCTCAGTGTTCGCTAGTGACCTTAAAGCTGGCAGTGTACGAGAGGCAGTGTTAAATTTTGAGCATCCATACAGATAGGTGCTCCAATGTGCTTACACCGATGATAGCCCCTAAGTTATAGTAATTAGTGTTGCTCTGTCAGTTGTTAAAAATTAACGGAAATAGAAGCAACGGAGCAACAAACATTGATGAGACAACGTTGACTTCAACAAAGAAATGTTAAAATAATTTTACGTTTACTAATTTATTTTTTTTGGTAGTTAGTGACGAATTAGACGAAAATAGTTAGTGTCGATTTGTACAAGGATTCGATTCCCGGTCCCGGTTAGGGAACGATATTTTCTAAATTAATTACCCAACCCAATAAATAGTTTAAAAACACTGTAACCCGACTACGAAAATGCAATGATTTCAAAGTCACCCTGTATATTTGCTGTATTGTTTGAACATTTTGTACTCAAAAGTTTGTTTTCTTTCATTCGATACCTCACTCGTTATGACTGCATTTTTTTTTAAAGTAGCCCAATATATTTTTGTTAACAACAAATAATACTGCCATGATGTTATACATAATGGTCACATAACGTGGGCTTCGTTTTCCAGGTATACCTACATTTATTGCGCCTAATTTGATATGTGTCAAGTAGCCTATTATGAAAATGCTGATTATAAATAATGATCGATTCATTATATCTTAAAATGAGAACTACTGCCGACATACTGCTATGCAGTTCGGTAGATGTGATTAACATAGGTACATGCAATAAATGTAAGTGCTTAAAAATAAACAAAGAAAAAACCTTACGAAGCTGCGTAATTATAACTACAAGATGTACTTCTTTAAATAGCTATTCACAGTTTAAATCATAAATGAAAAAAGTGTTGTATTGTGATATTTATTTGCTTCGAAAGTGGAAAGTACCAACGATGACGCATTCTTCTTTGTTTTCTGATCACGCAAAAAATGCGTGTACAATATAACTTAACCCACTGACTGGTAAAAAGTGAGAGTTCCTGGACTTGTCTTCAGCCGTTGACCGGTTCGTAAGACAAATTGTCATGCGTCGTTAACATTGCTATCTTATTTCACGGCCGATCGCTTTGCGGTCAACATAACCAGCAATGTAATACATCCTTTCTAACATTATATTTGAGAAAAAAATCTCATACCTAGTACAGTTTTAAAGGAGAGTTTTAAGGAAGCTTCTGTGTTGTGAGTTTCATTTAATGGTTTACTGCACTAACATAGAATGTTAATGTGAATGAATTGTATGGTATATATCACAGATAAATTGTGAATATTGAAAAAATAAAGATTTTTTTATTTACATTAATTCAATTCAAATTCAATTAAAATAATTTATTGCATTCCATAATGTTATAAAGGTGTTACAAGTTTTTAAATATAGTTTCATTATAGACCCTGTTCGGGCACAGCAATATAAATGTTAGTAGACAGAGAGGATCATTTCTTCCACTGCTGGAAAAAGGCCCTCCGTAAAAATCTCCGCAACGATCGGTCCCGTTGGTACCTAGCCTTTTGAGTCTGCCCTTACCCATGAACGGTTTAAAGTGTTCATAATGCGTTAAATTTATCTTTCATTGCAATTCTATGTGGACTTTGCTTTAGTAAGTGAACCCGAGATCAAGCAAGATATGAATGAGTAATTAGTAATATTAGTGTAAGATTTCTTTGTGCAAATATTGACACGTGTAAAGATTAACATGCGTTCTGATAGTGTAAGTATCTGTTAATACTATAATCTGTTACAGAACAATATGAAATCTAGATTTGTATACAATTCCTGGAATTCATATTTTGATCTTAGAACCCCCAATTCTGTTTCCATCCCCGCTTATCGTTGTAGCAAGAAAGCGGCTTATTATGAAACAAAACTGGCGTGTATTTTAAAAAATATATATATAAACCACTACTTACAAACACATAGGTACGTATATTAAACTCATTATATGTACCATCTTCATTGCTCTCGTGATGTGAGCGAAAAGTTATTGAAAAATTTTATTTTAAGTTTTGTCCTTTTGAAAAGCTTATGTTCGGTACGACGAACCTAAGACCTCGGCGGCTGAGAAATATACTTTGATGAGTTTTAGTATTACCTACTACACATCCAAGTGACTCCAATGTGGATTGGCTTAAGACATTTCCGATTACTGTTTAGGAAATGTATAGAATTACTAGGAAAGTAAAATGAATTCTATATGTTTTAGAGCATTTTATATGTTTCCTAGGTACTTTGTGTAAGAACGGATTATGTACATTTCCGGTAACAAATCCATAAGTATAACTCCACAGATATTTATTTATAGTAAAACATTTTGTAATGTTTACCGATGACATATTTTATGGCAGTATCGTTTACAATGTAATCTGATATAAGTAGCTATTCGATTATTATAAGAATATTCCCGATTTATTGCTACAGATGTAACATTAGGAAGGGTAATATTAGGGGTCAAAAGTTACTTTATTTAGTTTTTGATACAATACAAAAAGAATTACGCAATAATATGACTATAATTAAGAGCTATAAACAAAATAAAAAGAGGGAAAATAATCAGCAATTTCATACTTTAACCCCTATTATTTCTCACAAGAGTTAAGTTCTAGATTTAATTAAATTAAATTTGACGGTACTTGTTTAATGGTTCATATTTTAACCATTTAACCATTGAGCCATTAATCTTGCCAATATTATAAATGCGAAAGTTTGTATGGTATTGGATGTTTGTAACTCAATTGCCCCAGAATTGCTAGACAGATTGGGATGACATATAGGCTACAGGCTAACCGAATAATGTTCAGTTTCATTGGGACATTTTGGAATTACAATTTCCAAACGTACGATGTCGCGGAAAACAGCTAGTCCATATACAATTAATTTGGTGTCACAAGAAGTTTCGTTTAAGTATCTTTGAGTTGATCTTCTTAGTTTACGAAATGTTTTTAAAAATCCTTTAATTTGTTTTAGTATATTTAGATAGAATAACAGATGCCAGAAGCAAAATGATCTAGATTTGACTGTTTAAGAGGTAAGCTGTATTATTAATAAAAAAGGCAATTTTGAATTGAAAATATGTTAGCTTTCCTGCACTTTAATTAACTAAAATCGATAAATATTTTATATTAAGTTAAATACCACAGAAACTTAACATTTATTGCGCTAAATTTGGTATTTATTTATTTATTTATTTATTCTTTGGCACAGTAACAAAATACAAATCAGTACAAAATGTTAATATTAAGTTCAGTTTATAATACTAAATTTGCATTTCGATAACAACTGAGCACAACATTCTAATTTAGTATTTCAATGTATAGTTCTCTATGACGTAGTACAAAAATTTGGTATCATCTAGAAGCAAATTAAATGTTTATGGAACAACTAATGGTTTAAACAAAAAGAAGTAAATTAATTATGTTATCGGAACACCTAATGGTTTTTATAAACATTTTCAGACTTTGATGACATAATATGTATAATATGTATGACATAAAACCTGGATATATTATATCCAGGTTTTCACATTTACATATAGGTACAATTATATTTTCTGCACATGCGTAGCAATGGACTATTTTGTGACACATTATTCCTAGTCAGCTGTATGTGAAAAAGGTGCTGTCTACGGTCAGACCTTGTTGCGCATCTCAATGAAACATGGCTCAAGACATCAGAATCCAAGTTAGAGTTTAGTATGACTTAATAAACTAGCTAGTCCATATACAATTTGGTGTCACAAGAAGTTACACTTATATCTTTGAGTTGATTTACGAAATGTTGTTAAAAAACCCTTAAATAGCTTTCCTATTTCTACCAATATTTAAAAAAAAAATTTGATAAGGTACTTAAAATAACTGTACTAAATTAAAATAATCATCAAACGATTTTCTATTGTGTGATTGTAGGTAATAGACAAATATTGTAATTGTAAAATAAAACATGAGTCATGGTTCAAGTTTGGAACTATAAACAAATACAGAAAATAATCAGTAATAAATTCATAATAATATGATAGGAAACTAAAGTAGGGGGGCGAGGGGCACGTTTTTACAGGGGTAAGAACTTACTCCATTTGTCTCACACGATACGTTGAAGTCTTTTACAGGACGATTTAAGAGCTACGCGCGTCTTAATTTTATTTCTTTTATTACTGATCATGCTTTTTTATCTCGTCCATTTAATAATGTGTCAGCAACTTAACCTTTGACACTTATACATATTACACCTCAACACATAACACATAACACAAAACTGTTACGAAATAGTCAACGAGCTCATAGCGAATGTCCGACTTTTGGTCATTAAGGAAAACTATACCTTAAAGATTTAAGATAAAGATGAAAGTGGCTTGTCTGTTATGTACAGTTTCATTAAGTTTAAGTTACGCGGATTCCAGTTTTCATGGGAAAATATTTCGTCATTAGAAATAATCTAACTCGGATAGACACACAAATAATTACACTATATTCAACGTAGTGAATTTGAAAATACGATTCATTGAATAAAAAATTTACGACTGCCTTAGGTTACGGATATATCTGTTTCTTTCAGATAATTTAAGACATCGGTATGAGTGATAGGACAGCTGGATTCGAAGATACGGACATTGTGTTGCAGAGTAAGGCCTCCGCGCTTACGAAGCGCTTTTCCTCTTCTTTTGTGATGCGCACCGCCAAGAAGTGAAATGCCCTGCCTGCGTCTGTTTTCCCGAAAAATTATAATCCTAATATTTTTAAAGCAAGACTGATAAGGCTGCTTTTGGGTAAGCTCGGTCCATCTTAGGCTTCTTCTTAGCCTTATTAAGTATGTAGTCAAGAGCAAGCCCATTGATTATAAAAAAAAACAATAAGAAAACTTTCACTTTACTGGATGACTGCTTCCAATATCGCTAGTGAACTTGCCACTAGAGGCGCTAGTTTCGCCTGAGGTACAATAACATTAACTTTTCACTGGTTTAAGCGGGCTTCGTTACGTAAATTAGAATTTCTTTAATTTACCTGCTGGAAGGAGATCTTTTTCGTAAAATATCGCAAATATGGATGGATTATTTGGCGATTAATGTGAATGCTTTGAAAGAGGAATTAAGAAAAAGCGCAAAAATAGGCGGTCTCAAAGAGCAGCTATTTCAGAAGTTAGTTTGTTGATATCAAGATAGTTATTTATAAATAATAAACCTTAATTAGATTCAAGATTTACACTTTGTTTCGGCGCCGATCGCCTTTGACAGCTATACCTTTGCTTTGCTTGTTATTGCTAATATTGCTAATATTTGCATTGCTTTTTTGCCGAAACATATCATTATATTTAGTGCCAACATATTATTGTCATCGCACATTCATTTCAATTTTATCTTTACTTATGTCTTTATTTAAAAAAAAAAAAACATGTGATATCCTATTATTGGCTTTGTACTATTTTTCATGTGTCACACCAATGTATATTTATGGCTTTGCTGTTGGATATACAAATAATTAAAATAAAAAAAAATACCTCCGGACCTCAGTCTACAGTGGCGCCAACTGGTGAGCAAAGAAACGGTAGTCACCATTGTGCTATCAACACTTTTTGGGACTGAACGACACAAAAAAAGTCTTGGTAGCTCAATAAGAGCAGTGCCCGGTTAGCAAAGGTTCTGGGTTCGAGTCCCACCTAACACAGTCGATTTTTATTCAAGGAATTGCATTTTTAAGTTACATCAACAATTAATTTGCCTAGAAAACAGTCTCAACGTAGTTCGTCAAAGACGCGTGCGGATTAATGTCAATAAACTTTCAATTTACTAGTCATTCTTTTTCCAAAACTAGTTCCTACTCAGGAACCACAACCATCAATTAACATTTAAACTGGTTCCAAAAAAATCCAAATTATAATCTCTAAACAAAATGACGCAAAGCGATTTAGGTAATTACTTACCAAAACGAAGTTTGTTTACGGAGAATGTGTTGATTGAGCATGTTATGTTTTTGAACTCGAGCTGCACCGTGTTTCGAGGGAGTAGCGGCATTATGTTGTTGTTGCCATTGTCATCCAAGTCACTTGGCGCCATTTTTGACACCGGTTACTTGCTGGCTCACTTCACTTTAGTCGTCGCTAATTCACTTCGATTGTTCACTTCTCCATTCGCTCCACGCGACTGTCCCATTCAAACTGATCACCGATTTATCACAAGCGGCAGTAAATGACGAGGAAGGAGTCTTCTAGATATACTTATCGAGTTCCTGTCAGTAATAATCCACTCGACGCGTCCCTGTAACAAACATTATCAGCACTTTGTAAATATTCCACGCATTAAACAACTAATTAGCAATTACTAAACTCTTATCAGCACTGTAGATTATTGCAAAAAAATCTTTCCTTACACACGAATTAAACGGAAATAAGTATTATCGTAATTAATAAAATAATATTTGATTAGAAAAGGTGTATTGGTATTGTTTTGTACTAGCCAGCAGTGCGGGAAGTTCAGCGCCCTTAGACAAGGTGGCTTTCTGATATCGTTTAGGCTAAACGAATAGATGTAAAATTAACCTAAATTACGCTCGTTCCATCGTTTGTTAATGTCATATTCATGCATTTGTTATCTTTTTGTCCAGCTTAAAGGTTATTAGAAAGACAGTTGTCTACGGGCACAGTAAAGCTTCAAAAAGTTAATAAAGTGTACATAGTAGGACACAGATCTCACTTTATTTAAAGTGAGGATTAGGCTTAGGGCTCCCAATTTGGTTGTAAAAATATACTAGGTTACTACCTAGTATATTTTTAATAAGCCGATACTGGTAGATAACGGTAGAGAGAAAACGTTGCTACCCGTCCCTTCTAGTATACCTTTTGTCACCTCATACGATACACAGAGAACGAAACAGGATAATATTATTCTGAGCACCACATAGCATAAATACTTAATATACAGGATGTTAGGTATCTGGTATTATAAGCCCATTTCAGCCTGTGTACACATAGCTATCATCATATACATATCACAGCAAAGTAAATAATATGATAACAACTTAAAAAATAAAACTTACTACCTAAATTATTGAGAAACCATTTTTATGGAAGTATTCAATTTTAAATAATGTTATCAAACTGTAGACTTCACCACACTAATAATATAAATACTGTTTAATACCCATGCGTTTTTTGATTACCAAATAGTAGTTCCACATTGTAATAATATTACAATTTACTGTCCAATTTACAATATTTTTAATCAAACCCGGAAAAGGAATCGTAACAAGGAATAAAACACAATGGCCATAATATTTGATAAAACATTAATTTTGTAAAATAACTCGGTTTATTTCTCTTATCAGTCGCAGTAGTTTCCGTCAACAATATACATAATGTAATAGGTATTAGAACAGTCTGGGTACTCTGGGTCAATGTAACGACCTCTAACCATAATATTATGCAAAGCGTGTTATAGTAATTAGAATTTCATGAAATCATGTACTTACAAGTACCTACGAGTAATTATTTGTTTAGTGTCAAATGATTTTGTCACTACTCGAAGTAACATTTCGTAAATATATTTGTGTCTTACGCTTTTGTATTCAAATTTTAAAATAGGAAACACTACGGGCGAGAGAATTGAAAAATAGGTATTTGTAAAATCTATTGCTGTCGCGCAGTGCCAAACGCATTCACCGCAGAGTGTGATAGAGACAACTGCTTCTTGGACCGAAAATACCTACTAAAAGCACACCAAATCAACGTTTCGTAGTCCCCCAATTACTTATCCAAAACAAGACCGATTTAAATAATTTTTTCATAAAAAATTAAAGAAAGGCTTTGGCCGTGTTCGTATGTTCTCCTTTTTTTCTAAAATTTTTCCAAATTTGTTTTCTGGATGTTTGAACACAGCGGAAAAATTGGCGAATTTTTTCGATTTTTGAGGGCTCATATCTTTTTTATTAATTAATTTATGAAAAAACAGATAACACAGAAACATGCTAATAGTGGCTACAGGTTTTTGTAATAAAAATTTTGCTCTACTGGCTTTATCCAGGGAGGAAACAGGGGACTACGTTTGTATGGAAAAACGACCCTTGTGTTTCCTCTTAAGCACCAAATAAGAGCTGTAAGAAGTCATTTAACGGTAACAATTTTGTGTATTTAGTAATTTGTATATGAATGACTTACTTTTGTATGAAGTTTAAATATTGTTAAAAAATCTATTTACACCACAAATATTTTATTTAAAGATAAAGATTTATATTTCGAGGTAAATTTTTTGTCATTGTAATCGTTGTTCATTCAGAAAGTAGTGTATG
The DNA here is from genome assembly GCA_949315895.1 of Anania crocealis. Classification (NCBI taxonomy): domain Eukaryota; kingdom Metazoa; phylum Arthropoda; class Insecta; order Lepidoptera; family Crambidae; genus Anania; species Anania crocealis. The sequence goes on from OX438856.1 coordinate 6,624,810, forward strand.
TGTCCGACCTAACCTAAAGCCATAAAAAAATATTCATTTAAGTAAATTATCATCGTAGTAGGTATGTCGCGTCATTTAATGCCGGCACATAAAATAAATAAATAGTACCCCTTGTAGGTATTCCTAAGGTGACGTAAGAGGCGACTTAATGAGTACTGCCTGAAGAATTGGTGCTGCATAGTCTTTTCTCCACTATTGAACAAACTGCGATCGCCAACCAGCCTGCCAAACGGGGCGATTATAGCAAAACCCTTTTTGAGAGGCCTGTGTTTAGCTGGTTATGGTGGTGATGATCATCTAATAAAACAATAGAATTTTGTTGCTGAAATTTTAAATCTAAACCAATATTATAAAGCTGAAGCGTTTGTTTGTTTGTTTGAACGCGCTAATCTTAAGAAGTACTGGTTTGAATTGAAGAATTATTTTTGTCTTGGATAGTCCATTTATCGAGGAAGGCTTTAAGCTATATAACATCACGCTGCGACTAATAGGAGCGAAGCATCAGTGAAAAATGCAGCAAAAATAATCGCGATCATAATTTCAGAAATTGACGCGTACGTAGTCGCGGGCAACAGCTAGTTCCATATAAAAGTACTGAAACCTGTGTTATTTCGTAAGGAACTACCATGCACTTCTAGTGACTTCATATGCAATACCAACAATCGAGTAGATAGGAATACTCGGTTTCTGATTACAGAAGTACCGTGCGTGCGTTTCGCCTTGATGATAGTAAGTTACGAATGTAACCAGCTAGTGGAAATTAGTTCACAATGTCAATAGCAATGTCAGCCATTGTGATTGAAATGCTAGTGCTCCTAACTAGGTCATACGGCTAACGAACTTCATATTCTGACTTTACTCGGCCGTTTGCGCAATCACGATGTGGGTAATGCTAACATTGCATTTGTGATGGATTTCGATCGTGTATTTAATTAGCGAATGTCGGAGTAAAGCAAGTAAGAATTCTAGAACGATCGGACAGATCGCATCCAATGAAAGATAGTTCAAAGTGTTTGGTGTCTCGTTTACCAAATTAAATGGTATGAAAGAATATTTAGTTTTTAGCTGATACATAAATAAGGAAAATGTTATTAGTTTTCTTTTCGTTTAAGAGATCTTATGGTTGGAAACTATCGATATAGCTTCTCCCTCAAACTAAGCTATTTGGTAAACGATAAACTAATCAACCTGTATTAATTTTATCTATACTAATATTATAAAGCTGAAGAGTTTGTTTGTTTGTTTGTTTGAACGCGCTAATCTCAGGAAGTACTGGTTCGAATTGAAAAATTATTTTTGTGTTGGATAGCCCATTTATCGAGTAAGGCTTTGGGCTATATACCTAACATCACGCTGCAACCAATAGGAAAGGAATGCAACGCACAACAACAACTCACACACTCTGTAAGATAAAGACAAGCAAGCAAATAATTTAATTAAATAAAAAATCTCAAAATCTGTTAGACGTGCTTTTTTAACTAGAGTACCTACTGCGCTTATTTATGTGAACTACTGATATTTTTGAATCTTTTCTTCAACGTCTTATTTTCTATCCGAATTTTTAACGTTTTCTTGTAGCTTCGTTCTGTTTTCTTGAGTTCTGTGGCAACATTCATCGTCAGATCTAAGTAGCTCATATTTTCAACCAATTAAGATTATTTAGATGGTCAGCGAACTCGAAATCACCATGAGAACGTACTTATTACGCGTTCCAGTTGTGAATTTACGTACCAGTTGTTGGTTAACTAACTAGAAACTATAAAATGTAGGTACTTAATGACTGACTGAAGTGAAAAAACTTAAATTCGTGGGGCATTGAAACGCTTAGGAAGATTTCATAACATTTGGTCTTCAACAAGTTTGAAAATTGTATCGGGAATTATACCCTAATCAGAAACATGTTTTTATGAGTCTGCGATGTTTAGGCAGTGTTATAAGCGCAATAAACAATTCTTCTTCCGTGATGTGACACCGCTATAAAACAAAGCGTATCTCTATGATGAAATAAAACATTTTACGGACTTAATCCGTCAAGTCATCTTTAATTTCAACGTATACTGAGTGTTCGCGTAATTTTAGTAATAATGCTTAAAATTGTATACCGTAGGACTTCTAGTTACATTAAAATAACTTTTCATAAACCATCATAACGTAAACGCTACGGACAACGTTCTTTACGAATAAAATAATCACGATACATCAAATGTACTGTTTTATCGTTATGTAACTGCGAATATCAATTGGAAAATGAACAGTTAATTAAGTCCGTACTGAACTTAGATTGTCTTTTGATTGATTCTTAAGAAGCAATTGAATGCAGTCTACGCTCGTTGCGAATCAATTGGCAACAAACAGTTTTATGATTTAATGCAGCCTTGTATTGAATGATTTGTTTATACCTACGCTACTAACATACAACAGGATTGCTTGTGTACATTTAGAGCCACATTGACATTAAAATTATTAGGTTTATAGGTATGGTTTGTAACTTTAAGTGAGGTTAGTAAGTATAATAATTATCAAGGTTGCCAAACATATATTACAAAATTACTTCTATTCGATGTTGGAGCTAAGCAGTCAAATTCAAATCACTCGAATCGAGTTTCAAGCAATCGAATGTTTTTTCTACGCTTTCCAACCTAACCTACATCATATCATTTTCCTCGTACTAGACACTTCTAGATTGATTGAGTCTACCATTTGGACTTGATTAAAATTATGGGATATCGTCGAGTTCAAACTGCCTTATGTTAATTGCTCCAAATGCCATACTCTGCAACATGAAGCTCGTATTTACGGATATATCTATCTCTTTCAGATACTATAAGACATCGGTATGAGTGATAGGGACAGATGGATTCAAATGTACGGACATTGTTTTGCCGAGTAAGGCTTCAGGGCTGGATTTCTAATGGCTGAAGATGATAACGATTATGATCTATAGCCGCCGATTACAAAGATGTCTTGTTGTCATGACAACTAAATACAATACTAATCAGGCGAAGTCAGAGGTACAAGTTAATATAAAATTGATTGACTGAATGTTTGCACAACACGTGTAAAAACACGTATATTATTACGTTAATTGAGGTACTTTCAGAGGTCAAAGGATATCCAGTGGTGTAATAAACACACAGTTATTAATTATTGGCGCGTTAAACTTAGTCTGTTTGTTCTACCTTCATCGTAGAAAACGATCTTCCGCCGTTACAGGATGCAAGGTACTGAGATCGACGATCAATATATTTAATTAGAAGCAGAATTGATAAAAGCTTGTGAAATGTTTCAAACGCAGATTTTGTAAAATTTTAACAAGTATTTGTAGAAAACGATAATATTGCCGAGATGTTTTATTCATATATTTTGTTCAGCGTAGAATTTTAATAAATAAAATGCAAATAATATTTTATGATTCTACAAAGACAATCCCTTTAAGGGTAAAATAGGTAGATTAGACTTATACAGCGGACAAGCATTATCAAATGTATTTCTGTGACAAACTTACACGCGGTCATTCGCTTGTAAAAAAATGTGTCATAATTCCATTACTTGTTTACCTACACGTGTTTTGCAAGACAATCAAAGATCTTATATTGCGAATTCGCATTTCTGATTGCTTTACAAGGCGTACAAAAAAATAGGGCGCGCAAAATACAGGGCGTGCAAAAATTAGGTGGATGGGTAAACGTCATAGATTTTTTCGTCAGTGACAGTGCAAATTCGGGTCAATAGAGTTTTCAATTCTGCGGATGTGCAAAAGATTTTAAACAGATATTGCATTTTTTATGTTGTGGCATACTAAACGCGTGATGTCTCTAATAATGAACTGACCAAAACAAAAGAGGTTCTAAATGTTCTGCTTGTGAGAATTTTGTATGCATGGTGTTTATAGATTTTGACGTTTGTGTACCGATGTGATATCAAATTTCTGACTTCACCATAGTATTTATATATGCATTTATTCAAATTCAAATTCAAATTCAAATTAGTTTATTGGTATCAAAAACAAGTGGTGCCATAAAAATGTGATCGTTAATACTTGCATTCGTTAAAAACTGTGTCGCAAGTATTAGCGCCCACCTCCAAGACTCCAATATAAAACTTTACAAAGTAATCCTTACAATATTTTAATAATATATACCTATACAAAACTTAAATATGTAATGTTAGTGTGTGTGTGTGTGTGTGTGTATGTGTGTGTTGTGTGTATGTGTGTGTTGTGTGTGTGTGTGTGTGTGTTTGGTGTGTTGTTGTTTTTTTTTCTTTTTACAGTACTGTACTTAAAAACTCCTCCGTTTCTGAGTAGGTCATGCTTTGCAGCCATGCAGCAACCTTAAGCTTACACTCATGCAGAGTTAATGGATAAATGTTTAATATTTTATTTATTTTGTTGTATAGCAATGGACCCATGAAGTAAATGTGGCGTTTAGCTGCAGATAATTTAGCTCGAGTTGTCTTACAAACTGGAAGAGGTCTACGCCTATTTGAAATAGCAGTGTTGTCATATGGTGTCTGATTGTGTGTACGCAAAAGGACAACAAGCAAATACATTTTTCTAACAGACAAAACACTAGTTAAAGTGTATAACTCAGCAGTTGGAAACAATATAGGTTTGAAAGATATTATCTTTAGGATGGCTCTTTGTGCTCTTTCTAAACGCAACAGTTGAGTTTTACCTGAACCACCCCAGACTGAAATGCAGTATGATATAAGTGACTGACCTAAAGCGTAGTAAACGGTTTTCAAAGTTTCAAAGTCGATGCTATTCCTAAGAACTTTAAATACATAAATTAGTTTTCTGACTCGAGCAACAGTATTTTTTACATGTTCCTTCCATGACAGGTGAGCATCAATACATACACCTAGGTATTTGATATGTGTAGCCCGCGAAATTTGCAGACAATTACAATTGCTACAGTTTTCCACCTGAACTTTATGAGCGCGTATGGTAAATGACGGTGGCGGTAACGAGGCGGCACTTGCTGCAAATGCAATAAATTTTGTTTTGTCCAAATTGAGAGTGAGTAGGTTCGTGGATAACCATTTAGTTACCTCTTTAAGCGCGTGTTCAGCTCTAGAAGCAACTACATCCCAATCTTTACCATAAATGATCATGGCTGTATCATCTGCATAGACAATAATGTTGCAGTATGGAAGTGTCAACTTACAAAGATCGTTAATGTAAATATTGAACAGGGTAGATTTATGTTAACACAGGCTGGCTTCGGGTGCGTCTCATGTGATATAAAACCACTTGATATAATTAAACTTTAATAACGATCACTTTTCATAATAATCATTTGTTACAACAACACATGATATAATTTTGTTTGACATAACGATTACTTTACATAACATACAGTTTGTTTAATACTATTTAGTCTAACATTCATAACAAATAAAACATTTTGAAATAAAACTCATTTTATAAATCGTTCATTTGTTATAAATTTGTTTGTTATAGGTACACATCATTTCGTATATCTATTATTTAAGATAAAAACGTTTGAAATATTGATTAAAAGAAATAACCGTACTCATGGGCGTAGCCACGGTGGGGCAGAGTGGGGCGCTTGCCCCACCCTGGCTCTGAACTGTAGGGTCCCTAACCAAACCAAAAAAAATAAATTATCTACGACCTAACGATAATACAATATCCGTAAGTTCACACCCGGCAGTCGACACAAAAAAAATCGTTTAGAACAAAAACTTTTCCATTTTCAAAATCCGTTTGGTTTTTCGTTTGTGTGTGTGAGTGAGTGGTTGAGTTGAGTGGGAAAGCGACCTGTTTTGATAGCTTGTTTACTATTTTACTTTAAAAACATCTTGAAAATGTAGACAATCTCAACGGCAGTTTCATAGCTTTCAACTCTTAAAGTTGATTTTACAATGACACGCATCGCGAAAAGACAGACGCACGCACCGCGCAAATCCTCCGACAGAGAGTCCTACCCAGTTTTGGAAGCGATCACTGATTATTCCACTTAGACTTGCTAATTATGTCATTGGAAGAACGTTTCTAGGAGAACAACTTACCGGCATATTCTTTGATCTCATTGCACCCATCATTATCATCATCATCATCATCAGCCTATCGCAGTCCACTGCTGGACATAGGCAGTCTCCAGTTGCACGCCACTTAGGTCGGCTTCTTGCATCCAGCTCCTGCCAGCCATCTTGCGCAAATCATCACTCCACCTGGCCTGAGGGCGTTCTACACTACGTTTGCCGAGACGCTGTCTCCACTCAAGAACTTGTTTACCCCAGCGGTTGTCGGTTGTGCGGCTAATATGGCCAGCCCACCGTACGAACACTATCGACCCCCGATTTTGGTCAATCGCAGCGAAGCTGCGGAAGCGAGAGTGGGTGCCAGAGATTTGTTACGCAAGGGCGGAAGGACTGCACTTCCCGCAGCGCCGGAGAAGAGTAAAACAAATGCATGCATGCTTGCCTGCTTGCCTATATGCATGCTGCTTGCCAGCATGATTGCATGCATGCCAGCTTGCATACATGATGATTGCCTGCAAGCATGCTGCTTGCCTGCATGCATGCTTGCTTGCCTGCTAACGTGCATGCATACTTCATTGCCTGCGTATTTGTGGCATTTCGTACTCTTGAAGATTCGGAATATTTAGTATCTTTGAATTCTGCATTTTGACGACTTTGTATCAAGAAATCATTATTTTGTTTTAAATGTTATATAAAAAGAGTGTTATCGTAAATGAATGTTATACCACAGATAATATAAACTAAATGTTATTATACTAAATAAAATTGTTTGTTTTTAGCATTATATCATGTTAATGTTATATTAAATGGTTATTGTGCTAAATGATTTTATCCCAACTGTTATTTATACGTTTTAAAATTATGTAATTTAAATTTATATGTTTCCATCATTATATTAAAAAAGTGTTATATTAAACAAAATTATATTATTTGATTGTATATGTTTTGATATTTATACGAAATGTTGTTATACTATATATTACACACCCGCTGGCTTCGGCTTGTTATACCATTAACACGCTCCATAAGAAGTTTTATATTTGACAATATAAACAAAAAAGAACTACAAGATTTGAGTCAGTGCAGAACAAGATTCAGTAACAACTATCATGCAGAGACACAAAATTTGTGATTTTATACTGTTAATTTTAGTGTTAAAACTGTTTTATGGCGGACACGATTCACATCATTCAGGAGGACCGTCACGGCTACTATTGTCAAGGCTATAATGCGTAGCCGTATCCGTTATTGGCAAAATAATGAGTGTTTTTAGGGTTCCATAGCCGAATGGCAAAAAACGGAACCCTTATAGATTCGTCAAGTCCGTCTGTCTGTCTCTCTGTCTGTCCGTCCGTATGTCACAGCCATATTATTCTGAAAGTACGAGTATTAGCATTACACAGTTGAAACTTAGTAGGTAGGTGCATCCTGTTGACCGCTTTACGATTCTCATAAAAAAAATTAAAAAATATGATATTTAAGGAGGGCTACATAGAACTAAAACAAAAAACATTTTTTTACTCTACCCTACGCGTATGGGGTATCTATGGATAGGTCTTTCAAAATAACATAGAGCTTAAGTTTTCAAAACAATTTTTTCCAAAAGTTTAACTTTTGGAAGATAGACGCTTCCAAAGTGGTAAAATGGGTATATCCCCCCCCTCTAACTTTTAAACTAAGCAAGAGAAAATTTTGAAAAAAATACATAATGTAGATCTTAACAAAAAACAGTAGTTTTTTAGGAATATCACATTTTAACAACCGCAAATATAACTTTATCCTTCATACAAACACTATGAACAAAGTTATTTTTGCAGTCAATTAAATATTGTGGTATTTTGACTAAGTAAGTGGACCCTAATTCAGTTAAAGTTGGTACAGAACCCTCAGTGCGTGAGTCCGACTCGCACTTGGCCGGTTTTTTTATCCTCTACAATTTATTTAATGCACCGAAGCGGCTTTGGGAGAAATACCTTCATACGCTTCTCCATCATAGTTAAATAAATTTATGGTATAAAAAAAATGACGAAACTGACCAATTTGAATTTACAGGATTCTCCTTAGGTTTTCGGACACTCTGTATTGGAACATTTTGCTTTAACCAAAAATGGGTAAACAAACATTGGTAGTAGAAACCAAATGACATAAGTGAATAAACTTAAATAAATTACTATATTATTAACCTCTCGATTGTATGTTATTCCAGACACAATTAAAATCTATTGTTATCGCGACCGCGCCGGCGGTCTTATCATCCTGGAGTTAAGCACAAAATTGTGAATACATTAATTTCAATTACGATTAATGTATGCTGCTTCCTTAGCTATGAACACAGCGTACACAATATGTTTTATTTATGTACTTATCTACCTACTCCTATTATAACTGGCATGTAATTCTATTAGACCTTGAAAACATTGATCTTCCCATTGAAGCCATATGAATCGATTTCGATTTAATTCTGTCTTCTTATATTCTGAAGTTTTTTAAGGACTAAATTTCCTAACATTAGATAACTGAGAAAAAAGTATACTTGCACTAAAACCTTAATTATCAGTTAGCCTATATTGTTATATGGGATATCAACTATGCATCACCAGTTGAGTTTCCCAACATTTCGGCACATGCCCCAAGCACCATGATCACATGGACGAAACGAAAGATAAGTAGATATTAAGAATTATGGTTTAAATAAGTTACTTCTTGAATTTACATGCGTTGCCAGCACAAAAATAGAATAGCACAACGCCTTCTCGTCCTGTGGATGTCCTGAAGCGACTGGCAGAAGAAGGGCAGCAGTGACTTTTTTCTACTATTAGTCAAACTGCACTTGCCAACCGCCTGCCAAGCGAGGCCATCACTTTAAAACCCTTGATTAGTATGGGCTGATAATGATGATATTTCATCTATAACTATAGATATATCTATATCTATAAGTATAAATATAAATCCCTATTTCCCTTGGTCACGGCATCACGCGTGAAAGGCTGGGCCAATTTGTCTAATTATGATTTTGTTTTGTTTTTAATTGCTTAGAGAAGGTTCTTAAGTAAGAGAAAAATCAGAAAATTGTGCAGAAAATTCGAAAATATAAGAAAACTTAATCATTATACTAAATTATTTGTAATGTAAGCTTTTTTAATGTATAACGCTTGACATAACTTTGACAGAATGCGTGCTGCAAACGGTTACAATTTCCAGTGCGGTTAGCATTTGCAATGTCGATATATAAAATTGTAATTAGCAAATTTTTTTTAAATTAAATATGTATACCAATTCGAAATTAATATTCATAGTTTAGACAGGACAACGTCTGTTGAGTCCGCTAGTCTACAATAAAATCAATCTCCAAAATGGAAATGAAATATCAACGACTGATCTTAAAGTCGGCGTCCCCAGGTATCTTGCGTTCTTGCGTAACCGAAACATCGAGTGCTTACTTACATAAAAAGGTATAGTCACACAGAACACTTTCTAAATCTGTCGTTTGCCTTCGTTAAATAATTGAATCGACTAGAATAAATGTTAGTTAAAATATTGCTACAAATTGAACCAAAGACGAACATTAACCGAGTAAACAGAACTTGGGCGTAGAAAGTTTTGTGCCACAGATGTTTTTGAGGGTAGCACGTAATTTGCCAAATTGGTTGCGTGACAGTACGAAACATTGTTTTATAATTAATCGACATTGATAAAATTTTAACTTTTATATAAAGTTATAAACTTTAATAATTCTTTATGAGTCGAGTTTCTTTTAGAATTTAATTCTCAACTACCTCCGAGTTATAAAAACAAATCAATGCAACTTACCTAATTTATACAGCAATCCGTGCTCGTCAATTGAAACTTAAAATATAAATTATACAAAGTGTTGTAACACCGCGCGCGAGTTCAAATACGGAATATACGGAAATAGAAAGTTCGACGCGCGTGTACGCTCAGCGACCGTCAGAGTAACACTAGCGAAATAACGTGAGTCGCGATGCGATTGAGTAGCTCATTCATGACAACTGATTCTGTTTTGATTAACAGTAAGCGATGTGTTGTAGTACAGCATTTCGGTATGCAGCGATGAATCTTATATAGGTTGGAGTGTACGAAAGGGTGCGTAGGACTTAGAACATTTTTGACAATTTAGTTTAGTATAGCGCTGCGACCTAAATAAAAAAAAAATGTATGAAAAAAAATGTTTTATTGTTATCTCTAGTTCATTAATAGAGTGGAGGGCATTAAATTGTCAAGTGTCAAAAATTTTATTATTTTTGCTCTAACGGTGCGTGTGCCGTTTAGGAGTTAAGAGCGAATTTGTGATTAAATTTTGAATGTCGTTTGGTATGGAGCTGGACTTGTAGAATTTGCAGGACACGGCTGAATATCCATCCCATGGCCAAATATTGACTTGAGGGTGACACCCGTTTGACATAACTTTTAGTTGAATCGAATAGTTAGTTACAACATGACATAAATATCAATGTCGATATAATTTGGCCGGGTTATAAAGTTGACACTGACATAAAATCAAGATAAGATGAGATAAGATAATCATTTATTTGCTCTTGAAAAAGGGTAGATTTAGGTGGTTATACATGAGATGTTCAGCTTTTTCAGCCATCTATGAATACTAGCATGCAAATACAAGTATTATTACATTATGAAAGCTATTCAAATCAGGACAATTTAAGGGATTATTTTTCTATCGGACTGTGCATATAAGTTGTTCTTATTATATATTGATGATAGTATACCAAATATCTGACACAGCTATAATTTCGATCGATCCATACCGTTTATTCCTAAAAATATAATAATAGTATAATAAATTAACATAAATTATTTATCTACTCGTACTAACATTTTATGTAAAAACTGTGATCGGTTTTTAACTTATGGATCTTGTTATCTGATGTATAAATAAATAAAAAAACCTGAGCGGATAGAGAATCCAAAGTAAAAATTTTGGTTCACAAAGATGTAACTATGAAGTAAAAAAAATACGGTCGGTACGGTCCCAAACTGGTTCAGGTGTTTGTTCTAGGGTTGTCAAATTCGAATCACAAAACTAAAAGTATGCTGAAGATTGAGTTGATTGAGAGATGAGTTATTATCTAACCACAATTGCTTCTCAATTATGTGTTACTTTAATATGAAAACAAAGATTATATTATTTTTAACTTTTTATTATTTCATCTTTTAACCTTTTTATAATACATAAAGTTTTAATCTGCAGTTGACTTTTTGGTTACAGGCAAAACATTTATTTATTATTTATTATTATAAACATTGACAAAAGCTACAGAGCATCTGTTTTAAGCTTCTTGAAACTACACAAACCAAACAGTTTGACAAATACAAATCAAACAGTTCATGTCAATTCCAAATGATAGTTTTTTCTATTCAATTATTGTAAACAAAGTCGCAGGCAATAGGTAGTACAGACAACAGCTCGTCAACCTACCACAAAACGTCAAGTTCTCTCGATTGATATTGATCTCTACGTATTGGAATTAAAGTTGAAAATCAATTCAATGACATTTAACTTTTCAAAGGTCATTGAATTGATTTTCAACTTTAAGTACAACAAGTAGAGATCAATATCAATTGATAAAATTTGACGTTTTGTGGTAGGTTGACGAGCTGTTGTCTGTACAATATAAATGACTGTAAGTGTCTATAGCTCCACTTTAGAAAGTCTTATCACTAAGAAGAAATGTTTTCTAACAAGCTGTAGTTAAATGGCACTTTAATTAAGTGTGACAGAGAAAGCCAGTGTTCTATTATTCATACTAAATTTAAAACAGGCAACCCTACAGATAAGTCAGGTAAGGTCGGTCATCTTAAATTATCTTCATTATGCATAAGATAACAATATTTTTGGACTGGTCTTTAAGGGACTAAATATTTTTTTATCAACCGACGGAAATGAGGAGGTATCTAATCCGTTGTTTTTATGAAAGATGACCACATAAAAGATAGATACGGGAAAGTATATCGCTTTTTTAATTCGTCACACTTAACCCTATTTAAATTTGTTAATAATAATATCATGACATACGGAGCCGAAACGTGGACACTGACGGTACGGCTAGTCCACAAGTTCAAAGTCGCTCAGCGGGCTATGGAAAGAGCTATGCTCGGAGTTTCTCTTAGGGACAAAATCAGAAATGAGGTGATCCGGCAGATAACTAGAGTTACTGACATAGCCCACCGGATTAGCAAGCTGAAGTGGCAGTGGGCTGGCCATATTAGCCGCAGAACCGACAACCGATGGGGTAAACGAGTTCTTGAGTGGAGACCGCGTCTCGGCAAACGTAATGTAGGACGCCCTCAGGCCAGGTGGAGTGATGATTTGCGCAAGGTGGCTGGCAGGAGCTGGATGCGAGAAGCCGAGGATCGACCTAAGTGGCGTGCATTTGGAGAGGCCTATGTCCAGCAGTGGACTGCAATAGGCTGATGATGATGATGATGATGAATAATAATATCCCGAAAATACTACCCATTTTGTCGCATATTTATTGTTAATGAACAATAATTACGCGACAAAAGACTTCTTCTAGGTCCTTGTGTATTATTGTATTGTATTGTAGGACTTCATGGAGAGGGAGAACCTCCAGAGAATGATGAACTCCTTCTTCAAGAAGCCCGTAAGCCGCAAATGGACCTGGATCACCCCGGACGGTAAAGTCAAAAACGAGATTGATTTAATCATGTCAACGAAGAAGCAGATATTCAATGATGTCGCTGTGATCAACGCTGTTAAGACAGGAAGCGATCACCGCATGGTCAGCAGAGACACATTTAATTTCGACGTAAAGCTTGAAAGAACGCGACTGATAAAATCCACGATCCGACCAATACCGGCTCAAATTCAAAACCCCGAGTGCTTTCAGTTCGAGCTTCAAAACCGTTTCGAAGCCCTTGAGAACAGCATCGATGTGGACGATCTATACAACATGGTGGTGGATACTGTCCGTACGGTAGGGTCCAAGTACTTTAAAACCCGCCGTCCCAAATCAAAGAAACTCTCCAGTCAGACTCTCCTACTCTTGGATCAGAGAAACAAAATGAGGCTACAGAACTCAGTGGATGCCCATCGCTATCGGCAACTCAATAGACAGATATCTAAGTCTTTGACGAGCGACCTTCGCCAATTTAATACCCGACGTATTAAAGAGGCCATTGAGCGGAACAAAGGCTCCAAAGGGTCGCCAGAGATCTGCCTATTGGGCAAAGCCAATTGCGTCAACCGACAGTTATATTCCACGAAAACACCTGTTGAAAGCAAGGCTAAAGACCGTAGAGCCAAGCTTACCCGACACTATTCTGAAGTTATCCTGGACGTCAGCTTGTGCGAGATTAGAATGGCTCTCAAGCAGCTTAAAAACAACAAGGCGGCGGGTGATGACGGAATCACAACAGAGCTCCTTATAGCGGGCGGAAGCCGATACTCAAGGTCCTCCAGAAGCTCTTTAATTCGCCAAAGGCATGGGGCAGAACCGATGTGATGCTGTTCTTTAAGAAGGGTGACATAACTCTCTTGAAGATCTACAGACTCATCTCGCTTCTGAGCCATATCTATATGTATGTATAAGTTGTTTTTGAGAGTCATTACGAATCGTCTCACTCGCAGGTTCGATGACTTCCAACCTCCCGAACAAGCTGGGTTCCGAAAAGGTTATAGTACCATAGACCACATTCATACGCTGCGGCAAGTTATACAGAAGACCGAAGAGTATAGCTTGCCACTTTGCCTAGCGTTCGTGGACTATGAGAAAGCCTTTGATTCGATTGAGACCTGGGCAGTGCTGCAGTCTCTCCAAAGGTGCCAAATAGACTACAGGTACATCGAGGTGCTAAAGTACTTATACCAAAACGCCACCATGTCTGTCCGATTACAGAACCAGAGCTCTAATCCGATCCAACTACACCGAGGTGTGAGACAGGGAGACGTTATTTCTCCGAAACTGTTCACAGCTGAAAGGACGCGGCATCAACATCAATGGCTAATACCTAACACACTTGCGATATGCCCATGATGTAGTTCTTATGGCTGAGACCTTGGAAGACCTGAACATTATGCTCGAAGATCTCGGTAATGCTTCTCAAAGAGTGGGTCTTAAGATGAACATGGACAAGACGAAAATCATGTTAAATGCCCATGTTGCACCCGCTCCAGGTAACGTTGAAAACATTGCACTCGAAGTTGTTGACTACTATGTTTACCTGGGACCGATAGTCCAGTTAGGTAAGTCCAACTTGGAGAAAGAGATCTCTCGTCGACTCCAGCTCGGATGGGCAGCGTTCGGGAAGCGGCATATATTCGCGTCAGAAATACCTCAGTGTCTCAAGACGAAAGTCTTTGACCGGTGTGTGTTGCCAGTAATAACCTATGGGAGTGAGACGTGGTTGTTTACTATTGGGTCTCATAAGAAGGCTCAAGATCACCCAGCGAGCAATGGAGAGAGCGATGCTTGGTATTTCCCTACTCGATCGAATCAGAAGTGATGAGATCCGCAGGAGAACTAAAACAACCGACACATTGAACAATGCAGCAATATCTTTGAGCAGACTCTTAGACGGAACAACGAGCTTGAACAAGAACTTAGAGATGCCAACAAGACCATACTTCATTTGGAAGATGAAAAACAAGAACAGGACTATGCACAGACATTAAACCTCTATGAGGAATTGGTTGGCACCCCGGGTGAATTAGCTTTTTCTCCAAAATTGAATACTTCAAATAAAACCGATGTCAAAGTTAATAGTAAAATTAGATTAAATAGTGGAAATAACATTAAAAAATATATCAAATTAAATAAATACATCATAAAAACAAATAAACTTGTTAAAAAGCAGAAATGCTTTTATAAAAATGTTCAGTTGAGAAAGCAACGTATTGATTTAGTTGATAGCCTGGAAATATATAGTCAAAAATTACAAGAAAGTAGGTTGAAACATGACTCTGATATAGGACAATTGCAGGATGACATCTCAAAGTTGCATAAGTCGCTGGAATCCATGACACTATTATATAACTCTGCCCAGGACCAAATTAATGAACACATCCTGGCTGCAAATCAATTACTAGATCTTGGCAATGCTAATACTAGTTATAAATCATTACCAAATATTACGTTAAATTCATCACAGTGTACTTACCAACAGAGAGTTGAAAATCCACATTTGTCTTGCCTAAATTTAAATTCAAATTTAAATAATGTAATTAAGGCAACATCTAAAGAGGAGTCGAATGATGTCATTTTATATTCGGATAGGCTAGGAATTGGTTACGGCTCTATATTAAACAATAAATTAAATTGTAATGTAATAAATAATTGCATGCCGGATGCATCTTTTGATGAAATAATTAAAAAAATAGAAAATACTGAAGTATTTTCAGCCTCAAGTACCATTATTTTAATGTTAGGTGATAGTCAAAAAATCACCAAAAATAGTATTATAAAATCATTTTCTATTTTGGATAAATTATGTGTTAAAAAAATATTCCTCTGTGCCTTTCCATTCTGTAAAAATAATTTGAATAATATTAATATGAGTATTCACTTAATGAATACTTTATTACATAACCTATGTCAAAGACATAGTGACAAGTTTGTGTTTTTTGACACAAACAAATTTATTAAAAATAGTTTTATTTTGACAGGCGGCTCTGTACACCTGCCTCATAAAATAAAAAAACAAATTGCTACTTTGTTAGCATATAATATAAATATTAACTTTTTTGCTAAAAAAAGCAAAAATATATTTTATGAACATGTTAGTACTTGTACTAATTTAAATATTTTTCCATTGACGACCTCTGAGGCTTTAAACTAAGAGGAAAGACAAAAGCTAGGCCTGATAAGTATTTTAATATTGTTCATCAAAACATACAAGGCCTGGCCGGCAAAGAATTAGGTTTAGGATTATTTCTACAAGATTATAATGTTCATGTGATATGTCTTACAGAACATTGGTTTAAAAAACATCAACTAATATTAAACATTGAAAATTATAAAGTCGCTAGTTCGCTCATAAGGGAGTCTGCACCAAGAGGGGGGTCACTTATTCTTGTAAAAAATGAATTAAAATGTAAAGAACGCAAAGACATTGTGTCGCTCTCGGTTGAACGAACTATTGAACTAGCGTGTGCTGAGCTGGAACAATATATCATAATTAGCGTGTATAGCCCCCCCAAAGCTAACTACCACGTTTTTGAATCTGTTATGGACGAGGCTCTGAAAAAGCTCTCAAAATCGAATAAGAAAGTAGTCGTATGTGGGGATTTCAACGTTAATATATTAGAAGAAACGCAGTCGTCCACCCGGTTTCTTAATCTCTTTAAGTCGTATAATCTATTTAATCTTTTTAATGAACCCACCAGAGTAACGCCCACATCAGCTACTTGCTTAGATAATATTTTTTGTGATGGTGGAGTGTTAAAAAAATCCATTTTAAATTGTCTTATTTCGGACCACAGTGGACAAGAAGCATCGTTCGAGCACCATTATGTCTCTAATAAAGTAGATTCTGTGTATAGGCAATTTACTATTAATAAAATAGAAAAATTTAAAGAAAAAATTAAAGAGGGTGTAAATTTGCTAAAGCATGATGATCAGAATGTTGATGAATTATATGAGAATCTTTTTGGTTTAGTTAAAAATGAATTTGATGAACATTTTAAACAGAAAAAAGTAAAATTAAATAAACAGAAGTGTAAGTTTAATGAATGGGCTACACCTGGTATTTATAAAAGCAGAAAAACATTATATGATTTATATAGTTTAAAGGCAGATTCTCAAAACCCACATATTATAGAACATGTTAAAAAATACTCTAAGTTATTTAAATTAGTATGTGCAAAAGCGAAGTCAATCTATCTTTATAATTTAATTTCAGCTTCCAACAATAAGGCAAAAACTACTTGGAATATTATTAATAAAGAGACATGTAGAGTAAAACCAAATAATCCTACTTACTCTCTCAAGTTAGGGGATAAGCTAATAAACACGAACACAGAGGTTGCAAATACATTTGAGAATTTTTTTTCAAATATAGCACCCTCTACTACTAAAGGGCTTGCTTCTTCTGCTGATCTAGCTGAATCCCTTCTCAAGTCTGTTGTCGATGAGTGCAATTCTTTATTTAATTTTAGGCATATAAACCCTGACATAATTACAAAAACTTTTAGAGAATTCAATATGAAAAAAACGGAGGATCTTTGGGGAATTTCTGTCAGCATTATCAATACAATTATAAGTTCATTAGCCCCTCAACTCGCTATTATTTTTAACAAATGTATTGATGATAGACAGTTTCCAACTTTAATGAAGTTTAGCAAAATCATTCCTTTATTTAAGTCTGGCGAAAAATGTGACCCCTCCAATTTTCGACCTATATCTATCTTGCCAGTGCTAAGTAAAATCTTCGAGAAAATAATGTTTAATCAGCTTTTATCACACTTTAGTGTAAATAAATTATTAAATAGCAACCAATATGGTTTCAGAAAAGGTAGAAATACTACCGATGCTGGAGTTGCTCTTCTACAACATGTGTTTAATGCTTGGGAGAGTAAGCTAGATGCCATAGGTGTATTTTGTGACCTTTCAAAGGCTTTCGATTGTGTAGACCATGTAACATTACTTAAAAAACTTAAACATTATGGTGCATCGAATGATTCCTTGGATCTAATAAGTTCTTACCTTAAGGACAGAACACAAAAGGTTTGCATAAATGGAGCTGAGTCTTCAGGGTCTGCCCTTATTATGGGTGTCCCTCAGGGATCAGTATTAGGACCCCTGCTATTTTTAATTTATATAAATGACCTTCCGTGTTATTTACATAATCTTTGTGAGATGGTATTGTTTGCAGATGACACATCAATGATTTTTAAAACTAAGAGGGGCAAATGTTCATTTGATGATGTTAACAATACCCTCTCTAAATTATTACATTGGTTTACAACAAATAATCTTTTACTAAATGCAAATAAAACAAAATGTGTAAAATTTACCATGCCCAATGTAAGATTTGCTGCTACTCATATAATTGTTAAAGATGAACCACTAAACTCTGTAGATTTAACTACCTTTTTAGGTATAACTGTAGACTCTCATTTGCAATGGGGTGCTCATATTAGGGTGCTGTCTGGAAGACTTAGTTCTGCTGCTTATGCTGTGAGAAAGATAAGGCAATTGACTGATGTTGAAACGGCAAGATTAGTATATTTTAGCTACTTTCATAGCATAATGTCATACGGAATTCTGTTGTGGGGCTCAGCGGCAGATATTGAGTCAATTTTTATATTACAAAAACGTGCTGTACGGGCTATTTACGGCCTTCGACCCCGTGACTCGCTGAAAGAGCTCTTCAAAGAGATTAATATACTTACAGTGTCTTCTCAATACATTCTCGAGAATATTGTTTACGTTCGTAAGAACATACATTTATTTCTTAAGAAAAGTAACGTACACAATTTCAATACTAGAAATAAAGATAAACTTGCCGTTCCAGGCTTCAGACTGCGAAAAGTAGGAAAATCGTTTATGGGAAATTGTGTCCGTATTTTCAACAAATTACCAAAGGATATTGCTGAACTCCCTGTACATAAACTTAAATCGTATGTCAAAGTTATTTTAATGAAAAAGGGCTATTACACTGTTAATGATTATTTAAATGATAGAAATGTATGGCATTAAGTTGTCCCAGCTCGTACTTGCTTAAACCTTGTAAAAATTACCTTACCTTGTAAAAATGTATTTAAAAAGAGGCTGACAATAGTGACCGAGTTTCTTGCGCTGCTTCTTCTCGGCACTAGCCCAGACTTGTCCCGAAGCAGTGGTAGGTTTAAATTGGGACGTGTAAAAGCGCCTCCTGGGGCCTATTTGCAGAAATAAAACTGATTTTAACTGATTTTGATTTTTAACTGATTTTAACATCGCTCGAAGGATTGCATCGTTGAAGTGGCAGTGGGCGGGACACATAGCGCGGAGTCGGAGAACCGATGGCCGTTGGGGCGGAAAGGCTCTCGAATGGCGATCACGTACCGGACGACGTTCCGTGGGCAGGCCCCCTACAAGGTGGACCGACGATCTGGTCAAGGTCGCGGGAAGCCGCTGGATGCGGACAGCACTGGACCTATCGTTGTGGAGATCCTTGGGGGAGGCCTATGCCCAGCAGTGGGTGTCGTTCGGCTGATATGATGATGATGAGGTCCTTGTTTAACAAATAGGCGACGATAATCGATATTAAGTACTTATTTTATGCTTACCCATTCATTTTTCTAATAAAAAGTATTTTTATTGGAAATTACAGCCTAATATGTTGAAGTTTAATCTTTTATTCATGAAGAATCATTTAACAGTATATTCGAATGAAAAACGATTAGTATGATAATAAGTATTTTCTTATAAAAAGAAATAGTATGCATACCACATGTATGTAAATAAATTAAAAGTTGGCAAACAGTAATGATGACTAATGTATAAATTACAATATGTTCTCTGTTTTTATATACGGTTTTTGAATTCTTCACTTTTATTACCACTTAGTACCTACACAAAAAACCACCCTGTGAGATTTCGTTGTCTTATGAAAATAAAATAAAAAACCTAGATACCAACAGCTAATGTAATCTTTATAATTGCCTTGTAACGGTTGCTAAGGATAGTTCTTATTTACAGATCTATTTATTTATAATGTACTCATTGTATTTTAAATGTTAATGTTAGACCAAGAATAGAATTGCTCAAAAGATGTCATTCGTTTATAGATAGTAAGTATTAAAAAATAAATGCTAAAGGAAAGAAGGTCGTTTATTAGCAATTCATTAAAACATCTAACCTCACAAAGAGGATTTCTCTTTGTCACAGTTGCATGTTTCCTATTAATTATGTTCCCGGATAGGGTTGTAGCGGATATCCAAAACACAGAATATCCGAAATTTCACTCATAAAGTCATTAGCAGTTGTACATATAACTTTACTACAGTTACAATACAATGTGTCAGTGAGACCTGCTAAATAGGTATTTTAAAGGTCAAGTACCTAATAACAGCTGGTGTTTTAAATTAGTAGAACGCTACTAAAAAAAGTTCTTACCTTCTTTTATAGTGGCACTTTTAAATCCTGTTATTGTTTAAATTTAGGTACCTACGCCATTATTAGAGATTCGTCAGCGAGCATGTTTTTTTACATTTGTTTTCGATACATTATTGCATTATTGTAGCCAACTAAATGCCTGACCTGGGCTCTTGGGCCAAGCCTTAATAATATATTTTTGCATGTGGATATAATTCGAAATTCGTGAACATAACATCTGTAATAGTAGGAATAACTTAGTCTACAAAGAACAAAGTTACTATTCTGGAGCCACGGGATTTATCGTACTAAATCAATCCAGAATAGCGTACCATTGGTTATCCATACTTAATATTGTAAATGTAAACGTAACACTGTCGGTGGATAAAATTGTAGCTATGTTATAAATTGTCAGCTATTTTTAAAACAATTAACGAGCCAACAGATTTGCTCTTCTTTCCACACTCCAACTTACTGGTTTTGGTCTGAGCAGAGAAATTTTACAACTAATTTAATATATTTGTCGTGAGTACGTAACTCCGAACACGGCACGCGAAAGGTCTTAAACTTTTATTTAGCATTGAAATTGTTGGATACAGGTTTTTTTATTCAGGAATAAAGTATCTATTTATTATGTCCCGATAATGTGTTATAAGTATACAGGGTGGTTCTAATCGAACCGAATGTAATAAACCGAAAGTCAATAGTTTTCGTTCAAGCTAGTCAGAGCTTAATTTTGAACTGTGAATTAAAAAAAAGTGGTTTCACAGTTTCTTAGATCATTTCAAAAACTTCCCGAAAGCCTTAGCTTTTAAAATGATAAATTTTAAAATTAAGCTCTGACTAGCTTGAACGGAAACTATTGACTTTCGTTAATTTTTCTGAAACTTTGGTTTAGTCAAATAGAACATTATTGTAAAATACCTATGTCCAAATTATTTAATTCCTAATTAAAAAATGCATAAAATAACGTTCGAGTAAGGCCTAAGTAAAACACTTGACTAACTCAGGTCACATCCGAACAGCGACTGGCAAATATCAATTCGTTTATGGTCGCAGTCAAAATTAATTGAATTGAATATTATTCATTGCAGCTAATGTAAATATGAATAGTAAAGCTGCCGTCAGGCAGCTTCTCGTTATTTACCCTTGAAGCTAAAAATCATCAATCCACCCTACCTTGCGACCGAGAACTCGTCACTTTTTCCCTACCTATACCTGCACCTTGCATTTGGAACCTTCTGGAAAACGAAGCCCACGTTATTTATAACACTATACAATGTGTAACATCTTCGCAGTGTTATTTTAATTTTATTATGAATTAAAATATCCAAGAAAAAAAATTGAGTAATCATTTTAAATCTTGCTGTGACGCGTACGGACGTATTATTTTGCTTCGGTCGGATCCTGGATGAATTACCCTAACACAAATAGGTCTGTGTGCGCCACAGCGTGTTTCTAAATTAATAGCTAAATCAATATTTTATATTTTTCTAAGATATTTTTTTTGATAGAAAACTAAAAAAAAATGCCATGATGTTAAACATAGTGCTTGGTTATATAACGTGGGATTCGTTTTCCAGGATGTTCAAAATGCACCGTGTATAGTTGCATTAATCTTTGAAGTAAATATTACATTTATAAAAGAGCTGACGTAGTGAAATAAAAAAAGTATGGTAAATAAGTTTGCAGCTGCACAAATCACGCAATCTTATCGCTGACATTGAACTTATAAAATTTATTATACTTTTACTAAATATATTGCAGGTCACTTATCATTGAACTTATAAACTTTATTATATTTTCACTAAATATATTGCAGGTCACTTATCTTCTGTGCAGTGTCATCGTTATCCGGATTCGATTTAAAACCCTTTCATGTACGTACATCCTTATTTATAAAATAAGCAGTCAGTTCAGTTGCTCCTGCAACTGAAATGCAAACAAGGCAAGGGCGTACCGCAATCTCCTTGTTTCATGAAACTTGTTTTTAAATTGCTTATTTCAGTATAAGTGTAAAGCAACTTGTTATCATCTTCCTCAGCCATATCAGTCTGCTGGTTATTTAAACTTAGATGGATAATGCCATTTGGCAACGATGAAGAAAAAAGCTGCTAACTACTCGTCAGCTCATGACAGTATTTCTCGAGTCGCCTCACGTCACCAATGAGACGAAAAGGAGGAGAAGGTGGTGTTATTATATTGAGAACTAACAACAAAGCACTGCGACCTGGCCATCAAATATTTTATGTCAAGTTGCTCTAGAAATGATGAAGTCACCCGATCGGCGGCTTTCGCTAATGCAGAAAGAATTAAAGCAATAAAGTGACGCCAGATATTTTTCGTCTAGTATAGCCGTTAGCTTATAATCATCCTACTGCAGGACAAAAACCTTCATCATTGAATTCAAGTGGATCAAGATGGGCATAATTTGCTTGCCAAATGCGAATTTGTAATCACAAACTCGAGTTCGAGAATGTTTGAAAAATTGAAAATCTTGGTGCCCGACCCGGGGATCAAACGCAGGGCCCCGAGATCTTGGCCCGGTATTTAAACCACTAGACCAACGGGACGTTCAACGTTGTCTAGTACCTTTATCTAGAAAATATAAAAATAATTAATCTACTAATCATACTTTGTATTATGGTGGTCTGGCAAAAACTAGTGGTGGACTCAAGTTTTCATATCTGCGATCATAAATACCTGTTTCAAATCATTCTCATTACCATAGTCATTTCAATCAAACGACGCTAATTTCTAGGCACAGGCTTGCCCTGTCAATAACGATAGTCCCGCGCCACCAGCATTTAGCGGCTTACCACTAGTTTCACCAGATCATCGGTCCACCTGTTCCACCTAACGGCCATCGGTTCTTTAGATAACTGAGCACTATTTAAAGAGACGAGACAAACTTCTTAGCGTTCCATGGATTTTCCGTGCGGGTGCCGGGTCCATCGTGTGGCAAAAAAAGAAACTCCGAGAAGCTCCGGGACTT
This sequence comes from Anania crocealis, assembly GCA_949315895.1. Lineage (NCBI taxonomy): Eukaryota > Metazoa > Arthropoda > Insecta > Lepidoptera > Crambidae > Anania > Anania crocealis. The sequence continues at coordinate 6,647,889 of OX438856.1, forward strand.
GTGACACGGGTGCAGGTTTTGGTATTCGTACCAAATCTGCTAATGCAGTTCGCTCAGTATATAACTTACTGCAGTTCTGGCCAAGCCAAGGTCTTTCAACATGTTATAGAGTCATTTTGCTGGTATACCTCTCGCTCCTACTTCTACAGCATATAGACTACCAACATAAAAGTTCAGGTCAAGAGTACCCTTAACCGGCGAGCGTGTATGAAAAGATTAATGAATGTGGATGAAGCGAAAGTAGTCTGTAAGGATCGTAGCAAGTGGAAAGATGTGGTCTCTGCCTACCCCTCTGGGAAAAAGGCGTGAGTGTATGTATGTATAAAAGTTTTTGGTTGATTCATTTAGGAGATCATAATATTTGTTTTCTTTCGTTGCGTGGTCTTTAGGTATGTAAACTTTAATCAAACGTAGGTATTAAGATAACGTTAAATAACGTTTCTATCGGGTTACAAAGATCGTGGTCTCAGGATTAATAGACCCCTATTTACTAAAATAAAAGGCAACACGAAAGCTTTCAAGTAGTTAAAATAGATCCCACTTACCTAGTTTTATAGCAACAGACTCGACTTACGAGTAGGTGAAGTGTTTTCACTTCAGCTGGTTATGGTTACTTAGTTTGCTAGTTTAACGGTAACGACAGCAATTATTCTGAACACTGTGCTTCTTGGAATAAATATTTTAGGCAAGTAGCCTAACTGTTAAGCAACCCGTTATAAGTATTACACTTATTAAAGTAACGTCGTCCATTGTGATTTTAATGAAATTAACAATGTACACTTTAGTTCGTAGTATAATTAATGAAACTGTCTTAAGCTTAACTGTAAAAATATTAGAAGCCTAAATTGTTTTATGTTACAACTTAATTTCAGGAGAACTAAAACAACCGACACATCGCTCGAAGGATTGCATCGTTGAAGTGGCAGTGGGCGGGACACATAGCGCGGAGTCGGAGAACCGATGGCCGTTGGGGCGGAAAGGCTCTCGAATGGCGATCACGTACCGGACGACGTTCCGTGGGCAGGCCCCCTACAAGGTGGACCGACGATCTGGTCAAGGTCGCGGGAAGCCGCTGGATGCGGACAGCACTGGACCTATCGTTGTGGAGATCCTTGGGGGAGGCCTATGCCCAGCAGTGGGTGTCGTTCGGCTGATATGATGATGATGAGGTCCTTGTTTAACAAATAGGCGACGATAATCGATATTAAGTACTTATTTTATGCTTACCCATTCATTTTTCTAATAAAAAGTATTTTTATTGGAAATTACAGCCTAATATGTTGAAGTTTAATCTTTTATTCATGAAGAATCATTTAACAGTATATTCGAATGAAAAACGATTAGTATGATAATAAGTATTTTCTTATAAAAAGAAATAGTATGCATACCACATGTATGTAAATAAATTAAAAGTTGGCAAACAGTAATGATGACTAATGTATAAATTACAATATGTTCTCTGTTTTTATATACGGTTTTTGAATTCTTCACTTTTATTACCACTTAGTACCTACACAAAAAACCACCCTGTGAGATTTCGTTGTCTTATGAAAATAAAATAAAAAACCTAGATACCAACAGCTAATGTAATCTTTATAATTGCCTTGTAACGGTTGCTAAGGATAGTTCTTATTTACAGATCTATTTATTTATAATGTACTCATTGTATTTTAAATGTTAATGTTAGACCAAGAATAGAATTGCTCAAAAGATGTCATTCGTTTATAGATAGTAAGTATTAAAAAATAAATGCTAAAGGAAAGAAGGTCGTTTATTAGCAATTCATTAAAACATCTAACCTCACAAAGAGGATTTCTCTTTGTCACAGTTGCATGTTTCCTATTAATTATGTTCCCGGATAGGGTTGTAGCGGATATCCAAAACACAGAATATCCGAAATTTCACTCATAAAGTCATTAGCAGTTGTACATATAACTTTACTACAGTTACAATACAATGTGTCAGTGAGACCTGCTAAATAGGTATTTTAAAGGTCAAGTACCTAATAACAGCTGGTGTTTTAAATTAGTAGAACGCTACTAAAAAAAGTTCTTACCTTCTTTTATAGTGGCACTTTTAAATCCTGTTATTGTTTAAATTTAGGTACCTACGCCATTATTAGAGATTCGTCAGCGAGCATGTTTTTTTACATTTGTTTTCGATACATTATTGCATTATTGTAGCCAACTAAATGCCTGACCTGGGCTCTTGGGCCAAGCCTTAATAATATATTTTTGCATGTGGATATAATTCGAAATTCGTGAACATAACATCTGTAATAGTAGGAATAACTTAGTCTACAAAGAACAAAGTTACTATTCTGGAGCCACGGGATTTATCGTACTAAATCAATCCAGAATAGCGTACCATTGGTTATCCATACTTAATATTGTAAATGTAAACGTAACACTGTCGGTGGATAAAATTGTAGCTATGTTATAAATTGTCAGCTATTTTTAAAACAATTAACGAGTCAACAGATTTGCTCTTCTTTCCACACTCCAACTTACTGGTTTTGGTCTGAGCAGAGAAATTTTACAACTAATTTAATATATTTGTCGTGAGTACGTAACTCCGAACACGGCACGCGAAAGGTCTTAAACTTTTATTTAGCATTGAAATTGTTGGATACAGGTTTTTTTATTCAGGAATAAAGTATCTATTTATTATGTCCCGATAATGTGTTATAAGTATACAGGGTGGTTCTAATCGAACCGAATGTAATAAACCGAAAGTCAATAGTTTTCGTTCAAGCTAGTCAGAGCTTAATTTTGAACTGTGAATTAAAAAAAAGTGGTTTCACAGTTTCTTAGATCATTTCAAAAACTTCCCGAAAGCCTTAGCTTTTAAAATGATAAATTTTAAAATTAAGCTCTGACTAGCTTGAACGGAAACTATTGACATTCGTTAATTTTTCTGAAACTTTGGTTTAGTCAAATAGAACATTATTGTAAAATACCTATGTCCAAATTATTTAATTCCTAATTAAAAAATGCATAAAATAACGTTCGAGTAAGGCCTAAGTAAAACACTTGACTAACTCAGGTCACATCCGAACAGCGACTGGCAAATATCAATTCGTTTATGGTCGCAGTCAAAATTAATTGAATTGAATATTATTCATTGCAGCTAATGTAAATATGAATAGTAAAGCTGCCGTCAGGCAGCTTCTCGTTATTTACCCTTGAAGCTAAAAATCATCAATCCACCCTACCTTGCGACCGAGAACTCGTCACTTTTTCCCTACCTATACCTGCACCTTGCATTTGGAACCTTCTGGAAAACGAAGCCCACGTTATTTATAACACTATACAATGTGTAACATCTTCGCAGTGTTATTTTAATTTTATTATGAATTAAAATATCCAAGAAAAAAAATTGAGTAATCATTTTAAATCTTGCTGTGACGCGTACGGACGTATTATTTTGCTTCGGTCGGATCCTGGATGAATTACCCTAACACAAATAGGTCTGTGTGCGCCACAGCGTGTTTCTAAATTAATAGCTAAATCAATATTTTATATTTTTCTAAGATATTTTTTTTGATAGAAAACTAAAAAAAAATGCCATGATGTTAAACATAGTGCTTGGTTATATAACGTGGGATTCGTTTTCCAGGATGTTCAAAATGCACCGTGTATAGTTGCATTAATCTTTGAAGTAAATATTACATTTATAAAAGAGCTGACGTAGTGAAATAAAAAAAGTATGGTAAATAAGTTTGCAGCTGCACAAATCACGCAATCTTATCGCTGACATTGAACTTATAAAATTTATTATACTTTTACTAAATATATTGCAGGTCACTTATCATTGAACTTATAAACTTTATTATATTTTCACTAAATATATTGCAGGTCACTTATCTTCTGTGCAGTGTCATCGTTATCCGGATTCGATTTAAAACCCTTTCATGTACGTACATCCTTATTTATAAAATAAGCAGTCAGTTCAGTTGCTCCTGCAACTGAAATGCAAACAAGGCAAGGGCGTACCGCAATCTCCTTGTTTCATGAAACTTGTTTTTAAATTGCTTATTTCAGTATAAGTGTAAAGCAACTTGTTATCATCTTCCTCAGCCATATCAGTCTGCTGGTTATTTAAACTTAGATGGATAATGCCATTTGGCAACGATGAAGAAAAAAGCTGCTAACTACTCGTCAGCTCATGACAGTATTTCTCGAGTCGCCTCACGTCACCAATGAGACGAAAAGGAGGAGAAGGTGGTGTTATTATATTGAGAACTAACAACAAAGCACTGCGACCTGGCCATCAAATATTTTATGTCAAGTTGCTCTAGAAATGATGAAGTCACCCGATCGGCGGCTTTCGCTAATGCAGAAAGAATTAAAGCAATAAAGTGACGCCAGATATTTTTCGTCTAGTATAGCCGTTAGCTTATAATCATCCTACTGCAGGACAAAAACCTTCATCATTGAATTCAAGTGGATCAAGATGGGCATAATTTGCTTGCCAAATGCGAATTTGTAATCACAAACTCGAGTTCGAGAATGTTTGAAAAATTGAAAATCTTGGTGCCCGACCCGGGGATCAAACGCAGGGCCCCGAGATCTTGGCCCGGTATTTAAACCACTAGACCAACGGGACGTTCAACGTTGTCTAGTACCTTTATCTAGAAAATATAAAAATAATTAATCTACTAATCATACTTTGTATTATGGTGGTCTGGCAAAAACTAGTGGTGGACTCAAGTTTTCATATCTGCGATCATAAATACCTGTTTCAAATCATTCTCATTACCATAGTCATTTCAATCAAACGACGCTAATTTCTAGGCACAGGCTTGCCCTGTCAATAACGATAGTCCCGCGCCACCAGCATTTAGCGGCTTACCACTAGTTTCACCAGATCATCGGTCCACCTGTTCCACCTAACGGCCATCGGTTCTTTAGATAACTGAGCACTATTTAAAGAGACGAGACAAACTTCTTAGCGTTCCATGGATTTTCCGTGCGGGTGCCGGGTCCATCGTGTGGCAAAAAAAGAAACTCCGAGAAGCTCCGGGACTTGTGACACGGGTGCAGGTTTTGGTATTCGTACCAAATCTGCTAATGCAGTTCGCTCAGTATATAACTTACTGCAGTTCTGGCCAAGCCAAGGTCTTTCAACATGTTATAGAGTCATTTTGCTGGTATACCTCTCGCTCCTACTTCTACAGCATATAGACTACCAACATAAAAGTTCAGGTCAAGAGTACCCTTAACCGGCGAGCGTGTATGAAAAGATTAATGAATGTGGATGAAGCGAAAGTAGTCTGTAAGGATCGTAGCAAGTGGAAAGATGTGGTCTCTGCCTACCCCTCTGGGAAAAAGGCGTGAGTGTATGTATGTATAAAAGTTTTTGGTTGATTCATTTAGGAGATCATAATATTTGTTTTCTTTCGTTGCGTGGTCTTTAGGTATGTAAACTTTAATCAAACGTAGGTATTAAGATAACGTTAAATAACGTTTCTATCGGGTTACAAAGATCGTGGTCTCAGGATTAATAGACCCCTATTTACTAAAATAAAAGGCAACACGAAAGCTTTCAAGTAGTTAAAATAGATCCCACTTACCTAGTTTTATAGCAACAGACTCGACTTACGAGTAGGTGAAGTGTTTTCACTTCAGCTGGTTATGGTTACTTAGTTTGCTAGTTTAACGGTAACGACAGCAATTATTCTGAACACTGTGCTTCTTGGAATAAATATTTTAGGCAAGTAGCCTAACTGTTAAGCAACCCGTTATAAGTATTACACTTATTAAAGTAACGTCGTCCATTGTGATTTTAATGAAATTAACAATGTACACTTTAGTTCGTAGTATAATTAATGAAACTGTCTTAAGCTTAACTGTAAAAATATTAGAAGCCTAAATTGTTTTATGTTACAACTTAATTTATTTTAAACCTAAGACCTAAAAAACTTGAGAGGTGTCAAGGGATACCCGAATGGAATGAAGTTCATTTTTAGTGAAGAAATTGTTTTTTTTTATTATTTTTTTCTTTCTCCCTCTCCCTCTCTCTCTCCATCTCCCTCACCCTCTCCCTCTACCTCCCTCTCCCCGTCCCCCTCCCCCTCCCTCTTCGTCTCCCTCCCTCTCCCTCTCTCTGTCGTGGTGAGAGTGGTGTCGTTCAAAAAGTGTCGTTACAATTTTTTCCGTCTAGCCCCCTTTCGCAATGCGCGATAAGGAAAAAAGATTGTAAAAAATCAGCAAAACTTATCTGCTATAAGCTGCACATCAAGTAAACATATACAACATTTTGAATACATACTTTATATGATATTTATTATTAATATCAGCAATATGAGTATTTAAACTTGAAAAATAATGTCTCAGGCGGAACTCAAACCCGCATTTCCGCGCCCGGCATGCGAGGAGATGCGGTTCGAGTCCCGTCTAAAACATAATTTTTCAAGTTTAAATACCGATTTTGAATACAGTTTTGCTGCAAAGTGTGCCGTGTAGTGTCGCCCTAAAATATAAGGCACTGCGCTAATGTTTCACTTTATACTTTAATATGTTGGCAGAAAGTGTCTACATGTATAAAGAAAGGATAAATAAGTCGATGTCTCCGTAAATTACATAGAATGAATTATTTATCATCTTTATTCTGCTTGTCTCTTGCGCTGAAAAGTGGGCTTGCCAAATTTGTGCCCAACTTTTAAGCCCGGAACTTCTTAACTTGTAGACAAGTAATTTACGCGACAAAGTTATGATTTACGGAAGTAGATGAAGTTTTTATTTGAATATTAAAGGGTTGTATTGAAATTTTTCACTTAAGACAATCATATTTTTCTTCAAGGTAATGTATAAATATTGAAATGTTTTCTGTACTATAATGTAAACAGAAACATAGTTATTTTTACACATACGTTATGTTCGAACGGGTTATTTATGACTGATGATATTATACAGTTTATTTTCGGTGCTAAGTATCATTCAACCAATTTGATGCTTAGGTATAGACCCTTTGGTCTGGTTTTACTTTTTATGTATCTAACAAAGTAAACTTCATTCAATAAATGCATTCTGCTTGTCGCAAAAACATATGGACTCGTTCAAAGATTGGTAATTACAGCAGAACTTGGTTCGCTGGATTAATACGAAGACTTGAATACCGATATGGCTAGGGACTTTGAGGCAAAATCTTATACAAATCCTAATACACATTCCTTTGAATTCAGAATTTGAATGGGGTATCATATGAAGCAAAAGGTAACTACAAGTTTTAGGAAGCGATTGATAAATTAACTTGAAGAGAAGTAAACATCATAATTATTCAGTAATTCACTATGTTGTTACAAAGTTTTACACTTATTCTACATTATGCGTTACCAGCACTGACGATCAGGGTTCAAATTGTTGTATTAATGTTTATAAATCAAGCTAAAGTCATTTGGCGTAATAAGCGCCTTATTGTGTGAAATAGCCACTAGTATACCTAATAATAGTTAAGACGTGTGCCTTGCGACGATGAAGCAAAAGGTTTATTGTGCATTTAACGAAATGACAAAATGTCAATGTCAACCACATTAGAACAAAAACTACTAACTAATTTATATACAATGTGTGATTTTACTGGGGGAGTTGTCAGTATACACTTGTGCTTTCAAACAGTAACAAAAGTATAGGTATTTTCGTTTGGAACGCGTGAGACATAATATCTTCAAAGCAGCTAACATCTCGTAATTAGTACCTACTAACTAATTACGACTTCCACAATAAAATCTGCTTTACGTACCTATGTAATAATATAAGTAATTAAAAAAGTATTTAAGTACATTAAATTCCGTTTTAAGTACTTTATGTTGAAAATTAATTGGGTATAATAATAATATTTGATATACGAGGGAGACGAATACAGAATACGTATTCGTCGTTAATTTTTTTATTACACATCGATTAAAATACCATCATCTTTATACTCAGCCCACATCAGACACATGTTTATCCAAGCGGAGGAGTTTGTTTCAGTCGCCACGCTTGGCTAGTGGGCTGGCGATTAAATTTAGTCGAATAGTAAGAGACGTTCGTCGGTCTTGATCGGCCAGCACTCCTTAAAGTCCTCGTCGTCTCTAACGACACCCACACGACAAAAATAAGTTGTCCTACATATTATGTTTAGGCTTAAGATTACTGACACTTTAATGTTGCTTAAATGGCATCACGATTCCAATGATTTGAACATATCGACAAAAAAAAACATTAAATTTCTAAAAACACGGTACTGATATTACAAGCAGTATACAGGGTGTTAGGTAATTGGTATTGCAAGCCAAAACTAGTCTTTGCATATGAATACTACGGTGAAGTCAGAAATTTGATATCATCATTTTTATATTTTTACTAGCGGACCCGACAGACGTTGTCCTGTCTTAACTATGAATATTGATTACGAAATGGTTTAAAAAAAATTGTTACCCATTGTTTATTTATTATTATGTTTTATGATATACAACATTCTTTCTGGCGGGTATATAAATAGTTTTGTTAGTATTCCGACACGGTAACAGGCGACACATTACTGGCCATGTGCAAAATTCATTCCATCCATTAGCAGCACGCATTCTGTCCATGTTATGTAAAACGCCATACATTAAAAAAGTTTAAATTGTCAAAAGCGATAAGGTTACATAGCAAATAATTTAGTATGATGATTAAGTTTTCTTAAATTTTCTAGTTTTCCGCGAAATGTTCTTAATTTTTTCTCTTATAAGAACATTCTCCTGACAATAAAAAACAAAACAAAAAAAGAATTAGCGAAATCGGTGCAGCCGTTCACGCGTGATGCGATGACCAAGGGAAATAGGGATTAATTTTTATATTATAGATTTTCATACAAACTAAAGTTTTGAGATTCTGATTTGTATAGAAATATTTATTTAAAAAGGATTATATCAAATTTCTGACTTCGCCATAGTATCTTTAAGCACATGTTTACATAGGCTAATTTCGGCTTATGAATACCATTTACCTAACACGCTGTATTAAGAACCAATTATGAATTAATTCATAATAAAAACCATTTAACATTTCTCATTTCTCTTTCAAGTCAAAAAACTCTTTTACACTGTAAGAAATTGTGCGTGCTTAACCACTTTTTATAATTTTTGTCATTCGGTATTTTTAGTCAAGCAACTCTTGCTATATTTAGCCAATCTAGTAGCACTATCCAGACGAAATACTATAGCGACACGAAACCCAAATAGGCTTGTATTCGTTGTATTTAACCAGTTCGAAAAAGCTTTTACGTTTGTACACGTGGAAATATGTATTTGCCCTATCCCGTGGGAACCGTACATTTTTCAGGATAAAAAGTAATCTGTGTTTTAATCTAACCTATGTATGTACCTATGTGCCAAATTAGTGTCAAATTTATACAGATCTGATAGGCTGTACTGGCATAACTGAGCAAAAAACATCTATTCAAACTTTTTCATAATATTAGTAGGAATAAATGGTTGTAACTCTAATTTTTACAAATATTAAAACAAAAAGTTAGACAATTAATTATCACATGAGCGCTACAGGTGACCTTATGAATTTTGTTAGCAGTAAAAATAACTGAACTTCCGGACATTTGACATTGTTCGCCATATCCCTTATTAGCGTTAATTTGCGTCCCAATTAAATGGGATGTATGATGGAAACTGTATTCCCTGGTGTGGACACAGTTGGTCGCGTCCGCCGTGTGAAATATCACGGGCTCATAATATTTTGTGAATATTAATTATGAAAAATTAGGCACAAAAATGAAGTGGCTCTTCTACATCGTCGTTTTTATTTATATGTTTTATAGAGCGGGTAAGTCAAGATATGAATTTTATTGTGGTCCCCATATAATAATTGCGGTATAGTTTGCTATATCTATTAAGTATGTATTCTAAATTTTTTTACGAACGAGTCTAATGCAAGTGCTTTTTACATAAAAACACTTATAGACTGCTTCAGGTGAAATTCGAATCCACGAGTTTACACTATTTGAGAGACTGTGCTACTGAGACGGTTTTTTCATACGATTTGCGCGGTAGCCAGTGTCTTATCAATGTTTGGTCAGGTATCATCTTCATGTAAATCTTTAAAGATGAGATAACAAGTATTGAAAATGTGTTTTTGCCACACACAGACATAAAACTTTATTTATTTGTTCTAAGAACGGATAGCGTCCTATCCGTTTACCAAATAGCATCTAAAACATTAATACTTATTTTGTCGTAGGTTATCTAATGTGTTTTTGACATCGAACAAAGGTTTTTGACCAAGTACCAAGTTCTTAATTTATACATATTAGTAACTTTTTCAGATGGCCCTTTGGTAAACGGAATGGACACTATCCGTTAGATTCCCAGAACAATGTTTAATGAAAGCTTTAAATACAGTAGTACTTTTAAAGTTGAGCTAACCAAGTATTTCCGTTTCAGTTTATGGAGCAAAAGTCAAAGAAATAAATAGTTTATCAGTTGATCCCGTGGAGTATGACAAATATGGGGATTACTTTCTTCCCGGTTCAGTCAAAACGATAGCCTGCAAATATACAAATAAAAATCAACAGGTAACATCATTAAATAAATGTAGTAATATAAATAAATGTGGACACATAAATTGTTCTTATCCCATTGTGAGTTACTATTTAAAACACTCGTATTGTGAAAATCAGAGAAAGAGAAAATGTTAAATACTCATAATAATTAGCCTTTTTCGAAAATACAACTTTGCAACGGCTTTTTTTATATTATTTTTAATAGGTAGGTATAATACATTTTAATATTTATGTCTGTTCCATTCGCATTTATAATCTGTCTGGTTTCACGCTTTTACCGCAGAAATGATTTAGATGATATTTGGTTTGTAGATAGTTTAAGACTCTAGAGAGGGCGTAGAATAGTTTTATCTAATAAATCAACCCATAAGGGTTAATCCTTGTTTAATTTACCCGCTGTTAGTAGTGTATAATGAGGTCGCATGGGTGAGTATATCATCTATACCTACCAGGAGTTGAAATTAGGAAGCCCATGATTTGGGAAGACGCACTGCAATCGAACTAATTAGTGTAGCTCCATGGTAGCATTACGTGCTTTTGTAGGCCCTCTTAGGTTACACTAGAACTTTGCTTGGCTGGACTGCGGAGCATACCTGTGGCCATAGGCCTAAGGCGAAACCCGTACTCTCGGTTCATAAGGCACCGGAGGGATACCGCTGGTTTTTTAGTGGGTATACGGACCTCATGTAGAGGTCTGGAGTCCTACATAACCTGTTGTCACTTCCCCCGGGGTGGCAGGTATACGTAACGCATTTTCCCAGCGACAAAAAATTTTTAGGACTTTGCTTGGCTTGAAAGGCTTACTGGGTAGCAGCTGGATGGGGTACCGTCCAGCCAATTTGTTTTTATTTACCTAATCCAATCTTTAATGCAGTTGACATCACCTGGAGTTGTAATATACACTTTATCAGCTACTTACATACTTTAATTTTGCTCGACAATCAAATTAAGTATTAATTAAATAATATGGTGTAATGTTGTTTTGCGAAAGTTTGCGATTATATAAGTTGTTATTTGAGCACCCTGCACTATACTTTGTTCACTAATTATTAAAATTTATTCAGTAATATGATCACAAATTGAAAATACAATTCATGAATAAAAATATCGACTGCTTTAGATGGGACATGACAACCTTCCGTTTGCCGGGCGACGGCCCGGGGATAAAACAAAAACGCAGCTTTTTTGAATATTTTTTTATTTAAATGAAAAAGGAAAGTAAAAGAACAATGAAACTATTTAAGAACAATTTAACTTTTTGCGTTTAACAGTGAGAGACGGAATTTACGGCCTAGCCTATGACTTGATTGGCTAACTAAAGATGAGTTTGCACCTAAGACTGTTCTTCTAATAGGGGCTCTAAAAGTGTCAATTGGACTGCGGGGCATTCGATAGGGCACGCAAAAATGTATTCTTTTGAGCAATGCTGGACACTTCAGACAGACTTTTCTAGATAGTAGTATACACATACATGTGATAGTGAGATATAAAAGCCGGGTATCGCGTTTGTTTACAGTAAACACGATAAACAAACTTTGATATTTGATATTGGTATTTATATCATTTTTATTACTTTATAGCGTAGTGGAATATTTAATATTAGCTTATCGGCCGCGGTTCGGCCTCGTGAACTTGATACATACTCATTATATTGCGCGGGTGTAAACCTGAACCCAGCAGTGTTATGAATAAATGTGGACAACATCACATACATTGCTGATCCTAAAGTAAATAACTTGTTTCGTGGAAATAAGAAACAGCGGTGGTGCCTACCACAAACCCGAGAAAATATAGAAAAAATACATTGGTCAATGTAGAAAAAAAGTATTTTTGGGAATGTAAAAAAAGTATTCTTGGAGCAAGCGACACCTTGAAAACTGGTGCGTACGCCCTCCATCACTGAGATCGTACTAAATAACTTTTGTCCTTTCCAATCCAAGGTCTAATCTGTGTACCAAATTTCATCAAAATTGGTGTGAAAGCGCAACAAACTTTTTAGTCATTCATTGTAACCCACAGGTGGAATGGATAGATCCTTTAGGAAAACCGGTGTCGCATATGAAGACGAGTAGGATATTTGCGCAGAAACATTTATCCCAGATGTTACATGGAGACAGGATACCATCTTTGCTGCTGGCTTTTACAGACGCCTGGGTTGAAGATAGCGGGGAATATGAGTGTCGGTCCGGTGACTTGTCTGAAAAGATATCTGTCTGTGTCATTGGTGAGTGTAATATATGTTGCATTGATATACCTAGTTAATGCGTAATTGTCACCCAATCAGTATCCTGATTTATCGTGTTTACTGTGTAGTAATTTGGTGGTTTTCAGTATCAGTATAAATAAAAAATGTATAATTGATATGAAAACTTATTAATTTGTAGCTAGTTTTGATGTTCCCAGATTACGATTCTAAAGCGGATTATGGTGCTTAAACTTTAATTCAAAATTTTATGACTAACCGATAATGCGGTATAAAATAAGTAAGTTGCTTTAGGGTTTCTACAAGATGCATCGTTTTGAAATTTGAACACAAAAAACTAATCTTACAGCAACTCGTCTGTCGGTCTAGCTTAGAAATGTAAATGTCTCATTCATCCCGTATAATTTATAAAAAAAATAAACAGATAAATCGTGCTTTGGTTTGGTTCCTTATGTTATAAAAAATAGAGTATTTATAAGTACACGAGATAACGATCTATTTCTTTTAGATCCACTATCGTTTGTCGATACTCCATCAGAAGTCAGCGTAGACGAGGGTCGATCTTACACCCTCACATGTGAGGCAAGAGGACATCCAGAGCCTAACCTTGTTTGGACACGAAACGGAGAAATAATCTCAGGTATTTATATTTGACAATGATTTGACTACAGTTTCATCTACAGCGCTAATTGTCCAGTGGTTATCAGTTCCAATCTCGCAACAGACATATTGCTTGTGCAATGAACATGAGTAGGTATTTGAAGTTTCGTAATGCCATAAGATATATTTTGAAGTATCTAAGGGCCATGGTATAAACTTAAGCTATTTTGGGATTAGCTGGATAGTTAGTATGATTTTTGAATTTCGTTTATTAATTTGGCGGACCTTTAACACAATGATGGGATGATATGACCAAAAATACTGGCATATAGATTTCTGGCATGGATGAGTGACACCTATTCTTCTTCTCTTGTCGTACGCTTATCATTATTAAAATCGGTTTTTGTTACTGCAAATAGGCCCCAGAGAGCGCGATTACACGTCCCAATATTTTATCCTATCACTGCTTCGGGAAATTGTGGGCTAGTGCTGAGAAGATGCAACGCAAGAAACATTGTCTCTTTTATTGTTACGCGGGTACACGTGCGGGTGGCACGCATTTTGAGTGCATTGCTAGCTTTATTTGATATAACACTCGTGCCCAGTATCATCTATCAAATATAGCCTGCAATGTAGGTGAAATGCGTGCCACCTGCAATGCGGACCCGCGTGACAATATAAGAGCCCTACTTATTTTCTTCAGGAACAATCATGTGTTGGTTTTTTTATAGCAGCCTATTATTGTACTCTAATGTGCTTGTTTTTACGACTTCTATTTTGCACCTGAAACTGGGATCAACGGCTTAACGTTTCTTCCAAAGCAGGACTGTAACCTTATCCTTTTTACCCAAGTAAATTAATAAATTATCGTTTCCTGAATCGAACCCCGACCCCTTGCGTGGTAGGTGCATCACAACATCACTACCACACCAACTGGGTCCTGAGTCTTCAGTGTTATTTTGTTACATACAGTTATCATACCTACTGGTGAGGTAACATTTAAAATAATTCATCGTAGATTTCTTTTCATGCACGGCAGACGATTGCAACTCAACGAAATACAAGGTGACAACGAAATTCAACAACCAAGGATTCCAAGGTTTACTGACTGTGTTATCGGTCGAGGCAGCCGACGCTGGCGTCTATGTCTGTGAAGCTACCCAGGAGCACACTGACTTGGAGGACTGCAGCGTCACAAAGAGCTGGAACATAACTATGCATGTAAATTGTAAGTGTTCCATACTAAAATAATCATTAGATGGATGCTCCTAATCGCACACCGTATAAAGTACTTAAGTGTGAAGAGGGACCTTCGTAAAATACGTTGGGAGTTGTACAGATAATGCAGTTTTTATGACTCTAAATTGTGAACTCTTACTGACAACCGAGATGGATTGTGATGAGGTTCATAGTTTATTGTATGCCGGAAAGTTTTGCTTAGTTTGGGCATGGGTGGCTGTTGTAGATGTTATAGTTGGACCATGTATGTGATGTTGTACGCATTTATTATTCTCTCACATCTTCTATACGAGTAAAAGTCACACACTATATGCCAAATCAACTGTGTCTGTAGCTAGATTCTTTTAATTGGTGAAAAAATGTAGTAAGTAGGATAAATAAATATAAAAAATGTGTTAACAAATAATAAAACATTCTGAATAAAAGAAATAGGTATTAGAAAGTTTTAGAATACCGTTAATCATTATTAAACTTGAAGACTTTATGTTCCAAAAGCCGTTTAGTGTATATAATAATAAATTATCTCTCGAAACGTCCATTATTAGTTAAATAATAGCTTTAAAGGCTTCTTTGTTTGCAACAGCCGTTTCGTTTTCGCTAACGTTCTAACGACAAAAGTAAATAATTCGAGCTTCCGCAATTTAACTAATTAGGTTGTTTTTTATTTTTAGATGCTCCTGTTTTCGTGGATGGCAATGAAACAATTTTGTATGCTAAAAACAATGCCAGGTTCGTACAGCTAGTTCTTTTTGCTTAAATGAAGCATTTTTGGAGTTATTAAATCGTACTAATAATATAATAAACGTGAAAGTTTGTGAGTATGGATGTCTGGATGTTTGTAGCTCTTTCACGCAAAAACGATTCAACGGATCTGACTGAAATTTAGCACGGTGTTAGTTTATTAACTGGAATAATATATAGGCTAATTTTTATCCCGGGAAAAGGTGCAGTCCCCGTACGATAATTTTAATGAATAGTTTGAAATTTAAAATTCCACGCGTATGAAGTCGCGGGCAGCAGTAGTTTAAAATATAGTAGAAGAGAATCAAATAAAAGAGAGATCTTTAAGATAAAGTAAGTATATGAATGCTTAATATTGAGATCAGTACGACTGTAAATACGAGTATTTAAGCATTAATTGTCGAAGTACTTCTCTTAGATGTTGGAGTTATATAACTAAGACATTGATGAAACTACAACGTAGTTACAGTTTACAGCATAAATAATGGTAAGCGAAATGTTGTGGGTTCCAGTCTAAGGCAGTTGTAATCTTTAATTCAAGTGATAGCATTTTGAATATTAAATTTCTCTCAAAAATTGGTACCCAAGGCAAACACATTTCATCATACTTAATATCCGATCTCTCAGTCCATAATAGCTGCTTTCAAAGCTAGACATTAGGACTCTCCAAAATGAAGATATAGCGGGATCTCTACACTTGATAGGTAAGTTGGCTAATAGAGTTTACCCATTAATGGAGGGAAGACACTGCTGCTCGTTTTATTCTGGCAGTACACCTTTAATCTATCTAACAGTACAAAATATTCTATTGTAGGCTCTATATAGCCCCAATATTCAGCTGTAATCATTGTAATACCTTATCGAATTGTGCATTATTGCCTTTTAATATTGAATGTTGTTTATAATCCTATCGGTTTCTTTAATTTACGCTAACACTTAACATTGAAGTGAAAGATAAGTTCACGGATGCATCTCGGTCACGGGTTTATTAGGGTTATACGTTGAATTTTGTTTTATTACGACGCTTCGAACTCTTTATAGGCATTTGTGGTCAAGGATCTACCCGTAAATTTATCTTTAACTAGCGTACACAGTGAATTTCGTATCCCCCGAGCCATCCTGCCCTGTCCTCATAAATTTTGATCTATCAAAAATTATTGTCCCATTCCCGACGAAGACAAATCCCAAGACAAAAAAATATTTAAGAAACGTTCCAGCCGTTCTCAAGTTATAAGTGGTGTAACTAACACGACTTTCTTTTATGTAGGTATATAATAATAAACAGATAGATTACAATAAAATAATCCTGTTTGATTTAGCGTTGACTTCGATTGTGAACCGAGCGCCTATCCGGTCGCAACATACAGGTGGTTTTATGAGCTTCAGGAACAAACATTATTGAATTATCCACCAGAAAAAGTAATATTGTCGGATGATAACACTAAAAGCAAGGTGACTATAACAGCTAACGCACTGACATTCGGCGTGAAATACATTTGCGAAGCAAAAAATAAATATGGAGAAGCGTCGAAAACATTTTCGGTCCTGAAACTGGAGAAGCCCAAGAAGCCAAGTGAGGTTGGTGGTGAAGATTATTTATAAGTAGCATTGAAATAAATATATGCTAATATTATTAAAGAAGTTAATTCGTGAGTTTGGAAAGTTGTCTCTTCTCTTGATTTTGAAAATTCTTTTACCAATAGAAAGGTACGTTATTTGTGAGTGTACTATGTCTGTTAAACTTTCAAGTCTAAAATACTGAAGCTTTTGATGAAATTTGCAACAGAGATAGAATTCGGAAAGGACATAAGTAGGTTGCCAATAGTAACTATTTTATATTTTTACATACCGAATTTGTAGGTGTCACCTGCTCGAGGTCTGCCGGGTTCGATTCCGTGGAAAGGAATCTATTTATGTGTATTGTCTTGGATCTGGGTGTATGTGGAACCTTCGTTGTTTCTGATTCCACAAAGTAAGTCCTTCTAGTTACTTATTTTGGGATCAGAACAACATGTGTAATATTTTGTCTACATAAAAAATAAAACTACAAACACTATATCGCGAAATTGCCATCATTATGTTTATAGGCGCTATTTCGGAACACGAAAATCATGGGATTTGTTGTTTAAGTGATTTTTATACACAAAGACCTCAAATATAACGTTTTAAAATTTCAAATCGTCTTGGGTCAATCATCATAAATACTTAGACATCTTATTATTTTTTTAGGTCAACGTCCAGAATGCTTCTGCCGTTCGAATAGACCTGCTCGTGTCGTGGCCTGTAGAACTCTCCTTTCCAATTGACGGTTTGAGAAATTATTTTTTATGATGCTTATGACGAAATTTAACGACTTTCTGATTATTTATTTTGTGTGATTAATGCTTGTTTAAAAGATAAATCAAACGTCCAGAAGCACAACATACTTTTGTGATGATGTAGTTTTTTTCATTTTTTACATTAGTTGAAAAAAATGAAATCATTAGGTATAATTTTTTGTATTAAAAGTTAAATAATACAAAATTTTAATAATAATGCAGTACATAGTGGCCTACAATTTTTGGTCTATCTTTTAAATAACTAAAACTGTTAAAGTTTTGTTTTATGCATATTAAAATAGCGCCCCGTTGGTCTAGTGGTTTAAATACCAGGCCAAGATCTAGGGGTACAATCCCCGGCTGAGCAACAAAAAGTTTCGAATTTCCGAAGATTACTCGGGATTATTCACCAAACCGCATTTGGCAAGCGTGGTGATTATGCATGTACCCATCATTGCTATAGTAACTTGAACTCAATTATGGAGGCCTTTTGCCCTGCAGTGGGATTATTATAAGGCCGTTACATTACTTTTTTTTTTAAAGTTTTTTTAATGATTCTCTATTTATAGGCCCAACATCAACTACCTACACTTTACGCAACATTTTAGTCGATCAATGTAAGACGTGGTTTTTATATGCATTTAATGTTGGCACTACAGCTGTAGTTCTCTCGTTGTTGTATTTAAGCAAAAGAATCAAATAATTATTTACGGATTTAAGTTGCGTAAGGATTTACCAGCACATACTAAAACCACTTAAAGCAGGCGTATATGTACAAACTCCTGAGAGTAAAAGGGGGTTCCCTTTGAAAAGAAAAGTTTTGTACAAGATCAACCCAAATTTATTTATATGTTTCTTTAAACACTTTGCTAAGATTTGCATAGGGCAAAATATATACCTATATCCGTACGTTTAGTTTTGTAGGATCGCATATATTTTTGAAAATGATGTGTATTCTAGGATTGTTACGTATTTCTTACTTAAGTTTTTTATAATACACCTCTAACAATAACTTCATATAATTGCTAAAATAATACTCTATGTTATCTATGTCCATTTACTTAGAACTTACTCTAAGTACTGCAAAACCCTTACAAGTAGTTAGTTCTTAAAGAGATTTAGATAGATCTTCCAGGAGTCCAGGACACGAAAGACAAACAAAATTCGACTTTAGTAAATATTCATATTTCTGTACCTACTTTCCAGTAATGTCACTGCTACGCTCTTTAGAAATCTTGTTATTATTAAATAACAAAAAAAATTAATTACAGAGATCGAAGTCCAATATCTGAAAGCGGAAGTGAAAAAGAAATTGCCCCGAGAAAGTGAATGGAAGAAGGCTGAAATGATGACATATGTAATTGAAGAAATAAACGAAGGAAGTATGTTTACTTACAAAGTTATAAATTAATATTAATTCATGTACTTACTGAATTTATTTTAGTTCTATAGACATAAAAATACAAAATATGCTTCATGCATCTATATATTATAATAAGCATGAATTTTGTTTTACTCGTATTAAAGGCACAACATTTTCTATAGTTTTTTACTAAAGAATAATAAATTGTTATTGCTGTTGCTAAAACTAGCTGTTGGCCGCGACATCGTACGCGTGTTATTTCGGAGTTTAAAACTTTTCACGGGAACCGTTCCCACTTTTTTTCGAGATGAATTGTAGCCTATATGCTATTCCTGCCTATAATATCTTTCCTTACCAAAGTTTATCTACATCTGTTTTGCCGTTGGGCATAATTGGATAACAAACATCCATCCGAATTTTCACATTTATAATTTAAGAAAAAGTAAGATAAATAATAATTTATAATAATAACATTATTGAAAAGCAATATGGATAATATAGGATTTTAATCTTTCTTGTTATATTTTTTTTACACTTCACACTAACGGGGTTAAATAGTACTCGTAATTTACCTTCCCGACGTTTCGATCCGGTTGCACGAATCATGGTCGCGGACCGAAGCCGTGAAAATATTGTTTCTTTTTTGAAATAACCCTAGTAATTCTAATATAGGTAAATTAGTGCTAGTATCTATCTATCTATATCAAATACTTTTCAACAAGTGTACAGGTTTACACAAATCTAAACTTTCAGCTGCCACATTGTCTATCGGTGAGTTAATGCCAGAAACTAATTACTGGGTTCGACTTCGAGCTATCAACGAACTTGGCTATTCCCCATGGTCGAATCCAATAGTAGCTGCTACCATTGCTGAAGACGAAGAAGAAACGACAGAAGAAGGCTCAATTGATGTTGATGATCCCGAGGCCGCAGAAGAAGCTGTAGAGCAGACACATACAGATTCTATGTTTTATGGTATATTCTTCGCTGGTGGCATATTGGTTATAGCATTTGCTTGTATGGTCATCATGAGATTAGTTTGAGAAATTCAATCAAACAGTAACACTAATATATATTTAAGAGTCTTGTGAATTCAACTTAACTGATTATATTTATCGATTTGATCTATTAAAATGTGTTTACAAGGGCTTAATTATAAAAACATAAACATCAAATTATAGTAAGATTTTTGAACAAGTCTATACCTACAGAAAATATGAAACCTTAAGACATTGTAATAATTTAAAAGTTGTTTCTAAATAAATGTTGCATTTGTTAATGTTGCCGTGTTTTATTGACAAATAGACTAGTGCAAACTGTAAAACGTATTGGTAATAATAAAAAGATAGGACTGAAATCATAAATCATTTTATTGGAGGCAGAGAACATCAGTGTGATTAACGTAACAATACGTGTACTTATATTTGAAAAGTAGCTAACGTAATCTAAAATATGTACAAATGCATCTGCCGAAAATTCGAAATCAGTGTGAACTTGAGTTCAAACAGTTATAAACATCTTACAAAACAATCACAAAAACTAGTTAAAATTTCCAAGGATTGATTAGATACAACAGGTCAAAATATTTTAGGTACATCGTAACATTTAAAATCAATATAAATTTTGCAAAACAGCTCTAAAAGTTTTACGAATTATCAAGTGTAAGAGCAGAGTTCAACAATATTTAAACAGCCGGTAAACATAGATTGACGATTAATTCGCCACAATTCCCATACAAAATATGTCAAATAATATTTTAAACGCTGTTTAAATTTTAACCGTCTGTTGGTGAACTCTACCCTTAATACTAAATATAAAGCTTTATAAGCTAATGGTTTTAAATTATAAACTCGTTTAATAAGGCTTAGGATTTTTTTCAACAATCATAATATACATGCTGTTAAATAAATGGTAAAACAAGGCAAAACAGCCTATGTTACTGTATGTATTTAAAAAGTATAGTAAAAGACAGAAATTTGTTATTATCATTTTTTTTTTCATATAAGTATCAAACTTTTTAGATTCCGATTTGTATGAAAATGTCATTTCAAAAATGATGATATTAAATTCCTGATTTCACCATTGTATTTATATGCATAGGTATGCCAACATTGGTTCACCTTGTCATACAATTTACCTACCACCTTGTATATAAAAATATGAAGCTAATATTAGAAATTAAAACAGTATTAAATTAAATAGATCTTCAGTCTTCCATTATGAAATTTGAAACCAAAAAGAGGGTAATCATTGAATATAATTAAAATAAATTAGCTTTGATGATTTACATCTTTAAATTTAAAATGTCAAATTTGTAAAATATTTTTTTGGTCTGGCTTGATAATTGATTGAGTTAGACTCAGTCGATGTTTTCCTTTGTTTAATTGGAGGTAAGGTTTGTAAGGAAGAATCATTTTGGAAAAACATAAGTTTTGTATGAAAGCTTTCATTGATCATGTGATAATTAAGATATACGAATTTGCTGGCATATTATATGTATAAAAGCTGTAAAGAAGACATAAAGCAAATGCTTTAAAACACATTTGATTATGTAGTATAATTATAACAACACAGTGCAACCTTTATTAGTTCAAAAACTTATAAAAATATTCTCCGCAACTGTTGATCGCTTTGGTTAATGTTCTGCTGAATTCAGTTTCAGTGGGCAACCTGTCCACAGTGAAATTGTATTCAAAGAATACAACCGACTATAGATTTACCAAAACATATAAATAAAAGTATTTGAAAAGATCTAAGACACTAATGGTAATAAGAAGGGACTTTGGTATAGTACCTGCACGAATATTGTCTCAGTTTAATTTATATTAATAGGTTTACATTTTGACTCGCCATAAACGTTAATGTTACAAATATACTAGCTAAATTATACATCTAAACATAAATTAAGATAGTGCATGTCTCTAAAACTGCACCTTAATATAGGAAGATGAAGATAATATTGTACAGAGTCTTTTGAGTCATTCCCATTACAAATATTAATCATTATAAAAACTAGGGCGATAAAATTATAAAAATTTTACGGAAAAAAGGTCAGCGTGGAAAATGCAAAGAGTAGCTAAAGTATTTAATCCCAATTAAATAGAGTACTACCGGCTTATCATCCTGCCACAAAAGGTCAAAATATCAATTGATATTGATCTTTGTTCGTTCGAATTGAAGCTGTAAAACTGTTCAGAAAAATGAAATGCCGATCAAATGTTATGTGGTAAGTTTTAGTGATGTTAGGTGTACAAAAAGCATACACGTAGCACAAATATTAAGGTTTGGACGCAATCTATATTTAGAACATTTAGACATTACATGTAAAACATAGTTATTATAATAGTCTAGGTTAACTTGCAAGTATATACAGTATTAACTTAAATTATTTAACATTAAAACCATAATAACAGCGTGGACATAAAAATCTAATTAAATCAATTAATATTTTTTTACGGCCAACCTGCAAAACTGTCCTAATTTATCCTTTTTATCTTTCTTAGGTTCCTTCCTTTTTAGGTTCAACGTCTATCTGTACTTGCCAGTTTGCTTAAAGTAAACATTTATGAAAGATTTGCAAGCTCAAGTAATCAATCGATAACCATCAAAAACCTAAGAATCTTACTTACTATCACATATTATATTTTAACAATGTTTATATTTTATATCATGTTCATGTATTTTTTTATACGGGAAACGACAATGAACACTTAGTTAATTGAAACTGCAATAATAGACAATTATTTCGATTATTACCTATCTAAACTTAGCTTGGAATGTCATGGGGATATTAGTAAGAAATGCCTATTAAATAATATGCTAACTATTTACAAACTTATTAAGTAATAAAGTTATAACAACTTTGTAAAATAAATATGAACAAAAAAATATCTTATAAAACATCGCCACAGTTAGATGCGGTTTCTAAAAGTTATGGCTACATAACTATTGAACCATAAATCTGTGATCAATGTTTCCGGTCATACAAACATACAATAAAATTAATCCCCACGTCACCGCCAAAACTGATGGGAATCGCCAAGTAAGCTTATGAAAGATTTGCAAGCCCAAGTGATATTACAAGACGCAGTCTAGAGATTTAATGGAGAGTAAAATTATAAAATAAATCATCTTAAAAAATATTGGTGTTAAAATTTACAACCAGATTATGAAAAGTTATTATAATAACAAGTTTCACACGATGAGAATATAATTAAAACGTAAAATAATTAAAGCTTTCAAAAATAAATTTTACATTTAATTTTCCATTTTCTATACATGACATTTAAATTTGTTTTCAGATGCAAAGCCAACGAAAACAGTATACTCATATATATATAAAGAAATAACGATCTATTGACAGTTAACATCGAGTTAACCGAGTATAACTTGTTATTTTATTAGTTCTATTTATTTAGACTTTCGACTGTGCGTAATCAAAATAACATTTCAACTAAATACTCGGGACTTAGGCAGTTGTAAGGTCTTAGCTGGGTGCTAGATGGCTTTGATCCGACTTGTCAGAGTAAATTATTGTTGTAGTATGCGTTTGATGGTTTGGTTTAATTGCCGCTTATACCGATTACCGGCAACGCGGAGCCCGTATTATATACGGAACTATCTGTCCCATTCAGATAATCATCAGTAAGAGGGACAGATGGAATACAGAGACATTACTTGCGGAGTATGGCATCAGCTTACGTGAACACTGGAACCGATTCATTGTCCGACTTCAGAATTGAGAAGATTGAGAAGTCAGCTTGGTAAGCATTATGGTCCATAGGTGTATATTTAATGTACAAGATAAAAGGAAATATACTTCCTACTTCCAATACTTATGCCACTTCTGTGCATAGAAATTTTTTAATGACTGTGTCACTTCGCATACAATTTTAATGGTGTTTTGAGTAGTTTTCTTACAATTTTTTTAAATAATGATAATGTATAAAGAGGAATTTTCCTGACGTTGATGCTGATACATATCCAAACGAGTTTAGACTTACTTATTGACCAATAACTATCGGCAGTCATAAATAGATCGTTGGATAGAGGCTGCAGTATTTGCGCATTACCTTACTTTTAACCTACGATTGATTTGACCAGTCAAAATTGGTTGTCTGCGTTCGAGCATATTAAGGTTAATTCGGGTTAAGTGAACGCGAGTTGCAACAGGGATTCCAGTGATCAGATAATAATAAGTATGCGCTGCACTGTCTAGCGCCTTTGTGGAGTGTGGCCATAGACAGCATGATGTAAGTTGTCAGGTCAAACGTTTTTTGACGAGTTGCTTCGGTTTATATGAAATCATAAGGTTACACCAGACACCAGACATAATATCAGTGTGGCTAAGCATAAATATTGAGTGTTTCATTTAAATTTATTAGATCTGTGGCCTTAGTAAAAAAACTTTCTAATATCGTATACGCTCGACGAATAGACAGCAAATGTATGAAAATGACATTAGCTTACGAAATGATGTCATTTTAATAAATACGTATGACTGAGCTGCTCCTAAAGGTTGACTCTGGCCACTTACACAACCGCGCCCACAAACTCATATTATAATAATAAGAAAAAATTAAACAAGCAGTGGTTTTGGTTGTTATCTAATGGTTTGGTAATTTTGGTTGGCATGCAATGTGTTCAATAACTACATCAAGGCTGAATTAGTGCAATCTAGCCGCACTGTATGGTTGACGCTTGACTTGGCGATTCGGGATTACACCTTAATACAATATAGTAAATAATGTCAGCACCAGCAGCATCGCAGTGGCGAGGGTTCGCACCGCATGCGCAGTGGTCGGGTCCGGAGAGATCTCAGTCCATTCGGAGTAGCCAGCGATGTTTAGGGACCGAACGCGCGCATGGAAAGTAGTTGTATTCGGCAAAGGACCGACGGCGTATGAGCTGTCTGTAGATGAAAATAATAGTTGGGGTTACGCTATTGATAGACAAAAAGGTGATTAGTACACCAGTTGTATGTACCTATCATAATGATGTAAAAATAGTGACTAGTTTTATAAATTTATGTTACACGGTATAAGTGCCCTTAAGATCCGATCCATAAACAGTTTAGTTTTATATTACCTTCTGAAACATCTAGTGTGAAGATATCTAACGCTGCATCCCAATCGGCGAGATAGTCCTCTGCTGCGGGAGTCAGTTGGAATTGGAAGCCTGAAAGTAACAAACAAAACAACATATTTCATTACATATTTACCGTATAAGACATACCTACGTAGTTACTAGCGATAACACAATCGGATCAAATGAAAAGGTAAGAGAAGCTATTACCGCACATTATCTCTCAGTCAGACGAGATTCACGTTGATGCATTGGCTGTCTCCTAAAGGTGTTTTTCATAGAGGATTGCCGTGTATAACTTATCTTTTAAACAAGTCGAGCAAGTTTGATATAATGTTTACTTTCGAAGGTGAGATAGGAAGTAACTAAGGTTTAAAATTTAGCTGTTTTCTCATTGATTTATAAGGTTTGTGAGATGTTTAAGCTGGTTTTTTATCACGGGATTTGTTTCCGGTACCATAAAAAATGTACATATCTGAGAACCCAAATCAGCATTTGAAAGTTTTTGTGCAATTTATTTGACTCTTTGCATTTTTATGTACTAGACTATTTCCTGAGATTGTATGTATAAACACAAAAATATAATATCAAGTATATTGTCGTTTGGTGCTTACATAAAAATAAAATAGCACCTTCCTAGAAAATAGAAAACCACCGCCCCTTCTCTTCCTAGCGGTGTCGTAAGAAGCAGCTAAAGGAGTACCGCTAAAAAAAGATGTCTTCTTCTCACCATAGACCAAACTGCGATCGCCATCACCTGCTAAGCATGACGATTATGACCGGATGCTCCTTTTTGAGAGATCGCAGCAGTGGACTAGTGAGGGCTGATGATGACGATTATATGATAATGATAAGTAAGTATTTATGATTATTTACTTACCAATAACCGTGAGGTTTTCGGGAGGAGGCGAAACACCTTCTTCGTCTTTTTGTAAATTGCATTCCGAGCATGTCACGTTGAATACCAAAGCACTTCTATTAGCACTAATCAGGATCACCTGGCGAATACATTATTTAATAAAGCATAAATATCTATACTAATACCTATAAAGCTGACGAGTTTGTTTGTTTGTTTGAGCGCGCTAATCTATGGAACTGCTGGTTCGAATTGAAAAATTATTGCCTGGATTATTTTCTACACTTGTGCTACAACATATTGATTTTTGCCAAATGATTCTAGGTCAACGGGAAGTGCCCTTGGGTTTGATTCCTTTTGCGAATGTATAAGAAATGCGACAAAAATACGTCAGTATATATTATACATCTTTTGATTGCGTAGGATTAGAGTTTAGATTTTCTTTACTTATCACTGTTTTTTGATCGCAGACCTCAGTATTTGGCATCAATTTACCTATTTGATCTACTCGTTACTGAGAGAAAGGGTCTTGACGGAAAGACAGACATCTCCAAGTAATTTATTTTGCTATTTATTTTGAAACATGCTGTGACGCGAACGGATGTAGCTGTGCCATGTTCATTCATTCGGGACCCCGCTGCAGAAAAATAATACGTCTGTGCGCGTTACAGCGTTTTACAAAATTAAAAGTCTGAATAAATATTTAATATTTTTCAAAAACTATTTTAATTGATGGACTAAATAACACTGCCATGATACATAATGATCATATAACGTGGGCTTCGTTTTTCAGGTGGTTTAAAATGCACCGCGTATATAACGGATATTTTTCAAGAACTATTCAGGCGAAATATACCTTTCTGCTCTGTATATTTCATTTAAAATTAAGTACTTTGTAACTAACTGCCTTTTTATAATCAATAAATATTGTACTTACTGAGTCCGGTGGAGGTGGCTTGTTTCCCAGAGAGACGTCAAAAATAACGGTCTTGCTACCCTTGTTGTTGCTGACCTTACATTTGTACTGACCCAGGTCATCCTCACTGCGCACTCTGAGGCTCAGCACTGAGTACGCGCCATCTTTGTCGGTGAATACCTTTGGGAAACCAATAGATTATAAAGAGTTGCCAGTAAAATTTTTGACACGGGTGAACCTTAAGAGACGTACTAATGGCCTATTTCTTTTGCTATACGTGGACATCCTATAATTCTAAAACTTAAGTAAAACTTCCCTACCACAAACATAAGGACTAATAAATGCGAGTTAAATCCCTAAAATCATGTTTCACTAGCTGTCTGTCCCGGCTTTACAGGCTTTACCAATTAAGATAATGCTAGCATATGGTCTGTTTGTGTCTTGTTGACCATGTTTGACCATGTTTACTGTTTACACCCTTTTTATGGAATAATTCCATAAAAAGGGTGTAAACAGTAAACATTATTGTTTCAAAATTTTTTTTATACTTTTTTTAAATTCTGTAGTTATCTTCTCCTGATCATTATTAACTATTCCTACTAACATTGGTACGTACCAAATGTACCCAGTTCTTTATTAACGTAATTAATTTTCTATTCCGAACGAATATAAAATTCAAGAAATGGAAATAGTTATAGCACTCATTTTTTAAAACAAGATTGGTACCAACGAAGTAATCTTATCTAATAACTTACAATATCATCCTCGGGAATGGCGTAGTCGTAGGTATCCTTGGTGCGTAGCCACTCGTAAATTGGAGGAGGAAACGCATATGCACTGCAAGTTATGTTTTTGCTGAGGACAAATAAGTTATGTGTCAACGTAGGTAATAATTATACGATTGTTTATCGAGAGCAGAATATTTGTACTGGTAAAGTGAAATAGTTTTACATTGATCTTATTGTATAGCATTATCTAATCAAAAATTAGTGCTTTATGGTACTGCTTAGCAATTGTTTGAAGTTCATGTTAAGCTTCTGATTAAAAATGTAAATAGAACTATGCTAACTTACGTTTCATTGAAAATTGCATAAGTTTCAACTGTCTCAAAAGTACGCAGGATTGGAGCATCTGAAAAATTAATAACACATTATAGACAAGAAAATCTCGTGGTGATAAATTAATAAAATTGACATATTAAAAGTTGCTCCTCAATGCTCAAAAAATTAAAAAAATACGGGACAATTTGCTTTACGGAAGAACCAAACATCTTTTTGAAATTAAACAATCATGCATTTACAAGAAACAGTATTAACCTAAAATATTTGATGCTTCGGTATTTAAGTTTGCTATCACACACAAAAGTTACTATTATTCAGATTTAGTCAGAACTGCTCGGAAAAAGTTCATTTTACTGTACATAAAGACCAGAATCAAAAAACCATTCACCGAAACAAAAGCATTATGTTCTTTAGATATAGTGTTTTCTCAATAGAAGAGTAGGTACCTAAAAATATTTAAATTAACAAAACTTACGTTTAACTGACAAGGTGATAATTTTATCTAAATAATGTGAGAGAGCTTTTTGTGTCACTTTGCAAACGTAGTCACCGATGTCCTCATACGACAGATCCCTTATCTCCAGTGTGTATACATCTCCTTTCTTTTTGACAATGTACTTGTTTTTACTCTTTTCCGCTGCAAACACAAATAATGTTAATTAAACGCTATAACTGACCGAGTGCTATTCAACCTCAGTTGGTTTGCGTGTAATTTTAACCGTTTTTAAAGACTCTACACATATAAAAAACTTTCTAGATCTTAAAAGTGAAGTCAATAATCAGGTGTTTCATACATTTAAGTGAGTAGTTAACTGTTGGTAAAAAAAGAAATGTAAGCAATATGAAAGAAAAATAGGCTTTGAAGATTCTTGAACGCCGCTTGGATTTTTTTCTAATAGCAAAATAGTTACATGTTACAGGGTAGGCCAAGCCTGATGGATAAACAGCTTTTTAGATAGTTGACCTCATTATTTTTAAACTTATGGAACAACACGTATATGTCACCGTTATATTGTGAGCTCCGTCAGATTACAATGCAATGCGTAAGATTATAGAAAACTGGTAGGTTAGGTTAGGTTAGGTTGTAATCCGTCGATGTTTTATTATAAACTGTTCACAATTTTATGGTGTCATATATATTTGATATACAAAGAAAAATAAATAAACATTTACCATTAATAGGCCTTTGATTCCTATACCACTGTACGACTGGCATAGGATGGCCCTTAGCCTCACAATCCATTTTGACAGATTTCCCTTCTTCGCCTATCTTATTTTCCGTTCTGTTTCCTATTTTAACTTTCGCTAAAAAGGAAAAGTAGTTTATAGTTGGCTTATTTATAATAATTATATTTAACGGCAAGTGTGGCGTTGGTCGTGTTAAAACGCCATAGTATTTGACTATGGCTATTTCTTTTTATACGACAGTAGGGTGGATTGCTACCTTCTTCCAAGTATCTAAGGTAAGGAAAACGACCTGGGCTGCCTCTATCTAAGCTAGAAACTAGAAGAATTTGACGATGTTTCAGTGTCTGTTCAAATACAGGACATCAACAAGGCAAAACTTTAGCAGAGGTACTATCTTAAATAAGATTCCTAACCCAGTGGGTGGTAATGTCGCGATCGGAGCAGGACTTACAACTTTTCTTCTTTGTCGACAGTTCTCTGTTTGTTTTGTTACTGGTATCTTTCTACACAAACCACACTGTCCGTACTTAACGAGACCATGTTTTAAGGTCTGGATACGCGGGACATATTAAATTAATAGTCAATAGTTTGAGTCCATTAATTAATGCAAACGAACATCATATTTTTGGTCTTTATTTGAAGTGCCGGCCAACAAAAAGAAATGGTACGTATATTTAGAACAAGTTATTTGGCACAATAGTCAATATGTCACCAAATCTGTAGGATTGCTGTTATTTAAGTTGGAAGATAAAAAAAACAAAATAGGTCGATTACTGGTTAAGAATAATTCTGACTCTGAAATTTAACCATATAAACAACAACATACACTTATTAAACCAGCATGATTTCTTGAGTAGGTTACATGATACGCATAATAATGAATTAATTAGACATCTTGTTAGAAAGTTTGAGAATGGGAAAGGAATAAAGCTAAGGTAGGTGAATGGGTTTATATTGACTGAAGGAAGCAAGACCCAACAACGATTTAATGATATTGTAATTTAAATCTTTGCTGTTATTTTTATATAGATTGTAAAAGCACAATTTAATAGTTATTGAATGGCATTTATGGTATGACCTCCGGCAAGTAGCATAACAAACGTACGGTCAAATTTTGTGCTTGTTGGGTCATCTAGTAGTCTGCCGATTAGCTGGTGTGTATGAGTACTTACAGCCAACAATGATTTCAATGGTCTCATTATATTCTCCTGATTTACAAGTCCACTTGCCGCTATCAGCTATTTTTAGTTCATGGAAAATCAGTGGCAGCAATATTCCAGTTTCTTCAACTTTCCTCTCAACATACATCCTAGAATTAAGACTGGACCGCTCCTTGACCATCACGCCCGAGGGCGAGTACCAGTTTATCTCCTGGAACAATAAAATAAGATGATTTACGTTAATCTTTCAGCTGAATAACCTCAGATAGTTTTCCCTCCCTATTTGGGACCAGACAAAGGAGTCAATTTTTTCTAAACGTTGGCCACAGTTGAGACTACCTAGGTCTTTTTGCAGTTTTTGGACTTTACGTTAAAATGGCCTAAGACTCTGTGCCCATAACATTATAAACTGGAACTATAACTTCTAAGACCACGTTTAAATCATATTATGTTAATGCTGCCGCCAGCTTTATATCAAACAGCTATAAGTGCCCTAAATTAAGTACTTATCGATAATACATTATCAAAATATATTAAATAACGAACAACCGTTGCCACCGGCGTGGTATTTTAATGATGTTTACTACACACAACACAAATCGAGGATGATCAAAGTGAACTTGCTTCTTTTAATACAGTAAAGAACAAAGAAATACATTTGTCTGCACAAATTATCACTAGATCATACCAGTCCAGGACACAGGCCTTTCCGAATGAACGATTTTGCCATAACCCCTACGCTTAGCAAGCAAAAGAAGAAAGAAGGTCGAAAGAAGACGCCGATGCCCGCCTTTTCTAGGCAGTACTCCTTTTGTCGCCTCTTACGACACACATAGACGAGTTGGTGCTATTATTTTGTGTGCCGGCACCAAACCACACGATACACAGTAAATTAGGATTACAAATTGTTATTATTGTTGGGTAGTGGGTACTTAGTCTATTACTAATGCTGTGCTATTCGTTACACATACGTTTACGCCAGGCCCTTAATTCGCGTAACCGAATCGTAACACAATCGTAATTGAACGACAGGTTTTTGACAGTTCTAGTATGGGCTAAATATCATTAATCGTCCAATTCAATCTCGATCGAACTGCGATTCGGTTACGCGAATTAGGCCCCAGAATGTTATTAGAACTCCTGAACACTGTAGAAACTGAAGGTACTCTAAATAAGGGCAATGCTACATATTGGAGGTGCGGTCACGGCTGAGATTTGAGCTCATTACTCACGGACGTGAGATTTCGACCACTCCACTAATAGTGCAGTAGAAACTACTGCAGTAATAAAATATTAGAACAACTTATCTCCGACCTCTAAAATCTTAACATAACTTTTTAATGTGGTTTTGAAGTCTTGGGTTGCTTTGAGTCGGGATAATATTTGAGGCGCTTCACATATTACTCTGTAGACGAACAGAATATCACGATAAATTTTCGAAGAAATTGTGAGCCTAAGGCAATTAAGAAGAATACCTAAAAGTAAGTACCTCTTGTGTACGGGCTGTTAGATTTTTTTAACCAACCTACTGTTTGATATAGAGTTCAGGTTTAAGTAAAATAAGCGTTACGATTTATAGCTACTGCTGGTACGCTAAACCTCATATTTTTTTATTTCGCATAATACACCTCGTGACAGTAATCATGACAGTAATTGGGCTTGGTAGAAGTTAAATATTAAATAATACACACTTGCCGTGTGATGCCGGTCGAAAATAGAAAACCACTGCCCCTTCTCATGGAAACAAATAAAGAAGTACTGCCCGAAGAAGGCGGGTGGCAGCGCCGCCTCTTCAGCATTAGCAAAACAATGATAGCCAACTCGCTTGCCGAGCGTGGTGACTTTTGCAAAATACTGCTTTTGGAGGCGTATGTTCAGCAGCGAACTTATGTGGGATAAAGATGATGAAACCAGTTCGATAACATCGAAACCAAATATATTACGTTTTACTTCCGAGCGCGCTCTTCCGATTAATTAACAAGGATTATCCGTTAAATTATCTTCGCTGCCATAGCCTACGCGTCGTCTTATCAATGTGTTATTAACATGTGCCACTTTAAACTTTTACCCTTAGGCGGAAATGTTTACAGTGAATCGGTAAAATCACTTTTATTTCTACAAATAGGCTCCAGTGAGCGCTTCTACACGGCTCAATATTTACACACAGTACAAATATTTTTGTGCATGAAAATATCTGTTTGTACTGCTCTGTGTGTTTTTTATGAATAGTATGTATATATTTACATAGAAGTATATAAGTAAGTTTATCGGTTGTCTAGTACCCCATAGTATAAGCTTAGTAGAAGCTTAATTTGGGACTATATGGCTCTACTTGGTCCAGTATGGCATGTCCTGAAATATTATTGTAATTATTTTGTATTTGTGTAACTCACATCTTCTAAGTTTTTCCCTTGGCAGAAGATAGCTCTCCTTTCACCAACGTTGAACACTGACGGTCTTGCCATTACGTGGAGGTAGGGCTTGCCATCTTCAGCGACATCTGCGCACGCAACTACAAAGAAGAGAAAAACATTTCTTATTGTAAATCCAATTAAAAGTTTTCTTCAGCGGTCTAGATTTGCTTGAAGTCTTTGAAAATGAGAAAGTTTTAAATCTTCTATGTCATCATTTTAATAATCTCAGTCACATTTATTCGAGCAATGAAAGTTTATGTTTTGAAAACAAATAATCCAACTATCAGACTAATTTAACTTTGATTTCGCTCATAGTTTCCTTTAAAACTTTAATAATGAAGCTTTTCTTTATTATATTATAACGGCCCGTCCCGGCTTCGCACGGGTGGACATAAGATTTTTTTAATAAAGATCCCTAATCTTTTCTAGCATTAAATATAGCCTATGTTACTCAAGGTGAATGGAACTTTCCAATGGTGAAAGAATTTTCGAAATCGGCACAGTAGTTTTTGAGTTTATTCATTACAAACATACATACATTAAAAAATACAAATCTTTCTTCTTTATAATATTAATAGTAAATAATATAAATTTTAATAATGTCCAATGTATCTCAATCTTATGTTACTTATTTATGATGCCTGCGATTCTGTCTACGTGAGAATCGGCTTTATTGTAGAGATCACTCAATTTTTTTGCAATAGATGTCTTTTTTTTTCACTTTACCAAATAATTTAATCATTTTTATTTAATTACTAGCGAACTTAGTATCGCCTCAGAATAATGTAATTTGATTTTGTCGTCCTAAATGTCAGTGTCATAAAAACATGGCGTTTTTCTTTACCAAATTACCTTGCTATAATAACAAATACTATACAATAAAAAAATAATGCGACAGTAAATTGAGTTATAAACTATCCTATCTTTCAAGTTGGATCAAACTGCCTACTAACTATAGTTGTCAGGGTCTTAAGTTATAGCAGTGTAGCATGTAAGATTAGATATTTCATTACCTACTTCATTTATATCTACTTTAAGTTTTGCATGCATGTAATGGAATTATACGTACCTAAATTGTAGTGTTGGTTGTACAAAATAATTAAGTAAGTAAGTAAGTAAGTAAGTAACGGCCTATAATCATCCCACTGCAGGAAAAAGGCCTCCATCATTGAATTCAAGTTACCACTGCAATGATGGGAACTGGCATAATCACCACGCTTGCCAAATGCGGGTTGGTGATCACAAACCCGAGCAACGTTCGAAAATTCGAAACTTTTTGTTGCCCGACCCGAGGATCGAACCTGGGACCCCGAGATCTTGGCCCGGTATTTAAACCACTAGACCAACGGGGCGTTACGCCCCGTTGGTCTAAACAAAATAATTAAAAAAATATATTTCATATTATTATTATTGTGCAAAATTTAATTAAAATCAGTTAAGTAGTTTAGGATTCCATCGCGGACAAACAACGTGACACGAAATTTTTATATATTAAGATTTAATTTTAGTGTAATCCACCTTTTCTGGATGCTTATGTCTCGATGATAATGATAATGATAAAACTGCCATGAAATAGTCTTATTTATTCTTTTTATATTTTTTACGCATACACATTTCCCTCAAATACCTACATTAAAAACATGTTTGGCTTGAATGTATAGAATCTAAAAACTTTCCTTTTTAAATATGTCTTTAAGACGTATCTTAGTCTTGCTAGAAAACTTAGTTGTAACTTTATTTATTTACTAAAATGGTAGAAAAGCTTCGCATCTTAGAACGACTATGAAGTTTTTAATATCTCTTTATCTCTATTCTCGACTACGCTGATGTATGCTACCTGGATGTGACTGAACAATTGCTTAACAAACTTGAGCGCCTACAAAATCTGGCTATTCGTTTCATCTTTGGTCTTCGCAAATATGATCATGTCTCCGAATTTCGCGCTAAGTTAAAATGGCTACCAATTAGACTTCGTCGTAATGTGCACATCCTTTCTTTCCTATATGAGATCCTGTATGACCCTGCTACTTCTGAGTACCTTCGTTCCCGCTTCCAACTTTTACCTCCTGATCCTCGCTCTAGGCGCGATTGCATCACTACGATGTTAGAGTGTCCTAGAGCAAACACTAAATTATTTTTCAACTCCTTCTCTTCCCAAGCTGTGTGACTATGGAACAAACTCCCCAAAGCTATACAAAGCAGCCCTTCTATAACATCGTTCAAGATCCGTTTAAAAGAGCACTACTTATCTCAATCATTACAATGTATTTAGTTTATGTAGGTATATGTATGTGTTGTATGTATTTTGTCCTTTATATATTTTTTTTTATAATGTAATTTCAAGTATATTAGAGTGTAGTTTAAGTAGGTATATTTATCCATGGTATTTTATGCTAGCCTATTTTTTTAATTTTTTTTATTCGTAAGTTTTTCTTTTATTTTCTAAATGCACATTACTGTGCCCGTTTAAATGCATTTTTTTCACACCTGATTGGTTGGCTGGAAGAGATCTCTTAAAGAGGTAAGCTCACCTTTGTAAACTGTTTTACTGTAACAACTTTTATTTTTATTTTGTGCGCAATAAAGAATATATATATGTCACGGGCATAACAAAAATAGATATAGTAGATGAGAAGAGATTGATAATACCCTCCATACCTAATACCAGTCCTGAAAATTTGAAAAGCGCGAGTTAGTAAGTATTATCATCTGAAACATTTCGCGTTCCAATAAGTAAAGAAGGAATAAATCATTTTGACGCCTATTGCTAGGATGAGTAACGAGCAACAATAACTCTTGTGATTCCGTGGATGCTTGTAACCAACTTAATTAAATATATAATATAACAGAACTTTTGTGAAAAGACCGGTAATTTATTCGATAATACAATTAATACTGATTAAGTGAATACAATGACTTACTAAGCTTTCCGGCCTAATAGCCTGCTTTAATTTGTTAAAAAAAGCAGTGAATTATATAGAAGCTGTTTCAGCTCTTCATATAAAATGGTACTTCAAATTGTCTAAGACTGAATATCATTGTAATTGTTGTGTTTTGTTCCTACACTAACTTGGATTCAATTTTATGTGAACTTAACGTTGAGATGAGTGCGTTTTTCTGTCAGTGGCACCAATATAAAAATTTTACTTGTATGTAATCCCTGTTCCTAATGTTTGACGTATTAACTATTATAATTACTAGCTGGCCCCGCGAACTTCATATCACTTCAGACTATTTGAATTAGAATTTTATCGTCTCATTGACATTGTTTTCCAATATGGCGTAGTTTAAAAAAAAATCAATAATTTTGTATGTTTAACGTTAATTTTTCAATGTTTTAATAGCTTTTTTGTTATTTATTAGTGGATATGTTTCAGTCAAAATCCATAATCGTTCGAAACCAATTTTATCTGGTGGAATCGGTTAAATTAGTTTTGGTACTACGTATTATATTATCTGTGGTACTACTATAATGGCTTTAATTTGGGTCTAGTCCATTACTACACTCGCTCAGCAAGTTTAAGGTCACTAGAGTCGTATTTATCTATCAGTTTTTTTCTATCAGTAAAACCAAAATTTACCGGTTATGAGTTTTGACTGTAACATATATTCTAACTTGATGGTAAAATTGCCTATTGACAATCCACTGCTGTTTAATGCCTCAAAGGAATCGTGAAACGTCAATGGTTTTTGAATGCTTTGAACACTTTCTATAAATTTATTGCGTACAAAACTGTCGTTAGTATTTAATTTGAATGCCAACGAGCGTTAACTCGCTGGCTGTCACTAAGCAAAATGTTTACCAAAACATTCACGACACAAGAACTGGTCAAAGTTGGATCTTGTGAAGTGAGGCCGCAACTCGCTATTAATGCCGAGTGCCGTCCATTAGCTAGATAACTTTTGCAGATGTTTCGCTATCGGTCCGTAATAACGCAAAAGTGTTCAAATTTTCCGTAATATACCGTATCTAATAAAACCATTGGGTTGCAAATAAAAGAAGCAGTACTTAACGTATTTTGGGATTATCATCATTTTGCATAACGTTCATATAGAATAATTAATTTGGCATCCTTACTTTGTTTCCTGTTTCCTGTAACGTCTTCTAAATTAAATGGTGCTGGTGTAACTTGAAAATACAATTCCTTGATTAAAGTATTCCACTTATTTTTGTGTTCGAGTCCCATCTTGGACAGTGGAAAAATTTTTATTCGAGGAACTTAGGACTTGGCGCTAGGCGGCATTTGCTGCGGCATGTTATCGCATTCGTGTGGTTACAGTTCATTTTTTTTATGGCGGAGATTTTTCACGCTTATTCTGCCACAGCTCGGGCCGTCACAGAATTCAATAGGATTCACGAAGAAGAAGCAGCAAACTTGATCACTATTGTCAGCCTCTTTTTGAATAAATATGTTAACAAAAGATACATGCCAATGCGAGCTAGGAAAATTTAAAGCCGAAAAGTCCGATCATTTTCATAATAATTATTAATTACTAGCTGTACCCGCGACTTCGTACGCGTCAATTTCAGTTTTTAAGATAGCGATTATTTTTTCAACATTTTTCACTGATGCTTCGCTCCTACTGGTCGCAGCGTGATGTTATATAGCCTAAAGCCTTCCTCGAGGCATGGACTATCCAATACAAAAAGAATTTTTCAATTCGAACTAGTACTTCCAGAGATTAGCGCGTTCAAACAAACAAACAAACAAACTCTTCAGCTTTATAATATTAAGTATAGATGTAGCCCTTTTTCATTAAAATTATTTTAACATACATTTTCTTATTTATGTACAGGGATTTCAGCAATAGACTGTGGTGATTTAAAGTGAAATTCGAATACAATTTCCCATGAACGAATTTTCCACTATTCGCAGTCTGAAACCTGGACGGCAAGTTTATCTTTATTTTCGTATTTTATGAAAAATTAGATTTAGGTGTAAAAGTACGCTTACGTACTTTCATTTATATTAAAACTACAATAAATTACATTTTAGTATTTTTAAGACGTGTCACTGATACCATAATGCATTGAGAATACTTAACCTATCGTAATCAAGCAGCCCTGGTATTTAAAGTACTTATTGCATGCAGTGTTTACCTTTAATTAGCTTTGTTCTTAGTTTTTATCTTTAAGCTAGAATAAGTGGAAATGTTTTAGTGCATAAGTTGTTGGTGAACCGAGTCAATAAAAAAATAATAATAATAATGCATGCGAAAAAGCTTTACACTGAATTATGGCAAACTACGTTGTGATTTAAAATATAATGTGACGGAAAAATTATTCAGCTAAGCGTATTTTATTTGGGATAAGAGTTTACCAAACGGAACGAAATTAAACTAAAGGACTAGCATGGTTTACAAGCATTTATAATTCAAATTAGTTGCACGTCGTCAAAAACACGCAACGCGGTCAAAGTTGCTTCTGGTGGAAGTAGCGGCAACTTTGTCTTAATACCGAGAGCCGTCCATTACCCAGATAACTTCCACAGATGTTCGCAAATACTTCACGAGCATAATCGAGTCTGCACACTGTCAGATTTATATTGTAATATTTCAAACTGCACTACAGAAAATATATAAGATTTATTTTTCATTAAATAAATACGCAACAAGTATAAATGTTCTAAATATAAAATACATAACCAACTCGATAAAAAAAAATGGGTTTATATTTTCCGGGGTACGATGAAACTATTAGGTACTTTTGAACAAGTTAACGCAATAACATAAATTTTATAAACACCTATGAAATATTTTTAAACATAGACGTACATTATGATAATTACAAGTAGGTAATAATGACACACGAGCAGCGAACAATTAAGCCGAATTAATAAGGTCAATAGAAAATCCAAGCACTCGAATCTTTTTAACGGTCGGTCCCAATAATCTTATCTATCTTCAGTTTAGGCATATCGGAGATAGAAAAATCAGTAAAAAATCTGTCATCGATTAAAGAGAGTACTGTCGTAAGCCATGGAAAGAATATTTCGGTTTGAGATCAAGATATGATGGCATCTGGTACAAAACTATCTTGGGTTTATAGCTGCTCTCTAACAAAATAATTGTTGCTGCTCTTAGGCTTCGGTCTGGTCACATTCCAACTGGGAAGTTTTCATTTTTAATTGGTTTATCACCCCTGAATGAGGATTGTAGAATTATTGATGATATTTTTCACGTATGTTCTCGTACATTGCAGGAGTGCTCCAGTAATGCACAATTGACTCTCAATGTTGGATATGCAGTCGACTGGTGTAAATAGCTGTGTTCTATCCCCTTATCGGAAGAGGCCAGGGCGATTTATAGATTGTTTCTGTGTAATTTTTACTATTGTAAACACAACATTGTCAGATTAATTAAGCACCCTTAATAAAGAGAAAAAAACTTTAAGATCGTTTAAGTTTTTTTGACAATGATTTCCGGGAAGTGACAATATAGAACAACCGGCCAAGTGCGAGTCGGACTCGCGCACGAAGGGTTCTGTACCAAAAAGGTCAAAAATACGGATTTGTTGTATGGGAGCCCCCCTTGAATATATATTTTATATTGTTTTTAGTATTTTTTGTTATTGCGGCAACAGAAATACATAATTTGTGAAAATTTCAACTGTCTAGCTATCGCGGCTCTTGAGATACAGCCAGGTGACAGAGCGACGGACAGACGGACAGACGGACAGACAACGAAGTCTTAGTAATAGGGTCCCGTTTTTACCCTTTGGGTACGGAACCCAAAAATCCTTGGCTTAAAAGTATTTAATGAATATAATTCTTTCAAAATGTTATTATTAAGTTTAAAAACAAACGGCAAAGAGTTTATGTACGTGTAAGTATTTTAAAAGTCACGAAATTAGTTAGGCAAAGAATGCTGAACACGTTGCGAACGCACAGGAGTTGTTCCAACTCGTTCTGCGGCTGGCGGAAAGAAACAAATGACTGTGGTTCTTTTAACAAAATTGAGAAAGCTGACTAAACCCGTGTCGGAAATACCTCGCGGTTTGAATATTGAGTTAGAAAACACCTGAAGCGCTCCTTGATTTCACAATGCGTGTATACGAAATATAAAACATATAAAATATAGGTACACGTAGAATAAGAAGACTTTGACTGCCTTAAGAACGATTTATACCTACTTACAACTTTTGGAATCACCCCTGAACAAGATTTGCTTTAATTCAATTGTATTTTGTTTACGTTCAAAGAGCTACAACACACTACAATAAAAGTAAAGGAATCGCAAAAACAATGAACTAATTACATCCTACTCGTGCCTACCACCAATAAATACTTATTTTTTAACTTGCAAACCACTCGCGAACAGAACAGCTTATGGCGAGCGCTTCCTTCCGATGATACCGTATATAATAGCATTTAGCTGAGATATCGCGCTGTCATCACGAAAAGGCGACGGGTTAGTCAAAACAGAACAGGGCCACAATTCTGCTAATTTACAAATGGTTCAATAGAATCGTAATGGCATCGCAATCGTATATTTTGACATTACTACCATATTAAATGTGTCAAAATAACGTGTCGTAATCGTCGTATGGTGATGTCAATGAAAGGTTTTTGAAGAAACAAAATTCGACGATACGGCTTTCGCACTGAAGTAGGTAACCCGTTTTTTTTAGAGGAACGATACAAAGTTTTAATGATAAAGTAACGTCTACAGATGATTTACATGATTCATCTTCTTCTTTTCGTCTGTTTTACTGATCTGATATCAGAGTTTTCCGAGTCACCTGCAACAAGCCTTTGACGTAACTTGTTTTTACGACTTTTATCTCACGATAAAAACCGACACCAAGGGAAGAAAGGATTGTTCCCTAAATAAACTCGACCAGGCCCCTAATTCAGCTAATCAAATCGTATCACAATCGTAATTGAATTGTAGGTTTTTGACAGTTCTAGTATGGGGTAAATATCTCGAAATCGACCAATTCAATACAATCGAACTGCAATTGAGATAGCTGAATGAGGCCCCAGGACCGCGTTGGTGGAACACCGAAACACTACACCAGCCGGGTCGTCGATTTAGTTTCATCGACGATGAAAGATATTAATTTTACTGTTTTCTTGTGTTTACGCGAACACTATACATTAAAATGAATGATATCTTTAGGGATATAATACGCATTTATTTTAGACTAGCTGTTCCCCGCGACTTCGTACGCGTCAATTTCAGTTTTTAAGATCGCGATTATTTTTTCAACATTTTTCACTGATGCTTCGCTCCTACTGGTCGCAGCGGGATGTTATATAGCCTAAAGCCTTCCTCGAGGCATGGACTATCCAACACAAAAAGAATTTTTCAATTCGAACCAGTACTTCCAGAGATTAGCGCGTTCAAACAAACAAACAAACAAAATCTTCAGCTTTATAATATTAGTATAGATTTAACCCGACGTTTCGAAGACTGCACTTTACAACGCTGCAAAGTGTTCGAAACGTCGGGTTAAATAAAAAATAAACGCATAATATATCTGTTAATTACTTTAACGAAATACAATGGCAGTAATTAGTTTTAATATGATCCGTTCATAAAACATATTGTTACCGAATAATTCACGTAATTATCCTACAAAATTGAGGGTTTAAACATACCTAAAGCACAGATAATATAATACTAGTAAAGCGATCTACTGATTCCAATATTTCACTCGAAACCGAACGTTAAATCAGTTTTTGTTCGTTCAATCTGCGTTATTTTAGTTGCAGATTAATTGATGTTCAGTTGAAATTAGCATTAAATATACTAGCGCTTGGCCCGCGAATTTGTTAATGTAATTCGGTTATTGTATCGCGCTTCTGGTTATTTAAAGGTATAAAAAATCGAGATATTACTGAATCCCTTTACCAATATCCCAGGCCTTTTTTACTCTTTCAGGAAATTGCCTGCATAAAAACTACTCTTTCTTATTTCCAGAGTTTCAAACCTAACTCTAAATGTTATCAAAATCGGATAAGTAACTAATGATTGCCTTTTTAAATTACTGCTCCCTTTTTAACCCCTGCAAGAGTTAATTTCCTGCATAAAACTACCCCATATCCTTTTTTAGACTCAAAATATCTTGTAGAGGTAACAAACAGACAGTAATACTATATTTCTTTCCCTATGGTAATACACACTTTTGTTAACAAGGGTTTATTACTGACGCCTATAATATAAACCTTACTAATCATAATTCTTTCTAGTAGTATAAATGCGAAAGTTTGAATGAATATTTGTAACTCAATCACGCCCAAACAACTGAAGCGTTTTGGAGAAAATTTACAAAAAGATAGATTATAGGCTGGATTGGTAAACTTAAACAGTACTGAAATAGTCTTATTTTTATCTCGAAAAAAACTACGGTTCCCTTAATTTAAAATCCAGAATTACACGTGTAGGAAGTCGCGTGCAACAGCTAGTTGAACGATTAATAGTTTTTGAAAACTGTAAATACAAAACATGTCACGTTACAAACCAACACAAACAATACAGAATTCGAAACAGCAAAAAGTATAAGCGTATCCGCGACACGTTTCTCTTCCTGAATGCATTTGCATTTTATGTTGAGAAAAATTACCCTTTTTCTGCCATGTTTTTGAAATATTTAGCAAGTTTGTTGCTGCTTTTTGAAGTGAACTTGTAAAAACAATTTTAAACTTCTGCGTATATGCTCTGATATTAATTAATTTACAACATTCAAATAATTTGGGTGATCTTGGTAATACCTAATAAGGCCTTCAATATTATTTTGCAACAGGTATTAACGATTAACGGCGAATAAAATATTATATTTTGGATATTAAAATAATGTGCAGTCAAAAGGGCTGCTATTAATTAAAGTTTTACTTATAAAATGCATGGTTTGTAACGTAGATAGTACTTTATATGATATTTTAGCAATTTAATTGCAATTATAATATCAGTATATAAACTTGAAAAATTATGTCTTAGGTGGGACTCGAAACCGCATCTCCTCGCATACGAGACACTACGTCACAGGCGTTTTATATACTGAACGTAGATAATGTTAAGGTTTCCAAGTTGAAAGTGACTCAATCTCAAAGGAATATATTTTAGTCGAGTGTTCAAGCCACACAAATTGATTTTTGCTCGATAGATGTCCCTTGGGCTCGCATGAAAGGATTCACGGTGTGTTGTCACATGTTATTCCCTAGTTTACGAACGAGCGCTTTTGAAATACAAGTATGTGAGTTAGGAATAAATTATGTTAGATGTGTCATTGACCCCGTGGTGTTCTCGTAGAATAATAAATATTTATATGTAAATCTTAATATGGGTCTTATGAGAAGCCTCATGGTCATACAGCGGGCAATAGAGTAACGCAAAATTATCAAGAAACACTTTTCATATTCATGTTAAATATCTCAACACACCTACGCTGAATTTTTACACAATCATGAAATTTTAACTGGATAAAATCCTCAATGCATGCAGTTTTTGTTAAATTGGGTTAGTTATAGCTAAAGACTTGAAACTGGTTTGTACCAGTGATGCTTATGCATCTTTCAAATATATTATCTAAGCTTCATAATTAAAATTCTTCAAGTATGGATTTGTTACTCAATTCTATTCTTTGAGTTAGGTGATACAAGTATGATTTAAGTAAAGTTTTATATGAGAATAGGAGGATTCTTCGAGAGCGTTCGAGACGACTATACAGCTACAGAGGTCACATGCAATGTCAGACTTTTGGCATGAATGTGTCAGCATTCCACTCTGCAAGGAGGCAAGATTTGACGTAGAGTGACCTAGCGTTTAAATGGGATTGTTAAAGTGCATCAGTGCGATGAATTTCCATCAACTCGATCTGCGGTACCAAACATCAATACTAATTACTAATAATATTATAAATCTGAAGAGTTTGTTTTTGTTTGTTTGAACGCGCTTATCTCAGAAACTGGTTCGAATTGAAAAATTCTTTTTGTATTGGATAGTCCGTTTATCGAGAAAGGCTTTAGGCTATATAACATCCCGCTGCGACCAATAGGAGCGAAGTATCAGTGAAACATGTTGCCAAAATAGTCGCGATTATAATAACAGAAATTGACGCGGACGAAGTCGCGGGCAACAGCTAGTTGATGTATAAAAAGGTACAAATCGCATTTTGTGTAGGTATAGGTTAAAGTGCCTACCGTGTTCAACAACGACAAGGTATGATTCGAATTTCGAAGCCACAACTTTTTGCTTGTCAAGCTTTGCTTGCTTGTGCTTTTTTATGAAGGTATCCCAATTTTTTTACCAGAATGATCGATTTAAATGTTGTTTTTTGTTTCTTTAATCGGCTAAAGCTTAAAGTTGGTCCTATTAAAATTTGAAAAAAATAAACCGACCCGGTAGAATTATCGGGTTGACAGCCTTAAAAACCCTTTTTCGCGGTGCCAATCAAGAAATTACTCACAAAACAATTATCAAGGATCGATTCACATACGGTGGCTTACTTCACACTTTTAATGGTGAAAAAATTGTGAAAAAGTTTTATTTTATTAACATTTTACTTTGATTTGTGCAGTAGCTAATATAATTGTTTACTACCCTAATATTTTGTCAGACCTCACGAGCGATTAAAACAAAATCCTCTTCTAGGACAGTCTATTATGTCGACGTAGACTAACCCAATTCAATGAAGGGCAATTGCTGCGTTTTACTTATACTAATATTTCAGTATTGTCTTCTACATCTCTTCAGTAAAGAAAGCGCTCGCTCTTTTACCAACGTAAAATATACAATGGGCTGCGAATTATGCACAGGTTGTTGTTT
This sequence comes from Anania crocealis, assembly GCA_949315895.1. NCBI lineage: Eukaryota > Metazoa > Arthropoda > Insecta > Lepidoptera > Crambidae > Anania > Anania crocealis. The sequence continues at coordinate 6,692,343 of OX438856.1, forward strand.
GGAATGTTCTGGCGTGAGTGACGTAATTACGCGAACGCTCAAGGTGCGGAGTAATACCTGTCAAGATGATTTATTATCAAATGATCTGTTTTCAGAGTCTCGGCAGCGTGTAGCGGCCCAACAAGCTCCGCGCTTTATAAACAAGCAAGTGATTTAGTTTACTAAGCATTGGTTAAAATGTAGAGTTTGCAATATATATTAATTTTAAAATAAATTTTAAATAAAATAAAATATTATTACAATTCCTTCACTAAATAGGAACTTCGTTCCATCCGGGTGTCCCTTATCACCTCTCAAGGTTTTTTTTGATAACAAATATCAATTTGTCGATAAAGATTGCGCCTTTATATGGCAAACAGATATAAATAAGACAAACTATTGATAGGCCGTCATGTATATAAATATGACCTTTCTGTTATATATACATAAAAATTATGAATTGACGTCGGTCGGCCTAAGTATTAATACTTTTGCTTATTTACGACTCTTTGCCATATAAACGCAAAATTAATAATAATGCAATATAAAATTATTCTGATTAGGTATAAATATACCTTCCATACCATAAATTTATATTGCATTATTAATTTTGATATTTTGTATATGGTTTTCGAACAATTGCTGTTAATTAAATGACATTCAATAGGTATTTAATGTAAAGTAAGTTAAGTCTTTCAAATCAAACATTTTGTCCCTTTGACCTTCTCCGATATAAGTACAATGAAATAGTTGCTGCCGTGCAGCAGCTCAACGATGACCTCAGGCATATTTCTGCTTGGTGTGATCGCTATGGCGTAGCTGTAAACCCGAGTAAGTGCCAGACTATTATAGTTGGTAGTCAGCGACAAATAAGCCACATTGATATACCCAGTGTTGCTCCGGTTTACTTTAATGGGATATTTATTCCATTCAGCTCGAGCGTTAAAAACCTAGGCCTTTATATAGACCCCACGCATAGCTGGACAACTCACGTGGCTGAGGTTAGTCGTAAGGTTAACGCCACATTGCGCTCCCTCAACAGACTTAAGCACTTTCTTCCTATCAAGTCTAAAATTTCTCTTGTCCAGTCACTTGTCTTTCCTCTTATTGATTATGCTGATGTGTGCTACCCCGACTTAAACCAATCGGTACTAAACAAATTGGATCGTTTGATAAATAACTGTGTTCGTTTTATCTACTGTTTGCGTAAATTCGATCATATTTCCATGCACCGTTTGCAGCTTCAATGGCTTCCTCTTTCTTGTCGGCGTGACGCCAGAATTTTATGCACTCTTTTTTTCTGTATTGAACGATCCAAACTCCCCTTCTTTTTTTCGGTATTGAACGATCCAAACTCCCCTTCTTATCTTAAATCCCAATTTTCTCTTCTCAGCTCGACTCATTGGCGCTAGTTGCGCTCTTCCGACAAACTCACTTTCTCTATTCCTTCTCACCGAACTGGTTTTGTCTCAAATTCTTTTCTTGTTAAGTCCATTCGGCTTTGGAATTCATTGCCCGAAAGCATTAAGCAAGCACCGAGTAAATTTGCTTTTAAGAAACGTGTTAGGTCTTATTTCTTAGGTAAAATGCAATAGTCGCAATTTACTTTGCTTTCATTCCAGTAGTCGTCATCTTATTCTTATTTATTTACATAATTTTCTATTATTTAGTACCTACTTGTATGTAGTTTTATATATATTGGAAATTTTATGTCTGTTAATTTGCTTTTTTATGTCGCACCGCCCACAAAATTATTTCTGCTTGGCCCGATGGTCGACTGGGAGAGAATGCCTTAAGGCATTAAGTCCACCTGTTGTACTTCATTTTAGTGTTTGTGCAATAAAGTTTAAATAAATAAATAAATACAATCTACTCGTTTAAAGGAATGTCTGTATGATTTAGATTTTTGTTTTCTAGGTATTAATTTAATATAGTTTTGGACAAACAAGGAACATAAACAATGTAGCATTTCAGTCGAATTAATGTACGGGTAAAAACACATTGACAAAAATTTGAATAGGAAAAAGAAGTATAAAATGTGACAGGTAACGTTCTCTCTTGTTTTAAATTCGATGTAATAAAATAATCATGTTTTGTATCTATACTAATATTATAAAGCTGAAGAGTTTGTTTGTTTGTTTGTTTGTTTGAACGCGCTAATCTCGGGAAGTACTGGTTCGAATTGAAAAATTATTTTTGTGTTGGATAGTCCATTTATCGAGGAAGGCTTTAGGCTATATATCATCACGCTGCGACCAATAGGAGTAAAGTATTCGTGAAAAATGTTGCAGTTATGTGACCTACCTACATAGCAAAAATCCTTAATTGGTGACACAAAAATATTACGATGATAAATACAGATAAAAATATTGCTAAGCTTAAAAGAGAACCCAAAATGTTGAATTTCCTATTAGCAAATGCACTCTGGCTGTCACCGATGTCAACGTGTCAAGTTAACAGTTAGTTAATTTCCTTCACAGTCGGCTGCGAAATGCAAAATATATTTGAGGTTTCTCAACTTAATGCTGCTGTTCATTAAAATGAAAAGATGAAAATCGAAGTTTGAAACTAATAATGTCTTCGATTTGGGTTGTATAATTTAACTTATTTCTACACTATGCAGAACCAGTTAAATCAGCATTCGTTTAAACTTACGTTTCATTACCTAGACCCTAGAGGATCTCTCGGAACACTCATAGGCAAAGCGCGGAAGTTTAATTGAACGATCAATAAAATCAAACATTAATTTGACCCAAGTCAAATTAAACCTCAACATCGAATTCTCAGAATCTGTGAGGCCTAGACTGATATTAAATGGGAATGAATCGGCCATGGTATTAAACATTGTATTTAACCACGTCGGAAATGAGAAACGAGTAGTGTCATCGCTACAATTTTTTTTTTGGATCCCACAAAAACTGTCTTAACGTCGATAACTGTTTACAGTCTATTTATTTTTATCGGCACGTCTCTCCTGCAGATATCTTTTCCGTAGATACATGTCTACAGAAGAAATAATGTCAATGAATTACTTACTTTATCCCTGAACTCCAACAAATTTTGGATAAAAGTGTTTGAAATTTGCCAATTAGTCTGGACCAACCAGGATCGAAAGTTATACGTTTTATTGTTTTAATTGAATACGATTAAGAAAACAGTTGTATTCAAGATTAATAAGAAAGTAGTATTTATTATGATCGTCATATTTAAGATATTAAATAGTACTTACATTATTGTTCCTTTCTGTAGACTAATTGATCTTTTCTGTAGACGTGATTTATTAAAATACTTTTGTTATTATAAATAATCCATGATGATAATACCTATTATAAGGTTGATTACAATTATTGTGTTGGAATAAATAATAAATTTTGAATTAATTTCGACATTTATTTTTTATATTTTTTTGTTGCTCAATGATGTTGCTTGATTTACGAATATTGACGGATTGATGTAGCAATGCAGAAAACTTTAAGGCGGCCATGGTCACCACGAATGTAGTTAGGTGTTCGGAACGTCATAAATCAAAATAAAATATAAAATGAGACAAATTTCTTAGCGTTCCATGGATTCACCGTGCGGGTGCTGGGTCCATCGTGTGGCAAAAAGAGAAACTCCGAGTAGCTCCCGGGACTTGTGACACGGCATTTGTACAGTTTTCCTCAGGTGGCCTCTGTTTTTTTTTCTTATTAGTCCGAGATAACATAAAGCATTATATTATGATTATATGGCTCCAAGGATGTTGGCATCACAGGCAGATAAGTATAAGGAGGAGGGCTTTACAAAGGTGGAGAGGAAGAGTAGGAAGCCCTCCACTCGCAACCAGTGCGGCAACGCACCGTCTGGACCGAACCACCTGCTTCGGCCCGCAATTCCAGTGACGCTACGAGTTTTACTCTACAAAGGTCGAGGAGATTGTAGAGTAAATACAAGTGAAGACCAAATATACACTGAGGGTCGAATGGTTGGAGTCTCTATACAATATGAACTTCAATTCGTTTATGGTGAGGGTTCCAACTGCAGCAGTTGACTTTCATGCAGGCAAGATTTTGGCCGAGGGGGGGTTCTATTAGTCGATTTCGTGGACGTTATCTGACACCAAGTTGCGAAATACACTTCGTCCAATAGGGTATAGTTATAGAGTATTTTATCTATCTATACTAATATTAGAAAGCTGAAGAGTGTGTTTGTTTGTTTGTTTGAACGCTCTATCTCAGGAAGTACTTAATCGAGTTGAAAAATTATTTTTGTGTTGTATAGTCCATTTATCGAGAAAGGCTTAAGGCTGTATAACATCACGCTGCGACCAATAACAGAAATTGACGCGGACATGGCTAAGTCGCGGGCAACAGCTATCTGTTATAATAAGTATGTTAGTCTGTAAGGTATTTATTTTATGAACCTGTATTTCATAATCTGTTAATAAAATATAATGGCCCAAAATAAATAAAATAAAATAAACATGTTCTAAAATATATTTAATGGGTTTATACCAGTAATTGAGGATTGTGAAAGCCTTAAAAATCTGTTAATCAGGGGATTCAATTAAAAGATGAAATTATGATTATTCATTAATAATGTTATTAGGTAGGTATCCTTAAAAGTTGATGTTTAGCAGTTACGCCCCATTTCTCAGTATACTACGATAATTCGATCTGTTATACATCGCTTGTCTTGCATAGTGCTACCCCTACTCTACTAAAACTAAAAAGGTTGTCTGGTAGAGATCGCTTAAAGCGATAAGGCCGCCTATTTGTACATTTTCTCTTCTTTGTAATTTATTTGTTTTCTTTTATTTTGTGCAATAAAGTGTTATCTATCTATCTATCTCCAATCTCTACTTATTTAAGTACACAATTACTACAAATAGGTATGTAGTTTTTTTTTTATCTAGTTTGCATAGTAAAATATAAGGTATGCAAGATTCCGGAATTCTAGGGCTAACTAACCCGAGCGTGGCTTGATAACTTCTAATAGTGAATGCGGTCTGTGACAGAAATGGTTGTTTGATCAGGCTGGCTTTGCAGCTTTCTTTTCTATCTACCTTTTACTAAACAATGAAGTCAAAACATCTTGTCTTGACTCCATTGTGTATTATATTTTATGCAACTACGAGTAGATGCAACATTCGCGAAACGAAATATCGAAATAGTATCAAGAAAACAAATGCAAAATGCTCTGTTGCCTTTGTGATATAAACTTACTTACCCTGAATCGGTACTATCGTGTCTTATTTCATAGATACTATTGTGTTTCAAAAGCTTTATACTGACAGCTGATTTATGGTATTTAACGTTTACATATTGTGACACTCTCAATGTAATTTTAAAATGATAAAAAGGTTTAGCAAACATACGAGTATATTTCATCTGGATAAAAAAATGAGGGTAGGGACTTGGAAAATGTGTAAATATATGGAAAAAAATTAAGAATGAGTACATTTTAAGAGTAAAACGTATTTTTTTAGTTTTGATGTTAAATTCTCAGAAACTCAGATTCGTTGTTGTGCTGTTAAAATAATATTTTACAAATATTTTTAAAGAGCGAAATTAAGAAGGTGAATTTTAAATCTATACTAATATTATAAAGCTGAAGAGTTTGTTTGTTTGTTTGAACGCGCTAATCTTAGGAAGTACTGATCGAATTAAAAATTATTTATCTCTCAATTGAAAAAAATAATTTGTGTTAGAAAGGTCATTTATCGAGGAAGGTAGGCTAATAACATCACGCTAAGACCAATAGGAGCTAAGCATCAGTGAAAAATGTGGTAAAAATAATCGCGATCATGATAACACGGGCAACAGCTGGTGTAAATTTAATTTTACAAGTTTGCTCAAAGTTGAAAAAAATAGAATCAAAAAGTAACGATCATCGTGCGCCGTCTCAAAATCATCCGTTCAATATTTTGTAAATAATTCTTTTGTTGTAATCACGTAGGTGTTCAAACAATAACAAAACAAGTTGCCGTGTCAACATAGCTCTACGCCATTAGTACAGAAACTTATTCTTACGAGTTTGGAAAAGTCAGCTAATGGAGCAAGTTGGTGCCCTCTATCCGACTTCCCCACTAAACAAGGATCTGGATTTAAGGTGTAAAAGGTAAAATATTATGTTATTATCTCCGTAGCACTTCGAAGGTACGTAACGCGACGTTAATAACGGCTTGTCACTCAATCTTTGTCAACACATGTTAACGCCTTAACGCAATATTTGTCCCAGAGAAGATGCTGAGACAGAATTACTGTTATACCAGTTTGATATATGTGACAATGAGATTTACTTGCTAGAATGTACATTTATAAAAAAATCAGGTAGCTAAAGTGACATATTGTTGATTGTATGAGGTGCGAGTATTACAAACTCGGATGACACGTCATGTTATCGGTGGACGGTTTTAGCTAGTGTTCTATGCATTTTAATTCTACCGTCAACACAAATGATAGGCTTTCATAATTTTTATTGAATAGATAAGGTAGGTACTAGGTTTAGGTATACTATATAAATATGTTGATACAGAACCAAACACATACAGTGTTTAAGTTGTAAGTATGTAGAAGTTATGTTAAATTACTGATACGATAGCTTAAATTATTTTTATTTTATTATCTTAACTCATCACAAAACTTCAATATGGATATAAAGGCATAGCTTTAATGCATAAACATAAAATATTCCAACCCATGCTCTTATACACGAATTTTAAAAAGACTATTTCTTGTAATTTGAACTCGAAAGGATTCCAAAATACGGAAATGTCTTTGTGATAGAACAAGTAACAATATTTTTCCTCAGCTGCTAGCAGTACTTACTTACCTGTTACTTTACCATCGCTTCATATTTGGACGCCCTATACAGCATGTGCCAAGTCGCGATTTCCACTAAAGCTCTAGTCAATCAACCAAAATGATTTACAAAAAATGAATCCATGTTAACTGGGCTAGTTCCAACGATGTTCAAATTTCTTTATTACGAGCAATGCAGATACTACCTATAACTATATCAAATTGATACAAAGGCAATAATTTTAAAGTAAGGTTCGTCACAAATGAAAGCGCCGGCCGCGACCCTTATAATGGAGAGGTCGCATTTCGGCATTCCATTTATCCTAAATTCTGCATTAGCGTGGACTGTCGACAAAGCTACTACAAAATTATAAACGGTAGGTCTGCAGGCTTACTCTTGACAAGTTCGAGTTACAATCAAAATCGAATCGACGTCGAGAATCAATGATTTGGTAATCTGAAAAGTGAACCTAAACCTTTGAGTCGATGGTGATTATGTTATCAACCGAAAATGTTTAACGGATCGCCATTTTAGATCGATCTTGACTTGATTTTGTTTTCGATTCGATTGAATTTGTTCAGATTTTGGCTAGGTCGAATCGAGATCGAACTTAATCAAATTCAAGAGTAAGGGGGCTGATTAGCGAAGGAATGATTATTCATAGTTTTTTAGGGTTCCGTAGCCGAATGGCAAAAAACGGAACCCTTATAGATTCGTCAAGTCTGTCTGTCTGTCTGTCTGTCCGTCCGTATGTCACAGCCACTTTATTCTGAAAGCCCCCCCCCCCTCTAACTTTGAAACCAAGCAACTGAAAATTAAAAAAAAAACGTAATGTAGATCTTAACAAAAACTAACAACGAAAATTGGTCTGAACGAGATCAAATTGGTAGTTTTTGAGAAACAGCACATTACGCAGACATAATTTGGCCGGGTTATAAAGTTGACACTGACATAAAATCAAAGTCAATTATTAAAATGACGACAGTTTTAGGTGTAATTTTTGTATCAGACCGCGTATCTAGTTCTTATTACTTTTTATTATACAGGATGAAATTTTAACCACTTTCCGTAATATAGCAAATTAGCAATCTACGAGACAAAAAACAAATCACGTATTTTTTCTTTTGGTATAGCCCATTACGAAAATTTTAAGATAAAGCACTTAGAAAATGTCCCCCAAAAATCTAAAATTTTTGATACGGGCCTCCTCTCAACACTTTTTTTACTCGATGCGCATCTCAATCATTCATTACGACACTATTCAAAAGTTTTTGATTTTCCCTTCATACCTTAACAGGCTTAGGACCGTAAAATGTAAAACTATGTTGCAAAAAATATTTTTGGGTGAAAACTTTTCTTTCATTTTTTACTTCATAAATGGGCCCTAAATAAGATACTGCACGCCTATAAACATTTTTGAAGATGATAAAAAGTCAATCTGTATATTGATGATTCTATATGACGGTAACTTACTACGAGTATTTTAACTGTTTCTAAGTAAACCTAAAGCGAACTTTCTGTTCTTTCTCTCTTAAGTAGAGGGGACGTAAATTTACTTAGACTCATCAATTTCGTCTTCGACCTGGCCCCCAATTCCGCTAATTTACAAATGGCTCAATAGAATAGCAATGGCATCGCAATTGTATATTATGACACATTTAATATGGTAGTATACGGTTGCGATGCCATTCCGATTCTATTGAGCCATTTGTAAATTAGCAGAATTGGGGCCCCATGGCCGATGTTCCAAATTATACTAGTAGGCACACTCTATAAAAGCCATTAGGTCCAATTTGTTTTTAGGACTAATGAGTTATTATGATAAGTTGTTGAGTGTTCCATATTCGTGGCGGAGTGGCGTAGGTACACACCGCTGCACCGGTTTTCAAAGTGTCGCCTGCTCCAAGGTCCCGGGTTCGATTACTGGAAGGGTTAATGTAGGATAAAGTGTTTTTCACTCTCTCGGGTCTGGGTGTTTGTGGTACCTTCCTTGTTTCTGATTTGCACAGTACAAAGGCTTTTGATAGTTACTCACATTGAGATCAGAACAATAGAGGTATCTATGTGATGTTGTATACATTTATTTAGTGACATGAACTAAATCCTCAAAACAATTCCTCAAAACCACCAAAACAAATTAACAAATGGAAAAGAAGAAAAAAATTCGGGTAAGTACCTAGTTGTTAGTTTCGATAGAGGCCTAACATAATAACAGGTATTCTTAACGATTACTAGACATAATTTAAGAATAGTATAAAATATCAAATATGTCTATCTATACCTAAGTTTGTAAGTTGGCCTTATATCTAAACTGACAATTGTTTGAGAACAATATTAACCCTTCAACCATTATGTTTACTAGGAATTAATTCCTCTGACAGGGATAATCTATCGCTAGACTATTACTTTAACCTCCAAACCACCAAATTAGGCTGGAATTCTGAATTCTGAATTGCTTTAATGGAAGGTATTCATATCTACCTTAGAGCTATGCACTAGTCGACCAAGTGTCAGAAATTTTGAAGGACACTCATTTATTACGTCTGAAATTTATATCTGCAAATAACGCCCAATAAACCAAAGCTGTAAAGTAACTTGTTGTTGCTATCTTACTTGCGCTATATAGAATTCGTGATGTGCAAGAGAGAGCGTTATACTTCGTTAAACTCATTTCTGTCTGTGCGGATTATAACCCGACCAGGGCTGCCAGATATTACACTTTTAAGATAAATTACCCAGACGTTTTTGTAGAAGTTAAATTTTCGTTTTACTTTATTCCCGATTCTTCATTCTCGTAAGCTACGACTATTTCGTGTTTAGTGATCAATGGTGTGATTTGTAATGGTTTTCATAACATTTATTTATAGTTTTAATCTTTGACAACTTATATTATATTTAGACAATTATTAATACTCGTATCATCCATGTACTTACCATTGTTACATTTGAGTGGCCCATTCAGTTTGAAACTATGTTATGTTTCTGATAAATATAATTTAGATTCAAAATAGTAAGATTAATGCTTATACAAATTCTTCCTTTTTAGCAGTAGCACAGTGATTCCATCCCAATGATTTTCGTCAATATCAAATGTTATCGTGTGTGTTTTTCTTTTTTACATTAGCAAGTAATCAACCCTGTTCGTAACAAAGTTATATGAAATAACTTATTTTATGCGGAACGCTCCCAAATGAGTGTTATACACGGTGGGCGGGATCTGGTTTCGTATCACGTACAGCTTGTGTTGATTCGCTGTATTATATTTCGTCGTTCGTCTTAGTGCGCTGAAAGAATCAATCAGTGTTTTACGCTAAGAACACGTGTCGAGTTCATTCCAAACGTTCGTGCCTTCAATAAATTTTATCTAGTTATTTTTATAATATCTAGTTTTTTAACTTAATAGGATTAATACCGATATTCTGAAAACTACATAGAAGAGACGAGCCCAACTTAAGTTAAAATAAAAATTAGATTAGCCAAAACTCGACTTCAGAAATTTTGCGCAAATGATAAATGTCAAGTGCCAAAACAAATGTCAACCCATTCCATTGCAGTTGTAAACTTACTTTATAATTTGCTATTTACTTATTTTCAGGAGTCAAAAGCTGTATTAAATCTATTGTTGGTACGTGATAAATGCTAGGGATTACTAACTGTTTTTTTTGATGAGGACTATTATGTATTCAGACCGAATCATTTTACGCGTTTCTTAATTCTCTAAATATAAATTGTGCAAATAGCATTTGGTTTCTATTTATATTTATATTCTATCGATGTATGCAATGCAATAGTATAAGGTGTCTAAGGACTCCTTCTAATAATATAATATTTTAATTATTATATTATATTTTTAAAAGGTTTTTAGTTTCAGGTTCCTTGTTCTTGTATATACTTTTTTTTATCACAATTTGTCTTAATATTAGTGCATCTTAGATATATATATATATATTAGGTGTATATATTCATACAAAATATAAGAGTGCCATTTCTTATCCCATTAAAATTTCCAAATAGTAAGTTAGTATAGAAAAAAATCCGTTCCTTTAATAAAAACTTCGAACCCAAAACTTTCCGCTTACTAGGTGAACTGCTTTAACCATTTAGCTACCAAGACAGCTTTTAATGTCGACGAATTCATTCATTAATAAATTCATACATAACTACTCTTAAAGCTAGTGAAGTAATTATACAGTTTTGATTCCAACTTTTGTAAACATTAAGATATATTTACCATTTATCCCGTAGCTTTGGCTACCTACTATTATCTCTAAAACTTACTTTGCATACACATTTATACAGAAAATTATAAAAGCAAAATATAAAAATATATAGAAAATGGTAGAAGAAAAAAAAGTTCTTATCGCGTCTCTACATGTACCTGAAACCGAAAAATACACAAGATGAAAGAGGCAAAACACAACGTGAGGGACTTTAAGCATACCTACTGAAAATGGCAAGCATCGTTAGCAACAGTACGAGTAATCTTTAGAAATCAAACTTAATTGCTCACGGAATGGGTATCATTTGTCATAATTAACGCTGACGATTCGTCACCGACTACCGTGTGACATAATATGCCAAAATTCTGCCATGCTTAATTACTGGGCGATAGCGAAGGTTAATTTAGAAATGTTTATATAAATAATAATAAGCTTGGTAGTAGATTATAAATTAAAGTAAAAATCTTGTTATATTGCAGATTATGATGGTAAAAGAATATTAGTGCACAAATTATAAATAAGATGGAAAGCATTTGGTAATTACTTAAATACTGTTTTAGGTAACAATCGTTATGTAATGTAGATCTACGCTAAGTAATTCATTAAACATTTTAAACAGTATACACCGGTTTTCAAAGTATTTGTGGACGAGTTAATGTACAAAGCCACCTTCCTATATCATAGGCTTGGTTCTCGGTGTTAGGGGCGACTTTGTTGTTTCTGATTTCATAACACAAATACTTTAAAAGTTACTTACATTGATCAGAGCAATGTATGTTATTTTGTGCACATATAGTATATTTATCTATCTAAAATTTCAAAACTATTTTTGGAATGCTGTTAGTTGAAATGTTCGTTTAGTTTTCGTTTAGTTAATTACTGAGTGACGTTAAATATCAAATGTAGATAACAAAAATGAATTCAAATTAACCTTATATGAATAAAGGATAGCGCAAACGACGCAGCAATGAAATATTCGTCTGTGTGGAACCTCGCTTTATGCGGTTCCCAGAACTGCTTGCATTTACATAAATATTCGTTTATCGGGACAACTCCGTGATTCAAGTGAAAATCTTATTCGTGTAAAAAGGGCAAGAGGCAGAGGTTAAAAGACGCTCCGTTAGCGAAAATAACACGCTTGATGCATTTTTCGACCGATACAAAATAAGTAGATTCTCCATTCGTATTGAAAAGATATACTTACCTCTTCGTCGTAAAGGCACACAAATTAAATAGCGTAACTGTTATTATTCTGTTTTTATGTCTCTATTTTTATTTAAATGCATATACTTAATCACAGATAGTATGTAAAACGTAGCACTACAAGAGACTGAATGTAATTTTGATAGAATTTATCCTCCCAACATTTCATCTTGATTACCTACCCGAGTTTGTATTAGGTTTTATGAGTATTAATGCAAAAAAAAAGCTATGTAGACATAGGTATTTGTGCCTTAATGATAATAAGTGAATAAGGTTTTTTCTTAACTGGCCATTAATTCAACGGAACTTTTAAATTAACTTTTTGATCATATCGAAGCGTATATTTATAGTTTAGACAGATTTCACTGTTTTTTTTTTGTTTGATGGGAAATCCCATTAGCATTCAAAAGCTAATTTGTAGAAAGAATGGTAGGCAGAATGCAAAAAACAAAAATCGCGATACTTTATTACTTAAAATAATCCGACGAGACGTGTTGATTTTTTTGCTTAGCTCCTGCTGAACTTGTGACTGTTCTAGACCCTTTATTTTAATTTGTAATTTCCTACATAAGTACTCGTATATAATTTTGCTTTATAGACGATACAGTAACAAACTCGCGATTTTTATTGCTAAAACTGAATATCATAATAATCATGATAAAAGTTTTAAACCTAGTCTCGAACTAAGTATATATTCAGTGTAAATACACTGAATCTAGTGGAAATCCACTGTAAAACTTTAAGTAAGGTCACTGGTGTTTAACTTGAAAAATTATGTGTCAGGCGGGACTCGAAACCGCCTTTTCATGCATACCGGGCGCGGCGCTTTACATATTTTGCAACCGAGACACTACGTCACAGCGTCAATTTTTCAAGGATATTCTTATGTCTGTAAGCCAGCGTAGTTTTATCAAATGTTAGGAGATTTGCACTCTTAACACCCAGTACCCGCTTTGTGTCAATGTCAACAGCCATTGTCCGTCCACTGTTGGACGTAGGCCTCCTTCAAGTCACGCCACAATTGTCTATCCTGGGCTTTCCCCATCTAGACGCTGCCAACAGTTCTCCTAAGATCATCAGACCAACGAGTCGCAGGGCGTCCTACACTACCCTTGCTTATGAGGAAACACAAGGGCCGTTTTTCCATACAAACGTAGTCCCCTGCTTCCTCCCTGGATAGTGCTATAATTTTTATTACAAAAACCTATGGCCACTATTAGCATGTTTCTATGTTTTCCTTTTTTTCAAAAAATAATTAATAAAAGATATAAGAGCCTTCAAAAATCTAAAATATTTGCCAGATTTTCCTCTGTGTTTAAACATCCAGAAAACAAATTTGGCTAACTTTTAGAAAAAAAGGAAAATATACGAACACGGCCAAAGCCTTTCTTTCATTTTTAATGAAAAAAGTATTTAAATCGGTCTAGTTTTGGAAAAGGAATCGGGGGACTACGAAACATTGATTTTTTGTGTTTTTAGTAGGTATTTTCGGTTCAAGATGCAGTTTTCTCTATCACGCTCTGCGAGGGAGGCGTTTGGGACTGCGCGACATCAATAGATTTTGAATTACCTATTTTTCAATCTCTCGACCTTAGTGTTTCCTCTTAAACGCGGTGTCCACTCCAGAATTCGTCTGCATAAAATAGCAATGTTCTGTTTTATTAAATTGGAAATTCGGAAGTTACTGGTCTCAATTTTTTAACTGTCTTCAACTGAAGAAAAAGAAACTGTTACGCAAAAAACAAAAATGGATTAATGCCCAGATGTTAATCAAATCTCTCATAATTTAGTTTCAAGGTCGTCCTTGTCGTCCTCTTCATATAAGACGTTCAGTTCTCCTAGACCGACCAGCTCAATACGACCAAAATTCAATTACCTACGGGTGACAAATAGTAAAAATCGTGTGCTCGCATTCGGGGGAGAATAAAATAAAATAGCATCTAACTAGGGAGGGGTATTCAATATCGTCGACTGGCTGACGTCGCCGTAATTGGAGAATAGTTTCCTGATGTGTGTACGGACGCATCTGTTGTCTCGGCTAAAGCCGGATTTACATGAAGAAACTGTTTACGACACTTATGTTTTGTTCATCAAGAAAGTATCTGGGCAGGAGAAAATAAGACTTATTTACTTAGGGTCCAACTGTATTTCTTTTGATCTTTTTTATCCTATTTATATCTGGTGCGGGCACTTATTTAGCATAGTAGCACTTTTTCTCCTCCTATAGATGCCGTAGGAGGTGACTAAAAGAGTACTGCCAGAAAAAAACGGGCAAAAGCGTCTTCCTCCCGCTATGATCAAACTACGATTGCAAATACGCCTGCCATGTTTTGCGATTATGGCTAAATCTTTGTTTGGGAGATTCCTGCATCCAGCAGAGGCCTGATAATGATGATGGGCTCCATAGAACAAGCCTTGTGCTATTGCCCGAAAAGCAAGGTTACTGTTAGTAACCTTATAAAAAAAATATTAAGCTATAGGTTCTAAAGTATTTTTAGTGATATTTGAAGTGTGATTTTTTATACCCAAACATTATTCTTGTTTCTAAAGTAAAGAACACAATACAGGTATTTGTAGACAATTTTAGTTAAAGTTGCTTAATTTTAATAAGAATATACTCAGAAATTATGACTGAAGAAGAAGAGAAAACCTTAAAAAACATTGCAGAATACTGTTAATTTGGTGGTTATTTCCTTTTTATTAGATACTTATTATGATTATTGACAATTGAAACTAATATTCTACAACGGTATTATAATGTATGTACGTCGGGCTGTAGTGAAGGAACGATTCGTCATAAACATGCGCTGGCTCTGTGTAATTTAGCTCCGGTTTTGATACATCGCCCTTCACATGCGATTTGCTCTCGAATGATTGACATTCATTATTAGTAATTACCGTTAGGGCCGTGTTGTGCCGGCACAAAGTTAATATAGAACTACCCTTTCTCTTGCTATAGATGTTTTAGAAGGCGACTATGGAAGAACTGTCAGTAGAAGACGGGCAGCTGCGTCTTCTCCCTACATTATGCCTCCTTTTGGAGAAGACTTTGTTCAGCACCAAAAATATTGATGCTGATAATTACGATTAGTTGAGTTAGTTTTATATTATAACCTCATTCGCAGGTAGAAAGAAAGGTCGCCCAAGAAAGTGGTTTATCACGCTAAGGTTGAAAGTCATTCGCGCGTCAGAGAACAACAGTTGATTTTTCCATACAAATATAATCTGAAAGCTACTAAAACGCCATAGTCCTGTACTGACACATGAAATTTTGATAAAACTGGTAAGTACACCACTTTCATGGAAGGCCGACCGTAATACACAAATAAGATCATGAATTGAAATATGCTGTATGATGAGGTAATGAGATGAATATGTAATGAGATCTTCCACTCGATAAACTGGTAACATAGTTAAGATGGATGTAAGAACTACGAGTGGTTTAGCTAATACTAGTACGTATGTTTTGTTTTTGAAGTACCTAAATACCAAGTTGGTGGTACCTTTTATCGCTAAAATTAATTAAATCTACAAACTAGCTACAAAATTAACAACATCCATTTTTACTTATCTCACTTCTGAAATCTTAAGCAATAAAATTGTAGATGGCTATTGATCTTCGTCTGGCTTTCAGCCGGGCGTAATTTGAACGGTCAAGTCCTTTTAAATTACATTCAGCATTCTCAATCCTTACCTAGAACCTGAGTTTCGAGAGGAAGCGACTTTTTTGAATATCATTTCTAGAATTTTTTCTTTTTTATATGTTACTGGCTACATATTACATACAGCCAATTTAGGTAAAATCAGATACAATACAGAAATAGTTTAAAGACAGTTTTAAAATAATCTATTCAGGGTTCCGTTAAAGTAAATCATGCCACATGGATTAAAAAAAGGCCGTTTGCGATACAAAGCATGTATGTTTCAACACTTGACTCTTATGGGAACCAGCATGTAATTACAGGGTATTTTTCGTTGACTAAAAGTAAAAAAGTAACCGCCTTAATCATCCCTCTTCAGGGAAAAGCCTCCATTACTGAATTCTCGTTACCATAGTAATGATGGGTACCTAGTGAATAGGGAGAATCTGCACACTGTACATTTGTAATAAAATCCTAAAAATACGGTCTTTATTAAAAATTATAGAACGTAATTTATCATTTTTATGAGGTTCAATAACGTTGTGCGTAAGTAGTCATAATATTATGTAACTACAAATATATACGTAATCGGGGGTTGTCCGGTTTTTTGGATACATCTGAATTCTTTAGATAGCATAGCAGTAGTTTTAGTCCAACACCACACCTTCTCTACGTATTCAATGAGTGTCGTAAGAGGCCACTAAATATGTCCTCCCAGAACAAGTCGGGTAGCAGCTCTTCTCTGCACCATTGGCCAAACAACAATCACCAACCTGCCTGTCATGCGTGGCGATTATGGCGAAATCCTTCGTTTACAAAGAGGCTCGTGACCATCAGTGGACTGAAATAGGCTGCTGATGATGATAGAATTAATTAATCTGGGCCCCAATTCCGCTAATTTACAAATGGCTCAATAGAATTGCAATTGCATCGCAATCGTATATTTTGACATTACTATCATAATAAATCTGTCAAAATATACAATCGCGATGCAATTGCGATTCTATTGAGCCATTTGTAAATTAGCGGAATTGGGGCCCTGATAACATGTACATCTAAAACAAAGCAAATGTTCCCAGAAAACTGCAACTCAGCGGCTATCTATCAAAGGCTCGAACGCCTCTATCTCTAGTGAATCCATTAAATTTATTAAACAACCATTATGTCCGATCGGCGCTCGAAAATTATTAATGGACGCATCTCTATGGAAATTTCAGGCAAACACGACTTTGTGCGCAGGTTATCAGCAAGGTACACAGCCGGTCGTATACTAAACATTTAAGTGAGTATTTTTATGATATAAGTATGCATTCACTAACGTTAAAATATCTTGTTTATCGGCTTATTCTTTGAATGTTTTCTTAGTCGCTACTATTATT
The DNA here is from genome assembly GCA_949315895.1 of Anania crocealis. NCBI lineage: Eukaryota > Metazoa > Arthropoda > Insecta > Lepidoptera > Crambidae > Anania > Anania crocealis. Next base: position 6,709,548 of record OX438856.1, read on the forward strand.
ATTAATGCGAAATAACATTTTGTCTGTTTTATTGAAATTTGTACAAAGAAAGATTAGACCTATTACAAAAAGACATAGCGTCACTGAAGTTCTAACACCACGTAACTCATTTTTTGGGTGTTTTGATATTTTGATGTCATTCGCTAGTGAATCGAAAGACGCGTCGTTTCGACCAATAAAAGCCTTTGAAATTACGGAAAAGGAACAGCACGAAAGTCACTGTCCTATGGAAGCAGTACGTAATTCCAGCCCAGTTCCATACATTAAGCAGTCCTGTCAGCTGCGGTTGGGAAATATTCAAAAAGGTTTTTTATCTCTCCTGAGAAGTTCTTAAAAATGACTTACGTTCTTAGAACTTCAGTGACGATAGGCTATTTTGTGTCTCACTGCAGGGTACTGGTTTCCGCTCGTGCGAATTAATATAGTTTACGCGAGCAGAGAAAAGTGAAAAGGTAGTACCTAATTTATAATTCCTCAAAATGTTTTTGTTATTGTGTGGTAAAAGTGCAATGGTTGATTACTTGCTCATAAGAGAAAGATACTAATAGCTTTCTTATTATAAAATCAATTCTATAATTAATTATGCAAGGGTACAGAATAAGTGATTTTATACCATGCGCCAGTTCTAAAACATCTTGAAGCCAATGGATTCAGTAACAAGGGAGAATTCAGTAAACTATTAATAATAATTTTAAATAAAATACTTGGTCTTTGTGCCCTCGGCGAATTAGCAAAGATACAATTTTTAATTGCAGAAATTCCTAAACCTACACTTTCACTGTCTAATAAATCTCTTCTAGATTACATTCAACGTGCCAATGTATTTGGAATACATCGTGTTCTACAAAGAAAACGTATATTACTTACTTATCTGCGCATATAATTTATTGAATAGAGTACCTATTAAGCCGTTAGTACCTATACTTTATTTGATATTTTAGCAATTAAATTGCAATTATAATATTAGTATATAAACTTGAAAAATTATGTCTCAGACGGGACTCGAACCCGCATCTCCTCGCATGCCACCGAGACACTGCGACTCATTGTGAATATTTCAAGCATATTCTTAACGCTCTGTAAGCCAGCGTCGCATCATCAAATGTTAGGAGTTTGCACCCTTAACACCCGAAAGAAACATCTTTGCAGATGTTTGATAGTCTGTTAAGATAAAACAGCTATTTATATACTTTATTTGACACTTTAGCAATTAAATTGCAATTATAATATCAGTATATAAACTTGAAAAATTATGTCTCAGGCGGGACTCGATCCCGCATCTCCTCGCATGCCGGGCGGGCGCTATACCATTAATGCGGGTTCGAGTCCCGCCTGAGACATAATTTTTTAAGTTTATATACTGATGTTAGTACCTATATTTAAAAATCTGCACTCTGAAGTAAAACAAATCCAAGAAGTCTAAAGTCCTTTGCAGTTATTATGACTAATTAATAAAACTGTACCTTGACAGTGTAACTTAGGTAGGTAATAAGAAATACGAAATTTATAACTCATGAATATTTATTAAGAGTTTTTGTATTCACGAACGTTGAATTTCTATTATACTCATATTTTGCCTTCATTTTTATATTAATTTCTAATAATACCTACACGGTATACCTAACGGGAATCTTGCTAACATTAATGAAAAGACAACTTTGAATAATTGGGAAACGAGAAACGGTTTTATATTTTATATTTTTTTCGAATTGCCAGAAAACTGGTGGAGTTCGTGAAAAGCTTACAGAAGGTCCGTATGATTGTGTTTTTAATTGATCTTTGCCTTGAAATCTGACTATCTCTTGATATACATAATATGTGTTCTGCATTTACCGTTTTTACTATTAAAGACAGGTCTCAAAGGAAATTCGAAGGGCATTCTCTGGAATTGAATGTACAGACAACAAGATAAAGGTAATAAAAAAATTAGAAAACAAAATATTTAGGTTTCAAAGAGAAGTCAAACAGAAACATGATAAACACGGTTAAATGAGCTTTGAAAGTAAGAAATCATCTCTTATTTGTTTATTTAATTCAAAGTTTATTTGTATATTTAATGTCAACTGAGAGAATTCTCAGTTGATATTAAATATACAAATAAACTTTCGAACAAGTAAGTTTCGGATTATAAGCTGGTCTTTAAGAGGCCTAAAGTTTTTCAATTTGACTTAGTTCTGAAACAATATACTTACTTGATTAATCTTTCAATTTGTGAACTCAGCTTTTGACTGCTAAACGCGATTAATATAACTTGTACTTGAATATTATTATTTTTAACTGACGCATAGAACTGTCATTTAATTAAACATGTACCACATACTAGGATGTTGACGAACGTTTCATAAAATAATATACGAAGTGTTTGTAATCTAATTTCAGCAGCTTTTTTTTAGTGATTATCAAAGGTAAGACAAAGCGGTTATAAGTGTGACCCTGGCCATATTTATCATTTCAAGTCTACGTTAGCCTAGAATAGGTACACTAAAGGAAATATGAAAGTATGAATGAATGAATGAATAAATACTCTTTATTGATTGGCAGATGATTATAAGCTGTTACTTTAGTCTTTACAGACGATTTTACACATAAATATGTTCAATATAGGCGATCTTATCGCTTAAGAGCGATCTCTTCCAGTTAAACTTTGGGTGAAAGTATTTTTTTATAGAAAGGGGAAGGTAATACGATGATAAAATAGTAGAAAAAAATGTGTATATACACCTACAACGACCCCTGGACCAATATCAGCAACTGCAGACAATCCAGAGAGGCCTTGCCGGCTCTTTCACCGCGTCTGACTCGCAACTTAATCACCCTAAACAGGAGTGACATTCGAAGAGTGGTGGGATCACTAACTGGACACATCCCCCTAAATAAACATCTCTTCACCATTAGTGCCACAGACAGCCCCCTGTGTACAGCTGCCTGGAACAGGCAGAATCGGCTGCCCATGTGATTTTAGAATGCACAGAGGTATCCATCCACCGGGCATCTATCCTCGGCACACCGAGTTCCCTTTCAGAAGCCTGTGAACGTCCTAAAAGACTTCTGTGCTTCTGGAAGGAGTTGGGATGATTGGACTAATCACCCTAATCCCTCCCTACGCATAATGGGCCAAGTGGTGCCTAAATGCGGAAAAGGGAGCCCGTTACCAATATTAATAAACCAATATAAATAGTACCGGTAGTAGAAAAGTTGAAAGGAAATCGTCTCTCTTGTTGTGAAGGACATGACTGTGATGAGAAGAGACAATAGGGCATGTTACAAGAAGATTGATGAATATAACTATTGATGGATGTCCATCCATACTGTCCAGGTAGCTTAGAGGTCGACCTAAAAACAGATGGATGGATTGTGTCAGAAAAGATATGACTGAGAAGGAGGTAGAAGACCGATGACGACTGACAGGATTTTATGGCAGTGGAACACATTCTGCGCCGACCCCAGATGATCTGGGCAGCGCAAGTAAATAATGAAAAATTCTACATTACACCTTTTTCAAAAACATCTATAAACTGAATGCATATAAAAGTTTATGCATTTACAATAAAAACACAATCTGTCTATACGTTTGTTTCGGCTAATTTCTGTAATGACCAATTTTGACGGGGCTTTCACTCGGAGATAGCTAATTTTAGAAAGAGTAACTTTAACTATTAATATCTTTACTTTAGTTCCGTTTATTTTAGTTGAAAAAACACGCCTTATATAGAAAACCAAACTAAAAAATAGAAAATAAATTTTAATATACTATTTTCTCCACGCTTTTTTTTAATATTTTTTTTTCTTATTTACACTATTATTCATTTATTTATTAGAATTTTATACACTATTCTTAATTCAAAATTAAAAAAATATATTTTCTATTCTTTAGTCTGGTTTTCTATATAAAACGTGTTTTTTAGTTTTTTTAAACTAATTTATTTTATACTTTTTAGTTTGGTTTATTTATAAGAGCGTTTTTTTAATTTTTTTTAACTGTTATTTGATATAATCTACTATGATAAGCTAAGCTGAGTGCCCGATCAGAGTATCTCTGGAAATGCACTAATGCGTAGTTCGCGCACTAGCGCTATCTCTGTTACTCTCATGCAAAGGATGCGGAAAGAAATTGATGAATCCTGGCGAATCTAATCAGGATAATCGGATATTTTAATCGAATTATTGCATTGTCGTCGGTTTTTGACAGGTGTGCAAAATTTGAATGAAATCTGAACGTTTAAAGTGGGTCAAAATAGCGTCCAAAGGAGTCGGTTACATACAAACATACAAACATACAAGTGAAGCTAATATAAAGCGTGTAAAGAGAGAATGAGACATTACAAGCATCCTGTAGTCCACGTTAACAAAGTCGCGGGCACAGCTAGTCATTAATTAAATTTATATGATCTCATCACTTTAAACTAGTCTACGCTTCTACGGTCCACTTGCTACGGTCTTTACTCAAGAACTCATATACCTACTGTTTACATTAATTTACTGGTAAAAAACGTACATTTTTTGTAATTGGTATATAAGCAATACAATTTCTAGTTTCAATTAAGAACACGATTTGGAGATGTTAGGTTATGATCACCATAACGTTTTTTAACCTTGAAGATTGGTTATGGACTTATATTATTATAATTACAAATGTTAAGTTTAAATTCGGTCTTAAGTAGTAAAATCTAGACTAATCTGACCTTGAACTATACAATACAGAAGAGTAAAACTTGCCTTGTTTTTAGCGGCATAAACGACCATATCGTGTTTTCTTACGTTAACTAAGAAGTTTCCCCGAGATAAACAAACAAGAAAGGGATCCAGTAATGATTACTTTTTCTTGTTTCGAGGTATTTAAATGTGCTTTAACGGTTCAGCTTAAAACACATTAAACTAACTACCCACAACTATTTTTTTTAATTCACTAGCTGTTACCCGTATAATGTCAAACTATCACACATTCCTGTGTGATAGTTTCTTCCGTTCTTTTTTCCGAAATAAAAAGTAGCCTATGTGCTATTCCAGCCAATAATCTATCTCCTTGCCAAATTTCATTTAAATCTGTTTTACCGATTTGGTGTGATTGAGTAACAAACATCCATACATTCATTCACATTTATAATATTAAGATTATTACGCGACTCGTAATTCTGATGTAAGTACGAGATGTAGTACCACAACATAGTATAGAAAACCAGTCGTTAAAAATTAAATGCAACTGTGAATCCCCATAAATCCTCAGATAATGAGTCAGGGTGATGCCGCTAACAATGTTATTCTGCTCACATCCGAAGGTACAAAGGCTTACAAATGAAATAACAACATTGGCGTACATGGAAGGAATAGGATGCCATCAATCTAAAAACCCCGATTCCCACGAGGATTTCACAAAAAGATTTTGTGTAAAATTTTATGGAGAATTAATATAAGATTAACAGAATAAGTTATCAATGATGTGACAGTGCTTATTGTCTTAGAGAAGTCAAATACGAGTAATTTTGCATAATGCTAAGATTTTTACGTCAATAAGTACTTTAGAATTAAAATTTTGCTTTTGCTATAAATAAAGTCAAATGTATGTTTTACATCGCAACAAGTTAGTAGGTATGCCTATGTTTAATCTAACCTGCCTGATGAACTGGCAGTTTGCAAATTCGTTTTAACTTGATATCAAAAAAACCAAACAAATGAGTTGGGGATTGCCTATGTAGAAAATGTAGTTTGAATTTAAAACAGCAGCACCTGACCACCCATAAAATAATGTTAAAGAAAAGTATATTTCATAAAAATTTGTGAAATGCTAAGGTGAAATGTAAGCTTAGCTTAGTGATTAGGGATGTTACGGAGATTTGACTGCAATTTTAAAAAGTCGGTGCGACCTCCAGTCTCGACTTCGGCTTCAAAACTTTTATATCGGAAGTCGAAGCAAAACGGTAGCGTAGATACTAGCAAGTTCATACGCGCTGGAAACCCCGTACCGCATGCTTTCTGTGGATAACTCTTTCATTTGATGTTTTGCGACAGTTGTTATGTTTTCTGTTTGCACTTAAATTAAGCTTGATATAGCAGTTTTTTTGTTATTGTATGTGAAATTAAATTGATTATTGTTGTAATTTTTCTTGATTAGAATGACACCCGTCAAATTAAGGAGGCTAGAGCTGGGAAGGACTCGACTTAACAAACGAAACAAAAAAGGGCAAATAAAATAAATCAAAACAGTTAATAGAGAAATTTTAGACCACCAAAAAAAATTACACGTATGTTTTGAACTAGTCATTTGGCACAATAGTTAATGTGTCATTAAAGGTGTAGGATTGTTGTGAGCCAAGTTATTTAAGTTAGAAGATTCGTCATTTTCATAAATGTATGAAAATGACGAACATAGGTACTATTTTTTATGACAGGCACTTTAAAAAAGGCAAAAAAATATCTTCTTTATCGATTTAACATTGTAAATCAGTATCGGGATCATCACTGGAACAATCATTAATACCAATTACTGCAATCGATAAAACATATATTTTTTTCCTCATAAAAATTATTGTTATTTGATGTTGTAATTTTTTACTTCCGAATTATTATTATTAATTTTTAGATTTACCCCATCTCTAGAAGTATGATAAATTGCATAGCCTTGTTAAAGTTAAGTTAAATTTTTGTGATTGGATAAGTATGGAGTAGTAATTGTCCAGATTATTATGTGAAACAATGTTTTAAAAAAATCTTATCATCATACCAATAATTTTTTGTGTGTAAAATGTAATTCAATGATAATAATGTTACATTTGTAAAAACGTGGTCACTTTCAGTGAGAACTGTCATGCTAATCGAGCCATATTTTAAGGCGGTGTAGCTTAAGTTTTTAAAACCCATTTTAAAACTATAAAACAGCGTTTTAAAGTCTGAAAGTTGAGAATCTATTCTAGTCACAGTCGTTAACGGTAACACGGTTTAATTACTCGTAACTTGGCTCGATAGAAAAAATTACAAACCTGCCTCTCTTCGAAATGTTTTTTCAATTTCACGACTAAACTACGGACATTTTAAATAAAAATTTTATGCATGTTTAAAACTGCTTAATATTTATAGACATATTCGCTGAGTTTGAATTTATTAAATGATATACTTAATTACTATGTTTAAATAACTACAAAATACGTAAGCGCGGCTCGTAGGCGATCGATGCATATCGATCCATAAATCACGAACTACTAACACCTTAAGGACTATAAATGATATTATTACATTTAATTTTGGATTATTATTTTATTAGACCTGACCCTAACACGTCATCTTTTTCTACCTTATAGTGGTGCTATTATCTCCAATTCCGATTACAAAATTTACCAACTCGACACCGATTTTGGTTTCAACGAAATCGTCTCAGTAACATCCCTATTGAGGATTTTAATTTTAAAATATGAGAGTACTGAATGAAAATGGAAGCATTTTTATAATCTCTTCTTATTACCTACATTCAGAAAAATTTGACAATATGAATTGTGCTTTTTTAAGTCTTTTTTTGCGTGGTATCAACGTAACTGCGTCGGTTCCATACCTACCTATATGGCAGGTACTTAATATTCAGAGTATTAGTACGCATGGAAACTTTTACATACATTATTTAAGGATTAGTGGGATGGGATGGTCATGAAGCTAAATAGTACTAATTAACCGCACAAACCTCAAAATGGGAACAAACGCATTACTTGGCATTAGTGGCCGGTCGGACGCAACATATCAGGCCTTGCGGACAATTTATGCGCGACATTCATTGCGTCAGGGCCCGTTTGATGTTGCGACGGTCGCACATACGCGTATGTGCCTGCGATTTATGCCCCTTTCGAATAGTGCGCGTAGAATTGCTTGAAATTTACACTGTAATAATGTATCGCGGCGTCCAACCTTCTGGACTAGGACTGGCAGCTCAGACAACTAGAGAATGTGTCTATTGGCAAGACAAAGGCAAGAAGAGTTAAAAATAATTAAATAGACTTATCTCAAGGCAAAAACGTATTGGTACTAGCTTATCGGCCGCGGCTCTGCCCGCGTGAACTACTTACACGTTTTATCGCGCGGGCGGAAACCCATACCCAACGGTGGGACAAAAATAGCCTATGTCCTTTCTCAAGGTATAGTCTATTCTTGTATAAATTTTTATCTAAGTCGATTCAGTAGGTAATTTAGGCGTGAAAGCGTCAGACAGGCAGACATACATGACAATGAAATGCAAAAGTTGGAAAAAAGTGTGGGAATATTGAATGGAACACAATACAAATAAGCTTTTGAATGGTATTATTTGTGCAATCCGTGGCTCGTTGCTTCAGTCGCATGGTGCACCTGAAATGCTTGAAAGATACTGAAGTTGACTTATGAACTACTTAGGTACCTATTGTCCACAAAGTGAAAACTTTTCTTTAAAAAATAAAGTTTCTGCAAGATGATTGTCGGAGATTTCTTGCAATTAAGGGAATGCTAAAAGCATAACCCTTCTTTTCGACGACCTCCGTGGCGGAGCAGCGTACACACCGGTACAGGCGAATAATATTAATATTATACTGATTTAAACTGTCATGATCTCTATCGTAATAATAATTAATTTCGACGACCTCCGTGGCGGAGTGGCGTACACACCGGTTTTCAAGGTGTCGCCTGCTCCGAGGTCCCGGGTTCGATTCCTGGACGGGTCAATGTAGAAAAAAAAGTGTTTTTCTTCATTTTCTGGGTATTTGTGGTACTTACCTTCGTTGTTTCTGGTTTCCAAAATACGAGTGCTTTAAATAGTTATTTAAATTGGGATCAGAACAATGTACCTATGTGATTTGTCCACATTTATTTAGTATTTATTTCGTTAGATAAATTTTTATAAGTTTTTTTTACAGTCTTCTAACCCTATAAGTATATTATATGTAAAGATTCCTTGAATAGTTTTATGCAAACATTTAATCATTGGATTTATCTATAACTATACTAATATTATAAAGCTGAAGAGTTTGTTAGTTAGTTTCTTTGTTTGTTTGTTTGAACTTTGAACGCGCTAATCTCAGGAAGTACTGGTTCGAATTTGAAAATTATTTTTGTTTTGGATAGTCCATTTAGCGAGAAAGGCTTTAGGCTGTATTACATCACGCTGCGACCAATAGGAGCGAATCATCAGTGAAAAATGTGGCAAAAATAATCGCGATCATAATAACAGAAATTGACGCGTACAAAGTCGCGGGCAACAGCTAGTCAAAAATATGTTTCCAATTCTGCCTTGCAATGTTTTATTTATTTTTTTAATTAAAAGTCTGGTACCTAGTTTCTAAGCGCTTACAGTCGTTAAATATGAGACGCGCTTCTGTGTATCGACAGACTCACATAAGTGTTTTTGACACAGTACCTACCCCTGGAGTCTGATCTGCCAACGAAGTATCTATAAAAATATGCTGAGCAACTTTCACAAACAGATGAAATAAACTGAAGATTTACGAACTCATAAGGAAGGATACCGGCTCGGCAGTCCTCATCGGAATGGCCAATAAAATTTGTGATATGACTCGGCAATTTCGAAGGTTCAAAAACCTTTATCTGCTATGGTATTTATTATAAATAAATGCGAGAAAAATGTTACCATACATATTTTTGGAACGAAAAAGAGAGAGAAAGAGAGAGAGAGAGAGAGAGAGAAAAATAAATTTAAAATAAAATAAAACTTTTTTTACAATTCCTTCACTAAAAAGGAACTTCGTTCCATACAAAATTTCTAACTAAAGCTAATTTGTAGATTTTTTTTAAATGTCTCATTGTGATTGCTTACTTACTACCTTAAAATAATGTGATAGTAAATGTAAAAAAATAATTACATTACCTAAACGTCTCTGCTTGATTTTGTTTTGGATAGTGGTACTTTAGTATAGGTACCATAGCAATGATGGGTACCTACCTACAGGCATAGCATCACCACTAGGTGCCGTGAGAGGCGAGTACTGCCAGAAGAAGTCAGGCAGCAGAAGTGTCTAGTAGTGCGCTGCTATTATTCTGTTGATGACGATAATTATCCAAAAAAAAATGAAACAAGCTGAAAACTGCTCAGCACTTGAATAAACGGATCGATACAAATCAGAAACTGGCAAAGGTAGTATGAATAATAGTTGCCCGATCAGCGAAGGGACGTGAGTTCATATCCCTTTGGGGAATAAAAATAACTATTATTTAATGATATTATCTACTAACATTTCTAATTAAACTGATTAATATACCTACCATTTACACTACAACATCAGCATCCTTTGGAAATTTATTTATTTTCAATACGTTTCTATAGCAATCCATTATAATCCTCTTAATAGCTATGAATAGAAATTTGGGTGTATACATTATCTGAACGGATTTCCGCTGCGTCACATGATATCAGTATTCGCCATATATCTCTAATACGTTATTAGGATTAAACGGGAAATACGTCATTATTACAAACACGTATTCATTACTTAGACTATAGCCTTAAGTCATTACTTCAGGATAATTGATCGAACATAAAACGTAATAGAATACTCTTTCTTCACAAATGAGAGTGTATTCAATGATAACTCTATACCTTTGATTCTGCAATGAGAAAGAAACTTCTATGTTAATTAACAGCAGGGAACATAAAACGATATTAAGTTAAGTAAGGAAGTCCATTGGTTTACTGCACTCAAAAGTTTTAGCGACCTCTGTGGCGGAGTGGCGTACACGTATAATATTCAAGGTATCGCCTGTTCCGAGATCACGGGCTCAATTCCCGAACGGGTAAATATAGAAAAAGAGTGTTTTCATATTTTATGTTGTGTCAACATCAAAATATGTGATGTTGTCCACATTTTTTTTATTTATTTATGTATTAGCATACCTAATGTTTTCATGCTATGTTTGACATTAGTCAGATGTATAGATTCATGAAAAGACACAATTATGCATGCACTGTACGGAAAATAAGCAGGTTTGTCATGTAAAAAAATTCCCCGAGTACCCGAATGAAAAGAAAAAGATAATTATAGTGTTTAATTCATAAAATCGAACTGACAGAATGTTTTGCTGACACCACAGGCGAATAAGCCCGTGGTATCAGCAAAACATTAATAATATTAATATTAATATTTTTAACCTACAGAAAAAGAGGTTCCTAATTCGTCACGTATAATAGATCTATTCGGTGGTGTAGTCATAACCACGCAGAACTTTTTACTAGGTTAACCGATTTTGATGGTTTTTTCTCCGCTAAATAGGGTAAAGCTCAAAGTTGTTCTTATAGAACGTATTTAAAGCCGCTGCCAAAGAAGATATTACCAAAAATCACACCTTACTACAAAATTTCGGTGCAAAAAAATTTAGCTCTGGTTACGTTTAGTGTAAAACTTTCATCAAAATACCTTATACGGTTATATACATGGCACTGAAATTTCATAGGATTTTATTCTGCAGATGGGAAAAATATAAAGTTTATAAAATATGTGTCAGAAAACAAAAAAGAAACAAAATATCATACTGCTTGAAGCAGCTTATAAAAGTTTGTTCTCGTAGAAGAAGATGTCTGATGTTTATATGACGACCATTTGGATCAGTGGTAGTAAACGCTGCATTTTAAGTATTTATTTACAAAAAGAATATATTTATGTGAGTTTATCGACTGTCTAGTAGCCAATACGACAAGCTTCTTAGTAGTAGGTTAGTTTGGGACTAGATGGCTCTGTGTGACCCAGTGTGGCATGTTTGAAATATTTATATTATTATTATATATTATATATAAATGATCAATGTTATTCTTCTCAAAAATTTGCATGCCTACGAAATAAGACAGAATATTATTGACTCTTAGATTCGTTGTTATCCATCTCAATGTACCTATCACATAACATTAGCAAATAAATGTTAGACTCTGACTTTTAGTTGACTTTGACCTCGAATTTAACTCGACTTTGACTTTGCTACATTTTTTAATCATATTTTGTGCATCTAGATTACTTAAGATTTATCTAGATTTACGAGCACTCGTAGCTATTTTAAAATGTTTTAATTATAGCAAAAGTTTTGCTTGGATAGTGAGAAACCTAGTTGGTGTTGCCTTTAATTGGTCCTTGTTTTATTACCTTATAACCAAAGTTGCTAACATGGACGAGGAGAACTTCTGAAAGAGGAATGCTCGAAGTTATTCAACACATTGTTTATACCTACGAATATAAAGGCTGTAATTTATTTGTGGTTGGAACGTTTGCGGTTGGGCGGCTGCTTGACCACGTTAGACCCTTCGCTTTTGAATCGAGTTGTTGATAGAAGATTTTGTCCTAATCTGACCGTATTAATAAAGGAATATGCTTAACAACATAGACAGTAGAAAGGTGAGTTTGAAATAGTTTGTATTCCGAATTTCGATTATCCACACTTACATCTTATATGAGTAACTAGCTGTCGCCCGCGACTTTGTCCGCGTCAATTTCTGTTATTATGATCGCGATTATTTTTGCAACATTTTTCACTGATGCTTCGCTCCTATTGGTTGCAGCGTGATGTTATATAGCTTAAAGCCTTCCTCGGTAAATGGACTATCCAACACAAATTTTTTGTTTCAATTCGAACCAGTACTTCCTGAGATTAGCGCGTTCAAACAAACAAACAAACTCTTCAGTTTTATAATATTAGTATAGATTATAAATGCCAAAGTTTGGATAAATGTTTGTGACTTAATCACGCCAGAACGACTAAACGGATCTGGATGAAATTTGGCAACAAGATAGATTATTTATGAAAGATCTATAGATAATTTTTATCTCGTAAAAAAGTACGGTCCCACGGTTCAGCCGGAACGGACAGTTTCTCTTCGCGTACGAAGCCGCGGGCATACGTTAGCAGGAATTATGTATTGTTTAAGTGCTAATATGTATTTAAATACTGGGTTAGAATAATATAATAAAAAACTTTTGATGGTAAACTCAGGCAGAATATTTTATAAATGTGAAATCATGCTCAAATTTTAACAACTTTTCAATATAAGGAACATACTAGTATTGTTTACAATTTCACAAAGGTACATCAAAAATGTTAAGAACTTTAATACGGAGGTTTGAGTTTTAAAAAGGGTTAATTTGTGAGAGAGATTATTTCGATTCCTATGTTTATACGCAAATTCTACTTTTTACTTTACATTACTTAATTTCAGTATAGGGTTTTGAGATTAGTAAGAGTTTTTGAAATCGTTGATTTTTTTTTAGTTTGTTTTTACTTACGAATTATGAAGCTGCTTAAAAAAGAGTTTTGAGAACAAATCTTGAGTCGCGGCTTAATAATTGTCAGTAATTTCTTGTACCTATGGCACTGATTCAAAATTGCCAGCTTATTTTATGCGTGTTAAATTTCTGGTAATTTTTTATTATTTAAGGCTAAGTAGGTATCAACCCTATAGTCAATCTTTCGAGGTAGTTTCTTTAATTTTTTAAATAAAATGGGAACAAATTTGAGAAAACGGTTGAGTCTATGTATAAAACAAAAAAAAAGTCTGAAAAAAAGTTATGCGTGGTCACATTTGAAATTGAGAAACTGCTTTTTTCGAGAACACATGAATTAGTCTCATATTTTAGATTATCTAATAAGTGTGAATGTTTGAATGGATGTCTGTTACTAAATCACGTCAAAACGACTGAACGGATCTCGATGGAAGGCTGGGATATAAGTAGTACATTACATACAGGAATGGCATATAGGCAACTTGAAATCGCGGAAAATAAGTTATTGTTATGGGACCGTATGATTTTTTGTGCAGTAGGCGTCTAGGGGTAAAAAAATAACACGGGGACTATATACACTTTCTATCCGTAAAAACGGTTTCCGTGGGATAGACTTTTTTTTATCCCAAGGTTTTAATGTGATCGAAGTCGCGGGTACAGCTAGATTACTGATTCCTAAGTTTAATAAAAAATAAATAAATAAAATATTTTTTATTCAGTAAGTTTGTTTTATAAGTTGTAGCCTATCCCTACTTTCATTCACATCCCGACGGAATTAAATTTAGGTAATGATAAAATTTACATGTGCGCAATGTTAAGCTATATCTTATCGAATAAAAAATGAATTTGAAAAAATGTTTAAGGAATACAAACACAGACTTCAGAATTTTCCCATTGCTATAAATAACGTCATAAAAATGTAGGCTATCAAAACTATATTAGGTAATCATAAAAAACATGCTCTTCTCTCACTGCGCAAGTAAGTAAAACGTATAATTTTATTCACATTTATACAGTTGTGTTGTATTGCATTGTATAGACAACAGCACATCAACCTACCACAAAACGTCAAATTTTCTCAATTGAAATTGATCTCTATTTGTTGTACTTAAAGTTGAAAATCAATTCAATGACCTTTAACTTTTTGGGTAGGTTGACCTGCCGTTGTCTTTACATATAGGTACATTTATATAGTTTCCATTTATCCCAAATACGAGTATGATAAATCTTTTCAACTCAGTGACCGAGAGAGTTACAGAGATACAATCAAATAGTAATATTTGATCTCAGTATCGACCACTGTCGGCCGGTCCGTTAACCGATATAGGCTAAGTAAATATTTGTTCCAAAATATAGGTAGTTTGCGTTCGAATGCGCAAGTTCAGACTTGCTGAATGGCAGCCAAGTCGGGCGGGTCAGGGAGTCAGGGCGGCGACGTGATGTCTCGCCAAGCGCCGACAAATGGCCATAAAACACATCTGAGCTGTGCCACATTAATGAAGTATGACCCTATGAACTATTTTTTGTTTTTTCATAACATTTAACGTATTATATACTATTTTATTGAATTTACGCGAATTTTAGCTAATTTACCGAGTTTCAGCTTTAGATTTTTAGTGCATCTTGTGTGCTTTCATTTTTGTGCCAAACCCTTGTGTTTTTCACTTGAAATTGTTCTAGTATTATTTAGACTCCCTACAGCTCGGGTACAGCCCGGTCTAAATGGCACAAAGCTAAATTCTCAAAAATTTAAAACGACTTGGCTTTTTGTCAAACCTAGAAGTGTCATTTGCATGCATATAGTGCAAAGAAAATTTTTAAAAGATCGTGAAAAATGAACCGGAAAAAGGAGGTTAACTGCGATATGGTGCCGATTCCAAAAGCACGGAGCTACCGCTGAACAGAATATTCATCCGCAATGTTGACTACCTCCGTTTTATTTACTTTATCGCTCAATTTCGACTAAGAGCGTGGGTCTAACTTTGAGCGGAGTTTGCCCGTGCCTCCCATCCGCTATCAAGATTCCAGCTTTTGCATTTCTACTTTACTGACTGTTAATATAAAAAGCGAATTAAAAATAAGTACTTTTTCACCATCTTCAAATTTTTTATTTGTTTGTCACATCATATTATTATGTCATTATGATGACAGAAGTGCGCAATTAGTTAGTAGGTAAGTAGTACTTTTTTAAATCTACATTGTCATAAAATATATTGAACAGCCTCTTAATCCGTTCGGCTATGAAATTTGCAAAGGATGAATCACAGACTCAACTGCAGAAATTTCCATCAAAAGGCGATTAATTATGATCTTCTCGTATTTGCTCATTAAGGATCCCACGTAGAGCGCTGCGAATTTCATTTCTACTATTTTTTAAGTTGTCTTAATCACGATGGTAATAATTATTATATTATTATGATTAAGATGAATTATTCATTTAAATGTATCTTTTTTCAGAAGAATAAGATAATTTAGCAACGTAATTGCAAAATATAATATAAGTATTTTTGTCTCATCTCCATGCATACCGTGTGCGGTGCTTTTTCAATTAAGCTTAGATGAGACATTACATCACAGCGCCATTTTTTAAATCATATTCTTATTGCTGTAAGCCTGCGTAGTTTCATCAAATGCTAGGAGTTTTGCACTCTTAACTCCCGAAAGAACATATCATCATCATCTTAGTCGTACCTAAAGCCTATTACATTTTTGGATATTTTTAATTCATAATCATGTTTATTCTTTTGACTCCTTTTCACTTTTTATGATGTAAATATATATTTTGTATAAAAAAAGTTATGTAACGGCCTATAAATCATCCCACTGCAGGCCAAAGGCCTGGTCATTGAATTCAAGTTATCATAGATGTACAGGCTTAATTACCACGCTTGCCAAATACGCGTTGTTGATCACAAACCCGAGCAATGCTCAAAAATTCTAAAGTCTTGTTTCCCGACCAGGGCACCGAACCCAAACTACTAGACCTACGGAGACTATATTTTTTATATACAAAAGTAGTAGTTTTGGTTTAGAGCTTCTAAAAGATGTTAAATGTATTGTATTAGTGTATCGTTTGTATAAAGGCAAACCATACGTAAGACGCTTAATCAGTGTTCGCCGGGAATAGTATGTCTATCACAACAAGCGCTAGGTACTTCGAGATTTGTTTAGGATTATCCTCTCACGGTGAAGCTTGGGATAGCAATTTGATGAAGGCTTTATTGTTACTGTATCAATTTGTTTTCTAGTGAAAATAATGGTTTGTTATTCAGCATTTTATTAAAGAATAAAGGCTGAAAGTAGCTTTAATATATGCTCACAACAGGGTTACTAAATTAAGTTGACGAGATGATTATAGATTATCCATAATCATAAATCTCTCTCAAAGCTGAAACTGAATGAGGTCCTCCTGAGGAATAAGGAGTTATTCTAAGTATCTTGTATGACTGACATAAACTACTATGAAATGTTATCTGAAATTAATATAGCTATGATACAACGTGTTCCTTTTGATATCCCATAACTTTAAGGTTATGTTCTATAGGTAAAAATAATATAAAACGCCCTCTAGGGTTCTAACATGTGGTTCAAAAGTCAATAGTTTCGAATATAACATAAATTTTAGTAAAATTTGTTATAAAAATGTAACCAGTATGGCGAATCCTTAGTTTTGCGAGACGTTGGCAAACTTACACTAAAGTGTAGTAGTAAAGTAGCGGGAGAGCGTAACTTGTTAAAACAATGACGTGTGTGGGTGTTTTATTGATAAGTAGGTACGACGAGTAAATCGTTTTCATTCAAAAGTTCATTTATAACAAGGTAAGGGTGTTTTACATAAACAGTCGTGACTTTTTAGAATTATTTTGTATGGAAAAATTAAAGAAAATAAAAAAAAATTGAATGATAGGTCATATGCAAATTGAATCTTTACCATGGTTTGTTTAATACCCTAGAGTTATGGGATATTAAAAGGAACACGTTGTATAGGTTAAGACTTCGTTGCAATGGCAATGCAAAAGGCCAGTATAACTATTTCAATCATTTACAGGATGTACCAAGTAATTAATCTCAGTTTATATGTAACATTTGGTTCATAATCATAGTCATAGCAGTCTTATACTTGTAGAATAATAAGTGATTTTTGCATAGTAATGTAAGTGTGATGTGGCAAGACTAGCAGTTTGTTTTAGTAAATGTTTTGGTATTACCCTTCTGCTAAAAGATCACAAATGGTGAAATACTAAATATACTTTAAGTTTTAGAACTTGATTATTTCTTAATTTGCTATCATGGAAAATGCCTGATTTTGGAGAGGCTATTGTCCAGCAGCTGATTAGAGATGAAATGTTGGTCATGAAAATAATGATGATGATGAAATATCTGCTGAGTAGTAACTTCATACATTATCCTAATATAACAATGATAATGACGACAATCCCGTAAATGAGAGGCAAAAATATTTATCCAGAGATAGCTTATTAAATGGTATGAAAGTTACTTTCCTGAACGTTTTATAATAGGAGCAATTTCCCGTTAGTAGCTTTGAGAGGCTTATTAGCTTTTCTCTAACTTCAGAGCGTTAGTGTCTAAGTAATAACTGAACAGAACAGTACGATCAGATGTAGAATTTGTATAAGTATTTATAAGTAGACACGGCAACGGTTCGTGGTTAGCTTAACAGAGTCCTTGCACCTAAAATAGTGGAGAGGTTATTAGGTACGTTTGAAGACTGGAAAAACTCAGGTAAAAATGAATTAGAGATACTAAATGTCATGATCCTGCGTGATCTTTAAAACATCTGCTTCAAAAATTGTTTTTATAACTTCAAATTTATCAGAATCACAAACTCATACAACCAAAAGTTAACCCGAATCTGATGCCTTACTCTGCAACACGGAGCCGGATTTACGGATATATCTGTCTCTTACAGATACTCTAAGACATCGGTATGAGTGATAGGGACAGATGGATTCGAATATACGGACATTGTGTTGCGGAGTAAGGCCTCTGAGCTGCGTAACTCACTCTCACAGATGATAAATGATTTAATCGAGTTCCCTGAATACGTAATCCGGTTCTTCGCGCCTCAATGTCACCAACGAATCAATCAAAAAGTCAAAGCTTTGCAGGTTATGTGCGGTATTGTTGGTTAGAATAAGTTTGAATAAGTTAATTCGATCGTGAAGGGAATAACTTAAATAAGGGCTTAGTACATTCGCAGAATATATAAAATGTTTTTACTTGTTGGTACAGCTTTGTGAAAATATCTGGTTGGTCGATGTATCGCGTAGTAGCCTAAATGGGAGCACCGCCTTCTCGTCCTACAGGTATCATTACAGACGACTATAGAAGTGTTGCCAAAAGAAGATGCACATTAGTGTCTTTCCTCCACCATTTGCTAAATTGCAATTGCCAGCCTAAAAAAACTTACACCTATCAGATACATATTGCGATTACGAAAAAATCCTGTTGGTGCTGGTGAGAGGCCAATTTTCAGCAGTGACAAACCTTCGCTTGATGTCATTCTTGAAGCTGCTGTAATTATTTTCATCATCACCAATGCACGCCCACTGCTGGATATAGTCATCTCTGTAAACTAGTTTGAATTTAATAAATATTTTTATGTTGGATTATTGAGGAAGGCTTTAGGCTATATTCTTTTAAAAACTTCTTAATCGCGATCCTAATAACAGAAATTGACGTGGCCGAAGTCGCGGGCAACAGCTAGTTTTAAATAACTTAATACAATTACAATGTAAGCGTTCTGCAAGGATGTGTTTTTATGTTTTTTCCTTAATACTCTGCAAATTTTATTTTCAAATATAAAACACACGAAAACCTAAAATTACACTAGAAGACTATCCTCTGCCATCTAAATATAGTATAACAGAAGTTTATCTATTTTCTTGTTAACTTATAGTGAAAATGTTTATTAGTATGTAAACGGTTCCCAAACGTAGATTAGTAGATGTGAACTGTTCAAAGGCTGAATTTGAAATTTCCAGCTTTCACAATGAAAAAGTGCTGAATACAAAGTCTCTAATTAAACCTTTCGCTAAAAAAGCTCTTTCTCATTAGTTAAACTTCTGTGACCGGAGCAAAAAATACCATATTACTAACAGGGTAACATAAATTGAGAATGAACAGTATGTACATAGTGGGTATATTGGGTAAAACGCGTGGCGTGCAAATTTCCTGTCTACCATAATGGGTTCCCACCTTAATTCATGACCTCCAATGCGACAAAACCGCCCGGCGCGTGACGCAATGAATATTGCGTCCGCTCTGAAACCGTTTTAAAACAATTTTTCCATGAAACCGGAATGGATGTCACGAATTGATCAAATTAAAAAAAAACGTGTTCTGTTACTAGTTCATAACTTCATAACAGCAATGACTATCGTGAGTTCGAGAATACAGGATGTTCAGTGCATGGACCAAAACAATTTTTGTGGGTGTTGGGAACCATAAATAAGATTTTCCCTAAAAAATTGGAGTACCAAGCTCCGCAGCGGTTGCTGTTATTTAAAAAAAAGGTTTAAAAAAACAGAACTTCAACTCCTACATAACTTCCTTAAATTCTTACCTATAATGGTATCCACGAAAACTATAAAATAAGCCCCCAGGAGCATGGTGATTTTTAAGCTATTGCATAGCTTCTATCGCGGGCCTTGAGCGTGGAGACCGAATCCAGAAATTCCGTAACGAAAATAACCTAACCTAACACTCGGGGCGAGGCACAATCGAACAATTTTGAATTTCCAAAATTTAAAAGAATTTAGAAGAAATAAGGATTTTGACAGTATGGTTGCCTATGGTAACCATATCTGCCAAAATAACAGAAAAATTTAATCACAAAAGTAAAAATTAGAAAATAAATAAAATTATAAAATTAAGCTATTGCATAGCTTCTATCGCGGGCCTTGAGCGTGGAGACCGAATCCAGAAATTCCGTAACAAAAATAACCTAACACGGGGGGTGTTCTCTCCGACCGGCACAGCGGTGATACTTTTTAGTTTTATAATTGCATAAGTTGATAAAAAATGCTATGCAATAGCTTTACCGCGGCAGTCTCCGAGTGCCACACGTCTTTTTTTTTTAATTTTATGTTTGACACCGTCTCTCAATCGAAAGGTTTTTTAATTACAGACTTCATACTTTACGTTTGTCTTATTTTTGTACGAATTTTTTCTACTATTACTGTTAGGGCATCAAAAACGCCCCGTTGGTCTAGTGGTTTAAATACCGGGCCAAGATCTTAAGGGCAGGGGCCCTGAACCAGGGGGTTCAATCCCCGTTTTGGGCAGCAAACATTTTCGAATTTTCGATCATTGCTCGAGTTTGTGATCACCAACCCGCATTTGGTAAGCGTGATGATTATGCCTGTACCCATCATTGCTGTGGTAACTTGAATTCAATGAAGGGAACCATTGCCCTGCAGTGGGATGATTATAGGCCGTTACTTCTTAAATTTGAATAAAAACTTATCGAAATCGGTCCACCGCGTAAAAGTATATAACTAATATTATAAAGCTGAATGTTACATTCAAACTGAAAAAAAAATACAAATTAGACAGAGATTGGAAAGTAATTTATTCTGTTAATCATATTTCAGTAACAATTTTATCCATTTCCTTGAATAAATGTTCCAACTGCCTCAGATGAGACTGACTGAAACCTAAAATCTTCCCCTTGGGTTTTAGTCCCACTTATGGCAGCCGACATGTTTATTTAAGGCTTTGTATTTTCAATTTACACTAGCAATTTAATTGCTTGTAAAACGATAACTTTAAAAACTGTTACAACACTTTGATGCTGTAGTCTCTGAAATTTAAGTTCATTATACTAGCGGACCCCGCGAAGTTCGTATCGAATCAGAATCAGAAGTCAGAATAGTATTTAATGTTGACGTCCTAAATGTCAAACATGGCGTGGCTTAAAAAATTATAAAGAAATACAGTTTTATTTTCAACGTTCGCTTTCCAACGGTTTCGATACTTATTATCCTATTCCCGACGAAGACTAATCCAAAACACAATAATCATGAAAATCGGGCCCGTCGTTCACCAGTTATAAGTGGTGTAACTAACACGACTTTCTTATCTTAGTATTATCTTATCTTATCTTAATCTTAATCTTATCTTATCTCATCTTATCTTATTCTTATCTTATCTTATCTTATAATATAAATAAATTACGTGTCACGTTGTTTGTCCGCGATGGACTCCTAAACTACTTAACCGATTTTAATCAAAATAAATTTGCACACCGTGTGTAGTTTCATCCAACTTGATAGATAGGATAGCTTACAACTCAATTTATAGTCGCTATATTATTTTATTGCAAATTTTCTGTGTAACATGATAAGGTAAACGCCATATTTGATGCTAATGACATTGTGTGACGTCTTACGTCAAAATCCAATTATATTATTCTGAGGCGATACGAATTTCGCGGGGTAAGCTAGTAAATATATATAGATTACAAACACAGTAATAACTCGTAACCAATTTGTAAACAAACAAACCAAAAATGTTGAGTAATATTTATAAATATTTCGGGCGAGGAGAAAAAGGGCACGAGTAAGGTAGATAAATATAAATTTACCTGCTGTGAAATATCTTGGGTAAATACAAGTTTATTTTTATTGCAGTGTTTGCTAAGCTCTTACTCTAAGTTACAAACAAAGAATAATATTTGGAATTGCAAAATGTACACAGAAATAATCGGAGGCCCAGATTTGGGGATATAGGAGAATAAGCCTTTAACCCTCGGGAGATAGCTCCATAAAAAGTACCACTAACTATATTTATTGCTACCGAAGGCGGTATTTTAAGACTTGTTTTGGAAAAATACACCATGTTAAAATATGACTTTGTACTTTTTGCAACCTGCGAAACGAAGAATATAACTTCATTCAGAATTTCGATTTAAATTTTGTTTTTGTTCAATGAGTTATGAAAGTTAACATGTATATAGAGTTGTAATAGTATAGTTGCAATCCTTGTAGTAGTCGGAGGATGCTAGCCTAAAATATAATATATTAAACCACCCCTTCTTTTCTCGTGGGTGTCCTAAGATTAATAAAAGAGTACCGCCTGAAGAAAACGGGCAGCATCGTCTCCTTTAAACTCTAGCTTGTAAATTATGACAAATTTATTATTCTAAATTATGCACGGTGCATTTTAAGTCGCCTGGAATGCGAAGCACACGTTAATAGACCATTATGTATCACATCATGCCAGTGTTATTTAATCTATCAATAAAAATATTTTTTGAAAAAATATATATTTAATCTGACTTTTCGATTTGTAACACGCTGTGACGCGCACAGACGTATTATTTTGCTGCAGCGAATGAATGAACCTTACACAACTACATCCGTGCGCGTCACAGCGTGTATTAAAATAAATAGCTAAACAAATATTTTTATATTTATAAATAAAGTTATTTGATAAAATAATGAAAAAAAAAACACTGCCAAGATGTTATATATAATGGTTACATAACGTGGGCTTCGTTTTACAGGTTGTTGAAATTGCAACGTGTATATATTGAACCTTTCCTTTTTCCAGCAGTGGACTGATGTGGGCGGATAATGATGACGATGATGATGATGATATTAAACTCAGTATTTTTTTTAAATAAAATTATTCAAAAATCTGTCTTCAAATATTTGACTTCAAAGAATCCATGCCTAAGGAAAGGCTAGTTTTCCTGTTGTTGTTAATTCACCTTCCATCCAGTATTTGCATACCATAGGAGTCAATGTGCAGAGAGCCTGATGCGTTCTATAAAGTATTGGATAGCGAATGCGTCTACAGAGAGTAAACATTCCACTGAAACATACAACGCTCGATTGGCTGGATGACTTTTGGAATGGCACGCCTGCAATGGATTCCTGATCGAACAATATTCAAGAATACCTGTTTTAATCGAAAAAAAAAAAAATGGAGCCGTCACGGGACGCCTGGTAGATGTGAAACATCGACGTTATTTCGTAAAAGTAGTATGCAGAAAAGAACAGATTGTGGTAGGAACTAAAAATGTCAATAAAATAAAATAAAAAAGTTGTGCGTGTACTAGTGTACACACGTAAGAAGTGAAACTTCTTTATGGCCTTATTTTTCGAAAAATGATCTACATGCAACTTTCCAGAAATTGGTTAAATTAGTTAAATTGGTTAAATTGGTAAAATTGGTTAAATTGGTTAAATTGGTTAAATTGGTTAAGTTGGTTAAGTTGGTTAAGTTGGTTAAGTTGGTTAAGTTGGTTAAATTGGTTAAATTGGTTAAATTGGTTAAGTTGGTTAAGTTGGTTAAGTTGGTTAAGTTGGTTAAATTGGTTACGTTGGTTAAGTTGGTTAAGTTGGTTAAATTGGTTAAGTTGGTTAAATTGGTTAAATTGGTTAAATTGGTTAAATTGGTTAAATTGGTTAAATTGGTTCAATTGGTTCAATTGGTTAAGTTGGTTAAGTTGGTTAAGTTGGTTAAGTTGGTTAAGTTGGTTAAGTTGGTTAAGTTGGTTAAGTTGGTTAAATTGGTTAAATTGGTTAAGTTGGTTAAATTGGTTAAATTGGTTAAGTTGGTTAAGTTGGTTAAGTTGGTTAAGTTGGTTAAGTTGGTTAAGTTGGTTAAATTGGTTAAATTGGTTAAATTGGTTAAATTGGTTAAATTGGTTAAATTGGTTAAGTTGGTTAAGTTGGTTAAGTTGGTTAAGTTGGTTAAGTTGGTTAAGTTGCGAGCTCAGTGGAGCGAAAGAGATGGCTTAACGCCGGATCGAGTGAGAGAGAAACGCACAGTCGATTGCGCGTGGCGACGCGTCGCCACGCCAGAAATCGGTCTCACGTGCGCCTATAGATGTTTCACATCAAAAATATCTGTCTAGATTATAAGAATTTCAAACAGTTTAAGGTTTTTAAATACGGTGTGGATGAAATAGATGAGCTCCACCGTATTTCGCAACAAAGGTGTCATAAGGGTGACTTAGTGAGCTGCTAAAAGAGCGTCTCACTCGCAGCAGAGCCTTCTCTCCAATATTGGCCCAACTTCGATTGCCAACTTCATCTCCGAGCCGTTAAGGAGTTGTAACTTCCGTCATCAGCTCATCAACATGAGATGATGACTACCAGACTTAAATAACTTAAAAAGATTATGAAAAACGCAATACGTGCCTATAAAAATTTAGGGCTTCCCTCGTTTTCCCCAGATCCCACCATCAGATTTTGACTTGGCTAAAATGAGACCACCACGGAAGTGCACTTTTTTGAATAAAAAGATGTGTGGCACTCGGAGACTGCCGCGGTAAAGCTATTGCATAGCATTTTTTATCAACTTATGCAATTATAAAACTAAAAAGTATCACCGCTGTGCAGGCCGGAGTGGGGGGTGTTAGGTTATTTTCGTTACGGAATTT
Source organism: Anania crocealis (assembly GCA_949315895.1). NCBI lineage: Eukaryota > Metazoa > Arthropoda > Insecta > Lepidoptera > Crambidae > Anania > Anania crocealis. Next base: position 6,734,187 of record OX438856.1, read on the forward strand.
CTGGATTCAGTCTCCACGCTCAAGGCCCGCGATAGAAGCTATGCAATAGCTTAATTTTATAATTTTATGTATTTTCTAATTTTGACTTTTGTAATTAAATTTTTCTGTTATTTTAGCAGATATGGTTACCATAGGCAACCATACTGTCAAGATCCTTATTTTCTTCTAAATTCTTTTAAATTTCGGAAATCAAAAATAGTTCGATCGTGCCTCGCCCCGAGTGTTAGGTTAGGTTATTTTCGTTACGGAATTTCTGGATTCGATCTCCACGCTCAAGGCCCGCGATAGAAGCTATGCAATAGCTTAAAAAAGAAATTTGAAAATCGGTCCACAATTGCCGGAGAAATAGATTATAGGTACATAAAAAAAACAAATATGCAGACAAACATAAAGCCTCCTCCTTTTTTTTGAAGTCAGTTATAAAATAATTATTCTTGTAAGATGTTTAGTTAAGGAGATATTCATTTTCGAAAATGATAAGAAATTTGTGCACTTTCTGGAAAATTCAATTTATAATTAAAGACAGGAAAAACTGTGCCATTGTTGGAGGTTACATAATAAGCACCAATTAATTATTCATGGTAATAAGTTATTTTTTTAATAATGAGCAATAAATATAAAACTATTGTTTTCACCATACAAAACATTAATATCTATGAAACTAGAAACCTCTATAAGGTACTTCTTCCCGTGGAACGTCACTAATTCCTATTTACTTACTACATTTTGTCCAGTATCTAAGTGTTAATAAACAACTTTGTAATATCTTCGGATTTCCATAATATTCTTCACGCTGTACCATTTGATTTCGATTTAGATGCGCCGTATGCACTGGGCTGCAATAACGCGCGAAGGAACATTCCGGCAATGGAATCCTATAGGTAGGTATACCATTAGTATTGACACTCTACTAATACTCATTCATAAGGGCCGTTTCTATATAGTGCGTATCTGTTGGAAGCAAAATTATCGTTTGTCATAATATGAACTTTTTATAATAATACCAATATCAATAATTTATTTGCGAGTAAACATGGTATTTAAAAATGTTACAGACAATGAAAAACCATACATGATTGGCCAAAATTAATTAGCATGTAACATTACAAAAATTACAAGAATACTATTATCTTCGAAGAAAATACGAGAATGAAATTTGCAGCGAGAAATAGAGTGGTCTGGCATTTACTGTCCACTTTGGATGTACTGAAAACTATTTTATGATTAAATACTTTCTGTTTCCTGAAGATGCTTATGATCGTCAGTATATCAGTCTATTTCTGGAAACAAGTATTACGATTTCTTATAATATTCAGTGTTCATTTCTCAGAATAGTCTACCGTCTAATACAGCGTATAATCTGCATCATAGTGTTGTTTAATTGGTACTACGAAGATAAGAGAGAGACTCCAAATAAATCCTAGTAAATTACTGACCATGTGTTTTTAATTACCCAAATCTAACATGTTCATTTGAACTCAAGCAAAAGGAAGATTCTGCTATAATCACCACTCTTGGCAGGTGGAATGGCGGTCATGGTTTGGCCAACGGTAGTATGAAAAAACACTTTTTCGCTTATGACGCCCATAATTTATTATTAAGCCAGCACCACACTGAATACTAACAATGACACTTTACATGGTTTGAAATAGAACAAAGTATATATCCTAAATAGTGACCCCTTGCAATGTTTGCTTCAACCTACCCACTAGGGACAGGCTCAATTTAGCCGGGTCATCGTAAACCCTGTGTGGCACGCAATCGTTCACTTAGACAAACTAAGTCAAGGCTAAACTAATAAAGTAAAGGTTTAATTAATTTAGAGCACTTTTTCAACTCAAACAAATTCGTGTGTTGACGAAAAAACATCAAGAACCTTATTTGAAATGTATGCTAAGAAAACAAAACAGGATAAGCCGTTATGAATGAAGGTGGCCTTTACCTATAGCAGTTACCACATATTTGATAACTGTTTTACTTAAATGTTATTTTCCGACAGCTACAAGTGGGATTCAAATCCGTGATTTTCGCTATTTAGGCGATTAGTAACTCTATTATACTCTATTGAGTTAAGATGATAAAACAACGTTCTAAGACGTTACGTATCGACAGTTTTCTTCATTAGTGCTAAGTATCAGTGAACGTAATAATAAACCAAGGAAATTCTACATTAGAAATTCCTTGTTATAAACAAATGTGGAACTATGCTTTGATAAGCGGTTTTTTTTTTCATGCTTCCTATCATATTTTAATGTATTTATTTCGTTAAGGTGAATAAATAAAGAAAAATATTTTAATTTTTACCTTAATATTATATGCTTAAGAACAATCACAAGAGAATTAAGAGCAAACAGTAAAGATAAACACGTATATAATATCAGGGAGGACTAGAGCTTAAGCTAGGAGTTTCATAATTTCTACTTATATGAAACTAACTTTACCAGTGAAATCAGAACAGAAGACTGATTTTAAATAAACGATAAATCAACATCCTTTGACAGAATTTAAACGAAAAACAGCTACATTTTTGGCTTTCTTACCAATTTTATAAATTTTTATTTGATAGTTTGTGCAAATGTTAGATAAATTTTTCAAAAATAATCAGGAAAGGACATAGGAGTTTCAGTATATAAACTTAAAAATTTTTTTTTTTTTTTTTCTCTCACAGCGTAAGAATATGCTTGAAAAATTCGCGCCATGTCGCAGTGTCTCGGTGGCCTAATGGTATGGCGCCCGCCCGGCATGCGAGGAGATGCGGGTTCGAGTCCCGCCTGAGACAAAAAATTTTCAAGTTTATATACTGATATTATAAGTGCAATTAAGTTGCTAAAATATCAAATAAAGGACATAGGAGTTTATCACAAAATTTCATAAGGCTAAAAAGGAAAGGAAAGTTTTTATGAGGAATCAATATATTATTATGATTTGGTTTAGAAAAAAAAACACAGCGATTTCAAAGAACTTAGTAATCCCTAACTAATGAGGTCGATGCCACGCATAGGTACGGAGTTGTGGGCAGAGAGCTAGTGAAATAAGCATTCGAGTAAAAGTTACTAAGTTATGATTTCATAAACATGTCATTATACCTACAGGGTACATAAATTTATGATTAATGTTGTGCCAAGTCCTGTAGAAACTTCATGAGCGGGAAATTTGCCAAGCATTCCGTCTTTGGTTTTAATTTAAATTATTCTGGTCTGGTTTTGTTGTGGCGAAACTTCGGATAGGTTGTTTGGTCGAAATTGTTTAAATAATGTTGTTTATTACAGCAACATTAACTCTTTGTTTAATTTGTTTGTCCCGGAATGTGTTTAATATTAATTATTTCATGGTAATACAACTTATTTTATAATACGCCTTGTTTTATAAAGACAACACAAAAGGGTAAGTACTTATTACCAACTTACTGTGGTGACAGTCAATAAAGCTTGTATGTGATTGTGTGGCCACCCATTTACCAAGGGGCGGTTTCATCCCTAATATTTATCGGTCCACCTGTAGCCCAGACTAATGCCAGCTTCACAAACTAATCTCACAGAAATTAATACGAAAACTTCGATGAATTAAGCCATGTACCGAAGTAAATTTGCACGATTAATTATATTAATTCGACTCCGGAACATTTTGTGTTGAATCAAGAGAAGTTTGCGCGAAAAAAGTTATTATATCAGATGGTTCGATTAGGGTCATCAATTATGCTAATTAATGGATTTGGATAAGACCGAAAAGTTATTTAGTCAGTTTTTGGGACAGCTTAGCCATCATTTGCCGTAGTAATATTGTACAAGTGTATTTATTAAGTCTTCAGTAGATATTTACATTGTTTTCTTTATATTTGAGTTAGTTAACCTTCTTAAGTATCATGTAGCGCCGGCACATTAAAAGAACACCATTTTTTCCTTTTTCTATAGGTCTTCTAAGAAAAATACTTCCAGAAGAAAATGGACAGCAACGTCTTCTCTCCTCTGAATCTCCTGAACCACTTCTCGCTTGGCAAGCTTAGTGAGTATGGCAAAGCCTCTTTTTGGTGAGGTGTGTGTCCAGCTGTTGAACTTTAATGAAGCATATTTTGGTGTTTAGAGCAAAAGGTGAATTTTGCATTAACTAACTACTAGAGCTAAGTGCTGCCCCAATTGATTAAATTTTATTACTTCTTAACAAAATAAATTCTCAAAAAACTAGAACTACTAGAATCACTGTCAACTGCTTTTCATTCTGGCATTATTTCGTTTTGTACATTATTGCTAAAAGCGGCCGCTTTTGGCGTAAGCGACAAATTCGACTTTAAAAACAACTGAATGAAAAATTTACTGTTATACAATAAATACTAGAGGTAATTTTCTAAAATGATACTGTTTTAGTTATTTTGAGAATTGATTTTGTTTAGAAGTAATAAAATTAAATCTATTGCGGGCAGTAGGTACTTAGCTCTAATAGTCGCCTGAAATATAATATGTGAGGAACGACAGATCATGCCTATTTGAGCGTGATTAATTTTGACATTGCGTACTGCAGACAAAATATTTATAATACTATCGAAGTTCATGCTCCTCCTGTATGAGTACCATTGAATAGGCATTTCATTTTTTATATGCTGACAATGTTTTTAATAGCGAATATTTCATTTGCAAAAAAATGTTTCATGACAGACAAGTAGAGGTGAAATGTGTCTGCTGTGTCAGCTGTGTGCCATGTCGCAGTCTAATTGAGCCTTTACTCTGAGCATCGATAAAAGCGAAAAACGGCGCAGTTCACTGGACAATGCAATGAAATTGCTGATTGACGTGAACCGTCCTTAAAAGGTTTACTCAACCCATCATTCAAGTCAATTGTTTAATTGTACCTTGACGCGTTCCTGTAGTGAAATCTATACTTATACTAGCTTACCCTGCGAACGTCGTATCGCCTCAGTATAATTTAGTTTGACTTCGACTTATTGTCATTCTCATCATATATATTAAAAACAAATAATTTGCAATTAATTAATATTGCGGCTATAAATTGAGATGTAAGCTATCCTATCTTTTAAGTTGGTTTAAACTGCATATAGTGTGCAAATTTGATTAAAATCAGTTAAGTAGTTTAGGAGTCCAGCGTGGACAAACAACGTGATACGTAATTTATATATATTAAGATTAAGAATGTGAAATTACTTGGTTTGTCTGTCTGTTACATTATTATTACCAGCTTAAAATACTAAAATTTTAGAGGGCATAGATTTTATTTTTAATCTCCAATATCAAGCATAAATGGGTAAAAGGACCCCTTTTTAGGGTCAGGGGGCAAGACCTAGACGTCCGACGACTAGGTACGGTACGTCAAAGAATATTAAGACTTTATTTTCTTTGGGTACGTGTAATTATGGAATCCAACTATGCGCGTTGTCAAACACGCACTTGCCCGGGACATCAATTGTTGAAATAAGATCATCTATAATATAAAAATGAATAGTTGAATGTGTTATTAAGCGCAAATCTCGAGAACAGTTGAACCGATTTCGCAATTTTTTTTTTTTTTTTAGATTATTATTACACGGAGTAAAAATTTAAAAAAGCCCAAAAAAGTTAAAAAACAACACTTTTTTATACTCCTATACAAACATAAATTTTTCCAACCCGCCATATTTGATGACAATGACATTTAAGACGTCGTCGCCGACCGTCCTTTCGCCTATTCGTCCGTCCGTCTGTATGTAAAAACGATTATCTCGAAAACATTTATGCCGCAAAAATCGACTAAATCGTCTTTCAACAATCTTCTTTCCCGTACTTCTATATTTTATAGAAAATTTTGAATAATTCCATGTTTACTAATTGCTATACGCAAATGACGATGTTTGAATCAGTCATTCAGGTGACAAAAATGATAGAAATTCTCTACCGTCCAATTTAGTTGATTGACACCGCTCTGCTTTGCATTTAGACGGTGGTTGATTTGTTGCTTTGGCGGAGAGGAATCGTTATTTTGCTAACAGATACATTCAGTCAGAACCTGAAACCTGAAACTTGTTCAATTCCCTTTTCATAATAAGTGCACACAGTGTCATTGCATACTGAACAAAATTACAATGATGATGAATTATTATAACGGGTGTAAAAAAAACAAACGCAGACCCGAAAACCAGGTATTGTCCCCATTACTAGGATCATTTTTTTCTTCCAAACCATACTTGGGAAACTGTTGGTTCCGAAGATATTTAGGGTCAAAGTCTCTTGTTTTCTTTTTCAAACAATAACTGTTAAAGTGCAAAGGTAACTTAAAAACTTTTCTCCATAATACTCGTATAATAAATATTTTCATTACTTCGTTCATATTATTATAAAATATAAAGACTCCGTCTTGAAGACAATGGCCCTCGTATAAGGTTGAAACGAAAGTAATTTTGTTAGTAAATAAATGTATGGAGTTATGACGCGTTTGAAAGGATTTTGTATTTTATATTGATTCGTTCGTGGTCACAGATAATATGCGACCACGAACGATAGAGATATGTAATATAATTTCAAAAATGTTTTAAACCAACCGCCTCTAGTTATTATTGTTTGTAACGTCCTATCCACTGAATGCGAACTGTGTCCGAAGTTTTTCAGTGTTGCCATAGTTTGTGGACTTCATTGATGGTGTGACGCAGTCCCAATAAACTAGAATTTTCACCCATGTTCTCAATTAAAATTAGGGTGTTGTTTTTTTTTAATATACGTGTCATTCTAGGTATGCAGAAATTTTCTTTAGCGTTATCAAAACTGAAGCAAAGAACAATTGAGACACTACAATTACAGCTTATGAAATGCATTCAATTATCGGTCTCTTGAAATTCCATTGCCACAGCTCTACAGTAAGCCTTCATGATGAAGCACGTATTGATCGCTGTCTGTTTCCTGTAACTCCCGACTTGGCATCCAAAGGGGCAATTTATCTTGTTCCCTATTGATATAGTGGATCTGTGGATCCATTAGTTTATCCGGCCAGCCTACATTATCAGGTGACATGTAGGTACAAGAACAATATCAAAATGATAATGGGCAAATAAATCAGGAAATCATTCTTGAACCAAGATTATTGGTTATTAACACAAATGCATTAAGACAATAAAAATTGTTAATATTTTAGGTTAAAATTGAGTTTAGATACCTTCCCAACGTCTTGAATTGATCGATCGCTGGAAAACAAATTTCATGTAGTATTAAGTTTTCTTTGTAACAATAGAACAGCAAAAATTAAAAACCAAAAAAATGTTGTTAGTTATTATTATGCTTAAAAAGTGAATAGATTAAATCCATAAGTATCCCTTGGTGATATTTTATAAGCATTTTTCACCATGGGGTGTGTAATGAATGATAAAATTAAATAAATGTGGAACTGTGATGACAATTGAGCCAACGTTTAAAGAACCTAGCTAGCCGCACCGTGTGTTTGTTAACAAAAGCCATTTGGAGCCCTTTTTGACACCTTCATAACTTAAAATCTAGTTAAACCTGAAACCTACACTATTCAGATTCGGATTATGTGTTTCCTAGTTTCGGTTTGTGTGTAATAAATTAGCTAGTACCTACTCCAGAAACATGATATTGTCGATATTAGTGATTTTAACGTACATAAATCGTATTTTTTGTGACTGACTGACAAAAAGATCAAAAATCTCACCTGATTCAAGATGACCTGGAATGTTCAAGTTCGGTATCTAGCTATGTTATAGTGAGTCTACAAAGAGAAAAAATTGTAAACACTGTATTTTGCTGCCGGGAGTTAGAATAGTTGAATATTCGCTGTCATTGAGCCTTTTAGATAAAAATAAACTGAGTTGACATGTTTTTATGACGGTGCGCGCCTTTAAAAAGTTATGATATCGTTCCAAAGACATGAATTTCAGAATTAAACCTAATTAGAGTAAGATAAGCAGTACAAAAAAAAATATGATTGCTAACTTGTGTCGGCAAATTCAGAAGACCGTTATTTCAGATTTAATCAGTTTTTACCTATTACCTATATTTTTAATTTAATGTCAGATATTTAGAATAGTACCTACCTATTAAAATATTAACATAAGGATTAGCCAAGATCTTATTAGCCAAAAAAGTTACATAACTGTACTTTACTTAGGCTTTGGTGTATAATTTCAGTAGGTCGTTACAGCATAAACTATAAATTACATTAAAAGCAAATACTTAAACTAAATAGTCCGTAAGTTTTATCTCTCTCTAGTCAGGTGGCAAAAGCATATACTTGCTAAAACTTTCGTTGTTATTTCAATGGTTCACTGGACCATAGACTATTAAGAGACAGAAGTGTCTGCTAACTTTGTACAGATTTATTGTTGTTTACGAGATCAGTTTTTGTGTTTTATTTAGAGATTATTTTTATTCATGAGAAATGTCCATTTGATTGATCTTTTGTTCATTGGAACGATTACCGTCATATAAAAGTTACCTACGCATCTATAGAACAATTATTTAACCATGTTTTATGATTTTTTTATAAATGTTACCGTACCTATTGTTATTTTGTAAGGTGAGAGCTCATCAAACAAAAATAAAATAGTACTCAGATATAAGTGAAAATCTGAATCGCAAACATCGTTTCAATTGTTTCTTTTTATAAATTTGTTTTTCAGCCGATTACATAATTATGTGCATTTAAAAATGTTAGTATTAGAAGTATGCTGCAGATACCGTACCTACCGAAATCTTCTAAACGTTTTTTAAATGTTGTTCCATTGGACTAATTAATTATCTACGGGTTACAGAAGAAATTGCTATTAAGTTTAATGATATTAAAACTATACAGTAAATTGCCAATATAAACTCAGAAGTCTTCCATTAAAAACATGTATGACATAATCTATAGATAGGGTGCCCTTCGGTTCGCCTAAAATTTAAAGTCCCAATTTTATTTGGCCGAACCGTATTGGCCTAAACTTATTACGTATAATTATTGTCTAGCCTAACAGTTGTTTTCGCACTATTATAGTTTGGTCTAAAAATTGAAAGCCCTAATTTCAGTATGTCTAATATCGAATGCACTAAAATGTATACGCATCTTTTTTTTGGCATTACGCTTCGTATTGAAAGTTCTGTTATTTTTTAAACCGAAAATGTTTAAGAAAAGAATCGCTTACAAACCGACCCCAAGCAGTCTTGTCTGCCCTACCCCTACGGTATAATTCAAAAGCGCGTATGCGCGGAGAGGCGAGGTGGCCCGCAGCGCCGAAGCCGTCACGGAAGTCTGATTGTTTGGATGCATGCATGATTGCTTGTTTGCATGCATGTTTGCTTGATTATATGCATGCTTGCTTGTTTGCATGCATGCTTGCTTGTTTGCATGCATGCATGCTTGCTTGTTTGCGTGCATGCTTGCTTGTTTGCATGCATGCTTGCTTGTTTGCATGCATGCATGCTTGCTTGCTTGTTTGCATGCATCTTTTCTTGTTTGCATACATGTATGCTTGCTTGCTTGCATGCATGCTTACTTCTATTACATACATGGCTATTTCAAATATTGATATATTTTTTTTACTTTCTGCGAATAAGAATTTGGAACTGTAAATAGTAGGTGTTAGGATATATTCGGTTAAATGTCGCATTTGGGAAATTATAATACGGCGATATTCAGTATGGCGTAGTAAAAATAGGCTAAACACGTTTAGGAAAAGTAAAAATGTGCAAAGAAGTTTAGCCTAATAGTTTGTGTGCCAATGAAAATTAGGAGTAGGTACAATCAATTCGGCATTCCGATATAATACCAGTTATTAATGTTTTTATAACGATCTGAATGAATTTGAAAACTGAATAACAAAATCTTTTGGTGTTCAGAACCTCATAATGTGAAAGCGGACCAGCAGGCTTACTCTTGACAAGTTCGAGTTACGATCAAATCGAATCGACGTCGAGAATCAGTGATTTGGTACTCTAAAAAGTGAACCTAAACTTTTGTGTCGATGGTGATTTCGTTATCAACCGAAAATGTTTCACGGATCGCCATTTAAGTTCGATCTCGGCTTGATTTTGATTTCGATTCGATTGAGTTTGTTCAGATTTTGTCTAGGTCGAATCGAGATCGAGCTTAAATCAAATTCAAGAGTAAGGGCCCTGATCTAACTTCACTTTGTTGCCCGTCCATCCATCTGTCTGTTAAGACCGTTTATATTTGGAATGCGGTCAGGTCAATTTTAAAACTATACCCATGTCAGTAGTCCCTTATAGCTGTGAAAACAATCAGATTTAGCTAATGCTATATTTGTAACTAATCATAAAAAAGTTAGGGAAAATCTGCGAGACTGGATTCTCGCACTATTTATAATACCTTCGGCTTACCTTCGGCCGACTCTGACGGAAGGTTATGAATATTTTGATTAAATTGACATACATTTATAGTGACTGTATTAATGTTAATACTATCGCACTAAATGAGAATTAATTAATTAATTAATCATTCTAGATTATCACTTAATAAAATGCACCTCTCTACAATTTAAGTGTGAAACCAAATACTCTTACTGCATAACTGTATCGTCTTAAAGCCCATTTACAACAGTAAAATGATATTTCTCTCTGCTCTATTTCAAATTAATGTGGTCAGTTTAAACTTTAGTTCAGAATAATTATTCTATGCATGTGCCGGTCGCCATGCAGTAAACAAATTATGTTCACACCTAATTATTCTCCTCCATTTGATTGCACTATTCACTGTCCAGTGTGTGAACCGCAATGAAGTTAAATGCAGTTCATAAATGAAATGTATTCCACTATGTCCTTCACTTATGTAAAGCTTAATTGAATGACAGTTCTCACTGGAAGACACGACGTAACTTTGTACCACATTCTGCACGTCTGCACACGATTAATTATTTTTGACAGACTAGTGGACCCGACAGATTATCCTATCTTAACTATGATATAAAAACACGTGTGGCACTCGGAGACTGCAGCGGTAAAGCTATTGCATAGCAGTTTTTATCAACTTATGCAATTATAAAACTAAAAAGTATCACCGCTGTGCCGGTCGGAGTGGGGGGTGTTAGGTTATTTTTGTTACGGAATTTCTGGATTCGAAATTTCGCAATAGAAGCTATGCAATAGCTTAATTTTATAATTTTATGTATTTTCTAATTTTGACTTTTGTAATTAAATTTTTCTGTTTTTTTGGCAGATATGGTTACCATAGGCAACCATACTGTCAAAATCCTTATTTTCTTCTAAATTCTTTTAAATTTCGGAAATTCAAAATTGTTCGATCGTGCCTCGCCCCGAGTGTAAGGTTAGGTTATTTTCGTTACGGAATTTCTGGATTCGGTCTCCACGCGCAAGGCCCGCGATAGCTATGCAATAGCTTAATAAATAATAAATAAATGTGTATAACATCACAAAGGTACATTATTCTGATCTCAAAGTACGTAACTATTGAAAGCACTCGTATTGTGGAAATCAGAAGCAACGAAGGTATCAATCACCCAGACCCGAGAAAATGTAGAAGAACACTTTTTTTACTTTGCTCTGGAGCAGGCGACACCTTGAAAAAGGGTTCGTACGCCACTCTGCCACGAAGTTCGACAAATTGATTTCGATTTGGTATAAATAATAAGAAAAAAACAAATGGATTGTTATGTTATTGCTTTATGAGATACAAAATCTGTGGTTTTTTTATCGGTCGCGTTATAGACATAAATAGTTTTGTTGATATTCCGACACGGGCACAGGTGACATAACAGGCCCCCAATTCCGCTAATTTACAAATGGCTCAATAGAATCGCAATTGTATATTTTGACACATTTAATATGGTAGTAATGTCAAAATATACGATTGCGATGCCATTGTGATTCTACTGAGCCATTTGTAAATTAGCAGAATTGGGGCCCTGGCCATGTGGAAAATTCAGTTCTTTTACATCCCATTTGATGATATTTAATTTTGCAACACCTTCTCAGTCAATATTATGTCAAACGCCATAAGATTAGATTAGAAAAGTTTAAAATGTCAAAAGTGCTAAGCGATTAGATTAGAAATAATTTAATATGCAGGTAAAGTATTTTTATTCTTTTTATTTTTTCGTAAATTTTTGAATTTTTTATAACATAAGAATAGGCTATATTGTATCCCACTGCTTAAGCCACTGCCACTGGTAACGTGAAGTTCACGCGGGTAGAGTTACGGGCGAAAAGCTAAATTACTTTAAATACGCCAATTTTATAGTTATCTTTTTTAATGTATTATATTGAATATAGTATATAAAACAACAAAAAACAAATCCAGACATATAAAAATATATTTTTAAATATGTACTAATAGTCACCCGTGTGAATCCACAAGCTAAATCAAGTTATTATCTGGTTAGTTGAGTGCGGATGATGCATGTTGAACGGTCGAACAGTGCGCATCCTTATGCGCGTTGTTATGCTATGTTATTTAAGTTACCTATTGTTGTGAATCTGAGTAATTATCAGTTCTATTTGAGTGATTGATGTCGAATCGCAGTGTACGATAAAACCAATACTGGTTTATCTTACACTGCCACTGTATTTAGATTAAGGTTTTCTATACATGTATGATTTTAATAATAAATAAATAAATTGAATGAAGATGCATTTTCTTTTACCTATTATTTACCTTGTAATAAGCAGAGATGATTCAATACTGAATTGTTGCCACATTGTGCCTGCCTGTGCCACGCATCAGATAATGCGAGTATTAAGTGCAGACTATGTGTTGCAAATACCTCGGATGGGAATAATCTAGTGGATGTCATCTGTAACATACCATGTAAAGTTTCGTTCAGTGTTTGCAATGCAGCGGACTTAATGAAGCCGATCAAAATTTAGATTGTTTATGGCCGCCTTGTTATTAAGCCGCCTGTTATGGATTTAAGAGTCTACAATGTATAATCTATTTTATAATAGTTATATTGGCAATAACCTACATTTTTATAGATTTTAAGATATTTCGGCACTGTTGCAAGCGCCATGATCATGGAAGAGCTTCTCAGTTCGTACATGGTATGAACCCCGTATCAATTAACTCTATATTTGTAATCTTTAGGTACTAATATTGTAAGTCTTAGTCTGAGGTTTTACTCGTCATTATTCATGAAGAATCCTTTTATTCGGTTGATACAATTGAAATGCGCTCGGAATAGTATAATAATTATGCTATGCAATAAACACAGAAGGATATATAGGTATATGAAACTTTATAAATATGTATTTGGTTGTTTGATTTGATCAGCGGTTCAAGGGTAAAATAGTAACAGACACACAGAAAGGCTGAGTTAATTTCGCATTCATTATAAAATTATTACAAATGAATTGCAAGTTGAAAATCACGAATGACATATTACAGCATATCGTCTGGACTATTTCTACTTTTTAGTCTGTTTTTTTATTTTGTAAGCCAATCGAGAATAAGCTGAGTTTTTCCGCTATATTAGATGGGTATCTACCCAGTGTAGATGCTGTAAATAACAACAAAAAGATACTTTGCTCGTTAGTCAGCCGGTTTGTTTGAATCTAAGACCACCAACAGTGTTCGCAAAAAACAAACGTACCTACGAGTAAGTAAACCTTTTGTGTCCCGAATTCGCACACGCAAACCTTAGCCTGCGAGGTCTGCTGATAAAAATACAAAAAAATAACAGCAAAGATGGAGTCGTTTGTAAAAAGTTATGAACACAGCTGGTAACTACAGTAGGTCCTTTTTTACAAGCCAAGAAAGTGCAAAAGAGTTTTGTATTTTTTTGAGTTCCGATCCTGAAAGAAAAATTAACTATTTTACCTTTAGAACCATTTAGAACCCACGGTATAATAAGGTTAAAATAATTGTCTTTTTTTGTACGGTTTTTAGTCAGTTCTCATTTTAGAGTTATCCTCATTGAATTAGGAAGCTTCCAATTTACGCATTTCAAAATGTTTGGTGTTGAAAACTTGGTCTGGTTGGTTTAAAATCTGTTTATGTCCAATATTCCATTTGTCCAGCTATCAAAAATGTGCAAGCCATTTTTTATACAATACCTCCTTCAATTTGATACTTGAAAATATTTATGGAATGCAGTATTATTTTGTAATGCGTAAAATCAAGATCGTTAGTAACAACAACAGCGGCCTAGGCGATGGTTTGAGTTTCACTACGTTGCTTTGTTAGATATCTTACCCCCGTATTTATAAAGAAGTAATTACTTATTGCTTAAGAAAGTCGTAACTTAAAGTGTTCATACCTAGTGCTTAAGTGAAAGAAATTGGTCACCATTAATAGTCGTATTATTTGGCTGAAAATGCAAACTTTTGGTAGTTATAACTTCTAGTAATTTCTTGATTAAGGCATTCAAATTGTCTCTCAAGTAATTACTTGTAGTCAAGTAAATACTTTTACTTGTTTATAAATACGGGGGTTAGACTTGTTTCAGTTTTAGATTATTAAGGGGACTACTAGAGCTATGTGCTGCCCCCAATTGATTTAATTTCTCAAAAAACCAAAACAGTATCATTTTAGCAAATTACCTCTAGTATTTATTGAATCACTGTTAACTGCTTTTCATTATGGAATACTTTCGTATTGTACATTTTTGCTAAAAGCGGCTGCTTTTGGAGTTAGCGACAAATTCAACTTTATAAACAACTAGCTGTTCCCTGCCATGCTTCGCTGTGGTATGTTTTTATTTTATCGCGGTCGCGGATAAATAGATAAAAACAATCCTTAAAGCGGATTATATATCATGCTCAAATTTCAGCTCGGTCGGTGCAAAACTTTTTGAGTTTTTGAAGCGTACACAAACCAACATAACATTTTTATATATTTAGACTAAAGGTTCTTTGTAGTATTTGTCTAGAAAGTTCCTGCTGCATTGGATTCAGCTGTGGCTGAACACTACCTTATATAACGTAAATATATGATTCGACGAGGGCGTTTGTTGTTGTGTTTTCGTTTTTTCGTAGTGCCACACATTAGACTTTCGGCCGATAGATGAAAATATGAAAACTTAAAATCACGTCTTTTAGACTAACACATAATATAGTAATGAATAAACTAGCAATTACATTGAAAAACCTGTATGCGAGTGCACAAAACTTGTTTCGCTAATATTCCTGAAATGCAAATCATTGTTTTTTTAAAACAAATACAGTAAGTAAAAATATGGAGACATTTGGCACCTGTTAATACTACCTATTTTTTAGGTATACTCATATATTTGTTTAATTTGGTATAAATACTCGCAAATAACCGTGTTTGAGTAGTATTTCTGTATCTTCTACAAAGTGATCCCAATCTCATTATAAAAATAAATTACCTCTTCTTAAAACTAGTCATGTTTTAGGTGGTTAAACAAATAATCGTATTCTGTTTCTCACGTTTATGATGCTGTAATTCAGTATTCACCAAGAGTGGAACCAGGTGAAGCGGTTACCTCTTTTGACCAGTACCTAAGTCCTTACTTTAACCTTCCCTCACTAAGAAATTAAGACACAAAATTAAGACTAAATTGAATTTATTACGTACTGCACCACAATAGGTACACGTATTCCAACTTCACTAGCTACACATATCTATCTATCTATTCTAGTTCAACCTTAATACATCCTTAATGCGACCTAACAGGCTCTATTCAGACATTCTTACTAGTAAATGTACTCGAGACTACAAGAACTCTGAAGAAGTTGCGATTCATGAGACGGACTTGAGCCAGATCCTTAGATGGTTATCCGAGCCAAAGTGTTTTTTTTACGGAAAGTCATATAAGGCATCAAAAAGTAAAGTTCAAATAATAGAACTGGGATTATAAATGATGGTAAATAAAAGTGTTTTAACTGCTAACAATCTTTTCTATACTCGTTTGAGTATAAAGGGTAATTGCAGTGCTTTAGAAGGTATTTTAATACGTTGGTCCCTGGACGGAAGTTGTAAAAACCAGTCACATTTAAGAGGCCGGTAATATATGTATAGATATCTCTGATTCTAGATTATCCTAGAAGGAAAGTCATAAGACCAGAAAAAGATTGCTAAAGTGATACCTCAGAGCAGTAGATTTCATATACCACCTCTGAACTAAGAAAGAATAATAATTTCCCAACAAAATAATTTAGGTTAAAGTTGTGTCATGAAAAATAATCAGTTTTCTTTCTAGACAATAGGTACGAGTATGTTTAGTTAACCGGGTCAGATTATGAACGCTACACATCACGCCGCTAATTAATCCGTAATTGAAAGCCACTTATGCAGTATGTAAGTCCAAGTACTGATCGAGAGCTCTCTTGGGCGGTATAAGTGGACTAAGGCCCACTTGTGGCGAGAATTAGTTTATGTTTATGGGGGATAACTCTAGCTACTCGGCTTGAATTATAGCTGTAGACTCTTATCTCAGCTTTTGTTTAGAATGTTCCTGAAATAATCACAATACAAATTGTGTTTTCATAAATATAAAATGTCAAACAATGATATTATTATAAAAAACACATTTGTATTTCGATGGTAGATAATAATAATGCCTACGCTAAAAATACAAATGTGTATTTAACCTCAAGTATAAATGCAAGTACTTTTTTAAAGATGTCTTCCTTGCGGGATTAGAAATCGTAACTGCTGTTTTGTTGTGCACGCAGGAACAACAATACTATACTCTTTCATCATCATCAACAGCCTATTTATTGGTCCACAGCTGGACCTTTCACGACGCTTGGCAGGCGGGTTTGCGATCCCAGTTTGGCCAATGGCATAAATAATACGATGCTGCCCGTCTTCTCCTAGCAGTATTCCTTTAGTCGCCTCTTAAAGCATCTATTGGAAGGAAAGTTGCGGCGCTATTCGTTTAACTCTTACTTTTTATTATACAGTATATTTAATTATTGGCGGAAATCTTTATAGAATGGTTTAGTAGTCCTCAAACCTGTCATAATCCTTTTTAAATACACACATCAGAAACAAAAGGTAGGTGTATCAAAATATTGATAGTATTTAACGATAGACAATAATTATGTTTCATTGAGGATAATTGAAAAATTCTTAAGGATTTAATTGCGTTTAAAAGCCTTTAAAAACTTAACCGTAAGTATAACTGACAATAGCTACCATTAGTTGTGTACAACTACCTATTTACAAACAAATAAGTATGCACTAGAAACCACACCGTGTATTACGGTATCGAAGTCTTCTCATTTAAAGTATAGTTGTTAATTCTACTAGATATACGGTCG
Organism: Anania crocealis; assembly: GCA_949315895.1. Classification (NCBI taxonomy): domain Eukaryota; kingdom Metazoa; phylum Arthropoda; class Insecta; order Lepidoptera; family Crambidae; genus Anania; species Anania crocealis. Next base: position 6,751,358 of record OX438856.1, read on the forward strand.
GATTCTATACCCAGATGATAAGATGCAAACCAGAAATAAGTTTTTACGTTCAATGCAAATCAATTCGCCAATTGATGATAAAGGTCGTCAATCTACCATAATACCAAGCTTTCTCAATGAATATTGAACTCAGCTGGTCAGACTTTAAGTAGAAAATCGATGGAGAAAAGTTTGTCAAAATCTGGTTATTTGATAAACTGGTCACTACACATACACATCAACTGTTGACAGAGTCTTTTCAGAGCTAACAATGAAACTGCAATCAATTAATTAGTGCTACTCTATTTATTTTTAGTTTTAAAGTACTTTCTAAAATTTATATCCTCTCACTGAAACCCCAGCAAAGAACAGGATAAAAGGACAAACTTTCACGTTCGTAGTTTTTCAAGTTCTTGCCTAAGAGCCACGTTTTTCCTGTAGAGAAAGGAAACACTTCTTCACTTAAAATAACTTTAGTTTTAAATCAAGAAACCGCACTGCTTTTTAATATTCTTTGCGTTTTCACCTTAAGCCAATAATAGGGGTAAAGTTGCTTGCTTTGACTTCAAAGTGTGTACTTGGACTTTGATCTTTGCGCAAAAGTAAGAAAACTGAAAGATATTTAGATTAATAATTGATAAAGTAAATGTTTCTTGCGCTTTAAATAAAGTGAGCGAAATAGAGAAAATGTTGTGAAGTTTCTAAGTATTTTAAAGACTTTACAACCTAATTCAATTTAACAGTGTGACTGTCGTTAAATCTTTGAATTGAACATTGAAATGAGTTTATATTTCGTTATATTAGGGGTTAAAGTATGAAATTGCCGTTTTGTATGGACGAAATCGAGAAAAGTCATTTTTCCATACTAACATTTTTTTTGTTTTTTTAAAAACGCCTGAACCGTTTTCGATGCAATTAAAGGTGAAAGTTAGATGGTTATAAAGCTACGCATTAAAGTATTTAAATTTCTGAAAATCAAAGTATATAATACAAATATACTTAATTGAAGCATGAAGGTCAGCTGACACATTGTAAGGGGTCTTTTCAACGACTTCCTTTGAAGTAATAGGCACTAGTATTGCATTTTTTTTTAGTCAAAAGTTACTTTATTTAGTTTTTGATACAATACATAAATAATTACGCAATAATATGATTATACTTAAGAGCTATAAACAAAATAAAAAGTGGGAAAATAATCGGCAATTTCATACTTTAACCCCTATTATTAAAAAGAAATGCACTCAGCTCGAAAACGATAATCACATACTTTAGTGACGTTGATTCCTTGCTTGGCACCAAATCTAAATGAATAATTTGCGTTAGATTTTTAAAAATTTTGATTTGTTGATATATTTTTTTATTTTACATATAGTTGGGCTTTTGAAGTGTTTTCTATTTAAGCATATACTATACAAAAGAAACAACCAGGCTAACAGGCAAAAAGAAAGCCATGTTATGACATGGATCATAGATTTAATATACATCAGTATATAAACTTGAAAAATTTTTTTCTCAGGCGGGACTCGAACCCGCATCTCCTCGGGTTCGAGTCCCGCCTGAGACAAAAATTTTCAAGTTTATATACTGATATTATAAGTGCAATTAAGTTGCTAAAATATCAAATAAAGGATTTAATATACATTAAATCTATGACATGGATAGTTCAGTAGAAGTGAAAAGGTAGAGGTTATAAAAGGATTTAAAAGATGTATTTGAAATTTGTATGATAGTTAGTCACGAAACCTACTTATCAAAATCAAACCTAACGCCGGAGTAACCTAGGACAAAAGATAATTTATAAGAATGATCCTAATAAAATAAACCCTAAATTGGGCAACGTCTAAAATATTACTTGAGAACATGAGACTTAAGAACCTCTCGTTTTTGTCGATCGCAAAGACTGGAATGCCGAATAGGAAGAAAGTCGCTGTTTTCTTTGCGGTTGTGTGTTCAATTTCCGGCTAGTGTCATTGAGCTTGGAAGTACAGTCGTTTTAAAAGTATCTCTGCCCAACAGTTAAATAAAACATCAAGATAAGATTTCACATTTTGTTGGTTGCCTGTTATATCTACAACAAAGAAGCTTAGGTTGAGTGATACGGCTTATAAAGCTATGTTATGTTTAAAAATGAAGGATTCATATCATTTTATTTTTTGATGTAGCAACTTTCGATATCATGTAGGGAACCCTAGTCTTTGATTTTTAATAGTTTTTAAATCATGCTAATAATCCGGGCACATAAACACATAATATAATGCCAACAACAAAGTAGGATTCGGATATTTTCTTATAATTGAACTCGTTGTAAGCTGATTTACGAAAAAATTTCAGATTAAAAAAACATCTTTCATATGCAACTAAATTTATGATATCTTATCCAGAATTAAGTGCGGGTAGTGTTTCTTATTTCGCTCCTTCTATGGTGGTCTTCTTCTTATTGTTTGAGTGTCCGGACTTGTTTTTTTTATTTCTATCTTACGGGACCGACAGAATACGACGACAAAATACAATCGTACACCCTTTCTGTTTCAGTTTGTTATTGAAACACCTTCAACGAAGTCCATGTTTATGAGCCGTTACAAATATCGATTTATATTCCTGAACAAAGGCGCCTTTGCAAACCTGTGAACTTTTAAAAATGTATTCGGTTTTTTAGATATCGGCATGAAGTTCAGTTCCATCGAGTTTCTGGCTATATCGCGCTTCTAAGATGATCTGTTACTGTATTAATGAAGCTAAAGAATCTAAAGACATAAACTTCGAATTACTTTTCACTTATTTAGAAAATAAATGCCGATCAAAAAATTATCATTAATAGATGGTTCGAGACCATAAATAACCCAGGGTTAGGAAACTTTTCAATCATTAGGCGAAAATTTAATCTGCTAACACTAAAAACTTTTGGGCTCGGGAGGACTTTCGCTGGCGGCCATTTAATGCGATACCTCGTGCGATGAGTACCTAACAGTTGCTATCGTTTTCGGATGTCCAAATACGGCTATTATTTCATTAAGCCCTGAATCAAGCCACCAATTTTGAGTCAGTGCTTGATAATTTCTAGAAATTTCTTATGTGACATTGATTTAAATTTGGTGACTTGTTCAACTCGATCATCATCATTGATGTAATGTAATACAAATCATGCAATCGAGGACAGTTTTAGGTATGTACGAGTATCTATAAAGCGTGTTAGGTAAATGGTATACCAAGCCGAAACCAGCCTGTGTTAACATTTACATAGGTATTAATAATAGGGGTTAAAGTATGAAATTGCCGATTATTATCCCACTTTTTATTTTGTTTATAGCTCTTAAGTATAGTCATATTATTGCGTAATTCTTTTTGTATTGATCAAAAACTTAAAAAAGTAACTTTTGACTAAAAAAAAATGCAATACTAGTGCCTATTACTTCAAAGGAAGTCGTTGAAAAGACCCCTTACAATGTGTCAGCTGACCTTCTTGCTTCAATTAAGTATATTTGTATTATATACTTTGATTTTCAGAAATTTAAATACTATAATGCGTAGCTTTATAACCATCTAACTTTCACCTTTAATTGCATCGAAAACGGTTCAGGCGTTTTTAAAAAAACTAAAAAATTGTTAGTATGGAAAAATTACTTTTCTCGATTTCGTCCATACAAAACGGCAATTTCATACTTTAACCCCTAATATTTATGGTGAAGACAGAAATTTGAAATCAATATTTAAAAAAAAAGTTCACACAAATCGGAATATCAAAATTCTAGTTTGTATACAAAAAAAATTAAAATGATATCAATTTTCTGATTTCACCATAGTATTTATATGCATAAGTTACCTAACATAGCTGATTTCGGTTGTTATATTACCGATATCGATATCGATATCGATATCGATAATATCGATGATCGTCAATTTAACATTTGCGAATAAAGTTTTCAACTGAATAAGGATAGACACACTTAAAAGAATTTTAGTATTATCAATTTGCAGAACTGGCAGAAATGGTATTATCTTTTATTACCTCGCGCTATGTAGATAACTTTTTGTCGGCGAAGACGTGGGTTTAATAATCAGTATTATTTTTAATTATCCTATAACTGACGTATGTTGTAGTGATGTGATAGACCCATTGTTATTTAATCGAGAATGTAAAATTAATGCTGCTGAGCTTAAGGTCTCATTGGTCTCAATTTCAACAGACCTGTTTTTCTTTTAGAAAGGTCGCCACTTGATTTCCTTTATTGGGAAAGTTATTTTCATTTAAGTTTTGGCTTTTGTAAAATTTATTAGTCTTCTTAACAATTGTAGGATAAATAAAATATAACTCATGCTGAAATATTCGCGAGGTAGCCGGTATGTATTTATTATCTGCCTGGGACTAGGAAATTGTTACGCGTTGAAGGCGCTCAAATAGATCCGTCCCACAAGCAGACTCTTGTCACTGCAGTGTACGGTTTCCCAGGGAAGCCTCAGGCTCCTGCGTCTCGGCTCTCAAACTAGCGGGCGGAGTACAAGAGATTGGCAAACCTTACAATGTTTAGTGTAAAGACAATTCAATTTATTATACATAGGTCAAAAGTTATGTTATATGATCACAAAAGTAATTGTTAATAACTAAAACCTGATTTAGGTAAAAATGTATTTACGTTACCCTCAATAAATAAAAACAATAGTGTTATAGATTTACGAAGTTCTACAAAATTTAAAGGTCTTTTATTTTTCATACAAAATGGTGTTGTCCTATGGCATCATTTATATATTCTTGTCTACATGGTGGAAAAACTTTTTGATATTGCGAAAACGAAATGATTTATTTGAATATATTTATAATACATTTTGTGTCTTTTCGACTTCAGTTACAATTTTCATTGCCTAGTAGGTAACTTAATAAAAAGGAAACCCAAAAAAAATACACAAAAACACACCAATTTAATTTAGTTAGATTGGCAACAGCTTCAAATTGGTGGTTGCTTTTTGTTGATACAATTATAAGATAAACACTATCAAACAATAAAATGCGTCTAAAGTCACCTTTTAAGTAGTGACTTTTCATAATCTTCAAAAATTTTTATATGCGTTCAATAATCGTATTTAGAACCCATTTATGAAGTAAAAAATGTAATTATCAAGTTTTCACCCGAAAATATTTTTCGCAACATAGTTTTCAATTTTTACGGTTTTAGGCCTAAAGGGATAAACGTATAAAAGGAAAATCAAAAACTTATATATAGTATCGTAATGAATGAATAAGATGCGCATCGCGTAAAAAAAGTGTTGCTAGGAGGCCGTATCAAAAAATTTTTGATTTTTGCCGGGCATTTTCTAAGTGCTTTATCTTAACATTTTTGTACTGGCTATACCAAAAGAAAAAATACGTCATTTGTTTTTTGTCTTGTAGATTGCTATATTAAAATTTGGAAGGTGGTTAAAATTTCATCCTGAACATCATACGCAACTCAGAACCTTTTCGACGACCATTTGGATCAGCGGTAGTTAACGCTGCTTCTGAGCCATGGGTCGCGGGTTCGATCCCCGCACAGTACAAATATTTGTGTGCATGAACATGTCTGTTTGTACTGGTCTGGGTGTTTTCTATGTATTATAAGTATGTATTTACAAAAAAAAAAAAAAAAAAAAAGTATATAAGTAAGTTTATCGGTTGTCTAGTACCCCATACGACAGGGTACTTAATAGTACCTTAATTTGGGACTAGATGGCTCTGTGTGGCCCAGTGTGGCATGTCTTAAATATTTATTTATTTATTTTCTTTTTTTGATAAAAAACCAGAAATAGCATTGAGAAAAAAAACGCTATTGTCAGAACGAGAAACGGAAAGTTTAAAAGTAACTATCGCAGTTCCTTTCTAAGTTAGAAAAGAGTTAGTTTTCTACTGACACGAGTGTGATGTGTTCTGTTGTACATTTATACGTATCGTAACGTACCATGTTTTGGCTGAGTAGGTGTAGTCCAAACATAAGCTAGCTGATGGCAATAACTATAGCACAAATCCGTCACTCAATGAAAATATAATACCTACGATACAGATATTTAATATGCTACATAACAAAAATGAAACGCTAAATTTATTGCGAAGGGTTAAATTTGAGAAACGGCTAAATTTAACATCACAGCTTCAGAAATTTCTGATGGGAAAAAAAATTAATACGCATTAATTGCGAGGATTCTATTTTCCCATACAAACCACAGAGAATCTAGAAACATCTGCCCCTATTACAACTGTCAAACATTTGACAAGACGAAGTCTTTTGGGGCAGTAGGTATACAGCGTGATAAGTAAAATAATGGTATAATAAACCGAACCCAGCCTATAAACGTAAGCATGTAAATACTATAGTGAAGTCAGAAATTTGATATCATCATTTTTGAAAAAAATATTTTGATACAAATCGGAATCTCAAAATTTTAGTTTTTATGAAACAAAAATGATGACTTAAACAAAGTATTTATATACATACTAGCGGACCCGACAGACATTGTCCTGTCTTAACTATGAATATTGATTACAAAGGGGTTAAATAAAAAAAAATCTACTTATTGTTTATTATTTAAGCTTTATGATATACATTCTTTGTTTTTTTTTATTTGTTTTGTTTATTAAATAGTTTTGTTGGTATTCCGACACGGAAACAGGCGTCATTACTGGCCATGTGCAAAATTTATTTTTTTTCCCCCTATTTGACGATATTTTCAGCATGCATACTGTCAGTGTGTCAAAAGTCATTCAATAAAAAAAAAAATTGTCAAAAGCGGTAAGGTTACATAACAAATAATTTAGTATAGTGATTAAGTTTTCTTAAATTTTCTAATATTTTGCGCGATTTTCTTATTTTTTTTCTTCCATAAGAACATTCTCCTGACAATAACAAACAAAACAAAAAAGAATTAGCGAAATCGGTCCAGCCGTTCACGCGTGATGCGATGACCAAGGGAAATAGGGATTCATTCATACATTAATGTTTATATATATATAGATTGTATTAACATATGCTGGCTTCGGCTTGTAATACCATTTACCTACAGCCTGTATAACAGATAAAGTAAAAATAAATCTTTTAACTAATAATTATGAAACAATCGTTGTTGAACCGTGCACCGTGAACCGTCATAAAAAAATATTAGTTGTTTTCGCATGATTGAGTAACAAACATCCAACCAAACTATATTAGTTAGAATAACCTTTCGCTGCATTAAATTTTTTGTCACAATGTATTTAAGGTTGAATTTGCCTTACGGTAGGTATGACAAATGACACAGCTTGCCAGACTGGGGGTGATTCCTGGTGTACAGGATCACCCATACTTTGTGCCTGAGGCCCGGCACAGGCCGTACCTATGTATATAGGCGGTGAATGGAGGGCATCCTAAGGGAAACCCATACACCGCCAAGATACGTTGCAAGGTACACCGCAGGTCTTTTTAGTGGGTAATATACTGATTTAACTCATAATAAATAAGGTACATGGTATAAACCCCGAATTAAATAACTCTAGTTTTAAGTGGGTATGCTTGTCGGGCACCCACAAGAGTCCCACATAACCTACTGCTGCCCCTGAAGCAGTAGGTATGCGTAATCCATTTTTCTTGCGTAAACAAAAAAAAAGGTATTACAAATGACATTAGCCGCTAATAGGTATTATGATTAGGACAATTGGCACATTTTTGTATGGAACTGAGTACCTACCTTGTTTTTATATTTTGTCGATGCAAAACCTACTTTTACTATCTTTCATTGTGTTCTTACAATTCTTCATACTTACCGCCGATAGCGAACTTTGTAGTTGTTAGTTCACAATAACAGCCCACTAGGTGCGGCTATACTGGCAACCTAGATTCTAGTGTTGATTTAAACAGAGACAACATGCAATATGAGACAGGCCTTCGTTTCATTATAATGAAATTCCTACACGTTAATGGTTTCAAAGAAACTATTTTTTATAAGTAGATATTACCTAGTAAGTACGATTTATATCTTTATAAGTGCTACGATATACAGCGTGTCAGATAAATGGTATAAAAAGCCGAAAACAGCATATTATTATGTTATCATATGCATGTAAATACAATGGTGAAGTCAGAAATTTGATACCATCATTATTGAAAAAAATATTTTTATACAATATACAGGATGAAATTTTAACCACCTTCCAAATTTTAATATATCAATCTACGAGACAAAAACAAATGACGTAATTTTTATTTTGGTGTAGCCCAGTACAAAAATGTCAAGATAAAGCACTTAGAAAATGTCCGCATAAAATCTAAAATTTGTGATACGGCCGCCTAGCAACACTTATTACGCGATTCGCATCTCATTCATTCCGATTACGATACTATTCACAAGTTTTTGATTTTCCCTTTATAAGTACATTATCTGGCCAAGGACCGTAAAAATTGAAAACTATATTGGGAAAAATATTTGCGGGTGAAAAATTGATTTACATTTTTTACTGCATACATGGGTTCTAATTAGTACAAGAAATACAATTAAACATGAAAGCTTTTTCACGCCCTTTCTTAACACATAAACAAGATTTTACACATAATTAGTTTTGCTACATAAAAGGGAAAAATAATACTCAAACCGTTTAAAAACATTCGATTAAAGTCTCAGTAACAGAAGCTCAAAGTCGATTGAAGCGTCAAGTGTAGCGTGATCATAAAACAGCATCTCTGCTTAACAGAGTGCCTATCCTAGTTGTACGGAGTTGGTATTCTTTGAGGTGGAAGCCTTTCCAGCTACAAAAAATACTTAATACTCATAGCTTAACCTACAAACACGTTGATGCCATAACTTATTGCCATGAATATTAGTGTATTATCTGTTAATGCGTTGCAGTATCGAAGCAGAAAATAGCCTTACGTAAATTAAGCTATTGGTTATTGAATAACCCTGTCCAATTCAGCGACAGGGCAAACTAACTAAAAGCGAATGAATATAACTCTCTGCAGTGCTATTTCATGTCTGTCTGTAGGTACTGTTAGCCGGGAAGTGTGAGTGAACTTAACAGATCAAATATCAACTCTGCCTAAGGATGGCAGTACCATAATAATAGGGGTTAAAGTATGAAATTGACGATTATTTTCCCACTTTTTATTTTGTTTATAGCTCTTAAGTATAGTCATATTATTGCGTAATTCTTTTTGTATTGTATCAAAAACTAAATAAAGTAACTTTTGACTAAAAAAAAATGCAATACTAGTGCCTATTACTTCAAAGGAAGTCGTTGAAAAGACCCCTTACAATGTGTCAGCTGACCTTCTTGCTTCAATTAAGTATATTTGTATTATATACTTTGATTTTCAGAAATTTAAATACTATAATGCGTAGCTTTATAACCATCTAACTTTCACCTTTAATTGCATCGAAAACGGTTCAGGCGTTTTAAAAAAAACTAAAAAAATTGTTAGTATGGAAAAATGACTTTTCTCGATTTCGTCCATACAAAACGGTAATTTCATACTTTAACCCCTAATATCAACTTGTGATAGTTATTTTAAAGTTAATGTTTAAACTGATTGTAATTTAATTTTAAGATTTGATATTTGATTTGTGTTTTGACATATTTACTTTTCTGACTTTGACATTAGATTAATTTATTGCATGAATTAATTGTAATTTAATGATTTGATATTGGACAATTATTTTATAATCGTGTATCCTTTCAATTACCTTGCTGGCGCTTTGGATCATTCTGTAAGCCTGCAAGATTGCTTGTTTAAATAAATAAATAAATAAATGAACAGAAGTACTTATAGGGGTCGATTATAAAAACGGTAATGAACATGATATTTATTATTGGTAGTTACTTACTACTAATTCTTTGTCTTTTCTTTCCACTTCCTAATCTTATAGGTAATATCACAAGTACTTATCCTACGACCCCCAAAGGGGACATAATGTTCCGTTTCAAACCAGAAGTTCGAAATATAACCCTTTCGGTTATGTATCAGGAAACATATCAGTGCAGTCAAAAATTGTTAAAAGCATAAATTTAAATTGCCTGCTACATTACCCTAAAATCCTATTTACTGTTTTTCATTATAGTACGAGGTGCATTGAAATGAAAAAAAAAAACAGTTAATCGGGAGGACGGATTTTGTTATCTTTGACGGGAATCTTCTAGTCTATAATAAATGCGAACTACAAGTATTACCGTTTAAAAACCTAGTAGAGGTTATTAATTTAGCAACTAGGGTTTACTTAAGAATACTCTGAAATGTAAAGTTCTTAAAAGTTATAAAAGTTATTTTAGTTTCATAGAATAAGCCTTAAAAAAGTAATTTCTCAACAAGTTTCTAAACATGAAGCCCCAACGATTGAAAATAAGAAACTTTTTACACAGTTTTTTTTGCATACATTTTTATTTTACTAGAAATGTTACTAAAGTATGATAATTTATATAAGTTATTTTTACTCATTTGCTGTTGTCTGATAGAGCTGAAATTTGGTATAAGTAAGTTTAAGTAATAAATCTGTGATATCGTTAAGCCGATCTGACTTTTTTCTCTAATTTCGTAGTGATTTGCCCATTAAGTTAATCGATGATCGTCTAAATAATTAATAATGATGATTCAGTGTTAGTTTTTGTCAGTATACACTGATTCAATGTTTATGAAAGACGTAATGAGTGAAACAAGAAAAAAACCATCCCCCTTTACATCAAGTGGAGGTATGTACCTTAAAAAAGGACTACTCAAGGTTTTATTGTTCCACTTTTTCGGCGTGAGTAACATATATATCCAATGAAAGTATGACTTCATGAATATTTGTCTTTTCGACGACCTTACATGCAAAGGCGGCGTAAGGCGTGGGCGGTTTTAGGTGTAGACTTCCGAAAATCCTTTGCTTGCATCATACTACAAGGAACACTTCTTCTAAGTTTTTCAGGTGTCTACAATTAACGGTTAAGGCTGTTCGTTGATCTGTAAGGCATTCAGGACAAAACATTTTATTGTATAGATTCCGTTCTTCTTGTAACATAAGAGGGCCTCGCAAAATGTACCTTGCCCGCATAAAGTTTAGGTCTTACGCCGCCACCGCTTACATGCGCATCAACAATCTTCCGCTTTTCGGGCAACTGCTCTAACCATTGTGACAAATTGATTTAGAATTTCAGAACATATAATATACAGAATGACTTTTTTATCATCGTCAAATTTTTTTACAGGCGTTAAGATTATCGTATTTAGAGCCCATTTATGAATTAAAAATGTAGATCAAGTTTTGACCCGAAATATTTTTCGCAACATTGTTTTAAATTTTTTGGTCATTAGCCTGTGAAGGTATGAAAGGAAAATCAACAACTTATGAATAGTATCGAAATGGTGGCAGAGGATCCGCATGCACCTATTTTGAGGCATCTCTTGCGGACAATGACCGAGTTAGCTAGTGATAGCTTTGCTGGTTGGTGTCCGCGTGAGATGCCTCCCAGGTACATGACTTATTAAAGTAAGATTAAATTAAAATATGTATATACTAACACCTACTTTTAAGTTTCTGAATTTGTACTAACCCATGGACCTATGTTGCCCGCAATAAATATATAATAATAATAATAAAAAAAAAATTGAAATGAATGAATGAGATGCGCATTCTGTAAAAAGTGTGTTGCGTGGAGGCCGTATCCAAAATTTTAGATTATTGGCGGATATTTTCTTTTTCTATTTAATTTATCTTAACATTTTTGTACTGGGCTATACTAAAAGAAAAATCGTAGATTTGCTGTATGAAAATTTGTATGGTGATTAAAATTTCATTCTGTAGGTATATTATCCATATCGAATTGCAACCCTATTTAGAATTATTGAGATTAACCGTAGACGAACAACAGCCAGACTAAGGGACATGGCGATACTATAAGAATTGTTGACTACGAAAACGCACTGAAAACTAAATGTGTAAAAGTATATACCTAGTAGAAACAAAAACACGTAATACGAGTACCCTTGAAATTATTTTATATCTATTCTAACAGGAAGACACATCTGTTTTTACCCGACTAACGCAAAATTAATAGGAAAGGTTGTGATTTAAGCAGTCTATGTACATATATGTGTGGGTATTATGTGGTCCACATTTGCGACTTAACTACTGAGCCGATTTTGGTGAATGAGGTATCAATCGATTCCTTATTATAGTCCGGGTAACATAGGCTACCTTTTGGTAAATTACTAGCTAAATGGTTAATGCTACAACCACAAATTGGGGAACTTTGTAAAAATAAAGTTTGCTATCATAACGAATGGGATACCAATGAAAAAAGACAAAATATAAATATATAGGAAGACTTTGATTTGAATCATGCATTTTCGCAGACGAGTTACAGTTATTTTAAACTATTTAAACTTCTTATAGTATCTTTTTGTATAGGAAAATTACAAAACAGTTCTATACACTATTGACTGGTAAGAACCACTTCCATTATGAGAACAGATTATTAAAAATATTAATAAAAAAGATGCATTATATTGATCTTAAAGGAAGGGAAGTACTTTTTCAATAACTTTAAATTATTGCCAAGCACTGCTTTTGTTCTATATTGCACTTTACCGCTACGGGGACTGAAGCATAGTTCCTTTGTGTTTATAATTTATCCCTGCATTTAATCGATTGCCAATAACAGATTTTTTCATTGAATTCACAAAAGTTACTATAGGTAGGTATTATGTTGAAAGATCAATGCCCACTTTCCATACATTTGAAAACCTGATAATGAAAGTTTATGTATAGACCGCAAGTATAGCAGGAATACTGCGTGCTAGATTAGGGAATAATTCCCTGTTTTCACTTTTACCAGTTAAACGCCAGGAATTTAAAAAAAAACGAATTACTACTTTATAGGTTAGGAATTGCCGCGGCCAAATTATCGTCAAAAATATCTATGGAAATATGCCGGCAGTACATATGTACCTACCTAGTGTTTAAAAGTTAATTAACTTTAACTTTGAATCATTCGACCTATTGATTAAGGAGAACTTCCACTAAGGTAAATATGTATGTTGGTAAAGTGCCAAAAAGTGTGTAGGTAAGAGATGCAAACGCAAAACGAAAGAGACTGCGCCGATTCGAATATGACAGGCGGCTGTCAAACGTCAAAAAAAATCCGTTTCACTCTATTAGAATAATTAAACGTAAACTTATTTTCAACTGATAATGTTCGTATTATTTGTAATAATGGACTTCAATAAATCTTTATATTAATTTAATATAGAAAGTATAAAGTACTAAAAATAAAACAATAAGTAATAATACTAGTTTAAACAGATAAAGTCAGTCTCCAGTCGGCACTCGTCAGTAACTAAAACGGAACGTAACAACTGTACAAGTAACGTTCAAAAACCATATTTTCATTTTTTAAGAAGTTTAGAAGAATATCAAAAATCTTTTTTTCCTGCGTTTCTGATTAATAAATGATAAGCGTAATGAGTTTACAATAAAAAAAGCTTAATTTTAAGATTTGTTTTATTTCTATACATACTCAGGTAAAAAATAGGCATTGTTCTTTATAGCGCAAAAATAGAATAATAATGAAGGACATAAACATTTTTGGAAGCCCCAGTGGCCTCGGAAACCATGCACATAATACATTATCAATGAGAATCATAGTAAATGTATTTGGCAGACTATTTCCAGCCTTTGCTTTGCATTTGAAATAGTTCACTAGTCAACTTCTAACAGTTAAACTAGAGTTTGGATTCGAAAACCACAGACAACGTACATTTTAGAAATGTAGAAAATGGGAAATGCCAGCTTCTTGAATGTTGTTTCTCTTAATGAAACTTGTTAATATGGAAATTAAATTGGAATTGGAATGGACAATTAAACACATTACTACTATAAGCCTTATAAAATAGGCCAACGTTCCAAATATTCACAAAACGCACTTGAGAATTTTGAGTAATTTTTTTTAACCTAAAATAAGACGTACTTAATGTTAATCTGTTTAAATTAAATGATTAAACATACTCTTAAATTTTGTCGACTGATTCTTAACTGAGTAATGTCGTCTAGTATGAGCTCGTAAGCGTGCGGTAACTGGAAAGGCAACCACGCGGGTTGTATCAAGCTGCAGGTAGGCATCACGTAGATCTATAGAGTAGTAATAGTAAAGCCCTACCTCCATCATTCTTGTAGGTATATCTAAGTGATGCCAATCTACGGCAACCGGACTGACATGCGTATCAAAATATTTATTTTTACTTGTAAGTATAGCGGACAGCTCTACGTAAAATGAAACAAATTTTACAAAAGGGGTTAATGTTTTTGCTGCGATATTTAAGCGATTATGCCTAAACCTAAATGAGAGCGGATTGAATTTATATCCAAAAGGGTAAAAGCAAATATTAGTTCAAGTCAAATAAGGTAGGTGCGCGTTTGTATACCGTGAAGGTAGAAACGTCTGAATGAGGCTTCATGTTATGAGTGACTTGTTATTTCTACGGAGTGTTACATAATACAGACACCGCAGCGTCCTAACAATCACTAGTGCTACACACTGGGATGTCAGTTGTGCAAATTACTTGAGTAAAAGCAAACTTTGTCTTCTCTCTTTATTATTCTGTATGGCTTAGGGACCTAAATGAAAATATACTTTCAAATCTTGGGGCCCACTGCTTTAGAAATCAATTTCAAATTAAGTAAACCTTAATACACATTAAGTGCTAAGTACGTAGGTAGGACTAAAGATCTTTGGATTAAAAAAAAAAGTTTATCAGAGTTAGAAGTAGACGTTAAACAATTAACTAATACACGTCTATATCTCTTTCCCTCTTATTGATTTTTTCGACTCTGTAAATAATCATGCGTGATAAATAAAACACACGCCTACTTGTAAGCCTATCTTTTATTGACGGTTACCTTAAGAAGCCGATATGGTTTCATAAGGCAACCACATTACATATTATCATTATTTCAATTGATCATTTGTATGTTAGACTGAAAGCTGAAAATCAATTGGATACATTTGACATTTTATGAGTGGCTGAAGTGCTGTCGTCTATAGATAGGTAGATAGATAGGTACTCTTTATTGCACACCATACAAAAATAATGTTTAACTTAAAAAATACATTAAGGACTGTACAATTCAGGCGGTCTTATCGCTGTTAGCGATCTCTTCCAGACAACCTTCAGGTAGAGAATACTTGAAAATAGATAGAGAGGGGAAGGTGGCAAAGAATTTCAGAAATGTGAACATTACAATACAAAAGATTAACTGTGTGGACAAACATTACTAACTAAAATAAAAGTATAAATATATAATAATCATAAAAAAAACATAAACTACATATTAATATACTTACATAAATAAATATACATACATATACATACTATACATTAATAAACATACCCTAAAATATTATTATGAAGGATCCAATGACCAAATATACCTTATATATATAGAAGGAAAACATTAAAATATAATACAATAATGATAATCAAAGAGAGCTAAAGTGACAGAAGATATGTTTTGAGTCTGCTTTTAAAAGACAAAAGTGATGAATGATTATTTTTCTTCTTGTTGAGCGCTGTTATTGACGTCATGCGACAGTTGAAGATTTGTATAATGTTTTTGTAGCTTTATTCGCCGCATTGTTTATTGTTAGCTACTTTTGTTTATGAACTATTTCAATGACAACCCACTGACCTCGTTACCTCTCGTTTAACAACGTTACATAATGGTGCCTTTACGTTGGAATGTATGTCTCATGTCTGTGTGATAAGATCGTGTGATCTTATCACACAGACATGAGACATACATTC
The DNA here is from genome assembly GCA_949315895.1 of Anania crocealis. Taxonomy (NCBI): domain Eukaryota; kingdom Metazoa; phylum Arthropoda; class Insecta; order Lepidoptera; family Crambidae; genus Anania; species Anania crocealis. The sequence continues at coordinate 6,767,104 of OX438856.1, forward strand.
CAACTGTGTGTCCTTGTGGACACACAGTTCATACGGCTACAACTACAACTCAAAATAAACATTTCATATAATGCTAGACTACTCCTTACATACATGCAAACATTCGCATTTATAATATAAGTTAGATTGCCCCACAAAATACTTTCTATTTTTTTCCTTGAAACTCGTCATTTTCTTGAAGTATTTGACAAGTAAATTGGTACATACATGTTTTTTCTGCCTGGACACATAAAAATGCTCTTAATCTATAATCTCGTTGTCAGTCAGTTTAAACTAAATATACTTTACCTTTTGTTACCATAAAACAACATTTTTTTTACTGTACCCATAACAGTAGAAAACAAAATTTACTCTTTGCGTAACGCGATGATTCCTTAAACTCCAAAGGATCCGATTCCTTGTTCAATTGGTATGGTGAAACAGTAAATATTTATTTATCCATTTTTTCCTTATATACAATATTGAAACAAATTAATATAGACACCACTTAATGTTTCATAGTGTATATTTATGTATGTGTGTTACAATGTTTGATAGCACGTGCATCAATTAAACATCACAATCAAACAGATTTGCGGTAATTACAGCCTAGTTTAATAACGTTATTAATTAAATTGATTACCGAAACAGCCGTTGCTTGATTGGCAACCCGCAGGCATTTAGTGTGTGATTATCTAATTATACACCTTCCTGTCAGGTTTCAAATCACTTAACTCTGATATTTATACCTAACTCTATGAAATTGTTTGGTAAATTTTGTAAGTATGAAACGGTATCATTATTTCGATCTGTGCGTCTATCTGAATGACCGTCTCTCTCTATCTGGCTCTCAATCTCTCCTTTTATCCGTTTCTTCTTATGTCTGCCAGCTGGAATATCCATCTTTATACCACAACTGCTTTATTAGCAGCAAGGAAGAAAGAAGGAAGCGAAGAATACCAAGATTAACCCATCTACATCTACAATCTACATCTACACTTCTACACTAATTATTATAAAGAGGAAAGATTTGTATTTTTGTGCGTGTGTGTATGTTTGTAATGAATAAACTCAAAAACCATTGAACCGATTTTGAAGAAATTTTTTACGATGGTCGATTATACTCTAAGAAAGGATATAAGCTAGCTAGGATTTTTAACAGGCTTTAAAAAAAGGGTGATGTTATTTTATTAAAATAAAAAAAAACTTTACGTGGACGAAGTCGCGGGCAAAAGCAAGTATGCAATAAATAAAGTAAAAGTCAAGTGCCCGTGTCGTTTCAGGAGGTCGAGAAAATGGCGGATGACCGAGAAGAATGGATAATACTCCCCCGACAAGAGCAAAGGTCTAACATTTTACGATGATGACCATGAATCATACATAAATCATTTTGCTTATTATTATATAGCATTAATAATATTAAAAAGTATATATAGGTACTATACTTTTCTCCTAAGCAGATTCACTAAAAGTTGTTGAACAAAGAAAATATTTTATTTAAAAATTCTAGGTAATACCAAACAAGTGTTGCCTGCACTAAGAAGTTATAAAGCGAAACAAGGTGAAGTAAATTTTCTAGTACGAGTAGTTTTCCCGCTCTTTAAAGATATATTCGCTCTACGTGAACAAACTGAGAACTCAAAATTGTAGGTATACATATAAGTATATGTAGCGTTCTTATAATATATGGGGTTTTGCAGTACTCACTGGATAAAGGGTAATGAAAATTTTAAGCATGTAATTTTAACTTTACTTGTAGGATAATTATTTTAATTTAGTATTAAGCAATCAATGAATGGAAACGTGTTTCTGATAAATAAATTAATAATAATCATTAATTAGGAATAAACATTCAAACTCATTTATAAATTACGCATAATAAATGTAGAGTTCCTCTAGATATTATTTGTTTTATTGTACCATGCTTATGCTAATGCTTCTTATACCATACCTAAAGTGTTTCAAATGATTGACTGACAGCCAGCAAAATTTCCCCTTGAAGGATTCCTTTTCAGGTAACTGTTTCCGTATTCTTATAAAGATACAATGGATAGAAGAGATATGATTTTGCTATTGATATAATTATCCTTAAAGGATGATGTACTTGTTTTTTACTTGAGACAGAATCTGGTACCAACGGGGTAAGTTGAAAAGAAAGAAACAAGCTCTACGATCCCAGAATTCAATTCGCAGACCAAGCGGCCGTGGCTAGCTCAATTAAATCCGCAGTCTCTTTGGTTGGTGATTGTCCCCACCTGCGAATTTATCGCAGAGCCTTTTTTTTTCAGTTTTTAAATAGTTGTTTTACCAATAGGGGTTTTGTTTTATTTTGATAATGTATTTTATTTCAAACCTTTTAACATAACATACATTATGTGTTCTAAAAAAAACACCCAATTTTATCCCACTGCTGAGCAAAAGTCTCCCCAAAGAACTTTCCATGTTATCGTTGAAGCCTCATGATTTCCCGCAAAGCGGGTAAAATTGTCACACCTATCTTTTTTTGGGTCTTCGGAGTTATGCTTCTTTAGGTATACAACTATTGCCTGCCACTCCGTATGCATTCTGCAAACGAGCCTTACCTTCTCCCACTTTAATTTGTTTGATTTTCCGCCCATTGTCTCTGATAAAGATTTAAATTATTATTCACATAAAATTGCGGCAGTTAAACTATACGTCTAAGATATTAGCTGTACACCAAGAAATGGCCTCGAGAAATTACAGACAACTATTGGTAATTTGCCAAATTTAAACAACCTTGCCTGCTGTGACACCAATGATAAACATTGCAGTTTTTGCGCTGTCAATGAGTTTTTATTACTTGTATCAGAGAGAGAGTAAAAAGCAAAATAAATTACTCATTTTACGGTTACGTAACTAGTAATAATAACAGGACCTCTTTAGATTGTCTGCTTTAGTTCATGCTTTTGTACAAAGCTAAAAGCGTCAAGTAGATTTTTACATTAAGTTTAAATATTACCTAAGAGGTTTTTGTAACGTATCTACTATTCAATTACTCGGCAATTCATGCCACATTTTGTACTGATGGGTAAAAAAACGTTGACCCAAAATCAAGAAAATAGCACAAGTAAAGATAAGAATCAGAGAAAATCAATAACTGTTGAAAAAATTTATGTTTATAAACTAAACTAACTTTACCAAAACGGTAGGTACACGAGTTGTTCACCGCCTCGATAAATAATTAACAAAAAATAATTTATAAATATATATATATATATATATCTCTGCTTGTAAATTCGAATTTCTAGCTTTTCGCTAAATCTATACTAATATTATATAGCTGAAAAGTTTGTTTGTTTGAACGCGCTAATCCATACATAGTGGTACAGTCCATTTATTGAGGAATGTTTTAGGCTATATATATATATAACATGCCGCAACCAATAGGATCGAAGCATCAGTAAAAATGTTGCTAAAACGGGGAAAATTATTCACATTTAAAGGCGTCTGTTGCATGCGCCGCGTAAACGGTTCAAGTTACCCAATAAATATTATTTATATTATAATAAAAATGAAATACCTAATCGCGATCATAATTACAGAAATTGACGCGGACGAAGTCGAGGGCAACAGCTAGTGCATAAATGTAAGTCTATGGGCACTGTAATTCCATCTAAAAATCCATTTTCAATATTTTTGGCCGTCTGCCTGTCTTTCTATGTTTTACTGATTTTGACGATTACTGATTACGGATTTTCACTCGCAGATTACAATGTTAAGAAAGTGTAACTCAGGCTTCTATTATTTTAATTAATAATAAATGAGAGAATGAGACGAACGAAGTTACGGGAACAGAAAGCAACTTATAAAGTTTAGAACATTTTAAAACTATCGAAACGCTTTTTTTGACACTAATGCGGAACCTAGGATTGCTGAAAACCTAAATGTTTTCGCAGATAGAGATAGAGAACTTTTTCGTTGGATTTCATTTTTATTCCGCGGTTAACTCTTAATCTTCTGTTTCACTTCCCTATTCCTTTTCTCGTTTATTTAAATTTCCAATATACATAGATCGGTAGTAATTGTACTTACTGACTTCGCTGGAAGTTTTTTATTCGACAACTAACAAACATTGTAAATAGATTTTATTACTTATTTCAGTGTTTAGTTTACACATAACTTATTCACAGATTTATAGTCTGTGGTACGGAGAAGTTACGGCCACTAACAGTAACGCAGACAGATCTGTAGGCTAAAAGATACACAGGGAGCAATAGTGAATTATGCTCAGAATATCCCTACGAGACAAATCCAAAATTATTTAGTTTAGTTTTGATGAGGTTGCGCCTCATCATATAGGTATGATAAGGCGCAACTAAACTAAAAAAAATTACAAAACGTGACGTACCTATATTTGAAAATAAAGCACTTAATGAATACTTTAATAATTACTTTTCTATTCTGCTTTAAACTTTCATGGTCACTATCGTAAGAGTTAGTTATTTAGAGATTTCTACCATGTACCTTGTTTTTCAGTTTTTTGACGATAATGGCGCTTGCAACAGTGACGAAATATCGGAACTCATAAAAAACAAGGTACATGGTAGAAATCCCGAAATAACTTACTCTTACTTTTCTATTTTCGTATTCTGATTATTGTTTTTTTTATCTTTAGTAAGTCTCCAGACGGCACCACTACGAACGCCGTGCTAAAACTTTATTTCGACACAAAGTTAAATAGTTTATTTGGAGGCAACTCTGGTAAAGATAATCCCGTATTTCTAACAAATATAAATGGCTGCTTTGTAAAAATCTTGAACCCGGAAAGTACTTGGAAAACGAGTCACGTGTCCCGTAAATAATAAGACGAAGCTAGTAGTAATGAGTACGGTGTGGAGAATGTTAATTTTTCTTTGCTTTTGACGTCTCTTACTCAGAATATTTTTTTTAACGGGATGGTTAATTTTGACATTAACCCTTTGACATTAGGATATTTGAGAAGTTTATTTTATTTGAATGAAAGATTCTTTCATAACTTGAACATTTTATAATTTGCATGCTGAAACCCACGCTCTAAACGTATGCATACGTATGGTGGATCAACATGATTAAGTATTCCACATGAAATCTTTTTTGAGTTTGAAGACGGCGGGAAATAAGAGGAATGTCAGTGTCAGGGGGTTTTTAGTTTTTACTAATTATTTAATGATTTGAGGCATACCTACTTTAGGTATATTACTGACATACGCAAATATTCGTTCTCATTGAAACAGCTATCTAACTTAACGTGTTTGGTAACACACTGTACAAACAAACATCAACTTTTATTACTAGACATAATATTACTGGAGAGACATTAAGCCTGATGTATATTTCATAAATAAATAGGTTCTCTGCGATGACCTTAATTAAACTTTAGTACTAACAACGGAGTTTTGTAGATTTTCGCTATACTTTCAGAGAGCGACTCCGCTCGTCGTGACACGATTTATTATTTTACTAACTGGTGCTTGCAATTTCATCTGTATAGAATTAGTCTATTCAGATCGCTCGATCACCTATTTTAATTTAAAAAAAAAAAACAGAAAACAAAAGAATTTATAACTGTCACAGACTATCACGACATTAAATATACAAATGTTTTTTTTTACAAATAACATAGTATGTCATACATTACGTATTACGTAATATTCAATGAAAAAATTTGAACCATCAGTGCACTTACTGTTCGCTCAAGGATCGTTCAAATAAGAGTGAACCGTTTTATATGATGTCTATAAATTTTTCATATTCCCGACTAGCAAGCACGACTTATATTAAAGTGAAGGAGGATTACGATCCTGTTTACAGCATTTCAATGCACTCACATGGCTCCTTACCTCATATCGTATACCTTAGGTACATTCTAAGAAGTTTACAGAAAATCATAAATAATTTTTGAACATTTTCCCGGGATTTAAAGTACCCTATAATTATGCTATATACTACCAAGTTTCATTCAGATCTGTTTAGTTGGTTTGGCGTGATTGAGTTAGAAACATCCGCATCCTAACATTCACATGTATAAATAAGTAAGATTTGTAAAATTTTAGGCAGAATAATTTAACCTTTCTTAAGATCAGTGACCCGATGACATTAACAATTATTTAACTGGCGTATTAGAATATCTATTTTAGATTTTCTAATTTGCCAGTTAAATACTTAAGCAGTTTTAGTAGGTGTAGGTACCTCTTAGTTTTATTTCTTAAGGACACTTTAACTCTATTTGTAATATATTTTCATTTATTCACCAATACTTAAAATAGCGATCATTCGCTACTTCATACTAATAATAACTCAGAACAGTTACAGTTTGTATGGAAAATGTTTTTATATTTTTAAGACTGTATCAGTGTATTATGTTGTTATTATTATTATGTGTGTGTTCTTATATTTACTTTAAAAAATAGTTGTTTCCCATGTGAACTTCAAATTATAAAACTCATGTTGTTATGTTTTATGTTTCATGTTTAAACTACCTATGTAGTTTAGTTTCTATTTGGTTCAGTGCTATTTAAATTCAATTATCTTGTTGCCTCAAAGACAAGCGTTATAGTAAAGTTCAATTGTAAATGAATTCAACCACATGACATGATATTGTACGAGCTAACATTTGTTTGAAAGCGTGGAATATTCATCGACGGCTTTTTAAAAGCCCGTCAGTTGTCCTTTACCCCGGGCGTGAACATTCGACACTATGGAAAAAACAACTGCCTTTTTACGGACAAACGCAACTTGACATGTGAAATACGGCTTGTTGGGTGCCCATAACTTTAACTGTTGAATAGTGCCCTATTTTCAGAGGCCGAGTGGTTTAGCCGACATGTAACATGCTTATCTATAGTGTGCATGCACCCGAATATGAGATGGGAGTGATGTTGACAGATCAAATACGAACAAAATATTAAGTCGAAGGCAATTTCTGTATATTCACACGAAGAAAACACATATTCTGAAATAGAACGGACCTCTAAGTTCCATGTATGAACATATACTAAAAACAAGCGAGTGCTCAAAAAAGCTGACTTCGTACGTTCAGGAAAATAGACTCTTCTACACAACAGAGCCAAGATAAATTCTACACCGCAGTATATAAAATATTTCAGCGATATATTTATGTCATTTAATTTTAAGTTTTTTGAATTTTGACAAAATATTTCGCCATACACATTTATAATATGAACAAATAAGTTTTTGAAAGACAATTTATTGAATAAAACTATTGAAACTATGTCTGCGGCAGACATAGATTCAATAGTTGACGCTTATTTATTCTTTAGTGTCAACTATAGTTACAAGGGTAGGTATGCGCACTGACACCGATTAAATTACTACCGGCAAATATCTACTTGAAAAATGTTAAATAGTAGGAAAAATCATACACACAATCATTCAAATAAATAAACATCATAAAACATCCTCATAAAAATGATTCTTTTTTACGTAAAATGTGTCCTTACATCTTTATTGAACCTAAAAATAATATCTCCTGAATTAGTAGCGCCCGCACATTAGGATATTCTGGTATAAGTAGAGGTCCCCTTCATAATTAATACGGAAGGAGACGGCTTACCATCTCCAAATGGTTGTCTTACTATCTAATAAAGGCTTATTGAGATTATATTGATTTTCGTAAAGACCAAATGGAGGGAAAGGAGAGCTATTTCAATAGGTACTAATACCGTCTTCGCAGCTCAGTTGGAAAGAACAGTCGCCCATTAAACGAAAGATTGTATAATAAGGTCGAGTCCAAGGTAATTCAAAATTTATATGATATTGGCAATGATGATTTGATTGACTAGAGCAGTGTTTCCCAAACATTGTTCTGTCATGCTCCGGTAACTTTCACATTGCCCCTTTGTGACCCACTTAATACTTTGAACCCAACCTGGTTCCATTAGGTAAAATAATTTACATTACATAGAGTAAAAATATTATTAAGCACTATTTAGTCACTAAATCTTAGTGCAAAGTATGGAGCTGCTGCTTATTTTTTACTTACTTTAATCCATCTAAGTTCGCGGAAAATGACGAAAGATTTTTTACGATGCGTCGATTGATATATTATTTTTAAAACAAGGCGGGAATGTTGCGACCCTCTTAAATGGGAAACGCTGGACTAGAGCAAGATATGCCGCTAATTCATTTGACTTTTGCCGATAGTTTAAATAACTGCAATTGACAATCATTACATTTAAACAAATTTTTATAATCATTTACAATGATTATGGTTCTGGCATAATGATATTGTTGTTGTTTTTTTTTTGGTAGAACTTCCGGTCCTTTTTCAGATATGACGACAGCAGTTTCCAGAATAGAAAGCTTTTCAGATCAATACCAACTAAACGTAATAAAATACAAAAATAATTGCGGTTGATCACATACTTGAGATCGAAGAATTTATAAATAGTTTAAAAAACTTTAACCCGACTGTTTTATTTAAACGTTTTTGTACTTAGCATGTTGTTTTCTATCATTTGATACCCCACTAGTTATGACGGCAAACTTCTTATTTTCAAAGTACCTACCTCAAATATTGTCCTAGCATGTAGCTTTTTAGGGTTCCGTTGCCAAATGGCAAAAAACGGAACCCTTATAGATTCGTCAAGTCAGTCTGTCTGTCTGTCTGTCTGTCTGTCTGTCTGTCTGTCTGTCTGTCTGTCTGTCTGTCTGTCTGTCTGTCTGTCTGTCTGTCTGTCTGTCTGTCTGTCTGTCTGTCTGTCTGTCTGTCTGTCTGTCTGTCTGTCTGTCTGTCTGTCTGTCTGTCTGTCTGTCTGTCTGTCTGTCTGTCTGTCTGTCTGTCTGTCTGTCTGTCTGTCTGACTGTCTGTCTGTCTGTCTGTCTGTCCGTCCGTATGCCACAGCCACTTTATTTTGAAAGTATTAGCATGACACAGTTAAATTTGGTAGGTAGGTGTATCCTGTTGACCGCTTAACGATTCTCATACAAAAAATAAAAAATAATGATATTTTGGGAGGCTTCCAATACATAGAACTAAAACAAATTAAATTTTTCTTACTCAAACCTATACGTATGGGATATCTATGGATAGGTCTTCTAAAAAGACATAGAGGTTCCTAGAACCATTTTTTCCAAAAGTCTAACATTTGGAAGATAGACTCTTCCAAAGTGGTAAAATGAGTGTCCCCCCCCCATCTAACTTTTAAAATAAGCAAGTGAAAATTTTGGAAAACATACTTAATGTAGATCTTAACAAAAACTTTCAACGAAAATTGGTTCGAACGAGATCAAACTGGTAGTTTTGAAAATCTAGCACATTTCTAACAATAGCAAACATAATTTTGTCCTTCATACAAACACTATGAAAAACAAAGTTATTTTTGCAGTCATCATAATATTGTGGTATTTTAGTTAAACTTGGTACGGAACCCTCAGTGCGCGAGTCCGACTCGCACTTGGCCGGTTTTTTTAAAGGTAGCCTAATAAGAAATCGACTGATACCTACCTCAGACAGCAAAATAGGCTCAGTGGTTTAGCCGCAAATGTGGAACCGACATAAATACCTACATAATATTACATAGACTACTAAAATCATTACCCTTCCCGTTGGCTTTGCCGTAGTCGGGTATAAAGCTTTTCCATGTAGAAATCAAAACAACGAAGGTACTACGAGCTCCGTGATAACGTAGTTTTTTTTCGCTTTGATTCATCCAGCAATCAAAAATCTCCGCCACCGTGGTCGTTCAAATTGCGTTGAAAACATGTTCTTCCGTGATCATGGCGTTTGCATCAGTGACATATTTTCTGGAATTCATAAATTACACGGTACAAGGTAGAATACTTAAAATAACTAACTGAGATGCGTTGAAAACGTTAATTTTAAATAAAAGTAAAGTAAAGTAACAGCCTAAAATCATCCCACTGCAGGGAAAAGGCCTCCATCATAGAAATCAAGTTACCACAGCAATGATGGGTACTGGCATAATCACCACGCTTGCCAAATGCGGGTTGGTGATCACAAACCCGAGCAACGTTCGAAAATTGGAAACTCTTTGTTGCCCGACCCGGGGATCAAACCTGGGACCCCGAGATTCTGGCCCGGTATTTAAACCACTAGACCAACAGGGCGTTATATTAAATATTTTATCATAATCGTCGATAATGTTATATCATTTGAAACCAAACGCACCTTGAGCATTCATGGACTCACCTTGCGGATGCCAGGTCCATGGTGTTGTCTAGAAAAGGTCATTGAGGCAGACAGAGGTGAGACTTGCAAGCAGGTGTAGTTTTACGAGGCCTGCCGTGCCCGAATATTTACTGCCTTTCTCGCCATACCATATTTGGTACAATCTTCCTAATGCCACTTTCAATATTTCTTTTAAGAAAAGATTAATTACAGTCATTGGTAGACCAAGGTATTTTAGTGGAATGATATTTTTACTTCTACCGCATACAGATTAATCACGTAAGTATCTATTTATAGTTAGATCGTGGTAAGTAGGTAGGTTTATTTTTAAAATTCCAACGTAATATGAATTCCATGACGGAATAATTCACGTTTCGTTTGTACGAAATACCTTTGCAAATAAACAATAATTATTACTGAAGCTTAAAATTGAATATTTAACAGTGAAATTTCAAACCATTCTGTATCAGACGGGAGAAACAGATTTTAATAAAGCCAATAATAATATTTTAAAATGAGTTATCTTTTATTTATATAAAAAAACTTTTCAAATGTTTACCGGTATTTTCAGGATCCCTAGCCCTAAGTTATGGTAAAGTGCATTTGTATGATTATTCATTATTACTTTATTTACTACTATATTATCAAGTCAATAGGTTACAGTGTTTTATTGCCTGACTTTTCCCGTTCACCGTTCACAATCCCGTTAAACTTTTAAAATATTTATTTATGTATTATAGGTACTATATACTGTCTCATGCGCCCATTAAGTCTAGTGGTTTAAATGCCGGGCCAAGATCTCGGGGTCCCGGGTTCGATACCCGGGTCGAGCAGCAAAAAGTTTTGAATTTTCGAACATTGCTCGGGTTTGTGATCATCAACCCGAATGTCACAAGAGTGGTGATTATGCATGTACCCATCATTGATATGATAACCTGAATTCAATGATGGAGGCCTTTGCCCTGTTGTAGGATGATTATATTGGCCGATACTTACTTATGTATTGTCTGCATTTCTGCAAAGTGGCCTAGTCCAATAAGAATTTAAGAACCTATTTACTTTCTAACTCCCAGATTAGGAGGAAACACAAGGGCCGTTTTTCCATACAAACGTAGTCCCCTGTTTCCTCCCTGGATAAAATCAAGTAGAGCAATATTTTTTATTACAAAAATCTATGGCTACTATTAGCATGTTCCTATGTTTTCTGTTTTTTCATAAATTAATTGATAAAAAAGATATGAGCCCTCAAAAATCGAAAATAATCGCCAGATTTTCCGCTGTGTTCAAACATCCAGAAAACAAACTTGGCAAAATTTTCCTTTCTTTAATTTTTTTCGGTCTAAGAAGCAGTTGTCTTTATCACACTCTGCGGTGAAGGCGTTTGGCACTGCGCGACAGCAATAGATTTTACAAATACCTATTTTTCAATTCTCTCGCCCGTAGTGTTTCCTCTATATTGCACATCATAATAAAAACGGGCGTATCGCACAAAATATTTTTAGGCGCTTCAAAAATAATATTTTTCTTCCAAATATCTTCTAAATAGAATTATAGTATAAATGCACAAAGAGCATGAGAAATTTTAGTTGTTCAGGAACATTTTCAACATCTGAAGCGTTATAAATGAATATGACTGATCTAGATGTTTGATATTTACTTCTTACAGTCGGCGACTAATCTGGCTAGCATTGAGCGCGCTTGCATTCCGCGGGCTTCCCTTTGCTGCAGCGCGGCACTTAGGTGCAGACGGGGCGGGACGCGGTTCTATATTTCATAATTGCTTCCGACATTCCAGATATTTAGCTATTATTTTAGGGTCAGCCAGTTTTATTGACGGTCAGTAAGTATATTAAATTTTCAAAAAGACTTATTGTGTTGTCATATGCAGGTAGAAGTCAAAATCATGTTGATCATTGAATTTGCATTAGAAAGAATAGTATTGTTCAAAAAACTAGCGGCCTGTGCCTGACCCTTTACAATTCTATGTTTTTTTTAATTTTTTTTTAATTTTCATGCAAGAATTGAGCAAATGTCTTCTATACAATTGAAAAATTCTTCTTCTTCTCCTGACAATTGAAAACCTAACAAATAAAGAAATATCCAATTTGGCGAAGACGATCAAAAGATAAGCGTGTACATTTCGGTTAAATAGATAATAAAAATCAATACGTCAAGTTATATCATTTTAAAAACTATATTTTGAAAAAGTTTTAGAATGACCGTTAGAACTTATTGTTACCAAATTCCTAAGAAACTTTTATTATATTTTAGGGACATATTTTATGAACAGATTTCATTCATAAACTATTTAAAATAATCGTATTTTTATACTCGTTTATTAGATTAAGTTTCGTAGATATATTTTTTTATAACAATGTTTGGTAATCCCAGATAGATCTCAGCCATGACAGCTTTGTTATTGTGTATTACAATGTTATATTGTGCCAGCAAACAAAATGTCAGCTACAAAATATATTATGCAAGAACACATTTTGTACATTTAAAATGATTTTCTAAGAGTAATATTGGCACCGCACCTGACGTGCCTGTTCAATTTAATAACGAGTCCGTGTTCAATTTTCCTATGACATCATAAATTTAATATCCTTGTGTAGTCACATTTCGAATATTGAATAGTTATTTTGAAATTTTGCACCATTTGCGCCTCGCTGTATGTTTGAATTATATTTGGAAGCTAGTTCTTTATGAAACTTACGTTTTAGAATAACCCAATATAAAATTTACCAACCTATGATTAAATAAAAATTGCTCCTTTATAATATTGCTGTAGTGAAAAATATTTTATTTCATTAACATATCGTTTTAAATAAACTGATATTCACAAAATTTATAAACAGTGCTATTTTAGACTACAGTGTAGGTATATTAATTAATTAATTAATTAATTTATTTGAAAACCAACAGCGTAATACAATATTAATAACTTAACGTACTACTAAAACGTAAGGCTAATAACAGGTTTACCTGAACTTGACCTAAAGTCTAACAATGTTCGCCAAAAAAGACGGTACTTTGAAGTCTCTTTTTACATAATAATATGAATGAGGAGCACCGACATAAATATAGAAAAAAAATCCAAGTTGAGAAAAACAACATCAAAAATTTGGAGCAAAACTAAAACTAAATATAAATTTAGTATGATATAATATCCGATTAAAAAAAGGAGTTTATATTGTCGTCTGTTTTTTCTGTATATTAATCGATTTTTCTGTCAATTGTGGACCGATTTTGATATATATTTTTTTAATTCGAAAGAGTGCACTTCCACAGTTCTCCAATTTCAACCAAGCCCAGACTTCAAACTGATCAGTTGGTAGTAGTTTATATATTATTGTACTTATTATATATAATTAAATGGGTTTTAATATTAAAACTATTTTTTTTGGGTTATTTTCTACTTTTCAGTGCGTTTCTTTTTTTTTGAGCCCGTTAATTTTTTTTAACAATGTTGGAAATGCACAGTTATAATGACGTAGTAGCTGTTGTCCGCGATTTCTTTCGCGGATAAAATGTAACCAATGTTATACTCTGACTACTAAACTACCACTATGCAAAAACCATGTCAATTCCACCATGTGGACAGAAGACGGCTACAGACGACATAACGATACCAATAAAATTCTATTGTGCTTGGGATAATGTTTATGGGTTAAACTAAGGTCATTATTTTTTATCCCAATTTTTGTTAAATCAACAACGCTCACCTATTCACGATTTTGACTTATTTTAATTTTTTTTATTTGGTTGGTTATTACATTGTTATTAATAAAGAAATATACTAGACGACCATTTGGATCAGCGGTAGAAAACTTTGCTTCTGAGCCATAGGTCGCGGGTTCGATCCCCGCATTGTACAAATATTTGTGTGCATGAACATGTCTGTTTGTACTGGTCTGGGTGTTTTCTATTTATTTTAAGTATGTATTTACAAAAAAAAGTGTATATGTAAGTTTATCGGTTGTCTAGTACCCCATACGACAGGGTACTTAATAGTAGCTTAATTTGGGATTAGATGGCTCTGAGTGACCCAGTGAGGCATCTCTTAAAAAAATATATTTAAAAAATATATTTAAATATATACTAATAAAAAAAACCATATTCAAATTATAATGTAATGCTAAATCATAATTAACGCGAGTTACATACTTAAACAAATACATTTCAATGTATAGGTTCAGTATAATTATAGAAACCGACAAGGTAAAATTAGTTACCAATTTCAAGTCTAATTTAAACAAATAGTAGTTGACGAAAGTCATTAACTGTCTCCAATTTTATATTTGTAGCTCATTTTTATAAGCTTTGATATTGCAATTACTCATATAAAATATATACCTGCGGCGCACACTAGACATTTTCATCGAGTATCTTTGCACTGAAGCAAAATATAACTTATGCTTGAAGCCGGCAACTATCAAGGTATATTGCCATTTCTCGAACAAATATAAATTTTAATATAGCATTATTGTGCTTCCGTGCCTATTACATAAGTACAGTATAAAATTTTAACCACATCCCTATGTCAGATGGTAAGATTGTTTCTATGTCAGAGTTAAGTAAAGTTTAAATCAATCGTTATATACTGACTTACAAATAAACCCGTTCCAGATTAAAGTTATCGAAAGAAACCTAAATTCGTTGATTAGACTGTATAAATTATATATGTCTTGCCTTACTTACATAATTGGCATCAAGATTTTATTCCTATTAGATATTTTATTTTACAATTCGTTTGTTTAACGGACTAATTTGAGGCTGTTAAAATTATCGTTTATAATTTAAGTAATTAAAACTCGCTGGTTCTTTGGCATTTCTTTATATATTCAAATTTCAGAAGCAATTAAACGTTTTATTTCTTTCGAGAAATATTCGTCTGTGTTCTCATATTTACATATAATATGTTTATCTTTGTTACAAAAGCTATTGAAATATACGTTTTCATGTAAAAGTCGCTTTAATTCGCAAATAATCAACTGAAAACATGAAAGAAAGGAACTACAGATTTTGTTGTAACACAAAACATCCAAATAATAATTTCGATCAAGAACACTTTCGAAGTCTTTACGTAAGAAATTAAAATCGTTTAGGTAGGTACATTTTGCAGAAGTGCCTTTATCAATTGCAATCCAGCAAAATGGGATCATATCCACCGACATCCAGAATAATTTTAGACCCTGCGGGATCCCGCAACAGTTTGCAAATCCGAATACAGGTCAAATCGTGTAAATTCAACGAGAATTTCTTCTTTAATTTAATTTAATAGAGCTTTGGAATTGAAGACAAATTAAACATAAGGCCCCTAATTCAGCTAACCAAATCGCATCACAATCGTAATTGAATAGCAGTGAGCAGTTGACGACCTCCGTGGCGGAGTGGCGTACACACCGGTTTTCAAGGTCTCGCCTGCATCGAGGTCCCGGGATCGATTCCCGGACGGGTCAATGTAGGAAAAATGCGTTTTTCTACATTTTCTCGGGTCTGGGTGTTTGTGGTACCTTTGTTGTTTCTGGTTTCCAAAATACGAATGCTTTAAATAGTTATTCAAATTGGGATCAGAACAATGTATGTGATGTTGTCCACATTTATTTATTTATTTTATTAATTGTAATAGCTGAATAAGGTCCCTTGCCTCTACCTCGAATTTAGCGGGCAGCGGGGCGGGGCGCGGGAGCGGCGCGGCACTGCAAATGTATGCGCCCGAGCGAGCGGCGGGCATATACATTTGCCGCTCCCGCCCCGCTGCCCGCAAACTTTCAGGCAGAGACCTAACTGAAGTAGATATAGAGAGAGAGACTGTTTATGATAAATTAGAAATACCTTTTAGATCACAGTTATCATCAACATTGCTAGCCCATTTCGATCCAGTGCTAAACTTCTCAAAATGACGAATTTTGCTATTTTTGCCACGCTTGGCAAGCGGGTTAGCGATCACTGTTTGGCAAATGGTGAAGTGAAGATACTGCTGCTGAAGTGATATGTAAGTTTAAAGGGCTTCATTTTCTGAATTTACTTAAAATAAAACCTTTTGGAAATCTCCTTAAATCAATCTAGAAAAAAATTCACGATATTAAAAATCCTCTATCCTCCAAAATAAGAATAATTCGGTTTTTGGATTGAATTAATTAATGTTATATGAGTTACTTCGCCTTCATTGGACGTGTATGTTAATTTGACAGCGCCAATACGTATTAAATTACTGGGAACAAAGGCTGTGTTTGCCGCAATGAATATGTATAATCCCGACCAGTGATCGGGAAACTTTCTATTTTAGAACAGTGAACTAGTTTTAGGGTAGCAGAAGCTACTTACTGATTTTCATTTAATCTTATATATGAACAATAAATAAGACCAATATTAAAGAAATCAACTTCAAGGAACCGTTAATTTAACATAATCGAGCCATAACCGCCACTTTAGCGTTAGCGACAAAAACCAAACATTACAGGAGAAGGTTTTTTTTAATATTTAACTGTTATATCAATATGAAATTTACAATAGACATATTTTTTTAATGATATATATTTTATTGACCAGAAAAATTCAGAATATTCATTATTTAGTGATTTTGGCGCTTACAATAATTTTGCCGACACTGACAAAGACGTAGGGTGTTTGAGATAAATTATGCAACAAGTGACTTTTACCCATTTTTCAATGAATTATTTTAATAACATATAGTGTTTTAGTAGCTTTACCTAAGATGGAAATGAAGAAAAAACTTGTAATACCTATTTATTCCATTCAGCTTCATATTTTTAAGGAAAGACAAATTGTAATAAGCTAAAATAAAACCAACGACATGAACTTTTTATTGAAACAATAACATTATTAATAAACAAGAATAATTAACATTTAACAAAAATTGAGAAATCTATTAAATCAGCCTTAACCAATATTGCAAAAATAAATAAGATAGAATAAAATTAAATTAATGAAATCAACCAAAAAATTATAAATAATTAACATTTTTTCTTTCCTTTTTAAACACAAAGAAACAAATAAACCAATCAGACTACACTGAAAAATGATTTAACCTTTGAAGTAAATTAATAGTTTTAATTCGCTTCATCTAAATCATCTTCGTTAGTTTCATTTAATTTGTCTAGGATTTCTCTATCATGATCCCGATCCAACTTAAACATTCTGCTTGGCATTTAATTTTCATTGCATAGGTTCAGTAGGTCTCTGTACCTAGCAACTGAGATTGTAAGAGTTTTGTGATTTGATTGCGTTGGTCCTACTTAAATACTAGCACTACACATAGCACCAGGGAAAACCCTGGATCTAATGTGCAATGCAGTGCAATTCAGACTGATAACATTGCAACAAGGTGGCCTTGTTGCCTTAAAAGCTCCTCATACTGCAGATAGATACCTAAACGGTGATTCTCACCACCATCCTTCGCAGTTAGCTACTGTCGGTAAAACATTGTTTCAGAGAGTCCAGCGGCTTTGGCATGTCCAACACCAGCAAGCTGAACTGCAGCCTGTCAAGCGAAAGCGAGTATTTAAATTCTATAAACTGTTGCGGTACTTGTAGTACTACTCCGCTTTATAAGCCATCCACTGTTGAGCGTCTACCAAGAAATAAAGAAAGAAAGTATAATTATTTATTTGGCATCAGACGAAACAAAATACACGTATTAATAAAAATAAAAATAAAATACACAAAACCACAACATTAAAAATAAAATAATAAAATTATGCCCCCGCTCAGCATTTGTCGTAGCAGCTTAAGGCATGCCACGACGCTGATCTTTTGCGGGTATTTTCTATCGGTATTTCATAGATGAGGGGCATCTCGGATAAAATCCATCAATTCTTACGAGCAGACCCATTATGTACCAGGCGTATACTGATCGACTGTGAATGAGATCAAACTATACGCAGTATAGGGTCTCGGATAAAATCTACAGTCTTTGGTCATGCGTTTGAAAGCACAACATAACCAAATACTAAATTTAAAAAAACATTGACAAAACCCCCTGCCTTGAATAAATTCGTGGACACAAACAATGTAGTGGTGTCTCAATTGGTTAGGGCAGTAACCCGATAAGTAAAGGTTTTGGGTTCGAGTCCCACCTAAGAGAAAGAAGAATTGTATTTTCACAACGCTAATTAGGTGGTAGTCTTTGTTACTTAATTGAAACACCAGAAAAACTATATTTCACGCTACAATTTGCGACTATAAAATGTAATTTTTTCCGCAAAATAAATCGGGAAAAATAACATCTTTGTTTTTTAGTCGGAAGTCTAGACATAAAAAAACAGCTTTTTAAAATCATGTGTTGGTATTTAGCAGATCTTGTAGCAATATCATTGTTTAATTTTAAGTAATACCTACTTCAATTTTCCATTTCAGTAATAAATTATTTAGCTCCACGCCGCAAATTACTCTTCAGAGATCCAATTTAGTCTCGTGGCTAGCAATTTTCCTTAGCACAATCAGCCTGATTTTTTAAAATTTCACTGCTTTAAATGTGTTCAGCCGTTACGTCCCGTAAAACGAACGATAAAAAGACGCTGAAGAAAATTAATCTTAATTTTGAAAAACCAATTTCAAATGAACAATTTGTTACCTCATTTTATTGTAAAATAAGTCTACCAATAAAAAATTGGTTCGAAAAACTAACGTCATTCTTTGGGATCAATGATCATATAATACGAAATGAAAGATATGTTTACGAATTTAGTACGCGCGTACTAAATCCGTAAAAATCTTTCATTTCAATGTTTAGTGTTCGCGTTAACTTAAGAAAACAGTAGGTAAAATACGGTATTAGTTATTTTTATAAAAAATTCTAATCAAACAGCTTCTGTCAGTCCATTTGGACAAAGCTAATGTACTGAATCCGATCTTTGGCTATTATTTTCAATACACTGCTAACAGATCTATAGGATGTCGAAAAATTTGGAATAGTTTTACACCATTTTAATCTTCAAATAGTTATCTTTCATTGAATTATGCACTAGTTAATGTACTAGCTGACCCGGTAATCATCGCATGGCCATGTTTTTGGTTCGTGAATATTTTCAAAATATCCGAATAACTTCTTTAGTATTTATGAATACTTCAATTTCTCACAGATAGTGCACAGTCAGAATATTGAAAGAAAATGTTCATGATCTTTGTGCATAATAATTGTGGCTGAAGTTCATTAATGCCGCAATAAATTTTCTTTTGTAACTAGCTGTTCCCCGCGACTTCGTCCACGTCAATTTCTGATATTATGAACGCGATTATTTTTGCAACATTTTTCACTGATGCTTCGCTCCTATTGGTCACAGCGTGATGTTATATAGCCTAAAGCCTTCCTCAATAAATGGACTATCCAACACAAAAATAATTTTTCAAATCGAACCAGTACTTCCGGAGATTAGCGCATTCAAACAAACAAACAAACTCTTCAGCTTTATAATATTAGTATAGATTAACAAGTGTTTGTGGACTTGTTGAAATATCATTTTAACTTCAAGTAAGTAACCCCAGAAGAATAAATCTATGATCTGAGAGGCTAAATGTGATCGCTTTAAACGAGAGAATACAGAACCAGGAAATGTTTCACGCAGACATTGACTTGTTTCATTGGCTGTATGGCATGTGGCACTGTACTGTTGATGACATATACCGTGACTATAGCCACATCAACAGCATCCAATTTCGCCAAAAAGAATGGCTCAGTATTTTTTCTTAATCTTATCACTGTTGACTCTTTCTCTCTCTGTGGTCGCTTCCTCATGATTGGATCATATTCATCGATAGATGTATTATTGTAGTATGTTCTACATGATATAGTTTACAGATAAACATCTGTAAAGATGTTTGTTGCAAACTCCAAATATTTGATGAAACTACGCTGGCTTATAGCGATAAGAATATGCTTGAAGAATTCGCGCTGTGATGCAGTATAGTGCCACACCCGGTATGCATGGGGGATGCGGGTCCGAGTCCCATCTGAGACATAATTTTTCAAGTTAAACTTGAAAAATACTGTTATTGTAATTAAATTGATAAAATCTATACTAATATTATAAAGCTGAAGAGTTTGTTTGTTTGAACGCGCTAATCTCTAAAAGTACTGGTTCGAATAGAAAATTTTTGTGTTGGATATTCCATGTATCGAGAAAGGCTTTAGGCTATATAACATCATCCTGCGACCAATAGGAGCGAAGCATCAGTGAAAAATGTTGCAAAAATAATCCCGATCACAATTCAGAAATTGACGCGTACGAAGTCGCGGGGAACAGCTGGTATCATATAAAGTATTTGTGACTTATGTTAATATGTACCTATCTCGATTTTTTGACTTTGTTATATTTCATTTTCAAACGAAATTACAACAATATTTATAAGCCAAAACCGTGTATATTATAAGAAAGCTGCAGAATTGTAAAAATTAAGCAAATTTCTTAATGAACGTCGTAAACGGGGATGAATTGTTGGATTATTTCACTTAGAAAGGTTTCAGCTGTATGGTGCTAGTTGAAAAAAGCGCATTAAGTCTCGGCCGAGCAAGACGCCACCTGCCTTCATCGTTATCCCGGTTATTGCCGCTGCGAGGAACCATTTTAGTATGCTCGCCCATTAGGAAACATTACAGGCAATAGATATGACTCTATTTAAAGTCGCGTGATCTGTTCTTAGAACACAACATTATACGGATACAAAAATAATTACGTCATCAGACTTTACTTTGTCTCATGACTTTCCCTAAATGAGTGACTATTCAGCTATGTCTAAATGCATCGTCTAATTTTAAAGAATTAAATCAATACGACGTGATTAAATCTTGTACAGTACACTACGATAGGTGTAGGCACTCAAGATGAACGTTATATTATTAGACCTACCTTGAGGGCCTTCAGTACGTTTGCTTAGGTCACCATACCATAAACAAAAAACTAAAAGAAGGAACTCCTTAACATGTTACACAACATTGCAATCTTTCCACTAAAACAATTAATAAAACTAGGTAGGAAACTAGGAAACTACAAAGAAAACAATTGCAGATCATCTACATCTACAAAAAACAAATTCTAGCGTATTTACAAAATAAAACCAAAGTTATTATAAAGTTCAGGTTAATGCAATGCTCCATGACTGACTTTTTAATTTTTATTTCGCTTTTTGCTTTATATAATATAGTAGCCGACCCGACAGACGTTGTCCTGTCTTAACTATGAATATTGATTATAGGTAATATTATGGTATGATAAAAAAAAAATGTTTATTATGCTGATATTTTAAACATTTTTTTTTCTGACAGGTACATATATAAATAGTTTTGTTGGTATTCCGACACGCGAACAGGCGATATATTACTGGCCATGTGCAAAATTCAGTTTCTTTTTACCCCCTATTTGAAGATATTTGCAGCACACATTCTGTCATTGTCAAAAGCTATATATAAGGTTACTTATCAAATAATTTAGTATGGTGATTAAGTTTTCTAAAATTTTCTAATTTTTCTCGCCATTTTCTTAATTTTTTCTTCCATAAGAACATTCTCCTGACAATAACAAATAAAACAAAAAAAGAATTAGTGAAATCGGTCAAGCCGTTCACGCGTGATGCGATGACCAAGGGAAATAGGGATTCATTTATATATAATAGGGGTTAAAGTATGAAATTGCCGATTATTTTCCCACTTTTTATTTTGTTCTTAAGTATAGACATATTATTGCGTAATTCTTTTTGTATTGTATCAAAAACTAAATAAAGTAACTTTTGACTAAAAAAAAATGCAATACTAGTGCCTATTACTTCAGAGGAAGTCGTTGAAAAGACCCCTTACAATGTGTCAGCTGACCTTCTTGCTTCAATTAAGTATATTTGTATTATATACTTTGATTTTCAGAAATTTAAACACTATAATGCGTAGCTTTATAACCATCTAACTTTCACGTTTAATTGCACCGAAAACGGTTCAGGCGTTTTTAAAAAACTAAAAAAATTGTTAGTATGGATAAATGACTTTTCTCGATTTCGTCCATACAAAACGGCAATTTCATACTTTAACCCCTAATATATAGATTAGGCTGTTTTCGGTAGACCGGGTCGTAATCTGTCTTTGAGTAAAGCTATAAAGAAACAGCTAACAATTGTTGTGAAGCTAGACATGTTATTTCGAGTTAATTCAAAAAACTACGAACTATCAAGTTATTGTTACGGAGTCTTATAAACTCACGGTACGTGCTCGTTTTGACTGGAATAACTCAAGTGTAAGTTTCTGATATCAACTTATAGCACTCTTTGGTAACCTCACAGTAATTATTAAAGCATAACATACTAATATCGGTAACTTTTAAGCAAGTAAATAATGATTAGCTGGTCACTCTAAGCTGCTATAACGTCTTGTTTGTTTAATCAGATGTCAATTATTAAAATAACAGTTTTCTTCACTATCATTTTTATCTATGAAAACAAGTTGTTGTTGTTGGCTGTACGAAAAAAATTGATCATTATTGCTCACCAACAGAGCAGTAACATTACTTACAAAAATAACCAGATATAGCAAAACAAACATTGCTCGTTATTGCAAAAAGGTTTCCCATTTGTTCGTGGATAATTAAAAACTTCGCGAAACAACAATTGTATTTCATAACTTGTGCTATAATTCAAACTTTCAACTCGCTTTTCCACAATTAACTGGTATCAGGCACTTCCTAAATATGCATTGATTTAAATTAAAGATGATCACAAAAACAAAAGTTCGCAACTCAATACGTATTTATTTTAAACTAGTCCTGTCGTGGCTTTGCACGGGTTTAGCAATGTTGATTATTTTATTTTATTTTATTTTATTACAAGATCCACAGCTCTAATTACAATTAAATTTACTTATGAACACAATATTTGATCATTAATTTACGCATTTTATCGGTTTTTTTTTCTGTTTATGGAGTCTTATTCAACTTAAGCAGTAGTAGTATTAAAATTTGAAAAGAGAAACTTCCATGAGTAAAAAGCTGCCTCAGTATTTATCAAAAAATATACATTTGAAAATAAATATAAGGTACATAACATAATATCATACTCGTATGTAATAATTTATGTCCTTGCATAGACTTAATTTTTGTATGTAAGCTAAACGAATTCGATGATAGAGGACTGTGTCCTTTTTACTTTAATACATTAAAATCACCTCGACGATAAAATGTACAGAAGAAATTTTTTTTTTTCTCTAGGAGGATTAGTGTACCTATAGCACGTAAGATCTTATAGATACTCCGTTACACAATATCTTTTCAGCGTCATTCATTTCTTGTAATTATTATTTTTTCTATTAATAAATATTGTAGATTAGATTAATGCGACTCGATATATAAAGTCAATCAATACTTTCTGAATCGTGATTATTGATTGTCTCAAAACTTATTTCGTACTAGAACTAATTTCAACCATTCCGTTACACGTACGCTAATCTTGTCTAAAAGCCAATGTAACATGACGTACATAGTACTGTGAAACGTCAAAGCCCAGCGATCAGGATCCCTGCGAGATGCAAATGTGCCAAGCCTCGTGAAAACGGAACGGACGTTCTCTAAAATAGAGAGCGATATTTCAACACACTTACTCTTAAAGAGTGTAACGTTTTATTTTAGGAAATTAGTGGCAAGCGATTGTTAAAAAAGAGTATTTTTTTATCTTTTAAAATTCAGTCTTCAAAATCAATATCAGATGGTGAGAGAGGGTGGCTCTGAAAAAGCTCAGTATTAGTTTGACTTACGGATAATCTATCTATCGCCAGTATTGACATTTTTCAAAAAGTTTCTATCTCTGATTTTGCCGTCCAGCGTAACAAGGACAGAAGTCGTTTTGCCAAAACTGAAGATAGATAAGTTATTAGGACTGGCCGTTAGACACATGGCTAAGAACTACGGATAAAAGGTATATGTACAGATATAAGAAATAAAGATAAAAAGGAGTGGTGTCCGATATGATTCTCCGGGGGTTATGATGCGAAAGCGGAGTTAATCTAAATAATATGATTTATTTATACAAGAATTTTCTTTGTTAATCCCTAGTGCAGAGTTTACCATTAACATACTTTGGAAGGGTTCAAAAAACTTGCATTAAATGAGCTAAAAGGAAATTACTTAGGCAAACCTTAGAAATACATTTTCGTACATTATCCATTCGTTTTAGTTGAATGTCTCATAAAATTTGGTAATAATCAAAATAATCACAAAGCTATAACTGAATCTAGAGAATATGATGCAACTCAATACGATAAAGCAAAGCGAAACTAGTAGAACTTAACCATGGAAATCGCATCGCATTGCAAGAGGATTTTCTTTCCTGCTAAAAGTGGTAATTTTTGAAACAAATTAGCGTCGTATTCGGAATGTGTTGTTTGTATACTGTTGTAAACTTTCATGGTCACTATCGTAAGAGTTGTTATTTCGAGATTTCGTACAGGTTCGAGTGAATAGTGAGTTTGCAAACAATAGTACCAGTGTCGAGTGCAATAGAGACTACGACGGAGGGTAGATCGATATATCTACTCGTAACAACCACCCGCAGTGACATCAGGTATCATAGTGCTGAAATATCGGAGACTCATAAAAAACAAGGCATCTACATGATAGAAATCTCGAAATAACTTACTCTTATGTGTCGTTTGAAATACAAAAGATGCACTCTAGTCGTCTGAGTGGGACGCGTTCGGTTATTCCCGCCGCGCGCGCCCGTTATGTTCCAGCGATATTCGAACGTTACCGTGCTACGTGCTGATGCATGTGCCACTATAATCTGCTCACAGGCACATTACGCCGCCATTAGTGACATGCTATCTCTCTTAAATGTGGAAAGATATCTCCATAGCGTTGTGTCCTGCGTCCATAATTCGCTAGCGCATAGCTTATTACCTTTTGATGAATCCCCAACTGTAGATGAATGTGTTATTTGGTCTTTGAAGCGTTGTTAATGATTCAAGTTTTCGGTTCTGTTGAAATCACTTACTCGTTTAATTATCCACCTACAATAATCTATTTTAAATATGGAAAGATCACCATAGATAGGGTTGTGTCCAGCGTCCTTAATTCGCAACCGCTTATAGTGTTTGATGAATCCCCATTGTGAAGAAAAAAATGTGTTGCAATCTTAAAAGCATTGTTTATTTTGATTCAAGTTTTCAGAATAATATTCTGGATTAATTTCCAATAGATAAAAAGGGTCCCCAATTTGATCCGTGTTATTTTCATGTACTTCGGTCATGTACTTTCATCATGTCTTACTTACCAAAACATATTAAGTAGAACGTGGGATTTTTTAACCAAACCTTTTCCAGAGACTGCTAAAATAATTATTATTTTTGGTATCGCTAGCCCTAAGTAAAATAAATCGTTTTATATTTCAAAATGAAATTGAAGTGGATTAGAACGCCTTTAGTGGTTTCAGCGGGGGACCCCCGACCGACCAAAACCAGACAGACGCCTGGCTCCAAAACATAATTTCCATATTATAGGTATTCGAATCCATATCTATCTTTATTACAAAATTAATCACTGATATTCGTGTATGTATAACTCAGAATCATGTAATATGGTCATTGACGCTACTATCAACCTCTACTCTATTGGATCTAATAAGTCACAAAACAATTACGTATTTTATTGAATTCAGTAAAATTCGAAAATAAGTAGTTGACACTGAAAATCATGTTACAAACATTTTGAAATGAATCGTTCCTGTTATGCATAATGAGTAATTGCATTTGCATACAAGTTGCATTTTATTACTGTAATTTGGAGATTAAGTTGAAATTTGTATGTTATATCTTGTTCAAACTTCGTTAGCAGACAGTTTTCATAAAGGATAATTGATTTTATTGTTGTCTAAAATAAAAAAGTGATTATTTAAATCAGATTATATTAAAGATACCTGCTACACTACCACGTCGGTAAGACGAGCTATTTTGTATTAAATCTATAATTCATTGAAAACCATATTCAGGATGACTTTTTCATGAGCTTCCAAGTTTTTTATAGACGTTAAGTATCGTATTTAGAGCCCATTTATATAGAAAAAAATGTAGGTCAAATTTTCACACGAAAATATTTTTCGAAAAATAGTGTTCAATTTTTACAGTCCTAAGCCTTTAAAGTTATAAATGGAAAATCAACAACTTAACAGTAAGAAAATCATATGAAATTAATAAATGAGATGCGAATCGCGTAAAAAAAATATTGTGAGGAGGCCGTATCAAAAATTTTTGATGTTGGCCGACATTTTCAAAATGCTTTACCTTGACATTTTTGTACTGGGTTATACACCAAAACAAAAAATGCGTCATTTGTTTTTTGTCTCGCAGATTGTTGTAGGTATTTGGAATGTGTTTAAATTTCATCCTGTAGTTGTAACTATACTAAAAAGAAAGTAGGTAAACCTTGTAAGTAATATGAGCCGTGTTTTTATTATTCAGAATCAAACGTAGGTAGTTACACCACAAATATAAGGTATGCGTTTTACAAAAGTGTGACATTAATTTGGCCAATAACAGGTTTCCCTTTATAAAATGCAATAAATCCAGTAAAAGAGCTGCTCCCGGTCTATAGACTAACAAACAACCCTTTGAAGCAATCATTTCAATGCAATCCTACGAATTCCTAAAAATATTGCATTGAAGTTACAGATTATATGCATACACATATTTACATACACGTCATACCTATGTTTTAAAAATTACAGTCTTAAAGGAAATTGTATTGTATAAAAATAACAATGATCACTTCATCATATTATGTAGTTACTTGCATATTGAAATTTCGCTTTCTAGTTGCGAAAATCTTGATGTACCTATATTAAATAAGTACGAACAAGGCATTCTGCAAATAATTTGTTTAACACCGAAAGGTCTGCAAAAGAGGTGTGTTGCTAGTCCGATATTTACCTAGAAGTGCGAATATGTTATTTCAGACAAAAGTCGCAGGCAGTCAACTGTTATTAAGTAGACATGTTGTGCAGTCTAGTGCAGCATTCCCATATCCAACACCAGACGCGTTTGCTTCAAAGGAAGAAAGGTAGTCGTTTGCACATTGGTTAGCTAGCACATCAGTACATAATATATTTTTGTTTGTGGTTGTATAACTATTGCAGAGCATCAGAATGTGCGCAGGCTGTTACACGGGCTTTTGAGTTGCGCGCAAAAGTTTGCGCGCCGGACGAGTAAAGGGTTAAGTCATTCCGAAAAAAAAAAGAATAAATGCGTTACATTTTAATATACCAAAATGTAGCATTATTTTAATTCTAAAATTAGTGTCGCTCCTAGCAATTTTACCTGCCTACTGTACGTTTTTGCTGACAATGAGAACATAAAAGTCGCTCTTGTATCCAGTCATACCTGCAACAAGAAATAAAAATTATTACATTTCAGGCAACAACAGGTGAGCTTAAAACTATGTTTAGTGTGTCAAATTGTCTAAATATAAATGGTTATTATTTTTTTAAATACAAACTACATTTAAAATATAATTTCTTAAACAAAAATTTCGATCAAGCATACAAATTTATTCAAGGTTTTACGCTGTAAGACAGCGTAGTTTCATACATTTCAATTAAATAAATTTTTCGATTCACACTAGCAATTTACTTGCTTGAAGAACAGTATAAAAACAATACCGATAGTAGGTGTAGTGGTCTCTGATGTAACTTTTATCTTTTTGGGTAAAGTAACGGACTATCATCCTACTGCCTACGCCTCCAACATTGAATTCAAATTACCATAGCATTGATGGGTACAGGCATAATCACCACGCTAGCCAAATGCGGGTTGGTGATCACAAACCCAAACACCATTTGGAAAATCGAAACCGACCAACTTATACAAGGTCTTTGAAATGGGATAACTTCAAACAAGTCCCGTTGAAAATTAGTTTGACAAAGTAAGTCTTCGTAAAACAGACACCTACAATTTACAAACGATGATAAATAATGAAACAAGAAAATCGATTACGACGGCGTTTGGGACGGTCAACTACGGAACTTACTGCACGTAGCCCGAAATATTTGCAAATTTCGAAATTTTAGTAAAAGATTCATTCTAGACTTAGGATAATTTCTAAATTCGGCGTTTTTACAAAACGCTTTGCTCTCGTAGTGAAGTTGTATTCTTTTGCTTTCAATATCCTCGCTGACCTCCCTTTTTGTTGAAATCTGTGCCTATATCGAACTTTCAGAAAAACCAATTCCAGTTTACAAAGGCGGCCAATTTATGACCCAGTGCACGCGAGTCCCGTTGGGAACGAATTGTGTATTATGAGAGCGGTCCAAAATCCAAATTAATTTCAAGATGAAAATTTGATGGGCACAATTATGCTTGGCGAACCAATGATGACATATCTCCACGCAAAAAACCGTGTGCCTTCAAAATCCGATTATATTTAATATTTTCGAGTTGAATTTTGTTGGATCTGAAAAATTCAACACCAAGCCTTAAAGTATTCAAGCAGAGTCCTAATATTTTTTAAATTATGAAAGTTTCCCTTTATACGCTTGTATCAGTAGCTGGGTTTTTAATAAATACATTTTAAGATTTAAAATGCTTAAGAGTAGTATACGAGTAGCTTCTCGTAAAATTAGTACCTAGGTACTACGGAAATTTTAAATTCGTAAGTTTTTGCCTCATATTCATTCACATTAACTAAACACTTTTCTTTAATTCATTTAGAAATTGTATACAAATCCTATACTATGCATTAATTTTCTATGTTGGTAAGCCTTATTTGTATATTAAATTATTATTTACACATTTCTTTATCAAACCTGAAAATCTATAGATATCCTAGGAATTGTCTAGATACAGTTCCTGATTTTCAAAGATTTCCTGTAATATTGACTAAGTTTGAGTCTTTGAAGAATGAAAAATGGGGAATCAATAAACTAACTAAACAAAATTAAAAACTAAATAGACTAAATCAATAAGACAGAGAAGCAATGTGATCGCCATAGCGCACAGAATAAGCAATCTGTAGTAGAAGTGGGCTGACCATATATCTGTCAAAGAACCGATGGCCGTAACGTACCTACTCGCAAAGTGTAGCGACGGCCGCTCAATTGATGGGGTGAAGGTGAGGTGACTATGGGGTGGGCACAGGCAGAACCTGGATGCGACAAGCCGTAAACAGGGTGCTATGGGACCTATGTTCAGTGCCTCTGGCTGCCTGACTAGTGCCTGCCATAGGTTGATGGTGATGATGCTGAATATAGGTGTCATTGAAAAAAAAATCCTTAGAACTGCTGACTCCAGTACTCAAACACATTAACTTTTTGTAAGTGGCCAACTACTTACTAAACGAAAAGTTGTTGTTTTTGAGCAAAGAGGATGATTTTATTTCAGGAACTAGGAACTAATCTTTTACTTCATAAAAGAAAGTTCTGAAACTATCGGAGACATGTGAAAAGGGCTACATATTATATTACTAGCTGTTTCCCGCGACGTCGTCCGCGTCAATTTCTGTTGATAAGAATTCGATTATTTTTGCAACAATTATCACTGATGCTTCGCTCCTATTGATCGCAGCGTAATGTTATATAGCCTAAAGCCTTTCTCGATAAATGGACTATCCAACACAAAAATAATTTTTCAAATCGGACCAGTAGTTCCTGAGATTAGCGCGTTCAAACAAACAAACAAACAAACAAACTCTTCAGCTTTATAATATTAGTATAGATAACAACTAAATCTATTTTAACTCTTAATTAGCTACGGTTAAAACTGTTTAAAATACCTAGAAATCTTCATTAAATTTTATATTACATAACGAACGAATTCCAAAAAGGAAAATTTCTTTAATTGTAAATACCTAAGGTTGATGATTCTCATATTTACGTCAGAAGGAGGGTTATGTTTTTCGAGAGTATGTATTTTAGAGACCCTGACATTGTAACCAACCACTTATCAAATTAATTCAGCGCGTATTAATAAGCTGTAAGCGTTTTCCTCGTGCGAGCAAACGAAACAGCGCAGCGCGTTATTGATAAACAGTAGGCGAGTCGTCCATTAATTTCATACATATTTGAAACATCCAATAACTTAAAATTTAATTCACTCAAAAATTGAAGTAAAAAACTTCAATTTTATTGATAGAATATTTATTAGACAGAAACATTTTCAAGCTCATTTTAACTTATCAGCCATCAAGTCCCCGTTGAAACGATCATTTCAGATTGAGTCGGGTCGTTCGTGTCACGCCATTTGTGACGTATTCCGATGCTATTACGACTTTTATTAGCTGTCACTGGTGTTAATTTTGCGATCACTGTCAAACTCACTGATTAAGTCCTTTGAAGTCAGGTTCTGTTTATATAATTAACGTCTAACTTTTTGACATTTTTACCCGACTACGGCAAAGCCAACAGGAAGGGTAATGATTTTAACAGTCTATGTATATATATAATAGGGTTTAAAGTGTGAAATTGCCGATTATTTTCACACTTGTTTATAGCTCTTAAGTATAGTCATATTATTGCGTAATTCTTTTTGTATTGTATCAAAAACTAAATAAAGTAACTTTTGACTAAAAAAAAATGCAATACTAGTGCCTATTACTTCAAAGGAAGTCGTTGAAAAGACCCCTTACAACGTGTCAGCTGACCTTCTTGCTTCAATTAAGTATATTTGTATTCCATACTTTGAATTTCAGGAATCTAAATACTATAATGCGTAGCTTTATAACCAGCTAACTTTCACCTTTAATTGCATCGAAAACGGTTCAGGCGTTTTTAAAAATACTAAAAAATTGTTAGTATGGAAAAATGACTTTTCTCGATTTCGTACATACAAAACGGCAATTTCATATTTTAACACCTAATATTTAGGTATTTATGTAGGTTCTGAATATGCGGTTAAACTACTGAGCCGATTTTGGTGAATAAGGTATCAATCAATTTCTTACAAAGGCAACATTTTGTTTAAAAATCTTCATGGTGAATCCTACGACAATATATTGGGGTACTTGGAGAAAAGTTTGCAGTCATAATGAGTAGTGGGGTATCAAATGACAGAACACAAAATTCTGAGTAAAAAAATATTTAAAATCATTGTATTAGTCGGGTTACAGTTTTTAAACTATTTATTTATAATAATATTGGAATACGCGTCGCTTGACCAAACACCTATCTCATTATTCTATTAGGATTTCGTCCACTTTCAACTGAAAATAAACGGGGAGATGGTCTATACTTCCTAATATTGCGTGGATAGCAACATAGGTAGGTACTTAGTTTAAAACATTGTTCATATCAAAGCTATTGGCATTCTTTGAAATTTCTAACACTAAGGGTAAGGTAGGGTCGACAGACACAAGAAAGAACGTTTCTTGCAAAAAAAAGCCACCAATTATTTTAAATGTGTTTTCGTCTACCAAATAAATTATTAGGCAGACGAAATAAAACAGTAAGAGTTCAAAAGATAGGTACGAGTACATTTTGTACAAACAAAAGTCAATATTTTTGTTTTCGTAATCCGACACTGTTTAAAAATCAATACGAACTCAATACAATCCCAGTGAAACATTATACCTACCTCTGAAAATTCTAAATGTCAACAAGTTAAACTTGAAGAGCGGGTACTGAACTTGGGTAATCCTAACCCTACCTCAATTCCCGTTTGGAGGGTTGATTAGAGGTGTTCTTACCCTAATTGCTTCCAATAATCACAGTAATAGGTATGTACAATAAGTAACTAGGTTGACGATAGTTTAATAGGTTTGTTGGTAGTTCCCTAAGCGGATAAAGGGGTGCGAAGTTTATTCTCTCGATAGATACAAATTAGTTTTGTGGTGACATTTCTGCCAATAAAAAGATTTAATGAAAAATATTTTTACAACTAGTCCTAGGATTTATAAACAATTGTCAAATGGTTCAAGGAAATGACTTTAATTGACTTTTAGTTAATAAATAGTATTTCCTTAAAAATTAAACAAATTATTACGTTAACCTACGGATACAATGTTAAGGTTCACGAATCTTTTAATTATCTTTTTTATTTCAAGTGATAAATAAGTTCAAAGTTTATATTTGAAAAATCAACGAAAATTTTTAGTTTTTTATAAATAATGGGCTTGCTCTTGACTACATACTTAAATCTATCCGGTTAAGAAGCAGCCTAAGATGGAGCGAGCTTATATCCAGAGGTACTGGTTCTCCCACACACCAGCGAAACACAGAAAAACTGTTTGGCGCTGGACTCCGGCAGGAGGGTGATAGCATCCAGGCGGCCTCTTACGAATCCTACCATCGCAGAGGGATCTGTTAGCCGTCGTCATTGGTTAGAAAACCAAAGATGCCGTTGCCCAGGGTGGACCACTAGGAGATAGATCTATTTTTTTGACTATCAGAATGTTTGTATCTCCTTCTTGAGTAAATTTTTTTTAAATCTTGTACGGTGAAAGACGACGGGCCGTTAGCCTATTTTTAAAACATTTCCTACTGCCAACTAGATACTTTATAAAATGCCTAAGAATCAAACAAAATATAGGAGTTTGATATTTTTAATTATGAATTAAATAAAAACTTTGGAATATACTACAATTGATTAAGATCTTTTGAAATTATAAAACAGTCGCTTTTAATTGATATGCTTGTATTTCTTGCGCTTAAAAGCTCAAGTTAAGCAAACTCCTCAAAAAGTTGTTATAATAAGTTGGCCAGTGTATTTACAAACTTGTTAAGTGCACCGACGATCCAAAGATGTATACTTCGGCTGATAGTTTGACGGGCCCAAGTAATACCAAACTTTGACGCATGCTGGCCAAAGCTCGTACGTAAGTTTGGAAGACCATCCAACTTAGGCAATATTTCGTAACTACTTTCTTCTAGTTTTACAAAATTAGATTATTGTATTATTTGATAAAGGATAGTTCAAAATATATCTTTCAATCTATACTAATATTATAAAGCTGAAGAGTTTGTTTGTTGGTTTGAACGCGCTAATCTCAGGAAGAACTGGTTCGAATTGAAAACTTCTTTTTTGCTTTTTTGTTGGATAGTCCATTTATTGTAAAAAAGTACCAGCCTATAATCATCCAACTGCAGGGAAAAGGCCTCCATCATTGAATTCAAGTTACCACAGCAATGATGGGTGTACTGGCATAATCACCACACTTGCCAAATGCACCCCGTTGGTCTAGTGGTTTCAATACCGGGCCAAGATCTCGGGGTCCCAGGTTCAATACCGTGTAAACATGTATTGTATTATGGCAAAGTCCTCCTCATGGAGAGGCCCGTGCCAGCAGTGGACTGATTCCTAGTCCACTGCTAGACTGGTTATGATAATATAATTATATAGTAAAGGCAGTTTAAATCATAAATTACTTAGGGAAATATGTAGGATGATTAATTATTGACTCTTAAAAAACTTCCAACCCTAAGCTTTTAACAAATAAAAATTACAAAAATCATAGTAATAATCGGCTTGTACAATCTACTTACTTGATAGTATTATTGTAATGTCAGTGTTATACAAAATATTAGTTTGAAAGTTCACCAATAGATGTCACTGTGCAAAGATAGATCGCGGTAGTGAGTTGATTTTGTAATTGTACTAGTAGTAAGGATTGGTGTTAGCAAAAATGACTATCCGTCAATGCAATAAACCGTTTATTGCGAAGTTGGCTTTTATTTTGAGCAAAGCGACCTAGCATTCCTTTGACTGACCTCCTAGGCTACCTAGGGTTTGTTCGCGACTTGTTATGGAGTTTTCTGTGCACACGAATAATTGTGATACCATATTTTTATACTATGAGCCAAAGTCACGCGACATTGTAAGCACATTACCCGAGCCCTTTCTTTTCTATACCTAGAAGATTATTATTCATAAGTAGGTATATAAGTATTATCTACCACACTACACAATAGCTGGTAAGCTGAAAATCTTATTTACATACACCGAACTTTCCATTATAATTCTATTTTATGCCCAAATTTTCTTTATGAAATAATATGTTAAGCAAAAAATAACATTAAAAAGGTACGACTGGCGTGATTTTTCTTTGTTCATTGTTCCGCGAAAGGAAACAATGAGAACAAATAATGATGAAAACAGTAAACTGAAAATGGTATAAACAAACAAAAACACTGATGTAAGTTCGCAATAGCGAGTAAATGTCAATTTAATTTATGTTAAAACTGAAATGGCCAGAATGAAATGCCATCAGTAAATCAGTACAATCAGTTTTATTTCTGCAAATAGGTCCCAGGAGGCGCTTTTACAAGTTTCAATATTTAAACCTACCACTGCATCGGGACAAGTCTGGGTTAGTGCCGAGAAGAAGCAGCGCAATAAGCTCAGTAGTCACTATTGACAGCCTCTTTTTAAAAGATTTAAGCAAGTAGGTACGAGCTGTGAAAATTGTATGTCATACTGTCCTATCATTTTAATAATCAATCCCTCAGTTCCCAAAAGGGACTTTAGTCCCGTTTTGGATATGACTAATTAGCTTTTGGGAATTGAGGGATTAATAGTGCAATGTAATAGGCATTTTCATTAAAATTACTTTAACATATGATTTAAGTTTATGTACAGGAAGTTTTTTTTTTTTTAAATATTTCAGACATGCCACACTGGGCCACACAGAGCCATCTAGTCCCAAATTAAGCTACTATTAAGTACCCTGTCGTATGGGGTACTAAACAACCTATAAATTTACTTATATACTTTTTGTAAATACATACTTATAATACATAGAAAACACCCAGACCAGTACAAACAGACATGTTCATGCACACAAATATTTGTACTGTGCTTCGAACCGAACCCGCGACCCATGGCTCAGAAGCAGCGTTTACTACCGCTGATCCAAATGGTCGTCAAATAATACCTTGTGGTAATTTGTTGAAAATACGAATACAATTTCCCCGACAACAACTGACACGATTTCCCCGACAATATCAACAACTGTATATAAATAAGTGATGAAACAAAATGCATGTTTTTCTGCAGTTGAGTTGTTTACACAAACTGGTGTAGTTACAAAACAAAATCATGTTATTATTGACTTTTAAAAATATAGAAGTCAATAATAACATGATTTTGTCTTATAAAAGAACAATTCAGTCTTTATTATGTAATTCAAAGGTTTAATAAACCGCATTAAATCAGAGAAGTTGAGGTCACAATCGGCAAGAGTAGGTAACTACACCAGTTTGTAAAAACAACCCAACTGCAGAAAAACATGCATTTTGTTTCAAGCAATTAAATTTCAAGTGTAAATTGAAAATAAAATTCCTTGAATAAACATTTCGATTGCCCAAGGTGGTAGAGCAGGCTCCCGGTAAGCGTAACGGTTTCTTGCAGCTATAAAAAAATAATAAAATATTAAATTGTTGGTAAAACTGTCTACTCTCACTATCTATCCGAACTACCGCAACGAAATGTTGAAGTTATACAGAGAATAGGCGAAAAAACTGGCAATTAACAGATTTTTAAATATTCCCATTTTATGTATGGTATGGTAAAGGGGGTTGAATTTTTGCATAACAGCATACATTCCACACCTGCTCGTGCAAAGTAGTGAAAACTATTTGTATTTAACACTTTTAGAATATAAGCTTTTTTATCATCATTGTTAAGATTACAAGAAACCAATATCACAGGGAATGCTACTACAATATTAATATAATATTACAATTGCTCAGTTCGATAATATTGAGGGTCACCGATTTTATTATGGTAATTGGATCGGCCACCTGTCGCCATACCGATATAGCAGGACGTATTTAATTAAAGTCTACAGGGAAACCATAGGACAACGATGCGACGTCAACGTTGCATCGCGTTAAGTTGATGAAAGGTGGAGCACTTAACTGAATTTCCTCTTAAATTATGATGCTTGTAAGGTGCATTTTAGAAACTGTCAGTACCTAATTTCGTTTGACGATCGCGCTTCGTTTACGTGAAATTCATTTATATAACACACCCAGTTCTAGCGCTTTTCTGGTTATATCATAGAGTACACAGTAGCGTGCACACCATACCTGCCAATTTGCGCTGCATACGCTGCCTACTACATCTAACTAAATAAAATTCCGATCCCTGCATTACTCCTGTAGTCAAGTTTTTTAAAACTCAGATACTGCATACAATACTGAACCAAGTGGTACCTTCGTTGTTTCTGGTTTCCAAAATACGAGTGCTTTAAATAGTTATTCAAATTGGGATCAGAACAATGTATGTAATGTTGTCCACATTTATTATTATTAATTGCTGTGCACTCCCCTGGAGGTACATACCTCCGCGGTGGAGTGGCGTACTTACGCACCGGTTTTCAGGGTGTCACCTGCTCCAGGTTCCAGGTTTGATTCCCGGACGCGTTAATATGGTAAAAGTGTTTTCCTACATTTTCTCGGATCTGGGTTTTTGTGGTACCTTCGTTATATCTGATTTCCACAGTACAAGTGCTTCAAATAGTTAGTTACCTTGGGATCAGAACAATGTATGTTATGTTGTGTGGACAACATAACATCCTTGTACTATCACATCCCTGTACTATATTTTATAACAATAAGCGGATAAATTATTTCCAATGCAAGCTTCCACCGCCCTCTTCGGTCCTTTAAGGGATGATTTTCTAGATAAAAACTAACACATATTTTAGTCGAGACTAAGGGTGCTTACATAAAGATACTAATAAAATAATTACGTATAAACATATTTTTCCAAATATATAGCAGAGTTTATTCAGCATAAGAAATCAAACAACATCAGAATGTCAACACAATATAAAACATGACGATCAGCAGTCGGCCAGGATTACAAAGGGGTTTATAATTTATGTGATTATCGAACCTCCAACAGATACAGGTTTCCGGTACTGATAAATCTGTGCTGGTCGGTACCTATCAGTGCATGCTTAACTTGCATAAAGAAACAGGTAAATCTGTCCTTACTTTAATATAATAATACTTAAATAGATAATTCTCTTTTAAAAAAAATTACATGTTGTCTTTACTAAGATAAATGTAATATGTATGTGTTAGATTGGGTTGGTTAGTTCAGTAATTATTTTAGGATGGAGAAACGAGGCAATTGCTTGGGTTGCGTTATTAATTTTAATCATGCTTTTGAAACTATTTTAAAGCAATTAATTGCTAGTGTAAATTGAAAATACAATGTATCGGATATTGGTGGTTAGCTTACTATAACTAAAAACATTGACGAAACACCGCTGCCCTACAGCTTAAAGTGTAAGCCTTGAATAAATTTGTCGACACAAACAATGTCTTAGTGGTTCAACTGGTTAGAGCTTGGAGGTGTACGTTCAACTCCACAAAACACGGAAAAAGAAGAAACAAATCACAGCGCTCACTTACAAGCATTTGCTCATAACACTGTGGCGCGCCTGCCCCACCTACTTCGCCTTTCTAACCTTTTTCCATGTTCTATTTTCAACTCCTAACGCAATGTTGTTTAATGTTTATTAAAGAAATTGTTTTTTCAACTTTAATACTATTGAGAAAAGTTTTGCGTTAACATTTCTAGTATCGACTGGCGTCTACTACGAGGTCTAGTTACGCTACGAACAATACTTTTCTTAAAGCATAACTTAGGAAAAATATGGTTTGCTGAAGTAGAACCAGTGTCAGTGTTTCGTTGTTATTGCTGCATGTTTTTAGGGCCAAGTGGAACCAAAACCAAAGCTATCTTTGTTGGAGAATTACTTTTCTGGAGAATTAATATTCTAAGACTAAAGTGATATATTTTTAGTGGGTTTCTTCATCAACGTTTTTACATTCTTGATATATAAATATGAATTCAAAATTATTATAGTCTACCCTGTACAGCTAAAAGTAAATAGAGCTATTATCATGGCCAACCTAAATCAATCTACTACTGGACGTTGGACTCTCCAAAAGAAGGATAAGATAAATACTCTTTATTGCACACCATACAGGATAAATTTGTAACTTATAATACAATTGAAGATGTACAATTTAGGCGGTCTTATCGCTGGAAGCGGTCTTTTCCAGATAACTAGGACCTAAATGTAATCTCCATGCTTGGTAGGCAGGTTGGAGATTGTTAGCCAACTGTGAATCTATTTTTAATGTTATCTTACTGCAAGTAAGCAAGCAAGTAATGAAGTTGTTACTTCAGAACATGGAAAAAGTTTAAAATCAGTTAAAATCAGTTTTATGTCTGCAAATAGGCCCCAGGAAGCGCTTTTACACGTCCCAATATTTAAACCTACCACTGCTTCGGGACAAGTCTGAGCTAGTGCCGAGAAGAAGTTTAGTAAGGCGAAGTAGGCGGGGCAAGCGCGCCACTGAGGTTATGAGCAAATAATGCTTTTACTTCTGCCCAAACGTGAGCGCTGTGATTGGTTTTGCCTGATTTGCGTTCTTTGGACTAGTTTATGTGTAGTGGGGAGCAGGCGGCGACCGGTTCTCATACGATGGCGCATGACAGCCTTTCGAACCTTTTTCCATGTTCTGTAGACTGTGGTTGTTACCAATCCCACACTGAGTTCTGCGTTTATACTCCATTCTAATGTCATATCTCCGATTGTATGTACAACTCGTAGTAAAACGTTATGCGTAATATTCGGTTCTTGGAAAGATTAATATAAGTATATACCTTGTATGGACCTGCATGTCTTAGTATGGCTAGGTGTTCTGTTCCAAGACGTGGATGTTGTTTATTATACGAGTACCACAGCGAACCCTAACCGAGCAAACTTTAGCAATGTTAGCTAGCTTCAAACAAGATAAGAGGGGTAATATCAATTTCCTGACTTTTTCTTGCCGCTGCATGAGTATAAATCAGGCTAACATTGATAATATTGAGATATTTTATTATAGAGTATGTATCTGCACCATGTTGTTATTGCTACTTATGAGTAGTTTCCTACTTCCTTAGATTTTTTTTTATATCTTTCTTTTGTGGTGGTAAACTTGGGTTGATAATATTGATGACATTTGTTAAGTTCATTTAAAATACCGTAGTATTGTAACTAATGTGAATAAGTTAATATATTGGCTGTAGTAGTATAAATGGTACAACTTAAGAATTCCTTACAAAGTACTACAGGTTTTGTAGCGCATGCTACGACTAACGGGCGTAGCAGACTACGACTGACATAAAGCATAGACGTCTAATTTGGATCAGCGGTAGTTAACGCTGCTTCTGAGCCATGGGTCGCGGGTTCGATCCCCGCACAGTACAAATATTTGTGTGCATGAACATGTCTGTTTGTACAGGTCTGGATATTTTCTATGTATTATAAGTATATATTTACAAAAAGAAAAAGTATATAAGTAAGTTTATCGGTTGTCTAGTACCCCATACGACAGGGTACTTAATAGTACCTTAATTTGGGACTAGATGGCTCAGTGTGGCCCATTGAGGCGTGTCTTAAATATTATTATTATTATAATTTTCTTAACCTTTTTTTTATCCATGAACTGAAATAAATTAGGAGATAAGTTAATAAGTGATTATTAAACATGAGGAAATGAATTACAAGGAACTAGTAGAGACTAGTTTTGGCTAGGTAAAGCGAGTTCTAACGAAAAACTGGTTTCAACTGTAACATAATATACTTAACTTTAATTTTGTCATAATGTTGCACTACATCGGTGAAATAAATTTGATCCCAAGATAACTTCTAGCTATCGCAGTATTGATGTAGTTACCAGAAATGCTAAAATGTAATTAGTTTACTTGCCGTGGCAGCGTACAATTAAGGCATCACTTTATCATGTACCTCTATACCTATATGAGGTATAAACCATGATATAAGTAAATGTTTTGTTGGTTGTCCTAAATAAATAAATAAAGTAATAATGTGTATTTTACTAGCTTCGCTTTGATTTACTCCGCACAACCATGGAATTGCTCACACAAAATTACAAACATATTTACAGTTTGTTTAGGGAATAATCACAAAATGTGAATAACAAAAATAGATCATAATTTGTTTAAACTCAGTAGTCGTTATTTAAATGTTCATGTTTACAACTGTATATATAAAAGTCAAAGTGGTGCTTATGATAGTTATGTCAACGTACAAACTAATAATAACTAGGTAATACTATAACAAAATTTTCGGTGTCATAATGATTAAAATAGAATCAAATCAAAATGTTTATTGCCTACAGGCCCGAGTTCACAACGCTGTTTAAACTTAAACGTCTGTTGGTGAACTCGGGCCAGTGTGTTACATTATTGATGTTATGTTTAAATCACAAACTTAGTCACCTACTTTTAATATACTTAATAGTGAAACGGATGGATATTCTCTATTGCACAACGTATTAAAAATTATGATAATAACTATCTTATTTGGTATTAAAGCTATTACTGGAATTCAAGTTATTTGTTAGCTAACTATGCATATTACATATATTGTTTTAAACATAATTAATTTGTTTGTTTTTGTATTTCTTTTTCGTTTAAATTCATTAAATTAGTAGTACTTCAAACTTTTTTATCAGGTAGGATTTTTGGGTATTAGCGAAGGATTTTAAGCTTTTATTAGATGTAAAGTAGATTGTAAAGTTAGTAAATTTAATTTAATGAAATAAGGTTTGCAAATTGTGTGTTATCTATTTTTGCTATTATTCTAACACATTTTATGCATAATAATAAGTTTGCCAATGTTTGTACTACTCGTATTTCCCCGGAGCATTGTACTATTATCGGTTGTGAGTATGCGTATATAGGCATAGGAGCCTGCTGGTTCTGCTTCTGTGTTTGTACTGTGGACTAGCTCAAAAAGGGCGTAGTTAAATTTGGACAATTGATTTAACGTGTACAATGTGTTTAAATGTGTGTCTATTACTATACTTAAAAGGGGCCTGGATATAACATAGGCTACATTTTAGCCACGAGTGAAGTTTCGGGCACCTCTAGTGAACAAATGTGCAAAAATAGCCCGTATCAATATTATAGACATTGCGTTACATTTATTCAAGTTGTTTGCGATATAAACTAGCGTACTTACATCAATATTTTCTGAGAATATACGAAACCCCTAATATACGAAAGAAATGTTTTTACAAATTCTTAACAATAATAACGTTAATGTAAACAAAGCTCTACAAGTGTTTTATATGTTTCTCGGTAGCTCGTTTGTAAACAATTGTCGTGTGATGGAAGGTCGTGAGTCCAAATCGTATATTATTTTTAGAGACAACAAAGGTGTTTGTTAAAAGGTTTTTTGTTCGTTCCGAAATTAAAATGTTGGTTAAATATTTATTTGCCACATCAAAACACATTTATCTACTAAAACAGAACAGTGAAAATGGTACCGAATACATAATCACATAAGTAGGTTATTTCAATCATACCCAGCCAACTATTTTTACATTAACTAATGCACAAATGAATTGGGTATAAAATAACGGTACATTTGACTTTGCGCTGCTCTATGGTGGAGGTTTTAGTGGTATTATACACAAAACACGACTCTCAAGGATTGAAAATAGCACTTAAACGTGGTCCTTTGTGCAATTCTCGAAACAGTAATTACTTTACAGGGTTTGAGGGACGTGCTGATTATGCCTTCTCTATTCTACCACAACACAAAAATAACAGTGTCTAAAGTTATGCGTTTCTATACGTGTTTTGTTATGGTTAGTCATCATGTTTGTACAACCTATAAAAACATTTGGTAAAATATTTATATATTGACTTTAAAACGAGAGAAGGCTGAAAAGAAGGTAATCTAACAAAACATAAAAAACTAGCTCTTCGCCCGCATCTCACCGGCTGTATAAAATATACAACTGTGTCTTTCTTTAATGAGTCATGAAAAAAATAAAGTTTGGAGTCGGTTGTTGAAAATAGGCACAGACTCTGGGATATAGGTAATCCAAAATAGTCAGAGAGTGTTTAATCTATTGATTTTGTGACTATTTTAGTTTATAAAGAGAAATTTAATATAAATCATTCATGTATACATATTTATACTTTCTTTTTTATTTCCGTTCTTCCATTCTTTCTTCCATTTGATAATCGTTTTTTTTTATTTTGATTGCTCGAAATGGTTTTATCTAACGTAGGCACATTCCCCGTCATTGACTTCACTACTAGATATCAGCATAATTTCACACAATATCATCTCTCACTTCAAATATTTTAGGGTTTACTTTCACTGTGGCGTCTATGGTTGTTTATTCTATTACTTATGTATTTAAGTTTATACGAGGTAAATTATGAAATTGTGCTTCCATTAGATTAACGATGTTAGCAGTATTATATAGTAGTATAGATATTAAAAAAGAAAAATGTTTTTTTCTTGTTTGTTCTGATCGTGTCATTTTTGCCTTCTTAGGTCCCTTTGTGTGTGACAGTGTTTATTTTAAACTATATTAAAACTATTTCAAGTTTGTAACATATAAGGATTTTCAATGATCCCGAGCCACTCGCATCTTGCGGCTTTCCGTAACCTTCACCAGATCGTCTTCCAGAGCGAAATTGTCATTCTAGACCAATAGCTAGTGAAACCTAAGAGTAACGGTATATCTATAAGGCTAGAAATTCTTATAGGGGTGAGTTATACGTCATTAACCCCTTTATTTTTGAAAGTGCTGATAAATTTGAAAAAGAAACATGTTGCTGTAAGCTTAAATTTTTAAACGTACTTGTTCATTGAAAAATTAAAAAAAAAACTGGTGTTCGATGAGCACATGTACCTCTTAGTGACCATACTTAATATATAAAATAAATAAAAAAATATTCTGTAAAGAATACCTATGTGCAGTGTGAATGTAATTTAAAGTTAGTAATTAAACAGGTGGTTCTAGATAGCATTACTTTGTCAGATAAGGGGAAATATGATAAGGGAGTGCAAGTAAGAGGCGTAACGTGAACTCAGTGGTGCAAATGAGACAGTGTCAGATCCGCAATTCTTTGAGCGATGCCGTCTATCTTAGTTCTCCCATGGATTTTCCCAATTCTATATCGCGAAAGTACCAAGCATGGTTTTCTCCATTAGGTACCATGAAAATATCAAAATTTCTGAAACATGCAGAGCGGTGCTGGTATACGGGTTTCACTAATCAATGCAACAAAAATTAATAGTCACTGTCCGCAGACGTTGTATGCATTGTTATGTAAGGCTTGTCATAATATTCCAACTACAAAGGCAGCTCACGGGCAGGTCGCAACATTGAAAAGATCTGTCCAACATAGCAGGCAGATTTAGCATTTCAAGTGCTTCATCCGATTAAGTGAGCACAAGTTGTATTATATTCGATCCTAGCGGGATGCTATGATGCATATGACTGAAACAAATATTCGTTCTGATGCAAATATAGTAACGTTACCAATACCTACATTCGTGATGGTTTGTAGGGCAAATCTATTCTCGTAGATAAAATAAAGTCGTGTTTTTAGGAATATAATAAGTAATAAGTAATTAAAACGTTGGAAATTTAAAACATTCAAAGAATTAAGAAAATGTATTTCTATATTTTTTCTAATTAAGCCTTATTTGATGACAGAGACAGGCGTCAAAATCAAATGTTATTCTGAGGCGATACGAAGTTCGCGGGGTCAGCTAGTAGTTTAATAAAAATAGTTAACCACTCTTCGTAGCAAAGTTTGAAGACCAAGAGTTGACAGAGTAGCAAAAAGTTTTAATCCTTCTGAGGCAGACGAAAATATGTTGGTACAACTCAATGCAATACCTTAAAGTTGGCATTACCTGCCTTATAATTATTAATATAAAGTTGGCTACACTGATTTTGTTCTTGCTTAGACTTCCGAATGTGTAATGTGTGTAACGGTGTCGGTTATAATAAATAAAAATACTGCTCTTAAACAAAGTTCTCGTTTATTTATAATCCCTTCAAAAAAGTTTTTGTTTTTAAGTAAATATCAGCTCTATATACGAAGCCGAAACGTAGACACTGACGACGGTACGGCTAGTCCATAAGTTCAAAGTCGCTCAGCGGGCTATGGAAAGAGCTATGCTCGGAGTTTCTCTTAGGGATAAAATCATAAATGAAGTGATCCAGCAAAAAACTAAAGTTACCGACATAGCCCACCTGATTGGCAAGCTGAAGTGAGGCTAATATGGTCAGCCTATATTAGCCTCAGAATCGACAACCGCTGGGGAAAACGAGTTCTTGAGTAGAGACCGCGTCTCAGCAAACGTAGTGTAGGATGCCCTCAGGCCAGGTAGAGTGATGATTTGCGCAAGATGGCTGGCAGAAGCTAGATGCGAGAAGCCGAGAATCGCCCTAAGTGGCGTGCAACTGAGAGGCCTATATCCAGCAGGACTGCGATAGGCTGATGATGATGATGATGATGATAATCAGCTTTATAGTTACAAATCTAAGTGTGTGGTATTTACGAAAAGTGGCGACAAGACTTCTTGCTGCGTGGTGCTGGCTAAAAGTAGAATAACCACCCCCCTTCTTGCCCTATGAGTGTTGTGAGATGTGCCTAAAAGATTACTGCCAGAAGCCGAATAGCAGCGGCTCCTCGCTGCCTGGCCATATTAGCCTACCTATCCAAGGCCGGTAAGTATTCAAACATTCAGACATGCCACACTGGGCCACACAGAGCCAAATCTAGTACCAAACTAAGCTACTATTAAGAAGCTTGTCGTATTGGCTACAAACAACCGATAAAATTACTTATATATTTTGACGACCTCCGTGGCGGAGTGGCGTACACACCGGTTTTCAAGGTGT
This sequence comes from Anania crocealis, assembly GCA_949315895.1. Lineage (NCBI taxonomy): Eukaryota > Metazoa > Arthropoda > Insecta > Lepidoptera > Crambidae > Anania > Anania crocealis. Next base: position 6,811,898 of record OX438856.1, read on the forward strand.
CGCCTGCTCCGAGGTCCCGGGTTCGATTCCCGGACGGGTCAATGTAGGAAAAATGCGTTTTTCTACATTTTCTCGGGTCTGGGTGTTTGTGGTACCTTCGTTGTTTCTGGTTTCCAAAATACGAATGCTTTAAATAGTTATTCAAATTGGGATCAGAACAATGTATGTGATGTTGTCCACATTTATCTTTATCTTTATCTTTATATATATTTGTAAATATATACTTATAAATTATATACTTATAATGTATAAGGTATAATATAGAAAACACCCAGACTAGTACAAATAGACATGTTCATGCACACAAAGGTTTGCACTGTGCGGGGATCGAACAAGCGACCCATGGCTCAGAAGCAGCGTCTACTACAACTAATCTAAATGGTCGTCATGTATGGGAATATCCTACTTTTATAGAGGCTCTGTGGCACCTGGTTTTGTACCCTTCCGTACCCTTCAACGGCCAAGTCACACAACATTAACTATAATAATAAAGAAATCGCAGTAAGGAACCTTAGACTTGGCACAAGTTTGTCTAGATTTCATTACTTTTTAGAGATAAACAAGCAGTTCCATCGAGACTTGGCTAGTTTTTTAAAGAATGTTTTTGGTGGAATAAATCTTACCCCAAATAAAATGTAATCAAATTCTCATATTCCATTAAATTTTTTTTTAAATTTGTACCTTTAGCATTGTTAAGGAAAAGGAAGGAATTGAAATCACTTAGCGCCGTAACATTATAATAGCGTGGATACACTCCAACGATCTATTTATAGTCTGTTTGAATAGGAATTCACGCGTACGTGCTCAAGTATACTATCTCAAGTCTCATTTAGTCCTAATTCTTATTTTTTTGATGTATTTACCCTTAGTTTTTAATCTTAAGTACCTAGTATCCAACGCGACGACTTTCTGTCACTTACTTTGATGTCCCGGGTTCGATTCCCGGTCGGGTCAATGTAGTAAAAAATGTTTTTCTACATTTTCTCGGGTATTTGTGGTACCTTCGTTATCTCTTACTTCCACTATACGAGTGCTGTAAATACAAGTTACTCACTTTGCGATCAGAACAATGTAAGTATATAATATACATGTGTGATGTTATTCTCATTTACATTTATTTTTAATACTTTTATTTAACACTACACTGTCATATCAGTATATAAACTTGAAAAATTTTGTCTCAGGCGGGACTCGAACCCGCATCTCCTCGCAAGGAGATGCGGGTTCGAGGAGACAAAATTTTGCATCATCATTTCGGGTTCGAGTCCCGCCTGAGACATAATTTTCCAAGTTTATATACTGATATTATAATTGCAATTTAATTGCTAAAATATCAAATAAAGTACTACACTGTCAAATAACAAACTATAATATCAGTATATAAACTTGAAAAATTATGTCTCAGGCGGGACTCGAACCCGCATCTCCTCGCATCATCATCTCGGGTTCGAGTCCCGCCTGAGACATAATTTTCCAAGTTTATATACTGATATTATGATTTCAATTTAATTGCTAAAATATCAAATAAAGTATAACAAACTATAATTTGAATCAATTAACTCCGTTGACAGTTATGCGCAGTAGTCATATTCTTCTTTTTCCGTCGGATAAAAATATAACCTGCACGTTGAAAACTGGTTTAAGTTTTAAGTTCCTATTGTGGAGATAAGGGAAAAGTAACGAGTTTAGGAAGTTAATTAACGCTGACTTTAAGATGCTAATTTAAAAGAAGAGTGGCAGAATGTACAAAGGAGTCGGGACGAAACAAAGAAACTAACCTGACGGCTCTCGCGACTTTGTTCGAGCTATAGGTAACGGTTACACAGATTCTTGGGCGATATTTTACCCTTGTGAGCTTTGCGAAAATAATTGCGTCTTGTACTTTACAAGAGCACAAGCTGCCGTCAAAGGTTTAGTTATAGACAATTTGATATTTAAAGCGACGATTTATTAAAAAGCCATGCTATACTTATATTTTGTTTTTTATTTAAGTTATTTAAGTTAGATAGGTCCTAAAAGTAAAGATTTCTAATAATGATTTAAATAGAAATGTTAAAAGTTAACTGAATATATTGCGAAAATTTAAGACCCATATACACTTAAACAATTTTAAGAGGGATGACAAAGTAGTATATCTCGGACTGAGGCGGAATTTTGTAAAACGGTTCAGCTAGTACCCGATAAAAAATTTCGTCAAAAATTGTATATCCAGAATATTGCGGCCGCATTTTTAAAATTAAATTTTATTGTTTCCTGTGTCAATATGAAACTGTATGAAAAGTTTTGAATATTCTAGACGCACTTTCTGTTTAATGCCTTGTCTGTCGCTAGATAGGTATGTTAATTTTTAGGAGTGGGTCATGTGTATCTGTTGTCTGAATATATTGCGAAAATTTAAGACCCATATACACTTAAACAATTTTAAGAGGGATGACAAAGTAGTATATCTCGGACTGAGGCGGAATTTTGTAAAACGGTTCAGATAGTACCCGATAAAAAATGCCACGCGTGAAAAACTCGAAAGCTAGAGTGTGATAGAAACTATAACTAAAGTTCAGTTTAACATTACAATTTTTAACTGTTTTGTTAACGTTCTAGTCAATCCATTTATCACCATTCGCAATGATATCACTGGTCAACAAAGATTTAGCCACACAAAAATAAGTGTCTTTTTTATTAATTTCAACAAATTCTGGGTGTGATTCAACTATCCAAATTTATCTGTTGGGTCTCATTTTAGAGATGTAAGAGAACAAAGTTAGTGTAAATGGCTTTTAGACCCTTTTTCAAAATGAATAAATAAACTCGAAAATTCTTTTGTTTTTTTCCTAATTACTGGTTTTGTAAGTAATATGAATGAATTCCAAATAACACTTATGTTATTTACTTTATTTGATATTTTAGCAACTTAATTGCACTTATTATATCAGTATATAAACTTGAAAAAATTTTAACGCTGGCTCACAGGCCCGCCTGAGACAAAAAAAAAAAAATTTTCAAGTTTATATACTTATGTTATTGTTTCCATAATGATGTGACCAAAAAATAATCGCATTTGAATCACATAATGAAAAAGTTTATGTAAAGGGTTTTATTGGAGGGTAAGGAAAAAATGTAGTTAAACTTAGTTATGAATATCTTTGCATTAAAAAGTTGTAGATAACTTTTGTAAAAAGCATAAAAAAACTTTAAAATTATGACTTTTGAATATATACAATCTTTAGTAATTGATGGCTTTGAATGTCTGAAATAAATTCGTAAACAACGCTATAATGGCACATTTTTGTGTGCTCACAAGCCAATATCTCTGAAATGAGACCTAATATAAAGACTCCAGTATCTAATTAATTTTCTGCTAATATTTTTTAACAAAAAAAAAAACAATAAATTGATTGTGTGGCATAAAAAAAGTAAAATTTTGTCGACTAGTGATTTATTACCTGATTAAATTTAGAACTTTGAAGTAAGGGTGCGACAGATGCAGTATCTCTTGGGGTAGATCACACTCAATCATCTGTCACGGCGAGTCGTCTTCAAACCCCAACGTGGGCGCGTTGGTTTGAACAGAAATTGACATGTCAATTGTACTCTACATGTGCCTTTACTCTAAGGCTGCCCGCCCACGTCCGACTTTTTGTAGGACCGATAATCGGGCCGATTTTACTATAGTAGGCAGTAGCATCCACAATCATGACCGATTTTTTGTAGGACGTGTACGTTGCTCCATTGCTATCAGTACGATCTATTTTTCTCCTACAAAAAATCGGCCCCGATTATTTATCGGACGTGGGCGGGCAGCCTTCGGATTTTGTCTGCATAAGAAAGTTTTTAAAAACATTTTCAGCACATCTTCTACAGAAATGAAAATGAACATATATAACTTTCGATTGACTGTACCAAATTGAATTTTTTTTTTTAGTGTGTGATGTATTTTGAGAAGGTTTGTATGGAAAAAAATGTTTGATTCTTAACTGCATCTAAAATAACCGTTTTTTAAATTTCTAAGGGTACTAAAAGTGTGTATGAGGCACGATACGATGCTTGCATTATAATAATTAGTAAATCCGTACAAAGCCGTGATAGACTGCTGCGTGATTTTAACTTACACTTAAATTTGGTGTAACCCAGTCAAAACATTAGGCAGCAAAAGAATGTATACGTTAAACTATGTGTCGTGAACATTTTTAAATAGATGAGCAAAAAGGATGTGTGTGTGGATTGAGTGCACTTTTTCAAAAGTTTACGAAATTCACGAATGTTTCAGAAAAAATTGTGCAAATTCAATGGTAAAGATCAAAAATTTGTGAAAAGTTTAGAGATAAAGTTATGGTTAATTAACTAGAACTTATTGTACACTCTTTTTTGTACACCAAACGAAAAAAATACAACTTATGAAATACAAATAGAACTCGATTTATCGCTAGAAGCGATCTATTCCAGACAAAAAAGATCAAATTCTGGAGTATTCTTTGGTTATGTATTCTATAATACTATTCAGAATAATATTATTCAAGCTTACAATAATCTAAAACTTGCCCTTTGCAACTTTCACGGCCTGTTACCACAAAGGTTTCAACAGGAAGTCGAGAAGGTTAATCTAAAATATCATGAAAGGGAACTTTATGCTGGCAATATACATGTTCACTTAGTGATCTAGCTCATTAAATAAAGATGCTGGCAATATGGCCTGACATTAAAATGTTAAATGAAATCTGAACTAGTTCATTTACTTGCCTACCTATTCCAGCAAAAACGCATGTAAGTTGTTTCACGTTAAATTAAGCCACAGATGATTAAGCTATTATAGTTTTTCCCTCATTTTCACGTTCGAAATAAAGAATGCCATTAAAAAAGTCTCTTAAAACCACTTTGTGACTGAAAAACCTGTGACTAAAAAATACTACAATAAAACATGAAAAGGCATCATAACAACTCATTAAAAATATTTCGATCTGAGAATTCTGATTGAAGTCGAGAAATTATTTAAGTATTTATGAAAAAGAAGGTAAAAACATCACCATTATAAAAGGCCATTAGATTGCATGCTTTTTACATGACTCTTCTTGGTTCGTATATAGTTAACTGAATTATTAACTTCAATTATTCATCAACTACTACATATTTGTGACAAGTTTCAAAGCACCCCAAAAACCTCATGAAACTTAGCTACCAGTAACGGTACTTGTACTCGTACCCGCAATACGTGTGCCGTGTAGCTTTTGTATTGAAACAAACATCCCGCTGACTTAGATTAACACAATAAGGGATAATGCTATTATGTAATAAGTATTATGTCATAAAACGGGACGTTAAGCCTAATGCACTCTGGAACCATTAGCACATTTGCATATTCCACTAACGTTTGCATAAAACCTGTCATAAATGCGTTACGCAATTTAATTGCGAAGCTTTTAGATGAATTAACGCTATTAAACACTATTGCTTAGTCGTTATAGCTTGTTAGCAGTGAAGTATTACAGCTTAACTGCAGCGGAGATTAAAATAGTACTTATAATAATGAAAGCCTTACGTAGTTACGTCTTCTCCTGTGAGTACCTACTCTTATTCGATTCATGCCATATCAATAGGACAACAAGAGGTAGTAGTGTTATTTTAGACCAGCTGACCTTAAACAATGAGGCCCTACTACGTAAAGCGATGCATGTAAACTCGGATCTATTTGTCTCTGTCACATATGTTAAGATATTAGCATGAGTAGGAGAGACAAATGGAATCGAATATACGGACATTGGGTATATTGCGGCGTAAGTATTCTGATTATGAAGACTTCAATTTTAGTTTTAGATGCTCTGTGGTGCCCTCACGGGTGTTTTAAGAGGCAACTATCAAATTCTGCTAGAAGAAAACGGGCCGCATATGTCTTATCCCTATTGGCATAGCTGTGATCGTCAACCTGCATTCCAAGCGTGACAATTACGAAAAAAAAAATGTTTTGTAGGCATATGAAGGCAATAGACTAATAAGGGCTGACGATGAAATGTAACTTCTATACGTCGTATATTAGGGTTGTCTCTCGATGTCAACACGGTGTCTACAATAAGACAATCAAGATTGGTATTCAAGAAATCAGTTACATGATAATTATGTCCTGTTCCCGGAATATGATGAAAATATCTCCATCAATAAAACCTTCCCTACTGTTTCAGTAATAACACTAAATTGGAATAAATTGCTTTGATTATAGGTACGTGGCTATTCAATAGGTAAATTTATTCAATCTCGTACATGGAAATAACAAGTGAGCATGACTAATTCCATGAATAACTAAAGCTAAGCGGATCATCTGGCGGCATCGATCCCGTGACGTCACAGGCGACTCAACGTCGCGCCGCCCTGTCGCCGACGCACCCTCGGAGCTGAAGATGACCTCGATATCAGGTTTATAATTTTATTGTATTCTTTAGTAGGGAAAGGTGGAGGTCACTTCTATTAGACTAAATGCAAAAAACTGTTCTAAGGACAAACATAAATTCAGTAATGTTTTAGTTAATCTTTTTTCAGTCTAATCAAACTTATATGTGCTTCGTTTCAGACTATAATAATATATACATGATTTTGTCTAGACAATATTTTTTATTCATTTAATTGTTCACAGAAATACCCTAATGAAAGGGAATTATTCAGTTACTTACATTATATATATCAAGAGAGGTATTTTTTGTGTCAAAAAATAAAAGCGGCGAATTAAGTCTCACTACATATTGCTGGAAAAGGAAAGTTTGCTGCATACAAAAGGAAAATGCTGATACATGCGTCAAGCTCTGCCTTCTCATCAAGGGTTCTCATGCTTAGTCAAGCGTAAGCATACCTGAGCTTATGATTCAATCATTGCTCTTATCTTGGTTCCTTAGCTTGTTTCTTCCCACCAGTGTACTATATTAAGGAACTGGTACTACCATTATTTACTTCTTTGACGTTTCGGTCGTGTTACAGGGTCCGTGATCACAAAGCGACTGGTGAGCGCATCTATACAGGATGAAATTGTAACTACTTTTCATATTTTAATATAACAATCTACGAGACAAAAAACAAATGACGTATTTTTCCTTTTGGTATAGCCCAGTACAAAAATGTCAAGATAAAGTACTTAGAAAATGGCCGCCAAAAATCAAAAATTTGTGATACAGCTTCCTTGCAACACTTTTTTACGCGATGCGCATCTCTTTAATTCATTACGATACTAATTATAAGTTTTTGATTTTCCCTTCATACTTTAACAGGCTTAGGACCGTAAAAATTGAAAACTATGTTCCGAGAAATATTTTAGGGTGAAAACTTGATTTACATTTTTTTTCTTCTATAAAAATGTTGATGATGATGAAAAAGTCATTCTGTATGTATATGAGTACCTATATGAAGAACTAAATACGCAGTCCGATACAAAAATGACACCTAAAACTATCCTTGATTGAACGATTGACGTTGATTTTATAGCAGTGTTAACTTTATAACCCGTGGGTCTAGCACAAAGAACTATCGACTTCGAATCGTTTGCGTATCGAAAGCAAACGACACAAAGTTTGTGCTTTGTTTTGTAGTTCTCGTTTTGACCGCGCGAGCGCTGTTTAAGTTTTCATACTAAATATTTCGATGGCGATACGAACACGCAAACGATTCGAATTCGATAGTTTTTCGTGCTAGACTATTTTCTTTGTGCTAGACCCACCGACCAAATCATGTCGACATGCAATAGTATGGATATTTATGTCATGTTGTATCTATTCGATTGTTATAGGTTGCACCAAAAGTGTACCCTCATAATATCAGTATATAAACTTGAAAAATTAAGTCTCGGGTGGGACTCGAATCCGCATCTCCTCGCCACGCTGCGACACCGTTAGGTGTTGTAGTGTTTTTAACGGAAACACTAGCACTTTCTACTAACTAGATTCCATACTAAAGATCAACTAAAATCTGTATTTTCGATTGAAGTTTTAACATACAAATTTTAGCTGTTTAATCTGATTTCAAACACTGCTATTTTCCCTTTGAAATAGCAATAGTTCAATATAAAGAAAATGTAAATAAACCGGCCAAGTGCGAGTTGGACTTGCGCACAAAGGGTTCCGTACCAAAAAGGCCAAAAAAACGGTTTTGTTGTATGGGAGCCCCCCCTTAAATATTTATTTTATTTTGTTTTTAGTATTTGTTGTTATAGCGGTAACAGAAATACATAATTTGTGAAAATTTCAACTGTCTAGCTATCGCGACTCTTGAGATACAGCCTGGTGACAGAGCGACGAACAGACGGACAGACGGACAGACGGACAGACAGCGAAGTCTTAGTAATAGTTTTTACCCTTTGGGTACGGAACCCTAAAAAACGAACAGCACAATGACTATTACAATACATTAAGCATAATTAAATTAACGCTTCGTACTTATTTCATTTGAAAATAATGCTCCCAAAGCATTCACTCAGATTAGATTGAGATTTGCGACATGCGATAATGAAATATCCGAGACTTAAAACGAGGAAAGGGACATTTCTCGCGAAGATCTTTTAGCGGCTTAATTTCGTTCAAACATCGGGTGCGAACTAATTAAACTGTCAGATAGACGGGAAAATCGCAGAGCAACCTTGAATGTCGCTTGTTTGCATGTTCCAGTGACCTAGAGGGAGTATCGAGAGACGTCACAGGCGCGGCGCCGTGTTGTCGCGCCCGTGAGTCGCTGTGGCGCACCTAAGGTACTCTTCCAGTGCTAAAAGGATTTTCATGGTAAAATTTACCATTATCTGCTAACCATTGACTAAGCTTTAATAGGTTTAATTATTCATAAATCAAATTCAAATTTATCAAAAATATTTAAAAAAAAAGTATATAAGTAAGTTTATCGGTTGTCTAGTACCCCATACGACAGGGTACTTAATAGTACCTTAATTTGGGACTAGATGGCTCAGTGTGGCCCAGTGAGGCATGTCTAAAATATTTATTTATTTATTATTTATCAAAAATATTAATTTGTAACGTAATTCATGCATACCTCATCAAGGTCATAGCATAACCATTAACCATCTTTCTGTGCCTATATATTATTGTCTGCTGTTATGTTATGAAGTGATTTAATGAATATGAATATGAATATCAATATGTCCGTTGGTCTAGTGGTTAAAGTATCTAGCCAAGATCTCAGGGTCCTAGGTTCCATCTCCGGGTTGGGCAATAGGGTTTTGAATTGTCGAACACTGCTCGGGTTTGTAATCACCAACCCGCATTAAGCAAGCTTGGTGATTATGCCTGCATCCAATTTTGCTGGGGTAACATGAATTCAATGATGGAGGCATTTTCCCTGCAGTAGGATGATTAAAGCCCGTATTTTAAGTATGTCAAATGGATATTAAACGTTTACAGTTCACAATACGATCACAATTATGACTAAATTGCCGTAATCCATAATAGGCAATTTACTAAGGATTGTTTAGTACAAAGTATCTATTTTCAATATAACAAAGCCGTATTTGAGACCAATTTATAAAAAATTGTGGCAACTTGTAAACAAATTATTTACAAGTAGCACCTTTGAAATTGCAAATACATTAATTATGTAGGTGAAGACTGCTGACCACTTCATTCGGTTCGTTTGTCTTTTCATGATCAAACCTCTGATTTCAACTTCTCTTTAAGGGAGGAATGCACGTCTAAGATCTGAATAAAATTGAAAAGATAGAAAAATGTAATTTATTTTAGCGTTTTAGTTCCTGAATTCACATGACTCAATGACCATCATCAATTTTGTTACATTGAAGAATTATTGGCCAAAGTTTCCTTGACATTTTAATTGTTAGTTGCTATTGTAGGTTTGTTTTCTTGATTAATATTTAGCAAAACACGGCACTAATACGACGTGGTATCAAATCAGCATAGTATAAGAGACAACTGAAGAACAAACCTGTCATTCAAATGTCTATTAACTAGTTTCCACAGAGTTTGAAAGTATCAGCTTAGGGTTTCAGCGTGCAGTAGGTAGGTACTCTTATTGGATAAGTTTCAACCCTTTCACAGGTAGGTAATATAAACTTTAAGCTCTAGACTGACTTGTTACAGTATTACCACAAACTTCACTTTGCGATTTTGTTTTATTTCAAATGTTTCGGAGGATAAATAATACCTGCACTTTAATCGTTTGCATAAGAAATCTTAGACTAGTCTATTAAACTCAGTCTTGCTGCAAACTTCTTACTCTTGGGAAAACCAGTGCATCTTATATGACCGTAAGGTTCGTTTATTATGAGTTTAAGTATGACTAAAAGATCCTAAAGAACGCCATTACCACTTAAAACACAGTCTACATATCTTTAAGAGAATATTAGAGAATAAAATAATATTTTACGTATTCATAATTATTACTGTATGTATATCAATACTTATCTATACTAATATTATAAAGCTGAAGAGTTTGTTTGGTTTGTTTGTTTGAACGCGCTAATCTCAGGAAGTACTGGTTCGAATTGAAAAATTATTTTCGTGTTGGATAGTCCATTTATCGAGGAAGGCTATAGGCTATTATTATAACATCACGCTGCGACCAATAGGAGCGAAGCATCAGTGAAAAATAATGCAAAAACGAGGAAAATTATTCATATTTAAAGGCATCCGTTGCGTGCGCTGCGTAAACGGTTCAAGTTACCCAATAAATATGTAAATAAAAATAAAATACCCAATCGCGACCATAATAACAGAAATTGACGCGGACGAAGTTGCGGTATTAGTAACAACTAGTATATATACATAGTCAGGTCATAAGTTCTGTCACACAATAAAAACTTTTGAATTTAGAATGCTGGCCACAAAAAAGTTTATTGAATTCGAATTTCAAATTTTTCATGAAAATAAAAATGTGTACTTTTCAGAATTTTCCTCATTTTTAAATATGGAGTAGACACTTAAAGTAGGCCGTGTCGCGGTTATTGCGTTGCATCGTTGCGGTTACGCGCCAATTCAGATTTTCGACTTACTGAAAAATTTGAATATAACCAAAAGATTCGTTTATCGTACCATAAAACGATACAATGAAGACTCTAGTGTAGATGACAGGTCAAGAAGTGGTCGCCCTCGCTCTGTTAGGACTCCAGCAGTGATAAAAGCTGTGAAGGCGCGAATTCAAAGAAATCCCATTCGTAAGCAGAAACTGTTGGCCCTTCAGATGGGGTTAAGCAGGACCACGGTGAAAAGGGTGTTAAATGAAGACTTAGGGCTTAAGGCATATCAAAAAAAAACAGGACATCGTTTGGACGCTCGTTTATTAGACCTGAGACTGAAGAGATGCCGCGCTTTGTTGAAGCGGTACGCGGGAAAAAAGCATCGGGAAATTCTTTTTACGGATGAAAAAATTTTTACCGTGGAAGAGAGCTACAACAAACAAAATTATAAGGTGTACGCACACAGCAGTCAAGAAGCGAGCAACCGTATTCCGCGTGTCTAACGAGGTCATTTTCCATCCTCGCTCATGGTTTGGTTGGGAGTCTCTTATTGGGGCTTAACTGAGGTACATTTTTGTGAGAAAGGCGTAAAAACGAATGCAGTTGTGTATCAAAATACAGTCCTCAAGAACCTTGTGGGACCTGTTTCTCATACCATGTTTAATGACAGGCACTGGGTATTCCAACAAGATTCTGCGCCAGCTCATAGAGCGAAAAGCACACAAGACTGGCTGGCGGCGCGTGAAATCGACTTCATCCGGCACGAAGACTGGCCCTCCTCTAGTCCAGATTTGAGTCCGTTAGATTACAAGATATGGCAACATTTGGAGGAAAAGGCCTGCTCAAAGCCTCATCCTGATTTGGAGTCACTCAAGGCATCATTAATTAAGGCAGCCGCCTATATTGACATGGACCTCGTTCGTGCTGCAATAGACGACTGGCCGCGCAGATTGAAGGCCTGAATTCAAAATCGCAGGGGTCATTTTGAATAAACTTTATTACCATATGAATCTATGTTTTATTAAATTCATTTTGCTATATAAATGGTTACATAAATATTAATAAACATGTCTAAATTTTTTCATATTACACATGTGACAGAACTTATGACTTGACTACTAGCTGTTGCCCGTTGTTGAAATTAGTTTTATATATATATAACTAATATTTTACCATGAATATAATTAAATACAGTTACATTTACATACATACCCCACCAACAGCATATTATTATCTTAAAACAATGTTTTTTTTAAGTAAGAGTAAGTTTAGATATAAGTAACATTTATAAGATCGAATTGATGTTTGAAATCAGCCCAGGATATTTACAAAAATTATAAAACTACTATAAATAGTTGGCACGTGGAAACATGTTACAGATGATTAAATTCAACCTGTCACTTTCTAACTGTAAGGTGTTGGTAAAACTAGAATACAGAACTTCTGCAAGTAGATGATTTACAGCTTTGTATAAGATTTGTCTCAACTGTTACGTTACGTGGTAAAGGATTTTTTTTATCGTGTAAAATAACACAAAGTCGGATTAGCTAAGCAGAGACTTAATTAGTAGCTACTAAGTCATTCTTAACTTGTCCAACGACAACGTTAATGAATGCTGAAAGTTTTAAATAAAGGGGCATTCAGGACTTAATTGTTTCCTTTACCCGGTTATTTACTTTTAGTATTACGAGACAAAAATATTTATTACTTGAAATGAGCTTACACAGGATGAAATTGTAACTACTTTCCAAAATTTGGTATGCTTTCTGTACCATATTTAGAGCCTATTTAAGAAGTAAAAAATGTAAATCAAGTTTTCACCCGAAAATATTTTTCGCTATATAGTTTTAATTTTTTACAGTTTTAGGCCTGTGTAGGCATAAAGGGAAAATCAAAAACTTATTATTAGTATCGTAATGAATGAATGTGATGTGCATTGCGTAAAAAAAGTGTTGCTAGGCGGTCGTATCAAAAAATTTTGATTTTGGCGGACTTTTTCTAAGTTGACATCTTGACATTTTTGTACTGGGCTATACCAAAAGAAAAAATACGTCATTTGTTTTTTGTCTCGTAGATTGATATATTAAAATTTGGAAGGTGGTTAAAATTTCACCCTGTATAACATCAAACAATATTTTGAGATCAGTTGCCCGCAGTTCGGTACACATGGTGAAACCCACAGTTATCGTAGTTTTTTCAAAACTAAATAGTACGTCTATAAATTTCATTCAGATCCGCGTATGGTGTGATTGAGTAGCAAACGTACCTACATCCAAACTTTACAAAATGTGTATAAATTTGTATTCACAAATAAAATTTGGATTTATATTGGTTTAACGATGTTACGTTGAGTAGGTCAGTAATTATAAAATTAATGTTCAAAACAACAAGTTCATGAAGATGGATCAGGGATGGAGTACAAATACTATACTAACTGTTAAAAGTATATTATAATTAAATACCTACTTAGCAAACCACCAGTGGATTATTTGTTCACCCAATAAAGTAAAGTGCAGAAAACATTTTCTTCTAATCAGTTCCTGACAGATAATATTTATTTAAGTCAAAATGTTATGTAAGCAGACAACCCGACGCATCATGTGCTAATTTCATCATTTTCTACCACGAAAGTTACCTTAAGCTGATTAAATCCAAGTTATTAATATTTGTAACATGGGGTGTCGTCGTAGCCGCATCTGTGTTACCTCCTAAAACAGCCTAAAGGGTCGTACTGAGTGTGAAGTCACGAAGTGCTATAATTATCACTGCTGTTCTGTATAAATATTGTTTAATGCTTACGGTGAGACAACTGTTCATCTTAAGCGTCATAGTTTGGAACCTCAAAAATATAAATATACTTAAAATAACGCAAATCTAAGAGAGTTTGCCCTACTCAACCGCATAAAAACTCCCTTGCTAAACGCCATATGTATCTCACTGATCCTTGGCTCACATCTGTGTAATATTGGAAATAAGTATAATAAACTCACTCACATTTTTTACATTATTGACTTAACATATTGCATAAGTTGTATAAGTAACGCCCCATTAGTCTGGTGGTTTAAGTACCTACCGGGCCAAGATCTCAGGGTCCTGGGGTTGTTCCCGGGTCAGGCAACAAAAGTTTAAATTTTTTGAACGTCGATCGGGTTTTTGATCACCAACCCGCATTTGGCAAGCGTGGTGATTATTCCTGTCCTGCAGTAGACTGATGCAGGCTGATAACTATGTTTATCAAATAGGGCTATCGGTAGTGACAACATTTTTGTGATTTTTTAAATGTTCCACTAAACAGTGACTCATTTTGAAATCACAATAATGTGAATAGACTATCAAAACAACATGATTGAAAGAGCCTTATCTAGTTACGACCAAAAACGGGTTCACAAGAGCTGTCGTGTCGCGATGTGGCAAGCAATCTCGGGGAACATTAAATTCAATAAAACGTGTTAGCAAGGGCAAGTTACGGAGCAACACTGTAATTTTGCTACAAGGTATACTTTTTTCGTCGATGAAAAGCATGCACTTAAATATCTTTTTAATACTAACTATCACGATGTAATATCAGGTAGTTAGTTATTAACAAAACTATTGAGCTTTTTCGACTCAAAACGAGTTAATTAGATATTTTATTACAAGTAAGATATTTTGAATGAATTCAAAAATTCAATAAAAATATTATAATCATAACAATTTATCCTAGAAATAAACTTTTCTAATACACTGATTAAAAATTTCATGGTCACGATCATATGTACCTATTATAGTTGGTATTCAAGGTTTGTCGCGGAGGGAGTGCAGTCCTCGCTCGCAGTAACGAAGCTCGGCAGTGGGTGCCAGAGATTTATTACGTGCCAGACGTTTGTTACGCAAGGGCGGAAGGACTCACTTCCCGCAGCGCCGGAGAAGAGCAAACCTAAATTGCTTGCCTGTATGCATGATTGCATGCTTGCTGGCCTTCAGACATGCTGCTTGCCTGCATCCATGCTTGCTAGCCTGCATCCATGCTTGCTACCCTTCATGCATGCATTTTTTCCTGCTAGCGAACATGCATGGATTCAATCCTGCCTGCATTGCTCAGTTTAATAAGGCGTTTAGTTTTCGAGTATAAGTGTATTCGGGTATTTGATGTACGAAATTCGTATTTATGATATTTCGGATTATTATACCTATAGATTCGGAATTTATATGATTTGGTATCATGAAGTTCATCATGAAGTTCTGCATTCTGACAATAGTACTTTATATGATATTTTAGCAATTTAATTGCAATTATAATAACAGTATTTAAACTTGAAAAATTATGTCTCAGGCGATACTCGAACCCGCATAGCCATGCATACCGGGCGCGGCACTATACAAGCGTTTCAGTGGCTTAATGGTATAGCGCCGCGCCGGGTATTTACAGTTATAACAATAAGAAAATAAAAATAACACTGCCAAGATGTTATACATAGTGAATACTTTACGTGGGCTTCGTTAGTCAGGAGGTTCAAAATGGACGCGGTATAATATTAAGTTTTATATACTAAATTGTAATAAAGCTGTTGAGTTTTTTTAATAAAATACAATAAATAAAATAAGATAAAAAAGCGTTATGGCGAATGCTACAACTACATACTTTAAAAACAAAGGTTGCAGTCATCCAATAAAAGAATACAAAATTCTGAGTACAAAAACGCTTAATCAATTCAGAAAATATTAACATGAAACAACAGAAAAAAACTTGAGAGGTGTCAAGGGTTTTTAGTGAAGGAATTGTAATAAAATTTCTCTCTCTCTCTCTCTCTCTCTCTCTTTCTTTCTCTATCTATCTATCTCTCTCTCTCTCTCTTTCTCTATCTATCTCTCTCTCTCTTTCTACGAGATAGGTCTACGAGTATCGATACGACACTCAACTTGTTTCTTACTTTTCGTAGTCGGGTTAAATTTTTTTAAACTATTTCTTTTATTTCATATTTGTGTGTTTTGCCCTAATTAAAAAAAAACTTTGATTTAGAGCCTTTGTTCAAGAAAAGACAATAAAACACACAAAATAAAATTATAGCCATATAAATCCAACCTTTGATCCAATGAGGTTTTTTCTGTGGACTCACCATTTTTGCAATAAATTCATATATTACAAAGCCACCGTGATTCGGAAGGAAGTTAGTGCCAGCCCGCCACCATTAATTTTACTTTACCAAGATTCTGAAGTTATATTATGGCCTTTTATTTCACACCGTGTATATTTATAAATTTATTGTTTGAAATAATTGCTAAGAATTTCTAGGTCTTATTAATCTAATATTTTAGACATTAAAAATATAAGTAAACTAGCTGTCCTTCCCAGCTTTGTACGAGTACGTTTGTTGTTCATAAATAAAAATAATGCATACAAATGGAATATTTATGACCATGTACATTATGTTCCACTTAACCAGTAAAAATCACTATAGTTTTTATCTTTACCCTTTAAACACTTCATTTGGACATCTCTTAAATAGTTTCTTTTTATGTAATAAACAAACATTTTCTTCCAAACAAACCTTTATCTGACAATCACAAACATACCAAAAAACTGATTTGGTGAGTCGATCGGAAGTTATTCGCGTAGGTACATACATTTTAGTGTTTTATTTTTATTTATATTAGATACATTTATATAGCGGAAGTTATTTAATACATAAAAATTAAAGATTATCGATCTACAACATTTATAAAAAATAAAAATTAGAGAACGCCGCCAAATTATTCAGTTATGTAGGTACTACTATTCAGACAATGTTAAGTAAGGTCTCCAAGGTAAACAAGAAAGTTTAATAACCATTTTTTCTAAAAGTAAATGTTTTACACTTAAAATTTTCACTCGTCCGAGGTTTTCGTCAGTAAGACGACAAAAGCTCCCGAGGCATTGATGTTTCCTTTTGTCAAAGGGAGGGAAAGGGACAATCATCAACTAAGCGGCCGTGGCTAGCTCAATTAAATCCGCAATCTCTTTGGTTGGTGATTACCCACCTGCGAATTGAATTCTGGGATCGGAGAGCTGGTTTTATTCTTTTCAGTTTTTGTATAGCTGTTTTAGCATAAGGGTTCTTTGATGTATTATAATAATTTAGTTAATTTCAAACTTTTTAATTAATCACGGTGGATACAGCGGTGCCAGCGCCGCGTTCGTACATTCCATATAGACTCGGAGAACCGCCCTCAAACTTTTTCCCGTTTTCACATTCCGGATTATTTTATAGCCTATTTCACTCCTATAGTCAGAACTAATCTAACGACTCACAAAATAATATGTTAAAATCCACCATGTGGTTTGGGCTGTAGGGTGTGCCAAACAATTATACACATAGGTATACATACTCTCGAAATAATTTACATAACCCTCATTCTGACGCAGTCGGTTAAAAAGCGGCCGCATTCACCTAGATATTAATTTGTAGCTTCTTGTCTCATAACGTAACTTAAGTAAAAGTTAGTTAGTAAGAGATATTATGGTAAAAACGAGAAATTCGTAAATTTGTAAACACGAGATAAAATTTTTTTAAGGAGTGGCGCTAGTGTACTCATCACAAATAAATTTAGAGCTATGCTATGTGAGAAACATAACTTTGAGATCCCGATTAATTGCTTAATAACAGATATCTTTATAAACTTTTTTCACATCTCAGTGCAGCGCTCGGCCTGATGGCTGATTGAAAAAATGCATTCATGTTGTTTTACTGGGTCACACGGATTGAATAGCCCTGGGTTTAATAGCGACAACTCTATGTGAAGCGACCCGGGACGATGTTTATGGGGTTTTAACGTCCGCTATAAACTATATCGCAGCGATAAATGCAAATAAACCAGACAAGAATTTCCGGACAAAGCACTTTATTTTCGATGTTTGGAAAATGATGTAGATTCTTACACTACATCTGCTAAAAAAAAGTAAGCCATTGTCATGTGGTGCCGGCCCATTTAAATACTAGCATTGCTTAGCAGTGGTAGGATTGGTCCACCCTGGGCAACGGCATCTTTGGTTTTCTAACCAATGATGACGGCTAACAGATCCCTCTGCGGTGGTAGGCTTCGTAAGAGGCTGCCTGGATGCTGCCAGTCCAGCGCCAAACAGTTTTTCTGAGTTCCGCTGGTGTGTGGGTGAACCCAGTACCTCTGGGTAAGCTCGTCTCTCCATCTTAGGCTTCTACTTAACCATATAGTTAAGTATGTAGTCAAGAGCAAGCCCATTTTTTATTAAAAAAAACTCTTCTCTTCCTATGGGTGTCGTAAGAGAATACTACTGCCTGAGTCGAGCGCCAAACAGTTTTTCTGTGTTCCGCTGGTGTGTGGGAGAACCAGTACCTCTGGGTAAGCACGTCTCTCCATCTTAGGCATCTTCTTAACCATATAGTTAAGTATGTAGTCAAGAACAAGCCCATTATTTTTAAAAAAAGCCTCTTCTCTTCCTATGGGTTTCATACGAGAATACTAAAGGAGTACTGCTAGATCCACCATTGTCCAAACTGCGGTATATTATTTTTAGAGAGGCTTGTGTCTAACAACGGCATGTTATAGGCTCATGATGATGATGATGAGTAAGCCAAAGTAGACCACATTTTTTCGTTTATAAAACAACAAAAACGTAAGTGTGATATTTACTGTAAATTTTTATACAGAATGAAATTTAAATCGACACAAAAATCATTGCCGTATTTTTTCTTTTGATATATAGCCCAGTAAAATTTTTAATACGGCCTCCTAGCAACACTTTTTTTACGCGTTGCGCATCTCATTTATTTATTACGATACTATATATAAGTTTTTGATTTTCCCTTCATACCTTGACAGGCTTAGGACCGTAAAAATTGAAAACTATGTTGCGAAAAACATTTTGGGTGAAAACTTCAACTACATTTTTTACTTCATAAATGGGCTCTATACGATACTGAACGCATTTAAAAATGTTTAAAGGTGTTAGAAAAGTCATTTTCTATTTATTAATGAAATGTCGGTATTTAACAAA
Organism: Anania crocealis; assembly: GCA_949315895.1. NCBI lineage: Eukaryota > Metazoa > Arthropoda > Insecta > Lepidoptera > Crambidae > Anania > Anania crocealis. The sequence goes on from OX438856.1 coordinate 6,830,830, forward strand.
ATGTCTGTTACCATCAACTTTTAAATACGATGAAGGAAATTTGTGTAACATTCGAGAAATTTACCAAGTTCCGTCCGTAAATTGTCGCAGATCGAAGTTCCATCGAACTTGTAAATCACGCGAGTATTTTTATAGTCCCTCGCATATGGGATCAAGGCAACATCTGCTCGTGTTGCGGACTACTTACACATTCAGAGAGCTTCCCCGAGAAAAGCCTCAGTCAAATTACAGCACGAGATGCACTAGATTCTGGATTTATTTATATGTTACTGAGAAGTTACAGAAAAGTGGAGAGTAAAATTTTATAAATTCATCTAGTTTTATATCGGAAAACAGCTCGCCCTTCATTAGCTATACGCAAATTTCTTTTTTGACGGACCTATCACTGAAACCTTATATGGAAGGCTTTAATCAGTTAAACCGGGCAGATTGTGGCGAGCGCTGAAGGCGCTCAGCCTAGGTCCGCCACGCTAGCGGTACGACGGGGCGGCCGAGGGTGAGGCTTCGCGAAGCGAAGCCTCAGGCTCGCTCGCACCGGGGCCCATACTAGCGGGCGTGATCGGGCCAGTGTGGGGTGCTAAAGGCACCCTACCAAATGGCAAACCCACCAGTGGTGATGCCGCCGGAACCGGAGATGCCGTGGCATGCCGGATCACGGTCGGGCTCCATTCTGGCGGGCCCGATCTGGGAGGGGGGATCGGACAGCGATCTCAAGGGCGCCTCTGTAGGCTTGGACCTCGGATCGGGTCGCCGTCCGAGGGGGGGGGGGCAGGTGAGAAGCGGCCAGGCACACGATTGTGTCGGCCGAAATGAAAGGCCGCACCCGCCTCCGACGGGTGCGGTGTGGAGAACTGCTGTGTTGTGCAGTAATTAAAGTGCTTAAGGCGGTGTTGGCTGTTGTGACATACGCGGTGATCGGATCGTCGGGGTCGTTCAGCACGTGCCTGGGCCGACGGCGTCGGAAGGCGACATCCCTCTGGGTGTACGTGGCGGCTTCCGCTATGAGCGGATTGGGGTGATTCACTGCCTTATCGAAAAAGCGTTGAGAGGCTTCTTTTATATAGAAGGCAATGGATTGGATCTTATCTGCTATTCGCTAAATGAGTGAAAATAATAGACAGTCATTATTAAAACAGCATCTTAATGAGGTTTTCATATGCCATTTCTAGAAAAAATAAAATTCAATAGTCATTCTTGGAAAAAAGGGTTCGTGTTCGTAGTTTGGCTAGCGGTGGAAAGAAGACACGCTACCTGTATCCCTTGGTCACCTATTACGACACTCATATGGCAAAAAAATGGAGCTATTTTGTTAACTGCTATAAATAAAACAGTTATGATTCCGAGTTTTACTCGATTGAATTTATCAAACGCATAAACAAGTCATTGTCAAATGTTGCTGCTGCAACATGCTTGTATTTGATTCTATTTATAGGAATAGGCAGCTCATGTTATGTGTCATGTCTACCATAATTAAAAATTAAATACAACTAAGTAGAAAGAGCAGTCAAATATTCAGTAGGTGCTCATTTAGTGAGGATGCTCTTCTGTCACTGAATGTGTATGTAGTTTTTATTTTATACAGGCTGAAATATTAACCACTTTTCAAAATTTTTATAGGCGTTCGGTTCGGTATCGTATTTAGAGCCCATTTATGAAGTAAAAAATTTAAATCAAGCTTTCACCTAAAATATTTTTCGCAATATAGTTTTCAATTTTTACGGTCCTAAACCTGATAAGGTATAACGAGAAAATCAAAAACGTATGAATAGTATTTAAATTGTAATGAATGAGATGTGAATCGCGTAAAAAAAGTGTTGCTAGGCGGCCGTATCAAAAATTTTAGATTTTTTGCGGACATTTTCTAAGTGCTTTTTGTACTGGGCTATACCAAAAGAAAAAATACGTCATTTGTTTTTGTCTCGTAGATTAATATACGAGTATTAAAATTTGGAAGGTGGTTTAAATTTTATCCTGTATAGTAGTGTGGTTCCTATGTTACTTTTGAATCGAAAGACCGCGGCATGCACGCACTTCAAATACTCTAAGTAATAGTAATCTGGATTCTTTATTTAAATTGTCTTGTTGAGGCAGAACAAAAGCTAGTGATAATAATACTGGACATAAAACAGACCTTACCATAGAGCACTTACGTTATAAATTAATAAGGCATACCCACACGTCCCTCGTGCATTTCGCCGCTTGTGAATATGACCATTTAACCTCTTAACCCTCTGTAATAAAGTTAGTAAGATGGGATTCCATTAGTAGCATGACGCCTAACCGCCACTAAGCGGAAATTGACGACCCATATTATGTTATAGCGCACTCTTTTATTGTTTAATTACTCATTAAAACAGTGAAGATAAAACACAACAATGTAATGATTTACGTACGCATAATAAGTAACTATGATTTCCTATTTTATTAAAAGAAGCAAATTTTTTATTAGCTTTGTTTTACCAAATACAATTTTTAAAAGTCTTTTTCAGTTAACAATAGAAATAAAGTTCATCGAATATACAGTTTTATTTCTAGGTGTGATAAAGTAAATTTAAATCACAAAACCTGGCAACCAGTGACAGTTGTTTTCACAGTTTTATTTTTAAAAAGTGAATAAGTTATCTCTTGCATCTATCTAATTTCTGCGGACAGCAAGCGGGACGAAATAAATGCAGATGGACACCATGCTCAAAGCCATAGACAAATCCAACTCTAGATGCCACATGAATCTTTAGATGATGTTCTACCGAAGTCAATCAAATTAAAAACACTGATATTTTGAAGAGAATATAATTACAATAAAATACATTGATTTGTCATCAAGTGTTATGAATGCAAAATAAATAGCCATTAATTATGACAATGTTCCTGAATTGTTTAATAATAATACACATAGTTTTTAGGGTACCGTGCCTTAAAAGGAAAAAACGGAATCCAATAAAGCAAAAGACAATGTTGCGACTATAGGATCAGTTGTTCGGTTTGTTGTCCGGCCGTTCATCAGCCCATCCGTCCGCCCGTCCGTCTGTCTGTCTGTAAATGCCTTTTGAACCCTTGATCGTTGAAGTTAATACCACATAGGTACAAGACTTGGTAATATAGTATGCTTTTAAATACTCGAGCATATAGCAATAAACTTGAGTCTACATGCCCTTGAAGCTGTGAAAATATCAAACTTCTAATCTAACGTGAAAAAATATACGGTCGTTTATTCCGCAAAAAGCTATTTTCGACACTCTCAAGGGAATTAAAGTGTATAGGGTATTTTATGTTGACCAGGAGCTATTATATTGTAGAAGGTCTGGGTGCTTTACAAGAAGACCGCTTAGTGGTTTGGCTTTGTTTGGCAGTGTGGCTTACCTTAAAATATTATAGATTTACTATCTTGTCTTGTGGAATAATTAATTTGCATGTTACCTACCTACTCTTTAATTATTTTTAACCATAACCATTTGTATCCAGGAAGAGCGGAACCTCCCACTACAGGCATTATATCGTGCCTCCTGGGTTGGTTCTGGTCGATCGCATAATTATGTAAAAAAGTTAAAGAAATAAACTTTTTTTTTTCATTGTTTAGCAGTGTGGCTTACCTTAAAATATTATAGGGATTTCGCAATTTGTTATCCCAAACGAAAATAAAATAAAATTATGAAAACCAAATTCCACAAGGATGAAATCGCTGGTGCGAGCTCATCTAATAATATCTAATCTATATCTATATATATATATATATATATATATAAAAGAAAGTCGTGTTAGTTACACCACTTATAACTGGAGAACGGCTGGTTTGATTTTTATGATTTTTGTGTTTTTGAATTTGTACCTATTCATCGGGTATAGGATAATAACTATTAAAACATTGAAAAGTTAACGCAACAAATAAAATTTATTTTTATAAAATGTTTTCCGACCACGCCATATTTGATGACAATGACAATGAAGACGTCAAAATCGTACACTTTTCTGAGGCGATACGAAGTTCGTGGGGTCCGCTAGTATAAGACAGATATCAAACTCTGCAACGTGTATGAACGTTTGTATGTACAGGTTGGCATTTAAAAAAATGGGCATGTATCACAGCTTTCACAGCGCAGAAATGACTCTATAGCGCGCTTTGTTGTCTAAGAATAGATGGACGGCACGAGAGCGCGTGGCCGATTGGCTATGAGATGAACCTTCGAAATCAAGAATAATTGTAGGTCCATTTCACGATTGCACGCGTTACGCAAGTGACTGACAGCGATGGCAAAATATCGTGCGGCACACATCTGTCTTATGAGATACTACATCATGACCACGACCACTCTGTCACTTTGTCAAGTGTAGCGACAAAGAAAAAAGATTTAGCTCATTCTGTGTAGACGCTTGTAGACTTTTTGGGGGGAGTTGTCCCCATTTTAATTGTGTCTGGAGAAAAGTCTACAAGCGGTTATTTGTTATGTATGAAAATAAGGCGTCTATCGGTTTACATTATCTGTACTCAGTGGACAGCGCTCGCTCCCAAACAGTCACAATGACAATTAGACAATTAGCCTACAGTCAAACAAATTCAATTTACCCCCACATCTCTACAAAGCGTTCCGCGATTTCGTATGCGAACAATACCTATGTTACGTTACGAATTATATTTATCGCAAATATCGCAAATTTTGATAATAGAAAATGTTTCGTTTTAATTAACGTACAATTTTAAGGTTTGACAACTGGGGAATGTTTTGCTAAACTCTGTGACTAGTTTTGGAAAAAAAGAGTATTAATTAATAGATTTTTTAATTGTATTCGCAATTTTCACAAATTATTCTAATAATATCCTTAACGAAAATATTGAAAGTTCATTCTCGAATTTGGCGCTTAGCAACATAAAATAACTACGGTGATTTATTTTTATTTACATAGATACTTGTTGCTTTCCGTGATCTATCATAAAAGGTGCTGGATATTGACAAAGGATTATATTATATTTGATCAGTTTTGAAGGCCTCTTTTTTAGGACTGGCATATAATGTTTTTTGTTTAAGGTATTCCGTCAACATCGTTCGCCGTCTTTCAAGCATGATATAGCCTCATCCATCTATCAGTAGCTGTACATCGCATACAATCATTAAACATCCAACACGGCACATATGAGTTCCGAATTGCAGTTGCGATAGTTCGCAAGCCGCAACTAGCTCAAACGAGACGTAGTTTCAATACAAACCTCGTACATGTATGTAGGTAATATTAGTTTTACCCTGATTGGTTAATATTATGTATTAATTATAGTTATTATTTTATCGTTTATTTCCATACCATCACACGTACAGTCAAAACATTGTAAGCTTTAATAAACCATTTTCGACGTATTCTAGAGAAAATTAGCCCAACTACCACACTGATAGCTAGGCTTTGATTTAATTTAAATCTTTGATTTTAGATCTTTGATTAAAAAAAAGAGGAAAATATGGTACTCGCGTTCCACTCGCAGTCTTACAAGAGAGAGCCTAAGTGTCATACAATGATTCAGTCCCCATCAGGTCAGCGAAGGGTCTGTGTCTCCGTTAAATGTGAGTTTTTCAGTGCGACAATTACAAAAATTGGTTAAAAATGCATTCTTGTGCATTTATTCTGTGCACAAACCATTCCAGACACCATAAATATACACCAAATTTTTTTTTCTATAAAACAAATAATCCTACGGCGATTTTTGTGTGAGCGACATAAAAATATTGGAAATGCGTGTGACACGTATAGTGGTTCCACCAGCGCACCCCTCGTTGATTTGTCGGCTGTGTAGAAGCCTACCAATCAACGCGGCAAAATAGCACCGCGCCGGTCGCCCCTCTGAAATACTGGCAAACACTGTTGTGTAACAGGCCTAAAAATCTAATTCGCGAAGTATGAACATAACGTATTAATTTTTATCTTTTAAGCTCAGTTTTTGATTAACTCAGCTGTACGCTACAGCATCGCACATTGACACATCTTACAAGTATTATTGCTTACACGACCAAAGAGTTTTAACAGTAAACGTTCAACTATTGACAACTCACTAAATATACGAGAAGCGTCTCATTCTAAGGACTTGCTAAACTTCCAAGAAGGTTCATTCCTTGGAGTGCCTGCCATCGCTACGTAGAACAAGTTCTTTAACAGGCGGAATATGCGTGCTGACAGGAGTACCTATGTGTAATGTCTTACCTATGTCTTTTATTGATAAGACAGTGAATTAAAACTAGGCACAAAGTTGAGATACTTAAGATGCAAAAATATTTTCTCCTTTTTATATTTGTTCTGATACAAGGTTGTATTTAGTATCTAACCATCTTAGGTCCTCTATAAATAATTGCTAAAACGTGTTAGCCAATTCATCAGTGCTAGGAATCGAATTATGCCAATGTAAAACAATTTTATGCTTACAACTAATTACAATGTCCACAAATTAAAGGGCCTATAGTAAATAACTCTTTTGTATTATAACTATATATATTTTCAATTGATGTAATAAATCCATATGACATCTAAATTTTCTGAAATAAAATTGATTCGATGCATCGAAACCACTTATTCATGTGTCGAAACTCTACTAGGTTCAATACTCGTAGTACCTATTTACTTATTGAAATACTAGCTTTTCGCCCGTGGGTCTGCCCGCGTGAACACAATATTAAAACTACGAATACCTCCAAGAATATAATAATATGTACAAAGTTTCATGATGATCAGATAAGTAGTTTTCGCATAAAATGAAACTTACATTCACATTTATTCTTTTATTCTATATATTTAAAAGAAAGTCGTGTCCGTTCTTTACATCACTTACAACTCTAAAACGTCTGGACCTCAGATCGTATAATCTGAGGTCTGGACCAATCGTTATGATTTTGGTGTTTTTGGATTTTTATTCGGAATAGATAGAATAATAAGTTTTGAAAACGTTGGAAAGTATACGTAAAAAAATAAGAAAATGTTTTTCTTGATATATTTTTCCAACCACGCCATATTCGATGACATATAAGACGATATGAAGTTCGCGGGGTCAGCTAGTAGGTATTATACTAGGGTCCTAAATGTTATAACAAGCCTATGTTCACATATGCATAATTAAATGCTACGGTGAAGTCAGAAATTTTATATCATCAGTTGTTATTTCATACAAACTAAAATTTTAAGATTCTGATTTAAATGAAAATATTTTTTTCAAAAATGATTAGATGGCTTGTTTCTTTTTGAACCACACAAATAGGTTAATTTTAGCGGGTACTTACGTGCGAATTCGATTGTTAATTAATGTAGTGGTCACGTAGTTTCGTTGACCTATTTTGAGTGAATTAGAGGTTTATCTTCATGGGGCACGGCAGCCGCGCCCGTTTACGACCGATGGCAAATATCATGTAAACTTAATTTCCTGAAAACTAGGCTTAGGCTTAAGACATACAGGGTTACGTGTCTTGCAGAATGTTAAGCTTTGAAACGTGCATTAAAATTATTTGTCTTTAATTGTGTCAATTTTGTTAAAAACATTTAGGTTTCAAGACTATGCAATTGATAGATGATGATGAACGGGGCAAACTAATAATTATTATTTAGAAGCTGAAGGTGACTTAAGCTAACTTAACAAATTAATCATAGGTAATGTTACCTATTCTAAACTCTGAGGTCACTTTACTAAGTATGTAAGTGGGGGTTTGCATTCAAATAAAATTACAGATATTCGGTTTCTTTTTTTTTATCATACCTATAAACTGCATTATTTTTGAAGATTTTTAACATGAAAATGTATGTGTTCCCACCTTTATCGCTCACTCCTCTGTTACCAACCTCGGGCAACAAAGTCTGCCTACAAAGTCGTAACAGCGTTATCAGGTTTTTACGCCCTCGTAGGTGACGTTTTATACCTCAAATCTAATAAAGGAGAATCGGTTTAATATCAGAAATTTCATCATGAAAGTAATTTGGCCTGATACCCTCAGGCGTTACATCTTGGTCAAACGAATGGCTTTTAATATTCTAAATTATTTACTTACCTATATGAGGCATGTGTTTAAAAGGATAAAGTGGTATTTCAGTACGCCGATTACGTTTTATTTTTAAACAAAAATGGTATGAATATTTTTACATATTGAAAAAGCTTTTTTTTTAACTCGGGCACAAAACAATTATTGTTTTCGACATCTTGTTGCGGAGGTAGAGACAGTTTCAGTGTTACCTCAAAAGATTACAAATTCTCTCTATTTTGAGCTTGTTGTGTTAATCATCATACAATTTCTAAGGAAACAAATAATAAAATAAAGGAAGCAAGAGGGTCTAACAGGGTCTAACAAAAACGCAAATGACATTATTTGATCAGACCCGTCTCCAAGATAACCTACAGCGCCCAAGCTATAAATGACACATTTGGGCCAAGACACTGTATGAAAAACCGTCATTTTATTTTAATTTTATATCTTAAACTGAATTCCGGATATTCTCGTTCCTAACACACGTCATCAATATGTACTGAATATCTTCTGCTACTACGCAGTTAGGACAATAAGGGCTTAAATAATGTTTCATTAGAATCATTAGAAAAGCAAACTTTTTACATGGGATGTGTCCGGATCGCAGACGCAATGTTGTCACAAATTTACGCTATGTTCTTAGGCTATGTTCTATTCTGGAGACCAATTCTACTAACGTAAATTATCAAAACGTAAACGCAACAATTGATGAAACGCAACTAAATGTCAACTGAAAAGACTGTATTATTCTACTAACCATTTTTACTAAACGAAATCTATACGTAAGCTGAACCGTTAGCTATGCAAAAGTAGCCTTATAGTAGCGTATGCTCGACCGGTTATTTTGACAGTTGAAACGTTGGTTCGTTCGACTGACAGCAACGTCAAATTACTAGTGGAATATGAATTTAAGAAATCGTTCAACTTAGTTTTGATAGATAGATAAGGTGAGCTGAAACGCTACCGATATTGAAAATAAAATACGAAAAGCTGACATTTAGTTGCGTTTCGTCCATTGTTGCGTTTACGTTTTGATAATTTACATTAAGAGAGAATTGATCTCCCGTACTCGTCAATCCAGGTACAAGTCGACAGCTGTGGTTGGATCGTTCTTTACCAAATCTCCTTCTCAAGCGATCTTTTGTCAAAGTCATAAAAAGAAAATGTTATATTCCAAGTTTACTGATTGCTAAACATGCTCTTCCTACAATAATACGGATTCCTGCCGACCACTGTTTAAAAAATTTAATTTATTGTCTTTACCCTGCATGTACCTATTGTATATTAATTTGAAGTATGAATTTTCAGTAAAATTTTATTTTTAAAAGGCATGAATGAATTCAGTTTTTTTAACTAGGTATCCAAATCGATTAGTGTTATCGTCTTTTTCCTTAGAGGGTTCCCAAAAAAACTGTTATATGTCAATAAAATTATGTCAGACTCAGAAGTTGCTAAATGCATTGTAAGATTTTTAAAAATAGAGAAATGTTTACTGTAAATGAATCTATCATCTGTAAAATGTGAATCAATTAATTATTTATAACTAAATTCAGTATTTTAGAGTGGCTTCAAAATTATCGCTTTACCAAACTTCAGGACACAATTTATATTGAACTATTAAAGTAGATCGTTAATTAAAATAATATAAAATAAATAAAATAAAATTTATTTATTTCGTAAGCAGAATCAAATTACGCTATCCGTTCAACTATCCCCCACTGAATTTTCGGAATTCCCTTACCCTGTTCCCGAAGTTTCTTCGCCCTGTATGAATTTTATTTCAATTTCAGTGTAGGTTAGGTATTCTTCATAATAACAGTAGTGTCATTCCCATTTTTATTGATGCGTAACCTCATTAGTTGAACGAACTATAATTGACACACCGGCTGACCCGCCAATTAGATAGGCGTATGAGCTGCACATATAACACTCTTTCTTTTCTGTAGTTTGTATGATCACACCATGATCATCATCAATCATGTCTTTCTGATATTAATTTGTAAAATAATAATCTTAAAAAATACAGTTAAAAAGCTTGTACCATGCCACCCAATTTTAAAATCGGTATCAATAAAAGAAATCACCGACAGTCATAATATATCGATCTAAATTTGATGACTTAGGTACTTCAAGCTTTTCGTCAATCTACACATTATAGCGAGTTCAATTATAATGTACTCTATAATATTATATGTACCTTTCTACCTATGTCAAGTTAAATAAAACCATAAGACATTACAGACGACCTCCGTGGCGGAGTGGCGTACACACCGGTTTTCAAGGTGTCGCCTGCTCCGAGGTCCCGGGTTCGATTCCCGGATGGGTCAATGTAGAAAAAAGAGTGTTTCTACATTTTCTCGGGTCTGGGTGTTTGTGGTACCTTCGTTGTTTCTGGTTTCCAAAATACGATTGCTTTGAATAGTTATTCAAATTGGGATCAGAACAATGTATGTGATGTTGTCCACATTTATTACAGTGCCATTAGTTTAGTAACATGATGATGATTAACATTGATTAAAAATCACACAAACTAGCACTCCTAGGCACAAGAATACTTTTTCTTTCCTAAATTCATGGATATTTATAGTCAAAATATCTTTATCATCTTATCTAATATAAAAGAAAGTCGTGTTATTAGCACAACTTATAACTCGGGAACGTATGAAGCATTTTTTATGATTTTTGGATTTGTTTTCATCCAGAATAGGATAATGAGTATTAAAAATATGATATTCATCAATAAAAGAGAAATACTCTTCTACCACCAACCCTTAGTATAGGTATAGCAAAACAACGTTTGCTGAGTCAGCAAGTGTAAAATAAATGTTAGTGATAGATAACGTATCAGTCCATAGGTCTTCTTAATTAGTCTTGTCTTTTTTGTTAAAGAGGATTATTACCTATGTTCAATTAAAAGAGTTAAATCAGGAATTTGAATTAGTTTAAATTAAAAAAAAAATAAGTAGTTTAAACCCACTTCCTCTGTAATTGTAACAAAACACTTGTCCGTCGCATTTATTTATATTCCGATCCGAATTTTAGAAAAATATGAATTTGTCGTCATTATCACTATTCAGCACTGATACTAAAAGATACATTTTACACAGAACTAAAACCAATTAGTTCTCTAGTAGCCTAATAATATGTACTACGAAAAATAATCAGGTACCTACTGAAGCACGATTGTATTGATCGCAAAACAATCTCCCGGTTATTTATTAAGTTCATCCCTCACAGGATTCTCGTAAGTGAGCCCAAGGATCACACAAAGATTTTTCCGCGTGGGCGCAACGTGACAAGAATTATACCGGAAATCGAGCAGGGATATATCCTTAATATTTGTCTTCGGATTACTGGCTTACTGGGTTTCATCAAAAATATTAATAACATGGTAAATACAAACTTGCACTTACATCTACACTCGTATGCAAACACACAGACACACACACACGCACGAACACACACACAAATACGCACGAACACACACACACAAACACGCACGAACATATTTAAACAAACACGACCAGATCCTACTCACTTAAACAAACATATGGGGGCAGGCCCGTACATACCTGCAGTCCCGTACATACCTATACCTACCGACACATACATACCCAAACTAAAACACACAATCTTTTTATGTATCCAACTCTTATATCTTAATACCTATCTCTATCTGTATTAATTTTATTACTCCACTTGTGTCATTGTAAATAGATTACCCAATTACCTACTTAGTATTGATTCGCGGAGTGGGCCTGGTGACTTGTATTAGCAGATTTTTTCTTCTTAAAAATCTATCATAGGCGCCAGCTCTCACAATGCTGATTAGTAAGTTATGATAATTCATAATGTTCAATACCAGCCTGTACCTTGTGAACCAGTACTAATTTATTTGTGGGAGAAATAAATAAATAAATTAGTTAGTAAATTAGTCAAAAATAGAAAACTGGTTCAGTTTGTAGCATGACCATCTGTGGTTATCGGTTATGGCGGTATATTGAAATTGAGCAGTCTAAGCAATGACAATGTTTAAGATGTTTATTTTCATCACGATACACAAAAATGGGCTGTCTTTGAAAACTAACAATTTCAATAGAAAACCTAATAATAGGAAAAACGAAGCATTCGAGGTTGGAAATTAGGCCCACGAAATTAACACGACCCCTAGTATCTGCTAGATGAACAATCCATAGCCGATAATACTGATTTTTGTTTCGGAAATCTATATTTGGGGTAGACCGGGGACAATACTAACACTTTTTAAACAATGCTCAATTTTACACAAACAGCTTAAATATTATTGAATACTCATTCAAATCTGAAAATATACTCGTACATTCATATTCTAAATATTTATCTGGTATTGGTGTTATATTGAGTTCATTAGATCATACAGAAAATCCAGTTTAAATTAAACATGTACTAGTACAGTTGACCCCTATCCTGGGTCAATTGTAACATAACTGACTTCTTAAAATGTACGAAACGACACACCTAGATTTTGTGCAAAACTATTTAACCGATCTCTCACTTGACAAAACTAGAGCAGTGAATTGATTACTTAGAAACAATTTCTTTTATTACTTGCCTTTCCGAGTGATTCCATTATTCAACCCTGAGCCTGCAAAAGGTCAAAGACGACTGTTCACAATGCACCCTACTTGAATACCGTTTTTGAAGGTAAAGAACTCTAATGTTAAGTTAAATGCTAATATATTGTTATTTCATTCATAAAAAGATTATAGTAATACCGACTATCTTTTGCTCTAAAAACAAAAACCCAATATCCCATCATACATACTTCAATTAACAGTCATATTCCATATCAAATTCACCTAACAGTTCATTTGCCATTTATAACTTCCCAGCTACACATTTTACCTTCAGTAAACACTATATGCCCAGATTCGTAACCATATCACCAAATCTATTTTTTGCTGTTCAAACTTCAATTCGACAGTCTGTGAACAAAATTAATAAGCAATTGTCTAGTGACGCAAAACAATATTAACTCCATTCAATAAGGTAATATCTAATAAAGTAAGCAATTGGCATCATAGCACCAACTGGCTTGATGGTGATTCTGGTTTTAATTACCGGTCAAGCAAATTTAGGAATGTTTTTTTCTAAATTGCCATAGTTCTTGAAGAGGCAGTTAGGTCATACTTAATCGTGCTTCGTAAGGCACGTTAAACCGTTTGGTATAAGGAAGGTTTGGTGTAACTACCGAGGAAAAGCCTGAAATAAGCCACTAATATTGACTAATTGATATTTCGTTTAGCACCGACTTTATGGGTGAATTCCCTGACGCTTTTCGTCAAAACATTTTTTTATGTTTGATTTTTTAAATTTCCTGATGTCGGCCAGTCCTATCTTATTTTTCTACTGTGAGTCATTTATCAAATACAAATGAACCTTACTTTTATCCATGCCCTTTCGACAAAAATTCTGTCCACCGCCCGGGTCAAAAGTTATCACTCGTAAATGCGTAACGCGTCGTATTAAAAACCTCGTGTTTCTTTTGATTTTTAAGATTATAATAACAGATTATGGTTGAATGATACAAAAATCATAGAACAAAAATAATAATTTATCTAATAATCATACTAAAGTTGCGTGTCAAATTAGCTAGCATAAAATTGCAGATAATAAGTTTTTAATAACTACCTATATTATAAATGCAAGCGCTTGTAATTTTAGCGTTTTAAGTGCATTTAAGGATGTTTGTCTATGTTTCAGGCTGACAAAAGTATTGTAATTTTTGTACAATGTAATGACTTTTGCCAGTGTAATAGCCAATTGACATGATTTTTTTTTCTGAACATTGATGACATTGTTTGTGTAATTTTATTAATTTGTTGACTTTTAAATTTATTATTTCTAATATGATTTTTAATTCTATAAATTGTATGATAATGTTCTCATAAATTTACATGCCTACGACATAGGGCAGAACCTTGTTGGCACTTGAATTCATTGTTTTCCATCTCAATGTACTACACAATGTTGTGCAAATAAATGTTTGACTTTGTCTTTGACTTTGACTTTGCATTTAATATTATTTACGGTAACTATAAATATTCATATGTAAAAAACTGTATTTATTTCAATTTTTAAATTAAGTTTATGAATTCTTTAACATTGTAAATATATTTAATTTAAATAAATTATAACAAAGCACGGTATCTCTTTGTCATTCAATACTTACTTTACGCGATGAACATGAAATATGTTTTAGATAATGTTTATATTTCTGGAAAGGATCTATGATCGAAAATGATCATAGATATAGGAAATCACTAATTTTTTTCACAGCGCAAGATCAGGGTTCTTAGACAAAGTAACATCGCTTCGTACCGAAACGATATCGAAAGTCGTCATCGTCTCTGAGATATCGAAAACAATTTCCTAGCCAACGTAACACGATTGTCGCGATCGTTGTGTCGAATTGTTTAATCGATAAGAATCAAAAATATTGTCTATGGTATCGAAGATTTAGCTGTCAGTGTCAGTCAAGAAGTGTCAAATCGGATCAAACTTATTTGTTGAGAGTTTTTGGCGGGAGTTCGTGAGATACGTTTGGAGTCCGTTTATTTTATCGAATTTTTATTGTTTAAAGTGATTTTTGGGTCGTAAATGTGGTGTTATTTTGCGAAACAAAGTGTCGTGCTAGTGAACAATATACAGTTCGGTGAAATAACATGGTGTATGGGTCGTAACCAAGAAAAGTGGACCGTGATTTTTGCGCGGGAACGCGAACAGTTCACCTCTTTCTTGGGGACTTCTCTTCATTCCTTCAATCTCTCAACTGTCTCCAAAAACTCCATCGAAGCATTAAAACGTCTAACATCAACGTTTTAATGCAGAAATAAAGACAATATTACTACTAAGAATTGGCTGTATGGACAAGTATCCGAGGCCGTTAAACTTATTAAAGGAAAAACTTATTTGTTGTTGTTTTCAAAAAGTATTTAATGTTAAGATTAAGTGAGTGTTGCGTTTAATCATTTTTAAATTATAATTAAAACAATATTTTGGCAAGTGGTAAGTGAATAATGTGTTATTCTTTTAGATGGTGTCCAAAACTTAATGGTATTGAAAATAGATTTATTTTTTTATTATTGTTGTATAGTATAGGTAAACTAAGAAAACGAAGATGCTTAACTCAAGTTATTACAAAATGCGACAACCAGCAACATAAGTACCTAGATGCCTGCATTACTTAAGATCAAATAATTGGTATGAATGTAAAATTTCTTACCTTTATTTCCAGGGGAATTTCAGGGGAACCTTTTAATCCGGCATGGCACTTTAGGTCGTTACATAATTTTCTAAATGATCTTTTATTGGATGATGCAATGTTGGATGAACAACAATTCCGGCATATCCTCAATTGTTTCCAATCGCCGACAGCGACGGTTTGCGCGCCTCTCCCAGGTGTTCTCATTGTGTGCAGCCCACAATAAACGTAAAGAATGCATTACAAACGATCTGCGATAAAACCTCTAGCACAGAAGAAATACTTGAAATGAAAGTAAATGTAATCACTCCGTGTCAAAAATCTGCTGCTGAATGAAATCCGGCCATATTGTTTCTTTAACGACAACGTTTTAACATGCGTTTCGCTATCTTTTTTGGCAATCGCGATCGAAACGAAGGCGAACACTGAAAGTGCTGCTTGTCTACGCATTTGTATGGGATAACTACAAAAACAATTCGTTACTTTATGGTTTCGTTACGAATTAAAACATTGTCTACCAACTTGCGATAACGATGTCGATTGACCACGTGATTTAACGCGACTTATGTCAATCCCATACATTTTAGTCTTATCTAACTTCGTTATCGTTTTTAAATTGTTACTTTGTCTAAGCCCCCAGTAAGACCTTTGCACATTGATTAAAACAAAATAAGTCATTGGTTCTTCGTAGACCACAGCTAGCTAAATGTCGTGTCCTACTAAAGAAATTAATTGAACACCATTTATTTTAGCCACAAAATCGTTGTACGTAAATATTTTTTAAGAATAAGCATGATTTTTTAAATCTTAATTATAAGGGTTAACCCAGACCTTTTTGTTATTGTTTGATGTAATATTAAAACATTTAAACTTATAGACAACAATACCGAAGCTCAAATTTTAAGTTAGGCACTAAAGCAAATTTATGAATGATTACTTCAAATAACACAGGAGCTAACAAACAATATAAAATTTGCCTATTTCATTAATGATCTATATTCCGGTTTGTTAGCTAACACTATGACATAGTTAGCTGATTCCATCTGATTATGTTAACACTTTGCTCAACGACTGTAACATTCAGTAGCGATACTAAATCGTTTATTCGTTAAATCTTGTCAATATACACCACACTTAGTAACCACTCTTAGTACGTAACAACAATAACAACGTCTACAAGGTCGTCAGTCTCAACTTGTCATTTTTTAATTTAAAAGTTGCTATATAATATAACAAAACGTAAGTTTTGATTGAGGTATTAATACGATTGAACACGATACTGATTACAGGTACCGTGTAAGTAAGAATAAGACTCAAATGTTCTAATGGTGTACTTAGATCTAAATTGAACATTGAAACGTTCATCTTTATTCCAGTACAAACTTCGAATGGGATAAGTTAAAAACTTACCTGTGCTAGCCGCAGCGATGAACAATGTGATCGCAGCCCAAGGCATTTTCAGTGAACAACTTACACACCACACGTCATACAGTACAAAACCAAAGAAACCGGGAAGGCAACGAAGTTTGCCGACGAAACTTTTCCGGGAGAACTGAATATGGTGCGACACTCTATATCTGGATCCCGCGAGAGACTACCGTCCGGCCGGCAAGTGCGCGCGACCTGACGGTGCCCAACGCGCACGCGCTCTCGTGACCTCTGAACTATTAACATTGCATTTAAAAAATGCGAATAAAACATGTTGATGACAGTGCTTTAATTTGGCATCGTTTCCAACAGCATTCGGCAATCGGCTGTAGTAATTAAAATACTAATTCAAGAATCATGGCAAATTTAAACTGACATTAAATAGGGCACCAATAATTTATTATAAATAATTTTTGACAACCTCCACGGTGGAGTGGCGTACACACCGGTTTTCGATGTGTCGCCTGAGTCTGTCTCCGAGGTCCTGGGCACGATTACTGGACGGGTTAATGTAGAGAAAAAGTCTTTTTCTGTATTTTCGTGGGTTTTGGTTTTTGTTACGTTGTTTCTTATTCCACAAAACTAGTGCTTTTACTAGTTACCTGCTTTTACTAGTTACCTGCTTTGGGGACAGTGTGACCTATTAGTGTTTTCCACATTTATTATTTATTGGATTTAGATGTTTCTTAAATGCACGTGTCATGCAACGCCCCGTTGGTCTAGTGGTTTAAATACTGGGCCAAGATCTCGGGGTCCCAGGTTCGATCCCCGGGTCGGGCAACAAAAAGTTTCGAATTTTCGAACGTTGCTCGGGTTTGTGATCACCAACCCGCATTTGGCAAGCGTGGTAATTATGCCAGTACACCCATCATTGCTGTGGTAACATGAATTCAATGATGGAGGCCTTTTCCCTGCAGTGGGATGATTATAGGTTGTTACTTTACTTTACTTTTACTTTTTTACGTGTCATGTTTATAATAGAAATACTGAGAAATACTTTGAAAATCCCTAAGATATATAATTATTATTTTTAAATATGAGGTTACAGTGATTAACACAGGCATACCAGTGGCCACAACTTAGTAATCGACAGGAGAAATTAATTTTTTAACTTCTAATTTGACCAATAAAAACATGTTATGTGGGCTGTGATTACGGGAGTGGGTCAGCAGAATGGACTATTAGCTAGTTTTTTTTAAATCTATAAGCAATTTGTGGGAGTGCTAATGCGTTGGTTTGGTGGGCGGTGTCTCCAGTTCATGCATACTGTAGTTTGGTGGGTGGATCGTTGTTGATCGAAGTTTAAGAGACCGCTCGACAAATTGATAAATATCCGCTGGTGCGGAATCCAAGTCGTCAGGGTATAATGTCCTATGATTGATGCAGAGGTCTCTTGATAATAGCTGGTCTGTAACCTGTAGTTCTTTGGTAATGGGACCTCTTTTGCTCTTTTTCTTTCTCGGTTTATTGCCAAATACTTTATTATGCGATCGATTTAAATCGGGTTCGAAACCGTGTTTAGTAGGGACGCCCACTTTCTAGTTTATTCTGCAAATGCTTATTCAAGGACATCTTTAGTTGATCCAGAAACTCCAGATCTTTTCTGTTATTGTAAACTCGACTTTAGTTGTTGACTCATAAAGCCCATTCTACATGTTTTATGTTGTAATAATTTCTCGGACGCGTGCGCAGTCATTTTAGATAAAGGTATGTGCGTAGCGTAGTCTATTGTATTCACCTCACGAATCTAGTTTATTTATAACTATAGCTACAATAACCCTTAAGAGATCGATTTGTACTCGTATGTAATGAAAGTTTATGCTCAGTTATCATCACACGATCATTATTTTTTAAACTAATTTCGTCAGATGCCTTACTCTGTAACACGTAGCGTACACGTAAATATTTACGGATTTATCTAACTCTTTCAGATACTTTAAGAAATCGGTATGAGTGACAAGGACAGATGTATTCGAATAAAAGTACATTGTGTTGCGGAGTAAGGCCTCAGATTCCTTTTAAGCATGTAGGTATGCTGTCTGCGTATACAAATCAAAATCACAATGTTTCCGTAGTCAAATATCGGTTTCCTACTCTTATTTTCTTAGATCACAGAAATATTGATCTTTTGTTGTTGTTACCTACTTTGCTGATGCACAAGGTTAAAGATAAGATTGATAATGTTTTCCATTACGCGATTTATAATAATCAGGCAGTAAACAAATGATTAATATCTTCTATACTATATAGTAATAGCTGTTGCCCGCGACTTCGTCGGCGTCAATTTCTGTTATTATGATCGCGATTATTTAGCAAGATTTTTCACAAATGCTTCGCTCCTATTGGTCACAGCGTGATGTTATATTATAGCCTGAAGCCTTCGATAAATGGACTATCCAACACAAAAATATTTTTCACCAAATTTTGTACACCGACCAAAACGCTGTCGGCCATTATTGGTCTATATATGTACTTATTGTCTGTTTATGTGACGAAGTACGAGTCAAAACAAACTTGACATTTAACCAACATTAATATTTGTATTATCTGGGTTTTTGAATCTAACGCCCATGTTTACTAGTATCAATAAAAAGATAAATAAGTATCAATTACACTCGTATTTGGGGATGATGCAAATATTAAACCTGAATCATTGCACTTTCTCAGTCACCTATTTCAAAAATGTCAATGTCAAGTTATAGGAACCTACCTTGTCACTGTCCCAAGATATCAATTACCGACAACGTTAAGTATCTGGGCGTAGTAGTCGATAGTGCCCTTAGCTTCAAATACTACCTAGATCTACTCTCTTCCAGGACCCGGAAACTTATATATATTTTCAAAAATCTCCGCCACATTGCTGAGAAATCAATTATTAAATTAGTATACCAATCCCTCTGTCAGTCAATCCTCTCTTATTGTATTACGGTCTGGAGAGGATCTTGTAAAAGTAGTCTCATAAAGTTGGAAAGGGCTCAGCGTGCAGTTTTGAAAGTGGGCTACTCCAAGCCATTAATATATCCCACCAGGGATCTTTACTCTGAAGCCGATGTTTTGAGTGTTCGTCAATTATTCGTATTAAATACCGTGCTAAAACAACATTCTATAACAAGTTATGATCCAAACCTAACTGTCGACAAACGACGCAAACATATAGTCTGCCGCTCAAGCACTCAATGGACTACAGCTTTTGCAAGAAGATTCATTGGTTATATGGTAGCTTTTTGTACAACAAAATTAATAAAAAAACGAACATATATCCGCTGACTAAATATCAATGTAATAAAAATACAACTAATTTGTTGAAACATTTAGATTATGACGCAACAGAGAAATTGTTATCAATGCACACACACACACACACACACACACACACACACACACACACACACACACACACACACACACACATGCACACGCACACAAGTAAGACACTAAGCACTTTTTTAAAATTATAACATATTGTTTTGTATTCCCGCTCATTGCATGCATACCCTCGGTCCGGATGTGGAGAGACTGGCAATCTGTCATACGGGTCTCCTAGTACAGTCGCCAGTCTCTCACTTAGATAGACGTTGACATTTTTCATGTTACCTAGATATATGTTATATAGTAAGTCTCTGTGAGAGAAGAAATAAATAAATATATTATTATTAAGCTATTGCATAGCTTCTATCGCGAGCCTTGAGCGCGGGGACCGAATCCAGAAATTCCGTAACGAAAAAACCTCACGCTCCCCACTTCGACCGGCACAGCGGTGATACGGCTATTCGACGAGGTGCGTGCGGTTTGACGAGGCGTTTGCCATTCGACGAAGTGGGTGCCGTTTAACTAAGTGGGTGCCGTTCGACGAAGTGGGTGCCGTTCGACAAGGCAGGTGCCGTTCGACAAGTTGGGTGCTGTTTGACGAGTGGGGTGCTGTTTGATGAGGTGGGTGCTGTTTGACGAGGTGGGTGCCGTTCGACGAGGTGGATGCCGTTTGACGGGTGGGGTGCTGTTTAACGAGGTGGGTGCTGTTTGACGAGAGGGGTGCTGTTTTTCGAGGTGGGTGCTGTTTGGCGGGTATGCTGTTTAACGAGGTAAGTGCTGTTCAACGAGCGAGGTGCTGTTTAACGAGGTGGGTGCTGTTTGACAAGCGGGTGCTGTTTTACGAGGTGGGTGCTATTTGACGGATGGGGTGCTGTTAAACGAGGTGGGTGCTGTTCGACGAGCGAGGTGCTGTTTAACTAGGTGGGTGCCGTTCGACGAGTGGGGTGCTGATTAACGAGGTGGGTGCTGTTCGAAAAGCGGGGGGCGTTTGCCATTCGACGAAGTGGGTGCCGTTTAACTAAGTGGGTGCCGTTCGACGAAGTGGGTGCCGTTCGACGAGGCAAGTGCCGTTCGAGAAGTTGGGTGTTGTTTGACGAGTGGGGTGCTGTTTGATGAGGTGGGGTGCTGTTTAACGAGGTGGGTGCTGTTTGACGAGCGGGTGCTGTTTTACGAGGTGGGTGCTGTTTGACGGATGAGGTGCTGTTTCACGAGGTGGGTGCTGTTCGACGAGCAAGGTGCTGTTTAACGAGGTGGGTGCTGTTTGACGAGTGGGGTGCTGTTTAACGAGGTGGGTGCTGTTCAACCAGCGGGGTGCTGTTTAACGAGGTGGGTGCTGTTTAACTAGGTGGATGCTGTTTGACGAGCGGGGTGCTGTTTAACTAGGTGGGTGCTGTTTGACGGGTGGGGTGCTGTTTGACGGGTGGGGTGCTGTTTAACGAGGTAGGTGCTGTTCGACGAGCGGGGTGCTGTTTAACGAGGTGGGTGCTGTTTGACGCACGCAAGCTATGCAATAGCTTTACCGCGGCAGTCTCCGAGTGCCACACGTCTTTTTTTTATTATTATTATAGGTAACTTTTATAGGTACTTACTCGTAAGAACCGCCATAAAGTTTGCTTAGAATCTTATGACGTCATTATATGACCGACAGCGGCGACAGCATTTTAAGAGTGCAAAAAGCAAAGCTATTTTTTAATTGAAACTATGTGGCAATCTTGCACTTTTGTTAACTGAAATCGATAAATATTGGTATTAATTTTCTAAGTGAAATACTGCAGAAACTATTAATTTTTTTGCGTCAAATTTGATGTGAGTCACTTGACTGTGAATACTTAGCCTATTCGTGTGTTCATCTGTTTGTCACCTAACTCCTCCTTATCTCTCGGATTCTCGGATCCTCCTTATATCTGGAACGATTCGGATGCAATTTTGTGTACATACGTATATTTCGTCTCGTTCCTGGATGGTTCGAAAACACGATTGGGCCCGATAGGCGGCGCTTAACCGCTTAACAGACAGTTTGCCGGGTCCGCTAGTTTTTATATGAATCTACATACAAGATCAAAACGATGAACGTCAAAGTAAGTTTAAGTAAGAGACATAATATATGACTCACACCATCGTAACCCAATTTCTTTAATCACTTTGGCAAAAACCTTGTCAATTTTTATAATCTTTCCGCCTACATCTGATATTATTAGGTATGTGAAGGTTATCACAATAAGTCTTAATTGTCTTACAAGTGAATCCCCTTGAGTGATTTCCGTAAAATATGATTTCAAATCATTAGGCCCAAGGTATTTTTATTTAAACATCAAATTTCAACTTTGATAAAAAATGAGGTTAATTGCAAAGTAAAATTTTGTTATTATTGATTAGTACATAGGTAAATATCAAATGTATATGTATTTAATTATCTAATAGATAAAAATCAAAATGCTTTTAGCTTAAGTGAGTTGATATTTTTAATAAGTGACTTATCGGATATACATGAGTCATTTATTGTGTATCATATTTTAAAAAGTATTTATGTTTACAGAGACAAAGATTTTTTCAAAGCTAAGTTAAAATACTGCAATGATTTATAAAAACTGCTGACTACAGATAATACAAAAGTATAGATAAATGAAAATTTTCATTTCAGAAATGACAAAGTAATAAAATCTGAAAACTTGGTACCTAAGGTTAAAAGAAGACAGTTAAAAAAGGCTTTCTATGTGTAAAGATTCTGAGACATCAATAAAAAAAATTTTGCTTATTAAAATTTTTTTTTTTGTTTTTTCATTATTAACGATGATGTAGTAAAGCGTTTGTTTTGCCTAACTAGAAACAGTAGTATTCAGTAGAATTGATGTTTATGAGACATCGAGGCTAAATACACAGATAACCCTTTACGTTTTTTTTGTCTCTCATGAGAGTAAGATCCTCATTTGACCGAGTTATTGCGTATCGCATAATTCTATTGCCAAGTAATTCTGGGTCAGCCGGGAGAGACCCGCATAACTTATCCCACTTGGACGAACCACCGAGACCTTCTGCCAACTTTCTTACTGTATGCGTCAACCCCCAAACTATTGACCTATAAACCCACCGCCTTGGAATGTCGCAGACCAAGTGATTATTACGACATTATGATACTTACATCCCCTGAAATACCTTTATAACTGCTATCCGTGTCCCTTTAGGCATCAATTGAAAATACTGTTATTAAAACTTATCTCTGAACCGGGATTTACAATGCAGTGTTATAATTTATAGGTAAAAGCTTTTTTCCCTTCCCGACGTCTGCCCGCGACCATGATTCGTGCAATCGGATCGAAACGTCGGGAAGGTAAATACGATTTTACCTATAAATTATAACATTGCATTGTAAATCCCAGTTCAGAAATAAGTTTTATGTGTAACAATGCATAAAGAAAGTTTAAAAACCTATAATACTGTTATTATATTAATTTATCTAACGAACAAAACTTACTTGGCAAAGGATAGTAATTACTTTCGGAATTTCCCTTTTTAATCTTAAGTATTACTATTAGTGACAATGTGTATAATATCGATTACTTTTGTACTTTACAAAACCACCCTTCAATGGATTTCTGTAAGAAAATTTAAAACTCTTTAATATTAACAGTTACTTGAGCCCATTTTGAGATTAAAGTAAAAGTTTTCTAACGATAATCCCTCTAATACCCTCTAATCTTCTTAGGAGTCAAGTACTCGTACCTACCAGCAGCGGGCCGACGCGACGTACCCATAGATTCTCTACAAAAATTTCCAATTCTGTTTCCTTCGAGGTATTCTTAATAAAAATTAAAATAAATTAGTAGCTCTAAATCTTTGAACAAAATTATAGGGAAAATGAAGCCAATTTGGCTACAATTTCTAAATTATAGATACCTAGATTGTAAAAGTTACGTGCTTGCTATACTATCCCAACCTACTTTTAATCTACCAGTACATTTTAGGTTTTCTTATGTATTTAATATTGGTATGAGTGACTGACTGACTAAAATCTATATATAAATGTGTGTGTAAATATAAAAATATAAATACGTATATGCTAACCCGTTAACCTCCTAAGTCCTCTTCTTTACCAACTTTCTGCCCTTCGATCGTTTTTTTAACGAATGACGACATTTACTATAATCAAAAGATATTAATGAAGTGGATGAGGTGTTCTGTTATACTGCAAATTTACTCATAATATTAGGTGCATTTAATGAACCCTAAGTAAATTTTATACTAAGAATTGTGTGTTCAAACGAAGGCCTGATAAACTGAAATATTATTAGCTTCTAAGTTTGGGTAGGTATCAATTCCCAAAAACCAAAAACCATCTGATGATGTGGTAAAAATTTAAGAATTAAATAAAATAGTTTTTCAAGTGAAATTGGTCGTTTCTCATTCAATTGTAATCGAAATCTCTTGGTAACAATAATACGGTCAAGATCCTAACTAAACTGTAAGATTGGCAGAATATACCGAGTATATTGGGACCCTTATCGTAGAACCTGACAGGCGACGCTTCTGGAATATATCAGCGAACCGTGAACGCTAAACAGGGGGCCAACCAAGAACACAATTATATTTTTTCTTTCACGGTTATATCTTGATTTGTTTCAAACATTTCTTTTAAAATTAAAGCATCATACAATTTTCTGACCTTAATAACTATGCAAGTCAAGGTTCCAAATCAAAGAAAAAACAGTACATATTAGCACGATCGATATAGATCGATTTTATCAAATTGATGATCAAACTTCACTGAAGATAAAGAAAATGTATTTTTTTATCTAAACATTGCTCATTGATAATCAACTAAAATAAGTTGATTCGGTTTATATATAAGCAGTACTTTCTCTAATAATTCATTAAGTTGAGAAACTAGAACAACCAGACATGTTGAAGCTAGTGCTTTGTTTATTTGCTATTTCGGGTAAGCTTCTACGAGTACACTGTTCCAAACTGTGACGTTCCTTCCTGTTTGTTTTTAACCAGTTCAAAAAATCCAAATGGTGGAATAAATGGAACCTACTTTATATCAAAGTTCGTCCCGTAGATACAAGTATAATGGTGTTTGTTTACTAGAGTACAAATTTTTGAAATTCTGACTATAGTATGTTTGGCTATTTTCACTCGTCACAGAAGATTTTGATTCTAAAGTAAATGTTTATAATGATTACGTAATAATATTAATCAATTTTGGGATTATGTCAAAGTTGGCTCCGGTTCAAATTAAAAGAAAACATCAGCCTTTTAAAAGATAGATAGGACTGAAATTTGAACTATACCAAAAATATATATTTTAAAGTCTAAAATAAATAAATTTCCTTTGTCGTGCTGATTATATATGGTCAACTATGTAAACAAACTATGTACGGTCGGTCGGCTGCATCTGAATTATTAAATTTTGTTAATATTTTAGCTAGTATCACCCAAAAAAGTATTCCTTTTTTTTTATTTTTGGGTATACAGGATGAAATTTTCATTTATTATAATACTATTCATAAGTTTCTGGTTTTCCCTTACCTACCCTTACCATACCTTAACATTCTTAGGACCGCAAAAATTTAAAACTATTTTGCGAAAAATATTTTCGGGTGAAAACTTGATTTACATTTTTTATCCCATAAATGGGCTCTAAATACGATGCTAAACGCCTACAAAAAATTTTGAAGATGACGAAAAAGTCATCCTGTATATTTGACATAAAGTGTGCTAAAGTGAGTTACACATAATTAAGGATTTCGTTTTAAATTTCATGGATTAGATTAATTGGCAATTCCCTTTACTTATCCACATGCTTCATCGAAGTCCTATTTCTCACTCTCAAACTTCTCAATAGTCAATTTGATACTGTTGTCTTGCGTAATAGGTTTCTTTTTTTACCACGACTTTATCTACGAACATATTGTAGCATATTATGTATGTACAAAAGCGTAATATTTATATATTTTATTATGTTGTTGATAAAATATTTTTATTTTAGAAGTAAACCATCCCTAAGAAAAATCTATTAAAACATGTGCTTAGATTAAAACCTTAACAAACCTTACCAATGTTATTTTACATTTTCAATGTTTTAGACCCGAGTTCACCAATATTTAAACAGCCGGTAAACATAGATTGACGATTAATTTGACACATTTCCCATACAAAATATGTCAAATAATATTTTAAACGCTGTTTAAACTTAAACGTCTGTTGGTGAACTCGGGCCTAAAAATAATTGCTACGTACCATAATACCTATCACAATTGTGGGCTATATCTATCTATCTAATCTAATCTAGCCTCTGGCTCCCACTGCTGGGCAAAGGGCACAAAAAAAATTATGCTATGTATCAAAAAACGCTTTTTTTTTCAGCCTTGTCCGAAGCAAATTTTAATGACCTCTCAAGAATGGGGTCCCGGAATACGTATTCCCTTTACACAAGGTAAATATGTACTTAGCTTCTTGTTACTAATTTCTACCTACAAGGTAAAGGATAATCCGTTTACGTTGTCAGTAAATGTTTTAGTAGGATCCTTTTTGCTATGGTGGCTTTCTCTACACTCGTTCTTACTTTCTTTTATAATATAGATATAGTTAATAATATCTACGTGAAGCTGGGAAATGCAGCGCTAACAACTAGTTCTCAAAATTTTTGCTCATCTGCCGAACGACGCTTGAAAGCAATAAACAGTCAATAGCGTAGTTCCAAATAATTTCCGTTATGAATAAAACACCAGAGGCGATACCTCGTATATATTTGGTCATTTAAAATTGGCCCGAGTTATTTGAAGTTATTGTACAATCAAATAAATTTCTAATTATATTATTTTGTATTGGCAGTCGTTTGATAGCAGCAAAAATATTTCGATTCAGAAAGATTTGACAATCAAGGTAACCAGTAATTAATGTTTAGTTAGAATCCAATTTCAAAATAATAAATTTTTCTTACGAGTATCAATGATTCATGATCATACCTAATTTTTTTATGTTACAGAGAAAACATTCGGCAACCTTACCCAGTGGTGACAGTGACAGACTTAACTAATACTCCATTCAACTCTAGCAACCTTGTCGTCATTATCGTTCATGACCACGAAGGCAGTGGGACCACTTCTCTCAACCCATACTTAAAAGACGGTAAGGTTATCCTTATTTAAACCTAACAACGAACTAACAATCTGCAGTCGTACGCAGCATGCCGTGCTGATGCAGACGCGCATGAGTTTTTTTTTATTCGGAACACTAACAGCCCTGATACATTTCATGAGAACGAATTTTCTTATAAACTTAGCCATTTAAAGGTACTGACACAAAGAAAAATTATAAACACTGCATGCTCAATGCTCTTGGTATATGTTCAGTGATAGCATAATCGTGTTAGATAATTACTGTCTCATAAATCCTAAACTTAAATGATCATCATCATTAGCAATCATCAATATTGATCTACCACTGGAGACAGGACTCTCCAAACTGAGGATTTTGAAATAAACGCTAGGCATGGCAAGCGGGTTGACGATCGTTCCGCCAATAGTGGAGAGAAGACACTGCTGCCAACAGAACATGGAAAGAGGTTATAAAGGCTGTCTCGCGCTATTTGTATGAGAATCGATGTCGCCGTTTGCGCCCCACTACTACTTGTGCACATAATAAACACAAGCTTTCGCACACATAAACGAGTTCAAAGAACGCCCAACAAGCGAATGACAGCGCTCACTTACATTCATGTTTGGGCAGAAGTATTAGCATTTGCTCATAAGCTCTGTGGCGAGCTTGCCCCGCTTGTATCGCATTGCCAACCTTTTTTGTGTTCTGTGCTGCTGCCTGTCGTCTCTTGGCGAACCGACGCCACACGCCACACGACAACAGACTGCATGGTGTAAATTCGGTTATTATTTTCAGAAATCCTTGGTTATGAAGACGTCAACGTCATTATAGTAGACTGGTCTTTTTACGCCAATTTGGGGTACGATAACGCGGTAGCCGCAGTTCCAAGTATCGCTGAATACCTTGCTGGGTTTATAATAAATCCATTGATTGCGGCTGGTACAACCACGGATAATATCCACTTGATCGGTTTCGGCCTTGGCGCACACATTTGTGGCATTGCTGGTCGGGATTTAAATGGAGACATCGCCAGAATCACAGGTACATACATACAAACAGCAATTTAACTATGTTTTTAAAAGTCAAGAAGTCATCTGCGTTTTTTACACAAGTTGTTTTTTACATTTTAGCCTACATGCTATTCCAGTTTGAAATCTATCAATATGGATACAAAATCATCCATATATGTTCAGTCAATCTTAAAAAAAAAGTCTGCAAAGAACATCCATATAAACTTCTTTATTTATTTTAGTAAGATTTTTAATTTTGATAAAAAATATTATAACAACATAATCATGCAATGGAAATCCGTGAATTTAATTGAAAAATTAAATATATAACTTAGATAGGTATTATTGAATATTGGTGTCATAGTTGCTTTAAATAGTTATTCAAGTTGGGATCAGAACAATGTATGTGATGTTGTCTACATTTACCTTTTTTTTTTAATAGTTGCCGACTTCCTTTGCAGGTCTTGACCCCTCTGGAAGACTTTGGGGTGCTAGTAGCCAACGCTTATCTAGATCTGATGCCAAATTCGTAGAAGTGATCCACACTGATGGCGATGGTCTTTTTAACATCGGTATCGGCACAGCTTTGGGCCATGTTGACTTTTTCATGAATGGCGGTGGAAACCAGCCAGGGTGCTTGAGTCATAGATGTTGCCACGACCGAGCGTGGGAAATAATGGCTGCGAGTATGGGTCATAGGATCGTTGGCAACCGTTGTGACAACATGGTGCAGAATAACCTCAACCTCTGCCGTGGAGTAACTCTTGAAGTGGGCACCAACAACGTCAGTAAGGGAGGGTAAGAATAGTTTTCAAAAACATAATGTACTTTTACTAGTTTGAATGTCTATAGTTTGACAGTTTGTTATTTTACTCGTATAAGAAATATGGTTACAAGCAAAACGCTGCAAATTTTCTAAGAGCTGATTCTTGGATAAAAATATTAGGGATATATACAGCCTTGTATATACCTTACATACAAAGAAATTAATACCTACAAAAAGACTTCGCGACAAACGCGTAGTAAGAAATTGTTTGTATAACATTTTTGAACTTCTATTATCATCATCACCAGTCTATATTCGTACAGTTCTCTGAAAAAATAGGATTTTGCCAAAGCAAGACAAGTCAAAAACATCCTACCTAGGCTTAATTCATAATGCCAATATCAGTGTGTGATTATAAATGCTAAGGTGACTGACAAATTGTGGGTTCCTATTCTGTGAATCTCAATTTGGTGGTCTGGTATCATAGAATAATTAAATTCATGTTTGATTTCAGATCCGGAATCTATCGTGCTAACACTCGCAGATCGTACCCGTTTGTTTAAATCTAACATTTAAGTTCAAACTCTGTCAAGCAGTATTACATAGCTAGCACAGATGTGGCATAGCTTGCTATTATCAAATATCTTAGGCGTACATTTATTGATAAGAATTATTTACATTGAAAAATTGTTATAAGTGTTAAGTTAAGAATAAGATACAATAAACGGTAGTTTTATAAACTTACACACAAAATAAAAAATCATGAAAATATTTATACATATTGTTATAATTTTATTCACTACCTACCATGTCCTTATACCTCGTAAAAATTTTATTAGAAATTTTAATATGGATGCGCATCTCAATCTTTCATTACGAAACTATTCGTTGTTGATTTTCTCTTCCTACTTTCACTCAAAATGCAAAAAGTTCTTAAATTGTAGGTAACTACTTTAATGTTAATTAAAACAGTATTTATTTGAGAAAACTAATACTTACGACATGGTTGTCGTAAGTATTAGTAACAACAAAGAAAAAAAAACACCGAAGGTGATGACAGTTATTGAAAAAAAAACATAATTCAGTAGTCAATAATTGAAATTACTAGCCAAACCTAACCTAACTACCTACCAGCTACACAATCTATTAAGAGTATTTTAATAATTGCTCAAAGTGCATACCATATTTTACCAAAAAAAGTCTTGTACTCTTTTGTCTTTGAGTTTATTTAGAGCTACAGTATCACTTTTAATCCCTCAACCCCCAGGAGGCACGCGCGTGCCGCGATAACAATTGATTTCAATTGTGTCTGGAATAACTCACGATCGAGGGATTTAACTTGATTAAATGCACACCTTAATTGCACTTTTAACGCCTCGTGGTTTTAGAATTCCTCAACATGAAATAGTTCGGCGATATCGTTCTGTTGAATTGAATCCTTGGTTATGAAGCCAAGGAATACTCTTCATTTTGTAGTCTCTGGGCTCTGTGCAACCTCTCTTCACATTAAGGCTTGATATTCCTTAGTGGCAGCGTTTTTGAGTTTTTAAAACCTATCTGAGACTTACAAAACAGCGTTTTAAAGTCTGGAAAAAATATTTGTATTACTTAAAAATCTAGTCTAGTCACATACGTTATCGGTTACATGATTTGATTAACTTGGCTGCTGGCTTAGCTTGGATGCTCGGTAACTCTCAGCGTTGATATTTTGATAAGAAAAAAATATATATTCGATTGACCAACCTATTTTCAGTAAAAAATAGCACTAATAATCGATACCTAATGTCGGGTGAAAATTTTGATGGTGATTAAAAAGTAAAAAATATATAAAGTATAAAATAACTCTATCCCCAATCTTCAAACATTTTTATAACATATTAAACGCACAAATAACTATCTTACACAAAATAATTAAATAATTTTGAGTCCAAAACAAACAAACGTACAATTATGTAATCAATCGTCGATAATTATTTATCGGATTCGTTATTTATTTTTTATTGATATAATGGTGTTTCCTGTTGCGTTCGTTTCCTGTAATCTAATTGGCTAGCTCATTTGATGGTTCTTGTTTTTAACACTACAAAAGTACTTATAATAGTAGGTAAATTGTACTTGTTTGAAGGTAATGTTACAATGATCACTTAACGAATGCCTTAAAGCTAATCCCTAGATAAATTTACTCGCACAGCAAGGTTTCTGTCTTTAATGCCTCTTAGCTGGTCAGCGAACCATGAATAGGAAATGGAATACTCTAAGTACATTGTTAGATTACGTTCGTGAGTAGTCTGAAGTTTGATACCTTAAGACTATCTTTTCGAACGATGTAGCTACGCTCAATTTTACTTCCACAAATTCCAATTTGCAGCAAAAATCTTGTATGTTAAAAAAATATTGTGCAGCAACCTAATTGTAAGCAATAACACTACAAGTCAACGTTGAAAATACATTTACTTGAATTAAAACTTCTACTATCTTAGGTGGGACTCGAACCCACAATCTTACACTTATCAGATGACTGCTCAAACCATTGCGTTAACAAAACCAATATTACCTTAATCAAAATAACGTACAACGTTAGTACAATCATTATCTTATATCATCATCATCATCATCATCAGCCTATCGCAGTCCACTGCTCGACATAGGCCTCTCCAGCTGCACGCCACTTAGGTCGATCCTCGGCTTCTCGCATCCAGCTCCTGCCAGCCACCTTGCGCAAATTATCACTACTAAATACTACAAGACTAAATAAAATGTAGGCACACTATGTAATAGTTAAAATGCTTATTTACCTACCATCAAACTATGTACGTCAGTATTGTATTTTATACACGGCATAGGCGTTTAATGTCCGCTTTGATTTAATGGCAGTCATGAACCCAATGGGAACCCGGCTCACTAAGGGATTTGTTCACGACTATTACAAGTAAGTACCTAACTTAAAAATAACATACATAACAGTTCTTCTTCTTCATCGTTCCGCTCTTGACAGAGGGGTCGTGGTCATCACGGAGATTTTTAAGTGACACGCTTCACCACACGCCGCCACTCTTCCCGAAGAGCCGCTTTGCGGGAGCATTCGTTGATGGTTGCCGAACAACTAGTCTACTACATAACAGTAGAGAAAATGTATTTAATCTATTTAGAAAATTCTCTAAAAAAATAATTAGCGTTAAAATCTACGTTGATCTACAGGTTGTTAGGTAAATGGTATAACTAGTCAAAACCAACCTACATATGTTAATATATGCATACCTATATACTAATTTGCTATCATCATTTTAATTTCATATAACCAAAAATTTTGAGATTCCGATTTGTATAATTTTTTTATTCCAAAAATGCTGATATCTTTCTGTCTTCTCCATACTGTTTATATGTTTCGGCTTTTTTATACCATTAGGCGCCTAAGTACGCTGTATGTTTTCGTGATTGAGTATCTACTCACAAGTAATATAAATCATATAATATGTCTACATATTTATCATCAAGCAGTTTTTGTTTTTGTTGCCTAACCTTAAGAAGATCTTATAATGCCCTAATACTTACAACCATTCTCTTATTGGAAACAACGTTGAAATCGCAAACAAAATCTTTTTCCGTTTAAGCACAGATAAGATAATAAGTACTACTACTAATTAGTAGTTCAACCTTTTAAAACAAGGTATAAGGATTTAAACTTTCATGGTCACTATCACTAGAGTTATTTAATTCGGGGTTTATACCATGTACCTTATTTATTATGAGTTTCCGATATTTCGGCAAACGCACAGTGGCTTGCCGGATGAAGGAACATATTAAAGCGGTCAAGAAAAACGACACACAAAGGTCAGCCATCGCTGAACACCTTATACACTCGGGGCCTAACCACTGGATGGAGTTTCACAACGCACAGATAATTTCTTCAGAACAGCACTATATACCAAGAATGGTCAGAGAAGCGATTGAAATTACCAAATACAAAAATTTCAATCGCGAAGATGGTTTTAAATTATCTAGTGTATGGAATCCAGTGGTTCGAATTTGCGGTAACCGAAGAAAACCAAAAAATACTGTGTCACGATAGGATACTGTAAGTGTTGTGTGTCGAGAACAAAAGTGTAAAAATAGTGTGTTGTCAAACAGTGGTACCAGTGTCGTGTGTAATAAAAGACTACGACGGAGGGTAGATCGATTTGTCTGCTCTTAACAGCTACCCACCCGCAGATACAACAGTTCTCCCGTGATCATGGCGCTTGCAACAGTGCCAAAATATCGGAAACTCATAATAAATAAGGTACATGGTATAAACCCCAAATTAAATAACTCAAGGTATAAGGATCTTATGGATAAATCTGTTGTGCAGTTATGATGATCGGATGACTATTTTAATTCAATTCCGCCTTTTTGATTGAATGTTGTGACTGAAATGCAAAAAGCAATGGCAAACTACGCTATGTAAACAAGCTCATGTTTCAGAGTATGAATTGAACTTTTTTTCCGTTGTCGGGACGCGGACGGCGCAACTGAAACAAAGCTGCAGCGGTAGCTTCAATTCAGGATTTTACGGAATGAACTATCACTGAAATTGCTTAGCCCAGATCATAGTCCTCTATAAAGAAGTTTTGCTATAATCGTCACACTTGACAGGCACAGCGATCACAGTATAGCCAGTCCCCCTATGACTAACCCCCCCTCTTCAAATGCAAATTTTACAGACATGATCATCACTTGAAAATTCCCAGAAATGGAGTCCTGTGTCTCATGAATAGGTCTCGTGGGTTCATAGGTTTTTGACGAAACGAAATCGTAATTCATTCATGTCTATTGAACACATGTAGAATGTTGAATGTACGCTGCATAATAAACATGCAAACGTGACCTTTATTTTACTTTGTATCATTACTATTTGATATAAAATTGTTTTCAGTTTGGACCGGTCGCAGTCTCGTTAAGTAAGTGAGTGAAAATAGTACGGAAACAAGCTTTTTAATCGATTATATTCTAAGAAGAATATCTTTATTATTTTTCATATATTTTTTAAATTTCAACAAAATTGTTATGAAAATGACAGCTAAAAGCCTGACGGCAGACTCCTTTGTACAAAACACCCCTATAGTAAATTTTTACAACGGAAAATCGGTATTTATAACGGGAGCAACAGGATTTCTAGGAACGGTAAGTAATTTAAACGAGTATTTTTCTCTTGCTAAACGTGTTCTTTAATAAGTTCTGCGAATCGTAATTATATCGATACTAAGAAGAAAAACGCAAAAATCATATCATATTTATAAAAAATTCAGCAACTTACCATTTTATATATTTCTTGATAATATGGTAATTGATATAAAGCTATAAAGCTTGGTACGTTTAATTTATATTTCTGATTCTTTTTCTTCTTTCGGAATGGCTTTATAGGTGATATGTAAGACTTATTACAGTAAATCGATGTCAATCATCCACTGATCCAAAGCAATTAATTATTAGATATTGTACTTTAAGTACTGAACCAAACTAATAATGGGTGTGGTATCCTCAAAAAACTGGCCAAGTGCGAGTCGGGCTCGCGCTCGAAGGGTTCCGTACCATTGAATAGGTAAACACAGTAGGTACACATACTAAATATTATGTGAACATTTCAAGCGTTTACCTGTTGCTGATTTTAATAACGGGCAAATAGCGGCAAAAAAAACACTTTTGCTTTATAAGAGCCCTCCCTAAAATATTTTTTTTAATTTTATTATTTCTATTTTTTATCAATATTTAGAGTGTCTACCTGTTGCCATTATTGATATCGAGCAAAGAAAGGCAAAAAAATCGCATTTGTTGTATGGGAGCCCCCTTAAATATTTATTTTATTTCGTTTTTAGTATTTGTTGTTATAGCGGCAATAGAAATACAAAATTTGTGAAAATTTCAACTATCTTTCTATTGTGGTTCTTGAGATACAGCCTGGTGACAGACAGACGGACAGATAGCGAAGTCTTAGTAATAGGGTCCCGTTTTTACCCTTTGGGTACGGAACCCTAAAAGTCAGCCAAGTGGGTATAATTATTATTAATTGCACATCAAAATTAACAACTGTCTTGATTTAGTTTTTCATTGTAATTATTAACTGTTGTGCGTAACCTTAAAAATCAAACTAATTTTCAATACCTTGAACAAAATTTTTCTTCTCCAGATAAGTAGGTACATTATAGTTTAGTCGACAATTACTCTTTCATTTCACATCCGAGTAGGTAGTATGTTTTCATTGTTTCTCTGCTAATTCCGTTATAACTACTTATATCTTACTGCTGCAAACAGCCAATAATCAGAGGGCAGTAATACTAAGTCTAATAAAACTTGCACTTCAAAACATAATGCTAAAATAATGGGTCTCTGGATCGAAAAAAGGATGTTGCCAGACCCACAGTCTCTGAGACAGACAAACAGACGGATATGGCAAAGCTTTAAGGGTTCTCTATTGATAACGATACGGAACCCTAAAAACTCTTTATTCTGCTTTGACAAGAACCATAAAAAAATAAGTTAAATTTAATATTTTTATTGAAATAATCAAACATCAGTACCAAGTACAAAACCCTACTGTAATTATTAGAAACAATCTACATTTCTACATTCAGGTTTTAGAATTTTCTATACTCGTAGTGCATAATTACAGGAATAGTTTGCTGATTTACAATTAGCTAGAATATGAGAGTGTTATCTACTAGAATAAGGATTGCATCGTTTAAGTGGCAGTGGGCGGGACACATAGCGCGGAAACCGATGGCCGTTGGGGCGGAAAGGTTCTCGAATGGCGACCACGTACCAGACGACGTTCCGTGGGCAGGCCCCCTACAAGGTGGACCGACGATCTGGTCAAGGTCGCGGAAAGCCGCTGATGGATGCGGACAGCACAGTACCGATCGTTGTGGAGATCCTTGGGGAGCCCAGCAGTGGGCGTCGTTCGGCTGATATTATTATGATGATCTACTAAAACCCTTTTTATGCCAAGTATGTAGATCAACTAGGAATTGTGCAACGCAAATTTCTTAGAACTACTAATTATAGTGTTTTGACTCGAAGTCCTCCTATGACCTATAACTGCGGATGTTTTCACGCATGTCACTCGAGGCTAGGAGACTTGTTTTAGACCAAAGAGTGCTGTTTAATATTTGCAATAGTTAACTTGACTGTCTATTAGACCTCACAAACTCACAAATCAAATGTGCTCCCGCGTCCTTAGCCCGTCGCAACGTCTACGTGACAATCACGCCCATCATTTATTGAGCCTAATTTGTGTAGAACTAATGCTGAAAAACTTGCCCCACTTCATCGTCTTATGAGGTCCTATAATATGTATTTTTCAGATGTCGATTTGTTTAAACTTGCACCAGCGGCATTTAAAAAACAAGTAAAATTTAAACTAGATGAAATTATTATTAATACCAAGGCGTCTTAATGATATTGACTAAATTCTCAAATTTTCTGTTAATAGACTGCTTTGAGAAACTGTAGGTAGGTATCATCTAAGTACCAACAGTTGATAGATCTGTAGATAATTTGAAAAAGATTTTTAAATAATGATTCCGTCATTATCTTGTAATTTTGTATTCTTTTGTAACTTGTTAATTGAAATAATTATTACATTGCAACCTACATAATTTTCTATACATGTAATTCAATAATTTAGTATAAAATCAGAGGCAATATTTTTACGAGTAAGAAGGGGATAACGGGCCTGGTTGTAGGTACAGTAAGTAATATTAATGTAACAAAGTTTGTACTCGTGATTGTACAGACAATAGTCCGTCAACCATAGCCGTCAACCTTCCACAAAACGTAAAATTTTCTCAATTGATGTTGGACTTAAAGTTGAAAATTAATTTAATGACCTTTAACTTTTTGGGTAGGTTGAACTGCCGTTGTCTGTACAAGGCTGCCCGCCCACGTCCGATAATCGGTGACCGATTTTTTGTAGCAGAAAAATAGAACGAACTGATAGCAATGGAGCCACGCACACGTCCTACAAAAAATCGGTCATGATTGTGTATGCTGCTGCCTACTATAGTAAAATCGGTCCGATTATCGGTCCTACAAAAGTCGGACGTGGGCGGGCAGCCCAATTGTTTATTGTCCTGAAAGAATAAAAAATAAAATATAAACTCCTATCTTTAACCTAAAGAGTTTTACTTTTATATAAATATTAACATCAAATGGTATAGAAGGTAAGGTACAGTTTAAGAGGCACTTTGTTTATACTCGGAAAACGGAGAGCATTGTACTAGTTTATTTCCGTCATCTTGATAACATCGTCTATATGTGAGGTTTATGAAAGAAATCTTTTCCTAATCCAAAACCAAACTATTAGATTGTAGCAGAGTAGGTTATACGTTAGAAGATATCCGGACCTAGCTGCTTTGAATTTTTATTTAAGAGTAACGATACCTACACTTCAACTTCTGTTCAACAAATAAATCCCGTGTCCAATATTTTATAGCCGTGTATAAAGCCACCGCTAAGCTTTTTATTCCTGTTTTTCAGGTTCTTGTTGAAAAATTGCTGTTTTCTTGCAACGGAATAAATAAAATTTATGTTTTGATAAAGGGCAATGAGAAAACTATTGAAGAAAGATTTTCTGAGTACCTTAATTCAATGGTAAGTTATATTTTTATTGTTTTAATCCCTCAACCCCCAGGAGGCACGCGCGTGCCGCGATAACAATTGATTTCAATTGTGTCTGGAATAACTCACGATCGAGGGAATAATGCACGTCACTAAGTCCGGTCCTCAGAATTTTTCTTCTTCTGCCGCTAACACAGGCAAGCACAGATGTATGTAAATCATACCTAAACCTTGACGCTTTAGAATTTTAATAGAACACGTCTGCACGATCAGTTATTGATATTAGAGCCTAAATTACTGGTCTACTACAACCTTATTCGTCCAAGACTACAACCCTAGAATGTTTTTCTTTTGAGATTTATCAATTAGTTTAATGCTTAGATACTTGGCAAACATTATCCTAGTTTTCCTTTTTCTATAATATGCTGTCGTATAAGTGGTCTTGACGGTTATTCATAGTGCTTTTACATGCTATCTGCATTTAACCCGCCGAGACGATCGCACAGATGGGTCTATTTTACCTGCACCATTTGGAAATGACCGTATTTCTGAGAAATGTTGTGCGATAAATAAATAGTAGATAAAATAGTTTCGTAACAGACTGATTTTCAATTCAATTGTTTACCCAATATATGTGGCGATTTTCCACACAGATCTCTTAAACCCAACTCTACTATCGTTGTTACATATTTCGACTGTGCTGACGCCAGTATTAAACTAAACCCCGTCTGAATATAATATAAAGTAAACATGCTAAGCAGAAATTAATAAACAAGTTAAAATGAAAATAATGTTTACTCAGGGATTTATCTCGCGTTTGTTTAACATTTTATTTTTATTTATACCCACGTTTCTGACTCATTATATTGTTGGTGTTCACGGGTAGACAGCGTTAATAATACTTTATAATTACATTTCCAGTTGAAATTTTTCCTATGCAATAATAGGTATGTGTGTCAGAGGCCTTACTCCGAAACACAATGTCCGTATTTTCGAATCCATCTATCCCTATCACTCATACCTATGTCTTAAAGTATCTGAAAGAGACAGATATATCCGTAAATACGAACTTCGTGTTGCAGAGTTAGGCATCAGGAGCTAAAACCCCAAAAACTACGTACTAATCTTCTTTTACTTCTTATTATTCTTCTTCATGTATTAATAATAAATCAGAACTTCGAACTCGTCGTTCGTGCCTATCGAATGTTGTAAACGGCATGGATACATGTGTTCATTTAAAATGAAAGATATGTTTACGAGTTATAGTGCGTGTTTATTTTGCTTTTGACTAGCTGTTGCCCGCGACTTCGTCCGCGTCAATTTCTGTTATTATGATCGCGATTAAGAAATAAAATAAATATATAGCCTAAAGCCTTTCTCGATAATGGGCTATCCAACACAAAAAATATTTTTTAATTCGAACCAGCAGTTCCAGGGATATGCGCGTTCAAACAAACAAACAGACAAACAAACTCTTAAGCTTTATAATATTACTTAGTATATACAGGGTGAAATTTTAATCACCTTTCAAATTTTAATATATCAATCTATGAGACAAAAAACAAATGACGTATTTTTTCTTTTGGTATAGCCCAATACAAAAATGTCAAGATAAAGCACTTAGAAAATGTCCGCCGAAAATCTAAAATTTTTGATACTGCCGCCTAGCAACACTTCTTTTACGCGTTTTGCATCTCATTCATTCATTACGGTACTATTCATAGGTTTTTGATTGTCCCTTTATACCTTAACAGGTCTAGGACCGTAAAAATTGAAAACTATATCGCGAAAAATATTTTTGGGCGACATCTTGATTTACATTTTTTACTTCATAAATAGGCTCTAAATACAATACTGAACGCCTATAAAAATTTTGGAAAGTGGTTTAAATTTCATCCTGTATTTAACCCGGGGTTTCGCACACTTCACAGCGTTAATCGTCACGGGCAGACACTAAACTAGGTACTACTTTAATCCGTAAACATATCTTTCATTTCAATGTATAGTATTCGCGTAAACACAAAAAAACAGTATGTTAACCAGTGTGTTACATTTGTTTTAATTATAGGCTTTCCTAAGAATCAAGGAAAAGGACTCAGCTTTGCTGAAAAAAATCATACCCATCAGCGGTAATTTAGAAGAAAACAACCTTGGTATGAACAAAAACGACATACAAATACTTCAAAACGAGGTAACATAAATAATAGCCTAATTTGTCTTTAAAAGGATATAATAAATAAATACATAGATAAGTAAAACAAATGACACTACTAATCTATCTATTTAATACAGAAGTTTATTTAAAACCTTGTTTCTTTTAATTAAGAGGAAACACTAAGGGCGAGAGAATTG
This sequence comes from Anania crocealis, assembly GCA_949315895.1. Classification (NCBI taxonomy): domain Eukaryota; kingdom Metazoa; phylum Arthropoda; class Insecta; order Lepidoptera; family Crambidae; genus Anania; species Anania crocealis. The sequence continues at coordinate 6,870,607 of OX438856.1, forward strand.
AAAAATAGGTATTTGTAAAATGTATTGCTGTCGCGCGTGTGCCCGAACGCTTGCCCGCAGAGCGTGATAGAGACAACTTCATCTTGGACCGAAAATACCTACTAAAAGCACACAAAATCAACGTTTCGTAGTCCCCGATTCCTTTTCCAAAACTAGACCGATTTGAATACTTTATTCATTAAAAATTAAAGAAAGGCTTTGGCCGTGTTCGTATATATAGCTTTTCTTCTAAAATTTTGCCAAATTTGTTTCCTGGATGTTTGAACACAGCGGAAAATCTGGCGAAGTTTTTAGATTTTCGAAGGCTCATATCTCTTTTATTAATAAATTTATGAAAAAATAAAACACAGAAACATGCCAATAGTGGCCATAGATTTTTATAATAAAAGTTATTGCTCTATTGGCATTATCCAGGGAGGAAACTACGTTACGACTACGTTTGTATGGAAAAACGGCCCTTGTGTTTCCTCTTAAAGCAGTTTTCAACTATTTATATAGTGTTGTAGGTACTATTCTAACATCTTGTAAGTTTTAAATAAATAAATGAAATTCAATCCCAGGTGTCAATAGTATTCCATGCAGCTGCAAACCTGTTATTCAATATGAGCTTGGCCACAGCTGTTAACGTTAACACCAAGACGACTGAACGACTCATAGCTGTTTGCAAACGAATGCGGAATATTACTGTAAGTTCAATAAAATAATGAATCCTCAAATAGGTACCTAGTGAACGTTACAAAATATTAATAGCTAAGTTTTGTATCGGTGGATGTGTGGATTTTTGTTGCTCTTAAACGCGAAGTCTACTAAATGTATTTTATTTAAACCTTACATTATTTTAGCTCACACATCAAATTAACATATAGGTTATAATGTCCCAAATTTCTTGTAGTTTCTGTAAGAACACGGCTAAATAATTCCTTTTGTATGAAGACTCGTGACACAGATAATACTGCCGGTTGGATAACTTCTTTCTTAAACACATATTAATCGTTTCTCTTTGAACACAATTTTAAAATCAACTCGGACAAAGTACAATGTCTTTGAAAAGGCCGATCCAATTTTAAATTATTTTAAAAATGAAACTAATTTTAAATGATAAGGATATACTCTTAGACGTAATATCATCAAATGTTTTAGTACAATTTTTGGGCCTCATGCAGTCTTAGTAAGTCTTAGTAAGAGCCCAATTAAAAGTCTCAATCAAATTTAATAATTTTCAAAAAAAAAAATTAGATAACACTGCTTCGTTTTCCAGGTGGTTCAAAAAGCACGGTGTATATCATCATAAATAACTAGCATTTTCATTGCTAGAAATCTTTTAATAAAAGAAAACAACTTACGGCAAAAGTACTAGAATGTTTTAAATACGAATGATGATGCGATAGAAGAACAAGCCTTCGTGTTTAATACGCATTGCGATTCCCTGAATTTCCCCTTACAATACTTATTTCAATATTAAAACCTTTGCTCAGAGTGTCTGCCTTCATTTGAGCTACAAGTGCTTTTAAGTTTCGTTATCTTGAACTGTAGAAGATAGATCTACATTATTAATGATTTCTAAGAACATGGTTGAAGAAATAATGCTGTAATATTTTGTTGAATGCTTTTCTGAACTTATTATTCTAAGTATTATAATTGCTAAAGAAAGATACAATTTTCCTTTATAAATGATCTTTTGCAGGTTTTTGTTTATATATCAAGTGCTTATAGTAATGTCAACAAAAAAGTCATTGATGAGAAAGTATACAAAACTGGTGTTTCACTAGAAACAGTTTATAGGACGCTGGAAGTTAATAACACCAAAGGGTTAACAGATAATTTATTAGGTAAATATTTTTTTACTATAACACGATTGTTAAAGTTTATTTTATTTTATTATTATGTGTTTCCTAATTATAGATGGAAGACCAAATACGTATACGTATTCGAAAGCTCTCACAGAAGAATTAATTGAAAGAGAATTCAGTCAAATACCAGCAGCTGTCGTTCGTCCTTCAATAAGTATGTGATTACTTTACACTAACTATATTTAATTTTCAGTCATATTGGGTTTTCTTCTATTGCTACTTTCATATGACTCAGGAGCACCATCTTTATCATTTTTCAGTCATAGGTAAGTAAGTAGGTACTAAGATATCCATTTTATAAAACTGTGTACGCAGTTTATGCGTGATTGAGAGTATGTTTAAAAGTCGTTTAAGCATAATTTAAAGACAACCATTCAATTAGATTGTTTGTTTGTATATTACAGTAGGATCATCAGTAAAGGAGCCTATGCCTGGTTGGGTATATAGCTGGAGTGGATTGAATCGCGTCATTGCGGCTGCATGTAGGGGCCTATTGCTTATCTGGTATGGAAATCCCTCAGTCACGTTCGATGTCGTCCCAGCAGATTATGTAGCAAACCTCCTTATTGCAGTGGCTTGGGAAACTAGTAAAATCAGGTATATGCTAATTCTGTGTAAGTTCAAAGTTTAAATAAATTAAAAATGTTTACTTTCAAGTTTCATGTGATCACACTGCATTAACTGCATTTTCAGTTCATATTAACTTTTTGCCCGTCTGCGTCAGAAGGAGGGTTATGTTTTTCGAGAGTATGTATGTATGTATAATTGTTTGGCACGCCCTACAGCCCAAACAACATGGTAGATTTTAAAATAATATGAGTTGTCGTTAGATTTGTTTTGACTATGGAAGTGGCATACTTAGGTTATAAAAAATCCGGAATGTGGAAACGGGAAAAAGTTGGAAGCCGGCTCTCCGAGTCTACGGAACGTACGGGTGAAGTGCTGGCACCGCTGCACTGTACCTTTCCGTGATAACCGTGATTTACCTACTAAAAAGTTAAAAAACAAAATATATTAAAATAAAACAACAACCCGAATGCTAATTCAATTCGCAGATGGGAGGAATCATCATTATCATCAACCAAGCGGCCGTGGCTAGCTCAAATTAAATCCGCAGTCTGTTTGATTGGTGATTGTCCCCAACTGGGAATTGGATTCTGGGATTATTTTTTACTTTTCAGTTTTTATATTGTTGTTTTAGTAGTCGGGTTTGACTGCTAAAAAATCAGTCGTTTACCGTGTTGGTATTTTAAGTCTGTAAATGTAAAATAATTGGTAGGTCGGTAAATCGGCAGCTACTGACTTAAAGACAATGGTACAGCTGAAGCACTGATTATTTTAAATAGAAACACGGCTTTTTTACCAATTATTTTATTAATATAACTTTGATTTTCTCAATACACGACGCCCCGTTGGTCTAGTGGTTTAAATACCGGGCCAAGATCTCGGGGTCCCAGGTTCGAATCCCGGGTCGGGCAACAAAAAACTTTTGAATTTTCGAACGATGCTCGGGTTTGTGATCACCAACCCGCATTCGGCAAGCGTGGTGATTATGCCAGTACACCCATCATTGTTGTGGTAACTTGAATTCAATGATGGAGGCCTTTTCCCTGCAGTGGCATGATTATAGGCTGTTACTTTACTATACTTTACTTTCTTAATAGGCAAACAAGTGAACATGGAGTCAAAGTATTCAATTATGGTTCTGGACTACGAAATCCCATTGATATGGAACATATAATGAATTCTTGTGTCAAAAACAGTAAATATTTCGGAAGTGAGTATTTTTAATATTTAGAAAAATATATCCTAAACATACTCGTATTACAAATTATCCTCTGGAATAGGACACAAAATTAGAAGCATCAGCATGTTGAACCCAAGACAAAAATAGGAGACATCATTTAACTTGCAAAAAAAAATATATTTAACCTCTATAACTTGAAATTGTATTTATTTCACCTCTCTAACTTCAAATTATGTAGAACAAATTTTACCCTCCATTAAGTCCCGTACAAAATTGCTTAAGCCGATATTAACTATAAATCAAACTATATTTTATATATAACTCGAAATTTTTGGCGTCTCCCTTCAAGTTCGAATTACACAGAATCTGCTGTATTATGTTTCCTAGCCGCCTTTCATCTGTCTGTCCCTTACCCTCTATGAAAACAATACAATTTGAAGTCTACGCCTACAGAGGCGCACTTGAGGCCAAGTCTGATGCCCTACTCAGCAACACGAAGCTTGTATTTACGAATATAACTGTCTCTTTCAGATACTTTAAGACATCTGTATAAGTTATAGAGACAGATGGATTCGAATGTACGGACATTGTGTTGCAGAGTAAGGCCTCTGATCCGTCTCTATCAGGGTCACTGATCGAAGCCAATACAACAGATCCTTTGTAAATTCCGTTTTAAGACTAATCCTAGTAAAACCAATCATGAAAATGAGAACAAAGAAAACTTTTAAAATTACAATATATTAATAATGGAAATATACTAAAAATGTTTTTGCTTTCCAAATGGGAGCTTTTTTTATTATATTGCTTAACAAGCGGGATTTCATGCACCTGTAATATTTATTGCACGGTTTAGTTTTTAATATTTATTTCAGTGGCATTGAGTGATAAATAAGTATTAAATGTAAGCTTTAATGTCTGTAGTTTACTTTTAGTTTTAATACTTTTAAGTAAGTACCACTTGGCAACTTCATAATACACAAAAATAAATATTTCAGGTAAATATACTATCAATCGACGGTTCAGATTTAAAAGCAATTACGTAACTTATAAAATTTGGTATTTTATCTACCATATTTTACCAGCATTTCTGTTGGATGCCATATACTGGTTTACTGGAAAGAAACCCATGTAAGTGCCATTACCTATATCATATTTTATATAACCACAGGTCCACAGAAGACAGAACCACCAAAAACCACAGTATCGCCTCAGATATTTGATTTTGACGTCCTAAATGTCATTGTAGTCAAATATGGCGGAATTGAAAAAAATTTTGATTGTATTGATTGTATCAGGCAATTTTTAAAAATTTTCTCTGCATATGAAATCCTCCTATTCTAAAAAAAGAATTAGCGAAATCGGTTCAGCTGTTCAGTTATCCAGATTTGCACTTAGCAACATATTCAGTTTTATGGCAACTATACTTACTATTAGCCTACATCAATCCACAGTTAGGCACAAGCCTTTTCAAAGGAAATATTATGCCCTATTTGCCACGCTTGGCTTGCAGTTTGGCCAATAGTGGAGAGAAGACGCTGTCGCTTTGTGATGATTACATTGATGTATCAATGTTGAATGCAAAAACTAAATAATTATGCAACTAAAAAAAATCATTCAAGGAATTGTATTACCTGGTTTGTTAGATACCTTATAGCTTCGCCAATTAGATATTGACATATAAGGACAAGCAGAAGCCATACGACATGAGAATGATCCTCGACTTCGAAGTCAATATTGTATTTTTTACCATCCGAAAACTACTAATGTTGTAAAACAAAACGTACTTGCTTTTAATAAAAAACAGCTAGCATGATAGTATTTGTTTTATAATCATCTTCTAATTGACTGTTCCTTGGAAATACAATTGCAAATATTAATAAGAGTTTTATTCTCTTACAGAATGCTGAAAACACTTAAGAAAATCGGAAAACTCAGCTCTTTCTTAGAATACTTCTCACAAAACCAGTTCCTGTTCTTAGATAGTAATGTTCAAGCACTTTTTAAGAAAATGGTGGATGAGGACCGAGAAATTTTTAATTTCGACATCACTAAACTGATATGGGATAATTATTTACAGGACTACGTATTAGGCATATCTAAATACAACGAATCTTTAGATCTATTTTGCACAAACGGCAACGGGTAACCTTAAAACGTCACATCTATTTCATTTAAACATTCATTTTTTTCATAATAAATAGAAATTAGGTACAGGATGTTTGGTAAATGGCATAACAAGCCAAAACTAGGCTATGTTAACGTGTGCATATAAATACTGAAGCAGGACGTGATCGACGAGCAGGGACTTTTGTGATTTAAACGCCGTATTACTTTACAGATCTGATTTTATTTGGTTCACACTTAAGTATTTTACTAGCCTAGCAACAATCCGATATAGTTGTCTCTTAGCACTAGTGCACGCTATTGTAGTTGGTAATCGAATGCCGCTTCGCCAGCGCACAGTGCGCCGGTACGACATGGGGTTGGAGCGTTTTGATTGGCCGAAGTTGTAACCGAAAGTCAAAACAGCTTAGAACAGAAAGTTAATATTATTAAATATTATTAATTAAATATTAAAATCTACTAAGTACTTATGTAAATATTATATTTGGTATTGAATTATTTAAATCGGCTACAATACTATGATGAATGCAGAAATTAGAAATCATCATTTTTTTTTATACAATCTAAAATTTGGAATTCCAAATAGTATGAAAACATTTTTTCAAAAATGACGGTATAAAGTTTCTGACTTCAATAATCGATATACATATTCTTATGTTAGCATAGGCTGGTTTCGGCTTGTTTTACCATTTACCTAAAACTTTGTACATATTATCTATTTACAACACATTTTCGATTCGACACATCCGATTACTTTATTGTTACCACCTTACGTAATTTGTAAGAACATACTACTAACAAAGACATTAGCAAGACATAGATTTTTGTTGTATATTAATGCTTTAAACCCCACGAGGCACCCGGGTGCCACGATAACAATTGATTTCAATTGTGTCTGGAATAACTCACGATCGAGGGATTTCGACAAAATATCGTATACATTAATGTACGTGCTGAAACAATGTAATACAAAAATATATATTTTAAGATACTTGTGGTAAAAGGTAAAATCTAATCCTAGATCTAAATTGCACAGAGGGTGATATTTGTTCATTGTATTCACAGACAAAGCATTAGAACTACATACACAATCCAATATAAAATGATACTTTGAATTGTCCAAGTTTAGATTAAATCATAAAGATAGAATTATACTCGTATCATGTACTATGTCCTTTTTATCATTTGAAGCTATTTCGGCAATGTTGAAAGCATCAGGACCTAGCAGCTAACGTCATTGTCAAGTGTCATTCATTCCCACAGAACGTGAAAAAGGTTAAAAAAGGCGATGTAGGTTATGAGCATTTATACCTGCCCAAACATTAATGTAAGTGAGCGCTGTGATTGGTTGCTTTTGCTTGATTGGCGTTCTTTGAACTCGTTTATGTGTAGTGGGGCGTAAGCGGAAACATCGGTTCTTCTATAAATGGCGTATGACAGCCTTTCTAACCTTTTTCTATGTTCAGTGGTCATTCCTACTACAATGCAAATAAATAATAAAAAAAAATTAAAATTAAAAATATTTATTTATCGGACAACATAGATCCAGATGTGTTAGTAACATTAAAACTTAATCACTAGCGTTAGTACTTAATAACTAACAGGGATCGAGTAAGCCTGCATAGGTGCTCGACTAGTGGACAGTCCCCACTGTCAGCGATGGCCTTCAGAACATTGTTGCGGCTGCCACGTACTCGTTGCAAAAGAGAGCCGGCTTTTTTGCGCAGTATGGCCGGGAAACTGTCGACCTCTGCGTGCGCGAACATGCTCGAGGCACTGCAGTATCGTGGCAGCCCCAACAATGCCCTGAACGCATTATTGTACTGTATACGCAAGGCGTTATACGACTTTTAAGTATAGCTGACCCACAGACTGCCCGTGTAGAAAGAGGTGCAGTAAGCTTTAAAAAGCGTGACCTTTACTGCAGTCGAGCAACGATAAAATCTGCGAGCCAGCATGTTCGCCCTAATCGACAACGCCCTGTGTTCTCGCTCAATGTCAGCATCGTCCCTCAGGTCGTCTGTAACAATGTGACCTAAGTACTTAAATTGGCGTACACTAACAAGAGGCGATCCATGCAGCTTAATTGGGGGAACTACTTCAGGAAGTCTATTACCAGACTTAAAAACTAGGTATTCACTTTTCTTGATATGACTCACAAAAAGCCAGAATTCTCCTGACGGCATTGACGGAGGGGGCCAGCAGCACCATGTACAATCCTACCCATGACTTAAAGTTTGATGCAACTTGGTTGACCTAAACTTGCAGAAGGTGCTTATTTGATGATGGTGTTTTACCTTTGATTATGTACCTATGTAGTTTTTCATTTTATATCTTGGATTGCATTCCATTTTGTAAGCTTCAAGATGCGTGTGTTCCAAATCATAGTTTTCGGATGATCATAAAATAATGACCAGCGTTTTAAGAAGACTTATTTTACTTTGGGATTTTATGAATGATTATAGTAATGTAGCAGAAGGATATTGTTACTATAATGGAATGGAATTAGAGTTATTTAAAGGAGATGTCCCAAATTGTATGGAGGTCAGGCCCAGAAACTTTTTTTTTTTAATATTTAAGACATGCCTAACTGGGCCACACAGAGCCATCTAGTCCCAAATTAAGGTACTATTAAGTACCCTGTCGTATGGGGTACTAGACAACCGATAAACTTACTTATATACTTTTTTTTGTAAATACATACTTATAATACATATAAAACACCCAGACCAGTACAAACAGACATGTTCATGCACACAAATATTTGTACTGTGCGGGGATCGAAACCGCGACCCATGGCTCAGAAGCAGCGTTTACTACCGCTGATCCAAATGGTCGTCGAAACTGTGCACACTACCAAAAAAAATTAGACTAAATATACAGGATGAAATTTTAACCACTTTCCAAAATTTTTTAGGCATTCAGTATCGTATTTAAAACCCATTTATAAAGTAAAAAATGTATATCAAGTTGTCACCTGAAAATATTTTTCGCAATATAGTTTTTAATTTTTACCGTCCTAGGCCTGTTAAGGTACATATAAAGGGAAAATCAAAAACTTTTGAATAGTATCGTAATGAATGCATGAGATGCGCATCGCGTAAATAAAGTGTTGCTAGGCAGCCATATCAAAAATTTTAAATTTTAGACGGACATTTTATAAGTGCTTTATCTTGACATTTTTGTACTGGGCAATACCAAAAGTTTTTCTTTTGGTATTGCCCACACGTCATTTGTTTTTTGTCTCGTAGATTGATATATTAAAATTTGGAAGGTCGTTAAAATTTTACCCTGTATAGCTAGAAAACTTTGTTATTATCCTTATCATGTAAAATGGCTTCGTTTGGTGTTTTTAGCAAAAAGATAAATAATAACCATCATGGCGGAAGATGGCATTTCGATGACGTCTCTCATTGTTTTCTTGTAATAACAACAAACAATATAAAAAGTGATATGTCGATCAATACCAAAACCAAAAAACGAAACAGAGGTTGTTAAAAAAACCCTAAATACATAATCGCGAAAAACTGAATAAGACGAGTGGCAGTGACAAAAAACATAAAAGAACAGTTATATAGTGACAAGGAATATCTGACAGCTATTTACAGTTTTTTTAGTATAACGCCAACTTGAATGCCCATTATATGTCAAACAATAAAATGTCTATTGTGTTTTGTTCTTCGGCTTTGTTAACGGCTTAATATGCTGTACAATATCTTGGCCCGTTATGGGACATCTCCTTTGTCAATAGCCGCAATGTTATATCATAAACCTATATAATTTCTGAATGATGTTTTTAGAAAACCATATTTTTAGTAATTAAATATTATATCTTATTTTTTTGTTCTTGTCTTAAGTATCTTTCTAATGTTATAATAAAATATACTAAATAAATAATGTAATTTATTTAATTGTCACTTCTTTAAAAATAAACTACAGGGAACGCTATACGAGTTACAGAAACAACTAATAGTAGGTACTCTTACATAGCCTAGAAAAAATATCTGTCGCTAAAAATTTAAAAAGGTACCCAACTACGCATCACTGCTGTGGTACTTGAATTCAACAACGCGATGGAGGCCTTTTTCCGGCAGTGGGATGATTATAGACTGTCCCTTTACTTTACAATTTTTTAAATTAAATAGTAAGTAGTCAGTTGAGAACTCAAAACATAATAAAAGCTACCCATGGGTATTGCAATTGGTCATTGGGTAAGAGAAAATAGTTGAGCGAGTGCAATGAGGTGAATGTGTTAACAACATAAAGGTATTTGTATTTATACTATTGTGATGTAAAATAGACAGTATCCATTCATCTGAGTTCGGAGTTTTACGTATTTCATCTAACAACCTTCAAAAATTAATTATTACAATCTCATAATTTTTTTAACAAGCAATACATTAATTTCGTTAACTTTGTCCAATAAATGAAATTGTCAATTTGTCCAATTGCAATAAAAAATCCTTCAGGCACGGCGCACTGTTTGATATCTGTTGTACTATATTATATTCTGTGATATTAGTAAGTTTAACCATTTTATTATAGACGTACGGAATCGGGAATCAACCAAAATAATGAGAAAAGGGTAGATTTTTTGTGGCTACGGCTGGTATTTTTTTATTTCTGAATTTATGGCTACATAAATCGAAGTTATGACCTTTCTGTAAGTATGTGCCTGTGCACACACAGCACAGAGCTGTTCTAGCCTCTCTTCGTCATACAATGTAACAACACGTATTGTTACTTTTTTTAAATTATGTTATTGTATTCATTTTTGGAAAAGACGCAACTACTGACCTAAATAGCATTATTTAAAAGTTAATACTGGCCGTTATCATCTAGCGATGGGGTTGGTATTAACATGGTTCGTAATTTGAAACTATGAAGTAGGATTACATACTTTGAACTACCCAAAGACAACATAGCTGATAGTCCAAGGTGCGTAAATAAGATCTTGATGATAAGTTGTATTTTCCGTCTGAGATGATTTACACCATAGTAGCAAGGTGGTAAAATACAACGGCTTAGCGAGGGCTACCTTTAAGACTCCCAATTGTACTTTCTCCAGTGCGATTAGACTGGATTAAGCTGCTCATCTCCTTGGAAGAATACAGTTGTTTAAGGACTGGCATCAAGTCAGATAGACAGTCTTTTGCGTCTTTACGACCGCCTCTTATAAGATGTAGAGTCATTTTTAGGGTTCCGTACCCAAAGGGTAAAAACGGGACCCTATTACTAAGACTTCACTGTCTGTCCGTCTGTCCGTCGCTCTGTCACCAGGCTGTATCTCAAGAGCCGCAATAGCTAGGCAGTTGAAATTTTCACAGATTATTTTTATTATCGCAATAACAACAAATACTAAAAACAAAATAAAATAAATATTTAAGGGGGGGCTTCCATACAATAAACCCGTTTTTTGGCCGTTTTGGTACGGAACTCTTCGTGCGCGAGTCCGACTAGCACTTGGCCGGTTTTATTTTGACTTTTTGGACGTTTTATCTTTCGATCCATGTTAAATTGCAGCTTTCTAATAGTTTAGAATTAATAATCTTTGAAATTAACTGCGAGCAAGCAGACAGACATAGCAAAACTATAAGATTAATAGACTCAGGCGTTACTTTGCGGAAATCCATAACTAATTATGAATTTAGAAAATTATTTTGCTAATGATTTCCGCTTGTTAATATACCGGCTTAGATACCTTCACCACACTACCCGCACTAATACTGATTTGAGGAAGCACCTGCACCACACTAACACTGATTGAGCAAGCACTATTTCATGCAGGAAACCGCCCGCCCTCCCTCAAAAATGCATGCAGTACAGTTAATGCAATTATTAGTACCCAACACCAATACAATAAAAGCCTCGACGCGTTTCGCCACTTCACGTGGCATCCTCAGGAGATGATGTCGCCTTCGCTGCGCTCCGACGACTAACTGCGGTTTTTATTGTATTGGTGTTGGGTACTAATAATTGCATTAACTGTACTGCATGCATTTTTGAGGGAGGGCGGGCGGTTTCCTGCATAAAATAGTGCTTGCTCAATCAGTGTTAGTGTGGTGCAGGTGCTTCCTCAAATCAGTGTTAGTGCGGGTAGTGTGGTGAAGGTATCTAGGCCGGTATATTAACAAGCGGAAATCATTAGCAAAATAATTTTCTAAATCCATAAAACTATAAGAGTTCCTTGTATTAGCCACTTAGCTACAGAGTCCTAAAAGTGGTGATTTTGTCGTCTACAACTATTGTGCATCTTTTCATGTCAATAGCATCATATTAACCCGGACCACAGATAATATAATACCGGACTAAAACTTTCAGACCACGAGCGCTGTTAGAATTCCCAGTGCATTAAAAAGCCGAGACGGACGGCAAACCGATTTGCTCGCATTTATTTCTTATCTGTAAATTTCCTTCGAGATCATAGGTACATAACACAAATTATATATACACAAGATATCCTAAGAGGCATCGAGGCTATGCAGACACCACATTTACTTTCTAGTTTTAAATTTTGACGTATTTTGTGACTTTTTATTGAGATCGTTGCGTAAGTTAAATCATTATAAATTTAGCTGCTCATATTGATTTATTTAGAGGCAAAAAATGTAAGCTCACCCGTTTTCAATAATTGAACTTCATAAGCAAAATGAATAGTCTGAACGGATTTTACAATAAAAATCTTGGAAGTGTTTTAATGGAAATCGAGGTTATAAGTACAAGATAATCTTTTCGTGCATTTAATAATGTAAAAAATATGTTTGAGTTTATTTTCCATGCTGTGACTCTATGCGATATTTCATAAATTAAAGGGGGCTCACCCTGAGGAGCGGTTATAAGATTGCTAAGTAGTTTTGTCTTACCTACTCAGGCAATTTTTCACACTCTAATAGGGAAAATGTATTAATGGATCATTCAGTGACTGGTCTATGAAACCATAACCGGGCCATCCCACCATTAGCAAATGAGTTTCCAGGTGGGAAGCTAGCATTCCACGGGATAAACAATTGCTGGGGTTTTCTGTTCTTGACACATGATCGAAACAGTTTAATATGTGGCATTTTTTTTTATCTTAGCTACTTGATTGCGAACAAAAAAGATCATCTGTGAGGAGACGAGTATATTCAGGACGAAGCTACTGTTAAGTTTCAAAAGGCGTAATTTCCTGCAATAGAAATCATAAATTTAATCAATATAAATCACATATTAATCTATAAAAAAAACTTCATATGAAGTTCTGATTGGTGTGTCCCTTCCTCTTGTTTTCCATATTCAAGAAATACCTATTTAGCACCAACTTTTTAAACCCAAACACGGACTTAATGTAGAGAAATAGCTCAATACTAACACCGCGTCACAAACAAATCTGATGCTAAGCGAGCTAAAAGCTCTCCGCAAACTGCAACACATAGACGAGCAATTTGCTAACGAAATTAATTAATTTATCAGTATCATAACTCACTCTGTTCCCGTTGTATTCATAACCCTGGAAACAATGTTACTCGTCGTAATTAAAATGATCAGATGGTTTTACATCGGGTACATAAATGCACACCATAGTAATAAATATACTCCCTAACATTCTACCAAATTAAAACTTTACATGGTAATGTTTATGAATCAAAGTTACAAATCTTTAATTGATAGTAACACAATGCTGTCCTTTTGGTCAGATGCACTTGCTAGGTTTTGGTTTTAAAACCTAGCAAGTGCATCTGACTAAATTTTACAGGAGAAGACATTAAACATTTTCTTGTGCCATTTAGAATACAACTCCTTTTTCATGCTTTTCTTAATGTCTTATGAATAATTATGACTTGTTTTATTTTATTAAATAGTAAAATTAAACATTAGTACATTTAGACAAGTTTTATGTGCCTTACTAATACTTTTTCAGATGTTTCCAAATATTTATGATACCAAACCAATATCAAAAACCTAGTAAGAAGGCCTCTTCCTAGGTTTTTGAATTGGTTACTTAACTGATTTGGTTCTAGAATTGAAATCCAAGAAAGGAAATATTTACTAGGTTCATGAATTATACATATGTGTTGTGAATTTGTAATTTTGATTTTATAGCATAAAAATCTTATACTATAGTAGTAATGGGCTTTAGAAATCTGAGATTATTGACTACTGATATAAAAAAAATGTTTCAATTCATTTATTGAATGTTTATAAAAGTTATACCTACTACGCGAGCAAGATTTAAATTAATCAGCGTCATTAATTTAAATTGTAACTTTGTTATCAACAAAGATATTTGAATTTGAATTTGAAGATCGTACCCAAACTTATTCTTACAAAATAAGATTAATCAAAACTGGCCTACACCGCTATAACCTTAGTTAACGTAAAAAAGGCATATTAGTTATAGTTCCCCCTCCCCGTATCACGCACCTATGTCACACTTGACTTACTATCATTAAAATTTATTAAAATTAACTCTTTCTGTATTTCAGTAATTTTTTAAACTAAAAACGTAGTACGACACAATTACATGCTTAAAAACTTAGCAAAAAACCAATTTCAAATACAAAATCCTAGCAACTTTAATTCACAAATTCAAAAACCGTATTTAGTAGGTATTTGTACTTGGAAATGTTACTTGCTAGTATTTAGATTTTGTAATCTGTGAGTACGACAGGCTCTTGCTAGGTTTGGCATGTTCATAACTCCGATTCTATTTAAGATAGAAATACAGTTATTTTTGCCTTAGACGCAGCTGAAAATTTTATGATTATTGATTTAAGAAAAAGTATTTTAAAAAAAAAAATCCCTTGCTAGGTTTTGGTTTTGGACAGTCGTACATGTTCTAATGCGACTTTAGTAATTAAATTACATGTACAGTGAAATCAACTAAATATAATCTAAAAAAGAAAAATAAACGTGCATGACAAAAATAATAATAGGCAAAAAAGTGTCTTAAATCGATTTTCAGTGAACGTGACACATACGAGTAGCCGACATAGTACCGAGAAGGCTGGCCGCATTTCCACGTTGAATGGCCTGATATGTTTGACCGAGAAAAGCGCCAGCAATCAGATCGCCTCTTAAAGGAGCCACTGACTGTACAGCCAGATGAGTACCAGGTCTCTAAGGACCAAATTTCGCGACCCTGAATGGCTCAAACATTTAAAAGCTGTTTTGCGACAATTCAGGGATTCTGGCACTGACGAGATAGGTCGAAGCCAATGTGCCGAAATAGGATTTAATTATTGAAAATAATTCTTCTTTTCTCCGCCCTCCCGTTGACAGACATAACTTACAATATAAACATTAAAAATTATATTAGCTGCATAAACTTACATATTTAAACTCAAGACAATTCGAAGTGGGATTTTTGTATGAGACTTTGAACGAGACAGGTATCTCTAAGTAGTTCTTATATTGTAGCGATGGGGATAACACAGGAAAATTATTAGTTAACACACAATTACGCCACATCCTATATAATAATAACTAGCATAACAAACATTCGAACAAAACGTTATTTATCTAACACTTATAAGTGAACGAGCCGTTAATAATTTACATACGAGTAATACGAATGTTAAAGATATTATACACAGCACACCGTACGTAATTCTTACATAGCTAATACTTACAAAGGTAACCAATGATATTCAGAAAGAATACCTAATACAGTTAGAATTGGCTACGACAATTTAGCCCTTCCAATCAAAACTGCAAACTTGCAAAATCTTAGGTAATGACATTACGTCATCGTAAAAATGGCGTTGCAGAAACTACCCCTCGGTAAACCGCAAAATAATTATTTCACAACGAAACAATATTTTATCATTTGTAAACGATATTATACTAATATTTATATTATCTTTCTAGCAGGTATCAAAACAAATGCGATCATTGAATCATAACACAAGCCGGATTCGGCCGAAAGGAGTTCGTAGGGTGATATAGGTGTTATTATTCTAAGCTAACTATTCTACACAGAAAATAAAGCAGGTACTACATTAGGTAATTAAGTTATTGATATCAAAGCAGCAAAACTCAAATTGGAATGAAAGTTAAACTTTTGGAATGTTTGCAAAACAACACATTCATTAACGATTACTATAAAATATTTATACAAAGTCCTTAGACAGTTTACATTATCATTTTAAATAGGTAGCCATTATTACATTTTACATTACTATTTGTTTACATTATTATTTGTATATGTAATAATATATTCCTAATGAAAATGAAAATATTTTATTACTTTTCATGTAGGTGGAACAAACAAGTAATCTGAACCTTCTTTTAATATGCCTGTTAAAGGAGATCCTGCTCTTACATAATATCAAATAATGTTGATACATGATATCTTAAAAATAAGTTAAATTATTCTCATATTATACAACCTTTTGAACTAGTTAATCGTTGACATTATATTCGTGTACTTATCAAGTGCAATTTTGGTGTCAAATATAGCTGTTTGCCATAGGCTAGTGCCAAACTTGTAATCCGATGCCAACCAAAATTTTAGCCTTTACACTTTCAATCGGTCGATGTCTCTTCCCCATAGAAATTCATACAGTACGAATTGTCCAGTAAAATAAAACAAATGTTCGACAACTACATACACGAACAGTACACTTAGCTTAAAATCATTCATAGTTTGAAACAATGGGTAAAGGTATTCGCCTTTGGTAAAACTATCAGCACATCTGTAAATAAAAAATGTAAATAAAAAATTTGCTGTTCCAACCGTCACACCTATTTGCTAAACTATCACCAGATCGAGACTGTTTACAAGCAAAGCAGCCAACCTGTTAGCTGCTGCTTAACAACTAACAATCTCTAGATGCTGAGCTTTATCATCATCATCATCATCATCATCAGCCTATCACAGTCCACTGCTGGACATAGGCCTCTCCAATTGCACGCCACTTAGGTCGATCCTCGGCTTCTCGCATCCAGCTCCTGTCAGCCACCTTGCGCAAATCATCACTCCACGTTTGCCGAGACGCGGTCTCCACTCAAGAACTCGTTTACCCCAGCGGTTGTCGGTTCTGCGGCTAATATGGCCAGCCCATTGCCACTTCAGCTTGCTAATCCGGTGGGCTATGTCGGTAACTTTAGTTCTCTGCCGGATCACCTTATTTCAGATTTTATCCCTAAGAGAAACTCCGAGCATAGTTCTTTCCATAGCCCGCTGAGCGACTTTGAACTTGTGGACTAGCCGTACCGTCAGTGTCCACGTTTCGGCTCCGTATGTCATGACGGGTAGGACGCACTGATTGAAGACTTTCGTCTTGAGGCATTGTGGGATCGACGATGAGAAGACTCGACGTCGTTTCCCAAATGCTGCCCAACCCAACTGAATTCTTCTGTTCACCTCATCCTCAAAGTTGTTTCTACCTAACTGCAATGTCTGCCCGAGGTACACGTATTTCTGAACAACTTCGAGGACGGCGCCGTGCATCGAAATCGGTTGCGGTAGTACATGTTCATTGAACATAACCTTGGTTTTATCCAGGTTCATTCGCAAGCCGATGCGCACAGAAGAGTCAGCCAGGTCATTCAGCATCTGTTGTAGGTCCTGCAGCGATTCTGCCATAATAACGATGTTGTCTGCAAATCGCAAGTGAAAGATGTATTTGCCATTGATGTTGATGCCTCATCCTTTCCAGTGCAGCGTCTTGAACATATCCTCCATTGCATTTGTGAACAATTTCGGGGAATTGACGTCCCCTTGTCTCACTCCTCGATGCAACGGTATAGGTTTTGTTTGCTGATTCTGTACTTGGACGGACATGGTGGTGGCTTCGTAAAGACATCTCATCACTTGCATGTACCGCCAATCTACTTGGCAACGCTGCAGGGACTCCAGAACGGACCAGATCTCTATCGAGTCGAAGGCTTTCTCATAGTCCACGAATGCTAGACACAAGGGCTGATTGTACTCTTCGGTCTTCTGTATAATCTGCCGCACTGTGTGGATGTGGTCTATGGTGCCGTATCCGCTCCGAAATCCAGCCTGTTCCGGTGGTTGGAATTCATCAAATCTTCGCGCGACGACTCTTGGAAACAGCTTATAGACGTGGCTTAGAAGGGAAATGGGTCGATAGTTCTTCAGCAGGGTCTTATCTCCTTTTTTGAAGAACAGGACGACAATGCTCCTACTCCACGCCTCCGGAGTTCTCGCTTCAAACAGGACAGCGTTAAAAAGCTTTTGAAGCTTTCTCAGTACGGGTTTACCTCCAGCCTTTAGCAACTCTGTTGTAACGCCATCCTCTCCAGGGGCTTTTCCATTTTTCAGCTGTTTAAGAGCCATCCTGATTTCGTCAATGCTGACTTCTGGCAGGTCTTGAGTGTAGTGGCGTGTTAACGCGGCTCTAGGGTCCTCATTTTCGGGATCAGGTCGAGATGCATGCGAAGCGTATAACCGGCCATAGAAGCGTTCTACTTCGGAAAGGACTGCTGGCTTCGAAGCAACGACTTCTCCACTTGCTGTGGTCAGTTTCGTTAGGTGGCTTCTTCCAAGAGATTGTACGAACACTTTCGACCCCCGATTTTACTCGATCGCTCTTTCAATCGCAAGAGTATTGGAGCAACGGAGGTCGTGTCGTACGAGCTTACTGATCTCTCGGTTTAGAGCGCGCTTTCCTGACGAAGTAACGGGTGGGTTTTCACGTCGTTCCTTAAGTAGCCCTAAAGTTCCTTCCGAAAGCTTTTACTTCCTGCCCTTACGCTGCATTTCACAAAATCTCGTACCTTCTTCCCTGAGGATCCGAACCACATTTTCGAGGTTCTGGTTTACGTCTGTTGTGGTTTCCACGGCAGCGAATCGGTTTTCCAGGTTTGATTGGAACGTTTCAGATCCTATCATGGTTTGGAGCAAAGTAGGTCGGAGCCTTGACTTCATCAGATGGACACGTTCAGCCTTAAAATCGATATTCAGAGAGCCTCGAACGAGTCGGTGATCGCTTCCGGTATTAAACCTGTTAATCACGGAGACGTCTCTGAATATATGCTTTTTGTTGGTCATGATGAAGTCAATCTCATTTTTCGTCATAGTGTCGGGGCTTTGCCACGTCCACTTCCTTTGGGGCTGTTTCTTGAAGAAGGAGTTCATCAAGAAGAGCCCCTCCCGTTCAAGAAAGTTGACAAGCATTCGCCCCCTATGGTTTCTGCATCCAAATCCATGGGATCCTACTACCGATTCGTTGCAATTCTGTACTCCCACTTTAGCGTTGAAGTCCCCCATAACAACGCTGTAGTGAGTCTTAGTGGTGAAGTGGAGGGCCTTTGATATGTCATCAAACATATCCTCCACCTCTTCGTCCGAGTGTTTCGAGGTCGGTGCGTACGCTTGAACCACTTTGAGGCTATACCTCTCAGTGAGCTTAACAATAAGGTACGCTACCCTGTTCGACACACTGGACACTTCCACAACGTTGTCAGAAAGGGACTTATTTACCAGAAACCCAACGCCACCTTGGGATTGTTGGTCTCCCTCACGAAAGTACATTAGGTGGCCCGACTCGAGGGTTATGGTGTCCTCCCCCTCTCTTCGGACTTCACATAGCCCTAGGTTATGCCACTTAATCTTCCCAAGTTCTACCTCAAGTTGAGCCAGATGCGAGGGTGCGCCAGGGTCAGTTGTTTTTGGTGTCCTCCCGTAACCCGAAGATTCTTCGCACCCCCAGTCCCGCCGTAACCGTGGTCGCCACCATGACCAGGAATAGCGGGACCGCCGGGAACTGGGGGCCGTGGCTTTTTGTGCGTCTGCATAGGAGGTTATGCCCATAATCGCCACGCTGGGCAGACGGGTTGGCGATCGCAGGGCGTAGCTTCTTGCACCGATGACGCTGCTGCCCGTCACCGGCCCGGTACACTTAACTACGCCTTCCGTTGGATGGATATACCGCCATCGGTCGGTCAATCGCCAGAGCCTCGTTCGTCGTCCAGCAGGATGCACCGCGTGCAGGTGAGGTTGACTTGGGGCGGAAGATGGTGGTTCGCCCCTCTACATCCCAGCTTTATGATGAAATCAAAATGTTACACAAGTCACAACTTTACCAGCACGTACAGAGTGTTTATAGAGTTCATGCTTTTGGGATGTGTAAGGCAATAACTGTAGTAACCTGTGGTAGTAGCTCACCCTAACTTCACCGACTTTGCTATTTGTATTACCTTAAGGTTAAACCTTAGAATAATAACACCTAGAAACCGAATGTAAGCACGAAAAACGCGCAACTAAAACTTAGCCATATCTGGCTTACTTCGTTCCGTTTTCACTATGAAGAAGTGTTCTAGCATATCAGAGAAACAAAACGAAAGTAATAAAGTTTCATTTCACAGGTAAGTACTTACATTTTATACATTTTCTGTACGTAAATCGAATTAAAAACAAATAATTTGAAACACAAAACCTATCAACATCAGTGTTGCTAGTTTTAGGAAAAAAAATTGCACACAGTTTGTTTAGTTGGTTTTTAATATTGAGCAAAATATTGAATTTGCCATAACAGCTATTAAATACTGTTTAGACTAAATGTTGGTATTATTAATTCTATGAAACAATTTCTTAATGTGAATTTATACAATCATACAATCATACAATTTAAATTTAAACACATTGAACGGTGGCATTCGTCATTAGATTAATAAATATGTAATATACTTATCAATGTTATCATTTTTTCTTATGTATTTAAAGGTCATACTAAACACATGGCAAATCGTCGCATAACAAAACAACACGTTTTCCCATTTTTTGTGGGTAGACGCCCGATGATGGTAACACTGAAGCCATATTTGTGTGCGTTAGAAGAGCGTAGATTTATTCAGCTTACGCACACTAGGATAATTAAATGGCACGCGTTTACGCTTACGTTTTGGTTCAGACGCGGCTTCTAGGTGTTATTATTCTAAGGGTGAAACATGAAATTCGGTGGAATGCGGGGGTTTCCTCCATGATATTCAAAGTTGCTACATACAGCGAAAACGCTGCGCCGACTGGTCATCAAAGCGATGGTACGCCACATCGAATGTCGCGACATTTGATGATCACGATATCAAAAAGTTTAATCAGCTAAAGGTTTCAAATCGACGGTATCCCACGTCGAATTTCGTGACATCGCCTGCCACGACATGGAATAGTGACAGTATCTACAGGTTTCATTATCGGTTGATGAACAATCTCAACAATTGAAGGGACACAGCTTATAGCTCCGCCATAGTAAATATTTAGTCATAATGAATAGAAATCGAACTTAAGGGAACTTATGGTGTTCAGATCTGGTACGCAATATCCGGCAGACGTACCTCCCGTAACATTAGCTGGTGTAGCCTTACGACTTGTACGACGTTTTAAATATCTCGGACACGTGGTGACCGATAATTTACACGACGATGCGGATATTGAGCGCGAACGGAGGGCGCTGTCAGTCAGAGCGAATATGATTTCCCGCAGGTTTGCACGTTGCTCGTATCAAGTAAAGGTGACACTCTTTCGAGCCTTTTGCACCTCTTTCTACACGTGCAGCCTGTGGGTTAGTCGTACGTGACGAGCGATTGATGCTCTTCGCGATCAATATAACAACGCCTTTAGGGCGCTCATGCGGCTGCCCCGCTTTTGTAGCGCTTCGGGGATGTTTGCCGTCGCTCGAGTGGACAGTTTCCAAACAATAATGCGCAAGAGAGCGACCTCGATAGCGCGGCGAACGCGGGACAGCCGCAACAGCCTCCTGGCTGTAGTCGCAGAACGTTTGGACAGACCGTTTTTGGGGCACTGGATGTCATTGCATGCACCAGTACCCAGCAATAATTATATATACTAACATAGTTTTAAGAATGAATGGACTTATGTCTGAATAAAAAAATTTGAATAAAAAAAATAGATAGTCGAAAAATAATCATATATTTTTTATATTCATTTTAATAATTTATAAACAAAGAAATCACAAAATAACTTTTTTCATTGTTTGTATTTTTATATAATATTTATATTTTATTTTGTGTATTCGAACGTACCACTTATTTAATTAGGTTTTAACCATTCGATGCAGTAATGGTCCGTCATCGAGACATTTGCTGTCGCGTGTGTCAAATTCGATATGGCGTACCATCGGCATCGCTTTGACGACCAGTCAGCGCACCGTTTTTGCCGTCGTGGCTTTAGATGTAGCAACTTTCGATATCATGTATAATATAGGGAACCCGGAATGCGGCAATAAGTCTTACAATGAATTATCTTTCTTTTTGAAAGAAATGTATGTATACATTGGACTTAGAGAATTGGTCCCTTTTAGGCACAAGACCCGAAAATACTTACACATAACTATACGCAGCGATGATTACCATCATCAAGCTTAACCCCGGTATCAGACTCGGTGGCCTCTTCCGCGGTACCAGCACCAGGTCCATCAAGGTAAATACTAGAGTGACGGTGTGCATGCAGTGCTGGGTCCAAAAGGGGACCATAGCGTCTACTCCAGGAGGGGCTAGTAACAATCGGTCTTTACTCCAAAGCCGCCAGAAAAGGATATCTGCGAACTAAAGTTAAAGTCATTTACTTTAAGGTCTGCCACATAAATCGTCTACTTAAAGGTCTGCCATTCCTAACCTCAAATCTGTTGGACTACCTCGGTTTCCAAATTGACTTCGGTCTGGAAAGGGTAGGTGGGATATTGTCGTGCTTTGGTAGGCATGTCAAACCATTGGTCCCACAGAACATGGAAAGAGGTAAGAAAGTTTGCGCCATTAATATTAGAACCGATGCCGCCTACTACTTCTCGTGCACACAAGCTTTCGCACACATAAAGAAGTTCAAAGAACGCCAATCAAGCGAACTATTTTGTCGTCGCGCAACCCTATTGGTCCAACTAAAACAAACCAATCACAGCGCTCATTTTCATTAATGCTTGGGCAGAAGAATGAGCATTAGCTCATAACCTCTGTGGCGGCGCGCCTGCCCCGCCTACATTGCCTTTCTAACCTTTTTCCGTATTCTTTGGTTGGTTCCATCTTCTGCCTGAAGATGGTAGTCATAGAAACAACTCACGTCAGAGGCCTGCAACAGGCAGCGTGGAATACCGGACTAACCTTAAAAAATATTATAATCATACACCAAAAAGAATTTAGTGAATAGTAAAGTTTTTATTTCTAATTTTAACGCCATATAGCAAGACAAATATGAAAAGATCGTAACAAGGACATGTGGGCCATATTTTATTATTTCTTAATATTGTTTTTCCCTTAACCGAGTAGATAAGTTGCAACTGGATTTTAATCCTTTCTCATTAAAATTTGACATAATTTAATACCTAAACAATATAATTTCGATTACTGCAAAAAAAAGGCTAAGGCTGCATAGGGACCTGTTAAATAATTTGTATTAAATTAATTAGCAAATCGGAAAATGTGACCTAAATTTGATTTTAAGATTATTTTTTTTGTTTTAAAATTTTTCTTTGTGTGCTGAATAGGCCGTGGCCGCCTTCGGACCACGACTGGCAAAAAATTTTAAATGGTTAGTTTAGGCCAATAGAACTTTGCATATAAGATAAAGGAGAGTACTTTGAAGAAGAGTTCTTTCTTGTCTCAAAACTTTTCGAATGACCTATGTATTTGTATTGCATCCAAAACTACCTACTTTCAAACTATCCCTTGAAGCAACCCGGTGTGTTCTGGTTGCCGCGTGCCGGGCCGGGTCAGTAAGATAGTAAGAAGGCAGAAAATAAGTTCCGATACTTTGACAGCCAAGTATGGACTATCCTTATTCAATAAAAATGAAAGAATAAACGAAAATATAAAAAAATATTTGAGTAAATTTGACGGCACCAAATACGATACGTAACCCATATGATTTCAATCACAGGTAACACTTGCATTTTTTTCTCAGCTTAGGAATGTACTCTATAACTACTGATAAACAAGTAATGCTGGAAGCTAAACAAAGTTACTTTATACATATATCAAATACTTCGCTGACCCCAGATTAATGATGACAATGACTAATCCTAAATTGTGAACAACTTATTCATTGAAGTAATTTTAATTACACTTATTATAACATTACTCCAACAATCTTATTTTATTACCTAAGGCTATAAAAAATATTATTATAGCGCCATGCGATCTTTTATCATGAACTTGTACCCTTAATTAAGGGTATTAATTAAAATGAACTAGTAACGGAAATTTCCTTGATCGTAGCTAAGAGCAAGGCCAAACAAAGGTATTTTACCTATTATGTATTTTGCTAACTTCATCCTTTGGGTTTGAATCTCCTTAAATACGATAATTATTACCCTAATTCGAAATCTTTTTCTAAGAACCTATTCACAAACAATATTAACTTTTTCCTTAAAGTTACAAATTGACTGTCTTAAATATGTGCGACATGAATTCACAGCCGATCTATTTATATAATTCAAATTAACTATTTTCCAACAAAGTCTCTGAGATATTATTACTTGGTTGTGAATTCTAATTTAAGTTTATAAAATAAACACTAAACGTACTTTGAAATGAAAGATAGTTTACGGATTTAGAACGCGTTTATTTTTGATTTAACCCGACGTTTCGAACCCTTTACAGCGTTCATGGTCACGAGTAGAAGGTGTTATTCATCTTTAAGATGGTAATTTGAAAAAATGTTTAACTACCGCCTCTAATTTTTATCGTCAGTTATGTTCCTTTTCACACAAAATGAGCTAACTGTGTCCGGAGTCTTCGCAGTGTTGCCATGGTTTGTGGACTTCAATGATGCTAAGACAGGGTAAGCTGGTAAATTCCAACCATCTTCTCTATTGAAATTAGGATGTTTTTTAATTTCTATTGCTTCGCGTATCATTCTAGGTACATATCGGTTTTCCTTAGCAAGAACTTTAGGTTTATCAAATCTAATGAAATGGTTGGGCTTATCAAACGCATGACTACAGACTGCAGATTTCGTTATACGCATGTTTTTCATATTGGCTATGTGTTCTTTTACCCGAGTACCTATACTGCGTTTAGTTTGACCTATGTAAGAGAGCCCACATTCACAGTCGAGTTTGTATACGCCTGGTACTTGAAGGGGAATGTTACACTTGACTGGTCGTAAGAATTGGTTGATCTTCTTCGGCGGCTTTCAATGTATAGTGTTCGCGTAAACTCAAGAAAACAGTACTAAACGTACTCTTGAAAAAACATTAGGATTTTATTTCCTATCAAAGGAATATCTGACTGAGTGCAAATAGTTCAGGTTTTTATTTAGGATTGTATTTAACTTGTTTTTATATTAATTATAAATTATTGTGTTACGATATTCAATAATTGTAAATAAATATCCTTCACTTTGGGCAAAATTTGAACCATTTTTTTTAATTTGTGGTCATTCTATTAATTTGTTAACAAAATAATTTTTCATGTGTATCTTTGTAAAATTAACTCTCAAACCATACGTAAGTTGCATAGATTTTAATAAATTTTGGCAGATAGAATACGACTGAAATAAAAAAATGGTTTTATGATCCCATAGTAATAAACTATTAAAGCACTTGATTTTGTGGAAATCAGAATTTACGAAAGTACTACTAACACCCAAATACGAAAAAATATAGACGATTTATTTTACATTGACTCGTCCGATAATTGAACCGGAAACCTGAAGAGCTGCTGACTTTCTAATATTATACTTACAGTGGTAGTGGGGAACAAGAAACTAGTGAACAAGTAGTATCTAATCCAATTAAGATGTTTGACATGCTCCCTCCCCGACTCGCGTCTGGTCTCCCTCCATTCGCAATATATGCAAACCGGAAGATAGGCCAGAGATGTTAACTAAAACAAAAATTGCAATTATTATAATAAAACGATAAAAAGAGAAAAATATTTCAATTCTACTTCTATTATAAAGAATACACAGAGTTTTTTTTTTATAAATAATGGGCTTGCGCTTGACTACATACTTAACTATACGGTTAAGAAGAAGCCTAAGATGGAGCGAGCTTACCCAGAAAGTGGCACTGGTTCTTCCACACACCAGCGGAACACAGAAGAACTGTTTGGCACTGGACTCCGGCAGGACGGTGGTAGCATCCAGGCAGCCCCTTACGAAGTCTACCACCGCAGAGGGATCTATTAGCGGTCATTATTGGTTAGAAAACCAAAGATGCCGCTGCCCAGGGTGGACCACTAGGAGGTAGATCCCACCACCCCAAACGTGTAACGTAAAGGATTGTTACGTAAATTGTGTTACAAACCGATACCAGCCTATATCAACATACGAATGTAAATTTTAATACTATGACAATGTAAAAAAAATAATGCCGTATAATTTAACATCAGAATTTATGTTACATGGTTGGCAGGTTATGGCTTTTAGGTATAAATATTTAGTTAACAGCCTGTACATTTTTATGCCTAAGAATAATTGCGGATTTTCCCTTTTAATTATTTTTACAGTCGGGATATAGATCAAAATGGATCCCAAAATTGAGCGTATATACTACAAAACATGAAATATTTAAAACATTGATTTGACGAAAATCGTGACATAAGCCACCAATTTTAATCTGGTGTAAGGCGCAGAAATCACCGGCATCCATTGTTCACCGACTCAATATTGATTGCTTAGATTGTATTTTTCCTTTTTTTATTATTGTACTCGTATGTATGTGTGTGTTAAAACATGATAATATAAATTTTAAAAAACACTATTTACAAAAAAAATACCGACAAAGGCTATCCAACTTTGAGACGGTACATGATGATTATCGGAAGCTTAAAGTATATTTGTCCAAATTCAGAAGGACCATTAGGTATCATTGCATCAAACATATCAAGGGCATCGTGGTTATATGTTATACGTAAAAAAACATATACATAATATGTATACGCGTCGAACTGAGACCATCTTAATTTTTGCCGGTTGGAAAAATGCTCAGTAATCTAAGATGATTATAATAATAATCTGTAGTTTTAAGAAAAGACATATTAATACATTAATTTATATTATAACTTGCCTTACATTACAGGTACGTGCTTTAAATTAATTGATAAGTCATAACTAGTTAAATCATATTCACAAACCTGCCACTCACATTAATGTTCTGACAATGCCATAAAATAAGAATGACAATCGTTGACCCAGAGGCCGGTGATAAACAAAACAACTATGAATAATTTATAGTAGCAACTTTTTTTTTATTCAAATGTTAAGATCAAGAGTAAACCGCAGCTATTGGCGTTCAAAACTATATTGTTATCAGATCACAAAAACAATTGTGCCTCTTTAAAAGTTACTTATTGTAAGTAAGTAAGTAACAGCCTATAATCATCCCACTGCAGGGAAAAGGCCTCCATCACTGAATTCAAGTTACCACTGCAATGATGGGAACTGGCATAATCACCACGCTTGCCAAATGCGGGTTGGTGATCACAAAGCCGAGCAACGTTCGAAAATTCGAAATTATTTGTTGCCCGACACGGGGATCGAACCTGGGACCCCGAGATCTTGGCCCGGTATTTAAACCACTAGACCAACGGGGCGTTCCACTAGACCAACGGGGCGTTATTAAGTATTAAAAGAATAATTTAACTAAATTCATCACCCTTGGCCTTAACCCTAAGCGCGTTGGTGATAGCAGTTTTGCTGAAGAGACGACGCCGCTACTGGTTTTATATTTCTTTTGGAATTACTTCTTTAGTACCTTTTCTACGACAGCCTTTGGAAGGGAAGGAGTGGTGGTTTTAAGCCGACAACAAACGAATTAAATATTATAATAATGGTCAATACAATATCCACACAGAATTTCATAAGTACTGAAATTTGTAGCGACGCGACATGTAGAGTAAGATGTGTTTTTAACTATTATTAACAAACGTTCTACTCACATTGAACCAACAAGTTATGAGTTTCCATCTCACGTTCGCATACATCCATAAAGCAGGATCATCAGCCTTGGTGAAATCAATAGTCAATAACTTAGTTGCAATAAAAGCCAAGTGCACAAACGCTACAGTATACACGCACAATCGCACTTTTGACAACGTTTCACTTGTCCAATGTATTCTTTTATAAGACATATCAAGCTTCCCATTCAACCAGAACTTCACTACGTTCTCGAGTTTCCACATTTTGTGTGGGCTGTCCTACACTTGTGAGATTCGCTACATGAATGACAGTACTGTTTTTATTATATCGCGGTACCACTAAACTCGGCACGTCAAAGATAGGTAAGTCATAATGTTATGCGTATCTATAGTACCGTATTTACTCGCACATCTATAATTGGCACCACTTATGATTGCATAGCACAGAGACATTGAACTAATCGTATTTAAGCTGCTATTACTGTAAGGTCTTTGATGAATCAATGCGAGCGGTAAGGAAAAGGTAATCAATAATAGTCGAAACGTTTATATCGATGGCACACTGTGATTGAGCCCTCACAAAAGTCAAATGATAATCTTAGTAGAGCAGACGGTAGTAGATGGATCTTCACTCATTTGATAACCAGAAGAGACGTATTTAAATTATTTATAAAAAGGTCTATTATTGCTAGCCAATATAAAATTGTTCATGGTTATTTTTAATCAAAGTACCTAATTACGAAGGTTTGTTTTTATTAATATTTAATATTATATCTCATTGACTCGATTAGACGAGAAATAGTCCGGATAGCGATAAGGTGTAGCCAGATAAAAACCGTCTGGAACAATAAATGTCTTAAGTTAATAAACATTCTTAGGGTTCCGTACCCAAAGGTTGAAAACGGGACCATAATACTTCGACTCCACTGTCCGTCCGTCTGACTGTATACAATGCAATACAATACACTTTTATTGCACAAAAGCAAGATACAAAGAAAAATAATAATATAAAAACAGAAAATTGGTACAATAAGGCGGTCTATATATTATGTCTGTCACCAGGTTGTATCTAATTAACCGGGACAGCTAAACAGTCAAAATTTTCGTAGATGATGTTTGTCTGCCACTATAACAACAAATAAAAACAGAAATAAATATTATATAAGGGCGGCTCCTATACAAAAAACATAATTATTTTGCTGTTTTAATCGATATTAATAAAGGCAACATGTAGACGCTTGAAATATTCGAGGCTTGTTTAGATGTTCTGTCACTTAAAAAAATAAATGTTTATATTCACAGAATTCTTAGTTTTATAATTTTAATATTCACAGAATACTTAGTTGTATACCCTCTTCAAAACTAAATAATTTAATTAAATTAAGGTACGAAACCCTTCATGCTCGTGTCCGAATGGCACTTGGCTGGTTTTATTTTCTACTTAGTAGTCGAAAACAAATTAAAAACAAGGATGCTTCTGTAATGTATATAAGAAAAAACATAATCCAAGAATTAGACCCAGTACATAACTTTCTTCCTGATACGTTTTTAAATGAGTCTTATTATCTGATTTGTGTTCAGTAGAAGCTTCTCAAAAGTTGTCAAAAAAATAATGAGTGTAATATTCATATCTAAATTGATTTGTCTAGATTTATAATTTCAATATAATCTAATACCTGATAAATTTTTTTGCCTATCAAATAAAAACCGTACTTCTATAGTTCACTATTTATATCATCATCATGATCATCATTAGCTTATTTCAGTCTACGGCTGGACATAAGGAATTTGCCCTAAACGCCATACTTGGCAGTCGATTTGGCGATCGCAATTGGGCCACTAAAAACACTACTTCTCGTCTTCATAAGTCGCCCAGTAGGACAGCCAGGACAAGGATGGGTAATCTGTGTTTCTCAAACACCCAGGTACAGGGCTCGGAAAACGTTATATTTTTCGCAACGTTTTAGCCTTAAGTACCTAAAAACGTAAGTGTTTCGTTTATGTTTGAACGGAATCACAAAAAAAATCGTTTTAACGGGGAACGAAAAGTTAAATCGTTCTTGCTCAATAAAACGTTTTTAACCATTTTAAACCGTTTTTTAACAAACGAAAACGCGGCAAGCGCTGTCTCAGCTCTCTACGGATTAAACCGTTTTGTTACGTTCTCACATTACATTCTCATTTCGTTTTTGTTCCGAACAAAATGTTAAACAAGGAACTGTCTTAAACGTTTTAAAAACGTTATTTTGAATAACGTTTCCGAGCCCTGTCTAGGTATATCGTGTAATCACTTTTGATTTTTACCAATTCCCGTGTATCTTTCTGTAAGTAAAGGTCACCCCAATTTTTTTTAATTTATTTATTTATTCACTGAAATACACGTACATATTGGATCTTATGGTTATGTAGTTTTCGTCACGGTGTATCTTGCCATAGTTGGCATGTGAATATTACAATAGACGGTTAAAATATCATGAAAATTAAGTTACATAGTTAATAACATCAATGTCAATTCCGATTTATATGAATGTCAATTTAAATGTATAATAAAGTCAGTAGTTAAATATATAGTCAGTAATTAAATTAAATTACTGACTATATTTACTAGTACTTAAATTTTATTTGCTCGAAATACGTTCATGCAAGTAGTTATAGAGAATATAGTCCTTCATTATAATCATCTCATCCTAATGATGCCTACCAGCTGAAGATAGGCCATCATATTTATATATAAATTGTATTTTTCCTTGTAGAGTACAATAATATAATAAATAAGAGAAAGAGACATTGTAGAGACAGTATGCAATATAATTTAGTGTAGGGATGTTTTTTTTTTCACTTGAACCAAACATTCATATAATTAAATTTCATGTTTATATTTACCTAACTATGTAAGATATCCGCCTCGGATAATATTACTCATGTATGTATCTAGGGTTTTACCAAAAGAGCGAAGCAAATGTACTTCTACAAAAAATATTTACTTTTTAACACAGTGTTATTTTTACGAGTAACTCACACATTATTTACAGAGTCATGGTCAACGGTAGACAAATATTTAGATATTTATCCCTCTCAGTACCCAAGGACTCATGCTTTATGAACGTGCTAAGTAAGTATTGAAATGCATTTAATATAAACCAATATTTTGAAGTCTGTGAAGATTTCAACCTTCTATACATTCCCTATATTCCTATTAGTCCCCTCTCCACTAACAAAGGTGTTCAAAACGCATGCCTAAAAACTTAACACTCCTGTTTTGTTATGTTTTTGTTTTTGTTTGAATGATCGTTTAGGTCTTTCAGTCAGAAAGAGGTTGAAGGTATTTTCAATTATAATTTTAAATTAAAACAAAAACTAGTGTTACTTAACTTGATTTTATAGAGTTTAGAAGTAAAGATGGTTTTCATGATGCACAAATTCTCACAAAATGTAGTCGCAAGCAAAAACTAGTATCAAATAAGTGTATCGGAAGCTAAGTTGTCAGAGTCTCCCCACACATCCGTGCCTCGGAAGTTGGAATCCCAACAAGTAAGTACCTTTGAATTTCACGAAATCCATTTAATAGGCTTATACAACTTGATCGGCGGTGAAGGAAAACATTGAGATAATTCTTGATGGTCAAGATTAAAATATCCCTTTCCGCTGTCTACAATTTAAAAGTCTCAGGTTGCATTCTAATTCAAGGAAATTTAGAAAACGATCCTATAAATTTTTAATAATAATAAATATCATTATTTCAGAAAATAATATCCATTTTGTTCATAACAATGTTTTTAAACTTTTCTATAAGCTGTTAACTGCAGAAAATTACTAGTCACATTAACATTTCATTGCTTGGAGATCACCGGCAAATAAATTGGTTGAGCAAATTGAAGATACCATTCCTTGAATAAAAATTTTTGCTGCCTGAGGTGGTTCTCGAACCCACAACCTCCCACAACCGGAATGTATTTTCGATCTTTTCTTGATTAGTTTTGGAGTGGGTTACCTATGTAACCTTCTTATATGTAACCTTTTGGTACCGTCTTTTTTCATAATATGAATAGTTATTGTGGAAATAAGTCTTGCCACTGCCCTGTATCAGGTGGCTGATAATCCTTCAAGAAAACACAGAAAAAAGAAGAAAACTGATAGATACTTATGCAGTTTAGCTTAGCTAAGTATTATGTGTAAGGCGTATTCAACTATAAACAGGACTAGTGCTAAAAAGAAAACAAACCAATAAAATGCTTACTTGTTAGATATAAAAACGGAACAACAAAAGTCTTAATCATAGTGTTGTTTAGTAAGCGTCATCATATGAATTCTCATACTAGGATGTCTACTACGTAATATTTTTCTTCTAAGAAATCACATATTTGGATTCGTAGTACTCGTATTAACATCTGTTTGGGAAAAACTTATTTTCCATAGGCACTTAATTTGATTTAATATTTACGGCATCATGGTATTTGTAAGTCCTACTTCATCATATTTAGAAATTTATACGAATTTGTTTGACTTACAGTTTTATTCTATAATTTTTTTTAGTATTAAATTTTTCGTGGACCCCGCGAACTTCGTATCGGCCTCAGATTAAGCAGTACTTATTTGATTTTGACTTCTAAATGTCATTGATGTCAAATATGGCGGGGTTGGAAACACAGAACATGTTCTGTGGTTGGAAATTTGTAGGTAGAAATACAGTTTCTAAGTTAGTTATTTTACGTTAACTTTTCAATGTTTTTAACAATTTTGGACCAAGACAAATCCAATAAAACCAAAATTATAAAAATCGGTCCTGCCGTTCTTGACTTATAAGTGGTGTAACTAACAAGACTTTTTATATATATATAGATAAAAAAAAGGTTACTAACGTTTGATCTTTTAAAATCACATTCTTAAACAATTGAACGCAAAAACAAGATTTTACGCTACTTTAACACCAGTGGGTCTAGCACAAAAAACTATCGAATTCGAATCGTTTGCGTGTTCGTATCGCCATCGAAATATTTAGTATGAAAACTTAAACAGCGTTCGCACGGTCAAAACGAGAACTACAAAACAAAGCACGAACTTTGTGTCGTTTGCTTTCGATACGCAAACGATTCGAATTCGATAGTTTTTTGTGCTAGACCCACAGCTAACTATAGTAGGTACCTATGCTATGAGTAAAGTTTAGGCATACTCAAAAGACAGAGACGGATTTGTTTCCTTTGTTTTGTTTCTCCTCTCAAAAGAAAGTTTGTAAAAAGACACCACCGCTGCACCGTACTAAAAAGCTTCAGTCTAAAAAACTAGTGTGTTTGTCTAGAAACACCGTGGCAAGTCCTCCTTATATTGCTGATTTCTATGCTCACAGGGTAAATATAGTAAAATCAGTTTTATCTCTGCAAATTGATGCGACAAAGGCCCCAGGAGGCGCTTTTACACGTCCCAATATTTAAACCTACCACTTCGGGACAAGTCTGGGCTAGTGCCGAGAAAAAGCAGCGCAAGAAACTCGGTTCCTAATGTCAGCCTTTTTTTAAATATATGTTTACAAAAGGTTTAAGCAAGTACGAGCTGGGACAATTTGATGCCGTGCGTTCCTGTCATTTAAATAATCATTAATAGTGTAATAGCTCCTTTTCATTAAAATAACTTTGATACACGATTTAAGTTTATGTACCCATGGAGTTCAGCAATACCCCGTGAAAAAATTGTTGAAAATACGAATACAACTCCCCATGAACGAATTTCCTACTTTTAGTAGACTTTAAGAAGGCCTGGAACGGATAGTTTTAATAACTAATACGCGTTACATATTGTGAGCCTTAAGATCAATAAATAACTGTAGCTATTCAGTTTAAATGATTATAATGTAAGCTAGGCTAGCGTACGCGTTAATCAACACATGGCATGCAATCGGACAGTGCAAATTTGTGCAGTGTTCTTTTTAGTTTTTAATTCCTTTTACAAAAGAGATGTCCCGTAACAGGTCCAGACATTGTACAGTATTCTAATAAATCAAGAAAAATCTACAGACTATAGGAAAAATACAAATAACTGTATAAAACGTATAATTTGGCGGCTCAAAAATAAATACAATCTAATAAATATCCCTCTCAATCAGGCATACAAGATGGCGTTTGCAAAAAAATAAGATAAACAATAAACTCTAAATGTCAATCCGTAGCTGTCAGATTTCCATTGTCAATATTTGACATAACCGTTCTTTTCAAGTTTTTTCCACTCGTCATAATCTCACGTGAAAAGCTAATATTATATCATAATAGTACAACAAGCACAAGTAAGCAAACAATATCACTTGTTCGAATCGAGATAAGCGATTTTGAAATTGTCAAAACTGACAGAGGTCATCAAAGTGTCACCTTCCGCCATGATAGTTTTTGTTGTTTAGTATTGCTATTCTAATAAGTTTATTTTTGTTTGAGCCATTAAACGAAACCTTTTTAAAGAATTTGGATAATAACAAAGTGTTGTAGGTATATTGCCCTAACTTTTGGCAATGTGTATAGGTTCTGGGCCTAGCCTCCATACAATTTGGGACAACTCCTTTATTTTAAATCTTATTTTCATGGTAATCTATGATATCACTGTAAAACTGTACCATAACGAACCTAAATGAAAATATACGTAATGATGATAAGAAGACGTCTGTAGTTTTTTAAACGGTTTTATTTAGCTCACCCCGTTTGTTTTATTTATTCTTGGGTCAAATTTAGTAATTCAAATTTCACCCTCTTCCTGTCAACCGATTAATCTGAAATTTTGTATACACTTTGGATTTTGGTGACAATACAATTATGTTTATTCATTATCATTATAAATTCAAGATGTACAAAAACAAACGCCGCTACAAAATGGCGGATAATTTATGTTTTATTAATCCCATCAATATGGGTATCAAATAAAAGGGCTCAACAAGCAGAATACAATGTACTATATAAAATTAAAATCCAAGATAGCGGCCTCTACAAAATGAATTAAACAGAATGCGAAATAAAAACTAAAAACTAGAAAATAAAAATAAGTAAAAAAAACTTTTTAGGTTAAACGGTTTTATGTTAAACATACATTGCAATGTTTAAGATAAATGTACTAAAAACCAAAAAATAATAAAATAGATACAGTCGTGGGAATTATAAACATATGCATAGACTAGACTAAAATAAAACCGTGGGGCACGTCAATTTGAAACATCTCTTTTATTTACATGGAGTGTATAACTATTGGAATGCATATGTGCTAAGTGGAAATAAGTGGACCCTAATTC
Source organism: Anania crocealis (assembly GCA_949315895.1). Classification (NCBI taxonomy): domain Eukaryota; kingdom Metazoa; phylum Arthropoda; class Insecta; order Lepidoptera; family Crambidae; genus Anania; species Anania crocealis. The sequence continues at coordinate 6,905,405 of OX438856.1, forward strand.
AGTTAAAGTTGGTACGGAACCCTCAGTGCTTAAGTCCGACTCGCACTTGGCCGGTTTTTTTTTATTGGTTTTGTAGAATTATTTTATCTATGGTTATTCTTTACTAAGTCCACAGGCGACTAGTTTAAAGAAATCTTTGTTTTTATAAAATTATAGGTGGCTCGTACAACCTTCTTTATTTGCTAAGACGGAAGAAACGAAACTCTCTCTTTCAGATTACTATGTGACATAGACCATCAAAATAATTTAATGTTTGTTAGCTTGTAACAGTTATCTCTACATCTGTGCTTAGAAACAATTTAAGTCTGTTTATAATAATATCGCAGAACGCTATCTATATTACATTTAAAACATCAAATCATTCCAACTCAAACTAGACTGTATAGCACGCGCTTAAAATTATAACACGAATGGCGGAGTGTTAAGCAACGAAATACTTTAGCTTCGCCGGTAGATGGCGCTGATAGATACATAAGTTTAACAAATTTCGTCATTCATAAGTTCACTTAATACGTACTTACTTATTGTACACCTTTAAAATAAAGCATAAAAATCTATAGATAAAACACATGGCAATATTAATATTATCTGAGATACCAAAATTCTTCATATAACAGGATGACTTTCATCATCTTCAAAATTTGTTATAGGCGTTCAGTATCGTAAGTATAAATCAAGTTTTCACCCGAAAATAGTTTTAAATTTTACGGTCCTAAGCCTTTTAAGGTATGAAAAGAAAATCAAAAAAATATGGATCGTAATGAATGCATAAGATGAGCTAAAAAAAGTGTTGCTAAATATGTTTCTTGAAATCCCGGAAAAATTTACAGTTCCCTTGGGATCACTACTTATATTTGTTTTCAACATTGAAAGGGATCGTCATGGTTTTTTAGATTGTGGTACGGGTAAGGGTAGCATAGCCTAAATTTTATCCGCGACACATTCGCGAATAAAATTTATCGCGGGCAACAGCTAGTATTATAAATGCGTCACTTCGGGTGGATATTCGTAACTCAATAACGCCAGAACTGCGGAAGATATCTGATTGAAATTTAACACAGATGTAGATAATAACCTGGAATAAGTAGTACAAATGCTTCCCGTGGGATAAACACTTTTTTGTATATTTTAATAGGGTGAAATAATAAAAAAGTGCCCTTTATCCTTTTTGAGGCTCTAGAATATCTGTGTAATACTATTACACAGACTACACTACACACTACACACTACACACTATACTACGTAACCGATATCCATATTTTGCAAATATTGATATCGGTTACTGAGATGAGGTATCTACATGCCACATATGCCCCACGTTTATAACGTAGCAGAATATCTGGGGTACCCTTGAAGAGGGATACCCTTAGAAACCTAGGTTCTGCTACGCTACAAAAGAAAATTTGGAAGGAGGGAAGTTAATGGGAACCTACCTCCCTATAATTATTCCCTAAGAGTTAAATAAAATACAAGACAAGATATAAAGTAAATACGAGTATATTAGAGTTAAAGGTATGATAAAGTATATACGTAACTTAAATTTACACGTGAAAGTCCAATTTATTAGAGGTTTGATGAATAGAGGTGGCCCGGCGGTCGACCACGCCAGGACCCAACTGCGCAGCGGAGGGGAGGTAGTCCGGCGATCTACCTGATCAAGCCGAAGTGATGGAGATGGCCCGGCGGTCTACGTGACCGCCAGGATCCAACAGCACTAGGTGGAGAAGGCCCGGCGGTCTACGTGACCGTACCAGGGTCCAGGAGTAATCAATAAATAGGAGTGTCCAAGATAATTCTCCCAATAATAATATTTAGTTCACAACAATAGAATAAGAAGTAGTGATCCGAAAGCCGAATGTCAACTGACTACTCATTGACGTGCTCGCCCGACATGGGCTAAGCACGATCGAACAATTTTGAATTTCAAAATAAGAATATAAAAATCAGTGAACCAAAAAGTTTCTAAACAAAAATAATTTAAAAGAATTAGAAAATACATCAAATTATAAAAAATGAGAGTAAAACTAGTAAAAATGAAAATGGGATGAGAAGTTTATGAGAGATGAGGTATCTACATGCCACATTACGTAGTTTTGGCGTGAAAGCAACTCTGTGTGTCTTTCAAGACAGAGTTACTATCGCATTATTTAAGAGATTCAAATTACTCTCAATCACAGGGCTCTATATTTTAGAAGTCGGTCTACTTGTAAGAAACAACCCACAAATTTTTAAACGAAATGATGTAGTAAACCCTAGATTGCGTCCAAAAGACACAACTCGACTATTATCACAAATAAGTAAAAATGCACTTGTTAAAAAAAATGTTTTGCGATTTCTATTAAAATTTATAATAAAATTCCAGCACAAATAAGGCAACTACTTCATAATATGTTTGTGAAATATTTACGTAACTGGTTGATTGACAATTGTTTTTATAATCTGAATGAATTTTTTGACATAAAATGTTTTAATTACCTACATACTTTCTCGACTGACATTTTATATAATTATAACTTTGATTTGTATTCTTTGTTTTTTTTTTTTTTATTTTAATTTCATCATATTTAGAATGTGTTATTATTAAACATTTTATATAACTAGACAAATAATAATGTTAATGTTTACATTCCATAATATATTCTCATTATTAAAATAAAATATTGTGACAATTTGTCTGAAATTTGCATGCCACCGTGATGGCGAAACGTGTGATTCTTTTACTTATGAATTATTGTAATATCTTAATAACCATGTTTTATGCAAATAAATAATTACTAATTTCTAATTTCTAATTTCATTAATTTATTATACCTATATATACTATATTCCTTTCATACATAATATAGGGCCAAGATCTTGGGGTCCCAGGTTCGAAACCCGGGTCGGGCAACAAAAAGTTTCGAATTTTCGAACGTTGCTCGGGTTTGTGATCACCAACCCGCATTTGGCAAGCGTGATGATTATGCCAGTACACCCATCATTGCTGTGGTAACTTGAATTCAATGATGCAGGCCTTTTCCCTGCAGTGGAATGATTATAGGCTGTTACTTTACTATAGCTATAGTAAGGATGATTTTATTTCTCGCAACGGGGCATTATGCTGTACTTTTTACACTTAAAAATTCATTAAATTATTTTCTCTGGATGAGATCATGGCAAAATAAATCTTTACTAATATTATAAAGATGAAGAGTTTGTTTGTTTGTTTGAACGCACTAATCTCTGGAACTACTGGTTCGAATTGAAAAATCATTTTTCTGTTGGATAGTCTATTTATCGAGAAAGGCTTTAGGCTATATTCTTTTAAAATTTAGCCTAAATGGAATAGTCTAATTTGAAATAGCGTTCATAGTAACAGAAATTGACGCGGACGAAGTCGTGGGCAGTAGCAAGTACCCAAATAATTTGATATGGAATATTTAAGACCTGTTATTGCTTTCTAAGTCGTACCATGTCGTACGCATGACTTGAGCATGTAATGGAACTTTTTAATTGGCGATTTTTAAATGTTAATTTAGCTGTTGAGCTTCACAGAAACTGTTCAGCTAACTTTTTTTAACTGTCATTCATATCCAAATTACTGATTCATCTTTGAGCTTGATTTAGATGCCCAAGTAAAATAGTTTTCGAACTAGTTGCATATCATGCCTAATAAGAAAAGAGATTAAAAACTTTGAGATTGCTGGCTTGGAAGAAGCTAGAAACGCTTTCTCAATTGTATGACAATCTTTTGAGCTTTAGTACGGGTTCGGCGCGTGCTAGGCTTTAGGCCGTGGGTACGCAAGAGGCCGGCTACTGGCTTCACGCGTATCCTTCGTCAAATACAGGAACTTTTCTTGAGCCTGACGCTCTCCGAATCGCAACCTCCCTAGGGCTTGGGTTCCGGTCTGCGCTCCTCATAAATGTCCCTGTAGCAGTGATGTCGACAAGCTAGGACATCACGGACTGTCATGCCAAAAAAGTGCAGGCCGCTTCTCGAGACATGCAGCACTTAACGAAATCATACGCCGGTCCCTTGCCACTATCAACGTGCCATGTCTACTTAAGCCGACTGGTATTGCAAGAGACGATGGCAAGAGACCAGATGGTATGAGTTTGATTCCATGGAAGATGGGCCGGGTGCTGGTATGGGATGCAACCTGTTCAGACACGCTGGCCCCTTCCCATCTACATGGAACCAACAACAGAGCTGGTGCGGCATGTGAAGCGGCTGAAAAAGCTAAAGCATGTAAATACAGGGGTCTAGGTTCCGAATATGATTTTGTCCCATTCGGTGTCGAAACCCTTGGTCCTTGGGGTCCTAGTGCTATAAGGCTTTTCAAGGAAATAGCAAAAAGGTTAGCCGACATCACAGGAGACCGAAGAGCTGGCAGCTACCTCGGACAAAGCATTAGTTTAGCTATACAAAGGGGGAACGCTGCCAGTATCTTCGGATCTTTGCCTAAAGGGACTCCTTTTAGTAATATATTTTAGTTATTAGTTATATTATATTTTTTAAGGTTTTTAGTTGTAGGTTTCTTAATATTCATACTGATTTATGTTCTACTTATGCAAGAAAAGAGATTATAAAATTTGAAAGTACCTTAATAACTTTTGAGTTAATTAACAATTACATTATGTTAAGATTTCAGCACCTAATATGGTGTAGGTATGATGAATTAAATATTATAGAGCCATTAAATTATTCAGTATTAAGATTTTTTTAGGTTTCATTCGCGGTTAATACAATAATATACCTTTCTTTACGAGTTTCCATAGTTTTGGCTCTGTTGCAACCCATCCGAACTCTATAAACACCTTAGAATTACAAAAACGTATGTTTTGGAGAAGTCACAAGGCAAATTAATTTCATCTACCCCGAAAGACAACAAGGCCACATAACTTGAATCAAGACTGCAATTCCACAAAAAATTAAAGCAGGTGCACAATTAAATAGAACTGGGTTAGGTACGAGAAAGAAGAAGGAAGACCGAGACATAGTAAAAAACTTTCTACGACAAGATGATAATGACAGTTACGCTATGAATTTAGAAATGCAAGTGGTTATCTATTGGTGAGTTTTGTATCCCGTTGGCTATGAAGTGGCGCAAACTGCTGTATGATTCGTCTCCTGCCTTATTAGAAGTTTATCTAAATGTGTTCTAAATGACCCTCCCTGACCAGAGTAACTTAGTAAGGTGGGGAGAAAAGCCTCTGAAAAATGTTGTTATACTTGTGGAAAGGCGATATGTACAGCAAGACACCTATTGGTGGGATGCAAGGTGCTCTTTAGGGGTCACTACTCACATCGCCATGACAGAGTACTTGAAATCATACGTGAAGCTATAAGCCTTTCAGTAGCTAGGGCCCAAAAAGGATTGACCACAAACAAAAGACAAATTAACTTATTAAAGAAGGCTCCACTGCAAATTCTAAGAACAAGCCTTACTCAATCCTAGGTACAGCACCTGACTGGACTATTTTAATGGACACGTATGAAAAGCACTACTTATACAATCCCAGAGGATGTATGTGTTTTTATCATCCAGACCGGATATTTTTCTTTTTTGTAGAGCTACAAAACGGATTTTACTTGTAGAGCTTACCATGCAGTGGGAAACTAGCATACCGAAATACACCACGCAATAAAGAAAACAAATATTATGATCTAAAAATTAATTAACGAAAAACGGTTATATTATAGTAAGTCCATATGCTGTAGAAGTAAGAGTGAGAGGTATACCAGCAAAGTCTCTCTATGACCTTGGCTTGGCCAGAACTGCAGTACGTTCTATTCTATACTAGAGCGAGTGTCTAAAGCTGTAGTTAGTAGTTATTTTAATTTTATATTTGATAACAGTGACATTTAAAATTAATTTCACCGGTAGTGGCGAGGACTCTACGGTACTTATTGTCAAATTAGTGATTAAATGCTAAAACTACTATTACTAAAAGTATTTCAGCAAACATAGTATCTACAAAATACTAAGATAGCGTAGAAAAGGTATTTAAATATAAGATACAAAAAAAAAAAAATTTAAAGTATTTAGTAATGTACCTATAGTTTTTTTTTTTTTTTATTAACCTACATCATCCCACTGCTGGGCAAAGGTCTCCCCAAACGCTTTCCACTGGTCTCTGTCAGCGGCCAATGACTATATCTCGCGAAGCTAGACAAATCGTCACACCACCTCTTTTTAGGTCTACCCCTTCGTCGGTATATACCGACCTATGGATTAACATCTGAAAATAAATTTGATTTGATTTGATTTGATTTATAAATATTTCAGACATGCCACACTGGGCCACACAGAGCCATCTAGTCCCAAATTAAGCTACTATTAAGTACCCTGTTGTATGGGGTACTAGACAACCGATAAACTTACTTGTATACTTTTTTTTTGTAAATATATACTTATAATACATAGAAAACACCCAGACCAGTACAAACAGACATGTTCATGAACACAAATATTAAATGATTTAAGATACAAGATGCATTATTTTGTATCTTGTATTGGTATTTCAGATACTCGTACCTAGTATATCTGCCCTTGTTATTAATAAGGTATATGGTATACTAGCTCTTCAGCCGCTGCTCTGCCCGCGTGAAATCCATCACACGGTCGGAAACCTGTGCCTAGCGATGGCATATACATATAGAAAGATAGATAAGGAAGGCTTAATACATTCGTGTCGACGAAAAACACATACAAAATTTCAACCCTATCGGTGAAGCCGTTTGGTAGTTGACATACCGACAGCAGCGCCACCTAACGGTTCCCGCGATAAAAAGTAGCCTAAGTTCATCAGGGATAATGACGGCTTCTAATGACAATACAATTTATTAAATCGGTGCTTTAATAAATTGTATTGTCTCATTAAAGCACCGATTTAATAAATTGTATTACTAGCTCCTGAGCTTATTCAATACATACCTACATAAAAAAACAGAATTTATTATCTCTTTTGATACATTTGAGTGACCATAAAAGTTGAAATCAGTAGATTATTAGTTTGAACCTTAGATTAAACCTCTTTTTGTTTTGATCTAAGGTTTGAACACAAAATTCTACGATTTAAATGATCAACGTTCAAAACGTTTATAGCGAATTTTGTGTGAACAATGATTAACCGTTATGGTATTGTATTATTTCAAGATGTAGGAAAGACATTCGTATCTTGCTTGGCTTTTGTACGACTATTTTTTATGTTTTCTTTGTGATTATACGTTATTGTTATGTGTTGCAGCTGTTGTTCTTTTAAATACTTTTATCTAGTTTCATACTATCATGAAAAACTGTATATAAGTAGATAAGTTTAATAAGTGGTATCATGAAATGAAACTATTTCCAAATTTCCTCTAGGTGTAAAATATCAACCAACTTGTAAAATAATGTTTAGGGCACTTTAAGGATATGGATAATCTATACATTTTATGAAATTAATATTATTTTTACCCACTGTATTTTAACTTCATTCTCAAATAAAAAAGATGCTAATATCAGCATTTCATTTTGATTTATTTTTCTAAGTTCCTAACTACGATATCTAGTAGGACGTTGTTAATTTTCCTTGTACATGTTGATAAAAACTAAGCACATAAACGCAAATAGGTATTTGTACTTAGTGATTTTCTCATCGGCACTTGTTTTGCATTTTAATTATCTACAACACTGACCTGATTTTCAATGTCAGCTTTGTTCTGAGGACACCTATCACGCTGTCAGATGCCCATTACCCTAGGCGGCGCGACGGGCCACGATGTCAAATCTCCCTCTGCTCTACATTAAGAGCACTCTCGTATCTAATTAGAGATTAATTGAGTCACGGTGGTGCGACGAAAAGCCCTTTGTCGATTATACAGAGGAACCCTCTAACTAGGTACGCATATAAACCACGGAATTATAGTCTGCTCACCACTTTCAGATAACTTTTCAGAAGTATATGATTTAAAATTTTAAATATCGAATGTTTTGGATGCGAACGTGATTGGATTGGAGGTGACAGGCCTCAGTTTGCCGCCACGCGCTGTCGGCGTTGCACGTACGATACGCAACACCATGTTTCGCGCAGTGACAGATGGCTGGAAGCGGTATTGGTGGGGAACAGGTACGGAACAAGCAATCACAAACTTCCTCAATAATAGCACCAAATCGTTATGTGAGAAACTTCACTCGCTCAGCTCTCGGTACGTAATACGTACGATGTATACAGCAAGCTATTCGCTTGTTTTTATTTTAATTTGATACGCTCAAATGCCGCTACCCTCGGTTGTGTTAGAAAACAGTAACGGTATCTGTCAATAGTTTTTTTTTTCGGCTTTCATATAATGAGTAATGCGGTAGTTTGAGTTTGAGCCAGCAAAAGTATTATAATGATCAACTGTTTCACGGTTCGAAGTGCGTGCCGCCACACAAGTTCAAAAACTATTTACAGCTGCATTGCCTTGGTTCGTTCGTCTTCGCAGACGGTCGGGAGAATTCGTCGCACGTGGGTAAGGTACGGTTAGCTTGACAGGTGACAAAACATTTGCCTTCCGATGTTAACGTACAACAACAGATGGTCTTGTTAACAATGGGTTAGGTATTTACTTAACAGACCCACATCGATAAACTTTTGTTCCGTTCTGAGGAGATAATTAAGAATAATTGATCGGCGCTCACTATAGTTTAACTTCGGCCAACCTAATTTCTTAGCACACAATGATTCACGCTTCTTGAAATATTGAGTAAGGTTATGCGAACATTGTATCGCTTTCTTTTTGCGTAACTTTGTTTCGAATGAACATAATGTAACTTAAGGACCGGGGATGATCAATTTCAATTGTTACAATTGGTAACAATTAAGTTATTGATAACTAAAATATTCTTACTTCAAAAAATATAATTAGTTAAAATCTATGCACAAACTTTAGAATTTAATCAATAATAATTTCTAGTTGCTCTATTCAATTCATCATGATTATTTCGTTGTTATCGGACTCGAAAATGTTCTAATCAATTTACCTACCTACGAGTACTATTGATGAAAACGTTACGTCAAATTTTGGGCCCTCCCACATTTAAGTATTCAACCAGCGATTTTTCTACCGATGAAACCAAAAATCATTCCACTTTCGATGTGCAACTTGAAAAGCTGGGTATAAAGTGAACTATATAGAAATTATTTAATAAAATAAATATGTAGATCGTAAATAGATAAATTGTACCTATATTATTTACCTACATAACATGTGAATTTTATAATAATATAATTATTGTCTAGTCTAGCAGTTGTTTTCGCACTATTATAGTTTGGTCTAAAAATGTTAAGCCCTAATTTCAGTATATCTAATATCGAAAGCACGGATATGTATTCGCATCATTTTTTTGGCACTACGCTAAGTATTGAAAACTCTTTTTTTTTTAAAACCGAAAAAGTTTAAGAAACGAATCGTTCACAAACCGACCCCAAGCAGTCTTGTCTGCCCTACGCCTAGAGTGTAATTTAAAAGAGCGTAGGCGTGGAGGGGAGAGGCGGCCCGCGGGCTGAGGAGCAGAAGGCTGTAAGCGAGGCTCCGCGGCTGAGGCTGACCGGCGCAGCTGAAGCTGCGGTGGTGAGCCTCACCGTCGGACCGCCGGAGCCCCGCAGCGCCGAATCCGTCACGGAAGTCTGATTGTTTGTAAGCATGCATATTGCTTGTTTGCATGCATGTTTGCTTGATTGCTTGCAGCCTTGCTTGTTTGCATGCATGTTTAGGAAAAGTTCAAATTTGCAAAAAAATTTTAGGCTAATAGTTTGTGTGCCAATGACAATTGGAGTACAAATAATTCGGCATTCCGATATATACCCTTTATAAACATTTCTTATTATACATATGTATATATCTTATTATACTTGTATGCCTATTTTTTTTGCCGTTTGAAACTAGAATTATCAAATTCCCGGTAGAATATGCAATAAAAACCGATAGAAAGTGGAAAAAATATTCACCGGTAGAAAAATCGCCGGTTAAATGTGGAAAGAGTCCAAATTTTTTTTTTTAGTTGTCCGATCTCATTGTATAGGCCCAATAATCTTTTCAATTGAAACAACAATAAATATTCATTGTTAATTGGAATTTATTGACTTTCAAATTGTCCATCTTTTCAACACTTTCATCAACACTTTTTATGAAGCAAGTTGTCTTGTATTCGAACCCACGACCGCCTGTGTGTGGCCTGAGCCGCAAACCGGTATTATGTCATGCGATCGTGCATTTATGGTTGTCTTTTTAGAAGATTTATTACCAAGTGTCTACAGTTTTAGGATACGTAATGTTAGTTCACATTTGCAAGATAAATCGGAATACAGAGGACGTGATCTCTTTAAATACTACTACAAGAATGATTGGTCTATATCCTCAAAACACAACTTGTCTATTATGAATTTGTAGCAGTAAAAAAAATATTTTTTTTTTCTTGCGGGTCTACCGACGTGCACCACACATTATATTGCGCTGGCGAAAATCTGTCCCCAACGGGACACAAAATAGTCTATGCCCTTTCACAAAGTGTAATCTATCTTCATTTCAAATTATTACAAAATCAGTTCAGTAATTATGGCACAAATCGCCTAACAGACAGACAGAGTTTATAAAATATTAGAATTAGAATTAGAATATTATTTATTTGCATTAAAATATGGTAAGTACTTACATTTATCAGGTCTTAACATTAAAAGTGAACATGCATGTTTTACCAATTTATCGATATGCAAACATTTTATCGTCACAACGGAACAATAAAATAATGGAAAAGTATTTATGTGAAGCATTAAAATTAGAAGGCATTAAAAATTTATAGATTCAATAAAATTAAAAAATATAAAAGTAAAAAGTAAAGATAGATTATGTCAGGTGAATGAATGTCTGTCATCAATGTCATAAAAACAGTTATCAACCAGTCTGAAAATAATTCTTTTAAAAATATTAAATGTCAAATTTTGAATGTGGTTCGGTAGCCAATGAAATAGACGAACGCACGTGCTGTGGCTGTTTCTGGCAAGACATATTACACCTGACAGGAACCGAAAGCTTCCACGGGTATCTTCTTGAACCACACCGACTACAATCGTCCTGTTTCAGACTTTGGAACAACATTTATATTTGTATTAAAGCATTGTACCTTTATAAGGTAAACCTAAAGACTGTTATAATATGCAAAGTGTACAAGGACATTGTGTCTGCATAATAAACGCGTTCTAATCTAACGCAACGCATCAGTACACTCGGTAATTACACAAGAATGGACAGTGCGTTCGATTCCCTACCACTCCAACACCTTATTTGGGTCGTCAGTCAACTGTCGCCATCTCTCCGTGTGCATCATTACGCTTCACAGCATTTGAAACAATTTTTTAATGGCCAACTGAATTGAATCCCATTTGAATCATAAGTTGCGCCCCGTTGGTCCAGAGGGCCAAGATCTCGGCGTCTCTTGGGTTTGATCCCCGGGTCGGGCAACTAGAGTTTCAAATTTCCGAACATTGCTCGGGTTTGTGATTACCAATCGTACAGCCAATTAAGCGTGGTGATTATCTATGTATTTACCTGTCTTTACCCATAATTGCTGTGGTATCTTGAATTCAATTATGGAGACCTTTGCACTGCAGTAGGATGATTATAGGCCATTAATTTACTTTACAAACAATCAGAACAAGCTAATATAACGAGTAAGTAAGTTTAACAATAAATGCTATTTAGAATTTTTTGAAAAAAACTTTGATGAATAAATGTATTTAAAATTGTATAAGTACTCTACAAATTTTAATGATGCTTCTTAGTGATCAGTTTTTGTCACGATAGTTAAGCAACGCTGGGAGCGGTCACTAGATGGATGGGTGACCGTTTGTGGCATCGTATCTTGAGCGCTTCCGTGCTTCGGAGGGCAAGTTAAGCTGTCGGACACGGCTGTTGTCACGAGATAACAGTCGTTAAGCCCTGTTGGAGGCGTCCGGGCGGCTTGAGAAACGTCTAACGGCGGGGTGATCTTGCCACAGTGTCGCCCTCGCCGTCCACCAATCCGCACTAGGCCAGATGGTGGTACTCAGGCCTTCACCCCTCTCCTTAAAAAGGAAAGAGACCCTTGCTCAACAGTGAGCGTAAATGGGTTGTTACTTTTACTAAAAATTTAAACTTTAGTGGTCATTACGAGTATCACAAGGGTTAATTTATTCGATCGGTCTGCTATTAACCCACCCTCATAAACATTCGTTCTTTTATGGTATTAATTATCGCTTGCCACCATGCCGTAATATCAAAAATTCATAAAAACAATGGCAGCCCGGTTAGTGTAGTGGTCCGGTGGTCCGCCCAAGACGCAAGGGTCGCGTTTTCTGGTTGGTTCGGGTCTGGAAGAGGTGAGGAACGAACGTAAGCCAATAATTCCGGCTTTTATCGCAAGAGCAAAAGTAACAATAAGCCATATCAGAATCATGTCGAAGTTTTGACATCAGATTACCCTTGTAGGATAATCATGCGTTAGTAAAAAGATAAGAAGCGAATGAGAAGAAAGCGAAAAGTGATGGGTTAAAGTCACTCCTCAGGCATTCGAAAATTCGAGGAATTGTATTTTTAATGTCTTGACTTACTTGAATTTAAAAAATAACTATCAACGATAATGTTGACATTCGTTGTATGTTTATGTATACGTATTTTCTTGAATAATGTCCTGCAAAGAATAGTCGCTTATCTAGTTTGTTTCCCTATTCATTAAAACTTCAATGCAGGAAAACATACAAAAGGTTGAGTTAAAACCGTGCGGCATTCTCTATTATCCTGCATTGTACTATTATTATGTCATTGAATATACTTAAGTGCACGCAATTTATAACATAACTATGATCACCTAAACAGTTTGCTACTAACAACGCTGTTTAAAACATAATACTTTCAATTTACTGTAACAGGTTTGAAAGAATACTCAACACTAATAAACCACACGTACATTTTGCACAAACTCACTTATACATATAATAGTAGTGATAAGATAATATGATTACGTGACAAAGGTAATTTATCTTGATAAAGCGATTGATGTTTTTCTTACAAATAAACGGGCGTGTGCTATGGCATTACAGTGATCTAACCAATGATATAAAAAAATATCATTGGGTCTAACGTGAAGGTTGATTGGTAAGTGAAGTTGAAGCAGTTAATTTTTAGGGTAAAAAAAATTATCTCAGGCACTCACACGAAAAGTTATGCAAAATTGTATTGAAGTTAACTTGATTTTTATAGTTTCGTCAAACCAGTCTGTCTGTCCGTCCGTATGTTACATTATTCTGAAAGTATTAGCATTACACAGTTGAAACTTGGTAGGTAGGTGTATCCTGTTGACCGCTTTATTAACTAGGTAGTTCCTTAACTGAAACTAAACTTGTAAAATTGTGTCTTAGGTACACAATTTTAAACAAATAAAATTAAAATTGTTTTGGTCTATTTTAAAGTTTGTCTCGAATAGTCTTTTCGAATTCGCTCATCAGATTCTAAGATTTTTGCAATTGTATTATGAAACAGATCTTTTGTGGTACCTAGATATTCAATTTACATCTCGCCAGATTCACGCTCGATAGATTTTTATCTACCAACACTTATTTATCAAAGCTTAGTTAATCAACTTGCAATCAACAATGTCTGAGTAGCATAACTTTACATAAATTGATCAATACGTGCCTTTAAAATTCCAACTCCAATTAATCATTAAATCAATCGCAATGATGTACACATACGAGTATTAGCATCATCGGTCGATATGAGTCCGTTTATAACCTCGCTTGGCGGGCGGGTTGGTCATATTTGGCCAAACTGATGGAAGAAGACGCTTCTGCTCGTCTTCTGACAGTCCTCTTTAGTAAATCTTGCTACACTGACATGAGAAGTGGTGTTTGTTTTAACCTTTAAAGCCACACTACACAGCTAACCACGTTAAGTGATAATTTTGGCTTTTTTTTTAAATACAAGGTGTAACAATTTCATCATTTGTAGGTACACATATCCTCTAAGCAGTGCGCCATAAATAGGCTTCGCACGTGGCTGTGTGCTCCCGACGTGTTTTACGCAATTCCAATTAAAAAATAATCTACTACATAAGTTTGTGAGTAATATCTTGCTTGGCACCAACATTGACTTAGTGGCTTATTTTACACTTTTTGTTGGTTAAATTTAAATGAAAAAGTTTTTTTACGCATCGAATTAAGAACCTCTTCTTTTCTACTGTTCTTTGAATGAAATGACAAATAAACTTTAATATTATATTAAGTAAGCAGCTATGTGTGTCAATGCAAATTCAAGTTTACGTAGGTATGAAGAGAAGACTTGAAATAACTTGAAGTGCGTTTGACACAAAATTATTATCTAAAACGCTACTAAGTTAAATGAGGACCAAATACTGTTTTAAACTTTCATGGTCACTATCGTAAGAGTTAGTTATTTCGAGATTTCTACCAGTTCTTCCGCGATCATGGCGCTTGCAACAGTGCCGAAATATCGGAAACTCATAAAAAACAAGGTACATGGTAGAAATCTCGAAATAACTAACTCTTATGAGGACCAAATGTTCAGTGGGTGTTCATTCAGTGAAAAACTTTTCCGATCACATTATGTAAACCATTTTTTTTTATTTAATTTTTTTTTTACATCTCATTATTTTTTTGGTCTAATGTACAGTAGTCCTGCAAACGTCTATAGCAAAATAGAGGCTACGAATAGTAGGTAAAGTTTACCAACATTTACAATAAATGATCATCACCTACACATCAACCACCAACCACCTGATGAATCAATTGATAATGAATAAGTGGGTCAATTGACTGTCGGTCTACACAAAAGGTCCCGTGTTCGAGTCTCAGTCGGATAATATTTTCATTGGCTTCGGTCTGTTACAGAAGGAAAGTTATAGCCGTGCTTCAGAAGGCGCGTTAAGCCGGTGGTCCCGGCTTCTGTAGCGAGCTAAATGTTGTAAAAACGATAGGCGGCTTGGCAAACACTGGCACTATATTATGTACATATTATTCTTAAAAAATATCATACAAAAATAATCACAGGCGAATATATAACGCTACAACTACTAGTAAGGTAGTCGCCCGAATAAAGCCGGACACAAACAGGCTTTTTGGCTGCATATCCGGCTGAATTATAGGATATCCGGAGTGATCGGCTTGTGTTGAGATTATTAAAATTAACTTTTTTTTTACATTGGTGACACAAGAATTTTTCAGATATACAATATATTTCTTGATAATAAAACATTTAAAATTTATGTGGCTTTATACTACTTACCTACAATTTAAACTAAACATAGGTATTCGGCAGTAATTTTTACACAATTTGTGTGAATTGTCAGGACCATATAAAATAAAGTAAAGATTATTTTGCATAGATCTTAAAAGTGAAGCTCGTTGTTTTTATTTGTTTTACAGTTCACAGTGGTCTTTGATTTTGACCCGACTTTTATCTGTTCGCTCATAACTTGTAGGTATAGGCACTACTTTTAAGAACTGGACAAATGAGGTATTCTTAGAGGCGTTTTGATCGTTTGCTGATTCTCAATTTCTATAACCAGCTAAAATCGAATGTCGCGCCCTCTAGCGGGCATAAAATACTCTGTTAAAAAATAAAAATGAGATAAATATACCGTGTTTAGTATCACGTTGTCGATACCCGCGAACAAATCTTCCCCGATAATTACTTTTTCTTAATTTTGCTCGGTTTTGTGATCACCAACCCGCATTTGTCAAGCGTGGTGATTAGGCCATTACCCATCATTGCTGTGGTAACTTGAACTCATTATGGAGGCCGTTTCCCTGCAGTGAGATTATTATAGGCTATTACTTTACTTTTTATCTCTGAAGCAAAGCGACTACATTTATTAATTGGCTAGCGTTTGTGCACAACCATTGTCATTATGAATATATCCCTTTATTGATTCAGTTGCGGTCACTCAGCGCTCATTGAAATCAATTAGTTCCTGAATTCCAATGGTTGAGTATGATAATCACTTCAGATATTTCGATACATCGATTTATTACAACATGCATGGTAGATACCTACATTGAAAGTAAAATATTAAATTATTTATAGCGAATTTTAATGAGACTGCTTTTATTAATCGAACAGCATCGCATTGTTCTGGTACCAAAGCATTTAACTATTATATAGCACTCGTTTTTAAACTGTTTTTAAAGCAAATAAATTGCTGGTTTAAATTTAAAATACAATTCCTTGAATAAGTATATTTTTTTAGTCTCTATATGTAGAACTAGGAGCGAGAGGTAAGTTGATATACTTAATTCTCGCTCCTACATCTCTCTATTACCTGATGAAAGACCTTGGCTTGGCCAGAACTGCAGTAAGTTCTATACTAGAGCGAGTGTCTCTTAAGCTGCATTTGCAGGTTCGTTCGTACCAGATTTGGCTGGGCAGGGGAGAAACACGACCAGTGAAGGTGAGTGTTGATGTACGTCAAAAAGGGGCCAGTACCCTAAACCTACACCCGTGTCACAAGTCCCGAATCTAATTATTTTAATGCTATATCTGTCAGCGGTGGATTTAAAAATTGCAACAAAATCCATTACATCGATACATAGAACGGTATATCGTGCAAATCATTTTGTCTATAGCAATGGTCAATAGTCATAAATTTGAAGTTTTATATTTGTTCATTACTGAAGTTGTTTCAAAATTTATTGACCTATTGACAGCGATCTTGTACTACTTTTGTAGTTAATTACTTAGTTAATTAATCAACGTAGATCTAGTTTCCCTAGAGTTATAGGGGTAAGAATAAAATATCTAAATAATAAAATCAGGACACTGTTCTGATACCAAAGTGGAAAACTTTTAAAAGCACTCGTATTGTAGAAATCAGAAACAACGAAGCTACAAATACCCAGTCCCGGGAAAATGTTTGACCCGTCCAGGAATCGAAGCCGGGACCTCGGAGCAGGCAACACCTTAAAAACTGGTGTGTACGCCACTCCGCCACGGAGGTCGTCGAAATAGACTAAAGCTCGGTCATCCAGATACTGGATTATTTATAAAACTATTTCTCGTCTATCTTCTACTCTTATCCAAAAGGAAAATTGTTATCATTATCATCTTAGGTACTTAGTCACATCATTCCACTGCTGGACACAGTCCTCTCGAAGAGAAGGATTTTTCGCCACGCTTGGCAGGCGGGTTGGCGAACGCAGTTTGGCCAATTAAATAGTGGAATGAAGACACTGCTTTCGGCACCTACTCCTATAGTCGCCTCTAACGACACCCACGAGAAGAGGAGGTGTTATTCTTTTAACTTGCCACCACAACACACAGACCTAAATTTAGGTTTACAAAGAGTTGAATTACAAAACGATGCAGCATCCACATACAGTTAAGTATAGTACAAAAACTTAATAAATATGACGGGAATAGCTACCCAGTCTTACTAATATCTATCAAAAAGTTTTCCTTTGGAACAAACAGACAAAAAATCTAAGCTTTTTTCTTCAAACAATTATTCTAGATTAGGACAAAAAGAATCTTAATCTACGTAATTTAATCATACCAATGTAAGCAACACATATTTGATAGCGTTAATAATTCCTAGGGCTATCGCTATTTATAATGACAGTTGAAAGACTTCTAAGATGAATTTTTTATTGTGAAATCCGGGTCAGACAGGCCCTTGTCTCTGTGAGGTCAGCCCAACGTCGGGAGGCTTATCAACACACGTAGAACATGCGAGAATGTTTTCGATGTTTATGTTTAAGGGACTGTAATCCCTTGAAATATGTATTATCCCAAATAGGAAAGTACATAAATAATTAAAATCATTTTTTGAAGTGAAACTTCTTTATCGGCGTTGGAAAAAAAATTACCGTCACGTTTTCAGCGTCACATTTTTCGGTTACGCGCCATCTTTTTCTTGCCCCTACCACGGTTGGTTCAGACGATAGCAAAAAGGTAAGGTGAAATAATATTTAACCAATTTAACCAATTTAACCAATTTAACCAATTTAACCAATTTAACCAATTTAACCAATTTAACCAATGGGGGCTATCGCTAGTGAATTGCCACTAGAGGCGCTAGTGTCGCGTGAAGTCCAATATCATTCACTTTGTACTGGTTTTAGCGGAATTTGTTGCATAAATTATAATTTCTTTAATTTACCTGCTGGAAAGTGATCTATTTCGTAAAATATCGCAAATATGGATTATTTGGCGTTTAATGTGAACGCTTTAAAAGCGGAATTAAGAAAAAGCGCAAAAATAGGCGCCCTCAAGAGCAACTATTTCAGAAGTTAGTTTGTTGATATCAAGATAGTTAATTATAAATAATATAACCTTAATTACGAGTAGATTCAAGATATACGAGTAACACTTTGTTTCGGCGCCAATCGCCTTTAACAGCTATACCTCCGGACCTCAGTCTACAGTGGCGCCAACTGGTGAGCAAAGAAACGGTAGTCCCCATTTAACCAATTTAACCAATTTAACCAATTTAACCAATTTAACTAATTTAACCAATTTCTGGATAGTTGCATGTAGATCATTTTTCGAAAAATAAGGCCATAAAGAAGTTTCACTTCTTACGTGTGTACACTAGTATACGCACAACTTTTATTTTACAATTACATAGGTATATAGATAAAGTACTCACAAGAATTTAAAATCGTTAATGATTAGGTATTTTGATAAGTTTAGTTTTAATAGTAACATTTTCACATTTTTTTTCTACTTTTGATTGACATGTATGTGTTTTTTTATGAACGATTAATTACCCTAAATAGTAAACGGTGCTACGAGTATTTGCTGTCTCTATCTATGTCTTCCAGAGCGCAAATAATTATTTAAACATCCTAGGCATGCAGTATGAGATATACTTATAAATGCTATGTGCATTGTGTAATAAATAACTTTTTTAAGACACTTGACATCGGAAAAGACAAAAGACTAATGAAGAAAGTATTTTCCAAAGATCAGTTTAACGCTTTGCGGTCGTGCTTGACTTTGAATAGATGTTGTAACGTAGACGTCTAAGACAGATTTACGAGTAGTTCATCAGTGTAATTGACAGTTGTACTATTGTCTCTAATTATAACACGTATTATGAGTTTTGCAATTCCCAAACTCAATCGTACCTAAATGTGAATTTGTGAGACTTATTCGTAATCGATCTATTTCTTCTATCTAACTTGATAAACCCCCTTTGCTTCTTGCGTGTTCCGTACGCGGTCATACGATTATCACTTTAAACTCTGCCTGAGAAGTAGGATTAAAATAAACTGTGTATATACCTAGCAAAATATAAACTACACAAGAAATATCGATTCGCGATGTCAAATCAATACAATAATTAAAATGTATTACAGCTTTTAGTTTTTTTGCTATTTCGTCTTAGATAAACGACGCCGACGCCCGCTGCTAGCATAGGGTTCCACCTTTGCTTGGTTACATTAGATTCATTTTTTGTTAAATGTTAAGAGAATTTCCGTATTTAAAATAAATAAAATAAATGTTTGGGATAATAATGTATGTGATGTTCACACGTCACATATATTATCCCAAAGTTAGTAACCATAAGAGCACGTATTTTTAGAGAGGTGAAAAACAACGTTAGCACCACAATTTCCCATATTGGTCGAGTGGATCAAGAACGGGCCAAGATGATGGGGTCCTGGGTATGATCCCTAGGTCAGGCAACAAGAGTTTCGATTTCCCACATTTGGCAAGCTTTCAGCTATTAGACAATTGTAACACGTGACGAATCCCGTAGGACCTGAAGTGCTATTATATTTATGAAGCTACTAAAAATGGTTCATTTTCTTACAAACATTTCCAACTCTAAATCTCTATGCACTTCCCTGATACACCTGCACCACATGGTCCTTTATTATATTCATGTGTAGAATTAATCTCATTAATTTAAAACAAACCTTTTTTCTAGGTAATAAAGTTAAAAAGCTTTAAAATATTTCTATATGTACTCGCAACATCAAAGTGGTTTTGCGTGTGAACGACGATTTAATCTAATCAGACAGAAATTACTACTATTATACAATTACATCGATAAGTAGTACATTGATAAGTACTCGTAGTAAGAATGATTGGACAATTGTACATTCAGAATAACTCTACATTTTCTATCATTCATAAAAAGTTTGCGACAATAGTGAGAGGTTATTTATCATGTTTTGTGTGCGAAATATAATCCAATCTTATCTAATTTTGTTAACAACTATAGCGAGTAGTATTATTTCCAATCCGAAGAATAAAACTGAGATTCAAACAGGTAAGGTTTTAAGCGAATGAAACTCTAAAAATCTTATTTGTTTCTTTGGAAGTTCTATATCTATTTTTTTATTTGAATTCCAAATAATTATATTGTTCCAGGTATTTTACCAGACAGGACCAACCGTTTAGAAGATATTTATTTGCGGTTTTACAATGGGTAAGTGTAAACCAAATTATCAGAGGTGTGGATTACTATGGCAGCGATTTCAATATAATGTAAAATATCAACTTCATAAAAACTAAAGCATTACCTCGATAGTCAATTTGTGCATTAAGTTAATATACCTTAGTCCGTGAAAAGTTTTTATTTGAATGTTTTGCAAAATTATGCTTAATTTATTTATGTGGTGCCGGTTCATTAACAGAATATCACTTCTCTTCTTTTGGGTTTCGTAAGAGGCGACTAAGAAAGTACTGCCAAAAGAAGATGGGCAACGAGCAGCACCCTCCTTTGATCATTAGCTTAACTGCGTTCGCCAACCGTATGACAAAATCTTCTTTTTCTTGAGAGGTGCTATTAGCGTTTTGTGCAAAACATTCGTACGCTGTACGGTTTGCACATGTTTTTAGTGTGAATGGAACTTATGCAAGTAGAGTGAGCTTATAGCCAGTTAATTTACGCTCCAAAAATGTGTATTGTTTACAAATAAAATCGATGAATGCTGGCCCCACAGAATTTTTTAACCTTTAACGTTAACCAAAGAACTTTCGTCCCTTGACCTGTTTTCCGACAGGACGGTGTGTCAGTAATTCCGACAGGAATATCAGTAAATTCTTACGGTCTCTACAAGGGATATGACTCCCTGGTCGCTCAGCCGAGTTACGCTCGCTTTCTTTGTTAAGAAATTTTCGTTAGGTCCCTACAAACTGCCTCAAAAAAAAGTAACGTTTTGACAATCGGGACATGGGGCATGCCTGTGGCCATAGGCTTAAGGTGAATCCCATAGTCTCGGTTTATAAGGCACCGTAGGAATACCGCTATTTTTTTAGTGGGTATAGGCGAAGTCCGGATTTCCACATAACCTGTCACTTTCGCCGGGGTGACAGGTATGCGTAATGCATTTTTCCGGCAACAAAAATAAAAGCTGTGCCTACGGTAATCTCAGAGTAATGCTCGAAAAATATACCTAGATGAATTTAGAGTGACCATCTTCAGTATATTTTTTTAAAGCTACCTTTTTTTTCGTAGCCTGAATCTTACACAAACGTTTCAGTAACAATGTTTTACATCTTTTGGTAATTTAATACTTCAGCTTTATTACTTTAGAGATTCCATTTTTATAATTCTTAACCTACTAATGTACTTGGTCTGGCAATCGGTCTTGGTAACCGAATTTCAGTACGCTATTTCAGCGCCCGATCATCAATAATAAAACATGCAAAATACCTATCTCATAATATCAATTAGATTCCAGACCGCACACGACGTGCTTCTTACAATCTTGGTCGACTTCTTAAGATTTCTTTACACAGCAGAACTAATTTAAAATTCAATGGCTTCCCGTTATGAGTTGTCGATACCGACGAATCCATATAAGGTCAATTAGTATAAGGGTCATTAATATCAAGCAATACCTAAGCACAAAAATAAACTTAGTTGAGTATTAACTACCAGTCTACTGATGAACACAATCCGATTGGAGGACTTTGCCATTATCATCACGCTTGCTTAGCGTTTTGGTGTTTGCAATTTACGATGCTATTCGTTTCTAGCAGCTCTCCTATAATTTATACATATTATAAATATAAAGGGTGTTAGGTAAATGGTATAACAAGCCAAAAGCAGCCTATGTTGACATAAGCTTAGAAAAACTTTGGTAAAGTCAGATAGGAGACGTCCCGAATTGTATGGAGGCTAGGCCCAGAACCTGTACATATTATCAAAAGTTAGGGCAATATACCTACAACACTTTATTATTATCCAAAATCTTTAAAATAGCTTCGGTTAGTGGCTTAAAACAAAAATAAACTTACGAGAATAGCAATACTAAACAACAAAAACTATCATGGCACAAGATGACACTTTGATGACATCTGTCAGTTTTGACAATTATAAATCGCTTATCTTGATTCGGACAAGTCATATTGTTTGCTTACCTGTGCTTGTTGTAATAATAACAAACAAAACAAAGATGTCTAACTTATGTTATGCCTAAAGGACATATATTTGCGATTATATAATAATATAACCTTTTTACGTGAGATTATGAGGAGTGGTTATGTCAATTTATGACAAAGGAAATCTGACAGCTCCTGACATTTAGAGTTTATGGTTTATCTTTTTTTTTCGACAAACGCTATCTTGTATGCCTAATTGAGAGGGATATTTATTTTTGAACCGCTAAATTATACGTTATACAGGGTGTAAAAAAACTAAACGCAGATCCTGAAGCTATGCAATCTGAAAAGCAAACCAAGTCATATCACAAAATATTAAAGCTGGGAAATGTTTTTTATTTTTGGAAGTCAAAAAAATTTTATAATTCATAGCGCGCAATGTATAGCAGCCGGAGCGTGGGCCGCTGCGCTAGAGATGGCTGCTAAGTTCAAAATTCGTCCACGCTGAGCCGTACATTGCATAATGTAATTAAAAAATCCTTATTATAAACAAAATAATAAAAAAACACTACGTTTGTAAGAAGAAAAATTTTTAAGTAACAGTTTTTGTAATAAAGTCGAAAACAAAATTGTGACTTTGACCCTCAATATCCTCGGAACCAACTGTTTCCCAGGTATGGTTCTAAAAAAAAAAGGATCCTAGTGATAGCGACAGTACGTGGTTTTCGGATCTGCGTTTGTTTTTTTTTACATCCGTTATAGGTACAGTAACGCGTATTTTTCCCAAAGTCAGTAGATTTTTCTTGATTTTTTAGAATACTGTACAATGTCTGGGCCTGTTACGGGACATCTCTTTTGACATACTATTAATACGCATAAGTTAACATGGGCTAGTTTTGCCTTGTTATACCATCTACCTAACACCCCGTTTATTCTACCTATATTTTTAATAACCTTTTCTTTTCAATGTAATTCTATCTGGTAACCAATATTAAAAAAAACTTAGGTCATAAAAGTTCGTGTATAAAAACATTTGAAAAACAAAAAACGCTTTGCTTAAAATAAATATATTAAGCTTTCACAGTGCTATTAATAAATATCGCCTATTCCTAAGATAGTATGACTTTACACTGGGACTTGTTCATAAACGTAGATATCTATGGACTTGTTAATCCGAGAGTAAGAAAGTATTAAGTTAGTAATTATAACGTCATTAATAAACAAGGAGTAACCTTGGAGTAACAATACATTCTTTACACCGGGTTTAGTACGTATGTTATGGCAACTCACAATATTTAAAAGTAAAAAGAATGATTATTTGAATGTACAAAGAATGAACTCGATGCGAATTAACGTCATCTGTCAACGTGAAAAGTCACTGTTGTTTATATTGATCTGAAATTGTGTTTGGTTTTCGCTTAAAATTACATATTTTTGATAATTAAAAAAAATTAAACTAATTTGAAATAAATTCGTAAAAAATGAGTCAACAAACAATCGCTCCGCGAACTGGGATGAAAAAGAAAAGATGAATCATGTTACTAATTTAATTACATAGTATTTTTTTAATTTCTCGACGCCGATATCACGCACCGAATCAATACGGGCTGGGTAAAGTGGAGAGAGCTCACTGGACTGTTGTGCGACAGGAGGATGCCAGTGCACATCAAGAGCAAAGTCTATAAGACCGCTGTAAGGCCAGCCATGACATACGGTTCCGAATGCTGGCCCCTCAAAAAAAACAACAAGAGGACAGATTACATGCCGCTGAAATGAAAATGCTGAGGTGGTCAGGTGGCGTAACGTTACTGGATCATGTCCGTAACATTCCCGTACGCGGTAGCTTCCGGGTAAAAGACATTAAAGAAAAGCTGGTAGAAAACCGACTCAGATGGTACGGTCGCGCCGGCCTCCTGATCATATGACCCGGCAAGTTCTAGATATGTTTCCAGCTCCAAAAAGACGAGGAAGACCCTGACTCACATGGCTGCTGTAAATAAGGACATGCAAGATGCAAGCATAACAACTGAGACTACCCAGGACCGAACATCCTGGAGAAGTATAACTAGGAGAGCCGACCTCAAATATTGGGATTAAGGCTAGGCCAAGAGAGAGTATTTTTATTACTACAGGTGGTTAAATAATATGTATTCTTCTCTGCTTAAGCAATTATTTTGAACAGTGCTTAAAGAGTACTCTCAGATTATTGAAAACAAATCCCTCGATACGAATAGATAAGATAAAATAATTAATAATTAGGTACATTTTGTAAATAAATCATTATTTTATTTATTAAATATAAAAGTGATGATTAGCTATCCATATAAACATTATCATGAATAAATGCAGCTCGTGCAAAATTTACTCTGAGAGAATTGTTATCTGGACCATGTCATCATGTTCTCTACCTTCAATGAAGTTCTGCCTGTTCATTGCAATATTATGAAGTCTTGCCAAAGCAACAATATAATTTCGTATTCTCCAATTTTGTCGTAACCCCTCTATAAAAACTGAAATCTTTACTTTCATGTCCCAAAACATATTTATGCTGCATTACGAGTGTATAAGCATATATTGTGTGCCCGACACATTTCTTCCGTAGTAGGATGAAGAATTGGTGTAAACAAATAAGGAGTGCAAACATTATATTGAATCTCCTATAAGTCTGCCTTTAAATTCTGATAGCTCGAATCTCTATTTTAAACGACATCATTAAATATTCGTGAATCATATACTGCCTCACCTACATATTAAATATCTATGATAATATTCATGATACCTTACCTCCCCATGTGCCCATGTTCTAATTGCTGTAAAAACCTCTTGCATCACCAGCTAGGTTAATACAAAACAACAAACAGAGTAACAAAACATTTATATATATATTTTTCTTAAGTCCATCAAAGGCAATATACCTACCCAGTGAGTGGTAACTTACGTAACGTAGTAGGTACATAGTAGTATTATTAGTAAAAGTAGCAATGCATTTACCTAATCAAACATATCGCAAACAATAAATAAACAGACGGCGAATTAAAGAGGTAATGCATCAAAAATTTCTAAAAAAAATGAAAAATTAAGTATTTATAAATATAAATATCATTAAATAAAAAGTAAATAAATATTTTCAGACATGCCAGACTGGGCCTCTAGTTCCAAACTAAGCTACTACTACGAAGCTTGTCGTATTGGCTACTAGACAACGGATATACTTACTTATACATATATTTATTGTAAATATATACATAAAATACATAAAAAACACCCAGACCAGTACAAACAGACATGTTCATGCACACAAATATTTGTACTGTGCGGGGATCGAACCCGCGACCCATGGCTCAGAAGCAGCGTTAACTACCACTGATCCAAATGGTTTTCAAATTAACGTCATCTTCTGTTTAGTCATTCCTTAAACCATGTAGCGCCAAGGATTAACTCTTACTCCGAGACTAGACTTGGAATAGCTTAATTATTCCTTACTCCATATTTATTAGTAGAGAAATCCGTCACGTCAGATTTAAAACAAGGAATAAATATAATCTTGCTTTAGTCTGTGCACATGTCTGTGTTTATTAATGAGACCGTCAAAGTTTAAAAAAAATGTTTTGTCTGGGTGAAAAACTAATACGCAACATTGCAAAACAGACTTAAGTGTAAGAAAATTTAATTTAGAAAGTGTTAGCGTCGCTTCTATGACGGATGGAGCCCTTTATGTAATAACACTTGAGTGCATGAGAAATGGAAATAAAGTGAAACATTATTTCATACTAGCTGACCCGACAGACGTTGTCCTGTCTTAATGATTTCGAATTTGTATAACAAATTTATTTATCGACATTACAAATGTTTCCCGCACTGGAAATTGTAACCGTTTGCAGCACGCATTCTGTAAAATTAAATGTTATGTCAAACGCCATAATGTTACATTAAAAAAGTTTCAAGTGTCAAAAGCGCTAAGGTAACATTAGAAATAATTTAATCTGGACGTAGTCCACTTAGGGTAGAGTTCACCAACAGACGTTTATGTTTTAAACAGCGTTTAAAATATTATTTGACATATTTTGTATGGGAATTGTGTCAAATTAATCGTCAATCTATGTTTACCGGCTGTTTAAGAATTGGTGAACTTGGGTCTTAGAGCATCCACCCGAATAGCACCTGGCCTAGTCCACGAAGAGCACCTATCGATATTTTGGCTACCTATACAAACAACTAAATGAAAAGTTTACTGTGATTCAATAAATACTGGAGGTAATTTGCTAAGGTAATTTAATAGTATTCTAGTTTTTTGAGAATTGATTTTATTTAGAAGTAAGTAATGAAATGAAATCATTTAGGGGTAGCACGCAGCTAGAGCTTTACTTCTCTAGAGTAGTCCCCTTAAGTGTTGCTGACACAACTTTGATTTACACAAATCGAATGAGAGGCATTCTGTCCTACCATTAAAATTACCTTATCCATACCTATTTCACAATGATGCGGGGAACGAAACTCATTTGATTTCTATATTCATTGAAAAGAGAATATAGAAGCTGGTATTAAATGTACAACTAATCCAGACACAGTGTGAGGATTATCATAAAATCCTTTCGATAAAATCGAATCGAAATTAAGCTAACGAGATTTATTTATTTGCCACTCGTACCAAAGCAAAATTAAATGATATATGTATATGTCATGGCTATCTGACCCGAATGCTTGCACTTTTAGGGCTTGCATCGCTTCTACACCAGATCAAAAAGCAGTGTTAGTTATAATAAGAGCTGGAGGAAAATTTGAAAGAAACATGACTTCTTGGAAATTTTGCGTACTGTGCCATCTACGCTACTTCTAGGTATTATTGTATCTTCGCATGGTGCAACTTATAAATAATAATTAATTATTGAACATTGAAGATTTTTTGATATCTTATAGTAGTAGGTACCATAAAGGGCCTACCCTTTTCATTTAACTTTATGCAATTTGTGTTTATTGACAGGTAGACTGTAGTAATTTGTTGAAAATGCAAATGTATTTTCCTATAAACGAATTTGCTACTTTACGTAACCTACAACCTGAATCGAAAAATGTATGTTTGTGTTTATTTTATGGAGTATATTCCTCATTGAGTATATTAGTATTGTAATTATAATAAGCGTGTCCCTTTCTTATGAGTACCTAGATATGCTCATCATCTTTAAAACTAACATAGGTACCTTCTTGTCAGGCAAAAATTTATATAAGTACCTACCCTAATGTGTTTGTAATTCCAAGTTTGTTATATGCATGACATATAAATGCCTACATAATCTCAGCCATAAACGTAGCTTGTATCCTATATCTATGATCTCAGCCAAACGACTTGCCCAAAAAAGTCTTAAGCCTCCCTTAAGAATCTCCCAGTCCCGCGCCACTCGCATCCCTCGACTTCCCGCGACCTGCACTAGATCGTTGGTCCACCTGGTCCCACTTACAGATTCTCGTTCGGCACGCTCAGTGCTCACTATTCCAGGGCCCCAATTCCGCTAATTTAAACATGGTTCAATTGAATAGTAATTGGATCTCAATCGTATATTTTGACACATTTATTATGGTAGTACCTAATGTCAAAAGATACGATTGAGATCCAATTACGATTCTATTGAGCTATTTGTAAATTAGCGGAATTGGGGGGCTGAACCTTTTCGTCTCAATGGCCATCATTTTCTTACCAAAGTCTTAATTATTCAAGCCATGAAATTTAGCTATAAGACATACAAACTAATCAATACCTACATGAGAATTTCATTTTGTAAACTCCTGAAAATTACGGTTTTCGAGAATAGCTTTCTCGTCGCTATTATCAGAAACATGATATGAAATGTTCGCTTCTCTATGCAAGGGTATTTCTATGGATAACTAATTTTCACTGAATGATTTCCGCCAAAGGATAACTAGGTTTTGATTATACTACCACAGCCACAAAAGCAGTGAAGTACAGATGGTACACTAGTTCATTAAGAATCGTAACTTGCTGTCCCTTGCAATAGAGCACAGTTTTTTTCCTTTCAACCGACATGATTCCGATCTCGTTCGAGAGATAACCGCAAAAAGTCTAGGGTATTCAATGTTGTGTTGTATCCTTGTGTCATTAACATTTTCCTTTAACACTGAAAAAGTAATCTATTGTTGAATATTAGTACAGTTTTTTCTAATCATTTGAAAAAAATCCAAAATTACATGAGTAATAATTTATTTAATGCTTCTCGTACTTGAACGATACTAGTTTACTAAATTATAATCTATACTAATATTATAAAGCTGAAGAGTTTGTTTGTTTGTTTGAACGCGCTAATCTCAGGAAGTACTGGTTAGAAATGAAAAATTATTTTTGTGTTGGATAGTCCATTTATCGAGGAAGGCTTTAGGCTATATAATAACATCACGCTGCGACCAATAGGAGCGAAGCATCAGTGAAAAATAAAGTTTCATATAAAGGCACATATTGACGAAAGACGTTAGTTGCTACTCGCCTCCTTTTAGCAGTCCTTCTTTAGTCGCCTCTTAAAATACCCTTAAAAAGAAAATGGTTGATGATATCCTGTTAACGTGCTGGCAGCAAACGAAAACGACAATTATTTAAAAACAAAAGTATTTCTGCCTTCAAACTTGTAAGGCTATTTATAACGATGCAGGCGTTCATATGCAGTATTCAAACCTCTCTTTCACTGATACCTCCGCGGTCGATACAATAATAATATCTCTTATAAGTATGACAAGCCAAATTTTTTTTTTGTTCAGCACGACTTCTGAAGACTACATAGATATGCCTTTATCACAAGCTAGCCGCTTAATAGACATCAAGGGTTTTGATAAGAACAGTCCCACCGTAGTCTACATCCACGGCTTCATCGAGACAGCTCAGCAGGAAAGTGTTCAGGTTAGTACTGAATGTTATGTATATTTTAATCAAAAGATCGATATCTTATCGATCTATATCTTCTATCTTCATTAAATAAAATAAAGTCGTGTTAGTTACACCACTTATAACTCGAGAAAGGCTGGACCGATTTTTATGATTATTGTGTTTTTGAATTTGTATTCGTCGGGAATAGGATAATAACTATTTGAAACGTTGGAAAGTTTAAAATTAAGCAAATGTATTTCATGATATTCTTTTCCAACCACGCCATATTTGACGATAATGACATTTAACGGCCGGTCCCAATAATCTATCTATCTTCAGTTTTGGCTTATTGGAGATAGAAAACATCTTCTGTCTCTGATTTTGCCGTCCAGAGAAACAAAGACAGAAGTTGTTTTCTATCTCCGATATGCCAAAACTGAAGATAGATAGGTTATAAGGACCGGCGGTAAGACGTGAAATCAAATACTCTTCTGAATCTATACGAAGTACAGGTTCACTAGTTGTACTATAATAAAGCGTTAAAAATTCTGCGCTGATTTTTGTGAAAAAAATTGTATATGTCACCGTAAAATTGTGGGACCTATCACATTACAAAACAACGCGTGAGTTTACTAACGGCCGGTCCCAATAATATATCTATCTTCAGTTTTGACTTATCGGAGATAGAAAACATCTTCTGTCTCTGTTTTTGCCGTCTAGAGAAACAAAGACAGAAGTTGTTTTCTATCTCCGATAGATCTTGGGTTAGATTAGATTGTAATCCATCGACGTGCAATTATGAACTGACGAAGTTTACAATTTTACGGTGGCATATACATCACAGCGTTTAAGAAGTCAAAACGATTCTAATCATGATTGCTTCACCTAACGGATCAAAGCTTTAACCACAATTAAAAAATATTTATATAAACTCAGACTTGTCAGATATCGCAAGTAAAGGTTTGTTTTCTTCATTTCTTCGAATCGCTTTTGATGTTTTTATTTTTGTGTCAAACTTATTTCAAATGAGACCGACCACTTTAAATGTTCGCCCCTCAAACATAGATAAAATATTTTCTTTCATTGATTGTGTAAGTATCTTCTTTTTTTTACAACAATGGGCAAAAATAGGGTTATAAATAAAATAAAATATAAATATTTTTAAGACATGCCTCACTGGGCCACACAAAGCTATCTAGTCCCAAATTAAGCTACTATTAAGTACACTGTCGTATAGGGTGCTAGACAACCGATAAACTTACTTATATACTTTTTTTTTGTAAATACATACTTATAACACATAGAAAACACCCAGACTAGTACAAACAGACATGTTCATGCACACAAATATTTGATTAGTAGGTACCTACTCGTATAATTTTTAGTTAGCCATTGCAGGCCTTTTAATGTGATAAAAGAAAATCATTACAGTATTGTCTATTTTATTTATTTATTTAAACTAAATTTCACTAATTGTGCGACAATTAAGAAAAAAATAAACTTAATGCAAAACAATTACAACAACAACTTAATGCAATTTGGATTATTTATATTTGACTATTTATTGTTTAAATTTTAACTATTTAATGTATTGAAATTGCATTATTTTATATTATTGATCTTATCGAACATGTATTTCATTGCATTTTGTTTTTGTTTATTTAATACTGTATATTATCTAATTTGAATGTATAATTATCAGAATATGGGTTTTATCGCCTGAAATAAAATTATTTTATTTTATTATTTATTTATTTAAATATCTACCAGTCAACCATTAAACTAAACATACATGTTTGGTGGGCGTTCCGACAGCACAGCAAAACTAAAATGTACAAGAAATTTACAAGAAAATTGAATGAATATTGTCAGATTTTTATCTGAAACTACACTAAATCATAAAAAACCTATATAGTACGTTAACTCCTACAGGATCATAAGACCGGCGGTCGCGATAACAATTGATTTTAATTGTGTCTGGAATAACATACAATCGAGAGGTTAATACACTAATAAACTAAATAAGTTTTTTACTAATACAAAACAAATTTAATATCACCTGTTGCACTACCAACAGTTTATCAATATTACACACACAATACACCAAATGTTATTGACGTATAGGTATATTTAATAAAGTGTGGTTGAAGCCGTAAACACCAATTCGGAAAATTCAACAGTAAGTTGAATTTGAAGTGCTCTTGACGTGTGTATAATGGAAATTGGCATACAATTGCAAACGATATTATCATCATATCATCGTAATATGAATATTTCCTCGAAATAAATTCCTCTTCTCGTTTTCTGGTTAAACAAATGCCTTTTTAGGGTTCAGCGGTTTTAGGTAGCCAACGCAATAAGGAACTCTTATAGTTTCGCCATTTCCGTCTGTCTGCCTCTCCGTTCAAGGTAACATCACCATTGGTACAAAAAAACAGACGTTGTCCAGTCATAACTATGAATATTAATTACGAACTGCTTTGCTAAAAAAAAAATATTACCAATTTTTAAAATTATTATTATGCTTTAAGAATACAACATACTTTTTTTTTTTCTGGCGGATATATAAATAGTTTTGTTGGTTATCCGACACGGTAACAGGCCACATATTACTGGCTATGTGCAAAGTTCTGTTTTTTTTTTCATTGAGATTGTTTTTTTACCCCCGATTTTATTAGACGATATAAAATTTGCAGCACGCATTCTATCAATATGTCAAAGCCATACATTAGGAAAAGTTGAAATTGGTTATTTAACCAATAATTTAGTATGGTGATTAAGTTTTCATAAAGTTTCAAATTTTCCGCGCAATTCCCTTATTTTTGTCATTTATAAGAACCTTTTCCTGTCAATTAACAAACAAAACAAAAAAAGAATTAGCGAAATCGGCCCAGCCGTTCATGCATGATTTCGTGACCAAGGGAAATAGGGATAAATTTATATATATATATATATATATATATATATATATATATATATATTGTAGATATTCGAGACTAGTCTTGGTTTCTAAAACTTTACAATTTGCTAAAGTTTTTACTTTTTTCAGGTCGTGGTCAATTCCTACCTTGAAACAAAGCCTGGCACAAACGTCATCCTTTTAGACTGGTCAAATATGTCCCATGGTTCATATTTGGTAAATGCTGCAAGGAACACAAAAAAGGTACCCAAATAATTTATTAAGTGAAAACTGTGAAGCGAGTTTGTAACAAAAATGTAGGTATAGCCAAACCACTGTTCAAGACATGAATCATGACTAGACAGCTAATGTAAACAACACAATGATTTGAATTGATTCAACTAGTCATGGTTTGCCAACATAAATAAAAACAAAATCATGCAACTGATTAGAGGACGGTTTTAGGTTTGTCAAAAACATTACGCACAAAAAAACTGAATTTTAAAGCTCTGTGATCCTTAGCTCTGATATTTTGGGTTTCGGTCCACAGACGGGTGAATGTAAAAAAAACCTTTTCTAAATAATATTCTAGCTTTTCACGTTAAGCTCTGCCCGCCTGATGCGTTATATCGTGCGGGCGGAAAACTGTTAAACCCAGCAAAGGGATAAAAAGTAGCCTATGTCCTTTCACAAGGTCTAATCAAGCTTTAGTCGTGAAAATGTGACAGAAAGACAAACAGGGTTACTTTCGCATTTATAAAATCCTAAATATAAAAATTAAGTGTCACGTTGTTTGTCCGCGATGGACGCCTAAACTACTGAACCGGTTTCAAATTTGACATGCATACCGTGTGGAATTTGATCCAACTTGAAAGATAGGATAGCTTACATCTCAATTTATAGTCACAATATTATTTTATTGCAAATTTTTTGTTTCTTGACTCTTAAAGACTTGGTAAAGTAAACGGCATATTTGGTGACAATGACATTTAAGACGTCAAAATCAAATTAAATTATTCTGAGGCGATACGAAGTTCGCGGGATCCACTAGTGTTATAGTAAGGATTTATTTTTTATGGCATAGCACTGTTGCAAGCGCCATGAAAACCGTAGTTGGAAAGTTGTTGGGCGTAGAATTAAAAAAATAAGTCACGTCTCGCTGTCTGAGTGACTGAGTTTGCGAGCAGTGGTAAGTACTATAGTTTCGTATGTAGATTGTTTCAACTATAGTAACTACCTGAGTTATTCTGTGATCATGGTGCTTCTGGTGCTTGCAATAGTGCCGAAATATCAGAAACTCATTCAAACAGTATACAGCGTAGAAAACATTAAGAAAACGTCAGTAATACCAGAGGGGTGTCCCTCTGCAGTTTAGGTATGTTAATACAAGTGTGAAATGCATGATTATATCAATCATTGAAATCTACATATCTTTCTTGGAAGCAAAGTAGGTATATTTCTCATTACATTATCCCTGTATACTGGTATATGTTTGACCAAATAGCATAACAGAATACTTTGTTAACTTAATTATGTTTAAAATGTAAAAATAATTTCAACATTACAACTTACCACCACCCCAATATGCAAAGACGACAAGGTTACAGGTGTTTAAGAGAACTTCGATTTTAGGCTTTAACTAACATGTCGACGTTGATCGGAGGAACTTGGTATTGTCTGGTACCAGGCTCTCCAATCGACATCGAACTCTATACCTGTCAATTAAAACTCTATATGTACGGTACTAAATTAGGCCTATGAGAATATTCATCAGACTAGACATGATATGATACTGCCCTGTCAAATGCAGTGCTTTTGATAAAGTCCAAACCTGTTTGATTCAACACATATGACAATACACTGTACAATAATATCTGACACTTCTGAAAATTTTCAATACACCACCGTATAATATTATCACTTTATTACTACTAGCTATCTTTTCTCGTTCTCTGGCTTCTCTATATGTACAAATGTAATCATATCAGGCATATTTTTGCAAATATCGGGTCGAGCGATAATATCACTATAGTTGCCAATTTTTGTATAAGCATTAACTGCAATCTATTATAATAACAAATTGTGAGTTTAATTTTTAATTGACGCTCAACGAGGTCTTGACATGGAGTATGGCAATTAAGACAGGGGATGGAAAATTTTATAAAGACTAGTTTGTTTGCCTGGTTTGCTATAAATAGGTTTGAAATCGATATTTATTTTTAAATTTAAGGTGGGTGCAGCGGCAGCTGAACATCTAAATACACTTCTGGAGGCTGGTCTAAGTTTGAACAAACTGCACGTCATAGGTCATTCTCTAGGCAGCCACGTGGCCGGCTACACTGCTAGGGAACTACAAAATAAATATCACAAAACTGTAAAAAGGTAATATTACAAATTGCATGGTCTTAAAATAAGTACTTACCATATCTATGAGTGTAGTTTGGACACATGACGTATTTTTTCTTTTGTTATAGCCCAGTACAAAAATGACAAAATAAAGAACTTAGAAAAAGTCCGCCAAAAAAATAAAATTTTTGATACGGCCTGCCCCCTTTTAAACACTTTTTTACGCTATGCGCATCTCATTCATTTATTAAGATACTATTTATAAGTTGTTGATTTTCCCTTCATACCTTAACAGTCCTAGGACCGTAACAATTTAAAACTATGTTGCGAAAAATATTTTCGGGTGAAAACTTGACCCACATTTTACTTCACAAATGGGATCTAAATACGATACTGAACGCCTATAAAAATTTTGAAGTTGATGAAAAAGTCGTTCTGCATACGCGCGCCCGTGCCTACTTTCGGTTTAGTAGCCTTAGCTGTGCCTTTAGACAACGGCAGGTCAACCTACCCAAAAAGTTAAAGGTCAGTAAATTGATTTTCAACTTTATGTCCAACGAGTAGAGATCAATATCAATTAATCCCTCGATCGTGAGTTATTCCAGACACAATTAAAATCAATTATTATTGAGGGAAAAGAAAATTTGAAGTTTTGTGGTAGGTTGACGTGATGTTGTCTGTACATTATGCGGCTGTGCGAATGATAATTTTTAGTCGTGTAACACGACAAGAAACGAACTCCTCTTTCTTTTTGACGTATTTAGGACCATTGAAATACCTACCTACAATATCTTTTTTTACCACAACTCCCCATTGGTTGAGATCTCGGGATCCCCGGATTGGGCAACAAGATTGGAATTTTCGAACATTGCTTGGTATCATACTTTTTGGGGTGTAGTCGTGTAGCCAAAAAAAATATGCTTACGATAATATTAAAACTTTTAGTTTTTGCTGAGTGTATAGAAAACGTGCTTTGTGAGCTATTTTAGAAAAGTTAGAAGTTAGATAGCTGTGCTTTAGGTATGGTTTAGGTATTTCGTAATATCTCGTGTTACGTAATGTATATAGAATTAAAATTTGAAATTTAGTGTTTCATAATAAGAACTATCTTAACTTCGAGCTGTAAAGTTTTTAGAAAGTTAAAATATGTGTAACTGCCTAAATCAAAAAATACATGTTTTTGTATACAAATAAAATTTTAAAATTTCTGATCTCACAGTAATATTTTAGTGGTTTATAACATACCTGTTGAACAAAGTTTAGAAAGTTAAGTGTTGTGCTTCTTTGATAATTTTATTTTTCTTTCTTAACATACGCAATATTGAATTAAAATTGATAAAAACTCTCTTACATGACCTTTTCAATACGCCAATATACCACACAAAAAATTAGAAACATAGGTAATGTGGATTTTGTTTAAATTACGTATAAATTATTGCGCTAAGATACGAATCATGCGGGACGCGGGAGGGTGTGGAGAGGCCGCCCGGTACCTACCCACGCGCCGAGCCCGGGCGGCGCAGGGCCATTTCGTCATTCCGCTCTCAGCGCTCGCACAGGTCGGACGCTCGCTCCGCTGTCGATCCGTCTCGCTGTTCGCAGCATTTCTATCTTTTTCTTTCTACGTGGTTTCGCCCGCGGCTCTCCAAAGGTTAACCTAACGGTGTCAACTGACCTTTGTTGAGTTAAACGCTTTTTTCAAAGCGGTTCTGTTCGATAGGGAGTGACAGACAGTGCCTTTTTCAAGGCGCTGAAATTTCCCTCCGCCGCCGGTATATCGGGCTGTAAGTCTAGGCCTCCTGGAAGGCACGTTTGAGAGGGTGAGGCGTTCCTCCTCGCCCTAGAGACACTAGAAACTGCAGTCCTTTCCCTGCCGGGCGTGACCCACCCTACCCATCCTTATATTCCATCCCTTAGGAAGCGTATCCCGGGCCATTTCGGTGGCTCGGCCCCTCCCGAAGGACTGCTAGGCGTAGGCCACTCACCCCGCGGCGACATCACATCGTCGTGGGACCACCCAGTGTTAGGGACCTCACATCCTTTTTAGGCACACCCGACTCAACCAACCTTCCTGTGGCAGGTTGGACCACACAGACACCCATCACTCACCGTCACCGAGTTTCTTGCCGATTCTTCTCGGTGAAGGCGCGTTCCGAATCGGTGGTAAATAAAAATTACTACCTAAGGTCTGCAGTCCTCCCTCCACGATGGAGGTACTCTTATTAGAGTACCTCCGATCGTTAGGAGGCGACGCGTTGAAAGGCTTTAATGCCATTCGTCGCGCTCGCGAAGCCTCCGAAAACTCGCCCGCTTCCCCAGACCCAGAGCCCGTTCCCATGGAGGAAGAGGAAAGCCCTTCGGGCTCCTCCTCTCCCCCCACACCCTCCAGCTCCTCATCAGAGGATAGTAATGAGTCCCCTGTTAGTGACGGCTCCTCCTCTTCGGAGGAAACGTCTCAAACCGTGGAGTCAGATTCCGAAGGGTTCACTCCAGTGACCCACGAAAAGCGAGCGCGTAAACCCGCGCGTTCCGAACCCCCGGCGAAAACCGCCAAAGTCTCCCACGGGCAACCCAGACCGGCCAAGGCATCCGCCGCCAGCTCCGCCCCTGCCCCAGCCCCAACCTCGCAGTCTTCACAGACAAAAAAGGCCCCCCTTCCCCCGCCCATCGTAGTCCAGGACAAGTCTGCCTGGACAAATATTTCGGCTGCTCTCAATGAGCGCCACATTGCGTTTTCACACGCAAAGTCGGCTTCCGACGGAATCCGCGTGCAAACGCCGGACATTGCCTCCTACAGGCAGCTCCAACATTACCTCAACGTAAGGAAGATCTACTTCCATACGTATACTCCAGTCGAGGAGAAGAAGCTCCGCGTGGTTGTACGCGGAATTCCGAAAGAAGTCGACACAGACTTCATACTTACCGACCTTCAGTCGAAAAAACTCCCAGCTCTAGAAGTCCACCGCTTATTCAAAGCGCGTGGCAAAGCCCCTTACGATTTAGTACAGATCGTACTAGAAAATACCCCTGAAGGCAAAAAGATTTTTAATATAAAATCTATATGCCATATCTCCGGCCTACGCATAGAGACCCCCCATAAAAAACTCACCCCTGGCCAGTGTCATCGCTGCCAGTTGTACGGGCACTCTGCCCGTAATTGTCACGCACGCCCGCGCTGCGTGAAATGCCTGGGTGACCACGGTACCGCCGACTGTCCTCGTTGTAAGGACACGGCGACTACCCCGCCCGCGTGTGTACTCTGCGGAGAGCAGGGACACACCGCGAATTATCGCGGTTGCCCCCGTGCTCCGCGAGTAAACTCACGGGTGCAGGCACCAAAGGCCGCGCACTTCCCAGCCCCCTCTTTTCGCCAGTTTCAGGCTCAACCCACAGCCTTCCCAGAGTTGCGTCCTTACGGACACAACGCGTGGTCTCGACCACTATCCTGGGCAAGGAATGCCTACGCCCCTGTCCCGGCCTTAAGCCAAATTACAGCAGTCCCGACGGTCCCTAAGGCCCCAAATATGGCCCCTACGGCCCAATCTGTGGCCCCTAAGGCCCCCACTATTGCCCCTAAGGCCACCACTATTGCCCCTCAGGCACCGCCAGTAGTCCCAAAGGCCCCTCAGGCACTGCAGGCTACAAATGCCCCGGTCACCCTCCGTGACCCGCGTTCTAATGCCCCTAAGGCTTCGCCAACTGTCCCGTACGAGCAGGATGCCATGCTCATATACAATCTCAGCCAAATCAACCCGGCTGAAATTAGATATATAGCAGCCCAAATCCGTGCGCATCAAAAAGACCCATGCGCAATGCTTTGTCTTTTAGATAAGCACGCCGACCTCCTCCAAAAAGTAAGAAACATTTCCTCACCATGAATAATACACCCTCTAGAACGAAACCCCGGTCCCTTACCATCGCATTTTTTAATGCCTTTGGTCTTCAAAAGCAAAAGGTAGAGATATCACTCTTCCTTATGAAGCACCAAGTCGACATCTTTTTGGTACAAGAAACCTTATTAAAACCCTCCATCCTCCCTCGTAGTGCTATGATTGCCAACTATAACGTAGTTCGCAACGATAGGCCCACTAGAGGTGGCGGCACACTAATTTATTACAAACGCTCCTTGCATTGCGTTCCCCTCTATCCTCCCACGCTCACAAACGTTGAGGCCTCTGTCTGTCGGCTAGCCATGACCGGCCACCAACCAGTCATAATAGCTTCCATTTACCAACCTGGCGACAAGACTCCCTTAAGGAGCGACTATGAGGCTCTTTTTGCTATGGGACCCTCCGTCATTCTCGGCGGAGATTTCAATAGCAAAAATACTCAGTGGAACTGCTTAACAACCTCCAGCAATGGTAGAGAGTTAGCAGATCTCGCTGAAGACCTCAATTTTGACATCATCGCCCCCTTTCTCCGACCCACTATCCATTTAACGTAAACCACAGACCCGATATCTTGGACATGGCGGTTCTAAAGAATATAGGCCTGCGCCTTCGTTCAATAGAAGTCCACCATGACCTAGATTCTGACCATCGCCCAGTTGTCCTCCAATTAGGTCCCTCTGACCAACAGATATCTATGAAAACAATACTGGACTGGCACAGGCTCGAGAGCAATCTCGGACCTAGTCCCGATTCAGTATTGAACTCAATCCCAGACAGGTTAGGATCGCCTCACGAGACTAACCAAGCGATCGATGCCCTCACTAGCCACATCACGACCGCTATTAGCGATTCGTCTAGGCAAGTTCCAGATATGCCTAGGCATAGATTGAACTTGCCGGATGACGTGAGAGAGCTGTTGAGGGCAAAGAGAGCTGCGACCAGAGCTTATGACTCCTATCCCACCGAATATAACCGAACCCTTCTACGCACTTTACGGACATCTGTAAAGGAACGTATTAAGGCTCTTCGGGAAAGTCAGTGGGATAGCCTACTTGAAACGATCTCACCATCTCACCAAGCCTATTGGAAGTTGGCGAGATCCTTCAAGTCAGATATAGTCACATCTATGCCTCCTCTCTCTAGACCCGACAACTCCGTCGTATTCGACGACGAAGAGAAAGCCGAATGTCTGGCCGACAGCCTAGAGGCCCAGTGCTCTTCTAGCACGCTTCCTATAGACGCTGCCCACCTTAGTATGGTGGACAGCGAAGTCGAACGTCTCTCGGCCCTCCCTCCAACCTGCCCCCTTGCACCCACCACCGCCGATGAGGTGCAAACCATCATCAAAGGTTTCCGTCCAAACAAGGCTCCCGGTCCGGACCGGATCTCCTACAGAGTCTTACGAGTCCTCCCCGCCCAACTGATTTGCCTATTTGTTGCTATCTTCAATAGTGCCATGGCAAAATGCATCTTTCCAACCGCGTGGAAAGAAGCAGACGTCATAGGTATCCCTAAGCCCGGCAAGGACCGCTCCAAGCCCGCCAACTACAGGCCCATCAGTCTCCTCAAGACTATGGGCAAATTATACGAGCGTGTTCTCGTCTCCCGCCTAAGAGATTACATTTTCTCGAACAATCTCTTAATCAACGAACAGTTTGGCTTCACAGCCTCCCACTCTTGTGTCGAACAGGTGCACCGCCTAACGGAGCACATTCTCGACGGCCTCAACAGATCCAAACCGATGGTAACCGGTGCACTCTTCTTCGATGTAGCGAAAGCATTTGACAAAGTCTGGCACAACGGCTTGATCTACAAGCTGTACCAACTCAAAGTGCCCGACAGTCTCGTGCTCATCCTTCGAGACTTTCTGTCAAATCGTACCTTTCGCTACCGCGTAGAGGGGTCCTATTCATCT
Source organism: Anania crocealis (assembly GCA_949315895.1). Taxonomy (NCBI): domain Eukaryota; kingdom Metazoa; phylum Arthropoda; class Insecta; order Lepidoptera; family Crambidae; genus Anania; species Anania crocealis. The sequence continues at coordinate 6,945,656 of OX438856.1, forward strand.
CCCCGCCCCATCAGGGCTAGAGTCCCTCAGGGCTCCGTGCTATCTCCTCTTCTCTTTTCAATTTTCATTAACGACATTCCCAGGTCACCGCAAGTAGAGCTAGGTCTATTTGCGGACGACACAGCCCTCTATCACTCTGGCTACCATGCCGGTTACATCATTAAGGCACTAAAACGTGCAGCCCAATCCCTAGGTGACTGGTTTAGGATGTGGCGAATAGAGGTAAACCCCGAGAAAAGTGCAGCAGTGTACTTTACTCGAGGTTTCTTCGCTTCAAAACATCCTAAACGATGTCTCACACCTATCACCCTATACGACCGTCCGATCCCTTGGGAGAAGACAGTCAAATACCTAGGTGTCACCTTAGACCGTAGAATGAGCTTTAAACCTCACATCAAACGCGTCCGTCAGACTGCAGCCTTTTACTTTTCAAGGCTCTACCACTATATCGGCAGGAAGAGTAAAATGTCACTTAGAAATAAGTTGACAATTTACAAAGCCTGTATTCGACCCGTGATGACTTACGCTAGTCCAGTGTTCGCTCATGCCAGCCCCTCAGAACTAGAAAGTCTCCAAATCCTCCAAAACAAATTCTTACGCTCTGCCTCGGACGCCCCGTGGTATGTGCGTAACGACAATTTGCATCGCGACCTTAACATTCCGTCGATTGCCAGCTTTATGAAAGAAGCGTCTCAACACTTCTTTGATAAAGCCGTCAATCATACGAATCCTCTTATAGTCAAAGCCGCCACCTACTCGTGCCAAAAAGATGTCGAAGCCCGTTTCCGCCGACCGAGGAACGTTCTCGAAGATCCCGACGACGAAATCACATCGTTCTTAAAACAATTCACCACTCACAACAGTACACACCCGACAAGCACTAGATCGAATCAGCGCACTCGCCGGCGAGTGCGAGGACCCTTGCATCATTTCGGCAGGTACAGACATGTACCTGGCCGCTTCTCACCAGTCCGCCCTTCGGACGACGGCCCAAGCCGAGGTCCGAGCCTACAGAGGCGCCCTTGAGGCCTAGTCTGCCCCCCTCGATCGGGCCCACTAGAACGGGGCTCGCGTAGATCGGTCTGTATGCACAGACCAGTCTGTGTTGCAGCGCCGAGCTACGCGATGCAACCACTAGTCGGGTTGACCTCTTGGCCGGGTGCCTTCAGCACCCGGCACGGTCCGATCGCGCCGCTAGTACGGGGCCCCTGCGTGGGCGAGCCCTAGGCTTCGCCACGCGAAGCCTAGGACTCGCCTCGCGCTCGAAGTACCCGCTAGCAGGCCGCTTTTGGGCTGAGTGCCTTCCGCACTCGCCTAAAACACACCCAAGCTGTAACGGCCTTCTGCCAAAGCATAGGTCCATTCAAAAAAAAAAAAAAAAAAAAGGGCGGCGCGGGCGCGTATCGCCATTTGGAACTTGGTAGGTACTTGCACGAATATCATCTTTATGCCGCGGTCGCGTTTGTGTTAACTTAACTTAACACCCCACGCTTTTTGTACAATAATATGAATTTTTCAATTGATTACTACAGTTTTATTTTTAATTTTTTAGTTCAATCTGTTTTAAAATCGTGGTTTTAATTATTTTTTAAAACTATAATTTATTATTTACTTTTTAGTTTAGTTTATAAGATTTGATTCCTTCTTTATCGACTGTAAGTCCAAAGCTATGCAGGAATCGTAATTGATACAGATCGCGCGCTAGTTCTATCTCTTTTACTCTCTCTTACAGAGGAAAACTGGGAAACTGTTATTAAATTATTGCATTGTCATCGGTCCTTGATACGTGTGCGAAGTTTCAAATTAATCAAACTTCTGGAAATTGGTAAAAATTATGCTCAAAGATTCCATTACATACATACATACATACATAGATACATACAACCCAAGCTAATAAAAGCGTGGTAAGAAAGGACTTGAGACTTTAATAGCCGCAAATATAGCCAGGGTAGTTGGCAAGTACGCACTATTTAAAGATAAAATAGAGTTACAACTGCATCGCAAGTTTTTTGTATGCTGCAATACAGTTTTCTTCTATATAGAAGAAAAATGTATTGCAGCATACAAAAAACGCAACCGAACAGAAGACAGATTAATATAGGATTTGATTTTGGAAACAAAACGCCTACTAAACGCCCTTAGATTTTGTAATGTTTAGTCCCCATTTTGTCGTGAGCGTCAAGATGGCGGGACCAAGTCCCCGATTTGAAATTTAGCACATTCTAATATTTAAGCTCCATATGTTCTAATTGTACCCCGAACCAGACATTTGTACCTCTAAAGGTACAAAAAGTATATCAAGATGTACCTGATCCCGCCACTTTGACGTCAAAGCCATCTGAAACCGCTACTCAGAGGCAAGTAATTCATATGTACATGTATATACTCAATTTTCAACACAATTGTAAGTGCCAAATTAAAGTTATTTGATAAAAACATTGGTCCCGCCATTTTGATGATTCATGTTTGCGCTGTAGGTATTTGTATGAACATGGTCACAACTCGTGCAAAATCAAATGTGGAAACTTTGTACTTCATAATGTACATGAACTTGTGTAATTTCCATATTCAATATGTAAGTACCTAGTCAGGTCATAAGTTCTGTCACATGTGTAATATGAAATAATTTAGACATGTTTATTATTTATGTAACCATTTATATAGCAAAATAAACTTAATAAAACATAGATTCATATGGTAACAAAGTTTATTCAAAATGACCCCCGCGATTTTGAATACAGGCCTTCAATCTGCGCGGCCAGTCGTCTATCGCAGCACGAACGAGGTCCATGTCAATATAGGCGGCTGCCTTAATCAAGAATGATTGAGTGACTCCAAATCAGGATAAGGCTTTGAGCAGGCCTTTTCCTCCAAGTGTTGCCATATCTTGTAATCTAACGGACTCAAATCTGGACTGGAGGAGGGCCAGTCTTCGTGCCGGATAAAGTCGATTTCACGCACCGCCAGCCAGTCTTGTGTGCTTTTCGCTCTATGAGCTGGCGCAGAATCTGGCAAAAAAAAATTTTGGAATACCCAGTGCCTGTTATTAAACATGGTATGAGAAACAGGTTCCACAAGGTTCTTGAGGACTGCATTTTGATACACAACTGCATTCGTATTTACGCCTTTCTCACAAAAATGTACCTCAGTTAAGCCCCAATAAGAGACTCCCAACCAAACCATGAGTGAGGATGGAAAATTACCTCGTTGGACACGCGGAATATGGTTGCTCGCTTCTTCACTGCTGTGTGCGTATACCTTATTATTTTGTTCGTTGTAGCTCTCTTCCACGGTGAAAATTTTTTCATTCGAAAAAAGTATTTCCTGATGCTTTTTTCCCGCGTACCATTTCAACAAAGCGCGGTATCTCTTCAGTTTCAGGTCCAATAAACAAGCGTCCAAACGATGTCCTGTTTTTCTTCGATATGCCCTAAGCCCTAAGTCTTCATTTAACACCCTTTCCACCGTGGTCCTGCTTAGCCCCATCTGAAGGGCCAACAGTTTCTGCTTGCGTATGGGATTTCTTTGAATTCGCGCCTTCACAGCTTTTATCACTGCTGGAGTCCTAACAGAGCGAGGTCGACCACTCTTGACCTGTCATCTACACTAGAGTCTTCATTGTATCGTTTTATGGTACGATAAACGAATCTTTTGGTTATATTCAAATTTTTCAGTAAGTCGAAAATATGAATTAGCGCGTAACCGCAACGATGCAACGCAATAACCGCGACACGGTCTTCTTTAAGTGTCCACTCCATATTTAAAAATGAGGAAAATTCTAAAAAGTACACATTGTTATTTTAATAAAAAATTCGAAATTCGAATTCAATAAACTTTTTTGTGGCCAGCATTCTAAATTCAAAAGTTTTTATTGTGTGACAGAACTTATGACCTGACTATGTATATAAAAATATATCGTAATTTATTTTAATTTTATAGAATTGGAAGACTCCCCGCAGACTATAGGCTTTTTATCGGCCGATAGGTTGGTCGGGTTTTAAGACTCCCCGCAGACTAGGTATAGACTTTTTATCGGCCGATAGGTTCGTCGGGTTTTTAATCGGTAGCAAAAAGACTGTAATCTGATCACTGTAATGTGCGCATTTTCATATCTCTTTGTACTGATTAACACCTCGTAAGATGTATGATATTATGTCTTTTCGCATGACTTAAAACTGGTAAAGAAGGGAATTGCAAATCTATATGATTCCCTGCCAAAAGATAAAAACTTACGTTCATATTCATATTCATTTATTTCATCTTTTGGTAATACAATACACTTAGACACGTCAACTATTTACATTTACAAGCAATTAAAAAAATAAACATATTTCACATTAAAATCAATAATTCAAAGTTTCAAACTAAATTATTACTTCTTCTATAACTATTATTGTTCAATGTCAAATTAATCAATAACAGTCAAACATAACAAATAATATAATAAGAACAAATATATACCTAATCACAAAAATGTCATACATTAAATATTTCATTATCCGTCAGCGCTTCATTTATACTCGTATTATAATAACTTTTAAATATTAGTCTATTCTTAATTAATTCGCTAAATTTTTTTTTCTCTCTTCTGTTTTAAAACGAAAAGTAAAATGAAAATTATAATACCTGATAAAATTAAGATATTCTTCAGTTTTTTATGTAAAAAGAAAGCAATGTGTATTTGTATGGAGAATCATCATATTTTTTTATATTTGGGAAAATGGATTCCATTAATGTTTTAGCTTTGATAAAATTGTTAATAGTTTAGTCATCTATGCTATGCTTCAGTTATTCAGTGGCGTGCACAACATCATGCATGCCAACAAGCGCTGCATACCCTGCCTACTACGTCTAACTAAATAAAATACCGATCCCTGCATTACTCCTATAGATACATTTTTTAAAACTTCAGAATCAGTATTTCATGCTCTACTCACTCAGAATTGCTATGCACGCCTCTGCAATGAAGTATTGGAGGAAAGAGATTAAATGCACAATAAACTTATCGAGGGAGTTGTGGGCGAGATAGCTCCTTAAAATTCCTAAATTTAACCTGCCTGTACTTAGAGAATCTGTACTAATTTGTTTGTGGGAGAAATAAATAAATATATATATATATATATATATATATATATATATATATATATTAAATATTCAATAGCAACTTATTAGCATTACTTTTATGTTAGTAACTTTCCACTTTTTTGTGCTCGCAACAACTTTCTAGGACATAGGACGCTTTATTAATCTTAAAAATACCTCACCAATAAATAGGTGATGCTTTTTGCTCATGGGTTGTGTGGCAATATTGTCCTTTTTGGTATGACAATGTTGGTCAGGTAGGCTTCGTAAGAGGCTGCCTGGATGCTACCACCCTCCTGCCGGAGTCCAGCGCCAAACAGTTTTTCTGTGTTTCGCTTTGTGTGAGAGAACCAGTACCTCTGGGTAAGCTCGCTTCATCTTAGGCTTCTTCTTAACGGTATAGTTAAGTATGTAGTCAAGAGCAAGCCCATGGTTTAAAAAAAAAAAAAAAATATTCCTTCAGTCATTTTCTACTACCTAAAAGAGACTTCGGGTTGTTCAATTCTACAGGGTCTTAGGTAAAGGGTATAACAAGCCAAAACTAGCCTATGTTAACATATGCATAAAATAGTTTAGTAAATTCAGAAATTCGATGTCTTTTTTTTTTATTTTCATACAAATCTAAATTTTTGATTCTAATTTGTATGAAAATATTTTTTCAAAAATTATGATATGAAAGGTCAGTGTTCATATTTGGCGTAGCGTGAACATGTCGCTACCAAAAAAAAAATTTAACCAATAATTATTTTAAAATTAAACAGGCATTCCTTCTTTTTATTTTTGTGTCAATCATCCTTAAAGAAAATCAAATAATTTTAGTAAACACGTTGACTATCCCAGCATCCGGTTTATAATTCAAGATTTAGTGCTGCCAAAACATAGTTTACCAACAGTTCATTGCATTAAATCAATTCAAATCGATATGTGTGTCCCGCGCGAATGAAGAGTATTACTCAATGTTTATTCGTTCTAATGATATAAAAATATGGTTTATTTACTGTGGTCAACTAGCATTACATTTAAGTGTTCATGTACTAGCATTTTGCTAAAAAATATTAAAAATAAGATTATGTAATCGCTTTGTATTTTTATATCGTGAGTGTTGTTTTTGTGAATTCTGTATCGAAGACTTAGTTTTCTCAGTACGGGCTCTGATATTTCTACTTCTAACGACTCTGACGCACTTTCAGATATTGAACTCGCATTTTGTTAACAAATCTCGCTAAAACCTTCTTTTAGCAAATGTTAAAAAAACAGTTTTTAAGGATTCTGATACAGAATAAAGTTTATATTCTGTATCTTCTATAAACTAACAATACAACTACAACAAAAACGCTCAATTGCTTGTCCACGCTAGGCCAAAGCCACTATGGTAAATGAGCAATGTCCTTTCTAACTTGACCATAGTATTTATGCATATTTTGTTAATATAGGCTCGTTTAAGCTTGTATACCATTTACCTAACTTCCTGTAAGTATTCAACTAAGTACACTTCCTTCCAGATGTTATGCAACTATCTAACATCTGAGTCCATTTACATCAAGTGAAGTGTTTAGAATAACAAAATATTATTATGAACGGTGTAACCGGTTTTCCTCAAGACGGGCTTAAGTACAAACTTGACGTTAGTTGGTCTAATCATGTTGTTGTTGTTACCTACATTAAACTTCACATATAAACAAACCATTTGGATCGATTTGACGACCACTTGGATCAGCGGTAGTAAACGCTGCTTCTGAGCTATGGATCGCGGGTTCGATCCTCGCACAGTACAAATATTTGTGTGCATGAACATGTCTGTTTGTACTGGTCTGGGTGTTTTCTATGTTATTATAAGTATGTATTCAGAAAAAAAAAAGTATATACTATAAGTAAGATTATCGGTTGTCTAGTACTCCGTACTACAGGGTACTTAATATTACCTTAATTTGGGACTAGATGGCTCTGTGTGGTCCAGTGAGGCATGTCTTAAAAAAAAAATGGTTGCCTGCAAAGTCGGTTTTACGGGCGAAGATTTTACGTGACAACGTCTTTTCACTACAGACACAGCTGACGATACTTTAACCACACGTGTGAACTTGTATTATGACGCTTTCTTGTTTTTCCAACGCCAAGAACGTTCGAGAAAGACAAAGACAGAGACACAAGCATGCGCCGATTCAATGCGCCTAATTCTCTAGTGCTGCGCGCGCGGCAGACCGATCATAGTTGAGTGGGAGAGAGACGCAAGGCATTCGGCGGGCCTCTCTCTCGTTCGGTGACTCATCGTAACGTTACCGAGCGTTACACTTTTTCATAAGTGACTCCCAGCCGCAACCTAATTTAAGACGTTGTCACGTCAATATTTAAACACATTGAACAGCGCTTAGCACAGTATTAAGAATGTCAGTTTAAATACTGTCTCAAAAATGTATGAATCGTACAAAACAATTCACTCTTCTTCTTTTACCAGGGTGCGTTTGAACATGGCCCGACATGCGGCAAATTCAAATCTAAATATTGTATTCATTTCTGTAAAATACGTAATAAATAATAAGTAATGATTAGTAAATAAATATTCATATATCTGTTCCATGCTGTTAGTTGGTATGGCATTAGCGTATAATTTTAAACTGGTGAAGTATTTTTGCCAAGGAAGCGAGAAATGTGGTTCACTATACAGGGTGAAATTTTAAACACTTTCCAAAATTTTTATAGGCATTCGGTATCGTATTTAGAGCCCATTTATGAAGTAAAAAATGAGAATCAAGCTTTCACCCGAAAATATTTTTCAAAATATAGTTTTCAATAATTACGGTCCTAGGCTTGATAAGGTATAAAGGGAAAATCAAAAACGTATGAATAGTATCGTAATGAATAAATGAGATGCGAATCGCGTAAAAAAAGTGTTGCTGTGCGGCCATATCAAAAAATTTAGATTTGTTGCGGACATTTTCTAAGTGCTTTATCTTGACAAATTTGTACTGGGCTATACCAAAAGAAAAAATACTTCATTTGTTTTTGTCTCGTAGATTGATATATTACAATTTGGAAGGTGGTTAAAATTTTATCCTGTACTTTGAAAATAAAAATTTGTTATATTTACTTTATTGTTGCGTGAGTGTAATCTGTGTAGTGTGCTGCTTAGATTGTGTATTAGTGAAAATTTATATGATCAATTAAACTAAATTGAGAATAAATATCGATATCCCATAGATACTGTTTTAAATACTAAACTATATTAACTTGTATAATTGACTATGCAGCCAAAAATATACCATTCTTACTTGGAAGATGATATCTTGTCGATCTCTCGCCTTGATGACCTTCTAAAGGGTGGTATTAATAACCTATATTCAGTTAAGATAGGCATCAGATATTAGTAGCCTAGACATTTCTGTTAAATTGTTTGAATTAACAACGTTTTGGCACTGATGGTCTGACATAAGCAGGATATGTCAATATCGTACTGATAAATTGTAAATATTGGCCGTAGCCCGTAACATTATTCTACTAAAACATTTTCAAGTTCGGCTATAGAGACTCGTCCAAAGGCTACTAGGCTAGGTACTATATTAAAAGCAAATTATAAAAAAAAATCATTTTATCTTTTTCAGATTAACAGCTCTGGACCCGGCGTTTCCCGCGTTTTATCCCGATGGCGTGATGATGGAGCATGTGAACGGGAAAGACGCGGAGTTCGTCGACGTCATACACACAGATGCAGGGGGCTATGGGGCCCCAGTAAGGACGGGCACCGTGGACTTCTGGCCTAACGGGGGCAAGAGCATTCAGCCGGGGTGCCCACGGTTTGCCCCTGTACCCCTTTCAGATGATAGTAAGCATACTCTAGCTATCTACAAAAAATATACGACGTGTTTACCTCAAAAACGCATCCGAAAAAAATCAAATCTTTACTGTTCAAGAGTACAGTCAAAAACAAAAGTTGCTCAATAGATAAGTACCGCGTCAAAGTGAATAGTTTCATAATTAAACATGGCCTCACAACATAGATTATGACACGCACGCTTGCTAAGTCAATGACCCCGTGGGGCTCGTAGTTATTACACAGGCAAGAGCAGAGTACAGTGAATATGCCATCTCCATCTCATCGACATTAAGATGATATATACTAGCTACCTACCTAGAATAGAGTCTGCGCTCGCGGTTTTATTGTATCCATGAAGAGAACTGCAAATGCTAGGGTCAAATCAATTCGGAACAGTGTTAGGATAAAAATTGTAAGGTGAAGTGTAAAACCACCCAGGTGCCTACCACGTGAGAAAATACAAGCATATCCAAGACACCCACTCTTTTATATGCAACACAGATAATGCGATTATTATTATTAGTACTCAACACTGGTACGATTTAAGAAAAAAATAGATACATACAATAGCAAATTCATCTATACTAATATTATAAAGCTGAAGAGTTTGTTTGTTTGTTTGTTTGAACGCGCTAATCTCCGGAAGTACTGGTTCGATTTGAAAAAATATTTTTGTGTTGGATAGTCCATTTATCGAGAAAGGTTTTAGGCTATAAAACATCACGGTGCGACCAATAGGAGAGAAGCATCAGTGAAAAATGTTGCAAAAATAATCGCGTTCATAATAACAGAAATTGACGCGGATGAAGTCGCGGGGAACAGCTAGTCATTATATATAATAAAGACCACTGCTAGACACTGGCCTCTCCAAAACGAGGATTTTACCATAAGTAATAGCTACGCTTGACAGGAAAACACGCCTCCCGTCGCTACTAGCAGTACTCTTATATTCTATTGTGGGTAGCACCGCTTAGCACATCACATAATGACAAGTTTATCTTACGACAGCTTACAGATCGTCGTTGTCGAACTAAAAACCTTCATGTCTTCTATGTATCTTAAGATTTGGTTGGACAACAACGAGATGTAATATAGATCATGCTGCTTATTCATCGAACCCCGCGCAATTCCAATGTCCTACTCTGCAACGCGATGCCTCATAAACGGAAATATGTACGTATCTCTTTCACATAGTAGGACATGGCATGAGTAACATAGACATGGACATTGTGTTGCAGAGTGTGACCTCATACACAATGGAAATCAACTGTTAACGCTGTAACAGACCGTCAAGCGGGGTCAGCAGGACAGTTTTTTATCATCAATCTTTATGTTTTTCAGATCTATGCAGCCATTGGCGATCCTGGCGGTTCTATGCGGAGTCGGTGCGAAGTCCTGAATCATTTCCGGCCTCGCCCGCTGATTCCTACCACAAATTCCGAGATAACCCCACGCCTGAGACTGGCATGATCTATATGGGATATAACTGTGATACTAGGTAATTATATTGTGTATTAAGTGAAATTAATAGTTATTCAATATTATAGTACAGAAAACGACAGGTCAACCTACCCAAAAAGTTAAAGGTCATTGAATTTATTTTCTACTTTAAGTCCAATAAGTAGAGATCAATATCAATTGAGAAAATTTGTCGTTTTGTGGTAGGTTGACGTGCTGTTGTCTGTACATAGTTAGGTGTATCAGTTTCAAGCTGTGTGTCGTGTGAGCGAAATAATTAGTAAGACTAAAAGAGTACTGCCAGACGAAGGTAAGCAGCAGCGTCTATTTTAACCATTGGCTAAACTGTGATCGCCAACCCAATGCCATGGCAATTTAGGCAAAATCCTTATTTTGGAGAAATTTATCCAGTTCTAAACTAATATGGGCTGATGAAGATGATGGAAGAGAATCATTATGATAAGAATTAGAGATAAGTATCAACACACTGGGTCTGGTTTAATTGTAACTTAGTTACAATTTGCGTACAATGGGCGCATGCGATTTTGAAAATGAGTAAGACTTCGAGTGGAAAATGAGTAAGACTTTGAATGGAAAATGAGTAAGACTTCGAGTGTCACGAAATTGTTACTGCCAATCATATTATACATTGCGATTACATTCATTGTGTGCATGTTTGTGTGCATGCATATAATATGCCTCTGTAGGTATATATTGGTAAATTGACTCTTAAAGAAAACTTGCCAGTGGCTTACATTATTATCATATCAGACCACTTCTGGACATATCTGAAGAAGAAAAATAAATTCCATAACCGCTACGCTTAAAAGGCGAGTTGCCGATCGCAGTTTGGGTAAAGGGACATGTTTGACCAATTGGAGAAAGACGCTGATGCCCATTCTTTGGCATTACTCCTTTAGTCACTTCGTTCGTGCAATGTTATTGTGCTATGTGGCATAAGAATGAATAGAATATCAGTCGATTCCCGATACTTTTTTGATTGAATGTACATAATATATAAAAATAGCTCACATTATAAAACTAAGAAATCAATTCGTCAACAATAGTACCTAGTCGTCTTAAAAGGTAGTGGTTTTAAATTCCACTATAGTTTTTTTATTTCATTACAGGATACTCGGTCAACAAAGTAATCGTATATATCATATGTTTTCAAGCATACTGATTTCTTATTTACAGTGCCCAAGGCAATTACTACTTGACAACGAACTCAGCTTCACCGTTCGGCAAAGGCATCGATGGACTATACCCAAAAAGTAAAAATAAACTCAACAAAAACTCTACATAGGCTTAAAATGAGGCTTAAAATATCGTGTCCAAAGCAGCTATAAGAATTAGGTTTTTATATAGGTTTAAAAAAGATCTTTATTCTCATAAGAAATATTGTAAAAAGAAGAAGAAAATGTATGTAATGTTTGTCTCATAATGTTAGCCATTAATGACCAATAAGAATTTCAGCGTTCTACAAGTAAATATTCTACTCACACCTTAGTGTGCTGAAATTTGTAAGTGTGTATGTAAATTACTTTATCACCTATACTTTATTAGTAGTTTTTGTTTAGATTTCATCATCAGAACTGGCCTAGTAACAGACGCTATGGCATACTCATATATGTTATAATTTAAAACAGTTTGTATTCGCAATTTTAATAAGTATCATCAAACCACAGTTTTACAATATCTTTATTTATTTATTAAATGACAAAATCACATTTAGCTTGTAAGACATTGAATTTACAGAATAAAATTCTGATTAAGCTTATTATAAATTACCTTACATTCCGTATAGGTATGGAATTTCGAAGATCTGAGATTAATTTTAATTTAAATAACTTCACATTGTACAAATAAATATACCTATTACAGTGTTGTATATCAGGATGTATGCAATTTTAAATGTTGTTCGATATCACATGTTCCAGTACAAACCAAGTTTTGTATTTAATAAAACATGAAGTAAAGACCGGCGATGGTTAACTATAGCGGCAGACTGAATATAACTTTCATAATCTATCTGAATAACTGTCATAACGTATTTTTTGCTTTTGGTATAGCCCAGTTCAAAAATTTCAAGACAACGCACTTAAAAAATGTCCGCCAAAAATCTAAAATTTTTCATACGGCCGCCTAGCCACACTTTTTTTACGCGTTGCGCATCTCATTAATTTATAAGTTTTTGATTTTCCCTTTATACCTTCTAGGACCATAAAAATTTAAAAACTATATCGCGAAAAATAATTTCGCGCGACAACTAGATTAACATTTTTTACTTCATAAATAGACTCTACATACGATATTGAATGCCTATAAAATTTTTAAAAAGTGGTTAATATTAGGGGTTAAAGTTTGAAATTGTCGATTATTTTCCCACTTTTTATTTTGTTTATTGCTCTTAAGTATAGTCATATTATTGCGTAATTATTTTTTTATTGTATCAAAAACAAAATAAAGTAACTTTTGACTAAAAAAAAAAATGCAATACTAGTGCCTATTACTTCAAAGGAAGTCGTTGAAAAGACCCCTTACAATGTGTCAGCTGACCTTCTTGCTTCAATTAAGTATATTTGTATTATATACTTTGATTTTCAGAAATTTAAATACTATAATGCGTAGCTTTATAACCATCTAACTTTCACCTTTAATTGCATCGAAAACCGTTCAGGCGTTTAGAAAAAAACTAAAAAATTGTTAGTATGGAAAAATGACTTTTCTCGATTTCGTCCATACAAAACGGCAATTTCATACTTTTACCCGTAATATTTCATCCTGTACTGTCTGTTGGTCAATCTGCCACTATAGTCAACTATCCCCGGTCTATACTATACTATACGGTACTATAGTCAACAAGTGACTTCCGTCATTTTCACATAACAGATAGGTAAATGCGAAAGTTTGGATGGATGTTTTTTACTCTTCCACGTAAAAACTACTGTTCGGATTTTGATGAAACTTTCTTACAATGTAGCAATAATACCAGAATAATATAACTACATTTTAATATTTTTATTAGTATAAAAGAACTAAGTAGATACACAATCTGAGGCCTTACTCTGCAACGCTATGTCCGTATATCCGAATCCATCTGTCCCTATCATTCTAATCGATGTCTTTAAGTATCTGAGAGAGACAGATATATCCGTAAATACGAGCTTCGTGTTGCAGAGTAAGGCATCAGATACAAAAATGTCACCTAAAACTGTCCTCGATTGAATGACTGACGTTGATTTTATGTCAGCGTCAACTTTATAACCCGGCTAAATTATGTCTGCATGCAATAGTTTGGATGGATATTCATGTCTAGTTTTAACTATTCGATTGTTATAAGTTATACTAAAAGTGCTTGGTATTTCCCTACTCGATGCTTGGTATTTCCCTACTCGATCGAATCAGAAATGATGAGATCCGCAGGAAAACTAAAACAACCGACATCGCTCGAAGGATTGCATCGTTGAAGTGGCAGTGGACGGGACACATGGCGCGGAGGGCCGATGGCCGTTGGGGCGGAAAGGTTATCGAATGACGACCGCGTACCGGACGACGTTCCGTGGGCAGGCCCCCCTACAAGATGGACCGACGATCCGGTCAAGGTCGCGGCAAGACGCTGGATGCGGACAGCACAGGACCGATCATTGTGGACATGCTTGGGGGAGGCCTATGCCCAGCAGTGGGCGTCGTTCGGCTGATATGATGATGATGATGATGAAAAGTGCACCCTTAAGTCAAATGGGTGCCCTTTTAGCTGGGACATTTTTAAGCGCTGATTGTGTATCTAGTATTTTTTTCTACATAAATGCCTAAATGTTATATTATTCTGGTTATCTCGCGGCAAAACAGCATTATTACTCGACACATGTCATTGTGGTCTCTGATTGACACAGACGATAGATGGCGCTGCCGGTGGTTAACCATATAATTTTTTAAGCAAAAATTGTTTCTCTAAATCCAATACCGAAGTCCATGCGGATGAAGTCGCGGACAAAAGCTTATTCACATTATTCTTAATGAAAACCAAGTCTAATTAAAACATCACATTTCCTATCTTAAGACAATCAAAGTAGTTTTATGTGTTGGTCATTTATTAACTTCTTACAGAGTTGAAATTATTCAGTGTTTTTAATTTTTAATTATACAGTTCATTTGGTTCAATTTAAATTTAAAGAGTATAAAAATAAAGTAGATGGATTAGTATTTTTACAAATATATTAACCATTTATTGGTATAAAACTATGTAAGTCACTATGTTGTTACTTCGATTGCCATCTTTATTATTTGTTTCGTCATAACGTATTTATTACTAAACACTTGACATTTGTACTTCGAAATGTACATAGTACTTAATATTATATAATGATATAAAAACTATAATTTTTGGGTGTTCATTAGAAGTAGGTGGTTTTATTTCTAGTTATTATAATATAGGTACTAATTAAAATATATCGGATTTATATATTATTGTAAATAAATGGAAAGTTTGTAAATAATATAATTATTAAAGAACTACGTGTGCATTACAAGTTTGACAATGGTGAAAGTCTTTTCAGCCTTTTTCTTATTACATATTACTTATTGACTCTTTATTGATTATTTATTTTTCTGAGCAATGGTTTTTCTTTTTTTAAATATACTTTAAAAGGAATGATCAATAAATGTGATCTACGTATACAGGATGAAATTTTAACCACTTTCCAAATTTTTTATAGTATCGTGTTTAGAGTTAGAGCCTATTTATGAAGTTAAAAATGTAAATTAAGTTGTCACCCGAAAATATTTTTCGCGATATAGTTTGTAATTTTTAAGGTCCTAGACCTGTTAAAATATAAAGGAAAAAAACAAAAACATATGAATAGTATCGTAATGAATGAATGAGATGCGCGACGCGTAAAAAAAGTGTTGCTAGGCGGCCGTATCAAAAATTTTAGATTTTTGGCGGATATTTTCTAAGTGCTTCTGCTGCTTTATCTTGGCGTTTTTGTACTGGGCTATACCAAAAGAAAAAATACGTCATTTGTTTTTTGTCTCGTAGATTGATATATTAAAATTTGGATGGTGGTTAAAATTTTCCCCTGTATATAAAAAAAATTTATAGATGAATGGTTTATTTTTAATTTTTCTTTGTAATTTCCTGCAAATACACTTACTAGTTGTGTCACTGGTCAATTATTGTCATCATACCATTATAAAATAATATGTTTTATGTTCGAGGTCATTCACAGCATCTTTCATTTCGTTGAAAATGTGCACCCTCTCAAATTTTGCTTTTTTTAAATAACCCTAACGTTTGATCTATGCTCTCCAGGTGATGGATGAGATAGGTAATGGAGAGATGAACAATTTTTTATATTTAGGTAGTTATATTTTATTTTTTCGGAATCAACTTGTACCCACAAGATATTCTATACAATTTAATTCATCACTTGTAGTTGTAGGTACGCATTGCACTATTGTAATAATGTGATGTATGGATCAAAGGTTTAAAAAAGTATTTGATATTATTTTGACTAGACAGAAACTAGCCCAAAAAGTGTATTAGTTACAAAAAATATGTTTGGCCGTTGAATATTTAACTATCTACAGATTATATTAGGAAAAATATTGGGTCTCGTCTAACTTACAACATATAATTGTAGATACATGTGCTAAATATTTAACATTACACTAAGTATACATTTTGAAGCAAATTTGTGTCTATTTTGAAAAATGTGATGTGCTGATGACCTTTTTGTAACAATGGTGAACATTTCTGTTTTTATCACACTACGTATTTTAATGTGTAGGAGCTGCGGTCCCTACGAGGTGACTCTTTAAAGACTGACCAAATGTAGGGGGCTAGTGGCATATTTACCCTAGGGCTAAAGGGGGCGATGGACGGTGCAAGCTGGCAATTTTGTGCACCAAAGCATTTTTTATCCAAAGAAATTGAAAAAAATCTTACCAAATTAACAAACATATAGAAATTCACTTGTTTGATAGACATCAAGTCGCAATGGCGCGCGGCGAATCTCAACTCGGTAAATTCGAAATAGTCAGGACCTCTAGACTCGAGAAGTTTTAGGTATTTTTTCATTAATTTATGGAGGCAAATCTTACAGGGCCTAGACTCTTAATTTTAAATCCTTGGCCTGATTCATTTGAAGATTCACTCCATAAAAAGAGTCTCCTACTAGAGTGAGCTGCAAAAACATGTGCACTCTTGACAGATGTTGATACTTTAATTTTACATCATAAGTTTGCTGACATAATTTTGTCGTTAACTGTACCCTAGTACCTATACTTGTATTCACATCACATTACATAAAGTTTTGTTTTTTTATATAAATGGTAAATATAATTGAATTACACAAACTAAAAATGGTTAATACTGGCATGCACGAAATTTTTTTATAGTTTTACATAGCTTTATAAAAAGGATCATGATTAATGTATAATTTATTATGTTATCTCATATACCATAAGTAACTGTACTTAACCAATGTAATGTATGTGAGTTTGCTGGCAGAACATTCAGCCAGCAAACTTATATAAATTCTCAAAATGTCTTAAATGTAAGTACCTACATATCAGAGCTAAAATGTATTGTCCCATTTTGTTGGTTAACTTCTCTTTCGATATTATCGCTCAAACGAGTGAATACTGCTCTAGAAGTACATTTATAACACGTCTCTGATGTTGGTACTGGAAAAAAGTTGTTAAAGAAAATTGGTACAATCACCTATTGATAGTAATCTTAAAAAAAACTGTATGAATAAAATACTTTATTTGAAATTGAATTTCAATAAAACATACACATCTAATACGAATCTTTTATTTTTTGCAACACTTACATGAATTCGTAACAGGACCAAAATCGGCCATATAGACATTTTTGACATTAGCTACCATTGCAGCTTAGTGTACTTAAATACAAAGAAAAGCTGAACTTGATTGCTCCTGTCATGTGGTGCTCTGCCGCAGAGTCACTGACTGCCTTAGATACCGATCAATTATATGTTGCGGAGTTTACTCTCTAACAGAGCCACATAGAATATGTACTCAGGAAAGATAACGCTACTGTTTTCGGATTAAAACTTTTAAGATATAATTAATCGGTTTCTAAGGCAGTGGCTATGCGGCAGAGCACCACACGATTGCTCAACATTATTGAACGTGTAGATGAACTGTAGCTGATATACTGTTTTCTTGAGTTTACGCGAACACTATACTATACATTGAAATGAATGATATGTTTACGGATTTAGTACGCTTTTTTTTATTTAACCCGATGATTCAAACCCTTTACAGCGTCTGCCCTTGACCATGAACGCTGTAAACGTCGGGTTAAATAAAAAATAAACGCGTTCTAAATCTGTATTATAGTGAATAGATTTAAATAACCGGCCAAGTGCGAGTTGAACTCGCGCACGAAGGGTTCCGTACCAAAAAGGCCAAAAAAACGGGTCTGTTGTATGGAAGCCCCCCTTAAATATTTATTTTATTTTGTTTTTAGTATTTGTTGTTATTGCGGTAACAGAAATACATAATTTGATAAAATTTTAACTGTCTAGCTATCGCGGCACTTGAGATACAGCCTGGTGACAGAGCGACGGACAGACGGATAGACGGACAGACGGACAGACAGCGAAGTCTTAGTAATATCCTGTTTTTACCCTTTGGGTACGGAACCCTAAAAATATTGCAATAAATTTGTTACGATTATGGTGTCAGATAATATTACAGTTTATGTTAGATAAATTATAAGATCTTATCTAACCATAATATTAAATTATTTAGGGGATTATATTTCTCTAACTTGCAGAATAAAATAATCAGTTTTAACTTTTTTTATTACATAATTCCAAAATTGATCGATACATGTCCCTTTTATAATAATTATTATGAAACTTCCAATCTTTACCGGTGAATTTTGAATATAAATTCCATAGAAATTGGAAAACCGTTACGGAGGAATTTGATAACAATCACCGTCACACAATATAAATAATAATATAAAGTACAATGTTCACCGTAATCTTTAAAAAACACACAGACAAAAAATACCTAAATGTTTCATGAAATACGCCAACAAATGGTAAAGCCAATAATTGTTTTTAAACAAAAAAAAAACAGTCTAAGTTCACAAGCTTGTTATCCAAATGTAACAGTTATCAGAAAGAGTACTCGGGGTCGGAAATATGCGAGTAATATTATCATCGTCTTGAGAATACAGGATGATTTAGAAAAATAAAACTTAAATTACACACTTTCGCATATTTCGTAAATCAAGTGTCCAATAAACAAATTGAAAATTTTAAAGTAAGTAGTAAAGTAATGGCCTATAGGTAATCAATTCATAGTAAAGTAGCTAAAACTCTTTTAGATAATGATTAGGGCTACGAATGTTATTATACTTTGTTGTATATGATAGATTAACATTTGGAATAATACACATTAAATAATTCGTCTTTATTACATTTATAATTAGGAGATTTAATTATTGCAATAATCGATTTTATGACTAAATAGTTTTAGAAATAAAACAATTATAGAAAATGATATTTCGACTTTTTGAATATTCTAACTATTGAATTTTATGGCAAACATGTTATGGACAATGATTTTCGAACAAACAATTTTAGAAGATGTAAGGGAATACCTGCCATCATATTTAGCTAGCAAATCAACTACTTATTTTTATAAAATTTCTTGTATTGAATGAAGACGTGGATTGTATTGACTACGAAAAGGTAATAATTTTAATACTAGGAAACAAACTATCAATAAGATATTCCACAAGGTATAATGTAGGCAGGCTTATTAAATTGTTGTAATAGGTTAACGGAAAAGTTTTCTCTGCTACGTCATCATCACTATGATACGCCGATTTTGCTCCACTTTTTCAAAAATGGCATCCATTTTATCCGTAACATTATTACAATTTCATGCTTGCGACATACGAAAAGACTTTTTTCCCAACCTGACATATTATTAATTATTAAAAAAAAACAAACAGTATTAAAAAAATTTTTTTTAATAAAAGGTAAGTACCTAAATAATAATTCATGTTTATACCTCAAATAAACCGAAATAAATTCAAAACGTTCAACTATGTCCATTGTGACTGTTTCATAAAAAGATGCCCGTTTTTACTTATTAGGAACTTAGTCTATATATCTGTCAGTTTAAGTAAAATTGTATTTAATCATCAAATAAATGATCCTCTAAAGCGCTAGTCAGGTTAATATGGTACTATCTTAAATAGGTTAAATTTAAACTAATACCAAGTTTGACGACCGGTCCCAATAATCTATCTATCTTCAGTTTTGGCATATCAGAGATAGAAAACATCTTCTGTCTCTGATTTTGCCGTCCAGAGAAACAAAAACAGAAGTTGTTTTCTATCTCCGATATGCCAAAACTGAAGATAGATAGGTTATTAGGACCGGCCGTTAGTCTATTGTTATGTCTGAATTCCCTATTTTTTTTGTTTAAAACAGTCTAGGCTGACAGTTTAAATTTCGGACAAATCATTTCAATTTTATGATTTACTTACATTTGAGTGAATCTTACATAAACTCATCTGTCGACAGCCAAAACCCGCCTATGTAAACATATGGCAAATTAAGAACACCATTGTTATAACAGCCTGTATACGACCAATCCAAACCAGTACTAAACGTTCATCTGCTGTTCGTGCAGTCGTGTTGTGGTGCGCAAATTATAATAGGTAATTAAAACATAATTAACGTGTGCCTTGTGTAATTATAATAATAGGATTCAGATTAGAAACGATTTTCACCCATCTTTTTAATGGATGAAATACATTTTGTATCCAGTATCCAGTGTATGTGTTAAGAAATAAATCGCGCATGGGTTGCCTAAAAAAATAAGAAATGCTATCTATCTACTATACAAATAAGTGTTGGTCCTATAAATGATATTTAAGCAATTTAATTGCAATTATAATATCAGTATTTAAACTTGAATTATTATGTCTCAACGCTGGCTTACAGCGAAAAGAATATGCTTGAAAAATTGACGCCTATGACGTAGTGTCTCGGTGGCTGAATGGTTAAAGCGCCGCGCCCGGCATGCGAGGAGATGTGGGTTCGAGTCGCGCCTGAGACATAACTTTTCAAGTTTAAACACTGAGTATAGGTCGTTTCTAATTCTTAGTAATAGACAGACTTACATAGTTATTTCACATTATAATATTACTAAGGATTTACGGCCATTTTCGGCTGATATTAATAAGCTATTTTCATTTCAAGATTCGTCTATCCTGATTTGGTTGCCCAAACGTTAGAAATCAAATTAACAAAAACATCTAAGCAAATTATCTTTGGTAGAGTGCTTACTATCTGAGGATAGGTTATCGGTATCATTGACAACTACTTTGTGACGGCCGTTTCTTTAATAAGTTATTAAGTAACTATATAATTTAATAAAAGAAACGTTTGTCATAAATATGATATTTTACTTAAGGTAAAAATGTTAGCTTATTTCACAAAAAAAATCCTACGAAACGCACGAAATAAGCTACCGATTTTGAGTCGGTACATGATCTTTGGATTCTAACAAATGATGACGGCTAACAGATCCCTCTGCGGTGGTAGGCTTCGTTAGAGGCCGCCTGGATGCTACCGCCTACCACCCTCCTGCCGGAGTCCAGCGCCAAACAGTTTTTCTGTGTTCCGCTGGTGTGTGGGAGAACCAGTACCTCTGGGTAAGCTCGCTTCATCTTAGACTTCTTAACCGTATAGTTAAGTATGTTGTCAAGTCCATTAAAAAAAATCATTTCATGTGTTATTTATGTTCAAAAAAGATTATTGCTTTATTTTAAATGTTTTGCACCCTATTAATATAATAAAAGGGTTTGTAATAATAAGCACTTGTAACTTCATCTATAGAAATCGAAAAAAAAAACATCGAAATTAGTCAACCTGGTAAAAACTTCTGTGACAAAAAAATATACCTGTTAAATTGAGAACTTCCTTTTCTTTCATCGGTTGCAAATAAGCTAGTAATATTATTTCTTGCAACCATTGGCCCTTATACAAGTTAGTGTGATTCCTTTTATGATAACAAACAATTAAACAAGTACCTACAGTATGATTTTAAAATAATGTTAATAAGATTGGTGATTCATATTTTGGTACTAACTCTCAATGACAGTGCTGATTAAACAAAATGATAAACAAAACATCATCAACGTTTCTGTAAGTAGGAACTTACTGCGCATTCAACTGGCAAGCCTATAGCATTAATTGACAGCACTTCCCCTGCATTTCCCCCTACCAACAAGTAACCTCTTAATATAAATAAGGTAAGTATTTTTTTATATTCTGATTTCTGAGCCTATTAACTTGAAATGGGTTATCTATTTTCAATACTATTACTTATTAGAGACAATCTTACGAACAGAGGTTATTTATTAAAAAAATCTTAGTGAGACACACAGTTATTACGTCTTTCTGCTGATAGGCCAAAAGGAGCATATTTTGTAATATATTTTGGCATAAGTGCCACGTATGGCAGACGGATAAAACAAGAAGACTCTCTAGTGACCGTCTTTTTCTCGTAGTATTTCTTTCGTTACTTCTTACGACGGCTAGATAGGACGATATTTTTCAGGCCAATAGGTACTAAACATGTTTATTTATGGTTTACCGCGATTCCTGTTGCCCGCGATTTCGCCCGCGTTAATTGACGTAATATTAAGGGTTAAAGTATGAAATTGCCGTTTTGTATGGACGAAATCGAGAAAAGACATTTTTCCATACTAACAATTTTTTAGTTTTTTTAAAAACGCCTGAACCGTTTTCGATGCAATTAAAGGTGAAAGTTAGATGGTTATAAAGCTACGCATTATAGTATTTAAATTTCTGAAAATCAAAGTATATAATACAAATATACTTAATTGAAGCAAGAATAAGAAGGTCAGCTGACACATTGTAAGGGGTCTTTTCAACGACTTCCTTTGAAGTAATAGGCACTAGTATTGCATTTTTTTTTTAGTCAAAAGTTACTTTATTTAGTTTTTGATACAATACAAAAAAAATTACGCAATAATATGACTAGACTTAAGAGCTATAAACAAAATAAAAAGTGGGAAAATAATCGGTAATTTCATACCTTAACCCCTATTATATGACCGCGATGGGGTATTTTTATTTATATATTTATTGGGTAACTTGAACCGTTCACGCAGCGCACGCAACGGACGCCTTTAAATATGAATAATTTTCCCCGTTTCTGCTACATTTTTCACTGAGGCTTCTCTCCTATTGGTCACAGCGTGATGATAAATAGCCTGAAGCCTTCCTCGATAAATGGACCATCCAACACAAAAACAATTTTTCAATTCAAACCAGTACTTCCGGAGATTAGCGCGTTCAAACAAACAAACTCTTCAGCATTATAATATTAAGTATAGATGTGAAATCATTTACATTACCACTTGACCAACGAACGGGGCGTTTCTTTGCCATAAACGTGGTAAAATAACATTAGTCGGACATATTGGTCGTTGTTGGCGCTCCCGGGCTCTCCAGGCGCTTCGGGCATCATCGGCAATACTCGTGCGAGCGGCGGGCGCATTCCCTAGGTGCCCTACTCCGCACTTAGCCCAAAGAGTAAAATAATACCGACCACCATCGGCATTGCATGCGGTTCCTCCCTTATAGGCGCGATCAAATTATTACGAATAATTAACCAGAGAAATATAATGTATGTGTATACAGTCCACGTCTATTCATTTATCTCTGTAGTCTTAGGACCCTAACAGTCGTAATTATGTCAGTTGCTACAATAAACTTAGTTTCCTAAAAAGCCACAATACCTAGTTGATGCTACGCACATTGTAATTCATTGGTCATTATTATACAGGGTGTAAGATAAAATGTAGTACCTAGGTAACACTGAAAATGTTTAGAAAATGAAAAACGGCTTAATGTAGAAAGTTGCCAATACTTTTATTGTTTTTCAAAGTAATCTCCGTTCCTCTCTACACATCGTCGCATTCGATGGAACCACTGAGAAAAGCAGTGGGTCCATTCTTCCTTAGGGGTCTCTTCTATGGCATTTTCGTACGCTTTCACCACATCTTCAGGGCTCGTAAAGCGAATACCTCGAATTTTATCTTTAGTTCTTGGGAATAAATGAATGTCGCAGGGCGCCAGGTCAGGACTGTATGGCGGATGACTCATTATCTCGACACCTGCCATAGTCAAATATTCAACAGTCCGTTTTGCGGAGTGCGCTGAAGCATTGTCGTGGTGAAGGAGGATCCTGCTTCGAGGGCGCTTGACATACCAGTCTGCAGTAACTGTCCTTCCATATTCTAGCACAACTGTCGCGAAATGACCTTTCCGACCAAAGAATGAGGCAATCATCTTTTTGCTTTGACTTCTTCCTTTCTTTACCTTAGTTGGCCGATCCTTGAAAGGAAACACCCACTGAGCTGATTGTCTTTTGGTTTCAGCTTCGTAGAAATATATCCAGCTTTCATCACCTGTGACGATATCAAATATAGCATTTGAGTCACCGCCGTTGAACTAATCTTACATTTGGCGACACCGGTCCATGCAAAGGTGTTTCTAGTCATCGTATGGGGAATCCGGGTGCCCTACGGTTCGCCTAAAATTTGAAGTCCTAATTTCATTTGGCCCAACCGTATTGGCCTAAACTTATAACGTATAATTATTGTCTAGCCTAACAGTTGTTTTCGCACTATCATAGTTGGGTCTAAAAATTTCAAATCCTAATTTAGTATGTCTATTAGCGAATGCACTAAAATATATTCGCATCTTTCTTTTGGCATAACGCTAAGTTATGAAAGCCATATATTTTTTTAAAACCGAAAAAGTAAAAAAAACGAATCGCTCACAAACCGACCCCAAGCAGTCTTGTCTGCCCTACCCCTAGAGTGTAATTTAAAAGCGCGTAGGCGCGGAGGGGCGAGGCAGCCCGCGGGCTGAGGAGCAGGAGGCTGTAAGCGAGGCGTCGCGGCTGAGGCTGGCCGGCGCAGCCGGCCAGAAAGCCGAAGCTGCGGTGCTGAGTGTAAGCCATCTGCGACGATAAGCACGCGTGGGACCGCCGGAGCCCCGCAGCACCGAAGCCGTCACGGAAGTCTGATTGTTTGGATGCATGCATGATTGCTTGTTTGCATGCATGTCTGCTTGATTGCATGCATGATTGCTTGTTTGCTTGCATGGTTGCTTGTTTGCATACATGCTTGCTTGCTTGCTTGCATGCATGCTTACTTCTTTGCATGCATGCATGCTTGTTTGCATGCATTCATGCTTGCTTGCTTGCTTGCTTGCATCCATGCTTACTTCTTTGCAAGCAGGCATGCATGCTGATAAAGTTTTTAACTTTCTGTTAATAAAAATTTGGAACTGCAAAAGGGTAGGTGTTATGATATATTCGGCTAAATGTCGCAATTGGGAAATTATAATACGGCGATGTAAAGTTAAGCGTAGTAAAAATAGGCTAAACACGTTTAGAATTAGTAAAAATGTGCAAAAAAATTTTAGGCTATTAGTTTGTGCGCCAATGACAATTAGGAGTACAAATAATTAGGCATCCCGATATATACCCGGGGAATCCATCTGGTTCCTGAAAAGCTTCCTGACGCCTAAATGTTTGTGTAATATTTTTTGAACTTGACTCGTACCAATGCCTAGGCTAGCCCGTATCTGCAGATAGGTCACTCTCTTATCTTCCTCTATCATGCGTCGCACAGCATTGATGTTATCTTCAGTAGTCGCTGTTAAAGGACGTTCCTCACGCGGATCATCATTGAGATTGCTACGTCCACGCTTAAACTCGTTAAACCAATTGTAAATAGTGGCACGAGATGAGGTTTCATTAAGAAATGCTAATTGCAGCCTATCATAGCTTTGTTGTTGAGTGAGCTTACAACGAAAGTCATAATAAATCATTGAACGAAAATATTCTCGTTAGGTTAATAAAATTTTCACGTGTAACAAGAGTTTTAGATTTGCCGCCAATTCACAAAAACAAATGACAAATGAATGCAATATACTACATTAGGTTACCAAAGAGTTCTGAAATTGAAATTAAAAAAAAGTATTCATTAGCAATGTTTCTAAGTGGCTAGTTCTAAACATTTTCAGTGTTACCCACGTATATGCTTAAATCAGCCTGTGTTAGCATATAAATAAATACTAAATAAATGTAAAAAAGATCTCAGATGTTGGCATTACTGTGATCCCAAAGTAAGTTTTAAGTATGATAGTGTAGTGTTATAGTTATTAGTAGTAGTAAAACAACTGTTTCATTTTCCCACTGAAAATGTTCTACATCAAATTTTTCAGTAATTTTAGTGAAGGGAAAATTTCAATGTTGTTAGAATAGGTGATACGAAGTATACCTAGTCGTCCTGTAATGTAATATAAATGATAGATAGATAAAGTAATAATATAACCTTAATTAATCCTGTTCTAGGATGTCGTCAAGTCAGAAACCTTCCGCAGACAAGACGAGAAGAAAAAAGAAGGTTGACAATTACCAAGAAGTTCAAAAACCAACTCCAGACTCAAATAAGTCCCGCAGTTTCTACGGACCGCTGCCCAATAAAAAAGGTATGTTATTTTAACAGTTTTTAGACCAGTAGTAGCCGTTATGCTACGAAACATTCAATTTGGAAATATAAAATGTTTAGATATGACATATATATGTTTAGATATTTCTTGTAATACCAATATCATTGGCGATTTTTTCTATTACGGATATCCCAAAGTTTGTACTCCTTAAATAAGAAAAAGCCAATTAAATTTAAAAAAATCTGTTACTCTGCATGCAAAATTGTATCAGCTTATACAATTAGTAACGATTACGACTAACTAGATATATCCTTGTCTAAGCTAGATTTACTGCGCTACTACGAGCATTGACCATAACTTCGAGTCATTCGTAGCGTATTTCGTAGCGTTTCGCCTGACACGTCGTCTACTCTATCTTAATCTTTAAAATGTAATAAAAGTTTTATTCAAAACTTTGCAAATGACACGAAAAACCAAATACCCATAATAAATAATAAATATCGCGTAAAAAAAGTGTTACTAGGAAGCCGTTTCAAAAATTTTAGATTTTTGGCGGACTTTTTCTAAGTGCTTTATCTTGACATTTTTGTAATGGACTATACCAAAAGAAAAAATACGTCATTTGATTTTTGCCTCATAGATTGCTATATTAAAATTTGGAAAGTGTTTAAAATTTCAACCTGTATAAGACATGCCTCACTGGGCCACACAGAGCCATCTAGTCACAAATTAAGCTATTATCAAGTACCTTGTCGTATGGGGTACTAGACAACCGATAAACTTACTTAAATACTTTTTTTTTGTAAATACATACTTATATAATACATAGAAAACACCCAGAGCAGTACAAACAGACATGTTCATGCACACACATTTTTGTACTGTGCGGGGATCGAACCCGCGACCCATGGCTCAGAAGCAGCGTTTACTACCGCTGATCAAAATGGTCGTCAAACCTATACTTAAAACTAAAAAAATATATATAATGGTCGTCGTAATAAGATGCTCAAGATACTGGCTGGCATCATAACCTTGCTGGGTTGCGATACTCAGTCGCTGTGCAAGGTAGCCGCCAGATCTGGGGTCACCATTGTCGTCAGATAAATTAGCAATCTACTTTATTTATATACAGTAGAACCTCTATAAGTCCAAACTCAAGGGAGACGCCAAAAGCTTCGAGTTATAGAGTTTTCAACTTATAGAGAATTTCGAGTTAGGCGGATTTTGATTCGACTTAAAGAGGTTGAGATTCATTCTTATAAATTTTGAGTCAGAGAGGGAAAAAAACTAAACTTCAAGTTGCAGAGGTGATACACATATTTTTATTTATTATAAATCAACATCAAACGTCCTTAAACTACAAAAATATTAAAAGGCATTAAAAAAGTCAGTATTTTTTATTTGCTATAGATAATTCGGTTGTTCCGTATCTATAGCATTGCTGGATTACTCTATAACGTAAAGTATTCAATGCGGTTCTTGTCTCTTTGATGGGAAGGCAAATGAAATCAAAACTAATAAAATGAAACACCTGCAAGCAAGCAAACAAGTGAATCATAAATTCGTGGTAATTCTATTCATTGTATATTTCTAAATTGCTTTTTAAGAAACAATATTGTACTTACGCTGACGGCGAATTCTTAAAATCGGTAATTTTTATTCCAACTATATAGAGGTCATGAGTCTCAAATAATCGAGTTGTAAAGGTTGTAAAATAAAACATTGCTATGTTCGAGATACAGAGGTAAAATTTTATTTTTCGAGTTATGGAGGGAAAATATGTACCAAAATGGCTTGAAGGGACTCACTGATAATTTAGACTAATAGAGGGTTAAGTTTTCCGGTAATGGAGGTTTTGGTGTTTGAAACGAAGGGAACAAAACATTTTTTCGAGATTTGGAGGTTTTCGACTTAGCGAGGTTCGACTTAATGAGGTTCTACTGTATTATAATTTGGCCAGGTTATTGACATTGACATACAATTAGGTATTGAGGGCAGTTTTAGGTATTACTTTTGTATCGGACTGCGTATTTTAACTCATGTCAATGACACAAAACCTCCGTGGTGGTCTATGGTGGATGGTTTTCGTCACTTACTTTGGGACCAGAACAATGTATGTGATGTTGTCCACATTTTTTTATAAATTATAAATTATAAATATAAAATGTATTAAGTAGGTAGATATGTATAGAACTAAAATAACCAAAATAGTTTTTGTAAAATAATAGAAGCGCTGAAATAGTTAACCTTAGTGATGGAATAAAATTTGCGTAGTAAATCAAGCGGCAACCTTTTACTCATAAGTTACTCAAGGGTGTATTTTTGGACCTCAAAGTTAAACTGAAATTTTCTAAATCATTTCGTAAGGTTGATTCCATATTGGCTTTTATTTATTTATTTATTATTATTTGTATTTATCAATAACATTTAAATTTTTGTTTGCTTTCTTCCAGAAGACGTGGCCCCAGCTGCGGTCGTAGTGCAAAATGTCAACGACCAGAACGCCCAACTGAATGATGTTCGTAAGTATTAAACCGGAGCGGAGCCCGCGAACTTCGTATCGCCTCAGAATGGTATATTTTGATATTGACGTCTTAAATGTCATTGTCATCAAATGGATATAGATCCGTCCGAAGATTCCGGGACTTCTAAATCAAGCGGCAACCTTTTACTCGTAAGTTACTCAAGGGTTAAACTGAAATTTTCTAAATCATTTCGTAAGGTTGATTCCAAATTGGCTTTTATTTATTTATTTATTATTATTTGTATTTATCAATAACATTTAAATTTTTGTTTGCTCTCTTCCAGAAGACGTGGCCCCAGATGCGGTCGTAGTGCAAAATGTCAACGACCAGAACGCCCAACTGAATGATGTTTGTAAGTATTAAACCGGAGCGGAGCCCGCGAACTTCGTATCGCCTCAGAATGGTATATTTTGATATTGACGTCTTAAATGTCATTGTCATCAAATGGATATAGATCCGTCCGAAGATCCCGGGACCCCTAATAGGACTGAGCGAGGACTACCGCACCACTGCAGCAGCACTTCACACTTCACTATACCAATTAGTATTATCCTGCTTAACAGCTGTATCTACACAATTTTAGATTTTCGCCTGGCTTTATAACCATTAATAATTATAAAAACGGGCATGAACACAATATTCATTGCGTCACCGTTACTACTGCTGTGACAAAGTGACTGAGGAGCGGTGTCTTCGTCTGCGCGGGCGGGCATCTTAATATTCTGCCACCCTGAAATTGTTAACGAACTAGCGATCTTCACGACACACAATGCTGTAACGCGCGACCAAAACCAAAGAAGATGACGGACACAAAGATGTGGTAGTAGGTACTACCAATACCAGTGACGCAATGAATATCGTGTCCAGTCCCGTTTTTTATTAGCGGCTAGTATTAATCGACACACCTGTTTCTTACAGTTGAGATGTTATCTGAGTTGGAAGCGACCTTCGACGTAGGCGCAATGGCGCCCTACGTACATATAATCGAGCAGCCGGCGCCCAAATCTCACAGGTTTACCTATTAGTACTTTTAAACTTTGGCGTTGCATAATAACTTTAAATTAACGCAACTGTAACTTCCTTTATGATATGACACACTTATGATGTAAACTTAAAGGTGTTATTACAAAAAAAATATAACGTTGTTTAAGACTTGTCTAATTTTAGGACGACTAATTTAAAAATATGCATCCATGATATTAGTTCAGTAATATGTCAAACAACTCTATTTGACCGTCTTATAATTGGACACGGTTTGAACGTTGCTTTATTTTTTTGTAATAACACCGTAAAGGAATAAAACGCGATTGTAAGTCGGAACATTACAACTTTGACATTTCGATAACAGGCCTACTAGTTTTTCTACAGTTTTGTACAATTATTAGATACTAGCTGTTTCCCGCGACTTCATCCGCGTCAATTTCTGTTATTATGATCACGATTATTGTTGCAACAGTTTTCACTGATGCTTCGCTCCTATTGGTCTCAGCGTGATGTTATATACCCTAAAGCCTTCCTCGATAAATGGACTATCCAACACAAAAAGAATGTTTAATTAGAACCAGTACTTCTTGAGATTAGCGCGTTCAAACAAAGAAACAAACTCTTCAGCTTTATAATATTAAGTATAGATGTCGCATCGAGATGATGCACCACTATTAAACAACGCAAATTTCATGTTATTTATTATGGGTCCCTCTATCTGGCAGAATTTTGTTTGGCATAACAAACATGCCATAATTTTATAAACGAATATGTTCAAGGCAGGAAAAAGAAATTTTAGTATAATTAATTATTATTTGCTCGAATGTTTATATGTCAGACTTCCCAACGGCATACTTTTAAATCGGCAGAATTTTTACTGGCATATTTTCATTTAGCAGAAATGAATTACGCATAATATAATTAATTTAGCATGACATTTATTTAGGCGATGTTTACTCGGCATAATTTTAATTGGCGTACTACGATAAGGTCAGATTTTTATTTGAAATAATTTTATTCGGAAATCTATGTCTAATGAATTATATGCCATCCGCTGATATGCATAATAATATTATGACGTAAATAAATTTGCGGTAAAGGATAGACCCTTAAGTTCATGCTACAGAAAAGAATCGCTGCAAAATCGGCTCCATATAGACTTGTCTGCCCTACACATAACGACACTGTTTGGGCATTTTTTTCTGTATGTATATATTTCTTTTAATTTTTATTAAACCTACGTTAATTGGTGTTTATTGTGTCGTTGTGATGTCCATTAGCAATAAATGTTTCTATTATAACGTCTTTGTTTGTTAACAGGTTTCGTTACGAATCCGAAGGTAGAGCTGGTTCGATTCTCGGCGTAAACAGTACAAAGAAGAACAAGACGTACCCCACGATCGAGATAAGTGGCTACAAGGGCCGCATGATAATTTTGGTGTCCTGCGTTACCAGAGAGGCGCCCTACAAGTGAGTTATGTGATCATCATCCGACATCAGATCAGTGATGTCATCATCATCCGACACTCTGGTATCCACAGCTGGACATAGGCTTTTCAATAGGCAGATATTGCTCATCGCCACTCTTAGCAGGAATATGGCCAGTCGCATTTTGACAAATGATGGATAGAAGACGCTGCAACCCACCTTCTGCAGGCAGTATTTCTTTAGCCTCCTAATAATACTTATTACTCTATTTTAAACCATCATAAATCCACAAATCACAGATTTCAAGCACTATGATTGGTCAATCACAGACTGCTTCTCTCATTGCCGTCCAGGTCCACTTTTATGGAAGCACAGCCTTACACGACACATTATATCTCCTATGTGTTATTTATTATTCTATGTTCTATATTCTTACGAAACAATTCAAAGTTTAATGTAAATTATAACGGAAATTAAACGCTAATGACATTACGTAACATCATTATCATGATTAGCTCACATCAGTATACAGCTGGAAATAGGAAAATCCAAAAAGAGTATATAATATTGCTATATTCGCCACCTTTTGCGGGCATGTTGAAATAGACAGATAAGACGCTGATGCCCATCGTCTTCGTGCAGTACCTCTTTTTACACCTCTTACTACCACCATAGGACGATAAAGACAAAATGGACCACATAAATCATAACGCTTGACATTTATTTCTCTCCCGAAGACCGCACCCCCACGAACTGATAGGGAGCTTCTGCCAGGACGGCGTGTTAACGGTGAAGGTGAAGACAAAGCGCAACACGGATACGTGGAAGGGGCAGTTCAATGATCTCAGCATCCAGGCCGTGCTTAACCGCGACATCGTCGACTCCCTGGTTAAACGCGAAAACCTACTTGTTGATCCGTTTAAGAGTAAGTTCTTGTCATTATCCTTCAGCTTCTAGCTGGGCACATGAGTTTCAAATATTTTAGATCTCGTAAGTCTTTTTAGCGTGAAAGAGTAACAAACATCCATACATTCTCACAAATCTTCGCGTTTGTAATAATAGGGGTTAAAGTATGCAATTGCCGATTATTTTCCCACTTCTTATTTTGTTTATAGCTCTTAAGTATAGTCATATTATTGCGTAATTATTTTTGTATTGTTTTTAAAACTAAATAAAGTAACTTTTGACTAAAAAAAAATGCAATACTAGTCCCTATTACTTCAAAGGAAGTCGTTGAAAAGACCCCTTACAATGTGTCAGCTGACCTTCTTGCGTCAATTAAGTATATTTGTATTATATACTTTTAATTTTCAGAAATTTAAATACTATAATGCGTAGCTTTATAACCATCTAACTTTCACCTTTAATTGCATCGAAAACGGTTCAGGCGTTTTTAAAAAAACTAAAAAATTATTAGTATGGAAAAATGACTTTTCTCGATTTCGTCCATACAAAACGGCAATTTCATATTTTAACACCTAATATTAATAGAATATTTTTTGAATAATTACACATTATATTAGTGTTTAGATACGTTTCTTGGTTTATTACAGAAAATTTCTAACATTTAGCAGGGTGCCAAATTAAGGGTTAATGAATGGTCAAAGTTTTTTTAAGACTTTCATAAAATCAAAGGTTGTTTATTTAGTTGTTTGATTTTTATATTATTGTAATTTGTTACCTCAGAACTTTGTCAAATTATAATCTGTTTAAAAAAAAAGAAAATTTTTAAAAGATAGGTCCCATATGAAGTACAGCTACATCATATTTGGTTGATTCATTGTTTACCGATTTAATTTAGTTTAATTACATACTTTCGTAATTCATTTGTAAATGCAAATTTAAAGGGAAAAAATGTCTTAACTGGTAACACTTTGATCTTACGCACACAGTTTTGAAACCTGCTTCACCTACCTATCACTCGCAGTATCGCAGCGCGGAGTCCTTACTTTTTTACTCCTCCGTGCTACTCAGGTATTTAATTTAGAATTATCGACATTGCCTATTAGTCAGCCGACTAGTCGGCATTTTGAAAACCCATTAGTCGGTTAGTCGGCTAGTCGGCAAATACTGTAGTCGGCCATGACTAGTATCAATCGATTCCTTATTATGGTCGGGGTAACATAGGCTACCTTTTGTTAGAAAAAAGAAACACTGCAAATGCTACAACAATAGTGGGGTAATATGAAAAAGAAAAGTTTGCAGTCATAACGAGTGGTGGTATCAAATGAAAGAAAACAAAATTCTGAGAACAAAAATCGCCTCAGAATAATATAATTTGATGTTGACGTCCTAAATATCATTGTAATCAAATACGTCGTGGTTGGAAAAAATATCAAAAATACTTTTTCTTAATTTTCTTTACGTTAACTTTCCGAAAGAAGACAAATCCAAAAACAGCAAAACCGTATAAATTGGTCCAACCGTTCTCGAGTTATAAGTACCTAGTTTAATTAACACGAGTTTTTGATGAATTTTTCAACATCTTTAAAGTTTTTTATAGGCGTCCAATTTTAGTATCGTTTAAAGCCCATTTATGAAGTAAAAATGTAAATAAATTTTTCACCCGAATATATTTTTCTAACTATGTTAGTTTTCAATTTTACGATCCTATTTAGCCTGTTAAAAGGAAAATCAAAAACTAATGAATAGTACCGTAATGAATGAAAAAAAAAAACTTTTTGCTAGGAAGCCGTACAAAAATTTTAGACTTTTGGCGGACATTTTCTAAGTGCTATATCTTGACATTTTTGTACTGGGCTATACTCAAAGAAAAAATACCTCATGTGTTTTTTGTCTCGTAGATTGCTATAATAAAATTTGGGAGGTGGTAAAAGTTTCATTTTGTATAAAGGATAATATTTGGATCCTATTTCTCTGATATATTTAAAGACTGTATAAATATTTTCACCTAGAACGTGGTAACCGTATATGTATACTTATATTATGTCACCGTAAAATAACAATTACAAGCATAGGTAATGTTATTAGTACAGGGTGTAACATAAGGCTTATAGCGAAGCTAAATACCACGTATTCTACCCATTTATACGATCATTTTTTTCCAAGACAAAGCATTTATGGGAAATGACTCGTAACTGAGATATTGAGGGTCAAAGTGAAAAATTTTTTTCATGATCTTTCAGGAAAATCTTCTGTTTGTTGTTACTAAACTTTTTTCTTTGGAAACATATTAAATATTTTTAGAGCTTTTTCATAAAAAACGCTTTAAAAAGAGCAACCCGCACACCTTATGAAGTTAGGTCACAATCCTCGTCTGTAGCGCTTCGTGCTACAGACATATTTGATACTTGATTTATTTTAATGCCTAAAAAAAAGTCGTTTGCCAACTATCATTTTTGTTACATACGATTTGGTTTGATGAACTGAAGGCTTCGTTAAGCTTTTTGTTACAGCCTGCATAGTATAATTTTGTTACAGCCTGCATAGTATTTTTTTTTTGTCTTTAGCGGGGTACGCACATCGCACAAAACCTAAAAGCATCGACAAGACTGCAGTACGTCTTTGCTTCCAAGTGTTCCTCGCTGACAAAAATAACAAGACACATAAGGTTCTGCAACCGATCGTTTCGGAGGTTATATACGACAAGAAGTCGAAACCGGACCTCCGCATAATCCGCTCCAGCCACTCCTCCGGCCCAGCTGAAGGAGGCACAAAGGTCGTTCTTTTCTGTGGGAAAGTGAGTAGGAAATAAACTACTTTAAACATAATTAACACACATAGGCATATTATATTGAATAGTAGCTACACAATTTAGGTGGTTTTTAAGTTCATATAGCGGCTGCCTATTTCTAAATCTTCGGCTGACAGCTATACACACCCATAAACTTCTAAAATAATTATAGGCATCGTCCAGCTCTTTAAACCCTTATTTATGAGCCAATTGGACTACACTTGCTTGCTACTTCTTCTTCATCTCTTCCTAGGTCTTTAAGATCAAAATTTCCACCATTATATAAAAATTACCTACGTTACCGTTTATTAACAATCTGAATTCTCAGATTGATATGAAGTTTCGGTGGTGACAACAACTCGCGTTTCTTTTACAAAAAATGCCAACCTGTGCCGTTTTGGCCAATACAAAACGATCCAACACTTTATTCAGTGTTTTGAATATAGCTACACCAGTATTTCGATGTATAAAGTGTTAAAGATATAACCAATCCATAAAAAAATGTATAAAATATACAATATGAAATTTTAACCACATACCAAATTTTAATATTTCAATATACGAGATAAAAAACAAATGACGTATTCTTTCTTTTGGAATAGCCCAGTACAAAAATGTCACGATAAAGCACTTAGTAAATGTCCGCCAAAAATCTAAAATATTTGATACGCCTTCTAGAAACACTTTTTTTACGCGATGCACATCTTATTCATTCATTAGGTACGATACTAATCATAAGTTTTTGATTTTCCCTGATACCTTAACAGGCCTAGGACCGTAAAAATTGAAATCTGTATTGCAAAAAATTTTTTCGGGTGAAAACTTGATTTACATTTTTATATCTTCCATAAACATTTTGGAAAGTGGTTAAAATTTCATGTTAAATGTTAAAATTGTATGGATATGTTACTCGCCAATCTCGATTCCAGGACAAACTAGTTATTCCTATACGCGATGGATTAACTGGTATAGCCTTAACTATTTTGTCCCAAGCCCAATAGGATAAACCAGCTTAGGCTGGGCTGGCTAGTTGATACTAATATAAATTAAATACGCACATTCCAGAATAAAATGTCATGGCCTATTCTAAACCATATAAAATATCTAGAAATAAATTAAATGCTTCGTAATCAAAAAAAATCATAATGATAATGATTCGTCGTAAATAAAACTAATGCATAATTAGTAATACAAATAAGCTTTTAATATAAAAAAAATATTAAATTGTTTTTAAAGGAATTACTTATTAAGAAGAATAAATAAGAATAATGCTTTAAGCAGAAACAATACTTAACCCTCAATTATTTTATTTTAATTGTTATTTATTTTTACATGGTGCTTTTTGCCGGCAATTAGAATTGCAGAGTATCATTTCTTTTTTGCACTTGCATCTATTTATCGGTATAGAACTTATTAAATTGAATGTATCGTAGCTGCAGTCCTTAATAATATTGTCTACATGAGTTTAGACTAGGCCATAATGTGCGTATTTATATAACAGGAACTTGCTTGGCCTAGGCTATACCAGTTAATCCTATCGCATATAGGAATAACTATATTTTAGCCTAGGCCAAACTAGTTTGTAGGTACTGAAATCGCGATTGGCCGGTAACATTATATTATAACGGGTGTAAAAAAATCAAACGCAGATCCGAAAACCACGTATCATCCCCATCATTAGAATGTTTTTTCTTCTAGACCATACCTGGGAAACAGCTGGTTCCGAAGATATTGATGGTCAAAGTTACAATTTTGTTTTCCATTTTATTACAAAAACTGTTGCCAAAGGTTATTTAAAAACTTTTTTTCTTACATAGTGTTTTTTATTATTTCATTCATAATAAGGTTTTTTTAATTACAATACGCAATGAACGGCTCAGCGCGGACGGATTTCAAACTTAGCAGCCATCTCCAGTGCAGTGGTCCACGCTCCGGCTGCTATACATTGCGCGCTATGTATTTTAATATTTTTGAGGCCCAGAAACAAAAATCATTTCCCAGCTATAATATTTTGTAACATGACTTGGTTTGCTTTACAGATTGCGTAGCTTCAGGATCTGCGTTTAGTTTTTTTACACCCTGTATATTCTTAAAGGAAAACAGGCATTTTACCAGGCATAAAAATCAAACGAATTGTGCCAGTTCGCTGTAAATGTTTTTACCTTGTTAATGATACCAAACCTATATTCATATTCATTTATTCACTCATAACATAATTAAAACGGCAACAGACATTTAGGTACAAAAGATGGTAAAAGTAATTACATTATGACCTCGACGAGGTATTCGTGATTCATAAATCAAGTATAATAAATGTCAATTAGGTAATTAAATCACATTAATATTACAATCAAATTAAAAACATCTAAGCACGAAGTAAGTCACTATGTATTAAATCACAAAAATATAATGTCAAATAACATTTAAAACATGTCGAAGGAAAATTAATGATTTCAATTGCTAAGTACTTACAATTATGTCAAGAACATAAAATTAAAATTAAGTGTGGTCAGAAGATGTCAAAATATACATTAATTTTCAATTATAATTTATCATTAATTCCTCGATCGTGAGTTATTCCAGACACAATTGAAATCAATTGTTATCGTGGCACTCGAGTGCCTCCTGGGGGTTGAGGGCTTATAATATTCATCAATACTACCTAGTCAGGTCATAAGTTCTGTCACATGTGTAATATGAAATAATTTAGACATGTTTATTATTTATGTAACCATTTATACAGCCAAATGAACTTAATAAAACGTAGATTCATATGGTAATAAAGTTTATTCAAAATGAGCCCCGCCATTTTGAATACAGGCCTTCAATCTGCGCGGCCAGTCGTCTATCGCAGCACGAACGAGGTCCATGTCAATATAGGCGGCTGCCTTAATCAAGGATGCCTTGAGTGACTCCAAATCAGGATGAGGCTTTGAGCAGGCCTTTTCCTCCAAGTGCTGCCATATCTTGTAATCTAATGGACTCAAATCTGGACTGGAGGAGGGCCAGTCTTCGTGCCAGATGAAGTCGATTTTTACGCGCCGCCAGCAAGTCTTGTGTGCTTTCCGCTCTATAAGCTGGCGCAGAATCTTGTTGGTATAGAATACCCAGTGCCTGTTATTAAACATGGTTTGAGAAACAGGTTCCACAAGGTTCTTGAGGACTGTATTTTGATACACAACTGCATTTGTTTTTACGCCTTTCTCACAAAAATGTACCTCAGTTAAGCCCCAATAAGAGACTCCTAACCAAACCATGAGCGAGGATGGAAAATTACCTCGTTGGACACGCGGAATACGGTTGCTCGCTTCTTCACTGCTGTGTGCATACACCTTATCATTTGTTTTTTGTAGATCTCTTCCACGATAAAAAATTTTTCATCCGAAAATAGAACTTCCCGATGCTTTTTTCCCGCGTACCGCTGCAACAAAGCGCGGCATCGCTTCAGGCTCAGGACCATTAAACGAGCGTCCAAACGATGTCCTGTTTTTCTTCGATATGCCCTAAGCCCTAAGTCTTCATTTAATACCCTTTTCACCGTGGTCCTGCTTAACCCCATCTAAAGGGCCAACAGTTTCTGCTTACGTATGGGATTTCTTTGAATTCGCGCCTTCACAGCTTTTATCACTGCTGGAGTCCTAACCTATGGTCCTAACAGAGTGAGGGCGACCACTTCTCGACTTGTCATCTACACTAGAGTCTTTATTGTATCGTTTTATGGTACGATAAACGAATATTTTGGTTATATTCAAAATTTTCAGTAAGTCGAAAACACAGAACATAAAAAACGAGTAGAAGTAGCATCCACTCCTATTTGTATGAAAACCAGTGTAACCAAACTAACACATTTGTGATTAAATTACATTAACACGCACACTAAGAATGTCTTGTAGCGATTGGTTAACTTCAACTGTCAGATAGTTCCGCTACCCGACACTAGATGCCTCTTATTCATTATCAAATAGTTCCACTACGCGACGATAGATGCTACCGAAAAACTATT
Organism: Anania crocealis; assembly: GCA_949315895.1. NCBI lineage: Eukaryota > Metazoa > Arthropoda > Insecta > Lepidoptera > Crambidae > Anania > Anania crocealis. Next base: position 6,984,198 of record OX438856.1, read on the forward strand.
GATAAATAGGGGTGGGATAGTTACGATAATCATAACAAAAATATCGACACTTGTAAGTGTCGATATTTATGTTATAACTACATAAGAGAGCAAGCGTTATGTTTAACATTGTCTCTCTCATCTTCTAAATTATTACAACTTAACATCTTTTCCAAAAAAATACAAATTATAAATGACTTCTTCACTCTAAATGAAAAAAATACTTTCTTTGTTTCAAAATAGTAATTTTCCTAGAAATGTTTAGAGCAAATGGTACATGTTTTTCCGGGATACCAATTTTGCCTACCGATTGATTCAATCCATTTTCCGTATATGTTTGGATTAAATTAATTAAATACAAGTATTGATTTATTTAAACAAGTTATTACTTATATGCAAAAAACAAACGCCTACAAAATAAGATTAAAAAAATTAAGGCAGGAAACGATAGCAAAGGCTCTCGCTGCAAGCCATTTAAATTGGGCTCACAATGTACCAAAGACCCGGTATGTTTAATGACCTTTTATAACTTAGTACTTTCATAGATTACTATTTTTTTGTACTTTTTAATTTTTTTTATTTACATCTATAAATAACAAAAAAAAACAAGCAATTTATAAATCTTTTTTATAAGCTGTACTTTTTTAACGTGTCATACATAATTATAAGTATCGATCACTAACTTATCGATACTTTACCACATCCCTAAATGAATAGCGTTTTAAAACATAAACATCACAAAAATAAGTAATTACCAAAATATAGTTTTGACCTTATCTCTATGGATAATGGAATGGTTTTAGGTTGTACTTTTTAAGGATTGTTATTATCCGCAAAATGTATAATTTATATTAAAATAAAGACATAATATTACTTACAAATGGTATGTCTCTCTCTCTGTCTTTGGATATATTCTTTTTAGTGCTTGTGTTTTTGCACTCTAATAGTGTGCTGGTCGGCATATTTCAAGATTTTTGTCAGAATAGCACAACGTCAATACGTTCTAGCAACTGTGATCGTCTGAAGCGCGTAAAAGGGGGCGAAAACATGATATGCGCCATTGTATGGTATGCGGGGCCCGCCTACTTACTACTTCTATCGTTTTTTATGTTCTGTGGTCGAAAATCTAAATTGGCGCGTAACCGTAATGCTGCAACGCAATAACCGCAAAACGGTCTTCTTTAAGTGTCCACTTCATATTTAAAAATGAGGAAAATTCTAAAAAGTACACATTTTTATTTTCAAGAAAAATTCGAAATTCGAATTCAATAAACTTTTTTGTGGCCAGCATTCTAAATTCAAAAGTTTTTATTGTGTGACAGAACTTATGACCTGACTATGTATAATATGCCTTCAGAATCAAAAAAATTCTCAATACTGTATAAAATTGAGTACCTTGGAGGGCTTTCATACAGCTAGGCAAACTATTATGTACCTTGACAGCCATATGCGGACCGCATATATATATATATATAAGTGTCACTATGCTCATAACTCAACAACGGCTTGACCAAATCAGCTTTTTATACATTTAGGCGTAAGAAAGGTGTTTATAGAAATAATAAACGCAATAATCTCCAGGTATGTAATAAAAACAACGCTTTTCTTTTATAAACCTAGAATTCAGGAAACATAACCAACAAGATGTCTTTTTTAGGTGACGATCGAGGATACGGAGGTGTTGTTCTTCGAGGAGGACCGCGGTGCGATGGTGTGGTCAGACCGCGGGATAGTGGGGTACGTGCACAAACAACTCGCCATCGAGTTCAGGACGCCGCCCTACTGCGGCCCGTGCCTCTGCGAGAAAGTCACAGTGAGTACTAATCCTGCATACTGCAAAATGAACAATGCGTCGCGGTTTGGTCAAGGCGCGGGCACGTGGAGGTTGTATCGTTTCTAATTTTACAAATCAAATTTGTCAATCTATGCAAACACCATATAAATAATATTAATGACAAACCAAATCTTTATCAACGGAGAAGCACTGGTTCGGAATTCAGTAAGTTTTAGTCGTTATGAAGGGCTCTAAATCTATTCATTTCTAGTGCTCTGCCTTTCTACCAGTAAATAAATCTATATACTTAGTCAGGTCATAAGTTCTGTCACATGTGTAATATGAAATAATTTAGACATGTTTATTATTTATGTAACCATTTATATAGCAAAATGAACTTAATGAAACATAGATTCATATGGTAATAAAGTTTATTCAAAATGAGCCCCGCCATTTTGAATACAGGCCTTCAATCTGCGCGGCCAGTCGTCTATCGCAGCACGAACGAGGTCCATGTCAATATTGGCGGCTGCCTTAATCAAGGATGCCTTGAGTGACTCCAAAACAGGATGAGGCTTTGAGCAGGCCTTTTCCTCCAAGTGCTGCCATATCTTGTAATCTAACGGACTCAAATCTGGACTGGAGGAGGGCCAGTCTTCGTGCCGCATGAAGTCGATTTCACGCGCCACCAGCCAGTCTTGTGTGCTTTCCGCTGTATGAGCTGGCGCAAAATCTTGTTGGTATAGAATACCCAGTGCCTGTTATTAAAAACATGGTTTGAGAAACAGGTTCCACAAGGTTCTTGGGGACTGTATTTTGATACACAACTGCATTCGTTTTTACGCCTTTCTCACAAAAATGTACCTCAGTTAAGCCCCAATAAGAGACTCCCAACCAAACCATGAGCGAGGATGGAAAATGACCTCGTTGGACACGCGGAATACGGTTGCTCGCTCCTTCACTGCTGTGTGCATACACCTTATCATTTTGTTTGTTGTAGATCTCTTCCACGGTGAAAATTTTATCATCCGAAAAAAGAATTTCCCGATGCTTTTTTCCCGCGTACCGCTGCAACAAAGCGCGGCATCTCTTCAGTTTCAGGTCCATTAAACGAGCGTCCAAACGATGTCCTGTTTTTCTAATGACACAACAATACACATTTTTATTTTCATGAAGAAACAGAAATTCACCCTAGAAAATGTAGAAAAACACGTTTTTTCTGCATTGACCCGTCCGGGAATCGAACCCGGGACCTCGGAGCAGGCGACACCTTGAAAACCGGTGTGTACGCCACTTCGCCACGGAGGTCGTCAGACCAGTACTTTTTTATCTACCATACTGAACACTTTTTTTTTCCCCTAGGTGCAGTTCCGGCTGCAGAGGATATCGGACGAAGAAAAGAGCAACGCGTACGACTTTGAGTATCACAAAGACGTTAAAGGTACACGTACCCGGCCCAAACCACTGCCCGACCTCGCCATGCTAGCTACTGCTCACCCACCACACCGCAATATGACACCATGCAACACGACACACCACATACACGCTAAAACGCACGACGAAGCTCGTATTCATATCTGTCTATGTCAGATACTCTAATTTACCGAGCATTCTACATTACTGACAATTATCAATTTGACTCTCCGCTATATGTTTTCATTTGATAAAAGTCCAGCCCAAAACTGTCATTTATTTATTTAACTTTATTGTTCCTTTATTACATGTCTAATGTGTGAATTGGTATGATTTAGGTCCGGTTGTACTGGGCAAGCAGCTGCAGAAAAAGTTGCCCGATTTAAGCGAGTACGAATACAGTAAGTTTTTTTTTGTGTTATCTTTCACACAGAATATAATTATTACCTATGATAATTTAGTTTAGAATACGCTCAGGATATTACAAAAAAGTAAGTCGAATTACAGAAATTGCTTTTATATACAGTGTGCTAGGGATCAGACTTCCGATACTTTACCAATGTGTTGTATGTTAAATTTTACTGACAAAAACCCACACAAAGGGGGTCGCAACCCTCAACCCTCCAAATGAGAGCAACTTTTAATTTCTCTTATCTTTACGAGTATATTAAACTTGTTGTTTTATTTTTTTTTACTTTTATATTGTCTTACTCACACCTTCTAATTTTTAAAATGCCATCCTCTCTCACACACTAATGGAATATTACCTGCTTATGAGTGTCTGAGTCAATTTTGACTTGTTTGTTAGACCCCGTTTCTAAGATACAACACGTTGGTAAAGTATCGGAAGTCTGACCCTTTAATACACTGTATAATTGTATAATATATAAGGCATATTACAAAATTCATTACATTTTACGGTTTATTTTAATGATTAGTTTAGCTGCTACAACTATAAATTGAAAAAAAAACTATTACAATTTCGTCGTTTCCATCTAGCTAACTTCTTCTTATTACATAAAATAATGACGTGTTGTCTTCGTCAGGAATAGGATAATAAGTACCTAAAGTATTAAAAACGTTATTGTTGGAAAGTAAAAATAATTAGGAAAATGTATTTCTTGACATTTTGACAATGAATCAAATAGGTACTATTCTGAGGCGATACCAATAAGGCGATACGAAGTTCGCGGGGTAATAAAATGCAAGTAACGGATGATTTATCTTTTAAATGTGCTATCAATCACAAAATAATATTGATTCCTAAAATGTTGTAATAGGTATTGATACCTTAATAATATGTATATCTACAGCATGTTAGGTAAATAGTATACAAAGCTGAAACTTGTTTACGTTAACATAATGCCATCAAAAACATAACTTTTAAAAAACCCAAGTCGCGCAACTCACATTTTCTACCCTAAAAAGTTGTGCGATCTATGTAATACCAAGTCGGTTCATTAGCCAGTGCCTACAAACTTCTTAGTGTTCCAAGGATTCACCGTGCGGGTACCGGGTCCATCTTGTGGCAGAAAAATAAACTAACACTCACCATCACTACTCGCGATTTTCTCCCGCCCTCTTTATCACACTTTAGTGAAAATAAATTATTAAAAAGCAACCAATATGGCTTCGGAAAAGGTAGAAATACTACCGATGCTGGAGTTGCTCTCCTTCAACATGTGTTTAATGCTTGGGAGAGTAAGCTAGATGCCAAAGGCGCATTTTGTGATCTTTCAAAGGCCTTCGATTGTGTAGACCATGACACAATACTTAAAAAACCTAAACATTGTGGTGCATGGAATGATTCCTTGGATCTAATTAGTTCTAACCTTAAAGGCAGAACACAAAAGGTTTGCATAAATGGAGCTGAGTCCTAAAGGTCGGCCCTTTTTATGGGTGTCCCTCAGGGATCAGTATTAGGACCCCTGCTATTTTTAATTTATATAAATGACCTTCCCTGTTATTTACATAATCTTTGTGAGATAGTATTGTTTCCAGATGACACAACAATGATTTTTAAAACTAAGAGAAGAAAATCTTCATTTGACTATGTTAACAATGCCCTCTCTTAATTATTACATTGGTTTACAACAAATAATCTTTTACTAAATGCTAATAAAACAAAATATGTCAAATTTACCATGCCCAATGTAAAGTTTGCTGCCACTCATATAATTGTTAAAGATAAACCACTAAACTCTGTAGATTCAACTACCTTTTTAGGTATAACTGTAGACTCTCATTTGCAATGGGGTGCTCATATTAGGCGGCTGTCTGGAAGACTTCTGCTGCTTATGCTGTGAGAAAGATATTAAAGCAATTGACTGATGTCGGAACGGCAAGATTAGTATATTTTAGCTACTTTCATAGCATAATGTCATACAGAATTCTGTTGTGGGGCTCAGTGGCAGATATTGAATCAATTTTTATATCACAAAAACGTGCTGTACGGGTTATTTACGGCCTTCGACCCCGTGACTCTCTGAAAGAGCTCTTCAAAGAGTTTAATATACTTACAGTATAATATTAGTATAATATATCTATAATATATCAGTATAATATATCTTCTCAATTAATGCTCGAGAATATTGTTTACGTTTGTAAGAACATACATTTATTTCTTAAGAAAAGTAATGCGTACACAATTTGAATACCAGCAATAAAGATAAACTTGCCGTGGCTTCAGACTGCGAAAAGTAGGAAAATCGTTTATGGGAAATTGTATTCGTATTTTCAACAAATTACCACAGGGTAGCAATACCCCGAGGTAATTTGTTGAAAATACGATCTCCCTGGGGCCTTATTAAGCTATTTCAATCGCAGTTCGATCGTGACTGAATTGAACTATTTTGACATTTAGCCCATCAGTTAAAATCAGTTAAAAACAGTTAAAATCAGTTTTATTTCTGCAAATAGGCCCCAGGAGGCGCTTTTACACATACTAGAACTTTCAAAAACCTGCTATTCAATTACGATTGTGATACGATTTGGTTACGCGAATTAGAGGCCTTTACATAAACTTAAATCGTATGTCAAAGTAATTTTAAAGAAAAAGGGCTATTACACTGTAAATGATTATTTAAATGATAGAAATGTATGGCATTAAATTGTCCCAGCTGGTACTTGCTTAAACCTTTTGTAAAAAATGATCTAAAAAGAGGCTGACAATAGTGACCAAGTTTCTTGCGCTGCTTCTTCTCGGCACTAGCCTAGACTTGTCCCGATGCAGTGGTAGGTTTAAATTGGGACGTGTAAAAGCGTCTCCTAGGGCCTATTTGCAGAAATAAAACTGATTTTAACTGATTTTTAACTGCTCAGCTAAATCTGGTATACACCTGCTAATGCAGCTTTAGATACTCGTTCTAGTACTAGAACTTACTGCAATTCCGGACAAGCCAAGGTCTTTCAACAGGTTATAGAGACACTTTGCTGGTATACCTGTCTCTCCTACTTTTACAGTATAAAGACTTAGACATAATAGTAGCTAACATTATTTTAGCAGATCATGATATTTGTTTTGTTTCATCGTGTTGCTTCGTCGCGATCGCTCGAACGAGTGCACGTACTCTGTTTTGCTCTGTCTATTTTTTATTATTAAAGTGGTTAAAAGTATTTTTTTTTACCAAAAATTTATACCTGTCTATACATCAGGAAGAACAATAAAATCTGTGCTATTTTTTAAACATATTGAAGTGACTTTAGTATATTAAATCTGTACAAACGTGTTAGAAGTGAACAAAACAAACTGCCATTTTAGTGCCGTGTTGTGGGTGACTCATCAAGTGACCTAATTTCATTATTACCTTATATGGTCATGAAGCGACACTTGGTAACATAGATCGAACAGCTGTACAACATTTTCGTCACATCTATTATTATCACCGTATCTTAACGGAAGACGGGTCAGACTGTGATCGCCTATCACATCCATAATTAAAGGGTTCGAAACCACGGTCGAGAATTTTTTTTTTCTTTTTTTTTGTCATTTTTTTTTTTTTTAATTCGAAATTTTACTATACTAATTATGTCCACATCAAAAAGTAAATCGATAAAGTTAAAATGTGATAAATGCAAAACCGACATTCCCAGGCGAGAATATCTCGTTTGTTCACAATGCAAACTGAAATTGGACCTGGGATGTGCCAATGTAGCATTTTTGAGGTTTAATATCATGGACCCGGACCGCAAAAAGAAATGGAAATGCGACAAATGCATTGTTAATAAACCTACGACGAAACCGAAATCACCATCATTCAAAAATGCGGCGTTGTCACCACCACACAGTAGCATTAGTGGCAACGATGTGATGCATGATAATGTAACTGTTCGGCAGCGAAACAAACCTCGTGCATCTTCAGTCGAACTACTTGATAAATCCACCGGGGACTCTTCGATTCAGTGTGGCTCAATCTTGCTACATGAATCGCGTATGAGTTTACCAGAACTAAATATTGATGATAATGCAGAGTTACAGGAAGAAATCAATCTTCTAAAAACAAAATTAGCAAGCGCTCACGCGGAAATTGATCGGTTAAGTATGCAAGTGTCTAGTTTACAGAAAAAAAATTATGAACAAACAAGAAAAAACCAAGTTTTAGAGCAGCTGCTAACAGAGCCCACATTACGCAAATCAACGCCTTTGAAACAAAGTCAGTGCGAGCATTTATATTCGAGTACACCTCGACGAAAGACGTTGCTATCATCTCACTCATGTGAAAGGCCAAAGAAAAATGATGAAACACATGAGAGACCGCATACCTTAAATAAAATTATACCATCTTCAGACAAATCAAACTCGAAGTCACCAAAATCAACTATCAATACACCTTTCACCCGAAATCTATCAAAAATCTACATCTTTGGGAGTAAACAATGCGTTGGCCTCGGCTGTGAACTTCTCCGATCGAGATCAGAAAGCAGCTTCGGACAATACTCTGTGTACGCATCCACTAAACCAAACGCTACAGCTGAGGAAATACTGAAAGGGAGCGATAACATTGAAGACTCGTCACAAAACTACATAATATTATGCGCAGGCGAACATGACCATAATCCAACAGAAGTTGTTATTGAATACGCTTCAGCCCTAAAAAGATTTAAATTTATGAACGTTGTTGTCTTAAGTGTAAATAATAATAAATACCTTAACACAGAAAAATTAAATAAATCTATTGCAAATGTATGTAGACATATACCGAATTGTAAATTTGTTGACATTAATATTAATCATTCGCAATTAAGTATTTATAAGTTTCTAAATTTGACATGTAAGAGGATTAATTTTTTAATTGACTATGATAACTACAGATACAAGTACTTGTCATCTAAAGGTATACGAGATATAATTAAATGTAATAGTACTAAAACCAATAATAAACCACAGGTTAAAGCCTCCTATAGAATAGGCACTATTCCATATTACTTCCCTGTGCTTAGCAAAACTTCTCAAAAAAGTGTTCCAGACTTCATACCATCTTCCATGCATCAAGAAGAGACTAATTTTTTATCGGGATCAGGCATAATATCACCATCATCAATAAGAGAACTGAAATAAATGACCGGAAATTCACCTTATTCCACCAAAACATTGCGGGAGCCCTAAATAAAAATGAAATATTGGACCTGACAATAACAGAACTTTTTAGTGAACTAGGACAGTTAGATTTTATATGCTTAACTGAATCGTTTTTGAAAAAGGGATCAGAACGTAATTTGCATCTAACAGGCTACCAACTAGCGTCCTGCTACTGTAGGAAAGATCAAAGACGAGGAGGCTCGTGTGTACTGATTAAAAGTAACCTAGATTACATTCCTTTAAAGATTACAAATGAGTTAGCTTGTTCCTTTACTTTTGAGTGTTGTGGCGTTGAATTGACAAGCTATAATCTCATAATAATATGCATCTACAGAATCCCTAATTCAAATGTACAAATATTTTTTGATAAAATATCACTACTCTTAGACAAAATTACAAAAAATTATAAAAAAAACGTAATCATTTGCGGTGACTGGAATATTGATATCCTTACAGACAATCTTCAATCTAGAGAGCTCAAAACTATTCTAATTAACCATAATTTACGTCCACATATAAATGTACCCACAAGGAAAACCTCCTGTTTAGACCAAATTGCCACTAATCTGGAACATTCCAAGGTAAATGCTAAAATACATCAATTAGCATTATCAGACCATGAAACAGGACAGTCATTAACATTCTCTGTTTCAAAGACACACAGTAAAGTTAAATCTATAAAACAATGGTCCGAAAATCGTCGAGACTTATCTGATGAAAATATCGCAAAATTTTGTGAATGCGTATCGTCTTTATCTTTTTCTGAGGTTTTTGAAGAAGAAAATTGTAATAAAGCTTTCGAAATATTTCATGACTTAGTAAAACTTTTTTATAATCTTTGTTTTCCATTTGTTTGGGCAAAAGTTTCGAATAAACTAATAAAAAACAAATGGATTACAAAGGGCCTTAAAAAATGTTGTGTGGCCAAAAGATCATTATATTACAAATACCAAAACGACGCTTCAAATAAAAGACAAAACAACAAAAAATATTTAAATTATACGAAGATATTAAAAAAATGCATACAAAAATCGCAACAAATTAATAATAGTAAATATATAGCAAACTCTAAGAACAAGTGTAGTGCTTCTTGGAATATTATCAAAAATAATACTATCTTGGCTGATAAAAAATATGATATAAATACAATTAAAAACAATGACATACTTTTTAGTGAATCAAATGACATATGTGAATTATTTAATAGCTATTTTATTAATCTGAAATCTAGTAATAATGGTAATAAAAATAGAAGTATGAACGAGTGTAAATATATTTATAATACGCCCAATACCATGTTTATAAATCCAATTGGCGAGTCGGAAGTTTTAAAGCATATAAAATCTCTGAACAATACCAATTCTGCGGGATATGATGAGATATGTACAAAAATCATAAAAATATGCTCCCATTTCATAGCTGCGCCTCTAGCAGATATATTAAACAAGTCTTTTGAACAAGGCATTTTCCCTAGACGACTAAAGATATCTATTGTCAAACCTATATTTAAGAAGGGCGACCCTACTGAGTTGGAGAATTATAGACCGATAACATTAGTACCAGTTATATCAAAAATCTTTGAAAGAGCAATGTTTGATAGATTGGAGAGCTTTTTAATGAAAAACAAAACGTTGGTGTCGAACCAATTTGGATTCAGGAAGGGCAAATCTACCACTCAGGCATGCTTCTCGTTAATCAAAGAAATCACTGAATCTTTGGATGGAAAACAAACAGTTATGGGTCTGTTTTTAGACATGAGTAAAGCTTTTGACTATGTTTGCCACTCACGGCTCCTTCACAAATTACAAAAATACGGTATTAGAGGCAAAGCATATGAATGGTTTAAAAGCTACTTATCTGAGCGTACACAGTTTACAGTAATAAGCAGAATAATTGGCTCTAAAAAGATAACTTCTCAATCTTCTACTAAAACCAATAGCTCTGGCGTGCCTCAGGGCAGTATACTTGGACCTTTGCTATTTCTATTATATTTAAATGACTTACCTAAAGCGTTAAATCAAGAATGCATTTTATTCGCGGATGACATTACAATAATAATTAAATGCAAAAATAAAAATGCCCTAGCATTTGCTGTTACTGATGAGCTAAGGAAAGTTGTAGAGTGGTTAGAAGAAAATGACTTAAAGATAAATTTTAATAAAACAAATGCTATACATTTCAGGGCCTATAATCAGTCAGATGCATGTATCAACATTATGCACAATAACAAGCCTATTAACCAAGTATCCTCTACAACGTTTTTAGGTATAAATATAGATAAACATCTAAACTGGAAGGAACATGTAGGTATGATTTGCACAAAACTAGACACATTCGTATTTGCCTTGCGTCGCCTAAGATTAGTAGCCTCACAGGATACTGCCTTGTCGGCGTATCACGGTTATGTGTCCTCAGTCCTAAGATATGGTCTTATTATATGGGGACACTCAGTGGAAGTACAAAGTGCATTTAGAGTTCAAAAAAAGTGTATTCGCGCTATATGTGGCGCCGACTATCTGGACCACTGTAAACCACTATTTCAGCGCCTAAAAATTTTGCCTTTACCTTGCCAATACATCTTGGAGCTATGTGTATTTGTTAGAAAACATCCCCATCTCTTCCCTTTGAATGACACGGTACTTGGAAAGTCTAATAGCAGAGACACATGTAAATTATATGTACCAAAGCAGAAACTTAAAATATACTCCAATAATGTGTATTGCAATGCAATTAGAATTTATAATAAGCTTCCTAATAGAGTGAGATCATTGACATTTAATATACTTAAATACAAATTAACTAACTGGCTGTTAAAAGAGTGCTTCTACTCAGTTAATGAATTTATAAACATTAAAATAAAAGAATCCATGTTTGACTGCTAATTGACGACTCAAGAGGGATAAATGTTGACATTGTATAGATAATATTTTATAATCCTAGTAATAATATTATAATTTGCAGTTCTGGAAACGTAATGTAATTTAGTGTAATTAATTAAAATTCAATGTTATTTGTAATTATTTCGACGCCTACAAACAACGGCAGAATATGTGAAACTGATACCTGAATTTGTAACCATTTTGTAACCATATTCTTGGAAATAAAAGTTATCTTATCTTATCTTATCTTATCTTTAGATATGTTAGGTTTTTTACGGCACGGTAAGCTCTACAAGTATAATTTTTGTAGCTCTAGAAAAAATAAAAATTTCCGGTCTCGTTAATGAACGCCCTCTGCGATTTTATACTGCTTTTCATACGTGTCCATTTAAATAGTCCAGTCAGGTGATTTACGTAGAATTGAGAAAGGCTTGTTCTTAGAATTTTTAATGGAGCCTTCTTTAATAAAGTTTATTTGTTATTATTTTATACCATTTACCTAACACCCTTTATAATAACAGTGAATGTTTCCAGGGTCGATCGGGCCGGCGATCAAGGCGAAGCCTCACGAGCTCACGGCGCCGCACCACGTATCTGCCACAGCGTACGGAGAACAGGTCACTTACTGTTTTCCTCTTTTACATTTAAGTGAGAACTCCATAAGGTAGCACAGAGGTTTCTGTGCTACCTTATGGAGTTCTCAAACTACTGGTAAAAAAAACACTAACCGATTATTTTCTTTTTAGCAATACCAGTTGACTCGCAGTAGCAAAGTTATCGATTTAGAACGCTATTCAAATATGTTTGCATGTTAACATTACACACACTGCTAAGACTATATAGTATATAGGCTGATAATGAGGAGGCGAGGAGATGCGGGTTCGAGCCCCGCCTGAGACATATTTTTTTAAGTTTATATACTGATATGATAATGATCAGTTTTATGAAGAGACTTTATGAAAAGTTTATATTAAAGCGGGTGTTTCTACTTAAACGAGGTGGCTCATCTTAAAGAGATATGTTTATTTCTTAAAAATAACCTACACCTTTTCCAGAATGACACAAACGCGCGCCACAGGAACAACTTAACCCTACCAGTCCCTATGATTGAAATGTTCAGGAATGGCCCAGAGTACCACTGCATCCAAATTTACAACAAACTACCAGATATTTTAAAAACTGAAACCGTAATCAAAATATTTAAATCCAAACTAAAATCTTTCCTCCTAGAAAAGTCCTACTACAACTTTGAAGAGTACATGTCCGATAAACTTACATTACCACCCCATAAATAACCTATTTCTAACATAAATATCCTAAACCTGAAACTCATTTCATCCTACTCTTTTAAATTATTAAACAACAATATTAAAATTTATGCATATTATTATAATATACTAAAATTTATGTCTAAACTTTATTTGTACGCACACAGCTGCGCATACTTACTCATATTTACCCACACACTTACATTAATTTCTAAGTAATTTTTATTTTTTAAGTTTGTATAATTTTAGTTTTTAATTTGTATTTGAATTAGTATAAGTATAATATGCTACACCCTTACAGGGTTTTGTTACATTATTGTTAACATTATGCAATGAATAAATAAATAAATAAATAAAAATAAAGGATATTGGCATGAGTAAAAGAGAGACGGAGTCGAATATGCGAACATTGTGTTGCTGAGTAAGGTCTGTAGCAACTATACAAAAACTATTCTATTAACGAAAAAAATTATTGTCGCAGGCACAATTGCCGCTTGAGATGCCCAGTAGCAGCTACGTGCAAACGTGCGTGCCGCTGAACCCGCGTTACGTACAGACCTCTTCGCCGCATCTGCGAGCCCCGCCGGTTCATGCACAGCAACCTTCGCCCAACATTGTACAACAGTCTTTGCCACATCATGTACAGCTACCATCGCCTCAATATATTCAACAGCGCTCACCAGATTTACAACAGGTATTGTTAGATAAGTTTCCGTAATAAAACGATATATTATTATTTAGGTATTTGATAATACACATAGGTATACTTTGCATAAATTTCTTTGCTTAAGACATTGACAAGGGCATAACGATCCGAATTTATGAAATGGCTTGCATTTTCCAGTTTTTCATTGATTAATCTCACTTACCGACATAATATTATTATATTTACAGTATCCACTATACCTTAATTTATAGAATTACATTTTGCGATTTTAATGGCATGGATTTTTTAATAGGTAAGTACTGCTATTCCATGAAAAGCGTACATTTCCAGCCAAAAATGTTTGTAACATCAAATTTTACTGTTAAGAGGAAATACAACGGCTGTTTTTCCATACAAACGTAGTCCCCTGTTTCCTCCCTGGATAATGCCAGTAGAGCAATAATTTCTATTATAAAAATCTATGGCCACTATTAGCATGTTTCTATGTTTTGACGCCATTTTGACGAGGCGAAGGGAATGTGTTGTGTCTCCATTCACAATCAAATTCAACTCCGGGTCTTCTTTTTGCTCCTCAGCTAGCAACAATAAATGGACAGGCTCTTCTAGTTCTTCGATCCTGGATAAAGTATCGGCTATAATGTTATCTTTTCCAGATATATGCCTGATATCTGTGGAAAATTGGGATACGAAGTCTAAGTGCCGGTATTGTCTCGGTGAACAGTTATCTTTTGGGGAACCAAGGGCAAAACACAGAGGCTTGTGGTCGGTAAAGATGGTAAATACGCGAGCTTCTAACATGTGCCGAAAATATTTTATAGCTTCGTAAATGGCAAGTAATTCTCGATCGTACGGTGAGTACTTCTGTTCTGCTGGATTTAGCTTCCTTGAGAAAAATGCAAGAGGTTGCCACTGCGTACCTTTTTTCTGTTGAAGGACTGCTCCCATTGCTGTGTCGGATGCGTCAGTGAGGAGAGCTAAATAGGCATCACATTCCTCTCTCTCCTCTCTCTGCTGCTCTCCTTGCTCACAGCAAGGAGAGCAGCTTCACTGAGGCTTGTTTTGCAGGCATCGAAGGCTGCTAGAGCTTGGTCACAAAGGTCGACAGGATGAGAGCCTTTTACTGAACCGGTCAGAAGATTGTGTAGTGGGGCTTAAAGCTTTGCTGCACCAGGTATGAAACTCCTGTAAACGTTTATCATGCCTAGGAATCTGCGAAGCTCTCTAACGTTCTTGGGCACTGGGAACGACTTTATTGCCTCTACTTTGTAGTCCAAAGGCTTCGTGCCGTGCATTGAGATGTGGTATCCCAAGAACTTAACTTCTCCAACACCAAAGGTACATTTGGACAGGTTTATGACTGTGTCATACTGTCTCAGTCATGCAAATAGTTGGCGGAGGTGGTTTTCATGGGAAGTCTCATCTCGCGAGTACACTAAAAAATCGTCTAAATATGTGTACACGAAATCCATTCCGCGAGTGACTTCATCGACAAAACGTTGAAATGTTTGTGCAGCGTTTCGAAGACCGAACGTCATATAGGGATATTTGTACAATCCGAACGGTGTTGAGATTGCGGTTTTAGGAATATCGTCTTCGTACACCGGTATCTGATTATACGCCTTGACGAGGTCCAGGGTAGAGAACACGTGACATCCAGCTAAGTTGTGGGCAAAATCGTGAATATGTCGAATTGGATAACGGTCAGGAACAGTTCGAGCGTTGAGCATGCGATAATCGCCGCATGGTCGCCAGCTGTTGTCCTTCTTTGGTGCTAGATGTAACGGAGACGACCAAGGGCTCCCTGATGGTCTAGCTGTTCCATCCTTCAACATAGACTCAAACTCTTATTTAGCTATCTTTAACTTATCTGGTGCCAATCTTCATGGATTGCAATGTACCGTCGGTCCAGGTGTAGTTTTGATGTGATGGACAGTGTTGTGCCGAATTACGCGATGTATGCCTGGAGGACGAGTGATTTCCGGGAACTCTCGAATGATGTCATATTATCATGAGTCCCCACAAATTACCTTGATTGACGAAATGGTGTCAGATGGTATTGTCGTCAATGCAGATGTCGATAGTGATGTCGTGCGGTCCAGCAAGCGTTTGTTTCGACAGTCAACTACGAGATTGTAGTGTGAGAGAAAATTCACTCCGATGATAGCCTTAGTCACATCAGCGACCGTGAACTGCCAGGTGAATTCTCGACGAAGACCAAAATCAAGTTGAAGTTGAGCATATCCATATGTATTGTTTACTGACCCGTTAGCTGCATAAAGTTGATGATCTGTCTTTGGCCGGCGTGAGTGTAAAGCGGATCGAGGGAAGACACAGAGATCGCTGCCTGTATCCACGAGAAACTGCATCTTGGTTCTTCGATCAGTTACAAATAGGCGATCAGAGTTGGTTGAGCCGTCGTTAGTCGCCATTAACGACCGCCCTGAGCGTTTCCCAAATCAGTTGCAGAGAAGTCACAAGGTTTCAGACATTTGACGGCTTTGTTGTGAAACTTTTCATGATACCAACAGATGGGGTGTTTTCTGTAGCTTGATTGTGATCTTGTGCTGCTTCCTCCACAAAGCTGCTGGTGAACGCACCTGATGTTTGAACGCGACTTATGGTTGACTTGAGTTGTTAACGCCTGTACTTGCTTCGTTAACTCGGAAATCTGCTTGGCCATAGCGTCTAAAGGTGAGTTAAGAGAAGTACTTGCTACCTGTGAGCTGCTAGGAACAATCTCTTGTATTCGGTCTGCCAGTTCAGCTAGTGACTCCAGGGTTGACTTGGGCTGCGAAGCTATAACAGCTTGGATGTTCTGAGGTAAGCGGCTGGTCCAAATGATCTTTAAAAAATCATCAGGCATGTCTGGACTTGCAAGGTGACGTAAATGTCTCAGAAATTGAGATGGTTTCCTGTCCCCTAATTCCTCATGAACCAACAACTGCTGAACTTCCCTCCCTCTGGAGTCTGAAAGACGTTTAATTAGCTCCGTTTTTAATTTATCATATTTGCCGTTCGCTGGTGGAGAAATGATGATTTCTTTGACCTCGGCTGCAAATCGGTGGTCAAGCGATGACAGAATGTGATAAAATTTCGTCTCGTCGGAGTTGTCCTTCCGCTTGAGCAAACCACACTGCTGGTTCCTGTGGCCAAAACGGAGGAAGTCGTACGGCAACACGAATAATATCACTGCCATTAGACGACGACGATTTTTCTTCGCCTTTTGCGTCCGCAAAATCATCACTTCCAGCTTTGTTAGCTTCCATTTGTTTGGAAATAGCAAGAATGGTTGAACACTTACGGTTTTAAAAGGTTTACCAAATCCGTGTCCAAGTGGGGTCACCAATGAAGTGTTGTTCACTTTAAATGTGTGCGGATCCAAATCCCAATCAAAGGCACAATCGCTATACAACTGTTTAATCTGCTATGCTAAAATGCTATGGTAAATACAATAATAAAAACGGTAAGAAATATATATGAGAAAACTAAAGATGTATGTCGTGACAGAAAGTGAAAAAATATTCAATTGTCTACAAATTGGTTTTTCTTCTTAAAATTCTTGGCGATGGATTTGAATTTGGAAGAGGTCGACATCGGCTGATGAGGTTGTAATCTTGATCGCATTGTATTCTCTTTGCTTGATCAGAAGAGTCTGTTGCTCGGCGGCGTTCGGGCTTGCACGGCTCGCGGCGGGCGCGGGTCCCGAACTTGCACGAGGCGATGCACACGATGTAAAACTATCTAAAAGGAATTTGATAATTACATAATATATACATTATAGATATGTTTGTATGTACAATAATATAAATAAATAATTTACAATAAACATAATAAGAAATGTGGGATGTCGCCACAGTAATTATACTCGTACATATACTACAAATAAATTGACCTTAACCTTTAACAGCGAGGCATACAAATGCAGGCGATGCAGCTGCCAGCCGCGACGTCGCACACTACCTCGCCCCCCACGTTACCGCTGCGGCCCGGTCTGCTGCCGCAGCGGGACGTGCCATCCCTGCAACCTGTTCTGGTGGGGATGGACCAGCAGCCCACTTGCTCGCAGGTCAGTTGCCACTAGCACTAAAATGAGTTATACCTAGTATTATATTATCTGTGGTTATACTGACTAGGACTTGGTCTGCTGTTCCTATTTTGGGAAACACCGCTATACTCGTATTTCAAAAGAAAACCTAACTGTTATAGTAATTATACAGGGTGCAGATTTCAATACGAGCGAAATTTATAAAAACAGCTCATGATTGTATGTAGAACAAGCACCAGGAACCAATTAATAAAAAAAAAACTGAAATTTTAAGCGAATATTTTGTGTTAAGCCCTTACTGCACTGTGGCGCGTTAGATACTGCAAACTGTTTGCACTGTACGCAAAGCACGGCGCGAATCGCGTAGACAAGCGGTAGGTAGGTACCTACCTACTAACTTATCGTCATTGCTTGCTTAACTCTCTTTATCTGCCGTCTGCGTTATTCCCGAATGTGTAAACAGCTATTTGTAAAGGAACCGATTTCACGTGCTTGGTTTAGTTAATTACAAATTTCCTTTCCTACTTCAATCGGGCTAAGGACTGACAAACATACCTAAGTATCAAAGGGCGATCAATCGGGAACCAAAATATGAACCTCAAACTTACACTAGGTACCTATCTGGGTATCTTACGGCCGGTCCCAATAATCTATCTATCGCCAGTTTTGACATTTCGGAGATAGAGAACAGTTTCTATCTCTGTTTTTGCCGTCCAGAGAAACAAAGACAGAAGTTGTTTTCTATCTCCGATATGCCAAAACTAAAGATAGATAGGTTATTAGGACCGGCCGTTAATCTAGGTCAACCTAAAAATTAAGTGTTTTTATTGCTTAATGACCAGGTCATCTGGTCGATCACGATTTGAGCCTTCAGTCGGGAATAGAACCTGAATCTATTTGGATCTTAAACATTTTTAAAATTAATATTAGTTTTAATTGTTTGATGAGCAAAAGTCGTCGTGCAGGAAATCGAACCCTGAGCTTTCATGCTGATTTAGCCTAACCCTTTTTAAAAATTAAAAATACTAGATTATTAAATGACGTGAGTGTGCAGTATTTTCGATGTAGTTAAACATTATTTTGGAATCAACTTATTGACAACGATGTACCTATCATAATACCTACTCGTAGTTTTTTGGACACTCTTATTTACACTAACCTCAAAAAAAAATTGTAGTTGCAACTTATTTATTTTCAACGATTTATCTTAGGTAGGTATATAGGTACCTAGATTTTGTACACTTTTATTTTCACTAACCTTAATTAATCTTTTAAGTGGCCACCAGACTGAGCAATACATAGTCTAGCACGGCGTCTGGTGTTCCTTTTCAAACTGTTCAACACAACACGATTTTGTTTCACTGTCTAGAATGCACTCACTATTGTTTGTTTTAAGTCGTCAAAACTTGTCGATTCTTCAGTGTACACTAATCGTTTTAGATCACCTCACAAATAAAAGTCCGAGGGCGTTAAGTCTGGGGACCGTGGTGGCCAATGCACCGGTCCACCACGCCCGATCCACTGATTTCCAAATTCACGATTTAAATAGTCTAGCACTTTAAAACCATAATGAGGCGGTGCTCCATCGTGCTGGTAAATTAAGTTGGAATGGAAATACAAAGGCATGTCTTCCAACATCTCGTCTTTATTACGACGTTTTCATAGTTCCTAGGTAGTATGTAACATTGGTGAGGCGGCCTTCGATGAAGTAAGGTCCCAACAGCTGATCCCCTACTATCCCAGCCCACAAACTGACACTAAAAGCCGGCGTCGTGCTCGCTCTCGGTTTCCTCTCAACTCTCAAAGTAGTCCAAGATATCTTCTTGCAGTCTTACATCAAGAAGACCGATACGGCCTTCCCGACTTTGAGCGTTCATGGAACTGTTCATGATCACAAAGTCTCTGCGTTGCCGGGAGCATGACTGTTCTCGAGGGTCGTGGACGGTTTGGGAATGACTCACTAAACATCCTAAATAGCTTCACTCAAATTATCATTTCAACTAGCTTAACGTTGGAATAATATTGCGTCATTTTCGCAAAAACACGGACGGACAACTCCGGACAAGTTGCTTACGCGATGATTTCGTCACAACTGACCGCGTGAACGAGTGTAACTAGGGCGGGCGGCACGGCACAAAGAGATGCCGCCGCTTGTCGGCTTCTTTCGGCGCGGCTACTGGTCGGCGCGTACGCGCTAAACACAAAGATTGCGGAACCTTTGTACTTTGAAGGTATCGTTTGTTCGCACGCTCGGCGCCGCGCAAGCGGCGTTAATATTAGTGACGGGGCCCTACTACGCAAATCGAAGGGTCTACTTTGAAACCATGATTATTTATTAATTTAAAAAAAATATTCGTACTCATTTTTTTTATTGATTTATGATCAGTACAAGGTACATAATCACCTCTGAAAATATCGCTCGTATTGAAAACCACACCCTGTATACTACAAATAAATTGACCTTAACCTTTAACAGCGAGGCATACAAATGCAGGCGATGCAACTACCAGCCGCGTCGTCGCACACCACCTCGCCCCCCACGTTACCGCTGCAGCCCGGTCTGCTGCTACAGCGGGACGTGCCACCCTTGGCCCCTCTTCTGGTGGAGATGGGCCAGCAGCCCACTTGCTTGCAGGTCAGTTGCCGCTAGAACTAAAATGAGTTATACTGACTTGGACTTGGTCTGCTGTTCCTATTTTGGGAAACACCGTTATGTTTCAAAAGAAAACCTAACTGTTATAGTAATTATACATATACTACAAATAAATTGACCTTAACCTATAACAGCGAGGCATACAAATGCAGGCGATGCAGCTGCCAGCCGCGACGTCGCACACCACCTCGCCACCCATGTTACCGCTGCGGCCCGGTCTGCTGCCGCAGCGGAACGTGCCATCCCTGGAACCTGTTCTGGTGGGGATGGACCAGCAGCCCACTTGCTCGCAGGTCAGTTGCCACTAGCACTAAAATGAGTTATACCTAGTATTATATTATCTGTGGTTATACTGACTAGGACTTGGTCTACTGTTCCTATTTTGGGAAACACCGCTATATTTCAAAAGAAAACCTAACTGTTATAGTAATTATATACTACAAATAAATTTACCTTAACCTTTAACAGCGAGGCATACAAATGCAGGCGATGCAACTGCCAGCCGCATCGTCGCACACCACCTCGCCCCCCACGTTACCGCTGCAGCCCGGTCTGCTGCCACAGCGGGACGTGCCACCCCTGGCCCCTCTTCTGGTGGGGATGGGCCATCAGCCCACTTGCTCGCAGGTCAGTTGCCGCTAGCACTAAAACGAGTCTTACTGGCTCTCACTAGGTAATACTGAGAGGTCAAATGGCACAAATACTTATGCAAAAGTTTCAAGATTCTAACATTACAATTATATTTTTTTTATTTATTTCTTTCAGAAAAATTACAATATTACACAAACTTAGTCTATGCCAAACTGCTATGCAGTTTGTCGGCAAATTACAGTCTCGTATTATCTTATTCTATATATCTACTATTTCTCCTTAGCCAATATATGAAAGCCCTAATTAACCATTAATTTTGATTATCATCTAGTCGGAGTGACGTGATACTTCTATTTTATACAAGGTGTATCAAAAAAACGAGTAATGCCTGAAACGCCATAGAAAGTGAATGAAACTGAAATAACTGGCGCTTTCCCTTTTGTTCTAGCTGCCATGGTTTCGGAAAAAACTTATATCGAAGTTTTTTTAAAATATCGTTATGAATTTATCGAAATTTCCACAATGTTCTATCAGCTGAGCGAGTCAATAACCTCATAAATCATAAATAAATTTACTCCTGTCTGCTACTCCTGGTAGCGATTCTTTAGTGTGTTCCGTATAAAATAAAAACTTTTTTATTTCCGACCATAGGCTGCCAATCCTCCATATTTATTTAATTAGTTAATTTCTTTGTTGAAAAAACAAGACAGAACTTAAGAAAAAAACTACGTTGTCGCTTTTGGAAATCGGGTAAAAAAATACATTGTACATTGACCTTAAGCTCTACCATACACTTAATATCGTTAAAATAACCGGCAGAATGAATTAAGAAAACACCATTCTTCTTGGCTTGTATGCAATAATACACCCAGGTGTCAGACTTTATGAGCCGCTATTTAAACATCTGATGTTTTATTTTAGACCTAGAAATCAAACCTAGAACCTTCGGTCAACGAGTTTCATACTCGAATCACTAGATCTAGGCGGTTACGGGAATGGAATACTAGGACAACATCACTGTTCCCGCCCACGAATTATGGTTTTTACAGTTTCTTACGGAACCAAACAGACGAGAGAGATAAACAACATTTTAAAATTTTATTGATTTTAAATTAAATAAAACTGCAAATGGCAATTTCATCAACTACAACTAGGAGGCAAGTGATAAAAGCATGTCATCAACTCATCATAAAACAGCAAATTATCTTATTTATCATAAAAGTTTTAGTTAGATTAGCTTACTAGAAAAATTGGTTGATCGCTTGATCAAATGGAATCGAATCATTTGTTGCATCAAAATCAAAAATTACCTACAACACTTACTTACTTAAAAAAAAACTGTCTATCGAGACTTACATAAAATAGCAACAGCTTTTACGTTCTGTAAGGTTATCCATTTAACTAACTTAAGTAAATCTGTTAACGTGATATGCCACCAGCACGAGAAGCAGAACCTTACGTAAACTAAACTCAACTAGGTATAAGAAAATTATTTTTGCATACGTCTATGATTTGCACACCTTATTTTTGCAATTAAGTTTATAAATAAATGTGAATAGTTTTAAAAGAAATTCTAAATTGAATCTTTTAAAAACAAAAAAACACGTTACCAACTGTTGACGACCACTTATAGCTAAGTACATGAAGACTAGTAGAAAAGAGACCCATCTTGCATAAGAAAAAGTGTCCACCTGTTGTAAATAGCAAATTACAGGTGGCGCTAGTTTAGATTGGAATTAGAAACGATATGAATATTGCGATTATTGTTTTCGACCCACCACAGTATTATAATAATTTTTCACCTATTACTTTGATACTGAAGTTAAAATCTACGTTTTATTTTAAGTTGAAAATATGTTTTTTCTATTTGTTTTTTATTTAATATTGTAGGTACTGTTGATAATAAACTATTCTGTTTGCCTGAATTGCCTGTAATACGCCTTTCAATAAGTTTTTTAGATTACAACTTTGAAAACCATGCATCAAAATGTCACTTTAAGTGGCACAATTTTTAAAATCTTAACATTTTTACTTTAGCGCCATCTTGTAATTTGCTCCTGAACTTTTGACGGACACTTTTTGATGAAAGATGGTTCTCTTTCTACTAGTTTTCATGCCGAGTACCAGGGCGCACTCGTTGCCAAGACAACGAGAACAATGGATTGCGCTCGCGCCGACACAAGCGCCGACGAATAGCCGCCATGATAGTTTGCCGGCGAGCCGCCCGCTTTGCGGCGACGCCAGGCGGTCTTCTTTGCGGTGTTGCCAATTTTGCTACTTTGTGGCTAGATGTAGCTTTATGGTGTTGGTCAGCTACAATTTTCGAAAACTTTTAGCTACTTTTTCTAACACCTTTTTACACATGAATGCATTTGGTTTTCGTAGTAGGTAGATTAGATAAATTATTATCTGAAATTAATGTTTGTACAAATAAAACGAAGAAATCGATTGAGTTTTATTGTAATCAATAAGACGGGATGATTAAAATTATCCCAATCTAACTAAAAACTAGTTGCGTAGGTACATACTTCAAGCTACTTTTTGGGTACAATTTTGAATTTTCTTTTTATTTTAGGCAAATTTTTAAGTAGCAGTTGGCAACAAAGTAGGTACTTCAGTCGTTCATTTGCTTTGTGCGTGTTCGGTGTGATTTACTAGCGTTTTCGTTGCGAAATCTGTGTTTACGTGTGTGTTATGAAAATGTCTGTGTTTACTAATGCAGAATACTATGAAATGATGCTGTGTGTAGGTCGAGCTGATGGAAATTTAGCTCGAGCACGGGGTCTTTATCGGGAAAGATTCATCGATGGTAGGCCGGCGGCTGAAAGGCGGCGCCTGCCGTCGTATCGGTGCTTTCACAACATGGTAGCTCGTCTCCACTCTACGGGTTCCTTTCATCATTCGGGTGGCAGTGGGCGTCCGAATACTAATGAAGAACGTGTAGAAGAGGTTCTGCAGCTTTTCGAAAGTGAACCGACGACTAGTACAAGGCGTGCCGGGGCGAGACTCAACATGAGCCATATGTCAGTGTGGCGAATACTCAAGGATGATGGTCAACACCCGTACCACTATCGTCGTACCTAGGAACTAATTCCGAATGACTTCGCGCCTCGGATCACGTTTTGCGAGTGGTATCTCGCTCAGCTGGAGGCCGACCCCAACTACGTAAACCGGGTAATTTAGACGGATGAGGCCACGTTCACCAGGTCCGGCATCTCGAATATTTACAACGAACATGTTTGGGCCCACGAAAATCCCCGTGTATCACGGCAGGGGAACTTTCAACACCAATGGCGACTCAATGTGTGGGCAGGAGTGTACAACGGCCATGTCATCGGTCCGGTTATTTTACCCGCGCGGTTAAACGGTAATAACTACCTAACATTCCTCCAAACTGAGTTCGAAGACGCCATTGATGATATTCCGGTATTCGAAACCGATTACTTCGACCAACAAACAGACATGGTGTTCCAGCACGACGGTGCCCCGGCACATTTCGCTCGTGATGTACGAGCGCACCTATCTTCTCGGTTCCCAGGAGGATGGATCGGACGCGCGGGACCTGTAGCTTGGCCGGCTCGTTCCCCAGACCTTACGCCACTGGACTTTTTTTTGTGGGGTTATGTGAAGGACAAAGTTTATTTTACGGACTGCCATACAGTGCCTGAAATGGAAAACCGTGTGCGGTCTGTGTTCGCTACCATAACGCCTACAATGGTGCGAAATGCAACACAGGCTATATCAAGGCGGGCAAGATTGTGCATCCAAGAAGGCGGACAGCATTTTGAGCCACTATTGTAGGTAAAGTACCTAAATTTTCTTAATACTTTCGAAATAAATTTTATTAATAGAATTGACGGAACCGTCATGATAAAATGATTGTGTTTTGTGCTACTTATTATCGTTTATTTGTTTGATTTGTTTGACTTTGTCTCGTACGTAAAAAAGAGAACTTTGAGATGTGCGTGTGTGTACTGTGTATAGGGATAAAAATGTACTAGGCAAACATGACTTATTGTCGGCTATTCCATGTTTCTGAATACGAAAAAGATAACCAGGAGGAAGGAGGTGGTTGGTTATTATTACTCTTAGTAGGGTAATGAACCCGAATTAGTGGTGTGCTGCACGTTATCGATATTATTATTAAACATTATTTTTACTCGAAATTCAAATTTAGTGCTATAAATATAAGAAATTTACTAAGGACTCATCAAAGGAGTTTATGCAACACCATTCAGTAATTACCCATTTTTTTGATACACCCTGTATAAGTAAGACAAGTCTCAAACAAATAAACGACATCAAAAACTGGACATCAACTACGGACACCTAGACAAGTAGTGTTTTTTTAATAATCTGTTCAGATGTATCTTACAAGTTGCCTCCTCAATGATCTCTGGTGGTAAATCACTAAGTATGTAAGTATGCTCGCCCGTGGTATAACTGGTTTGTTTTTTGATGCAGCCCGGGTTGGATAACTACGTACCCCGCTCCCACCATTAGTTAAATACGGGATTTTATTGTTATATTTTTTTTGATATAGCACAATGATAAATAAATAAATAAATAAATGATATGATGATGGCAAAATTTGCACACAGGTTAAATGTTACTAACATTTAAGGAAGAGAGTTAGAATTAAACAGCTTTCAGATGTATTAAAACCATTTAAAAACTACAACAGCTCTAACTATTGAGATACCAAGTCATAAGAGTTTTGTAACCAAAGATTAAAAAGAAACCCGAACAGACTAGTGAACAGACTAGTGAACAGAGAAATTTCACGGTCCAGCAAGTATGGGAAAAGCTGCTTGTCCATGTGTATAAGACTATATAATAAAATTCCGGAAAATATTCAAGCTCTTAATGACAATAGGTTCAAAATTAAATTGTATAATTGGTTAAAGGAAAATAATTTTCATAGTATTAGGTGTCAAAATATGAAATTGCCGTTTTGTATGGACGAAATCGAGAAAAGTCATTTTTCCATACTAACAGATTTTTAGTTTTTTTAAAAACGCCTGAACCGTTTTCGATGCAATTAAAGGTGAAAGTTAGATGGTTATAAAGCTACGCACTATAGTATTTAAATTTCTAAAAATAAAAGTATATAATACAAATATACTTAATTGAAGCAAGAAGGTCAGCTGACACATTGTAAAAGACCCCTTACAACCCCTCAACGACTTCCTTTGAAGTAATAGGCACTAGTATTGCATTTTTTTTTATTCAAAAGTTACTTTATTTAGTTTTTGATACAATACAAAAAGAATTACGCAATAATATGACTATACTTAAGAGCTACAAACAAAATAAAAAGTGGGAAAATAATCGGCAACTTCATACTTTAACCCCTATTATTAATGATTTTTTAGATAAAAGTAGAAGATTAATTATTATTCTGTTAAATACCATGCCATAAAAATTGACTATTGTATGCCTTTTTAAAGACTAATTGTAAGAGTCGTATGTTTTAATTCCATCTTTGTGTACCACAGTTATAACAATAAATGATTTATTTATTTACTGTAAATCCCAACACCCAAAAGAAATATTTTGCTGCCTTACAGCGTAATACTTTAATTAAATTCGTTGACTCCAAAAATGTCTTGGTAGCTCAATGGCTAAAGTAGAAGCTCGTTAAGCGGAATTTAAGGTTGTAGGTTCGAGTAAGGCAATCAAAATTTTTGCTCAGGGAATTTTTTGTTTAGTAAAAAAATAAGTCAAATGTGATTGGTCCACTACCAAATTGTTCCTATTTTGTGAAATACCATTAGTCATTACGTCCCAAACAATACAAAACTGTTGATATCCAAGACAAAAAAAATAACTGACCTCACCCTCAGCAGCAAGGCATGCAAATGCAGGCGATGCAGATGCCGGCCGAGTCATCGCACGCCACCTCGCCCGCCGCGTCAGCGCTGGTCGTGCAACCCCTGGACCTTGGTTTGGTATCCTTGGATCAGATGCCCTCTTGCATGCAGGTCAGTTGGCACTAGTACTGAACTGAGTCACTTGAAACACTAGTACATAAGTTAGGTAATACCATAGGGTAGTACTCATACTTACAGACAGCTCAAATGGTACTAACGCTTATGCCAAAGTCAGATTATACCAACACATACACATAAGTTTTATGATTTTAACATTTTATGCATGATTTTAATGAAAACATTAACAGATTTACAGATAGGTCAATTGTCAATAAAACTTGAACACACATGTAAAATGACACCAAAGCATAAGTCAGACGATAGCAACACACAATAACTTAATAGTAACGCTTACACAAAATCTAAACATTTACAAAAATTAAATTTTTGTATCATTTAAAGATAGGTCAATTGATGCAGTTAATAATTATTGATATGACATGCGTTATCGGGGGGCACGGCAGTGCCCCCGCCAAGTCGAGCGCGAAGCAAATACTGCCGTACCATCCTTTACTGGAACCCTATCGCCGCATAAGCTATAATTACATACTTAAAATCCAAAATTTCAAGTCTGTAGGTCATTTAGTTCCGAAGTTAAGCAAAAGCAAAGTTTCGCATTTATGACACTCACTCACTCACTCATGATCATCAAAATAGAACTAGTACTTCCCATAAACTCAGAGAGCTGAAATTTGGTACAGAGTTAGGGTTTAATGGCCACATAAAGGGAAATTTATAAAAACTAGGATAATCGAAAATCTGGAGTAACTGGTGACCCTAATTAGAAAACACAAGAGCCCAACCAAACTATTAGAAATCGACATACCGCCTTAACAAAAAATATTCAACTTGGTTGGGCCGCTTCGTTTGATGTCAAAAATCGAAGGTCTGAATATCTGATGAAGAACCCTCAGCTGGTCTCAGCTGTATTAGAGATATGGTAATGCCCCCTTCTACTATTGGTACATAAAAAAATCGATTGTCATTGCAATAATCCAGCGTAGTGGGACACATCTTCCAATTTAATCTAGCCTATAGCGTCCCACTGCTGGGTGAATGCCTCCCTTTCTGCTTTTATTACGCATATAAATAAAATTAAAGGAAAACTCTGGACAAGACTAGACTGGCTTTTATACTTATACTTACAAGTTTACAAGAAGAAATAGTCGAACGATTAACTTTATTCTACTCGAACATTACACAAATTAAATAAACAAATAACACTAAAATATTAATTAATTTCGCTCCAAATTGGGTCAAAATATAATGCATTGGACTAAGAGTGGCGGTGATACCGGCACACGTCGCTAGATGGCACTGACTGTATTTTAAAAGATTTGTAATAATAATAAAAACTACTAAAAAGAATCAAAATGTGTCAAATAAGAAAATCTAATAAAATAAATCAATATCCCACGTTTCTACAAAAAGAAGTGAAATCCCACCAAAACCATTCTGTAAAAAACTAGCCAAGTCTCGATGGAGCTACTTGTTTATCTCTAAAAAGTAATGAAATATACACAAAGTCGTGCCAAGTCTAAGGTTCCTTACTGCGATTTCTTTATTATTGTAGTTAATGTTGTGTGACTTGGCCGTTGAACATTCTTTATTCGTTATTCTTTATTCGTGGCTAGTTTTTTACAGAATGTTTTTGGTGGGATTGACACTTACACAAAGTTGTAAATCATACAAGTCATATGAGTCTTGCAATAATTACAAACAGGTAACCGCTAATACTATCACTTGCACCGATTAGATTAATTGACGGACATACACGCCGAATCGTCGCGTCTTATACACTATTTTAAAACGCAGAGTATTTGTTAAATCGTAGCTAAATCCCACAAACTTCGCTGATTGTAATCTCCGAGCTATGTATAGTGACAAAACTAGATACTTCTCCACAAAGGGAAATTTGCTTATTTCCAATTTTATTATCATTTTCTGTAAAATTTTCTTCTTTTATTATAGTAAAGTAATATGCTTCTACTAAACTTTTGAACATAATAAATTGTTGGTCTTTTTTCATGATGTAAACACGACTTTAATTTTGAATTACATTTTATCGCCTAAATGATTATATTGATTAATTATTATGAAGTATCATCGCAGTATGTAATAATATAAAAGTAAAATAAATATCATAACATAATGGCATGTACTGTTGCAGAACTTGCAGACAGACTATGTGGGCACAGACTCGGACGAAGACGTGTTGCACATTTCGGAAGATGTACAGTGCATGTCGGAAGATGTGCAGTACATGTCAGAAGACATGCCGTACATGTCGGAAGATGTGCTGTACATGTCGGAAGATGTGCAGTACATGTCGGAAGACATGCAGTACAGTGATATGTTAGAAGATGTGCTGCACATGTCTGGCGATCTGTCACACTAGTCCAGCCTGGTGGCGGGCTGCCCCCACTCTACCGACCCGCTTACGTACCTGTCCAAGAGCGAGAGTAGCGTGAGTAGTAACCTGGCGCCGCTGTCCAGCCTGGGCGGTTCGCCATGACCTTACCAACCCGCTTACGTACCTGTCCACGTGCCAAGCGTGATCACACTCCTGGTTTTATCGCGTTTCCGATTATTTCGATATACCAATCGCAATCTGTTGTTTTATACAATACTAGCTGACCCTAAGAACTTCGTATCCCCTCAGATATACATATACATAATTAGATTTTGACGTCAGACGTCATTATCATCAAATATAACGTTTATCTTAACAAATTACCTTACAACTCCATCTGTTAAAATATAATAGAAGTCACAGTTTGTCAACTAATAAATTAATAATTTTCAATAAAATAATATTGCGACTATAAATTGAGATGTAAGTTATCCTATCTTTCAAGATGGATCAAGCGGCACACGTGTGCAAATTTGATTAAAATTGGTTAAGTAGTATGGCAGTCCATCGCGGACCATCAACGTAGGCTATCCTTAATAGTTTATCTATTATACAGAATTAAATTTTAACCACCTTCCAAATTTTAATATAGCAATCTACGAGACTAAAAACAAATGACCTATTTCTTCTTAGCCCAGTCTGTACAAAAATGTCAAGATAAAGCACTTAAAGAAGGTCCGCCAAAAATCTAAAATTTTTGATACGGCCTCCTAGCAACACTTTTTCACGCGATGCGCATCTCATTTATTTATTACGATACTAAATATTTATAAGTTTTTGATTTTCCAACCGTACGAGACCGTAAAAATTAAAAACTATAGTTATTTAATTCGGGATTTACACCATGTACCTTATTTATTATGAGTTTCCGATATTTCGGCACTGTTGCAAGCGCCATGATCACGGGAAAACATAATAAATAAGGTAATGGTATAAATCCCTAATTAAATAACTCTAGTGATAGTGACCATGAAAGTTTAAATCATATTAAAAACTATGTTACGAAAAATATTTTGGGGTAAAAACCTGATTTTCAGTATTTTCTTCATAAATGGGCTCTGAATACGATACTGAACGACTATAAAAAAAATTTGATGATGAAAAAGTCATCCTGTATATATTTACTATACTTTATTTATTCCGTTATGCTGCATATATCTGAAAACACACACAGGACATCACTCGTGTAGGTAAATAAGATTACTAATAAAATTGATTTGCTGTTTTGATTTTGTAGTTTCATTGAAAGTAGCACGGATGTTGCTAACGGCACCTTTGCAATTCCAGATACAAAATCTACCAATCCTGATGAGATAAGAGTAGATCATAGAAACATCTCAGCAACTATCTCAAACAGAGTTTTCAAATAGTTGCTGAACTGCGGATGGAGGTGTTACATATTGGTAGACCATGGATACTGACAATCAGCATTGACGCAATCGTGACCCGGTTACCTCCGCACGGAAACGGCTAAGCACGAAGCGCCCACGCAGCATATTCTAATGAGATCGATGCCATCCCAAATGTCCTCACTTTATGATCATTCTTCGATCAATCGTCACCCCCTAGCTAGTAGTTAGTATTGTAATTTTTTATTTAAAATAAATTAGTTTAATTAAATTTTTGTATTCTTTGCAACCTCCGGCTGTGGCTTTCGTAATTTGCTTCTAGGAAACAAGCTGATCATGGGCTTCCTGAGTGGACTGTATACGGACGAAAACACTTGTTGATTTCTTAAGAGTTTATTTCTTTTGTTGAAGGTGACCTTGAGAGCAGGGACAAATTTTGCCTGATTACGTCCTATTTTTATTTACATAGTGACTATACTAAATTAGAAATTTTTCTTGGATATTCAAAGAAAGAACACACATAGTCCCTTTTACTCTTCGGACACTCTTCCGATCTACCCACATAATAATTTCGGAGAAAAGAGAGGTGCGATATGTGTATTGCTATCTCTGTCTTACTTATTCTAAGCCTACCTACAGGTTTCTTAACATTTTTTCCACTTACAAATCCTACCTACATGGATTTTTGCTACCGACCTTCAGAATCTGTTAGGGGGACAGGGACGGCCTATAGGATACCTCAGCCGCGCGTGAGCGGAACGACGGCCTACAGTTATTTTCCTTCACCCCAGTACCTTCATACAACCATACCAGATCCAACCTAATACTTTAGTTAATGTAAGTGGAATAAGAAACCGGTTTGCTATTTAATTGAAATAAAACAGTTACAATTACCTGCGCTAATACATTTCCTTATAAACTAAGGCCCTAACAAAAAGAACGTGTATTATTGATATAATATAAACTCTTTAGATAAATAACATATTATTCAAAGCTTTAATGATACCAATAAAAGGTTAATTACATACACTAAATATTAAATTAACGAGATTTACGCTGTTCCTATGTTGTTTGATTCTTGTTTGTTTGTTTGTTTGTTTAGTCTGGGCTTTGTCCGCACTTAGCCTCTTTATTGGGCCATTAGTTTGATTCTTAATATATGTATAATTTTTCTTTCCAGCAGGTTCTTTCCGCCAATTCCGACGATCGGAGGAGATCGTCTTGATCGAACATAATATGGATATACTCATAAAACCGCAACGCAGTTCACACAGTTGCTTAGTCGACAGTTCGACACCACACCTAGGACACGAAGTAGTGACGTAGTACCAAAACTTCTTTTCCTCCCGACTGTACTTGCCTGCCTTTCTTACCCACCTACCTTAGAAATAAAATTAGGGGATCCGTTGGCACCATAAAAATGTTAGGGGATCGGATGGGAATTTAAATTGACGGTGGATCACATGCAGGGGATCAGATGGGAATAACTCCCATCCGAGCCATCCACGAAGACGCGACCCACCATTCGTCATAAGTAAGTATACGTGTGCAAGCTTTCACTATAATGTATGAGTGTTATCGGTCCACACCAATTACCTATGAATGCACGTAAAGAATGACCAATCAGGAGAGAGCGTTATGCTCAAAGGAAAAGATGCTCTACTCCAAAAATTGGTGGGACGCGACTTCGTGGAAGGCAATATCTATACCGATGATGGCAATATCTATACCAAAACCATTGATAGAACTCCGCTGGTTTACAGCGTTACACCTTATAGGCAAATAATATCTTGCTCAATTGGTCAAATCACTTCCCAAAAAACTCATTGCACTAGTTTCATTTCCATAATGAATTGCTAATTTAATTTAGGATATTATTCATTTGATCAAATAAATCATTTAGTAACATTTTTCTCTGTCAAGTCTCATTGTAAAGAAATCGTTTTATTTAGTCAAATGTTTAAACCAAATTAAAATTTCTTCAAATGATCACTTCACACACGCAACCTAAAATTTAAGTTTGACAAATGATCATTAATTTTTTTTTACTGATACTTATCTGAGACAAAAAGCGCTTCTCATAAATAAATTTCATATAAGATAAAATAAAACGCAGTGGCCTGTTCATCAGTCTATACATTTTTATTGCAAACTCGCACCGATTCAATGGACGTTAAGATACACCCTAGTGTATACTCTGATGTAGAGTCGTCTGTGCCTAAGTTATTATAGAATTATAACTTATTTATATACTACAAAAAGAACTTTTCCACGGTTAATAAATTAAATAGTATGCAGTATTATGGGGAGAGTATGTTATGCAAAAATTATGCTTAAAAATTTGGCTTTATAAAATAAACCGAAACTCTAACTAACTCTAAGCCAAAATATTTTTCTAACTGTGAAATAGCAAAAAGTTGTTTTGACAAATGTTTTATGGCAAATAAAATTTGGTAGAAATAGTAAAGAATATGATACTTTAGAAAAAGTCATATCATTAATATCCTAATACTATTATATTATACTAGGTATGGATGTTGGTTTTGAAGTCATATTTTACGAGTTTTCATAATTTTATTTACATCCCTCTGTAAACATTTATATTGGTTGTTTTTGAGTTTTTATCTGTACGTTTATTTTACAAGCGCTGTGATCACGGAATATCACAAGTGCATGCTAAACAGGAAACTAACTTTACAGGCTATACCAGAGCATTGAACTGCTGCTACAGATAATGTAACTTATTCATGATATCGTTTTATTTTTTAAGCTATTGTATAGCTTCTATTGCGGGCCTTAAGCGTAGAGATCGAATCCAGAAATTCCGTAACGAAAATTATCTAACACCCACACCCACACACTCGGGGCGAGGCACGATCGAACAATTTTGAATTTACGAAATTTAAATTAATTTAGAAGAAAATAAGGATTTTGACAGTATGGTTGCCTTAATTCAATAATATATTTAATTCAATAATATTCTATGTACTCTTAAACGCTCTTTGTAAGAGGGGTTTGACCAAAACCCCTTTTACAAAATTTTGTCAATTACGATCATCACTTTTCTATTTGTAACGTGTACCTGAGTTATTATTATTCCAATTATTAATTCCAGTATTTGCAGATAA
Organism: Anania crocealis; assembly: GCA_949315895.1. NCBI lineage: Eukaryota > Metazoa > Arthropoda > Insecta > Lepidoptera > Crambidae > Anania > Anania crocealis. Next base: position 7,017,868 of record OX438856.1, read on the forward strand.
GTACAAATTTGTTGGTTTAAATGAGTACACTGCTTTATCTGTTTTTGAATAACCAATGTATAATGTTTTTAAAACATTCGCCATCAAAACTATTAGCGTTAAATTAATTTCACCTATTGTAAGTTTGCAAATTCTTCTACAATATTATTGTCACCATTCAAATGTTTTTAAAACATGTCTTCAGTGTATTATTGAAAATATATGTACGCTCATAACTTTCAATCGACTGCACCAAATTGGATAGGTCATTTTTAAGCTATTGCATAGCTTCTATCGCGGGCCTTGAGCGTGGAGACCGAATCCAGAAATTCCGTAACGAAAATAATACTAACACCCACACCCACACACTCGGGGCGAGGCACGATCGAACTATTTTGAATTTCCGAAATTTAAAAGAATTTAGAAGAAAATAAGGATTTTGACAGTATGGTTGCCTATGGTAACCATATCTGCCAAAATAACAGAAAAATTTAATTACAAAAGTCAAAATTAGAAATTACATAAAATTATAAAATTAAGCTATTGCATAGCTTCTATTCCGGGCCTTGAGCGTGGAGACCGAACCCAGAAATTCCGTAACGAAAATAACGTAACCCCCCACTCCGACCGGCACAGTGGTGATACTTTTTAGTTTTATAATTGCATAAGTTGATAAAAAATAAAACCCGCCTGAGACAAAATTTTTCAAGTTTATATACAAATGCTATGCAATAGCTTTACCGCGGCAGTCTCCGAGTGCCACACGTCTTTTTTTAAATTGGAAATCTCTTGGCAGTTCTATAATTGGAAACCTCTTGGCAGTTCTATTTAATTTTATCACTTATAGTTATACTACGGCAAAATAAGATAAGTAATGCAAAAACAGTTTTACCGCAAAAAATATGTTAAGGGTAAGCATGGTCATTAACAGACCATTTGCTTGCAATTTCTTATTCGGGACGGACAGCTGATTTACAAAAAAATCGGCCAAGTGAGAGTCGAACTCTCGCACGAAGGGTTCCGTAGCAAAAAGGCCAAAAAAGCGGGTTTGTTGTATGGGAGCCCCCCTTAAATATTTATTTTATTTTGTTTTTGGTATTTGTTGTTATTGCGGTAACAGAAATACATAATTTGTGAAAATTTCAACTGTCTAGCTATCGCGGTTCTTGAGATACAGCCTGGTGACAGAGCGACGGACAGACAGCGAAGTCTTAGTAATAGGGTCCCGTTTTTACCCTCTGGGTACGGAGCCCTAAAAAAAGTAAATGTATCGGTTGTGTTGCACCTACCCATACTATAAGCTTAGCATAGAACACGGAAAAAGGTTGAAAAAGGCTGTCATGCGCCATATGTATGAGAACCGATGTCGCGCTTGCGCCCCAGCCCCACTGCATACAGGATGAAATTTTAACTACTTTCCAAAATATTTGTAGGCGTTCAGTATCGTATTTAGAGCCCATTTATGAAGTAAGAGATATAAATCAAGTTTTCACCCGAAAATATTTATCTCAATATAGTTTTAATTTTTACAGTTTTAGGCCTGTTTAGGTATAAAAGGAAAATCAAAAACTTATAATTAGTATAGTAATGAATGAATGTAATGTGCATTGCGTAAGAGTTGCTAGGCGGCCGTATCAAAAATTTCAGATTTTTGGTGGACATTTTCTAAGTGCTTTATCTTGACATTTTTGTACTGGGCTATACCAAAAGAAAAAATATGTCATTTGTTTTTTGTCTCGTAGATTGATATATGAAAATTTGGAAGGTGGTTAAAATTTCACTCTGTATAAATAAAATCAAAGAACGCCAATCAAGCGAATTCTTTTGACGTCGCGCGACCAATAGCATCGCGCTACGTCAAGAGAAACAAATGAATGCGCTCACGTTTGGGCAGAAGTATAAGCATTTGGTCATAACCTCTATGGTGCGCCTGCCCCGCCTACATCGCCTTTCTAAACTTTTACCATGTTCAGTGAAGCTTGTATGTGTGTGTGTGTGTGTTATATGTGTTGGTAGTATTTTGGGACTAGATGACCCAGTGTAGCATGTCTAGAAATATTATTATTATTATGATCCTGGATGAGAAATTCGATAAGTAGGTGAGTAGGTACAGAAATTTAATTTTAGCTGTAGTCATAGAAAAATTATATTAACTATAACAGGGTGTAAGGTAAGTGGTATGACAAGCCAAAACTAGTCTGTGTTAATATGCATATTAATAATTTAATAATTTAGCTGATTTAAATAATTTAATAATAAAAAAAATATTTTAATAATTTGACGCCTACAATCGCAGTAAATTTTCCAAAATTAAAATGTTTCGTTTTTCTTAAATCAACAAAACAGTTCTTTTTAGGATTATTATTTGAGTGTCTACCTTCTTTGCAGCCTTATAGTGACAAACTTTCGAAGTACAAGCAAATATTATTAGATACTTACTTCTAGATCAGTTATACAAGTTTAATGCTGGTTTAAAAATATGGAAAATGGTTGCATTGCCTCCTAACAATCACCCCCTATCAAAGAATTAATCATTAAAATAACACCTAATGTTATTGCTTACTACAAATTGTTATTAATAAAAAAAAAGTTGTTTATGTAACAAAAATGTATATCAAATGCCGATCAAACTGGTAAAAATAATTAGTTAGTAAATTAAAAACAATGTTACTACTTATTGAGAGTTATTTAAAATAAATTGTTCCAATAACAAATGGTGTTTTTATTGTGAGTCTTATCTGTATTTTTTTTTGTAGTTTCACTGAGTTGACGAAAAATAAAAGAGGTTTTCTAAAATTGTATCCATTTATTATTATATATAACAATTACAACACATTGTATTTCCGAAATTTGCAATGCGATATTGCATCGCTCACTAATCGATAATCATTTTATCAATATAAAATAAGACAAATTTATATTATTATCCCATTTCCATTACGTAAATCTATTTGATACGTTGCCTTAAATATATTTTCATTAAATATAACTGTGTTTGCATGTAACACTGGTACATTAGTTGTTAAAAGGACTCAGGTTTCATTTCAGTACAGCGTCACCATAACTATAGCTTCATTATTTCAAGTAATTAATCAGTAAAGATTTATTGAGACTTGTACTTGTGTTGATTGACAGCAAATCCTCAAAATATGACTCTTCGAAATAATCATCGCTTACTAGTGATTTCAAATATTTCTTCCTTAAGCCTTTCGTAACCATGTACAGTCCATAGAAAGCTGTACCCACTAACATCATCCTGAAATAAGTAATGTTTAGATCATTATAACCAAATTAGTTCTACAGTCAGGACTGTTATTGTTATTACTTACCTAGTATCACATTCATAAGTATATGCAACTATCACAATAAGTTTTTTCACTATCACAATAAGTCACTTCTTCTTGCAACTAGTTTTGGGGTAAAAAGGGACCATGTAACAGGTTACATGGTCCCTTTTTACCCCAAAACTAGTCGCAAGAAGAAGTAAAATTAACGGCCATAACCATCCTAAATGCCGGGCAAAGGCCTCCATCATTGAATTCAAGTTGCCATAGCAGAGATTGGTACATAATCACCACACTTGCCAAATGCGGGTTGGTGATCACAAACCCGAGCGATGTTCGTAAATTCAAAAAAAAATATTTTCTGTCCCGGGGTCGAATCCGGGGGTATATATCGGTATGCCGAATTATTTGTACTCTTAATTAGCATACAAACTATTAGCCTGAAATTTTTTCGCTTATTATTACTTTTCCTAAACGTGTTTAGCCTATTTTTAGTATGTGCTAACTGTATATCGCCGTATTATAATTTCCCAATAGTGACATTTATCCGAATACCTTTATTATAACACCTACTATTTACAGTTCCAAATTTTTATTCACAGAAAGTTAAAAACTTTATCAATATTTAAAATAGCCATGCATGCATGCATGCTTGCAAAGAAGTAAACATGCATGCAAGCAAGCAAGCATGCATGCAAACAAGCAAGGATGCATGCAAACAAGCAAGCATGCATGCAATCAAGCAAACTGCATGCAAACTTAGAATAATAACGCTCATGCAAACAAATAATCATGCATGCATCCAAACAATCAGACTTTCGTGACGGCTTCGGCGCTGCAGGGCTCCGGCGGACCCACGCGTGCTAATCGTCGCAGATGGCTTACGCTCACCACCGCAGCTTCAGCCGCGACGCCTCGCTTACAGCCTCGTGCTCCTTAGCCCGCGCGCCGACATGCTCCTCCGCGCCTACGTGCTTTTAAATTACACTCTAGGGGTAGGGCAGACAAGACTGCTTGGGGTCGGTTTGTGAGCGATTCGTTTCTTAAACATATTTGGTTTAAAAAAAATTAGAGCTTTCAATACTTAGCGTAGTGCCAAAAAAATGACGCGAATACATTTTCGTGCTTTCGATATTAGACATACTAAAATTAGGGTTTTAAATTTTTAGACCAAACTATAATAGTGCGAAAACAACTGTTAGAATAGACAATAATTATACGTTATAAGTTTAGGCCAATACGGTTCGGCCAAATGAAATTAGGACTTTAAATTTTAGGCGAACCGAAGGGCACCCCGAATCCGGTACCCCGATATCTTGGCCCAGTATTTAAACTACTAGACCAACAGGGTGCAGAAGGAGAGTACTTAGCACTAAATAAGTATTTCCACTTTGTTAGCATTAATAAAATTCAAATATAGAACCAATGATATTTAAACTGTAATAGATATGTTACATGCGCTCTCAATATGCGTCCCTAAAACGTCACAATTGTGTCTTTTCAAATCCATGAAAGAGAAAGTAATTGTTCTTTTCATGAGTATGACAAGGACAAAATAAGAATTACGCATGTGTGCAGTTGCTCGCAAGCGGCACATATATTTCGATAGTTTTGTAAGGGCATAACCTACGAGTATCTATACTTTTTAAATATCATTGTATAGAACAAAATTTATTTCGCATTACAAATGAAATAGGTTTGAAAACTTATGACATGTCTTGAATTATTTTTTTAAACTATATTATGTGTAATAAACACAGCCTTTATTTTCGTTTTCGTTGTGTTATCCAGTAATTATACAACACCTACATACTTACAAAGCAGAAAAGCGAAGAAGAAAAGAACCATTTATAAGGTTTTTTTTGTAATAGAACGTAAACAAATAATATTACAAGTAAACTGCTGTGATTATAATTTACGGAGCATGTGCATGTTACTTTTTTTTTGTTATTACTTACTTGACCATATATTTTTTAAGTAATACTAACCTATTTGGATACATTCACTAAAAAACCATACGTCACTCAGTATATTCAATGTACTCTCCTGGTATAAAACTTTCGGTTTCTGACGATGCATTTAATTCAACTACAGTTTTATTGCCTGGTGCATGGTAGACTTCATGTATGAACTTTGATGTCCAAAATAGTGTGAAAGCAAATGCGCCTAGAATAAGGACACTGGAAAACAACATACGTTAATTGATCAAGACTAATGTTACATTTTGTGTAGATATATTTTACCTAATCTTAGTTATAGCTATATTAAATGTAAATGTTAGGCCTCAGCCTCGAATTTCGCGGGCAGCGGCGCGGGTGCGGCGCGGGCACTGCAAATGTATGGACAAGTCGCGCGGACGAGCGGCGGGCGCATACATTTGCAGTGTCCGCGCCGCCGCTGCCGCGCCGTTGCCGCCCCGCTGCCGCCCCGCTGCCCGCGAAATTCGAGGCTGAGGCCTTTGAGTGGATGTTTGTTGCTCAATCACCCCAAAACGGTTAAACATATCTGGATCAAATTTGGCGAGGGTGTAGATTATAGGCTGGAATAGCACATAGGCTACTTTTCATCCCGGAAAAATAACAGATCCCGAGGGATAACTCCACGAATATGAAAGATAACGTTGTTCTTAATAGTTAGGGACAACGTAAGTTTCCATATTTTTTTGAATTTTTGACACGACAAAAACAAATCCTTTTCCAATTATCTACTGAGTAGAATAAGAGTATAAGTGAAAAAACAACAAGACAATTGATATATTTTCATAGTTTAAGCAGTTATTCAGGAACATGTTAAATATGACTTTTAATTTATTTATTAATGTCAGCATATTTGTTACATCTATTTTGATCTAGGTTAATAATTAAAAGTCAAAGTTATTGTGCTTACAATCCCACACCAGCAGCCATTTTGAACTCCAATTATGTGTCACGTAACTTTTTAACTGTTTGATAATCTTTTTAAATCATACCTACTGAACGCCTGAATTGCATTAGGTGCAATTCGGACAACTACTGAAACGCAACTGCAGTGTCCATCTAACAACCAAGCTCAATTACCTAAATGATTGCGTAAGTTGTTATTGATATCTACGTCAAAATTAAAAGCATTATTTTCAGAATGATTGTTTGTGCACTCATGAGTTCATACATCTTAGATAAACAAACAAATATAGTGATATTTGTTTGGCGATGGGCGAGTGCGCCCATTAGTCATTTGCTAACTCATTAGATTTGTGACTCTGGCGACTGGCGACACAATTTACAGTGCATGGCGCGGAACTATGATGATGAAAATGCATTATAACGCCCTAAGAAGTTATGTGAAATAATGAATACTTTAGAACCACTATCCGGTGTACAAACCGTTTTATGTTCTTTTTTGCACTTGGGGAAATAAAACAAATTTTTATCATAGAATGTTTGAATATTTATTTATATTACATCTAAGTCTATCAATGTAGATAATAGTATAATATATCTATTATGTAAAAAGTATCTAAAAAAATCTAGATTGCATTAGTAACAATATTTTACCTGCTATTTTCGTTATAATTTTTTTTTATACTCAGACGTCAAATAGAATGTCTTGGTGAATAGTTGGGCATCTAATAAAACATGGCTTCAAAGGTTGTCAGAAGAGGTCGACTTTAGCGATAACTCCACCAATATTGTACACCTTTCTGTTAACATATTCTGTCATTGAATTTGTTTGTTGTGCAGTAAAATTCATGTAATCATAAGGGGAGGCCTATGCCCAGCAGTGGGCGTCGTCCGGATGAGATGATGAAGATGATGATACATTCATTCATGGCCGTAAATAGGTTGCGTAGTGGGCTAAGGCGATCTGGACGAATAGAAAGAATCCGTTAAGTCATTGTCTCGAAAGCAAAACTGTTGATGCCAAGTGTTGATGTTACTTGTTACCCATAAAGCCCTCTTCCTGTCATAAGCTTCAACAATTTTTCTTCCTCTATAATGTAAACAAAAATAAACATAAAACTGGACCTCAACAAAAGTTCTAACTATGCCTATAAAAATTAAAATGTACAGTGTAATGGGTAAAAAATAAAAAGTACATGGAAGCAAAAACATAATTGACCTATTTAATCATCTATTATATAGAAATCGGACTACTTTAAAAAAATACATGTCTTTTTAAATGTATAAACTATATTTTGCCAAACTAAATACTCAGCAAAACCTTGATATTAGGTTATTTTAGGTTTGATTTTTACACCCTAGAAAAACCGACCTACATTATATGAGTATATGCCTACCTATTCCCGTGAGGTTTGTGATTGGCACCGCGTTGTTTTTGCGATCCATCTCAAGCAGAAACCGTCCTCCGAGGAAAATGGTTACCATAATAGCACCAGTCAGAAGAGCACTGAAATTGTATTTATCTTTAATCTTAATGCTATCGTAGCTTAAATTCAATGATGGAAGCCTTTGCCCTGCAGTGGGACATTTTATAGGCCGTTACTATGTTACTATGTTACTTATAATGATAAAAGTGGATTGACAATGAGTTCGTAATTTACTTATGAATGGGCGCGAATCTTCTCGAGTAAAATTTATACATTAGGATAGAATTTACCATAAACGTATATCTATTGAATTTACTATAAGATCCAGAATCAGTAACGGTCCGATGTTCTTTTTGCGAATTTTCGCTATAGTTTATATAAAGACCGCTTTAAGAACCACGCTATAGTAGCAAGCATGACTCCAGTCTTTACGTTGTTTGTTAGTTTTGCTAGATATTAAATCAGATGGTTAGATATCCTACTGTGTTATTAGAATAGTACTTGCTTCGGGTACTAACCACTACTAACTGAATTTGGAGACTGAAGGCATGGTAGCTGGCAACCTAAAACCTGGGGTCTTTGTGTGCTAAATAATATATACCTATTAGAATACCAGAATTATTTTTCAAACAAAAAACATATATTTTTTACATAAAACAAGTGTCCATAAAATTTAAATTATTTAATTATACTTACAGCCCCGCTACTACCATTACTAAAACGGTTTTTTTTATTCACTTAAACAATTTTAAATTTAATACAATGTGCTTATTACAGTCTTCGAATGATTAATGGCAATCTGTATTCAATTCATGCTCAATGTATATGGAAACGCTTTTATTTATCAACAAACACGAAGGATGTCTCAGATAATATTTCGGATGTTTTAAGAATAACATTAATAGTTCGTTCATTTACAATACAAAGTAGTTTATTACGCAACTAGAATTAAAATTATTCTGGTAAAATATAGGTTAGGTACAAATAAACAAGAGTTGATTCCAGTACTAAAGGAATTGCAAAACTTGAGAACCTACAAACCGTAGCTTTAAGTGTTAGATATAAATTCATTGTTGCAAAGCAAATGAAAACTTATCTTAGAGATTATCAATTACTTCTTAATACCATATACTTACATATTATATTTCTCATCACAAACAAGCAGTAGAAAAAATACTTAAAATGATTAAAATAAGTATTATAGTCTAATTAATTTATCTTAGCACTACATGCCACATAATTATTGCAAACATTAGTACATAAACAATATAAAATACAGATTTCACACCTACATAAAATTATGAAATGTTACTTCATAATATTATCATTAATATTATAAGTTTGAAAGTAAGTTTGTTTGTTATCATGAAACTGTGTACAAATATTCTTGGAGGTATTAGAAGTAACATAGGCTATTTGGTATCCCACTGTTGGGCTCAAGTTTCTGCACGCGCAATATAAAGTTTGGTTCACGTGGGCAGAGCCGCGGGCGAGAAGCTAGTAACAAATAAATGCGAAAGTTTGGAAGGAATTTTGTTAATGTCGCCAGAACGGCTGAACGGATTTAGATGAAATTTGTCACGGAGATAATTATTATAGACTTGAATTGCACAAAGACTATTTTTCATCCTGGAAAAATTTATACTTTACGCATACAAAGCCACGGGCAACAGCTAGTTACATAACTCTGTGCCTATATAGAGTCTCTGTTTGTTGTCTGTTACGTCTCTGCTACGTTGTTCTGGAATATCTATAGATTAATCCTGGTGTATTTTTATGTCATTTTTACCCAGAAGAAGTCCACCTGTAATTCTTTTAGAACTTAGGTATTAAAATTTTGCTTATCTTCATTTTAATTATCAGCATGCTTACTTCAGTAAAAATAGAACATAGTCGAACTATCTGGTGACACTTCTGTGGGTATCCCGGGAATTTCAGTGGAACTGATGATGGCGGCAGACTTGGGCTTCATAAGATACTTCGTAGTCCAGTACGTTCCAAACGCTAGCATCACTACCACCAGTAAACTGTAATATAAGTTTAGCTGATAAGAAGAGCTTGATATTATACTTATACCTTTAAAAATGCTTATATTTTCATCGCCGTCAATTTATATGTATAGGCGTAAAGTATCGTACCTACTCAGAGCCCATTTAAGAAGCAAAAAATGTAGGTCAAGTTTTCACCTTTTACGGTCCTAAGCCTGTGAAGGTATAAAGGTAAAATCAACAACGTATAATAAGTATCGTAATAATTGAATATGATGCGCATTAAGTAAAAAAAGTGTTGATAGGAGGCCGTATTACGTCATTTGTTTTTGTCTCGTAGCTTGTTGTATTAAAATTTGGAAGGTGATTAAAATTTCCTCCCGTACTGTCAATTGTCCTTGGTTGAGTAGCATAAGTACCATGGAAATGCCAAGGCTAGGTCCTAGGTTAGCCACCGTAATGGGACAATGTAGAAAATCAAATTTCTACATTTTTGAGAGTGTTTGTAGTACAAATCGTACTTTTCTGATTTCATCAAACGAGCACTAAAAGCCACTTAAGTACTTTGGAAACATAAAGTTGCCCATATTGATCTTATTTTAGCCCCTTTTATGCGGTTACTTACAGATATAATATAAATATAATCCCAAGCAGCAAAATTTTCCTAAATATAAACAGCTAAAGTCATGTATAGTACCTTCGTACTTTAGTACAAATTCAACCTTGGATAAATGACTTAAAGTTGAATGCAACTAAAATCAAGTTATTACACTGAACACAAATATGAAGGTTCTGACAAGAAAAAGTTTCAAAAAAAGCAAGCACGTTTAACTATTTGTATCTGATATTCGACCAGCTTATATGCTGTATTATTTAAATTTAGAAATAAACTCTTAACATACTTACTATGCAAATGCCATGATATAGAAATGGATTCTTCAGTCTTTATTGTTTCATTTTTCACGTCTATTAGCTGATCGGTTTTTGAATTCTGTTGAGGTTTCATTCAGAGTTAAGGCATTTTCACCATAGCTTTTACTAGAAACAAATCATCAACTCTGTAATAAATATGACGGAAGATAAATCTTTCATAGTTATGTGCGTTCAAGTTCACGCCTAATATAAACACTAAGTTCACACCTAATATTCCTCCCGAAGTGCGCACACACTATCAAAGCCATCATTCACTTTACAGCTAGAAAAAATCTTTATTGAATGCCACCTTTTTCCAATAAACATGAGTATACTATGTGGACAGCCCCACGTACCTGCATTATTTTGATCTTTAAGTAAGTAGCTGTTAAAGCACTTGTTCCTATGGAAAGCATAAACAAAAACCACCCAGACTGACAAAATAATATAACAATATAAAATGTGGTTTTCTACATAGACCCTTCCGAGTATCGAAGCTGGAAACTCAGAGCTGTTAGACCCCGGAAAAACTAGTGTCTGAATAGGGTCTATAGGATAGGATATAAGAACAATGCGGAGAAGAAATACCTACAGACATACCCATAATATTTAGTGAATCTAATAGTGGTGTACCCTCAGAACATGGAAGGTGTACCAGTTAAATTTCTGTAATTAGAACATTGTAAAGAAAAAACAAACGCAACCAATGATATCATATATTTTCAAACAAATATTTACAACTATACGTCATTGTGCACCTCGCCCTATCTAAAGAGGACAATGGATGTTTTGGAAACAAAAAAAAACATTTGCAAACACAGTTTCGGTTGACATACAGTTCAAAGGAGCGTGGGAATTGACAAAAAATACAGGGTAATCCCACAGCCTGATTATTTTGCACACAATACAATAATTCCATCAAGTTAACACAATAATTTCAATAAAACATGATAAACTAGATGAATATCAAATATATATCTTGCATATTGATAAATATACTAAATTGTATTAAATATACACATCATGGCAAGTAACATATTTTACCCAGTATCATAACTGCCAAAATCTTGTGGCTCTAATACAAAAGTATTACAGAGATAAATATACGAGTAAATACTCTAACAAAATGTTACGAGTACATTCGTCTAAACAAAATCATTTGACCTGAAACCAATTGCATCTTTAAAAAAGTTTACAGTAAGAGAACTATTTAACAACAACTAAACTAGACTGTACAATGCCAAAAGTCGAAATGAGAAATATGGTTTGTGTGCAGTAACAAAATCATGGAACGAAAGAATAATAAAATATCTTTTGAATATGCCGACTCAAGCTTTCCGAAAAATTCTATCGGAAATTAATTGATATAACCTAATTAATAAACAAAAAGTAAAAACCGACTAGTATTTTAGGTGCTTCTTTCCCCATTGTTCATCCCAGATTGAAGAAGTACCCAAAACTCCATCTTGTGAATACCAGATCATTAACCGATGTTCTGGAACCATAGCAGATCCAGGGGGGCTAAAAGGGACGTAGCTCAAAAAAAACTGAATACTCTAATGACAAATCCAATTCCAGGAGCAAGTTACTACTTCCTTGATTAAAACCTACTCTCCATCAGATCAAGCCGTAATCAAGATTCTGAATAAGCACTGTTCTGCAATGTTACTAGACTGCGTAGATTATAAAGATGGATGATACATACAAATAATCATTTCAGGAAAAAGTAACACGAACAATTTTAAAATGATTTTGTTTCTTTCTCATGGGCTAATCTTTGGTATTGGTCGCGTGCGTCAAAGTCACGTCATACGTGTGCTTCAGGGTACTGACACGACATTGCTGTCCCTATATTAGGATCAGTCTACCACAAGTAAAATTTCGTGGATCCGTTATTTCGACTTCGTTATACTTCTCGTAAATTATTATTTCTAGAATATTACCCAATTAAGTAGTGAATTTCCATAAATTATATAAATACCTACGTGCAGGAACAAACAATTTGCGTTTTGCTTTATCCTATAGCCCCAGGCCTTCGGGCCGCCTTGAATGACCCCAAATAGGATTAAGTTTCTAATAAATGTATAAGAAACAGAGAGATGGATGAACTAAAAAAATATTATCCCACGTCAGAGGCTCTACTATGCAACGTGAACCAGTATGTACGGATTTTGTGTTGCTGAGTAAAGCCTCGGAACAAAACTAACATTACAACATTAACCAACAAAAAAAAGTTGTAATTCTATAAGATGGCCAGGCATGATATTCCCAGTTGCCTGTCAGCAAATCAATTTTAGGACATAAAAGTGCTTTGACGTCACGAATGACGTCACGACCGCTACATATTCGGTGGTAGAGGAGTTGTGAATGCTGCAGTCGTTGTCTTATCTTCAGGTAAAGTCATGAGGTACTTCGTCGTCCAGTAAGCTCCGAACGCCAACAATCCGGTTATAAGTAAACTAAAACAAAGAAATACAAATGGATCAACAATATTAAAAAAAACTTTAAGTATTTGTTTAGTAGTCAAAGAGATGTAGTTTAAATTACTAATATCCCAATGTTACCGACAGAAAATCAGTGGGTAGTAAATATTTACGATATAATAATATTACTGCTTAAATTATGTTATAAACTAGCTGTTCCCCGCGACTTCATACGCGTCAATTTCTATTTTTATGATCGCGATAATTTTTACAACATTTTTCACCGATGCTTCGCTCCTATTGGTCGCAGCTTGGTGTTATATAGCCTAAAGCCTTCCTCGATACATCGACTATCCAACACAAAAACAATTTTTCAATTCGAACCAGTACTTCCAGAGATTAGCGCGTTCAAACAAACAAACAAACAAACAAACTCTTCAGCTTTATAATATTAGTATAGATAAAACCTACAACTAAACAGTGGATTTCTCGATATTCTACTTGATACTCCCGCTCATAAGCCTCTGAAATGAATTTGGTTGAATAAACGGTAATTTAGCTATTCTGCTGCTCATAATACAAAGAATAATATACCAATTTTTATAACGTGACCATAATTGTTAGAAGAATTAGATTTGATTTTAACGGGTCTGAAAAGTTTTACTTTTTGATTCTGATTAACTCATGGTCCAAAAGTAAAAGTTTTTTCTACGTATCCGCAGCATCACCTCCTTAAGGTTTGTGTAACACTTTACATATTAAAAGAATTAAATCATTTCAATATAGGTACTTACAATCCAAATGGCATTTTGAGTGATGAAACTAGGTAGTTATCAGCTACTGACCTTTTCACTGACTTCGACACACTAATATTGTCATAACATTATCACAATGAAACTTTATATAGATCACCTTTTGATTAGGCTAGGTGCACAACGTTAGGACGATTTTAGATTTACAAGTAGATATGAATAGTCTGGCTTTTATTATAAAAATATGAACTACAGTTAGTTCTTGATTTAAGGAAGCAAGTTCTCATCCGTAATTAGGCTCTGGAGGAGATCTATCATCACACGACAGGTATCAGTGTTGTCTCTCCACTACTGGATCAACTATGATCGGCAATCCGTGAAAATCATGAGGCCTATATCCAACAGACAATGACAATGATGCAGTATTTTTATTTAACCGACCTATACTATGGCAGGAGCTGGATGCGAGAAGCCGAGGATCGACCTAAGTGGCGTGCATTTGGAGAGGCTTATGTCCAGCAGTGGACTGCGATAGGCTGACAATGACGATAACGATGATGATGATGATGACCTATACTAAATTATTAACGGTTTTATACTAAAATCACACCTAAAGCTTAGTATTTGTTAACGTTATCTCCTCGTAACATAGCATCAAGCGATTTTTTAATCGCACGAACCCATCTGCTTGCATCCAGGTGCAGGTTTTAGGATGTCGTCTTGAATATTTATACTCATTAGTTCTTTTATTTTTAAAACGTTGTTTTCTGAAAATTACCCATTAAGTATATAATATTTAATTCAATAATATTCTATGTACTCTTAAACGCTCTTTGTAAGAGGGGTTTGACCAAAACCCCTCTTACAAAATTTTGTCAATTACGATCATTACTTTTCTATTTGTAACGTGTACCTGAGTTATTATTATTACAATTATTAATTCCAGTATTTGCAGATAAGTACAAATTTGTTGGTTTAAATGAGTACACTGCTTTATCTGTTTTTGAATAACCAATGTATAATGTTTTTAAAACATTAGCATGTGTAGTAAATATAATTCGCCATCAAAACTATTAGCGTTAAATTAATTTCACCTATTGTAAGTTTGCAAATTCTTCTACAATATTATTGTCACCATTCAAATGTTTTTAAAACATGTCTTCAGTGTATTATTGAAAATATATGAACGCTCATAACTTTCAATCGACTGCACCAAATTGGATAGGTCATTTTTAAGCTATTGCATAGCTTCTATCGCGGGCCTTGAGCGTGGAGACCAAATCCAGAAATTCCGTAACGAAAATAATACTAACACCCACACCCACACACTCGGGGCGAGGCACGATCGAACTATTTTGAATTTCCGAAATTTAAAAGAATTTAGAAGAAAATAAGGATTTTGACAGTATGGTTGCCTATGGTAACCATATCTGCCAAAATAACAGAAAAATTTAATTACAAAAGTCAAAATTAGAAAATACATAAAATTATAAAATTAAGCTATTGCATGGCTTCTATCGCGGGCCTTGAGCGTGGAGACCAAATCCAGAAACCCCCCACTCCGACCGGCACAGCGGTGATACTTTTTAGTTTTATAATTGCATAAATTATTCTAAGTTGCATAAGTTGATAAAAAATGTTATGCAATAGCTTTACCGCGGCAGTCTCCGAGTGCCACACGTCTTTTTTTTATTATGTTTTTAATGGTCAGAAAAAGGTTTGTATGGTGAAAAATTATTTGATACACATAAAAAGTGTTTGAATAGTTAAGATGGTCATTCACAGAGCATTTGGTTGCGTTTTTTTTTTTTAATACTTTTTTAAGTTACGATTTCATGATTACCCAAAAACAAAAAGTTGTTTGCTCATTCATTTAATGCAGATTTTATCGTAAAGCCGATTTACACGAAAATATATAAATAAATCACATAAGAAGAGGAAGCACTGGCTAGTATACAAAAAAAATGAAACGCTAACTGATGAAAGGCATGAAATAAGCTTGCAATCATGAGTCAGTCAGATTCAATTATTAGTAAAAAGTGTATAGTGCTATACAGCTTCCAAAAGTAATAAGTGTTAAGAGCTATTCAAGAGATTTTAACATTTGTGTGAAATGTGCTAATACTTAATCTTCGTGGAATTTTTAACATTTCCCGAAACTTTGTCGGTATATAAATAATAAAAATCTACTAAAACACTACAAAAGATTATTAATGAAACATATGCGTCTTCGTCATAATAGTATTTATTAAAATTACATATCAAACACAAGCAATACAAGAAAATAGGATTTAAATTCAACAAGTGGGTATTATCTGATCTGTGCATGATAATTTATCAATATATTTTGTATTGGATAGCTGTAAATGTAACGTTCGTCTGGATTGTATGAAATATCTGGTGATCACTGGCTTAATGGTAAATCTACTGCTTTGGATAAGTGGTAATGTCTGTTAGAGTGCAAGTAAAATTGCACTCGTCTGAATAAAATACTGCTTGGAAGGATACATCGCCATAAAGAAAAGATCCATCGTAGTATCGACGTGATACGTCATAAATGTCGTATATCCCGGCGAAACGACCCTGTAAATTACAAGAATAATATTTGAAATTTAGGATAAATTCAGATCTAGAGATACAGATGTGTATTAGCAGTGACCATCTTAAAAAGTAGTGTCTAAAAATTTCATTGGATAACCTCAATAAAGTAGACCAAGAACCTACGAGAGGAGCTTGGAAACGAATTTATGTACCTAAATATAAAAACATAGAGATGTATGATTGACTTCTACAGTTTAGAAAATTGATTATACTCAATGATATAAGATTAAACTATATTTCGTGTGATAGGCGGCGTAGCTTTACATACACTCTGGATTGTTTGCGTCCGTGGTTTGCGTATTGTGTTTGCCTCACATTTTTAATTAGGGTTAGCATAAGATACTACAACTGTCTAATAATAGCTAAGATTCTAAGAACTGTTAAGTAAAATGATTAGTTTTTCTTTGTAAGGGAAAAAATAAAATAACGACCTACTGCAGGGCAACCGGCCTCCGTTATTGATTTTAATTTACCACAGCCATGACGTATGTGTGCTGGCATAGCCACCACGATTCTCAAATGCTTGGTAACCATAAACCCGAGCAACGTTCGAAAATGCGAAACACTTGTTGGCCGAACCGGGAATCGAACCCAGCGCCCTTAGGTCTTGGCCTGGTACTTAAACTCAGAGACCCGCGAAGAGTTACAAGACCAACGTAGCGCGTTTTTCTTTGCAATCTTCTGAAAATAGAATATATTTTTGACAATGGTCGATTAGTGTCACTTTACATTAAAAAGATATTCTATAGTGTTTTAAACTTTCATAGTCACTATCGTAGTTATTTCGAGATTTCTACCATGCACCTTGTTTTTTATGATACGATTGATGATTACGATTCGGTTACGCTAATTAGGGGCCAGGTTCGAGTGAATAGTGAGTTTGCAAACAATAGTACCAGTGTCGAGTGCAATAAAAGACTACGACGGAGGTTAGATCGATATATCTACTCGTAACAACCACCCACCCGCAGTGACATCGGTTCTTCCGCGATCATGGCGCTTGCAACAGTGCCGAAATATCGGAAACTCATAAAAAACAAGCTAGAAATCTCGAAATAACTAAGACTAACTCTTAAAAAAGATATTCAATAGCAAAAAGATACAAAACACGCTGAAAGACCATTAAATGGTACATATTTTTTTTATCTTCCAACACAAAACAATACCTGATTTATTATAAGATGACATGTCTCGAATTAATTTGATCCCTAGAAAGCTCATACCTATTTAATTATTATTCTTGGAAAACTTATTAGCTTGGAATGAATTATTAAATTTCTAAAGAGACTGGGAGGAGCATATTCTTTGTTGACTTACCTTTGGAAATATACAATTATTTGTCATATTTAAGATTGACATAAATACTGTTCGAAGAAAAATATGTTGGCATGGATTTTTTATTTGTAATCTCACTGCATAGTTTCCGTTAGTTTTCAACACAATTTTCCCCTAAAATTTGTAAATTATAACATTAGTTATATTACAAAATTATAACTATACAGTAGATATACATCCCTTAGAATGGTATAAGTCTCACGTAGGGTTGCCGTACTTTATATAAATTATTATAAATTTCTAAACATCATGAAGTATAAAGACGCTTAAAACCATTAACGTAGTACACGAAAACAATTACCCCAGATTTGTCTTTGAATGAAGTATTCATTTATTTTACTTTAAAATTTAGAATGTACAAAATGGCGTGGAGATTGGCAGTCAGAATAATTATTTGATGAAATTGTCCAAAACTAATAAAAAATTGATTTCAATCAGAGTAGAAAGAAACTACTTTAATTTAAGACAATAGATATACTTTTTTTATACATTTAATATCCGATCCGCTTGGCGTAGTGCTTGGATTGCCAGCCGGTTTAGTTTAGTATCGATGTTTTCTCAATTGGCTTGGGTCTTTAAGGGTTGGGCTATATAGCCGTGCTTCGGAAGCACAGAACACATTAAGAAGTTTGTCCGTTCTGTGTTCGGAAGGCACGATAAGCCTGTGGTCCCTGCTTCTGTCGCAATATAGAAGTCGTGATAACTAGTCATGTAAGAGGCCTGTCATAGGCGGCTTGGAAACTCTAACACCAGATCATCATCATCAGAAGAAGATGGACACTATCGATGGTTTGGTTGCCATTGACCTACAAGCATTTAAAGGGCCGTATAAAACGGGTCTCCCTATCCTCTAAATTGAGTTGTTTTAACAATTTACTTCTTGCTGCAGAAGCCAAGACTAACGGGTCTAGGTGCATTCTAAAGCACGCCTATAACTGACCCCTACCGCCAGGAATCCAACCCTTACGTAGTAGTAAAATCGGTAACATAATGGGACATTATGTGGGGTTAATGGGTAAATAGATAGGAACGAGTTTTTTTTTTCATTTGAATGCTAGCAATGGTGAAGATAGAGATAATGGATTTGAGTTCCACTCTTTATGATGAGTGTGGAAAATCGTGAACAATGAATAGCTTCAAGTTGGGTATCCATAGTCATACCAATAAATTATTGTTATAATTACAGTTCATACTTTAGTTATCACAGTAGGTTCCTTTATGAGTAAATTATATTGAATTGACGTTCGGTTTACTATTTTTACTTGTAGGTCTGTACAGTTTTTTAGCTTTGGACCTTTGCAGTTTTCATACTTGGTCAACTTCATGTCGAATTGCCCCTGAAAAAGAAAAAGTATCTGTACTTCTTCTACAAAGCAGAATAATAGGATTAAGCCCTAAACAGTCAAGGCCCGTAATTCAGCTAACCAAATCGTATCAAAATCGTAATTGAAAAGCAGGTTTTTGACAGTCCTAGTATGGGCCAAATGTCAAAATCGTCCAATTCAATCACGATTGAACTGCAATTTGAAATAGCTGAATAAGGAAGGGCCCAGGGCAGGCCATAGACCTCTCCAAAAGCAGGACTTTGCCATGATCGTCGCACTTAGGAGCTGGATTAGTAATCGCAGTTTGACTTGTTGTAGAGAGAAACCGCCACTGCCCGTCGGATTCTTGCAATTTTCCTTCAGTCCCAAGACAATCGACATTTATAGAAAGAGAAAGGGAGACGCTATACTATTTTAGAACGGCTACTGAATTAATATTGAATATAGTAGGTGTCAAATCTTTATTGCTTCCAGAACATACAATAAAAGTTGCAGTTAACTTTAGATGAATCATTTTAATAGTTGCAGCAGAGGAAATTATCATTAGATTTCTGCCCTTGTCGACACATCTTTTTATAATTCATCTTATAATTCTTGTAAAATGTCTCGGTGGCTTAATGGTTCAAGTCCCGCCTGAGACATAATTTTTCAAATTTAAATACTGATAGTTTTTAATACTGAGCTCTGAGCCTGTAAAGGTATGAATGGGAAATCAACAACTTAAGAATAGTATCGTATTTAATGAATTAGATGCGCATTGCGTAAAAAATATGTTACTGTAAATTTTCGATTTTTGGCGGTCATTTTCTAGGTGCTTTATCTTGACATTTTTGTACTGGACTATAGCAAAAGAAGTTATACGTCATTTGGTTTTCGTCTCGTAAATTGTTGTATTATAGATGGTGATTAAAATTTCAATTTAAAAAATTGGAGTAAATAAAATTGTGCAGAGTAAAGCAATTACAAATAAGAGATACTCACAAAACTTATATCCTTAGCAGAGAAAACTCGGAACACTGAAATGCACACTAAAATAATTCGAAGCTGAATTTTAATCATGGCTCCCATTATCATTGTAACTCAACTGGCATCGAAAGATAACCAAACAATTCAGTAAATGGTGTGTATTAAAATTACCAATTTACTGAAGTGCGGCTTATCGGATGATTCGGATTGTTACCCACAATCATAACCTAAAATCCTAAAAAAAACAAAATAGTAAATACTTACATATTTTCTAATGTCTACCAGTTACATAATTTCTAAAACTATTGGTGTCCTTTGTTCAGCCAAGATATAAAAGACAATTCTTATTTCATTTTTAACTGTTTCAAATTCCATTGACTTTGTTGTAATGATTAAACATATTAATATAATATTCATATTCAAGTACAAATATATATTTTTTTATAGAATGTACTGTACTAAATACGAGAATATATTTTACCTATCTTTAAACTTTATGCATATCCATACCTACCTGCCATCTTAAACTATGTGTAAGTATATCAGAGAAGGCTCATTAAATCCATTTTAATAAAACGAGTGTTTTATTATATGTTTGATCAACTCGAATGCCTGAATTTGGAATAATAAATTATTAGGCCTAAAGTGAGGTATGAACCTACGGCCACATAGAGGCATACATGTAGTTTAATATGACTAAGTTTCTGAGCAGTAATTATTGAAAAACTTGTCCATAGGTCGGTGAAAGTTATTATTACCTTAATTCAATTCAAACAAGAGTATTTGGAAAGGAACACGTCCTTGTAATACTAAAAGTAAATTAAAAGAGCACGAATGAATCTTTAGCAATGTCAGTGTCAATATGGCATGTACTGAGTCTGAACGTAATATGATCAAACATTGATCAAATGGCATGAAGAACAAGTTCGTGGAATAAATTAATGACTTGCAAGAGTTGCAGGTAATTTGTGCATAGCAAAAAGAATAGTCTTCTATCCAAATGTCTGTTATTTAGAATCGACTGTCAGAACAGAATCGAAAATGGCTTTGCAAGAAATTAAAAATTATATAAGTTTAGCTTTAAAGTTGCTGAGCCTAGGTCTAGTTATAGCCGCTGGCAGTTTTTGGGCTGGTGCAGGTGTGAACAGCAGACCAAAGTACAGAGATGAACAAACCTTAGTAGGAGGAACTATTTGGAGCCAAATTTTGATACCTGTAGGCCTTATCTTATCCAGGATGGTTGGTGAAGAGTTTGATTCTTTTTTACACGGATATACTTTCTGGTCTCCGGCGTGATACTTTTGTTTTCTACAGGGACAATGCTGGTTAGTCAGATATAAGAATGAATACAGTTTTCACAAGATTAAAATATTATAAGTCATTTTTTGAGTTTGAGTGGTTGTCGTAAAAATACTTAGACCAGGTTTACTTTTCAATTGGTCCGATTTAATCCCTCAACCCCCAGGCGGCACGCGCGTGCCGCGATAACAATTGATTTCAATTGTGTCTGGAATAACTCACGATCGAGGGATTAATTAATTTCATCTGCGTATCTACATGCGCAACCTTGTCGCAAGTTAAGGAAAAATCAGCTGCATCTTCACTTAAACCACACTATGCAGAAATGAGGAAGCAGCATTCAGTTCATTTTTACTCATCACTTAGGTCACCTACGTTCCCGGCTTTTACTGGCATTAAATAGCTAACCACCTCATTATGTTAAATACCACCATCGTCATCAGCCTACACCAGTCACTGTTAGGCACTGATATTGAGGATTTCACCACGATCGCAATGCTTGGCAGGCGTTTTTCAATCGCTATTTGGACAGTGGTGGAAAAGAGACGCTCCTTTTCATTTTCTTCAGCGTTAATCCAGTAGTCACCTCTTACAAAGTGGGGGAAGTGTCAGGCTGCCATTCATCGCCATTTGTTTTTGCACCGGTATTCAGTCGGAAAACAATACCTAACTCATTTTACTCCGTTTCAACTAGGGCTGCGATTTTACAGAAGCGTAGCTGGGCGAAACAGAGAGGAACGGACCGTGAATGGACACAATTCTGGAAATCTGTAATTTGTTGATATCTAGCATTGTGATTGGCCAGTTCAGAGTCCGCTTCTCTCGAACGGAATTCTCTCTACTTTCTGCGTAAACGTAGTAGAACTTTTCAAAAATTTTTCAAGTTTATATACTGGTAGTAGAACTTTTTTGCAGGTTACATACGAATGTTTGACCATATCCAGGCAAAAACACGGACAACCTAAAAGAAGAGCAGCGGTTGCAAACCCAAACGAACAAAGGCTGACAAGAAATGTTAGCTTTAAATTGGAGTATGATAAAATATATTTAAGCATAGGAATACTATCTCTCACTGCTGGTATTTTTACTTTGGCCGATTTTGTTGTGCTGATGGTATAAATAGAGATTTTTGGTATCATGATTTGTTATACATTTTCATAAAACTTCAAAATTTCTCAATTGATATTGATCTCTACTCGTTGGACTTAAAGTTGAAAATCAATCCAATGACCTTTAACTTTTTGGGTAGGTTGACCTGCCATGTCTGTACTATAACACTCTAATATAATATTATGTAGTTACTAAAGACTAATTTATTGGTAACAATAAAAACGTACGTTTTGGTTTCATAAAATTTGTAATACTTTTGACGATTTTTAACGACTGATTTATATAAATTGAATAAATCTTTAGCTTTTTATTTATTTACTAATTACTTTTATTTTTTACTTTTGTTGACTTGACACAATGTCTAGTATAAACCTAGAAACGATCGTTAAAGAAATTAATATTCTTTAATTTCATTTCAATATCACTATTTTGAGACTAGCTTAAAAAATTGTTCTCGTAATTATGAGATGTCTATCTAATTATTAGGAATTACTTAGTTCTATCTATTCAATTGAATGCAACGTTGAGCAAGTTTTTAATGTAAACAAATAAACGTATAATGTATATTAAACTGTCATTGGCTTTATTTATTATTAAAATTTCAAACATTAAACTAAATAGGCACGCAACATTCCAATAAATGTTATTTGATTCAACGAGCCGTAACATAAGCTCACGGTCGAAATAAGTTCATAATATGTGTGCAAAAATGGTACTTAGATGCCGAGATTGTGTGACTATTGAACGAATTTTGTGGTCAGAAAAGTATCTCTATTTCTTGAAATGTTCTCTGCAAAGCCAAAAACCACACCAGAGGTTAAAACAAACTATGATTTAATTGACATTTTCCAGCAACATTTCCAATCTGACTAACCTTACAAATATTATATGCAATTAGTTGGATGGATCTTTGTTACTCAACCACGCCAGAACGGCAGAATAGATCTAGGAGAAATTATGAACAGAGGTAGATTTTAGGCTGAAATAGAAACTAAGGCTACAATATATTGTAACCCGAAAAAAAAACCAGCTGATTCAACAGCTAGTACAAATTAAAGGTTTCATGAAGTGGGTAAGTTTGGACGACGGCACAAGTTTGTTCCAAGCCCACAAAGACACTCTGAGGCCTAGTCAGCCCCCCTCGATCATATTCAAAGGCACTAGACACGATTTCAATCCAATTCCAAAGTCTTACTTTTTTATCTTCATTAAATTCCACGAAAATATGAATAGACCCTCGCCAGATCGTCGGTTCACCTAGTGGAAAGTCTACACACAGGTCGTTACTCCTGTGCGCGGTCACCGTTCCCAAACTACTGAGTTACATTCGACAAGACATCTTTTCTCTAAATTGGACTTGTACTCATATGTTTGTTTATGTATTAACCATTTTTCAACCGTTTTGAAGTCTAGTGATTTCATACAGGTTAACTATTATTGGGTATGTTAAAATACATTCAATTTAAATAAATTGGACTTCATTACTGTCATTATATTATGTAGGTACTTAACTTGTTTTGGGAAATCTTTTACATTGTTTGAATTTATTTACTATAGTCAACTAAAAATTTAGTTTGAAAAGGTTTATATTTCGAGAAAATATTTTCTTATGTCAAATCATGAGTCTGCTTATTATCATGATAGTAGTTGTTTCTTTCATTTTTCAAATTATATATATGAAGCAGGATCAAAACTTTGTAAGTGATTTATGCCCACTTATTCTTATAATACTTAAATAATCCTAATATACAAACCTCTTTGACTAATAAGTATGACCCAAGTAAACCATGACGAAGCTAATCGTCGCTCCACAAAGTGATGAACAAACATGACGACTTGAACTTCACTTTGAAATTTAATTAATAACGAAACTCTTAAAAAATTTGCTCAATTATACTGTCAGGTGTTACCTAATTATTTTTCAAGGGTAAATTCAATTTGTATCTTGAAAAATTTGAAGCGTGTAATGGACCGAAACGAGAGGACTGTGGTACTATTATTACTGAGAGGATTAACCAAACTGCTGTGTACTATAACATGACTTTAACTAGACCTGTGACCTTAACAAAAGTAAGTATACTTAAACAAACTAAAATCAATCTTTAAAGTTTATTTTCTGTTTTAGAAAATATGTGATTTAATTTTGTAAATAAACTGTTATTCTCACATTATTAAACCTTCTTTTAATTTTTTTATGTAGAGTCATGCATAAAAGCACAATTTTTTAATACACATCGCTATACTTACAGCCATGAGTATCAAAAAAAGGTGATAATAGCGCATATTTTATGATAATATCTAGGCGTCAGGCAATTTTAGCCTTTATTAAAATTCTCCCGATATTGGTATAAATAGTAAGACATTACTGATGACGTTTAATAATTGCTACACGAATAATAACTAAATGTATTGAAAACATATTTCCAACGATTTTCTGCGGCTTATGCTTCATTATAGTATCTACTGGGTTGTATTTTTTCTTACTCTTACACCATCGATTATACCTATGTTACACCAATGTCGTACACCAATTATTTAGTTAACCATGTCTGCCATTGCTATATCGCTACACTAAACACTTTAGTAAACTGTGTCCCTTAGTTATAATATGTGCCGTAGTCTATTAGAGACCTCCATATTTTTTAAAATTGATAACTCAGCATAATTATCTTTGAACTTCAGGGTAAAGTGACAGCCCGGGCAAATGGAACCGACTTCTTAAGACTACAGATCAAGAATCCTTGTGACCATCTGTTTATGAAACAAATAATGCATACAATACTAAATGCTTCACATAATTGCATAATAAAGCCGGTAAGTACGTAGGTATCTTGACTGAAAATTGGTTAGACCTTTTTATTTTTATTGGTGGACTAACGGACCCGACAGACGTTGTTCTGTTTTAACTTTGATTATAATTATTGATTACGAAATAGTATAATAAAACAAAATATTACAAATTGTTTAATAATATTATGCTTAATGCTATACAACATTCTTTGTTTTGTTTTTCTGGCGGGTATATAAATAGTTTTGTCTGTATTCCGACACGGTAACAACTAACAGAGGACATATTACTGGCCATGTGAAAAATTTGGCTTTTTTTACTCCCCCTATCTGACGACATTTGCAGCACGCATTCTGTCAATGCTATGTCAAATAGTTTAGTATGATGATTAAGTTTTCTTAAATTACCTAATTTTCCGCACAATTTCCTTATATTTTTCTTTTATAAGAACCTTCTCCTGTCAATGACAAACAAAACAAAAAAATAATTATCGAAATTGGTCAATGTTATGTGTCAAAAAGTTTTTAGAATCGTTTTAAACCTGTGTTTTTACTTAAATTTTGATCATGTATAGATCAAAACTTAAGTAAATGGACCAAGAAAAAATATTTGAATCTCTTCACCGGATTCAAATTATTATAATATTTGGCCAGTTGATATAACAAAATAAAGGACTCTACATTGACAGCTGAGATAAATTGAAATGAAAGATATGTTGACGAATTAATTCAGGTATTTTTTTCTCTTTAAGGCGACTATTAGAGCTAAGTGCTGCGCTCATTTTTTTTTTACTTCTAAACAAAATCAGTTCTCAAAACACTAGAATAGTATCATTTTAGCAAATTACCTCTAGTATTTATTGAATCACTGTTTATTTATTTATTTGGAATTGGTACACAAACAGATCATTTACAGAGCCAATTAAGAAAAAATACATTATGTAACAAGACAGAGGTCCAAAATCAGCGTACACAGCATAGTTAATATTATTTAAGATAATGCTACACTACAACATAATATCTACTAAACTAACATTAAAAAGTTTAACATTTGCTTAAAATTATTTATTTTATAGAATACTTATCAAAAACAGAGTCGAGAACACTTATTTATTATTAAAAAATTTGCTTACAACTTTCTTAAACTGCAGAAAACTGCCGTTAAAAAGATCAATGTCTCTACCACTGCGAGCTACCTCGTTGTATGAACGGCCGCACATTCTCACTATGGGATTGAAAAAGGAGGTGTTGTTCCTGTAAACCTGTAGGACGAAAATGTTCGAGTTTCGAGATCTGTACCGGGTGTTGAAGTTGAGTGATGACAACAGATGTGTTGATAGTTGAATGTACTATTTTGTGAAGATAGAGATATCATTTCGAACTTGGATAGCCTATCACAATAGTCGTTAAGCAGTCGGCCCATGTTGTACCTGCAGGAAATATACTTCAAACATCTTTTCTGTACCTTTTCAATAGCATTACTGTGGACATTGTAGTATGGGGACCTTACTGGACAGCAATATTCCAAGACACTCCTGATCAAGCTAAAGTATAAGCTCAACATACATTTATAGTTTCCAAGAGCAAATTGGCTTTACGATCTGAAGGTTTTGAAGGTGTTAAATAATTTGATTGAGAGTGAGAGTTGTTCCATGAGATGTTAGGTGTATTGAAATCTCCAATTAATAAAAATATGTCCTCCAAGTTAGAGTTTAGCATCACTTTTTGACAGTTAACTGCTTTTCATGCTGTAAATTTTTGTATTGTACATTATTGCTAAAAGCGGCCGGTTTTGGCATTAGTGTCTCATTCGACTTTAAGAGCAATTAAATGACAAATGTACTGTGATTCAATAAATACTAGAGGTAATTTGCTAAAATGATACTGTTCTAGTTTTTTGAGAATTGATTTTGTTTAGAAGTGATACAATTAAATCAATTGGGGGCAGCACTTAGCTCTAGTAGTCCTCGTTTCGAACACTTAACAGTTTTCTTGTCAAAAAAGAAAAAAGAAAATTAAAATCCGTTAAAATATCTTTTATTTCAATGTACTTAATAGTATTCGTTTAAACTCAAGAAAACAGTATGCTAAGATATAGTTTACAAACGCTATCCACTACCGTTTTTATTGTAACTAACCGATAACACATCCAAATATTGAACATTGATACAGAAACAAAAGTTAGAATGAATGTAATAACAGGATCTCAAAGTATATACAATTTTTACAGGGATACTACCATGTAGTAATTGATATCGACAATATCGCTCAGACCTACTACGGAGGTGCGTTTCTCTTCGGCCATTTTACCTTCAAGTCCCTCTTTATGTCTGACGACTGCAACCTGTCTTGCACTGAAGTCGGAGTCACCTTTGCTCCGAAGAACACCTAAGCGTATTGTTTGAGAACGTTTCAAAACTGGGCAAGCAGACATATTATTATATCTACCCTATCTATATAAACAGATGAATCTAACTGAAAAACTTTTCATAGTTTGGTATTGCTTGACCCTCTTGCATATTGCTCGCATTGTTTTATACGCATAAGAAGAATGGGCGGTGTAATTTTAAAATACAATCCTTTGACTAAAATTTTAACTGCTGAAGGAGGGACTCGATCTCACAAAACTCTCACAGTTTAAGCTGTCACCCGGTACGCGGAAGGTTGTCAGTTCGAGTCTTATCTAAAGCAGTCAAGATTTTTTGTACTTTCAATTTACACCGGCAATTTGATGCCTCAAAAACAGCTTCAAAACTTATACCAAATTGTCACTTTTATAACAAAGCTAAGTTATTTAATATTAAATTATGTCTCACTGAGTAGATACTATGTAAGTTTAAGCGCCTTAACTTCCACTTCCTCTATTACAGATCTCATTGCATCATAAATAATAATTATTTGAGAAATTATTGTAATGTCTTACTAATAAATTTTGATTGACAGTTAATGCATACTCAATCCAAAACCTGATTTATTTTTTATTTTAAATTTATTTATAAGAAGGCCCTCAATGATTGAATTATCCAAGTCTGTTTATGTTCCAGCATAAAGATAATAACGGTTATCTCATCCTTTCTATATTTTGGAAAGTACTTATCACACATATTAACTAATTAAATGTTTTCATTTAACTCTACTGTCTTCCGCTAATCATCTGGTCAAACCGCCATTGTTTAATGGTTCAAACTGTGTATTTAAAATAGAGACAAAAATAAATAATCGATAAGTTAAAAACAACACGAAGGTCAAACAATGAAAGACTTTCAAATGCTTCATTCGGGTTGATAATGTTGTTATTGAAGTTTGGTATTATAAATAATTTAAAAAAAATCTTAATAGATAGTGGAGTATAACTTACCCGAGAACTTTCAACTACTTTTTATAATTGTTATTATGTCACCGTCCAAATATATTAATCCCTCGATCGCGAGTTATTCCAGACACAATTGAAATCAATTGTTATCGTGGCACCCGGGTGCCTCGTGGGATTCAAAGAATTAAAAAAATAAGTTGTGCGTGTACTAGTGTACACACGTAAGAAGTGAAACTTCTTTATGGCCTTATTTTTCGAAAAATGATCTACATGCAACTTTCCAGAAATTGGTTAAATAAAGTTAAATTAGATAAAGTTTAAACAAAAGGATTTTATTATCATAGGCATGAATACAAAAAATAAATAAATAAATAAATAAATAAATGACGACCTCCGTGGCGAAGTGGCGTACACACCGGTTTTCAAGGTGTCGCCTGCTCCGAGGTCTCGGGTTCAATTCCCGGACGGGTCAATGTAGAAAAAAATGTGTTTTTCTACATTTTCTCGGGTCTGGGTGTTTGTGGTACCTTCGTTGTTTCTGGTTTCCAAAATACGAATGCTTTAAATAGTTATTCAAATTGGGATCAGGACAATGTATGTGATGTTGTCCACATTTATTATTTATTATTTATTTTATAAATAAATAAATCAATCAATCAATCAATCAATCAATCAATCAATCAATCAATCAATCAACCAATCAATCAATCAATCAATCAATCAATCAATCCAATCAATCAATCAATCAATCAATCAATCAATCAATCGATCAATCAATCAATCAATCAATCAATCAATAAATTATTTCACTTAACCTTTTTGCTATCGTCTGAACCAACCGTGGTAGGGGCAAGAAAAAGATGGCGCGTAACCGAAAAATGTGACGCTTAAAATGTGACGCTGTGAAAATGTAACGCTGTGACGCGCAACCGAAAAACGTGTCGGTAATTTTTTTTCCAACGCCGATAAAGAAGTTTCACTTCAAAAACTTTTCTTCATTGGCATAATTTATCTTTTATTACCAGCTGATCAAGAATAAAAAGAAAATTGTTGATATTGAAGTCTTCGTCCCAAGATAATCATTATCATCATCTCAGCCAAAATAGGCTTACTGCTGGCCATAGGTTTCCCCTAAGGATCTCCACAACGATCGGTTGAGCACCAACCGCATCCAGTAGCTACCTGCGACCTTCGCCAGATCGTTGAACGTTGGCCTACCCAGAGATCCTCTCCACCCCAGCGGCCATCGGTTCTTCTCAATTTCTATGTGTCCCGCCCACTGCCACTTTAGCTCCTCAATTATTATTCTTCGAGCGCTGTCGGCTATCTTAGTTCTGGTTCTGGTTATTAGGGAGCTGAATCAATCCTAAAAATGGTGTAAAAATTTGGCAAAAAAACTCAATCTCTTTGAAATTATCTTGTAAAATGGGTCTAGTAATAATTCGATGCCTACAATATTAGGTAATAGTTCTATTTATTACATTGAATGCAACGTGAAACAAGTCTACAATGCACTTTTTAATATACTGTAATTGGCTTAAGTTATTATTTAAATTTCAAACATTTAACTAAATAGCCATGCCACATTCCAATAAAAGTTATTTGATTCAACGAACCGTAATATTTTTTATAATAAGCTCACGGTCAAATTAAGTTCCTACATATGTGTACAAAAATGGTACACTAACTATAAATGGTACACTAACTAAAAATGGTGACTATTAACAAACTTATAGACTTTAAATTTGTTTCTGCAACGTCAAAAGCTACACCAGAGGTTTTTGCAAAATGTTTTTGCAATTTTCCAACAACTCTTTTTTCAAATGCACATTTCCAATCTTATTAACCTTACTAAGTAATATTATGTGCAAAAGTTTGAATGGATCTTTGTTACTCAAATACGCCAGAACTGCAGAATGGATCTAGGTGAAATGAAGAACAGAGTTAGATTATAGGCTGAAATAGCAGAATAGGCTACATATTGTAACCCGAAAGAAATCCAGCTGATACAACAGCTAGCACAAATTAAAGGTTTCTTAAAGTAGATAAGTTAGGACGACCGCACAAGCCTCGGTCTAAGCCTACGGAGATACTTATTCCTTGCCAGCCCCCCTCGATCACATTTATTATTTACTAGCTGTTGCCTGCGACTTCGTCCGCGTTATTTCTCTTATTATGATCGCGATTAATAAATTTTTAAAAGATAGCTAATACTGTCGCGGTCATTTTTTCTTTCATATATGTTTTTTGGGTAACTTGAACCGTTTACGCAGCTGCGCACCCAACGGAAGCCTTTAAATATGAATTATTTTAACCCTTCAACTTTATAATATTAGTACAGATTAATAAGGCACAGCTACAAAAAACAAACCAAACACAATACATAAGATAACACTAATTACACATACTTAGTATGAAATCCGATAACAGCCGAGCACAACATTCACATCAAAACAATACATTAAAAATTACACTTGAAGACACTACAGTTAATCTAACAACTATTCTTATTCACCTTTTGTTCGCAAACTCTCATGTATGATTGGAGAGTTTGACTGAAAAGGTCCAGGTCCTTACTAACACAGTTGAAGGTTCTGTATCATGCGGTAGATAGGGTTATTATGTGTGACATTATTGCGAGTGACCGGTAAAGAGAACAGATTTTGGGTTCTTGCACTACCTATTTTAAGCGAAAGTTGACTTAGCAGCTCGGGTGAATCCTATTTAGCATTAATTATTTTGAACAATGTCGAGAATTCCACCATCCTGCGTCTTTGAGAGAGAGATTAAATAATTTACTTTATTTGATATTTTAGCAACTTAATTGCACTTATAATATCAGTATATAAACTTGAAAAATTTTGTCTCAGGCGGGACTCGAACCCGCATCTTCTCGCATGCCGGGCGGGCGCCATACCATTAGGCCACCGAGACACTGCGACACGGCGCGAATTTTTCAAGCATGTTCTTACGCTGTGAGCCAGCGTGCGAGGAGATGCGGGTTCGAGTCCCGCCTGAGACAAAATTTTTCAAGTTTATATACTGATATTAAATAATTTGTTAGTCTTGACTCGTAGGTTGGAAACCTGCGCCTAACACTGCATCTTGCACTCAGAATTCGAAGAAAGCGTTTCTGGACGGATTCAATTCGAAGTATGTGGCACAGGTAAATGGGAGACCAAACAATTGAGCAATACACCAAAATGCTTCTTCTAACTATCGTTACAAACACAAAAACAATACTATTTGACTATTTAAAGACACTAGACTCGATTTCAAGCTAATTCCAATGTCTAATTTATTTGGTTCCATTAAATTTTACGAAGATATGAATAGATCCTCGTTAGATCGTCGGTCCACCTGATAAAAAGTGTCGTTAGGGCTCAGGGCTAAGGGCTCACAGACATAAACACGATACGACGTCGCTTTGACGCCCCGTTTTATGGAAATCTACATAGTAAAAAACCACAAAACGACGCGACGTCGCGCGTCGTGCGTTGTGACACGTTACGACGCCGTTTCATAGAAATGTACATAGTAAAAAACCCCAAAACGACGTCGCAACGAGACGACGCGTATCGTGTTTATGTGTGTGAGCCCTTAGATTCGACGTGAACTCTTTCTTTAAATTCGATCTGTATTATACGTTTATGTACTATATTATTTTTCAACTGGTCTGTTTTGTCCTCTAGTGATTTCGTACAGGTTAACTATTGGTAAGTATGTTAAAATACATCCTATTCAAATAAATTGGACATCATTACTGTCATTATATTATGTAGCTACTTACCTACCTATGGGAAAACTGTTACAATGTTTAAATTTATTTATTACAGTCAATTGAAAATATTGGTTTATATGGGTTTATCATTTTGATACAACATTTTCTTATGTTCAATCATGAGTCTGATGCTTATGATCATGATTTTAGTTGCTTCTTTTACTTTTCAAATTATCCATATGAAGCAGGATCGAAACTTTGTAAGTGATTTTTGCTTACTTAATCTAATAATAATAGAACCTAATATACAAACTTTTTGACTAATAATAAGTATGACCTAGGTAAACCGTAACGAAACGAATCGGCGCTCCGCAAAGTGACGGAACAAACATGACGACGCGTACTCCACTATGAAGTTCAATTATTAGCAAACCTCCTAAAAAAATTGCTCAATTTAACTATGTCACCTAAATTAATTTCTAGGGTAAATTCAATTTAAATGTTGAAACATTTGTAACCTGTAAAGGACCGAAACGGGATGACTGTGGTACTATTATTACTGGGAGGATTAACAGAACTACTGTTGACTATAACTTAACTTTAACTCGACCAGTGACGTTAACAAAAGTAAGTATAAACAAACTCTAATTAGTACTTATAGTTTACTAGCTATCTGTCCTGGCTTAAGGGGACTACTATGTGCGGCCCCCAATTTATTTAATTTTATTACTTCTAAACAAAATCAATTCTCAAAAAACTAGAACAGTCTCATTTTAGCAAATACCTCTAGTATTTATGGAGTCACAGTAAACTTTTCATTTAGTTGTTTATAAAGTCGAATTAGAATTTGTCGCTAACGTCAAAAGCGGCCGCTTTTAGCAATAATGTACATATACAATAAGAAAGAATGCCAGAATGAAAAGCAGTTAACAGTGATTCAATAATAGAGGTATTTTTTTCCGACTATTACACCATCGATTATGTTACATCAATGTCTTTCACTAATTATCCTTTTATTTATTAGGGTAGCAATTCAGAAATGACAATCCTGTCTGATAGTGCCATAGTTTATTAAGAACGGGTGCGTGTCTCCACAAGTTTTTTTAAAATTGATAGCACACCTTCAAACTTCAGGGTAAAGTGACAGCCCGGACAAACGGAACCGACTTCTTAAGACTGCAAATCAAGAAACCTTGTGACCATCTGTTTATGAAACAAATAATGCATACAACACTAAATGCTTCACAAAATTGCGTTATAAAGGCAGTAAGTACGCTGACCCAGGTATCTTTACTCTAAAAAATTCTCAAAATTGGTACATCATTTCATTTGCCAACAATTTTATTTGTCAAAAAGGTTTTGGAAGGGTGTCAAACCTATTTGTCTAAGTATATAAACTTGTAAAATTATGTCTCAGGCGGGACTCGAACCCGCCCCTCCTCGCAGTCCCGCCTGAGACATGATTTTTCAAGTTTATATACCGATACATAATTGCAATTTAATTGCTAAAATATCAAATAAACTATTTGTTTAAGGTTTTGATCTATACACTAATAGACCAAGAAAAAGCATCGAAATCTCTCCACCTGTACAAAGTATTATACGTGGTCAGTTGATAAAATACGACAAAGGACTGTACATGCCAAGATATAGCTCACAAATTCCATCCACCACCATTCTTATTGTAATCAACCGATTCCCATGTCTCACACTGACGAGACGATACCTGTATAAACATCCAAATAATGGTACATATAAATATTACACTATAATAACAGGAGCTCAAAGTATAAATAATTCTTACAGGGCTACTACCATGTAGTACTTGATATCAACAAGGTCGCTCAGACATATTACGGAGGTGCGTTTCTCTTCGGGCATTTTACCTTCAAGGCCCTCTTTATGTCGGACGACTGCAACGTGTCTTGCACTGAAATCGGCGTTACCTTTGCTCCGAAGATCACCTAAGCGTATTATTTAAGAGTGCGTAACAAAGATGGGCAAGCAGACAGTAAAACCTTATCTACAGAAACATTTAAATTAAGAAAAAATTAAAACATTTAACTTCATACATTTTTATTGATTTTTATTCATATAAACTTTATGTATTTTGGGATTGCTTGCATCTCTTACAGATTGATCGCCTTATTGTTTTTTATGTAGAAAATCATTGAATAGGCGGTGTAAATTTAAAATAAAATTCATTGAATAAAATCTTTAACTGCTTAAGGATCCCACAATCTCACAAAATGTTGAATCCACTACAAAATATTTCTTGGCTGAATGGTATGAGCCGTTTGCGCAGTCGTCCGGTAAGCGGTATGAGTCTTACCTAAAGCAGTCAATATTTATTGTACTTTCAATTACACAGGCAATTTGAGCATTAAAACAGTTACAAAACTTAGGGAAAAATTTTTCACTATTTTAACAAAGCTAAGTAATTTAATATCTAATAATGTCGCACTGGTGCTATGTAGCATACTCATTCTGACTCTCACTTCTAACAATGTATCTATACCTAGCGATTGACCATGTCGTGTGAGGTAACAAATGCAATACATAATTAGTTCTACATTAGTTCTCTTGGAAATATGTCATCACTTTACTTAATTCAAAGTCACATGAGAGCACAAAC
Organism: Anania crocealis; assembly: GCA_949315895.1. Lineage (NCBI taxonomy): Eukaryota > Metazoa > Arthropoda > Insecta > Lepidoptera > Crambidae > Anania > Anania crocealis. The sequence goes on from OX438856.1 coordinate 7,052,604, forward strand.
ATGACATTTGGGCCAGTTTTTCAATAAAACAAAAACAGAAAACATTACAAATCGCTTGTTTTCCGATAGAACTAATGTAGCACTCATTACATATTGCATTTGTTACCTAACACGACATGGTCAATCACTAGGTATAGCTACATCTTCTAGCACGCTTCTACAGATATCTACTTGCATAATTAATAAGTATTTCAGAAACAATTGTAATTTCATAGCAATACATTTTGGTAGACAGTTATTGTACTATATACTCAATCTGATTTTGTTTTTTATTTTAAACTTATTTTTAAGAAGTTTCTCAATGGTTTAAGTCACGGGTTTATGAATCTAAATCTGTTTATGTTGCAGCATAAAAATAATAACGGTTAACTTATTCTTTTTTTACTTTAGCATATACTTATTATACATATTAACTAATTAAATGTTGTCATCTAACTGTTGTCTTTCGTTAATCATCAGATCAAACCACAATTGTTTTACAGGTTTAAACTGTGTATTTAAAATAAATAATCGATAAGTTAAATCCTGCTCGAAGGTCAAACAATGCAAGACCTTCAAATGCTTTGAAGAGGGTGACACTTCATTCGGATTGATAATGTTGTTATTGAAGTTAAATATTATAAATAATTTTAATTAAATCTCAATAGATAGTGGAGTATAGGTACTAATTCAATAGAAGTTATATAACTTTTAACGACCTGTTATCAATGTTACACCCAAATAAATTAAAATAGGTTTTTTATAAATGCCGAAACACCTACATTAAAATACTTTTCTTCACTGTAATACCATAACATTACCTTTTATTAACATCTGATCAAGAATGGAAAATTTTTGAGATTTGTGTTCTTAGTAGGTACTTACTCTGAAAATAGTCTGCATAGTCAAAATGCTACTAGACCAGAGCATAGAACCAATACGTCTATTTTTTTGTCTCGAAATCATCGGTTATACCTTTTCATTAGAAGAAACTTAGAACTAAAATCAAACTTCTGTTAACGTAAAAAAATACTGTGTGTGTATTTGACAATTTCAAGAAAAACAAAATTGATAGGGTATTTCTCCTTTACCTAGGCATGAAATTTGGTGAGTAATACCCTTAAATCTTAACTATACATTTGTAAAAACTATAAACTTGGACCGTACTGCGAGACTCGATTCCTGAACTTTTTATGAGGGTTCCGTGGCCGAATGGCAAAAAACGGAACCCTTCTATTTTCGGCAAGTCTGTCTGTCTGTCCGTTCGTATGTCACATCCAATTTATTCTGAAAGTATTAGCATCATACAGTTGAAACTTGGCAGGTAGGTGTATCCTGTTGATCGCTTTACGCTTGATTTTTTTTAAAGTAAGCAAGTAAAAATTTAATTTTATATTATATTGATCTTAATAAATATTTTCAACCAAAATTGGTTTGAACGAGATCAAAACTGGTAATTTTTGAGATATAGCACATTTTTAACAACCGAAAATAGACTTTTTCATCATTTTCTATATTTTTATAGGCATTCAGTATCGTATTTAGAGCCCATTTATGAAGTAAAAAATGTGAATCAAGTTTTCACTCGAAAATATATTTCGCAACATAGTTTTCAATTTTTACGGTCCTAAGCCTGTTAAGGTATGAAGGGAAAATCAAAAACTTATAAATAGTATCGAAATGAATGAAAGAGATGCGCATCGCGTAAAAAAAAGTGTTGCTAGAAGGCCGTATCAAAAATTTTTGTGTTGAGGCGGACATTTTCTAAGTGCTTTATCTTGACATTTTTGTACTGTTATAGACCAGTAAAAAAAAATACGCCATTTGTTTTTTGTCTCGTAGATTGTTATATTAAAATTTGGAAGGTGGTTAAAATTTCATCCTGTATAACTTTTTCCTTGATACAGACTATGAAAAAGAAAGTTATTTTTGCAGTCAACAAAATATTGTGGTATTTTGGCTTAGTGGAAGTAAGCGGAGCCCTAATTCACTTAAAGCTAGTACGGAACCCTCACTGCGCGAGTCCGAATCGCACTTGGCCGGTTTTTTATACTGATTTAGTTCTTCTGTGTTGATGGCGCTTGAAACACTGCCGAAATATCGGAAAATCATAAAAAACTATTCACATGTCCGGTTTTTTTATCAACAGGTTTATCGTACAATAAAGAATAATCAAGTAAATCCTTCCACCAATGACTCACACCGTTTACTTAGTTAACTGGCCCGGAACGAACCAATTCAAACTATCGTCATGAATGCATCGTGGATCCTCTTCATATTATATTTAAGTTGAGTCTCCAATACTAAGATTCATCACACACTTACGTGCCTTACGAGTTTTTAATAAATCCTGTGTCACGATTGCATTAGGATAAATGGCGTCGTGTCAGAAATGAATTAGCTCAGTGTAATACAGAGTTATTAGTTGTGTGTATCTTATAAGTCTATGATGATGTCTGCATATTGTTGCCTAATATTTCAAAACATTCTCAACTGATATTTACAAAACTGTTCTTGAAGAAAATAAATTGCTATTACATATTGAAAATACGATTACTTGAATATATTTTTCGACTGCCTGATTCGCGACTCGAACCCACATTAGAGCAGTCGCGCGGTAAGCGAAAGCTTGTGGGTTCGAGTCCTAACTTGATCATCAGCCTATTGCAGTCCGCAGCTGGACATAGGCCTCTCCCAGTCCCAACTTAGGCGGTTGCAATTTTTATGCAACTTTTTATTGCATCAATATTAGACCAATGCGGAAGAGCACACAAAAGTTCATGGTAAAGAAAAAAATATAAACGAGATTACACCTCTTGGTCCTAGCTCAAAACAATGAATATCCCATCTGAAATTCTTATCAGTAAACTATTATGGTTAGTTTTGTTATCAGTGTGTTATCAATCGACGCGTGTGTATGTTTGTGACTGTATTTAACCCAACAAGCCGGCCGGCTCGATACTTCGCGGGAGACTGTCGACTATTACGCACGCTATCAACTGGAATACAAGAAAATGGCTAACGTCGACATCAAATACACTAAGGTGAGTACATTTTTATAAATTTAAAGAGAGGCCATAGTAATTTGTCGCAAGAAATGCGAAGTAAACAGTTGAAAAACGAACCGGGTACTTGTAATGTTATCCCTATGGCTCTAATTTCTAAACAAAAACTTTAGCATAAATACCAAATAGATATTTGGCGTAATAGTGTTAATAACTCTAAGTTCAAAAAAATATTAATAATACTGATGAACTTAAAACACTAAAAATATTTCACGTAAATTTAATTACAAAGAAGACTTACAAGACATGTCATGAAATTTCCTTAATTACAACAACGTTAATCCCTCGATCGTGAGTTATTTATTTATTTATTTAAACTTTATTGTACAAATGAGTAAAAATGTACAAAAGGTAAATTCAATTGTTATTCCAGACACAATTGATATCAATAAAATTGTTATCGTGGCACCCGAGTGCCTCCTGGGGGTTGAGGGATTAATTGGTAAAATTAATATTTTTAAACTACCTTGATGATTTATTCGGAGACATAACTCATTTTGCATTTTATTTGGATTTACCCCAACTGTTTTAGCGATTTTAACTTTTAACAATTACAGCGTTCATCGCGTTAAAATTTAAATATTTTTTACATATAGCAACAAAATTAATGACTTAGTGAAGTAGGTAGTACTAATTTAGTCAGTAAATAATGTATAAGTTTATACGTCGCAGTTATCTGATATAGTAAAACACTCCTACAGTAAATTAAGTCAACACTGAATAGGTATGCTCCGTGACATTAAACTTGTTAACGAATGCAGTGTAGAAAAACTTTTAAAACGGTCTAATTGATGAAATTTACACGTTAAATTATAAATAAAAATTATTACAATAAATATTTACCTACAAGCGTGAAATTAAAAACCATTCTTCAAGGTTGCAGGGACCTGTCTTTGGGTAGGACCTGATACAGAAATTACCTGGTAAACGTTTACCACATTGTTTTCTAATCACGTCATTCTTCACACGCTGTGTGATCATGACTTTAATTAAAATGAGTTAATTAAACATAATAATTGCAAACCAATTTTACCATATTTTCGTTACATTACAGTTGTTTATTAACAACGAATGGGTGGATTCAGTCAGCAAGAAGACCTTCTCTACTATCAACCCTCAAAATGAGAAAGTAATCGCCCAAGTAGCTGAAGCTGACAAGGTAAAGACATAGTTAATACATAACAACAACACTTCTGACTAATTTTTCATTAAGATTAAATTATCGTTCAATATTTCAGCTTTTCAATGCTGAATTCGACATTATCATAAATAAATTTCATAAAAATTAGTAAAATATAATCACAACGAAATTACACAAGTTCTTAAGTAATGGCACAAGTATTTTAGCCCTTAAGCTAATATTGTTATTCATCCAGATCCAGTGTCATTGTGAACTTTTTATGTAAAGTGTCTCCCAGAACCCGCATCCCCATGCATAACACGGACCATGGACAAAGCACCGCGCCCGGTATTAATGGGGATGCGGGATCGATTCCCAAAAATATTTTAAAGTTTAAATATTGATTTTATAATTAATTGATACATAATATAGAATTGTTGTCTATTATTTTACCTTTTGACAAGTCATTTTAATCCCTATAAATAATTTTAATTTCACAACAGGCCGATGTTGACTTAGCCGTAGCGGCCGCCAAAAAGGCGTTCCACCGATACTCTGAATGGCGCACCCTGGACGCTTCCCAAAGAGGTCGCCTAATGCTCAAACTGGCAGACCTTTTAGAGAGAGACTCGAAGTACTTGGCGAACCTCGAAACTTTGGACAACGGAAAACCAGTGAAGCAGGCTGAAGGCGAGGTAGTCTGGTCGGCCAGTATTCTGAGGTACTACGCCGGTAAAGCTGACAAGATCTTCGGACAAACTATTCCTGCTGGTAGGCTAATATGGTACATTATTTCAATCGTGACGCTATAGTTAGTTTAACATATAACAGTATATTTTATTTTTAGACGGAGAAGTGGTCACTTTTACTTTGAAGGAGCCTGTTGGTGTCTGCGGCCAAATTTTACCATGGAACTACCCTATTCCCATGATTGTGTGGAAAATAGCGCCCGTCTTGGCTGCTGGTAAGTTTGACGAAATTAAAATTTTTGAATTGTCAAAGCGTGGCATCCACAAAAAGTATAGATATTAGTATTTCTGTAACATCTCTGAACTACTACAACTCTTCACCAGGTTGCACAACAGTTGTAAAGCCAGCGGAACAGACTCCCCTCACAGCGTTGGCTTTGGCTGCGCTGGTCAAAGAAGCCGGCATCCCCGCTGGTGTTATCAACGTTGTCACTGGCTACGGACCTACCGCTGGTAGCGCCTTGACACACCACCCAGACGTTGATAAGATTGCTTTCACTGGATCCACTGAAGTACATATTATTTACACACGAAAACATGTTGAAATCATATTGAAATATTTTAATTTTCTTTTAATGTCTCTAAAACAAATTGCAAGCTTTTTAATAATTTATAACTTAGACTGCATATCAATGGCAAGTGCATGTTTATATAAAATTTGATTTATTGACTTTTGAAATGAGAATATTTATTTATCATCAGGTTGGTCGTATCATCATGAGCGCAGCAGCAGCCGTCAACCTAAAACGTGTCACCCTTGAACTAGGCGGCAAGAGCCCGCTTGTAGTCTTCAATGACGCTGATGGTAAATTCCAAGTGGAATATTATTTCTCTTTATCCTTGAAATCTATAATATATTTAAGGATTGTCCCTTTTCTTACAGCATGGCATGGTAGATAATTCGAAAGATAAGTGCAAAAACGTTTAAGTAATTTAGTTCCTATTCAACTCTTAAACATTCAATTCCAGTTGAGAAAGCTGCCGAGATCGCACACAATGCTGCATTTGCGAACGCAGGACAGTGTTGCGTCGCCGGTACCAGGACGTACGTCCAGTCTGGTATCTACGACAAGTTCATTGCCAAAGCCGCTGAAATCGCCAAAAAGAGATCCGTTGGCAATCCCTACGAGGACGTGCAACAGGGACCTCAGGTACTTACTTAGCTTTAACATAAGTGCTACATATGATAATCATTTCTTCTAATATCCTTCATTTTAAACTAATTTTTCGCCACGGCTCTGACCGCGTGTGCGTGAACTAAACTTTATGGTGCTAGCAAAAACCTGTACTTAATAGTGGAATACAAAGTAGCTATGTCCTTTCTTAAGGTTTATAAGATTTATAAGGTTTATCTAGAAGGCGTAACTGACAGATATACAGGCATAGTTACTTTCGCATTTCTAATATTAGTAAGGATAGTTAGGTACTCTATATAATAACTCAATTGTTATGTTAAGCATGTATGTACCTAAATGGAAGATTACCGAGTCTCATAATGAAGTGGTTTCATTTTAAAACAACAAAGCATTGTCTCTGTTGTTACGATATTCATAAGCTGGGAAGAAACAAAACATAAATGTTGAATTAATTACAGATTGACAAGGATCAGTTCGACAAAGTTCTGGGCTACATCGATGCCGGCAAGAAGGGGGGTGCCAAATGTATTGCAGGAGGTGACCGCTTCGGCAAAGTTGGCTACTTTGTCCAGCCTACTGTGTTTGCTGACGTCACAGACAATATGAAAATCGCCAGGGAAGAGGTATAGCTTTGAAGATTTCTTTTATATTTATAAAATCTCCCTACAATTTGTTTAATCGTTGATTATTTCAAATGCACTTACCTACATACATGTACAAACACAGAATCAACGATCATAATATAAAGGAAAAATCATTTATTCCACTAAGACTGACACTCTAATGTTATAAACAAAAAGAAACAAAAGCAGACCTTACTTAGAAATCAATCATTTAAATAGAATCAGTGTTTCTACCAAGTAATCTACTTAAATTTTTGTATGGTACCTATTACAACATATTTTTTTGCCATACGGTCACACGAAACAATATAGGTACGAATAATTAGTACGTTTCTCTTTAACCTCACCAAATTCATTGCATTTCTATTTTCTTTTCATTCCAGATCTTCGGCCCGGTACAAAGCATCTTCAAGTTCGAGACCTTCGAAGAGGTGGTGGACCGTGCCAACGACTCCAACTACGGCCTTGGCGCTGGTGTCATCACCAACGACATCACCACTGCTCTTGCTTTTATCAAGCACGTGCGAGCTGGTTCCATGTGGTTCGTAATTTAAGAATGATAAAGATATCGCATTGATAGAGAAAAACTTTTTACACCGAATTCTTCTAGCAAAACATCTCAATTACTTCTCAACTTATTAGGTATAATATGCTTGAATTTTACAACAAATGTACCTACTGTGTTTAATGTGTACAGTCCTTTAACCCGCAACCTTGGATGAATTAACCACTATTCGTCCAAGCCCGCAACCTCTGAAAGCAAGAAAACTCTACAACTGTAATGCTATCAAATCAAGTTTCCAATTTTAACATGTCAAAAAATACAGGAAAGTAATTAAATTGCTTATACCTGTACAATTTATTAAATCTGCGGCAGACACGTCAGTTCTAGTTAAAGATATCTAGTATATCATCAAAAAAAAACTTTTTAATTACTTAACTGTTGTATTCTATCTTCAGGGTGAACACCTACGAACACGTAACTCCTCAAACGCCATTCGGTGGATTCAAAGAGTCCGGAATTGGACGTGAATTGTAAGTAGCATCGGTTATTATTACTTTAAAATGAGAAGAATGAATATCTTCCAATTTAACCTCCGTAACCTGACGACCTCCGTGGCGGAGCGGCGTACAGACCGGTTTTCAAGGTGTCGCCTGCTCCGAGGTCCCGGGTTCGATTCCCGGACGTGTCAATGTAGAAAAAAGTGTTTTTCTACATTTTCTCGGGTGTGGGTGTTTGTGGTACCTTCGTTGTTTCTGGTTTCCAAAATACGAATGCTTTAAATAGTTATTCAAATTGGGATCAGAACAATGTATGTGATGTTATCCACATTTATTATTATTATTTATTATTAACCGCAGGAATCCCACTATGTATTGACAAGACTAAGACTTTTTAAAGTTAACCTGAAATAAAGTCTGTAAGGCCTATCTAAGATCCGAGTACATTAGGGGAGTTAAAATTTTGGATGACAATTCCAAGTGATACTAAATCTCTTTTGTATCGTTGATCACTTTTACCTCCGAAATGGAAAATCCACAGAAGTCCTTCCATCCTCTATTGTGAATACAGTTACCATTCGGGGCTGAACACAATGGTTTTGATAGTAATTTTGATTTTTGTTTTCAGGGGTGATGATGGCATCTCCCAATACTTGGAGAATAAGACTGTCTCCTTCGCCCTTCCCAAGAAACCTTTGCTGTAAGCTATGGTTGCTTTACACTGACTGATACCAAAAGAAATTCATGTTTGTACTGTTTGTTATATGTATTCGTAAATAAATCTTATACAGTTTTGAGTGTCGTTTATTTTTGAATAATAGAACTTTTATTTAATATATCATATTAGGCGGTGGTTAATGTACGGTTTCCGACCATTTTTGAATCAAAATCTTGCTTTTCATCAATATCCGTGAGTCTAAAGTTTGAGTTTATAGGCTTTTTCGAATCTTTGCGTGAAGCAATCGGCTCTACCTTTGTGATATCTACATTAAGCTTCTACTTCTACTTAATTTTAAATAAGCTCTGATTTATGTAGCGTTTAGTAAAGATTTAATTTTGTGTCAATGGCGGGAAGTATCTGAACTCCGTCATACAGGTTTAATCCTAGCACACAGGTCAGAGATTTCATTCTATTCTGTATTAGTCTTACTGCGTTATGTGTATTGTATTCCACTTTTTCTGATCTAAGCTGTCTATTATTATAGAAAAAACCTTATAAGGTTCCACTAACCTTAGTGGCAAATCCCAAGCATACGAAACAATAATGTTTAGCCTGTTTTTAAAAAAACATAAACATGTTTATGTTTTTAAAAAAACATAAACATGTTTATTTAAAAAGAGGCTGACAATAGTGACCGAGTTTCTTGCGCTGCTTCTTCTCGGCACTAGCCCACATTTGTCCCGAAGCAGTGGTAGGTTAAATATTGGGACGTGTAAAAGCGCCTCCAGGGGCCTATTTGCAGAAATAAAACTGATTTTAATTGATTTTAATAACGAAAACTACTAAACATAATCATCTAATACACATTTTATAAATTGCGATGTATGTTTAAATCATTACACATATTGAAAAAAACAAGATAGGGTCTGTTTTAGAGTATCAGATGCCAAAACAACAGTTTATATAATTATGTTTGTTTGTATGCTTGAACAGGTATTACGCATATACAACTGCAAGAAATTGTACACAGTTTATTCTGGTTTATTACTAGGACACTGACTTAAAATATAGAATCGGTCTATATAAGACAGAGTGGGTTAAAACCACAAAAAAAAAGAGAAATAAAATGATATTACATATATCACAAGCTTAAAAAATAAGCAGTTGCTTTTCTAAAATCGAAATCATAAAGTCGCACTAAAAAAATTGCCATGACCTTGAGTAAATTTGGTTATCGGTCGCTATCAATAGACTCGTGTGTACGAGTATGTTTGAGAATTTATTTAGCACAAAAAGCCGGCCGGCTCGATACTCCGCGGAAGACTGCTGACTACGACGCACGCGTTTAACTGGAACACACGAAAATGGCTAAAGTCGACATCAAATACACTAAGGTTAGTATAATTTATACATACATCTATAACAAAGTACATAAGTCACTGTTTTTAAACGTTCCGACCGTGATGTAATCGTACTTCACTACGTACTTAAGCTGAAGTACTTATTACGTATGTTCATTAACATGTATAAGCAACTCTATTTACGGTGTTTGATAAATATACTGTTACACAATGTAACGTAACATAACAAAATACTTATGAGAGTGTACCCATCTATATCTATACTGTTCCTTTGAAGAAATTTATACAAATAACTTTCAGTGATTCAGTCAGTGATTTCTTGATCGATACCGATTTATTAGAAGTGACCTATTTCGAACTTTTCACCATTTTGTAAATGTCAACAGATGCTTTATCTTCTCATTACTGTTTAAATCTATGATAAGTAAAGCGTAATTGAGATAATATGGCTTTTAAAACTGTGATAAAATTATACACGCATGAAGCTGTTTATCAATCTATAGTTTCATATTAACATTAATATGTATAGCTTAAAAATTTGTTAATGTAATTTCTTTCTTAAGACGCCAATATCTCTATTTATTGGTGAAAACTGGAACAATAATTATTTATAAAGCTATTTGTTTTCTTCTTCTGTTTAAAAAATACCATTAAAACCACAAACAATTCCACCACATTTCTGATGTCAAACCATTAAATCAAACTGTTTGTTTAACTTAGCACAACCAAAGAATGTTAAGACAAACTTGTTACACTTGTTGTTGACAAACTAAGTTTGTCTTAATATTCTTTGGCACAACTGAGTTGAATATGACCAGCCATTCGACGACATTATTTCCTTATTATGGCCGGTCCCAATAATCTATCTGTCGCCAGTTTTGACATTTCGGAGATAGGAAACAGTTTCTATCTTTGATTTTGCCGTCCAGAGAAACAAAGACAGAAGTTGTTTTCTATCTCCGTTATTAGGACCGGCCGTTAGTTAGTAGGTATGTCTGAGAACATATTTGTACAATGATGATGCTACATAACGTCTAACCATTATTTTATCTATAATTACTTTATTACATTGCTTGATAACGTATATTCATATTTGACGGAATTTAAGTTTTGATTAATAATAATAGTTGATTCAGTAAGGATTTTAAAGAAATCTCCCATCTAAGTTTGGACTGACTAAATTCATAATATTAGCACAGGAATTAATTATAGGTCGGTATCAAACAAATAGGTAACTTTTCATCATGTATCAAGTCTTAATTACTTGTTTGTTAAAATGTTTATATACGATTATCCAGTTCAGTGAATCAATCCGTATTATGTTTAGTTTTAATTTAAAACCTCCCCTTTGTTATATTCGGTTTGAAATCGATTTCTAAACAGCTCTTGGCTAGGTTTGCTAAAGGACTGAATATGGCACAATAAGACAATAGATTCAAGAACATATAAATGTTCTCTCTAATTTCAAGTCAAGTTGGCACACGTATTCTAAATGATAATGAACTTTACAAGATTATACCTACTTTATTTATATTCAGCTTGTGTTTTCAAGTGTTAATGTTGGTAAACATATGTTTTTTATTTTAATCGGTTTTCATTCATTATTTTGCTAGATGGGGTACAGAGTGTGTCTAAATTGTTTTACAAATGAAATCAAAGGTCTTTAGATATTTACTGAACCCTCGATCTATTCCTTTCTAGTACCAAAAACTAATTTGTATATTATTGTAATTAATTTACTATTCCAAACGAACACCAGATTTAAAAAAATTCGTTATCGTATTTTGGGATTCATAATATTCGTCCGGAATATAAAATTAATAACGATTATAAACAAATACTTAATAATTAATAACGATTATAATAATTACAAAGGAATAGATCGAACCCTCAAAGGTCGAAAAGGCATTTATTTAAAAACGTAAAACATACAAGCTGTGATGTTATGAAATTGTAAATATCAGTTCAGTTTGCTGTGGATCCACGGTATTTGCAGTATGTTACTTCTCCATTGTATATTGTGGTTAATAATTGTGGGGCTACTGTAATTCCAAACTTCCGGGTTTGACGGTTTACCACACACTCAGCCAAGCCCAAGTACTCATTGTTGTCAATGACAACATCAATAAGTCTCTTCAATAATGCAGTGATAACATACAAGTATGCTATGGTCACGTTGGTCGCCAAGCCTAATAGCCGGACAGACCAGCTAGTTTGGCCTGACATTTGGGTAGAAAGACCGGACACCCTACATTATTAAGGATTTTGTATCTCAGTATTAATAGGTACGAAAAATTGTATGTAAAATCAAGCTTTTTTGATTATTATCATAAATCTCTGTAAATTCTTTGTAAATGCGAGAGCGACCGACAGTCGGCTCGGCGCTCGCTCGTTTACGAAATGTAAAAAGCCTAACAAAATCCGGACAAGCCGGACTCCGTTTATTTTGACCGGACACGATATCGAAAAGCCTTCCTATGTCAGGCTTTATCCGGACGTCTGGCAACGCTTGTGAGTCACTCACATTATCCAAGGAGTCTTTATAAGTGCACTTATAATTTAATTCACTTTTGATACACGTAGATATAGAACCTAGTGTCATGTAACGGCGTATAATCAACCCACTGCAGGACAGACGCCTTCATCATTGAATTCAAGTCACCACAGAAATCATGGGTGCAGGCGCGTAGGCGTAATCACCACTCTCGCCAAATACGGGTTGGTGAGGTGATGATCACAAACCCGAACATTGTGCGAAAATCCAACACGGGATTCGAAATATTGGCTGGGTACTAAAGCCACTAGACCAACGGGAAATTCTGTATAAGTAAAATATAGAGAAATCCTAGTCATTGTAAGTAATCAAAAGAGATGTCCCAGAACAGGCCCAGACATTGTACAGTAATCTAAAAAATCAAGAAAAATCTACTGACTTTGGGGAAAATACAAATAACTGTTTATAAAGTATAATTTAGCGGCTCAAACATAATTACAATCTAATAAATATTCCTCTCAATTAGGCATAAAAGATGGCGTTTGACAGAAAAAAAAGATAAACCATAAACTCTAAATGTCAGTAGCTGTCAGATTTCCTTTGTCAATATTTGACATAACCGTTTTGCCACTCGTCATAATCTCACGTAAAAAGCTAATATAATCGCAAATATATATCTTTTAGGCATTACATAAGTTAAAACTCCTTGTTTTGTTTGTTATTATTACAACAAGACGTATAAGTAAGCAAACAATATCACTTGTTCGAATCGAGTTATGTGATTTTGAAATTGTCAAAACTGACAGATGTCATCAAAGTGTCATCTGATGATAGTTTTTGTTGTTTAGTATTGCTATTTTTATAAGTTTATTTTTGTTTGAGCCATTAAACGAAGCCATTATAAAGAATTTGGATAGTAACAAAGTGTTGTAGGTATATTGCCCTAACTTTTGGCAATGTGTACAGGTTCTGGGCCTAGCCTCCATATAATTTGGGACATCTCCTTTCATTGGCACGAAAATTTATAACTATGAACTATGTAAAGTAGTGGTCTTACCCACAATATCTGATTTGGTACAATATGGTTTATAAAATCGGAAACGTCTATATAAAAACCATTTCAAGGTTATAAACATTGACTTACATTATACAAACCTCATGAATAATGTATAAATATTTTTTATTTACTAACGGTGTCACTGTCAGTCCCGTGTTCAGAAAATGTATCTATAAGTTTGTGTTTCGTACAACAAACTTAAAAATTTCTTATTAAATGATTTCCCTTATCTTATCAGTGGCAGTTATTTTTATGCTTACATAATATTTTGTCAACACACAGGATAAACTTTTTAACATTGACCTTCTTAACGACCGGGAATCATACGTAAAATTATATAGAAACTATTCTTCGTTCATTTGTCATTATCTTATTTATTTATTTTATTTTATTGAAAAGGTACACCAACAGTACATATATAAAAACATTAAAAACTAAGGATATTGTAACATAAGCTTCTTATATATATACCTCTTACAGGCGTACACAACGTTTATAACAAACAGTAATTGTTAGTAATTACACAATTAGAAAAGAAGTTACAGAAAAGTAGTATGCCTATTAAAATAACAATAATCATGGTTTCGAATTCCGATACCATCTCAGTCTTCAGCGCTCAGCAATTCGCGGAGATTAGCTTTAAATTTTGGTAACTTGTCGCGAAAAACATCCAGGCCTCCATTCAAGTCCCTTTTCATTAGTGAGTTATATTGGGCGCAGCATCTAACCAAAGGAGCATGTCTTCCTACATTCGTTCTGCATTGAGGAAGTGCAAACGTCTTTTTTATTGGCTTACGAGGCAGGTGAGAGGGAACACCAATCGAGATGCCCTCCACAAGCGCATCACACCCCAGTGACCCGTTCAAAAGTCCGTGCAGGAATGCCAGATCATGTACAGATCGCCTATACCGCAGACTGTCAATGCCAAAGTGCGACAACCTTTGGCTGTATGGTGCCCTGTGGGATATTCCTGGTGATAAAAATGCAAGGTGTCTCGTAAAAGCACGCTGTATGCTTTCAATGCGTTGGGAATGTACGGCGTATATGGGGCTCCATGCCACACTTGCATATTCCAAAACACTTCTGACTAGCGCGTTATACAGGATGATCCGTGTGTTCATCTTTTTGAAGCCTTTTGTGGTCCTTTTGATAAACGCCAACATCTTTGAGGCTTTTTTAACTATGGTATTAACGTGTGACACAAAGTTTAGCTTGGAGTCAACAATTACCCCCAAGTCGCGCATCTCATCAACCTCTGACATTACGACACCGTTCAAATCATAATTTGAAGGAAATTTTTTTTTTCGTTTTGTGATTTTAATGTGGTAGCATTTACTAGCATTTAAGCACATAGCATTTGACTCGCACCAGCGCTGGATATCGTCTATATCCCTTTGAATTAACTCCATGTCTCGGGAAGAGTCAACGGTTCGAAAGATCTTCAGATCGTCAGCAAAAAGAGAGAATTTGCAGTGTTTTATGCGCGTCGTAATGTCGTTTATAAATATGAGGAAGAGTGTAGGTCCCAGATGAGAGCCCTGCGGAACCCCTGACGTCGCATAGTAGTGCTCGGACTCAAAACCCTCGACAACGACAACCTGCGGTCTCGCATTCAGGTATGAGCGGAACCATTGAAGTAAGTTACCATCAACTCCGCACGACCCGAGTTTAGCCAAAAGCAGACCGTGGTGGACCTTATCAAAGGCACTGCTGAAATCAGTGTATATGACGTCAGTTTGAGCGCCACGATCTGTGTTTTTAGCGACTTCTGAGAGAAACGAAGCTAGATTTGTTTGAGTGGAGCGACCTCGGCGGAATCCGTGTTGGTGATCGGATAAAACACTTTCTACGTGGCGACTGAATAACGGGTGAAGCAAGGACTCGAACAGTTTCGAAAATGTGGACAGAATAGATATAGGGCGATAGTTTTTTATGTTGCGAGACTCACCTTTTTTGTGGATGGGAACTATTTTTGCTTTTTTCCACTCAGTTGGAAATATGCCATCTCGTAAAGAACGATTAAAGATTAGGGTAAGTGGTGAAGATATGACAGACTCGCAGCGTCTGATGAATATAGGAGGTATGCCATCTGGGCCTGGGCCCTTTTCAATGTCAAGATGTTTGATTTTAGTATTAATTTCGAACTCGGTGAATTGAATATTTGACAAATTAAAATGAGACAATGTGCTTGGTACCCGTTGTGACTCTAGTGTAGTTGCTGTAAAGGTCGATGAAAAGTGCTGGGCAAAAAGATTTGCAATGTCTGGGCCAGAGTCAGCTGTTTTATCGTTTAGTTTCATTTCCGACGGTAGAGATGATAGGTTGCTGCGCTTTTGTTTAACAAATTGCCAAAATGATTTTATGTCCCTAGAGATGCTGGTCTCAATTTTAGTTTTGTAGTCACTGTAACATTTGTCAACAAGTTGACAAATGTTACAGTGACTACAAGTTACAGTACAGTAGTTGAGTACAGTAGTTGAGTACAGTTCATTAGACCATGATTCAAAAGACAATGACAAAGGAACCAACATACGCAGATTTTTGGTCCTTCAAATGTCTGATTTACATGTACTGTATACAATATCGACGACCATTTGGATCAGCGGTAGTTAACGCTGCTTCTGAGCCATGGGTCGCGGGTTCGATCCCCGCACAGTACAAATATTTGTGTGCATGAACATGTCTGTTTGTACTGGTCTGGGTGTTTTCTATGTATTATAAGTATGTATTTAAAAAAAAAGGATATAAGTAAGTTTATCGGTTGTCTAGTACCCCATACGACAGGGTACTTAATAGTACCTTAATTTGGGACTAGATGGCTCAGTGTGGCCCAGTGAGGCATGTCTAAAATATTTATTATTATTATTATTTATTATTAAATATGCATATATACCTCATCCTTATAATATGTAAACATAATTCTTATAACTTGGATTATTCTTATCAAGGATGAAATTATCCATGTGATGAAAACTTTGAATGAAAGGTTTCCTCTAGAACTTGATCTCCAACGAGGCCGATCTACAGCGGACTACTCATATTCTTATTGTCCCAGTAATCTAAGAGACTACTTGACAAATCAGATCATAAAACATCCTAGTATGTGTTCTCCGGACACCAAATACTTATCTAACTTAATACATTACAGTTGTTCATCAACAACGAATGGGTGGATTCAGTCAGCAAGAAGACCTTTCCTACTCTGAACCCTCAAGATGAGACTGTCATCGCCCAAGTAGCTGAAGGGGACAAGGTACACACATTTTGATAGCACGAAATAATACCGTGTCATGCTATCGTAATAAATTATCGATAAAATATTAGTGATTAACTGTTTTAAATTGTCACAGCACACAAGTTAATTGTAAGATAAAAATATTGGTAATATAAAATTACTTGATGTAAGTAACAATAATATAATTAATAAACAGAAAGGTTAAGGCCTTTTCTAGCTAGTATTTAACATATGAATTGTGCACAATTCATGACTTAGCATTCAAAAAGCATGAGCACACATTGACACAAAAAACAATTAAACTTTTAGGCCGATGTAGACTTAGCCGTAGCTGCCGCAAAAAAGGCTTTCCACCGGTACTCTGAATGGCGAACCATGGACGCTTCCCAAAGAGGCCGCCTAATGGTTAAATTAGCAGACCTTTTGGAGAGAGACTCAAAGTATTTCGCAAACCTAGAAACCTTAGACAATGGAAAGCCAGTTAAGCAAGCTGAAGGCGAGGTCTTCTGGTCAGCTAATATCCTGAGGTATTACGCCGGTAAAGCCGACAAGATCTTCGGACAAACTATTCCTGCAGGTAAGTTAATGGCATTTCAGCTAAAGTCATGCTACGGTCATATTGGTCATGCCTATAATATTCATTCGTCTTATGTTTTAGACGGAGAAGTGGTCACTTTCACTCTGAAAGAACCTGTTGGTGTCTGCGCCCAAATTTTACCATGGAACTACCCTATTCCAATGCTTATCTGGAAAATCGCTCCCGTCTTAGCTTCCGGTAAGTTTAGCAACCACTTAACCTAAACTATAATGTTTTTGGTAAATTATTGTCAATGATTTCTGACTCGAAAAACGGTTACTACTTAGGATGCACAACTGTTGTAAAGCCCGCGGAACAGACTCCCCTCACAGCACTGGCTTTGGCTGCGCTGGTCAAAGAAGCCGGAATCCCCGCTGGTGTTATCAACGTCGTCACAGGCTACGGACCCACCGCTGGTAGCGCCTTGACACACCACCCAGACGTTGATAAGATTGCTTTTACTGGATCTACTGAGGTAAAACAGTTAGTCTCTTTTCATATGCAAAGATAGATTTGCTGAAATAGTTTTTTTAATAAAAAAATATATTTTACCTATCAGTTTATATACCAAATAGATTTTGCTCGCGTCTTCGCCTGAGAGTTTTTTGGAACACAGTTCAGAGAGTAAAAAATTAATTGTATCTAATGTAAATAAATGTGGAAAACATCATATGCCTACCTTGTTCTGAACCAAAAGTGAGTAACTATTCAAAGCTCTCGTATTGTGGAAATTAAAAAACAAGAAAGATACCACAAGCACCCAGACCAAAGAAAATTTAGAAAACCCCTTTTTTCTACATTAACCCGTCCGGGAATCGATCCAGGGACCTCGGAACAGGCGGTTAAAAACAGGTGTGTACGCCTTTTCGCCACGGAGGCCTCTCTTTGTCTAAATAATGTGTGCTTTAAAAAATAGCTAAGCAACAACGCCATTTATCGTCTGCGTTATTTGACTTATTACAAAATACAAATGTTACGCTGTATTCCTGCGAGAACTACATAAAGTTATGAAATAAATTATAGGCTATATATTATTCTGATGTCTAAGCTACATTACTTAAAAGTTTAATCAATCTCTGTTCAATAGTTTTTCCGTGAAATAGTAACAAACATTCATAAACAGGGTGTTAGGTAAATAGTATACTAAGCCGCAACTAGCCTATGAAAAAATATGCTTAAAAATACTATGGTGAAGTCAGAAAGTAGTATTATCATTTCTGAAAAAACATATTTTCATACAAATCGGAATCTAAGAATTTTTGTTTATATGAATATAAAAAAATATAAAATAATCATATTAAATTTCTGACTTCACTATAGGTACTATTTATATAAATATGGTAACATAGGCCAGTTTTTGCTTGTTAAATCATTTACCTAACAACCTGTATAATTCCTAATTCCAAACATTCGCAGTTATACTATTATTTAGAAGTAAATATAAAAAGGATAAAGTGTATTTACAAGTAAATCAATTGATTGTGATTAAAAATGACAATGTTTTTCTAAAACATTTCAGGTTGGTCGCATCATCATGAGCGCAGCATCAGCCGTCAACCTGAAGCGTGTCACCCTTGAGCTCGGCGGCAAGAGCCCGCTTGTAGTCTTCAATGACGCTGATGGTAATTGAAGAAATGTTTTTCTAATTAGCAATCTCAAGGACTCCAAAATTAAAATTGACTTATCCCTAGTAAACATTTTTGTCTCTTTAGAACAAAAAAGCTCAAAGGTCTGCATAAATTCTAGTGTTTAACCCATTGACTGTCTATTCCAGTTGAGAAAGCCGCTGAAATCGCACACAGAGCTGCCTTCTCAAACGCAGGACAATGTTGCGTCGCCGGCACCAGGACTTACGTCCAGTCTGGTATCTACGACAAGTTCGTTGCTAAAGCCGCTGAAATCGCCAAGAAGAGGTCCGTTGGCAACCCCTACGAGGACGTACAACAGGGACCTCAAGTAACTATTTTATAGTAACATACAACCATTTTTAATAATTTGTTCTTATTTAATCGTAAGAATATTTTGTCTATTCTGTGATTTTATAAATAAACTAATGCTAACGCGCGTGAAATTCGGTTATACCGGACTTTCGGTTATGTGGCTTTCTCGATTAGATCACGTTCCTTGTTATATCGCGGTCCTTAAGGAATGTTAAAATTTTTGAAATCTCTATCAATCTTCATTCATAACTGAGGAATTATTTATTCCTTATATCTCAAATTAGCTTCTTTTATTCTTTTAACCACTTTGTTAAAATCAGTTTTATTTCTGCAAATAGGCCCCTGGAGGCGCTTTTACACGTCCCAATATTTAACCTACCACTGCTTCGGGACAAATTTGGGCTAGTGCCGAGAAGAAGCAGCGCAAGAATCTCGGTCACTATTGTCAGCCTCTTTTTAAATAAACATGTTTACATAAGATATATGCCAGTGCGAGCTGATACAATTGAAAAGCCAAACGTTCCTATCATTTATATAATCATCAATAGTTTAATAGCCCTTTTTCATTAAAACAACTTTGATATATGATTTGAATTTATGTACAGGGAGGTCAGCAATTGACAGTGGTAATTTGTTGAAAATACGGATACAATTTCACATGAACGAATTACCTACTTTTCGCAGTCTGAATCCTGGAACGGCAAGTTTATCTTTATTTCGGGTATTGAAATTGTGTACGTCACTATTTTTGACAAAAAATTCGAGGTTTTTACGGGACGTACATAATGTCTTCGAAAATGTATTGAGATGCAACTGTTAGTATGTTGATCTCTTTGAATAGCTCTCTTAGAGAGTCACGGGGTCTAAGGCCGTAAATAGCCCGCACAGCACGTTTTTGCAATATTAAAATAGACTCAATATCTGCCGCTGAGCCCCATAACAAAATTCCGTATGACATTATACTGTGAAAGTAGCTAAAATATACTAATCTTGCCGTTCCAACATCAGTCAACTGTCTTATCTTTCGCACAGCATAAGCAGCAGAACTAAGTCTTCCAGACAGAGACCTGATATGAGCACCCCATTGCAGTCGAGAGTCTACAGTTATACCTAAAAAGGTAGAGGAGTCTACTGTGTCTAATGGCTCATCTTTTACAATAACATTTGTTGCGGAAAACCTTACATTAGGCAAAGTAAATTTAACACATTTTGTTTTTCTTGCATTAAGCAAAAGATTATTCGTAGCAAACCAATGCAATAATTTAGAGAGGGTATTGTTAACATCGTCAAATGATAATTCGCCTCTCTTAACCTTTTGGGAGATAAATTCCAGAATTCAAACTATCTCATGTCCTTTACCGGGACTTTGACTATTTTTATACAAAATTTTATTGAAATTACTTTATCAGGATTAGCGTCAAAAGGTAACAGACAAACAGACAAGGAAACAGGACCTACAGACAGACACACTTTCACAATTATAACATTAGGTAAATGGTCATAAATGAATCATTTGTTTCTGTAAAAGTAGCATAACTGGTGGTACAAGGGGTAGTGTGGTGTTTAAGTCGAGTCAAGAAGTGCTGTCAGAAAAAGTCGGGCATTAGTCGAAACGCCTGTCAAGCGTGACTATTATAGTGATATGGATAGACCCATGTTCAGCAATGGGCTGATTAGAGCTGATAATGTAGATAATGAAATCGTAACAATATCTTCACCTTGTAGGGACACAATGTAAAATGAAAGATGCATGTCAGCGATTTTAAATGTTAGTGTGACGTATGGATCGAGTCGGCCAGTTACTGCGCACATCGACTAGAGTGAACGCGTGTAGTTTAATTGGGAATGTTGAAAAATAATAAATTCGTTTTGATCGGTAACTAAATATATATTTTATTTGAGGTCAGTGGTAGTAACTCCCAGGATAGCTAGGACCCTCACACTTTATCACGATAGGTAGGTAAAGACTTGAGTCCGATAAACAAGTTTAAGTAGGTAATAAGTAAATCTTTATTAAATTCATATAAAGTGATATCTAATTATTTCATACGCGGTTATTAATAGTAGGAGTCACACCGCGTACAACCTCTTAAAAGCAAGTTGAATCACGTTAAAGTTCACTATAAATTGCCTTCGTTTTAATTTTCCTAGACGATATCAATTTATCCAGGTAAGAGAAACACAACTAAATGCTGCATTATTTACAGATTGATAAGGATCAGTTCGAAAAAATTCTGGGTTACATCGATGCCGGCAAGAAGGGTGGTGCCAAATGCATTGCAGGAGGTGACCGCTTCGGCAAGGTTGGCTACTTCGTCCAGCCCACGGTCTTTGCTGACGTCACAGACAATATGAAAATCGCCAGAGAAGAGGTATACCTACTACTTACTTAGTCAAAGCTCAGCGAGAATTTAATATCATTAAATCCATCATTGTTGGGATTAAGTCATGTTTATGGAAACATGTACATAACAACAACAAGTTAATCGATGTTTTAAGACAACTTGTAAAATAATTTAGTTTTATTAGAGAAATATTATAAATTAAGTAACTTTTAACCTTACAAGCACTAGAGAGCACAAGCTTAATCGTTTCTACTTATTAATGATAATAAGCTAGTATAAATAAACTCCACAGTAAAATGATTTTCATCAGACGACAAACTTAAAGCAGGTGATTTATAGAAAATAGCTAAACAATTTTAATTTCTTGAACTACAATTGTATTGATATCTATTTTCTGTAAAATATGATAAAATCTAGATCACCGATAGATTAATATATCGGAGATAAGTCCTATAAAGATTTCTATAATAATCAAATAATCAAAGTAGATTATGTATCATCCATCAGTCATCAGCTTTGACGTAATTTTAGGAAATCACCTTTTTGTCATAACGCCCCGTCGCGTTGGTTTAGAACTTTAGACGTTTGAATACCGGGTCAAGATCTCGGGGTCTCAGGTTCGATCCCCAAGGTCGGGCATCCATAAATTTCGAATTTTCGAACATCACTCAGGTTTGTGATCACCAACCCATTTTTTTAGATTATTATTATTATACTATACATACATAATGGTCAGGTATACAAGCAAAATTCCGCAAAACTGTTCACACAGTTTATCTGCGGGATCTATTTGAGTCCCATTTTATACATTAACTTAGAACAACTTTGTGTAATCTGGCAAGCGTGTGATTATGCCTGTACCCATCATTGCTATGCTAACGTGAATTCAATGATGGAGGCTTTTGCCCTGCAGTGGGATGATTATCCGCCGTTACTTTTTCCAATTTTTCAATATTTTCTTGTATATTAAAAAAGTTTGAAATACTTAAAATTAAAATTATACAACACTAAGCTTATATTCATTCATTGTTTTCCGATGTTACGCCATAGTTATACCAAAAAGGTGTAGTATTTGTGTCTGCTTATCCAAGTTTATCCACTTATTAGCTCCTCTGGAATGGAACACTGGAATCTTACATTTTTAAGATTCCAGTGTTCCAGCTTACAATCTAGTATACTTGCCTAATTTCATCGATACCCTGTATTCTGGGGTGATTATATTGCAAACAACCATCCAAACTTCCGCATTCATAATGTTAGTAGTAACATTGTGTCTTCATTTGACCAGATCTTCGGTCCGGTACAAAGCATCCTCAAGTTCGAGACCTTCGAGGAGGTGGTGGACCGTGCCAACGACTCCAACTACGGCCTTGGCGCAGGTGTCATCACCAACGACATCACGACAGCCCTTGCTTTTGTCAAGCACGTGCGAGCGGGATCCATGTGGTTCGTACTGCTCATGTTTTAGAATATACAGCCAGCTAATCTGATAACAGCTGACTTTCAGCTAAAGACCCGATCACCAAGTTCTGTTAAGTCATTCTGCAAATGACTAATATTAACGATAAGGTTGCTCACGAAGTCATGTTGTCAATACAACTTATTAATGCTAGTGAGTTCAAATCTCACTTGAGGCGGTAGAAAAGCTTCTAAACAGCAGGAAATTTCGTAGTTTTTATAGGTACCATTAAATATAAAATCAAGATAATAATCTCGTGAATGTTTTGCGCCAATTGCCTGTGTAATGTTCGAATGAAAACATTGCGTATCCCTGTTGAAGACACTTTAGTTCACGAGCATACGCATTCACTGCTTTTGTTGTTCACTTAAATATTGTTCTTTCGCTTCAGGGTAAACACCTACGAACACATAACTCCTCAGACGCCATTCGGTGGATTTAAGGAATCTGGTATTGGACGTGAAATGTAAGTAGCGCTACTTAAAACTTTTTAAAAGTTTTCAATTCATTAGTCTTTAATTTTTGAGACGTAAAAATATATCTCTTGGATTTCGGTATTCACATTGAAATCACGTTATTAACATAGATTTCAATGTTTAGTAAATTATTTATACAGATTAGTACTTCGCCTTACCAAAACATTAATAAAGTAAGAGTTAATTATTGTGTTGGTCTTCCGTAATCATGACACTTGCAGCAGTGCCGAAATTCCAAAAGCTAATAAAAAATATACATGGTTCAAAAGACCCCCAAAAATAATTAACTCTTTAAATAGTTTTGTATTGTTGTTCAATGCCTCATGTGTTCAAATCAGTTATAATAATTTTGTGTTTTTTTTTTGCAGGGGCGATGATGGCATCACCCAATACTTGGAGAACAAGACTGTGTCCTTCGCTCTTCCTAAGAAGCCCTTGTTGTAAGCTTTATGCTTTACACTGACTGATACCAAAAGAAATCCATATTTTTATTGCCTGTTACGCGTGTGCCTTTTCGTAAATAAACCTTTTACAGTTTAAAGTGTCGTTTTATTTTCAAATTTACATCATATTGTCCGCGACTTCCAGAATGCCATTCCATCTTCCAATCTATCTGCTTGCCTTTCATTGATACTTATCTGTTCTAGCGGGAATGATAAACAAACATCCTTAACTTTCGCATTTATTATATTATAATATATTAGTAAGATTTGGATTTATCCCGACGTTTTTAGGGTTCCGTGGCCGAATGGCAAAAAACGGAACCCTTATAGATTCGTCAAGTCTGTCTGTCTGTCTGTCCGTACGTATGTCACAGCCACTTTATTCTGGAAGCATTAGCATTACACAGTTCAAACTCGGTAGGTAGGTGTATCCTGTTGACCGCTTTACGATTCTCATACAAAAAATAATTATATTTAACCCCCTTAAATATAATTATTTTCTTTTTTTTTGTGTCGTATACATAGAACTAAAACAAAAATTTTATTTTTAATTAAACCTATGCAAATTACATAGCGGTTTCTAGAACCATTTTTTCCAAAAGTCTGACATTTGATCACTATGCGACGTTAGACACTTCCAAAGTGGTAAAATAATGTAGATCCTAACAAATACTTTCAACAAAAATTGGTTTGAACGAGATCAAACCGGTAGTTTTTGAGAAATATTACTTTTTTAACAGCCGCAAATGTAACTTTGTCCTTTATACAAACACTAAAAAAAAGAAAGTAATTTTTGCAGTCAATTAAATATTGAGGTATTTTGGCTAATGGAAGTAAGTGGACCCCTAATTAAGTTAAAGTTGGTATGGAACCCTCAATGCGCGAGTCCGACCCGCTTGGCCGGTTTTTATTATAATCCTTTAGTTTAAGCTTAACGAAGGCAAAGCGTTGCCGTCGGTCTTCTTTGGAAAATATAATAATTTGTACTGCAGGCATTGATGTAGTAATAATGTTTTTTGGAATCTTGTCACCATTATAAGATAAAATAAGAAATGCTTTGAGTGTGTTGCTTGTACAGCGTGTTACGTATTGTCAATGTTGCTGTAAGCATTAATCTAGAAAAATTTCTTCGAATTAGAAACCAGGACTATATATATGTAATATGTATTAACATCGCCTATACAACGTGTTCCTTTTGAAATACCATAACTCTAGGGTATTAAACAGACCATGGTAAAGAATCAAATTGCATATTATGAATTATTTTTCAATTATTAATTTTTTTGGTTTAATTTATTCATACAAAATAATTCTAAAAAGTCACGACTGTTTATGTAAAACACCTATATTACCTTGTTATGAATGAACTTTTGAATGAAAACGATTTACTCGTACCTACTTATGAATGAAACACCCACACACGTTAATGTTTTTTACAAGTTACGCTCTCCCGCTACTTTGCTACTACACCTTACTGTAAGTTTGCCAACGTCTCGCAAAACTAAGGATTCGCCATACTGGTTACATTTTTCAACAAATTTAGCTAAAATTAATGGTATATTCGAACCTATTGAATTTTTTAACTACCTACATGTTCTAGGGCGTTTCATATTATTTTACCTATAGAATATAACCTTAGAGATATGGGATATCAAAAGGAAAAAGTTGTTTAAAATTAACCTTGTATTTATTTGTCGAGTCGAAACATGTTTATAGCAAAAATATAAATAACGTTTAAGAGTAACAGCCCCGTAAAGATACTAGGATAACATTTTACTGGTAAACTGACTAAACGTAGTCAATGTAATAGGTAACAAGAAACGTTATGTCACCTAAAAGCACTACTTTAAATCTTTGCCAAATTCACAGCAAAGGACTGTTGTAACGCTATTTTCCATTTCGTTATTTCGTGTCAATACCACTGAACATTTAAAAAGCGAACTATCGACTTTTAAGAATTTATCGGTAAGTATCTAAGTTAAGTAAGTAAGTAACAAACAAACAAAGAAACTGTTTACCCATTACTGTTACCCATGTTACAATTTGAATTAAACGTTTATGAAAATAACGTTACTTGTCAGAAGTGTTAATTTTATAACGTTTAGAGGTCTAATTACTGAAAAGACGTAATGGGTTTACAGCCAACCTACTGGATTTCTTACTTTAAAGTAGATTAAATAGATTGCTCATTTTTATTTTTATTTGATTTAAATTAATATAATTTGAAATTTATTTCAATGGTTTGGGTAAGTTATTAATTACAGCTAACTGTAAACCTGTACCATGTATAAACCATGTACATGCAAATAAATAACACTACGTACCCACTAATAGCTTTGTTTACTAACTTCACTACACTGGAAGCTTCTACAGAATAATGGAATGTATAATGACTCGCATAGTGATCAAAATAAGTAAACAACTCTGCGTGCCAATAAATAGATTACGAAATAACTTACGCAATCATATTGAACCTTAACTCGATGTGATAAAGCGTATATTCCGTGTGTTTTTCAATGAAACCCGGCAAAGACGAGCCAACTGCAGTCTAGTTGTACACCCAACGGCTGACGACGTACACAAGGTTTAGCGGAAAAGCAACTTTAGACAAACAAGAAAATGGTGAAAATTGATGTGAAATACACAAAGGTATTTTTCCAGTTCCTATATTAATCTACCTGTAAAGATTTCAAAAAACGGGATTGACAAAGGGTGTTATTGTTGCGTTAGTAGTTCTACATAAATCACAAACCAGCAAAAGAACCATAAAATAAGTTTTTTTAAATAATGTATATATTTTTATGTAGTTTTTTATATACGTAGCAGGTACGATGACAATAATTGACAAGCATATCCAAAAATAAATTAAATAAGTTCAGTGTTATGCTTTCATTAAATAAATTATTGATTTATCACCTCCACAGCAATAAACAGCAAATATTTAAACAGCAAACGCTCATTTAACTAAGTTTTTGTTTGCTCTCGTTCGATTACTCGTAGAAACATGTAGGTAGAAGATCATAAAATTGCAAGTTTCTTTAAAATTATGTCTACCTAGTAACTTACAATTAAGGCTCCTTACTTAAACGGTGGGCACCCTGCTGATACTGATGCAGAAATCATATTATCATTTTAATCCCTCAACCCCCAGGAGGCACGCGCGTGCCTCGATAACAATTGATTTCAATTGTGTCTGGAATAACTCACGATCGAGGGATTAATATTCGATATTAGGGTTTAAAACGCCCGCTGTTTTCCTTGACATTTAGTTGGTTATCTTATTATTTCGCTTTTCGATTTCAATTTACGATTTTTTTACTTTTACTTACTATTATTATAAATAAGTACAACGTAGGTATATTAAAAACTATATCTTTAAATATTTCATGGGTACCTACCTAGTTTGTGATTACGTTACCTACCTACCTAGTTGTTTGTTTGTAATATCAGTTATTAAGAGAATAGGCGCAAATAATTAGTACATATTGTGTGTATTAGACCTGTTATATTTTACTCTAGTTAATGACATATTATCAACTAATAAATTACCGAACTAATGAGGGTTTTTGGCAACAAAATATTACCTATCAATGAAATAAAACACGTGTAAAATTAAAAGCAGAGACCTAGGTATGTTTTTGCAAAGGCGAGTATTTCCGAGATCTACCATTATAGTAAATTGATCGTTTCTACAAATTTCAAAATGCGAACTTTTGATGATTAATAAAAATACTATATGATTCTGTTTCAGTTGTTCATCAACAACGAGTGGATGGACGCCGTCAGTAAGAAGACATTTCCCACCATCAACCCTCAAAATGAGACCGTAATCGCCCAAGTTTCAGAAGGAGATAAGGTAATAAAGAGTTTTAATACTCAGTATAAATGAATATTCATTTTTATTTTGTAAATTTGAAATGAAAGTTTAGTACCTACGCGTTTATTTTTGATTAAACCCGACGTTTTGAACACTTCATGGTCACGGCAGACTTTCATTTAAGTTAGATACATATTTTTTTTATAGAAATGCTCAAAGCATTTTACTATCTAAAACAAGTACAAAAGTCACTCACTGATATCTAATTCCTTCAGAACGGCTTGTCTGACTTCTTTTTTGTGTATACTTGGTAGTTCTGAGAATAAGACGTAGGTAGGTATTTTATCATTTTTAATCCCGAAACAATGTACGTACGGTTCCCGTAGGATAATTTCAAATACAATATTCCACGCTCAAAAAGTCGCGGCCTTACCCAGTTATTGGCTTTATTCTGTCGATATTTTAAATTATAAGTAAGTAAGTATTATTAAATTCGGTACTGGGAAAGATTTCCCTTTAAAATATTTCTACTTTTAAGGCCGACATTGACAAAGCAGTGGCGGCAGCGAAAAAAGCATTCAGCCGATACTCCGAATGGAGGACAATGGACGCATCCCAGCGAGGTCTACTACTCTTGAAGCTCGCGGACCTCATCGAGTCCCAGGCGAGATATTTAGCCGAGCTAGAAACCTTGGACTGCGGAAAACCAGTCAAAACGGCTGAGGAAGATGTCTACTACTCAGCTTCGGTCTTGAGGTACTACGCAGGGAAAGCGGACAAAATTTCCGGAAGCACGATTCCATCCGGTAAGTGACGATTGACGATATTGTTGTTTTTGTCTCTTATGTTACCCAGTTTTATACTTATACCTATGAATAAGATTCTAATTACCGAATATTTTCTATCGACTATAAAACAGGTGGTTCTGAATTCGACGCGTGTATATTTTTATAACGAGTACACACACCTATACGCATAACTTTTTACCAGGTTGACAAATTACGACAATTTTTTTGTTCGAAAGAGTCAAATCAAAAAATCCAATTTATATTTTGAAAATAAAACGGCCAGAGTGAATTATTTATATGATTGCTAAATTATTTGATCAACAATTAAATAATCAACGCCGAACAATTAGCAATGCCCACAAACCAATTATCTAGAAAGGGATGCCTAGTTAAATCAGTTTATACAAGTGCCTAGGTTATTGTTTTATTGTTATTGTTGATTATTTATAACTTTCTTTTTACCTGTCCACATGGATGCACTATTCAACAAAATAACCTGATAAGTTTAGAATGTTGATCTAGAACATTATGGTTCATTAAAAAATGATGTTCAATTGTTTGTAAATAAAATAACAACATAAGTTTCATTATAAACGGTTACCTTCTATTCTACAAAATGATTCTAATCAACTAGTATCATCTTTTTTTTCTTTCCTTCTTTCTTTCTTTCATCTGTTAATAATTACAAGTACTTACCTACATTTCTTTGCCTACGTATTGTCTCTTATCGCGCGTTCTCATGTTTAACGTCCTGTCACGCTGTCTCCGATATTTATGCGTGATCAATGTATGACACGAAAAATAGGTCAAAGTCTTGTACATGGCCATATAGGGTTGCCAACCCTACTATAGTATCTTTTTCAAAATTTATAGTATCCTGTAATAAGTAATCATCTACTATTAAGTATTTAAAAAAAAATTAGGTACCTAGTAGACAAGACTATTTAATACATATTTTTAGCAAAGTCTTATCACTTTCACTAACCGTAAAATGTATAATGCAACATGATGGTCGTTTAAAAATATTTTTAAACGAGGATTACATTGACTAATTTCAATTCATTCATTTTCGTCTTTACTCTTTTGAACACAATATAAAGATGAGCGCAATACAGCTAATATTGATTTGTTAAGAGCTGAGTCAATATTTTTTTGTATTTAAGAATGAGATTGTAACGATGGTCTTTATATTTCAGAATAAAAACCAATTAATAAAACAAATAATATTACTATATTTTTAAGCCTAATAAATCAAAGAGTAAGTACTATATTTGATTCAATAAATTTGGCAGCCCTACTCGGCCATGACATTATAAACTACGGGATACTTCTATCCAACATGTGTTGGCCGATTGACGTGCGTTGTGATTAATAAGTACACGTTATTGTTTAATTTTATCATAATTATAAATGAATTAGTAAGAGTAGAAGTGTAAGATGTTACACCATTATAAAGAGTTATGATCCTATTCTAACGTTTTAAATATAATATTAATGACTTATTTTATTATTTTTTAGGTATGCCTGTATACAAATTAATAGGGAACTCTAAAAACGCACGTAAAAATCAAAATATTCAACATGGAACGTCAACAATCGAAATATTTCACATAAATAATACATTTCATTACTTTTAGTTGTTGGTTCGTTTATAGAATTATGTAAATTATCCATAAGGACACAGATAGATAATTAAATATAATATAATTCATTCATATTCATTCATATTCATTTAATCACATTAAATTTGTAACAAAAGATACAGTAATGTCAGTACTTCGAGGTCAATAAATAATAATATAATAGAATATGATATGATTCATTTTCACAAGATCTTAAACTACATAGATTTACTAAAATTTAACGCCGATAAAGTAACACCCAGCGATTGCTTACCCAAATTCCACTGAAATATCTTGGTAGCTACATCATAATGTTTATTATAACGTTTATTCACCTCAAAAAAATGTAAAAAAACATGTAGTAAGTTTAGTAATAAAAATTGTTCATTCTGGAAATTCGAATAATCATTTTCGTTTATAAACAAAAATAACGTATAAAAAATACCTACACCCACATTACTATTTCTTTTGTTTTGTTTGTAAAAGACAGTAGCAATAAGTAGGTTTAATTGTTAGAGGAACAAGATCGCAAAGAATGCGTAAACACGTGTCGAAGTGGGAGCAATATTTAAAGTATACAGGATGAAATTATATCCATTTTTAAAATATTTTTTACGCGTTCAGTATCGTATTTAGAGCCCATTTATAAAGTAAAAATTGTAAATAAAGTTTTCACCCGAAAATATAGTTTAAAATTTTTACAGTTTTAGGCCTGTTTAGGTATAAAGGGAAAATCAAAAACTTATGATTAGTATCATAATGAATGAATGTGATATGATCATATGATGTGCATTGCGTGAAAAAAGTGTTGCTAGGAGGCCGTATCAAAAATTGTAGATTTTTGGCGGACATTTTCTAAGTGCTTCATCTTGACATTTTTGTACTGGGCTATAACGAAAGAAAAAATACGTCATTTGTTTTTTGTCTCGTAGATTGATATATTAAAATTTGGAAGGTAGTTAAAATTTCACCCTGTATATTCTGTATAAGAACAAGAATTCATGCCAAGTAGCCTAATAAATATTTAGTGGGTGAAATAATCTGAAAAACCGTGGACTATTCAGGTTTTAAAAATCTTTTTATTTTATCAATGAAATATACAAAACATGGCTTTTGTTACAGATGGCGAAGTTCTATCATTTACACTAAAAGAACCTGTAGGAGTATGTGGACAAATCATCCCATGGAACTACCCCATCCCCATGCTGGCTTGGAAAATAGCTCCTGCTTTGGCTGCAGGTGATGAATACAAAATGTTCCTGTAAATGTATTTCCATAATTCATGTTCAAATTGCGATACACTGTGCCACCGCTCTGCAAATCGACCATTACTTATTTCAATGGCTAGTCAGAAAAAGGGTGCATCCCTACTTCGTTGCGTCGACAGACAGTCGAATAGAAAAATAAAAACACCAATTACATAAACTTTGTTATCACCAGGTTAAACCTTTTTTTTTAATTTTTGTCAAACGATTTTTGGAAAACTTGACCAGATAACATATCAATCCTATCGTAACCTAACCTATCAAAACCTTTAAACAGCTGCTAAAAACCTTCTGAATTAATATAATTGTTGCTGCAAATCGTTTTGACAGACAAATACCAAAGCAACTTTGCTACGCTTGAAGTATAGAACAGTCGTAAAACGATTAAAATGACACGATCACGTCTATCGTGTGTCGTTATTGCGACTATGTATTTGCTGCAGCCACGATACGCTTAATAATGTATCATTTCGTCGTTAAAACTTGTTTTATTATCCGCTTAGTTACACAGCGTTTAAACAATATATAAATTGAATCTTCATCTCAATGGATGTAGATGCTTTATTTATATTTTTCGAGCCAGTAGTCGATAGCAAAACATAGGCATACGCCTAGGCAACTGCCATGTATCGATAGAATGTCAGCACGCTACCAATGCTATCCACAATAGCCAGAAAAAAAAGAAACACAGAGCACATACACATAGGATATTCGTCCAACGATAAATTACCCGTTACGACACAGTAATGGGAACGCGGCTATACCTGTAGTTAATCGTAATGAAGATTCTTTTAAAATTTCAAATCTTGTACAAACAGTCCACATCAATCCTCTGCTAACAAAGGCTACGTAAAGAGGATAGTTTTGAATTATTGACAACTATTATAATAGTATACATGTATAATACAATATCCTGAAAAAAACAGTGTCTAAAGTTTAGCAGAACACTGTTTACAAGTATTTATGTTATAAAAAATAATTAAATAAATAATCTCGTGTCGTGCCAGGAGCCTATCTAATCGAATAAGACCACCTCATCTCTTCATGAGTGGTAACTAAAGGAGTACCTAGGTGATGATAATTATAACACTACCAATTATCTTTTATTCTTTCCAAAGGATGTACCGTAATTGTGAAACCAGCCGAGCAGACACCACTCACCGCTTTAGCCATCGCCGCCCTCATTAAGGAGGTTGGGTTTCCACCAGGTGTAGTCAACATAGTCCCAGGGTACGGCCCGACAGCCGGTGCTGCGTTGACCCACCACCCTGATGTCGACAAAGTGGCATTTACTGGTTCCACTGAGGTAAACCATTTGATTTTTCTCTGCTGTCAAAAACCTTTTGAAAGAATACGCATAAAATAAGCCACCAATTTTGATTCAGCGCCAATAAATATGATCGTCACTAATTGTTACTTTCAAGAAAATAATGTTCCTTTTTTAATTTAAATTTAACCAATATTAAACAAGCAAACAATAAAAATAACGAATTCATGTGCGTGATCATATAAAAAAGACACGCTATTATCTAATTGAGAACTTTTTTTCGTAGGTTGAAAAATTTCGACTGCTGATTGCGATTAATTAATTGGTGTAAGCAACAAAACAAACTGAAGGCACAGCAGCAGCTTCAACCAAAAGATACTGATTGGGAAATATTTTTTATCTTTTACAGGTTGGCCGTTTAGTTTTAGGAGCCGCCTCTACAGTAAACCTCAAACGAGTTACCCTAGAGTTAGGAGGAAAAAGCCCATTAGTCGTCTTCAACGATGCAGATGGTAAGTACACCGATTCGCTAGATGTATGTACAAAAACATATTTAAAAAAGCGCAAATAGTAATAATAACGTACTGGGGCCTTATTCAGCTATTTCAATCGCAGTTCGATCGTGATTGAATTGGACGATTTTGACATTTAGCCTATACTAGAACTGTCAAAAACCTGCTATTCAATTACGATTGTGATACGATTTGGTTACGCGAAATAGGGTCAACTTCAATTTTGGTGTAATAATTACAGTCTAGAGGGGAGGATTCTGCTATAATCAGTACGGTTGGCAGGTATTTTGGCATTCGCAGTTCAGCTAGTGATGGAAAGAAGACGATGATGTCTGACTCCTTCTGGCAGGAGGTACTCCTTTTTAATATACCGTACCTTAAAAAAAGGGCAACACCCAGCTACGCCTAACCAATAAATGTTTAATCCAAGTTCTATCAGTTTGATGTTGATAGGCATAGCTACGTGTAAGCTAAAATTTTCAAACCCAATTACAGTGGAAAAGGCAGCACAAATTGCACACGCGGCAGCGTTCGCCAATGGTGGCCAGTGCTGCTGTGCTGGCACCAGGACCTATGTGCAGGCCAGTATTTACGATCAGTTCGTAAAGAATGCCGCAGAGATTGCCCAGAAAAGATCAGTTGGGAACCCCTTTGATGATGTGCAACAAGGACCGCAGGTACTAATACAAATTTTGCTTAGTACATAGATCCTGAATAAAAGACGTAATGTCATCCCGTATTAGTCCACAGCTGGACATATATAGACATAAGAAGGATTTTGCACAATGTATGCAGCTTTAGTAATGGAGGAGAGAAGACGCTTTTACATATCTTCTTCTCGCAGTACTTCTTTTAGCGACTCATACGACACCTATACGAAGAGAAATGATTTTGCTATTTTATTTCGTGCCTTTATTACACGGCATATGAACCAGTTAAATTTTAAAATAAGTACAATGCAAATAATATGACTAAATTTATAGATAACTACTCAAACGCAAAAACTGTCAAAGTATTTTTTAGTATTCTCAATGGAGTTCAACGAATATTTTGTTGAAAAATTGTAGCATCCAGCCGTTTTGAAAGTGTGCGCCCAATAACAGTATTTATTTTTTATTTATGTAGTTTGATATTTGTTTGCTTAGATATATCTGTTTGGACAGCTAATATGGATGTTTCTTATCTACTACTAACACACTTTCGAACAAGCACCACACAATGCAAATGATGTTATAAAAGTAAACACACTTGTGATATAAAATACTGATTAGAATTGTAAGTGATCCACAAAAGCACTTAAAGCAAACTAAAAATTCAAAGCATGCTTGTTCTAAATCCAAAGAAGTCCAAATACGAAATACGAAACCCAAATTATTTTCTGGTTGTAGATGATTGGTGGATATAGAGGCAAATTTTAAAAAAGTAATCATATTAAGAAAGACTTTATATTTCCTGCAGATTGACAAGGAAATGTACGAGAAAGTTCTAGGCTACATAGAGGCTGGTAAGCAGAGCGGTGCTCGATGTGTAGCAGGCGGTGGTAAAATCGGTAATAAAGGTTACTATATCCAACCTACTGTCTTCGCTGATGTTAAAGATGACATGAAAATTGCAAGAGAGGAGGTAAGAAATAACTCTTAAGTACATGTTGCTAATAGTCGTATTTATAAGTTTAAAGTAAGCAAGTAATTTAATTAAGCATATGAAAGCAGAACTGATATTTGCTATTTTTCATTTGCCTTCTGCGTTTCAAATCGCAATTTTCCAGACCTGTTTCTTATATGCTTAACACTTGTTTTTTTTTTCTTGTTTAGATATTTGGGCCGGTCCAGAGTATTTTCAAGTTTGACACGTTTGAGGAGGCTGTAGACAGAGCAAATGATACCAACTATGGACTTGGTGCCGGCGTCATCACCAACGACATC
Organism: Anania crocealis; assembly: GCA_949315895.1. Taxonomy (NCBI): domain Eukaryota; kingdom Metazoa; phylum Arthropoda; class Insecta; order Lepidoptera; family Crambidae; genus Anania; species Anania crocealis. Next base: position 7,087,522 of record OX438856.1, read on the forward strand.
ACAAGGGCTTTAAGTTTCGCGAAGCACGTCCGCGCTGGATCTATATGGTAAGCTTCTAAAGAAGTTAACTAAAACCCAAAGCTATAACTGTTACTGCATATTTTTCTCGAGACACAAACATCAGTAACAAAACATGTTGCTTTAACATGATTAAATTTTGGATTTATTTTACCAATGTTAACAACAAAACCTTTAATGTTAAAAAGAAACAATCACAGCACATCTAGTTGAACATGAATCACCTCCATCAAGATCATAATCAACCCAACATTAGACCACTGCTGGATTCAAGTCTTTTGGCGATTGCGACTATAGCAAAATGATCAATATTGAATTGCAAAATTGAACATTTCGCTATAAACGCATCGTTTGGCAGGCGGGTTGGCGATCGTAGTTTGATTAGTGGTGGAAAAAAGTCGAGGAAGTAAACCCGTATTTATAAATAAGTACCTAAAAGTAATTACTTGAGTAAAAGTAATTACCTACTTGAGGGACAATTTTTATTACTTAATCTAGTAATTACTAGAATTTAGAACTACTAAAAGTTAGAACTACCAAAAGTTAGCATTCTCAGCCAAATAATACAACTATTAATGGTGACCCATTTCTTTACTTATGCACTAGGTAGTAACACCTAAAGTTATGACTTTACTAAGCAATAAGTAATTACTTCTTTATAAATACGGGTGTAAATCTTCTTCTGGCAGTACATTTAGACCGTTACAGACATCTTTTACGACGCCATTGGATAAAAGGAGAGAATTCCTTAGGCAGGCTCAACATAGCAGCCATTATAATTCCATTATTTTGCAGGGTTAACACTTACGATCACGTTACGAGCCAAACCCCATTTGGAGGTTTCAAAGACTCTGGTCTTGGAAGAGAACTGTGAGTACAAATTAATTCATTCTAGTTTCATTCATTTTACAACATCATTTAAATGTATTTTTTATCAATAAAACAGTTCACTTACCTATATTATATTAATTCTTAAATAGATATTTCACTTCAAAGTTTCAGATTTTATGTACGCTATAAAATGTTCGTCTCTTAAAGAAGCTTCAATTATTTTCTTATGTGACTCAATCACAATAAAAAGAGAAGTCCTATACTTTTTGAGTTATATCCTATAAAATAAAAATTAAACCTCGTAAAAACTATACAATATTAAGTAGAATCATAAATGCGCCAGTTGAATTAAATCCATGACAATGCGTGTTTTTTTTTTTATTTCAGAGGAGAAGATGGTATCAACCAATATTTGGAATGCAAGACTGTAACAGTAGCATTACCTAAAATGCCACAGCTGTAATATTTTTGTTTTGTTTAATATTTTTTCCTATTGTATTTTAATATTACGTCCTAAAAATATCACGTTTGATACGTAATACGGTCATAATATGCTACCTATGTATATCAGTACGTACTTTGATGAATTATCAATCCAAAACTGGACTCGTTTTATAGTTTGTAAGAATATTCTATGAAATACATCTTAATTTTATGTTTAAACTTTCTTTATTTTAAATTGTTTATAGAACATCTATACAAAATTAGGAAACTATTTGACTATTTTTCTATATTAGATGAATATTACGATAGTTCTGTCATATAATCCTAACTAGAGCGACCGACCATTGTTAGAACGGCTTATCACTTTTCCAAACGTTGGTTTAGAAAATACAATAAAGCCCATCTGATTTCTTACAAATAGACATTAAACTTTTTTTTACTATTATATAATTTTTCTTACTAATTATAATCACAAAAGTCTATAGGTATGTATGGATGTTTATTATTCCTTACAAATAACAACTTTTACTACACTAACGCAATAAAATAAATAGGCTACAATATTCCCAAAATTTATAGTTAACGTATGATCACGCACGGCAAAACAGTAATATTTTGCGTAAAATCACGTGACACAGATAATATATGGCGCCTTGGAGCATTAACCCAAGGCACAGATAATATAATACTACTAGTACCCAAGGACGGCGCGGTTGGTTACCATAAAATTTCGTTTATCCCGAACCCAAAACCGAAGTCAATAAGGGCATAGTCGTGGGAAAAATCCAGTATTTGGTAAGCAAATTAACAAAAGCAGGTACAAATAAGACTATATGAAGATATCTGATTTTTATTCTCTATGGAAATTATTAAAATCTAAAAATAAATAAATTATTTACATCTACAAAATTTAACAGTCAATAAATAAAATTAATAATACTTAAAATGATAATTAGCATCGATATTTTATTTAATGTTTGCGAAACTTTTTAACCATTTCAATTATAATAAGATAAAGTGAAACTCAATTGAGAGTAACTTTAACCAAGAGGCCTTTTTAATATTTATGACATAAATTAAATCAGAGACGCAATGAACTGCAAAAGCATAGCTTCTGTCATACTCGTACTAAGTTATTATGACAAAGCTAAAGGAATTTTCAGGAGCATGCAAAATAAATAAATAAACTATATTGATGAGAACCAAAAAATAATCAATATCTAATGATAATTACTTAACCCGCATCTCCTCGCAAGCCGGGCGGGAGATGCGGGTTCGAGTCCCGCCTGAGACATAATTTTTCAAGTTTATATACATACATATTATCACGCCTCCTTCCCAACGGGGTAGGCAGAGACCAAGGCCTTCCACTTACTACGATCCTGGCATACATCTTTCGCTTCTTCCACATTCATCAATCTTTTCATGCATGCTCGTCGGTTTAGAGTACTCTTGACCTGACCTTTCTTCAGAACATCCCCGATTTGATCGTGATAGGTTCGTCTAGGCCTTCCTCTTCCAACGTTCCCTTTCACACTCGTCTTGTAGATCTGTCTAGTCATTCTTCTCTCATTCATCCTCTCTACATGTCCAAACCATCTAAGTATCCCTTTCTCAATCCTTGTGACAATATCTTCTTTCACACCACAACGTTCTCTTATCACACTATTTCTTATCCTGTCACTCAATTTCACTCCTAACATACTTCTTAGCGCTCTCATTTCTACTGCATTTATTCTACTTTCATGCTTTTTCTGCCATACCCAACTTTCACTTCCGTACATGAGTGTTGGAACCAACACCCCTCTATGCACAGCCAGACGAGCTTTCATAGAAATCTGGCTATTTACAAAGGCGTGCAGCGCACCATTCACTCTGTTACCAGCATTTACTCTCCTTTCAATATCACTTTCATACTTTCCGTCCCTAGTAAACACCGACCCCAAGTATACAAACTCATTCACTTGCTCCAGTTCATTCAAGTTTTTATAGGTACTGATAATAATAACTAAATAACTTTTAAACTGACAAAATGTTCTAATAGGCCTCTAGGTTTTATATCTCACTTCTCTAAAATTATTGTGTTAGCGTATTGTTTTTTTCTCTGTTTACTAGCGAGTATTTATATAAAATTGTCATGTTGGCTTGTTTGATATGTAGATTGTTAAATATTTCTGTTTCTCTTTAGCGTCCTAATCAAACGGGCAATCCTCTTCAAAATTCAACTTGACGCAGTACATCCCGCGAGAACTGTAATGAAAAGTAAAATATTAAAACCTATGAATCATTATTTTACTAATTTACTATTAAATGTGGCAAGCATTTTGTTTCTGTAAAAGCTCGCATCTAGTAACCCTTTTTTTCTAGTGCGTAATACCAAGGGTTTTTAGGACAATTAATTTTCTGCGTGACAAAATGAACCTGTCAAGTTGTGAGTTCGAGTACCACCTGAGGCAATCGAAAGTTTCTATTAATAGTATTATATTTTCAAAAGAAACTTATTTTAATTATGACGTTGACGACCCGTTTGGTATTGTGATGCGGTGGGCCGCCTAAACGCAAGGGTACCGGTTCTTTTCCCAGTCGGATTAATTCAGGAAACGATATTTACTAAATTGGCTTGGCTTGAAGGTGTGGTAGATCATCGAGGTACTTCGGAGGATACATTAAGCTATTGGTCTCCGCTTATGTTTTAAAATTAGTTCGGTTGAAGAAGTGGTGGATTATCAAGGTACAGACAACGACAGGTCAACCTACCCAAAAAATTAAGGGCTACCTGTTGGTCTCTGCTCCTGTAGCAAGATGGAAGTCGTAAAACCAAGTCACGACAGAGACCTTAAATCGCCTATTTGCCTTGGAATTAAAATAAATCAAGTATTTATTGCCCGCAATGTATAGTTACTAGCGCTACAGACTAGGATTGTAACCTAACTTCACACAATGGAGACTACCGTTTTTTTGCTCACCAGTTGGCGCCACTGTAGACTGAGGTCCGGAGGTATAGCTTTAAAAGGCGACTTTATAAGATCGGCGCCGAAACATAGCTTTACATCTTGAATCTAATTAAAGTTTATTATTTATAAATAACTATATTTATATCAACAAACTAACTTCTGCAATAGTTGCTCTTTGAGGCCGCCTATTTTATCGCTTTTTCTTAATTCCGCTTTTAAAGCGTTCACATTAATCGCCAAATAATCCATATTTGCGATAATTTTACGAAGGAGATCACTTTCCAGCAGGTAAAATAAAGAAATTATAATTTATGTAACGAAGCCCGCTAAAACCAGTGAAAAGTGAATGTTATTGGACCTCACGCGACACAAGCGCCTCTAGTGGCAAGTTCACTAGCGATAGCCCCATTAGATGTGCGTGCGCACGGTTCATAGCGGGTTGCAGCGTTTTTTAATGAAAAAGTTCTAAAAATTTTCATCATGTTTCTATAGAAAAAAGTTTAGTAACAACAAACAGAAGAGATTCATGTAAAAAACTTGAAAAAATTTTTCACTTTGACCCTCAATATCTCAGTAACGATTCATTTCCCAATTATAGTATCTTACAAAAATATTCGTGTAAATGGGTAGAATACGTGGTATTCGGCTTCATTAAGCCTTTTGTTACACCCTGTATAATAAGAAGATTGTAACGTTGGTACTCACGAAGGCGGTGTATCATGTCCAAGCGTTACCGACCGCCTGTCCAGCCTGATGCCCCACTTGCCACTGACTTTAGGACAAGAAGTGTCGCAGGGAACACCCGTTAATTTGAGCTTTCGTCGCACAGTGGCCGCGAAATAGCACGAGCTCTTGAAGTGGCTGCACCGAGCTATTCCTATAAGAGAAGTAAATGTAATTGTTATTCTCTCAACTTTACCCAGAGTAACAACGATATTAAACAGAAGGTAATGTCTGAAGCATACATAAGGAAAAAAGTTCTTTGTCACATTTTGGAATGTATCATCAAAGTGATTCTAATCCTTGAGCATAGTTAGAAGCCGCAGACTATAGATAGTACTTTAAACTAGTAGTAGTTGTGATTCGGTTTTTTAGGAACATTACATATCACTCACAAGAATGCAGGCACCACAAGAACTCATTACAGTCAGAAAACTGAACCACATGTAGGTACTTAGACATGCATGTATTTACTTACGTATCAGATCCCAGCCAAGTTGCAAGGAAACCCGATGCGTGCCTACCTTCATATAAAGCCAATCTGCACAACTCTATTGGCATGGATAAACACCATCTCATCCTATTTTTAGATAGTGTATTTATCTATCTAATTTTACCACTGCTTTTCGTCTTACGGATGTCGCAAGAGGATACTACGAGTATAAGAGAAATGCTGACAAAAACCTTCAGTCTTCTCTGCTCCGTTGGGAAAACTCAATGATATTTCAATGTAATATTATTGGCCATACTGCAATGATATTACAAAGAAACCATACTGCAATTGCCTGCTTGCCTGTCAGGAGTGACAATACGCCAAATCGGGAAAATCGAAAAGGGACGAATTCCTCCTTTTATAGAGTCCTAGCAAGCAGTCGCAGTTCGGAAATAATGACCAGCTATGAATGAATGATCTGTAGGCCTACTGCTATATCAAAATCAGAGAATAATATCAAATATACTTACGCATCATGTGCCCTTTGCAGCCAGGTTGAAGTCTGCCTCCATTGACGCAGAAGTCCGCGTGCCCAATAAGTCCGGTCTCACCAAGGAACCCAGCATTAGTGTGGATAACATGAACCACATGAGCATCGTCCTTCCCCAGCCTAAACAAGCTGGACCCATACGCATTGACCAGCGGCCGTGCTGGGTCTAAGCCTGCAAAGTTATTATCATTGTATCATTAAATTAATTACTTACAAGCTTGATTACAATGATGTTTGTGGCTTAAAGCTACCATTCGAGTGACTTTTGTATGACCTGCTTAAATGTCCTATAGACTAGTGGCGTCATACCACCATTCAACTGACTTATGAATGAGCGGCTTAAATGCCCTTTGAATGAAAATACTTAAGACGTTATTCCTATACTTAATTAAATTAATATTCATTGTGATGTATAAAGTAATATCTTTATGAACATATTAAAGAAAATTTATTGCACGTTATTTTTATACGTTATAAAGTTCAATAATTCAAAAATGTAATGTTGGGAACTGTCCCAAATTAAAATAAAATCTACTTAACGTTTACTAAACGTAGTAGATTTTATTTTAATTTGGTTTTCAACCCATAAAGCGCTTACATATAATAGGTCCCACATTGCTGGGTCAGTCAGACACAGTATTAAAAAGTCATGATGTTTTTCGGTGGATTCTTGTATGACACCGATGATTGGTGTATTTAATGCAGATATTTGTTGGTAAAATTTGTGTGAAAAAAGTTTTATTATAAAATTTTAAAAAATGTTAAAGCTGTCAATTCTATTTTTAAGTTTAATCTATCTGCCAGATTTGTACAATTTCGGTGCAAGATCCCCAAACCATGAGACTACAACTCCAAACTCAGAACAAAGCAAATTCTATTAAAATGAACTTTGGTATTAGTTATTTATGGGAACCAAGTCAAACCGCGAGTCAACGTACATACAATGCCATCTGTTGGTGGTCAAACGATTGTTACACTTAACTTACACTGACTAACTCTCTCTTGCTTGATCGCTTAACACTACGTGTAACTTATTTTAACACAATATTTCACACGTTAGTAAGACCAGTGTTTACTCATAAGAATGTAAGTAAGGGCCGTATCTCCCCTTTCCATTTTTTATGATGGTGAAGACTGAATCATTTACTTCTAGGCAATATGTGTTTTTGGTTAAGCACGAGTATACTTCCTGACTTTCCAGTTTAATTGGCAATTGATTAACCGAATATTTTATTATATTGCTTTTTTCCTACATTAAAAATAAACTGCATAATTGCGATTTGAAAGAATACAAAAGGGCTTTTATTATATAGATTATTGGTTGAAGTACTATTTACCTAAATAAATTATATTGTACTGTCATTACCATAGTCCTTACCATTTCCAAAGATTCGGCCTAATCTCGTTTTTCAGATCCATCTATTATTTGTATTGAATTGAGATAAGAACCCGTTTTCGTCATTTTTTTTTTAATTAAGTAGGTATTAAGGAAAATTAGTAGGTTACCAATAATCTTATACTGCTTCTCTGTGAGGTGGTTGGATATCATGCCGCAGATGTGGGCCCCTAGCGAATGTCCAACACATGTGGTCATCTTAGCCAGCCCCCCGGCCTGCGTTATAAACGAGTAGAGTTGGGCGGTACATTGCGACGTCAGTCTGGAAATACACATTAACCATTACTTAATAAAGGAACAAATATAGTAAAAATTACCCTAGTTTTGAAGCTGTTTATAGCAATTTAATACAATTCACATCAGCTACTTAGATGTGAATTGTATTTTAAATGTTTGATTTAAGTTTAAGAATGAATACCTATACCGTCATTTAGGTATAAGTGATGAGCAAGAAAGGTCGCGAAATGGACCTATACAACACTAACTTTTATTATTCATCTAAGCTGACTCAAGTAAGATTGTATACTTTGTATTTACGCCTCTCAATCTTAGGTACATATAGGTCTGTTCTACTGAACGTCAATAAAATTGTTATTATGTAAACTTATGATTGGGGCCTGGTGTCCTGTAATTTACAGGTTCTTTTTTTAGAAGCCTACTTCAGGTACCAGTCTCTTGCAGTTATAGGTTTGGCATATGTTATTATTTTTACCTCAGTTTTAGAATTAAGTTGCCTATTTATAATTGTAATGAGAAAATAAATATATTTTATTATTATTTATTATTTAAGTATCAGCATGTATCAGCAAGTGTAATTCATCACGGTAATGTAAAAAGCTGATGCCCGTCTTCTACCGGTACTTATACAGACGCCTCATACGACACCCATAGCCTTTTTTATTCCCAGGCGGATTATCTCACACAGGTTTCGCATAGATAAGAATCCCAATAGCATGGGAAAATCCGTAAGCCAGTAAAAACGCTTGCACAAAAGACAATCGGAACAGATGTGTTTATCTTAAAATTAATTAAGAGTGTATGGTCTACTTTGCCACGGTCGCCATTGTTTACTTTAGAAGTACCTGAGCAACCGAAACTTCGGTCGTTTTCTAATAAATAATTATAGAAAAAAAGTAGCCAAATACGAAGAGTATTTTAAGGGGCGTAAGATACACTAGGTCTATAATTCTGTAGAAAAATAATTATCTCAAGACGGAAAATTAAAAACAAGCCAGGTCTATTCACTGTTCAGAATTTTCTAATATCTAACTTTCAATTTAGGACAAGAAGCTGCAACGGCAAAGGCAAACGGCCGCTTTTTGATATCGTATTTTTTGCTTCGTGTCTTATAATTATGAAACCTTTTTAAAGGCATTAGAATATTCTAGATGCACTACAGGCTTGCACTTACATTAGATAATTTCCAAGATATACATAATATTTGTACCATATGTATGCAAAAGAAGGTTTAATAAAATAAATAAAATAAGTCAACTTACTTCATATTTGATAGAGACGAGAGGTAGCAGGGAAACCTGGTGAGTGGAGACCAGTCCACCATAAAAACATTGTGATCTTTGCGGGATAGGTATGCTGTAAGGAAATCTTTAAGTATAACAGTTTAATATTTATCATTATGTAGGTACTGTATCAGTAGAAATGCCTTACTATTAATTAAATTAAATTAAATTAATAGATATTTAAACCTACCAAGAGTTTGACAAACGTCAGTTTAAAAAAAAGGTGTTTGATTTTGCTAGACGACTTCTTGTGTACCACTATTAGAAGACAACCAACGCCCAAACAAAACGTATATTTTCACCATATAATTAATTAAGGGAATATACTTCATTTAAACATAATTTTAACCCATTAATAAAGGTCATGATTATTTTAACCCCTTTGCAAACGCCAGCCTTAACTCCGTAAAATAACATTGAAACTCACCATCGCGAAGCAGGGTCATCGGCGATTTGCTATGAGTGCCGTTAAATCCATGTATGATAAGCACATTCTTCCTGGTGGGCTTCCAACCGTAGTCCCTCAGATGCGACGGGTAGCGCACGTCCACCCACTGCTTGTGGGGGTGTTCCCTGCTCGAGGAACACTGTATAATCATAATTGGGCAGTTGACGCCTTTCCTTTAAAATCTGGATTAGTTTTAAATATTCGTTGCATGAAATTAATATACTTGCGTTCAAAATCAACCCACCACAAGTCGCTTTAGTTCAAAATCTTGTACTAAATGTTTGCAACGAATTCAATAAAAATAATTATAATGTAATTTGTTAGGTGTTAAACGTTTTAAGCTCTAGTGTACATATACTTACGGCGTAAATAAATAGAAGTTGATCTCACTGTCAGGACACTTCCACTCCCTTTTCATGACACACCTCCAGTATCGGAAATCTATCATGGACATCAAACTGCCTTCTGCATCTGGAACTGAAATAAAGAAAAATCATAAATAAACCATCTGTTAAGAGAAAAATGCCTCGGATGATACTGCGATTTGAAATCACAATATTTTGCTGATACGAATGGTCTTTCAACAAACCTACCGAGCGAAATAATTTTTGTCGACAAATTAAGTAGTTTGCAATGTTTTTGGTTATAAAAGGAATATTATATTCTGATAAGAGAGATTTGAGATGTTTTTATTATTATGTGTTACTAATTAAGCCTTTAAATAGACAATAATAAAACAATTGGTTTTTTTTTAATTTTATCGTAAAATTACATATTCAGAAAAAAAAACCTACTTGGTAAGCTGTCAAATGTCTAAAGTCTATAGTAGAAACATCAATTGTAGAGTAAAAGAAGTTTCCAAAATAGGTTTATCTTATCTGAGTCAAACCTAGAATGGTGTGTAGACGTGTAGTTGATAATTGACAAGTTAAATCCATGTTGCAAATAGATAAATAAAAACCTTACTATTGAACCTTTTAATTTTTTTTTAATTACTGCGCCAGGATTTTCGCAAATACGCATTTTAAAAATCAGAACCCCTAAACTACTAAAAATCATGAAATACACATGGGGTATTTTCAGATCCGCCACGCACAGGTGTCAAAAATATTGACATCACTTTTTGGAACATCTTTAATAGGTGTGTCAAGTAAGACCTTACTATTGATAGGGGTTTTTAAATTCGTTCTAAAATACATCTATATTTGCGGAGGTGGTTTCATACAAAATACTGAATTTTTATCAAAATAAATACTTTGTTCATTACAATTATAAAATTTCCACTTCAAAGTTTTAAAACTCTACAACAAAACAACATAATATTGCAGTCACTTTCGCCAAAATAACGCGAGTTTTACTGGCGTAGGGCAAAACTATTCCTTTCTTTGTTTTAAGTATATCGAATAATGTATTTACTGTCAGCGAAAATATATCTGTAGGTACTATAGGCTTCCTAGCAAGCAAAACGAACACAGTTAATCATTTCGGTGAAAGTGAAACTTATTTAAATTTAACTAGCTCGGCCACTACCTATTAATAAACATTTTAAGGCTATTGACACGGTTACTTAATAGCCTTATTTTTAAGTGTGGTATTATAATATCACTGATCAATATGCAATTACAGCGATTCACTTTCCAGTTTAACATTAACATTTTGGCATAATAATATTATGTCTAATAATATCTAAAAGCCTATTAATTTATTATTTAATTTCAGAATATATTGCTATCCTTACTAGCTTTCCTTTAGATTGCGTAGTGCGCATTCGTTGCGTAGGTTTTGTTATTCAAATCGGTAAAAATATTATTAATTTTATACAAGTTAGCCTGCCTGTTGACTAGGAGTCAAATTGTATAAGTATTTTGTGGTAACTCATCGCTATACAAAACACATTCAATAATGTGTTATGTACATACGAGTATCTATAGATAATTTAAATTTCATGACCACAAATAACACTGCCATAGTTTTGTTAACAACTTCAAAGATTTAAAATAATATTATGACCAATTTTTTTTTCTGCACCGTGACTTAAGATGTAACTTTTCCATTCCTAACAGAAAAGTTATACTCGTTTTGTATTGTTAGTATTGTTTTACTTTAAACTTAAATCACAAATCACAAGTAATGCATAAGCAGGTATTCATCAGAGGATGTTCAATCCACAACAGGACCACTTTCACCGCATCCACGTGGTCAGTGACCACGAGATGCATCAATATGCATCTGTATTCAAGTTTTCTGCCACCTACATACACTTTGCAACTGGTTTTATATCTAGATTTCGACTTATGTAATCAAAGGTGAGTTGACGAATTGATTCCGTTAAGCAAAAAGTAATTTAATTTGATTAAGCTGTCCCTAATAAAGTCCAAAACTAAACATAGAAGCAATCAACATGAGTATGTTGATTGTTGATTACATACCGCTTTTTGTCTGTTGAATAATTGTAAGACTGGTGATTCAATTTTATACTCTTAGTAAAATGACTCATCCTTATAAATGTTGTTAAATTTTGATTATATCGAAATTTATCAAACACGCCACTTCGTAGCTGGTAACTTAAAAACCGGTTCATCACTTGACCAAAGCTGCGAAACGTCGTCATATCACCATCAACTTTGGATGTGGAGCAGCTTACAAAAGAAACAGTGATCGACTTCCATCGATCTTTAACTTATATGTAAAAAATATACAGACGAACATAGAACCTCCTCTTTTTTTAAGTCGGTTAAAAACATGCGCATACGCGTAGTTCTACTCGATTAACTCTTACTCATATTAACGGCAAAATCCGAACGTAATGCTCTGCCAACCAACACGCAATTGGCATTGTTCTGAGCTCAGTAAGAACTCTATCCATTACGTTATAGAAATCAGTCGTGCCTCAAGTAAAAAATACAAAACAATAAAGGTCTTATTATAAGTTGAAAGGCGGACGAAAGTGCTGCTGTAATTATTTTTTTTATGTTTTACTTTTACGGTAAAATCTATCAGCAGAAACTTTGGTGATCGTAACCAAACAGCAATAAAATAAAAAAGTAAATTAGGAAAAACATTAAAAGATCACTGAAGATGAGATAAGGCCTGCATCAGACTATACATTTTTGTTGAAAAATAGCACCTACCTTAAATGCATTATAATTATTTATAATGCATAAAGATATTCAGAATTTAACTTGACGTGCCGGGACATCTGTACTAAAATATATATCCAATAAATAACAAATCATTTATTTAACCTATTTCAGACAAAAGGACAATGATAAACGTATTATGCTACGTCAATATAATTTTAAAAATGTGTTTTAGGAACTTTCCTCATCTTAATTCGACGGCATTTAACATTCAATCTCTCTTATTAGGTAAGTGAATTACTGAAAACAAACAGTGAAAGCAACTACACAAACATTTAAATGATTTAAATCAATGTGTGCATTTTAACTCATGGCATCATTTGTTGCACATTATATGCGGACATTAAATGGACATAAAACACTAGTTATGAATGTAAGTTAGTACATTATATTATTATCACATTGTCTGATTCCAATAGTTCCAAGATACGATACATTATAAATGCGCGATCGTTGTATTTATCTGTGTGATGGAAAAAAACACAATTTCTCTTTTGCTCACTGCGTCCAGCGGTGCGGAAAACCGGTCAAATAGGGATACCGTTTAATGCTCACGGTTCCGTAAATAGAATGTACCGGTATTATTATATCTTCTCTTTGAATGCTTCTATCACTTACAATTCCTATTTTACTTTAAAATACCTACATAAACAACAATAGTATCAGCCGTTCCCATAAGTTGCTCAACTCAGACCTAAATTACAGAATCAAAACCAGAATCTCAATTATCACTGGCTTATCGGCCCTGTAATTATAACAAAACGCTGTAATTATACTTAAACAACTTAATTTAAAAAAAATAAGTTTATCATGAAAGAGATCTCCAAATGATGTGTGTGTTTCCTTCGAATGTGGTTTGCAAAAGAATACCAGCATTACCCCTGTGAATAGTCATGTTAATCCGCGCTGCGCGAAATAGCTTACAGGAATTTTATGCAAACCTAACATGGACTCAAAGCCAATTAACGCTACGGTTTTCACTAAAGCGGAGAATCATTTCCGCATAGAGTAATAAGAAATATGTTTTCATACAAATGACAACATTAGCGGACTGGAGCAGACTTCACAATCATTGATACCAGGTCTTAGGGCTGCAAAGTTCTACTAAAAGGCTACATAACCTTGCCGGAGGCTGTCATCGCACCTGCAATAGTGGAGGAACTACTTAAGTTCCTACCTATATGGGACTAGGCAATAGTACGTTCGTCTTAACACTCTTATACCTAAGACGAATACAAGTTTTCAATTAATACAACTCTGTACAAGGGTTAAATGATTTGAATACTTGATTCTCTTGAAAATGCCTGTATATGTATGGAAATCTCCAGAGCTTTACGTATTCAATACATCAGTGTGTATTCCTTTTGTTTTTTGATATAAGATTGATTTTAGTGAAAACATTACCTTTAAGTTCTTCCTAATCAACGAATTTTCATAAACAAAAATAACTAAAAAGTCTTAATTCATAAGAGAGAGTCCGGAAAATAAATCTATACTAATATTATAAAGCTTAAGAGTTCGTTTGTTTGATTGTTTGACCGCGCTAATCTCAGGAAGTTCTGGTTCGAATTGAAAAAATAGTTTTGTGTTGGATAGTCCATTTATCGAGGAAGGTTTTAGGCTATATAACATCAAGCTGCGACTAATAGGAGCGAAGCATCAGTGAAAAATGTTGCAAAACGGGGAAAATTATTCATATTTGAAGGCTTCCGTTTCGTGCGCTGCGTCAGCGTAAACGGTTCAAGTTACTTCGGTTAAAAAAAGCTTCTTCATCGTGAACATAATAACAGAAATTGACGCAGACAAAGTCGCGGGCAACAGCTAAGTAAGTCATTATAAATATGTGAACTAGGTATTTTGCTGATAACATACAGTGCTGTTATACCGTTATAAATAACATTAATAAATGACCTTGATTTTAGATATAAGGTTCCACAATGAATTGATAATGACGAATAATAATAAAAAATACATGTCTCAACGTGAACGTGACTTGGACAGTAACAGGCTTAAATGCCACTAAAGTTGAGATTTTTACCATAAAATAAACGGTAGGTACAATTACATACGACCAACAGTACATTTAGTATTAAGTACCTACCTAGTATACGTTTTATTTAATTTAGCGAACTATTTGATATTTTTTTGTTTTCTAGGCGAATAAAAATGGAGTCTAAGAAGATATAAATTATGCCTATACATTAACATTATCCGCTAAGTAGGTACTGACGAGAAGGCATCTGGTCTGGTTAACCCACTTTATTTTACTGTGGCGTGACCTGTTTGCTCTATCTTGGGGTTTTTTGCGAATGTTTTGTGCAGTTGGTGAAAATGCTGGTAGTTATCTACAGCTATGCTTTCTCATCCGATAAAAAGAGGTTCCTTTTCAGTTCAACGAGTACTTTTTTTATTTATGACGCTTACAATTGTAAGGAGTTAACCTAGTCCGATTACGTTCAACTGACAAAATAAATTATTACATAGACTTATTGATTATATTATCATTATTTTTGTTTGTGTTTTTTTATCGTTAGTTTTCTGGTATTAACGGCTTTTACTAGTGCTAGAATTGTGCTTGATTCCTGTATGTGTATCTAATAATAAAGATTACCTTAAATACCTAAACAATAGCAGAAACGTTCAAACCGTTTATTTATTGTATTAAAAATGTCATTAATTAACTTTTGTTCGAGTGAAGTCACAGGCATACCGAACTGACACTAAAATTGTATACTTTTTAAGTAGGTTAGATTATGTACTAGTATATTTATCGATATCTTAACTAATAACTTGACCTACCTACATCCATGTAGAGCGCGAACAAGAAAACCAAACATAATCCACAGTTTTTCATCCACATTTTACAAACTACACTTAAACTGTTTATTTTTTGTTCATTATAATCCACATATCCATTCCAATAATTTAAAATTTAGAACGAGCGACATCTGTTGCAATTCGATTTCGCGCGCTTTCGCGGAAGCTGAGGCATGTAGCCTTCGCGGTCTTGAATCTCGATATGACCAGCACAGCACAGGTGACTACGTTGGCGGAGAAATGTTAATGGCGGCGTTGACGGCGGGTCGGCGTGAACCGATTCAAGCAGAACGCGTCCAAGGGGAAAGTAAGTAAATGCTTACTTATTCAAAAGATAAACCATGCTACTTGAATAATAACTTCAATCCTTGGCAGTTATTACACCGATGAAGATTTTTAGATTTATAACTTTTAAGTAAACTAGGCCCATTGACTAACCTAAGTATGCCCTTAGCGCTAGCACAGTATTCCGATTGACCTTTTTAAGGGTTCCATAGTATACAAAGAACCCTTATAGCTTTGCCATGTCCGTCTTTCTGTCTGCCTGTCTATCCGTCTGTTTGTTAGAAAGTGAAAATGTTATTGATGAACCGACTGGAAAACAAAATCTATTAAGTCGGCATTTGCAACGTTTAACGTTGTTACATGCCTACTATGTGGAACCCTAAAAAGATGATTAGGCGGCCTATTGAATAAGTAACATTAAGTTAGTTTTAATATCATTCAACAACGTCCAGCTGGTCCAGTTATTTAAGTTCTCGGAGTACAAGGTTAATTTTCGGACATTCAAACCCGCATTTGGCAATCGTGGTGATTAGGATGCCTATACCTACCCATAATTGCTACGGTAACTTGAGTTTAATGATAAAGGCATTTGCCCTGCAGTGGGATGATTATGGGCAGCGGCCTTTTAAAAGTAACTACTTTTAAGTAGCTAAATACAACAAACATTACAATACTGCTTAAATGTGAACAACAAACAACACAAACGCTGCCTACTGTAGTAAGTAGTAATTTAAAGCGCTTGTTTTATAGAATCTGTAAAACCTAGGTACAACACCTAGGAGTCGAGGCAATACGATCAAGCGGTTTTCTACATTGACTTTTTCGAGAATCAATCCCAGCATCATCTTCTAGCCATGCCAGTCTACTATAATAATAGAGGTCGCCAAAAAATAGGTAATAGGCTCCTACGTACGCTCCAAAAATATCAAACTTCTAAAAAATTTAGGTATGCGCAATGATATTTATTTAAATATCATTAGGTATGCATTATTTATTATATTGCATCTTTACCTTACTCATTTAAATTTTAAAAAATTTAACGTCTTTCAGGCAATAACGCTTGAATTTAATTTAGGTTCTTAATTATCATGTCCATGTAACCGGCGAAGTATTTCCCACTATTTAGTTTTATTTATTGTTGATTTTATAGCGGTACTACGAGTACATTGGCGCCATCTATCGTTTTAAGCCAAAACTATTTAGAGCGAATTCATCAACATAACCTTCAAAGCATGAACGAACGTAAATAGACTAGTGTTATGGTAGGTATACATAATATTGTTTGTATTGAGCAGATAAGCTGCTCAAAATTAAATTAGTTACTTATTATACAGTTCAAATTATAGTGTTAATTGTAGAACAATAGGTTTACGTCATAAATGTTTGCTTCTAACCATTAGTAGTGATCATCCATCATTGAAAGGTAAATATTTGTTACTTGGTAATTAAATAACCCATATAATACTAATTCATAATATTTTACCACATCGTTGAATGGATTTCACTATCATTAGCCGATAATAAGCACAAATAAAAAAGGAAATAGCTTATCATCATCATGCATAGCAAATCAAACATAACCTAACTACTTAAAACTTTCTGTAATTTGAACATACACTTAATTTGTAACAAAAGTTATTTTTTCATAAAAAATTACTTATCTTAAAATCAAATGGCAATTATAATTTCTGGAAACATTTTATTCAATTAGGTAGGTACGGTCGGCCAAGAAAGTGGTGTAGCCAGTTTTGACAAAATTTCACGTGTCAGTAAAAAGACGATAAATACTGTGACGGGTTATTACTATTATCTGTCAGAATATGTTTGCACGGGAAAATCAACTCTGTTGTTCTCTGACGAGCGAATGACTTTTAATTTAACCTTAGAGTGATCAACCACTTTGTTGGCTGACCCTACCTACCTTAATTAATAATACTTAAATAATGTATGCTTAGTGTTAGCCCGCAATGTGTGCTTAGTAAATTGTCCAAGAAGTTTACTTAGGATTCATCATATGATTTCCATTACACACAAATTTATCTTGTTGACATTTGACTTCAGGCGGCCTTCGCAGTTCGCGCGATGTAAACATTACAAAATGTTACCAGGATATGACTTTTGTTAATTTTGTGTAGCTTTGTGGAGGCTTTGATATACCTACCTAGTCAACTTATACAATAAACGTAAATTGGCCTAGGCCAACTTGAAAGTAAGAAAGAAAAAAGGTTTATTTGGTACACATATGAAACAATTATTACAAGTAATATCTACATAAATGTCAACTTAACAATTTGAAGAAGGAAAGTGTAAGGAATCACGTAACTAAGATAATCTTGTTAAAGGTCAATAATCAGGGATTGATTCATCAAAATGTAAATGTTTATTCAGATTTTGTTTACTTGTTCTTTTTCACTTACTGCCATTTTGATGAGCTCACACGGCACAGCAGATGACACGGAAAAATCTTTTGAAGAAATAAATAAAGAAAACTAATTAACAATGGCTGTTATTTTTTTTTTTATTAAATTGTTTATTTTTAAATCATATGTAAAAAATGTACTCACTGGGCACATTTATCTGCCCACTATTATAGTTGTAAGAAGTGAGGGCGGTTAGATATGCCGCAAAGTAGGTGTATAATCTCGAGATAAAAAGAGTGTGACAATAAACATTATTTTCCAAACGACGAACTGCAATTCTTATCGATAGTCTAAAAATGTAAGGGTACGTCACTAGTTAACACACACATTAACATGTCAAAACTGGTCACGCATTATCGGGCTGTCAGTCGATCTACTTGTATCCTAAATCTATGTTTGATACAGCTTTGGTTACAGCTGCTGTCACAGCAGTTAGCGCACGATTGGTACCTACCTATTCTCAATCGCTGATCGGCACTAGCGCTGCTACCAAACAAAAAGTCGTGACAACAGCGGTCAATGTGACGGCCCCGAGACATCCGTGATCACAAAGAGTCGTGATCACTTCCACAAACGAAGCGACGAATTGTATCTAAGAAAATGCAAAGGCTGTAATTGTAAAGCTATGAAGTTTCAGTGCTTTAACTAAGAACCCTTTAATCAAAAAGGCTATAGGTATTTTATATAAAAAAGTATATTATTTGTAAAGATAATTAAAGCTAAAATTGAATTAGTAGTATATTTCCAACTGCAACAACAGTTGGGTGCGCAAAAGTTCACCTTTTTCGACTCCTATTATTGGAACTCCCAAAATTGTCTTTCTAACATTTTTCATCCTAACAATCACAACACCTAATTAATCTGTTGTTAACTTCATAATCCCGAATAATTTAACTTCCTAATTTTAGTAGCAATAAACATCTATTAACCTTTTATTTGTTTTTCTAAATTTTCTCAACATAACCATCATTTATTCAAAGTCATATCTTTGGATAAAGTATGATAGTCGGATCGTAGCTCTGGGCTTCTGTAATTTAGCGGCTAAATAGTATGTACCTAAGTAGTCTTTCAATCTAAGTTTTGAATAAACGGCCCCTTTACAGATTCTACCTGGTCACATGCAACTTTTATGATACTGAGTAAATGATTCGTTTCTTTCTGAACATGAGTATTAATAATCTATAAATTATATTTAGGGATAAAAACGATAGGAAAAACAACAGTAGGAGTTAGAGATATTATTAATTAAAATTTTCGGAAGCATGTGAACATCGTCTGTAGTTAGGAACTAGAAATTGTATGAATGAAAACTATAGGAACAGAGATCATTCGGATTACAAATCGGTAGGAAGAGCAATTTCGGGCTTAAACTTTAGTTGAGCCAATATAGACGGTATGGGCCCCCAACAGTTTTCATGTTTGGAAAATTTGTAAAATATTAAACATTTGCTACGACGCTCTACGTCAAGCAATTGTTATTTTATATAAATACTTACACTAACTGAACTGAATGACATTATTGAAGCTGGTATCCCAGAGCACAGTTTAGTAAATGAAACATTGCCTTCAACAAAACACGCGGAAAATACTTTGTGAACGCTACCTAGTACGTGCCGCGTATAAAACTTGACAGCCTCACCTGAAAAATATTAGTACTACAAAGTAATACTTTAATTAAAAAACTGTTCTGCTGAGTATTGTGCACCAAGAGTCATAATAACATCTTAAATTACATGGCATGTGAAAGTGGTCGTGTCTAGACTCTACCAAATCATTAGGTGGTGATTTGGTTTGATATCAATAATATTTTAAATCTTGTGGTTGGCAACTCTTGTTTCTTTAATACACACTTATTAATATTATTTCTGAGTGAAAGTGCTTGATTACATTTGTTTAGTTAAACATTTAAATAATATTATATACCAACTGTACTACGAAATATTTTTGAATAAGTAGACTTATTTCATTGATTTATTGTCATTAAGGTATAGATCAAAGATGGGACCTTTTTAACTTGATTATCCGCCCCGTAGAGTAGAAAAATAGGTCTTCAAAAATAACTAATTTGAAACTTTAACATAAAACATGAAAATCCATCAATTTTGAGTCGGTTCCAAACAAAAATCGCCGTCGTCAATTATTCATCATACTGACTCGAAATTGGTAGCTTAAGTGATGCTTAAGACGGTACTTTGTTTTTTTGAAAAAAAGTTATATTTTACGTATACTTTTGTGATCATAATGACAACCATATTTATATAGAACTGCTTTATTATAACCAGGCCTGGTAGTATTAAAAGTGCAATTGAAAATAAGCCTATGAATATTATCTTCCAGGTACACAATGGAGAATGATAAAGAAAACAACAGAAGTACGTATTAATTCACTTGAATTTCACTAACAATTTATTCGTCTTTTGTTTGTGATATTAATTTCACCTAATTTATAACACGTACGTACCATTTCCGTTATTGTTGTAATTATTTTTATTTAAAGTTCATTCATTAAACTGATTCTTACCCGACTTCGCCGCGAGTAAGCCAACGGGATTTCAGCAGTGTGTGGGTCAGTTTCAGCAAGTACTTTTGTAGGTTCCACGTTTGCGGCTAAACTCTGAGCCGATTCTGAGGTATCAAACGATTCTTTATTATAGTCCGAATGACATAGGCTATCTTGTGTTAAAAAAAAATACGTGGCAAATGCTACGACCATACATGCAGATACTTTGAAAAAAAAAACTGTAATATTAACGAGTGGGTTATAAAATAAAAGAAGACTAAATTCTGAACACAAAAATGTTTAAACAATTTGGCAAATCTACAGTGACTTTGAAATCACTGCATTTTCGTAGTCGGGTTACAGTTTTTTAAACAATTTATTCTTTTTGAATTATACTGTTACATTAGGATAATAATAATATATGTTTTGGCACCACGTGCTCCAAGAAAGTCGGGAATATAATTTTGTCATAATAATTTGATTTTTGAAGTGAAACTTCTTTATCGGAGTTGGAAAAAAAATTATCGTCACGTTTTTCGGTTGCGCGTCACAGCGTCACATTTTTCGGTAACGCGCCATCTTGATTGATTGATTGATTGATTGATTGATTGATATATTTATTTATTTATTTATTTATTTATTTATTTATTTATTTATTTATTTATTTATTTATTTATTTATTTATTTATTTATTTATTTATTTATTTATTTATTTATTTATTTATTTATTTATTTATTTATAACAAAATAAAAAGTGGGAAAATAAGTTTCACTTCTTACGTGTGTACACTAGTACACGCACAATTTTTTTTTTTTGTGATTGATACTCCCTTTGTTGCTAACCTGTGTTTTTATTTAACATTTTTTTGTTTTATAGGTGTTCGAGTGTATACGTTCGTAGGTAAAGTGTTTTCAAGAGGCATTTAGTATTTTATTTTGGTTTTGGTGCATATTTAAAATAATCAACAACCAACGCGGTATTTACGGTCATTCATAATAAAGATAATAAACAGCAAACGCATACAATATCATTTTGATGTTTAGACATGATCTAATCATCAAAATGATATTAATTTCATTTAAAGTATCCACTGACATTGTAATATAGCTGCGTATGCAAATTCGCAGTACGTATATTAAAAACTGCCTTTAATAAAGTATTTGTAAATAAAAATAGCCAATTGACATGTCATGATGCTTGTTTAATTTAATAATATTGATTAGATTTTATTTTTCTGAGCATGTGTTCTTGATGATATTGTTTGTGTAATTTTATTAATTTGTTGACTTTTAAATTTATTATTTCTAATATGATTCTTAATTCTATAAATTGTATGATAATGTTCTCATAAATTTGCATGCCTGCGACATAGGGCAGAACCTTGTTGGCACTTGAATTCATTGTCTTCCATCTCAATGTACTACACAATGTTGTGCAAATAAATGTTTGACTTTGACTTTGACTTTGTCTATGATCGCCTAATATTAAGTTGAAAATCGAATGAATTCAACTTATTTTAACAGCGTTTGCTGTTGTAGAAAAAGTTCTCACGACCTAAACTGCCAGGTTTGCGGCAGACTATTTATAGTATTTGAATATTTTGAATGTATTTAGAAGTCCACGCACGAGATTGGCAGCTAGGCTGCCTAGATCGTGATGTAAATGTTAAGGCATCGTCCACAGCATACGCATATTCAGACTCTTAGCAAGTTTACAAATGACAATGCTTTTTTCTGTTTTCACTGTGCGTGCGCTGTAAGTAATTGGCTTAAGGCCAAGGAAGACCTCACAGGCGTTACACAAATTTATCTTGACCATATTTGTCACTTGACGTCACGTCTCGATCACAAAATACCTTTGAATTTGACAATGTCTTACTGCTTGACGGGTTTGAGTTTTCAAAAGTATACTGTAGCGGTACGGTACTTATTAACGTATAGAAAGGCTTGCTTTGGGATAAGAGCACCGGTAATCAGTTACTGACGTTTTACTTTTTGTGATTTTAAAAGATGATTTTTCTTACAGATGACTATACGGACACAGAAGAAAACTATGGCAAGTAAGTTCTAGACGAAACATTTAGTAATTAACTGGGTGTGTAACAGCGTTGCCAGACGTCTTGATTATAGCGGACGTCCCGATTTTTAAATCAAAATGAAATGTCCCGCGCGGAACAGTAGGACAAGTAGCGACCAAAATATACCAGAAACCTTTTTAGAGCAAAATTAAAAAAGACCAAATAAATAATTGGGTAATCAATTTCCGGTTTTGTAGATAACAATCACTGCTTTGTGACTGAATATACGTAGCATGGTATGGTATTGATATATTCAGGTTATACCTGCACTTGAAAAGATGATGCTGTGTCGATTGCGGTTTATATGCACGCAACACTAACATAAAAGGTTGTAACCATGTTAGATATGTGTAACAATAATAATATTATGTAATCTAAATATATAAAAATGAAAACTGATTTAATGACTGACTGACTGACTGACAGACATATCAACGCACAGCCCAAACTACTGGGATTTAAAATCTGAAAATTTTCATCGGGCTTCCTTTTATAGTGTAGGTGAGCACTAAGAAAGGAATTTTGGAAATTCCGCCTCTAAGGGGGTAAAAAGGGCCCCATAAGTTTGTATGAAACTCCGTCAGTTTTGAAGCTAAGTCGATGAAAATTGGTATGCAGCTACCTGATTAAAAATTAAGAATGACGTCTTTCAGGATTTTTGAAAATTTAATTTTTAAGGGGTTAAAAAATGGGGGCAAAGTTTGTTCGGTTCCGCGTCATATCCATACTCTTTACATATTTGTACTCTCTGACTTTACTTAGTTTGTTATGACATTCAATGTGTCAATCAGAAAATAAATAGGTATTTTCTTATAAACAGAATGTTATTATTTTAGAATTTAATAATTGGTGCCGAAATGGATGAATTAACTGAATTAAAACGTGTAGAATTTTAATTAAAGGCTGCATTACAAAATTCGGCAGCCAGATACAAAACCTACGAGAAATTTCTGATTATGAATTAAAATTAGTGAGTGATCAGCTGGTGAAGTGACAAATGAACAAATTTACCAAAAATAATTTGGAAGAGATACGACTACAAATAATATTACTGATGACCCACAGTTGGAAACTGAGATTGAAGAAAAAAATAACCTTTAGGGTATAACAACACAGCTTAAACTAAAACTGCAGAGTGTGAATTCTATAGTACGAAACAATTCCATGTATGCAGAAGGTAGGTATTGAGGAGCAAAGGTCGGTCACAAACAAATCTTAGGACATCTAAATTGAACTCAGTACCATTAGACAAGGACGAAACATTCAAAAACATCATTAAACGGTTGGATACGTACTTAAAACTGAACAGATGTGATGATATCGATACAAGGAAATACACGTCAATCATACATCTTTGAGCCCAGAATTACATCAGAAAACGTATTATATTATATTTTTGTGCTCCACGGGATCCTTGTGAGTTAGAATTTGAAGAGTTGGATAAAATTCAGTTAGTAAATTATCAACAACTCAAAATCGGAGAGATTACTAGAAGATTTAACAATGGTGTTTGACGGAACTCTTGTTTGAATATCAAACTACAAAGCTCAATTAGTGCTTCAAGAAAATGTGACACCAATTTTCATCTAGCCGCGACGTATTCCATATGCCCTGAAGGACAAAGTTGACGAAGAAATAATGAGGCTATGTGACGAAAAGACAAAACTTGAAAATTCCTATTGGATGTCTTATCTATATGTATATTGGTACATATTCAGAAAATAAATATCGGTACTTACCATAAGAATGGTATTATTTAGAACTTAATCATTTTTAGGGTTCCGTACCCAAAGGGTAAAAACGGAACCCTATTACTAAGACTTCGCTGTCAGTCCGTCTGTCCGTCTGCCTGTCACCAGGCTGTATCTCAAAAGCCGCGATAGCTAGACAGTTGAAACTTTCACAAATTATGTATTTTTGCTACCGCAATAACAACAAATACTAAAAACAAAATAAAAACTTTTTTGTTCGATATTAATAATGGCAACAGGTAGGCACTTGAAATATTCACAAAACACTCAGTTATATTTCTAACTTTAATAATCAATAATTAAATTAATATTTAAGGGAGGTTCCCACACAAAAAAATCTATTTTTTGCTTATTTTTGCTTGATATCAATAAATGGTAACAGGTAGGCACTACATTAACTAAATTAATGTAGGTACCTACTGTTGTTTTCGTAGTCAATGGTACGGAACCCTTCGTGCGCGTGTCACGACTTGCACTTGGCCGATTTTTGTTTATACGGTAGAGACAAATGTTGGGAAATCGAAAAAAGTGTATAGAATTACACTGTTGTACCTTATGACATTATCAACTATATTAAGCAGTACAAAAATAATTCCTAAACTGGGCATAGACCCGTATCTCAGGTAAGAAAAGGTAACAGGTGTGTTGCAACAACACTAAGCAGCTGACTGGTGGATTAAATCAATATAGACTGGTAGACCATTTGACAAGCTTCCATTTAGAAGATAATTTGATAAACTCCATTTAGTAACGATTTATTTTTTCTAGGACGCACCGCTTTTGGGGGCCTGGCAAAGTTTGTTTAGTAAAACTGCCTTTCTAACGCATCCAAATTATCTTTTTATTTAATATCCTCCATATTTCAAAAAATACACTTTTAAAACATGAAAATAAAACGTTGAAAAAAAAACACCTCACTTCATAATTCCGTGTTGTTTAACTTAGGAATAGCTACCACCACGCACCCACTAATGACCAAGCAGCAGCAATTTTATTAATGATGTTTTGCTAACAACATTTGAAGCTGAAGAAATATAAAAATTTGTAGACACAGTGGTCAGTACAGTCGAATCAGTTCTCTATCCTGTCAAGTTTCTGAACACTTTTTATCCTACTGATCATCCTCTACCATTCATGCCTCGAACCAACATCCCACATGAAAGTTTTGTGAAACTACGTCAGCTTTTTGGTATAAATTTTGTTATGTTGTTTATAAGGATTTTTTTATAATTAAATATTTGAGGGGGTGAAAAACGGTTGAAAATTTTGTGGTTCATTATTTGTGTTTAACATCATATTGAGGTACTTGAAACTTCGTTTATTGATCATGAAGGGAGAATGACATAGGACTGGCTTTTTCAGAGCTCTACACCGATGCTGGTACTACACCGGTCTTCTATCCAAACGTAGTATGCAAGCAAATTGTCTTTGTAAAATCGCCTTTTTAACGCTAATGGATCGAGAAAAATGGTAACCTACTTTGTTGGAAATTAAGAATGTGGTTTTTTACACAGGGCCACTTCTTCCAGGGCTCTACGCCAGTGTTGATCATATTCGAAAAAAGCCTTGCAAGCTGCTTTGAATGGTTTGTTATACTACAGCGTTGACAGTTTTGAAAGTTTCAAAGGATATTGTACTTCAGATTTCATGTTAATGCAAACAGATGTGGTGCGAGCTCGCTTGGACCACGGTTCGCTAGAAGAACTAACACCGGATCCCTAAATAGTTTAAATCGGCCTCTTTCATCCAACTATTGTACCAACGGGCCCCGGTAAGTCGGCAACGACGTATCGGCTCCCACTAAGTGCCCACCATCACCTCGCCCGAGATGGGCACCCTCGGCACCTTAGGCAAAGGAAGTGGAGGAGAGGGGGGTGAATCGTGACGAAAACTTTGTAACAGATCAAAACCCACGCGTGCGAAGCCGCGGGCATCAGCTAGTTTTATATAAATACTTACACTAACTGAACTGAATGACATTATTGAAGCTGGTATCCCAGAGCACAGTTTAGTAAATGAAACATTGCCTTCAACAAAACACGCGGAAAATACTTTGTGAACGCTACCTAGTACGTGCCGCGTATAAAACTTGACAGCCTTACCTGAAAAATATTGGTACTACAAAGTAATATTTTAATTAAAAAACTGTTCTGCTAAGTATTGTGCACCAAGAGTCATAATAACATCTTAAATTACATGGCATGTGAAGGTGGTCGTGTCTGGACTCTACCAAATCATTAGGTGGTGATTTTGGTTTGATATCAATCATATTTTAAATCTTGTGGTTGGCAACTCTTGTTTCTTTAATACACACTTATTAATATTATTTCTGAGTGAAAGTGCTTGATTACATTTGTTTAGTTAAACATTTAAATAATATTATATACCAACTGTACTATGAATTATTTTTGAATAAGTAGACTTATTTCATTGATTTATTGTCATTAAGGTATAGCTCAAAGATGGGACCTTTTTAACTTGATTATCCGCCCCGTAGAGTAGAAAAATAGGTCTTCAAAAATAACTAATTTGAAACTTTAACATAAAACATGAAAATCCATCAATTTTGAGTCGGTTCCAAACAAAAATCGCCGTCGTCAATTATTCATCATACTGACTCGAAATTGGTAGCTTAAGTGATGCTTAAGACGGTACTTTGTTTTTTTGAAAAAAAGTTATATTTTACGTATACTTTTGTGATCATAATGACAACCATATTTATATAGAACTGCTTTATTATAACCAGGCCTGGTAGTATTAAAAGTGCAATTGAAAATAAGCCTATGAATATTATCTTCCAGGTACACAATGGAGAATGATAAAGAAAACAACAGAAGTACGTATTAATTCACTTGAATTTCACTAACAATTTATTCGTCTTTTGTTTGTGATATTAATTTCACCTAATTTATAACACGTACGTACCATTTCCGTTATTGTTGTAATTATTTTTATTTAAAGTTCATTCATTAAACTGATTCTTACCCGACTTCGCCGCGAGTAAGCCAACGGGATTTCAGCAGTGTGTGGGTCAGTTTCAGCAAGTACTTTTGTAGGTTCCACGTTTGCGGCTAAACTCTGAGCCGATTCTGAGGTATCAAACGATTCTTTATTATAGTCCGAATGACATAGGCTATCTTGTGTTAAAAAAAAATACGTGGCAAATGCTACGACCATACATGCAGATACTTTGAAAAAAAAAACTGTAATATTAACGAGTGGGTTATAAAATAAAAGAAGACTAAATTCTGAACACAAAAATGTTTAAACAATTTGGCAAATCTACAGTGACTTTGAAATCACTGCATTTTCGTAGTCGGGTTACAGTTTTTTAAACAATTTATTCTTTTTGAATTATACTGTTACATTAGGATAATAATAATATATGTTTTGG
Source organism: Anania crocealis (assembly GCA_949315895.1). Taxonomy (NCBI): domain Eukaryota; kingdom Metazoa; phylum Arthropoda; class Insecta; order Lepidoptera; family Crambidae; genus Anania; species Anania crocealis. The sequence goes on from OX438856.1 coordinate 7,115,221, forward strand.
CACCACGTGCTCCAAGAAAGTCGGGAATATAATTTTGTCATAATAATTTGATTTTTGAAGTGAAACTTCTTTATCGGAGTTGGAAAAAAAATTATCGTCACGTTTTTCGGTTGCGCGTCACAGCGTCACATTTTTCGGTAACGCGCCATCTTGATTGATTGATTGATTGATTGATTGATTGATATATTTATTTATTTATTTATTTATTTATTTATTTATTTATTTATTTATTTATTTATTTATTTATTTATTTATTTATTTATTTATTTATTTATTTATTTATTTATTTATTTATTTATAACAAAATAAAAAGTGGGAAAATAAGTTTCACTTCTTACGTGTGTACACTAGTACACGCACAATTTTTTTTTTTTGTGATTGATACTCCCTTTGTTGCTAACCTGTGTTTTTATTTAACATTTTTTTGTTTTATAGGTGTTCGAGTGTATACGTTCGTAGGTAAAGTGTTTTCAAGAGGCATTTAGTATTTTATTTTGGTTTTGGTGCATATTTAAAATAATCAACAACCAACGCGGTATTTACGGTCATTCATAATAAAGATAATAAACAGCAAACGCATACAATATCATTTTGATGTTTAGACATGATCTAATCATCAAAATGATATTAATTTCATTTAAAGTATCCACTGACATTGTAATATAGCTGCGTATGCAAATTCGCAGTACGTATATTAAAAACTGCCTTTAATAAAGTATTTGTAAATAAAAATAGCCAATTGACATGTCATGATGCTTGTTTAATTTAATAATATTGATTAGATTTTATTTTTCTGAGCATGTGTTCTTGATGATATTGTTTGTGTAATTTTATTAATTTGTTGACTTTTAAATTTATTATTTCTAATATGATTCTTAATTCTATAAATTGTATGATAATGTTCTCATAAATTTGCATGCCTGCGACATAGGGCAGAACCTTGTTGGCACTTGAATTCATTGTCTTCCATCTCAATGTACTACACAATGTTGTGCAAATAAATGTTTGACTTTGACTTTGACTTTGTCTATGATCGCCTAATATTAAGTTGAAAATCGAATGAATTCAACTTATTTTAACAGCGTTTGCTGTTGTAGAAAAAGTTCTCACGACCTAAACTGCCAGGTTTGCGGCAGACTATTTATAGTATTTGAATATTTTGAATGTATTTAGAAGTCCACGCACGAGATTGGCAGCTAGGCTGCCTAGATCGTGATGTAAATGTTAAGGCATCGTCCACAGCATACGCATATTCAGACTCTTAGCAAGTTTACAAATGACAATGCTTTTTTCTGTTTTCACTGTGCGTGCGCTGTAAGTAATTGGCTTAAGGCCAAGGAAGACCTCACAGGCGTTACACAAATTTATCTTGACCATATTTGTCACTTGACGTCACGTCTCGATCACAAAATACCTTTGAATTTGACAATGTCTTACTGCTTGACGGGTTTGAGTTTTCAAAAGTATACTGTAGCGGTACGGTACTTATTAACGTATAGAAAGGCTTGCTTTGGGATAAGAGCACCGGTAATCAGTTACTGACGTTTTACTTTTTGTGATTTTAAAAGATGATTTTTCTTACAGATGACTATACGGACACAGAAGAAAACTATGGCAAGTAAGTTCTAGACGAAACATTTAGTAATTAACTGGGTGTGTAACAGCGTTGCCAGACGTCTTGATTATAGCGGACGTCCCGATTTTTAAATCAAAATGAAATGTCCCGCGCGGAACAGTAGGACAAGTAGCGACCAAAATATACCAGAAACCTTTTTAGAGCAAAATTAAAAAAGACCAAATAAATAATTGGGTAATCAATTTCCGGTTTTGTAGATAACAATCACTGCTTTGTGACTGAATATACGTAGCATGGTATGGTATTGATATATTCAGGTTATACCTGCACTTGAAAAGATGATGCTGTGTCGATTGCGGTTTATATGCACGCAACACTAACATAAAAGGTTGTAACCATGTTAGATATGTGTAACAATAATAATATTATGTAATATCAAATAAAACACCCAATCTTGATGACAGCTCGTTTATTAATTATTACTGATAAGCGCGGGAAAATGCTGGAAAAGCGCGCGAAAGGGTTAACAGCTCGCAGCCTTTCGGCACATCTTTCGGCACATGAGTAAGTGGGAATATTTATTCATGTGCTTTCGGTTCGCGCCTTTTTCATACACCACAAACCAATTATCAATTACTAAAACCTAGCGAGCAATAAATGAGTTCTTTTTCTAAATTTTTGTCGACCTTCGTGGTTTAGAGGTTTTTGTTTTCAAGGAGTTGCATGCTCCGAGGTCCGAACCCCAGACGAGCCAATGTAGAAACATCTCGGGAAGCTCGTCAGTGCCTATATAACGCTTCACCCCCAAGGTTTAGCTGCCCCGCGGTGATTGTCTCAAAGAGCGTAGTGGGTGACCGCAACACTCCTCTCTTGGGCGTGTAGGTCAGCCGGGCACCGGCGAGCAAGCAACCCAGTAGTATTATATTTTCTCAAGTCTGGGTGTTTGTGGTACCTTCGTTGTTTCTTCTTTCCACTAAACAAGGGCTCTAAATAGTTTTTTGAGTTCAGAACAATGTATTTGGTGATATCCACAATTATTATAAAATTAATCGTACCTTAGAGTTAATTGATACGGGGTTTATACCATGTACCTTAGTTTTTATGAGTTTCCGATATTTCGGCACTGTTGCAAGCGCCATGATCACGGGAGAACTGATGTCTATGCGGGTGGGTAGTTGTTAAGAGCAGACAAATCGATCTAACCTTCGTCGTCCGGCTTTAAATTATCTAGTGTATGGAATCCAGTGGTTCAAATGTGCGAAAACCGAAGAAATCCAAAAAATGCTATATCTCGATTGGATACTGTAAGTGTTGTGTATCGAGAACAGAAGTGTAGTAATAGTGAGTTTTCAAACAGTGGTACCGGTATCGAGTGTAATAAAAGACTACGATGGAGGGTAAATCGATTTGTCTGCTCTTAATTAACAACTACCCACCCGCATAGACCACAGTTCTCCCGTGATCATGGCGCTTGTAACAGTGCAGAAATATCGGAAACTCATAAAAACTATGGTATAAACCCCATATCAATTAACTCTAGTGATAGTGACCATGGAAGTTTAAATCAGTATACCTAATCGTACCTTACCCAAAATCCTTATCAAGCGAAATAACTTAATTGTTTACATTCATAAAATGTTGTTGTATTTTACAGAAATTGGTTTAGTAAAATGTGTTTGCGCTGCCACCAAGACGATGCAATGCCTAGTTGGCGCCCACCGTGGTGGGCCAGACTGTGTCCATATCCCTACTTCTCTACTTATAGGCAAACAGCACAACAGCTTTGCATAATATTATTCTGTAAGTATTTTTGCCAAACGTTACAAACAATTTTTATTTAATTTTTTTGCTTTTTATTAAACGTACAGACAACAACACGTCAACCTACCACAAAACGTCAAATTTTCTCAATTTATATTGATCTCTACTTGTTGGACTTAAAGTTGAAAATCAATTCAATGACCTTTGACTTTTTGGGTAGGTTGACCTGCCGATGTCTGTACATATACGGATGAAATTTTAACCACCATCCAAATTATAATACTATAATTTAGGTGACCAAAACAAATGACGTTCTTATTTTTACCACGCTTTTATTAGCTTGGGTTGTATCTATCTATGTATCTATGTATGTAATGGAATCTTTGAGCATAAATTTGACCGATTTCCAGAAGTTTGATTAATTTGAAACTTTGCACACGTATCAAGGACCGATGACAATGCAATAATTTAATAACAGTTTTCCCAGTTTTCCTCTGTAAGAGGGAGTAAAAGAGATAGAGCTAGCGCGCGATCTGTATCAATTATGTTTCCTGCATAGGTTTGGACTTACAGTCGGTAAAGAAGGAATCAAATCTTATAAAATAAACTAAAAAGTAAAAAATAAATTATAGTTTAAAAAACTAAAAAACCACGCTTTTAAAACAGATTGAACTAAAAAATTAAAAATAAAACTGTAGTAATCAATTGAAAAATTCATATTATTGTACAAAAAGCGTGGGGGGCTTGATTTAGATTGTTGTAAATATTTTATCAATAATTTACTATATCTGTGGATATCATAACAAGCACCCCACGCTTTTTGTACAATAATATGAATTTTTCAATTGATTACTACAGTTTTATTTTTAATTTTTTAGTTCAATCTGTTTTAAAAGCGTGGTTTTTTAGTTTTTTAAACTATAATTTATTTCTTTTTGGTATAGCCCAGTAAAAAAATTTCAAGATAATGCACCCAAAAAACATCCGCCAAAAATCTATAATTTTGGATACGGCCTCCTCGCAACACATTTTTTACGCGATGAGGATCTCATTCAATCATTACGATACTACTCATAAGTTGTTGATTTTCTCTTCATACCTTGACAGGCTTAGGATCGGTAAATTGAAAACTATGTTATGTTCAGTTGCGAAAAGTATTTTTATTTCTTAGATGGACTCTAAATACGATACTTAACGCCTATAAAGGAATGCACCAGCTAATAGTTAATATCTTATTAATCTTACAAACATAATTATTTCAAAAGGCATTTTTATTCGATGTTTTGATTAATTCGATGTCGATATAAATAAATTTTGTATAATTTGTAGACCGAGTCTGGAATAGCATATAGGCTACAGAAATATATTCCAAGGGATAGTTTTTGCTTTTTTGCACCGAGCGTGAATTCGCCACCATTTAATTGTAGGTATCAGTCGAATCTAACACTTATTTTAAAATATAAACGAATTTTGAAATTCGAATCATTTGGACGATTCATATAGTCTTTTTCAAGATTTTGTTTTTCTTTTTTTTCTGATTCATTCACAGGCTGCTGCTGCATTGAATAAAAATTATGTTATTTTTCATTGTTTTTAGTTTTATTAACGTGGGGCATACTTTATGTAGAGATCGGCACCCCGGTAAGCATCCAAGGCGAACTGCTAAGTATGTCTCTCCTAGTCATCGCCGCGTACTTAATTGGCTGGATTTGGTTGAAGCTGACCACGCTACCAGCTTTAATTGGCATGCTACTTACTGGTATACTGTTTCAAAACCTTAACTTGGTTACCATGACAGACGAGTACAAAAAACTCAACCAGGATTTAAGGTTTGTAGTTCAACTTATTTACTTAACAAAAATTAGATTTAGCCCAGAGTTAGAACCAAAGTGCAGCCTTTTAACAATTTTAGGATCCCTTTTGTTATAAAATTTTAGATTTTTGCGTTAAATTGTAATGTTAATTATAAAAATTGACTTAGCATGACTTTTATTGCATTACCGGTAATAGTACCACTTAGTTCTTTGAAGTTTCGATCTCGATACTCAACTAACGCTACCGAAACGTCAAAGTAGGTACTACCTAAGTGGTAGGAGTAGAACCTTACGCAATGAATATAACGTTAAGTCCGGGTTTGTATATTTACTAAATCTTATGTGGTAAAGAACAATATTTTGCTGATGGAAACCTACACAATCTCCATTATTTCTTAAAACGTGTTCTGAGCTGCCGGTACCTAAAAATAGAACTAAACCTTTATCCTCCTATAGATATTAAAACAGGCTCTTTTTTCGCCTTTTAAGACACCAGGCAGTACTCTGCGAGAAGAGGACCAGAAGAGGCAGCAGCGTTTTATCCACATAACATGGAAAATGGTTGGAAAGGCTGTCATGTGCCATTTGTATGAAAACCGATATGCGATCGCCAATCGGCCTGCCAATCGTGGCGATTAGGCTAAAATTCTCGTAGAAATGTCTGTGTCCAGCAGTAGACTGATATGGGCTAGTAATGATGATTTCTTATACACCGTGCAATTTCAACCACCTAGTTGTGTAAGGTCCATTCAACCGAGACCCCGCCGCAGCAAAATAATACGTATGGGCGCGTCACAGCGTGTTACAAAATTAAAAGTCTGAATCAAAAGTTAAAATTTTTAAAATTTTTTTTTCATAATAAAATTATATAACACTGCCATGATGTTATACATAATGGTCCAATAACATGGGCTTCGTTTTACAGGTGGTTAAAATTGCACGGTGTATATATATTCTTTAATGTTAGTACCTATATTATAATATTTTTACATAACACTATATTATTATACTTAGGAACTTATTAAATCAATACACATTTCGTTCAAAGGAAAGTAGCTCTAGTCATAATATTAACGCGAGCTGGTTTGGGACTCGATGCCGGCGTCTTGCGGAAACACTACGCTGCGGTATTACAGCTCGGTCTTTTACCGTGGATCGTGGAATGCGTAGCTATTGGTGTCACTTCACACTATCTCCTACATTTGCCATGGATATGGGGTAAGGTTCCATATTGATTCTTAAACAATATAAATGAAACATTTATTTTTAGAAGAGCTTTAAAAACCACTTTTATTTACCGTTAGTCCCCAAACTAGGTAACTCTGTCTTTTGGGAACTACGAGTACATGACAAAGTAGTATGTATGGAAGGAGTTTTAATTGGCATCTTTGATCGATTTATATACGTACGATCAGGTCAGATCTATACTATCTAAAACTTAAATTACACAAACTTAAGGCTAGAAATAAAAAAACTTATTAATAAACTTAGCTGCCGCTGAAGATGGCTAGAATGTTGGCCAATTAACCAACGTCATGTTTATTTTCTTAGTAGACTATGGCTCCCAAGAGATGATTCCGCTTACATTCCATTACCAGGTGATGCTCATCTTTTAATACACATTTAACAGTTTGGGGACTCTATTAGACGGTTGAAAGTAGTTTTATTTGGCTTATTCCGAAATCCAAATGTCATGCCTTTTGAATTATCTAAAAATATTTAACTCGTTTCTAGTTAGATTGCGCATGTGATTAATAACATCTCCTCGATGATTTTCATCAGGTTTCCTCCTAGGATCAATGATAGCCTCAGTATCCCCGGCAGTTGTAGTGCCATGCCTGTTTAGGCTCAGAGATGTTGGTTACGGCGTGTCCAAAGGCATTCCGACGTTGGTGCTTGCGGCTACAGCCATTGATGACTCCATAAGTGTAGCTATATTTGCTATAATACTAAACGCTATGTTTTCCACGGGCTCGACAACCTACAATATCATCAAGGTATTTATTTTTTTGTTACCTGCAGTTAAATCGTATGCATGATTGTGTTCCTGTTTATATCGCATTCACGGCTATATTGCGGCCCATAGTTATAGATCACTTACATTTTTCGCAACCGCAATTTATACCCAATCGCAAAGTTATTTATTTCCCATACAAACTTCCACCCCTTGAATGAAAGCTTTCAGGAAAAAAAATATCTAATGTCCTTTCCCGGTACTCAAAATACCTCTACCTATACCAATTACATCAAAATCATTTTGAATGAGGATAACTTACAGATTTAAGTGTCACACTTTTGCTTTAGGTATACCTACTTGTATCTATTTGTAATTCAACTAATCATAATCATTCTTATTTCAAAATGCGGCTTACGGTTTCGCCTAATTAAAGTTGTTAAGTACCTACATCAATTTTTTTTTTTAATTTATTCGGGAAAACAAACAGTTTCACAAAATGTATTGAAAAATAATTCTTATTAACTAATTATTTCTATGTGTGAAACCCACATCGTAATCCACAGATTGACAATATAATAGGATTAGAGTGGAGGGGTTTCAAATCTGATAAATAATAATTATTTATTGAAATTTATTGAAATCCTTTTTCAATACAAGTTTTTTATATGAGAACTTACTGTGTTTAAAAATGTCTTTAACATTGAATTTAACTTACAATTTTAGGCTCCTCTATCTATAATTGCCGGCGTCGTACTCGGTTCTCTCTGGGGAACTTTATCATCAGTTATACCAGAAAAAGGTGACACCTACGTCGTGCCTTTGAGATTCTTGTTCCTGCTTTTGGGAGGTCTTTTTTCACTGTTTATATCGGGACTGATTGAATGGAGCGGTGCAGGTATTACTCGTATGCTTGACACTTTTTTTGGAATTGCTAAATGCTAAATACTATGTAGTATGTAGTAATATAGAGTTAATACAACGCTAGCAAGCTAATCTTTGGCATTTCCACGCCACGGGTGTCAGTGCATGCGCATAAATTCGTCGAATCGCTAAGCTGTGTAAACGCTAGTCTAAAGGAGGTTTAACATTAATTACAAATGTACAAATCGTAACACAAGTAATACATCAGATTAAGAACATGGAACAATCCGATATTCAATATACTTTATGAACAAAACGTTAGAGCAAAATTTATGAAAAAGTACACCCAGCTAGAATACCTATGCGCTAAATTTTTAAATAAATTTGTTACTGGGTTGGTTCTGAAACATGATGTTTATTCAGGTCCACTTGCAATAGTGTCAGCGGGTTTCGTTGCAGCTTTTTACTGGGAAAAGCAAGGATGGGCAATAAATAAAAACCCAGTCAGCAACCTGTTTAGAATCTTGTGGATATTTTTCGAACCCATTCTGTTTGCCTTTACTGGTGCCCAAATAACGGTAAGCAAACGTTCTTAACAGTGAAATGATAAGATAACATTTTTCATCCTAATCCATACAAACCTGTTAGGCACACAATAAATCCTTTGAAAATGTAATTTCTTAAATGAAATTTTATAATGTTAACATTATGTAGGTATGCATTAAAATGAAAGATTTGTTACTCGCGTTTATTAGAATTTCATATTTAATTTTGATTTAAATGTTTTAAACACTGTAAAGTGTTGAAAGGTATTAAATAAGCCACCAATTTCGAGTGGTACACGCACCGGCTTTAAATAAATTGGTGGCTCTAATCGAGTAATTAATTCTTCATCAAAAAAGTTTACTCTTTTATTTCATTCTTCTAACAACATGACACAGATGCGAAACATGCTTCGAACTTTTCACGAACATTATACTACATTCTTAGCGAAAATGTAAATGCGAAGCCAAGAATTATAAGCGCTAATGTAATAAGTACTTTTTCTATTCAGATAAGCGAATTAAGCCCGGAAGTAATGCAAATGGGAGCGATATGTTTAGTATCTTGTTTAGTGCTACGAGTTATAGCTACTTTCTTGGTGAGCTTCGGTTGTGGACTCAACAATAAGGAAAAATTGTTTATCGGTCTTACGTGGATGGCTAAAGCCACAGTACAAGTAAGTGTTCATTTGTCTCCATAGTTTCAAGTTTTCTTAGATATGCATTATTTTGTCACTTCATGCACTAATAATAAATCAATAGACCTATGTAGTATCCACATACTATTGTAAAACTGTGTAAACTAGTGTAAAATAGATGTGTACCTACGAAATATTTGTACGAGAAATAGTTACAATATAATTAATGTGTACGAGGTATGTGTAGGTACCTACTTCACACCGCTTTCCCCACCACACCACACTTAGCCCATTAGCAATCTCGCCAACAAAGTGTACAATAATAACTTGGGGAATTTGCAACACACACACAATACACCGATTAACATACAGTCTCATTACAGTCTCGCTAGTGCAACGCAGCACTGCTGAAAAGGGCTTAGTAGACTGACGTATTTTACGTACAAAATTTATTATGTAAATGAATAATAGCAATATTTAGTTTATGTCTAAGAAAAGTATGAATCTACAGGGTAAACAAAAAGTTTGGTGCGACCTATAGTACCCACCAATCGCACTAACTTTACCTAAGAAGAGAAAGCTCACTAATTCATAGAGCATTTAAGTACCTGGCTTTTATATTTCAGGCAGCTTTAGGACCTGCTGCCCTCTATTTAGTTCACAGTGGTTCAACTGCGGGTGGGACCGTAACAGATGAAGCCAAGTACGCAGAAGCACTCCTGGCAGTGAGCGTGTTAAGTGTCGTCATATCAGCGCCTTTGGGAGCTGTTCTCATAGCGATCACTGGGCCTAGGCTGCTCAGCAAGGATCCATGTAAGATTTAAGATAATTGTTGCAAATGATTTTATTTAATTGATATTTGTATTATCCAACAATTTCCTGTTTTTGAGCATCATTCATTTTCAATGAAACTTGCCGCCAGATCTAATGGGATCTAACTTTTCATGTGGAAGTCATATTATGGCCCACAAAGACTGAAACAGACCTCTTTAAAGTCGAAGCATATGAATCATCATAGATAATGATTTGACGGGTATTATAATAAGTATATACACATTATATTTTCTTTCAGCATTTGATAAGAATCTGGATGAAAACCCCCCAGCAGCAGCAATAAATTCAAGTCGTTTATGAAATGACTAAAAACATGGGCGTACCCAGGGGGGGCAGGGGAGGGCAGCTGCCCCCTCTTGGAAATCTCAGAACATGTATGAACTCGCCTAATTACTAATTAAAGCGGGATCATTTGCGGCTGTTTGCCCTACACACTACACTACATATATGTATACCTAATGTATCATGTAAGTGTGTTTGTGTAGTGTGTATGACAAAACAGCCGCGGATGATCTGACCTAAAAAATCTGACTTGCACCCTCCACCACATGAATAAATCTCCTACGCCAGAAGCTGGGTACGCCCATTACTAAAAAGTTAGTAAATAATAGATTTATTGTGTCCAAGTGTAACCAAACTACCCGGCGTAGTTTCGCTTTTGTTACGATTATTAAATAATTTTAAAAGATATTTTATTTCTTGTGGTTATATTGCGCTCTTGGTTAAAACGTGGTCCTAAGATCACAATTCAAATTTTCGCATTCGCTATCTCTAACCGAATCGTAAAAAATATTATTTACAAACTTAGATACACCTAAAATTTAGCTAAATTCTTATTTAAGTCATGTACTTACTACCAGGGTGTGCCTAGATAATTATCGTGATAATTATCATGATAATTACGTGTTGATAATTATCGTTGATAATAACGAGTAACTGTTATTGTACAAAACAAAACGAAATAATATATATGTGTATCAAAACGCATGTTTTTTCGTCACAATATCAAGCGTGTATCCAAACGAAAGTAAAAAATGCCTTTTATTTCTAATGTTACAAAAAATATATATTAATAAATTTCAAATTGCATTATATTTAATTAAAACATTAGTAAATAGCACTTAAAAATTACAATAATTTAGTCGTACACATATCAAAATTAATAGTTTTTTTTTAACAAAAGTAGTCACAGGTAAAACTAAAAGTAATATTAAATATAGAAAAAAACTTTCATTTATATATTTTATGTTTCCGTAGAGTTGTAAAATCTGTCAGTTTACAAAACGAATGGTGGGTTAGGTTAGGTTAGATTGTAATCCATCGACGATCAATTATGAACTGACGAAGTTTACAATTTAACGGTGACATATATACGTTATTTGATTTGATAGTTGGATAATTATCGGATAATTATCAGAGAAAAATAATTATCTTGATAATAGCCAACCCTGCTTACTACCAAGAGTCTATAAACTATCTTCAAATAAATTTTCGGTAAAACTGATTCGGTAATCTATGCGGGAAAAGCTTACATACAGACAGTCTTAGAATAAGCGTTATTATTCTAAGCAGACAGTCATATTTTTTACTTGCGCATTTAGTATAGGTACTTTAATAATAATAACCACTTATAATAGGTTAAATTTTACCTATTATGTGTTAAATGTTGCTATGCCCTGTGCAGGGCGTCACAAATACTTTTATATTTATTTACCACCTTATAACTATTAAGTTTTGTGACACGCAATAAACAATTTGAATTTGAATTTGAATTTGAATTTGAATTAGCCCCAAAATATTAGATAATATTTTTAGCCAAGAGAAGGAAATGTTGTCTATCTTTAGAGTACCCACCTAGGGTACTCTAAAGATAGACAACATTTCCTTCTACAGGTTCACCACCTGAACCCATAGCTACCTATAGGTTCAGGTGGTGAACCTGTCGTAGGAAATGTTGTCTATCTAATTTCCAAATCAATTACAAATAAAAGGTAAAGATAAAGATGGATTTTTATTTTTATTTTTAAAAATTAAGCGGAATGGTCAGTAAGAAAAAAATGTACACTCCTGTCTGACTCATTTACATTGATATTTTCATTTAAATACTCTATTGGACCATTTGATTAAGCTGTTAACTGCGGAGCTGCATGCCTGTGGCTATACACATAAGGTGAAATCTATAGTCGGGGTTTAAAGGCACCGACAGGGCACCGCTGGTTATAATTACAGTAGTGGGTATTCGGATCTCATAGTGAAATCCGGAGTCCCCTACGCAGCTACGTAACCTTTCACTTCCCCTTGGTGGCAGGTAGGTATGCTTCACGCGTTTTTCCAGCAACAAAAAAATACAAGTATACCAAATAATTATGACCGTATTGATAACTTATTCAATGCTTATGACTTGGCAGCATGGCCTCAGACCTTAGCAGGCTACGAAAGGAACAAATAAACAGGGAATTTTGCTCGGGAAACGAAAAGAGAACATTTCGTAATTTTGAGAAATTATCTTAAGCGGCATTTATTGTGATAAAGTGGTGGTATTGTTATAATAATGTATCAGTGAGTAGGATAAATCTAATATAAGCAAGAAACAACGAAAGTTATTTAACGCCGTTCCACGTTCTCGCGTAAAACTCCTGTGATCATTAAAATCTATAAACTACCCATATGAGTAGACTACCCATATTGAATATTGTATTCAATGAGTTAGGATAGTTTAGGGTTAGGTTAGGTTGTTATGTGTAAGTAAGTATTTATGATATTTTATGTATATATTAAGAACTAATAAGAATGTAGAATTCTCACTATGACATGGCAGCATGGTCTCAGACCTTAGCCAGTTCCGAAAGGACAAATAAACAAAAAAAAGTGTGTCTCATTCGCTCAGAGTTTTTTTGGAGGGAGTTCGTGAGATACGTTTGGAGTCCGTTTATTTTATCGAATTTTTATTGATTTTTGGGTCGTAAAAGTGGTGTTATTTTGCGAAACAAACTGTCGTGCGAGTGAACAATATACAATTCGGTGAAATATGGTGGTGTATGGGTCTTTACCAAGAAAAGTAGACCGTGAATTTTGCGCGGGAACGCGAACAGTTCACCTCTTTCTTGGGGACTTCTCTACATGCCTTCAATCTTTTGACTGTCTCCAAAGACTCCATCGAAGCATTAAAACGCCTAACATCAACGTTTTGACAAAAATAAAGACAATATTACTAAAGAATTGGCTTTATGGACAAGTATCCGAGGCCGTTATAAACTTATTAAAAAAAACAATCATCATGTTGTGTCGTGTGAAACTAGTACATACTCTTTGCTTCGAGCAACGCGGCCTTCCGTCCCGGAATAGGCATAGCGATTCTATTCTATACAAAAAGTTCTGGCATTTCTTGCGGGGGGAAATGTGCACACAAGCGCAGGTTCGCATACTCACATACAAAAACAACACTGTAGTGACGACACTCACACACATAAAATTAAACAATTCGTGTACGGATAAGTTACAACTCACACATTGCCCTGTTTTCAACGTAAATAGAGTTGGTCTTAACTGTTCATGTAGCAATATCGATATTTTTTTTTCTGAAGACGGAATAAAAGTAACAAAGTGAAACATTTATTTATTAGTAGGATCTTAACAACAACTTTTGATATTCAAATAACGATCGATTTTGATGTTGATTTTTTGTGTTAGATTTGATGGGTACGAAACTAGGACGAAGACTAAATTTTATACCGCTAAGAGCTGATGATTTTAGACCGCTATCGCTACAAATGAGCTGTTTAGAGGAGTGACACCATATAAACCGTGACACGACATTTAAAAATATTAGAGGGATGGGAAGGACTGAAGGGATTGGAGGTATGGGTTTAGGGGTGGGAGGGACGAACTATGACGGATCCTCTAATTATGGATAAATAATGAATTTGAGAATAGTAAATAACGTATCTGCGTAAAAATTTTGGTTCTTAAAATGAATTAATTTTGTGTAAATTAAATTTGGCGGATGCAATTTTTTTCAACAAAAAAGAAAATCTGGTGTCAATATATTTTTCCATGATTGATCTTGCAAGTAAATTTAATTAAAAAATAATAATAAAAGACCGAGTTTAAATGATTACATTAAAATCATTTCTATATATTTCAATGACAAAGGAAAAGAAACAAGTTGCACACAATACATAATAAAAACCGGCCAAGTGCGAGTCGGACTCGCGCACGAAGGGTTCCGTAGCAAAAAGGCCAAAAAAACGGGCCCCCAATTCCGCTAATTTACAAATGGCTCAATAGCATTGCAACTGTATATTTTGACACATTTAACATGGAAGTAATGTCAAAATATACGATTGCGATGCTATTGAGCCATTAATAAATTAGCAGAATTGGGCCCCTGGTGTGTTGTATGGGAGGCCCCCTTAAATATTTATTTTATTTTGTTTTTAGTATTTATTGTTATTGCGGTAACAGAAATACATAATTTGTGAAAATTTCAACTGTCTAGCTATCGCGGCTCTTGAGATACAGCCTACCCAACCCTAAAAACTACTAACTAGAATGATTAAATCAAATAAAAATATCAGTATATAAATTGAAAAACTTGAAAAGTGCAATTAAGTTGCTAAAATATCAAATAAAGCAAATAAAAATAAATTATTACTATTATGTTGTTACTATTAAAGAGTTTCAAACTTACGAGTAATAACAGAAAAGAGATTTAACATCACACATAAAACCATATCAACAATTATTTGTCTTATGTGATTAAATATATTATATAACGTCGTCGTCGATAACCACCACCCTTTATCGACAAACATTATGTCATGTGAAAGTAATAACATCACTATGTTGCCAAGCGGCAAGAAATCGGATTTATCGCGCGACCGATCTGAAATTAGCACGGGCGAGCGGACCTGATGTTGTCGAACAAATCCAACAACTATTCAAGAATAAAATATGCGAATTTAGTGTTTAAATGTAATTAAATGGCAATAATACGATACGAATTTACTTATATGTGAAAAGTAACACCATCATTATGTATACTTGATGTTGCAGACCTCTTTTTACAACAGAAAACTGAGCAATTCGGCATTTTTAATACGGCAGCGTTCACTTGCGCGACTGGACTCGGTCTAGGAAGAAATCTGAGCGCAACTAGTTTATAAACGCTAATGCCCAATTGGGCTTATACTTTTGACAGAGGGGAAACGCTTCGTTCGTATGGCTACTCCCTCCCTTACGGGACGGAAGGCCGCGTTGCTCGAAGACTCTTTGTTTGTGACTTGTGGTTGTGTGTGAAAAGTTTATAATTTAATTAAACTAGTACTTAGTGATAATTTTATTTTTCTAACAATGTCGGTTATTGTTATCGCCGTTGCCAGTGAAAGTGGCGTGCCTATATTCTCACGTAAACGCGGTAACAACGAGAATGTAAGTGTTTTTTAAAGTTTTTACAAACCTGACCTTTTTTTATTACATATTTATTTTTATCTTATTTTAGGTTCAATTTTCAACAATTGCCTCTTTACACGGAATCAATATGTTTAGTAAATGTCATAATTTATCAATCATCAAAACACAAGTTGAAAATGGAGATATACTATGGAAAGAATATTGTAAAAGGTAAGTTTCAGCCACTTTTGTTGTTTACATTCTCGTACTGAATTAATAATTACAGTTTACAGTCTATATTAATTTTTGATGTATTTACAGTGTTACCTTAATAGGAATAGCCACTGGAGGGCTAGAATGTGACCTAGAGCTTCTTTTATCCTGTGTGCATGATACAATGATATTTTGTGTTGGTAAAAAAGAACTAGAAAATCTTAAAAACATTGATCAAATAAAACGAGACTTGAGGCAATGTTATCCTATATTAGACTACCTTTTGGAATCGCTAGATCCTAACGCAGTATCTAGCACACTGCCTACACTTACCCTAGATCTTATTCAAAGTATGTTGTGTCCACAAGCTCAGCAGTTGCAGGTACATTACCTACCCAAATTTTGTTTAATAAATTAAATAACTAAAACTAAACAGACTAAAACTAACTATAACAGTTTTAACTGTGCATAGCTTTAATTTGAATTTAATTTTAAAGTTTAGTCAAGAAGTATTATTTACAATAAAAATGGTTGACTGATTGTTTTAGCAAGCTTTAGACCAATATGCTGAAAGTGTGACAGGTCGGTGGGCTTGCTTGAGTATTCACGGGCAGTTGGTGGCTACCAGCTCTGACTTTCATGAGTTAGATGCTAGAGAGGCTCGGCTAATGCTACTACTGGCAGCAGCACAGGACGGGGCTCCATTACGGGATACACCAGTTTATTTGCCGCAAATGAGTCCTAATGTAAGTCTTTTTTTTTGTGCAATAGCAATAAGATTGTAAACAAAGATTGTTTGTGCCTTACATTGCCAAGAAGGGAATCACTAGCCCCTAAATATGTAAAATAGTTACACTAATTATATGTATGTCGCTTTAAAATTATGAACTTCATCAGTCTATAACACGGTGTGCGCCATAGGGGTTACCAGGAAGCTCAAAATGATAAATTTATTTTGTGTCTACTTTCTCGGCAATCTAAAGACTTATCAACTATTCATGGAACACAATTAAACATAACCCACTGTAAGTTTACTATTAGCTCATAATTTAACAATGACATAAGTATACCAAATCATTAAAATAATTAAATAAAATTCATCAATCAGCCTACATCTGTCCACTTCTGAACTTAAGGCCCCTTCAAAGGATTATTTTGCACACAGTTTAGTAAATAATAGAGAAAAGACACTCGGTTAAACAGAATGAAGTATGGTAAAAGAATATATTTATTTTTGAGGTTAATGAGATGTACTATGACTATCTAAAAATATAATCATGTGTATTTTTCTAGGTAGCTTTCAGAGCAGTTACCTGCAAATTATTAGCAGATGTATATGTACTAGTTGTATGTGGTGCCACTCCACCCCTCTCCCAAATAGATGAAATAGTCCTTCAATGCTGGGAAGGGTATGCATTAACTATAAAGGAAGCAAAATTAGTACACCCTAGGAATTTTCCTATGAGTGTTGCATTTGAACCAAGTGTTTTGGGGTAAGCGAACTTTATAACAATAAAAAAAGGAGGCATTTATATTTTACTCTCCATTATGATTATGAGATTATCGTTCTTAGCACAGACAAAATAGGAAAATGCAATTTCTAAAACCTTTAACCCATTAAATCTGTGGTTGATAGTAAACTTTATGTTACTGTCAGGCAAGTTGGCTTCTGCTTTGCTATACAATTAGTGTTTTTCTTTTGTTTGTTTGTTGTTTTCAATCATATTTATAAGCTTGAGCATACTAAATGCAAGACCTATGCGGAGGCGTTCAGTATCATCGGGAGACGATACACTAAACACAGAGCCAGTTTTAATTTACTAAAACCACATTCAGTATGACGCGTTTAGGCTGGCAGTTGGCAGCAAAATGTCGCATGACACGTACTCGAGTCAAAAATTTGTTGTGCTCTGGTCCTCAGGCGAAAGACAAGAAATTTTCTTCAAAATCCAATCGTCTAATTTTCGCATTGATTGAAAAATAACCAACAAACAGTTGCCGATAGCTTACGAAGAGCTACGCTGCTCTACGCACGCCTAGCCCGCGATGTGTCATGCTAACGTGGACGCCATAGTTATACAACGGCGCATGCCCGCGCTTGCACTGCTCCACGCCAGTACCTACCTCGTTTGCCATACGTGTGGAGCAGTACGTAGCCAGGTTAGAGCCGGTGCCTACGTTTTACCTTGCCTCTTGTATTACAACTTGCGCGGGCCTGCATTCAAACAGTTTGGTACTGTCCTACTTTGCGTATGCTGAAGCCATAAGATAAATCGTATAATTAAAGAAATTGGTACTGGTATTGAACTGTTGTTATTATTATTTTTACAGAATTCTAGCTATAAATATATCCAAGCGGTTGTGTGTTTTTTCTCGTCACTTAAACATACCAAATCAAAAAGGTCGCGGCATGTCGGGAGCCCACCGGACTGATATATTACGTACGTTTTATGTTACCAGTGCAAGAGATTTGGCACCAGAATTAAAATTTAAAGAGAACTCTGATACAGGTTAGTTTTTCGTTTCGTTCGTCTATTTAGATAAAAAATGTTATATCATAACTTTATTTATTACATATAACACATACATAAATAAAATATTCCTACACTAATTAATGGATTTAAATTTTTAAATTATATTATTATGTTCTTAAAGGTTAGGTTGATTGGCTACTGTTTATGCAAGTAATTACACCAGTCTTCATGTATACGTTAAATTAAGTGACAGTTGCTTTCTTGCTTCAATCATCAACAAACTAGCCATTAGCACGATGGCCCTGAAGCTGAGAAGGATGCAATATTGAGACGTGAGAAATAGCCTTAAGGCCATCTTGCCAAAATAAAACGGAGTGTACCTAAATAGCAATTTTAAAAGTAACATGACATAAAATAAACAAACGTCGAAAAAATCATAGTTTAGCAGTTACAAACAGGGTTTAAAAGTCCTCTTTACAGACATAGTATGTGGTGTTTCAAAGCACAGGAATGCGTGAAATGCCGTTCAACTTTGGTATCTTTTATTTCTTTCAGATGAAGACAGTGTCTGCATTTGTGAAACGTATTGGAGCTCTGAATACCACAAATGTCATGCCCAAAGGTCTGGAAACCTTTTATGTTGCGTACTTTATTCTTCAACAGTTCCTACGCATACAATGAGGTAAGATGCTAATGAAAGATAACATTGCTATTTGGCATGGGTTTTAGTTGTATGTAATATCTAAATGTTAAATGTCGTATACCAGAATACGAATTCCCTTCTATATCAGTAAGAACGAACATGCGGCCTTATTCAGCTATTTCAATTGCAGTTCGATCGTGATTGAATTGGGCGATTTTGACATTAGCCCATACTAGAACTCAAAAACCTGCTATTCAATTACGATTGTGATACGATTTGGTTAGCTGAATGAGGGGCCAGGTCAAAAAGACAGGCGCCAAAGACATCTGCACACCGATCAGACATCGCACGTCTAGTATTCTCTCCTCACTAGGGCTTGCAAATATTCGAATATTCGAATATTTTGGAGACATTATTCGAATAATTCGAATAATATTCGAATAGTGAAAAAAAAAACTTGAAATACTTGAAACAATGTTTTAATCATATGCCTTCTTTATAATCAACATAATATAGTCAGGTCATAAGTTCTGTCACACATTAAAAACTTTTGAATTTAGAATGCTGGCCACAAAACAGTTTATTGAATTCGAATTTCACATTTTTCATGAAAGTAAAAATGTGTACCTACTTTTTAGAATTTTCCTCATTTTTAAATATGGAGTGAACACTCAAAGAAGACCGTATCGCGGTTATTGCGTTGCATCGTTGCGGTTACGCGCCAATTCAGATTTTCGACTTACTGAAAAATTTGAATATAACCAAAAGATTCGTTTATCGTACCATAAAACGATACAATGAAGACTCTAGTGTAGATGACAGGTCAAGAAGTGGTCGCCCTCGCTCTGTTAGGACTCCAGCAGTGATAAAAGCTGTGAAGGCGCGAATTCAAAGAAATCCCATACGTAAGCAGAAACTGTTGGCCCTTCAGATGTGTTAAGCAGGACCACGGTGAAAAGGGTGTTAAATGAAGACTTAGGGCTTAGGACATATCGAAGAAAAACAGGACATCGTTTGGACGCTCGTTTAATGGACCTGAGACTGAAGAGATGCCGCGCTTTGTTAAAGCGGTACGCGGGAAAAAGCATCGGGAAATCCTTTTTTCGGATGAAAAAATTTTCACCGTGGAAAGAGCTACAACAAACAAAATTAAGGTGTACGCACACAGCAGTGAAGAAGCGAGCAACCGTATTCCGCGTGTCCAACGAGGTCATTTTCCATACTCGCTCATGGTTTGGTTGGGAGTCTCTTATTGGGGCTTAACTGAGGTACATTTTTGTGAGAAAGGCGTAAAAACGAATGCAGTTGTGTATCAAAATACAGTCCTCAAGAACCTTGTGGAACCTGTTTCTCATACCATGTTTAATAACAGGCACTGGGTATTCCAACAAGATTCTGTGCCAGCTCATAGAGCGAAAAGCACACAAGACTGGCTGGCGGCGCGTGAAATCGACTTCATCCGGCACGACGACTGGCCCTCCTCCAGTCCAGATTTGATTCCGTTAGATTATAAGATATGGCAACACTTGGAGGAAAAGGCCTGCTCAAAGCCTAATCCTGATTTGGAGTCACTCAAGGCATCCTTGATTAAGGCAGCCGCCTATATTGACATGGACCTCGTTCGTGCTGCGATAGACGACTGGCTGCGCAGATTGAAGGCCTGTATTCAAAATCGCGGGGGTCATTTTGAATGAACTTTATTACCATATGAATCTATATTTTATTAAGTTCATTTTGGTATATAAATGGTTACATAAATAATAAACATATCTAAATTATTTCATATTACACATGTGACAGAACTTATGACCTGACTAGGTAATGTCCTTATTATAATCAACACAAATGAAAAATAAAAGTATCAAAATAAATATAAACAAACCGTTGTACAATTTAAGTATAAATAGTGTCGTCGAATATTCGAATAATCGGTTTTCTAAATTCGAATATTCGAAACGGACTTACTATTCGAATAATTCGAATATTCGAATGCAAGCCCTACTCCTCACTAACGCACTTAAGCTAAATTTAATTTAAAAAAAAAACTAGTTATTGTAATTAGTCGCCCACGGAGACATTGACATTATGTAAACGTTGCGATCCTACGCGATAATGCGGTGTTCGCTTAGTACGAGTAAAAGTTATCGCTTGCAATAATATGCTTTTTATGAAAATATGAGTAACATTACGCGCCTGGCGACGTCTTTATAAAATTTGTGAACCAATATCTAATATGGTTTATCTAAGTGAGCTGTGTCGCCCTCGGCTTGAGAATATATTTAGTGTTAATCGATACTACTAACATTTAGTTATGCTTTTTTTTTGTTACAGGCTTATAACAACTCAAATACTACAAGATTTAAGTACCAACAGAGAGATATACTGGTAGAAAAAACTAAGTTTGGACATTTTTCCTTCTGTCTTGATACCGTCCTTTTTGTATTTTTAAAATAAAAAACAATAATATTCTTGCTTGTATTTAATACCAAAACAGTCAAACCACGTTCTGCTAGCAGATGATTAATTGATTTTTTTAAGTCACTAAAAAGGCAATTTAGTAATATCACCAAATCTGTACACTGGGTATCATATCTTCAAACCGTTAAAATATCAAATATATATAAATATAACGACTTATGTATGTGATAAAAATAAATTTTCGCCAATGCGAATTCTACTATGGTAATGCTATGATTGGAGGTACTTATTTGGTGTATTTTATTGTATTTCTATAAGGTATTAGCTCCTATTATAAAGATACACGCACAAGTAAAACATTAAAATTCGTAACTGTTCTAATCAAAGACTAATTCATTTGAGATATTATTTTGGTTTACATACCAAAAGCGGCATCTTAAATCTAAAAACTAACAATTTAATACTGCTTACTACGAACCAAAACAAATAGTAAAAATACCTAGGAGATATATTGCTTATTTTCAAATTGGTTTTTAAAAAAAATCCATAGATACACACAATAGAGAAGATCAATAAAAATTATAATATGTAAAAACGTGTAAAATTGTGATTTTGGAAGATCTTTAAATACTTGTCAGTAAACTCATCAAGCTCAAGAAGTCGAAATCACTTGCAAGATAATACACTTCAAAAGTCCAAAACACGTAAACTTCTTCATGTTGATATAAATTAACATTTAATATAAATGGAACCATCGTTTAACTTCTAATCCACCAGATATTTGTTCATGAACAAGTAAATAGCATATTAAAAAGTGTTTAGGACTGACAGTTATACTAAAATTTTTATTTTTGAAAATTTTTTAACATGATTAAAACATTGTTTAAGTGTTTTCAAATTATATGCGGAGCTTAGCGCGTTACGTTGAGGCGCTGAGGCAAACACAGGCGTGTCATTTTTTTAAGGTTGGTTTCTCACCAGTAAAACTTCATGTCTATAAAACTATTAATAACTCATTTGAAAAAAACTGCTTTGAATAAATTTAACCGACAACGGGCCCTAGCAATTCCAATAAAAAAACCGACCAAGTGCGAGTCGGACTCTCGCCCAAAGGGTTCCGTACCATTGACTAGGCAAACAAGAGTAGGTACATAAATTTAGTTAATGTAATAGGTCAAAAATGGCGTTTTTTGTATGGGAGCCCTCTTTAAATATTCATTTTATTTTGTATATTTGTTGTTATTGCGGCAATAGAAATACATAATTTGTGAAAATTTCTACTGTCTAGCTATCGCGGCTCTTAAGATACAGTCTGGTGACGGAGAGACAGTGAAGTCTTAGCAATAGGGTCCCGTTTTTACCCTTTGGGTACGGAACCTTAAAAAGATGTCATTCATATTAAAACTGTGCATTCTTTTGGACATAAATGCGGATTAGATACATATTAAGGTATGTGTTATTTGTTGTGTGAAAGGTGATTTTCAAAAAGCTTGTTGCAAATTATAAGACGGATCACGGGTTACAATCAATATTAATATTAATTTAATTCTTCCTACAAGTCACTGCCAGCTTCTTGCTAGTCATACGCCTGTGTGACGTTGATTAAGAATATGTCATTACACGCAACACTATTTAACAGCACCGCACGCGACGAAAAGCTCCGCATTTAATACTTTGTTGTTTTAACTAAATCTTATCACTTCCGCTGACAACAAATGAGGCTGCTATATTTGTACTGACTTGTCATTAACGATTAAATTTCCTATAAGAGCTTCCCCTAATACATTAAAATACCAAAAAGTAAGGCTTTGAGATGATAAAATACTGAATATTTTTTTACTATTTCCAAGAACATCCTCGAAGCCTCGAAGAAGTAAAGGATTCAATATATTTCATGTATAAAGGCCACCATTGTAAAAATAATCAATTCCTGTAAGAATCGTGTTTGATGCCATTCTGTGATGTTGCATTAATTAGATACTACTTAAAGCTACTTAACATTCTACATTGAGGTTGTTTGATTTTGCATTTGAGTTGTTGTATGAGGTCAAAGATTTTAAGTGAAGGGCCGACCTTCATTTCTAGTAGTTCGATGATTTCGTCCTTGGAGAGTTGGAGCATCATAGGTCCGGTGATGTGACTGAAGTTGACACAGTACGGTTGGCAATCGTTGACTGTGAGGAACTTGGCCACGTCTGTGGTGCTCCAATTCTCGGGTTCAACTGTGTTGAGTACATCTAGAGGTACTGTGGTGTTGACTAGTCTAGGTATCACTTTGTCGTCGGCTACCACCGGGACAGGGGGGACCTCGGGCGAAGGCTGCGGCGCGGTCTGGCTGGAGTCTTGCGATGTATCGGTAGGCATACTCTGAAATTTAATGTAAGTAATATTAAATTTAGGTTACATAATGTGTGAGTAGGATCTACCTCCTAGTGGCCAACCCTGAGCAACGGCATCTTTGGTTTTCTAACCAATGATGACGGCTAACAGATCCCTCTGCGGTGGTAGGCTTCGTAAGAGGCCGCCTGGATGCTACCACTCTCCTGCCGGAGTCCAGCGCCAAAAAGTTTTTCTGTGTTGCGCTGGTGTGTGGGAGAACCAGTACCTCTGGGTAAGCTCACTCCATCTTAGACTTCTTCTTAACCGTATAGTTAAGTATGTAGTCAAGAGCAAGCCCATTATTTATTAAAAAAAAAAGTTACTAATCTAATGTATTCATTTGCCTGATGACAAATAAACTGACTGATGTGCGTACATATTGAGCTAATCGAGTTTTGAATACATTAAATGATTTTACATTTTTAATATGTGATGGTATTTTATTATATAGCTGTGCTCCTTCAAATGTTAGCATTTTCTTACCATGATTTGTCCTAACTTTAGGCAAAACTAGAAAACTAGCTCGGCGTGTACTTCGTTAGGTTATATGTTTTACTTTAGTGAATAATATGCTAGATTGTATATTATTTTGTTTAGAATTTTTCTAATAATAATACATGTGTTGAACGTAAATAATTGTTTTAGATTCATGATTTTGGTGTCACTGTATATTTTTTATGTTGGTGTAAAGCGGGGATAATTAAAGATCAATTTTACAAGTTTATTTTGCATTATTTGTAACGGAGCTAATTTAGTTTTAGCTGCGTTGCCCCAGATTTCTATTAGGTATTGTAAGTGCGATTTAAGTTAAGTATTATATATGTTATGACGTTATTTATTTGGAATACACTTAACCATATTTCGAAGTGATCCGAAAAGGAAGGAGAGTTTAGCTTTTAAGTGATCCAAGTGAGCAATCCACGATAGGAGGCTGTCGAGCCTTAAGCCAAGGTATTTTTCACATGATTTTTGTTGAAGAGGTTGTATGTAGGTATAGTTTTTTTTTTGCTTTAAAGATAATGTAACACGTTTTGGAGGTATTAATAGTTAATAAGTTATGTTGTTACCAGGAGCACAAAATGTTTAAATCAGCTTGCGCTTGGGAGATTATCGTATGGATAGAGGATCCAAAATAAAACAAACAAGTGTCGTCGGCGTAAAGTGTGAGATGGCCACTTGGCCAAGAGGTCTTGAATATTATTGATATAGATTAAAAAGAGCAATGGTCCCAAAATAGAACCTTGGGGAACCCCCTTTCTTTGTGGTATCCTGCACCCAAAGGTTGTCTGTAAGAAATCGTTACTGGCGATAAGACCGCTCAAGTTTTACATTGCCTGTAAATTTACTGGTGTGCAGTAAAGAGTATTCTATCTTCTATTTATCTTATAAAATTAACTTTATGCTAGTTTACCGTCGAATCCTGGTTGATGTCAGCAAGTCGTTCCTCGACCGGTTCCAGTCCGTTCTTAGATTCTGTGTCGACGTCCATTTTGCTAATGTTGTCTGTGTCTGTCCGCGGCTCCGTGTCAGCCGATACCTCTGACAGGCTTGTCGGAGGTGAGAGACTTTTAGTGTCACCCATATCCGAATTCTGGGAGCTCTCCTCGGTTGTGGTAGGCGGTTGGGCTACTGTTTTTACAGCTGTAAAGTAAGAATTAAGTTACATAATTGTATATCGAATAAAAATATTATGATACATTTATTTGACTCGTGTTATGGTTTATTTTCCGGCATAGCCCACCGGATTAGCAAGCTGAAGTGGCAGTGGGCTGGCCATATTAGTCGGAGAACCGACAACCGCTGGGGTAAACGACTTCTTGAGTGGAGATCGCGTCTCGGCAAACGTAGTGTAGGACGCCCTCAGGCCAGCAGGTGGAGTGCTGATTTGCGCAAGGTAGCTGGCAGGAGCTGGATGCGAGAAGCCGAGAATCGACCTAAGTAGCGTGCAACTGGAGAGGCCTATGTACAAACATCACACAGACATGAATGAAAATGACATTAACAAATGATCGAACGATCGTAAGCTTATGTCATTTTCATCAAATCAAAATCGAAATCAAAAAATCAAAAATATTTTATTCAGTAACAGACCATTTGGTTACAAATATTTTGGTGACATTCCTGGTAAGTAAAAAGATACCTGTATCAGGTAGTCACCGCCCAACTTGACCGTATTGTTTAATGGTGCAATATAAATAAGATAATCTAATCTAAGTAAAATCTTAATCTACGTCTATAGCAGTTGTATTATACTCTGAGAGAAACTGTGTGTGTGTGTGTGTGTGTGTGCAAGTGTGTGTCTGTGAGTGAGTGTATGTGTGATTATGTATTCGCGCTCGCGTGTTTGGTGAGGAGATATGTTATTGGTTTTTATGAAGTGTATGTAATGCTGAATGTTATAATGTAATTTGGTTTATTTTAGAAGGTTCTCAGTTTCCAAGTAGCTTAGAGTTTTTTAACCATGGTATAAGTTCCTTCTTACAGTTGTAATAGGTGAGTGGATAAATATTTAGAAATTTATTTATTTTATTATACAAGCAGCTAGCCTGTTTGTGAAATTGTCTACTAGCAAAAGCTGTCCTGGTCACTTTAATAGCAATAGCTTTGTCTTTTCTCCTTTTGTTCATAATTTTTGGGTCATATGCAAAATTTTCATACATCTGACATCTATTCGTCTAGCGTAAACGATATTAGAAAGCCACTCTTCTAAGGGCGCTTGGCAGAACAATGTTTGGGAAACACTGCTTTACGATATTTGGCCTCCTTTTACAAAACTGTCAAACATTTCAAGACCGACTTGGCGTCCGTCGCTTCCTGCGCGGCTGCTTCGACACTGACCTGGCGTTCGTCGCTTCCTGTGCGGCTGCTTCGACACTGACCTGGCGTCCGTCGCTTCCTGCGCGGCTGCTTCGACACTGACCTGGCGTCCGTCGCTTCCTGCGCGGCTGCTTCGACACTGACCTGGCGTCCGTCGCTTCCTGCGCGGCTGCTTCGACACTGACCTGGCGTCCGTCGCTTCCTGCGCGGCTGCTTCGACACTGACCTGGCGTCCGTCGCTTCCTGCGCGGCTGCTTCGACACTGACCTGGCGTCCGTCGCTTCCTGCGCGGCTGCTTCGGCGGCACCTTGCGGACGCAGCGGGGCGCCGGCTGCAGCGGGCCCTCGAGCCGGTGCCCGACGGCGCGGCACCACCCCACCGGGTACATGTCCGTACTGTGCGCCCACAGCCACTGGTCGTATTCGGCGCCCCAACCGTCAAAGTGGACCTGAAGCGACAATAAAACGAATATTATCAGTGTTTAAATTTTAAGTTTTTTTTTTAAATAAATAATGGGCTTGCTCTTGACTACATACTTAACTATACGGTTAAGAAGAAGCCTAAGATGGAGCGAGCTTACCTAGAGGTACTGGTTCTCCCACACACCAGCGGAACACAGAAAAATTGTTTGGCGCTGGACTCCGGCAGGAGGGTGGTAGCATCCAGGTGGCTTCTTACGAAGCCTACCACCGCAGAGGGATCTGGGCCCCAATTCTGCTAATTTACAAATGGCTCAATAGAACCACTTACTACCATATTAAATGTGTCAAAATATACAATTGTGATGCAATTGCGATTCTATTGAGCCATTTGTAAATTAGCGGAATTGGCGGCCTGTTAGCCGTCATCATTGGTTAGCTTACCAAAGATGCCGATGTCTAGAGACATAGGGTAGACCACTAGGAGGTAGATCCCACCACCCCATAAGAAAGAGTTGTCTCAGACGGGACTCGATCGCATCTAAATGCGTAACCGCTAGAATATGGTTTTTTTTTATATGCAACATGTAATGCTTGCTTACGGTTACGGCCGGTCCTAATAACCTATCTATCTTCAGTTTTGGCATATCGGAGATAGAAAACAACTTCTGTCTTTGTTTCTCTGGACGGCAAAATCAGAGATAGAAACTGTTTCATATCTCCGAAATGTCAAAACTGGCGATAGATAGATTATTTGGACCGGCCGTAAGATAACAAAATTTAATAGAAAAGGGATTATGAGTGCTAATTTATATAAATCAAGACGCAAATTAGGCGAACTATGAAAATAGCTATTTAAAGCAAAATGTAGAATCAGAAAATCCAGAAGCAAGACTATGTAGAAAGTGAGATACCACATTTACACATGCGGGGATCGATCCCGAGACCTGAGTACCTGTCGCTAGTTCACAGGTCCCAGGTTCGTTCTCGGTCACCTTGATAACCGTTGCCTTTGCCACTCATCGAGGTTGTTAATGCAAATGTAAGTGTCTTAAAAAATAAATTCATAAATTATTTATTTCAGGATTCCCAAGTCCCATATTCATGTGGGATGTGAAGAATGGAACGCAAGATAATATAAAAGGCAAGGAAGACAAAATGAGAAGATGAATGATTTTTGAATTTCAAGTATACATGTTCTAGATTTGATGTCAGAGAGAGAATGAGTTTTGTTTGAGTTCTGGTTTAGAGTTGAGTTCTGCAGTTGTAAGACGAAGAAGACGAATAAAATTGTACAAGAAGAAAAATATAGTTTCCTTCATCCTACATTCATAGCAATACATTAAATTACATTTTACTGGTCATAATTTTAATAATATTTTAATTAAATCTAAAAAAAAAAAGGAAATAAAATAAGATAACGAAATATACATGCTGCATTTTAAACCGTCTGTAAAATGAATCCTACGTTATTTGACCATTATGAGTAACATCATGGCAGTGTTATTTAATTTATCAATAACAACATTTTTTGAAAAATATTAAATATTGATTCAGACTTTTAATTTTGTAACACGCTGTAACGCGCACAAATGAATTGTATATGCGGCGGGTTCTCGGATGAATAAACCTTACACAGCTACATTCGTGCGGTTCACAGCGTGTTTCAGGCCGCAAACTGGACGGCCGCGGGAGCGACCGCGGTGATATTTATGCTTAAGGCGACTAGTAGAGCTAAACGCGAGTTTTATAATGTACATAAATCTATGTCAGACTCCAAAAAACCAAGCCAAAAAAATATATGTTAGTCTTCAGGATATACTTTAGTATAATACTGTTCTCAAAACACGATACAACTAATTTGACTCGATAGAAAAAATTCACGAACATGCCTCTAAAAAAAATTTATAACTCACTTAAGTCCTAGTAAAATACACGTAATCATTATAATCTTTTGATATATTGTATAATAAACGACAAGCTCTTATAATACAGTTCCAGTTTTTTAATTGAATGTATGCATTTTCCGAAAATCGCTAATTCTCATTTTCTGGGATGAAAGTTGATGGAACGCATGCATGTGTGCGTGAGCGGCCGTGTACCGATTAGTGCAGGCTGATGCCTGATGCTAAGTGGACGTGTCGCGCTTTTCGGCTTACATTTTTCTAAAGAAGCATAGAACCTGTTTATTCGACTTGCTCGATAACAATCACCTTGGTGTTATGGCGAACAAGTCTAGCATACATCCTACGAATCGCATGTTCGTATCTCTCCTAAGAAAACTTCTTTTTTTATTTTAAACAAAAAATTTTTTTTTCTTTTCACAAGCAGAGACGAAAATGTTGAAAGTTTTTTTAATGCGTTAGTTAAAAATTTGAATGAATTTTATTGTATTTAAAACTGTACCTTATAAATTTGCCTAATTTCGTTTAATTTTTCAGAAAAAGACTTCGTCTTATTATTGACAGCGAGTAAAAGTTTTATGTAATGATGATTTTGTATATAAAAGTGAATTCAGATTTTTTTTTTTGCTTTGACATATAGTATGTACCTACTACCTAAAACTATACTAATATACAACTTGTAATAGCAAAAAAGTAAAAATATGTTTTTGAAACAAAAATAAACATTTGAATAATAGAAAGTGGAATAGGTGTAACTGCTGTGATGCTGTGAGCGAATCATTGAGCTATATTCCGCCGTGCTAGCGATATCGGCAGTAAGTATGATTTGCACAGTTTGGAGTAAATGACGTCTAAAATTTTTGTGCATTTTTGTGTAGTTACAAAAGGTATTTACTTATTAATATTTCTTCATTTATTAGTTAGTTAGTTCACATCATAAAATTAATTTTATTGTATTTAAAACTATAACTTATAAATTTGCCTAATTTCGTTTAATTTTCCAGAAAAATACTTCATCTTATTATTATTGATAGCTAGTAAAAGTTTCATGTCATGATGATTTGTCTATAAAAGTGAATTCAGTTTATTTTTTATTTTTGTTTTAATTTTTATTTTATACTTTTTCAAATATCGTTTGGTAAAATTATAAAAAAAATACGGTAAGCTACAAATATGCGTCTTCTTGACTCTTGACCTTAGTTAGAGCATTATCTAAGTATTGACCTAGAGTCAATAGACCGCGAAAAATATTAGGTCCTTACCTACTTATGAAATTGTAGTTTGGTATGGGAGGAACTTACGTAAAACTTGTAATAAAAAAAATGGGAGGAACTTAGTCAAATATTTTTTAATAAAATATACCTATTTATTTAATCAAAGTATGTACCATTGTTATCTATGCACTTTTGCCATCTCATGGGTAGTTCATTAATTACTTAACTAAAAAAAACATTCGGACGGCAATCAATAAAAAAAATATTTGAAGACGGTTTGTACTGCCTCATCGGAGTTGAAATTTTGCCCTTGCAAGAAATTATCCAAATTTCGAAAAAAATGATACTCAGTTATTTGAGTAAGG
The DNA here is from genome assembly GCA_949315895.1 of Anania crocealis. Classification (NCBI taxonomy): domain Eukaryota; kingdom Metazoa; phylum Arthropoda; class Insecta; order Lepidoptera; family Crambidae; genus Anania; species Anania crocealis. Next base: position 7,145,441 of record OX438856.1, read on the forward strand.
TGTGGGGAGTCTGGAGGATGTCTTAAAACTATAGTAATAAACAAATTGTACATAACAAAAAAGTTAAAAATATATTTTTAAAACAAAAATAAACATTTCAATAATAGAAAGTGGAATAGGTGTAACTGACCTGTGATTCTGTGAATCATTGAGCTATATTCCGCCGTGCTAGCGATATTGGCAGTAAGTATGATTTGCACAGTTTGTAGTAAATGGCGCCTAAAGTTTTAGCGCATTTTTATGTTTTCTTGACTCGTGTTTTTTAAGCTTTCCTAATTGTGATTGTTGAAACGTATTTATAACACAAATAAAGCATTTGTATGTTCTTTACTTAATTAGCTTTTTATTCATTAGAACGATTTAAAATGAGAAAATACCTTTTATATCTAGCCTGAAACGAACAACCTTACTATAGATTGCTTAGTTTATCAGGAATAAGTACTGAGTTACTGTTGTTGTGATAAGCAACGCATACTAATATTAGGTTTAAGCTTAGGAATAGAAACTAAAACTGTAGTAACAAAAGGTATTTACTTATTAATATTTACTCATTTATTAAACAAGTTTTACATAATTGATTTGTGTGGGTGGACCAAGCAAGTCGATTATATCGTATCTATGTTGTTAGTTTCATTAAAATTTAAAATATATACGAGTATAAGTTGGTTACTAAAAAGTTTTTACTTACAAATGATATTGAAATTGGCAGTAGCTGTACTTTATACTATCGAATAAAAATAATAGCCTTTTAATCGTACAAACAATACAAAACAAAATTTGAGATCAAAATAAAACGTAACATAATTACTTATAATAAAAAATCTTCCTTTTGTATTATGATATACTCTTTAACTCCGTAGTATTGCAAAGCTCAGGTGCGTTTATTATAGCATTAACCTTTTCTGAACTTGTTTTTAACCGTCTTTACCGATTAAGCAGCCGAGGTAGGTAATACTATCTTTTTAAGAATTCACATTTTTCTTCTTATACACGTAAATGCAATTAGCACAGGTAATCTGAATTCCTGATGCATGTGTCAAATTCGGTTCAGCGATATGGACTTGAAGAATATTGTTAACATAAGCAACGACACCGTCATTCTGATTGAGTTGACGTAAAGTATAATGTGATATATAACTTTATAGATTAGAAAGTAGTTTACTAGGAATAAGTCTGCACTATGTTAGTACCAGAATATCACTTTCAAAGTTCATTTAAGATATGTCAAGTAACAAGTCATCATAATTACTTTATATACATACTCCTAATGTTCTGAGTAATGACGTTAAAGTTAGTATGAGAATTCGGTAAGACGTCGTTTACGTAAAGATTTCAGTAGAACATTATTTTCCCATACCATCTACCAAGTTACTGCTCATATCCTAAGTAAGTAATATCTAATAAAAAAATACGTTTTGTTTAATATATGTATCCACAGCATATTTATTTACTGCTGATATTTTAAGTAGTTAGTACAGAATACAAAACAAGCTTTTCATAGAATATTCACAGTATATGCATACATACATACACTCACGCCTTTTTCCCGGAGGGGTAGGCAGAGGCCACATCTTTCCACTTGCTACGATCCTTACAGACTACTTTCGCTTCATCCACATTCATTAATATTTTCATACACGCTCGCCGGTTTAGGGTACTCTTGACCTGACCTTTCTTTAGAACTTCCCCGATTTGATCAAAATAAGTTCGTCGAGGCCTTCCCCTTCCAACATTTCCATTCATACTCGCCATATATATCTTTTTAGTCAACCTTCTTTCATTCATCCTCTCAACATGTCCAAACCGTTTAAGCATTCCTTTTTCAATACTGGTCACTACATCCTCTTTTACACCACATCGATCCCTTATCACACTATTTTTAATCCTGTCACTCAGATTGACTCCAACCATAATTCTTAACGCTCTGATTTCTACTGCATTTATTCTGCTTTCATGTTTTCTCTGCCACACCCAACTTTCACTCCCATACATCAGTGTTGGAACCAACACCCCTCCATGCACAGCCAGGCGGGCCTTTTCGGACACCTTCTGACTACTCATAAAAGCGCGCAACGCTCCATTCACCATGTTGCCGGCATTTACTCTCCTTTCAATATCACTATTACACCTTCCATCCGCTGTAAACATTGATCCCAAATAAACAAACTCCTTCACTTGCTCCACTTTTTCATCTCCTATCAAAATATTACACTCTGTCATGCTATCCTCCTTTTCAAAAACCATTGCTTTTGTCTTCACTTTCATTCCTTTCTTGTTCAAATCTTCATGCACAATACTGACCATCTCCTGCAACTCCAAATATGCAGATACTGCATTTATCTAAAGTAATAATAATATCCTAGCCATATGTCTTTGCTTGTAAGGCCGGCGTAACTATACTAACTATTGTTAGGTTAAGGTAAATATTTCGCATTTTTGACTTACTGCTCTTATCTTTAACAACATTTGTCAGTTCCCATTAAGATATCAAAATGGCTGTCAGCTCATCTGATAGAGCTTTTTATGCTTATTCTCGATCACTATAAGACTCATTTTTACCAAAATTGGAGTTACTGCCGTTATTGCTAGCACGGCAGTATTAAAAATAGAGGTGCCATTGCGTAATTTTATTTGTACTTTTTTAAACACTTGTTTTCATACATGAACCATAAAAGTAACATAATAAATAATGCACGTCTACGTTATTTACCCATATTATCCAAATCATACCTAGGCTTGACCGATTTTGATAAAAGTTTTATCCCAGCACCGTATTAGATAAATATTAACAAATATCAACACTAAAAAAAAAAAATTATTTTAAAAAGATTACTTCGGTTATAATAATAACTTCTTTTTTTAGTTTATGAATTAATTATGATGAATTATCTAATTTGTTGTGTCAATTATCAAGAAAACATCGTGTCATTAATTTCAAAATGGTTAAATATTTTTATTTAAATAATAATTAAAATATTTTATATATAAATAATTTAAATATTGTCGATGCCGTTTTTTTATTTTTAGTAACATTGTTAATGTTCAAAACAATAACATTAAAACAAACAAGTATTCTGCTTTTAAATAAGTTAAGATACTTTGTCTATTTTTTATTGCTCTTTCCCTCTTTTTATTATTCCTTGTTGGTTGTCATAATAAAATAAAATAAAATAAATATTGCATTTAGAGACATCGAAAAAAAGATAGTTATGCCATCTATTAGAAAATCATGGCGTCATTTCGGGATGTGCTTTAAAATATAGCAGCCAAGAATATTGCCGTAGGCGGCGTTGACGACGTTTGTTTAAATGTGTGCTTACGATTCTCAAGGCCACTTAGGTCTACTAGTCCTCTTAAGTTTGTATTAACCGTTCTGGAGGGCCGCGGCGCGGGCGGCGCGCAACAAGCAACGCCGCCCACGCCGCGGTCGCCCCCGCGCCGCGGTCGCCCCCGCGCCCGCACCCGCGGCCGTCCAGTTTGCGGCCTCAAAATAAATAGCTTAATTGACCAATATTTTATAATTTTATAAAAAAAACTGATATAAATTAAAAAAAACACTGTCATGATGTTATACATAATGGTTTAATAACGGGGAATTCGTTTTACAGGTGGTTGAAATTGCACCGTGTATTTTAGGCTCTACGCAATACTGTGACACGTCTATCGCAGCAATGTCTAGCCGGGCAGTCATCATTGCTAGGACACCTTTGAAGACAGACTTACCTTCAGCAGATCCGCCACGACTCTGGCTATGGTAGCGACGCATACCAGCCGAGGATCCATCAGGTCGGCGCACTCCAACCTCATGCCGGCGACGAACCCGTGCGAGACCACGTGGCCGCGAGCCGCGAACAAAGCCCGACTGGCCGCCATGCTTCCGGTCATCGCCAGATACTGCTCCCAGTTGAAATCCTCCGGTGTATAACTAAAATAAGGGAAAAAAAACTTTTTGCTGTATGCTTTTGCAAGGGAAGTCTGGTGTCAGTTCTATAAGCCGCCTATTACAGGCCTCAAGCGTAAATTGTATATTTTTTTATTATTATTATTTTCAGACATGCCACACTGGGCCACACAGAGCCACCTAGTGCCAAACTAAGCTACTACTAAGAAGCTTGTCGTATTGGCTACTAGACAACCGATAAACTTAAAATACATAGAAAACACCCAGACCAGTACAAACAGACATCTTCATGCACACAAATATTTGCACTGTGCGTGGATCGAACCCACGACCCATGGCTCAGAAGCAGCGTTTACTACCACTGATCCAAATGGTCGTCGTATATATATACGACTTCCAACTTGCGAAAGATACAGGACCAACGGACCCTTAACAAATATATTATTTCTAAATTGAAGCAATCAAGAATCGAACCCGGAACCCTTGTGTAGTAGGCGGACAACCGACCGCACTACTACACAAACTGGGTTGTAAACAATGATATTTAAAAAGTAATAGATATGTTACGTGCGTGTATTGTGCGTGACCCTAAAATGTGACGTTTTGCCCGCAGTCCGCGATAAGCGAAGCAGCGAGTGTGTTTGCGATCTCTGTGAGTGATTATCATACTGTCTCTTTTGTTTGTATTGTATAGATTATGTCATCCCTTTCACATCACTTTGCAATGTGGTGATTACGCATGTGTACTGTTGCTCGCAATCGGCACAGATATTTCGTTTGTTTAGTAAGGGTTTAACCAATCTATACTTTTTAAATATCGTTGGTCTTAAACAAATAAGCAAGAAAAACATCAATACCTTTTACTTTTAGAAAATAGCGAAACATACACGGTTTTATTACAAAAAAATAAAACAATGTTTAAACCGTGTCTAATTATAAGACGGCCAATTAGAGTTGTTTGACATATTACTGAACTAATATTATGGATGCATATTTTCAAATAAGTCGTCCTTAAATTAGACAAGGCTTAAACCTGTTTATCTTTTTTTGTAATAACAATTTTTACAACCCGTAACAGGTGATTGGCTATAAGAGAGCTTTTACACTAGGCCATACGGCTGCAGAGCTGTTAAAATTTCCCTTAGAAACCAAATCGTGAAGCTGTTGGAAGAAGTCAAACTTAAGAGAACTACTAGAGCTATGTGCTGCCCCCAATTAAACAAAACTAATTCTCAAAAAACTAGAACACTATTACCTTAACAAATTACCTCTAGTATTTATTGAATCATAGTAAACTTTTTATTGGTTTATAAGGTCGAATTTGTCGCTAACGCCAAAAGCGGCCGCTTTAAGCAGTAATATACAGCGTGTATCTGACGACGTGTAAAAAAAATTTACTGAAGTTCTGTCTAGAAGTCTAGATTACAAAAAAATATGTTTTTTTAATAAAATCATATGTGAATGAAATTAGCATACCACAAACCAGTCCGCGAAAGGACCGAAAACCATTGTTACCCCAGCCGGTGATTGTTTACGATTCGTTGACTCAGTTCCTCCTTCGTACTTTTTCCGGACTTAGGACTGGCAAAGCAGCTAAAATTTGAGTTTGTGTTTAGGTAACAGCCTATAATCATCCCACTGCAGGAAAAAGGCCTCCATCATTGAATTCAAGTTACCACAGCAATGATAGGTGTACTGGCATAATCACCACGTTTGTCAAATGCGGGTTGGTGATCACAAACCCGAGCAACGTTAAAAAATTCGAAACTTTTTTGTTGATCGACCCGGGATTCGAACCTGGGACCCCGAGATCTTGGCCCGGTATTTAAACCCCTAGACCAACGGGGCGTTTTATCTGCAATGAATCTTTTTTAGTTTTTCGTGGGTTATCACCTCTTATGGCCCACCAGTGTTCGTTATGAACATTGTAAAGTCGTACTCGGGTGAATAGTGCCTCATCAGTCCATAAGATATTATCCTGAATGTGGGTTTGTAACCACTCACAGAATAAAATACGACTTTGGTAATCTGCGGGTACCAAGTCTTGAACCCGTCTGTAGTGGTAAGGATGTTAATTTTACTTCATGTAATAATCGCCACACTGTCATATGAGCGACACCAAACCGCTGCCCAGCTTCACGTGTACACGCGCGGGACTCATTTTCGAAGAATTGAAGAATTTCTTCTTGTAAATTAACGGGAATCCTTTGGCCTCCTCCGTGAGCATGGGCAGGCCTAGTGAATTGGCCGTAGTCACGAAGATTTTGAATAGCACGTAAAACCGTCGCTCCGAAGGCACCGGACGATTTGGGAAACGTTCTCTTCAAGAACGTATCACCACTTAGGTACCACTTAGGTTGCGACCACTCTCACCATACAACAAAATCATTTCACTCAGTTCAATGGTGCTAAAATCACTCATGATTATTACTTATCGCGGAAGGCCAAGCTCTGCAAACACGCGCACGTACGCAGAGTTACATGTCCAGTCGGCAACTGAGTGGCGAGCAAACGCGGGAACGAAAACAGCCAGCCAGGTGCGGCGCGCGGCGCGCAGAGCACAATGGACGGTGGTTTGTCAAACGAGCCGCCTAGTGGCGGTATTTGTTTGAAGCGCGCCGAAAGACGGGGACAAGCGCGCGCGCTGTGGATTCGGGTAATAATAAGCCAAGTAACAACGCGGTTACTATGAGTCAGGAAAAGTGAGGATTATTTGGTAAAAAAATAAGTACTATTTTTTTTATTGATTCGGAATCAGAATCGTTAACTGAGCTCCCTCTTTAATTTTTTTACACGCCGTCAGATACACCTTGTATATATAAAAGTGAATCCCTATTTCCCTTGGTCATCGCATCACGCGTGAACGGCGGGACCGATTTCGCTAATTATTTTTTTGTTTTGTTTGTTATTGTCAGGAGAATGTTCTTATGTAAGAAAATTTCGCGGAAAACGAGAAAATTTAAGAAAACTTAATCACCATACTAAAATATTTGTAATGTAAACTTATCGCTTTTGACAATTAAACTATTTTAAAGGATGGCGTTTGACATAACATTGACATAATGCCTGCTGCAAATATCGTCAAACAGGGGGCAAATAAAAATAATTTTGCACATGGCCAGTAATGTTTACCAGAAAAAAAATCAAAGAATGTTGTATATCTTAAAACGTTAATACAATGGGTAACTTTTTTTTTATTAAACCATTTCGTTATAAATTTTCATAGTTAAGACAGGACAACGTCTGTCGGGTCCGCTAGTGTACAATAAAAAGAATGCCAGAATGAAAAGCAGTGCCAGAATGAGTTTGTTTAGAAGTTATAAAACTAAATCAATTGGTATAGCTTTAGTAGTCCACATAAAGGGGATCAAATTCAATGTGGCTTACCCGTTAGGAGGCACTAGAGAAATGTTGTTAGCCAGCGCAAATCCGACAGGGAATATGCACGGCGATCTCTGGTGATAACAAAACCAGTCCGCCCCCGACGCGTCGGCAGGGTAGCAGTCTATTCTAATCATCATGTACCCTTCATTCAATATTTGCATCACTGTAGCAGCGCAGACCGCGGATAAGTTCAATGGGTCTATCGCTTCCAATTTCATGCCTTCAGAAAATAGAGGCGGCTCGTTTGATGGGTACTTATGGAACATGTCAGGTGTTGTGTCGTTTGATATGAACCGTCCTGCGGCCACCCTTTGGCAATAACTCTGTTGCGCGTCCAGTGGATGGCCGACCCGGAACGCCCAACCGACTGGATGTATCAAAGGTGAGTCTTCATGACACCAGAAACCGTTATCTTCGGGCGAACTGTCGTAGTACTTGACATGTAATCTTTTACCGACTATCTCACATACACTTGCTACCTGTAACATAGTTAAAGTCAATGTAATTTACACTTTTAATTATTCGTAACAATAATCTTGGCAAAAAGAAAATACAGGGTAACTGGTTGATTATCCTTCATGAAACTATGGGTGGACCCAAAGAAGATGGAAAAAGGTTAGAAATGCTGTCATGCGCTATTTGAATGAGAACCTATGTTACCGCTTGCGCCCCACTACACATAAACGAGGTCACAGAACTCCAATCAAGCGAGACCAATCACAGCTAAAAATTACATTCATGTTTGGGCAGAAGTATGAGCATTTGCTCATAACCTCTGTGGCGCGCCTGTTCCGCATTCTGTTCATTCTAACCTTTATTCCGTGTTCTGTGGTCGCGCGTCTATCACATAAGTCACGTAAATGTAAAATGGCGAACCACTGTGAATCGAGATTTGGTATCGCGCGTTTAATTGAACAAGAAAAGCACAAACTATGTGATGGCAACGACTGTAGCAGAAGCAAAGGTCAATGATGATTTAACAGTCTACTAGCGCATTTACAAGTATGCGCGTCTCGACGACGCCGTTTTAGCGCGTGGCTAAAATCTAAGGGCCAAAGCGCACCGCGTCTTTTTAAATACGCCAGAAACAAGTTTAATTCCACATAAGTAGTTTTTTTGTGCTTGTAGCTCGTGTTTTTTACTGCGCCTTTCATTAAGACACCCGTCTGTATCGATACAAATGGACGCAAGGGGCTCAGTAGCACCCGCGGTGTGTATAGGCTCTAACTGTCGGGCGCTGGTGTACTAATAAAATATTATGTTGTGTGAACACATGAATAGCTGTATCATATAAAGTTATATGCATATTTGTTTATTTAAAACAAATAAAACTGATAAGTTAATTACCGATACACACCTTAACTTGGGATATTCTATTTTTATCTACTACTTCCATTATAGATCCAATAGAAAATCTTGATGCAAGACTATCATTTAGCTTAGTATAAAAATTTGCAGGTAATGTTCGTGCACCTGTTAATTGTTTCACTAAAAACCTGAAATGGGAAAAACAATCTTAAAAAAAAAACTGCTGACCATTGAAAAAAGAGGAAAGATACTAGGTCTCTTGTGATAAACTTATAATATTTTTTTTATAAATTAAAATTAATTGCCAAAAGTATATACGAATGAAGTTTAACATTTTTGGCTGTTTTTATTTATATTGTCTTTGTTTAAACGTTTATAAACTAAGTAGCTTTTGCCCGCAACTTTGTACGCGTGGAATTCCAAATTTAAAACTATGTATTTAAATTATCCCATTGGAAACATACCTTTTCCCTGGATAAAAAGTAGGCAATATGTTATTCCAGCCAATTAAACTTACACCGTGCCAAATTTTATTCAGTTCTGTTGAATCGTTTTAGCGGGATAAAGTAACAAACATCCATACAACCTCACAAATTTATAAGAATAAGAATCTAAAGAACCTCTATACAATATTTCTATGTTAAATCTCTTTTCTAACAGTTTTTGTGTTACAATCTAAAAAAATATATAATACCTTTTCCAATCAGTATATTTATCTTCTATTGTACGAGGTGGAATAAGAGGCTTGCCGCGTGTGGCACACCAACCCACAGGATGCACTTCAGAACAGCACAAGTTAACCCAGAAATCTTTAGAATCATCGCTACCAAAACCTTCATAGCGCAAAAGCCCCATATAACCTTTCACCTAAACAAAAAAAAGTGATTTTAAGTACTAAACAACCTGATTTTCTGTTAATATTTCTCTAATAAATAGAACATAGTACACTTATAAATAAGACTATCACACAGCAAACAAAAGATTGAAGGAAAACTAATTTAAATGAAATTTTCAACCTAATCCCTATTTTGAAATCAATCTTTAATAATCAAATTTATTTTAACAACATCAGGTATTCATTAAACACACAGAGCCTTTTTATAGTTTTTTTATGTTTTTATAACATGGTTTATTTGGAAAACCCTTTTTGTCAATGCACTTAATAAGCATGCACAGAAATGTGACACAGAAATTAAATGTTTAAATACTGATCTTATAATTGCAATTTAATTGCTTAAAATATCATATAAATAATGTAATGTTTAGGTGACGAGCTATGAATAAATGAGTTGGAATTAGAGACTAGACTTTATCACTTGATTTTCCCATCCTACACGTCAGATAAGCTAACACGCAGATTCAGGAACCTACAAATTCAATAAATAATTTTGGTTGTGTGTCAGTGTAAATACAAAAAATATATAAAATACTTTTGAGCAAAACTTTGCTAGTTTTGACTTGTATTATAAATAACTAGCTGACCCGGCAAACGTTGTTTTGCCATAAAAATGATTAAATTACTAAAATGGCTAACAAAAAATAGGGGTTGGTGGTAAAAGGGTAAAAATTTAGGGTTGTATATATTTTATAAAATTTTAATATTTTACTACCCTACCCCTACCCTACCCTACCCTACCCTACCCCTAACCTACCCTACACATACCCTACCCCTACCCTACCCCCACCCCTACCCTAAACCCTTCCCTACCCCTACCCTACATTATCCCCGACAAAATTGTGAATCTAAACCATTCCCAGATCCCCTTGAACACACACAAAAAATTTCATCAAAATCGGTCCAGTCGTTTGAGAGAAGTTCAGTGACATACACATTCACAGAAGAATTATATATATAAGAGAGAAAGAATTTTAATACATAAATGTGGGTATTTAAAATTGCAAAATTATGTCTTAGGCGGGACATAATTTATGCCGCGCCGCGCCCAGCGTGCGAGGAGATGCGGGTTCGGGTCCCGCCTGAGACATAATTTTTCAAGTTTAAATACTAGGGTTGGGCCGAAATTCGGTTCAATTTCGGCGCGATTTTTCATGTCGTGACTTGTATAAACGCACGGCTCTCGCTCGCTGCAAATGTCCCCGCCCGCACTCCGCGCTACCCCGCGAGCCCTCAGCTGGCCGGTCAGTTGTGAATACGTCACCAACTCGTCACGTGCTATTGTTTATATTACGCAAATAAATTGTTTTAAAGTGTTTTTGGTGGTATTATTTGTATGTGTGTTGAATAAAGATGAGTGGAAATAAAAAAACTTCGGCCGAATTTTTCATTTTTACCGAATGTTCGGCCGAAGTTCGTATTCGGTTCAAACCACATTCGGCCCATCAGTATTAAATACTGATATTATAATCGCAATTAAATTACTTTAATATCATATAATGTAAATAATAAATGTGGACAAAATCACACATACATTGCTCTGATCCCCACAGTAAGTAACTATTTATAGCAGTTGTTTTGTAGAAATAAAAAACAGTGAAGGTAACAGAAACCCCTTGAGTAAATATAGAAAAATACTTTTTCTTTACATTGACCTGTCCAGAATTAACCCAGGACCTCGGAGCAGGCGAAACCTTGAAAACCAGTGTGTAGACTACCCCACCAGTGTTTGTTTAAATTATCACAGGAACAGTTGTTCATTATAAAAATAAGACTGACCATAAAAATGTCTCATCAGTTTAACATGTTTAAATTTCATTCAGGTAATCCTAACAGTGATAAATAAAGTTACGCAGGAACTTACTAGAATTAGACTTACTTTCAATACTGTAGCCACCCAGAAATAGTCGCTGTTTTTTTCAGTATTGTTTTCGCCATCTGTATTTTTGACTTCAACCTTCATACCCTCAAAGGTATTGTCCCACATCTCTTGAAGTGGTGCATGTTTGAACAGACTAACAGGAGCTGCCAAAAAATCACAGCCAAACAGCTCATCTCTCCATTCGTAACTATTGGCTACTAGTGCTGCAGATTGCTTGATAGGACCAGCCTAAAAAATGGATGTGATGGTGTAAATTAGACTTACATAAAAATTTGATATAATAGTACCATTTTAAGATGTTTTGCCATATATACAAATAATTGGGAACAACTACCATTACCTAAGTTTTAAAAAAACTTAACTAGGAGTAATGCAGGGATTGGAATTGTATTTAGTTTGACATAGAATGCCGGGTAGGCAGTGCTTAATGGCATGTATTTTGTGCACGGCTACGCAACTGATCAGCATTATGCTATGACATCTGGGACAAGATGAGAGTTGGGACGTGTGACCTCCTGGAGCCTATTTGCAGAAATAAAACCGATTTTGACTGTAGGTGCTGGTCTTCTGTGATCAAATCATTGACCTTAGTTAATTGATTTTGTGTGTACAATAAAATAAGAAGTAAAACTAAACATACTAAAAATATATGTTATTTTTTTAACAATTATCGTTTGACTGACCACTCAACACCAGCCCCATGCCTACAGTTGTCATGGCATAATGCAGATTGACAAATATTTTGAAACCATATTGTGCTGTTATTTTTTTTTTAAGGTTAAATTTATTTTTGTATGTGCTTAATATAATAATTTCCTTTCTTAAAATCTAGGTAGTACAGCACCAGGAATCTTAATGTGATTAGTACCGGCATTGCAAGTCCTAATGCCAATGAATGCATCTTTCAAATGATGTATCAAATTTTATTTTCATAATTAATGACAGGATCTATAATATACCAGTATACTATATAATATATAGTATATAATAGGCAGGATCTATAATATATATATACCAGTTATAATATCAGCAAATCAAAATAATCAGAAATAGGAACCTGCAAGTCATTTAGAGAAGCATGCCACTGGTGCAACTGTGGCAAAGGCTCAAGTGGGATCAGGTCAGCCATGTGCTCAGCTCCTTCCATTATTCTGAATCGCCAATTACAGTGACGCCTTCTAGATGAGCTAGCATAACATCGCAGGGAACAGAACCTATTATTACGGGTATAGAAATGATCACGACGCCCTACTCGGCCGCATAACTCACATATCGCTGAAAATTAATGTATGCATCTTATTAACATTTGGTTATTGAACTGTTTCCAATTGTAATCAATCAATTACAATGCTTTTAGAATAGCCAAATGAATTAACTTAGACATGAATGCTTACCGAAACTATTTTTTTCCAAAGGAACTATGGTCAGATCGTCCACGATAGAAGTCTCATCGGTTGTGTTGTTATAGTTTAATTCATTCTCGACAGTATAACAAGCCATATTTGGGTAAAAGGCACTGAATAACTACCGACGAACACTGTGGTGGTACGCAACTCTGCAATCCTCATGACTACAGCCAAAATCAAATTTCGAGTTATGCTTTTCTAATGACATTTAATATTATTGGTAAACCCAGGATCCAAGCATGCATTGCTGGTATCGTTCCATTTGTTAAATACGTGTTCTGTGTTAAATACTATTTAGCAGAACTAGCTTCCTACTTTAAACCACAATTAAATAGACAAAATAGAAAATAATAATCAAGCACATAACATATCATTTAGATAGCATAGCACAGCGGATTCGGTCACTGTCACTGAGCAAGTACTTAATCACTACGATTCGGTTTCAACTCGACGACCAATCGACGACGAGTGGACGAGTGTTGGATGTTGGATGAATGAGTGGCACATTTAAATTTCATTCATTTAACAAGGCATGAACTATAAACGTAGAATATAAATAGACGGACAAAGCCTGCGAGATAGAAGAAAACCTCTTAGGGAAATCTAGCAAGATAGAAAAAGAAAGCTAATCTTTTCGTTTTGTGATTGATCAGTCTTAATTGACAGAGTGACATCCAGTGGCATATGCGATATAAGCTTCAATATTATAAGGAATTATCTAGTACATCGTAGATTAACTAAAGTAAATACAATTTTATTTAACAATGGTCACATATTCTGTGAGTGCCTGTGGAGTCAACCACAAAAATAATCCAGAAAATTGCTCATTTCACAGGTAAATACGTAGAAAGTCATCATCGTAAAAACGCGTTATTTTTGTTGAATTTGATCTTGTTATGTTGTAAATATAAAATTATTTCAACCCGTTTGTTCCTTTTAATATTTTGTACAGATAAAGTGATATGTATTGATTATTAACATTATTTTGGTGGTTAATTAATTCATCGAAAAAGTTTACATGTACGCTAGAGCTTGACTCAAATTTATCGATACTATTGTTAACATTTATCTTGAATGTTTCCGGAGAAATTTGATGTTATTTAACGTTTAGCGTCTCAAATGAATGTCAACTTAACGATCTGAAGAAGGAAACTGTAAGAAATCACGTAACTAAGATAATCTTGTGAAAGGTCTATAGTCAGGGATTGATTCATCAAAATGTAAATGTTTGTTCAGATTTTGTTAACTTGTTCTTTTTCACTTACTGCCATTGATGAGCTCACATGACACAGTAGATGACACCGGAAAATCTTGTGATGAAATAAATAAATAAAACTAATTAACAATGGCTGTTATTTTTTGACGTGACAACGTCTTAAATTAGGTTGCGGCTGGGAGTCACTTATGAAAAAGTGTAACGCTCGGTAACGTTACGATGAGTCACCGAACGAGAGAGAGGCCCGCCGAATGCCTTGCGTCTCTCTCCCACTCAACTATGATCGGTCTGCCGCGCGCGCAGCACTAGAGAATTAGGCGCATTGAATCGGCGCATGCTTGTGTCTCTGTCTTTGTCTTTTTAGTAAACAAAATATATTTCTATAGTTAAAATTTGTGCAATTCTTATTTTCATTCAATTCCTTGTTCCTATTGTGCAATTTAATTATATTCATATCAATAAATATTCTACCGAGAAAAAGACGTTGTCACGTAAAATCTTCGCCCGTAAAACCGACTTTACAGGCAACCTTTTTTTTTTAAATTAAATTGTTTATTTTTAAATCATATGGAAAAATATACTCACCGGGCACATTTACCTGCCCACTATTATAGTTGTAAGAAGTGAGGGCAGTGAGGTATGCCGCAAAGTAGGTGCATAATCTCGAGATAAAAACAGTGTGACAGTAAACATTATTTTCCAAACGACGAACTGCAATCCTTATCGATAGTCTAAAATGTTAAAGGTACGTCACTAGTTAACACACACATTGACATGTCAAAACTGGTCACGCATTTTTGGGCTGTCCGTAGATCTACTTGTATCCTAAATCAATGACATGAACAGTGGACAGGACTTGACAGGAGGAAGAAAGGAAAGAACCATCTGATATCTAAAAGTATCCGTCAAAAAAAGCAAACTAAGGTTATAATCGCAAGTGGAAAGATTTCAAAAATTGAACGACCGGGCAAAAAATTGTTCCAATACCCTACCTAACGTTAGAAATCCATAAACGTAGAATATAATAGACGGACAAAGCCTGCGAGATAGAAGAAAACCTCTTATGGAAATCTAGCAAGATAGAAAAAGAAAACAAATCTTTTCGTTTTGTGACCTGTCCTATTAAACTCAACTCTTAACTCAAAAACAAATCGAAACTATCTTCTAATATCAAAAGTGTTGCCTTCCTGATTACAGATTTTTCAATGCCTTTAGTGATTTTATTATTTTCACGTATAAACTGTTCAATTTTAATCCCTCGATCGTGAGTTATTCCAGACACAATTGAAATTAATTGTTATCGCGGCACCTGAGTGCCTCCTGGGGGTAGAGGGATTAAGACAAAATTTAAACAAATCTTTTAAAGGGTATGTTAAATAACCTTCAGACTTATTTGAAAAATGTCTTTTGTTTATAAATGATACTGGACCACAGTATTGGCGGGAGGACTGTATGGTATTACAGCACTCTTCACAAGCAATTTTGAGTTTAATTTTTTTAACTACAAATCCGGCTATATACTCCACTACACATTGTACAATGTTGGATAAGGACTCTTCATTGTGAGGTATATAAGTGAACACAGTAATTTTCGCTTTCCGTTTCATCTGATAAGGAAAACTCTTTTGTTATTTTATTGTATGTACGGTGTATTAATTTGCTGAGCTGTAGTCAATTTTGAATTTGATAAAATCGTTACATTTTGTAAAGCCAGGCAGTTGCCACTTTCGGAACTTTTTATTTCAGTGTGGCAAAGCAAGCGTTTGTAAGCCGACATAAAACCTCTAAGTGTCGGGTTATTGTTATACCCACCACGGGATCTTACTGCACTGAAAAATGTTTCAAGGTGGTCCTGAGATAATTTATAAAAAGGGATAAATTTTAATAGTCCTTTGTCAATATAATCAACATAAAGCCGCTTTAATGATATTATATTTACTAAAAACCCAAGTAGTCCTAATTTTCTTGGTGAACTGATTATCGTATAAACATTTTACTTCTACTTCGTCTAACTTATTAAAAATATTTTCTTTATTTAATTTGCAAAGAGGCTTTTTGTATCCATAATTCAGAAAATTATGTCATTAACGTGGGTGATAAAAGTGACAGTTGCATTTGAATTTTGAAATAGTGGCAATTTTAAATCCTGTTTACAATACTCAATTGTTGTTGCTACTGAACGGGATAGTGACTGTATAATTTATAATTATAATTTTTAATAATTAGGAATGTAAATATTTTCTTATTGGTTTGAGGTTATAATACCTCTTATGGTTTTAACAGAATGCCTCTTGCAACTCACTTCGAATATTTCCGATGTTTTTAAAATATTAGCTAAAAATTGTAGCTTGATTGATGATTTCAATAAACATTACATTTAAAGATCCCGAGAAACTAGTTTGTTTGTTACAGATTTTAAATGAATGGGCAGGTTACTGCTTTACAAAATCGTTGTCCATGGTAAAATAAATTGACAGAATTTGTAAAATATTCAAAATAAATCACACAAAAACAATGGATACTATTATTATAGGAAAATATTAATAAAATATTTAGAAAAGCTATTAGAACACAAGTAGGCAAGCGAATTTATCAAGCAGGTGACGTCATCATAAACCCGACCGAATCAGGACCGTTTCGTGTCACGTGACAAACGTAAATAAATGCATTTTTATTTCTGGATTTATAAATAAATCGTTTATTATTTTCAACTTCCGTTACTAAATAACCATTTTTAAACTCATAATATAAGCTGATAATAGTAATTCGCACTTTCTTTTTCGCATTGTCAAATTTTAATAGCCTTTTATTATCATTATCTAAACATAAAACTCATTAAAACATGTGTACATAACAGGCAAAATAAACAAATAGATAAATAATCATATTTTCAACATAAAATAAAACGTACTTTTCAACTTCAGTATCAAAGTTAACGGGTAAAAATTAACTATCGACCGATATTATCGATAAGCTATTGATACTACTTGAAATGACGTTAGCTATCGATAGTTAGTGGTTTGGTTAGTGGTGGACTATCGAGCGGCAACTCTGATTTGATTTGGAGTTTACTTTGACTATTTATCCAGTTGAAATGCTCTAAGGGAGTTTATGATGGTATCGTTATCGGTTTTGAAGTAACCTTAAAAGTTAGGTGTTTTCACAGCTTCAAGGTACTGTAGACATGCACATGTTTTTATTTTCAACGTACGGAACCAACCAACCAAATATTATCTTTGATCTTCGAGCAACGCGGCCTTCCGTCCCGTAAGGGAGTAGCCATACGAAGCGTTTCCCCTCTGTCAAAAGTATAAGCCCAATTGGGCATTAGCGTTTATAAAAACAAGTTGCGCTCAGATTTCTTCCTAGACCGAGTCCAGTCGCGCAAGTGAACGCTGCCGTATTAAAAATGCCGAATTGCTCAGTTTTCTGTTGTAAAAAGAGGTCTGCAACATCAAGTTTACATAATGATGGTGTTACATTTTACATATAAGTAAATTTGTATCGTATTATTGTCATTTAATTACATTTAAACACTAAATTCGCATATTTTATTCTTGAATAGTTGTTGGATTTTTTCGACATCATCAGGTCCGCTCGCCCGTGCAAATTTCAGATCGGTCGTGCGATAAATCCGATTTCTTGCCGCTGGGCAACATAGTGATGTTATTACTTTCACATGACATAATGTTTGTCGATAAAGGGTGGTGGTTATCGACGACGACGTTACATATTATACTCGTATTTAATCACATTAGACAAATTTGTTGATATGGTTTTATGTATGATGTAAAATCTCTTTTCTGTTATTAAGTTTGAAACTCTTTAATAGTAATAACATAATATAAAAATTTTACCTGAAAATAAAATTTGTATTACGTTTCCTAAGACGTCCGAAGTCCATTATTATGAGAGTACATCGTTCCTTTTCCTTGCGTTGTCGCTAGATGTCGCTACTTTCCGTCACGTGACTACCGCACCACTAGCGCCCCTCGTGGCCAAACCTGAAACTAGCTCAGAAACCGGAGAGCGAGCCACCAGCTTGTCATTGTTCGGCTCATAATAGCTACGAATGTAGGAGTACCACCAGGAAGACATGGTCTGGACTTCGGACGTCTTAGGAAACATAATACAAATTTTATTTTCAGGTAAAATTTTTATATTATGTGTTCCGTTTGACGTCCGAAGTCCATTATTATGAGAGATCTGTTTGTTATCTCCTGGTGGCTTGCGAATTAAAAATGATAAAACGCAACAATGTGATAGAAATGTGTATATTTTAGACTGTACCTCAAGTGTACAGCTTTGTAAAAAGACAGGAAATCAATTTATGAATAATTACACATTGACTAGTTCAATGTGATCTCGTTCATTTTAAACGCTGTACCTACATGTACAATAACTAAAACGATAATACAAGAACACTCAACTTCTGCTAATTTCTAAGTAAGCTTATATTAATTTTAAATCAAGGTAATCAATATCAATCTGTGGGCGCAAAAAATTGGGAAAGTGATTTCTCCGCTGTTGCACCGGCCCTTTGGCCACTATTATTTAGTACATCTCTAAGATAATGTTTTCGAAAAGTACTTTCATGGCGCCAATTTGCTTTGGCTAAAATATCGTCGATAGGATATTTTTCTATAAGGTTAAGGGATGAAACTGCCGACCTACAGCTACCTGGTGGCGCATCTATTCCAGCATCAGAAAGTGTACGTTTCACCCAACCTCCTATTATCGTTGCTGTAGCTGGTCTGACTGGCTCCCTTGTAGTAATAAATAAATTTGTAAGAGCACCTCTGGTATTTTTTGACATGGAAATCAACATTCTTAACCAAAACAAAGGATTTGTGTTTCTATCTGGCGAAGCAAAAAGGGTCCAACCTGATTGTTGGTAACTAATGGAATCGGTTTTTGAACCAAACACAGGATGCAAGGTGATGGAATCGCCTTTGTCGAAAAAATTATTTGAATCACAGTGTAAAAGAGTTAAATCATGCACTCTACGTCCTGAAGTTAGCAATAGAATAGTAGCAGTACGTCTAGAAACATCAAAAAAGCTTTGCATATTTGGATCTGAATCTTTTAAAAACTGAATGACTATTCGTGGATCCCATATCGGTAATTTTGGTGGATTAGGCTTAGCTAACGAAATAGCTTTAAGTATGTGTTTGATTAAGTGGTTTGAAGATATCTGAGTGTCAGACAATGTTTCACAGATGGATGCTATAACAGATTTATGAACAAGAATTGAACGATATGCTAATCTATCAGTTAGGAATAGCTTGGCTAAATATTTGCTACATTTTCAGGTAAGGGACGTCTAAAATCTAAATTATTTTGGCGACACCACTGTGACCATTTGTTCCATATGGGAGTGTACGTTTTAAGTGTAGAGGCTCTCCAACATGTAGCAAGTAGCTGTTTTTCTTCTGCCGTCCAGTTGCCCGTTAACGCGTCCCAGCCGAAATGAGCCAGGCTTCCAACTGGACGTTGTGGACTTGGGCTGGAGGTCGGCCGGTCATTGTATCGACCAGTGTTATCAAGTTCTGTATCTTGACGGGGCGCGCTAGAGCACGGCTTTTCAGGTCTGGGCGCCAAAAGGGTTTCGTCCACTTGGGTGCAATTATGATGAACTTCCCTAATGATGAGTTGAGGTGGTGCAGTACGCGAGGCAGAAGAGCTGGAGGGGGGAAAACCCACGCGAGGTCGAAGCGCCAGTATCTGCTGAAAGCGTCGTGAAAGTAGGCGTTCAAGTCTGACAAGTCTAGAGTAGCATACCTCGATACGACGTGAGCCTCCCTGGACGCGAACAGGTCTATATCTGGCGTTCCCCAGCGGTCGAATATTTTTATGGTTGCCTCCTCTAGCAGATGCCATTCGGAGCTGGCGCGACAGCGTGAGATTTGATCGGCTTCCGTGTTGTATCGTCCCGGCAAGTGGTGTGGGACTAGTACAACGTGTAAATTGTCCGTCAGTGCCAATAGTTGCTTTGTCATTTCGAATAACTTCAAAGATCTCGTCCCGCCTTCGTTCTTTATGTACGACACCACTGTCCGGTTGTCGCTCTGAAAGATTATCTTTGATCTTTTGAGAGTATTTGCTTTCGACCGGATGGCGGCGATCACGGCATACATTTCTTTTTGGTTGCAATGCCAATGTCGTTGATGACGGGTCCATCTTCCTTTGAGCATTCCGTTGTTCATTAAGGCACCCCATTGAACGTCTGAGGCGTCGGTGACTAGATAATTTATTGGCAAATCTTCGTGGTGAATTGGTGTCTTTTGGGTGACGTTTTCGAGCCACCATTCCATCTCTAACCTCACTTCGTCTGTGAATTGACTGGGATGATGTGAACATCTTTGAAGTGAGTTGCTCTGGCGCTGGAGCGTACGGCAATGCAACCTTCCCCGGTGGGTGATGAAGGTCGCAAAGTTTAAGTACCCTAAGAGGCGTTGCGCCTGCTTGAGGGACCAACTGCCGGCTGCCAAGCGAGTCGTAAGGCACTGACGTATTTTGCTCACCTTGTCTGGTGGAAGACACTTGATGTTCAGCTGTGTATTCCAAACAATGCCCAGGAATTCTATCGATTTTGTAGGAACAAGAATCGATTTGTCTGTGTTGACCTTCCAGCCTAGCTTGGAAAGAAAGTTTAGCGCTGCCTGGGTGTGAGCTTCCAAAGTTTTTCTGCACTGGTTTACTATCAAAAAGTCGTCCAAATAAACTATCAAACGAAGCTTGGCTTGGTTGCGCAATACTTCGGCGATCTAATTTGTGACGGACGCAAACATTCTTGGTGCAGCTGCCAAGCCAAATGGAAGGCAAGTCATTTGAAACAAACGGCCTTCGTAACTGATGCGCAAGAAGCAACGGTGCTCTACAGAGATGGGCAAATGGTAGTAGGCCTGGCTGATATAGAGCTTTGTCATCCAATCGTTGGCTTGAAGAAACTTGGGCACTTGGAAATGATGAAAGAGGTGGAAAGGTTTCGGATCCATGAACTGATTTAACGCTTTTAAGTTGAAAATGACACATTTGTGTCTATATCTGGAACCCTGATCCTTTCGCCCCCCCTTTTTCTTTTTGCCGCGTTGATCGTGATCACGCCTCTCAGATTTTCCTTGATGTCTAGGTTTATTTTGTTAGGTGCTACGAAAAATATTTTCTCGTGATGTTGAAGGAATAGGAGGCTTCGACCGGGCAGGTGATTTAGATCGAAAACCAGTCGGTTTTGCTTGAGACGTACTATTTTTAACCAGCTTATCTACACCGCCTATTTTTTGAATATAATTTGCCAGCATATGCGGGTTGAACATGTATTCCGAAGAGGGGGGAATCGTCTCAATGTCTTCACGCATGTATTTACCCTTCAAACTCTTAAGGAGTGCTTTTCGGCGTAACTCTAAAACTTCAGCGCGTTTTCCGCATATGATTTGTAAAATATCATGCGACACGTCTTTGTAACTAGATTCGTTGCCAAATAATTCTTTCAACTTGTCATGAATCGAAGAAGGCGTCAGTTTCGTACTCGGTTGTGTAGACCATTCGATCATATTACGAAGAGCCGTATTCACGAATTCATTTTGTGCTAAGAATGCGTTTGATAAGGCAGCAAAACTGCGTTCCATTTGAAACCATCTAATTGGGGAAAATGAATCTTCTAAACGTCTCAATTCTTCATTCACTTTTAGTTCGGAAAACGCGGGGTAGGCTACATATTTTTTCTGTATATCATTGTTCCGCACAGAGTTCCACTTGGCCGAATCAAACCTCTGCATAGAGGCTAATTTTGCAACACGATCTGGATTTGCTCGGGGCACCGTTGGCTGTTTGACAGACACGTCCAGCTCAGCAATATCATTAATAGATCCGGTGCGCACGAAAATGGGTCATCTAATGCACTACGTAGCGGCCCCGTACCGGCGGAATTCAAATTCGGAACCCCGGGATGCATAGCCGAGTAACTCGAACAAAATAAATTGTTAACATGACTCACCAATTGCTGAGATAGCAACTCAAACCTTCGGTCCATATCCCGTATTGAATCCCGCGAACAGCTGCGAGTGCTGCGCCGGCGTCGCTTGGGCGGCGGCTCGTCATCGGAGCTCGGCGACGACGAGGAGCGCTCCCCCGAGCTCGCGCTGGAGCCCGCGGACGCCGGGCGTCGCGCGCTCGGGCCTACATCTCCATGCACCGGCCGCAAACACGCACGATCACTCACTTTTTCCGTGGGCGCGGTTGCTCTATTTTCACCATCACTCATTATCACGTAACGGTTTTCAAAAACTTAACACTTTCTACTTTAATCTCGAAAGTTAAATTTTTTTTTTTTTTATTTTATTTCTGAAGGTAGAAATGAATTTAGGATTTTAAATATCTAACGACAAGCGTTCGGTTTGAAAAACGACGCAACAATGACAAGCTGGTGGCTCGCTCTCCGGTTTCTGAGCTAGTTTCAGGTTTGGCCACGAGGGGCGCTAGTGGTGCGGTAGTCACGTGACGGAAAGTAGCGACATCTAGCGACAACGCAAGGAAAAGGAACGATGTACTCTCATAATAATGGACTTCGGACGTCAAACGGAACACATAATAGTAATAATTTATTTTTATTTGATTTAATCATTCTAGTTAGTAGTTTTTAGGATTCCGTACCCAAAGGGTAAAAACGGGACCCTATTGCTAAGACATCGCTGTCTGTCCGTCTGTCCGTCGCTCTGTCACCAGGCTGTATCTCAAGAGCCGCGATAGCTAGACAGTTGAAATTTTCACAAATTATGTATTTCTGTTACCGCATTAACAACAAATACTAAAAACAAAATAAAATAAATATGTATTTAAGGGGGCCTCCCATACAACAACACCAGGGTCCCAATTCTGCTAATTTATAAATGGCTCAATAGCATCGCAATCGTATATTTTGACATTACATCCATATTATATGTGTCAAAATATACAGTTGCGATGCTATTGAGCCATTTGTAAATTAGCGGAATTGGGGGCCCGTTTTTTTGGCCTTTTTGGTACGGAACCCTTCGTGCGCGAGTCCGACTCGCACTTGGCCGGTTTTTATTATGTATTGTGTGCAACTTGTTTCTTTTCCTTTGTCATTGAAATATATAGAAATGATTTTAATGTATTCATTTAAACTCGGTTTTTTTATTAACTTTTTTTTTTATTAAATTTACTTGCAAGATCAATCATGGAAAAATATATTGACACCAAAATTTCTTTTTTATTGAACAAAATTGCATCCGCCAAATTTAATTTACACAAAATTAATTCATTTTAAGAACCAATGAACTTCTTATCACTAATTTTCACGCAGATACGTAATTTACTATTCTCAAATTCATTATTAATCCATAATTAGCGGATCCGGCATAGTTCGTCCCTCCCATCCCTCAACCCATACCTCCAATCCCTCCAGTCCTTCCCATCCCTCTAATATTTTTAAATGTCGTGTCACGGTTTATATGGTGTCACTCACACCTCTAAACAGCTCATTTGTAGCGATAGCGGTATAAAATCATCAGCTCTTAGTGGTATAAAATTAAGTCTTCGTCCTAGTTTCGTACCCATCAAATCTAACACAAAAAATCAACATCAAAATCGATCGTTATTTGAATATCAAAAGTTGTTGTTAAGATCCTACTAATAAATAAATGTTTCACTTTGTTACTTTTATTCCATCTTCAGAAAAAAAGTATCGATATTGCTACATGAACAGTTAAGTCCAACTCTATTTACGTTGAAAACGGGGCAATGTGTGAGTTGTAACTTATCCGTACACGAATTGTTGCTGAATTGTTGAATTTTTTGTGTGTGAGTGTCGTCACTACAGTGTTGTTTTTGTATGTGAGTATGCGAACCTGCGCTTGTGTGCACATTTCCCCCCGCAAAAAATGCCAGAACTTTTTGTATAGAATAGAATCGCTATGCCTACTCCCTTCCGGGACGGAAGGCCGCGTTGCTCGAAGTCTTTGATAGTGTTTTTTTTTCATATATATTTAACGGCTTCAGACGAGTCCATACAGCCTAGTCTTTAGTAATAATGTCCAGTTATAATATATACAATATCATAAATACTTACATAAACATACAGGAGTTTTACGTGAGAACGTGGGTCTGAGTCAAGTAGGAGCGCCTTTCCTTGTTTCTCACTTTTATTTGATTTATCCTACTCACTGACACATTATTATAACAATGCCACCACCACTTTATCACAATAAATGCCGCTTAGGATAATTTCACAAAACAAAATTACGAAACAAAGTCCATCTTTCTCTTTTCGTTTCCCGCGCAAAACTCCTGATAGTGTGTTGTGGAATCCTCAGAGTACAATTGTCTTTGATAGGGATTTGCCCTTAAAATATTTTAAACTCTTCAGATTACGTGTTTGTCGGTGAATAGCACAGAATAAAATTTACGTGAATAGTGGAGAGAGACTAAGAGACAATAAAGGAATATAATAATACTTGGGAAACTTTGAAATGCCACGCGCCATCTGTATTTCATAACTAAAAACTGTTGTTAATCTCTGCTACACACGTCGTGTAATGTCTTACTTTTGTTATTACGGTAATTAACTATAAATGAATCAATTATATTAGTTATTGAACATCAGATACCTTATATTAAATCAAAAATATATAAGTAATTTTTATCAGATTTTTAAAGACATCTATTGAAAATTGTAAACATTAAATTATTTATGATGTAGTAACTGCTGTACTGGGTTCAAGTCAAGTTAAGTAATAAAGATGGCGCAAGCAACTTTATACCATTGAATACTTTGTTCACATTTCACTTAACAAATGTCAAACAATATAAACTGACTGTGAAACACTTTTATATTGTAAATCAGTTCAGTTCAGTTCAGTTTATTCAGCTGTTTACTTGTTTGTGAAAAAATCATTTTAATATCAAGGTTTTAACAGAGAAGATTTAAACACTTTAAGCAAATATATTTGGGATTGCCTTGCGATTGAGATATGTAAGTAACAAAATTAGCTCTACTTATCGGTAGTCCGTAATTTCTCTTATCATTATGTATTGTGCAGTATTGTGTAATAAACTGAAATATAATTATAGTAATATTTAAAACACAAATAGAGCAGATAAACGAAGTACAAAAAGAAACACAAAAACATAGGAGAAAATTACCATTATAAAAACTGAAATTAATTAACCACTGTAGTGCCCAATAACAATGTAGTTATTACAATATAAGACTTGATTGAGTTTAATCGTGCCATTTTGTCTCTGGAAATATTCTGTTAAAAATATTGGCTTAATGCTTTATACATAATTCATATACTTCCATATATTGAGCAGTCACTATGTAACCAGCAAGGAATAAACGTCTTTTAACTGAATGCAATCTTTCACTGAATCGCTACCTTTACAGGGTGGGATTAATAAACTATACAAGAGTTGGTGTTTCTGACTCAAAGTAATTCCTGGTAATATATAGAAAAAATAAATTTATGGTAAAGAATTTCAAGATACCAAAATTGTGTTCCATTTTGTTTTTTCTTGTTTCAGTTTGCTAGAGCAAGTTAAAAATGGCTAAAGGTAAGATAATGAATTACAATTTAATCATGTTATTTTTAAAATTACGTCGTACATTAAAGGGATGGGACGAATTGGACATTGTGTGACAAGGAGGAGGGGTCTTTAATATTTTGATTAGGGCATGCTATTCAAGTATTAGAGTATTTGTTTTATTCGAGTATTGCCTTTATTTACTATTCGAATACTATAGGCCTAAGTATTCGCGGTTTTCAAGTTTTTCAAATAGTGAACATTAAAGTTTTCTAGTAACAAAATCAAAGTCTCCTAACACAAATTGATTGATTGTTTCTGATTTGTATGTTGAGTTCAGGAATCTATTAAGAGATATTGCAGTTACATCCACCAAAAGCCTAATACAAAATTTGGACTTTAATGGTGGAAATGGCTCAATTTGACCGAGGTGGACACAAATTTATGCACCTGTTACGGTTCTGTTTACGTTTTGTCGAAGAATGTTTGATATAATATAATTTATCATTTAACAAACATTCATTTCATGGAATGTCATTTGCTATAATTATTCGTTTTTACCTAATATTTATTTATTCTCATATTTTTAAACATAAATGTTCATTTAATATAATTTAACTTGACCGAATTTTTACTTCTCCCAATATCATAGGACATAATGTTTACTAAACATAAAACGTTTAATCTACTTATAGTTTTGCCTAACAAAAAAATAGGAAGATCAATTTGATCTTTACATTACATTTACATTACGGTAATTTTACCGAATGTGTGCAATCCAGGTACACTGGAGCTAAATAAAAGACATGCAGTGTTAAAAATTTTGGCAAAACTAGGTTAGGGATAAAGTTAAGAATATGGACCGGAGTTCTGGGATTCCGCAATTTTGTGGCTAAATGGTAGTTACTTAAGTAGTAATTTAAGCAATGTTTCAACTTGCGGAGATTCGCCGCTATTGAGAAAAAAAAATTTAAAGATTTCGATTTTCTATGACCATTTCACTTTTTGACAACAGATTTGCATATTTTTTTACGTTTTTTAAATGAAACGCGATTTATGTATGGTGCTCATACTACTATCAAAAAAAAAATGTGATGATATTTATTTGCCTGCAAAGTTCAGTAGGTTAGGAAAAGTGTCGGTTAGGTTAGGTTAGAACAGTGACCACACAAAGGCGTGAAGGCGAGAGAGCGGAGCGACCGCATCGCGGCAGTGGCCGCCGAGCGCCTCAAATACACTAAAAAAAACAATTTTTAAACAAAAAACTCAAAACTTTTTTCGAAAATATTTTTTTTTTATTTCCGCGCCCCTCTGACTTCACTGGGGGGTCCTAACTACCACCCGGACCCCCTCCCCCTACCCCCGCCTCTTAACTCAGTGGTCAATATTCTAAACTTTAACCCCTGCAATGATGTTAATAGGGGTTAAAGTATGAAATTGCCGATTATTTTCCCACTTTTTATTTTGTTTATAGCTCTAAAGTATAGTCATATTATAAATCAAAAATCAGTATCAAAAACTAAATAAAGTAACTTTTGACTTAAAAAAAAAATGCATTACTAGTGCCTATTACTTCAAAGGAAGTCGTTGAAAAATCTAAGATGGCGGACGTATTTTTTTATAATTTGATACGTGTGTCACTTTTGAGGTTCATTGGGGTGCTGATTACGAGTGTTTATCTGCAATAAATAAATATTTTTATATAATAGGGGTTAAAGTATGAAATTGCCGATTATTTTCCTACTTTTTATTTTGTTTATAGCTCTTAAGTATAGTCATATTATTGCGTAATTCTTTTTGTATTGTATCAAAAACTAAATAAAGTAACTTTTGACTAAAAAACAATGCAATACTAGTGCCTATTACTTCAAAGGAAGTCGTTGAAAAGACCCCTTACAATGTGTCAGCTGACCTTCTTGCTTCAATTAAGTATATTTGTATTATATACTTTGATTTTCAGAAATTTAAATACTATAATGCGTAGCTTTATAACTATCTAACTTTCACCTTTAATTGCATCGAAAACGGTTCAGGCGTTTTTAAAAAAACTAAAAAATTGTTAGTGTAAAAAAATGACTTTTCTCGATTTCGTCTTGTAAACGGCAATTTCATACTTTAACCCCTAATATATTGGATTAGGTTGAGTGTTTTTTGTTTATTAATAAATAAATATTAAACCTAAATTATGATTTGTTTAATTAATTTCGGAAATTATTCGAAAAACTCGTAAAACTCGAATAACTCGAAAAGCATACACTAAGGTATTCTTAAAACTCGAATACTAAAATCGGGCGAATATTGCATGCCCTAATTGTGATGTCACATTTCAAAATCTATTAAACATAAAGTATTCTAAAACTAGATCTGTTGCTGAGTCATTCCGTGAAAAACTGCACCGTGACTATGTGGACAACACAGACAATTTTTAAAATAAATTTGCTGGATTTCATTATGATTCGACGCAGCGTTTCTCAAAATCGTAAAAACATAGTTTTAAGTTTTTAAACTCATTATTTGGGTATTATAATTGTAGTTTTTCTTTAGGGGCCTAATTCGCGTAACCGAATCGCAGTTCGATCGTGGTTGAATTGGACGATTTTGACATTTAGCCCATACTAGAACTGTCAAAAACCTGTCGTTCAATTACGATTTGGTTACGCGAATAAGGGGACTGGACTATGATTAAACTTTGTCCATTTAGTAACAATTATAATTAATATTTTTTTCTCAGGAGACATTCTATATTTGATTTAATTTCGAGTTTTCGTTTTAAATATGTAAATTTTATACATGATACGACGTAAAGTTGCCCTTTTTCAAAATGGATGGTGTTCAAGTTCAAATTTTAATTATCTATAATTATAAAATAATATATAATAAAACCGGCCAAGTGCGAGTCGGACTCGCGCACGAAGGGTTCCGTATCGTTTGACTAGGTTAAGAACAGAAGGTACACAAATTTCGAGCAAAAAAGGGCAAAAAATCGCGTTTGTTGTATGGGAGCCCCCTTCAAATATTGATTTTATTTTGTTTTTAGTATTTGTTGTTATAGCGGTAACAGAACTACATAATTTGTGAAAATTTCAACTGTCTAGCTTTCGCGGCTCTTGAGATACAGCCTGGTGACAGAGCGACGGACAGACGGACAGACAGCGAAGTCTTAGTAATAGGGTCCCGTTTTTACCCTTTGGGTACGGAACCCTAAAAATGAATCCATATTTCCCTTGGTCATCCTCATCGCATCACGCGTGAACGGCTGGACCGATTTCGCTAATTCTTTTTTAGTTTTGTTTGTTATTTTCAGGAAAATGTTCTTATGAAAGAAAAAATTAAGAATATTGCGCGGAAAATTAGAAAATTTAAGAAAACTTAATCACCATACTGAATTATTAAATAATTGTTACAAATTTTGTAATGTAACCATATCTTTTTTTGACAAACTAAACTTTTTAATGTATGGCGTTTGACATAACATTGACAGAATGCGTGCTGCAAATATCGTCAAAACTATATATATATACATGTCAGAAAAAAAATAAACAATTGGCAACTTTTTTTATTAAATTCAGGGCTAAGATAGGACAACGTCTGTCGGGTCCGCTAGTATTCAATAACTTTCGGTTCAGGGTGACCACCTTTTTTAACAGTTTAGCTATTTTGCGACCCTTTTATCAAATCAAACTTGAAAAAAATACACATAGGATTATAATTATTTTAATTGAATTATATGAAAATACATTAGTTAAATTCCACAAAATCGATGATAATTGAAATGATTTGAATTGAATGCATTTATTTATAAAGTTACAAAGATTCATTTTGTTGGTAGTGCTTAATATATGTTAGTAAAGATATTTAAAAATTAAACAAAATTGTGTAATATGTAATGATAATGAAGTGCAAATAGTTAAGGCCATGACTAAGTCGGAAATGCTATCATGACTAAATGGAAATATTATGCGGTATAAATATAAATTATTTATTTCGGGATTCCTAAGTTTCAAATAATAGTATTTCATTAAATACATTGAATCATGAGACTTAAGCCGATTCCATAGTTCCATGACTTCATTTTTTTTAATCGCCTACTATACTAAAGCAATAAAGAGTTATGGCGTCCTCCAGACGAGTGTTAATGATTTTAGTTACTAATAATTGTAAGGTGATACAACTGAAGTTATTGTAGCGAAGGTCGTGGAGATAACAGAAAATCATACAAAAGCACATAAAATACAAACGACTCGAAAAACGCAAATCGAACGAATGTCGGTCTCGTCACTGTGACATTTCATTTTTGCCACATAACAAACGATAAATAATCGAATCGATGCAATCAATTAATTGCAATCGATTATCACTAGAAAATAATAACATTATCATCTCCTTGAATACATTTTTTACCTACTTATACCTACAATCTTCCGCTTTTCTTACCACCGACCAGTGGTGTGCGTGCGTGCTTTCGTACGTGCATGCGTGCTTGCTTGTGGGAGTTTAAGAAAGGTTATTCTAAGACTTCGAAAAGACCTTCGGTCTCATTATAACTGACTTGCCGAAAAGCTTGAAGTGCGATTTTAATTTACATTTATTTCAGCTGTGAAGCGATAAAAGATTATGATTTTTTTATATAGATACAACAAAACGATAAAAGCCATTTTTTTGGGTGTGAAAGTATTGCCAAAAGGTTGACGGCAAGAATTTTAGTGAAGGTATAATTGTTGTGACTGTTGCCTAAAAGCAACAGCTAGGACAAATAGTTACCTAGGCTAACTGTTAACACTTGAAAATATTCATAAGCATATTTGTGGGAAATAAACGGGGTTTGTAGCAACACACCTTACGTACAGCTTTTTGTCCGCCCCGTAATTAATTTAGAGCTTATATGTTGACCAATTTTTACATAACCTGCTAGGTAACTGGTTAATAAATATACCTGGGCACCTCTCATACCAATCGATGCAAGTTTGGAAGCAAAAATGGGGATCGTCGTATTGTACCATTTAAAATAACGTAAAAAAGATTAAATCGTAAAGCAAGAGTGATTAAAACAGAGAGTGATTATCGGTCTTAGAGTCAAGCCAAACTGACTGCACATCAACGCGGAAATCTATTGGGAAAGATGTCTTTTGATACTTAAAATAATTACTTAATTCGCGAGTACAAGGATAGGCTAGAATGCAATTTTTTTAGATTGTAGCTTTCATTCGCTTGGCTCCGCATCAATGTGCCTGGACTGTTATCTACTGCATTTAGAGTGTTTTAAGTTTACGTGGATAGTTTGATTACACCCAATCCATATTTTCAAAGATTTCAGAAACATCAAACAACTCTCTATTAATCTAGGTCGGAAAAATTCTACTATTATGAACAACTCTATGTGTCCATTTCGTCACTGAATTGTTCCCCTAATATGTCACGTTACTAAATGGACTACTTCGTCACATACTTTATTACATTCTCTTTAATAAATATACTACAAAAGCCACAAAAAAGTTACAGATTTTTCACTAATTGGACTTTTTATTTGCGTGTAAAATGTATAGCATCGTCACAGATTTTGCACAACTGATGGTTTGCAATTGAAACAAAATGACTGATTTAGAACGGTAATATTCCCAGGAGGAAAATATATATAATATTTTGGTAAGTTATAAATTCAGAAGTAGAGAAAAAGCCGTTACTAAAGTGGACTGTCCATGTAGCTCAAAATTGTGTAATACTAAAATGTTACTTTTGTTTGGCTAACTTTTATTTATAACTAATTAAATCCGATAAATGTTTAATGTGCTTTAAGTTTGTTCTAAAGCTAAGGAATTCGCCTTTCCTATAAAATAAAGTCTTTAAAGAAATAGAATCAGGAAGATAGTTGAAATTGTTTCTAAAGTCTTGTGACAATGCTTTTTCCACTGGTGCAACTTTTCACGGTAAGGCCCTGCTACAATCTGCTGTTATTATTACATATTATGTAGGTTTTTGTGTGTTAATACAACATTTTTACTATAGCAATAGTTAAATTTTTAGGTAAAAAAGAACGAAAAAGTTCAACTAAAGATGTAGAAGCAGCAGTGGAGGGAATGTCCATTAGTGAAGGAGGTCCGTCAACATCTGCTGAACAACCACCAGACACTGAAGGAGATGAAGGGCTGACTGCAGCTGCTAAGAGGAAAAAAAAGAAGGAGGATAAGAAAGCAGCATTAGTTTCTTTACAATCAAAAAAATCTGACCCAATGCCTGTCGTTTCTGAGTTACCTGTTGAAGTACCAAAACCTGACCCGGCACCAGCCCCAGTAACTAGTAAAATGGAAGTTGTTGAAGAAGACGATGGTGAGGGTCTTGGACTTGGTCTTGGAGGTGGAAGGAAAAGGCAAAAGAAGAAGCCTAAGGCAGCCAAAACGCCCGAAACAATTCAGTCAGGCCCAATGGCAAGCACATCAGTAGTTGACCCTCAACCTTCTAGTTCTTTCGAGCAACAACCGGCTACTGTTGCGAGCCAAGCAACTCCTGTTGTATGGGGGCAAACCTCTACGAGTAGACCGGCTGCGGCGCCACCTACTGGTTTTGCACCTCCTATTGTCTCGCCTCCTGTTTCCGCGCCTCCTGTTTCGGCCACCCCTGCTCCCGCCACTCCATGGGGTGGTCAAACTCGCCCTCCAACCGATCCATTCCCATCGGCTGGACGCGGTCGAGGTCGTGGTCAAGGTCAAGGTCGAGGTCGAGGTCAAAGCGGCGGCCAACCATTCCCGATGACTGATGCTCCGCCTAGTTCATCATGGGGTTCAGTAGGTGGCCCACAAGCCTCTGGCGACAGCGCGCCGCTTGCACCCCCACAAACTCCTGTTTCCTACCCGGCTCCAATAGCTACTAAACCTTCGACCCAACTTGAGAAAATTGACACGGTCTCCTGTCGATTTAAAATTCCCAAAAAAATTGAGGGTAGTTTAGTCCCCCACAGGAAAATTAAACTTTTGACTAACTACTTAGCCATGAAAATACAGCCCTTGAAAATTGTAAGTATTGAACTGTTACATTCAATTGTTTGCATTTTCTTCATTGCTCATTTGTTTATTAGTAAATTATTATATGTAAGTTTATTATTTTAGCATCGTTATGACGTCGCATTCAAACCGGATCGCCCAAAAAAAATGTTGGGTAAAGCATTCTCACTGTCAAAAGAGAAACATTTCCCTAGGAATGAAACAGCATTCGATCAAATAAAAAATTGTTACTCTCTAACTCCTTTGAAGGATGTTACACAACATGATCGTTATATTACCAATGTAAGTATTAATTTTTACTTAAATAAGGGCCTTTGTTGGCTCTGGGATTTGAATCCACAATATTTAGATATCCAGGTGACTGACTACTCTTCTGACTGATTTAAAGTATAGATTGAGTTATAGGTAGGTATAATAATGTTCAAATTTAATGAAATGTTTTTAATAATTTCTACATATGATTGACATTTAAGAAACAAATTGTACCCTTATAGGATCGAATCTGGAACTGGTCACCGACATTCGTTTCTTCATAGAACTGCCAGCCGACACAACATTTCGTATATCGCCGCTTCGCCAACAGAACCTTTCATCGGCGTACGATTCGTCGACAGCACAGGTCGTCATTAGACCTTTCGTCTACGAACGATTCACTAACTGATACTTCGTCAATTATCTATTCATCTTAAAACTATTCAGTTAAGTTACTTTCGGATTTATGAAATTCAGCATTAGAATACATAATACTTTAAATAAGCGGAACGCGTGGAGATACGAGGGTGGGTCAAAAATGAGAGATAAAAAGTCAGAAATAAAACTCTAATAAGTATATTTTTATTTCTCAATATATTCTTCGTTAACTCTAATATATTTATTGGTATCGAAATTCGAAATTAAAACAAAAATGTTTTATCTTTGTCGTCCAAATAGGCCGAAATTGCGCCCCTCACCTCTTCATCACTGGAAAATTATTTCCCCTTAACCTCTCGTTTCATTTTTGGGAAGAGATAATCACTTCGGTCTAAATCTATAGGGCTATAGGGAGGATGTGTGAAGACGTGCACGGGAATAATTGTACACACCCGTGTACCCGTGCACCCGCATTGTCATGCAAAAGAAGCACCCCTTTGGTCAATTTTCCCCGCCTTTTCTCCTTTACAGCATCTCGCAGGCGTGCTAATAGTGCAGCGTAGTACTCTGCAGTTATAGTGATAGCCTTTTCTTTGTAGTCAATAAAAAGGATTCCCGCTGTATCCCAGAAAACAGTGGCCATGAGTTTCAGCCCAGTGACGGAGACACCTTGAATTTCTTCTGGGGTTGTGTGCCGTTTTTATGCCACTGCATGGAGTCCTGTTTGGACTCAGGCTCATAATGGTTAACCCTGGTTTCATCATCAGTCACAATCCGGTCTAACACTTCACCACACCACCGCGAGCCACCACCACACCACACACCACCATCTCAGCGAGTTTTCGCGACAACACTTACTCGCTGCTGCTTCTGGTGCGGCGTGACCTTGCGCATCTTTGACATGCCAAGATGATCGTGTAGGATGTTCAAAACGTTTGTAGCTGATACTCCAATGATTTCTGCAAGTTGCTTCTTTTTCAATCGGGCATCTTCCAGTATGTTTTTTTCAAGTTTAGGAACGTGTTTTGCCGTCGTCGCCGTGACAGGCCACCCCGCCCTCGGATCATCTTCAATCGAATCCCTGCTTTGCTTGAAGAGGTTGTGGCACTTTTAAAACATGTTTTTACTAGGGCCATAAACAGAGGACATATTATATTCCAAAATGGTTTGAGAAGGTTTTCCTTGATTAAAACAATAATCTAGTGTTGGTGTAGGATTGCTAATAAATTTTGAGTATGACGATTTTTAATCAATAATTGTAGTCATAATTATAATTCAGTTACAAAGGCAAAATTCATAAAAATGTTTCCTTTAAATTGCTATTTGGTTCAATCTATTTGCCTCCTATAATAATTAACTTGTTGAGTACCACGGATTCACCTACTATGAACCCCAAAAAATACATTTTCTATTTTGTCTAGTTTCTTGGCAGTTATGAATAAATAAATTTGGACAACGCGACGTCACATACGTGTTTCTGATTCTAAAGTTAGTAACTATTAAAACTACAAACTCAAGCCCAAATAAAAAAAAAATGTATTTCTTTAAGTTAACCAATTCGGCAATAGAACACAAATTGTTTAGTTTCATTAAATTTAGTGCCATTTATAACTCCAGTTTTTTTTATTTTTGTAGGTTGTAATGCTTGATAATAATGGCAAAGAAATGAAATTCGAAGTTTCCTACAAATTCACTGGTATTGTGGACTTGAACACTATAATAACGTAAGTATTAACATATGTTTACTAATCGTAAATTCGTATTTTGAATATTCCCGCCTTTTGTGTAAGATGATGTGTCAAGCGGCTTAGCCAATAGCAAGGCTCCATTTTGAGCATACGCGCCTACCAATCCAATTGGCTCCGTGGACGCGAAACAAGTTGAAAAATCGTGTAACGTCTCTCTGCAACTAATTAGTGAATTTTGTGATATAATACTGTTATAAACAAGGTGAAAGAAGGCCAGCTACTCGTGGTAGACCACAACCCGTGCTGGAAGTGACTAAGCAGCTGCTGAACTCCTTCTGCGTCTTCGTTCGGATTGCCAAGGTAAGGCGTGCTATAGTACTTGCTGTTGGTGATCACCCGTGAACCATCATCAATACCACATCGTCGGGAATATTCTACAACAACAATCGATTCCCGGTCCCCGTGTGACGTCGGTGGGCTCCCAAATAAGCGTGTCGTCACATGTTTTTGGTGCCGAGAAACCCGGGACATAGTCCATTCGTATCTACCTACTTATACAACGCTGGTATTTTCTATAATATTTAAGAGTATTTATCACGATTTACTAATTCTAAATCTATAACTAACACTTATAAGTGTAAATCTATACGTACGAGTATTACAATATAACATTCTTAAGTACGATTGTAATAATTACTTTAAAGCAAATATAGTCTAACCTATCCGCTCAAATAATAACTTGAGTAGGTAGGATTCAATTTGTACAGTCTGGTTGTTGCTACCTGCTTGTTAAATAATAACCAACTTTGAATTCGTATCGTAGTCTTAAACGTTGTAGGTATTTATTGCAGATCATATACGAACAATCTATCAATTAATCGTCGTTCGTATATATCTATCGGCTGTAATTCCTATCTACCTTTATTAACGTTTTTAAAACGTAAACAAGTGTTTGTTAACCATAAC
Source organism: Anania crocealis (assembly GCA_949315895.1). Taxonomy (NCBI): domain Eukaryota; kingdom Metazoa; phylum Arthropoda; class Insecta; order Lepidoptera; family Crambidae; genus Anania; species Anania crocealis. The sequence goes on from OX438856.1 coordinate 7,181,256, forward strand.
CAGACTTGAGTGCCTAACTTATCTTTGAATCGTAGTCGTAGTCGTGCGTTACGAACTTGTAGCACACCTACGGCTTTCTATTTTTAAATTCGAGATACTCGTAGGTAATTATTATCAAAATAATATTCGTTTTTTCAACCTAAGCGTTATTTGTTGTTGTTTTTTCGTAAAGAGGACAGTTTTATTCGGATTTAACGATGTCTTACAATCCAAAACGTAGTAATCGTAAACTTAGCCTAAGCACTAGATCGAAAGGAAAGAGTGCGGAATCAGATAGCTATGATATTAGCGATTTACCGTCTTTGCGTAGAAAACGTACTATAGCATTAAACCGGCTACTGAAGGCGCTCGAAGTAGGTAACTTAGCGCTGACTGATAACAACCAATGCGATCTTTTCCTTTCACATTGCGATCTACTCAACAAATATACGGCTGAGTTTGAGCGCGCGCATTTTTCGATACTCGAATTATTGATTGCGACCGAGAATGACAGTGGTGATGATGATGAGATTCAGACTCGTTTTGATGCAGCGTATTTTTCGGTAATGTCAATTCAGCGTAAGTTAACGAAATCTTTTCATAGTTCTGATCAATCGAACGGTAATTCTTCGTCATTATTGCATGTTAAACTACCTAAAATTCAATTACCTTCGTTTTCGGGTAACATTAAACAATGGCCTGAATTTATTGATACTTATGATGCGCTTATACATCAATGTGAAGCGCTCAAGGACGTTGAAAAATTTCATTACCTCATCTCATCGTTAAGTAGCGAACCGTTGTCACTTATTCGCACTTTTCCGGTGACAGGTGACCATTATTCGGATGCATACTCCGCTTTAGTTGCGCGTTATCAAAATCAACGAGAACTAGCTTTCACGTGTTGGAAGGATATTTTAAATATTAATTTTAAGGTTCACTCCGCAACTGATTTTCGTAAGACATTGGATTGTATCGAAGAAAACTTAAGTATCTTAACAAAATTAAAACTACCTGTTGAGAAGTGGGATTTTATTATTGTGTATCATATCCTATCAAAGTTAGATTCTAAACTTAGACGCGAATTCGAGGAACGTTGCAATCTGTCTGACATCCTACCTACGCAGATTTAAAGGGATTTTTTACCACGCTTTTATTAGCTTGGGTTGTATCTATGTAATGGAATCTTTGAGCATAAATTTGACCGATTTCCAGAAGTTTGATTAATTTGAAACTTTGCACACGTATCAAGGGCCGATGACAATGCAATAATTTAATAACAGTTTTCCCAGTTTTCCTCTGTAAGAGGGAGTAAAAGAGATAGAGCTAGCGCGCGATCTGTATCAATTATGTTTCCTGCATAGGTTTGGACTTACAGTCGGTAAAGAAGGAATCAAATCTTATAAACTAAACTAAAAAGTAAAAAATAAATTATAGTTTAAAAAACTAAACAACCACGCTTTTAAAACAGATTGAACTAAAAAATTAAAAATAAAACTGTAGTAATCAATTGAAAAATTCATATTATTGTACAAAAAGCGTGGGGGCTTGATTTAGATTGTTGTAAATATTTTATCAATAATTTACTATATCTGTGGATATCATAACAAGCACCCCACGCTTTTTGTACAATAATATGAATTTTTCAATTGATTACTACAGTTTTATTTTTAATTTTTTAGTTCAATCTGTTTTAAAAGCGTGGTTTTTTAGTTTTTTAAACTATAATTTATTTTTTACTTTTTAGTTTAGTTTATAAGATTTGATTCCTTCTTTACCGACTGTAAGTCCAAACCTATGCAGGAAACATAATTGATACAGATCGCGCGCTAGCTCTATCTCTTTTACTCCCTCTTATTTACATTCGAAATGTGATGCATTGATACGTGATAGTCATTTTTGTGAATCCGATAAGGTGACGCGTCAGGTCAAAGAAATACCTAAATCTTCAAACCATTCTTATACTAAGCGGCCCAACACCACAATGCACACGCTTTTTGCTGACAATACATTACATTTAAAATCTAATAAAGCTGAGAATCCACTCCAGGTAATGCCTCAATATAACAAACCTGCGATTAAATGTTCGTACTGTTCAGATGTTCATTCCATTACTAAATGTCAATCATTTTTAGCTAAATCCGTTGGGGATCGCATGTCTATAGCAAATGAAAAGAAATGGTGTTTTAATTGTCTTAAATCGTCACATACTATTAAAGATTGCATATCCGTTTTTCGTTGTTTAAAATGTAAACATAAGCATCACACGCTGCTTCATAAGGATTGTTCCGTTAGTTCAAACTCTGTCATTGATGCAAACTCACCCACTTCATCACTGGTTACAAAATCGACTTTAGTCACAAAATCAATTCCAAATTCGACTGTATTACTCGCCACAGCTATCATACAAATTCAAGATGCTAAAGGACAGTATTGTTCATTCCGTGCTATTTTTGATACGGGTAGTCAAAACAATTTCATTACTAAGAACGCTGCACTGTGTTTAAATCTTAAGCCAGTCCCAAGCGAATCTAATATCAGTGGTTTAGGAGGCATTGCTGCTAGCATCATCGGCTTGGTAAACTGTTCCATAGCTTCTAACGATAAATCGTTGTTTAACGTCGATATGCACGTTATTTCAAATATTTGCGGTGATCAACCAATAGCTAAACTTAATACGGTTGGTTGGTCTCACATTCAATCTCTTCCGTTAGCAGACCCTGGTTTTGATATTCCAGGTCCTATCGATATTCTGTTAGGCGCAGATGTTTTCGCTGAATCGCTTCTAAATCAACGTATCAGAGGTGACAGAAATCAACCTCTTGCACTGAATTCTGTTTTTGGTTGGCTTTTGCTAGGTCGAACAACTCTTGTGAGTTCGTCGCTTCTACACTTCTCATCTAAACCAGACAATGAATTGCTGTCATTGGTTCAACGGTTTTGGGAAATTGATAGTGTTCCTCAAGCTTCTAAAAATACACCGGAGGAACTTGCGTGTGAACAAGCGTACGCTTCTAATCATTGCCGCGATTCGTCTGGCAGATACGTGGTTAAGTATCCATTCAAAGATGCAGAGGAACCGAATTTTGAACGTTCACGTGATACTGCTATTCGTCGCTTCCATGCGCTTGAACGTAGACTTTCACGCGACTCTAATTTACGTCAGCAATATTTAGACTTCATGGACGACTATTTACAGTCAGGCCATATGTCTTTGGTTGAACCCAATGAGATGAATCAGGGTAAATACTACATCCCTCACCATTGTGTGCTGAAACCAGACAGCGCCACAACCAAATTACGCGTAGTCTTTGACGCATCTGCTAAAGATGCTAAAGGCAAATCTTTAAACGACACTTTGCTAACAGGACCTAAACTTCAATCTAATATCGTTGCCGTTCTCACTCGCTTTCGTTTACACGCAGTTGTCTTTATGGCTGACATACGACAGATGTATCGTCAAATGCTTATCAGAGATATCATCAGAGGATGATCAGCGTGATTATCAAAGAATTCTTTGGAGAGCTAGGCCAAATCAATGCTTACAAGAATTTAGGTTAAATACCGTGACTTATGGTGTGTCTTCAGCGCCGTACTTAGCATGTAAAACTATTCAACAATTGGCTGAGGATGAAGGTGACAATTTCCCTCAAGCTAAGGAAATACTAGTGACAGACATTTATGTTGATGACATCGTCAGTGGTTGTGACTCATTGGTTTCTGCTGAAGAAGCTCAATCACAAATCATTAATCTTCTGAAGCTTGGTCAATTTGAATTGCGGAAATGGGCAACTAACGAACCTAAATTGTTATCAAATCTTTCACCGGAAGAGCGTCTTCTTGATCCTAAATCATTCTCTGATGAACCATGTTCAATTAAGGTGCTTGGTCTCAAGTGGGATCCTGCATCTGATACGTTTCTGTTTGAGGTCAAGTCATCCAATCGTACTTGTACGAAGCGTAATATCTTGAGCGAGATTGCTAAAGTTTTTGACCCTCTAGGTTTCTTAGCGCCTATAACTATCAAGGCCAAAGTTCTGCTTCAGAAACTCTGGATTCTTGGTTTGTCATGGGACGAGAATCCTCCTCATGACATAAGTGTTTTATGGAGGTCTCTTTGCGACCAACTGCCGATTCTCCAGGAATTGAGAGTTCCAAGGTGTGTTACAAGTCGCCATGCGAAATCGTATGAACTTCATGGTTTCTGTGACAGTTCTGAACTAGCTTATGGGGTTATACTCTACGTTCGTGTTCTGTTCGCTGATGGGACAGTTCAAATCGTACCATTGTGCGCTGAAGCTCGTGTAGCTCCACTTCGAAAACTCTCTCTGCCTCGTTTGGAATTGTGCGCCGCTGTAGTACTCGCAAATCTGCTTAAATTCGTTTTAGACACATACAATTCAAGAATCCAGTTTTCACAAATCTATTTGTGGTCTGATTCGACAGTCGTTCTTTGTTGGCTTCGTTCGCATTCCTCAAGGTGGACCACATTTGTGGCTAACCGGGTTAGCATCATTCAGGATATCGTTCCAATGGACTCCTGGCATCATGTTGCATCCACGGATAATCCAGCTGATATCTGTTCACGGGGGCAGTTGCCTAGTGACCTAATGCGTAATTCGTTATGGTGGTCAGGACCGTCTTGGTTAGGGAAAGACCCGAAGCAGTGGCCAAGGTTTACAAAGCTTCCGATTCTAAATGATGATGAAGAGGACGCAATGCGTACTGAGGAACGTCGCACTGTAGTGTTGGTCACACAAAATACACCTGTCATTCAAGATTCTCCCATCGATTATCTTTTAAATCGTTTTTCTTCATGCGATAAAATTATTTGTATTATATCGTATTTTCGTCGTTTTGTCCATAACATAAAAAATCGAAGTAATCGAGTCAAAGATTGTATTCCTACTGATATTGAAAATTATCAATCGCTGCTTATAGTAGTCAAACACGTTCAATCTTCAGTATTTAAAAATGAAATCCATCGTATCAAAGCGAAACAGTTGCTACCAAAGCCCTTACAAAAACTTAACCCATTTTTAGATGATGAGGGTGTTCTCAGGGTGGGCGGTAGGTTATCCCGAGCTGGTCTTGAGTATGAGCAAAAACACCCGGCGCTTCTACCTTGCGATCATCCCTTTACATATAAATTAATCGAGTCCATTCATCGTCAGCACTGTCATACCGGTCAAAACACGACTCATTATTTAATTCTTCAACGTTTTTGGGTGTTGTCAGCAAAACGAGCTATTCGTAGATGTCTTTCGAAATGTATACGGTGCTATCGCACATCGTCGAAACCTTTAGAACCGTACATGGGTGACCTACCACCAGGTCACTTCAAGGTTCAAGGCTTTTGGATTCGTTGGAAAAACGAATATCTTAACTGTTTAATGCAACGTGCAAAATGGACAAAGACTTCAAAACCATTATCCGTAAATTCTGTCGTCATCATCAAAGATGATAATCGCACACCTTTGCAATGGTCGTTGGGAAGAGTAACCGAGTTACATCCGGGCCTCGATGGCATCGTCCGAGTGGCAACAATCAAAACTCAAACCAGCGTAATCAAGCGTCCGCTTGTGAAGTTGTGTCCTCTCCCCATCGAGCATTCTGATCTAAACCATTAACTAATAATTATACCTTAACCCAATGTATATATTTTCAAATCGTTTTCAATATTCGTATCTTATCTATCTATTTCTAAATCTTTACCAGTATTGTCTATTGTAACTATATTTTTATCTATAACTTTCCCGGAAAATACCAGCTGTATTTTGGTGGGCGGTATGTTTACTAATCGTAAATTCGTATTTTGAATATTCCCGCCTTTTGTGTAAGATGATGTGTCAAGCGGCTTAGCCAATAGCAAGGCTCCATTTTAAGCATACGCGCCTACCAATCCAATTGGCTCCGTGGACGCGAAACAAGTTGAAAAATCGTGTAACGTCTCTCTGCAACTAATTAGTGAATTTTGTGATATAATACTGTTATAAACAAGGTGAAAGAAGGCCAGCTACTCGTGGTAGACCACAACCCGTGCTGGAAGTGACTAAGCAGCTGCTGAACTCCTTCTGCGTCTTCGTTCGGATTGCCAAGGTAAGGCGTGCTATAGTACTTGCTGTTGGTGATCACCCGTGAACCATCATCAATACCACATCGTCGGGAATATTCTACAACAACAATCGATTCCCGGTCCCCGTGTGACGTCGGTGGGCTCCCAAATAAGCGTGTCGTCAAAACATTTTTTATACGAAATATGACGCCCCGTTGGTCTAGTTTGAATTCCGGGCCAAGATCTCGGGGTCCCGGGTTCAATCCCCGGGTCGGGCAACATATAGTTTCGAATTTTCGAACATTGCTCGGGTTTGTGATCACCAACCCGCATTTGGTAAGCGTCGTGGTTATGCCTGTGCCCATCATTACTATGGCAACTTAAATTCAATGATGGAGGCCTTTTCCTTGCACTGGGATGTTTATAGGTGTATTGTTACTGGGTGTTTAATGACAACATTGATTCACAGTTTACATCATGTTTTTAAGAGTGCAGTCAGATTAGATCAGTTGTTTCGTGAGCATGGCGCTTGCAACAGTGCGGAAATAACAGAAATTAATAAAAAACAAGGTACACGGTATAATGTTATACCCTGTATCATTCAACTCTTGATAGTTACGTGACCATGAAAGGTTGTTGTTTTATACCTTGACATAGTACGATTATTTATGGGTGGAATATTGTTTTAGGTACATGAATTCAGGAGGTACTTCACTTTCTCCTCCAACAGAGGCTATTCAGTGTATTGATGTTGTATTGCGCCAAGGAACTTTGGAGTCATATGTCAAAGTAAGTCTTAATAATCATTGTAAGATTGTTAAAACTGTTGCGTTTTATGTAAGAAACAGGCTGATCGGACACATTGTATGTGCACATGTTATTATTCGACAGTTTGTAGAAATTAAAGAAATCACTGCATCACTTTTATTGACTATTTTAAATATATTTTTCTTGACTTATTCTTAATTTCCTGTATGTTATCGCGTGGTGCTGGCACCTATAAATAACTGCTGAGACGTTCTGTGTTAAAATTTTTAGAATATGTTATTTTTTGTAGGCTGGCCGTCAATTCTTCAAGCGGCCAGCACGACCTGTGAATTTGGGAGACGGGCTTGAAATATGGACTGGCCTGTTCCAATCTGGTATATTCACCTCGAAGCCGTTCGTCAACATTGATGGTATGATATTAAAAAAATACAAAACTTAAAAAACAACTATGTAAACTTGTCAGCCATAACTCTCTTAAATTATAAAACAACAATATTTATGCAAGTAAAGTACTGCAATTTATATCTATAAATATTGTTTATACGCACACAGCCTACTTACTCATATTTACTCACATTAATTTTTAGTCTTAATCTTGTTAATTATTAGGTTTTTATAATTTTATTATTTAATTTTTATCTAAATAAGTTTATGTAAGTATAATTTGCTACACCCTTACAGGGTTTTGTTACATTTAATGTTAACATTATGCAATGAATAAATAAAATAAATGATAGCATTAAAAATTCGAAACGCGTCGTGAGGTGCTGACACGTTGAAAGAATAGCACCATCCCTTTTCTTCCTATTGATTGATGAGAAATATCAACCATTGACCTTGGACTCCGCAATGTCCCTTTGGGTACGGAACCCTAAAAACAAAATGACGGATGTATTTTCATGGTCTATATAATATATTCAGGAACATTTTAAATGTAGGAAGCATGTAAAATAAATATGACTTTCTCCTCAAGATAGCATATTTTTGTGTATACATCTTTTTAATATTTAATTGTGCGATATATCAGGGCCCCAATTCCGCTAATTTACAAATGGCTCAATAGAATCGCATTTGCATCTCAATTGTATATTTTGACACATTTATTATGGTAGTAATGTCAGAATATACGATTGAGATGCAATTGCGATTCTATTGAGCCATTTGTAAATTAGCGGAATTGGGGCCCAGTTCAGTGGCTGCGACTGTTTAAGAGTAGTCATTAAAGTTAATTCCGTCCATATCAACTCAACCAAATAAGTTACTTGTAGTAAATACTTACAGTGAAGTTTGTAGCTGTTGCCTGCATCTTCGTACGCGTAGTATTTAGAAATAAATTAAACTGTTCCTGGGCAACCCTACTTTTAAACGGGATAAAAGGTAGCCTATGTGCTATGCATTTAGCCATTTTGGCGTGATTGAGTAATAAGCATCAATCCAATGCTTCTTAGTGATAAGTTTCTGTCACGAATGTTAAGCAACGCTGGGAGCGGTCACTAGTTGGATGGGTGACCTTTTGTGGCATCATATCTTGAGCGCTTCCGTGCTTCGGAGAGCGCACGTTAAGCTGTCGGACCCGGCTGTTGTCACGAGATAACAGTCGTTAAGCCCTGTTGGCTTGAGAAACGTCCAACGGCGGGGTGATGTTGCCACAGCGTTGCCCTCGCCATCCACCAACCCGCACTAGGCCAGCGTGATGGTACTAAGACCTTAAGCCCTCTCCTTATAAAGGAGAGTGACCCGTGCTCAACAGTGAGCGTAAATGGGTTGTTACTTACTTACTTTTAAAGCAATCCTAACATTCGCATTAATATTATTAGTAAGATTAGAAGGCACGACAGCTTGATATTAGTGCTTGTTTACATAAAATTTCGACGAAAACATTCAACTGTGTGTTTAAACAAAAAAAAAGTCGACACTACTCGTTATTACATTAGACTCATGTATTTGTGTTTGTTTGCAGTCGCCCACAAAGGGTTCCCAAAGCATCAGCCGTTGATTAAAGCGCTAGAAGAGTTTAAGTTGGACCCGCGGAGACCGCTGGACAGGCAAAATTTCCGTGCTGTCGAAGGCTTTAATAGCTTCCTTAAAGGACTCAGAGTAAGTGTAATATATTTTTTTTAAATAGGATACATACCCATTTCGAGCCTGAGAAACGCACGCGGCCGGAGGTTATGGCATGTGAAAAGGCTCACTACGAATTGTATTTTCGATAACGCAAGCAATTTAGTTACTTTTAAAATCATAATACATTTATGCTATTAAATATGAACTGGCAGTTATTTGTAAAAATGTTTCTTTCGAATGTTGAAGGCACAGAGAGCGGCAGGTCAACCTACCCAAAAAGTTATGGGTCATAGAATAAAATAAAAAACTTTATTCAGTAAACAGTTATACAATAGGTACATAGTCACGTCTGCTCTCATAAAAGGTTATCCTGTGCTATGAGAGTCAACTTTAACGGCCATTTTCAATAACCTATCTATCGCTAGTTTTGACATATCGGAGATAGGAAACAGTTTCTATCTCTGATTTTTCCGTCCAGAGAAACAAAGACAGAAGTTGTTTTCTATCTCGGATATGCCAAAACTGAAGATAGATAGGATATTGAAAACGGCCGTTATTCCAACAAGTAGAGATCAATATCAATTTAGAATATGTGACGTTTTGTGGTAGGTTGACGTGCTGTTGTCTGTACATAATAAATGATAGAGTAATACATTACTCATCACAAGTACTTCCTCTTGAACAAAATTGAGCCGGTGCCATATGACTATCCTTCAAGAACGGAAGGAAGACTTCATGACTAACAGACTATTCCAGCGTTACCCATTTGCCGGGTCGCGGCCCGGTTTCAGGCCATCAAAATAAAATACCTGGTCGCAACATTCCCGACTTGATTATAAAATTTTACCTACTATCAATCGACGCATGGTAATTATATTCTTCTTAAACTTTAGTCATTTTCGGGGAACTTGAATTCTTTAGTAAAACATAGGCAGCGTGCGAAGTATTATATTTATAAATAGTATAAATAAAACATTTTTGCTATTAATTAATGTGTATTATTTTACCTAATGGAACTAGTTTGGCAACATTAAGTGGGTCACAAAGGGGCAGTATGAAAATTACCGGGCCAGGGCAGAACAATGTTTGGGAAACACTGGACTGTTGTCAGTGTTTGCCAACCCACATATTTAAGGTCTCTGACTGCCGTGACTTGTTTTTACGACTTTCGCCGGAACCAACGGGTCAACGTGCCTTCTATTACTCGCTATGACTCTCCACCTTAAGCCAAGCTAATTAATAAAGATCGTTTTCTAGATGGACCGAACGGGAATCGAACCCGTGAAGATTGCATAGTTTGCGGACCACCGATGGTGATGTGTGCTTTGCTTATTTCTAAGGTTGTTGCGTCGATCGGAGGTGATACTTCAGCTAGAGGACAGAAACGCGAGTTTATTTGCAACGGTACAGCTGGAAGCGCTAATAAAGAGTTCTTCATGCTTGAAGACCCTTCTGGGAAGAAGATCAGAATGTCTGTTGCCGACTATTTCGTACGCGTTAAGAATGTCAGGTTAGTACTTTTTCTCTAAGGGTTATTGGAAAAAGTAGTGAAAAATGGCTATTATACTACGAGTATTAGTGATTATGTAAATATTACGAACGTATGGCTTTAAATTGTCCTAGCTCGCACTGGCATATATCTTTTGCAAACATGTTTATTTAAAAAGAGACTGTCAATAATGACCGAGTCTCTTGCGTTGCTTTTTTTCGCAACCACGCTTGTCCCGAAGCTGTGATAGGTGTAAATATTAGTATTAGTATAAAAAAGTACTAAAAAGGTTTTACTGCAATGGGCAGGCTTTTTAATGGGGGCTATCGCTAGTGAATTTGCCACTAGAGGCGCTAGTGTCGCGTGAGGTCCAATATCATTCACTTTGTACTGGTTTTAGCGGAATTTGTTGCATAAATTATAATTTCTTTAATTTACCTGCTGGAAAGTGATCTCCTTCGTAAAATATCGCAAATATGGATTATTTGGCGATTAATGTGAACGCTTTAAAAGCGGAATTAAGAAAAAGCGCAAAAATAGGCGGCCTCAAGAGCAACTATTTCAGAAGTTAGTTTGTTGATTTCAAGATAGTTATTTATAAACAATATAACCTTAATTAGATTCAAGATATAACACTTTGTTTCGGCGCCAATCGCCTTTGACAGCTATAACTCCGGACCTCAGTCTACAGTGGCGCCAACTGGTGAGCAAAGAAACGGTAGTCCACATTCTTAGGCTAGTAAAAACTTATTGTTAAGGAATGCCATTACGCAAAAATTCACAACATCCCGCAGGTCGCGGAATACGCCAGCCGTATTGAGCGCGAAGAAGATAGTGTTTTATGCTATCTAAACTATTAAGAAATACCCAATTTAAATGAGTTATATTTCACATTTTAGACTTCAATATCCCGATCTAAATTGTATCTGGGTCGGGCCACGGGAAAAAACCATCTATTATCCTATGGAGTTATTAGAAGTAGCCTACGGTCAGGTAAGTTCTATTTATTAAACATGCTTACTTAGTAAAGTATTATTTTATGCATTATGTCGTGTTTAAAAAAATATTTGGTCCATTAATTTAATTTTGCATGCACTAATATGCTGAAAATAAAGATAAGGTATCATTGTTTCCATGCTCAACAGATAGTAAATACTATCAATACTAAAGTAAAAGTAAAGTAAAGAACAGCCTATAATCATCGCACTGCATAAAGGCTGAAAAATGTAATTCAAATTACCACAGCAATGATGGGTGTACTGGCATAATCACCACGCTTGCCAAATGCGAGTTGGTGATCACAAACCCGAGTAACGTTCGAAAATTCAAAACTTTTTGTTGCCCGACCCGGGATTCGAACCGTGGACCCCGAGATCTTGGCCCGGTATTTAAACCACTAAACCAACGGGGCGTTATCAATACTAAGTGAAAATTAAAATCTACATAATCATTGTGGAGTAAAATGTTAATTTGCTATACAAGCCATACAGGCACATTTACAGGTTTTTTTTATACGATTAAAATGGTCAAAGGAATTAAATCGACGAACTGAAATTACCTTAATTGTTTTATCCTATACTTCAGCTGGCAACGTCGCATTATTTAAATAAGAATTTCTTTTCAACTCTTTATAATGTACTTCTTCCTTTGTAAAATAATGTTAGAAAAAACAATAGAAGTTTTGTTATCACATTATACATAAAAAAAGTATTACAGGCTCTTAACAAACAACTAAATGAGATGCAACTCTCTACAATGGTCAGGCAAGCAGCTACCCCGCCGGATGAACGCAAAAGGAAGATTGAAGAAGTCATTTCAAATGTAAGTAGTTTCAGTTTTCTTAAAGTGCCATGAGGACCCCAGCCATATTTAATAATTAAAAACAGGTATTAAAATATTAAAAGATGTGTTATGAATCTGTGAATGTACCGTGTATTGACAATTTCTATGAAGTTATGGAACCACAAACGTTAGCGAGTGTAACCATCATCAAATTCTTAATGATCTAACTGAAACCAAACAAATGTCATGATCGACCTTATAATGAGTTACCCGACTGATTTTAGATGAACTACTCCAGCAATAAGTTCTTCCAAAAGTTTGGATTGCAAATATCGGACAAGTTCTACCCAGTCGATGCGAAAGTGCTACAACCGCCTAGGTTGGACGTTGGAAGTGGACGGTCAATCGAACCCAGGTAAGGCCATAATGTTGAATATTAAAAGTAGTTAAAAGTAATATAGCAAGAAACTAAATAGTATATTATTTATTGGTCTCTACGAAACGAATGGTTTTAACGTTAGATTGATGTACCGCATAGTTGATTTCAGGTGTCTTTATTTGTGATGTTTTCAATTTTCTCTGGATTCTGCTAAGCCTTTAAATCTGAATTCCTGAAGTGTGAAGTTCTACTTATTCCACATAAAAAGTTTCATTTTTGAAGCAGTAAGCTGTGAATTTCTTTAAAATAAAACTAAATTGGAAATGCGATTTTATAAACGTGAAGCTACCAGCGTAAAACCACCAATTTCCGAGTCGGGGCCAAGCAAAAACTCACCGACGATCATACAGCGACAGTTAACAGTTTATTATTTATTTATTGAATTGGACTACAAACAGTTTTTTGTGACATTGCATAAATGGTGGTGCAAAGTATAGTATTTGTAATTACTGAACGTACTGAACGTAGATACTTAGCACCACCACTTATTAATGAGCATATAAAATGTAAGCTTGATATTGCATTGATTTACCAATCTGCAGTCTTCGGAGCTGCAGTTTTTGCAAAAAATATTTATTTTTCAAGCCGGGTCAAACTCTACCCGAAACAAAATCCTGTACCCGCCACTGTTTAAAAAAATATGTACTAAATTGTTTAATTTACTGTTTATGTCACAGACGAGGAGAGTGGCGAGCTGATCGTATGCTTAAGCCGGAAGCCTTGCAGTGTTGGGGTATTATAGCCATCGAGATAAATAACGATCGATGTGATTTTGATAATACCATCCGCTTGGTAAGTTGACTAATCATTTCAAACTACATCACGAACTTTTAGATAAACGATCGGCCTGTTCAATCTATGTACAAGAGAGGAGATTTATAAGATAGATAATATTTAAACGTAACTGTTAGTTGAATTGAATGATGTTGATTTTTGTTTTTTATTTGATTTGATATTGTCTCATTTAAATTAGTAAAATATCACCTACAATGGATTGATAGACAACAAATAACTGAAAATAATTGACGTAATAAATGAAAACTTGAAGTTCATCATCATACCAAATTAGTCCATTACTGGATTTTTGTCATGATCACCACGCTCGCAGTTTGACCAATAGTCGGGTAAAGACCGTCTTTTGTTGGCACCTTTATAGTCCATAAAATATAGCTTAAATTAGAATGACACCTGTCAAACTGAGATGACTAGTGATGGGACTGACTCGACTGATCAAACGAAAAAAACAGTAATGGCGAATGAAATAAAACGAAAATCAGATTAAGATTTAACAGTGAGTCAGTATCGTGATCATAATAAAAATAATTGGAACAATCATGAAAATCAATTAGAAAATTTTTATAGCATATAGAATCTAAATAATTTGAAAATTTTTCATAAACTATTAATAATTGCAATTTGATGTTCTTAGCATCAACCAATTCTCATCAAATCATTTGTAACATTTATGTTACATTACTTCGATTTTGAAATATTGTTAATCCGTCGATTTTGATTTGTCGATTTTACGTCATCACTAGTGATTATGAAAAATGACGTAACCTTGTAAAGACGTCTTTTAAAGTTAAGTGTAATTTTTGTGACTGGATTATTTTAATGTTTTTAACTTTAAATCTCTATTTTATATAATTAAATTGATTAATTATGTACAGCAAAGTATAATAAAATATTCTTAACATGCGCCAGTTACCAATTTTTTATCGTGTGCAAATGTGTTTCACTTGTGTGACGCTGGTAAAATGTTACGTCGTCTGTTTTAGTGACACCTGTCATTCTAATCAAGCTATATTTTAAGGACTATAGTTGTCTTTTACGACGCCCATAGATTCTTAGGTAGGTGCTATTCTTTATAGGAGCTGGCACTACATGACAATAACTTGAAGTTAGATAATGATATCATAATCTTCAGTTTTTTAAAAGTTTTGTTATTCTCGAATGTTGATTTATCGATACATTATTAAAAAAATCGTTTACAAATATCTATTAGATAAAATAAATATTAAGAAAGAGCTATACTTCAAATACATAATAGACAACCTTATCATATTTGGTTTGGTAAAAAAAAAGTAAAGTAACATTCCACTGCAGGGCAAAGGTCTCCATCATTGAATTCAAGTTACCACAGCAATGATGGGTGTACTGGCATAATCACCACGCTTGCCAAATGCGGATCGGTGATCACAAACCCGAGCAATGTTCGAAAATTCGAAACTTTTTGTTGCCCGACCCGGGGATTGAACCTGGGACCCCGAGATCTTAGCCCGGTAATTAAACCACTGGACCAACGGGGCGTTTCGTTTGGTATTAGAATAAAATGTTTTTGTGGTCTATCAAAACTATAAAATACTATTGCATTTTTCAGCTGATGTCTGTTGGAAAACAAATGGGAATGAATGTTGCTCCACCATCTTTGTGCCGCTTTGACGTCCAGTTGAAGCAATTGGGAGAAGTCCTATCTTCAGCGGTTAAAAATAGCATCAACTTTATGTTTGTTATTGTCTCTTTCAAGGGCCGCGACCACTATCACAGGGTAAGTAAACATGACCTGTTTTGTCGAGCGGCTTACACCCCGTTTTCCAAGGCGTCTGCCGAGGCAGCCGAGGTCCCACGTTCGGTCGTGTCAATATTCGCTGTGTGCGCGAGGACGGTGCCCTGTGACAACAACTATTGTGGACTCTTATAAATTATTTGTTTCATAATTATATCTAGCAGCAACGATATGTTGACGGGGATATTGTTGGAACGTAGCTAGGGCTCAGGCTGTTTGCCTTCAATACTTAAAAGACCCCAATCAAATTCCTATTATTCTATCACCTTAATAAAATATGTATGGTATAAGGTATGGTAGAATTAAAGTGAATTAAGCAACTTTTCCCGTCGCTGATTTTGTATCTATTTTTTATTTTACTTCTATTATTGACATATCTTCTAATTTCTTAGGTCAAGCAAATGGCGGAAAGAGAAGTTGGTATCTTAACTCAATGCATCAAAGAAGCCACAGTACAATCTCGCATGAACCAACAAACGGCTCGAAATATACTTTTAAAGGTGATTATCATATATTGTATAGGTAGTACCTTTTTGATTTGAACAAAATATAATATCGACCTTATTATACTATTCTAAGTTAAAATGTATCGTCATCAGTTAAAAATTAATCCTTTCCGGTCCAATTCTGATCCTGACTGTACAGTATGGTTCAGTTTTTGTTTTCGAATGTTTTTAATGCACAAGGTAAAATTATAAAATTTAGTTAGGTATAAAAAAAAAAATCCCTGTATTTTCAGTGCCTACCTAGAAAACTACAAAAAAAGTTTTCAAAGTCCAAATTTCGTACACCGACGGAAACACTGTCGGCCATATTGGTCTATAGATTATTTGTTCTGTGACAGACAACATACGAGTCAAAACAAACATTTGACATTTAACCAACATTCAGATTTTAAGTATCTATGTTAAATAAATAATAATTATATTATGTATTCATATTATTATACCTTTACGGTGAATCATGGCTGTTACCATGCCTATATTTATGAATTAATAAATGATTTGATTTGATTGATGTTTTCGAATCTAACATCCATGTTTGCTCGTATCAATGAAAAGATAAAGAAGTATCAATTACACTCGGATTATGGGTTATTATAAATATTGACCCCAATCACTGCACTTTCTCAGTCAATTATTTCAAAAATGTCAATGTCAAAGTATTGCAACATAGCGAGATGTACTCGTAAGATCCGCCATGAAGTTTGCTTAGAGTCCTATGACCTCATAACATGACCGACAGCGTTTCCAGAGTTCAAAACTTTTGCTAACTGAAATCGACATATATTGGTTTCTTAGGTGAATTACTACAGAAACTATTCATTATTGCGTTATATTTTATTTGAGTCAGTCGCCTGTTGTTGCAAATGACCGGTGATACTATATGGACAATACACTTGCACTCCTTTGCATTAGTTTAGCATGAGGTTAAGAAATTATGAATATCTTGAGTTGCGCAAAACTTAAGTATTATTTTCATTTCTAAAGGTAAACTCTAAACTGATGGGAATTAATCAAGTGTTGGACAACGCCAGCCTGCCGAAGTGCCTGCAAGGCGGTGGCGTTATGGTAGTGGGTGCTGACGTTACTCATCCGTCGCCCGATCAGGTAATTGATTAAGAACATAATTGCATAAAGCGCCGTAAAAAAAAATTACAGCAAATTAAATATATTCAATAAAAATGCGTCTTTAATTAGGGATTCATTTCAATGGCAGATGAAATACAATGTGTTCCTTTTGATATCCCATAACTCTAAGGTTATGTTCTATAGGTAAATATAATATAAAACGCCCTAGAACACGTGGTTAAAAAATCAATAGTTTCGAATATAACATCAATTTTAAATAGTTAAATTTGTTAAAAAAATGTAACCAGTATGGTGAATACTTAGTTTTGCGAGACGTTGGCAAACTTACACTAAAGTGTAGTAGTAAAGTAGCGGGAGAGCGTAACTTGTAAAAAACATTGATGTGTGTGGGTGTTTCATTGATAAGTAGGTACGTTTCATTCAAAAGTTCATTCATAACAAGGTGTTTTACATAAACAGTCGTGACTTTTTAGAATTATTTTCTATGAAAAAATTAAACAAAAAAAAATTATAATTGAAAAATAATTCATATGCAATTTGATTCTTTACCATGGTCTGTTCAATACCCTAGGGTTATGGGATATCAAAAGGAACACGTTGTATAGGTAATCCTGTCTACTTATGATACGTGATGGAATCACATGTTCAATCTCTAGAAAAGTCTCTTGCAATGACATCTTTGATTTTGATAGCAGTATATAAACTTGAAAAATTATGTCTCAGGCGGGACTCGAACCCGCATCTCGCATGCCGTGCGGGTGCTATACCATTAAGCCACCGAGACACTGCGACACAGCGCGAATTTTTCATGCATATTCTTATCGCTGTAAGCCAGCGTTGTTTCATCAAATGTTAGGAGTTTGCACCCTTAACACCCGAAAGTGTTAAGGGTGCAAACTCCTAACATTATTCAAATTATGTTTTGACAGATTTTGTTTAAAGTGTCATCTACTCAAATATAACGAAATACTGACACACTTTAATAGCAAGAGCTTGCATGTGATTGCTTGACAGCATTGATGTGTCGCAAGTCCTCTATTTTACACTACACCTTTAAAAGTACACTTTCTTGTCCGGCTGTTTTGTCTGTCAAGACTGCTTATCTCGCGACCGCATAGGGGTACTAAGTGTAAATTAGGACTATATATCTAGGTCTACAGTCCCTGGAATCAGTGACCTAAGTTTTTTCGCACAAGATACGGCCGTTTATGCTACAAAAACGTATATCAGAATCAAGATACTCGTAACATAAAATTATAAAATTTGTCAAGTACTTAATAACGTCTTAAACTACAAATATAGGGAAAAAGCTGAGAACTTTTAATAAGTGTTTGAATTTGTTTCAAAAATAATAGTCTATATTTAAAGTACGTAATCAATTATCGAGGTTAAGCAACTGTATGCGGGGCCATAATCTGTATCTACAAAAATGTACAGAACCCTCGGCGGACAACTCCGACTTAAACTTGTCCGTTTTTCAGCTTAGTTACCCTACTAAATAATTATTTACTTCAGTATATTATAGTAATATTTTAACTTTAATTTCAGAGTAACATACCGAGTATTGCGGCAGTAACAGCTTCAATTGATCCAAAGTGTTTCCTATACAATATAGAACTCAGTATACAAACACCAAAGGTATGTATTTTCCTTCCAAAAGGAGGTTCTCAATACGACTGTACTTTTTTTTTCTAATAATTGTACATAGTATTTTTTTTAATTAACGCTCTTCAGCAGCTGTCCCACCGCCGGCGAAGAAGCGAATTACTATTGGTTATTTTTTCGCACAAGAAACGTACAATATTAGGGGTTAAAGTATGAAATTGCCGTTTTGTATGGACGAAATCGAGAAAAGTCATTTTTCCATACTAACAATTTTTTAGTTTTTTTAAAAACGCCTGAACCGTTTTCGATGCAATTAAAGGTGAAAGTTAGATGGTTATAAAGCTACGCATTATAGTATTTAAATTTCTGAAAATCGAAGTATATAATACAAATATACTTAATTGAAGCAAGAAGGTCAGCTGACACATTGTAAGGGGTCTTTTCAACGACTTCCTTTGAAGTAATAGGCACTAGTATTGAATTTTTTTTAGTCAAAAGTTACTTTATTTAGTTTTTGATACAATACAAAAATAATTATGCAATAATAATATGACTATACTTAAAAGCTATAAACAAAATAAAAAGTGGGAAAATAATCGGCAATTTCATACTTTAACCCCTATTATTTGACGTACTCCGTGGCGTAGTGGCGTAGGTACACACCGGTTTTCAAGGTGTCGCCTGCTCCGAGGTACCGGGTTCAATTCCCGGACGGGCCAATGTAGAAAAGGGTTTTTCTACATTTTCTCGGGTCTGGGTGTTTGTGGTACCTTCGTTGTTTCTGGTTTCCAAAATACGAGTGCTTTGAATAGTTTTCAAATTGGGATCAGAACAATGTATGTGATGTTGTCCACATTTATTTATTTATTATTTATTTATTCAGTTAAAATGAATAAATAAATGTGGACAACAACAAATGTGGTAAACAAAAAGCATAGCCGACGAGGACTCGCTCCACACACTCGCTTCTCGCTGCTCGACAAATCGTTTTTAATTTCTGGCAATACTCGCTTATTGTTCATCGTCTGTGGTGGAACAAGTGCCTTAATGCAAGTGCCTTTATATTTTCTAAGCCACGTCAAGTCTCGTAGAAGCTCGCAACGTCATTAGTTACATAAGATTTTAAATTGCATTGTAATCATTAAATATTTACTTAGTTATTTAAGTACGGTCACTCGTGCGTGACGTCATAATTTACTACTGCCATATTTAATCTATGAAAGAATTACGTATTAATAGATCATAAAATTGTAGTGACATCTACTCAATTTGGCTCTCGCTTGCAGTAATATGATTAAGTGACACGAATTTAGTTTAACGTGTTATGTTAACAGAAAGAAATGATCGTGGAGTTTGAAGATATGATGGTGGAACACTTAAAGGTGTATCGGAACAACCTGAAGGCGCTGCCCAAGAAAATATTCGTGTTCCGTGATGGCGTGTCCGAGGGGCAGTTTGCGCAGGTAAGTTACGTTTATTACGAAAATGCTTAAAAATTCGAGCGTCAACTCTTTTTTACCCGACTGCGTCAGAAGGAGGGTTATGTAAAACATAAATCTCTCGAAAAACATAAATAAATAAATATTTTAAGACATGCCACACAGAGCCATCTAGTCCCAAATTAAGCTACTATTAAGTACTCTGTCGTATGGGGTACTAGACAACCGATAAAGTTACTTATATTTTTTTTTTGTAAAAACATAGTATATATAATACACAAAAAACACCCAGATCAGTACAAACAGACATGTTCATACACACAAATATTTGTGCTGTTCGGGGATCGAACCCGCGACCCATGGCTCAGAAGCAGCGTTTACTACCGCTGATCCTAATGGTCGTCATTGATAATGCACACTAAAAGCATTTATAGTCCATAAAATTTAGCTTGATTAGAATGACACCTGTCAAACTGAGGTTACTAGTGATGGGACTGACTCGACTGATCAAACGAAAAAAACAGATAAGGCATATAAAATAAAATGAAAATCAGATATATTAAGATTTAACAGTAAGTCAGTGTCATCATCATTATGAGAATAATCGTAACAATCATGAAAATCAATTAGAAAATTTTTATCGCATAAAGAATCTAATGAATTTGAAATTTTTTCGTCAACTATTAATAATTGCAATTTGATGTTCTAAGCATTTTTAGAGCGTGCGAGCTGGGTCTATGAAGGTCTATCAACCAATGCTCATTAAATCATTTGTTACATTTATGTTCCATTACTTCGATTTTGAAATACTGTTAGTCTGTCGATTTCGATTTGTCGATTTTACCTTATCACTAGCGATTATGAAAAATGACGTAACCTTGTAAAGACGTCTTTTCAAGTTAGGTGTAATTTTTGTGACTGGATTATATTAATGATTTTAACTTTAAATATCTATTTTATATAATAAAATTGATTAATATGTACAGCAATGTATAAAAAAAATTTCTTAACATGTCAGTTACCAATATTTTTTCGTGTGCAAATGTGTTTCACTTGTGTGACGCTGGTACAAAGTTACGTCGTCTCTTTCAGTGAGAACTGTCATTCTAATCAAGCTATATTTTAAGGACTATAGTTTCGCCATGCCTTATCTGACTGTTTTTATCTGGTCTATGTTTGTGTAAAACGGTGTTGACTATCTCTAGGTTAACATTTTAAGTGTTCTCTCATTGGTGGTGGTAATCAGATACTTGAAACAATCTTAATATAGATTACAGTAGTGTTGTAGGTAATCATTGTTTAGAGATAAAACCACTACTGAGTACAGTTACTATTACAAATAAGCTAAATGAAACAAGAAAAAACAGACAACTGTTCCGTAAGAAGAAGTAAGAAACAATGTTTACGCCTTTCTCGAATTGAAGAAGACACCTTCTAAAATGTAACTTTCTATTAATTATCATTACCTATTAACTCATGGACACTATCTTACTTAAATAGTATAGATTAAACTTTCGCTTCAATCATTATATCTAGTGCACCCATAGTGGCCTCTGGTTTGCAAATTTCTTTGAGTTTTCCTCAATTCAATCAATCTTTTAATTATACAGGATGAAATTTTATGTACTTTCGGAATTTTTTATAGGAGTTAAATATCGTGTTTAGAGCCCATTCCCGAAATAAAAAATGTAGGTCAAGTTTTGACCTTGAAATATTTTTCGCAAAAAAATTTCTAATTAAAAGTGGTCTTCCTACAACCTTGAACGTAAACATTGCATTGTAAAACGAATTCGTTTTAAACACTTGAGTACTTTATTTATCTTACCTCTTTTAATCCTCTCCTAGCTCCCTTAAGTAATCCATTCCTACTTATGTAGTAAAACTTTTGCCGAATTCATAATAAAATTGAAACACGCACATTTTAGGTTAACAACATGTAGGAATCACCAAACTTGTCTTTCGAGTTACACTCTTGGCTTGGTATTTGCCCATAAGCTTTCTCAAACTCTCATTAAATGTTTTTCACGTATTCACTATTAAAACTATGATTAAAACCCACATTAATTATTTTGTATTCAGAACAACAATGATGCAAGAACTTAATTTCACAAAATGCAGCCATCTGACCTGTCAATTCTTTACAGTCCTTGTTGTATTTCGATCCTTTCGGAACCGGCTAAGGTCTGAGACTATGCTGCCATGTCATTAGTGTGAATTTAATCATTCTTAATTATAAAATATCATAAACACTTACTTAAACTGGTTTGGTTGGTTACTGGTTGAAACTATTAATTAATTAAAAGAAAAGAAACATTACTAGTATTTTAAAAACTGTTCGAAATGCAGACCGTATCTCTCCAAACATAATCTTGCACGTTTTTGAATATTTTCTTTAAGTTTGTTGAGAACTACATTTTCATTTTTCACTTCATTAAAAGCTAACACTATCTGAGCTATTAATGCCTCGAGGCTTTGGGCTTCTTCTACATACACGCGTCGCTTTATCTCACCCCACAAAAAGAAGTCGCAGGGTGTCAGATCAGGTGATCGCGGCGGCCACGCGACGGGACCCCCGCGACCGATCCAGCGGTCACCGTATTCAGAACTTAAATAGTCTCGTACGGAGGCGGCGTAATGCGGGGGTGCACCATCATGTTGGTAATAAAAATCACGATAGTTCAATAAAGGCACATCGTCCATAAAGTTCGCCACAACATTAGGCAACATATCCAGATAGGTACCACCGGTCAGTCTAGTAACACAATAATGAACAAGCTAGTGATGGATTACTAGTGAAGAAGGAAAGAATAAGACGGTTGAAGTGAATGTACGATTTTGCACTGTTTATAATGTTTTGATACATTTAGCACGCAGGAATTCAATGTCAATTTGCAATGCCATATAAAAAGAGCAATGTGCTAAATTTAAAGTGTGTTTTTTTTAATTTATTCGATACAATACCTTTCAAAAAGTACTCACTGAGTCAAAGTATCGTATCAATCACCCATAAATTTCGATAAGTTAGGTTAGTTTAGGTTAAGTTATTAAGTGTAAGTAAGTGTTTATGATATTTTATGTATTTGTTAAGAATGATCGAATTCGCACTAATGCCATGGCAGCATGCGGTCTCAGACCTTAGCTGCCTGGTTCTGAAAGGAGCAATAAACAAACAAAAAACGCAGCTGTCAGTCTAATTTATTGCAAGTGCATAATTATTTTAGTTTATTCATAGTTTTAATTATTATGTTATCGTGAATGTGAAAAAACATTTAATGTGAGTTTTAGATAGCTTATGTGCAAATACCAAGCCAACAGGGTAACTCGTTAAATTCAATTTTGGTGATTTCTTCATGTTGTGAACCCAAATGTGCGTGTTTTCGATGTATTGTGTTGTTCAATGTATTGTGAATTCGGTAAAAGGTTTACTACATAGGAATGTATTGCCTATGGAGCTAGGAGAGGATTAAAAGATGTAAGAGAAATAAGTAACTCAAGTCTTCGTTTTAAAATGAACACTTGTAGGTTATGGTAATGTTTTTGTTTTTCATATTGTTCCATACTGTATTTGTAATTGTTTTTGTTGTGGTTTCTAATAAAGTTAAGTTAGTTTTAGTTTGTTCAATGAACATTCATTAGCTGATTGGAGCCTTTTGCTTTTTACGATCCTAAGCCTCTCAAAAGTCAACAACAAGAATAGTTTCGTAATGAATTAATGAATGCATAAATGAATGAATGAATGAGATGCGTACGGTGTAAAAAGTGTGTTGCGAGGAGGCCATAACCAACATTTTAGATTTTTCGCGGACTTTTTCTAGGTGCTTTTTCTTGACATTTTTGTACTGGGCTATACCAAAAGAAAAAATACGTCATCTGTTTTTTGTCTCGTAGATTGATATATTAAAATTTGGAAAGGGGTTAAAATTTCACCCTGTATAAAAGCGAAATTCAAATTATCAAAAATCGCTTGACGTACATAGATACAATTTGGCAGGGAAGTAGTTTATAGTTTGGAGACAAAAATCCGCTTAGATCTTTTTGCGACAGGATTCAAAAGATTGGATTAAAAAGTTCTAAGGGATCTCTCAAGTTTGGAAGTTAATCTATTGCTCTACGTCCTTGTTATTAGGGGTTAAAGTATGAAATTGCCGTTTAGTATGGACGAAATAGAGAAAAATAATTTTTCCATACTAACAAATTTTTAGTTTTTTTAAAAACGCCTGAACTGATTTCGATGCAATTAAAGGTGAAAGTTAGATGGTTATAAAGCTACGCATTATAGTATTTAAATTTCTGAAAATCAAAGTATATAATACAAATATACTTAATTGAAGCAAGAAGGTCAGCTGACATATTGTAAGGGGTCTTTTCAACGACTTCCTTTGAAGAAATAGGCACTAGTATTGCATTTTTTTTATAGTCAAAAGTTACTTTATTTAGTTTTTGATACAATACAAAAAGATTTACGCAATAATATGACTATACTTAAGAGCTATAAACAAAATAAAAAGTGGGAAAATAATCGGCAATTTCATACTTTAACCCCTATTATTTAGCTGATAACAGTATAAGTTAATGATAGGCGTATGAACTGAAATAAAAAAACTCAAAACACCTTGTATTTATTTTATATAGTGTCCATCTACCATTCATGGCTAGTTATCTATGGTCATCGTCATGGAGTCCGGTTCGTAGCTGTGGTCGATGAACCGATTTTTGATTATGTGCTTGTAAACGAACGCACTCTTTCGCGGAGTCCGCGTGCGTGCTGGGTCTATGAAGTCCACAGAATACAAGCCCAATCGTGGTCTGAGAAAGAAAACATGAGTTCACATATTAAATAAAATAACATTTAAAAAAATACTGCACTCAAACATTTCACAATCACAATGTCAGGTTTCGATAATACAGTTAAACCATCTACATTCTAGTTAAGGTAAAAAATTGTAAAAGCAAATAATTTTTATTTTTACCACGCTTTTATTAGCTTGGGTTGTATCTATCTATTTATGTATGTAATGGAATCTTTGAGCATAACTTTCACCGATTTCCAGAAGTTTGATTAATTTGAAACTTTGCACACGTATCAAGGACCGATGACAGTGCAATAATTTATTAACAGTTTTCCAGTTTTTCTCTGTAAGAGGGAGTAAAAGAGATAGAGCTAGCCCGCGATCTGTATCAATTACGATTCCTGCATAGCTTTGGACTTACAGTCGATAAAGAAGGAATCAAATCTTATAAACTAAACTAAAAATTAAAAAATAAATTATAGATAATAAAAAATTAAAAAACCACGCTTTTGAAACAGATTGAACTAAAAAATTAAAAATAAAACTGTAGTAAAAATTAAAAATAAAAGCGTGGGGTGCTTGTTATGATATCAACAGATATAGTAAATTATTGATAAAATATTTACAACAATCTAAATCAAGCCCCCCACGCTTTTTGTACAATAATATGAATTTTTCAATTGATTACTACAGTTCAATCTGTTTTAAAAGCGTGTTTTTTTAGTTTTTTAAACTATAATGTTATAAATATTTATTTAACAGCCTATTCTTTAAGGTTAGTCTATCCAGTCTAGACAGTAGCTATCTTTCAAAAGTAGTCTAATGTCGGAGTTTTTGCTGTGATAATGAAAGTGCTTTATCTTGTCATTTTTGTACTGGGCTATACAAAAAGAAAAAATACGTCATTTGTTTTTGTCTCGTAGATCGTTATAATAAAATTCGGAAGGTGGTTAAAATTTCATACTGTATAGGTCTCTGATGTGCCTGCTATTGTACGACTGCCATCTTTCGACAGAAGACGAAAACAACTGTTTAATGTGCCTTCCGAAGAGCTACTATTATACATTACGCCTTCCAAAACCAAGCTAATTTAGAAAATATGGTTCCCTAAATTTATCCTACCGGGAATCAAACCCAGGTATGTAGTAGATCACGGCACCACTACATCAACGAGGTCACTATTCCTCTATCTGCCTGTCATGAAATACGTTTAGAGTCGTCGATTTTTTGTCTGAAACGACCATGTGGAAAAACTTACACGTATCCTTCTAACCACTCCATATTGTCCATCAAACTCCACGCCATAAAACCTTTGAGGTTTACTCCGGCGTCTATGGCGTCCAACGCACTTTCTAAAGAGGCCCGGTAGTAATTTACTCTGTCATCGTCAACCAGATGGTTAACTGAGGACCATCCGTTCTCAGTGATGTAGAACTTTGGAATGTTGTACTTCTCGTTCAGGTGGGTTAACGCATTGTACACGCTGTTTGGTGCTTGCTGTTGGAACAGAAGACGATTATTAATGCGCTTATCGATCCGCAACTGCTTTTTTAAAGCTTTGTTTTCAGGAATTTTCTAACGTGTTGTTTCGCGGGACAATATTTTCATATTTAGCCGTTAACTAAACGTTAATAAAAATAAAATTCACTTGGTCAAATCAATACTTGTAAAATGTCTACGCTAACTATCTATTTTCTTTTTAGGGTTCCGTACCTCAAAAGGAAAAAACGGAACCCTTATAGGATCACTTTGTTGTCCGTCTGTCCGTCCGTCCGTCCGTCTGTCAAGACCCTTTTTCTCAGGAACGCGTGGAGGTATGAAGCTGAAATTTATATCAATTACTCAGGTCTACTGTCCCTTGAAGCTGTGAAAAAATCAAACTTCTAAGCCAACGCAATCAAAAGATACAGCCGTTTATGCCGCAAATTTTCGACACTTGCAAGGGAATCAAAACCTACAGGGTGCTTCCCGTGAACTCAGAATCTTGAAATTTGGTACGAAGCAACGTCTTATAGCATAGATAAAGGAAAAATTACGAAAACCATAAATTTTTAGTTACATCACATAATATATTTTTTTTAATAATTTTAAACTTACTACCCATTTCCTCATAAACGCGTAGAGGTATTAAATTGAAATTCATACCAAATACTCAGGTCTATAATACCTTTAAGCTGTAACAAAATCAAACTTCTATGTCAACACAATCAAAAGAAACAGCAATTTAAGCTGCATATTTTGAAACTCGCAAGTACTCGCAAGGGAATCAAAACCTAAAGGGTACTTCCAGTCGACCTAGAATCTTGAAATTTGGCATGAAGCAACGTTTTATAGCACACATAAAGGAAAAATTCCGAAAACCTTAAATTTATGAACGAACTTTGTAAACCTTGCAGGTTTGTACGGAACCCTCGGTGCGCGAGTCCGACTCGCACTTGGCCGGTTTTTTAAACTATAATTCAAATATGTGATTTCTTGAAGCTGCTTGATACGTGAAAACTTTACACTCTAATAGGTAAATAAGTATTGAATGTACTTACAATTAACCAAGGAGATTGTGAAACAGGCCACTCAGGAGGAACATATATCCCTACATCAGCGTCATCATACAACGATGGCACTGCCTGCATTTCCTTGTACTCTGAAGCTGATACCAGGCGTGAAGAGTAATGGTTAACTCCTAAAAAGTCGTAGGTTCCTTGCACAAAAGCTTTCTCTTCCTCTGTGAACGATGGCATCCGAGACCAAGCATATCCTTGCTCAGCGCTCTTAGCGGCAACTCGCTCCGATAACTCCTTTGGAAATCCGCCATTATCAGAAAAGATTGGTTCAGCATATAAACCCCACTGCAAAATAAATAAAACAGTTAGTAGTAATACTGTGTTGAAGGTTCATGAGCTGTTGACTCAACAAAATCCAGCGATCCAAGGTACGATACGATATAGTCTTGGGACCTACTGCAAAGCTTTGCCTACCTACTTCGAAAATTGATTGATTACATTGGTCACTTACTTCAGCTTGACGTCTGATTTCAGCTGCGAATTCGTCTTCTTCTGAATCTGTCAATGGTCCCCACCAGTTGACGCTAATAACGATGCCACATTCACCGCCTTGTGTCGGCTTAAAGTCATCGTTATAAGCGTGATAAGCCTTAGCGTGGGCCATGACAAGGGATTTAGCACACCAGTAAGTTCCTACTCCAGACGCGTTCAATAAGGGCGCTTTGTTGTCGAAACCATAACCCTCGTAGCAGATCTCCCTTGGTTCATTGAATGTCATGAAACTTTTAACTCTATCACCAAATCTGTCGAATACTAGACGTGCATAATCCTCGAACCAGTCGGAGAAAAGAGGATTGATAAAACCGCCGAGTTCCTGCAGCCTCTGCGGTAAGTCCCAGTGGTACAAAGTAACAAGGGGTTTAATATTGTGCTTGAGTAATTCGTCGATCAAATTGTTGTAGTACTGAATACCAGCTTCATTGATGTTATTAGTGAATCCATCGGGCAAGATTCTAGTCCATGCAATTGAAAAGCGATAGGCATCAACGCCTAACTCTCTCAACATTTCAACGTCTCGCTGGTATTGGTTGTAAGAGTCGCAGGCAACGTCGCCATTACTCTGATCGAGAACCGCTTCTGGGTTGGTGTGGGTTAGATAATCCCAAATACTTTCTCCTTTCCCTGAAAATAGAGCATAGTGACGGTAGATTTTAAAATAAAAATATATCTGTGATGCATCAAATAAAGGTCAAACCATCAGCATTCCATCCTCCTTCGATTTGGTAGGCTGCTGTGGCGGCGCCGAAGAGAAAGTCATCCGGAAATCTTCTTTGCTGCCGGGGCTCGCCTTGGCATGCCACCGTTACTAGACTAAAAAATATGATTGCTCTAAAAATGTTATTGATTTTCGTTCATTTTATCAATTGCACAGAATGACAAAGAAACATTTAAGCTCAATTATAAAAAAGAGACAACCTAAATTATTAAAAAGTCATCATATTTTTAGAGTGTCCAAATATAGGGGTTTACTTTAAGAAGACAGCACGCGCGGTAACATTACATTTTTTAAAGTGCGAACTTAATCGGGCATAAAAATGTGGCCGATGCAGATACATCGGCCATCGGCATACAAAATATAGCTAATATATTGGTCGGTCCTATAGGATGCATCAAAGTTTGCCTTTTTAAAAATTGCCACGCTGGTGCCTTTAGTCGCTTTTAACTACACCATGGGGTGGTGCTGTTATTTTTTTGTGACACCACACGAGAATAAGCCACAGCACTATGTTATGAAGCATAAAATAATTAACATACCAAAACAACAAGAGCACCTTCATCTTGAGTTTCAACACTAATACTTTTGTGGCATGCAAATCTATTAAATATGTTCTAAATAAGCCTGATAATCATGAGATCTGTGTTATCAATAGATATAGCACGGGATGAGATAACTCAATTTCTTAAATAAAGTGCGAGGCGTTTCTTAGTAACAATAGATAATAAATATTACATAAGTGTTATTATTGACAAAATTTGGTTTACTCCAGTCGCATCGCGATTATATTAATTTATTTAGATGAAATCAAAATCTACTGACACACGACTCTGATAAAACGAATATTTCTATTCGTAAAAACTTTCAATCGTTCGATAGTTTTAAATTCTCAGGTTACGTACGAAAAAATGTAGAAGGTTTCCGTTTCCCATACCGTCCGAAGACACAGACTACTTTGCTTATCAATTTATGTAAATACGTAATATATCCTAAATAACAATAATAAAATTAGATACTAGCTTTAGATACAATACACAAACTGAGTTTCCTAATTTTGTTTCCGTTATTAACTTGTTGAGGTTTTTTTGTTTGTTTTTGTAACAGGTCATGAACAGCGAGCTCCAAGCAGTCCTCGATGCTTATCGAAAGCTAGCTGGGCCAAACGCGAAACCAGAAGTTCTGTTCTTACTTGTCCAGAAACGACATCACACGAGGTACGGTTCTAAATTTTGCTTTTGTCAAATGTTATTATAGGTTGACTTCTAAATTTTTGAGGATCAATTAGTTATACTGGTGCTCTTATAATTATCATCCCAGACAAAGGATGCCCGCAGCTGATGATAGGCCTAACTTAAAGATCTCCCTGACGATCTGTACCTCGCCACCCGCATTAAGCAGCTTTCTGCAACCTAAATAGGTTGGTCCTTAAGAGCCTACCAGTTTGATACATGCAACGATCTTTGCGTCCTTTCCCAACGGCAATCGGTTCTTCTTTCATGTGTCCCGCCCTCTACTACTTTTGCTTAGCAATTTTTCAAGAGATTTGTCGGTTATCGGATTCTTATGAAACCCATATTAAGCGATCATGTTTCAGTTAGTATTTTATTTTCAACTCTGAAGAGGCCATTTTGGGACGTCATAGGAATCTAAGTAAACGAATATCGTAATTGGATTTAATTTGTAAAAAAATTATTTGTTTTATAAAAATTTCCCCGCCGTTTAATAGTTGTATTTGTAGTAGGAATACTCATAATAATAATAATAATCATAATCGTTTATTTCTTAGAATATGGTTACATTGTATCAGGTCTTAAAGCTATTCGCGTTCAGCATATTCTGCCAATCTTGGCGTAGAAACATAAAATAGTATCTAATTAATATTAAGCAATCCTTTTTAAACAAATTAATAATTAAAATAACAAATAGAGCAGTATGGGTACACACAATAATAATATAATAACACAATGGTCAAAATTACTTATAATTACATTAACTTCTTAGATCGTCGCATAATCATATTACCATAGTCAACATTTCAAGTCATGAGTTGTAGTCTGCAGAAAATCCTTAATTGAGTACAGTTACAGTGAGAAACAGTTTTTTAGAAGCCAGTTAAATAAATATTTTTTAAGTTTGTTTGCTGGCAATGCTCTTACAATAATAGGTAGCTTATTATAAATTTTAATGGCAATACAATACACATTATTAGAAAAAAGTTTAAGTATTTGTTTCGGAATATACACCGTGAAATTTTAGTGGTTGTTTTCCCGCAACAGAACGATTTACCTTTAGTAGCACCATCGAATCGTGCGAGTTATTTTTTGAAAATAAAGATATCGTTGTTCTCAATTAATCAAAAAAATAATCATCAACTCAAAAGCGTGAGATACGATAGTATTTTTACAAAATGTGACGTGTTTGGGTACTGCTTGCCGCACGAAATCAATGTTTAAAGCAAAAGAAGCTCTACGCACTAAGTAATACAGCATAAACTGCACCGCGCGAGGGGCAATGACCCCGGCCGGTGACTGGCTGCGGCGCGGCTAGTACCATTGGTTCGAGGTTGCTTTCGAGTTTCGTTTATCACAATCGTGAAACTGCTATTTTTTATTTGAATAAAAAAAAACTGCACAAATCTATTGTACTACTAAGATAGAATCATTTTACTGCGGGAAAACAACCACTAAAATTTCACGGTGTATAATTTATAGATATCTCTGCTATTTTGTTTTTTAAGCACAGTGTCATGCAAAGGAAAGAAATGTGCATTATTTTTAACAAACATGCAAATGTCCAGGATGTACTGACAGGGTAATGGTAAGATTTTTAGGTCTTTGAATAAAGGTGTGCAGTGGTCCTGATATCCATCCAACATTACATATAGCTCTAATGCATTTCTTTTGGTTTTGTCTCTTATTGTATACGGTGATAACTGTTAACGCACCAGTTTGTTTAACATCGTAGCAAGGTATTCATATCATTGTATTAAGAGTATGCATGGACAATACAACGAGCATAATCTCTGACATCAATAATTCATCATCTAAAAATAATTTTCGGTTGCAAATTATTCTGCCAGGGTAATCTCTAAACACAATCAGACCCAAAATTATTTGTTAAGCTGTATTAAAACCCTAAGACCTATTGTTTTGTAATAAGTAATCTTTGTTTTATAGATTGTTCGTGCCGAATAGTTCTCAAAACGTGGACCCGGGAACAGTCGTGGACCAGGAAATCGTGCATGCCAGCGAACTGGACTTTTACTTGGTAATTTTTATTCAATAATTTTACTTTTGAATTGTTTTTAATCTATACTAATATTATTAAGCTGAGGAGTTTGTTTGTTTGTTTGTTTCAACGCGCTAATCTCAGGAAGTATGGTTCAAATTGAAAAAATATTTTTGTGTTGGATAGACTATTTATCGAGGAAAGGTTTTGGGCTATAATATAATATTACGCTGCGACCAATAGGAGCGAAGCATCAGTGAAAAATGTTGCAAAAATAATCGCGATCACAATAACAGAAATTGACGCGGACGAAGTCGCGGGCAACAGCTAGTTAAAAATAAAAGTAGACGTGTCTGAGCTCTTGCTTTACTTTCATTTTATATTATTCGGAACACTGATGTCTCGTAAAACTTTTATGAAAAACACGCATTATTCATATAAAATAAATACATCCATTCTAGACAAGTCAATGTCATTGTCAGTGAATCAGAATAAAACAGATAAAGCATTTATGTAACATGTTGCATCAACAAGAAATCTCTGCGCTACGACGCGTAAAGGATTTTTTGTTACTCCTGATACGACTACGAGATATAACGGAGTTTTTGCTTTGGCACAATATCGACATTTCAAATCAATTGTGCCGTTGAGTGCCATTTGTGCTTTATACTTTTTGACTAACAAAAGCATGTTTGTTGTCAAGTTGGGAATTCAGTTTCGGTATGTTCAAGTGTTATTTTCTATTTCAGGTGTCTCACCAAGCCATAAAAGGCACAGCGCGTCCGACTCGTTATCACGCCGTATGCAACGACGGACGCATACCGCACGACGAAGTGGAACAGCTGACTTTCTATCTTTGCCACTTGTATTCGCGTTGTATGCGGTCTGTTTCTTACCCCACGCCCACGTACTACGCTCACCTAGCGTGCTTGCGGGCCCGGTCGCTTACACAGTAAGTATCCTCAACATTAACCCTCAACATTAACCTGGCTGGTTGCTGGTGCATATCACTATGTTATATGTCACAGTACTACAGTACATTACACTGTAGCAGAAAATTATTTAATACTTCTAGAGCTAATTGATTTAGGGTTGATACCATGTAGGCTTGTTTTTATCAGCTCTTCTGTGATCATTAACGCTTGCAACAGTTCTGAAAGTTTAGTGGACCATAGTCTAAATCATGTCTAGTCTACTCTACTGTTTGCAACTCACACTAATATTAATAATATTTAAGATAAAAACGCGACTTAACAGTGATTGTGGTTGTATGTATTGCCGAGTTGGCACATAAATAAATAAATGTGGACAATATCACATACATTGTTCTGGACCCAATTTGAATAACTATTTTAAGCACTCGTATTTTTGAAACCAGAAACAACGAAGGTACCTCAAACACTACGACCCGAGAAAATGTAAAAAAAAACTAATTTTTTCTACATTGACCCGTCCGGGAATCGAACCCGGGACCTCGGAGCAGGCGACACCTTGAAAACCGGTGTGTACGCCACTCCGCCACGGAGGTCGTTGAAAAAGGCGGGAGTGTATGTATGTAGTTTTTTGAGAATTGTTTTTATTTAGAAGTACTAAAATTAACAGTATATATATAAACTTGAAAAATTTTGTCTCAGGCGGGACTCGAACCCGCATCTCCTCCTCATCCATGCGAGGAGATGCGGGTTCGAGTCCCGCCTGAGACAAAATTTTTCAAGTTTATATACTGATATTATAAGTGCAATTAAGTTGCTAAAATATCAAATAAAGTACTAAAATTAAATCAATTGGGGGCAGCACATAGCTCTAGTAATCCCCTTAAAAGTGATTGTGGTTGTATGTATTGTCGTGTTGGCACATTAAAAGGCACCTTTTGCTGTAAGTGTTGAAAGAAGCGACTAAATGATCACTCGCCAGAAGAAGACGGGTCTTTTCTCTACCGTTGGCAAACTGCGATCGCCACCCCATCTGCTGAGTGTAGCGATTATTGCAAAATTCTCCTTTTGATGTTGATGAACAGTGATTATGTTTAGTAATTCGATTCCTGTTTTTAGGGTTCCGTACCCAAAGGGTAAAAACGGGACCCTATTACTAAGACTTCGCTGTCTGTCCGTCTGTCCGTCGCTCTGTCACCAGGCTGTATCTCAAGAGCTGCAATAGCTAGACAGTTAAAATTTTCAGAAATTGTGTATTTCTGTTACCGCAGTAACAACAAATACTAAAAACAAAATAAAATAAATATTTAAAGGGATGCTCCTATACAACAAGCCCGTTTTTTTGGCCTTTTTGGTACGGAACCCTTCGTGGGCGAGTCCGACTCACACTTGGCCGGTTATTTTTATACATAGTTAAAACCTTACGTGCTAACAATATCAACTTTGTGGCAAATGCCGTCCGTGTTTTTCCATTTTTCCACTGTACATGCTTACTCTGCCTTTGAACAGTGTTTCGGGCAGTGTTTAGCATTTCTCACCAGATCTTAAACTTTATGCGCTTGTCATAAAGTAAAAAACCTTAAAATATGCTTTGTTATTGTACAACAAACATCACCTTTGTTATTTATATTGTATATGTAATTTTTATAACTTTTGTATTTGAAATTTTCAGCGGTGAGAGATTTGACAACAAGGAATTGGAACGGAACCCTAAACGTCTGCGAGTTATGGACAAGATATTGCAGTCCAGCCGAATGTTCTTTGTATAATCTATTATAAGTTAAGATGTTCTTATAAGTCAGTAGTTTAAATATAAAAAAAAAAAAAAAAACAAAAAAAAAGATATGTGTAACTTAGGTATTTTTCTATGTTGTCCCTTATAGTAATTGAAACTGTTTATAAAGGATTTTTTAAATATCGATTTGAATATTGTCTTGTTCGATATAAATGTTAAGACGCTGACATGAGCCAAATTGAGCTCAATGAAGATTGTTTTGCTTTAAGCCTATGGCTCGTATTGTTGCCAAATTCTATGTAGTTGTAATTGATCATATTTTCGACCAGGGGGGCTAAAAAGGCCACATTGGCAGAATCATATTGTGAACCTATTATGAATTGTATTAGAAATCGCAAAATGGCCACTTAGAGGCAATTCCTTTAATGAATCATATTACGATTCATTTCCGCAATTCATCGTTTTGACAGTTTTCTATGGAGATTCGTAAAATGGCCTAATATTATGAATTGCTTTTGTGTCAAATAGCAGATTCATAAGAAGTTACTCTCGAGTAACTTTTTACAATTCATATTCACTAATTCAAGACTAAAAATTATGAAATATTGTTAAAAGTTAAGATTAAGGACTAAATTAAAGCTTTTAGAGCATCGAGAGCAACTTGGAGCATCTTTTAATGTTAGCAAAGTGAAAATAACCTCTTTAGACAAGACTGAATTTGTCCAATTACACGAAACATAACAAAAGTGTGTGCAGTGATTAAAACGAGTTGGAGCCCTATATTTGCTTACACATCATCGAAACGGAATAAACTATGGTGAGTCATATTTTCAAATCACAAATTAATCAGGATTCATAAGTTCATAATACGTTCGGTTGTCTAGATATTATTCGTACTTAGAGCGTCGTATTCTACTTATCTCACATTGCATTGTCATTGCAAGGTCTGCAGAATATAAAAAAAGATTCTTCAATAGGAAACTGTATCATACTCTACAAATAGTAAGTCCCTAGTGTATATAAAACAGAAACTTCTAACAAGGTGAGCCTTATATTAAATAAATACCTAACCTCATATAAAAATACTTAGTAAGAAGGGCGAGAAGAGGTCGTGCTATTCTGCAGGTGCATAGCACAAAAAAATTATAAACAATTGTTATAACAAAAGGAAAACTTACTAGCAGAATATCCTACTTAATATATATAATAAAGGAAATAATAAGCAAGCTTTTATTAAGAAAATTATTTATTCGTTTAAAATTCAGTTTAACTCCTGTAGAAAGTGTTTCTTTTAACTTATATAATATACAAATACTTCTTTTACACATTATTATTATGTACATAATTTTGTTTCAGGTTTGTGACTCCAACTCCCAATATTTTGATGATACATAGATGCCAGCTGTGGTGCAGCAAACCAAAATTCATTTGTTTGGAGAATTCATACAATAAAATTCCATCTGGAACACCTCCACTATCCTGAAAATGAAACAAAAAACATTTTTTTAAAGTATGTACTATTGATATAAATATTCATTATATGAGTAATGTTAAAGTGATACAAATTACAAACATACATGCTAGTAATTTTCTAAATGTATTTGAATGTGTTACATTATTCTAAAATTAAATTTTAATTTTCAGGCACATGTACAGACAACCCGGACTACCATGAAGCCGAAGGTACCGCAGTCAGAAATATCTCTGTACGGATAAAATCTAGTCAGCTACACATAAATTCCTGTGTTGTTTAAAGATTGTGTTTGAAGTGGTTAAAATAAAATATGAGGTTATGTTTTTATTTAAAATAAATATGTACATTTTTAATTTAAAAAATAGTTTAATTTTACTTACCTAAGTACTAGTGTGTAGTGTGAGTCTAATAAATTTTAGCTGCCTAGTTTTCAATAGTGGTCCTAAGGGTGACCTAGAAAAAGGTTTTATATTAATATAATAAATAAATATAAAATAATGTCAGTTTCTCTATTGTTTAATTTTAATTACTGCAATATCGAGTATAACTCATTGACAATTTGTTTAGGAAAATGTGGTGCAGCAATGTCTGTCTCATTATTATGGATTAGTGGTTTATGAAATTATACATATTGATGAAAGAATTACTTACTTTTACACGAAATGAAAGTCTTGATTTAAATAAACCAAAACATTAATATTATCCATTGAAACCTCTCTATTTAAGCCACAATGCAGCTCCAGCATAAGGAATAAGTGTTTTCATATTCGTAGGATAAGCATTCAATTCACTTATCTAAATATATCCATCCTAAACAATACAAATTATTTCCAAGTTCAGTTTTTGTCCAAAACATTAATATCATCCAATGAAACATCTCTATTTTAGCCACAATGCAGCTCCATAAGGAAGGACTACGTGTTTTCATATTCGTAGTTTATGCATACAATTCACTTAATCAAATATATCGATCGTAAACAAATAAATCAAATTATTATTTCCAAATTTAGTGTTAAGTTTTGAGAGGTTATAATTACTTTTTTTTAAACAATGACATCAAATTTATTGCCAGTGTCATGCCATGCCAAAATAAGTTTAAGTCGTAAGTAAATGAGTTTGTTTAGCTCTGAGAATAGCCATTATAGCAAAATATATATTTTTCTTATCTTATTTCATTATTACAAACTCTTAAAAGTCATTAAGCTAGTATAAAAATATTGAAAACATTTTTTTCTAATACATTCGTTCACTCGTTCTATGTTTTTTTGCATGTTACAACATTTTCGTCAAATATGATTCATCTAATGAATTGAATTGTAAATGATTCTCCCCAAACTTAGGCCATTTTACGAATTTTAGAGGAATTGCAACGGAATTGCCCAAAATTCAGGATATGAATTGCTAACGGATTAATTGCTCAATGTGGCCTTTTTAGCCCCTCAGGTGGCTGTTTCCAAAACACGATTCTAAAAACTTTTCTCGATAGAAAAAAATCTCAAAGTAGCCTCTGAAAATACATAAATTACCATTTTTCTCAGCAGTCCCTATAACAATGATAATAAAATTTTGCTATATTGTATATTACATGTTGCTTAAGCAAATGGCTGATTTAGATTTTTAATAAAATGGCAATTTTAAATTGCACAACGAATTTTGTTGTTTGGCACTTAGGCCCTTCTATTCCATGCGCTTTTTCTCTGTCACTCCTACGATAATCGACAGTGACAGCTGTGGCGCGTTCCAAAGAAATTCAAAGACGAATAAATTTGTGGGCGTGTTCATTGCTCAAGGTCATCGGCTGCAGTCAGCGTCTTAACTATGTTTTTTGTACAGATTGTCTCTAAAAGAGCATGTTAACGAAATGAGATGATAGACTGGTAGTTGACTAACTATGAAAAAGAAACGTTAGTTGAAGTTACACCGTTTTAGTATTCAGCTAAAGAAATAAGAAAAAAATGTTTGCATTTTTGTACACGGCAACTAAAGATATCTAAAAAAAAAAAGAAAGTAATGGCCTATGGCCAGGGCAAAGGTCTCCATCATTAAATTCAAGTTACCGTAGCAATGATGGGTACGAGCATAATCACCATAAAAGGCTTGATTGCTTAAAAAATTAATAATACAATTCGTTCTATAAAAATTCCGACTTATATTTTGAAGCAATTAAACATTTTTTTTAAACAATTAGTAACTGAAAAAAATTTTGTTTATCCAAGGAATGTATTTTTAATTTAAACCATGATTTTATATGCTTAAAAAAATTCAAGACACTTAAAAATCATTTAATACATTAAACTTTTTCTAAAGTTTTTTATTGCCAAGTTAGTCACCCATCAGCCTGTCGTCACCTTAACTTTTGCGAGGTCTATTTGCGACCTCTGTATACTACTAGGGTAACAGGGCATTTGTAATTTTCCAATTTTTCTAGATGTAAAAAATCAAGTTTTCAACTTCAAAAAACACTAATCATTTAAGATTTTGATTGCGAATTTCATCATACAATTTGCTATTATTGTTTTGAAAATCTTGGTTAGTTAAATCATTTTTCCTTTATTGTTTTTCGGATAAGTTAACAATAATTTTGACAGAATATACATATCCGTGCTATGACTTGTGAATGGCAATAAGCAAACGGGATTTATTGCAGTTTTTACATGGCTTGACAATTTATAAATGGCTCAATAGCATCGCAATCGTATATTTTGACAGTACTTCCATATTAAATGTGTCAAAATATACAATTGCGATGCTATTTGTAAATTAGCGGAATTGGGGGCCTGTACTAAAACCTCTTTAAAGACAGTGCATACACGGTGCAATTTCAACCACCTGTAAAACGAAGCCCACGTTGTGCAACCATTATGTATAACATCCTGGCAGTGTTATTTTAAATTTTTTCATTAATTTAAAAAAAAAAATATATAAAATGTTGGTTCAGCTATTTATTTTAAAACACGCTGTGACGGGCACGGATGTAGCTGTGTAAGGTTCATTCATCCGGGACCCAGCTGCAGCAAAAAAGTGCGTTAAAAAATTACACGCAACATTATTTACAGACGACACGCGTAAATATTTATTCAGACTTTTAATTTTGTAAATTAAAAGTCTAAATAAATATTTAATATCCTTCAAAAATATTTTTATTGATATATTAAATAACACTGCCATGATGTTATACATAATTGTCACATAACGTGGGCTTCGTTTTCCAGGTGGTTTAAAATGCAACGTGTATTCCATGTCATTACAGCATTGGCGGAATGTTGTAACCATAGATTTAATATAGATGATAGATTGGCAATTGAATCCTGAAAACGAGACCAAAACTAGGTTACGCTAGTGTGCGTAAAGTGAGCATGTGCGTGAAATAAATAGTGCAGGTACTGCATTGCCTGCTTGCTTTCGATATCGATTCAATCGACACAGTTTACGTTGACGCAGGTGACATATTATTTAGTATTATTAGAAGAAAAAAAAAAACTGCAAGTAAATAGGTATGTTTTTTTATTTTATATTTAATTATCTCCGAACAAAATCAATTTATTGTAAAAATATCGTAGGCTTTACTTGCCAGTATTTTACAATTTTGCCTCATTTTGCGATTGCGATCGCAAAAATTGGAATGACACTGATATTTATTTTTCAGTAACACATTACAAACGTACACAAAATATACGGGCATGAACAATATGGGGATTGATCCAAAACGTAATTTTACAGGCTGAACGCCTCTGTGTGAAAAACACTTAGGGTCAAAATGAAAACTGCAAATGCTCGAATATTTATTAGGCGTCAATTCTTTTCTATTAAGCCATTTCTAACGTATATCAACAATTTAGGCTGTATGCGGTATGCAATGTGAAATGTGTCAGCTAATGAAATGTCGATAAGATGTCATCGACAATGTCAATCACTAAAATACAAAAGTGACGTTAGTAATTGCTGAAATTCACGTATTTGATACTATTTTTAATTGAATTCTTATGAATTCAAATCCTTGTTCTGATGAAATACCCTATCAATTAGTATACAAAACTTTAGTCAAAGCTCTGAAACATTGCATTTTATTGCTGATAGTCGCGATTGTACTTATGTGTGAAATGTACTATTATGTTGGTTCCCTTGTTTAGATGAGTTACTTCCAGGTACTGAACATGTAACCATAATGAAAATACATCAACTCGACACTCTTTAACAATGATACACCTGAAATTAGTAAGACTATAGGGAATATTGTGCTGCGCGTGACAGACGTCAGAACTCAGAAAAACACTACGGGTCCCTAGCCTGTACGTGAAAGGTCTTGTGTATCTATCTCGTCTATCATATAGCTGCATTATATTCTGTCTCTTTCCATTGCCAATCTAACAGCAGTATCTTAAATCTATGGTTGTAACTCGAGTAATTTTGTTTATTACCATAAACCATGGCCCTACAAAAATGTTTTATCAGTGCGATATATTTATTTTGATTAAACCGCCGGAATATTGATCTGATTGATGTTAAGCTCTGGAGTAAGATCTCTTGTGCTCTTGGGCCTGTGGTCATAAACTTTTAATTAGCATGATCATTTATCAGGTCTGCAGCTTGTGTTAATTAAATTATTTTGCTATATTCTCATAACGTGGAACGTAATAAATGTCATAATGCCAGGATACTACACGAATGTATATTATCCTCTGATTTTACCAATAATATTTTATTTATAAATGGTTAGATGTGGTAGATGGCTCCTCATTGAAACAATTAGAAATTATCTTACTCAAGCTGCATTAAAATTAATAAGTATTAAACTATTTATGCAGACAGCAGTACCTATTTTATCTATCATCATCAATCTACTTCAAAAGTCAGAATTCCACAGTCTGACTTCAAGTGGTAGATTGATAAGATTTTTTATGTAAAAATTATTTGACATAACAGTCTGAAGTGCAGGCAGCAGTGAGAAATCGAAATTAATTCGAAGACTGACTAGGATTTTGGCGAAAGCGTAACACAGTATATTCTTTCTAAATTATTTGTCTCAGAGTCTTACACCCGTATTTATAAACAAGTAAAAGTAATCGCTTGACTAAAAGTAATTACTTAAGGGATAATTTGTATGCCTTAACCTACTATTATATTATTATACGTATTACTAGAAGTTAGAACTATCAAAAGTTAGTATTATCAGCCAAATAATATGATTATTAATGGTGATCCATTTCCTTCACTTAAGCACTAGGTAGTAACACCTTAAGTTATGACTTTCTTAAGCAATAAGTAATTACTTCTTTATAAATACAGGTGTTATTCTTCAAATTGTAATCCTAATTCACAAAATATTCCTATACGTATTAAATTGGATGTTTTTTAATAATGTTATTTTAATTCTGAATTAGTTCTTAGTTTATAATGATTGCAAATGTGCAAAATATTGAAAATAGTACCTATAATCAATGACCTACTTTTTACGAATAAAATAAATCATAATATTGTAACCTAATGTCTATTCAAATACATACACTCTGAGAAAATAGTGTTGTTTTATTTTAATTTGTTGTAACAAAGTTTTTAAAGAATTAGTCTTTCAATACTGGGTGACTCACTTTTCGTTATATCCCTCGAGCGGAAAGTTGAGCCCAGCTGTGGGATACTAAGAGCCTATGTTTTTTTTCTCAAGGTCTATCTTTGCCCTAAAACGGGCAGAGATGCTTTCGCAATATTAGTAAAGATAGAGTACCTCCTAGAGCACGTCTGCAAGACGATTTTTCCCGGACTTGTTAGCGAATTCTTATGGCCTGCACCGACGAAGATTTGTTGAGTTCGCGGTAAATCCGCGGCGGGTTTTGCGTGCTTTTTCTCCGCCGCACGGTGGTCCGAAAAACCGCCTTTCATACAAATAGAAATGAAATGTGGTTTATTTTAAATTTTATTATTGAAATTAGTTTGGCATATATTAGTAAATATCATAAGTAAGTGTGGCCATCTTATGATGTGTAACTTACAAGAATAAAAAAATAATTTAATACATGGTTCTAAAATAATAAGACATTTTAATATGATACCCGTTGGTAATCTGTCGGAGGAAGCGTCTGAAGCCAGGAATAAGGATTTTAAGAAGTACCGAGAACGTTATTCCCGAAAGTCCAACAGAACAGCAACAAACGAAGATATATTTCATAACTTACTGTTATCGTCAGATCCGTATTTATCTTCAATAAGACCTCAAGATAAACAAGAACCGAAAGTGTATTACTGAAGATATGAAACCCTTTCTTATTTTAGATAGGGATAAAGAAAAAGAAAATATTGAGTTTGTTGATGTTGATGCTTTGGGAATAATTGCCTCGGATTTCGAAAACTTGACTTATGACGAATAACAAATGTTTGTTTTTGTAATGAGCATTTTTTTTATCGATTTTTGGCATGTTACATTGACGATAACTACTTGCAGATCAATTATTATTAATTTTAAAGTTGACATTATTACTAGTTTGACATTCCGAATCATTTCTGTAATATTATTTTTATTATTGATTAATATTTTTATGAAATAAAATATGCTGTCCATTTGCAAACCTTATTTTCGTTTTTCATTATAATTTTAAGTAAAAAAATATATTTAAAGTAAAGGCAAATTTACCCAAAAATATGCTTATTTATATTACGTGTTATGCTGTCTACATTCGTCATTAGAATCAAATAAGTATGACTTATATAGGAATTACAAATTAATTAAATAAATAAATATGTAGAGGGCAAAGCGGCAAGTTTCGGCACACACGGCGGAGCTTGTAGGGTTCGTCTTATGTGTAAGTAGATGCCATATAAGTCGCTGCTTAATAGTTGCTGTAAGTACCGAGAAAAATGATAAAATGTATTTTTCTCCATACAAAAAAAGAGTAAATATTTTTTTTCTCGTGAGTTACACATCGTGAGATGGCCACACTTACTTATGTTATTAACTAATATGCCAAACTAATATCAATAATAAAATTTAAAATAAACCACATTTAATTTCTATGTGTATGAAAGGCGGTTTTTCGGACCACTGTGCGCGCCGCGGCGAAAAGTCCCTCGTCAGCGCAGGCCATTAGGAATCGAATTATCTGGAGCTATAACAAACAATAGTATATGCTGTTCTTTATTAAAATAACCTTTGCTCAATCTTTATATACATAAAAATGAATCCCTATTTTCCTTGGTCATAACATCACGCGTGATCGGCTGGACCGATTTCGCTAATTCTTTTTTGTTTATTTGTTGTTGTCGGGAGAGTGTTCTTATGTAAGAAAATATTAAGAATATTGCGCAGAAAATAAGAACATTAGAAGAAAGAGAGTTAGAATAAAAGAAAAAATAAAACTTAATCGCCATACTAAATTCTTTGTAATGTAACCTATATCGCTTTTGACAATATAAACTTTTTTAGTGAATGGCGTTTGATCAGTTTTGCCAACAGTTATTATAGCTTTCCACCTTCTAAAATAGATATACCTTCTAAAACCACCAGAAAACCACTAACATAAAATATCCCACACCCAAAATCGCTAAATTTACCACCAGATTAAAAAAAAATTAAGATGAAGATTATTAGTTTCATTTAATATTATCTTTACTAATATTATAAAGCTGAAGAGTTTGATTGTTTGTTTGTTTGAACGCGTTAATCTCAGGAAGTACTTGTTCGAATTGAAATATTATTTTTGTGTTGGATAGTCCATTGTGTATCGATGTATCGTAATTATTATACCATTTCATAATCAATATTCAAGACAGGACAACGCCTGTTGGGTCCGCTAGTTTTCGATAAATTCGCTTATGTTGTAAAAATATAAATGCGAAAGTGGAAGTTGGAAAAAAAATTTGACACGGAGAAAGTTTATAAGTTTGGAGTATCACATAGACTATTTGTATCTGGAAAAAATTACGGTTCCTTTGGGCTAGCTTTAAATTTCAATTTTCCAAGCGTACGAAGTTGCGGGAAACAGCTAGCTAGATATATTTGGGCCTATATTTATCATTCACTAGTTGTTGCCCGCGATTTGGTACGCGTCAATTTCTGTTATTATGATCGCATGATTTTTGCAACATTTTTCACTGATACTTCGCTCCTATTGGTCGCAGCGTGATGTTATATAGCCTAAAGCCATCCTCGACAAATGGACTATACAACACAAAGAATTTTGCAATTCGAACCAGTACATCCTGTGATTAGCGCGTTCAAACAAACAAAAACACAAACAAGCTCTTCAT
Source organism: Anania crocealis (assembly GCA_949315895.1). Classification (NCBI taxonomy): domain Eukaryota; kingdom Metazoa; phylum Arthropoda; class Insecta; order Lepidoptera; family Crambidae; genus Anania; species Anania crocealis. Next base: position 7,225,208 of record OX438856.1, read on the forward strand.
GTGCAGCTTTATAATATTAGTATAGATTATACATACATGCAGTGTAAAAAATAGCCATCAGCAGTGAACCGAAAAGTTATCTATCAATACATGTTTAATTCAGCAAATATGCATCTCATTTAATTCAGATTGATTCCTATTTATATCAGTTGGGCTTAGTTGTCAATCTCCCATATCACAAAAGACACTTAAAAAATAAAACTTTCTGATTTTTACATTTTCTCGCTCGCTATAGCAACAACACCTTAACAACACACATGAAGTTTTAAAAAGTCAGATTTTGCATTTATTTAAGCGTTTTTCATGATTCATTGCGCTCTGCATGCAATGCAACAAACTGATTTTCACGTAGGTTCTTATAATGTAACAGAAATGAATGATACGTTGAACCGAGAGTGGAAATGCTTTCAAAGTTTGGGAAACACTATCTTGTGTGAGGTAGGTGGGGCTTCAGTGCAGCCTATCATTTGCCAGTATGCGTGATTAGGTTTGAGACTGTCCCATGCTTCCATAACGCCTTGACACCGTCTGTGCATAATAATCACCCAATATCTACGAGAGGCCGCACGAAAAACCCATTGCATGCGAATAATTACAATGCAACTTGCCTTTTTAGAATTTGTGTACCTACTTACGAAGGTTTCTGCCCACTGCCCACTGATGATGAGTATAAAAGCCACAGTTCAGGTCAATACAGTAAGAAGAGTAAGTAGGTCATGTATATTATGTAACCTATTTATTATCATTAAGTGTGTGACCATGATTAGATCACTATAATTTAATTTAATGCCTTTACAATACAAGTAGGTACTTCTGCCAAAAATTTTCGCCATATTTTTTAAACTATTTATCCGTTACAATCACACCAATTCCATTACACGGTTGCAATTTACAAAATTAGGTAGATAATTATAAATAATGCTACTTGATTTAGTCTATGATTGATTAGTGTTTAGGGTTGCTGTCTAACTTGGCGATGAATAAATATAATGGCGTAATAATTTTTATTTGTTCTTAATTATAAAATAATAACAATCCATATCAAAGTGTTAACGCCCCGTTGGTCTAGTGGTTTAAATACCGGGCCAAGATCTCGGGGTCCCAGGTTCGAATCCCGGGTCGGGCAACAAAAAGTTTCGAATTTTCGAACGTTGCTCGGGTTAGTGATCACCAACCCGCATTTGGCAAGCGTGGTGATTATGCCAGAACACCCATCATTGCTGTGGTAACTAGAATTCAATGATGGAGGCCTTTTCCCTGCAGTGGGATGATTATAGGCTGTTACTTTACTTTACTTATGAAAGTGTTAATAGGGACGTACCTTTTTCTACTTTGAGATGTTATATTAATACTAAATATAGTAACTTCGTAGTTACTGAATTTAGTTTGCAGTGTGACAGTATCCAATTATAGTCACGTAAATTGGGTCTTAGCGCCTATTGCTAATGATAATTTATTAGTCACTAAATACCTTTTTTAGAACAGATTTTCGTGTTAAATTCTAAGTATGATTGTTGTATCTTCGTGGTAATGACTAGTTAGAGCAAAGTACCTACATGAAGTGATTGTTTTTGTGTAACGATATTAGGTTGCTTTAGGTATAATCACAAGAATCTTATTACAAAATATTGATTGATACATGGTTCTTTACTGATCGATTGGTGTAGGTTCTAGGCTCCGACCAGGCAATCATTGATAACAATAAGTAGGTTCCTATTTGAGAAAATATTGTCCGAGACTCGTGCTTAGGGTTGGAAATTGTTTCTCACCTAATTACAAGTGATTTCGAAGTGATTTTTTGAATAGAGGTGAAAGAACGAAATATATTAGGGAAAAAATAGAAGGAAAGTGAAATCTATCTATGAGTTAATATGTATGCAATTAAAAAAAACAGGTCAGTGGCATTTAATTGGCGGCTTGGGAGACTCTGACACCAGAATCCTCCTATAATAAGTACATAATATGTACTTATGTCAAATCGAATTCCGGTAGCTAACTACACAGCCGAGAGTAATTACTTTCTTGAAACCCTTATTACCTTATTACCTGGTCAAATCTCCCAAATTAGGATCCTGTATCCGCCACTGGTCCATGTAATACTGATCTAAACAGAGTGTGATAAGACAGCTTTGTCACATTCTATAAGACGTTGGCATGAGCAAGAGAGGCAGATAAAGTCGAATAAATGGACATTGTGTTGCGGAATAAGGCCTTTAAAAATCGATGAACTGACTTGATTAGCACTTATACCTAGTGACTACGTGATACGGTGATAATTTATATTATTCGCTATTAAATTTTAAATTGCATATTGCTATAAATATTTAAATGGACACCTATTTGTAACACATTATAATAGTATAAGATACCAATAGCGGAAGGCAGGATAACGGCAGCCTTGTGGTTTCTTCCGACTTTTTATCGGAACTGAGTGAGTGAATTCAGCTATCAACCTTGCGATAAGAGCACTAATGAACTGAATATGTATCTATTAATCAGTAGAGCATTGGATAATTAATTAATTAGCAACATTACATATTCACGTAGGCGGTGTTTTGGTTACCTAGCTCAGAAGTTTGGAGGCTCTATTCAAATTGTCAATGGAAAATATTTAATAAATTGTGCATTCCATTCTTATCAATGACAGTCTCTATGGGTCCAAATAAAGGATTTGATAAAAAAAAATTAGACTATTTGCTGTTCGGCGCAATTTGGTTTCACGTAATGTGCTATCCGTACCTACTACTTACTCTTATCCTATCTCTACCCTATCGCTACCCTATCTCTATCCTACCCAACCACTATTATACCCTCCCCTTCGTCCCCTACTCATCAATACAGGTGACTTTTTCATCACCTTCCAAATTTTTTAAAGCAGTACAGTATCGTATTTAGAGCCCATTTATGAAGTAAAAAATGTTGATACAATTTTCACCCGAAATTATTTTTCGCAACATATTTTTTTTATTTTACTTATAAAAGGAAAATTGACAACTTATGAATAGTATCATAAAATAATTAACTAATGAGATGCGAATCGCGTAAAAAAAGTGTTGTGAGGAGACCGTATCAATTAGATTTTTGGCGGACAATGTCTACCTAAGTGCTTTATCTTGACATTTTTGTACTGGGCTACACTAAAAGAAAAAACACGTCATTTATTTTTTGGTCACAAGTCAACGTCAAAGTTGGAAGGTGGTTAAAATTTAAAAAAAAAAGTATAAAAAACGGTCGAGTTAGGTACTCGCATAATAGAGATAAATATATATATTGTATATATGTATTATTTTTTGTTTTTAGAAAAGCAGATAACGAAGGACAAAATATGAAATTAAAAATTCGTTTTTCGTATCAGATTCCTTCTTAGCCTGGGTGTCAGTTTTCCAAATAGTCTATTAATTATTGGCGTAACAGGGAACTTGTTGTTACGACTTCCATGTAGCTAAAAAAAAACCGGACCACTGCCTTAACATTAAAGCACGACTAACACCTCCTTCAGATCGTAGCCAATTTAGGAAGAATCCTAAATTGGCTTGATCGGGAATAAAACCCAAGACAATTGCGCAGCAGGCGAGAAACAGTACCATTAAATCCTAGTTAAATCTTTATACTCATGTAGGTAACTATTCATCATTCATGGCTGAATAACAACTCCGGAAACTATTGTCTACACACGAAGTCATTCATTGGTTATCTGGCATAAGTATCACGAGAAGGCTACTATGAACAAACACTTGGTCACAGATTACTTCGAAATGTTTTGCATTCAGGCACAAAAGACCGATCTGTCTTTTTTAATTCAGGTCTGGTGACATTCCGCACCGCGAACAAGAAAAAAACATTTACATGCTGAACCAAACTAAATAGTTCTTACAACATTGCCAGATCGACTATACATAGTAATTATAAGTATTATGTGTATGTAGAGCAAAGCCACCAACTCAGTATACAGGGCTGAGCACAAAAACGAAGCAGCACCTTGGCCTAAGACAACCAACAAAAAAAAGTACTAACTAAAATCGATAGACCTATTGAATAGTAATTAGTATTAGGGGTTAAAGTATGAAATAGCCGTTTTGTATGGACGAAATCGAGAAAAGTAATTTTTCCATACTAACAATTTTTTTGTTTTTTTAAAAATGCCTAAACCGTTTTCGATGCAATTAAAGGTGAAAGCTAGATGGTTATAAAGCTACGCATTATAGTATTAAAATTTCTGAAAATCAAAGTATATAATACAAATATACTTAATTGAAGCAAGAAGGTCAGCTGACACATTGTAAGGGGTCTTTTCAACGACTTCCTTTGAAGTAATAGGCACTAGTATTGCATTTTTTTTTAAAATTAAAAGTTACTTTATTTAGTTTTTGATACAATACAAAATGAATTACGCAATAATATGACTATACTTAAGAGCTATAAACAAAATAAAAAGTGGGAAAATAATCGGCAATTTCATACTTTAACCCCTATTATTATGTTAAAAGTTTACAGCTAAACTTTTTGGTGATTGATTCGCACTTACTCGTACATCTGTAATAATAATAAACACTTGGCATTTCCCATTTTCTGCATATTCAATAAAATACAGAAACTTTCCTTGTTAACCTTCAGTTGAATCTTTCGTATATTTCAGTATTTTACAGTGTATTTTTCGCATTTTTCATTTTAATGATTCCCAGTTCTGAGACTAGAAAAAAGATAAATTGAAAATATGTCTTATATTTTAAGTGTATGCCGACGTCATTTGAGTCTATCCCTCGGCTGTACTGGGAGACCAAGGGTGGCGGACATAGGCTGACCACCATCAGCGCTCGCCGATATCTACCCGGTTAACACGGTTAACTGATTAAGGCTTTCCGATAAGGCTTCAGTGATACTCCGTCCGAAAAAAATAAGCCGAACTAGTATTGTATAGAGTCCTGCCTTTCAAAAAATATTTTCTCCTCGTATTAATACCGTGGAAGTGGTATGCAGTGATCCAGCTAGTATTGCCAAAAGGAAACGAGCAGCAGCGTTTTCGATCGAAACTTCGATCGCGAACACTCATGCGAATTGTGAAAAATCTTCCTTGAGACTCCTTTGTCCAGCTCTGGTTCTATGTGGGCAGATTATGATGAATAATAATAAGAATTGTCTACAAACGAGTTGAATTTTAATTGTGTGTGCCGCCCGGCCTTACGGTGCGAAATTTCGAACAGGCGTGTAACCTGTCTCGGCGACTTCTATTGTCTTAGTCGGTGGTAACAATCAACCATCAAAATAACGCATAACTAGTGAACTTGGCCCGATTTACTTGGTTGTTAAGTTATAACAGATTTTTTGTAACGGCGTCACGGTTGAATAGAGCGAATTGGCGCATTAGCAAGGTGAAGGTCCAAACTTGGATAATCTTATGTTTCGGTTTATGAATTATGACATACCTTATAGTTACATTTTATTGTTTTCCACGTGTCTTACAATCGATTCATAGTTTTCTGTAGTCAAGTAGTACGATGTTACCTAATTTGTGACCAAGTCTGTTCATTCGTGGTTATAGCGTGGTGATTGTGTGATGATTATGACTGTTTTCATCATTCCTTTGGTTTGACGACCTCTGTGGCGGAGTAGCGTACACACCGGTTTTCAAGGAGTCGCCTGCTCCGAGGTCCCGGGTTCGAATCCCGGACGGGTCAATGTAGAAAAAATGTGTTTTTCTACATTTTCTCGGGTCTGGGTGTTTGTGGTACCTTCGTTGTTTCTGGTTTCCAAAATACGAATGCTTTAAATAGTTATTCAAATTGGGATCAGAACAATGTATGTGATGTTGTCCACGTTTATTTATTTATTTATTTACTTTGGTCACTTGAATTTAATGATGGAGGCCTTTGCCCTGCTGGGGGATAAGTATATGCCGTTACTTTATTAAGTTTATTCTTAAATATCGGTCAAATTTTTAGAATATAGGTATAGTTGACATCTAATAGGTAATAGCTAATAAGTTTTACGGAGTTGACCGATTCCGACGTTTTTTTTATGGCAAATTTTATTAAAATAGTTTTTTGCGCATAGTACCTAAGTACATTTTTGAACACTAGATAGTAGAGATGGGCCGATTATCACTAAAAAATGGCCGACTAGTCGGCCAAGCCGACTATTGGTTTAGGCTATAATAATAGGTCTTTTACCTATGAAATTGCCGTTCTGCAGTACTGGCCATTTCAAATCAAAATAATTTTTGTTTGGCTAAGAATCCTAATTTCAAATTAATTTTATTTTAAAAACATGGAATTCCTTTTCCAAAAGTAGTCTTTTGTTTATTGATTAGTGTTACATTTTCATCGCATTTCAATCTTTTTCGTCATCATGGATACGTTAAAAATTCGAGTAACTATGGAATATGAGTACCGTCGTGGCAGCAACGCTGCACAAGCGGCACGCAACATTAACGACGTTTACGGAGCTAACACTACAAACCAACGCACCACCTGTTATTGGTTTGCTCGCTTCCGTTCTGGAAATTTCGACCTGAAAAATGAACCTCGCGGTCGTCCGAAGACTTTGGTCGACAATGACGAATTAAAGGCGATTGTGGAAGCTGATGATACACAATCTACGGCTGAATTAGCAGCAGCTTTCGACGTTTAGTACGCATCGAGACGTGCCTTGCACTGCTCAACAGATACACAAATAAAGTAATTTTGTACCGCATTGTTACCTGCGATGAAAACTGGATTCTGTTTGATAACTGCAAGCGCTCGGCAAGTTGGTTGGATCCTGGTTCAGCACCTAAATAATGCTCTAAACGAAAACTTACCCCTAGAAAAGTGATGGTCACTATTTGGTGGTCTAGCGCCGGTTTGATTTATCACAGCTTCTTACCAAACGGGGTGAGCATTACTGCAGATGTGTACTGTGAAGAACTGAACACAATGATGGAGAAGCTGGCACATCTCCAACCAGCATTGGTCAATCGCTCGTCTCCGCTGCTCCTGCACGACAACACGCGACCTTATACTGCACAGCAGACGGTTTCCAAGTTGCAAGAACTGGGGTTGGAAGCTCTCCGTCATCCGCTCTACTCACCAGACCTTGCGCCTACAGATTACTACTTTTTCTAGAATTTGGATAACTTCTTGACGGGAAAAAAATTCAATACCCGAGAGGCAGTACATAATGCCTTTGAAGAATTTGTTGCCTCCCGTCCAGCTGATTTCTTTAAGAAGGGCATCAATAAACTGCCACTGCATTGGCAAAGATGCATTGATTGCATGGGTGATTACTTCGATTAATACAACAAAAAATACATGAAAAATAATTTTTTTCATACAAAACGGCAATTTCATAGGTAAAGACCTAATAATTAGAGTAACATGCTCTAATCACACTGCCATTTTTTATGATAAATGCCTTCATTTATCTGATTGTCATCTTAATTCTTCGTTTGTAGTGTAGTAGAATTTTCATTTATTTTAACTTTCTGTTGTCACATTAAGAACTTTTTTATAAATTTTTATATCTGGTACTAAGTTCTAATTCATTATTTTTAGGTCAAGAAAAGTGTTCCAATATGTAAGTTGTAAGCTTAATTATAGCCAATTTTTAGAGGTTTTTTTTGTTACTTGTTTAATGTGTGGATCTAAGCCCAATTAGTAAATGTATCGAACGAATGGTTCCTAATTTCCTAACCTGTTCTAAATTGCACTGAAAGTACATTGCAAAATTGATTTTGTATTTCTAATAAAAAATAATATCAGTAGGGTAGACCGGGTACAAAAGTACCACGGGGCAATAGTACCATTGCCAATATTTCCAAGCACAAACAACGTTAGAATGTGTTTGTAGCGTCAGTTCAAGCGCTCGATTCGTCCCCTCCCGCTCACCAGTCGACGGCGCGCCCAGTGCTGAGGCGGTCGCGTACACGGGGGATTTTTTGTTTTCGATCAGTCATAGTAAGTATTCTCGTAAAAAGTTTTAGTCTGTAATTCCAATTAAACTCGCTATCTTATCAAATCATTGCTTTCATTAGTTTACTAACACTTCAATCTTTGTAAAAGTGATGAATTATAGATATATTAATTGATAAAATGCCGTGATTTGTTGGTTAATATTTAAACTGTCCATTTGGAACAATTGTACCACTGACGGTGGGGACAATTGTAGCGGTACAATTAACCCCATGGTAAAATTAACCCCGATATTATATTAGTTATGAATTATTCTTAATTAAAATGAGTTAAAGTTAATTAGGGTGAATGATTTTGTTCAGAGGCACATACTTATTTGGACTTTTTGTTTAAGATGCCACGGCGAAGAGCGAAGTTAACTGATAGAGGCTCCAAAAAAGAATATTATACAAAAGGAAGCGGAAGAAGCTGATAAAAAGAAGAAAGCCAAGCAGGTTAAAATTAATCTACTGCAAGTTTGTAAAAAGGGCAAAGATAAAGGAAAAAAAAGTAAACCAAAAACTACAGAAAAAAATAGAACACCAAAAGATTATGCTAGGCCCAGTACCTCTAAAGAAACGGAATAATGGTATTGCATATTGTGTATGGAACCTTATAGTGCCAGCCGTTTGGGTTCAGTGCATAATTTGCGGAATGTGGGCACACGAAGAATGTACGGCACAAGAAGCCAATTATGTTTGCCATAACTGCGACTCTAATTAATAATTAAAATATAAATATCATAATATTAAGTACTGCCTGTCAAGGTTAATTGTACCGGGGGTCAATTGTACCCTCATACAAATTGATAGTTTTTGATTTTTGTGATTTGAGAGATTGTTAGTAAGATAATTACGTAATGTTTGAGTCAAAAGAATAGTATATTATGCAAGAGTTGACACTTTTTTGTTATTGGAGTAGAATAGTTGTTTTTATTTAAGTTTATGACGTGTTGTCTTTTTCGACTGATTACTATTAAGTATTTTGATTCCTAAGAGTAAAGACTGTTACTGTAGCTTTATTACAACGTAAAATTACCAACCATTAATAAAGACATTATTATTAACACATATAACAGATTTTTATTACCAAGTTTACTTTTGGTACAATTAACCCAAAGTAGGGGTCAATTGTAACACACGACACCATTATGTTCAGGTGTGGTTTTCATTGACTTTTCGGTACCGTAGGTTTTATTTAAATACATACATTTGCAGCTTAAGAGTGTAGGTAGTGAAATTTAAATGCAGAATAAAATATATTTCAGTAGATTTGTCGCTATCAACCAATGTTTAAAAAATGGTACCATTGTCCCCGGTCTACCCTAAAGATTTCAATTTCATCAATTCTTAGGACTAGCCGCCGACTAGTCGCTGACTACAAATATGGCCGACTAGTCGGCGACTAGTCGGTACAACCCTACTAGATAGCAAAGCTTAAGTACTGAATTACCTTGTTCAGGCTTATTCAATTTAACATAGCATCTTAATTTAAAGTCATCAGTATCATCATTACATCAGCCAGACAATGTTCACGGCTGGACATAGGCCTCCTCTTATGACCTTCACGCCAATTGATCCCGCGCCACCCGCATCTAGCAAGCGACATCACGCGTCCTTCAGCAGATCGTCGGTCAACCGAGCGGGAGGCCTACTCACAGATCGTCATCCGTTGCGCGGATGCTATCCTAAGTAGGACCTTTCCGTCCCAACGACAATTAGTTCTTCTACTGTGAGTGTTTTTAAATGTTTAAAGTTAATCCAATTCGAATATGCGAAGAAAAGGTCACCACCACACGTTTAGACACATAAAATTATATAGGTTTTAAAACTTTATTGATGCATTGTTACACATAAAACTTATAACTGAACCGGGATTTACAATGCAATGTTATAAATAGGAAAATCGTATTTACTTTCACGACGTTTCGATCCGATTGCACGAAACCTGGTCGCGGGCAGTCTGCCTAGTGGGTAGTGCAGTCGGATCGAAACGTCGGGAAGGTAAATACGATTTTATTAACAAATAATTATAGTTACAAAAATGTAAAAAAAATCGGTGTCAAAAAATAAACGACGACGACGCGCTGACTAACCATTTTATGGTTTTTTTGTGCTGTAAAAGTATGATTCATACAAAATCACGATGATAGTGTGCAGTTATCAACTAAGTATTATCTTATCAAATCGGCGCGATGATCACCGAAGCATCAACAAATGCATCCGACCGTTGAACCGTGGCAGTCACAATTGGGTCAATATCAGTCGGTCCCAAGTTCAATGTTCTGAATCTGAACTAAGTAACGGACATTTAATATTAATAAATAAATAAACGTGGACAACATCACATACATTGTTCTGATCCCAATTTGAATAACTATTTAAAGCATTCGTATTTTGGAAATCAGAAACAACGAAGGTACCACAAGCACCCAGACCCGAGAAAATTTTGAAGAACTCGTTTTCCTCGTTGACCCGTCCGGGAATCGAACCCGGGACCTCGGAGCAGGCGACACCTTGAAAACCGGTGTGTACGCCTCTCCGCCACGGATTTGAAACATAGTGTGACACGTGGAATGCGTGTACCATATCTTCCTTTTTTGTTTTAATCTAAGATTTAAATGACTATCTTATATTCTGCAAATCATCATCATCATCATTATAAAGAAAAAGGATTTCACCATAATCACCACAATTGGCAGGCGGAGGCGGTTAGGCGATGTAAAAAGAATATTTAAAGAGCGTGGTAAGTACAAAAAATAATATTACTTTTATACTCTCTCTGTGTTTTAAGTTGTTTAGAGACTGGACCTGGAATGGGATCTAGATTTGTGGAACAAGAATGGGAACTTACAATACAATACAATACAATACACTTAACAACAACTAAGAAACATTTAGAATTACAAAAAAAATCGTGCAAATAGACAGTCTTACCGCTAAGAAGCGATCTCTACCAGACAACCTTAAGAAGGAAAACTATGTTTAAGGGGAAATAACGTAACGTAGTGCAACAAAAAGAGATAAAATAACATATTTTATCAACAATATTACTTATAAATATCAATATACATATACATATACAAAATTCCAAGATTAAGATACAATACATAGTACATAGATACACACAAATATATAAAATACCTACATAATACTAATCTACGTAAACCCAGACCGATATATAGCACTAGCGCGACAGGAATAGCGCTTTGACTCTAGCCTTAAAGAGAGGGAAGGACTTTGATTCTCTGACAGTCAAGGGTAAAGAGTAGAGAGAACTTGTATCTGGCTCACGCATCTTCCTGGTTCATGACAATTGGTTGTTTGGTTAAATACTTAGATGGATTATTATTTGTTTTATTGTATCTTTTTATTTTTGTACCTACTAAGTGAACCTTGGAACATTTGGAGGTTGTGTACTTAAAAAATAATATTTAAATTTTGACTTGATAATTAGGTACAAATCACATTGAACGTTGAAAATGTAATAGCGTAAGTAAAATGTTTTTAACGAAATAAATGAAAATTATTAAATCAAATCAATAAATATAAAAATCAAAACCGTCACCTATAGATAAAATGAAACATTTATTTTGCTTTTATTTTGTTACTTAATTGAACCCGCGGGTAGGTAACGTAAACAAGTAAAACTGAGGTGTCTACGTGACGCAAGTCACGCGCATTTAGACAACATAGGCAAGTAATTTACGCAACATTTACGAATTGCCGAAAACTGTACAGGCTGACGCCCTAGACTAGGCCTGTCCAAAATATCAATTTGTATCGATACAGCGTATCGATGTGAATTGTAAGTCATTTTAATCGTTACATTATTTTATGATTTAAAATGTTTAATGATTAAAAACAAGAGTTCAGACAGTCGTAAATTTTAACGATTACATGAGTCTGTCAATGTCAACTGTCAACAATTATCATCTAACCATAAAATTAAAAAAAAAACCGGTTAAGTGCGAGTCGGACTCGCGCACGAAGGGTTCCGTACCATTGACTAGGTAAAGAACAGAAGGTACACAAATTTCGAGCAAAAAAGGGCAAAAACTCGCGTTTGTTGTATGGGAGCCCCCGCAAATATTTATTTTATTGTCTTTAGTATTTGTTGTTATAGCGGTAACAGAACTACATAATTTGTGAAAAATTCAACTTTCCAGCTATAGCGGTTCTTCAGATACAGCCTGGTGACAGAGTGACGGACAGACGTACAGACAGCGAAGTCTTAGTAATAGGGTCCCGTTTTTACCCTTTTGGGTACGGAACCCTAAAAGTGGTTCATTTCCTCCCGGATTGTTTATATTTTCTAATTTTATTAAAAAGATATGGGGATTAATAAAATACCAATTTAGATTATGATGCAGCGATTACGGAGTGACCTATCCGATGGGTATCGTATGGTCATGTATCAATACAAAAGATCGATATGTCGCATCGCTTTGTTTGATAATCTATAAGAACCTATCACCTGTTCTAGAAATAAATGAATAAATGTTTTAATAGAAATAACGACCCGGAGAGACTTGTCCTGCAAATATATTTTCTTAAAAACACTACTCCTTTTCCTGATCAGTTATTGTATTATCAAGTGAACTCAAGGAAGTATATAGTTACACTATACGCAGTACCTAAGTAGTATACAGGTAATTAAAGTTTACATTCATACTACTCTTGAAAAATCCTGCAAAAAGTTACAAACCTAGCCCACCTTTAAAAATCTCCACAATCTCTAATCTCCACGATCGGTCGCGCACCATATGCATCCAGTGGTTTCCCGTAACATTGCCGGTCCACTTGGAGAGGGCCTAGCCTCAGATCGACAACCGGTGCGCAGTCGTCATTCCAGAATATGTCCGCTCTAATGGTCATCGCTTCTTATTGATATGGGTCCCGCCGGCGACGGCCACTTCAGTTTACCAGAACTTGTAAAGACCCTTAAATTGTTTTTAGAGATTATACTTCACCACATAAAGTTTAACGTAATTAGGTAGCAAAAGACAGCCTGACATTATTAGAGCTAGACAGACGGACTTATCGGAATTGTACGGGCTACTGAATGTAGCACCTGTATTTATAAAGTTTAATTACTTATTGCTTAAGAAAGGCATAATTCAAGATCTTACTACATAATGCTTATGGGTCTAATGGGTGAAAATGAGTCACCATTAATAGTCATATTATTTGGCTAAGAATGCTTTTGATAGTTCTAACTTCTAGTAATTACTAGACTACTAGGGCGTACAAGTTATCTCATAAGTAATTGCTTTTAGTCAAGTAATTACTTTTACTTGTATATAAATACAGGTGTAAGAGTTCCTTGTTGAGCATAGTTGTCTTAAAAAGGGGCTTGATTCTTGCTCACTCATATTCACATCATCGAGGTTAAATGAAAATTAAATATTAATTTTGTTCTTGAAATCTAAACCGCCTTCATAAGACCGCTTTATTTTTATTCAGTAAGTAGGTAATAAGTATTAATTAACTATAAGTTGTCTATAAATAAAGCAATGTTACTGCAATGTGAGCTATTTTCTATTCTGTCTCTATCTATCCATATAAATAACAATGACTCAACAAATTTTATGTATCTACCCGCATAACAGCTTTCCCTTAGCAAAAATAGACTACACCGAATTGAATAGTTTTTTTTGTTGTAATTGTAATGGCCAGTATAAAGTTTTTATGAAAAAAAATTATTTATGATTGTGTAAACCAGCTTAGGAAAGTGTAAAAAGGGTAAACATGGCCATAAACAGAGCATTTGCTTACATTATATTCATGGTTAACTCGTGGTAAAGTCGAGACAGATAGGCATGCATGGAAGTCGTTTTATACAGGTTCCTATGCATCGTCAACATACGTTGCGTAGTACATCGCAGGTCTTTTAGTGGGGATGCTTGTCGGACGAACAGTGGTTAATGATGCTGTTCCCTGACAAGAGCGTTCCACATAACCTAGAGTTGTCCCTGAAGCAGTAGGTATGCGTAATCAATCATTCTTCCTGTACAAAAAAAAAGGGGACGGTCAGTTAGTCACCTATACATATTTACATTACATATAAGTTTCAGTTCTCTGTCATCACTCTTTCGTCCTGAGTTTTTGCCTGAGGCAATTTCGACGCATTAATTCACATTTAAAACAAATGATACAATACTGAGTAGTACCTATGCCTATATGCACGATCTAATACCTCATATTCATTCAGAAACCCCTTAGCTTCTAAGAACTTACAATAGTAATAAATAACGTACCAGTTACTAAGTTCAATTTAAGTTTGGAACACATTCAATGGCGAAGCTAAATTCACAGATTAAATATACACCAATACCGTCAACTTTCGCTGCCCTTGCTCGGTTTGAGATTAAAGAATAAACAGTTTCTACAATAAAAACTGGACCAACGCATACCGGTCTCACTTCCGTGTGTCCACACGAAGGTGAACGCCCTGCTGCCTGGACAATGCCAGTGAACGGCCCTAATATCCTTACGATTTTGGATTTCCGAATCACCTTAGCATAATACCGGTCACTGATACCACCAGCCTGCAATTTCCGTTCTGCTGACCTATTTTACATCGTTTTTTTATTTAGTAAAAAACCGAATGGATATTGTACTTAGCCTTTAACGCATATCTAGATTAAAATTTATTTTTTAGCCTTAAATTATTTAGGTTTGCCAAAAACACAAACAACATATAATTGTAAGTGGACAAATAATAAGATATTTTTATGCGCTGATATAATTTAATTCGCCATCAGCTAATAACAAATTATCATAGATTTAATATAATTAAATCTATGCAAATTATATAAAATAAGCCAAAATTAGGGTAAAATGATGACAAGGGGACATAGGGCAAAATGGCAGCATCGCCCTTGCCATCCACCAACCCGCACTAGGCCAGCGTGGTAGAACTAAGGCCTTTCCTTAAAAAAGAGAGAGACCCGTGCCCAACAGTGTGCGAATTGGTCTGTACTAAGGTAAAATGGCGCTTTTTGGGTAATGCTTATGTTCAACAGTTGACTGCTGTAGGCCTTGGAAGTAAAGGCCATTTTTGAAACCCATGGATTAAAAATAGGCTTTAAAAATCATAATATCCACTTTGTAAAAGGAGGTTGCGGAAGCAGTGTCATTAATAAGAGAAGCTAGTCAGATTTGATAGTAAATAGGATTTATTTATTTGCACTGGCTGTTACTTTACTCTTTTAATGACCACCGTGATAGTGTGGTGTAAGTACACACCTTCAAGGTCCCGGGTTTGATCCCCGGATGGGTTTTCTGTATTGTCGCGGTGGTTCAGGGTGTTCAAGCCCTTAGTAACAGTCGTAGTCTCTGCCTAATGCATATCCATGTCATTTTTTTCCTTAATAATCTCGTAGCTCGGTAGGTAGGTACACCAAAGTCCAAACAATAACTATGTCACTTGGTATTTACTATCGTAAGTTGGTATTTCTATTCATTAGTAATGATTTCGTATCATTGATAGCTTTACATACTGATTAATTAAGTGACTAAATGTAATTGTGGAACATGAATTGGGTACCTAGTATTAAATATAATCTTAAATCTGGTTTTCTCTCTCTCTGATCTTGTTCTTTTTCTCTCTGCTGCATTCATCTAAACTTACTCTATTGCACAAAACAATACAAACAAGTATTACAATAAAAAATAGTACCTATTAGACAGCTATATCGCTAAATCTCTCCCAGACAACCTCTCTGTTAACCTTTAGTACATTTGGTTGTAATTAAAACAAATATACCAACTGTCATTAAATAAATTTAAACCTTTTATGATTGATATAAATAATTTTAAAATACAACCAAATTTATGTGACCTCTATGGATTGTGTAATGAACAATTAATTTTATTCCACTTTCAAATACAAGCAAATGAGGTTGACATACTATCGATTGTAATAAATGATTAAAATTGCTTGAGCAGCTACAAAACTTAAAGTTCTCTAAGGCTGTTCTGTATCTTATAATTATTATTACTAGCATAATGGTTAATTATACGCTAGGGCTACTAAGCAAAAGAGTAATTCCAAAAAAAGACAGGTAGTAAAGTAATATCTTTTTGCGTCTTAAGGCGCGTAGTTCTAAGAGGCAGCAAATTCGTCCTGAGCCTGTAAGGTTTTATGTAGTCTCACGAATCTATGGTCAGGACGGTAAGACTTCGTCTCAACTCTAACCGATCCCATCTCTACCCGATTTAAAATTACCTAACAAAAAATCCCAACTCTACCCAATAAGATAAAAATTACAGTCAAAATTAAAAATCTTTAAACGATATAATTTTTTTTAATCATTAACATTTTTATTATCAATTGGAACTATAGACATTTAAAATTATATATGAAAATAATATTTTTTTAACAAAACACGTAACAACAACAACATCCCAATCATTATATCATGATTGTAACATTTTTTCATACCAATAATTTTTATATTTTTCGTTTTAACTGTACCCATACTTTTTTCTATTAGCAAAAATGAAATAGGGTAGAGATGGGATTTTTTGTTAGGTAATTTTAAATCGGGTAGAGATGGGTTCGGGTTAGACTTGGGCGTTTTTGGTTGTGAACGCAAACGGATATATATCCGATTTCAGATTTCAAAATCGATTTCAAAATCCGTTTTGAGACATCCGATTTCAGATGTGCCTAGCTTTGCCAATTCACTAGTTTGTGTTTAGATTTGGTTTTATTAGCTAACGACAATAACAAATTTCCGCAAACAACAAACCGAAATGGGACTTCCGAAATTCGCGCCATCTTTTTTACTCCGCTTTGTTACGATTGGTTAGATAGAGACAAAGCGAATTTCTTCACAATTTCGAGCATCAGTAAAATTCACTTTGTCTCTTTCCTAACCAATCGCAACATAGCGGAGTAAAAAAGATAGTGCGAATTTCAAATCCGATTTACGTTTTGGATACGCATACACAGTACGTTTGGTGGTATTAGATCTCGCTAGCGTTTGGTTCGGTTAGATTTCTGAGATCGGATATTCTTGTTGACCAATCGATTCGAATGGATTTGAGTTTGAAATCGGATTTTGGATTCGTTTTGATATATCAGACGCATGCCTAGATCGGGTAGAGGTGGGACGAAGCCGCCCCACTCGCCGCTCTGCCTAGCCGTCGCTTATTGATGTCTATCAAATAGACAAACAAAAAGAATTGTTCTGTTTTTTAATTAGGTAGGCTTTTTAATATTCTTTCAGCATGTAAGGTGAAACAGACAATACTGAGTGCAAGGTGCTTTTGGGCTGCTTTGCGGCCCTGGACCGTGGCCCTTTTGGCCCTGAGATATTTACGTCCCTAGTAGTACTACGCCAGATGTGGTTAGTTTTTGTAAGTTGTATAAGGGGGCGTCCATAAATTATGTGAGGTGTTTTTTTTAATTTTCTGTCCCTCTCTCCCCCTGGTGAGATATCGTGAGATTTCATTCAACCGCCTCCCCCATCCCCCAATCTCACGTAAGATTTTTCAAATTGTGGGTTTCTTACGTAAACTTGAATGAAATTATTTTCTTTCGAACGAATTAGTGAATCTTAATCGTATTACGATTACGCTTAAGATTAAATCTTAAGCATGTATATGTACAATCTGGATTAAATGGACCATAATAGTATAAATTTTTTTTGTTTCAATCAGAAAAAAAATTGCGTGATATTTGCCGAGACCCCCCCCTCTCTCCAACGTAAGATTAGATGAGATTTGACTCGACCCCCTCCCCCCTTAAACATCTCACGTAATTTATGGACGCCCCCTAAGCAGTAACTATAACTTAAGGATATGGTTTTAGTGTCTGTCATGTCGGTGTATTATAAACTGACTATATAAATTACGGTTAAAACTTTTTTACTATAATGCTTCATCTTAGAAAACAACGAGTTTTAATTTTCCAGTATAAATTGGAAAATTGTTATTACTTTCCACAATACACTATTATTTACTTACTAGTTACTATTTTTTTAATGTATGTATGTTGATGTATGTATATTGTGTATGAATATAGTCGTAATAATGTGTCTTTATTCTTGCACTGCGTAGCACCCCTATTCGTTATATTCTTAGTTTTCCTCTACCCTGGTAGAGATCACTATTCAGCGATAAGACCGCTTTATTGTACCAATTTTCTGTTTTTCGTATTTTTTGTATCTTGTTTTTGTGCAATAAAAGTGTATTGTATTATATTATTATTTTCAATATTTTTTTTAACCAATAAGTCACAGTTCAAAGCTGGTTCTATTCAAATCGAAAAAGAATCCTTTTTAGCCGTCTGGATGCAAAAACATACAATTCCTTACAATAAATTTAACTGACAATATGCCACCGATTTTAAGCCGGTGCTAAACAAACCATCGACATAAAATTGATGTGAAATTTTGAGTTTTAAATAAAATTTTACTTCTGAAGAGTTGGCCATGACGCCTGTGAGTGTGATGATAGCTATCATTTTGATTGTGTTACTTTGAAAATAAGCATAAGGTTGAGAAATTATTATACGTTACGATGATCCCTCAACCTACAAGGCCGTGAATTTGATCAGAAGTGGAACACCCGAATGTACGTAATTAAGTATGTGTAATGCGAACCAGAGCCCATAGTTACGGATCTATGTGTCTCTGTCACATACTTTAAGAAGAGAGAGATGGAGTCGAATATACAGACATACAATACTCGTTACTTAAACATACAATATCTCAGTAACGAAAGTACTTATATGCTGTATAACTTAGTATAACTAATTTCCAGCCATGCCTAAAGACGATCAACAATGCAGAGTGCATACATTCAGCAGTCTGAGCAAACTTTGTCTAATAATGACAGAACGATGTATAAAGTGCCACGTTACAGATTTGTTCCAATATGATGGTAGACTGATGGAATGGATTGAATGTAGACCAGTCACCCGGTTCCATTTACTTTGGCACTGACTGATGCAAAAATAATACAAATTAGCCCACTATCATGTCCTCGTCAGTATTTCGCATTCACAACAAACTGACGGAGATAATTAAATTTCTGTGGTGTCTGGGAGAAACCTGATAACTCCGTTTTCGTCATTTTTAGTTTGGTACTATGTTGTTATTTAAATTTTCATATTTTATTATGGTCTATAAATAAATAAATAGAAAAACTGATCTATAAATAGTTACTGCAGCAATGGTTGGCTTTTCCTACTTTACCAACTGATTTATAAATTAAACTTGAATCTTAAAAGTCTTATATACTGAAAAAATACGTTTTTGGACTTAACAGGTTTTTCCCAGACACCACAGATTTATATTCTATCAGTCTGTCATTCCTTGGGTTATACGATCAGTCTAGTGTTATTATGCTCAGAGTTATGAAAAGGATTGATGCTAATTGTGTACTATCCCACTTATATGACAAAGTCCCTTTTAAAAGTTTCATATTTCTCAATTAACTTTGATTAAACATTGATATCAAAACAATGTTTTGCGAAAGAAAGTGTGCCGTACTGTGCCTGTAGGAGACGGGCAACAGGATATTCTCTCAAACAGCGATTGCCAACCCATTATGGTTATGATTATGGTTACATCATCTTCTTACATAGTGGCCTTCCTTTAGCAGAGGGCTGATCATACCCGGCAATTGCTAGACCAGTTTTTGACCAGTGCGTCTTACCCGTGGTGACATACGGAGCCGAAACGTGGACACTGACGGTGGGACTGGTCCGCAAGCTAAAAGTTGCTCAGCGAGCTATGAAGAGAGCTATGCTTAGAGTATCTCTAAGGGATAGAATCCGAAATGAAGTAATTCGACGGAGAACCAAAGTTACCGACATAGCTACTCGGATAAGCAAGCTGAAGTGGCAGTGAGCTGGTCACATCTGTCGCAGAACTGATGAACGATGGAGTAATCGAGTCCTGCAGTGGAGACCGCGCATGGGCAAACGTAGTGTTGGACGCCCCCCTGCTAGATGGAGCGACGATCTGCGCAAGGTGGCTGGAAGCAACTGGATGCTCAAAGCTCAAGATCGTGAAAAGTGGCGTGCCTTGGGAGAGGCCTATATGTCCAGCAGTGGACTGCCGTAGGCTGCTGATGATGATGATGATGAATTGCTAGACCTATATAGACTTCTCTGGAACAATAGCAAAGGCAAAGTGAAAGAAAGAAAGCTGGCTTAAGGCCAGCACATTGACAAATAAAAGGCAGAATAAATAATTAATAGTCTATACCTACTTTTGCTATAGAATATAATATAGAAAGTTATTGAACTTTTGCCCGATAAGTTATTATCATTATATACAAGGAACGTCATATATCTATACTGATACATAGCTGAAGAGTTTGTTTGTTTGTTTAAACGTGCTAATCTCAGGAACTACAGGTTCGAATTAAAAAAATATTTTTGTGTTGGATAGTCCATTTATCGAGGAAGGCTTAAGGATTAAAAACTTTTTTATACGTTATTTAAAAACTTTTTAATCGCGATCAGAATAACAGTAATTGACGTGAACAAAGTCGCGGGCAACAGCTAGTTTATGATAACACTGTAATTTAATTATTACTTGCAGACTGTGGATACAGGTGTAAGGTAAATTTACAACATTACAGTAAACGTACGTATAAGCATAAATATCTATTATTTATCTGTTCTTTATTACACAAAGAAAAATAGTATGTACAATATGTGGATTAACAAAAGCATTCTATCCAGTCAGCCAAGCAGAAATACCTAATAGAGGCATTGCCAGAATAGAAGAAAAATAAGTGAATATACGAGTAATTCAATAAATCTTAGAATTTAAACTTGGAAAATTATTTCTCAGGCGGGACTTGAACCTGCATCTCCTTGCATGCCGGGCGCGGCGCTATACTATTAAGCCACCAAGACACTGCGTCACTGCGAATTTTTTAAGCATATTAAATAGCTGTTTCATCTTAAATAACTGTCAAACATCTGCAAAGATGTTGCTAGGTTATAAACGCGAAAGTTTGTTAGAATGTATGAATGTTTGTTATACTATTTCACGCTAAAACTACTCAACGAATCTGACTGAAATTTGGCACGGTGTTAGTTTATCGGCGGGAATAACATTGAGGCTACTTTTATCCCGGGAAAATGTACGGTTCCCGTGGGATTATTTTGATACATAGTTTTATTTTAACGGATCTTAATCAAATTTGGCTCGGTGTTAGTTTATCGGCGGGAATAACATTGAGGCTACTTTTTATCCCGGGAAAATGTACGGTTCCCGTGGGATTATTTTGATACATAGTTTTATTTTAACGGATCTTAATCAAATTTGGCTCGGTGTTAGTTTATCGGCGGGAATAACATTGAGGCTACTTTTTATCCCGGGAAAATGTACGTTTCCCGTGGGATTATTTTGATACATAGTTTAATTTTAACGGATCTTAATGAAATTTGACACATTGTTAGTTTGTCGGCTGGAATATGAATGATTGAAATTTTTATTAAAAGAGTAACAAGGATTCAGAAAATATGTAAGTAATTACTTACAATTAAATTAGTTAAATTCATTAATCAAAATAATCTTATAAACAACATATAGGCTACTTTTTATCTCGGGAAAAGTTACGGTTTCCGTGGGATAATTTTAAAATATTATTATAGTTTCAATATTCCACGCATTCGAAGTCTCGGGAAACTAGTAGCTAGTATAAAATATGAAACAAAACGGAAACGAATAAAAGAGGAGGATAACAGTGAGCAAAGTGACGGTGATAAATAAATTTCGCCTTTCGTCTCTGAGCTAAACCGCAGACAGACAGACCAAAAACAATTAAACCATTCATTTGAACTAATATCATAATGAAATTCACTACTGCAACTAATTAATTACCTAGCTAAGCTAGGTTTAGGAAACAGGGAGTTGATGAACCAAGAAGCAGTATTCGAGACACTAAGTAGATACCTAAGAACTGAAATGAGTATTAAATTATTCGAACCCGCGTTTTAGGGTTCCGTAGTCAAGACAAGCCTCAAAGTTTCTCTATGTCCGTCTGTCTGTCAATGGCAGAGACTATAGTACCTACCTGGACAGCTGTATTAAGGCATGGGTATTTGTCGTAATAATCACGCTAAAAATTCTAAAGTTATATAAATTGCATCAGATGCATATAAAACAAAGGGAGGTAGAAACAGGAAAACTATTAAGTTAGGTAGGATTTGAAGTTTCGGAGCAGCCAACCAATTTATAAAATGTTTTAAGTAGGTATATATTAAGTCGTTTATTGCTGGTCTAAATTGAAAAACAAAATCCTTGAATAAAACCTTCGAGTTTCTTAGGTGGTGTCAAATTCAAAAGCTGGGCCGTTTTAAGGGTTATTATAACCATCAGTCCAATCCTGGTCAAGGAACTCTACAAATAGTGGACTTTGCTGTTATCGTTAGGTTTGGCACTTTTGGCATCGATTTTCTCAGGTGGTCAGAAATTAGGCAGCTGGGCACCGCTTGAACGGTCATCAAAACCAGTCCACTGCTGGACATAACCTCTACAAAATGAGAACTTTGCAATCATCGCTACGCTTGGCAGACGGGTTGGTGATCGCTGTTTGGCCAATGGTAGAAAAAATACGATGTTGCTCGTCTTCTCTGGCAGAACTCCTTTAGTCGCTTTTCACGTCACCCATAGGAAGAGAAGGGGTGGTGCTATTCTTGTAATGTTACACCACACGACACACCCACGTGTTTTATACCTTTCATCGAGTTTTTTTTATTAGTAAAGATAATTAGTGATGGGCTGACTATAGTAGGTACCTATTTGCCGTCTAGCCAAATAACCGACTAATCGGTTTTCAAATTGCGCACCAGTCGGCAGACTAATCGGCTATGCCGATCATTCTTGTCATCAATTCCGGCGGGAAGCGAAATACAAAAACAAAAAAGTTTAACGGTCCAGTGGTCTCTTAAGGACTCCTGATCATGAGATATAAGTGTTGCAATATGAAAGATGATTGTTTTAGATGACCAACCTTTACTTTATTTAACTTTAGTTGAAAACACTGGTTTTATCAATTTTATAAAGAAGTCCAAACCAATATACGTTTTACCTAGTAAGAAACATTCAACAGAAAATAAAACTCCCATCATTTGCGACGAAAATAAAGGTCAGATACAAAAGGAGTGCTCAGTGCTGCTTCGTTTCTGTAACTACATATTTGAGAAAAAAAACAAACGACATGTTTGTTATGCCGCTTATAATCGGCATATTTTGCCGAATAGTCGCTGACTAGTCACCGACTGCAAACGATGCCAAATAGTCGGCGACTAGTCGGCCCATCTCTAGAAATAATGTATTTTTTAGATATCCCCCATACGCATATTGGGCCAAGTGCAGCCTAAATGCGGAAAAGGGAGCCCGCTACCAATACCAATACCCATTAAAAATAAAATGGTATTATTTCAAAATACCTAATTATGTTATAACTACGTCTTATAATGAAATTAATTTTCTCACTGTAAAGTCTAATATACAGCAAATACCTACCTAAGTTAATACCACCAAAGAACTTGTTGGCTAAATAGTAAGCGACTTTAATTAGATTAATTAAGCGTATTTGTTATCAAAGGCCTAGGTATATCTCATTTATACGAGAACGTCTTATCAGTCTAATGATTCTCCTATGAGGATGCATTATTATTCGTCAATTGAATTTGTAGCTACTTTAAATACAGGTAGTTAGCCTCTTTACATAGATTAACCACGTTTCAGAGATATTTCTTATCATTATTTCAAAATAACAGGTGTCCAAAAACAATTAAAACATACTCGTACATTGTGAGTTTTATTGTAGTGTAAGTTTGTATAAAAATGTATTATTTAAAAATTTATTATGTAGGTATTAAATTGTAATCATATCATTCTACTAAGATTTAGGTAACAGGAAATATAAATGCACACATTTACGTAGATTAATCTTAAGTATAAACAAACTGTTTTTTTAAAGTCATTAATTGAAGTGAAACTATATTATCGGCTTTGGAAAAAAATTTACCGTCACGTTTTTCGGTTGCGCGTCACAGCGTCACATTTTCACAGCGTCAGATTTTTCGGTTACGCGCCATCTTTTTCTTGCCCCTACCACGGTTGGTTCAGACGATAGCAAAAAGGTAAAGTGAAACAATATTTAACCAATTTAACCAATTTAACCAATTTAACCAATTTAACCAATTTAACCAATTTAACCAATTTAACTAATTTAACTAATTTAACCAATTTCTGGAAAGTTGCATGTAGATCATTTTTTGAAAAATAAGGCCATAAAGAAGTTTAACTTCTTACGTGTGTACACTAGTACACGCTCAACTTTTTTTATTTAAGGAGTTTGTTGTTAGCAAGTGATATCAGTGGTTTTATAAAAATAAGGTTGAAAAAAATATTTATTAGAATTTTTAGGAATCGGTAGAGTAGCTAAATAATTTACCGAGTTAAAAATAGCCTATGTGCTTTACCAAACTATTATCAACATCTGTGTCAAATTTCATTGAGATCTGTTTAGCCGTTCTATCATGATTGTGTAACAAACATCCATCCATATTTCTGCATTTATAATATTAGTAGGATACGATTTTATTTATAAATATGCCTTCCTAATTAAAAAAAAAACAACAGGAATGAGCGTCTTGACTTGACCAAACTTCCCGCGTGAGTAAGGTCGCCCTCTGTCCTATATAACGACAACCTGCGCCCGCGCCGTCTTACAGCCAACCACACGCCCAGACCGCCAACATCAAACACTCCAGTACGTAAATAATTAAAAAAATAATGTTGTAACGTTAAATCGAACTAGCGGCCAAGGTCGAGGCGCGTTTGCGAAACACTCCAACACATGCCAGTGGTTTTTAATGTGATCTATTAGTAAGTGCAGTAGGGATTGTACCACCACTTTGGTTGCAGTTGGAGTGGTCAACAGTTTCCGCCGCCGAGCAGTCAGTCGCCGTCGCACGCGCTCCGTAGTGCGCATACGCACGAAACAGTGTAACCGTGACAGTGCCTTTAACATACACAATGACCAACTACATCAGAATCGTAAGTTTTTAATTAATAATATTAATAGCATAATATTATGATATCAATGAAATTTCTTGAATGAAATGATTGAAGAATTGAATTCGTATGCCAATTACTGAAATGATTTCAGGAGCCTTAAAATTAAAAAAAAACGAATTTATCCATTATTATTTAACAATTAAGTACTGAAAATACATATTACCTAATAATAAAATTATGTTATGTAAACATGTTTTAATGCTACTTAGTTATTTTGTAAAATATGAATGACCATTTTTTAAAGATTGAGTTTAGTAGTGAAAACAATAAATCCTCTGTAAATATTTGTTGCAATAACTGAGCTGTAAACTGGTTTAATCCCTCAACCCCCAGGAGGCACTCGGGTGCCACGATAACAATTAATTTCAATTGGGTCTGGAATAACTCACGATCGAGGGATTAATCTGTATGATAGAAATGATAACATGCTTTCTAACATTTACTTTAAAATATTTAGGCATAAACCTATAAATCCTAGGATTGAGTACTATGCCTTAAAACGCCTTAATCGCTAACCTAAAATAAAAACAAAACAAGTAGAGTTCATGGTGTCATAACTGTTACACTACGATTATTGTCTATTACGTGACAGTTGAACTCCAGTAATTGACATATCTTAAGAACGTAACATTGAATGTGATTGTTAACTACGTGTAGGCCAATTAAAATGACACTGGGTTAAATTCAATGAAACAATAGAACACAATCGAAGTATCTCGGTACCAAACAATAGGTCATCGGACTTGAGTCTTGACAGTTTGACACCATTCTGTAGTCTTGCACTTCCCACGAGGTTTAAAGTCCTCATTAAAATTATATCACACCGTTTGTCCTCTAATTTTAATACGAGTATCTTGGCAATTCAGCATTGATTTACCGTGCTTACGGCACCGAATCGCCTTTACGCACAAAGATCTGATCCAATGACTTAATGGTTGACATTGTTGCTTTGAAAATCTTAACTGGCATCCGCAGCATACCATTGGTCATGATTTTCAGTCCTTGCGACATCACACTGAGAGTGTACCATTTTGGTCCTTGTACCCTTTTGTACCATTTTTTTTTAAATTAATGTGCGAGCTAGTACCAATAGCCGTACTTCTTTTCGATTCTAATTTCATCATAAATAGCTAGACGAGGGGCAGTTTCATTGTCACCTTTTGACGATACAGAAGTACAAATTCCTTACCTCATAATATGACAATAATTGATATAAGGGCGGATTTGCTTGCGATGAATTCGATTCGTTACAAAAAGGATTAAAATTCAATATAACTTATCCCATTGGAATAGATATCACACAAAAACCGTCCATTATTTTTCTATACAAATATTAAATCTAATTGAACCATATTGCTTTGTATGACCCAACAGAACTAATGTACAACCATACATAACAAATTTAGAACAAATATTGTAATCTTAATAGCCGCGAAGCTTAAAATTTGAACATTTTATTACTGTTTGCTCAGAAATGTTTTAGTGTACAATAAGTATTCACACACTTAGCATATTATATTAAGTTAGTACAGTGTTCAATTTCTAATTAACTCATTAAACAAAGTGTCAAAAGGTAAAAAAATCGCTTGGTTGTTGACCATGAAATTGAATTAGTTTCGAAAGGTCTAAGAAAAATACTTTTGCGTTAGGCCTATGCCAACTGAAAGGTTAACGGATCAATTTAGTCTACAATGTCCTGTATCGTTTTAGATGCATGGGTAAATAATAACTAAATACTTAAAAGCGGACAAAATCATTATATTAAATTATCATTATTCTGATCAGAAGATGATTCATGTCATATATTATAATAAATGGCTATGCTAACTATTTAGGGAGCGGACGAGATCAAGTTAATAACATAATAAAATAAATTGAATAATAAAGTGAATGTGGCAACACTTAATCCATTAATATTGATTGTGTGATCAGGCTCGGGCTTATGTTGTACCCAGATAAATTAATAATGAAATTTGTAGTAAGTTGATAATACGTTACTTACGTCTTTTTATGACTTTGCATTTTTAAACTTGCCCAATAAGTTTACTTGTGTATGAAAGAGGCTCAAACGGAAGAATTTCTAAAAACTATTTGCGCATCCCAAGCATGATACAATGTAGGCCGCATGGCGAAGAGCGGTGATTATAATAAAAATATAATAAAAAAACTACAGTTTCTACTGCTACGTACGGAAACATAGAGTTTTTGCAATTAAAAGCACTTACCACGGTCGATTAACCGCCAAACAGTTTTCATGGCCAAACAAAAGTATCAGATGCAAACTTGAATGTGCAAGTGCATTTATTTATGGAATTATTACAAAAAAACCGGCCAAGTGCGAGTCGGACTCGCGCATGAAGGGTTCCGTACCAAAACGGCAAAAAAACGGGTTTTTTTGTATGTGAGCCCCCCTTAAATATTTATTTTATTTTGTTTTTAGGATTTGTTGTTATTGCGGTAACAGAAATACATAATTTGTGAAAATTTCAACAGTCTAGCTATCACGACTCTTGAGATACAGCCTGGTGACAGAGCGACGGACAGACGGACAGACGGACAGACAGACAGACGGACAGACAGCGAAGTCTTAGTAATAGGGTCCCGTTTTTACCCTTTTGGTACGGAACCCTAAAAATGAGATTTTAAGGGGACACTTTGTGGACAATAAAGAAAGTTTTTGACTGTTAGTCAAAAATGTTTTTTCGGTTATTGACAATTTACGATCGATGGTATTGCTAATAGCATTTAGAAGAAAATAAAATTTTGCAAATATTTTTTAAAAAATTAGCTTACCGCAATAACAACAAATTCTGAAAAAAGTGACGTATATTTTTCCAAACAGATCGTTTTTGTTTTCCTCATCTGACAAAAATAAAAAGAAGTCATCAAGAACCCTTAACGAAATTAACAATTTAACTTCAAATTTTTTTCTAACAAACTGCATATTTCAAATATTAACTTTAATATACTCAACGCTTTATTTCGCTATTGCATTTACACCTTCCGCATATGGCTTAAAAATATGGCCTATTATTTACTCGATACCACGATATTCGTTGCAACTCAGTGTTTCAAAGGTAGAACAAAGTACGGTTATTATGTGACTATTTATTACCTGTGTTCTTAAACTAAGTAGGTATTTCATATTTGAGCTCTGAGCTCTGTAAATGTTACAAATGCACATATTGTTAAGCTGGTCGTAGACTAGACAGTAGTAACAACTTTACTGTATTAAATAAAAAATAACAAAGACCGATCGGGCGAGAATTGTACCTTAGAATATTAGGGGTTAAAGTATGAAATTGCCGTTTTGTATGGACGAAATCGAGAAAAGTCATTTTTCCATACTAACAATTTTTTAGTTTTTTTAAAAACGCCTGAACCGTTTTCTATGCAATTAAAGGTGAAAGTTAGATGGTTATAAAGCTACACATTATAGTATTTAAATTTCTGAAAATCAAAGTATATAATACAAATATACTTAATTGAAGCAAGAAGGTCAGCTGACACATTGTAAGGGTCTACACAAGATAAGTCTTTTCAACGACTTCCTTTGAAGTAATAGGCACTAGTATTGCATTTTTTTTGTCAAAAGTTACTTTATTTAGTTTTTGATACAATACAAAAAGAATTACGCAATAATATGACTATACTTAGAAGCTATAAACAAAATAAAAAGTGGGAAAATAATCGGCAATTTCATACTTTAACCCCTATTATTTAATTCTGTTTAGATACTTTTAACTCATTTATTTGGTGTTTAAGAGATAAATCAGTAATTGAATAGAAATCTTATTAATTACTGATGTATCTCTTATACGATATAAAACTTCTTCTTCTTAAATAATATTAAACAACGTTTTTTGTCTTTTTTTTATTTAAAAAAAATACAAAAAACGTCGTTTAATATTTATTGGGTACTTACTGGTGTCTCCTCTGAACATTTCAATGTTTGTCTATGAATGATATGGTGTAAATGTTGGTATAAGGCGATTCCTGTCCTGGTGCCCCCAAGAGCTTGTCCCGGACTTCTTGCCGTGCTAAGACGGCCTTGTCTGTCATTTCTGAATGTGTTTTTAAACATACATTCAAAATCTTCATATGCGTACTTATTCTTCGCAAAACAATTCTTCCCCCCAGAACTTAGTTTCGTAAATCCCAATTTTGATTGCTAGCACTTTAGGTAACATCTTACGACCTTGGATTGTTGATAAGGTCGCTTTTTATAAGATAACAAAAGCATATACTTACTGCCCGTCTTCCCTTCACTTAAAACATGAATTGAATCACGTCTAAACGTCTAAGCGCGAAATCGTTAGCACTACAGTCGTTTTATATGACAAACTACGTGAGTGGTTTAAAATTTTTTGGCAGTTTATTACAACATTATAGTTACCGACAAAAAAATGGAAGGTCCCTGGCATAACGGATTTTTTTATGTGACCATAAATGTATTTTCCGTAATGTAAAATTGGAATATACCACCACTACATACGATTATAAATTATATCTAAGCCGCATCCCTTCTTTCAATGGCTTCAATAATGATGATATGTATAATATGTTACATGTACCTATGACTTACAATCTATGGTTTTGTTGTAAAAAATAATTAAATTGAATTGACAGAATACATCTTATGGAGGACCTGTTACTTGAAAGATATAAGTTCGCGATTGCACTAAGTATAATTAAATTATAAGATATTAACGGGTAACTTCAATAAGTAACGAGTACTTTAGTAAGTAGTGTTGTATAAATAATTAGACAATTGGCATCACCAACTACTAGCAACAACAGGTTTAAAATACATAATGAAATAATATTCATTTTATAGTTAAATAAATCCGATATCAAAGACATATTAATGGTATTAGAATGTGGTAATCGAAAGAAATACATAAAATATTATGTAGCAAAGTGGATAGTAGGCGGCCACCTTTATATCAAATGAGTGTTGTTAAGGGTGCAACGGCGAGACGGGAACAATTTTGTTCTAAACGTGTTACAACTTTTGCACTTAGATACAATGTTCTAGTACTAAACATCAGAGAATAGTTACGTTAGGAAAAACATATTTAATATAAAAGCTTGAAATAAGGAGCCTGTAATTTTATTGTAAGTTTTAATTAAAAAAATGTGCTAATACGTTATCAATTAAATTAAAATAATTTGTTATTCCATGTTCGGTTCGTCAGATTCTTCGTTTCGTTTATGTGGTCTTACTAGCGGTCGCATCAAATGTTAATTAATTAGGAGATAAATAGTCGTCGGCTTTCGTAATTACAAGTAACGTATTAATTGGTAAGCGCGTATCTGTTTAGTGTTGCATAATGCATTTTACTTATCGCTGTCCTAGCTTCCTTGTTGGCCAATGTTTGACCATCATTTGATTGAATTATTGACAACAGTCCCACCGGAAAACTGTTATAATCAAAAACGTAGAATCTATGGTTATAAATATAATCGAATCTCTTCCAAAGAAAAAGGTTCATATATATTTACTTACGAGAAATCATTCTCTAGAAGCGTAACTAAACTAAGCCAGAAGAAGAGGTTTTAGTAAAGAAACTAGATTTAATAATTTGAATTGTTTCTATATTCACCAATTATGATACCTATAGGACGAGAAGAGGTGGTGCTATTCTACTCGTATATTAGGATGGCAAATTTATTTATTTTTATTTTCTTTGGAAAACATACGGTTTAAATTATTTAGTAAAAAACACATTAAAAACTATCTGCCATTTGCAAAATTTTTTCGCATATAGATTTCTACATGCTTGTTTTGCGAACTAGATTAGTTAATAGAAAATAATATTAACTGAGTGCTTATCAAACCAACATGGCAAAATACATAGTTGTTTTATTTTTCTTTATTTAATTTATTTAATTTATTTAAGGAATAACAAACAGTTACACATTAAACATTAAAAAAGAAAAAAAAGAATCTTAAAAATAGTAAATGTATAACCCACTACGTTATCCACAGATTAATATACAAATTTTAATTAAATGTGCTAGGTGTTGCAACATAAAGAAGTTGCAATAAACACTAAAAAACGAGAGAAAAAG
Source organism: Anania crocealis (assembly GCA_949315895.1). NCBI lineage: Eukaryota > Metazoa > Arthropoda > Insecta > Lepidoptera > Crambidae > Anania > Anania crocealis. Next base: position 7,256,276 of record OX438856.1, read on the forward strand.
TAAAATAGGCAACACAATGTGGTGTACTTACAAAAATTTAAAGACAGAATTGCTCAGATTATAAGCTTTCTGTCTTGGATCCTGGACAAATTGAAATTATAATTATTGTAAAAAATTTACAACATCAGTGTGTTTTTATAAGTTACATGGAGTAACCATAATAGCAGCAAAAACGTGTGGTTTTCAAAGCTTTTTATACTACCTTAATCTGTGCCTTCATTTATGGCACGTGTTAATTTGGACTAACAAACAAAAAACGGCCTTGCATAGGGTAACTGACCCAATTAATGCTTTAGTTTTTGTTTCCAAGTACAAGAACTTAATTAAATTGTTACTTACTGTTAGTATTATTTTAGAATAGGTTCCCGATCAGAACCCTGGGACCAATCTTGGGACCCTTCTTATGTGGATTGAATTTATTAAAAAAGCCTTACATGGGTTCAATGTTTTGCTATTTAAATAAGTTAGCAACAAAAAATTAAGTGATGACCGCACTGAAAAATTTTTTTTGTGTCATAACCGCAAGCCTTGAAGTTTTAAGACGCTGATGTATTTTTTTATTAATTTTGATTTAAATGCTTTCCTCCTTAGTACCCGTTGCAACAGTTATTCTATCATTATTTTAATTTGTATTTAAAATCCCTTATTCCTATTTTACAAACAGTTAATAGTTAGTCTCTATCCAAAAAGTCTTTATTAAACTTTTAGTACTTTATGTCCAAACACAAGTCCTTGTCTATCAAAAGTTTATTTATTTTTATACTTATAGGTAGGTGTATCAGTGTTAATACCTATGAAAAGATAATTAATATATTCGTTTCTGTAATGTCAATTACTATAAAATCAACAAACATCAAGCAATTTAAGTATAAAACGCGACGTACATGTAATAAATAATTAGTGTTCTTAACCCAAAAAACCTAAATAACCGCAACTATTAAGCGTCTAACGGAATAACGTGTCATTATTGTTATTAAGCCGCAGAATTTAAATTGATGTCATAATGACATTAACTTTTTGTTGTAAAAAAGGCGGTTATAGGCCTATATTCATCCCTCTCAGGGCAAAGGCCTCCATCATTGAATTCAAGTTACAGTATTAAAAGCTATGATGGGCTCAGGCAAAATCACCCGCGTGCCAAATGCAGATTGGTTATCACAAACCCGAGGAATGTTCGAAAATTTTAAATTCTTGCTCGATCCCGGGATCGCACCCAGGGCCCCAAGATCTTGGCCCGGTACTGCACCCACTAGACCAGTGTTTCCCAAACATTGTTCTGCCATGGCCCGGTAATTTGACATTGCCCGTTTGTGACCCACTTTAATACTTTTAAACCCAAGCCGGTTCCATTAGGTAAAATAATATCCATTTATCAATAGAAAAAATATTATTATGCACTATTTAGTCAATAAATTTTAGTGCGAAGCATGGAGCTGCTGCTTCTTTTTTAATTACTAAAGAATCTCGCGGAAAATGATGAAAGAAGATTTTTACGATGCGTCGATCGAAAGGTATTATTTTTTGCGACCCGGTATTTTATTTTGATGGCCCGGTACTGGGTCGCGACCCGGCAAATGGGGAACGCTGCACTAGACCAAAAGGGACGTTCACATACGTTGATAAAAGCGCAAACGACTTGAGGCTATTAGATGTCGCCTGGTTGTTAATGTAATAGACCACTAATAACGTCTTTGTCCGACTGTGGTCTGCGTAAAAGTGATGTAATGCGTTTGTGGAACGCTCCAAATAATATTTACTTACCTACATGTGGAAAGCGAAATTGTCCGTTATTTATACGATGCCGTCAAAAGTGTAATGTGCGTAATACGAACGGTATTATTGATGTTTCCGTGAATCCTTATATAATGATGACTTAGCGTTTTTTGGTCATCCGATATTCCGACCTCCATTTTTGTACGGATTAACTTGAATCTCTTAAAGGGTATTGAAGTCACGATCATGGTGGTACGCAGTCACAATAAGATTAAGGTTATTACGCAAACAGCTGTAATTGTCATTGTATTATGCATATCTAAGATCTAAGTATATGCTCTGGTACCTTTTTAGGAAAATATTACTATTTTAGGCGATTATGCCAGATGTAACGTGATTAGTAATGCAATTAATAACGTTACATACCGTATAATATATCGAATGTGCAATAAAAACGACCGAAAAAATTTATAATAAAATATTAAAATAGAACTATTTCTATTAGAACATAATCATATCCAAAAAAATTGTAAGTATTATAAGAAATTGTCTTGTCAACACTGATGGGTAAATTTATATTCGTAGCCTTTTTGTGTAGGTTTTTGTTTCACATTGAGCGCCATAGGGGTCACCGGTGACCTCCAAACAATAAAATTTTAATTGTGTCTAGTACTTCGGCAGTTAAAAATTGACGTAGATGGAAGACAAATTTCTAGTAAAATGAATGAACAAAGAAAAAATTTTGTAACTAATTCATATTACTTACAATAGGTTTTTTTAGGACAAGTTTTATTTGTCGATAATATCGCTTAAAAATGTCGGTTTCATGATATCGATAATTTGAACTATTAGGAACCCTATTACGTTGTGTCATTTGGGTGAACCGTGACCCAAGTCAACACCATTCTCCTTCGTGACATCACGTAATTAAGAATAGACGTGTTTCTATTGTAGGATGTCATACTTCCTTCTTCAAGTTTTCTGGCTTTCGGCCTCTGAATAGGAGTCAAGGTAAATCTAAGTGTACAGTTGCTATGTTTTAATGCGTATACAGGCCTTGTCATTGTATGTATTTACATAACAGTTAGCCTTGCCGATTCTGCATTTTCTATCTAACGGCTATCGCTTGATATTAGAAGTTTTCATATTTATTCTGTTTTTCACATAACAAGTTTGTTAACAGATTGTTATTATGCTGACAGCAAATATAGTATAATGTCATACGGAATTATGTTATGGGGCTCAGCGGCAGATATTGAGTCTATTTTTATACTGCAAAAACGTGCGCGGGCTATTTACAGCCTTCGACCCCGTGACTCTTTAATATTCAAAGAGATCAACATACTTACAGTTGCATCTCAATACATTTTCGAAAACATTATGTACGTCCGTAAAAACCTAGAGTTATTTGTCAAAAATAGTGACGTACAACATTTTAATACACGAAATAAAGATAAACTTGCCGTTCCAGGATTCAGACTGCGAAAAGTGGGTAATTCGTTCATGGGAAATTGTATTCGTATTTTCAACATTTGGCTTTAAATTGTCCCAGCTAGCACTGGCATATATCTTATTAAAGAGGCTGACAATAGTGACCGAGTTTCTTGCGCTGCTTCTTCTCGGCACTAGCCCACATTTGTCCCGAAGCTTTGGTAGGTTTAAATATTGGGACGTGTAAAAGCGCCTCCAGTCCAGGGGCCTATTTGCAGAAATAAAACTGATTTTAACTGATTTTATACTGACTCCAACTACAGAAATGTATTTGTATAACATGTCATTTTATTTAGCATCCAAGCGAACAATGTTTTTCGCATCATTACTTCATAAAAATTCACCTAAATATTATGCCTCTTGAATAGTGAATGATACGAAGTTCATAAATCACTCTTCTTAGTCGATAAATATTAGATCAAGTTGCTAAATGTTACATATTTATAATTTGTTAATTCTAGGCCATGATAGAGGTCACATGACTTTGGCGAGTAAAAATAACTGATTTAGAAACGTTTTATGTATCAAAATCAAACGTCTAATTAAAAAAATATCTTCAATTCTCATCAGAGCATACTAAACTAAACAACAATTAACTGACAATGTTGATGTACCTACAATGTAAAATTATTAAGTCATCAATCATATTATGTGTGGGAACGATGTCTGTGCAACAATATTACTTACTTCAATTTAGTTTTTGAGAAAATTTTGAGCGCTTTTTTAATAACAAGCCTAAAGTGTCGAGGTAAGGTTCCAAGCTATCAGCACGAAAAACACGCCCATAACACAAAGTCAGCGCATGGTACTCATAATTGTTTGATGATCTTTGCTAGAACCTATTTTATCATATCAAAGTTTTTTTCTCTATAGAAACCAACCAAAAAATAACATAGATTAACTATTATTTGACATTCATGGGCGAAGTTTATAAGTTCCACATACTGTGAATATTTTCCACCGATAGTCATATAAAAAACCATTAAACTAAATGTTTTTTTGCTGTTCGTCTCCGAAAAACATTTAAAGTATTTATTTAAAATAAATAAAATACATAAAGTGCATCACATAAAACACACAAACACAACACTGTAAAACTGTTTACCATAGAAGGAAACAAACTACTTCCTTATGAGATACCATCTGACAGATGCTGTTTCCTACTCTGACCTGTCCATCAAAAGGAGTTAAGGAAGAATACTGTATGTAGAATAAAAAAAAAACTTAAAATAAACAAACCAATAAATTACATATGAGTATAATTATTGAAAGGCGATAAAGCTTATCGCGGCAGTCGGAAGGCGGAAGTTCACGCGACCGGTCCGGCCGGTCTGCGCACGCGCATGTGAGTATGTTAATATGACCATTAGGGCTGGGCATTGCACCTGTAAGTCACCTGTGTACAGCCTTGAATCAATGCTACTAATACAATTATTGCTTACGCGAAATCTAAGCTCGGTGTAGCTAAGATGATTTTAACTAAATCATCATAGGAATTTTACTGTTCAATAAGATTTATTACTGGTTAGGTAACAGTGTTTTTCTCTCTTTTTTGTGAGAATATTAGTTGGAATGTCTTTTTATATCTTGCGTGAAAGAAAAAAAAGATAGAACAGCTGTTAGACTAAAGAGCTGTAAAATGTCTCTAGATTTGACATTTATTTAGATAGGTTCAACCCTCTAGGTTTCAAATCTGAACTGTCAGTCCACAATTTTCAAGAATAATGTAAAGGAATTATGAATATATTTCACAAAAATTATTTTAGTAAGTAATTTTATAATTGGATAAACTTTTTGAATTGTATTGATGGGAAGGGTCAACCCTGATGGGTCTTCCACTGCGCAGGCGCAGCTTCCCTCTGAGTGTAAGACGCATTTCGCAACTCATTCATGAGCCATAATAATTTTGAATCTAACGATGGCAGTCTAATACGGCAAATGTTTAAAAACGAATTCTTTATAGTACAGCAATTTAGTTGGTAGGAAAATCTTGGTAACGTCCATAACACCTACTCATAACCAGGCACTTGATTAGGTATGTATTAATTGACAGAGCTTTCATTTTATCGCTCATAATGGTTACTCTGAGTTGCAATTCGTCGGGAAATTGAAATTGATATACAATTTTTTAACGAAATCACTGTGGAACTTAAATTAGTCGTTAATTTAAATATGCAACATACAATTTTAAGCTCGTAAACGAATGCCGTGTAGTGCCGGCACATAAAAAGAATAGCACTACCCCCTCTCTTCCCGTGGGTGTCGTAAGAGCCGACAGAGGGAAAACTGCCATCAGGAGATGGGCAGCAGCGTCTCCTAGAAGCAACAGGCCATACTGCGATCGCCAACCCGCCTGCCAAGCGTGGCGATTATGGCAAACCCCCCCCTAAATATGAATACACCGCTAAGAATTCGGCCCCCAGTCCCCGGCGGCCCCGCTAGTCCTAGCTATGGCAGCAGCTATGGTAACGGCGGGGCAGGGGGTGCTAAGAATCCCCGGGTAAGATCCGGCTGCCAACAACGACGACTCGACCTGGCAACATATAACACGCGCACACTGAGGCTTGACGCGAAGCTCGTAGAGTTGGAAGAGGCAATTGGTAAGTTACATTGGGATATCATTGGGCTGTCTGAAGTCCGAAGAGAGGGGGAGGACTCGATAACCCTAAAATCCGGTAACTTACTATACTACCGGGAGGGCGACCAACAGTCCCTAGGTGGTGTCGGGTTCATCGTCCACAAGTCCCTTGTCAACAACGTGATTACTATCGGAAGTGTTTCGAGCAGGGTAGCGTACCTGATACTCAGAATATCGAAACGATATTCGCTGAATGTCATTCAGGTTTACGCTCCGACCTCAAAACACGACGATGTCGAAGTGGAGGCTATGTATGAGGAGATCTCTAAAGCCATGCATAGCTTTAAAACCCACTACACGGTTGTGATGGGGGATTTCAATGCGAAGTTGGGGCAACGTTGCGGTAATGAGTTGAGAATGGGGAAATTTGGATTTGGGCAACGGAACAAAAGGGGTCAGATGCTGGCAGACTTCATGGAGAGGGAGAACCTCTTTATGATGAACTCCTTCTTCAAGAAGCCCGTAAGCCGCAAATGGACCTGGATCAGCCCGGACGGTAAAGTCAAAAACGAGATCGATTTTATCATGTCAACGAAGAAGCACATATTCGATGATGTCGCTGTGATCAACGCTGTTAAGACAGGAAGCGATCACCGCATGGTCAGAGGCACATTGAATATCGACGTAAAGCTTGAAAGAGCGCGACTGATAAAATCCACGCTCCGACCAATACCGGCTCAAATTCAAAACCCCGAGTGCTTTCAGCTCGAGCTTCAAAACCGTTTCGAAGCCCTTGAGAACAGCATCGATGTGGACGATCTATACAACATGGTGGTGGATACTGTCCGTACGGTAGGGTCTAAGTACTTTAAAACCCGCCGTCCCAAATCAAAGAAACTCTCCAGTCAGACTCTCCTACTCATGGATCAGAGAAACGAAATGAGGCTACAGAACTCAGCGGATGCCCATCGCTATCGGCAACTCAATAGACAGATATCTAAGTCTTTGAAGAGCGACCTTCGTCAATTTAATACCCGACGTATTAAAGAGACCATTGAGCGGAACAAAGGCTCCAAAGTGTTCGCCAGAGATCTGTCTATTGGGCAAAGCCAATTGACGAGGCTGAAAACTGAGACAGGTAGCATCATTGCGTCAACACCTGAAATCCTGAGGGAGATTGAGAGTTTCTATGGACAGTTATACTCCACGAAAACACCTGTTGAAAGCAAGGCTAAAGACCCTAGAGCCAAGCTTACCCGACACTATTCTGAAGATATCCCGGACGTCAGCCTGTGCGAGATTAGAATGGCTCTCAAGCAGCTTAAAAACAACAAGGCGGCGGGTGATGACGGAATCACAACAGAGCTCCTTAGAGCGGGCGGTAAGCCGATACTTAAGGTCCTCCAGAAGCTCTTTAATTCTGTCATCCTCGAGGGCAAAACGCCAAAGGCATGGGGCAGAGGCGATGTGATGCTGTTCTTCAAGAAGGGTGACAAAACTCTCTTGAAGAACTACAGACCCATTTCGCTTCTGAGCCATATCTATAAGTTGTTTTCGAGAGTCATTACGAATCGTCTCACTCGCAGGTTCGACGACTTCCAACCTCCCGAACAAGCCGGGTTCCGAAAAGGCTATAGTACCATAGACCACATTCATACGCTGCGGCAAGTTATACAGAAGACCGAAGAGTATAACTTGCCACTTTGCTTAGCGTTCGTGGACTATGAGAAAGCCTTTGATTCGATTGAGACATGGGCAGTGCTGCAGTCTCTCCAAAGGTGCCAAATAGACTACAGGTACATCGAGGTACTAAAGTACTTATACCAAAACGCCACCATGTCGGTCCGATTACAGAACCAGAGCTCTAATCCGATCCAACTACAGCGAGGTGTAAGACAGGGAGACGTTATTTCTCCGAAACTGTTCACAGCTGCGTTGGAGGATATTTTCAAGCTTCTGGACTGGAAAGGACGCGGCTTCAACATCAATGGCGAATACCTAACACACCTGCGATTTGCCGATGATGTAGTTCTTATGGCTGAGACCTTGGAAGACCTGAACATTATGCTCGAAGATCTCAGTAATGCTTCTCAAAGAGTGGGTCTTAGGATGAACATGGACAAGACGAAAATCATGTTAAATGCCCATGTTGCACCCGCTCCAGTTAACGTTGGGAACATTGCACTCGAAGTTGTTGACCACTATGTTTACCTGGGACAGATAGTCCAGTTAGGTAAGTCCAACTTCGAGAAAGAGATCTCTCGTCGAATCCAGCTCGGATGGGCAGCGTTCGGGAAGCTCCGGCATATTTTCGCGTCCGAAATACCTCAGTGTCTCAAGACGAAAGTCTTTGACCAGTGTGTGTTGCCAGTAATGACCTATGGGAGTGAGACGTGGTCGTTTACTATGGGTCTCATAAGAAGGCTCAAGATCACCCAGCGAGCAATGGAGAGAGCGATGCTTGGTATTTCCCTACTCGATCGAATCAGAAATGATGAGATCCGCAGGAGAACTAAAACAACCGACATCGCTCGAAGGATTGCATCGTTGAAGTGGCAGTGGGCGGGACACATAGCGCGGAGAACCGATGGCCGTTGGGGCGGAAAGGTTCTCGAATGGCGACCACGTACCGGACGACGTTCCGTGGGCAGGCCCCCCACAAGGTGGACCGACGATCTGATCAAGGTCGCGGGAAGCCGCTGGATGCGGACAGCACAGGACCGATCGTTGTGGAGATCCTTGGGGGAGGCCTATGCCCAGCAGTGGGCGTCGTTCGGCTGATATGATGATGATGATGATGAAACGAATCGAAACGCAATTCCCAATAAATAGGTAGGTGTTTACGTTTGAATAAATAGTTATTTAGTAGTAACCCAGTTCGCTGTAAGTTGCGGTGTTTAATCACTTTCGCGTGTAATTAAATTATATAATTTAATACAAGTTGGCTTTGATAAAATCAGTACGAATACTCAAAACATTAAAATGCATAATGAGGACATAGTTGCTACATTTATTTATTTTAAATTAGACTTTATTTAAATAGTTTTTAAAACCGCAAAAAAGTAAATCGTTCCAAGTAAACATTCAATCATCTATTTATTCTGAAATAAAATAGTTTAAAAAAAAATATAGGTCCATTACAAAAAAATTGTTGTAGGTAGAGTCATCTTTCGTGAGTGAATAAACAAAATAATGAAAATACACAAATCGAACTCCTACAATCGTCGCAGACCGCCCCGGACGGTCGAGTGACCCGCGTCGCTATTTTTTCGGTGAAATGAAAACTATTGATAACATAATTTTCATATCTTTAATTACAAGAATGCAAAGCATTATTTACAAGTTTTGAATTGAGGTTTTTGTTGTTTTAGTGAACACAGACAGGATATACCTAGTTAGTATAATTTTACAATATATTCTTATTTTACTGAGTACTCATATTACGTCTTGAATGGGTTGGTATAGAATGACGGTCGTCTTCAGTTTAATTTGTTCATAAATAGTATAGGCATACTCGTATATCTCTACTCATTTTCGGAGTTGCACAGAAGAGAAGTAGAGGTAAATTAAACCAATCAAAGATATCCGCAATCCTACCTCGCCACTTGTGGTTGAGTGCATGGTCGATATTATGAGTATTACATCACCGTATTTTAGTATCTATTAAGTATTGAGTTAAAGGATGTCGTAAGGATTCTTTAAAGTAACGGCCTTTAATCATCCCACTGCAGGGAAAAAGCCTCCATCATTGAATTCAAGTTACCACAACAATGAGAGTACAGGCATAATTACTACGCTTGCCAAATGCGGGTTGGTGATCACAAACCTGAGCAATGTTCGAAAATTTAAAACTTTTGTTACCCGTCTCGGGAATCGATCCTAGGAGCCGAGATCTTAGCCCGTAACGTAAACCACTAGACCAACTGGGCGCTCCGTTAACTATCTGTAATTATGGATTCAAAAAATCAATAAATACTAAAATTATGACTTTATTTTGTTAGCGTAATACGACTGCTAATCTGTGACGTGGCTAAGCTAGGCTATGATGTTATGATTATCATTTCGGTCACTTTAGTAAATGCATTTGGTACATAACCATAAATGAAACGGCTTTACTGAGAGACCAATGAAAGATACAAACAAATCTTTTTGCTGATGAACAAATCGCATTGCTATAAATAAAACAGTTTGATAAATTGTTCATGACGCCATATTTACATACATCTGCATTCTACATGTTCAAAATTTACACTGATTAGTTATTATTAATAGTTACATGATTGACCTTTGCTGAAGCTGAGTTTTAGGTTTTATTGCTTTTAATAATGATGTTCATTATCTAGTCTTTTATTGCCTAATATATGTATATACATATATATATATAGGTAAATCATTTAGTTCATTTAATTTAACTTTTAATTTGTAATAATTTAATTGGATCTCTACGTCTCTCGTTTAACTGTTCTCTAATTAAAAGCTGTTTTGGATAAACAGCCTCTCGTGGTAAAACCGCAAAAAATGTTAAAATACTTAATAGTGATTTTAATAACGATAAGATGTGAAAGTATTTCTTATCTATGTAATATTATGTGTTCTGCAGATCCAATAATACGACAGTACACTTTTTACTCTTAATAAAAACGTTAATAATTCCAAGGTGCAGTGAGGCTTCTATTTATTTAATATGAACTCTATATAATATGTCTTTTGGACCTCTTTGCGACCTCGAATAGTAGGTACAATGCTTTCAGTTTAACGATTCTATTATCGTCAGTTACAACAAAATTGATCCAAATAGGCTTTAAGTATATAGGCGCGGCATAGGGCTTTGTTTGTAATTATCTGGACTTTTACAAGATTTCATTGTGTTTTATTGTCCTTAGCAAGCCATTAGGCAATAGTGAACAACGGTTTATAAGTTCAGATTAGAATTAGGCTACTAGATCCTTCCATTTAAAGTGTAGGCTATAAAATTTTGTTCAGCAGTGTTTTATTGCTCCCAGCAAGATTTCCGTCTGATTCTAACTACTTATTGTGTTATTATTACTATATTCCCTTTACTTAATGTAAGTGATATCTAGAATAGAATAGAATAGAATAGAATAGAATAGAATAGAATAGAATAGAATAGAATAGAATAGAATAGAATAGAATAGAATATTTTTATTGCCGAATCATAACTTAATCTATTACAATTTACCTGTGATTCCTACACTAGGCTAGGCCTGATTCGTAAGAATCACATTGAATTTACTCACAAAAAATGAACCTAGTAAGTTTTAATTTAGATCAAAAATTTCTAACATTGTCATTAAGAACTATGTTACTAACACTATGGATCTAAAATTATCCGAAATAAATAAATTTGAATTTTGAATTTGAATTTGAAATTAAATTCATACTATTATATATTATATGATTTACATAAAAACTAAAATTAAATTAAATTAAAATTAAAGAAGCGCTTGTGTGTGTGTATATGTGCGTGTGAATGAGCGTGTGTGCGTGTATTTGCGATTATGAGTGTTTTATGTATGTATCAGTGCTTGTCCATGAGGGTGCGAGTGGGTGGAAATATCTAAATTGAAACTTTGAAAACATCTTCAGTCTCCTCATAACTCCAAGTCAGCAGAAGGTTTTGGACATGTCTCCTGGCTTCATATAGTTGGACGTACTTTAAATTACATAAGCCAATGAACTTATTATAAATGCGAGGGAAAAGAAATGCTTTGAATTTGTGCGAAAAATTTGTTTTTAGGATAGGAGTTTGGAGTCTAAAGACTCTTTTCCTGGACCCACCCTGCTCCAGCAAGTTGATGGCTATTTTGTGCATGTATACTACGACTCTGAACAAATATAGTCTCCGGACACTCAGCACCTGGGCTTCTTCGTACAGATCACTAGTATGGTATCGCCGTGGCCTGCCAAGAGCCACCTTTAGAACAGCTCTCTGTGCCCTCTCCAAAACCATCAATGTAGTCGACCCAACGCCACCCCAGGTCAAAATGCAGAAATTAATGACGGACTGACACAACGCTAGGTACACCAATTTTAATAAACTACCATCCGTTGTCTCTCTTAGTAATTTCATAGCATAAATCAGTTTGCGAACTCTTCCTGCAGTGATAGATATGTGCCTCTTAAAGGTAAGTTTTTCATCCAAAAAGACTCCTAAGTACCTAAGAGCTTCCACTTTTTTTATTTGGGCGCAATTACAGCTGGAAAAAATTTCGTCCAAAGATGCTTTACATGTCCGATCGTGCACTTTGATGTACAATAGAGCTGGAGGAGGTCTAGAAGCAGCAGTCTTGTGGAAACACAAGAATTGGGTCTTGGCAGCATTCAGAGTCAGGAGATTGCGATTTAACCAGTCATAAATTGCCTGCATACCTGAAGCTGTATCATGAAGAACCTCATTCCAAGTCTGGCCACTGAAGATCACAGCTGTATCATCAGCATAACAAAACATTTCAGAATTTGGGAGGAGAATGTTCATAGCGTCATTAATATATGCAATAAAGAGAGTGGGGCCCAAAACGCTACCTTGGGGAACTCCATAGCTCACAGGCTGAAGACTGCTTATTTGGTCACCAATCCTAAGACATTGGCTTCTATTGGTCAAGTAGCTAGCAAACCAATCCCGCGCCGATCCACGAACTCCAAGAGACTCCAGCTTTCTGAGTAGTATAGGAGTGGAGACTGTATCAAACGCCTTGGCTAAATCCAGAAAGACTCCGATACATCTTCGCCCTTGGTCAAGGTGATTGACAACAACCTCAGTAAGGCGTGAAACAGCATCTTCAGTAGATCTGCCCCGACGGAACCCGAATTGACGATCAGATAGCAACCCATTTGCTTCCAAAAAATTAACCAACCGCTTGTTGACTACTCTTTCCAGAAGCTTAGAGAAGACACTAAGGAGCGATATGGGTCTATAGTTACTTGGGTTGTCCTGAGAACCACCTTTATGGATAGGAACCACGACGGCTGCTTTCCAGCACCTTGGAAAGAGCCCTAAGGATAGGCTAAGATTAAAAATAGATGCCAATGGTTCCGCAATGCTACCTGCAATGCACCTCAATAGTCGATTGTTAAAGCCGTCCAACCCAGAAGCACTACAGGGGTTAAGGGCTTTAATGAGATCTAGAACTTCTAATGCATCCGTAGGGAATAAGAAAAAGGAGCCCTGTAAAGGAGAACTGGTAGCCCCTACTCCTACAGCAAGTGATTCCTGGGTCTCACCGATCCCCGATAAGATAGATTCCGCTAAACTCTTGCCCACCGAGGTAAAGTAGGAGTTGCAATAATCGAGTGATTTTCTAGACGAGGACTCGACTTTTAGCAATTCATTTGGAATTGTTACAGTCCTATTTTTGTGGCTAATTTCTCTTATTGTCCTCCAGAGCTTCCTAGGATCACTTTTATTTGAAGAAATTTCCTGATTATAATATGCCGCTTTAAGTTTCCTAAGTAAACTAACGTAAAAGTTCCTATAACGCGTATAAACGAGTCTTTTGAGGGGGTCATCAGGGTTTCTGCGTGCTTGAGCATGTAATTTGTCGCGATGTCTGGAGCATCTTAACAAGCCTGGAGTCATCCATGGCTGCAAAATAACCCTGGAGCGACTGATTTTGACTTTAGAAGAATGTCTTGAAACAGCGTCAGAAATAATGGAAGTGAACAATTCAACCGACTCATCAAGAGAGCCGTTGTTTATAACTGGAGACCAATCAAACGTTTTCATCTCTGACTGTAAAGAACGATAATCAAGTTGAGTTATGGTACGGGCTGGCTTGTGATAGAATGATTTTTTCGATAATCTATTCATAATACCTACCATTGTTATATCATGGTCAGTTAAATCTGTTGAACATACGATTGATTCAGAACGATACACAGCAGGCACGAAAATATGGTCAATAGAGGATTTATCATGAGTAGGTTTGTCGATAGAAGTCACAAGACCGTGTTGTGCAAGAACACCAAGGTAGTCTGAGGCAGCAGATATATCTGTGGCTGATTCCAGTATATCAATGTTAATATCACCTGCGAAAATCAAACAAGAGCTAGTAGAAGCCTTGGACTTGAGGACTGAGTCCAGAGAGGCAGTGAAAATCTCAGTATTGTGAAAACAAGGTGATCTGTATAAAGCTAAAAGGCTAAAGTAATTGGGAACCTCCACAAATACACAATTCGCTTCTTCTATGTCTAATTCAGAGAAAACTGGACACCATTTATTTTTGACATAAACTGTAACTCCACTGGCTCTATTTATAATTTTTTTGGAGTGGAAACCCGTGTATCCATGAAGTTGCCTAATAGTACTGTCCGCATTTAGCCAACATTCTGTGAACACAATTGCATCAAAATCCACACCCAACCTCTCAAATGCTACCATAAAACCGTCAAAATTTTTTTGTATGCTTCGGATATTTACATTTAAAATTTTAAGATTATATTTCGAAATAATATGCTTGCAGTCCTCCGGAACACTAGTAGAATGGCATTTTATCTTAAATGAATTGTCTATGTCGTCTAATAAATCTAAGGAAGCCATGGAAATATTGAGTATAAAAAGTAAGAATAGTTCAATGAGTATTTAGTTATAAATGCCAAACTAAACCGAAGGAGAGCTAAACTAGTAATCAATACGTCATAGAGGATATAACCCACACTAGCACACCTCAAAACTATAATATAAGTTAGTGTAAATGAATGTGAATTCTTGAATTGTAAGTGTAAATTTGAAGTGAAGCGCAGTAAAACAGTATTCCAGCAGGAGTCAGGAGCTAAAAGTAAAAATAAAAACAGTATTCCACGATTTCCAAAAGAAATAGACAGAAAGGTTATAACTATAAAAAATTCAAAGCAGTTGACCATCTCCAGACACGAAGTTAGAGAAACCTTTAGCGTATGGTGAGTTCGAAAGAGGCGAATTGGTGGTCGAGAGCAGGCGGTTGAGGTCTTCCTCTGACCGAATGCGAATCGCTGGACTTCCGTCTTTTGCATCTTGTTTTCTAATAAATATTGATCCACTGCGAATCCAGCAATATTTATAGCAGTGTGTTTTTGCGAAAGATCTGGAGTCACGAAATAACTGACGGTTTGCATTAGTCAGGCGTTCATTAATATAGACCCTATTGTCTAGTCCTTCGATTACGATATCCCTGCTTGTAAGCATCCGTCGAGATTTTGCTTGACGGAGAAATTCGTCTCTTTTTGTATTGCGAGTGAAGGCCACCACCAGCGGACGTTGCAGCCTGGCGCCACGGTCTGCAATGCTGCTTCTACCCTGTTTAGGTCCAACCCGGGTCACATAATCCAGATCACATTCCGTTATCTCAACACCTAACTTTGCAGCAATGATCATAGCCAAGTGGACTGGGTTTTCGTTTGGAGTCTCATCAAGCCCTGCAATATCCAGCTCATTTCGTAATGCTAGCTGAGCCTGATCATTAAGTTGCGCTTTTAAGCTTCCTACTGTAGCTTTTAGTGTGGAATTTTCGTTTGCCAGGGTTTTGATAGTTTGTTCGCAGTCCGATAGTTTTGAAAAAAGGCTGTCAAAGCGGTCGCGAAGATAGGCCCACATTTCAGACATTTCCCGTTGCAACGTACTAATATCTGATGAGACTGACTGAAGAACTTGCGAAGTCTCCGATACAGGCACAATGGATTTGTTAGACACTTGGCTTTTTATGCGCATGGTAACATTCTCTGATCCAGAGCGAGCCGGGGTGAGCGAGTTGTCTCCTCCCATTCTAGTCTTGGCGTTACAATCAGGACAAATCCAAGTGCTAGTTTCAACTGAGCTGATGTCTGCCCTTATACAAACGGCATGAAAGGACTGTCCGCAATCCTTTTTAGTGCAAATAACAGATTCATTCTTCTTGTTGATATTCTGTAGACAGCCTGAACACTTCATGTTTCTTATTATGTAATAAAAATCTCAGAGTCGGAATGATAATTCACTTGAATTTGGATGGATTTAATTTAACACTACAAAGAAAATATTTCTTATATATTTTTTTTTTTTTTTTTTTTTTTTTTTTATCTAGTTGAATCAATGGGATAAAATATATTTTTAATGTTAACTTTTAGTCCGCACTGTTCGAATGCAGAAGTGCTAAGCACAAATTTACTTTATCAAACCAAAACCTATAATTTCAACAAAGGTTTTTTTTTTAATTTTCAATGGGCTTGCTCTTGACTACATACCTTAACTCTAAAGTTAAGAAGAAGCCTAAGATGGAGCAAGCTTACCCAGAAACTTTAGTATTATCTTATCTGTGCCCAGAAGCAGCCTATTCACTCTTGCTTTAAACATTTTAGGATTATAATTTTTCGAGAAAACAGACGTAGGCAGGGCATTCCATTCCTTGGCGGTGCGTATAACAAAAGAAAAGGAAAATCATTTGGTACGCGATCGCAGTATATCAACTAGGACGGGATGATAGCCCGCAGTGCGCCTGGATTCCCGCAGATAGAAAGGGGAAGGCGGAATGAGCTCATGCAGCTCAAGAGCACACTCTCCGAAGTATAATCTGTAAAATACCGACAAGCAGGCAACTCTGCGACGGTGGCCTAGACTATGAAGCTTAGTTTTCACCAGCTCATCGTCTCTAATAATCTTTCTGGCTCTGCGTTCTACCGAGTCAAGTGCAGCAAGCTGGTATTTGGCTGAACATTAAGTTACTGTAACTATCACATGAGATAAAATAGATACAGTTGTAGAAGTATTTCACACAATTAATATGCAACGTTTTAATTAATTGTGACGATCGATACATTAATTAGCCTAGCTTTGCACAAGGCACGTGTTGCGTTGTTAAGTTTCGTTAATGAGTGGGAACCCACATAAAAGTGAGAGATATGCTAAACTTTTCTAAGGCATTACCAACATTTTTTTCAAAAGATTGTAAAGCCGAGGCAGACCACAATTATATAATGAATAAACATTCCAAAACAGTTTTAAGATGCGTTGTGCAAATGCGAATTAACAACTTACTAATTTTTGCCATCAATTTTTTTATTAAAATAGCAATAAACCAAGCCCTTAGTTAGGTCACGTATTTAATTTGCTTAGTAAGCCGCCATCGTCTACAATGTACAACTGTACTTGACGTAACCTTCGGAATGTAGGTGACAAGTCACTCGCGTACGACCACATTAACATTGCTGCATAGTAGTTTAACTTAACTCATTTACTTGACCACTGTCATTAGACTAAGCAATTTGCGAGCCTGTGACATCTTTGCTCCCAGTGTATATGAACTTATTGAATATAACCATTGTTCTTTTATTACTTTACATTATAAACTATTTGTCTTTCCCGACATTCGACGGCTTTGCCACTGAATATATCTTCATTGGTAAAAAACTGTTTTTTTCCATACAATTTTCCTTTCAAAAACCTCCCGACCATTTCTAACATTTAACAGAACAAGGATTATCCATTTAGGTACAACTGATTGATGCTATACCCACAGGCAAATAAATAAATTGTGAATGATAGAAAATCGGTTTTTCTACTGTCCTATTCCGGGTTCAAACCGTAACTTGGGAGCTTGCTATGTACTAAATAAATTGTATTATTATATTCGTGCTAGCTGCCATTGTTGATCCTAGATGTAAATATTTCTCATGTTTAACTTAAATGTTTCTTACGGTCTAACCAGAACCGTATCCTTCAAGTTTCACCTACCAATTTTATTTAATAAGGTACACGGTATAAAAACCGAACAAATTAACTGTAGCAATTTTATTTATCCGTTGACCTAATACTCGTATGTCATCAGGTTTGAGGTTACTGACAATAGCTAGATTAGAAGCAATTCCAAGAAGTTATCTAAGCGATATACTGATTTATACTTTCACGTTCATGTTTTTGTAGCCTATTTGGCAGGGATGTGATCTGGTGACCCAAAACGCAGGGCTTATTTAGTTTGGGCATCAGTCTCCTGCTAGTTAATAAGAGAATATGATTTGTAAACTTTTTAATATTTAAGTGAGAAATAAAATAATTATTTATTATGTTTACTATCACAAGAGTTAATTGATTTGGGGTTTATACCATGTACCTTGTTTTTCATGAGTTTCCGATAATTCGGCACTGTTGTTCAGTTTATTTGGCAGTCTCAAACGGAATAACAACATTTTTTTTAATTACTTATGTACATTCTGAATATTCTTGAAATTTGTTTCAAAAAATCCGGATTACTTGTTACCCAAATTTTAAATCATCTAAAATACTCTTCCTCAAATGAGGAAATCAGAATCTAGACTTCTCACTATAGTTGCTATTTGCATAGTCATTTGTAAAAATAAGCGTAACATTACAAGAATTACGTAAATCTGCTCAACTGCGTGTATGTACGTAGTAATTTAACTAACTCATATATAATTGACGGTATTGCAATGTACCAACTTCCTTCCTATCTTAATTTTTAAACATACAGATTTTATTGTTCTAAAACGTACTAGCATACATCCTTGTGCCACATACATAAGTCTATGATAAGCGTATTGACCCAAAAACGGAAAACACGCCCTTTACAAAAACAATTATCTATGCAAAAGATAATTATTCGAATAATGAGTCGAAGTAACGTGATGAATGAGCAATGCGCCGTGAGTTCAAACTAATTGTAATATAGCGATCAAAGTAAAGACGCCATGTTGATAGTTTGATAGTAATGACACAGTTTTTTGTACAATTTTAGTCATTAAACTCTTCATGCTTAGTGGTGGGAAGTAACTCGTAGATATTAAGCCCAATTAAGGTCTAGGATATCGCCAATAGTTATTATTTAGGTATTCAAACGTTGTGGTTGATTATTGACTTCATCCAGTAATTTGGACAACTGGTTTCTTATGATAACTTAGGATTTGAATTAAGTTACCATAGCACTCGCGTATGTCATTACGTAATATACTTGCGGGTAGTCGATCTTCATGTGCAAGTATTGAACGGGTTTTAGTTCCTTTTACGTCTAGTCAGTACAGACAGGTTTTAGTTTTCCATTGAATAAGTGGATGTTACTATACAACTACTTCTTAAGTTATTGGGGTAGCAATCGAATTATATCTAAATTATAAATATCACAGAATATGTCGTGAAAGAATTATCAAAGTTAGAGCTTCAAAATCACATCCCGAATTTTATTGTACTGGGACGTTGATAACAATTTTGTATTGCATACATAGAAAAAAATATTGATACAATGATGTTTCATTTAGGTAGTCGTTAAATATATTTCTTTCAGTCGACCTGTTGGAAAAGGGAAGCTATAACTCATTTAACAGGGAGGGTGGAGTAAAGATTCTCTATACTAAATTAAGAAAATAATGATTCCCTAAGCTCTCTTCTACGCTCCTTTTAACCTCTCTCGATTTCCATCCTATTTCTGAGATATACCTGTCAAGCTATCCCTGTACTAAATTTCATCTAAATCAGGTACAGCGGCTTAAGCATGAACAG
Organism: Anania crocealis; assembly: GCA_949315895.1. Classification (NCBI taxonomy): domain Eukaryota; kingdom Metazoa; phylum Arthropoda; class Insecta; order Lepidoptera; family Crambidae; genus Anania; species Anania crocealis. The sequence goes on from OX438856.1 coordinate 7,275,535, forward strand.
GTAACACACAAACAGACAAACTTTTTCCTTTTTTAATATTGGTATGGATTTGATGGAAAGTGCAGTCCCTCGTACCTATAGCAAAAAGTCGTTATTACAAACTCTATCGTAGAGGTTTAAAAGAAAATTATTATCACCCTATTACCTAATATCGTAAAAAATACATATTATAACTAAAAAGCAAAGACAATCATACTAAATTATTAGCAAAAATCAGGTTGTGTTTTATTTGAAACAATAACGCAATAGTGTTTTACGTTCATAGAGAAACATTGTTCGCGGTTACTACACAAATATACTGTAAGTAATAAATTTTGCAATTAATCCTACAAGATTCAGAGATGGTTTGGTTTCGCAAGGCGATTCGGTTTAAGTTATAGAAACTAACTTATTTATTTAATCATTTATTTGTTTATGCATTCTTACTATTATCATGTCGTACCTACGTACCAAATGTGATAACATGTTATTCAAAGTTGTGGCTTGTGGTGGCGATGGATTATCTATTACTATTTGCATTGGAAAAAAAATTTATGATAAAATCATCACTAATTTCTTCGTCATTCCAAAGGAAATAAGAACTACCGAATTGAGTCAGCCTTTTTTTATATAAATAATGGGCTCGCTCTTGACTACATACTAAACTATACGGTTAAGAAGAAGCCTAAGATGGAGCGACCTTACTCAGAGGTACTGGTTATCCCACATACCAGCGGAACACAGAAAAACTGTTTGGCGCTGGACTCCGGCAGGAGGGTGGTAGCATCCAGGCGGCATCTTACGAAGCCTACCACCGCAGAGGGATCTGTTAGCCGTCGTTATTGGTTAGAAAACCAAAGATGCCGTTGCCCAGGGCGGACCACTAGAAGGTAGATCCCACCACCCCAAAAAGTCCACAGCCTTTCTCGAGTTTTGCACGTAGAAACACATTTGGCGATTCATTTTTGTTTATAGTTTTAATTTCCGTGACTCGATAAACTTTAAGTAAATATACCTACAGGATGACTTTTCTGCACTGTATTTTTTTATAGGCGTTTAGTATCTTATTTAGAGCCTATTTATGAAGTTGAAAATGTAGCTCAAGTTTTTACCCGAAAATATTTTTCGCAACATAGTTTTTAGTTTTTACGGCCCTAAGCCTCTGAAGGTATGAAGGGAAAATCAACAATTTATGAATAGTAATATCGTAATGAATGAACGAGATGCGCAACGCGAAAAAAATGTGTTGCAAGGAGCCAGTATCCAGAATTTTAGATTTTTGGCGGACATTTTCTAGGTGTTTTATCTTAACATCTTTGTATTGGGCTATACCAAAAGAAAAAATACGGTATTTGTTATTTGTCTAGTAGATTGTTGTATTTAAATTTAGATGGTGATTAAAATTTCATCCAAGTCCAAAAGTATCCTTTTATCATATCTATATATCTGTATCTCATTCATTAAAAGAAGTACACAGTCACATTCGTATTTATAACATTGATTTAGACATGAAGCTCTTTTACGAGTTCAATATGCATCTGCAAAGTGATCTTGTTTCTCACATTCCCACAGGTTTAGCAACACGATAGCTATTTGTTAGGGTAATGACGCCATTGCATACTTATCCTAACGAACACTATCTAGTTTCTGTTACGTGCTACATAAATTAAGGAGCGAGTTACAAACTAGATTGAGATTTGGATACTGACGCGCTAATAAATATATCGTCGTTGCTTGTTGCACATTTGTTTATCAATTGATCAATACAAAATTTGAAGTTCTTTCAAATGATAAAAATTTTGTTTCGCACTTCGCGGGGTACTTACCTAACTTTTTATGTATGGCTATGCTTAACTCGCTGAGGAGTTAAACGCTTTAATTTGTTCCATTTTTAGATATGAATTTGGAAATCATTGGTCAAAGAAAACAATGTACAAAGCAAAAAATAAACATTTTGCAGTTTTAAGTAGTAGTAGTTTTTTTATGTCAATCATAATAAAAATATTTTATTTTATTTTGATGTGTTTCAAAACCCACGGCTCTTATAAATAATTTACTTATATTTAAGAGGAAACGCAAACAAACACACACACACATAATATATATATCTAAGATAACATGTCAACCATTCTGGCATGATTGAGTAACAAATATCCATCAACTTTCACATTTAGGGTGTTCGGAAAAACGTTAAAATACTAAATTAAGAGTCAAGTGACTGAGGTGGTCTGTTAATTAGATAGCCCAAAAGATTTTACCTAGGTCTCAAGATATTTTAATATTTTTTTTAAATTTGTTTGTACCTTTAAATACGTCAAATTTTTTTTCAAGGCCTACGAGCTTCTTTTAATTTCAAAAGGCTCTACCAACCACTGAGATAATTAAAAAAAATTTCAGAAATAAAAAATAAAAAACAGCGCATAATTATGTACAAGTACCCGTATGGTTGTCGAAGTTGTGAAATCCTGTTAAATTGCTATTAACGTTCAAATACTGAAATAGTTCTAAATTAAAAACCAAAGATTGTGGCCTATCGACAGTGAAACGGATAATCAAATTAGTATCGGTCCTAAAATTATTAACCCTGCGTTTATTAGCGTGGTGTTAAATAATTCTGGCTTGCCGAGTACAATGGCCGCCGTCCACGCTTGCGTCACACTGTCGCAATATTAGGGTTACCGTCGGAAACTCACTACAATTTTAGACGTGGACATATTGCTAGTTTATAAAACACTAGCTGTGGCCAGCGACTTTGTCCACGAATAAAAAATTGCTTAAGTTATAACATTTCCTCCCTTGCCATATAAAAACAACCTGTTTATTCCGCTAGAACCGAATGTTATTCTTAGCTTATGTGCTATTCCCTTAGTTATTCCAGACTAATATCTACCTCTGTAATAATTTTGAAACGAACCTGTTCTGCCGTTTTGGTGTAATTAAGTAACAAACACAAATGTTCACATTTATAATATTAGTAAGCTAACTCAATAAAAAATTACTAATGATGAACAAATAACAAAGTGATTCATTATTATGGAAAAAGACAGCTAAGCATTACTCCAGATGTTTAATACTTACTTTATAAGTTTGATTTTACTTGTTGTCATTATATTTTATCTTTCATAGAAAATGATAGTATCTTTATTAATTGGCAACCCTACACGGTGCATTCACACTTCATTCGGTGCGCACACGCATACTCACATGCATTCATCCTTAACCCAATACGCATAGAGGTCACGTTTCAACAGCTACCGATGCGAGTAACCGCAGGCATGCCGCGTTGTCAATATTTTCGGTTCAATTAAAATTCATAACCTAAAATATTTAGATCGGTTCAAATATATTTCGTGTAGGTACTTTTACCAACATATATTGTCTTATGTTATCATAGCATATGTTTTTCAACTTAAAAGGAATATCCGATTCAGAAAAATTCCAGAGCAAAATAAGAATTCCTTTCAATATTGTTTTAATAATTGGAGATCTGAAAGAATCAAATAATTGGTGAGGCATTAAAAGGTGATCTTAATCCTATCGAAGATTAGGACATAGATGTAGGGAATGTTTCATCAACATAGTATCATGTTTTGTAAATTTGTCGTGTTTGCCCTGCAAGGATGGACCTGAGATAGTTGCACAATTAATTGTGGCTCGAATAAATAAAGCAACAAAGCCTTGCTTTTACACTTTGTTGTGCAAAATGCAGATTCATGCATTATTCAAAGTCCAGCCATTCATTACAATTACACATTTGTATTTCATATTTTTGTGACCGCATTGTGTATTTTAATTGCGTTTTTCCATTGAAACGCATTTAGTTAATAGCAATTAAAATCGACTTAAATTTATTGCAGTTACAATATTTCTGTAATGTATTGCATTTAAGGTTTCTACATTGTCAGGTTCGTTCTGGTTCTTAGTAATTAGCTTGAATATTATTTAGTTGGTTACATTGAGTGAACCCAAAAAGGTAGTGTCAAGAGCATTGATTTAAGTTTTGTTGCTATAGCTTATTTACATATTCATACGAATAGTTCCTGATTAATATATCCATATTCTATCCGGAATTGAAATTTCGGTAAATATATTTATGTCAGCTGTTGCCAGCGAAGACGCCGGTCGCAGATAAAATTTTACCTATGTGAATATATAAACTGATCTTTAGACTACAATTATGCAAAATACCATGTTAATCCCTTGGCAAATATTCTTCCGTTTTAAAAAGTAGCCTATTAAACATAGGTAGTAGATTTTCTATCTTAGTGTACCACCTACTGGTCAATTTTATTTCCACTTGAACTTTGTTTTCTGATTTTATTGCATTTCCTTAGTTTACTAACATTAGTTTGGTTAATGAAGATTGAATTTAATATTAGAAGTTTATTAATGTTTAAATTACGCATTGATATTATGTTCGACACTTGCCTTCTAGTTGCAATATTTTGATTGTAGCCCAGTTGAGTATGTAAATTTTATATTTGCCAATAAATAAAATGATTAATGGTTTATAGGTACCTGGTGTCATGATTGCTCCTTGTTTACAAGATATAATAAAGCAAGAACTGATAGTAAGTGTATTGCCAACATAATGGTTATGTATTTGTCTCAGACACTAATCCGTTGGCAGATTTCTTGCAAGTGTAGCAACTTCCTAGAGGCAAAGTTTACTATACAGTTTCATTGCAGTTAAATCTTTAAGTAGCCACTCTTACACAACATTAAAATGTAGGTACCCTAAGTGCGCTTGAGTAATTATTACGTTAGATGATAAAAGTTATAATTACATGTAATTATATGTTTGCTGCTTTCAACAAGGTTTTTTCTTTTCGGTTTGCTAATTTTAGAGTAGGTATTTAGTTTTTTTTTACACTTGTGTCTAGTAAACATTCATTCTTGTAGAAAAGCAATGTACCTACTTGTATTTCAACCAATTTTACGCCCGTGGTTTTGTCTGGGTAAAATACGTCATGTATGTCATGTACCTATTAGCCCACTTTTACATACCCTGAGAAATTTACGAAGAGATCAAATTTATAAAGTAAACAGTGTTTTACATGTTTCTGATCAATTGTACCACGACAGCCTTCCACAAAATATAAAATTTTCTCAGCTGAAACTCCACTTTCGATGTTTTGTTTAAATTTGAAATCGATTTGGAAAAGTTGACATTTAGTGATTATTTTTACTTTTACTATGTTTATATTTATAAAAAAACAAAAATAATATTGAACTGACTCATTTACGAGTTATAATCGCATCTTATCGGTTAGATCCCTCGATTTATTCAATGAGAAATATTATAAATTAAATTATAATCCTTTAAGGGCTTGCCAGACATTTGTCACTCGGCATCCTTATCACCAATTGAAAGCTTAACAAATAACCTTAAATATAATTGTCTGAAAATGCTGGTAACAGGTTAAGAAACAGGTCTACCTAGTCCTTTGTGTAGTAGTCAAAATTATTCTTGCCTACAATATTTTAGGCCTTGAATAAATTTTTCGATGTGTTTAGATTAATCTTTAGATTGCTTCTGTCCAACGTGAATAAAACTTGCTTTTTATAGACATATTAACAGTACCAGTTCAATGTTAAGGAGTGTTACAAAGTCAAATTCAAGTTTTCATGTCAATCATTTTCATGTATATTTTATAGGAGACTGCTTAATCGTGTATCTCCAAATGTATATGCTACATTAAATTATTTTTGTATATAAAGATTATTTTGTCAATGTATCTATTTGTTCTATCTTTATGTAATATATCCAATACAAACTTTTCGAATACGATCATTTATGATTGATTAAGCATCGTGCAAATTACAGTTTTTACTTTAACTATGAAATTATAGACAGACAGACTCGGATTGTGTTGAGTATTATAGTTTACAACACGGCTGGGATCATGTCTCAATAAGTGAACAGCGCAGACGTTCGATCCGATCAGACTCGTTGAAGTCATACCATAACTTAAAGCCTGACACATTTTACAACACTCAAAATGCCACCTCGTAAATTGTTTTGAGTTGTTGGTTATTGCAATTTGATACTTTTGGAAGAATTGTATTCGATTCTTGAGAGTGGGTAAAGTAATCACAGGTTTTGTAAGGTAATTTATATAATATACTTATTTTACTTTTAGCAATAAATCGTTTAACCTATTTTCGATTCTGTGCAGTGGTTTTGCGTGATATGCATATAAATAGACCGACAAAAATTTTTTTGTGATTCTCTTCTTATAACTCAATTGGGGTCTTTATTGGGTTTGCTTAAATGTCTATAGTGTGCAGACATCTTTCGGTTAAAAGTTTTTTTAAAATAGTAGTTGTAACAGCCTATAGGTTCCCATCCCATTGCAGGGCAAAGGCCTTCATTAAAGTTTTAAGATTAATTAGAAGTGCTAGTTTAGTTTACTCTATCCGTAGTCAACGCCAACTAAGTCTTTGCTGTAACCATGGTTCTTGGTAAGCGAGTTCGCGATTCTAGTCAGCCAATGGTGAAAAAAAGCTACTGCCAGTCGTCTTCTGGCAGTACTCCATACCTCCTACGACAACCAATCCAAAAAAAATTGTACTCTAGCCTAAACCACCATACGGTCGCATACAGACTTGAAACTGCCTATATTAACTAAAGTTAGCCAATGGTGACAGAAACTGCTACCCATCTTCTTCTGGCAGAACTCCTTTGCCTCTTACGACACCGACAGAACAAAAATAAGTTGTTATGTTCGTGTTTAAACCACCGTACAGTCGAATACAGACTTGAAACTGGCTAATATCACCTAATTCGCGAGTGACCTACTAGTTTGCACACCACGTGGGCATACGTCAGCGCACATGTGGACTGCCTTCAGCAGACCTCAGCGGAGGTCGTGTGAGTCGCGTCAAGTTCAAAGGCTGGGTCGCTCGAACCAGTCGCTTATTGCAATATGCGAAGTTACGTAACACACATTTAAACTGCATTTCCGCAGTTTCCTTTCCTAGAAGGATTGTGAAACTTTAACGTTCCTTAGAAATGATTGTTAAATAGGATTTTAAACTTTCTTGTTGCATTTTTTACTTAAGGCGGCGTAGTTCTAAGAGGCAGCGTTTTTGATATTTTAAAACCTATCTGAGAACTAGAAAACAGCGTAGAGTTTTAAAGTCTAAAAAAATGTATTAGTTAAGAATATAGTCTAGTCACAGTCGCTATCGGTTACACGATTTGATTAACTTGGCTCAATAGAAAAAAAACATAAACTTACATCTTTTCGAATTTTTTTTTTTCAATTTGATGACTAAACTACGGACATTTTAAATAAAATTTTAATGCTTGTTTGAAGCTACTAAATATTTATAGACATATTCGCTGAGTTTGAATTTCAAAATACGTAAGCGCGGCGGCTCGTCAGGCCCGTACTTACGCGCGCTGGCGCTTCTTACGATGCGCATAGGCTCTCTGTAATAGGCGATCGATGGATATCGTCCATGAATCTCGAACTACCGGGCCTTAAAAGTTAACGCTTCACGGGGTTTACTGCGACTTAGTTAATTGCTGCGGTGATTGTTATTGATATAGAGAAAAAGTTTTGAATTCAGGTATAAAAGATTAAGCTTTGTGAAGTGTCCTGGCTATTGTTCTATAATAAAGGAAACGTAATAGCAGTATAATGTACTGATATAAGTATTTACTTTGTTTGTCGTCATCTGTTTAGTTATAATTGCTTGTATTGTTGCAGTTTTATAGGCATAAGATAACGTACAAAGACTCATTGATAATGATATGTTGCACAACAAACGCGTAATTAAATCTGAATAAAAACAGCGTAAACACGCCATTCTTGGGAACTTCTATTTGACTCATCTGTTCAACTTTGCATCATAATAGTTAAATGTTACATTTGTGTTGATTAGTACATGTAAATACTACACAAACTTTTCTTGTGCAAAATTTACCGTACAAAAAGTGTGAAATAAGTCACATAAAGATTGTTTTCGATTAATGTTGCATTTTTTTGTAAGAAAGGTTTTACATTATAATTTTTAACATTAGGCCTGAATATTTAATTTAAGTTAAAACTTTGATTTGTGCTATGGATATATTATGACATTTATGAAAATAATTATGATATGATATTACACGTGTTATTAACAGATGTCATAGTAACTTCTTTATAATTTAAACCGGGCGTGACTAAAGACTCTTCGTAACTGTGAAAATTACTGATAACACTACTTTGCCTTAATAAATAAATTCCACGTAGGACGACAAGTAAACGAACATAGTTTTAATTTTGCCCTAGAAACAGCACAAATAAAGCAAATAAGAAAACAAAAGTTCTAGACAAGCTAATGGCAAGCAATCTATTACAAAATAATTATCATTAGCAGTTCCTATTTGCGAAAAAAATATAATTAGATCACTTAACCAATTGCCCAACTAATAGATTTATTAAATAACCATACTGTTATCCTTTGGTCTCAAATGACTGCTCTATTATATGTAATATGTTTTAATCAGTCAAGGTCCAAAAGCCATACTTTATTGGTCACATTCGTAAGCTTTCAAAACAAACCCGTTTGGCCCAGTCCGCTGACCGCTCTAGGTTGTTCCGTGTATCGTGTTCCGCGTTCGATTCCCCGCTGTTCAGTAAGGAATTTATTTTGCAATGTTGAATAATTAAACAATATGATATAGTATCCGTTACTTTGCTTGGTGTTGCGAGGAGACGCATAAATTGCCCTGTTTTTTTGGCTTTAGCTTCTGCGTAGACACTTCTCTATGATCTAATTTAGTTTAAAAACGATTGAAGCGATTGCAGCAAAACCTACGCAGTATTAAAGATTCTGAATTCTTTGTACAGCTGATAGCACATCATGTTATACACTGGCAAATTTTACGTGGAGCCCATTACTATTTCTTAGGCAGATTATTATTGAAATTAACAATATTTTTCTTTTTGTTCCAGGCGATAGTGTTGTGCGCGTGTGTCGCATTAGCGACTGCACAGTTCGAGTACGGATATAACTTCGATAACTTCTTCGGGACCTCCTTTGGAGCCCCTAGTTTAGGAGGACTCTCATCTGCAGCAGCTAATAGGGACCCTAGAGCCAATACAGGTAACATTTACCTTCGAAGTCAAAATTATCTGGTTTTTTACTTAAAAAAAACACCATCTTTATGGCTAACTGATTCGACGAAGTATAGGTACTATGTGTTTGCAAGTTCATACAATATTTTTTTAAATAACCAAGTTATAGTGGCAATAGGCAGGCTAAATTCATTGTAGAATTGGCACTTGTTGGGAGAGAAGGGCTCCTATATAAGGGGCAACCAAGAACTGAAAGACTTAGTATGAGTAGTTTGGTATACCAATGACCTAGTTAAGTTGGCGGAAAGCCTTACGAACAATAATGCAAGAAGCTAAAATCCGTTTGCTGTTACGTTCTATGGGGATAATTAAAAAATAACTATGTTGAAGATGATACCATATGTGGTGTATAAGGGAGTATGGTAAATTATTCGATAGTAAATTTATGGATCATAGAAAACAATGTTATGATATGGTTTCTTACAAGGATTTTTTACCTGACATGTTTATTTTTTATGTTGCACAATGCGGGCAGCATTGCAAAGTCATACGATAGATAATTATTAGAGAGAGTTTGCCCTAAATAAACTTCAATACAGTACACTTTTAGAGGCCAAGAATGTAGGCGAGTAATCATCGTCGAGAAAAATGTTTAGATATTTTTTATTCAACTCCATAAAAGTCAACGCTTACTCAACATTTTGTGTCATATTTGTAAACAACATACTAGACGACCATTTGGATCAGCGGTAGCAAACGCTGCTTCTGAGCCATGGGTCGCTCCGCGGGTTCGATCCCCGCACAGTACAAATATTTGTGTGCATTAACATGTCTGTTTGTACTGGTCTGGGTGTTTTCTATGTATTATAAGTATGTATTTACAAAAAAAAAGTATATAAGTGTCTAGTACCCCATACGACAGGGTACTTAATAGTAGCTTAATTTGGGACTAGATGACTCTGTGTGGCCCAGTGTGGCATGTCTTAAATATTATTATTATTATATTATAAAAAGTTATTCAATTTAAAGAAATGCTTCGTAGTGCTCGTACTTATGCGACGGTATTGATTTACATATTCTTGATGACTATGATATATCTATGACAGCTGGGCCCGGCTTCCTACCTCGGCCAGGAAATGTAAACTAGGCTTTAACATAAATTTGAGATATTAGTATTTTGAGCAATGGTCAAGATAAACGACAATTATTAAAATATTATAATTAAAATCTACAGCCTACCCATGATTGGTTCTTCGATATGAAATATAACAAAATTTAGTTTTTTTTTTATATCGTCATGGTGTAAGTATTTGTATATAAGTATCTAAGAATGTCTCTGTATAATTATGCATGTAATTAAACAACCTAAAAATGTACATTCGAACGGTTCACTGAGTAAGCGCAGCCCTAATTTATTCACCAATTAACGGAAGGATTTAGAAACACCGAATTTATTACGGCTTTACCCAATCACATGATTCATAAAGGATATTACGCTCGTATTCGTAATTCGTAACTCGGGTCTGTTTCTTGGGCAAATTAACTGCATTCATGTTTGTTGATGTGTGTACCTACTACTCATCGCGTTCTCAATGCATTTCCTTGATATTGCAACGTCAAATGAAACCTTGAATCAGTTAATTGTATATCAGAAGGCTGTACGTTAATTGCCACGATTATATCTCGGTGGTGTTACGAAAACAAATGAGTATTCGTCGTATCAAATGTAGCAGTGGTCTGAGCTAGTTAAAGTGATTTGTAGATATACTTTAGATTTGGCACCTTCAGATAAAACGTGGTAGAGATAAGGCATTAGAGTTAACAGTTCGGATACGGATAAAATCTGTAGACATTTCGATTAAGGGATATCAAACAAATTTAGTAGGTAACACATTAAGTACTATATATTCTTATTGACATTTTAACTTACATAACACGGTGTTATTTGTAATTAGGTATATTTATTCACATCGATATACACAATTTTGTTGAGCTAAACTCATGATATTCTTATTTAATTAAACTTATTTCATACTTTGAGTGAGTCTGTTGCGTTTTTCGGATATCCGTATTATTCCGTATACGATTGGTGACTCATAAAGGGTAATCAGTAACATCCCTAATAAAATCTATACAATTTAGTCAAATGTGGTGTCATAATAATATAGAGGTTAGGTATCGCATGTATCAGGTATCCCAGAATGATAATATACGGAAAAATGTAAGTGCAGAGCACAGATTTAAAGTAAAACACAGCCTGTAACTGAATAACAGCCTCACAAAATGAGAGCCACTTGTTTGCTTTTTCCAATAAGTAGCAATCAATTTTTACGAGTACCTGGTCTTGTACGAAAAGTTGGATATATGCTGCGTAGCTTCAATCGTAGATATTTCGAAGCACAGAACATAGATGTTCTGTGTTTCGAAGTGTCAATTTAATATGAGACTTTGTATGAAGTAGTCCTTATTTTTAGTAGAGCCTCCTTGCCCAAACGCTGAGACGGGTTACCAGAGTTTACCAGTCATGCATAATGTCTCGCAATTTGAGGAGGTAGGTACGTCTTGTTTCGCATTACTTCAACTAATACTCGTAGTATCCTATCACTCACTTGTTTATTAAGTATCACTAAGACGAGTGTCTTTATTATTGATTTGGAAGACAAATAAGATAGTCATTCGATTTGTAAATCATCATAATCAGACTATATCGGACCACTGCTACACGGGCCATCCCAAAAGGAGAGCGTTGCCATAATCGCCACGTATTGTAGGCGGGTTAGCGATTTACCGATCGAAAATACGCATCTGCCCGTCTTCTGGTAGTACTCCGTTGGTCGCCTATTACGACATCCTTAGGGAGAGAAAGGGTGGTACTGTTCTTTTAATACCTGTAGTATTATATTATCTGTGCCTATACTGATACCGCACGACACCTCAATGTGCCAACACCACACGGCACACTAAATTACAATTTACAAAGTTGTTTGTCCGCGATGGATTCCTAAACTACTTAACCGATTTTAATCAAATTTGCACACCATGTGCAGTTTGATCTAACTTGAAAGATAGGATAGCTTACATTTTAATTTATAGTCGCAATATAATTTTATTTTGCCAATTAAGTATTTGTTTCTTGACTCTTTAAGACTTGGTAAAGTGAACGCCTTATTTGGTGACAATGACATTTACGACGTCAAATCAAAATAAATTATTCTGAGGCGACACGAAGTTCGCGGGTAGTAGCACGTAGTCTATGATATAAAAAGAAATCGCTGAATGTGTTGCTAAGCGCAAATCTCGAGAGCAGCTAAATATATTTCGCTGATTACTTTTTTTGAATATTCCTTGAAGTACGAGGATAGATCTTACGCAGAGAAAAAAAAATACCTGAAAAAGTAATAAAACAACACCTTTTTATACTTCCATACAAACATATTTTTTTCCAACCCCGCCATATTTTATGACAATGACATTTAAGACGTAAATAATAAAATGGAAAGTTATGGATTTCTGCACAAATTTGCAGTGCGGTTAAATTGGTTAGTTCTAAAATTACATTCTGTTGGAATGTTTTCTTTGATTCTGCGCTTGCCTAAAAGTCGAATAATAAATAACCATACCATGAATATAAATATTGATATTAGCCTATCATATTGAAAATAATGATAGGCTCCGTGTTGACTAATAACATAATTTGAAGGCGGATCTGTATGATATAGTTTTAAAACACACTATCCATCATCATGCAAAATAACTTTATCAGACCACTCAAGTCCGGTCATGTCTTCGAGTGTTTTTTTTTACTTAAACGCGTGGTGCGAAATGTACTTGGCCGGTTTTTTTATTTCATAAGTTCGCTTGTCAACGTTTCTTAATAACATTTATGAATGACTGCAATTATGTCTACTTATTTGCAATAATAGTACCTACGCACATAATGGTAGAAGCATTGTTGCCCAGCAATTTATAGTCGAGGCTGAACGCGTGCTATACAAACATTCGATCATTGGGCGAGTCTAGTTTCACAATATCACTCAAAAATGGTCTGGCCGTGAAATGCTACTGTTGATAGTATCTAGTTAAATAGACCTACGTTGTTATTAACGTCGTTATTTTTATGTAAATTGTCTTGTGGCTGTGGTAATAAGATCAAGAGTTACAGCGTATAATTATTTTTATAAATGTCTGTCTTTTTTTAGTTTTAATGGATGCTGAGAAATAAGATTTAATATCGTTATACCTTGGATTTATTTCTAAAAAAAAACTTCTTGTCTCGGGACAGCATAATTAAAGATCCAAATGATACAGTGAAAGTGACTTTATCCTAAATAATTAAGTTTAAGTAAGACTGCATTTGTACGGTGTCTACTTATGGGTATTAAGTATTACTGTTTCCATGATTTTATTTTGTCTGCCTAAAATAGTCTCAAGTATGGATCCGGCTTTGTAAAAGCATAACTGATTTCAAATTATTATTGATGAGGAGTTTAGTGACAAACGCACGAACGAAGAAGTTACATAGCTAATAATGTTTATCTAGAGTGTTTATGCTTTCCATATGATGCTGATGTTGTCATCATCAAGATAGCGGTTATGTCTACATAAACATTTTCCCAAGGTTATCACAGAATATTTTTTTTAAATTTCGCAATAACCAAACCTTAAATTAATCCAAGGAAGTAACGTGACTGCACTTAATTAGTTAATCACTTATTAGTGTCAGTATACCTATCTCTTCGCCGCATCACGATGGTCACTCGACCGTAAGTAGGTAAACGCATTACCATTATAAGGGCTCACGCAAGCGGACGACCTTTACTACATTTGAATGGTCAATAAATTCTCTACACAAAGTATGGTAATATCATGGTATTTGGCAACGAAGTGGTTGGTAGGACAAGTGAAAGAGATCATTTAGATACCCGCATTCAATAGCTTGCTCTGAGTCACTTAGTGTTTCGGTACACAATAACTTAGTTACGGGAATACGTATTTGGTAAATTACTGTATAATGTAATCTCTTAGACATCTACCTACATGCCTTTGGTTCGTGTAACGGCTGTGGCATAAGGACGGACATGATTTTTAACAAAATCCAGAGATGCTTAGGTACCTATTTGTGTGAAACTTGGATTTAAGTTATTTTGTTCTAGCATTTTTTATTGATTAGGCACAAAAATAGAATGAAATTAAAATACGAAATATGTTATTTAGTTATATTTAAGGCTAGACTTAATCCTTTAACATGTGCACTCAACTTGTTTATCAACCCCAAGCAGATTACGGTTTAAAAACAATTAAAAGTTAACAAAAATAAAAAAATAAAAACTATAAAACAAGTTAAGTAAAATTTCTTAAATTAGTTAAGGTTAATTAAGGTATAAGTGGCATATATTCAGAAAATGTTTATAGTACAGTTGTTTATCTTTTTTAATAATATAGATTGTAGTAATAGGTCCTATGAATAATAAATACATAAATAGATTAATAAACCCTTTTCTGTTCCATACCTGGTCGAGGTTAGCTTAGCCGTGATTCTCTTTTGAAATCATATTCAAAAGAGATTCATTTAGAAACTATTGCTTTCATGAATTTATTCATGAAGCAAATACATCACATATACATGATACGTACTCGTATAACCTAATTGATGAATGACTATTAAATCTCTGCCGCTTATAACTTCAGCCATCTTCGCTTACATTACAAAATGCAAATTGATCTTGAGTTTATTTGCCGTTAGAAACAAGAATTGGCTCCACAATGTTTAAAGTGCTCTTGTTTGTACCAATCTTGCATCAATCAAAGAGAAGTAAGCTTTGTTTTACCATTAACCAGATTGATTTTACTATACGACGTTAATGCGACTCTAATACGACTTGTTTGAGAGGTCCTACCCAAACAAATTAATCAAATTGATCTCGATTTCTGACATTTTAAACGTCGGAGGTAATGTTTGGGACTTGGGTGGCCTGTGAATTGAACTTCTTGCTATCGACTAGATACGCAATATCCGTTTAAATTTTAGAAGATTTGGTTGAGCAGCAGATACATTCGGCTCGCCCCGGGTTTGCACGGGTAGGTATGGGTATTTAAAAACACGTTACTACTGCAAACGTACATGAAAAAGTAATTTTTGTAACATACCTATTATAGTTAGACACAAGTATTGTATTCCGGAATCTTTTTTACATGTAAGTACGAGTACATATTGATATTTTCTATTATATGTAGTAGGTACTTCACTTGCTCTACTCTTAATAGTTTCCGCAGCATGCGCAATATAGGATTATTGTTGGTATGTTTTCTACACTTTGGGTTACATTATTGAAGTTTTGATACGTATCTCTAACTTTTTTGAAAATTTTCTTAACCCTATGTTCACCAGGGGTAATGTAAGATTCTAACGGTGAAAGAATTGTTCAAATAGGTCTAGTAGTTTTAGAGCTTATTAAATGTAAACACACAAACAAAAAAAAACCTTTTCTCTTTATAATAATAGTGAATAAGTGTAGATCTTTAAACATTTAGTGCATTTGTGGTTTTATTGATGGAATAACTTTTTTCCTATATTTTCACAATGTTGAAAATCAGTTAAAAAATCAAAATCTAATATGATGAGCGCTATTATGGAGATATCAATTTACTTGTCTGATGCCATTTCCAAATACCTATACCGGTTCCATTTTAGCTCCTACGGCGGACCATAATTGTCTTTGGCGCAACTCGGCTATTTTCTCCGTAGGTGTACCCCGCATTTGATTTTAATTGATAAACACTTCGAAAACGTCAATTTCTTGGATAGTTGTGATTATAAATAATTGCTCTGTAATAACTAGTTCGCGTTGCTAAATGAACTCGGATAACTTGAGCTATGGAAAATATGTTCAAATGACTTTATTTACGTCGATATATATTTTGACGTCGAAATCAATTGATGTAATATGTATAATTTCTGGCATAGAGTTTGTCGAGACACGAATAGTAATTATCAGCTCATGGTTTTACTATGTAATCAAGTTGGATCTAAATAATTTTCTCAGGGAAAACAAATTATCTGACATTTACGTAACACTTGCCACCACCATCTTAGGCCCGAGTTCACCAACAGACGTTTAAGTTTAAACAGCGTTTAAAATTAAAATTTGACGTATTTTGTATGGGAATTGTGTCAAATTAATCGTCACTCTTTGATTACCGGCTGTTTAAATGTTGGTGAACTTGGGTCTTAGTAGTTGACCAAAACAATTAAGCGCTTGACTTGCACTTAGCTTGAAATTTTTTAATTCTGCATAAAAAAAGTGAGGTATTAGCCTATAACCATCCCACTGCAGAGAAAAGGCCTCCATTATTGAATGCATATTTCCACAGCAATGATGAGTACTGGCATAATCTCCATGCTTGCCAAATTAATGCGGGTCGGTGATTACAAACCAGAGCAATGTTCGAAAATTTTAAACTTTGTTTTGCATGACCTAGGGATCAAACCCGTCCCGGGTTTCTAAACCACTAGAACAACGGGGCGTTTAACGATAAAGATAAAGATAAAGATATATTTATTTGCAGAAACATGTGTGAGATTTTTTGATGTTATGTTGGTGTTAGTATCAACATGTCTGGCCGATATTCGGCATGCAAATTTTTACAAAAGCTTCTAATTTCAAATATTTATTTGCAGAAACATGTGTGAGATTTTTTGATGTTATGTTGGTGTTAGTATCAACATGTCTGGCCGATATTCGGCATGCAAATTTTTACAAAAGCTTCTAATTTCAATAAATATGAACAATGTCAACTTATACTAATTATGTAATAAAATTTTCTCAAACACAAAAAAATATTAAACAATTGTTAGAGATAGTAATGTCAAAATGTATCGTTAAGAAAGTCATTTATACTGTAATAGCATTTATCAATTAGTTTCTTTTTTAAATAAATTTTAAATAGGCTGTTAGGAAGGAATACACAATGAAGTGGTAAACTTATTTTAAAAAAGATATGAAAAGACTTACCAACTCATATACTTTTCTTATTAATCAGTATCTCAGTCTAACTTTAAATTCACGGGGATTCCGCTACTCAAATGTCGCTTTCAGTCTTTGTCATCCAGATAATAAATCAAATATATCAATTTTTGTGTCACAGTGTATGCAACCAAACCAAAAGGAACAGTCTTTTCGAAATGAATATTTCAATCAACTCGCTTGCATCGACCCTTATGACGGCTCACCGGTCCCCGGTCGGCCGAGCAAAAACCGTGTCGCCACATGGCACACGCGTGCAACCCTCAGAATAATTAATAATGACGGCCACTGCCTCAAGGGTCCTTGCTTATTTTGCAATATTAATTGAAATTTAAACGCAACTGTTTATTTTGCGAGTGGACGGGTTGAGTTGTGCTTTTGGATGTGATTCCCTTAACGACGTCAACTGTTTACTTGTTAACTGTCTCTCTCTGTCTGTTTGTTTATATTGGACATCGTAGTAACTGAAGAAGGAATTTTATCATTAGGAATCAATCGAAATAAGGAAGTGGAATATGGAATATCTACACTCACTCGAAAAAATCTACTGGTACCGGTAGGAAAAGAACCCACATTTTTCTACTTACTGACGTGGGAGTAAATTTTAAAGTTATATCGCGCTTTCGACTATATCGCGTTCCCGGGCTGTGTCGCATTCAAAGTTACCTAAAATTTTGCCATAATCATATTTATATATTATATTCTGGATAAAAAATGCCCAATGTATCTCTCTATCAAAACCTATCTAAATAAGTTAAGTAATTGTGGGTAAAATCCCTTTGGAGGTGATTTTCTATACAAATAATAATCCATGACACTTCTCGGGAGTAGAACATGACTTTACAGGTTCAGCGGTTGTAGCATTAATAGGTAACAGGCGGACACACTTTAACATGATTAACAGTTCTAATAGTGCAACTTGAAAGTTGAAAGTCCTATAATAAAATACGGGTTGTCTTATCCAATTCAACTTGTGGTTATCTATCTCACGGTGAAATACTAGAGTTAAGTAATACATTATTTTCTTTAGCCATTATCACTGGCCTTATCAGTTCGCTGCTATACACATGTCCCTTCAAATTGAGGATTTCCTATAATCACCACCCTGCTGCCAGTCTTCTTCTGGCAGTACTCCTTTAGTCACCTCTTACGACATCCATATGGAGATAAGGGATGGTGTCATTCTTTTAATGTGTCGGCACCACACAACACAAACATTATTTTCTTTACTTACTTACTTACTAGGGTGACTCAACGACCCAAAGTGAGTCTTGGCATTCAGATCACGCCATGCATCTCGTTAATGCTTGCGATAATTCTTGCCAGTCGCTATGGCCGAGGTTGAGCAGGTCTTAAGCTACAACGTCTTTCCAGCCGTATCTAGGACGTCCAACCGGGCGTCTCCCATTTGGTTGTCCCAGGTACGCTCTCTTCACGGCACGATCCTCTGCCATCCTCTCTAAGTGTCCCAGCCATCGAAGCCTAGCTGCTTTGGTATTTCCTTTAGGCCCATATTTTTTGCTTTGTATAGATTAGAGCCTATTTCTCCAAGCATCATCGTCATTAAAGAAATAGTAAATAACTGGGGTTACTTTCGACCTTAAGTAAGCAATGAACAAAATGAAGGGCTATATATTAATTACACAAAGCGACGATCAGATAGCGTACCTTATAATTAATTTGGACATGTTTATTTTAATTGCTTCGTTGAGTGGATGTTGAAAACCGACGGTTCTTTGTACAGCGTTACTGTTACTGTCCTTAAGCCCTCCAGTGATACAAAATTATATCACGACCAATTAGATTGACAGATATAATCTTTATTTGTATAGTTATAAGGGACATAAACGCAGTATAATAAAAATGTAATATGAAAATAAAACATTGTCAGTTGCCTATCATTCCATTGTCGTAGCGATACAAATAGGTATGAGCTAAATGTTTTCTCTGCTTCAGAACGAATCTTCTAAGCACTGCTATGCAGATTCTGCCTTAGAAGGATATTCTATTTGATAACTTTCTTAACCTACGTTAAACTCTGTAATATTAGTAAGTTGCTTAACAGGAAGTTTGATTGCCAGGTCATTTTATAATACATTTTGAATTTTATTGAATTCGATTTATCAAGCCTTTCTATCGGCCTCGCGCCGTTCATACCAACATTGTCAATTAAACGAGCGTAGGTATCGACGTTTCCAATCGAAATAAAAGTAAATAATTATGACCCCGTGCGAATTATGTAAAAGCTTCAACATTATTATTCATAGATCTTTTACAATTAGTAATTACAGTCAGTAATAGACATGCTCAACATGCGGGTTGGCGATACGCTGGAGTGGAATGCTGGGGAGAAGCTGCCCATTTTCTTGCCAAGTTTACAGATGTGATCTTTTCTAATAAGATCAATTGCACGTTGAACATTTAAATAATTAGAAAAACTCTTTAATGTAAATAGCCGCAGACTACTTTATTCAGAAAAAACTTAATACAAAAAAGTAATTTATTCCTTGTTTCGTCGCCGTGCTATTATTTTTTCTTTATATTTAGGTATCCTCTAAGTAGGGCCAACTTTGAGCTATATGTTATTCAAATATTACTATTTTAACAAGATATAGCTCATAGACTAATATAGACATGAAAACCTCTTTTTGTTATCGTTTGAATGTAATCATTAATCAAAATGAGCCGTTATATTGTTAGAATGATATCGATTTTTGTAGATGCTTAAACTATTCGATTATTATTAAGCATTGATTGATGTTTCGTCTTATTAGTTGATCATTAGTGTTAACGAATAAAGTTTGAATTGCGCAAAGTGGTTTGTTTTGTTGAAATCAATCAAAGAACAAAAACCTAATTGGAAGATAATCACGCAAAGTAGGATATTAGGTATTTTCAACATTGATCTTACACTATAATGTAAGGGTTTTAGACCTTAATGTACACCGTTAACCTTCCAAAAAACACAGAGATATTATTGAAGTTGTATGTTAATATAGTTATTCCTAAAAAACTGGGACAATTGAAATAACGTATAAAACTAGACGTGGAGTACATACATATCTGTAACATTTTTTTACAATATTGACCATCTCCAGGTGTTATGTTATAATAGTAATCAGTGTTTAATAGTTTGATGTATAACACATAGTTTTCATCATCACCATCATCAGGTTAGAGGCTATATCAGTCCGCAGCACGATACAGTAGGCTTCTCTAAAAAAGGGGGGTTTTGCTATAATCGCCACGCTTGGCAAGCGGTTTGGCGAACGCAATTTGGCTAGTGGTAGAGAGAAGACTCTGCTGTCCGTCTTTTCCTGGCAGTAAGTCGCCATTTACGTCAGGAAAAGAGGTACATACTTTCTTTTCATGTGGCAACACCAAGCGACGCATATTATAGTAGAAGCTAATCTTTAAAACGTACTCATACAAAATCGTTATTAAAATAATGTAATAATAAAAGATATTGGCAAAACAGACGAATGATAAAGTAGTCTGCTGTCTTAACAATTATAGCAAAAAACTAACTCAAATATTTATCCTTGAATCGCTGAATGTTAATGTGAAAATGATTACCCATTTATCATATTCAACGAGGCTGCGACTGATTTTGGACTTGTATTTATAATGTGCACTGATTGTTTGCTTACAAATTAGTAGTTCTGTATAGAGGTCAAATATTTAATTTAGCCGCCCTCACACGCCTAGTTTCTTTTGATCGCATA
Organism: Anania crocealis; assembly: GCA_949315895.1. Lineage (NCBI taxonomy): Eukaryota > Metazoa > Arthropoda > Insecta > Lepidoptera > Crambidae > Anania > Anania crocealis. Next base: position 7,296,334 of record OX438856.1, read on the forward strand.
ACGATCTAATTGTGATCGTTAAAAAATGGGGAGTTACGTTGTAAAACACAATAAATAACTAGATGCATTCGACCAAAAAATCCAAGAAACTTCTTGATAGTACTCGCGGTTAAATCTACCAAAGTTAATGAACCGAAAATAAGTGTTAGCTTGAATAACAACATTGTAAACGTATATTTAAGACAAAAGATTTTACTTTTTAGTTTAAATTAAAATCGATTAATGTAATTTATGTATTACGAGAAAGTCTTTTTTATTACTTTATTTGCAACTGCCATTCAGTAGCGTTGGAACTTTTAGTAATCTCAAATTTTGCATACATAAATAATGCAAAATCAGCTATTCGGAAATGACTAACGGCCATTTCCAATAACCCATCTATCTCCAGTTTTGGCATATCGGAGATAGAAAACAACTTCTGTCTTTGTTTCTCTGGATGGCAAAAACAGAGATAGAAACTGTTTCCTATCTCCGATATGCTAAAACTGAAGATAGATAGGTTATTGGAAATGGCCGTTAAAGATGACAACTAAGTTGGCAGAGCATCCGAACATTCCGTGGGTGCTCATTTGATGAGGAGGTTTTCTGTCTAGTATTTTATTTTATTTCTATGACAATTATGACAAAACCTTTAAGGGAGGACTATGCCCAGTCTAGGGTGTGGTTTTGCTGAAAAAATGATGATGGATCTTGTTTTAAATGTAACTATTCGTCGTTAAGGAAGTTGCTGAAAAATTAAAAGATTACATATCGATTTCCTTATAAGTATAATAATGAATTTTGTTCTTACGATGAAACCCAAATTGTCATCTTGGGAGGTCTTAATTTTAAATGCAATTAAATTGGATCCGTAATATTATTATTGAACGTGCAGTCGACAGCTCATGTAACTTAGTGCAATGAGTCTATCATTCGAAAATTCATTTTATGGGTTTTCGTCTGTTGAAAATCGTTTTGGGAAAACTTGAGATGGGCAAGTTTACGTCTGTTGACTGTGAACATGTAAAGGGGTTTATTACTGAGTAATTAAATATCTAACTTGAAGTGTGAAGCGTAATTTAGTAGTATTTAGGCTAACGCCCGGTGGGAAACCGGTCTCTGAATCATTACAATCGCCGTCGGCTACTTAGCGATTGCATAATTTACACAATTCTGACAATTTGTTTAAATTACTGATAGGTACTGTTTGTAATTTACATAAATGGCTTATTAGTACGTTTGAGAGATATCAATATAATTCACATTTGATTAAATAACTATTTGTTTTGTTTAAATATAACTTCGCTTGATAACTACTGACTTGTTTGATGTGAAATGTGAAAATAATTATTTAGATCTTAGTATTTTTCAGTTATAAAAAAACTGATGAATGGGGACAACATCACATGCATTTACCTTATTCCAAATCAAGTTATTATAATTGCATTTGGTTTTGTGGAAATCAGAAACAATTGAGGTACCATAAACACCCAGACCCAAGACCATAAATAGATTTTTTCCTACTGTGACCCGTCCGGGAAACGAACCCGGGCCTCGGAGCTGGTGACACCTTAAAAACTGGAGTAAACGCCACTCAACCATGGTCATCGACAAACAACAAATCGGCTGCTCTATCAGTTCGTTCACAACGGACTGACGAAACAATAAATATACAACATTCTGGAGCATCAGTCTGGTGTTATTCTGCTCAGAATAATGGATCAGACTGCTTGTGTAACCTCCGTCATAGTATTTTGCGACCGTTTTCATTGATATGACAGGTTGAGTATTATTCAACTCAGCATAACTAAATAAAAATATTGTAAGTACTTATGTGTCTCATAAAACATTTAATGACCTAAAGATGACTTCTGATTCTTCGATCCGGTTGGGATTTTCGTAATTTACGTAATAATGAAAGCGATAAGTATGGGTAATTTAGTTATGACATACTGCCCAACTTTCGATTGGATTAATGTTGGAAAACAGATAAATATAATCATCTGTTCCGCATCGGAGTTCAGTTGATCTTGGTAGTGATGTAATTCGTTGAAAATGATGCACAATTTTTGACGACACCCAACATTGAAGTTAGATGTTGGTTTAGAATCTTAATAAACGTTTACCTTTCACCCTAATCTATATAAATACAAATGACTGTTTGTATAATTAAATTAGTCTTTTATATTTCACTGTATGCATGTATTGAATCAGGTACACGAGACCAAAGTCGCAAGCAACAGCTATAATAAGTAGCTACTATCAATATATCAGTATGTGGTACTCAATAAATAATGCAAAAATGGCCTAACGGATTTTTATAACTTGTAAATTGAGGAAATATAAATAAATATTTCAGACACGCCACACTGGGCCACACAGAGCCATCTAGTCCCAAATTAAGCTACTATTAAGTACCCTGTCGTATGGGGTACTAGACAACCGATAAACTTACTTATATACTTTTTTTTTGTAAATAAATACTTATAATACATAGAAAACACCCAGACCAGTACAAACAAACATGTTCATGCACACAAATATTTGTACTGTGCGGGGATCAAACCCGCGACCCATGGCTCAGAAGTAGTGTTTACTACCGCTGATCCAAATGGTCGTCTAAAACCATAATACAAAATGGTAAAGCGTGTCGCTTTGGGCTAACAGATAGACTGTTATATACGAGATTTAAAACAATAGATAATACTCGTATCATTGAGCCTTGTTTGATTTTATTGGTATAGAGTTTCAAGTACATCAAGTAATATTTGTTAGCTTTTGTTTTTCTTCCATGTTAGGCAATAAGATATTATTTACCTGAGTCTAAAAATATAACACTGCCTCTGATGGACTGTCCTTCATAGAACTACACTACAAATAGACTCTGCGTTGAGTTGCGCTGTCTGCGTTTAGTTCAGACTGCTGTACAGTCTGAACTAAACCTTTGGTCGAAATTGACTCATGCTGCAACTTCCATTGTGAGTGATGCGACTGCCAATTGCCTCTACAACTTGACGATATAAAAAATAATATCGATATGATTAGTTCTTTCTTCTAAAGAAACGCCAAGCAAACCAACTATTTTTAATCGATCAATATTAGCAAATGATAGTTACTACTTGACACAGGCCTTCTCAAAAGCAAAATTGTGCCATAAAAACCGAGGTTGGCAGGTGGGTGGCCGATCAATTTACTGGGTGGAGAAGACGCCGTCTTGTTCTAGCAGCTATTCTTTGGTCGCCACTAACAACACCTACTTTTAGGACTTGAAGGTGCAATTTTATTATAGTTCGCTGCAGTTATTCAGTATGCTTTTCCTTTTTTCAGGACCCGTTGTGTTCCCCCCCTCTCCCCCCGGTGATCCATCACAGACTAGCGGCGTTGTAGTTGGCGGTTCAGGCTTCGGCTTCGTACCAAGCGGCTCGTCAGGTAAACCATATGGCCGATGACTTCGTAGTACCCCGTAGTTAGTACTAATAATGTCCTTATATGGTCTGCGAATGAGATGCGACATAAATAACTTGGTTATCAAAATTTTAAAATTATGTATAAGAAACAGCAGTTTCCTAAAGTTGCAATGGAAATATTGCAAAAATAAAGACAGACAATAAACAATAAAAGAATATTAAAATTTGTTGGTGAAGACATGTTTCAGAAATTCGCGTGATATCATACAGGTAAAAACATAGACTTAGTAAGTCTATGGATAATACAGCCCTTCTGGTAATGCAACACTAAACACTCGCATGTCTACTAGATGGCGCATCGCTTCGACCAGACCACGTAGGATATGAATACTTACGAATATTAGCGTTTCTAATAATCTATCTGCCTAGGAATAAATTCTTAGATAGGATATTAGAAACGGTTTATGTAGTTGGATCCCTAATTGCCAATTTTCTGTGTTATTCTGTTCTCATTAAAAATAATTATCATGTTTTCAGTCGTTTTAAACTTGTGTGTGTTTTATATTATAGAATTGGTTTGTTTTAGATAATAAACGTTTTTTTCTTTTTATTTTTGCATAGTTATATACTTTAATGTAATATGATGTTCATACACTATGTTACAATACAGTAGGCGATTTATGATATCTTACTATGTTAAAGATATAGAACAGAATAGCATTTGATTTTTAATTTATTTTTAGCCAAAAGCTTTAAGCATGAACTTGTGCATGTACCCCTTTCGTAGATTATCCTTGGATTTGGTTTTATAGAACATAAATACCCCCGTCTTAATAAATGATGATTAAATTGATCAGATAGGTTCTAAAAAATCTTTAGCTTTAATGTCAGTGTTATCATTTCGATTTGATATCATAAAAAAGAGAGAGACTAAAAAATTTATGATTTCTTGTGATCAATGTGAGTTTTTAACTGATATGATACGAATTGAGTTTTAAAAAAATCTAATTAAATTCTAAGATTCACATAGGTTTTTTTCATTCACATTCACATTCACATTGACATACAGATCGATCGATTTAGTAGTCGTTTAAAAAAATGGAGGTATGTAGTTTGTAACGATATTGTATGTTTTATACACCTCGTAACCAGGACTTCAAATTGTATAAAAAGACATTGCATTGTATACAGTTGACTGTTATGTTGTGATTAAAGCTGTAAATAGAGCTATGTATTTATACTTAATTTTAAATAAATTTAAATAAATCTAACATGTTTTATTTTACCCTTATGTATAAGTTGCACCGGTAGCACATTATAATATGCATGCTGCAAATTATTGCCTGATTAAAATATAATGACAATCACATATTGAATTAAGACTGCACTCACTTATTTAACTATAATTAATTTAGAATTAAAAATAGAAAGTCTATATAAAACATTTTAATTCTAATGAATGTGTATAAAAACATATGTAAAAATATTGTTTTCTGATTCATCGAACCATTAATTATAAAACTGGACTTTTCAGTCATATGTGTAAAGTAGAAAGTAAATGTAGAAAAAAATGGCGGACTCAACTAGGTATGGCACCTAGCAAAAGTTTTACAGGTGGTGCTACATCATATAATGTTTGCCCTGTTTGATCGTGTATGTTCAAATAAACCTACAAAAAAGTAAAAGTAAAGTAACAGCCTATAATCCTCCCACTGCAGGGAAAAGGCATCCATCATTGAATTTAAGTTACCACAGCAATGATGGTTCACTGACAGCAAATAAACCTATAACACAGATAATATAACCTATAATAATGCAAAAAGCAAGCTAGGCTTATAAGCTAATAAATCAGCCTACATACTGAGTGAGGATCGCTTAGTCCATTCGGATTAAGGAAGCAATGCCTAAAATGTTCCGCCTAGGTCACATGCATAAACGTACAACGGAATAAGGTCTAATGACCATTGATTGTTCTGATACTGTATGCAATCCGAAGAATGGAGCCTCCGTGTAGGAAATTGCCTTTGGTGTTGATTTAAATGGTTGATAAGCGATCTCGACGTATCGAGGTCGAAAAGTGGCATAATTATAATATTCAATCACATCTGTACCTAGTTGGTAATAAGCAATACATTAAAAAGCTGATGTAATCAGTGTTCTTTATAATGAGTTATCTTTTTAGTTCCTATCAAAATTGAAAATAAATGGAGAGTCAGTACATAAACTTGAAAAATTTAAATAAATGGAGAGTGTTAACTGTCTTTGAGCAATCCTTACCTGTTCGAACTCACTACAATGCTATCGTTAATGTAGAGTGTAAATTTTAAAAATATATGCACCCTGTGCTTGTTGGATCTTATGCAGAACCAGAAGTAAGACATCTTAAGTCAATGCCTGCACCTCGATCTTCAGCCATGCACTTTCTTAATCATATCCAGTATTGCACAGACAAAAAGTAATATATACTCGTATGTTAGAGGCTGTACAAAGGGAGAGTTAATAAATTATCATTTTTTGTAATACAGCACGCCTTGCATGGTGATAATACTATAATCCTATCTACTAGGTGCATGCATAGATAAAAGTACAGTACAAACTTAATACATATTATAATATTTTTATAGGTAAAGAATTTATTTACCTATTACAATTTCATATGAGCGATTTGAGAAATGTATTCATTAAAATAGCACTAAGCTTTCATAAAAAGAGAGAGAGAAAATATTTGCACTGAATTGTTGTTAATTTTCTAGTGTTGAGGGAAATTTTCCACAACTAAACCATAGTGCGACTGCTATCTCTTTACAATACTAAACTTTGTCAAAAACAAATAAAAATGCTTAAATGCTGCAACAGCCTATGATCACTTGACGCACATTAGAAGAAAAAACAGAAAATCAATACGAGGAAAAGAAACAAACGGAAAAGTGTATGTATACACAATAACAGTATAACTTATGGACAGTTTAAGCGTTAGCTTGTAGATGTCTGAGTTCTCTTACTTCATTAATTAAATCCACCACGTCATGAAACCTATTCAGGGGTAGACATGAGTCAGCCTACCCAAAGGCCAAGTCGAGATAACTAACTATCGGTAAAAGAAATTACTTCTTTAATAAGCATGTAAGCACAGTTAAAACAGTTCAGTACGTGTATTCCGAGGTAGCTTTGATGTAACAGTATTAATATGTTGACACAGAGCTTGTAATTGTTTGTTTTGAAAGTGCGTTAATTTGAAGTTAAATTATTTGACTTTATCTGCGATTTTTTGACATTATAAGTTGAGTAAAACGCACTTTTTCTAATAAAAATCGTTAGGCTTTTCATAAGCTGGCCGGTTGATATCTGCCCTCATAGTTATTTCGGATTATTTATATGTATTTATATGTTAAAATAAAAATAGACAGAAAATCGAAAACAGTCGTTCGAGTACAAAAATAGCACATTACAACTAAAACAAATACGCCCGTAACAAATAGCAGATTACCAAGACTTAACTTTTTGACAAATTTACACACTAATAAAAAACTGGTTTAAAAATATTTCGGAGTAAGAAAAAACATATTAAATAATATTAAAATGTGGCGAATTTCACTGTGTACTTGAATTGAGCTGGCTGGTTTCGATTGAACTGACTGGTTTCGATTGAACTGTGGCTATAGGGAAATGTTGATCCGGCAGTGCGAAGGTCAGTCTCTCATTCATTCACCAAGCCGGAACAGTCATGAGTTTGACTCAAACACCCGAGGCTGGTTTTGGACAAAATGAAAGGTATTTCGGTAAAGATATTAGCGTAAATTTATCAATAGGATGTGGCTACCGCAGTTTTGTTTCGTGTGTCACGGATTACAGTGATTGGGTTATGTACTTTTTAACAAAATAACTTGCCAAGTGCGATTCAGACTCGCGCACCGGGGGTTCCGTACAAACCTGTAGGTACAGAAGTTTGATTTTGTTACAGCTTAAAGGTGTAATAGACCTGGCTCCTAATTCAGCTTATCAAAACGTGTCACATTCTTAATTGAATAGCAGGTTATTGACAGTTCTAGTATGGGCTAAATGTCAAAATCGCCCAATTCAATCACGATCGAACTGCAATTGAAATAGCAGAATAAGGCCCCTGAGTATTTGATTGGCATTAACGGCTGCATCTTTTGATTGCGGTGGCTTAAGTTAGATTTTTTCAAAGCTCCCAGGGACAGTAGACCTAATTATACCTCCACGCGTTCCTGAAAAAAAAGGATCTTGACAGACAGACAGGACGGACAACAAAGTGATCCTAAAAGGGTTCCGTTTTTTTTTTCGAGCTACGGAACTCTAAAAATGAAAATATAGTTAGCTAAATACATACAGTGTCGACACAATAGAACTTGACAAAAAAGATCAAATTTTATCTTCAGCTTTTCAACACAAACAGTCGTAAAGGTTAAGTATTTGAAATATCCTGTACCGCATTTTTCTCTTTGTTTGGCTATTGGCTAACTAGAAAATTCTTGTGGCGATAGGCTTTTGGATGATTCTATTTTAAGAGTTTTAACTCTAAAGTTAATTTTGCACAGAACAGTCCAACCGAACCAGTAAAACATAAAGTATAGCAACAATTTACTAAAATATACTCTGTGGTATTTTTGTAAGTACCTAAATAAAGTACAAAAAATATATTTCACATGGCCAAAATACTTAAAATGGGTGGTTTCTTTTCTTTTACCCACTTTAGATATTTTTATCACTAATACTGGTTGCCTGAAATTTATATTTTTTACATATCTTTCGGTGTTGCGATAGACATATTTTAATACGGGACACTCAAAAAATTTTTGATTTCCAAATGTAGTTTCCTCCTGGCACTTCAGTTAGCTTGTCATTTGACCTAAGTCAGTGGACTTTGTGACTATATACATCGATATACATGACTATATTCTTTAAATAGATTCCCTGCATAGACCATAGTTTGCTGAGCTTAATTGGTGTAAGTTGTACTAAGACAGTTTTTGTCTCTGCATCACAATAAATGACAGCACGCATTCATTAATGACTTGAACGCTCAGACTTTGAGGAACTCAATATTAATGATGCATGATTGTACGTACTGATAAACAGACAACTAATATAAGATTCAATATATTTCTAATAACTTTATATTACCTACACATAGATCCGGGAGCATTAGATTACATACATACATCCAAACATAAAATCATTAACAATTATTACTCCGAAGAAAATCCAATTATTCATAGCGAACCTTTTTAATTGTACCCAGTGAAATTTCTCGATGACTTCATTTATATTTTCGGGGGCCAGGGTGATCCATTCGCCCGTCCATTCAATTGAATAGGTTATTTGGAAAATGGCGTAAGTCCCTTCATTTTGTATAGGGATAAACGCCATTTTCATAATAATCTCGATCCTCTTAATCTCGTGGGGCTGTGGATGGTCAAACGCATTTTAATTATGAAATTGACATATCGCCATTTCGGAGCGGGCCGTATCCAGGGCCGCCATTTTTGCGCGCTGCGGGCGGCATGGTAATTATGATATAATTAAAATTGGCTATTGTGTGTTTTGCAATCTGATTAATTGAAGCGGATTGTTGGCCGCATGATGGTGAAATATTATAAAATTGAGGTATTTTATCACTACACAGTTACACAGATAAAATTGTGCTTGTTTTTTATAGTCCCTCAGGTAGGTAAACATTAAAACAATGATAGACTAGATACAAATAGTAACAAATTCGTTCGGCGTTCACACTTTAAAAAAGCAAAACTTATGCTTAATGGAGAAAGACATTGTTTAGTTACGTACTATTTATATTAACTATACTCAAAGACATTCACATCAAATTAAAATTTTCTTCTAGCGGGATTTCAACTCGCAACAGCTGTTTTTGTTGCTTTTACGCTTTTACACGTCCCAGATTTTTAATGAAAAGAAGCGAATTTGCTTGATTATGTGTCGCACTTAGTAGACTCGCAAAGGTTTGCTAATTTTCAATAGCATATTTGTAGGCACTTGTATTTCAACACTAGTGACCACGATGTTTTAACGCTTTAAACCACAAAACTACATGGTACGAATTTTACATTATTATGTAAATGAATTCAAAAAGCCATAATTTGTTGTGGTTTTCAGTACGAACATGTAACAGTAGTAGTGCGTTATTGGGATTGGGGATTTAAGATAGTATTTAGACGTAATTAAAACTATTTGCTAATGATTCCTAAAATGAAACTTGCCTTACTATTCATGTCAATATTAAAATAATATTATCTTATATCAACTTGACAAGACAGACCTGAAAAACAATTAATATTTTTTATTGTGTCTTATTTTTTTGACAGTTAAATAGTTTATGTTTTAATATTGTGTTATTGAACAAAGTTTATACACCTAAAGTAACTTTTGATACCCTTAATAAATAAAAACAATTGAAACAGTATACATTCTTTTTAAATGTAAGCCTAAATGCGTCCCTGTCGATCGTGAGCCGTGTTCACTGGTTCATACATTTTATGATTTAATAAAAGAGTTTGGACTTACGAAATTAATTGGCACGCCATACATCCCGCGTACGTTTCTAGCCGGACCTTTGTTATTTATCTAATGCATATTAATATGTTTGCTGCTAAAATGAAGGGAATTCTGTCATGTGAGTTTGTTTAATTAATCCACGTTAAAAGGGCCTCGGCTTTTTCATAAATGAACATTTCATGTTGTTCAAGGTTTGAATGCATCTCGAGGTAATTTAGTCTTTAAAATTACCACTTTAGATGCTTAGTATTTGTTTTTTTTATATTTCCTATTATACAAAGTTAGATAAATTGCTATAGCCGCGTAGCTACGTTTGTTCTTCAACTCGGTACTTATCATTTAAATAAATGGTACCATGGATCATCAGAATGGTTCCCACCATTGCAATAGTAACTTGAATTCAATGATGGAGGCCTTTTCCCTGCAGTGGGATGATTATAGGCTGTTACTTTACTTTACTTTACTGGAACAAAGCTAATATTATTTAAGTTTGCGAAAATCTAAAAACATATTATTGAATATGTACATATATTTGAGAACCGCTAAACTGAATAGTGATATTAATAATGAACATCCAACAATTAAGATAACTTGAATCGTATAAAAAGATTAAAAAACGAAATACATACTTTTAAAAATAAATAAGTGTTTGTGGTACCTTCGTTGTTTCTGGTTTCCAAAATACGAATGCTTTGAATAGTTATTCAAATTGGGATAAGAACAATGTATGTGATGTTGTCCACATTTATTTATTACTAGCTGTTGCCCGCGACTTCGTACGCGTCAATTTCAGTTTTTAAGATCGCGATTATTTTTTCAACATTTTTCACTGATGCTTCGCTCCTACTGGTCGCAGCGTGATGTTATATAGCCTAAAGCCTTCCTCGAGGCATGGACTATCCAACACAAAAAGAATTTTTCAATTCGAACCAGTACTTCCAGAGATTAGCGCGTTCAAACAAACAAACAAACAAACAAACTCTTCAGCTTTATAATATTAGTATAGACTATTATTAAATACATATAAAAATAAATTGAAAAAAAGGCAAAAGAATAATCATCTGAAATCAAACCTTCTGGTTTCGGTAACGCCCGATTTTCAACCTGGGAAAAAATTAACCTTGTCATAGATGCTGGTGAAATTTACTGCATTACCTGTTGGCAATTTCAGTTATAGATAAATTTATTTAAACCGTGTTCGGTTAAAACGAAGTTATCTATAAATGAAACCTAGCGAGATCACTTTCTATCTACCTGCATTATAAATTGCATCAAAATCGGGATCAGTTTTGGAGACTATATATGTATATACGAGAATTACTCGTTTAAAGATATAAGATAGTGACAAATAATAATACAAGAGTAAATATACTCCAAAGTACCGAATTCATCAGTTTTCCAATCAAAATGAAATGATAAAATTCCAGTCCTACTTACTCATCATAATCTTTGAAAGGAAACGAAACAATTGTTTAAAAGACGAGGAAAAACGGATATATCCCGCAAAGTTCCGAGTTCTCTCGAGACAGTTTCATAAGCTTTTTTGCTGTGACAGCTTAGACATGTATTTTCTCTTATAAAATACTTTGTTTGTTTTCTATCGTTATGCGATGCGAGGGCTGTGAACGAACACGACAGTGGAAAACGTTTCTGTTTTTATCAGAGAGTGTAGGTGGGTACACTACTGAAATAAACGAAATGATGTAAGAGACTTTGAATTAAAATAACGCTCCACCGAACTGCCACCAAAGGTTTTCGTTAATTTTATTATTTATATTTTTGAAACATATTTAATGCCTTGGGAAATACGTTATGCGTTATTGTGACTTTCCGCGAGGGTCAGCGAGACGAACGATGAGCCGTTTGATGAATGTAGAGGTGCTTTTGCCATTTGAAAAGCATCTCTTATGCTCGATTCCTGGTCCAATTTAGGAAAAAATTTTTTTTAAACCAGCTTGGGTCTGAAAGTGGAGTTATTTGGATTAGTTGTGCTTCGCCAGGAACGTTAAGTACCATCTTTTGTCGCCAGATCGTAGTCGTTAAACCAACTCACACCCAGAGGCCTATAATTACTAGCGGTTAAACTCTATACAGGATCAAATTTCACCATCCAAATTTTGATATAAAAATCTACGAGACAAAAAACAAATGACGTATTTTTTATTTTGGTATGACCCGGTACAAAATGTCAAGATAAAGCTAGGGAATGTCCGCCAAAAATCTAAAATTTTGGATACGGCCTCCATGCAACACACTTTTAACGCGATGCTTATCTCATTAATTCATTACGGTACTACTCATAAGTTGCTGATTCTTCCTTTATACCTTTACAGGCTTTGGACCGTAAAAATTGAAAACTATGTTGCGAAAATATTTTCGGGTAAAAACTTGACCTCTATTTTTATTTCATAAAAAGGTTCTTAATACGACAATTAACGCCTTTAACAATTTTAGACGGTGATGAACAAGTCATTCTGAATAGTAGATTAGAAAAAAAGATTTTCTCTCATCGCATGATCTTGGTCAATTTAGCAATTGCCAATTATGATGCAGCTCGTTTTTCGACAATCTTGAAATCTGCTACTAATACAGTTTTAAGTTCAAGTAAATTATACATACTTAGCTTTGATTTTAATGAACTAGCTTCTTGTCAGACTGAAAATTGCACATCTGTTATACGTGTTCTGTATTGCGATTTACGAGCGACTTCAGTCGAACGTTCGTCTATGTCATAAGCGGAAGCAGGGTTACTGCATAATCAAAATCAACCTTAAATTACATTAATAGAAAGGAGATGTCCCATAATAGGCCCAGACATAGTACATCATTTACAAAAATCAAGAAAAATTTATTGATTCTGGGAAAAATAAATATAAATTTATCATATAATTAAGTGGTTCAAAAAGAAACAAGATCTTATAATTTATCAAACTTCATAGGCATTCCAAGATGGCGTCAATCTAAAAAAACTTTAAATGTCAGTAGCTGTCAGATACCTCTTGTCACTTTGGCATAATCATTCACTTCAAGTTTTTGTTCTGCTTGTCGCGTTTTAAATGTAGTTCATTATAACGACCTCATTTTCGATTTCTAGATTTGGTATTGATCGACACATTACTTTCATAATGTTTGTTGTTACTACAGCAAGCGATGGCACTCGACTCCTAGATGCGCGATTATGAAACCAAAACTGACAGATGTCATCAAAATGTCATCTTCCGCCATGATGGTTTTGTTTTGTATTGCCATTTTCTTACTTAACTCTTTATTTGAACCACTTAACGAAGCCATTTTAAAAGAATTGGATAATAACAAAATCTTGTAGGTGTATTGGTCTATCTTTTGGTAGGGTGTACAGGTTCTGGGCCTGGCCTCCATACAATTTGGGACATCTCCTTTCGATCAAAATCGCTAGAGACGATTTCGATTTTACTAGTAATATTATACACGAGAAAGTAGGTACTTATCTCTGTCTATCTGTCTGATGCGCTTCCACGTTTAAAGCTCTGAACCGATTTTGGTAGAAATTGGTACAAAGATATTATTAAATTAGACTTTGAGGAAGAAAATAGGCTACTTTGTAAATTTAAGTATTCACGCGGGCTGAGCCGCGGGCGAGCAGCTAGTGAATATGTAAACATACAAGAATTTTTGTTCACTTCAATATTTAAGTAGGTATAAAACGTATTTTTACATGTATGTAGTTGGTGTGCACACCAACTCTATTGTAAGAGTAATTAGAGCGCTTCGTATGGCAATGTTCTATAAAATCCACAATATCTTTGACGGTCAAATAAATTACACGTTTTCTGGTTAATCGCTGAATCAAATAATTCATAAACTGAACAAAACGTTATTTAAACCGGCCGATCATCTTATCTTTATTATTTTCCGCTATTGCTTCGAAACGTGCTATATTAGATGTATATTTTTATGTAAAACGGAATAATAAATTCTCTACAATCGTGTAATTGACTTACTCATCAGATACATTTTGACGCTATTAAACTAAGCGGTTAATCAACAGACCTCATGGCCCTTTTGTTACTTTAGAAATTACCTTGCTATTACCCGCGACTTCGTACGAGTGGAATTCGAAACCGTATATTTTACAGTATATTAAGAAGCTTAAAGTTTTTTTTTATTTTATTTTTTAAACTATGTTTATGTATTTATATGTTAAATATTAAATCCGCTCTCTCTTACACCTGCATGCAGTTTTCCACGGAACCCGCGTCTCGCCGTTGCGGCGCCGATCCAGGACCGGCTGAAGGGTTGCGCCGTCACAAATCAAGTTATGAGAAACGCCACAAAAGGAAACTTTGCGCATTTCCGAACCGGCGAGCGTGAAATCCGCCATGACAACGCCCACCCGAATGTAAACCCTAAACGTTAAAACTTTCGACTGATAATAAAATGACGTATATCATAAACTAGGATCTCATACCCGATACCGAAGTTGAGTGATTATTCCTCTCGTTCATACTAAAAATGTTTACGCTGTTATGTAGAGCGATGTGAAATTTAATTATTTTGTTGAATAACTTACAGTTGTCTAGGATAATGTACTATTTTATTAGTCAACTTCCTCTTTAGGGGTGATTCTATTGTTTCCATTAATACCAACAATAGGGGTTTACTAAGATGCCATAACAATATATCACTGCTATAGTTGTGGTCCATGTATAACCATCGATTAATAGCTAAGCAATCTGGTTCTTATTATCATTAAAATTATTTCAATATCATAATTACACCAATTACACCAATACTAAAAATGCAAGTAGGTTTCCGTTATTTCCCGTGTCGCGCATGTAAAGTAGGCACGTTTGCGAGTAATTTTCTAAATAAACAAATGGCATAGAAAGTATAACGATTTGGACGAAGGACAGCTGTAAGCGAGTTAATAACAAAACTTCTATTTTTTGTGTTAGTTCTACAGTACCTACCTATAGTTGATTCTCTATGTGCGAGTACCTTTAAATGGCTAAGTTTATAAGAAAATTCGTTCTTATGTAATGTATCAGTGCTGTTGGTGTTCCGAATAAAATAAAATAAAATAAAAATAAATAACAACCATCAGCCTATCTTAACATATACGTACAAATATTGGCGAAGTAAATACATTTTTCGCATTTCGAAAACTTTCATTTTTATACTAAACATTTCATACGGGTCTCTGACCCGTATGAAATGCTGATTTAAAATTTGACATTATGCTATATTTTAACATGAAAAAGTTTAAAAACTCTCATACCATTTCCCTAATACCCCGTACAATATTTTTTTTGGCCAACATTTTTTATATCGTTGGTTTAAAAAAAAGTTTCCTACAGTGTGGTTAGTTACTACAGTTATATGTATAAATGTTATGCATTTATATTATTGTAGATTAGCCAATCTAATCCCGTAATATCTAATAACACGAAATGTAGAACATTCTGTGTCAATTTGTATGATATTGACAGAGACATAATTCCATAAAAGTAAAAAAATAGGTTTATTCCGAAGCGTACAGCATGATTTTTTAGGTGCAACCACTAAAAAAATATATTTTAATTTCCATTTTCTTTAATTTCAGGTCCATCGGCGCCACGATACTTCTACCAAGGATTCTTCTTAAGATAATTACTTAGCGAATTGTAATTACCTGTACAAATAATTTAAAACCCTCATGTACCTTATTGTATAAAAACCAACAAAACCCTAATGTGTTTAGATATTGCTGTGCAATAATTAAATTATAATAATTTATACTTGATAATCAAATCTGTGATAGCATGGGTACAGTTAAAATATTATATTTTGTTTTATTTGATACGAATGTAATTTTATGTATATTGTAAATTGGTAATAAAAGTTGTGGCTGTACAGTGATAGTAAATAAACTGGTATGTAATGTATGTAAATATGTGATTGATGCAATGACGAAACTGCGTTTTATTTTAATTTAAATAAGTCATTTTATTATTTAAGTGTTATGTTACACTCTTTCACTCATCAAAACCAACCGAGCTAAGGACAAGGCAGCATTGCTGTGGCTGCCATACAAATGTATGATTGTTATCATCAGTCCATATTAGTCCACTGCTGAACACTGGCCTTTCCAAATGGAATATTTTTTTGTAGTCACCAATGGTAGATGTTTTTAGTTATTAATGGTGGTGTAGTAGCTCTTCTATTACGTATCGGCTCTACACGTTAAACGTGGTTTTGAACACACACGTCATATATTTTAACAAGTTTCTCTTCATTTACAAAGCAATTCAGTCAAATTTAACGAGTTAAGTCCAATTCGTGATATATTTATTTATTGATATCGAATATTACCATAAACAAAAATATACAAGTACCCAGAGCGTCTAAAGTAAACGAAACCTTCGCAATCTCTGCATTCATATTTTGTGAAAGTTTCATCTCCACATCCTCTGAAGATTATTGAAAATATAGTAAGGTAAATGTGATTTGGTCGGCAGATGTAGTAGCTACTTTTATCTTGTTACATGCGTCATTTCGTCGCCTGAGCGAAACACGAGGCTGGGGTACGATAGGCGAAGTATGGATACTCATAAGCATGAATATCCGTAGTTGGCCAAATAGTCATTTATTATTCAAGTAATTATCTTGTATCGTAGGCCAAATAGTCATTTATTATTCAAGTAATTATTTTTTCAGGTTTTAATTCTGATATTATAATTGCAATTAAACTGCTAAAATATCATATAAAGTATTTAAACAGCTGTTTCATCTTAACTGACTGTGAAACATTTGTAAAGATGTTTCTTTCGGGTGAGTGTCCAAAACTAGACCGATTTAAATACTTTTTCCATTAAAAATTAAAAAAAGGCTTTGGCCGTGTTCGTATGTTTTTCATATTTTTTCTAAAATATAGCCAAATTTGTTTTCTGGATGTTTGGACACAGCGGAAAATCTGGCGATTTTTTTCGATTTTTGAGACCTCATATCTTTTTTATTAATAAATTTATGAAAAAAACAAAAAAAACATAGAAACATGCTAATAGTGGCCATAGATTTTTGTAATAAAAATTATTGCTCTACTGGCTTTATCCAGGGAGGAAACTTTTGTATGGAAAAACGACCCTTGTGTTTCCTCTTAATTGGTAAAGCGCCGCGCCCGGTATGCGAGGAGATGCGGGTTCGAGTCCCGCCCTGAAACAAAATTTTTCAAGTTTATAATGGCAATTAAATTGCTAAAATATCATATAGGTATAGTATTATAAAATGTTTTCAATTAAAATCAAAAAACGGTATTTTACACGAAGAGCTCAATTGAAACTACTCCGATCAGAAAGGACTAAAACCATCAATCTATGTATTTCACAAAATGTTAAGTATCTACTTATTATAAACTTTATGAAACTATTTTTAAATTTATCGCCTGGAACTAAATAAAAGAAAAACATATAACACAAGTACTAAGTATTCACTGTTCGTTAACTATTGTATGAGCATTTTATAAAACAAAGGATGCTTATTTGGTTATTGGAAAATATTTTCAAATTAGAATAAATACATTTTGATTACCTGCTACCTGCCAATTTCCACTTTTCCGTCGGTATAAATAATATTTCTTTGATATTAGATGATACATGTTGATACTAAACATCCTCTCTGTTCTTTACCATGCATATCCGTGTCTTCCCCATGGGTTATTTGTTTTAAATTAGATTTCTTACGGCCTCCTGCTTTGTATTCCGGGCTCCTATTACAGAACAATCTGTCACGGTGGCCGTCATATTAGTGCGGCTTCTGTCAAAGGCGTGTACGCATAATGCACAACCCATTTCGCGGTGAGTTTGATATTTAAATTATATGAAGCCCGGGACCGAAGATATAGGCAAAGTCTACTGGCGCTCCATTTCTGGACCTCTTACGTTTTTTGTGAATTTTCGGGGATTTGTAATGTCATTTGTTTTTTTATTTATTTGACAAAAAGTCGAATTGGTGTAATTTGACTGGGTTTCATTCGCTTTAGTCTAAATGTGTATGTATTTCGCCGTACTACATAAAAAAACTTTCTGATTGAGACTTGAGAATGTCTTTTTTGATTCGATAAACAGATGAAATAAATGGTGAAACATACTTAGGTTAAACTAAATGTTTTCGGAATAGGGTAGTAACTAAAGCAGAAAATGAATTATTAAATTTCAAACTGGAACTGTCGGGGAATTAGATCTGTAGTGTAATATTAGATTCTTAACCCGAGATAAAACAAAGGTCACTATGAAAACCGAATGAATGCGAAATAATTCCGTAAATAACTTTTATTTATTTATTTTACACTTTATTGCATTATACAAAGATAGTACAAATGGCGGACTTAATGCTAAAAGCATTCTCTACCAGTCAACCATGAGACCAAACAGAGATTTTACAGGCGGTGCAAACAAGTTTAGTGATAAGTAAAAATATCAACAAATGCAGAAAAATTATAAATTACAAAACAGGTATCAAAAGACAAAAAATTTAAAAAAGTGTATGTTATATATACATACGAACTAGCTACATACATATTATATAATAATAATAGATATATACATAACATATACAAAAAAAAAACACATACATAATATGTAAATACACAGAAATTATGCCAGTATGATTCTAAAGAGGAAGAAGATAAAGTCAATTAGCGAAGTGGCTCCGCAAAGCTTTTTTAAAGGAAAATTTGGTGGTGGATTTTCTAATTTTGGGTGGTAGTCCATTCCAGAGACGTACAGCTGTCACAGAGAAAGAATTGGACATAAAGGAAGAGGTATGTCGTGGAGTGAGCAACTGAAGAGTATCGATGGAACGGAGATCTCTATCGTGAGAAGTGTGAAGAAATGAGAATTTATCTTTAAGGTAGGATGGACATTTGGGATCAAAGAGCGCGGAAAAGAGAACGCAGAGAGTACGTAAATCCCTGCGGCGTCTAATGGGAAGCCAGTGAAGCTGGGACCGGAACTGGGAGATGTGGTCAAATTTGCGCAGGCCGAAAATGAAACGGATACAGCTATTGAGGAGGCGCTCCAACTTATTGAGAAGGTCTTGAGAGAGATTAGTACAGCAAACATCACCATAGTCGATGATAGGCAAGACCAAAGACTGCACAAGCAAGGTTTTCGTACTAGAAGGGAGAAAGTGTTTGAACCGATAGAGTGCTCTTAAAGTACTAATAACCTTTCTGCTAACCTCCTTAACATGCTGGCACCAGTTCAAATTGTTGTCAATGACGAGTCCCAGACTTTTGACATACGGGGAATAAGTGACGACAACACTATCAAAAACAATAGGAGGAATCGACGTCACGTCTACTTTGGACAGTTGTTTAGGACTTCCAATAATGATAGCCTGGCACTTACTTTTATATCCTACATACATAAATTATTCATTACATTGAGATGAAAGATATGTTTACGGATCCAAAACTTTAGTATGACAACATTATTTATGAATTATCCCGTATTATATAATATCCAATTAAGATTCGAACACTTTACAGCATTCTTGACCACGGGTCGTAGACCACGAAATACGTAATCCTATCCCTTATTTCAATGTACACGTAAATTCAAGAAAAGTAAATTATTTAGAGCATGTCTGTTGCCCGCCACTTCTTTCGCGGATACTATACCTACTTACATGTCGACCCCTTACAATTTAAAAAACAACACACACGTGGGATAAATGTGTGTAGAAACATTACAATCAGTTTAAATTCTGCGATAGGTCCCTGGAGAAGCTTTTACACGTCCTAATATTTAAACTTACCACTGCTTTGGGGCAAAGGTGGGCTAGTGTTGAGAAGAAATTGGTCATTAACATGACTATATCCCGCACAGCACGTTTTATTAATTAATTAATTATTTAAGGACATACATATCCAATAGCATAAAAACAATCGCAATTGCACATGTTTACAGTGTTGCCTTAATTAAAAGCTGCCACGACATGGTCGTATACTAAATTACTAATCTTGCCGTTTCAACATCAGTCAATGGTCTTATGTTTCTCACAGCATAAGCAGAAGAACTAATCTTCCAGACAGAGATTTAGTATGAGCACCTCAATGCAGACGAGACTCTAAAGTTCTTCCCAAAAAGGTAGTAAAATTTGCAGTATCTATTGGTTCATTTTTTACAATTATATTGGTGGCAGCAAACCTTACAATGGGAAAAGTAAATTTTACATCGACAAATGATGACTTGCCCCTCTAAGTTTTAAAAATCATTGATGTGTCATCCATAAACAATACCATCTCACAGAGAATACGCATAAAAACGAAATTAAATAGCTGGAGTCCTAGTACTGATCCCTGAGGGACACCCTTGATAAGGGCTGACCCTGAACACTCAGATCCATTAATGCAAAACTTTTTGTTTTCTGCCTGTGAGGTAAGAGCTTATTAAATCTAAGGATCACCTCTGTGTTCAGCAGTTTTGCCGTGATTAAGGAACCACCAACTAAACTTTCGCATTTATAATGTTAGTGAGATTAGAAGGATATTGTTGAGATTGAGCTTCTGTAGGAACCTCGTTCTTTTTTCAGCTTTAATGATTTTGTTTAAGAAAGTTCTGCTGTGTGGTTGGATCATTAAACATAAAAATAAACGCAACACTGATCTGTTTTGTGCTACTCCTAGTGCCGCATTCGCGATGAACTAAGCAAAAACCTTGATTTGCTCATGTGGTTCTTTGCCCTCCGGCAGTAGAGGTACCTACCTATGCCGTAACGCCGGATTAGAAGAAACAACCAAGACATCCTATGTGGTTCAATTTACTTGCAAGCTTGGTTCGGTACATGAAATAATGCTAGTGTTAGTTAAAGTTAAGGCAAATTTATGCTTATTGTTATTGCTATTACATTTTTACAAGGCGTTATAAAATTGATAGGATATTCAATCGAAATATGTACTAATTGAAAAGCTCGAGCTTAGGTCCTATCGGAAATAACATTTTTAGATTTTGAAGTTTTTATGTTTACATGTATAAATCAACAATGTCGGCTGGTAAGGAAGATCACCAACCCGACTGCCAATAGTAGCAATTATGGCAAAATCTTTCTTTTGGAGATATGATGATGATTATTCTTTCAATTACGGCACCAATGGGTTGAGAAGCATTGGTGCTACTAGATTTCGTACCGGGACTATACGGCCGGCCATAGTACCTAATATGTGGTATTCATTCATATGAATAATAATTATAGATATAATTTAAATAATGAGATATTTTATTCCTGATATAAAACCTGCCTGAAACAACTCCACAGCAACCTAGAAATATTTTAAAAGAGCCATAAAATCTACTTACGACTTGTTTACTTACATATATTGGAATAAATAATGGGTACCAACTTAAATATCATTTTTGTAAATTAATTAAACTACTAAATGTGTAAATGAAACAAATTTAAGAATGCTACAAGCTACAAGTACTTTGTAATTTCACAAAGGCAAGTGTTCTTGCACCGTCAGAGGTCAAAATATATTACGTCATACACATCTGGAAAGAAAAACAAATTATTAATATATCATTAACTGTATGCAAATAATTATTCCTGTTCGGGGAAAAAATATTGTTGACAGATTGATCTCATCTGAATTTGTTAGATATGTGTCGGAGTTCATAAATTCGAGACTAAACCTGACGGTTTAGCTCCTGGGTTATCCTGGTCATAAAATGTTACAACTATTTATATCGGACTGACATCGATTTCAACTCAAAATGTTATTTCATTTTTATACTCTGAATGCTCTGATCGAATTGAAACGATTTGTATGCCAGTGTCTTAATTGAAATGTTGCCTAAAAAAAGTATATGAGCACCAGAATTACATCCTTGTTTACATTAATCTAATCCTTCTTAGGGATCACATTGAAAGTTTTTAGAATAAGCCAATAAGAAAAGAAGCCGAAAAAAATTCTAACATGCAGTTCCTTATGAATCTTTTAGCAAAATACCTATAGCTTTAAAACTTTCAGTGTGACCCTCGTATAGGCTTTAAATTTATCAACCAAGCTGTTGAAATTAAATGGAATTATTTGAATACTTATTTAAAAATTTTTTACGGGTAGCTATTGTTCCGATGACGTGGAAAATTCCGAACAAAGAAAATTGCCTGCGGCTTGATACTGATCCATCTGTAAACACAAACTATATTATTTTATAAGTATAAACAAACCTCACGAATAATGAAGATCAGATTGAATGAGTTGTCCAAATCTAGTCAATATGACAGGATAAAACATCTAGGTAATACAAAATATGGATTTTTTTAAACTAGGTATAAGTAAATATTGCACATAGGCCTCTTCAAAAGAAAGATTTGTCATAGTCTCCAAGCTTGACTGATTGCTTGGCGATTAATGACGGAGAGGACGCTGCTCTTTTTCTAGCATTACCTACTTCTTCAGTCGTGTCTTAAGAGACCCATACAAAAAAGAGGTGTTATAAAATTTTAGGCTAGCACAACGTGGCACATAGAAAAAATAAAAAAATATTGCAATTTAAAAAAAAAAGATACAAACCACGTCTTTTTGTGCCGTTGAAAAAGAAAGGCCAATGAATTGTCTTATTTTCTTTGTTAGCGTCACCTAGTTAAAAGAAACGTGTGAGAAATTAATAATAACTTACAAATAGTGATTGATTCCGTTTGAAATCTATTAATACGGGATTAAAAATATTGCTCATGCTTTGATTACTTCATGGCAGACAGACCAAAACAGTAAGTTAGTTAAGCCAGAGATTACTGAATATTAATACAAAAGTCATAAATGGTACAGAAGTCAATCTGAGTGTAAATAACCGGCCAAGTGCGAGTCGGACTCGCGCACGAAGGGTTCCGTACCAAAAAGGCCAAAAAATCGGGTTTGTTGTATGGGAGCCCGCCCCCATTAAATATTTATTTTATTTTGTTTTTAGTATTTGTTGTTATTGCGGCAACAGAAATACATAATTTGTGAAAATTTCAACAGTCTAGCTATCGCGGCTCCTGAGATACAGCCTGGTGACAGAGCGACGGACAGATGGACAGACGGACAGACGGACAGACGGACAGAAAGCGAAGTCTTAGTAATAGTGTCCCGTTTTTACCATTTGGGTACGGAACCCTAAAAATTGTGAGCTCAAGTAACGCACACATAGACACCGCTCACGGCCACGATACCTCAGACCAGTCGGACCATTGCGAGCGTGAGTGTGATAGTGGCTAAGGTAATTTAGTGCTGTGCTGATTATCTGTAAAAAGGTTCTGAAACTTAACATGGCAGAGAATTGCAGCATATCGAATAACGTAATTTCCAGGAAAAACGATTAGTCGCTAGTAACAAATTTTTTGGTAAAATTAAATTAAATATGAAAACGGGTATCGGTAAAATGAAAACTGACTGTAATATCATACAGTAAACAAACCGTCACACAGGGCATCGCTACGCATCCTGCAGGTACGTCAAATAAAGTCTAATTAAAAAGATCTGGTAATGCTTTAATTTAAACCCAAAGTATTTGTTACCATATAAAATACGAGTATGATAACGACCTCCGTGGCGGAGAGGTGTACACACCGGTTTTCAAGGTGTCGCCTGCTCCGAGGTCCCGGTTTCGATTCCCGGACGGGTCAATGTAGAAAAAATGTGTTTTTCTACATTTTCTCGGGTCTGGGTGTTTGTGGTACCTTCGTTGTTTCTGGTTTCCAAAATACGAATGCTTTAAAGTTATTCAAATTGGGATCAGAACAATGTATGTGATGTTGTCCACATTTATAATTTATAATTTATTTATAATGATAACAGGTGTAGATAAACTTATATGGAATGTGTAAGCAAACAAATATGTTCTTGTTTTCCAATAATACGTCAAGTACAATAAAAATAATATGAACGGCACTCTTCATGTTAATATATAAAGAAAGAAAGAAAGAAGAAAGAAAACATATTTATTTGGCATTCAAATTGTAACAATAAAAAGTAAATAAAAAATTGACACATAAAACAGATAACAAGATTTAAAATACACAAATAGATTATACAATGCCAAAAAGGACTCCCGCTCAGCATTTGTTGTTGCAATATATAGTATTTTATGTAACTTGCAATATTATGTTATTTGTACACATCATTATTAATTCGTATACAGGGTGTTACTTTTGTTAACATACGCATTTAAATACTATGGTAAAGATAATATCATAACTCTGAATTCTTTTGTTTCTAATTGTCTACAAATCAGGTTTTCTGAAAACGCCTTAGTATTTATAAGCATGCGTAACATTTAGATTTCGGCATGTAATACGATTGACCTAAGACCACTTGTTTGTATATCATGGTAAAACAAGCGACTTACCTTTTTTCAGTACATTCCTTATGTCTTCTTTTTTATTTTGAACTTCATGTTTCAGCTTAGTTGAAACATTTTCTGTTGGCATCAAACGTTTTAGTTTATTTCTTTCGGATTATAAAATAATATATGTTTACCTATGAGCTACACCCTAACCTCTTTCTATCAAATTGGATGTAATAAATTTATTTGTAAATATAACAAACTAGCTGTCCGTCCCGGCTTTGCACGGATTTATTTATAAAAATAATTAACGGCCTGTAATCATCCCGATGCAGGGCAAAAGCCTTCTTTATTTAATTCAAGTTACCACAGTCTGTTGGTCTCGCTCTGTTTGTCTAGTGGTTCAAATACCAGGCTAAGATTCCGGGGTCCCGAGTTCGATCCTGCCAGCACCCATCATTGCTGTGTTAACTTGAATTCAATGATGAAGGCCTTTTCCCTGCAGTGGGATGATTATAGGCTGTTACTTTACTTTACTTTTACCACAGCAATGATGGGTTACAGGCATAACCACCACGCTTGCTAAATGCGGGTTGGTGATCAGAACCTGAGCAATGTTCGAAAATTCGAAACTGTTGTTGCCCGACCCGAGAATCGAAACCAGGATACAGATATCTTGGTCCAGTATCTAAACCAACAGGGGGTTTCGTTGTAGATAATGCAGGGCAATAGTTTGTTAACACAAATAACCTTGTTTACCCTTACACATTGTGGTCGTTTCTGAAACAGTTTTTTTTCTATACAATCATCAAACATTTAATTTTATTCTATCGCACCTTCTCCTGACTATTACAAAAATAGCAATCAAAATATATTACAATTTGGTGCAGTCGATTGCAAATTTTGCACTTACATTCATTTCGGTGATCAATTTTTATTTATGAAGATTAATAGTTGATAGCCTCGTTTTCGTTTTAGTCATTTTTTTGCAAACGCTATCTATGTCTCCATTCAAAGTAAGACAATATTGATTCTCCATATACACTTTCCACTCCTCTCTAACCCCGTTTAAGTGATTATTTATAGAACAAAACTATTCCACAGTTCTAGTTTTCTAGTCGCAAATTAGCAATCTCCATACCAAATCTTATATAAAATCAGTAGAAATTATTTAATCCCTATAGAAACTTGCAGACCCCTTATCAATCTTTTAAAGTTCTTAAAGAAAGATTGATTGATGATGATGAAGTCATAAAAACATGCAAGCATGAAGGCATAACAACAAGATTTTTTGATTTTTCTCTCCAAGCAAACAAAATATTTCTTCTTTATTATCACTGTTGATTACAATTTACCTTTGTGATTGTCGCTCTTGGTTTTACTATCATGATCGTTTTTAATGTCGTTATCCTTGTGTTCTTTGCTCTTACAATCATCACCTGAATTCAGAAATAAAAGAAATATAACAGAAGTTACAATGGATACCGAAAAAAAGTATTTGGAAACCATTGGTAGTGTTGGTACTAGTCGTGATTACGTAATATAGTATTTTTATATGTAGGTAACCTGTTTGATTAGTAGGTACATGCAAAACAAGGTCCTTTAGGGTTCCACGTTCCAGCAACCAGTACCGCCCTTGACTGTTTTTTTTTTATTACGTTAACTGGTACCGCCAATAAATGAAGAACACAAATATATTTCTTTCTGGGACTCTTACTATTTATTTACGTAATTTTAATTATAATCAGTTCACTAGTTTTTGAGTTTAATATACAAAATATAAATATTTCCTATTATTGTAACAATATGTAATAGGATATTTAACTGGTTTGTGAAATCCATTTTATATTATTAAGTAGAGGTTAAAGAACCCAGTAAAAGTAGTTTTTTTAAATTCTGGTACATATTTGCTGAAAAATATCAAAATGAAAATTGAAATAGCGCGCCAAAACGCTATTTTGTCAATATGGCGCTGCAATTGGGTCGGTGACATCACCTGCCTGTCTTGTGATCTGTAGCACATAATCATCTACATACATTTGTTGCAAACAAATAACGAAAGTGCGATTGGATCTATATTTTAACAGTGACTTATGTAATAAAACGAGTTTCAAATGGTATGCAGTTCCAATATGTATAAATACTTCTATAAAAACTTCGGAAAAATATTTGTCAGTGTTCAAAAGAAAGTCTAAGTGTGCCGAAAATGGTTACAACTATTTCGGAGGGATCATAATAACATAGCGAATAGTACAAATATTTTCTTCTGTGAGGACCATTTCGATGTAAGTAAACATAATATTTATAATCTTTAATAATTAGGAATGCAAATATTTTGTTATTGGTTTGAGGTTATAATACCTACCTCTAATGTTTTTAACAGAATGCCTCTTGCAACTCACTTCGAATATTTATGATGTTTTCATAATATTAGCTAAAAATTGTAGCTACAGTCTTATGATTTCAATAAATATTATTATTATTATTTTTTTATTTATTTCTCCCACAAATAAATTAGTACAGGTTCACAAGGTACAGGCTGGTATTGAACATTATGAATTATCATAACTTACGAGTACTAATCAGCATTGTGAGAGCTGGCGCCTATGATAGATTTTTAAGAAGAAAAAATCTGCTAATACAGGTCACCAGGCCCACTCCGCGAATCAATACTAAGTAGGTAATTGGGTAATCTATTTACAACGACACAAGTGGAGTAATAAAATTAATACAGATAGAGATAGGTATTAAGATATAAGAGTTGGATACATAAAAAGATTGTGTGTTTTAGTTTGGGTATGTATGTGTCGGTAGGTATAGGTATGTACGGGACTGCAGGTATGTACGGGCCTGCCCCCATATGTTTGTTTAAGTGAGTAGGATCTGGTCGTGTTTGTTTATGTGTTCGTGCGTGTTTGTGTGTGTGTGTTCGTGCGTATTTGTGTTTGTGTTCGTGCGTATTTGTGTGTGTGTTCGTGCGTGTGTGTGTGTCTGTGTGTTTGCATACGAGTGTAGATGTAAGTGCAAGTTTGTAGGTATGTTAAATTTAATTATTCAATACACAGGCCACATAAAATTGAATACTTCAGATATTTATAATATTCATGTTATGATAATTTAAACAAAATAAAACAAATAATAATAATAATAATAAAAAATAAAACAAAAACAAGCTACATAATATATATTATGTAGCTGGTTTTATACTATATTACACATAAAGATCCCGACTAACTAGTTTGTTTGTTACAGATTTTAATGGGCAGGTTACTACTTTCTGCTTTACAAAATCGTTGTCCATGGTAAAAGTAATTGACAGAATTTGTAAAATATTGGAAATAAATCACACAAAAACAATGGATACTATTATTATAGAAAAATATTATCAAAACATTTTGAAAAGCTATTAAAATACAAGTAGGCAAACGAAGTTATCAAGCGTCATCATAAACATATTTTTTTGTAAATAACCATTTTTTTTCTGTAAATAACCATTTTTAAACTCATAACATAACCTGATAATAGTAATCGCACTTTATTTTTCGCAATGTCAATAGCCTATTATCATGACTTCTCATAATACGCTAGTTCTTCTTAATATGTATAGATTCATTAAATATACGTCGCATTTTGTGATAAATGACAACCATGACTTCAGATAATGTTAGTTCCCTAACATATGCATAGATGGTGCTGCCTGTACCTTGCGTCGCGGTATTTTTTGACAAACATAGATGTTATGAGAATATGATGTTTCGCGCATATCATGTTTTGCGAATATGATGTTTTGCGAATGTGATATTTTGCGAATGTGATATTTTGAGAATATGGTATTCAGCGACGGAGGGCTTCTTAGGCATTGAGATACTCCTATCCAAAGGAATACATATCTTTTTGGGAATTTAGCTGTACATTTTATCCGTACGTTAAGTTAATAAACCACATCAACCTGTCTCCGTGTTTTCTTGACGGTGACGTCGACGCCGCGCCGTGACCAACTTATAAAATAATGTAATGGATGTAGTCCACGAACATCCATTACATTATTTTATAAGTTTTCATTAAAAATTTACCTTTATGATTGTCGCACTTGGTGTTACTATCATGATCGTTTTTAATATCTTGATCTTTGTGATGTTTGCTCATACAATCAACACCTGAATACAGACAGAAAAATTATAATAAACTAAAATGTACATTAAAAACTAAGTGTAAGTATTTGGAAATCGTTGGTTTGTAACGTTGGAACTGGTCGTGACTACGTAGTATAGCAGTTTTACTTCTATCTTGTTTGATTAATACATCGAAAAAAAGATTAGTATTCTGGCAACCGTGACCGAAAAAAAAGTTTTTTTTTTTACTTTTACCGTCTATAAATGAATATCACAACTATATTGTACCAGCTTTAATCAGTGCATAAATTAAATTAAATCAGTGTTTATTGTACAAAGTTAAGGTTAAAGTAAGAAAAAACAAAAAAAACTACGACGAACTTAGACGATTCCAATGGGGTTCATAATATTATTTAAAAAAATAGTAAAATTAATGAAACCGGTAACCAGGGCCGCTGCACGGTTCCAGTTTATTGCGGTCATGTCACCGCGGAACCCTCCTTTTGTTAAAATTACAATAATTAACCGGTTCTGGAAACAAAACCGGCTCCGGCCGTTATGGTCTCAGTCCGGCACGTCCCCAGGTGGTACGCACCCACATTGAAAATTTTGTTATTCCGGTATGCACCCGGCCGCAACGCCCCCGTTTTTTCTTTTTTTTGTCATGATATTGGAGTAAGTACGGTCAAGTAGACAATTGTAAAAAGAATACATTAAAATTAAGACCACGTCATGTCAGTCATGATGACGGATATAACAGACGGGCGCTATTTACGAGTATATATCAGTAGATCAGTAGGTCTATAATGCAATGGTCTACGATGTTAAGGGTTTTTTATTCGTATATAGAAAAATATCAACAAAAAAATAATATAAACATACAGAATCTATGTGTGTCGTTTAATTTTTTGTTTGATTACAAAAAAAGGGCGAATTTTGGCCAAAAATGACATTATGATGACGACAACGACAAAGACAAAATGATAATAATATTCTCACGGAATAAAATAAATATAATCTTAAATCAAGACACTTTTGTTTTCAACAGTACTTGCTCAAGAGTCTTATCCAAAAATCGGTTGTTTTAAAACGGGGCGTCGCGGCCGGGTGCATATCGGAATAACAACTTTTTCAAAATGGGTGCGTACCGGCCGGGGGCGTGCCGGACTGGGACCATAACGGCCGGAGCCACAAAACCATCTTACGGCCTATATTATTAAACTACTCTCATTATGTTATAGGTCTATACTATTTGATTTGGTCATTTAATAGGGAAAGCCTTTTTAGTACAATGCCTATCTGTTTTCAGGCATAACTAGTGAAAAAACTTACCATTCAGATATAATAATGCGACAAATGTAATAAGCACAATAAAATTCCTCATTTCTACACGTGGCGCTACTAGGTAGTGCAAAGTATAAGAATAAAATAAAACGTAATCGAGCGAATTCTTAGTCATAAAATAATAATGTGACACGATAATCTAATAAAATAAATTGAACTTATTATTAATTATTCTACATTATCCGCCCATGCTTGCGTAGGCTAACGAGCTGATATCAACATCAACTAATGATCAAATCGGTTTCTTGATAAAATAACTAGAATTGTTTCTGATTTAAATTCACAATAAATTAGTCTAATGTTCCCAAACATGTAAAGAAATTACGATTATAAAATTAGATATCAGTTAGGATGTGTAAGGAAACGTACAAGTAGCTATTGCCTCGCGTTACAGGTTTAAAAAAAACATTTCAGCTGGTACTTCCGTTTCCATTACATGGAAATATTTAAAAGCAAATAAAAAAGTGAGATAGTTAATGTTTTTTAACTGGTTCTTTTTGCGAATGGATTTGTCAGAATGTCTATCTATCGTTTATTAAAACGATCTTAACTGGTTCTTTTTGCGAATGGATTTGTCAGAATGTCTATCTATCGTTTATTAAAACGATCTTCATCTCGTATCGTTATAGCTCAGAAACCTTACATTTTCACATATGTTTTATTATGGCTTAGTGCACATTTTTTCGGTTAGTTCCTCTAAGCACCAGTTCCATCGATTACACAAATATTCGACTTTCTAAAAAAATAAAATAATCATCTACTTAAAAATAATCAATTCTTAAAATAAGTTCAAAAAAGTGAACGATTTAATAAAATACAATTAAGAAACATTGCTTTGTTACTATTAGGGGTTAAAGTATGAAATTGCCGTTTTGTATGGACGTAATCGAGAAAAGTAATTTTTCCATACTAACAATTTTTTAGTTTTTTTAAAAACGCCTGAACCGTTTTCGATGCAATTCAAAGGTGAAAGTAGGATGGTTATAAAGCTACGCATTATGGTATTTAAATTTCTGAAAATCAAAGTATATAATAAAAATATACTTAATTGAAGCAAGAAGGTCAGCTGACACATTGTAAGGGGTCTTTTCAACGACTTCCTTTGAAATAATAGGCACTAGTATAGCATTTTTTTTTAGTCAAAGTTACTTTATTTAGTTTTTGATACAATACAAAAAGAATTACGCAATAATATGACTATACTTAAGAGCTATAAACAAAATAAAAAGTGTGAAAATAATCGGCAATTTCATACTTTAACCCCTATTATTTAAATTATTTAATAAAATTTAACCCTGTAACACTTTTTTTCATATCTGCCCGCAAATCTGGTTACAGGCAAAGCGGCACTTTTTAGTAGGTAGGTATTTTATTAGTGGTGCATAGCGGAACTGGTGCATAGAGGAACTAACCGCATTTTTTGGCTTCAGTGCTGTTATCTTTCTTCTTATTGTCTTAATCTGAACGGGTCTAGATGAAATTTGACAAAGAGGTAAATTAGGCTTGAATGGCATATAGGCTACTTTTTATACCAGACAAAATACATTGCTTTTATCGCTGAAATTCCAGGCGTATGAATCACAACAGTTGGCATCTAGCTCGGTAGGGGCAACGCTGATAACTAACTAGTTAACTACAAAATAGTCGGGCCCTATATCGCGCTGGCGCTTACGGCGCTCCGTAGTAGGCGGTCAATGGATATCCATCCATAAAAACCGACCTACCGGGCCTGAAAAAATTAAGAAATCTTAACACCATAAAAGTACCTATTTAATGTTACAACTCAGAGCTTTTACTTTTAATTTTAACGCCCTCTGCTAAGCAATGGCTCTTAATCATTGCTATGCTTAGCAAGCAGATTGGCGACAGTATTTTTGGCAAATGGTGGAAAGAAGATACTGCTGACTGTCTTCTTCTGGTAGTAAGTTTTCCTTTAGTAGGTTTTCTAAAATATCGACTTTACATTCCGGTACCATAATAGGACGTAGAGTGCCTAAAGAGTTTTGACTACCTCCGTGGCGGAGTGGCGAACACACCGGTTTTCATGCCGTCGCCTGCTGCGAGTCCCGGGTTCGATTCCCGGACGGGTCAAGTGAATCAAGAAAAAAGTGTTTTCTACATATTTTCGGTTTTGGGGTTTTGGGGTAACTTCTTTATTTCTGGTTTCCAAAATACGAGTGCTTTAAATAGTTATTCAAATTGGGATCAGAATAATGTATGTGATGTTGTCCACATTAATTACAAAAAAATATTAATTAATTTTTTGTTTAAAAAACTTTAGTAGGTATCCATAGGACGTGAAGGGGTGGTGCTTTTATATTATAGGCTGGCTTTTAGCTTGATAAAAGTTATTTGACATAGGTTTTGAATAAAATAATATTATAATATTTAAAATTCTCAGTATTTGTAATCGAATTACTCCGAAAAGGCTCTACCGATTTTTATGTTTTTTTTTGTGTATATTCAGTAGTTATAGCGGGACACTGCTTCTGCGACATCTTGGGCGTGGATAATTTTCTGACAAGAAAGAAGATAACTTACGATCTATTCTTCTTCTTCTTCTTCTCAGACAAACTAAATATACACAAAAAAACATACCCATCACAATCGGTCAAGAGGTTTCGAAAGGAGTTTGATAACAAACACTGTGACTTAGGATTTTATACACGGTGCATTTTCAACCACCTGTGGGTCTAGCACGAAAAACTATTGAATTCGAATCGTTTGCGTGTTCGTACCGCCATCGAAATAATAGGGGTTAAAGTATGAAATTGCCGATTATTTTCCCACTTTTTAATTTATTTATAGCTCTTAAGTATAGTCATATTATTGCGTAATTCTTTTTGTATTGTATCAAAAACTAAATAAACTTTTGACTAAAAAAAAAATCAATACTAGTGCCTATTACTTCAAAGGAAGTCGTTGAAAAGACCCCTTACAATGTGTCAGCTGACCTTCTTGCTTCAATTAAGTATATTTGTATTATATAATTTGATTTTCAGAAATTAAAATACTATAATGCGTAGCTTTATAACCATCTAACTTTCACCTTTAATTGCATCAAAAACGGTTCAGGAGTTTTTAAAAAAACTAAAAAATTTTTAGTATGGAAAAATGACTTTTCTCGATTTTGTCCATACAAAACGGCTATTTCATACTTTAACCCCTAATATTCAGTATGAAAACTTAAACAGCGCTCGCGTGGTCAACGTGAACTACAAAACAAAGCACGAACTTTGTGTCGTTTGCTTTCGATACGCAAACGATTCGAAGTCGATAGTTCTTTGTGCTAGACCCACTGTAAAACGAAGTCCACGTTATGTTACTATTATGTATAACGTCTTGGCAGTGTTATATTAATTTTTTTTACTAAATTATTTTTATATTATACATATTAAATATTGGCTTTGCTATTTATTTTGAAACATGCTGTGACGCGCACAGAAGTAGCTGTGTAAGGTCCATTCAACCGAGACCCCACCGCAGCAAAATAATTCGTTTGCGCGTGTCAAAGCGTGTTACAAAATTAAAAGTCTGAATCAAAATTTTATATTTTTCAAAAAGTTTTTGTAATCAATAGATAAATAACACTGCCATGGTGTTATACATAACGGTCCAATAACGTGGGCTTTGTTTCCCAGGTGGTTCAAAATGCACGGTGTACGTATTTTACTATTTTCCGCACGATAATATGTATGCGTTTATTAAGTATGTTTTTTTACAATTTAACATCACCATTGTTTTGGTATATAAAAAAAAAAGATAAAAAGATATATATGGCAAGTATGAATGGAAATGTTAGAAGGGGAAGGCCTCGACGAACTTATCTTGATCAAATCGGCGAAGTTCTAAAGAAAGGTCAGGTCAAGAGTACCCTAAACCGGCGAGCTTGTATGAAAAGATTAATGAATGTGGATGGAGCGAAAGTAGTCTGTAACATAGATTTAGGATACAAGTAGATCGACTGACAGTCCAAAAATGCGTTACCAGTTTTGACATGTCAATGTGTGTGTTAACTAGTGACGTACCTTTAACATTTTTAGACTATCGATAAGAATTGCAGTTTGTCGTTTGGAAAATAATGTTTACTGTCACACTGTTTTTAATCTCGAGATTATGCACCTACTTTGCGGCATACCTCACCGCCCTCACTTCTTACAACTATAATAGTGGGCAGGTAAATGTGCTCGGTGAGTATATTTTTTACATATGATTAAAAAATAAATAGTTTAAATTTATAAAAAAAATAACAGCCATTGTTAATTAGTTTTATTTATTTATTTCTTCAAAAGATTTTCCGGTGTCATCTGCTGTGCCGTGTGAGCTCATCAATGACAATAAGTGAAAAAGAACAAGTTAATAAAATCTGAACAAACTTTTACATTTTGATGAATCAATCCCTGATTATAGACCTTTAACAAGATTATCTTAGTTATGTGATTCCATACAGTTTCCTTCTTCAAATTGTTAAGTTGACATTCATTTGATTTCTCCGGCAACATTCAAGATAAATGTCGACAATAGTATCGATAAATTTGAGTCAAGCTCTAGCGTACATGTAAAATATTTCGATAAATTAATTATCCACCAAAATAATGTAAATAATCAATACACAGAACTTTATCTTTACAAAATATTAGAAGGAAAAAACGGATTGAAATAATTTCACATTCACAACATAACAACAAGATCAAATTCAATAAAAATAACGCGTTTTCACGATGACGACTTTCTACGTATTTACCTGTGAAATGAGCAATTTTCTAGATTATTTTTGTGGTTGACTCCACAGGCACTCACAGAACATGTGACCATTGTTAAATAAAATTGTATTTACTTTAGATAATCTACGATGTACTAGATAATTACATAAAATGTTGAAGCTTATATCGCATATGCTACTGGATGTCACACTGTCAATTGAGACTGATCACAAAACGAAAAGATTAGTTGTCTTTTTCTATCTTGCTAGATTTCCATAAGAGGTTTTCTTCTATCTCGCAGGCTTTGTCCGTCTATTATATTCTACGTTTATGGTCTGTAAGGATCGTAGCAAGTGGAAAGATGTGGTCTCTGCCTACCCCTCCGGGAAAAAGGCGTGAGTGTATGTATGTATGTATGTATTGTTTTGGTTCTGATATCAAATCTGCTCAAAACAACTTTAGAACAAATCTAGAGCTTAAAACATAACGTTAGCCTTCAATTATTCCGTATTTGAGTACTAATTCTAACTAATGTTATATTAATACTCACTTAGATTGATAATTATATATCACATCATACGATTTGTAATTAAGTGAAATTTACTAATATGGTTTAAATAAAACAAATTTAATAATAACTCATTATTATTTATTTTTCCATAGCATTTTCTTGCTCCTTCAGAGTTTGAAATATATCACGTTGTAAATGTCTAGAAAAAAAAAACAAATTATTAATACAATATTAATAAAATTTGGGATAAATTCTTAATAAATTATATTCGACTCTGCCACCTTATTCAGGGTAAAGATATTTTTAACAAATTAACTTAAACTGGCTGTGCTGGATACACTAGGCTATTTGGGTGAGAGTTACATCATCAGAATTTTATCAGTCTCTGACCCATCAGTCTGAAAAGAATGATACCAGACTGATCGGGTAACCTGTCGGACTGATGGTTTTCAATGATAAGACAAAAATTTATCCCACGAATATAGACAAATACTTTTACTTTTATTTCAAAATACAGGTGACAAAGGAAAAGTATTATTAAAATGAAATATTTACGAGTAGAGATAGTTCCGATCACGTGGA
Source organism: Anania crocealis (assembly GCA_949315895.1). Lineage (NCBI taxonomy): Eukaryota > Metazoa > Arthropoda > Insecta > Lepidoptera > Crambidae > Anania > Anania crocealis. The sequence continues at coordinate 7,331,788 of OX438856.1, forward strand.
AAATGCCTGTTATTGAAAATTTTCTTTTGTTTGTAGGCGATCCATCTGTAACCACAAGCATAAAAAAGTATTAACAGCCTATAATCATCCCACTGCAGGGAAAAGGCCTCCATCACTGAATTCAAGTTACCACAGCAATGTTGGGAACTGGCATAATCACCACGCTTGCCAAATGCGGGTTGGTGATCACAAACCCGAGCAACGTTCGAAAATTCGAAACTTTTAGTTGCCCGACCCGGGATTTGAACCTGAAACCCCGAGATCTTAGCCCGGTATTTAAACCACTAGACCAACGGGGTGTTACTAGACCAACGGGGTGTAACCACAAGCATAATAATATTTTATTTTAACGCTTAACACCATAACAATTATCAATTCATACCAGTCTACGGCTGGACATAGCCATCATAAAAGGAGTACATAGCCAAAATCGCCACTCTTGGTAGGCGGGTTGGCGTTAGATGTTTGGGTTATTCACCAACTGGACAAGAGACTGGACACACGTGTCTCCAGTTGGTGAAACCTAAAAATTATTATCACTTTTTTTTGTCATCAGGACACACCAAGATTAAGTTTAGTTATTTAATTTAAATTTTACAATATTGACACGCGTAAAGATCCTGTTGTGTCCAGATTTCGAAATAATAAGAGATAATAATTTTAAGTTTCACCAACTGGGCCCCAATTCCGCTAATTTAAATAAATAAATAAATAAATATTTAAGACATGCCTCACTGGGCCACACAGAGCCATCTAGTCCCAAATTAAGCTACTATTAAGTACCCTGTCGTATGGGGTACTAGATAACCGATAAACTTACTTATATACTGTTTTTTTGTAAATACATACTTATAATACATAGAAAACACCCAGACCAGTACAAACAGACATGTTCAAGCACACAAATATTTGTACTGTGCGGGGATCCGCGACCCACGGCTCAGAAGCAGCGTTTACTACCGCTGATACAATGTGTCAAAATTTGCGTCAATACAATTGCGATTCTATTGAGCCATTTGTAAATTAGCGGAATTGGGGCCCTGGACACAGTGTCACGTGTGTCCAGTCTCTTGTGTCCAGATGTTTGTCCGTCGGAGAGAAGATGCAGATTTTACTCTGGCAGTCTGTATTCCTGTATGACACCGATCTAATGTTATGGAGATGGAGCTATTATATTAAAAAATTGGGCAGTCCTGCTCAATACTGCACAGCCTTCACATAGATATGCATACATACTTAGTAAGTATTCAGTTCGTTGTCCTTAAGCTTTCTAGATCAATTCCTGCCTATCCATGCCTTACCTGTTAATGGCAAAGATAAAAGTTTTGATTTTTAAAGAAATATCAAATCAATATGGCTGTGCCCAACATTGATGAGGTAGGTAACTCGATTTCAATGTTAAGATATGAAATCTAGCATGCATAAAGATTTGTTTATATGATATTGTATAATGATATTGATCTAGGCACCTAGTTTTCGCAGTAAGATCTGTCGAAGTAAAGTTTTTCTCAGTAACGTAACATCGCGGAATTAAGATGTCGAATCAAAGCTTTGCAGAATGATATTTACGTAGCAAATTTTTTTTGTATGATAGTAAATGATACGATTTTTATTACGAACAGAAAAATAAGACTTTCAAAAACACATACCCTGTTCTTTTGTGTCAGTTGAAATTCGTGGCCACCGAAATACCTTATTTATATGGACAACACCACCACCACCATCTAGTAAAAAATATATTTTTAATATATAAGAGAAATTATTATTACACGCAATTAAAAAAAAAAACATGATTGTGTACGTTAGGTACACATTATTTCTTAACTGGCAGACGTACAGTCAAAGAATTAAACACGAATGACTTATCAGTTTTATAACCAGCCAAAACCTGTTTAAATCTGCTAAACAATGAAATTTAAAGAAATATGTCGTACAAGAATACTGGTAAAGATCATCTTTGGATTCGTTAACATCAAAACACTGTGTTCATTAAACTTCAACAAGTTTTGGCCTAAAAAAGGACTATTAGCGTACTAATAATTTTCAATATTTTCAAAAACATTTATGATTCCTTAAAATAACATAACGTTGATAGTGTTGATTCTTACCTTTGATTTTATTGCTGGTGGTATCGTTTAATGTAGTGTTTTTGATGTCAGAGACATTGCACGGTTTACCTGAGTTTAGGAAACAAAATATAAAAATAATCACTAGAATATAACAATAGAGGAAACGACCAATTAAGGTGATTAAAAACCTTTGTGGGTCTTAAACGGGGTACCTTATGAGGTGAGTCATGTCAAGTTTATAGACGACTAAATCATTACAATAATTTATTTTTATCTTTATTGGTTTGTTATGACACCCAAAAAAGTTGCACAAATGCCGACGAGAGTCAAATCAGATTTTAGTGTGCATAGTAAAACAACAGCTGTTCTACGCTCTTGAATAAAGTGGCGTAAGTGACATACTGAACATTATTATTTGTATTAAGAAGTATGCGATTATTTAATAATAGTTTTTTATAATTAAGTGTCATTTTATAACCCCAAACTATATTTGAAATATTGGTTAGTTTCTTGTGAAATAGTTGATTTATAAGTCAACTTATTATTAATATTTTTCAAAACAAGTGATTTAATTTGTTACTTTAGGATTAGATATGTTGCAGGGATATTATTAATGCCGTGATATTATAATTTCACTAGATACATTATAATTACACTGATTATTGTCAATCGTTTGCAATACTTACAATGGACTAGTGTCAGTGCCATTTTAATTTCACTAGACCGATTCAGTGAATATTTTGACCGATTCAGTGAATTTAAGATTATCACAGCGATCTCTAACATAATCTAACCTAAACTAGATTTATAACAATATCACTTTTGCGGCTCAGTGAAATTACAATATCATTGAAAAGAGCCCGTGAAATTATACGAACCAGTTGTCATTGACCATATAACCAGTTAAATTATAATATCATGTCTTTGAAAAAATGTGATGGTGTTAATATTTCTTCATATATGTTTCAAAAGTTTCTACCAACCAAATTGTAGGTAAAATAGGATTATATGCATAGTAAATATTCGCAAGATCTTGTGTAACGAAAGATGATTCAGTAATATAGTGGTATTATTTCTTACCTTTACCAGTATCGTTTGTGATTACGCTTACATTGGCGTCATTAGTGTAAGAGACGTTGTAAGGTTTACTCTCAGAATAGGTACCTGAATTCAAACAAAAAACCACATAAAAAATACGAAGATGATTTTCGTGAGTGTATCAGAAGTATGCTTGTAGAATAAAGAGAAACTCTAAAAATGTAACGGAAAAATAGTACTAAATAAATTCAAATGGAAACGAATTCATTCATGTGGTAAATGTCATCACAAAAATAATGAAAAAACAGGTTGATGAAAAAAATATTGTTTATTTATTGTTAAATATTGTGTAATTTAAATATTGTAAAATCATTCATTAAACGGTTATGCCAATTGCCCGTGACATTAAGAACGTAATATAAATTACATTCGTTTCCGAAGTTTTATTATACAGTACAATTAAAAAAAAAGTTGTTTGATTGAAATTTTACTCGTTCTTTATTTAAGATCTCGAATTAGGTACTACCATAATTTCTAAATCATTTCGTTCCGCAAGCGGTTGCACGTACGCCCGCCGTTTTGTCTGATCAGACGATGATTTCGTAATTTAATAAGTTCATAATACCTTTGTCCTTACCGCTGGCAGTTACGCTTACGTTAGCGTTCTGAGTTCCAGTAACATCGTGATGTTTATAATGGGCACCTGTATTCAGATAAAATAAAATCACAAATGAAACAATAAAGGCCGTGTGTAGGCAAATAAAGGAAAACTCTAACAAACAATGATTTCGTTAAACGTCGTCACACCAATATTAATTTGGAACCATAAAATAAAAAACATATGACAATTTTAAATACATCTACAACTATTGTTTTGGCATTTGTTGTTCTAATGGGGACTACCGTTTATTTGCTCACCAGTTGGCGCCACTTTAGACTGAGGTCCGGGGGTATAGCAGCAAAGGCGATCGGCGCCGAAGCAAAGTGTTAAATCTTGAATCTAATTAAAGTTTATTATTTATAAATAACTATATTGATATCAACAAACTAACTTCTGAAATAGTTGCTCTTTGAGGCCGCCTATTTTTGCGCTTTTTCTTAATTCCGCTTTCAAAGCGTTCACATTAATCGCCAAATAATCCATATATGCGATAATTTTACGAAGGAGATCACTTTCCAGCAGGTAAATTAAAGAAATTATAATTTATGTAACGAAGCCCGCTAAAACCAGTGAAAGTGAATGTTATTGGACCTCACGCGACACAAGCGCCTCTAGTGGCAAATTCACTAGCGATAGCCCCCATTAAGGTCCCACATATTAGATTTTCTTCAACGCCTATACCTAAGTAGTGTGTTGGTGACGTTGGTGTCAATACACCGCTTGTTTCAATTTTATGTAATGTATGCCTTATTTTGACTTTCTGACCTTACACACCTTATTTCCCAGTGTTAAATAACACAGTGTATAAGCGGCTTTATTTTTATATTTATTTTATATCTATTTTCTTGAACGCGAACATTATACATTGAAATGAAATATGTTTACGGATTTTAATTTGCGTTTATTTGGTTTAATTTGGTTTAAAGTGTTTGAAACGTCGCGTCGGGCTAAACCAAGAAACGCGGATTTTAAATCCGTAAACATATCTTTAATTTTACTGTGTTATATTCATGTGTATCGGAACCGTTACCATCTCAATAATACAAAAGAGATTAACATAATGAAGCGGTCTATTTAAGACATGCCTCACTGGGCCACACAGAGCCATCTAGTCCCAAATTAAGCTACTATTAAGTACCCTGTCGTATGGGGTACAGTTACTAGACAACCGATAAACTTACATAAATACTTATTTCTTTTGTAAATACATACTTATAATACATAGAAAACACCCAGATCAGTACAAACAGACATGTTCATGCACACAAATATTTGTACTGTGCGGGGATCGCACCCGCGACCCATGGCTCAGAACCAGTGTTTACTACCGCTGATCCAAATGGTCTATTGTTTACTAGAGCCATATATTAATATACAGGATGTTATTCTGTCTGACCAAAGAAGCTTATAATAAACTATCAATGAGCTGACGACACTTTGCACAGTGGATATATTTTATTTAAGATTATTATGTTGGCTCACAAAAAAATACTAGATTCTAGGGCAAAATGTACTTACTATTCGTATCTACAAATAAGATTAAAGTTGCAAGCACGATTAAATTCGTCATTTCCACATGTAGCTGTCAATGAAGTATTATTTGTTAGTAGTTTAAAAATTGCGAGCCAGCGGATTCAAAGTCGTTAAATAATAATGCGACACGATTATGTAATAAAAAACAACTGTTAATTACATGACATCTAATAGGTACTCGTAAATGCGCGCCTCGTGGCGATGTTGATTTAATTATAATTGCATGTAATATTAATCGAAGATGAAATTTATTAACCTAATGGTTTTCAAATCGACGTTTAATTCTTGTAGTATGACAATTCTTCAATGAAAACACATAACACTAAACAAGGTTTACTGCAACCGAATGAATAATTTAAAGGTAAAATATAATAATCCTGCCCGCGACCATGATTCGTGCAATCGGATCGAAACGTCGGGAAGGTAAATTATTAAAAAAGTAAAGTAACAGCCTATAATCATCAAACTGCAGGGAAAAGGCCTCCATCATTGAATTCAAGTTACCACAGCAATGATAGGTGTACTGGCGTAATCACCACGCTTGCCAAATGCGGGCTGGTGATCACAAACCAGAGCAAAGTTCGAAAATTCGAAACTTTTTGTTGCCCGACCCGGGATTCGAACCTGGGACCCCGAGATCTTGCCCCGGTATTTAAACCACTAGATCAACGGGGCGTTAAATTAACGGGGCGGTAAAATAGAATAATAAACTATTATATTTTACCTTTAAATAATTCATTCGGTTGCAGGAAACCCCGTGTAGTGTCAAGTTTTAAAATGCAACAAGATAGTTTAAAATCTTCAATGGTAGTCTGTTGTCGGGTTTTCCAAGCCGCCTACTTCTCACCTCTGACGTGACTTGTTTTAGAAATTTTAATGATCGTAACTAAATTGAACCGACCGGAAATCAAACCCAAGACACTTGCTTAAAAGCGCCACTACACCAACCGGGCCGTACTGTACTGAATGTATTAAGTCGTAATAGTTTCATCACATTGAAGAAGGACTTAAAATTGGATTCAAAATAGTGTACCTACCCATGTTAGAAATCTTATATCGTACATTTTCAGGCTCTGAAATTAAATTTTTAGGAGTTTGTAAACAGTTATATTATAATAAATGTCTGGGTAAGTCAGTAGTCACTCGATTTTTTCATTTGTTTTAATAGAAACGTAGGTTAATACTTTCATAAAATTTTTTTTGTAAGACGGCAGGTCAGAGCAGATTTTTTTTCTGTGTGTTTTTTCTTGCTTGTTTTAAACAACCTGTATAGTTAATTATAGCTACTTATTTATAATTTATTCGTATTAGAATTTAGTTTTTTTTTTAAATATTTGTTTGTTTCTTATCAGTTGCACAGCCCACAAAATCTTTCTGTTTAGCCCAATAGTCGACGGGCAGAGAATGCCGCATGGGCTTTAGTTTTAATACCCTTTAGTACCCTTATACATTTGTTTGTTAAAATTTTGCAATAAAAATAAAACAAATGGTTCGAGTCCCACCTCAGGCATTCAAAAAGAGGAGTTGTATTTTCTATTATTTCGCTTTAACAGATCAAAGTATTATACGTGGGTAACACTGAAAATGTTAAGAACTGGCCAGTTACAAACATTGCTAATGAAAACTGTTTTGAATTTCAATTTTAGAACTCTTTGGTAACCTAATCTATACTAATCTATACTAATATCACAGTCTATATAGACTGTGCTAATGTTATAAAGCTCAAGAGTTTGTTTGTTTGTTTGTTTGTTTGAACGCGCTTATCTCCGGAAGTACTGGTTCGAATTGAAAAATTCTTTTTGTGTTGGATAGTCCATTTACTGAGGAAGGCTTTAGGCTATATAACATCACGCTGCAACCAATAGGAGCGAAGCATCAGTGAAAATAGTTGCAAAAACGGGAAAAAATATTAATATTAATCGCGATCATAATAACAGAAATTGACGCGCACGAAGTCGCGGGCAACAGCTAGTGTAGTATATAGCATTCATTTGTCATTTGTTTTTGTGAATTGGCGGCAAATCTGAAACTCTTGTTACACGTGAAAATGAACCTAACGCGAGAAAATTTTCGGTCAATGATTTGTATTGTCCTTTTAAACGTAGTCTACGTTCATTTATACGGAAGCGGAGCGGAGCTGGAGTGATCGTGAGTTCACCGATGAATCCACTGATTTACTCTGATTGGTCAGTCCACAGATAGATTTCGAGCACTGTGATCCTCTTCACTCCACACTTCGCTTCTGTGAAAATATATACGGCCTTAGATTGGATCTCGTTCCTTTCCAGTACCAGGTCTAGGAAGGTGGTAGGATAAGAGTATCAAGAGCTCTGTTGGTTTGGATCTCGGCTTAGGCCAGTCTAAGGGAAAGGGATTAGGCCCGTTACATCCTGATGCGTCGCCAACATTTTTTTGCTGATTTGTGAGTGTAGTAGAAGGCGACTAAAGGAGTATCGTTAAAAGTAGACGGCACAGGCTTCTCCCCTCCATTGGCTATTCTGCGATCGCCAACACGCCTTCCAAGCGCTGCGATTATGGCAGAAAATCCTCTTTTTGCAGATGAATATTTATTTATTTATTTATTATTTTTTTTATTTTTATTTTATTATAATTCAGTGCGCATGCTGGCTTACAGTGTGCCCAAAACGCTAGCATGCTAATTTATAAATCACAAGAATAAGATGATAAAAAAAATACATTACAATTGCAAATTAATAAATAAATATCAGATTGGTCAAATAGATAAGTCATGTCAAGATAAATTAAATGTAAAAATTAAAACAAGCAAAGTACAGAATGATATCAAATTAGTCACGATAAATAAATTATAATATGTCAAAATGTGATGTCAAAAATTGAAGGGCTTTGTAACAGAGTTGTCCAAAGCTGTCAGCAAATAAATCTGTATCGTAGTCATGAGCGAGCATATCCCCAATCAGTCGTATAGCACGAATAGTTGGCGCGTGCGCGGCGTACCTAGTGCGCGTCGGCGGCTGCCACAAAAGGCGCGGCCTCCGGCGCGGTGCCACCGTCCCCTCCGCATCACAGCCCAGACGCGTGGGAGCCAATAGCCCCACTCTACTAAGTATTAATGAGCTATCTATTCTATTGTGTATTATCGCCAAGTAGTGCACTATCATCTGCATAGCTCTCCTCAGTTTAAGAGAATCTAATCCCACCATGCCAGACACAAATAAGGATGGATATAAGTAAGGGTAGTAACCATATCTCCTCTTATACAGCCAACGTGCAAAGGAAACGGCCGAGGCTCCATACATTGTTTGCCCCAAAAGTTAAAATTCATGCGTCATGACCAAAACTAGATTTCTGGGTTTGTTTTTAAGTTTTATTTAAGAATATATAGTAATTCGAGCCGTAGATAGTGGGGTTTTAAAGTTAAATGATATTATAAAGATTGATAGGTTAGTCAATGCCATAGATAATTTTATACAACATAAGCAAGTTTAAAACTAAAATCTTAACAAAACTAACAATTTAGAGTATCAAAGTAATACACTCAGATACTTAAGTATATCTAAGTTGTTGTTTTTGGTTATTATGAGCAATTATGTGCATAATAAATAATATTCCGCTCGATCGACTATCATCGTAACTTAATAAACAATTAAATAGGGATATAAAATAAAATGCCGTTTGACGAAATACCATTTATTTTATTAAATCTTTGTCAATTAAAATGTCGTCAAGAAAAAGTCGCAGGTGGACTTAGTCCGTTTGAATTTAATCTTCGCCAAGATCACCATAACGTCTTAGCACCCAATACTCCTGCTACCCGATTTACAATTACAATAATGCTGTCTTCTGTATGTTCTGTTCTTACTGAATTGTGACATATAATAATTTAAAAAATAGACTTTACGGAAATGCCGAGAACTAATACGACCATGAATTAAAGGCCTAAATACGTCATCGCTATCAGGTACTTCCAATTCCTAATAATTTCAATGCTAAACAAACCACCTTCTCTAATGTAGGTATTCTTCATAATACGATGGCGCCTGTTTTATTTGGGATGTTCCTAAAGCTATCATCTCCAACAGACTTATTGACAAACTAGAAATGGTGTTTAGATGTAGTAAATGGGCACTAATGATTCGAAAATTGACTCAATGTCGTTGCAAGTTATTTTATATTACATAATTATTTATTATCCAAATTGAACCAACAAAATTCTTTATTATGACAGGCTAGACAGACCGGTCACAGAGAATACTTAACATTTAACCTTTCTGAAATAACATAGCAAAGGCATTTTTCTGTACGGCCGAGTAACGGTATTTTACGCGTTTTATTTGTTTTTATTTGAGAATTAAAGGCGAATACTTTTTATTAAGTGTGAGAAATATACATATAATCTGTAATTAGAATTATTTTGTTATTTAAATGTGTTTATCTTTATTATCCATGTAAGATATTTTTAACGAAACTTACCTTTGGCTGAAAGTCTGGTTGTCCGAGCCGTAAAAATGTTGACATTATATTTTGTTTTCGGAAATGATTGATCATTTTTAGATTCTTACATTCCTCTTTTCGTGGAAGTTTTATATCCCACTCAATAAGAATAATCTGAATATAAGTTTTGCAATTTTAATTTAATTTAAATATTTTCAAAAAAATATTGTCAGGTCTTCGTAAGTTTTTCTATAAACAAACACAAAACGACTTTGGGGCAATTTTCGGCCGTCTCTTTTGCGCTGTACTTTTTCTATCATGAGACTATATTTCTTCTCACAGGGATTCCATACAATGGCACCGTATTCGAGTTTGCTTCTCACGTAAGAATTGTACAGTACTAAAGCGGCACCCACTCCGTCAAACTGAGATGATGTGCGAATGACAAAGCCGAGCATCTTGCTGGCTTTTTTACATATAGTAGTCATATGGTTATGGAAGTCAAGTTTAGAATCTAATGTTAATCCTAAGTCCCGAATTTCGCTTACCCTTTCTAAGGGCGTGTCCAATAGATTATAATCGACATATAATGGGTAACGTTTACGCGTGAAAGTGATTGCTCTGCATTTATTGTTATTAAATGGAAGATGGTTTGCAACACTCCAATCCATAACCGCATTGATGTCCTTTTGTAATGCTAGACAGTCAGATGGATCGCCCACACAAAGACTCAATTTGAGGTCATCTGCGAACAATAGACATTTAGATTTGATCACGTTGTTCGGCAGGTCATTAATGAAAATTAGAAAAAGCAATGGCCCTAGCGTACTTCCCTGACTCACCCCGGATCTCGTGAAGTAGTCACAAGATATAAATGATCCCACTCTAACAAACTGACGTCGATCACGCAAGTAATTTGCAAAAAACTTCACGAGTTCCGGAGCAAAGCCCATCACCACCAACTTACGTAACAAGATGTCATTATCGACCAAGTCGAATGCCTTCCTGAAATCGAAGTAGGCAGCATCCACCTGCCTACCAGCATCTAACTCAGCATATGTATAGTCAAGTTGAGCTACAAGATTAGTAGTGGTAGAACGACCACTCCGAAAACCGTGTTGACTATCATGCAATAGATGCTTGGTTTGCTTATTAATTTGTTGGCTTAAAACAGTTTCAAAAATCTTAGCAAATACTGATAGAATTGCAACTGGTCTAAAAGACGATACATCATTTCCACCATCAGTCTTAGGAACTGGAGTAACCCTAGAAACTTTCCAAATTTCAGGGTACTTACACTGAGACAGTGACAAATTAATGAGATACAGAAGCGGCGTCTCGAAAGCCAATATGCAGTCCTTAGCTAGAAATACAGGGATACCGTCAGGACCTGCCGATGATCTCGGTTTAAGCCGCCTTATTGCTACATTTAAGATGATATTGTCAACTGTATTTATAGAAACATAGTTGGCGTCATATTGACCGTCTACGGCCCGCGCCGCATCAACATGGTCCAATAGAGGCTCCTCGCTCTGGTACACCGAACTGAAATAGTCAGCAAAAGCGTCAGCAGCGGCCTGTCCAACAACTTCGATCCCATCGGCTGAATAGACATTCATACGCTGCCTGTCACTCTTCCTATCCTTAACATACTCCCAGAATTTGGTTGGATCTTTAATTATATTTTGTTCTGTCATATGTAAGTGCTGCTTATACGCATTGTCAATCAGATTTTTAACATGCCATCTATAATATTTAAATAATTCCTTATTGATGTCCTTGCCTTCAGCTTTAAACCGTTTCAAGTAATAATATTTTTTCCGTATATTACTTATAATGTCTGTATTAAACCATTTTGGATATAAGTACTTAAAATCTGGCATATATCGGGATTTAGTTGGAACGTACTGACGAATACAATTATAAAGACGTTGATAAAATAACGCCACAGCGTCGTCAATGTCTGTTATAACAAACATATCCGACCACTCTAAGCTTTTTAATGCTGAATATAAGCCCTGAAAGTCAGCCTTACGCCAATTCCAGTCGGTGGCTCCAGTGCGTTGTGTCGGTGGCGGAGAGGGCGGCGACCTAAGCGCGCCACACTGAATCCTGAGCGTCACCTCAAGCGGGGGGTGGTATTTATCCATAGGTACTAAGGGCTCAAAGCCCTCGGCCACTTTGACTTGCTCAGGGTTATAATCACTCAATACGAGATCTAACATACCGCCCCATTTGTTAAACACAACGTTATGCTGCTGTAACGCACAATAGTCACAAAAATAATCAAAATTTGACTTAACATTTACGGTACAGGAGTTTAAATTAAAATCACCTAGTATTAAGACATTCAGAGACGAGTATGTAACAGCAGCATTTTCAATACAAGTGAGAACATTAAGATAGAGATTGTCACTACAATTTGGAGATAGATAAACGACACAACATAGAAACCTTTCGACATTTTTACCACCAATAATAGCGAAAAGCAGTTCCATATCGGATACAAACCCGTCAACATTCGTCACTCGTTGTACCGTATAGCAGTTGCGGACTGCGAGAAGCACTCCCCTCCACCCTACGTCACCTGCGCTGTCTTTGCGCACTACTACATAATCTGGAGTAAATAATTCACCGTCCGATACGGAACTGGTCAAAAAGGTTTCAGTCAAAGCTACTACGTCATAATTACATTGAATCAAATTGTTTCTAAAAGTATTAGTTTTAGAGCGTAAACCTCTTACATTTTGGTAATAAAAATTTAATTTAAGCACTTTTTTCCTTGGCGCGAAAGTTCTGTCGCCATGGCTTTACACAAATGTCTTCAGCCCAGTTATTAGGTGACATTACATTATCAGCAAATTTAGACGGGACACCCAGCTTGAACGATGAGTAACGTCCCCTAGATTTAAGTTCTTCCACTGTGCAATCATTGTTTCCACTAATAGAGTGGAGATGATCACGCACTTGCTCCACAGTGGTACCCTCCTGGACATAAAAAAGATGCAAATACCTCCACCTCTCTGATGCACGCAATGTAGTTTTTCCTGGCGCTGCAGTTCCGCGAAGCACGCCGGGCAATGATGTACGTCCAGCTTTACGTCTCACCTGTATCCACCCCTCAGGGTCAGTTTGTTCTGTGTTGTTTTTGGGACCAGGAATTGCTTCATGGCTCGCACTTAAGAATAGGGTGTCATGATCAGTAGCAGGAGCAGTAACCGGCGCTGAAGAAGAGGTTGGTGTGTTTGTTTTAGGGGGTCGGTTAACTTTAACGGGAGCTCCCTTGTTTTCCTGCAGGGCTCCAAAATCTACAGGCTTAGTCTTAGACTTCTTCCCACCACCTAAGTTTGATGGGTGCTGCTGCACCACAACTGCATTGGGATGTGGTGATGATACACTTTTGTTTTTATCAATTACTTGAATACTTTCTTCTAATTTATCAATTTTACTGGTTAGATTGCTAATTTTTTCAAATACTAAGGTCTTGAATTCATTAAATTGCTCAGTAAGTAGTGTGCAAATTTCCGTGGTAAGGCGCGACTCGAAGTCGTGTTGCATTTGTTTTATTTCTTGCACTACAGGAGCCATATTAAAGGGTTCGGAGTCGCTCTTCACCACTATTTTTGTAGGGCGCTTGGTATTTCGAATCGTAATATTATCTGGGCTGTCCATAGATACGTCCAAACAATTACCAACGGCAGTAGTGTCATGGCTCAGCTGGCTCAGCGGCTGGCGCACAGGCGTATGAGAATTATCGTGCTTGGGCATTTTGCCGCGGCATTCGCAACATATCCACATCTTTTTAAATTCAGATGTCATTGCAACAAATACGTGTTCATTAAAATTAGCACACAAAATATCATAATATTTTTTACATTTGGCGCACCTCATATACGCGCTGTTTTCCATAATTACTCCGGTACAGCCCGAGCAGTTTACTTGGCGTGACGTCATTATACACTCAACTACTGAGCGGTCGGCTGGATAGCAACCTACGTAGGCAGCAAACGCACTTAGATTCGGCAAGCTTCGTGATTTATCGGGGGATGCCACCCGTGTCGCTCGGCTCCAGCGCAGCAGGTGGAATCGTGCGCGCTCGGGTTGTCAATCGGGCGGGATCGGATGCAGTGGTCAGCTGTGCGCATAACAGGTGCCCTTGTTGTGGTAGGTCCGGTTCACAGCCGTTACTTATTCACTTTGGCACTAATTATGGTCATATCTCACGAACTGATTAGCCGATTTTTAAACGGAATACGCCAGTGTACAGTTGGGAGCGTAAGCTCAATTATGGTTTAAATTTCACTGTCCAAGTCAGACTTTTTCACGGCTTAGGGAAACAACAAATACGGATCGACAAAGGAACGTACGTTCGCGTTCGCGTTAGCTTTGAAAGAAGACTACATTTACTATTCGGAAGACCAACAGCTAATGCAACTGATAGAAATACTGGGACAGAGTCTCCCACTATTTCCATTGCGGGCGGCGACAAAAATTCTCAATGTCTCTTAAGAATTTTATTTATCAGTCATTTAACAGGCCATCAAAAATATTAAAGTGGAAACAGATTCTCAAATAACACATCTGCGTTTTTTTTCCGCAAAAGAAATAACGCGATAATTTTGAAAAAATGCTAGTCCCACTTTTTCTAGTGTATATTTCGATGGAAATAGTGGGATACACCCGCGCAACAATAGAGACTAGGCGAAAATACATTAAGCATCGAACACATCGAGTTAAATAATGCTTATTATAGAGTATGTCCAGTACACTCACTACTGTACTGACGTAAGTTGTTGACTACCTATGTATGTACTATTTTTAAGTTTTGGTTTTCTATGGTAAAATTGTGACGTTCTGAGCCACAGAAGGAAGGTGGGTCAATGAAATTCTAGTTAGTTATAGAATAAAGTATAATTGTCTGTTTCCTCCTAGCACAAGGTGACCGGTTGCGACTATAGAGGGTACACTGACCTGCCGAGATGGTGGTCTAACGGTCTCCGCGACTTGGAGCGCTGTCACAGCTGGTGATGTCAGCAGGTGCAAGGCCGGCGTGGTAATAGTCAGCACGGCTTAGGCGTAGCAAAGGTCCTGGAAGCCCAGACAATAGGCATTACACTCAGGTTCAACAGCTGACCACTTCGGCCAAGTACAGTGACCTCTAATTAAATCACCAAGCAGCTCAAGCGGTCTAATGAGAACAGTTACAGCGTAGAATAATCATTTATTATGAGAACTCACCCCAGCGGGATCCAGAAATCACATAGATTTGAATATAAACTTATTTCTCCTAATAATCGTAAGCTCGTAGGTAGATACGGATAGGCAATCGACTAGCGAGGCGCACGGACTCCGCGTCTCACGTCTAAAAATGGTCTGCGGCCGTAGGAAACCGAAGGATGCGCAAGCGCTCCCGAATCCTTCCGATCAGAGGCTTCGGAGCATATCGGCATCCGCTAGAAGGGTCTCTCACGGACTCGCTACGCCGATCAAAACCTTTTCGCAATAATCATTACGGATGGGTTCCGTACCATATTAGTTTTATAAGATTTTATGAGAATTATTACTTTATAGCGTTAGTTAACTATTTATTAGGATTATTTAATTGTATTAGTTATTAAGTTCTACACAGTATTAAAATGTTGTTTTATAACTAAATTTGCTATAAATTGTGTTGCGTTGTATCTAGCTAGTGTACAACGTTACAGTACCCCGCCGCAAATAGAAGGGTTTTACGTACCTATCTTAGGTGTTAAACGGAAAATCCTTCTGCCCTGTAGTAGAACTTAGTATGATAAGAGTCCCTATTGTGCGTAGTTTATTAATTTTAAATCTTTTATATACATCCTATAGAATTACCAGTTTCATCCGATAGCTCGTATACAAGTGGTGACTTTTTATCAATGACCTTGCATTTTATAAATTTTGGTGCTAACTTTTTGCTAAATTTTTTATCTTTTTCACTTTGATTAAAAGTCCTCTTCCACACGACATCCCCGATATTGAATTCAGCCGGTTGTTGGCGCAAGTTGTGAGTTTTACTATTCCTAGAATGAGCTTGTAGCAATAGTGACTGTACTTTGTTAAAAATACCAGAAAGAAAGCCCAAATTTTCGGCATATGCATCTCGTGGTTGGTAACCGACATCATCGCACTTTGCATCCAAGTAATGGGATCCACATGCGACTAGCTCACGACCGTAGACGAGAAATGAAGGAGTATAGCCTGTAACCTCATTTACGGAGCTGTTTATCGCGAACTGAATTTGGGGTAGAAGCTGATCCCATCCACGATGGTCATTACCATCAATAAAGGTCGAAACAGTTGTCATAATTGTCTTGTTATATCTTTCAACGGTATTGACGTGCGGTGAGTATTTAGGCGTGTAATGTACGTTAGGTATCCTATATTTCGCAATCATATTCTTTAGAGTAGCGCTAACAAACTGCTTTTCATTATCCAAGACTAATGTGGAATGAATACCATGCACAAAAAATACTTTTCCTTCCAGCAATTTAGTGACTATTTCGGCAGTGGCAAGTCTTATAGGGAACAATACGCAGTATTTGCTTAAACAACACATGACGACGAAGATGTAGACATTTTGTTTCCTTGAGGGAGGTAGTGGTCCTACAAGGTCAATGCTGACAGTTTGAAATGGCCTCGAACACACCTTTGGCCGACCCATTTCACCTAGGGGAGACTGAGTTTTATGCTTGTGAGAGATACAGGCATCGCAAGATGAAATGTATTTTACGACGTCAGAATGCATTCCTGGCCAATAATACCGAAGTGTTAGTCGCTTGTATGTCTTGAAAACCCCTAAATGTCCTGCTATTGGCTCTGAGTGGTTGTTTTTAATTACGGAGGTTCTTTTTTCTAACGGAACAACCTCTTTCCACTCAAATTCTTTACGTAAAGAGCATTCAGTTTTCATCAATCTAAACAGCTTTTTATTTTTAATAATGTAATTTGGAAAGGATGAAGACGAATTTTGACAATTATTATATATATTTAAATACCATTGATCAGCGGTCTGTAGATGATCGTGAGCATCAGGATCGTCATTGATCGCGCAAACAGGACAAACGCGAGAAAGTGCATCTGGAATCACATTATCTGATCCACGACGGTGTGTAACTTCAAAGTTATAAGCCGATAGACGCACACCCCAGCGAGGTAGACGTCCAGTAGGGTTATTTAAATTCAAAAACCATTTTAATGCAGAATGGTCAGTATAAACCGTAAATTTTAGGCCATTATCAAGATAACACCGCCAATGTTCAATTGCCACCAGAACTGCTAAAGCTTCCCTTTCGGTAATGCTATAGTTTCTTTCAGCCGCAGACAACGATTTACTCATGTATGCTATAGGAAGTTCCACACCGTCAATCGTTTGAGTGAGCAGGGCTCCGACACCATAATCACTCGCATCGGTGTGAACTTCAAAGGGCTTATCGTAGTCTGGGCAAGATAATATTGGGGCAGATATAAGGCATTCCTTTAATTTGGTGAAAGCGTCTTCGCACTCTTTCGTCCAAATAAATGGGTTAGCTTTTTTACTGGTAGAAGTTAGTCTATTTAGGGGTCCTGCAATAGAGCTAAAGTTAGGTACAAACCTTCGGTACCAGGATGCAGTTCCCAAAAATCTCTTGACTTCCTTCTTATTAGTAGGAGTAGGAAAATTGAGAATGGCCTCGACCTTACCAGGGTCCACATGCAAACCTTTAGAGTTAACTATGTACCTTAAATATTTTAGTTCGTTTCGGAAAAATACTGACTTTTCAAGGTTTATAGTTAAGTTGGCAGATTGTAGCTTTTTGTATACTTTCGTTAGGAGATTAATATGGCCTGAAAAGTCGCCAGAAATTAAAATGATGTCATCAAGGAAGACAAAAACTGAATTTTCGAATTCAGGGCCATAAAATAGTTGATCTACCAACCTCTGCTGTGTAGCTGGTGCATTAGTCAAACCAAAGGGCATGGTGACGAATCTAAATGTTCCACAAGTAGGTACATAAAATGCTGTCTTGTCTCGATCGCTGTCAGCAATCGGCGTCTGCCAGAATGCTTTTGAAAGATCGATACTACTTATGTACTTAGCATTTTTAAGGTTGTCTAAGATTTTTGAAACGTAGGGTAATTTGTAGGCATCCTTTCGGGTGACTGAATTAATTTAACGCTATCCAGGCAAAACCGCAACTTACCATCTTTTTTTGGGGTAAGCAGAACCGGAGATGACCAAGGGCTTTCGCACGGCTCAACTACGCCTAGCTGTATCATTTTATCCAGCTCCTGGCATATTATGCGTAATTTTTCGGGAGGCAATCTATAATAACGGTGTCGTATTGGTGGTGTTTCCCCGGTATCTATGCGGTGTTCAATTATATGTGTTCGACCTAGGCCTGCTACTTCATAAGATATAGATTTGAATTTTTCTATGACGTCATTAGCAGTGGTTTGTTCGGCAGAAGAGAGTTCATTAAAGGAGTGTAGCATGACAGTGGATTTTTCAATTGTAGAAACTTGTTGGTTAGAATTAGATAGGGAAATAGATTCGGAAAATTTAGGCAGTAGTTTAAATTTTTTCAAAAAATCCACTTTTAAAATCAATTCTGACGTCACAGAAGGTATAATGTAGGTTTTTAAAATATGCATTTGACCTTCGAAAAACACAGGTAGGTTAATATAGCCCTTAGTAGTTAGTGTATGGCCTCCAGCAGTTACAAATGATAAACATTTATCACCTTCACAAATTGTTAGACCTGTAGAAGTGATTACATCTAAATGTGAATTGTTTCCAAGAATTGACACAGCTGAACCCGAGTCCAACAATCCACAAAATGACAGTTCACCCACATTGATTGTGACGTAGGGACGTAAATCACCTTCTGGCTTTTGGTTAAAGATTGTTGCGATAGAATAGCTAGAAAAGTACGTTTTGATTGTTTGTAACCAATTTTGCCAATCATTTTTATCAAAGTTAGAGTTCTTAGTTGTACCGCAACAATCTTGCCTTATTAGTTTTTTTGGGTTATTGTAGGCTCGCATTTAGGACATTCCGGAAAAGTGTAATCTTTCAGACCACATTTAAAACATATAGGGAAACGGTCTTGTTTGCATTGTTTTAACGAGTGGTCGTCACTTCGGCAACGTGGGCAGAACAATTTACGGTTAGAATTACCAGGGGTTGATTCCACTGCCGCAATAGGCACGCTATTTGAAATGGTATTCTTGTAATTATTCGAGCTGTTAGTAGCAAAATTTTTATTGTTTTTAGTATCATAGTTATTCCTGTAAAAAGTAGTTTTAGGTTCAGATCTTACATACGCTAGGTCAGGTGCCAAGGTACCATTATTAACTCTTGGAGGTTCTCGGAATTGTGAAGATAAACCTTGAATTTTTTCATAATTTAGACAAAGTTGACGAAGTGTCATAATGGAATCTATGCCAGTAATGCATGAAGCCAGAACAGCTGAGTAACGTGGACGTGTTATGCAACAGAGTTTCCAATTTATCTTGTTCCGGCAAGGGTTTAGTCAGGCGTCAAAACAGTTCCGACATAATAGCCAAATAGATGATTATATTTTCCTGATCACCCTGCGTCCTGTTTCGAATCTCCGACATAAGCCTATAGTCATAGTCAACCGGACTAAAATCCCGTACAAGTAGCATATTATTAATTGTTCCCAATCAGTCACAGAGTCGCTTACACTGCGATACCAGTGTAACGCATTACTGGTAAAAATTTCAGACGCGTACATTAATAATTTATTTGAGGGTAGATTTCGAGCAGTTTTATACTCATTCATTCTCTGAACGAACGCGGGAACGCAACTTTTACCGTCATATTTTATTTTACAGTCGTTAGCCTGTGAATGATCGCAGTGAATAGATATCGTTGACGAACCACTGTGGGAAGAAGAAGGTTGTGCGTAGTTTGTGCTCTCTGATGTGATATTTTGTGCTAGCTCCGATTTATTAATGGATTTAAATTGTTTTGAAACTGTATCAAACTCTTTGCAAGCTGATTTTACGGTACTATCTGATTCATCCATCCTTTTCAGGCGATAGTAGATATGATTATGCAGGGATATAGTTCTTTGAGATAAACTATGATCATATTTTCCTTGTAAAGTGGTAACCCGCGCAGCGAGCTCATTGATAGACACCATAACGCTCTTACAGTCTTCCGAAGCCTCTAGACCTGACTCCGTTATATCATCGTTAGGTACCAATGATATTACTGTACAATCTACTTACTTAATAGTATTATTGTAATGTCAGTGTTATACAAAATATTAGTTTGAAAGTTCACCAATAGATGTCGCTGTGCAAAGATAGATCGCGGTAGCGAGTCGATTTTGTAATTGTACTAGTAGTAAGGATTGGTGTTAGCTAAAATGACTATCCGTCAAGGCAATAAACCGTTGATTGCGAAGTTGGCTTTTATTTTGAGCAAAGCGACCTAGCATTCCCTTGACTGACCTCCTAGGCTACCTAGGGTTTATTCATGGTCCTTCAAGGCCGGTAAGGTTTTGCCAGACCGAAACCGGAAGTCGTTCTAGCGGTGACGCAATTTTTGGAGCATTAGACGTTGTGAGGTGGTAGCACCTAGCTGGTGGAGGAGCAGGTTCCTGAGGAGTTGGAGCTGCTGCAGCAGGGGTTCAAGCTTGGTGGTGAATCCGGCTTTGGACTTCGGGACGGCGCTGGTGTTGGTTGGAAGGTGCCGTCAGGATTTAGTTTTGGTGCGGAGTGACGTCACGAGTGAGTAAAAAAGACAAAAACTGTGAGTGCTATTTCTTATTAATGTGTCAAGCGAAATTGAACCTTATAACTTTGTGGTAATTGACTTTGATAATTTGGTGGTTTGACAATTTTGGTATACCAATTTGAACCTTATTCGTTAGTGAAATTTAACTTGGAAATTCGGAGTGAAGAAATCTCAAGATTTGGGACTTAGAAAATTTTCGATTCTTCTGTATTAACTTAGCCTAATTTTAAACTCTTAGAATAATTTACATAGTTCATTAACATAGTCTAATTTTTAAGAAAAGTGGTTCTGACGGGGAACCTATGCCCGATTTTTAATTTTCTCGGAACACTTAGAAAATTTTTACTGTTTTTAGAAATATAAACTTTATTACTTGGCAGTGGGTAAAATTTATAGGTTGTTAGAACTTGGGAAATTTTAAAGTGTTTATAGTTTTGAATAATAATTAATTGATTTATTTAGTATAATTTTAAATTATAATTGCACATTTTTTTTATTTATTTGCCTTTTGTTTTATTCACCTTTTAAAAATGGATTCTGAAATAAACTTGCAAATTGATAATTATGAAAAGATTTATAAGGCGAATGTGAATTATAAGAAATCACCGAAAGACCGTATTACTATTGAATATTGTGAAACTAGATTGGAATCTTTAGAGACATTGTGGGCTGAATTTTCTAAAACACATAGAGTTCTTGTAAAAGACTATGGAGCCGAGTTGAAACAGCATGAATATTCTAAAAAAGATATTTACGATTTGACTGAAGATATTTACACCCAATACAAGACGGAACTTAAATCTAAAATTAAATCGTTTTCGAATGTAAATTGTTCTCAGGTCAAAGATAGTGGGGAATCTCAGGGATCTAGGCCAGATGCATTTAAGTTACCAAAAATTGTAATTCCTACTTTTTCAGGAAAATACACGGAATGGATCACTTTTCGTGATTTGTTTACTTCTTTGATCCATAATAATTCAAAACTAGATAATGTGCAAAGAATGCACTACTTAAAAAGTTCATTATCTGGGGAAGCTGATCAGCTACTTAGGCAAATACCAATATCGGAAGCTAACTATGACCGATGTTGGAGTCAGTTAAAAACGAGATATGATAATAAACGTTACTTATCTCACTTTATTTTGAAACGATTGCTTAGTCAGAGAAATATTGCTATCGAATCTGCAGTTGCTTTAAAAGAATTAATTGACACGACTAACGATTGTTTGAGCGGATTGGCTAATTTGGGTATTGATACTAGCAATTGGGATACAATTGTTATACATATTTTATGTTTAAAACTTGATGCCGAATCAAGGAAACAATGGGAATTTAACATAACTAATAGTACTCCATCAGAAGAATTGCCTACATATAATAAATTTGTTGAATTTTTAACTAATCGGTACAGAGCTCTTGAATTTTTGGACACTAAAGTAGGGTCCAACAGGTATCAGCCAAATAGTAATTTAAACCAGAATAATAATATTGTAAAATTTAAATCGATGCATACTACTACAAAAATTCAGTGTGTATTTTGCTCAGAGGCCCATAAAATAAGTGCTTGTAGGAAGTTTGCAAATGAAAATGTTGACCACCGTCGTAACTTTGTACAATCGAACAATTTATGTTACAATTGTTTAGGAGCCAACCATGGGGCAAAGGCTTGTCAGTCAAATATAAAATGTAAGTTGTGCCATCGTAGACATCACACACTTCTGCATCCAAGATCTACGGAGAACGCACAGTCTAACGTTGCTCAGGTCAAGTCACAGGGAAAGGATAGTCCAAAAAAGGTGGAGCCTGATTACGAGGCAGGTATTGTTGCATGTAATTTTTCGACAGGATCTGTGAAACAGGTATTGTTAGCAACGGCTCTAATCAATACCGAGTCGAAAAACGGCAGCAATCATATAATGAGGGCCTTGTTAGATCAAGGGTCTCAGGGGAATTTTGTTACCGAATCTGCGGTAAACGATTTGAAGTTAAGAAAAACCCCCATAAGCGGCAAAATTTTGGGTGTGGGTGGGGAGAAAGGAATGATCTCAAAAGCCATGGTTAACATGAAGATAAAATCGAGATTAGATCCCAGCTGGAGTGTTACAGTACAAGCTTATGTTCTGAAATCAGTTACTTCTTTCCTTCCGAGTAGGAAAATCGATCAACTTGATTTTGCAGAATTTAAAGGAATAGAACTCGCTGATCCAGATTACGACCGGCCTAATAAAGTAGATGTGTTATTGGGTGCGGAAGTATTTAGTCAGATAATTCAAGAGGGAATTAGAAAAGGCCCACAAGGATCACTCCTAGCTCAATCCACCACCTTGGGTTGGATTTTATCAGGTACTGCGAAATCATCAGTTTGTCAAAATGGAGGGGTCTTGGCATTGCATTGTCAGTTAGAAGAAGGGAATGAAATTCTGAAAAAATTTTGGGAGTTGGAATTAGACATAGGTTTAACAAAAGAACATATTTATACCGCGGAAGAATTGAAATGTGAGCAAATTTTTAAAAATACCACTTCCAGAGATAAAACAGGTAGATACATAGTTAGATTTCCGTTTAAAACTGAAGATCCTAGTTGTAAAAGAGGAGAAACAAGAAACATAGCAATTAATAGATTTAAAGGGCTGGAAAAAAGATTCGAAAGGAACAATAAATATAAAGAAAGTTACAAAGCAGTCATCAATGAGTATTTGGAAAACGGTCACATGATTGAAGTTAAGAAACCTGATATGGAAATAGATGAATCGGTGTATTTGCCTCATCATGCGGTAATAAGAAATGATAAGGATACTACCAAGCTGAGAGTAGTATTTAACGCCTCTCAAGCAGGAAAAAATGGAGTTTCCCTTAACGATGATCTGTTAGTTGGACCAACCATTCAACCAGATTTAAGACATTTAGTAATGCAGTGGAGATTACCGCGAATTTGTCTTACGGCGGATATTGAAAAAATGTATCTACAAATATTGGTACACGAAGACGACACAAACTTTCAAAGGCTAGTATGGAGGAATAATCCGACCGAAGCAATCAAGGATTACAAATTGCTGAGAGTAACGTTTGGGAATGCTTCGGCACCCTTTTTGGCAGTTCGTACACTACAGCAAGTCGCGGTGGATGAGGGTCACAAATATCCTTTAGCTGCTGAAAAGGTTCAAAACAATTTTTATATGGATGATATGATGTGCGGGTGTGAATCTGTAACAGAAGGAATAGAGTTATACACACAAATGAAAAGTTTATTAAATGAAGCAGGATTTAAATTACAAAAATGGGCCAGTAATAACGAAGAGTTGCTAAAAATGATAAAGGAAAAAGAACATGAAAAAGAAAAGGAAGAGTTTAAGGATGGGATCAATATAAAAATGGATGAGGTGATGAAAATTCTTGGACTAACCTGGGAGCGTCACAGTGATCATTTCCGGTACAGAGTCGATCTTCCAGAGCTATTGCCACCTATAACTAAACGAAAAATAATCGCAGATATATCACGCCTTTTTGATCCTTTAGGATGGGTCACGCCGTGTATAATAGTCGCGAAAGTTCTGATTCAGAAGCTGTGGATAGCTGGAATAAACTGGGATGAAGAAGCACCGAAGGAATTATTAAGTGAATGGTGTACTTACCGGAATGATCTCAAGGGTATGACAGAGGTGAGAATTCCAAGATGGCTTGGGACGACGACAGGTGACGTTCAGAGGGAACTCCATGGGTTCTGCGATGCCTCAAAGGTAGCGTATGCTGCAGTAGTGTACCTTCGAATACTTGATGCATCAGGAAAAATCCATGTAGCATTGATTGCTGCAAAGTCTAAGGTAGCTCCAATTAAACAAGTATCCATACCCAGATTGGAGCTATGCGGGGCGGTGGAGCTCACGAGATTAATGGTCGATACAGCCAAGGTGTTAAAAATTGAGAAAACTCACTTACATGCGTGGACCGATTCCACCATTGTATTAGCTTGGTTAAATAGCTTACCCTGTCGGTGGAAAGTTTTCGTTGCCAACCGAGTTGCGGAAATTCTTACCTCAATAGATCCTCATCAATGGTCACATGTGAGTACACAAGAAAATCCAGCGGACTGTGCTTCCAGGGGAGTATCACCTTCTGAGCTAAAAGATAAATCTTTGTGGTTTAATGGTCCAGATTTCCTAAAATTAAAAAATATTATGTACAAGAAGCCTTCGGAGTTAATTACTACAATAGAATCGGTTAAGGTCCACAACACAATTAAAGAAGAAGATTATTTCGAAAGATTCTCAAAATTAAGCAGATTAGTGAGAGTAACAGCATATTGTCTTCGATTTTTGCAGCTTAATAAACAGGAACTTAGGAAGAAGAATACATTTTTAACTTCGGAAGAAATAAGAAGGGCATTGGAGGCTTGCATTAGAAGAGACCAAGTAAAATATTTTAAGGAAGAAATAGAAGCTATTAAAAAGGATATTCCAATTAAAAGTAATGTATTAAAATCTTTAAATCCAACAGTAGACGACAAAAACATAATGAGAGTCAGCGGGAGATTGGAAAATTCGCGAATGACATCAAGTCGTAAGCACCCAATTGTTATGGCCAAAAATTCAAAACTTACGGCTTTGTTGATTGCAGATGCTCATCAACAAACGCTCCACGGAGGTCCGCAGTTGATATTAAACTATCTGCAGAGTCATTACTTTATAATAGGTGCTAAACATTTGGTAAAATCTCACGTGAGAAAGTGCGTGGAGTGCGTCAAAAATAAAGGACGGACCTACCAACAATTAATGGGACAACTTCCAGCAGTACGAGTCACTCCGGCTCGCCCTTTCCTACGTAGCGGTGTGGATTTCGCTGGTCCGGTCCAAATGCGCACTGCCAGAGGTCGTGGCTATAAATCTTATAAGGGATACATATGTCTGTTTGTATGTATGGCTACCAGGGCTGTACACGTGGAGGCCGTCAGCGAACTCACATCACATGGCTTCCTTCAGGCTTTTAAAAGGTTTGTCTCACGTAGAGGTCGCTGCGAGGACATCTGGAGCGACAATGGGACAAATTTTGTTGGAGCAGCTGGGGAAATCCAAAAACTTTTTTCCAATGAAAAAGATAGCATTTTGCCTGCTATCGCTGAACAGTTGGCTACCAACAATACAACGTGGCACTTTATCCCGCCGCACGCGCCTAATTTTGGAGGACTTTGGGAGGCTGGGATTAAATCGGTGAAGTTCCATCTGAAACGAGTAATTGGAACTTCAACCTTGACATATGAAGAGATGTCCACAGTCTTAGCACAGGTAGAGGCTTGCTTGAACTCGAGACCTTTATCGAAACTAAATGGAGATCAAGAAGACGCAGCCTTGACTCCAGGCCATTTTCTGGTAGGAGAACCTCTGATCACAGCTCCCGACCGCAATTATGAGACCTCAAATATAAGCTCACTTAGGCGATGGCAGTACACTCAGCGCATGATCCAAGAGTTTTGGCGTAAGTGGTCGAAAGAATATTTAAACCAATTCTTTCATAGATACAGATGGTCGACTCAAATGCCACAGCCTAAAGTGGGAGACATAGTACTAATAAAAGAGGACGGCCTTCCCCCATGCCGATGGTTATACGGTAAAGTCGTAGATGAGCATCCCGGTCAAGATGGAATTACGAGGGTGGTCACATTGAAAAGCAAAAATTCTTTCATTAAACGCCCTTCAAATAAACTGTGCATTTTGCCAGTAACAGAATAAACATGTATGATTTTAATTTAGATTACTGTTAGTTTAAGTTATTGATGTTATACATTTGTTAAATTTTAATTTAAGTTAAATTTTAATTTAAAATTTATACTTTTATACTTTTGTTATTTTTTTTATCTTTATACACTGTTAACTGGTGATTGTAAAATTATTACTTCTTTATTTCTATTGTTTAACTTATACGTGTATCAAGACAGTATTTTGATGGATTGGTAGGGGATTTTATATTTACTTGAATTTAAAACTTTTATACTTAAGCTAGTTTTATATATGTTTTGATCTACTTTTGTTTAGACTACACAATCCTTAAATTAGTTTTATATTTTTTGTTTTACAAAAAGAACTATTGTATTTTACCTCGTGGTTATGTAAACCTAGCAAGGACAAATTAAATTTATTTATTTACCTTAGAAAAGGACAAAGTAGCAATTTGTCCTTGGTGGGCAGTAAATGTACAATCTACTTACTTAATAGTATTATTGTAATGTCAGTGTTATACAAAATATTAGTTTGAAAGTTCACCAATAGATGTCGCTGTGCAAAGATAGATCGCGGTAGCGAGTCGATTTTGTAATTGTACTAGTAGTAAGGATTGGTGTTAGCTAAAATGACTATCCGTCAAGGCAATAAACCGTTGATTGCGAAGTTGGCTTTTATTTTGAGCAAAGCGACCTAGCATTCCCTTGACTGACCTCCTAGGCTACCTAGGGTTTATTCAATTACTGTATTTATTTGTTTACGCAACCCTAAAACAGTGGTAGCCGGTTCGTCGCCTCTAATAAGTACCTCGTACGTTAACTCGTGTTTATTCAAACTAAAATACTTGATAGGGTGAGTTCCCATGATTAAAGGCAACAACAATAATAAGTTAATAAAATAAAGATAAAAGCAGCAGAAAGCGGACACAGCACTATGCTACAATTACCACTCCCAATATTCGAAAACTTATTCTATCGATAGAATGTAGGTAGAATTAACAATTTTTTAAATCTGTGTATGTACAAAAAATTAACAGTGAGTTCTTCTCTTTACAATAAACTAACTACAGTACGATTTGGTGTTTTATTTATTATCTACAGTTTGATTTTTATTTATTTATTTTTAAATTAATTATATTGCAAGCACAATAACTTTTTTTTTAATGCGAATTGTTACGTATTCCACTTGAATATTACGCTTTATAGTTACAGTCGTAATAAAGTTACGTATTTGTGCAGTGCTTTTAAAATTAAGTACATAGAATAACAATCATTTTGCTACGTAACAGTTTACAATTTAATCCCTCGATCGTGAGTTATTCCAGACACAATTGAAATCAATTGTTATCGCGGCAGGCGCGTGCCTCCTGGGGGTTGAGGGATTAATTGATTGATACACACAATAGTACAAAACATAAGCAGGACGTACCAGTTCACTGTTGTAGTAGACACCTCCTCGTTCACAACAATAGATTTTGCCGGCTGAGTGCTAGATGGTGGAGTAAACCAATACACCAAGTGCTATTCGGAAACAAGACTAATACACACGTTAAGGCGCCACTGTGACGTTCTGAGCCACAGAAGGAAGGTGGGTCAATGAAATTCTAGTTAGTTATAGAATAAAGTATAATTGTCTGTTTCCTCCTAGCACAAGGTGAACGGTTGCGACAATAGAGGGTACACTGGCCTGCCGAGATGGTGGTCTAACGGTCTCCGCGACTTGGAGCGCTGTCACAGCTGGTGATGTCAGCAGGTGCAAGGCCGGCGTGGTAATAGTCAGCACGGCTTAGGCGTAGCAAAGGTCCTGGAAGCCCAGACAATAGGCATTACACTCAGGTTCAACAGCTGACCACTTCGGCCAAGTACAGTGACCTCTAATTAAATCACCAAGCAGCTCAAGCGGTCTAATGAGAACAGTTACAGCGTAGAATAATCATTTATTATGAGAACTCACCCCAGCGGGATCCAGAAATCACATAGATTTGAATATAAACTTATTTCTCCTAATAATCGTAAGCTCGTAGGTAGATACGGATAGGCAATCGACTAGCGAGGCGCACGGACTCCGCGTCTCACGTCTAAAAATGGTCTGCGGCCGTAGGAAACCGAAGGATGCGCAAGCGCTCCCGAATCCTTCCGATCAGAGGCTTCGGAGCATATCGGCATCCGCTAGAAGGGTCTCTCACGGACTCGCTACGCCGATCAAAACCTTTTCGCAATAATCATTACGGATGGGTTCCGTACCATATTAGTTTTATAAGATTTTATGAGAATTATTACTTTATAGCGTTAGTTAACTATTTATTAGGATTATTTAATTGTATTAGTTATTAAGTTCTACACAGTATTAAAATGTTGTTTTATAACTAAATTTGCTATAAATTGTGTTGCGTTGTATCTAGCTAGTGTACAACGTTATAAAATATAAAATGAAAACAAAGTTTACAAATTTCATTTAATCTTTATTAATTTGAAAACTGCATTCCCAATACGCCGTTACACCTTAACCAGCAAAATGTTGTATATACCTGCAAAGTAAAATTACCATCATTATTATAGCCAAGCAAAATACAATTAGACTGCAGAGTCGACACGGAACGTTTAGATTTTCTAGTGATCGTACTTTTATCGGATGAACTTGAAACAATATTGATAATTATGAAGGAGTGGTTTATGAATGTAACACGGGATTATAAGAATTTGAAAATATTTTGCAAATGCTCAAAAATATGTAAAGTAAACGAAACTAAGGTTGAAACAAAAGTTTTGTTGAAAACTTAAAACACGAGTATTAAATCTTGCATTCAAATTATTCGCGTAGATTAAGAAACCAATTGTACGTCTTTTGTTTGCGATGGTGATATTAAGGTAACTAAATCACGTGCTTTACGCTTCTGCTTTCCAAATATAGACCTTACAGATAACATAGTCAACAATCTCTCAATAAATCAAATTGGAAGTCCTGCTGTCTGCTACTTGCCGGTTCCTGCCTGCCTTATATTTCAAAGTTTGTCACGAAATGAATCTTCAGAATCAAATATAACACTTAACATGTCAAAAAATGTTTAAAAAATTTTTTGTAAATGTATAGGTACGGCTTTAGTGATGGCTGAAGCGATGTATTGGGAAGTCTAAAAATGATTTTTAAATATCCATCCATAATACTAATGTCATAAATGCACAATGGTATCTGTTACCTAATCACGTCTAAACAACTGAACTGGTTTAGATTAAATTTACTAAAGAGATGGATGGAGTTGAGTTAAATGGCAGTATCTCTCAAAAGGAGACGCCAGAAGTTACTTTTCCTTTCTATTGACCAAATTGCGATCGCCAACACAAGTTGCATTCGATCATGGCCGATTCGAATTTTGAGAGTCTCTTGTATTCTAGCAGTGGAATAAAGTGAGCTGATGATGCATCATCATCAAAAATTTTAACCGATTCGGTGTCTCATGTACTCGTATTACCGAATAGTATTTGCTATAATATTACAATTGGATTTTTAATAAAACAATTGATCTTCAATTGTTATACGAGTTTATAATAAGATCTGTATGGATGTAGAGGGGAGGGAGGGGATGTAGAGGGGCGAACCACCATCTTTCACCCCAAGCCAACATCACCTGCACGCGGTGCATCCTGCTGGACGACAAACGAGGCTCTGGCGATCGACCGACCGATGGCGGTATAGCCATCCAAATTCAAGGCGTACTTAAATATAGCAGGCCAGTGACGGGCAGCAGCGTCACCGATGCGAGAAGCCACGCCCTGCGATTGCCAACCCGTCTGCCCAGCGTGGCGATTATGGGCAATACCTCTAATGCAGACGCAAAATGAGCCACGGCCCCCAGTTCCCGGCGGTCCCGCTATTCCTGGTCATGGTGGCGACCACGGTCACGGCGGGACGGGGGGTGCGAAGAATCTCCGGGTTACGGGAGGCCACCAAAAATCATTGACCCTGGCGACGTACAACGGACGCACGTTACGGCTAGACTCGCATCTGGCCCAACTTGAGGTGGAACTTGGGAAGATTAGGTGGCATATCCTAGGGCTATGTGAAGTCCGAAGAGAGGGGGAGGACACTATAACCCTCGAATCGGGTCACCTAATGTACTTCCGTGAGGGAGACCAACAATCCCAAGGTGGCGTTGGGTTTCTGGTAAATAAGTCCATTTCTGACAACGTTGTGGAAGTGTCCAGTGTGTCGAACAGGATAGCGTACCTTATTATTAAGCTCACCGAGAGGTATAGCCTCAAGGTGGTGCAAGCGTACGCGCCGACCTTGAAACACTCGGACGAAGAGGTGGAGGATATGTTTGATGACATATCAAAGGCCCTCTACTTCACCACTAAGACTCACTATAGCGTTGTTATGGGGGACTTCAACGCTAAAGTGGGAGTACAGAATTGCAACGAATCGGTAGTAGGATCCCATGGATTTGGATGCAGAAACCAAATGCTTGTCAACTTCCTCGAACCCCCAAAGGAAGTGGACGTGGCAGAGCCCCGACACTATGACGAAAAATGAGATTGACTTCATCATGACCAACAAAAAGCATATATTCAGAGACGTCTCCGTGATCAACAGGTTTAATACCTGAAGCGATCACCGACTCGTTCGAGGCTCTCTGAATATCGATTTTAAGGCTGAACGTATCCGTCTGATGAAGTCTAGGCTCCGACCTACCTCGCTCCAAACCATGATAGGATCTAAAACGTTCCAGTCAAACCTGGAAAACCGACTCGCTGCCGTGGAAACCACAACAGACGTAAACCAGAACCTTGAAAATGTGGTTCGGATCCTCAGGGAAGAAGGTATGAGATTTTGTGAAATGCAGCGTAAGGGCAGGAAGTCAAAGCTTTCGGAAGGGACTTTAGGGCTAATGAAGGAACGCCGTGAAAACCCACCTGTCACTTCGTCGGGAAAGCGGGCTCTAAACCAAGAGATCAGAAAGATCGTACGACACGACCTCCGTTGCTCCAATACTCTTGCGATTGAAAGAGCGATCGAGCAAAATCGGGGGTCGAAAGTATTCGTACAATCTCTTGGAAGAAGCCACCTGACGAAACTGACCACAGCAAGTGGAGAACTCGTTGCTTCGAGGCCAGCAGTCCTTTCCGAAATGGAACGCTTCTATGGCCGGTTATACGCTTCGCATGCATCTCGACCTGATCCCGGAAATGAGGACCCTAGAGCCGCGTTAACACGCCACTACACTCAAGACCTGCCAGAAGTCAGCATTGGCGAAATCGAGATGGCTCTTAAACAGCTGAAAAATGGAAGAGCCCCTGGAGAGGATGGCGTTACAACAGAGTTGCTAAAGGCTGGAGGTAAACCCAGGGAGCTTCAAAAGCTTTTTAACGCTGTCCTGTTTGAAGGGAGAACTCCGGAGGCGTGGAGTAGAAGTGTGGTCGTCCTGTTCTTCAAAAAAGGAGATAAGACCCTGCTGAAGAACTATCGACCCATTTCCCTTCTAAACCACGTCTATAAGCTGTTTTCAAGAGTCATCACGAACCGCCTTGCGCGGAGACTCGACGAATTCCAGCCACCGGAACAGGCTGGATTTCGGAGCGGATACGGCACCATAGACCATATCCACACAGTGCGGCAGATTATACAGAAGACCGAAGAGTATAATCAGCCCCTGTGTCTAGCATTCGTGGACTATGAGAAAGCCTTCGACTCGATCGAGATCTGGTCCGTTTTGGAGTCCCTGCAGCGTTGCCAAGTAGATTGGCGGTACGTCCAAGTGATGAGATGTCTCTACGAAGCCGCCACCATGTCCGTCCAAGTACAGAATCAGCAAACAAAATCTATACCGTTGCATCGAGGAATGAGACAAGGGGACGTCATTTCCCCGAAATTGTTCACAAATTCAATGGAGGATATGTTCAAAACGCTGCACTGGAAAGGACGAGGCATCAACATCAATGGCGAATACGTCTCTCACTTGCGACTTGCAGACGACATCGTCATTATGGCAGAAACGCTGCAGGACCTACAACAGATGCTGAATGACCTGGCTGACTCTTCTGTACGCATCGGCTTGCGGATGAACCTGGATAAAACCAAGGTTATGTTCAATGAACACGTACTACTGCAACCGATTGCGATCCACGGTGCCGTCCTCGAAGTTGTTCAGAAATATGTGTACCTTGGGCAGATACTGCAGTTAGGTAAAAACAACTTTGAGGATGAGGTGAACAGAAGAATTCAGTTGGGTTGGGCAGCATTTGGGAAACTACGTCGAGTCTTCTCATCGTCGATCCCACAATGCCTCAAGACGAAAGTCTTCAACCAGTGCGTCCTACCTACGGCTAGTCCACAAGTTCAAAGTCGCTCAGAGGGCTATGGAAAGAGCTATTCTCGGAGTTTCTCTTAGGGACAAAATCAGAAATGAGGTGATCCAGCAGAGAACTAGAGTTACTGACATAGCCCACCGGATTAGCAAGCTGAAGTGGCAGTGGGCTGGCCATATTAGCCGCAGAACCGACAACCGATGGGGTAAACGAGTTCTTGAGTGGAGACCGCGTCTCGGCAAACGTAATGTAGGACGCCCTCAGGCCAGGTGGAGTGATGATTTGCGCAAGGTGGCTGGCAGGAGCTGGATGCGAGAAGCCGAGGATCGACCTAAGTGGCGTGCATTTGGAGAGGCTTATGTCCAGCTGTGGACTGCAATAGGCTGATGATGATGATGATGATAATAAGATCGTTCTTCCGTTATTATTTTCTTTGGTTATATTTAAAAATGACGTTCGTATAGGAACCTGTAATACCAAATTTTTTGATGGTGACGGACATTTTATTTGAAAACTACACATCGGTTTTACTAATTGATAAGCTGTGATAAGCTGTCACGCACGACTAATGCTGAGCGGCAACCTTTGACACCTACCTTTTTCCTTTTTTTTAATATAATGTTTGTGTTCTAAGTGTTTGTTTTTGTTCCAAATAAATATTTCTTTCTTTCTTTCTTTCCCTCTAATTTTACGCATTTTGTCGGCCCCATTTTATTTAAACCCTTTGAGGTTTTAATCCAAGCAATATTGTTTTTGTGTAACACTTTTAAATAGTTCTCTAAACTTGACAGATGAATAATAATATAGAATTAATATCAGTATATAAACTTGAAAAATTATGTCTCAGGCGGGATTCGAGCCCGCATCTCCTCGCATGCCAGGGCGGGCGCTATACCCGATGTTTCTTTCGGGTGTTAAGGGTGCAAACTCCTAACATTTGATGAAGCAACCCTGGCTTACGGCGTTAAGAATATGCTTGAAAAATTCGCCCTGAGTCGCATTGTCTCGGAGGCTTAATGGTATAGCGCCCGCCCGGCATGCGAGGAGATGCGGGTTCAAGTCCTGCCTGAAACATAATTTTTCAAGTTTATATACTGATATTAGGTGTTAAAATATGAAATTGCCGTTTTGTATGGATGAAATCGAGAAAAGTCATTTTACCATACTAAAAATTTTTTAGTTTCTTTAAAAACGCCTGAACCGTTTTCGATGCAATTAAAGGTGAAAGTTAGATGAATATAAAGCTACGCATTATAGTATTTAAATTTCTGAAAATCAAAGTATATAATACAAATATACTTAATTGTAGCAAGAAGGTCAGCTGACACATTGTAAGGGGTCTTTTCAACGACTTCCTTTGAAGTAATAGGCACTAGTATTGCATTTTTTTTCAGTCAAAAGTTACTTTATTTAGTTTTTAATACAATACAAAAATAATTACGCAATAATATGACTATACTTAAGAGCTATAAACAAAATAAAAAGTGAAAAAAATAATCGGCCATTTCATACTTTAACCCCTATTATTATAATTGCAATTTAATTGCTAAAATATCAATTATAGTATATAAATAGCTGTTTCATCTTAACTGACTGTCAAACATCTGCAAAGATGTTTCTTTCGGGTGTTAAGGGTGCAAACTCCTAACATTTGATGAAGCAACCCTGGCTTACTACAGCGTTAAGAATATGCTTGAAAAATTCGCGCTGAGTCGCAGTGTCTCGGTGGCTTAATGGTATAGCGCCCGCCCGGCATGCGGGTTCGAGTCCCACCTGAGACATAATTTTTCAAGTATATATACTGATATTATAATTGCAATTTAATTGCTAAAATATCAAATAAAGTATATAGTATTAAGTTAAATATTTACGAGTAGACACAGTTTTTTGGCCTGGTAATGGTCCATCTGAAACATACAAAAAGGCTTTTGTTCATATATCTTTATTATAAATCTATTTTATTTATTCGTACTACATCGTGCCTAAAAGACGTTAAAGAAAAAGAAAACAGTACAGAAGTTTTTTTAGTCCAACAAAACCAAAAAAAAGTTTAGGTATTTTTTCTATCAGGGTGTGTCTATTGAAATTATAGTATTTAACAACCCGATAGTTTTAGTGGTGCGATGGTACTTCGCTAGGGTTCGATTCCAGGTCAGGTCAATATAGGAGAGATCTTTTTTAAATGTGTCATTGTCAGTCTTGTCTTTCGATTTTCGAAATCGATTTTCTTCAATTTATCTATCAAAACAAAAAAAATATATAACCGTTTGAATGCATCAATGCGCATATATGAAAGATAGGTCGATAAAATTACTCTATTTTTTCTAAAAATTAAATCCCAAAGAAGCCGTAAATTGCTTCTTTTTAACTGACTTCCAAAAAAAGGAGGAGGTACTCAATTCGAATGTATTTTTTTTTGTTTATTATCTCAGAACTTTCGACTGTTTGAACGGATTTTAAAAAATCTTTTTTTGTTTGTAAGCTGGTGCTTCCCATGTGGTCTCATTTTAACGAAGTCATGATCTGATGGTGGAATCCGGGAAAATCGAGGGAAACCCTCAAATTTAATAAACACGTATTACGTTTTTGCATATCTTTCTTAAGGCTTTTAAGTATTTGCGTCTGGTACTCATCATTTTATGTTAATGAGCCGATGATGAAAGGCACAACTCCTTAACAGTTAGGAGTAGGTCAACAGATGACTAATAATTGTGTAATTTATTTAACACTAAAAAGAGAAAACTAAAATATTTTTAAATAAAAAATTGAACCGACTTAAAAAAAAAACTTACTAAAGAGTTCAAAATAACACAAGAACAATGTTTTATTTTAAAACCTATTTACTTACTTACAATATTATAAGTCGGTGCCAAGCCCAAACGATACAAAAATAATTCTACAATTAATGAAACAAATCAAATATGGAATTTAAGAAAAATTGCTATGTTGGCGAGCGGCAATCAATTCAGTAGTGATTATACTCCTATTCTACTTCGCTCGGCAACGATTTCGATCTGTTTAGATGTTAGTAGTTAAAATAATATTGTTAGTAGGTAAATAGGTTTTCAAATAAAACATTGTTTTTGTGTTATTTTGTACTTTTTAGGTTTTTTTTATGAAATTATGAAATACGGAACAACTAAGAAACCACAAAAATACAAACCCGAATTCATATAGAAAAGGGGATTGCATAAACCCGTCAGGGAATCGAACCACAATGCTGTTCGCCACTCGACTGAGGAAGTGGTAAGAATTATATTTTTTTATACTCACTGGTTCTATTGGTGCTGAAATAAAAAAACGGCCAATGTATGGTGGCATTCGCTTTGCCGTCACCTAGAAATAATATTAAACTATAAACAAATTAAATCATTTGCAAAAACTCTAAAGTATGGGTATACTTACATATTATTTGTATCGTTAATTCTATTAACAACCATAAAACAAAATTTGCCTTTTCCAACTAACATATTTTTTTTAGTATACTAACAATTGCGTAGCTATTTCCTACGACAAATTATCTGATTGTTTGCATTAAAATATACAAAATAGCATGGTAAACTATTATCAGTGTCATCTATGCTGTATGATTATTATTTACATTATAAAATTATAAAAAAAAATATTACCTGCTTTACCGCTAGCGGTTTCGCTCTTCTTATCGTGTTTAAGCAAGCCAAAACAATGTGCACCTGAATTTGTTAAAAAAACATATTCTTATTTAATCATCACATGGAATTTATCATGATAACGGAATTCGGTCTGGTTTGTGTTGTTTTGCGGTTGTCCGCCTATTACGCGAGGGTTGCAGGTTCAATTGCCGGTGCTGTCAATTTGGGAAACTAAGTTTTCTAAATTAACCTAGGTGGCAGCCTAAATGCGGAAAAGGGAGCCAGTTACCAATACCAATACTAACCTAGGTGGCAGGGTACACTGCAAGGTTTGTTACTGTTTTTCTGGTGTATTCTATACCAGTTTTTCATTGAAAATAGAGAGATATGGACACCATCACTACTTCCTTACATTGTTCTGATCTCAAAGTAAGAAACGGTAGCGACCTATCATCCCAAAAATTTACTTATGATAATTTCAAATATTTTTTTTTAGTTAATTAGGACAATTTTGTGCGATAAACGAAAAATTTAAGATGAACTTTGTTTCTTAGTCATGAAAATTAATTATACTTGGCAATATTGTGATACAGTGGTGGCATTGTTACAATAATTCTGAGTAAGTAATGTTGATCAAATAAAACATAAAAAATATAGACAGGCGCTCCTATCTGATTCGGTTAGACGTTCCCGCGCAAAGCTGTGAATATTTCCTTTTTAATTAATGAACATTTTGATTCCCAACACTCTGACGTGATGTAACTACTTGACCAAATGTCACAAATGTAGTTATTTAAAAGGTAGAAGCAGCTGCTACTCGCCTACTTCTACCGTAACAATTGCCAATCCACCTGGCCCCCAATGGGGACTACCGTTTCTTTGCTCACCAGTTGGCGCCACTGTAGACTGAGGTCCGGAGGTATAGCTGTCAAAGGCGATTGGCGCCGAAACAAAGTGTTATATCTTGAATCTAATTAAGGTTTATTGTTTATAAATAACTATCTTGATATCAACAAACTAACTTCTGAAATAGTTGCTCTTGAGGCCGCCTATTTTTGCTCTTTTTCTTAATTCCGCTTTCAAAGCGTTCACATTAATCGCCAAATAATCCATATTTACGATATTTTACGAAGGAGATAAC
Source organism: Anania crocealis (assembly GCA_949315895.1). NCBI lineage: Eukaryota > Metazoa > Arthropoda > Insecta > Lepidoptera > Crambidae > Anania > Anania crocealis. The sequence goes on from OX438856.1 coordinate 7,369,038, forward strand.
TTTCCAGCAGGTAAATTAAAGAAATTATAATTTATGCAACAAAGCCCGCTAAAACCAGTGAAAAGTGAATGATATTGGCCCTCACGCGACACAAGCGCCTCTAGTGGCAAATTCACTAGCGATAGCCCCCATTCCGTTAATTTACAAATGGCTCCATAGAATCGCAATTGTATATTTTGACACATTTAATATGGTAGTTAGTAATGTCAAATATACGATTGCGATCCCATTTCGATTCTATTGAGCCATTTGTAAATTAGCAGAATTAGGGCCCTGCCATTATGCCAAAATCTTTCTTCAGGAGATAATATATCCGGTATTGGACTCAAATGGGCTGAATATATAATATACTAAAGAAAAATAAGATATTGTGTAAAGTATCACAAAAACGACATACCTCCATTATATAAAAATGCCAGTAATACTGCAAGTACGACTAGCTTCTTCATTGTCAGTGAGAATATGTACTAAATCGTCGGTTAAACAATTAATGCTTGCGTGGCTAAAGCATTAACATTCATGATTACCTACAAATTATTACACGATTTTCGCATTAAATAATAAGTAGGTAAAACATGCACACTTCATAAATCGTAAAAAAATCAAGTCAATGTTTGATATCTTTAAGCGTGCTCTTATCAATCAACAAAAAAAAGTTCAGTTATTTCGAGATTTCCACCATGTACCATTTTTTGTAAGTAACCGATATTTTGGCACTGTTGCAAGCGCCATGATCACTGAAGTGAAATAAATCACTCTACGATAGTAACTATGAAGTCAGTATAAAGAAAAGGTTGAGAACCCATCGCGTGCAACTTTAGGTCAATATTACACCTAACTACATAAGGCATGTTTAGGATATTTAATGTTGTCTGTACGACGCATTACTTTTAACCGGATTGACTGTTTTCAATATATATATATTATTATTTATAAATAACGTATAAACTGCTGCCTGGATTGAAACCAAAGCTCCGGACTTTTTTAGAGCTGAAGACCGGCCCTCATCACCCTTTAGACTTTAAATTATGGTCAGTTTTAGAGGACATGGCCTGCTCCAAACGACACGGTGAAACTATGGAACAAAAGACCTTGTTTTTTATGAGTTTTCAATATTTTAGTTAACATGTATAATTATATAGTTACATGTATAATATCATCTACCAAATTGCACAGCAGTAGTTCTCGTCTAGAATGTAGGTACATTAAAATCTTAGCAATCCTCAAATTATATTTCTTATTATTACTAACTATTATGATATCTACTGTAACGCCAACACACTCCACGCAAACCACACACTCCATAGGCAGAAGTGTAATGCAGAATACCTTCGCCACCAAGCACTGCCCATCTGCGCCGCAGTGTCACGGGTACAAGAAGATATAATATTTTTAAATGAATGTACTTTTCAGTTGCTGTTTGTAGTTCACTGTTTTAATCGATCTGGCGGTAAATCATTTAGCAGTCTTGGTCCACATTGCTTAGTTCGTTTTACATAGCAGTTTATAGATCTGGGCACTACATCTTTTTTCCTTTTAGTTGGTCGTATTGAATACTTATAGATGCGCTCCTTCTTATACTCATTGTTATTAAATTGTTGTATTATTAATTCCATAGTGACATTTATACCTACAGGCACAATTTCGCATATTCTAAAAATGCCTCATATTATTAATTTCATTATTTTTGTCATTTTTGTTTACCAATAATTTTAAGAACCTTATTTGCAACACTTTAATTTTATTGATATAAGTCTAGAACGCAAGGCTATTGGCACCCATTTTATAATCCATAGTGCACTCAGACCCACAGTTAGTGCGTGGTACAGCACTATTGTTTCAGGTCAAATTGATAGAAGATCAACAATACAGCTAGATAACCGGCTAAAGACTAAAAAACGACTGAGAAAATAACGACCCACGTCATAGTGGGGTCTTTTAAAAATTTAGTTCAATTACGATGGCGCCAACATGCATGCGTATCCTATATATATCTTTTTTTTTTTTTTTTTTTGGACGGACCTATCACTGAAACCCCATATGGGAAGCTTTAATCAGTTAAACCGGGCAGAGTGTGGCGAGCGCTGAAGGCGCTCAGCCTAGGTCCGCCACGCTAGCGGTACTCCGGTGCGGCCGAAGGTGAGGCTTCGCGAAGCGAAGCCTCAGGCTCGCTCGCACCGGGGCCCATGCTAGCGGGCGTGATCGGGCCAGTGTGGGGTGCTAAAGGCACCCTACCAAATGGCGAACCCACCAGTGGTGGCGCCGCCGGAACCGGAGATGCCGTGGCATGCCGGATCACGGTCGGGCTCCATTCTGGCGGGCCCGATCTGGGAGGGGGGATCGGACAGCGACCTCAAGGGCGCCTCTGTAGGCTCGGACCTCGGCTTGGGTCGCCGTCCGAGGGGGGGGGCAGGTGAGAAGCGGCCAGGCACATGATTGTGTCGGCCGAAATGAAAGGCGGGACCACGCACCCGCCTCCGACGGGTGCGGTGTGGAGAACTACTGTGTTGTGCAGTAATTGAAGTGCTTAAGGCGGTGTTGGCTGTTGTGACATACGCGGTGATCGGATCGTCGGGGTCGTTCAGCACGTGCCTGGGCCGACGGCGTCGGAAGGCGACATCCCTCTGGGGGTTGTACGTGGCGGCTTCCGCTATGAGCGGATTGGGGCCTATATATATCCTATTTTGGTAACAAAGTCGCATTTAAAGATTTAAAGATAACAATCATAAACAATCGAAGTATTTTCTATAAAATAACGGCGTTTTGTATCTTAGCGAACCAACACGCCGTCACAGTGTATAAACGAATTCAAAATTTTTATATTTTATTCTCCTAAAAAAACAGATTGCATTTATAATGAACACTTTCTACATAATAATATGTTATTTTAAACGAACGAGTGTGATTTCGACACAAAAAGTTGGTTAGCGCTGGATCGATATTATGATGATATGACTCAATTTACTATTTCGACGATCATTTGGATCAGCGGTAGTTAACGCTGCTTCTGAGCCATGGGTCGCGGGTTCGATCCCCGCACAGTACAAATATTTGTGTGCATGAACATGTCTGTTTGTACTGGTCTGGGTGTTTTCTACGTATTATAAGTATGTATTTACAAAAAAAAAAAAAGTATATGAGTAAGTTTATCGGTTGTCTAGTACCCCATACGACAGGGTACTTAATAGTACCTTAATTTGGGACTAGATGGCTCAGTGTGGCCCATTGAGGCATTTGTCTTAAATATTTTATTTAGTATTTTTGTAGACAGTGCCATATTTAAGTACTGTTTTAGTTCGCAAGGCTTTACCTCCTAGTTGTATTCTTGATCAAAGGTTAAAGTAAATTTTTTTATTCCCTTGTGGCTGATAACGTTAATGATTAAAACCTAAATGCAAAGCTATAAATAACTTAGGTTGTTTCGAAAAATTTGAATCTAATTTAACTATTAACTACTTAGTTTGAAAATCGTGTCATTTATTATATAACTGTCACACTGTGACCTTGGGTTTCGACACCAAAAGGTACGAAACAGTGCTGGGTTACTTAGTTAACTTTAAGTTTCGATATAATGTATTAGATGTGGTTAAATTTAATGACAAATTTTACAATTCAACTGATACTGTTAATTTTTGCTTCATTGATGAATGTTGTCTTCACTTGTAATTATGATACTCGTAGCATTCAGCGTGACATTTTTTCCTTAATGTGTATTATGTGCTTTTATTAATGTATATTATGTTGGTGAAAACTTAAAAATAAAAATAAAATAATCAGATGTATCCTATCGTCCATGATCTTAGTTTCTACTAATACTAACATTTTCTTGAGCAAGGATGGCGGTTCTGATCCTGTAGCAGGTACTTTCTTTTTGATAGGTTCATCCAATAAAATATAATATTTTATTTGTTTTGAAATAATTTAATTTTTTAAATAAACCATTCCACAGATTTAATTTTGTAGATTATGATTACTATCTTTTCGCTATCCTGTATCTTTGCTTGGGTCGTAAGAGTTTGCCTTATCATTTGTTGAGAGTTATTTTTATAACTCTAAACTGAAACCGGTTTGGTAGTGGTAATATATTTTTGTTCCTGTAACAAACAAAAAGTATTAAAATTATATTATCAGGTAACAACATCGAATTACAAAGGTTTTTAAATTATCTTACATCTTTTTACATGAATATACGAGTACTTAAGAGTGAGTTCATTAAGGTAGTCACCTTTGCATTACACGTTATTATTTGGCCATATTTGTTTTTAACGGGCAGCACATGACATATGAAGAGGCTTAATAAAATGATTAGTTCACGTTCCTTCAAAGGGGCCAGAAGTATTGAAAAGAATATTAATAAATAAATTTCATAAACATAGAAAGGTTCAAATAAAATACATTTAGTGGGAATGGATTTTCTTTGATGCATAATATAATTATTACTGTTGTTATTGCAATATTGTATGAAATATCTGTTTATTTATTATTAAATAATGATGAGTTAAATGGTGTTAAGACAAATAGACTTACCAAGGCTGTTGATGAATTCACGGAAGTTATACTGCAAAAATAAATTTATCAGATGAATTTTAGTCGCCAGCCGAGACCTAATATCACAAATACGAACAGCGATTTGTTTAAATACTCCAATGTAGTATGGGTGGCCGAAATTTGTGACATGTATTTATAGTTGTCAAATAAACCCTAAACCTTAAAAAATTCACTGATAAAAAAAATCATCAACATCAATTAAAATCCTAATCGTATTTAGAGCCCATTTATAAAGTTAAAAATGTAGGTCAAGCCTTCACCGAAAAACATATGTATAGCTTTCAATTTATGCGGTCTGAAGCATAGATTTAGGATACAAGGTCTTCAGCCTGTGAAGGTATGAAGGGTAAATCAACAACTTTTGAATAGTATTGTAATGAATAAATGAGGAAAAAATATTAATTTTTGAGTTTTCTATGCTTGCTCGCCCTGGCCCCTAATTTGCGTAACCGAATCGTATCACAATCGTAATTGAACGACAGGTTTTTGACAGTTCTAGTATGGTCTAAATGTCAAAATCGTCCGATTCAATAACGTCGAACTGCGATTCGGTTACGCGAATTAGGCCCCTGGTCACTTTTAGACTTGCCTGTTTTGAAACATCCGTGATGTTTCTTTTGCTGACACTTGATATGACTATGTTTTTTTCCACATCTATTTTGTTCTTTTCCTTTATGGCCTTCATAGCCTTTGCCCCCATCTCCTCCATCACCACTATCACCATCCCCAGCGTCACCGCCACTACCTCCTTTATGTCTGTCGTTGCCTTTTCCTCCGTTACCCCCATCTCCTCCATCACCCCCATCGCCTCCATCCCCTGCGTCACCCCCACTACCTCTTTTATCTCTGTCGTTTCCTTTCCTTCCCTTGCCCCCATCTCCTCCATCACCCCCATCGCCACCATCCCCTGCGTCACCACCACTACCTTCTTTATCTCTGTCGTTGCCTTTCCCTCCCTTGCCCCCATCTCCTCCATCACCCCCATCGCCTCCATCCCCTGCGTCACCGCCACTACCTCCTTTATCTCTGTCGTTGCCTTTCCCTCCCTTGCCCCCATCTCCTCCATCACCCCCATTGCCTCCATCCCCTGCGTCACCCCCACTACCTCCTTTATCTCTGTCGTTTCCTTTCCCTCCCTTGCCCCCATCTCCTCCATCACCCCCATCGCCTCCATCCCCTGCGTCACCGCCACTACCTCCTTTATCTCTGTCGTTGCCTTTCCCTCCCTTGCCCCCATCTCCTCCATCACCCCCATTGCCTCCATCCCCTGCGTCACCCCCACTACCTCCTTTATCTCTGTCGTTTCCTTTCCCTCCCTTGCCCCCATCTCCTCCATCACCCCCATTGCCTCCATCCCCTGCGTCACCCCCACTACCTCCTTTATCTCTGTCATTGCCTTTCCCTCCCTTGCCCCCATCTCCTCCATCACCCCCATTGCCACCATCCTCTGCGTCACCCCCACTACCTCTTTTATCTCTGTTCTTGTCTTTCCCTTTCTGACCCTCGTCTTCTCCATCACCTCCATCGCCACCATCCCCTGCGTCACCTCCTTCGCCTCCTTTGTCCCCGTTGCCACCTTTTCCTCCTTTGCCTCCATCTCCACCATCACCTCCATCGCCACCACCTCCTGCGTCAACTACCAGAACTTGTTTATTATATAATAACAATTACGTAAATAATTAGTTCGACAAAATCAGATAGTATAGATAACAGCACGTCAAACTACCACAGAACGACAAATTTTCTCAGTTGATAATTATTGATCTCTACTTGTTGGACTCAAAGTTGATAATCAATTCAATGACTTTTAACTTTTTGGGTAGGTTATGCTGCCATTGTCTGTACATTAAATATCTAACAGTAGTGTGTAGTGGTAGCAGTGACCTCTATGCTGTGTTATTAATTACTTTTATTATAAAAATATGAAAAAGAATATTATTACCTCTTTTATCGCATGTAGTTTCGCTCTTCTTGTCGTGTTTAGGGTCATGGCTAGATAGGCCTGAACATTGTGCACCTGTATTTGGTAAAAAAACCCAGTTTTTTTAATCCTCATAAAATAATTCAGCTTGGTTGGTGTAGTTTTGCGTTCGTCCGCCTATTATGCAAAGGTTCTATATGTTATACTTTCATCTTATATACGTATTATATTTTAGAAGCTGTCCTCGCGTAAAAGTAACAGCCCATAATCATCCCACTGCAGGGAAAAGACCTCCATCATTGAATTCAAGTTATCACTGCAATGATGGGAACTGGCATAATCACCACGATTGCCAAATGTGGGTTGGTGATCACAAACCCGAGCAACGTTCGAAAATTCAAAACATTTTTTTGCCCGACCCGGGGATCGAACCTGGGACCCCGAGATCTTGGCCCGGTAGTTAAACCACTAGACCAACGGGGTGTTAGTTACGTTCTTACTTACATACTTACTAATCCCCGCGTACTTCGTAGTTATAGCCACAGAATAGTTTTGATATTGTTGTCTTCCTCTTAAATGTCATTATAATTAAATATGGTTGGAATAATTTGAAAAAGTACCTACATTTTATATATTTAACCATAAGTATTTAATATCCTATACCCGACGAAGACAAATCCAAAAACACAAAAATCAGAGACGTCGGTCCCACCGTTCTTAAGTTATAGTGGCGTAACTAACACGACTTTCTTTTATATGTATGCAGGGTGAAATTTTAACCACCTTTAAAATGTTTATATATCAATCTATGAGACAAAAAACAAATGACGTATTTTTTCTTTTGGTATAGCCCAGTACAAAAATGTCAAGATAATGCACTTAGAAAATGTCCGCCAAAACTCAAAAATTTTTGATACAGCCGCCTACCAAATCTTTTTTACGCGATTCGCATCTCAATCATTTATTATGATACTATTCATAAGTTTTTGACTGTCCCTTTATACCATAACAGGTCTAGGACCGTAAAAATTGAAAACTATATCGCGAAAAATATTTTTGGGTGACAACTTGATCTACATTTATTACTTCTTATAAATAGGCTCTAAATACGATACTGAACGCCTATAAAAATTTTGGAAAGTGGTTAAAATTTTATCCTGCAGATAGATAGATTATTCAGCCTCCTCCTTCTCCTTCCTTGGCAAAGTAGTTGACGATTGTAATTTGGCCAGTGGTGAGGAGAAGCTGCTTCTGCACTGCTTGCCTTCTTCTAGCGAAACGGCTTCCTCTGGGTAAGCTCGCTCCATCTTAGGCTTCTTCTTAACCGTATAGTTAAGTATACCAACAAGCCCATTTATTATTGAAAAAAAAAAAAACTGCAATCGTCAATACACCTTCTCAGCGATTATGCCAAAATATTTCTTTAGGAGATATGTCCGGTAGTAGGCCCGAAAGGGGTTGAATATAAAGGGGTTGAATATAATAGACATAATTGAAAATAATAAATTGTGCATTATGAAATAAACGACACACCTTCATAAAATAAAAATGCCACTAATACTGCAAGTAACACAAGCTTCTTCATTTTCAATGAAAATTTTTACTTTTATTCGGTTGACAGTTGATGCGCTCGCTTAAGTACTAACAATTATTGTGATAAACGATTTATTACACGATTTTCGCATTTAATAATACGAGTAATTATGTAAAGCATGCTTGATGTATTTCAAAAATCGTTAAACATTCGAGTCAGCGCTTGATATCTATAACTTTGTTTTTTTAACCAAAGGAAAAAAGAAAGGGTTCATTCAATTTCAAGGCGTGCATTTTTAACAAGTTTATGTTTTTTACTCGTGGAATATAAGCCGTGGAACAAAAAATAGAAAATATATAATTTTAAATTTAAAACAACAATTTATTTCTTGTTTATGTTAAGAAACATATTTATTATTATGCATATAAATAGTATATTGAAATCAGAAATTTGATATCAAAATTTAATTTTTTTACTTTCATACAAACTAAGATTTTTAAGATTCTGATTTGTATGAAAATATTTTTTTCATATATATATAATGATATCAAATTTCCGACTTTACCATAGTATTTATATGAATATGTAAACTTTTTCTGGTATCAGCTTGATAAACTGTTTACCTAACACGATGTGTAGGCGCAATGTAACATGTATTGTCTAAAAAAAAATGAGTTTGATTTAAAAACGCAAAGGGTATCTTCTTTATGAGATAATTGTGACGTAGACGAAGAATAACCTTCTAATAAATTATATAATAAATTATCGTTAAAGGTTGCAACGTACCTAATGATAGTATTTTTCTTATTTGGTTAATTAATAGTATTTATTCGTCGCGGACAACAGCTAGTAATATATTATTTATTATTTATTTATTTGATAAGGCACACCAACAACATATACATTAAACATTTACAATAAAACGTAGTGATTACTTGCTCAGTGTAAAACATGCTATTATAGACATTGCTGATATATATGTCAATTAAAGGCGAGCACAGCACTCAAAGTTTTTTTTTTTTGTACAGACTATCCAAAATCAGAGCAGAGAAAAATATTTAAGTATATTATTGTTATTGTTAACAGTTTTAAACCTAATCTTAAACTACACCAGTACATAAATAACATAGTATTTCTTTTTTAAATACGGCGTGACTGTCATTAAAAATGTCAAGAGCTGGAATTTTGGCCTGAAGTTTATGATAATCATTAAGGATTCTGAACAATGGAGATTGATGACCCAGATTGGTAGATGGTGTTTTAAAATTTTTATTAATCCTATACCTTGGTTAACTGTAAGGAACGGAGATACAGATACGCCGAAACTATTACACTCAACATGTCCATTCAGAATCCCATGTAAGAAACACATGCTAAGCAAAAGTCTACGGTCAACAAGGGATAACATTTTAAACCTGTTAAGACGCTGAGTGTAAGACACCCTGTGTGAGAAATTTCTGGAGTGGAAGGCCAGATGTCTTGTGAAAGCTCGTTGTATGCTTTCTACTTTTTTGGAATGTATGGCGTAATATAGATTCCACAATGTTTAGGCATAATCAAGATGACTACGAACCAAAGCATTAAAAAGAATGACCTTAGTATGTTCTTTGAAACCTTTAGTATTTCGCTTAAGAAAGCCAAGCATCCAAGCTGCCTTAGTGACTACTTTGTCTAAATGTGAAACAAATCGCAACTGGTTGTCTATGATGATGCTTAGATCCCGGATTTCCTTGACCTCGCCAAGCACAATACCATTAATTCTGTATATGGTAGCATACGTCATCTTACAGTGCCTGATGTGGGTTGTTAAGTCATTTATAAAGACCAAAAAAAGGATTGGGCCTAAATGCGATCCTTGAGGAACGCCAGATTTGGATGAATATGTGTCTGATTCATAACTCTTAACCATATGTAACATTTAACTGCCTTTGTGTCAAGTATGATTCGAACCACTTCAGTAAGGGCCCACCCACACCTAGTCTGCGTAATTTTATGAGAAGAATCCCATGATCGACCTTGTCGAATGCACTACTAAAATCAGTGTATACCGCATCGATTTCAGAACCTTTATCTACTTCTTCAGAAAGTTCAGATATGAAGGGCAAAAGATTAGTCAGTGTAGAATGGCCAGCTCTAAAACCATGCTGATGATCCGAAATCGTACCGGAAACAAAGGCAGATATAGTCGGACATAAAAGAGACTCAAACATCTTAGGAAAACAGGATAGGATGACTTATCCAAATTCTGGCATCGCCGACTTATAACAATAACCACAGAACATGAAGGTTAGAAATGCTATCATGCGCCTTAGTATGAAAACCGATGTCGCCGCTTGCGCCCCACTACACTTAAACGAGTTCAAAGGAATCCAATCACAGCGCTCACGTTTGGGCAGACATTAAGCATTTGTTCATAACCTCTGTGGCGAGCATGCCCGTCTGCATCGCCTTTCTAACCTTTTTCCGTGTTCTGTGACAACTGTAAAGCTATTAGAATTTTTTGTGAAGCTAATATTACCGATTGTAGATGAGAGGGGGCCAGACTTACTCTTGACACTTGGTTTTTATCGGAGTAACTCGAACGAAATCTTATCATTAGGCATTCAAGAATTGATAACATCATTGTTACACTCAAGAACGCTATTTGAATTTTGAAAATTTAATTATAATAACGGGTGTAAAAAATCATAACGCAGATCCGAAAACCACATATTGTCCCTATCAATAGGATCATTTTTTTCTTCTAAACCATACCTGGGAAATTGCTGGTTCCAAAGATATTGAGAGTCAAAGTGTCAATTTTTTTTACATTTTATTACAAAAGCTGTTGTAAAAGGTTATTTTAAAAGTTTTCTCCATAACATAATAAGAATTTTCATTATATCATTCATAATAAAGCTTTTTTATTTAAAATACGCAATGAATGCGCCAGCGCATCGCGCAGCGGCGAGCCATCCCACGCGCGCCCCTCAGCTGAGAGAATTAGGTCATACGAGTTCAAGCTGTGAGTTCAAGGACTAAAAGGTCGGGCCTTTCGTCGTCCTAAGATTTTAATTTGTTTTGGTTTGGAGTTTTTAATCTAATAGGTACCTTCACCTACCTTCATATCTACTTTATTGTATTTCAGTTACTCGTATACGAAAGTTAGGTACTTACAATTTTAACCTGAAAGTTATTGTATCTTAGCACGTAGATATTTAAATTTTCGATATGTAACACAACTGAATAGCAATCTTTTGTGAATCAAAAAATGATACATTTTAAAATTCTGTTTCGTAGTAAAATGACATTGGTTTTGTAGATTGTTTTATTGGAAGTACAAAAATGTAAGCCGCAATTATAAACCAACGCAGGCTAGGTACGTACGCAGCACAGCAACACATCTACTTCTACTCTTCGGCGCATGAAGGAGAAAGAAATAGAAAAGTCGTTTGAGTTCGCCGGCCGCCGCCGCCCGCCCTGGCGCTTGCGCCGGTCTCAGTTCGGTTTGTGACGACATCGAATGCGCATTTCCCGCTAATTGTTGCAATTTTATACTAGGTTTTAATAGTTTTCTAGTACGGTTTGTGCTATCAGCTATTTAGTGTATTTGTGAAATGTGTGTGGATGTTATGTGGATAAGTGTTGAGTGTTAATAAGTAAATAAACATGGTTTATTTGCATGGAGTTCTACCTACATGTTGCTTCTGAAGTTTAGAGAAGCTTGTGTCAAGCAGATGATGATGTTATTTTAGTTGTACTTAGATACCAACGTGAGGTCTATTAATACGTGACTCGGTCTGTAAAAACAGTGGTTGCGGGTTCGAATATCGTATAATTTTTTGTGTTTATGTATGTTTATCGGTGGCCGAAGTTGAAATTAAGCTTAGTTAATGGCCAGAAAATTAGTATGATTTGTAAGATTTCTTATCGTGAAAATGTTACTGGCGGATTTGAAGATTTAAAACAGTGACCAGTTCGGAAAGGATTATTAGAGTGATTGAGACGTATAAAAAACCTATCATTCTTGTATGAAGTTATCAGTTTGAATTGCAATAAAAATTGTCTTCCCGCCTAACGTTGTGTATGTCGCCGGCCTCGAGCGAGCGAGTTAACGGCCGCCGCGGCCGTTAACTCGTACGCTTTTATACATACCTACACACGTATACACAGTAGCACAGTGGTGATTTTGCTGCACATTGCGTGCCATGAATTGTTATATTTTTTTGAGTCCTAAAAATAAAAATCATTTCCCAGCGATAATATTGTGTAATATGACTTGGTTGGATGTTCAAATTACGTAGCTTCAGGATCTGCGTTAGGTTGTTTTACACCATGTATAACAGAATATACATAAAACTTTGGTTTTTAAATACTTTTTAATCTGGTCATTAAGACTAGATTCAAGCACTGCTGAATCGCATTTATCATGTTTTTTTAAGTTGGTTTAGTTTTTTAAAACCTTTTTTTTTTAACATCTGTCTACGATAAAGATAATAATTGATTGCTGTAAACAAAAATAGTGAAAAAACATGAATCCAGTGCAAAAAACTTAAAAGTAAAATGACGCGCTTGCTAAAACATAATACGTTGGGCGGACTTGACAATGCTTAACAAAAAAAATAAGTCTACCATGCGGATGTTGCCAAAATAGTTCTGGCAACGCAAAGTTTCCGAATTTCTACAGGGTGTTAGGTAAATAGTATTTAAACAAGTCAAAACTAGCCCATGTGCACATATCATGCATACTTATCATAAATAGTTTAGTGAAGTTAGAAATTTGATATCACCATTTTTATTTTTTTATTTTTCTAACAAATAAAAATTTTTAGATTGCGATTTGTATGAAAATATTGTTTTCAAAAATGATAATATCAAATTTCTGACTTCACCATAGTATTTATATGTGTCGCAGGGATTTTGTCCCAGATGTGATATTATAATTTCACTAGTGAAATTATAATTACACTGATTATTGTCGATGACGACTGGTTCGTATGATTTCACGGGCTCTTTTCAGTTATAAGTATTGTAATTTCACTAGGCCGCAATAGTGATATTATTAAATCTAGGTTTATTATGAGTTGAGTTTGTGTTGGAAGCCTTGAGTGTTCTGATTGGTCAACATTGGAGCGTGCCTTTTTTAGTATCAGATTATTCTAGTCAATATTTGTGAAATGAGTAATCGTAAGCATTTGAAAGTGTTTTAATCCTCAGATACATCATAGTCAAGTGGAAGCAAGAGTGAAATAGTGGTGCGAAAATATTTTGACACAGAGTTAAGTACGAAAGTACTAAAGTGACCAATCGGATAAAACGAAAAAAAACTGATCTCAGTTGGTAACGAAAACGGACCAATCAGCGATCGCTCTGATAATCTAACGGCTTTATTAAACCAGTGTTATTATCAAAATATCACTGCCTTACAATTTCACTGTATCGGTCTAGTAGTAGTAGAAATTATAAAGCCACTGAAATCAGCCCGTTAAATTGTAAGTAATGCAAACGATTGACAATAATCAGTGTAATTATAATGCCACTAGTGAAACTATAATATCACGGCTTTAACAATATCCCTGCAACATAATTATGCTTTTTCCCCTGATATTATATTTCAGGGATTTTTGGTTTCTTTCATGAAATCTGTCTTATTTCTAAATTAAATATAGTCCGGGAATTGTACACAAAGGCTCCAATAAGTATTTACTTACAATTTCCATATCTCTTAATCTTAAGTCTAGCAGAGGTGGTATTTTTACATTATCTTATTTCTAACAATTTTCTTATGTTTTCTATACTGGGTACTTAGATGTTAACATAGGCTCGTTCCGGCTTGTTATACCATTTACCTAACACCCTGTATAGTAAGTCGTTAATGCCTTCAGGTTTTTGATGGATCGCTGAAAACCTGGTTTACCTTACTTAACAGGTAGTTGTTTTGAGTGGTATATTATGCTTCTAGATTCGTAAATGTAATATGCATAGAATGGTATCGGTTTATGAGGGTAATTCTATCGACCATGAATTATTTCTTTATTACCTTTCATATTAACTTTGTAATATTAATATTTCTACGCCTTAAACAATGGCAGAATATGTTGAACTTGTGCATAGCTTTAAGATCTTGTGTAACCATGTTCTAAGAAATAAATTATCTTATCTTATCTTATCTTATCTTGTATGTGAGAAGAATAGAGAAGATACTCCAAATGATATAGTTTGGAATCTCGCATGATCATAACATGTTCAAGTCGTTCAAGCAGTAAAAGTCGAAGCAAAAGACTAGCAGTATTATTAAAAATGTTTGACTTTCTTTTCTAAACAGTGCATTCCCTTAAGTATATAGGTACGATTCGTTGCTGCGCTTATGGCTGTGAGTAGTCACGGATGTCTCAGTCGTCACATAAACCGCTGCAGTGCAATTCTCTCAGCGTAAATGCCATAACAGCTTTGGTTACAGCTAAGCCTGTTAAGATTTGAATAAAAAATCAAAAACTTATGAAAAGTATCGTAATGAATGAATGAGATGCGCATCTATACTAATATTATAAAACTGAAGAGTTTGTTTGTTTGTTTGTTTGAACGCGCTAATCTCTAGAAGTACTGGTTCAAATTGAAAAAATATTTTTGTGTTGGATAGTCCATGTATCGAGGAAGGCTTTAGGCTATATTACATCACGCTGCGACTAATAGGAGCGAAGCATCGGTGAAAAATGTTGCAAAGATAATCGCGATCACAAAAACAGAAATTGACGCGTACGAAGTCGCGGGGAACAGCTTGTAGCGTAATAAAAGTGTTGCTAAGAGGCCGTATCAAAAGTTTAAGATTTTTGGCGGACTTTTCTATGTGCTTTATCTTGACATTTTTGACTATAGTACCAAGTAATGTTTATAAGTACTATTTTCAGAACGCAGAATTTCATGATACCGAATCATATTATCAATTCCGAATCTTAAATGATCCGAAAAAATCATAAATACGAATTCCGAATATTAAAATAACCCGATAACATATGAATTGATTGCTTGATTGATTTACTATTTTAAAAAAATCAATTTTTTAATTATTTATTATTTTCCCGAACTTAAGAATCTATCAATAATAATAATACACAATACTAATGCATATTAAATGCTATTCTAACTAGGTGCTGCCAAGTGAAAATGCAAGCATGCAGGTAACATGCATGGATGAATGCAAGTAAGCATACAATCCTGCATACAGGCAAGCATCATGCATTTAGTTTTGCTTTTCTCCGGCGCTGCAAGAAGTGAAAATCTATGAATTTTCGGAATTATAAAATACATAATAAAGTTTTTCGGGTCAATAACACAACGGATTTTTAATCCTTCGTATTAATGAAATTCGGAAAATAAAAGATTCGTACTTTTGATATTCTGAAAAATGTTAATCACGGTTTTTTCGGAACTTTGATATTCGGAGGTTTGTAATTGGAATATTCAGTTTCGGAATATTTGGGCGTTGAAAGATACGTCGAAGATCTTATACCGCTTTTTCTACAAATTCACATAGCTTGTGTAATAATAACTTATCAGGTAATATGTTTGGCGGTAATATTTTTTACTTATGTGGCTTTCACCTTTGATTATAAATATTTAACGAAAATGATTGCTAGCCCTAGCAATAATAAAGATAATTTCTTATAAATAAACTTTCTAAAGGTTCTTCTCTTCTTCTTCTACAAGCAGGATCCACGTCTGATCGTGATTTTCAGTACTGCAGTTCAGTTAGGTAATATGGAGGTAGAAAATAATACAAGTCGTTATCAGAAGTTTTAGTCAAAATTGACGGACATCAAGGTTAATTTACTTTTAACATGGAGTAAATTGTGCTTTTATTTATTTTTACTTTGTTTTAGCATTATTTGTAAGCTGACGTATATTAGATGAGGTTAGCTAAGGAGGCAGTGGGCTGGCCATATTAGCCGCAGAACCGACAACCGCTGGCGTAAACGAGTTCTTGAGTGGAGACCGCGTCTCGGCAAACGTAGTATAAGACGCCCTCAGGCCAGGTGGAGTGATGATCTGCATAAGATGGCTGGCAGGAGCTGGATGCGAGAAGGCGAGGATCGACCTAAGTGATGTGCAGCTGGAGAGGTAATTGCACCTCAATTGTATATTTTGACACATTTATTGAGGTAGTAATGTCAAAATATACGATTGAGATGCAATTACGATTCTATTGAGCCATTTGTAAATAAGCGGAGTTCGGGCCCTGTTTATGCAAATAATTATTCACACTGGAGGCCAAAACTGTACTAGCGGCGCAGTAAGAAACGGACGCACGCGGTGGGTGACCGTCGCGCAGCCCAGGCCTGATGCCCTACTCTGCAACACGAAGCTCGTATTTACGGATAGGTCTGTCTCTTTCAGATACTTTAAGACATCGGTATGAGGAGGGGGACAGATAGATTCAAATATACGGACATTGTGTTGCGGAGTAAGGCCTCTGCGTCGGACATTCGGAACGGGCACCCGCTCCGCGCGCAAGTCTTTGCCCTTTTAGCTACTTTCACAGTATAATATCATATATTGAGTATATTCTTACCGGCAGATATTGAGTATATTTTTATACTGTAAAACAAGGCGTCCATAATGGCTCAACTAAAGTTCTTATCTCAGAATGGTTCTTCCTACTGACGATGTTTAAATTGACACTCATGTTTCCAAAAATTGTAATTAATAATATCGCTTATATAAATATATTGAAACTCCTACTTTTGTTTTTATAACGCTTTGATCCCTAAAAATATTTTTACTCATGTTCAGAAAGAAAAGAATCATAAATCAATGTTACAAAAATTATATGTGACCGGGAAGAATCTATAAAAAGGCCTTTTTCAGATGCTGACTGGGTGTGACTCTTCCCGGTCGCCGACCCAAATAGTTTTTGAAAATAATTAAAATAATATTTTAAGGTTAGGATGAGCAAAAATGGCAGTATTCATCAAAAAAAAATATTTCAAAAATAATATTCATATGGAGGGAGGATTGACAGCTGCATTGACAGGTCCATACTAGATTTGGCTGGGCAGGGAGAGAAACACATAGTGCAGGTGAGTGTTAAAAGTGTTAATGTACGTTAGAAAGGGGCCCCTTAAACCTGCACCCGTGTCACAAGTTACGTGATCTATTCGGAGTTTCTGTTTCTGCCACACGATGGACCCGGCGGTGAATCCATGGAACGGTAAGTGTTACACAAGTGCGACACACTTCTTAAATTGTTTCTCTTTTTTATGAGTTTTCGATATTTCAGTTCTTCCGTGATAATGGCGCTTGCAATAGTGCCGGAATATCGGAAACTCATAAATATATTTAACTTTTGTTTCAGGTAAAGTATAATTATTATTACCTTGCGGCTGGTCCCTTAAATTATTAAAATTAATAACACAGCCATAAATAGCTAAGGTTGAATAAAAAAAAACTATTGAGATGTATCCTGTCGTCCATGATCTGAGTTACTATTTCTACAAAAGTTTAACATATTCATAAGTAAGGATGGCGTTTCTGATCCTGTAGTACTTTCTTTCTTTCTGATAAGTTCAATAAAACATAGTATTTTAATTGCTTGATTTATTTATGCCGAACATTTCATTTTTAAATAAAACATTTCCAAAAATTTAATTTTGTTGATTATTATAAATATCTTCTCGTTATTCAATATCTTTGCTTAGGTCGTAAGAGTTTGACTTGTCATTTGTAGATTGGTATTCTTAAAACTCTAAATTGAAACCGGTATGGTGGTAGTATGTTTGTTCCTGTAACAAACGAAAAGTATTAAAATTGTAGTATTATAATCATCGAAATCAAAAAGTTTTATTTTATATATTATATCTTTTTACATAAATATACTTAGAGCGAATTTATTAAGGCAACTTCTGCAAGGCACATTCTAATTTGGTCATATTTGTTTTTAACGGGCAACACGTTCCATGCTTGATAAAATGATTAGTTCACGTGCTTTCCAATGGGCTAAGAGTATTGGAAAGAATATTGTTGTGGAAGCTCATTATTGTTTAATAAATAAATTTATTTAGCGCATTCAAATAGAATCAATTATACATTCGGTAGGAATGGATTTTGTTTGAAACAAAATGACTGTTATTATTATAATATAAAATTTAGTAAAAAACATCGGTTTAGTTTTATTTATCAAATAATGATAAGTTAACTAAATGGTGTTAAAACAAATAGACTTACTAGGGCTGTTGAAGAATTCAGGGCGGTTATACTGCAAAAATAAATTTATCAGATAAATGTTAGTCGCATTACAGTCGGGACCTAATATCACAAATACCAACAGTTATTTTAAAGAGACATTACCTAATTTAATTTAGTTGTTTAAACACTCGTAGTCTTATGTGGTCTGAGTAGCCGAAATTTTTCATCACTTAGTTGATTATATATTGGACCGGCACTACAAGTTGTGACATGAATTTTTGTTGTATACAACTTAAAAAAATGTTTTTTATAAAAATTTACTCTGGTTGATATTTATCGAAAGTATCGGTCATTAATTATGAAACCTATTGTAAGAATGCATGGCTTTAATTAAGCATAAAGAAGCAGGTCTATCGCAAAAAATAAATCAATCAATTACTTGTATTTGTGATTATTAAATTAAAAATTTTACTTAAAGTCTAAAACTAAAATTGTCAACTTTTTACGAGTACAACAAATCAGAAAAATTTTTTTCAGTCAGTCAGAATTAATTATCCATTGATATATTTTTTTCATTATGTTGCGGATATTCGAAAAGTGATTGAATTAATCTAAGATGTTAGAGTTCGTTCTAATAGAATAACTTGAATGTATTTCGTTCGTGCAAGTAACTTTTATCATAAAAAAGTTTACTTTGTAGTAGTCTGTCAGATGGATGTTTCTTATTCACTCACACCTGAACGACTACACTGATCTAAATGAAATTTGACAGGTTTAATAAAGCTGAAATAGCACATGCTTCAAAATTCATGCAAAATTTAAAATTCCATGCTTGCGAAATAGCAATAGTTAAAAAGAGATGTCCCGGAACAGGCCCAGACATTGTACAGTATTCTAAAAAATCCAAAAAAATCTACTGACTTTGGGAAAAATACAAATAACTGTATATAACGTTTAATTTAGCGGCTCAAAAATAAATAAATATCCCTCTCAATTAGGCATACAAAATGGGGTTAGACGAAAAAAATGATAAACTATAAACTCTAAATGTCAGTAGCTGTCAGATTTCCTTTGTCAATATTTGACATAACCGTTCTTTTCGAGTTTTTGCCACTCTTCATAATCTCAGGTAAAAAGCTAATATTATATAATCGCAAATTGTTATATATCTTTTAGGCATTAAGTACATAACAGTATATAAACTTGAAAAATTTTGTCTCAGGCGGGACAAAAAAAACAAAAAAACTTTTCAAGTTTATATACTGATATTAAAAGTGCAATTAAGTTGCTAAAATATCAAATAAAGTATATTAAGTACATAAGTTAAAATCCTTGTTTTGTTTGTTATTATCACAACAAGCACAAGTAAGCAAACAATATCACTTGTTAGAATCGAATAAGCAATTTTGAAATTGTCAAATCTGACAAATGTCATCATAGGGTCATCTTCCGCCATGATAGTTTTGTTGTTTAATATTGCTATTCTAATTAGTTTATTTTTGTTTAAGCTATTAAAGTAAGCCATTTTATAGAATTTGTATAGTAACAAACTGTTGTAGGTATATAGCTCTAACTTTTGGCAATGTGTACAGGTTCTGGGCCTAGCCTCCATACAATTTGGGACATCTCCTTTAATAAAACAGCAAATACGCTCCATGTTAACTTAACACATTAAGCGCCATGGATGTTACCTCAAAATAATAAAATTTTACTGGTTCCTTGAGACTTAAGGACTTAAAATGATCAGATCCATTACATACCTAAAAAACATTTATGAAGTGGTACATTTACAACTCTCACGACTTAATGTTTGGACAGGAAATTTAAAAGAATGCATTTGACCTGCTCCTTTATGACAACATCATAAACATGAAATCTAACCTGTTTTTAGTAAGTCAAAAACGGAGTTGACCGTATTTTCTACGGTGTCCTCAGCTTTGTTGACTGTTAGTAAAGCAGATAGTAAAAACTTTGCTTTTGTGACTTCAGTGATATATTTTTTTTTGAGTTTTCTAAGCCAATTCGCAACGTCCTGGTCATTAATAGTGTCCTTGCCTAATTTAT
Organism: Anania crocealis; assembly: GCA_949315895.1. Classification (NCBI taxonomy): domain Eukaryota; kingdom Metazoa; phylum Arthropoda; class Insecta; order Lepidoptera; family Crambidae; genus Anania; species Anania crocealis. The sequence goes on from OX438856.1 coordinate 7,389,266, forward strand.
GATATCCGTGATGTTTCTTGTGATGACTATGTTTTTTTTCAAATGCCTTTTGTCCTTTCTCTTTATGGCCTCCATGGCCACTTTTACCATCTCCTGCGTCACCCCCAGTACCTCCTTCATCCCCATCGCCGCCATTCCTTAACTTGCCTTCGTCTCCTCCGTTACCTCCATCACCACCATCTTCTGCGTCACCTCCACCGCCTCCCTTGTCTCCGTCGCCACCTTTTCCTCCCTTCCCACCGCCTCCACCATCACCTCCATCCCCTCCATTCCTTGCGTCACCTCCATCGCCACCATCTCCTGCGTCACCTCCATCGACACCATCTCCTGCATCACCTCCATCGCCTCCCTTGTTTCCGTTGCCACCTTGCCCACTCTTTCCTCCGTCTGCTCCGTCACCTCCATCGCCTCCCTTGTCTCCATCGCCACATTTTCCTCCCTTTCCTCCGTCGCCACCATCACCTCCATCCCCACCATTCCCTGCGTCACCTCCATCGTCACCATCTCTTGCGTCACCTCCATCGCCACCCTTGTATCCGTCGCCACCTTGCCCACCCTTGCCTCCGTCTCCGCCATCACCTCCATCACCACCATCCTCTACGTCACCTCCTTTGTCGCCATCGCCACCTTTTCCTCCCTTGCCCCCATTTCCTTCGTCACCTCCTTTGCCTTTGTCTCCTCCGTCACCTCCCTTGCCTTTGTCTCCTCCGTCACCTCCGTCACCACCATCTCCTGCGTCACCTCCATCGCCACCTTTGTCTCCGTCGCCATCTTTTCCTCCCTTCCCACCGTTGCCACCTTTCCCTGCTTCGCCCCTATCGCCACCATCTCCTGCGTCACCTCCATCGCCTCCCTCGTTTCCATCGCCACCTTTTCCTCCCTTTCCTCCATCGCCACTATCACCTCCATCCCCGCCATTTCCTGCATCACCACCATCTCCACCCTTTCCTCCCTTTCCTCCGTCTCCACCATCACCTCCATCGCCTCCCTCGTTTCCATCGCCACCTTTTCCTCCCTTTCCTCCATCGCCACTATCACCTCCATCCCCGCCATTTCCTGCATCACCACCATCTCCACCCTTTCCTCCCTTTCCTCCCTTTCCTCCGTCTCCACCATCACCTCCATCGCCACCACTCCCTGCGTCACCTCCATTGCCTCCTTTGTCTTCGTCGCCACTTTTTCCTCCCTTCCCACCATCTCCACCATCACCTCCATCACCACCATTCCCTGCTTCGCCTTCATCGCCACCATCACCTTCATCCCCGCCATTTCCTGCGTCACCACCATCTCCACTTTTCTCTGCGTCACCTCCATCGCCACCATCTCCGGCGTCACCACCATCGCCACCCTTTCCTCCCTTTCCTCCGTCTCCACCATCACCTCCATCGCCACCATCTCCTGCGTCACCTCCATCGCCTCCCTCGTGTCCGTCGCCACCATCACCTCCATCCCCGCCATTCCCTGCGTTACCTCCATCGCCACCATCTCCGGCGTTACCACCATCGCCACCCTTTCCTCCCTTTCCTCCGTCGCCACCATCACCTCCATCGCCACCATCTCCTGCATCACCTCCATCGCCTCCCTCGTGTCCGTCGCCACCATCACCTCCGTCCCCGCCATTCCCTGCGTCACCACCATCTCCACCATTCCCTGCGTCACCTCCATCGCCACCATCTCCTGCATTACCTCCATCGCCTCCCTTTTTTCCGTCACCACCTTGCCCCCCCTTGCCTCCTTCTCCTCCATCACCTACATCACCTCCATCACCTCCAACACCTCCATCACCTCCAACACCTCCATCACCTCCATCACCTCCATCACCTCCATCATCTCCATCATCTCCATCACCACCATCTTCTACGTCACCACCTTTGTCGCCATCGCGACCTTTTCCTCCCTTGCCCCCATCTCCTTCGTCACCTCCCTTGCCTTTGTCTCCTCCGTCACCTCCGTCACCACCATCTCCTGCGTCACCTCCATCGCCACTTTTGTCTCCGTCGCCACCTTTTCCTCCCTTCCCACCGTCGTCACCTTTCCCTGCTTCGCCTCCATCGCCACCATCTCCTGCGTCACCTCCATTGCCTCCCTCGTTTCCATCGCCATCTTTTCCTCCCTTTCCTCTATCGCCACCATCACCTCCGTCCCCGCCATTCCCTGAATTACCTCCATCTCTGGCGTCACCACCATCGCCACCCTTTCCTCCCTTTCCTCCGTCGCCACCATCACCTCCATCACCACCATCTCCTGCATCACCACCATCGCCTCCCTCGTGTCCGTCGCCACCATCACCTCCGTCCCCGCCATTTCCTGCGTCACCACCATCTCCACTATTACCTGCGTCACTTCCATCGCCACCATCTCCTGCATTACCTCCATCGCCTCCCTCTTTTCCGTCACCACCTTGCCCACCCTTGCCTCCTTCTCCTCCATCACCTCCATCACCTCCATCACCTCCATCACCACCATCCTCTACGTCACCTCCTTTGTCGCCATCGCCACCTTTTCCTCCCTTGCCCCCATCTCCTCCGTCACCTTCTTTGCCTTTGTCTCCTCCGTCACCTCCCTTGCCTTTGTCTCCTCCGTCACCTCCGTCACCACCATCTCCTGCGTCACCTCCATCGCCACCTTTGTGTCCGTCGCCATCTTTTCCTCCCTTCCCACCGTTGCCACCTTTCCCTGCTTCACCCCTATCGCCACCATCTCCTGCGTCACCTCCATCGCCTCCCTCGTTTCCATCGCCACCTTTTCCTCCCTTTCCTCCATCGCCACTATCACCTCCATCCCCGCCATTTCCTGCATCACCACCATCTCCACCCTTTCCTCCCTTTCCTCCGTCTCCACCATCACCTCCATCGCCACCACTCCCTGCGGCACCACCATCGCCACCGTTCCCTGCGTCACCACTATCGCCACTATCTCCTGCGTCACTTCCATCGCCTCCCTCGTTTGCATCGCCACTTTTCCCTCCTTTGCCTCCGTCTCCACCTTTCCCTCCGGCTCCCCCAGCTCCTCCAGCACCTCCCTTATCGCCATCACCTCCTTTTCCTCCCTGGCCTCCGTCACCACCTTTTCCCCCATCTCCGCCTCCATCTTGTCCCTTCTCCCCAGCGCTCCCTTGTTGCCCCTTTTCGCCGTCACTGCCTTTGAATCCATTTTCTATACTGCCCCCTTTTCCTCCCTTTCCTCCATAGCCCCCTTGTCCACCTTTTCCTCCTGGGGCTGAAAATTTTTCCAAAACTCATTATTAGTATGTGACATCAATTGCTTACAATTGTGTTTCCAGCCATGCTATTTCCAAATAAATACCAACTATGTGGTACAGTTGGCTTAATTATTGAGGAGAATAAAAATAAAAGGCTTCACGTGCATTGAGTACCACTTCAAATTATTTTTGCCTACTGATGATATCAGTTGTCTATGCCAGCAGGTAAGGAACAATCTTCTGCATATCTATATTTATAACAATAGCTCTTTATTTTATTCTTTAGCCATTTACATAATCAATGCTGAGCCCCCAAAAATGTTATATTTTCATTGACAGTAACTGGATGGATTTTACGACTAAGTTTATACAAAAAAACAAGGTTGAAGAAATATTTATTTGAAATCTAATCAAACGTAACGCTCACTTACACTTAACAGAACCATTCATTTAATCAACAGATTACAAGTAAGTTTTTATATAGATTACCTGAAAAAATTAAGGGGTAGTAGGTATATTTGAGGTTAATGTATGGTTGTGCTTATTTTTATGCAACCTGGTAAAGTAACCTCAATTTTATAGATTATTGTTAAAATAAAATAAAATTTTATCTGATCTTTTTGTGTTTCATTTATGTCACTGTCTGTAATATTTTTATTGTTCTAAATTAATCTTGAATGTAAAAGAATAGTGAATAGTTCATTCTTATTTGACAAAATCCAAATTTTAATCTTTTTATGTCAATATTTAGATACTCTAATTTACTTATCATTATACAACTCTAATTAAGTACGAGTAGTAGTCTTTTGATCTACGAGTAGAATCATACAATTTAATAATAACAAGTTTATATGTTATGGACCAAGTAATTAATTGATCATTATACATAATGCCCGGTCATTATGAAAAAATGCCCAAAATAAGAGTGCAATTATACATAATGCCCATCTAATTGCTATTTTCATTATTATTATTTAAGTTAAAATAAACTCATGTTAAACAATTTAAATCCATACTTAATAATATTATAAATGGGAAATTGTGTCTGTTTTTTTGTCTGTCTTTCAAGGCAAAACGGAGCGACAAATTGACGTGATTTTTTAAGTGGAAATAGTTGAAGGGATGGAGAGTGACATAGGCTACTTTTTGCCTCTTTCCAACCCCCCACTTTCCTAAACTGGGGGTTGGAAATTTGCATGGATTGGATTCCGCAATTTTCAAGGTACAAATATAAAAATTGGTATGCAAATAGTCCATTTGTGACTTAAAAATCGTGCATCATTTTTTTTTGGAAATCCATCCCTTAAAAGAGGGGGTGAAATTTCATATGGGACTTTTCGCAGTTTTCAAGGTAGAAAGCTAAAAATCGTCTTGCTGTCTTATTTTTTTTTTAAATCATCCTTATGCCCCTAAAATAGGTGATGGAAATTTGTGTGAGACTCCACAAAATTAGTACAGGCTCTATGGTACAAACGAATAATAAAATAAATAAATTAAAATAAATTTATACTACAGCGCTACATACTACAGTGCATACGGTACCTATAACTCGAGAGTATAGGTTAGATTATTTTGACTAATGATTCACATTGATTTAACTGCTTTCGATTTTTGTCTATTCGTGTTTAGCTTTGCGATTTGGTATTGTTGTCTTGGTTTTGTTTTCCGATTTCCGAAAACAAACTCGGTTTCGGGTTCGGTTGTATCGTTGTTGTTTTTCAGATTGGATTAATTCATTTAGTTTAGATTTATTATTATATTCTGTTCCGGGTTCTCTTCTATGTTCTAAATCAGGAGAGGGGGGGAGGAATCGTGTCACCCCGAACTTAATGCGAGCAAAGCCGCAGGCAAAATCTAGTATTATACACGGTGCAATCTAAACCACCTAGAAAACGAAACCCACGTTATGTGACCATTATGTATGACATCATGGCAGTGTTATTTAATCTATCAATATACATAGATATATATTTTTTTAATATTAAATATTTATTTAAACTATTAATTTTTTAACACGCTGTGACGCGCACTGACGTATTATTTTGCTGCAAAGGGGTCCCGGATGAATGAACCTTACACAGCTTCATCCGTGCGCGTCACGGCGTATTTCAAAATATATAGCTGAACCAATATTTCATATTTAAATAAAAAAAATGTTTAACAAAAATAACGCTGCCAGATGTTATAATAATGGTTTCATAGGGTGGGCTTCGTTTTACAGGTGGTTGAAATTAGACTCATTATTAGGAAGGATTCCAATACTAAGAATTCACTAGTATTTATTATTTAAAAGATAGGTAACACAAAACATGCTGAATTTGAAACAAAAATGTAACAACATATCCGTGCTTTATAAAACTTTTACATATTATTTAATACCAGATGAAAGACACTGAAGTTTTAGTAATTTCAATCATACTCATTATTTTTAGCTTTTTATCAAATTGACCTATTGTATCGTAGCAATATAATAATGACCGGGCAATGTGAGAAATAATGATGTTTCGATAGTAATTAATCACTTCGCCCGATAGAGCTCTATTCATAATGCCCGGGCATTATAAACAATGCCCGCATTAATCACTTGGTCCATAACATATATATGGTTTAAAAAACTGTACCCCTACTACGAAATTGGAATGATTTCAAAGTGACCCTGTATATTTGCTGTATTGTTGAACATTTTTGTAATCAAAATTTTATCTTCTTTTATTTGATACTCCACTCGTTATGACTGCAACCCTTTTTTTAAGTACTACAATATATTTGTAGCTGCATTCGCATTGTAGGTTTTTATTAGCAAAGGTAGCCTATGTTACCCGTTTATCCGTTATACGCATTAAAATCGGTTGAGTTTAGCCAATAATGTGGAATCCACATAAATACCCACATACATAGACTGCTAAAATCATTACCCTTTCTGTTAATTTTTCCGTAGACTGGTGTCCAGTTCTGTTTAATGTGTAATTGTACTTATTTGGTTTAAGTGAATTAATATAAGATGTTAACTGTAAAAAAAAAATGGCGCGAAAAGATCCCATACGAAATAAAATGAATACACAATCCTTAGCAAGCTAGTTTTCGCTGTCTATCGCTTGTTGGTATTTGTAATATTAAGTTATTCATAGAAAAAGATTAACTTATTTTTTTAAATTATTTAGGTAATGGAAATCAGTATTAGGCTTGGTTCTCTTACTGCGGCGTTCTTCTGATCCTGCAGAGCTTGCCGAGAAACTGCCAGCAGCTGATCCGGCTGTACAAATTAAAAAATTGTTAAAGATTTACTGTTTTTATTTAATAACCCAAAATTAGTAGACAATAGACAATAGCGCAACGTTTTGGATTACCATTTATTTTACTAAAAAAGGACCTGTTGTCAAATTGATTTTCACCCGAACTACATCAATTCTCGATTCGAAGGTCTCCGAACGTTTTTCGCGCACATTCAAGTTATGGAATGCATGATCAAAAAACGGTTGTGCATGGACAATTTTTTGTGTGGTGTCTTTTTGTCGGCCTATGTCTGTTACAAAAGCATGCCAGTAAGACAAGCCATATCATCAGCGGGGATTTCAGCTGCTATGAAATATTAGACTACAGCTCCAGCCATTAGGCAGTTAGTTGCCTAATGCCAAGGGGCAATGAAAATATCTGAATATGACGTAACCTTAAATATAATACATGCTAGGCTAAGTTAATTACCAAAAAGTAGTAAAAATATTTTTCAGTTCATTTCTGCGTGTATTTTGTTTGTATTGAAATACCTAGCAACAAAATCGTCTAGATCTACATATAAATAGTTTATGTAGTCCTAGACAATTTTGTTGCTGTGGTTTGTGGTAAGATCTTAAAAATTTAGTAACGTTATCGAAAATAGCATAGCTGGGGATTGCATATAAATATTAAATAATACACAATTTTTCAAATTTCCGTTATAAAAGTAACTTATTATCTTACCACTTGATCCTCTTCTGCCTCTTGAGTAGCCACTGGCAAACGCTCCCGCTATAAATAAAAAAAAAATATTATTTAAATTTATCTCACTTAATGCCAGTTAAAAGAAATATTATTAAAATAGTCTATAGACAGTTAAAAAATCTCAATAATCCAATAATTACAGATACTCTGTCATATAAACCTAAAATGGTACTAAAATGGTACTAAAATGGTAATTCATATGAACCTTAAACGAATTTAAACTTCTAAATATGGTTTTGAAGTTGTGACTTAGTATCGATTATCGAGTAAAGTATGAATATTTGATTGACTTTAGTAAAAAAATTTTAAACTACTTTTATAGGGTCGTCCTCATCCCTTACGCTCTTTGGTATCCACGATAGTTGGTTAGTAAAAGTAGGCGCTGCACAGTAGTTGCCAAATAATATATTCATCATACTGCAATATGTAGTTGTAACTTACAAATGAGCCTGGCAAGGCCTTTGCCGCGTTTAAACCGCCTGCTAATCGATACTGCAGAATTTGAAATAAAATTATGAATATTACAACATATTATATGAATGTTACAAAATATCGGCTTAAATTTTGATACCTACATTTTATACAGATAAGATCTCTGACACTGTTTGTAATTCTGTTTTCTTTCTAGTTTGTTTGTGCAAAGTTTTAAAATATGTTGTGTAGAATTAAATCGAAGTTAACACTGAAAGGCATACATAATCTTAGTATTATTAATATCTACTTCAAAGTCAGGTTAAAGACTTCCTGGTAAAGGGACGTTGCTTAACAATAACATTATAAAGAATGAAATTTTAACCACTTTCCAAAATTTTTATATGCTTTCAGTATCGTATTTAGAGCCTATTTATCAAGTAAAAAATGTAAATCAAGTTGTCACCCGTAAATATTTTTCGCGATATAGTTTTCAATTTTTACGGTCCCAGACCTGTTAAGGTATAAAGGGAAACACAAAAACTTATAAATAGTATTGTAATGAATAAATGAGATGCACATCACGTAAAAAAAGTGCTACTAGGATGCATTATCAAATTTATTTTTATTTTTGGCGGACATTTTCAAAGTGTCAAAACTTTATCTTCAAATATTTGTACTGGGCTATACCAAAAGAAAAAATACTCGTACTTCATTTGATTTTTGCCTCGTAGATTGCTATATTAAAAATTTGGAAAGTGGTTTAAATTTCACCCTGTATTTGAAATTTCTTGTATTGGTGATAGCCTTACCGCCTGCGGATGATCCAGAGGCACCATTTCCTGTCGGTATGGAAGAGCTATTTATCAGTCAATTACATCATATTTGTTCATTAAAGTTAATTTTAACATCACTGGTCAACAAAATTGTGTAATAGAGGTGGTGTTTATTAAGTTTCTAAAATATATATTGTTTGGCTGTTATGTAGTGCATAAAGAAAATACACACCATTTCTCTTACAACGGGTGTCGTAAAAAGCAAATTAAAGAGTACTGCAAGAAGATAATTATCAGCAGCTCGAATGTATCTTTATTGATTTAGGCTTAATTAAATCTAGTATATGATTTAATTGTCCATTTTTACCTTTATTTGCAATAGAATTGTTTGTTTAAAAAGTTAGAAGTAACGGCCTCTAATCATCCCACTATACGGAGAAGGCAAAATCTCCGAATTCAAGTTACTATGGCAAAAATGGGTACAGGCATAATCACCACGCTCGCCAAATAAGGGTAGATGATCACAAACTCGAGCAATGTTGGAAAATTCGTTACTTTCTGCTACCAGGTAAGGGGATCGAACCCGGGATCCAACCAACGGCCCGTTAATTCGGTGTTTATTATAGAATAATGTGTTTAATGCTAACTGAGGTGAGTCTTGGACTTGAAACAAATAAAATAGTGTTGTTGACCAGTGACCAATAAATTGTTTATTAACTTACCGGAGCCGGATGCTGCTCCTGCTGCATAAGAAAATTATTATCAGTATTATATATGTTGCAGGGATACTGTTAAAGCCGTGATATTATATAATTTTACTAGTGACATTATAATTTATACTGATTATTGTCAATCGTTTGCATTACTTACAATTTAACGGGCTAGTTTCAGGGCCATTATAATTACACTAGACCGATACAGTGAAATTGTAAGGCAGTGATATTTTGACAATAACACTGGTTTAAGAAAGTCGTTAGATTAAATATGCTGATTAGTCCGTTTTCGTCCGGTTTTTTCGTTTTATCCGATTGGTCACTTTTGTGACTCTGTGTCAACATCTTCTAATGCCAGAATTTCACACTTGCTTTCACATGAATTTGATTAATCTGACGATTTGACGACACAGACATCAATCAATCAAATCAATCAGTTCGCCAAAAAAATTCGATGCGACAGTATGTGTGCACGCGACGCGTAATTTTTATCGTTATAATGCCGTATGGGCTTTCCGGCCGGAGTACCTTAAAGCGGGGCAAAACATGGTGCGGACGCAACAGCTTTACGCCGCGCAATACGGGAGTACTGTACACGTATACACCGTACGTGCTGGATTTTATTGAACGTCACCCAGTGGCGAGCACCGCAGACGCAGCCCGTGTATTTGGCGTAAGCCAATATTATGTGTAGCGGCTCCGCAACGAAGGCCTCCACCCGTATCTACCAGCACGACGGCGCGCTTCAGCCTACGGGCAGCGTTACCCGCTGGCCACCGCGTTCACCTGACCTGACGCTGCTGGACTTCCACGTGTGGGGTAAAGCGAAGGACTTAATTTGCACCGTGGAATAGTTACGTGCCCGAATTGTAAATGCGTTCGATATCTTTAATATCATCATGTGTCATTTTGCAGTCAATGCTGTTGGAGAGGCAGACGACTAACTCTACTAGGTCCTTCTTGCTCTCATTTTCTTTCTTTGGCACATTCTTAACAACAGAATCGGCTTTACGACTTGCTATTTGTCCTTCTTCTAGTTTATTTTCAAACAGCCTGATATATTTATTCTCTATCCTCTTTTATTTGACACTCCAGTTCACATATTTTCCTTCGAAACTCTTCATTTTGCTTACTCAAAAAGGTGACAGCACTCTCGATATTTTGTTTAGAATCTTTGATAGGTAGTTTTCAAAGTAGAACTAACCTCCGGAAACTGTTTCGTAAGATATGATATCATCTTTCTAATTTCATCCTTAAAGTCACTAAGTTGGTTTGCAATCGGTGTGGTTTTTAGGGTTCCGTACCCAAAGGGTAAAAACGGGACCCTATCACTAAGACTTCGCTGTCTGTCCCGTCCGTCTGTCTGTCGCTCTGTCACCAGGCTGTATCTCAAGAGCCGCGATAGCTACCGCTAGTTACCGCAATAACAACAAATACTAAAAACAAAATAAAATAAATATATAAGGGGGGCTCCCATACAACAAACCCGTTTTTTTGGCCTTTTTGGTACGGAACCCTTCGTGCGCGAGTCCGACTTGCACTTGGCCGGTTTTATTTAAATATTGGCCCTTGTCCTAGCGGTAACGAAATCCTGCGAACCACCCTCCTCAGAAAAACAAACCGACACCTCTGGGTCCGCATCATATTTATTGAGCGTATTATTCATACTGCTGGTACCAGGAGAGTATAACTTAACAGCGGTGTTTGAATGATGGCGAGTGCCGGAGTAGATGACGTACGTACGTGTGACGTGAGTCGAGACGTATGCAGCGTAGCTCGCAGACTACTGTTGTCGCTGTTAAGCTGTCTCGTTTTTGCGGCGGGATCGCAGTAACGTATGCGCAGCACCGCTCACAGAAAGTCGCTGTCGCAGTTGTGTTGTATTGCTCTGGCGTCGACTAGGTATCACTCGCGTGTTATGTGCGCATGGTAATCGGCGACAATTTTTCAAATATAAATGAATTTAAAATTAATTTTTTTTTTTTGCAAATATTGAGGCAAATTTTAGTACGGAGGAGACGTCTTCTTAACGCTTTAGCGGTCCGGGGGGAAGAGGTAACAAACAATAAAATTTGAAAATATAATGTGTTTTTTACCTCCAGCTCCGGCAGCACTTGAAGAACCATCGTCATCAGAGCCTTGAGATACAGCAGCTGTAGAAAAAAAATTATAAATATGTAAAATTTTCATTACCTACGATCTTGGAATTTTCTAAGCCTACGGTTGAAATTAAAAAATATATTTATTTTATTTCTCCAGCTCCAGCAGCACTTAAGGAAACATCCTCATCGGATCCTTGAGATGCAGAAGCTGTTGAAATAATAAAATTTTAATATGTAACATGTTAAACAAACAATACAATTTGAAAAAAAAAATATATAGGGTGACTTTGAAGTCATTGGCATCCATTCGATCTATTATTATACTTATTATATGGAATGTTTTTATGGGAACCTAATACCTTATGGACTTATTAAAAAGTTTCACAAAATAAATGATAATTAGATAGAGTATCACGTTGAATTGAGCGAGACTAGCCGTAGTAGCAGCGCCGCCCGCCCCACCGCGCCCGCGCCGCCTGACTCCCCGCGTGAACCCGCGTGACCCGACATCGCACAGCTGATTGATAACTTGATAATGATAATAACTTTCCCTTCATACTTTGATCGTCTTAGGACGGTCAAAACTTACGTAATACGTATTTAAAAAGTTGGAATGGCAATATTTACGATAGTTAGTTTAAATCAGCTATTTACAATAATTTAAAGATTGTCACTCACACGTATTTTAGTAAATGATCGAAGTGCTCGCCTTCTCTTTCCACACAACTCAGTTTGTTGTGAGTTTTGTGAGGGTTACGCTGGCTCCACTCATATTCGTTGTGAATGTTAAACAGACCGATTCTTGTAAAAGTACTTTTGTCTGTCCACAAGATGTTGGCGTAAAGATTTTGTAACAGCTAGTTACAAAATTGTAGTCGGGCGCGTAATCGGTTAGAATGCGATCTCGTGATGGAATTTGCGCGGTTAGGTATCATAAGTGGTGAAACATTTCCTGTGTTAACATTAAATCGTTCGTGAGATCGTATAATAAAACCATTGGTTTGTGTATCGTCCCTGCACATTACGTGGTCAAGTCATTTAGTTGACACTTTGTTAAATATGTAGCACTAAACTGTTACAAAATCCAATCCACTGTAATCCTCTCCAGTCGAGGTGCGCGCGCGATAGTTCCGGATAGACGACAAACGTCATCACACCTTATTGCACAATGCTGAACTGATTTGGCTTGGCGGCGTAGGCGCGTGCCGAAAGGCGAAAGGGGCGGCCGGCCGGGCGCGGGGGCGGGGGCAGGTGTGTTAGAGGCCGGGTGGCGTTATTTGTTTGCCAGTACGAACTTGAATGAATCTAGGCAATAAAAGCGCGCGTTTTGTCGGCACACTATTGAAGTAGAGTAGGCTCGTATGATACTTGAATGTTAATTGTACATTTAATATATTTTTCAGTCAAATTTTATTCTTTTATTTTAATTTTAAATGTATTATTGATCAATCGCAAAGTGTTTAACATGATTTTTAGGGTTTAAAAATATTTAGTTTTAGTATCAATCGATTTGCCTTATATTTGGGGAAAGTACTACGAATCACGAGTAGGTTCTTATTTTAGAAGGATGCCAATATTTTCCAATTCATCCTGTATAATTATGTGTTTTTTACCTCCAGCTCCGGAAGCACTTGAAGAACCATCGTGTAGAAATAAAAATATAATTTAAATATGTAAATTTTTAATAACCATTGTAATTTAAAAAAAAAGTTTTTTACCTCCAGCTGTGGCAGCACTTGAGGAACCATCACCATCAGAGCCTTGAGATGCAGCAGCTGTAAAAATAAAAATATGTCAATATGTAACACTATGTTAAGCAAAGCTTAAAATTTAAAAAAAGATAGTGATTTCTACCTCCTGCTGCGGCAGCACTCGAGGAACCATCACCGTCAGAGCCTTGAGATGCAGCAACTGTTGTAATAATTAAATGTCATTAAGTAACATGTTAAACAAATTTTAAAAAAGGAAAAAAAAGTGTTTTTTACCTCCAGCTCCGGCAGCACTTGAAGAATCATCGTCATCAGAGCCTTGAGATGCAGCAGCTGTAATAATAAAAATATGTCATTAAGTAACATGTTAAGCAAAGATTAAAATTTTAAAAAAGATAGTGATTTTTACCTCCTGCTGCGGCAGCACTCGAGGAACCATCACCATCAGAGCCTTGAGATGCAGCAGCTGTAGAAAAAAAAAATGACAATATGTAACATGTTAAGCAAACAATAAAATTTGAAAATAATATATAAATATGTGTTTTTTACCTCCAGCTCCGGCAGCACTTGAGGAGCCATCCTCATCAGAGCCTTGAGATGAAGCAGCTGTAGAAATAATAAAAAAGACGTGTGGCACTCAGAGACTGCCGCGGTAAAGCTATTGCATAGCATTTTTTATCAACTTATGCATTTATAAAACTAAAAAGTATCACCGCTGTGCCGGTCGGAGTGGGGGGTGTTAGGTTATTTTCGTTACGGAATTTCTGGATTCGGTCTCCACTCTCCACGCTCAAGGCCCGCTATAGAAGCTATGCAATAGCTTAATTTTATAATTTTATGTATTTCCTAATTTTGACTTTTGTAATTAAATGTTTCTGTTATTTGGCAGATATGGTTACCATAGGCAACCATACTGTCAAAATCCTTATTTTCTTCTAAATTCTTTTAAATTTTGGAAATTCAAAATTGATCGATCGTGCCTCGCCCCGAGTGTTAGGTTAGGTTATTTTCGTTACGGAATTTCTGAATTCGGTCTCCACGCTCAAGGCCCGCGATAGAAGCTATGCAATAGCTTAAAAATATAATATAAGTATGTAAATTATTAATTGAAATAAAAAGTCGTGTGGCACTCGGAGACTGCCGCGGTAAAGCTATTGCATAGCATTTTTTATCAACTTATGCAATTATAAAACTAAAAAGTATCATCGCTGTGCCGGTCGGAGTGGGGGGTGTTAGGTTATTTTCGTTACAGAATTTCTGGATTCGGTCTCCACGCTCAAGGCCCGCGATAGAAGCTATGCAATAGCTTAAAAAAAAGTTATTTACCTCCAGCTGCGGCAGCACTTGAGGAACCATCGTCATCAGAGCCTTGAGATGCAGCAGCTGTAAAAATAAAAATATGTATTGTCAATGGTGAATGCATGTGTTGCACGATCAACAACAGCCTAAAATGAGACACTAGCGTCCAATTACCAATACCAGTATGGGCTATTATCTCGCTTAACAAACAGGTAGTTACAACTGAATATCATTACGTGTAAACTAAATGGACTTGTACCCACTAACATAATAAGAATCATTAACTATAATAATAAAGAAATCTTAGTAAGGAACCTTAGACTTGGCACGACTTTGTCTAGATTTCATTACTTTTTAGAGACAAACAAGCAGCTCCATCGAGACTTGGCTAGTTTTTTACAGAATGTTTTTGGTGGCATTTCCCTTCTTTTTGTAGAAACGTATATTGATTTATTTTATTAGATTTTCTTGTTTGACACGTTTTTTTTTCTTTTTAATTTTTATTCATATTTATTTATTTCAAATTTTCGTACTTACATTACACTTAGATACGTCAATTTAAAATTTCAAATAGACACACATATTTTTGTTATAATTTAAATGACAAGTTTAACCTAATTAATGTATCAAATGTCTGCTGCTATGCCTCAAAACATCACTCCATACGACATCAATGAATGGAAATACGCGAAGTAAACGTTTTTTGCTGCTTTTATACCTCCTAATTCTTTGATTTTCCTAATCGCATATATTGCTGCACCAAGTTTCTGTAATAAATGTTGTATGTGAGATGCCCAAGTTAACTTATTGTCTAAATCAATTCCGAGAAATTTTACTTTATTTTGTTCACTTAAATCAAGATCGTCAATAGTATTACTCACAAATAGATGCGTAACTTGATTACCAAGTCTGAAATGTATTAATTGTGTCTAATCAACATTCATTAGCAGATTATTTATTGAAAGAAAACCAATCTGTTATTGCGGCTAATAAACAATTTGTGTAATGTTCGAGTAAAATAAAGTTAATCGTTCGACTATTTCTTCTTGTGAACTTGTAAGTATAAGTATAAAAGCTAGTCTAGTCTTATCCAGAGTTTTCCTTTAATTTTATTTATATGCGTATTTAAAGCAGAAGGGGAGGCATTCGCCTAGCAGTGGGACGCTGTAGGCTAGATAAAATTAGAAGATATGTCCCAATACGCTGGATTTTTGCAATGACAGTCGATTTTTTTATGTACCAATAGTAGAAGGGGGCATATCCATATCTCTAATACAGCTGAGACCAGCTGAGGGTTCTTCATCAGATACTTCAGACCTTCGAATTTTTGACACCAAATGAAGCGGCTCACCAAATTGAATATTTTTTGTAAAGGCGGTATGTCGATCTCTTTTAGTTTGGTTGGGCTCTTGTGTTTTCTAATCAGGGTCACCAGGTAATCCAGATCTTCGATTATCCTAGTTTTTATAGTTTTCCCTTTATGTGGCCGTTCAACCCTAACTGTACCAAATTTCAGCTTTCTGAGTTTATGGGAAGTACTAGTTATATTTTGCTGATCATGAGTGAGTGAGTGTCGTAAATGCGAAACTTTGCTTTCGCTTAACTTCGGAACTAAATGACCTACAGACTTATAGATTTAAAGTATGTAATTATAGCTTACTAGATGACAAAAATTTCTGCGTTCTGGTCTCTTCCAGAGATTCTCAAATAGGGGCCTGAAAATGCAGCGAAATGGTTCCAGTAAAGGATGGTACGGCAGTGTTTGCTTCGCGCTCGACTTGGCGAGGGCACTACCGTGCCCCCCCGATTTGAAAAGAATATATAAATATGTGTATTTTACCTCCAGCTCCGGCAGCACTTGAGGAGCCATCCTCATCAGAGCCTTGAGATGAAGCAGCTGTAGAAATAAAAATATAATATAAATATGTTAATTTTTAATAACCATTTAAATTAAAAAAAAGTTATTTACCTCCAGCTGCGGCAGCACTTGCGGAACCATCGTCATCAGAGCCTTGAGATGCAGCAGCTGTCAAAATAATTAAATTTCATTATGTATCATTTTAACAAACATTATAATTTTAAATAAAATATGGTTTTTACCTCCAGCTCCGGCAGCACTCGAAGAACCATCGTCATCAGAGCCTTGAGATGCAGCAGCTGTAAAAATAAAAATATGTCAATATGTAATAGTAATAGTAGTAATAATTTATTTGCTTGTCACATGGTAAATTACAGGTGTTATTACAATTAAAAGTACATTGCACACATGACACCCCGTAGGGGCACCGCAAATTAAGCGAACATAGGGCCTCTTAACGGATAAATACACAATATAATATGTTATCCACACTTATCCTTTCATTTGTTAGTAAATTTGGCTACTACAATTGCAACTTTTTTTTTCTCTGCTTTGCTTTACGCTGAACCAGTTCATTAAGGACAAGTCTTAAAGAACTCGTCCAGTGTCTAATAAGCTTTATCTAATAGATATTATGTATTCAGTCTGGTAGTAAATATATTAAACTTTTCTATGTCTTTAATACTATTTGGGATACGGTTATAAATTTTTATAGACATCCATGTAAAATGTTAAGCAAAGATTAAAGTTTTAAAAAAGATAGTGTCTTTTACCTCCTGCTGCGGCAGCACTCGAGGAACCATCACCATCAGAGCCTTGAGATGCAGCAGCTGTTGAAATAATTAAATATCGATATGTTACATTTTCAACAAACATAAAATTTTAAAGAAATATTTTTTTACCTCCTGCTGCGGCAGCACTCGAAGAACCATCGTCATCAGAGCCTTGAGATGCAGCCGCTGTAGAAAAAAAATTATATTATAAATACGTAAAATTTTTATTACCGACGATTGAAATTGTTAATAAATATTTGTTTTTTACCTCCAGCTCCGGCAGCACTTGAAGAACCATCGTCATCAGAGCCTTGAGATGCAGCAGCTGTTGAAATAAAAATAAAATGTAAAAAAGTTACATTTTAATAACAATGAAATTTTCAAAAAATATTTGTCTATTACCTCCAGCTCCGGCAGCACTTGAAGAACCATCGTCATCAGAGCCTTGAGATGCAGCAGCTGTAATAATAAAAGTATGTCATTAAGTAACATGTTAAGCAAATATTAAAATTTTAAAAAAGATAGTGTTTTTTTACCTCCTGCTGCGGCAGCACTCGAGGAACCATCACCATCAGAGCCTTGAGATGCAGCAGCTGTTGAAATAATTAAATGTCATTAAGTAACATGTTAAACAAGTATTAAATTAAAAAAAAAAGGTACATTTTAATAACTTTGAAATTTTCAAAAAATATGTGTCTATTACCTCCAGCTCCGGCAGCACTTGAAGAACCATCGTCATCAGAGCCTTGAGATGCAGCAGCTGTAATAATAAAAATATGTCATTAAGTAACATGTTAGGCAAATATTAAAATTTTAAAAAAGATAGTGTTTTTTTACCTCCAGCTCCGGCAGCACTTGAAGAACCATCGTCATCAGAGCCTTGAGATGCAGCAGCTGTTGAAATATAAATAAAATGTAAAAAATTACATTTTAATAAAGATGAAATTTTCCAAAAATATGTGTCTATTACCTCCAGCTCCGGCAGCACTCGAAGAACCATCGTCATCAGAGCCTTGAGATGCAGCAGCTGTTGAAATAAAAATAAAATGTAAAAAAGTTACATTTTAATAAAGATGAAATTTTTAAAAAATATGTGTATTACCTCCAGCTCCGGCAGCACTTGAAGAACCATCGTCATCAGAGCCTTGAGATGCAGCAGCTGTAATAATAAAAATATGTAATTAAGTAACATGTTAAGAAAAAATTAAAATTTTAAAAAAGAAAGTGATTTTTACCTCCTGCTGCGGCAGCACTCGAGGAACCATCACCATCAGAGCCTTGAGATGCAGCAGCTGTTGAAATAATTAAATATCGATATGTTACATTTTAAACAAACATAAAATTTTAAAGAAATATTTTTTTACCTCCTGCTGCGGCAGCACTCGAAGAACCATCGTCATCAGAGCCTTGAGATGCAGCCGCTGTAGAAAAATAAATATAATATAAATACGTAAAATTTTTATTACCGACGATTGAAATTGTTAATAAATATTTGTTTTTTACCTCCAGCTCCGGCAGCACTTGAAGAACCATCGTCATCAGAGCCTTGAGATGCAGCAGCTGTAATAATAAAAATATGTCATTAAGTAACATGTTAAGCAAATATTAAAATTTTAAAAAAGATAGTGTTTTTTACCTCCTGCTGCGGCAGCACTCGAGGAACCATCACCATCAGAGCCTTGAGATGCAGCAGCTGTTGAAATAATTAAATGTCAATAAGTAACATGTTAAACACATTTTAAAATAGGAAAAAAAGTGTTTTTAACCTCCAGCTCCCGCAGCACTTGAAGAACCATCGTCATCAGAGCCTTGAGATGCAGCAGCTTTAGAAAAATAATAATAGTATAAATATGTAAAATTTTTATTACCGACGATTGAAATTGTTAAAAAATATTTGTTTTTTACCTCCAGCTCCGGCAGCACTTGAAGAGCCATCCTCATCATAGTCTTGAGATGCAGCAGCTGTAATAATAAAAATATGTCATTAAGTAACATGTTAAGCAAAGATTAAAATTTTGAAAAAGATAGTGTTTTTTTACCTCCTGCTGCGGCAGCACTTGAGGAACCATCACCATCAGAGCCTTGAGATGCAGCAGCTGTTGAAATAATTAAATATCAATGTGTTACATTTTAAACAAATATAAAATTTTAAAGAAATGTTTTTTTACCTCCTGCTGCGGCAGCACTCGAGGAACCATCGTCATCAGAGCCTTGAGATGCAGCAGCTGTTGAAATAATTAAATGTCAATAAGTAACATGTTAAACACATTTTAAAATAGGAAAAAAAAGTGTTTTTTTCCTCCAGCTCCGGCAGCACTTGAAGAACCATCGTCATCAGAGCCTTGAGATGCAGCAGCTTTAGAAAAATAATAATAATATAAATAGGTAAAATTTTTATTACCGACGATTGAAATTGTTAAAAAATATTTGTTTTTTACCTCCAGCTCCGGCAGCACTTGAAGAACCATCGTCATCAGAGCCTTGAGATGCAGCAGCTGTAATAATAAAAATATGTCATTAAGTAACATGTTAAGCAAATATTAAAATTTTAAAAAAATAGAGTTTTTTTACCTCCTGCTGCGGCAGCACTCGAGGAACCATCACCATCAGAGCCTTGAGATGCAGCAGCTGTTGAAATAATTAAATGTCAATAAGTAACATGTTAAACACATTTTAAAATAGGATAAAAAGTGTTTTTAACCTCCAGCTCCCGCAGCACTTGAAGAACCATCGTCATCAGAGCCTTGAGATGCAGCAGTTGTAGAAAAATAATAATAATATAAAAATGTAAAATTTTTATTACCGACGATTGAAATTGTTAAAAAATATTTGTTTTTTACCTCCAGCTCCGGCAGCACTTGAAGAACCATCGTCATCAGAGCCTTGAGATGCAGCAGCTGTAATAATAAAAATATGTCATTAAGTAACATGTAAAAAAAATTAAAATAGCAAAAAAAAGTGTTTTTTACCTCCAGCTCCGGCAGCACTTGAAGAACCATCGTCATCAGAGCCTTGAGATGCGGCAGCTGTTGAAATAAAATTAAAATGTAAAAAATTACATTTTAATAACGATGAAATTTTCAAAAAATATGTGTCTATTACCTCCAGCTCCGGCAGCACTTGAAGAACCATCGTTATCAGAGCCTTGAGATGCAGCAGCTGTAGAAAAATAATAATAATATAAAAATGTAAAATTTTTATTACCGACGATTGAAATTGTTAAAAAATATTTGTTTTTTACCTCCAGCTCCGGCAGCACTTGAAGAACCATCGTCATTAGAGCCTTGAGATGCAGCAGCTGTAATAATAAAAATATGTCATTAAGTAACATGTCAGGCAAAGATTTAAATTTTAAAAAAGATAGTGTTTTTTTACCTCCTGCTACGGCAGCACTTGAGGAACCATCACCATCAGAGCCTTGAGATGCAGCAGCTGTTGAAATAATTAAATGTCAATAAGTAACATGTTAAACACATTTTAAAATAGGATAAAAAGTGTTTTTAACCTCCAGCTCCCGCAGCACTTGAAGAACCATCGTCATCAGAGCCTTGAGATGCAGCAGTTGTAGAAAAATAATAATAATATAAAAATGTAAAATTTTTATTACCGACGATTGAAATTGTTAAAAAATATTTGTTTTTTACCTCCAGCTCCGGCAGCACTTGAAGAACCATCGTCATCAGAGCCTTGAGATGCAGCAGCTGTAATAATAAAAATATGTCATTAAGTAACATGTTAAGCAAATATTAAAATTTTAAAAAAATAGAGTTTTTTTACCTCCTGCTGCGGCAGCACTCGAGGAACCATCACCATCAGAGCCTTGAGATGCAGCAGCTGTAATAATAAAAATATGTCATTAAGTAACATGTAAAAAAAAATTAAAATAGCAAAAAAAAGTGTTTTTTACCTCCAGCTCCGGCAGCACTTGAAGAACCATCGTCATCAGAGCCTTGAGATGCGGCAGCTGTTGAAATAAAATTAAAATGTAAAAAATTACATTTTAATAACGATGAAATTTTCAAAAAATATGTGTCTATTACCTCCAGCTCCGGCAGCACTTGAAGAACCATCGTCATCAGAGCCTTGAGATGCAGCAGCTGTAGAAAAATAATAATAATATAAAAATGTAAAATTTTTATTACCGACGATTGAAATTGTTATAAAATATTTGTTTTTTACCTCCAGCTCCGGCAGCACTTGAAGAACCATCGTCATTAGAGCCTTGAGATGCAGCAGCTGTAATAATAAAAATATGTCATTAAGTAACATGTTAAGCAAATATTAAAATTTTAAAAAAGATAGTGTTTTTTTACCTCCTGCTGCGGCAGCACTCGAGGAACCATCACCATCAGAGCCTTGAGATGCAGCAGCTGTTGAAATAATTTAATGTCATTAAGTAACATGTTAAAAAAAATTTAAAATAGGAAAAAAAAGTGTTTTTTACCTCCAGCTCCGGCAGCACTTGAAGAACCATCGTCATCAGAGCCTTGAGATGCAGCAGCTATTGAAATAAATATAAATAGTAAAAAATTACATTTTAATAACGATGAAATTTTCAAAAAATATGTGTCTATTACCTCCAGCTCCGGCAGCACTTGAAGAACCATCACCATCAAAGCCTTGAGATGCAGCAGCTGTTGAAATAATTAAATATCAATATGTTACATTTTAAACAAATATAAAATTTTATGAAATGTTTTTTTACCTCCTGCTGCGGCAGCACTTGAGGAACCATCGTCATCAGAGCCTTGAGATGCAGCAGCTGTTGAAATAATTAAATGTCAATAAGTAACATGTTAAGCACATTTTAAAATAGGAAAAAAAGTGTTTTTTACCTCCAGCTCCCGCAGCACTTGAAGAACCATCGTCATCAGAGCCTTGAGATGCAGCAGCTGTAGAAAAATAATAATAATATAAAAATGTAAAATTTTTATTACCGACGATTGAAATTGTTAAAAAATATTTGTTTTTTACCTCCAGCTCCGGCAGCACTTGAAGAACCATCGTCATTAGAGCCTTGAGATGCAGCAGCTGTAATAATAAAAATATGTCATTAAGTAACATGTCAGGCAAAGATTTAAATTTTAAAAAAGATAGTGTTTTTTTACCTCCTGCTACGGCAGCACTTGAGGAACCATCACCATCAGAGCCTTGAGATGCAGCAGCTGTTGAAATAATTAAATATCAATAAAATATGTTACATTTTAAACAAATATAAAATTTTAAAGAAATGTTTTTTTACCTCCTGCTGCGGCAGCACTCGAGGAACCATCGTCATCAGAGCCTTGAGATGCAGCAGCTGTTGAAATAATTAAATGTCAATAAGTAACATGTTAAACACATTTTAAAATAGGATAAAAAGTGTTTTTTACCTCCAGCTCCCGCAGCACTTGAAGAACCATCGTCATCAGAGCCTTGAGATGCAGCAGCTGTAGAAAAATAATAATAATATAAAAATGTAAAATTTTTATTACCGACGATTGAAATTGTTAAAAAATATTTGTTTTTTACCTCCAGCTCCGGCAGCACTTGAAGAACCATCGTCATTAGAGCCTTGAGATGCAGCAGCTGTAATAATAAAAATATGTCATTAAGTAACATGTCAGGCAAAGATTTAAATTTTAAAAAAGATAGTGTTTTTTTACCTCCAGCTCCGGCAGCACTTGAAGAACCATCGTCATTAGAGCCTTGAGATGCAGCAGCTGTAATAATAAAAATATGTCATTAAGTAACATGTCAGGCAAATATTAAAATTTTAAAAAAGATAGTGTTTTTTTACCTCCTGCTGCGGCAGCACTCGAGGAACCATCACCATCAGAGCCTTGAGATGCAGCAGCTGTTGAAATAATTTAATGTCATTAAGTAACATGTTAAAAAAAATTTAAAATAGGAAAAAAAAGTGTTTTTTACCTCCAGCTCCGGCAGCACTAGAAGAACCATCGTCATCAGAGCCTTGAGATGCAGCAGCTATTGAAATAAATATAAATAGTAAAAAATTACATTTTAATAACGATGAAATTTTCAAAAAATATGTGTCTATTACCTCCAGCTCCGGCAGCACTTGAAGAACCATCGTCATCAGAGCCTTGAGATGCAGCAGCTGTAGAAAAATAATAATAATATAAAAATGTAAAATTTTTATTACCGACGATTGAAATTGTTAAAAAATATTTGTTTTTTACCTCCAGCTCCGGCAGCACTTGAAGAACCATCGTCATCAGAGCCTTGAGATGCAGCAGCTGTAATAATAAAAATATGTCATTAAGTAACATGTTAAGCAAATATTAAAATTTTAAAAAAATAGAGTTTTTTTACCTCCTGCTGCGGCAGCACTCGAGGAACCATCACCATCAGAGCCTTGAGATGCAGCAGCTGTAATAATAAAAATATGTCATTAAGTAACATGTTAAAAAAAATTAAAATAGCAAAAAAAAGTGTTTTTTACCTCCAGCTCCGGCAGCACTTGAAGAACCATCGTCATCAGAGCCTTGAGATGCGGCAGCTGTTGAAATAAAATTAAAATGTAAAAGATTACATTTTAATAACGATGAAATTTTCAAAAAATATGTGTCTATTACCTCCAGCTCCGGCAGCACTTGAAGAACCATCGTCATCAGAGCCTTGAGATGCAGCAGCTGTAGAAAAATAATAATAATATAAAAATGTAAAATTTTTATTACCGACGATTGAAATTGTTATAAAATATTTGTTTTTTACCTCCAGCTCCGGCAGCACTTGAAGAACCATCGTCATTAGAGCCTTGAGATGCAGCAGCTGTAATAATAAAAATATGTCATTAAGTAACATGTTAAGCAAATATTAAAATTTTAAAAAAGATAGTGTTTTTTTACCTCCTGCTGCGGCAGCACTCGAGGAACCATCACCATCAGAGCCTTGAGATGCAGCAGCTGTTGAAATAATTTAATGTCATTAAGTAACATGTTAAAAAAAATTTAAAATAGGAAAAAAAAGTGTTTTTTACCTCCAGCTCCGGCAGCACTTGAAGAACCATCGTCATCAGAGCCTTGAGATGCAGCAGCTATTGAAATAAATATAAATAGTAAAAAATTACATTTTCATAACGATGAAATTTTCAAAAAATATGTGTCTATTACCTCCAGCTCCGGCAGCACTTGAAGAACCATCACCATCAAAGCCTTGAGATGCAGCAGCTGTTGAAATAATTAAATGTCAATAAGTAACATGTTAAGCACATTTTAAAATAGGAAAAAAAGTGTTTTTTACCTCCAGCTCCCGCAGCACTTGAAGAACCATCGTCATCAGAGCCTTGAGATGCAGCAGCTGTAGAAAAATAATAATATTATAAATATGTAAAATTTTTATTACCGTCTTATGAAATTGTTAAAAAATATTTGTTATTTACCTCCAGCTCCCGCAGCACTTGAAGAACCATCGTCATCAGAGCCTTGAGATGCAGCAGCTGTAGAAAAATAACCTATATATATAAAAATCAATTGCTGTTCGTTAGTCTCGCTAAAACTCGAGAACGGCTGGGCCGATTAAGCTGATTTTGGTTTTGAAATGTTTGTCGTAGTCCAGGGAAGGTTTAAAAGGTGAGAAAACATGGAAAAATTGCGAGGAAGATAGTAAAAACGTTAATTTCATATTCCCATACAGCAGCTGTTGAAATAATTAAATGTCAATAAGTAACATGTTAAGCACATTTTAAAATAGGAAAAAAAGTGTTTTTTACCTCCAGCTCCCGCAGCACTTGAAGAACCATCGTCATCAGAGCCTTGAGATGCAGCAGCTGTAGAAAAATAACCTATATATATAAAAATCAATTGCTGTTCGTTAGTCTCGCTAAAACTCGAGAACGGCTGGGCCGATTAAGCTGATTTTGGTTTTGAAATGTTTGTCGTAGTCCAGGGAAGGTTTAAAAGGTGAGAAAACATGGAAAAATTGCGAGGAAGATAGTAAAAACGTTAATTTCATATTCCCATATAAAATGCTCTACATCAAGTTTTTGAGCCATTAAGTCAGTTTTAATGATGTTAGGATCAGGTGATATAAAGTACACCGGAATATATATAATTCTTCTGTGAGTGTGTATGTCACTGAACTTCTCTCAAACGACTGGACCGATTTTGATGAAATTTTTTGTGTGTGTTCAAGGGGATCTGGGAATGGTTTAGATTCACAATTTTTGGGGGTAGGGTAGGGTAGGGTATGTGTAGGGTAGGGTAGGGTAGGTTAGGGGTAGGGTAGGGGTAGGGTTAGGGTAGAGGTAGGGGTAGGGTAGGGGTAGGGTAGGGGTAGGGTAGGGGTAGGGTAGGGGTAGGGGTAGGGTAGGGTAGGGGTAGGGTAGATGTAGGGTAGGGGTAGGGTAGGGGTAGGGTAGGGGTAGGGTAGGGGTAGGGTAGGGGTAGGGTAGGGGTAGGGTAGGGGTAGGGTAGGGGTAGGGTAGGGGTAGGGTAGGGGTAGGGTAGGGGTAGGGTAGGGGTAGGGTAGGGTAGGGTAGGGGTAGGGTAGGGTAGTAAAATATTAAAATTTTATAAAATATATACAAACCTAAATTTTTACCCTTTTACCACCAACCCCTATTTTTTGTTAGCCATTTTAGTAATTTAATAATTTTTATGGCAAAACAACGTTTGCCGGGTCAGCTAGTAATAATATAAATATGTAAAATTTTTATTACCGACGATTGAAATTGTTAAAAAATATTTGTTTTTTACCTCCAGCTCCGGCAGCACTTGAAGAACCATCGTCATCAGAGCCTTGAGATGCAGCAGCTGTAATAATAAAAATATGTCATTAAGTAACATGTTAAGGAAAGATTAAAATTTTAAAAAAGATAGTGTTTTTTACCTCCTGCTGCGGCAGCACTCGAGGAACCATCACCATCAGAGCCTTGAGATGCAGCAGCTGTTGAAATAATTAAATGTCATTAAGTAACATGTTAAACAAGTACTAAATTAAAAAAAAAGTGTTTTTTACCTCCAGCTCCGGCAGCACTTGAAGAACCATCGTCATCAGAGCCTTGAGATGCAGCAGCTGTTGAAATATAAATAAAATGTAAAAAATTACATTTTAATAAAGATGAAATTTTCAAAAAATATGTGTCTATTACCTCCAGCTCCGGCAGCACTTGAAGAACCATCGTCATCAGAGCCTTGAGATGCAGCAGCTGTAGAAAAATAATAATAATATATATATGTAAAATTTTTATTACAGACGTATGAAATTGTTAAAAAATATTTGTTTTTTACCTCCAGCTCCGGCAGCACTTGAGGAACCATCACCATCAGAGCCTTGAGATGCAGCAGCTGTTGAAATAATTAAATGTCATTAAGTAACATGTTAAACAAGTACTAAATTAAAAAAAAAGTGTTTTTTACCTCCAGCTCCGGCAGCACTTGAAGAACCATCGTCATCAGAGCCTTGAGATGCAGCAGCTGTTGAAATATAAATAAAATGTAAAAAATTACATTTTAATAAAGATGAAATTTTCAAAAAATATGTGTCTATTACCTCCAGCTCCGGCAGCACTTGAAGAACCATCGTCATCAGAGCCTTGAGATGCAGCAGCTGTAGAAAAATAATAATAATATATATATGTAAAATTTTTATTACAGACGTATGAAATTGTTAAAAAATATTTGTTTTTTACCTCCAGCTCCGGCAGCACTTGAAGAACCATCGTCATCAGAGCCTTGAGATGCAGCAGCTGTAGAAAAATAATAATAATATAAATATGTAAAATTTTTATTACAGACGTATGAAATTGTTAAAAAATATTTGTTTTTTACCTCCTGCTGCGGCAGCACTCGAGGAACCATCACCATCAGAGCCTTGAGATGCAGCAGCTGTTGAAATAATTAAATGTCAATAAGTAACATGTTAAGCACATTTTAAAATAGGAAAAAAAGTGTTTTTTACCTCCAGCTCCCGCAGCACTTGAAGAACCATCGTCATCAGAGCCTTGAGATGCAGCAGCTGTAGAAAAATAATAATAATATAAATATGTAAAATTTTTATTACCGACGATTGAAATTGTTAAAAAATATTTGTTTTTTACCTCCAGCTCCGGCAGCACTTGAAGAACCATCGTCATCAGAGCCTTGAGATGCAGCAGCTGTAATAATAAAAATATGTCATTAAGTAACATGTTAAGCAAATATTAAAATTTTATAAAAGATAGTGTTATTTACTTCCAGCTCCGGCAGCACTTGAAGAACCATCGTCATCAGAGCCTTGAGATGCAGCAGCTGTTGAAATAATTAAATTTCAATATGTAACATGTTAAACAAACTTTAAAATTAGAAAAAATGTTAAAATGTATAGTTTATTACATCAAATTCAACCAGTAATGCCATCTATTGGCAATGCAAAGAGACAAAATAATAAAAGGCACCCATACGATAGAACGAGATAATTACACAAGACCGTTCACGTACACGCTATGGACCCGTAGTGTTTTTCTGAGTTCTGACGTCTGTCACGCGCAACACAATATTCCTTTTAGTCTTACTAATTTCAGGTTTATCATTGTTATAGAGTGTTGAGTTGATGTATTTTTATTATGGTTACATGTTCAGTACCTGGAAGTAACGCATCTAAAAAGGGAACCAACATAATTGTACATTTCACAAGTAAGTACTATCGCAACTATCAGCAATAAAATGCAATATTTCAAAGCTTTGAATAAAGTTTTGTATACTAATTGATGGGGTATTTCATCAGAACAAGGATTTCAATTTATAAGAATTAAATTAAAAATAATATCAAATACGTGAATTTCAGGAATTACTAACGTCACTTTTGTATTTTAGTGATTGACATTGTCGATGACATCTTATCGACATTCCATTAGCTGATACATTTCACATTGTATTGCGCTTGCGCATACAGCCTAAATTGTTGATATACGTTAGAAATGGCTGAAAATGCTTAATAGAAAAGAATGTACGCCCAATAAATCCGACGACCTCCGTGGCGGAGTAGCGTAAACACCGGTTTTCAAGGTGTCGCCTGCTCCGAGGTCCCGGGTTCGATACTTGGACGGGTCAATGTAGAAAAAAATGTGTTTTTCTACATTTTCTCGGGTTTGGGTGTTTGTGGTACCTTCGTTATTTCTGGTTTCCAAAATACGAATGCTTTAAGTAGTTATTCAAATTGGGATCAGAACAATGTATGTGATGTTGTCCACATTTATTATTATTAAATGTTCGAGCATTTGCAGTTTACATTTTGACCCTAAGTGTTTCTCACAGAGACGCTTTCAGCCTGTAAAATTACGTTCTGGATCAATCCCCATATTGTTCATGCCCGTAAGTTATACATAAAATATATGTATATTTTGTGTACGTTTGTAATGTGTAATTGAAAAATAAATATCAGTGTTATTCCAACTTTTGCGATCGCGATCAAAATATAAAATAAAAAACATACCTGTTTACTTTTTTGTTTTCTTCTTATAATACTAAATAATAAGTCACCTACGTCAACGTAAGCTGTGTCGATGGAATCGATATCGAAAGCAAGCAGGCAATGCAGTACTGCACTATTTATCTCACGCACATGCTCACTTTACGCACACTAGCGTAACCTAGTTTTAGTCTCGTTTTCAGGATTCAATTGCCAATCTATCATCTATATTAAATCTATGCTCAATTCAGTCTATGTTAAGAATGATTGAATGATTAATTACTTGTATGTAATAATTACTGTTTCATTCAAAATATATACTTCAGCGTTAGCCACCGGTTAAACAACTCGTTTCATTTTATAATTAAAAAAAAATAGTTTTTTACCTCCAGCTCCGGCAGCACTTGAAGAACCATCGTCATCGGAGCCTTGAGATGCAGCAGCTGTTGAAATGAAAATATAGTATAAATATGTACAATTTTAATAATGATTGAAATTTAAAAAAAACATATGTTTTTTACCTCCTGCTCCGGCAGCACTTGAGGAAACATCATCATCAGAGCCTTGAGATGCAGCAGCTGTTGAAATAATTAAATGTCAATATGTAAAATGATAAAAAGATATTAAAATTTGAAAAAAAAAATGTGTTTTCACCTCCAGCTCCGGCAGCACTTGAAGAACCATCGTCATCAGATCCTTGAGATGCAGCAGCTGTAGAAATAAAAATATGTCAATATGTAACATGTTAAGCAAAGATTAAAATTTTAAGAAAGATAGTGTCTTTTACCTCCAGCCCCGGCAGCACTTGAGGAACCATCACCATCAGAGCCTTGAGATGCAGCAGCTGTTGAAATAATTAAATGTCAAAATCTCTGGTGCGCCTTATACTTCTCTTTTATGATTTTATCAGCGCTCGACTATACCAAACGGGATATTTTCTATTACCTTTCATTTTCTTGTATGAAACATGTTGTTCAATTGTTTAAATTATTTATTATGTCATAAAAAATATCTATTGCCTCTTCGACTTTGCAAGATTCTAGTGTAGCGATGGGCGTTATTAACCGTAACTAGTTATTTAAGCAGTTACAAGACCGAACAGTGATCACTCTTTATCCGCAACAACAATAACTAGTTAGATTCATAACGCCATTCAAACGATCAAAATAGGCATCGGTCTTCAATAACTGCTTTTTATTACAACGCTCTGAAGTTAAATTGAATTCACTCTTATGTGAAAGGTCTAGCGTAGATATTTGGTTGGCTTCACTCCTCACGCAAAATCACTGGTTTTAAGTTACTCGTTACGACAAGTTGAAAACGACGTTTTACATTGCATATTCCACACATCGTTTTGAGTACATGAAGGAGTAAAACGAGTAATGTATAAAGGGTCCAAAAAAAGAATCGCAACAAAAGAGTGATAGCTTTGTTGCGTGTATGAATGAAACAACTATACGACGCGAGCGTAAGTGTGAATGAAACAGGTATAGTATGTTCGGCTTTCGGTCAGCAGCTCTCATCCACTCCCTCGCTTGTACTTATTGGAATTTGAGTCTTATTTTGAAGGGCAGAGATTCTTAAAGGATCGATTCGATATTTGACAATACGTGTGCGTGAAGTGATTAAGATATACCTGCTATCTAACCAAACGTTTTATCCTTATAATAATCACGTTTGCTTTAGAGCGTTGTAAAAATAACTAGTTACAAAAATCACTAGTTATGAAACCAGTTATTGGAAATAACATCACGGTTACGTTAAGTTATCTCAAAAACCTATAACGACCCATCGCTATTCTAGTGTAGTGTGCCAATTTATGTTACAAAGTGTTTCGTTAATAACGCTATAGTCACATTTGTAAAAAATTCGTTTCGAAGTTGTGGCCTCTGTAAGCGTTTCCACTGAGACATCGAGGATGTTTAGCAAAAGAGCTGGATGACCTCGATTTAGTTTAGCTAGAGGTAAGACACAGTTAGTAACGTCTAGTGAGAGATTTGAAAACGCTAGATCCAATGTACATAGTCAGGTCATAAGTTCTGTCACACAATAAAAACTTTTGAATTTAGAATGCTGGCCACAAAAAAGTTCATTGAATTCGAATTTCGAATTTTTCATGAAAATAAAAATGTGTACTTTTTAGAATTTTCCTCATTTTTAGGGTTCCGTACCTCAAAAGGAAAAAACGGAACCCTTATAGGATCACTTTGTTGTCCGTCTGTCCGTCCGTCCGTCCGTCTGTCAAGACCCTTTTTCTCAGGAACGCGTGGAGGTATGAAGCTGAAATTTATATCAATTACTCAGGTCTACTGTCCCTTGAAGCTGTGAAAAAATCAAACTTCTAAGCCAACGCAATCAAAAGATACAGCCGTTCATGCCGCAAATTTTCGACACTTGCAAGGGAATCAAAACCTACAGGGTGCTTCCCGTGAACTCAGAATCTTGAAATTTGGTACGAAGCAACGTCTTATAGCATAGATAAAGGAAAAATTACGAAAACCATAAATTTTTAGTTACATCACATAATATATATTTTTTTAATAATTTTAAACTTACTACCCATTTCCTCATAAACGCGTAGAGGTATTAAATTGAAATTCATACCAAATACTCAGGTCTATAATACCTTTAAGCTGTAACAAAATCAAACTTCTATGTCAACGCAATCAAAAGAAACAGCAATTTAAGCTGCATATATTGAAACTCGCAAGTACTCGCAAGGGAATCAAAACCTAAAGGGTACTTCCAGTCGACCTAGAATCTTGAAATTTGGCATGAAGCAACGTTTTATAGCACACATAAAGGAAAAATTCCGAAAACCTTAAATTTATGAACGAACTTTGTAAACCTTGCAGGTTTGTACGGAACCCTCGGTGCGCGAGTCCGACTCGCACTTGGCCGGTTTTTAAGTATGGAGTGGACACTTAAAGAAGACCGTGTCGCGGTTATTGCGTTGCATCGTTGCGGTTACGCGCCAATTCAGATTTTCGACTTACTGAAAAATTTAAATATAACCAAAAGATTCGTTTATCGTACCATAAAACGATAGCATGAAGACTCTAGTGTAGATGACAGGTCAAGAAGTGGTCGCCCTCGCTCTGTTAGGACTCCAGCAGTGATAAAAGCTGTGAAAGCGCAAATTCAAAGAAATCCCATACGTAAGCAGAAACTGTTGGCCCTTCAGATGGGGTTAAGCAGAACCACGATAAAAAGGGTATTAAATGAAGACTTAGGGCTTAGGGCATATCGAAGAAAAACAGGACATCGTTTGGACGCTCGTTTAATGGACCTGAGACTGAAGAGATGCCGCGCTTTGTTGAAGCGGTACGCGGGAAAAAAGCATCGGGAAATTCTTTTTTCGGATGAAAAAATGTTCACCGTGGAAGAGAGCTACAGCAAATAAAATCATTAGGTGTACGCACACAGCAGTGAAGAAGCGAGCAACCGTGTTCCGCGTGTACAACGAGGTCATTTTCCATCCTCGCTCATGGTTTGGTTGGGAGTCTCTTATTGGGGCTTAACTGAGGTACATATTTGTGAGAAAGGCGTAAAAACGAATGCAGTTGTGTATCAAAATACAGTCCTCAAAACCTTGTGGAACCTGTTTCTCAAACCATGTTTAATAACAGGCACTGGGTATTCTAACAAAATTCTGCGCCAGCTCATAAAGCGAAAAGCACACAAGACTGGCTAGGGGCGCGTGAAATCGATTTCATCCGGCACGAAGACTGGCCCTCCTCCAGTCCAGATTTGAGTCCGTTAGATTAGAAGATATGACAACACTTAGAGGAAAGGGCCTGCTCAAAGCCTCATTGCCAAAATTGTTCGGAATTCGGCACAATAGACATCTGCCGTTATTGATTGACCAGATCGGAGAAAACTATAGTGAATAACACCATGCTGAGACCACCAAACAGTTACCATTACCTTTTTATTGGTAAGTTTTGCTTTAGGACACTGTTGTGGCGTTTGACCTGGGGTCAGCCATTGCATTTTTCTTTTACGGTTATCATAATGAATCCACTTTTTATCACATGTCACAATTCGATTTAATATTCCTTCATTTCTGTACCGATTCAACAAGGCAACACAAGTTTCAACACGCGTTTCTTTCTGCACATCAGTCAAATCATGAGGCACCCATTTTTCGTATTTTTTTATTTTATTGATTTGACGCAAATGAGTCAATATTGTCCCCCACCAACCTCCTCAAGTAAGGAGGCACTCCATGATACTGGAGCGCCTCCAATACCACCGGCCAGGGCAGGGTGTTGAAGGCGTTCGTGATGTCCCGAAGACGGCCGATCGCGTCGATGGTCGATCAACCTCTACGGAACCCATACTGGATAGAGGATGTCATATGTCATCAATGCAGAGTTCCTAGATAAGATTGTGCTTCAAATCATTATGAACAAAGATTGAGACTCCTCCTTCTTTTCGGTATTGTCTATGGTTACTATGTGGGTGTAGTTTGAAATTTCTAATAAGGAGATCACTGTCATTTCCAAGAAACTTACATATTACATAACTGAAAACAACACTTAGTATTGTACATTGTAGAAAAATCAACTTTAATTATGACACGTAAAGTCGATAATACATTGTGAAAGGGATGCGGTTTGACGTTTGGAGAGGTCTCTGTTTCAACTCTCAATAGCCTGTTTCATTTTTAATAATACCAGAATTAAAAATATACAGAATTGGTTGGATTACTTATTGACGTCCCAAAATTTTTAACATAATGCATGCCCCTTGTAGATTTTTTCATATTGTTTTATTTAATAATACAAGTTATCCTTCATAATAAAGTAAATTTAATTTAATTATTACAGAAAAGAAAAAAATTATAAGTACATTTAATAGAATAATTTACCCCCAATATGGCTACCTTATGTTGACACTTAAATGTAGTGTGTCAAATTTGAAACTTCTAATTTTCTGGATTTTCCAACTGCTTCATATACGATTTTCCAGTATATTAAGACAACAATTTCAATAAAAAAAATGGTTTAAAGTGCTGTGTGAAAGGTTCCAACAACGCTGGATAATACTTCTTTCTTTAAGTAAGTAAATTTTTATTATATTGTGTTCAAACTGTGTAGGGTGAACATGTTATTTTTTTTGATGGATTCGTGAAATTGTTTTGAATATTTAGTTCATATCCGAACTAAATTCTCAAAACAATTCCTCAAACCCTCTCGAGGATATCTTTAGATAAAAATCATCAATGATTTATTGATTCATGTCACTAAATTATTGAAAAGTGTAGGAAAAACGGCAAATATTTTATAATGTTAAAAACATTTTTCTATCTTGCTGAAAATTTCTTTGGTTTCTGGTAAATCTCGTGTCCCCATAATAAAGTATAATATATCGATCGGATCCCTGTATTTTGTTTGTGGAGACTAATCTGACCTGAATGTACCGTTCTTATGCATTGTCACTTAACATTAGCTCAGAGGCTACAAAATTATACATTTAAGATAATAATATTAAATTCAAATTAATCTTTGTGATTTGACACCGGTGCTTTTTGCAGACTACCCAGAAATGACAGCATAAAAAAGAGTGGGTTGACGCTATGTCTAAAGAAAACTTTCGAAGATGCTCTGTAATTTGCAGCCTGCATTTTAACCCCGAGGATATCTTTAGATAAAAGTCATCAATGATTGTAAGACTTGGGGCTAAGTAAGTATTGGACCTAAGTATTGTAGGTATTGTATACTAAAAAAGTTTTCAATTTAATAACTTGTTTTACTATTTTTAAGTCTCATCCTTGAATTTTGTAAATTTGCGATTTAAGAACTTTGGTTAGTTAGAAAATCACATCTCGTTTTACGTTTAGGAAAGTGTTATAATCCTATGTATTATACTTCAATATACTAACTAGTACTTCTAAATAAACCATGTACCTACGAATTAAAATCGAAATTCTAGTATGTACATAATTTTTTTAAGGAAAAAAAAAACATTTGCTAACAAAATCTGTAGCGACAGATGCAAATAAGGATATATTTTTTAAGTGAGATAAAATGGTAACCGATTTTAATTTCCTTATCATTTTATCCAACACCCCGTTGGTCTAGTGATTTAAATACCGGGCCAAGATCTCGGGATCCCAGGTTCAAACCCGGGTCGGGCAACAAAAAGTTTCGAATTTTCGAACGTTGCTCGGGTGTGTGATCACCAGCACGCATTTGGCGAGCGTGGTGATTATGCCAATTCCCATCATTGCAGTGGTAACTTGAATTTGATGGTGGAGGCCTTTTCCCTGCTGCAGTGGGATGATTATAGATTGTTACTTTCTTACTTTCTATAATTTTATCACGTACATACTTATTACTTTTTGTATATCAACTGACCCCAAAATTAACACAAGGAACAACATCTGGTAACAGATAAATATTGCTTTAATATATTAGCTATTTTATTTTGATTTCGGTATGTTTTTTCTTACCTAGATAGATACCCACGTATTCTCCTATTTTTTTTAACATGATTGCAATAATTCTACTTTTAAAACGCTATTATGTAAAGTAAAACCTATCAATAATGTAAAAAAAAAGGTTGTATCGAAAACAGTGAATACAAAAATTGTAATATCATTGTATAGTTTATGCATCAGGCAAAATTTCTTTAACCTTAATATTTAAGTGGCCTCTATAAGTTGTATTATGGGTTGTCACCCTACAGACGTTAGAGGCCTCTATCTCTGTCACTCGGACCGCGTTTTGTTACTAGTGCACAATCCAGTTATCTATACTAATATACAGGGTGAAATTTTAACCACCTTCCAAATTTTAATATATCAATCTGCGACACAAAAAACAAATGACGTATTTTATCTTTTGGTATAGCCCAGTACAAAAATGTCAAGATAAAGCACTTAGAAAATGTCCGCCAAAAATCTAAAATTGTTGATACGGCCTCCTAGCAACACTTTTTTTACGCATTGCGCATTTCATTCATTAAGTACGATACTATTCATAAGTTTTTGATTGTCCCTTTATGCCTTAACAGGTCTAGGACCGTAAAAATTAAAAACTATATCGCGAAAATTATTTTTGGGTGACAACTTTATTTACATTTTTTACTTCATAAATAGGCTCTAGATACGATACTGAACGCCTATAAAAATTTTAGAAAGTGGTTAAAATTTAATCCTGTATAAAGCTGAAGAGTTTGTTTGTTTGTTTGTTTGAACGCGCTAATCTCAGGATGTACTGGTCCGAATTGAAAAATTATTTTTGTGTTGGATAGTCCATTTATTGAGGAAGGCTTTAAGCTATATAACATTACGCTGCGACCAATAGGAGCGAAGCATCAGTGAAAAATAATCACTATTTCATTAACAGAAATTGACGCGAATGAAGTCGCGGGCAACAGCTAGTGTAATATAAAAAATCCTTGGTTATTTCTTAACCAAGTTTCCGATAGAATGACAATATAAGGTTTGAGTGAAGCAACAATACATTTAAGTTCCTCAAATTTTCCCGCTTGTACGAGACTACGGGCATTCATATAGAAACACTTCAAATATATCTTAGTGCTCGTGATATTATTGTAGTTACTGACTAGTTTGTGTTATTCTGCCGGTTGAAGCAGTCAGTTTTGTGGTACTTTTATGTATCTCTTTGTTTTTTTTCTATCGATTTGATAAAGTTTTTTACCTCCAGCTGCGGCAGCACTCGAAGAACCATCGTCATCAGAGCCTTGAGATGCAGCAGCTGTTGAAATAAAAATATAATATAATAATGTAAAATTTTAATAAAGAACGAACTTTTAAAAAAAAAATTGTTTTTTACCTCCAGCTCCGGCAGCACTTAAGGAACCATCCTCATCAGAGCCTTGAGATGCAGAAGCTGTTAAAATAATTAAATGTCAATACGTAACATGTCAAAAAATGATTAAAATTCGAAAAAAAATGTGCTTTTTACCTCCAGCTCCGGCAGCACTTGAGGAACTTTTGGAAACTCAATATCCTTTTATTCAGTATACACTATACCTACATGTAATGGTTAAACTAACAATCAACTCTAGCCAATTACAGAGTTTCACCACTTATAAATGATTTGTAGGTTACAAGGTAGACATTACCTATATTTTAATGATATTATTAAGTAGATACTTAATTAAAACTTAAATTAACCAAATACGAAAAAAATCTAATGGTGTAGAAGATCTAATTAGGAAACCTAAACTGCGGTATGCCTTTTTAGTAATATGGTCGATATGTTTGGAGTGAAGCATCTTAGAGTCTACCAGACTACTAAGTCCATCACTGTCTTGGTCCTCTGAATTAATGTGCCGTTAAAATTGTACGGATAGTTTATATTTCCATCTTTAGGAATTATTTCTTATTTATATTAATAATTATTATTTATTTCTTTCTGTAATATTACTAGTCTTTAAAAAAGGAAAAAGATAATTTACGCTGACGCTGAAGTAGCTCGCAGTCCAGAATAGAATTTATTTTCAATGTTTTTTTTTGTCATCAGCAAATAATAAATGATTAGAGTATTTAAAACACTTGTTTAAATCTAAAATACATGCACAATAAAGGAGAGGACCAAGGTGAGAGCCCTGTGGCACTCCGGATGGGATGATAATTAAATTGAATCTGAAACCCCCCACGACTACTGCTTTTGAACGGTTGGTGAGGTAAGACTTCACCCATCTAAGAAGATTCCCCCGTATGCCGAGTGTACCTATATAGTTTATTGATTAGGATGAGGTAATCCACACGATCAAACGCTTTTTCAAAGGGGAGCCCTTTCGGTCGTACAATCTCTTTTGTCATAATGTAGTTTGGCATAACAATTTTAGCATAAAGTTTTCTCTCATAAACTGTGATAAGCAGAGTGTTATAAACCCATAACGGTTTCAGTGGTATAACGGTAACTTACTATAATTGACTTTATCATATTTTAATCAGCATAAAGGTAAAAAACATAATTGTTTTACGTCTAAATCTAATTTATTATGAAATACAAAGCGCATAATGGATGTATCCATAACATTTAAATTCATAAATGGCGCTGCGGGAATAGCTTCCCTATACGTAACGTTAGTTCGGCTCAGTAAAAAGTTTGTTTAGGTAAGCTTGCTTGGTCCCGAATCAGATAGACCCCGACTTGCCGTGGTCACCTCGCCTTGGTACTTGTCTGAGGGAGAGTAGCCTCCGCCCACTGTAACAAAGCGCAGGCGCCCGTGCGAGCTGGAGCGGCTAAGGCTGGGCGCCGAAGGCGATCAGCAAGCCGAAGCTGCGGAAGCGAGCGTGGGTGTCTGTGATTTGTTACGTATGGGCGAAGAGGTATGCTATTCCCGCAGCGCCGGAGAAGAGGAAATCCAAATGCTCGCATGCACATGCTCGTTTGCATGCATACATGGCTGCTTGCATGCATGCATGGTTGCTTGCATGCTTGCATGCATGCTTGCTTATGCATGCTTGCTGCTTGCTTGCGTTTGCGGGTCCATATTGGGTTGCATAAACTTAAAGAAGCATATTTTCAGGCTGCAGAACTATTATGTATGACTTGTAATCTATATGCCACAGGTTGAGATGCCAATAAATGTTATGATTAGTAATCGTTATTGTAAAAACAATTATGCATGAAAGTTTGATGCTGATATATGATTATTATAAAAGAAGTTATTGGGAAATAAAGTATGCCAATTGATTAATTATGAATGAACGTTATGCGAAACGAAGAGAATGCCAAATAACGTTATGCAGCCTGAAAATATGCTCCTTTAATTTATGCAACCCAATATGGACCCTTTTCAAAGTCGGTATAGATCACGTCAACCTGCCCACCACATTCCATATTACTAAGAACATAATTTGTGAATTTAGCCAAGTTAGTTACAGTAGTTTTTTTTAAACCCATCTTGCTGATAAGAGATGGAATTGTTGATTATAGGATAAATACTATCGTATATTACTCGTAACTTCTCGAAAATTTCACTAGAGTTTTAAGAAGAGAGATTGGTCTGTAGTTTTGAACTTCTGATTTAGACCCTCTTTTATGCTCTGAAATTACGAAGGCTTTTTTCCAATTAGTTGGACAGATACATTCCCAGACAGAGCGATTAAATAACAAGGTAATTGAGGAAGTGAAGTGACACAGCACATTTTTAAAAAAAAGTGACGGTATCGCATAATATCCAGGTCCTTTAGAAACATCCAGTTTTTTTTAGCAGTCTCTTAACCTTATAAAATGTAATATAATTATAATATCAGTATATAAACTTGAAAAATTATGTCTCAGACAATTTTTCAAGTTTATATACTGATATTATAATTGCAATTAAGTTGCTAAAATATCAAATAAAGTAAATGTAATGTATATATGTATTAGAATTTTTGTCACCCGCAGCGGAGATCGTCAAACATGAAGCTATGTAGTCTATATTGATAAAGTAATTAATATCTTACCACCCGCTCCAGCTGCACTTGAAGAACCATCAGAGCCAGACGCTGCTGCACCGGCTGTTATATAAATAGTACTTTTAGACATAAAAAAATATAAGGAACAGTAAATAATAAATAAATAAATATAAAAAAAGTAAATAACACTTTAAATCGCTGAAGTGAAGTGTTGTACAAGAGACGCCAGTAGGGCTGTTATTGGTCTTATTAGCTTAGTTATAAACTAGTTCATCCTAAGCTAATCTCATAGGTAAACTCTTTGTTTGAACAATGTTTTAAGAGTTTATATTCATAGTAACAATATTTTTAAGAAGATTCTATTTCACTTTGTTAATTTAACTCAGCTAATGAGTTAAAGTTACGATTTTGTTATTATTTTTAAAATTTCAACCATTACACCACTTTTGTTCAAAATTATTGTTTAGTGTCAAATGTTAATACTTAGCATGGTTATGAAATCGTGTTGGATCAATTTTATATAACTTGGTAGCGTAAACGAGAGTCAGTCTAGTTTTGACCTTGATTGTTCGATATAGCTGGAACATCACATTTACATGATGAATATGATTAAAAATCATTTTGCAGGTATAAAAAGTATATCCTAACCGCTAGCACCAGCTGCACTTCCAGAATTATCACCTTCACTGCTTGCTGATGCCCCAGCTGAAATATATTCTTTATGTTAAAAAACATTAATTACATAATTTGTATTTATTGACAACAGCTAATTACAAAACTAACAGAAAGTATTAATTTTCGTGTCACGTAGCTCAAGTTCGCCTTCCGTGAAGTATTCATATAAGTTTTTAAGTGAAAGCAAAATTTTCTACACCAATTGAAATTAAATTTGGTAACGAGATCGATTGAGACTCCGAAACTGACTGTATTGAAGTTTGTGAAGGGGTAATCAATTGCAAAATAATAAAGTCATCTCTGAAGAGAAAGAGTGGTATAGCCGATTGACACTCGGCCTAGCCCAGATAAGCGCTGGTATTAATAATAGTGTCTTACCGCCGGCTGAAGTACCTCCATTGCCAGAATATGCACCGACTAAAAAAAATTATGATAAACATTTAGCAGATAAAAGGTTACTTACATAGCAACTAATTGATGTAACTATAAATTCATAAAAAAATATCAATCAAATGTATCATAGAAATTATAGTTTAGAAAAATATTCTAATGCCTGTATTATTTCTGTTTGGCCCAATGGTTGACTGGGAGAGAATGCTTTTAGCATTAAGTCCGCCTATTGTACTATATCTTATTATTGTGCAATAAAGTGTAAATAAAAAATAAATAAAAATAAAATAATGCATTCGTTGATTTTTTCCGACGGCTTTGTCTGGGCTAATGGTACAATTATGAAGACTGGATGAGATGAATTTGAATCCAAAGAGTAACAGCAGAATCTGTTTGAGTCATCTAATTTTTATGGTATCATGTTGATTAGTTGCTTTGGTCTTTGACTCGAGTTGTACATTAGGAGCCTCAATAATGGTTTGGGTTACTAAATCGATGTGGCAATTATCAAGCTGCAACCTGAACAGACTAAATTTAAGACTATTAAGGATATTAACTGAACGAGGAAGCTATCTAGCAAGCCGATGAGCTGCAACACGTCATACTACACATAGCAATGTCTTTCCCTAAACGATTTCCAACTGAATGTACACGTGTAAAGTTCAACATCAACTCAGAAAATTTTACGTATGACGATAAATAGCATAAAATACCGTAAGAATTGGAGTAAGTTCTTGATAGTGAAGAAACATAGTCAGTTGCTGGTACACCTGAAAATGATAATCAAATATTGAAATATTTCATTTACATTTAAAAACTAGTGTTATTCACTCGTAATTGATAGTTTTTTAAGTGTTTATTATGGAAGCATTAATATACATATTATGTACTTACCAAAGCGGTTTGGTAAACCTGGAAAGAGGACAACTTTAATAAATAAATTATTTTGTTTACAAATTTTTATTAGTTATAATCTTCATTTTCAATCAGGACACGAATTAACATTCCTAGCATTTACTCCATTATAAATTATCAACATCTTCATAATTTTGACGACCGAATACATTATTATTATTTTTTTTGCACCTGGTTACTATACGTTGTAAGTAAGTAAGTACCTTTTGCTGTTACTGTAAATTGCTTAAGTTAAGTAATGTAGTTAATTTAAAACAAACGATATTACAATTTCCTCTTCTCATCTCCCATCTTTGGCACACTTGAAATACAAAAACTCCAAAAATTATAAGGTTTCAATTCTTCTATTTTGAAAGACGTTTTTGTCGTGTGGCCCTAAATCTACCATTCATTCTCGTTCTACGGCTCAAGAGGTACTAAAGCAGTTCTGACGGAAGAAAAAGGGGCAGCAGCGTCTTCATTCCACCATTGGCTGAACTGCAGTGGAATGATGTGATGTGTCTGAAGATGATCATTCAGAAATGTGTTGTGTTAAATAGTCACCAATATGCTTTGGAACATTTGCGCATGTTCAAAACGACTGCTTTGCAATAGTGAATAATAAATACACCATTTACTTCTTCACACCAGTAGTATTACACGGTCATATTAGGTTCTACAGTTTTCTGATATAAAATTAGATGTAGAAGACACCAGTCTACTTCATTGAGACTAAACATCAACCTAGCCCAAGGTTAAGTCACTGTAGACTGAGACAATATTATTTAAAAAGGTTCAACTATACAATATTCAAATTGTCAATTCCAATGATGGGACTCCAACACTTGGTTAACAGAAGGCGATAGTAGCTATTTCTTTTTTATTTAAA
Organism: Anania crocealis; assembly: GCA_949315895.1. Classification (NCBI taxonomy): domain Eukaryota; kingdom Metazoa; phylum Arthropoda; class Insecta; order Lepidoptera; family Crambidae; genus Anania; species Anania crocealis. Next base: position 7,430,716 of record OX438856.1, read on the forward strand.
GGTATTATATCCAGCATTTTATTGAAAAAAACACTACTATATTAAACAATATAATGTTCTTACCGTATATTCCTAAGTTTTGGGCTACTAGTCCCAATGGTAGGACTAGTAGTAGTGAAAAGATTGCCAATTTGATTTCCATTGTGTGTGAAGGAGCCACTAGACTGACGTTTGGCACCCATCCATCAGCTTTTAAAGGTGAAAAGCAATTAATAATTTACTTACAACGTGACTGATCACTTAATTTTATAACTTAATTATGGGGTTCGTGTTCATGACATAGTAAAATGCTTATATAGATATTTTGCCACGTAAATCTATAAATCTAGCTCATTTTGTGAGCGTGAGGCAACGAAAGAAGTCATAAAGGTATATCGGTAATAGTATTATTTTATGTAATAAGTCTTAAGAGCAAACCTTATTTTTTTATAATGATTCAAATCAAATACAAAACCATTCAGATTATAACATCGTATAATTTCAGATCTAGACACGCAGCAGCGTGTCAAGCCCAGTTGAAGCTAACAGAACTGGCGAGCAACACCGTGTCATACTCATGTGACCGTGTGTAATATTACACGAACCATTTGGAGCCACTTTTGACCCCCTCATAATTCAATAACTATTTCGCATAGACATGTAGGAATTATCTCATATATTAAGGCTTATGTACGTATCTCATAATGCCTTCTACATTTCATAAAATTTTAGTAGGTATTCTTCGCTTTCTTCGGCCATCAAAGTTGAGCTCGAGGTTAAAAGCGACTTTGCACTATTCTATTACAAATAAGTATTATGTTGTTCTAAATAAATTTCTGGACTTGCCATTGAACTTGGCACCCATTTAGATCTCACTTCTTTTGTAGTTGAAGTGAACAACCAAGGCATATTGAACTTGACTCTCATAATTGCACATTTATGTTTTTGATGAGATTCAATATTACAACAGACAATTGTTTTATTTCGTATAATACGAAATAAAACAAATTACGGGTCAACTCATGACTTTATTACGAATTTTATAATCATATTGTATTGTTTAATACGCAACACTTTTTAATCATAATATCAAATATTTTTAAGGAGTTTTAAATAATATGGCTAGATGGAAAAGTGAAATGGAAAGTGTCGTGATTGTGAGAGCTACAAAAGAGCAGAAAGGGTGTCAGTTTTTCTATTTTTTTATAGAAAAAGTGTCATTTGGGTAACTACACACTTAAGCGGGCCGGCCTTAATCGGCACAGCCGGGCGGTAAAATCGAATAATGTAGATGATTTTTCGAGAAAAAAAACGCTTGGCTTTCACTAGGCGGGCAACAACAGCGGGCTGGCATTAATCGGCAAAGCCGGGGGCGGTAAAATCGAATATATTTAATATGTAGTTAGATGAATTTTCGGGAATACGACGTGTTGTTAGTTTCTGCAAGTTTTGTTGTTATTGATGGATCTTTATTACGAAAACCCCGATGATTCTGGGTGCGAAGTGGACTTCGGCTTTTTCGTTCCACAACGAATGCCGAACCGGATGATATGTCAACCCGAATGAACTAACCGATCGGCACAAGCCGATTAAGTGCTGCTGATTTATGCTGTTCGATAAATACTGCCGAACCGAATATGCCGGCCCGCTCGTGTGTGTAGCTACCCTAATAAGCTTAATCGAAACAGTAAAATAAATCCCACCAAAAACATTCTGTAAAAAACTAGTCTCGATGGAGCTGCTTGTTTATCTCTAAAAAGTAATGAAATCTAGACAAAGTCGAGTTTATGGGAAGTACTAGTTCTATTTTGATGATCATGAGTGAGTGAGTGAGTGAGTGTCATAAATGCGAAACTTTGCTTTCGCTTAACTTTAAAACTAAATGACCTACAGACTTGAAATTTTGGATTTTAAGTATGTGATTATAGCTTACTAGATAACAAAAAATTCTGCGTTCTGGTCTCATCCAGAGGTTCTCAAATAGGGGCCTGAAAATGCGGTGAAATGGTTCCTGTAAAGGATGGTACGGCAGTGTTTGCTTCGCGCTCGACTTGGAGGGGGCACTGCCATGACCCCCGATTAAATAATTTTAGCTATAATTGATGTTTATTTGAAAAGGTAATAATTTGGCCTGAGTACGGTGCAGTTCGGTTTCTCCCCTATAGGTGTGGTAAGAGGCAACTTAACTCCTACTAACTGCAATAATATCAATACAACAGGATCTTCTCTACCCTTATAAGGCCCAGCTTGGAAAAAACATAGTAGTCCTATCTACCCATAGTAGAAAATTAATACAAAACATACGAACACGGCCAAAGCCTTTCTTTAATTTTAATGAAAAAGCATTCAAATCGGTCTAGTTTTTAAAAAGTAATCGGGGGACAACGAAACGTTGATTTGGTGTGTTTTTAGTAGGTATTTTCGGTCCAAGAAGCAGTTATAGCTATCACACTCTGCAGTGAAGGCGTTTGGCACTACGCGACAGCAATAGATTTTACAAATACCTATATTTAAATTCTCTCACCCGTAGTGTTTCCTCTTAACAACTCACATAAACTTAGCCACATTTTATTAAAACAAAATACTTTAAGTAGGTACTTATTTCAGCGTCTCTTTTTTTTTAAATTTAGGGAATAATATAAACATTAAAATATTATGAACAAAAAAATTTACCGTGGGCTCTTATTACTTTTAAGTATATAGTTAAGCTGGGACTTAATGGTGAATTTGATTTTGTTCAAAATTTTGTACAAGGGGTCATAGGAGGCTACATCATTGGTCAAACTAAAATCGCCTGTTAAGCGTGGTGACTGTGGTAAAAATCCTTCTTTTGGTGATGCCTGTGACGATGAATTTATATAAAGTCGATATAAGCAAATATCACACAGTAATAAAATAACAATACTATTAAAACAATTAACACCGGTCAAACTAGAAAACTCGATTGGTGTAGACACAGAACATATAAAAAGGTTAGAAAGGCGATGAAGGCGTGGCAGGCGCGCCACACAGGTTATGAGCAAATGCTTGTAAGTAAGTGCTGTGATTGATTTCTTTTGACGTCAAATGAATTCGCTTGTTTGGCGTTCTTTGAACTCGTTTATGTGTAGTGTGACGGTACGGCTAGTCCACAAGTTCAAAGTCGCTCAGCGGGCTATGGAAAGAGCTATGCTCGGAGTTCCTCTTAGGGATTTAAAAATCAGAAATGAGGTGATCCGGCAAAGAACTAAAATTACCGACATAGCCCACCGGATTAGCAAGCTAAAGTGGCAGTGGGCTGGCCATATTAGCCACAGAACCGACAACCGCTGCACTGGGGTAAACGAGTTCTTGAGTGGAGACCGCGTCTCGGCAAACGTAATGAAGGGCGTCCAAAGGACAGGTGGAGTGATGATTTGCGCAAGGTGCTGAATGCAAGAAGCCGAGGATCTACTTAAGTTGCGTGCAATTGGAGTGGCCTATGTCCAGGAGTGGACTGTGATAGGCTGATGATGATGATGATGATGTGTAGTGGGGCGTGTCGGTTCTCATACAAATGGCACATGACAGAATTTCCAACCTTTTTTCATGTTCGGTGGGTGTAGAGGTGCAAGAGTCCATCTACTACGCAAATATTCGGTTACCCGCTACGGGTAAGGTTCTAAATTGGCGTGGAGGAGTTAGTTTCGTCTTCTGTCGCAAGAAGAAAGTCGTTAAAACTGCAATAGGCGGCTTGAAACCAGTCTTGCCTCAAAAGAATAAGCTTGATATGTTGCGGTCGCAAAACAGTGAGCCTACTGACTTTGAATTTATTATGATATATTCATAGATGTAGTCATCTTGGCTTTATAATATCGCCCCATTGACACTGCGCTGTTATCGCGGGGAACCGTAATTTCAGTTATTTCCTCATATGAGCGTGAAAATTTTTCTTTACAATTCCGACCATAGGTAGTAATAATAACAATGTGTCAATCAATGTGTTTATATTAATACCAGTTTTACTGATAAGCTAAATTCACAACTAAACAGGTTGCAATCGAGCAAAATTAAAGGCGACTTAATATGTGATTTCTTTACGACAATTCTTTTATGATAAAACGTAATTATACATCATTTTATAATCCTTTAGTTCGCATGTGTGCCCAATGCAATGAATTAATCCAAAAAAATGACATCTTTACTGCTAATCCAAATGTTTTCAAAAGGAATCTCAAAACTCTTAAATAAAAATTAAAAAATAAAATCAATTTTGATAGGCACCTTCTGTCATTTTATACATTCAAACTTAAGTATAGTTAAAATTTTAGATCAATAATTGTGAAAAATATGATGTGCTGGTTTAAATATCTAAATATTAAAATTACTGTTTTTGATAGACGGTGCGGAGTAAGTTGAAAAACTGATATGACATGCTGCAAACCTGAAATAAATATTAAGGATCTTGTTAGTTTCGAGCTTTTACGTTAAGAATCTGGCTAAAAAGAAAAGCAGTAAAATTAAATGACAACTTCTTTAAAAACCTTATTTCACAAAAAAAAATGCAGTGTCATTAGTTTTGAGTCGGTGTTTGATAATCGATAGTAATTGTGAAAATATTTTACGCCTTTCGTCGTTTCAATGTTTCCGAAAACAGTTATAGAGTTCTAATTTTTTAATTGAAAACCTTATTTTTCTACTCTGCGGGGTGATATTAGGGGTTAAAGTATGAAATTGCCGTTTTGTATGGACGAAATCGAGAAAAGTCATTTTTCCATACTAACAATTTTTTAGTTTTTTTAAGAACGCCTGTAGCGTTTTCGATGCAATTAAAGGTGAAAGTTAGATGGTTATAAAGCTACGCATTACAGTATTTAAATTTCTGAAAATCAAAGTATATAATACAAATATACTTAATTGAAGCAAGAAGGTCAGCTGACACATTGTAAGGGGTCTTTTCAGCGACTTCCTTTGAAGTGATAGGCACTAGTATTGCTTTTTTTTTAGTCAAAAGTTACTTTATTTAGTTTTTGATACAATACAAAAAGAATTACGCAATAATACGACTATACTTAAGAGCTATAATAAAAATAAAACGTGGGAAAATCATCGGCTATTTCATACTTTAACCCCTATTATTTGGTCATCAAAAATCGTCCTGTATTCAGCATATAAATTGCAAAAATAAATAGTCAGCAATAATAGATAACATTGTTTGTATTTGAAATACAATGACACTTACACCATTGAAACTGCCAAGGTTCATAGCCAAGTATCCGTTAGCGGTGAACTGAAACGGTTTCTGGGTTCTCGTCATAAGAATCAGGAGCATCGCAGTCGTTTCTTTGTCAGCAAATGGCCAGTCTGCTGAATATATTGCATCAGACAACTCTTCGCTCTGTAAAAATAATGCCTAGTAGTCCTATAATCATCCCACTGCAGGGAAAAGGCCTCCATTATAGAATTCAAGTTACTACAGCAATGATAGGTAGAGGCTATCATCAAGTTTGCCAAATGCAGTTGGTGATCACAAACTCGAGCAATGTTCGAAAATTCGAAACTTTTGTTGTCGACCCCGGGATCGAACAACAAAGTTCATAATGGATATCATTGTTAATGAATAACAGCTGTGGTGCTCACTAGTTGGCGCCGCTGTAGACATGGGTCAGAAATAAAGCTTTTAATTCACTATTTAAAAAAACATCGTTTCATCTACAAGTGTAAATCTTGGTTATCTGGTACACCGTAGTTGTAATGGAGTAGTTACTGAATTATTAGTTTTTTAAATATTTTTTTAGTAAAACCTGTGTTTTTTTTTTATACAACGTGTTCCCTTTTGATATCCCATAACTCTAGGGTAATAAACAGACCATGGTAAAGAATCAAATTGCATATTATGAAATATTTTTCAATTATACATTTTTTTGTTTAATTTTTTCATACAAAATAATTCTAAAAAGTCACGACTGTTTTGTAAAACACCCTTACCTTGTTATGAATGAACTTTTGAATAAAAACGATTTATTCGTACCTACTTATCAATGAAACACCCACACACGTCAATGTTTTTTACAAGTTACGCTCTCCCGCTACTTTACTACTACACTTTAGTGTAAGTTTGCCAACGTCTCGCAAAACTAAGGATTTGCCATACTGGTTACATTTTTTAAAACAAATTTAACTAAAAAATTTTATATTCGAAACTATTGTTTTTTAAACCACATGCTCTAGGGCGTTTTATATTATTTTTACCTATAGAACATAACCTTAGAGTCATGGAATATCAAAAGGAACACGTATATTTATCCAGAAATAAAACACTAAGATGCAAAGAGTTGTACTCACATGGTCACTAAGAACTTGACCAATCATGCAATTAAAAAATATCTCCACCAACAATGAGCAAAACATAAAAAAGTACCGCAGTGATTTAAATACGTTATCCACAACCTGAAACATTGAACAAGATTTTATATAATTCTATCAATCAAATAGTTTGATTCAACGAAATTTGCTTTTGAACATTCACTCACAGTAGCTGTAAAAATTGTGAGTGTTATAAAAACAGAACCAAACATATAGTTGAGAAGCATCATGTCTCCTAAAACGATATTCAGATCTGACGTCAACCTGAAAAAAAAACTATACACTTACATTCAAAAACAGGGTTTTTTGCACCTATTACTTTAAGTTATTAGAATATTGAATTCTCCTCCCGACGTTTTGATTTGGATGAACGAATAAATATGCTCGCGGGTTGTAATTTCTAAATGGCAATACAGTTAAAAGTGCATGGGTAGTTTAAACCAGATTCTTAAAAAAAAAACTTACTCAGCCAGGTATTGATGTCTTCTAATCATCGTTTTTAATTTATGTTTAATGTTATTATTAGTTTCCTGAATATTCAAACGTTTGGTGATATTTGTAACATCTTCACGAGTGATGAGATCCCTAATACTGATCCCCAAAACTTTGAGCTCCATACACATAAACGAGGTTAATGCAGAATGAATCATATTCATATAAGCGTAGACACAAACGACGATGAAAGTCATAAAGCTTTCCCAAACGTAAGCAGCGTAGTACCAGTTCACTTTATCAAATGGATACCAACCATCAAATGGGTACAGATACAGTGGATCTTCATTACCTTTTATTCCATTTTCCAAACACATTATGATTCTTGGAAAAGAATCCACAAATACAACAAGAGGCACTGAGTAATAGAAGAGAAATCTTGTCGCGTACTTTGCTATGACAGTATAGCGTGCCACAATCTTCTTATGTTCCATAGAATCAGAAACAACATCCCACAGATCGTTGCGAAAATGTTGAAATATCTTCATGTAAGTATCCCGGTTGACATGAACCTTAATATATTTAAGTAAAGTCATAAGAACAACGCCTAGATTTGGTGCTATGTTGACTATTTCTATCCATTCTTTCATGTCCGTGACAAAAAGAGTGATTAAAAGTTGAGTAGCTGTTAGAATTACTAGAAAACACACAATTATGTAACAGGCGATTACTGGCTTTGATCTTCCAATGAAAGGATAAAGAAATATTTTGGAGCCTACGGAACTCAAATAATCTAACTCAAAGAGCAGATTACTTTTAACGGTACTGTATGATTTTTTAGGCATTTTATGCGCTCACTAGTCAAGAACGAAATCAAGTATGACTGATCCATAAAAAATATTGCAAATTGGTATTTAATTAGGTGTACCTTCTAAAGATTATCCATAGCTTTGATCTCGCCAATTGTTCTGTTCCACAAATTGCTACTATGAATTAGACGTTCAATACCACTAGTTTGTCAATCAAATTAGGAGCGCAAGTCTTTACTTAAGTCCGTCAATTTTAGGTCAGATTCGACCTTACCACACGCAAATATGGTTGTAAATTACAGAGAAAAGTAATTTAATATGGACAAAAGTGGGTCAAGAGGCTCTCAAACGTATCGTCTATAATTTGCTCGTATTGTTCAAATCTCGGAGGGCAGGGGTACTTTACAATGCCGTTTGGAGTCCTTTGATGCATGACTAATATGAGAATTAATCCGATGAGTGTATGTCATCCACTCCACGCTTATGCTACTGGAGCCCTCTGAAGGAGGTTACCTACAGCTTTTCTATTCTCTCCGATGTTTATTATAGGCTTGAAAAGCAGTTCAAATAAAAGGTTCAATTGTACATAAATCCCTACAACAGCAGTATGGTTACTGGTAGGATTATGGTTAGCAATTAAATTGTGTTTTGATGATTGTTATTTATCTCGTTGTCTGGTACCTTTGTATTTATATTACATGAGTAAGGGAAATCATATCTTAATTTTATATCCTGATATTTTTTAAACATAAGATGGGAAAGGAAACCTACATGCAGTATTGGCCGAACAGGTAGTATTCGGTAATACTACATATATATAACTGGTGTAGGATTCTTCCAAGAAAGCAAATACCTAACTGCCAGATAATAAGTGAGCTGCTTTAGGGACCCGACTAAACGACTAATATTAAGCAAAACAGTCTGAAGCATGGAGATACTTGTGGTACAATACTACTAAACATGGCCAATATACTATACAGTCACTTTATTTGATATTTTAGCAACTTAATTGCACTTATAATATCAGTATATAAACTTGAAAAATTTTGTCTCAGGCGGGACTCGAGGAGATGCGGGTTCGAGTCCCGCCTGAGACAAAATTTTTCAAGTTTATATACAGTCACTTTTTTGCCATCGCAATTGAAGCAGCTCAGATTTCATTGGTCGTTTGTTTAACGGCTTTGACTCAAAATAAGTTATTTACCAGCGCTCTACTCGCTACTCCGCCTTCGTGGGAATCGACTATATCACCTCCCAATTATATAGCGTTTCTGATAGTGTATCTCTTCATAAACAACACTTTTAAAATTGATATCTGTTATTACCTATGCTTACTAAATATAAGGCAAGGAATGATTTCAAAAACAAACACTATGTTATGTTATGTCTTATAAATTATTTATTCCTCATACAAATCACCACCACCTTTCAACCCCAAAAAATTAAGTTTTATTAAAAAAAATACTTTGTTCTTTCCGTAATGCAAACTATCACTACTTTCTATGATTGAAGCAATTTTTATCTTGTGATTTAACCGTTAGGGGAGCGATAAATTTTAATTTAAAATTAATAAAGTATGATAAACTTAAAATACGATTTACAGCTTGCAACAGTCTTAGTTGTAGAAAAGCTTAAATGGTTTATAACTGAAATATATTATTATAAATAGCATCACTGAAAAAGAGGACTGGAGCAACACATACGATCAATAAAACATACGATGCAAATGCAGTAATTTTGTATAACGCGAAAGATACATTGCCCGAACACCAATCTTGCAGAAAATATGATGCTATTACGATCGAATCGTGCGCACAGAATGCTTATTCGAATTGCGAATCTAGAGATCCATTCTTCTTCAAATTGTGTTCATTTGCGGGATGCGTTCCGAATCTATACAAATGTGGACTTTAGAATAGGGTTGCTTTGAGTAGTATGGGTGTTGTGTTTTAGTTACGGGACTGTGTTATTTTCGCTACGGATAAAGAAATTACCTATTGTAATTAAATAGTTATTTTTATAAACAAAGATAAATCTTTGGATATTTCGCATCTCGGAATTTGCTCGCTGCAATGAAATTCAAGCTTTTATATTATATGATAATATTATAAAGCTGAAGAGTTTGTTTGTTTGTTTGAACTTGCTAATCTCAGTAAGTACTGGTTCGAATTGAAAAATTCTTTTTTTGTTGGATAGTCCATTTATTGAGGAAGGCTTTAGGCTATATAACATCACGCTGCGACCAATAGGAGCGAAGCATGAGTAAAAAATGTTGCAAAAATAATCGCGATCATAATAACGGAAATCGACGCGGACGAAGTCGCGGGGATCAGCTAGTATTATATGATTGTGTAATAACGTTATACAGTCAACTTTTGGAGAAAAGTTTATTTTTAGGGCATACAAATAAAAGCTTGTTTATAAAGAAGCTTTTGACTTTTCATTATATCTGGTATAAATCTTAAGATGTTTTTGTAGTAGGTGTTTTAAGAGACCTGCTTTTTCACTTAAATTTTTCTCAAATAAGGTAAATTTCTAGCTAGAACATAACCTTATTTGAGAAAAATAAGTTGAGTTATAAACTTAACTGCATCAATTTGTTATTTGAAACATGTGTTTGCTTTACTTGGAAAAGCTTGAACAAAATCACGTAATTTTTAAAATACTCGATGCTTTCGATTACAACCTTGGAAATTTATAGCATCCCTACTATACGTATTGTAAAACGACCAAATTACGTTGACCCCCGTTTCCCTGTTTAGAATAGGTAAAGGCAATAGACTAGGGGTCTTTATAAGTAAGAACTTTGACATGCGCCGTGTTTGAGACCTTTATGTGTATTCTTATTCATGTGTTATGGAGTTCCTTGGTATATAACATAGAGGAGTTAAAACTGATTTCCCACAGTAAATTGTTTAACAACAGACGAGAAAAAACTTTTTAATTGAAAGAATTAATACGAAGTATTAATTATTAAGGTAACAACAATAGGGTAGTGGGATCTACCTCCTAGTGGTTGACCCTGGGCGACGGCATCTTTGGTTTTCTAAGCAATGATGACGGTTAATAGATCCCTCTGCGGTGGTCGGCTTCGTAAGAGGCTTCTTCTTAACCGTAAAGTTAAGTATGTAGTCAAGAGCAAGCCCATTGATTATATAAAACAAAAACCCAAGACGATCTGAAGTATGAAGTCCATATATTGCTAAGGTCTAAACAGAAGAAAAATATAACTTTGCAGTTCTTTCCCGCGACTTTGTTCGCGAAAATACTTACTTTGATTCAGAAACATAAAAATCTAATGAACAGTTTAGGAACGCATAGAAGAAAACCATATCATAATGTTGACAACAAATAATCGTACGCGACTGTAGAGGATTAAAATTAGTAATTTATTATCTTAATAACTTAACCGCTCCCTTTTGGGATATGAGTAATTAGCTTTTGGGAATTAAGCGATTAAGATCAATTTAACAATTGATAGCTGTCAGTCAAAGAAAAATAAATGAAAACGAATAGCAGGTAGTTAGATACCCATATACATAAAACTGGGAACCCAGAAATGGGTTGCTTACAGCGACTATCAAACATTCAGATCGATTTGAAAACGGTGAAATCAACTCTGTATAGATGTGATGGTTTTTCCGCCAAATGAAGACGTCACAAAGAATAATAAGGCGTTTAAGATATAGATGGCTCCTCACAATGGGGCTTCTCCAACCTCCTTCGCTCACACGTCAAATTTCACATCCTGAATGCGGCGCCCTCGCGGAATCTTTACAAATAGTTGTCGGAGCTTAATTCAATGGAAATCACTGTTCGGCTCAACGCATACCGGAAACTCAACGGATTGTGCGAACTTAGTGAGCCAGCGACTGATTTAATTGAGCTCTCGATAATACCGACCTATTTGATGGAAATTGATTGGGAATTCTTTTGTTGTGTGAGCAATGAGCGATGTTAACTATTATGTATGAACACGATGTTTAGTTGATCTCGTGCAGTTCCTAAGAACTGGCTAGAACAATTAATGCCACGTAATAGTTAAAGCTCGTGTGCACAATGCACCTTAATACAACCTACTTGAAATGTTTAGTTTTTTACATTGGTGTAATATTAAAACTAGAAACACAATAGGCGTAAAAAAAGTGTCCCAACTAAAAGTGGACCCATTCGACATAAAGGTGCACTTTTAGTACATCATCATCACACCGAACGACGCCCACTGCTGGGCATAGGCCTCCCCCAAGGATCTCCACAACGATCGGTCCTGTGCTGTCCACCTTGTAGTGGGCCTGCCCACGGAACGTCGTCCGGTACGCGGTCACCATTCGAGAACCTTTCCGCCCCAACGGCCATCGGTCCTCCGCGCTATGTGTCCCGCCCACTGCCACTTCAACGATGCAATATCAATCAAATAGTGAAATAAATATCCATCCATACTATTGCAAGCCGACATAATTTGGTCGGGTTATAAAGTTGACAATATCATAAAATAAACTTCAATCATTCAAATGAGGACAGTTTTAGATGTCATTTTTATATCGTACCGTGTATCTAATTCTTATTATACAGGGTGTTAGGTAAATAATACAAGCCGTAACTAGCATATTAAATGTTAACATAATAATATGCATATAAATACTATGGTAAAGTCAGAAATGTGCTATCATCTTCTTTTTTTCTTACAAATAAAATCCTCCTTTTGGAGCGGCTTGTGTCCATGGGACTGATAAATGCTGTGATAATAATTTAATAAAAAAGTTTTTGGATTTTGGTGTTTCTGTATGTTTGTTAACTCGCTATTGTATTTTGTTTTTTGGTACTAGCGACGACATAATCAACGGATAAAAAATAAAGAATAATGATAAAACATTGAAAAGTAAGCAACGCCAATGTATTAACAAGGTAAAATAATATCGTAAATTGTCCCACTGCAACGCTGTAAGTGTCATTGAACTTTAAAGTAAGTAGAGAAGCTACAAAAACTGTAACTGAATCTTTTATTAAAATGCAAACAACATACTCAAGCAAGGCCTCTTCAAAGTAACAAGCACTTGAACGCTCAAACAGGCACTAAGTAGTACTAATTAAAACAAAGACTAGGACTATTGACGTAAGCACACCAATGATAGTATCCGGTTATTTTATGATACATAATAAATAAAGAAAAAAATGCTCAGCCCGGATGACTACAATCTATTATGTGTTATTAACTAAATTACATTTAATTTATGATTAGTAAGTATTACAAGTAAATATTGTGCCGTGTGGTGCTGGCACATTAAAAAATGGGACACCTACAGAACAGGGAAAAGGTTAGAAAGGTGATGTACGCGGTGCAGGCGCGCCACAGAGGTTATGAGCAAATGTTTGTAAGTGAGCGCTGTGATTAGTTTCTTTTGACGTCGCGCAATCCTATTGGTCGCGCGATTGATTTTCGTTATTCTAAACTCGTTTATGTGTAGTGGGGCGTAAGCGGCGATATCGTTTCTCATACAAATATGTTGGTTTATTTATCTTACAGTTAAAATTGTAGCATCAATTATTATCATAAGAAGTAAGGATTTTCATCTTTCCACATGCCATGCAATAATTTTCAAATCATTGGCAGAATTTTCGATTCAACTACATACCTATTATATATTTTTTTTAACTAGCAATTTTGAATTTTTATAAGATAAGATAAGATAAGCTTTATTTCTCGCCATAACCGTTACAATATACTGGTACAGTTGGGAACTATATCTAGGGATATTAACTTAAATTAATTAGATTAAGGTAATTGGAAGTTGCTCATCAAATTGGAATATAAAAACATTGTAGTTGCACAAGTTAAATACACAATAGAAATTATGGCCGGCTATATAACACCTGAATTAGGAAAGTTCTTGTCGTTCAGGTTGCTAGCCCTCCACCCCATATAAAATCATTTAAATCTCTTTAAAAATAGAAAAAACACTAATCACATGTAAGTAAATACATAGTAGCAAAACAACAAAAAGTTTAAATAAAAAAAAATACAAAAATGGCGCATGACAGCCTTTCTAAACATTTTCCATGTTCTGTGGGGCCACCCCACTCCTTCCTATGGGTATCGTAGGAGGTGACTAAATAAGTACAGCAAGGAGAAGACGGCAGCAGCGCCTTTTTTCTACAACTGGCCAAACTGCGATCGCCAACCCGCTTTCCAAGCGTGGCGAATATAGCAAAAACTTTTATTTGCAGAAGTTCGTATTTTATTTTATTTTTATTTATTTATCTAGATCACCAACAAGTTTACACTAGTACTATGCTTAGTAGATACACTTATTTAATGCAACAGTATTCAGCAGTAGACTAATAAAAGCTGTTAACGATGATGATGAAATATTACAAATTGTTGGCAAATGCATAAAAAGGATGTAGTTAATTCCGAATGACAACACCATAAGATTTAAAAATAATCTAACTAGAATACATATTATTTGAAAATGACGGTTCGACATTAAATTTGACCTTATGTATTTTCCTATTTATTGCAAAACTAGCGACCCGTCTCGGCTTCGCACGGGTGCGCATTGCACCTTGCACAAATGTTTTTATATACAATGTACACAGCATTTTTAACATTAGATACCCCAACAAGCATTTTAATTTGATTAAAAAAAAGCAGTCAACACTTCAATTAGAACACGCATAGTATATTAAATCTATGAGAACACGTCACATAGATTTCAAGAATTTTAGACCCCTTGTCTTCCGTCCTTGTCCTTTTACATCGTTAGTAGTAATTAACTTGTAACGAATTAAAACAGCGGTTTCGAAGTATTTCGTTAATAGAATTTAAAGTTAGTTAAATTAATAGATTTCAATAGATTTTATGATGTGACGTCACAAAATTTAGGATCGCTCGCCCTTGTGACACAATGTCATATTTCGTCGAACTCTTAACGTGTGACTTAATATAGGGAAGGCCCTTGTAATAGGGGTTAAAGTATGAAATTGCCGATTTGTACTGAAAATCAAAATTGTTTATTTTTTTATTTTTAACAAATTTATTAAATCAAAATAGTTACCATTATTATCTATACATTGCTGCCATCTAATAGGAAGGTCATTTATGCCTTTGTGATAGAACTCTGAGGATCTAGACTGCACAAACTGTGTGAAAGCATTTTGTACTGCCTCCTGGGAAGAAAACTTCTTGTCACGTAGATAATCGTCCAAATCACGAAAAATATTGTAGTCCGTTGGAGCAAGGTCCGGCGAATATGGAGGATGTCGAATGGTTTCTAATTGCAGTTCCTGAAGGGTCAAAACGGTTTCTCGTGCTGTATAAGGTCTCGCGTTGTCATGGAGCAATAATGGTGAAGATCGATTCAAGAGTCAGGGCTGTTTTACTGCTAGTTTTGCCAACATTGTTCGGAGTTCGGCACAATAGACATCTGCCGTTATTGATTGACCAAATCGGAGAAAACTATAGTGAATAACACCATGCTGAGACCACCAAACAGTTACCATTACCTTTTTATTGGTAAGTTTTGCTTTAGGACACTGTTGTGGCGTTTGACCTGGGGTCAGCCATTGCATTTTTCTTTTACGGTTATCATAAAGAATCCACTTTTCATCACATGTCACAATTCGATTTAATATTCCTTCATTTCTGTACCGATTCAACAAGGCAACACAAGTTTCAACACGCGTTTCTTACTGCACATCAGTCAAATCATGAAGCACCCATTTTTCGTATTTTTTTATTTTACTGATTTGACGCAAATGAGTCAATATTGTGGGTAAGGTTACGTTAAACCATGCCGCTAGTTCCTGGGTAGTTTGACTAGGATCGGCTTCCAACATCTCTCTTAATTCATCGTTAATCACCTGTGTGGGCGGTCTTCCTCGTGGCTCGTTCTTTAAGTCGAAGTTTACATCACGAAAGCATTCAAACCAAAATCGCACGGTACGTTCATTAGCAGATCCCTCTCCAAACGCAACATTGATATTGCGGGCTGTTTCTGCCGCGTTACTTCCGCGTCGGAACTCGTATTCAAAAATCACTCGAATTTTCGCAGTATCCATCTTTCTTGTCTAAGTTAAATAACAAAAACAATTGAAAGTCGATATTCAAATGTTTCATTTTTTAAAAGAAGAATATCATAGAAATCATGTGAAAAAAGTTTCAATCGAAAACCTCAAACCATGAAGATTCTATGTCAATTCAAAGAACCTATTACAATAAAACGGCAATTTCATATTTTAACCCCTAATATTATGAAGATTCATAAAAAGCGTCGCAAATACTGATTGCATAATTTGTTGTTTCATAATTTCACATTGTTCATGAAATTGTACCAGTTTTACGTAACTTAAAAAAATTAACCATGCAAACAGCCACCATAATTTTATGTTCAACACTGGTGCATTCGCCGTGACTACGAGATACATTCGCAGTAAATAAAGCTGAAAATTAGCTTCGGCTCCCTTTTGTGTCGGTTTTAGTTAATGAAACAGGATATTGTGGGGCTGTCTGCCAACTTTATAAAATACGTTCTGTTTTTGTATAATACATTATATTTTTAGTTAACTAAATGAATAGAAAAGCAAGGTTATTTGAATCGGTGCATGAAAATCGTCAGATTGTGTGTTTGGTATTGACTAGAAATTTGTATTGAGTGTTGTATTGAGCTCAGACCTAATTATCGGAATACTTTTTTTGAATGGTAAATTTTCATAGGTCTTGCAGATGCGTCAGAATATCGAAAAAGAGATATATACCTAATAAAAATTTTTCGGAAAAAACATTAAAACAGTGAACACAAAAAAAAATAGTCAGGTCTTGAAAACAACTTCAGAGTGCGCTGAAGGGCGCGGAAAGAACCAGTAACCACGTCAGCTATGTTTTGTTAATTCTGTCATAAATGTGTTTTTATCCATTTTGTAATGCAACGCTTACTGTCTATCATTAGGGTGTCAGACAAAAAAAGAAGACAGTAAACTTCTCCATTTGTCTTCTATGTTCTATATAAATAAAAATTTATTACCAAAATGTATCTATATCTATCATTGAAATTTCAGAATGTCTACAAGGATTTGTTTTTTTTTTGTAATTATCAAGAGAAGGTTTGTATCATAATTGTATGAAACAAGCTTAATAAGAAATATTCACATAGGTGTGCAAAGGGTAAAAATGTTCATAAAAATACCATTAGCTTTATTTATAGTATTATCTTCATTGTTTAACCCGTGCAAAGTGGAAACGGACAGCTAGTTCAACATAAAGAACTGAAGGAAATATCAAAATCGGTCAACCTTAATTAATTAATTTCCTACAAACGCATTTTAATTTTCAGTATAGTTGAAAGATGTGTTATTTTTTTAATATTTTCTATGAAATTTCCTTATTGTCCTTTGTGTTCCTACTTCCTACTAACGGAGCAGGATGTTGCATCGGCGTCTGCTAACTTTACAGAACCTAATTAGGTAAGTTCCTTTTTACGGTCCGTAGTAAATATGGAACTCTAATAGTTTCGCCTTGTACGTCTAATGTTACAATGCGACTGTGCATTGTAAAATTAGATGTACATGGCGCCATTCTAAAGGGTAATCTCTCAAATCTCAAGTACAGGACCTCCACTTTTGTGCCTGAGGCCCGGCGTAATTATACGTAGATGTTCCATGAAAAACGCTATATACGGGTTCCCATGCATCATCAACTCGTTACGTGGTACATCACAGGCTTGACGTGAGTATGCTTGTCAGTTGAACAGCGATGGTTTATGCTCCTGTCCCATTACAAGAGAGTCCCACGTAATATATGTATATTACGTAGGCCTCTGAAGCTCTAGGTATACGTAATGCTGATTACCTGCGTACAAAACTAAATATTTCAAAATTTACCATCAAAAGACTAAACATCATCTTTGTTAAGCATTTTAAAGGAGTTTTAATTTAGGAAAAATAAATATTATACAATATAATTCTTATAATTAAATACTATTAGATATTGAATCATGTTTTGATGGACTGTTTTATCGATAACATGAAGAAAAAAAAGCCAATTCTATAGACCGCTATTCTGGTAACCACTTAAACTTTGAAACCTTTTATATAGTATATAATTTAGTATGTAGCGGTCATGGTGAGATATTAGGCGAATTAAGAAATGCATTGTATTAAAATTTTCAGATTTATTCAAGTAACAACTAAAAGACAAGTCGAGGCATAAAAAAATATCAATTCTCGTGAAACTGAACACGCTTGTTTATAAAATAAGAATTTACTAAATAGTATTCTGGCCCGGATGTGCAAGTGAAACTTACATTGTATTTCAACAAATTATCATAAAACAATATTTAACTAGGTGTATCTTTCTCTTAATTTAACCCGCATCAAAATCCGTTGCGTTTTAAGATCTGAACGTAAATAGGTACAGGGAGAGGCGGCTGATGCCGAAAAGTATATAATATATTTTATAAGAAACAATGTAAAAGAAATTCTTTAAATGTTTGTTTATATGTTTTAGGTAACTATACAAAAAAAGCAATTTGATCTCACAATTGCTTTCCTTATTCTACTATACCTACTAATATAGAAAAAAAGAAACATAAGATATAAATCGTGGAAACAAAGTCGTTATATATTAATTTCGTAATCGATTGTTATATCCTAAAGATAAGACCTATAAGTGGAATAGTATACAAGTATATAAGTATAAAAAAACCTGCAATTTCAAGGAAAATAATAGCAAATCAATTCTAATATAAAATGTACAAAAAAATAAGAAACATAAAATATGAATCTTGGAAATAAAACATTATATATTAATTTCGTAATCGATTGTTACATCCTAAAGATAAGACCTATAAGTGTAATAGTATATAAGTATAAAAAACCTGCAATTTCAAGGAAAATCATAGCAAATCAATTCTAATATAAAATGTACAAAAAAATAAGAAACATAAAATATGAATCTTAGAAACGAAGTCATTATATATTAATTTCGTAATCGATTGTTACATCCTAAAGATAAGACCTATAAGTGTAATAGTATATAAGTATAAAAAACCTGCAATTTCAAGGAAAATCATAGCAAATCAATTCTAATGTAAAAACAACAATCAGTTAACCACGAGTCACGCGTATAATTTACACACTAATCCGTATTTTACAACCGACCTTATCAGAATGCTTAGTAGTCATTTATAATGTGTGCTCCGCAAATAGTGCACGATACTGTTTCATTACTTATTTTAATAGCCAATAAAGTTCGGTCAATTTATTGCTACTATTACATGTAGAGAGTGTACAAAGACTGTGCAGGCACAGTATACACGACTGCAGTAGGCTAACTATGGACACTGCAGTTATTTAGGAATGCTATTTTGCATGTTATGAGCTTAGTGATTAGTTTCTGTCAAGTCATTACAGATGGCGTTTGTTATTTACTTAATTTTGATTTGCTATTCGGGGCGGAGACGCATTTAAATAAAATATAAATCATAAAATCTGTATAACCGTACATGAGTAAAAAATATTGTAATTAACCCGAAATTATAATGTATATCTAGATTTACTAGCGGACCCAGCAGACGTTGCCTTTTCGGGAAAATGGCGCAACCTACAGATTCCAACTATGTTAACAGCTCAACTCAAAAAAGTGTCCTCAATTGCCATTCAAAGAACGTGAAAAAACATTATAATACATTAACCATAGGTACGTGACGCAATATTAATCACACTGTTGCTCTATGTCTCTTCTCCTATTTTTTGTTAAATCTAAAAAGAAACGGTTTACTGAGTACCTCTTTGCTGGGGTACGGGCCTCATGAATAATGGGCCCAGACCTCTAAACTTTAATAAGGTCCTAGCGTAGCACGCTGTATGAGTAACGCGCCAATTTTATGATTTTCCCGTAGTTTTAAAAGGAAGGGCTGGACTTTGCCAGAAAAGTTGTTTAAATGTGTCCAGTGATTAGTGTCACCATTAAATCTAACTTTTCGAAGTATTTTTGTTATAATAGGGGTTAAAGTATGAAATTGCCGATTATTTTCCCACTTTTTATTTTGTTTATAGCTCTTAAGTATAGTCATATTATTGCGTAATTCTTTTTGTATTTTATCAAAAACTAAATAAAGTAACTTTTGACTAAAAAAAAATGCAATACTAGTGCCTATTACTTCAAAGGAAGTCGTTGAAAAGACCCCTTACAATGTGTCAGCTGACCTTCTTGCTTCAATTAAGTATATTTGTATTATATACTTTGATTTTCAGATATTTAAATACTTTAATGCGTACCTTTTTACCATCTCTTTTCACTTTTAATTGAATCGAAAACGGTTCAGGCGTTTTTAAAAAACTAAAAAATTGTTAGTATGTAAAAATGAATTTTCTCGATTTCGTCCATACAAAACGGCAATTTCATACTTTAACCCCTAATATAGAAAAAAAATATACAGTACCGATAATTGTTGCAACAAGAGTTTTGAAATTTTGAACATCGCTCGGGTTTGTGGTCACCAAACCCCCATTTGGCAAACGTGATTATGCCTGTAACCCATCATTGCTGTGGTAACTTGAATTTAATGATGGAGGCTTTAAATTTTGCCCTGCTGTGGGATGAATATATTCCGTTACTTTACTATGGCAAAATTAGCAAAAAGTAAAAACTTATTCTTGTTAGATTCATTGAATACTAATAAATTTATTGTTTAACATTTGTTTAAAAAAGGCTTTTAAAAAAACTTTTTCGAAGGAGAAAATAATAAAAAAAGGTTATTATGCTATACATATTTATTTTGTTACTCAAGTACGGACCTGTGTTAAAATGTGTCAGCTGAACAAAACGCATTGTTAGCTGTTTCAAACTTATTATTACGTATCGACAAAACTCAAACGAAGTTCTGTCAAATTTTGCGGCTTGGATAACTTCGACACTGCTAGAGTTATGACTGTTCATAAAATAAAAAGAAACCTAGATAGATAGGTACATAATTCTTTTATTGCACAAAACAAAGGTAACATAAATTACAATGTGATATATACGAGTATGTACAACCTTTGGGTAGAAAAGGAAAACATCGTCTCAGTGGAGTGGGAGTGACGTGCTGCAAAGTAATAAGTGTGTATTTAACTTATTAAATATAAATAAACTGAAAATAAAAATACATACGACCATACATATAAATCATACATAAATAAATACAATACTTATTAACTATTCGATAAATCAAGAAAAAAAGATATTAACATTCATAGAATAGTTTTCTGTGAAATGAAATTCGGTATCAAAAAAGTATGTGTTTTGATAGATACCCAGGTACAATACGCCTAGTTTCAGTATATTATACTTATCCAAGCCGCTAAATATATCATTATCAATCCGCCATCTTCACTGGCCGTCGTACACAAATGACAGAAACACATCCGCGGGCAATAACAATAAACAAGCTAACAAAATCGTCATAGCCGTGCTCCCTTGTCGTTCTTATTTTTCAATCTTAAGGGGCAGCGATCAAGTTCAAGATTTTTTACTATTAACGTTATTCTTGAATTATTTTGAACACGTTTTATTAAACGCCCCGTTGGTCTAGTGGTTTAAATACCGGGCCAAGATCTCGGGGTCCCGGGTTCGATCCCCGGGTCGGGCAACAAATAGTTTCGAATTTTCGAACGTTGCTCGGGTTTGGGATCACCAACCCGCATTTGGCAAGCGTGGTGATTATGCCAGTTCCCATCATTGCAGTGGTAACTTGAATTCAATGATGGAGGCCTTTTCCCTGCAGTGGGATGATTATAGGGTGTTTTTTTTTTACGTTTTATTAGTACGGGCATTAAATTAATAATAGTTACACCGTTCTATAGCGACAGAAACACAAAAACATCCTTGTTTTCACGCACAATATTTTTTATGCGACTTGAACGTTGCATTTCCGGTTTATGAACTTTATTATTATCTCATAAAGAATATAACAATTCACTTACTGAGAATAACTTAAACAATAACATAATAGGTAAATTACAGGCGCGACAGTGAGCGTATACAAACAAAGGTAAAAATAAAATAAAAATAAATATGTCGGGTAGATTTCGCAAATATCTGCCTCCATTGCTTGCTCGACTACTGTTAACAAACCGAGCAACCACGGGCGTAAAGCGCACAGAGCGTACTTGCATTCTGGATGTGGCATACTAGCAACAGTAATTTTAAGTATTTGTGATTTTTTAATTATTATTTAAAATAAATGTGTATAAGTATATAACTATATCTGTGAATATATATTTTAACTGTATTATGGCTTTAGATTATTTTTTTAAATATATTATTCCTTTTTTATTATAATAAATTTTCTTCTAAAACATCATTTTTTAATTGTTTTTTAAAAGTCATTAGTGATTTTGCCTCTTTAATTTCAACAGGTAATTTGTTGTATAATTTTACTCCTTCAAATTCGATATTTTTTCTGCCATAATTAGTTCTTGGAGTACGCGATATTAAATTATTTGCACTTCTAAGTTTCATTCTTTGTATATGTCCTTTTTTCTTGAATGATAATGATGTATGGATCTGTTTGTTTAAAATGTTATAAATCAATAAGCATGTAAAGTAAGTGTATATTTGATTAATGGTCATTATTTTAGTCTCCCTATAAATTTTATTAGAAGGCGTACGAAAGTTGTACTGAAATAAAGATTTTATTAATTTATTTTGAGCAATTTGTATGGTTTCTAGATTAGATTTAGCTGCTGTACCCCAAATTTCGATCAAATAGTCTATATGCGGTTTAATTAATGAATTGTAGATAATATATTTGACTTGGCGGGGAAGGCATTTGGCAATGTTACGTATAATACCTGTTAAAGATGTTAATTTGGTTTTAATTTTATTTATGTGCTGCTTCCAATTTAATTGGTGATCAAGAACAAGGCCCAAATACTTCTCATTAGTTTTTTCTTTAATTTTTTCGTTGTTTATCTTGATTTCTGCATAGTCGCTAATTCGTTTATTTTTTGCGGCAAATATGACAAAAATTTGTTTTAGCTGTATTGATGGTAAGCAGATTTGATAGAAACCAGTTATTAAGTAGAATTAAGTCACGTTGTGCTTTCGACATTATGGTTTTAATTGAGTGACCAAAGTAAAATAAGCTTGTATCATCTGCGTATAAGGTGATATCAGCTGTTAGGCCTATGTGTTGTATGTTATTGATATAAATTAAAAACAGAAGTGGACCCAAAATCGAACCCTGAGGAATGCCGAAGGTTATTGGATTGGCAGAGCTTTGATGTGGACCTATTTTAACTATTTGCCTACGGTTTTGAAAATATGAATTTAAAATCTTATGAGCCGTGCCAGTGATACCGATTTCATAAAGTTTTTCGAGCAGAAGTTTGTGACTGATTGTATCAAAGGCTTTTTTTAGGTCAATGAAAATACCAAGTACTATTTGTTTTTCGTCTATTTTGTTTTTAATTTTGGTTACGAGGTCAATTGATGCGGAGAGAGTATTAGACCTAGGTCTAAAACCATACTGTTTATTATATAAAATTTTGTTGATGTCTAGATATTTTTCAATTCGTGAGTAAATGACTTTTTAAAAGATCTTTGAGATCACTGGCAGGACAGATATCGGACGGTAATTACATGGATCAGACTTGCCTCCAGATTTGTAAATTGGGTTCACTTTTGCAATTTTTAGGCTGTCAGGGAAAAGTCCCTTAGCCAGACAGTTGTTTATACAATTTGTTAATGGAGTTACTATTAGCTTTTTTATACATTTAATGGATTTAGTACTGATACCATCAATACCACAACTTGTGTTAGCATCCAGTTGATCAATAATCTTAGTGATTTCATCCGTGGTTGCTGGGTCGAAGTTTGACAAATTTTTTGGTTCCAATACATTAGCTGCTTGTATTAAATGATTTTGGCTTGTCACTAGTGTATTTGGAATTTCACTAGCTAATATTGAGCCAATAGTTGAGAATTAATTGTTAAAGCACTCGCAGATTTGTTTTTCATCTGTAACAATTGTGCCTGAGTTCAGAACTAGTTTGTTTGGGCCTTGTTTTGTGTCTTGCATTTTGTTACATGACAAATTATTGATAGCCGTCCACATTTTCTTGGGCTTATTTATATGATTCTTGAAATAGTTTAATTAATATGTTCTTTTTGTTTTCTGTATAGCTTCATGAACTCGACTTCTAAATTTTTTAAATTTTACTTCCAAATCTTTATCCAATTTATTTTCTTTATATTTGTGCCATAATGTGTTCCGTTCATTGATATCATGTATGATATCTTTATTTATCCAGCCTTTCTGTGGTGGGTTCAATAGTTTTGATTTGTCGATTTTACTCTTCGCTGCACAGTTTAAAATTACTTGTTCCAATGTATTATAGTCCTTTGTGTTTGGTTCTTCGGTGTTGTTAAGAGATTCTTCTACCATTTCATACAGTTTGCTATAATTGGTCGTTGTGTAAATAGCTTTTTTGATCGGTGTTGGTAGGTAATTCTCTATTTCTACGTATATTTGCTTATGGTCGGACATAGAAGTATTGATTATGTTGAAATTAATGTTGTTGTCTTTTAAGTTAGAGCAGACATGATCTATAATAGATTTCGTGGAATCTGTTTCGCGGGTACAATATTTTTTAATAAATTTTATTCAAAATTCTATAATTATTTTCTTTTAATGTGTCCTTATATCTACGGGTGTCTCTGTCAGGCGCAAGCAAATCGAAATTAAAATCGCCAAAAACTATGGCTCTCTTTTTATTTAGTAGCTGCATAGAGTAAGCTTCAAGAAAACGGTCTACTCTATTTCTATTGGGGTTGTATACTGCGCCAATGTCAAGACATTGCCGTTCTAAGTGAATCCAGAGATAGTGGATGTCGTCATCAATGCAGAGTTCCTCGATAAGATTGTGCTTCAAATCATTATGAACGAAGATTGAGACTCCTCCTCCTCTTCGGTATTGTCTATGGTTACTATAGTGGGTGTAGTTTGGAATTTGTAATATATAGAAATCACTGTCGTTTTTTATCCACGTTTCCGATACTACGACAATATGAGGTTTGAGTGAAACAACAATGCATCTAAGTTCGTCAAATTTTCTCGTCTTTACGAGACTACGGGCATTCATATAAAAACACTTCAAAGATTTTTTAGTACTCGTGATACTCGTATTATTGTAGTTACTAACTAGTTTATGTGTTATTCTGCCGGTTGAAGCAGTCAGTTTTTTGAGAAATGTATTCGTTAAAATGTATGCAAAATTGCACCAACATTTTTTTTACTTAAGTGTTAGTCCTAAAGTTTCCTCCAAAAATATTGCTAACCGACGAAAAATATCAAAGTCTACTATTTTAAGTCGGTAATTTAGTTTACCAAGCAAATCAAAATGAATCAGTTACCTAAAAATAATAATAAAAACATCTAAGTCTGTACTTTTGGGGATCAATTCCCATTCAATCCTAAATTAAACAATTTTAAGTTAGATCTTATTGAGATATTAAAAATTACCTTATTTATAGGCTTCAAAAAAAAAACCTCTTCATATGAGTTTGTTACTACGAAATTTTCTACAAAAAGGTACTTTATTTTTCCGATATATTGTGGCACTTCATCGTATGGTTCAAATCTAGAAATCAAAACTTCCTGTTTGTCTCATTGAAAATAAAGACCGTACACCCTTTTAAAGCGGGAGTTTTTCATAAAACATAATGCCGTATATATTCACTGACATAAGATCATGTCGTATAAAGTGGATTGTATGAAAATCGCATGTAGCCGATGTCAGATTAGTCGGGCGTGTGCGGTGGGCCTGAGTTATGTCGCCGGGCCGAGCGACAGATTGCCGACATTACAATAACGAATTGCGCTAGACATGGACCCTAAGGTGGATGAACCTTGGACAATATCTACTTCCATCATACATAGAGAGTGGCCTTTAGTAGGATGATAATTTTAATGTAATTTTTTTGCTTTAAAAGTGGTTCTTACGAAGATATTACTTATTTGCATCTAATTTCACATGTTTATCCAAACAAATGGCAACCAATATAGTTAAAGAAATGTCGGTCACCAGAAACGAGAACAAAATAAATAAATACCTACTTAATAATAAATGTGTACAACATCACATACATTTTGTCCTGATCCCAATTTGAATTACTATTTAGAGCACTCGTATTTTGGAAATCTGAAACAACGAAGGTACCACAAACACCAAAACCAAAAAAAAATGAAAAACACTTTTTTCTACATTGACCCGTGCGGGAATCGAACACGGGACCTCGGAGCAGGCGACCCATTGAAAACCGGTCTGCACGCCACTCCGCCACGGAGGTGATCGAGGTATAATTACCTACAACCTATAGAATTTAAAAATAAATAATTATATTATGTATAAATATTCAACTGTATAACATAACCCAATATAACGTTACATATTGTCTGTAAGTTAAGTATGAAATTGCGTTTTGTATGGACGAAATCGAGAAAAGTCATTTTTCCATACTAACAATTTTTTAGTTTTTTTTAGAAACGCCTGAACCTTTTTCGATGCAATTAAAGGTGAAAGTTAGATGGTTATAAAGCTACGCATTGTAGTATTTAAATTTCTGAAAATCAAAGTAAATAATACAAATATACTTAATTGAAACAAGAAGGTCAGCTGACAAATTGTAAGGGGTCTCTTCAACGACTTCCTTTGAAGTAATAGGCACTAGTATTGCATTTTTTTTTTAGTCAAAAGTTACTTTATTTAGTGTTTGATACAATACAAAAAGAATTACGCAATAATATGACTATACTTAAGAGCTATAAACAAAATAAAAAGTGGGAAAATAATCGGCAATTTCATACTTTAACCCCTATTATTATAAATGAGAATGTTTAGATGGACGTTTTTTACTCAATCACCCCAGAAAAACTTAGCGAGAGTCAACAATTTTGCAGACATTTAGAATTTACAAAATACCTACATACATATGATGTCTGAAAGTTTGTCTCGAACAAAGTATCAGGCTCCACTCCGTAACACAATGTCTGTATATTCGACTCCGCTTGTATCTCTTAGATTACTTATGTCATAGAGAATCTTAAAAAGACAGGTAGACCCGTATATACGGCCTCCGGTCTCTAAACCAGCTTACTTTATTTAGAAGAATAGAAAAATACATCACAAAAATGTTTGTGGATGACCAATTTTGGTGTGTAATACAAGAATCCATCGCAGTAAAGGCCACAGGTGAAACCCAGTTTAGAGAGCCACTGAGTCCTTGCGATCATTTGATTTACAATCACAAAAACTTACGATAGGGACAAACCAACTTGGTTTAGTACCACGTGTGAATAACCAAAGTTATATTTTAAAATGGCCACCGGGATATATGAAAATGTATTATATTTGACATCACAATCTAAGAAGATTATACGACTGATAAAGCTCTAAATCAAATTAAAATAACAAAAAAGGAATGTAAGTTCTGACTTAAAATTCGCAAATAAAATAAAACAGTCTGCTATAAATATGCGATTAAGTTATGTGACAAGCGACACTAAATTAAATTAATCGTGGTACCGTCGAGACGGTCAGTACCGTAGAATTTATCGGAGATTATATTGAAAGCCCTCTTCTCCAAGGGGACAACACTTAGAGAGTCCCTACTAGGGACAAATTGTAGTAAGAGAGGAAATTAAGACCCTTTAATTGTTTCGCTCGTTACCGAGTTGAAAAAATAATGAGAGAATAAAACTCCAAAATGTATAAACGGTGGATAAAATATGCCAATGTCTTAATATTCTTAAATGCTAAAACACAACACTTTTAATGTCGAATCTTAATTTGTCGATAACGCCCTTAATGGTACTCTATCTGTGACCACAAACGCTGTTAAGTGTCCAAATGTCGGAAAAAAATTAAATATAATGTAAAACTGTAATAAACGCGATATAAATCTAAAACCGTATTGTTGGTTGTAGTTTTAGATATAGATAAATTAATCTTTTCGATACTGAAAATCATCTGTAACAAAGCGACATTTAAAGCTTTACTACACAAATCTATTATTTCCCAGTAACTGCTTGTTACTAAAATAATTCCAACTAAACCGTCAAATTTGCGGTTTCACTGCCATCCAACGATAAAACAGTCTAAAATATTTTAATTAGAGTTTACCCTTAAACATTGTTTGAATATTAATTTTGGTACATTTCAAATTGCGAACGTCAACTATTTAGTTAAGAAGCATACATTATTTAGACTTCTGTATTATGGTATAGAGGGATAAGGTTCAAACCCATCTTTCTTAATTTATGTTTTAGGAAAAACTCGCATTTTTGGATGAATAGTACTTGATCAGCGGTTTAAAAAAATATAAGTTGCACCAAATAAAATACATACACTGAATAGCTAGAATCAAAGTTTTGCTGAGTCTGGTTGCCTTGTTCTAGTGTAACGGACAGTTAATAATCGCTTGCAGTACTCAATGAGTTATTGTATCCACATGGTTATTACCTAGACTTCCTATTCTAGGACAATAGCCGAGACGTACTACAATTGAAACAAAACTAAAAGATAAAGAAAAATGGACATTGTAAGGAGAAATATTTCCTATCTGTATAATTTTATGTGAAGTTCAACCAATCAAAAGTGGGGGTAAGTAGGTAAAGCATTTTTTTGGTTGTATTGTGAGATGAGATTATGAGATTTGGTTCCTCGGAAGCCCAGTGTTCAGTTTGTTTGGAACCTTGAAACTGTGTGTTATTTCTCGTAAAACTCATCAGTCAAAAATGGGGTAGAATTATTATTATTAGCAAATATACGCTACCTGTAACATATTTTAAATCAATGGGTACACATAACAATAATGTGGTCATCTCTCGGGAGAATTCAATAATTTTGTACTGGGGTGGGTTCCCCTGTCATGTAGAAACTTTTGAGTCGCCGTCAGCGTCCGAGGGGCATCCTTTTGTCCACCAAATTGCCTTATTTCGTGGACATCCACTATTATAAGGGTAGCCAACTATCAATTTGGAAATTGTAATTGACTCTTTTGTGGTCTTTTGATGTTGAATATTGAAATGCTCGTTCTTTGACAATGTTATTGTTTGTTTCGTATGTACAAGTAATATCGGTTTTGTTTGCGTGTTTAGACTCAATTGTCTTTTTAAACATAACTATTGTGGCATTGCTGACATCAAAGTTAAAGACAATCGTGTTCAATGTACCTTTGAAGTAAGACAATATGTATTGAATGAACAATTTCAAATACTACAAATAAGTTAGTGCAATCCCATGCGTAGGTACTGAAAAAATACCATCAAACAATTGATACATAGAGCAGATCAAACAAATGATAGGATGTATTAAATTAACTGTATTTACTTAAAACTATTTTAATGTAACATTTCTACATACCAGCTATTGTTTGTAGGTACTCTGACAAACTCCCGTGGGATATCCCAAATGCACTCTACTATGGAATCAAATATTTCGATTGTGGTTGGTATTATGCAAATCCGAGCCATTGGAATATTTATTGAGCGCATCGAATTTGTAATTAGATATCTAAGGTCCTGAGGGAAATCGTTTCTGCCTGGATTGACGGCGACTTGGCATGAATTACCCATGATGCAGTAAGCTTTGATATCTTGTTTTGTTTAGTTTAGAATATTAACAATGTCATAACACAGCATGCGACCAGATTTGCAATGTAATATTGTGCATCAAATAATAGTTAAATATATTTTTAAGATAACTTTTGGTTTAGTTCGACGTTTTTAACTAGTTCTTTTATATATATAAATTAGCTCTTTGTGATTAATCTTAGGTAATGCACACTAAAATACAGGATGACTTTTTCGTCACCTTCCAAATTTTTTATTGGCGTTCAGTATCGTATTTAGAGCCCATTTATATAGTATGTAGGTCAAGTTTTTTCGCTACATAGTTTTCAATTTTTGCGGTCTTAAGCCTGTTAAGGTATGAAGAGAAAATCAACAACTTATAAATAGTATCGTAAGAGAGACAAACTTCTTAGCGTTCCATGGATTCACCGTGCGGGTGAAAATATGTCATTTTATTTTGTTTATAGATTGTTGTAATAGTTATTCAAATTTGGAAAGTCATTAAAATTTCACCTGTTTCTACTACTTTAACCGCAAGAATAACATATAAGTAATAATATCTTTGATATCAAAACTTTTCTCAAGAAAAGTCAATTTGACGACCATTTGGTTCAGCGGTAGTAAACGCTGCTTCTGAGCCATGGGTCGCGGGTTCGATCCCCGCGCAGTACAAATATTTGTGTGCATGAAAATGTCTGTTTGTACTGGTCTGGGTGTTTTCTATATATTATAAAATTTTATTTACAAAAAAAAAGTATATAAGTAAGTTTATCGGTTGTCTAGTGGGGTACTAGACACAGTACGACAGGGTACTTAGTTTAATAGTAGCTTAATTTGGGCCTAGATGGCTCTGTGTGTGTGACCCAGTGAGGCATGTCTTAAATATTTATTTTATTATTATTTAATGTCCCGTTGGTCTAGTGGTTTAAATACTGGGCCAAGATCTCGGGTTCCTGGGTTCGATTCCCGGGAAACAAAAGTTTCGAATTTCGAACATTGCTATGGTATCTTGTATTTAATGATGGAGGCCTTTGCTCTGCAGTGGAATAATTATTATAGGCTGTTACTCACTAAAATTTGAGTTACAATTACCCTATAGATAAATAAAAAATATCAAGATCAGTTCATCTGGTAAACATTTATACAAAGGTAGACATTTTTTTTATTCAAAGCCACCTTTTTGAAAGGTCGGTTAAAAAGTTTTTATTTAAAACTAATTAATTAATTAAATTATAACTTAGGAACCGCATGAAGATCTATTCTCATGACGGTCACTGGAAGTCATTTTGGTTGCGGTTGGCGTGGTACAAATTCAGTCTGGAGGTCCTTAGTGTAGGCTTATGTCCAGCAGAGGGAGACGTTTGGCTAAGATGATGAATGAGTTTGCTATTGTTTGACGTTTAAGATAAAAACATTTAATTACCCTTAAAGCATCACAATCATAAAAAACAATAAGTTACACAAATGCATATTTGAATATATTTACTCTGTCAAGAAAATGATTTGAAATGAAATATCGCTATGACAAATTAATGTTTGCAGAATATTCATTATTTTGTCTAGGACAATATTGTACTTATATCATGACATTTGTTTGCAGAAATTCCATTTTAGATATTGCGAATGATAAATAAGATACGATTGACTATATTTTATGATTTGGGAATTTTTAATCTAGGCATAAGGAAAAAGTACAAAATTTATATTGGTAATAATAGTTCAGTGGTTGTGGTTACATAGGATCGAGAATATTCGAGAAGCTTTTGATAAAATAATAATAATAATAAATGTTAATAAAATTACATGAGTAATTTGTGTTTTCCTACGGTCAACGGTCCAAATTACTAAAAAAAGGACCTAAATGGTAACGTTTTAACTATTTCTGGTACAAAGAAGCCATTGTCTAAAACACATAATCTAAAGTATACTTAAAGAACGAGATATATTTTAGATTTTTATTTTAAAACTAGCTGTTGTTGTTAAAACTCTTTGGCAAATAATTGGCAATACTTAATGCATTAATTTCGACCAAATTTGAATACCAATAAAAGATTATAGTGAATCAATCCTAAAAGATAGACATATACTGTTACAGACATTTTTTTAAATCATTTAATGAGGAATAATTCTTTCATACATATTTTTTGTGTAACTTGAACCGTTTACGCGGCGCACGCAACGGAAGCCTTCAAATATGAATAATTTTACCCGTTTTTGCAACATTTTTCACTGATGCTTGGCTCCTATTGGTTGCAGCGTGATGTTATTGAACCTAAAGCCTTCCTCGATAAATGGATTAAACAATATAAAAAGATTTTTTCAATTCGAACAAGTTTTTCATGAGATTAGCGCGTTCAAACAAACAAACAAACAAACTTGAATACATATCCGCACATAAAATATACATCTTTTTACTACCTAAATCACCTTACATATTAAACAAGTGGGAGTAACAAGAGCGGGTTGCCACCTACTACCACCTTCACTCGTAGTTAGCCATAAGTTCTGCTTCCAACCCTTACCAAATTAGCAGCATGCTTACAAGTCCAATAATAGATAAGTGAATTGAACATCAAGGGTCCTTTATTAGTGTAACTATTCAAAATTTTGCGTTTTAATTGGCGCGGGCTACGTCCAGTCTAATTAGGGACCCGTATTGACTCCCGAGGCGTTTGTGTGGCTGACCAGTACACACAGACACAAACGATGGAGTGCTGAATACCCGAGGGTAATATTTTGAAAGTTCAAAGCTCCTTAGTAACTATATTGTTATGTTTTATTTGAAAACATATTTATTTCTTTTACTTCTGGTACGTTTTTTTTTCAAATTTTTATTATTCATTAGAATAATAAGGAATCAATGATACCTCATTCAACAAAATCGGCACAGCAGTTTAGCTGCAAATGTGAAACTCACATTAATACCCACATATATAGATACATAGACTGCTAAAATCGTAACCATTCATTTTGGATTTGCCATAGTCGGGTAAAAAGAAAATCACTAGCAGTGTAATTGCAGTAGTTTATTTCTTTAAGCAGCTTAATTGCTATTAATGGCCGTTAATTTTCTTTTAAAAATAAAGTAGAGTGAGTTTGTGTTGCATTTGAATACTTTATCACTGTTTTGTATTTTGCTTCTCTGTTAAAAGTGTAACTTGTAAGTAGCTTATAAACAACTGATTCTGTTTATAAGTATTTCCCATTGTTTTAAATATAACCCAAAATCTTTCAGGTTGCTTCTATTAGTTTAGCTCTGTTATAGTATTAAGAACCAGTTATTCGAATTAAATGGTAGCACAATATTTTTTAATTAAATTTTTGTTCGTTGTTGGAAAGGTCAGTGTGTCACAATAGGCAGAACATTGCAAAATGAGCATCGTCCGAAGGTGGGGTAAGTGGTCTCGGTATTGTTGCCGAGTCTCGAATCTGATATAATCCGAAGGGTCTTCACGCCACCAATCCATTGTTAATGAGGTAGGGACCGGCGTGATGACGTCACAAGAACATTTTTGCGTGTCAATATTAAAGGCGTTTTCATTATTGCGGTATGGATATGAAGGGTTTATAAGGGCCTGGTAAATATAACACCAGTTCAAAGATCTAATAATACTTTATTAAAGGGGACAGACCATTTTAGATGAAGAAATTGCTAGCTTTGAAATACTCAGCAAATAGAAAAACATTGTAAGTGTTCTACAATAATTTGTAGTGGCTAATTTGAGACTAGACTAACTAGTTTTCTTTAAATATTATTTGTGTACGTACTATTCCGCATACCTACTTACCAACAGCATAAGTGAGAATAATAAAATAAATGTAGTTCTTGGAAAAATACCTGTATTACTTTAATAGTAATATTATTATTACTTTATTAATGACGACCATTTGGATCAGCGGTAGTTAACGCTGCTTCTGAGCCATGGGTCGCGGGTTCGATCCCCGCACAGTACAAATATTTGTGTGCATGAACATGTCTGTTTGTACTGGTCTGGGTGTTTTCTATGTATTATAAGTATGTATTTACAAAAAAAAAAGTATATAAGTAAGATTATCGGTTGTCTAGTACCCCATACGACAGGGTACTTAATACTACCTTAATTTGGGACTAGATGGCTCTGTGTGGCCCAGTGAGGCATGTCTTAAAAATATTTATTTATTTAAGGGTAAAAATTTACAAGGCCAAGTGAAGAGTTCCATCTATGTGACATGTCTGAAAAATTAAAATAAATAATGTTATAACCCTCGTCAAACCCATATACAAAACCTTCGAATTGATAATAGAATAATAATAGGGGTTAAAGTATGAAATTGCCGATTATTTTTCCACTTTTTATTTTGATTATAGCTCTTAAGTATAGTCATATTATAGCGTAATTCTTTTTGTATTATATCAAAAACTATAGAAAGTAACTTTTGACTAAAAAAAATGCAATACTAGAGCCTATTACTTCAAAGGAAGTCGTTGAAAAGACCCCTTACAATGTGCCAGCTGACCTTCTTGCTTCAATTAAGTATATTTGTATTATATACATTGATTTTCAGAAATTTAAATACTATAATGCGTAGCTTTATGACCATCTAACTTTCACCTTTAATTGCATCGAAAACAGTTCAGGCGTTTATAAAAAAACTAAAAAATTGTTAGTATGGAAAAATTACTTGTCTCGATTTCGTCCATACAAAACGGCAATTTCATACTTTAACCCCTAATAATACACATTCCACTACGTACAAGTTATGTTGTTTCAAAAGCTTCCCTTTTAAAGTTTTAAAAGGTTCCAGCAAAATTGAATGATAAGTAGACACTGAAAAACCTACGAATCCATCAACAAATCAAATTGACAACGCTTCCTAAAAAACAAGTATTCCAGCATCGCTCGACAAATCGTTGTAGAGTGAAAAATGAAAGCGCGGCCTGCGGTCCTGAGCTAATCTTTATTCCGGCACGGTCAATCCGGCACTGAGTATCGCCTATTTATCACCACCCGCCTCGTTTGTTAGGATATTCGTAAATATTTCAAGCGATATTGCCGCCATCAACATAATGTTATGGGGCGAAATTTTACAAAACGGAAACAAAAGATATAAAGCGACGACGTGCCGAATATCTCCACTGTATTAATGCTGCGATGCGAAACGATGTTATTTACAATTGGCGCGCCGGATGAAATATCTCGCGGTTGTTTTCTTTCGTAAAACGATAAATATGGTAAAGCGCTCGATATAGTGGTAGTAACGGAGAACTGTCTAGCAAGTTGATGATAATGTTCCAATTTCGACGAAGCGATAGAGAGTTTGAGTAGGATGTGGTTAAGCACTTTCATACGGAAAGTAACTGCAATCGCTTTTGTGTTATGTTTGAAAACTTTATAAAATGTTACAGTTTTTCAACTTAGCTAGATATTTATCTTATGCATAATAGTAAGATATTTATCTTAAATTCCAAAAGGAGTATATTCGCCATAATCGTCACGTTTAGTCAGCGGTAATCGTCGGTCGGTATTATTCAATAAAATGCAATTAACATTAAATTGATTGGAACTAATTCCAGTAATATTTTTCTAGTTTACTTTACTCTAATAATGGTATTTATACAGACATTTCATTTTCTCTGTATTCTTTTGATAGCTTTTAGATTTTATAAAATAAAAATTCAATTGATTGTAACCTAACTTCTGTTCAGAAAATCAATAGTATTTAGTCTTAAACTGAAACCAAGCAAAGTAACTCATCAGAAAGCAACGTTTGAAATCCTGCTCATTCAATGCGCAGTTATCAAAACAATTCGCGCTGCAAAAATCTCAAAGTGTATCGCAGTGGAGATACGAAAAATGCATGTGAATTTGGAATAAATTGCACTAGGTGCAAATGGAGCGTGGTGCATTATTGCCGTGTTTCAGGCGACTGGGGACAAATGACGTGAAATTGTTCTGATACAACACCTGGGGACATCACTATAGCAATATATAGCAAGTAAATAGTCCTGCAGACTCGTCTGTTACCCATTACCCACCCTTTCTATTTCGGAATGGATGGAATATATTCTCGTTGGAGTGTGATCGAAAATGACTTTTGAAACGGTACGAGTTCTGATATTTATTTTTGGTGCAATCAACAGTTTATGTTTTTTTTATTTACAATTTCTAGGAATTTGTTCCGCGACAATGTGGGATTCGTCATAGTATTAACATACATCAGTAATTGTAAGATTTATTATCTAGTCCAATATTTTCTTTAAATTTCAATCAAAATGAGTTAACCGTGGTCAAACATCTTTATTTGTAAAAAAAACATTATTGAACTTCATTTTAAAATATTTTTATACACTAAAAGGTAACCCGATGTGTATCATATTCACTGTTACACGCTGCTTCGTACGCGTGAGATTTTTTTATCTATACTTCAGGAACCATAAAATTGTCAGAATAAAAAATAGCCTAAATGTTATCATAGCCTAAAATCTATCTAAGTATTTTAATGTGCTTCAGAACTTGAATAAATTATACAAATAACTAACACAATAATTACACATATTTTTAACTCTAACTCAGTTTCTGGTTTATTACACTATTATGCACACCTACACCACTTAAGGTTTAACTTAAAGCAGTAGGTACTTATGTATGGAGTGATAAATAAACAAATATTTAAAATGGTACTTCATAATACCGTTAAAACAGTAAAGAGGATAACTATAAACATGAGCACCCCACCCCAGAATCCACGGATTCCAAATTAGACAATATTGACTGAGTTATTCGGGTCCACGTGCATTTTTGGTTATTATTATTGGGGCTTATGAGGCCCGCCGTAATCCAATAAGGCTCATTATTGTGCGTTTAGGCTATGTTTATTTGATCTCAGCTCTGGCGCAAGCCACTCTATACTGCTAATAGCACGCATCTAGGGCTACCAGTCATGATCATATAAAAAAAAATATGCACTAATAATACTGATAGAATCTAATCTGATGTAAGTTTCACTAAAAAAAGAGTTTGGGTTCTGATACATGCATTAAATAAGTTAAAAAACTTTGACAAATAAGTCAACATCCAAATATAAAGAATATTTTTTCTAGTAAGTACTTAACAGCCCAACAAGGGGTGTATATTTGTAGCAGTGAATGTTCTGAAATCTCAAATTATTTTTTAAGATATATATAAATTGTTTAGCTACTCTACCATTTTCTGAGAGAAATCATTTTTGGCTCATATTGTTCTACTGCTGAACATAGGCCTCTGTAAAGCGAGGCTTTTTCTGTTGGTTGGCGATCGCAGTTTAGCTATGGTGGTGAGAAGACACTGCTACCCGTTTTCGTTCGGTTTTTGGCAGTATTTATTTAGTCATCTGCTCTGACACTCTTAAGACGAAAAAAATATATTTTAGGTTTACATTATACGACTTTGTAGGAAAATATTATAGATTAAAAAATAATGGGTTGTTACGAGTATTATGGTAAACGCAAGATTTGCAGCAGGATTAAGTTCTAGGGATGTAGTTGTTTTCAACTTTAAGGAAGTAAACCATAAAAAGTTAAAAAATACGCTTTATATGTAAAACCAAACTAAAAAATAGAAAATAAATTTTAATTATTTTGAATTAAGAATAGTGTAAGAAATTCTAATAAATATAAATGAATAATAGTGAAAATAAGAAAAAAATAATATTTCAAGAAAAGCGTGGGGTGCATGGGTCAATAGTTATAAATATTTCATATGAGAAGAAGGATTATCATTTCGATAATATCTTAAATAGCACCCCACGCATTTTTAAATGAAAATTTTTTATCTTATTTACACTATTATTCATTTATGTTTATTAGAATTTTTTACACTATTCTTAATTCAAAATGATTAAAATTTATTTTTTATTTTTTAGTTTGGTTTTCTATACAGGGTGAAATTTTAACCACTTTCCAAATTTTAATATAGCAATCTACGAGGCAAAAAACAAATGACGTATTTTTTCTTTTGGTATAGCCCAGTAGAAAAATGTGAAGATAAAGCACTTTGAAAATGTCCGCCAAAAATAAAAAAAAATTGATAATGCATCCTAGTAGCACTTTTTTTACCCGATGTACATCTCATTTATTCATTACAATACTATTCATAAGTTTTTGTGTTTCCCTTTACACCTTAACAGGTCTGGGACCGTAAAAACTGAAAACTATATCGCGAAAAATATTTTCGGGTGACAACTTAATTAACATTTTTTACTTCATAACTAGGCTCTAAATACGATACTGAACGCATATAAAAATTTAGGAAAGTAGTTAAAATTTCATTCTGTATAAAGCGTGTTTTTTAATTTTTTTAAACTGTTATTTGATCTAATCTACTATGTTATGCTAAGCTGAGTGCCCGATCAGAGTATCTTTGGAAATGCACGCATGCGTAGTTCGCGCACTAGCGCTATCTCTGTTACTCTCATGCAAAGGATGCGGAAAGAAATTGATGAATCCTGGCGAATCTAATCAGGATAATCGGATATTTTAATCAAATTATTTCATTGTCATCGGTCTTCGACAGGTGTGCAAAATTTGAATGAAATCTGAACGTTTAAAGTGGGTCAAAATAGCGTCAAAAGGAGTCGGTTACATACAAACATACAAACATACAAGTGAAGCTAATATAAAGCGTGTAAAAAGAGGAACAATTCATTATTTTAATCAGAAGAAAATGTATTAAATTAGCTCGAACATTTAATTTAATCCAAACTAAGTCTTTTAGCCAAATTTCATTGGACCAAAGCCCTATTAAATTTCTGGAGCTTAAACTTCAAGCTAAGCTAAAATTAGTCCACAAGTATTATTTCATGTCATATTATACAGAAATATATATAAAAAAGTTTAAATCAAAATACTTACCGATTTTGTTTGTACCGACAAACGTTTGATTTTTAAAGTGACAACCCTAGGAACTCCATACACCTAAGTATGATTAGGGTGGTAAATGTAATTATTAAAAATTGCTTTCAATAACGCGGAAATGTTTCTTTTCATTAGATTTAAGATTTATGAGGCCAACCTTAAACGAGTTTAGATGAGTAAGGATCTATAAAAAAGTATGCAAACTTAATATTAAACCTGCATTGTATACAAAATTACCTAAAATTGAGTTACAAAAATGTTTTATTCATGTAACTAGCTGTTCCCCGCGACTTCGTACGCGTCAATTTCAGTTTTTAAGATCGCGATTATTTTTTCAACTGATGCTTCGCTCCTACTGGTCGCAGCGTGATGTTATATAGCCTAAAGCCTTCCTCGAGGCATGGACTATCCAACACAAAAAGAATTTTTCAATTCGAACCAGTACTTCCAGAGATTAGCGCGTTCAAACAAACAAACAAACAAACAAACTCTTCAGCTTTATAATATTAAGTATAGAAGATATCTAATTACTTTACTTACCAATATTTGTACTGAGATCAATAATTTAATTTCCTCGTTGTACTAGACGAATTATGGCTCAATTTACACTGAAATTTTATTTACAAAATACAATTTTTTATTTATATTCCCACGCTCCAGGCACCGATAGCAATTAGAAAGCTCTGCAAGCTGTTTTTAAAGATAAATTCGCCCCTAAAAATTAAAACTCCAATTTGAAACGGTGAATGGACTTGGTACCTCAACATTTTTCTCAGCGTTAAAGACTGTAACTAAATTGAACTTTAGCTTGGAAAGGGTGGAGTGAGCCGACCGTCGCTAAACACAGACTTTATTACTTCTATAGGGAAATACAATTCGCGCCAATGCGCTTACCAAATGGAAAAAGTTTGTGCTCATAAATACGTATGCATACGTACAAGTTCCAATGCTATACGTAGTGATATTGGAAAATTAATATATATATATATAAAGAAACATTGTTATGAGTATGTCACTTAAGTACTTATGTTAGACTCGAAAGTCTGGGGCAAGACCAAAATATTAATATTAAAACTGAATAAATTACATCGAAAACGATTTCTTGACAACGAACTAATGAAGTTTTAAAGCTATTACTTAAATTTATGTCTCCAAAGAAAATAGAATAAAAGTATTTATTTTATTTTCTTTGGAGTACCTAGTTTTTTTTTATTTTTAGTTTTTCTTTACTTGTAAAGTTAAGTTACAATTCCTTGGAATTGTAAAGAACTGTTAAAATAATGTTTCAGCCTATATCTATCTATAAAGCTTTTTTTTATGTTCTTGAAATGTTTTTATAATTGTTTAAAAATAGGCACATAATATTTGTCAATTTATGCTATTCTCGAGAATCTACAAAAAAAAACATAAATTTTGCCGTACGTAGACATGTAGGCATTCAAAGTATTCATTCATAATATTCGTTTATCAGTAAAATAGTCAAATTCAATAACAAAAAAGGAAGAAACTAACATCCTTTTTCAGGTAATACGTACTACATTCAAAGTTACTAACCGATACAAGTAACAAGCTTTTAACCCCTCGGCCACGATAGGCAGCTACAGAATAGGTACTTTTAGAAGAGTTAGGAGTGTTTTCATATTTTTCTCCGGGCACCGATGAGTTTTTTACGTTTACGTCCTCGTAAAGCTAGTCGTTATAGTTTACGCGACAATGTTACTCTGTGTTTACGTTCCGAATATTAAATTTTCAATGTAACGATCCTGAGGGGATTTATTGCGGGGACATGATGCGGGGCGTTGGTAAATTTTATATTATGTTACGCGTTATGGATATGTGGGTGTGTTTTAGAACGGTATTATAGTAAGCGGATTAGATATTTACACTTAATTCTATTTAAAAACTATAAATAAATTGGCTATAGAAAAGTAAAAAAATAAATTAGCTATAGATACCTACCTACTATATCAATGCACGGGATGAAGGATAATGATAATCTTTATTTTATTATATGGCAAAATAAACCGATTTATGGGCATTTAGTGTTATTTTTAGATAAATATCTGTTTTATCCGTATATAAACTTTTTTTTTTTTTTTGGAAACTCAACAGCATTTTTGTTAAAAACATACATAATGTTATATCTTATTCTAGCGCTTAGCCAATTACAGAGTTTCACAACGTGGAATATTAAAACAAAGCGAAAATAACCGTGTGAAGAACCTATACCTATATTTGCAATCTGTGCTTATAAGCGGTCAAGCAAAGAAAATGCCATACATAAAAATAAAATCTGAGGCTAACTAAAATAGTTCAAAAATAAAAATAAACTACACATTAACTCCTCAACAAACAAACAAAGATCTAGAGATCAAACACTAAAAGCAAAAACAATAAACAACACACACAAAAACAGACACAACTGCGGTTACAGTGCAGTCGTACTCCAATCTTAAACCAACAACTTAACATTAATATTATGACTTGAGTATGACTTGAAAATTTATGTCTCAGGCGGGAATCGAACCCGCATCTCCTCGCAATCCGGGCGCTGCGCTTAATGGTTTAGCGCCGGATTGCGAGGAGATGCGGGTTCTAGTCCTGCCTGAGACATAGTTTTTCAAGTTTATATACTGATATTATAATTGCAATTAAGTTGTTGAAATCCATACTAATATTATAAAGCTGAAGAGTTTGTTGGTTTGAACGCGCTAATCTCAAGAAGTACTGGTTCGATTTGAAAAAATATTTTTGTGTTGGATAGTCCATTTATCGCGGAAGGCTTTAGGCTACATAACATCACGCTGCGACCAATTGGAGCGATGCATGAGTGAAAAATGTTGTAAAAATAGTCGCGATCATAATAATAGAAATTGACGCGGACGAAGTCGCGGGCAACAGCTAGTACCAAATAAAGTAAATGGCTGTTTTTTACAGCAAAACAATGCTTTTCCATTCATTTTAGATGAAATTCGTTCCTGATCTAATCATATTTAAGATTTACTTAAATACAAATAAACAGGATTCAGTAATACTTAAGAATATTTTTTAACAAAAATTAACAAACGATAAGCGTGAAATAAATCGCCAGTAGGTACTTAGTAATTGTGATTCTGGAGTTAAAATAGGGTTCAAGCCCGTTCAAAAAAAAAAATTTTATACCAAAATTTACCCAAAAAATCCCATGACATTGGCTTCAGAATAAGAATTTTATGCCTCAATATTCTGTACCAAAATTTCAATATTTTTATTCTTAAGCATGAATGTTACGGATTTAGTCGGTTATTTTATTTTATAAAAAGTTACATTTTAAACGGCCTTGAATTCTATTATATACAAAATTAGA
The DNA here is from genome assembly GCA_949315895.1 of Anania crocealis. NCBI lineage: Eukaryota > Metazoa > Arthropoda > Insecta > Lepidoptera > Crambidae > Anania > Anania crocealis. The sequence continues at coordinate 7,472,089 of OX438856.1, forward strand.
CCTCAAAAATTAGACCAACTTCATAACCCAAAGTAAAATGTTTTGCTGAATAAAAATACGCATTCAATAATCATCGATAAATGTTGTTTTGTTTAGTCAAAGGGCCTACCATGTTTGGTATTAGTAACGATTAATACCAACAAGCCAGCTTAAATAATTAACCCTTCACATATATGTCGTTTTTCTATTAATTCACGAAACTGATGTCCAATAATCGCTATCTGTCCCTATTTGCCAACTGTTACACCCTCGGGATTACATCTCTATTGACGTAAGTACCCACGCCGATGGCACTTGAACACAAACACGGTTTTAATCAATACATCAAACAAGTTGCTGCAATAATAATTAAAAGCGAATGATTATGTGGAATATTTGCGGAGGACGACGGGGTCTCGCCTGAGGCGGTATCACTATTGCATAAGTAAGACGGAGATGGACTGAGCCATAGAGTAAGTGAATCCAGTCCACCATGTTTGACAAATAAGAAAAATATTGTTGGTTTCTTTTTGAAATGAAATGAAATATATATAATCTGCAAATAAATACACAAGTTACAATCATTATTTTAGCCTAACTACCAGGAAAGCAATTGGAGGTGACTCAGCTTGTGCTGTTATGGAAAAGCAATCCCAGCCAGCGCTGGCTTTCAGTCACTTCCACTTCTCTACAGGTGTGAGCCGAGAATCTATGTAAGGAGGGCCTAAAAATTATGCTTAACGACCTTTATATATAAATTAAAAATAACAATATTTTTTTGCAGATTAACGCTTTTTTATTGGGAATTCAGGAGCTTGAGGTGATTTCAATTCGGTGTACGTAATATAGTAATTTTACAAAATAGGAAACCCGCGGTTACGCACATGTTCGTGACTAGATTATTGACAACCCCCACCCTTCCAGATCCAAGGCAAAATATAAAATACTAGCTGACCCGGCAAACGTTGTTTTGCCATAAAAATGATTAAATTACTAAAATGGCTAACAAAAAATAGGGGTTGGTGGTAAAAGGGTAAAAATTTAGGGTTGTATATATTTTATAAAATTTTAATATTTTACTACCCTACTCCTACCCTACCCCTACCCTACCCCTACACTACCGCTACCCTACCCCTACCCTACCCCTACCCTACCCCTACCCTACCCCTACCCCTACCCTACCCCTACCCTACCCCTACCCTACCCATACCCTACCCATACCCTACCCCTACCCTACCCTACCCCTAGCCCTACCCTACCCCTACCCCTACCCTACCCCTACCCTACCCCTAACCTATCCTACCCTACCCTACTTATGAATCTAAACCATTCCCAGATCCCCTTGAACACACACAAAAAATTTCATCAAAGTCGGTCCAGTCGTTTGAGAGAAGTTCAGTGACATACACACTCACAGAAGAATTATATATATAAAGATTCCTAATCAACGACCTGGAGTTGAGCCCGGGTCCCTTGCGTAGTAGGCGGACCTCTGCACCGATACACTTTACAGGTTATCATAAAAATATGTAAAATTAAATTAAAAACCTCTACAGCATGTCAGTTACAAGAGTTGAGTGATTTAACTGGATTGTCGTTAGTCTGCGTCTCTAATCCTTTGCCCTCGCGTAATCCTGGTCCACAAGATGATGATTGCGTCCCGTTTTAGTTTACAAAAGGTAATCCTGGAGGAACTATTCGGGTATTCTCATCGTTTGATACAAGCGCCATGTTTACGATGTAAATTTTGACTGTAATATCATAAACCTCTTTGATTGGAAGGCTCAAAGTTTGTAAGGGTTACTTTGTACTCATATTAACGTTAGGACTGATAGTTATCAATAGAGATAAATTATATATAGAGATAAATATTAGAGCTGTATCAAAAAGTTTTAGAAGATAGCTGAAATTTAATGGCCAGGTATATATAAGGAATGTTATCTGATAACCTGACTAGTCGTGTCTTCTGTTATATAATGTACCTCAAAAAAATAGGAGTATTTTTTTGAAGATTACTTACATGATTATTGTTCTAATAATATTTTCTTTTCTCCCACTTCTAGATAGTAGTTAATAATAAATGGTATTTACATTTTATCGTAATTAATTCTAAAACAATGGCTTAGCCTACAACCCCGAAGCTACAATAATACATTCAGGCGAAATTATCTTTAGATGAAGCCATTATCTCAAGTCTTAATACGAGTAGTAAGACACATTAATTAGTTTCACCTGATAAATGGAGGGCGCCGAGCAAGTTACTGCACTCCCAGAGGATCCAGCCCTCACAATCTATCAATATGGTTCAGAGAACTTAAGTATCGCACATTCGTTATTATCTGCACGTATAACAATAGAAGAGAAAACCTATTTCCATTCAAAAACCTCAGACACTTTCTCAGCTTTAACAAACAAAAACAGCTCTTCATTAAGTTGAATTTGTAACGCTCAATAAAACATTAAGCTATCTATTTGTAAAACTATGACAAACATCCTTCGTTCAAATATTTGATAACGCAGTTTGTAATTAAAAAAACAAAAACTATGTCAATTTACAAAATACATAAAAATTTGTTCACGTATGTTTGTCAAAATGGTTTCATCTAACAAAAGCATGGAATTAATTTCGCCTAATAAAACACTCATCAGAATAATTACAACGCAACCCAATGTTTATTAAGAAAAGGGTTCAGCTGTACAGCCGTATGGCTGCCGAAAGTAGCATAAAAACTCCTTTGTGCGTCCCTTCCAAGTATACCACTGCTCTTTTGTACTCATCCTCGTATTATGCCGTCAAAAACATGCGGAACCCTGCACCAGATACTCTTAAACAATGCATGTTTTGATAAAATAACGCTTTCTGATGAGGGTCTTACAATTGAGCACTTTTGAAGGATCCGTTTGGAAACTTTTATTTTCATTCGTTAAGGACCGTGTTTTGAGAGGTCGGTTCTCATATTCCTGATTATGTGGTCGGACTGAATAAAGGTTTTGTAGCTCTGATTTTTGATAACTAAAAAGGTCTTAATTTTATTAAATTGGTATGTTAATTTAAATAAAATTCTTTACCTGACTTAATGAATAAACAAATCGTATCTTATTATTTCTATGTCAAGCTAGCAATTGTTGTATACTCGTATAAATATATTTTTATGTATGGAAATTGTAAAGTGTTGATTTTTAAATATGATATTTAATTTGAATCCTATTCGTATAGTGGTATTCCTTGCAAAAATGCAATGCTCCATTAAAAAAATTTTTGACTAATTAATTATTACCCTGCCACCTATTAGCGTATAGAAATAGATAGTGCTTTTGTGCAACAGATGGCTACACTGCTAACCAAGTTTGATGTTTACTAATAAAATGCGTTTTATGTAAATACACTTCATATTTTACCGTTTCCTGTGACAAAAATTAAAAAAAAATGAACGCACTATTTTCCTAAAGTGATATAGGTACTAAGGTGGTTGCATAAATAATACAATGATAAAATCTTACGATGAAACACACGTGCTCATAACCCGAAATTTGTTTAGAATTTCTACCATGTACGTTCACATACCTAGTTTATCAGGAACTCAAAAAATGTAAGTAGATATACGGTAGAAACTTCTAAAAAATTGCTTATTATAAAAATAAAAATCATCTAATTTACATCAGTCTAACGCTGAACATAAGTCAGTCTTTCAAAATAATGATTAACCCATAATCGTAGTGATTACTTGTTCAGTGACCCTAATCATCATGCTTGCAAACACTGCAAATGGCGGAGAGAAGACAATTAATGATAGAAGTTTAAAAGAATAAAAAAACTACATTGGAAACATATTTTTGGAAAGTTCATTATTTACAAGAAGCGCCTAAAAAGTTAATAACCTTAAAATCAGAACAATTAGTGCCCTTAAACATTTTTAAGAACAATGAGCCTGTCCAAAGATGATGCAGTTCGTTCAGGTAAAACTTGAATAGTTGATAAACCAAACTAATAATTAAACAAGGTCGTCACTTGTAAACTTAAAATTTTACATATCGGTTTGTAAGATACATTTCATCAAAACTGAAACAACCTCTTAAAAGATCTATACAAAACAAACAGCAACATACATATACCAAACAGGAAGAAAGTCGTTTTCTCACAAGAGCACGGCGGGTGGTTTAATATCCCACAGGAACAAACTGCAATTTCAGGCATCGGGCTATGCAAACGAAAATATTATAAACAGGCTATAATAATAAAGATGCCTTTGCGAACTCCCAGACGGCCCGCTTAGTGGAGCTATAACAATTTAATACTGAAGTTCGCTTCAAATAAACTAGCAAGCTGTTCTAAGACTATTGCTTAAGTTTAGATAGAAATTTACAGCTGAAAGATTTGCTAAAATAAAAGAAAAACTTTGAATCTTGTTTGGAATAACACTTACCTGTCTATGTTCAAATTATATATCTCTATCAGTACATTGTATTACGTCGAAATAACTTGCAATTACGAACTTTTTAAGAACATAAATCAGTTCTTTCGTAGATTCATTATGTTGGAAAGACCTTCTGAGTGTCGTTAGATTTTAAAACAGCAATGAGAGTTAGAACTTTTTTTTTTGTTATCGCCAGAGTAGCTAAATAACAGATTTCTAAAAAGAAGTAGATCTGATAGTAATAAAATTATAATCGTCCTGACAAATGATTTAAAAAGGAAATAGTTTTTTTGTTTTATTCATCAACAATTACCAATCATTCAAAATTATAATTATAAAAATGGATACTAATGTTAGTGACATAAGATCTTCAACGTTCATCTACAAATACTTTAGTAAATAAGCACATTTACTATTTCGTATTAATATAATGCACCGTTCACACTGTGCGCAACGTCATCCGCACCTCATCAAAATATCACGTTACGAATCACAACTTCATTCTGAGCGCCAATTATCCACGCTCATTTTCCGACTCATTCCCCGGTGTAATGATCACGTGGTGATTTTGACAGTTGCCCTGTCTCTGCCATTCGTTAAAGAAAGGCTGGGACACAATGGGTGCACTTATCTAATCTGAGATAATTTTTTTTCTTGTAAAAATAATATTTTTTATAAGCATGGCAGGCAGTTATTGTAACTACTATGTGTTCTACTCGTACTTTGTAAATACTGATAATATGGCAAGAAAATGATTTCTTCCTGTTGTTTGAGGCATATCGCTATCATAGTCAGACATACTGTTTATTCTCATTAATGTTTTGATTACCTAGATAGGGAAAAGATAACTTTTTTAAGGGAGATTCTATATCATCATCATATTTAAATACTGAATTTGTTTTTGATCAGTATGAAATGCATAATGGTAGAAATCCCATACTTTTTTAATATTGGTAGACCACAAAAATAATCTTAGTTGGACTATAAATAAAACTGTTATGAAATGGTTTATTTTTATGGCTCAAATTATTTAATGGATTATTTTTTAACTGCCAAGCGCCTACCCTTTCAATATGCTTTACAGATTATTAAAAAATAAAACGCTGAGATCCAAACTCACGGCCTGACAATTTACTAATTCGCAAATTCACTTTAAATACCATTTTTACACAAATTTGTACCTCACAATGGCAATGACTTAAAATAAATTAACATACGTAATTACTCTGTAGTATTTTATAATACAGTCAATAATAATGATGTCTACAACGTCAAAGATACTTGAATACTGCTTCATCTTCATTACTGTTATATATCTAATAGTCAAAACCAACAAAAAAAATAATCGTTCAGTGTGCCCCGAACTTTACCCAAAACGGTCGGTACCTACAATGCAAATGTCAGTTGTTAGCATGCATTGCGCGAAGTCGGCCGTCTAATTAGGTCCTTGACAAGGACCGGGTATCACGGGCCTATGAAAATTTGAGATTCAATGTTTATGACGATTACTACCATCAGGAACAGAGTTAGAATTGTGTGAATAGTCTATTAGGTTGGCGGCGAAGATATTAAATGCTAATACGCGGGAGTTATTATCTTGGTTGATAGAAAGACTTGAATTTACTGAACGAGAGCTTTAACGTCTGTTGAGCAAAATAAAGACGTGTGGCACTCGGAGACTGCCGCGGTAAAGCTATTGCATAGCATTTTTTATCAACTTATGCCGATACAACAAATGCCACCTAAAGGCGGGTTGCTGAACAAAAGAGACAAGCGTGATATTTCAAAAAGTCATTAAAAGTTCTGCTGTTCATCGATAGATGGAAAAACTAAAAAGTATCACCGCTGTGCCGGTCGGAGTGGGGGGTGTTAGGTTATTTTCGTTACGGAATTTCTGGATTCGGTCTCCACGCTCAAGGCCCGCGATAGAAGCTATGCAATAGCTTAAAATAGGATTTGTAGTGCGTCATGAGGTGGCAACACCGGAAGTACCGATGGCCCCTTTCCGCCAAAGACGTCGGCCAATTAAAAGGCCTTCTCGATATAAAACGTAAGCGCGCCAAAAATGCCGCGCTCTGATTGGTTCATAGAAATGTATATAGTTTCAATAGAGGAAATAAAATGGCTGCTAACAAAGTTGGTTGTGTTTCACTGAGCTCCCGTAGAAAATAGGAAAACCCTGAGAAGACTGAGTCTGGCCCACGCTAAACTGGCTGCCCAACTCGGGCCAACATTAAAATCAAGAAATCTACTGTTATCTACGGGACACAACTGCAACCAACTCAACGCTCGGTGTGCAAAACTTTACGACGCGCCGCCGCCATCTTTTCACTTCTACTTCAAGATTCAACATTGTTATAAGAAGAAGCAAGATGCCGCGTCCGGTATCGCGCAGTAAGCGTCGTCAGACGGACTTTTACGACGTGGAAGACGCTTGTGATTCAAACGCTGCAACAACGCCAACGACCGAGGCACTCGAAGCGCCCGCCGCCGTTCCGGCCGCCATCTCTGTGAGCGACATCGCCACCATGATGGCTTCCTTGCAGCAGGCGCAGGCCGACCAACTTGAGCGCCTCACAAGGGTACTTGAAACGCGTTCGCCCGCGCCCGCGGAAGCCGCGCAGGCCACGCCCACGCCGTCGCCCGTTTCTGGAACGTTCGCCACCTGCAAAGCCACCTACAGTGGAGCGCCTGCTGAATCACTCGACGGTTTTATAGATGCATTACAAGCATTCAAGGACTGCGCCAACGTCAGTGACAACAACGCCTTGCGTGGCCTATCAATGCTGTTGACACATGAAGCCGCCACGTGGTGGCATGGAGTAAAAGCAGAGATTAATAGCTGGTCACAGGCATTACACCAACTACGCTGTGCGTTTGGAGACCGCCGACCACCGCACAGGATATATTTAGAGCTATTTGCCACCAAGCAACAACTAGAAAAAACAGATCTGTTTGTGAGTAAAGCACGCGCACTATTTGCCCGTCTACCGCGTGGAGATCTGACTGAAAAAGTACAGCTTGATATGGTGTACGGCTTACTGCACACGCGAATAAGAAACCGAATTCGACGAGAGGAACTGCACTCTTTTGCTGACCTGCTGCACCGCGCCCGAGAAGTCGAAGACTGCGAGCCGGACTACAAGTACATACAACCTACGTTTGCCGCCACCCGTGTCGCCGTCGCGCCCGCGTCACGACCGCCGAGAGCGCAACCTCCGCCGCCGAACGCACCGGCGTCGTCAAGTAGGACGCCCGAGTCGCACGAGTCGTCTTACCCGTCCTCATCGAATCACCCTCGGTTGGGTACGCGTAGTGCCGCGCCCGCGAAACCGTCTAATCGTTCATATTGTGTATATTGTCGAAGAAGTGGACACAGTCGTGAAGAGTGCCGTCGTCTCCCTTCTGTGAAAGACATTACCGAAGTAGCGTGCTACGGATGTGGTGAGAAAGGAGTTATTCGTACGGACTGCATCAAATGCAATGCCCGCTTTAGTGCCGTATCATTTGAATCCGTGTCTACTGCCACCCTCTCCAAGTCCAAGCGTAAGCCAGACATACAAGTAAGTAAAACTACTGGTTGTTTTGTGGCCGTGAAAAACACTACTTCTAAAATCGATCAGTCATATCACTTAAAAACGTTTACTCGTAATAGTCGTAATGTATTAGACAACACCAGTTTACAACGTAACAAGTGTTCCTCACAAAGTCCTCATAAAACTAGCATCGACTTATGTAAATACTTAAATATTATGCCTAACAACTATCACAACAATGTTAATAAGTCTAATCAAGAATCTAACATTTCGTTAACTGATTTTTTTAATGTGCTTCCCTCAGATTTTGTAACTGAAAACAGTTCGTTAAATAATTCATCTGTATATGCAATGTCTACGTATAGTGGTACTAACAACCTGGCTAAGCATAAGCGTAATTTCGACAATAATTGTAATAATAACAATAACACACCGATCATGTTGCCTGAGAGTAGGGTGACCATGGAATTTCAGGACAAATGTTCAGAGTCCTGTTCCTCAAGTAGGGTGACCATGAGTCCGGTGTACGATTGCGGAATTATTTCGCATGTTGACAGAGTGACCGACGAAGACCATATTTTGGACGTTTCCTCGATGTCTTCATACTCACGTCGCATATCAGAGGCACAGCTAAGGCCTATTTTAAGTATCACTATTTTAGACCTGCAGGGAATAGCACTCATTGATACAGCTGCCAAGAGAAGTGTTGTTGGGAGTTCGCTGTACCAGTTAATACAGGAGCGTGGCCACCCATCTGTGGAGACCATCATGCGAGTAAGACTTGCCGATGGGTCGGCTCAGACGCGCCAAGTTCGTACTACGATGCTACAAGTCGACGCTGGTCGGGGTAAGTGTATCGAATTAGAATTCGTTATCCTCCCCGACGCTATAGGTAACGAAACATTATTAGGTATCGACTTTTTAGTAGCAGCTGGAATTATTTTAGATTTTTCGACTTCCACCTGGCGGTTCTCCGGCGAAAACAAAGCTTACACCCTTTATTTCGAGTCACCTAGTCAATCCGTCTCCTGCTGCGCTGCCGAAACATTAAGGCAAGACGAAGGTAAGTTGTTAACCCCTGATCAACGGGAATGCCTTTCTTCCCTTTTGCAGCAGAACGAGGATATCTTCAGTCTTGGGGGAGCTCCGACGCCTTTCGCTGAGCACCGAATTGATACGGGAAATCACTTACCGATCGCCGTCCCTCCGTACCGTCTTACCCCTGCCAAAAAGGAAATAATGAAATCTGAGTTAGACAGAATGCTTCAGGAAGGCATCATAGAAGAATGCGAGTCAGCATGGGCTTCACCAGCTATCCTAGTACCTAAAAAAGACGGTAGTGTACGATTTTGCGTTGACTATCGTGGTCTTAACGCTATCACAAAAACGGATACTTATCCACTTCCCCTAATAGATGATTTATTGCACTCGACGAAGCCGCACTGTTACATGTCCAGCATAGACCTGCGATCTGGGTACTGGCAGGTGAATGTCAGCCAGGACGACAGAGACAAAACGGCGTTTGTGACACCGTTTGGTACTTTTAGGTTTACTCGCATGCCGTTCGGACTAAAGAACGCGCCATCAACTTTCCAGCGTTTGATGGATCGGTTCCGTTCCGGGTCCAGCTTAGAAGGCGTAGAGCTGCTGGCTTATCTTGATGATCTTCTGGTAATGTCGCCCACCTTTTCTCAGCACCTGGAAGACCTGCAAAAGGTATTTGATCGCTTAAGACATTTTGGTCTGCAAGCCTACGATATCCAATATGAATATGCACCAGGTAAAACCAATTTTATTGCAGATGCACTCAGTCGTCCACAATGTGATGAAGCCAACCTCAACAGCTGCGACGTGTGTACCGTGATCGTGGATGTTCCGAGAGAAACTGCCACTGATCTTCGTGCTAAACAGCTGCTGGACACTGACGTGGCTAAGATTATTAATGACCTCGAAGGTACAGACCCCTTAGGTACTCGATGGCTTGAAAGAGGCTATATTTTGAATAACGGCGTTCTATATCGCTTTAATCCGGATATCGACACTGAAGAACCTCAGTTGGTGATCCCAGCCTCTATGCGTGAAGATATTATGAAAGAGGTCCACGACGCCCCTATAGCAGGCCATCCGGGCATAGAGCGTACCATCCAAAAGGTCAGTAAAAGCTATTATTTTGTCGGAATGCGTAAGTACATTACCGATTACCTCAAAACTTGTGAAGAGTGCCAACGCTACAAAATCTGTAACCAGAAGCCAGCTGGACTCCTCCAAACTCCGGTCCTCAACCAACGTGGTGAAGTGCTAGCAGTAGACCTTTTCGGTCCTCTACCACAAGGCGAAAATGGCGAAAAGTGGATCTTGCTAGTAGAGGACACGGCTACAAGATGGGTTGAGCTTTATGCACTCCAGGAGGCCAAGGCTGAAGCGTGTGCTTACCTACTAGTTAATGAATATTTTTTAAGGTATGGATTTCCGCGCCGGATAATATCCGACAACGGGGTACAGTTTGTATCTGCGACCATGCAGCAATGTATGTTTATAATGGGCGTGAAGCAGAACCTGATACCACTGTATCATCCCGAAGCTAATCCAGCGGAGAGGAAAAACCGAGAGCTCAAAACGCAGCTCGCAATTTTAGTGAAGAATCAACATAAGTCCTGGCCCCAATATTTATCTCAAATAAGGTTTGCTTTAAATAGTTCCTCTTGTTCTGCCACTAATTCCACTCCTGCCCAGATGATGTTTGCTCGAGAAATGCGTACACCGTGGGAAGCCAATAGAGACCTTCGAGCCATTCTGGATAAGGAGAATTTCGTACCCCAAATCACGCCGTATTTACAACGATTTGTGGCTAATTGGAAGTATGTACGGGAATCAGCGGAACACCAACAGGATCGACGTAAAAAGGACGCGGATAGACAACGCCGCTCAGCGCCTAGTTATCAGGTGGGAGATGAAGTGTTGGTTACCACCCACTTATTAAGTAATTCTGCAAAAGGACGCTCTAGGAAACTCATGCCTAAGCGTGATGGACCTTATCAAATAAGCAAGGTTGTTAGTGCCACTACATACGACGTATCACACCTAACCACTAATGAACACGTAGGCAGGTTTCACACTACAGATCTCACTCCCTTTGTTAGGTCTGGTCAGGTCTCGGCCCCAATACAGCCACGTAGACAGCGCGGACGGCCGCGAATTAACCAAGACCCGCCGCTATCTAGGTCCAATTCGCCAACGGGTCGTTCTAGCGACTTGGAGGGGGAGCATGTAGCGCGTCATGAGGTGGCAACACCGGAAGTACCGATGGCCCCTTTCCGCCAAAGACGTCGGCCAATTAAAAGGCCTTCTCGATATAAAACGTAAGCGCGCCAAAAATGCCGCGCTCTGATTGGTTCATAGAAATGTATATAGTTTCAATAGAGGAAATAAAATGGCTGCTAACAAAGTTGGTTGTGTTTCACTGAGCTCCCGTAGAAAATAGGAAAACCCTGAGAAGACTGAGTCTGGCCCACGCTAAAGATTAAATATATTTTTACATGTTCCTCCTAAGTTTTTAAATCGGTAAATGTAAATTATTTAATTCATTTGTTTCAATAGTTCTTGCACGTAATGTTATAAATAGTTTAGGAAACATGTCCTGCAATTTTTTAAAAGTTGTTTTACATTTTTTTTATAAAATTAATTATAAAAGTATAGTTTTTAGATGTTTTCCCTATATTTGTAGTACAGGAAAGTATAATTGCCCAATTTTATAGTTCTAGGTCAATAGGAAGTTTTCTATTTGATTCCCTTGAGACACCTTAAGAGTGTCAAAGTAGGCACGATTTTTGCGTCATAAATGGCCGTATCTTTTTTAGCGTTATCTAAGTTTGATTTTATCACAGCTTCAAAGAACTGTAGACCTTGAGTATTTGGTTTTGCTTTCATTTCTATACCTCCCTGGACAACAACAGTCGTACAACAAAGTGATACTTTTAGGTTCATCACCATAATAGGTCTAAAATAGCGTTACCACATTCTCGTCTTAAAGGTTTCGTCGAAGTTGGACAGTCGCGTACACTGTCTCGGGTCAGTGTGCGACTGCCGACTGCGATCTATCCTTTTCTGAAGGCCTAGGTTCAGCAATGGACAGATGTGGGCTGATGAAGATGTTACCCATTGATGACACAAGTCACTTGTTCTAGTTAAAAGTTTAGAACTTCAAACTAGACTAACTTTTTTTGAGATGTTGTGTGTCACATAAAAATAAAAGCACCAATCCTTCTCTTTATATGGGTTTCGTAATAAGCTGGAGGCGTGATAATGAATGATTAATTAAGGCAAGACGGGGCACGAAACCCTGAAACAGAAAAATACTGAAGAAACTTAATATTAGTGTTAATACATCTGTCTCACTCTAAAATGTCTCAAAACTAATTTTAACTTTTTACTGGATGCAGAATAAAATACAAATACACAATATTATACCAGTTTAGAATTTATTGAAGTGGCAGTTAGGGGACGTAGTTAAATTAGTTCTTCAGGCTTCTGAAATCGACGGAGCAAGTTCTGCCCCCTTCCCCCTACTCCCCATTCACTGGGAAACGGGCATACATTAAAAGTTTACCGGGAAAATATCAACATACTTATTCCCAGACAGTCTAAAAGGGCCGATGCATTCCACGTTATCAAAACAAGCTGAATTTATATTTGGATGTAATCGCCGTTTTCTAAACTTTCAGCGGGTGATTATAGTTACATGTGTTATTGTTTGGCGTTTTTTAAACTATTGTTATGTTATTTTTTATGACATACTATCTCTTGCTTGAGCCGTATTTTATCCGAGATGAGCTGTTTTAATTTTCAGGATAAAAATAGTAGTAGGTAGTAGTGATATAATATAAAAAATAGGGGTTGGTGATAAAAGGGTAAAATTTAGGGTTGTATGTATTTTTAGTGCCATATTATAGAAATATAAAAGCAAAAAAATTTGTCCAAAAATTAAAAAAAAATGTTAAGGGTGAACAACCCTTATCACTTAGGTGTATGAAAAATAGATAGTAGCCTCAGATAGGTCTCAGACCTACTGAATATGCATATAAATTTTGGTTAAAATCAGTAAAGCCGTTTCGGAGGAGTAAGGTAACTAAAATTGTGACACGAGAATTTTATATATAAGATAATGAGTAACTTTTTCGGACTTCAAAACATAACATTCCCGAAGTAAAACCAGTTATCTTTAGTCAATTTTATCTCGTTTAAACTTGTTGAACCCTATTTCAACCCCATTAATTCAACGTCGATAGTGCAATATACCTTTATTAGCACCAACGAGATGGAGAGCACTTTCGCATATTCCAACTATTCCACCCACAATAATTGACTTTAGACTCCACCCTGTTGTTATAAGAGGCAATAGCTAATCTACATTCGCAAATACATAATAGCAATACTGTGTAACCCAGCCATGATATGAAGACCTCAGAAGTTTCACTAAATTTCGTATTTTCCTTTCAAGCCACAGGGGTCCTAGATAAGCTGGATGTATTGTGAGTATAGCATTTTCATCTGTCAGTAAAGTAATCAAGTTACGAGAAATGAAGGGTCCCGTATCTAGGACAGGTAATTAGTTTACATACCAATTGCTTTTCTCATTGTTCCTGCAAATGAAACGGGAATTAACGTTGTAGCATTCAACTTGTGATCGACTTATGTTTGGCCCACATGGCGTTGGTATGGAAATAGTTTAAGGCTGCAAATTTATTCCGCGGGAAATTTAATAGGGCGTCGTATTCACTTCGCGAGTGCGTAACTATTACACAAATTACACAGTCAGGCATAAGGTTATTTAGTGACGTATATTTAAAGATAAATCAATATTAAAGGTCGTTTTGTAAAAGTAAGTAACACGTAAGGTGTGAATATTAAGATACATTATAAATCAAAGAAGAAAATTATACTTTGAACACAATGATATATACCCAAACACACTTGTGGTCTTATTTATCATTCAAACGTGCAATAATTACTTGAACAACCAAAATTGTGCAAAATTTAACAGGCCTCTTAATTGTCAACTAAGTACTAAAACGATCTGAGAGCTTGATTTGGTTGGAATATGAATCAAATAATAGGGGTTAAAGTATGAAATTGCCGATTATTTTCCCACTTTTTATTTTGTTTATAGCTCTTAAGTATAGTCATATTATTGCGTAATTCTTTTTGTATTGTATCAAAAACTAAATAAAGTAACTTTTGACTTAAAAAAAAAAATGCTATACTAATGCCTATTACTTCAAAGGAAGTCGTTGAAAAGACTCCTTACAATGTGTCAGCTGACCTTCTTGCTTCAATTAAGTATATTTGTATTATGTACTTTGATTTTCAGAAATTTAAATACTATAATGCGTAGCTTTATAACCATCTAACTTTTACCTTTAATTGCATCGAAAACGCTTCAGGCGTTTTTAAAAAAACAAAAAAATTGTTACTATGGAAAAATGACTTTTCTCGATTTTGTCCATACAAAACGGCAATTTCATACTTTAACCCCTAATAGTACCTAGTAGTAGCAGCTAGTACTTGAAGATATGATAATCCTTAAAATACTTTAATTGGTAAAATATGTCGTTGTACTGCGCACTGATTATTGAGAAATTGCCATCGCCAACCCGCTAAGTATTGCGATTAGTGCAAAACCCTCCTTTTGAAGAATGTGAGCTGATGATGATGGTTATCATGATGATGATAATTATAGCTGACCAGATTTTCAAAATCAAATACCTCCTCCATTTATAACGTGCCTAAGTGATGTTCTTTTGTATGTCACAACATTATTCATATTAATTATAACTAGTTAGTTACCGTTTGAAACATGCACAGAGAACAAAGAAGACAAGGTAATAATTCAGTAACGAATTTTCCGGCAAAATTTCGGTCCTAATATAAACCGCCGTCCAATTTGGGTGCGCACATAACGCAAAATGGCTATCCATTGTTGGGTTCTTCAGCCAATTATTATAATTAACTGTAAGAGGAAGTGACCTCTCGGGTTTAGGAAACTTCATAAGCCGACCCATTGGGTGAGATTGATTGTTACAAGACAACTAACTTAGCGCAATATGGCTACGGAAACTTTGTATGCAAGCTTCAGTGGAAATTTATGTTATTAAATTGGAGTTTGCTAGCATTTATGTAGGAGATTAAGTTCTGAGCACGGAGGTAACTACCTATATAGGTATGTAGGAGGTGTGTACAAGTTTCCCTCAAAAGGAAATAGAAAATTGTATGTACATAATTAAGAAAATAACCAAGCAGTTAGTAAAATAAGTGATGAAATAACCTATCTGAACTTATTAGTAATAAGTATTATCATTTTTGTGCTCTCGCCATATAAAACAAGCGACTTAAGTCCTTGTTGGAAAGTAAAACAAAAGAAAAAAATTTTTGTTTCTAAAACTAATTCGCCAGCCAAGCTTGGTGATTAAATTAAAGGGAAATCCTTCTTTTGGATAGGTCATTCTAGTTGTAGACTGATACAGGCTGTTCTAAACATGACTACATACGACGAATAGCTACAAAAATACAGATATTATGCTCTAGCAAACTAATAACGTGGGTATGAACCATATCTTTTAAACTCATAGCAGTTTTTTTTTATAGACTCTTTCAAACCCATTCAATCAACAAGTAGCCGGTTTAACTTTATCAATTTTTTTATTTATATACTTTAGCTTTGAACTGTTTGCTGTCTGAAAATTTATCGTAACTGCCAAGTAAGCATCTCGAAACAAATATAAATAATTTATACTAAAGGTCCAAGTCAATAAAGCTCTCCACAATACAATCTATAAACTACATTTGCAGACGTCTATAAAAATACTGGGACTGCTTACATTGTTATATTTGATTGGCACAAGTCTTTTTGCTCTGTCAACAATAGAAAAGGATGCAGTTATCTCACTCTGTACGAATACAGGTACGGTCGAATTCAATTGCTTAGCAGTTTTATTAAAATTACTTTTCACCGGATCTAAGATACTAATGAAACATCAGTTTTTAACCTGGCAAAATTATAGCTACTTGAATCTGCAAAAAAAATTAATTTCTACACTACATTAAAATCGGTGGTAGTTTAACATTTCAATATTTATTTAGTTATTGCGTATCTATTTCTAATATTTGTATTTCTTTTTGGCTGAGCGTCTATTAAACTAATCGTTTAAAAGCAAACATAAGCGGTGTTATTACAAAAAAATAAAACGGTGTTTAAGCCTTGTCTAATTTTAGGACGACTAATTTGAAAATATGCATCCATGATATTAGTTCAGTAATATGTCAAACAACTCTAATTGGCCGTCTTATAATTGGACACGGTTTGAACGTTGTTTAATTTTTTTGTAATAACACCGAAGATATTTTATTTTATACAAGCTGACCCGTCAAACGTTTTTTCGCTATATGTGTTAAGGTTTAATAGAAGAAGATTATGTCGTTCTTTACGTATATTATTTTATATTATATAGATAACAGCTTAATGTAAGAAATAAACGGACTCTGGCTGTATTGAATACCTGTTTTATTTATTTTCCTCAAAAAAAATTTATGTAAAATGCCCAAAACAAATTAAATGCATGAGAGATCAAAAAATGAGACTACCGTATCTGATCCACACTGTGTTTTTGTTCTCTCATTTGAAACAAAGCAATAAAATACGTGTAAATACGAAATAATAAAATGCTAACAGAGAATTAGTCGTTCAAACCGTAACTCAGTGGTCGGAGCGAACTTCGGGAGCAAAACTCAAAGTCATTATTTCTCTGTGTTCCAGACGAGCAAATATTTGCAAGATGAAGTTGCCTCATTATAGTTTTTATTTTCTGGTTTTAGGGGTCTGCCGTGAAGTGGTGAGAGCCACTTAATAGTTCAGATTGATACTGTGTTCTGAATTCAAACTCCTTTGGCAGAAGTCAAGCAGTAACAGAGTCCCTTTGGGTTTCGGACTTTGATCAGAGACCGTGATCTTTTGACCCTGCTTGATAGTTTAAAACGTTAGCGACGAAGATTGTTTGAAATTGCGTTGACAATGCTAGAAAGTGTTTTATATTAAATGAGCTGCGGTGGAGGCTGAAAGAGTTTAAAAAAAAAATTATTCAAATTCAACAGGTTTATTAAATTTATTATATTATTAAGAGTATTATATTTATTTTATGGCTAGCTTATTACTTGCGGTATTGACATGATTTTGTTTCTGAGATTTTGGGACTATTGCGGGAAAAATGCACCAAGAGTCCTCGCCTAATGTTAAATGACTTTGCTATGCCTAAAAATGTTTGAAAGAACCTAATTACGTGCGATGCGTTTAAGTTTCCCAGCTAAAGAAATTAAATGAAATATTTTAAATTGAAGATAAGTTACAAACAAGTGTGACTTATTTCTATTTTTATAATTTTTATAGTTTGAAGTTACTTTTATTATTTTTCCAAATGTTGGATTCACTCTATGTGTTGGTTTGAATTATTAGTTATTTAGTTTAGCAGTGCTAGCAGGCATACAATAACCTTAGCTAGAGTCACATACTTAAGGTGTAAAATTTACAGGTTTGAAATAATGGGCGAGTTCTAATTGTCCACTATAAAATTACTTTTTACGGTAAAGGAATAACATAGTACGAAGAAGCATTATGACGAAAATATACTTATTTATGGAACCATAGTGCTGTCATAGCTTCACGCTTGCCGTATTTTTATTCCCCGTTTTATTATGTCGGAATGTGATTGAGTCTAAACAAGAGGAATGAATGCCGAGCAAGCAAACTCGCGCAACTATAAAACGCTCGCCTATCAATGGACCCGTGAGTAGAAAACTTGGTATCGGCGTAGTGATGCGAGTACTAATATGAATTTTATTAACCGACAAAAAAAGAAGGCTCTCAATTTATCGCGTTTTTTTTTAGAGTTCTCTACCAATGTGGTTACCTATTACTAAGAACCACTGTTTGTCTGTTTGTCAGCAGGCTGTATCTCAAGAACTGTGTTAGATGGTTAAACATTTTGCTAATAACATTGTTTTTCAGTTGCCGCTATAACATCACCTACTAAAATGTAGAAACTTAAAATATAAAAAATATAAAAAAATGAGTATTCACAAAATATTTAGTTGTAATATGCACTTTTGAAAAAGGCACAGAATCCTTCGTGTGCTATTCCGACTCGCATTTAGCCGGTTTCTAGATTATTTATGAGTATCAACTACGACTGATTTTCATTTACACCAGCACGTATAGGTATTAGCACGAAATTATTCATCGATTTTGAGCCCGTGTTAAACAAGAAATTATCACTTACTGATTTCAAATTAATGGTTTGATTAATTTTCTGACATTAGAATCGCAAAAATTCAAGGAGATAAAAAAAACTGTCTTTTTAGCTAGCTGACACGAAAATCTTATCAGTGTCTTTTATTTATTTTCTTTCTTTTTTGGCACGGAATTACAGTAAATTAATAATATACAAGTAAAAAAGGGTACTTTATAGACAATGTGTGCACAAGAATTACTAAACTACAGGTTTTACAAAGTAACAAAAAAAGAACAAATAACTAATTGTGGTAGACACTTGTGTGTAAACTGATAAGATGGCAAAATAAAACGGCAAGTATAAAGCTAACGTGCAAGCAATAACAGTAAACATATTAATTAATGTATTCCTATAATATTTAGATTTGTTTAGGATAAACAATTTAACATTTTTTGGACACTTTCTGACTTAAGACTATGTAGAGAATTATAGTTATAGATCTTTACCAAAATGTTCATAATTATAGAGGGTTTTTGAAACATTTTACATCGATTGAAATAATTATTCTTCGTGTATTTTTTCTGAGATCGAGGTCGATTACGATCTAAGTCATGATCAAAATAAAAATAAATATATGACATTTTTCAACGCACATCACTATTACAACATACAAGCAAAAATCGCTCGCTAACATTCGGTCTAGACGTGTTATTAAAAATTTATTTCCATAGAATTTTAGGTAATGCATTCGCAATGTTTGATGCTAGTAGCGGCCGTCTGCAAACGAACATGGGTTTCCATACTTTTGTTATTATTTTTATCAGTTTTGTGAAAGTGTTGAAAGGGTTCCGCTATCTGGAGCCATTCCGTGGGCACCAAATATTACGCGAGTAGGATTGATTTAACTTTTTTTTTTTTCATTATTTCTGCAAGTCTGGTACCTACTTTTTGAGCTATCAAAAGAAAAGCTATCAAGTTTTTAAACATTAGCTTAAAATTGCTCATAAAACTTTATTTATTAATGAATGTTTTAAAAGCTATCACAGATTTAGAATGACGTTTGAAGAACTAGCGTTGAGCCGAGGTGGTTCGCAGGATGTTTCTAAGCTGGCCTAACTTAGTTTTAAAACACATATTTAATATCGTAGATTTATAGTGTTAGATGCTTACTGCTCTCAACACATGACAATGGTTGAAACTTAGAAGTGGTAAATGTTGTTGGTATTGAAATTATTCTTAGTATTTACATGGTTAAAATCTATTTCTTAAAATGCTGTTTTTTACCATATAAAGACAATTTGTGGATGTCTACAATGAGTTTGTTTCGCCGCGTTGTTTGAAAGTAGTCATTAAGTGCCAACGTTTTTAATAAAAGTAAAGTAAAGTAATGACCTATAATCAGCCCACTGCAGGGCAAAGGTTTCTATCATCGAATTCAAGTTACACAACACAGGCACAAGTACAGGCATAATCACCACGCTTGCCAAATGCGAGTAACAAACAGCTATCCAAACATTTATATTTATGACATTAGTAAGAAAGTAAGACTTGGTAAGATATGCATTTGAATTGCTAAAAATAAAGTTTAGATCATAAATTTGACAGTTTTATTAGTCCCAACGTTCGTACCAAAGAAAGTTAGAAGCAAAATTTTTTTGAGGCCTAAATGTTTTGCTTATATTTTAATAGCATGTTATTATTCTCTGTGTAGCAATAATTCTAGGCACAAATTTCTCCCTAAATCAAACAGGTTTTGGCAATAGACAGAAAAATTATGAATCCATAACTCATCTTTATGAAATAATTGCTACGTTATTCATAGCAAATGCCAAAATACGGATTTGGAATCTATTGTGAACAACATGCATTTGATATTACTAACATGGTTTTATGGGAGAAGTTCAAGACTTTCATGTGACCTTTGACTTTCAGAAAACATTTATCCAAAAATAAAATTTTTACCAAAAATATTATTTCGACTGATATCACAGAATAAAATGAAGTGGCTTATTGTTTCTGTCTACATACAAGTATTAGTATCATCATTGGCCGTTTGTTTGACAGCGACCAAATAATAGGTTTCATATTTCATAAGCTAGATTGGTTATTGTATCGTTTTTTTTTCTTTGTAGCTAGTCATTTAATTATTTGATAAAACGTTTACTGAATGAAATCTGAGTTATTCGAAAATAGTCCTCAAAACGGACAAAACCTGTTACATGATGTGGAAGAAAAACTTTTCATATAAAAAGGTTAACCGACAAAATGTATGACACGCGCTACTAAATTTGGGCCGGTGCAAGATATTGGATGGTGGTTTTTTGGTAAATTTAAATTTAAATGTGACCAACTAAGAACTGTACCTACTCTATAGACCAAAAACTGTATTTGAAAATCGGTCAACAAGTTTAAAAGTTATTCGTGGTCATAAATAAAATACAAAACATTTTCGTCATCATCATATCAAATAAACAAAGCATTTGGATCAGCGGTAGTAAACGCTGCTTCTGAGCCATGGGTCGCGGGTTCGATCCCCGCACAGTACAAACATTTGTGTGCATGAACATGTCTGTTTGTACTGGTCTGGGTGTTTTCTATATACGAGTATTATAAGTATGTATTTACAAAAAAAAAAGTATATAAGTAAGTTTATCGGTTATCTAGTACCCCATACGACAGGGTACTAAATAGTAGCTTAATTTGGGACAAGATGACTCTGTGTGGCCCAGTGAGGCATGTTCTAAATGCATTATTGCCCATAAAGGACATAGGCCCTCTATAACGATCGGTCCCGCGCCACTCGAATCCTACGGCTTTCCGCGACCTTCACTAGATCGTCGGTCTAGTCTACCTACCCAAATATCGGTTCATAGCGCGGTATCCATTCCAGAACCTTTCCACCCCGACGGCCATCGCTTCATTTTACTTCAAGTCCCACCCACTGCCACTTCAGTGTCGCAATTTTTCGAGCGATATCGGTTATCTTTAGTATCCAATGGATTACTTCATTTCTATCACGTAGAGAAACACCAAGCAGCTGCTGCGTCGCTCTTTCCATTGTCGGCTGTGATGAACAGATTTTAAATTTAAGCAAACGTATTTGTCTCTAATTGTAAACCTCTTTTTTCTTGGAAAAATAAATTGGGAACTTAGCATCAGCAGAAAAAAACTAAAATTAGAAAGGTAAGGCGTAAGCAGCATCGCTTGTAATAGTATTTTGACCTTTGTGTTCCAATACCTGAGCTAGGGTTCGTTGCCCGGTTCAAAGCCTCCTTGCTCTGGGTCGGGCAATGAACGCTGCAATAGAGGTCGCTAAGTTTGGTCGAGGTCTATATACTTAGTCTGTATCACTGACACAAGAAGAAGTTCCTAAGTGACGTATACATAGTGACGAATTAAGTATATCTTTTTGATTATATTTTTTGTTATTCAAACTTTAATTATTGTACGGTTTGCCCAAGTCTTGTAGGTATAAAAGGTTGGTTTATTTACTAACTTAAAACGGCGATTTATGTTAGTAAATAAACCAACATCACTTTTTTATTCTAACTGTCAAATGTTATGTCTAAAAAGGCTATTAATGAGCTGTGTACGTATGTATGGTTTTTTTCTTCCTTTCACTATCTCAAATTTCTAGCCATCCCAGAATCAGCCGTTTACAACGATATTCATTCATCTCGTAACTGATGCCTACTACTATCGCTAACTTTTTTGACATTCCGGACACGTTACAGCAGCTGGCAGCTGTGGTTACAAATCGACGGGTGAGTGGCGTCTTTTTTTGCACGGGCAGGCTTGTGAATTAGTTTTTATAAAAGCGAAAGTCTACATTACACAATTATACATTCTCAATCAAATCAACTTTTTTATTTGCCGTAATTAACCGACGAAAAGCTTGAAAGTAGTTAGTCAGTATAAATTCTTTGTTTAATGATTTACATAATCATTTTTATGAACCTTTCATAAACCACTGTACATAGGTTATTATCACCTAGGTTTAACTTTTTATTAAAATGCTAAAAATATATAGGTACACAAAAAAATATATAATCCACATTCAAAAGATTCATCGAGTATCCTTGAATCCGTCTCGAAACTTCGTAAAGACGAAAACATTCTGAGAGTAACTTATTCAATAATCTCTTATCCGTTCCCGTGCGTTTTCTGCTTTGTTTTCCCGAGTTGTCTCCGAATCAAAGGGAATTCGATTTAGCGGGTTCGTACGTCAACTCGCAACAAATAAACAAGGAATTTAGTTTCTTGAAAAACTTGGGTCTAACATATGCAGTGCAGGTTTGGGTCCCGTCGCCCTAACGAAGGCTGCACGTCGAACGAATACTTGATTGTGTCATGCGAAGCAATGTTTTTAGTTGCATTTGAGCTTTTTGAGCGGTTTGCTTACGAGGTACGAGGCTGAGAGAGACGAGTGTTTATGTAATACTAGCGGACCCCGGCAACTTCGTATCACCTCAGAATATTTTATTTTGACTTCTTAAATGTGTCATCAAATTTGATGGATGGATAAATATATGAAGAATAACAGTTCCTTAGTAGTTATGTTTTCCGATAATTTTCCAATGTTTTTAATAGTTATTATCCTATTCCCGACGAAGACAAGTCCAAAAATACTAAAATCATAAAATTCGATTCAGCACCTCTCGAGTTATAAGTGGTGCAACTAACACGACTTTCTTTATACAGGGTTACAGGGAAAGTCGTAAAGAATATTGAAGGAAGTTATTATTCAGGTCATTTCTGATCGAATTGATCCTATAATATGGTATCCGAAACCTAACCGTTATGGAGATATTGAATTTTAAAGATTTTTTTTTAAATCTTTTTTCTTTTGGCTTTTCTATCGATTTTTTGTGATTTACTAGGGGGTGGGGCGGGTTTTTTTTATGTTTCCAAAATTTAAAAATTTGGAAGGTGATGAAAAAGTCATCCTGTATAGATTTTGAAAATATACTTGTTGTATGTAGGTACGAGTACATAGAATTCAAAACCAATTTTGAAGGTAGCACACTAGGAAAATGTTTACCATATCTGGGCGGAGTAGCCAAACTGAAATATAAAAAAGAATTTTGTTTTAATGTCTAACGACACTGCGAAGCATTAGTCTTTAGTATTATATGTTTTCATTAATAAATAAATAGTCATACCTAATAATTTTTATTTATATATACTAATCCTTGAACAAAAATAACGACAGCCTTAGGTGACTTGAACCTTCCGTTTACCAGGCGATTGCTTTAAGCGTAAGTAAACTTTAAATAAAATCTTCGACTCAAATATCCTTTGGTAGCTCAATGGTTGGAACACATTTTTTTTATGTATTTGTTTTATAAATTTACACAAATGTAAACAAAAAACATATGGATATGGACATCTAGTGGCTTGAAAGATAGAATTTACGAATAGAAAAGCTACTTCTTGACACAAGAGACGACTACAATGGTACCGTTTAAAGAGCAGCGTATTTTCTTAACGCAAGCTGGAATTTTTACAGAACCCTCTTTTTTTAGGAGGCTTATATCCTACAGTAGACTGTAGGGCACTGTTGGGCATCTTATTTCGGCAGTATTACATTAGTCGCCTCATAGAACGAGCCGGGTTGGTGCTATACTTTTTTTGGGTTGCCATCAATAGTTTTTTCGGTCGAAGTTTTTTTTTAATTTTTTTATTCATTAGTAGATAATATACAATTTTAAAGTATCCATACTGCATAATATAATAGTTAGAATACAAAAATTAAAACAAATAATTGCTTACAGGTTTGAGAACACACCTCTTAAAGCTTTTTAAATTAACTGTTACATTTTTATTTTTTAAGAATTTAGAATTTAGTATTAAATTCTATTTTATTATGATCCTGCTTCATGAGCCTTTTAGTATAAAGTACATTTAATAAAAGTGACCCAGAATTAAATTTAAAGGTTAAGTAATCGATACAAAATTATTGAAATATGGTACGACATGTCATTTCATCCAATAATATTAGATGACATATCATAACTAACTTGATATACATTCAAATAATTAAAATCACTTAATATTAGTTTAACGATTCACCTACCTTTTAATGGACAAAATCCTTATTCAAAAATCACACAACTACTTATTCAGATAATATTATCATCACAATTACACAATCAAAAAATAAATAAATAATAGATTACACGTGGTACTATAAGCGATAACCAATGACCAATAAATCTTAATTAATTTTGAAAGACCTAATTCATATCTCACTACAGACAAATCATGATTTAAATAAGAATATCGATGGGAGGAGGTAATCGTCCATTTAGCTAGACCTGTCGCAGTATGCGCAACAAAGGTGCTGGCGGTGTCTGCATTGACCGGTTGAATGCGTATTGTATAGGCTCACCAACACAATAGGCATCGTCGGGCGTAGTGATGTACATCGGTCGGAGATTAACTAATTACATATTACTTGCTTTAAGTGACGTTCTCCTTGGTAAAATTGCGTGCACCTCGGTTTACCAGGTGTCGCCTGCTCCAATTACCCGGGCTGGATTCCTAGGCAGGTGAATGAACAAAACAGTAGTTTTGTACATTGGTTTGCATCTGGTATCTTCGTTATTTCCATAACTCAAGTGCTTTAAATAGTAACTTAGTTAGATCTGAACAATGTGTACGATGTTTACCACTTTAATTAGACATAAATAAATAAATAATAATAAATATAAATATAATAAATATTTAAGACATGCCTCACCGGGCCACACTGAGCCATCTAGTCCCAAATTAAGGTACTATTAAGTACCCTGTCGTATGGGGTACTAGACAACCGATAAACTTACTTATATACTTTTTTTTTTGTAAATACATACTTATAATACATAGAAAACACCCAGACCAGTACAAACAGACATGTTCATGCACACAAATATTTGTACTGTGCGGGGATCGAACCCGCGACCCATGGCTCAGAAGCAGCGTTAACTACCGCTGATCCAAATGGTCGACATTACATATTTATTTTGATTTCTATGCTTTTAATGTTTTGTGGTAGTACTGTGTTATTTTTTTTTGTAAAAAATAATACTTCTAGTTCGAGTTTTTATTCTAAAGAACTGACACTACGGAGCAACAAGTAAGTAGCTAGAACACTTTAATTTACAAAGTTCTTAAAGGAAAAACAGAAAGACGACAGAGACTCAAATGTCATTAAATTGTAAGGTACGAAGTAGTGATGTTGCTTTTTTAATGTAAATCGACGTTTTGCCATCAAGAGATTATTGTCTGGGCACAGTCTAGTGTTGTCAATTCATTTTAAAAAGATTGCAATCTGAGTTGAGTGGCTTGAAACAAATTGTCGTATTGCATTTTTTATTTTCAACCTACGAAAATTATTAAGAAAGCCAACCATTTTTTTTAGTTGGCACCGACTTAGCATTAGTGTTTAATTTTGTCCGTATTTTTTTTAAGAAAAGTTTTATTACGTACGATCACGTTTAACTTTACAAAAATTACCAAATCAAATGATAAAAATAAATAAAGACAAAAACCTGTCAAAAAGGAACACCTAAGTAACGAGCTTTTAAGTTTGTGCCAAACAAGGCACTATAACGACTATGGTCCTAAGATGCCTTAAATTTTTTTAGTTATTTTAACGTTTAAGAAGCTTTTTTTATGTTCTACTTAAAAAAAGACTTAAGTACAAGGAAATCCTTACAATTATTCAAAAGCTGTAAAAGAAAAATGTGAACTAAATCATTTACCAGTTAAGTAGAAGAAAGTGTTTCAACCGTTCTGAATAATGTAACTCTCTTTGTTCGTTTAAAAAATACGTTTCTGATCTCGTCATCAAACAAGTCACAATGAGACCGGTGGGAGGCGATCCTGGATTTGCATGCAATTATCATTTTTGATTCGCTTCTTCTTTTGTGTAAATACTCTAAAAGGTAACGCTGTAAATGACATAATGCGGTGAAAGATATGCTGAATTATTTATACGCTAATACGCTCCTCGCTCGCGGATGTATTCAGGGGCAGATTGGGAGCGCCCCTGTTTAGGGCCCCCAAAAGTTCGTCAGGTGTAGTCTTTTCTATAATAACGGTAGAAGCACTGTCTAAGATATTTTTTTATTGCATGATAGTTTTATATAATATTTTTAGAATTTATATTACATACTTATCAAAATTTCCAATGAAAAAGAAAAATCTTGTCTCCTGTGTCAAGATTTAACGAATGAAGTTTAAACACTTATATTTCCAAATTTTTTTAACTACTAATTCTTTAAATTAGGTAATTGACTTAAAGATTTACCGCACTTGCTCGGAATCGATTATGCACCGTGCTTTTTGAACCACCTGGAAAACGAAGCCCACGTTATTGGACCATTATGTATAACATC
The DNA here is from genome assembly GCA_949315895.1 of Anania crocealis. Taxonomy (NCBI): domain Eukaryota; kingdom Metazoa; phylum Arthropoda; class Insecta; order Lepidoptera; family Crambidae; genus Anania; species Anania crocealis. Next base: position 7,498,680 of record OX438856.1, read on the forward strand.
ATGGCAGTGTTATTTTTTTATTACAAATAATTTTTGAAAAATATTATTTTTTGATTTAGACTTTTAATTTTGTAACACACTGTGACGAACACAGACGTATTATTTTGCTGCGGCGGGGTCTCGGTTGGATGGACCTTACTCAGTTACATCTGTGCGCGACACAGCGTGTTTCAAAATAAATACCTGAACCAAAATTATATATTTTTTTTAAAAAATATGGGAAAAAAATTAAAATAACACTGCTAAGATGTTATACGTAATGGTCAGATAACGTGGACTTCGTTTTAGATGTGGTTGAAAATGCACCGTGTCGACGTTGGTTTTTAGGAAGATTTTATCATGTTTGTGAAGATTATCAAATTTTAATAATGTTCTGGTCCTCCTGTCTTCAGATCACGAAATTCTGATGACAATCACTGCCAATATAATACTTGACATGTTGATTCTTAAATCATGGTCAAGTCGATTAAAACTGGGACATTAATGTCGTAGTAATTATAAAATAGGCCTGTGAAATGATGTTCGAATCAATTGGGGGTCTAAAATGTAACCCTGTAATCCGACTCTGAAAATCCTGGCTAGAACGCGCTTCTACGTTAAATACGCTTCAATGAATATTACTTTTTGCCGCTTAAATAAATGATTACATTTGACTAAGAACAGGTTTTAATGAATTTTGAACAGCAAGTAATACGATTTCCCGTTTCGTTTTGTTGCTTTAACGACATGAAAGGGAATTCGTTAAGGGTTTGTCAACGGTTTCATGTTTGTGGGTGAAAAAGAAAATATGGTTTGCGATGAAGAGATTTGACATCATTCAAATGTGGCATACGATTGAATTTATTTTTGAAACAGAACTGTGTTTTAAGGAATTTTCACATGTTCCAACATTTAGTAAAGCTTCAGTTCAGCTGTAGGCAAATGCCGAATAGAATCAGCACAGGAACACATTTTAGTTTTAGCATCTTTTTAATTTGTTCATTTCAAAACAAATTGCCACGCAAGGCAGTTTTGAAGATGATTTTAACTTTAACCATCATTCACTCTTACTCTTTATAAAGATCACTGAATTTACTTTTTGGTACGGTTAACCCAAAAAGCATTCTTAAAAATTTATGGCAAGCTAAAAAAAGCTTATTTTATCTTTTTACAAAAAAGTAAATACTTCTGAAAAGTGTACAACAAATACAACATATCTTTATTTTGTTTGACAGTTTTGATTGTTTACTAAAACGTCTTACAAGAGTATGAAAAGAAAACTTTTCACTACATGAAAATATAAATTCAGTACATATCGTGATTCCGAAAACTCGGATAGTTAACCTCAGACTGTAGTTGCAAGGATTTTCGGTTTTCCACTGAAATAAAATGTCGTTAGACGTCAGCCTCGACGTTCCACTCGAGTCATTGTTGCGTCGCGACATTGTGTTTGACATGAAAATTATTTGCTCGGAAATGTAGCGCGCCCCTGTAAAGACTTGAAATTGATTTCCGATGAAATGTGAGACTGCACGTGATGGCTTTAAAATCTCGCTAGCATTTTCTGTGAGATTACTTACTAAATTAAAAAAGTGTCAGAATCGTTGACATTTTAATTGAGTTGTTAGTTAGCGAAATAAGTGTTAAGAATAATCTAAGGTACAGACAACAGCACGTCAACCTACCACAAAACATCAAATTTTCTTAATTGATATTGATCTCTACTATCTGGTCTTAAAGTTGAAAATCAATTCAATGACCTTTAACTTTTTGGGTAGGTTGACCTGCCGTTGACTGTACATACAAAATTATTTCTTGAAATTGATATTCATATTCATTATAAAGTATAATAAATCATTAGCTTTCATTGCGCTTTCCAAACAATTTGGCAATAGGTAAGTAAGACTTTATACCCGCTAAATAAATATTATATCCTACACTTATTTTGGAACCTCTGGAACCTTACGAACATCGGTGTAGTCATATTATTGAACATCGGTGTAATCATATTATTATTAGAAAAACATGATATTTCAGAAGGTTCAAGCAATAGCTCAAATGAAGCAAAAAATATGGAATATTCCAGATAGCAGTTTCCCGAAAAAAGGGTGAATGTGAGTTTGGGTTTGTGTTGGATGGAGTTGAATTTTGAAAAATCTTTTAACACTACAAATTGGATGTTGATAGGTTCAAACACTTTAACAAACTTCAGAAATTTGTCAACTTACTAAATAACTACTAGATTGGATTCAGGATTTAGCTAAGTGAGAATGCGATAGAAAAATACGGAATTTCTGGATTCGGTCTCCACGCTCAAGGCCCGCGATAGAAGCTATGCAATAGCTTAAAAAATGGAAAATATTGTTTTAACTTTGGTTTTTTCATTTATTTGCCTAATTAGTAGGGCATCATTTAAAGCATTAAAATAATCCTAAATTGTATGATCAGTGATACATTAAAAAACAAACTATTTGAACGAATGATAAATTTTGTTGTTTATAGCAATAGTAGGTAATATCTTTATCATCATCATTTTCTCAACAAAGGTAAGTAATAAAATCATAAATCAAATCAACTTAGTTTAAATAAAAATAGCTATAATTATTATTACCTGTAATGTTAGAAAAATTTATACAATTCTACCTGTTGCTGGCGACTTCGTATACGCGTGGAGGTACTATTCCATGGGAACTGTACCTGTTTCATATAAAGTAAAAGTAAAGTAACAGCCTATAATCATCCCACTGCAGGGAAAAAACCTCCATCATTGAATTCATGTTACCACAACAATGATGTTTACTGGCATAATCACCACGCTTGCCAAATGCGGGTTGGTTCAATCCCGAGCAATGTTCGAAAATTCGTAACTTTTGGTTGCCCGACCCGGGGTTCGAACCCGGGACCCCGAGATCTTGGCGCGGTGTTGTAACCACTAGACCAACGGGGCGTGGTTTCGTTTAGCCTATGAGCTATTGCTATCTCAGTGCCAAATGTCACCCAGACCCGATCAACCGTTCTAGAGTGATAGAGTAAAGAACATCCATATAAACATTCGCATTCATAATATTAACTAGCGGATCCGACAGACGTTGTCCTGTTTTAACTATGAATATTGATTTATAAAACTATTTCAGATAAAAATGTATGGAAACTGTATCCGTTTGCAGCATAGATTTAATATAGATGATTGATTGGCAATTGAATCCTGAAAACGAGACCAAAACTAGGTTACGCTAGTGTGCATAAAGTGAGCATGTGCGTGAGATAAATAGTGCAGGTACTGTATTGTCTGCTTGCTTTCGATATCGATTCCATCGACACAGTTTACGTTGACGCAGGTGACTTATTTTTAGTATTATTAAAAAAAACACCAAAAAACTGCAAGCAACCTGATATGTTTTTTTATTTTATAATTACTTATCCCCGAACAAAATCAATTTATTGTAAAAATAATCGTAGGCTTTACTTGCCAGTATTTAACAATTTTGCCTCATTTTGCGATCGCGATCGCCAAAGTTGAAATAAAACTGATATTTATTTTTCAATTACACAGTTATGTGTTTACATTAGTGTATGTACGTTTGTACGTACACTAAATATACATATATTTAATGTTTAACTAATGGGGATTGTTGGGGGCTTGAACAATATGGAGATTAATCCAGAGCGTAATTTTACAGGCTGAACGCCTCTGTGTTAAAAACACTTAGGGTCCAAATGTAAACTGCAAATGCTCGAATATTTATTGGGCGAACATTCTTTTCTATTAGGCAATTTTAACCATATCTAACGTATTTCAACAATTTAGGCTGTATGCGGTTTACAATGTGAAATATGTCAGCTAATGAAATGACGATAAGATATCATCGACAACGTCAATCACTAAAATACAAAAGTGACGTTAGTAATTGCTGAAATTCACGTATTTGATATTATTTTTAATTTAATTCATATGAATCCATGTTCTGATGAAATGCCCTATCAATTAGTATACAAAATTTTAATCAAAACTCTGAAACATTGTATTTTGCTGCTGATAATCGCGATTATGTGTTGACCTGTGAAATGTACAATTATGTTGGTTCCCTTTTTTAGATGAGTTACTTCCAGGTACTGAACATGTAACCATAATGAAAATACATCAACTCGACACTTTTTTAAAATAGTAAAAATGAAACTAGTAAAACTAAAGGGAATATTGTGTTGCGCGTGACAGACGTCAGAACTCAGAAAAACACTACGGGTTCCTAGCGTGTACGTGAACGGCCTTGTGATCTATCTCGTTCTATCATATAGCTGCATTATATTCTGTCTCTTTTCATTGCCAATCTAACAGTAGTATATTAAATCTATGGTTTGCAGCACGCATTCTGTCAATGTTATGTCAAACACCATAATGTTACATTAAAAAAGTTTATATTGTCAAAAGCGCTAAGGTTACATTACAAATAATTTAGTATGGTGATTAAGTTTTCTTAAATTTTCTAATTTTCCGCACAATTTTCTTAATTTTTTCTTTCATAGGAACATTCTCCTGACAATAACAAACAAAACAAAAAAGAATTAGCAAAATCAGTCCAGCCGTCCACGCGTGATGCGATGACCAAGGGAAATAGGGATTCATTTTTATATATATAGATAAGTGAACGCCCCGTCGCGGTCTAACGGTTTAAATAGCAGGCCAAGATCTCGGGGTCCCGGGTTCAATTCCCGGGTCGGGCAACGAAAATTTCGAATTTTCGAACATTGCTCGGGTTTGTGATCATCACCAACCCGCATTTGGCAAACGTGGTAATAAGCCTATACCCATCATTGCTATGGTAACTTGATTTCAATGATGCAGGCGTTTGCCCTGCAGTGAGATTATTATAGGCTTATACTTAATATGAATAAGATTATGTATCAGTATTAAAATATTATGCCAGAAATTATACCGAAAGTGATCAAACCAGTCGTGCATTTTTATTAACTTCAATACTATTTATACTAAATGGTGAGGTGTAGGTAGGTATCTATCAACAGTCTCTATAATGTCTCCTCATAATAAAAGTCTAAAAAATATTCCGGTTATTTACAAAATGCAGCTATAAAAGCAAAATGTTAGACTATCCGAAGCAGACTGTCGGGGCCGCGGCGACGCAGAAAAACTTATTTTACGATTTCCTCTCCACAACTATCGCTCCATCGAACTGTTAGTTCGTATGAAATCTATTATTTATTACTGTTGTTACTACTTTTTACAGAATGACAATAAATTACTGTGACATTATCACCTTTGGGGGGCGCTGGTCGTTTATTTATCAAGTTTATTTTGACGATAAGTGAGAAATAACATTGAGGGAAGATGATTTAGTTTAGAACTGCAAAGGTTTGCGTCAGCATGTTTGCCCTATGCAGTGGATTGAAAAACAGCAAAGTTTGTTATGCACTACTTATTTAATATTATTTTAGCTGCGTCTTTGACTTCGTTCGCGCGATGCTGGGCATGTCACACTCTCTTTTTTTAAATTAGGAGGCGCAAAACATAATTTTAAAAGTTATCTCACTATTTTAGGATTAGTGCAGATTAAAAAGATAAATTGAAAATTAGAGGCCGTAGACATAGTGAAAATACCAAGCATAATTTATTAAAGCCTTTATAACATAAAGTAGTGGATTTTTTTAGAAATATCCAAAACTATATTGGCTGGTGCAAAAATATAATAGTTATTCCGTAATTATTATGATTTCATTCATTATTTTCGTTGTTAATCATGTAGCTGAACTTCAAAAGAAAAAGAAAACAAGTTGGCCAAGGATACTCGAATATACTAATATAGAAATATCACGTTGAGCAAGTCTTTCTAAATATAAATCTGGTTACTGCAAAAAAGCAATGGTGACTAGCTTTGAACTGATTGAATGCTTCTAACAGTCCCAATTTAAATATTTAATCAACAAAAGCCTATTTCGCTGCCGATAAATTAACCGTATCGAGTACCGAACATTGTCCACGTAATTTATTCAATGGGAGATACAAAAAATTCGTCCCTCGCATCACGGCTCAGGAGGGGTTGCCCAGAAAGGTGTCAATTTTTGAAAGATTGTACCACGTCATGAATATTATATGAACGGCGAGTTAACCTTACACCCCCCGTGGTTTGGTCTGTGAGACCGAAGAGCTGTAACGTTATGTTCCTATATTGTTTTGTTTTAAAAAAGACAAAGTATAAAAATACTGATAACATTTAGCAATAATTCATTACTGAATATTAGCTTTTTGCCCGTGGTTCTGCCCGCGTGAACTAAACATATCGCGCAGGCGGAAACATCGGTGGGATGCAAAATCGATGCCTCCTACGTAAAGTATCGTATCCCCAAAACTGCAATTTTACAGGAGAGTGTTTTAAAGGTTCAAATTATCCTAAATACTGCATTTCTGGTCCGTTTTTTATGAAATTTGGAATATGAGTTTAATTTATAGTATTCTTGACTATGTTGAAAGATACTTAAACTAATATACGTATTTACAGAGATATGGTTCTTAAAACACTATACGGCGAAAAAAAGGCTGTCCCAGTAATTGTATCTCATACTTACAACATCATTCTGCGGAATCTAGATATATTCAGTTGTTGTATCTCATACTTGCCATACTTAACTACGGAATGAAGATTACCTGCTATGTTGTATATGATAGTTACAACATTATACAGTGAAATATGTAAGCCTTATTACCCTGTATGTGACAATTACTATATACTTTGATTAAAAATTTGAGTGTATATTATTGCGTATGAGCAAATTGTAGGTTGAAAAATAAAAAATGTTATTATTAAAGTCGAATTTTTTCACTTTGTAATAGTAAAAACATTACTTTAGATATTTTAGAATTGATTTTTCATAAAAAAATATAGAAAACGCACACTCACAAGTATGTACAAACGCTTAATATCTTCTATTGCTAGCTGATGAAATTTCTAGTATCTAGAGTCTAGACAAAAAAAAACCTAATTCACTCTTCTGTAGAAACAAATAAAATAGAATACTCAATGAAACAAATTATAATTTGACTTTAAACAAATGAGGTAGGAATAGCGCCATGTCTAAGAAACTTGTTAGGTCATCATATTTGCCTTTGTGTAAAGTAACTGGTAAGGATAGAGAGGACACAATCTCGCAATGCTATTTCTTTGGCGTTTTTGGATATTGTTAATGTTATTGATATTGTTATTGTTAATGGACAATAGTCAGAAATACTGTTTGTCAATAGTACGAATTAAGAAGGATTTTCTACTTAGACCGATCTTCTTTTATATTGGTCTACATGACTGACTCTTTTTTTTGTACAATGTGCCCGTTTAATAGTTGTTTATAGATAAAGAAATAGATATGCTTCATTTCAATGACGTTGTGTGGCTTTCCATCCCATCTAGCCCATTTTACCAAGCTCAAACACTTCAGAGGTGTAAACATAAGGTTATTCCGTGACAAACGTTCTATTACAGCGTAAACGTTATCCCATTCTGCTTGAATTATAGTAAAATTAAGTTTCTGAGCAATATAGACCTAAAATACTGAAGCCTCAATTCTCTGGAACCCTTGTAATGTATTTCTTAATCTAAAATCAGAAAGACTGCTTGATACCTCGCAGAAATCACATCTAGCTTATTTTTAGTACCAAATATTAGCCCTTTTCAACCGACTTCCAAAAAAAGGAGGGACAACGTAAAAAAAAACCGACATCTATTGCTTGTAATATAAAATACTTAGTTGACCGTGAGGTGCATAATGATTCATTTGAAAACCAAATAAACATCGGTATCCTTACCTTCAGAAGATAAGCTTTAAGTTTTGTTCGATTTCATGAGTTGTTGAAATAACTACTAGTTAAGAAATGATTTTTATGATCCGCAATTGCTTGTTCAGTTAAACTAACTAGACATATTCATAAAAATGTGACACTGATTGCATTAATTTTTTTAGGGACAATAAACTGAGCTTAAAGATTTCATTATCAATATCGCGATATTTATGTTCCGTTTCCCCTTTGTTTTCTTACTATGTGACTGAAGCCACACTTTATACATTTAAAATATTTTATGAAAAGTTAGATCTCCATTAAGATATAATTTGTTAACTAGATAAATAGAAAAACAGTGCTTCAGCACTTCTTTCTAATTTCTGCGCTTAATTTTTGAAACATTTCTATCGGCAGCAACATGGGCGGGGTCCATCGTTCCATTTGGATGTAATTTTTCTTTTCTGGACATATTATATATTTTTAAATTATCTAAAGACTTTCTCTTATCATCTATCCATTTACAAAAACGATTTACTTAAATAACAATTATATTTCCTTGTTTGACGACGTTTTAAGAGTACTGTTGGAAAGATCTGACAGTAATTTTTGTATACGATGAGTAGAGCAGCAAAAATATATGCTGGTGAGAGTTGCAGTGAAATATGGAACGCTAGTAAATTTTATTTTTTAATGTTATTTAGCAATAATCATTATCACAATCGTAATCCAAGTAATCGACACTATAAATAAGGAAAAGGATACGGTGTCTTAAGATTTGTGGTATTCAGATGTGTTGCAATGTATGTATTTTACTAACAAAGTGATCCAAGTTGGTCGAAATTAATAAATTAATTGAATTGAATTGAATGTCACAAACGTCTATTTTATTATTAAAATGCTACTATCTATCATTTTTGGCAAAAAATTCATTCCTAATTCGTTCGTTATATGAACCGTTAGCTTATTTGCTAAGGAGATTCTTATAACAAACGAATTGGTAATATGTCTTAGTTTTATTGATTACTAGGATCTCTCTGCGTTTAAGACATTGGATTATTGGTCACTAATGCCAGGCAGTCAAAATATACATTTTAAATATTATTTGAAGACACGATTTTAATAATAATTTAGACATACCACATAAGTTTAAGCAAAAATAGCAACGTAAAATATAGCAAGTTAACATACGATAGAATTTAGAATATCAACTTCCGAAGTACAACATTGTAATTACTACATACAACATCTATTACTGTTTCAATGACAACGTAAAATGTTGTATATATTACTTACAATATTTTTTATGCACAATTAACCATGTTAATTGTTGTATGTAACATATACGACATTTGTTATTGCACGGTAAGCAACGTATACTGTTGTAAGTAACCTTTACGACGTTTTAGGTTGGTATTACTGAACCGCGTAAACTGTGGCGAAGGACCATACAACATTTTACTTCGATGTCGTACGAAAGTTACAACTACTTACGTCTGAGAAATCCTTTTTAACATCGGTTTTTCGGTGTTTTTTTACTTTGAATGCATAGAGTACTACTATTTAGGCTATTTTTCAGTAAAAACGCAAAATGCCATTTTTGTTGGTTACGATACTTTACGTAGGAGGTGTCGAAATAGACTATGTCGTTTTTCAAGGCCTTTCTAATCTATCTTTGGACCAAATCTTAACTTAATCGATTTAGTTGTTTATGTGTGATGAAAACGTGTCAGATAAATAAACAGACATACAGAGTAACGTTCACCTTAAGAATATAAGGAAATATTTAGTATAAACTTGTGTATTTTGATTTTGGGAGATAGAAATACTAGTGTACCTAAACTATGCTTAAAACTTTACTTGCCATCAAAGTAACTGAGTACATGGCCCATAAATTATGACAGAGTTCGTCATCAACACAAAGAAGTAGAAGAAAATACTTTTATATGATATTTTTAGCAATTAAATTGCAATTATGATATGAATAATAAAATATAACAAATGAATGAAAATGTTTAATTTTACTCCATTCATCGTTAAAATTTTTCAAAAACATGTCGGTACTATCCAATAATTTAAAAAAAATTTTACTAATTCATTGACATATAAAAAAAATGTGTGTTATTGACCGGCACAAGATGCTAAAAAAAAAAAAATACATTGGATGGTAAACATTTTGTTTCGGTCACAAAGACCGTGTACATTTTAGGTATTAATAGCTTGGTCAATGGAAGGTTAAGGGAGCAGCGATAATGTACGTCGTTGAATCTGTCGTCCTATGTCATCGTGTGGATTGGCCCTTTGTTAAAAGTAACACGTACTATGTCAATGGGATATCAGGCGTGAAATTTTCTTACGGAAAGAGATTGACGCTGTTTGCATATGATTTTTGTAGGGATAAAGACGCATGTAAGCGTGCTCTCAATTTCTTTTACAGTTTTTTGTTTGATTTTCTTACGCGGCGAAAACGTGCGAATTAATTGCTTTTCGTACGATGTGCCAAGGAAATTTTATACTTATGCACAATTGAGTGTATATTCCTAACATAAGCAGACGATGTTTTATTTTTTTAACTCATCGAAAACATAAAGTGCATATAATTGTTCAATTTTTTACACTAAAATAGCAGCTTTATTAAAATGTACATTATATTTTATGGAAAAACTACCTTTATCTAAATATCACTATACGGAATAAATTATTAATTGAAAACTAAAATGATTTTAAATGAAACCAGAATGTTATGTAGGTACATGCTACGATAAACAGAACTACAAAACTCGTAGCAACCACAAGTTACTACGGTGATTTGAGGTTAATAATAATACACTTCGTGAATACATACTATGTTTCTTGAGGCTCTCAAGAAACATAGTATTTACAACGTATGTACAATATACTTTATAATGAAAAGAGTGTGTGCAATTTTGTTTGAGTGTCTTGTCAGTATTTTAACATTAGATTATTCCTTCCTACTCAATATTTATAAAATGTAAGAACTTTAAAGGTGTTTCTGATTAAGAGCTTTGGTATTGCTTGATTATATAAATATTTTTTTGTTTGGCACCAAGCTATTAAACAAAATAATGGGTAAACTGGTAAAAAGCAATCTTTCGAAAAAAAACGCATAATTTTCGCTTATTAAAAAAAATATTAAATATCTTATCTCATCGCATCATCATTAAAGCATGGTCTGGTGTCATAGTTTTGCAAGCGCCTTATAGTGACCTTAGGAATACGTGCATGTAAGAAGAGTTTTAATATTGATAATTTTGCAATAAACAACCACTCACTCACGTAAAACACGTATTCCTACCTTAGCAACTTTCCCCACTATTTTACACATGACGAATTATTTTTAGTATATAAATTAATATAATCTTAGAAATAAGGCATTCCATCTTTTACCGGACTCGGTGGTTTAGTTTATATCGCCATACGCCTTTTACAGGGCTCACACATTGTCATGACTTATCTTTACAGCTTATTAGGCAACACTTACATGACATGATCCCGACAAAAGTCCAACGGCGTCGCGTGCCTTACTAAACACGGCTATAACCATCCACCCAGGACAGACTTAAGTCGATTTAGGAAAAAAAAATCTCGATTGACTCAACCGGGAATCGAACGGTTCCGCCGTTGCAAAATAGGCGGTACACCGCACCGACTAGGCCGTCATCTAGCTGTGAAAATTTTGTTACAGGCGTATTTAAAATAATAGGGGTTAAAGTATGAAATTGCCGATTTGTACTAAAAATCAAAATTGTTTATTATTTAATTTTTAACAAATTTATTTAATCAAAATAGTTACCATTATTATCTATACATTGCTGCCATCTAATAGGAAGGTCATTTATGCGTTTGTGATAGAACTCTGAGGATCTAGACTGCACAAACTGTGTGAAAGCATTTTGTACTGACTCCTGGGAAGAAAACTTCTTGTCACGTAGATAATTGTCCAAATCACGAAAAAAATGGTAGTCCGTTGGAGCAAGGTCTGGCGAATACGGAGGATGTCGAATGGTTTCTAATTGCAGTTTCTGAAGGGTTAAAACGGTTTCTCGTGCTGTATGGGGTCTCGTGCTGTATGGGGTCTCGCGTTGTCATGGAGCAATAATGGTGAAGATCGATTCATGAGTCGGGGCTGTTTTACTGCTAGTTTTGCCAACATTGTTCGGATTTCGGCACAATAAACATCTGCCGCTATTGATTGACCAGATCGGAGAAAACTATAGTGAATAACACCATGCTGAGACCACCAAACAGTTACCATTACCTTTTTATTGGTAAGTTTTGCTTTAGAACACTGTTGTGGCGTTTGACCTGGTTAGCCATTGCATTTTTCTTTTACGGTTATCATAAAGAATCCACTTTTCATCACATGTCACAATTCAATTTAATATTCCTTCATTTCTGTACCGATTCAACAAGGCAACACAAGTTTCAACACGCGTTTCTTTCTGCACATCAGTCAAATCATGAGGCACGCATTTTTCGTATGTTTTTATTTTATTGATTTGACGCAAATAAGTCAATATTGTGGGTAAGGTTACGTTATACCATGCCGCTAATTCCTAGTCAAACTACCCAGTAGTTTGACTAGGATCGGCTTCCACCAACTCTCTTAATTCATCGTTAATCACCTATGTGGGCGGTCTTCCTCGTGGCTCGTTCTTTAAGTCGAAGTTTCCATCACGAAAGCGTTTAAACCAAAATCGCACGGTGCGTTCATTAGCAGACCCCTCTCCAAACGCAACATTGATATTGCGGGCTGTTTCTGCCGCGTTACTTCCGCGTCGGAACTCGTATTTAAAAATCACTCGAATTTTTGTAGTATCCATCTTTCTTGTCTAATTTAAATAACAAAAACAATTGAAAGTCGATATTCAAATGTTTCACAATTTTTAAAAGAAGAACATCATAGAAACCATGTGAAAAAGTTTCATTCGAAAACCTCAAATCATGAAGATTCTATGTCAATTCAAAGAACCTATTACAATAAAACGGCAATTTCATATTTTAACCCCTATTATAACTTAAAAAAGACATATCACCTAAATTTAAAGAATCATTTTCAAGTCTAAAAAAGAAGAATTATCACCATTGCTTCTTCTCTTTACAATATATTTGAAATAATCCAACAAGACCCATACCTTTAATGTAGTCGCCACCCATTGGGAATCGGAGAGAAAATCGATTCTCCAATCAAATTAAAACCAACCGAAATGTATATTAGGGGCGACTACATTAAAGATATTGGTCAACAAACGAAAATTTTTAGAGGTCTGACCTATGTACACATTACTTAGTAATAAAGCTTTAAAACAAATAGCACTCCCTGGGGACCACCCGGTTCAGGAGTGGAGATCAAATACGGAATGTCTATTCAGGGTTGTCAATAGAATAAATCTTTTTTACAAAAAAAAAAATAACCGAGGAAAGTGTGAAAAGTTACTTTTTTTGTATGCTGTCAAACTATCAAATCTATTAAAATTATAATAATTATTCACATTAAAATAGACACTCAAACTTTAAGCTATCAAACAAAAAAAGCAGAGAAAACCGTCCCCTTAGGAAACTTAAAAGCAAGAGCATTGAAAAAAAAGCGCGTCGAATTGGGAACCTTCTTTTGCTATAGCTGGTTGAAAGGAGTTTCAAATAAATTAACTGAAATTTTTATAGACGTACGAAAACAATACAAGAGTAACTTTTAATGTACACCGATCTAAAAATGTATTTTAATCAAACTAGCTACCTCGCTTCAAACAAAGTAAAGCATTGTAGGTATGACCGTAATAAATAATGGATAGAATTTCTCGTATGTAAAAATTTGATTGCCTGATTAGGTGGTAGGTACTCGAACCCATAAATAACCTTCCGCTGTTCTAACCATGGACCCACCACAACATTAATTATCTTGAGTAAAGTCGTCTGACTTTATTCAAGGGTTTACCTTGTAAGTCAGAGAATTTTATGTTTGTTTTTATTGTGTGCCATCCGAAACAAGCCGAGTCAATTTTACCAAGATGGTCCTCAAATCAGAAGTAGTTAGTTTTAATAATAGACAAATTTTGTATTAGGCTTGGTTTTTGTAGAAACAAATTTAACTTATATTTAGTGTGACTTGCCAAATATTTCTCCTTCTTCTGCTGTTGCCACCCCTAGCTGAAGATTGTCCTGCGTCACTCCGGACCGCGTAACTCGAGTTGATTGTTTGTTCGGTGGACATGGATTTTTCCACTTGATTGTCTGATTTGATTTACTTTGCGCTACATCTTGAATCGCCGACGAGATGGACCAATTCAAAAATAGCACGCGGTAAATAAACTCTAATTCTGAACGTATATATTATCCAGGTGACTTTTTTATCATTTTCCGAATTTTAGAGACCATTTATGAAGTAAAAAATGTAAATGAAGTTTTCACCCGAAAATATTTTCCGCAGTTTTATATTTTATATTTTTACGGACCTAAGCCTGTTAAGGTAGAAAGGAAAAACAAAAACTTATGGATAGTATCGTAATTGATGAATGAGATGCGCATTGTTAGAAATGTTTAAAAAGAAACTAAAAACCTGGTTGATACATAACTGTTTCTACTCAGTGGAGGAATATTTTAATTTTTTCAAAGAAATATGATGTTAAAATTAGTAATTATTGTATATAAAAAAAATTGTTTGCATGCCAGATTCTGGTAAATTGTGTGAAACACTGTTAAAATTTAAGATCTGTATGTACCACATTTTGAGCAAAATAAAATATATTTGATTTGATTTGATTTCGCGTAAATAAAGTGTTGCTAGGCGGCCGTATCACAAATTTTAGATTTTTGGCAAACATTTTCTAAGTGTCAGTATATAAACTTGAAAAATTTTTTGTCTCAGGCGGGACTCGAACCCGCATCTCCTCGCACCAATGGTACCAGACGCGCCGCAGCCGGTCACCGGCCGGGGTCAGTGCCCCTCGCGCGGTGCAGTTTATGCTGTATTACTTAGTGCATAGAGCTTCTTTTGCTTTGAACATTGATTTCGTGCGGCAAGCAGTACCCAAACACGTCACATTTTGTAAAGATACTAGCGTATCTCACGCTTTTGAGTTGATGATTATTTTTTTGATTAGTTGAGAACAACGATATCTTTATTTTCAAAAAATAACTCGCACGATTCGATGATGCTACTAAAGGTAAATCGTTCTGTTGCGGGAAAACAACCACTAAAATTTCACGGTGTATATTTAGAAGATATATAGAAGATATAAGAAGTAGAGTAAAGTAACAGCCTATAATCATCCCACTGCAGGGAAAGACCTACATCATTGTTTTCAAGTTACTATAGCGATGATGGGTACTTGTATTTGTATTTGTATTTGGCATAATCACCACGCTTGCCAAATGCGGGTTGGTGATCACAAACCCGAGCAATGTTCGAAAATTAGAAACTTTTTGTTGCCCAACCCGGGGATCGAACCAAAGACCCCGAGATCTTGGCCCGGTATTCAAACCTCTAGACCAGAGGAGCGTCTGTATATCTATTAATCTGCAATATACTCGTATTACTTAAGTTATACCTAATCTATAAGTTAAAAGGTCATGTTTTCTTTAATAACTTGGCTACAATAAATCTTCTAAAAGACGCATTATAGCCAGTCAAAATCCATTGTTCTATTCACATCGTTTTTCCTATTAAGAATAAGATAAAATAGACTTTAAGGGTAAAATGGCACAACGTCTTCCGCAGGGGTTCTGACAGCCGCTGTCAGCGTAACGGGCATCTCGAATCGGGTTGTGTCCACTTGTCATTAAGTTTTTGTCTCTCCCTTCCCTTCTTGGGTTTTAGTAGAGGTTGCGAACACACGGATAGGAAGTATGGTAATTCTGTATACGTTTTTTTTATTACCGGGAAGTGTAATTAATTGTTGAATAAATTACATTTAAGCACTATTTTTGTGTGTTTTTAAATTGATGACGACAAGACACAAAATGTCATTGACACTTAGCTGGTTGCAAATACTGGTCAGTTGCAGCTAGGATAAATTATGAAAGAGTTCTGTCTTTAGCTACATTGCTATATTAAATAATGCATGATTGTTAAACCTTTTGCGAACAGTCAAGACATTTAATTGTTTAGCAGATTTAAGAAGCGTTAATTTTGCTGAATTAAAAAAAATCTCGAGTTACTTATAAGTGACTTTTTCTTCCCATCAGTCGTATAATCTCGTTAAACCCAGGAAATAGTGATGTTAATTGATTTGCTAAACAATTAAATCCTTTGACTATACAGCGATGCGTGTACTGGAATACTGGCCATAAAATAATTACTTTTGCAGTTATCGCGAAAAAATAAAAAAAGTATTCTTATGTTAAGGTTTCGATTCATGTTGCTTCTCATACGGGTAGCCAGTGTGTCCCTTGATTTAACGACAAGACAAAGTAACGACAAATGGTTGCAGATTGACGTCACATTTATTTCGCTGACATCCTCTATTATTGTGCAGATTTATTTGTTTCCGACACAATCGGGAAGCGTTGTTATAATGGAGTTTTGACAGCTACTTTGATTTCTTGCTGCCAACTAATGGTGGTAAGAAGGAAAACAAATGTTTTTATACATTACCAAAAACAAATACCGAGCGCGCATTACGTAACAAACTAACAAAAAATAAACGATTCTCAATGCGACGCATAATGTAAATTTATCTTATTTTATCATAAAATTTAACAAATAAACAACTGCTTACGACGATAACGAATATATTTCTATTATTAATGATGAAATAAGTCATCTTTGAAATGTATATCATAATAAAAACCACTGTTAATATCAATTTATACAATATTTATTTCTCGAGCACAATGGATGTCAAAACAATTAACAAGACGCCATGATGCGTTATGCGCGCACAG
Organism: Anania crocealis; assembly: GCA_949315895.1. Classification (NCBI taxonomy): domain Eukaryota; kingdom Metazoa; phylum Arthropoda; class Insecta; order Lepidoptera; family Crambidae; genus Anania; species Anania crocealis. Next base: position 7,515,343 of record OX438856.1, read on the forward strand.
TTCGCTCTTCTTACATGAAACAACTTTTTAAACTAATTTGGTATTTTCCACAGCCAATGTATAGTTTAATATACTAAATAGAATAATTAATAACGTTTAAACTTTTATTCACAACATCAATACTTATTTAAACACTATCAATCTTAAATAATAACATTACTGAGACGGAAGATAACTTTAACATTCCTGCAGTTCACAGCTATCAATTGACGTACTTTTAACAATCAGGATACATGTAAAACAATTAATTGGTTTTAATATGTCCAGATGAGTATTTTATAAATTAAATAAAACAATTGAGTGCGCCATTTCTAACAATCCCTAAGCAATAGCAATGGACCTTTCAAATTGAATAAAAACATTTGGTGAACAAAACAGAAAAAAATAATTGTTCCACCAATTTATGTCAACATGTTGTTTCGCACCATCTCAAAATTGGCGGGTAATGTTGTGCATCCTGACAAGTCAAATTATTGTATGAATATTTTTATTTCCTTAATTTTTGTCATCTCATATCTTTCTAAAGACGAGCTTTATTTTTATATTTAAATACCTTAATTGAATGTGTCAAATTCTAATTTAAGTTACCTTTAAATTTATGTAATAAAAGTATAATCTATTTATCTAACTATCAAATCAAATCAAGTCAAATCTACATTAAAAATGTGACCTTATTTCAATCTTACGAACAAAAACCTTAGAAATTAGGTATATGGGGTTGAATCTACAATTAAAATTCAAATCTTGTCCAATACAGAGTGTACGCTGTTAATTTGTCAGTTGATAAGTAAGTTATAATAAATTATCTTAAGTTTTGTTCCATCACAAATTGAATTGGAAAAATAGTCCTAACACGGTGTAACTGCACATTCTACGGAGCAGTCGTTCGTGTCTGAACAAAATAGGTATTCTGCAATCGTTCGAAATTATCTCACATTCGAGGAAAGTGCTGACGTGTCATTGCGATAAGCAGTGTACGTTGAATTAAAGATGATGGAAACGGCAATATTGAATCTCCACCTGAGCTATCTATGTATGTAAGTGCATCACTGCAGAAAGGCTGCAATGAAGTTATTGACAAGTTTAGTTCTTTTCTGCTGTGTTTGTAATAATTAGATATACCTATAATACGTAAATATAAAAAAAGGTTAAAGAATTTGATTGAAATTAACCCCAGTCGTGTGGTGCCAGCACATATAAAAAATCGCACCAATATTTATCTACTGGATATCGTAAGAGGCTAGACTAAAAGAGTGCTGCCTGAAAAACACGGGCAACATACTTTTCTATTCCCTATTACCCTAACTGTAATCGCCAACAAGCCTGCCAAGCGTGGCGATTATAGCTACATCCACCTTTTACCAAGTAAAAGTGGATCGTATCAGGCTAAAGCTCATCTAGCTTGATTAATCGTCTTTGTGTCTTTGTAGCTCGCACGAGTCGCGTACGCGTTTCGGTAACGACTGGCGACTGGACCGCGCTAACTCAATTACTTGATCCGAGTCCCGCATTGTAATCGGCCACAACCATTTTATCCACATTATTAGACGTCGGACTGCGTTTGCGCCGGTAAAAGGTCCGTAACTTGATTATCATGCTGAGCATTGAAGATTTAAGACGCTTTCTTTTGGCATTAGTCTGAAACTTAGTTCTAGGTGACTCACTTATAATTGAATTTAGAGATTTAAAGTTATAAAACTGAGATTTATTGAACTCGCTGGATGATATTAGCTAAAGTAAAAAGTGAGGAATTATCTGTCATGAATGAGTTAAGAGATCTTTACACAGTTAAAAATAAAACTGTAGTAATCAATTGAAAAATTTATATTTTTGTACAATAAGCGTGGGGTGCTTGTTATGATATCCACAGATATAGTAAATTATTGATAAAATATTTACAACAATCTAAATCAAGCCCCCCACGCTTTTGTACAATAATATGAATTTCTCAATTGATTACTACAATTTTATTTTTAATTTTTTAGTTCAATCTGTTTTAAAAGCGTGCCATGGTTTTTTAGTTTTTTGAACTATAATTTATTTACTTTATTTGATATTTTAGCAACTTAATTGCACTTATAATATCAGTATATAAACTTGAAAAATTTTTGTCTCAGGCGGGACTCGAACCCGCATCGCCTCGCATGCCGGGCGGGCGCCATACCATTAGGCCACCGAGACACTGTGTCTCGCACGTGTCGCAGTGTCTCGGTACTTAATCAAACTTCTAGAAATTGGTAAAAAATATGCTCGAAGATTCCATTACATACATAGATACAACCCAAGCTAATATAAAAGCGTGGTAAAAATCCATATTTACTAACACGAAGGTCGTAAAAATAATCAAATCATTCAAATTTTTCGCATTGATCTTAATTGAAATTCTGGAAAGCCGGAAAACATCTGACGATCATGCTACAAGTATTACAACCGAAACAGCAATAAAATTGTTATTAAAATAGTACAACGTCGATTAGCACTGGAGTTGCAGCCGAAGTACCGCGGCGCCCCTAATGGCGTCTGCTTCGCTCCTATTATCTATTTACAACCAGCATTTTATTATTGGGGTTAAGATGGTACAGAACATAAAAGCGTACAGCCTGGGCGTGGCTAGGGCAGATCGGACGGTCGTTAGGGGATGTTTTTACGACCATCAAAAGATACTTTGTGAGATGGCATCCGGCAGTTTCGGATGTCGTAATCCACAGTGTTCCGAATAGGCGATTATTTTGGATTAATTTGACAGGTGATCCTTTGAAGATGCGTTTGCAAATAAGGGTACGATCCATATCAGTTATCTCGGTGTTAAACGGATTCGTATGCGAGTGATGAGTGCGTAGTTAATGCGTGCTTACGTGGGCGCTACGTCAGTAAATGCCCCATACAGATCAATAAATTAATACTAGTCCGAAATGCAGTAACCAAGTTGCTAGGAATAACGCGACCCGGTAACGTCTGCCGTGTGAGGTCCCATTTAATAAAATAGCATTAATCCTTTTTTTGTGACTTCAACTTACCAGTTCCTAGAAGACGCATAGCGGGATCTTTCCACCACTGACCAAACTGCGATCGGTTGACAAAACCTCCTATGGTAGAGACCTTTGTTCAGCCGTAGACTGGTGTAGGCTGTTGATAACGATGGTGAAACAACTCGCTAAGCCGAAAAGCAACGTGAGTAAAGTTATTTATAGATACGACGACCACAAGGTCCCGGGTTCGATTCCTGTACGGATCAATGAAGAAAAAAGTATTTTTCAACAATTTCTTGGGTCTGGGTTTTTCTGGTATCTTTGTTGTTTCTGATTTCCAAAATACGAGTGCTTTAGTTCTTACCCCAAATAGTTATTCAATTTGGGGTCAGAACAATGTAGGTGATGTTGTACACATTTATTTAAATTAATAATTTGATTAGATACTTACTTGGGAATAAGATCAATGTTTGTATTGTTGTTTACATTGAAGTTATTTATTACTAGCTATTGCAGTACGCGGAGATAGGTAATTGAATTTGAAGCAACCTCATGGCAACCGCTCTTCTTACCGAAATAAAAAGTGTACTTTACAGATTTTTTCTAAAGTCTTTCGAAATTTTAACTATACCAGCTTATAATCTATCCCTGTCTTGAATTCCATCTAGATCCGTTAAGCCGTTTTTTTTATATAAATAATGGGCTTGCTCTTGTCTACATACTTAACTATACGGTTAAAAAGAAGCCTAAAATGGAGCGAGCTTACCGTTATGACGTGATTTAGTAACAAAGATCCATTAAGGCTTTGGCATTTATAATAATATCTTAATAGTATCAGTATATAAACTTGAAAAATTTTGTCCCGCCTGAGACAAAAATTTTTTCAAGTTTATATACTGATATTATAAGTGCAATTAAGTTGCTAAAATATCAAATAAAGTATCTTAATAGTATGATCAGACAAGGTATATAAGCTCTATTATTGTCGGTTTAACAACGAAGCTTGAAACTACTCTTTCTGTGGAACTGAAGTATTGTGTAACAAGTGAGAACAAATCCATTCGGTGCGTGCTCAAGTCCCAGCAGTATTTAGCGTTAATGAACAACTGTTTCAGGCTTTGTAGGTGAGGTACTGCAGATGCTTAAAGCCCTCTCGCTTCAATTACGCTTTCGTTTTTAAGCAGCGACGAAACGACGGCACCTAACTATGGCTATTTCGAATCTACAGAATATTCGCTCTTCCATTGTAGAAGCTTGGAAAATGTGTAATTCCTTTATTGAAAACTAGTTGTTGCCCCTGAACTAAGAATGCGTGAATTATTAAATTTAAAACTATGTATAAAAATTATCCCACGAGAACTGTACCTTTTCCCGGGATAAAAAGTAGCCTATATGTTATTCTAGCCAGAAAACTAACACCGTGCTAAATTTCGTTCAGATCCGATAAGTCGTTTTAGCGTGATGGAACAACAAACATCCAGACGTCCATACATCCATAGTCACAAACTTTCTCGTTCATAATTTAAGTTTAGGAAGAAGGATTTCTTGAATTCTTGGAGAGCAAGAAGGAGGTTTAGACATAACCTCTACATTTATCAGGAGGGTTGGAGGTTTTGACAAATGGTTGAGAGCTTCTCAGCCTCATTTGGCAGCTATCCTTAATTAATAATTTTATTAAGATGACGGTATTATGGAGTCTGAACTTGAGAAGGCGTACAAGAGGCCGAAGCCAACTTGCAAAGGCCCCTTAGACATTTGGCAAAATGATGTAATGAGATAGATTAAAATAATTAATAATCTATCAATTGACGATTATCCAAATGCATTCAAAATCTAATATTTTAGTAATGTGCGTTAAACGAATTTTGATATTTCGTGATAAGCAGCCTATGTTGAACATACGTGTAAGATGCTGAAAATCGGACTTCGTGTTGCATATTGAGAGAGGCTCTGTCCAGCGGTGGATTGATGTGAGTTGATAATGCAAGGAATCATGAAAGTTTCAAAGAACGAAATTAATTTGTTTCTTACTTTTACTGACAGCATTGTAATACAATATCAAACTAGTTTGCTATTACTTCCAACACTTCAAACATCTTTAAGAAATTAATTTAGTTTTGCAAACATCTCAGGTCGTTAACACCCTATACGACATACGACGTCGCCAATAAAGTCTCGTTGAAAACATATTAAAACCATCTTGATTATTCAAAAGACTTTTTTAATTAAACAAGGCGACGAGGTTTCAGAGGGACATAAAATTTTAGAACCCTTCAATGCGACGTTAAAGTGTTTAACTGTTGGTTAGCGGTGATATTAATAATTATAGACATCGCAACGTTTTGCGAAAATAACATTAAGTATGCCTTAATTGCAGGTAATAACATCATTAATTCAACGACCGTGAAACCATACATATGATAACACGGAGTCAATTAGATTCATTATTAATCAAAGTTTTGTTTTTAATGTCTATTAAAACATTTTCTTGTATCCCTATAGTCTCTTCTGAACTACCGTGCGCATGCTTATTTCTTTCCAATGCTTTATACTGTATAATGTCGGTAAAATTAATAAAAGTTTTTTACTTCAAAGCCTGCGGGTTAACATTGTATAATTTTAACGCAGTGAAATTTTGTCGGTGCTGGGAAGTTGGTTTTCGCAGAAAAAAAACATACACGTCATCATAGATTTATTGTCGCTGTAAACGAAAACAAGTAGATGTATATTGAAGTAATATGGTAAGGCCAGGCCTCAGGCCAGGCAGGAGCTGGATGCGAGAAGCCGAGGATCGACCTAAGTGGCGTGCAAATGTAGAGGCCTATGTCCAGCAGTGGACTGCGATAGGCTTATGATGATGATGATAGGTAATTAAGATGTTAATTTAGTTATTTTTTTTACAATCCGAGCATTAGTTTTTGTTAGGATTTTTTTCATATTAAAATAGCGGCCAATTATTCGTAATCTAGGCGCAGGGAAAAAAGTTGAAGGTAATAAGATCCCGCCTAAAACCTATTTCCTTGCTTATCCAGATTTTTGTAGCCGTGTTGGCGTGATTGAGCAAAAAATATCCAACCAAACTTTCACATTTATAATATTAACAACATTCTGGGCTATTCTAAGAACATGGAACTTCTTTTCAATGTTCTGTAGGGCTATTACTGACTTCGTTCGGTGTGTTAGGCGCATTATATACACATAAATAAATAAACACAGTATTTAAACTTGAAAAATTATATCTCAGGCGAGACTCGAACCCGCATCTCCTCGAATGCCGGGCGCGGCGCATTACCAGTTTAGCCACCGAGACTCTACGTCATAGGCGTCAATTTTCAAGCATATGCTTATCGCTGTAAGCCAGCGCTGCTTCAACATAATGTTAAGAGTTTGCACCCTTAACATCCGGAAGAAACATCTTTGCAGATGTTTGACAGTCAGTTAAGATGAAACAGCTATTAAGTAAATAAACACAGTTTAGTTAGTTTTGTTTCAAGCGTTGAATTTGTAAAAAGAAGGCACCAGCCTTCAATCTGAAAGTCAAATATCCAAATTAAATATCAACGTACTTAAAGTATCATTATTTATTCCTTCGAAAGTGCTCGTTAAAATAAGATTTGCAGACCCACATAGAATTTAAAATACAGATTAGGAGTTATCACCACTATAAAATGAATAAATTGCAAAGAAATACTTTTTATGTCGCCGGCAAAAAGTTGGAAAACTTTTGCAGTAAAATCACTCAGCTGGATGTAGATAAAACATTAGAAGCATTGTGTTAGAAACTGTGAAGTTTATCTATTGTATTGTACAGTGATCTGAACGAACACAACGAACTATAATTTTTGTTGTAAAATCGCACCTATTTCAACTGTTTATGATGCCCCAGTGAATTTATACTGATATGCTGTCGATTGTTCGTTAAATATTTAACAGATTTTCTTTTAAAATTAATAAAGAGCTATTCATTCATAGCAAACTTTGCTATAGTTTTACTAGGTAACAATTTATTTAAAAAAAACATTATTTAGAATTTATAAAAAAAAACCGCCAAAACTTATGATAAAAAATATCTAGGTAGGTACTTCTCTAAGTGATCTCAGGTTGATATTTATAGTATAAGATTCAACCATACAAAGACCTTCACCGAGCTGGTTATTAGATGAAAAGTATTTTATATGCAATTAAATATGCCAATAAATATATTGCAAATGGGTTGACTAAAAAATTTCAGTCCAGAGTAGAATTTTTAAAATTTGACAACCGAATTTCAGGTCTAGTTTTTTGCATTCAACCCTATATCACCGTGTTTATAATTAAATAATATTTGTTTGCATTTAACTTTATTTAATTAACCAGACCAGTGCAAGTTAGGTACTAGTATCGATTTACCTGTTTATACCTGCCTACGCAAGGGTTGTGACGGGAAAAAATTAGTCAACCTCCATTTGCATATTCTATGGGCTTCATACTTTCGATTTGTATGGAATTTGTCTATTAATCAAACCAGTGAAAAGTTTAAAAATAAAAATAAATATTAATCAATCATACCCTGGACTGATTTTTTTTAGGCAACCCATTTGTAATATATTTATTGGCATATTTGATTAGAAAATACTTTTCATCCAATAACCAGCTCGGTGAAGGTCGTTGTATGGTGGGATCTTAGACTATTATGATTTTTTTATAAATTCATTGATACTAGCTGACCCGGCAAACTTCGTGTCGGTTGTCGCCCTAAATGACATAATCAGCAGATATGGTGTAGTAGACAAAACGTTATGACGTGGTAGGAAAAAGAGTAAGGATTTTTTGTCGTTAATTTTTCTGCTATACAACAAATTCTAGAATTCTTAACTTCTCTTAAGGTGTAACTAACACGACTTTGTTTTATATTCCTTACTTGCTAACCCCGCAAACTTCGGGGTTCGCCTCAGATAATACAATTTGATTTTGACGTCTAAAATGTTATTGTCATCAATATAGCGTTTTCCTTACCAAATTTCCTTACACGTATCGAACTCACAGTTGTTAAACAGTAATCAAATAATTTGCAAAAGAAAACCAAAAATTGTGTTATTAACTATCCTATCTTTCAAGTTAGATCAAAGTGTACACAGTATGCAGAATTTGATTAAAATCGGATCAGTAGTGTAGAATTCTATCAAGAACAAACAAAGTGACACGAAATTTTTATGTATTATGAATTAAGAAGATATTGGATAAAGATAACATAAGATATTGGATTGTATAACACTAACCACAAACCTAAAATCAAACGTCTAGCAAATCTCTTTTGTGGTTAACTGCGAATGTATATTATCACATGTTCGTAAAATACTTACAAAGTGAATATTTTTATTACAAACTATACTTGTATTTGATTTTAACGCGTATATTACCTAATTTCATCATCAACGTCATCACAAGCGGCATCAACATCAATGGCGAATACCTAACACACCTGTGATTTGCCGATGATGTAGTTCTTATGGCTGAGACCTTGGAAGACCTGAACATTATGCTCGAAGATCTCGTTAATGCTTCTCAAAGAGTGGGTCCTAGGATGAACATGGACAAGACGAAAATCATGTTAAATGCCCATGTTGCACCCGCTCCAGTTAACGTTGGGAACATTGCACTTGAAGTTGTTGACCACTATGTTTACCTGGGACAGATAGTCCAGTTAGGTAAGTCCAACTTCGAGAAAGAGATCTCTCGTCGAATCCAGCTCGGATGGGCAGCGTTCGGGAAGCTCCGGCATATATTCGCGTCCGAAATACCTCAGAGTCTCAAGACGTAAGTCTTTGACCAGTGTGTGTTGCCAGTAATGGGAGTGAGACGTGGTCGTTTACTTTGGGTCTCATAAGAAGGCTCAAGATCACCCAGCGAGCAATGGAGAGAGCGATGCTTGGTATTTCCCTACTCGATCGAATCAGAAATGATGAGATCCGCAGGAGAACTAAAACAACCGACATCGCTCGAAGGATTGCATCGTTGAAGTGGCAGTGGGCGGGACACATAGCGCGGAGAACCGATGGCCGTTGGAGCGGAAAGGTTCTCGAATGGCGACCGCGTACCGGACGACGTTCCGTGGGCAGGCCCCCTACAAGGTGGACCGACGATCTGGTCAAGGTCGCGGGAAGCCGCTGGATGCGGACAGCACAGGACCGATTGTTGTGGAGATCCCTGGGGGAGGCCTATGCCCAGCAGTGGGCGTCGTTCTGCTGATATGATGATGATGATGATTACCAAATTTTAAATAAAGCCCTTTTCCTAGTTAATAATTTGGATAAACTCAAGCCTCAAATTTCATTGTAAATTCTAGTAAGTTTTATCTGGACATACTCGTATAAGTAATGATATTATTATAATGGTCATTCAGGCTAAATATACGCCTCGGTTTTGGCCGTTAATGTCAGAACAGTGCTAAGTGAAACTTGAAATATATGCGTTGTCTAGACGTGCTATTGTAAGAAAAACAAATTAATTCCCATTCTATTGCAGGCCGAAAAGTACTCAACGGAAAATTTATAACCTTATTGAATAATAGCGAAAAGCCAAAAATGTGAGCGAAATTAACTGTAACATTCAGAACAAAACTGTTTACCTGGTTTTATTATTTTTTTGTTCAAAGCTATATTTACTGAGTTTCATAATGTTTGGATAGTGAAATGTGTGCAATGAATTTCATTCAAACTAATTGGGCAAAGAATTATTAATGGTGTAGGATTTTGTATTGAATGTTTGGAGCGCGCCATTCGTTTATGGTATTATTAAATTATCGAGAATTTCCATCGATTTCACTGATGACTATCAGTAATTATTAATAAAGCAGCTTTGTGCACTCCTTTTCTCAAGATAGCGAACATAAATTAGTTAAGAGTTTAGATTTCTGTACTAATAACTTTTTAAAGTTTTCTTTAAATAAAACAGATTAATAACAAAAAAACTCTGAGCGATGACGACTTATCCTAAGCGATGCCCTAAAAGAAACCATAACTAGGTTAAAAATAGTAAACAAAATTAAAACAAACTACAAATAAAAGATACTCTTCTTCAGTTTAACATAATATTACTACAGTAGGAGCTAATATCCTGTTAAATACACAGATTAAGTCTGTATGCCGTCGATACCTATTTGCTATAATACCGAATAAAACAAATTTTATGGGTCCAAGTTGAAATCGGAGTCGGGCTTTTGATTTTTAATTATTTGCTATATTTTAAAATTTTAGTTTTCCGACAAACTCAAATTATGAAGTAGTAGGTAGTATGTCAAACAAACTACAGACCCGTTAAGCCGGGTAAAATTTCCAACAATTTTTAGTAATTAATTTTAACACATATAATTTATATATATTTATTTTTGTGACATCCTTTTCATTCCCATTATCAAAAAATAATAACCAATCTAATGACACTAACTTGAGTCTTAAAAACGCTAGATGCGTTTCAAAAACTCAAGTGTCCTTAGATTGGTCCTTACATTACCTAAATTATTGTAATCTATCCAGCTGTTTGTATGTTACGTGGTTTCGAAGAAATTCACAAACATTCATACATACAAAATAGGCGCAAAATGCATAACCACGCCTTGGCCCTCATTGGTTTTGTCGGTTAGAAAAGTACCAAATGCGAATCTCTCTAAACTAATGAGAGTGGATACATTCGGGCACATCAGTGATTGACGATTTATGACCTCTCCCCCAAGTTTTGGCTGTCCTCACTCACTCTTCAATTCACTCTTTTAGGGTGCATTGTAAATATCGGATCCTCTCGAAAAGGTTAGATACGTGTAATTGAAAGTTGCAAATACTTCGCAGTGGAAAGCTTAAAAGCTTTCCATTATAACTCAGAATGAGCGTTAGCCATAACAGTTACGTATTGTGAGTTTTTTAATAAGTCAGTCCAATTTTATTTTTTACTCACGAAAGAACATAAATAGGTTTATGTCGTCGCGACTTTTTTCATCATAACTTTTAAAGGCTTACATTTAATTGATGGTTGCAAAAAAAATACATACTGAATAGGCTAGAAAAATAGGTTTGATAAAATAACTTGAGAACCCGTTTTTATCGATTCAGGGAAGTATAATGATTGTCAGCGATTTCTTGTTTGGCACCGACTCTAAGGAACAAAAATAACCAATGCTAAACTAAAATGAGCCATAGAGTCATCATTCGTCAACTCTTAATTCGAAACTCGTTTCATGCTTCATGTCTGTAACTATTTTGTTATCTATCTTCAGATGCAAATAAAAGATCTCTTTATCATGTCTTTTTGTCCTTATACGTACCTCGCCTCTAAACGGTCCGGTTTATTTATCGGAAACCCTTTCGGCGTCCACTCACTGTTAATGGTCGTGTTTTGGTCTCCGTTGGACGCGCGATTTTAATTATTTTCGTTCAATTTACGACTGCCATTAAAGGAGAGGTCCCTAGCCGGCCATTAGAGTTCCGCTTATTTGTGAGGACCTCTTGTTGATAACTTTATACCGCTGTATTTTACGCTAGTGTTAATCAGACCCGGGATAATGACTTCGCGGCGTCGCACGAATATTTAATGTCAGTAGTTGGCATGTGCGCAATTATGCTCGCAGATGATAAATAGCACGGGATAAATATTTAGGAATTAATGAAGAAATGAATGGCTGAGCCGTTTAGGTCTAGTTAATTAATAAAAGTTTAAGTCCAGTACAGTTTCAAAGTGTTCATGGAATTGTAGAGCATATTGGCTTTTATAATATTTAGTTGGCAAACCGTGACGTTCTAACAAAATATCATAAATAAATTATAAATTTACTGTATTACAATACCTATTATATGTATAGTGTACTTTACCAACGCACCATGAACATTTTAGAATGCTAAATTTTCAACTGTTCAATGTCACGTTTAGATGTTTTCAGTATTGATTTTTAAGATATCTATTTTATTTTATTCGGTTATTGGTTAGTATGATTAATAAAAAAATTTGATTAATGAGTTCATCAATAAAAAAAAATATGTTTGTCTTTGACAGAGGCAGGTAAAAATACATTTGGGTCTTTGATTTCTACTCAAAGCATATACAATTACTTTATTGCACAAGGGAAATGAAAAAGGTCGTCAACGTAAACAAGATTATTTCTTTCACCCATATTTCTTTTTTCGAAACCCCAGTTTATGACCTGATCCAATTACAACCGCCTTACAAATTCGAATTTCTATACGTTCTTCGATTTCTAATCGCTACAAATGAGGGTCGTTTTAATCTTGCTTTCATATTTGAAAAAGAATCGGGTGGCAGATAATCTGTCGAACACGGTGTATCAGGTAAATAGCTATTACTCGCTCCGTTGGGCGAAGGAGATAAGATGTGACAGCTAAGATAGATTGATGGCACGTCGAAGCCTGAGTATGACGACTTCATTTCATGCCTTTTGCTGCAAAGTCGAGCATGACAATCGATGGAGATTAGAATGATTGATCGCATGATGCTGTATTTTGAAGTCAACATGTCGTCAAGTTAAACGAAATATACCTTAAAAAAAACTATTGTTAGTATATTCGTAAATGAGAAACATTTGTATTCAGATAAGTTAATAAAAGTAGTTATTTCAAACAAGTCATATTTTAAATAAAACGCAAAAAGGCGACTGAAATAAACATCTTACTAAAAAACCTACCGCTTAGTTAGAGATTGGATTAAAATGTTGGACCAAGCGAATTGAAATTTGGCAAGGAAATAAGTAGGAAGTTACGCAAATCGTATTAACCACTGGAAATTGCAGCGAAAAGGAAATGAGTGGCCAAACAAGATACAGACTTATTAAATCGCTTTTTACGAGTTCTGTGCTTATATCAGATACATCCAAATTGCAAAGCCCTAAAGAATTTCTTCACGCGAAATAATTTAACTTGGCGACGAGACTTGCAAATAAAAAGTCTAAAACATTTTATCTCTTCAAAAAGTGATTCAAAATCTTTATTGAAATAGGAATATTATTCTTTCAAATGGTACGTATTCCAAGCGACGCGTAATTATAGCAGCTTATTCTAAAAACTTTGTTCACAATTGGTAAATAATTATAATTATCACTTTGGCCCCCTTTGGTGGATTCACAAAAAGGCAGAAGTATAGAACTTTTTGGTACGCCCTCTTAGTTATTAAAATTTTCTCAGTGCGAAATCGTCTATACATCAAACTGTAACCGAAATTGAACTTTATGTCGCTAACAATAAGCTCGATATTGATGTCGATACATTCTCAAATAACGATCAAAGGGAAGTTTGATTTTGCGGTGATAATTGTGGTGAATCCTTAATTATTTTGTGGGTAAACTTTGCCGAAGTTAATTTGGGCCGGTTGTTAGATACGTTTTTAATGGACACTCTTTTAAGGTGACTTCCAATTTATTTGGTTGACTGGAATATTCATTAAATTCGTCGAAAAGTACTCTCGTCTGGGATATCTTTTTAACGATGTCGGTTGGAACTGCTTTGATGAGTTCGGTTTTGGATAGTCAAGTTGAAAACGCTTGAAATGTAAACGTTTCCATGACGAGTCGTGTACTGTTGGCGTTTCAATTGTTATATATAGATACAGTTACTGTTGTATAGCGAACGCAAAGCCCTTTAGAATTCCCCTCGCAAATCCCGTGCGCATGTAGCTATGCCTAGGTTCAGTCAGGACCTAGGTATTATGGGGCGAGGGTGAAGGGAAGTAATTACTAGGGGGAAACATCAAGTGTGTCACAGGGAGAGTGTGTTGTAAGGACAAAAATGCTAGGGAGTCGGTAAGTGTGCCGACACACATCAGTTCACTGTGTCAGTACTGATCTTTTGAAGATACTCGGAGTAGAGGTCAACAGTTTTTGGAGGGTTAAGTATTGGGTACCAGAAAAGGACGGTTCCCATAAAATTTTCGATATTTTTTTAGACAAAACGGTTAACTTTCTCAATTTCTACTATGTAGTAAAAGGTTTTTAGTAATTATTGCACATTTAAAAGATTCATAGAAGATCAAAGATCACTATAAAATGTCTACAAGTATCAATACGTAATATAATTTAACTATCATTACCTCATGGTGCAAAACAAAAAAAGTTTTTAATTTTTTGCATGGTTATGAATATGTGACGAATATGTTTAGCTGCTGTGCTTTCGTATTGAAATTCAAAGCAGCCTCAGCTTTTCGAATTATCTTTAAAATTGGCACACCCAATCAATAATATCCTCATATCCTTAAAGTTTTGTAATTTATATCTTTACTTTTTTCTTTTGTGTCTTTCATTTGAGTAAAATAAAATTAGTAGAAATCCGGATACATAAAAAAATCCTAAAATAGTAGTAACCATGAAAATTTAGTTTTAGCTGATTCAGACAGATTGCAAAGCAGACTATAAAACCGAAACAATATTTTTACTGTAGTATTTTTAAAAGTTTGACGCTGTCCATTATTTATTGTTTCCAACATTTCAAACATCCGAAAAGATTACCAGTGTATATTTTTATGGCGTTTCCACAAATTGTATTGCAAATATTTACAGAAAATATTTTATTTGTATATATTATTTGTTCATAGAGAATAAAAATCTCTGATGCAGTCTAAATCTGTGATGCCTAAAGCCAATGAAATAAATGTAATATCCAAGTAGTCCTGATATTGTCAGGATATTGGCCTCACATTTTTTAAACCATGAAGGAAGGAAGGAAACCATAAAATAAATTTTTTTGTCTTTCAATTTGCTTTTTATGTCGCATCGCCCACAAAATTATTTCTGCTTGGCCCGATGGTCGACTGGGAGAGAATGCCTTAAGGCATTAAGTCCACCTGTTGTACTTCATTTTAGTGTTTGTGCAATAAAGTTTAAATAAAAATAAAAAAAAAGGGGATGGATCTTCTGATTTTCAATCGACGAAAACCGAGAAGTTTCTTTATTTGAAGCGTACTATGTATGACTTAGCAAAACTTTTTACGTGATGGACCGAATTAGTAACGGCCTATAATCATCCAACTGTAGGGCAAGGGCCTCCATCATTGAATTCAACTTACTACATAGGTATATGATGGGTACAGGCATAATCACCACGCTTGCCAAATTCGGGTTGGTGAATACAAACCCGAACTTTTTTCGTAAATTCGAAACTCTTGTTGCTCGACCTGGGAATCGAACCCAGTGCCCCGCAGTCTTGACCTATTAATATAAATTTATTCACTGCACCACTTGAATCACTAGATCAACGGGGAGTTTTGATATCTTTGAAAGTTAAAGGAAAACTATATCCCGCAGGGTGCAAAAATAGTACTTATAGCCTAAAAAAAATTAAGCGTATAAAAAAGTACTACTGACAGAAGGTATTCTCTTTATTAACTATCTAACGGAAACATAATGCACCGACACAAAAACGATGGCTATGATGGATGATGGATCTATGATTCTTGTCAGATAAATTAAATGTAAGAAAAAAAAACAAATTAACAACGCCACAATATTCCGAATCCATAGCCAGCCTACATGATCTTAAAAAGAAAACACCCAGTGTTTTTGCTGGCTAACAAAACAACATAAATACAATTAAAAAGGTACATATTCTCAATTAGAACCGCGCGTCGTGTTTGCGCATCGAAAGTATTCATCAGAGGAGGGGATAGCGCAGCCCTGTTGCCGAGGGTCCGACGCAAAAAGTGGGGGGAGGAACAAACATGGGCACACTAGTCTGTGGATGCGACATTTTACAGTTATTCCTTCTATTTTCCATACATCTGGGCAAGAACCGGTAGCGGTTCGAGCAGGTAAGTTCTAGAATGACAGCCATTTATGAGTAGGTGAACAAGCTGGTAAATAAAAAGCTGGTTGATGCGGTACGGGAATGATTATCATTAAGATTCGTAAGTATGAACACGTCAAATAGTAGGCGTCGTTTGGTTGTTAAAAAACTCTGCATGCGACTTCGTTTGAGTATAATTTTCAGTTATAACGCAATTCCTAGATATAACTTTCAAATTGGCAATTTCTCTTCGAGGTATTGCTGTTTTTTCAAGAAATTAGAAATCCCAAACCTGCACTAGAGAGTGCAGTGGCAAACAAAGAAGTTAGAATTTTCGCTGGAGAACTCACTTATAAAGAAGTAAATATCTTACCACTGGCGAAATTAAAACAAAACAAACTTTATATAAAATTAATATGAAACGAATACTTAAAATTTTAATAAAAATCATCAAAATAAAAACGTTTTTGTTGGTCATAAGACAAGAAGAAGAAGAAGTTAAACAAAACTACCAAGCTTTCATAGATCATTGGATATATAATAATCCTTGGTTGAATAGAGTTGAGATGAGAATACAAGGGATTCAAATAAATAAATAAGTAAAACAAATGTGGAAAACATCACATAGGTGCATTACTCATATCTTAAAATACTGTTAATGTTAAACATACAAAAATGTATCACAACCATTGATATTATAATAGAGTTAGTAAACAGTTTGATACAAAAACGACACTTAAATCTGTCGTCATTGACGTTGATTTTATGTTAATGTCAACCATATAACCCGACTTAAATAAGTTGGCATGCAAAAGTGGTAACATTTCGTTTGATATTGGTTGTACTTAAAGTGCAGCATTATGTCAAATGGATGCACTTTTATTTGGGACACTGTTTGTGTATCTAGTTTTTTATATTATACCTACATTGAGTCATTTCACCTATTCTAAAATCAATGTTTCTGTAAGAATGGAACGCATCGAGGTTTCAACCAAATGTCTACGTTAAGTCAACGTCAGTTAGTCAGTAAATGACAAATGTCAAATTTGCCGGCGTTTGGTACTTTTTGTGTGGTGATTTTGTTTGCATTGAATTTATCATTACGAACATTGTGTTATTTTACAATGACTGCAAAAATGTCCATTTAAATAATAAAATAATTTGTTGTTGATGTAAATTTGGAATTGACGTATTTGAGGTTATTTTTCTCAAATTTACTTGTCAAGTAATAGGCTACTTGGCAGTGCATCCGGTGATTAACTTAACGAGCAGGTAAAGTGGTGATTAACCCTACTCAGGGATTGTGAAACGTAAAAAATAGTTTACTGAGCAGATAGGGTCGAAGTAGCTTACCCAGAACTTTACTCAGCGATTGTGAAACAGGCCCTAAATCAATGATTGTAAAGTAAAAGTTCGCCTTGATTCAGTGAGTACAGAACAAGATGCCAACAAGACGTATTTAACCTAAGAAGCCGTACAGTACAGTACAAAACCAGTGAGCATAATACTTGATAGAGCCAAATGTTATTATCATCAGTCAGATATTATAACGATATCTGTCGGCAAAGAGAAATAATTATGTAGATTCGTGAAATAAATAATGTTTTAAGTTATGGTCAATGGCACGCAGCACCACGTCAATTTATAAATTCTAATCGTTTTACTTAAGACCTTATCTGATATAACATAGTGAACATAATTTTTTTTACAAAATATAATAACACTAGTTGTTGTTAAAGAAAATATATATCCAAGTAGTGTCCAAACGAAATAAAACGCATTGATGTGGTTATAAAACATGTTTTTGAAATTATGACATATCTTACTTCTTTACTAATCTTATCTTATCTTATCATAAATATTATAAATACGGAAGTTTTGATGGATGTCCAGAACTTAATCACGCCAGAATGGCTTAAAGGATTTAATTGAATTTTTTACTTGGACATTTAAAACTATAGGCAAAAATAGCACCTAAGTTACTTGGTATCCCGAAAAGAAGTATCTTTCCAGTGGAATAACATCTTATGCGTACGATGTCGCAGGCAACAGCGTTTAAATATAAATTTTTTTCATTGATTTTGTGACTCAATCACGCCAGAATAGCAAAAAAAAACTGGATGCAAATCTGCACTACACAATAGGTTTTGGTTATGGTTTTAAGTTGGAAAAGCACATAGGCTTCGTTTAATCCTGGAAAATAGCACGGTTAGCCTGGATTACCTTATCCACGCGAATGAAGGCGTAACTAACGGCTAAAAGTAGTTCATAATAAAAAAAGTGTTTCTCGATATATTTTTTATACTGACATATTAAAAAAAGTCTCTGGCCTCAAAAAGATTAAAAAAACATATTTTTCTCTTTTATTCAATTACAAAGTAATTCAATGTTCGGACCAGAATTTTAAAATAAACTTCTGCATGCTTCATCATCTTACGGTCGGCAGAGATATGCCTTTAGGCAATAAAACCCGGAAAAAATACACATTTCAGTTATAGCTGTAATATTTAACTATCAAAGCATTTTTCTGCTCCTTTACAATATTTTTCCTACTAAAATGTAAAACTTTTTCTGTAATTATCTAACAAAAGTTCTTTTGACGTGCAATTTCTTTTAAATTTATGAAAGTCACTACGTAAAGTTCATTAACACCTTGGCTGCTTTGAATTCGGTTCGAAAAATTTAGCAAACTTAATTTATAATCCCGGTTCATCCAAATTTTTCTAGCTTCATAATGCAGCTCTGTAGGAACCCTATAGGTATGATTATTTGGAGATCTGGCTAGGGGATCCAAGTACAAAGCTCGCGTTGCTACGCTACCAGACCTAGCCCCCAAGGTCAAACCATGCTATACGCAGTGATCGAGTTATGAATTCGAGGGGTCGAATGTACCTATCTGAAGTACTAATCGATGGGTAGGGTAAATTGCGTCACCTTGACTGGGGTCTATTGCGTTTCATTTAATTTTGGACCATGTACAATATTTTTGTTTTGTTAGGATTTTTAATAGGGTTTGATTACACTGAAAAAATTAATTAACAAAACTAGTTGAGATAACCGAGGAATAGTCAAACTTTGTTAACTTACAAATAAATTTCGTTTACGTCAAGACCAACTGCTACTGTTGCATTTTACATAATCATTTCAGTTATTTGAGTTTGGTTCTCAGCTACTAAAGTTTCTGTCATTTACTGTCAAACTCGGTTTTGCCACCTTGTAACATAACAATGTACTGCTTTAATAAACAAACTTAGGTGATAATTACCCTAAAGTTGGCCTAGCAAATTTTTTTTTTTTACTTAATTAAAGTGCTATTTATTAACTTAGTAAAACATTGTTTCCAATTGTATAGTTTTGTTGAAGATTGTTTAAGAAAGTTACTACAAACAAATGAAATATAATTGAATTATGTTGCGCGTAACGAAACGTTTTTGGAATTTACCCGCCCGCAGTCGTGTCAAACGAAACTTGTATAAACCTGTTCTTTTCGTGTTGCGCGTCATGGCGGCGAGGTGCTGTTTGCGCTATATTTTTCGAAATAGTGTACGATAATCACCTGTGCAGTGAGTAAATTAATTATTTAACCGGTCATATTATAAAGCCGCTTACAACAATGGAGCCAGCAGACGAGGCAGCAGAAAAAACGATTTCTGATTATCTGCGGTCGTGGGGTCTGGAAATGTAGATTACAACATTTTTGGGTAAGTACTATAAAACATAATAAGGCAATAACATAATATACTTAGAGGGTTTCGTTGCATTAACCCCGTCAGGCATTCCACTTTGAACTTCAACCAATATTTGAACTTTTGTGAAACTTGTAGCTTCAATGCTCAGGTACTCATTATAGTCTCTATCTCTTTCCTAAAAGTAGCCCAATTTTGTATCAGATTAGAAATACAAATAAATAAACTGAATTCGCGTAAGTTATCTGTACGTAAGGCGCTAGGTATCGTTACCATGACATTATTAGCCACCCATGGCACCCACCCATACCCACATATAGTTAGTGCCAAATTTTCCGGAGCGATTAATTGTTTTATATTAATTTTACAGAGTCGCACGAAGAGCTTGATTTAGTCGCATTAACATCGCTACCTTTCTTAATAAGCACAGCAAATGTAATGTCGACTAAGAAAACTATAAAAAAAAAGCAATGGAGACCATCAAAACAAGAGGTTTTGGAAGGCTTTATCAGTTAAGTACCAAGTTCAGCTGAGATAGCCGCAGCGATAACAAGAAAAAGGAAAAAGCTCATGGAAATGGAACTATGGACTGGATCCCCCGCCTTTTTCATGTGTTTTTTTCACATTAGAAACAACTAAGCATGTTAAATGCTTGAAAATAACATAAAATATAAATTACATGCTTGTTATATCTAAGATTATCTACACTTAAAACAAATCGACCGCCTGAGGAAGGATTCTAACTCACGTCTCTTCGCATTCAATCGAATTTATGCAAGCGTTTCTAGCTGTCAAAGCCAGCGTTTTCTGATATTGATCATGATCAGAAAAAACTCTGGCTTCGATAGCAAGAAACACTTGCAAAATTTCGACAGTTTAGCCAATATCTGTGTAGCTTAGTAGATAAAGCACTTGCCTGGCATGCAAAGAGACGTGGGTTCGAATCCCCCTAAACTCGTTTTTTTAAGTGTTATAATATCATTGGAGTTTTGCTTTTTATAAATAACGGAATGTTTCTTTTAAGTAAAATTTATTATATTTTAAGTATTAAAGTTTAATGTTAATGAATATATAAGTAGAGGTACATATTATTAACCAATTTGTTAATTAATAAATATATAACAAAATAGTACAAATCAAGTTTTTATTTTTATAAGTGTCATAAGTTTGTAGTCAAAATTAATATATGAAGAGTTTCAGCAAGATTTAGGCACGTGCCAATGAATCTTGCTAAAACTTCTTATATATTTATTTTGGCTACATGCTAAAAACCTGTAAACAAAAAAACACTCTTAGTAACTGAAAAGCGGTGTAACTGTTAACCGAAAAGTTCAGTTACAGATTACAAGAAAGTACTGTTACTACTAAATTCAGAGTAAAGCTATTATTAATCAGTTACTCAATTAATAATTCAGTTACCAATTACAAAATAGTTTGGTTACGATAACAGTATAGTGATGCTATACAGAAGAAACCATTCTGTAAATAATAACTAAAAAAGTATGTGTAAAAAAAACCCAACCCGTAGTTATTTATAACAAAACAGTTTTATACGTAGTAACATAACAAGTGGTCTATTTTTACACTACTGTTTTATTCTTCATAACACTAATATCATATACTTCATAACATAAATTTATCGAACACTTTGGTAACCCCTAAGTTATAAATTTGTTGGTAAGTAATAATTTTTGTTGAGCTATTGATAACTAAACTATTTTAACAAAACCGAGTTTGTCTACTAGGAACTATACTTATGTAGTCACTATTTTTATGTAATAGGTTACACAATTGTTGGTTATTTATTACTCGAAACTTTTTTCAGTGTAAGAAGTGACATTTTTGGGACTCAAATTAAAACTGGACACCAGAGCTATGGTCTTTGAAAATAAAGATGGCGCTAGTTAATTGTTACGTATGAAAAGTTTATCAATTCATTATTTAATTTTGGCACTGCATCTTGGCACTTATTCAAGTTTATTTGGGTTAAAATACGCGTCTTTGAGCTGTCGAACTAATAATATCATTAAATCTGTCATAATAGAAAAATTATACTTTAAATCAGAACATCTTCTTTTTTCCGATGGTTAAAAATAGTAAGTATCGAAATTCTATTTAAATCACAACATTCTTTGTGTCATCTTGTTTTGAAATTACCTACAAACACGAAAAAAAACTAACTGAATACTCGTAGTTCAGTAGCAGTTCTAAAATGATGCGCGCAAATTCAATTCTATTAATATTTTTATTTGTATCGAGTACGTAACCTCAGTTTGCATCCACTAAATACAAACTTTATCGGCATTAACAGGACATTGATAACGATTTGACGGTCGGCCGATCGCAATCGAATCTAGCGTGAGTTTGTATTCAGCCCTAGTATTGGGGTGATCACTGATTTCATTACTGATTTAGCGATCCGTAGGCGGGGCATCAGATAGTTTGATGTGTAGGTACTATTAATAAGAACCTGAACGACCGAGGTTCTACGAATACCTGCCTAAAATTTAGTTTAGCTTAATTTCAAAACTCTAAAATTATAATAATACCTATAATGGCTGTGTAAAAAAAAACACATTTACAAATAAAGAAAGGCTTCGTTATTTGTAAGTAGAATTCATCCGCCATAACATTTCTTACGTACAGAGGAATTATTATTTAAGGAATATTTATTTTCTCGTTAAAAACCATACAGTCGAATGAGAATATTACAATGATCGCGGGTAAATACAAAATTGTCCAGCAGGTACAATCGAAAATAAGTTGGGAGGTGTCCTGAGCTCGGTATACTTACAGACAGCATATAGCTATTAGCTATTATTTTCCATATCAAAACACAGTTCATAATACGATAGTAACTAATAAAGTAACTAATAAAGATTTGTTGTTTTTAAAGCCAAAAGATTGCTTAAATACAGGGATAGCATTTCCAATAATGTCCTTACCGTACCCACACAGAACCCTCACCAACATTTTCACATTCGTTTTTCCCCGCCCTCGCAATCGAATAAATCCCGATGGGAGGCGGTTAATTAATAATTTAAGGACGATCCAGCCGCTATTGCGGTCGTCATCACTAATGGAAAAGCTCAATTTACACATCTTTTTTTTTTTACTTGTTTAAACATAAACAAATTCACAAACTATAAACAGCTATTTAACAGTTTGCTCAACTGGCTATAAAAAATAAAACATATTCAGGGTATAAATTAAGTTAATGTGTAAAAAAAACAATAGCAGTAGGCATTTTAAAAGGTATTTCAATCAGTTAACATTTTTAACATTCTTATAATGATCGCTCTAAAAGTTTTACTTTTAGGTTTTGTACGGCAATTGCGAGCTGCTATGATGTCACGAGAACCAGAAACATAAAAAACAAACTTCTTACTGATTACAAAGCAATTAAGTAATTAATAGTTTATCGTCACCATCATCAGCCAATTGCCACTGCTGCTGGTTCACTGGTTTGTCCAAAAGGACCTGTGCCATAATTGCCTCGAAGTATGCCTCTAAGTTTGACAGTTGCAATTCGGCTAATTTTGCTATTTTGTCTTGGTCTGGTACTTCCGAAGGAAGAAAAGGTGTGGTGCTGAGGTGTGGTGTTGTGCCAAGAGAAAAATAATATTATTCTGTTGGCACCGCACTAACTAAGTACCAGATATTGAAATCGATACTGATTTATGAGCCGCATACAGCGTGTAGTGTTAAGGATTAACCATTCTGCAATTGCTTAAAATGGAAGTGAGGAGAAACTAAGTGTCCTGAAAAAGAGCGTGTTTTGGATAAAATGTAATAAACGGATACGGATATACAATAAGTTACTATTCTTTCAATTAGGATAATCATTATTTTATCACCATCAAATGATTGGGCATAAAAAGCAAGCTGTTGAGCTAAAAACAAGTTTTAAAAATTAAATAAGGTTTTTTTTTCAATAAAAAAACTCTGCAATAATGAATATATTGCGCGAATTTCTACAATAAAATGTCTACAATTAAAAGGGATCCATAAAAACTTGGGTAAAAAGTGTTTTATATCCCAAATTGCGCTGTGACAGTGCAGTTGTAGGAGTTATTTACGGCTTCAATAAAGTGGACCTTAAAAATTGTTAATGAAAAGGTATTAAAACAGGCGGCCCTCATAAATAACACGGTGACAGTCGCAGCAAGAAAAATGCGACAGGGATTTGAACAAATTACTGGAACGGCAGTTAGCTGGTTGTACAATATGGAGTCGTGTGATGTCGGCTCATTAAAAGAATAGCTCCACCTCTCCTATTATATTTTTGGGTGTAGTAGGAGGCGACTAAAGTAGTGCTGCCAGAAGAAGGCGGGCAGCAGTGTCTTATCTCTACCTTAGCCAAAATGCGATCTCCAACCCGTATGATATTTAAGGGGACTACTAGAGCTATGTGCTACCCATAATTGATTTAATTTTATTACTTCTAAACAAAACCAATTCTCAAAAAACTAGAACACTATTACCTTAGCAAATTACTTCTAGTATTTATTGAACCACAGTAACTTTTTTATTTAGTTGTTTATTAAGTCGAATTTGTCGCTAACGCCAAATGCAACCGTTTTCAGAAATAATGTACAATACGAAAGAATTCCAATGAAAATCAGTTAACAGTGATTCAATAAATGCTAGAGGTAACTTGCTAAGGTAATAGTGTTCTAGTTTTTAGGGATCCGTACCCAAAGGGTAAAAACGGGACCCTATTACTAAGACTTCGCTGTTTGTCCGTCTGTCCATCTGTCCGTCTGTCCGTCTGTCCGTCGCTCTGTCACCAGGCTGTATCTCAAGAGCCGCGATAGCTAGACCGTTGAAATTTTCACATATTATGTATTACTATTACCGCAATAACAACAAATACTAAAAACGAAATAAAATAAATATTTAAGGGGGGCTCTCATACAACAAACTCGTTTTTTGGCCTTTTTGGTACGGAACCCTTCGTGCGCGAGTCCGACTCGCACTTGGCCGGTTTATTGAAAATTGATTTTGCACATAGCTTTAGTAATCCCGTTACAGTGCACCCCTTTTATGCTATGGGTGTCACAAGAGGAGACTACAGCAGCATCTTTTTTCTAAAACAAACTAGGATTGCCAAGCGTATAAATACCCAATCAATGTCGCCCACCTGCCAACTGTGGCGATTATGGCAAGTCCTCCTTATTGAGGTGCACTGAAGGAGCACTGGACTAAATTTGGGCTAGTTTTAATGATGCTGATGACGGTATGGTATATTACTTATAAACTGGGTTGGTGGGCAACGGCATCTTTGATTTTCTAACCAATGATGACGGCTAATAGATCCCTCGCGGTGGTAGGCTTCGTAAGAGGCTACCTGGATTCTACTATCCTCCTGCCAAAGTCTAACGACAAACAGTTTTTCTGTGTTCCACTGGTGTGTGGGAGAACCAGTGCCACTTTCTGGGTAAGCACGCTACAGCTTATATAGGCTTCTTCTTAACCATAGAGTTAAGTATGTAGTCAAGAGCAAGCTCAATAATTATAAAAAAAAGAATAGTCTGCAGCTCGTCCATGCCTTTACAAATCACCTACCAAGCTTAGCGATTATGAAATTAATGCAATCCTCCTTTTGTAGAGGCTCATGTTCAGCAGTGTACCTGAGTTAGCCGCTGTTATTAAAGTACAGACAACAGCACGTCAACCTATCACAAAACGTCGAAATTTCTCATTTGATATTGATCCCTACTTGTTGGACTTAAAGTTGAAAATTAATTCAATGAAATTTAACTTTCTGGGTAGGTTGACCTGCCCTTGTCTTTACATTAAAAATATCACAGTTAAAGGATCGCTCTTCCAAACACTTGTAAAATATGAGGTATATAAATTTATGTCCTTAAACAACATCAGCAAATAAGTCATTCAGTTCATTTCTTGAAACAGCTACCGTGTCCACCCTTTCAAGTAAGTGCCATTACCATAATCGCATCACATTAGCCAAGCCAATAAATCGGCTGCTTCTTATCTCTCCTAAATTCACTGCACGTAATATTATTATAGGAATATTGACATGGTGTTAGTAATTGAAGATTACCAGCTGCTCCATCGGAAATGCCCTGAAGGAGACCACGATATGAATACTAAGTGAAATAAATTCTATTCTAGACTCTTCTCTTTTATTTAAGTTGCGGTAATGATCGGGAATCTTAAGTACGTATCAGCTTTTGAAAACATTGTTATTTTCTCAGACGAAGCATAAAATAGCTATTACCACGTTTACTATACAGCAAAAGATGAGCTTGAAAAAAAAATGACGGTAGGGATTAAGAAGGTAAGCAAGAAATTATGAGTTTTATTAATAACAGTGTAAGCTTGTAGTTTTTTTGTAATCCTGTCTAATTCAGAGGCCGTCATAACTTAAACTAAAAAAATAAATGGATGTAAATATGTTCTACAGAAGCTGAGGCAATACCCAAAAAATACTTTGACTGTCGCAGTATTTGTTAATAGGTATTGTAAAATGCAAAATTTAAAACTTATAAATAGGATAATATCTTCAAGTACATTTTTTCGTAACCTGTCAATACAGCCCAATAATTTTATTTCCAATTCTCATATTTCCGATTGGACGGACAATATTTATGAAGATAATAAAATTGGCCAACGAAGTATGGTGGCAGGACCCAAATTTATATTCCGGTCAAGTCTTTAGACGGACGTTAATCGAAATCTTATTTCATACGGCAAATGTACCGTGAATAGTGCCAAGACTGTCTCTACATCACAGAGATCCTTTATATTGCCACAGGCGGAACTTACTACAGTTTATCCAGTGAGGTTTTGAGCAGGTTTTCTTACATTACCTTCACATATTTTAGTTTATGTTTTTAAAATGATTGTCATAATTTTATCTTTGATGTCACTTTTTTTTAATGTTAATTATAATTCAATTTAATTAGAGAAGACGCCTGCCTTTGTATTTATAAAATATTTTTTCCTAATAATAAATTTAAATTAGTCCATTTATGCTATATTTTGAGTACAAAGCAATTATAGAAATCATTCACACTGGTGTCTGTCTAAGTAAGCAGTACAATTTATTTCATATGCCGTAGTTTTCCAGGTTTAATTACAAACCTGTGATTTATATTAAAGCAGTTTTGAGTTTATTTCTAAAATAAAAAAAGAAAATACGAGTACCTACACATTTATCATGCCAGTTTGATGTGACGAAACCAGTTATATTGAGTGCATTTCAGACTGTATTTCTTAGTCTGTGTCAATCTATTTAAAGGACGCACGGCCGCTCTCAACTCCATTTATTTTTCAATATACTGACAATTGATTATTTTTATCAAAAGGCAGGAAATCGTTTAACTGAAACAGTCATTGATTATTTTATTATTGAAATATCCAGGAATAACATCAGGATTATTAAGCTCGGTTTGCTTTAAATAATTGCGAATATTTAATCCAACATTTCAGATTTTTTAACTGCCATGGGAGGATTATTGGTTTTCTTCTTTAATAACCAATATATAGCAATTGGTTTTGGTACAAATCTGTGATAACATTGTTAACATTGAAGTTGTTACTTGGCTGTTGCCTTTAAATATCTAACTGCAAGGCTATCATTGAATTCAAGTTACCATAGCAATGATGGGTACAGGCATAATCACCACAGCCACTACCATGCTTGCCAAATGCGGATTGGTAATAACAAACCCGAACAATGTTCGAAAATTCTAAATTTTTGTTTCTCGACCTGAGGATCGAACCAAGGACTCCGAGATCTTGGCCCGGTATTTAAACCACTAGACCCATGAGGCGTTCACGTTTATTTTTTTTATTTTAACGACAACCATATGTCGTCCTTCACATACAGATAAATTATGACAATTTAATTGCCAAAGTTTTATGTGTTACAAAACTTAAAAGTAAAAGTGCATAATGTAATTTAACCTGACAGACATTAACACCTTATAAGTTTTACAGTAGCAGTACTTAACGGCATACTTAAATGCTTACAAATGGGATACTTTTCCATTGAAACTTTCAAATCTTTAGAAAAGAAGAGAAATATTTCGTTGCACTTATTTGAAATAGTGCCTGCAAAGATAGATACGAGTAGGTCTGACACGTTTGTCACTTGTAGTACTTTGTGACGGTTGTCAAAGTTCAATTAGAAAAATATTACTCGTATGTCCGTTAAAATTGTTTATTATTTTTAAAACAAATAAGTGATTGGCTGGTTGTAATGTTTGTTAGTTATTTTAATGTTTAAAACAGTAGAATAAATACTACTTACGGCTCATCGTTTTTTAAGCTTTCACTTTGTTATTTTCAATTCTTCAGCTGTATTCCATAAACTCTTTACTCGTGTTCTCATGGACTTCAACAATATTATATACGCTTTTGAGCAATCTCCACAATCAATAAAATATGTAGCTACCCAGACAAACTTACACCCGCTTTTATAGGCGCACCTTTAAAATTTTAAAATTATATTATTATCCTGCATCCTTTTTAGAGACTCAAAATATATCATTACAAATAAAATCAGTTAATTAACACCTTTTTACGCTTGAACCGCTAAACCAATTACTCTGATGAATGAATTATATAGGTATATATAGCGTTATTTTGTATTTGTATAACATTGCAATCATTGATATAAAATAAATAACTTGAAACATGTTCAGCGGCAAAAAAATTAACGTCACCAAATAATTTGGTGACGTTGTTAAACGCCACTAGAACATTTTGGTGCTTTTTCAACTTAGTAGCATTCAGTCTAATGTCATAAGATTGAATTTCCATTAGAGCAGTATGATGAAACATGACAATAGCGACGTTAATTGTTTTATTTTTATTTTATTACAAGATCCACAGCTCTAATTACAAATAAATTAACTTAATAACTAAACTTACAGCCAATAATGGATCTACTTTTTAAATTTTGCAACTTTATAATCGTCCGACAGTCGCATTACGAATTAAAATCATCTTGATGAAATCTTAAGTAATTTAAACATGGGAAACCTTCACATAACGGCGCTTCTTTCTCTCCCTGATGTGTATGCGCGTCATGTATGTGTGTGTGTGTGTGTATGGGAAACCTTCACATAACGGCGCTTCTTTCTCTCACTGATGTGTATGCGCGTCATGTATGTGTGTGTGTGTGTGTATGGGAAACCTTCACATAACGGTGCTTCTTTCTCTCCCTGATGTGTATGCGCGTTATGTGTGTGTGTGTGTGTGTGTGTGTGTGTGTGTGTGTGTGTGTGTGTGCGTGCGTGCGCGTGCGTTCGTGTGTGCGTGTACGTGCGTGTGTGCGTGTACGTGTGTGTGTGTGTGTGTGTGTGTGTGTATGTGTGTGTATGTACATATTGTAAAGGGCAGTACTAAAGATTATGGCCTCGAAACCAATCAGATATCCATCGAAACTAATATTTAGCTACTGGGAAGTTCTCTCCGTCCGTAAACTATAATTCATCTCGAGTGTTGTTGTTCGTAAGCATAAAGCACTTGTTTATTATTCGAATATATCGCTAAAAAAAAGAAGAAAAGATAAAGTGTGTCCTATAGTGGGGTGTAGATTAGTATTGGCAAAACATCACTATGATTTCATCAGTCCCAAACTATACAATAAAGTAAATAAGGTATTAAACATTTACCCTCTCCTACCATATGAGTGCAAAGCTCTTCTGAGTGAATGGCTGCTAACTCTTGGTTATGATGAGGTAGAATCTCTAGTAAAATAAAGAGTCACATATTGTATTAATTTTAATAATAAATTCACAGTCATGCACTCACTTACTTACCCACACACGCACTCAGACATTTATACACACACACACTCACTCACTACTACACACACGCGCACACACACACACACACACACATACACAAACACAAACACATACACACAAACTTAAGCCACATACCTACTTTTGTAATAATTCTAGTGATGTAAGCAACTTTTACTACTTATTAAGTGTCTTAGTCTGAAACGCCCGTCTACTTAGAGGTGGGCGCTAACATCTGCGACTCAGTCCTAGACTACAGCAGATGTTAACTCTACTATGATTGTGTAAACTATGTTTCTGGTTTCAAATAAAGATTTATTTATTATTTATTATATTAATTATTAACTATTTCCTTTAAGTACTTTATATTGCGGATATTTAAAGTGTCATTCGTTTGGGACTGTTTCTTGTTCTTATTTAATCTATGATTCCTTTGGGTAATGGTTGGTTATGCAAACGTTACAGTCTGCTGCTTCCAACAAAATGTAAGCGCAATTTGGCGTGATAACATGACAGTGTTTGCCTTGCATGCAGTCCATGCAACTCCTGTCTTCACCTCTAATATATTCTGTGTCCATTCGTCCACCTGTTTCGGCATTCGGCTCACGTACACTTTTTTAACGGGAGCCCGAATGCACCCCGACTGAAATTACAGTCTTTTTGGTGACGCCCAAGCTATTCTGATTTACCTATTCTGTTGGTAGGTATTCGAATTGTAGTTTTTCTGTGTATTTTTGAAGAAACGTGTAGAATGCTTTATAACTTTCATATAGGGTGATGAGGTTCCATTGTATTTATTTCCATTGCTTATGCAAGAATTTTTTCTGAAACCAGTATAAAATAGAATATCACGACTCCTTCTCAACGTACGGGTGTTGTAAGAGATGATTATATGACATGAACAGCGTATTTTTCCACCATTGGTCTAATGATGAAGGTTGTTAGGAAGTATAACTTTTAGCGATAAGAATGGCTTATTGCACAGATTTTCTTATAAAAAATTATCAACTATGTTTTAGTGCAATAAAGTGCTTTGTCCAATATAATATAATCGCCAATTCCTCTGGCAATAATGCCAATTATGGCAAATATTCTATATACTATAGGAAATGTAGTGGTTAATGTACCTACTAGCTGTATCCACGACTTTGTTTGGGCGATACTTAATTTTTTTTTAAACAGGCTCATGCCATTTGCTACAAACAGTTTCATACTATTTTGGGCAAAATTTACGCTACCCAACGTTTAAAATTTTTGTGAAAATAGTTTTATGAAATTACGTTTCGACAGTTAAATGGTCAAATCTTCGTTCTGTAAACTTATTTTTCTATGCGTTCTGATAGCAACATGTAATACTGCAAATATCAGACAGATTACATACACTCTTAGCAATAACATTTTTAGTACCTTAGAGAGAAAGTGTTTACGTGATCGGTATGAGCAAAAATATAACTGGCGTTGTTTATTGATCGTAGTTTTAAATTCGATTTTAAACCCACTCCGTCTGTGAGTACACACAAACAAATCGTAAAGTTTTAGTCGTAAAGACCGACACCTTGGGGATCTCTCTTTCTCAAACTTTAGATCCCTTTGAGAAGTACTTATAGGTACCTAAGTTTGGAATTTAACTTTAGCTCAGATAAGAGTCCAAAAAAATATAATTAGGTAATAATCTAAGCGAGAGTGCATTAATCCATTCATCACATATAAAAATGTATTAATCATAATCATATTATGTCAGATAAAGCAGATCATGCTTAATTAAACTCACTAATGAATGAGTTTAATTATGATGTTCGCAATCTAAGACGACCATGAATATACCTATATATTTTTGATTTCACTAAAAGGAGGAGAACAAACAGTTTATTCAAAATATGTAATTTTTACCAAAAAAATGGAGCTGCGATACACAAAACCCATGTGACAAAAAGCTATAACGATAGTTTCTAAATAAAAATCTTGTAGTTCATAAGTTTTTATCAAAATAATGTAGGCCTTGATCACTTTTTTCTTGGATTTATCTTTGTCTCCGTAAAAAGCAGTTATAATTTGGCTCTTTTCCTAGAAAGTATTTTAAACTAAATAAGAAGATGAAAAAAAAGAAGTGACTCAACTTCGCTAAATGAAAAAAAAAAACTATGTGCTAATTTTAAGTATCGAAGTTTGGGAACCGCTGTCTTAGTTTGTACAAAGGAAATTGCTTATTTTAAGCCAGTGTCGCGCGTTTCGGCTGCTTATTATCCGTTTGTGCATAAACATTTTTACGATTTTGACTATACAGTGCTAAAATGTGGCAACTGTGAAAACACAGGACAGCTTAATATAAAGGTGAAAACAAAATTCGATAAATTAAGCTGGGCGAAGTTCAATGCATTTTTGTACTTTGATATTTGCCTTTTGCTATTGAATAAAGCATTTTTTTAAATAATTAAGGTTCAATTTAATTTATTCCAAATAGGACTTTCCTATAATTTTTCAAATTCCAAAGATAGCTTAGACAGTAAGAGATGGATTTCCCGATATACTAATGATTTCTTACTATTTGAGTATCCATAAAGTTTATTCCGCAATCCGCCTTTTCCCAATTGAACATTTGGTTTAACGATTTTAACAATATTGTTAAGAATTTTAAATCGTTGCAATACCAAAAGGAATTTTCACCCATCCAAAATTTTCGGACCAATGAAAACCATAAAAAAGTAATTTAAACACTGAACTAATTAACTAACGCACAAAGCATGAATTATAAATGGAATAAAAAGAGAAATGCCGATGAAAAAAAAGACTACAAGATAGACCTATGATCTTGGCAAAATACCACTGTGATCTGACATGCAAAGGAAAATCCAGCATTAATATGATTAGCCGATTCATTACTAGATCTTTTTTATCTCCATTCTTTTTACTCTATAAAGGAGTCCGACTCCTATTCAACAAAAAGCATTAATACAGTTACTGTTTAATACAGCCACGGTAAAATATAAACACAGCGTAACCAGAATAAAACTCCTCGTTTTTTACCAACAGCCGTTTTGCTAAGCTAAAATAACTTCATTAAGTCTTTATTTAGCTCGTATATATTTTATTACAATGGTCCGCTTTGTCCCGCCTCAACGACACGGTGGAGTGGATCTTATAAATCATTTATTTTTTCCTACGGCGACGAGCAGATTAAGAAAACAATGGATGACAATCTATCAACAGCAGTCCATTTAGGAAGACAAAAGCTACCGGCGAACGATCCAAGTGAAGTGGGGCGTTTTATATTATATTTATCTTTAATTACTACACGACGTCGAACGAGAAAAAGAATAAAGAGTACCGAATAATGACGTGATCCGTCGAGGGAAAAATGCGGGAACCAAATAACGATTTTCTATTGTTGGCTTATTATTCCCAGGAGAATTCATTACTGGTGCCTCCTGTAAAACAAATGCTATCGGTATTAGAAGAAAAAAACGATTATGAGTTGTTGAAATTGCTTTGATGCTAGATAAAAATGAAAAGCATATTAATGTTAATCTATGGAATCTTTGTTTTTGCTATGTAACTCGTAAGTTACCCCACAAACAGATAGGGCGGTATCGAAACGATCCAACTGTCGGTAAAACGGCAATAACATCTCAGATAAAAACTGAAGGGTTATAAAATTTTATTATTACGACGAGCCGAAGTCTCTAGTGTGAAATTTAATTAGAAACGTGTCAGAACATTCGTAGATGCGGTATTTTAATAATGGCCTGTGTCACCCGCGGCGATTTATGACTCGAAGGGCGGTTACACTTGATGACTTTCTTTGCACTCGAATAGTGGAAAGAGTGAGAGTTCTCTATTGTTGTTTAAAAATGTCTGATTGGAAATTGTTGCTATTTATGCTGGCAAATGTTTGATATCATTTTATTTCTGAGTATTATGTATTTTGATATATAATTTATGAAACAAGTGACTGGGTAGGTGCTCTGATTGAAATGAGGTTGAATACTTATTTGTAAAAACCCCTATTTCGAGTGTAACTGATATTTCTTCCTCTTTTTATTGATATGCGCAAAAATGGATGTTAGATTCTTGAAGGCAGATAAGTAATATGAATCTAAATGTTCCTTACAAATATTTGAAAGATTACAATAGCTGACACCGTTTTCGCCGGTGTACGAAAGGTGGACCTTTGAAATAAGGTTTTTCGTTTTTTCTAGGCCTACTAAAATATAGGGTACTACATTTTTTTATTTTTTATATGATAAAAATCTCATTATAAGTGAAACTTGTATTTCTTATGAGAACAAAGTTCTTTAAACCTGTCTTATCAGGCAATAATTAATTATTTAAGACCTATTTCAAAAAAATTATGTTTAATAACTCAATGAAAAGTAGAAGTAGTTGTAGTAATATGACGGACGATGCGAGTACTAGTCATTGTAATGATAAGATTTCTTACCATACGTCTACATCGTTAAAGCCTGAATTCGGTATAAGTTTTAATTTGCATTCGACGTACTTCGGATTCAATTGAAAGTTGTTTACGGTTTGCACGAACACAAAAGAACCGATCTTGAATCGTGAACTTCGTAAGATGAACTTTCAAGTTAGGTCGACGGGATTAATGACATTTGGGTATCAAATTTTCCAGCAAAAGATTTAAATAAATAAGTAAAAATGTGGACAACATCACATACTTTGTTCTGATCCCAATTTGAGTAACTAATTAAAGCACTCTTATTTTGGAAACCAGAATCAAGGTACTAATAACACCCAGACAGACCCGAGAAAATATAGAAAAACACTTTTTTTCTGCATTGACCCATCCGGGAATCGAACCCGGGAACTCGGAGCAGGTGACCTTGAAAACCGGTGTGTACGGCACTCCGCCACGGAGGTCGTCAAAAATGGCATTACCTTAAATGCCATATTTAAAGACCAAAATCAAAAATAAGCCCCTCATTTTGACATTTTTTTTTGTCTTTTTTAAATAATTAATGGTCTTGCTCTTGACCACATACTTAACTATACGGTTAAGAAGAAGCCTAAGATGGAGCTAGCTTACCCATACATGACGCGTAGGTACATGAAAATATTCTTGATTTCGATGTTTGTTAAGCACTTACACATTATTAAAAGAAAAGTTTATCTATTTACTTATTTTCCAATGGCCAAATATACTCAAGAGTAGTGTAGTAGTGTGAAAGCGCCGCGCCCGATGTGCATGGAGATGCGGGTTCGAGTGCCGCCTGAGACATAATTTTTCAATTTAAATACTGATAATATTATAAATGCAACTAAGTTGCTAAATTATCATAAAAAATATTCACATAGCTGTTTCATCTAACGTAGGTACTGTCAAACATCTGTAAATTTATGTTTCTTTCGGGTGTTAAGATGCAAAACTCCTAACTTTTTTTTTTGAAAGGACCTATGCTGTGGCAGAAGGCCGTGACGGCTTCACCTAACCTAACCTAACATTTGATAAAACTAAGCTGGCTTACAAAGATAAAAATATGCTTGAAAAAATGACGCCTGTGAGTTAGTGTTCGCACGCCTGGTATGCATGGAGATGTGGGTTCGAGTCCCGACTGAGACGAAATTTTTCAAGTTTGAAATTTTGAATACTGATACTCATATTGGTTGTCGAATAAATACCATTACTTAGATATTAACTGTGTTTTTCTTATGTAGCTAATTTCGTTCTGTTAATCTGTGACTTAAGTAAGTAGAAAAACATGAATAAATTTTCCCACATTGACTCATGTGGTTAGATGTACCAAAGTTTGACAGTTAAGTGGCATCATAGCTATCTTAGGTAAGTATAAGTGTGTCAATAAATGTGCATGGTTTTGAAAAGTATTTTAAAGTTGCTTAAATTATGACTACTTATCTTAAGATATCGGAAGCTACCTCAACTAAATCAGATAATTTCAAAACATCGGATATTTTAACTGACAGTCGATAAATTATCACGTGACACTATCGCTAATCATAATAATTAAACTGATGTGACATCACACATATCACAGCAGAGATCTGAGTCTCTGCAGTATATAGGCAAGAAAAACGATTGCCATTTTTGCCAATCCTAGCAGGCGGAACGTCGATCGCGGTTTGGTCAACAGTGGATTAATGTTGTTACCTCCTCTTGTGTAATTACCTACTCCTATATTAAGCCTCTTATCTAATGGACAAATATAGTTTTGAAATTCTGTTTAATAGCCAAATCCACACTTTATAGTCAATATCGGCCAAATTATTAGTTAATACTTATTGGCAGTCAGATAGTTCTAAATGTTCATCAGCCCTGTTTAGTAGCTAGCTTTTAACGGTTACGGGCAGGACATTAAAGACAGTAAAAGTTTTATTTTTATCACGGTCATATCTGTACATTGTCCGCAAAAAAAGATTTACCTATCTCACATAATTTAAAACAAATTAAAAGTAAATAGTTAAAATTTTCAACTAGAACTAAACAATATTAAAATCTGAGCGAAGATAGTCCAGTCTGTGAATACTGTTTACTGCAATAAGTAAGAATTGTGGAACCAACAAGTTGTTGATAAAGCATACAAATTTAAAGTTACAAAGGTAATATTATGTTTATGTTCGACGGTCTGTTTCAATTTGTTTTACATTTCTATTCAGTTGTTGTTTTTGTTCACATTCTCTCATGCTCGGAAAATATTTTCGTCTAAAATTTTCCTGATATGCTATTGTGGTTTGTGAAGTTTTTTTTTATTGTTCTTCTGCGATACTGGCTGAAAATAAACGCGTGTTTATAAAAACATAAGTTATCAGTTATAC
The DNA here is from genome assembly GCA_949315895.1 of Anania crocealis. NCBI lineage: Eukaryota > Metazoa > Arthropoda > Insecta > Lepidoptera > Crambidae > Anania > Anania crocealis. Next base: position 7,551,321 of record OX438856.1, read on the forward strand.
AATACAGTATAAAGATCACTGTGCACAACGCTAACATATTTTAAAATTAATCTTTTTGGAATGTTTAGTTTGTATTTAAATTTATTGTCTATTGTTATTAAATATAAATTCTTTTTATGTCAGTGTACGTGTTTAGATTCAACTTGGAAATTGTCAGCTTTGCTTTGTATATTTTTCTTTAGTAAATCCGTTTTTATTTAACGATCTTATTTCTTTTATTTGTGTCACAGCGACCTTTTAAATCATACAGTCCACTATTTATATTTTGATACCCTTATAAAATTACTAATAACTTTCAATTGACGAAAATGAAAAGTTTTGTTGTAGTAGAGTACAACTCAAAGAAGGATTAAAAAAAACATGTACCATCGTCACCATAACATTAATATATGACTTTAAATGGGTTCCAAATAAATAATTAACAAAGACTGCTATGAACCGCCTTAAAACTGTTGTGTAGTAAAAGTAGGTACAATTTTTTGTTTTCAGTTTGAAATAACATGATTCAATAGAATATGATGTGACTAAAGAAGGTCTGCCATAAGCAATAGGATGTTTCATTGAGAGACCTGTCCTAATCGTCTCATGTAAGCTGATGATGATGATAGTTTTGGTTTAGCACACGTTTTTATTATAAGTCAATAAAATATCAATCAATCTTTTCTTCAATCAATATTTTCTTGCAATTTAAGATATTATGTCTTCTACGTAATACTTGAGTTGATCCTCCACATATTTGTGCCTCGGATTTCAATCAAAAATGTTACTATGGCAATATCTGAAAATGCATCAAGAACTTATCGCACGGCCGATATTCTTTGTCGCACGACCTATCACGAACTCACTACAAGCTGTCACTCGCACGCACTGTTACATAAATAAGAATCAGTAGCACAACTCTGTACGATAAGTATAATTTGACATAAGTGCTTTGAATAAATTATTGAACGTCAGAATTAAATATCGAATTATTTTTTTTTTAATATTTTTAATACAGATGTTTTGGGTTCGATGTTTAGTGTGTTTTTTTGCATTGTTACCTTAGCAATGTTTCTGATTAAATGAAACAAATTAATTTCCTTTACTCTCAAAGTTTCTATATGATGCTCTTGTTTAATATTGAAGCTAAACATTACTTTATTTCACGTCAGAGACCTGTGAAAATCAGCTTGAAAAACTACGACATCAACATATCATTAGAAAAATCTTTACTGTATTTATTTTTTAAGAATTATAAGTCTCCAGCCACGTGCACAAATAAAAATAATCTATTGATATATTAACTGAAACTTTCTTGGTTAATATCATAATATTTAATGATTTCGGGGAAAGTATTAATTAATATATTTTCCTTTCAATAAAAGTTCATAATATAGCCCCAAAATAGTTTTACTCATGTTAATCTACTGTTTCTTGTTGTTTTATGACAAAACATAGTTTCCTTATAGATTATTGGCTCTGATACCTTCTGACGATTTTTCACGCAACGCGACGACGTGAATAGGTTCCTTTTATCGCTGCTCTTACTATTATAAAAGGCATCTTAGTCGTTAAGGCAGTATAGGTAAGTGAAGCAGACGACGACAACTTTTGTGCGAATACATATTACATAAAAGCGTGTTCTTGGTTTCTTTTAACAGATTTTATGGTGTGGTCATTCACATTGGGTATACAAGTCTTAAATGAAGTTGTTTAAGATTGAAATAAAGTAGGATTAACATTACGGGAAAGTAAAAAAAACTTGGAATGAGCAAAACTATTTAATTCAAGAACAGGAAACTGTCAAGGAAATGTCAGGACATTTTATTGCAAATTTTTCAAAGTTTATAAAACGGATCATGGCTTAAGAAACTAGTTACCTATAAACAATTCACCAATTTCCACCACCAGAATTTAGACACAATTTCATATCACATATAAGAACATAAGGTAGCTGTAGAACGTTGGCAAACATTTTTAGGCTGCAACTTGATAAATTTAGCGAAGGGCAATCTTTGGAAATATTAGTAAAGTTGCGAGTATCGTGTGGAAAAGCATGACCGTGGGACAATCTAGTATTGTACAGATCCTCCTCTAGTATTGTACCTCTTAATGGTGATGAAGACATAATATTTCGGGATCAATTCTTGTAAATAAATAGTTTATAAAACTGTTACCTCATGACGAAAATTTAATAATTGCCAGTCACCCTGTATATTTGCTGTATTATTTAAACTTTTTTTTATCCAGACTTTTGTCTTCTTTCATTTGATATCCTACTCGTTATGACTGCAAACTTTTTTTTTTCATAGTTCACTCGACAGCATTAAGTTAAACAGTTGAACTGCGATAACAGCTTTTATTACGTACGGCATAAAGGCGGTCTCAAGGTCAACATGTATAGTCTGATGTGCCGCCGTGTGTACCTTTGGACAAATAAACCACTAATTCATCCAAGATAGTACCTTAATATAGGTTTTGTTTTAGCATTTGCCATGTAGCTTTTTTTAACAATGTTACCCGAACTATAATAAGGAATCGATTGATACCTCATTCACCAAAATCTGGTCAGTAGTTTAGCCGTAAATGTGGAATCCACAATTATAAATATAATGTATACATAGACTGCTAATCATAAGCTTCAGGCTTTGTCGTAGTCGGGTAAAAAAGCTATAATAATGTTTTACATGTTTGTTAATATTATACTTCTGAACCCTTTTTAGGTCTGGGATTTCCTGACCCATCGACCGCGTTGGCATTCGGAGGGTGGAACCCTTGCCTGCCTATTCCTTGAAATGAAATTAGTTGTGGTTCCAAAGACGTACAAACTGACACTATACCCGGTCAGCTGCGGTTACTGGAAAATTGGGTAAGCCCGGAAGTGGAACATCTTGAGGTTTATAAAGCTACAAACTGAGGCAAATTAAATTATTGTAAATAATTATACTCATTGCTTAACATCGTCTAAATAAATATTCAGTTATAAAAACTGTAGCTCATGTTTTATTTAATTTTTTTTTTGTAAAAGAGATTGATTGCCTTTACATTTTATCTTATGTTTCACTTTTGTACAATCAGAGGGAAAATTATGTGACAAAGATTTGCGTCTTTATTTCATAAAATAAATCAAAGCAGATGATGATTACGATCTAAGTATCTACTAAGAGGAATAGTTGAGAAAGTCTGAATGGTCCTAAACATCCACATAACACTTTGACAACTATTTATGTCACGCCTGAAATTTTTTTCTTGATACGAGCTGCAGGAGCTTGGTGATGTCAGGTGACTTAATGACTTTGCCAACTTCGTTAGGTATCATGCGTCTTTGTTATTTTCGTACAGATGAGTGAGACATCGAAAATATTGCCATCTTATAACTCCAACGTCAGACACACTATACCTTCTAGCTACAGCTACTTAATACAGTCAAATGGTACATACATATATATTTGTAAACCGTAAAAAACATCTTATCGGTGACTCCGGTGCTCAAATATAGCAATTTTTCCATAGGAATAACAAGACATGCGAACAAAAACAACAGATCGGATTTACATTAAAACAGCTTCTAAACCAATAAAAAGTTTGCTTGAGCAACAAATTGACCCTAAAGAGATTGTAACACAAATTACCCTGTATGATAATAAAGATTTATTGAAAACAAATATAAAGGTATCGAAATACTTCAATCAACCCCATATCTGTACGGGATTCGATATCAAAATAGGAGTACATTTCGCATCAAAACAATGGAACCAATTTTGGGAAAACCGCAGCATTCGTGGAAATTGACCGACAGATAGCATAGTTGGTATTGTTTGTAATTTTGGGGGATTCATGTCTGTAGACTAACTGTAGCGCCAGTAGTTTATGTGTGCGTATAGTTAGTTAGAAATCTGATATGCTTTGTTGGCTGCAGTTGATTAACATTCGAATGGCAGCAAAATGCAGAGCGAGTGAGAGAGAGAAAAGAGAAAAAGTAGAGCTCCATAAGACGCATGCAAATAACATTTTATACATTGGTAAAATTTCAACGGACTATAAACACAAAGTGATTTTCAATAGACCCATGGCGATAGCCCTTGATTTTTATTTTGGAATCGGCTAAAAATGAATCAACTATTTACCTTAAAATTATTAATTCGGTTGCAGTATATGTACTTCGTAAAGTGTTAAGTTTTGGAAATGAATTAGTTGTAGAGGTCATTGCTTTTTAGAACCTGAAATGTGTATTTTTTTTTGGTGTCAATTGATGAATTATATTTTATTCATCATTATTTTCTATCAAATCAAAATCGCGGCCAGAGTAAAGCTTCAGCTACTCCTTTAACTAGGAAGTTTTGTTACAATATAAAACAGGAAACAGAACCATCTCTAACAGCTTAGTTTTCCAAATAAGTACATTCCTACAAATATAGCCACGGATAATCTAAAACCACATATTACTGGAGCTTCCACATACTCTAGACTGCAGCGAAATTTCGCTCCATAATAACATTACGGGATACGTTATGACGTGGTTTCATTAAGGCCATAGGAAAATGTCTGGCTCGACGGCATCCGACCGTAATATGCACAAGCCTTTTTCCACTGGCGCTTGTTTACACTACATGGTTTGGGGAATAAAGCTGTCGTGTATGAATATTTTGACCAAACTTGGTTTAAATGCAAGATGTAAGTGAAGCACAAAGTTTAGATCCATATAAGTTTGTAGAAGAACAGAGCTAGACTAAGTAGAATTTGAGAAATTATGCTGTGATTTTGAGTTAGTTTTTCAAATGTGAACACGGTGCATAAACGTAGATACCTATGATATGACCCATGTATGGTAGAGAATAGTTTCAAAGTATTCTTCTTCGCATGAAACATATTATAATGAGTTCGAAAAATCGATAATAACATAAAATTCTGTAGCTACAGAGATGTTTTATTGTGTATTATAAATGAGTTTTGTGTTGTTTTTAAAACTTCTAGGATTAAGATTCCTGCCAGTACTAAGGAACGTTTGCTTGCAATGACGGTGTAAATCTTATTTATCTTACAAATATTATAAATGATAATGTTTGGATAGATGTTTCTTTCTTCATCACGCTGAAACAACGAAACAGATCTAAATGAAATTATATGACTACTTAATTCCGGAAAATTTTACAGTTCTCGTGGAATCACTCTCTTTGTTTTTCATAGTTAAAATAACCGTCATGGTTTTTAGTGTAGTGTTCTTCTAGATGGTCCACTTTTCATAATAGGAAGGATAGGATAATTATTTTTATCAGAGGATTTTACCATGAACGAAGTCGCGTGTCACAGCGAGTATTTGACAAATCTGTAATTTATGGTTAAAATCTTATTCTATCTCTATTACATAAGAATCACAGTGTCATTTTGTAAAAACAAGATAATTATTTTTATTTAAAATTGGTTAATGAACTTTGCACCGTTGAAAATCAACTGTGCATTGTAAAATAAGTAAAAGCAATCAAGGTTTTGCTCTTTTCAAAAAGGTGAGAGAGTCGAAGGAACTTTCTACACTTTAGAAAAAAATCTTAAACAAATTTCTCAATTTCAAACAACGATTGCGTCTGATATTTACGAAGTAATTATTGCAGGACTCAAAGAGAATAATTTAGTGGCTCCGTTTAATAAAAGGAGTAGTTTCGATATTATTTCTTAGAACAATAGTCTAGGAGCTTGGGGTCGTAAAATTAATATGTAAGAAGCGGTTCGGGCTAAATGTGGGCAGTATTAAACGGGGTACTAATGGGGAGGGAGGTGGGAGGACCGCAGACTTTATGTCCTCAGAGCGGTCTAGAATTATTAATTAACCGAATGCTGATTGCATTCTTGCCCTTGCGGTTCTGCCGGTTATTTGACTTCGTAAATTATCACACTTATTTATGGTCCGGGAAGCTAGTTCGTAACTATTTAGGATTTTCGAACCGGTTGAGATATTTAGGTGTTTATTAAATACCGACAGTGTTTATAGGCCAAAACAAACAGAGATATTACGGTATTAATTGCCATGTGATAATTCGTCTGGAGAAGGTACCTATGGGTGTGCAAGCATTTCGTCAAAGGATTGCTTATGAAGTTAGGAAAAAAGATATAGTTAATTCAGTATTTAATTGTTAATACCAATATAAAAACGATGATACTACAGCGAGGTGGGTAACACGAAGACTTTATGTGGCGAAATCAACAGAAGTTCCATGTAATTATATATTTCTTAAATTATTTACCTGTACGCACATATAAATAGAAATTAGCTCATAATCACTAAATTTGATAACCACTAAATATGGTAAGTAAATATGGTGAGTTTTTCGACCAGCTTTAATGGACGCAATTGAAATAAAACCTAAAATATTTATAAATTTATAATAAGTGAAATGAGTTACTTACTGCTATAAAAATATGTTTTTTTATATTGTTGCCTTTTGTAATAAAATAGTTAACAATTGAATTGAAAGGCAGCAACGGCTTCTCAAAATTACTAGCCAAAATGCGACCGCCAGCCTACCTGCCCAGCAAGGCGAATATGGCAAATCCACATTTTGGAGAGGATCGTGTCCAGCAGAAGACTTAACCCTTTACGCGACCTTTGCGCGCAACTCAAAAGCCCCTGTAGCGTCATGTGCGCACCTCCGTAACGCAGAGAGTGAAGTATGCGCTCGAAGTTATGGCTTCAAACTGTTCTCAACTTCAGATTATAAATTCTAACAGTACTTTACATAGTCTATTTCGTTTAAAAAGACTGGTGAAGCTGAGTAGTTTCAATGCACGGTAACACAGAAACGTTTTAAACACCATGATGAAAATATAACAAATAATTTATAACCGGGTAACAAAATCCTCCTTCTTTTCATATTGATGGTACGAAATAAAACTAGTCACTAGAAGTAAAGTAATCCTAATCCAAAACAAAGGTTAGGCTATAGTTAACTTTGGCCAGTCGACATATTTTTTATGACTCATCCTAGACTTTTTGGTAATATTTAATCGTTGGTCTAGACTCTTGTCTAAAATTAAGCTTAACAGACTGTCTATTTACATAACTCTTATCTTGAACTTAGACATTTTATGGGTTCTATTTTGCAGGAATAACAAATCGTAGGCATAATTACACTTCAATAAGCCCCTAAACTATTGAGACAACGTGTAGTGAACTCGAACAACCTCACTTAGTAACCTGAACCAGCTGAGGTAAGACGCATTTCGTTATTAGCGAAAATAATTATTTCGGACATTCGATAGCTGCACGATCAAACATAAATAATAATGAAGAAACATGATAATTTGTTTGAATACGAACATTTCAGTTCATAATTAAGATACTTTTAAATATAAATTAAACACATTACTCGGCTAACGCACAAAATAGGCTAGGAGAGACCAGGTTTAGTTAAATTAAGTAGTTAACTAAATGTCAACGACTTGACTTTCTTGACTAAAGTACCTATTGCATAAGCTGCGAGAAATAGTTTTTTATGTGTAGTCAGCATTGTTATCCCTAGACTATTTTTTTGTATTATTACATTTTGATTAGATTTAGGAATTAAATTCTCTCTAAAAACGGACTCATTTGCAAAACATAGGTAGTGTCTAAGTTGATCGAAAATCACGATGTATAGAGTAAAGTAGTTGAATAAATAGTTTTTGCCTAGCTGCGCTCAAATACTATCGTCATCGTCATCAGCCCACGTAAATTTACCGCTGGATATTATCAAATTCCAAATATGGAGGATTGTGCTAAAATCGTCTCGTTTGACAGAGATAGGAAACAGCGATATTGCCACCAATTGTGGAGAATACATACTGATACCTTTTTTCATTTGGCAATCTTTTTTATTCGCATTTTACAACTTACATAATGATAATAAGTAGTGGTACTACTTAAATTATTGATTTACTTTAATGATTTTCTTGTGATCAGCTTGTAACGTGTTCCGTTAAAATTAAAAATCTCATCATACTATTATATTATTTTGTTATTTACACTTAAAACTTAATCTATTGCATATGTGCTAAGTTTTGTATATTTATTAAACCTAATAATTTCTATTCAATTTATAAGCGGCTAAAGTCTAGTCCAGCTGGAGCTATTAAAACCGCCGTAGACGAAGTGCTCTAATTAACTCGTGTGAACAGCTGTTGTTAAATGATGGCTTCTACGGAGATATGACGTCCTAGTACTTTATGAAGGCGATATGAAAGCTGAATAAGTGTTTAATATACGAGCTTATCTTGCTGTGGATTAAATCGTATTAAACATCAAGACTTAACCTTAAACAATGTTACATTAGGTATAAGTATCCATATTTTCAGTAAATATTGGCTACATAGAGACGATAGAAAAACACATTAAATATTTATTTATATGTGGAGATATATTAATAAACACAGCCTACTACTACTAACAGACAAAACTATATTTTTTATCGATAGCAAAATATAAAATTACATTGACCGTTACAGTATAATTAAAACGTAATTTTGGTGAAATATGAAAACTTAAACAGCGCTCGCGCGGTCAAAACGAGAACTACAAAACAAAGTACGAACTTTGTGTCGTTTGCTTTCGATACGCAAACGATTCGAAGTCGATAGTTTTTTGTGCTAGAGGTACTGTACAATTTTTATTTGAGTTTCGAATTCAAAACCTAGCAATGTTTATTAAGTCCTAATTCATACAAGAGAGTAGCTTATGATAGCTAAGCGATAAATAATATTATTACTATTGTATTTAATGCGCCCGCGCCGTTGTGATTAGCTTTCAAGCGAAATCACTGACCATCAAAGCCTATGTCCAGCCCTAAGTCCAGTCGCAAACCAAGTTGGGGTGATCAACTTTCAAAACAGAAAAAAACTGTTTAAAAATATTCCCAGCAACCCTCAGGAACGAAATCTTCAGTCTTAAATAAAGGCTTTTGTCTACAAAGTTATCTACAAAGGTAGAATCTTAGTTGATATTCAGTATTCGATTCACGTCCCGGTTGGCCAGCCCTCTGTGCCTAAATTATAGGTCCCCTGGACTTCAGGTACTCGTTTTTCAATGACGTCTGGCACAGTATGCAATTTAGGCAAGGAAATATACATAACAATGCTATGAATGCAAAAGTGTGTCTGTCTATCTGTCTGTTACCCCTTCTATAAACGGATATAGACGATGAACATGTGAACGGAGTCGCGGGCGGAGCTAGAGTTCCGTCTTTACAAATAAAAGTTTGGGTAGTTTCATTGAAATATATACTAGCATAGTAATCTATACTAATATTATACAGCTGAATAGTTTGTTTGTTTGTTTGTTTGAACGCGCTTATCTCAGGAAGTACTGGTTCGAATTGAAAAAAAAATTGTGTTGGATAGAAGGCTTTAGGTAAAATAACATCCTGCTGCGACCAAGCGAAACATCAGTGAAAAATGTTGCAAAAATAATCGCGACCATAATAACAGAAATTGACGCGAAGGAAGTCGCGGGCAACAGCTAGTAATTAAATAATTAAATCAACGCACGGAATTCAAGGTTTCATACGTTATTTTTTTTGTCGTATTTTTTTCCTTCAAGTATATCAGAGTTTTCCAAGTCTTCTGCCAATGATGTAGAGAAGACGCCGCTGTCCGTCTTTTTCTGGCAGAACTCCTTTAGTCACCGCTATGCTATTCTTACTATTCATTTATAGTTCCGGCACCACACAACACTCGATCAGCCATATTGTATTTAATTGTAATAAGTTTTTTTCTTGAAACTATTTTATGTATTGGATATCTAACCAACTATTTTTATTAGAAGAAATGGAAACTTTTGACTATATTTATTAAATTTTTTAGAGATATTTTAATTGAAGCCCGTGTATAATACCGTAATGCCTGAGACTTCTGAAAATTGCCTCATTTTCCACTGAAATCCGGATTATTTCTATAGAAATAACAACCTAGCAAAATCTCAAGTATTTCGATGGTTAGAAATGACAAGCTCGTTAGACGTACTTGAGGCGTTCTGGGTATGGTCTTATTATCAACTTTTAAGGCGACTATTGTAATTTTTATACAACAATATAAAGAAATGTAAATATGAAAAGGGAAAACAATGTAATTTGTTTCATGCAATTATTAAAAAGAGTCAAATACTAAATAAAATAAAATTAAGACTACCTATTGAAGAGATTGATATAAAGATAAATTTTATGAGCCTATTCTATGGATTTCTTAAAATTATATTAATTAAAATAAAAAAGAAACTCATCACATTTCACACTTCGTAAAATGTGGTTTTTTTATTGGTAATTAGAAAACTTCATTTTTTTTCCTCAAAAATATCACTGACAGTTAAATTAAATATCTGCACCCGACAGTCAAACATTTAACGTTAATTATTTAATGGACAACAACGAACTAAAACCTATAGACAGAACGAAGTCTGCCGGGGACACTAGTAATATAATTGTATAGCTTAGAATGAAAGCGATTAAATAAATTTCATAATACTTTGCCTCCTACTTAAATTAAATGCAAAGCAAAAGTACAAATATTACAGAAAAATATTGTAATCACAGTTCATAATAAAGCCCTTAGCGGCTGACGGTGCCCGCGAGAGCTCTCCAAAACTTAATAATTCGAAACCCCTGTACTTGCCTGATACAGCATTCATATTCATATTTATTTCGATTCACCTATTCGCTTTGGGATTTTGTAAATTTGAAATTAAGGATAATATCCACTAGTACGGATGCAGACGATGAGGCGGAGGTTAATGGCGAATAGAATAAAATCCGTAAACTTAATAAAAACAGCTGAATGCTAGGTTTGGTACGCTTCATTACCAATGTCCTTCAATAACTCGACATGAATTTAGTCTGTTTTTGTATTTATTGTACTGTCATCATAATTAGAAATCATACGTAGATTTAAGAAGTTAACAGTCTGAATTTGAATATTTTTTTCAATTTTCTTGCACTATAAGATTACAGAATAATCCCTAAGAATTGTATGTATCTACAATTAAGTTTTTTTACATTTCGCTTATCCAGCCATCTCCGCTTCAGCACACCTCACCCTTAAATCTTTAATCCTTGATCTTGTCAAGACACGCGGCAAGTTATTCAAAAATATTGTTCGTCGACTCGGAATTGCTTTTGTGCTAACGTGATTCCGAATGAACACCATTTAAAGTGTTATTATGGTTCTCATATTAATGCAAATTAGACATGATGAATGCCATTGTTTTGTTCTTTTGTTTGTTTTGTTTACTGCTTTACTTTGGCTTAAGAGTTTGAATTGAAGGATGAGAATTTGAAGCAGTGTTACAATGTAATTCGTCTTTTCATAATATTGTTTTATGAAAAGACGAATATGTGTGGCAAAAAAACAAGTAAATCAACATAAAGAAGTATAAGTTTTTTAAAAGAAATTTGATCAGCTATATCTTTAGAGACAAGAAGACGTGGAAGGTTTTTTATGTGACTTTTCCTTAGCTGTGGTATGAAAAATATTAAAATTAATTTGAAAACCCATTGAATTCACCATGTTATTTTTTTTCCTATTGTCAGTCACTTTTATTTTACTTGTCTTTACACAGTCCATTTCCGTACTTTTCCGCGGTTTATTCCACTACAGAAAGCACCACTTCTTCGCCATTACAGAACAAAATATCTATAACATTAAAGTAAGTGCGATTGAAATTATTTAAATGTATTAATTCAAATTCACAGATATGTACTTCAAAATACCATATTACCGACTCATAATTTCCAGTTCCTTATCATAAGACAATAGACTGACTAACCTGTATGTCGAATAAATTACAACAAAGTATGATTTCTGTAAGTTCTTGAAAAATATTTGCATGATTATAATGTCATACTACGGTCGCTACAGGCGTCTGTCAAAGTAATCACAAACAGCGAAGAGGTAGCTATCTCCAGTCATAATATAGGGTGTTCCAGACTGGCTGCACAAAAGACAGATAGGTATAGAAGTCAATCTACGTACAAAGTGCACTCGAGTAATGCACACATAGACATCGCTCACTGACACGACAACTCGAACCAGTTCGGACCACTGCGAGCGTAAGTGCCAACTATAAGTGTAATCTGTTTGAGTTACGCGTCTTACACGAGTGTGTGAGTAACGCGTCTGTGAAATTTTGGTTGGTAGTTTAGGTACTGTAAATAATTGCGAATTTATTACACCGTAAAATATAATAATCATACACTTCGTCAATGTCGAAATCGTTGCAAGATATTTTCCGTTATTTTAAAATTTTATCAACAAAGTAAGCTGTTTTGTGCTAAACAATAAATCGAACAACTAGATACGGATGTAACTACCACAATTGTTTTTGTACTTAAGTAAAAGTTGACGACCCTAACGCGACCGCCGATTGTAGGTATTAAAAGTTAAAAATCAGTTAAAATCAATGTGCATACATGAGATTGACTTCTGTACGTATCTGTATTTTGTGCTGGCTGAGCAGAAGTGCCAAACTTCCCCGGTTATTATCTGGCACGTCAGTTTCTAATTACTCGTACCGGTTATCACCTGCGACTGACGGTTCATTGCGACGCCATTTTATTGATTACAGCATTAATAAACTCACCTTACACTTAAGATTAGTAAGCTTCACCAGATAGATAGATTAAATAAGGAAAAGTTGTAGGGTCTACCTACATTCATAATTTTCATTAATTAACAATAATAGTCTTTGATTCTTTTGAGTAAACATCGTTGTAATAATGAAAGCCAAAAATGAAACTTCCTTGTCAACCCACGATAGCGAAGGACGTTCTCAATAAAATTCAAAATGTATATATTTATTATTATTTTTAGAGCCTTTACCGATTTTAATTTTTTGGAGACGAAAAGACCAATTTTATAATATTAACGTTTGTATAACAAAAAAAAAATGATGTCACGAAAGATAATAAGATTTATAGTCTAGATTTATATATTTAAATAAAAACTGTCACCAATTTTAAGTCAAACCAAAAAATAACCGATGATCACTGTTGTTTTTTTTTCGCTTCTTAATCGTAAACTTCAAACAAGTATTAGTAGATTTACCTACACCACAAAACATTTGTCTTCTTATACTTATTTTAAAATTTTACGGTAAACTCGGTCATGCATGTTGTGAATCGATTGTACCTAGTAGGTAATTGTAGGTACAGAGACATATACAAAGCTTTTATCGCTTCTTTCAACCATCTTACGACGTTGTATTAAGTGTCACTTCAGTGATAATTTAATAACAAGTTTGGTTTGATTTTTTTCTGGTCAGTTCTAAAGCAATAAAGATAATTTTCGTTAATATCCCTGAGTATAGAAAAAAACTCGTACCCTTTTCTGAAGTCACAGGGCATACAGTTATATGGTTGAAATAATTATGGTTTCTTATTATTTGTATAGTAGTTGGTTATTTGAATTTTTTTTACCATTTTGTTCTTACCTACATCAAAATGAAATTTATTAATTTGCACAGCAAATAATGCTAAAGCTTAATTTAAGACGAAGCTCGGAAAATTCTAATCACCTTGGGATCCAATTTCACGGCTGAAACACTTAAAGGTATTTATAATTTACTGTTAATTTTTATTAAAAATTGTTTTCTAAGATTATTTATTAATATTATTATATAAAACTGATAGTAGCAAACAAAACATCCAATGATTCGGCTCACGGACATTTTTGAAACATTGGTCATAAAAATATCTTTTTATTCATTGAGTTGTGTGAGAATCAATACAGGGTGAAATTTTAACCACCTTCCAAATTTTAATATATCAATCTACGAGACAAAAAACAAATGACGTATTTTTTCTTTTGGTATAGCCCAGTACAAAAATGTCAAGATAAAGCACATAGAAAATGTCCGCCAAAAATCTAAAATTTTTGATACGGCCTCCTAGCAACACTTTTTTTTACGCGTCGCACACCTCATTCATCCATTACGATACTATTAATATGTTTTTGATTTTCCCTTTATACCTTAACAGGTCTACGACCGTAAAAATTGAAAACTATATCCCGAAAAATATTTTCGGGTGACAACTTGATTTACATTTTTAACTTCATAAATAGGCTCTAAACACGATACTGAAAGCCAATAAAAATTTTGGAAAGTATATAATTTTTTATTATTTATTTAGATTTAAAAAAACTTTTTGTTCTTTGACTGACAGTGTTTTTTTTGGCAACGACCTTAACATTGTGACCTAGGCTAAAATTTTTTTTAAATAAAGTTTATGACCTTAATGATAAACACCAGCCGCTCGGGATTGTGAAAGTTCAAAGTAGAATAAACGAAACTGTTAATCCTTATGAAAAAATATCCATTCAAAACATTCCTTCCTTCCTCGAGTTACTATATTACGAAAACATTGATCAAATTATTCTTGGTTTAAACACAACCACTTGTATAAATTTGTTGACACCAGTCACGTCTACAGTCTAATAGTTCAAAAGCGCAGCAGCCGGGGTAATGAAAGGTTGTGTGGGTACAAATTATTTGACACATTTACAAAAACTTTCTGATATTTTTTGATATTTAGCTTTGCGCCCTCTTATCCGAAAAATCTCTCATACTCAAGAGATATGTATTTAAAAATTATTCATGCATCAACGGTTTTACTATTTGGCGTCAATGAAGAATCAATATTACTCGTATTGCAATAAGTCGCTTTTTAACCATTTCAAGACATAAATACTACCAACAGAAAAGCAGTATTCAATATCATTAATAAATAAAATATAAATTTTAATTGAAAATTCTTACATTAAAAAACAAATTTAACATTCAATTTACCTGCGCTAACCCCTAGAGAAATATTCAGCGCTACATTTCGTTATAAGGCGAATTTAATTTTAAATTGGTTTTCAAATAATATTGCTAAGTTATAAAGTATTTTAGTCAGGCAATTTGAGTTAATTTATGTGTTTTGGGTAGACATTTCGGACAACTATTTTGGTATTAATCATTTTTGGGTTCAACCCATTAAATTGTAGCTATGATACCTCTTTATGCGCCACATGGACTGTTATTTTAAGAAGAAAATCCTGTTTATAAAAGCACAGTGGCGCATTGATGCTATATTGCAAGAAAAGCGTCTAAAGTTCATTTAAACAATTTAACAAAAATAAATAATAAATAAATGTGGACAACATCACATACATTGTTCTGATCCCAATTTGAATAACTATTTAAAGCATTCGTATTTTGGAAACCAGAAACAACGAAGGCACCACGGAAGGAAGGTTGCTTGATTTGACGTATATTAGGAGATGTTTTTACAGGTCTTCTGGTAGGGTATAAATATAAAGCAATTGAGCTTTAGTAAGCCAATAATAATATAATGATTTCAGTTGGTGCAGGGAACGCGTTCCTTGCTCATAAGGCCTCCGACCGTGCAAACCACGGTCACTCCACGCCCACTCAGGTTAGTTTGTTATCTCATACTTTAAGTTTTTAACTGTTTTCTCAACAACTGCAAAGTTTCCCTGTAGCTCCTAAACTATTCATATGAGTTTGATATAAGGTGTTATCGAAAGGTGTATTTTAACAGACCTTAATCAACTTCCTTTTTTTCGTGTTCAGGTTACAGTTTTTTAAACTTTTGCTTGGTTAAGCTGCTTTAAAAGTTTAAAATTCCAAAAAAAGACGTGTTATACTGGATGAAATTTCAACCACTTTCCAAAATTTTTATAGACGTCAGTATCGTATTTAGAGCCTATTTATGAAGTCAAAAATTTAAATCAAGTTGTCACCTGAAAATATTTTTCGCGACACAGTTTTCAAATTTTACGGTCCTAGACCTGTTAGGGTTATATAAAGGGAAAATCAAAAACTTATGAATAGTACCGTAATGAATGAATGAAATGCGCAACGCGTAAAAAAGTTGTTGCTAGACGGCCGTATCAAAAATTTTAGATTTTTGATGGACATTTTCTAAGTGCTTTATCTTGACTTTTTTGTACTGGGCTATACTAATAGAAAAAAAATACGTCATTTGATTTTTGACTTATAGATTAATATATTAAAATTTGGAAGGTGGTTAAAATTTCACACTATATAGCCATCAAGTTGATTACTCATTGCAAATATAATCAAAGAAAATAGTAGTTATTTCAACTAACAAACCAAAAATATTTTTAAGTCAAAACTAGTTTAAAAGCTTAACATTCAATTAAGCAAAAAATACGAATGCCACCGTCAAATTTACTGTCTAACCAATTAAGGTCACCATTGATTGGTCAACAGATTATCTACCTACCATAAAACCGTCAGATCTCAATCGGTATTGAGTTTTCATCATTGTTAGTTGAACCTTAAAACGATTGGAGAAAATTGTTATGTTTGAATTTCGAATACCTACTTAGTAAGGTTATAAAATATTTTGTTAATATTACTTATTTCATTTACTTCGTGTGGTGCACATGCCAGCTCAATAATAATATAGTACCAATGCTTCTCGACCTGTCGGTGTAAGAGTGGAATAAATGTGTATTACCAGAAGAAAACAGCAACGTCTTATTCCCACCATTGGCCACTGCAATCTTCAAGTTGATCTCCAAATCACAAATAAATTTATTTAATTCTTATAACCATTGTTTAAGTAGCTGTTTAGAGCGGTCTCAACTAACTAAATAATAGCTATAAACTAACAAAACCAATCTATGCATAAAAGACTGTTTTTTAGAGAATAAAAATTCTATATGCAATTCTAGACTATAATGATAGTACGAAGTATAGGTAATATTCTGACATTTATTTATTCCATTTTGATAATTTCCCACACAACTTTATTCGTCCATTTGGCCATCATTTTTACCTTTTAGGAGTGACATATCTAAAACTAATTTCTTTGCTATACGTTTTTTTAGATAACATTTAATTATTATTGTTTCGAATTTCAGATTTCAGAGATTAACTGAAAAGTTTCGAAGACTTAACTATTGTCTATGGGCGTTTCCAATACACTATTTTATAAACTTGAGCGTCGAAACCTATTATAATCAACCTCCCAAAATCTTTATTGGTAAGTTACAACATAAGTGACAGCTTCAATACAAACCGCTCAACTTCTATGCACTTTAATGGGTAGCCAAGCAAGCCTTACCTGAAAGTAATAGGGATGAATTTACAGCAAACAGTACTGGTGAGTGGGATTGTATAGAAACATTCAAACTTTGCAGACGAATTCGATCTGTGCGAAATGGTTCGCACCACCGAATACAAAACATTTGCATACAAACATAGCCTTTACGTTGAGAGGATATAATTCATATATGTTTTTAGATGCCAGCGCTTTAAAATAACTGCGGTTTCATATTAAATGTATGCAAGAAAGAACTCTTTGCAGTTAATACATGCAAGGTAAAAATAACCTTGAAAGACTGCGGTCATGACGATGTTAAACATATGTTTTAAGCACATAAAAGTCGACTTGTTATATTTAAAAGATCCAAACATGATATAAACAGTTTTTTTTTAAATATAGATATTTATTATAAGTAGGTACTTTCACAACATACATCTTGTAAAAACCTCGATACTTAAAAGAAATAATATTATGAATAACCCTTAGTGGGGTTTAATCTTAATACTATAATAGGGATACTGCTTTTTGATCAAATTTTGACACAGAAAAAATAACAAACGTGTTTTTATTTATAAGCATAGTTTATTTGCCAGTGCAAAGAAAATGTACATTTTTATATATATCTGAATATTTTTTATTGACTCAGATCAGTGGCCAGTATTATTACTCTATATAAATCCAAGTAACAATTTTTGAGCACGTAAAAAAAATAATATGTTTTCCTTGATATCATTGTAACTAAGTATACAGTTTGAAAAGTCACGGGTACTTTATTTTCCAACAAAGATCCAATTATAATCAGTGAACTGGGCTAGATCCCCCTATAAGCCGCCATAGTTCAGTGCGTTTCTTAAGAATTTTATTGTTGTTAATTAAGAATTGGTTGGCGGAGATAACGTGATTACCTCGAAGTATTTAATTATAAATTCGTACTTAAGCTCATCGGAGAGTGAAAGAAAGCGTTCGTATAATATTAGATAAAATCTTTGTAATAAGGCGATCGCAAAGCGTTGGAATTTCAATTAATATTTCTACGTGGAAAAGCAAAACATAATAAGTAACTAGGTGTTCCCTGCCACGCTTCGCTGTGGCACATTGTGATTGAATGGTTTTTGTTTTTTATTTTTTATGGATAAATAGATAAAAACAATCCTTGATACGGATATATTATCATACTAAAATTTCAGCTCGATCGGTGCAGAACTTTTTGAGTTTTTGAAGCGTACACAAACCAACATAACAATTTTATATATATAGATTGCAAGTTATAAACGTTAAGGTATGTTATATACGTTAAGGTATGTTATAAACGAGTTTATAGTAATCTCAATAACACTACAATCTTAAGTTTTGCAATCGACTTTAGTTGTTACTTGTGAACTTAAGAGTTTAAGGGCGTGGGGAAGCTTCTCAGGGTAAGCCTTTTTGTTTAGCGAAACTTTTAAAGAAAGCTTTGGAATACGTGTAGGTATGAAATTACAAGGTTATATGTTTGTTACTTTATATAAAGTAAAAAATATATTGGTCTACGTTAAGAGATGCTCAGTTAGGTATAAATTGCCGCTATTAGATTTGATATAGTTCTTAGGGTAATAATATGACTAGTAGGGAACTGAAAAGTGGGTCGGGTCCTCATTTATTTATTTATAATAAAGATAAAGTTCACAGGAAAACTATCTAAGGACTAAGTACGTAAACATTGGACTACGGAACTCTATAATGCGCTTAGCTCAACATGAACTTGACCGGTATTTCTAAATTATTTTTTTTGTTTAAGGTATTTTTGTTTTTATCTTTATTGCTAGTAGGTCAACAACTGTTAAGTGAAATATGTTATTACCTGTAGGAAGATCTTTTGATAGCGTATTTTTTGTATGAGGTAACCCCAAAAAGTTGTGGTAAAATTTTGTGTAGAGGTTTGGCAGTTTTAGTTCCGGGAAATGACATCACATTTTTTACCCCTGATAACATTTTTAAGGGGTCAAAAAGGGGGTGGCTTTTTGTATTTGGTAGCAATTATTGATTAAAACTTTCGTGCTCACTGAGTATCAACAGAGTTATTTGATTCGGGATTTAAACCATGTAACTTATTATTATTTTTTAACAGAACCATAATAATATTAAGAATGTAGTATGGAGTTTAAGACTCTAAAAACTTCTATTATGGTAAGTATTACTATAGCTTGTGCTCAAATAATGTTACATTTTTAAACGAAAAAAATTTATATCTAAACATTTCTTGTTTATTGTATTTTATATTAAATTTAATCACCTTCCAAATTTTAATACAACAGTCCAAGACACAAAACACAAATGGTGTAATTTTATTTTGGTAAGTATAGCCAAGTTTGGTTTAATTTATCAAGACTAGTTAACTACAAAATGTTTGCTAAATATTTAATATTTTTGATACGGCCTCCTAGCAACCTTTTTTTACGCAATTCGCATCTCATTCATTCATTACGATACCTATTCATATGCTGATTTTCCCTGTACACTTTCATAATTATGCTTAGGACCGTGAAAATTGAAGACTATGTTGCGAAAAATATTGTCGGGTCAAAAGTTGACCTAGAAAAGAAAGAAAACATATTTATTACTTCATAAATGACCTACATTTTGTTACTTCATAAATGGGCTCTAAATAGGATACATAGCGCATATTATAAAAATTGTTGACGGTGATAAAAAAGTCATATGACTTACCGACTTCACTAAACTACTTTTTTTTTCCGGTTAAGCGGTACAAAAATTTAAACCCACAAAATAATTTTAAAAATATCGGAAAATGTAGTATTTTGTATCCAACTTTATAGCAACCGTTTTTCAAAAAGGTTTTCTACTGACGGAAAAAAAGAGGTTATAAATACAATGAGTATTTATAAGTTATGTAATAAAAGTAATGTATTATTTTCATTACTTTTTTATCTATGACTGTACCACTTAAGGCAACCTCGTAACAATCTCGTAGTAAGCAGAATTGGTGTTCGGATGTATTATATTATTTGTTTACGGCCAGCTTAGAGCGACCGACCAAACAAGAAAACACCGACAATCACCAAGCACTTCCCCAAAACTGTTGCTTTTTTTTTAATCATATTTTTTTACGGGATTTTTAAGCGCACAGTGTCAATGTCAATCCAATCATTCCTTAACCTATTAAAAATCAGGGGGTAAAAAATAATGAAAACTGTTGCTATTATATAGGTATATTTTTATTATGTTTTGCCAGAAGACAAACGGTTACTAAAACAATGCCCTGCATCGACTGTCAGGGTAGGTATCACCTTAATCGCATTTCCGGGTCACTGGCGTTTGAATAGCCCTAGTTAATTATTAGGAAGACAGGAGCTGATAAGCTATTAGCCTGGAAGAGCTGGTATTGATCCACTTTCACCATCAACTGAGGTCAGATGCGCGCGGCTGCAGTAGGCCAGTGGAACTTTGCAGAATAGTCCATACCGTGCAACGTGATGCATATCACGTCATCTCGATATATTCCAAATACCAAAGTGACCATTAAAAGTGAGGAAATACAGTGAAAAGTGCTAAAAAATGTACATGATAAAATCGATAATTGAAAGATGAAGTGATAAAATCAATAATTGAAAGTGACGTTATTGATAATACTAGAGTTAATTGATTCGAGGTTGATAACATGTACCTTGTTTCATGTCTGATATTTAGGCACTGATGATCACGAAAGAACTCTGTTCATCGGGAATGAAAAATCAGTTCCTCTGTGACCATGGCCCTCTAGTAATAGCGACCATGAACTTCAGAATAATAAAAATATTGCCGAAGTTAAGAATAAAATTTTACCTTTTAAATACTTGAAAATTTATAAAACTACAAAAATAATGCCTAAAACTAATATTGTAAATGTTATTATGATCGTTCAACGCGTCAAGCTTTTAAACGTTAAGTATTGAAATCCTCTTAATTCATTCATTAATAAGGAGCTATCCTAAAAACTTGTGCTATTCCAGCTTAACCAATAATCTATCTCTGTGCCAAATTTTGCCCATATCCGTTTAGCTGTCTATCGTATTTCTAAAATCAGTAAGACTAAGATAAGTCAACCGTGTAATAATCGATCTGAGTGACAAATGAGAAGGCAGAAGTTGATGAAAGTATACTTAAGTACTCCTAATCTACATCTACATTAATAATAGGGGTTGAAGTATGAAATTGCCGATTATTTTCCCACTTTTTATTTTGTTTATAGCTCTTAAGTATAGTTATATTATTGCGTAATTCTTTTTGTATTGTATCAAAAACTAAATAAAGTAACTTTTGACAAAAAAAATGCAATACTAGTGCCTATTACTTCAAAGGAAGTCGTTGAAAAGACCCCTTACAATGTGTCAGCTGACCTTCTTGCTTCAAATAAGTATGTTTGTATTATATACTTTGATTTTCAGAAATTTAAATACTATAATGCGTAGCTTTATAACCATCTAACTTTCACGTTTAATTGCATCGAAAACGGTTCAGGCGTTTTTAAAAAAACTAAAAAATTGTTAGTATGGAAAAATGACTTTTCTCGATTTTGTCCATACAAAACGGCGATTTTATATATTAACACCTAATATTATAAAGAGGAAAGATTTGTATTTTTGTGTGTGTATGTTTGTAATGATTACTTATTATTGGTAAGCTACATGCACCTTGAGTGACATAGGCTATATTTAGTTCTAGAAAAAATTTGGGATCTTTACTAAAACTTAACGGGTCCACCCGTGCGAAGCCGGAACGTGCCGCTAGTACGTAATAAATTTAAACGATTAAATGATGAAGTCAGATAATTTTGAATATCATAATTTATAGTGAGTAAAAACTTTTGTTCTACAACCCCATAACTGCCGACCAAATGTGAAAGTATTACAGTGTTGTGCTTGAAATCGATAGTAAAATATCTTGGAAATGGCTTCCAAAAGAAATCGAAAAAGTGTTTGTGTGTTTAAAAAGTTGGATATAAATTCCTAAAGTGATGGTGAAAAAATATAATAAAAACTTTGAATAAATTTTGCTAACTTAAGTAACTTTACTGTGTGTAACATAATATAAGAAAAAAAAGACAATGTACCTACCTACATTTATAAATTATGGTCCTATTTTACTAATTAACTTTCTTTAAGGGTGTCCACTTATTTTTATTTAATCCTCAATTCTTCTTAAGTTTACTGCATATTACAACTTTAAAAGAAATAAATTCCTTTCACACATCGATATCGATTTGACAAAATTAAGCTACGTAAGCTTTAATATATTTTATCATGCATAAAAAATATGACAACAGGTACCACTTAAGGTTTGCGTTGAAGGAGTCCATATAACTCATTCAAGGCATAATTAACACTGAAAGTTTAAGAAAACCCAGAATTCATTGAATCAAGTAAACCTCGTTATATTATATGAATATCATTTAATTTGTTTCTTTTGCCCAGAGTATACAATTTTAAACATTGCACTAGGTTTTCCAATGACGTATTAAGGTAAAACACCCATAAAACACACCGCGTAGTCACGTAGACCATCTCCAAAGAAATGCTTCGTTGCAAAATGAATACAATTTCGCACTTCTTTTAGACATCACACTAAAAATTTTACGTCGTATATAAAACTTAAAAATCACACTTTGAACATCAAATTTTGTCGGATTTTAAAGAAAAGGCTGTAAAGAATACATACTATTTTCATAAGCAAATGAACATGTCATTTGACTGCACGATAAATGAAATGTTATTTACCAGTATTTTGAGCCAGCATTTACATTATAACTAACTGACCCCGCGAACTCCGTATCGCCTTATAATAATGTTATTTTGTTTTAAGTTTTAAGCAAATATGACGTAGTTTAATTATAATTTTTTTGATTTGAAAAAATTTTGAATTCCTAACCAAAGAGGAGATTTTTTCGATCAAAGTGGCCGGTACTACAATACGCCAATTTCATATGTTAGGACCTAATATTTAATTAAGAGAATATGATAAAAGATGTCTCTGAGTTATAACTATGGTATAATATCATATTTAAACCACGTATAGTTAAGAAACAAAAAATAAAAAAAGGGTTTATAATAATAAATTGTTTTATTCATAATTTAGAAATTAGTTATAATGAACGAGTAAACACATTGCGAAAAGATAATTTAAAGAATTATATCGCGAAAAAAATGAGACTCGTGGTTGAAAAATCAGAGAAGATTCATGGTTATAGGATTATCCGTCATTTTATGGACACCCGTATAACAAAACATAATGTCGATTATTAAACTTTTTGGCGAGAAAAGCCAATCCGCGCCATTAAAAAGGTTAATAACATTAAGGCCCGAGTTCACCAACAGACGTTTAAGTTTAAACAGCGTTTAAAATATTATTTGACATATTTTGTATAGGAATTGTGTCAAATTAATCGTCACTCTTTGTTTACCGGTTGTTTAAGTGTTGGTGAACTCGGGTCTTTGTTGACAGGAACCGTTGACAATATTTTACAATTTGACAGTTTTCTAGTCTAGAGATACTCAGCTAGAAATTCTCCGATTTAAATCTGACTGACGCGATAGGGAGCCGTCCGCTTATCGGATCGTTTCGCTTGCCGTCACACAATCTTCTAGACATTTCTTTGAGACGTAAATACGATTTGCAATACAAAATCCAATGACGAAAAGGCACAGAATCTACCTGTGTATAAAAATTCTCACGTCCGTAGTTGGATTTTCAAAGGGTTTAAGCCTTTTGTGCAAACCCCCGCATTATTAGGGGCGTCAAGGAGTTCATGCGTGAGATTAATTTTATTTTATGTATTCTCTATTATGTTTAAAAAAAAAAGTATATGTAAATATTCTATTATTGGTAAATTTTGATATATCATAATAAACTTGAGAAGAATTTATATTTTTTACATTTTTGTACTACGCATACATTTTTGTAAGGTTTATTGATTACAATGTTTTATTGTTTTAATAGGGTGAGCTAGCCTAAAGTTGACTTCGTTTAAAAATTGTTCCAAATTTTTTGTATCCTTTAGGATAAGAAAAAAGGATTCACAGGCAAATCTTTTTTTTAGTCTGACATTAGATCACCCAGGTTATCGATTTAAAGTTTATTGTCTGTCAACTGTTATGTCATACTTTTTAAATTTGCTCAAAACATTTTGTAACTCCATTATAATTCCCTAACCTGCTTCGAAAGTTTCAATTTCTTTCAATTTTAACAAGCACCAAGTGGTAGTTCGTACAAAGATTTTAATAATTGCAAATTACGCGAAACGTTCGTAAGATTTTACAACCGACCATTAAAGTGATAGTTACTTATAAATTCTTTGTCTTTAACGGTTATTGCTTGTGCATAATCTGGCAGCTGGGTTCCCGTGGGAGAACACCGTTCAATCTCTGTCGTCTGGCTCAACTTGAATATCCAATAAATAGCAGCTTAATATTACGTGACGGTATTCCTCTTTGATGTTAGAGTTTGGAGTCAACGTTTTCGAACTAAGGGGTCACTAAATTTCCCAATGGTAAATCTGAGTGGTTTGCTGTAAATAAAAGAAAAACAAATCTTACACGACGATTGCCTGAGTAGATGGAGAGGGAGTTTCAAGATTTGAGTGTGTAGTGTAGTGTATGTATCTAAGTACTAGATACAGTACACTGTCTCACGCACATAAGCGGTAAACGGTCATCTGTCAGTTGTTATCTGTCAGTGTCAACTATGATAATGGTGACACTGATATCTGTCATTGGCCAGCTATATACGTAGAGCAGCTATGCAAGTCGGATGAAGTACACGAGTCTGACGGTATATCTAGAGATTGGCGGACGGGTCGTGGAGGGTGGGAGCTTGGTGTATCAGTGAGCCAGTGAATAGTGCATGTTACATTTATTTATGTATAGGATTTTAAACTTTCTTGTTGTAGTTTTAGACTTAACACTTACAGGGTGTAATGCAACGAACTACGTAGTAATTTACCTTCCCAACGTTTCAATCCGGTTGCACGAATCATGGTCGCGGGCAGACTGGAGGCACTCGGCGTCGTCTGGCCGGTTGAGAAGAAATGTTTTCTTTTACCCGCACTTCTTTAACAATTTTGTCACTCGTACAGTCAGCTCGACAAACTACACTAACAGTGTCCGGGTTTCTCACTAACGGCATAGCCCACGATTTACACTTCGTTAACACTGGGTTCCATGACGATGACAAATGGAATCCATGTTCTCTATTGAAATTCTTATATTTCTTAATTTCAAAGGCTTCATGTATTAATCTTGAGTAGTAATGACGAACGGTCGAGAGGATTTTAGGATCATGTAATGTCATCCAGTGGTTAACGCCTGAATTTAATAAGTGTTTTGCTATCGCGGATTTGCTCGTTTGTCGATTCTTAACAGCTGCGATAGTTCTTTGACCCTTTCTGCGATTGTACGTCTCTTTGTCCTATGTAGGAACTACCGCAGCTGCAATCGATTATATATACTCCCGGTGTCTGCAGAGGTATCACGTCCTTTGGTGAGCGTATCTCCTTCGTTACTTTAGACCACGGCTTATATACAGTCTTGATGGAGTATCTGGGGCCTTATTCAGCTTTTTCAATTGCAGTTCGATCGTGATTGAATTGGACGATTTTGACGTTTAGCCCATACTAGAACTGTCAAAACCCTGCTATATCAATTACGATTGTGATACGATTTGGTTAGCTGAATTAGGGGCCTGTTTAGTACTGTTCCAATTTTATCCGTAATCCCTTTCACATACGGGAGAAAAGCTGGTTCTCGACTCACCAGTGGTGACTTATCCCTCTTGATTCTTTTTTCCATGCGTCTCCTCGACACGTTGTAGCCGTTTCTTGTCAGTACCTCCTGAACATGCTTCAGCTCAGCTCCTAAATGCTCAGAGTCGCATAAATTATGTCCTCTGTTAATAAGTGACGTAGCGACTGCTTCAAGATGACGAGGGTGGTAATGTGAAGAGGCATGCAGATATCTGTCCGTGTGAGTTGGCTTTTGATAAACTGAGTGTGCCAATGTTCCATCCCATTTCACTGTCACCCAAATATCAACATTTATTTAAGTAACTTACAGAGTGTTCTGCCACTACACACAAAATAGATATATTTTAATTTGATTGCATATTTTGAGAACTGATTCTATTAGGCATAGTACAATGCAATTTTAACAAAACTATTAACACTATTTAAATACAATTCATTAGATAATAGATACATACGTGGCTTAATATGTGATGCCCTGTATGTGCATGGTAATATACATATGAGGGCTGGCCAAGTTTAATTATTATCACATACCTACTTATATAGAATTAGTTAAAGAAAAACAACATTATTAACTTGAAAAACCTAACACTCACTAACAAGAATATTCTGATTAAAGACATGTTGAAAAATGTTTATTTGTTATGTCTATTTTTCATTAAATCGCTAATAATTATAATAACTATTAATAAATATTAACATTTACCAGTCAGAAATATCTTCATGGCTGGTTGGCTGTCATGGCAACAAGAGCGGTAAAAATATATATAAAAGTACATTTGACAGCAGTGTATGTTACTTAAAAATTTGCATAATTGACATTTTTAAATGAAAAAAAAAACTAGTTAAAACATAGGGTTAAACTATTTAGTAAACGTAAAAAAGCTACAAATATGCAAGAAATCCTGTTTATTTTTGTATTTTACCTTTGCTTAGGCCGTGGACACATGTCTGCGGTGCGGCACATCACGACCGGTGGCAAACATCATTCCGAAATAACAGTTTTTGCCTTGATTTGGACCGCGAAAGACGCACTCTGCTCTTGTTGCTGTTGAGACGACGAATGAAGTAAAAACAAAATCAAAGAAAATATTGAGTGAATCCATACCTTTGATTAATGAATAATGATGGAGGTCATTTTAAGAGGAAATATGAAGCGCTGAAATTATGCAACGGCAAAAACGCGGGCGCCGTACCTTCTGCCGATGGCGGCGCCGGTGCCGCACCGCAGACATGTGTCCACGGCCTTACTTGTTACCTTGTTACATACAGACTGGCGTAAAACTAATATTGCTAGAATAGCGCTTGTTTGTCGTTCATATTTAGTTCCCTTCTAGGAAATCCATTCCTAGCATACACAAATAAATCTTTATCCAATAAAATTATTCAAAGAATAAAATACTTTTTGCAGACACTGAAACTAATTTTGCTCGCGAGAAATACACGTGAATACGACCCACACACATCCTGTACGATTCTATTTTTACCAAGTATCGGAGGCTGCGTCGAATGTCACCAGATACTATTAAAGTCTCCCTTTTCAAAGAAGAAAGGTTTCCATTCCAATAAGGTAATGAAAGTGATTTTTCCCGTACTTCAGTCGCCTCTACTAAAGTTCTTCTTTTTTGCATGTCTGAAATGGTATCTATCTAGCATTGCTACATAAAATAAGTTAGTGCAGAAGACCAGCTCTTGTAAGTTTCTTTTACTATTTTAAATAAAATTATTGCTTGTCAAAAAAATATGTTTATTTTTTATTCTGACCTTATTAAATATTCTTTAATATCGATGTATCAACCATAAAATCTTAAGAATACAATATTATCCAATCATCAACCAAATCCATTAATTATTCTTAAAACAGCAAAGTTTATTATTTAGATCACTTCCATTCTGAAGTAATATAACGAAGTACCAGACAAAACCTTTTTAACAGAGGTCACTTAGACTTTCCCAAATGACGAAAAGTCTAGATTGTTCCGTATTGGACATCAAACTCTGGACCATTTCCGCTCAAAAGGAACAAGCACCAACCTGGATAAAAGCTAGTTAAAATAATTAATGTCAGGGCAACAACTTTTTCTTGACTACACTTTCGAAGAGGTGCGTTTGTCATTGGAATACCTAATACAAGTATCAACTGCGATTGATTGTTTGCTGCACATTTTTCGTATGATCCTCTGTACTGGTTTTGCCTGCCCATCGAAGTGAACCTTCTGCATCAGTATGCATTTCAAGCTTCAGTATAAATAGCGTAGTGTAAATGCTGGTTCCCATCGTAAATCAAGGGAGATTATCTTTGGACGCGTCTTCTCGCCGCATGTTTTGCTGTGCATGAATTATTTATGCTATTGAGCTGCGTTTTATCTGTATAAGTATGTTTTGATGGATATTATATGCAGTTGTGTTTCAATTTTCGTGTTTTATGTTTTAGCATAAGAACTTTTGTTTAGGAGTGACGGAATGTTTAGTAAGCGAGATATATTCAGATTAATTAATGATTTTCCGTATTCTGAACAACGGCATTGATTAGCAGTAAGTTAAATTGGCAACTATTTGATTAATGACTTTAGCCCTTAAGGTTAGGGTTAGCCTCAATGATATTTAAAAAGTATAGATAGGTTATGCCCTTACAAAACTATCGAAATATATGTGCCGCTTGCGAACAACTGCACACATGCATAATTCTTATTTTGTCCTTGTCATACTCGTGAAAAGAACAATTACTTTCTCTTTCATGGATTTGAAAAGACGTCACAATTGTGACGTTTTAGGGACGCATATTGAGAGCGCATGTAACATATCTATTACTTTTTAAATACCATTGGTTAGCCTGCAAAAATTAAGACAGTATCATATTACATCGTAGCCTATGATTAACAAAGGATTTTAAATTGTCTTTCTTAAACTGGTACACTGAGAAAACGAGACGGTTAAATGCAGCCGTATAATTGTTATCTACAACCAAGTAAATTGGTTACGATACAGCTTACAGTATAATTTGCTAATAGCAACCGTGATAACTCTGTTACGCTTAGTTATAACAGAGATTCTGCTATCATTCTAATATACTTTTTGTATTTAGTCCTTTTAACACATAAACTGTTAATATTAACAGAGCTTAACGGTTGTTTGCAGCATATTTACTTTAATGTTAGCATGCTTACACTGTTAATATTAAACGAAAGCACGGTTGATTCACGGTATTTTGAGTAGTTGAAATCGACAGTTTTAACTGCAACTGCAACTAACAGAGTATTATGCTATTTTTTACAGTTTTACAATAACCGTATCGACTCGGTTGTTACTAGCAGAGCATATTTGATAATTTTAAACGAGTATTCGGTAGGAAACAGTTTTGCGACTAGCAGAGTAAAGATCGCGTTTTGCTAACCGCCCGTTTTCTCAGTGTGATGTAAAAATTTAACAATTTTCGGGGTTTACTGCAACCGAAGTAATTATTTTAAGATAAATAGTATTTATCCTTCCCGTTTCAATTCGATCGCAAGAATCATAGTGGCGGGCAAACTATTAACCTTTAAATATTTATTGCGGTACCATGTAAAGTGTTAAGTCATAAGTTAATTACCAAGGTATAAAGTTTTTCTGTGCGTTATTCTAGTAGTTGCCTTCTAACGTGTTCAGACATGCAAGCGGAGAAGGTTTTCCGTGTATCGTCGGCAACATTTAATTTGGTTAGTGACTTATGTATCTTGACGTAAATAAATAGTTACAGATACTTGGAAACATCCATCGCACGATATGAAAAGGATGGTTTTTCCGGTTCATCGAAAGGAAAGTAAGTAGGTATATAAGTTATTTGTTTTAGGGTTTTTAACATATTTGTTTTTATCATCATCACCAGACTATATTAGTACACAACTGGACGTAGGCATCCCAAAAAGGAGGGTTCTAAAAAAATTAATAGACTCAGGCATTACTTTGCGGAAATCCATAACTAAATATAGATTTTGAAAATAATTTTGTTAATGATTTTTGTCGAAGTGCAGCGAAGGCGACAACATATCCTGAGGATGATACGTGAAGTGGCAAATGCGTCGAGGTTTTTCTTAATCGGTGTTGGGTACTAATAATTGCATTATCTGTACTGCATGCATTTTGTAGAGAGGGGTTTACCTGCATGAAATAGTGCTTGCTCATTCAGTGATAGTAAGGTACCTAAGCCGGTGTTAACAAGCGGAAATTATAAGCAAAATAATTTTCAAAATCCATATTTAAGGAGGATTCTTCC
The DNA here is from genome assembly GCA_949315895.1 of Anania crocealis. Classification (NCBI taxonomy): domain Eukaryota; kingdom Metazoa; phylum Arthropoda; class Insecta; order Lepidoptera; family Crambidae; genus Anania; species Anania crocealis. The sequence continues at coordinate 7,581,418 of OX438856.1, forward strand.
ATAATCGCCACTCTTGGCAGGCGTTGGCAAACGCAGTAACCAATGCATATTGTAGTCTAGTAATACTTCTATAGTCGCTTTCTAGGGCAATCTTAAGAAAATAAAGAGAGCTATTCATCCACGATATCACGATGCAATACTCCAAAATACCGGAATCATTAGAAAACATTACCAGATTTAGAATAAAATTTCTATATTAATGAAACAGTTTTTCCGCATTCTTTTATAAAATGCATAAAATCAAGTATGCATTAAACCCTATTAAGTCTTTCATTAGTCAAACACAAGGTAACTCAACAATGTTGCACGTATGAGTCTTATTTGATGAAGGAAATCCAAAACCTTTTTACCAAAGAAAAGTATGAAATTTGACCGACATACATTTTGATAACACCTAAACCCACACTTTTATGGATTAAAATTGTTTTTTTGTTTAAAATTTAATAGAGGCAACGTTAAGCTATACCTAACGACTAAAACGTATAAAATAGGTAAATGAACAAAAAAACGCCTCATTAGTGTTCAAAGAGTTCTTTGTTGTGAACATTTGGCGCTATCTCCGCAAAATATCATTACAAAAACCGTCTCACCAATAGCAGAACACAAAATTCGCACTTATACTGTAATCAACAGGGACATGCAAAACGAGATTTATCTCGCAGAGCACGTGTCCCGCGGTCCGTACATTTAGGATGTAAGCCGGAATTTATGGTCACCGAAGTACGATAAAAATTGTATCGCAAGCTTATTTATCGTGTCGTACTGCCATTTTTCGCGTTTTTATTCTCGTACCGACTCTTATCGCGGCTGATTTGTCGGGATTGGAACCCGAAGTGGTAGCTGACTTCATATTTCGATTATTATGACGCCATAAATTATGTTTGTTACAGCTTTATCGTTTCGACAAATGTCTGTATTCAGACATCAAAGTTACTGTAAAATATAGAGTTTGCAATTGGAATTCGTCTTTTCAAATGCAAATACGGATAAAAAACATTTAAAAATATTCGCTACAAATTTGCTTTTAGTTTTGCAAGTAAAGTTTACTTGAATTGACAGAATGCAAGTTCTATAAAATACTTTATTTTAGCCAAATCATGCCTAATGCTGAGCATAGGCCTTCTCTGAGAATCACCACAATGATCGATCCCACGCCACTCATATCCAGCGACTTTCTGCGATCTTCGGTCCTCCTGGCGGAGGTCCTACAGTATGAAATAGTCGTCCGTTGCGCGGCAGCCATTCCAGAACCTTTAGCTCTATACTGGGTGGACACATACGAGTAAGTATAAAATTTACTAGGTAAAATTTCTGTGTGAAATATTTTATTCACAGTATAATGAATAGTTTTAAGGTTATCTTTAAAATACACTTTAGTTACCTAAATAATTTCCTAGTTTCCGAGTCAATTGGCTAACTTACTTAGTTCAAGCTCATATACCGATAGCTGCTCACCAAGAGGCTTATCCAAAGTGTCAAATAGTCGTCCACTGCGCGGTCACCATTCCACGACTTTTTGCTGCAACTGGGCGGGATATAGAACAAAATTAACAAGCTCATATTTTTGTATATAATAAAATACTTTAGTGCAGTGTACTGAATAGTTGTAAGGTTATGTTTAAAGTACACTTTAGTTAAAGCATTTCCTGATGGTTTTCGCAGTGGAGTCAATTAGCCAGCTTACTTAGATCGGGCTTATATACCGATAGTTACCCATACAAAGGATCCAGCCCAGACGGCTCATATACGCTCACGAATATATTCATGAAGCAAAATTAATTAGAGACCCCAGCTATCTCGACTACACACGAGTTTGGGAGCATTTTCAGGTTTTCTAGGGATTTTCATTGCGGCCTTAGCAGTCTGCGGTGAGGTACGATTGAAATTTTTCGAGTGGAAACGACAGGGTTTACAATGCAATAAACTTTATTAAACTGGAAGCGGCTAGAAACTAAACAAATCTATGAAGTAGCGAACCCGACTACTAATTGGTGATTGTCTATCGATAGTCCAGCAAAGTATACCTAGATTTAAGGATACCCACTGATTGGTGCACTCAAGGCAGTAATTTTAATTTCTTATTAACATATCCTATGCGATCATTAACTGTTGAAGCACATGCCATTTCCTCAAGAAAATCATACTTTTTTATTAGGCTATGGCAACTAAATTGATAACTATTTCTTTCATCCTGATTCTTGCACCGGAACATTAACCAGTTAAACTTAGCTGCTGCAGCAAGTAAGGTCTGACCACACACATGAAAGTAATATTTTTTCTTCAAATTAACACTAACTAGGGTGTTCCTTGATTTTAAAAAAAACCTAGCTTTCAATTTAGAAACATTTAAAATGAATTATTAAATTAAACAAAACTTTAAATAACATTAATATTATGTGACTTATTTATTATCAAGTCGTTTCTGAAAGATTTTTGAATGACCGGGCTTTATCGTTTTTTTTCATATTTTTCTCTATCATAACAGCTTTATATGAATGCAATAAATTAAAAGTTACTTAAGTAAAAGATGAACAAATGCGTTAGAGCAATCGCCTTTTAAGCGGTAAGTTGTGGGTTCAAGCACCCACTTAAGGCAGTCGATATGTTTATTTTAAAAAAAAATTACGACCAGCAATTTATTTGCTGAAAGACAATACTAAAACTGTTCCATAAACTTCGCTGGTTCATAGCGTAGAACTTTGAATACATTTACGACACAAACAATGTCCTGGTATCTATCACCAGGTAAGCTGAATGTTTAAGTGCTACGAAATTTTTATTCAAGTAATTGTATTTTCAATAAACAAATCCGTTTGTGTAACTAACCTATAACATTTGTATCGTAAATGTCGCATCCAGTTTGTATTTATCCATACATCGCCAGTACTTTAGGGTTCAACACAATAAATAAACTGTGGGGACACGCCACTGCTGTCTGCAGCAATGGCAATTGAAATTTTATCCCGGCTTTACTCCCCAATACTCCAATAAACTCACGCGAAATAAACAAAATATCTGTAAGCCGAGTGGTTAAATCATGAGCTTGTAATTTTATGAAAATAGCCACTTGGGATAGTGAAGTTCATAGCGGGCGGCGCTCGTAGGAATATTGCTGCCAAAAATGAATAGAGATTTTATGCTTAGATATTCGCTTCTTGTAAATATAAATTATGTTTAGTTCAAGTCTAGTTTAGTGTCAAAATGTTTAGCAATAAAAAAGTGGAAGGTTTTCAAATAGATAAATAGCTATGCACCGGCAAACAAGAAAGCGGTGCATGGTCGTACCACTAGCCGAGTATTTCCTTGCTCTAATAGAATTAATAATTAGAAATCCATATGAGAACTGAGTTTCTGCAAGTAAGCAGAAACAATTTCGAGAAGGAAGCCGATAACAGGATTCAGTTGGGTTGCTGGATGGCTACAACCATTCCGGAAGCTACGTCATGTTTTCTTGTCGATCATACCCCAAAGCCTAAAAACAAAAGTTTTTGACTAGTGAGTCTTATCCGTGGTGACATGCGGAGCTGAAACGTGGACACTGACGATGGGACTGGTCCGCAAGCTAAAAGTTGCTCAGCGAGCTATTGAGAGAGCTATGCTTGAAGTATCTCTAAGGGATGGAATCCGAAATGAAGTAGTTCGACAGAGAACCAAAGTTACCGACATAGCTACTTGTATAAGCAAGCTGAAGTAGCAGTGAGTAACGATGGAGTAATCGAGTTCCGCAGTGGAGACCGCGCATGGGCAAACGTAGTGTTGGACGCCCACATGCTAGATGGAGCGACGATCTTCGCAAGGTGGCTGGAAGCAACTGGATGATCAAAGCTCAAGATCGAGAAAAGTGGCGTGCATTAGGAGAGGCGCATGTCCAGCTGAGGACTGCCGTAGGCTGATGATGATGGGAACTGAGACAATCGACATATCTCGAAGAATCGCTGAGTTTAAGTAACAGCAGGCGGCACAAATAGCAACAAAGAACAAAGTGATTCTAAAATAACAACTGTGCACCGGATGACAATCTGTCGGTCGAGCACACACAAAGTGTACTAGCACGGGACCAAATGGCGTGGAGATCCTTGGGAGAAGCCGACGTCTAGCATTGAATGTCGTTTACCTGAGATGGTGACATGCATAATGACAAATAATGTACTACCTGGTACCTATTGTCTCAGCCAAGCGATAGCCACTGCTGGGCATAGGCCTGCTCTAAGGATCTTTATGTTGATGGGTCCCGCGCCTCCTACATTCGATGGGTCCTATGACTTTTTATACTCTACTGATCGTCGTCATGAGCTCGTTTGTTATTTTAGAACTAATAGCGAGGTATTTGTTTGTACACCGTAGTGTAAGTAGGTAAGTGTTTTTTTACAGCTGAAGTAGGATCTACGACTTTTATTTGTAATTTTGTAATAGGTACCTAAGTAGTGTCACAGATAAGATCATTTAGGAGGTATTGTACTCGTAGGTGTAATAATTTATGCAAAGTGTTATAATTTTCAGCAACGCCTAAGGATTCCTTTCCATTGATACGGAGCTAGATGGAAAGGAGTGGAGTGGATGGTAACGTAAGTAAATAACTTTCATTTATTTCAATCAGAAGAAGAATAATAGATTTTTAAATTAAGTAAATACGAGTACTTGTAAACTTCGTATGTCCTAAGTGTATAGCACTCGGTTTTGTTATAATTTACACACCGTATTTTATTTACAGGAAACTTATAAATGGAGACCAACCCTACATACCTATTTGTAACTTTCCAATCTAACATCAGATAAGTAATCTCAGCCGCAGTAACTGATAGCTTACAAGCCATTAGGGTAGTCTGAATACAAAACTGCGGTTGAACCATTCAACTCGCATCCAATTCTCGCTAATAGCTGCAGTCGTTAGGATATCGAGCAATATTTGCATTGAAATAACGTACTAGTATCTTTGATTACTGTTTAGTTATTAATTTTGGGTCCAACAACCCTTCTCTTTCTGCGGAATACGTAAAGGGCGACTAAAGGACGGGCAGCAGCGTCTTTTTTTAATTACTGGCCAAACTCTGATCGCCAATTCGCCTGATAAACGTTGCGATTATATACAATGTAAAGCCTAGTGCTAACTATGCTTAAGATCCTAAGAGCGGGTGTAGGTAGATATGAAAATCAAACTCAAATCTGAATGACGTCGTATATAATTCGGACAGCGATTAGGCCCATACAATGTTTAAGCAGAGAATAACAGTTTTTTTTTTTCCGGACGGACCTATCACTGAAACCTTATATACCTAGAAGACTTTATTCAGTTAAACCAGGTGGAAATTTGGCGAGCGCTGAGGGCTCTCAGCCTAGGTCCGCTAGCGGTCTCCCAGTGCGGCCGAAAACGAAGCAAAGTCTCAGGGTCGCTCGCACCGGGGCCCATACTAGCGGGCGTGATCGGGCCAGTGTGGGGTGCAAAAGGCATCTTACCAAATGGTGAACCCACCATTGGTGGCGCCGCAAAATCACGGTCGGGCTCCATTCTGGCGGGCCCGATCTGGGAGGGGGATCGGACAGCATGACATTAGTTATGCTAGCGCGCAGGCTTATTATGGTTGGCTACAATGCTCCCCTCCAGACATAGGCTGATGGCTGGCATGGCTTGCTCGGTAGTGGGCGCGCTGTGCGGCAGTTGGCAAGGAGGGAAGTGACGAACTGCTCGGCTCGGCTGGCTGGTCGGCGACATCTAAGTATCAGCGCGTTACACCAAATTCTCCTTTGGAGAGGACTGTGTTGAGCAGTGGACTGATAAGAATAGGCTGGTGGTGATGATAATGATGATAGTAAATTTCGAGAAAATGTAGGTACTAATATTAGTATTTTGTAATGTTTTTTGGGTAAGGTTCACCTCTAAAGGAAAAAGAGAGTAAATGATCACTTCGTTGTCCGTCTGCCTGTCTAGATGTCCGCCCGTCCAGACTTCAGATAAACTTTTCAGTGATCAAGACCATTTTTCTCAAGAACGCGTAGAGGAATAAAATAAAACTGATATCAAATACGGAGGTCTTCGGCCTCTTGCAGCTGCAAAAAATCAAACCCTTAAGTCTTAAGCAATTAAAATAGCCGTTTCTGAAATATTCGTCAATGGAATCAAATTCATGAAATTTGCCAAAACACAATAATAGTAGGTAAGAAAGTGTAGGAGAAATCCAAATACCGCAATTTTCTTTTGTATTGTGTGTGATAAACACTTATTTCCGTTTATCTAATTTACTATGTCTGTCTTTTACGTTTTCAAACCTAAACTGCTCTTCCTACAAAATTAGATTAAATTTTAGAAAAATGTATAAGGAAATTTTGTAACCTAATCCAAACAGAACATATTTTATTAGTTTCTTGAATTTAGAAACATTACACAGTAAAATATATTTTTAAAAATATCTGATCTTGAGTCTTTAGAACCCATGACCATGAACGCTAAATTTATTCCAACGAAACAAATAAGTACTTTTGTAAATCTTGCATTTCCAAATAATTATTTACTAGTTTGACAAAGTTTATCATGACATAAAAGCGTACCCTACCCTAATCTTTATATCATTTCGGTTTTCTGAATAATCTGCATCAGAAGATTCAGAGATAAATAAAACTCCAGATTGAAAATGAAAATATCGGCTTCGCTGATTTATTTGTCGTTTTGCGACCTCAGGGCAAAATGTTCAATTTTGTTTCAGAATAGAATGAATAATATCACGCAAAATAGCTGGTTTCATTTCAAAGCAATTTTATTAATCTTATATTTTTATGAATTGGTATGAGCATCAGTTGTTTCGAAGTTAATACAAAAAATATAGCTTAAAAGTATTACGTCCCACTAATACTATATTCTATAGATGCATAACTTAGAATCTATGGGTTGATGACATCAATGGATGATTAAAACAATTAAAAACTACTGAAAACTGAACGTATTTTGATAAAAGTTTTAATTCTTATTGATAGGTATTATTGTTTAGACACCAGGATAACATAAAGGTGACTTGTCCATAAAATCCGTGTAATTCCTGCGAGAACACGGTGTAACAGTTGTATTTTGTTTGCAGTTAGAGTATCTTTTTTTCAAGCACATATTACTTGTTTCTTTCTGTATTCAATTCAAAAGTCTACGTGATCAAAGTTGCGAGCAAAAGCGAGTAATATTTATTTATGTGTCAGAAATTAAAGATAATTATTTAAGTAATTTTTTTTTTATGATTTATGATGGCATAGGCTCTTATGCCTAAAAGTGGATGATTTGATAAATGGATGGCAGATATACTTCAGTACTTTAAACTTAGAGCTCAGTATTGCTACAATGAATAAATAAGTTAGGGTGATATAAATAAAGGTCACTCGGCTAAAGCTTTCACTTTGATTGTATATGGATGTCATTTGTCTTTTTTCGTTTCTCGTTTTTTCCGTTATTAGTAGGCATTGTAATATTTTTTTCTTAGATATGTCAACTTTCAGTTTCAAACTGTCTCAAACCACATCAATTTGTATTTTCTTTTGAAATACTAAAGAGGCTTGCGGTGGCAAAATATTTACACAACTATTTGAGTTCTGTTTTTTTTTATTTCAAGCGTATTTTTTAAAAGGCGCATTGAGTTTATATACTCAGTTTGTCTATACGTATAACCTAAACACATAACTTTTTACGGGACTATCGATTTAGGTGAGTTTTCTTGTTTGATAGGGTAGTACTTTAAAGTTGCTTTAAATATGAAATGAAAAAGATCACCGTATTTGTGTCGTTGCTGAACTAGAAATCGTCATGTTACTGGCTGAAAAATATAAATTAGTCATTAAGTTTTTTTATTACTTTTTTAATAATAATATAACTTTTTCATCATCATCAGTCTACATATTAAGTCCACAGCTGGACATAAACCTCTCCAAAAGCGGTTTCGGGTCCATTCCGATTTAATTGCTACACTTCGCAGAGCGAGTTGGCGATTGCAGTTTGACTAAAGGTGTAGTGAAGACGCAGCTGCCCGTCTTTATTTGATGGTATTTCTTTAGCCACTTGCTAAGGCATCTATTATATTTTTTTGCAATGCTCGAAAGATTTGTTCAAAAGTTTCAAGCTATCAACATTTAGCTGATGTGGACGTTCTATTTTGGCTTCGAAGTGTCATCTTATTTTTTTCAGCCTACACTTGTTTTTCTTTCAAACATTTAGATTATTTTTAAAGTTAGAATTTTCAAAATTATAATTGTAACGTAAATTTACACAAAGTAAAGTTTCAACAACCTTACATGTTTATGTTTGTTATGCATAGTGTAAGGTTTTTTGGGAAACTGTTAACTTAACTGTGGGTTAAAACCCGTTACTAATTATTTATCTTTTCCTTAGTTTTGGACCTTAACAGTAGTTTTTAATACGTACTCAATAGATTTATTTTAAAGTTTACAAATGGTTTAAATATTTTCTAGTTGCTAAGTATGTTTTGTAATTTGAACAGAGCTGTAATTAGTTTTGAAGGACTTCACAAACTCAGCAAAACTAATTGTATTTTCAGATTCCACTAAATAGTTGAGAGTTCGGTGACGAAGACATTTCCAATTAGTTTACTTGAGTTTAAGTTCGAAACTTAGCTTTGATTTGGTTACATTAAAATACTTAAATTGCTTCTTCAACGTTAAAGATCTAAAGTTCTGAAATAATTAATAAAAAATGATAAGTTCCCAAAATAAACGAAGTAAATTTACAGTCATCTAAAAAAAGGAAGAGGTTATTTATTCGATGCAGTTCAATATTATTAATTATTTATATTATTAATAATAATACTAATAAAACTGCAGGGCAGCTTGTGGCGAGCTGTTGGGCAGTAGCGACCCCACGGACCTGATTGCTCCCGGGAGTATCCCTGCTCCTCACCTCTGGCTTGCCTTCATTGGTCGGTCGGAGTGAACACTGACAAAGAACATATCTCCCACGTCTTGCTTGCCTTCACTGGCCGGCTTGAGTGGAGAGTCGCTAGAGCAGAAATGCTCGGAGGAAGGAAGTATGGCAGTAAGATGCTTGTAGAGATCTTGAATCTAGGGATTACCGGGATTGTCCTGAGAGTCGTGTAATACCTCTCCACTTATCAAGCACCTCAGGCTATGTTGCCCCCTTGTCGCTACGTCACTATGTGCTAGCGGCCGTTTTCGGGGGCCCATTAATCGAGTGTGCAAGTCACCCCCTGCCACTTTATCCATGTGAGTAACATAGATCAAGCAGGGGCCATAGGCCTTCCCCAGTCCCAGTTACCCAGTCTACTAGCACCCAAACCCATAGCTTAGTATCCTTTCTATCAATTTTCTGCAATAGTCCTGCACTAACCGGGGGTTGTCCTTAGACGCATTTATATAGTGTACAGGGATAATCGTCGGTTGGTGTCACATCACATTTTAAGATAAATGTCGTCTAACGGGCCTCTTCGAGTTGGCTTCGGCCCTTCGTACGCCTTCCAAAGATCCGGGACTCCATAGTTCCGTGATTGGGAAAAGACCAACATAATACTAATAACACAACAAAACAATTCACTTACAGCCCGTCCCAATAATCTATCTATCTCCAGTTTTGGCATATCGGAGATAGAAAACATCTTCTGTCTCTGATTTTGTCGCCCAGAGAAACAAAAACAAAAGTTGTTTTCTATCTCCGATATGCCAAAACTGAAGATAGATAGGTTATTGGGACCGGCCGTTAGTAGACATTGCTATTCCAAATACTCATAATCTCTATAAAACCATAACGGACAAAATTCACAAATACACAGAGCTAAAGGATGAAATACTCCTTATCTGGAAGATGGAAAAAGTATACATTATACCGCTAGTACTATCCAGCACAGGAGTTATTCCGAAAAATTTAATAACAGCACTACGCACGCTTGATTTGCCCGAATACACATACATATCTATGCAGAAAGCTGCAATACTTAATACCTGCCGTATCGTAAGAAAATTTTTGCAGAACGAAATATCAACTCAATTACTTTAGGAAATGAAACTCACTTGGTTAGGCCCGTGAGTTTTATTCACTCTACCGAGACTGATTAAAAGAACATTCTTTTTTTCACGCTCGAGGAAAACAAAAATAATAATAATTCTAATATTTGAAAAATGTCTAGAATGAAGGGCAGGCTTAATATATTTTATTATAATTATATTTATATTTTAATTTAAAACATGATATAATTGGCAACAATCTTGCAATAAACGACAATTATCACGTTGTCAACTTAAAAATGGCGACTTTTCAACCGACGAAAAAGTAAGGAAAGCTGAATTCAATGCCTTCAAAAATTTTAATATCTACTTATAACCTCGTGAAACTTTTAACTGGGTTGAGCGATGACCACGAATTATTTATGTTCAAAAATAATCTCAATAAAATTTAAAACAAAAATATCCCTAACACATTATTCTCTTATTAAACTTTTATTTTTACAAAATATCTACTGATGAATGATAGAAGTCAAAAGAAGAAATTTTTAGTCGCTACTAAACAAAAATCTGTGATCCTCATCGTCTCGTGTAAACCTTTAATTTACCGAGATACGACGTCCTTTGAATCAACCTATAAAATATTTATGCTTCATGTATGCTTTTGAAAATACCAATTTTAACGTAACTTGAACAACATAAGCAATGAAGATAGAGTTGCCGTATACATTATTCATGCATCACTCATAGGTGGCCGTAGTCACCTCCAAGATAATCTACAGTGATTTATGTTGGCGGCGTAGACGCGTGACGGTTTGCGAACAGTTCGAACAAAACAGCCATCCCAATTCAGAAGGAGAACGTAAGATAAGTACTTCCTTAAAAGTAGGCACACAATCTTCAAAGTGTTACAAATCAACAATTAACAAGCAATAGCCTTTAATCATCTCACGGCACGGCAAATGCCTCTATTAAATTCAAGCAATGACCGATACAGGCATAATCACCATGTTATGCTCAATCAGTGTTTGTGCGGGTAGTATGGTGAAAGTATCTAGGCCGGTGTTAACAAGCGGAAATCATTAGCAAAAGAATTTTAACAATCCATAATTTGTTATGGATTTCCGCATAGTAACGCCTGAGTCTATTAATTTTATAATCACCATGCTTGCCAAATGCGAGTTTGTGATCACAACTCTTGTTTTACGACCTGGGGATCGAATCCAGGACCCCGATATCGTAGCCCGGTATTTAAACCACTAGACGATGGGACGTCAATCGTAAAGAGTTGTATTATAATATTGTATTATGGAAAAGTTTGGTTTTACTGGTTCTTTTATAACAACCAGCATGAACGGATTTACATTCAAACCACATTATTTTGTGATAATTGTAAAAAGTATCTTTGTGCTATTGTAATGGATTGGGACGTAGACTCTAAATGATACACAAGTCTTCCGTGTAATAGTCCTTTATTCACCAATGATGGCTAGTCTTATATCTATATATATAAAAATCAATTGCTGTTCGTTAGTCTCGCTAAAACTCGAGAACGGCTGGGCCGATTAAGCTGATTTTGGTTTTGAAATGTTTGTCGTAGTCCAGGGAAGGTTTAAAAGGTGAGAAAACATGGAAAAATTGCGAGGAAGATAGTAAAAACGTTAATTTCATATTCCCATATAAAATGCTCTACATCAAATTTTTCAGCCATTAAGTCAGTTTTAATGATGTTAGGATCAGGTGATATGAAGTACACCGGAATATATATAATTCTTCTGTGAGTGTGTATGTCACTGAACTTCTCTCAAACGACTGGACCGATTTTGATGAAATTTTATGTGTGTGTTCAAGGGGATCTGGGAATGGTTTAGATTCACAATTTTTGGGGGTAGGGTAGGGGTAGGGTATGTGTAGGGTAGGGTATGTGTAGGGTAGGGTAGGGTAGGTTAGGGGTAGTGTAGGGGTAGGGGTAGGGTAGGGGTAGGGGTAGGGGTAGGGTAGGGGTAGGGTAGGGGTGGGGTAGGGTAGGGGTAGGGTAGGGGTAGGGTAGGGGTAGGGTAGGGGTAGGGTAGGGGTAGGGTAGGGTAGGGTAGGGGTAGGGTAGGGGTAGGGTAGGGTAGTAAAATATTAAAATTTTATAAAATATATACAAACCTAAATTTTTACCCTTTTACCACCAACCCCTATTTTTTGTTAGTCATTTTAGTAATTTAATCATTTTTATGGCAAAACAACGTTTGCCGGGTCAGCTAGTACTATATAATAATACGTGACAAGAGAGGCAAGCGTGACTATCTTCAAGGAAGTTATTGTTTTAACTAATTATCACGTCCCGTAAGTACGTGATACAATTTGTCATCACATACCACACCTCCCTTGAAATGTTCAGGCATCCCTCCCTTGAAAGAAAAGCGTTAATTTTCTAAAAACTTCAAATGGACCTAAATCATTTAACTTATTACAATTTTCATTCCTAAATTTAATATAAAATCTCTTTTATTATATCTATACATAATTTGATTTTTACAATTTATTTCAAAATTATTTTTCCTATTCTGTTTAGAAATAAATAAATTATTATATACTGAATCGTAATTCGGATACAATGGACAATGGATAATTGTCATATACATTTATATATCGATTTTACTAACCAAATTACTAGGTACATTACAGATTTTCTTAAAAACTAACTTATACGGGAAGTACTTAGTACTCGTATTTACAGAAGTATTATATTATGCAAAACACAAAGTAAATTACAAACATTTTATATAATGGAATTAATAATTTCCGTTACATATCCAGTCGCAATTACCTTGGAAATACCCTAAGGTAAAATAAAATAGTCATATTAGTTACCAAAAAATAATTATATAACACGTAATCAGTCAACTTCGGCATTACCGACACATAAGTTATGTCATGACCGCAGTAATTCCTTATATTTAACAAAGTTTTGGGCCAAAATTTATATATAACTTTTATTGAACCCATTTTTAATGACAACTTCGTCAATACTATGTCTTTTACATAATTCTATCAGGTCTCCTATCGTTGCGTCTCGGCGCACCTCCGTTAGTAGAGATTACTGATCTATATAATTAGCAATGTGTAAAACATGCTTTTTTATTTTTTCTCATCTTCACAAAGATTTGACATGAACAAATACAATTCTATCAGGTCTCCTATCGTTGCGTCTCGGCGCGCCTCCGTTAGTAGAGATTCCTGATTTTAATAACTATCAAAGTCACTACATATTAGCACTTTTTGCTTTATTTATTTAAAAGTTTGATATTAACAAATATCTAATCTTACATCACTTTGTGATTTTTCAAATAATAACAACAAACAACTCTTGGTTGCCTATAAAGTCAATAGGAAGCTCCTAATATTCGCTTCTAGAAATGTGGGTTTAACATTCATGGCTCGTTTCTTTGAACGAGTTACAACTCCCACAAAATTAATATTTTTAACGAAATATCCGATTTCGACATTCAAGTACTTACATAGAACTTTAATTAGTTAGGCACATTAACACACACTGTAACAAATTATTGGTACAAATTTACCTTTCAAGGTAATTCACTTATTTGGGCCTATCATCGGTCCCTTATACTTAATACACATTTAAAAGATACAGAATATTTATTTACTGTCGAGTTTTACATTTCACTACGACATTTTATTCCTTAACCCTTTGCTATCATTTCGAAATGCATAGCCTAATTAACTGTACCTTGTACCGTTGTTATTTCAAATATCGTAACATTCATAACGAGTCCCCTTTTTAAGATCCTAGATCTCCAACCGTTTCCATAGAGATTTCTCGATTACACTATGATTTAAGTGAAGGATTTGACTACGTATTGTACTACTCGTGTGTATTCTACCTTTAATCATTTCTCTTTGAGATACCTTACTTTACAAATACCTATATCTAACCGACATAAACAAAAAAATCGTCTACGAAACCGATAGAAATCGATCATTAAATACGTTTCGAGCCCGTCGCGGCAAGAAAGTAAAATTAATAATTACCATTTATAGTACAATAAATTACGTATAAACGCGAATTTCGACGAGTCAGCAAGGTCGGGGCCGTGCATTATTATGACTCAAACAAATTTCAGGGTCACGGTCAGTGCAGCAATAGCTTCACGTCATTCTAAACGTACGAGTATGCATTTTCTAGTTGAGATTACATTTGCAATTTTCAATTCCACAGCATCTATTCCTTTTTTTTTTCATAAGTCTAAATAAGTATATGTATTACATCAATAAGTTTATTTACATTTTAAAAATATGCTTTCTTTAAAAAAATACCAATTTCTGTATCATAAAATATCAAACAGATTATGATCCAATTTAAAAAAAAGTATGGTTTTCCATCCAACAAAATTAATTGGTAGCGTACACAAAAGTAAAAGATAAAAACCACATGAGTAATGTAAAATAAAAAGGAACAATGAAAACCTAAAGCATTCAAAATGCTTTCTTGGCAACCATATTAATCACAGTTATGTAACTAATAAATTAGGTACATTAAAATTTTAATTGGTTGGACCCATCTAATCATACTATAATTTTACCCTATTAAATTTACACTTAATACTAATTATAAAATTTAATATTATACTAAAAGTAAAAAAAAATACTTAAAACCCATCTTTTCCTGTATCTTCGTTCGCGATCCTTTGACACGGATGACACACCCGGCATCAACTCTTCCTCCATTACGACACCAACAACTCCCGGCAACCAGCTTAGCTTCACATCCATTGGAGCCAGCTCCAACAACACCCAGCAGCCAGGCACCGTCATTATCTTCTTAGTACAATTTTAATATTCGCCATATTGTTTAAAAAAAAAATATTGTCTCTAAAACTTAGACTGTTCACTTGACTTTAAAAAAAACTTATTTCTGATATTACTTAAATGCACAGCACTATAGATTTAATATACTACTGTTAGATTGGCAATGAAAAGAGACAGAATATAATGCAGCTATATGATAGAATGAGATAGATCACAAGGCCGTTCACGTACACGCTAGGAACCCGTAGTGTTTTTCTGAGTTCTGACGTCTGTCACGCGCAACACAATATTCCCTTTAGTTTTACTAGTTTCATTTTTATTATTGTAAAAAAGTGTCGAGTTGATGTATTTTCATTATGGTTACATGTTCAGTACCTGGAAGTAACTCATCTAAAAAAGGGAACCAACATAATTGTACATTTCACAGGTCAACACACAATCGCGATTATCAGCAGCAAAATACAATGTTTCAGAGCTTTGACTAAAATTTTGTATACTAATTGATAGGGCATTTCATCGGAAGAAGGATTTAAATTCATATGAAATCAATTAAAAATAATATCAAATACGTGAATTTCAGCAATTACTAACGTCACTTTTGTATTTAAGTGATCGACGTTGTCGATGATATCTTATCGACATTTCATTAGCTGACATATTTCACATTGTGAACCGCATACAGCCTAAATTGTTGAAATACGTTAGAAATGGTTGAAATTTCCTAATAGAAAAGAATGTTCGCCCAATAAATATTCGAGCATTTGCAGTTTATATTTGGACCCTAAGTGTTTTTAACACAGAGGCGTTCAGCCTGTAAAATTACGCTCTGGATCAATCTCCATATTTTCAAGCCCCCATCAATCCCCATTAGTTAAATATTAAATATATGTAAATTATTAAATATATTTAGTGTACGTTTGTAATATGTAATTGAAAAATAAATATCAGTTTTATTTCAACCTTGGCGATCGCGATCGCAAAATGAGGCAAAATTGTTAAATACTGGCAAGTAAAGCCTACGATTTTTTTTACAATAAATTGATTTTGTTCGGGGATAAGTAATTATAAAATAAAAAAACATATCTAGGTATTTACTTGCAGTTTTTTGGTGTTCTTATAATAATACTAAAAAATAAGTCACCGGCGTCAACGTAAACTGTGTCGATGGAATCGATATCGAAAGCAAGCAGACAATGCAGTACCTGCACTATTTATCTCACGCACATGCTCACTTTATGCACACTAGCGTAACCTAGTTTTGGTCTCGTTTTCAGGATTCAATTGCCAATCTATCATCTATATTAAATCTATGCACAGCACTGCCCAAAAGGCAGCACTGTCACGGTCGCCATGTAATGGATTGGGACGTAGACTCTAAATGATACACAAGTCTTCCGTGGAATAGTCCTTTATTCACCAATGATGTCTAGTCTTATATACTATACTAGCTGATGCCCGCAGCTTCGCGCGCGTGGTATTTGATGTGTTACAAAGTTTTCGTCACGACTCAACCCCCTCTCCACCACTCCTTGCCTACAGTGCCGAGGGTGGCCATCTCGGGCGAGGTGGTGGTGGGCACTTAATTAGACCCGAGTTCACCAACACTTAAACAGCCGGTAAACAAAGAGTCACGATTAATTTGACACAATTCCCATACAAAATATGTCAAATAATATTTTAAACGCTGTTTAAACTCTGTTTAAACTTAAACGTCTGTTGGTGAACTCCGGCCTTAGTGGGAGCCGATACGTCGTTGCCGGCTTACCAGGGCCCGTTGATACAATAGTTGGATGAAAGAGGCCTATTTAAACTATCGTTTTAGGGATCTGGTGTTGGTTCTCCTAGCGTACCGTGGTCCAAGCAAGAAATTTGAAGTACAATATCATTTGAAGCTTTAAAAACTGTCAATGCTGTAGTACAACAAACCATTCAAAGCAGCTTGCAAGGCTTTATACGAATATGATCAACACTGGCGTAGAGCCCTGTAAGAAGTGGCCCTGTGTAAAAAACCACATTCTTAATTTCCAACCAAGTAAGGCGATTTTACAAAGACAATTTGCTTGCATGCTACGTTTGGATAAAAGACCTAGATCGGACGGTGTACGATGACCTAGACGGTGTACTTACCAGCATCGGTGTAGAGCTTTGGAAAAGGCAGTCCTATGTCATTCTCCCTTCATAATCGATAGACGAAGTTTCAAGTACCTCAATATGATGTTACACACAAATAATGAACCACACAATTTTCCACCGTTTTTCACCCCTCAAATATTAATTTAAAAAAAATTCCTTATAAATAACATTACAAAATGTATGCCAAAAATCTGACGTAGTTTCACAAAACTTTTATGTGGGATGTGGGTTCGAGGCATGAATGGTAGAGGATGATCAGCAGGATAAATAGTGCTCAGAAACTTGACAGGATAGAGAACTGATTCGTCTGTACTGACCACTGTGTCTATAAATTGTTATTTATTTCTTCAGTTTCAAATGATGTAAGCGAAACATCATTAATTACTGCTGCTTGGTCATTAGCTAGGTGGTGGTAGCTATTCCTAAGTTAAACAACACGGAATTATGAAGTGAGGTGATTTTTTTCTCAACGTTTTATTTTCATGTTATAAAAGTGTATTTTTTTAAATATTGAGGATATTAAATAAAAAGATAATTTGGATGCGTTAGAAAGGCAGTTTCACTAAACAAACTTTGCCAGGACCTCAAAAGCGGTGCGTCCTAGAAAAAAAAACGTTACTAAATGGAAGTTTATCAAATTATCTTCTAAATGGAAGCTTGTCAAATGGTCTACCAGTCTATATTGATTTAATCCACCAGTCAGCTGCTTAGTGTTGTTGCAACATTCCTGGTACCTTTTTCTGCCTGAGATACGGGTCTATGCCCAGTTTATGAAGTATTTTTGTACTGCCTAATATAGTTGACAATGTCATATCAGTGTAATTCCATACACTTTTTTCGATGTCCCAATATTTGTCTCTACCGTATAAACAAAAATCGGCCAAGTGCAAGTCGGACTCGCGCACGAAGGGTTCCGTACCAGTGACTACGTAAACAATAGTAGGTACCTACATTAATTTACGGCCGGTCCTAATAACCTATCTATCTTCAGTTTTGTCATATCGGAGATAAATAACAACTTCTGTCTTTGTTTCTCGGGACGGCAAAATCAGAGATAGAAACTGTTTCCTATCTGCGAAATGTCAAAACTGGCGATAGATAGATTATTGGGACCGGCCGTTAGTTAGTGTAGTGCCTACCTGTTACCATTTATTGATAGCAAGCAAAAATAGGCAAAAAATTGCATTTTTTTTATGGGAGCCCCCTTAAATATTTATTTTGTTTTAAGTATTTGTTGTTATTGCGGTTGCAAAAATAGAACTGTCTAGCTATCGCGGATCTTGAGATATAGCTTGGTGACAGGCAGACGGACAGACGGACAGACAGCGAAGTCTTATTAATAGGGTTCCGTTTTTAACCCTAAAAATGATTAAGTTCTAAATAATAACATTCTTATAGTAATTACTGATATTTATTTTCTGAATATGTACCTAAATATAGATAAGACAGCCAATAGGAATTTTCAAGTTTTGTCAAATTTTCGTTACATAGCCTCCTTATTTCTTCGTCAACTTTGTCCTTCAGGACGTATGGAATACGTCGCGGCTAGATGAAAATTGATGTCACATTTTCTTGAACTACTACTTGAAAATTGGTGTTACATTTTCTTGAACACTAATTGAGCTTTATAGTTTGATATGCAAACAAGAGTTCCGTCATACACCATTGTTAAATCTTCAAGTAATCTGTCCAATTTTGAGTTGTTGATAGTTTACTAACTGAATGTTATCTAACTCCTCAAATTCTCTCAAGGATCCCATTGAGCACATAAATATAATATAATACGTTTTCTGATGTAATTCTGGGCTCAAAGATGTTAGAAACGTGTATTGCCTTGTATCGATATCATCACATCTGTTCAGTTTTAAGTAAGTATCCAACCGTTTAATGATGTTTTTGAATGTTTCGTCCTTATCTATTGGTACTGAGTTCAATTTAGATGTCCTAAGGTTTGTTTGTGGCCGACCTTTGCTCCTCAGTACCTTCTGCATACATGGAATTGTTTCGTGCTATCGAATTCAAACTCTGCAATTTTAGTTCAAGCTGTGTTGTAATTTCCTGATGTTTATTTATTCCTTCAATCTCATTTTCCAACTGTGGGTCATCAGTAATTTAATTATTTGCTGACGTATGTATCTCTTCCAAATTATTCTTAGTAATTTTGTACATTTGCCACTGGTCACTCACTAATTTTAATCCATAATCAGAAATTTCTCGTAGGGTTTGTATCTAGCTGCTGAATTTTATAATGCAGCCTTTAATGAAGTTCATGTACGTTTTAACTTAGTTAATTCATCCATTTCTATTGCCATCGCCTATTATTTAATTCTAAAATAATACTATTCTACACGGCTATTCTATTTGTAAGAAATGATATTTATTTTCTGATTGACACATTGAATGTCATAATAAACTAAGTGGAGTCAGAGAGTACAAATATGTAAAGAGTATGGATATGACGCGGAACCGAACAAACTTTGCCCCCATTTTTATCCCCTTTTAGATTAAATTTTCAAAAATCCTGAAAGACGTCATTCATAATTTCTAATCAGGTAGCTGGATACCAATTTTCATTGACTTAGCTTCAAAACTGACGGAGTTTCATACAAACGTATGGGGCCCTTTTTACCCCCTTAGAGGCGGAATTTCCAAAATTCCTTTCTTAGTGCTCGCCTACACTACAAAACGAAGCATGGTGAAAATTTTCAGATTTTAAATCCCAGTAGTTTAGGCTGTGCGCTGATATGTCAGTCAGTCAGTCATTAAATCAGTTTTCATTTTTATATATATAGATAGAAGATAGATAGATAATAATACGTGACAAGAGAGGCAAGCGTGACTATCTTCAAGGAAGTTATTGCTTTAACTAATTATCACGTCCCGTAAGTACGTGATACAATTTGTCATCACATACCACACTATTTAAAGGCACGTTATATCTCAAACAGCCAAGATAGACACAATGAATCGTATCTACTATCTTCTAAAAGTAACTTAAAGTAACTTAAAGTTCGGTTTGCATACCTATTTAGAATTTATAACAATAATCAAGCATAATCGTACCTCCTTTTAGTTACCGCTGAAGCCGTTGTAGATACAGAATCTTTGTTAAGAAATTTAATTTTGTCAAAAGAATTCCTGAGGCTGACGTAAACTTCCTTTACACCAACGTTCCAATCGGGTAAGTGACTACGAAACGAAATGGCCTATGACATTTTATTCTACGAAAAACTGTTTGAACCTTGTTTGAACCGTCTGATAATTTTTAGCTGTGCCCCGTATCAAGCGCTAGAACCATCTGCACTTACCGGCTTCCGCCACAGTATTAACTACACAAGATTTACTAAAATGAAAGGAGCTCCTCTATACATCACTATAAATCGCAGTCACGTAAATTGACTAGACTAGAATTGTCAGAAATTGAAACAAAAATGAAACGAAATAATATGCCACACATTTCGTTGATGCCAAACTGGAATTTACAGACAATAATCACACACCAACTCAAGCTTAAACTCAAATCAGTAAAGTTTTTGTGAAATAAGAGTTTATCTAAAATAGTTCGTATTGCTTTAAAACTTTCAAACTGAACGCTGTCTTTTAAATTCAAAGCAAATGGCTACAGATAATACCTATGCTATGCCATGTTAAAGATGTAGGTACCCATTAAGAAAACAGTCGAGAAATCTTCTAATAATCTTTCACTTTTTGATACTTTATACGAATAGGTAATAGGTAATACATCACTTTAAGACATACAATTAAAAAAATACCTCTTATAAGCACGTTTATGATCAATTTGTAAAAAGGTTTTCTATTTTATTTGTAGTTCAAGTTGTAAATCAGATAAAACGCATTATGTAGATGAGGGAAACCAAATGATATAAATCAAAAGCGAATGTATTGGAAAAGTAATGGAATTTCTCATTTATCGAAAGTACGAGGGATGGATTTTTGATTTGTAGAGGTAAAAAGGACAATGGATGAAAGGTTTGAATTCCATATAAAATACACGCAGTGACGTAATTGTCTTAAATGGACAAAGCACCGCGCCCGATGCATGGAGATGCGGGTCCAATTCCAGCTTGGCACAATTTTTTTTTAAGTTTAAATACTGATAATATTATCAGTATATAAACTTGAAAAATTTAGTCTCAGGCGGGACAGAAAAAAAAAATTTAAGTTTATATACTGATATTATAAGTGCGCGCCGTTGGCCTAGTGGTTTAAAAAACGCCCCGTTGGTCTAGTGGTTTAAATACCGGGCCAAGATCTCGGGGTCCCAGGTTCGAATCCCGGGTCGGGCAACAAAAAAGTTTCGAATTTTCGAACGTTGCTCGGGTTTGTGATCACCAACCCGCATTTGGCAAGCGTGGTGATTATTGCCAGTACACCCATCATTGCAGTGGTAACTTGAATTCAATGATGGAGGCCTTTTCCCTGCAGTGGGATGATTTAGGCTGTTACGTTAAGTTGCTAAAATATCAAATAAAGTATACTGATAATATTACATAATTTTCTGTTGAACAACTATTACGTCAGTGGGTGTGAAATAATATTACTACTCTTTTACTATAACAACAGTCTCTTGAAATAATTATTTAACTCTTTTTTTAAGGCACTTATACAGTGTTTGTAATTGTTGGTAAAAGTAAAATTGACAATACAATGAGTTAAATTTAAAAAAAAAACTGTCTTATCGGCTTGAGATTCAAGTTTCACCTAAGGCTTTTGAGATTTTTATTCAAGAGTTTTTTTTTATTTCTTCATACAAATACCATACCGTTGGCGTGGTAACGATTAAGCGATTAAAATGTGTATATAAAACCAACTTAGTACCAATATTATTAGGGGTTAAAGTATGAAATTGCCGTCTTGTATGGACGAAATCGAGAAAAGTCATTTTTCCATACTAACAGTTTTTTAGTTTTTTTTAAAAATGCCTGAACCGTTTTCGATGCAATTAAAGGTGAAAGTTAGATGGTTATAAAGCTACGCATTATAGTATTTAAATTTCTGAAAATCAATGTATATAATACAAATATACTTAATTGAAGCAAGAAGGTCAGCTGGCACATTGTAAGGGGTCTTTTCAACGACTTCCTTTGAAGTAATAGGCACTAGTATTACATTTTTTTTTAGTCAAAAATAACTTTATTTAGTTTTTGATACAATACAAAAAGAATTACGCAATAATAGGACTATACTTAAGAGCTATAAACAAAATAAAAAGTGGGAAAATAATCGGCAGTTTCATACTTTAACCCCTATTATAAGATCTACTCTGTACGTTTACTGTCGACTACGACAACTTCGCTACGAACGCAGTCGACTTTGTAAACTTCGGTTGGGCGGGACGTAATCTTCAAAAAAATAACAGACTGAACGTTAAAGTGTGTAAACTACCATAAAAAATATCAATCATATTGTTTTTTTGTGACATTAGGTATGATGAATGTCTTGAAATTCATTCATTCTCTAGTTTTCAAAAGGTACTTGAAAATTATTTTGTTTTTATAAATGTATTTCTATTACTGTACCTTATTGAGCATTAAAAACTACGTTACTAAGTTTTTATTTAGTCCAATAGAGGAGCCAGAACCAAGGCATAGGACATAGCACTAGCAAGTTGAAGTGGCAGTGGGTTGGCGAAGAACCGATGGCCTTAGGGGCAAATGAGTTCTAAGGTGGAGACCGCGACTAGACAAGCGTAGCATAAGAAACCCTGCAGCTAAGTAGAGTACCGATTTGCATAAGTTCTCAGGCAGAAGCTAGCTACAACAAAGTGTAGACAGAGTGCAATGGCTCGTATTTGGCGAGGCCAATATTTAGCAGTTGACTGCTTAAGGCCGTCGATGATCATCATGATGATGATGAATTATATTTTCGTAAGAAAATAACGATTTATTAGTTGAAACTCTTAATACACATTCAGTTTCCTTCATTTTCTATAGATATTGTCTCATCTCCTTCACCCTAACTACTTACAACAACATTTGCCGAGGAAAATCCGTAAAAATATCGAATTTAATCTTTATATCGAAAGCCATGTTATTCCACGCGGGAAGTAGCGAAATCGGATAAAATTTCCATACTGTTCAGTCCCTGGTCTATTATCGTGAGTATTGTGCGAGTGATGTATGTTTTCCTTACATTACGAGGATTTTGCGTCAAATTTGACGCGGGTGAAAAAGTTAGGGGAACTATTTCGCTCGAATACAGGTGTCACCATGATTGATGCCAGCTGCACGCATCAACTCGTTTCAGTGTTATAAACCCACCCTGTATGAAAGTTTAAGATGACAGATAAAGATGAAAAATACCTATACTTAGCATTAAATCATTGCACCGTAACTTATAAAAAAAGAACTCATCGGAAAACTTGCAACTCTAAAAATGTTTGCATGTAAGTTTTATTTCTTTCTTATTAGTCAACACATAAAAGTATCCTATCAATTAATAGGTTCAAGTACACATGAAAAAAGTACAACCACCGTTTATCCAATAGACTTGAAACTGCTTTTAAACTGATGAATTCACTTACTCCTTTTAAACGATTCCAATTTGCCGACAAACAAATTAATCTACCAATGCGACTATAAGCTCTATTCTACAAAAACATGGATATTAACATCTATCACGTTATATGACTAACTGTTATTTTACGAGCATCTAATGGTTCGATAAGGGTGTTTTATTACACCCTAATGGCTCATACCTGTCTTAAAGCGTTAGAATAGCTATGCGTTATGACCACGCAATGCGTCTCCAATCTCGCATAATGGTTATATCTCTATTGTCTATGCGACGAGTGTATAAAAAGGCAATAAATTGACACTATGGAAAACTTGGTTTAATATAACGCGGGATCGTTTCCTTGGAAGTGGCTGTTATAAGGATTATCGGGAAATGGTAAGATTATATTAAATCTATTGCTTTGCTTTAAACATGGTTTATAGATGTGATCATCACCGAAATGTATTTACCTACTCACTCTGTAATTCATTTATTGTTATCTTTGTAATGGTTAGAAGAGGGTTTTATAATAAATAATTATGTTTTTGCTTTATGTATATTTTAGAAAAATATTTGGAAAATACACAAATTGAAATGTGTGGAACAATTATGTTAGCTGAAGTTTCTGTTTAGTTTCGACCCCCTCTCTCCTACGCCCCTTAATGTCACTTTCGAATGAAAAATCCAAACTCCGAACGATACCTAGTTTTTAACGATTTTGAAAGCCTTAACTTAACTTAATTTGACTTAACTAAAATGTTTGATGTGCAGTTAACAGATTGTCATCTAATCAAATCATCAAATAAGTTAAAAAAATTGATTTTTACCATTTTGTCGTTTATTTAAAGTATTAAAAGAAATAATTTTATTGTCCATTATTGTTAACAACAATATTTATAAATTAAAAGCAAACGCGACATGCTTTATAAAGTGGTTTTAATAACATACTGAAACAGGGGGCTACCAAAGGGTTAATCATTTCATTATCTAAAAGACCGGCTTTTAAGTAAATGACGCCTCAACTACGCCATGTTGAAAACTGCGTAACAAAATGACCTATTTATTCGACCTGATTTCGTACCCCTCGCACAAAGATTAGGGTGGAGGTTTTCGTTAGTCAAAATATTGTAAGAGGATAATGTGAGATCATATTATAATGTTTCATTTGTTTTATTACTACCATCTAATAACCCTGGCGATTTTTTTATCAAAATTGGTCTATTTTTTTTTTCGACGGTTGAATATGAATATTGTAGCTGTAGTAGTAAACGTTCGTTTCATGTTATGGCCCACGATCAGTAAAAAGTTTTGATACAGTTTTGCTTTGTCCTATAAGATGAATCACCATCTTATTTTATTGGTAGGTAGTTGATTTAATTTTAGTGTGTAAGTTTAAAATCACCAAAAAATATTATACTTGACTTCATTTAAAAAAATAACTCTTTAGCAAGATAGTTAAACGTCAACTTGAATCATCATCATCATCATCACCATAGAGCCAATAATTTGATCCTGTGCAATCCTATTAGTTTAGTATTTCACATTTTAAATTAGTTAATTACTAATCCTAATTATCGTAATCATTTTAAGTATATTGTCATTAGCTCAAAAATGTATGGATTGAGACGGTAATATGGATAAAAACGTTTATTTCAGAAACGTTTTTATTTATTATTATTATATTATTATTGGAGAAAAAAAAAATTGAATGTAGGTTTTTAGTTGTTTTCCTTTACCTATAAGTTAAAGTTTCTCTACCTACCCTAACGAAATCAGAAAACCCGTAATGATGGATGGTCATTTACTTATAAGTAAAACAAATTCCATCTCAATTTCCCGACGGTTGATTTCCCGCAAACGCTTCCATTGTAAACAATTTATTCGTGCAAGTAACTAAAATTGAACTCTTCGTTTAACTGGAAATTCATAAAACTATTATTACATTTAATTTCACACGCTAAGGAACTGTAGGTGTAATTTTCAAGTGAAACTCTTGAAAATTATTTACTTCGAGGCAAAATCCTTGCCACCTTAAACTGTTTTCTGCATGCAATTTAAATTTGTATTTTTGAATACAAATCATTTATTAAAATTTTAAAGTTTCGAGCGGCGAGAGTGAAAACTTATAATGGCTGCTATTTTCAGGCATGTTTGAGCGAAATTGATAAATAATTTCGATTTCATAGTTTGACAGGTGTCTGAATGGTGTTACTGATAGTTTTCTTTGAACTTTAATTGAAGCCAATTTATCTTATCGAAATAAAAAATCAATAAGAAACTTTTGCAAATACTGTACATATACTTGAAATATATGTTTTTTTTACGAATTACAAACCATCGCATAGCAAGGATTTAGTTAAACTTTCACGGTTACTATTAAGCATAGTTAGTAGTTTTAATATTTCTAGAATTTCTACCACAAAAAAAGTACAATTATCTCGGAATCTAATCTAAGCGATAAGAAATTTGAGACCTTGCTGATGATTTTTGGTTTAGTACAGACTGGAATTCTGCTATTTATTTCTTGGTTTGATCGGAATTTTATTTGTGTATAATAAAAACGGGAATAAATATTAATTGTATATTATATAATACAATATAATATAATATATTTATTTGCATAAAACACGGTATACAAAGATTTCACATACATTTTTAACAAAGTCCTCATGTTTTGCCATTTATCAATAGCATGCAAATTTAAATCAGTAATATCCTATAAGCTGTCGTATATCATAATAATTTTTCATTGCAAGCCACTTGTAAAGCCTATTTTTAAATAAATTCAAGTTCAATTCTTTTATTTCACTGGGAATCTTATATATTTTTACACACAAGGCAAGACAACTTTTGCTGTATTTTTTTGATCTAGGAATACAAGTTAGTACTAATCTAGAAGGATTTCTTTTATTTCTTGAGTTAAAATCACAAGCTTTTTTAAATAATTCCATGTTTTTCTTAACAAAAGTACAAATTTTGTATACATACAGTGAAGGTAGTGGCAGCAAACCAAGGCCCTTAAATAATGGTTCACAAGATTGGTCTGGTGGGATTCCACATATAGCTCAGATGCATTTTTTTTGCGCTACAAATACATTGTTTTCGTCTACGCTATTACCAGTCCGTAGCGTAATATGGATTCTACGTACGCGCGGTAGGTGGTTATAGCTGTCTCTCTGTTAGTCACATTCTTGACTTTATAGAGAGCGTATACAAATTGGTGAATTCTTGCATAAGGTCTTTATATTATTATGATCCTTCCAATTCAAGTTTTGATCTATCGTAATCCCCAAAAATTTAGTTTGCGTTACTTCCTTTAGTTTGTCAATATTTAATTTTAAATTGTATTTAGGATGTTTAGAAACATTAAATTGAAGAAAATTGGATTTAGTTAAATTAATTTTTAAATTATTATTATCGACCCACTTAATAAAATTGTCAACGGTGCTATTAATTGCAATTTCATGGTCACGTATTGGATTTTTCCTATTGGTCGTCACAATTATAGATATGTCATCTGCGAATAAAATACATTTGTGGTTAGTCACTTCTGGTATGTCATTAATATAAAGCACAAACAAGATCGGTCCCAAAATGCTTCCCTGAGGAACGCCGCTTTTGTTATTTATACAGGTAGACGAATATTTCAGTAGCTCATCTCCAGTTATTCTATTTATAATAACGCATTGACGTCGATCTTTTAAATATGATGCTATCCACTGGGTGCCGGTCCTCTGACTCCAATCGAGTCGAGCTTTTTTATTAATAAGCTATGCGAGACGAAATCTAAGGCCTTTGACAAATCGAAAAACAGGGCAGTAGTCAGGTAATTATTATTTAGGTTTATCGAAATTGAACTTATAAGTGTAAATACAGCCATTGCACTCGATTTGTTCTTCTGGAAACCGAATTGTTCACTGTTAATTAAATTAAATTTATTGCAAAAGTCAAGTAATCTAAGGTACATACACTTCTCAAATATCTTGGATATAACTGGTATTAGTGTTATCGGCCGGTAATTGTTGACGTCATCTCTATCACCTTTCTTGTATAAAGGTTTGACTATAGAGACTTAAGTAACTCCGGAAAGGTTCCCGATACGAACGATAAATTAATTAAAAAGGTCAAGATAGGAACCAGTTCAACTGCACATAACTTAATTATTTTTGTGCTTATACCATCATAACCTTCAGAATTGGTATTGTTAAGACTCATAATAATCTTTTTGACTTCTTCTTCTGACATTGGACGTAAAAACATAGTGTTAGGATTCATAGTATACTGTTTATTGTTAACTGGTGAAAAGTTGGTATTAGTTGAATCAATAAAATATTTATTAAAGGCAGAAGCTATATCCGAAGGATTTTCTAAATGTTCATTATTTATTTTAAGATCTGTCACATGGTCATTCGATTTTGGTAAGCCGATCTCATTTTTAATAACAGACCAAGTAGCCACACATTTGTTTTTACTTTAGCTAATAAACTTGATGTTATGATTTTTTTTGAGTTCTGAATGCACTTTTTTAGTATGTTAGAGTATTTTGTATAATTGGTTTTATTATTATTTGTTTTTTTCTTATAATACCGGTAGCGTAGATACCATTTTGTTCTACAACTCTTTTTTAGGCCTTTAGTCACCCATTTTTGATTAATTTTGTTAGTAGTATTTATTGTAATTTTTTTAGTTAACGTAGTAACGTTAATATGGCATTGCAAATAGTAATTATAACATAGGTCCAGCTAATAGTTTGTGATATTTCCTTTTTTTAAAGTGTTGATATTGAAGTCACCAGTCACAACTATTTTAGTGTTAGGTTTATATTTTTTATATATTTCAAATAAAACCTTATTTAGTCTATCCAGGAAAGTATTCGGATCCGATGTAGGTGTTCTATATATGCAAATTATTAATAATTTATGTAAGGGTATTTCAATTCAATATTGTCAGTTGTATTAATATTGCATAAAATAACAATCCTAGTAATATTTTTTAAATAAAACTCTTAAGTTTGTTTTTTTCGGCTGTCAACCCTAGATTTTGAGGTAGAAACTAAACTTCTTCTTAAGTTTTTATGGATTTGTCCAATCCTGGACGGACTCCTGCAAATGGAGGATTTTTCTTTAATGGCAAGCGGGTTGGTGATTGAAGTTTGATCAATGGTTGTGAAAAAACGCTGCCGTCTGTCTCCTCATAGTCGTCTTTCTCGAAACCCGTAGGTGTTGCTTTTATTTAAAAAATAAACATTGAAATCCATTAACTAAAATCGTATACAAATAATTTTAATCCCGGAGTCAAAGGTTTGCTCGCACAAACGCGCATTCTATTTAAATTAACTAATAATAAACTAAATTAAGAAGTATGTGGCGCAAAGAAGATCTCAGACGTGCAATTTCTTCTAAGAAACAGTCGCGGTGGGATGCTTAAGCCGAGACCGCATTAACCTAAGTCAGATAAAACAAGTCGTTGTGATTCAGAATAATGAGCGTTCTAATGAATAACTGGCTCTATTTTCGAATAATTTCGGCTACATTTGAAATTCTGATTTAATTTTAGTTCTGCGCATAGCGAATCGTAAATACTTTTTATGGTCGAAATAAAGTTGTGGACTGTATTAACTTTTATTTTGATTCAAAATTCTACATCGCAATCAAGATTTTACGGCCAATTGCTACTTTTATGTGATAAATAGTTATAACATTTAGCCTTATTAACATAGTAATATTTTATTGGTTAATTGAGTTTTATTTTTAAGATCGTGATTGAAATTATTGAGTGTATTATTGCGAAATTTTAACTAGACAAAAGATTTAGAATTTATTTCAGTTTTTGTAGATGTAGAAAATTCAAATGCCAAAGTCATTTCTTTTCCATACAAATTTAAACAGAATAGGTACCTATACTGTAGAAATATGAACAATTCTATTTTATTATTCAAACTTTTTACAAAATTGGAAGAGTTTGTAGACAGTAACAACTGTTACGATAGTATATTTATTTTTGCTGTTCACCGATTTCTTATTGTTTTTTCGTTCGATAAGATATTAGGTACACAAAATTGGTCTAATTTTGATTCAGAAACTAAAAATAACACTTTAAAAAGACAAATACAAAATCTTTATGCAACAAATTTCATTCGGAAGTAGTCAATTACGTTAAGGTTACAATCTTTTTTTTTACGTGTCATGTCTAGGTACTTGTATCAATTTGTATGTAAAATACATCGTAAAAAACACCAACAAAATTCAGCTACTGTTGCTTTTTCATTGTTATTGGTATAACGTTTTCCCATAGCGTAAAAACAAAGTCGGAACCGTAGCGCACAGTTCTGCATGGACGCCGGCGGACAATCGTTGCAAACGACGCAGTACGCAGATATTTTTCAACTTAGTTTTTTTTTTAAACTAAATACACAGTGCGAAACAAAAATGACACCTAAAACTCTCCTCCATTATGATTAACGTAAATTTTATGTCATTCAACTTTATAAACCGGCCAAATTATGTCGACATGCATAATTATTTATGTCATATCCTAACTATTCGGTTGCTATACAGGGTGAAATTTTAACCACCTTCCAAATTTTAATATTTCAATCTACGAGACAAAAAACAAATGACGTATTTTTTCTTTTGGTATAGCCCAGTACAAAAATGTCAAGATAAAGCCCTTAGAAAATGTCCGCCAAAAATCTAAAATTTTTGATACGTCCGCTTAGCAACACTTTTTTTACGCAATGCACATCACATTTATTTATTACAATACTAATAATAAGTTTTTGATTTTAACTTTATACCTAAACAGGCCTAAAACTATAAAAATTTAAAACTATACCTATTGCGAAAAAAAATTTCGGGTGAAACTTGATTTTTACATTTTTTGCTTTATAAATGGGCTCTAAATACGATACTGAACGCCTACAAAAATTTTGGAAAGTGGTTAAAATTTCATCCTGTATAAGTTACAAATATACTTAAAGTGCCTGCACTTAAGGCTATATAATTTTTTACAAACTCTCATCTATGTCAACGAAGTTAAGATGCCACAGTGCATAACCAGATGTGTTATGAAAAATTGGCTGAATAATATCCATACAAAATAACTGAATTAGGGGTCCACTTACTTCCACTTAGCCAAATACCTCAATATGTAATTTACTGCAAAAATAACTTTGCTTTTCATAGTATTTGTATGAAGGACAAAGTTATATTTGTTGTTAAAAATGTGCTATTTCTCAAAAAGTACCGGTTTGATATAGATCAAACCAATTTTCTTTGAAAGTATTTGTTAAGATCTACATTATGTATTTTTTTCAAAATTTTCACTTGCTTGGTTTAAAAGTTAGAGAGGGGGAAAACTATTTTAGCACTTTGGAAGCGTCTATCATCCAAATGTTAGACTTTAGGAAAAAATGGTTCTCTATGTCGTTTTTAAAGATCTATGCATAAATATACGCATAGGTTAAGGTATTTTTTTATTGTAGTTCTATCTACAACAAAGAAAATGATATTTGGGGGGGCCTTCTCATACAGGAAGGCGCCCCCAAATATCATTATTTTTTTATTTTTTGTATAAGAATCGTAAAGTGGTCAACATGATACACCTACCTACCAAGTTTCAACTGTGTAATTTAGTATTAGTACTTTCAGAATAAAGTGGCTGTGACATACGGACGGACAGACACACAGATAGACTTGACGAAACTATAAGGGTTTCCGTTGTTTTCCATTCGGCTACGTAACCCCAAAAACCTCTATTGGAATGCGTTCAGCTTAATTAAGCATTTAATGGTCTAAGGCAGTCAGTATGTTCATCACATTTATTTCAAATTTATCAAATATTTCAATAGAATATTTCAAAGTTTGCTAAAGTTCAAGTTAAATTTCTTAATACGAAAAATTTTTCAAATACGAGTAGGTACTTATAGTAGGTACCTATATTTGATTTACGATCGCATTATATTGCTTTTGAATGAAAAAGCAGTTTCATATTTTAATAACAAACAGTAAGCAGAATAAATGTAAGAGCACTAGAAACCCTCTAAACTCTAAACAGTTACTGCATATACATGGAGAAACTTTTTATTTCTTATAATGCGGCTCTATAACTAAATTAGACAAACTTGCTTTTTGCTTTTCCTTTTATATCTTTTATAATTAAAAAATCCTTTTTTGCTTTTATAATAAACAATCGGGGCACATTGTGCATGGAAACCTGCGAAAAATCGTTACAAATGGCGCAGTACGCAAATGGCACAATACAAAATAACTCGCAACATAAATTTAATATGAAAGCAAGTGAAAATTTACATATTACTGTAACTCTACTTAACAATGTCTCATATAAGTAGTACACTACAGTACAATAATAACATTTTAATAACAAAGAAATTACTTTTTAATATTGGAATTATGACTAGGGAAATACCTATTGCTCTTGCACGGAGCCAATTGTAAAGTAAATTCAACTATCAGCACCAAAATATGGAGATAAAAATGCTATTATTTGTATCTAAAGTTCTTTATAAAAGACCAAAGTTTATATTAAAGGATTATAAGAATCGATTTAACACTAAAAGTTACATGAAAAACTTAGGTAAACTACATAAATAAAAATGAATTGCTAAATGTGTTTCTATGCGCAAAACTCGTGAACGGATTCACCGTTACGCAAAATGTTCTTTCAATAATTCAAAAATAGAACACAACGAAGTTTTCATGAGGAGAAAAAACGAAAAATCGCTATGATAGCAAAACTAACGACAAAACCGGTCTTTAACTTTTAACAGAACTTCTAACAAAGTCTTTGGTCGCCAGTTGCTTATAAAAATGGCATACCTACCTACAAATAAAACTGAATCAACCAAAACATTACAACATCAGACGGTATTTTCCACGAATTGCATATGCAACGAACAAGGAAACTAAGTAACATTCAAGTTTCAAACTTACTGATAAGAAGCATAGATTGCATATACATGTTAATGTATGGAATTTTCCGGGTGGCGGGCGTATCGCATTATTTTGCATATACGTGCAGACTCTATCGATTTTGTCTGTGTTAGGGGGACAGCCTGATAATCGTATTATACAGTATTATAAATGTGTTCGGTGGGGCTCTTTGCGTCGTTACAATGTAGTGCTATAGGCATTGGTCAGGTTCAGACTTTGCTAAGTTCGGCTAAATCAAGTACCTATACGCAATGTTCGAAATATAATTAAATTTTGTCAAGATTTTTGTGATTCACTTTTACATTAAAAGGTTTGAACATAACATTGTGTAAATACTTTATTAAATTAAAATAAAAGCTTATCACCTCGATGGTCATTTATTATAATAACGTTGTTGTTATTAAGCTGTAGCATCGTCATCATGACCAACCTATATTAGTCCACTGCGGGACAAAGGTCTTTTCAAAAGGAGAATTTGGTGATTGCAGTTTGGCTGATGGAGTGAGAAGAAGAGCTGCGACATTACGATTTAAACCGCCTTCTCAAGACCTGTAGGAAGAGAAGGTGCTATTATTTTTATGGGACCGTACCACTCATTCAACTGTCTAGTAATGATTTAGATTCTTCGTATCTATGTAAATGCTTAGGTAGTAGTAAACCTTCGACGATATATGCTAAGGATTTAAAATAAGGCATAGATATTTGCTTCTAAAAAAATTTAAAAGGGTGAAATTTTATTTTGTTTCGCTTTTTAAAAAGAGTATATACCATTTAAAAGTTAAAGAAATAATTTATTTTCAAATTACGGTGACAGCAAACAATCGACAGAGATAAATCATGCGTTCTTAAGTTATTCCGCGTTTATTTTTAAAAGGTTTAAATTATTCAACTAAGCGCTTGTAGTTTTTTGTGGGGAGTTGTCCCCATTTTAATTGTGTCTAGAAAAAAAGTCTATAAGCGGCTATTTACGTATTCAATTAAAATACACTTGCTATTTTCATAAAATCCAACCGCAATATTCAAACTCTTAACCAAATTTTAGCATTGGCTAGTCAATTTCGAAATATCCCAAACATTAAGCTTTGCCTGAAACATTATGCACGGGTTTTATAGATTTATTTTGACCTTGGGACGGAACCCTCATTCAGTTTTAGGGCGAAACAAGAAGCCCGTTTAATGTTTGACAAATTGGAAATGTACTTTCCGAGTCCTCTGAGAGCTGTCTAGATAATATGATTAGTAAATAAACTTTATTTATTGTTCAAAACTCATGGTTAAGTTTTAAAAAGATACATTTCATAACGAACGGACATACAAAAATGCCGCAATCAACACAACATAAAAAACAAAAAAAAATGTAGTGGGCTTATCATAGTGACGATGATGTTTTATCTGATTCAGGAAAGTCTAGGAAATCCAATGCTACGCAGAGTTAAGAAACTTAAATTTTGTCGTGTTTTAATAGATCAAACGAACAAGCAAATGACACGAATGACAGATTAGTTTCATAAACTGGCTAAATTAAAAAAAAAGTTGTGCGTGTACTAGTGTACACACGTAAAAAGTGAAACTTCTTTATGGCCTTATTTTTCGAAAAATGATCTACATGCAACTTTCCAGAAATTGGTTAAATTGGTTAAATTAGTTAAATTGGTTAAATTGGTTAAATTGGTTAAATTGGTTAAATTGGTTAAATTGGTTAAATTGGTTAAATTGGTTAAATTGGTTAAATTGGTTAAATATTATTTCACTTTACCTTTTTGCTATCGTCTGAACCAACCGTGGTAGGAGCAAGAAAAAGATGGCGCGTAACCGAAAAATGTGACGCTGTGACGCGCAACCGAAAACTTTTTCGTGACGGTCTGAAAACTTTTTCGTGACGGTAAATTTTTTGCAACGACGATTAAGAAGTTTCACTTCAAAAAAAAATTTTTTTAATTATTCATACTCGCAGTTTCAATTACTTGAAATATCAAAGCGATCTCAGATTTATGTTTTATTTTTAATAAAAACTGTAAAATAGAAAATATACTTATTTTATCTATTAAGAAAGATTTGTTGGAAGTACGCACCTTCTTTTATTTTCTAGTTATTACTATTTCTAGTTGTTCTCTGTCGATATTTCCAAATCCCACAAATATATTCTTAAGGTTTAGGTTTTGCCGGATCACAAATAAGATATTAACTAAAAACATACTGCATAATCTCGTGTAAGCGTCGCCCAATTTTAATAGTCTTAAGATTAAAACACATGTAGGCTGTTTCCCCCTTACACCTGTCAAATTATTGAATTAGCGGCTCGCGGTTTTAACGAGAAAATTAAGCGTACGGCAGTAACAAATCAACGCATGCTCATTAAGTATTAATATTAACAAAGTCCCTAAAACACGTGCTTCTGACTGGCAATGATTTGAGCATGCGAAGTACGCCTAATTACAAATTGTAATTATGTGCCAGTGTTTGCTTTAGTCGGTGATCGTCACGGTAAGTTGTTCGCTGCTTAGGGGTAAGGCGCATAGCTGATAATATACAGCCAATACATTAGGAGGATTGATCGACCTGATCGATGCGAATCCCAATTCCCAATCGGGTAAATGTCCCAATGTAAAAAAACCTTTTTAAAATTGTTTAAAATAAATCACGTCAGAGGGCTGAGCTTCGAAAAATCTGACACCAGATTTTTCATGAAGAATAATCGCACAATAAGATAAAAAAGTATCAGTATATAAACTTGAAAAATTTTGTCTCAGGCGGGACTCGAACCCGCATCTCCTCCTGAGACAAAATTTTTCAAGTTTATATACTGATATTATAAGTGCAATTAAGTTGCTAAAATATCAAATAAAGTATATAAAAAAGTATGTTTTTTTATATTACAACAGCACCACGCTTTATCTGTTTGAGTGCCAGAAGAGATAAAAAGTATGCTGCTAAATAAATGATAGCCAGCAACGTCTTCTTCTTCTATCATTCAATAAATGCAAAGAAAATATAAGTTTTTGAGAATTTGAAATTTTAATGTGACGACGAAAATGACGACTTTCTCAAGTGTGATTGCCAATCTTTCGCTATTCTGACACTGATTTGGAAAACCAAATTATAAAAAACTAGCTGCTGTCCGCAATTCCGTACGAGTGGAGAAACTATGCTAAGGAGACCGTATTTTTTTTCATAGATAAAGTAGCCCATGTCCTATTCCGGCCTATAATCTATCTGTTTGCCATATTTCATTCAGATCCGTTCAGTCGTTCCAGCGTGATCGAGTGACAAACATCCATCTAAACTTTTGCATTTATTATATTTGTAAGATATCCCCGAAAAATGCAAAAGTACGATTACTGTAAGATACTGTTTTAAATTCAAAATTTCACACGTGCAAAGTCGCTGGCAATAGCTAGTTATCTCAAAAAACAATAATATTGGGTTTGTTACGACATTATATCAGGTATTCAAAATCATTATAAGATTATAAAAACATCATACATCTCAAACTGTAAAACTCATTAAAAGCACATATTTTTCTACCAAAAAAAATTACTAACATTAAGAATACAATGAAATTCTAATTTGATCATTCTAGTGAGAGGAATCCAAGTTATATTGCTGAATATTTAACTAAAGCAAAACGTAGATAATGTTTTGTTAACTAAGTAACTTAAACATAACACGATAACAAAGAAATTATGTATTCACCACATGCTTGCAAATGTTTATTATGAATGTAGTGTTCGAAATACCTATCACGAGCTAAGATTATAATTATGGCTGGTTAAACTGATCGCTCTCTAGGCTCATACAAAATGCATTCCCATCTCAGACGCCTTAGAGCTATTTACAAACGTCTCGGCGTTGAAGAGAGTTAGCGAAAAGAAAATGTTGCGTGAGAGCGGAAATTATGAAGTGTTAGGGCTTGAGGGTTTTAATTTAGAGCTCAAGTTCTTCTTAATGGTTTGGGCACTTCATAAAACTTCATTTGTTAAAAAGAAAATAACACGAGGACACTCGTAAGTCAACAAACTTTAGGGCCATTGCAATGTTTTGTATAACTTTGAGCTAATAATTGGGAAGGTTTTTTACTTTATTCCTGCATTAGGTATACATAATATTCAAGAGTAAACGATATTTAATGCATTTGAAATCAGTATTTAAAAGAATTTTTTTATTTCATAATTTGTTCTTCTACGTAAATGCACAAAGGTTTTTCCAAATAAACAACAACAAAATGTTATACACAAAGACGGAACTAATTATCAAGCACTTCAGTCTTAACCAAAGTTCTTTATTTAATCTTTAACCAATATTCATAGGGATTTAAAACTAAAATAGATATTGAAAAGCTATATATGTAGTTCATTGTTGCATTATATCTACCATACTTTTTTATAAGATTTTGAAATTGGTTTTTACCCAGAACGTAAAAACGGGACTCTATTAATAAGACTTCGCTGTCTGTCCGTCTGTCCGTCTGCCTGTCACCAGGCTGTATCTAAAGAACCGCGATAGCTAGACAGTTAAAATATTCAAAAATTATTTATATCTGTTTCCGCAATAACAAAAAATACTAAAAACAAAATAAAATAAATATTTAAGGGGTGCTCCCATACAACAATCGCGATTTTTTTTACCTTTTTTGCTCGATATCCATAATGGCAACAGGTAGGCACTTGAAATATTCACAAAATACTCGGTTATATTTTTACTTTAAGAATAAATATCAAAATTAAAATAAAATAAATATTTAAGGGGGGCTCCCATACAAAATCGTATTAACTAAATTTATGCAGTACCTACTGTTGTTTAACTATTCAATGGTACGGAACCCTTCGTGCGCAAGCCCGACTCGCACTTGGCCGATTTTTTTTTTTTTGGATGCGGTTCGAATTATTTCGATTTCGAACGCCAGTATCACGAATGAATTGTAATTAATGCTATTTGTGACTGTCCATAACTTTGTAGTGTACGTAAAGCATTCTTACCCATCCTGTGGGTTTTGTGATGATGACTAAACGAATATGCTAGAATACGGGCAACAGTGTCTCATCTTCAATCGCCACCCACCTGCCAAGCGTGGCGATATTTCTTTTTTGTAGAGGCACATGTTCAGTTATGGACTTTGAGAGCACAGGATATATATGAATAGTTATTTTTTATTCATTAAGAGCTGTTAACAGAAATTTTCTATCCATGCTATCACTCTTTATTTCTTATACAAATAGGGGTTGGTTCATAAAAAAATCTTATTCACATTTTTTCTATAAATTTTTGTTATACTCTTCATAATTTCTTACTTAATACTTTTTTTGTTTATATTTATTTATTGCTACACCCGAAATTCTTAACAGCCTAAGAACATGTTTCAACAAGTTTACTGTACTCTTTTCTATATTTTAACAGTCAGAGATCATATTGTTTTGTAATGTAAGTCATACTTCAACTAACGTACGAGTACTTCAAGGTCCAAATGTGAGTAAATTAGAAGCATACAGGGAATAAGAAGGCTAAATTCTTCGTTCATTTTCAATATAAGGTTCGGTTTTAAATGTTAATGTAAGTATGAAGCCATATATTAATCTCGTTATAACAGCATCGTCTCACCTCACACACGTAGGTACAAATAGTGCCAAAATAATTGCTTTGCGTACAAGAACATCCTTACCCATAATTAAGGCGTTTAAACCACTACGCGTAAACGTTCAGCCGAAATTAAATCAGTGTAAATCACATCAGCGCAGGATTTACGATGCGACTGAGCAGCGCGTCTAACGTGAAATCGAATCAGTGTTTCGCGTTAGTGGTTTCACTACGTCACTAACGAAGCGAGATGGTTCGGAGGTGTTTCACTATTTGGAGATAACGTCGAAGTACGTTAGTGTCAGGCTGTTTTCCTGGCTAATTGTCTTAACCATCCTGTAAAGCTACTACTAACAAATTTACAAATCATAATCTTTTAAAAGAGTACAACAAAAATGAAAACGATATTCTGCAGAAGTGTGATTCTGTGTGTGTGTGTGTGTGTGTGTGTGTGTGTGTGTGTGCGTGTGTGTGTGTGTGTGTGTGTGTGTGTGTGTGTGTGTTTGAGAGAGAGAGAAAGAGAGAGTGTGTGTGCGTGCGTGTGTGTTTAACTTAAAACATTTTGGTTTGCAGTCGTGAGGCAGCAATGGGTATGATGATTCTTCTCCATTTATATAAACTATTGCTGACCTTGTTAGAAAATACTTATCTTGACACAAACTTTTACTTAAACTTAATCTACACAGACATAACTAGCCATTACTTGATGTTTTAAAATTTTTAAACCCTCTCAAACATCATCGAATTCTATCAACTAGGTAAAAAGTTATACGTGGTCATAATTTATAAAAATACGCAACGAATTGAAAGTCTCCTCTTTTTTTCGACGGTTGATAAAATCATCCAAATCTGATAACGCCGTAAAAAGCAATTAGGAGTCATATTAAATATTATATAAGTAATTCGTAGCCCAAAACAAACACACCGGCAGGCGCAGACTGTGACAATAATTGATAGTAGGTTCATGTTCGCAAAAGTCCATACGATTAATTTACATTTACAATTCAAAAACCTGATGGGAATATGAATTATTGCATCGAAACCAGATTATTGTCGTAATGTATTTGTAGGTACTTGTTAACAACTTGATTGGAAAAGCAATTTTACTAAATATCCGGACTCCCAAAAAAAATTTGGTATTGTTATTAGTAATTTATTTTATTTTATTTTTATTTATAAAAGTACACCCACAATATTACATACATAGATATTCACAATTATTAATCTTAAAGCTAGCACTTATTCGTATAAATATCAGTTATAGGCGTATACTTAGTAATATTATTTAAATTAAAATTTTACAATTTAAAAATTTTACAACTGACAATAGTATGAGTATATTATTATGTTTTCAAGTAGGTAAACTGTTATATTAATTAAAGTCAATCTACCCATTCTCAATTTGTAGTATATTGTATATATTTATTACAATATACATTTTTTTAACTACTTATGCCTGTGACCCTGGTTGGTGTAGCCCGATCAATTCACCAGGCAAAATAAGGTGTGATCGTGTCAAAATCCTCCATGTAACAATATGTGAACGTACAAGAAGTTTTTTGCTGTATGTTTTATTTAGTTACATGTACATTATAAAGGTAAAATCCTAAATCATCTGTCCTGGTTTTTATATCCTGATGGACAGTACAAAACTATAGAAAATTTTATTCTAAATTAAATTAATGTTTTGAAACATAGGTAAATATCGGTGATAAATCGAACCGTACTTTCTCCGTCATAAAAATGTGACTATGTGCTATTCCAGCCTATTTATCTCTACTCTCTCTCTCTCTCTGTATGTGTGTATGTGTCTGTCTCTCTCTCTCTACCTCTGTGTGTGTGTATGAGTGTGTGTGTGTGTGGTGTGTGAGTGGTGTATGTGTGTGTGTGTATGTGCTGTGTGTGTCTGCACCCCGCCCGACCCTGCGTAATGGGCTTACTTGGGATCAGTTGTACAACAAACTGCTGAGCGAAAGCGGTTGTCATTGTATCACTTAGGATCGCTTAACAAAAGCTCAGTTTCATCATAACTGATTTGGAGGAGCCACTCAGAGTCTTTTTTTCACAACATAATGGGGAACTAGTTTCATGGAAGCCATTTAATCTACTATTTATTTTGGCGGGAAAAACTCGGGCAACACCGTAAAGACGCAAGGGACCCACTATTGGCCAAATTGTGACCGCCAACCCACCCGCCAAGCATGACGATTATGGCAGCTTTCTCTTTTTGAAGAGGCCTGTGTCCAACAGTGGACTGACACGTGCTTACTCGTATGATGATACATAATAAATTAAGCTATCGTACAACAAAGCAAGATTTTTTACTTTCACGTATATTTTATTTGCAAAGTAACTCGTCTTTGTTCCTGCCAAGAGCACCGTACATTTCATATTGAATATTCAAAGCTCTCGATATAGAAATCTTACCATCATTTTGCATTTCATACGCCGCGGTCTCTTACCGTAATAAGAAAAAGCCTGTCGGAGAACTACGCAAGCCAACAGAAAATCAAATAATAATGGAAAAGTAATACCAAGCCACAAGATGTTCAAAATGTACAGTATCTGTGTTGAATTCTTATTTGACGTAGTCTGTTGATTTTAAAAGGAAAATGTTTTTAAAATATTTTACTCTCAATATCTGCATGGATAGTATAGGCATTGACATGAAAGTACCCATAATACTTGAATAATCATTTAACGACTGTGATAGTGTCGTAACGCGGTAGTCTGTCTACTACGCAAAGATTTTGGGCTCGATTCCCGGTCAGGTCAGGTTAGAAAACGATCTTTTTTAACTGGCTTGGGTCTGGAAGAGGATGCCGCTCAGGTAATATTTTTGTATACGTTGGAGCCATAGCGAGAAAACATCGTTAAGATGTTGGCGAACACATAAGGCAAAATGAGCCGGAGGAGCACTGTCTAATAAATTGCAGCCACATGTTTCGCCGACAACTAAGTGACAAATTTATAAGTTCGTTCGTAATCTTAAACGTATGAAACATAGTAATTGATTAGTTCACCAGTGTCATTAGCTACCGTTTGCCATTTTTTTCATGTTTCTACAACGTATGAAACCTTTGATATCGCATAAAGTATGGAACGCGCCGCAGTACATTGAAAAAAAAAATTGTAATAATTTACAGGGGGAGGGGGTTGGGCCCCCTCCTATTGTTGGGTTGGGTTGGGTTGGACATTATTTTTTTTTCGATGAATTTAGATATAGTACTTAACCTTAGCGGGTTAGAAGTACCACCCCTATCACATTGTATAATAAACATCGATACATACATAAATTATTTAACTATACACGATCGTAATATTATAATCCGAATATAATTACATAGAGTAATCCAAATTACAAACCGGTAATGCCTAAGATACAGCATTACTTAATGTATTAGACAATTTCGAATCAAAACAAGGGGATGTATAAATCTTAGAGTAAATCGTTCAACCCCTTAATATATCAAGTACACGTCTTGTAATTAAATTATAGGGTCGTTTAACAATCGATGCGTAGTTACTAAATTTACTATAGTTTAAAATGCGGTGCTGCGTAACTATGATTTATTAATTTTCGCGGGTTATTTATTGGCGGAAGGGGTAGGGGTACATTCTGGTGACTTCGCGATTTTACTAAGAGTTTAACCCTACTAATGTCGTGTTTTACAGGCTGATTAAAATGAAGATTAAGGAAATTATAAAAGATTGTATAAAGATTTGCACTTTTGCCTGTGATAACGAATATATATGGTAAGAATGCAACAAACTATCTCTATGAGTATATTTTACTAAATTACTTAAATTACAGCTGAAAAATATGTTTTTTATTTACTCTTAATATAATGTTTATAAATAAATCATATTTATACGTCATTTATATTTGTCGTCAATAAAACCTTCTCGAACCTCATGTTGTTGATATGAGGTGTAACATTTCCTTGTGAAAGTAAATTATAAAACATTGGAATTTGACCTTCCTAATAAATGAATGGTTAGGGAAGACTGGGTATAGTGGACTATAGTTACAGATATAGAAGAGAAGCAGTCATGTAGTTTATGTTACGTACCTCCAGTCAACCTACCACTGTAAAGATACGCATCTTAATGAGATCATCAGATTTGCGAAAGTACATAATGTAACACCAAACACATGCAAACCAAATACTGTTTTTTTTTTAAATACGCAGTCACAGCCTTTTATTTTTAATTAACTCAGACCTGAATACCAGTTTTAAATTGCTTATTTATTTAGTATAGTTTAAAGTCGTAAATTGACTTTCCTATAGGTTAATGAACTGATATTCAAAACAATGTAATATGAATTGAATTCCGACGGCGAAACCCAACACGGATTGGCCGCAGCGTGTATAATATAATACCGTCGATTCGACATTATCTTCCAAGTAGATTAGACAAAGTTTGGATCTAAATTAATTTAGCGGATTATTAATTTTGAGTAATGAACTTAGCGCGCTCTACCACAGTGTGGCAAGGTACGGAAGCTCCAAATATATATTACAATTTATAAAGTTAAGTGCAGATAGCACTGTTTATACAGTTTATTAAACGATATATTTTAAATATTATTGTACTTATAACCATTATGATACGATAGGATAAGAATAAGAAGGCATAGAGTGCCGTGACGCTAGTATTCTGCGGGTGCCATAAAATAAAGTAATCTTATTGTACAACTGATTTAAAACATATCATTAATTAAAATAAACTTATAAGTTCTTTAGTCAAGTAAGGAACAGTCATTTTTTATTAAAATTAAAATTTCACTTCTGTTTTAAAACAATAAACATCAAAAATGGATATCAAAAATAATTATTTATGTGCAGGCAAATGCAAAAATAGAAAAGATTCAAAACAAATTAAGCTGTAAATAGTGGACCTACGGCTATCGCCAGCATTGTGATTTGAGTGTTCAAACGACTGATTTTACAGTCACAAAGTCACGAGTCTAAAGTTTCTCGTAATACAATTTGATTATTGCTTGTTTAACAAAGAAAATAAAAGATTTAATTTGAATATGTTCATTTAAAAGATATAGAGTCTACAATTGTAAATAAATACAATCGTGGTTAAGATTACTTTACTTACACAAAACGTGGTAAAATAAAACCTTGAAGTAATGTAAGTCATGTTGTAATTCTACAACTAACAATTTAATCGACCATATTTTTAATGACTTAACTGTCAAAGCTTATGGTTTGTTAAAAGTATTTTGACAACCAGTTGGATCAGTGGTAGTAAACGCTGCTTCTGAGCCATGGGTCGCGGGTTCGATCCCCGCACAGTACAAAACTTTTGTGTGCATGAACATGTCTGTTTGTACTGGTCTGGGTGTTTTCTATTATAATAGGTAGGTATGTATTTACAAAAAAAGTATATAAGTAAGTAAGTATAGTATGAGCTTAGTAGTAAGCTTAGTTTGGGACTAGGTGGCTCTGTGTGGCCCAGTGTGGCATGTCTGAAAAAATAAAATAAATATTTCTACTTTGTTAAACAAGTAATTTTTATAACAAATGTTGAAATATTTTTACGATAATATATACTTATATTCCGTATTTTACTATTCATTTTAAAGATAAAACTAGTAGAATGATTGTTTCTATTGTAAAATCTTAATTTATCTTCATAGCAACCTCACACAGATTTTAAATTTTCTGTAAATATTTTGAAGCTTTTTTCTATAAATATTTTGAAACAACATAAAAACCAATTTTAATTCTTACAGCTTTGCATTTTACGAATATACTACTCCTTTCACCTTTTCAAATCCAGCTTTTATTTGCACACAAAATATATCAAATCTGTCTTCGGCAATAAATAACCGTCTTAAAATTTAATACGAAAAGGAAATATTTTCAAGCGAGTAATCTGCGCTTAGTTAAATCTATGCACCTCGTTTTGCGGTTTATTCGAGATAAACGGAGATTTGGAGTAAGGCTAATTGCACTTGTTGGAGTTAGCGAGCTCTGCCGGGCAAAGCCCGAATGAGTGTTAAAAGATTTATATCAGTGGATAAGAACGATTTGAAGGCTTTAGCTGAGGCCGCGAGAGAATCCGCCATAATATTTCGACTAATAATAATTGCTATGGTAAAGCAGCAGATTGTATTTGATTTTTAGTAAAATATATAATAATAAGAAAAATATAGTGCTTCTCGTCTGTCTCTCTGGTAATGTAAATCACGGAAAAGTCCAAGAGGTTTCATCAGTTAATATTTTTTACTATGGCTTAGGCCTTTTAAATTGAAGAATATCGCTGTATCTAGGTATAGAGAATAAGATACCAGTTATCCTATATGCAACCGCTATTATATAACTGTCACTTGATGATGGTGTTGACTTGGTTTAGCCTTGCTATGCTATTCTCTATAGTTAGGAGGTCTTTTGTAATTTCATATTGTGTGTTACTCACTCACTCCTTTGAATAATTTACTCTGCCATTTACTTTAATACTACGCAACTGATTTTGAGTGATCTACATTCCTTAATTTTTTTATATTTAAAATCCAATATTTCCACTTTTCCAGCGAAACTCTGAATCCGATTTACAAACTCTTAATAAAGAGTTTTTTATACTATCATTACTCGTATTTTACATCACTTAAACTTTTAGTGGCAAGTGGCACTTGACGACCATTTGGATCAGCGGTAGTAAACGCTGCTTCAGAGCCATGGGTCGCGGGTTCGATCCCCGCACAGTACAAATATTCGTGTGCATGAACATGTCTGTTTGTACTGGACTGGGTGTTTTCTATATATTATAAGTATGTATTTACAAAAAATAAAAGTA
The DNA here is from genome assembly GCA_949315895.1 of Anania crocealis. Classification (NCBI taxonomy): domain Eukaryota; kingdom Metazoa; phylum Arthropoda; class Insecta; order Lepidoptera; family Crambidae; genus Anania; species Anania crocealis. The sequence goes on from OX438856.1 coordinate 7,626,159, forward strand.
TATAAGTAAGTTTATCGGTTGTCTAGTACCCCATACGACAGGGTACTTAATAGTAGCTTAATTTGGGACTAGATGGCTCTGTGTGGCCCAGTGAGGCATGTCCTTTAAAATTAAAAAGTAATAAAAGTGTAACTCTGTGGCGTAGCTGTACTAATCCAGACGAGGTCGCGACGAAATTCAGGAAATTAAGACATTTTCCGATTCTCCCCGCGTTTCGAATGGCACTGTTATTTTCTCAAAACCATTCGACACGACGTCAAAATCTTGTTACACGCTTCAAAATGTTGAAGTTGAAATTTCAATTGGATTTTAAACGGTTGGCTGGAATGAGCTTAGAAAACTTAAACAATTTTACAAGATGTACCATAAAGCTGGGAATATGAAACTCAAGAAGAACTCGCTTACCTACATAATCAATTGGAAAACATGACAAAATAAAATGAGGATAAATTATTAAGTGTTCGAAGATTACGTAATTTTGGGTGAACTGTCCTTTATTAGTGAAGTGTAACAAAAAGAATTTAAAAAAAAAAAATTCGTGAAACCAATTTTGAGTTGTGCATAACGATTGTCGGTATGTTTTTGTTTGGATGCTAAATCTAACTTTGTTCTGAAAAAAAAAAACAAATTTTATAGTTAATTTGTGTTTTTTGTTACATTTAACTTACAGAAGATTCAACAGAAATTACTTTATCTGTTTAAACACTCATTGTCAAATGTTCTTTGTTAACTGTTTTTGTTTTCTTAAATATAATTGTTAGTTTAAGATAACTTAAACTATTAGGTACACTAACTACCTGAAACTACATAATCCTAGTGCGTAAATAAAAACACGAAAAAATATTTAAAACTCTATTATAAAATCTATTCAACAGCTATTCGATTTATTGAACTGTAAAAGGTCTGATGCAAAATCAGTAGACTGTTGATAACTGAATCTCAGACAATCTCGTTAGTGCAAAATAAATTTCATCAAATAATCTTTTCATATCTACAATTGAATATTTGGCAAACAATAAACGAATTTTGCTATGAAAGCATTGAAAGCTTTTCAGCTTGGATATTGAAAAACTCATATCCCGTTTTGAACCTTTTATTTTCTAAGAAAGTTCCAAGCAGGTAAAACTTGTTCCTGTAAAATAAAAAAAACATTTAAAACAACAAATTTTGTCGTGCATTTTCAATATAATAATATCATCGTAAAAAAAACTTGTTACGGTAATTAACTAGATGTTAATTTTGACGATGATTATATTGTTTATGTTGTACCGATGTTCGATAATTGAGTCACATTTCAATATGCAACTTCAATTTTAACCGTTAGAGTCACTAAATAGGGATGTCTAAAAAAAAACTTAAAAAATGTACATCACCCGATGTACATACAAACTCTCTCCATACAAACTTGAAGCCAAGCCTTATTGAATAAATTAAATTATAGTAATTCGTCTTGTGAACCTTGTTCAATATTGTGAAGTAAACCGTTAATTTTGATTCGGCACAATATGTTGATTTATTACTCAACAATAACTACAGCTATTTTACGTTTGCATGGATATTATACAAGGTGTAAAAAAACAAATGCCGACGCTGAAGCTACGCAATCTGAACATCAAACCAAGTCATACAAAATATTATTGCTGGAAAATGGGTTTTACTTCTAAGACAAAAAATTATGCGGGTTCGATTCCCGCCTAAGACAAAACGTTTCAAGTTTGATTTAACATTTTAAATTCGACTGTACATTATTTTGATTAAAGCACCCATTGCATTTTAGTTAAAAGTTTCAAATGCAAATAAACAGAATCTTTTTAAGTAATACTCATTAGCTCCTACTTTCCATGATCATTAGTTAAGTTTAAATTCAAATTAAACAGCAAAGTTATTCAAAACAGAAGATCCAAGTGACTCTCCAGTTCGCTCAAATGAAGTTTACACAAAAAATCGCGTCACGCTCTAATTGCCGCGAAAAGATACGGCGTTTTGTCCCCTAACAAAATATTTGTACGGAACCCTTACATCTCGGCTGTTGTTCAAACCAGATTAATGTTTGTGCCATCTATTTGCACTGTTCTTCATAAAAATGCGCCCACAGTTGCAGGTAAACAAGGGAAGTCTTTAATAACATTTACTTGTTTCGAGATATCTGCTTAATCCGTTGGTTTTGCGGTGAGCAATATCTTGATGTGTTTTCCAATTTTAAATTTGAAGCTTTTGGTAGATTTTTTGTTTTTAAATTTCATTCGAGTTCTATTTGAGTAATATAAATAGAAAAACAAAATAATTTTTAAAATAAGATAACCAAGCTGTCAATACCTTTTTTCAATTTAAAATACAATAATAATAAGCATAATTTTTCAGGATTAAATTTATTTTTGATGGTCCCATAATTTTGAGAATAAAACACGTTCTAGATGAGATTATTCTTACGATTGTTTATATAGCATTTTAGGGATAGCTAAAGGTTTCCTTAAATTATTTGATAGTAGCAACATTTGGAGTTTGGAAAAGTTTTGGGTAATATCAAAAAAATAAAGTAAACTTAATTACAGTCCCTGCCAATTAGACAATTTTTACTCAAAGTGATATCTTTGTAGATATATAACTGATTTATGCGTCACACACTAAATCATAAACTACCTGCTACTATTAGTTTGTTAAAATTAAAACTGTCACGAAAAAAAAATCACTTTTGAATTATTGACCGTATCAAACAAACAAATCTCAATGGAACTAATGTCAAAAAATACTGTTCAGAGTTAAAAGTTCCGAATGTTTGTCGAGTACCAGGAAATCAGAAGAGGCGAAGACCACTAGAGCGTAGCGTAGTGCAAATACCGTCTCCTATTGTGACGTAGGGATGTAATCCCCGCGTCTAGGGATTTTAATTACTTATTGGAAACTTGTGGCCGCCGGCTGTATAGGACCGTCTCCGCGCTTTATTGCGAGATTTCGAGACGTCACGTTATGAAGTGGTACTATAGTTACGACTGAAAAACTTTTCTAATTTTGTGGTACAATTTTATTGTATACAATTCCTATTCAAATAATTTATTAATGCTTTGAACCCCACGAGGCACCCGGGTGCCACGATAACAATTGATTTCAATTGTGTCTGGAATAACTCACGATCGAGGGATTAATGGATATTTGAATTGATATAAATATATTCTTATATGTCTACATCAAGAACAGTGTTAGTATTGTTCAGCAGGCATAAGATTTTTTTTGTTTATTATTTATTACTTAATAATAATATGGATGCCGTCATCCACGGTATAACATTAGTGTTAACAGTGTCCTGTAAAACTGTTAACATTTATTTTGTCTCAGTCAGAGGTTTTTTTTAGGATCTTATTTTCTCGCTGACATCTATTTGTGTGTATAACCGATATAAGATTATTACAGATTATTTTAACAAATACGAGTGCGAGTTGCATCATTTCGGCAGGTACAGACATGTACCTGGCCGCTTCTCACCAGTCCGCCCTTCGGACGACGGCCCAAGCCGAGGTCCAAGCCTACAGAGGTGCCCTTGAGGCCTAGTCTGCCCCCCTCGATCGGGCCCACTAGAAGATCGCACTAGGCTCGCGTAGATCGGTCTGTATGCACAGACCAGTCTGTGTTGCAGCTCTGAGCTACGCGATGCAACCACTAGTCGGGTTGACCTCTTTGGACGGGAGCCCTCTTTGGCACGGTCCGATCGCGCCGCTAGTACGCTTTTGGGCTAAGTGCCTTCCGCACTCGCCTAAAACCCGCCCGTTGAAGCTGTAACGGCCTGCTGCCACAGCATAGGTCCTTTCAAAAAAAAAAAAAACTAAAACATAAATAAAAAATAAGTTTAATCTAACATATTAAATCTAACGTCAGTAAAACCCATGATTTTTTCATGTCGATATGGTAAATTTTAAGGTGAAAAGCTATCGAGAACCCCAGTTACCTCTTGCTCCTGTGTCAATATAATACAGGATGTGATTTCGTCGGTTGCGCGTCAACTTGTATCGTGTTTCTTGATCTTCAGCCTGTCTTGCTTGTTCAGAACACCTTACGGATGGAGGATCAAAGATTAATCCAGTAATTTGATTGGCACTCACAAAACATAGCTTGTGCTACGGCGTAGTGCTACAAATGGTATCATTGCTACGGAATACAGACTTCACCAGATAGTTGATCCACCCACAGATCGTTTTCCGTTGTAGCGGTAACCATTCCAAAACCTTTACGTCGCCACGGCCTTCGGTTTATCTCTTATATGAATCTAATTTTTCCTGCATATTTCCTTACTTCTGATTTTATCACAAAAAGTAGATATATTTTTTGTTGTTGGTCAGCATGCCCACTAGGTTTATACTAAGTATAATGCTAAATATACTAAGTAATTGATCACTGTTCAAATAAATACTATTGGGTACCTAGACTCTGCCTATTTTCAATGAAGTCTCAGCTGTTATGCTGCTAATTATTTGGTTAGACTGTTTATTAATTACATACATCAATGTTTTGACTATATTGCAGGTGCATACAACCTTTGGTGGCAATGACTTCTTTCAACAGACTGTAAATATTAGCGCCACTTTGATCTTAGCCGACGTTCATTTCAAACGTGTGCCTTTAATTAAGTTCAAACAAGACGCGCTAATCGAATCGAAACTATCTGTCACGGAACGGTGCAAAGTTAGACTATTTATAAATTTGCTTGGCTGTGATTAGGTATATTATGATATTTAAAATAAATTAAGGTTCGTGTTTAACTGGCGAAAAGTCGCCAAATGTTAAGTCGGCTTATTCTGATAGTACCTATGACTACTACAGAGTTTTTTTTTCTAGAGTCTTAAAAAAATCTTTTCTATTTTTACGAAACCAAATCAATAATACGAATGTAGATATATATTATTAACATGTTAAAAATTAATATATAATGTTATCTATGTACAAAAATGACTATAAAACCTGAAACATTTAAACGAATAAACTGTAGATACAATGATTAAAATTTTGAATTCTATGTTGTGTGGTCAGCTCAGAGGTTTATACGTCATATTAAATTTACTTTATAGATAAGCACATAAAGTATCACATCTTATTTTAAATCGTAGCTGTATTAATCAGTGCCTAACTTACACATATCCAAAGTATTTTTAAAGCTAAGCATAAAAAAAATCGGATTGCTTTTTATCTCTAACAATAAATAAAGAAAGACTGAATTCATAAATGTTCTGCAACCGACAGTGTATATTACCTATTTGAATAAATTTAAGACGATTACCCACCTCGGCTGCTTCTATTTAATTACTGTTAGTGCTTATTTACATAACGACAACTTAATTAATGCTGTCTTGTAAACAGGTATTTAATTGTAAATAATCTCCTTGATGGAGGCTGTTTAGTTTAAAGTTAGACCAACAAACCCGTCTCTTAGTAAATAATGATGCTATTTAGTTTTGAAGTCGAGATTTGCCTTTTATGCTCAGTCATTATAAATGTCTGTTTTATATCTTTATCAGTGAAAATAAATTTAAAAAATATATGATGACTTATACCTTAAGTTCGATATATTATATTCACCAATAAAAAAATAAAAAAGTGTGAATCAATTTTGAGTCTGTGCACGATTGCAAACAACTTAGCTAATTTCAGGTAAAACTTTATTGCCAAAGTTGTTTTATGTTTTGGAGGCTGTAAATTCTCTTTTCCTATCGTTTAGGGGTTTTTCAAAAACTTTAAATGAGACCAATTTTGAACCATTCACCAAATTAAAAACCTAGTAAAAAATAACACAGAGAGATTTTGCTGACGCAAATATTTTTAAGTACAAAAAAAAAACTAATACGTATCGATTCTAAACTTAACCTTATCGGACTTCATCATTCGCACAAGTCCAATTGAACAAACTCCACGATCGGTTTCCTCTTGTGTTCCAACGGTCAGAGGTAGCCAACCGTCTGATTGGCAATTAGACAGCCAGGTGTCTGCAACCCGATCCTCTTTGTATAAAGCTGAAGTTCTGTGAAGATACCTTTATTCTATCATTTTATTTGTTATTTTATTAGTCGTCAGATATTACATCGATTTCGAACGCTAATAATTAGAGATGGGGCGGAGCATCTATCACTTTGGCCGACTAGTAGTCGGCCAAGCCGATTATTGCTTTAGGTTATAATAATTAGAGTAACATGCTCTAATCACACTCTATCTATTGCCATTTTTTATGATAAGTGCCTTTTATCTGATTGTCTTATTTCTTCGTTTGTAGTGTAGTAGAATTTTTATTTATTTTAACTTTCTGTTGTCACATTAAGAAGTTTTTTATAAGTTTTTATATCTGGTACTAAGTTCTTATTCATTTTTAATATCAGTATATAAACTTGAAAAATTTTGTCTCAGGCGGGACCGGCGGCGGGAAAAAAAATTCAAGTTTATATACTGATATTATAAGTGCAATTAAGTTGCTAAAATATCAAATAAAGTATTCTTATTCATTATTATTAGGTCAAGAAAATTGTTGAATATGTAAGTTGTAAGCTTAATAAAATTATAGCCAAATTTTTTTTTGTTTCTTAGAATAAGCCCAATTAGTTAATGTATCGAACGAATGGTTCCTAGTTTCCTAACCTGTTCTAAATTGCACTGAAAGTACATTGTAAAATTGATGTTGTATTTCTAATAAAAAATAATAACAGTAAAGATTTCAATTTCATCAATTCTTGGGTATATTAATACGAGCAAAAAACCGTTTCAGCCGACTAGTCGCCGACTACAAATATGGCCGACTAGTCGGCTTTACCCACTAGTCGGTACAACCCTACTAATAATTTGAGTCTGTACCACGGGAATATACTTTTGTCTAGGATAAAAAGTAGCCAATCTGCTATTCCAGATCTGATTGGAAGTTTTGGCGTGATTGAATAACATACATCCATTCAAACATTCAAACTATCGTATTAATAATATTAGTAAGATTTACATTCAAGCAGGCCGAGTAATCACAGTAGGCTCCTGGGAAAGCGAGCCTATCTTAACTGATGAATAAAATATTTTCAATGAAAAAATAATTGTGACGTCTTTTTTACTTTGTTGTTCCAAATACTAGAATTAAATTGTGTATTAGTGTATCTTCACTATTAAAGAAACAAAGAAAAAAAAAATACGCGTTTGTGTAACCGATAACGAGAAATTGTTTTGTTTTCTTCTATATTCTACTCGATGAAACCGCTGCTTAAAACAACGCAGCATCAGCATTAACTAAGAAATCTTCGGAATAGAGAAGGACTCCATAGTTTTTTTGCAAAATAAAAAGAAATACTTTTCTTTACTGTGCTCGGTAACATCACAAAGGGCGTTCTCAATCTGCTGGGATTAAACCGTGAATGCAATAGACTTTGCCAAGATTAAAAAAGCGATTAAAAAACTACAACTCGAAATAAACAGCTTCCAGTGAATTATTGTTGATTTTAATCTGGTTTCCATTTGTACGCTTCTAATCGAAAGTCTACTTTACATTATGTTTTTTGCAGTTCAACAAACTATCTTTTTAAAAATAAGAGTTCAGCACTGCTACGTTATTTTGCGGACACGTATTTGTAAGCAGCATATACAAGGAATTAATTTTAAATGATTAGCTGATTTACAATAATAATACTTTGCCGTGTTTCATGAGATTATACGGTGAATCACACGAATGACTCATCAGTTACATCATCATTAACATCAGCCTATCGCAGTCCACTGCTGGACATAGGCCTCTCCAATTGCACGCCACTTAGGTCGATCCTCGGCTTCTCGCATTCAGCTCCTGCTAGCCATTTGCGCAAATCATCACTAGCTCGACAAAATTAAAGAGACTTGATGCTGCTAAACAATAAAATTTCTTCTGGAAGCATGCTGTCCTAAATTAGCATGATAAACTAACACAATGATAAATTTGCCTAATGAATTTAAGTTCAAATCACAAAGACTGATGAGATGACAGCTGTTGAAACGCATGCATGATAAAATATCTTATTTAACTTTTAATCAGTCTAATTAATCTATAGTCTTCATAACTAGAAACTAAGAAAACCTAAGATTTGGATTCTGATGGTCTATTGCTCCCTACAGCCGTGTGAATTGGAGAACAGACAATAGGTTGAGGACGTTTACAAACAGTTTTCAATAAAATAAAATATCTGATTTTATATCGTTTGTACGATCATTGTCTTTTTATCAGATAATTTTATTTCTTAACTTAGGTACATCATAAGGAGTAGATCTGAAACAGATGCTGAATTTCTTACACTGTAAAAGTTAATACTATTGTTTAGTGTGTTTACTTTCCTAAGCGACAGGAATATTTTTGGAACAAGGAACAAACTTAACTTTTTCAGTCATCATGGCGATGGCGCTGGGAATGGTGCCAAAATATTGGAAGCTCATAAAATACAACGATGTTAGAAACCCCGTTAAAGCAAACATCTTTGTAATGTTAATTGTTTAATATGAACTTTTCTTATATCATACTCGTATCATAATTATATTTCTGATGTTTAAAGTACAATGTGAGTACAACCTACCTTCACATTGTAAGTAAAGTAAAGTAAAGTAAGTACCAGCCTATAATCATCCCACTGCAGGGAATAGGCCTCAATCACCACGCTTGCCAAATTGGTGATCACAAACCCGAGCAACGTTCGAAAATTCGACACTTTTTGTTTCCTGACCCTGGATTCGAACCTGGGACCCCGAGATCTTGGCCCGGTATTTGAACCACTAGACATTGTAATTAAATAAAATATGAAAGCTGGAGCCACCCACTAGATTAATTAGCAACATGCTTTATTATCTTCACACACATGTTCGCATACTCGTAAGCTCTCCGTAAGATTTTCGGCAATTACTGTAATCGGATTACTATGCGGTGACGTCACCAGGCAACAAACCACTAAACTAATCCCCCAGGTAATTGCCCCTTCCCCTGGTGCGAGTCGATAAACACGGAACCAAGGATCAGGACTCTTGAGAAGGAAATGTCCAATGAATAAAAATATTAAAAGATAACTCTTGATTTAGTTGGTCAATATCACGAGCTTTAAGAAATAGACTGTCACGCTCGGTATGATCTTATATAGGATTAGGATTTATCTATGATCTTATATAAGGATTTATCTAGAGTGCAGATTGATGACCGCTGTGAATGGAGTCGAATGTTCAACTGGTGAGCTCTATGGCTAATGTCGTTCGGATAAATGATAGAACAACCCCCCATATACCTTCTTTGGTAACCACCCCTTAACTTATTAGTTTCTTACACATGTATTTTTCTAAATTGAAGAAATATATACGGTTTTTGCGGCATAGACGGCCGTATCTTTTTGTTAGCTTTGATTATTTTTCCGCAGCTACAAGGATATGGTTAGACCTGATTATATGTTTAATTTTGACTCAATACCTTTTTATCTTCTCGGCAGAAATGTATTTTACAGACAGACGGACAGACGGACGAACAACAAAGTGATCTCATTTGTTTTCTTAAGAGATTCAAAAGCCAAAATAAATACATGATTTTAAAAAGGAAATTCGAAAATACTGTATAGTTAACTACATTGTATGATTATATTTTATTACACATTTTGCATGTAACAAATTTTAAAGCCACCGTTTTAATCATTATGTTTCAATGGAATCAAATAAAACGAACAAAAAGCTAGCTAAAAATAAAATCATGCGAGTCAGGGAGCACCGAAATTCTATTATTATTCTGTTATAAAAGTCTAAAAGTTGAACAAAATCCATATTATGAATCAAAACACATTATCAGCACCTCAGTCTTCAAATCACATTTAGCAGTAGCATTTTAGATTCAAACATAAATTAGTTTTGGAGATCTCCCAACCCGCTTACAATACCTTTGCATATGAAAATCCAAGCTTAGATTGAGACGAAATTCTGAATTCTGGGAATAAAATGTACCCTTTCCAATATTAGCAGGTATTGAGAGATTGTGATACCTATTTCGATAAAGGGCACAGTTCGATAAACTTCTTGGTATGTATAATAGAGGTAAATATAGGAGGTGCAGTCTAGGTTCAGCTACAGTTCATGTTAACATTTACGTAATTCAGTCATCGGAAGGACAAAAGTCTGAAAGAAGAATCTTGGCAAATTCTTGGCAAGCTGATTGCTAAGCAGTTGGTCTACTAGTGGAGGAAAGACGCTACTGACAGTCATGCCACTCCTTTGTCGTCTAATTAACACTATAGAATAATAAGTGTTGTTTTAAGCCACATAGTACATTTTATGTAGGGACGTGAGTAGTATGACCATTTTCCTCGAAAACATTACGTTCGTATTTCATCTTGACACCTATTTCGATTGTAAGTAGAATTAATTTAGGCACATCTTTAAAATTTTATGTAGCCGACAACTGTAATAGCTAACTGTGCTAATAAAATAGCACCACCCCTTCTATTCCTATGGGTGTCGTTAGAGGCGACTAAAGGAGTACTGCGTGAAGACTGGCAGCAGCATCTTCTTTCTACTATTGGCTAAACTGCGATCGCAAACCTGTGGCGAGCGTGATAATTGTGGCATGATTGGCCTTTTTTGGAGGCCCTTGTCAAAAGTAGACGGTGGTAATGTAGGCTGGTATGGTTTAATGATGATGATAACTGTTAAAGACAATTCGATGATTGAATTTTGTCAATTTGCGATACTGAACCTTTGTGGTAGCCATACCAGTGATTGAATATTTGTACCTCTTCGCTGTGCCAATTTAGAGTCATCACACTGTGTTACTTATCATTGTTACATAAAACATGAGCCTACTGACTGTCTTTAGTTTTGTAAATGGTATTAACTCCAATTGTCGCAATTATTATCAGAATTAACATTTCCAATACGATAAATGAAATGTAATCTGTTTATGGATTTAAAACGTTTGTAAATGTTTCATTTGAGTGCTAAGTAGTTCGAGGTGGATAATCCTAATTGATTTAACCGATATCCTGTAACAATATTGGAAAAATATAAATGTTACGTGAATTTTATTGATATCTGGAAAATATCAAGCATTAATTTTACAGTCTTACATGTGAATAATGCACAAATAAAATGTATAACCAACATTTTATATTCAACTAGAACGAGATTGCAATACCTATACGCGGTATTTACTTTTTGCTACACAAGCTACGATGCAAAGCGAAAGTCTAAAATCTGATAAGACACTCCGTTTATCGGTGCTAATTTTATACTGTCTGAAACAGACCATCGAATCTCACTGTAAATACGCCTTAACCCTCAAATGCAACAGATAGAAGTGTATTGACAAAACGACAAAACCAAATGCGTAATCTTACCCCCATAGAGGGCATTAGACACGCTTCATTGGCTTCTCGAGTGCTGATGGAACTGATTGGCCGGCTTTGGCTTAACAATGCCTAAAACCAACCAGATAGAAGGTCAGAAAGCGATCGATTAACATTGAAAAGCGGACTTTGTGTTTACGCCTGAAGGTTAGATTTAGTATAGCAAAATTTAGAGACATGGACAAAAATTTTGCGCAGAATCATTGCATCTGCTTAGTCGGATTTCATGTTTCATTGATTGCCATTGTTAAGAGTCAAAGCCAAGTATGGTTAGGCTCGTGTTTTTCGAATTGAACTCTTGAAATATAGAGACCATTATTTGATAAGAGTGTTCTTCTATTTGAGGGTTCTTTTAAGATATTTTTATCTTACTAGAGTGGACTTAAAGATGTTATTCAAAATAAATGAGTCCCGACACACAAAAGAATTTGCAATTTTTTTTCTTCTGTTGCTATTCTGAATCAAATAAACTTATCTATATTTTTTAAAGGGAAACTTAAAAATTGCGGTTCCAATTTGAAGGTGTTTATTTACTACACAAAATGTCACAATATTGATGTAAGTATTCGAAACGACGAGATAAACCAAAATACAGGTAATATAAAACTCTAATAGTCGCGAGATAAATTCGTTAATTCCAAGATAACAGTATAATAAGTGTACCGCAATTGTCACATTATCCACAAAATAGAATTGCTATTCTAATTGATTCTCTTATCGACTATAGGAGTACTAAAAGAATGAGATAGGCACCATCTTTTTTCCAACCTACTAAAAACGAGGTGATAATGACAAAATTCTTCTTTTGAAGAAGATTGAGTCCAACAGTATACTGATGTAGATGATAATGTACACTGTAGAGCTGTATATGAAAAGTGAGTACTTGTGACATCACCCTGTATAGATTTAGGGGTGACAAACAACGGTTAGGACCTCGTATTTATTGGGCTTCCACCAGCACAGTTATTACGTACAGTTGGCTGCACAATATTTTGTCTCAAGAGCCACTGGAAAATTCTTGTATTTTCTTTTTCTGAGCCAGACTGGAATTCTAAATAATATTACAAGTTCTAAGAGGATCACATTATGTGTCTTGTGGGTTAAAAATAATGGATGTTACGTCCATCTTCATATCAAATTTATAGCTTCTACCATTACAACCTATTTGTACAAGACAGTTTGTATTCTCTCCGAGTAACACATGTGCATTTTATTATATATAATGTATGTTATTTAATCTGCCAAAATGTAGAACAGTTTATCTCCTATATTTGAAATAATTTGATCTTTGCTTATATCTCACTTCTCTCAATAGCAAAATCATTCTTAAATATGTCAGTATTTCACATTTATTATGTTTTGTTGCGATGTTTCTTATCTCAATTTTTCTTCGAAAAAATTTTCTATGGTATTTTTGCACCAGCACCGTTACAAAAATCGAGTAAAAAAGTAAAGTTAATTAACAGCCATATAATCATACTACTGGGGGGAAAAGGCCCCCATCATTGAATTCAAGTTACGACAGCAATAATAGCTACTAGCATAATCACCACGTATGCTAAATGTGGGTTGGAGATCACTAATCCGAGCAATATTCGAAAATTCAAAATTTTTGGTGGCTGACCCGGGGCACGAAACCGGGATCCTAAGATTTTGGCCCGGTATTTAAACCACAAGACCAACGGGGCGTTTCAATAATCCTCAATAGCAATGTATGCATATCACTATGAATTAAATACCTAATCTATTAATCTATAAACTCAAATAAAAAATTTAAATTACATATTTATTCAAAGAATAAAAATAAGTAAATCGTTTTAGAAAAACAAAGATTACTTGAAAATTTATTTAAATTGTTATTTAGTTCATAAGCTGGACCTAATGTTGAAAGTCACATTTACATGTTAACAGGGCCTTAATTCCGCTAATTTACAAATGGCTTAATAGAATCGCAATTGCATCTCAATTGTATTGAGTCATTTGTAAATTAGCGGAATTGGGGCCCTGATTTCCTATCGACTGTATCTATTATATAGAAAACGTCCTTATCCATAACATGTTATTATAATGCATGTAGTGTAAGCATTAACAATAACATTTCTAAAACTCCCTTATTGTTAATAATTGTGTACGCGATTATACACGGTCAAGGAAACACACACAATGGTAACGTGATACTCGTAGCTGGCCTGATGTAATAACATCTGTGGACAATCGCGCAGAAAATAATATTCCGGCTGCTTTTAATGTTTGGATAGTGACCAATAAATGTTTTGTGTTTATTATTCTTGCAGCAATTATGATACGCCATTTGTGAAACATTTCTATTATGATACGGGCATAAAAATAAATGAATGTTGTGTTTTATGTGGCTGAATTTTTCGTGGTCAGACGTATTTGAAAGAATTTATTGTTAGTACTGATTTTAGTTTAACATGAAAACTTTTTGGATAAACCTACAAAAATGGACAAAATTAAATTTTAATTCAACGCAGAAAGATTTGGCATGATCCAATTTCAATCAACCTCAACGAGATCAAATATTGTTCTTAGTTTCCTCTACCCAAAGATTGTCTGGTAGAGATCGCTATTAGCGATAAGACCGCCTTATTGTTCATATTTTCTGTTTTTTATTATATTTTTACCTGTTTTTGTGCAATAAAAGTGTTTAAAAAAAGAAATTGTTGAACACAAAAAAACACGAAATACGAGCTCATGACGTGTCGATCACCACCAATACTATTTGTCAATAAATTAAACTATTGTTAGACACCTCATCAAATCAATCAATTAATTACTACAATAAACTACCTATAAAAAAAACTGTTAAAAAATAATCAAGGAATGCATTTATAGGAATCCCATACCCTTCAACAGCAGGACATAAGCTTCTCCAAAATGATGACGAATTTCCTCTAGACGCTTCTTGCGACACCCATGAGAAGAAGTACCGTATGATGTCAGCCTGAAACTGCATAGCACAAAACAAGCATTCATCGACAATCATAGACCGATATAAAAATGGATTACTCATTTCATTATTTATGCCTGTATTTTAAAATATTTTTTTACTAAACCATTCTTACGAACATTCACACGTCAGCACATACACGTTTTAGCATTATGTTCATTAAATTCGATCCTGTATAGGACCTGCTAGAGAGAAGAGCTGCTAGGGCCCATCAGTTTGTCCAACCAAATTAATTGTATACAAGCCAATTTGCCGTCATAAAGGCAATATGATTACGCCGTAAGTAAGCTAGTCTATTACAACGGGTCCCCATAATAGAAGGCTACATACAACCTAGTAAAATAAAATCAGACAACTCATTTTAAAGACAAAAATGTAAAGAAATTTTTTAAATTCCTAGATCCATGCCACTGCTAGACTGCTGATTATAAAGATTAGAATTGGATTTGGTTTAAATATTTAAAATAATACATAAGGAATAGTATTTTATAATTAAATTTCTTCTCTTTGGGATTCAAACCCAAAACGATGGTTTTACAGCCCGTCTTAATCATAATATACAGTTGTCAAAATTTTACACATGTTACTCAGACCGGCTTATATGCAAATGCCCGATAACTTTCATAATTATGCGCCGGACAACACACCCATTGTCATAGTCTCAAAGCTCAAAGTCACGAATTAACATTCTTGTGACAGGTTCTAGATTATCTTGCTATCAGCAAAACCAGTTTAAAGCCAATTTAGAAACATCAGTTTCTTTATTTTTTCTAATATTAAATAGGGTTGGATAGCAGTTGAAGCAGTTTGAGCAAATAAGAATTATGCAATTTAAATTTATAGGGAAGTAAATGAGATCATTTTCGTGCTGCCTTTCTTGGTTGCACGTTTTAATTGTGCTACAAAGGATATTTTTTAAGAAAAATATTGAGTCTATGCAGTAATGTGCATCTTTATTTATTTTTTTTGTTTTTGGCACATACAATGTTAGTAGCTTGTTTCGTGCACTTCGCCGTTCAAGTTTTATTTTTTGTAGCTTGAAAACCCTATACTGAACCTATTCTATGTTTATTCATGGCAAATAAAGTTAAAATGTATCACAGAATTAAATGCAATATATACTTTATTTGATATTTTAGCAACTCGCATCCCGAGGAGATGCGGGTTCGAGTCCCGCCTGAGACAAATTTTTTCAAGTTTATATACTGATATTATAAATGATATTGCATTTAAATTTTATTAATAGCATGTAGACAAATAAAACTAGGGTGGTTAAGATTTTAACTTACATTTCGTTAAGTCATTATGTGTAATGCTTTGTCTTTCTAGTTTCTTTCATTAATCAAATACTACGAGACATACGAAAACTGTATGAAATAATGAATTTTTTTAATTTTAACTTTTATTTGACAGTTCTTCTGATTTTTTTTTCAGTTATTCGTCTATTCGAGGTGGAAACAAATCCAATAATCATGGATCATCAAATCTGTCAAGCTGTGTTATCTGTAAGTGGTGTAACTAACCAACCGAACTTTATTTATTTAAATAAATTTTGTGACCAAAGAATGGTTTTACTGAGTGTGGAAGTTACTTAAAATTAAATCTTTTTTGTGATTGTGTTTTTTTTTTTCAATGAAAAATTTGTACTTGATGATCTGGTGGTACTGTTTAACTACTTACGATCCAATTCTGGTGTTTGCCAAACGCAATTATTGCCAACGTCCATTTTCCACTATGAGATTTGAGAGCCAAATTAAGTGAATTAGAGACTGGAAGCTTGACAGGTAGTCCCTTGTTTGAGTCCAGAGTTTCAGACCTTTGTTGTGGTGCCATCTAATTAGGTATGCGTATATTGAAACTGGAGATAGCCAAATCAGTTTTAAATTGAAGGGTGGTCAGAGAGTGCAGAGTAGAGGGTGATCAGTGAGCTATTTTTAAGCATTTTTAGGGTTCCATTGTCAAGAAAAGGAACTCTTATAGTTCCGCCATGTCCATGTCCTGTCCATAACAAGAAAGCAGCAATAAGACACGCCTAAATATTATTATTCACGCCTAAAACTTCGTCAAAAAAGGTGTGTTTTTTTTGGTAGGGTAATAATTTTATAATGTAAAATTAAAAGTAAAGTAACAGCCTATAATCATCCCACTGCAGGGAAAAGGCCTCCATCATTGAATTCAAGTTACCACAGCAATGATGGGAACTGGCATAATCACCACGTTTGCCAAATGCGGGTTGGTGATCACAAACCCGAGCAATGTTCGAAAATTCGAAACTGTCTGTTGCCCGACCCGGGGATCGAACCTGGGACCCCGAGATCTTGGCCCAGTATTTAAACCATTAGACCAACGGGGCGGGACCAAATGGGGTTTAATTTTATTTTTTCTCACCTATAGCTCATAGTGTGGGGTATCGTCGGATAGGTCTTTCAAAAATAGAAAGAAAGAAAGAAAGACATATTTATTTGACACAAATACTTATTTGATAAAATACTGTAGGTGCCTATAATTTTTCGTACAAGGATTCATATGTGACATTTGTTAGAGTCAGTGTCCACCGTCATATAAACGGTTATTCGTGGATATATGAAAATTTGCATTTGTATTATATTATACAAATTCGAATAGTACGTTAAAGAAATAGGTTATTCCTTTACCTATACATTTACAAATGATGTGAAATGGTATGGTACATCCTAAGTCTCTAAGATTGATATGTGCATCTACAGAACTCTCAACTGTGTGTGGCCTGACACATCTTGGCCGGTTTAACATAGAGATGCTGTTTTGTACAAACCAAAACTAATTTACACACGACAAATGTTTTTAACCAATTTATAACTAGAAATCAAAATCATATGATGATTAAAACAATTTAAAACGAAGTGACCTGATAGAGTTTTTGTGAATGTTTGACGTTATGCGCCGTTTGACACTGTCCTGAACAATACGAGTAACACCACCATGTCTCGTCCTAAGAGTAACTGGATATATGACCGTCATTATTTTATTTTGATATAATAAAAAAAAACATCTATAAGCCAAGTGTTCAGTTGCTATCAATTATATTATAAACTAATTGTGCATGTTTTTTTTTTAAATTTCATAGCTCATATTAATAGTAACAAATTTATGAACATTACCTTTTATTTAGGGTAAAGAATACTTTGATTTTTGATACTTTCGTACTGCTTACTAAAAATATAGTTATTTTAAGCAAAACATTATTTAAGATGAAAAACACAAATTTGAATTTAATGCTAATCATAATAAAATAGCCAGTTTTTTTTCTGCAAAATTGAACAGAGCTTAAAAGTTGTATTCTCACAATGACATTATCAATCTACGCATTACCGGGCGCGGGGTAAAAATTGCCCATAATGACAATCCAAAATACCTACGGGTTGTATTAGATAGATCTTTGACCTACAAGGTTAACTGCCAAAAAGTAAGGAATAAAGTCAGCGCCCGGAACAACATCATCAGGCGTCTGACAAACTACACGTTGGGGTGCAGCTCCTGATTTCCTTCGCACTAGCGGCCTGGCACTGTGCTACTCGGCCGGCGAATACGCTTGCCCTGTTTGGGCGCGCTCAGCACACGCGAAGGTTGTGGATGTCGCCCTCAATGAAACCAGCAGGGTGATTATGGGAACGCTAAAACCTACGCCTTTAAACGTCCTCTACTCCCTAGCTGGAATAGCTCCCCAGTGTGTTCGGCGCCAGGTTGCATGCTCCATTGAAAGGCTCAAGCAAGAAGAAGATAGCAGGCACCCGTTGTATGGACATATACCACCCCCACGTCTTAAGAGTCGCCGCAGCTTTATGCATAACACCGAGCCACTAAGCGTGGACCCACCTAAGGCCAGAGAACAGCTGTGGTCCGATAAATTCGCCCCCAACAACCCATCCATCCCCATAGCTGAGAAGCTGCCGCCTGGTCACAATCTTCCCTGACCCATTTGGAAGGCGTTAAACAGACTTCGTTCAGGTGTAGGCAGGTGCAATGAACTCAGGAAAAAGTGGGGCTTCACTGAGGACGACACGTGCGAGTGTGGCGCCTTACAGTCTATGCCACCCTTACTTAATGTCATGCCTTACCTCTTCTGCCACCTGCACGCAAGAGGACCTTTGCAACGCCAACCAGAGGGCCATTGATGTGGCCACTTTTTGGGCGCAGAGAGTTTAATTGGTTGCCATTGACTCGAGAAGAAGAAGAAGAAGAAGACAAAATTGTCAAGACATCTTGAAACTGAAACTTTTAATTGTAATTCAAAATAAAATAGGTACCTTAAATAATACCGGTTATTATATTTTAGCCCATGCCCTTTAGGGCGAAAACGAACCTCGTGAACAGTGAACGTTTCGGACATCATACTTTGTAAACACGTCACACCGTCTCAGTAATTGTAGTTCCAAATTAAGGATAGCCCTAATTTCGGACAACAATAGGACAAATCAGCTACCCGTTTATCACAAACGATTTGAAGTTCTCCGGTCAGTCCACAATGGTGTCCCCTGCAGAACTTATGGTTTAAACAAGGGTTTTTCCCCAATTATGTTGGGCTCGTAATTATTTCCGCCGGAGTCAACTATCCGTGGTAACGCGAATGCAGCAAGAAAATTGATATCCCAATTTCAGTTTCATTAGCGAGCTTTGATGTGGGTTAAGAGCATTTTGTTGTCTCATGATTACTCAAATTATGTATATACCTACAACTTTGTGTGGTATAGTGTAAAGGTTCTCAATTTGACGCATATTTATTTACAAACTAGCAGTTACCCGTCACTGTATTCGTGTGGAGAAACTATGAAAACCCTGATTTATTCCGTAATAAGAAGCCAAATTTCATTCATTTCCGTTAAAAGTCGTTCTATCATGATTGATTTATAAACATGCATCCAAATTTTTGCATTTAAATATTACTTACTAACAGCCATCAGGGATGGTTTCGCTGATTTGCATTTTGTGTAATAAATATGGACGAAAGTAAATGTAGCAGTCTATAACCATCCCACTGCATGGCTAAGGCCTCCATCATCGAATTTTGTTACCACAACTATGATGTCCAAGAATAATCACTACGCTTGCCAAATGCGGGTTGGTGATTACGAAACCAAGCCATATTCGAAAATATGAAACTATTACTGTCCGACCCGAAAATCGAACTTAGGACCCAGAGATCTCGTACGGTGCTTAGACCACTAGACAAACGTAGCGTTAAAAAAGGAAGTCAGATTTCATTACATTTGAAAAGAGAATTCTACTGTTCTAAGATTACTTAAATCTGCAGTTTTACGGACGATCTTGTGAAGGTAACGAAAAACCGCCACTTATTAGATGCAGGCAGCTTAAGACTGATCGTCGTGGAGATCTTACGTTTATCAGTATGCGTTGTTTAGCTGAGTATGATGACGATGATAATATAAATAGTGTGTGTCGTTATTAACTTTTTAATAAAATACTTTTACTGCATCAATTTCCCGTTTGGACTGGTGTAGGTGTGCAAACAATCAAACTGACGGAGCACTTTCGTAAAAAAAAACAGTTAAAATAATTAGGTTATTTTTAGCTGTGATCTGTTAGGTTGTTAATGTGTTGATATGATTGTGATATCGTGCTTTATGCCATGCTTTTTCAATAGCTTATTATTGCCTTTAATCAGAGCTATGTTATGTAGAATATCTTATTTTTGTTCCCCGAGCATAACATTTTTAACTTTTCAGAAATAAGAAATAATTTAGCTTTTTCAATAATTATTGAAACTGTTTGCACAATGTGTCTGCCTTTTAAATTTTTTAGACCCAAATGATTTGTAGCATCTGTAGCAAAAAATGTCATTGCTGACGCTAGGTTCATAGTTTGTTTAGGAAATATTTTCAAATTTATTTAACTGAACTTTCAAAGCCTTGTTTTTACATTGGAACATGTTTATGTTTTAACTAAACTAGATAAACATTTTCACGGCTAGACCGTTAAGGCAACAAGCAAATATTTTGCATCAGGCATGTGAAAATAAACCATAAGTCGAAAGTTAAAGCCGAATATTCATGATTTATTAATATTGCCATTGTTAGGCGATAGACTGAAACTTTATTGCTCTATGGCTAAGTTATTTAATTTAAGCGTGTAAATTATAATAAACGTCACTTATTTCTAAATTATATTTAACTTAAATTGTTTGTTGCTGATAGAAGTAAATAGGGTAAATTCAAATAATTTTAACTTATAATACGAAAGTGCTCCGTCTGTTTAAATGTTTGCACACCTACCTACACCGGTCCAATCGGGTAATTAATATTGATGTAGTAAAACTACATTACAAAAAATTCAACCTCAAATTTAACCGAAAAAATGCATATAATGAGCCAAACAAAAAATCACTAACAGTCATCATAATCGACTCAATCACGAAATAATTGGTGGCTTATTTCATATTTTTTCGGTGAAATTTCTTGCAATAAACTTTTTTGTAATAATTTTTTTATGGCTGTAAACCTTTTTTTCTTCAAACTGTCGGATTGTTTTATAACATTCATCGGAAACGTTTGACCTGGTAAAAACATAGACTTTATCCAAGAAAGGCCGTACTGATAGCTGAAAAGAGTTCTGCGGAAAGCAAACCAGAGAAGGAGTTTGGGTAGAAATATATAGAATCATCATTAGGCCCGCCAGGGGCCTTATTCAGCTATTTCAATCGCAGTTCGATCGTGATTGAATTGGATGGTTTTGACATTTAGCCCATACTAGAACTGTCAAAAACCTGCTATTCAATTACGATTATGATACGATTTGGTTACGTGAATTGATCGTGTCTCACATTAATGGACGATTAAGACTACTATTAATGTCCGTGAGTGCGGCGCTAATTTCAGTGTTGTACTCTAAGTTTATGGGAGAAAAGATAGTAAGAATCAAATCGACAAATCTCGCTTTTATGTAGATTGACATAAATTAAAAAAATAGGATAACAGTTTTTGTAACATATGCAATCTAAAGTTTGGGATTACAAAAGATATTCATACATACTCGTGTTTACCTACTAACTATTTTCGCTTTTTTTTTCTTTTTTTATGTATTATATTTTTATGTATTTTTTAATGTAGGGGAGAGTCGGATATATCGTACCAGTTTTCAGTTTTAGCGAAATATCTTGGTTCTATGTAAATGAAAACAATTTTTTTTTCTATATTACCTAGATCATTAAACCCTTCATCTAATATCGCAATGTCAAAATCATACTCTATGCCGGTTTTGCAAAATAAGCGTTTTTCCAAAAGCTTTCCATTGGTACAATTTAGCTGACTGGTTGGTTTTAATGTACCATAGGTCTGGTAATTTGTACCAGCATAAATTAAGGGAAATTCTGTAATGAGAAATAAATAATAACTCAATGAAATATTCTAAATAATACATATTAAGTAAATTATGACAGTATTTTAATAATGTAATAAAGAAAAAGTTCTACCAAAATAAATAATTTTTTTCCAATATGTAACATTTATAATAAGCTATCAAAAGCTGAACCGTTTTAAACATTTAGCAAACTTAAATACATATTTAATTATTTATTAGGTTTCATTATTTTTTACTGTGATCGAATTATTTATGAAATTTTATGTACCTTATTTTAGTTTAAACCACTGTCACGAATATCCAGTCAACGTTTGGGTCTTTTTTTTATCACAGTAGTGAACATCACATATGGCACAAATATTTTCCTTGCCAACTTTATAAAGAAATCCTCACTGCTAAATAGAATAAATGAAATTGAAATATAATTTTAGAAATACTTAGAATAAGTTTTAGATATTTTGTTTAACTCATTTTCTTCTTTTTTAAAGCTGATAAAGCCCTTTCCAAGCCTTATTTAGTCCATATGTAATATTTTCTTTAATTACCCTCTAATCTAAAAAAAACACCTGTCTGAATGTATATGGTTGGGTACATTGTACCAGTACAATTAAGAAAACTACTGGTGGTACATTTTATCGAATTAGCTCATTTTAAAAACATATGTTTGTAACATATTAACCTCAAAATTTAGTACGATCATTACGTTATAATTTAAGAGGTAAATAAATTACTGTTCAATAAAAAAATATAAACGAAGTCACAATTACCTTTTCATTGATTTATGTTCTTAGGTTTGCGCTTCAAAAATTGCATCAAGCACACCATAAAACGTTTTTATTTTCTCAAACTGAGTGCGCTTGCCGGACACCAAAACAAAAACAAAAGTAGTAGGAGGCGCTGTTAGCGCTTAGTTTTGTGTTACCAAGAAAGAAAAGTAATGACGTTTGGTTGGAAATTTCAAGGTGGTACAATAGTACAATTTACCAGACTCTCCCCTATTTTTATATATATTTTATGTATTTTATTTTTATGTATTTATATATTACTCGTACCGTAAAATTGTGAGATATGTCAGTTTACAAAACAACGCGTGAGATGATAAACTAACGGTGGGTTAGGTAAGTCTAGATTGTATACGTAGATTCGTTAAATTATGAACTGACGAAGTTTACAATTTTACGGTGATAATGCAGCAATGGTGTGAAGATTGACAAAAGCTCAGCGAATAAAAATAGCCTACTCAAAACACAATTATAAGCAGACTAAGTCGCTTGCATCAGTGATGTGGTTATAAATAACTATTAAAAGTGTTTTAAAACTTTAATGGTGATTAATATTTGAAAAGGTCGTAAAATATCAACTTACGCTTAAGAAACATTATCAACTTTGCAAGGCGTGGTCGAAGTTTTAAAATATAGCCTTAAAATATCGCTTGGAATATTCTAACGACCAACCGATAACCATTATCACTTAATAGTCGCTGCAAACGACTTAATAGCAGATTAATGCCTCGGATAGTTTTCATTAAGGACTTATTTCACGTTTTATCCGGCTCTATTGTGTCGGAAATGAAAAGCCAAGAGTTGATTGGAAGCATTTGCGGGAGGCACGGGTGTAGTTCTTTGTGTCCGGCTATTGCGCTGATTAATGTTAGCAGCTGTAGTTAGAAAGTTTTCTGTTAAAGTCTGTTTTCATTTAGAAGGGTCTAGATTTTTTTACAAATTAAGAATTTTGGGTATGCGTAAACCCGACGTGCGATCCAAATCGTTTATTTCGTTACCCGTAGGCATGGATTTCTACCCAACTCATTGAGTACATTGTTTTCGAAATTAAAACGATGATATTGTAGCAATTCTAATGCAGTAGCCCAGTTAGAGGATGTAGAGGGGCGAACCACTATCTTTCGCCCCAAGCCAACCTCACCTGCACGCGGTGCATCCTGCTGAACGACGGACGAGGCTCTGGATATCGAACAAACGATGGCGGTATAACCACCCTAATTCAAGGCGTAGCTAAACCGGGCGTGACGGGCAGCAGCGTCACCGGTGCGAGAAGCTACGCCCTGCGATCACCAACCCATCTGCCCAGCGCGTGGCGATCATGGGCAAAACCTCCAATGCAGACACAAAATGATGATGATGATGAGCGAAAGTTCGTGAGTTTAAGAAACGATTATAGCTAAAATAAAACTTATCATAAACGTTTTCAGCCCATATCAGTTCATTGCCATATATCTCTTCAAAAAAAAGGATTTGGCTATAAACGCTTGGCAGGCAGTATGGCATTTGTAGTTTGGCGAATGGTGGAGAGGACACGTCCCAAAGAAGCCTGTTTTCTTATGGCGGTATACCTTCAGTCACCTCTTACGAAACTTATAAGAAGAGAAAGATAGTTGTGAAGTAGATTTGTGTACTACAACATGACTAAAAAACTTTTAGCCGTATTAATAACCATTTCAGATTGTATAGAAAAAAGTTTAGTTACTTATCTTTAGATGTCAACAATGGTCTTCTGTAATATTAATGTTATTTGGGTAGAATATAAAGTGAACAAGTAAGAAAGTAACTCACTATTTAAAAACTTTAATTTTGTTAAAGTATAAGTACATTTTGATTATTTTTAAAAACTAAACTTTTGTTATACATTAAAAAATAATCAGGCTTGCACTTAGGAGCTAAACTATTACCAAACAAACAACTGGAATGTTTCACCAGTAGAAATAGAGATAGATTCCCAGTAAAAAAAAACATTTTTTGGCGAAAGCAAATGTTTTATGAAACTAGCTGGTATTTAGCATAAATAGTCAATGACTGCTGTGCAATGTGTAACCATCAGTGAAAGATAAAACAAAGTACTACTCTGTAAGACACCCATCTTTCAATAATAATTTTCGGAAGAGATTTTCAACGATTCACTCAGTACATTATGACCGAGGCCTTTGATGGCCATAATAATATGTTTTGCTTAAATATAATTTACGTGCGATCATTTCCTCCACGGGGTCAGTTGAGGAATTGTTTCGTCTCGGGCTTACCGGAAGTCGCCTTTGTCCCTTCCATTTCTGGCTGACGTCTGGCGTTTATGTTTGGGCGACGTTTATTTTGCGGTTTATACTTTATATTACGGAGCCAATAAACTTTCTGACTTGGCAGCTAAAGGGTGGAGAACAGTAGAATCCACAGAATACTCGTGATATTTTAAAGAGTTAAATTATTTTACACTGAAATTCTGTATTTAAAAAGCTATTATGTTACGTTCACGTAGAAGTTTATAATTCATGACTAGATTTGCCTTCTTCAGCTGGTTTGCTTTATTGTAATTATTTTGTATTTTGTGCTACAAAATAAATTTAAGGTAGGTATCCTATTTCAAATTTACATTTGTGCTACTTGAGAAAAAAATCTCCTCGATATTGTAAGCAGCAAATATTGAAGTGTCAATCATAATAAGTAATCTACTTTGTTTTGTTACAATATTGCATAACTTTGTTATGCAACTGCATTTTATCTTTGGTCGACTTCAACTAAGTTGGTTAATAAGTAGTTTCAGTGCCTTGGAAATTTTTAGACTCTTACAACACCCATAAGACGAGAAGAGGTGGCGCTCTTCTAACTTAGGCAGAACCAAATACTAATGTAACTGCATAGTTGGTGTAAAACAAAAAGTCAGTAGGTACCAGTTTACCTACATAAGCCTTCTAGATAAAAAAAACCTTTTATAAATAACCTTACCTTTTTTGTCAAAAGACACATTTTTAGGATCACAAAAAATACCCGCATAAAATTGTTAAGCAAGAGAAATAATAACGTACAGCCGTAATATTTTCTATAAGCCGATACCTCCGTACAAATGACGCCCGCTTCAGATCTGAACGAATAATGTTCCCCATACGTCTTCCCTACAACTTAATACAGTTCCGGATCAAAGGGCCACATACGGACTTGAAGCTTAGAATAAACCAATTATGAGTGAAATATTAGGGATCAGTCCGTTCCGTAACCGTCTTTGATCATTATATTTCTTTCGCGAGAAAATGCGAAGCCACTAAAGGCAGGGGAATAAGCGAAACTCTTAATAAATTACGGGAATTGGTGGCCAGGACTAATACCCCCGGAATGGGAAATAAGCTGGTCATAACGCCGGTTAACTGCTCGTGCCGAGTAATCATTTTCGGACAGGATATTTGCTTCCGTCTGCTGCGCTGATATACGGCAGCGTTTATTAAAAGTAAAGGATCGGGATGTGTACGGTACGCTATCTTTGTTGCAGTCATGTTGGCAGCAAGAAAAAGATACGGTGCATAGTTAAAAAAACTTTTGAACTTGGAATTTCCACTCAGCACTACTTAGATGTAATAAAAAAAATTAATAATGTGTCCTGATGCTATCTTAGGTACTTAGATGAAATCTTGGGATAGGCAGCAAGAAAGACATACTCTCTAGAAAAACACTGAAATTCTTTTGAACTTGGATTTTATACTCAAGCAACAAATGTAAAAAAAAGAAGTTAAACTTTCGGGAATTTTTTAATTGCTTTTTTTTCTAATGTTCCGAATATTTTACAATATTTGTTTTTCGTTTTGCAATTGATGGAAACCATTTTTTGAGAGATATGCTACTTTTTATCCCAAAGAATTATACGGTTCGCGAGGTTTATATTTTTACATAAAAGCACTCCCTTTAGAAATCAGAACCAAAGCTAAAATTTGCACAGCGCGCAGTCCAAATTCGATTGGAACTGTGCAATGGATACATTTTGCTTGAAAAAGGAAGCTAGCAAGCCACTCAGCAATAGATAATAAGTATCTAAAATGTGAGCGTAAATAAATTACGCGATCGCGGTCAAAACGCGCACCGTTTTCAATTACATTGAAAGCTTGGGACGATATGGATATTTTCCAAATGGGAAAATAATCGAATTTCGACTGAATAATGAGAGGACCCTCGTCCGACGATGAATGGCAACCAGGAGAGATTGTCGACACAAAGGGTATTTAACTCGCACTTAGTACTGCCCAACCACGATATTTAGAGCCGCGACTGCAATGCAATGTTTAAAAATACCTGCATGGCATGATGTTGTCTCTAACTGTCAACACAGATCAGACAGAGACAATACAGTGAGGCCTGACAGAACAGACAAACTACTTTATCTGTTCTGTGGAGGCTTATAGTAAGGGTTTGTTCACATTACCATAAGTGTCGTAAAGTTATTTGTTAAAAGCTTACTTACATTGTAACGGTAACATAGGTTGAGTATCTCATCTGATTTATATGTAAACAATTAACGTTCAAATTCCTTTTTTTTTTCATTTCATTTCTAATGAATTGTCGCTTATGCTACTTGAGTATTTAACAATTTATCCCTGGAGGCGATACTAGGTTGTCAGTGTGATTCGCGTTCAGTGTATCGTCCATCGCGAACAATATTGCCTTACACAAAAATAGTATGAATTTTAGATAACTGAATGAATTGCAAATTAATGTTGCTTGCGATAATTTTGGTATATACGGTAAATTACCGTTGGTTACTTTGACAGCTAGGTTACCGGAAAAATGCCACTTAAATAACGCTACCGAGCATAACAGTACCTTTACTATGAACGTTACTTCCAAATGGTTTTGGTAACGATAGCTAATTTTTAATGTTATTCAAAGCCCTGTCTGCATGCCACACA
Organism: Anania crocealis; assembly: GCA_949315895.1. Classification (NCBI taxonomy): domain Eukaryota; kingdom Metazoa; phylum Arthropoda; class Insecta; order Lepidoptera; family Crambidae; genus Anania; species Anania crocealis. The sequence goes on from OX438856.1 coordinate 7,653,502, forward strand.
TTTAGAGCTCTTACTATGGTGGTCAACTGAGTACTTTTTGTGCAAAACCCCCCGCCGAGCGGACTGCCCTACCCCTCAGGCGATTATATTGTCGTTATCGCCCTATAACGTATGCAGAATAAAACATGCATTATCTCTATTGCCAGTATACGGTTCGCTCCTAATCCTTTGATTTATAATATCCGACTGAAATATAGCCGTTGGTCGCAATATATATAAATTATTCCACCAGTCAATTAACGCGATAGCTTTTACCGCGATATAGGTCGCACTCAACGAATTGGAAGTGACTGTTTCATTCCAACAGTAGGAATTTGGAATGTGATTTTTGTTTGTCTATATAATTTAAAATTGATATGTTTTTTTTCTGTGAAGTATTATTCTGGAACTGTTAAGTACTGAAGTCTTACTAATGAACAATACTTTTATATTTAATATCAAACTACTCAAACTTTACCATTTTAATGTTTGTAAATGTATATAACATAAATTTTATAAAGAATTTAAATAGCTGTTTCTTATCAAGGCCCGGTAGGTCGGGATTTATGGATCGATATCCATCGATCGCCTATTACGAAGCGGCTATGTGTTCCGTAAGCGCCTAAAAAGCCGCCACGCTCACGTATTTTGAAATTACTTAAACATACTTATGACGCATAACTAAATTGTGAGATATAACTCGCAATGCAAGCGGTTCTAACGCTTAACGTATCTTTGACTACATAAAATATTATTATGCTATGCTAAACAAAACCACCGGCTGAAGCTAGTTCACCACATAGGCGTTCTCCGCTCGACTGGGCTGATTACGTTTTCAATTTGGACGTTACGAGAAAAGCGTGCTCATGAGAAAACTTGTTTCATATGTAAAAGTCGACCCTCGAAAATTTATGGTTCCCTCTTTGCTCAGTGCCCGCATACTTATTAGTGAAGTCAAACACACCTTTTAAAACTGCCGGCATATTTTACGGAACTTCTATTTGGACAGGGAAATTTCGAACGTTCTATTGATACAACAAATTTGCACCATCTATATTACAGAGGTTTGTAAAAAGCCAAAGTTTGTTTAAAAGTTGAGCAACTTTATTTTGTAAAAAAGAGAATTAATTCGGGTGTCGACCGTAATACTTATTTACAATAATCCGACTGGGAGGGCATTCAAATTGTTGGAATAAATTACGTATTCAGATGCAAGTCTAGTGCTGGATCTTTAAGAAGATTTATCGATGTGAGCTTTACTTTGATAAAAAGCCAGCTGTATTTACTTTGGTTCCAAAAAACAGTTCAAGAAGTTTAGAAAGATTAAGCAGAATTATTTTCGAATTTCATTTTACGAACTTATTATTCTTAAATTCAGAAACTAGTTGTTGTATTAGTGCTTTGGTAGATTATTTGCTTAGGGGCTTAGTGTAGTCTAGCAGTATCGTCTGAATGCGTATAAAGGTAAAAGAGCAGATTCTGAATTCGTCGTGCTTTTTTTTGCTATGATGACGCAGAACTTTTTTCTTTTTTCTTTTTGTAGGCTAATTTTGAACATTTATGGTTCGATAAGGTAAAGCTTCAAGGGATTCACAATGAAACATCCCTTTAGATAGGAGAAGACAGTTTTAAAAAAAAAATGAATGCGACAAAATGTGTTAAATAATAAACCATCAATTTAGAGCCGGTACTAAAGAAATTGTGGTTTTTTATTCGTATTTATGATGCTTTAATTATCGTGGTCACATCACTTTCATGCCACATACTCTCAGCCCGTTTCTCCACGGTTTAAAAATTAGGAGCATGTTCACTAAGACCGCAGACCCCTTTATAATCCCAAGGAATGCGAACCCTAATTATAAATGCCTTTATATTTCACGGATATTTATTTTATCTGCACCCTTCAGGTATTCAACTTTTCTAATTAGATCCGCTTAAATGCTTTGCATATGGGGCTCGAAAGGTTCATATTGATGTTAAAAAAATATTATAAATGTGTGAACTTACGTTCTATGATAATAAGACTTATTTATTAAATGTCCGGTACAATTAAAAATGGTATTTTGCTAACAAATCAGCATACAGTAAAAAGTCAACTATTCTGGCAACATAATTCAAAAACGATAATACAAAAACATAAAATAGAGGCTTTTTGCCAAAAAAACTGTACTCAGAATTAGCTTTAGTATTATCTTATTTGTGGTATTAGCCACAATAGCCAACGGTGGATAAATAATAGAAATAAAAGACCTTAAATAATAATTTTAATACTACATTGTCCCAAATTCTTGAAGTATTATAGGTACATACTCGTACAAGGTGTTCCTTTGGATATCCCATAACTCTAGGGTATTAAACAACTATGGTAAAGAATCAAATTGCATATGGATTATTTTCAATTATTATTATTTTTTTGTTCAATTTTTACATACAAAATAAAAGTCACGACTGTTTATGTACCACCCTTACCTTGTTATGAATGAACTTTTGAATTAAAATGATTTACTCGTACCTACTTATCAATGAAACACCCACACACGTCAATGTTTTTAACAAGTTACGCTCTCCCGCTACTTTACTACTACACTTTAGTGTAAGTTTGCCAACGTCTCGCAAAACTAAGGATTCACCATACTGGTTACATTTTTTTAACAAATTTAACTAAAATTGATGTTATATTCGAAACTATAGATTTTTGAACCACATGTTCTAGGGCGTTTTATATTATTTAACCTATAGAACATAACCTTAGAATTATGGGATATCAAAAGGAACACGTTGTATATTTATATTCCAATATGAAAAAAGTCATCGCCATCCCTCAACCCCCAGGAGGCACTCGGGTGCCACGATAACAATTGATTTCAATTGTGTCTGGAATAACTCACGATCGAAGGATTAATATCAAGAAAGTCACTCAAATACATCACAAGAAGTAAATGTATTCGTATTGAGTACATTTAAAACTTGGTAGAGACGTCTTTTCCCGCCTTGCACTTGTAACTACATGACACTACCACAGCTACTTTTCGCCCAACCCTGTCTCAGAACCGGCGTCGTCAATCGCGAAGGGGGTGCCATAAAATTTGCATATTTCGACGGGAGATCTCATGATTAACATTTTTATTAAACAAGGATTAGCTGTAATCCTTTTTTATTCGACAATTAGAAGGTTATCGGCCATGAGCTCGTCGTAAAGAGTTGAAACGGGTACCTATCGGCAGTAATTAACCAAATTGCCGTAGATAAGAACGCCTTTAATTAGAGCCAGAATATTTTACTTGGGTGATTTTATAAAGTGCTAACACAGCGGTTTGTCTGATAAATTATAGCATTAAAAGTTTACAATTTCCTCAACTAAACTTGCAGCTTCTTACATTTCTACTAAGATTTTGCGAGAACGATTTTTTCTGTCATTAATTTGGCTACGAACGTCTTTCCTGGATCGGTTCGGTAGATGAGGTTAACGCTTTTGTATTTAATTTTGTTTTTTTTTATGGAATTATGGTGAACTTGATCATATAATTATTTACAATAATAATCCTTTTGACATTGTAATAGTAGATAAATTTTTTTTTCTTATAAAACGTACATTTTATATAAAGTTTTTTATATTTGTATAAGTCAAACATGTGGACATCTACAACTATATTCAAAATAATATGTTGCAAAATATTTCTGATTTCTGACATGACGGTATATAATTATGACATTCATCAACATAATTATTACATTTCATTTAGATCTTAGACTTGTCCCTTACTACTACTACATCGCAATCGATAATTAATTAATAGACAATGTCAATACTCGTAATAACAAGGCTGGACATTTGTTTAGTTAACTTAAAATTGTTGTATACATTGACAACGCATAAAGATTTTGAGGTGATTAAACATATACCTACTTACAACATTTTAATTTAAAAAGCATCTACCCAGACCCATGCATTTAAAAAAACAATCACCTGATGCGCATTAACATAATAATATGCTTCCATTGTGCAAAAAGGCACAAAAGTCGTGAATTTTTGCTCTAATAATACAACTTTTAAGCTAGGTACCTATGTAGTTACCATAGCTTTTATTTATATTTAAAAAGGTTATAATTAGATTTTTATATCCCACTGAAACATTTAGTTACTAAGGGTTCTACGCATTTTCCAATTAAAAGGTTATAATTTGATGTTTTGTATCCCACTATCAAGAATATTCCAACACATTTTGTCGTCACAATTTTAGTGATAAACACATTCGAAGAATAAAGTGCTGTGATACTATCGGTTTGAATTAAGTGTAAAAAATGCGCATTCATTGCACCTTTCAAAATGTATTTCTTAGGCACTCTAATGTACAAGATCGCAGACATAGATACGGCGACGCCAAGCTTTCAGATAGTGCTATAAGTAAGTATATTTGCGTCACCACTATACTTTACAATTTTATTTCTCAAGTTCCAACCTGTTTGGAGTCGTGGCATACTTGACTGGCAGTTTCGCGATAGTACCAATGTTTTGCATTGAAAAAATAATGTTTGTAGGAACATGTACGGTAAATTATAAGATAAAAAGTATTTTGTCATAAGTATGTGGCGCTACGTCTTTTGTATAGTTAAAGTAGATGTTTTTCGATGCGCTTAGTTTTTAAACTAAAGTCCGTTTCACTTTTTTCGAAGTAGATACATAGGTATAATTATTTGTTTTTCTACTACATTTTTTTAAGTTCAATAGTATATTTTCATGTTTGATAGAGAATTCAATGTTATTTCTATAATAATATAAAATGAAGTTAAGTAAAGCATAGTAAAAATATAGTAAAGATAAAGACTGGATTTTTTATGCCTCTGACTAAACTGCGATCAACCCGCTTGCAACCAGGACGCGTAAAAAGCCCAGACACCGGGCATGTTAACAAATTTTGTAATCAGTGTAATGAAAAACAGTTGAAAGTGTCACAAATCACCTTTTTATTTATTTTTAGACTGTAAAAATAAACATTCTGAATGTACCTAAATGTTCGCCAGTTAATCGCATCGAGCGGGCACAGTGCATGTGTCGCAGGCGGCCCAATACTTTCAATTTTAAAACCCGGACTGCAAATGAAGCCACGCCCGGACGCTCACCGGACGCCCTCTAAACTAGAAAAAATCCGGAAAAACCCGGACGGATTGCACCCCTATTTGGGAGAAGCATTTGTCTGACACTGGACTGATGTGGGCTAGCGATGATGATGATGAATTAATAAAATTCAGTAGCAGAACAACTATGTTACAGCCACGCGGCTCTTATAGTCACTAATTTGAACACGCTCCTAACCTCTCTTAACTCACAATCCGTTTAACACCATTCAAAGACCACATCATAGGTCATTCCGCTCTCAGCGCTCGCACAGGTCGGACGCTCGCTCCGCTGTCGATCCGTCTCGCTGTTCGCAGCATTTCTATCTTATTTCTTTCTACGTGGTTTCGCCCGCGGCTCTCCAAAGGTAAACCTAACGGTGTCAACTGACCTTTGTTGAGTTAAACGCTTTTTTCAAAGCGGTTCTGTTCGATAGGGAGCGACAGACAGTGCCTTTTTCAAGGCGCTGAAATTTCCCTCCGCCGCCGGTATATCGGGCTGTAAGTCTAGGCCTCCTGGAAGGCACGTTTGAGAGGGTGAGGCGTTCCTCCTCGCCCTAGAGACACTAGAAACTGCAGTCCTTTCCCTGCCGGGCGTGACCCACCCTACCCATCCTTATATTCCATCCCTTAGGGAGCGTATCCCGGGCCATTTCGGTGGCTCGGTCCCTCCCGAAGGACTGCTAGGCGTAGGCCACTCACCCCGCGGCGACATCACATCGTCGTGGGACCACCCAGTGTTAGGGACCTCACATCCTTTTTAGGCACACCCGACTCAACCAACCTTCCTGTGGCAGGTTGGACCACACAGACACCCATCACTCACCGTCACCGAGTTTCTTGCCGATTCTTCTCGGTGAAGGCGCGTTCCGAATCGGTGGTAAATAAAAATTACTACCTAAGGTCCTCCCTCCACGATGGAGGTACTCTTTTTAGAGTACCTCCGATCGTTAGGAGGCGACGCGTTGAAAGGCTTTAATGCCTTTCGTCGCGCTCGCGAAGCCTCCGAAGACTCGCCCGCCTCCCCAGACCCAGAGCCCGTTCCCATGGAGGAAGAGGAAAGCCCTTCGGGCTCCTCCTCTCCTCCCACACCCTCCAGCTCCTCATCAGAGGATAGTAATGAGTCCCCCGTTAGTGACGGCTCCTCCTCTTCGGAGGAAACGTCTCAAACCGAGGAGTCAGATTCCGAAGGGTTCACTCCAGTGACCCACGGAAAGCGAGCGCGTAAACCCGCGCGTTCCGAACCCCCGGCGAAAACCGCCAAAATCTCCCACGGGCAACCCAGACCGGCCAAGGCATCCGCCGCCAGCTCCGCCCCTGCCCCAGCCCCAACCTCGCAGTCTGCTTCACAGACAAAAAAGGCCCCCCTTCCCCCGCCCATCGTAGTCCAGGACAAGTCTGCCTGGACAAATATTTCGGCTGCTCTCAATGAGCGCCACATTGCGTTTTCACACGCAAAGTCGGCTTCCGACGGAATCCGCGTGCAAACGCCGGACATCGCCTCCTACAGGCAGCTCCAACATTACCTCAACGTAAGGAAGATCTACTTCCATACGTACACTCCCGTCGAGGAGAAGAAGCTCCGCGTGGTTGTACGCGGAATTCCGAAAGAAGTCGACACAGACTTCATCCTTACCGACCTTCAGTCGAAACAGCTTCCAGCTCTGGAAGTCCACCGCTTATTCAAAGCGCGTGGCAAAGCCCCTTACGATTTAGTACAAATCGTACTAGAAAATACCCCTGAAGGCAAAAAGACTTTTAATATAAAATCTATATGCCATATCTCCGGCCTCCGTATCGAGACCCCTCATAAAAAACTCACCCCTGGTCAGTGTCATCGCTGCCAGTTGTACGGGCACTCTGCCCGTAATTGTCACGCACGCCCGCGCTGCGTGAAATGCCTGGGCGACCACGGTACCGCCGATTGTCCTCGTTGTAAGGACACGGCGACTACCCCGCCCGCGTGTGTACTCTGCGGAGAGCAGGGACACACCGCGAATTATCGCGGTTGCCCCCGTGCTCCGCGAGTAAACTCACGGGTGCAGTCACCTAAGGCCGCGCACTTCCCAGCCCCTTTTTTTCGCCAGTTTCAGGCTCAACCCGCAGCCTTCCCAGAGTTGCGTCCTTACGGACACAACGCGTGGTCTCGACCACTATCCTGGGCAAGGAATGCCTACACCCCGGTCCCGGCCTTAAGCCAAACTGCAGCATTCCCGGCGGCCTCTAAGGCCCCAAATATGGCCCCTATGGCCCCTACTGTGGCCCCTAAGGCCCCCATTGTGGCCCCTAAGGCCACCATTATTGCCCCTCAGGCACCACCAGTAGTCCTTAAGGCCCCTCAGGCACAGCAGGCTTCTATTCCTACAAATGCCCCGGTCACCCTCCGTGACCCGCGATCAAATGCCCCTAAGGCTTCGCCAATTGTCCCGTACGAGCAGGATGCCATGCTCATATATAATCTCAGCCAAATCAACCCGGCTGAAATTAGATATGTAGCAGCCCAAATCCGTGCGAATCAAAAAGACCCATGCGCAATGCTTTGTCTTTTAGATAAGCACGCCGACCTCCTCCAAAAAGTTAGAAACATTTCCTCACCATGAATAATACACCCTCTAAAACGAAACCCCGGTCCCTTACCATCGCATTTTTTAATGCCTTTGGTCTTCAAAAACAAAAGGTAGAGATATCACTCTTCCTTATGAAGCACCAAGTCGACATCTTTTTGGTACAAGAAACCTTATTAAAACCCTCCATCCTCCCTCGTAGTGCTATGATTGCCAACTATAACGTAGTTCGCAACGATAGGCCCACTAGAGGTGGCGGCACACTAATTTATTACAAACGCTCCTTGCATTGCGTTCCCCTCGATCCTCCCACGCTCATAAACGTTGAGGCCTCTGTCTGTCGGCTAGCCATGACCGGCCACCAACCAGTCATAATAGCTTCCATTTACCAACCTGGCGACAAGACTCCCTTAAGGAGCGACTATGAGGCTCTTTTTGCTATGGGACCCTCCGTCATTCTCGGCGGAGATTTCAATAGCAAAAATACTCAGTGGAACTGCTTAACAACCTCCAGCAATGGTAGAGAGTTAGCAGATCTCGCTGAAGACCTCAATTTTGACATCATCGCCCCCCTTTCTCCGACCCACTATCCATTTAACGTAAACCACAGACCCGATATCTTGGACATGGCGGTTCTAAAGAATGTAGGCCTGCGCCTTCGTTCAATAGAAGTCCACCATGACCTAGATTCTGACCATCGCCCAGTTGTCCTCCAATTAGGTCCCTCTGACCAACAGATATCCATGAAAACAATACTGGACTGGCACAGGCTCGAGAGCAATCACGGACCAAGTCCCGATTCAGTATTGAACTCAATCCCAGACAGGTTAGGATCGCCTCACGAGACTAACCAAGCGATCGATGCCCTCACTAGCCACATCACGACCGCTATTAGCGATTCGTCTAGGCAAGTTCCAGATATGCCTAGGCATAGATTGAACTTGCCGGATGACGTGAGAGAGCTGTTGAGGGCAAAGAGAGCTGCGACCAGAGCTTATGACTCCTATCCCACCGAATATAACCGAACCCTTCTACGCACTTTACGGACATCTGTAAAGGAACGTATTAAGGCTCTTCGGGAAAGTCAGTGGGATAGCCTACTTGAAACGATCTCACCATCTCACCAAGCCTATTGGAAGTTGGCGAGATCCTTCAAGTCAGATATAGTCACATCTATGCCTCCTCTCTCTAGACCCGACAACTCCGTCGTATTCGACGACGAAGAGAAAGCCGAATGTCTGGCCGACAGCCTAGAGGCCCAGTGCTCTACTAGCACGCTTCCCATAGACGCTGCCCACCTTAGTATGGTGGACAGCGAAGTCGAACGTCTCTCGGCCCTCCCTCCAACCTGCCCCCTTGCACTCACCACCGCCGATGAGATGCAAACCATCATCAAAGGTTTCCGTCCAAACAAGGCTCCCGGTCCGGACCGGATCTCCAACAGAGTCTTACGAGTCCTCCCCGCCCAACTGATTTGCCTATTGGTTGCTATCTTCAATAGTGCCATGGCAAACTGCATCTTTCCAACCGCGTGGAAAGAAGCAGACGTCATAGGTATCCCTAAGCCCGGCAAGGACCGCTCCAAGCCCGCTAACTACAGGCCCATCAGTCTCCTCAAGACTATGGGCAAATTATACGAGCGTGTTCTCGTCTCCCGCCTAAGAGATTACTTTTTCTCGAACAATCTCTTAATCAACGAACAGTTTGGCTTCAGAGCCTTCCACTCTTGTGTCGAACAGGTGCACCGCCTAACGGAGCATATTCTCGACGGCCTGAACAGACCCAAACCGATGGTAACCGGTGCACTCTTCTTCGATGTAGCGAAAGCATTTGACAAAGTCTGGCACAACGGCTTGATCTACAAGCTGTACCAACTCAAAGTGCCCGACAGTCTCGTGCTCATCCTTCGAGACTTTCTGTCAAATCGTACCTTTCGCTACCGCGTAGAGGGGTCCTATTCATCTCCCCGCCCCATCAGGGCTGGAGTCCCTCAGGGCTCCGTGTTATCTCCTCTTCTCTTTTAAATTTTCATTAACGACATTCCCAGGTCACCGCAAGTAGAGCTAGCTCTATTTGCGGACGACACAGCCCTCTATCACTCTGGCTACCATGCCGGTTACATCATTAAGGCACTACAACGTGCAGCCCAATCCCTAGGTGACTGGTTTAGGATGTGGCGAATAGAGGTAAACCCCGAGAAAAGTGCAGCAGTGTACTTTACTCGAGGTTTCTTCGCTTCAAAACATCCTAAACGATGTCTCACACCAATCACCCTATACGACCGTCCGATCCCTTGGGAAAAGACAGTCAAATACCTAGGTGTCACCTTAGACCGTAGAATGAGCTTTAAACCTCACATCAAACGCGTCCGTCAGACTGCAGCCTTTTACTTTTCAAGGCTCTACCACTATATCGGCAGGAAGAGTAAAATGTCACTTAGAAATAAGTTGACAATTTACAAAGCCTGTATTCGACCCGTGATGACTTACGCTAGTCCAGTGTTCGCTCATGCCAGCCCCTCAGAACTAGAAAGTCTCCAAATCCTCCAAAACAAATTCTTACGCTCTGCCTCGGACGCCCCGTGGTATGTGCGTAACGACAATTTGCATCGCGACCTTAACATTCCGTCGATTGCCAGCTTTATGAAAGAGGCGTCTCAACACTTCTTTGATAAAGCCGTCAATCATATGAATCCTCTCATAGTCAAAGCCGCCACCTACTTGTGCCAAAAAGATGTCGAAGCCCGTTTCCGCCGACCGAGGAACGTTCTCGAAGATCCCGACGACGAAATCACATCGTTCTTAAAACAATTCACTACTCACAACAGTACACACCCGACAAGCACTAGATCGAATCAGCGCACTCGCGAGTGCGAGGACCCTTGCATCATTTCGGCAGGTACAGACATGTGCCTGGCCGCTTCTCACCAGTCCGCCCTTTGGACGACGGCCCAAGCCGAGGTCCGAGCCTACAGAGGCGCCCTTGAGGCCTAGTCTGCCCCCCTCGATCGGGCCCACTAGAACGGGGCTCGCGTAGATCGGTCTGTATGCACAGACCAGTCTGTGTTGCAGCGCCGAGCTACGCGATGCAACCACTAGTCGGGTTGACCTCTTGGCGGGTGCCTTCAGCACCCGGCACGGTCCGATCGCGCCGCTAGTACGGGGCCCCTGCGCGGGCGAGCCCTAGGCTTCGCTACGCGAAGCCTAGGACTCGCCTCGCGCTCGAGGTACCCGCTAGCAGGCCGCTTTTGGGCTGAGTGCCTTCCGCACTCGCCTAAAACCCGCCCGGTGAAGCTGTAACGGCCTTCTGCCACAGCATAGGTCCTTTCAAAAAAAAAAAAAAAAAAACCATTCAAAGGTTCCGTGCCTCTGATATTGAATATTCCACGGAATCCATACTAATTTTATAAATGCGGAAGTGTTTCTGTCTGTTCAACCAGAGAACCGTTTTCGATACAATTTGGTACAGAGATACTTAGTTTAAGTCCCGGGAAAGGACAAAGAATAGTTTTTATCCCAAAAATCATCCTTAAATAGAGAAAAAGGGGGTGAAACTTTGAATGAAATTTGGTAAGTCAAAGTTTGTGGCCCTAAAATTATTTAGGATAGATTTTATCCTTAGCCAAATGATGTGTAAAATTGTAGTAAGCAAATTTTATATAATAGAATTTAAGTTTGATGTTGTAAGGTTTTGTTATTACCTATATATTAAAAGTAGGTACGATGGAGCTGTCATACCTACAAGACAACAGTTCCCTAAAAAAATTTAATAAAGGAGTTGAAAGGGGATAGATAAACTCTGTATGGGGAACCGATTTGAATCGTTTTTTTTAGACCAACAAACGCCTTTGTCAAAAAGCGACTGCAAAATTGTGATCTCTCAGGAAAGCAAAACCTAGGTAATTGGGAAAGCGATTTAATCGTAACTGCGATACAGGCGATCCCACGGGGACGAAGCCGCGGGCAAAGTCCTAGTTAGCTTTAAACTATGAGCTTTCGTGTTGGAATAGTCGTAAACTAGTCGCATAGTATTGTACGCTGATGTTTGAACGAATGGTAGACGTGACTGAAAAGTTTAAGTGCACCACTTAGTTTTATTAAATTCTGTCTTTAAATTATACCAACAGCGCTCACAAGTCCATGAGGGTCCGTGGCTTATGCCCCCAGTGGTGTATGCACCCGTGGTCGTAGCACCCTTATCTAATAATTTTATGATTCATTTTTTTCACGTAGTACAGGTAATGTCAAAAGTTTGCCTTAACTAAAATATATATTTTAAAATACATAGTTTCAAATAACATATTATGACGTCTTAAAAAGTGGTAAAAAAAATTCAGAAGAAAATGGTTTAATATTTTACTTAAACAAAATTTTTATTTTTACAAATTTCAGAAGAAAATTTTACACGTAAAGTTTAGCTTAACACTACTTTTTAAGACCCATTATTAGAATATTAAGCAATTTTCTTGATATAGGCAATAAAAACTGTGATTGAAATACCATTTTATACTAGGGTACTTACCATTTTAAATAAATATATGATTCGAAATATTTAAAAGTTTTTTTTTTACTAAAATCCAAGTAAATGAAAATCGTAAGAATAAATATATTACAATAATATATATGCCTTTTATGCCTGCCAGTACATTTGGTTAAAAAAAATCTTCACAATTAAACTGACCGGGTGCTACGACCACGGGTGCATACACCACTGGGGGCGTAACCCACGGACCCGTCCATGAATCATAGTGTAACGATAATAAGATAAACAATATAAAAAAAAGTTCTTAAAAAGAAGGTGTTCATAAAAAATCGATGGAGTATTTATGAAATGAAAATAATTAACATCGATGGATTTTGTAATCGTAAATTAATAGGTAATTATTATTACTCCTGCCAATATGTTCTACCATCGATGCGTAACCATGATGAATTTATCTCGTGGATGACACCCGTCGACGGTAGACATCAATGTACACCGCTCAGTTCGAAGCAATTGTTCGATGCTATACGCAAAGCGCTCAAAGCGAGAGGGGAGAGAGGGTGAACGTGCGAGTTAAATTGAGCCGAGCGCCCAGACTCTCATTTCCTCCCACCCATTGTAGCCACTGACAATACAAAAACATTTTTTCACGAATTCCCACAAAAAAGCGCTTTGAATCACTCCCAATCTTCGCCTCCATTCATGAAAACTTATTGTCTCTAAGGCATTAAAACACAATTTAACAAGTCTAAAGTATAATTCAGTATTATAACGTACTTTCTTAATTTTATTGCAGCTATAATTAGAAGGATAATAAGTTTTGAGAACAAACGTAACTCATTCGGTGAACTTTACACAGATTTGTGTTCGAAATTGCCGTATTATACTAATTAATTGTCGTAAGAAGATCTTAATTGCCGCCATTCGTCTTGAGATTTGTGAAATCTGACAAGAAAAATTAACTGCGTTTACTGTTTGACTGTTAAGACAGGTAATTACGCGTTTGAACATTATCGTACTATGTGTAATAAATATAAATCAAATACGAAGAATATATCGTAAGATATCTAATATCGATTTAACCAAACCAACCAAAACGGGCACCCATGATCTACGAGTCCATTTACAGGAAGAGATCTACAGAAGAGGATATTTGTATTTTTGTATATTTGGACCCAAAAAAGAGTTATTGAAATCTCGCTTTTATTAGGGTTTTACATTTTATATACAGTAACGTATTCGTTTGGCCATCAGGGTAGCAATATGGTAAACCTCCTGTCCAGATAGGATAAGCAAACACTATATTGGGGATTAAGTGCTGTAAAACAGCATCATTATCATCTCGGACAAAGTCCACTGTTCGACTAAAGCGTCCTCTAAGGATCTCCATAACGATCGGTTTCACCTATAGCACTCTTATCCTGGAGCTTCCAATAACCTTCACCAGTTCATCGGTCCACCTGGCGGGGAGTCTACCCACAGTTCGTCGTCCGGTGCGCGGTCGCCATTCTGTAACATTTCAACCCCAACGGCAATCAATTCTTCATACTTACTATGTGTCCCGCCCACTGCTACTTATTCTAGCGATATCGCTTGAACTAGAAATTGTTAAGGAAAAATTTAGTTTTTGTCTATTTTCTCGCTTCAAACACTTTAACAATATACAGCGTTTATGCTTATCGTTAGATTGAAGTTCCTCTGGTCATAGAAAAGGCTTTTTTGAAAAAAAGCCTTCGCTTTTGCAGTGTTGCCCTGGTTCCCGGAATTCACTGGTGGTCACGGTTCACAGCAGCTGATACCTACATAGACTTGACATTTAGACAGGCATAAAAACTCGTTGGAAAAATAAACTAGTTAATTTTTTAACCAAAATTTATAGTAAATAAATTTACCTAGATGACCACAATATAAGTTTTACAATTAAAAATTATCGCGCCTGGCATAATGATAATATTAGTGGTCAACATACAATACTATACTAACAAGACAGCTATAATAAACAAGCCAAGCCTAAATTAAAAACAACAAAACGTATCGCATTTAATAATCCCAATAAAACACAGCTAATTCTCAGTGTGGGACGCAAAAATAGTATATTCCAGACGTTTTGATGAACGAGCGGTCGCACCAGAGATTAATCGAGCCGCGCCCCGCGGACGCGCGCGATAAATCACAGCGATACCTACTCGTATTCATTTGATACAAATAATTCACTTTTACTGTATGTAACTTATTAGTCGAAAATATCATGAGATATAGAGATAAAAAGGAATAAGTACAATTTCAGTTATTTTTTATTCTGTTTGATTTAGAAAATAATGGATTTATTATATATTTGGAACGATATAAGAAAAAAAACAGTATTATATTATACAGGAATGGTTTCAAAAAGGTCCCCCACTGAGCATAGTTTGCAACAGTCAAAGACATTTTGTTACGACGCTGATTTTAACTGGGAAAGAAAGAATGAATACGGAAAAATAACAATAATAAACAGGGAGAAGTGTGAAAAAATTGAGAGAGAAATAATCAAAAGCATAATGAAAATTAAAAAAGGAATTTTAAATTAAAATTTAACAAAAAATATATTATTATTAAAAAGGAAATCGAAACATAAGACTTGAAATAAACACAAAGAATCCTAAGATTCGGTTTTAAGGTTTGTTAGCTTAACAGTCTCATTTTATATGAAGTGGGAGTGACTGAAAACCAGCGCAGTCTCGGGTCACAATACCTACCTCTGTGGCGAAGTGCAGAACACCGGTTTTCAAGGTGGCGCCTGCTTCGTAGTCCGAGGGATTCCCGGACGAGTCAATGAAGAAAAAAAGGGTTTGTCTGCAATGTCTTGGGTCTGGATGTTTGTGGTACCTTCGTTTCTGATTTCCACAATACGAGTGCTTTAAATAGTTACTAACTTGGGGATGAAATCAACTTATGTGACGTTGTCCACATTTATTTATTTCAAATAATCACTTATATTAATTTATAGACCGAGCTCTACCATAGTAACTACATAGGTAGTTCCTTTGTTTTGGTAAAGTAATCTAACTTGTAGGTATCTAGTGTCTACCTAGTCAAACTCCGGCAACAGGCTTCCCGTCTGGTTCGATGGAAGCTAGTTCCGCGAGATCGTGTTCCTAACAAATCAACAACTCTGATAGAAGAAGCCGAAGCAAGGACGTCCTGTGAATGGCAAATGCAGGTGCGGCTTGATAGCGACGAATATATTTTCTGAATGATAATAATGTGAAAGACATCAATTAATCCGAAAAGTAAAAGACTAAAAAGTTTTGGCAAGGGGTAATAGCATGATCAGTTTTTTATCAGGTCCATCTGTATTAACAATATAATACTTGTATTTACCACACCGCATTATTTTCTGGACAAATTTTACACCTTGGAAGCCTATCTTTATTATTCCTATCTACTCCTTTTGGAGAGGCCTAGTGCTGACTTGGGGATGGACGTGGTCGTTTACTATGGGTCTCATTAGAAGGCTCACCCAACGAGCAATGGAGAGAGCGATGCTTGGTATTTCCCTACTCGATCGAATCAGAAATGATGAGATCCGCAGGAGAACTAAAACAATCGACATCGCTCGAAGGATTGCATCGTTGAAGTGGCAGTGGGCGGGACACATAGCGCGGAGAACCGATGGCCGTTGGGGCGGAAAGGTTCTCGAATGGCGACCGCGTACCGGACGACGTTCCGTGGGCAGGCCCCCTACAAGGTGGACCGACGATCTGATCAAGGTCGCGGGAAGCCGCTGGATGCGGACAGCACAGGACCGATCGTTGTGGAGATCCTTGGGGGAGGCCTATGCACAGCAGTGGGCGTCGTTCGGCTGATATGATGATGATGATGAGTGCTGACTTGTCAGCCCAAATCTGGACTGGGGGAAGAGATATCCTTTATTTCACTATCAGTTCTATATTAATTGCCAAATAAGAAGACCAAAATGCTTACACAGCAAGTTTGGTAAAGCGAATTTTACGCGGAATCATTCTCGACCATTTTTAAAAGCAGGAACGGAGGCGTCCGTTGAATATCAAAGCAGGTGCGGCCTCGGTCCTGCTGCTTCAACGTCGAACATATAAATCAGTCTCGCGATCAGGTTACTGACGCGCGAGCATTTGAGACGCGAAACGTGAATTCGAATTTGAAAAGATTTGCATACAGTATAAAGTTTGTGACAAATATGCTAGATTTCTAGAAGACATAATATTAGTTATCGAATAATAGTTGCGTACTTAGACGTTACTGATTTTCTAGTGTATTATTTGTTTAGCATAAAATGCTTTTCGTCTCCTAACTTTTTGTTTTTTAATCTAAAGGCTTTTTATACCTATTTTAAGAGCTAATTTATTCGGGGCTATGTGACATGTTCTATCCTTGTTATTTTTTATAAACTTCCGAAATTTTGGCACTGTTGCAATTATTGAAGAACTACAAGGTACATGGCATAAACATTTTCATAGTAATAAAATAAAGATGGCGCTATTTTATTACACCTGCACCACACTTTCCAAATGGCATAATCGCCACGCTTATCAAGAGGGTTAACCATCGGAGTTTGGCTAAAATTGGCGAGAAGTTTCTGTAGCCCGTCATTTTCATGAAGTACTGTTTTATCTGGCTCTTACGAAACATAGGAAATATTAAGCAATAGGTACTTAAATATCACGGCTCTTCGCGGTGAACTACACTTTATAGCGCGTGGAAGGAAACCTGTGCCCAGCAGTGAGTTGCAAAATAGCCTATGTCCTTTCCAATGTCTTTGAGAATAAGTCTACAAATTTTGATGATGAACGGTCGAGTGGTTTCTGCGTGTAAGCGGAACAAACAAACTCACATTTAGTTATGATATAAGTAGGAATGTACCAAAAATGAAGTATGGTGAATTTGTAAAACTAGTTTACTATAACAACAATTCTTATGTTTTACTTCTAAAAATTTTCGGATAGATGTATACAAACATTTTCAATGAAAAACTCATATAAACGTCAACGTTGAAATAAAAATTCGCAAACAAACAATTTTCGGGAAACTAATTTATGCAGCTCTCGACAAAGAAACCTCTTTTATGTTTTCGCAAGGGCTTAAAATAAAAATTACTTTTTCGCTAAAGCTTACAGCGAAATGCGTGTAACATGTTGAACGACGCTTACAGTGTAGGGTTCTGTATTTTGTTGGGCTTAGGTTATTTTAGGTAAAATGTATTTTCCTAACCTTCTCTTCCGGTCGTGCCACAAGAGGCGACCAAAAGAGTACTGCCAGAAGAAAAGAGCATTAGGGTTTTCCTTGCATCCTTATCCAAACTGTGGCGCTAACTTACTGACTTATTTGGAAAAGACCTAGGCTGCGTCAAGGGCTGTACATTGAACAATGATTTTGGCTTTTTACACTGATGATAAAATAAATTATAATAGTTTTTTTTTGTTACATGTCGATTTGCTTCAGATTAAACTTCTTTATCTTATTCGAGCTATCCTTATATTTTTCAAATTTGTTCCCAGAAATTAAAAACAACCCCTTTGAATTTAACTCGTACTTTTTAACACCCTACATTATGTTCGGTATGTTGTGGTATTTCAGGTTTATTATTAAAAAACAACTCCTGAGCCTATTCAACTAAGGTAATGAGGTAACGTAATTTTTTATTTATTTTCCCAATTTAATTTTTTTTAATCATTTATCAGGTTAACAATATTACATGAATATAGAGGAAAAAATATTAACATCTAAAAACCACGGAGGTATACTATGATGCCAATGAGTTAAGTTTAGGTCAGTAAGTATATCCAAAGAAACAGTAGGCTAATAACAACTCGACAATTGTGAGATGGTCAGGTAATAAAAATAAATAAAAATACTATGAATAGTATAGACAAGAACCAGGCAGGTGTTAGACCGAATTTAAAATATAAATCTAACATGAGAGATCATTATAAAGGCCATTTTATTATTATGTTTATTTTATATTATCTCAACGTGTACGCTAAAGTACGTAGTTAATAAGATTTATATAAGAAATAACTTTTGAGTTTGGTTTTTAAGTTTTCTGGTGATATTTTTTTGTATACAGCTGAAGGTAAACTATTTATTAGCCGCGGTACCTGATAAGTGGCCGTCCGCTTTGATTTGATCTTTCTTGTTGCATTTTAACTTAACATTTCACTGCATTTATAATACAATGGTCACGGACAGACTGAGTCTAATGACATATAGTCATTGTTTCGTGCATTCGAAACGAAACGACGCGAGACGGCAGGTTAAAACACTATTTGATTACTATTAATTTGGTTACAATTAATCCCGTGAAGTGTTAAGTTTTTCAGTTCAAATAAGATAGGTATCGTCCCTGTCCAGTCTGCAGCAACAACCAAAAAGGTCCGTAAAAATGTTGCGTTACACATTCCTTCCTTCAAATCTAAACAAGTTTAAGGAACCCTAAAATACTTTTATTAACGTCATGCGTAGGGATTTGCAAGCGATTTCTTTCCGCTCTGTTGACGGCGCATATCACGCGTGGGAGAGGCGTCTTGTTTGAATAAAAAAGAGATAATAATATAGCAATAAAATATATCAACTTCGTAGGATTGCCACAATAGTTTTAAAATATCATTTGATAAATACCACTTGTTTTTTAATCCCACAACTATAATTCTATCTTAAAGTAATATTCTTTTCAATAAATTACCGTTCTAATTATTATAGCGGTTTTTTAAATAAAAGTTATTAAAAATTTAAGACTCACAAGAAACTAGAAGTCTCGCAGATATCATGAGTGTCGAGTAGACCTAAAAATAAATAAAAATCGTATATTTCATAGACACTTAACGCCTTAACTGGTAAGACTGGTCTTTACGTCATAAAACCTATGGTCACCTACACCGAGTTCCGGTTACAACTACCTACCGTGTTAACACTATACTCATTGTTTTATTTTTACACAACGTGTACCTAACTGTAATCTACAAAACCTAGAAACAAATTGTTTAGATTTACATGTATCGGTACAGATTTAATAAAAAAGTTTATATTTCATTGACAAATTCCATATTTATACATTGCAATATCTACTGCCCTCTTATGCCAAGTCGAGTGAGATACGGGGTCAAAGCACTACGCATCACAGATCTAAGCAACTATCAGAATTGTGAAGAAAACTGCAAAAAATCGTAACCTTAAGAATAACTTTATTTCACTATCACTTTTTAGATAAATACATTTATTTAATAAATAATCTGATAGGGTGTCTAAGAAGAAGAATACACAGGGCAGGCCCTTTTCGTTGAATTAAGTGATATGGGTGTTTTTTAATTTCCCATCTTTAAAATGAACCTCCCAAGTTAGGCACCTACTTTAATTTTTCATTTTAATCAGCATAATATAAATAAACAAGATACCCAGTTTTGTAAAAGCCACTTAAATACTACATATCGTCTAAAAATATCTCTTAATTAATCTTAAATAAAACGAAAACTTCAATCGTCGCAATTAGTGTCGAGTAAAAAAAGCTATTTGTACAGAGTGTAAAACACGTGTTTTATTGAAATGAGATGCAAATAGCGAAAGTAAAACATTTGAGTATTATATAGACATATTTCATTCTGTTCAGATTTAAAAAAATCATATAATATCATCATACTGATCTGTAAAAAAAAAATGTTTTTCATTAGTTACATTATGAAAATAACTGATATAACCTAAATCTCATTTCGTATTCAAATGAATCTCTCGAATCTGTTTAGCAAAGACAGTTTAAGAAACCCTCTTTCGCCACCCTTAGGTGACCCCAATGGGATCATTCTTTATCGGTTCTCGCATATGTAGACGTTTGATTCACCCCCTCGTATTCCTTTGATTATTGTGTTACGACCGAAACGAGGGCAGGAAAAAATTGTTAGCTGTGCACTTTTTGTGACACGTATAGTGATGTGACATATCCGTAACGGATGTTTAATCAGCTGACAGCTTAATGGTCTCCGAATAGGAAATCAAATCAGAGGCCTTACTCCCCAACACAATGTCCGTATCCGAATCCATCTGTCCCTATCACTCATACCGATGTCTTAAAGTGTCTGAAAGAGACAAATATATCCGTAAATACGAGCTTCGTGTTGCAGAGTAAGGCATCAGGTCTGGTATAGTCCCATACTTGTTATTTAAGTTTTAACTGTATGTCAATAATTATTAACAAATATCTTCTACAAACGAATCCCTGATAGATCTATGGAATACTGCGAAACACGTTCTTATACAGGATGTTAGGTAAAGTATAACAAGCTGAAACTAGCCTATGTTAGCATATGCATATAAATACTATGGCGAAGTCAGAAAGATATCATTATTTTTTTTAAAACCTCAAATCATATGAAATTACTCGTAAATCCTTAGCGAACCCGTGTCTCCAAATTATTTATGTGTGCAACGCAACTACAATAACACTGTTGTAAGCATAAGGATCACACTATATCAATTACAACGCTCATTGGTGCGCACACAAACATAAATATTTCGCCGCGGTGTGCAATAGTTCCGTTTGCCCATATTGAATTCGCACGCGCCACGCCCCCATTTCATATCTATTTCTTTATATGATCTGAGTTTATAACAAACTAGAATTTTGAGATTCCGATTAGTAGGATTTTTTTTCCAAAATTTTTTTTAATGATATTTAATATCTGACTTTACCGTAGTATGTATACAGGGTGAAATTTTAACCACCTTCCAAATTTTAATATATCAATCTACGAGACAAAAAACTAATGACGTATTTTTTCTTTTGGTATAGCCCAGTACAAAAATGTCAAGATAATGCACTTACAAAATGTCAGCCAAAAATTTAAAATTTTTGTTACAGCCGCCTAACAACACTTTTTTTACGCGATTCGCATCTCAATCATTCATTACGATACTATTCATAAGTTTTTGACTGTCCCTTTATACCTTAACAGGTCTAGGACCGTAAAAATTGAAAACTATATCGCGAAAAATATTTTTTAAGTGACAACTTAATTTAGATTTTTTACTTCATAAATAGGCTCCAAATACGATACTGAACGCCTATAAAAATTTTGGAAAGTGGTTAAAATTTCATCCTGTATGCATATTATGTTAATATACGCTAGGCTAAGTTTTGGCTTGATATACCATTTACCTAACACACTGCCTATTTATACGCACTGAAAATTATGAAAACAACATTACAGTACTACTTTTATGAAAAAAGTGTGTTACAGGATTATACAATGTATTATTGATCCAGTATTACCTACTACCTTTTTAATTGGATGACCGTAAAGGTAAGCCGAACGATGCCCACAGCTAAACATAAGCTACTCCTACTCTCCACGACCTGGTCTCGCGTCTCACAAATCCAGTTTGCATCGGTTGGGCTCCCTACAGACCATGATCCAACTATTAACATAGTGTCAGTAAGTGTTAGTAATCTGAGTTCTACGGTATATTTCGGATACAGTCGGATACAATACAGTCACCACATCACTAATGCCATAATCTATTTATTGTCAGCAGGCACGTAATGAATGATGTTTTGCATGGTCGGCGACATGAGAGTTTCTGCTTGTTAAAACCCCGGATATGACGTTCTTTTCATGTAAGCACGCAATCAAAAATGAATTTACGTACTGACAGTGGATATTATTGTTCTCCTTTGTTTTAATATGATTTGCTTTGTCGTGCTGTAATAACATGTTTTATTATTAATTATGTTTTAAGAAAATAAAGCCAATATTGAATTGTAGCCAGTACCGTTTTGACAAGACGTAGAGTAGATATTATACAGGGTGAAATTTTAACCACCTTCCAAATTTTAATATATCAATCTACGAGACGAAATAAAAATGACGTATTTTTTCTTTTGGTATAGCCCAGTACAAAAATGTCAAGATAAAGCACTTAGAAAATGTCCACCAAAAATCTAAAATTTTTGATATGGCCGCCTAGCAACACTTTCTTACGCAATGCACATCACATTCATTCATTACGATACTAATCATAAGTTTTTGA
Organism: Anania crocealis; assembly: GCA_949315895.1. Lineage (NCBI taxonomy): Eukaryota > Metazoa > Arthropoda > Insecta > Lepidoptera > Crambidae > Anania > Anania crocealis. The sequence goes on from OX438856.1 coordinate 7,675,677, forward strand.
TTTTCCCTTTATACCTAAACAGGCCTAAACTGTAAAAATTTAAAACTATATTACGAAAAATATTCTCGGGTGAAAACTTGGTTTCAATTTTTTACTTCATAAATGGGCTCTAAATACGATACTGAACGGCTACAAACATTTTGGAAAGTGGTTAAAAGGAGATGTCCCATAATAGGCCCAGACATAGTACACCATTTTCAAAAATCAAGAAAAAATTACTGTTTCTGGGAAAAATACATAAAAATTTATATAACGTATAATTTAATGGTTCAAAAATAAATAAGATCGAATAATTTATCAAACTCCATTAGGCATTCCAAGATGGCGCCAATCTAAAAAAACTTTAAATGTCAGTAGCTGTCAGATACCCCTTGTTACTTTGGCATATTCATTCGCTTCAAGTTTTTGTTCTGCTTGTCGCGTTTTAAATGTAGTTCATTATAACGACCTCATTTTCGATTTCTGGATTTGGTATTGATCGGCACATTACTTTCACAATGTTTGTTGTTACTACAGCAAGCGATGGCACTCGACTCCTAGATGCGCGATTTTGAAACTGCCAAAACTGACAGACGTCATCAAAATGTCATCTTCCGCCATGATGGTTTTGTTGTTTTGTATTGCTATTTTCTTAACTCTTTATTTGAACCACTTAACGAAACCATTTTAAAAGAATTGGATAGTAACAAAATCTTGGAGGTGTATTGGTCTATCTTTTGGTGGGGTGTACAAGTTCTGGGCCTGGCCTCCATACAATTTGGGACATCTCCTTTCATCCTGCATATGTTTTGAAATATTTTTATGGAGTTATTTGCTATTGTAAATTGCAAATACGCTTCCTTTACTGAATATGCCACTTGTGGCTATCGACACTTTTATTTGAATAATTATGTATTATCAAGTGGCCAAGTTATGTTTTTTTTTTAGCTTTACCAAAGAAAATAGAATCTGTCTGTAGGACACATTGAGTTATTGACGCTACGCTAAAGCCTCATCCATGTGGCATGAGCCTTACTAAGGCTCAGTTTCCACCATAGTGAAGAGGATCTGTGTTTTTATACAAGATACCAACCTAAGGGTCCGAATCAGAGTTAGCAGCTCGAGTTGTCATTTGTATGAGAATTAATCATAGTTGAACCGCTGAGACTATCCAAATAGTCAGCGATGAACGTTATGCGCCATCTCTTTAGTTTTAGGTACGTTTTTCTCTTCAATATTAGTTAATTTTATTATCCACACTTGAACTTGTCACAATCGTTTTAATGTCGATAGATATATTGTATTGCAATACATGGTAATTTTTAATGAAAAAGACAAATGCATATGACAGTACACATAGGTACTGTTTGTCGCTAAAAATAAAAGGTATTTATAGCTCACGGCTATATCCGTAGTACTTCATAACATATCGTAATGTACGTGAAACAATCATACGCACTCAAGTCTCGACAAGTATTAAGAGAATGAACCATTTAGCCTAAAGCTGAATACAAATAAAACGTCAATCTATAAAAACGAGTTGCCTGTGTTGCAGCTAAATTTTATAATAAAAAAAATTGCCAGAAGTCTGACCAGAATAATCTGATGAAGGAACTTTATAACCGCGTGCTTATCCGCTGCTACTGCTAGTCTGTAGGTAGATACTCTAAAAACTGGGGTGTGATGCAACCATCAAAGTTGAACGGCAGTATAGATCACTATGAAATTTCTTAAAGTCAGGTAAATCTATCAGCTAGCAAGAAAATAACATGGTTAAGAAGCAAATTTCTGAAAACAAAATTTTAACCATAGGATTTCATATAAAAAAATTATTATAATTATGTTTAATTTGGATAGAACTACTTTAACTGAGGTCTTCTTTTTACTCAACAAAATTGCTTCATACTCGTAAATACAAGTTCTCATCGCATAGTATTAAAACAAGCAAATTTGTTTTAGGCATTAAGGTAAATTCCTTATTTTCCTATCTGACTGCAACACACGCACGTGGTCCAAAGGGGCGTAGGGACGCAATTTGCGAAATAAAATTCGATATTGGCATCGGAGAAACAAATGATACGGGAAACACTTAAATCACACTCATTGATGCGAGATTGGAAATCTTGCGCTGTTTGCGCACATTGCGTGGAGTTTCGACTAAATTGAGACATCATTTGTTTCCAAATGGTTTCTTTTTGAGCTCTGTTATTTAGTTTTGTAATATTTTCTATAGAGGGCATCAAAACGTACCAAAAAGACCGTTTTCGAATAGAAAACTAGTAAGATGTCAAGCAGGTAGTTTTAAGACGTGCTTATGTGTCTGCTGTGTTAGACTTTAGGAACCAACCTGTTCATAACGTCAAAGCGATGGTAACTGAGCTGCTCTTGGGATGGTGTTATGATGAAGCAGAGGGAATCATAAAAGTTGTAAAATAGTCTAAACTTAGCTCATTAACAACCAAATAAAGCGCGCGCACATACACACACACGCACACACACACACACACACACACACACACACACACACACACACACACACACACACATCACACGCCAGCTTTGCCCATTGTAAAGAATTTGTAATTATTTTTAACATGCAAGAATGTTTCTGTTTTTTAACAAGTGCTGCGAAAATCACATCTAAATCGTACACTGTTCCCCACAGGACAGGCATGCCTAGTTTGGGGACCGGTAAAACCTTTCTGTATTTTTATCCTGTCAATTAACATTTTTTTCATTTTTCACTTTGAAGTGAATAAATGAATTATTATTAATTACATAATTTGCTAAACTATTTTATGCACAAAGGGTTAAATATAACGCGAACGTGACAATGTGTCGCAAAAAACCTATTATGAATTATGCCAGTTCCCATCATTGCAGTGGTAACTTGAATTCAATGATGGAGGCCTTTTCCCTGCAGTGGGATGATTATAGGCTGTTACTACTTACTACATCAACAGTCCACATAAGTCAATTGTGGACACACCTCTTCCAAAGGTTGGTTTTGACATAATCAACGTGCTCTTTTAGACTATGCCGTGCTGAAATTCTAGAAGTTCAAATAAAGCCACAATTAAGTATAGTAAATTATCCCTCCTTATGGTAGTATCCAGTGTAGCAAACTTATGTTAACATAAGTACATATTTTTACCTAATTTGTTGGATACTTGATGGTTAAACAAACTTACCTGAAGTGAAGTTTGACCGTAATTGTATGAAACGTTGCATCCGATGAGATTTATATTAAATTCCCACCCTTCCCTACTAATTCAAGTAAATTACCCTTGTAGCTAACGGATAATGTGTTTAAGTAAAAAAAAAAAAAGTTGCGAAAGAACTAACTCTAAAGATGAATGACATCGGTCAACGCAACAGTCAAAGTAGAGTTCAGTAAAGAGGCCGAATATGAGTAATGAAAAAGTTTTGATGTTTATTATAATAACAAAATTTTTTAGATAAAACTCTAAAAGTGTTTCGATGCCAAGTACATTGAAGAGTGGACTACATAGTGAATATATAAATCACGGAGGATGCAACGTTGAAGTAGAATTACTTTATACACTTTTAAATCACGACATCCTACATATTAAGAAGATTTAAACTACTCGTTTTTTTTCCACCTACATGAATTGAAATGAGATCAAACTGTTATAACAATCGATTTCGTTATTACTATTTGCAAAACGAAGTGCCAATTTATTCAAACTCAGTATACGGAATAAATTACACTGCACCCTTTTGAACTTAATATACGTCGTTATTGCTCTACAATAAATCAAAGATACGTAAATATTCAATAGCGAACTGGTTCCGCGTTGAATAACACGAAATTATAAAATGACTAGCAAATGCCCGTAGCTTTACTTATAATACTTTTTAATTCTTTTTTTATACAGTCATAAGTTGTGTTATTGAGTTAAGTTTGTTTATCTGGTTAAAATAAATAGTATCGGCGGTTTCAATTTAATACTAAAAATTCCGTGGTATTCCCTCTTTAAACGATATTTCATGTAATAAGGATGTGATAGTTTATAGATACTTAGAGACGCCTTGTATACTTAACTGGATGTACCAAGAAGTATTTTTGTCAAAATACCAAATATAAAATCATGCCTTATCAGAAGAAAGACTTAAAGCGCTGTACACGAACAGTCGTGTAATAAGATTTTAACAAACTTTATACCCATAAAATGTTGCTTAATTCTAATGGAGATATTAGCCAAATAAAAATATTAATAACTAGCTTCAGAGATTATTTCTTACATATAAACATACAAACTTTGCATGTTTTTTATATAGATAACATTAGATATACCTATACCGCCGCGTAGGCGGGACTCTAAAAGATAAATGGGGAGGCAAATATAAGCCGAATTATGGAGATCGAAAAATTATATTCTTTGTTCGTAATTTTTTTATCTCGACATTACAACGCACTATCGAAAATTGCTTTCGATAAAATTTGCGTAACGTGGTCCATTGGAAATAAATTCATGTAATTGCCGAATTAATGTGACACCCTTTTAACTTTTACTGTGCGCTGTTGTGATTGGAGTTGGAATATGTGATTCACATCGTGATATTAAATATCACATATAGCTTTGTTTAATGTCGCTAAGTGTAATAAGCGTATAACTATGTACTTATAAGCAATAAAAATAATAATTTAAGCGTGGGTTAGAAGGAAACGCCTCAATTGTATTCATTTATCAATGAGTTTGAACAGCTTTTTGGTAGGTCGTGTATTTTTTATGAGCTAATACTTAAATCTTTTTAACTGGGTTGTTTAACTTCGATTAGTATTTTGTATAGGCTCAAATGTTCCCTTTTGACCTGAATAAAAACAAACCCTAATGAGTTAAAAAAAACCGGCCAAGTGCGAGTCGGACTCGCGCACGAAGGGTTCCGTACCATTGACTAGGTAAACAAGAGTAGATAAGTACTACATAAATTTAGTGTAGAGCCTACCTGCTACCATTTATTGATATTGAACAAAAATAGGCAAAAAATGGCGTTTTTGTATGGGATCCCCCTTAAATATTTATTTTATTTGGTTTTTAATATTTGTTGTTATTGCGGCAACAGAAATACATAATTTGTGACAAATTCAACTGTCTAGCTATCGCGACTCTTGAGATACAGCCTGGTGACGGACAGACGGACAGATAGCGAAGTCTTAGTAATAGGGTCCCGTTTTTACCCTCTGGGTACGGAACCCTTAAAAGGTATTGTTTAAAAACATAATGGCTGGTAGGCTAAAATACTGTAAACATGTAAGACTGCCATAGTAGGTAACAAGATAACATGACTGCTGTCAATAATAAAATTGTAACATGTAGGTAGGTACATGGTAGTAGATTAATATAGGTAAGTACTAACCCTTTGTGAAAACATTAGTCTTAGTATTTTTTCCATTCTTCTATACTGTCTACATTTAACAAGAATATTATGTAAATATGTATAACTGTGATAGTAGCAAAATATCAAAAAATTGTCGTTTGGATTAGTAAATAATTGGTTTATCAATAGTTTAGGTCCCGTGAAGTGATAACGATAGTTTTTATCCTAAATCATAAGTATTTGAAAGGGGTTAGGATGTGGATAGAAGTATGTATGGATAAGTAAAGATAATAACAGATATTTATTGCGATTTTTTAAGTGGCCAAAACACTAAGAGCATTGTTCGCCATAACATTTTTTTTTTTTTGCACGCTGACGACCGGTCGTTTCCTATTGAAACGATCGCTCACCCTCCCACGGGGGAAGGAGGTGGTGAATCCTCATGGATACCTCACAGCCGGCTGTGAGGTTATGTGAGACTTCTACTCACTAAACACCACCTATAATCGCTATCACCAAAGGGTGTTATAGCATATCTGAGCGACCACACCCCCTGGAGGGGGGGTGGTGCAGGGCGTCACTCACCTAGGCGAAGTGCGCACTGAAGAGGGCTGGCATTCAGAAGGAATGATCAGCTGAATTGAGTTTAAAAATAGGCCTGTGTCCAGAGTGGATGTGGGCCGGAATGGAATAAATTTAATTTAATTCGACTGACTCCCAGAAGGGGTGACTGCCGATTGAGAGGACTGGAGTTGACCTGAAGGGTCTTGGGAGAGGATGGCTTCTGCGGCTTCCTGAGCCTCCAATAGGCGGTTCAGGTCGGCCGTGAGCTCGTCGGGCGGGTCATTTAGGACAGATTTGGGTTTGCGGGATAGCGGAGGATCAGAGGAGGTGGGTGGGTCATAGTCCGCCGCGGATTTGATTAGGGGGTTAGAATGGTTCTTTGCGGATTCGAAGAATCGCTCGGAAACCTTTCGGAAGTGTTGTTGGAGTGTGGGAAGCTGAAGGTCCCTATGTAAGTTCGCATTGCGGACATAGTAGGGGGCATTGACCGCACGGCGGCAAAATATGTTTTGAACTCTCTGTAGTTCTTCAAGTTTGTTTGGATTGGCATGGGCGAATACGACTGATGCGTATGACAGTACCGGTCGTATGCAAACCTTGTAAAGCGTGCGCTTGTTTTGTAAGGAAATTTTACTGTATCCGCCTATCATTGGGCTTAGTCTATTTAGATAAAATCGGGCGTTTCGTGTCACATTTTGAACGTGAGGCTTAAAACTGAGTCTCTGATCTAATGTGACACCTAGGTATTTAACTGTACTTTGCCAGGGGATGGCTTTTCCTAATAAGGTCGAGGGGCGGTGATTGGGAGGTCGAATGTGTTGCTTTGAATCGACCGCCATAACATATCTATACTAATGTTATAAAGCTGAAGAGTTTGTTTGTAACATACAAACTTTTGTTTGTTTGTTTACTCAGGAAGTACTGGTTCGTTTTGTAACATTATTTTTGTGTTGGATAGTCCGATTCTGATTTATCGAGGAAGGCATTAGGCTATATAACATCACGTTGCGACCAATAATAGGAGCGAAGCAGCAGTGAAAAATGTTGCGAAAACGGGAAAAATTATTCATATCATTTGACGCGGACGAAGTCGCGGGCAACAGCTAGTATTTAATAAGAAAAAACTAGTTAGTTCATCTTGCAACTTTGCTCATTCGTGCGAACGAAACTGAAGCCATGAACTTTATGCAGCGACAACATATTTCACGAATGCATTCTTATAACGCTGAGTTCACATCTCCGTCGAGCTGCTTCATGTGACAAAAGTAGGGTATAATTTTACAGTTTTGTGCTATCCCATAATAACATTTATAAATATATATAATAACATTAATAAAGTAAACCTGTCAGTATGCCTGCAAAGAAATTTGCCTCGATATAGATGAGGTATGGAAATTTAGGCAAGAACGTAGGAAAGAAATAAGGTAAGTAGTTTCCATATCGGCTGAGGTGGTCTTGGGATAGTTTTCATATCAGGAATCATCCACAGAAGAGGTCAAAAGCCATTATAATAAACTAATAAACATGGCACCTCTATTTGCGTCTAGAGAGTATCATTCGTAGTTTGTTACATAATGGTCACATAGATATAATGGGGACTACCGTTTCTTTGCTCACCAGTTGGCGCCACTGTAGACTGAGGTCCGGAGGTATAGCTGTCAAAGGCGATTGGCGCCGAAACAAAGTGTTATATCTTGATCTAATTTAAGGTTATATTGTTTATAAATAACTATCTTGATATCAACAAACTAACTTCTGAAATAGTTGCTCTTGAGGCCACCTATTTTTGCGCTTTTTCTTAATTCCGCTTTTAAAGCGTTCACATTAATCGCCAAATAATCCATATTTGCGATATTTTACGAAGGAGATCACTTTCCAGCAGGTAAATTAAAGAAATTATAATTTATGCAGCAAATTCCGCTAAAACCAGTACAAAGTGAATAATATTGGACCTCACGCGACACTAGCGCCTCTAGTGGCAAATTCGCCTCTAGCGATAGCCCCCATTAAGTGACATTATTACATCCAAACAACCTTTCAAACATTGTTAGTAAACCAGATATTTAAATAAAACAATTTAAATCGTTCCAATAACAATTTAAAATATAGAACAACGAGTTTCCGTTGTACACTCGGCATAACAAGCCGGGATGATCGCGTATCCCTCTCAGAGACCCAACTTGAGCCGCCCGGTATTGCGAAAGTTTGCAGCTCAACGAAAATACACAGGAACGCTTTCAAAAGACTGATTGTACTTGGATTTTTCAAACTCACTCACGGATTATGTTCGCACGCGAAATCACGGCAATCAGATCCTTTGAAGAAGTTTGGGAGGACACACGTTCGGTGTCATAGGTTAGGCGTTGATGCGGCTAATCTGTTTCTTGTGAGATGCTATCGGGATTTTGGGTCTTAAGTGTACGTACAGACACTAACAGTAAAATAATACTTTTGATATTTGAAAATTCAAAGTTTTCGCGCTATATAAATTTTAATAAAATAAACCACTGTCATTTAATAGAATACTACATTTTAATAGAATAATCCTCTCCATCTCCTCCTATAGGTTTCATAATAAGCACCTTAAAGAAAAGATAGATACTGCCAGAAAAATTTTGGCTTCCTTTCCAACACTGAATTGGTCCAAAGTAGGATCGCCAGCCCGCTTGTCAAGCGTGGCGATCATAGCAATATCCTCATAAAAGAGCTAGCTTATTTTAAGGCGAATAATGTCAATCAAATCTTTTTACAAGAATTACATAAGTACAAATCATGTTAAAAGTATAAATTGACAAAATCAGGACTGATTTGGATTTTCAAAGAAAACCTTAACGATAAAAATACTAATAAATAAAACTATAATGTAGCATTAACACAACCGATCACAATACAGGTTGAAATTTTAACCACTTTCCAAAATTTTTGTAGGCATTCAGTATCGTATTTAGAGCGCATTTATGAAGTAAAAAATGTAAATCAAGTTTTCACTCGAAAATATTTTTCGCAATATAGTTTAAATTTTTACAGAAATCAAAAACTTATGATTAATATCGTAAAGAATGAATGAGATGCGCATCGCGTACAAAAAGTGTTGCTAGGAGGCCGTACCAAGAATTTTTGATTTTTGGCGGACCATATCTCTTCTGTGCTTTATCTTGACATTTTAGTGCTGTGCTATACCAAAAGAAAAAATACGTCATTTGTTTTTAGTCTCGTAGATTGATATAACTTACTTTCAACTTTTTTAAATTTTTTACGCAGCATAAACAGCTAAGTTAAAATGCGCGTTGATTTGGACTCTATTTTAATATTACTAGAGTGTTTTTTGTAGCATACGTCAATCTATTAATTTCGAGCCACTACTCGCCTCGACCTGTGCCAAACTCGGCAAAGTAATATCTATTTACTGCCAAATGTGTCCGTCCGTACGTTTGCATTTTACGATCCTCTAAAACAATTTGTATTCGCCCACGGCGTCGGCTATAAAAGTCGAGTGCCTAGATTTCAGTATTGCGCCATTTTATGTCTAGTCATAGTGCAATGTAGGAAACAGCACAACGTCAATGAATAGGCCTATAATTGCAATCAGTTTCTTAATATGCTGTTGAAAATCTCTATATACAAAGATGAATCCCTATTTCCCTTGGTCAAGGTATCACGCGTGAATGGCTGGACCGATTTCTCTAATTCTCTTTTTGTTTTGTTTGTCATTGTCAGGAGAAGGTTCTTATAAAAGAAAAAAATAAGGAAAAGCTCGGAAAAATTGAAAATTTAATAAAACTTAATCACCATACTAAATTTTCTGTAATGTATTGCTTTTGACATAGCATTGACAGAATGCATACTGCAAATAGCGTCAAATAGGGGGTAAAAAAACCTGAATTTAGAACATGGCCAGTAATATGGCACCTGTTACCGTGTCGGAATACCAACAAAAGTATTTATATACCAGCCAGAAAAAAAACAAAAATTTTTGTATAATATCATACGAGTATAATAAACAATTAGTATCATTTTTTTTATTATGTACCATTTTGTAATCAATATTTACAGTTAATACAGGACAACGTCTGTCGGAACCACTAGTATATTATTATAATAGTTCAAGGTACTTCATTAATTAGTTGGCTTCTCTTCGTATGTACCATGAGTCATAGAAATACTATCATCATCATCATTCACTTATCCCATTCTCAGATCATTTGGGGTCGGCGGAGTAGGTAAGGTATGTTTTTCTCTTCCATACAATCTTCTTTGTCTTATTTGAGTCGTCAAACCCCTTCTTAATCATATCTTTTCTGACTCAATAGAAATATGTAGGTACTTACTACCTTGTGAATCTTAGGTGTATAATAATTGTATCACTTTGTATGATTGTAAAGTAAACAGTAAAGTACACCTATGCTTAGAAATTCCTACTTAAGGGTTTTTTCAAAATAAATATGACTTTAAAAGGATTAAATAAAATAAAATGTAAAAACCTAGAAACACAAACGACTAATGTAAAAATGCGAACACTACATATAAAACATTATAAAAATATCCAAGCCAAGACTAACGCCGTAAAATAACGCCCTGCACGATAAAGTATATTTTTATTTCTAAACCAGACAACCTCTATCCAGGTGTAGGATCTGATAAGCAGACTGAAGCCTAATCAGGTGGACCTTTGTTTGCGACCATCCAGGGGTCAATGCACCGAGGACTCTGCAAGATAGAACAGCCAGCAAAGATTGATGAGAGATAGACACGCAATGTTAAATACGAATGACTATAAATTCTACGATTGAATATATTAAAATAATGATTATTAAGAATAATCTTGATAAATTCGCGCTGTGAACGGTGTCTCATGGCTTAATGGTATAGCGCCACGCCCGGCATGCGAGGAGATGCGGGTTCGAGTCCCGCCTGAGACATATTTCTTCAAGTTTAAATACTGATATTCTACGATGGACATTATACAGTACGCAATCAGTGTTATTTACTGTAAAGTATATATTACATACATTAAGGTTATGTGTATGTTTTACTAAAATTAATTATGTGAAGCAATACTGAATACAAACTACACCTAACCTTCGGAAAGGTTATTGAATGGCGACCGTACACCGGAGGAAGATTGGGGTAGGACCCCAGCCCGGTGGACCGACGATCTGGAGAAGGTCGCAGGAAGCCGCTGGATGCGAGTAGCGTGCGACGGATCGTTGTGGAGATCCTTAGGAAAGGCCTATGTTCAGGCGTCGTTTGGCTGAGATTATTATAAATAAATCAATTAAATTAAATTAAATTTATGTATTATCTAAAAACTAAAAAACTAAAAAGCTAAGTTTAATACTAATGATGATGATACAATTTTTTTTAATTATCAATTCCTTTTTTTCATACACTAAAAATTAATTATAAACTCGAATGAACATCAGAGAACATCCTACATTCGGGATCCATTTTTCTTCTCATTTACCCTACCCAGAATTACTCCGCATGCCCCTAATAGCTTGTTTTGCCCTTTCTCTTCCTACTACCAGAAGAAGCTTCTCTCTACGATTAGAAAAATTGCCATTGCGGAATAGGCTGCCAAGAGTGCCAAGCTTAGTGATTATATTACATAATATATATATTATATGGCACTACGCTTCTATTGAAGTGGCCTGATGTCCAGGAAGGGACTGGTAAAGGCTGGTAATGATGTGACTTATTTTTTACGATCTTCCGCCAAGTGACAAAAGGCCGGACTGATCTCTTAGCGTGCCTTTGTTTTTCCACACCCAAACAAAAAAGAAAAATCGTTTGATACATTAAAACGGGAATGGCTGCTTCGTAGTCTGACCATCGCACTACTACATCCGTCAGAGCCCATTTGACATATACCAATCAAATCTTCTTTAAAATAACACTGACTTTTAGTCGTTGCTACTATTTAATTTGTAAAGATATCTTTTAACCAGCGAATTGTTTAAACATTCCTTTCATTTAATAAGTTAGATATTTACACACACGCACAACAGTGAGTAAAAGTAATGTCAATAGCCAAAGTACTCTCTTCTTAACTAACATTAACGATATGTTACCAGCAGAAATAAATAAAAACTAATAATATAAGTAAAAGAGTGACCAATGCTAAAAGCTACGCTTTTATAATTTTATGATCGTAGCATGTTAGTTAGCTGTTATAAAATAACTACGTTTAAGATCACAGAATTGAAGTTTCTTTACAATTGTTGCCGTTTTATTCGAGTAAAACTTGCGGGGATAAAGTCTGAAAAGTAGCTGGGAACATTTTTTATAACTTCCCCCGCACTTTTGCTTACTTAAAATTCTGTTGTTTTAGAAGTATTGTGTTTGAGAAATGACTAGCTCTTGCAGATTAAGACAAAACAATCTGAGCTCGTAAATAAACCTAAAGTGAAGTTTATTTGAATGGTTTCTTTTTTACAACTTTTTAACATATTTTATCCTTGAAATAGATTATTGTTTGATGAAAAAGAATAGAAAGTTCTTCATTCGTCCAGTATTTTTAATGTACCTACGACCAAACGTAACTTTTATGGAGTGGTTAGATTTTGATGTTTTTATTGATTCTGTAGGCTGTTGTATCAATTCATATATTCTACAGTACACTACTTCTTACTTATTTGAAGTTTTGTCCGCGTTGTGGCTACCGTGTTCACAAATCAACTCAAAGAAATAAGTGGTACCAGTTACGCAATAATATCTCTTTTAGTCACATTTTTATAACTGTTATAATGCCAAAATATTCCATTGATACTAAGGTATTTTTATTTCAATTTAACATAAATGTAATGCTAAAATGTATTATGAATAGTAACATAGTCGCTTTCTATGGGCGAAAGAAACGCTGAGCTGTAGTGACGGGACATTGAATGAAAAGAACCCTAAGGCTGATGGTTAGGATAGAAGATATTTAGTAGTTAGTCGTAGGTAAGTTCAGCTATATGCGTTATTTAAATAATCATGATGATAAATATTAAAATACTTTTTGTTTGGGTGGCAAAAAATAAGTTTAAGTCAATGATAAATTACCAACTCAAAATTGGTGGCTTATTTCAAGCTTTTTGGCTTAACATTTCGATTAACTATAAGCTATCAAAGAAAAACACGCCTAAATAAAATCATACAGAAAAAAAATTTAACCACCTTCCAAATTTTAAGATATCAATCTACAAGACAAAAAACAAATGTCCGCCAATGATATGGCAGCCATATCATTGGCGGACATTTTCTAAGTGCTTTATCTTGACATTTTTATACCGGGCTATACCAAAAGAAAAAATACGTCATTTGTTTTTTGTCTCGTAGATTGATATCTTTTTTACGCGATGCTCATCACATTCATTCATTACGATACTAATCATAAGTTTTTGATTTTCCCTTTACACCTTAACAGGCCTAAAACTGTAAATATTGAAAACTATTTTGCTAAAATATTTTCGGGTGTAAACTTGATTTACATTTTTTACTTTATAAATTGACTCTTAATACGATACTGAACGCCTTCAAAAATTTTGGGATGTGGTTAAAATTTCAGCCTATACAAGAGAGAGAAAAAAACATCAACATCAGAACCTCATTTTTTGGCAGTTAATAAACATCTCAAAATGTGCAAAATGTGATTACAATATTCATGTTCCTGTGAGACCACTTTAAAAACTTTTTCCCATTTGCGCGCAAAAAGTAGTCAGTCAGTGTTTTCCAATCGGCTCTACGATAATCCGACGACCATCAAAAGTTGCGCCAGTATTAATGCGAGCAGGTAGGACGGCTGGCTTAGCAAAATTTTGAATAAGCCACAACTGCTGTTACCACACGATTGCATCCAATGATATTTAAAAAGTATAGATAGGTTATGCCCTTACAAAACTATCGAAATATCTGTGCCACTTGCGAACAACTGCACACATGCGTAATTCTTATTTTGTCCTTGTCATACTCGTGAAAAGAACAATTACTTTCTCTTTCATGGATTTGAAAAGACGTCACAATTGTGACGTTTTAGGGATGCATATTGAGAGCGCATGTAACATATCTATTACTTTTTAAATATCATTGATTGCATCTAATCGGAAATTTATGTAACTTTTTTGTTTTTGCTTACTTAACTTACGTTATCTGCGCGGCTGCTCTTCCAAGCGAGGTTGTATCGACAAGTTTATTCAATTAGTTACTAGTGATGTTGCCTATTTGCATTATTGGTAATGTACCCTCAACATCAATATCATCACCCAGTCACCCTACAATCTTCCAGTGCTGGGTAAATGCATCCACAAATAAAGGATTTTGCTTTTACCGCCACGCTTGGTAGGCTGGTTGGCGAGAACATTTTTCAATGGATTAAGTGCAAAACAGCTAAATAAACAGTATAATTGACGTATTTAAGATTCAGTTAAATCAGGTTTTTCTATGAGCTTTCGATATATTAAGACTGTTGCAAGCGCAATGATCAACAACAAACGAAGCCTGTGCTACTTTGTTTATGAATAAATCCGATCTACCTCCGTTTCAGTATTTCTATACACATGATCCCGATACCATTGTTCTATACTCACTCATCAAACTCCCTTCTCACTCATTCCTGTTAATGTAAGAGGTACATATCCAAAAATAATGGTGAAACTCCGCTGGCTTCACATTTTGAAAATTTATTCCTATATAATAATCGCAATGCTGATAGGTTTGTATATATTTTAACAGCATTTTATCTTCTTAACTGGTACAATATTAAGTAACGATAACCCAGTATTTTATGCAATAGAAATACCTCGTATTGTAGCTTCGTTTTTGAGTTGATATTGATGCCATTTAACAAAAAAAAAAATTTGACTATTATTGAATTTATCAGCTCAAAACTTATAAATTCACCAAAAATTAAATGCCTGGTTGTGTGGTTCAAGCAAATTTAATCTATTTACACATTATGGAGTGGATGTAAAGTTAGTACATGAGAATTAACAATTTTAGCATTTATTTGCTAACCATGAGCTACGTATAAATAAAAAAAGGATTTTATGTGCATCTTTGACTATGTTTGGTAGTATAAATCCATTGCCAACTAAGTAGGTATCATAAATAACAAAAAATTGTGATGTCAACATTACGGTGTATGTCGCATTGTACGATACAAAATATCACAGGAAAGACAAAATAGATTATCTGTTCTGTCCAAAATAGTATGTTAAGCGTTATATCCGCGTAACTTTACGTATAGTTTTTTCCAGGATTTATCGATGATATTGTTTTTCGTAATCAAAGTTCGAAGGCAAATTCTAAGAAACTATTTGACTCCTAAAGATAGAAAATCCTCATTCTATGCCGTAAGAGCGACTAAAGCAGTGCTAAAAGAAGCAGCGATTTGTTTCGACCATTGGCTAAACTGCGATCTTCAACTCGCCTAATAACACAAAAGCGCTCTGACGTAGTATAAAATCTAAATTTTCCAAGAAGAGTTTCATAGCGATAATACTTTACGTACACAGCGGGCTCTGGGCAGCCGATATCGGCAAATTTACAGCGCAGTAAGCTGCAAATACGCGCCCACGGCAGCCATTGATCTCCCAAATAGCTGGATGCACCCTTTGTTTTGCGAATTACGATTGAGGTGGAACGGCGTGATAAGGCTCTTTTTATTTTTCAATGCACGCCTCCGTGAACGAAGGTCCTTACGTTTTTGATATAAAGCTCATTTTTAAAAGAGAACCGTTAAGGATTATGTTGCAATATGTTTATTGTGAGTGTTTATGGAAAACTTTTTTTTTATTGTAATCTGAAAGAGCTTTAAGTCTCTATAAAAATATTTAAAAGTCAAAATATGATACATAAGTGAGAAAGAGATTGACTAACCTGTATTCATATAATGTTTTTTTACAAATTTCAATATTAGACATTAAAATTTGGTTCTTCCTAGAGTTTCGAAACCTTTACGTTATTGGTGGATACAGGTACTTACTTTTGTCACATATAAATAAAAAAAATATTGAAAGAAGTCTTAATTTAAGTAAAATATTTTATTTTATTTATTTAATTTTATTGGAAAAAAATTAATAACAGTTAAAACTAAGCATAATTACATAAATATCTTATATATGCGTACATTTACAGGCGTACTCATCATTTGTTATATAAATATTATTATGTTCAACATTCGTCAAACTTGGTTTTACTTAAGATCAAACTAGTCTAGTTAGAAAATACGAAACAAAACTGAATGCTTAAACAGTTTCTGCTACTACACCAAAATTGGGCTTTAGTTGCTAAGATTGCTGCTACCGCGCTAATTGTACGACCATTCAGCGTTCCTTTGTTAACTAAATTAAATTAATTGCTAGAAAATTTTCAACCCGCTACTGGTAGAGTTATTCCGGCGATTGACGTTGGAGACGCTGGGTCCCTTAGACAGAAAACAAACGAACGCTCGACGAACGGATGAAATGTTATTTGGAATCAGGAATATTATTTATAAATACAATGACAAAGTATGTGTATTATCACATAATTATTATTACATAGTTGTATGCAGAAACATTAACGATACTTAACCTTAATTGTTTATTTATTTATTTTATTTTTATTTAACAATCTCAGTCTATCAGGTTCACATCAGTCTCTTAACATTTGATTATGCCCACCGGGACTCTGGTTGGCTAGTTTCGGCCATTGGATTCTGATTCAGCACTTGGCGTTTGGGTTGTCGGCACCTCAGTGGCCTGCAATTAAGACAGTTTTAATCCAGACTACTTAACATTTTAAGACAATATAACTTATATTTTACGTATTTAAAACATACATTCGACATATGATTGTAACTAATATAGTTGAATTACTCACATCACTGCTGGGCGCTGGCGTCCTGTAAGTACTTCTCGTTACTTACACACAAGTCACATGTGTTTTTGTTTGTTTCCTGCCGCGGTGCTATCGAATAATCCAAGCGTACAGCAAAATTGTCATAAAGTAATGTTTAATTATACATAGCATAATTTTTGTTACGTGGCAATACGTGGCGGTTAGGTTTGTTTAATAACGCAATGCGCATCTTCCTTTCTGCTGAACTGCGTGTGACAAGACAAGACAACAATATAATAATGGCGGCCGCCGGCCATAGACAATATTCTATCTGTCACTGAACTCGCTCAAACAAGTGTTCACGTTGTTTTTTTTTATTATTATTTTTTTGTTTTTTTCTGATTTTCCATTTTTATTTTTTTATTGTTTTGTAATAAAATTGTTTTTATTGTTTAAATCTAGGTAATTATTATGTTAAAATTTGTTTCTTTTATTATAAATCTTAACATTTCTTTTTTAAATTTTTTATAAGTTATAAGGCTCCCGCAGAATACCAGCGTCGTGGCAAGCCTTAAGCGGCCACGACAAATGCTGAGCGGGAGTCCTTTTTGGCATTGTATAATCTATTTGTGTATTTTAAATCTTGTAATCTGTTATATGTGTAAATTTTTTATTTACTTTTTATAGTTACAATTTGAATGCCAAATAAATACTGACATTAACAATCTGAGAGTTAAGAAGCGCGCTACGGTACTGTGTGCTTTGCATTTGTGTGTGTGTGTGTGTGTGTGTGTGTGTGTGTGTGTGTGTGTGTGTGTAATTAATGGTCTTATCAACTTGTCAAACAAACTGAAATTAAAATGTTTTTTGCTAAATACGCTAACCTTGTGATGGGTCTTGATATTAGCTCATGATGGTTTTATCCTATTTTTCATTAATATATAAGGAAACACAATATTTTTAACATTGCGATCTTTTTAATGTAGTGAAATTTTTGATCTGTCCTTATGTACACTCAGATACATTAAAATTGTACGTTACTTACATTATTATTATGACACGCATACTAAATATTTGGTAATATTATACTAAATTTCGATAATTTTCATGTTCCAAAACTTTTTGCTACCTTTACCTTTATGGCCATTAAATTTTTTTAAGCTATTGCATAGCTTCTATCGCGGGCCTTGAGCGTGGAGACCGAATCCAGAAATTCCGTAACGAAAATAATCTAACACCCACACCCACACACTCGGGGCGAGAAACGATCGAACAATTTTGAATTTCCGAAATTTAAAAGAATTTAGAAGAAAATAAGGATTTTGACAGTATGGTTGCCTATGGTAACCATTTCTGCCAAAATAACAGAAAAATTTAATTACAAAAGTCAAAATTAGAAAATACATAAAATAATAAAATTAAGCTATTGCATAGCTTCTATAGCGGGCCTTCAGCGTGGAGACCGAATCCAGAAATTCCGTAACGAAAATAACCTAACACCCCCCCACTCCGACCGGCACAGCGGTGATACTTTTTAGTTTTATAATTGCATAAGTTGATAAAAAATGCTATGCAATAGCTTTACCGCGGCTGTCTCCGAGTGCCACACGTCTTTTTACTACTTTATTTATCTTTACAATGTTTTTCTTCTAGAGTGAAGTCTGCCCAGCAGTAGAATTTTGAAGTGTTCCCTGTGATTCATCATACGCTGAATAGCATTTAATCTACAATTACATCATATTATAAAAACATAACAAAGTAATAATTTATTGTAAATTCAGTGATGTCATTATCTGAATTTATAATTACATACGACATTTTATGTTTTGCTTAGAGTGCCCTACAACTTCAAAACAAGGTCTAAAAGACCCGCAACAAATATTTGTAGGTTTACAACGTGAAGAACTCGTGGAAGATTCTCGAGCGTGCAATCGGCAAACCTTACAACTTGCTTTTGTCTAGACTTTAACTACTCTAGTAATTGTACTTTATGCTTTCTGTTTAACAGAAATGTTTTTTAGATTTTAGACGTGGGTGCCGAAACAATATCTTATTAAAAATATAAAAATTCGTTAAAAATATTAATCTTAAAAAAAAAACTGCTGCTAACTTCATCATCATCATTATCTCATCCAAACGATGTCCGCTGCTGCGCAAAAGTCTACCCTATGGATCTTCACGACGTTCGGTTGGCATCCCACTACCTTTACCAGATCGTTCGTCCGGTTGCTAAGGTTTAAATAGTAAATCTCTGGTTTACACTTGTTAAATACTATGTGTAAGTGAGGAAAACTAATCAAATAAAACAATAAAGAAATTGCTGAAAGAAGCAGGAGTACAGTTGAAATTGTTGAAAACGCAGCATAGGTGTAAGAACTCTCTCTGTCACTTTTAAACAAATAAATTTTCGCGAAATTAGGTTTAAGCAATTAAAATAATTTGGACAACTTCTGTGATTGAGTGACTTAGACATCGCTTTTCAAAGTGACCAGCTCTTCTAAGTCCTGGCTTCCTTTCCCAGTCGGGTCGTAGAATGTAATCATTTCGAATCTATGAATGCTATTTAGAAGGTACTTTCTTTGTTTCTGTATTCCATACGCCACACATAGATCCCTAAGTCAAAAAATAGTGTTCCCTGACAGCGAACAACACAATATAAAAAAGTTCAAAACAGCTAGATGCCTTGAGTTAAAGATACAAAGTATTATAACCTTGCATTACCTACCTACTAAGGAACTTCATTCAGACTCTTAAGACTGATTTACGAGACGTATAGATTGAGTGACTTACTGGTACTTGATCATAGTCGGGGCCATAGCTGGAGAAAAAAGGTTCTTCCTGAATGGATAAGCAATACTTTGTTAACATAATTTATAGTAATGGGAATGGAAATTTAATTTAAGTTTGTGGTCGCTAGTACTTAAAGCATGACCATAATTTATCAATCATTTAATTTTCGGTCATAATACAATTTTATTATCGTCTCGAAAACTGCTACGCCGTTTCTCTTTTTTATCTTCACAGTTCTTTTCATCATTTTTATGAACGTTAACAGGAAATGAAATTAATTAAAAAGTAGTTCAATTCACAATCTTTCACTGTTTATTCTCTTCGTATGGATCTCTTTACCACAAACTGTTAGAGAATCAGAGTCCATACATATTTTTTAAATTGTCAATGCGCTTTTTGTCAATGTGAGAATCGGGTCAGGTTTGCGTAGATTTTAGCTGTTTTTGTTTAGTACTGTATTTAAATACTATGTATTTTTATTTATATACTATGTATTGAATTTTAGTAAATATTTTTTTGTAAATAATTTTCAAAGCGTTTTACTGTCATTAAAATTTTGTGCGTTTTTTATTTGTAATGTTAATGTAATATTAATCAGTTAATTTATTAACTTAGTTTCGATTGTGTCGTTTATTTCATATAACTTCTCTCATCTCGTAAAATGGTGATACATTTCTTATGATTTGATAATTTTATCTTATTGAAATACTTTGTAACGAATATTCCTTCTTAAAGTATATTATTAGTAATTTAACTATTATATTCTTATTCCTATTGTTTCACTGATAAACAACTCAAAAAGTAACATACATTTAATTAAATTTCCCGATGAATATTTAAATATTATTCTTTTGCGGCCCCTTTCTTTGATGTGTAGGGTAAGTTATAACAAAATAATATCAAAGCATATTACTTTCATACTGACAGCTATAATTATACTACGATAAAGATTCTTTCTCTGACGTTATGAATGGAGCCAAGCCGAGTGGCAACAATTGCCCCCCTCCATACAAGTTTTATTGTACCCTCGTAAATGCCACAACTGCTATTATTAGTGTGTCGTAAAACAACAAAATAATATTGTAATATCATCCCTAGCTAATCTAGCGCGGATTCTGACAAAGACACGTTTTTATAGCTCATTCTAATTCATTTTTTACCACCACACGCGGTTTTTTTTATTGGCAAATGAAAGGGCGACACAATAAAAGTACAAATGCATTGAATTGTAAATATTTGCAATGAAAACTGGTTTCGAATTATTTTAACGACCTCCATTGTGAAGTGGCGTACAAACCTATTTTCAAGGTGTTGCTTGCTCCGGGATCCCGAATACGATTCTCGGACGGGTCAACGGTGCCGGAATGTAGAAAAAAGTCTATATTTTCTCGGGTCTATGTAAAAATGGTACGTTTGTTGCTTCTGATTTCTACAAAAAAAAAGTGCTTTACTTAGTTACTTACTTGATCAAAATTATCTAATTGTGATGTTTTTCACAATTATTTATTTATTTAGCGATACTTATACCTTGCTGCTCATGAGGCAAGTGACGCAGGAGGCGATTAACACGTTAATTTCCAGTCACGCGACGTCGCGTGTTCCCAGTACTCTTCAATTTGGCCCATTACGCGTCTAAAGAGAAAAATCTGATGCTGATGATTTTCTGTGAAGTGATGAGAACGAAGATTTCCGATTGGGTGATGATAATCGAGACAAATTATTGATACTAAATATAGTTTCATTGTATTACATTTGACTCATTATTGCACAATAGTGCTAACCCATTACGCGACGACGTGTAATGGGCCCATAAGGATAACTGTACACTCCACATGGCCCATCGTGATATATAATTTTATTATGTAAAATCATATACATAATATACTAAAATTAGCAAATAGTATTTGCTGTACTAAAAAGTTAATTAATTTAAAAAAAATGGTATGGGCCATCAGCAGAAAACTCCAATTTTAGGTTTGGCAATTAAGGTGTTAAGGAGTATCGCCAAAAGAAGATAGGCAGCAGCGCCTTTTCTCTACCCTCAATCATCCTACGCTAATCTAACGCTGGTTCTGATAAAGGCACGCTTTTAAAACTTATTCTTTGTTATACTTATTATACCACCAAACGCAGTTCTTGTTATTGACAAATGAAAGAGTGACATGACAGACGTACCTACAAATTCATTGAACTGTAAATATTTGCGGAGCAAACCTAATTGAGAATAAGGTTAAGTTCGGTTAATTCTATGCGATGTCTTATGAGGCGTCTAAAGGGGTAGATACTTTTTGGAGGATTTTGTACTTTCTTATTCCGTTTTTTTCACATAAAACCTAACACTTTACGGGATTACTGAGACACATCTTCATTCTAACACCGGCCGAATCATGATCCCCAAACACGCGAAGCTGCAATGACAGAATTCTTCCTTTTGGAGAGGAATGTCCAGTAGGGGGGTGTAAAATGTCATATGGATGGGAATTAAGTTATTATTAAGCAAATACACTTTAACCTTTACATTTTCGCCCTAATAATGGAGCTCTACCACAACTCCATATTATCTTAATAGGTACCCCTCCTATTTACCTAATTGATACCGCCCAATACATTTTTACATTCAAAAGGATTTTCTCGTAAATGTTAATTTTCTGTCGCTTTTGAATAGACACAAGCACAAACGTGTCCTGTATGTGAAGATAACGTTAAAAGTAATTGCACAGCCGTTTATTGCATTTTCAACTCTAGCTTTAAGTATTTGGAGCTGAAATTTACTTGCACCAAGATAGATTTAGGGTGCAATATTATCTTCTTCACAGCCAAATAAATGAGAAAAAACCGGGGTCCGGCGGACGAAGTTTTTAATTCGTAATTACAGGACAGCGGGCAGCTTTAAGCACCATTAACTTTTTTCGTAGGCAACCCTGTATATCTATAAAATGTAACGACACATTTTATTGTCCACATTCAAATTAGACGGTTCCAGGTCGTTTGGAGAAAATGTTGTTAGTGAAAATTAGATTTTGATAATGTTGTCTGGCTATGGTCTGTTTGGGTTAGGTTTTCAAGTTTGTAGGTATTTAATTTTCAACTGACAATAAAATAATTTCTAAGTCCGACACAAATTATTATTGTTTTTTTGTATGACCACGCAAAACTTGTTGAAGAGTTGATCGATAACAGTGATATTTTGTTATAAGCGCTAAGTCCCCATTTTCATCATGACAGCGTATAAAAGTAATGATATGTGAATGCATTTCAAATCAAACTAAAAGAGCACTCTTGCTTTTACAGTCAGCTGTATAAAAAGAGATGAGTCAAACAAACCGAAATTCTTTCAACAGAAGATCGCTCAAACAAATCTGACGTTTGTGAACCCAACTCGTATTTGGTATCGGAAAGTGCGTTGTTAGCAGTTTTCCTCTCAACGAGTTTATTACAGCCTCTGGGACGTCGAGGGCTCTCAACACCTTCATCGCCTAGTTATCGGCACATTGCTGTGCGTAGGCTTTTTCAGCCTATTTTTTCCCTTTTTCTGTTTGCCGACGTCTCTTTGAGGTCTAATGGACCACTGTTTGACTGTTCGGCATGATGCGTCTATAACGGTTGACATGGTGTTATCTCTATGTTATGCTAGATGGTTCCAAGATAGTAATATGATATGTAAGAATCAAAGTACTGTTTAAGCCATTGGACAAGATATACTGAAAGTATTTTGTTAAATTAATATTATCAAAATTGTAGACAATATTTCTAACTGGAGCAAAACTCTTTAATGCTTTACTTGTTTAATCATCTCATGAAAAGAAAAAGACAATATTTTTACCAGTACTTTAGCCGCAAATGTGGAACCCACATAAATACCCACATACATAGATACATAGACTGCTAAAATCATAACCCTACCTTTTGGCTTTGAAGTTGTCGGGTAAAAAAGGGTAATTTTCAATTAACCTATGACCAGCCGTATGATTAATAATTATCTATCTATATATATATATAAAAAGTCGTTATACTTACTTACAAAGTCGAGAACAGCTGGACCGATTCTTATAATTTTGGTTATAATGGATTAGTCTTGGTCAGGAATACTTAGGATATTAAGTATTTAAAACGTTGAAAAATTAACGTTAAAAAAATTAAGAAAATGTATTTCTTGACGATGACGAATCAAATACTATTTTGGGGCGATACGAAGTTCGCGGGGTCCTCTAGTTTGTAGATCAGTTAAATTTAAATAAAAATAACTGTTAATAAGTAACGCGCCTGGTGATATTGTAGATATCGAAGTTGGCATCTTGATTTGAATAATAAAAGCCAAAATATAAGTCTGTCTGTATGTTTGTACAGGTTTAAAGTTATAACTACTGTATTAAATTTAAAGGTACTGGTCAATCTAAGTTAAAATGTAAGCTACATTTTATAATTCTAAATTTCACGCTCAGGAAGCGGTGTGCCACAAGTGCTG
This sequence comes from Anania crocealis, assembly GCA_949315895.1. Lineage (NCBI taxonomy): Eukaryota > Metazoa > Arthropoda > Insecta > Lepidoptera > Crambidae > Anania > Anania crocealis. The sequence goes on from OX438856.1 coordinate 7,699,618, forward strand.
GTGTTTAACAAAATTATGGTCACAAGCTGTATAAGAAGTACCCGAATGACACTAGAAGTGGGTACTAGCACACGTTTTAATCAACTAACACTCAGACTCACCCAATCGGGGTTCACACATCAAAGTTATTCGCCGAGAAACTATTAGGGCTGTCAAAAATTTTTTTGCAAACACGGATCATTAAGTCTTTTTTTTTATTGTAATCAGTTGGTACTAACCTGAAGTCGTAGTACATATACATATAACAATATTTAAATCAATTTAATTATTTTAAATGTAAATTCACTTAAAAGTCTTCATTTCTCTTTCCATCTCTTTAAAATGGTGATTAAATAAGCTAAGAAATTGTTTTAACATAAATTAAATATCATTTACAAATTATTATGACGATATGTCATCATTATTTGATCAATTTCCACTGCTTGTCTTTAAAGGATTCCACGGCGATCTGTCCAGTGGATTCCTGCGTTCTATTCCTAAGACCTTAACCAGATTGTCGTTCGGAGCACAGTCATACATAATTCAAGAATATTTACGTCCTAACGGCCATCGTTTCTTTTTACTTTGCAGTTTATTTTCATTACTATACCTATAAATTAAACTATTGAGACACTATTTTCGACTATCTCAGGTAAAATTTGAACACGATAATTCTGCAATGAAGTCAACTTGTATCAACCACTTTTCTCAAGTTGCTTGCGGTGTAAGCGAGAATCATCCATGTTTAGGCCGTTCAATTTAACACCTATTATGATTCGAAACAGTAAATAATACCAAATATTTATTGTTTCTTTTTATAAAATTTGGGGGTTTTATCTGCGTAGTTATGCACGCCATCTTTGAAAATAACGTAATCCTACAAATATCACGGAAAATTTGGAAGGATGTTTGTTGCTCAAAGCTTAATTTTAATAGCACTTAAGCTTGTTATCTTGACATAGATAATATGTATACGGTTTGGACAGGTAGTTGTCAATTCAAAATTCCACGCGTGTGTAGACGCGAGCAACAATTTATGAATGCGAGTGTAAGAAAAAAGAAGAACCACCCAAAAATATTAATAAATACAATTAAATTGCTTACTAGTGTTCCATAGCTCGCTGCGTAACTCTTTGTTACTGTTTACGTTTCCGCTCCGTAAGTCAGCTCAGGTAGAACGCACTGGTTGAATACCAAGGTCATGCCATACAGGTTCTGAGAATATATTGTGTCGACGATATATTTTTATATTAGATTCGGAGATACAGTTAATCAGTAAAAAACCTTAATCATAATCACTTATCTTTTTTTATCTGTAAAGCAGAAACAGATTTAAATGTTTACTGCTTTCCATAAATTAAGCAATTCTAAAGCTACATGCTTCAAAAATGTTTTATCTATAATATAATAACACGTGAAAGAAGATATTGTCACACGGATTGAGAAAGGGATGCTTAGATGGTTTGGGCATGTAGAGAGGATGAATGAGAGAAGAATGACTAGACAGATCTACAAGACGAGTGTGAAAGGGAACGTTGGAAGAGGAGGGCCTAGACGAACTTATCACGATCAAATCGGGGATGTTCTGAAGAAATGTCAGGTCAAGAGTACTCTAAACCGACGAGCATGCATGAAAAGGTTGATGAATGTGGAAGAAGCGAAAGATGTATGCCAGGATCGTAGTAAGTGAAAGGCCTTGGTCTCTGCCTACCCCATTGGGAAGGAGGCGTGATAATATGTATGTATGTATGTATAATAACACTACTATAAAGAAGACAGCTTTTGTTTTTACTTACTAAATAGAGTAGACAGTTGTGTATTCTGAAGACACAAGTTTAAAAGAAAGAACCGTTGAGACTAGGTACTTTTTTATCTCACTAGTTCACAACCCTATTCTCACGCCCCTAAGTTTTCTGGGAACAAGTTTTCTCGTCGAGAGCCGCTTTGATTTTTGCTCGTCAATTTCAAGTGTCTCCTGCGGACATGCTTTCTCAATTTGGTGGACTATTTACCCACCCTCCCTTCGAAGTGGACAGCTAAAAGATTTCATGTTTCAATTATTGGAATGGCCTCTTATCAAAAAAATGAATAAAACAAATGTTTGGGTTGTTTAAAGCGCAAATAAAAAGAAATGTAATCTATTATATAAGTTGACATGATCCCAATGTAAAAAAACATTAAGAGCATGATTCATTGAACTAACAACAAAGGTACCTACTACAAACTTCTAGATCTGAGACTAAAAATAAAGGTTTGAATTGTACTGATTTGGATAAAATTTGGCACGCACATTTACAGAGAGACAAACTTATTAGCGTTCCATGGATTTACCGTGTGCCTGGTCCATCGTGTGGCAGAAAGAGAAACTCCGAGTAGATCCCGGGACTTTCCGGGAGAAATGCCCGGCTCTCGTGACATAGTTAAAAATTTGCGAAATTCTACGCGTACGATGTCACGGACAAACAGCAACTAACATACAATTATTGTCTACATTGAAAGTGTTTCCTTGGGCTAAAATTTCGACTGCTTATTAAAAGAGTCGAATCCACATCCTTTCGCTACTGGGCGACGCGCCTGATCTAAGCAATGAGCTACCATTATTGTATACGTTCCACACAGCCACACACGACAATTGATTGTCATTTTAAAGACAAGTGAAATTCATTATAACAAAAGCATTTCGGATGCCGAGCAAAGTGAACAAAGCCAACGAGTAAGAGTCTGAAATAATTTCTTGGCTCGAGTGAACCCTTCTTTGGGAATTAAAACATTTCCTTTATGCGGCGTGGCAGACGTCAGGAGCATTGTTTTGCAGCCCCTACTTTTGCCACAGCCCAAACAGAACTTGCAACACCTACGCCAACCCTCTGCTTGACATAGGCCTCTCCAAAATAAGGATTATACCGTGATTGCCACGCTTGGTAGCTGGAATGACGAATAAAGGAGAGAAGATGCTGCTGTCTGTCTTTTTCTTAAATTAGGTCATTTAATACTATAACTCGCTCTCTCGCCCTAGGGACAAAATATACAGTATGTTAGGTAAATGGTATACTCGTAACAAACCGATACCAGCCTTCGTTAACATAATATGCATATAAATACTACGGTGAAGTCAGATTTTTGATATCATTTCTTTTTTATACAAACAAAAAAATTCTAGATTCTAATTTGTATCAAATATTTTTTTCAAAAATTATGATGTACATTTTTGAAAAAAGAAACATTTCAACTGCAAGGCAAAGGCCTCCATCAACTAAAGTTACCACAGCAATGATAAGTGCAAGTATAATCACCATTGTCAAATGCGGGTTAGTGATCACAAACCCAAGCAATGAACAAATAATTCAATAATTTTCGTATCTCTTGTTGCCCGACTCGGGGATCTAGTACCCCGAGTTCTTGGTAGTAGACAGACGGTAGACAAACGGAGTGTTATTCATAGCAAAGTAAAATTAACACAACATCATTTTAAGAAGCAATTATTATTTAATGTAATATTATCTTTATGGTATTTAATTTTATGAGCTGGCTGTTTCCATTTAACTGTGTTGTTACTTACAACTAACTGTGAAATTCGTTCGCTTCGTAAAACGCATGTCATGTAAATTTTGTAATATGCTTCAAGCGATTCCATAAATGTAATTAGTTTAATAATAACGCTTTGTTTGTATTGTGTAAGTTTTCTTAATCAACTTATAATTTTTAATAAGTAAATCCATCAACATCAATAAGAGAATTTTGGCCATATTCGACTCAATGACATTCCCTATGATTGTAAGTTTATCAATTTTACCAAGCCGCTTACGACAAATTTGTACAAAATTGTACTTAACACGACGAGGATAGCGTTATGGGCTGCAAAGGACAAACCCGTTTCCCATACAATCTCGGGCCTGACGTTACAAGGTTGGGAATTGGCAATAAATTAAAGTTTAATGAAAAGAACCATAAGCCCTATTTTCAGAACTTTCTGCAATGGGAAAGTTACTTAAATCAAGCAATGACCTTATTTTATTTTATAACATATATCATGTATTATTTTACTAAAAAATACCATTTCGGTTAACTTTAACTGGATAACATCTGGGTTCCTTTTCTATCTATAGGAGATAAAGGTAGTAAACAGAGCACTTCAGTTGAGCATTGAGAAAAATACAAAACACCTTAACTTACGCACGAGTACGAAACATGTTAAAATGTACTACTATGTACGAAACAAAATGTGAGTGGATTGGAATCAATGACAAATGACAATTAACTGTCATTGTCAACTGACATTCTTAATAATAGTGCAGCCTGTTACATAAGGAATTGAACTATTCGAAATGTTCAATTGTTTTATCAATGATTACGTATTGAACTGCAAAACTCGTGAAAAAAATGTTAATTACATTCTCTACGTTTTTTGTTTTTATATCAGGCTTTTAAAAATAACTATTTAGCTTATTCCTTTAAAAATGCAATTGTTAAAAAATTATTACTATGAATAGATTTATTCCAAATCGATTAAAACATTAAAGCGCCGCTTTATGTAGTGATAGAGCGTTTACGGAGATAGTCACGTTTTGATTAAATGTGTGTATAACGGTTTGCAGAGACTGTTTAAGTATTAGAAAAACAATATGTATTTTATCCATTTTCTCCACTTGTCCATTGCCAATTTAACTATTTTTTTGAGAAATAGGCAAGTAAAATAAAAGGGATTTTTTGGCATAATTTCCATTGTTGTAACGTTTTTATAACCTTTGTTTTTATAAACTTTATTTCTTATGTCACTGTTTTGCAGCCGTATGCTGTCTCAATGATAAAAAAAATGGCTGGCGGCTTGCCGATCACAGTTTGGTCAATAGTCGAGAGAAGAGTCGTGTCTCTTACGACACCCATAGAGAGGGAAAGGGTGGTGCTATAGTTTTTATGTGCTAGCACCAAACGACAAAGTTTTATTTTTATTGCTTCGTAACAATGGCGACTCAAAGTTTTTCAACTCAAAGAGAGAGTAAAAATCCCGCGTGGGATTGTACTCTCTCTTTGAGTTGAAAAACTACATCTAATTGTCGAATCGCCCACTTGTCGGTTCGCCACGATTTATGTAAATTACATACATTCAAAGTAAACTTGCCACAAACATGTAAAAGTGTATGTCGATTCGCTACAGTCGAATAAAAGTTGCTGTAAATTCGCCACACATCTTCAATCTATACCATTTTTGAGTAAGTACTATTAGCAAGCAGAGTTAGGTCAAATATCAAACAAACTTGTCAAAAATAAACCCAGACTTTACAACGTTACGTTACTGATTTCAGGTATTCATCTTGTTTAGCAAAAATATGAATATAATCACGACATATATTTATTTCAATTAGACACAAATTATACTAGTTTACCTTTACCTAAGCTCAATTGTAAATATAAAATTGCCGGCGGCCCGGTGAAGTGGTTTGTTAACGTACTAGCCTTAAAGATCTGGAAAGATACTTTTTTTTATATCTCGAATTTTTCGATTTTGTACCTTTAAATGTGTCAATTTTTTTTTAAGGCCAGGTCTATTTGTTTTTATTTAAACTTTGTTTTTAGAAATGTGTAATCTGCTTCTTTTAATTTTAAAAGGCTCTATCAACCACTAAGTTTCCAATAAAGAAAAAAAACTGTCCTTAAAAAAAATAGGCTGGTTTGAAGGTACACAAGCGAATCGAGAATTTAAAAAAATCTTGACATCTAAGTAAAATCTCTTGGGCTAGTTATTTAACAGACCACCCTACCTGCCCCCCATTTTTGTATGTTCAACGTTCTTCCGAACACCCTGTATGTAGGCCTTCCTTTAAAATTATTTCCTTGATGATGTAGTTATTAGTTTTTAGACTAATAGGATAAATCGGGCAAATCAACTATACATTTTTCGGTAATTAAAAAAATCCTGTTTTTTAACTGTGATCAATAAATAAATATATTACTTAGACTCGAGTTCACCAATTCTTAAACAGCCGGTAAACAGAGAGTGACGATTAATTTGACACAATTCCCATACAAAATATGTCAAATAATATTTTATACGCTGTTTAAAACTTAAACGTAGTTTTTTTTTCTTCATTTGTTGAAAACAGTTGAAATTTGTCAACACTTTGTGTCTTGTAAAAATTACAACTTTGTGATACTTGCCGAAATCGTTTCTTTATAACAAATCTTTAAAAAACATGCATTAAATTTTCAGTCAATTGAGTTAATATCATTTTTCAAAAATGTTTTAATAAAGCCATTCTTCTCTTAAATCCTTCCATTCTAAAAACTTATATTCTAATATTATTATAATTCGGTAGACTGCATTTGCATAGAGACTATAGCAAGTGACCCTTTCCAAGTTTGCACGTATGTTTTTGTAACTTTATGAAATTTAAAGAGAATTTATTACCAAAACCTAAGTTAAGTTTAAGTTAGAATCGTTTGTATGCAGACGTGATCCGTTTAAACAACATTTTCAGTATTTTAATCAAGAATATTAGTATGTTAAAATTACTGAGCAATACAATCAACTGGCTATTTTGGCTATCCGTATTTTTTTGTTTTAACGTAACAAAGGATTTAAGGAAACGTCATTTTAATGATATTGAAATGACGAGAATAGCGGGATAGCGATATGTCGCCGTGTTTTTCTGTATTGAGTGCAAATTCAAAATTTAGAACTGCAGCATTAGATGCTTCCTTATTCAATTTGTTGATTTGAAGTGGCAACAATAAAATTAAATTCAATATAAACGTTATACATATTGTCATTGGAAAATAGTTCAATATATATCAGCCCATACAGTCCACAGCTGGACATAGGTTTTTGCCATCGAAGTTTAGCCAAAGTTGGACAAAAGCGCTGCTGTCCTTTTTCTTCTCTTGCTTCTTCTGTCAAATGTTCCTTGACAAAGACAAAGTAAGTAAAAGAGGAATTGTGATATTATAATATAATATTGCGGCTTAATAAAATATATTATATTAAGCCGTGATTACACGTCAAGGTCAATCAAGAAAATAATTAAAAACAAATTAAAACACACTTTTATTCGGATTCTTTTTCGACAATTTCAACGTAGGCCATATGACATGATAACATGTCCAATTTGTCAACGATGGCCAACCGCACAGCATAGTAACCGCAGAAGTCACGGCTTAGACAACTTTTAAATGGTTCTAATGATAGAACCAGATTTTTTATTGGATAAGCTGCCTGAAATGAAAAAATGAACTTCAATATAGATTTTTCTGCGCGTATGCCATTGAGAATTTAAGTATTTTACCTCGATTATAGGGCAAGCTGTAACGTTCATCATCTCGAAAACTGGAAACCATGGGACGTTGGGGTCCTTTAAGCTTTCACATAAACCAGTCTGTGTTGACACCATTGGCTCACAGGCTACTTCAGTTTCTTTACACACTTCCAATTCTATCTGAAATATAATGTCATATTCATTATCAACCTAAATGAGCCCATTTTAGGAAACTTTTTTTTTTTTAAAGTACTTGGTCTTGGTAGAGATGGCTTTTGACAACGTTGGTAGTAATAAAAAGTATTGGTGTTATAGTATTTTACTACGACACCACACGTCAGATATATAATACGTTACTGACAATAAATGTCCAAAATGTCCAGTCACATTGAGAAAATGACCAATTTGCTCGGTCACATTGGTCAGACGTTTATGGTAAAGTATAGTAAAGTAACAGCCTATAATCATCCCACTGCAGGGCAAAGGCCTCCATCATTGAATTCAAGTTACCACAGCAATGATGGGTGTACTGGCATAATCACTACGCTTGCCAAATGCGGGTTGGTGATCACAAACCCGAGCAACGTTCGAAAATTCGATACTTTCTTGTTGCCCGACTCGGGGATTGAACGTTGACCCCGAGATCATGGCCCGGTATTTAAACCACTAGACCAACGGGGCGTTCGACGTTTATAACGTGACGAAAACTTTACAAATCTAGACATAAGCTTCTAATCCTTACACTACTAAGTCTGATCCGTGGTTCTTGATGAATTGAAAGCTATTAGGTCATCGTAACGGAATTCATCTTTTGTTTAATTTGTGCGTGCGATTTGTGGCGCTAGCAACAATACCGAAATATTGGAAACTAATGCAAACAATGTAGGTTATATCTGCATGATAGGAATTTCATGGCATTGTCAACTTTTGCCTTTTTCGATATTTGATCCACAACTCATTTATGTGACTAGGAAAGTTTTAGGAGAATATTCTCAAAGTTTTCAAATTACATTCGTAAAAAACGATTTACATTGTTGTTCTATATTAGAATTCAAACGAAAACATGCTATCCTTAATGATAAGAATATGCTTGAAAATTTCGCGCTGTGACGTAGTGTCTCGGTGGCTTAATTGGTATAGCGCCGCGCCCGGTATGCACGGAAAATGGAGATGCGGGTTCGAACAATTAGAACAATCGGATATTAGAACAATTATACTTGCGTTATGGTCGGTATCAATTGCTGCTAAAACTTCGAGGTCTCCATTCAGACCAAATGTATCTGGTTCGTCGTCATCACCAGGGATTAGTTGCATTTTTATAGTATCAGCTTTGAGAACTTTATTTTCAAAGTCAGGACAAGACATTATGGAGTCCGTAAACTCCATTGCATAATAAACCTAAAGCAAGAAGAGATAAAGTTAAATATGTTTAATACTTTCGTGATTATCATAGTTCAAATAGTTAAAAATTCAACAGAGATCAATTTTATTAGTCAGTCAAATATAATAAAATAGTTATTTAATTGTTAGGATGCATTAATTTGTTATTCAGGCAAGATTAGAGTGATATTAGATTGTAAAAATATTTGCAATATATAATATTTTAACCACATATATTATATGAAAAATACAACATACTAAACTACAACTTAATTATTATATTTAATAATTTAAAAAATGTCTTTTAGTTCTTTGGTGACCACAACAGCTTATTTGTCAAAAACATCAGATATTTAAACTCAATTTTGTAAAATTAGTTAAAATTTTATATTCCTCTTCTTATTGAATTTTAGAAAAAGACTCATCATTTTTATGTTATATTACTGGATTCTAGAGAAGCCATCCATTTTAAAACCGTTAACAGCGTTTGGGTCCTTAAGAGCATCAGATCCGAACAGATTTAATATTATTGGCTATGTATTATTATTATACTTCACTGATCTTTAATTATACAAAAGATTAGTAAACCAAACTAAAAAGAGACTCAGATTTGGAGACAATTTATGTAAAATTAGATACTTATATCAACAGTCTAGCCTTATGTCTTTTAATACTCTTCAATCTTGTTGTAATACTTACTTCACCAGGTGCCGATGCAATGAATTGAAATATAAAAAAAATGTGTAAAAGAAACCACGATGAACTATTGTTATTCATCATTGATTTGTACTCGAGAAAATTCTCGAATCAATCAAATGAAAAAAGAGTAATAACTCGTTCTATACTGGCGTTAGAGGTTATATACACAGACCGATAATGATCTATGCTATGTCCATAGTAAATTATACGCACGATATATTTTACATTGTGAGTGCAATTAGCAAGTCTATCATCACGGAAACTCGATTGACAGACGTTAAGCACGCAATTTTCATGTCAACAGAATACCATGGGTAAAGTTTCAAAAGTATTGTTAAAATGCAAAAAATGCAGCGTAAATGAAACTTCGGTTTGTTGTTACTACTTCTTTTCCTCTCTAGTCGGTCTGTGTCTAATGTTTAGAAAGGTAGTTATTTGGTGATCCAGTTAAGGTATATATCTGCTAGTAGGCCCGATATTAGTTCTTGATAATCGGTTATCATCATCATCATCATCATTATAACATCACTCCACTGCTGGACACGGGCAGGCCTGGATCCTATCCGTTTTTCTTTTAGCCTTCGATGGAGAACATATTCATATTCGCCACTAAACCTAGACTACTTTTTAAAATTTTGAGTTTAGGAACCGATCAACCTCCTTTCATCTGTAAGATAAAATAAGAAACATTTTTATATAAAAACAAGCGGAACGCATACAGAATGCTTCCATATATCACGATACAATCGACATTTTATGTAGATGACGCCTACTTTTAAACTGCCGTAATTTTTAGTTTCCGATAGAAGTTTCCCCTCCAAATATTTGTTATCTACAGGGAAATAAATGAATGTATTCACAGTACTGATTTACTGCCTAGTTTTTTACTAACTTTTGTTACAATTATGTATGAGTATTGCCTTTTGAACGTTCTTTTGTTCGCTCTCAAAATTATGTAGCGGAGAAAATAATAATTCAAACCATGTGTAATAATTTGTATCGTATAAATTGATACGAATGTAGAAGGTTTCAGAATTCAGTGGAAATAAATTTGATGAATGGTGTGCTTTAAGCTTGAAATAAAAAACTATTTTCTAAATGATTGATATATTCAGAAACACACCACATAACATTACGGCATATATGTCAAAAAACAAACCGTTGTGATATAAGGCTCATTCTGAATCTGTATATTTCAAAAAAAGTCTTTAAACAAACCCAAACTGAAAACTACAGTAAACCATTCGTCCAGAAGGCTAGGATAGGAGCATATTCAGAGTTATTCTGATAGTCAAAAAAAATATAAGATACACTAACTGTTTTGTCCTGGATTTTGTACGCGTAGTCCATTTATCCCACGGAATCCGTATTTTTCTGGGCTAAAAAGTCGCCTGTGTGCTGTTGCAGCCTATACTCAAACACCGTGTCATATTTTTTTTAAGATTAGTTGTTCTGACGTGATTGACTAACAAACATCTGTCTGAACTTTCGCTCTTATACTATTTAATAAGATAAAATTACCAACTTATTCTGAACTAGCCTTTTGCTGCGGTCTGCCCGCGTGAAGTACACTTAATATCGCGAGGGTGGAAACTGTGTATGTGAATACGAAATATCGTGTTTCCTTTCTCAAGGTCTCATTTACTTTTGTACAAATTTTCATAAAAAAACGTACTCAACCGCTAAGGCCTGAAAGCGTACCAGACAGACAGACAGAGTTACTTTTGCATTTATAATATTAGTAAGAATATAGCAAAAATATTCGTCAAAAGTTCTGCGTAACCTACTTTTTAATACTAGCTGTTGCCCGCGACTTCGTCCGCGTTTGTTATAAATTATGATCGCGATTAATATCAATATTTTTTTCCGTTTTTGCAATATTTTTCACTGATGCTTCGCTCCTATTGGCCGCAGCGTGATGTTATATAGCATAAAGCCTTCCTCGATAAACGGACACAAAAATAATTTTTCAATTCGAACCTAGATTCAAGTACTTCCTGAGATTAGCGCGTTCAAACAAACAAACAAACAAACTCTTCAGCTTTATATTATTAGTATAGATATTATGCATTATTTTAATGTAAGTACGCATCAAAAATCGCTTAGGTTATTCGTCTGTTAAAATACTGACTTGCCACCAAAAGAGTACACATGTAAATATTTATTCTTATAACTATCACGCAGGTCTGACAGTAGGCATGTTACAGGAAAACATAACGATATATTATTTTAGTTTTGCTTGAAATATTCCCAGCGGGGTTCAAGTGCGGTAAGAGAATAAGTGAGAGGCCACACTATCTACATTTCAGCAGTCTGAGCAAAATGACGCTATACTGGTAACTCATGGAATGGTGTAATGATGGTCCAAAATTATGAGAATCAAATACTTCCGTAAGTCCGTTTAGATGGAATCATCATAATCTGATAGGACTGGCATATCTTTGTAAGATAAGAGTCCTCACAAAAACATGTAATAAAAATATAAAAAAAACATCATAATCATCATCACTATCTCAGCCAAACGACGCCCATGGCTGGACATAGGCCTCACTCAAGGATCACCACGGCGATCGGTCCCACGCTACCCGTAATTTTTTCAATTCAATCAATCACGATTGAAGAGCAATTGAAATAGCAGAATAAGGGCCCTGGTCAAAGACTGGTGTTGGTGATGAAATACTAATAGGAAACTGATGTGTATCTCATTTGTGCCATTCGTACTTCGATAACGCGTTAAGATTATCGTGTCATTGATTATTTATCAAGTATGTTTTAGTGTCATTGTTTTTTAAGCCGCAGACCGCAATCACGTTAGGTACTTGTTCTTATGGCTTCCATATTGCGATAGAAGACTTGTCTTAACATACCTTCCGAAATTCCAGACCCAAATGATTTAAAGGGGAATGTACAAATTGTTACTTTGACTTGGTAGTAAAGTTATCGTTATTTCTGATTCCAAAAAAACAAGTGATAATTCCATGGGATCAGAACGAACTTATGCTTGGTTGTGCATTAAAAAAAAGGTTATTTTCTTTTAAGAATTTGTCGCCTTTTGATAACGTCCACTACACTAGAACACAAGAAATAAGAAAAATAAACTGGTACACCCATCGTGATATCTATTAGACGAATGGCTGCTTCCACCTCTGTCCACGGTCGGTGTAACTCAATCGAAAAGTCAGACAATAAAAGAAAGTATGATCGCGTTTGATTCCCATATCCGTTAAAATTATTATGTACTTGTTGCCAACAAATATACATGTTTTCTATATGTATATTGTGTTGTAGCTATACTATAATAATCTTTCAGGCGACACGAAGTTTGTTGGTGATAAAAGTATTTTTTTAAATTCATTAGGCAAAATTAATGGCAATTTTATTTCTGCAGATCATAGTTTCTCTAGAAGAAAGATCTTGCCATTATGGTTCTGCTCGGCAGACCAAGCACATATCGCTATTTGACCAATCGAATAGGGTAATGCTAATGTCCGTCTTCATTTGTTAAATGCAAGTCTAACTAAGTAATAGTATGACGCAAAATTTTGGATAGATGTTTGACAATCAATCACGTCAGAACGACGACAGCAGATGCCATTGCGATTCTATTGAGCCATTTGTAAATTAGCAGAATTGGGGGCCTGGTTGAAATTTGCACTTAAACTATTTTTATCTCTGAAAAATAAAGTATTTTCTCCACGCGTCGCTGTCAACAAAGTCGCTGACTGACTTTGTTTGTTTGTTAGCCCTTAAAATACTTTTAAAAAAATTAAGGATTTTTTAACACCTATAGGTGCGACATACGATTATAATTTTTAGGTTAACACATTTCTAACTTTGGGTTTATTTAATTATTCAAATAGGATAGCTGTCACCCCACTTTATTTGATTGTCTCCGACACCTATGCAAATGATGCGACTAATTGAATATCTTTGTTCGGCAACGAAGGGGCATTTCTATGACTTGTGGGATCACCTCCTGTGATGAAAACATAAGTATGTAATAAAGACCGTACTCATCAAGTCTCAAGTTTGAAAACACAAGTGATAATCAATTCGTTCTATCCCGACCTACAGTGCTGTATACGTGGACATTCACAACTGCTACAATATCTTTAGAATTAGCAGGTAATAATAGCTCAGCTCAGGTAATCGGGCAGTCCCGGAACCAGTGGTTCGAGTACTGATGTTTTTATTAATTTGTATCTAAATATAATTTCCAAAAACATAATTTAAAAAAAATTGCCTTGCTCTTGGTCATCTAGGTACTTTACCCGACAAAGATATATTTGCAAATTGAAGTGGCAGGGACTTAGCTGTATCTGTCGAAGAGCCGATGGCCGTTGGGGTAAACAAGTAGGTACTTGAGTGCAGACTGCTACTTAACATGTGTATTGTAGGATGTCCTAAAGATAGTTGGAGTAACGATTACTATGAGATCAAAAACAGAAGCTAGATGCGACCAGCCCAAGACAGGGTAAAAATAACGATGAACTCCCACAATTCTATATGAATTTCATTCGAGTATAATATAATTTTCCACAGATCCGTAGTCGAGTGACGTACACTCCGGGTTGTCAAGGTTGGTGGTACATTATTTGTTTCTGATTCCACAAAACCAGTCTTTTTATAGCTACTTGCCTTGGTATTATAGCAATTTATATTATTTGGTCTATATTTGCTTATTTATTATCTATTGAAGTTGGTATGTGCATTGTTTTAAATCTACTACAAAATATTACTTTTTAAGGAGTGTACCGATTTTTAAGGTTTTTAATTCAAACAGTCCATGCATATCTACCGTTTACATCAGTATGTAGATACAGTTAGCAACAATACAGAAGAGCCGTTTTAAAAGTTGCCTACAAAAAACCATTCCGCTATCCAACCATTGAATTGTACTCGTATAGACTTTGCGAGGTGCTTACAGTAAAACAAACATTCATCACTGCTATCATTCTTAAACAACACTCAGAAAGTCACAACACACTGAATGCTACACAGCAATACTCCAGGAGATGAAATATCCTACCATATCAGAATATTTGCAAAACAAAATTTTGTAAAAGATTCTATTATTTTCTTGGATGATTCCTATGCAATAAAGCAAATAAAATTTTAGCACTTTCCACAATGACAAAATACAAATGTAAAAAGACCTTAAAGCATTGGATACGTACATTAAACTATAACGAAACAGAATTTTTTTACACCCGGTATATTAAATATTTATTTATTTTCATCGACACAAAACACAAACACACCTAAATTATTTTAATTTGAACTTGATGCACACCTTGGAGTATTTTTATGTTTTCCTAGTTTTAATTTTTCAGGTTTTCAAATATTTTATTGCATAATAAAAATTGTGACAGAGGAAGGTGCTGGTACTTCTAGCACGGGTTATTCCAGTTAAAGTACCAGCAGTAAACAAGTTTTAGAGTTAACTTGTCCTAGAATAAGATTGATTTCTGTAACATGTGCTATTCCAATTATGTGTAATAAATACAGTTATCATGCCTGTTATATCCCTCAGTTCCCAAAAGGGACTATAGTCCCTTTTTTATATGACTAATGAGCTTTTGGGAACTGAGCGATTAGAAAAACAGGCCTCTCATTCTCAGATATGATCATGACTGGGATTACTTGTTGCGCTGCACATACCATAGGTATCAATAAACAATACAAAGCGTGGCTGGCAACTAAATATATATTATGTGTGTATGTACTCTTATGTGAGTATTTATGTATGTGTGTATCAGTATTTGTGTTTTGTTAAGTTATGATTAAAAATTAATTTCAAATACGTTAATCTCAAAAAACGTCAAACTTCTAAGTCAACGCAATAAAATAAATACAAACCAGTAGCAAGTACCAACTTGAAAAACTCTTATTTTATGGGTATTCCATAGTAAATAATAAGTTGTGTTGTTGTTGTGTAAAAAACCTCAACCTTCTAAGTATTACGGGAATACCGTGAATCGATTCATAGAACCTTAACATTAAGCCTATAATGTATAGTAGGTACAGTCGGCAAAATAAAGTTTTTTATTTAAGAAAATGCAAACCAGTAATATTGCATGATTTAAGAGATCTTTGTGAAATAAAACCGTTTTAATAACTCAATATTTTTAGATTAACCTATAACTTTGGATTTTGTTAAATTTATTAAGTAAAGCAGATTAATTAAAAAAAACTGCGGTGTCATTAATTAATAAAGTTTAAACCGATAACACGATTCATAGTAAATATTTGTTTAGTTGTTACACTCTAATTTTTTTTTCGACTTTTGCTGTGGTTGAATATTTATGAAAATATACCGCTTTATTATCAACATCCTTACTAGTATATGTTTCCAAATTTTAATGGGAATTTATTTTGAACTATTTAACTTACGAAAACAAATTTCGAAATCATTCATTCATTTTATATTCATTAAAAAAGGTAAGCATCGATCTGAGAACTCCTTCGTTAATAACAAAAATATACTGTTTTGATTAAAAACAAACTTTAAATGCTAAATGATAATTAGTAAACATAACGTGTATAAACTCCAATACAAACTGATAGTTTATTGCCAATCATCTCAAACATAATAAATTTGTACGTACAAGGACCTTCGATAAACTGCAATGCTTTTAATAGCAAATAAAGAACACTTTATACCAATAAATGTATGCGGACGGTACGTAAAAACAAGACATATTAAACAAGTCGAAGCTGACCTCTAAGATCCAGTGTGTGTGACCGGCGCCTGCGCAGCGAGCGTGGTTCGTGTATTCTTGAACAAAACAGGAAAATATCGGAATAAAATCGTGTGATTTGTGATATGCGGACGTTCTTCGATATTTTAATAAAATGATTCACCGGACTGTGTTTTTTGTGCTGACGCTAGTTTTTAGCTTTGCATGTAAGTATTCAATTTATTTTTATTTTACTTTCCTTAAGATAATAGTGCCTACTGCAGTATCAATTAATAACTTCAAATTGTGATAAACGAATGCACTTTTTTCCATCAAATTATGAAATTATCGAAATAATGGTAACATTTTTATATCATTTGATAAAGATGTAAAGGCCTATGTAGTAACAATAAATATAAGGCTTTCTCTCCTATAAAACTCACAGAGTAGTGATTTACCATCAAATGCTATAATATCAGCTCATTGATATATGGCAAAACGATCTTTACTTCAATCGACATTGATCTCAATTCAATAGGTTTAGAGTTGAAAATGATTAAGGCAAATACAGTTATTAGGTAAGTCATACCAAACATTTGTATATCCTCACATCTTTATCTGCATCTGAACTTGTTATTATTATTTCCCGGCACATGTCGGTTCCTATGTTTGGTCTTAATCGCCCACGATAATACTTAATGTCGAGATGATGTAGGTTTGTTATCTAGCATTCGCTTGCAATGAATTTATTATAAAAACTTACCAAAACGTCGTCTGTCAAAATTAATGTAATAATAACAAATTGCAATCAGTGCTTAATAACTGATACAACTTATAATTTACAATGTGAATAATAAAAATAATTACAAAGGTCAAATCGTTGATGCAACAAAACACCTTGTTGTAGACGACTTTTTTAATAAAAGAAGACGTTCATATTATTATTATATTGATTGAGACAGGTAAAACAGGTTTTGCGCCAAAGCTATTTCGTAGATAATAAGTCTGACGTAAACTTAAGTTTCTAGTCTATATTTAATAAAATATTCTATTTCGAATAATAATATTTTTATTCTAATACATGATTGGTGTTCTTATTTGATTGGGTTGCAGAGTACGTTGATCAATTAGATAAAAAAAGCCTGTAGGAATGCATTTTCTATAAATTAAATAAATTGAAAATGCATGCAGTCTTTTTGTACTAATGAACCCTTATAAGTGTCAAAAGCTCATAGACTAAGTAAACGTCAATGAAATTGTTACATCTTAATGTGTATTCAGTTCAATATATTAACCCTTGGACGGTCGGATATTCCAGACACAACATTAAAATCAATTGTTATCGTATATACCAACCGGTTGTCTCTTGGGGTTCAAAGAGTTAAAAAAATCCTTTAACTTTTTATGATGAGATTATAATCCTTCCAAATGCACGCGACTCCGTCCGCGAGGCAAGGAGCTATACATATATCGCACTCACTCATATCACGCTCCTGATTATATGGCTCCTCTTATCACTTAATTGTTTTTCGCTCCAAACACGCAAGAATACTAAAGTACAAATCTTTCCTGTTATTAATAATATGGAATAACTACTTCAGATAATTCCAGAATCACTCAAATACTGTAAAAGATAATGAAATCACTCTCAATAGGCATTCGACTATCTAAGGTCTGCATCTAAATATTGTTTACTTACCTGATTACATATTAAGTATTTAATTTATTTCATAGGACGAGGACAGGTGTCATTCAATAATCAACTTAACTTTAGGATCGACGCCCACACCAAGATACTATGACACGATTTTGGAAAAGCAAATGCAGGAACAACAGACTTAATTGAATTTTATAAAATCATACAAAACCCACCATAAGCTAAGCTAAGCTGAGCACGATTAGGTTGAAAAATATAATCTACACTAATATTATAAAGAGGAAAGATTTGTATTTTTGTGTGTGTGTGTATGTTTGTAATAAATAAACTCAAAAACTACTGTGCCCATTTCAAAAATTATTTCACCACTAGAAAGCTACATTCACCCTAAGTTACATAGGTTGTATATATTACTAGAAGGATCCTTACAAAAAACTTAGCGGGTCCACCCACAGAACGTTCTGTGGGTGGACCCGCTGTCCACCCGTGCGAAGGCGGGACGGGCCGCTTAGTACCATACATAATATTTCCGTAAAAAATACAAGTAATTATTAAACTATGGTAAACCGAACTGTCTCGTTTAGGAAATACAGAACGGCCATTAGTACCTATGTTATTATTTGAATTTACCGCTAGTCTTAGATCTAGCCTTTGATATGAAGTTAGTAAAATAAAAAAAATACAAAAAAGTTTGTATTTATTGAAATAATTAGAAGTTAATTTGTAAAACATTTACCTGTTATCAATTCTCTTTACACTAAGTTATGAACACGAATAATATTTACTTATGTTTACTTAATCGATCTACCGATTGCCGTCTTGTATGAACACGATTCGATTAAGATTACCATTCGTTTTGTCTGTCAAGATAAAGTAAAAAAGTAGACGAACAGTTTAGCAGCCATTGATTGACAATTCTAATCGGCCTTTGTTGTGGTTCTTAGCGTAATAAAAATTAAATAATAACGGCCTGTAATCATCCCACTGCAGAGCAAAAACCCCCAATATTGAATAAAAGTTACCACAGCAATGTTGGGTACGATACTTCGAAACTCTTGTCGGAATTATCTTGGCCTGGAATTAAAACCACTATACCGACGGGGCGTTAGCTGTTCTTAGTATTTCAGTTACGGTTCTTAACTAACGGCCGGTCCTAATAACCTATCTACCTTCAGTTCTGGCATATCGGAGATAGAAAACAACTTCTGTCTTTGTTTCTCTGGAAGGCAAAATCAGAAATAGAAGCTGTTTCCTATCTCCGAAATGTCAAAACTGGAGATAGATTGATTATTGGGACCGGCCGTTAATCTGTAGCAAATACTTTAGGTAACCTTGTTTGTAATTCCAACATCATCAATATCAGACTACTGCAGGTAGACATAGAACTCTCCTTCAAAAGAAGGAAATCTCCAAAACCCTTGGTCCGTGGGGTCCTAGCGCTATTAGGCTTTTTATGGAAATAGCAAAAAGGTTAGTCGACATCACAGGAGATTAAAGAGCTGGCAGCTACCTTGGACATAGAATTAGTCTAGCTATTCAAAGGGGAACGCTGCCAGCATCTTCGGAACCTTGCCTAAAGGGACTCCTTTTACTATTATACTTTAGTTATTATATTATATTTTTAGGGTTTTTAGTTTTAGGTTCATTGTTCTAGTATTTTTTATTTTTATTTCTGTTTAAAAGACCAATATTAATGTTAGTGTTTGTTTAGATTCCATATACATATTATCATTATTATAATAAATTATTGTATTTAAAAAAAAAGAAGGATGTTGTCATCATCACTTCACTTTCAAACGGGTAGGCGATCACAGTTTGGCCAATGGTAAAAAGGCCAAGTGCGAGTCAAACTCGCGCACGAAGGGTTCCGTACCATTGACTAGGTAAACAACAGTTTATTTAATTTTATTATTTGCTATTGAAGTAAAAATACAACTGAGTATTTTGTGAATATTACAGTGCCTACCTATTGCCGTTATTGATATCGAGCAAAAAAGGCAGAATTCGCGTTTGTTGTATGGGAGCCCCCTTAAATATTTAATTTGTTTTGTTTTTTGTATTTGTTCTTATAGCGGCAACAGAAATAAATAATTTGTGAAAGTTTTAACTATCTAGCTATCGCGGTTCTTGAGATGCAGCCTGGTGACAGACAGACGGACGGACAGACGGACAGACAGTGAAGTCTTAGTAATAGGGTCCCGTCTTTTTTAGGGTTCCGTACCCAAAGGGGTACGGAACCCTAAAAAAGACGCTGCTGCCCGTCCTTTAGTAGTGACTAACAACAGTCACTCCTATAGGAAAAAAAATGGTTGTCCTATTAGATTTTTACCTTTGACCGCTTCCGTATTATTAATAAATTCTTTTTTTTTTCAGGTTCAGAAGACTGTACAACGCCTTTAGGAGTTACTAGCCAATGCATCTCTCTGTACGATTGTCCGCAACTGTTGTCAGCATTTGAGAGGCGGCCATTACCAAGCTTTGTAATCACATATCTTAGGCGGTCGCAGTGTGGGTTCGATGGGTATATACCAAGAGTTTGCTGTGGTCCAGTGCCAGAAGATACGGATACGCAGGTACCAGTTGTAAGTACTAATAAATTTAATCAAATCATATCGCCTTTTGATTGTAAACATTTTTAGTTTGGAATTGTCTCACGAATAAAGCCCACAGCTCTTTAAGTGATTGAAGCTATTATTACATGATTTGCACTTATAACGGCTTTAAATGAGCTTATTACGACATTATACAGCTTAAAGCATATAAATGATCATGTATACCTGAAAATTTCTTGACTACGGATTGACGGCAAGTACTTACACTAGAGTACAAATTTCTTGCAAAATTTTAATTTATAGAGTAGCTGATAATACTACTGTCTAAGCACTTTGCAAACCTTCCTTGCGGCACCGGCCTATCCAAGACAGTGTTAACAAAAACATTGCAATGTTTGAAAGTATCGCATTTTTGATACTACTGCCAGTCTACTTGATCAAATTGATATTATTCTTGTTGCAGCAAAGACCAACCACACCAGCTCCTGACTTAAATGATGAAGGCGTAAATGATGAAGACGCTATCCCATCAAGAGGAGGGGAGTGTGGTGTCGACACCAATGGAGACAGAATTTATGGAGGGCAGTTCACCGAATTGGATGAATTCCCCTGGATGGCTTTGTTGGGATACCGCAAACGTAAGTACATATTGTGCTGATAGAACTAATAGAAAATAGTGACCTGATACATTGCAGATCCGTAGGGAATGCCTATGTCCGTCGTTTAGGGAACCCTTAGAATTAAAAGGAGTTGTGTCATTATTTTTAGATGCCGGTCACCTTACTACACCTCAGTACAACTGCTACAGCTCAGTGTAATTTTTTACAATATAAATTTAATTGATTTGTTTTATTAAAAAAAATTCTGTATCGTAGCTTCTGGAAGAATCACCTACCAATGCGGAGGAGTGCTGCTCAACCACCGATATGTGCTGACTGCGGCTCACTGCATAACTGGTGCGGTTGAAAGAGAAGTTGGAACACTGTAAGTACTAACGGTCTTATTCCAAAAATAGACCAAGTTTAGCTCGGACAATATAGGCATATTTTCCAAACAAAACAAAATATATAAAATTAAGACTAGTCTATAATGGTGACAGATATTTCTAATGGATAGTTCTTAATCTTTGAATCAAGCGATAAGAACTTTTTTATTTAATTTTTGTATCTTCTTATCTTTCTGTTGCTACTTATTGTACTGCTACTGTTGTTAAGACAATCGCGTATAATGCCTATAAGAGAGTAATTCGTTATGATTTCTGTTAGTTTGTGTGCGTAAGTGGAACCAAAATGGAAGCTGTATTTGTTGGAGAGTTAGTTTTGTTGAGAGTTACTTTTAAATCATCATAATTAGATATTCGTATAAAATCCTAATATTACCATGTTATAAGCGGGTAACATTTAGCATCTGTATCAAGAAAAGATAAAAACATTACTGCTTTTGAACTATTTACTAGATTGTTTAGAAAAAGGTCTACACGAAATTCATCCCTAATACTTTTACAACTAATATACAGCTTTAACCTTAACGCATTTCCTTCAGGGTCACAGTTCGCTTGGGCGAGTACGACACGCAGAGTGAAGTGGACTGCAGTGACGGCGTGTGCGCCGACCTACCACAGGACATCCCCATTCAAGGAGCATATCCCAACCCGGGGTATAACGACCGGAATGTGAATAAGAGAGACGATATTGGCCTTGTTAGACTTTCTAGGAGAGCCAGATACACTTGTAAGTCACCACATTATCTGCAGCTGGACATAGTCTTTTAAGCCTAGTTCGCATTAGGCCAGTATTTTAGTCGAATAACAAGCATTTTTGTAGCTAAAGGCGTCTGAACACCAAAAATTTAGTCGAGTAGGTTAGAAAGTAATTAAGTAGCGAGCTGAAAGCGAGTCACTCGACAAAAATACTGGCCTAATGCGAACTAGGCTTTACAGTAGGAGTATTTTGTTATTTGAATAAATATTCAGTAGTTAGATTGCAAATGCGGGGATTTTGGATTAGGCCACATCTACGCCAGGTTTAAATTAGTAAATAATTACTAGCACTTTTTTGTGGCTGAAATATTACCAATTCCAAAAATTGTGAGTTACGCAGTTGCCTGACAACACGGGGGAAGTCAAAGGACATGAGGAACTCGTCCGGAGTTGTCCATCCTCAGCATGAGGAGGGGGATGCAATTTCGTATCATTTTTATTATGTGTCAAATTGTAATTTCTGCTTTCTGACTAACCATGTTTTGTTTGGAATAAGCCGAGTAAATAAATTGCTTTTTAATAAAGCTTTCATTGAGATAATGAGCAATTGAAATAAGCCGTAATAAATACATTGACTCTGAATTTTCGAATTTAATGAAATAATTAGGTATAGTATAAGGAGATAATAAGCTGTTATTTCTCTTACGTCGAAATAATCATTAATTCTTGAGAAATTCAAATAAACAAAATAAATTAATGTATGTTCTGGGGACATTACGTACATACTATGTTTGTATCCCAAAGTAAAGCTGGCTGTTTTAGTATCAGTTTAGATAAGTATCAGTTTGTTTGTATAATTATACTAAATGAAGGTATACGAGGTAGACCAATTCCGAGATTTATGTTTTTCGGTCCAATAAGTTTAACTTAAAGTTGGATAAAAAAATATTATTTGGTGCCAAAAATAAATTTACCGACAAATTTATCATTAACTATACACCGGTTAATTTTATGAAGATAATTTTCAAAGTTGCCAATATTTGTATGGTACTCGTACATGATGGTACTTACCTGTTGTAGTATAATCTCTTCTTCATTAGGTAAACTATAACTGCTGATAGAATCAAATGTAAATTTTGCAAATTAACTAATTATTATTTATCTTAGTAACATTACATTTATTTGGATGTAAAACAACTAATACTAATAAAACTGGCCAAGTGCGAGTCGGACTCGCGCACGAAGGGTTCCGTACCAAAAAGGCCAAAAAAACGGGTTTGTTGTATGGGAGCCCCCCTTAAATATAAATTTTATTTTGTTTTTAGTATTTGTTGTTATTGCGGTAACAGAAATACATAATTTGGGAAAATTTCAACTGTCTAGCTATTGCGGTTCTTGAGATACAGCCTTGTGACAGAGCGACGGACAGACGGACAGACGGCCAGACGGACAGACGGACAGACGGACAGACAGCGAAGTCTTAGTAATAGGGTCCCGTTTTTACCCTTTGGGTACGGAACCCTAAAAATTAAGGTCAATTAAAAGCTATCCAAAACTCCAAAAAATCTTGGTGATCACCAACTTCAATTTTAATAAACCTATTTAAAAAAAATACATTCTAAAGTATCAATATTAATTGAGACGAACCAATGTTGTACTATAATTATGGAACTATACAAAACATTGCTACATGATTTAATAACTTTTGGCCTTTTTAGGTAATAACAGTATTCTAATAAATTTTCTTTTGGTTAGTTTCCACTTTTAAAATTATTAAAAGGCTTAGGGCCTGTTTCACAATCGCTGAGTAAAGTTCTGGGTAAGCTACTTCGACCCTATCTGCTCAGTAAACTATTTTTTACGTTTCACAATCCTTGAGTAGGGTTAATCACCACTTTATCTGCTCGTTAAGTTAATCACCGGATGCACTGCCAAGTAACCTTTTACTTGACAAGCTTAGAATAATAACGCTCAGAACCCTAGTAGGCCCTAGCGTATTGATGCAGTTTCAAGTCGGCCTTTAAGGCTTAGTACGTTTGACGTCGCGTCAGTTGTCATTATAAAGTCTCATTATCAACAGCTCTCGTAAATTAATTTAAAAAGTGCATACTGCATAGTGAAAGGATGTCACAACGCGTCTCACAATAACTATAAGGATACGAAGATCACATTTCACCCGTAACTACTGTTTTGCAACTTATAATTCTGAGTTAAACATTCGTAAAAAATAGAAAGTAAAATGTAAACAAAACAGCCGCCATTGTAATGAAAATGTTGCCAGGTATAGGAAAAAAATCCCAGATTTTTCATTTTTATTTTCTTTACATTTTTGTGTGGCATTAGTTATGTACCATTTGATAAGTAAGTAGGTAATACGTACTGATAGTTTCAGTTCTGTTATTAAATATTTCTAATTTAATTCGTACTTGTTTCTACTTATATATACCATCCATGAAAACCTCTACCTATTGGCAGGTGATATAGTGTAGTGAAATATTATAAGAAAAGGAGCTGTCCCGTCGTGGCTATGCCCACTGCACTTTTTTGTCGTGGTATAAAAAAAAACATAAAAGATAAATCATTAACGATTCTTAGACCTACCCGATAGGCACACAAAATTTCATGAAAACCGGTCTAGCCGTTTCGGAGTAGTTTGGTAACAAACACCGCGACACGAGAATTTTATATATTAGATTTTGAATCAGTCGATCGTATTTTTTTTATCAACTAAAATGAATATTTTCTGAAGATTTATTTCACGACACATTTTGAAAACAATTTGCATAAAGCTGAGGCCAAACGACCGTCATTTGATTAATTTTACCGTATTTTGAGTTGTGATTTTTGATCAAAAGATATTCTGAGCCGCAGAAAACTCATTTTGCGTCGCCGTGTAGCACAAACATGACTTTTGTATGAAATCGAATGCAGCGTGAAGTAAGCGACTCATTTTAGGCCAGTGGGACAAAATGGGAACACGGCAATAATTTCCCCGGTTTTTAGTGAAATGACATTTTACTTGCAACATTATATCAACGCTTTTGTGTGTGCCAACTGACGTAATTACGTGATGTTTGCGCACACAAAGATAAGTAAGTGGCTTCAATGTTTAGCGAAATTATGTGTGAAACTATCGTTCTAAGCGTTATTATTTTAAGTTGACAAGTAAATTTAAAAAGATAACCTCAAAACGTCATTTCCAAATTTTCATCAACAACAAGTTATTTTATTATTTAAATGGACAGTTTTGCAGTCATTGTAAAATAACACAATGTTCGTAATGGTAAATTCAATGCAAACAAAATCACCACACAAAAAGTACCAAACGTCAGCAAATTTGACATTGGTCATTTACTGACTAACTGACGTTGACTCGACATAGACTTTTTGTTGCAACCTCGCTGCGTTCCATTCTTACAGAAACATTGATTTTAGAAAAGGTGAAATGACTCATTTACATTACAGTGTAAACATTTTTTGTACGAATTTATTGTTTTTATTACTTACAATCATAACAAAAAATATTTTTAATGATCATTCTGTGATTACTATACTTTATAGAAACACATAAATTATTCTTACCTTGAAACGAAACGTAACTTGTAAGTAAGTATTAATTATATAATCTTTACTTTAATTTTCTGATTGGATGATTGTGAAATGCAAAGAAAGTTAACGAAAGGATTTAACCTCTATGTAATTAACTCGTTGAGTAACTACTTAAGCCTTTACTTAATGATTGTGAAACAGACCCTTAGCAAGTCTAAATTCCAGTTTTAAAATTATTAAAAGGCTTGGCAGTCTAGAATGAGCAAAGCCTTGACTCGCATTTAACCGATTTTTTGTTCAACTTGAATAAGTTAAAAACTTGTTACAATAAAGCTATTAGTATCTTCTATAAATAAAGAAAATTGTCGATTTTATCTGAATTGGATTGGCAAAGTTTTAAGGAGATGTGCAGAAACTTTTATAATATCGTGTAATCACTTAAATAAATTAAAAGTGTATATTGGTTCTTAAATTTAGGCGAACACTATGTGTTGATGTTAAAAGTTTTATTTACAGATTTAGCTCGATTTTTTTTATTCATTCCAACGTTTTAAATATTTTATAAGGTTCATGATCACTGTTATATGTTGTAAAGTATAGGTACGAAACGTCGGGATAAATCGAAAAGAAAACCTAAAGACCTAATAACCGCGGATAAATCGTTAAGTAAACCTTTCACTTAATTATTCTCGGTGCGTGTATGTTCTTTTCAAATCTTACTTAACACTTTTGAGGCCTTGTAAGATTTTGATGTTTTTTTGGTCGCGTAGGTACCTACACTCACTTTTTAAAAATATTTAGTTCATGACTAACAAAAAATCACCCATCAACTTTTGTCAAAAAAACTACACAAACATATCCAATGTTTTACTACACCGGCTATGTTTCTGAGATCCCTTTCCCCACCCCTTAAAGACCCAAGCTGATTTGGAAAAGGTTGTTTCCAAAATCGACTTGAGCGGAAGTCCCTACCTACCGCGACACCAATATAACTTGAACTACAAACAGAAAGAGATTAATTTGATAATCATAATAGGTATTGAATATAGTTCTAGGTACTAATAATATTACGTAGCATATTTATTAATCGCGATGTCTTATAATAATAACTCTATTTTGTTTGTTTTTCAGATTATGTTAAGCCAATCTGTTTACCGGACGCGAGCACTCGTCTGAACCCCGGCTATGACGTCTATGTAGCCGGCTGGGGGAAAACCTTGGCAGGTAATTATTGATCTGCCTGCCACTTGGTATCCTAGGCACTAAAAACTTGCTACTTCAAGCTGCAAGATGCATAGTACGAAGTTCCATCATTTAAGAGCCATAAAATTGTTACAGTCTGTTGTACTTCCTAACTAAACTAAGGCATGACTAAAATGTTGACAGTTACAATGTTATGATGATTAATTATGTTTTTATTCTATAACTGATATTATTACACGATTGTGTAAACTAAACTGATACGTCAATATCTTTTGGTACAAAGCAATTTTGTTAACACACTTGCGTAATTGATCATCATATTTTTCCCGAGACTTTCTCGGGAAAACTGGTACCTACCTACACACAAATGGCACGTATTTTTATTTGGGTCTCAAATGACAAAGCAAAATTAGTGTACCTAATGTTTCATGATTAACAAAATATAGCTGTTTCTCGAGGGCTTGCTGGTGTGGAGTGGGTTGGGATAAATTTAATTATATTTATTTTTATCATATTTTCTGAATGTCACAAATTTATAAGCTAAAACCACATATTTTTATAATAATGTAGTTCTCAGTTGACTTATAAATGAACTTAAAAAGTTTAGGAATAACAACAAAATATTGTACCTATGCTATAACCATTTTCATCTATTTTCGTCTTTTCTGTTTCTAATATTAATTTATACGATGGCGTAACCTTGACTCACTTCTAGATTAGCATTTTTATAACCATGCAAAATTGGAATGAACTTGATGATACGATGACCTTTAAGAATTGCATTATTATCCTTGTTATATTAAAGGTTTTGCTGTATAATATTGTTATGTACGAGGCGAATCAGAAATACCAACCAATCAAAGAGCAAAATATCAAAAGTATAACGTATCACTTTCAGAATGTGTAGCTTTAAGAGTTATTTGCTAGAGTCCTCATGAAAAAATCTTATGTTTCGTACTTGTGCATTGTGCATTTTTATTACTACCAGAATTACTCAACCATAAACGCCACAATGACCAACCTGGGATGTTTGCATCTTAAGCATCCGCAATCAGACCATCAGATCAGTCGTGGTATGCTGAAGAGGTCACTTCTATAGTATATTAGAGGAACCTTATGTTCTTGTTGCGAAAATATTACCTTATTATTACAAACAAACAACCTTTATTATGAAAACAATGAACCTTCCGCTTCAACGACATCGTTCCTTTGCTAGTTACTCTCAAAGATTAATGCAATTTGTTTTCACAGGTACAAACAGTCCTGTCAAACTGAAACTGCAGCTACCGGTTTTTGATAAGAACCAATGTGTGAACAAATACAAGTCTCTTGGCGCCAACCTTATTGATAAGCAGTTGTGCGCTGGGGGCACCTTTTCAAAAGACGCTTGCAGGGGAGACTCTGGTGGTCCTCTTATGATAAGGAAACCTGAAGGCCACTGGGAGTCGGTGGGAATAGTGTCCTTTGGTTACGGGTGCGGTCGAGACGGCTGGCCAGGAGTTTACACGTCGGTACTTAGCTACAGAGACTGGATTTTGAACACCATGAGATCAACTAATTCTTAAGTCTATGTTTTGCAATTTTGTAGACAATTTTTTTCAACTAGTAAAATCTTTGCAAATTCGCTTGTGTTTTTATTTAAATTGAATCGATTCTTTCATATAATTGCAATATTAAAAACATTTTTTTTTCTTTTTTTAATAAATAATGGTCTTGCTCTTGATTACATACTTAACTTTACGGTTCAAAAGAAGCCTAAGATAGAGCGAGCTTACCCAGATGTACTGGTTCTCCCACACACCAGCGGAACACAGAAAAACTGTTTGGCACTGGACTCCGGCAGGAGGGTGGTAGTATCCAGGCAGCCTTTTACGAAGCCCACCACCGCAGAGGGATCTGTTAGCCGTCATCATTGGTTAGAAAACCAAAGATTCTGTTGCCAGGGTGGACCACTAGGAGGTAGATCCCACCACCCCTAAAATTAAACAGATCCCTCTGCGGTGGTAGGCTTCGTAAGAGGCTGCTGGATGCTATCACCCTCCTACCGGAGTCCAGCACCAAACAGTTTTCTGTGTAACGTTGGTGTGTGGGGGAACCAGTACCTCTGGGTAAGCTCGCTCCATCTTAGGCTTATTCTTAACCGTATAGTTAAGTATGTAGTCAAGAGCAAGCCCATTACTTATTAAAAAAAAATATATAGAATTGAGTGTATCAAACTTGAACTAGACTAACACGTAGTAGTTACTACACATTAACAACTCTTTTATGAAAAAACTTAAAGTTTATTAGCTACTACCCTAAATGGTTTTTAGATGCTTGCACGCAGTGAGTTTCATCAAAGCAATAATTATGAGAAATCAAGAAATTAACAATCGTCAATCCACCTCTAAAAGTTTTACATAACGACTATACAGGATGAAATTTTAATCACTTTCCAAATTTTAATATAATAATCTACGAGACAAAAAACAAATTGCGTATTTTTTCTTTTGATGTAGCCCAGTATAAAAATGTCAAGATAGCACTTAGAAAATGTCCGCCAAAAACCTAAAATCTTTGATACGGCCGCCTAGCAAAATTTTTTTACGTAATGCGCATCTCATTCATTTATTATGACACTATTCATAAGTTTTTGATTTTCCCTTTATACCTTAACAGGTCTTGGACCGTAAAAATTGAAAACTATATCGCGTAAAATATTTTCAGGTGACAACTTGATTTACATTTTTTACTTCTTAAATAGGCTCTAAATACGATACTGAGCGCCTATAAAAATTTTGGAAAGTGGTTAAAATTTCACCCTGTATAAATACTTCAATGTCGGCACGACTCAAATGGTCAATTATCGGATACATGCCTCGCGTTTTACACTTTTGTATCTGCATAACTAACATCACAATCATCACACTTTCGAACAAAAATGACTTACGTCGTTAGCAGTAAGCATCTAATAAAGGTAATTAGATTACACTGAAGTCAGGTCAAGCTCATTATGTTATCCGTATCAAAGGAGGAAAACGTTGCTACAAAATGTACCCATTAATGATTAAGGAAAGTATCGTAGCAGTACAGATAATGATTGTTCAATGTAGGTACTACTAAATGTAATTTTTTTTCGAAAATCTAAATTTTGCAGTAGATTGATAAATTGTTGTATACCCATTTAAAAATAGCGATAATATTTGGGAAAAAGGCTTGGATTCTTCTTACCTCTTCATCATCATCATCATATCAGCCGAACGACGCCCACAGTCACTGCTGGGTATATGCCTCCCCCAAGGATCTTACCTATTTGTAAAAAAAATCCTCTTTGGTTCCTTCGTGCCTTAATATTAAATATTAAAAAAAACATTTTAGACCCACTTACCGAGGGCCCTATCTTAGATTTTATTTATAAATGTGTCTCAGTCGCGAGTTTTTTTTTTCCAAAATGAGTTACGCCAGTGTACCATCTATTTTTATACCCTCTGGTTAGAACCGCTCTTTTTTTGTCTAAATGGTAACCCAAAAAAATTTGGGGCTACAAAAATTCGGAAATTTTGCACGGATCTAAATGAAATTTGGCACGGCAAAGTACCTATTATAGACTGGAATGAGACAAAGTAGGTATACTTTTTATAGCTAAAAAACAGTTATTCATTCAAAATTTTAACCGTACGAAGTTGCATGCAGCAGCAAGTACAGACATTAATCAAATTATGTAGGAAAACAAAGTTTGGTCGCATAAATTAATTTCGTAGAAGGTAAATTAAGGTAGCTGACATAGTTATCTACGTTTATGGTAGCTGAAAGATGGGACTAAAGAACAATCAAACGGAAAACAAATAATTTTACAAGACATGGAGTAAAAAAAAATTATGTTTATGTGCTAAAGATTGACCAGCCCCCATTTTTTTCATCATCCGAAGTAATTCTATGCAAAAGAATCACTTCGGATGTTTAATAAAAATACAAGGACACGGTTACCAAGCTAGTAGCTGCACAAAACTAGAATTCAACTCCTACGTAAGCGCACCGTCCGAATGATGAAATATGGTAAGCGATCGGCCATGTTTCAGCATCAGGATCGGCTGTCACAGGTTATCGATGGTCTAAGTATTATTTATGTCGTCTCCAAGTGCCCTGGCGTTTGACGCCCCTGTTATTTGCGAACTACCTCCTGATTTATCACCTCCTGGTATTTGCTTTATTTTTTGTTAGATTAAAAACAGTTTTGGCCACGCATCGGTGCAAATGTAGTGCGGTGCGACTGAGATTTTGCGTCTTGTTTGTGCCTATCGTAGATTGTTTTTAGGTATATTTTCCAGCGGAATAAGAGGAGGCTTGCAATTCGTGGCGATTCTTTTATCTATCCATAAGACACTAAATATTTTTAACTGTCGGTTAGTTCACATTGAACTTAAAACTATATCCATAGGAATAGAGAAACAGGGTTTATATATAATAAATTCAATCCATTTAGAATAATAAAACCTGGAAAATCATACAACAGATACTTAGATATATGTTTTAAAACTGTTACAGCTATATTTTTGTGTAATATCTAATGAATTTGTATCTAATGAAGTGTTTGTATTTACAAGTTTCATTTCATGATATTGTTTGTACAATCTGTGTTGTCCAATACAAGTCTTGTAAATGTATGTGCTTAAGTATTTATGAGATCAACTATTGAGATCCAAATGCCTTTGTACTTTACAGGTGTCAATTGCAAATAAAAATACACCATACAGTGTCGTGTATTTATTTTTATTTTATAACGTAGGTATTTTACCAGTCTTGACCGGGCCGGCACGCACGGTTAATGAACGCTGACAAAGGTTCTGACTTCTGATCGTCTTTATAGTAACCTCTAAACCTTGCTTGTTATGTTTCGATAAATCATTTATTCATCATAATTTACCAATTAATCTTGTTTAATACGTATTCGTCTCATTTCAAAGTAAGAATCCAAATAAGTACGATTTCTCTATAATCATTAAGCTAACAACACCACAAAGTTTCGCTAACTGGAATGACCTCATTCATTTGCCGAGTCGACGTAATACGTTTTCGCTAAAAGGTTTTTTCAAGCTGTAACTTTATTGATATAAATGACTGTCGCCGGGCTATCGACGTGTGCATAAATCAAATGGAAGCAAATTAGCGAACTCGTTTACAGGGTGTTTGTGAGTGAGTTTTTTTTTTATCCTTAAAAATCTCTCTATCGACGAACGAAGGGTATTTTGGAAATGTTTGTTGTTGTAATTATTAGTGTGGTAAAAATAATCAGTTTAGAACTTAGATATAATTAAAAACTAAATACGCAAACAGTGATAGAAAAACGCCCTCATTAAATGAACAATCTACTGAGCATATAAGTGTTATTTTAAATTAATAGGATTCAACTTTAAGTCGTGTACGTAAGGTTAAATTTTGCATTACGGCAGGTGTAGCAAATAATATTAGCTGCCCATATTTCAACCAAGAATTCATTATTTACCTAAACTTCAAAAAGGCGTATATTAAGGTAGACGACGACGACATAACGATATTGAGGGTTGGTCATATAAACTTCATACCCAAACTGGTATTTTTAGCGGTTGAATTTGAAACATTTTTTCAAAAGCTAAATTCGAGTAGCTATTAATATAACTTTCAATTATAATGGACTTTTTTTACTAATGGCATCTTTTATAATATTGAAAACTATTTTACCTAGAGGCAAGTAAAATCCTTTGTTCGGACTAATTTTGTAAAATATTCATATGGTTATTTTATATCTGTGTAATTTGCTATAGCTTCAAGTTTCGATATAGTTTTTTTTTATTTGCTGCAATATTAAATTTAATCAATCTCACATACATATTTGGTTTTCGATTTCCATTATTTTACCGAATGATAAAAAATAACATATCTTTGAAAATTAGCAGTGACGTAGGTAATATGGTTTACCTGCGTCTGAGAAAATTTAATAATATTAGCTTTTTTGATCCAATTGTTAAGTCAGAAAAGGATTCAGTTTAATACAACTTTTTTCAATATATTTAACTGAGAAAAAGCGTGATATAAGCCACCAATTTTTATTCATGCTTGATATTATCAACAGAATACCGACTCAAATTTGGTAACTTATTTAACGCTATGCATCGTCTCAATATTTGTTTGTAAAAGTTTTTTTATGTCAATCATGGAATGCTGTCAGCCCTATTTTCCATCCCTTTGTAGGATTTTAACAGTGAATTATAATAACATAACATTGCTGGTATTTACTAGCTGTTCGCAACATTAAAAAATCATATCGTTATATAGAAAGAATACTGCAACTTTCTGATGTTTTCTCCCTCTCAGGCGTGTGCTTTAAAATTAAAACGTAATATCAGTTTGATAGAGGCCTTATTTACCAACTCATTAATGTAGACAACTAAAACAAGGAAGTCAGGAAATATGAAATGAATGCTTTTTTCTAAGTTTGGAAAACGCGCAAATAGTCTTGATTACCAAAGCTAGAGGTGGAGAGGGTAAGTAGCCCTCGCATTTTCTTAAAAACGATTCGCCGCTGCGCTTGTGGCCGTGATCACGGATATCTCAGCCGTCACATCGACCCCTGTTGTCACGGCTTTTTGCCGGCTTTTTGTATATGGTAGCCATGTCATGTTTGGTAGCGTTAGTGTCGATCAGAGTTAAAAGAGCATACCAATCGTGCTTTTATTGCTATTTCCAGCAGCTCTAACCAAACCTGCTATGACATTTAATTCGTTTATTTGGTTGTTTATGGAACATGAGGAACATACAAGTAGTGCTCGCTGCACAAAGCGAAGAATATTAGGAATTGTGGCAACTAACACTACCTCCATTTACGATAGCAAATAAAGTTATTGTCGTTTCTCCACAAAGTCGATTCGTCACAAAGAAATGCATGTGTAAACTCGTCACACTTTTAGTTCTTTGTAATAAATTATTTTTGCCTTGTAAATCTGTCACACTTAGGTATTGCATTTGTACAGACTGCAGAAAATTTAAACACTTAATAGGAATGAAATGAAATGAGTAGGTACCTTTTTTTTTCAAAAGCAGGTATTTACAAACAATACCTGCATAGTTATGAAAACCAGATTTAAAACATATGAAACAAGAAGCTGTTAAATATGCGTACCTATATGTATACGAGTCTGTCAGCTTCCTAATTTAGAGGAAACATGATAATAATTAAAAAAAAACTGTGATTGTTATATTTAAAGGAACTACCAGCCTATATCAGTCCACAGCTAAACACGGGAAATTACCATAATCGCAACATTTGACAAGGCAAGTCAAAGGCAAAGAGAGTACGATGCTGCTCGTCTACTTCTGGCAGTACTTACTCCTTCGGTCACCACTTACGATACTATATGAAGATAACGTTTGGTGTGCCAGCACCACACCGTGACATAATTAGAAGCATCAAATTTCCCTTCTTTTTAGATTCTTATTAGGAATTCTTAACGAAGGTCAATGTATCTGTTACCGGCCAAACCCGATTTCAGGATAAACTAGTTTTGCCTAGGCTAAACTAATTCATCCTACATGCAATAGGACAAACTGGTATAGCCTAGGCCATACTAGTTCGTCCTAAGCCCGATGGGATAAACCAGTTTAACCTAGGCCAAACTAGTTTATCCTGATAAAAATACTCACTCTGTCAGGATAAACTGGTATAGCCTAGACTAAACTGGTTTAGCCCAATCAAAAGTAAAAAAAAGTAAAAAAAAAATCGAAAGTAATTGAGTAAAAACCTCTAAGAGGTTTTTATTATATTGGTGTTGGGTACTAATAATTGCATTAACTGTACTGCATGCATTTTTGAGGGAGGGCGGGCGGTTTTCCTGCATGAAATAGTGCTTGCTCAATCAGTGTTAGTGTGGTGCAGGTGCTTCCTCAAATCAGTGTTAGTGCGGGGGGCATATATCGGGATGCCTAATTATTTGTACTCCTAATTGTCATTGGCGCACAAACTATTAGCCTAAAATTTTTTCGAACATTTTTACTATTCCTAAACGTATTTAGCCTATTTTTACTACGCTTAACTTTATATCGCCGAATATATCATAACACCTACCCTTTTGCAGTTCCAAATTTTTATTCGCAGAAAGTTAAAAACTTAAAAGAAGTAAGCATGCATGCAAGCAAGCAAGCAAGCATGAGTGCATGCAAACAAGCATGCATGCATGCAAACAAGCAATCATGCATGCAATCAAGCAGACATGCATGCAAACAAGCAATCATGCATGCATCCAAACAATCAGACTTCCGTGACGGCTTCGGCGCTGCGGGGCTCCGGCGGTCCCACGCGTGCTTATCGTCGCAGATGGCTTACGCTCACCACCGCAGCTTCGGCTTTCTGGCCGGCCAGCCTCAGCCGCGGCGCCTCGCTTACAGCCTCCTGCTCCTCAGCCCGCGGGCCGCCTCGCCCCTCCGCGCCTACGCGCTTTTGAATTACACTCTAGGGGTAGGGCAGACAAGACTGCTTGGGGTCGGTTTGTGAGCGATTCGTTTCTTAAACTTTTCTGTTTAAAAAAAAATAGAGCGTAATGTCAAAAAAAGATGCTAATACATTTTAGTGCTTTCGATATTAGACATACTGAAATTAGGGTTTTCAATTTTTAGACCAATCTATAATAGTGCGAAAACAACTGTTAGACTAGACAATAATTATACGTTATAAGTTTAGGCCAATACGGTTCGGCCAAATGAAATTAGGACTTTAAATTTTAGGCGAACCGAAGGGCACCCTAGTGCGGGTAGTGTGGTGAAGGTATCTAGGCCGGTATATTAACAAGCGGAAATCAATAGCAAAATAATTTTCTAAATCCATAATTAGTTATGGATTTCCGCAAAGTAACGCCTGAGTCTATTAATTTTTTAATAGAATCATTATCGTTTGAATAAAAATGTTTTTTTTAAATTAAATGGTATTTTATTCAATTTACCTATTTATTTTGTCTTTCTATGTATATGTGTATACTAGGCCATACCAGTTTATCCTAAGAGTATGTATTTCTATGAGGATAAACTAGTTTGGCCTAGGCTAAACTGGTTTATCCTATCGGGCTTAGGACGAACTAGTTTAGCCTAGGCTATACCAGTTTGTCCTATTGCACGTAGGATGAATTAGTTTAGCCTGGGCATTACTAGTTTATCCTGAAATCGGGTTTGGCCGGTAACATATCCACCATTCAACATTAGGCAGCACTAACAGAGTTACATTTACTGATACTTCTACGCGCTAACAAGCCATCAAAACTAATAATAAAAAAAAAACCGTTCGATTCTTTATTTCCTAACAGTCTGCTCTCCATTGAAACTCCCCGAGACCGCAAGCGGAAATAGCAATCATTATTTAACGTCAATGCTTAACCGGATTGAGCGCTGCAAATGGGCCGGTAATGACCTACATCTATTGGCCTTACAAGGCACTGTTTCTCAAACTAAACAGCCGACTATCCACTGGGTAAGCCATAGATATAGTCACGTCATGGGCTTGAAGAATACAAGCATAGATCAGATTTTCTACCATGGGGTACCGGCTTAAAATGTACCATGTGATTCCTGAAAAATTAGAATAATACCCCTTTAAATCCTATGGGTTTTGTAAAAAACGACTAATAGAATAGTTACTGCCTTAAGGAGACGAACAATAGCGTCTTCTTGACACCATTGGCAAAACTAAAATTCTTAATTCGGAAAATCACTTGTCCAATATTTGACTGATATTGCTGATGATAATGAAAACCTATCGCGTGAGCCAAATAATTGTCGTTATGGACTTAAAGATCCTGCACAGAGTACATACTAAGATCGGTCAATAGCTTTGACAATACTTTAAATGACAATATATTCATAGTACCTTGGAGACAAATCAAAGTGATCAGACGATCAAAAGACGGCGCCAAACAGTCTTTACCTACAGCGTGTTAAGAATAAAATATAACTTAACTGACTACTAACATAACAAATCTTTTAGTTGCATACGGACGTAAACGTATGCAACAAAAAGATATGTTGCCTTAACCCCAACATCAATACTTGCAAATAACTACCTCTGACCAGACAGAGTTTAACACCGCACCAGTCTTTTGTTAATTAGTACGTTAAAACATTGAGACTTCAATAATTGCAATTCATTCAAATCAAAGTACCTAGGTACAATAACTTAAACTACCGCATAATCGCAAGATTGA
Organism: Anania crocealis; assembly: GCA_949315895.1. Taxonomy (NCBI): domain Eukaryota; kingdom Metazoa; phylum Arthropoda; class Insecta; order Lepidoptera; family Crambidae; genus Anania; species Anania crocealis. The sequence goes on from OX438856.1 coordinate 7,736,465, forward strand.
TTATTGTTTTTGATACATCGACTCCCATAAATAGCTTTAATCGAGGTTTAATTCAAACTTAATAATGCGCCACATTGTTTTTGTGTATTTAGTTGTTTATATCTAATAGAAAATAAAACGAGTCTGCCTATAATGTAAACATCCGCAGTCTCAACCTTAACAGGAAAAAGCCCTACAAAGTAGATGAGTTTATTTAATATCGCCATAAGACGTTTAAAGGCTCCACATTATTGGAGATGGAATAAGGGCCTTCGACATGAAGTAAGGAATAAGTTTTGTAAAAAATAATTTTATAATTAATCACTAGCGCTTCATCCGATACTAATACTTAGAATTTCATTAACCAATTTGCATTAATCTATTTATTTTTAAAATTATAATATTAATTGCTTTACTTTTCTAGTTAGGCTAGTTTTGGCTTGTAATACCATTTTCTGAAATCTGAAACTGTAGATGATGTAAATGCAGATTTCTAGAAAATGTAGTACATTAGGTTGGATTCAAGGCACAAAACAAGTAGGCAGGTATTTAGAGTATAAGGAATTTGCTTACAATAAGATTTCAAATTATACGTATAGATATTTAGTTCCTAAAAAGTTTTGTTTTATTTATTTCTGAGATTCAAACTTAGATTTAAAAAAAAGGAGGAAGTATACCTAACGTACCGACCAGTCATACAACAGTGTTGCGGCGGCCAGGGTGGCGCTATTCTGCTGTGTTAATTGGGCTTCTGCGTGCCGACCAATCAACGCAGCGCTGCGGTGTTGTGACCATAGACTTAGTTTCTAAGTTTATAGTTGAATGAAACCACTAAAAATGACGCTTGCGCGCCAGTTTCTAATCCTCAATCTCCCTGGCGGAGTTGCGTAAACACCGGTTTTCAAGGTGTCGCCTGCTCCGAGGTCCCAGGTTCGATTCCCGGACGGGTCAATATAAAAAAAGTGTTTTTCGACATTTTCTCAGGTCTGGGTGTTTGCTGTACCTTCGTTGTTTCTGAAATCCACAATTATTATTATTATTATCTAGCACACTCTAAAACAGTCGAACTTATAAATAGGTATTAGTTTTATCGACAATATTGAAAAAATATCTTACAGCGTGAAATAATATTTCATGTGTTATCATGGTGACTATAGTACTGGAAGGCATTAGAAACGCTTCTTTGTACTAAAATCCTCACAACTAACGGAGCTATACAGACCCATCGGGCAGACCTAGGCTCACTTTTGTAAGACCGTGCTTGGAACGCGAGCACCGTATCATTCTCTTTCTATTATAATGTAAATGGTTCAAAGGACAAAATTGTAATATACTCGTTATTTTACTGGACAGTTTAATAAAGTCTAGGATCGAGGATATATTAGCAATCCTAAGCAAACTATTACCGGTTATTTGGTATTGCGTGTCTGTAGCAATATCATGAAGCAGATGAGTTTATTTAATACCAAGCGGCAGACATCAAAGGGTATGTTATTGACGTTTGATGGCCCTCGGCTGGTCACAGCATCCACTCAGTTTTGCTTTTGATCACAAACTACTATGTCGTTATTTATCTTAAGGATTAAAGTCTAAATTTATCTGAATAAAATTATGAAATATTTAAAATATCAGTACTTATATGGTTTCTGTTCGACAGTAACAAGATATGTGACGATATACTTTTTTGGATCAAGTTAAAGTTAAAATACTGTATCTATTTCAAACCATCTGTAACTGCCCAATTAAAAAACACACTCAAAAATCTAGTTGATTTTAATTTCAAAACGCATTTCCCGGTTACTTTGTGTAATCAAGTAAGGTTGAATAATAATATGACAGAACGTTTCAATAACATTTTCACTGTGCCGAAAATATCAATATCGGAAAATTTACATTACAAAAACTACTCCCCTTGTTGCCGCGTTGGAAAATTCAAAGTTTTTAACAAACCCTTGAAACTCTTGTACCGTAGCAATACTTGCTGGTACTTTAGATTTCGTTGGCAAGTACGTACATTTTAATAAAGATTTTTTCAATAGCTTTTACAGGGAAACTGACTTATAGTTTAGACCAAACGTCAGATCATGTGCTATTTTAAAATATAACACCTAACTGACCATGATTGGTAAAGTAATAAATTAGAATAGCGCCGCAGATTTCTTTACACCGGTGCCATACACAGAACTTGGATCAAAGGTTCCACCGCTGGCTAAACTACGATCGTCAATTTATCTGCCAGTGGCGTTTATGCTAAAATCTTCTTCTTGGAGAGGTGATGAGCTGATGATGATGATAAGGTAATACACAACCGTACAGTACAGCTGTGCCCGTTATTATTTTGAATTAGCCGCGCATTTGCCGATCATAGCAGAGTAGCCAATAAGAGCAACCTGTCAACAGATACTTGTCGCTGCATGCATGAGCGTTATCAATATATCACATAGATTGTTTTTAGGTATTTTAATCTAATTTTACCGTAACAAAAAGTTTGAATTGTGATTAATATTATGAGAAATAGGTAAGTGCATAGGTATTAACGTGAAACTGTGTATATCTTTTTAATTATCAACAATGTTTTGGTGCCGGGTCTGCATTATATGAAAAGTGAATGTTGATCTACGTTGTTTATGGTCAGTGGGGTAAAACCGTAAGGGGTAAAATCGGTGAGTATACGGATTTGACCCAAAGTATGCCGATTATTTAAGGATGTTTTTGTATTCAGGTTTTCTTTAAAAAGCCAACTAAACAAGAATAAGAAACCCATCTTCAGTTTGCACAAATCACCACAATCAATCAAAAACTGAAAACTTCGTGCTCTAGAAATTATGAAAATATTAGTTTATTGTAGTAAAAAAGGATGTGGCGTAAATCGAGTGGGTGAAGATTGGGTGCAGTGTATTACTTGTGAAGGATGGGTACACGAAGACTGAAGGCATGAAGATGACATGGATTAATTCGAATGATTAGGTTACATGGCTTCACGTTGATAACGTATTGGGCAAAATCTTATATACTATACGGTTTTGTCCAACCCCCGGGGCAAAAACGTAATTCATCGAGGATTAGTTTTTGTTGATTATTTTTTGTTATTATGACGATTAGAGTATTATTTTTTATTTTTCTATAAATTTTATTAAAGTTTATTATTATTTATATTATTTATTAGTTAAATTCTATAGCCCATGAGAGTCTCTAATAAACGACTTAGTTTTGAATGTGTAACTTTCATTTATTTCAATTTTATATAGGTTTGTTCTTAGCTATACGGTTTTGACCCGGTCTCCTATACAAATGGTTGTTTTCTATTACTTTTTTCCTGTTCTCGTTGTTAGAAGTAGCCTTAGTAATTAATCCAAGGTATATCTTTACTATATTAAAATTTACCAATTTTATTTTAGAGGTTTAGTTGGCAACGTAACAGGCAGACTATACTTTTAATGTTAGTTTGGATTAGTGGTAGCCAGTATCGTTAAACAAAATTCAATTACTTTGGCGCTCAATCATTTTTACGACCAGGGCATCAGATTTATTAAACAAGTATTGCCTGTAATAAACTATTTTTTTAATATAATATATGTGCAAATTTATTTTACTGACTAATACTTCTACCAGAATATCTAAGGACAGACTGTGACAGCAGACCTATTTAAATACCTACTGTAAACACCCAAGAAGTTCTCATGATCGACAATGAGTATTAATTATTACCTAGGTAACACTGAAAATGTTTAGAAAATGAAAAACGGCTTAATGTACAAAGTTGCCAATACTTTTATTGTTATTAGAAGTTATCTCCGTTTCTCTCTACATCGTCGCATTTGATAGAACCACTGAGAAAAGCAGTGGGCCCATTCTTCCTTAGCATTCCTTAGCACTCTTCTATGGCATTTTCGTACGCTTTCCCGCATCTTCAGGGCTCGTAAAGCGAATACCTCGAATTTTATCTTTAGTTTTTGGGAATAAATGAAAGTCGCAGGGCGCCAGGTCAGGACTGTATTGCGGAAGACTCATTATCTCGACACCTGCCATAGTCAAATATTCAACAGTCCGTTTTGCGGAGTGCGCTGAAGCATTGTCTGTTGTGGTGAAGGAGGATCCTGCTTCGAGGGCGCTGCTGTCGAATATTTTCCAAGACAACAGGCAAACAGCGATTGACATACCAGTCTGCAGTAACGTCCTTTCATCTTCTAGTACAACTGTCGCGAAACGACCTTTCCGACCAAAGAATAAATAAATAAATAAATGTTGTTTATTTTCCACCAGAATATTACATTACAATAAAGATAATTAACAAAAGTAAAGTAAGAGAAAAAAAAGGATCATAATAATTTAAGAGGACTGGAGCCTAACCTAGGATATTCCTGTATTTCAGGACTCCAGGATCCCCTCTCCGAGACTGTGTGTATATTTCAGAATGAGGCAATCATCTTTTTTTCTTGACTTCTTCCTTTCTTGGCCTTAGTTGGCCGATCTTCGAAAGGAAACACCCACTGTTAAGGACACACGTTAATCTCGTTAATTTAATATTTAGTGTATGTAATTAACCTTATTATTGTATTAGCTTTGAATATGTATGTATGTAAAGACTTTATATTTTATCACAAATAAACGTAATTTCTGTTAGGGCCTTAGTTTATAAGGAAATGTATTAGCGTAGGGCTTGTTTTATTTCAATAAAATAGCAAACCGGTTTCTTATTTCCACTTACAATATCTAAAGTATTAGGTAGGATCTGGTATGGTTGTTTAAAGGTACTAGGGTGAAGGAAAATAACTGTAGGCCGTCCCGCTCACGCGCGGCGGAGGTATCCTATAGGCTGTCCCTGTCCCCCTAACAGATTCTGAAGGTCGGTAGCAAAAACCCATGTAGGTAGGATTGTAAGTGTAAAAAATGTTAAGAAGCCTGTAGGTAGGTTTAGAATATGTAAGACAGAGATAGCAATACACATATCGGACCTCTCTTTTCTCCGAAGTTATTATGTGGGTGGATCGAGAAAGTGTCCAAAGAGTAAAAGAAACTATGTGTGTTCTATCTTTGTCTATCTAAGGAAAATCACGAATTTTGTATAGTCACTAGGCTAATTTAAGAAATTTGAATAAGAATAGGACGTGATCAGGCGAAAATTGTCCCTGCTCTCACGGTCACCTTCAAGGAAAAGAAAATAAACTCTGAAGAAATCAACAAGTGTTTTCGTCCGTATACAGTCCACTCAGGAAGTCCATGGTCGGCTTGTTCTTACAACCAACACCCACTGAGCTGATTGTCTTTTGGTTTTGGGTTCGTAGCAATATACCCAGCTTTCATCCCCTGTGACGATGTCAAATACAGCATTTGAGTCACCGCCGTTGAACTTATCTAACATTTGGCGACACCAGTCCATGCGAAGGTGTTTCTGGTCGTCGGTTAAAGTATGGGAATCTATCTGGTACTAAGCTTCCTGACGCCTAAATGTTCAAGTAATATATTTTAAACTTGAATCATACCAATGCCTAGGCTTGCCCGTATCTGCTGATAGGTCACTCTCTTATCTTCCTCTATCATGCGTCGCACAGCACTGATGTTATCTTCAGTAGTCGCTGTTAAAGCCCTCACGCGGATCATCATTGAGATTGCTACGTCCACGCTTAAACTCGTTCAACCAATTGTAAATAGTGGCACGAGATAGGGCTTCATTAATAAATGCTAATCGCAGCCTATTATAGCTTTGTTGTTGAGTAAGCCCACAACGAAAGTCATAATAAAGCATTGACCGAAAATTTTCTCGCCTTAGGTTCATTTTCATGTGTAACAAGAGTTTTAGATTTGCCGCCAATTCACAAAATCAAATGACAAATGAATGCAATATACTACATTCGTGACTACATTAGGTTACCAAAGAGTTTAAAAATTGAAATTCAAAAAAGTTTTCATCAGCAATGTTTCTAACTGGCCCGTTCTAAACATTTTCAGTGTCACCCCACGTATCACATCAATTTTATAATAATTTAACTAGCTGTTGCCCGCGATTTCGTTCGCGTCAATTTCTGTTATTATGATCGCGATTATTTATGCAACATTTTTCACTGAATCTTAGCTCCTATTGGTCGCAGCGTATTGATTTTATATAGCCTAAAGCCTTCCTCGATATATGGACTATCCAACACAAAAAGAATTTCTTAATTCGAACCAGCACTTCCTGAGATTAGCGCGTTTAAACAAACAAACTCTTCAGCTTTATAATTTTAGCATAGATTAGTATATAGATTCCATACTTACACAAATAAAACGGCTATGCATATGTACCTCGTTTCATCTGTCGCTTTAAAATTTTTACTGATGTAACTACTGCAAATAATAAAAAATATTATTATTATGTACCTACAATAGACGTATTGGTCTGAATTATGAAGGGTCGATAATGTATGGTTTTTGAAGGTGCTATTAGTGTTTTAATTTTCATAACACCATGAAACATTTAGAAAAAAACTTGGTAATTAAACATTTTTGAATTTTATTCCGGGATTGATCAAAAACATTTAACAATATTAAACTTTTTTTTTTTTAAATATTTAAGACATGCCTCAATGGGCCACACTGAGCCATCTAGACCCAAATTAAGGTTCTATTAAGTACCCTGTCGTATGGGGTACTAGACAACCGATAAACTTACTTATATACAATTTTAAAGTAGACGAACGCTTTTTTTATTGAGTCTCAGTGAATACGACAATGACTGAAATTTATTTAGGCTAAGCTACACCATTGTTACTTCATCTGAATCCAATCCAATCCACCCTATCCACACCCTTGCATCAGGTGTGAGTTCAATTAAAACACATCACATTTCGGGGTCTAAGTTTACCACTTACTTTATAGCAGCATAAAGAACGCTACAAAGTTCAACGTAAATCGGTTTACGGTCGTGTGTGCCTTCAGAGACATAAAGGGGAATTAATAAGGCTATTCCGTGGAGCGATTCGGTAGACAGATAGCCTTATAGCGAAAGCTGGGGTATGTGGAGTGACCATGTATCAAAACTGCAGAATCGGGACGCACTCAGTAGCATGTCAAGTTATAGTACTACCTAAAGCACTTTATAATTTTGTGAGTGAATACAAAAGTGAGTTTGACGTAGTTACATCTGTTCAAAGTTTTAGTAAAGCAAGACACTGATTGCTTAATTATTTTTTTAAGCCTTGCAAAGGAACTGATAAAGTTAACGAAAGCTTTACTTTGTTAATTACTTCACTTGAGTGATTCCTCATGGCTACAGCAAATCGTCTTCGTAGTGGGATTTGTGGAACTTTTTATATAATAAACCCAAGAAGTAGTGTCAGAACTTTTCTGCTTTCACGTCTTAAACCGTTTTATACATGATTTTAGGTAACTAGTATTACAAGATGACCAGCCCATAATTAGCAAATGCATGTTGTGGCATGGATAAGTAGTTTTAGCTTTATTTTTACTCAGATTAATAAAAAAATATTTAATAAGAGATTTATCTAAAAACTGATACAAAAAGCTCCTTATTCCCTTTTTAATTTACTAAGAAAATTAATATTTTAAATTCATTGATTGACATTTTTTGACTTTTCCATAGTATTTATATGCATTTAATGATAACATAGGCTAACCGCTTCTAACACCATTCACTGGAAATAAAATTAACGGACTATGGAAATTATAGCAGTTATGTATCAAATGTCTTTACATTATTGACCTTATCATAATGTATAAAGTTCAATGTATAGCGCCATTGTCAAAGCTGGCCCTCCTCCTCCTCCCCGAATGGGTTAAAAAGACAAAAGATTCGATACACAACAAAGTTATCCCAATCAAACTGATAATATGGTCACATCACGTATGTACGAAGATATTGAAAGTTATCGATTCCTAAAACCTTTGCAGTATAAAGATTCGCTTTATTGGACAGTTAAAGATAATAATGTAGTCAGCAGCGCAGACTGGAAAAGTTTTTTACTATGTAGAAGTAAAACATCGTCACAAAAAATACGTCTTACCTTTATTAAATTCATATTGTAGAATAATATGATCTACTTAACAAAATTAATGAATAACTTAGAGAATAACGCCAAGTGTCAATAGTTCAAGATGGTCTTGGAAAAAGATTATGCAAAATTCTTAGTATGGTTATCCTTTAAAAATCTTTAAAGCATAAGACTGACTAAACATTTTACCGATAAATATCATCACTTATAATAAGATCAAAATGGATTTAGTTTTATATTTCAGTTTCTAGATAAAATCTCTGCGAAATAATTAAGCAAGTACGTCGGACAGGTATAATCCAATAGAAACTCCTCAAATTGATATAACGAAACTTTTGCAATTTGCTCTGATATCTTTTATCTGCGAAACAACTTTTTGTTCTTATTATACTAGGTAGTACATAAAAACGAAACGAAAAGGGTTCCTAAAATATCCTGTTTAAACCATCTCCGCAAAGTATAGCTGAAGCCTTTGCGTTGCTAAATTTACAGGCGTTAGCTGCAGGAAACGAATACTGTTTTACTATAGGGTCGTATAAAGAAATTCAAATACGCCATTTTATGGACACTAACTATAAAAGTAAAAAGAATGTTAAATTCACCCTTCATCGGTTTGGAACACTTAGATTTGGCCATCAAAGTTTGGGGCACTCAAAAATCCATTTAGAAAATAGCACATTTTATATCCTTTTAGGGAATCTTCAACGATCTGTTTAAGTGTGTTCGATCGGATATTTCATGGGGCTTTCAAAGGTCCAGTTGTTGTGATCATGCAACAAAGAATGCGGCGGACGAGTAAACTAGACTACGCAGTTATGATATTAATAAGATATAGCCAATAAATGAAACTTGATACACAATCAGATTATTAAAAGAAAAACGTCCTAACTAACTCTTTTAACTTCGTAGGGTTCAACTTTGAGTCATGCTTGTTAGGTTGGATTTGCATTATGATATGGTATTACACAATGACTTATAATTAAACTTGGACAGTTCGAAGAGTCATTTTTAGGTGGACTTGAGTATCAAATTTATTCTTTCTTTCTATTTGACTATTACTTACTGGAATTGTGTGCTATTGTGTAAATTGTCCTTTATTTTTTGTAAGTATTAATGATCGACACATCTCGGTATATATTTTTCCGTTAAATATGATTCCCTACCGTATCATCCAACTAGGAACTAGACGAAGCTCCTTGTTGATGTGTTTTATGCATCAAATGGTTCTGTTTTGATAAGACAGGTACCACCGCCTTTTGTAGCATAATATCCGTAAATTACATCACAAGAGCAATTCCCATCCAGTACTTTATGAAATCATAATCGTCGAAACTGTAATAAAATCGCTTAGTTTGCAATCAGCTTACTTTATAGCAATAGAATTACGACTTTAAGCTATATTATAACGCGGGTTTACGTTGCATTGTTGTTTGTTATTAGCTATAAAGGCGTGTTTCTATGTTCAGCCTCGGGGTTCCTCTGCCCTGTCATTGTCAAGGAAAAACAGCCAGGCGTTTCTTGTTTAATTGTGTTGTTGCTGTGCCGTGCGATGCCGGCATAAAATATGATAACATCACCATTTCTTATTATTACGGGTGTCATAAGAGGCTACTAAAGGTTTACTCCCAGAAGAAGACATGCAACAGCGCTTTCCTTGCACCATTTGACCATTATGAACAGTTTGGATTAATGGTTGTAAACCTTGCACTGTGAAAATATTTGTGAACAAGAAAGAACATACCTGTTTGAACTGGTCTGGGTGTTTTCTATGTACAAAATAAGTATGTATCACAAAAAAAAGTATCTATGTAAGGTTATCGGTTGTCTAGTAAGTACCCAAGTTTATATCATCTTAGTATAGCGTAGTCTAGGACTAGATGGCTTTGTGTATCCCGGTGTGGTATGTCTTGAATTTTTATAGGCAAACTGAGATCGCCCACTGTGCCCCAGAAAGTGTTTAAACCATATCTGGGCAATAACTAGGTCGGACCTAAATTTCAATTACAATATTTTTATTTACGGTAAAAATATATTTGGATGTTATCCGCTCCTTTTTCAGAAATGTTAAATGGCTAGGAATGTATCTTTTGTATAAAGTAGGTATAGATATCTGAACTGCACTAAAGCATAAAGTGAGCTAGCTGAACTCTTTGCTCGAGGCTCTGCTTAGCGGTTAGTTTTAATCGCTAGTCGTAACCGTTTACAATTGCAATAATAATTTAACTCTGGTTAAGGCAGAGATGCGGGATCCAAACAAGAAATTAATGTGCTGCTCGGAATTGTTCGCGATTTACATTTATGCTAAGCTTTGTGTGCGAGTCCAAGCAATTGAGTCGGAATGGTATTCTGTTAAAATCTAATTTTACCGTTATTGTTATTATAAATAGTGTGAGTACTTGTTACTATAGATTTAATTGTCAGATTACCACTTGGACAGCACTACTCAGTTTTCATAGCCCCAAAAATTTTAAGCTTACGATGTTATCGAGTTTGATTTGTATATTGGTACGATAGATTATAAAACCCGCTTTTAATAAAATTGATTTAAATAAACAGATATAATAGGTTTTGAAAGAGAAGAGGGCCTAGCACAAATGCAAGCACCTCCTCTTGAAGTGAATGAGAGTGAGCATGAAAGCGATATTAGTATGGAAGAGATTATGAAAGCATTGAAAAGTATGAAATCAGGTAAAGCTGCGGGATATGACAGGGTTTCCGTCGAAATGCTGAAGGCTGGACAGGGAGTAGTAGCAAGTCAGTTGTACTGCCTTTTCAACTTGTGCTGGAGGAACGGTCGGGTACCGGGAGACTGGTGCAAGGCTGTGATCGTGCCGTTGTACAAAGGAAAAGGGTCACAACAAGACTGTGTAAGTTACCGTGGAATAAGCCTCCTCAGTGTTGTCGGCAAACTGTATGCTAAAGTGATGATTGAAAGAGTAATGTTAGAAACAGATGACAGAATATGGGATGTACAAGCGGGATTTAGGAAGGGAATGAGATGTACGGATCAGGTCTTTTCCCTACGATGCATTACGGAAAGATATTTGGCAACAAACCAAAAAGTCTTTTGTGCATTCGTAGATTTGGAAAAGGCCTATGATAAAGTGGTGAGGAATGAGTTGTGGTCGGCATTAGCTGTGCATGGGGTGAGCAATAAGCTGATACGGGCATTGAATTCCCTCTATAAGGATTCTAGTGCTTGTGTCAGGATAAACGGAGCGTACACTGATTGGTTTAATATCCAAAAGGATGTTAGACAGGGATTTATAGCGTCTCCGTGGCTGTTCAACCTTTTCATGGATAATTGTCTGACAGATCTGAAAGAGAGTGATTTTGGCCTAAGAATGAATGAGTTACGCGTCAAATGTCTTCTTTACGCCGATGATCAAGTATTACTTGCATCGACGGCTAAGGATTTGCAAGCGATGGTGACTATTATGAATGAAGCTTTGGAAAGAAAGGGAATGAAAGTGAACACAAAAAAGACAAAGGTTATGGTGTTTAAAAAGGAAGAGAGCATGACAGAAGTATGTATTCGGATTGGTGGTAATGAACTGGAGCAAGTGAATGAGTTTGTATACTTGGGGTCGGTGTTTACTAGGGACGGAAAGTATGAAAGTGATATTTAAAATCAGTTTTATTTCTGCAAATAGGCCCCTGGAGGCGCTTTTACACGTCCCAATATTTAACCTACCACTGCTTCGGGACAAATGTGGGCTAGTGCCGAGAAGAAGCAGCGCAAGAAACTCGGACACTATTGTCAGCCTCTTTTTAAATAAACATGTTTACATAAGATATATGCCAGAGCGAGCTGATACAATTTATAGCCAAACGTTCCTATCATTTATATAATCATCAATAGTGTAATAGCCCTTTTTCATTAAAACAACTTTGATATATGATTTGAATTTATGTACAGGGAGGTCAGCAATTGACAGTGGTAATTTGTTGAAAATACGGATACAATTTCCCATGAACGAATTACCTACTTTTCGCAGTCTGAATCCTGGAACGGCAAGTTTATCTTTATTTCGGGTATTGAAATTGTGTACGTCACTATTTTTGACAAAAAATTCGAGGTTTTTAAGGAAAATGTATTGAGATACAACTGTTAGTATGTTGATCTCTTTGAATAGCTCTCTTAGAGAGTCACGGGGTCTAAGGCCGTAAATAGCGCACAGCACGTTTTTGCAATATAAAAATAGATTCAATATCTGCCGCTTAGCCCCATAACAAAATTCCGTATGACATTATACTGTGAAAGTAGCTAAAATATACTAATCTTGCCGTTCCAACATCAGTCAATTGTCTTATCTTTCGCACAGCATAATCAGCAGAACTAAGTCTTCCAGACAGAGACCTGACATGAGCACCCCATTGCAGTCGAGAGTCTACAGTTATACCTAAAAAGGTAGAGGAGTCTACTGTGCCTAATGGCTCATCTTTTACAATAACATTTGTGGCGGAAAACCTTACATTAGGCAAAATTAATTTAACACATTTTGTTTTTCTTGCATTAAGCAAAAGATTATTCGTAGCAAACCAATGCAATAATTTAGAGAGGGTGTTGTTAACATCGTCAAATGATAATTCGCCCCTCTTAATTTTAAAAATTATTGAAGTGTCATCTGCAAACAATACCATCTCACAAAGATTATACATATAATATGGAAGGTCGTTAATGTATATTAAAAATAGCAAGGGTCCTAATACTGATCCCTGAGGATACCCATGATAAGGGCCGCCCCTGAAGACTCAGTTCCATCAATGCAAACTTTTTGTGTTCTACCTGTGAGATATGAGTTAGTTAAATCTAACGAATCATTCGAAACACCATAATGTCTGAGTTTTTTAATTAACGTTTTATGGTCCACACAATCAAATGCCTTTGACAGGTCACAAAAAACACCTATAGCATCTAACCTACTCTCCCAAGCATCGAATACGTGTTTTAGAAGTGCTACTCCCGCATCAGTGGTATTTCTACCTTTCCTGAATCCATATTGATTGTGATGTAATAATTTATTCAAACTAAAGTGCGATAAAAGTTGACTAAACATAATTTTTTCAAATATTTTACTTAGTACTGGCAAGATAGATATTGGTCGAAAATTAGCGGGATCGCATTTCTCGCCGGATTTAAATAATGGAATAATTTTGCTAAACTTCATTAAAGTTGGAAACTGTCTATGATCAATACATTTGTTGAAAATTATTGCGAGATGAGGGGCTATTCGCTAAAATTATTGCGAAAGGAGAGTAAATGCTGGTAACAGAGTGAATGGTGCGCTGCACGCCTTTGTAAATAGCCAGAAGATTTCTATGAAAGCTCGTCTGGCTGTGCATAGAGGGGTGTTGGTTCCAACACTCATGTACGGAAGTGAAAGTTGGGTATGGCAGAAGAAGCATGAAAGTAGAATAAATGCAGTAGAAATGAGAGCGCTAAGAAGTATGTTAGGAGTGAAATTGTGTGACAGGATAAGAAATAGTGTGATAAGAGAACGTTGTGGTGTGAAAGAAGATATTGTCACAAGGATTGAGAAAGGGGTGCTTAGATGGTTTGGACATGTAGAGAGGATGAATGAGAGGAGAATGACTAGACAGATCTACAAGACGAGTGTGAAAGGGAAAGTTGGAAGAGGAAGGCCTAGACGAACCTATCACGATCAAATCGGGGATGTTCTGAAGAAAGGTCAGGTCAAGAGTACTCTAAACCGACGAGCATGCATGAAAAGATTGATGAATGTGGAAGAAGCGAAAGATGTATGCCAGGATCGTAGTAAGTGGAAGGCCTTGGTCTCTGCCTACCCCGTTGGGAAGGAGGCGTGATAATATGTATGTATGTATGTATAATAGGTTAGTTCAACTAATAATTGAATCGTGGAAAATCACGACTTAACTAACTGTACGTCGTTAGCCAAAAAAGTTTAGAAAACAAAAATAAAAGAAAAACAAGTGTAATGTTTTGAATAACAAACTGAATTGTCGATGGTGGAAAAATAAACTATTTAAAGTTTGAACCGATGCCAAACAAACAATCAACGTTTATCGACGTCAGGAGCTGTTTCAAATTAGATAGGTACTATAGGTGATTGCAAGTTATTTGTCGTTATTTTTTAGTAAAACTAATATAAAAAAATGTATTAATATGGCTCGTTTAAAGGCGTTGGCCAAGGTTTCTTTATGAACAATAGTATAAGATATCAAGAAAACCGGTCCTTTGTAGACTTTTAACCGATTAATACCAGCTCAGCAAACGAAGCTAAAAGCCTCCAGTGATAGCAAACGCAAATTACAAATCAATTTTAGATCTCGTTACAGAATCTATAATATCATCTTGTGTATTAACATTATTAGCGCATTATTACGCAATATCCGCTGTGGGGCAATCTCTATAGGAAATAGTTAACCTTTCATTTTTAGGGGTGATGTCATCTCGGCTAGGATAAAAGATGACGTCACTCTCCCCTCAGTGGGGATGTGAGTCAGCGGGTCACCCTCCACTCTGATTATATAGGCTTATGATTTTGTTAGCAGCTCTTTTGTTTACGTAAGCTTATGTATCACTGAACCGGTGAACGTCGCACAACTTATTACATTAATTTATATTTTGTTACGTTCACATTTGAAAACTCTCCGCCGCCTTCCCCGTTATAAATCTGATTCAACATTCCTCTTCCTAAAGGTTGTCTGGTAGAGATCGCTGCAAGCGATAAGACCGCCTAAATTTTACAATTCTAAGTCTTTTTTCATGTTTAATTTTTCAATTTTATGGTGTGCAATAAAGAGTATTAGTATTCTATCTATCTATCTTATTGAGATTTTACTAAGTCATACTGATTAAGTTCTGATTAATTTATATTGGTTTGTTAATGTATTGCACTGTTTATTTGACTGACTATTTTTCTGTTTTTGAATTCAATATTATGTATATTATATTTGTTAGTTTTAAATCGAGCATCACATTGTATTAAGTCGAGGATATGGTGTGGGCTTTATATTGAAAAATGTATCTTATTTATACTTCAAGTACTAGATTTGAAATGTAATTTTATTGTGTAAGCTGTTTGTTATCCCTAATAAATAAAATAAAAAAATAAAAATTAAAGTTATCATTACAATATGTCTTTATGTTTAGGAAAGTAACGACAGTCCCATTGTACCCTGATAAAGTATGTTACATACTTAAACATAAAATAATAACAACACAATAAGGTATATAGGATGACGTTTTCATCCTCCTCAAAAATTTTAATAGGCGTTCGTATTTAGAGCCCATTTATAAAGTAAAAAATGTAGGATAGGTTTTCACCCGAAAATATTTTTCGCAACATAGTTTTCAATTTTAACGGTCCTAAGCCTGTTAAGGCATGAAGGGAAAATCAAAAACTTATGAATAGTATCGTAATAAATAAATCAGATGCGCATCGCATAAAAAAAGTGTTGTTTTAGGGCCTTTACACGTAACCAGTATTATTCAAAATCCATAAGCCTATATAATAAAATAAATAGAATACTACACATATACAACATGACATTTTATATATTGTAAAAAAACGTTAATTGTTTGGTTGAAACAATTAGATTATGTTAAAACTGAAAATTTACTATAATATAATATTTTCTTGAAGACTATAAGTGTTGGTATAAGAATACTAGATTGTAAACTAAACTATTGTGCTGGATACTTCTTGTATGACGGGGGCTGACAAAATCTCACTTGTAATTTGTACATGTTCTACCCAGTTGATACTTAGGATGAGCGGCTGTATCCTAGGACAGGTTTAATATACAACTTCACTACATAGTATAAAACAAAGTCGCTTTTTCTGTCCCCATGTCCCTTTGTATGCTTAAATCTTTAAAACTACGCAACGGATTTTGATGCGGTTTTTTTCAATAGATAGAGTGATTCAAGAGGAAGGTTCATATGTATAATAACATCCATTAAATAGTGGAGAAATACTGTTATTTTTGAGGTTTCTAATATGATGTCGTAAATATTCACATTTTTTTCCGCTTACATTGCAAACGCAGGCTAAACCCTACGAAATTTATCAAAATAATGTACTAAGTATTGTACATATTGAAAAGGTCTACAGAAAACTCCGCGATGGTGTATGTCTATCTGTTATGGATATCCCACAATAACATTTTTACTAAGAAACCTGAATCCACCTAAACTTTAAAAATGTAAAAAGTAAATAAGTAAAAATGTAGTGTACGAATTTAGATATTCCAAAGACAGCAGGAAATATTCATGGTATTAGGAAAAGGGGAATTGTTTTACTACAAATTTAACACGTGCGGGCCACGGGCAGTAATGAATAAATCAAAACTACTGGATCGATTTTAATCATTTTTTCAGTGACATATTTCATACCCGTGCGAAGTCGGAGCGGGCCACTATGTTTTTTTTATATACAACGTTCACAGTTTTTTTGTAGTGTATTTAGTATCAGCATTGCACTCGTGCGAAGCCGGGGCGGGTCGCTAGTAATAGGATAAGCCCGACACATATTTGTAAATGTAACATGTATTTACCAATAAATATTTTGTATTTTTGTATTTTTTTTTGTATCAAAAATTTTTGATATTTGACGGACATTTTCTAAGTGCTTTATTGTCATTTTTGTACTGGGCTGTACCAAGAGTAAATATTATTATACTTCATTTATTTTTTGTTTCGGAGATTTTTGCATTAAAATTTGGAAGTTGATTAAAATTTCATTCTGTATGGTTGAATGTATACCTACACATTACAGCACTTTCGCAATTTTCATTTTAAAGAACGTTAGCCTCTCTAGAGAGGCTAGAGTTACTCACAATAGGCTAGAGTACTTTACAGTCTTTCATTCAGCAACTTATTGAAGAGAGGCTAGCTTAAGTTGCTGGATAAAATTCCGTTTTTATTCATTTATAATGAATACTGAAACTTAATAAAAGTAGCAATGTGAAACGTGTAAAATATATTTTTTAAATACGTTTAAATTCATTGAATAAGCTTAGGCGCCTGTCATTATGTCATGTCATCAAGCATGACTACAATAATACAATGTACAAGAAAATAATTTTGTGACCGTGTTTTTTTCTGAATAATTCCTTAGATATTATAATATTCTGCTTCTCATTGCGGAGTCAAATACAATTAATTCTAGAACGTAAAAATAGGTCCAGCCTTTTTGTACTTATAAGTGGTCTAGCTAACATGACTTCGTTTTATATGTAGGGTAAACCGGATAGTCGCCTCAGTGGGATACTTGCCTCGGTTCTGAATACACTATGTTAGATACGCTAGTAGTGTTAGCACTTTACAGGAATGGATAACACCCTTCCTGCAGACTTCAAAGTCATGTAAACCGTTAGGATAGATGCATGGGTTTCGTCTATATGAGCAAAAATCTGCAGTGAGAAGACTTTGACCGGCTTTAAAATTAAATTGGTACGTTTTGACTATTGAATATTTTTCTTTCTGATTGTGATATCACTTTACTATTCATTTATTTGCATACATAAGAGCTTAAATTACATATTTTATTACATTTTATTGCTAGATAGTTTTTATTTATTTTGCAAATAAAAAAGGCAAGTATCCCTAGCGAAAAGGATAGTTGCCCTAGTTACTTGAGCGGATAGTTGCTCTAGGGGCAACTGTCCTTGAAATGGTATGGATGGGACTGAATTATTGTTTTCATTGCTACCAGCTTTAAATTAATATATTAAAAAAGGAACACTAAACTATTTTTTTTAATTAAGCATATCCTATGCCAAAAGTTTTAAAGCTAAGCAATTATCAGATTTCAAAAATTCCAACTTTACTTTTATTAAAATTTAAAAAATTGATACCATTGAATCCATAAAAAATTAGAATATATTAAAAAAACAAAGTCTACCAAACCGACAAGAGATCTGAAAAGATATAAAAATTCAAAATTGCTAATTAAAAAAAATCGAAATCGAAAATTCTGCCAATGCTTTGAAAACTATTGCATGGCATGTGGAAAGATGAAAACTCTTACTTGTTATGATAATAATTGATGCTACAATTTTAACTGTAAGATAAATAAACCAACATATAATTTTAAAGCTATTTTTTTTAATTTATATAGTTTAAAACATAAAATTTAATAATGTCAATTACCTATTACAATACAAGATTGCGGTAAATAATAATGAATGATTACGTAAATTGCTATAAATTTGTATTTATTATTAAAAAGTCATTGCGAGGTAACTATCCTTCGATGTATTTTTTACATTAGGCAACTATCCGCCAGAGAAGGCAACTAAGTATCCCTTTTTTGGGAGGTTCGATAAAACCGGATTTGCAAAAATAGGCTAATACTATAGACCAAAGACCTATGTTTTGATATACATGTTGCATTATTCTTATTAGGAACACATTTTTTCATAATAGAGCTTTTTAAAAAGTGGGGCAACTATCTGGCTTTTACCCTAAGCTTTAACATAAATATCAAACATCTTTTACAAAGATCGAACCGACGCAATGACAAGCGTGAAATTAGCTTACACTTTTGAGTCGATCAGTAGCTTCATGTATTAAAACAGTTTTTATGTTAAAATTGCTAGTGTAAATTGAAAAAATAACTCCTTGAATAAGAGTTTTTTGATTGTCTTAAGTGGGACATTCATGTCTAACACCGACTCATTATTAATGTCTTATTTTCTCAATTTTTTTTTTATTAATTAAATTCGTAAAGTAAATTAACAGCCTATAATCATACCACTGCAAGGAAAAGGCCTCCATCATTGAATTCAAGTTACCACTGCAATGATGGGTACTTGCATAATCACCACGCTTGCCAAATGCGAATTGGTGATCACAAACCCGAGCAATGTACGAAAATTCAAAACTTTTTGTTGTCCGACCCGGGGGTCGAACCTGGGACCCCGTGATCTTGGCCCGATATTTAAACCACTAGACCAACGGGGCGTTAATTTATTCGTTTTCAAATCTTTTGAACTCTATTTGATCATCATCATCAACAGCTTTCAATAAAACACAGCTTGACACCTCTCCAAAAGGATAATTATGCCTAATCGCCACGCTTGGCAAGCGGGTTGGCGAATGGTGGAGAGAAGACGTTGTCGTCCGTCTTCTTCTCGCAGTAAGTACTCCTATAGTCGCTTTATACGACACCCATAAGAAGCAAAGCAGTGGTGCCACTATTTTCACCGGCACCGGTACCACACGACAATGTCGGTACCGAATTCAAATTTAAATGGCATCTAAAATTGAGCTATGAAACAAACAAACTAAGGAATAAAGGTACAAAACTAAACAGAATAATAAAACAGCACATTCATTACGAAAATAAGCCTGTCACTAAGAACTCTGAATGATTCAGAGTTCTTAGTGTCAAGCTTATTTTCGTAAACGTTCTATCAAATATGCTTAATTGCTTTAAAGGTAAGTACTTTTAATAATTACTAAAAGATAATATTAAATATTCTGAAAAGAAATATATATTAAGTATTTAATTAGTGATAAAAACATTGTTACAGAAGTTGGCTCCTTTCTAAGTTCTACAAACAATCATTTATCGATCGATGAATGTGAATCATTGCTGTTACCAAACTGAAAGGCGTTTCATTGCCGTCAATTCGAACGCACCAAACTAAAAGTAACTTACAATTACCGTTCACGCCTAAAATCATAGCGATAGAAATCAAATTAGATTTATCCGTCATTATCAGGGTTGAAAAATCGCTTTCAAAGGGGTGCAATTACAAAGATTAAAGGTTCTTTTGCGTCTATAAATCAGACCGCTAAACCCAGCTATCACTTAGCCGTAGTAACTCCAGCTATTGTGGTCTAGGAGCTAAATTATAAAGTGATCTCTATCATTCAAACTGTGTTTTTTAATCCAGATATGTGTAGACAAGACTTTGGCAAAAGTTTTGATATCTAAGAAGTACTAAATTAGAAGTTAGTTGTTGAACACCGTAGAGTTTTAAATTTCACAATATGTTTTTTATTTCGCATGTCTAAATCAAAGCAGATGTAACTCAAAAATAAGTTATATTACGTGCTTTAGATAAGATTTATAATGTTCTTGAATAAATACGTAGACTGTTAAACATATCCAATATCGTGTTGTTTGTTCACATAAACAGTAGATACTGTGTTATGTTTAGTATATTGAAATATAAATACTTATTACTTAATTAAATCGTGTCTAAAAATTAAATTTTGAGTTAAAGCCGTTTTCATAAAAGTTTGCAAACTGTACTTTCTTCATGAACTCATGACGACTGTTGCTTTCACGGCAAATGGTCTCGGGTTCGATTCCCGACTTATGTCCTCTAAGGTATAGGGCAAAAGCAAAAGAAAATCCATTTATTATTCGATATTGCAAGACCACAACGACGGTGTGTTGTAGGAAACTTTTGAACCGTAAAGAAAAAATTATTGTGTCTGGAATAACTCACGATCGAGGGATTAAAGGCAGTTTTTAAATCTCCAAAAAAAACTAACTAAAAACTTATTACATTTTGCCGTCATCGATAAATTTAAGAACTATTCACACAGTCTCATAAAAAAATTACATGTGTGACACCTTCCATTATGTAAATTCAACCTGGCATTACTTAAGGATACATGCGAAAACGTCCCGTTGATCTTGTAGTTTTAAATAATACTGGGGAGACGGGTTCAATTCCCGTGTCAAGCAAAAAAAGTTTCGAATTTTCGTACATTGCTCGTGTTTGTGATCACCAACCTGCATTTGGCAAGCGTCGTGATTATGCCTGTACCCATCATTTGCTATGGTAACTTGAATTCAATGATGTAGGCCTTTGTCCTCGATGGGATAATTATAGGCCGTAACTTACACACTTAAATGCAATTCTAAGTTACCGGCACCCTAATGTTCTGTGGGTTCTTTGGATTTTTTTTGTCACTGATTGAGTTTCAAGTTTTTTTTTATTTCACTTCAATGTTTTTTTCTAAATATCTTGTCTACCTATTTACTCTGATTCTTGACTTATCTGGAGGCTGCTCAAAAAAATGAAATGTATCAAACAAAGTCGATTTCAAAAGTAACTTTATCAATCACAGTAAGATAATAATATATTTTTCTAGCGCCTTAAAGATCAAGAACTTTTTAAATTCAATTCTCATTTTGGAGTAACACTTCAATCAATTTATTTTTCCCAGCACCTAGCTTATTAGCCACTGAAATGAAAGTGGAGTGAATGTTTTAAAATTACCTAAATGATTTAATAAAAGTAATTTCGAAACTTACATTTAAAAAGTGAAAGTTTAAGGCCATTCAGACCGGTTGCTAGCTCTTAATCTAACGTGAAGCAGTGAGGTGGGGGAAAGAAATGTAATATAGGAGCCTCCTAAGGTTTTTAAGAACGGTTTTTAAAGATCTTACTCATAATAACGCTTTTAACAAAATAAGAAAATACCGTTTAATTATGAGACGACGTATGATGTATTTGATTGATGTTTGCAATATTAAAGGTTCCTTAAATGTATTTTTAAAGAACAGTTTTTAAAGATCATACCTAAAATGATAATAATAATATAGAAAATACAATGACGTTAAATCATGAGAGGACGCTTGATGCAAAAGTTTTCTTCAATACATTAGCTTTCTTCTTATCGTATCCTTCAAGAATAGTCTGGTTTTAGAGTTTGCCAGAGTTTAGATATGTACAAGCCGGAACCAACAGCTAACCTGCCTTCAGAAGCATGACAATAATATAGTTAATAATAATTTAATACCCTTTCCAGATCATAAATAGATCCAACTGGGAATCGAACCCTCCCCTTTCGTTAGTAGGCTGACGAAGTGTAGCTATCATAGCACAAGTTATACAATAGAAAGTTTTTGGTGTGATAACCTATTAATCTTATTCAACCTAAGATTCTGTAGTTACCACAAGCTATAATATTCATCCCAAAATTAGGTATAGTTACCCCGGAAGACGTCTTAACAGTTTAACAGTTGTTTTATTTGTGAAGTCACATGGCACGGAGATAGACTAAGTATAGAAAAAAATAGCACTTATACTTTATTTGATATTTTAGCAATTAAATTGCAATTATAATATCAGTATATAAACTTAAAAAATTATGTCTCAGGCGGGACTCGAACCCTCATCTTCTCGCATGCCGGGCGGGCGCTATACCATTAAGCCACCGAGACACTGCGACTCAGCGCGAATTTTTCAAGCCTACTCTTAACACTGTAAGCCAGCGTTGCACTTATGCAACTTTTTATCCCGGACAATGTACGGATTCCGGAGGGCAGTGTCTCCACGTGTATAAAGACGCAACATACAGCTTTTACTAAAATTTAACTGCAGTCTGGTTTACTAACACTCAGACTCAGTTTGCAGGCAATTTCGACAAATAGCCTCTTCCATGTTGAAAATCCGCCGTTGGCCTCGTCTGCGCTTCGAGGCTTACAACATTAGGGTACCGTATTTGAATAAAAAAACCGGCCCTTTTCAGAATTACTGTGGACGTATTACTTCGACCAAAGTCAAAGAGTTTTTCAGCTTTGACTGTATAGTTTAAAATGTACCAGTATATTGGCCAAATCGGTTCGAAAGCCGATCGTTCGAAAAGTATGAATCAAAAAAAATACAGAGCGCTCAGACTTTTAAGATTTATAATTCATTTGTCTTCTTTTATTCATTTTTCAATGATTTTCGGGCTATAATTAGGCTACTTCTATGGCATTTAGAAGTCATTTGTTTATGCCCTCTATTGTTACATTAGTCTCGTATGTGAGCAGTGAGTTCTTCAAAATGTAAGTAGAAAAACAAGAAGCTTGTTTGATTTTGGTTTTAACACATCATCTCTGGATTCAAATTTTAATGTTCTCAAGAGATGTTCAAAAAGATAAAAGTCAAAAACAAAACAAATGTTCTGCTAAATCCTAAGGCTAAAACTTAGTGATGTGATGCGGCGGGATGTCATGTGGATCGAGGACCGCCTAGGAACAACCGAGCATAAACAAGTAGACTCCACTGGGATACTGCAAAATTATGTTTTTTACTTCTTTGTTTAAAAATACTTTTGATTTTTTAGATACTTAAAAGTTGTTAATATTCATTTAATTATTCATCTAATGCTATTATAGTCAAGACGCATATTTCAAAAGGCTTACTACGGACTAGTATTATATTATCTGTGCTACGGTTATTTAGTTATTTGGCACATTAAAAAGATTGGGCACATATACTTAAAAGATGAATCAAAATCACATGCTGCTATTAAGTAACGCTTAAAATATTTATAAGTTACACAAGTTTTGTAAATTTATGACAATGCAAATAGGAAAAAACTACAGTCCGTTTTAACTCAAAGTAATATTAATTCAATAATAAAATTACTTATAATTTCCAGCACTATTCAATTGATAACCAGGGCCCGGCACTACCTTCTGGATTTTTGACGTATTGCTTTTCGCACGTAAATGGTGTGTCAAGTGTTGTAAAAGTTTTAATTTGTTAATGAAAGTATTAAAATAAAAATTATTAATGTTTGATAATGCTTACAAGTGCTCTATTTAAAACTCTAAAAAAAATTATGTTTGCCTTTCGATATGGTTAGTTTTGTCTACAGGTTTTCATTAGCCAAGATATAAATGTAACATCAGGCACATATTGTGAATTTTCACTCGCAAAAGCGATTCGGTCTTGCCAGTTTTTATGGTTTGAAGAATACCCACTCACGAGTGACACACGAAGCTGATCCAACATGCAAATATTGGGATTGATCTCATCGTCGTAACCCTGCCAACGTTATTGGTTGCATCTCACACTGTAGGTAAAACATTTTGGGATTTGACATGATTTATTTTTGACGACATACCTAGATTACTTTTATACAATGTAAACTTCTGCTTACTTATTCACATTAACATTTTTGTGATTTAAAAAGTAAATCTTTCAAAAATAGCTTTATGTCAGAATTTTACAGGCCTGACGTGATTAGTTTTTACGACTTTAATCCTGCGAGAAAAGCCAAGACCAACGGCTTAGGTAACGTTTTCACCCACCCTGTCCAGGTGCCTTACTCTGCAACACGAAGCTCGTATTTACGGATATATTATTATCTGACTCTTTCAGATATTCAAAGACATCGGTATGAGTGATAGGGACAGATGGATTCGAATATACGGACATTGTGTTGCGGAGTAAGGCGGGTGCGTCTCATATGATATACAATCATTTGATACTCGTATAATCAAACTTTAGTAACGATCACTTTACGTAATAATCATTTGTTACAACAACACATGATATAATTTTGTTTGACATAACGATTACTTTACATAATACACAGTTAATTTAATACTATTTAGTATAACATTCATAACAAATAAAACATTTTGAAATAAAACTCATTTCATATATCGTTCATTTGTTACAAATTTATTCGTTATACGCATCATTTCGTGTATCTATTATTTGAGATAAAAACGTTTAAAATATTGATGAAAAGAAATAACCGTACTGACTGACATACATTGCTAAAATTAAGAATTTGGTTGAATTTCGACTCACCGTGGTCTTTCCGCCGTGGAATTTGTCTGCCCTACACTAGAGTGCAATTTAAAAGCCGTAGGCGCGAAGTGAGTGCAGTCCTCGCCCCGCAGTAACGAAGCTCGGGCGCCCGGGCAAGCTGTAGCGGCTGAGGCTGGTCGCCGAGCAGCAAGCCGAAGCTGCGGAAGCGAGCGTGGGTGCCAGAGATTTGTTACGCAAGGGCGGAAGGACTGCACTTTCCGCAGCGCTTTAGAAGAGCAAAACAAATGCATGCATGCTTGCCTATATGCATGCTTGCTTGCCTGCATGAATGTTGCTTGCCTGCATGCATGCTGCTTGCCTGCATGCATGCCAGCTTGCATACATGATGATTGCCTGCATGCATGCTGCTTGCCTGCATGCATGCTTGCTTGCCTACTTACGTGCATGCATATATCTTAGCCTGCGTATTTATGGCATTTCGTACTCTTAAAGATTCGGAATATACCCTATTTGGTATCTTTAAATTCTGCATTCTGGCGACTTTGTATCAAGAAATCGTTATCTGTTTTAAATGTTATATAAAAAGAGTGTAATCGTAATTGAACGTTATACTAAATGTTATTATATTAAATAAAAATATTTGTTTTCAGCATTATATCATGTTAATGTTATATTAAACGGATAATATGCTAAATGATTTTATACCAACTGTTACTAATACGTTTTAAAATTATGTAATTTCAATTAATATCTTTCCATCGTTATATTAAAAAAGTGTTATATTAAACAAAATTATATTATTCAATTGTATACGTTTTGATATTTATACCATATGTTGTTATACTATATTTTATATTACACACCCCTTACAGGTTTTGAATTACTTCGAACTAAAAGGGATGTCATTATTAAGTCATATTATTATCGCACAACTTATACTAATGCTAGAAAGTTCATCAAACCAAACCGCTAGGATCGTGCTGGAATCCGGAAAATTAGCCTCCTTTTTGGGTGACAATTGATAATGATACGAGTAGCAGTAAAGCTAATATACCTACACGGTGCATTTTTAACCACCTGTAAAACGAAGCCCACGTTATGTAAACATTATGTATAACATCTTGGCAGTGTTATTTAAATTTTTTACCAAAATTTTTTTTTTAATTATTTTGAATATTGGTTCAGCTATTTATTTTAAAACACGCTGTGACGCGCACAGATATAGCTGTGCAAGGTCTATTCAACCGAGACCCTCAGCTAAATAATACATATGTGCGCGTAATCAGCGTGTTACAAAATTAAAAGTCTAAATCAAAATTTAATATTTTTCTAAAATTACTTTTAATCGAAAAATAAATAACACTGCCATGATGTTATACATAATGGTCCATGGTAATTTTGGCTTCGTTTTCCAGGTGGTTCAAAAAGCACGGTGTAGATTCTGGAATACTGACCGGAAAAGTTTCAAAGATATCATAATGTAATGTGGAATTTTACAATAGATTATCGTTACAAAACACAACGTTAGTATAAAAAACAATACTGTACATTTACTTTTGACAATATTTTAGTAAAAATAAATGTCTAGAAATTGCTACTTTACATGAGAGCACAAAGAAATGTGTTTGTAAACAAGATGATAACATCTTTACAGTGTTATTCATTTTCTGATGTGCTAAGTTGGTATAGCTTGTTTATAGCTAATTTACGAGTTTCTGCAGTTGTTCGAATACATTGTCACATAAATATGTAATAACAATGCACTCGGCTACTAGTTAGTCCTATAAAAGCGTTTTTTTTACTATCATTTTAAACAAAATTTTACGCAAAATTTGTTATGTATGTTGTTATGAATGTATAAAATCATATTTTTTAGGGTTCCGTGCCTCAAAAGAAAAAACAAAACCCTTATAAGATCACTTTGTTGTCCGTCTGTCTGTCAAGAGTCTTTATTTCAGAAATGCGCAAAGGTTTCGAGTTGTAAACCGCATACTCAAGTCTACGGTCCCAAGAAGTTGTGAATAAAACAAAGCTCCTAAGTTTACGAAAAGATAGATAGCAGCTGTCAGCACAAAACGCATCTTTTAAAACTCTCGAGGGAATCAAACCGCAAAGGGTCCTGTTGACCAAAAACTAAATAAGAAATTCTTTTTTACAAAAATTATTTCAATCACATATAATAAAACTGCGTTCATTAAGTAATACCAGGCACGTCCCTTGACTTCAGTGGTCTTTGTGCACTATTTTGCGTATAGACTATGCCTTATTGTTATAATAATAGAAATATTTAGTAAGGTAAATATTTATTATAAGAGCAAACAAGAAGAAGTAAAGAATAAGAGTGACAGTGACATAGAAAACACAAAATAATCTAAAATAACTTATTAGCCAGTGC
This sequence comes from Anania crocealis, assembly GCA_949315895.1. Lineage (NCBI taxonomy): Eukaryota > Metazoa > Arthropoda > Insecta > Lepidoptera > Crambidae > Anania > Anania crocealis. The sequence goes on from OX438856.1 coordinate 7,763,339, forward strand.
CTTTAGCATGGAGGCTATATCACAACACTTATTTAATCATTAATCGAGCAATAACCTTAGCTTAGCCACGTTAACCCTTCCAAAAACACCCTCAATCACTTCAAATTCGAAGAAAAAGAAAACTAGCCACTCCGAGCGCGGAGGACACGTACTAAAAGTTGGTAACAAGCTGGAGATTTCCGAATACTGTTTGACTAAGAATACTTGGAACTAGTTAAAGTAGAAATAACTGTTATTCCAACCGAAAAAAAAAAGAAATTAATTCTTGGATTTTTCACTTGAGTTGAGGTAAAGTACTTATATATTATTTAATTATTAAATCACCTGACCTATTAGTTTTTTTTTAATTGGAGGTAAATGTCTTGTCTATCTGTATTAATAATAATAGCTTAACTTATATTAGAGATACTATACCTACCCGAGGAAGTATAAATAGGAATCGCATTTTTTGTCAGTGGTAGATTATTTGACAAGTTAATTTGATGAAAAGTTTTTAAGCAATAGATAAGTTTCTGAATAATAGAGTTGTGATGAGCAGCTTATGAGATACGTAGGTAGATATCAGAATACTTTTAAACTAGTCATCGGTGTATGAAAAATGATCTTAATTTAGTTTCTCTAGGTCTGATCTATCTTAGTACCAAAGTTTATCAAAAATCAGTTCAGTAGATTAGGTGTTTATTTAAAGATAAGACATGAATGTTATATTATTTATTCAATGTTAATGTGATCGAAGTTTATAATTATTATTATCAATTAGAATTATTTACACTACCATTCTATTTACTTGTTATGTATGTATATGATAAGGCTAAATAGGTGCTTCTAATTAATAAATTCTTTCTAGTTGCTAATCTTTTTACTTAACATCGACATATTTTTTGTACCATACCCCGTAAAAATAAAGTATTTGCATAATTCAAATTCAAATTATTTGAATTTGAATTTCTGAAAACGTAATAGACAGACAGACAAACCGGCAGACAAGACAGAGTTTCGCATTTTAAAAATTAGTAAAGATTATTACGTCCGTTAATTTAAACCGTAGCATCTAAATGCTAACAAGTGATCTGTGGACAAAAGCCTAGACCACGAGTTCTCTGAATTTAATTTACATCCTCGCAATTGTTCCAGCGAGTTCGACGAACGACCCGACGCCGGCTCTGATTTATTTTCCCCCAACATCCCTTAAACGGATTTTAGGTCCTTAATATCGAAGCGTTTACTCTCGCAGCTCACAATCTAAGTTTGAGCTTAAAATTGTTATGTCAGATTAATGACTCGACTAGACAATGTTGGTGAAGTTGAAATTGAAAATACGAGTACCCTTGTGCTGTAACATGGTCTATGAAACGACCTTACACTTTTTGGAGAACGAGAAAAGATGAGATGGTTTAATGTACCTTCCAACAGTTGTGAGGTGGGATCTACCTGCTAGTGGTCCTTGGGCAGTGGCATCTTTGGTTTTCTAACCAATGATGACGGCTAACAGATCCCTCTGCAGGCTTCGTAAGAGGCCGCCTGGATGCTACCACCCTCGTGCCGGAGTCCGCTAATTAGTTTTTATGTGTTCCGCTGGTGTGTAAGAGAATCAGTGCCACTTTCTTGATAAGCTCGCTCCATCGTAGGCTTCTTCTTGACCGTAGAGTTAAGTATGTGTCAAGAGGAGCAAGCCCATTTATAATGTAAAGAAAGGATCATAACTACTTCTTATCGTCTATCCTTCAGAATAGTCCGCTGTTAAAATTTTCCAGGCCGCCTTTTAAGAGGCCTCTTGTTTGTGACTTCCACCAAGAGACAGAAGACATGACCAATGGCTTATCGTACCTTACGAAACATGACCATAACCTCCCCCTTTCTAGACCAAACCTGGAACTTTTGCGTGGTATTATAAAATGCGAATGAACTTGTTGGTCACCGCTGGGCATGTGCCTTTGTTAAGGATCTCCCCGTCAGTTTTTAACTATTTGTTTGGCGATGACTGAAAATTAGACACTTGTTTTATGGTTTTCGTCAGAGTCAGACCGCATCAATCAACGTGCCTCTCCAAAAGCAGACAATCCCCTTATAGCTACGCTAACCCCGGGATTGGCAATGGCAGTTTGCCCAGTGGTGGAAAGAAGACGATAATAACCATCTTCTTCTGGCAGTGCTCTTTATAATGCCTCTTATTACATACATAAAAAGCGAAGTCGGCACCGCACGACACACTGTATATTGCAATGACAGACCAAGTGTTGAAAAAATAGCAAGTTAAATAACACATTTTAAGCCACTGTATTGTGTGCTTTTATCTCTGAAAGGATTGAATTGAACAATGACAGAGCATTTTAATTTTAACCACAGACAGTTTTCAATTTCAAGTCCTCCAAATCGTTAGACACAGTCATTTTTAATACTCGAGACACGATTTTGTTGGTGGACTATCAAGATGCATGGCTACACGTGTAATGTTTAAATTGTTTGCTTTGCCAATCTGGTCTCTAATCTAGTTGTTATATAGTACACCATTTATTGTATTGACGTGTACAAACGGAACAGAGGATTTTCTTGCACGATCTCGACTCCCTGATCTAAGATAAAGCTGGGTAGCTTAAATAAGGAACGACCACTATAGTACCACTTTGTCACGCTGTCAGTACTTGTTGTGTGAAGTAAGGTCCGCAGCTAAATCAATTACGGAAATTGGATAGCTAAAAAAGTTATTTACAACCGGAAAGATTTTCCTGCCAGTCAAAATTGTAAGATGTTTGAATTGCGGACCCAGTTTTAAATCAGAAAAGAGTGTACCAAATGTAAGATAACTTTTTACTGTGTGAACTGATTTTGAAAAATTGTGTTTTGTTCGATAAACAAGTCAATGTTAGTTAATTCTATTTAAATTGTCACAGTTAAAAATCCACTCCGAAGGGTAAAATTTCAAATTTTAGCAAGTAGGTGCCAAACAAGAAATCATCGACATCATAATGCACAGGCTCAAAACTGCTGCTTCGTGATGTTAGTAAATTTAAATTTATAATTTTGAGCTTTAAACCTTTCAATCAAATATAAATCATCAAAAATTATACACCTGGTAAAAAGTTACGAGGTCATCACAACATGAAAAATATACACGTCAAAATGAAAACCTTATCCTGTATCCGTCGGTGGAAAAGGGCTTACGGCCATAGATTATCATCGCCTCAGTGTTAAAGTCATAGAAAACACGAGTAGAATCACATTTTACTCATATTATTTTTTTGCTTAACACTTTGCGTAGTTATTTTCGGCCGAGGTTGTTCTTGTAAATATGGCGATCGCCTTTGTCCGTCTGTGGTAAATCGCGAACTTGGCCTTGATTCGCTTTATCGTAATTTGTTTTGACATAAGATTTTTAATGAGCCATTCAAATGTTGAGAACACTTCACGGATTATGCTGAGGTTGCCGTCGTTACGATGAAAAAGAAATCGGGAAGTAGGTAATTAATTATTTCCTTCTTACACAAAATGTAGGTACTATGCATTCATACTTCTATTTTGCTGTTCGCTATTTCATTAAATTTAAATTAAAGCAATTTGATTAAATGGAATAAAGAGAAAAAATATTTCATTCATTTTAAATTGTTGACAAAAAAAACGAATTTCTTAGCATGCATGCACTTGCCGTGTAAGTTTGCGGTCTTGGGTGGATCGGTGGGTTTATCTTATTTGGTGCAGAGTGATGCACTTGCACTAATTTGTCGAGTGTGGAATATTCTACTCATGCTAACACAGAACTCTAGGCTTTACTCTATCGAACAAAGAAATATCATTTAAAACCTCACAAATCCGGTAAGCTAAAATCGCGTTAAGTAAAGAAATTACTACAAAGACGGACAGGACGGAAACTATAACTTCAAACATTATGCTACAAAATAACCGGCCCAAACAATTGGTACCATACATTATAATTAGAACATCGTAACGTATTATTCTAGAAACCAGACTTGCTCAACTCTATGTAATAATTTACATTTTGACAACAAAGAATTGGCTGTTCGCTTCTCGGCACTCGTAAAGTCGTCACCATATTTCTTTTGAGGCCTGAATATTTTTGGGCCATAAAAATTCGAGTATCTATTAATTAGCTCGAATGAGATCATGTCCCTGGATATACGAAGGCGCCTTTATCTCGAAAGTTGTCAGATACGGCGTAAATCTAAGCTCTTGACAACCGTGGCGAACAAATCCGAACTTAGAAATTATTTGTTGGGGTTCCGAGGGAAGGGAGCTAAGCCGCCGTTAATAAAATCATTATGGTACGGATGAGCCGTCTCGGACACGTTTGTCACGAAAATGATGATTTTGACGGCCGGATTGACGGTGAAACCGGTCTTAGGGCAGTTTGTATAAAAGTAAAAAAAATGTTTCAGTGCCTGTCACTTTGTGCGATAAGGGATCACCGTTTACCTCCTAACAATAATTATTATTTTGCGTCTAGTTTCTTGGCAGTAAGACTTAGGGCCTTTTTATAGTCACGCGGGTCCGCATGCGGGTGGCGTGCATTTAGATTACATTGCTAGCTTTATTTGATAGATCACTCGTGCCCAGTATCATCTATCAAATATAGCCTGCAATGTAGGTGAAATGCGTGCCACCCGCAATGCGGACCCGCGTGACAATAAAAAGGCCCTTAATATACGACCTCGTTCGGCGTTCACACCAGTTATTAAGGTCTCGTCTGCTCTGAGGTCCTAGGTTAGATTTTCGGACGGGTAAATGAAAGCAAAGAGTGTTTATCTACATTTTCTCGGGTGAGTACCTTGTTGTAACCTGTACCTTCGTTATCTCTGATTTGCACAAGACGAGTGCTTTAAATAGTTACTTTGGGATCAGAACAATGTGATGTTTTCCACATCCACATTTAATATACAAAGCCCCAAAAAATAACTCTCGCTTGACACATCTCTGATTCTTTGTCTCCGATCAGTTGCGTCATCAAGCAACATTGCCGACAATCCGAAGAGTGACGAAACGTTTTCACGGCTACGTTTATTTGTACAGGCTGAAGATAAATAACTCGAGTGCGCGAGAGCACGATTAAAAAAATATACGCGGGTACAGTTAAGTACATTATGATATTACACGTAAAGCGCATTACTTAACTTATTTGATATGGTTATGAAATTTGGTCTATATTGGCCTAAAATCAAACAGCACTATGCCTAATCTTCCTATGAGTATCCTTAGAAGCAGCTAAAAGAAGGCTGCTAGAAGTTGGACAGCAGCGTTTTCTCTCCTTCGATGGCCAAACTGCGAACACAAACACTCCAGCCAAGCGTATTGACATCGTGGTTGGCGTGTTTAAAACAAGTTTAGCGAGGGAGGCCTATGTCTAGTAGTGGACGAATCATAAAGTCCTCGAATAAGATCTATCTATATCGATTATTTACCCTGAAACCCTGATTATTACCTCCGAAAAGCTTTTTCAGTCGCCTCTTACGATACCCATAGCATGAAAGTGCCATGTCATCCGTCAAAAAAGTTGAGTGAGAGAGAAAGTGATTATTTTTCAATATATGACCACGCATAACTTTTTATCTTTTTATTTTGTTACCTAAAGTTGGTATTAAAATTTGAATAAGAATCCAAACCAAAAAGTCGAAAAAAAAAACATTACAAACCACCTGCTTAGAATCAGTGCCAAACAAGAAATCATTTGATGGTTTTTTGACGCAAAAATTTATGGATTTTGTCATGCATACCGCAGTTGAATTTTATGAAAAAAATATTTGGATATTACTTATTGTCGTAGTCAATTGTACCGACATGCGTGTTTGTTATTATGAGTGTAAGAGAGAACGTCAGTCAGCAAGAAGCAGCTTGCTAAAGGGAACTCACTGATTGGTAAACAAGTTTGAATAAGTGTAGGGCGACATTGATCCATCTATTAGTATTCCATACTAAACAAATAATCTCAATAGTTTCGCCATGTCTGTCCATTTTTCCGGCGTGCAAATGGATGTTGAATTATGCAGGGTGTTAGGTTATTGGTATAACACGCTGTAACCAGCCTTTACTAACATATGCACATAATGGAACTATTCTTTAAATTGCCGGCATCACACAAGCTATGTTGATAGACACAAGTGCCGTTTCATTCTACCATAAAACAGACTAGCACTACTCATGTTCTTTGGGCGACGAAAGAAGCGACAAAACGAGTATACTGCCAGAAGAAGACGGGGTGTATCTTTTCTAAACCATTGGATAAATTTGGAGCGCCAACCCACCTGTCAACTTGGCAGTGCCAAGTACAGACAAAAGCACGTCAACCTATCACAAAACGTCAAATTTTCTCAATTGATATTGATCTCTACTTGTTGAACTTAAAGTTGGAAATCAATTCAATGACCTTTAACTTTTTGGGTAGTTGACCTGACAATGCAAATGCAAATTTGGACTGAACGAAATGTAAACTGATGTTGATGATGCATATCACACTCATAATTTTAGTGCTGAAAATTAGAATTAGGTCAGGTTTATCAATAACACTTTTAAAGTCAGAAAACTAAAGCTGACATTGTAATATCCTTTATGGTATTTGATTAATTCATTAAACATACTTTTAACATTTTAAGGGAAATCTGTTGTTTCAGTTGGGTTAGGTTTCGTTTGAGCTGTGTTTGACATGATAAGACGGGGTTGCGAGGAGATACGGGTTCGAGTCCCGCCTGAGACATAATTTTTCAAGTTTATATACTGATAAATAAAACTTACTTCTCTAGCAACAAGAGAACTATAGCTAACCTATTCACAAATTATAATTCGTACAAACAAAGTAATACGATATACATACATTTTTCTTTAATTTAATAGGTAACTCAATTATATTATTACTAATTCCATTAGTGTTAATAGGATAAAATGTGAAACTTTATAATAGTATAATCCCTACAGCGCGAACTGGTCGTATAACGCTTAATATTGAAACTAAAAGCCGTAATGAAAATAACTGCGTATCGCAACAAGACAAGAACTTACAGAAAGCTTACTTAATTTAGAAATTATTAACAAAAAAATGTGATTCCATCACTTAATAAATTCCATTCATGCAACTGATTCAATATAATTGAATTGTATATAAATGAATATGCTGTATACCTATGTGCCGTAAAGCCGTATGGTGCCGTCATTAAAACACATATTTAAAATAGCATTACTCTATCTCTTGTTCTCCCGAACACAGTGAGGTGCCAGCCTCAAATGGAATAGCATCCTTTCTCGGCCCATTGTAGTAGTAGAGTGTCGTCAGAGGCGAATAAGGATAACAATGACTGTACTGCTATCGCCAACCTTGCCAAGCAAGGCAGTTATAGCTAAATTCTCCATGTAGAGCCATCCTGCATGCAGCAGTGGACTAAGTTGTATATGCTGATAACGATGACGAAAATAATAAACTTACTGACTAAGATTACCCAACGTCTCGTGTCAGTCTATTGTTTTTAGGAGGATGTCATCTTGTATCTTAACCGTGAAATTACGAGTATGTCTACCTTCACAACGATAGTAGTATCAGCATGTTTGCGTGCTCGTAAAGTTGTTGGAGAAACACAACACTCCTGTTAAATCAAATAAAAGGTGGAACGGTTCTACTGCTTGCATATACAATGTATTCAAACACTTTACTAAAACTAAAAGCTGCTATGAAAATAATTATGTATCACGAGGGAAAACCTGATTTAACTGGCAATAAAAATGTGGCTGCAACGACTGGTTTTGCGCAATCACAAGACTGTTAAAGAAATCTATGCGATATTACACGTAATATAGATAGATAGATACTTTTAATTTCACACCAAACAAAACAAATGTTCAAATAGGAACACAATTACAATTGCTGAAATAAACGCGGTCTTATCACAAAAAGTATGCTTTTCCCAGACAACCTTTAGGTAGAGGACGGTTGAATTATGATTGAGAGATGAAGGCGTCAAAGAGTTCTAAAATGTAATTAAAATAAAATCAATGACATCTGAAAATATTACTCAAATTACACTTTACACTGAAATGAATAAACATAAAAGGGCACTGGACAGAGCAATGCTTTATCCTACGTGATAAAATCAGAAATGAGGAATTCCGTAGGAGAACTAAAAAAAGCGTTCGCTCGAAGAATTGCGGAGCTGAACTGGCAGTGCGAAGGTCACATATACTTAAAGAACCGATGGCTGTTGAGGCGGGACGGTCCTAAAATAGCGACCATGCAACAAATGTACGTACATTATGTGGGAAGAACCCTCACTCGGTGGACCAACGATTTAGACGAATTTCTGATGTGAGGCTCGGCGGCGTGGAGATCCTTAAGCGAATCCTATCTCCAGCCCACACCAGCCTTAGGACGTTGTTTGGCTGATATGATGATGATCAAGATAGTGCGTTAGTTCGTACGAATTATCTGATATTTTTCTCGACTTTAAAATTGTTTCGGTAGTAGTCAAGACTCTGTATTCATTCATTGCCTACTGTTTTATCCAGCCTATAAATTATCATGTTATCAAATACTCAATAAAACCTAGAATGAAAAAATTGTCACGAGTATTAATGTGCATGTTGGAATTCGTCATTTTAATAACTTAATGAGCATTTGAGTTAAATCAATTAGTAGCCATAGAACCTATAATCCGCTAGGATTATAATGACATTATCATGTGGGAATATGGATTCATGTTTTCCAACAACACACATCTGTTTACTCCAATGCAACACGAACAGCTGAGATAATTCTAAAAAAAACTATGTCAAAAACATCATTATTGTAAATATCATCATCATCATCTCTTCAAAACGCTCAATTCCTTCAAGCCAAATGTTTTCCATATATTAAATTTGTCTCGCTCCAACTCCAGAAATAAGTTCGTTCAATCGCACCGATGACGTTAAAATATTATAACTGTTAGTAATTACAATGAGTTGCAATGTGTTTGACAAAGACTCGGGTCGGGGCGTCACAAACAGGAATAGATTGGCGCCCCTTGGAGCAGCGTTGGGGATACATCTAACAAAGAACGGTAAACACATTTAGTGCATCGATCCGCTGTTGACTGCACCAATTTTTTAACCAATCCCTGGTAATGTAACATGCAATAGCAATAAATGCCATGCGAATGTTCGTAGTAAGCTGTAAAATAATAATAATCAATTGAAATGCATCAATCAATAAATTTTGCGACTGTGGTTCCTCAATTACAGGCTAAAAAGGTTCTTTCAACTAATTACCAATAGTCTTTGCGAAAGCCTGCCTGCTCTTGATGACCTTAGGAGAACTGTTGGCAGCGGCTGCGGCGGCTGGATGGGAAAAGCTCAGGACAGAAATTTGTGGGGTAACCTAAATGAGACCTACGTCCAGCAGTGGACGGACAATGGCTGTTGACATGATGTTCAAATATGATTATCTTATTTTAAATAGTAATTTACAATTTGTAATTAACGTAAAACAAATAACTTAACCTGTGTTATTCATTTTTTTTTATTATAGCAGGGTAACTAAGTACTTAAAAAAGGGCATGTAAAATAGATATAGTTATTCTTAAAGAAGGACTCCAGGCTGATAGCATGATAGCACCGGCCATATATCGAATAATACACAAGACCCCAAGACAATGTATGTTTTATTGCGCACCGCAAGTATCTCCTACTCGTCTGGCAACAGAAGAACACAGATAAGTTTTAAATGGAAGCTCTCGTTGCCGCACAGTGGCTGTGCTGGTTGCATAGTGGCAATGTTTAACACTGAAAAAAATCAGTAGATATGAGTAGCTGAGGCTGTAAGCCGGCCTATAAAATAGCGAGAATTAAAATTAAGTTAAAATACAGAGGAACCTGGCTGCTCTATTTGATTTATTCCGTGAACCATCGCTAGGTGTTTCCAATTTACTCCGACGACAACTCTAATGCGCTACAAGATTTACAATCTGTATTAATTTAAAAACCAGGATGACATAAGCCGTTATATTTGAAATCTTCATTTGAATCCCGTCGAGACAATTGCAGAGTGCAATAAAAATTATAGAATCAAATACCAGTTTGAGGTCAAATCGATTTAGCCGGTCTCGAGTCTTGACCTGGTTGTTGAAAAAAAACTAAAATTTAAAATTGTTTACCTGTTTTTTTAATTGTTTAGTACAAAGAGACAATTTTATTATGATTGCCTTACATTGACACTATGTAGAGAAAACTATTTTGTATATAATATAATTGTCATTTCTTCTTAAACTGAAATCCAAAACAGAGTTGACTACGTGTTACTCGGTGTATTAGTTAATCAATTTGCTCACCTTAGTCCTTACTTAGCCTCAATGTTTTTAACTTTTATGCAAGTCGATCAACTTACGATATTAATAAAAAGATAAATGTGGAAACATAAAATTCGCCTTTCTTTTTGCTTTGTTTAAAAAACCATTCGCCTCTGTCACAATTGACGTAGTTTTTTTATGTCCTGATTTCAACTTAAACGCTTTATTTGTTATTATGTGAGTATATCCACTCGTTTTAGGTTAACACTTAAATTTATTATTTGTGTATTCAAAGTTCAAAGATTTTACACTTGTAAGTTTGCAGCAATAATGATACGAAATTATGTCTGATATTTTTATAACAACCATATTACTTGACCTAACATTATCCAAATGTGTTGTATTAATCTCTACCACCTAGGTCGATAAATATCTCAGACGCGGCTAATCTTGTTCTTCTACTTAGGATCTTGCATCTAAAAAAATTTCCGGTCGGGTTGGTCTTAATTCCAAAATGTACCGGTCCACACTATGCACAAATTCCAAAATAACCTTTTCCCAAAATGTCTGATTTTTTAAATGTCAACTGTTTGCTATTCCGTCTGTTGAGTTGTTCAAGCTAAATGCCATTTTGTCATAGCCACAATTTAAAGGAAAAAAATGAGATGTTTATGTAGCAATGATAAACGACCTCTTATATCAATTTACATCCGATATTTTGAAAAAAATTTTGACCTGAATGCATGAACGCCCCTTTCGTAAAGTGGTGTAAGTACCGGCCAAGGTTTCAGGGTGCTGGGTTCTATTGCGGTCCCAACAACAAGGTTTTCGAATACCTATACGAACATTGTGATCAGTGAACACCAACCCGTAATCGTTGTGATTATGCCTGCATCCATCATTGCTGTAGTAACTTGAATTCAATGATGAAGGCATTTGCCCAGCCGTAGGATGATATAGGACGTTACTATACTTTTGCATGACCAGGAAATTCTTACTGAAACTTCATGATAAGATCTGTAATTGAAAGTTTTGTAATAGTATTAGGTAACTTATTTATTTAAAATATCAGAAATTATTAATACGGCATACTATGATGATGATGATTTTGCCATACTACTTTTTCGAAACTCGGACTAACTCTATGGCAAATTACATCTAATAGTTTTTGAATTTATTCGTTTCAATGGTGGTGGTTGTGGTACCTCTAAATATTTGTATCTTACCACTTTGTTGGCGTGATTAATATACATATCCATGTCAAATAACAGCTTTACTGTATAAATAGTACTAGTACTCAGGGTCTATAAAACTAACCTGTGATGAACAGACAGACAGACAGACAGACGGACATGGCAAAACTTAAAGGGTACCTTGTCTTCACTTGAAACCCTAAAAAGATACCACAATTAAACATTACCAGCTATTGTAAAACACCGCACGCAGAGCCCGAGGGCTGGATTTTACGATCGCTTCAGTTTCTAATTTCTCCCAGACACCTAAAAAACCCTCCCTCACCATTTGTAATTGCTTAAGAGAAGTTATTGTGTTAATGCTAATCCATTCTGGGAATGAGACTTTGGAGCCATCGCACACTAAATACTATTTGCTACGTCTATCAGCAATTTGGTATATAATCCAAAATTACACTAGCAGCAAATCGAACCAAACCCATATATGTTCTCTAAGTAAATTTTAATGTTGAGTGCAACCATTGATGTTAAATATAAAAGTAAATACACAATTAGTTACAAAAAAAAATCTAAACCAACTACATAATAATATTAAGGTGCATTAATATTTGAGTTATTTACTTAAGGTACTCAACCTCACGTAAATAAGGTAAAGTAAAGTAAAAACAGAGAGAGTAAAGAACCTTTTTGTTCTTCCAATTCCAATAAACAAAAATCACAAGGTTGCCGATTGCTAGTATAAAGTTTCAAATGTGCTTAGACCTTAAAACAGAACCATTAAACTGCAAAAGCTCACAACTCACTCCGCAGACGGATCACGTAGTACGGTATGAAGACGTTTAATTAGTATCAAACACGCGATCTTCGGCAAGAATACTGTTGCGGTGTTGCTGTTCAAGTTTTAAATCTGAAATGCCACAAAGAGGCATTTTTTTTAAAACCTTTTATAATACACTATCGCGCAAGATAAACTGATTGTTACATTTTTTTAAGGTCTGTCACATATAGAGCATATTCACTAAAAGTTTACCGATTTAGTGATAACTTCGAGAACTCAGCACTCATCTTGTTCAGAGGCTATTGTGGTCTTCTTCCACACTGACTTCAATTAATCAAATGGAACCTTTACTCAGATGAAAACTTTTATGACCTAAAATGCACCTTAATTGACCTTGCAGTCTAAATAAGAGAACTAATCAATTAAACGATGTTGAATTAGTTTACACCACATTACATCAGAAGTTAATTAAGCATCGACAATTAAAAAGAATTTGGGTTTTTTTCAGCAATAACTAACTAAAAAGAAACTTTATTAACAATATTATGACTTGCAACATCTATATCATAAATGATTGATGATGTATGTTCGCTTATGAGCCATGTAATGTGCACAATTTACTCCTGCTCACGCTGCATCTTGACAAAAAACACTCTCATAATGGCCATTACGCCTCATGGCTGATTTCCAGTTTTTGTTGTAACAGAATAAACCAGCGTAAAATAAGAGTGGCCATTACCGATACTCGTAAAGTGGGTGCAATGAAAAAACCGTAAAACAAGGGAGGGAGCTTTAACAAAATATGATTTTTGTTATTTACTTTCTTAAAATAACGTGTGCATATAAAATACTGGCATCTGAGATTCTGCACCTGTAGATATGGCTTTATTTAAAATGTTTTGAACATGAAGCGGAAATGAAAGAGTGCTTACTCTTTATGTAATGTGTCTCATTTTAATTATTTAAATTATTTTATGTTACTTAATTTAGTTTATTTTTAATTTATTCATTTTTCATTTTTTCATTTTTAAAACAGCTTAAATTTGTAATTTTATGGGTTCCTGTTACCTGAAATAAAAATATTTTATTTTATTTTATTTTTATTTTATTTATGCATGATATATTAATATTTGTTAGATATAAAGTCAGACAAATCACCAAAGTACATTAGCTTGTAGGGCCTAAAATATGATAGCACCACTCCTTTTCGTCCTATGAATGTATAATGGAGTGCTACTAGAGCAAGTAACATTTTATGTACACACTTTTTAAACAGTAGGTACATCTGATTCAACTTAATAAGAAAGTACCTACTACTCTCCTGGTTAATACGTTTAACAGTATTTTAGCTATTAGTACATCCTTTTTATATTACAAATACGAAAGTAACTGGCTGTCTGGAAACTGCCTGCATGCCTAAACTACCAAACCGATTTTGATGAAATTTGGTACAAAGATAATTCAGACCTTTACATAGAACATCTGGCTGTTATCCTACTTCTGGACACAGGTTTCCGCCCGCTGTATATAACGTGTAGTGATTGCGTGCGAAAAGCTAGTACCCAATATATCTATCTACTATAATAACTTACCTTATGTGCATAGTTATGTTTTTTTATTCAGTTCGCGCAAATAAAGCATTTATCTATGTGCTTGACTCCGAATGGGTCATAGTAATAAGAACCAATGGCTGTTGGGGCGGAATGATTCCGGAATGGCGACCGCGCTCCAGACGACGTCTTGTGGATAGGCCTCCCACCAGGTAGACCGACGATCTGGTGAACGTCGCGCGAAGCCGCAGGTTGCAGCTAACGCGGAACCGCTCTTTGAAGATATCCTTAGGGGAGACATGTAGTAGACCCCGTCGTTAAACTGAGATAATTATGATGTTTTGTAGAACATAAACATATTCTTCTAAGAATTATAACTGGAAACACTTTATAGCGACTGGTTGTCATGTATTTATGTAATAGCTACCCGTCATGGGTTCGAATTAGCTCTATAATAACCTTTGCTATTCTTATCGTTAAATGAAATCGTGACCCGCCGATATGAGATATACCGTGCTCATTGATTCAATAATGCCATATTTTTTTATAACATACTGATAACAATATTTTTAGCGTTCCCGAGAAAAACAAATTATCGATAGAAACTTCCGCTGAAGGAATGTTTTGCGACTTAGCTAATGAAAACAATCTATTTATATCTTGGAAAGGATATGAAGAACACTGTAATTCTAGAATGTTTTAGGTATTATTGTGGTTTAAACTGGTGAGATTAATGTAAACTTATAATCAGTAGCTTTTTAAAATTTATCAATTTTACAAATCCTATTTTATGCTTTTACATTGAAAAGATTTTGAATTTCTACTTTTTTTTAACAAATTAGATAGTACTGTCAAAACCCTTAAAACTAGTTACCGATACGGTGCACGGTTACACTACCTTCAGTGACTGCTCGTTGGAAACCGACTTAGAACTGGTTTTTCCACGAATTTTAATCAACCGAATCAGTGTTCATTTATAATGGCATACAAAAGGTTGTCTAAATTTTGCAACTTTGACACTACTTATTTGCTTCCAACGATTTGCTTTAATATGCTTTTAAACAAAAAACGAAGCCCACGTTATTGGACCATTACGTATAACATCATGGCAATGTTATTTATTATTTTTAGTAATTTTTTTTAATAATATTAAATTTTGAATTAGACTTTTAATTTTGTAACGCGCTATGTCGCACACAGACGAATTATTTTGCTGCGGCGGGGTCTCAGTTGAATGGACCTTACACAGCTACATCTGTGCTCATCACAGCGTGTTTCAAAATAAATAGCTAAACCAATATATTATATTTTTATAAAAAATATTTTGATAAATAAATGAAAATAACACTGCCAAGATGTTATACATAACGGTTTAGTAACGTTTTAAAGGTGGTTGAAAATGCACGGTGTAGGAATACAATTGGCAATGTCGCGGATGTTTTTATGATAAATGCCACTAAATCTAGTTGGAAAATTTAACGAGTTTAACTATAAACTTCAGACGCGATTAAATTTGTTTTACAAATTATAAATTTAATCTTAGAAATAAATAAATAATTAACGATAAATTATAAATGCAGCAGATAGGATGACTGTCTTTTACTCAATCACGCCAACGGCTGAAAGAATCTAGATGAAATCTAGGCACAGAGATAAATTCCGCAAAACAGTATGTAGTGTCGCTTGTTCTCGTAATGAAATACCAACAAAACATTTATGACTACTACGCTCCCGAAAAAAAAACCCTGACATACATATACCTAACTGGCCATGTGGAAAATTAAGTTTTTTTACATCCCATTTGACGATATTTGCAGTATTCTGTCAATATTAAGTATATCAAATGTCATAAGGTTACATTACAAAATTTTTAATGGTCAAAAGCGCTAAGGTTACATTAGAAATAATGAAATAATGGTGATTATGTATTCTTAAATTTTCTAACTTTTCGCTCAATTTTTTTTTTTCATAAGAACCTTCTCCTGACAATAATTTAGAAATCAAAGGAGAATTAGCGGTAGGTACATCATAAAGCATTATAATAGTTAACAAACCATATTTTGTAAGATATGTAATCGAAATCAATATGACGACCTCCTTGGCAGAGTCGCGTACGCACCGGTTTTCAAGGTGTCGCCTGCTCCAAGCCCCGGGTTCGATTCAACTTCTTTAAATTTCTTCTACCTTTTTTCGGGTCTGGGTGTTAGTGGTACCTTCGTTGTTTTTAATTTCTACAATACGAGTGCTTTTAATAGACTGATGTTGTCCACATTTTTTATTATATTCATAGTTAAGACGGGATAACGTCTGTCGGATCCTCTAGTTTTTAGTAATAAAATCTTCGAATAGGTTATGTCAAATTCTAGTTGGCCAGTACTTCTTTAAAACAAGTAATAACATTTGAAGAGTAGATTTCTAAGCCTCTGAAAACTGTGTACTATTAAATAAATGTATATATTTTTATAAAAAGGTCCAAAGATCACTGTCACCCTTAAAAACATTTTTTTCCATTTGTATCACCAAAGTAACGTAATTCAAAAAGGCAAAGTTGGCCAACTCCTCATATTGTTGGCTTTACATGTTCCGCCTTTTTGATGTGACATCAAAAGCAAAAGTGATCCCTTTCCGGGCTGATACCTGCCCATTGTCGTCACCCGAACTCGGCTACTGAACCACCCCCATTTTTATCAATAGCCAGATTTCTTTATTACGCACAAATACATTTTCTAATTCAATCCTCCTCTGATCCTCCCGTTCATTTCGAGTTTTTTCCTTATTAAAATAGTCAAAAGAGGGACACTCCAGGGACCCAATTGTATTGTACCACTTGTATTCTCGACAAAGTTCAACGCAAGTAAATCTTATTATGTTCCTTGAATGAGCATTTGGTTACTTGAAGGGGCCAGCTTAGTTGAATTTTGATATAACTCTTTTGTAATAAAAAGTAAAACTAAACTTTACGTTATTGTTCCATTTATTTTGCTGGTAAGGAGGTTTTCGGCTTATTAGCTATCATTATGTGCAGAGAAATCCCCTTTGATGCAATGACAAATACAATGTCTAGCAATTATTTGAATTAACAAATTTTGAGCAATGACAAAAAAATAATCTGACATCTTAAAGTTACTTCCAGCCTGATTTTTTTTTAAATATAGCTATTAAATCAATAAATAAAAAATAATTTAAAAGCTGTTCCCATTCCACTCGTTACGTCTGCAAACTTTTTTTAACAAGGTACCCCAAAATATTGTTGTGGCATGCGTCATGTAGCTTTTTTATCATAAAATGTAGCCTATGTTACCCGGAATATAATAAGGAATCGATTGATACCACTCTCACCATAATCGGCTCAGTAGACTAGACTAGACTGCTATCATAACAATTCATATTGGCATTGCCGTAGACGGGTAATGTTGCACTCGCATTTATTATTATTTTGTTTTCCCGACTTTTCCAACAGAGGTCATGGACCATGACCATGACTCATGGTAGATTAAGGTGTTATTCGTCTTTAGAAGTTAATTCAAAACTACCACCTTTAGTTATTATAATCTCAAGGTAAAATCTTAACTTTATCTTTCATATTATAGTGTTCAGATAAATTTAAGAGACCCATATAAATAAATAATATTAGTAACTATATGTTTTGCTTGTAAATGCAGGCTGCTGAGTCTCTTCAGTATTATTTTCCAAAACTGTTCTACGGCATTTGTGTATACAGGGTTGCAGAACCAAAAACATGGATTGTTCATCACACTTTTCACATATGAAAAAAGTCCGTAACACCATGAATAGGTTGCGCCATTGAAACAGGAACGAAACGAATTCACGTCTCATACAAATCAGTTTAATATGAGTTTTGAACTGTCATAAAGCCTCGTGCACAAACTGATTATAGCTCCCCTCGCTCTCAATACTCGCATAGATTTTTAAACACAGGACCCTTTATACACTGTCCTTAAGTACACGTTTACGACGAACTCGTAAAACACGGATCACTGAAAATTTTTGATATGTAACGTTTCTATTCAAATTTCAAATGCGGAATTTACGACACCGCCCGTTATAATTTTACTGTCGTCATATTTTTTACTTGTCCTAATGTCAATGGGTGGCGTTTCAAAAGATTTTTCAAATAATAAAAAGCGTTATTTCTTTTTAATCACTTCCTTTTTTATGATTCGGTCGTACCTTTTCAATTTTGCACGGTGGCACTATAAAGAATATAAAGAGTGTTTATTCGTCTGCTGATGATGGCAATTTCGGATCGCAAAGTAATGATTTTATTGAATACGACATTCTATTAACCTTCGATGGTTGAATGTTTCGTATAATTCGCTTCATTGGGCGCTGTCTTAATTAATTAAAATTTGAAGCAAACTTCTTAAACATCGATTTCTGATGAATTTGGTTGTGATTTTTTTTTTATCAAGAGAATTGGGTTCATTAGACAAAATAACGAAAGCAACTTATGATTTTTTATGTTCCTTGAGATCTTTGCTAATATCCAATATCTATGCATTTATTTTAGAAGCGTCATTTAATAAACAAAAAGCCATCGTGCTCTATTATTAACATTTCAGTCAGATCAGCTAACGTACGAGTAAATAAAATAAAACAAACAAATCGCTTCTTTATTGCCGACACGAGTTGATATAAAAATTGCCCCAATTTATAGTAACTGATGTCATAAGTTCATAAGAGAAGATATGTAGCCGATGGGAATAAAAAAATGCGCAACGAAAAACATGTGGCCCGAGCGTGAGAAACAGAAATATGTAATATAAATAAGACAAAGAAACATAATTTGATCGTTTGTATTAAGATTGCGATCTGATGTTTCTTTTATAAGCTGTGGATTTGGGTTGCCGGTTTTACCATAAATAATTTAGTTGTGTATAGCTGTACGTGATGATTTTGATAGTGTTATTGTTAAACGTATGAGATTGTTTTTGTACATTCATACGTATAAGTAACTCTATAGCTTTTGATTCATACAGTCAAATGTAGCATAGCAACAATCTACATTAAAATTTCTACTTACCGATTAAATTCTTCCTGTAGACATTGTCTGTACTTTTTTTTTACAATCAATCATTCTATCTAGCTTTGATGTTTGTGTAAGTTCTCGTTAGAGACGCATCGCAAAATGATCCAGTTACAACATAATTCTTCATCATTATTTCTACTATCGCCTTTTGGCTCCTGGAATAAGTCATTGTTTTTCACGAAGCAAAAAAACCTTGTAGACGATCTCGCTCATTGTAAAAAATTATGTATCTTGTTTTTATACAGTCAACCATAGCCTTTTACTTGTGTAGATTCTCATTCCTAAATCATCTCAAGTTATTTATTAGAATCAAAATAATAATTTCTGACCACACGCGTCTGTAGTCGTAAATGCCATTCGCTGTAGTCAAAATTTTACCAATTATTAAAAATAATAAATTCAAGTTCCTTTTATTCTTTACCGCCTGTATGGAACTGTAAAAAATCGGTCAACATAACATTGACCTCATCTACATTCCAAGCGGCATTAAGATTATTAAGTGTATAGTAGTCATTTTTCCATGAATCTCAAATAAAGACAGGTCAACAGTCGCTTACAATGTGACGTTGTTTTGGATGCCAAGTTATGCAATAGAGTTTTATTAGTTAAGGCGAAGACATTCGTTACTTATTAGATTTACCCACCATATCTATCTAGGTACCTAGTTCAGATTAGCTTTTTAATATTATTGAAGTGTCCTTTTAGAGATTAAAATGAGGTTGTTACAATAAATATTGTACAAAAACAATTTCAATAAATTGAGTATTGACTGATATCATATCCCAACTTTTAGCAAACAATCTTCAAACTTTATAATATGATATGCATGTGTTAATATGGACTGGTTTTGGCATGTCATACAATTTACCTCACACCCTGTAAAAATACTATATTTAACTTATCCAAAAACAGCTGTATTACAGGCAGAAAATAAGGACACTTGACTTTAGCAAAAATTAAAACTTTGTTACTTGACACTCATAAATGATAAATCGATGTTTTCTTATTCAATCCATTCACATGGCATGTGGGTAAAGTATCCTAAAAAAATGTTTAGGGTTATATTACTTACTTTACTAGCTGTTTCCCTCGACCTTGTACACGTGAAAAATTGAAACCATCTCATGACAATTACATTTCTTAGGATAAAAGTAACCCATCTGCTATTCTAGATACTAATGGTCCTGTGGGTTAAATTACATTTATGTCCATTCAGCCATTTTAGGTAACAAACATACACCCAAACTTTCATATTTATAATGTAACTTATATGTTAAAATAGATGTTTCAATGTTACTAACATCCATACTAATATTATAAATGAGAAAGTGTGTGCGTCTGTTTGTTTGTACGTCTTTCACGGCATAACGGAGCGACGAATTGACGTGATTTTTAAAGTGAAGATAGTTGAAGTGATGAAGAGTGATATAGGCTACTTTTTGTCTCTTTCTAACTCTTTGTCACTTCCCTAAAATGGGGAGTGGAAGTTTGTATGGAGCATTCCGCAATTTTCAAGATAGAAAGCTAAAAATTGGTATGCGGACTATTTGTGACTAATAAAAAAATCGTGCAAAATTTTTTTTTGGAAATCGGCCCCCATCTCCTTAAAAGGGGCATATTGATTTAACGACGTAACCGATACAAAAATATGTAATATATTGCCTAATTACAGCTCCCTAGTATTAAAACATATCTGAGATTAACTGCAGAAAGGTAAACAGGCAGATGGACATAGTTCTTTGTTGTTTCAGGTACTAAATAAGTATAAAAA
The DNA here is from genome assembly GCA_949315895.1 of Anania crocealis. Taxonomy (NCBI): domain Eukaryota; kingdom Metazoa; phylum Arthropoda; class Insecta; order Lepidoptera; family Crambidae; genus Anania; species Anania crocealis. The sequence continues at coordinate 7,783,934 of OX438856.1, forward strand.
TATGAGAACAAAGTTATTTTAAAGTAGCATCAGATTTTTTAAATACATTTAAAAGGCCAATACACGTAGCATAATTGGACATTAATAACAATAACACTGAACACAGTTAAGGAAATAGTGTTGAGTACATATAAGTAAAAGGGATTGTAAACAGGTAAAATGAATATTTATGTTGCGAATAAAATCACATCACATCAGTATATAAACTTGAAAAATTTTTGCCCGCCCGGCATGCGAGGAGATGCGGGTTCGAGTCCCGCCTGAGACAAAATTTTTCAAGTTTATATACTGATATTATAAGTGCAATTAAGTTGCTAAAATATCAAATAAAGTAAAATCACATCACATTAAAATATCGTAATCAGACCAAAAACATGTCCGACGCCTATAAATGTGTATATTAATTTAATTTAAAATCTTTATTTTACTTTTAGTGGGTTTAATGCTTTGATGATTTCAGAGTCTCTTAACGACTTAACTTTAGGGACATAAAACAATCAACCATAAGTCGGAATGGTCACCTAGATCTCGTTTTAAGTACAACTGGCTTGGAACTGCTTCAAATTATTCGTCAAGCCTTGTGAAAGATCTTATAGTAGCATATTGTTTAAATTAAAGTAAGTGTAAAGTTAACCAAGTGCAGTAGGTAGAACCCACATTGTTTCAGCCGTAAGTATTAGTTGAGACCTTTGCCTTGCAATAGATGTCCACTTGCGTCATATTTATTCGATGTTGGTTGATTGAAATGAAAGATTTATTTACCTACATGTTTACGGGTCGTCGGTAAGAAAATGAAATAAAATAAGAATCATAAATTTTTAGCAGTAAAAGATTCTTCGTTGTGTCGAGACCATCGCCTTGCGAAGAAAGATACTGGGGATATTGCCTAAGATTTGCGTCCAGGACTATGTATAATGTAAATGCGTTTTGCGTCCAGGACTATAACCAGGTCATGGTAGCAAATACTAGGTTTAGGAAAGACTCTTCTGACTTCAGCGCTCACCTTACCTGCTCTGTAAATTTAGATTTGGTACGATTTTAATTTTAATTTAGTATTATAGGCAGTTTTTAAAATTTATAAAAGACCAAGTACATTTCGTTTACACTTAAAGCAACATGTTTATGTGATAATGTTTTCTCATAGAACAAAGCTGTATTATTTGAGCTGGAGGACAGCCCCTGCAAGGAAGTTAACTAATAGTCTTATATAAAGTTAACCTGTATTCGGCATAGGTCTTACATCACCTTAGCCGTAATATAGTAATCATCTTGGACTCATATCCATGAACCTGGACTATTCTACCCACCAATTTAGATTTCAAAACTAAATTGATGAGCGGCACCATTATAGTCCAGACGAAATAGATTTTTAAAAATCTCAAATTATTTTATGATACTACGCCCCTTAAGTAGCAAACCAATCCGATTGTTCCAAGAAACGTGCCGTACACAAAAACACGAAGGCACCACCGACTGAACCCGATATGTGGCATAGCGCGGATTCAGTGAATAGTTCAGATAACCAAACAAACCGATTTAATTGGCATATCTAAAATGAATGGCTATTTTTACATTCCGTACTATGTCAATTTGGGCGATATTTGTTTTGTTAGTGTAAGTTTTAGAATACAATAAGCTTTTCTGGATGATGCAAAACGTAAGGAAACAAAATTTTACAATTACCTAAGTAGCTATTGTCCACAGTATCCTAAGGAGGTGTTAAGCTTAGGAGCTTGCAAGTCTATAAAAACTTTGATTTAGCTAAAATCGATCATTGTAAAATAATTTACAAATTAACTTAGGACGCCATCAATTTGATTAATTCTTCCATAATCATTAATTATGAAATATAAACCAAATTATTATTAACTGAGTTCCACCCGCGGCTTTTCCGTTCGCGTGAGATTCAGTCCTTAGACCAATTATTTTTTTTTGTTGTCTGTTATTCTCTAGAACAAATAAGGAAAATATTGAGTCCCTATACGCACTTCTACCCATTTTTAACCTCTCTATGAGGTGATGTGGAAAACAAAAACTATTGTACCTGTCATTTTCAGGGTCTCAAACTATTACCATAGCAAATCTAAATCGGTTCAGAAATTATTAATTCCACCATAAGCCCCATAAACTCTACCTTGATACACCGTGAAAGTGTGATATCTAGACAGTAACTATTATGTAAAGCACGTCAACCTACCACAAAATGAAAAATTTTCTCAATCGATATTGATCTCTATTTCTTGGACTTAAAGTTGAAAATCAATTCAATGACCTTTAACTTTTTGGGTAGGTTGACCTGCCGTTGTCGGTACCTCCCCAGAATTTGAATTTCTATACCAATTTTCATCTAAATCGGTCAAGTCGTTTCTGAGTTTATTCGTTGCAAACGTACAGAATTACAAATCGTTCCGCTTTATGATGCTAATGTACCTTATTAAGTGTTTTACCTAACTAAAGTTATAATCCAATCTACTGTTACATATTAATGTGACTACATTCCAGATGTAGGTTCTTTAAAACAATAGGGACTTAATTACTGTTAAATGTTTTCCAGCAACTGACATAGTTTCTGTACTTATACAGGGTAAAATTTTAACCACTTTCCAAAATTTTTATAGGCGTTCGGTATCGTATTTATAGCCCATTTATGAAGTAAAAAATGAAATCAAGCTTTCACCCGAAAATATTTTTCGCAATATAGGTTTCAATTTTTACAGTCCTAAGCCTGATAAGGTGTAAAGGGAAAATAAAAAAACGTATGAATAGTATCGTAATCTTCTTCTTAGCGTATCGATCAATGGCTTCTTTTTTTTTTATCGTCGCTAGATTTTTGCGGACCAGTACTCAGCCACGCGGATAGCGTTATCTGTAGCGTTTTACAAGTCCTCGCGTGTACAGGTGGTGGGACACGCTGGGCAGCTCAGCAAATGAGCCATGGTCTGGGGAGAGGTACCACACTCACAAGGCTCGTATGTGCTGTAACCCCACCGATACATATTTTCCTTACACCGGCCGACTTGGGTCCGGAGTCTATTCATAGACTTCCACGTCGGCCATGGTAAGCTGTTACCGGGGGTAGTTTTTCGGCTGGTGGTATAGTCAGTGAGGTTGGGTATCTCTCCTCATAGAGTCGGAGTCTGGTCTTCGGGGCATCGTCATCGAGAGGCTCTACATTTTTTATAAAACTATGACAGCTTTTTAGTCTCTGCTGTACTGAGACATACTGGTGCATTGGGTGGCGTGGGATTTTTTCCATTTTTTCCTTCTCGATGGAGCTAGCCACCTGTCCTCGGACTGCCGGCGCTGCGATGCCGGCTAGTGGATACAGCATACCAACAGGAGTAGGATTATTACAGGCTTAAGACAGCCTGTAATAATCCGGCAAGTGTCGTTTAATGCTGTATCCACCAGGTTTGTGTGCGCGGAACGGCTCCATACCGGACTGGCGTATTCACCAGCCGAGTAGCAGAGAGCCATGCCGGTTGTCCGTAAGACATGCGGTGATGCTCCCCATTTGGTAGAAGTAAGTCGCCGCAAGATGTTGTTTCTACCGTGCACCTTCATCTTTGTGTTTGTACAGTGTTGTTTGAACGTGAGGGCTCTATCTAATGTGATGCCAAGATACTTAGGATAGGAACAGTGAGCTACGGGCACGTTACCCCATGTGATATTCAAGACTCTATTGGCTTCCCGGTTGCGAAGGTGGAAGACGCAAGATTGTGTTTTTGACGGGTTGGGTTTTAATGAATTGCTGTCATAGTACTTGCTAAGAATCTGCAATCCAGCCGTCAGGTGGGTTTCGACTTCTTCAAAAGATGGTGCTTGTGAAGCCAAAGCTAGGTCATCAGCGTATATAAAGCGGGTCGTGTGTGGTATTTGTGGCTGGTCATTGGTGTAGATATTAAAGAGGAGAGGGGCTAGTACACTCCCTTGTGGTAGGCCGTTCTTCTGAGGTCTCCATCTACTCCTTTCATCCGAGAGATGAACCTGAAAGCGCCGGTTGTGAAGTAGTTCACTAAGTATCCTGGTGAAATGGTGGTCTTGTGTCAACTCTGTTACTTTCCACAGTAATCTTTTTATGTTAACCGTGTCATACGCAGCCGTCAGGTCAACGAATACTACTCCCGTTACTTGGCCTAACTCGTATCCGTCCTCAAGGTGTTGTGTGAGGTTTAGTGTTTGGTTACAGCAGGATTTACCTGGTCTGAACCCAGCTTGCTCTGGAATGAGTTTAGGGTCAACAACGGTTACGAGACGATTAAGCAGCACTCGCTCCAGCAGTATCGTAATGAATAAATGAGATGCAAATCGCGTAAAAAAAGTGTTGCTAGGCGGCCATATTAAAAAATATAGAATTTTAGCGGACATTTTCTAAGTGCTTTATTATGACATTTTTGTACTGGGCTATACCAAAAGAAAAAATCGTTCTTGTTTTCTGTCTCGCAGATTGATATATTAAAATTTGAAAGTTGGTTAAAATTTCATCCTGTATTACGACATTGGAGGTTGTTTACAAAATCACAATACACCGGCATCGGCAGCAGTTTTATATCAAGTGTATAAATGATTATAAAACAAAACAATCACGACATACCTGTCTCACCAGTTTATTTGTAAAATATTCAGTAAGGACAAGTCTGAGAGTACCTACTTCGTCGCCAAGTTTAAAATGGATTTCAAAGAAAAAAGAAAAAGATAAGTAAAAGACAAATCGAAAACTAGTGGCTGCTAGCTACCTATTATAGAATAAATAAATAAAACTACGAATAATTTATGTAAAATTACCTTTTTAATATTACTCGTATTTATTATTTTCACGTATTGAGAAAACATGAGTGTTAATTATTTCAATTGAATAAACTCAAAAAATTTGCAATGCAATTGATTGTCATTGATGCCGGTAACTTTATACCGCGTATTTAAACACAATCTAAATTAATGCAAATAATAAAAGAATAACCGAAAGGAAATTCGGATCGAAATGTAAATGTAAAATTTCAGAAAAGGAACAAGCTAAAACTACATACTACTAATTAACCCCTACTAGTATAAGATCTCACCATACAACGAACTTCACCGAGCTGGTTATTGGATGAAAAGTATTTTATATGCAATTAAATATGCCAATAAATATATTGCAAATGGGTTGACTAAAAAAATTCAGTCCAGAGTAGAATTGTTAAAATTTGACAACCGAATTTCAGGTCTGGTTTTTCGCATTCAACCCTATACCACCGTGTTCATAATTAAATAATATTTATTTGCATTTAACTTTATTTAATTAACCAGACCGGTGCAAGTTACTAGTATCGATTTACCTGTTTATACCTGCCTACTCAAGGGTTGTGACGGGAAAAAAATAGTCAACCTAACGTTTGCATATTCTATGGGCTTCATACTTTTGATTGGTATGGAATTTGTCTATTAACCAAACCAGTAAAAAAATAAAAAAAATTTTAAAAAAAAGTTAATTAATGATCAAATGGCAACCCATCTGTAATATATTTGTAATTATTGGCATATTTTAATTGAATAGAAAATACTTTTCATCTAATAACGAGCTCGGTGAAGGTCGTTGTATGGTGGGATCTTGACTATACCTACGTATACGTTTTTAATTTATACAATATTTATGGAACCCTACAAACAAGTTATACAGGTCTGAGGTATTTCAAAAGTGTCTTTATGGTTTCCAATTTCTTTTGCCGAGTATAAACAGGGGATGAATGCAAGCTAGCGTGATAATAGTGCGGAGATAAGGTGTAACAAACACACACAAAGAGATTGAGGGTTCCTTTGCGCATGAGTGCTTTAACTGCGGTCTTAAATAGGGCACAAACAAACGCAACAACATTTCTTCGCGGCAATAGTGGGGAGAAACTTTTATATAACCACAATTGATTTTAAAGGTTTTTTATTATTATGGCGTGCCTGATAGAAAGCTTTTCAAAATCTTGGGTTCGATCTTATTATGATCAAGCGCAACTAGACTAGTAATAGTTTAGTTAGAATAAGGTGATTATAGTGTAGCCTAAAATTGAGCGCCATACCTCTCATCCTACTTAATCATCTAAACGTTATAAAAATGTTTTATTGAAAAATTAACTAAGTACGTAAGTACCACCTACTGATCTTTGAAATAAAATTAGTTCTCCTTGTGTAGGTTGGATTTTTCCTTCACTTTTCGTTTTATTTTTTCGGTGCCTAGGAATTAAATATTTAAAGTTAAGAGGGCAATTCTTATTTGTAAATTTTATCGGGTACATCCTTCTATCTTCATGGCTAATATCCACTTATAGGTACGTAGAGAATGTCGATTATTTGCCATCAGAAAAAATTAAGATTGTTAATATTGAGAGTGGTGAGTGAGTAGCTAATTTATTTAATAGTTTCTGAATTTAAACAAACGCAACCAATCACGCAACATTAATTTTAAAAAATCATTTGTTTTCTCTAAAGATAGCGTTCGTGTTTATTAGAAATTTAACAGATATATTTGGCAGGCTATTTCGTATCCCACCGCTGGGCATAGGTTTAAGACTGCACGGTATAACGTGTAGTTCACACGGGCAGGGCTTCGGGCAAAAAGCTAGTATTCTACAACTTAATTCATTCCAAATTGAAAAAATATTGCTTGAATATTGTGGTGTTCTCTAAAAAAGGTCAACAACGCGTTAAAATTTCGGAAAACATCGCAGATGTTCTTTTGGCTGCAAACACGCCATTCCGGGTCATAAATAATACGCGGCTGTACAAAAATGCTAACCCTTCATTGCCTCTTCCTTTTACGATTCGGTGAAATGAAATAAAATATGTGCGCGCCAAAACAAAGGGCGCATGTGCAAAATGACAGGGCCACACGACTTCCAAGATGGCCGCACTAAAAAAGAAAACTATAATTTCGCATTATGTAACACTCGGAAGAGTTGCCTGACGGGATTCGAATGCAGGCTTGGTTTAAAAATAACTCAAGGTTAGCACGCAGGCGGTTTGAGGAGGGTCCCTTTGTGAGATCAAGGTCCACCAGTTTTGCGGGATGCCTATAGCCAAACCTACATAATAGGTATTATACATATACCTACGATGCGCTTGGGCAGTTAGACAAATAATGTTGGATTGGAACCGCCTCTATACATTTTAATGTCAGACCCTCAGGGCACGTATATAATTGTTTTTCGCAGTTTATCGTAGTTCCTAGACCATTCATTCGTTAATTATTCGATTTATAAACAACTGATATTATAATCGCAATTAAATTGCTAAAATATCATATAAAGTATATAAATAGCCCTTTCATCTTAACTGACTGTCAAACATCTGTAAAGATGTTTCTTCCGGTTGTTATGAGTGCAAAACTATATTTGATGAAACAACGCTGGCTTACAGCGATAAGAATATTATGCATGCTTGAAAAATTTACGTCTGTGACGTAGTGTCTCTGTGGCTAAATGGTAAAGCGCCGCGCCCGGTATGCGAGATGATGCGGGTTCGAGTCCCGCCTGAGACATAATTATTCAAGTTTATATAGGTAGGTACTGATACTATAATTGCAATTGAATTGCTAAAATATCATATAAAAAACACTGACATTTTATTTTATTAACCACACAGACGTAGTTGTTGTTGCGTAAGATTTAATAAATCAATTGCACTCTATAGGATCGCGCACTCAATTATGATTGTTCCGATTCTCAGCTCTTGGTTATTTTGATCTCTTGCGTTAAATATATTTACGATTAACATTACAGAATGTTGTTATGTAGGTACTTAACTTAATTATTTAACGAGATCAAAGACCAAAAATTTATGCACCTTTTTGTATTTTTATGTTATGTATTTTTCTTGTCCCTAGCTACTCTGCTGCTCTCTCCACTGTAAATCTATATCTATACTAATATTATAAAGCTGAAGAGTTTGTTTGTTTGTTTGAACGCGCTAATCTCAGGAAGTAGGTATTGGTCAGATTTAAAAAAAATATTTTTGTTTCGGATAGTCCATTTATCGAGGAAGGCTTTAGGCTATATGTATAACATCACGCTGCGACCAATAGGAGCGAAGCATGAGTGAAAAATGATGCAAAAATAATCGCGATCATAGTAACGGAAATTGACGCAGACGAAGTCGCGGGGAACAGCTAGTAATAAATAAATGTGGACAACATCACATACATTGGCTTTTTTACTTGTAAACATTCCCCTGATATTTAGTATCACTTTTATCTTTAGTATTTATTTCAGGTGTCTCTTTATTTATTACCTGAAACCAAACATTATTTAGGTCCCAGTTGGCTAAGTAGTTATTATTAATAAACGTCGCTTCAACTATCTAAATTGGTCTGGATTATGTGTCATCAATATTTAAGAAAATAACCAAACAATATCGTGATTATTTTAATAAAAGAATAACAATATAAACATTTCACATAAAGACAGTTAAAAAATCAGTTAAAATCAGTTTTATTTCTGCAAATAGGCCCCAGGAGGCACTTTTACACGTCCCAATTTAAACCTACCACTGCTTCGGGACAAGTCTGGGCTAGTGCCGAGAAGAAGCAGCGCAAGAAACTCGGTCACTATTGTCAGCCTCTTTTTAAATACATTTTTACAAGGTAAGGTAATTTTTACAAGGATTAAGCAAGTAGGTACGAGCTGGGACAATTTAATGCCATACATTTCTATCATTTAAATAATCATTGACAGTGTAATAGCCCTTTTACCTTAAAATTACTTTGACATACGATGTAAGTTTATGTACAGGGAGTTCAGCAATACCCTGTGGTAATTTGTTGAAAATACGAATACAATTTCCCATAAACGATTTTCCTACTTTTCGCAGTCTGAAGCCTGGAACGGCAAGTTTATCTTTATTTCTGGTATTGAAATTGTGTAAGTTACTTTTCTTAAGAAATAAATGTATGTTCTTATGACGACACGACTTTAAACGAAATATTTTATTTTGGAGGTACCCGTTATAGGACGTTGTATGTTGTATTACTTGTATTCATAAGAAAGGTTATCATAAGGCTAGCCAGTGAACAGACAAACAGTCGCCTTTTAATTTGCTCACTTTTAATAACCAATTACCCACCACGATCGTATAAAAGTTAAGTACGTAAAAACAATAACATACTTACATACAAGAATTAAAAAACACAAAACAGGTTCTGCGCAATACTTACTATTATAGCATATTTGTGTATACACGCGACCCTACTGACAGACTTATTTTTTCATTTCATTATAGCTTTTATGACTAAGGCATAAGACGATAGGGCGAAGTGTGCCTGTATGCCTTTATTCAATGCCTAATACGCAAAATTACAACACAACAACAAGTAACGTCGGCCGCATAGTAAAAGTACTTGTGTAGGTACTTAATTTGTTCAAGTTTCTGGATTCCAATAACAATTCATTTTGAGGCTGCATCGCTTTGTTAATAATGAAAATGCATAACTTTAATTGAAGCCACAACAGTTTACTTACGGTCTTTAGCAGTTTTTGTTAGTTTGAATTTCGAACGAGGTTTAGAACAATGTGTAGGTATTATTACGTATAAGACGATGTACCTATTCACATCACGTGTGATGCCGGCACATGAAAAGAAAAGCACCATACCTTTTCTTCCCATGCGTGTCGATAGAGGCGACTAAAGAAGTAGTACCATTGCCCAACTTTGAGTATATTGCTCAACGATTACGATCACCAACACGCCTGCCAAGCGTGACAATTATAGAAAAGTTCTCATTGATCAGAGGTCTGTGTCCAGCAATGATATTACAAATAAATAGATATGTTATGTTCATATTAAAATGCGTTCGCAAAACGCCACGGCGCTGCACGATGACAGTTACATAGATTAGGAATTGTAACCAAAATCAGACAGTACAAATATTTAAGAGTAGGTAGAAAATAGAGAGAAATAAAACAGGTTGTATTTGTGTTATATGAAAAATTTTTTTTACTATGTAGTAAGTACGTAACATAAAACATACATTGGAATTATGAGAGTTACACAAGTTAGAATTTTTAACAGAAATATTTATGTACAATTTTAACAAAAAGATATTACACAATTACATCCAGTCTGATTCACTTCGTTGCTTTCGCACTATTGCAATTCACTCTTCTTTTCTAACTTCATTACAAGGAAAGCTAGAAAAACAATCGTGAATAGTAAATCTTAACACTGACGGGGTACTTACGTTTCATATTACTCCTACTACTCCAGAACTTTAACATAACGGTTGAAACCACAGAACATGGAAAAGGGTTAGAAAGGCGATGTTGGCGGGGCAGGCACGCCACAGAGGTTATGAGCAAATGCTATTACTTCTGCCGAAACGTGAGCACTGTGATTGGTTAGCGCTCTTTGTACTAGTTTACGTGTAGTGGGACGCAAGCGGCGACATCGGTTCTCATACAATTGGCGCATGACAGCCGTTCTAATCTTTTTCCATGTTCTGTGGTTCAAACTATCAAAGTACTTACTTTAATATTGAAGAATTTCATTAAAATTATTTTTAAATAAATACCACTATGTGTGCTATGGTATGATTAACTCGTCATATTGATACCTAAATTGTCGCATCTGAATTTTTAATCTATGGCGTCGTCTTAGCACTTACAAAGAAACTTAAAAATTAAAAAACACGTAGTATAAAACAAATATTTTTATAAACTTACATGTGATATGTGATCCCTTGAGATTTATTCATTTTAGCACAATAATTTGTGCAAAATCGAAATACACAAGACGGCATTTTTCAAATTTTTGTTAATCTGTCACTGTGACTCGCTCTGAAGCTTGTTTGACGCAAACTGATTGAGACATGTTACAATTGACTCAAAAAGACTTCTTAACTTAAGCCGCGAAGTAACATATCTATTTCTTTGTAATATCATTGGCGTCCAGGAATGGACTGATATGAGTTGTCGATGATGATGACTTAATATTCTGATCAAGTGATCTAGTCATTTACATTTTATAGTGACATCGCTAACATACTTACTCTGTAATATCACCCCAACTCGTGTCCTTACAGATAGGTTCTTACTTTTGTCGTTCAAAACAAAATTCCTTGTTAATTTGCAGCTAAAACACTCTTTTATGATGCCGTGTGTACTACCAAGTGCAAACAAAACAAAAAAAAAACTTCTTTCGCCAAGACCTTGAACGGAACTGAGCAGATGTGTGTGCGTGCACCTGCCCATATTATGCGGTGACCTATAAAAGTAATAATTTCATAATTTATTCCCCGACAATCATCCCTTAGATGTGGGTCAAAATAAAAAGGGGGCTTTAGGGATCCGTGCGTGTTATAGAACTATCACAGCTATCTTATATGATGAGTATTTTTGAGGTCATTATGGTTTAGAAATTTGAAGTTGTTTTGTGTGTTTTACTATCATTATTTTTGACACATCTTCTGTTTCTACTTCATTAAGTCTCAACATATGTATATTTAACCAACAATTATCAAGTTTTTATAGCTCAGATGCAAAATCTTTATGAGTCTCTATTATTTATACACTGCAGAACATAGACATTCGAAAGAAGTGACAGCAGTTCTAATTTTGAATTTGGATCTGGCTGCGTAGTGCTGTTCTATACATATACTTATCCTCTCCTCCCCAGTCCCCAGACGTTATTTTTCAGATATTGTGCTTCATAGGTAGCATAATTTGTTGTTATTCATACAACTGTGTGTTGTGATTAGAAATTAAGTCATGCTCAGTCATATGTTGTCATATGGTGCTCACTTAGAATAGCAATACCTTGTTGTCCCATGGGCAGCAGTTCCTTCTCTCCAACATCGCATAATTACGATCACTAACCCGCTGCCAAACGTGGCGAATGTGGCAAAATCCTTCTTATGAAAAGGCCTATCTCCAGTTGTTGTTACCTAAATTTTACAATAGATTATATCTTTGGAAAATTCTGGTGTATTGTTGTGTCTGTTCGCTATCTCATTATGACTGTCGGGAGTGACTCAAAAAATGTTTACGCTTACCTGAATGGCGTAGCAGACGTTTAAAAATAACTTCGATACCTATAAGGAAACCGATTTATGTTGATAATATTATGAGTGTTATTGCGTCGTGAGTTATTAAACTATTTACTAACTTGACCCTTCAGATGTTTCAAAGACAAGTGCTAGTGTGAAAAAAGAATGCATAAAATAAGATGTACCTACATTAATCTTTCTTAGGGCTGTTTTTTCAATGGTCAGACAAAAGGTATCTTTTGAATTAAATATTAGATGACTAATTTAAAAAGTCAACTAGAAATTCTATAACTCCTTAACTGATTGTCATATTTAAACTGGTCCTCTTATATTTTATACAACATATAACTTTTATCTGACCATTGAAAAATCAGCCCTTAATTACTATAATAGCCTATATCAGCCCACGGCTGAATATTATCATCATCATCACCAGCCTATACACACAGTGCATTTTCAACAGTGTTTTTTTTTAATATTAATTTTTGATTTAGACTTTTAATTTTGTATTATGCTATGACGCGCGCAGAAGAATTATTTTGCTGCGTGGGGTCTCGGTTGAATGGACCTTACACAGCTACATCTGTGCGCTTCACAGCGTAATTTAAAATAAATAGCCAAACCAATATTTTATATTTTTACAAAAAAAAATTGTAAAAAAATTGAAATAACACTGCCAAGATATGCTTCTTTTTTTTAATAATGATTATATAACGTGGGCTTCGTTTTACAGTTAGTTTAAAATGCACCGTGTATATTTATAACATAAAATATAACTGTTGTCCGTAAGTTTTTGTAAGAGACAAAATAAGTTGGCAAAATGGGTTGCTAACGTAAAAAACATACTCTTGAAATTCTAATGTTTGAAAAACCTAATGCTGATAAAACGCCATGTTTCGCTTTCACAGCACGGACATTTCACAGCTAGCACTTACATCTATTAAACTGTCTCGGACTACGGAACCTTACCCCATTTATGCAATTGTTACTGTCTACATGCTTGACCAATGTACAAAGTAAGTACTTGTTTTTTTATTTGCGTCGCATCCGCTTCGCTAAAGGAAATGGGGGCTTTATTTAAAATGTACAACTGCAGCTATTTTTTACCAGCCCTTGTAAGGCACGAAATACTTACTCTGCCTACAATAGAAGTTAGTGCAGAGGGTTTGTGAGATTTCACCATAAATACCTGAAAAATATTGCTTGTCGATAGGGTTAGACAGTTCGTGATTTTATGTATAAACTATCTATTGGTCGCGATTCCGTTCCGAGGATTTATGTAATACAAATGCGATACATAATTTAAATGTAACAAACCAACATTTTTATCGCACAGAAACCGTTATTTTTTGCGATTAAAAAGGTAGCGTAAATGTATTGAGCCAGACCATTCTCTAACTCCATGTTCAATAACAACCAGATTTGTTATTCCACTTTGTCGTGATCGAGTAACAAATGGTAACAAACATCCATTCAATCTTTCACATATATAATATTAATAAGAATAGGTATGGGGTGAAATACATTAAAACGATGGAATCGAAATCGAATTCAGGAACACCATTTAAAGGTTATGAAAGGACTGACTTAATGATTTTTAGTCTAATATTAGTTTTACAACAGTTGTTGTAATGCTTTGATTTTAAATGCGATACAACATGCATAAGTCACTTTAACCGTTCTTATAATACTGATCACTTTGATTTTAAATCATTAACTTAAAGCAACATCTAACATAAACATAACATAAGGAAGTGACCTGTGGAATGCTCATGTCTTGCTTAGTTTAAAAAAATCGGTAGGTAAAGTAATGGACCCGATACTATGGTTTAGTTAGAAGATAGAGACCTGTGATAGAGACACACACGCTAGACAACACACATTGCAGGAAGCAATCTGAAGTATATCGATACTGAAACCAATGAGTAAATATCTAAGGTGTCCAAAATAGATGAAGAATAGAATAGAATAGGTTTTTATTGCAGTAAATGTGGTACAAAGAGATGAAACAAAATACATGGCTGCTCACATTTAGCCAGAAAACAATGGCATGCAATAAGTGAGAGAGATTAACAATTAAATTAAATTATCAACAAATAAAAAATAGAACAAAATAAAAGCACAACAAAAAATAATTATAGAATACAATAGGATTGATTATTAAATTAATAACAATTAATTCATTCACTCACATTTTACAATTGATAAATTCATTCACACTATAAAAACATTTCTTACTTAATAATTGATACAAAGAATATTTGAACTTTTTTATAGGTAAGATTTTCATGTCATCTGGCAACTTATTAAATAATTTTATTGACATAAAGAAACAGTTCCTTCGGCAACCCTTCGTTGAACAAGATGGTATCACCAAACGATTTGGATACCTAGTTCGAAAATTACAAACCTCATGCTTTTTTTTAAATAAATGTATATTATTTTTTGTGAAAACGCATAATTCAAATATGTACATACAAGGTAGTGTTAATAGATTAAGTTCTTTAAACAATGGTCGGCAGGAATCCACAGGATCAGAACCACATATAGCCCTGAGACACTTTTTCTGTATTAAAAATGCACGATCAACGTCGACTGAGTTCCCCCACAAAATAAGCCCATACCTCAAAACAGAACACACAAAACCATGATACGCAGTGAGCGCTGTTCTCGGATTACTAAGCTTTGCAAGGCGGTATAATGCAAAAGTAAATCTGTTAATTGTTTTACAAACGTTGGAAACTTGATCTTTCCACGTTAGATTACTATCCAAATCGATACCAAGGAATTTAGCACTTGTACACTCTGCGATTTGACCACCATCATGCCCCACAGATACCATTTGGGGACTCCCGTTTCTGTTGTAAAATTGCAAAAATTTTGTTTTTGATATATTAAATGATAAATTATTATATTTGAGCCAATTAATTACATTTATAATAGTATTATTAATTTCATATTCATAATCATTATTTGGATTTTTATTGATAATTATAGAAATGTCATCCGCAAACAATGTACACTGATAGTCCGTCACAAAAGGAAGGTCATTTACATACAAGATGAACAGTAAAGGTCCCAGAATGCTTCCCTGTGGTACTCCATAGCTATTACACTGGTACTGCGATTTAAAAGTTGTTAGATGAAGAGATTTGTCAATCCTTTCAATTTCAACCCTTTGTACTCTCTTGCTTAGATATGATGCAATCCAACTAAGCGAAATCCCACGCACTCCGTATTTCTCTAATTTTTCAAGTAGAGTTGTGTGACACACGTGATCAAAAGCTCTACTGAGGTCAAATAGGATCACACTGACAGGAACACGTTGATCCATAAGAGATGAAACCCGATGACGACATTTGAATTCTTTATTAACACCCATGTTTGTGTGTCCATATTATTATGTCCGTGACTAATTATACTAACTATTAATTAGTGACCCCACTGTATCTGTTCCAATTATTCTAACTTTAGTCAACCATATCAACCGTTGGGAAAAATTTGTAAAAGTTTAATTACTTAATTAATAGCAAAAACTTAAAAGCCCGCTTATCGTCCACCGATTTATTACTCTAGTAGAGTGTGAATTGTTAAATAATAACAAAATAGAGTGTTAACAAAAAAAATTATCGTGGTGTAAGTACATCATGTATCTTAAAAGTTTTGGCATATTACCTATAACAGAATATGATTGTGCTGATACGAAAGAAACATGGGAGAAAAAGAAAGACCAAATTCTAGATCCTCTTAAATTAATAAACCGTCCTTTTTTGGGAAGGTAACAATTATTAAGCACATCATTATTATTTTCCCTCATGGTTTGTTTACCTACATATGATAGTGCCAAATTTTATTTATAATCTATACTTAACTGTTTTAAAGATACTTTCATTGACTCTTTAGCTTTAAGTGCAAACAAGTTGACAGCCAATAAATATTTTTGCAGCGAAAGTAATTAATCAACTTTCTTAAATCATTATACCTAAATTACATCATATATTTTATCACACATTTTGGAACTTAAATAATGTCATGCATTTTACTTCTATTCAATTCAGATCAATTCAAAGGTCACACAGATGGACATTGAATGCTTTTATACAAAGGAATAACTTGCTTATACTTGTTAGTGCTGAGACGCAGTATTTTTGCCAACGCCATGCGATTGCGCATTTTCATTTTGACTCTTATACTTCGAATGCAAAGGTTGAGAATCGGTCGATGTTACGTTTATGAAACGTATTTACGAATGGTCACAACAATTCGGCCACTCGAAACACGTGTTCAAATTACGTCTCCCTTATGCACCTATCACCTGGTGAAGTAAGTACAGCAAAAATGGGTCACACGTTCCCTAGTAGTTTCTTTATGCCCTCCCGTCCCTCCAGCCTTGAACTGGTTGAGGAAAGGCCCTTTATACTATCCCTTATTAACACACGTGCGCTCTTTGAGAATACACTATTATGAATGGCGCGTTTGATTTACCCGATTATTCCTTAGGGTGATGTAAGAAGTGTATTGTAGGAAATAAAAACGATTATGCCCGCAGTGAGCGGATGCGTGTGTTTCTCACCGATTCAATGCGTAAACAAGATGTTTGTAAGGATTTTTCTGTTGTTATCATTCTGCGTAGTTTTTTGTTAGCACCTGAGATCCTTAGCAATAAGGCTTAACTTACTTGGCTAGAGGCTGTACCTCCTTACAGTTGTGTGGAAATAATTTTTATTGGTTTTAACTTTTCTTACATTTTTGTATAACTCTTATAATACAGGAATTGTAATTCCGAAGAATTTTAATCGTTTTAGCGTAATTTAGATTTTAACTCTGAGTACTCTAGCTAGTTGTAGCACTTGTAGCACAGCACTCTACCTTTGGCCCGCAGATTTTTTGGATTTTGGCATCACTTCATTGAATTTGATTGGGTACCTATTTAGTACTTTTCGGGTTTAATTAATAAGTTCATGCACTAGATATCGTGGTTCTGACTTCATACAAATTATGGAATGACTTAGTCATACTTTAGCTACCTATATCCAACTAGTGATTTGAAGTTTTTTTAGCAAATTTAAATGCTTCCGCCATAGAGCGTTTAGACTTTTTGAAAAAAGTTTTTGTTTGATCGGATAGTAGGTACCTACGTATTGGTATTATCTTATCTGTGTTATTGGTATAGCTCAAAATTGTCACAAGATAGTATTAATAGTAATACAAAAGGTAGAACAAGTAACTAAAATTAAAAAAAAAAACGTTTTTTACAAAAAGTTTTCTTTCCGTCCTGCAGTTTTTTTCCTTTCAAATTTAACAATAAATGCAGAAATGTTCCAGCGAACACGTAATACTGAGATAAATATGTATTTTTATGTGTCACAGTTGTGTACAATGTTTAAGTCACGTAGTCTGGGTCATCGGAAAAGATGGAGTTATTTTTCAATTCATCTCAAAAATAATATATTATTAACTTATACAATTTCTACAATCGCTATCTTTAAGGAATTTTTTCACCACCTCCGTGGCGGAATGGTGAACACACAGGTTATCAAGGTGTCGCCTGCTCTGAGGTTCCGGGTTCCATACGGGTCAATGTAGAAAAAAGGTTTGTTTACCTACATTTATGATAGTGCCAAATTTTATTTAAAATCTATAACTGTTTTAAAGTTACTTTAATTGACTCTTTAGCTTTATGTGCAAACAAGCTGACAGTCAATTGCAGTCAATAAATATTTTTGCAACGAAAGTAATTAATCACCTTTCTTAAATCATTATACCTAAATTACATCATATACTCGTATTTTATTACACATTTTGGAACTTAAATTATGTTATACATTTTACCTTTGTTTCTATTCAATTTAAAGGTCACACAGATGGACATTGAATGCTTTTATACAAAGGAATAGCTTGCTTATACTTGTTAGTGCTGAGACGCAGTATTTTTGCCAACGTCATGCGATTGCGCATTTTCATTTTTACTCTTATACTTCGAATGCAAAGTTTGAGAATCGGTCGATGTTACGTTTATGAAAAGTAGAAAAAAGTGTTTTTATCCATTTTCTCAGGTCTGGACTCTGGGTGTATGTGGTACCTACCTTTGTTTTTCTGATTTCCAAAATACGAGTGCTTCAAATAGTTACTCAAATTGGGATTCAAAAAATATACATAAATATGTATACACCGTGCAATTTTTTTACTACAAATATTTTTAGAAAAATTTTAATTTTTGATTCAGACGTAATTTTGTACCACGCTGTCACGCGCCCAGACGTATTATTTTGCTGCGGCGGGGTCTCGGTTAAATGGACCTCACACAGCTGCATCTGTAGGCGTCACAGCGTGTTTCAAAATAAATAACTGAACCGATATTCAATATTTGAATAAAAAATTTTTTTTGTAAAAATAATCAAATAACATTGCCAAGATGTTATACATAATGGTTACATAACGTGGGCTGCGTTTTACAGGTGGTTAAAATTGCACGGTGTATAATACGTGATTGTTCACATTTAATCATTCATATATACTGAATTGGGAAATTATTGATTTCTCATACAGATTTTCAACCTCCTTTTCATCCCCTTATAGGATGATTTATAGGTAAAAAGTATATTTTGTCACGGGACTCAAATTACGTCCATATTTCTATCGAAATTGGTTCTGCGGTTTAAGTGTAAAGATGTATCAGACAGTCAGACAGACACATCATCATCATCATCATCATCAGCCTATCACAGTCCACTGCTGGACATAGGCCTCTCCAATTGCACGCCACTTAGGTCGATCCTCGGCTTCTCGCATCCAGCTCCTGCCAGCCACCTTACGCAAATCATCACTCCACCTAGCCTGAGGGCGTCCTACACTACGTTTGCCGAGACGCGGTCTCCACTCAAGAACTCGTTTACCCCAGCGGTTGTCGGTTCTGCGGCTAATATGGCCAGCCCACTGCCACTTCAGCTTGCTAATCCGGTGGGCTATGTCGGTAACTTTAGTTCTCTGCCGGATCACCTCATTTCTGATTTTATCCCTAAGAGAAACTCCGAGCATAGCTCTTTCCATAGCCCGTTTAGCGACTTTGAACTTGTGGACTAGCCGTACCGTCAGTGTCCACGTTTCGGCTCCGTATGTCATGACGGGTAGGACGCACTTTCGTCTTGCTGCATTGGAGGTTATGCCCATAATCGCCACGCTGGGCAGACGGGTTGGCGATAACAGACAGACACACTTACGATTTAAAAATTTGCAATATTAGTATGAATGTGTAAGATGTGTAAGATGAAAACCTGACTTAAGTGTAACTCTAAGTTACTCAGTGGTCATCATCATCATGGCTAGCGATCAACTTCTGGCTGGATATCACCTTCTTTATCGTTTCGCTCTTGGCAGAGCGGTCGTGCGAGGTACAGGCCTTACTCCGCAACACAATGTCCCGTAGTATATTCGAATCCACCTGTACCTACCCCTCATACCAACGTCTTACGGCCATTTCCAATAACCTATCTATCTGCAGTTTTGGGCTATCGGAGATAGAAAACAACTTCTGTCTTTGTTTCTCTGGACGGCAAAAACAGAGATAGAAACTGTTTCCTATCTTCGATATGGCAAAACTGAAGATAGATAGGTTATTGGAAATGGCCGTTAAAGTATCGGAAAGAGACAGATATATCTGTAAATACGAGCTTCGTGTTGCAGAGTAAGGCATCTGATCTGCACACCGTTCGATCCTTCCTGCTGGAATAGGAGGATTTAGCCTTTACGCTACGCGTGGCAAGAGGGTTGGCAATTGCAGGTTAGCTAATAAGGCAGAGGCTTAGAGCATGCAGAGGACTTGCTGCTGCCGGTTTCACCTCACCGTCACCGTCACCTCTTACGACAGCCTTATGACATATTTTAGCACTATTAGCACCAATTATAAATTAAAGCCTCTGATTTGCTTCAAATTTTACTTCATCTAAGTATTCGAATGTATTGTATTGTTATACATATGTATTGCTCTTGTACATGTTCAGTGGAGACCGCGTCTCGGCAAACGTAGTGTAGGGCGCCCTCAGGTCAGAATGAGTGATGATTTGCGCTAGATGCTGTGGATCGACCTATGTGGCGTGCATCTGGAGAGGCCTATTTCCAGCAGTGGACTAAGATAGGCTGATGATGATGATGATAATGATGAATTATTCGAATGAACGAAATGAATGACGTTTTTCTACTTCTTTAGATCTTATAAAATGTAAAGTAAGTATACCTAAGGTTGGTCACCAAAGAAATACAATATTTTTTTATCTACCTAAATAAAACCGTGTGAAATAAATGAATAAAATAAATAAAAACGAGCGAGTGTGACCTAAACTTCTTTATATTGCCTGTGACCGTAATTATTGTGACAGTTTAACATAGCTAACGTACAAAAAATACGTCTCACTAGGTAACGTAATAATAAAAATTACTATATAATCGTCGTAATTGCCTTATCTGAATATTCCAAACGTATATTACCTGTATAGCACACATAATAATATGAAAACATTGACCGATAAGACCAGTCGTGGGGACGCGTGCGTGACTTGAGTCTGGTAAGTTGAAACTGGTGACAGGTCATCTCATATTAATAGGTATAATATACAGGTTTAATTACAGGTATAACAGTTACATAAAACTCTCATAAAAATAGGCTTTCTCTTTCTCAAAAAGAGATTCTTTCATCGTTATGAGGATTTAGTGGCAAGAAAGACTGTTGTTCTGGTCTACCTATACATATAGGATACTTTGCAAGATATTCGCTTCAGACTTGCATCACATACCTATTATGACGAGAAGGATGCTATTTTATTTGATGGCATCACACAGAAACATAATAATATCTTTGTACCACTTGTGTCACATTGGATTGCCAAAGGAAGTACCAAATAGGTATTCTTAACTGTGATAATGATAAGTTAGTTGGGAGTTTTTTAATAGAAACTTGTCTTAGTAGTCGTAAAAAATATGCACATTGAATGAAAGTAACAAATAGCTGGAAAATATTTTTTAAGCTTTACTTACTCCTATTATTATCGTCTTAATTGTGTAATAAGAAACCTTGATAAAATCGTTTCAACTAGCAATCAAACGTTTAACCAGTAATTAGGTACGTCGGGAGAAACCGATACACTTAAGTATGTACCTACCTACTACTTTTCTCTTGTTACGTTATCGATCTCCAAGCGTTAAAGTTATTCGCTACAACCTATTGATAGTTAAACAAAAAGAGGTTTAACGAATACTCATACAACTGAATCTAGTTGAATTTTCTTATTAGCTCTCGTATTGTGTGTGAAGTTGCTAGTGTTGTATTGCATACACTGCTAAAAATCAAATCAACGCAATCGCTGGGTGCTGCAGCCAAAAAGCACGCATAATAGTGCAACGCCGCATCGACTGCTGCCGCCGCTTCGCCGGCGCTCCCGCTTCCTCGCGAAAGTGAAAATTCGCCGGCACTTTCTCCCCACCCGTCTCCCGTCGCGGCGTGCGGCGTCGCCCCGCCCCTCGCTGCACCCCCGCCCGCGCGCCGCAAGGTCAGCCCTGGCCCCGCGTGCAGGCGGGTGGCGGCGGCGCGGCGACGCGCTGCGCTCTTGAAATTTCGCTTTCGTTCACTCGCGGTTATTAGTCGGCCGCGCGCGCTCCGGCAAGCATGTGTCTCGCGTGACGCGCTCCACTACTTCGCGGCACATTCGATTTCGTTGGCAAGCAACTTGACCGCGGCATGGCACCGCGCCGGCAAGGCGCCACCGGCGAACGGGAGGCGGAAGACACTCGCGGGTGCTGCGTCCCTGGCGAGTGCCTAAGGCCTAGGGAGCCGGTGCGCATTGAGGACGCTATCCGCGTGCTATGCAACAATGACACGTGCGCCATCGGCCGGTACATGCACAAAGAATGCTTCGAGCAATGGGAAGGCGGCGTGCTCGCTTATCTGAAATCCTGCGGCCGGGCCCGGTCATGGTCCGAAAGACAGCGGCATCAGAATCTTTGGACGAAGAAAGGGTACGATCTGGCTTTCAAAGCCTGCGGCTGCCGTTGTGGACGCGGGCATTTGAAGAAAGATCTTGACTGGGCGCCTCCAGGGGCGGCAGTGAGGGCTGAAGAGGAGAAGAAGCGACGTAGGCGGACGAGGTCCGGCCGCACGCCAGCGGCTGCCGACGGGCGTACCAGGGCGTTCAGCCTGTCAAGCTCAGGGTCTTGCTCGCCGCCATCCGCACCTTCTGAACCATCAGCCAGCCCGACCCATGCTCCCTCACATACAGTCATGCCGACCAAGAGAAACTCAAAATCAGAAATTGTTTCCGATAGAGTCAGGTATGAAAACTTTTTACTACTAATGTATATTTTTCTTATCGGAATCTTATTAGTTAACTTCTCTAAAAATTTTCGCGTACCAAACTGATGTGGTAAAATTATTACGTACCTACTACTACTACCGGGAATTTTGAAATTGATCTGAATAATAACTTGTTTTTTTTATCGGCATTTAATTCATTGGACTTGTTCGAACATGATACGTTTTTATTTACATTTGCTACATCACCACAAATCACAATGGGTGTGTCTGTGTTATCATTACCACAAAATTAGCGTAGGTACCTACTATTGTGCGTTGTCTGTTTTATTGTTTAAGTAGTTCTTCCAGCTAGTCTTACCGGCTTTAAAATGTGACATTTGACTGGTTGTTTAACTTAATAAAATCTTATTCTATTACACATTTTATTGCTTTAATTTGCATTCGAGCGATAAACT
The DNA here is from genome assembly GCA_949315895.1 of Anania crocealis. NCBI lineage: Eukaryota > Metazoa > Arthropoda > Insecta > Lepidoptera > Crambidae > Anania > Anania crocealis. The sequence goes on from OX438856.1 coordinate 7,806,696, forward strand.
GTAGTCGCGGAAGTCATCATACTCTGTTGTAGACGCTGTAGTCAAATTTAAATATAAACTTAATTAGTTTCTGAACCTGTACCAACTAATAATGTTAGAAATGTGTTTATAATGCAAGTCTCGGTTGTTTATATCATATCGAATAGTCCAACATAATTGGCGGGAACGGGTTAGGTTCTTAGTGAGGGCCCCGGACAGGTTTTAAAACCGGCTGGTTCACTCTGCTATCTTTTTAGATATGAGAGTTGCACCCAGACCCGGGATTAGCAGGATCGCGTTCTAATCATCATTTATTAAATATCTAACATATCTAATATCTAATATATGCTTAAATAGGCATACTCAAACATTAGGTAGGAACATAAATTTAAAGACAGTTTTAAACTAAATACTTACTTATACGGTTGCCTACCTACGCGTGCCGCATCACAGCGCGTAGGAGCCGTATTGCACTGTAAATAAAAATAATAGTCTTAACTAATCCCGCAGTTAATTGCTTTAAGGAAAATTGAACAATTTCTACCCTAAGAATTATTCTATGATGTTGGCGCAAATTGTACGTCTCCTTAGCATTCATATTCTAACTTAAAAAGTGAGCAATCACTTACTTTTTGGGTCCCATCAAATAGGTAATAAATAAAAAATTGTTTTAATAAAACATTAAACTATTTTTTATTTAATAAACCTTCAGCAAAAAGTATGAAATACCTAGGTACCTACCTATTTCATTATAGGTACCTACTCTTACTTATATGCAGAATTTTGTTAAAAGTTTCAATTTAATATTATTTTGTTGCTTATCATAACTTAATCGTAATAAATCACACAAAAAAAAGTTAGGCAGGTAGGTACTGTATGCATCTCGCAACATCAAAAGCTTGCATGAAACGAATATAATAGCGGATTCGATAACCTTAATTTTTGTCAATTGAATTAGGAAAGACCTAGTAGGTAACTAAAAAGCAAGCCACACCGTTAGTTTATTAATTTAGAAACAATCCCTAATAAGTTTTAGTAACTACCTAAATGTTAGGTAATAACTCTTAGTGTTCATTATCCCCAGCCTGTATCAGTCTACTGCTGGACAGAGGCTTCTTCAAACGTGGACTTTAAATAATCGCCATATTTGGCAGGTGGTTTGGCGATCGCAGTTTGGCCAATATGGTGGAGTAAATACACTGCTGGCACTGCTGCCTACTAGAGCTGCTAAACAGTAGATGCTATTTAATTCGCCTCTTAAGACACCTAATAGAAGACCAGGGTCTGTGAACATTATCTTCCAACAATGACAGAACTATACGTAGAAAGTATTTTTTTTTAGGTGTAAGAACCTTATACTTGTACAGAAAGTAATTTTTAACTTATATAGTAGGTATAATTACCCAATTGTTCTACCCTATTACGACTATTCCTGTATTATGGCATTTTTTTCATATTTTTCAGAGTTTTCGTCGGTTCATTATGTGAAAAAGTCTATAAATTTACATGAAAACAAGTTAATATTCCAGTCTGAAATTAGAGTAGGTAACTGTAAAAATAAAAAACAAGATATTTGAGTAGATAGGTACAGCATTACATATCATATAATAGGTAGGTATAATGTGTTGCAATTGTTTTGTATTTTGTTTCGCTGAAGTTTAGACTTGGCATGACAATACTTAGCACCAACACACACGAACAAGTCTTATCTTGAAAAAAAAAAAATCTGAGCCTCGTGGGATAGCTGTAGTACACAACAAAACAATAACAACTTATTTGCTTCCTACGTCATGTTTACGTTTAAGTTGTCAGGTTCAAAATAAAAATATACCTAAGTAATTTAATAAAAGTAATGGCGATCACAATTTTTTGACACGCTACTACAACTGATTTAATAGACATAAAGTTTTCAATTAAGCAACCAACTCAAAAATCTTACCATAAATTTAAACGACGATAAATTGTCTATTGCGCTAAACTGAAAACCTTTTAACTTAGCTAATAAGTGATAAATTTTTTGAATTTTAATTCACGGACTTAAGAGGAAATACAACGGCCGTTTTTCCATACAAACGTAGTCCCCTTTTTCCTCCCTGGATAATGCCAGTAGAGCAATAATTTTTATTATAAAAATATTAGCATGTTTCTATGTTTTCTGTTTTTTCATAAATTAATAAAAATAAAAAATAAAACGCCAGATTTTCCGCTGTGTTTAAACATCCAGAAAACAAATTTGGCTAAATTTTAGAAAAAAAGGAAAACACACGAACACGGCCGAAGTCTTTCTTTAATTTTTAATGAAAAAAGTATTTAAATCGGTCTAGTTTTGGAAAAGTAATCGAGGGACTACGAAACGTTGATTTGGTGTGCTTTTAGTAGGTATTTTCGGTCCAAGAAACAGTTGTCTCTATCACACTCTGCTGAATCCGTTTGGCACTGCGCGACAGCAATAGATTTTACAAATACCTATTTTTCAATTCTTTCGCCCGTAGTGTTTCCTCTTAAGGGTTCCATACCAAAAGGGTAAAACGGAACCTAAATTAATCTAATATAAATAATTTAATAGATAAATATTTAAGGGGGCCCAATAATCCCATATATATAACAAAGGTGTTTTTTTTCTCGTTTGTAGATAATGGCACGGAACCCTTCATGCGCGAGTCAGAATCGCGCTTGGCCGGTTAAAAAAAAGAAATAGAATCGTCTTTGAGTTTCAGTATCGAGCAAGAATAAATCACTGAAATAAAAATGCCTGCAATAAAAATATAATAATACTAGCTGACCCCGCGAACTTTGTATCGCTTTTAATTATATTTGATTTGAATTTGATTTTGACGTGTTAAGTGTCATTTTCCTAAAATATCATTATTTTTTATTAAAAAAAAATTGCATTAAAATAATAATGCGACTATAAATTGAGTTATGAACTATCCTATCTCTCAAGTTTGATCAACCTGCACACAGCAAAATTTGATTACAATGGGTTCAGTAGTTTAGGAATCCATGGCGGACAAACAATGTGAAACGATATTTATATAAAAAGGTAAGTTCAAATTTTATATAAATTTAATAAAAATTACGCGTCTAATTCTAAACGTTCTGTTTTTTACATTTAATGAAAAATAAATCATACTGTCATGCTTACAAAAACAACTCGCATAAAAAAAACTATTTATAGTAAAATGTTTCGCTTATGAGGCTATTGTCATTTTAAATGGACACGTTCACTTCCTGCACTCGATTAAAAACCAGAATACGGATAAAATAGTCCTTGGCGAAAATCTTCGCTTATAAAGACAAACAAGTTTTTAGAAGTTAGTTATTATGTTACAGTAACGAAGAGTAACGTGTAATGTATGGCCACGGCGAGTTTACAGTACCAATTCGAAAATATAAATGTTAAGTGTGGCGAGTTAACACATTTTTTTTTCGTGGCAAATGGACTTTGTGGCGAATCGACAATTACCTCGCATAGTTGAACGTATTTTTTGCATTATTCCATTGAAATTTGGAAAAAGAGCAGAAACTCAGATAAATGAAAACTTTTTTTTAATCACCACCGGAAGGATGAAATAAGTGACAATGTTCGAGTCGGTGCCTTACTTACATCATTATTTTTCTTCGGTTAAATTGTTTGTGAACTATGCTCATTATACTTTGTATGGCTCCACGTGAAAATTAAATTTTAACATATTTTGGAATTGCCAAATTACCATAAAACAATAATACCCATTGTCTTTTGTTTGAATTCAAAGTACGCGTGTATTTATAATACATTTGAGGACCTTGAAAATGTTTTAAAAAAATATTTCTTTCTAGGTACCTACCTATTTACAAATCCAAAAAAAATACGGAATACATTTGAGATTTTATCTCAAAACAGTTTGAGCTATTCTATAATCAATAAATAATGGTTTTATAAGAAAAACAATACAGAAGATTTTCTTAAGAGTTGTCTTTTAGACGTCCAATTTGTAATAAAATGGATATACGAGTATATGTATATTGTTGACATGACATATATTACATTGTTTATAAATTAACAATACAAGAGTCGAACACGAAAACGTCTTGAACAAGTCAAAAGATAAAAAAAAACAATTATAAATTTTAAATACGAGTATATAAACGATGTTTTGTTAGTTTCATTAGTCGTTTTAAAGCTTTTTTAAGTAAACGCATGAAAAAGCCCTAAAAGGTTATCCATTCATTAATCATTATCATAATACATATTATTATGTTTATTACATACCTCCCTATAGTATAAAATTCTTTGTCTAAATTTTTTTATTTTACATTATAATTTGTCAACTTTCTGAGGGTTCATTTATCTTCATAATCTATCTTCTTAAGATATAAAAGAAAGTCGTGTTAGTAACACCCACAGATAATTAAAAAAAAATGTTCTGTGGTAACACGCCTTATAAGTAGAGAACGGCTAGACCGATTTGAATGATTTTGATGTTTTTGGATTTATCATCGGGAATAGGATAATAAGTATTGAAAACGTTAAAAAGTAACCGTTAAAAAAACCAGAATAAGATTTTTCCCATCTACGCCATATAATTTAAGAACAATGACATCTAAGACGTCAAAATCAAATACTATTCTGAGGCGATACGAAATTCGCGGGGTCTTAAATACTTATTATACTATATTTCTTAAGAGGAAACACAAGGGCCGTTTTTCCCATACAAACGTAGTCCCCTGTTTCCTCCTTGGATAATGCCAGTAGAGCAATAATTTTTGTTACAAAAATCTATGGCCACCATTGGCATGTTTCTATGTTTTTTCTTTTTTCATAAATAAATTAATAAAAAAGATATGAGCCATTAAAAATCAAAAAAATTCGCCAGATTTTCCGCTGTGTTCAAACATCCAGAAAACAAACAATTTTAGGAAAAAAGCAAAATATACGAACACGGCCAAAGCCTTTCTTTAATTTTTAATGCAAAAAGTATTTAAATCGGTCTAGTTTTGGAAAAAGAATCGGGGGACTACGAAACGTTGATTTTGTGTGTTTTTAAGGTTTTTAGTATTATTTTCGGTCCAAGATGCAGTTGCCTCTATCGCGCTCTGCGGAGGAGGCGTTCGAGTCTGCGCGACAGCAATAGATTTTACAAATACCTATTTTTAAATTCTCTCGCCCTTAGTGTTTCCTCTTAAATGGTACGTAATATTAAATATTGCCATGTAGTCCTTGAGTAGAAAGAGAACACTGCCAGAAGAAGGCGGGCGGTATCGTCTTTATCACCATTGGCGAAAGCTGCGTACGCCAACTCACCTGTCCTGTTGTAAAATCTTTTTGGACAGACCTATTTCCATAGGCTGACTGATATGAGCTAAGGATGATAATGAATATATTAATATTTTTTTAAATTGTGATCGTACCTGTGTGTGTTCGCAACTGTGACCACCAGCCATTACAATAAAACAGGTGCGCTTACACACCAATTTCCTCGGAAAACGGTTCGTGTTACAATTTTCGACAAAAACCAACTGACACCGCTGTTTTTGTATGGCGTTAGTGTAATTCGTACGGAGCCGAACTGGCAAATTGGTGAAGCCCCAAAAACGCAATTTCGCTGGTTCCATGCATTAACTGCGCTCCGGTGCACAGCTGGTTTCCGCTTCCCGTCAGAATGGCATTTTTCCAAAATTACTACAATCGTTTGCCGCCAACGGTCCGGTGCGGTTTCTTAAAAAACCTTTTGTTTTTGGCCAGATACTTATTTGCGGTACTTACGTCATAAATGTTAACAGCTTGCTCCGTAATGTTGTGGCCACAACTTTTGAAAGTTTAAACCGCATCTGATTAAGATGAATCGAAATCGATTTACGATTTTGCGAAATTCATATATCCTCTCTACGTGTTTTATTCTTGACTTAAAAAAATTCAAAAGTTATGATACTATTGAACTCCTCCGTAACGGCTACAATACCAATTTTTTTGTGTTGATTTAGTTGGGTGAAGAAAATAAGTCAAAGGTTTTTTTACCTTGAAAACAATTGCAGTTCTCGAAGGATTCCCTTTCAAATTCCAGGATTAAGAAGTCACTATCAAAAACTAGAATAACACTTTTAAAGAAAATCTCTTCATGATTACAAAAACCCTAATTCAAGTTTTGATTAGGTCTGACTGAAAGTTCCCTTATTTTTGACATAACTAAGTAGGTAAATAAAAGTGAATTTCTCTTAACCAACTGTGTACGGGCTCACCTTTATTCATCAGTATGATCACCTGTACTAGCTATTGAAAGAACAGAAAACGTGATGGTTCTGATAACAAATACTTACCTATCTCAACAACGCCGTAGCACGGTCACGATGGCATTACTCATACGACTGCAGGTCTAGCTGCACATGCATAGAAACGTGCACCTTCCTTATGAACCCACACTATCGCATGCTAGAGTACTAAATACATACTACTAAACCATCAATAATATAGCTGTACTTGTCTAGGCTACAGTAATATTCTTGTGGATTAGAAAAAAGAGGTTCTATTGTAGATGATTTTCAATCAACATTAAAAAAAGAGGATAGTCTCAATTTTATTATGAGACCACTGTTGTTTAGGTTGGCCGGTTTCAATGACTTTTTTAAGTCCATAAAGTAGATTACATAATTGAAAAAATAAAGTTAAGATTTACAGTAGCCTACAATAAATAAAAAAGACGAGGGACGTAGTAAGCCACCATTTTATTATTTATACCATAATTTTTCAAGTTTAAATACTGATATTATAATATTTTTACAATTAAATTGCTAAAATATAATATTAAGTAGGTAGTTATATAATTGTTGTTTTACCTATTTCCTGCTTTTTTCGTTAATCAACGTTAAAGTAAATTGTTTGATAAGTAGTATTATGGTATTCTGCTTGATGAATAAAAGTATAAAAAACCTAGGCGCGGCGGTAGGATTATAAATAGTCATGATTGACTCGTGAGCGAAGATTGAGCGACGCTTGACGTTACTCTTTTATTCGTTAACTTGACCTATAAAAACGTAATGGTCACATGGTTTTACTCTGTTTGTACCAGTATCGTTACCATCAGTATATACAGTACCATCATACCTAAAATGATAATTATTTGCAACTTGTAGAATGCTATTGTTGAGCACCAAAATCGACTCAGTAATTTATTTATTTTAAAGTAGGTACAGCAGTAAAATACATATCAGATCTTACGAGCTAATATCTATAACACACAATGTTTCATAACCTCATTATGTTAACGAATCAAATATTACATGTAGGTATAGCCGAACACATTTGCTTAAAGTAATGATGACAGTTATAAAAATATAGTTTACAGCATTACATGATAATCGGTCTTACCCAAATTAATAAATATGGCATCGTTTATCAATAGCCCCACATTTCGAATGAATCCAAACATAGTTAATAAGCCTGTTTGTATGCGCACGCGCATCGCCGCGACTTCTACGTTATCTCATTGTTTAAGACAACTTATTAAGCCGTTAAGCACCTCTAACCTTTGTTACTGGACGTGCAGGGTTTACACTTTACGGAGTACGAGATATTGTCCTGTAAACACAATTGAAAGGCTGATGATCAAAGAATCGTACGTCCATTTTCAGTATTTAAGACCGCGTTATCAAGCGTCAAAAATCTTGTTGGTAATCTCTCCAATAAGCCTAAATCACCTCGTGTGACATATGAATCAGAATATTCAAGTTTATATCCTATCTAACATGTTTTCAGTATTAAATAAAAGCAATTTTCAACTAATCTGCTGTCTTAATATCAATGTGCCAACAAAGTTAGCAAAGGAAATTACTATTTGAAATAAGGCAATTTGCATTCCACGCCTGCGTTGTCGCGTCGTTCGCTCATTGTGTACAGACACATTACCCGATCTGATATGAATGTACAAACGAGCTTGTAAAAATACCTAACGTATCATTTTGTTGTCATTACTATGGAATCACCATAAGGGCTTGGCGGGTAGTGTTGTAACTCAAAGTTTATATACAGTGTTTTCCTATAACCCGAATGTATCTATCGAGAATGAAATGAAAATGATCTATGTTTAGGATCCTGTATTTACAACTAGACATCGTACGATATTCTAAGTTATAACAATGTAATATAGGTATTTAATGTAGAGTATGGAGAGCGTTATTATTAGCAAGGAGAGGTTGAATTCTTTGTTGCCACATGTAAATAGGCCGATATAAAATAAAAACAGCACAACAATATATTTTTACGCTTAAAACATTCCCGAATATCAATGTTTATATCTCAAATGTATTTGATTAAAACTCGTATTATCATATCGCATGCTTAAAATTCCGTTACGTTGAAGGATTTATCTTGCCAAAAATAATTATACCACACATTAATGACTGAATCGTTTTATAACCGGCTTGTTATAATATCTGAAGGCGTGTCTCGTAAAACACAGAGTTGCTACGAAATTAAATCGGAAGACATCGATACCATTTAATTTTTAATTATTCAACTTGTTTCTTACAAGCAAGCAATGTATTAATTATCAAGCACGCAATTGTTAAGTATTTTTTGTTATTTAGTCGCTTTTATTGTTAACAAATGTTAAAATAAAATGCAATAACTTAATTTCTACCCATTTAACCTTAAACAAAACAATCAATTTGTCTCTGGTCACTGTGCTTGAAACTATAAGGGTATTGTAGTTATACAATCACAATAAAAGTTTAAATATACTGATTTCTTTAAGGTGTGCCTTCCTCTTCGATTTGTACCGATGTTGTCTGTTCCTAAATTTACCTACTTAACTTACTTTACTTCCATGTCACTCGAAACGCATGATAAACTTATCATCATCATTTCATCAGACACATGAGTGGGTACATGCTTCAATTAATGCTTTTTCGAGGTTTTGCAAAGAATTTACGGGAAGTTGTTTTGTTACGTAGTAGTTTTTGTTGTTAACAAAAAAGTAGTCTGATCACGTTCGAAGTGACCTTCAGACGAGCCCACCGAGCCGGCATAAGTATTATGTTTTCTTAAGGCCCGGCTCTACGTTTTTAATAGTTGGTGACAAAAATATTTAAGTTACTACCCAACAAAAGGTTCGAAATAATGTTTCAGTTCAGTACCTAAGTACTGCCTATTTAATTTTTGTTGTATAAAGTCATCAACGGGTATTGACCTAATCGCAAAGATCAATGCCCACTTTCCATACATTTGAAAACCTGATAATGAAAGTTAATGTATAGACCGCAAGTATAGCAGGAATACTGCGTGCTAGATTAGGGAATAATTCCCTGTTTTCACTTTTACCAGTTAAACGCCAGGAATTTAAAAAAATACGAATTACTACTTTATAGGTTAGGACTTGCCGCGGCCAAATTATCGTCATAAATATCTATGGAAATATGCCGGCAGTACATATGTACCTACCTAGTGTTTAAAAGTTAATTAACTATAACTTTGAATCATTCGACCTATTGATTACGGAGAACTTCCACTAAGGTAAATATTTATGTTGGTAAAGTGCCAAAAAATGCAAACGCAAAACGAAAGAGACTGCGCCGATTCGAATATGACAGGCGGCTGTCAAACGTCAAAAAAAATCCGTTTCACTCTGTTAGAATAATTAAACGTAAACTTATTTTCAACTGATAATGTTCGTATTATTTGTAATAATGGACTTCAATAAATCTTTATATGAATTTAATATAGAAAGTATAAAGTACTAAAAATAAAACAATAAGTAATAATACTAGTTTAAATAGATAAAGTCAGTCTCCAGTCGGCACTCGTCAGTAACTAAAACGGAACGTAACAACTGTACAAGTAACGTTCAAAAACCATATTTTCATTTTTTAAGTAGTTTAGAAGAATATCAAAAATCTTTTTTTCCTGCGTTTCTGATTAATAAATGATAAGCGTAATGAGTTTACAATAAAAAAAGCTTAATTTTAAGATTTGTTTCATTTCTATACATACTCAGGTGAAAAATAGGCATTGTTCTTTACATTACAAAATCTAAACGTAGAAGTGAAAGATTTTGTTTAATCAATCACTGATAATTTTCCAAACTGTATGATGATAAATCGCATGTTAATTTTTACCTAAGCATATGTAACTACTAGGTGTGAAACTGAAATCTACTATCTTAGCAAGTATGATAAATCATGTCACTAAACATGAAAGTTGTATATCTTCTGCGATGCCAGTTATTCCTGAGGAAAATTGCTCATAGTATGAGCAATTTTCCTTATGAGCCTCATACCTATATATTTTTTTATGATATATCCACAGACCTACAATAATAAAAATATTATCAAAGTAAACCTTCCCTTTACTATCTGAGCTGCGACCACAATGAGTCAGATATCAGTGGCGCGTGAAACGGAGTCATGGTGGGGGCCGCTAAGGATACCACGTCCACGCGTCGAGCAAACGTGAATGTGTGTCAAAAAATCCATATCAATGGTCGGCATCTGAATCTTTTAAGGTGTTTTTTTGTATCTACAATCTAACTCACGAACTAGTAAATAAAATTATTCTATTCTATTGACTCTAAACATGAAGACGCAAACGGTTGCCGAAAAATTAGGCAATCGTCAAAATAATGAATTACGAAAAAACTAAAGCTACTACGGGGATAAGCCATTGTATAAGTAAAAAGTATAGGTACTGGTAATTTTTACTTACAGGGAATACAAAAAAAAACGCGGCTAAAGTAGAAAAATATATATGACCATTGACAAGAAATGCACACTTCTCCGTAACAAGTCAGTGTCGACTTTACTGCTGAGCAATAAAATCCTGTCTGATTGTAAAGAGAACGTGAAATATTGTCATCAATCTCTTAAACTCGTACGCAGACGAATAGCATATTACTTCTCTCACAAAACTAAACAGCTACTGGCCAAGGATTGATGACAATAAAACATCTAAAGAACGCGAACTTACACAAACACGGCGCGCACTCAGTTCATTTTACAACAATGTTGTACTTCGGACACTATTATTTCAGTCAGATTTTCACCGTACTTGGAATGGTTTTAATTTTTTTCACTCTATCGATAACTCAATACGCCGCGGTGAGCGCTTGTACTTATTTTGAATTCTCATCTTTGCATAAACCCGGCGTGTTTAGCACGACATCGAATTAATTTTCAGTTTTTTACAAGTTGATTTTGTGAACAGTTTCGCTGCATGACTTAAAGTAAAACCGGCCAAGTGCGAGTCGGACTAGCGCACTGAGGGTTCCGTACCAACTTTAACTTCCACTTAGCCAGAATACTACAGTATTTAATTGACTGCAAAAATAACATTTTCATAGTGTTAGTAAGCAGGACAAAGTTATAAATGTTAAAAATTTACTATTTCTCAAAAACTACCAGTTTGATCTCGTTTAAACCAATTTTCGTTGAAAGTATTTTTAAGATGTACCTACTTTATATATTTTTTTCAAATTTTTACTTTCTTAGTTTAAATGTTAGAGGGGGGGACCCATTTTACCACTTTGGAAGCGTCTATCTTCCAAATGTTAGACTTTAAAAAAAAATGTTCTAGGAACCTCTGACATTTTAAAAGACCTATCCATAGATACCAAATACGCATAGGTATGCGTAAAAATTTTTTTTTGTTTTATTTCTACTCGTATTTAAATATCATTATTTTTTATTTTTTGTATGAGAATCGTAAAGCGGTCAACAGGATACACCTACCTACCAAATTTCAACTGTGTAATGCTAATACTTTCAGAATTAAGTGGCTGTGACATACGGACGGACAGACAGACAGACTTGACGAAACTAAGGGTTCCGTTTTTTGCCATTCTACGGAACCCTAAAAAACTAATCCAACAGACTAGATTAAGTCATAGACGTCGCACAAATCGTTTTTGATTGAATTCATTTCGCTTAATTACAACACACACATAAAATAAGCGGCCAGCAATTTGCGGACATACATAATGACAATGTATCTCTGCCAACACGTCTTTATATGGTATAATATATGAAGTTGAAGTGGTCACAATTATTATTGTCTGAAGACTGTCTGAGTTTTCTGCCAGTAAAGGGCGGCAATTTCCGTTCCCAGGCCGTCGGCAGTGGCCAGCATGGCTCGTTAGCGCCGTTTTTAGGGCGTGATCGACGCAACGGCGCATGCCTGCATAAATTGCATCCAAACAGTAACCCTTCTGAACCCTCTGTGTTTATCTGCACCGACAATTTCAGCCATGTACCTACTACATTATATTTTTATACCACAATACACGTAATGTATCAACCAAAACCTAGGTAACACGAAACAATGCTGCGTTTTTACATTTGCAAAGCTTAAAAAGAGCTGTGTCTCGTCATTTTACTTGCAAATTTACGTGATTATGCATAGTGGAGTCGGGCGAAGATGTATTTACGTGTGCATTGTATGCATTGTGTTGTGAATACGCGTGTGGGCACGCACCAATGTGCCCGCTAAAGTGCAACACAACACAGGCGTACGCTCCCCTCTGCGCTCAGTTTCACGCTGTAAATGATCGATGCGACTCAACAATGCATTCGCAGTTTGGAAATATTAATGGCCATTAAAGGCGTTAGCACGTTCCAAATGCAAATCCTCTCAGCGCTCACAGTCATCTGAATACTGAGGAGTCTATTCACTTATCTCATTTTGTCCCATGACATATGATTATTGTGGAATCGGTTTCCAATGTTATTATGTATATTTTATTAAATGTGATATTTTATCGTCACCCCACGTACATGGTCAGCATTGCAGTTAAGTTCATTACGCAGTCGAACGGCGGACCAACGACAATTTAGAGCGGACTATGCATAATTTAACCATTAATTCTCGAAATGACTCTTGGAAGTTCTGTGTTCGCCAGACGTAGCTGACCAGTGCTATAATATGTATGTACCAGCTTATGGTGCAAGTTTTAAGATGGTTCGTCTGTAGTTTGAATTCGTGATTTCGATTACTTTGTTTTTGAAATCAAAAGGAAGCTAAACAAATTTCGACAGCCAGGAGTCTAGACCCTGTTTAAAAACAAACCATCAAATATTTTCACAGCATTTACACAGCAGTAAGGAGAAAGTTCGGTTAGGTTCAGGGACGAGTCGTGGCTATTTGCGTCGCGCGGCGGGCGATCGTCAATGCAATTAAATTTGTAAGCGAAGCTTTATGTTCCGATCTAAATATAAACCAAGTGCGCGACGTTGCCGTGCCGACCATCACTTTCGTTCGTTGCATACTTTTAAATTAGAGACTTGCATGCGATTGTTCGTCTATGCAAATGTTACTGTACTAAAATTGAGGCATTGTATTCTGTATTTTCATTTTTAAAGCGTGAAAACTTGCCGAGAAACCACCCAAATAGGTCTATCTTAATCCAAAAATAATTGTAAGGCACAATAACATTAAATCGCAATTGATTTTGCATAATGTAGCAAACTAACGTTATTATACTAAGAATGTGACGCAGTGAGGTAGAGTGGCAAGTAAAGTTCAGTAGTTCAATGAGCACAAAGCAAACATCTATAGCGTTCATTGTCCCTTTTCAAAGGTCAAACATGGTTAGAAAAAGGAGTTGTCGTAGGAAATAAATCTTTGTAATCCGCGTTTTTGTTAATGGCGTGCAGTTAAAATTTCTTACAGTACCTAACCTACCAAGTAGAGACTATTCTCCAAGGGCTTGTTTGTCGGGCAATATTTCATCAGTAGGGGCTTGCTTTACGAGCTTTAGCTGACTTCTGACTCCCAGAGAAATGCTTTATACCGTCTGACACTGTATATAAAACAGTGTAAATTATATTGCAAACTGTGCAAGTGAAAGCAATATTGTTACTTATTTCTACTAAATGTATTAAGTGTATCTTAAGCACGTCATTTTTTATGTAATGCTCAACAATTCTACTAAATAATTTCCGAATTTGCAGTCCGCCTATTTGTGTTCCGATTAAATTCGTTGTGAATTCCCAGACAGATTTGATGCATAGCCTAAGGCTTGATCCTTGGAGTCCAGCGCATAAATGACCGTTGAGCGAATTGCTGGTAATATATCTACTTCAGATTTGCGTTGCAATAGGCTGTGTATGACGTTTGAACACTAGATTTATTGCTACTTTGACTGCTTCACTTGATGCGATATCAAGTTTCTTATTTAACACTTGCTTTCTCCTTACTTCGGAATATTCCACAAATCCAATATTATAACCTTAAGGTTTGAGTTATTACAGGTTAATTTTATCTTGGATTTAATGTTATAAAATTCGGTTGTAAAATGTAACATCGTCTCGACCATCAAAATTGTTTTATGGCGTCCGTAAGACGTGATCGATCGAACGAATTTGCAACGTCTGCATGTGCATTGGTTACGAAAAACTCAAATTACTGCGTCGTTTGCATCGTCTTGGCATGTCATAAAATAGTATTTATAGTAGTTTACTAACCATTCTCAATGAATACTTTGTTGTCTGTGTCCATGTTACGTGTTTTAACGATTGAGGTCACGTTGTAGTAGACATTAATTTTCTTATGTGTAACTGCAGCAAATATATCAAATGCAACTCTTTTGTAAGCGAATATTAATGCTTTTTTAATTAGTACCAAAACAAAGTTTAATTAACAATTTTTAGTAACATTAATAAAAGTTATTAAAAAGTTAGTAATTTAAAACTGGAGTTACGTGAATCAAGTATTTTGTAGCAGGTTCGGCGCCTAAAATAAGCTATAATATAGTTAATAAAATAGGATACGTTCTTTTCCTATACAGGATAAGTTTTTAAAATTTCGTCCCGTGCAATGTGTTTTTACTGTTTGTCATCATGTTAATCTGCGGCCTGACCGGTGTTGGTTACATAACTTTTCCCACAGTAACGAAGAGAGATATACGCTGATTTAAGTACCTGTACCTGCGCGAGCTAAATGTGAATATGATTGTACTTGTCTGTATTCTCGTTATATAATCTTTACTCTGGACGCATGAATGATCAACACAAACATGTAAATTGCAGCTGTTGATTAATGTATTCACGATCGCTGAGGAAAAATAATGTTAATCTCAACGAGACTCATGAGATGCACTTGGAGTTTTATCTAGAAGCCTCAATATTCTTTTAGAAAGCTATATTCCTAATATTAATGTACTTACATATTATGTAGATTGAGACTTCATTAACTCTGGGTGGCTGCTTGTGATATTTAGCACATATATACAGCTTTGGCATTCACTAACAAGAACCAATTACCGTAAATATGAGTAACAGAAACAAATGTCACCTACAATATATTGTAAACACTAGATACTGATTCAATACATGAGGATTCTGGGTTTCTTTACAGTCAATACTTTAAGCATTTACAATTGAGTCCCGAATAAAACTAACATTCATAAATTATTGCTGGGTGCACTTAAGAAAACGATGGAAGAAATATTAGTCATCACGCAATGAACTAACCCGCGATTTTTAGCTTTATGTGGCTTTGAATAAGATCAAGAATTCTCTAACCTCTACAAAAGAGTCCAGAACAGCCAAACGTTCTTCGCTGAACAAAATGTTTTTGACATTTGATGATTCAATTGAGCCCAGTTGCGATTACACATTGTTAATTCTTGAGTAATTGAAGTCAAGTCAAATGGAGAATTTTGATTGTTTTCAAAATAGTCCTAGTTTAGATGAAAATCTAATTTACAATATCAGGCTTGCTCTGTTGTTGCGTAGTTAAAAGAGATGTAAGTAAGAAAATAGAAAACGGAACAACATATTGATGTAAGTAAATAATAATGTCTGTTTAAAAATGAATGTTATGGTGTATCATGAAAAGTCAGCTCTCATATTGATGACGCTGCAGTTGTAATGATTTATGTAAACATATTTCGTTTATAAATGTACATACAATACACACTGTAACACGTTGGTCTTTGTTGTCGCAAACTTAATAAATGTCGAAAAATAAAAAAATATAGACCTTGTTCATAGTTCAATGAAAAATTAGGTACCTATGTCGTCGTACCTCATTGAATTAGTAACAATGTTTTATAGAAAATTACTTTAATATGCATAGTCGTACTGCTTGTAAAACTTTGTCTTAATATGATTCATTTTTACCTGGCACATGTAATTGAAGAAGATCATTGTTACTGTTGTATGCTAATATAATATTTAAAAAAAATATCGTGTGTTATTGCTTTGGTTTAGGTACTGTTAAATTAGCATATTTATATTCCATCTCATGTTTGACGTTAAGTTCTTAAGTTTTATTAATGCTATCTTTATAACAATTAAACAAATATACTTAAATATGTTTTTTGCTCTATTATATATATTATCACAAAAATTACTACACCCACCGGGGTAATTCAATACTGTTTACCGACTCTAGAGCTTTCTAAGGATTGATAGTTCTACCAATTCTATTGTATTGGATCGGGTATAATGTTGAGAAAACGTGTAGGCTCGTGACCGAGGCTATCACAATTATCTTGAAATATAGGAAAGCTTCTTACTCAATCTCACTAACGATTATTATTTTATAAATTATTCACCCTACGAATTTTTGAATAAAATTATTCCTTTTTTAAAAACTTACAATTATTATAATCAAGATAAAAAAATTGATCTTTGATTTATTTTTCATTATTTTATAATCTGTCATTATAATAATTAACTCAACTATAAAAGTAATTTAAAAATTTATCCGCAATTCTAATAATTGACAATTGAATTAACTCATTTGTTCTTTTATTGCAACTGTCTACCGCGTCCATTTTATGTCCAGGATATAAATGTGATCAGTCACGCTCCATCGGTTTATCTTAGCTCTACCATAGGGAAATGGCTCTACTGACTTTACATACACTAAGCTATCCCGGCGTCGCTTGCCCTCACTCACTAATTGTCTAATTATTTTTATGACCCGTTTGTTTGGGGCCCCATCTCTCGGCCAATTTTCCAATTTGTTGCTAGCGACTTTAAACGCATGATAATTCCGAACACAATTTTATGAGGCCGTTACATTTTACAGGCTTTCATCGGATTCAGATTTTTATTGAGTCGCTTTGTTTTAATAACGATTATTTTGTTACCGGCATAAATGAAAACGTTAACAATTCCATTTGATTTTTGATTAATATCTTGAATTTACGCGAAAATCGAAATGAAAAAATTGTGTACAATTTTAACTCGCTGTTAAGTTGATATTCAACTAACAACTTAATTAGAAAACAAATCTTTCATTTCTATATCTGATGGTTTTGTGGTGTAGAATAAGAATACCTAATTGTTCTTTATTAATCGAAAAATACATGTGTCATGTCAATAAAAGATCTGGTTTTGTAATGAAGTTGCAAAAATAATTTAAAAGATCTGTTTCTGCCGTCATATAAATGGAATAAACAGCGATTGAGATAATGGCTTGAACTGACCAAGTTAGTATTTCGTGCTTTGCCCAAAATCGTGAGCAAAATAACCGGCGCATATCGGTTATGTAATCGAATTTAGTGGGCCCCATTGTTCGGCGAGGCCAAGGTCTTCGGTGTTTACATCGTGGTGATGCATTATTTAAAACGCGACTGAAAGCGGTTTGACTTCTCGCTCTAACATTTTATACCTATGTGAGTACCTACCTATATTTTCGAGTCAGACTGTTTACTATGTTTTCAACCAACGAAGAAAAACAAGATGCTCTCAGTAGATTAGATACGTTATTGTTCTTTGCATTTATTTTAAGTGTGATGCATTATATTTTACGAAGTTGACATACCATATTATAATATTTTTTGCTGTCTGATACTTCAAACTTCCTTTTCGAATTTGAAAAGAATCCTCTTCAAAATTAGCCAAATAACTGTTTATAAGGTATAAACAATTTTAAAAATATGTTTAAGAAACTTTTTCATAAAGATTGCAAAATCTCTTAAATAAAAAAATTCGACAGCTTAAGGTGGGGAACTCAAACCTACATTGCTAACCTGAAGCTGAAAAGTAGTAGTCGTGAAACTCCATCGTATTGTGTGGATTCTTTGTCATAGATACCTTTAATATGTTTCGTGATTAGGCAATTTTTTTTTTACAATAATCTTACTAAAAATATAACAGACGTTATTGAAATAAAAGGTGATCCCTTGACTCCCATTCGCATGAGACGAAACCTATCTGGGTACTTATAATTGGAGATCGTGATTCCTCTTCAATTTATAAATAGATCCACTTATATTCAATTGTTTTGGTTGACAACTCCCTCAAAGACTTTTAATACCAAGCAATAGTATTCACGATTATAAAATTGGTCAGCGGCGAAATCTCTATCCAGCCGCTACCTAAGGCAAATTCAGATAGACGATATCTGCAGACTAAAAAAATTGAAACACGATAGATACTCATTGATATTATTTGCTCAAACTAATTTATGGTATCTACAAAAAATGGTCAGCGGCGCTTTAGCTACGTTTTTTTAATAGTCCGCCATTCATCTGCCAACAAAAAATTGTTAACTATATCAGAGCTGACGTGAATTAATGTTCGGAACTATTGCTATTGACCTTGTACCACGTAATAAAACTATTGTTTTAAAAGGCCACAAAACACATTTGGTGTGTACTGTAAAGTGCGATTACGATCTTATTAAAGCGTTTCGCATTTTAGTGCCGTGTTATTGTGGGTTACATGTTAATTATGGGTCTATAAATTTGAATTAGCGTTTTGTTAATTAAATTAACTCGACTCTGTATGTAAGTGATGCAACAGCTTTTAGCGCCCACGTGAATATCTGGGCCTGGGAGCTTGAGACAAACACATTGTTGGGATACTGCGCGTTACTTAGGTTAGGTATTAGTAAAGGCGCCGATCGATGCGATGCGCCCACGCTTTACAATAACTCGAATGCGAGCTAAGAAAAAAAGGGACTAACATAGTCATCGTATTTCTCGCGCTTCTTGGCACTAACGAACAATGCCTTGATATATGCAGTGATAGTTTAAATATTGGGATGTGTTACCTACTATTGCATAAATAAAACTGATTTAACATACAATAACATAGTCAACTCGTTATCTACTCGGCCTGTAATTATTTGTTTGGTTGGCTGAATTATTTGATTTATTAGTTCGATTATAGATACTCCTTACAGCTAGGCAGCTGAGCTTAGATTATATTGATGCATTTAGTATTTTTCTTTTGACATTCATGCACATTTCATCGATAACGAATAAAATACATTTAAATATTTGTTTCGATACCTTATCAACTCAACTGTCACAACGACTCACGAGTAACATGTAAGTAGTTGACAACCTATACGTTGACAAGCTTTGAAGTTTACCAACAATAGTGATTCTAACGATAGAACGGTTCATAAATTTGGCGTTGTGTTTGTAGGTTCAATTCACGAACTGTTGACTGTACTGTATGTTTTTAAAAAAGGTGGACGCACACAAACTTTGGTAAGAATAACTTATTGCGTAACAATCATCGAATATTAAAAAGAAACCGCTCAATTCCGAGCCACGTTTCGTAAGGTATCAAAAAGGCACCTTGATGCGTCTTTGTTTTTATGCTGGCTTCCTGTGGCGACGCACATAACGTTAAATAGTGCCCGATCACCGGGCATGGAGCCTTGAGAGAGGGCTTGTTTTTTTAAGACCTTGAAGTCGATAACTTCGTTTTTCGCCTATCGCCAACCATGCGTTTATTTTTATACAGGCTTCCTGTGACGATGTTTATTTGTTAAACTGTTCAATGTAATAATAGTTTGTATCCTTGAAAACGTTTTGTTTTGGTTCGAAGGGCAATCGGAGGGGGAAAATAAACACCTTGTTGTTGTTGATAACTTTACACTGTTTCGCAAGGGTTCGATCGCAAAGCACCTTGATGCGTCTTTTCAATGTTGCCTTCCTGTTTAGCGATGCAGATTCTTTAAATTTTTGTAATGATTGGATCTGCAGCCTTGAACAGGGCTTGTTTCGCTAGAAGGGCAAGGGTGATTTATTACTTAACGACGCCTTGTTGTTGATAACTTACACCGTTTTGCGATGAACCCATCACTAGTGGCACCTTAATGCGTTAGTTCTTAAGCAGGCTGTTGTAGCCCTGTTTTGATGCGAAGGACAAATGCAGGAAAGGACATTGTTGTTGTTCGTAACTAAAACGATGCTTCATCGAAACTGACCAACTTAATAGTGCTTTTGTTTTTCAACAGACTTCCTGTCGCGACACACATTCGTGTAATGTAGAAGGGCTAACGATAACATTTTTATAGTTAGTTGTTCATACCAAAATGTTTAACCCGTAAATGTAGCATAGTTTCTTGGAACCCTTCTGCCGTCTACAGCAGCAAACCTTTTCATTTAGGTTATTATTTTCGCAATTTACCTACCTACATTTTAGGTTGACTACGCTCAAAATGACTTTCAAATTTGAGTCAAGTACACAGTTTGTATGTTGATTTGTCACATTCAGCGCCTCATTCTAATATTTACTTTTCTCCGTACACATAAAAGGCGAATATGCAATTATGGACGTAGTATAAACTTAACTGGCTGTAACATAAATTGCTCTAAGTACTAGTAACATTATATTTTAATCTGTGCATTCGGTAGGACGGCCGACCCGATTGCCGTGGGCCGAAAGCTTATGAATGAGAAAGTCTGTAACCGGTCCAAGCTCTGGTGTCTACTTTCAAATAACGACACTAGTGTCGTGAGGGCTACTCGTTTTTTGGATTAAGACCTGTGGAATCTTGTCAGGTCTAGAATTCAATGATGTAAAACGATTTAGAAATCCAATTAAATTTATGCTAAGAATATGTTATTTTCTTATGCTTAATTTACTTAATCAACGAACTGCCACGTTTATACTGCAACCAAAAAAATATTTTTGTGCAATATTAATTAAATGGCTGTCGTAAAAAGCTATTCAAAAAGTATCACCTGAAGAAGATTAGCGGCAGCATCTTCTCACCACCACGGTTACCTTTTGGCCAATCCAAAAAGTGAACGCCGACTCGCCAGCCAATCGTGGCGATTATGACAAATTTCTCGTTTAGGAGTCCAGCAGTTCACTGAAGTAGACTGATGATGGTGATGAATATTTATGGCAAATGACCATAAAATAATTTAGGTAGCCTGAAGTTATTGCCTTTAAATTTTTATACTGCAACTTTTGTAGTCAACAGCTTCTGTTTTAAATACTCTCAAATTGGTAAGACAATAAAAAATACAATAAATTTTAATCTACATCGTTAATACCCTTGCTTGATCAATTCGACCTTAGTTTTAAGTACACTCGATCACGAAATGTAACATAAATATTTGATTTGATACACGCATTCAATTTCTCAGCTACTTCAAAATTCAAGATAAAAAGCAAGCTTTACTTACATAATAATATCTGCTATTTTATTTTATTTATCTATTGCAGGCGGTTCAATATTTTACTGTTATATTTTTGAATATTTTGCAATTATATTTTTATATTTTAAAAGTATAATGTTTATGTTAAGATATTTTGTTAATTAGACATCTTTGTTAATGGCAATGGTTTGTTAACAAAACTAAACAAAAATAAGGACTGAGTTCCGAGCTAAAAGCTTTAAGACCGTGTTCGGCTGTCGTATTTTCGCAATGGCTAAAATTATAATGAAAATACTAAAAGTCTTTACTGACCAGTTGGCCTTGGGCATGGGTAAATATTTAATATAACACGTCTTCTCGAGTCGAGAAGTCGAGCTAGTATCTGCTTGTTGCCAACCATGACTTAATATATTTAAAACGGACACGTTATTGGACTTTTAGATTCAAGTTTGTCGGAACAGAGTGTTGAATTGGTGAATATATTTTGCTTTTTATCACATGTTTAAATTTTTCAATCGTTTTGACCGGTCTAATTAAACAATGGTCAATGAAACTATAGAAATTAATTGTAAATAGACTAAATTTATCATTAGTAAGAGCGCCTTAATATGATAGTCTAACCATCATGATATTTTCGATACTGGTAAACATTCTCAATTACATATTTTGATTACTAAGTATATCTATCTTAAGAAAATGCTTAGTTGCGGTCACAAACACCACGATTATATTTTTGAATAAATAAATACAAAACTTAAGGTTGCTTGAGACGTATTGAGGGTAAACTAATACATAATCACAATTTAAATGAGGCAACTAATAATACAGACATCTTGTTAATGTTGTAATTCTGTAATATTATAAATGCAGCAAATGTTTGGATGTATGTTGATCACTCAATCACGCCAGAATAGTTAAAAATCCATTATGCTGAATTAAATTTGGCGCGAGATTAGTTATAGGCTGGATTGGCACATAGGTAGGCTACTTTTCATCCCAGGAAAATGTGCAGTTCCCGCGGAATCGTATCAAATTCCACGCGCACGAAGTTGCGTTCAATATTTACTAAATATTTTGCGGCAGCACTAAGTTTCTTTATTGTCATTTATCTTTATAAAAATTGTAACCCTAGCGTATTTTTCAAATGTAAAACTCTTGTTTGAAGGTACAGAATATTTTCTTATCAGCCTCTTATGGTAGAGTACTTTTTTTCAGTTCCTGTATTCTACGTTATTTAACTGATTTACATCCTGTGTTTCTTTTTACAAATGTTTACTACAACCAATCTTAACCCTAATTTATATGAAATTCACAAGATAAATATGAATCATAAATAAATAGACAGGCTACAAGATTGATGCAATTGGTTCCAGAAATACTAAGTTGGTTCTACATGGAAGGGACCTTTAATGTTGTGTTTAAATCTAGCGACTCTATAAACCTTGTTACGCTCTGATTCTTTAACTGTACCGTGGGGTCTACCTTTTATCGCAGAACTTTTTCTGTCATAATTTTACGAAGCATAACAGCGGAAAGAATACGCTTCATTTTGCAGAAAATAATTTGGCTTACACTCATTAATCATAATTAAAGATCCTTAATTTTATAAGTCAGAATCTTCTTTAGGCTTTATTCAATATCCATAATAGTAAAGGGGCAGAAATATCATATCGCAGAAAGTTTAAATTCATAATCTATTTTTGACATACTTTTCATTTCCATAATAAAGAAAGTGAAGTTAACTCATCTATCACACAGTAGAAAATGTGTAGTTAGTTTTTAATTCCCTGTAGACTATATCAGCATTGAGGGAAAAAGTTACGTCTGATCTAAATCTGATCTCTTGAATTTGTATGTATACTTATGAACTTGAGAGAATACATACATACTTCATACTCTCGAAAAACATAACCCTCCTTCTGACGCAGTCGGGTAAAAAAGCCCGCTGACTGGAGGTTTCTTTGCAGCTTGATTGTGCCTGAAGTAATAATGCTTTTTTTTATTTTGGGAACAGAAAAATTACACATCTAGAAGTCAATACCTACTAATTTATAGTTAATCAGACGCAACTTTTATCAATATCCTGCTAGCTGGAGGTCGGTTAAAAAAGTTTGTATATCGGTTTTTTATACGGAACAAATCCTGTTTTCAGCATAATTCAGTAGAACATGTCCTATCATCCAGATCTATATATTTCTGCATCACTCAAAAGTCAGACATGGGATTCCGATGAGAGTAGACGTATTTAACCAATCTTCATGAAACTATATACACATTCTTGGAGGTTAGAAGTTACATAGGCTGTTTGGTATCCCACTGCTGGGCACAAAATTCCGCACGCGCGTTATAAAGTGTAGTCCGCGCGAGCAGAGCCTCGAGCGAAAATCTAGTGCTAAATAGTTTAAAGAGTCTGCTTGTAAAAAGTACCTATTAATTCGCCGCTCGTCGCTAACACGTGTATTACGTACACACAGTGGTTTCTATATGTGCGCGTGCCGAACACAAGCTCAAGTTGCGCCCGCGTTCCTCTGATATAAAATCGACTCGACAAAAACATCGTTATTTTTATTCAGAAGCCAAGGCCAAGACCGCCATATTTGCATTCGCTATATCAACCCGACAATGTTTGTCCTGTAAACATGATATGAAAATTAATGTGCAACATGGCATTTTTGTTTTAATGAGTGCAAAATGAGTGCATTATCAAAACAGGTATACATACAAAGTTAATTTAGTTTCATGTCTTTTTTGAACTTCAATGAATGCCCACTAAATTCGATATTTTATGAGGTTGGAGGTATTGTACGAATTTTAGTAAACGTGTTTCGAAATAAGTCTTTATTTTTTGTTTAGTGCATCTACCTATTATACGGCTATTATCAATAATATCTAAAAAATGTGTAGTGTTTTGGCTAACTTGTTGATAAAGCACAAGTTTTGGATATTCGTGAGTTGTTATTCACTAAACAGAGCAGATATTATGTCATGTAATTGGTGCAGTGGGGGTCGAATTTTTTGTTGATCGAATAAAGTAGTCCATTGTGCAGATTCAAGGTTACACGGGTTGGACTCTTGCGTTTAGTTACTCCGTTGCTACGTTATTCTCAATCTTATTTTGTTGGTCATAAGTGTGTATGGTAAGTTTGAACCGGTTTATGAAAAAAAGTTGTTTCAAACGAGCCGATTTTAAGCCACGCTTTGAGCAAAACAAAATAAAAGATAATGTGCTTACATAACAGACTGAAGTGCAAAAAGTTTTTGTTTTGGCGTGGTTACAACTTTTGTTAGAAGTAAATAGTGTGATTATCAGATGACTCATTAAAGTACATAAATATTTACACTAAAATCAATGCCTCGGTAACGGTTTTTTCTATGATGTTTTGTGACTGCAAGTTGTACAGATTACTAACCTCTTCACAAGCTTTAAATGTCCTGTGTATAGGTAATAATATTCATCAATAAAATCAAAGGCATATAAGTTTTCAAAGGTTTGATCTTTAGCTTACAACGTTAACTTTTCAACAATTAAAAAAAACTGTTTTCAGAATTCTGATGTAAGTAAAAATAAATATATGCAACGAAAAAAATACTCTGTTGCGTTCGAGCATTTGATTGTTTTTTATTAATATTGTAATCTCATCCGCTACGAATGCTCGCTAACAATATAATCTCCGGTTTTTTATCGGCGCGTAAACAATGTGTGTTGACATTTGCGATACGGTCCGATATATCTAATTCTGTTGGCCTTGGCAATGAAAAAACAAGTTTTAAGTTCACCTTGAATATTGTTTTGCGTTGAATGTGTTTACGTTTTGTGATGTGCGTCAGGATCGCGGGTGGTATTTCTCAGATTGGTCTAAACATATTGTCCCTATTTGGTACCTTCTGTGTACTGGTGTACCCTTACGTACCTCTTATAGTCCTTAAAATATAGCTTGATTAGAATGACACCTGTCTAACTGAGGTGACTACTGATGGGACTGAGTCGACTGATCAAACGAAAAAAAAACAGATAAGGCATATAAAATAAAATGAAAATCAGATATATTAAGATTTAACAGTAAGTCAGTGTCGTGATCATTATGAGAATAATTGTAACAATCATGAAATTCAATTAGAAATTTTTAAACCCATATAGAATCTAATAAATTTGAAAATTTTTCGTCAACTATTAATAATTGCAATTTGATGTTCTAAGCATCAACTTATACTCATTAAATCATTTGTGACATTTATGTTTCATTACTTCGATTTTGAAATACTGTTAGTCTGTCGATTTCGATTTGTCGATTTTACCTCATCACTAGCGATTATGAAAAATGACGTAACCTTGTGAAGATGTCTTTTCAAGTTAGGTGTAATTTTTGTGACTGGATTATTTTAATGATTTTAACTTTAAATATCTATTTTATATAATTAAATTGAATAATATATATAGCAATGAAAAAAAAAATTTCTAAACATGCCAGTTACCAATATTTTTTCGTGTTTCACTTGTGTGACGCTGGTACAAAGTTACGTCGTCTCTTTCAGTGAGAACTGTCATTCTAATCAAGCTACGAGTATATTTTAAGGACTAGGTATAGTGTTCGTTTAGTGACAAATTGAATATATGTATTTTTGCTCGACATCTTACGTTATTGTTACTGTACTCTAAAAAATACTGATCAAGTTAGGTTTTATGTTTAACTGGTGCCCGCGACTTCGTCCGCACCAATTTCTGTTATTATGGACGCGTTTATTTTTGCAACATTTTTCACTGATGCTTCGCTCCTATTGGTCGCAGCGTGATGTTATAGCCTAAAGCCTTCCACAATAAATGGACTATCCAACACAAAAAGTTTTTTTTAATTCGAACCAGTACTTCCAGAGATTAGCGCGTTCAAACAAACAAACTCTTCAGCTTTGTAATAATAGTATAGATTTGCCTACGTGGTGTTTTTATCCGCGTTAATTAATACATGACTTTTACGTTGCGTTACGAATAAACAATTTATCATCTAATATGAACTTCCAATTTTACGGAACTATGAGAAAATACATAATCGAAATCCGGAAAAATAGCACTTCTTTCGATTGTCAATTATTAAAAAACAAGTTAATATTTTTTATTCCCTTTCTTTACAGAGCTGGGGCTGGAGCGAACGGTATATTCTCAAGAAGACTGGACTTTTCAACGTTTAATCTCTTGCCGAAGCACAAAGTCAACTCATATCAAATTAAGGTAAGCTTAGAATTAAAAACCGATTTAATGTCATTAGTTTAAGTTGTGAAATAAATAAATAAACAATTTTTTTGGTATACATTTCGACTAGCTAAACTCAACCTTTCGCTTACTATCATAACCATTGAGTTTTTTAGTATAGGAGAGAAAAGGTTGTATTTTTGGAAATTGAATGAAGGAGAAAATGTAAATATTCTTAGAGGATTACAATCTCGCTTTCAGGTATAATCAGATAATCTGATACGGCTCTATCTGGATAAAGGTCTAAGGATAAACATGCCTAAGCCATTGTCGGCTGTTCGAGTGTAGAGATAAGCGACAGAGTTGTTTAGTCGAGGTCGCAAACTGGCTAACAGAGTGTAAGGCTTCTGGAGGTGGAGTGGGGGCAGTGGCGTGCACACCATCCATGCCCATAAAGCACTGCCTAATACCCTGCCTAGGTACTTCGTCTAACTAAATAAAACAACGATCCCTACATTACTCCTACTCACTTCCACCATTCTGGATAGGGTATGCAGTCCCTAAGTTTTTAGAAACTTAGGAATGCATACCCTAGCCAGAATTGTGTGCACCCTGAGTGGGGGTGGAGTGGTCGAGGATCGAGCTCAACGGCACCGCGGCGACCCTTGCGAGATGTAGTCCAGCTGTGGATTTACGTGGGCGATGATGATGATAAATGTATACGGCGAAATATAAATTAAATAGCAATTAAATATATGGAGAAATTGGAAAGTCTATACATGTAATGACTTAAAAGATTATTCTTTGACAGATTCAGATGGGAGTTGAACACACTTTTTCCCAAAAGTCAAAAACTCATCAAATTTTGTTTCTCTTCGTTACACGTTGAATTAATGCTTCATTCCACGTTTCACGCAAAATAATTTTCTATATTTTTTAATATCAAATGACGCTAGGTTTCACAATTAGCATTTTATACGCCGGCAACTGGTGTCGTTGTATAGATAAATGTTTGTCTCTATTATACTGCCGATTGTTCTAAATAAGCTGGTCATCATACAACATGTTGTACATTAATATCCCATTTGCAGTTATGAATGAAACCAGATGTTTATATGGTAAAGAGCTAGCGCGAAACGGGTAAATATGATTATCGTCAAAATTGTGAGTTCATTTAGTTATAATAATTATAGAATTTGCTCGATGATTTTGAACACAACGTAATCTTTGTATACATAAACATGAACCAGAATACACACAATAGTAAGGAACTAACATCTATGTGTTACCAGACATCACACCCAGATGCTAGCCATTTTTTACAAAATGGTTTTGATTAAGAACCAAACTTGGGACGGTCTCACCGCAGTCTGCACCATTGTGCCATTTCAAATGTCTTCAAAATAAACATTGTGATTAAATTATTATCAGCCTACACCAATTAACTGAACATAGCCAAGAAGCCTATAGAACATAGGCCTCTCTGATCGGAGGATTTTGGCAATACCGCCACGCTTGGCAGGCGGATCGCTGATCGTAGTTTGGGCAATGGTAAAAAGAAGGCGCTTGGTCTGTTTTTCTATTACTTCTACCTACTTACAATGGCTTTTTCGCAAAATGTATATGACGCCTAATACATTATATATATTTTTCATATAAATAATTTACAATATTTTACTTAAAATCAATTACATATAATATTTTTATACGCCAACGACACAGTGACTAATATTGACTGCTTTAATACTCAAATCACAGGTATATAGTATAAAAGTAGATAGTATTAATAACGTAAATAGCATATCTAAATAATTGCCAACAA
Organism: Anania crocealis; assembly: GCA_949315895.1. Lineage (NCBI taxonomy): Eukaryota > Metazoa > Arthropoda > Insecta > Lepidoptera > Crambidae > Anania > Anania crocealis. The sequence continues at coordinate 7,835,008 of OX438856.1, forward strand.
AAACAATACTGTCCGCAGTGATACATTGCCGTCGGGTGGACAAAGGTGTGCAGTAAAATATTTTTATTACTGAAAACGTTTGCAGAGGTGAAAGTTTGCTTTTGTTTGCCGCCGTAAAACAGGGCTGACACTTTTCGCGATAAAACACTGTCAGGGGTGGCGCCGACGAGTACGTTTCCACCGAAATAAACGTAACTTTTCTGTAATTTAATCGCGACACCGGCTTGCTTTACGGTACACAACTTTGATCAATATCGCCAGACCAACTTTTTTAGGGTTCGGTTGCTAGACACGAACGCGTGAAGTAGCTAAATAACGTATGATAATATGTTCGAGATTAGAATGACGTCTTCTGAGCATTTACTATAAAATTATGCTATGTTTAGATGGCACAATCTACTTTTTCCCCACTATTTATCGCACATGGCGGTGGGGTCAGCCATCCGACTTTTTATCATCCATTTCGCACTATCCTCCATCATCTTCAGAGTCCCTTATGTACGTCGGCACTATGGCCTTTAGTATTTTCTTATTTTATTTATTCTATTAGGAATAAACAAAATGAGAATTCAAAAAATTTAACTGCTGACCTAAGACCAGATAGGTACATAACATAATAGACAGTAAAAATAAATGGCTTGTAGTAAAAATGAACACCATACACCTCACACGGACCCAAAGTTACTAACTTAACACTTCTTTTTCCATCAGATTTTTTTTGTTAACATTGTACAATTTGATCAACAGTCTTTAGTGTCAGAGTTTATAAAATCTAAATAATTACTACAGAACTACAAATCGACATCGCATGTGAAACCCTTGTCTATTCTTCGCCCAAGAATTACTTCGAAATAAAACTAGTAGGTACAATTCTTTTAAACGTCCACGTTATTTCCGTAGACTGCACGATACTTTAACATGAGTTTTACGGTCGCTTCAACACTAAATTGTAATAAAATGTTGTTCTATGACGATAACAGATCTATTTTAGTTCGTTAGGAAATAGTAAAACAATGTAAGTGTTTCGATAACACTGTTGTGTATAACCGTTCTGCCATGACCTATCATAACGTACTACGAAGTTATGTTTATTGTGACAATGGACGACCTTCGTGTACTACGGCATTTTCCCTCTCTTCAGTCTGTCAGTAATTAGATGAATAATACTTTTTTCTTTGCTCCTCTGAATACAATAGCAAATTAATTTGCCAATAGAAGTTAGTTAGCCTGCTAACACCAGTTTTTAACTAGAAAATAATGATATTTCGTAAAATAGCGTTTTGACGATTTTTTCTTTACCTTATCTCACTTATAAGAATCTGAAGAAGTTCGGGATATTCCTCAAACAAACTACATATTACTATATAAACCTAGTGTGTTAAAAATATTAGCAAATTACGCCACCAAAACTTTTTATGCTGGAATAAATTCCTTGTTTGCAGTGCAGAATTCAGGAAAAATACTTTTAATAAATCTTATGTCAATTGTTTCAATTTTCTATCAAAAACTTGTAATACTAAGTATATGGGTGTTATTTGTATTATCGACTCACTGGTCAAAATTTGCCCCAAAAGTTGTAGATAAATTTAACAGGTAGCTGTATGTCTGATCGTTTAGCAGAATTTACGTTAAACCATCAACATAAAAGCCACATGCTGCCAACACACGCATAATTATTCTAAAAATGTTGTACATTGCACAGATGTGAACAACGCGTAGAATTTTAATTGTATTCTTAAACTAGCTGAGGCTGAATGACTACGTAGATAATTGGTTTATACCTTGGAAGCTGGTAGATTGATTGACAGAGATTTGTAGTATCTGTTTGTCTGACTTCTGATTTACCTATAAAATGATCATCTTTCCGTTACCTATCAATCATATATGATTGATAGGTAACGGAAAGATATTGTATCTGTTGAGAAATACTGTAAGTAAATTGTCACTCGGTGTCGTCCCAAGGAATCTGTAATAATTCATAAAAAAACCTTTCTGTGTGACTTGAGCAATCTATAATAAGCCAATCAGCTAACAACATACCATCGAATTCGAAATGTTTGTTGTTTATTATTGAGTCTGTATAAGTACACATTAATATTTGTAACATTAAATGAATTATCGTCTTGTTGCTTAGTACGCGCTTTAATAAATATAATGTTCAGAATTTCAGATTACGCAAGAAGTTATTAAACTTCTTGCGTAATCTGAAATTCTGAAAATTCATACACATTATGAATGATTACACAAGTGCGTGATGTTTCGGGATATTGTACACATTTTGAGCCATGATATACTCTTTTTTTATTACAAGTGTTATCAGAAGGACTCTTATGATCCATATCTTATTTTTTTTCTGAAAATTGACGTAAAGACATCATTTAAAAACATTTTAGGCAAACTAATCCTTTTTCCCTTTAGGATTACTTTATATGCATCGTTCGTATTATTTAGCAATTGCCTGCGGTTATGCTCATAATATCTAATCACACGGTCCTTGAGCCAGATGTGTCCAGCGACGGTCATTCGCCTGACCGCCTATTTTTACAAGGCGTTTGGTCCTGCTGAGTTCAATCACGGGTTGAAGTAGGAATCCCTTATGGTATAAATAGATAATGTGTAAATAAACGCCAAATGTACGCCAGTTCACTGCTATCATTTCTTATCTACTCAAATTTACGTTAATACAGCTTAGCGTCTTATTTCACTGTACTTTGCGATTCGTTCAAGTGCGTTAATGGTTTCTTTACAATTATTTTTGCCTGTTCACTATGCGAATAAATATATATTTACGCTTACGTATACTTTTCAGAAAATTCTTAATTGATGCACCAGCCATGTTTTTTGGTGTGCTGACTATCTTGCTATGCTAGTAAATATCATCTTATCTATTACCATCAAATATATTTCGATTGCAAGACCGAGAAAGACCTCTTCTAAATTTCATCCATGCACCAATAATATTTCTGCAATAACACGTATATCTCTTTATTCAATGGAATATCTTTCCCACGCTAGGCTGATTTATTATTTATCAATCAGTAATATCTGAATCTATTATTCACCTGCACCAGCTTTATTATTTTAATATTTTGTTTGTTAATTCAGCCTGAGATTATTCATCCCTCTTCTTTTTGCTTGACCCTCAATGATATTTGCTGCTATTTTCAAAATTATTTTGCTAATGCCAAATCATTCTTCTATTTATGTCTTTAAAATTTGATGTAGTTTACTCTCCTTGCTGTAACATAGCGTTGAACGTTCTTTAGTCTTGTATATACTTGCTTCTAACCCTCATAAGGTCTTATTTACATGCAAGAGACGTGTTATTCTGCAACTGCGTTATGTTTGTTATGCGCACGGTATCTAATCTGAACAGTCCTTGGTCCGGTTGTGTGTCAGGCGTCGGTCATTCGCCCGGCCAGCTATTTTTATCCGCCATTTGTTTGCATGTTATATTGTTGCCTGTGAATAATTGTGCCCTTTATCGTTAGGCTAGACGGTATTGTTTTCTCATTTGTCTGGCATTGGCGTTGCAATAGTTCGTTGTTTGTTTCGGACTCGGCTTGGTCTAGTTGACACCAGGTTAGTTAGTTGTTTCTATCGTCATTTCTGAAGATTAGCAATTGTGATTATAAAGCTCACGATTGTTATTATAAGCTTGATAAATTATTCTTGTGTTTACTATGTGTAATATTTTTAATTTTATTATTTTGACATTTTTACCTAGATATTAATACAGGATGACTTTTTCATAATCTTCAAAAAATTTTATAGGCGTTCAGTATCGTATTAAGAGCCCATCTATGATCTATGACGTAAAAAAAGTAAATCATGTTTTCAGCCGAAAATATTTTTCGCAACATAGTTTTCAACTTATACGTTCCTAAACCTGTTAAGGTACGAGTATGAAGGGAAAACCAAAAACTTGTTAATAGTATCGTAATTAATTAATAGATGCGCATCGCGTAAAACAAGTGTACAAACATTTTATTTTTTTGATGGACAGTTTCTAAGTGCTTTATCTTGACATTTTGCACTGGGCTTACCAAAACAAAAAATACATCATTTGTTCAACTTTCTTGTATCGTAAATTGTTATATTAAAATTTGAAAGGTGTTAAAATTTCATTCATGCTGGAATTATTATGACAGAATGCCCGGGTTATGCTACAAGTGTTTCGAATTTTCGAACAATTCTCGGGTTTGTGATCACCAATCCGCAATTGGCAAGCGTGGTGATTATGCCTGTACGAATCATTGCAGTGGTAACTTGTATTAAATGATGGAGGCCTTTGCCATGCAGTGGGTTGATTATATAGGCCGTTTCTACTTACTATTATGTCAGAAGATAAGGAATAACTTTAATATTCATTCACACTTATCTTGTGTCAAACGTTATCTAACGTTGCAACAAAATTGTATGACAACTTACATTGTAATAATACGTTTCATATTTCAGGCCAAAGGCTAATAATGACAATAATCTACCTACCTTAACTTTAATTAGACGCATTGTCGGCACATAATGGTTTTCATACCAATGAGCTTAATTACTTCGCTGCCATGATATACTGCACATTAAACAGAATAGGGCACTCTGTGAATTAGATAGAACCTATAATGTGGCATCTTTCCATTCTTACTATTACATTCTAAAAATTCATAAAATGACAATTAACTGAATTCAACCGCACGTTATTAAATAATAATTAAAAAAGTATGCCTTTCTTTATAAATAATCCCTTCGTGCTTCTTGCAATCACCTGTCTTTTAAAATTAGATCGTGCTGGGAAATTAGACAGTCATAAACCTTAATCGCTCTACCCGCGCAAAGGAGATAGTTTAAAACATTTTCTTCACTTATCTATCGCGTAAATAGTCCACTGTCTTGTTGCGCTCGCTCCGCTCAATCGCGTGCCACCACCCCGTTTGCCACCAAAGAAAACTTCATAACTCCTATCCTCCACGTACATTACCCCAATATGTTTCACCGCAACCTTTTACACGAACTTTTGTTATCTCGCATGAAGTAAACAACCGCTATCGAGATCGTAATCTCCGTTTTCTAGAAAATAAATTGTGACCGTGCCATTCCTAGAGGCAATAAAATTCAATCGGTGTAGTATGAAATAAATATCGCTCGCTTCCTACTGGAATCTAATAACTGGAGTGAAACGATACTGAGATACAAAGCTGCAAGCATGATTGATGAGAGCGACAGCGAGCAGTTTCGCGGCCTGCGTCATTAAATTGACCATTTCTTCTATTTATGGTGGCTCGATGTCTGGCAGCATATTGATACCGCGGACCGGTCGTCTCGTAGCCTGACACAGCTCATGAATTTATCGCAGATTTTCACATAAGCGCGAACTCTGTAACAAGCTGGACAGCTTCATAAAGTGCGATTTAATTTATACAGCTTGCAGGGATGTATAGAATGTTATTGGTCGGTAACAGTTGGATGCAATGCAAAATTATCCATGATAATAAGCTTCTTATAATGTTTGAATATGTTACTCGCCATGATGTAAATAAACATCCATCATTAAAGTATAATAAGTTACCATTAGTTCGGTATTGCCCTTGTTTAGCCAAAGTAAATTGCTGTCAGACATGACCAAATCTGAAACTATTTACCTTAATTATTCAGAATAGCTTGCATTGTGTTTAAATTCAGAACAGTTGGCGGTCAATATTCATATGGAGTTAGTGCGTCATTCAGCACGTAGGAAGATGAGGCGCGGTCGTGCATGTAACCGAAGCCGACGCGGTAACTCGAGCGCCGGCTCAAGGCTTCCCATGTGTATTGGCACCGTGTTTTTCTTTAGAAGCGTCTTGCTCACCGAGCATAACCCGACCATTATTGTTTTTGCACCAATGCCCCTAGCTTATAAATTTAATGTTAGCGATTTGTTTTTGAAAGTAAATATATTAATTTGTTAAATGTTGAAGAGTAAACATTGTAGGTACACAGCGAGTGTGAAAATGTAATGTTCGTGACATCCCTAAAATGAAACTCTATTTAGCGAAAACGTGTGCACAAGATTGTAATACAAACAGAAAATCTAATGTCATATTTAACTTTCCAAGCCTTCTTATCATAAAATTGTCAAGTCCACAGTCGGAGGAATGACAGATATGGCTCCGAATGAAATCAGTCTGTGTGGGATGAAGTTATGCTATCATACCGCCTCTTCATAATCCGTTGATGCTGCGAATGCATCTCGGTTTTCTCGGCGAGCCGTAAATGGCAAGAAATGAGAAAGTAGCCGGTTAATAGATACAATAGGGCTGGATAGGTCTCGCATTGCAACTTTCCTTCGCAACAAAAACTTGTAGAATGATAGCAGCGTACAGCAACGGATTCGACTTCTTACTAGTCCAGAATGCTTGGCCATCAGACCGTTTCGTAAGTCGATCGTAATTACTCCATTACACAGATGTGGGATAAATAATCGCTTTTAGGTACAACTGGGCCCTTTAATCACGCGGAATTTACACGAGGTACACCGCCAGATTATGGTGCAACATCGGCTTGCGTATTTTCTTCGATACGTTTGGCTTTCGACACGGCCGGCCCGGGCTATAAATGGTAAACAGGCGTGCGAACTTATCCAGCAACCTGCAGGTTTGCGAGACCATTTCGTGTACCTCCGATCAAGTTTTTGTAATGTTATCGCAAGTATCCACTTGCAGGACACCGGCCATACAAGGCACGGCTTTTGAGGCCGGTTTTTGTGTACCTCGTACTTTGTTGCATTTAATCTTGATAAATACGCGCCTTGTTTACGTATATTCACTTCAATGCGCCTTTATGCGACAGATTCAAAGTCTTTGAGGTTTTATGGTTGAGATTTCTAAAAGTAGCTGTTGCGGTGGAGTTATGTGACTTTAGTGGTGGTATTAAATGGATTGAATTAACGAGCGAGAGAGTTGTCGAGTAAACCGAATTGATATTGGATGGGCAGAATAATCCGGAGTGTCAGTGCATATTGCCTAGCGATGCCCACGCGCCGCGCCCACGCAGCGTCGCGGACTCGCTCGGCGGAGCGCGCGCATCGGGATGATAGATGACTGCCTCACTACACGCCTGTTATCAACAGTCATTCTAATTCACTGGTGATTTCTAACATTCCTGCATAACAGCCAATAAACATTCCATAAAGGATAACGATCAATCTTAGTCTGCGAATATTAAGCAAAGGCAGGAAAGCATGACATACATAGAGCTCAATTTACTCCAGAATTTGTCTGGCATTATGTCAGGGCTACATTTTTTAAATAGTAAACAACACACTATTTGCGAAGTCAAGACAATATTGTAGATACGGAATGATATTTAAAATAGGAAATAATTAATCCATTCTAGTCTCGTATTGCGTATCGATACATTTAATCTAAATAGAGTATTGTCTTCTGATAACATTTATTATGAATACTAGAACGTACAAGTTTAAAAACGTTATTCAAATTGAAATTCAAACAATTTCAGTTACAATGGCAGTAAAGAAAACAAGGCTGCTAGTCGTAGCTTTAGTTGTTATTACTAGAATAGAACTAGGGCGGTCATTGATCTCTGTTATTACTTCGATAATTACAGAAACGGTTATGAGTTACAATAATAGGAAAACGTGGGCTTAATTTGGGCAGCTGCAATTCGTGTATGTAAATATCCGACTATTAAGTCTGTCAAGAAAATTGTCGCTTTCAAGACGGCTTCATTAAAATTTTCAAGCTTTTATCAATTATTGTCACAGTTTTTATCTTCATTTCAATATTCGTATTAATTGCATTCCAAATAGTTTTAGGTATTGTTTTGATATCTCATTGCATTGAAAGCAAAAAAGATATGCCTACATCCCTTATTAAAATAACAATTCTTATTCATAATAATACGAGGCATCTACAAAGCATGACATGGTTTAATGGTTGTGGAAAAACCAATAAATTGCTTATAGAAATAAAATAAACATAATTTAATGTTTTTAGTACAACTACATATTCAACCATGTGTGACATCACTGACATCAATACAAGATAGACACACAATCTCATCTGTCAATCGTTTACCATAATAGATTCGATTTAATTGCTAATGCATTCGTTACCTTTTACGGCTATTGTAAAACAGACACAGGCATTCATGCAGTATGCAAGCTAGGTTACATAAGAGTGGCATTTGGCTTGGAGCTGCAAAGTCGGTTCGTGAGCACTTGGCTAACCCTGAAGTCGGGCGAGGGGTCGACGCTCGCGAGATCGCGATTCCTGACCCACATACAGCAGCACACCGAACGCAGTCGCAGCCGCTTGCAAACTCTAGCGCATAGAATAGCTACCGAACGCCATATTGCACATAGAATTTTAGCATTTTAAAATTAATAACAAATTAAAGGAATAAATAAATATTTAAAAAATCCAACAAATACATTACGCTGCACTTATCTAATTTTATTAGTCTCATTAAAAAGCGTTTTATTAAAATAATATATGACACATATACTCTTGAGGCTTCAGTCAAAATGTTGAGATTAAGATGATGTATACTTACTAACTCACCGATAGCTAACCTTTTATAGCCTGTTCATAAAAAGACGAATCATTTTTGTAGTTTTGTCGTTTCATTTAGTAAAAAGTAAAGTAACAAACAGCCTATAATCATCCTACTGCAGGGAAAAGGCCCCCTTCATTGAATTCAAGTTACCACAGCAGTGATGGTTGCTGGCATAATCACCACGCTTGCCAAATGCGGGTTGGTGATCACAAAGCCGAGCAATGTTCGAAAATTCGAAACTTTTTGTTGCTCTACCGAAACTTTTTCTGGCTGTTTAGATCGAACCCGGGATCCCGAGGTCTTGGCCCGGTATTTAAACCACTAGACCAACGGGGCGGTTTTTATTCCGTAATACCTACAGCTTGAAATTTTTACTTCAATTCGAGAATCAACTTTAAACTTTTTTGTTAACTGCTTAGCCTCGTTATTGATGGTTTCTGATTCTAATTTTAACTTTTTCCAGCACACTACCACATAGTTAAAGGCTATTATACAACTCACACCTATAACCAGTCTTGTTTTTATCTGCCTTTCCTTATTAAGTTCGGCGTGTGTATACTTAATAGAAGTATAAGCGATTCACATAATCATGACCAAGATAATTGCTAGGTGTGGTCTGTATACATGATTACTTTATAACAAATTATAGTAACTGTAGATAAGACTTGCAAGATTATACCGCTGTAAACCGTCACGCATCGAGAAGTCGAACTAAATAGTCGTAATTCTATAATTAACGACTGAGATAGATTAACTGGTGTCTTATTTAATTAAACGATTATCTTCCATCTACAAATTGCGTGCAATGAACTGTGATTAATATTTGTAAAATTACTCTTGTGATATTACAAAAAGGAAGGACGGATCAATTAGGAGATGATTGATTTGATGCCTTCAATCCTTATGATTGTACACTAAACGTGTTGAGGTTAATTTGCCATTGCAAAGCAATAAGTAAATAGGTTTTCATATAAAGTTATTCAATATTTTGTTCTTTAATTCTGTCTTATCGTGTATAATATAGTAACACTATCGTAAATGGAGTCAAGTATGACATCCAAGCAATAAATTGTAATATATTATTGCCTACGTGACCTACCCACGTTTATAACACTGCGAGTGGCTGGGACACTCAAAACACAGTAGTTCTCTATATTTTATGATACTGTTGTATTTATACTTTATAATTAGCATAACTATGTATCTAATCGCGTCATTGTTACGGCATTACTCAACAATGGAACATAATTGGTTTGATTCCATTACATCGTCAGATTCAGGGTGAATGCAAATAAATGCGCACTCTGACTGAAACAAGATTCAACTGTAAACAAAATAGAGCCAGGGCTTATAAAGCAGTAGATGGAATGACCGGGATTTGTAAAGTAGTAAAGGATTTTTTTGAGTAGAACGGGAATCGAGACGATCGCAAGAGGACCATTAGCCGTATTGTTATTGCCAGTATTCCCAGTAATGAAACGCTCGTTTCGTCCCTTAATATTACCACTCTACCATTACTTATACTCGCTATCTCGATTTCACTTCATCGCATCGGTTCTCGGTTTGTATTCCCTTAATTAATTCCTTTATTATGCCAGCGCATCATTTTCCTCTGAGGCGGATTTAAATTTAAAATCTGTGAACATTCCCAAGTTTTCAATTGCGCTAGTATGCATGCTGATGAGATCAAAAAACTTGAATATTGACTTTTAGAGTGCCCTGAAGAATAGCTAAAGAACCCGGGTACCTCGGTTGTTTTTCCAATTCAGCTATTCCTGACATTTTGCCGACAGTTTTTTGCGTCATTGACGCCAATGTGCCTTGCGATGGGCTATTTACATGGAAACTTAGTGAAATATTCACATCAGCTGCCAATTGTCACGTTATATTGAGATATTCAAACTTTCTCTTCGTCGGGGTTTGTGCATCTAATTTAAATAAAGAGATGCTTCGCATTGTATAGCTTCATCTCGACTCATCATCTCTGTATACAGGCTATTCTATTCTATTTACGATGTAGATAAAGCCTTAACTTCATGCATTATGAATTCAAACAAAAGTGAGTATGAAATAAAATCCTTTTACTTATTATAAGCATAATATTAAGCGGTCATGATTCGTGACGCAATGGGAGATATTTCAACACGAAATCTGTAGCAGCGGTCGAGGTGAAGTTCAAGACTATTTATAAAGCGACCCAAGTTCTTACTAGGCGCCTATTGATCGTCTAGAGAGCACGCACCCCGTCGTATTACGGTAGGTTAGTATGCCCGCGGCTTCGTTTCTCCCGGAACGCGCCGAGAACTGCCGAAATTTTACATCCTCGGCCGTATTGATCGGACTTGACATTGAAATCGTAATAGAAGCAAACAGCTGGGAAAGCGAGGGTGCGTGGCGTGCCCGCCCTCGCTTGACGTAGGAATCCCTCAAACCGGCGCGGCCGCTCTGCCTTTTTTCAACAGACAAAACGTCCAATTTAATTAAACCCTTCTAATGAGAACTCGGATAACATACTTGATTGTAAGCATCCATTAAAGTTATTCATCGACGCTTAAACGTAGTTGAACGTTTGTAATGTCTAGTAATTATGCAGAAGAGCCCTAAGACGGGCGCCGTGGCGTTCTAAAATCTCATTTATATTCAGTGCGGTCGGAGTTTGAATGTTATCTAAAATCCGTGTTTAGGTGTCGGGCTGGATTGCTCTAATCTCGAAACTAAACACATTGTTGAGTTAGCCAAAGCTTTGTTCTCTCTTGGCGACCATGCGATCTTGGCTGCGCGAAATTCTTGGAAGTTTACATATAATATTGCTGTTGTTCAGGAATTAATGTGTTGCGAAAACATCTCGACGACTTGATAAATTCTTCTTCGCTACCATTTGCGAATTCACACATACGAGTTTAGATCTGTAATTGCTTTTAAAGCAATTTAACAACGCACACATAAGTTAACTATAAAATTGTAACTCATTGTGTTCTTTTACGCTGTTAACTACCTACTTACTTCTTTGAAAACAACTTTTCTTATCATTTCACATTATTGCATCCTAGTCATTTCCTGAGTCTGTTACCAGTTCCAGCACTTACTTGTATTTCCTGCAACATGGTATCTTGCTCAGGCTACGTTTAAGTAGTAGTAAATTACTTGATAAACTTTCTTTTCGATAGAGCGACAAGTTCTCAGGAACCTAAGTAACATACAATGTTACTCTTCCAAACCGTTTTCTCCGATACTAAGGACTCCATTGTTTTAATAATTAGGAAAAGGGGTACCTCGAGGCACAGACGGCATTGTCCTTCAGTGGATTTAATGGGGCGTAGCAAATTCCAGAAATCTGTAAGTCACAGCCAATCCCTTTGAAAATCGAGCAAAGAAACTAAAACTTTCCACAATAGCTCTCGACTAAGGTGGTCGCAGATGCAAGCATTTGTTACTTACATCGTAGGGATGTAAACCTTTAATATAAGTTAAAGCAAGTTTGAGTTTCCGTCCTTCACCTTTTCTACAGCTAATACAATATTTATGAATTTTAGTACAGAGGACCTTAAAAAATAATCTTTTATAATACTAAAGCAATAATCAATTAAATTAAAAAAATTGAGAGTCAATAGTTCGTCCAGTGCGGGATATTCTTAAGAAATAAAGTACTCGTATGATATTTCGTTTTCAACAGTTGTTCATATTTTTTTTATAAAATGTTTTTACACTGTTACATAAATTAAATTTATTAAATTTATTATAATTGCAAAAGGATTTCTAAAATATCACAAAAAAGTATTTAAACGACGTACTGTAAGAATATTATAATATCACCATTTTATATTTTAAATAAGAAAATTATAAATCCAAAGACAAATCTGTACGTTTCCCGCAATCGAAATAATTTTAAATTCAATCAAGCTCTAATCTCTGGGATGGATGGCAAAGCCGATCAAGCCGTGCAAAGCTGAAGACACACCGAGATGTTTTTGCTGAATACTGATCAGTTCGCTTGAAATTATTCCATTACCCCAGCTGTTCCAATACAAAAATTCATAAATAAAAAATGCGCTAGGTGTCTCGATGCATTTCTATGGAATCACGGCTCCTCCAAGTTAAATAAGTGATCACCGGTCGGCGGGGACGTGACCTGAACTTGGAATTATTCGCCACCTGGGGCTTAGACAATCAACGCTATGCTAGACCATTGGCTTGCTCGTTCGTGTTGTATGTACACAGCCATGATTACTTCTACGAAACTTACAACGTGTTGCATTTTTAATTAAATTTCCGACAGCTCGGCACAATCGGGAGTTCTCTTTCCGTTCAGCTCGTTTCGTTCAGACTGTCTAAAATATTTGCAGTGTGGATTATTATTGTTAATGCCGAAATCAATTAATTAATACAATAAACTTGTTGTATGTTATGAAACAATCTGGTAGTAATAAATAAAATAGGGACGTGAAGGTCGTTATAGATTGGTGAAGGCGCAACGGCGGGCCAGACCCGCTAATCGATCGATGTCTGTGTGCACACTGCTTGGTGGCTGCTGCACCCGATCATTTGTCTCGTTCGGACTCGTTCATGGGCTATATAACCGTCCTCGTCTCTTCGTTATTCATCGTCCCTAACCACCCGGTAGTCGGCGTCCCGGTGTACTTCTGTATTTAGACACTGCACTATCTAATTTATGTTTTAAATTGTTCGCTTTAAGTCCCGTGAGCGCGCGACGCGACGGTAACGACTATATCTAAGGTTATCGTTACACGAGGTAAGAGTTAATGGACTGTCCGTGCTAATATTTGTGTAAAACTCTTCATTTAAAAGGTTTTGTGTGTTTAGGTGAAATACACATGTAGCCGTTAAACTTTATGACATTCAAAAAACATGTTTTCAGTTATGTTTATTCATTCATGTAGGTACACAAACCGCTTCAGGGCATTTTCCTAATATTTCTTGCTTCGCTTTATTACTGAATGTTAGCAATTACCACTGCAGCTAAAGGATCAAAGTAGCTATCTGATGCTGTTTATTAGCCTGACGAAACGCCGCCCTTTGCTCTACTGACATTTTGGTTTATTTTGACGATTGTATCGTATTTGTATCTACTTTCGATTGTTGCGGGGCCTTGGCACAAGCCGGCCATAGGAATAGTGCAGTGGCATTTTGTGCGACGTGCGACTATGCCATAAAGTAAAGAGAACAGCCAAGATGTCAAGATCCGTAATCTAAGCAAAGAACAATAATTTATTAAGAAGAAGTAATAAAAGAAAAAAATTAATGGCGATACCACCGAGATTTAGTAATCGATAAAATAGTTCTGTTATACAAGTACTATCTCTGGTTATCATTTTTGCAGTAATATGAAGACATCCTAAAGTCTAGTTATGGCTTTTAGCCCCAAAAGCCCATCGCAGGTTGACACGGGGCTCTTCAAAAGGAGGTTTGCCATGATCCCCACGGTTGGCACGCTGGTTGGCGAATGCAGTTTGACCTATGGTAAAAAGAAAACGCTGATGCCAGTCTTCTGGTAGTATTCATTTAGTCGTCAGTTTAAGACATCAGTCAGTATAGAAACTTGAAAAATTATGTCTCAGGCGGGACTCGAACCCGCATATCCTCGCACTTGAGACACTTTAAGGAAGGGAAGCGAAAGTACTATTCTTTTAATTTGCCGGCATCACACGATAAAACGCCCTATTGATCTTAGTGGTTTAAATATCGGGCCAACATCTCGGGGTCCTGGATTCGATCCCGGGATCAGGCAATAAGTGTCGAATTTTCGAAAATTGCTCGGGTCTGTGATGACCAACCCGCATTTGGCAAGCGTGGTGATTATGCCTGTATCCATCATTGCCATGGTAACTTGAATTCAATGATGGTGGCCTTTGCCGTTGTAGCGGCACAATACATGGTTAGCACTTTTGGCGTATAGCGATGATTAATAGTTATATAGGTACCTACACTTAATGCAGCTTTTTAAATCACTGCGATTTCATGGCTTGTCTGTTATTTTTGGTCACTGTAAATGCATTGCCTACTTACATAACGCACCTGCCGTATCTGGCTGCACCGCACCTCACGTTCACTCGCCCATTCTATGAATTACTTATAGGTCATAGACCTTTCATTATTTTATTCAACTCAACACGCTATTAGTAATCATTGATTACAATGATGACGGTGGCGCCTGAGACTTTTTATTTGTTTTTAGTTCTCATTGCTTTTGATTGTTGCTTGGTTCAAGGGCTAGGTTTGAGCTCAAAGAATCTGTATATTATAAGTACTATTGAATTCGCACTTAGGATGACATCAAAGACTTTTCGACAATCTAGTTCATGATGATTTTCTATGACTTCTAGTTTGGCACCGACTCAAAGTTGGTAGCTTATTTCACACTTCGCCGGTTTTTTTTGTTATGAAAGTATTGTTTTGTATCGAAATTTGTCTACCCGGTCAAAAGTTATGCGTGGTTATACGTGTAAAATATAATTGAGTGAAATTAAAAGTCTCCAATTCTGCCTAGGATAAAAACTGTCTAAAGCGTTAAAAGACCTATCTGAATTTGAATTAAAACTGAAAATGAGGGTAAAGTTAAACCGCGAAATTCATGTATTTTTTTAAATCCTAACAAAGATATCGCCAGAGCTTGTAAGACGAATAAGTGCAGTATAAAACTAAGACATCTTAAGATCGTCGGAAATCTTCTGCCGTTAGCCAAACGGATTCTCAAGGCTTCGGTCGGTCGTCGTTTTTTCGCTGTCTGTAAACGCGGCAAATCCTTCAACATCCCTGAGGACTCGAGGATAAAACGAGGGAATGCTAGTGTGTGCCAGATGATTTGGTTTCGGTTTTATCAGCTAGTTACAGACCATTTAAAAATAGATTTTTTTTACAATTACCTATTATGTTTAGTGGTACTTACTGTGTATTATTGACTGCACTGAGTTTTGATAGCGTTAATAATAGTCATATCGATTAAATAAGTCCGAATTTTGATGATTGTCAAGATACAGGAATTATCTAATTTCACATAAAATAGATTTAATTCAGAAAAAATTAAAAAGCTATACGCCGAGACAATATTATTCAAGCTTGGCGGGTTCTTTAAGAAATAACCCATAACTCACGTTACTGTTCATAGTGAAACCAATTTAGATTGTGAAAATTTGGTATCGGTAGCAAAAACTTGTTTTGGTAACTCACTAAACCGACTGCTTAAACACTGCGAACACTCAACGACTGTGCAAACACGGGCCGAATGAAATTTTAAACTACGTCGTCCTGTTGTCTGAATTACTTTTGAGTGCCTCTTGAAAATACTTCAACGTCATGAAGCATTGGGAAGCAAAAGAGTTTCATTTATTTACATTGAAATTGTATTATATTTCTATTTGATTTGATTTTCTAAAATAATTTCTACACTATAAACTTAAATAGACATCATTGTCATATCATCATCATCCGCCCACTTTCGTCCACAGCTGAAAACGCATCTCTAAAAGGTCGATTTTAATTTTACTATATTCGCCACGCTTGGCAGGAGCGTTGGCGATCGCAGTTTGGCTAATGGTGGCAAGAAGACGCTGCTGCCCATCTTCTATGGAAGCCTTTAGCCTATTACAATACCCATAAGAAGAGAAGCGGTGGTGCTGTTCCATTTTTGTGCCTGCATCACACGGCAGATCAACGTTGTTTTTATCTTCAAAAAGTATTCGTTTCAAAGTTGCTAGAATAAAAAAAGGACGCTGGAAAAATCCAACTTAGTTCTGGGTTTTTGCCGTGGCAAACTAACAAATCACTGTCCGAAATCGCGACGCAATAAAACAAAGTAAAATCTATTAGTCCAAGAAGAATAGTGGACCGGCCAGTTTTAGATTGGGCTAGTCGTAAAATATCATGTTGCGATGAACAACAATGTAAGTTGTTACTGGGCCCGCCTAGTCGTGGCATGGGGCGATAAATCGTCGGGTCGGTGCCTCCGGTTAATCCCAAGTATTAAGAGCGTCGAGAAGAAGCTCAAGTAGACCAGTCTGCTCATTTACCAGGCCTTAGGTATTTGTTTGTTAAGGCTGACACTAGTAATATCATGTAACACAAAACACATTTCAAATAATACTACACTACAACGCTAAAGTGCTTTTCATAATTTAGCTATCAAAATATATATTTTATTAAGAAGTTTTTTTTTTGTGGAAGCTGAAATATTTAATATAGAAATTATCCTAACGCGTGTAAAATTATTTGAAATATGATTTCACTTTTATTATGAAAGAAATACAATATGGTTAATAGGATTTGGCAGTCTGTTCTCTATTAACTTCGTTCAAGTATAGCCGTGAACGGAGATATACATCATCCCGGCACATGGTTCAATTCTGTAGCACCTACTTAAAATTAATTATTTGCACAACTCAGCTGTGCAGTGCCCCACTGGTTTTAAGGTAATAGTCAATACTGTCTACACACTTTGATTTGTATATTAATTTGGTCTCAAGTTTTGTTTACTGTGATTTGATTTTTATTATTTTGGTTCTTGTTTATCTTACGCAAAAATCGACAGTTTGCTGTGAATTTAATGTATTGACAAACACTTATTCGCTTAGGATTGCTTGCGTTGGCATCAGATCCAAAAATGGCGAAGTGAACACCTACAAAAAATATTGCATCGTCTAAAGTAGTAACACTTCTATATTTGGCGTACCTGCTAATTCCAATCAAATACTTAAACTGGATCCTAAATCCTTGCTACAAAATTTGTTGCATTAATTTGCATATCAATGTAATAATGGCACTGTTATTATGGGAGCGAAATGCAAATATCGGTCTAATTCGAACGAGAACTGCTTTAATAGATATAATTGTTGGAACAAGGGATATAAAGGGCTAAATATTGCCTCAACTGAAACAATCTATCTTATTGAGAAAGATTTCTACTATTTCATTTGAAATAGCTGTTTTTTATGGGATTCTTTTTAATCCATGTGTTTCTGCTTCTGTTTTCCAATGTGATTGATTAGTAGTGTGAAGTAAAAATAATTCAAAGAAATACAGTTAGTTGACAGCTACTAATTCGATGATAGATTGGTTTTTATTGTAATCGTTTGATAAAGTACCCATGTATTGTTATCAGTAACATAATATAGGTAAGTACTTATATCGGAATCGGAATCTAGCGGAAATAGTTTTACTATGTGGATAGTCATTGAGCATTTATCTAAGATTGAAGTGGTACTATAGTTTCAAGTTACATAACACGTTGTTTTAGTACAATGACCGATAGTCTATTTGTAACAATCGGTCAATATTCTGATGCAATCTAAACAGACAATAAATAAACTATGAACATATCATTTTCACGCTTTAAAGTATAAACCTTGTTCTTGGTCTAAGATCGGGAGGACGACGATTGCTATTAATGACCTTGGGTTAGCAGTGCCTAATGGACCCATGGACTAAGATTGACAAAATTTGCTTCGACTAATCTCTAGAAATGTTCAAAGTTGTATCGTCGCGTAAAGTTTGTTTATATAAATAGCTTTGCAACGATGTAAGTAAAGTATTATGCTAGTGCTAAGTGGTTATTCAAAAGCAAACGCGACTCTTCATTGTGAATATTAACTTAGATTTATTATTTTGAGTTTGCATGCGAAAATCGATGTCGATATTAAGTTATGCCAATTTTTTCCATTATTCATAACCAACTATTTTGGTTGTATTGATATGGCCATATTTTTCTATCCTTACGGGTAAAATTGTTAAATCAATACCTATAAGAAAAAATCGAATAAAAACATTAGAAATAAGAAGCTCCTCTTTTTGTCGATGCTTGATGACTAGTTACGTAAGAATTACTTATAACAATTAATAATGTTACACGTTAAAACCGATAATAAATCTCAACTATTTTTACACGTAACTACCACTTTATTTAACTCATAAACACTCACGAGTATTAGGTCGCCGGATGTGTTAGATATTATAAATTGAAAATACGTTAAACATTCTATACTAGATTACTCCGTCTTGTTTCTTATAAATAAGTCAAGCTTACGTAAAATTGGAATTAATTACACAGTCCCTGTATTAACTATTTTGCTGTCGTAATAACTTGTCACGATTGTACGACGGTGCTGCCTTGTTAGGTGAGAAGTTTGAAGTCGCTACTCCATAGATTTAATGTTGTCCAATTATATTTAGTTGTATCGATATCAGGTTTCATTGTAAATGTTCACAGAGCTAATAAATAACGCTTAGCAATTCTATAAGTTTCGAACTGATTTATCTTTATCCTTTATAAATTAAATCAAGTTTTATACCAACAACGTATAATGAATAGAAATATTTATTAATACGGACACTATTTAGTTTTTGTTGTTACCTTTCAAATAGGAGTTTTCGCTGTATAAGTCACGTTTAGCAATAGGGTTGGAGATCACAGTTTGACCAATCGTGAAATGAAGACGTTACTTACTACCCGACATCAAGTAGTTCTAGCGACCGTAGATCGAGAAAGGATGGTGCTATTCTATTTTACTAAATAATAACGAAATAAAGTAACAAACTGACAACCCACAAAAGAGAATCAAAACAAAAGAGCACGGTATTTTTAGTCCCGTAATAAATTTTATAGACGTCGGGAGTCGCGATCCGTAAAGATTTGTGCCGAAGCTACGTTTTTCAATACACCAATAAAAAGTTTATCCTTTCTACAAACCCCTGGATCTATTATCGCAATAACCCAGAGTGTTTTTCTTCGTTCATTGATATCATTATTTCTATGTAATGTAAAAAGTTAAACTATTAAATAAGCAAAGCCAAGCTATTATTTTTAGGAATAGCGAATAAGATATTTTGTAGGTTGCTTTTAATTATCGGGTGTAATTAAATGTTGTGTATCTATTTATTGGTGGGATGTTTCTAGAAACATTAACTAGGGATATATTATGTGTAATTAAATTGGATATGAATTAATATTACAATACAAATATTACAATAAAAAAATTGTTTAAGTAATGGAATTCGCGCAACAAAAATCATTCTCTTTTATAGGCCAGTAAGATGAATCACTTTTGTAGTTATTTATTGATTTTATAAAGCCAACTTAGACCTTATCATACAGTCAGAATCATTTAATATAATATGACCCGATCTGTAAATATTAACTTAAGCGTAAAAATAACTTTTAGTCAGTGAAAAAAGAGATTTGCCAACCTTTCATTTTCTCTCAGTGTAAGTACTTATCTTGTCAATTAGCTAGTCAGTGTGTGTTGACGTTTATACTTGCACGCAATTCGAAACAACTTCAGTGTTTATTTCAGTACTTTTTATTAGCATTCGCTGTAAATGCCTACATACATAAGTATTGTCAACAGCAATTTCCAAACACTCATTCAGTTGTGGCTTTAGTGTATTGTACATGCAATTCATCATAAATAAATAAAACTCAGCCTTGAAAACGGAGATAAAGTGTTATTTTCAACTTCAAAGAGTTGGAAGTGTTTGTTTTCAATTGGTTTCTTTGCGGCGTTAAATCGACATTATAAATGGTGGTGTGCCTTATAACAATCTCGTTGTATAAGACTTATTATCCACTGACGTAACGCTCTGCGATTACTAGCGATAAATAACTTCTCGCATAATAGGGGTCATATAATCTTTATCATCGCGCTTACTATTCCTAAAGAAATAAAATGCATGGTGTCGGATAAGATATAATTATTTTTATTATTGCGTACATATTATTTTTCATAATAACGTAATACATCATCTCAAATTTTATATTTAGGTAAAATTAAGCCCACAGAAAATTGTGTTCTTATATGGTTCCAACTCCATTACTGAATACTGTTGGTAAAGTAAATCTTTTTGCCTGCCAGTCTGCCATTTCTGAGTAGTTATTTCTATTACTATGAATCAATTTAATTTAATAAGGTACGAAGAAAGCTTGTGCAGTGTGTGATACAGAAGACAGACTTCACAAACCGTATTTGACGCGAACAAAGCATGGGTAGATACAGTAAGTTTTCTTTTAATATTTATTGTCAATTTCATAGTTATTTACAGTTCATTCAAGGCAGTAGACCCCGATCATTAGATTAACGCACACCTATACCAATATGAAACACGTTATGCAAGGGTGGTGCAGTGAGTTATAGTGCATACGGTCGCCTTGGCGCGGTCGTTATCCTCAGCGACCGCGATTCAGTCGTGTCTTATCGCTTTTGTACCTACTGGGTAGACTAGAAGCCTAATATAATTAGAATTATGGTTTTTGATTTATCGTAATGTCTTTGAAGTGAAATAACATTGATGTTTTTAGACTTAATGAGACAAGTAAAAATACAATGGAACCTGTAATACATTAGCAACCTTACTTAATTGGTACAGAATTATAATGAGATTATGAAGAATGCATAATATTCGCGTTAAAAAATCTTTATTCGACGGTTAAAAAAGACCCAAATAAAAAATGTTATATTACTGATCGGTTTTAACTCAAAAGCTCAGAAATAGTTTTTCTTCCTATTTTAGGCAGATATTATCTATTCACTCTAAAATCACTATTTAGAAAAGTATCACTAACAAATATCAAACTGTGATTGCCAAGATCGAAAATCCTACAATTGCTGGTTAACTTTTCGATTATAACAACGATTAGATCACTTAAGATTTGATGTCTAGGACATAATTGTGTGTATGTATCGTGTTCGCCTTGGCTCGGCCGTTATCCCCTGCGACCGCGATTCGTGTTGCGGCTTATCATATTCATACATGCTTTATTTATAGGCCTAGATACAAACTGCATTCTGACTATAGTTTTGACAGTACCTAAACATATTGTTATATTTCACTTTAAAAACGTCTGCCTAAGGTAGGGAATAAACCCTTTACTTGTCTGTATGAGTTTTTCATTTTTAATCTACTTGCATATGAATATAATTTGTTCCATGCCATTATATTGACTTGATTGTACTCAAACTTGCACAGTAAATTTTTTTTATGGGATTGTAAACAAAATACGAGTATTATATCTTTTATTTTCTTGTTAATCTGCGATATGAATAGATATCCCCAAATTTTCTAGACCGATTTAAAATTCACTGTACTTCTTTTATTTTATCGATGAGTGTGTTACAATTATTATAGTATCTAATATCTATCGGATCTATTAGTGAGGGTAGGATTATGCTAAATTATCAGCTTTCAGATACTAAAATAAGATTGAGTGAAATAACTGTCACGCTTTTGATGTATCAGATTCATTTCGCACGACCATTTATCAATTTGAATAATTATCAGGTTCGCTACTAATTGACTTTAGATTATATCAACCAACGCACACAGATTTCTCTATCAAACTGAGAAAGCATCTTAGTGAAATGTATTATAATATAGTTAGTAATAGGAGCTTATAGGACGACCCAGTTGGTGTAGTGGTACGGTGGTTGGCCTTCTACGCTAAGGTCCAAGGTTTCATTCCCGGTTGGTCAATTTACAACACGCCTAATGAGCTGAGTTATGTATCGTTTTCGAATATGTTTATCAATAATGTCTTACACATTTTGAAGTGGCCGTCTTAGAATTAATTAAACCATGAAAGAAAATATGATTACGCTCCCAAATAAAGTTGGACGTGAAACAATGCTTCATTTTTCGACGCTTGTGGTTAGTTATGGGCGCGGTAATCAAATAAAATGATCTAATGACGTGTATTATAGGAACCAGAGCCTTAAGATCACACGCACTTACCATATATGGTTTAGAATGCAAGTACCTAAGATAACAAGTCTATTTGAACATGTCTTACGAGTTCGGTTTTATTTCTATCCTGCACTAATAAATTCCATATGGTAATTGTAAAATATAAATTCAGTTTGATTTTATTGAGCTGATTAGGTTTGATATAAAATATCGATAAAGCCAGTCTAGTTCTCGGTTTATGATATCGTTAGGACTGGCTGACCGACTCGTAAGGAATAGTAATGTTGTGAAAATAATACTTAAGTTTTGAATGTTCATTCATTCATCAATCCGAGTACAAAAGACAAAACAAAATTTAAAAATCATAAATTGTTTTTTCAATAACAAAACCTTTTGCATGAAATGCTTTTACCATAACCGACTCTAATGCACTCTCTTATGATAAAAGAAAAACGCATTTTATTTAGAATTAGAAATGTTAATGGCCCTACTGCCGGATTACGTGATATTATAACATAACTTTTTGAAATAAACAAATCAGTATGTTTATAAATTCTCCATTCGTAAAACTGATGTTTTTACTCAAAGATATCCGAGGTCATGTGTCAAGTGAGTCCATTTTAAATTGACATTATCTCCACAATATCGCGGCTAAAGTGCATTGAATGACTTCAATAAATGCAGAATTTTATTCATGGTGGCTAAAGCGACATTACTCTCGTACCTTACAGAGAGAGAGCATTAATATTAATCATTTTACGCCATTGATATTTAAACATTCTGAGCACTAAATGAAATATACCCTATACAATGGAGCGTTCAATAATTAGGTTTTGGTAGATTAATCTCTAAAACTGTAGCAAAATAACGCTTGGCATATTACTTTGTCATCGCATTTGATATTGCTCGCAGATTTATTACTCAATTAACTGTTAATTAAACTTTAAGTGGCGCATATTTGCATAGTATGAACGAAATAACTACCAAAATACTATAAATTAGCTGATACTGTATCTAGTTCTTTTTTAGTTTAAAAACTAATAATAAAAATATTTCTTTCAATTAAAATAGGAAATACTTTCTGTATTTCCTGACAAAATGGATGCTAATAAGCATTATGAATAGAAATAAACGTTTGATTATTTTTAGTGTCACTATTAAAAATATTTTAACACAATACTAAGCTTTTTCTTACAGCACGCGTAGAGTCCGGATTGTCACCGAAATTAATTTAGTGTGATCTATATATATATATATATATATATAAACCGGCCAAGTGCGAGTCGGACTCACGCACTGAGGGTTCCGAACCAACTTTAACTGAATTAGGGGCCCACTTACTTCCATCCCCTTAGCCAAAATACCACAATATTTTGTTGACTGCAAAAATAACTTTGTTTTTCATAGTGTTTGTATAAAGGACCAAGTATGTAATATTGGCGGTTGTTGAAAATGTGCTATATCTCAAGAAGTTCCGGTTTGATCTCGTTCAAACCAATTTTCGTCAAAAGTATTTGCTAAGATCTACATTATGTATTTTTTTATTTTATTTCACGTGCTTAGTTTAAAAGTAAACACCCATTTTACCACTTTGGAAGCGTCTATCTTGTTAAACTTTAAACTTTGGAAAAAAACAGTTCTAGGAACCTCTGTCATTTTAAAAGACCCATACGCATAGGCTTGAAGAAAAATTTTATCTTATTTTATTCCATGTAATAGGAAGCCCCCCCTTAAATATCATTATTATATAAATTAAATGACCACTATCCGATGTGGCTTAAGGAACATGATTCATCGCCCATGAGAGATCTTTTTCTAGACCCTTAGTTAATTTAATTCTAGTTACAGACTTTCTCGTAACTTAGCAGCAAAAAAATCGTCTCAAGCGCGTGAGTAAGCGGTCACAGTCTATTAACCATGACCTATACATTGTATGGGACTGCATCATAGAGAAGCGAGCTTAATTTATATCTGCAATTTAAAATCAATGCAATAAGTAGCCAGACTACTCCCGTATTTATAATGAAGTAATTACTTATTGCTTCAGAAAGTCATAACTTAAAGTATTCATACCTAGTGCTTAAGTGAAAGAAATTGGTCACCATCAATAGTCATATTATTTGGCTGAAAATGCTAACCTTTGGTAGTTATAACTCTAGTAATTTCTTGATTAAGGCATACAATTTGTCTCTCAAGTAATTACTCGTAGTCAAGTAATTACTTTTACTTGTTTATAAATACGGGGGTTAGAGTCTTTAAGTTATGTGTCGCAACACCTGAACCAGAAAGTAGGCATAAGTACTGTCTATTTCTAGTACATTTTTGTAAAACCTTAACAGCTGTATAACTACACTAAATCGTTTATACAATATTGTTAGTCACAATTCAAACAAAGAGCATTAGTCTTTAAAAGAGTCATTTGTTGTTTTGCGATGTAGTACTTATCTGTATCTGCGGTTTTAATGCAATAAACCACAAGGACATTTAAATATTAGTCGTTTGCTACCATTCAATAATGATACGCATCAAATTGTGTCCACGCGTATTAGAAGCCCTTCTTTTTCATTTAACCTCATACGTAAACCCTCAAAAATAAAATATTTAAGACATGCCTCAATGGGCCACACTGAGCCATCTAGTCCCAAATTAAGGTACTATTAAGTACCCTGTCGTATGGGGTACTAGACAACCGATAAACTTACTTAAATACTTTTTTTTTTTTGTAAATATATACTTATAATACATAGAAAACACCCAGACCAGTACAAACAGACATGTTCATGCACACAAATATTTGTACTGTGCGGGAATCGAACCCGAGACCCATGGCTCAGAAGCAGCGTTAACTACCGCTGATCCAAATGGTCGTCAAATGAATACCTTGTTGATTTTAATAATATTGCTTGACAAGACATTCGTCAATCAATTATTAAGGAAGTCGATGAAACGAGTGATATTTAAGTAAATTTTCGGTGTTTTTTAAATATTATGTGTTATTTCTGAGCCCGTTGTCAAGTGGAAGAACAACAACAATTGCAACGACGAAAAGTTCTTATACATATAAAACATGCACAGCTAACTTCTTGATTGATACATTAGTTTTTGTACTTTTCTGTAATCTACAGTGAAAAATAAACTTTATCTTATCTTATATGATTTGTTTTCTTAGTTAGATAATAAAAGAAATGACTCAGTTTTAAATTTTTATATGTAAAAAAATAATCATTTTACCCCTAAATATACCACTTGTAGGATCATGAGAGAGTACTCTAACAGCATTCGCCATTAACATTAATGACTCTCAATTCTCACAATATCAGGTAGTGTCGTAGAGTTGTTTATTAATTTCACTTTATCGACGTAATTGTCACTGAACCAAAGATAAAGACACAAGGCTGCTGTTAGCAACTTTGCAAAGCAGATAAAGAGGGCGCTGGGGTGACTCGGTTAGCGATGTAAATAATATTACTTAACTCGAGAACGGCTCTGTATTTTATCCAACAATATTTCAGACGAAAAGCCAATACCTCACTGTGTTTAAATATAAAGCAATTTTTAATGTCATTTATGGTTGACACTGGTATTAAAAATTTATTGGTACTGGGTCAATTGGTAAATTAGTACAAATATCATAAGGTATTATGATATTCCATGAAACGACCATTTGGATCAGCGGTAGTTAACGCTGCTTCTGAGCCATGGGTCGCGGGTTCGATCCCCGCACAGTACAAATATTTGTGTGCATGAACATGACTGTTTGTACTGGTCTGGGTGTTTTCTATGTATTATAAGTATGTATTTACAAAAAAAAAAAAGTATATAAGTAAGTTTATCGGTTGTCTAGTACCCCATACGACAGGGTACTTAATAGTACCTTAATTTGGGACTAGATGGCTCTGTGTGGCCCAGTGTGGCATGTCTTAAATATTTATTTATTATTATTATTTATTATTATGAAAAAATGTATTCGGCAATTTTAATATTATGGAAACCCAAAAGATAAGTAGTATTTAATTTAGTCTTTAAATAGACAATGATCATCAGCTTTAAATTGGCTATAAAGAGAAAGCTTAAGATTAAGAGGCTTGAAACAAGTATAATGCGAATCACAAAGTACACCCTAATTTTAAATAAATTATATATTCTCTATTATAATTTTAATTTAATAATACAAATTACACCTTATTATAGGTATGCTGCTCTCTCAAATTATCGATACGGTACATCACTATATCTTAGTGCAGGGTTATCAAATGTGGCAAATGGTCGGTTTACACTCGTATCTCAGACTGATAATGCAATCGAAGTTTGTTTTGCTACGTCTAGAAATGTACCTAAATAGCATTCCGACGATAAACCGTATCTCTGTGCACGTTGTTAACAATATTTTTTTATGTCTATCAGTGATAGCACAAGCCGGTAATGCGTTTATATTTAGACGTGGATACTGGGTATAAGCGTACTTCAACTTATTTGGTTTAAACTTATTTTCATCTGAGGAAAAATAAATAAATAAATAATAATAAATAATTATCTTAATAACTTTTAACTAGTTTTTCGAACAAGGATGTTTTTTTTTGTTTGCTAGTGAATGATGATCCAATTTTAAAATTAAAATTTCTCTCCTAACCGTAGAAGAGGAATCCCCGACAACCTTTAGAAATCGATTCAAAATTATACACTATTTCAAGCTTATTGTTAATAAATTTTTATGTAAAAATAAGTATCATCAGATTGGAAAATATCGAACGAGATTGAAAATATTCGAATTATCAAACTTCAGTAGCATAATTTAAACTACAAACATCTCGATCTTGTTCGCTATTAAAAGACACTCGGTTAAAATGCAATGGGCGAGTGTTAAACTTAAGCTGTGGATGTCATTAATATGTTAATCTGTTATTTAGGTGCCAAATTGCCTGATCGGGTTATTTTATAGAGTAAAAAAAAATTGTTGTTAAAAGAAGCTGTAATTAAGCGTGTACTTATAAAAACTAAACAAAAAGCGCATTCCACTTTGACTCGCGCCACATTCTCAAACCCTATTTTTATTATGCGTATTTACTTACTTATCCCATCGTCACAGTGGATGGGTCGGTTTAGATTAGCAATTTGAGGAGACCAGCCAACTGTAAATAGGCTGGTAATCAACTATTACCAGACTGGCAGGCTGGATTGATTCGGCTTTGTCGGTCGCAAACTTGATCGACTTCGGAAAATCGCAGCGATTATAGCATTCGGACGAAATAATGATGTGGAACAAATAATCGTTCGTCGCCAATTTGAAAATGATTGCTGGTGTGATAAAGTGTGATAAAAACGGTGGTTTTGGATAACATAAGAGCAGTTAAAACCCATCCAAGATTACTATTAATTATTTAAGTACCTATTAGCAATTTACTATGGTAATTACGTTAGCATAAATTAACTTACAATGTGTTTATATTTATCAGAAAAAAAACAATCATAACCAAAAATCTCTAACGTATCATTGCCTAATGTCGACTTATTCATGATGCAAATACGTACTTATTCATTACAATAATTATTCAGTCTGTAAATAGAAACTACATATTTATCTTGATAGACAGATTTATGCACGTTATAAAACAGGTTTTATGACAATTATTAGTAATGTCATTGTAGTCTGTGCCACGACCATTGTAATAGAGCATTGTGGACGTCTAATATGCATGAGAATCGCTACAAATTCAACTGCATTCAGTTATGTGTTAAAGCCCGTTATGTTACACTCCCGAATGATTTCACTGTAAAGCTTTTATCGCCCTTTAATACCCATATAATGGACATTGTTATTTAATATCGTGTTAATACGACGTTCATATTTTGTTCACGGCTATAATAATAAGTTTACAGTAAAAAATGTCCAAAGTTTGTTTTGTTTACTTTAACCCGCGGTTATGGTGCCCCCTTTAATAAACTGTGATGTAGGTAATTCAAAATAACTCTAATTTAATTATAGCACTTAATTGCGTAATTTTCTAATTTTCGTTTGATACATTTAACAAAGTAGATATTTCAATATTTTAAGAACCTTTGTTGACATCTTAACCGGTAATGAAAACAACAAATGCCCAATATTTCCTTGATAAAATTGTATTACATTTAGCAAAAAAAAACAATGTATTGGGTGTAGGTATATAAGTTTTCCTGTTTGCACAACACAGATTATGATACATCGATTGATCTTGAGTTATCAACATACATATTTACAATATAATAATCTTCAAGTCAACCATAGAAGAATGCATAATTTTATCAGATGTCTAGTTGTACATAGGTATATATATATATATATACAGGTATATTCATTAATTATGTCTATCAATACAGATGCAGACAAAATATGTATCCTACAAACACAATGAAGTCATGGTTTTGTTGGCTCAGCTGTGTGCGCACGTGGCCTAACACACCGTCGTCTATCACCCATACCATGGTTTATCAACAATCTACTATCATTTAAGTTATATCCTGAACGCTTACATTTTAAATATTTTTAAATTTAAGTGGGTGTAACTTAAATTATTAATAATAGGGGTTAAAGTATGAAATTGCCTATTATTTTCCCACTTTTTATTTTGTTTATTTAATTAAGTATAGTCATATTATTGCGTAATTATTTTTGTATTGTATCAAAAACTAAATAAAGTTATTTTTGACTAAAAAAAAATGCATTACTAGTGCCTATTACTTCAAAGGAAGTCGTTGAAAAGACCCCTTACAATGTGTCAGCTGACCTTCTTGCTTCAATTAAGTATATTTGTATTAATACTTTGATTTTCATAAATTTAAATACTATAATACGTAGCTTTATAACCATCTAACTTTCACCTTGGATTGCTTCGAAAACGGTTAGTATGGAAAAATTACTTTTTTCGATTTCGTCCATACAAAACGGCAATTTCATACATTAACCCCTAATACTAAGCTCTTTTAGCGTTTTTATCAGATTAGTTTACATAGACTTCGTTTTTAGCTAAGTCTTGCTATATGGGAATAAATATTCCGTTATTTTATTACACGGCACACTTCTTAAAGGTTTTCATAGTAAAATGTGAATTCGCTTAAATGGACATTGAAATGTTTTTATATTACAGAGGAAAACAATAGAACATTAACGTACACAACCTGCACCTGTCTTTGCAGCAGATGGGAAACTCGTCACCTAGTCGTTAACTGCTTGTTATTTTAATTAGGTCTATCCTTATTTCGCTGTATATATACATATATACAATCGTGTGATAGCTGAACGCTTTTGTCCTGATAACAGGAAACTTTCACAGTTTAACTACCCCAGAGAGGTTTCACTTATAATTATGTTTTATGTTATACATACATATATGTTATAAACAGTAAGCATTTAAGGAAATAATTACCTGAAGCTAAATTCCTGATATCTAAAGTTTGTTTTTTTTAGCTACTTTAACCCGCGGTTATGGTGCCCCCCTTTAATAAATTGTGATGTAATTCAAAATTACTCTAATTTAATTATAGCACTTAATCGCGTAATTAGAACGTCGCTTTCAGGATAGGTTATATTTAGCGTGACTACAGTAATTAAATTACCATATTGCTAATACGTTGATTTTATTTGTTTCGCACTACAACTGCTGTTTCGAAATAGTAAATTTTAAATGGGAATTATGCCTATCATCATCAGCAGCCTTTATAAATTAATTGCTGGACACAAGCCTCTCCAAAGGGAGTATTTTCCCATAATCGCCTCGCTTGGCTTGGCGTTGGCAGGCAGGTTGGCAATCGCAGTTTGGCCAATGGTGGAGAGAAGACTCGGCTACTCATCTTCTACAGTTGTCGGCAGTAATCCTTTAGTCGTCTCTTACGCATCCATTGGGAGCGAAGGGGAAGTGTTAATATTTTTGTATGCCTGCACCTCACCACTCTTGACATTCAGCATACTATAATATTGTTGTAAATGATCTTTTGAAAGATAAAAAAGGATGTAGAAAAAGAAGTAATCGGTTGCCAACCGGAAGTCATAAAGTTTTGGTTTAACATATTTTATACAAAGCGGTAGGCAAAAGTGTAACATACGAGTATAATCTGGAAAACTGAAATTTTCGTTTTCTGTCCAATATATACGGTACTCGACGGTAAAGAAAAAAACCCACATACCGGTTAGCAGATTAAGCGGTTTATTTTTAACTATCGCGTGCTAACTTGTGTTGGAGTTCTAATAATAGACACAGTTTGACTTTAAATATACTAGTAATTTAATAATACCTGTTATTTGATGCACATGAACGATAAACTGCTTATTTATCTTTAACTTATCATTAATCTATCAGTTCACGAAGATATATGTCGTATTTACTCTATAGATTTATTTGACTCGTTAAAAGCGAGCCAGTCGAAGTCGAATGCAATGGACGCGTTTATTTATGTATGACCGCAGCTACTTAATTCACTCGATGGACATTTCTGAAAAAGGCATGACGTTGATACGCAATCAGCGTGCTTCAACCTAAAACAAGATGTGTAAACACTATAACGGGCGGTATACCTAGTGATATAAAAGTTATCCTACATTTCAAAACGTCTGTGCCCAACGAAGCGACGCAATATAAAACACCCAATTCTCTTTATAAAACTATGAAGCGTAAAACATGTTGAGGCGCATTATCTACGGGGCCCTAATGACGGTCGTCGAATGGCTCCTAACTGACATAACAATACTGCTAACGATAAAACGAAGTTAGGATAAGTAGTTTTCCATGTACCAGAGCTAACCGTCTCGTCTCTGACTATACACAACTCGAAACATCGCAAGTATACGAATTCTTTTAGCAACTTTATTCCGCATTAAACGACTTGTCAGAAAGGTCCATGCAATCAATTACTAGCGACAAATTTACGACATCTCGTTCATCGGAAACGACGTCGAATCGTGAGACAACACTTTAATAAAAATGTCATCGTTCAGACTCGGTATCTGACGGCGAACTCATCAAAATCGCATCAAACCGCCCCGCACACCCACTCGATTCTTATTCCAGCATTTTTAACACCCATTTAGGTCTGAATTTTACTTTATTCCTGTGACGAGACGCCCGCTCCTTTAGCACCTCGTACTCGAAGAGACAGCGCAATAAAATTATAACGACGATTGCATAGTTCACCTTCAACAGGAGGACCTCGAAAATATTCGTGTAATTTTACACTTGCGAGTTTTCGCGTCTTGTATATTGTCGGATTAAACTCCTCAACTTTTCATAAGGCGAAGGCGGCATGCGGCAGACGCGAACTCGTACTCGCGGAATATTCGAGACATGCAACTAATTCATGCGAGCAAATATCTACAGAGACATTCGATTTTCCCGAATCCTTCACACCATCCGTGTGCGCAAATTTTATGAATAACTTGTCAATAAAATGTTCCAGGTACACAGGTACTGGCACTTTTACAGTATAAGTTGAACTTTTATCATGCTGCCAAGGGGTTCCAGTAAGTGAAACGTATTGGAAATGTGTAACTTAACTTGTAAACGTGAATTCGCCAAATATTTTCAATATTAGCTTACGCGCTCGTGTGTCAGGTATTCCTCTTTGTAAGATTAACAATTTGTTCGCTTCATGAATCCCCTTCCTTAGTCGGATCGACATTCAGAGAGTTGCAACCGTAATAAATGCTTGAGATTTACATAAACTGCCGGGTACTTTGACAGTCGAATACTGTTGTGTAGACGAACTGCACTGGGTGTCTGGGAGTAATAGCCGTGTTGGTATAAAACTATAATTTCTTTAGCTGTATTCCGCTGTGTATATAAACCCAACTAAGTGACACAGGTTTGTTACACTTTTCTGTGCAACGAGAAATTTATATAACGACTTTCTATTGAAAAATCTATTGTAAAATGCTGAAAAGAAAGATGTTACGATAAGATTGTACCGAAACCGTTCGATTGCATTACTGCAGATGCATTTTAGATATAAAAAGCGCTGTATTAACGTGGAGCTCTCAGACAATGGCAAACACGGCGGAACGCAGCATAAATGTATTGAGCACCGCAAATGCAGCCACTTGCAGACGTACGAGTATTGTTTGAGATGGCCCTGATGAAAAATTGCCATTCCAAATCCGTCACCACTCGAGCGAGACTCATACGTTTCAACTTCCAAACACGTCTAAATAGCTTAGCATTCGATGGCGTCAGTTGAAAAATCGGTACCTATGTTTAAAAATTCAATTATGTATTTAATTCGTATCAGATCCAAAGTATCGGATATCTTGTTGGAGCTAATTGGATTTGCGGGCGAGGTTACTACATTTCACTCGGGTCTTCCAGCGATTCTGGTCCGACGTTTCGCTTCGT
Source organism: Anania crocealis (assembly GCA_949315895.1). Lineage (NCBI taxonomy): Eukaryota > Metazoa > Arthropoda > Insecta > Lepidoptera > Crambidae > Anania > Anania crocealis. Next base: position 7,867,596 of record OX438856.1, read on the forward strand.
ATTTAATTTTTATCTGCGCTATACTTAGTTGCGGCTAGTGCCGACGACGGCGAAATATAATAGGAAAAGTTTCATTTGGCTAATTAAAAATAAGCCACCCCAGGGAACAATCCAGATTTATAGCCGTTATTCAACCTCCAGGCCGGCATGGTTGTTATTTTATGTTGAAACGCCCGTTTGCAAACATTTTGCACCGCGGATAGATACTCGTACAAACAACAATGGGGATACAACGTTGACAATGTAACGTGAATAACTTTCAGCTGTTTATTAAGGGAAAACACAAACAAAAGACTGGAGGCGTATCTGCTCTTCGATTTTGACGTCGAGAAAAGCCCTTTGCAAATAAATGGAACATTTTCGTTGCCAACATTCATCTATTGTATATTTATGTATTTTGACAATGTTTAACATTAATTTGTTATGTGAAATTATTCAAGGCATGAGTCTTATAGTTATGATTGTTATCACGTCTAATGAACTAAATTTTACTGTGCTAACACTGCAGGTGATAGCTTAATGATGTTTTGTTATAATCACTTCCGTTCCCGGGTGGGGCGCAGCAAAAGCGCAGTAGTGGGGTGCCGCGCCGTGTAACTCTTTAATGATCGCGTCGCCTCCGTTTCGGAAACTTTAATGTGTGTACGTTCGTTCTACGGCACGTCGAGAGCCAGTCCTTCAAACGCACTTCGGTCCTCTCGACACCTCGTTCAACCGAATACTCCTCGCACTTTTTTCAACGAAACAAAAGCTACGATTTAATTTGCTCAGCAATGAAATGAAACGTAACTTTGCTCATCATGCTCTACTTCAATATGTGATCCAGACGCTTCGATTTAACTTTAAAGATTCTCTAAAGTAAAGCCCGCGGAAGCGGCGGCAAGGCTGTAACGACGGCTACATTTCGACACCATTGAGACCGAGTTTACCGGCTGCCAAGTTTCTCCGCACTATGTAAATTCAGACGTAATTAGAGGAAGCTACTATCGTCTACTCCAGTTAAATAGCCCAGACTGCTCGTGTTAACTGACTGCAGACCTGACCGAATCGCTTTCAGCTCTGCTTATACGACTGCGGCTGCTGTTATGTACTCAGCGCGTAATGGTCCTACCTAGAGTCGTCAGAAAGTTTATGTGTCGGTTTAGTGCCTCGCCCCGTCATCGTAGACAACTGTAAAAGGCGACGATTGCGAGACAAAGCGTGATCGGATTGAGTAAATAAATAGTCTGCGTCGGAGTGCTCATCAATCTTGCAGAACAAAAGTAAATTGTATAAGTTGCAGCTCCACTGGCGGGTCGTCGCCCGCAACCTGCAACCTCACTAAACTCGCGAGCGCGAGACTTAACAATTTAATTGTCACTTATTAGTCCTAAGGTGACGACGACATTATTTAACTCTCTAATTCATAGACATTTCATTAACTTAGCGTTTAGTCTTTCGTTTTCCAAAGCTGGATCGCGATTTGGCACTATCAATCATAATGTACGAGCGTCGAACGTCGGACGAGCATCTGTTGGTGAGCAGAATCAATCATAGGAACGGTGCGGACAGTTCCCGGCAGATATTTATCACTCAACATACAGGCGACACGACTGATGATTGCAAATTACGAAACGGGAGACACGTTTAACACTTGAACCCTAATATTTACTCGGTGTAACATAACCGGAATAGTCGTTTGTGTTAGAGTTGGGAAGCAAGATATCGTTGCAGTGTTTGCTATGCCGGATGGCCCGCCCCCGCGCCCTCGCCACCCGCTCGTCTCTTGGCAAACTGCACTGCACTATACTGCAAATCATACTGAGTTTGTTTGCAGGTCAACGCTCTCGGCGAGTACGTTTTATGTGTTCCTGGTGTCACGACGTCACTCTAATAATAGATAGGAATGCCTAACATCAATATATGCACATTGGCATGCACAAGTTCTTTGCTTATACGTCCTGCATTCTGTTTCATAGGCAATCAACTGCAAGTTCTCATAATGAAACGGATTGTGTTTTGAACAATAGGAGTGGGTATTTCCAAATGAGGAACAAAGTAACCAGTTTGGATAGGGAATGTGTTTAGGCGTTGGGGTTTGACAGTTGATAATATGTTTAATTAAGTCGTGGAAGGAGCCTACGCTGCAGCCGTGACTCGTTAAACTTTCATTATTATTCGCTCTCACAAATTGCTCGTACGTGAACGAATTGTGCTCACAATCGATCTCTGCGGCGCTCGTGATCCTTTGTTTGACTTCGACTCCGAATTCAGCGTAATTGCCTTTCAGCCTTTCATTATTCAACTTTATGCAGTCATTTACTTGCGTTATTACGAAGGGAGAGTTGCTGCGGTAAGTGTCGTGGGTGGATGCATTAATCGTAATATGTAAATGTGGGGATATGAAATATTGAAATTGCGAGCATGGTTTTACAATAACGTCTACTAGCGGAGAATGGGGTCGACCTTTTGTTTTCAATGTGAAAATTATGAGGACCTTTAGCTGGTTATGACTAATCATTGGTTTAGTTTGCTTTCTCTGTACAATATTATTTGATGAAGCGAATTATGAATCTCTATCTACAAATAAGATTGTTCCTTTGAAATATTCTCTATATAACACATCTATTATTGGTTTAAATTTACAAGTAACCAAACATTAGAACCGTTTAAATTAAATTTTCTGTTGTTGCAGATTGAGGACGAGGGTAACCATGGCAACGACGATACGCGGCTGTTCATCCTTTCCACGCTGGCTGGACAACACAAGCCGAGGGTGTCTTGTGCCCTGTGCAAGGAAACGCTGCATGTCTTCGACCGGTACCCACTGGTCGATGGTACCTTCTTCCTTAGCCCAAGGCAACACACCAGCAGTGCCGTTGAGGTAACTACTTTTGCTAATAAGATTGACTTATCTGTGTTCCTCAGTCTGCTACCGCATGCAGCAGTTTACAAAACTGTTGCAGAGATAGTCAGTTCTATCTATGGACTCTACGTTTTTTTGTCGGCTACAATTTGCTACTAAAATTACAGTATTGTTATCAAAATTCCAAAGTAGAACGACAGAAAAAGCAATTTTACAGAATATACAAGAAAAACGATTCATATATTGAACATAGTTCATAAAACACTTTATCAAAGTAATTACACATTTTGGGACCATATCTAAAGGTAGAATATCTTTAGAAATCGAACAATAAAATATTTTTATATGTACTGTGTCGCACCTTACTCCCATTACGTAACGTAACGTTTAGTATGTCAAATAGTCTGAAGTCCAAGTAATGGGATCAGGTGCGTCAAATCGCATTAATTAGTAAAAAAAATACCTCCACCTTTTTTAAGCCGGTTAAAAACAATTCCTAATTATGTTTTGGGCTTAAAGCCTATATGTCATGTCATGGCTTTCAGATTTCCCTCAGTTAAAATAAGTAAATGGTGATCCCACCAAAAACGTTCCCAAGTAAAAAATGTTCCCAAGACAAGACCAAGTTAGAGAAATTTAAAGTCAAGCATCTAACTCTACACACCCTCACTCCACAACCCCTTAACTTTAGACACACAAGCTCTACACCTTAGTCAAAACATGTGGCTTGGCGAATACCCAGGTTAAACTCGAAATGGAAATCAGGTCTGCGGTCATTATCATAATTAATACATCCTTTAATATGCCTTGCCCGAATGTCGTTTAATATGGATTGTCAATATTTTAGGGCAACCACATCATCTTAATGAACATTGTTAAACACAAAATTGATTACGTTTACCGAACCCAAACCTGTTTAAAACAGATCGTAATCGTCCAATATTCTTTATTGACTCATAACAAAGTCTACAGAACGACAAAGCGGAAGAAACGGACGTCTAATTACAATTTACGTTCTAAAACAAACAATGGTAGAACATTAAATTGGATGTTGGTTTTCGTTTGGTTTATTTATGTGGGAGACTGACATTTTGAGCAAAGGAATCACAACTTCTTTGCAACATAAATAAGATCCCGCAGTTTGTCTAACGCCCCCTCGGAAGTTTGCAACTCACATGGCTGCTGTAGGGGTGTTGATAAATTATAATTATCGGATCACTTACCCGTCCGCTCAGATATTTGTCTCTGTGCAATAATGTGTATTTATTCTTAAAATTAATGTCCATGATCTTTCCTATTTTCAACCGAAGAAAAAAGAGATATTTATTCGTGTTTTAATAATTTTCGATTAGGTATATTTAGCTCAAAGTTAGTCCCATTACAGTTTTCTAGAATGAAAATTTACACAATTAAGTCTTCGAAAATTAAACTTTCGATACACAAATGAAACCGAAGAAATTTACAAAAAAAGCTACGAAATTTAAGTCGGAGCCAATTAAAAATCACCGATGGTCAACATACAAAAGGACATGTTTAATTATTTAACTGCCTTTAAGTAGCTGATTATCCTGCTAATTAACAACAACTTATACAATAGGATCGACGTTGAAATTTTTGAACAATAATCTTTTTACAGTATTTAATATCCAATCATAAGAGTTGTGTGTGAAATATAAAGATTGTGTGAACATAAGTAAGTAACTAAAATTAGTACCTAATGATCCCACCCACCATTTAGTGGTATTTTGTTTTTCAGTAGGTAAAAAATAAAAGTTTATAGAAAGTTTATGTATTTCCTCAGTTGATTCAAAGAATATAAACTGAAACACTAGCATAATAAAAGAATTCGATTTATTTGCGATCAAACAAAATGAAGCCATAAGCTAGCAAATATACGTTTTATGAATGGTTTTCTTTACTAGGACACACAATTTGTTATTATGAGTTACCAAGTTGCCTAAATTATTTAAAAGTAACCAATCTTTGCTTGTCGATGACTTTGTCGTCACATCCCTATTCGTAACTTCTCGACTGGCGATGTTTGCCCAGCGAATTAGGATCCCGCTGGATACTCGCGTTTGTTTGACGTTAGAATTATTATGCAGCTCCTGGGATTCCTTTATACGTTTTCCTTCCGAAAATTCTTTTAAGCAATCACAAATACGGATGCGCCGTAGAAACGTTTTAACTTAAATGAAGTCAATATTTAGGGTTCAGTTTGAAAGTGAAACAAAAATGTAAATGTCAATAAAGGTATACGTACGCACTTGTTCTTCAATAGTTTCATCTGAATCTCAATTATTATAGTCTATAGTAATATAAATTTTATAGTCTCAAAATTATTTAAACATTTTAAATTTAAAACACTATTGTTTAGATTAACCAAAAACATTTATGAAAACTGCTGGCTTACAGCGTAAAATCTGTAATTATTGGACCGGTAAGGCTCTGGGTTCGAGTCCCATCGAATGCTGTTCCAAACGAAATTTTATCCAAACCTTGAATAGTCGATTTTTTATTGAAATTGCAATAATTTTCAAGTATTAAAATCTTAAATTAGTTTCAAGTATTAAATTATTAATAGTTTGTCGTACCGTCACTAAAGACTGTCATTAGGTCATTGAGTTTATTTCTTTCCTTTTTCCATTTTTTTTTCTTTAAACGTAAATATAGCTAGTTTTGGATTTAATCACGTTGCTAAGGGTAAAAACGATATAACAGATACGTCAAATTTAGGTTGTATGTAGAACGTTATATGTGGGGATTTAAATACGATAGGGTTCAGAAGCTTACAAAGAACTTCTGATACGGAATCGTCAGCGCTCAAGCGCGTTTCAAACTTAGTCAGTGTTTGAGGACTCGCTCCTCGCGTTAAGTGTCCTTTTTAGCCACTGCAGAACTGGTTGAAATGTGGCTTTTAATTTCAAAAAACGCTTCTTGATGAAGTCACTTCATCCAAAATTACCTCTTAGTGATTAAATATTTTGTAAGTAATTAACATGCATTTGGTAATCAAATGAACAAATACTTATACGACCAAGGAAATTCTTTAAATAATTTATAAGTGTACTCCGCTGACAAACAATTTCGAAAATTTTCTTCCTCTTTAGTAAAAGATGTAAGCAAGCAATAATAATTTAAAAATACATTATCCGTAGATGCTAAATATTATTATTATTCTGGAATGATTATAAAACGTTATAATTTCACGTGTTGCGTCTTAAACTGGCATTGCAGAGCTCACAATTTTATGGTGATAGTACTTTAACTAGGTACATACTGAGATCCTTAATTGAAGATTTTTTGTTCAGGTGAAAGTGGAAGGGCGCACGCAGTACTTGACGTGCGTTTGTATGGGCTGCCTGGAGCGGTGCGACCCGGAGCGCACGATTCGCTGCCGGTTCTGCGGCCAGAAGTGGGATGGCTCCTCGCTTGTCCTGGGCACCATGTACTCCTACGACATCTTTATGGCCACGCCCTGCTGCGCGGAGAGGCTGAAGGTTTGTGGCGTTGTTTTAATAATAAGTAAAAAAAGTAAAGTAACAGCCTATAATCATCCCACTGCAGAGAAAAGGCCTCCATCATTGAATTCAAGTTACCACTGCAATGATGCGAACTGGCATAATCACCACGCTCGCCAAATGCGGGTTGGTGAATTCACAAACCCGAGCAACGTTCGAAAATTCGAATCTTTTTGTTGCCCGACCCGGGGATCGAACCTGGGACCTCGAGATCTTGGCCCGGTATTTAAACCACTAGACCAACGGGGCGTTAATAATAATAAGTAATGTAAATTATTTATTTGATTTATATAAATAAATTAAAATACTTATTTGCCAGTAGCCTTAAGTCAGTCAATATAAAAACGTTCTTAATACTTTTGAAAACCAGCCTACACTTCGGTGAAACAGCTTAAAATAATAATTAACTGAAATAAATCTGAAATGAATGTCGATTGGGTTTTTGCCATTGGTCTTTAAATAAAACCAACTCTATCGAACGAAAATCAGCTAAATTAGTCTAACTGGTATAAAGATATTTCATTGCAATATAGCGATCGAATTGAAAATCTCTTACTTTAGGTCGTTTAAAAAGAATCTGAACGTGTGCGGTCTGTTACAATTCTGATTTACAAAAATTTTGGACCCATTATTTTAGTCGACAAACTTGTAACGAAACTGTTTTTTTTCTACAGTGCAACAGCTGCTACAAACCCCTCCTGCACCCGCAGCAGCGGCTGAACTACTCCGACTACTCGCACCCGGTGACGTGTCCGCACTGCCGGGTGCTCGACACGCACTTCGTCAAACCGCTGACGTACTGCTTCACAAAGAGGACTTTCCCGTTATTCCAGCAGTGGCCATAACAGACGGCGGTGCCGGGGCCCTCTCCCGGCACCCCCCCTGCCTCCACTGACCCGTGGAACATGGCACCGTCGCCACCGCGACGCGCGTCGCCCCCGGCGCTACGTCCCGTTGTCAACACGAGCATGGCATCGCGAGCCCTCGACCCGCCCGCAGAAGAGCCTACGAAATACCTCGCACCGACCCTCGCCAGCCTCACCGAGTCGCTCTCGCTGCTCGGACTCAGCCCCGAAACCCTCGCGATGAGCCTCGGTGAGTCCCTGGCGGACAGGTATCTGGCTACGCTTCGGCCGAAGCCAGTCGAGAGACCCACTCTAGGCGGCTGCGGCGGCGTCCGACACCCGCCCCTCGCGGAACCCTCGCTCCAGCTCTTCTCCAACGACTTCATTGACTACCTAAACCAAATCGCGTAATCGGCGGTGCCCATTGAACTTTCCGTTTGAACTTAAGTGCGTACATTTACGCTAGAAATAATTTCTGTTAAATTAAGTTGGTATTATTGAAAATAATTTTATGTGTCGGTTTAGATCGTATTATTGATTTTATTTTAATTTTATTCTGCACTTTGTTGATTAGATGTTGATTTTTATTGGAAATAATAAATTAGCGATATAGTAATGCCAGGAATTGCATTTTTTTGTTTTCGATTCAAACCTTACCCGGGATGTATTCCTTTTGAAGGAGTTGCAAAGGCGTGTTTTTAAATTATTGATAACTTTCGATGTCAGTGATACTGATGACCCTATAGGATAGGGACGTTTGAGGAGTGTGTTGTTTAGTTCAATTTAGTTTATTAGTTATGTTTTATTTTAGCAAAATTTTAAACCTAACTTAAGTGTTATACAATATTTTCGTAGGTTTATTGCGAACTTTTATTTCCTCCCACCAAATGGCACTTTGATGTAAGAGACTTCAATTTGAAGATGCCATGTTAGTTTATTATCTCTAATATCATTTCACTTACTATAATTTACACATAATTTAATCAACAATAATTATGTTAGAGGATTTTAATTGTAAGTCATTGCTGTGTCACCAATAATATGATTAGCTTGTCTATAATCTATTACAATTACTATAAGGTTTTGTATCGTAAATTGTTACTTTTTGATTAATTTTATAACTTATTCTTACCTCAGTGGTTAGCGGGACGCTTCAGAGGAGATATCAATAATCGAGTTAAATGTTTCCAAATTGTGCCATATCAGACAAGAGGATATTGTTTAGTTGTTTTGTGATGGTAATTATCAAAATTTATCAACGTCCCTAATCATTGGAAAGTTTTTGTTTTTAGTTTAAAAATGATGAAAAGCGAGTGACTTTCATTTTTGTTATATTCTTCAAAGTGTTTGGCTAACTTCATAGTTTAGGTTTAAGGGTTTTCATATAATTATCATGAATGTCTATTTATTTATAAGTGTATAGCGCTTTGATATTATAAGCGTTTAAGTGATGTGCACATAAACTTTGCAACTGTTTAACGTTAACGTTTTAGGTAAGGTTTTTATACATTTGATACTTATTACTCGCAAAGTGATTACAAGTGATAAATATTAGTACTAGGTATAGAGCGTGTCTAGTGATATAAAGTGGTGCGGATAGCTAGAGGCGTACAGGTTTGAATCGTGATACAGGCGGATTGTTCGCTGTTTTAGGAAATAATTCTTATCAAGACTTGACACTTTTTGTAGGTAAAAATTTTGCATTGTCCTTCTACATCTAACTGCCATTTAACTAATCATGGGATTCACGTACTCGGTGTTATTGCTCGTTTTTTTAATGTTTCATTTAACATCAAGCTCTGTGGTCCTTGTTGATTCCAATACTGTTTTTATTTTTTATAAAAGTTACACTTTTTTCTTAATCTAGGAAATCGAATACGATTTTTTCCGTGCCAATGTAAGTGTACCCGGCAAAACACCCAGGACAGGGATCCCAGTTCATTCGGACTGAATACGTCGTATTGTAGCTAGTACGATATTCTGTTGTGTAGTACGTAGTGTATTCATATCATCGTCATCCGCTGCAGTTAGAGTTGCCAGGCGTACTGATAAAGCTGGACGTAGACAGTTAGTGATCAACTTATCTGCCCTTTACCGAACAATAAGCACAGTAGGAGTAGTTTCATTATTCAGACACAACGCGCCTTTTTCGCATCAAAGTTGGCAGATGGTAATAAAACATCTTTCAGGCAACATTAAATGTTTTTCTTTGACTTTCATATGAATTATAATTCTACTGTTCTAACACAACTACTTTTATATTGTAACCAACACCGAAACTGTAACAAGGGAATAATATCAGTATATAAACTTGAAAAATTTTTGTGCCTGAGACAAAATTTTTCAAGTTTATATACTGATATTATAAGTGCAATTAAGTTGCTAAAATATCAAATAAAGTGTAACAAGGGAAATCCCTTGTAACAGTTTGTTTTGTAATGGAAAATCTTGAAAGATGTTGTGTTTAAAGAAGGTGGTATCATCAAAATTTAGTTTTTCTATAGTCCAGCTTTTCGTCCTAGCAACTTTAGCTAACATCACGCCATCATCCGCATCACTGCAATTCATCGTCATCGTCATCGCACGGTGTGAGAGGCGGCGACTGGCGTCTATGCTCTTGGTATGATGCACAGTAGACATGGTGATACGCTTTGCAGTTGCCATTGTGATACACTCAGTAAAAAAAAAGCTTGAAAATATATATTTTTTAATTTGTAACAGTATTTAGGCGCAAGCTCGAGTCGTAGAAACAAGCCTTTGAGCCTGAAACAAACCATAACACCAGATTATCTTTGAAAGAATACAACAAAAAAAATAGGCTTACAACTTTTTCAAATGTTGAGGAACGTCAGTAAGTATCTTTTTTTACATAAAATATGATTTTCTAACAAACATACTTAGCATTTGGAGCTGATAAGCTAAAGATGTGTCCACATAGCAACTGATTGTGTATCACTGTAATTTTAACATAAAAAAATATTGCTTAAAAATATAACTTATACTATTTACTATAGAGAAGTTTTCTTAAAATTTGATATATTATGCACTATTTGAATCATCGGATCGCAGTCGCCAGTCGCCTTGAGTGGTTGTAATACCTCTTAACATATTTTATATAATATCCTTCGCTTCAAAAGTTACTCTAAGTCGAGACTATAATATCTTACTTAGCATGGCGTCATAGTATTGTAAATATGCCGTTGGTCCCCCGTGGAGGCTTACTAAAGATTAATTAGATATATTGCATATTCTAGTTAAGCCATAAATCGATAGTACATAATTTCAACAATATCAAAGAAACCCTAATTATTTTAAACTAAACGCGGAATAACGGTGACACTTCATATGTTAATCAATTTTAATTTTATCGAAGTTTGCTCGTTCGAATATAGAATTATATTTAAAAGTTTAATGTACATTTATCTAAATGTATACTCAATAAAGTATTTGAATAAAAATTAATGAGCTGTTGTTGGTATATTTAGAAAAATATTAAAATAACCAGATCATCTGATGGTGGACATGTACAAATGTAGAGTGAAGTGTCACCGGGGCTCCGGCCAGTAGCGAAGGCGACACAAATTATGAAGTCATATTCTTTAATAGTGAATTACAGAGCCATCTACGTAGATAATATCATATAACTTGTTTACATTGACGCTAGAGTATCAGTCATTGACCCATTTTCCGGTACAAACTGAAAATAATTACTATTTTGGGAACTATATCAGTCCTCAGACTCACAAGTAAGGCTGTTTATTTATTATAGAATTTTCAATATTAAAAAAAAAGATAGCAAAATATAGTAAATATCCATTGTGGCTACTAAAGTAAATTCCGGTATTAGAATATAATTCCTTAAGTTGCATAGTACAACTTTACACGGTAAAATAATATATTATATCACTAAACCAAATAAATTTATTACAAATACATATTACAAGTGAAGTAGCTATAGTTCCTTGACAAACCACTATTTAATCTAAAGGCCGACCTTTTATGAAATCAATGTTTAACGGACATGGTACAATAATGGACGTCAAAATTAAATATAAATCAATGTTTAATAAAGTTACGTTTAGTATATTTTTAGATAACTCGACAAACCATGAAAGCAGGTATGTCAAGAAACCGTAAAGTTTATTAAAATCTTTTTTAAATATGTTATCTTACAAACCTAACTTTTTAGCTGTCTATCTATTTAATATCATTGTGTAATAAAATAAATATTAAACGCTTGGAAAGGTTGTATAGGTTAATAGAGGACACTAGTCTCCACAAGTCTCGGTTCTTCCTCTCACAAACAAATATTATCATTATCCGACTATGTGTTTGATTATTCATATTTTAGTCACTTAGTTACTTGTTCAGTTTTAATAAATTTAATTACACAAACGTTGCCAACTTTCTTAGTTTATTTGCAAATATTTGTTAAATTTTTGTAATTAATAACAATTTATTTAGACACCGACATTCGAATTTTCTTCATGTTGAATTTTAATGTAATTATGTAATTTAGTGAATTGCTTAAAAGTACAAAGAAACAATTTGTTACTTTTGCAAATTTTATAAAGTAAATCAAATACATATTAAAAGTGACACACATCTAGATAATGTTTACGAAATAGTTGCTGTAATGTATCATAATGATTCCGCGGTCGCGTCGCGAGCATTATAACACAAGCGAATAGCCGTTACATTGGTTTGTAAAGAAATTTCGTTTTTACTCAGTTAAATATTAGGAACGAAAATTGTTATAATATTGAAAGCTATATCGTGTATTGGTTCTTTGAATTTGATTACTTTACGTATTCTATCAAATGCTACTATTTATCATACTTAGAAGCACACTGTTTACTATAGTGACGTCATCGGCTTAATATTCGTTGGTCTATAAATACTCTATAGGTATTGTGTCTCGCTTTTAAATAGGTTAATCTTATCTTTTTCCATTGTAGCTCTTATTTAGGATCGTAGTGTTTCTTTATAATATTGTATGAATGGGATGAGTGTTTGTGATCACACTTAACATTAAGTATAGTCATCTTCGTTTCATTATACTTATTGCAACCTCGTGCCAAACGAGTTGTAATTAATCGTGTACATTCTGGTCATAGCAACTGCGTTCGCGCAACACAGTGTTAGGTATGTAAAATTTAAATATAAAATTCTCGTGATAGGTAAGAAGCGCACTCGATGTCACTATCACTGCCGGCTTTCAATATTACATTTTAGCCGTACTAGAGTCTACGTCATAATACTGTGCCGTTTCCAAACAATGTTTTAAATTTGAACTGAATATCTTTCTGAATCGTAAGCTCTAGATGACTGCATTCGAGATAATAGAGATTAGCTAAGTGAGAGGTACCCATTTTACACCTGGCCAGTAATAGTTCTACATACTGTCTTTAGATTTTGAATCGACCACAAACCCAGCAACTTCAAACTTACCTAACTAGCTGCTGTAGGTACTTACTTGATGTAACACAGGCCTAAGGGCTGTTTTGTATTTCAAGTTACAATCAAAATATAAATTCTGTGACACATGCAGGTAGTAGGTTTGAGCATTATGAATTATTGAAACCCGCAGTCCATAAAAATTCACGCTCAAAATTTACCAAACGCATTGGCTGATTCTAGTATACGGCTGTTATTGGTTAGTGAAAGATGCAAATCAAAACGTGTTAATTATATTTTGATACTCGATGTTTTCTACACTAATGTAGTAAGTTTGTATTAATCTTTCGTATTAACTTGTGAAGAGTAACGTCGCGCTCTATCGCATTTAGTAGTGCAGTGGACCAGTTCAACAAACAGCACTGTTTGAAATTTAAATATTCCATTTCACTTAAATAGACTGAATAAATTGATAAAGCAAGATACTAGGTTGTCCAGTATCTCGAACTTACAAATGCGATGGGATTTGTATTAGGGACTGACATTATTTAGTCTCGGATAACCTCAAACAGCGACCGCGGGTCTTCGAGGCTCCTGGGGTCGCTACACGTTTCATAATTTGAATAACAATATAAAGTTGTGCGACTACTGACTTGCACATTGGCTAGCATGCTGCTACCACTTTGTTACCGTCCGTATCGAGAGCCGGCATTAATGAGGGAAATTATCCGGTGACGTTTAACGGACTACTAGTAATTATATCACAACCCCGTGCTAGTGTTGCACGACATTCGATAGTGTAATTGGGTAGTAAAAACTGGAATATTGAAAACTTATGTCGACAGGCTATTACTTAGTCGATTGCGTCACCTAGCTCGTGAACTGATTGATCTAAAATTTTGCGAGGTTGCTGCTCCAATACTATCTTGCGTCGATCTGATCTGTGAGACGTCACCGGTAAGCAAGGTTTAACATAGTGAAATCAGGGTTTTGGTCAGTGGGCGCGCAGCTTTAGTTGGTCTATTAAAAGCCATGTTTAAGAACTAAAAGTTATTGGTGATAATCTTACGAATTGGTTAAAGATAATAATTAAGTTATTGCGTGGCAATTAGAATAACGATTTTTACTACGTAATGCGCGGGGTGCATCAGGGTATGAGTGTCATAATTTGTATTAACTTAAAAACTTTTGTACTTTCGTAACGGTAACAAGTAATTTAGCTATAACGTTTTTCTATTAATAATATATAATGCGTAAATAAAATCAAGTAATGTACGTTTTTTTACTGAAAATGTAGGTGTAGTATTTTTATAAGACAAAATAGAGCCTCGGGCTCGTGCGTGTATCACAGCGATAATAGATATTGTGTAAGACCGTTTGTCTGTCTTTATCTTAAGATGCAATCTTAGCTCAGCATAGTTTTGGACCCATTCATACATTTGTGGAACTTTAAAAATAGCTCAAGATTCCTTCTCGAGATAAGACATTCAAAGTTGAGGTCAATGTATACCTAGGCTAGTAAGTAAACTTTCTAAAGCATTTTCTACTTGTTCAGATGCTTTTTATGGCATTTCAATTTTGCTAATATTGGCCCCTACTTTCTATTTTATTTTTTCTAGTCTGAACTATTTCTCACATTGATTACTTATAAAGTATTCATTGTATCGAAATTCTAAAAGTACGACCCCAAATTGAGGAGATTAAAAATTTCGACTTTAATGATAAAATTTTTAGGTATCTCAACAGACATTTTTGTACATTAAGTACTAACGTGTGGATGGATGAGTAACTATCATGTTTTGGGTTTTTACTGCTTTCTGTGTAGATACACTGGTTGTCTAACCACGATAATAATTTTCTAATATGAGTGTGGTCCTGTCTTCAAGTGTTTTATACGATGATCTCTGTTAGTTTGTTTACAATTTGCTGAACACAGGAAGTTTAGATTCGTAAGATAAGGTTGGCGTTAAGAAGCTCAGAGGGAAACACAATTAATTAATTTTAAATACATAAGTATTAAGTGCTTGAAGTAATAATAAGCTCTAAATTAAGTATTTGCTATTAAAAACTACTTAAACCATTGGAAAAATGATATTATTTTTAAATTTACGATGCGTCTCAACGTATATTTTTGTACATTCTCGGTCGATGCGTAAGGAATTGGCACAAATAATGTTTAGAATAAGAATATTTCTGGTTATGAAGAAAAGTTCCATTTTGTAACGATTTAAAGATTATTAAAAAGCTATTAATTTGTAAAGATAGTGAGCGTTGTATTGTCTATTTTGTAATGTTGGTAAAGCATGACTAGCTATAAGGTTGTTTCAGAAAATTGTAATAAACTGAAAGAGGCGAAAAAAAAATGTTATATTTTATACGGATCCTGATATTGCGCCTGCCTCGGCGGGCCCTGTGTTACTTTACGAAGCTAGTTTGTAAGTTTACTCTTAAAAAGAGTTTTCGCAGGTAGTAGTTTTAGTAGGCTTAGTGTTTTTTATACCGGCTTGATGTTGTGACATTTATTATTAATATGATATCGATAAAGCAGAAATACCGAACAAGCGGCCAACACTGATCAATAGCAATATGTGTAGTGGGTACTTGATGGTGGGAACATTATTTTCAATGGTTTCGTTTCTCGGCGTGGGCAGCATTTGTGCAGTTATGTGATCATTACCAAAGTGTTGCTGTTCGCAAGCATATCATTTTAATACGACACTAGAACCATTTTTCGGTACAAAAACTTAGCGAAGTTTTTATTCGATTAATAATATATTGTTAGATAAAGTTTTGTCGGTATTTGTAGTGGACAGTCGTGAGCCATCTCCGATACGATAATGCGGAAGCCGTCTCTAGTCGATCCGTTCGGCTTCAGTTACTACCGAATATATTTCGACTTGGTTCGAAAGCGATCGCTCCACTATAACCTTGACGATGAACCTGAATTATTTCAGTTATTTAGCAGAATTATATTATTGTCTAGTATTTCCGATTATGTTACGTTTTATATTGCTTATATTATATATTATGAATACAATGTTTATTAAGTATTTAATATTCATTTTGATGAGGACCTAGTCGATTCTCTATATATCACATCTCCCAAAGTACAAATTCCTTGTTGTTTAGTCCAATTTTGTTTGACTGTTATTGAATGGAAATTAATTTAGCGAGCGTGCGGTCCGTGGGTCTGTGCCTTTATCTGGGAAACTAACCATTGTTGCTCCATATAACCCTATCAATTTAAAATTTTAAGCAATGAATAAATGTATTGTTTAAAATATTTCCATTTAGTGATGTACGATCGATAGCGACAGTAGCAGCACTGATTGGTACTACCAGTACAGGTTTAGACATTCACGACCGCTACGTAGTCAGACCTAAGGCATGTATTTAATTCCTCGTGTATGATCTAATAATTACACCGTTTATATTTTAGAGCATAATAATTAATAGATCATTAAAATGGTCGGCTTTGTGTGATAATTGAAGTTTTCGGTGTGATAACTATTACTCCACTGTAAAGATTTGAATGCCAGTCATATTAATGAGATGTAACCCAGATGCATACAAGTCTTGCAGGTAAAATAACTTCACAGATAGCTGTTATTTTGGAAATTGGTTTATGAACGACTTACATTGTAAATAAAGTCTATATCTTAAGTGTATTCGTTGATGTAAGTTATTAAATAACAGTTATTTATGCAAAGCCGACATCAAGATCTAAATCAAATAAATTAAATGTACATAGATGCCATCGCGTATCTCGTACATGTTAAACAAATAGTTAAAATCAATCCACTTTCCATATATTAAACAATTTATTTTGCGTTGAAATATGCGCATTACAATTATGTTTAGCAGCTTTTAATTTAAGTTTTACATTAGAATAATTTTTATTACTTTTTTAGTTAATGCACAATGTAATAACCCAATATTTAGTACCTATGTTCCATTTTCTTTACTAACTTTGATAAAATGTTCAGATTTCTTAATTTTTGTAATACTTATGTACAGTCATGCTCAGAAGTGTTAAACAATATTTTTCTTATCTTTATATTAGTTGTCGTAATCGCCTACTACACATTATCCAGTTGGAAAACTTCTTAATTAGCAATGAAATATGTTTCAAATGACACTAAGTATACCTACGATGAATACAATGAAACCTTTATAAAAATATGAATAAAAACAGTGTTTTATTTAAAAAATCCCTTCACAAAATATCATTACTATAATTATTGTGCTATAAATGCACAGTCAGAAGACTAATCTTTAACCAGAAAGCGCCTTTCAATAAGAAATCACTACAGATTAAGAGGAAACATTACGGGCGAGAGAATTGAAAAATAGGTATTTGTAAAATCTATTGCTGTCGCGCAGTGCCAAACGCATTCACCGCAGAATGTGATAGAGACAACTGTTTCTTGGACCGAAAATACCTACTAAAAGCACACCAAATCAACGTTTCGTAGTCCCCCGATTACTTTTCCAAAACTAGACCGATTTAATTACTTTTCCATTAAAAGTTAAAGAAAGACTTCGGCCGTGTTCGTATGTTTTCCTTTTTTTAAAATTTAGCCAAATTTGTTTTCTGGATGTTTGAACACAGAGGAAAAGCTGGCGAATTTTTTGGATTTTTGAGGGCTCATATCTTTAATTTATTAATTAATTTATGAAAAAAACAGAAAACTTAGAAACATGCTAATAGTGGCCATAGATTTTTATAATAAAAAATATTGCTCTACTGGCATTATCCAGGGAGGAAACAGGGGACTACGTTTGCATGGAAAAACGGCCGTTGTATTTCCTCTTAAGGCGTTATAAGTTAAACTTTAATAGCAGCGATAATTAGGTTAACTTTTGTGTGCACTAATTTCGAGTTATATACAGGGTGAAATTATAATCCTTCCAAATTTTAATATATCACTCTACGAGACAAAAAACAAATGACGTATTTTTTCTTTTGGTATAGCCCAGTCCCAGTCCAGCCCAGCACTTAGAAAATGTCCGCCAAAAATCTAAAATTTTTGATACGGCCGCCTAGCAACACTTTTTTTACGCAGTGCACATCACATTCATTCATTACGATACTAATCATAAGTTTTTGATTTTCCCCTTTATACCTAAACAGGTAAAAATGTAAAAAATTAACACTATATTGCGAAAAATATTTTCGGGTGACAACTTGACTTACATATTTTACTTCATAAATGGGCTCTAAATACGATACTAAACACCTACAAAAATTTTGGAAAGTGGTTAAAATTTCATCCTTTATTTGCTATTTCGAGAAATATAACTAGGTATGTATATTTCGTATAATAAGTCTTACCAAAAACATTTAAAAAATGTGGTGGTATGACTCAATTACTGTATATTATAGTTACGGCAACTCTTTTTTGTGATTGACACTGTCTGTAGGTAAGCATTTACTGCATTGTTGACATGATGCCCAATTATACGATAGGTATGAAAAGATTAGTGCAATAGTACTCCATTAAGTTAGAATCTTAATCGAGTACTATTGCACCGCCTAGCTATGTTTTTTAAGACTGGTATAACAACAGACTTGTAATACTTAGGCCGTATAGGAAAAGACTGGTAGGTATAGTACCAGTGATTAAAATCACTCTCGTTTGATTAACATCTTAGTATAGATCTTCGATTAAGATCTTAGAATAAAAAAAAGGAAGATACGTTACGGTACGCTCATACTTCGTGAATTCGGTTTATAGACCATTCACACAAACAGTGTTGCGGCGGCGGCATAGCGCGCCGCGGTGCTATTCTGCCGCGTGGATTGGTGATTTGGTGGTGGTGCGTACCGACACTGCCGACCAATCAACGTGGGCGCTGCGCACAACAGGGTCCAACCAATAGATGTGACGCTTATTCGTGTTCATTTAATATTTTTATGTTGCTAAAATGGTCCGTATGAGATAACTTGTCAAATCGACAATATTGAAAATGATTTGTTTTGGTGTAGGTAAATTTTATACCTACGCGTAAAAAGTTATTCTTTTTGTCTTGTTAAGGTGAGTTGAGTTGTTTGTGCACTGTAGTTATACACAAGAGGGCATTTCTAATGATTTTCACACTGAAACACTTAAAATTTACGGAACTACACGCTGACGTATTGAGGACTGAAAGCATGTGTGACGATCAGCTTACCTGTGTATGGCCTATTTATATTATTTATTTATTTATATTTATTTATTAGCATTATTGCTATAAAACGCTTAAAACCTTAGGTGACTGCAAGTGATAGTGGTAGGTATCGACGAGTTGAACTAAAGTAGAACTTAGTACGACATTGTTACATCACATAAGTAAATTAGGTGTGGGAAAGAAGCATTAGGCTGCAGTTAGATGCGAAAGTTTTCGTTCGGACGCCAAGCGATAGCCGTTCAGCTGCAGCGCTCCACGTCATTAATGGCAGTTATGGCATATTACGTTAGTAATAGCACCAATAATCGACACGTACCTAAATCATGTTTATTTTATATAAAATTAAGAGTAACGGTAAAAGTGAAAAATGTTTGGTTAAGTAAGTTAGAATACCTATCATCGTTATCATCATCAGCATATTTTAGTCCATCACGGCAGGACACAGGTCAATATTCCAAAAGGAGGATTTTGCTATAATCGGTAGGCGGGTTGGCAATCGCAGTTTGGCCAATCATGAGGAAAGCAGCTGCTGCCCGTCTACTGCTGGTAGTACTCCTTTAGCCGCCTCTACGACACCCACAGGAAAAGAAGGGATGTGCTATTCTTTTAACTTGCCGGTACCCAGGGGTGTGCACAGCAATTCTGGGTACGGTACCTAAATTGAAAAAACTTTACTAAGGAGTAAGTAATGCTGGGATAGATAAATACTCTTTATTGCACACCATAAAATTGAAAATGACACACGAGAAAGATTTAGAATAGCGAAATATAGGCGGTCTTATCGCTATAAGCTACCTCTACCAGGCAGCCTCAAGGCAAAGGAGAGTTGAATCAGAGTTGAAAGGGGAAGGTGGCGAAGAGTTCAAATGTGAACATTACAAAATATAAATATGTTTAATTCCAAAAACCTTAAGTACAGTAGGTATTACTTATATACATAAAAACACTATTTCGGGTTTTTTTTTATTAAGTTAACACTTAGTAGGCAGAGTATGCAGTGGTTACTGGCATGCAAGCACCACACGACTTACCTGTGATATAAATACTTACAGCAAATTATATGTTCTAAAGCAGAAAAAACCAAATGTAATTTTTAAATATCCAGTAATCGACAATTATATTTTCAGTTTTTTTTTAAGTTGACATTTCCAATAAAAAACGTACCTTATAAAAACTAAACGTTTAAGCTTTTGTCTTAAAATAAAAATGGTTCTTGTCAGGCACCGGTGACGTTACGGTATATGAATTTTAAATTTCCCATTAGTCGATCTACTGGCGGAAGTGTCACCCGCTCGTAGGGTGGCCTTATCCGCTTCTCCCAATTATTAAGTTCATTTTTTTCTTAAATAATTAACAGGTGCGGGTTCGAGTCCCGCCTGAGACAAAATTTTTCAAGTTTATATACTGATATTATAAGTGCAATTAAGTTGCTAAAATATCAAATAAAGTATATAAATAGCTGTTTCATCTTAACTGACTGTCAAACATCTGCAAAGATGTTTCTTTCGGGTGTTAAGGGTGCAAACTCCTAACATTTGATGAAACAACGCTGGCTCACAGCGTAAGAATATGCTTGAAAAATTCGCGCCGTGTCGCAGTGTCTCGGTGGCCTAATGGTATGGCGCCCGCCCGGCATGCGAGGAGATGCGGGTTCGAGTCCCGCCTGAGACAAAATTTTTCAAGTTTATATACTGATATTATAAGTGCAATTAAGTTGCTAAAATATCAAATAAAGTATATAAATAGCTGTTTCATCTTAACTGACTGTCAAACATCTGCAAAGATGTTTCTTTCGGGTGTTAAGGGTGCAAACTCCTAACATTTGATGAAACAACGCTGGCTCACAGCGTAAGAATATGCTTGAAAAATTCGCGCCGTGTCGCAGTGTCTCGGTGGCCTAATGGTATGGCGCCCGCCCGGCATGCGAAGAGATGCGGGTTCGAGTCCCGCCTGAGACAAAATTTTTCAAGTTTATATACTGATATATACTGATTATATACTGATATTATAAGTGCAATTAAGTTGCTAAAATATCAAATAAAGTAATTAACAGGTTGATTGTAGCAGGCGACCGAGGATTACTGCCAATGACGGAATAAATGACTCAAAGTGATTTTCTTTGTTTTTCTAGAAACAGTAAACGGCCGCCGCTTAAGTCCTGGCCCGCATCCTGAATGTAAATGACCAGCAATCTGTGCTTTGAAGTTGGCATTCCTTATGTAAGTCAAGAAGGCATAGGCCTTAGGTAGGGAATTATACTTCTTTAAATATGCACCAGGATTTCCTTGGGTTTAATGCTGTCTGCTAAGTTCTCTATACCAAATTACGTGCCTGTGGTGATGGCACAAAAATACAATTTACCTACCTCTTCTTGTGGAAGTCGTAAGATACGACTAAAGGATTGCCGCCACAACCTTTCTCTCACTACTTTTCGTCACACTTCCAAAGTATATTTTTTATACCTAGTTCTTTTTACCAGACTTCTGCTTGACTAAATATTTAGCCAATAGGTAGATACCTACTCTATGAAGACTAGCTTACCCACTGATAAATATCTACCTTTAGCCAAAGTAAATAATGGGTCTAAACTCCATGGCCGTATCTCACACACCCTTGCAAAAGGATTACAGGGTCTTGGTCACAGCCTAAATATTACAGTCGAGTTTCATTGTCATGTTGTTCTTGTTTTTAATAACTGCTACCGGTCAATGTTGACTATAGTGTTGAAAGTTGCCAGTCTAGCCAAACTTCGATTAGTGGAAGGAAGTAACGATGCTTTCAATATAAAATTATATCGTATTGTCGTCGATTTTAGACATAAGTTACTGCGATAGTTATGCAACGGTCTACATCGATACCTATTCGAGTAGGTTTATCACTAGCTGTTCAGCATAAAATATCAGTGCTCCACTAACACTTGTGTTAGTTCTAAAACATTTTACTTAGTGTATTAGAATTTATATTAGTATAGGTACTTTTCGTATGCCGACTTTCATATTTCAGAAAATATCCATAAGTAAAACTCAAACTACTTTTTAAATATGCATAAATGACAAGAACAAGCTGCACAAAATGCATTCGCACAAACAAAGCTGGCTATTCTCCCTACCCTGTGGTGGGTAACTCTATTCAAATTCGTTGCGTCGTTGCTAATCCTAGCCGTTACTAATTCAGAGATAACAGTGGCATCTTGAGAGCGAACATGCGTTTTCGCTCAAGTATTAGGCGTATTTAATTTTGGTCTGAGCGTAAAATATGCAGGAAGGATTAGAAGACAAGGTGATTGTAAGAATGGTAATTTTATAATTGAACGCTTTCTAGATTGAGTCATTAAGCAAAATTTCTTCCTGTTCCTATGTGACCTACCTACCAAGTAGCATTCGGGGTTCTATATAAGATGTCTAGTCGTTCACATGTATTCCACAAGCTGTGTAAGTCAGCTGTATAAGAGCTGTATAGATAATATAATTTGTGCCCAAACTGGTTCTATAAGAGCATTATAGCAAGCTATACAGCTCTTATAGAACCAGTTTGGGCACAAATTAGACAGCCTTAAGTTCAATGTGGCTGTACATTAGCTGTATAATAGCATTATAATAGCAGTTTAAGTAGTACAATGGACTTAAGGCTGACTTACGGCACTATATGAGACGCACTGTGAACCATACAACGTACATGAGTGTAATAAAGAGTAACAAGTGGTTAAATACACAGCCTTCGCAGTTATAAAATCCGAAAAAAGTACTCCAGTGTTACTTAAATTTCACGTGTGTCCTAAATTATTACTTTATTTTATTAATTATACTTCATTTTAGTTTGGTTTATAAAAATATATGATAACACGCGGTAGTACCTGTTTTAAATACTTAATAATGTTAATGCCATGGGAATGCAACTTTATCGTGAAATGTATACATATTTACAGCTAAAATATTTACGCGCCTCTGTATTTAAAACTGGCTGGGAGGAAATCTACAATTTTCAGTTTTTGATAATATATTGGCATTATAATTAGACTACGGTAATTAATTATAACATGAAACCAAAACTCAATCGCTCTATCTGCGTATTTTGTGATAAATCTGCATGATAATTTTGGAGATTTAGTTGGTAAATATTTTAGGTTACGTAGAACAAAATGGTGGAAATGAAATACGGCTATGTAAACTGTTATGACTCCAATCTAATACGGTGAGCGTATATAGGTTCACATGTGTTCTGTTAGAATGCTGTTATCTATATGAAGTCCCACATTTGTACCACTACAGAGCCAATGTCTATAAATTTATTCTACTGTGAACTTATGTACAGCTTTAAGATGTAGTTCAGGTCAATTGTGTATCATCGTTTAATTCCTTCAAAAAATATGAAATTTTAGAGGGCCGCAATAATAATTATTGTCCGTTAAATCGCCTAGCACGCGACGTATAAACACACAGCTGTGGGATAAGTTTAATAGAATATCACATTCACATTCATGTTCAGCTTACAGCAAATAAGAGGAGAAATAAACTGCTATCGATGTTAATGAACAACACACATAGTCCTTTTAACAGCCTACAGTGCACATTCGAACCGTTTAAACACTTCTGTAGAGAAAGTAGAAAAAGGTTATTTTAATGATCACAAACAAGTCCTACTACAGCTACTAGCTGTATAACAGTCTAAAACGAGTAAACATAACAGCCATTGGCTTAGTAAATGACCACGTTTGTTCTATTAAAATGCTAGCCCTATAACATCGTACAAATAGGCCGTTAAACAGCGGTTGCCATATCTCTACCCTCCTATAATGCTCTTAGTCAGACGGCTGACTAAAGGATAGTTGTTAGAGTATAATAACACCAACAATCGTATAAAAGTATAACTCTACACTCCTATAAGTCCCTTAGACAGGTATAGGTGTCATTAATCGCAATAATGCAGCTTACACATCACGAGTGAACTGTATTAATGCTTCAAGTACACCTGGGAACTAATTGTGTACTCTTAAATGGAGTAAAATGCTACTTGGGCTACCTTTAAAATATACTGTATCTTTCACTTGGTAAAAACGATAACTTAAGGAATTGCATAGGTCATTAATAAAGTAAAAATAAGCAACCAAACATTTTAAAAAGGGCTGCCTCAATTAAAATATGCCGCGACATAATAATACCTATAGCAAGTAAAATAAATCAATATCTCGATTTTTATTTCTTACGGAGATTAAGAACGGAATTGACCTTTATGTTCTGTGGTAATACCTAATAAATTGTTGTAGTGACTTATCGCGATGCGGTTTATACTTTATAGATAAATATGAAAAAATATAAAAGACAAAAAGCATACTTATTACATACGAATAAATGATGAATATCCCGTATTTTCGTCGTATAGAAACTAACTTAGTAGACGAAATAGGTACTTTAACAAGTAGGTACCTGTTGAAGTGTCGTCAGTAAGCTTTAAGGTATTAGACGAAATCATATTCAATTAAAGGTAGGTCTGCCGTGTAAAGGTTAGTTAGAAACCCGTTAACGTCTTATAGATAGGCATCTACCATTCATCGATCAATCAAACCCTTGAACAAGTCCAGACTTGATTTAGGACTTGGTTAATGTAGATACTTACAGCAGGGTGTTATAGTCCTAAATAATCCTGAGGAACTAAATAGAGTATATTAGGACGTTACGATTTATTACGTTCAACAATTACATCAATTTTACCTAACCCTAAACTTGTAGTTTATAGTGACTGGATTACTTTTAGATACTTTTACCTAGTATTATATAATCTGTGCTTTTACATACGCCCCGTTGGTCTAGTGGTTTAAGTCCCGATTAAGATCTCGCGGTCTTGGGTTCGATCCCCGGGTCGACCAAAAAAAAAGTTTTGAATATTGCTCGGGTTTGTGATCATTAACCCAAATTTAGCAAGTGTGTTGATTATCTATGCCTGCATCCATTATTGAAGTGGTAACTTGAATTTAATGATGGAGAACTTTGGCTTGCTTGCAGTGGGATGATCATAAGACCATTACTCACTTTTTTTTACTTTAAATTAAAAAAGGAATTTGTAGAAGAATTCATCTGGGCTGAGCAATATTTAATAAAATCATTGAAAATGTTATCCACAAATCCTCAAAGTCTATACACAAGTTTAATAATCTTCGTCAAGAGCAAGATATAGGTAGGTAGGTACTCTTCATTATTCATAGGTAGTGCAAAAAATGAACACTAGCCTACACCAATTTAAAGGTGCACAGCGAACTGTGGAGTTAGACTAAGTTCGGAATTTCTCTCAAGTATTCTTGACTGTAAGAAAGCAAAGTAAAGGCACTGCTGAAAATAGACTGTAAATATACTATGTATATAATAGGGGTTAAAGTATGAAATTGCCGATTATTTTCCCACTTTTTATTTTGTTTATAGCTCTTAAGTATAGTCATATTATTGCGTAATTCTTTTTGTATTGTATCAAGAACTAAATAAAGTAACTTTTGACTAAAAAAAAATGCAATACTAGTGCCTATTACTTCAAAGGAAGTCGTTGAAAAGACCCTTTACAATGTGTCAGCTGACCTTCTTGCTTCAATTAAGTATATTTGTATTATATACTTTGATTTTCAGAAATTTAAATACTATAATGCGTAGCTTTATAACCATCTAACTTTCACCTTTAATTGCATCGAAAACGGTTCAGGCGTTTTTAAAAAAAAACAAAAAAATTGTTAGTATGGAAAAATGACTTCTCGATTTCGTCCATACAAAACGGCAATTTCATACTTTAACTCCTAATATTATATAGATTGTATATAACTGTGTAAGTATATATTATATAGCTTGTTTGACAGACGATTGCCGTTTGGCCTGTATCGGAAAAAGACGCTGCTGCCCGAAGGAAGTAGTAGTTGAAATTAATTAGTATCTACTCGTAGTTTAGGAAAGTGTTTATGAGTATTTTTGGTTAATTCGTGCTAGTTCCGTAATAGCAGATACCAATGGGGCGGAATAAGCCCTGTTAGAATTGTTAAGGAGTAAGTTACGCCCTGTATAACTTTTTAGCATCTTACTTACTATGGAGCTTATAAAAGCTTAATAGTTAGGTAAGTACCAGCTTGTATTTATTATGCCTTATCGAGCTGACCCCAAAGTGGTCAGCGGACTTGACTAATGGGATCCCGTCTAATCTCTTTATGGCTACTGGTCATTTAACTGTTACATAGTTGCTAAAGTTTGGACATTACCAGTAAGTAAGCGCTAAATGTATCTACAATTTTACTAAACTCAAGGCATACTACAAGTCTCAATAACTACATTACAGGACATCATTTCTTTAAAAGTAGGTACCTACAAACTATAGCGGTTTTTTTTAACTTTAATTATATCATCGTCATCTAATGATAACTGATGATTCCATAAATAAATGTAGTTGTGGACAGCATCACATACATTGTTCTGATAACAGAGTAAGTAACTATTGAAAGCACTCGTATTGTGGAAAGCACAAAACGACCTACAACGAAGGTACCTACCACAAACACCCAGACCCGAGAGAATGTAGAAAAACACTTTTCTACATTGACCCGTAAGAATGGGTTTTGTTTAGAAGCAATTAAATTAAATCAATGGGGACTACCGTTTCTTTGCTCACCAGTTGGCGCCACTGTAGACTGAGGTCCGGAGGTATAGCTGTCAAAGGCGATTGGCGCTGAAACAAAGTGTTCTAACTTGAATCTAATTAAGGTTATATTGTTTATAAATAACTATCTTGATATCAACAAACTAACTTCTGAAATAGTTGCTCTTGAGGCCGCCTATTTTTGCGCTTTTTCTTAATTCCGCTTTTAAAGCGTTCATATTAATCGCCAAATAATCCATATTTGCGATATTTTACAAAGGAGATCACTTTCCAGCAGGTAAATTAAAGAAATTATAATTTATGCAACAAATTCCGCTAAAACCAGTACAAAGTGAATGATATTGGACCTCACGCGACACTAGCGCCTCTAGTGGCAAATTCACTAGCGATAGCCCCCATTGGGGCAGCTGCACTTAGCTCTAATAGTCGCCTTAAGCTGGTGATAAGTAATGTCTAATTCTAGTAAGCGATATAAAAAAGATCTTCCAACACGAAACTGCTTAAATATCAGCTGTTTAACAAGGAATACTTTTATAAGAGTTTGGAAATAGTTAGGAAATAGAAATACTCAATAATAAATAGTTTAATTTAATTTTTGTACTCTTTAATCTTTTTTTTAAAGTACCTCAAAATATTGTTGCAGCATTTGCCATGTAGCTTTTTTTTAACAAAAGGTAGCCTATGTTACCCGGACTATAATATGGAATCGATTTACGTCATTCGCCAAAATCAGTTCAATAGTTTAGCCGCAAATATGGAATCCCCATAAATACCCACATGTATAATATACATAGACTGCTAAAATTATGAGCCTTCCTGTTGGCTTTGCCGTAGTCGGGTAAGAATAGTAAGGAAAATATAAATTTATTTAGTTTTTATGATTCTTCATAAATGGAGCAAGATGACTTGTAAAAAAGTTGATAGAATTTCAAAATGGAAAAGATAAATAAATACTAATATAAACTTACAAAATCATCTTGTCAATAGAATGAATAAATAACTCGTACTTCATTGTTTATCTTATAACATTAGTATTTACCGATAATATAATTATATACAAAATAAATGTTTAATCTATTTCTCGTGCTCGAAAACATTTCTTATAATATCACTTGTGTCACTTGAACTTAAAGAGAGACAATTACGTTTTCACAGAAAAACAAAAATAATTTTCTTGTTACGAGAACATGGACACGTACTCGCAAATGTGTTTTGTAACACGTTGCGTAAATAATAAAGATGAGTTTATAGAAATTTGAGAATCATAAAGTGGACGCCATAAAAGCGTGTAGGGACACCTCGATCCTCTATCTAGCCTCACAGAAAACATAAAACGCTTTATTGCATACTATTCGGTGCGTTTACAGCGTATACGTAATTCAGTAGGTTTTATAACCCCCCCCCCTCGTCTCTGTTTACTAACTTGATTGGATTCGTGCCTTTTTTATTTACACAAAGTATTGCAGTTTCTAGTGCGTCCGACACTAAGTGGTCACTTCGAGTTTAGTTTGATGTTGAGTGCCCGTAAAGCTGCTCTGTGAGATTTTTATTTAATAAATTGATGGAAAATCGTCTGAGGGACTGAAGTATGCATTTGGGTAATGCGTTAAGTGATTTTAAAATATATGTGTGGTGGTTTATATGAGTTACAGTCAATTCAAAATAAAATTTAATTGTTTACCAGATTCAATTCATTTTAATT
Source organism: Anania crocealis (assembly GCA_949315895.1). Classification (NCBI taxonomy): domain Eukaryota; kingdom Metazoa; phylum Arthropoda; class Insecta; order Lepidoptera; family Crambidae; genus Anania; species Anania crocealis. Next base: position 7,895,700 of record OX438856.1, read on the forward strand.
TTGCTGAGTTACAAACTGATGTCGTCCGTGTCGTTTGCTTGTGCGGTTCCAACCATATTTATCGGCTCTTTTACTCTTGAAAATTTAAATTTTCGTTAATCTGCTAAACAATTACATTAATTGACTGTTGGTACCTAAATATGCTAAGCCTAATCTTAGACGACTGATATTGGAAAAGTGACGACTTTTCTGAATTGTTCGTCTCAAATAAGCTGCAAAAAACTATCAAACTGAAAATTTAATTTGTCATGTTTAATAAAAGACTTTACAAGTTCCTTATCAACAGTAGTGATCTATTTTCCCACATTATTTAACCCTGCTAAATTTAAAATTATAGTGTCAAGTATAATATCTATAGTATTTATATTTGACACTATAAAATGTTTATCTTTTCACTTAAGATAAAGTTGAAGACCAATTAATCATTTATTTAATCCCTCAACCCCCAGGAGGCACGCGCGTGCCGCGATAACAATTGATTTCAATTGTGTCTGGAATAACTCACGATCGAGGGATTAAAGGGTTCTGGTAATAAAATAACAATTTAACTACCTATTCAAAATTTAATTTTAAGAGTTTTATAATCGAATCGACGTTCCGGTACGATCACTGAAATGTTAATGGTTGCATGTTTAAGTTACTACAAACACAGATCAAACCCTTGAAATATTCATAGTTAAAGTACCTAATTAAATATCCATAAAATGAGATCTTAAACATTGAAACAGCGCTCTCATGTTTGCTGATAAAATACAAACTATAAATACGCCCTAGCTCTAAAAGCGAAGGAAAATTCACTTTAAATATTTGCCCATGCCGATAATGACTAGCCTAATGAGATTGAGCACTTTATAGCATTAGAAAGCGTTGGCATAGCATAGCAGAGCACTTTCCATGGGCCCAGTTATTACACGGCCGCAATTATAAGCACACAGTACAGGAGAGCACAGTATGATCAGAATGATTGTTGTACGGTCTTATATTGCGATTAAATGAATGCATAATAATAGTTAACTACATTATTGGATCATTTCTGTATAGGAACATACCATAACCAAAGACAATATCAATTCGGAACACAAAGTTACTGTTAGTTGGCGGAGCAAGTTGACAGGTGTAAACATAACCTTACGAATTACCGTCTATCTATAGCAAACAGATACTAATGCACTTTATCATGAAGAAAACTCCTTTATCATGAAAAAGTTCTACGTTAAGAGCCAGAATCTTTCAATTCATGCTCTTTTTCATGCTCTTTGAACTTTTGCCCCATTTTTTTCGGGTATTCCAAATGGCGAGCCGCGAGACCCATCTTCAGTCATGTAATGAGTGCACTAATAAGCATGATTCGTACGTAGATCGGTGGGCCTACTACCCTTTCGATGTTTATATTATAAGAACAAAACAGTCATTTAAATATTGGAATACAACTATTGCTGTTCTCGCAATCAGATTTAGTACTTGGCTTATTTATGTGTAACGAATTTCTCTAGTTCGACGGCATAGGTCAATTGCAAACTCTCCATGATTGAAGTTTGCCCTTTAGCTCAGAAAACGGAGTCTGCAATAGATGATAGAATAGATTTCGATGTAAAGAGAAATTGTTATGTTTATTGTTGCCTTGGCAGTGCGCAGGTTGAGTGATAAATGTGTTAAGCGCAATAACAGTTTGATAGATCCATTCATAGACACGCATACTATAATGCTTAGCTAGAATAAAACAATACTATATTTACAAATGTTCATTGTAATGCTCTAAAAAACCGGAAAAGTTCGAGTTGGACTCGCCCGCCGAGGGTACCGTACGAATTTGAAGGTACCTAAATCTATCTACGAGATATATATCTATCTATCTTCAAAAAGAAAGTCGTGTTAGTTAAACCACCTACAACTCGGGAACGGCTGGATCTATTTTTATAATTATTGTGTTTTTAGATTATTTATTATTTTTAGATTATAAGATAAGTATTAAAAACGTTCGAAAGTTAATGTTATAAATATAACGTAAGTACCTACTTAATCCAATGTTAAAAAACGAATCTATCTATCCAAACAAAAGGTTGTGATAGTTGGGAATTAAGAAAAGTTAGTTATTTATTTTTATAAAACTTAAAGAAAAAAGGTCCCCTTTAAAAAAATACTTATAAAAATACTGCTAATGATGCTCATAACATATTTTTTCATAAAACTACGTGATCAACAGCTGATTTACAAACAATTTTGGTATGGGGGCAAAATATTGTTTAGAAAAAAAAACTATGTTTTTACATGAACTCATTATCAGACCTTTAAAATTGTGATTTATTACTGGTTTTTACAATGGTCTCAAATTTTACCTATACTTTTTTTAGTAATCAAGGATAAACTTCACATTATTCATATCAGTTCGTTTATTTTCTGACCTTCAAAGACCATCACCATTACTTCAGTTGACAATTTAAAAAGATATTCTTTGAAAGCGAAACTGTGGAAACACATTACGTATCACAACAGTGAAACGATGTCTCTAAGGTTATGCAATATTCACACTACCTCGTTAAGTTTTTATGTGCATCACACACAGAGTTAATGATACTGGAGCTGGCATGTTATTTTTTTGCCTTATCACTGCGCACGCCCGTAGACACTTGAGTAAAATTGATACACTTGTCGACTGTCGTAGAAGGTAAACGATTGAATTTCTTAAATAGTGTAAAGATGTCTTTTCCAGTATGTTGTATTAAATTCAATGGAGTCTGATAATAAATTCGAGGCATTATCAGCAACCGCACGGGCCGTGTTTACGATGCGTAACAAGCAATAAAAATGGGGTGCCATCGTTTTGAAATCACCCTCCGACTACTGTTTTCTGATGAACCCAGAAGACTTTATTTTTGTCTATAAAAAATGTTATGTGACGCACGCATCTTTGCTGGACCACAGTTAAACTAAAGTGTAGTAGTCTTCAACACAATAACAATTAGACACCAATGAATATTTAATATGCTCACACATGGGCTTGACCGCCCTGAATCCTTATTATGATGAATGGAACTAAAAAAATATTTGAATTACTGAAAATATCTTACATTAATACAATGCACAGCTAAATTATGTATCCAGCGACTTTAAGCTTGGCTTAATAGTTGAAAACTATAACAACAAAAGGCTCGCCTTAAAACACATGCCAAGATGTTTAATGTGGCAGATCGATTTTATCATAACATATATAAAATCCATTTCACACATGGACAAATAACAAAGAACTACGATTAGATCGGCTAAAATCTTAAATTATATTTGCGTTTTTACCCTATTTAGTTAACTGAATTAAAACATAAACTATTAAAAGCCAATTAAGCACCAAAGGTGATCATTCAGGCTCCATTCATTTTTGTGCCTTTTTATAAGATTGAAGATTCGTCATTTTCATACATTTATTCTTTTACTGAAAGCTGGAATTTTACCGCCTCGGTCATGTCGGACTTAATCATATATGTAATAATATAATCATAGAGATCGCCATTCTTTCTTCGATCGGACTATCTGGATTGCCAAACAATCGCCCTAGGATCATGAGCTTCCTTTGCGCCACTTCTCTCTGGTTATATGAGTAAATACACTATGAGATGGTGAAATTCCAGAACTTTCAGAAATGAAAAAATTATGTGCTTTGGTGCCATATTTGATGTTGTCCAAATTTATTAATATTATTATTAAAATATTAAATTTTGTGCCAAATGACTAGTTTTAACATACGTGACATTTTTTAATTGACTGATATAAATTGTAAACCAAATTTAAGTACAACATTTGACCAGAAGACCTTAAGAGCCGCTTCCAAAACATTTATGAAAGAAATAAATATAAACAAGAATTGCTCGTTTAAATATAAAAGATATACTTACTTTATGATAAGACCATTGCCTAAAACCCAAGTAGTATGCTATCAATTTGTTTATCTCTGCATACGTACATGTACAAACATCAAGGTTCTGGATGCTTCGTGCACTATGGTAAGATGAGCAATTCTGATCGTCACGTCTTGGTCAGCGAATGTAATGAGTCGTAAAGCCACTGAGCGGTGTCAAACACTGGGACCCTCGTAAATATCCTCCCGTGCAGTTACATTTTACTATACCGTTATGAAGGTGTAAGAAAATGATCTTAGAGACGAAACATATTAGACAATTTATGTGAAAGAAATAAATGAAATGGTTTCTTTACCAATAATACACATAGAATAACTTAACACAGAACATAAAGCTAAACATATAAATCATCTCGGGTTTTTTAACATCATTAGATATTGAGTAAGCATACTAATGATGAGAAAATCGGTTGGAGAATTAAAATTACCGACTTCGTTTGAAGGATTGCTCGGCTGAAGTAGTAATATGTACATAGCCGATAGCCGATGGCTGTCAGGGCAGATTTTTTTATGGTGGCAACTACGTATTGGATTACACTGAGCTGGTAGACCGCTTCCTATGTAGACCGTCGGGCTGCTGAAGCTGGAATAAAGCAGTTGGATGCAAGCAGGGTCAGACTGACTATCCTCGTGATCATTATGGGACAAGCTCATCATTAGGCATGGTTTATCTAAGATGGATATACGGAACTAAGTGTAAACTAGGAAATTAATAGATAAAAGGTAGTTCTTAACCCAATTATTGAACTGAAAACTAGTTACACAATCTATACAATAGTGCAAATTTTAACTAACCTAAAGGATATTTTTATGACAGTAAAATTTCGATGCTAGATTGAATTTGGAAAATAGTATAACCAAATCGCCTTCCTTACCTAGACACTATGTCATTGACACGCATGAAAACCTTCCTAAAAGTAATTTAACTTCCAGAGCGACTCCTTAATGGCATCCCAACATCCAACAGGAAATAACTACTTTTCAATTAGTATCTCCAGGACCGTTATATTGTGAATCCAAAGATTTTTCTAACAAAGGGTACATTTCCTTAGAGGGTGTGTCAGTCCCCCGTTGCGCCGAAATTAGTCCAGTCGGGCCAAATTAAAAAAGAAATCAGGCGAAAGTTAATTCCAAAAGTTTTAATTACGTTTATTTTAGTCATCGAATCATTTCGCCTTAATTAATTTACAAAAAGAGATGTTTTTCTTGGGAATTGAATAAGATGGGAATAGAATTGAGGGGTCATTGTATCGCTCTGGGGAAGAATCAAGTGAATATGATACATTTATTCATATAACAAGTTGACAAATTGATCTCCATCCAACATAAGCATCTGGAAAAATAAGATTTGTCATAATCGCCACTCTTGGCAAAGAGTTTGGAGATTTATTTTTTGCCGACTGAGAAGAAGTTGCTGCTGTCGTCGTTCTACTGGTCATTATCCTAAATCGCTTACATTACATATGCGGCGGGGTTAGAACTTTTGTTTTCACTATACGAGTTATTATTTCTCCCAATTAAACCACCGAGACTTGTGTCGACAAATGTACTCAAGTGCTTTGCACTGTTAAGCCAAGCCAGTTCATCATCAGTATCATCAATCTTTTTCGTTATGTTCCATTAAAATCTGAGAGAAATATTATTTTGTTGTGTATAAATTTTTCTTAAAAAACAGAAATATTCACAAACAAATCTATTTTTCTATTTTTCTTTGACAATTTTTACGCAATTCCAAAACTTTTATTCCGTAGGTTTCCAATTTTTTAAATTTTGCTATGAAGTTTCCACAATTGAATTCTTCCCAAAGTGTATTTGATTCCACAGATAAAAGTTATTCAATAAACTAGATACCTACACACACCGTCCTATACTTACTGAATAGCATTCTAAAATGTCATGTTTGCCTACAATTGCAGGAAATTCAATGACAAGTTGAATTCTACTAAGTTGACAAACAACCCAAATAAAAAAAAAATATTAGAAAATATTACCTAAATCTTATCTTTGCCTTCGTATTTACGTTAACGAAAGCTGGTTGCGTACCTACTGGCCTGTAAATACATAATTAAACATAACCTAAAACATTATTCCTACTTTTCGACATATTCCACTTAGAGCACCCGCCCGAATAGCACCTGAGCGAATAGCACCTGGCTTAGTCCACGAAGAGCACCTATCGATATTTGGTGCTCTTCGTGGATACAAATTACTTTTTACATTTTTGTCCACGAACAGCACCTACAACACAGCAGCCTAGTGCTGGCTGCTAATAGGTATTTGATAGACAGGACGTTGTTAAATGAAAGATTCGTATGTACGAAAGTATTTGTATTAATATACGTTCAAGTGATTTTAATCGATATTTTTCATTTAATAACGTCCTGTCAAATACATATCAGACCTTGGGGAAGGACATAGGCTTACTTACTTTTAAACCGACTTTAAAAAAGGGGGATGATGTTGTTTCGTCATATTTCGTGATTTCTCAAAGACACCTGTGGTGACCTCTAACTCACATGCCACAAACAGGAGTTCGACCAGTTCCGACGACAAACAACAGATGGCACTGTTACACCTCACCATACAAATCGCCATAAGTAAAAAATTACCAAAAAAATTACTTCACGCGGACAAAGTCGCGGGCAAAAGCCAGTTTATAATAAATCGTTTCTTAAATTATACTCAGGGAATCGACCCGTGTTAGGCTGACCGACGAACTATACCAACCGTGTCGTCGTTAGTTACGTTTTTTTTTAAATGTGGACATCATCACATACATTGTTATGATCCCAATTAGAATAACTTTTTAAAGCACTCGAAACCAGAAACAACGAAGGTAACACAAACACCCAGACCCGAGAAAATTTAGAACAACACACATATTTTTTTACATTCACCCGTCTGGGAACGAACCCCTAGACCTCGGAGCAGGTAACACCTAAAAAACCGGTGTGTACGCCACTCCGCCACAGAGGTCGTCAGATTAACAAATGATCCTCATGTCCAAAACTGCAACCGAATAAAGCTCGATTGACACCTACTTAGAATTTAATACATTAAGTATCAGAAAATCGAAAGATGTCTCAAGATAATGCGGCCATTAAAAAATGTTCGGCGCAGTCGCAGAACCCAGACATCGTAAAAGTGATATATTATCGCCGCGTTCACTGAATCTGCGAGAAACGCTGACTTTGGAATAGAACCTTTAAATCATGCAAAAGCTTAGAAAGCTTCGACACCTGTGGCTCTCGCGGCATAGGATTAGCTACTGAATAACAATTTGATTTAAAATAATGTCGAAAGTTGACACTGGTAACATTTCAAAATGCAAATCCGCGATCAAATGATATCATGTTTGCCAACCATAACATTCAAAAACAGGAAATTCATATAGTTATCGAAGATTGTAAAACTAAACTGACTTTTAGTAGTACATATTCAAAATTTCTAATTACACCCTAGTAAATTGATTGAGCAAATGTCTTTTTATGAAGTAAATTCATACAAGTACATGTCAATAACTTTACAGATAACTTGTTATGATAATTGCAATAACTCACCGAACCTCTGAGTACTGAATAGGTTTCAGTAGGCACTTAGAGCACGGAACCATGTGCCTTCTGTCATGTAATGTCACATAGAATGTAAGCGGAACAAGTCCTTAGGGACTGCGCCTACTATCGGGACAGCACGGCAAGGGATTTTTAGTTGATGAATAGTGTTTTTTATATTATAAACTACGGTTGAATTGCAGTCTTTTGCTTGGGAACCATTAATATTGCTATTTCAATTATAGTATTCTAACGTAAGTTACACTATTTATCAACTAAAATCCCTTACAAAACTTATTTACAAAACAAAAGGAGACTGCTGAACATACACCACATATTTTCTCTATATTGCTCAAATAAGCAGCTTGAAATAGGAGTGTGGTTTAGCCAGTGTATACAATATGAAATTTTACCCACTTTCCAAAATATTTGTATGCGTTCAGTATCGTTTTTAGAGCCCATTTATGAAGTAAAAAATGTAAATCAAGTTTTTACTCGAAAATACATTTCGCAAAATTTTTTTGTTAAGGTAAGGTTTATAATTTGTTGTTAAGGTATAAAGGGCAAATCAAAAACTTATGATTTGTATCGTAATTAGTGAATGAGATGCGCATCGCGTAAAAAAAGTGTTACTAGGCGGCCGTATCAAAAATTTTAGATTTTTGGCGGACATTTTCTATGTGCTTTATCTTGACATTTTTGTACTGGGCTATACCATAAGAAAAAATACGGCGTTTGTTTTTTTCTCGTAGATTGATATATTAAAATTTGGAAGGTGGTTAAAATTTCATCCTGTATAGGGTTTGATATTTCTCAATTTGGTGTGGTGACGGCACATGAAAATTAGAGCACTACCTCTTTCTCCATATGGGTGTTAATGACTGACTGAATGATAATGGCGAGGCTCCTCAGCGTCAGGCCAGATCATTCCTCACTGATTTGGACTAGAAGTGCTCATGAAAAGTTTAATCTGATAAATAATATTTTATTATATCAACGCCAAATACTTGCTCAAATAGTGCTTCAGTCACTATACAATGGTAGTACTTGCAAAGTAGTGCACGAGCAAGTCCTAGGGGAATCAATTCCAATGACTGCAGGAGTCAAACAGGGCTGCCTCCTGTCGCCGCTGCTCTTCATCGTCCTGCTCGACGACGTCATGCGGAGAGTGACTAGAACACCCAGAGGCATCGCCTGGAACGGAAGCTCACACCTGGAAGACCTCGTCTACGCAGACGACATAGTGTTGATCTCGACATCACTGTCCGATCTCCAAATGAAGCTTGACTCGTTACGAGTAGAAGCTGAAGATAGGGGACTAAGAATCAACGCTAAGAAGACCGTCGAAATGCGAGTTCAGTCATGCGAAAATCGACCCATCAGACTCAATGGTACACCGCTGGAATCTGTCGCTAAATTTGCATATCTCGGCAGCGCCGTGACCAACAGCGGTGGATCTGATGACGACGTCGACGCGAGGATCAGGAAAGCAAAAGGCGCATTTGCCCAACTGAAACCCGTCTGGGATTCGAGCGTTCTCACTCTACGGATCAAGATTTCCCTCTTCGATTCCATAGTGAAGTCTGTTTTGCTTTTCGGCTGCGAGACCTGGAAGGAGACAAAGGGTCTGACGAGCAAGCTACAAGTGTTCGTCAACAAATGCCTTAGATCCATCCTGCGCAGATTTTGGCCGAACACTATCAGCAATCAGGATCTTTGGAATCGATGCCACCAAGTCCCGATCAGGCAAGAAATTGCTCATCGGAAGTGGAAGTGGATAGGGCACACCCTCCGAAGACCAGAGGACAACATTGCCAGGGCCGCGTTTACATGGAGGCCGCGCGGGAGCAGGCGGAGGGGCCGGCCGGTGCACACATGGCAGCGCACCGTCGACGCCGAGCTGCGGGCGGCCGGGCTGAGTTGGAGGGACGCCGAGCGAGAGGCGCAGGATAGGAGCGGATGGAGACGTCTCACGAAGGCCCTCTGTACCACTGGGGTACCATAGGACGACAACAAATACTTGCTCCATAATCTATAAGCTTCGATAATTTACTAATCAGTATACGAATATTCTGTTTTACTGAGCTTAACAATATCGACAAATCACTGACACATAAAATTCATGTTTTATTAGTTTCTATGTCAAAGATTCACAATTTTGATTCAAATATGCATTCATAAACCTTGGACTACATTTACCATATGAACCATTTACAACATAATTTGTAAGCAATTTTTTTTTGGTTGTGTTTTTTTTTAACGAGACTTCATAAGCATATTGTTTGTTTTAGAGCATAATTACAGACACCTTTTTACAATTTTCACTTGCATTATAACTTGTGACGCACGAATGAAGTGAGAAAGGCCTTGCAAAGTAAATATAAAAAAGGTTGTCGACTCTTGGCGCGAATGTAGCGACTCGATAAAGGCGGGCTGTATAAAATACATGTAAACACCTCCTTCGCAGTGTTAGGGTAAGATGACTATTCTAAGAACCCGAATGAAAATATGATACGGAGCATTTAAATGATAATGTTTGAAATTGCACTGGAGAGCAATGAAATTGTCAAAGCGTTATTTCTTCTAACTAAAACACAAAAGTGAATGTTTTTTATTTAACATGATCTTTTTTAACTGTTTGTTCATCTGTGACATTGAATATTTGACGAAGTTGATAAGTTTTAATGATTTTTTTATTCTAGTTTTGGCTATAACAAATTTGAAAAAGAATAAAAAAAAACCGACAGTAAAGAGGCAATAACCAATAATAACTAACGAATCTAAATTAATGGTGAAGACCATACATTTTTTGTTTGTAGTTAACTTTTTGTTTAATGTTTTTGTCGGACAATTGGTCGATCTATTTGAGCTTGTTTATATATATTAAGTTAAGTATTTTATTTTTATTATACACAAGTAGATAAAAAATACCAAGTATTTTCAAATACATTAAATAAAATTAACAGAGCATTTTTCAAAAATACTTTCTAATATACTTTTACAATTTGGCTGTTATAGGAAATGCACAGATAAAATTCTTATTGAATAATTATAAGCACTTATCGATTTTATTAAGTTGTTTGTTTGGCACCGACTCAACTTTCGACTTTATCTTACATTTCATGCTACTCTTTAATAAAATAAATCTTAAGCTACGACTCGAAAGAAATACATAGATAAAGTTCATAATAAATTAACAAAAGGACTTATAATTTTTTATACGCCACTTCATTTTCGTAGTTTTAGTTTAACAAATAATTATTTGTTTCACACCGACGTGAGTTTCAGATGAGAGTTACTTATTTGCTACTCTTTCATATAATAAATCTTAAGCTGCAACTCTTATATTTTTTAACCTAGCTAAATACACAACATCGAGCCAAAATTTTTTCCGTAGCTTAGGTATAATGAATTTGAAGGACGTATAAAACTTTTGGTGTTCTTGAAATAAATAAATAAAACTCAAAGATATATACGTCGAATGTATTTCTACATCAGTGGGCGACGCGATACTCTATAGAAATAAAATTATTTTAAAAAAGTATACTCATTCAAAAGCCTTTGATGTCGGAATATTCAGAATTCGCTTGCGAGTGGTTACTCAAAAATAACGCTCCAGTGAAACATGACTCAATACAGAATTTTGTTTTATTTATATCAATATGCATACTATTTAGGGTTCCGTACCCAAAGGGTAAAAACGGGACCCTATTACTAAGACTTCGCTGTCTGTCCGTCTGTCCGTCGCTCTGTCACCAGGCTGTATCTCAAGAGCCGCGATAGCTAGACAGTTGAAATTTTCACAAATTATGTATTTCTGTTACCGCAATAATAATAAATACTAAAAACAAAATAAAATAAATATTTAAGGGGGGCTCCCATACAACAAACCCGTTTTTTTGTTTTTTTTTGGTACGGAACCCTTCGTGCGCGAGTCCGTCTCGCACTTGGCCGGTTTATTATTCTAAACTAGTAAATGTTTGTATTTTCTGGGAATGCTAAACATCATTTTCTGATATACCTGAGATAGATATGATTTTAACATACAATAAAAAAGTGACTATGGAGAGTTTTAAATTCGACGCGTTACTTCTTTTTTGTTTGACTTAGAAATTAAAAAAGGGTTAACAGCATTGATAAAAATCAGAACTTAAGTACTTTAACTTTGACTACCATTTGGATCAGCGGTAGTTAACGCTGCTTCTGAGCCATTATCGCGGGTTCGATCCCCGCACAGTACAAATATTTTTGTGCATGAACATGTCTGTTTGTACTGGTCTGGGTCTTTTCTATGTATATTATACATATAAGTATGTATTTACAAAAAAATAGTATCTAAGTGCGTTTATCGGTTGTCTAGTACCCCATACGACAGGGTACTTAATAGCTTAATTTGGGACTCTGTGTGGCCCAGTGAGGCATGTCTTAAATATTATTATTATTCACTTATTTATTAATATAACTTAGCCTAAGTTTTTACAATATTATTATAAAAAAAAACATTATAAAAACCTAACCTAGTGTGCCGTCGGTAGCGGGGCATGGCCCAAGCTACCGGCGGTTAGGGCTGCAGAGAGAGGAACCTCCTAACAATACGTGCCGTGTCGAGGAGTACTGCCTTCTGTATCTGTCCCTTGATCCAGCCTGTTAGTGAGAGCCTCTTGAGATGCTGGTCAAGGCTCTTCGCTATTAAACCGTTCGCTGAAACGACTATCGGGACAATGCTCGTTGAGTCAACATTCCACATGGCGGTAACCTCGTGAGCCAAGTCAAGGTACTTGCTGAGTTTGTCCTTCTCAGCCTTTACGAGGTTATCGTCATGCGGAACGGTGATGTTAACGAGCAGTGCCCGTCGTTGGGACCGAACTATCAGCACGATATCAGGCTTATTGGCTACAATAGTCCTGTCCGTGATGATAGATCGATCCCAATAGAGCAAAGCACGACCATTTTCGAGAACCGGCATCGATGCGTACTTGTAGTACGGCACTTCTGACTCGACAAGGCCGCATTAAAGGGCATGTTGCTGATGGATAATCCTGGCTACTAGGTTGTGTCTGTGCAAGTATTCTCCGTTAGCAAGATGAGAACAACCGGAAATAATATGACGCAGAGACGGCGGCATGCACGACCGATATCGACCGTACGTCCTTCATAATATACTTCCGGTAGTTGTTCGTCTTGATAACTTCGTCCGCAATTTCACAGACAAAACCCTCGGTTTCCCCAAACAGGTCACCGAATCGTAGCCAGTTTACCGACGCATGCCGGGGGTGCCCTTCGGTTCGCCTAAAATTTAAAGTCCTAATTTCATTTGGCCGAACCATATTGGCCTAAACTTATAACGTATAATTATTGTCTAGTCTAACAGTTGTTTTCGCACTATTATAGATTGGTCTAAAAATTGAAAACCCTAATTTCAGTATGTATAATATCGAAAGCACTAAAATGTATTAGCATCTTTTTTTGACATTACGCTCTATTTTTTTTAAACAGAAAAGTTTAAGAAACGAATCGCTCACAAACCGACCCCAAGCAGTCTTGTCTGCCCTACCCCTAGAGTGTAATTCAAAAGCGCGTAGGCGCGGAGGGGCGAGGCGGCCCGCGGGCTGTGGAGCAGGAGGCTGTAAGCGAGGCGCCGCGGCTGAGGCTGGCCGGCGCAGCCGGCCAGAAAGCCGAAGCTGCGGTGGTGAGCGTAAGCCATCTGCGACGATAAGCACGCGTGGGACCGCCGGAGCCCCGCAGCGCCGAAGCCGTCACGGAAGTCTGATTGTTTGGATGCATGCATGATTGCTTGTTTGCATGCATGTCTGCTTGATTGCATGCATGATTGCTTGTTTGCATGCATGATTGCTTGTTTGCATACATGCTTGCTTGCTTGCTTGCATGCATGCTTACTTCTTTGCATGCATGCATGCTTGTTTGCATGCATTCATGCTTGCTTGCTTGCATGCATGCTTACTTCTTTGCAAGCATGCATGCATGCTGATAAAGTTTTTAACTTTCTGCGAATAAAAATTTGGAACTGCAAAAGGGTAGGTGTTATGATATATTCGGCGAAATTATAATACGGCGATATAAAGTTAAGCGTAGTAAAAATAGGCTAAACACGATTAGGAATAGTAAAGATGTGCGAAAAAATTTTAGGCTAATAGTTTGTGCGCCAATGACAATTAGGAGTACAAATAATTAGGCAACCCGATATATACCCGGTCCACATCAGGCCCTGTCAAGGCTCGATAGAACCGTCCGTGCAGCTCCTTGCCCTTTCATACGTCCTTGCGATCATCGGTGCTAAGTACCACCGGTTTACGCCAGTTCTCGTTTGCCAAGGAGAGCGGCGTAAGGCCTTTGTCAACTGCTACCACATCGCGATGCATCCCACACTCGTTGGTTAGGAAAAACTCCCTGAGACTGCACACTTCGCGGTTGAAAACATTCTTGGCATTTAAAAAGCCTCGATCCCCACACTTCCGCGGAATGTACAGTCTCATAACAGACGAGCGCGGGTGTAACATGCGATGTGATGTGAGCAGTTGACGGACCTTTCTATCCAGGGCGTCCAGTTCAGTCTGAGTACACCGTAGTATGCCAAAGGAGTATATCAGTACAGGCATCACCCAACCGTTGAAGGCGCGCACCTTATTACCACCTGACAGAAGAGTGTTAAGTACTTTTGACAGGCAATAAAAGAAGCGCTCCTTCACCGACTGTTTGACGTCGTCTACTGAAACACCCAACGACTCTGACATACCAAGGAGCTGTAGGTTTCGCCTTCTGAGAGAGATCTGAGAGTCATTGTCTCGGAAAGCTGTAAATTTGTAGAATTTACAACTTTCCCCCGCTGTACATGCATGACCGCACACTTATCCACACCGAACTCCATCTTGATAGAACTGCTAAAACTCTTACCACCAAAAGCGGGCGTAGCGGTGCGAACAGTTTGAGGTCATCCAAATATAGCAGATGAGAAATGGTCTCACCCCCTCTCCGCAGCCGATATCCTAGTTTTGAATCCTCTAGCAAAGTGCTGAGGGGATTCAACGCTGGGCAAAACCACAAGGGACTCATTATTATTATTATTACTGTTACCAACTATTATATCACTTCTAAATGTCTAGGAAAATTCTACACTTGATTGTATGACTGTCCTGTTTACGTACCTTATCCTTAAAAATTTAAAGTAAGCAAACAACGGCTAAGCGCTACCTCAGAATTGATGCTTACTTTGTACAAAAATGTTACTTACCTACTTACTTTATAGGTATGATATTTTAAGCAAATAAATTGCAATTATAATATTAGTGTTTAAACTTGAAAATTATGTCTCAGGCTCATAGCTAGCTTAATGGTTAAAGCGCCGCTCCCGGCATGCGAGGAAATGCGGGTTCGAGTCCCGCCTGAGACATAATTTTTCAAGTTTAAATACTGATGTTACTTACTTACTTCAAGACAAGGCATAAGTACTTTTGATTTTTTTGACTACTATTTCATCTCACAATTTGTCAATTGCTAGTACGTACTATACCATACAGGTTCGCGATTCTAACGATATTATTGACACCAGCCGTGTTTTCACCACACTGTCCAGTAGTAGACTAATATTAAGGGCTGACCCCAAAATACTGTGAAGCACAAAAACATAAGTATATGTTGGGGTGTGAGTGATATGTTTTTTTTTGTTAAATGGTCAAAATTGGTCCTGTTAAAATTGGAGAAATAAATCCACTCCAATTGCTAGAAAAATTGAGTTGACACAAATGGTAAAACATTTTCAACATAAAAAAACTAGTGACGAAAAGCACCAAACACCAAAATCTTTGATAATCATCATGATCTCAGTCAACTCAAATTAGTGACTTTTTTCATGCTTTTTTTTTGTTAAAGATTTAAATATTTTATCAATAAACATGTATGGTATGTTTTTTATCAATAAACAAAGTCTTAGTTTGGATCGATGATTCCGTTCATTTCTTTCCGTAATACGAGTACAATAGCTCTACGATGTTTCCTTCTTCTTACGACAGGTTCATATCGCTGGGTTGTGTGTGAAATCCGCAAACTGCGATCCCTGGTCCGTTGAGATCAGCACGCAATCCGTCAAATCGCCTTAAACCTAATTCATTCTGTTCGGTTCTCGTATGTATCGGCTCTTGTATTCTAGCTATACAGCTGGCGAGTCGTACAAAATTCAATCCGTTAAGAGGCTGTCTGTTACCCTTCAGCTAGCATGGTGCACTGACGGCAATCATTCTAATGGCACATCAGCTCGCGTCGGCCCGAATTAGTTCTTTTCAAACCCCATCACTGAATTGAAAATGTCCAGACGGACGGACAACTTTAGTTTTCGTATTACACTGGCAGTTCTGTAGGATGCAATGAAATATTGTGTTATGATATGAATAATTATTTTTCTATAAGCAAGATTTATTTTGGGCACTATTTTGTTAAGTAACTCGCGTGACGCGCTTTAGTTATCTAAAGAATATGAAAAAAAAAACTAATCGGATAACCAGTCGGAATGCATAATACAAAACTAGTGGTGCGATTTGTTCCAGCTTCTTTTTCATTTAGCTTTAGACTTTTATTTTAGTAAAAGTTGCTGTATTTGACTATTATAATTATAAGATTAAACGAACTTATCTTAAGTGAAGTTCAATCTTAATTATACGAAGATACTTGTCCGAGATGGATTTTTACATGTAGTAACGGCGAAGCACTAGCGCAGAGCCACAATTTTTTCAAAGCTAAAAAAAAAAGAGAAACAGAACGTGTTCTATGGCAACCTATCAAATGTCATTACGTTTAAAGCAATAAGAACAACCCAACTAATGGGATAATACTATAGAATTTAGTATTAGTGGGTGGGTTTTTGGGACTGCCATCTCGGACAATCTATCAATATCTTCGTATAATTAAGATTGAACTTCACTTAAGGTAAGTTCGTTTAATCTTATAATTATACTTAATACTTGTCCGAGATGGATTTTTACATGTAGATGTTTGAAGATGGGTTGTGAATTACTAGTACCTACAATTTTTAAAGAATGAATAAAAATATGTAATTAAGTATAATAATAAACCTTAAAACTTTGTAATTAATAAGATAAATAATTTGAGAGAGATTAATAGTAAGTAAAAACATTTAATTTTTTCACTCTGTTCAATACTATTACACACTGTATTATTGAATTCTGCTACAATTTGAATATTGGCCTAGAATATAGAAGAATTCCGAGACCATCCTGCAGTGTTTTTTAATATAAAATCATTTCTAACACGTGACCTCTGCTGCACAGCAGATGTTGTTGTATGTCTTGTGGTATAATCCAAGAATATATGTATTATTAATACCAGCTTTTCTCAAAAACTACTTAATCCACCAACTTATGACTGGATTATTGATGGTTTAAATTAAAATGTTATCATTTTTTCCTTGACAAGTTGGTCTTCTCTATATACGATTTTATTGTAGACACAATATTAATTTATTTTCACTGAACAAAGGTTTCTAATTGAAACGAAGACTGAGGATTTTCTTTTCTTGAAGTATGTGTAATATTTTGAACATCAAGAACGTTTGCAAACGCCCACAGAGCCAAGTAATGCGTCCCGTTTTTCAATTAACTCTTTTAGTGACACATTCTGTCATCTGATCTAACTGTAGGACCAATCAGTAGAGACAGAGCTGATCATTCTCAAAGATCTGTGTTTAAAAAACTAACAATGAGAGGATTGGGAACCTCATGCATGAGTATCAATATTGTGCTTTCTGCAAAATAGTCACTATAATTTTAAGAGTGAGTTATATCGCTTTTAGATACCCAAATGGAATACTCTTTATTGCACACCAAATAAAGGAATAACATACTATTTTATAATATTAAGATGTACAATTTTGGGGGTCTTATCGCAAAAGAACGATGTTTACCAGACTACCATTGTGTACAGGGAAAAAACTATGACAATATTTAGGGCATTTAAGAAAATAGAATTGACCATTATGACAAGTGCTAAGTTTTGGAGGGCACCATCTTATAAATTCTTGTCTGTCAACAGCCCTACAGCCAGGGTAAGCTGCTGGTATAAGTGATAGTAATCTTTGAAATTAAAATAATGTTCTATTAAGCTCAAATATATTATTTTAATAAAAATACTAATAAGTGGCGATGGCTTTTGACTAGGGGAAACCATGGTTGTAATGGCCAATAGGGGAAAACTAATATTCCGGTGGCTCTATCTTTTTGAGTCTTATTTAACTTTTCTTGATTCCTTTTTCCCTAGAAATTCTCTTCAGTATATACTTTCACATTATTGTCACATGTTTTTAGTGATACTAAAACGGATTCTGGCCTAAGATTTTTTATATCGGCCATTAACACACCCGCATCCGCTTTCTTAAAAAGGGCTCGTGAGAATACTAAAATAACTTAATTACAAGGTGAGGAGACTGTGTACCTGTGTATCTATTTTATTAAAATAAGCTATTGCGGTTGTGTTATCAATACTCATTAAAATTTCCTAGTTAAAGTAAAACATTGTAGGTCCCACAGTGCAGCTTTTAATTTTAAATAAGAACAATAATAATACGAATTTATTACACAATCAAGATTTACAATGGTTAATATGATGTGTTCGTTCTGCACGGGACCAAGACCCAGAAGCCTTATTGTGGCCACATACAGCACTCCAGGTCCTGGGGTTGAAGCCTTGGTGTGTATTTCCATGAAACGGTTAAGTTGTTTACTTAATATATAATTTTTGAATTGCTAATTTTCATATTGTTTTTCCCCAAATAGTTAATATCTTAATTTTTTGATTTATTTATTTTTATTTATTAAAAAGGTTAAGTTGTTTAATCGGGTTGCAAATTTTTATATTGTTTTTCCCCCAAATTAATAATATCTTTATTTCCTTAATGCTAGGCATAACTTAATCCAGTTTTCATGTGATTTTAGTAATTCTTTAAGTCTTTGTTTTCTCATTACTTTTGTATATAGCCATCCATACAACAGCTGGATAAATTGTCTTAAGTGTAGGTACCAAACAATTTCTCTGGATTCAATTCTTTCTTAAAGTTACAGCCTATAATCCTCCCACTGCAGGGAAAAAAGGCCTCCATCATTGAATTCAAGTTCCCACAGCAATGATGGGTGTACTGGCATAATCATCACTCTTGCCAAATGTGGGTTGGTGATCACAAGCCGAGAAACGTTCGAAAATTCGAAACTTTTTGTTGCCCGACCCCGGATTCTAACCTGGGACCCCGAGATCTTGGCCCCGTACCTCAACCACTAGACCAACGGGGCGTTGTTTTTTCAAATTCTTTCTTATCCAACTGTATTTACTTTTTAAGAATAGTCTTGCACTTTATGTTTTTGTATAACTTTTTAGTCTATAAGTTTAAAAAAAATACAGGGTACTCCAGTCCAGACACAAAGGTTACTTTTGAACACTCTGTATTTTTAGATTTAAGTTAACTTCTCGACTGAAGGTTTAAATAAATAAATTTCAAATCAGTCTGTGGAATTTTAAAATAACTCATAAGTATTTGCAATTTTAATTGGGAACAAGTGCACTTTTCTCAAAGTTCATAACTTAAGATATGTAAGAGTTAGCATGCAACAATAATGTTGTCTTTGCAATTGTTTGTTTCCTTCAAATCGTTGAGAAGGTAAATACGATGTTATCTATAAATATATTATATATAATATTACATTGGAAATCCCGGTTCAGTAATAAGTTTCTCTATCTCATAGGCAATTATATTTTTCTCTATGAAAGGCAATTGCTGTGGTTCTAGGAAATCGGAGGGTAGAATGGTGCTGAAAAGGATTTCATATCCCCCATGATTCATCACCCTTTGTAATCTCAAGCCATTTATACATATAGTATTTAAAGCTGTAAATTTTTACTAATTCTTGGATATACTTATCAGCTCAAGACAAGGCAAGGAATTTTCTAGAACTGGAATTCAGGTAATGTAAGGGATCTGCCCAAGTCCTCAATTTCCTGTCAGGTTCTGTCGATAAAATAATTTGTCTGTCTCTTCTAATTGAAGGTTCAGAAATTGAAGCCGTTAATGGCTGGGTTTTAAAATTGATAACTTCATTTTGAAGGAGTTTGTATTTTCCTAGATATTGGAGCGTGCTTCTTTACAAAGACCTTCTGTCATAATTTTCGCCCATGTAGGGCAACTTCTGGTCTGATAGGCTATCCAATTTTTTCTTTTCTTTTCTCAGAGCCAAAAAATAAACTTTTTTGTAAGAGGGTTGTCATCTCAAAGGAACAATTATTATTGTTCAGTACAAGGAAGCAAATTGCCTACCCGCAATGTGGTACCACTATGTGAAGAACCGGCATAAGCCCATGTACTATAAGGGTAAGCAACTGGCTTACAGCGTTAAGATTATGTTAGAAAAATTTGCACTGAGTCGCAGTGTCTCGGTGGCTTAACGATACAGCGCCCGCCCCGCATGCTAGGAGATGCGGGTTCGAGTCCCGCCTGAGACATGATTTTTCTAGTCTCACCGTACTAGCCTGTGCCCTTAATGTAAGCATGTCTATTCTCATAGGCCTTCTCTCGTTATATTCGCCCCGCATAGGGAAAGAATCCGGCCTGATAGGCTTTCCCATTTCTGCTTTTTCTACACCCTCTTTTTCCCGAGCCAGCAGAAGCTTCACAATTTTCAATTCAGAAGAACAATTTTCATTGTTCAGTACAAAGAAGCAATTTGTCTACAAAAATGTGGTAGCTCTCATGCTCATATAATATGAAGGCATCTAGTTCCCGCATACTAGCTCTTGCCCTTAATGTAAGCATGTCTATCTTCGAGTGATAGCATTTGCCTAATAGAAAGCTCTCACATTTAGCATGTCTAGCCATTGTTTGTGATTATTCAGAATATCTCGCACAAAATTAGAGCTTGTGGTTCTGTTCATCATACATGAAACTACCCAGACGTTTAAAGTTGTTATAGGGAAAAGTCATATTTGTTCTATATGTGAAAGTAAGAATAAATTGAATCATACCTGTGATTAATGTTATAAATCCCTTCTATTTGCATAATAAGCCTTGACCTTGATTAGGCTTCTTCTTGTCATTTTCCCAAAAATCACAATTCGACATACTGTAAACACTTTGAACATTGACTACCTTAATTCTAAAGCCTGATTATAAACTTTTATGGTATATTTCATAAGAGTAATAGATATTTTACCCATCTTTTATAAAACGACGATGTGACCGCGCTCGCACAAAAAACCGTAATGACATTTGATAGGTTGCCATAGAACACGTTCTGTTTCTCTTTTTTTTTTAGCTTTGAAAAAATTGTGGCTCTGCGCTAGTGCTTCGCCGTTACTACATGTAAAAATCCATCTCGGACAAGTATTAAGTATTATCATCCTTTTCCAACAATATTAAATATATGAATTAGTTTAAAAATACATCAAAATGTTAAACGCATTGTAATAGACACATAACTTTATTAGATAACAATCTTAATGCCTTATAGGTATGAAAATACGTCATCCAAAGTTTCAAAAAGCTTATTTCCTAATGAGTAATAACGAGTGATAACGAACTTGTAAGTTAAAATCATAACGTTCAAGTCTCGATTCTCGGTAATTCTCACGTATGTTAGCGATAAAAACTTCCTAGACGCCTCGAGCTCTCATTAAAGGCAAAATAATTTACTCGATGGTACTAAGCCAATTATAATGCTACGTTGGTACAGCCAGCGTTAGAAAATAATAACAGATTATTAAACTATACAGAATTAACATTTGATTAAATGCGATATGGTGATTTTTGCTGTTTTAATAGTGTAAACGGTTTTATAGCGGCAAGATAATAGTCAGGTATTATTTACGTGACTATAATTACAAATGTTGATGGCTTATGGAACTGAAACGTGGTCGCTTAATTAGTACAATGTACTTAATTCGTATTTTGATTTAGTTAATAAGAAATGATCTAATAAGTATTTTAAGTTAAGTAAATACAACAACCTATAACTAGTTATTGTTTACTTGGCACCGACTTCAAAATTATAAAATTCTTATTTAATCATATCTGATTAACTAAATCAAAATACGAATAACATTGTAGGTTTTTTGAAGTCGGTATTTTTTGTTAAAATTTATTTTATTTTACGTATTTTTGTGATGGGTGGTGCTTCTCAGATGAGGAAATGACGGCTAGTTGAGACATGTCGCGCACATACAATGAAAACTTAAGACTTTTAACTATGTGGTTTTCTCGTGAATTCCACTATCAAAACTGGAACTAACTCAAATAGGACACGGGACTTGTAAAATAAAAGTATCATCAAAACGTTTTGAGTAAACAAAAAAAAAAATTCAGCCGAATTGAGAACATTCTCCTTTTTAAAGTCGGTTTAAATACTGATATAATTCCAATTAAATTCTTAAATAACATATTAAGTATATCGGTTAAAATGGTTTGGTTTTATTTATATTTTTGCAAAATTTAAATATGTTTATTGTACCTACTTCAATACATTTAATGGCACATTTTCAAAACGAACCCCAAAGTCTTAATTCACAAGTGTTAATTACACTGTCATAGACAAAATATAGATAATAGTAGGTTTAGCCACCATGCGTGATTAGGATCAGCTAGTGATGTCAAAACCTTTATCGACAATTTCTAATTCGTAAATAACTTTTCATGATTGATGTTACTATGTAACATCTTTCTTTTTTCTTGTTGCAAACACAATAGATCTTTTAATGGTAAGATAAGCTTTAAGGCTATAAAATAATATTTAAAGCTAATAGAAATTACTCGCCTTTTACATGGTTTTAAGTGTTTAAACAGTATTTTCGGCAATTTTTCCGTAAATTTTGTTTCAGTTTTATCTTTTTTGTAAATTTTATTGACATATTATCTATCTCTAAACAGATTTTATATTCGATGGTTTATTTTTTACTGACTTTAGGGTAGAGTTCACCAACAGGCGTTTAAGTTTTAAACAGCGTTTAAAATATTATTTGACATATTTTGTATGGGAATTGTGTCAAATTAATCGTCAATCTATATTTACCGGCTGTTTAAGAATTAGTGAACTCGGGTCTGAGTCTGTTGCGTACGGTTGGTTGACGTTGCTATAACAATTAAACCGATCGATTAAATCAGGTTTTTGAAGTTCAAAATACAAAGTAAATAACAAAGTAGTAGATGATTTTATTCAATAAATTCACCACAAAAATTGTAGTCCTTGTTGTAATTTTTTTATTTATGGAATATACGTACTGTATTGTCTACACAAAAGCCATCTCTTTAAGGAATAGGAACCAAAAATCACACTGATTTCTAAAGTAATATATTAGTAAATAAGTTTTAAGTATGTACAGGTACAGGTTTCATTTGTAGATTTGGCATCAATTTATTTAGCAACATATCGATAAAAAATATTTCTACGTCCCTAACTAAACGGTTCAAGGCTACATACGCATTTAGTTACGAGCTGTTGTTTACAACATTGGTCTATAATTAATCAAACGTAAACATATTTCACTATTAACTATTTGAGTGTAATAAAAAATAGAATTAAAATATATAGAGTGAACTATTTTTTTCTGAGCAAAAAATGAACAAGGTTTTCAACATGCAACCAATACAAGTAGTTATATTGAGATCATATAATTACCATACCTAATCACCAAAGATAATGATAGTAATAAAAGCCTAGAATTGCCAAGGTGACAATCATGATAGCCCCTAGAGGCCTAATAGTCAAACAATAACATATGTTTCATACACAGTGTGGTGCAGATAATTAGAAACACAACCCCTTCTCGCGTTATGGTGTCGTAACATTCTAGTACAAGAGAACTGCAGAAGAATACGGAACGTGTTCTCTCCACTATTGATCAAACTGCAGTCGCAAATCCACTCGGCAATTGATATCTCCCATGTGCCACTTGGCAGGTAGGTTGAAGATTAGTTCGTCCCATGGTGAAATAGTGAAGACAAGCTAATGCTTGTCTAGCAGTAGACACTTCTTTAGTCGCCATTTTGCTTCTCCCACAGTTCAGAAGGGGATGAATTCTACCATAATATCATTCGACACAAAAAAACATGTTCTTCGGCTGTGTATAAACAAAAACAAATTTTGAATCAATCTGAGACAAATGGAAAGCTTCAGATGTAAACATCAGTTAAAATCAGTTTTATTTCTGCAAATAGGCCCCAGGAGGCGCTTTTACACGTCCCAATATTTAAACCTACCACTGCTTCGGGACAAGTCTGGGCTAGTGGCGAGAAGAAGCAGCGCAAGAAACTCGGTCACTATTGTCAGCCTCTTTTTAAATAAGTTTTTACAAGGTAAGGTAATTTCTACAAGGTTTAAGCAAGTACGAGCTGGGACAATTTAATGCCATACATTTCTATCATTTAACACGGGACATCGCTTTCCACGGGATTCGAGCTTAAACGAGCCATAATAAAGGCTCGCAGTTAAGGCTCTTACTGATATTAACGACCACTCCTACACATGGATAAACCCTCCAAGAAAATGTTTGCAGATATTAAATTTATTCATATAAATATTTAGTGTGTGACTACACCAAACTAAAGATTCAATATGCAATGATAGATATTAGGTCAAAAAGTTTTTTTATCAAAAATTTAACGTATACCTATATTCCGAGATCTTGGTATGTCAGGCGATGTTTAAAATTAAATAGTTGAAATAGCTTGAGGATTTCGGAGTTCTGAAATTTTGGAATAATTTATGTTCAAAGCGAGCCTAGAAGAGAATCCTTTTTTAGTACGCCTGTTGTCTTTTTTGTAGTGGGTCTTGCTGACAAAATAAAAACGATTTATTAACATTTTATTCCGAATATCATTGATCTCTTTAAGGCAGCGTTTGAAACTACAGTCACATGTCTCCGTGTAAAATATGTCGACAGTTTGTTGATTTGAATTGATATCGTAAAAATACGGTGAATAATGGACACTATAAAACTATCTACTAACTATACTATATTATATTTTTTATTTAAGCCTAAGAATAATAATTCTTCGGACACACTGGAACAAAGCACAAAAAAAATGGTTCTGCTAAATAGAACCCGCAGTGGGCGGGTCCGTATGACAGTGTTTTTGATTCGTTAAAGATCATTATTAGCAGTATAACATTTTTATTGTTTAGTGTTTCGCAGGATTTATGGTATCGATCATTATGGACGACAATAACATGTCACAAAATAACAAATGACAATAATTATATTATCAGTTTGACGCGTCGAATCCAATTTGGGTGACGCGGCAATTGATGGGAAACATTTCAGACCGCAGTTAAATAAGTAGCCGACTTTATCTGTAAATTATATTTATTGAAGAATAGTTTATTCAACGTTTCTTCTCAACTTTAGGACTGCGGATTTTTGGACTGTTTTTTTAAGCATTTGCTAGTGTAAATTAAAAATACAATTTACTGAATAAAAATTATTCGACTGTCTTTGGTGGGACTTGAACCCACAAGTCCCACGAACCCACTAACTTCCGCTTACCGAGACTACAGTAAATGCCTTGGGTAACTTTAGCCCTATCAGGTTACTTTGTACCTAAAAGTTAGGGCCTTAGCCTTTTTTGTTTTACTTCATTAACAGTTAAGCAATTAAACGTAAGAATTCCATGAAAATTACACATAAAAAATAAAGGACCGCTCAAAGTAAAGTTGATCAAATTGCAAATAAAATTATCTTCAACTATAAAAATTGTAAAATAGGGTAGGGATTAGAATAAGTAGCCAATTTCGAGTCGGTGTCTATATACCTACAGCAATTTTTTTTAAAACTTGTAATAATCTGTTGTTTGTTTGTTCCTAGGATCCTGTGAGTTCTTGATTTTTAAGGTAAGGTAATGCATCATACACTTCCTATAAATATACCAATTTTTATACTTAGTGCCTTTCCGAATACACAACAATTCTTTCCTCCATTATACCGCACAAGCAACACTGTTAAAACGCGCAATAAGTTCGCAATGTCGCTTTACGATTTACGTTCATACGACGCTTTTAGGTGTTTACTGCGCAGTCTAGACAGATGGTTTACGGCATCGGGCTAATGTTTCACATTTGAGCTAAATTTCAAGATCTCCGAGATATAATCTGTACTTGAAATGCTTTAACGTCTTACACGTATCTGTTTAATGATGTCTTATAATGTGATCGTTTTGATTCAAAGTTCAAGCACAAGTTACCAAAAAATCCCAGCTGTCGCTTAGGTAAAGTGTTGAACGTCATCATCATTATAAGACTAAATCAGGCCCTCAATTCTGCTAATTTACAAATGGCTGAATCGTACCTAATTGGATCTCAATAATTGTATATTTTGACACATTTACTAAGGAAGTAATGTCAAAATATACGATTAAGATCCAATAACGATTCAATTGAGCCATTTGTAAATTAGCGAAATTGGGGTCCTGATCAATGCCGGCCCCTTCAAAAAGAGGATTTTGCTAGATATTTAAATTCATTCTTGTGGTGGGACTACTATTGCCACTTATAACGGCACTAATAAAAGCAATTACTGGTGTAAGTTGAAAATAAATTTTTATTAAGACTTCATTAGACGTCTACTGGGCGATACCAAGATATTGATTTTTGTCGACGAATTTTTTCAAATAAATGGTTTGCAAACTTCCACTTTCTTCTCTTACCTGAAAGGGGCGATCTGATTATCGTTATTCGCATATTTCTGGCAACTGAGCTTTACAAAAGAAGATGAAAAAAAGAAAAGAAAAAAAAAGAAGAAAAAAAGCTCTTTACATAAGCTTTTCCCAAAAGAAGATGCTGATGAGTTATTTGATTGATTGATAGACGGAATCATAAATATCGAAATAGAATTTGATTTCTTTCTTGTATCAAATTTCATAAGACGAGGTCAGCTTTTGCTGTGACTTTATGTGTTTTGTGTACCTACGTCAGCAGTAATAAACTAGAAAATTAACGTCTTCAATGATGAAACTTGGCAGGCGTGATGCAGAGACTTGCCTTGTGGTAGATCATGACTGTAAAGTGGGCTATAAAAACATGTGATTCAATTGCTCGTTAACCCATCAGCCGAGGTTGGAGAGTGACCTTATTTACCTTGTTGATTTACTATCGAGCTCTACATACAAAAAAAATAGCACTACAGTACGAACGTAAAATATCATACACCTATATACTTTTTATGTATAAGTAAATTACTTACCTTACCTTACAGTTAGTATCTTTACCCAAAGATGCTAGTGCAGCATTTAAGTCTTTGAGTCTATCGAGTTAATTTAAGTCTAAGTTTTAGCGAGAACTGGCCAGATGACAAAACGTGAGGCATATATTATTCCAGATCATCATTCACATAAAAAAAAGTGACAACCTATAATCATCTCACTGCAGAGAAAAGGCCTCCATCATTGAATTCAAGTTACCACAGAAATGATGAGAACTGGCATAATCACCACGCTTGCCAAATGCGGGTTGGTGATCACAAACCCGAGCAACGTTCGAAAATTCGAAACTTTTTGTTGCCCGACCCGGGGATCGAACCTGGGACCCCGAGATCTTGACCAGGTATTTAAACCACTAGACCAAACGGGGCGTTAGTTCACATTATTGTGAAAGTAAAACGATGCTTTGGTATTTCACTGTTCGCTGTCTTCCTTTTTAGCATCTATGTAAGTAGGTCGTAAATTTTATGCACATCACGTTTTGAAATCTAAAAACTTATCTGTACCACTTTTTAGATAGTGGAAAAACTGCAAACGTAGATCAACCTGTGTAGGTGGAGCCGGAGGTTGTATTGAATATATCTGTGTATTCTGTACCTATTCCATGCAGTGGCAGTTCAATATGTCTTTGAAGAGTTTGTTGGCTCACCTACACCTGGTAAAGTAAATAATGGCCTGTAATACTCACTGCAAAGGCCTCTATCATTGAACTCAAGCTACCACAGCAATGATAGGTATCTGTATAATCACCACGTTTGAGAAACTCATATTACTTGGTCCGTTTCTTTAACCACTCGACAAACGGGGCACTATGCATTAAGGGTGCAGATCCTATCACAATGATAGAGAAAGTTAAAAAAAATACTAAAACTTTGTCTATACAGTTAAACAGAAATTTTAATGGTAGAGATATAATATTGGCTCATGTCGGTAAAAAAATTGCTGGCTTGTAGTAAAAATGAATTTTGTTAATAATTCGTAACATGAATAAGTTTAATTTTACATATAGGTAGTTATTATCTGGGTTATTATGACACTTTATACTACAGAAATTATAACTGCTCTTACAACGCGTCTCGGGTCGCCAAGTGTACCCTGATCTAAGAGCGGTACCAGGAGATATTGTTCTTCTGGTCGGATAATTCTTTAAAATTTGACATAATCATAAAGAAAGCTAAGCAATTCTGTGGTTACATCAAATTTTATACAAAAATTTTTTTTTAAATTATATCTTTTTATTTATAGCCTGCCTCACCACATTACAAGTATACATTTGGAAAATCGAAAGTTTTAGCTTATATTAAAAAGCTTATTGCTAATATTAGAAAGCACTCCGTTTGTTATGTGTTTATTTCTATCGAGGAACATGTTTTCAAAACTCCGAAAATACCAGGCTTTCATATTCACGAAGAAGTAAAATCTGTCGCTATCACGTGTTGCGGTAGGACGCGGCTCGTAAAAATAATTTAGTGCGACGGTCATTAGCGCCCGCCGCGCCATCTGCCCGGTATGTAATGCACTTAAAACGACGGAACAGCGATGCTGTTTTTGTTTCGTTTTAGATAAAGCGATTAGAGGGAGCAAGAGCGAAGTGCATTTTAGGAGTACTTTGACATTAGTGCAAATTTTAATACCAAAGTTTTTCGTGGAAAGTAAAATATAATGAAGTAAACTAAGAAAATTAAGTTAACAGACTGTTATGGATTGTTTTTTGCTAAATAGCGTACATAATCTTGTCATCATTTGGGCTCGAAATAATTTGTATTTTATCATTCAAACTACTAACAGCAATTTATTATTGTTAGCAACATTGTTTCGTCTTGTGAACATGTTCAATAATAATACTACATAATTTAAAAATCACGAATTTGTTTCAAAAATGTTCATTTCTATAGTAGAATTAATTAATAACCCAGGAACCGTTTTGCCGGAAAATTATTAATTCGTTTTTTAAATAATCATGTGAAGCTACATCCGACTATCGCAGCCTCTGATTTTCTTTTGGAAGGCGTACCTAAAGCTCGCTTCAACGACACTGCAAAATTCTTCATTATGAGCAAAGCAGCTGTGTCCGACCGAATTTGCGCTTGCGTTCTTGTGATCAGGCTTCATGGTAATTGCATTGTATGACAAGCACGTAGGGCTGAGGTTTGGTTTGTTTTTTGGTTCATATTTAAACTAACATTACAAAAAAGGAGTAGCTCTCTATGTCTTTAGCTGTGAACCGATTTAATTGAAATTTGGTATGGAGATTTTTAACTCTAGATACCAAGATAGTTCTTACAACTTAGAAAACCGAACAAGTGCGACCAGAGTCGTTGACTGTGGATGATTATAATGCGCACTGCTGTGTAATTAAGAATTAATCGAATAATGCTGCTTAAAATATAACCTCGATGATTGTTTACGTACTTTAATAAAATACTATATTTTTATGATTTAATACCAAAATCATTTTTTTTTCGATACTTGTAGCATAATATGGCATTACTTGTCAAATTTCACTGTTCTAGGTCAACTGAAAATACTCTCAATTGATACTTATGGTACACTAATGAAAAGGGACGTGAATGGAGGCCTGGATGTTTTTCGCGACAAGTTACCAAAATTTAAAGCTAATCTCCGCGAATTGCTGAGCGCTGAAGACTGAGATGGTATCGGAATTCGAAACCATGATTATTATTAATTTAATAGGCATACTACTTTGCTGTAACTTCTTTTCCTTTCTAAATTACTAACAATTACTGTTTGTTATAAACGTTGTGTACGCCTGTAAGAGGTATATATTTGACGACCATTTGGATCAGCGGTAGTAAACGCAGCTTCTGAGCCATGGGTCGCGGGTTCGATCCCCGCACAGTACAAATATTTGTGTGCATGAAAATGTCTGTTTGTACTGGTCTGGGTGTTTTCTATGTATTATAAGTATGTATTTACAAAAAAAAAAGTATTTATGTAAGTTTATCGGTTGTCTAGTACCCCATACGACAGGGTACTTAATAGTAGCTTAATTTGGGACTAGATGGCTCTGTGTGGCCCAGTGAGGCATGTCTTAAATATTTATTTATTTATTTATTTATTTATAAAATGGTAGGCACTAGAGAGGGCACAACAATTTAAGACAGAGGGAGACCGTGTTTTAACATTTGCTGAATACTTAATAACTGTGTCATGTAGTGCAAGCACATTGAAACCATTACATCACCCCTTCTCTTCCCGTTGGTGTTATAAGAAGCGACTAAAGAAGTTATGCTAGAAGAAAACGCGCAGCAGTGATCATGCAATGGACAGAACGTAGTTTGCCACAGAACATGGGAAAAGGTTAAAAAGGCTGGCATGCACCATTTGTATGAGAACCGATGTCGCCGCTTGTGCCCCACTACTAGGAAGGAAAAGTTTTTAAAAATATCGATATATCGATATCGATATATATATCGAATCAAGTCGATATTGATATATCGATATATCGGTCTAGTACGCCGATATATCGATATTTTATCAATATTTCTCCTTTTTTAAAGGCTTATTAAAATTAATTTAGTTTTATAGCCTTTCTACACAATGGGCTGTGATGGTGTCCATTCGCTGTACATTACTGTGGTGTACTATAGTTTTTTGAAAAAAATTCGGCCTTAGTAAAGTCACGACTGTTCACTCGACAGTGTACAGCGAATGGTCATCATCAGCATGGCATGATGATGGCCCATTCGTGTAGAGGACAGGAATACTTCGATATTTCGTTACGATATATATTTTTTTTTATATATCGTTGATATCGATAAATATCGATATATTTAGGCGTCGATATATCGACATTTTTCGGTTTTCCGATATATCGTTGCATCCCTACCCACTACACATAAACGAGTTCAAAGTACGCCAATCAAGCGAATTCTTTTGACGTCGCGCGACCTATAGGGTATCACGACATCAAAAGAAACCTATCACAGCGCTCACTTACAAGCATTTGCTCATAACCTCTGTGGCGCGCCTGTCCCGCCTACATCGCCTTTCTACCCTTTTTCCATGTTCTGTGGGTCAAACTATAATCTTGAAAACAGGTTTGTGCTTAGCAGGCGCCAAGTGTGGCGACTACGGCAATATCTACTCTTTTGAAAGGCCAGTATCTAGAAGTGTACTGATATAATCTAAAGATGATGATGATGATGATGATCATTTTTATTTTACTGTATTTAAAAACATAATTAACTAACACTATAAAGAAAATATAACAGATCAAGTAGGTATAGGTAGCCGATATAACCCGATTCGTGTAAACTAGACAGATGGCAACCCTAATGTTATATTGTAAGGATATATTGCCCATGTCTGTAGTTAAATTGAGTGCGAAATGCCTTTCTTCGTGAGTGATTGGTTTTTATTTTATCACCTACGTCACGGCCTTTTATGCGAAAAAACATAAAGGATGGCTAGAATTGTACATTATGTACTTACACAGGGAAGCTACTATATTTTTTTGTTTTATAATTGCATTTTATTGCATTTTATTTTAATTTAAAAAAAAAATCGATTCGGCGGCACGAGTCACGTGTGTGCACCGAAATTACCTATTGTTCTTACTTTGCTGCAACCTATTTTTGTACATTCTTATCGGCCTAGCACTCTGGGTCTTGACAAATGAGTGTTTCTTTCTTTCTCTATTAGATTTTTAAAGGACAAGGTATTACGTATGTTGGGAAATTTCTAAATAATGCAGACTTAGTAGAATTTACCAATAAAGTTAAACGTTTTTCGTGGAAAGTCTAACTACAGGTGGCAGTCTGATGATTCAAACGTTTTGAATGCGGGTTGCTTAGCAACAAATAGCAATGGTAAACATTTAACACGTCGCGGCACTCAAGAGCTGGGCCCTAATTCTGCTAATTTACAAATTCCTAAATAGAATCGCAATGGCATCGCAATCGTATATTTTGACATTACTACCATATCAAATGTGTCAAATTATGCAATTGCATCGCAAATTCTATTAAGCCATTTGTAAATTAGCGGAATTGGGGGCCTGGATACAATATAATTTTGAATGTTATGAAATTAACAGGTGTATTGCGTTTTTAAAAATATTAAATAAAACCGTAACCCGGCTACGAAAATTCTAATGATTTCTAAGTCACCCTGTAAATAGAAACTGGGAACACTTGATCCTTACGGGAGACAGAAGCTCTGTAAATCCAGTGTGTATCACACTGGATTTACAGAGCTTCTGTAAACACTATGTAGTTTTAGAGAAGCAACATTTGTAGTTTAAGCCTTAAACTACTTTTAAAATCTAGTACTAGTCTCCCGTAAGGATCAAGTGTCCCCAGTCTCCCCTATAGCTGTATATTTTTTATATTGCAAAAAATTTTGTCATTTGATACCCGTTATGATTGCAAACTTTATTTTTCAAAGTACCACAATATATTATCATTGCATTCACCATGTTACTTTTTTTGAACAAAAGGTAGCCTATGCTACCCGAACTAGAATAAGAATTCGATTTATATCTCATTTACCAAAATCGGCTCAGTAGTTTAGCCGTAATTGTAAATAGCCCACATAAATACTTACATACATATAACACAGAGTGCTAAATTCATAACCCTTCCTGTTGGCGTTGCCGTTGTCTGGTAAATAAACCGTAGGTGCATAAAAGTTTAAACGCCACTATTTATAGGAGAAACTTGTTATTTAAGTTTTTTTTTTTTAGTCGTAGTTTAGCAATGTAATTTTAATACTAGCAGTATTTAACTTGAATAACTGAGTCTGAAGCGGGTATCGAACTCGCATCCCCATGCATACCAGGCGCAAGTGAATACTGTTTTTTTAAAAATCATAATAAAAATCCTTGAACCCAAAACTTTCTGCTTATCATGCGACTGCAAAAACCATTTGAGCTTTGTTAGAGTTTAGCGAAAAGTTCTAACAAAAAACAGCTACGAGTACAGCTGTAGCAAGAACTGGATTAAACACAAAACAATATGCTGGATATTCGCAAGGCTACCTTAATGAAAGCCAATGAAACAGTCAAAGTAGAGGTGAAGGCTGAAAGCAAAAGTTAAACACGGCAAATTAAACGCGACGATGCATTATGGGACTTGACGATTCATCGGCGGTCTCTAGTGAGTGCATGTCTGAGGAACAGTTTCCATTGAACCACGATAAGCGAAAGTTCCGTGTATTACCGGCCTAAAGTAAGATAGCTCCCTCCGAAAGGGGCTGCGCTGGTGGCGACCTTAAGACGAGAAGGTTTCTTCTTGTTCTACGAGTGTCTTTGGATACTAAAGGAGTATTTTATATTTACCTCGTTTTTTTATTTAAATTTAATACAATATTCTAACCTCTACCTTAATATTTACTGTATTTTTAATATACATTATCGTAAGTTTAACTGATTATGTACACATATAAAATTAGTAACATGTCAAAAGAAATCTAATCATTCCTAAAGAACAACGAGTTAATCAATTTAAAATGTTAAATCATTTTTCTCATAACCATTGCAATTTTTTTGAGATTTGTTTATTCCTTAATAAAACTGACTTGAATTGACCCCAATGACCTGAATACCAATTTGACGACGACGACACGATTAAACGACATTTATAATCGTATCTTACTCTACAATGGAACCAAAGCCCGCAGCTCTTCTTAGTTAATAACACGGTTTACGACGGAGTGACGTCGCCATTAGTTTTATGTACGTTTACGTTTATTAGCGGGCACGATTCGCCAGGTTATTTCACACACGGTTGCTTCTAGCTCCAGCACTAGACTGAATATGGCTTTTGTTAAGAAAACGCTCACGTTTACAACTCACTTTGATGCCTGTAAAATATGACGCTTTTTATTACTGGCTGTATACAAATATCATTATAAGAATACGACTTTAAAAATAAAATTACCTTGTCTGTTTAGTACCGAAATGAAACTCAAATAAACAAACGATGGTGAAAATAAAGTTGATGCGTAAAAATATGTTTGAGGTTTTCGGAGCGTGTTACACCTTTGTTTTGTCACTTTTAAAAATGTGAATCAGTAGAATCGTGCTTAGATAGAAAGGAAGGAATATTCGGCCAGTGTATCTCAAATTCCAGGCACAGCCCCGAAACTTTTCTCCCGGCAACGCGATGGACCCAGCATTTACATGGTGAATCCATGGATTCTGAGGAGTTCCATTTCATGTCAGTGAGACTGGTGGTACTTAATATCAGCATATTCATTCGAGGTTCATTTTTAATGTGAATTTTAGTAACTGTTACATCTTGCACAATCAACACATCACAAACATATTCATTATATTTTGTAGTATAGGTACTTAATGTAATATTGAAAATAATTAGCTACCAAGCTGCCAGAAGACGAGTCATCTGCAACCGTGTTTCTTTTAAGTAGATAAATAACTAGGAAGTAATTGCATTTATTTTTTATTAGAAACTAGAATATTACGACCAACTCACTTTAAATCCATTAAAATGCATGCATTAAAAAGTACTTACCTACTTACCATGAGTCACAGTAGTCCCCCTATATTTTTACATTTTAATCCTACACGCCATTATTCAGCAAGCGAATCGTTTCAATAAACAAGTCGGATTAGCCCTAAAGCCTTTATTATCGTAAGAAAAAATTGAGGGTAATTTCAAAAAGATCTCTCGTTTTACTAACAACGTCGTAATAAAAGAAGTGTACAGTGAACAATAACCAATTTGGAGGGAAAACACCGCTTTCGGATATAGTCCATTGACATAAATAAATAATTTTCCTCGGCTTGGCTTACAGAAGGTACAGTCTGCAAAGGAAACTGATGGACGACGTCAAAACTTGACAATATTATAAAAATTTAAAACAAACCAGTACGTTTTTCTTTATCAATCACAAGTTTTTGACATGAACACACTCTACGAAGAAATAACGATATTGCTATCCCTACGTTAGGTACTCTTTCCTGAAGTTAAAGCAAATTTTTTCACGTTTTGTTAAAAACAGTTTAGCAAATACGTAAATATGCATAGTAAATTTTTATTAGACGAAAGAAAATAAGACCTATTTGATTTTAAATAAGGTAGGTACAGAAAAAATATAATATTTCAATCAAGTGTAAGATTTACTGCTATTTCTATAATATCAAATATATCAATTTCAAATTTCACGTTGAACAATATTACTTCATGATTTTACTGTAGGGTATAACATTATTCAGTTTTATTTTTCGACGTGATCAGATTTTATGAAATAGACATTAAATCCCAAATTTAAATTAAATTAAGTAAATAAAATCACACCCGTCAAAAAACTACTACTTTGACATTCGGATTAAAGTTAAATCCGAATATGCCCCTGGTGTGATGTAGATTTTTGAACGAAAAATATTATTCCAGTAAATATTACGGCTGACTGTGCCGCATTTCAAAAACGAATTTTCATTGTTATGGCGCCACAAAAGAAAAAAACTCGAAACGTATTTACTGCGCACTCGAGCTTTGTTAAAAATTAATTCGATACCTTTATATCAAATTTCTTGGGGGTTGTATTTAGAAAAATCTCATAAGAATTTATAATGCTCGGATGTTGTAGGTATGTACATTTCGACCGTGTATGAGTACGGATTTTTCGGTAAATACGTTACAAGTTAGTACTTTAGAAAAAATATTATTGAGTATTCAGAAACAACTTTTGAAAAAGTTATTCAGTCTTAAGATTTATATTACATGGCGAGTACAGAATATTTTTGCAAAGTATGTTTATTAAGTTAGGAGCTTTGAAAAGTTAAAAATATCGAATTAGTGTAAAAGTGCATTGCATTTTTGTTATTATTAAATTCAGATATTGTTTGCGATTTCACGTGCCTAAAAGTCTTTTTTCGTGATTATTAATTTATATTTGGAATCTATGTAAACATAATATTTAGACCAGTACCTTGTTACTTAAGAAGTGGCAAACCTCACTTCTTGTGTATTTTCTTCTAAGTTCTAACTTAGAAGAAAAGACACTGCTGGTCGTCATCGCTGGCATCGAACGACCAGCTGGCGTCGATGTTTACGCCACCTCGAGGAAGGAAGTGGTTGTGCGATTTTAATTTAGGAAACAATTTTTTATATATACTGTTTTAAAAATTCTCGAACTCGAACGGTGGTGAACATGTCTGATACTTAATTGTCTGACGCTGTAGTCTCAGTACTAGAAAAAGGTATGAACTTTGCCATGACTCCTACGCGTATTCCCTATGAGAAGGTAATAGGTTCGGTTGAAGAGACTATCATACGTAACAAAATACCATCATTAGATGCGGACAGTTTAAGACAAGATGTTGCCGTAACGTTACGTCATGCTGGGCCACCAAAGCCGAACATTACCGCTTACGAACTAAACGCATTAAAAGAACTCAAAAGCGATGAAAATATCATAGTTCTGAAAGCTGACAAGGGGAATGCGACGGTTGTGATGAACTCTGCTGAGTATGAAAGTAAAATCTTTAGTCTGCTCAGTGATGAAAACACATACAAAAAGGTGAGTTACAACCCTACGGCAAGGACAGATCGCAGCACTCGGGCCCTGATAAGGGAATGTTCTCATGTCATTGATGACGACAATTTTAATTTTATACTACGTCCCCGAAACGACCAGTCACCAAAACTTTATGGCTTACCGAAAATCCACAAGCAAAATGTGCCACTGCGGCCGATTGATGTTAGCGATGACTGGAGCTATAGGACTACCCATAGCGACCCCATTTATTTGAAGATAGCACGAACCTCTGTACACAAAATAGTTGGCTGACAAACAATGATGAACCATCCTGGCATATTCCATCGGGATGTTGTTTTCCTGCAGCTTACCCCTTACCACTTCGAGACACTCTGCTACAGGCACATTTGTGAAGAGTGATTCTACGTCAAAGCTTTTAGCCAATTTTAAGTCAAAGCCAATTTGACTTTGACTTAAAATTGGCTCACCTACTTATGAATTGGCCAAACACTTAGCAGGCATATTGCAGCCTTTGGTGGGACAAACGTCATCTTTTGTCAAAGACTCTCGCCACTTCGTAGACATTTTACACCAGAATAAGGCCGAGAAAAATGAGTTGATGGTCAGGCCAATTCATAAGTAGGTGAGCCAATTTGACTTAAAATTGGCTCACCTACTTATGAATTGGCCAAACACTTAGCAGGCATATTGCAGCCTTTGGTGGGACAAACGTCATCTTTTGTCAAAGACTCTCGCCACTTCGTAGACATTTTACACCAGAATAAGGACGAGAAAAATGAGTTGATGGTCAGCTTTGACGTAGAATCACTCTTCACAAATGTGCCTGTAGCAGAGTGTCACGAAGTGGTAAGGGGTAAGCTGCAGGAAAACAACATCCCGATGGAATATGCCAGGATGGTTCATCATTGTTTGTCAGCCAACTATTTTGTGTACAGAGGTTCGTGCTATCTTCAAATAAATGGGGTCGCTATGGGTAGTCCTATAGCTCCAGTCATCGCTAACATCTGGATGGAGTATGTAGAGGAGAAAATAATAGCGACTGCACCCACTGAGATCAAACTATGGAAGAGGTAGTATGTTGATGATGTCTTCTGTATACTGAGGTGTGGCAGGGAAGGTGTTGAAATTCTCCTGGCAAGCATCAACAATGTCCATCCGAATATCAAATTTACCTGCGAGATGGAAGTGGACAGACATTTGGCATTTTTAGATGTAGGGATACGAGTGCAGTATGACGGTTCCCTCAGCCACACAGTCCATAGAAAACCTACGCACACAGATCGCTACCTTCACGCAACTTCGCACCACCACCCTAAACACCTAAACTCTGTTATAACATCATTGGCTAACCGTGCATTTGATCTATTTGATGATGAACACCTACACGAAGAACTTGATCATGTGCAACGGGTGATCGGAGAAACGGCTACACCGGGAAACTTGTTTCTCGGAAAAAATCTAAAACCCAGAGAAACAAGGTAGATAGACAACCTGTGTATTTGCCATACATAAAGGGAGTGACAGATAAGATCTCTAATATACTTAAGAAATTCTCATTGAATACTATCTTCACTCCCTTTTGAAAGATTAAGAAATTCTCATTGAATAATATCTTCACTCCCTTTAGACAGATTGCGCAGTGTCTACGTTCCCCAAAGGATAACTTCCCGTTGGAGAAGCCTGGTGTCTACAAAATTGACTGTAGTTGTGGTAGCTCATATATCGGCCAAACCAAACAGTAGCGTGCCGCGTAAAGGAACACATAAAAGCGGTTAAAAACAACGATACGCAGAAATCGGCCATCGCGGAACATTTAATACATTCGGGTCCTAACCACTGGATTGAGTTTCACAACACACAGATAATTTCCACTGAACGCCATTACACACCAAGAATGGTTAGAGAAGCGATCGAAATCACCAAACATAAAAACTTTAATCGTGAAGATGGCTTTAAATTGTCGTGTGTCTGGAATCCAGTGGTTAAAATTTGTAATAACCAGAAAAATCCAAAAACTAATGTTTCGCGATCGGATACTGTGAGTGTTGTGTTTCGAGAACAGGTTCGAGTGAATAGTGAGTTTGAAAACAATGGTACCAGTGTCGAGTGCAATAAAAGACTACGACGGAGGGTAGATCGATATATCTACTCGTAACAACCACCCACCCGCAGTGACATCAGTTCTTCCGCGATCATGGCGCTTGCAACAGTGCCGAAATATCGGAAACTCATAAAAAACAAGGTACATGGTAAAAAATCTCGAAATAACTAACTCTTATAATTTTTTATATGGTTGATGACATAAAAAAAATTAGTAAATTAAGGAATAAATGCTGAACTGACTGATAAGAATATAATTAATTGTGTGTGTGTAGGTATTGTTAATAATAATTGTCTGCCGTTCAATTTGGCTACAATTTATTGCTATCGTATATTGACAAAAAATTTGCATACCTCTAATAAGGTTGAACATGTCTGGCACCTTGTGATTTGAACTTATGCCATGGTTGAGCAATTAAATATCTATTATTATTTCCTTTATTTAATTTTATAACATATAAATTACATTTTTAAATATCTTTATAAAAAAATAAATACATTTAAAAATATAAAAAATAGTTCCCAACCGGCATCGAGATCAGGGTCCAAGCTACCGGTGGTTAAGGCTCCAGAGACAGGAACCTCCTTACAATGCGGGCCGTGTCCAAGAGTACTGCCTTCTGTATCTTACTCTTGACCCAAGCGCCTAACGTGAGCCTCTTGAGGTGTTTATCGAGGCTCTTAGCTATCAGTCCGTGGGCAGAGACGACTATCGGTACAATGACAGCTGAATCGACAGGCCACATGTCGACAACCTCATGAGCTAAGTCAAGATATTTACATTCTTTATCTTTTTCAGCCTTGAAGAGGTTGCCGTCATGCGGCACGGCGATGTCAACTATCATTGCATGGCGATCTTGACGATCTATCACCACAATATCAGGCTTGTTGGCTACAATAGTCCTGTCTGTGATGATAGATCGGTCCCAGTACAATGTGACACGACTGTTTTCGAGAACTGGCTCAGGCACGTATTGGTAGTAAGGGACCTCCGACGACACAAGGTTGTATTTCAGAGCAAGTTGCTGGTGTATGATTCTGGCTACTTGGTTATGCCTGTGCAAGTACTCGCCGTTAGCGAGACGCGAACAACCGGAAATGATATGCCTGAGGGATTCACCTGGACAGTGACATGCTCTACAAATGTCAACTGTTCCATCTCGCAGAATATATTTCCGGTAGTTATTCGTCATCACTACCTCGTCCATAATTGCACAGACAAACCCTTCGGTTTCCCCGAACAAGTCCCCGAAGCGTAGCCAGGCCACAGAAGCAGGAAGGTCTATATCAGGGCCGTGAAGGGCCCGATAGAACCTTCCGTGGAGCTCTTTGCTCTGCCATACCTCCTTGCGGTCATTATTACTCAAAACTACAGGCCTGCGCCAGTTCTCTTTACCTAAAGATAGTGGGGTAAATCCGCTATCCACTGCAACCACATCCTCATGCATACCACCTCTGGCATGGAGAAAATACTCCCTAAGGTTATATACCTCACGGTTATGCATAGTCTTGGCATTCAAGAAGCCACGACCACCACATTTCCGTGGGATATATAACCTCATTACAGACGAACGTGGGTGATGCATACGGTATGCGGTTAGCAATGAACGAACAGTCCTATCCAGAGTGTCCAATTCAGTCTGAGTCCATTTAAGTATGCCAAAGGAGTAAGTTAAGACCGGCATGACCCACCCATTGTAGGCGCACACCTTATTTCCACCTGACAATAGACTTTTTAAGACTTTTGTCAGGCGACCCAAAAAACGCTCCCTCAATGACTGTTTCATGTCGGTCCCATTGATTCCTAACGCCTATGACATACCTAAATATTTATAAGTCTCGGTTGCGGTGAGTGCCCTCAAGCGAATGGAATCCGTGAGTTGGATCCCCTCGGATTCCACTATCTTACCGTGCTTTACATGCATAACCGCACACTTATCTACACCAAATTCCATACTGATATCGTTACTAAAGTTTTGTGTTAGCTTTAGTAACTCTATCAAATGAGAACGGCTGGTAGCAAGTAATTTCAAGTCATCCATGTAAAGCAGGTGCGATATTACTTTGCCACATCTCCGCAAACGGTAGCCTAGCCCTGATCTCTCCAGCAGTGTGCTGAGTGGGTTCAGAGCTAGACAAAACCAAAGGGGGCTCAGACTGTCACCCTGGAAAATACCCCGTTCTATCTTAATAGGGTCACCGTTACCAAGAGCCCGTCGAGATCCTGGATAGAGAAGTATAGTTCTCCACTGTCCCATACATAACTTAAGGAAGGTGCGCAGAATTGGATCTATTTTGTATAATTCCAAAACCCGCATGAGCCATGTATGCGGTACAGAGTCGTATGCCTTCTTGTAATCTATCCAGCACATCGACAGATCCCTTCGGTTCCGGCGAGCCTGCTGGCTTACAGTCGTGTCTATGAGAAGCAGCTCCTTAGTACCACGGGCCAGGCTCCTACATCCATTCTGAGAGGGTGACATTATCTCATTGTTTTCTATGTGTTTTGAGATTTTGTCCCTAAGAATCGATGTAAGAACCTTATAAATTGTAGGCAGACATGTAATCGGCCTATAATTTTTAGGGTCCATGGTACTACCATTCTTATAGAGCAGATGGGTTTCCCCAGTTGTCATAAATTCTGGGAGCGATCCTGATTGTAAAGCCGATTCGAATTGATATGCCAAGCAATCATGCGAACTGCGTAGCCACTTAATCCAGAAGTTCTGCAGTCCGTCGGGTCCAGGTGCTTTCCAATTAGGTAGCCGACAAACTGCATTGCTTACGTCTTGGGGGGTTATGTGTGTGTCTCCCATTTCCACAATTTGTTCGCATGATTGCTCAACATCTCCTATCCAATCGCCCTCAGAGTGAGTGATGGGAGTCGACCAAATGCTGCGCCAAAAAGTTTTCATGGCATCATCATCCGGCCGCCCTATATCACTACTTTCCCTGTCAGATCGCTCCCATAATCTGTAAACCGACCTCTGATCCCTTTGAAACATGAAGTTCTGGAAGTATCGATCCACCCGTGCCTTGTACCTTCGAATGCGGCTTGCCCATGCGTACACTTTCTGCTTCAGGAAGTCGATGCGCTCTGTGACACGTGACATAAAATCTCGGGGCTGAATATCTGTCCCGAAAAATGCCCGCCTCACAAAGCGCATCACTCTAGGGCGTGTGTTGCCCTCCTTGAAGCAGCTGAGCTTGCCAATGAGTACCCTAGCTTCGGTGATACGCCGCTCTATCCTGCACTGCCAAGCCGGTACATCTGGTTTTGGTCGTGTAGCTCTAGTATTTGGAAACTTCACTTTAGCTACACGACATATCGTAACGGCCGCGCAGTACAGGAGGGAGTGGGTATCCGTAAGGTCTTCGCTGCTTTCAAAGTAGGATGAGAGCAACGAATCAAGGGTACACACCAGTGCCCTATTTCTGTTATGCATAGGCAAGCGAGGAAGCCGAGGTCTAAGGTGATGCGGCATAGATCGATACTCCCGAACTACATCCTCCAAAGTACTTCTCAATAAATCATTGTCTTGGGTACTTACATGAATATTCGTGTCACTCCCATTCACGTTGATATTGTCAGTTGGCTGCAAAGCACATTGAGATGGAGCGACATTCGCTACACGTGGAAGGACGGGAGTGACACGGTTATCCCGTATCTCAGATCGTATGCGATCAAGCACGGTGTCAGTCAGCAGGTGACTACGCTGGATGACCCGTACCTGATCTGACAGTCGTTGTGCCGATACGTTGACGCTTGGTTCAAGAGCCTGAAAGATAGACAGCATCCTCCCACGGTACGCGGTAAGGTTAGTTCCCCCCTCTGTAGCCTCAAAATATGCGCGCATGACGTTTTCATTCATAGTTTCCGTCCATCTCATGCGCCGCACATAACCACCGGGAGCGGGGGGCCCTACTCGGAGCCGGTTGCCCCGTGAGCCCCAAGCCCCGCGGTGGCCGGCCTCTCCGCCGACGTGCAGGTGGTGGAGTCGACGGCGGAGAGAAGTACTCGTCGCTTTCGCTCGACGCTACTGCAGGGGCCGGTGACGGCGCAGCAGTCACTGCAGGTGCGCTGGTCTCCGGCGGCGGCTGCGAGGCGGAGCCAAGCAACGAGCCCGGGGGTCGCAAGCGTGCTTGTAGTCTCGTCAACATGTTTATTAAATCACGACATAATATTCATTCCGTTATAATTATGTATGAAAATTTGGTTGACAGTTATCTGTCACAACATTTCAATTTCTGGTTCTTGTTTATAATTTGTGGTTTCATTTTAAAGGTATTATTTATTGTAATAATTTATGGTGGTCGGTTCAGTATAAAATTGATTTCAATGGGTGGAACTGGATAAATAACAAATAATATAATATCGGAAACGAAAATATGTGTGTACACGTTGACAGTTTTTTTATTTTTTTTTATTTTATTATTATTATTATTTTGTCGAAACTACGCGAATTTGTCTTTATTCTATAAAAATGCCATTTATTAACAATTTGATTTTGTCACTGACAACGCTATTCTAAAATTGCGAACAAAGCTAATAATATTCGTAAGGCGTCAATAATGCTGTAATAGCTCTACAAGTCTAATTATATCGGAAACCAAACCGCAACTTCGTCGACGTGAAAGACAAAATTGTTCGAAAGCACTTCGCGCCAGACAAAGTTCTGTTATCTATAAAATAATGAATCCAATTACCTTCGCTCAAAGATCATCTTTCACTTGCTACTTCGTTATTAACTTTGAAATTGTCTATCGGTGGATAAAGCCATAGACTTACCTACCAACATATATTAAAACGACAAGGTTTCAAGCAGTGATAAGTTTTAATTGTAACTACCTACGCGAAATTCGCAATTAGGGTTGTGACGTTAACTGAATAATTTATTAAAGACTTTCAGTAACTGATGTTTCTTTACATACAATATTAATAAAAGTCTTGGTAGGTCAATTGAAAAAGCTATCGCTCATTTATAGAAATATTGTAATTGAAAGAAAGAAAGAAAAATTGGCTCTTTGGAAGAACAGTCGCCTAGGGCAAAAAAACGTTTGCTTGAATAAAAATATCTCCAAATAGTACTTTTATGTAAAATGAAACTAAAAACTTTTTTTACCAGATCATCCGGGGCGCATCATACTGTTCATGAGTTTTGCCAAGTAACAAGTACATAAAGCCAGAGGCCTGAGTTCGGAACACAATGTCCGTTATTCAACTTAAGAGGAAACACTACGGGCAAGAGAATTGAAAAATAGATATTTGTAAAATCTATTGCTGTCGCGCAGTGCCGCAGAGTGTGATAGAGGTATTGACCGATTTAAATACTTTTTTCATTAAAAATTAAAGAAAGGCTTTAGCTGTGTTCGTATATTTTCCTTTTTTTCTAAAATTCAGCCAAATTTGTTTTCTGGATGTTTGAACACAGTTTTCGATTTTTGAGGGCTCATATCTTTTTTATTAATTATGTTTTCAAAAAACAGAAAACATAGAAACATGCTAATAGTGGCCATAGATTTTTGTAATAAAAATTATTGCTCTACTGGCTTTATCCAGGGAGGAAACAGGGGACTACGTTTGTATGGAAAAACGGCCCTTGTGTTTCCTCTTAACCTGTTTCTATTACTCATGCCATTGAGTTAAAGTATGTGACAAAGACAGATAGATCCGTATTCTATCTACGGGCGTCGAAATGCGTAGTAGGGCCTAGGGCCTCTGGCCGTGTGATAGGACTCGTGAGTTCTAAACCTAAGGACGTTTGCGCAAGGTATAGAATGTTATGATTCTATTAAGATTACATTTATAGTGAAATTGACTGATTCTTGAACGTGTTGATGTAATATC
Organism: Anania crocealis; assembly: GCA_949315895.1. Taxonomy (NCBI): domain Eukaryota; kingdom Metazoa; phylum Arthropoda; class Insecta; order Lepidoptera; family Crambidae; genus Anania; species Anania crocealis. The sequence goes on from OX438856.1 coordinate 7,939,847, forward strand.
TAGGTTCAATCAATTGAATCAAATTATAGCTCGGTCCGTTTATGTTCCAATTTCAGCAACTGGCATTGCGTTAGGTATATACTTGTATATACGTTGTATGTTTTAATGAATATCCAAGTTTGAATGTAATGACTGGTTTACATTAGGATAGTTATCGCTTTTATGTGTATATGTAGGTATGAAATCGAAAAAAAAAACCGAAAGATAGCATGTCGGCGCGATATAAATCGTCATGCAAATATACGAGTACTGAATTAATTATATCTATGCTTTTCATTAGTTAAGTAAGTAGGTACCTACTTTTAGATTTAGTTTTTACAATGACGAGTTAGAGAAAGAGAGTACAGTAATTGTTACCCGAAAGAAATATTAATGCAATACTTTAAACGAGTAGGTTAAGCATTATTACTTCTTTTTTATTTCATCGTCATCTTCAGGATTTTGGCGGCAATCTGGGTCGGTGATCGCAGTTTGGCCAATGCTGCATAGAAAACTCAGTTACCCGTCATCATCTGACTGTACTCCCTTCAGTCGCTTCTTACGAAACCACCACCATGCTATTTTACTTATTTATGCGCCGGCATCGCACGCCAACATAAAATGTTACATTGTTAATAAAAATACGTAATATCACAGTTACTAACACTGACATAAATACACTAAATGCATCTAACATTTTTTTCATTAAACTCAGCCATAATTTAAAACTTAAATAACCCTTTCCCTGCCGCAGGTGAAAGTGTCAGCTGTCTCCGGAGCGGATGAATCACTAATTACTTTATCACTAGATTTTAACATTTTTAATCTAACTCCTTTATGAGAGGGTTAAAAATTGCGAAACAAAGTTAGACAGTGTGTTGAAATTTTTTTTTTTTTTGAAGTTAATGGCAGACGGCGTTGAAAGTAACATTGCATTTTTATTTTGAAAAAGGAATGACACGTTATGTGCTCGAGCTAATAGATTTAAGCATACTTTATAAGGTATGCATGTTTAAATGATGGTGAATGCATTAGAGATAGCGAGAATAAGGTATTAGTTAGTAGTGGTTGAAAAACAACAACATTACTTTGCCGAAATAAAATTACTACTTTTAAAATATATATTTTTTAATATATAAAAATCACTAAAAAAACTATTGCTACTTCATGTGACACTACACGATTTAACGATATATGGCACGTGATTTTTCGACTGTCAATTCAATATGCAATGGTTCTAAATTTGCAGGTGTACATTAATTTAAAATTAATAATGATAAATTCAGATCATATTTTATCTTGTTTATGCTGGATGATTAATTTAAGAGTTTTAGGTGGGTACCTACATCATGAACGTGGTCCACACTTGGAAGCAATTTATTATTTTTATCGCCAAACTTAAGCTTGGTGTTGATTATATTTTAGTGTGCAAAATGAAACCGCATTTAAATAGCTATTGCAAATTTATTATGTGCAGATGTTGTTTGCAAACCTTTTTATATATCTTGAGTGCATTTTGATCGTTTCAGATCGTAAAATTTTTGTTAAGTGATATTATAAGTACCAAACCAACCAAGTGGTATTTCGACCTTAGAATGAGACACTTGATATTGTAGCCACAGACGAGTAAAAATGATTTTACTCGTCCGTGGTTGTAGCCAAAATGTGTACACAGAATTAGGTGGTGGGATCTACCTCCTAGTGGTCCATCCTGGGCAACGGCGTCTTTGGTTTTCTAACCAATGATGACGGCTAACAGATCCCTCTGTGGTAGTAGGCTTCGTAAGAGGCCGCCTGGATGCTGCCTTCCTGCCGGAATCCAGCGTCAAACAGTTTTTCTGTGTTCCGCTGGTGTGTGGGATAACCAGTACCTCTGGGTAAGCTCGCGCCATCTTAGGCTTCTTCTTAACCGTAGCGTTAAGTATGTAGTCCAGAGCAAGCTTATTGTTTATAAAAAATAAAGGTTGTCATGTTTCAGCCATGACTATCGGTGTTGTGGTTTACTGGTACAGGACTACCAGGAGGGTTCTATTTCTGATCTTATCTAAATTGATTTGTGCCCAAGACCAGGATGTTTTACGATCAACTTCGCCCTTGGTTGGTTTGGTTTGTCCCAGGTTTGATTTTTGTTCGGGTTAATTTAGTAAACGATCATTACTGGCTCTAATCTAATCTATCATCATTCTAATATGGCTTGGTTTGTTTTATGCACAGGAATGCACTTTATCTTGATGGTCTCGGCTTGCCCAGCTCTCGGCGGCTAGGCTTATAGAATTGTGTAGCTGAATAGGACGTTATTACAATTAACATATGACGTTATTACATTTAACATAGGACGTTATTACAAATAACAAATAAAAAAACGTAATTTCAATTGATTAGTCTGTTCATGTATATATAAACACTCCTTTTTCGGGTTCCGTAGCCGAATGGCAAAAAAACGGAACCCTTATAGTTTCGTGAAGTCTGTCTGTCTGTCCGTCCGTATGTAACAGCCACATCTTTGTCCTTGATACAAACACTATGAAAAACAGAGTTATTTTTGCAGTCAACAAAATATTGTGGTAGGTATATTAGGTAAAGTTGGTACGGAACCCTCAGTGCGCGAGTGCGACTCGCACTTGGCCGGTTTTTAGTTTTGCACATTGTGACGGACAACCACGAAACCCTAGACAAAAATGATCACAAATCTTAAAAGGCTTGGGCCCTAACACACGAGCAAATGTTCCTTTAATACATACTTTACTTTAACACGGAAATGTTGTTATAATGTAATTTTCTAAAAGTGGTCTCATTAGACATACTTTGCCTTAAGTAAAACAGTATGCACAGTCATTTAGAGTTGAGAAGTAGGTACTTACACAACACTACACAAACACTTTCTTTGCCAACTGTACCAGCCACTTTCTGTGGCATTTCGGTGCAATTGGCATAGAAAATGCTGAATTACTTTGCGAAATGATATCTGTTTAAATTATGTTCGACACATAATAATATGTGTCAACACGTCTCATATATTGAGACGTTAATTCAATTAAAATAGTTTTAAAATTTGTTGTATGTTTTGTATTTCTATATTGTGTGAGAGGTTATTTATGTTTTTTTACACTTATGCGGTTTTGCTATTTATTTAAGGATCATTCTTCTACTTTCGATCTAAAGTAAGTTACTGTAAACCGTAAATACAAGCGTTTCTTTTGTGGTAAAAACCTACCACAGACACACAGACCCAAGATAATAAGGAAAATAATTTTCTACATTGATAATTGCGGAGCTCGAACTGATAGGCAAAAAGCCGGCCGGGAGCAACGAAATCCCTAAAAAAACTCCATCTAAAATGATATACCATGTGAAAAAAATATAAGTACGGCTTGAATCGAAAACTTCATATTTTTTAGCAGTCGGCAAAATAAACAAATAAGACTTTTGTATTCTTTTTACCCGACTACGCCAAAGCCAATAGGAAGGTTTAGTATTTTACCAGTCTATGTATAGATATATGTGAATATATATTCCCTCAAATCCCAAAAGGGACTAAAGTCCCTTAAATATGACTAATTAGCTTTTGGAATTTAAGGGGCTAAGTGGTTTCCACACTTACGTATAACTACTGAGCTAATTTTGGTGGATGAGGTACTTATCAATCGATTCCTTATTATAGTCCAGGTAACATAAACTACCTTTTGTTTTAAATAAAGCTTCATGGCGAATGCTACATAAATATATCGGGGAACTTTGAAAAAAAAGTTTGAAGTCATAACGGGTAGGATATCAAATGAAAAAAAAATCTGAGTACAATAATGTTTGAACAATACAGCAAATATACAGGTTTACTTTGAAATCATTGGATTTTCTTAGTCTTTATTGAGTTAGACTTTGACTATTTTTATTCACTCTAGAGAAACATCGAAACTTTATCAAGTTAAAAACTGTTAAACTACAATCAAACCCAATTCGACAATTTTGCCAACATTACCACAATAATATTCCATTTAATCGTACTCGAGTTTTGTTCTATTATATTATAGCGCACACAGACAATGTATTAAAAGTTATTGCGTAGATTGCCTCGTAGACTGTCTTCAAAAGTCTTTACTACGACAAATATTTACAGTCTCGTGCGTAGGCGGTTGCTACGGATTTACGTAGCGCTCACCAAAGCAATCAAACATAAATATTTATATCGTAACGTTGACTGAAAAACTATAAAAAGGCTCAGTAGCAATTTATTGCAAATGAAAACTTGAAAAGATGTGCCTCTTAACACTATACTGCTAATTTTCACACAAGCTACTGGGTTTTATTTCTCAGCAGTAGTTTTCTACGTAAAAAAAAAACAAATTATTGTATAACAAAAACACTTATATGCATGCATGTTTCCTCTCGTGTTTTGGTTATTTCAATTAGATGATTTTCTAAAAATCAAACAGACAACAAATTACTTAAATATCAACATCGAGATCTTTTTTCTTCAAATTTAAACCTTTTTGTGTTTTTAAAAAACAAATAATCATAGTAAGAGCAATTTACGAAATCTAATGTTGCTCTAGAAATGTAATACCTATCTTTGACCGATGGAAATATGGAGTTTCTCAATGAGACACGTTTTTTTTATATTTCATATCTTTTATGCTTATATTCGATTGATTAGTTTTATTTGAATGAATAACAATAGGTTACAATTGTAAGGGACGGTACAAAGGCTAAATAATTGAACAATAAAAAACAAGAAACCAAGAACTTCTTATTCGGCCACTCACTGAGTAACTATTGTAACTATTGTCTACTAAATAAAAAAAGTTTGTTTTTTATTTATTGAAAAGTCTTTACTAATAAATTAAATTTGCCATCTTTAAAACGACCTTGCCCGAATCAAAATGAGCTATATATATTGGACTTTTCTATTGAGAAGGCTTTTCAAAGAAACAAATAATTCCATCTTAAATTCTAGAACGCCTTGACATCGAAAATAGCTCCGTGTGAATCCTGCTCGGTGCCGTTCACCTAGGCTCGGAGCCGGCGCCGGTATTGTGTGGGTGTTGTGCACCAAACATTTCAGAGCGAACCGTCCTAACAGAAACTTGATAACTGGCACCCAAGTATTCATAGTTATTAATTAACTACGTAGAGTTTAGGGTCCACGTTTCAGAAGTAGAAGTAATAGGCTTTAGACCTGTTCCTTATGTGTATCCTTTTCTTACAAAGTACAGTAGTAGGTACGAGTAACAAGAATTGAAAAAAACCTAAATCTCATCATTCAAAATCGTAGCATCATTTAAAAAGTGAAATATTGTTTTACATACTGTGTATATTTGCAGAATATTTTTCACAATGTAGGTAAGCATATTAACTTAAGTTGTTCAATGCAATCGAGCATAAAAAGGTCATCAAAATCAAACAAAAGCGTATGTGAAAGGGTCTGCACATCAGATTAAGTATACTTTTTTCTTGAAAAATAAGCTAAAGCTAGCTTTCTATATCTACATTAGGTACTTGTCGCTTGTACATAAGTACTTTAGCTTTAACTATACCTAGAGTTTAAGGCAACGCAGATTCATGGCAAGGCTTGACTTTAAACCTTTTAATCTCTAAGTATTTTATTTACCTGCTTGGGAACTTGAATCCCTTCTCGGCGATTGATTTAAACGATAACTAGTTTAGACGAGTGATTGTGTCGGCTAGACACTTGTAACAAGCGAACTAGGCGGGAATCAGTCCCCTAGGAATTCTGCTTCGGTTTTGTCTTTCAGGTGGATAGATTTAAGAATTTCAGTTCGATTTTTTTTCACGATAATGATATTCGTGACTTGGTGTAAATGCTGGCGAGAACTCAATGATAGCTTAGTTATTTTTTTGAAACTACTAATCATTTGTCATTCATTTATTTTGATTAACTTGCTCCTTGATGACATACTCATGGGTAAAATGATAAATACTTTGACTTATATCAGCCTACACCACTTTAACCGAATAATTATCATGCAAGTGTGTGACTTATGGCTTGACTTAGCCACATTTAATTTTTTAATCGTAATTTTTTTTTGTTTTTATTTTGGCACGGAACAGTCATTATAGTAAATTAATAATAATAAGTAAAAAAGGTAATCAATATTAATTCCATAAATGTATTCCAAGTTACCATAAAAAGTATTCTGCCACGCGTGGCAGGGTTTAAGATCGCACCAACCAGTGGTTGTTGTAGGCGCCGCTTATTTAGGTTTTACTCCTTTATCAACTGCGCCCAATATCGGCATGGCAAGGAATAGAATACAATACTATTCCATTATATACCTATACTCATATTATAATACTATTAAATTAAAACGTTAATTCATAAATCTTAATACTTTATTTGCGTAAAAACATGATATGAAGGTGTTACATTATCAAAGTAGGCACAAGTCTTGTCAGGATTATCAGCATACAAATATTTATGTTTTGGTACATACACGTACATCATTTTTACATACATACATACATATTATCACGCCTCCTTCCCAACGGGGTAGGCAGAGACCAAGGCCTTCCACTTACTACGATCCTGGCATACATCTTTCGCTTCTTCCACATTTATCAATCTTTTCATGCATGCTCGTCGGTTTAGAGTACTCTTGACCTGACCTTTCTTCAGAACATCCCCGATTTGATCGTGATAGGTTCGTCTAGGCCTTCCTCTTCCAACGTTCCCTTTCACACTCGTCTTGTAGATCTGTCTAGTCATTGTTCTCTCATTCATCCTCTCTACATGCCCAAACCATCTAAGCATCCCTTTCTCAATCCTTGTGACAATATCTTCTTTCACACCACAACGTTCTCTTATCACACTATTTCTTATCCTGTCACTCAATTTCACTCCTAACATACTTCTTAGCGCTCTCATTTCTACTGCATTTATTCTACTTTCATGCTTTTTCTGTACATTTCACGTACATCATTTTTAATATAAGTTAATAGTTCTTCTAAAACTGGAGTTTCAAACGTAGTATTATAACAGAAGATACAATACTATTTAGGGGACTACTAGAGCTAAGAGCTACCCCCAATTGATTTAATTTTAGTACTTCTAAACAAAATCAATCGTCAAAAAACTAGAACAGTATCATTTTAGCAAATTACCTCTGAGTAGCAGAGATGGCTTAGAGTGATGTAAGAGGGGACGCGGTAGTATGCGTAAGCCTTCCCGCAACCCTGCCTGGTGTCAATGCGCCGTCGAGCGACTCATCGTCCGAGGATAATCAGTAGATCGATGACTCAGTGGCACCAAGGTCATTGAAGGAGGAGGAGGAAGGTCAAGGAAGGATGTCGTGTAGTTTTTATTGGGTAGGCTCCTGTACCTCAATCTGATGGAACTTCTACCGGCGGATGAATGTGCAGGTGAAAGTTCCACATAACTTCCGCCACACTCCCTTTAGTTCAGTGGCGTTCCACACGTTAAAAAAAAGGGTGTTGTAAGAGACGCATTAGTTTCTCTTATGACATCTTTAGAAGAAGAGTGGAGCTATTCCATTTTAAGCCGGAACCACACGGCCAGTCTGATAATAGATCAACCTACACATTATCACCCGAATAAGGATACAATGCTGGTGAGATCCATAAAAAAAGATGTACATGTCCGTAAATAACATATACATCTGCATTACTTTAAGTTAACTAACTTTTAGCCCGCGGCTCTGCCTGCATGAACTTCACGTCATATTGACCGTGCGGAAATCTATGCCCAACCGTGAAATAATAATAAATTCTTTATTTATTCTGTCTAAAATATAGCTCAAAGCTCAAAGCTCAAAGACCTACGTTTTGATATACACGTTGCATTCATTATTCTTAATACGAAAATATTTTTTATAATAGAGCTTTATGGAAAAGTGGGGCAACTATCCGGCTTTTACCGTATTGTGGTGGGATCTACCTTCTAGTGGTCCACTCTGGGCAACGGCATCTTTGGTTTTCTAACCAATGATGACGGCTAACAGACAGATCCCTCTGCGGTGGTAGGCTTCGTGAGAGGCCGCCTGGATGCTAACACCCTCCTGCCGTAGTCCAGCGCCAAACAGTTTTTCTGTGTTTCGCTGGTGTGTGGGAGAACCAGTTCCTCTGGGTAAGCTCGCTCCATCTTAGACTTCTTCTTAACCGTATACTGAAGTATGTAGTCAAGAGCAAGCCCATTATTTATAAATTAAAAATAAATGAATAAATAAAAGTCAGAACAAGGATAGGATATTTAACTTGGTTCTAGTAAAAGTAATAATGTCGTATACCCATCGCTATTGCGAGTGGTTCCGGTCGGCCGTGCGGTCATAATCTGGTGCATGCATCGGATATTGCGTTTGCAGAGCGGCCATTGTCCACATGCTTATATGAAGCTCAGACGTCCGCGCTCACCACTGTAGAAATATAGTGACCTGTACTCGTAACTAAATATTATGTGGAATTGTCCACATCACATACCTAATCATTTTGTTCATATAACTATGAAGTACTTTATGGAATAAAAAAAAAACGCAGTGAACACTAACATCCAGACTGGAGACAATAACCAGAGAAGTGGTTTTATAAGTATAATATAATTCGAAAAATAAGTCGGTGGTAAGGTTAGGTCAATCCTAAAATAAAGTATATAAAAGGGATCTATAAATTATACATATTTACATTCATCGGTTAAAAACACGTAGTTTCATTCATTTTATTCTCATTTGAAAATTTTAATTAGTTAATTTAGCAGAACACCCACCAATCGTCGTGGTCTTGATGTAAGGAATTATCTTCCTTTTAACGCGGGAGAAAACAATGTAATTTACCAAATGACCAATTTACATTAAAAAATGTTGTTTTTATTTACCAAAACTGGCTATCGAACCTAGAACCCATTGCAATTAATTTACATGGCGATATACTGCCTTACTATGCCAACCGTGCAATCATTGAAACGCACAAATGGTTACCTACTTTCACTAACCAATTTTTCAACAGTTGCCACAAGGTTTTTATATTATAGCTTAAGTATTGTGCTATTGCAAACAATAAGAATTTCCTATTCGTAACATAAATTTTGTGGAAAAATTTATGATAAAGTAAAAGTATACTATAAAAGGCTTACACCTTTTATATTAAAATATAACACACAAAATTTGAACTCTGACCTAATAATGTAGTCAATTTTTGATATTTTAATCTGTTGATGTAATAAACCGTTGATCTCAAAATGTACTGATCTAATAAATAGTTGATCTAGTGGTAACTACTTTTAAACTTTCGCGTTGCATAATTATTTGAAACGATAACGGGAATTAAACGCGATCATACCTTATTATTTTGCCTGACGTTTCGATCGGGTTGCACCGACCATGGTCACAGGCTGACTGGAGACAGCGATGCACTCACTCCGAGGGGAAGGTAGATTCATATAAATCTACCTTCTAAATGTTTATTTCTCCAAGCACCGTCACACACCACACTAACCGTGTCCTTATTCCGCGAGACAGCTGCCGCGTCCGTATTACGATGCTTACTCGACTGCGTACTAAAAGGAGGCTTTGTATTTTCAATCACCGGATTCCACGTCGCAGATAGTTTGAAACCGTCTTCCCGATTGAAATTTTTGTGCTTCTTTATTTCAATCGCTTCACGCACAACCCTTGAATAAAAGTGGCGATCTGTAGAAAGGACTTGCGTTTCAAAGCAAATGTTCCGCAATCGCAGATTTTGCTGTCTGGCGATTTTTCTACAGAAAACCTACACACACCGATAGATACTTACATGCGACTTCACACCACCATCCCCGGCATTTACAATCCGTTATGACATCTCTGATCAACAGAGCGTATGATCTGTGTGACCCTGAGCATTTGAGTCGTGAGTTAGAACATGTACAGGAGGTACTTAGTAGAAACGGATTTGTAATGCCGTCACGACAATTGAAGCCGCGGTCAGGAGTTTGTACAAGTCCGAATGTGAGTAGACATCCCGCATATTTGCCCTATGTGAAAGGAGTGACTGATAAAATTGGCTCCCTGCTTAAGAAGTACTCCATTCCAACGGTGTTCACACCGGGGTCAAAAGTTAACACCGTACTGGGCTCGCCGAAAGATATATTACCGCTACAAACTCCTGGTGTCTACAAAATCGACTGCAGTTGCGGTAGGTCGTATATAGGGCAAACGAAACGCACCATTGCGGAAAGGGTGAAGGAGCATATCGCCGCTGTGAAAAATCGCCAGACAGCAAAATCTGCGATTGCGGAACATTTGCTTTGAAACGCAAGTCCTCTCTACAGATCGCCACTTTTATTCAAGGGTTGTGCGTGAAGCGATTGAAATAAAGAAGCACAAAAATTTCAATCGGGAAGACGGTTTCAAACTATCTGCGACGTGGAATCCGGTGATTGAAAATACAAAGCCTCCTTTTAGTACGCAGTCGAGTAAGCATCGTAATACGGACGCGGCAGCTGTCTCGCGGAATAAGGACACGGTTAGTGTGGTGTGTGACGGTGCTTGGAGAAATAAACATTTAGAAGGTAGATTTATATGAATCTACCTTCCCCTCGGAGTGAGTGCATCGCTGTCTCCAGTCAGCCTGTGACCATGGTCGGTGCAACCCGATCGAAACGTCAGGCAAAATAATAAGGTATGATCGCGTTTGATCTAGTGGTGTTGTAAATTTTGACATACTGAATTTTGATCTTACGTATTTATAACTCGTTCATTTTGACAATTCAACATGCATTTTAATACAATATTTTATAATGACATTAAATGAAGGACAAAAATTCCACTGAAACACATAACACATTTATCACTTCCGTTCATGCTTTATAATTACAACACCAACAAATAAGTGCTGATAAAATTTATGTTAAATTAAATTACATTTATCGCTTAGTATTGTATAATAAATAATGTGTTACATAAGATTGTTATAGATAAAACTTAGGCGCACTCATGTTAGTAATAGAAGTTTATTTTATTTTAAATTTGCACTGTGGGGCCTGAAGAGCAAATTCATAATTTTAGAAAAAAAAAACACTTATTGCCTCAAGAGGGGCTTGAACCAGAGACTTATAACTTTGACAAACTCAGTCATAATTAAATAATAAGTTCACCTTGATAGTATCAAATCGTGGTATTGAATGCCAATGTTGTTATTTTCATGTTTAGTGTCATCGTAATGGATGTTATTAAAAGGAAAAAATCTAAAGAAGGTTGTTGCTTTTAATTAACCGTAAGTATTCCTTCCCACTGCTGAGCGAAGGTCTATCTGATAACTTTTGGATGTGAGGGGGCTTTGGACCTTAGTACACCACGCTGGTACAATCCATGTTGGTGAGAAATACTTATAATATGTTATGCTGATTGTGTGGCAGGATGCACCATAACAAACAGGTGAAGTTAACCTGGATTACATCCCAGAACTCATAAGGTCATAAATATTTCATACTAGCTGTTTTCCCGCGACTTCGTTCTCGTAGAGAAAGTATCTCACCGAAGCTGTACTTTCTTTTGCAATGATATATCCTACATGCTATTCCAGCTTTTAATCTGAGTGCCAATTTTCATCTGTTACCGTTCTGAGATGATTGAGTAACAAACATCCATCCAAACTTTCTTATTAATAGTACTAGCTGTTGCCCGCGACTCCGTACGCGTGGAATTGGATACTATCCTACCGAAATCGTACTTTTTTCCTGAAAAAAAGGTAGCCTATGTTCTATTCTAGCCTATAAACTACTTCCTTGCCAATTTTCGTCTAGATCAGTGTTTTCCAAACATTGTTCTGCCATGGCCCGGTAATTTTCACATTGCCCGTTTATGACCCACCTAATACTTTCAAACCCAAGCTGGTTCCATTAGGTAAAATAATATACATGTATCAACAGTAGAAATATTATTACGCACTATTTAGTCACTAAATTTTACTTACTAAAGAATCCAAGTTCGCGGAAAATGGCGAAAGAAGATGTTTTACGATGCGTCGATCGATAGGTATTATTTTTAAAACAAGGCGGGAATGTTGCGACCCGGTAATTTATTTTGATGGCCCGGTACCGGGTACCGACCCGGCAAATGGGAAACTCTGATATAGATCTTTCAGCCTTTTCCATCCAAAGTTTCGCATTTATAATATTAAGGATAAATACGTTTTACTTTAAACATATTCATAATCCAGTCCCGGTTTCCAAGCGGCGTGCGTCCATCTCGAATACCGGTCCGGCGCCGGCATTGTGTCGCATGTTCCGGCGTTTCACGCGGACGCCAATCGGTAGGAAATTGTGACAGCCAGATAAATCACACATTTCATGATTTTAGCCTACTTACCAACGTTTGCGTTTATAGCCTAACACACTAACGAACTTAACAAATTGAGGCGTTACTTCGTAAGTAATCGCAGCTTAGAATTATATAAGAAGCATTGTTGCAATTCTATCAAGTGATGTGCTGTATAAAGTAAGTTAATAAATAAGCCTCAATTGAGAAACCAGTTTTGCTAATTTATAAAATAAAAAAGGGCTTTTCTGTACCTAAGTGAGACAGTTTCGGCAGTACCTAAGTAGTTGAATAAAAAATTGACTCCAACTCTACATTGAAATTTGCTCAAAAGATAAATATTATTTATTCTATTGCATTACATATTGTCATGTATTCTTAACTCTTTAATTTCACTTCAGTTTACTTTAATGTGTTCTGAGCCTAACTTAAGTAGAAATCAGAAACAATGAAACTATAGGTACCTACTGATTTAAACTTTCATGATCACTATTGCAAGAGTTAGTTGTTTCGAGATTTCTAATTCTTCAAACGAATCTATGTACCCCAAAATACCAAAACACCTTTATTTTACATTGATTAATTAAAAAGTCAAAATAGTAATAGCTTTACGGTACTTTATAAGGTGATGTGTCGTTTGGGATCATTTTGTAGTTGTTTTTTAACAGTATCGAACCATACTATATTTTTACAGCCATTTTAATATTGAAACAGATTTAAAGCTTATCTTAAGGGTAGGTATCTGCAAAACCCTTTTTAGCTCTCTAGATATTAGATACAAAGTTCTCAGATTATAAATAAGTTACCGGCGTAGGTACGAGCGTATCATTCGCAACAATAGGACGCTCAAGCTCATACTCTATTCATAATAATAAATGCGCATCTTCTAGCCACCGTACGTTTTAAATTCATGAAATTCTCCAGAGGAATTCTTAAAAATAACGTCAAATATCGCATTTTACCGCGGATATTGAGCGCGGCTTCCGACGGCGTCGCGCGCACTGTGTGGACACTACATGGCAAGTGGTGAATTAAACTATACTTACTAAAATATTTGCAGGTACCTAAGTTCTGTCCGTATGTTTTAATTTCTTTATGACGTCTTTAATTTAATATGGGCTTATCTGGTTTAACTGCAAGCGCCCAAAACAATTGCATTAGGACTAATATAATTATATAAATCTGTTCACGATAATTGTCAGTGATTGCACGTAGCTGTCATGTCATAGCTATTTAATTGTTATTTTTTAGAAGAAAAAAAATTTTTCAATTTTTTATTTCAGATCACATCATAGTTACCTATCTATCAAGTGAAATAATATAAAAAAACACAGATATCGGTGATGAATAAAAATGCAATTATAATTACGACTCCAAATGCGAATATTAACTTTTTTACGTTGAAATATTTCCAAGCACAAGATTTCATGGGCATAAACAATCAAAAAAGCAATATTCAGGAAAAGCAACACGCTCACGCTTGTATCAATTCTGAGCACGAAACATCTCCATTTTACATTGAACGTGGTTTTTAAAATATCGTATCACTTGCATTTTGTGTACTATAAAAGTATGGATGCCGACCCTTCATTGAAAATGAAATTCAAATAGTTACTCTGAAAAAATATGAACTTAAACTTGTAAATCAGGTCTATGGCCCTTGAAAACCGAAGCATACTGAAATTTTCAGCAGGTTTGTAGAAAGTTACCGTTGTGCTTTTTTTATTTACACATCTGCACTGCAGCCATGTAATTAATGTGTCGATAACTTTTTTTAATGTCTGTCAATAATTTTTACTTTGTCAAAACCCTGTCCTATACTCTATACTTGCTTTTCATTACTGTAATTACTATTATCTACTTATTTTTTTTTTTGTTAAAATTTCATCGCATGTTGTGATCTCCTGTAATTGTGACAATACTTAGCTCTAAATTGTACACTAGATTTATTAAGTAAATTTTAGTGGTCTAAGTCATGTTGGTGATCCTTAATTTAAATAAATAAATATATAAATAAATTAATAAATACTTAAATAAATAATATTTTGAAATTAAATCCGTAAGTGACCATGAATGAACCATGCATAACTTTTACGAGCATGAATTTATTTTGTGTGATAGGTCAGCTACTAAACAAACTATACAAATTAAAATATATTTTATCGAAAACTTATGAAATCAGTAACTATGTTTGAGTTGATGCCAAATAAGATCATCAACGACCGTGGTCGACCTCAAATAAATCAAGTATCAAACTATTTATCTGTCTCTCTCACATATTATACGACAGTGGCATGAGTAATAGAGACAGATGTATGTATGGAAATTGAGTTGCCGAGTCACTCAGCAAATAGTGACTCTGTGCTTTTTCCGTTCACCATTGATATGTCTGAAAAGTGGAATGTAAAGGCAGACGGTTGGAGCCGTCCTTCCTTTGAGTTTTAAATTCAACTTTTTTGTCTTGCAAACTGCTACCAATATATTGTGAGCTGTTACTATATCAGTTGGCTGTTGATGTGCAGTGACAGCCAAGTTTTATGTTGGTTCAATAAAGCAACAGAGCATTTTGAATCATTACTAGAGTTATTTAATTCGGGATTTATACTATGTACCTTATTTATTATGAGTTTCCGATATTTCGGCACTGTTGCAAGCGCCATGATCACGGGAGAACTGTTGTATCTGCGGGTGGGTAGCAGTTAATCGATCTACCCTCCATCGTAGTCTTTTATTACACACGACACTGGTAGGTACTACTGTTTGACAACTCACTATTTTTACACTTTTGTTCTCGATACGCAACACTTACAGTATCCGATCGTGACACAGTATTTTTTGGTTTTATTCGGTTACCGCAAATTCGAACCACTGGATTCCATACATTAGATAATTTAAAGCCATTTTCGCGATTGAAATTTTTGTATTTGGTAATTTCAATCGCTTCTCTGACCATTCTTGGTATAAAGTGCTGTTCTGAAGAAATTATCTGTGCGTTGTGAAACTCAATCCAGTGGTTAGGACCCGAGTGTATAAGGTGTTCAGCGATGGCTGACTTTTGTGTGTCGTTTTTCTTGACCGCTTTAATACGTTCCTTCATCCGGCAAGCCACTGTGTGTTTAGTTTGGCCGATGTATGAACTTCCGCAACTGCAGTCAAACTTTATAGACACCTGGTTTTTCTAGTGGGAGATTGTCTTTAGGCGATCGTAAACACTGTGATACCTTTCTTAAGGGAGTGAAGACAGTATTTAAAGATAACTTCTTAAGGAAATTTGAGATCTTGTCTGTCACTCCTTTTATATACGGAAAATATACAGGTTGTCTGTCAACCTTACATCTCTGATGTTTTGACTGTTTAAAATACCTATACGTACGACACCTTCAATATATAGTTTTTTAACACATTATATTATGTTGATATTTGATCTTTACAAAAATAAACAAACACCACCACCATTCCACTGGTGTTGATTGATGCGATCATAAGTGTTGGCAGAGTCATCATCGTTAGTTACCGAACAATTTAGTATCATATCAGGCTTGTCACCGTAATTAATTCGTTTGCTTGCAAGAGATCTTCAAGGGAAATCGACGACTTGTTACTTGTCATGGTACTAAAGAGATCAGATACTTCCGATGCTGACTACTGGCTTATATAGATGGACATCTTCATACCCTGGCGACCAAAGTTTCGTTATAGTAAACATTTGCAACACCGACAACCGCTGGGATAAACGAGTTCATGAGTGGAGACCGCGTCTCTGCAAACGTAGTGTAGGACGCCCTCAGGCCAGGTGGAGTGATGATTTGCGCAAGGTGGCTGGCAGGAGCTGGATACGAGAAGCCGAAGATCGATCTAGTAGCGTGCAACTGGAGAGGCCTATATCCAGCAGTGGACTGCGATAGGCTGATGATGATGATGAAACATTTGCAAAAATGTGGTCGCCAACCTGCCTGCCAATTGTAGCGATTATAGCAAAACCTTCCATTTCTAGATAATAAATAAATTGAAAAAACAAAACAGTGTGGGGTTATAACTCACGACCTTGCTATACCAAAGACTGTTTTTATCTTAGCAACGGATACGAACTCAATAATATTCTCAATCTTGGATAAATGTTGTTCTACCTACACAACAGACAAATCACCTCTCAAAAGGAAGTTAATTAAAAACCCCTTATTATGATGGACATTTAATAAAGCATTTGTAAGAGACGTTAATCAAATTAAGGACAAGTACAAGTTTCAATTCTTCATCTAGATCTTAATGCAAGTCTAGCTTGTTAATAAAAAAATACTAATTTATTTTTAACTACAAGAGTATCTTGTCGCTATCACATGATCCATCACTTTTTTTTCGCTCTTAGAATTTATTTCTAATAACTATAAAACTCTAATTTCGATGTCATCGTATAATGGATTGGAACGTCTGAGACCTCGAAGCAAAATTTAATATTATGTTCAACGATCTCTGAGGTAGAAGAAAGGTAGAGAATAGTGTTGTAAGGTATGCTTCCAGAAATATCCCGTTTTATTGTTCCACACCTAGAAGTTTTAACATTGTTGCAGGTGTTTGGGTGTTTTTGATGAAAGACACAGGTGAAACTTTGTGATTAATGATGTTTCACAACCTACGAGAAAAGAGAAGGTTCACAATTCGAAAAGGATAGAAAAAAAGATTTATCAAAGTAAAAAAATAAACTTTTAAAAGTTTTACCCATAATCTAAGATCCGGCTGCAGTATACAGATACAAAAATAGGTTTTCAGAAAAAAACTATTTTTACGCATATTTATGGTTAGGAAAATATATATCTACTGGGGTACCTATCAAAATATGATTGAATTGAATGATGATGATTGATATAATTGATGCCAAATAAGAAACACCGCAAACACGATGACTCAATTTTGGAGTTTTTTTAAAAATTAAATTACACCCTTTGGAGGCACTTTAAACAAATTAGATATGCAGATAGAGATAATGCACAATAATTCTTGTACTCTACACATACATTTTTAACCTTCTCAACTCTCGTTAAGTCTAAGCCGCTTTTAGACCGCGTCAAGATCAGATTAATCAAACTTGAATCAATGCTGTTTCAAACGGTCCGTTTTAGTGTTACGTAATAGTGAAAATATTTGCAAACACAACACAGGTGACATCACTATTGGCCAGTGCAGTATGATTGTCGTGGGATTGGGACAGTCACGGCGTTTGTCTAGACGATAGGCGCCCTCTCGAGGCTACTAAGCCGATGTTATTAAATTTTGATAAGTTCGCGAAGATTTAGAATGTTTTGATGTTGCTATTGTTACAACTGCGAAGTCAGTAAACATAAATATCTAAATTTCCTACTTGAGCGATATTTTAAATGATGTACCTACCGAACAGCGTCATACACGATGGGATCATTTTCCTTTTTGGACTAACTCACCAAACGAATATTTCTTCAGTGGCTACGTTTTAGGTGTTTGTTGAGATTATTTTTGCCACATCAATTGTTTGATTACTTGTATCACAAGGACTAAATTATTTACACGAAGAGTTGAATGACGTACAATTTAATGTCACATCATATTTTTTCTGTTGTGATCGTTTCACCATCAAAATCTTGTTTGCATCAGCAAAGTTCAAAACAAGAAGGTTAAATCCAATTCAAATTACAACTTACATGTAATTCTACTAGTTATGTCTACAGATAGCATGGGCAAATCGTATCCATCACACAGAAGCAGATTAACCACGAGTTAGACAAGGATGCCACAAGGCTATAAAAGTTTCCCGATGAAAAGTGAGCTTAGTCACGAAGAGGTCATTATTTCAACACAAACCCACTAAAACTAGTCAATATTGGACAGGGATGTATTAAGGGTGAGGGTATCGAACTATTTTTCGATTTAATACGACTGTTGTTTTAAGCTTTAAAACGTTTTACTAATAGTAGTTAGTTCAATGTAAACTTAAGTATTAATTTAAGCGTGTTATTTATTTCTGGCGATCATTACTATTGTTTTTTTGTTATGTTTGTTTGCTAATAAGGTATTTTTACTTAAATCTTGTCAAGACTCTAAATGTATTAAAGGCATCAAGACCCATTAGCATTAACTCCTGGTGCATATTCCAATTTAAATATTAACGATATCATTACAAAAATTATATAAGTACACAAACCAAGATGAAACTAATACAATTTCAGTTTGCGTCTTCCTGTCACGAAACTTAATTAAATGTACACTTGTTACATTGTCGAGTCAGCTAGTTATCTGTACATTTCGCATTAACATGACGCCTTCAGTGGTCCCTTAATACATCCCTGTAAACACGAGTGCGGCCACCGGCTCCAATCCGGTAATCGGCCGGACGCGCGCCGGTTCCCGATCAGGGCTGTCAGATTATCCGGTTAAACCAAACGCGTGAACTAGTAAGGGGATGAAAGTGTCATAAACATTATCCTTTTAGTCACCAACACGAATTTCTTAGCTGAGGAAATAGTATTACCACAGTGTTACTAAATAGTTTGTTTTATTGGTGCACATTAGACAATATAAAAAAACTGTATATAAATAAAAAAATATATTTCGATTTGTAAGATTTTTTTTTTTCAAAAACCATGTTTATAAATTTCGCCGTAGTATTTATAAGCATATGTTAACATAGGCTCGTTTGGGCTTGTTATACCATTTACCTAACACTCTGTGTAGTTTCAAACAGTTTTATCATATTTACGTTAAAATGACACTTAAACATAGGTACACTGCGTGTTAAGAGTGCAAATTCCTAACAGTAATGAAAGTATGCTGGCTTACAGCGATATAAAACACACTTGAAAAAGTAACGCTGTGACGTAATGTCTCTGCAAAAAAATGCGCCCGTTATGCATGGGGATGCGGGTTCACTTACCGCCTGAGACAAAAAAATACAATTTTAAATACCGATATTATAATTACAATAAATTGCTAAAATAACATATAAAAATTATACAAAGTTACGTTACGTCAAATTATACAGAGTGTCATTTTTCTAAAATATTTACGAAGGTCTTAACTTTTGTAAAATATAAATTACTCGTATTTACATAAAGATAGCACTTATTCTAGAGTTTGGCCTATGCCACTAATCATAACAGTTTTAATAATTTAAAGAAGAGTTAAAAGTTTCTGAAAGGTATAATTTTTCTGAAAACATTTACAATTTTTGACTAATTTTCATTAAACGTTATTACGTTTCTCAAGGATTTGGAATGAAGGAAAAATTGTGCTTCGATACAGATGCACATGATGAAAGTACTGAACTATTGAATATAGATTAAAATTTTTGTGTTTAACTCTGACTTTGACGCAATTAGACGAAGTGTCAATAACAGCCAACTTACTATAAATACTGGGTATAACGGAAAAACCGCCACCGCCCAGGGAAAACCGATGACTTGACAGCCCTAATTCGAGTGATGTTTTCTTTTGAAGCAATTTCAGCTTCGTGTGATCCGCCATTATAAATCAGACAGACATCGCTTATGTTATTGAAACGTAACGAAACGTGATACTAGATTAGCTTTTGTTAAAAGAAATATAATATGAAACATTGATGGATATTTTCTAAGAATTAAGGGCCTTGTTAGTTATTTCAATGAAATACGAAATTTTATATGTTTGAAGGAAACGATGACCTTTTACAACTCACAATAAATATGTTTACCTGTACACACATTGTACCTGTACAATCCTGAAATTTACTTAGAAGTTTAAATACGGAAATTATAATTGCCATTAAATTGCTTAAATATCATACAGTTTGTTTAATTATCGGACTCAAAACTAGTTACTTTCATGGTTCAATTAAAACTTTTCAGTAGGTAGACGATTATTTGGCAGCATTGATGTAACATTAAAAAAAAAACTTTATTATACCTAGGTAACACTGAAAATGTTTAGAAAATAAAAAACGGCTTAATGTAGAAAGTTGCCAATACTTTAATTGTTTTTCGAAGTAATCTCCGTTCCTCTTTACACATCGTCGCATTCGATGGAACCACTGAGAAAAGCAGTGGGCCCATTCTTCCTTAGGGGTCTTTTCTATGGCATTTTCGTACGCTTTCACCGCATCTTCAGGGCTCGTAAAGTGAATATGTACCTCGAATTTTATCTTTAGTTCTTGGTAATAAATGAACGTCACAGGGCGCCAAGTCAGGACTGTATGGCGGATGACTCATTATCTCGACACCTGCCATAAGTCAAATATTCAACAGTCCGTTTTGCGGAGTGCGCTGAAGCATTGTCGTGGTGAAGGAGGATCCTGCTTCGAGGACGCTGCTGTCGATTTTTTTCCAAGACAACAGGCAAACAGCGATTGACATATCAGTCTGCAGTAACTGTCCCTCCATCTTCTAGCACAACTGTCGCGAAATGACCTTTCCGACCAAAGAATGAGGCAATCATCTTTTTTCCTTGACTTCTTCCTTTCTTTACCTTAGTTGGCCGATCCTCGAAAGGAAACACCCACTGAGCTGATTGTCTTTTGGTTTCGGGTTCGTAGCAATATATCCAGCTTTCATCACTTGTGACGATGTCAAATACAGCACTTGAGTCACCGCCGTTGAACTTGTCTAACATTTGGCGACACCAGTCCATGCAAAGGTGTTTCTGGTCGTCGGTTAAAGTATGGGGAATCCATCTCGTACAAAGCTTCCTGACGCCTAAATGTTCATGTAACAGTTCCTACAGGATCATAAGACCGCCGGCGGCAAAGAGTTCTAAAATTGAAATTTAAAAAAGTATTCCGTAGCAATGTTTTTAACTGGCCAGTTCTAAAAATTTTCAGTGTTACCCACGTACTATCTATGTAGCATTATAAACACATTCAGTAGCAAGGCAATTTAGAAAAAATCTTTTTTAGGGTTCCGTACCCAAAGGGTAAAAACGGAACCCTATTACTCTAAGACTTCGCTGTCTGTCCGTCTGTCCGTCTGTCCGTCGCTCTATCACCAGGCTGTATCTCAAGAGCCGCGATAGCTAGACAGTTGAAATTTTCACAAATTATGTATTTCTGTTACCGCAGTAACAACAAATACTAAAAACAAAATAAATAAATATTTTATCTCATACAACAAACGCGATTTTTGTGCATTTTTTTGCTCGATATTAATAATGGCAACAGGTAGGCACTACATTAACTAATATAATGTAGGTACCTACTGTTGTTTACCTAGTCAATGGTACGGGACCCTTCGTGCGCGAGTCCGACTCGCACTTGGCCGATTTTTTTATTTCAATTCAAATTTAGAGACGATTTGATTGTCGATTCGACAGTGTCGAATGTTTATTAAACGATAATCATACGGTAGTTAAATTACAAAATCACGTGACCTGCCTCTGTATGATTCGGAGCTACTCGTATATAGATAGATACTCCATAATGCGCACTGCGAAATTACAGATACTATATATTTAAATATTTTTACTCCAAGGTTAAAATAGGAACCCGACCTCTTGCTGTGGTCAGACCCAGAAATATCCGCGATTGTTCTGCAGCAGACGCGAAAAACGAACACAGAAACACCTGACGAGCTCGCCGATTTTGTCGGTTTTAGTACATGCGAGCACAGCGCTTTTTAAACAACGAAAAAAAAGGGATTTGTTTTTGTATTTGGTTATTTATTGTATTATAGACCTATTATTTATTATTATTTACCATCTTCCCATTTAATATTGCCCGCGGATTTATTTAAAAGTAGGTACGCAAATAGAGAAACCACTTATATAATAATTGTACGTCCGCCGTAAGCGAATTAATATCCCTGGATGACGATTACTGTTGTTCACTTTGGCCTCCACTTACGTACGGTTTAGGGTTATAAACTATTTGAAAAATCGGAACAGGCAAAAATTTTGATGCGTCTTTGGAAACAGATAGTGGACTATCTATAATAAGAGTATGTTCTTCATATGACGTGGCTAGACTTCTTCATACAAGACGTTTGTTTCTCGAGTTTATGTTTAGTCGGCTTTCTAATAATCAAAATGCATAATTATGATATACAGCATTAGTTATATAACATCCCATTGTTATAGTGGTTTAAATACCAGGCCAAGATCCTGGGGTCCCGGGTTTGATTCCCGGGTAGGGCAACAAAGTTTCAAATTTTCGAACATTGCTCGAGCCAATCCGCATTTGGCAAGCGTGGTGAATATGCCTGTACCTACCCATCATTGCTATGGTAACCTGAATTCAATGATTGGCGCTTTTGCCTTGATGATTATAATAGGCCTTTCCTTAACTTTTACACGGCATTAGAACAATGGTGTACCATTACTTCAAACATTAGACATTTTGAAATTTCGGTTTTGTATCAGATCGGAATTAAGTTTTTCGTAATTATTTAGTGTACCCTATACTAAACTAACAACATTAACTTTGATTACTAACCGTCACTTGTCCTCGCATTATTAATCCTTCAGTCATCATTAATTCCAAGCAAGGGACTATTTCAGGCGCGACTGTACACGTCGCACGGGGAAGTGGGAGCTCCGGCGAGTCTGACAGACTACTTAACATTTGGTGAATTAAATAAACGTCTATGCTGCCAGCAACTGCAAAAAATACATGTACCTATATTTACATAGGAAGTTTAATAAATTTCTTTGCAGGAAATTAAAATCGTTCTTATTATCATTATGTGTACACACATCAGTCCATGGATCAGGCACTGCTGAAACAGGCCTTTTAAAATGAGGATTTTTGTGGCAGGTTTTATGCCACACATTCACTAAGTTCATTTCAATGTTGTAGAAGTTACTCATTGGTGACAAACAAAGGTTCTTGCCATAGAAGAGTCAATAATCTATATATAGGTATATAAAAATGAATCCCTATTTTCCTTGGTCATCTATATATATATATAAAAATGAAACCCTATTTCCCTTGGTCATCGCATCACGCTTGAACGGCTGGACCGTTTTCGCTAATTCTTTTTTTGTTTTGTTTGTTAAAGTCAGGAGAATGTGCTTATGATACAAAAAATTAAGAAAATTGCGCGGAAAATAAGAAAATTTAAGTAAACTTAATCACAATACTAAATTATTTGTAATATAACCTTAGCGCTTTTGACAATTTAAACTTTTTAAACGTAACATTATGGCGTTTGACGTAGGTACCATTGACAGAATGCGTGCTGCAAACGGTTACAATTTCCAGTGCGGTAGGCATTTGCAATGTCGATAAATAAATTTGTATCTGAAATATTTATTTAATTAATTAAACCAATTTGAAATCAGTATATGAATACAGATTTCTGCCCTGTCTTAACTATGAAGTTAAGACAGAAGAACATCTGTCGGGTCTGCTAGTATAATATAATATTTGAAGACATGCCACACCCTAGTAGGGCCCACCACACAGAGCCATCTAGTCCCAAAGCCCCAAGCTACTACTAAAGTAGCTTGGCATATGAGGTACTAGACAACCGATAAGCTTACATAAATACTTTTTTTTATTATTCCTAAGAAAGATAGAAAAATACCCAGTACAAACAGACAGTCATGTAGACAAATATTTGTACTGTGCGGGGATCGAACCCGCGACCCATGGCTCATATGGCTGGCGTTTACTACCACTGATCCAACTAGTCGTCCCCAGAGGATTTGGGTGTTTCAGCATCCAATCGGACTTTTTTTTTTCCAGAGCTACTAAACGGAAAATACTTGTAGATCTTATTGTGCCTTGGGAAACTAACACACCTAAAGACCTAGCTATGAAAGAAAACAAATTATATTAACATATTATGATCTCCTAAATGAATATATGAAAAACAAGTTATGTAGTAAGTCAAAATGCTGTAGAAGTAGGAGTTAGTGGTATACCAGCTATATCTCTTTAACCTGTTGAAAGACCTTGACTTGGCCAGAACTGCAGTAAGTTCTATACTACAGCGAGTGTATAAAGCTGCATTAGCAGGTTCGTATCAGATTTAGCTGGGCAGGGAGAATAACAAGAGTAGTGAAGGTGAGTGTTGATGTACGTCGGAAAAGGGCCCCTTAAACCTACACTCGTGTCACAAGTTCCAGGATCTACTCGGAGTTTCTCTTTCTGCCACACGATGGACCCGGCACCCGCACGGTGAATCTATACAACGCTAAGAAGTTAGCCTCTTTCATACCATTCCAGCGATTGAGATTCCCGCAAAATGTAGAAAGCGATGGCAAACCCTAGCTGTTAAACCATTCAGTCTAGCAGCTTTTGCCGTTGGAAAGCAAACTGACATGTTTTTGAGCGTTTATGAATAAGTTAGCGCCGTCTGTCGCATCAATACCTGAAGCCTGAATGCCAAATGTTCGTGACACACCCGATGTTACGTGCGGCTAATTCTACTCCGCGTAGCTTTTTAACATTTTCGAGGTGAATTCGTGGCATTACACAAAAAATTAGACATTATTATATCTGCAAAATTGTTTTTGCAGTTGAAAAATATCTCTAAGTTATTATTTCACTTAAAATAATTTTAGAAGTAGCGTTAACCTATGCTGTTACACGTAGTTTTAGCACTTAAGTTACTCTCACTTCTTGAGAAATACATGTCAAATTTTAATATAACTTTTGTTTTGTTTTGAACATGTCTGTTTGTACTGGTCTGGGTGTTTTCTATATATTATAAGTATGTATTTACAAAAAAAGTTTATAAGTAGGTTTATTGGTTGTCTAGTACCCCATACGACAGGTAGTAATAGTAGCTCAATTTGGGACTAGATGGCTCTATGTGAGACTGTGTGGCCCAGTGAGGCATGTCCTAAATATTTATTTATTTATTTATTTAACTTTTGTTACAAATATAGTAGGTGTGGTGGCAGCACGTTAAACAAACACTCCTTCTCTTCATATAGGTGTCGTAAGAGAGTACTGCCAGAATAAGACGGGTAGCAGCGTCTTTCTTTCACCATCGGTCAAACTTCGATCGCCAACCCGCCTCTCAAGCGTGGCGGTTAAGGCAAAAGGCCTGAGTCTAGAGAGGAATGGGCTAATGATGATGTTGAACGTACCGTCGGCTACACACACCAATATTGGTCGGTATTTTTTTTTGGAGAAACCATTTTTTTTACTTTTTAAAGATGGGATATTTTTCAGACATTTTTAGGAAAATTTCAAGGAAATTTTGAGATAAATATTCTTTTTAAATCATCGAATGGTGACGGAATCAGAAATGAGCAAAAAAAATAAGAGTTTACTTTTAATTTTACCTTTACCTTCGATTTTTGAGAAACGGGTTCTTGGTGAACTTGGATAACGGGATGTACCAACAGATAGACGGACAAGAAAGTGATGTGTTTTTATTTTGTGGTACAGAACCAAAAAACTCCGTCAGAATGGGTTAACGTAATCAAAATATGTGTACGAAATATGAATCACAACCTGTTCATTTACTGTCGGTTATAAACACAAAAGGTTTAAGTAATGCTGAAAGTCAACGCGGTAAACAAACCGTTCTTGTTTAAATCGTATTTTAAACGATAACGACTTCATTTACCCAATTTAACTCACGCAACGATTTTGCTTGGTTGGTTAAAACCGAACAACACTATTTATACTCGTATCTAACTAAGTATACAAGTAACAAAACTGCGTAGACTGAAGCCTTTGTAGTCATCGTAATAACAGACACAAAAAGCGAGTTGACATTTAGCATAGGAGCCAACATATTTGGGCAGAGGTGTGCGAGGACGTTACCCCGGCACTGATAGAGGTGACAGAGTTACCAGCGTTAGTGATGGGTCCGACACAGCGGCGTCGTAATCGATAGACGGACTCTTAAAATAATATGTACCTACATTTGTTACTGATTTTGAGAAGGAATTACAATATGTGATTTGCTTTCTATTTCTAATTGATGATATGAGTTTTTTTACATTGCCATTGTATTTACTTGTAATAAGTCTCATTCATCTGACACCCTTTTTAAAAATATATCTTACATTACATTCATTATCGTCAAACCTCAAAACGTCAAAAAATCCATATCAACGTCTTTTATTTTCATACTCTATTACATCACTACAAAGTCTACAAGTTCAACGCCATTAAGACATCGAAATTTGCTACCGAAATACTGAAGTGCACTAGGAACTCGCAAAAACAGCTTTAGCGGCTAAACATAATGTCGTTTGTATATTTCCGACATTAAAAAAAGTCTATAATGCAATAAACATACACCTCCCCGTACTTCATGGGTCTTCAAAAAGATAGTAGGTATGGCAATAACTTTAGGTGGATAATATAAACAATAGCATACAATTTTAGTTTAATCCAACTTCATAAACACTGAAGACAGTAGCAACAAAATTAATATTCACATTGAGGCAATTGAAAAATATAATGACTTAAATTACGCGACAAGATCTGAAGCTAAGTCGGATTTAATTTCAATTTTGAGGCTTAAAAACCGATAGCTTAGCAAGCAGAGAGGGAATCCACTAATATTTTAAGACTAAGTGTGTAATAAGAACTAATAACTTTTTAAATATAATACTCTAGGCTTTTAAAATTTACTCAATTACTAGATCTAAGTACTAGATTTAGTAATTCATTGCACAGTGCTTTCAGAATTTATATTCGGTTAAGCTTAAAATTTTATTATCTTACCTTATACTGAGAAAAGTGGTTTTGGCGCATAGACAGACGGACGGACAATATGACTATAGAAGGGTTTCTTTGTAGGGTTCCGTATCCAACTGTCAGTCCGTCTGTCCGTCTATAACAGGTAGGAACTACATTATAGTTAATGTACCTACTGTTGTTTACCTAGTTAATGGTACGGAACCCTTCGTGCGCGAGTCCGACTCGCACTTGGCCGGTTTTTCCTTTAGAGACATTGAATACCAAATAAAAAAAATGTTTGCTCAATTTGATACGAGGATACACATTTTTAGAAATTGATGCAGTAAATCCGTGACCCGCATAAAATATCTGACCGCAAATAATGGTTAGCCATTATCGCCCAATTCAAAAATAATCCATTCATTCATTGTTAAATTTATGCAGGTATCAGAAATATTAATGTCGGTGCGTCGAGAAATAAGTGAGCTTTTAGTTACAGTCCTGATAAATCAGGGCGTAAGTGAGCCTTTAGCAAGATACAAGTTTAAAATCAACAGTTACCTATGTCCTACCCTTAGGGAGGTCCCAGCTCAAATGCATATAAGTACGATACGAGTAGTACAGCACACAATTGATTGCTAGCAACTTTAACTTCGCCTTTACACGGTCTAACGTGTTCGTAGGATGACAATAGTTTTTGTTTAACTAAGACTTTTTTCTTAGCATGAATTTATTTTTCAATTACTTATATCTAGGTACTTACGATACAAATACACTTTACTGTCTATAGTTTGGAATAAAGTCTTGTTTGAATTGAATAATCCGTTGATTGAATGAAGTTTTCTATTCCGGTTATATTTTTCCCCTCAGTAAACCCTAACACACCCGCTCAAATTGGAATCTTCTACAGAAATAAATTAAATTAACATCAAATTATCACTAAACATAAGACCAGATATCAATGGTCACCCTTCTTTTTTACGTACTGCCGGTACATCTTTAGTCGATACAACATTTCGAAAAGTGATTTCAGGAGAAACACATGTTTTACTACTTAACTAACTTTCACAGTATAATGTTTATTTTTTCTTTTATAGTTGTTTTTTAGTCTCTAGAGTTTATCATGTAGAAACCTGTTTTTTTTTTGCTTTCAGTGTTCTTTGCCTATTTATTTTAAATAAATAAGTACTTTTTTTTCTTTAGTTTCATCACTTATGAAAATTTCTGATAATAAACATATCAAATAAATCAAAACTATAAGAACAACACAAATAATAAAAACTGTTGCATGCATATTTTAAGAACAGACGGAAGTATTTTTAAGCCAAGCTAAGTTTTTAAGCATCATGAATAAGTAAGGGGAATTATAAAGCAGCTGTCTGCGGAAAGAATCGATAAACATAAGAGCTTTGGAAAACTTCGGTATTAATGATTTCGCATTAATTCTTTGTCGGTTCTTCGGTGTAATGGTAGCGAGCCTTTACTTCTCGTATAAGTGTCTTTGTTTTATTTATTTTATTTTATTTTATGCGGAACACCAACAGCACTGATACATTACATAAGAAGGAACTTTCTTATAAACTTAGCCATTTAAAGGTACTCGCACATAGAAACACGTTGTCACAGGTTCATAATTATCATGATTATGTGTTTTGGTCTTTGTTGTCACAGGTTCATCAATATCATGATTATGTGTTTTTGTCTTTGTTGTCACAGGTTCATCATTATCATAATTACGTGTTTTGGTCTTTGTTGTCACAGGTTCATCATTATCATGATTATGTGTTTTTGTCTTTGTTGCCACAGGTTCATCATTATCATAATTACGTGTTTTGGTCTTTGTTGTCACAGGTTCATCATTATCATGATTATGTGTTTTTGTCTTTGTTGCCACAGGTTCATCATTATCATGATTATGTGTTTTTGTCTTTGTTGTCACAGGTTCATCATTATCATAATTACGTGTTTTGGTCTTTGTTGTCACAGGTTCATCATTATCATGATTATGTGTTTTTGTCTTTGTTGCCACAGGTTCATCATTATCATGATTATGTGTTTTTGTCTTTGTTGTCACAGGTTCATCATTATCATAATTATGTGTTTTTGTCTTTGTTGCCACAGGTTCATCATTATCATGATTATGTGTTTTTGTCTTTGTTGTCACAGGTTCATCATTATCATAATTATGTGTTTTTGTCTTTGTTGTCACAGGTTCATCATTATCATAATTACGTGTTTTGGTCTTTGTTGTCACAGGTTCATCATTATCATGATTATGTGTTTTGGTCTTTGTTGTCACAGGTTCAACATTGTAATAATTATGTGTTTTTGAAATTATATTCGCCCCACATCAGTTTATATCAGGGCAATAGTTGGCCTCACTAAATAAAGATTTTGCTTAACGTGGGCTGGCGTTTGTAGTTTAATAATTATTGAGAAGATTGTGAGCAAAAGACGGGCTCAATGCATCTTCAGTCAACTTACGACACCCGGAACCAAGGTATAATAAAAGACAATCGTTATTGAACTTTTTTGGGTATTCTGTTATTTCATAATTTATTTAATTGTTTTAGCAATTGTTTTTAGTTTTTTAAACCTATTAACGCCGATTCTATCACCAACAAAAAAGATAAAAAATTTTTGACAACAGCTCTAACAATATTTAAACAGTGAAAACTTTTTTATGTTTCTCATTATTGTTTGGGAAAGTTTTATTGTAGTGCCAACGATCTCTCGATTTTTTTGTGTTCATATTAAATAATTGGGAGATTGTAAAGTATTAATCTTTTTACTTACGTAGCTACGTAAGTAAAAATAATTGGGAAAAAAATTGTTTCCACAGTTTCTAAAAACTTTTATTGCATAATAAAAACGCAATAATATACGCAAATAAATGCGCCATAAGCCTACATTACAACATGACTCAATTCTATATGTTTTTTTT
This sequence comes from Anania crocealis, assembly GCA_949315895.1. Classification (NCBI taxonomy): domain Eukaryota; kingdom Metazoa; phylum Arthropoda; class Insecta; order Lepidoptera; family Crambidae; genus Anania; species Anania crocealis. The sequence goes on from OX438856.1 coordinate 7,969,611, forward strand.
TTTATGTATTATTTTCAGTATTTTGACCTTTGAGGTCACGAAAATTTTTTTATTTTTTTAAAAATAAACTATTTACTGTTGATTACCGGGAGTTTTAGTCTAGCGTTTCTAATAAAACGGTGCCTTGATATCTATATTAATTAGCGAATGTCACTTTTTGGAGCCAAAAAAAACACTGTGCGTAGGTATAGGTTTATAATTGTTGCGTAAAATATGACGAATAAGTAAATACATTTTTATCAAGCAGTACATTTAGGTACATCCAACTGAGTGAGAATATTATTTCATTTGATTATGCAATAAACTACCACATCTCTTGAAGCATGAAATAGATTATTAAAAAATCAAATAAAAATTTCCCTTTGCTAATTAATATTACTATAATTGTGTCCACAATAATTACAAACAATAATATCCTGAAATAATATTATGTATACCTATAACTTATTTAATTTCATCTAAAATTATCTCCAGCAAAAAAGAAGAAACGCTAACATTATTTAGTAATTGCGAATTTGATATACAGATTTCGGAGTCACAAAAACAATCTTAGCTAACCGGTCCTTTATTGCGCTAGGGGTCACGATTTAGACTAAATCAAGTGGGTAATGTATTATTTGACATTGAAAGGTTAGGGAGCACATTAACTAGGTCGTTCTACTATATTTGGTACGTAAAATTCATCACAAAATCAGATAAACTACGGCAACCGATCCTATGTTTTGTCTAACACACTCACAGAATTATCAGAAATACGAGTACTATGTAGTTTATCTAGTCGAACAATTATTTTTTTGAGTGATGACTTGTAATTTGTTTCGAGGTAACAGATGCTTATTTAAGATTGTAATAACTTGCTACTGCTCCCAAAGTAGATTGTCATTTTGGTAGTATCGGAGATGTAAATAATGAAGGTAGGTATAACTATAAACGTTTGCAAATAATTATTATTGTTGCTTTTACAAACATAGATTATATACTGGTATGTATCATAAATCCTAACACAAAACTTAGGACATCATGACTTAATTAAATAAATTCTAAAAAAAATTGGTTTCATTTTGAACATTATAATTTTGTAATTATAAACTAACTCTCTACAAGTTAATAAGAACTTATAAACTAAGTCTTTATCAAATCCAACTGAAATTCAAACTCTACTTTTTAACTGTTGCTGTTATTTCTATCATTATTTTTAGTAAAAACATAAACTCTTGGGAATAATGTGGTTCACATCAATTCTAAAAATTCTATTTACTTTAAATAATAAACATTTTTCCTAATGTGTGTCCATATTTCATAAAAGTTCGTGTAACAAGACCCATGCTTTCAGACATAACAATTAGCATTTAGGAAATGGAACAAAAACGAACTGCAAAACGTTGAGCACTTTATGTAAAGGGTAGCACGGGGTGAACTGAAGATACCGCACTTCAAGTAAATATATGATACGTACTTTGACTTTGGTCATACAATTAGTATCCTCGACACGTAATCCAAACTGTCGCACCAAATGATTATATTCAAATGTGGCAAAGCCCCGTTTGATATGATTAAGAAAGACCTGTCTGTTTTAACAAAAAATATTAATAATACATATTTGGCCAAAGATGCAATCGTACAATAAGAAATTATGTTACCAATGATTAATAGTGAAAAATTTCAATGTAATAAATTAATTGCCTTCAACAATTTTATGACATGCATTTTTAAATGCCTTCGCGTAATTACTTTCATAAAACTAAACTGGACGAAATTCGCGAGTTCGACATGTTCGCGACCTTTGTAGTACATTTTTGATAACTTTACATATAAATTGCTATTGTGTAGGTATAACTGTACTACTTATTTGTTAAATAGAATAAGTAGGTAATACAAATATAACAAAAATTTTATGTTGAATATCAGTCTAGAATCCCATACAGGGTGAAATTTTAACCACTTACCAAATTTTTTTTTTAAGATATCTACGAGACAAAAAACAAATGACGTATTTTTTCTTTTGGTATAGCCCAGTACAAAAATATCAAGATAAAGCACTTAGAAAATATCCCCCAAAAATTAAATTCAGGGCCTCTTAGCAACACATTTTTTACGCGATGCGCATCTCATTCATTTATTACGATACTATTCATTGGTTTTTGATTTTCCCTTCAAACCCTAACAGGCTTAGGAGCGTAAAAAATGAAAACTATGTAAATCAAGTTTTCACCCGAAAATATTTTTCGCGTGAAAACTTGATTTACATTTTTTACTTCATAAATGGGCTCTAAAAACGATACCAAACGAGTACGAAAAATTTTGAAGATGATGTAAAAGTCACCTGTATATTTAAAAAGTAAGTTCATAGATAGATTCCGTGTTGGTATCCGTAACATAATAACAATTTGGGATATTTTTCATTGTACACTTATAATATGACCAGCTGATCCCCGCGACTTAGTCCGCGTCAATTTCCGTTATTATGATCGCGATTATTTTTGCAACATTTTTCACTCATGCTTCGCTCCTATTGGTCGCAGCGTGATGTTATACATATAGCCTAAAACCTTTCTCGATAAATGGACTATACAACACAAAAAAAAATTTTCAAATCGGACCAGTACTTCCTGAGATTAGCGCGTTCAAACAAACAAACAAACTAACAAACTCTTCAGTTTTATAATATTAATATAGATTTGTTGAAATTGCATATTTGTGTCACAGCCACACTAGCAATAACATTAAATAAATACCAAGACATTACTTAGTAATTGTACTTATTAAAACTTATGAAGACAATATTTGCCCAGCTTCCCCTTCTCATAACTTGCACAACTCGTTTATTTTCGTATAGTGAGTCAATTGCTATACGTAACAGAAACAGTTGACCTCGACTGCGATGATTCACGTGTGATTCAGACGACAAAGAAAGTTTTCATTCATGCAAAGTAGGTACGTACGTATGGTACATATTACGTGAATTTAAAGTACCTACGAGTATAAATGATATTTATACAGGTGTAAGTATATAGTTTTTGAATGTACCCGAACCTTTTCAAATATGGGTGAGGTTTGCTTATTGCTGTAAGTTGTGAACAATTTTTGGTATTGAATTGTATTTCAAACTTAGATGTTTTCTTTAGGTTTCGATGAGGGTGGGTCTATATGGTTCAAAGTTTCGCAAAGTACGTTTCTAATAAAATAATTTAAGGCACGAAATAATAAGCCAAGCTTGAATTCACGCAAAAGATGAAATTGTCCATGTACCAGCTCACTGGTTGTTATTTTCGCGTTTTCATCGAATTCTGGGGTGTTTTATTCAACCAATTTATAACGCTATACAAGTTTTTAGAACATACTTAATTATGTATAGTGTCATAAGTGTCAATAGAGTATAGATTTATAAGTAGGTCCTCAACGGATAATTTCAATACAAGGTCAATAAATGTATTAAAAATATTCACATTTCACACAGTTTATTTAATTCTCATAGAAAATGAACTGGATTTTAAAAATACATATACAAAGTATAAGTCAGCCTGCAGCATTGAAAGTAATGCTTTGACAAAAAAAAAACATTATTATTTAGTTAATTTAAAGTAAAAACCGAACCTACGAGAAATATCAATTACAGAGACCACCTTAATCGATAACACAGAGGCGAAAACTTCTAAAACATCAAATAATGTTTTTATCCAACATCTATCTTCATCACAACTAAAAAAATTACAGCAGACTATCTTCCGACTAATATTCCTGTTAACTTTTTTGAGACATTAGATGATTACTTCTGTTTTATTTAGAAGCCTATTACATGTACAAAGTGTTGACAGCCATGCAGTTATTTCAATTTCAATCAATGTATATTTAAAAGATAAGTCAAACATAAAAGGCCGTAATAAACTACAAAAATACAACAGCATTCAAACTTTTAACACAAATTGTCTCAGAAGCTTGAACCTAAAGAAGAGAGGGACATACAGGACATACATAAGAGGGCAACTCCGCATTGTCGAGGTCGGAGATTTTCGCCAAGACCAAGGAAGCAGTTACACAAAGGATGCGACTAGTCGAAAATTGAGGTAGCAATGACACTTATTTGGGGAGGGCTTTACAGTAGATTGCTTTATATGAATAATAATGATAATGGTCTTTTAGTGTTTCCAGCTCATTTTATATTTAGTGGCATTTATCACAGGTACCTCATATTCTTAAAAGACACGTTAAAGTAGAAGTAAATGTTGCTTAGTATTCATTGTTACGTGATTCTTATCGGAAGCCTTAGATTGAAAACATTCGACAACAAGGTTGTGCACGATCAAAACATTAGTTAATATGTTGAATTGCATCATCAAAAAGCGTTGAGACAGACGATAAAGTTAGCATGTCATTATCATCATTATCAGCTTATATCAGTCTACTGCTGCTATCGGACCTCTCTAAAATGAGGACTCTGCCATAAGCGCCACGGTTGGCGATCACAGTTTGGTCAATGGTAAAGAAAAGACGTTTCTGCCCATCTCCTTCTGGCAGTTCTCCTATAGTCTTACGACACTCATAGTAAGAGGAGGGATTGTGCTATTCTTTTAACATGCCAGCACCACACAACCAAAAAACAACACAACATTGAATTATAAAATATACGAGTAGTTATAGAATTACTCAACAATCAATTTTCAAGTCTCGCAGAAGTTTTGTACAGTTTAAAAATGCATCATTTTGAATATACATATAAAGTGGCTTGTACTTGTTACTATTAGACTTTTGCTAATACTACACTTTTATGACTACATTTTGTATAACCTGATGACGTGCTGTCTTCTACAGCAACCACTAATCATAACGCTTCTTACGCTTATCCCACTCTTAGTAAAATAAGCCAGAGTAATGTCACAGCCACATAATATAATGTATTGAATGTCATATTTTGAAATTTAAATGCACATTTATTATTTTGATATTTCAATGGATATATCTATCTACAAAATAAACAGCCTTCCTGCAGAAACAATATTTAAAAAGGTTAACGTTTTAATAAATTGTAAGACAATCAATTGATTTACACAGGAGGTATCAACCTAGTTTATCTTATTGTAGTAGCACATGCAGTTCAAATAACTACTTTCATTGAGTGTCATGCGGGCCTACTTTACCATTGTATCTTTACTCTGACTAAACTGAATACACTTGGTTTTATTTCTGAACGGACTTTCTTGGAGCTGTGTTTGTGAAAACAAGATCTTCAAAGACACAAAAAGATTGTGTTTTGTACAAAGGAATAGACACTGGGTAGAGTAAGTAAAAAGAAACGATTATGGTATATAGTTGAAAATGTTTTAGGACCCCGTTGCCAAGTAAGGTTCGTTTTATAGTTTTCATACAAGAATTACACATCTCTAAAGGCAGATAGGTACGAGGATCGGTTTTAACTTCAATCTGCCATGGCGTCTGTTCAAGTGCGTCTTGTTAATTGTCACATTTTTCTTATCTCCTCTCATCAGACAAATCCAATAAGTATACATATCACTGATCAGAATCAAGCACTGATTCTGATACGTCGTCCAAGTCACAACATTGTCATCAACATCAGACCACATAGGCTTCTACAGGTGAAATTTTAACCACTTTCCAAAATTTTTATAGGCGTTCAGTATCGTATTTAGAGCCTATTTATGAAGTTAAAAATGTAAATCAAGTTGTCACTCGAAAATATTTTACGCGGAATAGTTTTCAATTTTTACGGTCCTAGACCTGTTAAGGTATACAGGGAAAATCAAAAACTTATGAATAGTATCGTAATGAATGAATGAGACGCGCAATTCGTAAAAAAAGTGTTGCTAGGCGGCCGTATCAAAAATTTCAGATTTTTGCCGGACATTTTCGAAGTGCTTTATCTTGACACTTTTGTACTATTTTTGTACCAAAAGAAAAAATACGTTATTTGTTTTTGTCTCGTAGATTGATATTCATATTAAAATTTTGAAGGTGGTTAAAATTTCATCCTGTATAGGCCAACAGGAGGATATTACCATTAGTAATCGTCATGCTTGGCAGGCGGCACAGAACATGGAAAAAGGTTAGACGCGATGTAGGCGGGGCGGGCGCGCCACAGAGGTTATGAGCAAATGCTTATACTTCTGCCCAAACGTGAGCGCTGTGATTGGTTTCATTTGACATCGCGCAACCCTTTTTCCATGTTCTGTGGCAGGCGGGCTGTCAATCGCACTTAGGCTAATGTTGGGGAGAGGACACTGCTGTCCGTCTTCCGCTGGCCGTACTCTTTCAGTCGCCTCTTAAGACACCTATAGAGAAGGTTATTTTTATTAAACGTCAAATTGTTTTCAGTGTAATAAAAAGACTACCTCCTTTTATTAAACTGATTATGATAAGACCTTTACTGCGCGACAGTCCATAGTTACACGTCAAAACTGAGATTCTACAAATTTTGATCGTCAAAATAGCAATTGCAATGCTTCAACTGTCTTCTCTGTATACATAGTTCTTTAAATAGTTAAGGTCATGATTAATAGCCCGTAATCGCTTATTCATCGCCTTGAAAAATTGCGTTGATGTTAAGAGACGAAGAATATAATGATCTGTTTTTTCTAACCAGACTAACAAAGTATGATGTGTATAATGATGAGAAAATCAAATAGGATTTCTTATCTTATACTCAATGCGGCAGGAAAATTACAACTTTAAGGAGATATTATCAACATTTAATGGACATAAAACATAATTGTTGTTATTTTAGTTCCATTACTTTTTCAGAGGTATGAAACAAAATACCAAAATAATGCCAGAATAAAAAACAGTGATTCAAGAAATACTAGAGGTAATTTGCTAAAATGATACAGTTCAAGTTTTTTGAGAATTGATTCTGTTGAGAAGTAATAACATTAAATCAATTAGCGGCAGCACTTAGCTCTAGTAATCCCCCTAACCGGGCAGATATCAGCGAACGCTGAGAGAGCTTAGCCTAGGTCCGCCGCGCTAGCGGTTTCCCGGTACAGCCTCAGGCTCGCTCGTGCTGGAGCCCATACAAGTCTTCCAGTATCTGTATACCAGTGAACACGAACGCCTTAACGCTGTACGTCGGGATATACCAATTTAATGTGATATCCTAATGAATTAATACCGTAAAGGCGCCTTATTATTGTTACGCGGGTCCGCAATGCGGGTTGCACGCACTTCACGTACATTGCAGGCTATATTTGATAGATTATACTGTCAAAAAATCTAGCAATGTACTCGAAATGCGCGCCACCCGCATGCTGACCCGCGTGGCAATAAAAAGGCCCTAAACATCTTTTATTCCAACTCTATAAAAGGCTTATACCTATCTACTTGATCAAAACAGCTAATTTGTCTAAATTTTAGGTAAGTATACAATTTACGCTAGAAAAAACGTTAATACTCGTAGATTTAAACCCTACTGAAAATGAGAATGTGCAGTTTCACGCGTTAAGACTAAAGATAACAATTATCTCGGGGCTGGGGGACAAAACGGTATCATTACAGTTAATTTTCGAGACATTCGCAACGAGCAATTAATTGAGGCGCCGACATTTATCGTCTGGTCTCTTGGATGCTTTTTATTTAGGCACCTCGCACATAAGGCAGATAAAAACAAAATTACACACAGAGACAGGGCTTTGTATGATTCATTGAGACTATGACGACCCCAATGAACCTATTTGGTCTACACGCCAAATGTCTAGGTAGCTCAGCGGTAAGAGCAGTCATCATAGGCGAAATGTTGTGGGTTCGAGTTTCAGCTCTAGCAGTCCAGTCGAAGATGTGTATAATTTTTTTTTTTAAGAGAGTTTAATAATAAGATAAGGAAATACACTGTTCGATAGTGTTGCCCAAAATCGGTCTTGTTCTTGCAATCATGGTCTTATTCTTGCATTTTTTTAAGAGTTCTTGGTCTTGAGACCGCCTAATTTTACCAAGACCAGGACTGACCGTACAATGAGCAAGAACAAGACTAAACCTGCGGTATCATACGTCTTGTGGATAGGATTGAGTATTGCGTCAGAGACTATAGGAGTTCGGGGTACCTATACGATAAGAGACTCTCATCATCATTCACTTGCCCTGTTCTCAGATCATCTGGGGTCAGTGCAGTATGTTTTTCTTTTCCATACAATCTTGTTAGTCGTCATCGAGTCGTCTACCCCCCCCCCCTCCCCCTTCTCAATCATATCTTTTCCAACACAATTCATCCACCTTTTCGAACGTTGCTCGGGTTCACAAACCCGCATTTGAAAAGAGTGGTGATTATGCCAGTATACACATCCATCATAACATTCTTATTTCTGCTTCGTGCATTCAACTCTCATCTACCTTCTTTACGGCCCAGCATTCCGATCCATACCTTAAGGCATTAAGGCATGTGTTGTATTTTGTTTTAAATAAATGATAATTTAGTATATTGTATGATTCTTGGTAAAAAAAAGACACTCGGAGAATTATAAAACTAAAAAGTATCACCGCTGTGCCGGTCGGAGTGGGGGGTGTTAGGTTATTTTCGTTACGGAATTCTGAATTCGGTCGCCACGTTCAAGGCCCGCGATAGAAGCTATGCAATAGCTTAATTTTATAATTTTATGTATTTCCTAATTTTGACTTTTGTAATGAATTTTTTCTGTTATTTTGGCAGATATGGTTCCTATAGGCAACCATACTGTCAAAATGCTTATTTCTTCTAAATTCTTTTAAATTTGGGAAAATCAAAATTGTTCGATCGTGCCTCGCCCCGAGTGTTAGGTTAAGTTATTTTCGTTACGGAATTTCTGGATTCGGTCTCCACGCTCAAGGCCCGCGATAGAAGCTATGCAATAGCTTAAAAAAATATATAAAGTAATTTCAAAGCTTTTGTGTAGGTACTTTTCTGTAATTTAATTTGTATTGTTTTTTATTTTTTATTTATATAAATGGTACATTGTACAAATATTTTCTTCCATTTTATATACCTAAGGTGAGGGTCAGTCAGCAATACCAAGAACAAGACTGGCTAAATCTCGTCTTGTTCTTGCATTTGGGCAACACAATTGTTCGGTAAAATATTTTGTAACATACCAAATTGTCAAACCCAAACCCTGAAATCAAGTTAGATTTTTCATTGCATATTGAAAATGGACCAACTTAAAGTTACTGAGTGAGATAAATACAATAAATTAAAAAATTTACCTCTGAAAAATTGAAAAAAAACCTTAGAGGTCTAGTACTCCCTCCATCTGAAACTACCTATTACGCTAACAGCATCTTAATTCAGTAATCGATGTTACTAAATAATTAAACTAATACATTTGAGTAACCATGTCTCTAAAGCTAAACGAAATGTTTCTATTCCGCCATCCAATCCAAATTACCCGTCGCCACTAGTTCGATATAGCGTATTGTTTAGTGCAGAGCGTACCGAACGCATAATGGGCAACAATCAATTAATTAATCAGTGCCCGAGGGTTGACACAACTGTTTAGCACACAATAGATATTAGTCACAATGATCATCGAATGACAGTAGGACAATAAGCATTTGGAAATAAATCACACCATTGCTGCACTGCCATAACAAAAAAGTAAATTTTGTAGGTAGGTACATATAGATTAGAAGGTACTAGCAGAGAAATAAAAATAATGGCGCATCCTTCAACTGAATGCAATATTTTGTACCTTCATGTTAATAATATGAAAACATCAGCATTACCAGACCATTTGGAAATAACAAAATAACATACTTTGGCGACTACGTTTACCCCGCTTCGCACCCTCTTTTTGTCGTAAAAGTTTCCTCAGTGGGGCAGCCCTAAGTCGCCAGCCGAATAAATACGCCGCACATTGTAGCACTGATGTCGCGGGATGGGCTTAATTAGGGCCACCAACGTTTTTATATTTATGGGACAATTAGTTTAAAAATTCAAAACACTCCTTTCTTGATAAAAAATGATTTTACTGTATTTATATTACACACATCCTCTGAAGTAATGTCATTCAATTATTCCACCATGTAATTGATCCTTAGAATATTGACATAAATATATTTGAATTTTATTAGAATAACGCTTAAAATAGTATTTTCCTCCCTAGTAATAGTTTACTGGCCAATGATTCAACTGGAAAAAAAATTAAAGATACTAGGACTATCCAAAGTTTGGCAACACTAGCGTAATGTACCAGGCGATCATGCTGCTATATTAACGTTATAAATTAGGACGTAAACGTCTGCGCACACTCGAATAACCGTAAACCGCTAGTGGTCATTGCCGACACTTGCTACCAACTTATGCTTGCCTAGTACTCAGTTTCATTTTGCCCCGAAACATGTAATAAGTTTTTTTGCCAGCGGTAAATCTTGTGGGATATATTTATTGTCTTGAGTTTTTTAGAACATAAGACGTAGAAACACGGTAAATTTTTTAGTTTGTTTGTTTTGTTAAACGTGATTCACGAGTACTTAGTCGTAGGAAAGAACAGCAAGTATTTATAAAACTCGGTATTTTTTTACCATAATTTTAAGCTTACGAGTATTAGTTTTGATCTAAATTCAGTTCAAAATTTGTCGATTTTTGTTTTCATATGACAACACACTCTTATAATATTAAAACTCGCACACAGCATTACGTACTACAGCCAATTCAATCCAATATCATTTAATAAATCTATAATCTGCAATCCAGCGGGATCAAACTCCCCAGTTTATTCATAACGGGGATAGCATTGGCATCCAATAACTATTTACTTATATTGGTCGTATAAGTAGAGTCCACGTTGGACAGACTTGTATTGAACTGAATGTAAGCGCAGCACTAATGGTATTGAGTCTACGCGGGATCTATTCTGGAGTTCTGAAATTTATAATAATTAATTTGATTTCTTTTAACGCTTCAAGTTATGATTTTTAGGATAAAAAATACAAAACCTATTTCTGTAGTCTCAAATTTTATCTGAAAGGTTATACGTTTGATATAAGGTAAAGATAGATTATTTTGGTGACTTTGTCGCGTACAAATTGGTTTTTCGTGGCAAAATCATTATTATTTTAGGTTTCTGTTGAAATAATGTAGACAATATTGTTAGATTTTTTTAACCTCAATGTGAAAAAATGGTTTTCTACAGAAACTCGTATGGGGTTGGGGATCAAACCCGGGATCTGATAGCTGGCGGCACCTTAAAACGCGTGTATACCACTAAAATCGCGAAAATAACAGTTCACTCCTAGGAAAATGTATATTATGCTTACCTAAAAATGAAATGAAATTCATTTTTTAATATATTTAGTTAATTTATAATGAATAGTGCTCTAGTCATTGTTTTAATTCATTGTTAATTAATTTAACATAATCTTTAAACAGACATATTACGAGTATAACGCTTTTTTGATCTTAGTATTTTTAACTGTATTTTAAGTTTACCTATGCAATCATAAACACTACCCGGTATCAAGTTTTATCTTAAATACATATATTTTTATTTTATTTTATTATTAGGTTCATCAACAATTGTGACAGTATACATGCGGGTTTTACCAATCATAATAATGGAAACAAAACTGTACAATCACTTATAGACAAACACAACATTCACCTAGTAGGTCCAGCAAGTATCTAAGATTATACCCTTACACAAGAATCAAAAAGAATTACAAACAAAAAATAACTATATGAAAACTAATTAAATCACAACATTATTTTATTTTAAATTACGTGCATGCAATGCCAAGAGCTCCCGCCGAATTTTTGGGATCGAGCAACTTAGATCTAAGATATCATAATATTGATTATAAAGGCCGCAAAGACGTGGAACTGGTGAGTTTCTTCCGAATTTTGTTTTACGTGGAGGACGCAAAAACAACTTATCAATTTTGTGACGTGGATAACGATGAGGTACTTTAATATTTATACTATGAAGTAGTTGTGGGCAGTTAAATTTATCATTTAGGAGTTTCTGTAAGAAAATGACATCGAGTATGTCTCTTCGCTTTTCGAGATTTATCATTTTGAACATATTTAGTCTGTCTTCGTACGATTGCACCCTTTTAGCTCTACCCTGACTAAAAGCTAAGTGCCACATAAACCTCTTTTGCACCCTCTCTATTCTCAACATATGAGTCGCGTAGTGTGGCCGCCAGATTGTTGATCCATACTCAAGAATACTCCTTACCAAACAGTTGTATAATGTGATTTTAGTAATCGAATTACGAAAAGCTTTGATATTGCGAACAACGAATCCAAGGGTCTTTGATGCCTTACTAATGATGTTGTTGATGTGTGGGATGAAGGTAAGCTTTTTGTCTAATAGAACACCCAAATCTCGAGCTACTTCTACCTCATTTAATTCCGAGCCTTCAATCTTGTAAACGTACGTTAAAGCGTTAGTGACGCTGCGGTTAAAATTCATGTGTATGCATTTCTCAGGGTTAAGTTGCATTCCGTTAATTTTGCACCATTTCACCAAATTATCGAGATCGCGTTGTAAGGCTTCCGCGTCAGTCATAGTGCCAACAGTTTTTAAGATTTTTAAATCATCAGCGTACATGAAAGGGATGGACTCCTTGATATATTCTGGGATATCATTTACGTAGATATTAAATAATACAGGGCCTAGGTGTGAACCCTGTGGAACACCAGAGTTTATAGGGTAAATAGATGATTCATACCCATTCAACACTACAAAGAAACTCCTACCTGTAAGATAAGACCTGAGCCAGTTCAACAAGGGACCGGCGAAACCATAGCTAGCTAGCTTTGAAATAAGGATGTTGTGGGGAACCTTATCGAAAGCCTTACTGAAATCCGTATAGATTACATGAGTCTGTTGTCCTGCATCCAAAGCTTCACAAACTTTTTCTGTAAATAATGCCAAATTAGTAATTGTTGACCTAGCGCGAACGAAACCATGTTGGCAAACTGTCATGTACTTCTCAAAGTGCGTTTGAACTGCAGAACAAACGGCTGATTCCAATATTTTACCGAAAGCACTAAGGATAGAAATGGGCCTATAATTTTTTACGTGTGTTTTGTCATCGTTCTTGTGGACAGGTACAACCTTTGCAACCTTCCACTGTTCTGGAAATATACCTGTACTTAACGATGTGTTAAATATCAACAGAAGTGGCGTCACCAAACTTCTGGCACACAGTCTGATAAAGATCGGCGGTATGCCATCGGGACCAGGCCCCTTGTTAACATTCAATGAGCGCAAAACATGGTAGAGTTCGGTATGACCCAACTGAAATAATGAAAAATTGTCAGAAAAGTTGTCAAGTTTCGGGGATGGATTAATTTCTACTATGTCTAAATCCTTTTGGTTGTTGACTGAAAAGAAATATGAAGCAAAAATGTTACAAATTTCAACACAGTTGTCAGAACTGTTATGTCCATCTTTAATTACAGGAGGATAACCGCTACGACCGCTCCTTTTTGTCTTAATATAGGACCAGAATGATTTAGGGTCCTTTAAAATGTTGGTTTCAATGCGACCAATGTACTGACTGTAACATTCCAGTGCATGCCTCTTACACCGTTTCTTTAAGACTTTTAACTCAATAGCATCCATTGGATTTTTATATTTGTTAAACCGTTTCCTTATTCTTTCTTTTTCTCCTAATTGTTTAATTAAGCTGCTCGTGTACCATAAAGGATATTTATTACCAGCAATTAGGCGACTTGGCACGTTATCCCTGATAGTGTCTTTGATAATGTTCATAAAACATGCCACCATATCGTTGACATCCTTACATTTGGAATATACTGAAAGCCAGTTTACCCTCTGTAATGATTCATTAATTGAATCATAGTTCGCTTTCTTGAAATTAAGTTTCTTAGCTTTTGGGTTTATATTAAGGCACTTCGCCTTACCTAGTGGTAACACGATCGTAAGAGGAGGATGCAGGGGATCAGTTTTACTCAACGCGTCTCCCGCAATTGAAAGTTTAGCCGCACTTACATCAGTAAACACCAAATCCAACACTTTATTACCAGAATTAAGCACGTTATTTAACTGAATAAAATTATTTAAGAAGTAAAAATCAATTAAATGCTGAGCTATGCCTGAAAATGTAGTTAAGGGGGATTTATCAACCAAGTTCCAGTCGATGCCACCATTATTAAAATCACCTATAATAAATTTATTTATATTACATTTTTCCACAACGCAATTACAATTATCAAGAAATTCCTTCAAGGATGCTCTGCTCACAGGAGGAGGCAGGTAGACTGCGCAAATGGCGTACTGTTCCACTGCCCTGTCTCTTTTCACATCAATTGTTACCCACAAGTCCTCGCTGCTACTTTCCCAAGTTGTCATTCGATTTGAGTTAAGATATTTTTGAACAGCTATTAATACTCCTCCACCGTCCTTTTTCTTAGAACTATTACAGATGAACCTGTCTCTCCTATGAACAGAGTACCTCTGATCAAAGAGTTCAGAACTGTGGATCCAGTCATGCAACCAAGTTTCGGTAAGTATAACAATATCGTAGTTACTATTGCCTAGGTTACGGTAAAAGTCTAATGTCTTGGTGCGTAACCCCCTCGTATTTTGATAATAAATTTTTAAAAAATTGAATTTTATTATTTTTTAGGAAAGATAAGCATGCATGAAATTACAAAAAAAAAAGAAAAGAGTTAAACTATCTTATCTAAAGAGTTCCTATCTCTAATTAGTATATGGCCAGAATTGTCGTCTTTTCGAGCGAATATTTTTCCATTTCTAACCCAGACATATTTATAATTTTTACTCTTTGCCCTTATTCTGGTCTCCGCGTGCAATGCCTTATTTCCGGGCGACAAATGTTCCGTAACAAAGATCGGTTTTCTTTCACCTGTGAATCCAATGTCGACAGTGTTCAGTTTATCTTCTGTACTTCTCTGTGATCTGTTGTACGATATGGTTGCTGCTAAAAATTTGTCACGCAGCAAAGGTGATCTAAGTTGCAACACTATAGACCGCGGACGGGAACTGGTTGGATCTATTTTAGAAATGCGGTTGCAGGCAGCGATGTGATCGGGTTGAATATCAAAATGAACTATCTTTGCTACTGTAGTGATAATAGAGATCAAATTTTCTGTTTTTTTTTCAGGAACACATTGTATTTCTATGTTGCACGCTCGTGCTTGCTGTTCGAGTTGATTAAGTCGCTGATTAACAATGTTGACAGTGGATTCAAGTGAAGCATTCTGGTGTTGCAGGGTTTCAACTGTGTTGGCCATTGATGCATTCTGATTCCTCATCTCCTCGTGCAGATCGCTAATAAAGGTCATAGAATCTTTTACTTCATTAATTTCCGCTCTCAGTGCCTTCATTTCTGATGTTATAGCACTTGTACTTTTTCTGATTTCAGCCACAAAATGATTCATTTCAGCCTTGAACACATCTCGGACGATTTCACTAACATCTTTGCGAGTCAAATTATTGTTTTTGTCCCCCTCAGGCGATGACAAGGCTTGGCGTTTCGCATAACGCTTAGTGATATTTTCTTCTTCTGAAGGTATTGCGGCCTCCCGTTCTGTTCTTCGAATGGGAGTGTTGTCTTTGTTGACTTTCCTTCCCACACATTTAGGGCATTTAAATTCGTAGAAATCAGAAGCGCCGATGTGAAGGCAGGCATGATGAAACGCAAGGTTACATTGCACGCATAATACATAATTGTCCTCCTCCCCCTCAGTACCACTGCAGCAGCCCCACTTTACATTTAGTGCCATTTTTGTAAAAATGAAAAAGAAATACACAACAATCCAACACTTGCTGATAACTATTCAAAATTCCGGGTATTCACTTTATTAAAAAAAAATATATATATATATCATAACAAAAACAAAAAAATTGCCAAGTTATATAATAAATGCCAAATCATCTAATAAAAAAAAAAAAAAAAACATAAATAGTTATTAAACTGAGGAGGATCGAAACCCCGACTTCTAAGATGCAGCTTTCAGAGTCTATCGCCGGTTCAACAACGGCACGAATGGTGTCAACAGTAGGTGTGAAAATAAAGTTTAACTGATTAATTCGTTATGTAGCAATCGTATTTTTAGTTTATTTCGTTTACTTTTGTCCTCAAACACTTGCACTGTTATCACATTTACCCTCAAAATACTTTTGTTAGTGAATAACGTTTCCGATATTTTGCTTAATTTTCGGTATTCTTCAGTAATTTGTTCACTTGTATTGTGTACATTAAAAATTTTAAGACAAGACACAAATTGAGATCACTTCCACTACAAACTTTTCAGTATTTCACGATAAATCTAATTAATGTTCGGAGACAGACCGCAAACGTGTTTACTGGACTGGACATCGAGTTTACAGCTATGATTTACGGCAAAGTCATAAAAATCTATAAGTTTGTGGTTTCGTTATATCTATCACTAATAACACGCAACCAATAGCATTCAGACATAGAGGCTTCAATCACTATCTAAAAGGTATAATCATCGCAATACGCTGGCCGGTATAATCACCGGTTTAGTTTCCAAACGCTTTAATTAATTAGTGTAGTCAAGCTTGGTCAATTTAATTATCTAAGATGCGAACTCTACTTACATCTCACTGCTACACTTAGCATATATTTGTATAAAGTTCTAAAACGAAATGAATTGATTGATGTTTAAACCTTTACTTGTATCTCTAAAATTAAATTGAAAAACAACTTTTATTTTAATTTGCTTTTGGATGGCTAACTTTTATTTGGCAACTAGACTACTTACCTCGTAGTTTTTTAAAGAAATTTAATTAAAATATTGTTTAATACGTACACTCAATCGTTCGACTGTAGTCGAGCGATTGCCACAATATCCCCCCGGCCAGACATCTCGAGAAGCCATCAGCCGCGGGCCGCGCCGCCGCGATGCATACTTATTGCGCGATTTTCCGCAGAGCACTTTCAATTGTACCATCCCATTAGCAGCATTCGATTGCCTTCGGTTTGCCCAAAGATAAATAGAATCCGATGAAAAGTCTACGATCGCTTTCGGTTCTGCATGAATGAACGAATCTCAACTTGATGTTTGAATCAAAGGAATATATACTGAATAGATAACATTAGTAGACGTTTGAGTAACTTTTAACGAAGATAGGTAGTGCAACGAACTTAGATGTATTGAGATGTTTCTTTTTATTACAAGTCAATAAAGGTATACGCTTTTAGGACATTCATCTAGTGTCTACTTTATTTATAATACTTAAACCATTAAATAGTGCTTGAAGCAAAAACATAAAACATATCTTCAGGTTGTATTTATGAGAATAATTTTTATTATGTACTTTTTACAGCAACGACACATTAAAAAGAATAGCACAACCCCTTCTTTTCCTATGGATGTCGTAAGAGGCGTCTAACTAAAGTAGAACTGCTAGAAGTAGAAGCTCATTAATTTTTGCGTGATTTAAAACAATATATAATAGGAAAAGAATATGTCATTAAATATCACATTGCGAAATCCCCTTGAGACACTTTTACGCATTTTACAATGAGTTTTTAATAAATACATAAGCACATTCGCAAAAACCTTAAGATCAGAGAGCCCTTGATGATTTTCGGTTTCGAAAAGCTCCATTTCAAGTTACCTTTGACATTTTCCCTGACTCCAGACTCAACCATTACAAAGTTACCTTCTTTCAGCTTGTAACAAAATAACCCTTCCAGCGCCCGCCGCTTGCTACGAGCGTATTGTTTACAAAGCGATAAAAACGCTTCAAATTTTACACTCGTCACTCGAATAAATACTCAATTAGCAGCTTACGCGTTAATTAGAGACGCTTTAAATGGCTAAGTAGGGACTGAGGACTCTCAATCAATTCCAAGGAGCAACCCTTTTTCTTAGATGTCACCATCTTTGTTATTATGTAAACTCAAAGCAATTTGTTGGGAGATGTTAACTGTCAAATGCTTTGGGCCACTTAGTCCAATTCAAACAGATAAATCTATCAAAATTTCAGTATGAATAGGATACGTAGAATCCGTTTCTAACACATGTTATAATTTTAATAAAAGTAAGATATATCAAACTGTAAATCGTGTAGGTACTTTGGTACCTTGGCACTATGTAGACTTCAAGAACTCTGCTCAACAGGGATCGATCATATAGGTTTTTTAGAAAAGTTAGCTGTTTACTTGTCCAATAACTAACGACGTGAGTTTCCGATTAGTAAACAATTCATCGTTTTTGATTTAACTACGTTTTACAGTCGTAATTCAGGAGATTCCTTCATTACTTTACAAGTTTCCTAGTGACAATCTCGGCACAACTTGCCATCTCTATACCTAATATGACCGCGTGCCGTGTCAATCGCAGATCCAAGGGTCTTTAATTGAAATAAATATTTGCTCGAAGAATTTTCTTTCTTGCCGTCTGTCAATTAGAGCTACTCAACGTTTAGCCGCTTAATTATATTATTTGTTTTGCTCTGACGCAATAATGAACTGTTTTGATTCTTAAGGGCGTTGAGATTGGCTGCTAATATTCTAATTCGATTCCATACCTTTGAATTTTACAGAAGGACGCTTTTAATTAGTCAAAAGCAGACTTTGTGTTAACACAAGTCAAAATTATGATTTCTATGCTACATAATAGCTATTATTTCACTAGCCATCGTCGTCAGGGCTAATTCATAATTATAATAGCTACAATGGGTAAGGAAGACATGTAAGTATAATTACCGACATAATTTCTTTGAACTCGATAATCAGTTATTGGTGTGAAACCTTTTCTTTAGAAAACCTTACCAACAATTGACAACAAGCAACAAAATAAGCAATTCACGAGTTGTTTAGTGATTTTGTAATGCTATGGCGTGAACGGGTATGAAACAACATATTTATCTTCGTATTTACAGCTTAAATAACAAAATAAATAATAATAAAAATACTTCATAAGGATACCCCGAGCGAGAAAGTTAATTAACTAGTAGTAGGTAGTAGTAGTATACTAGTAGTAGGGGACACCTTACTAACATTATAAATGCGACAGTTTGTGACGACAGTGAACATTTTGTATACACGATGTACATAATAATATTATGTATATATTTTTGATTGCTACTCAATTTTGCCAGAATAGTTGAGCGGGTCTGGATCAAATTTGCCATAGAGATAATTGTCTTTTTATTTATTAATAGTTCAGTTTCTATAGAATAGTTTCTAGATCAAAATGTAATGTGCACAAAGTCGAGGGCAACACCTAGATTTACTATTTGAAAATATGTTGAAAATTTACCACAACTCCCGTCTGGTCCTTGGTTCAGTCCTCACTACGCTGACCTGTCTCAAAATTTAAGCGGATTCCCACCAACATTTATTATAATCATAAATTTTTAATTTAGACCCACTCTGTATATGAACCACCTACTAAAAAAATATGGGCACATGTATCACCATTTCCGCAATTTATATCTCACTTATTGCACGCGTGTCCTTCTTATTGATAAATTTGCCATAAACTTGTGTTCAGGCAAAGAGGGCAAAAGCAATAAAAGATAGGTAATACGTTTTCTTTGTAGATTTCATGCTTGACCACACATGGAATATTTAAAACTGCCCGTCCCTACTGGAATTGAATGGTCATCCATGTGGATAAACTCGGGTGATATTTACATATCAATTTATAAATACGATCTTATTTTACGCCATTTTTATTGAACCCGTAGGTGGGTAAATATCTAGCATTTTCTATACATTTTTGATGGTAGAGTATCGAATTTTTTTTTTCTACGTTATCTCTGTTTTTATTGCATCATACCTACATACATTGTTAGTTTGTAATGGTAATTTCGTCGTTATGGTTTTCATCTTTTTACATACTTTAACAATAAGTACTTATTTTAAAGATCATAAAATTTTATTACGAATCAATGGGATTCATTTGAGCAACTGTGAGCACAACACATTGTGGGCAACAGATCTGGCAACCTTGTTAGGCCTTCATAGTCATTTTTACTTTCTGGTTTTTATTTGTGACTTTTGCCTAGCAACAGGGATGTATGAAAAATAGCTTTGATTATGTTCTCGGTTTGGTAGCCATCACCTTGTAATATTGTAAATAGTAAAATACATTTCTTCTATAACGTGGTTTCTTTTTGCTACGTCACATTTTTGAAGGTATTTCCAGGTAAAGATGGGATTGTGCGAGTAGCTGACGTAAAGACCATTGCAGGAACTTTACGTCGTCATGTACGAAAGCTTATAAAACTAGATCTGTCGCTTCTTTGGTAAGAACTAGTGTTCTTACCAGGGGGGAGGATGTGGGCAACAGATCTGGCAACCTTGTTGTTAGGCCTTCATAGTCATTTTTACATTCTGGTTTTTATCTGTAACTTTTATTTAGCCTAGCAACAGGGTTGTATGAAAAATAGCATTGATTATGTTCTCGGTTTGGTAGCCATCACCTTGTAATTTTTAATATTGTAAATAGTCATTTTAATACATTTATTCTATTTTTATAAGGTGGTTTCTTTGCTACGTCACACACATATCTGCAAAACGTATAAATAAAAATAAATAAAAATAAATAAAACGTACAAACTTATCAGATATCGTAAAAAAAGTATATTATAAAAAAGTATAACAAGCCGAAACACGCCTGTGCTAACATATGCATATAAAAACTATGGTTAAGTAAAAACCTTGATATCATCATTCTTGAAGAAAAATTTTTTTTTTTCAAATCGGAATCTAAAAATTTTAAATTATATAAAAATGGAAAAAAATGGTGATATGAAATTTCTGACTTCATTATACTATCTACACGCATATGTTAACATAAGCTAGTTTTGGCTTGGTATACCCTTTACCTCACACCCTGTATATTAGTCCACAGAACAACTGTCACAAATGATAAAATTTGAATTCATGGAGGTTTGTTTGTTAATATGTTTTAGTCCATTATAAGTAGTACACTTTTTATTTTGTTGTTTTTACCAGAATTTTTGTTTTTACCAAAAGCGAAAAGGTAATCTTCTTTTATGGTATACTATTGAGCGCAACTACTAATATTTTTTTACCTACCTACATAAAATTAATGTTGCTATTTTAATCTAACGAAAAAAGCAAGGTTTCTTATTCACATTACTTATTACCAGATAAAAAAATTTCGAGGTGTTTTTTTTTCGATAGTCTAGCATAGGTACCTCTACCTACTCTACAACCTACAAAAAATTATAAATAAAAATTGCCAAAAATTCAACCGGTGAAATGCTGATATACAGGGTGAAATTTTAATCACTTTCCAAATTTTAATACATCAATCTACTAGACAAAAAACCAATGACGTATTTTTTCTTTTGGTATAGCCCAGTACAAAAATGTCAAGATAAAGCACATAGAAAATGTCCGCCAAAATTCTAAAATTATTGATACGGCCCCCTAGCAACACTTTTTTTACGCAATGCACATCACATTCATTCATTACGATACTAATCATAAGTTTTTGCTTTTTCCTTTATACCTAAACAGGCCTAAAATTGTAAAAATTGAAAACTATATCGCGAAAAATATTTTTGGGTGAAAACTTGATCTACATTTTTTACTTCATAAATGGGCTCTAAATACGATACTGAACGCCTACAAAAATTTTGGAAAGTGGTTAAAATTTCATCCTGTATATGCCACTAATTGTGAGACAGTGCTAAAAAAATGTTTTATTTAGTTTTGAATATAAAATTTTGTAATAGATATTTGACCCAGCGAGCAGCAACAACACATTACATTTAGTCTCAAACCATCTTCATTTTAAAGGGGCCATCACGTCTACGTTTATCCTAAAAGCCATAGTATTAATCTTTCACAATACATGTTCTTGAACTGATGCCAAAGAGAGACAATTTTGCATTTGCGGTGTTTGCTGTGCTCAAAAAGTGCCATAGATAATTCAACTGAATCGTTCACTGCGACATTCACGTCTTACTTATCCGTTTAAACGTTAGTCTATTTTAGGGTTCCCTACGGTAGTCAATGTATTTCCATTTATTTTCACGTAAGAACATAGATAGAACATGTTCGGTGGTTCAATTATTCATCACAATAATCAATTACGCCTAACATCTTTATTATTTTGATCATAAATTACTACAGTTATTGTTGACAACAGAAGCAGAAGTAAACCAGGGTGTAGTTTTTGTGAGACTGAACGCCTATCTACAGTACAATAGAAAGTCGTTAATGTTATACCACTTACGATAAGTCAAGAATGGCTGGACCGATTTGTGATTTTAGTTTTTTTTTTATTTACTGAATACTTAAATAACCTGAATATTAAAATATCAGACGACAAAAATAAAACATTATGTTTCCCCATAATATTTTTTCCCACCATGCCAAATTATATGAGAATCACATTTAGGATGTCGAAATCATACATACATACACTCACGCCTTTTTCCCGGAGGGGTAGGCAGAGACCACATCTTTCCACTTGCTACGATCCTTACAGACTACTTTCGCTTCATCCACATTCATTAATATTTTCATACACGCTCGCCGGTTTAGGGAACTCTTAACCTGACCTTTCTTTAGAACTTCCCCGATTTGATCAAGATAAGTTCGTCAAGGCCTTCCCCTTCCAACATTTCCATTCATACTCGCCATATATATCTTTTCAGTCAACCTGCTTTCATTCATCCTCTCAACATGCCCAAACCATTTAAGCATTCCTTTTTCAATACTGGTCACTTCATTCTCTTTTACACCACATCGATCCCCTATCACACTATTTTTAATCCTGTCACTCAGATTGACTCCAACCATACTTGTCGAAGTGTGTCGAACTACATGTCGAAATCAACTGGATTTAATCATAGTTAAATAGATTTAATCGACATTATTCTGGCGCAGTATACGAAGTTCGTGGGATCAGCTGCTAAATGTATAAATCAGTTGTACCTACAGGTCATCGGGCTCCCACCATCTAGGAAATGAAAATAATGGGATATTATGTAAACAAAATACTAAAATGCTGTTAAGTCCCGAGTGCCACATTTATAAAAGTTACAATGATCTCGTAGCTAAGTATGTATTTAAAAAGAAGATTACACACTTACCCCCGTATTTATAAAGAAGTAATTACTCATTGCTTAAGAAAGTCATAACTTAAAGTGTTCATACCTAGTGCTTAAGTGAAAGAAATTGGTCACCATTAATAGTCATATTATTTGGCTGAAAATGCTAACTTTTGGTAGTTATAACTTCTAGTAATTTCTTGATTAGGGCATACAAATTGTCTCTCAAGTAATTACTTGTAGTCAAGTATTTACTTTTACTTGTTTATTAATACGGGGGTCAGAATGTGGGCTAACAATTAGAATTATATTATGTTCTAAGACCTATATTTCGACCTATATTAAGGTGGGTATGACAAGATATCAGTTTAAACTTTAGTAAAAAAAGTGCATGGTCTCTCTCTGTGTGTATGTGTGTTTGAGTATGTGTGGGTATAGTGTAGTGTATGAGTGTAAGTCTTAAATTTAAACTGATGACGTATTGCTTTTTCTAATATTTATACTAGAAAAACACATTGACACTAATAAATAAATCCATACAATCATAATACCAGTGATGTCGATTGAACCTCGCAAGTGTGTTAATTATTTTTGTTGTGTTTTTTATTATCTTAAGTATTACCAAACCTAAGAAATGCAAAGTTATATTTCAAAATTTTTGGTACCTTTCAAAAATAATGTAAGTAAGTAATACTATCTTGACAGTTTAAATAAACTAAATCCTAACACTCTCACTCAGTATGCACGCGCCAAAGCATCCTATAATGAAGTACAGAAGAAAAGATAAAACCAAAACAGCAGCTAATTAGGCCCGGCAAAAGCCTTGTGACATCCCAGGAAGGGTTGCACCGATTAACGATTCAAGAGGGAGCGAAACGAGCTCGTGATAAAGTAAAGAGATTTTACCCTGGCTTTTGGGTAAATATGAACGAACTAAGTTCCCCCTGGTGGAATAAAAGTAAAGTAACAGCCTATAATCATCCCACTGCAGAGCAAATGCCTCCATCATTGAATTCAGCTTAACACAGCAACTTGAACTTCATCAAGTTAACACAGCAATGATGGGTGTACTAGCATAATCAAAACGCTTGCCAAATGCGGGTAGGTGATCACAAACCCGAGCAACGTTCGAAAATTCGAAACTTTTACGTTGCCCGACCCGGGGATTGAACCTGGGACCCCGCGGTCTTGGCCCGGTATTTAAACCACTAGACCAACGGGGCGTTGTGGAATACAATAACATTAATATTTTTGAACCATACAGATTGTTCAACTTTGAAAATGTATATATAAGAATTAGAAAGAGTTTTAAGAAGTTTCGGAATTCATACTACACGTCACCTACTTTTGTAGAAACTCATGGAAAACAAGATTTACCTAGTATTTTCTTGTGATCAATAACTTCGTATCCTATTAAATTAGTTAACTTTTAACTCATTCTCAAATACACAAACTTATACTAAGGCTGTTAAGTAAGACCTAGACCACATAAAATATTAGGGGTTAAAATATGAAATTGCCGTTTTATTGTAATAGGTTCTTTGAATTGACATAGAATCTTTATGGTTCAAACTTTTTTCACATGGTTTCTATGATGTTCTTCTTTTAAAAAATGTGAAACATTTGAATATCGACTTTCAATTGTTTTTGTTATTTAACTTAGACAAGAAAGATGGATACTGCAAAAATTCGAGTGATTTTTGAATACGAGTTCCAACGCGGAAGTAACGCGGCAGAAACAGCCCGCAATATCAATGTTGCGTTTGGAGAGGGATCTGCTAATGAAAGCACCGTGCGATTTTGGTTTAAACGCTTTCGTGATGGAAACTTCGACTTGAAGAACGAGCCACGAGGAAGACGCCCACACAGGTGATTAACGATGAATTAAGAGAGATGGTGGAAGCCGATCCTAGTCAAACTACCCAGGAATTAGCGGCATGGTTTAACGTAACCTTACCCACAATATTGACTCATTTGCGTCAAATCAATAAAATAAAAAAATACGAAAAATGGGTGCCTCATGATTTGACTGATGTGCAGAAAGAAACGCGTGTTGAAACTTATGTTGCCTTGTTGAATCGGTACAGAAATTAAGGAATATTGAATCGAATTGTGACATGTGATGAAAAGTGGTTTCTTTATGATAACCGTAAAAGAAAAATGCAATGGCTGACCCCAAGTCAAACGCCACAACAGTGTCCTAAAGCAAAACTTACCAATAAGAAGGTAATGGTAACTGTTTGGAGGTCTCAGTATGGTGTTATTCACTATAGTTCTCTCCGATCTGGTCAATCAATAACGGCAGAAGTCTATTGTGCCGAACTCCGAACAATGTTGCAAAACTAGCAGTAAAACAGCCCCGACTCATGAATCGATCTTCACCATTATTGCTCCATGACAACGCAAGACCTCATACAGCACGAGAAACCGTTTTGACCGTTCAGGAATTGTAATTAGAAACCATTCGACATCCTCCGTATTCGCCAGACCTTGCTCCAATGGACGACCATTTATTTCATGATTTGGACAATTATCTGACAAGAAGTTTTCTTCCCAGGAGGCAGTACAAAATGCTTTCACACAGTTTGTGCAGTCTAGATCCTCAGAGTTCTATCACAAAGGCATAAATGACCTTCCTATTAGATGGCAGCAATGTATAGATAATAATGGTAACTATTTTGATTAAATAAATTTGTTTAAATTTAAAAAATAAACAATTTTGATTTTTAGTACAAATCGGCAATTTCATACTTTAACCCCTATTATAAACACTAGAGAACACTTAATGAGGTTAATTTGAGTATACCAATATGTTTTCATGATCTTTTTTTACGTAATAAGAAAAATCTGTGTCTATTTATAATTAAAGTACTTCTTTCAAAGCATTTTGTCAAACCCTTCATTCGACGCTGCTAAACTTGTCTGCGACATGATTTTAGCACCACTTCACCAGTTACTGCTACTTATTGTATTTTTTATTTATTGTAATTTATTTAAATTGCAGTTTAATTATTGATTAGTTGTTGAGATTTAATTTCGGATTAGGTTACGATGAGACTGAAATACTCTGTAAAAGTCCCTAAATTGATAAACAAAAAAACACATTAAAAGTTCTAATAATATAAATACTAGCTGTTGCCCGCGACTTTGTCCGCGTCAATTTCTGTTATTATGAATGCGATTATTTTTGCAACATTTTTCACTGATGCTTCGCTCCTATTGGTCGCAGCGTGATGTTATATAGCATTAAGCCTTCCTCCATAAATGGACTATCCAACACTAAAATATTTTTCAATTCGAATCAGTACTTCCTGAGATTAGCACGTTCAAACAAACAAACAAACAAACAAAGTCTTCAGCTTTATAATATTAGTATAGATTTCGAGCAAAGTCTTGTGACGTGGCTGGCAACACCGCACTCTTTACGGCGTCTCCTAATTAACATGGAGCCACTCGACGCTGTTTGCGCGCACTTAAGACGGGATGCGTCGGGAACCACACCGTTGCTCCGATAAACGAACAAATTATTCCTTTTTTCTGAACTGGCAATCAATGAAAACAAATATGGCCTCTTTCGAATATTTGCATAGCTTAAGAATGTTTGTCAAGTGTCGCTAGTTTAAGCATCTAAATATAACAGTTGTAATCTTCTGTATACTTAAGCAGAAAAGCTAGCAAGAAATAAAAAGTTAAGAAGTCTTAGTGTCAGTGATGTTACCATTAATACAGCAAAGTAAACAATACTTAAAGGTTGACCATTGATTCCATATAAAAAAACACATCGCCCTCAAAGAAGAACCGTAATTTTGTAAGACGCAATTTGCTAATCTACACATTTAAACCATTACTTAAATTTAAACCATATTTGAACCCATCATAGTTCGTACCACGCCATCACAGTACCTAAATAATTGTACAGCCACCCTAACAAAGTAAGCCTGCATACAGATTGCTAATTTATTCGCGAGCAATTTTATTCAAATTATTTTATGAATAGAACGTCACATTAAGAGTTAAGTTTAGGGCGTATGCTGTTGAGATTACTCTGTTAACAGCTTGGCTGCGTGCCACGTCACTTCAGTAATAATACGGATTGGTACGAAACAGCAGTAGGCTGACTCGGTACCAACTTTAGGTACTGAGTAAATAAACTAACTTCATTAACAAATAACGCGTGTTTCTAAAAAAATATATTTGTTTTACATTTTTTATTCCCCATAATCGTAACTTTTACAGCCTTGATTTCGTTTGGCTCGTTACATGAATAATTATTTATTGAATTTCAAGAAAAGGTTAATCGAACATTTAAGTTAGTTGTGGGCTGTTGCCCACACTACTAATTATACATCAAATAATTAAAATATAAATCACTAAGATCTGATGACCTGGCAACCTTGTTGTTAGGCCTTTATAGTCATTTTTATACTCATTGGATTTACTTTATTTGATATTTTAGCAACTTAATTGCACTTATAATATCAGTATATAAACTTGAAAAATTTTGTCTCAGGCGGGACTTTTTCAAGTTTATATACTCATTGGATTTGCCTGTGACTTTAGCCTAGCAACAGGGTTTTGTCATAAATAAATAGTATTGTGTTTTTTTTGGCAGCCATCACTGCGTTTCATAATATTGTAAAACTTATTTTAATATATTTCTTTGAACTTTAAAACGTTGTCTCTTAAGTACGTCACAATTAGAAAATTAACAAATTTTTACACTTTTAAAAACTTCAATTCATGTTTGTTTACAGATTTATTTAATTTACGCGTAGACGAACATCGAAAATTAAAGTAAAATTAACTATTCAATTTATTAATCATTAGAAAGTTGTAATATATTTTTATAAATAAAAGTATCGGCCTATCTATAATCATCCCACTGTAGTGAAAAAGCCTTCATCATTGAATTGAAATTACAATAGAAATTATGGGTACAAGCATAATTACCACGCTTGCCGAATTCGAGTTGGTGACCATAAACCCGAGCAATATCGAAATTTTGAAAATATTTGTGCCGACCTGGGGTCGTACATATTCGACCGGCATATTTTAATGACTTTTTTATTCAAAAACCACTGTTTAATGTGTATGGATTAGTGAAAATTATTGTATTTATTAAATAAAAAGTATGTGGTAGTCGTAAAATTTTTCGTCTAGTGACAAGTATAAATTGCATATTAGTTCTAAATTGCGTTAGTAATTGGGGTTAAAGTATGAAATTGCCGATTATTTTCCCACTTTTTATTTTGTTTATAGCTCGTAAGTATAGTCATATTATTGCGTAATTCTTTTTGTATTTTATCAAAAACTAAATAAAGTAACTTTTGACCAAAAAAAAAATGCAATACTAGTGCCTATTACTTCAAAGGAAGTCGTTGAAAAGACCCCTTACAATGTGTCAGCTGACCTTCTTGCTTCAATTAAGTATATTTGTATTATATACTTTGATTTTCAGAAATTTAAATACTATAATGCGTAGCTTTATAACCATCTAACTTTCACCTTTCATTGCATCGAAAACGGTTCAGGCGTTTTTAAAAAAACTAAA
The DNA here is from genome assembly GCA_949315895.1 of Anania crocealis. NCBI lineage: Eukaryota > Metazoa > Arthropoda > Insecta > Lepidoptera > Crambidae > Anania > Anania crocealis. The sequence goes on from OX438856.1 coordinate 7,998,141, forward strand.
AAATTGTTAGTATGGAAAAATGACTTTTCTCGATTTCGTCCATACAAAACGGCAATTTCATACTTTAACCCCTAATACGAGCTACAAAAAAATGTGTGGTGGCGGCGACGTGTTGGAGGCTGGCCGCAAATGAGTAAAGCTACTGCATGTAATTCTCCTACCCTTTGGCTTTGGTTAACTATTTTAGTAGAATTGGCATCCGTTTGTCGCTCGTAAAGGTTTCGTTGGACGACGTTATGCAATTTGGAACATGTGACGTGTATGGTAAGCTGTTCAATGGAGACAATAAACGCACGCGCTTATGAATGCAACTTGAAATGTTGTAAGCAACAATATGAATGTAATGTATTCTTCTTAATACAAGAATACATTACATTCAAAAGGACGATTCAGCCGATTCAAAAGGACTTATTCTAACCTAAAATAATAAAAACGTACCATACCAAAATGTAGCTTTGATAGAAATAACGTTATTTGAAGGTTTGAAAATTTGATTACTTGAATAGAATTTTCAATTGCCTTAGATGAGACTCAAACCCACAATCTTTCGCTTTCCGGGCGACTGCTGTATACAGAAGCTACCAAGACTTCACGCTGTAAATGTAACTAATGAAAGTTTATACCGCTTAACTTCTAATTCCCTCTGAAGTTGTCGCTCATGTTTTACATTGCAAATATTTCAAGTATTAAAGTTACGTTTTATATTTAATGTACCCAATTGTTCAAGTAAATAACATCATCAACATAAAATATGTTGTTTAAATTCCCGTCTTAAAAGCTTCATTAAGAAACTTTAGAGAGAATAAGATGTTCTGTGAGATAAGTTTACTTATAAATTAACTACTCTAAGTATACTTAGGTCTACTTACGCTTATTTACAGCATAATTATTTTTTAACGATGAGACGGAATAAGCGCTAGTATCTTCTAGCGCACCTTTCTGGTACACTTTGGGATCTTACTAACGTGTACACAACTTTTAAATATTTTATAGATTGCTTTCGTAAGAAACCAAAACCAAATATTAGTATGTTTTAAACAAGTAGAATTTTTAGATATTAATGGTGCCCTGAAGTAAGATTGCAGCATTTATATAACGCACCAAGCGTGTTAAATGAAGTAATTTTGAATATATTGTATAAAAAATATCTTATTGCATTGTTGTAGGGTACCTACATCTAAAGTTAATATTTTGCAAACTGTGTTAAGCCATTAGTCTATTCCAAGACGAATCGTGCAAATGCGCTAGTTTTGTTGTAACATCCAAAATTCTGTGGACATCTCTAATCTTCAAGTTGTTTTTTTTATTAAATCGGAAACTCTTTTAAAGAGCTCTACTCCTCGTCCGATGGGCGTCTCAATAGGAAACTACTGCTAGAAGAAGACGAGCAGCCTAACTTCAATCGCCAAAATTGATGCTCTCAATGCCGTTAATGCAGTTATTCCAGTTGTGGACATGTTCACAATTCACATTTAGGTATTGCGTCACTAAAATGCCTATACAAATATTAAAGATGCATGCTTCGATTAATGATTTTCTTATTCAGTGATATCCCCCCATGAACGGAAACCAAAATAAGTAGTAGAATTAAAAGCCTCCATTTTTCTAGGATTTCCACTACAACTTCATGTTTAAACGAATACGCGTAGGTATTCAATAGTTTTCAAAACATCTAGAAGGAACGCATTTCTTTATTAAATGTTACGCATTGATTGCTTATTCATCGTTGTGGTTTTGATTATCTTCCATTGTAAATATTTTAAATCTACACTATAAGTAGTGTCCTATTGTTTTAGTGACGAGTTTGTCTGTTGCGACGTATTGTCATTCCTCTTACAAGTGTTTTAATTATTATTTTTTCATTACATATAACTTCCCAAAAAAAGATTGTTTAATGATTCCTACGATACAATATGTAATAGCTACCTATTTAATATTTCTAGAAATAAGATTAAAATCATCTAAATATTCAATTGTTTGTTAAATAAATATATATAATTTATTAGTAGTAACTGTATTTCTAGAAAATAAGAAATACATAAACGAAAATAAAAGACAATGAACAAAAATGATACACCTAACATTATGATTGCACAAATTTGTATAAATGTTTAAAAGTAGTAACAGCCTATAATCATCCCACTGCAGGGAAAAGGCCTCCATCATTGAATTCATGTTACCACAGCAATGATGGGGGTACTGGCATAATCACCACGCTTGCCAAATGCGGGTTGGTGATCACAAACCCGAGCAACATTCCAAAATTCGAAACTTTCTGTTGCCCAACCCGGGGATCGAACCTGGGACCCCGAGATCTTGGCCCGGTATTTAAACCACTAGACCAACGGGGCGAACAAACAAAGTATAAATGTTTATTACTCAATAAATCCAGAACAGCAGAACGGATCTGGATAAAATTTGGCATACAGATAAATAATAATACTGGATAGGCTGGAATAGCAGAATGGCTAGAAGTGCCTTTGGTTCAGTTAGAAATTCACATTTCGATGCGAACGAAGTCGATATAAGTTGTTTATTCAGGTATTTGAAACTTCGTCGTACTGTTATCGAAGAATTGAAATTCGAACAGAAAAGTTTAGAAAGTAAGATAAGTTACTCTTTGAAACACATCACAAAAGCTTAACCGTGCGCAGAATTGTTTATTTTTCAAAACACCTACAACTTTATTTTTAACACAGAACAGATAATCTACGTTTTCTGTTCTGTAATTGTTGATGCGTATGTTTTGTCTATAACTATTTTTCATGAGTGTATCACATTTACGTAAGTTACCTCACTACCCACCAAAATAAGAATTAAGTTAATTAGTTGATCTTCTTATTGTGTGCTATCCTTTAATGATGAGCTGGTTTCAGAATTTTGCACTCTTTTCTGTGATATACCTAGTTATATCAACGAATGTAGTACTGCGTAAAATTAATGTCTGTAAGTCCGTCTCTGAATAATTGTCAGTCTGACAAGTCCTGACTTAATGCTAACCAGGGTGCTGTCTGGAATATGTTTTTATTACTTGCATTGATTTGATAAGTAGCTCTTTTCGAGCATAGTTTCGTACTTGGAAGATAATACTGTTACCATTCTTTAAAGAATCTCTGTTTTATGACTTAAAAAAAATAAAAGTAATATCGTTAAAAATAGAATAGCACCATCGTTTCTCGCTCTACGGTTGTCTTGAGAGGCGATTTAAGAAGTTCTGCCATATGAAGACGTGCAGCGGCTGAATCCATGCTACGATACAGTACCACAATCATTCCAGTAATGATTCTGAAACAATCTGTAACATGTTTTCAGATTTTTTTCAATCAGTCTTTGAACCAGCATCCGCTTCTCTCCCTCATTGGCAACCTCCTCTTGAAACGGCTAGTCATGATATCTTAATATCAAATCTATACTTTAGTGAAAATGAAATTATTAAAGAACTCAAAAGTTTGAACACCTCAAAGGGGGCCGGTCCTGATGGCCTCCCGCCCCTTTTTTTTAAGGCTTCTGCTGGTACCATATGCAAACCACTATACATTATCTATAATAAATGCATGGCTGAAGGCGTATTCCCTAAAGTGTGTAAGCTTGCTAACATAACCCCTATACACAAGAATGGATCAAAACGTGACGTAGAAAACTACCGCCCTATTTCCATTCTCTCCACCTTGTCGAAACTTTATGAAAGACTTGTTCACAACCAAATCTATCCCATTTTACACAGAACTAAATTGAAGAACAACATGGCTTTGTCAAACGTAGATCAACAATAACCAATCTTATTTTGTTCACTAATACACTCTTTGAAGAAGTCGATGAGAGCAATCAAGTGGATGTGGTCTACACAGACTTTAAAAAGGCCTTCGACAGGGTGGACAATGAGATACTCTTAAACAAGATAGCATGTAACGGTATTCGTGGAAATCTGTTGCGTTGGTTTGCTTCTTATATACTAAATAGATCTCAAAAAGTTGCTATAAATGGATATCAGTCAAAAATTACTACGATGACTTCTGGCGTGCCCCAGGGATCAATTCTAGGCCCTTTGTTATTTATACTTTTTATTAATGACATAAAGGAATGTTTCCACAGTTCTAAAATACTGCTATACGCAGATGATTTAAAGTCTTACTCAACCATAAAAAACTTAGAGGATGCCGTGTTGTTTCAACAAGATCTAGACAGATTAAGTACATACTGTAGCAAGAATAAGCTACAGTTAAGTATTGCCAAATGTCATTATATAAATTATACAAAAAAAGATAAACATCGTCCACTTTACCTACAACCTATGTAATATAACCTTAACCAGAGTATCTGACGTGAAAGACTTAGGGATTCAATTGGACTCTAAACTACAATTGAACATACACATTAGTAACATTATCAGAAAGGCTCATAAGATGTTTGGCTTTGTAATAAGGGCATCCGCTGATTTCAGACGTCCCGCTACTTACTTGTATTTATATAAAACTCTAATTCAAACTCAACTTGAATATGCTGTTACCTTTAAGGGATCCCTATTATAAGAAATATGTAGGAGAGATTGAGAAGGTTCAGAATAAATTTTTACGTACTATGCATTATAGATGCCATAAAACTTATTGTTCACGTGACCTACTGCTAACCAAGTACAATGTTATGTCACTTGAAGTCAGACGTAAACATTTAGAAGCAATAACCTTGTATAAAATAGTCAATTATAAGGTGGACTGCATGGAACTAGCCTGTAGCCTATGCTTTGTTGTTCCTAGGAGGGCTCAGGTACGGGCACTACGTGAATATGACCTATTTGCTGTCAACACGTGTCGCACAAACTCGGGCTGGCGTGCTCCTATACGGCGGATGATGCGGTCTTACAATGATAACTTTAATGGTATTAGTAATATTGATATCTTTGCACAAGGTATCGGCCAGTTCAAGAAGTCTTTAACTGAGAAGCTGTTACTGTGAGATCGCTTAGCGTTGTGGAATCATTTACTTTAATTTACTTTGTGTTGAGCAAGTGAGAAAGGACTTTTTATTTTTATTTTTATTTTTTATTTTTATTGTTGTTTATATTTTTATGCTCATTGTTGATCAGTTAAAATCAGTTAAAATCAGTTTTATTTCTGCAAATAGGCTCTCTTAAAGGGATAAGCTCACCTTTGTAAACTATTGTATTGTAACAACTTTTATGTAATTTTGTGCGCAATAAAGAATATACAGGGTGTAAAAAAAGGCTTAACGAAGCCTTAAGCCTCGCATTAGGTTTATCAAACCAAAACGCATGTAACAAAAATAATCGCTGGGAAACGACTTTTTTTTTGAGGCATAAAAAAAATCAAGTATTTATTGCCCGCAATGTATAGCGCGCACGAAGTGCTAGACGAGGTGTTGTGTACGTATGGGCTACGCGGGGCGGGGCGGGGGCAAACGCGGACCGCCTCGCTTTGCCCCTATCGCGTGTACATCGTCTTCGGTTGTAACTTGTAGGCAGGCACAACCTACTAAAATTGCACAGAACACAAATTGCTAAACAAAAGTACCTACTTACCTACTCTTCATCCGTGTCGTCCAGATCAGGCCTCTCCAAATGAACCAGCTGTGGCTCAAACTGTCGACCTCCCATCCCAAACAAACACGCGCCCGATACCGCGTGTTCTGATACACTCTCTCGAGAATGTCTCCTCGCACCGACCGCTGTTTAAGGTCTTCAAACACGTCAATGATTTTTTGACGCATTTCGTCACTCGATGTGCATGGCCGGTCAAAAACTCTGTCTTTCACGTAGCCCCACAAAAAAAAGTCGAGCGGTGTTAGATCTGGTGACCTGGCTGGCCATGCGTGAGGCCCATACCTCCCGATCCAGTGGTCACCAAACAACTCCGTCAGGCGTTCACGTACTGGCCTAACGATGTGAGGTGGTGCACCATCGTGCTGGAACCACGTCTCTCGCAGCTGGGCTAGTGGCATGTCGTCCAGAGCCTCCGTCGTTCCATAAAGACGCAATGCTTCGGATGCATTGCCATGAGCCATCCCATAGCAAAACACCATGTTCACAAACTCACGAGCACTAAACTGATGCCAAGGCATTTCTAAAACACTTCACTGTCACGGAAGTCACTGAAAAGATAACTGAACAACAACAAAAAGCACGCGAAAACAGAAAATTGCGATTTGCTAGCGCATTCGATGACGTAAAAAACCGAACGAAATACATTTCAAGTATGATTTTTGCTTTTGATTTCGCCGACGCCGACAAACGCCGGCCTTGCGGCCGGCGCTCGCTGTTTCCTATTGGCTCGCGCGCGCGCAGCATCGCTTGCGGCGCGGGGAAAGCCCCCGCTCCCCGCGAATCTGCGCTAGCTGCTCTAATATTTTTAACCGACTTATAATGATTGCTATTTTCTTTGCTAAGGATTTTGATCAAAGGGACATGAATGAATTGTTTGTTTAGTAGGCAGTCATACCATGCTCAGTACATTTTATCATTTGTAAGTATTATTTTAAACCGAAAAAAGAAGGAATTCAGTCAAATGGCGGTACTAATACAGCCTTACAGCTTTATTTTTGTTTTAGTACATTTAAATCGAAAAAAGTATTCGCTAAAATTTGCAATTCGTGATTTTTTGTATCTCAAAGAAGCCATTTGGTTGCTTACTGTAGTAAATAGTAATTAGAATGGTAAAAAGAAATTCAAAGAACATTAATGTTGTTTTTAGTTGAGTTTAATTTTACGAAAGAAGAAACCTTATTGCAATTGTACGGTTTAAATGAAGATCGAATGCAAAATTGTTGATAAAACTACACAGATAGCAATTGAAATGATATGAAACTTTATTTTATTGTCGGATTAAATCTTAATGCCTAGCTATAAATTAACTAAACCAATCATTTAGATGGAATGTTGCTAAATCCTTTAATGCAGGCGTTTTCATCAACAGGACTTGAATCTTACGTATTATCCATTTTTCAGTAACTTATTAACCGATGGAACTGTAAAGTACTCATTACTCGTATGAAACGAAAAAAAATCCTAAGTCATGATGTGGTATTACGCTACGCCTCATTTGATGTTAGTTTAATCGACCAAATTATCCGAAAATAAAGCCAGTAAAGTGTAATTTGTGAAACTGTAGTGGGTGTAGGTGGTACGAGGCATGTCTTAATCTTCTAATGGTTAAAGTGTAGGCTTTTGATCCTAAGGTTCGATGTTCGAATCCTAGGCTGGCAACGCAAACAAAGTCAGAAAATCACCTACCTACTTAATGTATCAATAAGTGATGATTATGTAAATGTATGAGTATGTTGTAACGTTTGTGTGAAATGTACTCACAATGCTGTGTAGTAAATAAATAATGAATCTACCTAAAGTTAGATTCATTAAAATGTCAACTTATTTACTAGCGAGCTACTTTTAACTCCCTTCCGAAATTGTTCGGTTATTTAGTAGCGTTAGAATGATTGCTATCTGTTTTGGTAAGGATTTCGATCAAAGGGACATGAATGAATTGTTAAGGCATACCATGTTCAGTACATTTTATCATTTGTAAGTATTATTGTAGTACCGAAAAATTAAGAATTCAGTCAAATGACAGTACTAATGCAGACATACAGATTTATGTATTATGTGAATTTTTGTATCTCAGAGAAGTTATTTTCTTGCTGACTGTAGTAATTAGAATGGTGAAAAGAAGTACTAAGAACCTTAATGTTGTTTTTAGTTATGAGCTTAATTTTACGAAAGGAGAAACCTCATTGATATGCGCGTAGGTTTGCGTTCGAAAATGTTGCTAAACCTTTTTAGGTAGGCGTACAGGACTTAAAATTTCCGTATCCCATTTACTTAAGTAAGAGAAAAAAGGTAAACGTAAGAGTTATGGTAAGCTCGTTGTGAGAGTAAAATAATTTGATAGCTTGTTGATTCGTGTAATCGACCGAATTATTCAAATTAAACTAGCAGCTTACAAATTGTACGGTTTTAATGAAGGTCGAATGAAAAATTGTTGATCAAAGTAGGTTACACAAATAGCATAGCAATTGAATTGATATTAAACTTTATTTTTGTTTTTGGATACGAGCTTAGTTATAAATTAACCAAACCAATCATTTGGATGGAATGTTGCCAAATCCTTTTATGCATCTGCATGCAGCCTGCGCGTTTTCATCAACAGGACTTGAATCATACGCATTCAGTAACTTATCAACCATTGGAACTGTAAAGTACTCATTACTCGTATGAAACGAAAAAAAAAACTTAAGTCATGATGTGGTACCTACTACGCAACGGCTAAAGCCCTTTTTGGATGTTAATTTAATCGACCAAATTATCCGAAAATAAAGCCAATAAACTGTAATTTGTGAAACTTGAGTAGGTGTAGGTGGTAAGAAACTACGAGGCATGTCTTAATCTTTCTAATGGTTAAAGTGTAGGCTTTTGATCCTAAGGTTCGACGTTCGAAACCTAGGCTTGCAACGCAAACAGAGTCAGAAAAATACCTACCTACTTAATCTATCAATAACTGGTGATTAGTTATTTTGTTAGTTCATTAAAATCAGGATCAAGTGGTAAAGTCAGCAAGCCGTTCATTTAACTTTTCGAAGAACGACACAACAGCACAGCTACCAGCTGATCGTGCGGGGTGCGGGCATTGAACGAACGTTCATCGACCTCAACGCAAGCGTTACACAGCGAGTGCGCGCACACAACGAAGGACATTCGTGGTTGTGTGCGTGCGCGCGGTTTATTGCGGGTTGCTCTCTAAAAAAGTTTTGTTACAACAAACAGAAGATTTTCATGCAAAGATCTTGAAAAAAAAACTTTCACTTTGACCCTAATTATCTCAGGAACTATTCATTTCCCAGGTATGGTTTCCTGAAAAAAAATATCCTACAAATGAGTAGAATATGTGGTATTCGGCTTCGTTAAGCCTTTTTTTACACCCTGTATATATAGGCCCCTGGAGGCGCTTTTACACGTCCCAGTATTTAACCTACCACTGCTTCGGGACAAATGTGGGCTAGTGCCGAGAAGAAGCAGCGCAAGAAACTCGGTCACTATTGTCAGCCTCTTTTAAATAAACATGTTTACATAAGATATATGCCAGTGCGAGCTGATACAATTTAAAGCCAAACGTTCCTATCATTTATATAATCATCAACAGTGTAATAGCCCTTTTTCATTAAAACAACTTTGATATATGATTCGAATTTATGTACAGGGAGGTCAGCAATTGACAGTGGTAATTTGTTGAAAATACGGATACAATTTCCCATGAACGAATTACCTACTTATCGCAGTCTGAATCCTGGAACGGCAAGTTTATCTTTATTTCTGGTATTGAAATTGTGTACGTCACTATTTTTGACAAAAAATTCGAGGTTTTTACGGACGTACATAATGTTTTATAAAATGTATTGAGATGCAACTGTTATTATGTTGATCTCTTTGAATAGCTCTCTTAGAGTGTCACGGGGTCTAAGGCCGTAAATAGCCCGCACAGCACGTTTTTGCAATACAAAAATAGACTCAACATCTGCCGCTGAGCCCCATAACAAAATTCCGTATGACATTATACTGCGAAAGTAGCTAAAATATACTAATCTTGCCGTTCCAACATCAGTCAATTGTCTTATCTTTCGCACAGCATAAGCAGCAGAACTAAGTCTTCCAGACAGAGACCTGATATGAGTACCCCATTGCAGTCGAGAGTCTACAGTTATACCTAAAAAGGTAGAGGAGTCTACTGTGTCTAATGGCTCATCTTTTACAATAACATTTGTGGCGGAAAACCTTACATTAGGCAAAGTAAATTTAACACATTTTGTTTTTCTTGCATTAAGCAAAAGATTATTCGTAGCAAACCAATGCAATAATTTAGAGAGGGTATTGTTAACAACGTCAAATGATAAATCGCCCCTCTTAATTTTAAAAATCATTGAAGTGTCATCTGCAAACAATACCATCTCACAAAGATTATACATATAATATGGAAGGTCGTTAATGTATATTAAAAATAGCAAGGGTCCTAATACTGATCCCTGAGGGACACCCATGATAAGGGCCGACCCTGAAGACTCAGTTCCATCAATGCAAACTTTTTGTGTTCTACCTGTGAGATATGAGTTAATTAAATCTAACGAATCATTCGAAACACCATAATGTCTGACTTTTTTAATTAACGTTTTATGGTCCACACAATCAAATGCCTTTGACAGGTCACAAAAAACACCTATAGCATCTAACCTACTCTCCCAAGCATCGAATACGTGTTTTAGAAGTGCTACTCCCGCATCAGTGGTATTTCTACCTTTCCTGAATCCATATTGATTGTGATGTAATAATTTATTCAAACTAAAGTGCGATAAAAGTTGACTAAACATAACTTTTTCAAATATTTTACTTAGTACTGGCAAGATAGATATTGGTCGAAAATTAGCGGGATCACATTTCTCGCCGGATTTAAATAATGGAATAATTTTGCTAAACTTCATTAAAGTTGGAAACTGTCTATCATCAATACATTTGTTGAAAATTATTGCGAGATGAGGGGCTATTGAATTTATAATTGTATTGATAATATGAACGGAAATTCCCCAAAGATCTTCAGTTTTTTTCATATTCAATTCTCTAAAAGTTTTTATAATTAAATCAGGGTTTATATGTCTAAAATTAAATGAAAATTTGCACTCATCGACAGCCGACTTGAGAAGGGATTCAGCTAGATCAGTGGAAGAAGCAAGCCCTTCAGTAGTGGAGGAAACTATGTTTGAAAAAAAATTCTCAAATGTATTCGCAACCTCTGTGCTCGTGTTTATTAACTTATCCCCTAATTTGAGAGAGTAAGCAGGATTGCTTGGTTTTAGTCTACATGTTTCTTTATTTATAATATTCCAAGTAGTTTTCGCTTTATTTTTGGAAGCCGAAATTAAATTATGAAGATAAATTGACTTTGCTTTGGCGCATACTATTTTAAATAATTTGGAGTATTTTTAACATGGTCTATAATGTTGTGGTTTTGAGATTCAGCTTTTAGACTATATAAATCATATAATGTTTTTCTACTTTTGTAAATACCAGGTGTAGCCCATTCATTAAACTTACAATTCTGTTTGTTGATTTTTACTTTTTTCTGCTTAAAATGATTATCAAATTCATTTTTTACCAAACCAAAAAGGCTCTCATATAATTGATCAACTTTCTGACTACCAGGCTTTAGTAAATTAACACCATTTTAAATTTTTGCTTTAAATCTGTCTATTTTATTAATAGTAACCGGCCTATACACATAATCTACTATGTTTGGAACATGATGGTGCTCAAATGATGCTTCCTGACCACTATGGTCTGAAGTTAGACAATTCAATATGTTTTTTTTAACACTTTAACATTACAAAAAATATTATCTAAGCAAGTAGCCGACGTGGGCGTTACCCTGGTAGGTTCATTGAAAAGATTTATTAAATCATATGACTTGAAGAGATTAAGAAATTGAGTGGACGTTTGTGTGTCTTCTAATATATTAACGTTGAAATCACCGCATACAACTACTTTTTTACACGATTTTGATAGCCTTCTCAGAGCCTCATCCATAGTGGATTCAAAAATATGGTAATTAGATTTGGGGGGGCTATACACGCTAATTATTATAAATTGACTGATTTTATTAGTAACCTTGTTTCTTTGTAATAATTTTCACTTAATTAATTAATTTTTATGCGTTAGTCGGCAGCTAGCGATACTTATAATTATTGTATTTAAGTCTACTAATACGAGAATAGCGTCGTGGGCTGCATAATTGTTTATTTTTACGTTTAATTCTTTTATTTTATTATATTTCATATTTGTTTAAGAGGCTTATGTCTAGACATGTATAGAGCTAGACTTCTAGAAGTGGACTGATGTCGTCTCGACTGATGATGTTGAAACCTTGGTTAAATGAATTTCAAGGGATAGAAATCTAATGTAGATGTAATAAAGCGACCATTAATAATTGAAAGTGGTGTGAGTAATAAACTTTAGATGGCGTCCTCGGAATACAAAAAATGGTCTCTATAAGTCTTAACAATACATAAAACTATCTTGATTCTAATCGACTGACAAGAAATTGTCAAGTTATCACGAAGTGTGAGCAGCAAAAACAATTTGCTAGACACGCCAGGTGTGCATTGTAATAGGAAAAATCTAAAAAAGTCATGAAAGATATCGAGAAGCCGTGCAGCCGAGCCGACGACTCCATTCTTTACGCCTGAAGCATCCTGATTGTAAGCTAAACCCGTAGGGTTGCTAACAGTAACAGTGCCTTACATTTTTTAGTTATGATTTGAAAAAACATTTATTACAAAAGAAGGGAGATAAGAATCAATCAAAAAAAAATTTTTAAGCCACCAAATTTTGGATTTTCTAGATTGGCACGTACTGAAGAAATATTTTTTTTGTAGCCTGTTCAGTGCAGTCCATTTTTTTTATCACTATCAAACAAAAAAATAGGGAATCCACTCATTGCAGTAAAAAGTTATGCGTGTTTAAAAGAACGCATAGAATCGAGAACGTAGTCTTATTTTTGTCGGTTGAAATACGTAGATTGATAGACGTATACGTAGACTTGGATTTATAGGTATCTACTTTATTTCAATTCTCGAGAGACAAAGTTTAAGTTGCTATCGGTGTACAACTTCAATTTCTGAATAACGCTCCCGAATAAACTACACGACCCTCGTCATTGGTTTTGAGCTAAATCTGCGTAGTCAGTATTTCGTAAAATGTAAACTGAATTTTCTTTCAGTGAATAGTAAAAACAAAAGTGTTCTTTTTTTGACGCATTCACGCACAATATACACACATTATTATACATACTCTATTTTCCTTATAAGTTAACGCTAAGAGCGAGCCATCCCTAACACGAGTATTTTTATTATTACTACCTGGAGACGTCTCATAACATACATTTGTAAAATACCTTTTGGAAAATAAAAACATTTTGATTTGATTTTGATTTCTTGTATAGATTCAGTAGAAATCAGCAATATCAGCATTAATATCAAGCTTATAACATCCCACAGTTAACGTAGCTGCCTGCACATTAGACGTATACGTTGTCGCTGACACATACCTACCTATTAATATGAATTTTATTATTTTTAATGTGAGTTTGTAGTGGCAACCCTTGTTCAAGACGCGCAAGTGCACCTCACGCGGCCATATGACGCCGAATAAAAACACTTATGCAGCGCGGATTCGAGCATTGAATGCGATGGGGTTGTTATGTTGTTCAATGAAGATCGGAATGCTTTTTAATAAAAATCTTTTTAAAACTGAAGTGTATTGATATTGAGATCTGTTTGCGGTATCTTCGATACTTTAAGGATTACGTGAATTATACCTATATTAGTTTAATACATGTACAGATCTGAAGCCTTCCAAACATAAAATGAATACGAAAATAATAAAGAGGCTTTAGAAGAGGGTGGCGGTAAAAGATGTTTGGCTAATTGTTGAGTGAAATAAGTAAAATCACGACGTCAAAATTAAATAAGTGAGAGTCTACGGCTAGTAAAGAACCTTTTATTAAGAGGATTGTACAGAAGGGATTTCAATCGCAATGGTGGACTTAATACGCTGCTACTTGTCTTCTTCTGACAGTTTTCTTTAGTCGCATCTTACTACACCCATACACACATGAAACAATGAGAGGTGTTGCTAATTCCAATTTGTGTCAAGATATGTCAATAAAGACCAGTAAAATAGGAACCTTGTAGCACAAATTCCATAAATTCACATAAGGCAGGCCTATGAAGGTTAATGGCTCTAATAATATTAAAGTAACAGCCTATAATCATCGCACTTCAGGGAAAAGGCCTTCATCATTGAATTCAAGTTACCACAGCAATGATTAATACTGGCATAATTACCAGGCTTGCCAAATGCAGGTTTGTGATTACAAACCCGAGCAATGTTCGAAAATTCTAAACCCCTAGGTTGCCCTACCCGGAGATCGAACTCGAGACCCCGAGTTCTAAAGCACTAAACCAACGGGGCGTTCTAATAATAACAACGAAATATTTGTAACTACTCTACCTGCTTAGCTCACCTACAATAAATTTACAAAAAATATAAGAATATTAGCCGCACTGCATGTCAAACAAAGCTCAAGTCCTATATCTTGCCATAATAATTTATCGTTCATTAATTGCACTGGATAAACATACTACCATCCTTCCGTTGACCCTTACCAAAACATTTGTAATTAGCCGTATCTTGACCACAGACGACGGACGACGGTGACCAATTATTTCGATGCGTCTCTCAGACAGGACCTTAGATGTGGCAGACGAAAGGTTTCCAAGTGTTTGTTTTGACGTAAACAGGTACCTATTTAACTGGGCGTTCAAGAATGGTTTAGAGATTGGCTTTTATTGTTTCTAAGTCAGCCCAAACTTTAAGTTGATTGGTTAGCTTGTCTGGTCGAGTAAGATAAGAGCCATATTTAAGATTGACGTAGTTTTACATAGATATACCTTCTATTAGCCTGCAGCTTTAATTAAATGTCTACTCATTTGATGATTTGATGGGTTAGTTTTAGGTATTCATAGTTTAATCAAAATGTAAATTAGATAAAACGGGCCAATAGCAAAAATCTTTGTTCTGCTGATGCTTCGAATAGGTCTCGATTAGTCATGAACTGCATTACAATAGATTTGAAGTACTTACATGACAAGATGTGTCTATCCGTCGAGCAGTTTATTTATTTAACTATGTACTATCTTTTCACGCTTAAACTGCTAAAAATATAAGAAGTTTGAGTCCCGGGAAAGGATGGATGAATTTTTATATGAAGAATGAATAATTTGACAACAGATTTAGATAAATATGACAAACAAAGACATACGATAGAACCCAATTCCATTAAGACGAAGTTGCAGGCAGACTGTTTATAATTTAATTTTATTAATAAAAGTGATCATAATTGGAAGATAGAGAAGGGAAAAGAATAAGTAAACTTTCTTTTTGGAAGAGACTTTCAACAAGAATGATAAAACCTCAGGTCCACTACCCAAAGAAGGAAAGTAAAAACTGGACCCTATTACAGACTATGAAGACTCCACTGTCCCTCTGTCTGTTACGTCTTTTTTCAGGGTTTTTCCCTTGCATTGTGCATCTACAGTCTACACTAACTAAAAATTTGTTAACTTGTTATTAGTTAGTGGTGGTGGTGGTTAGATAGTATTTTATTGATGTTAAAAGCATGATTATACAGTAAAAAAATGAAAACTTTCACATTTTTATGGTGCCCCTTTATACAGGTGACTTTTTCATCACCGTCAATTTTTTTATAGGCGTTAAGTATCGTATTTAGAGCCCATTTATGAAATACAAAATGTAGGTCAAGTTTTCAGCCGAAAATATTTTTCGCAACATTCTTTTAAATTTTTACGGTTCTAAGCCTGTGAAGGTATAAAGGGAAAATTAACAACTTATGAATAGTATCGTAATGAATGATGCGCATCGCGTAAAAAAGTGTTGCCACGAGGACGTATCAACAATTTTAGATTTTTGGCAGACATTTTCTAGGTTTATCTTGACATTTTTGTACTGGGCTATACCAAAAGAAATATTCAAAGATTATTTATTCACTGAGACCAGGTAGATACGGTTTAGTGATGTTATAATAAACTAAGTGCAGCTTATCTCACCAGCATAGCCAGTGTGTGATAATATTAGTAATTTTTTTGACAAACACTTAATACAATTCCATTATAAATGTAATTTCAACCCAGTCAATTTTCATACAATAAGATGGTTCAGACTTGAAACATAATGTCAATTCATAAACAGTCATTATTGTCTATTTTTATCGCAATACATACTATATCTATCAAAATTTACAATTTAAATAATCCTTTAAATAATATAAATATTTGTCAACCAATAATATAACTAATCAAATCTAAACAGTTTTCTATTAAACAGATTTCCATTTAACAAACACATACAACATACCCACGTCATTTGTTTTTTGTCTCGAAGTTTGTTGTATTAAAATTTGGATGGTGATAAAAATTTCACCTATATTATAAATAGCAGTATTCAAGAAGCAGATGTTTAATTTATTTATTTATGACCAAAGATAGTCAAGGTGTTCATTACGATAATTGATAATTTTATTTGACTTGTGAACATCTGTTTGTTTATATCTGGACTTGATTATCACCACCTTTTGAATGAATTTAACTTGATCTTATTGATTCCTTTTAACACAATGTCCAGAAAAGAATAAAGCATTGAAGTGGCGGTAAGGCGTGGCAAATCTGGCGAAATCAAACTTTCGAGAAGTTGTTTCGAGAAATAAAGTTTTTTGTATACTGTTAAATGTAACAATATATTAATTGTATTATAACATAATATTTCATTTTACATAAAAAAGTGGTAGGTATTACAAAATAGGTACACAATCAGTGACAAAAAACGTTCTCATCAGATCGTAGAAAATATTTTCTTCTACATTGATCCGTCCAGGAACAAGCACCTTGAAATTCTACTATCTCAAATTAATGGTATTTTTCCGCTTCTTCGATTAAGCTTTGTGTAACTTTACTGTTATTTAGGTGTAACGTTTTAACTTGCCATTAGTAGCTGCAGACTAATCTAACTTCGATCGCGGCTAAAACCGCTTGTTTTCGTTACATCTGCATAATCACCGCGGCATAATTGATTTGCATCGACTTTGAAATGCGGAGTATTTGCACTGACTACGGCCAAATTACAGATTATAAACATAGGTAGTTTACAATCGAAATCGCATTACATCAAACACATACAACATACCTAAAAAAAATTAAAATGAGTCATATATAGCTTAAAAACTATTTTTATGCAATTGAATTGCTGGTATAAACTGAAAATACAATTTCTATATGCCAAACTACCAAATGTTTCTTTCGAATCAAATGTCTCATTAAAGAAATTCAAACAAACCTACTTACTTTAATAATTTAAAATAAATCACATTAGTCCCGCAAAGATAAGTAATGCAGCGTTATTAATGTTTCAAAATTCATCAAAACCTAAAGAATTATTTAAATTATGCAGAAGGGATGCCATGTAAAAAAACTAACGAATTTAAACAGTGGGAAAGTGCACTAATAGAGTTCCACGGATCCTTAAAAATTAGTGCCTTCTCCGGTTATTATGACTGAAAAGTTCCCAGCTAACTGTAAGTTGTGCGTCTGCGGGGAAGTTCGCTGAGCATAATAAATTCTTGCTAAAAACCGAGTTTATTTTCTATAGCGGAGTAAAAATAAATAATCGCGGAGAGAAAACTGTGTAGCTGAAGTACTTTTCGTGGCATTCAATATTTTTTGGAAAACATTTAAAATATATTTGTTTCATGTCTCGTAGATTGTTGTTATTTGTTTCATGTCCGTTAGTTAATATTTGGATGGTGATTTCAATTTCCTGTATAATAACATCAAGCCGATACGTGACGAATACCGCTGTTTTTTTTTGTTAAACACTGATTCAAAATTTGTTTATTATTCCCGTTAGTTAATATTAAAGTTTAAAATAATACCTCCGCAAAAAAGATATGTTAATGTTATAGTAAATCTCATCTTCTTTTTGTCCGTTGATAAGTAATAATTATACTTACCAGACATAAAATTTCAAATTGACTAACAATAATTTTCTGAATTTCAAACGATTGTCCCAGTTGGTTTAATATCATTTATGAACAACTAAATAAAAGTAAAGGTCTGGTTTCAAATATTAGCACAAGCTAAAGAACGGACCGTTAACTTGGAATCTATTCTATTCGTTTATTAATTCAGTTTGTAGTTAACAAAGGATTTAATTAACGGCATCAATGTCGTCCCTTTACGAATAGTTTCTACAAGATTTGCTTATATAAAGTTATTTCATTTGATGGCTTTGAGCTATGAGCGGTAGTATATTATGTTCTTTGTGTGATGTGATAATACGAAGAAAACACTTCTAAAACATCTCCATTTTTCTTATGAAGACTAACAACTTGTACATTAGGACTAATCGATAAATTGAGATTAAATTTTCAGCTCTTACATAAAATTTGGTATTAATAATATTTATTATTTTACCTCTAATGTGTTTTACCAATAGGAAGTTGGTTCTACTGTATCTTGTTGAAGGTACTGTCTGATAACGTTTATTCATTCAAAAAACGACGATCTTTTGTTTTGTTAAATATATTAAATTAACACATTACACATTTTCAACAAAGGGAAAATAAAAAACTTATGAATAGTATCGTAATGAATGAATGAGATGCGCAACGCGTAAAAAAAGTGTTGCTATAGGCGGCCGTACCAAAAATTTTAGATTTATGGCGGACAGTTTTTAAGTGTTTTATCTTGACATTTTTGTACTGGGCTATACCAAAAGAAAAAATACGTCATTTGCTTTTTGTCTCGTGGATTGATATACTAAAATTTGGAAGGTGGTTAAATTTCATCCTGTAGTTTAGAATAAATGCTTATAAAAATTAAGTACATGTAGTTCGAATATTGACTTTAATTTCTATAATAGGTTTTAATGAAAGTTTGACTTGTATCAAATCATAAGTACCTACCCCTCATAGTATTTACTTGTTCAGTGGTACATACTCCTAGAATACATGTATTTAATATTAAAACTATCGCATTGCTACTTGGACCAGATCCCAATACGTTACTTTTGACACTTGGTGTGGCCACGGGAGGGCCGCGGTCACTCCGAGACGCCGCTTTGACTGACAACCGCCTCCCCAGGGCTCTTCGCGTGACGGAACACGGTATAACAGATGAACACCTCTCTAAACCTGCAATAATTACTAAGCTTCTTACACCTGAGGGTGTAATTCAACGCGCATTGCAAGTGTAGTGATCATTTGGAGCTGATGAACCGATATCAATTTAATAACAATCTTATATATATATATATATATATATATATATATATAAGATTGTTATTAAATTGATGACAATGACATTTAAGACGTCAAAATCAATGACATTTAAGACGTCAAAATCAAATACTATAGGTACTGGGCATTTCTGGAGCGATACGAAGTTCGCGGGGTCAGCTAGTTTCTATAAAAAATCTGGTTACTCAATGTCCAATTAGTTGTCAAAATTTTTATTGACGTTAAAGATCATACCGAATACTTACAGCCATGACACATGTCCACGAGTACATAATTTGAAGTTTGGTTTTTCCTGCTGTTTAAAAATAATATAATATATTAATTGATTACGGTATAATAAGGCCCACATCTCGGGTTTACGGCTTAGTCCCCGGGTCGAGCAGCAAAAAGTTTTAAATTTTCAAACATTGCTCGGCTTTGTAATCACCAACCCGCATTTGGCAAGCGTTATACTTATGCCAGTACCTATCATTGCTTTGGTAACTTCAACAATATTTGTCCTTAATTTATTCAAAGTTTTAATGAAGAAAAATTTTCAAGCTATTAAATACAATATAATTATCATATTGTTTGTTAGTGTCATCACTCGCGACTTTCGCTCTTCTTATCACATCAATTCAGATGCAAGGTTTGCTGTGCAAATAATTTTGTGGTCATTAAAACCTGCATCTATTTGGTTTCAACGCGATTTAAAACAAAAAGAACAAAAATGACACTTGTTTGTCAACATGTCAGCAGTAGTCGTAGAAGAAACCCAAGAAACTAAGTTAATGGCAGTAGCACTGAGCAAGTAATCACGCAGTAGTAAACCTCTGAAAGTTACGCTTTCGTAGTAACTTTAATTAAAAATCTGCTACTCAGTTTTGTGCTGCTATTGTGCTAAGCGTAGAAAGGCAAAAGAATTCTATTCAAGATGAAGAAGTATGTAAAGTGCATACTTATTGTTTAATGTTAAAATCTCGGTTAAAACTTTTTTTTTACCTATTTAACTACGCCACACTCATAAATTTGATATTATATTTCAGAACGTTATCGCCTAAAGAAATAAGTCAGAAGCGATTTGCAAAAAAAAAATTAATGAAAATTAAACTGGATGAACGCAATCCAACTGATAAATGTAATAAAGAAAATGAACTACTTCAATATCCTATTGAACCTAAGACTTTCAAGATACATGACAGAACTATTCAAGATTTTGGAGTAAGAAATCCTTTTGACATACCAAATCATCAGCGCATTTTTAGCAAAAGTCGAGGATCATTAAAACATAAGCCAAAACCTTTTATAATGACCGAAGCAGAACCACATACCATTTGTGACGTGGATCACACTTTCTACAAAATAATAGAAGGCAGGCCATTACGACAGTTCGATGACATCAAAGTTTACATGAGAAACATTAGAGATATAACATTATTTAAAGCGAATGCTGCATATTTGAAAGACCAAGTAATTCAAGTGGATACCTCTTTCGCCTTTGAATACAACGAATATAAATCAATCAATCAACTTTACATAAAATTTAAAGAATATTTTGTCCAATGCGCTAAAGAGAGTTACAATAGAGCAAAAAACATTCAACAATTGGCTGAAGACAAATCCCAACAATTAGATGCTGTAACAGAGGAACTAGAGTCACTTTGCTTTAAATATGTAGCTGTTAGGAATAAGTTAGGGGTTCTTATGATAACTTTTGAAACGCTATCAAAGTATTGTCATTTTCTCAATTCTTTGTCACCTTTATGGTGGCGCGAAAAAAATTGTCAAGGATTTTATGAAAAAAACCTATCAACCAAAAGTTCAGAATTTAAACCAAATGTGAAATTTCTTACGTCTGATTACGTTAAACCAAAATTATTTTTTACGAAACCAAAACAAATAAGCCTTATATTTGATAATTTAAGTCGTCAATGTCTAACCTATATGCAAATCGAAATTTTTGCCTCAAGTCTTGTAGCTTCTGTGGTGAAGAGCAGAAATTATCTGAAGGTACAAGTAATGGAAGAAATTGATGAAATGGAAGACATGGTCCGAACGTATAGGGATCACGTTAGATTTATGAAAGAAAAGGAACAAGAATTCAAAATCAAATTCGAAAGGGTGTTGGCAAACGAATTTCAAACATTGTATGCCTCGTACGATGCTAGCAAACTGTTCACTTGTCTCCAGTACACGAATACTCAAGTATTTCACGGACCTGAAGATCCTAAGGACAGTATAACGACATTGATGCTCCATTTAGAAAAAGATTACATGGAACTAACTTCTGCACTAGACAACCTGAATCAGGATGTTGTCAAGGAAGCGACTAACGACTTTTTCTCTGAAGACTTGAAAATGATGAGGCGAGCACACCAAGCGCAAAGAAATCTTAAGGAATGTGATATACTAAGTAAGGCTTTGTATGCAAGTTACGAGCCACCGAAATGGAGATATAATAAATAAGGCGTCGGATAAAGTCTAATATAAATTTTAATAAGACTCGGAAAATAAATGTTTTAAGCAAAAGCAAGTTTCAATCGAGAGATTGGATGCTTGTGTAATTACAGTTTTCTATTTACGGATGAAAATGGGTTTATTAGAGCGCTTGGAGATGTTTCAAATGGCTTGACTTTGCGCATTTCTGCCCGGGGGCGGATTATTCCAAATGTAATTATCATAAGTTAGGCGTGCGGGTGGTTCCGCGTTACGGCGGTGGCTCGCGGGACCAAACGTTTGCTCTCATGAATACCTTACCATAACAGACGAAGCTGCACCGTAAAAGCAACAATGTAAATTTAATCTTGATTGTAGATGTAAATATAACGTCTGGGTTTACCTGTAGGGGCGGACTTTTAGCAGCATTTCCTTTGTAAGAAAACGTATTACGAAACGTCGGGATGTGGATGGAAACGACTGACTGTAGTCACTTTTAGTTTTATTATATTTTTTAGTTTCTTGTTAGATGTTAATTGTAAATAAATAATAACATATTACTTTCCAGTGAAATTTTAGTAACTGTTAAGTTATTATATTGTATTATTTTGTCTACGATAGAAATATATTAATTTATGTTATACATTAATAACTTACCTACATGAATAGGTATTTTGTAAGTACTATAATTGATTATTGAGAGAAGGTTTAAAGGTGAATCATGTACTTTACTTATCATCAGAGACATCTCTCAAATATACTTAGATATCTGATTATTCGTAAACATCAGTGATGTGTAAGGAATATCTGTATTTAAACGATTAAAGCGCCGCACCCGGCATGCGAGGAGATACGGGTTTGAGTCTCGCCTAAGACATTATTTTTCAAGTTCAAATACTGATATTATAATGGGGACTAACGTTTCTTTGCTCACCAGTTGGCGCCACTGTAGACTGAGGTCCGGAGGTATAGCTACCAAAGGCGATTGGCGCCGAAACAAAGTATTATATCTTGAATCTAATTAAGGTTATATTGTTTATAAATAACTATCTTGATATCAACAAACTAACTTCTGAAATAGTTGCTCTTGAGGCCGCCTATATTTGCGCTTTTTCTTAATTCCGCTTTTAAAGCGTTCACATTAATCGCCAAATAATCCATATTTGCGATATTTTACGAAGGAGATCACTTTCCAGCAGGTAAATTAAAGAAATTATAATTTATGCAACAAATTCCGCTAAAACCAGTACAAAGTGAATGATATTGGACCTCACGCGACACTAGCGCCTCTAGTGGCAAATTCACTAGCGATAGCCCCCATTGCAATTTAACTACTTAAAATATCATATAAAGCAGTGAGCAATTTCATATCAGCAACATGTTTACCACACAACGCGACACTGCTTGACATACAAAAAACATACACAAGCGGAATATTGTCTGTTAGAATCGCATATAAAGTCGTCAGAGATTGTATGCTAGGAAATGCATTTTCAATTTACATAAGTACACTAATAATTTAATTGCTAAAATGTAGTCTACAAAGTGAGTACGAGCACCTTTTTTAAACGTTCCATTGAAATAAAATATTTAGAGTAATTCAATATTAGCAATGTCAAACTTAAAGTAACTTTAATTTCGCAGTAAACAGCTTTCGGAAATTTTTATCCACTTACATTTTAAACTATCTATGTAGCATGCTTACGCGTAAGTAGCGAATTTCATTAGATTCGGTTTATTGGAAAATTATATGCTTGAAAGTCTGAAAAGCAGTGCGTCGCTAACGTTATTAATAATAAACGAAATTCAATCACGACACAAATTGCCCTCAAATATAGCTATAGCATCTATATTGCTGCTGTCTCAATGAAAATTGAATAATCTCGTTTGATTACAACGGGGACAAAAAGTTCATATTGTGTCAATTTAACTTCTAATCACTTTTTAAATACGTTACAGAGAGCGCGTGGCTGATCAGCGAATAAATTTGAATCTATTAACAAACTGATTTGGCTCCGCCCTATTGACGAGTCGAGGGGAAACGAATTGATTTCGTAACAATATTCTGAGCACGGAGTAAGTTTTACAGCTGAACAGTGTTTACCCTTACGTTGCATTTAAAATTTTAATTACTTACCATTAGGTACACTATGTACGTCTTTTTGATACGGCTTAGGATAGCTTTGTGTGGCAAGTTTATCAACCATCGGTAAAATTTTGAACACAAAGGATTCCGTGTTTAAATTTTGGTCGTTTTGACAACGATAATATAAATTTACATGGTAAAAATAAAAATAAACAACTGTCTATCTAACGGTTTATGAAATACATTCCGCTAAAAGACAGACAGACGGTTGAATGGAATGACGGTCGACTCTCAGACATACGGTCCCGTTGTCGGTACGGAACCCTACACAAAATTATTTTTTCATCACAGTCAAATTTTTTTATAAGCGTTAAGTGTCGTATTAAGAGCCCATTTATGAAGTAAAAAATGAAGTTCAAGTTTACATCCGAAAATATTTTCGGCAACATAGTTTTCAATTTTTACGGTCGTAGTGAAGGTATGAAGGGAAAATCAACAACTTATAAATAGTATCGTAATGAATTAATGAGATGGGCACCGCGTAAAAAATGTGGTGCTAGGAGGCCGTTTCTAAAACTTTTAGACTTTTGGCGGACATTTTGATATTTTTGTACTGATCAAAAGAAATAATACATCATCTCGTAGATGTTTGTATTAAAATTTGGATGGTGATTAAAATGTAATTTGGTATAAATCATGCGGCTCTATAAACAGGTTGATATCCGTAATTCAATAACGATAGTGCCAACAAAGTGACAAAAAAGGTGCAAGAATTTTGTGAGTACGTTATTAGAGAGAGGTTTCATTCAGTATATTTACTTACGTTATGGAAATCCGAAAAAGCTACAAATAAACTTCATACTTTAAAAAACGGTTTTTAAATGGTGCAATTTTTGAATGCCCATGAAGAGTATCTACTCTTCATGGGCATTCAAAAATTAATACTATTACAGCATTATCATATCCTTGAAATTGAGTTAAATGTTATTGTAATGCTACCTAAATAATCTATCATAGATACTTTATTTCAAACCTTCATTGATTTAATGGAATTCTATTCACGTAGAATCAAGAATAGCCAATAGTTCATGAACCAACTTGTTAAGCATACTTTTCTCCTATTTATTGAGAAAGTTAGTGCGAACAAAAGAATTCTCTATAAGCGTCTAAAAATATTTAATAATGCCGAACACATTCTCCGAAGGCCCGTTTATAGAAATCCAATTTATTATTTAAACAAAAGTGCTGTGAAATGCCGGAGGTTTGATGCACGCATTCCTATCTTATTAAAACGTAGTGATGGGTAAATGTTGAATTAGAATTTAAACCGTTAAAAAAATTTATTAATATTATATAAATATAAATATGATCGATCAATTCATCGATCTAGTCCCAAACTGAGTCTAGTCCATTTCTTCAAGGATAGTCTGGCGAAAGAGTTTACCAAGCTACCGATTACAGGCCTTTGAGCTGATTTATCTTACGATTGAAGCCGGATCAACACCTTCCTAAACATGAAACCCCTGGTATTATAGTTACAAATTTCAAAATAAAATAGGTAGGTAGGTATTGCAAAAAATAGGAATAGGAAAGCTCACTTTCAATATTGTGTAAGTACCTAGTAATTATTAAGTATCAATATTTTCATGCAAAAAAAAATCCGTTTGAAACTGTAGATTTGCTATTCAGGAGTATTTTGCTATTGTATCTAGCAATTACTTTTTTTAATTCTGTCCATAACATCCGAATATCCGTAGAGGTATATTTTGCGTGCGTATTATTCGATTAACGATTCGATTCCGCACAACACTGGCGGGCAACAAAGAAGTCAGTCGAGCGTCGATTTCGTTATTATTGTTTTATTATAATCCCTGTATCTGGCAAAACAGCGACGCGGCCATGCGTGAATCTGGAACGTTATTAGACGTTTTAATTACCGTGTTTATTCAGGGGATCACGGCATTAGCTCAGCATAAGCTTTTTAAGCTCAAATAATCATAACAAAATCCTTTTAACATGAATAAATGTGACATGAAATTTTAATCACAGGACATGTTATTTTAAAGTCATCCATAATTTTCTTTTTTTCCTTTCCAATTAGGGAAACGTATTAACTTATAAAGTATTTATTTGTCATACAGAAGTAGATTTACAATACTTACATATACAATGGAAAGTAACTGTTCGCTAGAACTAAAACATTACATTAGGTGTGAAAAATTAACGTACACGTACTCTGTGTTCATACGTTAAGTGCACCAGTCTCTACAAGTCGACAGTATATGTTTTATTTATGAACTGCTTTGTCGTAGCACTAGTCTCATGTCGATAGTATAGCTGTCCTAGGGGAACTACCCTAATGTTTTACAAAACAGAAATAGATTTTTATCGTAGGTACTTCTATAATTTATCAGTTTTTGAGTAAAATATATTTCTTCTTCCTATATTCTATATCTATACCGAATATATACTTTCTACGATACTCAATACCAATTTCCAATTCATAAATTATCTTCATAATTTCTTCTGTGCGATTTTTTGTAACCTGGCTCCTCCAAAAATGCTGAATTGTACATATCAATAGGTTCATCATCCTCATTCTTTTAAAAAAATCAATAACATTTACAGTTTGAATGTCTGAATGTGTGTACAAGGATTTAGTGCTAAAAAGGACGTCTAAAACTACGCTTGCCTAATCGCGGTCTCCACTCCAGATTTCGTCTACTCTAACGGTTGCCGGTTCTACGGCAGACGGGACCAGCCCACTCATAATTACTTGAGCGTGCTAATGGTGCTAATACTTCGGGCTATATCGATGACTTTCATCCTCTGACGAATATGCTCGTTTCGTAACCTGTCTCTTAAAGAGATACCTAGCCTTCTCCATAGCTCGCTAAGGACTATGATTTTGTGAACTTGTCCTTCGGTAAGTAACATCCATAGAAATATAAAATACAGATAACTAAGGTGTACTCGTTTCCGCAGCGTAAGTCATGACTAATAGGACGCACTGATTGAAGACCTTAGTTTTTAGATGTTGTGGCAAGGACGACATAATTACTTGACGAGTCTTCCCAACTACTTATTATTAGATTAAAATAGAAGATACGTAAGGTAGACATAAAATTGGATTACCTTACTTTTACAATGGGACTTCAAACTACGAAAACATTTAAATTTAACACAAAGCTATGTATTTACCAAGAAGCGCTGCACTTAGGCAGCGTCTTGCTTGAAAGTTATTATTTGATACTAATTGGAAATACATGAGAATTTGCATTTTACTTTGTCCCGAACTCCTAAGGGAGGCGTCTGGCGCTTTGTACAGCTTGTCTTACGATACACAGCTACTTTGTGTCGTAATGACTACTTTGTGTATTATTAGTTATGTAGGTACAGCGAGTGTCTATGTAAATAAATGTGCAATTTCACATCAGTTAAAACGACCATTATTACTGTGATCACGTGGTTAACGTTAGCTATTTGTTAAATAAAAATTATAGTAAACATAATAACTTACCCAAAAATTTCCACTTCATTTGCTATGAATCAAATCCTCGTAGGCTAAAGAATAATGTGAATGAAATAACGGTATATATTATAAAGATAATAATAGGTAGTGTGTCGTAATTTAAAGGTTACTCCAAAATTTACCAATTACATTTTGATCGAAAACAAATTACTTAATAGTTACTTTGATTGAGAAAAGATGTTCCTTTTCGCGAATATTAAAGGTCCGAGTAGGTAGCATAAAATTAAATTAACAGCGTTCCTATGACACGACATGGTACTCCAAAGTCATACATACTTACAGTGTTGTCGCGTTCGTTGCTAATATAACCAATATCATTTGTAGGTTTGCCTGAACGTCTCTACACCTTAACCCCGAGGGAGTCTGGCAATCAGTGCGACTGCGAACACTCGCGAGTCGTTGCGATCGCATTACAGGCAAATTAAGGTACATCTCGATCCGCGTATGCAAACAGCTCAGTGTATGGAAATTATTTTGAGAAAGGTTTAATGACTCTTAGATTGTATGTACTTCTATACGTATAAAGAATGTTAAATAGCATTACAAGCCGACACCAGGCTATGTTAACATATCATGATGATTTCACATCATTTTGAAGGTAAATATTTTCGTAACTACCATTTTTTCCTAAGTTATTAGTATGGAAATGTTTTTTTTTAAATAATGATACTTATAAATATTTTCGGCAATCTCCGAGGAAAACATTTACATTAGTTTTGTAAAATCGAAAAAATCCAGAAAATAGTTTTTACGAGTACTTACCTACCCCTTTTGGTAACAAATGACGTATATTTAATAGTCTTTTCATTCCGTAACTGCCCTTAGCTATTTATAGCCTAGCAATGTGGCCAGTTTGGGGAAGACTTACGCAGCTTTGGAATGATAAATATAATTTTCATTACGATTCGATTTAAATTATAAGTAGTCGATGCTACTCACTCTCAACTCACCTCAAGACTCAAGCAATCACCGTAATATTAATATCTACTAGTTCTATCTTTTTTGTCAGTACTTAACAATAAAATGTTTTGGTAGAACAGATTAATAATTCCGACACCTATATCACGGTCTGTTAAAATGATATTATCCGGTTGCGTGTAAGCTCGTGTAAAGTCATACAATATGCACAGGGCAGTCCCAGGGCGGGTGGTGCCTTGATTGATTGCGGCCAGCCTTGCCCCGGCCCTGATAAATGTTTAAGCTCTAATTGGGATTTCACTTTTAATTGTATTTAATTTAATGAAAATATCTTTAGAATCAAAATAATAAAATTGTACTTTTCAAATTGAAGCGGATTCATTTTTTTACTACCGATATTTTTTATAGTAATTTCTTGTTAAAATATTATCATGAAAATTTAACAGAAAACGGCAGAGGCAGATGTTTCTGACTACCTGGATCTAAAATCTTTTTTTTTTAACTTGAGGAAATCCATTTACGGACTCTCCTCCAGCCGGGGGGACGACTGGAGGTGCGTGTGATGTTGATGTTTGTTACGAGTACTTAATCAATAACACCAGTACGTTTCAACAGATGTGAATGAAATTCGGCAAGATAATAGTTTGTTAGCTCCAGCTAACACGGTTCCTGTACCTATATAAGATTAAAACTACACGCTTAAAAAATTGGGAGCAACTAATGTTTTTTTTTTTTTTAATGACGGACCTATCACTGAAACCCCATATGGGAGGCTTTAATCAGTTAAACCGGGCAGAGTGTGGCGAGCGCTGAAGGCGCTCAGCCTAGGTCCGCCACGCTAGCGGTACTCCGGTGCGGCCGAAGCCTCAGGCTCGCTCGCACCGGGGCCCATACTAGCGGGCGTGATCGGGCCAGGCAACTAATGTATAACATTTCTAAATAACTATGCAACGCGAAATTTCAAACAAAGGGATTTTTCAAGCAATTCAACTCTTATAGACTACAGCGATACCTACATAAATTTCATCGGCACTAGTTCAGTAAATCAGTGCGCCATAGGAGTGGGTGCGTTTCGTTTACTAGCTTTAACTCCTCGATCTTGCCCTTCTGAATAGAGCTCGTATTAGACGGTTTGCACATGAGCCAAATTCAGCTCAATGAAGGTTTTCAGGTTTGCTTTAAGCCTATGGCTCGTATTGTTTCCAAATTCTATGTAGTTGTAATTGATCATATTTTTGACCAGGTGGTTGTTTCCAAAACACGATTCTAAAAACTTTTCTCGATAGAAAATAATCTCAAAGTAGCCTCTGAAAATATATAAATTACCATTTTTCTCAGCAGTCCGTATAAGAATGATAGTAAAATTTTGCTATAATTGTATATTACATGTTGCTTAAGCAAATGGCTGATTTAGATTTTTACTAAAATTGCAATTTTAAATTGCACAACGAATTTTGTTGTTTGGCACTTAGGCCCTTCTATTCCATGCGCTTTTTCTCTGTCACTCCTACGGGAATCGACAGTGATAGCTGCGACGCGTTGCAAAGAAATTCAAAGATGAATAAATTTGTGGGCGTCTTAAGATACCTGTGCAGATTGTTGCCCTTAACATTCGGCATGTTCCGATCAACCTACGCGGGCCGGTCAAGGAGTTCGCCAAAATTCAAAGGTAGTGTCTTTTAGATTCTGCAATACATTTCACTAGTTTACTAGACAATAATCTATTTTTATTAGGATTTTGTGCGGACTCTAGTTTAACTCCGGTAAGACGACAACTACTTAAAATGATGTTATATTTTTTTCTATTATACCTAGTCTAAGTATGAGAACAAATATGAACAACAAAAATTAAAATCAACTAGGTACCTATTGATTATTCAGTTCGACTTTGGTGGTAATTAGGTCCAAATGCGCTACCATACAGACTGCAGCAATCAATACAAACTTGGGCGTGAAAACAATGAAAATTGAGTTAAGCGCGTTTTGAAAGAGATTTAGCGCACGCACGCATGAGCGATGTTGCGCCGGAGTAACGAGAGAATGATGTCGACCCTTTGACGCAATTTTTTAGCGCAAGGGTGAACTAGGCGGCCATCATTAATCAAATGGACTGCGCGATTTTATAGGAGACACGGAAAGCGGAACGTATCATTCAGTCCTCACTACAGAACTTATTTTATAAGTAATTATTTAATTTTGTTTTAATACTTCCACTCCAGAGGCTGGTAGCTGTGTTAAAACTGTGGGTAGGTCTACAATGACTACACTTGTATTCTTATTTTTCACCGACATGGCGACAGTACATATTAATTTAATTTAGTAAGAACGCAAAAAACAATCCTGACTTGGGAAACCCCTCTAACATAGAGGAAAGTAATTGCCCTCTAAACAACCGACTTCAAGATGCGTCTACCTAAAATACATTACAATTATATTATTATTACTAAATACACTAACGGGTCTTTATCGCGTAAAAGTATTATAAAGGTAAAAATACCAACCAACCAGAAACTGGATTGCACAAGCCGTGGTCACGGGTCGACTGGTTTACGCGATAAAGACCCGTTAGTGTATTTAATAATAATATTGGAACGAAGTTCCTTATCGCGCGTTGCGAAAGGGGGCTAGACGGAAAAAATTGTAACGACACTTTTTGCTATAGTTGTAAGCCGTGCGGCGTGCGCGTGTTTCTCTGTCTGAGAGAGAGAAGGAGAGAGAGAGAGAGAGGGAGAGGGAGAGAGAAAAAGAGAATTAAAAATAAATTTAACATAAAATAAAATTTTATTAGAATTTCTTCACTAAAAATGAACTTCGTTCCATCCGGGTATCCCTTGACAACTTTCAAGTTTTTTTATGTGTTCAAATCGCGAGAGTTTAAAATCATTTACATTAAAATTACCTAAGATGAAAGTAAAAACACATTGATTAGCATGTGGCAAAATTATTTAATTTCTCTTTTAACATCGCTTCATCTCGTTCCCAAAACACACCCGAAGTTTTTTCATATGAACGCAATTAGGTAAAAAATTGAATATTAAGCTGGAAACATTAGGGAGGCTTGATCGCCATGATGAATGACGTCCTCCATCTCCGATGTCCGTAACAATATGCACGAAATAACGTTATACACGGTGAGTCGTAAATCACTATGCAAGAGCATTATTTTGATATAGTTAGTTAAACTTTTATAGAATCTAAATAAGCAGTTTTTTTAAGCTATTGCATAGCTTCTATCGCGGGCCTTGAGCGTGGAGACCGAATCCAGAAATTCCGTAACGAAAATAACCTAACACCCCCCACTCCGACCGGCACAGCTGGATACTTTTTAGTTTTATAATTGCATAAGTTTTTTGTAAAATTCTTATTAGACATATAAAAAACAGGCGTTAAGTAAAACACTTGCGATTGCATTAATAAATTAAATCATCATCATTTCCAAACGAAGCCCACAGCTGGTCATTGGCACCAGGGAGGCCATGAAATTTTGTTAATTTCCATTAGAAATGAAAAAGTAAAATACATAATTTAAGAAAGTCTAACCTTATATCAAAATAAATTGTATACATTCCGCGAGGAGATGCGGGTTCGAGTCCCGCCTGAGACAAAATTTTTCAAGTTTATATACTGATATTATAAGTGCAATTAAGTTGCTAAAATATCAAATAAAGTTGTATACTCGTACATTCGTTGAAATAAAAACAAGTGAAACCTAAATTAACAATTTGCTCTAAATGTAATTCGATTCAAACATTATTTCAATCAAAATAAATGTAGTCAGCCGGTAGTGATAAAGGGGCACAATAGATGGTTACCTGGAAGAGATAGCTTTTCGCGATAAATTGTACAGTCACCAAGGCTCAACGTTTGTAAATGTTGTTGATATTAGTCTAGTAGAAAATATAATACTATCTATATCAAACATTAGAATACTAGCTGACCCGGCCAACTTCCTGCCGCTATGTATATAAATAAATAAATAAATAAATGCGGACAACATCACATACATTGTTCTGATCCCAATTTGAATAACTATTCAAAGCATTCGTATTTTGGAAACCAGAAACAACGAAGGTACCACAAACACCCAGACCCGAGAAAATGTAGAAAAACACTTTTTTTCTACATTGACCCATCCGGGAATCGAACCCGGGACCTCGGAGCAGACGACACCTTGAAAACCGGTGTGTACGCCACTCCGCCACGGAGGTCGTCAAAATCTATATATACATATATATAGTATATCACTATTAAAAATTGGGGTTGATGGTAGAAGAATGAAAATTTAGAGTTGTATGTATTTTTCTATCCCATATATATATTTTTTAAACACAATAAATGAAAATAACACTTTTGCGTTGGGTCACCCTTATGTCACTTAGGGATGCAAAAAATAGAATAAAACCGATTCCCAGATCTATAACCTACATAAAATTTTATAAGAATCGGTCGAGCCCTTCCTGAGGAGTTTGGTAACAAACACTGTCTGTAATACGATAATTTTATATTTTAGATTTTACTCTAGAATTTAACTGCCTTCTCAATTCAGTCTGAGTCAGAATAAGACAAGGTCAAGACAAACGGGCTAATAAAATATTGATAATTAATGTTAAAGTGTTTTCGTAAATATATTAATAGCTAAGACTTTGAAATCAAACATTTCACGATTTCACTGAAAGCAGTCAACGTGCATTATTCTAAAGCTCACCCTGTACATGACATAGGTAAATTGATGTTTGTGATATCGAAAATGTTATTTTGTAATGGAGGAGACGTGTTGGAATATTCATAAGTGTCTACGAGCGTTGTTATAATGAGAGACGTAAACGCAGTAGGTTTTCTTACCAACAGAACCTTTGCAAAACATATTTATTAGTATAGAATGATCCAAAGTTTTCACCGCAGATTTCGTGGCAAATTTATTGGGTTTCGATTTGTCTTGAGATTGAAAGTCAATAAGAAACGATTTAGTCAATAATATTAGCTTGTTGGTGTAGGACTTAAGGCCGTTTAGAAAATATTTATATTTATCGAGTGTTAAAGGTTCTAAAAGTTTCTATAATCCCTAAGCTGAAAGACTGGCTGGCTCGTTTATTGCCAAAAAAATAGAGATCTTGGACCAGATTGAATTTAGCGACTTTTAAATCGTTTTTTACTATAGCTTACGCTTTTTTAAACTCTGGAGTGGTGGAGTGGCGTACCCGGTTTTTAAGGTGTCACCAGCTTCGAGGTCACGGGTTCGATTTTTGGACGGGTTAATGTAGAAATAATTAACAAAAACTATACAATATCAGACTGTTTCAAAACCCCTACACTTTGTAGTGCCTTCCTTGTTTTTTGATTATCACAAAATAAGTAATATAATATCCACTTATATTCCCTCAACCCCCAGGAGGCACGCGCGTGCCGCGATAACAATTGATTTCAATTGTGTCTGGAATAACTCACGATCGAGGGAAACTTGTAAATGATGTTGTCCAAATGAAATTCTTATTTCATGGATTACAATTATACAATATAACACTGTCTGTGTACAAATTGTACTTAGTTATCAACTGTGATTATCAACAAAGTAAGAGAGCAAAGTCCGTCTCTCTGCGTTTTCTGTGCAAAACACCGAAGCAGGCTTTAAATTACTCATAAGTGTGCGAGCCAGCTTGCTGTCATTTTGACAGTTGGTTTGTTATTGTCACATTAAGGGGACTACTAGAGCTAAGTGCTACCCCCAATTGATTTAATTTTATTTCTTCTAAACAAAATCAATTCTCAAAAAACTAGAACAGTATCATTTTAGCCAATTACCTCTAGTATTTATTAAATCACTGTTAACTGCTTCTCAATTTGGCATTCTTTCGTATTGTACATTATTGCTAAAAACGACCGCTTTTGGCGTTAGCAAAAAATTCGACTTTATAAACCACTAAATGAAAAGTTTACTGTGATTCAATAAATACTAGAGGTAATTTGCTAAAATGATACTGTTCTAATTTTTTGAGAATTTATTTTGTTTTGAAGTAATACAATTAATTCAATTGGGGGCAGCACTTAGCTCTAGCAGTCGCTTTAATAGGCTGCCACATCATCAGCAACACCAGTCTATATCAGTCTACTGCTGGAACCTCCAAGGAATTGTACTAGGTATACATTCGATGGCAATTATGTATATACATTCGATGATTCGTTTTTATTTATGAGTGAACTTACTGTATCTATCTATATAATGATTCTGAATACTCTGTTATTCATGTAGACATAGGTATGCTTTTAAGGGAATTGATTTGTTTCTTAATCTGGCTTTTGCTTCTTGAAATGGAAATAAAAAAATACAAAGGTAACTAAAGAAAACTTGCCAAAATATTGTCACTTAATTTCTGCATAAAGATTACATTTAAAATTCAACAAAAAGTTGAGTAAGTATTTTAAAAAAATACCAAAATTTATAAAATAAATTAAAAATTAGTCTGCATAAGCGAATAACGATCGTCATTTGACGATTTAAAATAGAGGTTTATTATACCTAGCATTTTAGTTCAACCTTGTAGGGGCGTTAAAAATCAATCAGTTAAAATCAGTTTTATTTCTGCAAATAGGCCTTAGGAGGCGCTTTTACACGTCCCAATTTAAACCTACCACTGCTTCGGGACAAGTCTGGGCTAGTGCCGAGAAGAAGCAGCGCAAGAGACTCGGTCACTATTGTTTTAAGCAAGTACGAGCTGGGACAATTTAATGCCATACATTTCTATCATTTAAATAATCATTGACAGTGTAATAGCCCTTTTTCATTAAAATTACTTTGACATACGATTTAAGTTTATGTACAGGGAGTTCAGCAATACTCTGTGGTAATTTGTTGAAAATACGAATACAATTTCCCATATACGATTTTCCTACTTTTCGCATTCTGAAGCCTGGAACGGCAAGTTTATCTTTATTTCTGGTATTGAAATTGTGTACGTTACTTTTCTTAAGAAATAAATGTATGTTCTTACGAACGTAAACAATATTCTCGAGAATGTATTGAGAAGACACTGTAAGTATATTAATCTCTTTGAAGAGCTCTTTCAGCGAGTCACGGGGTCGAAGGTCGTAAATAGCCCGTACAGCACGTTTTTGTAATATGAAAATTGACTCAATATCTGCCGCTGAGCCCCACAACAGAATTCCGTATGACATTATGCTATGAAAGTAGCTAACACTATTAACGATGATTGCCTATACAACTTAAAAAAAAATTTTGACTGAGCTTTACTACCATTCACAACCTGCATAAATGGTGTCCGTGGAGTGGAGTGAAGTCCCGTGGTAACTACACATCATTTAAGCTAGGCGTACCCAGTAAGATAGAGGAAACTATAACGTCACCAAGTAACTGGGCCGAAGGCATATGTATTAAGCCCTGGCGCCAGAACTTTCGGGCTAAGCAGGAAGTTAGGAAGAAACCTATGTAGGAAAATTAAACTTGAATGCTATTACCAAAATGTGCGTGGACTGCGTACAAAAACCTCCGTATTTCATAAAAATGTATCGCAGTGTAAATATGATATAATTGCATTGACTGAGACTTTTCTGACAAGCTCTGTGTCTGATGGTGAACTCTTTCCTGCCGAGTATGTTGTAGTCCGCCATGATCGGACTGGCGATGTCGGCTGGGGAGGGGTCTTGCTAGCGGCGCGAGAGTGCTATTCTTTAAGAATTATTAAAAATATAGATGGTCTTACACCTGACATTGAACTAATTATTGCTACTGTAACCCACAAAAGTGTAAAATTTTTATGTTGTGTAGTATATTTACCACCTAGTTACAACGATGAGCAATATTTAAAAGTTTTAAAATGTATTGAAAACGCAGTTTGTTCATATCCTGATGTGAATGTTTTGATTTTTGGTGATTTTAACCTAAATTCATGCAGTACCTTTGTTAGAGAACAATTTGACCTGTTTAGTAATTTCTGTGGTCTCGGGCAGCATAACACTGTACTAAATAATAAAGGTGGTAACTTGGATCTCATATTGAGTGACGTTGATTCTGGTCAGATAACGGTGCTATTTAATGAATATCCTTTTGTAAATATCGACAAATATCATCCTGCACTTGACGTGACAGTGCGTCTGCCGTACTGCAGGGTGCCACTGCCCTCACGCTCAAATCATGCTGGTAATTCCGAGGCATCTACGAATTGGAACTGGCGGAAAGCAGATTATGAGTCTCTTTATGCTGCTTTGGCTAAGGTGGACTGGAGCGATCTTTTCGAAATAGGCGATGTTAACTTAGCTGTGGAGACATTTTATTCAAAATTATACAACTGCATTCAATTTTATGTACCCCTGAAGGTACTAAAATCAGACACAAAGTACAAATACCCAAAATGGTACACCAAAGAAATTATTACTATCCTAAAAAATAAGTATTTTCACCTTAAAAAATATAAATCAGAAGGCAAGGAATTTAATAAAGAATTGTACAAATATTATAGATCTCATGCAAAGAAGTTAATTGACAACGCATATCAGCAGCATTTACTTTCTATTCAAAATAATATCATTGACGAACCAGCCAAATTTTGGGAATATAAAAATAAATAAATAAATGTGGACAACATCACATACATTGTCCTGATCCCAATTTGAATAACTATTTAAAGCATTCGTATTTTGGAAACCAGAAACAACGAAGGTACCACAAACACCCAGACCCGAGAAAATGTAGAAAAACAAATTTTTTCTACATTGACCCGTCCGGGAATCGAACCCGGGACCTCGGAGCAGGCGACACCTTGAAAACTGGTGTGTACGCCACTCCGCCACGGAAAAGATAAGAAAAAAATAGAAGTCGAATAGACTCATATATACCTATATAGCGATACTGAAGTTACGGGACAAGCCGCCGCGGACGCCTTTGCAAAATACTTTGCTTCAGTATTTCATAACAGGGTACCCTTACTGGACCCTGCTGAGGCGGCTCAGGCAGCATTTTCTCTTATTGATGCGAGATCTATCTCTATTCGAGAAATTGACATATCGGATTTAAAAGCTGCAACGAGACGCCTTAAGCCAAGCACTTCTGGTGGGCCGGATGGCATTCCCGTGTTTCTGAGTAAGGACTGTATACCGATCTTTGCGGAGCCGCTATTACACTTATTCAACCTTTGTGTAAAGAATGCGACGTATCCAACGCGTTGGAAGATGTCACGAGTTACGCCGGTTCCCAAAGGTAAATCCGAAAATGACGTTTCCACATACAGACCGATAGCGGTGCTTTCTGTGTTCGCTAAAATGTTTGAAGCTATTCTGACTCGTCGAATTAGTCTGCAACTTGATGGTTTATTGCACCATAGTCAGCATGGCTTTCGCAAGGCTAGATCGACGACTACAAATCTAGTATCATTAGCTGACTATGTGTGTGCTGAATTTGATATTGGGCGGCAGGTCGATGCTGCCTATTTTGATTTTAGAAAAGCATTCGATCTGGTCGATAACGACGTTCTACTGAAGAAACTAGCTATGGTAGGTTTCACTCCCAAGCTCTTGCAGCTTATTAGTAGTTATCTAAGGGATAGGCGTCAGTACGTAAAGTTGGAAGGCTATGAGTCTGAACCCTTCTATACGAGGTCAGGTGTGAGTCAAGGCAGTACCTTAGGACCAACTCTCTTTCTTATCATGATTAATGACCTACCCGAGACTGTAAAAAACGCTCAGTGCCTTCTATTTGCAGATGACCTCAAATTGTATTTGGGAATAAGAAATGAAGTTGATACAGTTTCTTTACAATCTGACATCAACGCAGTATTGGAGTGGAGTGAAAACAATTCCCTTCCATTTAATACAGCTAAATGTAAGGTAATAACTTTTTCTCGTAAACGCCATCCATTGCAGATAGTTTACACGATACTCGACGCTCCGTTAGAAAGAGTTAATCATATTCGTGATCTTGGGCTGACATTGGATACAAAATTTGACTTTCATTTACACATGACTGAAATTTGCAAATCCGTGAGTAAGACTCTAGGTTTTATAATAAGAACTGCTTCGCAATTTAATAATCTGAGAGTGGCTAAGGTGCTTTTTTATTCGTATGTTCGAAGTAAACTTGAGTATGGAGCTATTGTTTGGGACCCCTATGAAGCGAAATACACACTTATGATTGAAAGAATACAACGAAAGTTTGCACGATGGTTGTACAAGAGAAGGTATGGGTACTCTTTCTTGTACCCTTCCCTATTTGTGTATGGAATGGTTGGCCTTGAAACACTTGAGTGTAGAAGAAGACTTTTGTTAGTGGTACATTACCTACATGCATTGCATCAAAAAGTTGACAGCCCAGTACTGCTGCTAAAATTGGGTCTGCTTGTTCCCTGGCGTATGCCTCGGGATGCCTCGGGCGCGGTCGCCCCCCGGCGCAGGCCACGCTTGCTGCGCAGACCTGTCACGCGCACGCAGCACGCTGCACATGCACCTACGATACGTGCCCTGCGTCTGATCGGAGACATACTCACTCGGTGTGATGATTTAGACTTGTTTGCTGACAGTTTGGACATTATTTGTAGAAAATTTTATAAATTACTGTTTGTTTAATTGACTTATATGTGTTATAATAATAAATTGTGTTGACTGACATTTGTAACTTAATAAGGTAAATTATTTATTTTTGACATTATATAAATTGACATTATCTTATACTCGTATTCGACGACTGATGTATCATATTCAGGACACTAATTATCCTATCATTATTAATTTACTGTAATTCTAATGTTTCTCTTTTGACTACTTTTTTTTTGACTTGCTTGTGATTTGGAGTTCTCTCTGTAAACATGCATGAAAAATGAATAAATGAATCAAATGAAAATAAATAGTTATATGTTATTTACCACCAAATTCACTGGATGATTCCTGTTCAATGTGGGAAATTTTGCGGGTCGTAAAGGACAAAAAATGCAAATTTCGCTAAACGGAATACACAGATCGATAGAGAATGAAATTCTGAGAAAAACTATGTATATAACTCTTTTTAGATCAAATATCCTTTACGACCTTTGAGCCCCAAGGTATCGATCTTATTTCGTAGTTCGCTTATTTTTTTTCCATCTTCGACAAACAATGATTTCTTTCTACGTATTTTTATCTTGAATAAATGTATCATAATAATTAGGAGTCAACTGTCAAGTATGATTAATAAATATCTAAATTGCCAAATCCCGCATAACTAAGCAGTCTGTTCAAACTATTGACATCATTTTGTTCATACAATCTCTCTTGTCTAGTAAGATTCACCATCTCGATTCAGCAGTAGATCGAACAGCATGCTGAAGTTTACTGTGATACACCAATTGGTCTAGGTGAATCCAGTCTTTTAGCTTCGCCAGTGGAACGTAGCTTAGTTTGTTTGATGTCATTTTTGTCTCTTTTCTATTAGTATTTTACCCTGTCTTATTAATGCAATACAGTTTGTTAGACTACCTCCTCTATCATTTTCATTTTGATTTATTTTTCTTATTCATGATCATCGGCAATTCACTGCGAAACTTTACGGAAGAAGGATAATACCAAAATCTCAGACGCAGACGGAATCGAAGTTTAGCTAATGGTTGAGAGAAGACTCTACTGTGCGTCTTCTTTCGGCAGTACTCCTTTATTCATTATTTCTCATAAAACCCAAGACTAAGAGCTAAGCGCTGCACCCAATTGATTTATTTTTATCAAGGGTCTAGAAGGGGTGTTTTTATTTGTGCTGGTACCACGAGGCCCATTAGTAAACCTTGAGGTTCAAAAATATTAATATAAAGTTATTGAATAAAATAGGTATTCATTTCTAACTTGTCTGTTTTATCAAAAGTGAAAAATCCATTGCCAATGTGTTTTTACTTTAAAGCAGCCATTGCTCATTAAATTCCAAAGCGGAGACGACACTGGCACTTAAATATAAATTTAATATCTCATTATTGCAAGAGACGCTCCGGGATGAGACAGGTAAGAACGACAACAATTTATTTCAAAGGTTCATTATTCAAAACATTTATAAATCCTAAACTAAAAGGAAAAGCTACTCTATTTATGTAGTGTTTTGTTTTTAGTGTACCGACAATTTAAATTGGCACACAAAGAATCAACAATAAGGGCGACTGAAAAAATTTGGAAATAACGCGCGTCCTAGCTAGCTGCCTGCCTGCAACATAACAAATATTTTTGAACGCCATGATATTTTATTCCTAAAAACTCCCTTTTTAGGGTTCCGTACCCAAAGGGTAACAACGGGGCCCTATTGCTAAGACTTCGCTGTCTGTCCGTCTGTCCGTCTGCCTGTCACCAGGCTGTATCTCAAGAGCCGCGATAGCTATTCAGAAATTTTCACAAATTATGTATTTCTGTT
Organism: Anania crocealis; assembly: GCA_949315895.1. Classification (NCBI taxonomy): domain Eukaryota; kingdom Metazoa; phylum Arthropoda; class Insecta; order Lepidoptera; family Crambidae; genus Anania; species Anania crocealis. The sequence continues at coordinate 8,038,373 of OX438856.1, forward strand.
GCAGCAATAACAACAAATACTAAAAACGAAATAAAATAAATATTTAAGGGGGGCTCTCCCATACAACAAACCCATTTTTTTTACCTTTTTGGTACGGAATCCTTCATGCGCGAGTCCGACTCGCACTTGGCCGATTTTTTTATTGTTAAATACATGTTAGTTAACTGACATTTGTCAAGACAAATCCCATAATTCATCAAGATATTATGTAATACCAGAAAAAAAAGTCGGTCGCACTTGCTTTGTTATTTGCTGCTGAGCGTTTTTGTATTTTTTATCTAAGTAAGGACGGAACCCAAAAAATTGGCATTTCATAAATTATGAAAACTGCAACTTCGCGGCAGACAGACATCTTCGGCTAATTAAAAATAGCCGGCGAATTTAAATAAGTGCTCAGTTTTGAAATTCTTTTAATGAGACGACGAACTTTAAAGAATTATTAAGACATCGTCTGTTCAATTCATCATGTTTCACAAATGTTTTTTATGTGAAATAATAGTTTAAGCCTTACAAAGTAGCTTGATATTACAAAGGATTCTAACTCGGCATATTGTATTATTTATAAGAAAATATAAATAAGATTTTACGGACAGTCTTTGTTGCTGCTAAGCAAAAATATTTTGAATTACCAAATTTAAAAATGATCAAAGGCATCAAAAAATTTAGTACCTATGAACTGAAACTTACATGGAAACAAAACATCGATCTAAAATTATTTCGATAAAATACATACATAAAACTTTATTAGTTATTTTAGCAACTTAATTGCACTTATAATATCAGTATATAAATTTGAATTTTTTTTTGAGACAAAAATTTTGCATCCGCCCCGTGATGACTTACGCCAGTCCGGTGTTTGCTCACGCCGCCCCATCCCTCCTTAAGAAGTTTCAAACACTTCAAAATCTCTTTTTGCGTCGGGCCGCGGGTATCCCGTGGTTCGTACGCAACAATAATATCCACCGAGATCTCGAAATCCAATCCATTGCCGTCTATATGAAAGAAGCCTCTCAACGCTTTTTCGATAAGGCAGTGAATCACCCCAATCCGCTCATAGCGGAAGCCGCCACGTACAACCCCCAGAGGGATGTCGCCTTCCGACGCCGTCGGCCCAGGCACGTGCTGAACGACCCCGACGATCCGATCACCGCGTATGTCACAACAGCCAACACCGCCTTAAGCACTTCAATTACTGCACAACACAGTAGTTCTCCACACCGCACCCGTCGGAGGCGGGTGCGTGGTCCCGCCTTTCATTTCGGCCGACACAATCATGTGCCTGGCCGCTTCTCACCTGCCCCCCCCTCGGACGGCGACCCAAGCCGAGGTCCGAGCCTACAGAGGCGCCCTTGAGGTCGCTGTCCGATCCCCCCTCCCAGATCGGGCCCGCCAGAATGGAGCCCGACCGTGATCCGGCATGCCACGGCATCTCCGGTTCCGGCGGCGCCACCACTGGTGGGTTCGCCATTTGGTAGGGTGCCCTTAGCACCCCACACTGGCCCGATCACGCCCGCTAGTATGGGCCCCGGTGCGAGCGAGCCTGAGGCTTCGCTTCGCGAAGCCTCACCCTCGGCCGCACCGGAGTACCGCTAGCGTGGCGGACCTAGGCTGAGCGCCTTCAGCGCTCGCCACACTCTGCCCGGTTTAACTGATTAAAGCGGGTGCCCTTCGGTTCGCCTAAAATTTAAAGTCCTAATTTCATTTGGCCGAACCGTATTGGCCTAAACTTATAACGTATAATTATTGTCTAGTCTAACAGTTCTTTTCGCACTATTATAGATTGGTCTAAAAATGTAAAACCCTAATTTCAGTATGTCTAATATCGAAAGCACTAAAATGTATTAGCATCTTTTTTTGACATTACGCTCTATTTTTTTTAAACAGAAAAGTTTAAGAAACGAATCGCTCACAAACCGACCCCAAGCAGTCTTGTCTGCCCTACCCCTAGAGTGTAATTCAAAAGCGCGTAGGCGCGAAGGGGGGAGGTGGCCCGCGGGCTGAGGAGCAGGAGGCTGCAAACGAGGCGCCGCGGCTGAGGCTGGCCGGCGCAGCCGGCCAGAAAGCCGAAGCTGCGGTGGTGAGCGTAAGCCATCTGCGACGATAAGCACGCGTGGGACCGCCGGAGCCCCGCAGCGCCGAAGCCGTCACGGAAGTCTGATTGTTTGGATGCATGCATGATTGCTTGTTTGCATGCATGTCTGTTTGATTGCATGCATGATTGCTTGTTTGCATGCATGATTGCTTGTTTGCATACATGCTTGCTTGCTTGCTTGCATGCATGCTTACTTCTTTACAAGCATGCATGCTAATAAAGTTTTTAACTTTCTGCGAATAAAAATTTGGAACTGCAAAAGGGTAGGTGTTATGATATATTCGGCGAAATTATAATACGGCGATATAAAGTTAAGCGTAGTAAAAATAGGCTAAGCAAGTTTAGGAATAGTAAAAATGTGCGAAAAAATTTTAGGCTAATAGTTTGTGCGCCAATGACAATTAGGAGTACAAATAATTAGGCATCCCGATATATACCCGATTAAAGCCTCCCATATGGGGTTTCAGTGATAGGTCCGTCAAAAAAAAAAAAAAAAGACAAAAATTTTCAAGTTTATATACTGATACTTACATAAAATCTTTATAATAAAGCGAAGGGTTCATCACAAAATATCAAAAACCGCAAATACCTTGGTAACGCGATATAGTCGAGAACGCGGTATGATCTAACCGAATTCCTCGCGGACGAAGCCGGATGGTCGCGGAAAAAAAAGAATCTGTGAATAGTTTTATGCAAAATGAAAATCGTTATATTAAATTGCGATAAAGTGATGTTTCTCTAAACAATTGGGTCCCTATAGATTTTCAAGCTTCGAGGTGCCAGATTCTCAGTCAGATGAAAAAAATCTATATTGTTTAGGATTTTAGAAACAACGACGGTACCATAAACAACCAGATGTTTATTCTGATTTGATTTGACTAACTCGTTGAAACAACGTACCTACTATATTATGAACAAAAAAACCGAAAGTACTTGTAAACTGTAATTGAAAAAACAAATATTATTAATAACTTATTAATTTATAACATAACAAATCTGGTTACGGTTAATTTGTATCACACAGACACGTCTTCATTACGATTTCGATTTAGTTCGCGGTTTTCATTCAAATATTCAATTAGATTGCTCTAGAATTGGAGCGATTAAATTTTAATAGGCTAGAATGCATCGTTTTAAGATTGATGTTGGGTGTAAATTGATTTTGCGTAACTTCAAACTTATAATCGCCGTTATTCAAAAAATAGGGTATTTTTTGGCTTCTTGAATTTACTGAAACAGTATTCATTGAAATGTTAGATTTTACGGATTTAACTCGCGTTATTTAGAGTTGCCCGTGACCATGAGCGCTGTACGATACGATAGTACTAGTACTTAGGTTGTAGTGTCGATACGTCTTATATCTCGAATTATTCTTTCATCGGTTTTAGCAATATTCTTGTGGTACGATGAACCTGGCATGCCTGTAAGGCAAAAGTTGCAATAAATAATGAGAAAAAAACTTGTGACAGACCTATACACCTATTCATATGAGTTTTAAGTACCGATGTCACTTGTGACAACATCACTGACGCCATTATGTACTTAAAACGATTTGGCATTCTACGAGTATTAGCACAGTGATAGTAATGAATTTAGTGCCAATCAACTTTTCAGATAATTTAAGCTGCTAAACTGTTAACCCCATTTATAATAGCAGCCTTTACTTCTGTGGCGAATAAATCACATTCCCCATAAACCACCGGTTAAATAATTACCTATAGAAAGACAAAAGCATCAAAAAACAACGCTCTATTTGCTGACGGCACGAGCGGAATGTTACCGACCCCTGACGATTCGGTCGCATCCCCGTCACGCCATCTATTCCAGGTATTTCTCTATTTTCTCCTTCAAAGATATAAATCCTGAATAAAATATACTTCAGGGTCCAAGGGGCTTGCCATGATCAGGCAATATTACATGGATCGTGTTTTGTTTTTCTTCCGCTGATTTCAGTACTCCATAATTGACATGTTTTTTTCGTGAGTTTAACTAATTAATTATGATATAAAAAATCTGTAAATGTGGACAAAATTACAGACATTGTTCTGACCCCAAGGTAGTAATTATTTAAAGAACTCGTTTTGTGAAAACCAAAAGCAAAGAAGAACACTTGACGAGGTATTATTCCAAGTTAGACCTAAGTATTTATTCCCACCCGGTAGAATATTTATGTCAACGTAAAATTGTGAGATCTGTCAGTTCACAAAACAAAGCGGGAGATTATAAACTAGCGGTGGGTTATATTAGGTCACATTGTAATCCATTGATGTTAAATTATAAACTGACGAAGTTTACAATATTACGGTGACATTTACATAGTATAAAAATGACGTAATGAGAAATACCTCTTTTTTCTATCAAAACGTTGTGTAGATTTTTGCCTGTCCACAATGCAAGTTTTCAAAGAAAAAACAAAAATGATCTGCTAAAAAAGTAGCGTTCACATGGATTCGCGATACCGGACAAAACACTTATCCTGATTGACCCACGGGACTCTGGTATTTTTATTGCGGACCGGCCTCCGGAGGACACCTGTACACGTACCTACATTCGACCCCTATATAGTGAATTTTGTTATGAAAACTTTTTGTTTGGAATTGGCGGGCAGTTTATTAAACGGCAGCATAGTAAATATTTTGGGCATAGATTCAAAATGGTACAGTAGGTTTTTGTCTGAAGGTTGCACAGATGCAGTATGTATACAGAATAATCGGACCCTCTTTAGCTACATATATTGTAAAGGACTTTTTTTTTGGTACTTGAATAGAAAGATAATTAGTTTAGGGTTCGAGTCCCGCCTGAGACATAATTTTTCAAGTTTAAATACTGATATTAAAATTGCAATTTAATTGCTTAAAATATCATATAAAGTACCTATATAATAAGTTACTTTAGTCTAGCTAGAGACTAGAAGAAAATTATGCAGAACAATAATTCTGCATAATTTTAGGATTTTTAAAGGCCTCCGTTTTATTAAAATCAGTTAAAATCAGTTTTATTTCTGCAAATAGGCCCCAGGAGGCGCTTTTACACGTCCCAATTTAAACCTACCACTGCTTCGGGACAAGTCTGGGCTAGTGCCGAGAAGAAGCAGCGCAAGAAACTCGGTCACTATTGTCAGCCTCCTTTTAAATAAATTTTTACAAGGTAAGGTAATTTTTACAAGGTTTAAGCAAGTACGAGCTGGGACAATTAATGCCATACATTTCTATCATTGACATACCCTCAACGCGTTTGCGCACGATTATCCCGGCCGGCGTGCCGCGCCACACTGCGATCACGCCACTATACCGCCCCGCGCGTCGGTTTAGTTAGTTAGATGAAGGAGTAAAAATTCACGAGGAAAAACTAGAAGATGGCATAGAAGGCAAAGGTATAATCATTGAGAGCGTAATAGCCCTTTTTCATTAAAATTACTTTGACATACGATTTAAGTTTATGTACAGGGAGTTCAGCAATACCATGTAGTATTTTTTTGAAAATACGAATACAATTTCCCATAAACGATTTTCCTACTTTTCGCAGTCTGCAGCCAACCAATAATGATAATGTAATTTAATGTATACACTGTGAAATTTTAGTGGTTGTTTTCCCGCAGTAAAATGATTCTATCTTAGTAGTACAATAGATTTGTGCAGTATTTTTTTATTCAAATAAAAAAGAGCAGTTTCACGATTGTTATAAACGAAACTCGAAAGCAACCTCAAACCAATGGTACCAGCCGCGCCGCAGCCGGTCACCGGCCGGGGTCATTGCCCCTCGCGCGGTGCAGTTTATGCTGTATTACTTAGTGCGTAGAGCTTCTTTTGCTTTGAACATTGATTTCGTGCGACAAGCAGTACCCAAACACGTCACATTTTGTGAAGATACTATCGTATCTCACGCTTTTGAGTTGATGATTATTTTTTTGATTAGTTGAGAACAACAATATATTTATTTTCAAAAAATAACTCGCACGATTCGATGGTGCTACTAAAGGTAAATCGTTCTGTTGCGGGAAAACAACCACTAAAATTTCACGGTGTATGCATTTCCGAACCAAAGTTACGAGTTTTTCTTGGCCTAATGTCAATTATTTGACTTTCAGCTGTCAAACACGTATAATTTTTCTAAGGTTTTTTGATGAGCAAAGAGAAAAATTGACTTTTTTCTTAGTTTTGTGACATTATCGAATGACTGAATTACCTAATGACTTGGCAGCATGGTCTCAGACCTAAGCCTGTTCCGGAGGAAAAATAGAAGTAGGTATAGACCTAAAAAAGTTAAGTAGGGAAAGGAAGTAATTATCAACTCCGGTTGAATTTTATTGAAAATTGTTTAAATTTTAAGACTTTTTTAAACAATAAGAAAGGATAAAAATTAATCAATACCAAAATTAATCAAAAACAATAACGTACCTAAATCTTTTGTTTCAATGTACACTTGTTACATACATTTGTTAGTAAATTTGATTCTCTCTCCGCCAAAATTAACCAAACACCCACCTGCAGTGTACACTACAATAAAAATAGACTGTTCACCAAACAATCGCACGCATCGTGTACCTATTCGTGCTTTGGTAATTTTGTCGCTGCACAGATTGAGACAATAAATTGCATCGAACAGATGTGGCTCCCTCGTGAAACCCCATGCTCATAGGGCAGCAAAAATAAAGGAAACAATTCATTCAAACCTTTCTTGCAAAATATTAAAAATTGATTCAGAATTTTAATTTTGAAATAGCTGTGATGCACACAGACGTATTGTTACGTGAATGAACCTAACACAGCTACGTCCGTGCGTGTTTTAAAATGAATATCTTAATCAATATTTAATATTTTTTAGGATTATTTGTATGGGTAAAAAATTTTAATAACACTGCCAAGATATTACATAACATAGGATTCGGTTTTCAGGTGGTTGATTTTCAACACGATTTTGTATAACAGGTACTTACTTACTTTAGATTAAAAAAATATATTTGATGTTGTGCACATCTATACTAATATTATAAAGCTGGACAGTTTATTTGTTTGTTTGTTTGAACGCGCTAATCTCAGGAAGTACTGGTTCGAATTGAAAAAATATTTTTGTGTTGGATAGTTAATTTATCGAGGAAGGCTTTAGGCTATTAACATCACGCTGCGACCAATAGGAGCGAAGCATCAGTGAAAAATTTTGTAAAAATAATCGCGATCATAATAACAGAAATTGACGCTGACGAAGTCACGGGCAACAGCTAGTTTTGTATAAAGTTAGAACGATTACTCTCATTCTTAAGAATAATAACAAAAATTTTAATATTTTTTGATTTGTGATTAGCGCGCACTTACTTACGAGTATAAGCTTGATTAGAATTCAAAGGCCCGCTATGAAAATAAAACAATTCAATGAGTCAGAATAAGTTTAATGATAGTTGAATTCTCATTACCCTTCAATTACAAAGCAGTATACTTTTCACTTAATTTTGCACAGTCCTAAAATTCGTATTTCAAGCACTAGTGTAATAATAATAACTTATCTAACACTTAATACTAAGGTACTTTTATGTTTACAACTCGGGTATTATGATTTTAGTATACCGACATACAAAGCGGGTTTTCTGACTTTCTGCTAAATATAATAGTTAAACTATATTTGAAATAGTAGAAAAAGTCATACAGGTATCAAACTACGAGTATCAAATATTTTATTTCAATGTGCCGAATATTGAATAAAGAACGTGGTGTCTCTTCTCTTTAGGCTACGTCCAAATTAAGACAGCTTGCGCTCCCAATATGCAAATATCGCCCTGCATATGTACACAGGCCTAAACAAATATTGCTTTTAATAAGAACACTCCAAACCCACGTAACAAAGGTAACGCCTTTATAAATGATCTCTATAATATTTGAATTTTGTCATCTCTAATAAAGATCACACTAATCCAAAGCTAAATAATGTCCATAAGTGCTGCTTTAAGTAACTAATTGGACATTAAGTATTTCAACTAAAACCTGCTTAGATTGCTCTGTGAACGGATCGTAACAGTCTTAAAAGGTATTTATTTCAAAGGTAAATAACATTGGAAGATTTGAAAGGCATTTCGTTGCAATGCAAAATTGTGTTTAACTGTCGAAATGTGCAAAATTCTCTTTGTAAGTTGGCAACTACTGCGTCTGCCTAACGCATCCCTTTGAACTGCGTAACGTACAACAAAAGCAAGCGTAGCCGATGTATTTGTTTCTTGTTTGTTCAAACAAACGGAGGCATCCGAGTTCCTCCCGTCCGCCATAAAATATCACGAGACGGGCGCATTCTTGCGATGCCGGCCCACCGGTTCGGAAAACATCTTTTATTTTAATACATGTTCGCGAAAATCGTGAGAAAGCTTGAGTTTGAGGCAAACAAGCGATAATACGATAGCACCCGCGTGATATAACTATAAAGTTTTAATAAAAATCAACTCCCTTAAGGTTTTCGTGCAATTTTCCAATACAGCCATCACGAGGTCTGGTACATCCGATGTAGTCATCTTACAAGCTGAATTGATACTTCAGACGCCGTAGCGCGCTATTCTGTTGAAAGCTTTTATATTATATTATCAAGACCTTTCATCGCTTTCAACACGTGGTGCAAACGTCTGTCGAAGCGATCTATCGATTTCGACTCTCTCCAGGGTAAAGAGAAGAGTGCTCTACTGGTATGCAAAGGCGAGCTTAAATAAATTTATAAAGGCATCGATGAGAGCTTTGAGAACTTACACCGAATTCGACGCTGCATTTACTTTAATATAAAGCTACGTCTACATGCAACCACGCTTGTAGGTTCAACCACAGATAAGAGAATACGTTCAAACAAGGATATATCTGACAAACATGCAGACAATTTATTATTGGATTGTTAATAAAATAGCTAGCTTATTAACAATCGAATAGTAAATTAAAATTGTTTAAAAAAAGGAATTATCTCAAATTTATGTTACGAGTAGCTATGTGTGCTACATAAATAAATAACATGGGTTCTCATCTAGTGAAGATATTTTCTGTCGCTGATTGTGCATCTAGTTTTAAAGTATCGTACATACACATCTCACATACCCCTAGGCATAGGGAACACCCAAAAATTCCGAAATATTTAATTTCGAAATTGAATATACCGATTTTCAAACCTCCGAATATCAAAGTTCCGAAGAATCAAAATTCCGACTATTCAGAACCATGATTAACATTTTTCAGAATACCAAAATTGATTGTTAAGTTGTTAGGCATTGACTCAAAGCTTTATTAAGATAAACAATAAATTATAGTTTAAAAAACTAAAAAACCACGCTTTTAAAACAGATTGAACTAAAAAATTAAAAATAAAACTGTAGTAATCAATTAAAAAATTCATATTATTGTACAAAAAGCGTGGGGTGCTTGATTTTAATTTTTTAGTTCAATCTGTTTTAAAAGCGTGGTTTTTTAGTTTTTAAACTATAATTTATTTTTTACTTTTTAGTTTAGTTTATAAGATTTGATTCCTTCTTTATCGACTGTAAGTCCATAGCTATGCAGGAATCATAATTAATACAGATCGCGCGCTAGCTCTATCTCTTTTACTCCCTCTTACAGAGGAAAACTGGGAAACTGTTATTAAATTATTGCATTGTCATCGGTCCTTGATACGTGTGCAAAGTTTCAAATTAATCAAACTTCTAGAAATTGGTAAAAAATATGCTCAAAGATTCCATTACATACATAGATAGATATAACCCAAGCTAATAAAAGCGTGGTAAAAAGCTAAATAACAACCCTGGCGCTAAACCCATATACTTACCTAGCCTGCCCGTAAACTCATTGATAAAAACCACTTACCATAGATACTTCACGTTGGTCTAGTAGTTTAAATACCGGGCCAAGATCTCAGGGTCCAGGGTTCGATTCCCGGGTCGGGCAACAAAAAATTCGAATTTTCGAAAATTGACTGATCACCAACCTTCATTTTGCAAGTGTGGGGATTATGCCTGTAAATATCATTGCTGTAGTTAGGTACTTGAATTCAATGATGGAGGCCTTTCTTCTGCAGTGAGATGATTAAATTATTACTTACCATAAATACTAAATGTCCCTGTACCAATACCAATACCCGGTTTCTAAGCATCATGCCATATTTGTTTTGACCAAGCCACAAAATCAACCCGGTTCGTGTGTATTAACAGAAGTAATTATGCATTGCTCAATACAATTTACCTTTTCATCGAAATACTATTAAGCTTAGTCCTAATCGTATCCATCGTATGAATGCGCTATAATATGCAGACTCCATTAACGAAATGCTGATAATATTAGAAGATACTTCTGAACTTTAATATCTTTTGATTTCTGAATTTTCTGATTACTAATTCAATTTGAATAGATCTGAAATAATAATCCGAAGTTAATCAAGCGTGAAACATAATAATCTACTGATTAAATTTCAGGCAGTTAGTTTCAAGGTTGACCGATCTTAACATTTAATTGATCTTTTGTTTGAAATTATGACGCGAATATTTGAATTCAGATTTCTACGAAACATTCAATTTCAAAATTTGTAGTGTTCTATTCGATTTAAATTGATATATTTTTGTTTAAGGAAACCCATTTTAATAATTCAAAAAGTCGATGCCAAGAAAAAGAAGTACTGACAATTATTATGAAACACCGGTTCAAAATGAGTAGCTTATTTCACGCTTTTCCTCGGGTCAGTTTTTGTGAAAAATGTTTTTGATTATTTCAAGCCCATTATATTTAAACAACTTAGTACACCTTTTGGATAAGTACTAGGCAAGCATAGATGGGAAGGCAGTGCAAATTGCTTAGGACTCAGACGAGGTTCCGCTTAGCGATCTTGCTCGATATAAATTCACATTATGCGAGTAACAACGTTTTGGTTCACTGCCAGCAGACGCCAACACATAAGCATAACTACCGCTTAATTCCGTTTAAGCTAGCCTGTGTTTGGCTACACAGTGCCTGATGGAAGTTCGTTACATACTACTGAACAAGTAAACACTTTGTCTACACACGTATATATCAATGTAATACACATGTTACGTGACTTAAGTGTGACACACACAAACATGAACAGATTTAGATCATGACATATTGCAAACCCCGCGCGGCAGCCGTTTACCGCGAAAACAAATCGATTGTATTGTGTACTTTACATTGCGCGGGATTTGAAGAGTTAAATTATTTGCGATGGGATCTTTTCCAAGTATAAAATACATCATAGGCTGATGCTGCAGTGCACATTTGAAAAGACACGAAACTAAGGCCGCTATTAATAATTAGTTTATTAGTTCCAGTTTCATTAGCGCCCACCTCCAAGACTCCAATATAAAACTTTACAAAGTAATCCTTACAATATTTTAATAATATATACCTACGCAAAACTTAAATATGTAATCTTAGTGTGTGTGTGTGTGTGTGTGTGTGTGTGTGTTGTGTGTATGTGTGTGTGTTGTGTGTGTGTTTGGTGTGTTGGTTTTTTTTTCTTTTTACAGTACTGTACCTAAAAACTCCTCCGTTTCTGAGTTGGTTGCTGCATGGCTGCAAAGCATGGGCTTTGCAGCCATGCAGCAACCCTAAGCTTACACTCATGCAGAGTTAATGGATTATATATTAATTTCAATAATAAAACACAACAGCGATTATTATTTTTTTATTGAAGGATTTTCGATTTTTCTTCTGCTCTATTTACCACATAAGTGATTCCTACTCTCAATTACTTTAAACCCTCTTTTGTCTACCATGCATTTCATTAAAATGTATCACTTTTTATCCACGTTAGGGATCCAGAAATATAGAATGTATCAGAACGCTTGCATTGTTTAAAACCGCTGACCGTGTAAATAATAAACGTTTGATTAGTACGTAACCTAACCAGCCCATACAAGTTCCATGTAAATTAGTGACGGCATCATAAATGCGACGAATACAAACATCCAATTTGGCTGCGCTGGACCGATTCGAATTCATAATGTGGTACCTACCGAAATTCGAAACTCAATTATTGTAATAATGTGTTAGTTGTTGAAATTTTAACCACCTTCCAAATTTTAATATATCCATCTACGAGACAAAAAACAAATGACTGATATTTTCTTTTGGTAGGTATAGCCCCGTACAAAAATGTCAAGATAAATCACTTAGAAAATGTCTGAATAAAATCTAAAATTTTTGGTACAGCCGTCTACTTTTTTTACGCGATGCGCATTTCATTCATTCATCAAGATAGGTACAAATCATAAGTTTTTGATTTTCCCTTTATAGCTACCTTAACAGGCTTACGACCGTAAAAATTGAAAACTACTTATATTGCGAAAAATATTTTCGGGTGAAAACTTGATTTTCATTTATTACTTCATAAATGGGCTCTTAATACGATAATGAACGAATAGAAAATTTTTGGAAAGTGGTTATAATTTCATCCTGTATTTATCAGCTAATTTTAATAGTAGGTATGTTATATTTAAGTTAAGTCCCTGAAATTCAATGTTACATGGTGTACCTACCAATCAATAAGACTCTACATAATACTACATAACCAGCTGCTGATGTAAACAACAACAATAAATGTGGCGTATGGTGCCGGCACGATAAAAGAATAGCACCTCTTCTTTTCCTATGGGTGTCGTAAGGTGACTGTAGGAAAACTGCGAATAAGAGTCGAACAGTAGCGTTTTCCTTTCACCATTGACCAAACTTTGGAAACCCGCCTACCAAGCCTGATCGTGGTAAAATCCTTCTTTTGAAGAGTCCCCTGTGTCCAGCAGCGGACTAACATTAGGCTGGTGATGATTATGACGCTGATGACGAATACAACAACAATACTACGGAAACCGTTAAAACAATATTCGGGTGTTCATACAAACTACTGCGCTACTTCGAAAATATTATTATCACAGATAAGTAAATACTACAGAGAACCTGTTTTCCTGATTTCCGATATTAAGTCGTTGGAGCATAATATGACATTTACTGGAAAGCCTTACAAAATACATTGTGTAGAAAAAACTATACAATATATAAAAATTATATGTCTGGAAATAAGGATTCTAAACGGCGCGGCTAGAGAGCTGTTCATTTTCTTTAAAATTACTGAACGCTCATATTATATTGTAACTCGTACATGATGTGCTTAGGTAGTACATTGCAGTACAATAGGCCCGACTGCGGTACAAATAGGGGCCGGGCGTGGCTGAAGAGTATAACACAAATATTTATTTAAACATTTCTTTCGGATGTTGGATGTAGGTACTAACTGAAAACATTGATGAAATTTCGCTGACTCACAGCGTTGGACCTGAATGAATTCGTCGACATACCAAATGTCTGGGTAGCGCAATGGTTAGAGCAGTCACCCGGTAAGCGGTAGATTGTGGGTTCGAGTCGAAATTTCTATTGAAGGAATTGTATTTTCAAATAAACAATTTGCTCGATAGGATTGCAATACCCTATATATACCCTGTCATTTTTAAAAATACCTGACACATAGTGTGAGACATAAAACGTTTGCTTAACATTTCAGTACACTTTCAATCCATAACCAGTGAATTTGATTGATATTGATTGATTTTACAAAGTTATTTTAGTAATTCAGGATTAATTTTAACTATCCTTGCCTTTGGGAGCTACCTTTTTATCCACAGAGGAGTTTTTTTTTTTTTTTTTTTTTTTTTTTGTCGCCCTTTACAGGCTCAGCTCTGTCCCCTGATATGTTTTTTCAGGGAATTTTGCTATCTTGGGCTTTTTATTTTTTATTCTTTATTTATTTTATTTATTTTTCCATTTTTCTTATTTCTAAATTAATTATAGACAGGGTATTTATTAACCTACACTTTTGAATTACAAATTAACAACGAGTTCGCAGTTGCGACAATTTTGAACTTATTTCTAACACACATTTTGAAACTATTGTAAATAAGGTAAACTATCATATTTTAAGTTGAGGCAAGTGGACTTCACATTGTCCCGTTTTCATTATATTCTAATATCTTATATCTATCTTAATTTATATGTTACATCGGTTTTACACTATTTTGGTTACAATTCCTTATTCTATTTTCATTGCTTAAATACTATATGCTCAACATATATTATAAACAATGGTTATCTATCTTTGTTCCTATTATTAACTATGCTACATATTTTTAGACAATACTCTATGAACCTATCTCTATTATTCTTATCTAGGATACAATCATACAACTTATCTTTGTTTATTTTATTTCCTGTCAGTTGCTCAAAATCGTATCTGAGCACTGAATGAACGGGACACTCTGCTAACAGATGGGGGACCGTCTCTTCTATTGCTGGGTCACATACACACGCCGGGCTCTCCCTGCACTTGAAGCGGTTCAAATATTGGGAGAACCCACCGTGTCCCGTGAAGATTTGAGATAGCTGGCCAGAGGGCCGAATGCTTTTTATAAGCCGGTAAGTATCAGTGACGTTTGGGAAAAACTTTTTAGTGATCGAGGCTGTCTGTCCGTTGGTGTACCTATCGTTTCGACAGAGTAGTTGGGCTCTGATCTCATAAATGTCATACATAATTATCTTAAGATAAGAACTTAAGATAATTAATAATTATGTATGCCTCTTGGTATTAGTAGATTATTAATTAACTACCTAAACAAACACAGAGAAATTACCATATTCACCACATCCAAGCAGAATCTATTAAATGTAATCTAATGAGATCAGAGTCCAATTTACATTAAAAAGACTGGAAGTCTCTAATAAAATTAACAATTCTTCCGTGCGTCCGTCTGACACGGGTTTAGGGCGATTGAAATTCAAATCCGGAGACTTGAGAATATCTAATATAATTAAGACGCTGGTGTAATTGAGTAGACATTCACCCCAATGTTTTAAGGCGGCTCTGTGGAAAAATAAAAGGAGCTATAAGAATTGATTTGGCGAATTTTACAACATGATCACGTTAACGTCATATAAACGTGATCTTAAAAATAATAGCACCAGCACCACCGCTTCTATGAATGCCGTGAGAAACAACTAAACGAGACCACCACAACTCAGAATCCAGTTGTTCTCTACCATTGACCACACTGTGCTCTCCAACACGACTGCCCAGCTTGGCGAATATGGCAAAATACTCCTATTGGGGAGGCCTATGACTATGTGACTATCGAATCTGTTGATGATGACGATGAGATGACAGGACAATTAATCGCTTTTTTTTATGGCAAGATAATTTTTTCTTTAGTAGAAACTTGGTGGTTGGTAGAGCCTTTTAAAGTAACACATGACACATGACACAGTTGCTGAAAACAAAGTTAAATCAAAAACAAATAGATTAGGCTTTGAAAAAAAAATAGACGGGTTTATAGGTACAAAAGAGAAAATTTCGAGAAATAAAAAAGAAAACTTGAGACCTAGGTAAAATCTTTTGGGCTATTTAGTTAACAGACCACCTCCCTGTCCCCCATTTTCGTATGTTCTACGTTCTTCCGAACACCCTGTATACCCTTATTTTCTAGATGTCGCACTCACAACTGAAAACAGTGCTGATATTGTTAGGTTACCTATGTATGAAAGCAACATTAAAATACATAGATGTAAAACATTATAATGCTCTAGAAGTATGTACACTATACTAGCGTGTTATAATTAGTATTATAACTTTTTTTTAAGAAGTATTAACTCATTTCATGTCATCTTTTGATTTCGTTTTACAGAGTACCTAGTGCGATATTTTATTTTTCACGACACCCTGCACAACTCGCCGTCTCATATTTTCCCTGTTGCACTGTTTATAGTGAAACTTAATTAATAGTCTAAGATCCCACCATACAACGACTTTCACCGAGCTGTTTATTGGATGAAAAGTATTTTATATACAACTAAATATGCCAATAAATATATTGCAAATGGGTTGACTAAAAAAATTCAGTCCAGAGTATGATTAAATAACATTTTTTTTTTTATTTTAAGTTAATTTTTTTACCGATTTGGTTAATAGACAAATTTCATACCAATCGAAAATATGAAGCCCAAAGAGTATGCAAACGTTAGGTTGACTATTTTTTTCCCGTCACAACTCTTCAGTAGGCAGATATAAACAGGTAAATCGAACTAGTAACTTGCACTGGTCTGGTTAATTAAATAAAGTTAAATACAAATAAATATTATTCATTTATGAACACGGTGGTATACGGTTGAATGCAAAAAAAGGTCATGAAATTCGGTTGTCAAATTTTTAAAATTCTACTCTGGACTGAAATTTCTTAGGCAACCCATTTGCAATATATTTTTTGGCATATTTAATTGTATATAAAATACTTTTCATCCAATAAACAGCTCGGTGAAGGTCGTTGTATGGTGGGATCTTAGACTATAAGACCATAACTCGGTTGTTAGTTATAAATTGGCGCGTAAGAAGGCGCTCCTGTCTCGACCCCATCAATCCGGAACAAAACCATTAGCATTACACTGTAAATCTCCTGGTAAAATGGCTTTGTCAACATTCATATTAGATTATATTTGCTCTTGTCATAGCAATTATAGTTGAAGTTACCAGTTTGTCTGTGCTATGAACATTCATTGATATAGTATGTACCTATATTCTGTATCGATGGCTGCAGTGAACTGTTGAAGTTTGCATGGGTAAAAATAGTGGTAATTTATTGTTTGATTTTTTTTATCAATATCTGTAATAGCTTAAAAGTTTTGCTATTAACTTAAGACTCACTTTTTTACTTTAAGGAGATTTATTTATTATATTAATAATGAAGTGTAATACAAAAACTTGGACGTTAGATTTCACGTAAATAACGTAGTATTTTTGGATTATATAAATTATAATCGACTTTGCCATGTTTTTTTCCAACTAGGTAACTCACAAAAAGCCATTATCTACACGTTAATCTTAGTAAAGTTGAACAAAACCTAGTTAGTTGTCATCATGCCAATTTGGTCACGTAGTAACAGCAGTTGGGTCAAACTTAGACTGTAAATGTGTCATCATGATTATCATCATCAACAGGCAATAGAAGTTTAGACCTAGGCCTCCCAAACAGACCATTGTATGCTAGGTAAGCGACCCACCCATACTTACTGCGAACTAGGTAGGCACCTTTCTTACCTGCTGGCCTATTCTGTTGCATGCTTGGAGCAACTATATTAAGTAACGTTATGTAAACGCAAATAAACCCAAACGCAAAGCAATATTATCTACCCCTACTAATATAAATGCCATTAGCGATTGTGTACGTCTAACGTAAGTTAATACATCGTATGTAAATTAGACGCAGACGGTAGCCGCAAACATTCGTGACTTCGTGAGTAGCTCCTAAGTAATGCCTCCCTCAGCCCTCGGGAGCACTTTATAATTACAAAGTGATTCGTACGTCCGTAAGTAGATCACGATTTCTAGTTTGGAATAATTCTAGTATGGCTCTAGATAAAATTACAATAGATTAGAACAGCATTTCAGATGTATCATCGGCTTAGGCCTAGACCTAGGTAATACTTACCTACATATTAGGGGTTAAAGTATGAAATTGCCGTTTTGTATGGACGAAATCGAGAAAAGTCATTTATCCATACTAACAATTTTTTAGTTTCGATGCAATTAAAGGTGAAAGTTAGATGGTTATAAAGCTACGCATTATAGTATTTAAATTTCTGAAAATCAAAGTATATAATACAAATATACTTAATTGAAGCAAGAAGGTCAGCTGACACATTGTAAGGGGTCTTTTCAATGACTTCCTTTGAAGTAATAGGCACTAGTATTGAATTTTTTTTTAGTCAAAAGTTACTTTATTTAGTTTTTGATACAATACAAAAATAATTACACAATAATATGACTATACTTAAGAGCCATAAACAAAATAAAAAGTGGGAAAACAATCGGCAATTTCATACTTAAACCCCTATTATTATAGTATAGTTACTCTGTTTATGCTATGATTCGAGTTATTACCCGACTACGGCAAAGACAACAGGAAGGTTTATAATTTTAGCAGTGTATAATATAATTATGTAGGTTCCACATTTGTGTCTAAACTACTGAGCCGATTTTGGTGCATGAGGTATCAATCGATTCCTTATTACAGTCCGGGTGAACTACCTACTGTTGAAAAAGAAGCTACATGGCGAATGCTACAACAATATTTTGGGGTACTTTGAAGAAAAAAGGTTGCACTAAGAACGCGTGGGGTATTAAATGGAAGAAGACAAAATTCTGAGTACAAAAATGTATACAGGAAGATTTTGAAATCATTGCATTTTCGTAGTCGGGTTACAGTTTTTTAAACTATATAGGTATCTTGTTTTGAATACCAGGAGGTAACTAGATTTTTGACGCATAGTTTGGTATTATTATGATCCTGAATGAAACACTAAAATAATTAGTTGTATTATTGTTTATTAACTACTAATTACATTGCTTACTCGCATTAAAATTATATAACAATCGATTACGTTGCGTAAATGAATATTCGAATCCAATTATTCATTTATCCAGCAATGAAATAGGCTTCATTCGAAGTAATAGGTACCATTAGCATGGTAGAATAACATTTAGAATATTTTGTTATAACAACTAGGTATTATGATTTAAAATAATATTTATAAGCACCAGAACACTACACACAGGCAAAGTAAAATATTATATTATTAGTTTAACTTATCTATTGAGATTTTTCTGTTTTTGTGAATACATTCAGTTTATGTGCTTATAAATATTGATTTAGGTCTCTTTCCCACAGTAGGCGCGCGGTAGTGTTGCCAGATTAATTGTGATTAAGTACAGTATTACAATTAAACAGTGTAATTCTGACTTTAGATCATGCACAGTACATGATCTAATATGTCATTATAAGGCAATTTATTTTTTACTTTACAGACTCATTGCAAAAGTTTAACACATGTTATTAACAACAATTGTAACATCGATGTCATGTGTGAATCTGTATGATAAGGTCGTAAATTCTCTTTGTTAAGTCACCTGTTGAGTGTGAGTTTTTTGTCCGTATGACATTTAAAATAACACCGTTTCTAATCGGGCAACATTTTTGTGCAGTATGAATAATAAAGTTATTTGATTTAGTTGTAATAGGCTACTTTACTCTTTTTTGAATTAAATCTTAAATGATTAATTATTGCCTAATAAGACGAAAAAAAAATTCCCCATATTTTTAGTAGGACATAGAAAAACGCAAAACTTTGATTCAAAATTCCAATTTTTATAGACCGACGAAAACGCCTTCGGCTATATTGGTCTGTTTTGTGAAACCTCAATCACAGCAATTTCTCAGTCACTTATTTCAAAATGGCAACATAACAAAATGCCATGAAGTTTGCTTAGTCCTATGACGTCATAACATAACCGTCAACCGACCGCGTTTAAAGAGATCAAAAATAAAAAAAGACAATTTTTAAATTGAAAATATGTAGCTACTTTGCTCTTTTGCTAACTAAAATCGATAAATATTGGTTCCTTGGGTAAAATACTACAGTAACTATTCATTTAATGCGTTAAATTTAAATGTGAGTCAAGAAGCCTATTGTTTCGTTCGGTTCCATTTTTGGGTTATATTAGTAATGATAAAATAATATTTACACAAATTTTTAAAACTAGAAATAGGGATTTTAATATTCTTGCTTACGTAATGTTACAGTATAATAATGCATCATAAGACTATTATATTATTAGTAAATCAGCGGTATGTAAAGCAGCCCCTTCTTTTGTCACACAAAATTAAAAAAAAAACATTTTCATGCACAGTTCAACATAAACTTTTTATTGAATAAATTTAATAATGTAGACGTTTATGAACAAAATTACGGATTTTCATATTTAAATTTCAGTTTACTTATTAAAGTACCTACGGATTTTAATTCGCGTTTATTTTTCGTTTAACCCGACGTTTCAAACACGTCGACTATTGTTACACAATATCAACAACATTTGTTATTCGCTGCGACGAAAATTATGACAATTAATGTATACTTAAATGTTATTTAATTAACAAGGCTATATATACGTTGTTTTGTACTTCATAACAGTATTATTGAGTGGTCAGGTCAAAGCCTAATAAGCATTGTCTATCAAACAATACGCATACACTGACATACATATAAATTAAATTACTATACATAATGTGTAAATACAATTTTTTGTATCGACAATTTAACAATATACTGATAAGATACTGTGTAAAAGTTTTTCATTAAATAAACATAAATATTTTGTTCTAATTGATTAGGTAATGAATTATGGAGGTTCAAAAGTATTCAGTTTCTCTTAATTACAAGTAAAGTATTTATTTATCTGATTATAAAATATATTACAAACAAATCTAAACTATAGTAATGTGTACATTATGGCACTCATGACAATGAAAATTAAGATTAAATGAAACCATAATATTAATAGGCTACTTGACTCATATTAAACTTAAATGAAATATTCATTTACTGCGCTATTATTATGTATTCATTACTTTTTGTATAAGTTGATTTAAACAATCAATATTAATTAGGTAATTTCAGTATATTACATTTTAGCTAAGAAATAAATCAATTCTTATCAAAACGACAGCTGCGATTATGTGACGTTTGAAGATTCGCTATTTATATTTGTGAAAACCTCTATTCCTTCTTTGTGTTATTTCTTTTATAGATAAAATCTTTCATCATGTTGGATTTATAAAAGCTGGTAGTATAAAACTGAAAGTAGGTTTTATGTCTAGTTTGTATTCGATCGATCGATTCGACGTCATATCGCAGCGATATTGAATATAATAAAGTAGTAGTTCTAGGTACAAAAAAAAATCATTTAAGTCAATCACAAAAAGAGTCAACTAGCCTACAAAGAAGGATGTACTTGTAGTATTCGTATAATTTGAACGTTTAAAACGCACTCATATTAAACAACTTAAAGCCAATGTTTTCAGATAAAACGTAATTTAAACTATGGGCTATTATAACACAATGCGCCAAATTTATCACGCGTTATGTGAGACAGAGCTTAAATAAAACATAGGTTACGGTATTTCTGCGTAATATGACAAAGGCTAGTCTACAAAATATTTTTTAGACACCTTAAAACTTTAGTTACTATAAGAAATAACAATAATGAAAATCTACGGCATAAGGATCAACTGATTCAAATGTTACTTTTACTTCTGGATTGAAGGTGGAAGTACTAAATTAACACTTAAAGTCGACATTAATATTCAAAGTTGTAAAAAAAATATTATTCTCCAGCATACGAAGACAATCTGTGTATATTTTAAAGGCACTAAACTTGTAATCACATCTATTATATAGCACCACATAAATACACCGTGCATTTTAGACCACCTGAAAAACGAAGCCAGGGTTATGTAAACATTATGTATAACATCTTGGTAGTGTTGTTTTATATTTTTGTTAATACAAATGATCCTACATTTTGAAACACGCTATGACACGCACGGACATAGCTGTGTAAGGTTCACTCACCCGAGATACCAAAATAATACGTCTGTGCGCATCACAGCGTGTTTCAAAATTAAAATGCTGTCTCAATTATTTAATATTTACCTACTTAAATTTTTATCATTGATAAATTGGTAAAGAACAAAGCCATGATGATTTAGTGTAACATCATGGCTTTGTTATTTATTACATAAACTGGGCTTCGTTTTTTAGGTGGTTTAAAAAGTACGGTGTAAAACTGTGCAAGACGAATTTTAAATTCATCAAACAATTTTAAAGCTATTTTTTCTACTTATATTATCTTATTAGTAAATTTTCTTAGTGGGCATGACATTGTTTAAGCATATAACATTGAAATTACAGCTAGTTTTATTCCCAAACAACCCATTTCTATAGATTAGCAATTTATTATGGGAAGTGCTTTTTCTTTTAATTTCAGTGATATACTTAGTTATTATATTTAAGCATAACCTAACAAAAGAATCGTTTGTATTGTGATATTCCAAAATATGATTCAAATTATAATTCACAGCGTTCATTCATAACGAGTTGTAGGTATTATGCTTCTACTAATAATATTTACATAAACTAATCTAAATATTCACAAATTATAGACAAAAAATTAATCATATTAAAACAAATAGGTTTTATCGAAACTGACTCGATCTATAGATATGTATTTTATGAGCAACCCAAGAAATATCTGCTGATTGATTCTAAATCATATCGATTGTGAAATTTCTTAACTGCCATTTAACTACAAGCATCTCATAATTTGACCTTGGCTATTTATACCTAAACATTCCAAAATACTTGTTTCAAGATATCTGAATGAAAATATCTACCTAGAGCTATGTGCTGCCCTCAATTGATATAATTTTATTACTTCTAAACAAAATCAATTCTCAAAAATCTAGAACAGTATCATTTTAGCAAATCACCTCTAGTATTTATTGAATCACTAGAGCACACAAATCGTATCAGCGTTGAAATAAACTGTTGAAACGATGTATCACATGATACTGAAATGAGTGTAGGATTTGTTCCACGGCCAAAAACAAATGAGGCTTTTTAAAATAATTTGCGATTGAGTCAGTCCGTTAAAACTAAGGATGATACACTCAAAGGCCAAAGCGTATAATTATAGCAACATCAAAAGCAAAAAACATCGAAAACATAGCACCTAAATTGTGATTAGTTTCTAAACAACCTGAAATCACTACTGTTACTCGTATTTCTAAAGACGATATTATTGCTTTTATTGCTTCAACAAATCCAGTGTTAGTATTTTTCATCGGAACTAATTATTTTAATATTGGAATTAGTTAACACGTTTTACAAGCGCGATATTAGATCGTTTATTATTTACCTTAATTATAAGAATTAAAGTTGAAAGTTTGTCAGTGAATAGAAGGCCAGGAACAGGCTTCAACCATGACTTACAACCATGTCACGTTGGTCTTGTTTGGTAAAACATTAGACATTATGGTAAAGCATTCGAGGATCAGTCAATATTCAATACGTTTTCAAAGAAATGAGATCAAAATAAGGAACCATTCGAAAAACGCTAAACACTGATCAGAGTTCACCAATTCTTAAACAGCCGGTAAACATAGATTGACGATTAATTTGACACAATTCCCATACAAAATATGTCAATTAATATTTTAAACGCTGTTTAAAACTTAAACGTCTATTGGTGAACTCGGGCCTAAGTCCATTCCAAATACGAATTCATGTCTGATAGATGAAGTCACAACTTTTTCAAACATATTATCTTGCCAGCACCGCGATTGAGGTTGGTTTTATAATTTATTCTAATTTGTAACATATTTACATTCCTAATTGTGCAATTAAAACTATATGAATGAAAACGATTAAATCAATAAATGAAATTTACATACTAACTGTTTTCTTGAGCGTTTACGCGAACACTATACAATGAAATGAAAGATATGTTTACGGACGCGCTTATTTTTGTTTTAACCCGACGTTTCGAACACTTTACAGCGTTCATGGTAACGGAGATCTTTATTTTAGTTTGTTTTCTGTACGTACCAAAATCCATGAAAAAAAAAGGAAATTGATAAAATAAAACAAAAGAATTTTAAGAAAGTTCCATAATAATTACAGTAGGTATGTAGGTAACAATAAAAACTATAATCTAACAGAACTACCCAAAACGCTTGGCAGGCTTTTCATTCAAAAAAGTTATCAATAGAAATTCAGAAACGTTTTAAAATAGGAGTTTGTTGAGCTTCTTTTTGTATCCAGTTTGAAGTAAATTTTCAATAGGATAGGAAACTGTACCTACTAATTAATTGTGTTTTCTCAAAGCAATTTTTTGGAAACTTTTTCAATTTTAAAAGCAAAGAATCCTAAAGGAAAATACCTACTGAATTTCGTCAACATCAGCAGCAACTTAAGGGACTATAACGCGATTATTAGCCATTTTATCATGTTTCTCCTACAACTGTAGCTGTTAAAACTAAAATTATTTAATTTAAACCGTGCCAGGAAAATACATTTGAAATATGTTATTCATTTAACAGTATAAAATTAGAAACTGTAAATACCGCTACTTTGCATTTTATTAAACGTGCAGTTACATTGTGCAATATATCAAATGGGACTTTGTATTTAAAACGAGTTGGCATTTTAGCTTTTTGTTTCGTGACATGGTTCAAGCTGGTTGATCTGATGGGCCATTCCTTTATATTAATTTAATATCGACAAGACATACATTTGTTGTTTATTTTAGAAGTTTAGGTTTCCTGTCGACACGTTCAACCATATCTTATAAATTATTTTGTATCAAGATGTGATTGATATGAAAACATATTTTTTTTATCAGACTAAAGTCGACCACATTATCGGATCATAATGATGTGTACGTTTTAAAGAAAATCGGAACAAAAAATCTAGGAAAGTATGTTTATGTCATTCTAACACTGGTGTATTGTGGCCTTATTGCAGAGTGCACCATCCGCGCACTAGTCAAGGGTTGTCCACACCATTCTCCGGTATAAGCTCTGTGATGTCATCCTCCCCGTTCACCTGGTCTCTTATCACTATAGTAGGGTTGTTGGAACACGTAGAGTTAGATGTAGTCCTGCGTGTTGTTTTGCATTGGTTGCATTCGACGACGACAATTGAGTTTGTGTCTATGTCAGTTTCCGTGCTGCTAACGCGACGGAGATGGTTTGTGGTGGACTGCAGGCGATGGTCGAGGATAGCGCGCCATAGTCTGAGTTCTACACCGCCTCTGTAATAACAGCCGAGTGGTTAGATAAGTTGAACGTGTTGGGGAACAAGCTGCGGTGAACCAAGAGGAAATCACACGGGGTACGCTTCCGTCGTCTGCCCGTGACGAAAAATGCTGTAATGTATTCAAATATAGGCGAGATAACAAAAAACGCAAGTAAACCCGTTTTCTTTTTTTGTTTCAAAATATATCGCAGATTTAAAACTTTGAATATAACTTACTTGAGATTAAGCCTGGCTATGTCCTCTCTTTGTGCATGTTGTAACAGATCATTCAATGTGTACTCGTTCGCAGCGAGCGCCCGCACTGCTGAATCAGGAACGCCTTTTGGTTGCGCCCATTCACGGAGGATATTGTACTGCTCTTGGTCTATATCTTGAGGACATGGACTTCTACAAAGTATAAATATGCAATGAGACTGGTTCAGCTTATTATTTACTTTTTAGACAACGGCTCAATTTTTTGAGACTTGTATTATTCTTTCAGGCATTTTTTTTTAAATCGGTGTTAAAGAGCGGAAATCATTATCAAAACAATGTTAAATTTGTTTGAAATAAAAATCATTAAATTCTTCGCAATCATAATGGCCATGCATTACCAAAATGATTT
The DNA here is from genome assembly GCA_949315895.1 of Anania crocealis. NCBI lineage: Eukaryota > Metazoa > Arthropoda > Insecta > Lepidoptera > Crambidae > Anania > Anania crocealis. The sequence goes on from OX438856.1 coordinate 8,063,775, forward strand.
TTATTTAAATATCTTATTTTATTATTCCGTTGAAAAAGAGAGCAAATATCTGAGAGCTTTCAAACCAAATTTACTCCAGCATGTATGATTGATATTTCTCACCTTGGCCTCCTGTCAATAAGTTCTCGAAAAACGTGCGTTTGCAATCTCTGCTCTTCCAATATCTGTCGGAGCAACGCCTGGTACTGTTGATAACTTTCTATAAGCTCCTGGTGTAATCTGAAAGAACGCACAAGTATGTATGACTTATAGATTTAACCATGATACATAGGCATTCTAGCAAACTCAAATACGTAGCCATTTGGCCACAAAGTATTTAGGATTGTACTCCAGTAGAACAATGACCTAAAAATTGTTTCGTGTTTTCTATGTAAAGTTTCTTAAAAACATTGCTGCTTACGTATTATTGAATAGGTATATTACAGTTCAATCATCATTGAATGAAGATCACGATGATTTATGATCCAGCAATGGCTGGGACAAAGGTTTCTCTATAAAGGTAAGTTAGGTATATTTTGATAAAATAAGTTTACTTGTAGTTAAGCTTCATGAAAAGTAATTTTATTGTAAATACTGCTTTAGTTTCTTTTCCTATTTGACTTTAGTTTAAACGAATGAAAAGTGTTGGTCACATAACCATATCGTAAAAGCGTCTCCATAAGACTATTTGCAGAAATAAAACTGATTTTATAAAAACAGTCAGTCAGTAATTCGTTCACACCTTGAATACTTACTTATGATTCTCCTGCCTGAGCTGATGTAGTTGATGGTCTCTGGTGGAATTGGCTGTGGAGACAGCAGACGGTGTTGCTACGTCGGCCGCCACGCTACCGCTGTTCGGACCGCGTCGCGATTCCTGCCCAGCCAGGTTCGCGCCTAGCTCTGAAATTACGCAATGTATAAAAAGTTTTGCCATCAGTTAAGTTTTTTACAGGCATAAAACAATTTGATTTTGGGCCTTTTTTATTATTAATGATTCATATTTAATGCCGCGAACGATCAGTAAGAGAAAATTATTTCGTTATGCTTTATAGATTAAATAATAATTTGAAAATGATTCACTTATGAACAGGTGCCACTTAATTCACTATATAATTAATATTATGGAAAAATCCACTGTTTCATGACTCAGTTAACTAAATTACATGTAAGCAGCTACGGAAATATTCAAACCTGGTGATAAGACAGTGATAGCAGCTTGCACAGCATTTCTCACTAAATTGTCCAAAGCGAACATCCAATGAGGCTTTATACTGTGCATCCTTAATACTGCGTTAACTGCCTCTTGGAACATATAGATGGCAGCGTGTAGCTCATTAATGGCTCTCGAGTCAAAGTCTAACTCTTCTTTTAAAGTTGTGATGGTTTGCTCTATGACACTTCTGTTCTGGTCCATTATGTAGTCTTTGAGAGCTAGGCGGAGAGTTTCTAGGTGATGCTGTCAAAGACATGTTAATTTTTAACAAACAGTGTAAGAGAAAAAAAAAGATTAGCTAATAACACGTGACATTATATAAATGAAAATTAATAAAATCTCCTATAAGATAAGCTAAAATTCAACTGTATTTATATATTTATACATATAAAACAATATTTTGTTATGTAGCGGAATCCAATTAAATTTACAAATATGTATGTAGCTAGATAGAGATGGATGTAACAAATGAATGATGAGTACCTACATTATTAAATGTCTTCTTTTCTTAATAATATTGTGTCACAATTACATGATAGCTATGTCATATTTAAAGAGACACAGCACAGCGCTACTAATTATTTAGTTTATATCACTGACTACTTATTACAGAAACTACAGGGAGAAATTAGTCAGCTGGATTTATTTTTATAAATGGGTAAATGAATGATACATACACATCAGTCTTCAATATGATCAATCTCACCACTTACCATTGTAAGAAGTGTGTTACCAAAGTCTTGCTGCACACTCAACATCCATTTAGAGCAGATTTTTTCACTGTCTTGCTCTAACACTCGAGAAAGAGTGAGACGGCGCTGCGAGTCCTTTTTCAGAAGATAGAATCCGTCGTGTTCTATGTCTATTGAAGACCGAGGAACGCTTGTCATATCAACCTACAAAAAAAATAAGACATATTTAGGGTGTTAAGGGACCTATTTGAACGAAACATGTATAATTGAAGATTTCTTCACTGTAACTTGGACGTCTATATTATAAAACAGCAGATTATTTTACCTAGGTTTTTGGACTTCAGCAATTCATATTAGGTCTTTACCTATAAACGAAGTTTTTTCATGTATTTTTTATTTGTATTAATCGAAGTAATCACCCATGCAATCAATGCATCTTTGCCAACGCAGTGGCAGTTTATTGATGCCCTTCTTAAAAAATCAGCTGGACAGGAGGCAACAAATTATTCAAAGGCATTTTTTACTGCCTCTCGGGTATTGAATTTTTTTACCGCCAAGAAGTTATCCAAATTCTGTAAAAAGTAGTTATCTGTAGGCGCAAGGTCTGGTGAGTAGGGCGGATGACGGAGAGCTTCCAACCCCAGTTCTTGCAACTTGGCGACCGTCTGCTGTGATGAGGTCGCGCGTTGTCTTGCAGGAGCAACCGAGACGAGCGATTGACCAATGCTGGTTGGAGATGTGCCAGCTTCTCCATCATTGTGTTCAGTTCTTCACAGAACACATCTGCAGTAATGCTCACCCCGTTTGGTAAGAAAGTGAGATGAATTACACCGGCGCTAGAACAACAAACAGTGACCATCACTTTTCTAGGGTTAAGTTTTCGTTTAGGGCATTGTTTAGGTGCTGAACCAGGATCCAACCAACTTGCTGAGTGATTGCGGTTATCAAACAGAATCCATTTTTCATCGCAGGTCACAATGCGATTCAATCTTCCTTCATTTGTGTGTCTATTGAGCAGTGCAAGGCACGTCTCGACGCGTACTTCGCGCTGGCGATCATTGAGTTCGTGGCGCGCCCTTTTGTCAAGCTTTTTTACCTTGCCAATTTGACGCAAATGGACCAATATTGTTTTGACGCTAACGTCGAAAGCTGCTGCTAATTCAACCGTAGATTGTGTAGCTTCCACAATCGCCTTTAATTCGTCATTGTCGACCAAAGTCTTCGGACGACCGCGAGGTTCATTTTTCAGGTCGAAATTTCCAGAACGGAAGTGAGCAAACCAATAACAGGTGGTGCGTTGGTTTGTAGTGTTAGCTCCGTAAACGTCGTTGATGTTGCGTGCCGCTTGTGCCGCGTTGCTGCCACGACGGTACTCATATTCCATAATTACTCGAATTTTCAACGTATCCATGATGACGAAAAAGATTGAAATGCGATGAAAATGTAACACTAATCAATAAACAAATGACTACTTTTGGAGAAATAATTACATGTTTTTAAAATAAAATTAATTTGAAATTAGAATTCTTTTCCAAACAAAAATTATTTTGATTTGAAATGGCCAGTACTGCAGAACGGCAATTTCATATGTAAAGTCTTATTATTAAACGCAATATGCGTTTGAGTAATGTCTAGTAGTAGTAGTTGTTGTTGCTGTTATTCTTGATTATTAATGTTAAATAAAATTAAAATTAAATAAATAGAACACAGATCCGATTATTAGACCTAGTACTTTTTTCTAACACACTCTGGGTGTTAAAAACTTCTTCCCATTCACAACTGGCAAGCTAAAATCTCTAACAATTAACATATTTAACCTGCCAAAACGTAATTATGTCATAGATCTTGCATAGCATACTGAAATGACGTGGCGACGTAATTATTTATTTATTTCAAAGCATTTTTTTGTAATTTTCAATGGTGTTCAAGAATTGGATCTCCCCCAGCTCACCAAACAAACACCATTCGCGGGCAATTTCCTAACTCTCATAAACCTGTTTCAAATTGTTGCATCATTTAAAAAAGGTGCTATAAATAGGCCTGCATTCCCGGTAATAAACAGGAAAGGGCTTTTTGCTTGTTGATTCATGGCAGCTGGATTATTTATTAATCAAGTTTCCATTTTTGTGAACCATCCCAAGTCAAGTGATGTAAACCACAAATCAAACTTATTGTCACTTGTCAACTTCTTACCTCAGGGGAGAGTAGACCACCCGAAGAACTCCGCCTATTGAGTATAGTATCGCTACTATCCATTTCGTCTGTTGACGGAGTATTTGGCATAGTGCTGCGAGAATACAGAGAAAAAAATAAAGTTATGACAAATGTATCATAAACGATTTAATATTTTAGAGATTACCTAAATAAAAGAAGCATAAAAAATGTGGACAACCTCACATACATTGTTCTGATACCAAAGTAACTATTGTTTTGTGAAAATTAGAAAGAACGAGAGTACCACAAACACTAACCCCCGTATTTATAAAAAAGTAATTACTTATTGCTTAAGAAAGTCATAACTTAAGATGTAACTACCTAGTGCTTACGTGAAGGAAATAGGTCACCATTAATAGACATATTGTTTGGCTGAGAAGGCTAACTTTTCATAGTTCTAAATTCCAATAATTACTAGATTAAGGACTACAAATTGTCACCTAAGTAATTACTTTTAGTCAAGTAATTACTTTTACTTGTTTATAAATACGGGTGTAAGACCCGAGATAATATAGAGAAATGTTTGATCTTTATTGACCCGTCCAGGAATCGAACCCGCAACCTCGGAGCTGGGATAAAAAACCGGTGTATGCCTCTCCACCACAGAGGTCGTCAAACGTCAAACTGATGTATGACAACGAAACAAACTAAGCATTCTATAAATTACCTATAAATATCAAATACCACTTATAAAACATTAAAATTAATTTACTATACAGGATGAAATTTTAACCACATTCTAAAATTTTTATAGGCGTTCAGTATCGTATTTAGAGCCTATTTATGAAGTAAAAAATGTAAATCAAGTTGTCACCCGAAAATATTTTTCGCGATATAGTTTTTAATTTTTACGGTCCTAGACCTGTTAAGGTATAAAGGGAACATCAAAAACTTATGAATAATATCGTAATGAATGAATGAGATGCGCAACGCGTAAAAAAAGTGTTGCTAGGCGGCCGTATCAAAAATTTTAGTTTTTTGGCGGACATTTTCTAAGTGCTTTATCTTGACATTTTTGTACTGGGCTATACCAAAAGAAAAAATACGTCATTTGTTTTTTGTCTCGTAGATTGATATATTAAAATTTGGAAGGTGGTTAAAATTTCATCCTGTATACCTATGATGTAAAAAGTTAGTAAGTAACAATATAGCGTTAGTAATAATGACTGAGTGTTTACACGAAAATAAAAAAAATTTGGACTACAAATGTGAATAATGTGTAATTTAATTTGTGCGTGAAGTGACAAAAGCATTTTTAGGTGTAATTAAATCCGTGAATGAGTGATAACATTATGATTTCATAGAATTCAATATTTAATGATGTTGAAGTATCTCATATGAAATGGGAACAAGTTTATTGTTTTTAATAAACTGAAATGTATGAATTAATGAAGTCATGTATGAAACCATTTATTATTTAGTATATTACTCTTTATTAGTAAGTATATTGATTTTCCTCCCACAGTGTATTTTTTTAATAATAAATCCCTTATTAGTTCTCAAAACCACAATCAGTTAATATTTTATTACTATCAATTTTTCTTGACTTTGTTGATGCAAATGTTTTCAAGTTATTACTATGACAGTTATTTCAATCAGTAATTACTTGAGTTAATACAATAACTTAGAATTTTTATAATTCATATACGCACTAACCGATAACACTTGTAAGTTTTGATAAGCACAACACCACGGTCACAGTGTATGTGAAATGATAATTTTAGCAAAAAATATAGTATTCTATGAATTCTTTGTGCTTCTAGAACTGAATGTTACCTGCTAGTCGACAAGTCCGGTGGGTATATCAGTATCGGTGAGAGCATCGACGAAGCCGTCCGGGTGATGGTCGGGTTAGACCGGATCGTTTTCACCCTTTTTGCGGGAAAACAAACACAGGCTTAGGTGCAAAGCAAACGACATTTGTTAAGACAAGTGTTAACAACGGTGTCTACTGTGGATGATGTTCGGGAGCCATATTGACTTTCATTAAAACTGACTACTGAAGCCCACGGCCATAAGATTAAAAAAAAATACGGAACCCTAAAAATAGCTACTCATTTCACTCAAATGTTTGAGAGTTTGTGTTTTTTTTACAAAAATTTTTTGTACTTCGATTGTAGATATTCTTTTTTGTCATTATATTTTTGCAAAGTTAAGAAGCTAATATCATAATGCCAAACTCTATATGAAAATATTTATTGATATTTGAATGTTAAAGTAAAATGTTTCTTGTAATTTATTAAGTTTCTGTTATTTAACTTTTATTAACATGAGGTCAGAGCCTTCAGAACCCCATTATATTGATATCAGTTAATAAGTTTTTTAAAGTTTGCCCTTTTTGTTGGCTGAAGGCCTTGACGGCTTCACTGGGTAGCTTGCGAGTGCGGAAGATACTCAGCCTAAAGTGGTCGCCTAGAAGGTACCTAGTACGCGGATCAGATTTAAAGCTTAAAGCTCGTCCGCTTTTGTACTAGTGGGAGAGATCGGACCGACAGTAGACCCTATAGGGTGCTTTGACATACCCCAATATTTATATAACCCACTGCTTTATTACAGTGACTGCCTATTATGCCAAAAAGAAGCAAATAGACAGATCTATAATATATATCTATATATCTATCTATCTACATGATGCCGGTACCAATGATGCATACACATTGGGTGAGAAGAAATAATGAGTCAATGTATGTAAATGCCAATTGATTTCATGTAAAACTCACTCTAGCGTATGTAGCAACAATAAACCCATACACAAGCTCCTGTCACCAATCTCGAGATAGGATGTACAATATTGTATATATTTAGTACATGTTGAAATAGTGTTTACTCTATAATTACTATTAGGGTATTATGTGTAGTTAAAGTAGATTGTTTGTGCCTTTTAGTTTCCTTTGTAGTTTAACCATTTCTGTTTAAAATTTATTTCAAAATAAATAAAAAACCCAAACACAATAAAAAATGGAGAACAAAAAATAGTGTACCATAACATCAAGTTCAATAGAGTAATACCTATATGCCTATTTTAATTGTAGACGTTGATGATGGCACAATAAAGTTTGCTCGTTAAAATGGCGCTATGATGTCGCGTCCGGGTACAGCTAAGGTAAGACAAACCCTTCATTTGATTGACTATCTATTAATTTAAGTAGTACTTCCGAACAACTTGTTTCGGAACGATCAAATTTTTGTTGCAAATAGATGCCTTACGAGTTTGCAACGTCGCTATTTTCAGCTGTGAAGTAGTAAAATAGTTAGAATTGCTTTATACTTAGCGGTACCACGACGCAATATTACTTTTAAGTCTAGTTTAGGCTTATTTCGAAACTTCAAAGCCATGCGAATTTGAGCATTACGTTATTACGTCCCTATTTTCGACTTGTTTTACATATTACTATAATATTAGGGGTTAAAGTATGAAATTGCCGTCTTGTATGGACGAAATCGAGAAAAGTCATTTTTCCATACTAACAATTTTTTAGTTTTTTTTAAAAACGCCTAAACCGTTTTCGTTGCAATTAAAGGTGAAAGTTAGATGGTTATAAAGCTACTCATTATAGTATTTAAATTTCTAAAAATCAAAGTATATAATACAAATATATGTACTTAATTGAAGCAAGAAGGTCAGCTGACACATTGTAAGGGGTCTTTTCAACGACTTCCTTTGAAGTAATAGGCACTAGTATTGCATTTTTTTTTTTGGTCAAAAGTTACTTTATTTAGTTTTTGATACAATACAAAAAGAATTACGCAATAATATGACTATACTTAAGAGCTATAAACAAAATAAAAAGTGGGAAAATAATAGGCAATTTCATACTTTAACCCCTATTATTAAAATTGTCAACTTGTGGGTTTGTTGAACATCTTGGCCAAGCTAATAAAATATAATTGGATTCGTATATCTCAAGTAGAAGTTGCAGTTGCCAAAAAAAACATTACTTAATCATTCTTGTGCTCATATTATATTAACTCTAAATCCATGCATTTACTAAGCATTCCAAGCAACTAAATTACCTAGTAAAAGATTCAAAGGCCTTAACCATCGTGTACAAATGTGTTTTGTATTTTGTTGCGAGTATTACATGGGTACTTCAGCTCCTGATCGAATCGAATCGCTTCAAAAAACAACAACTGATATTCTACCAACTTTGCGCAGTGACAATGAATCGCTCTAAAAGCAATAAATTTTAATTTACTCTGATATTCCAAAAGACTAGTAAGACATTGGTTGCACGAGAAAAAAAGACGTGTGGCTCTCGGAGACTGCCGCGGAAAAGCTATTGCATAGCATTACGCATGCGCAGTAACGCCGATACAACCAATGCCACCTAAAGGCGGGTTGCTGAACTAAAGAGACAAGCGTGATATTTCAAAAAGTCATTAAAAGTTCTGCTATTCATCGATAGATGGAAATACTAAAAAGTATCACCGCTGTGCCGGTCGGAGTGTTAGGTTATTTTCGTTACGGAATTTCTGGATTCGGTCTCCACGCTCAAGGCCCGCGATAGAAGCTATGCAATAGCGTCGGAGTGGGGGGTGTTAGGTTATTTTCGTTACGGAATTTCTGGATTCGGTCTCCACGCTGAAGGCCCGCGATAGAAGCTATGCATATGCAATAGCTTAAAAAAACTTCTTAATTTTTAAGATAATGGCATAACTTCAGTTATCTAAATTTTTTTTCTGGGCTGGCAGTCGTTCGCGTAGGAAACCTGTAGCTTAAACAACCCATTTCATAATTTCTCACAGGACGAAGTTAGTTAATTTAGGTATACTTTACATGAATTGCCCGGTATTCTCCTTATTTAAACGGTGTATGCAGGTGATGCAATTATCTAGAGATTTGACAAACAAAGATTTAAAACCACGAGGTGATTTCTATTTATAGACACAGATATAGCAAAACATTAACAACAAAACCATTATGAAAATTTTTCGCCGTAGAGCGCTCTTGGTTTATGGTAAAATGTAGAATTACAATCACATAATTTTTTTAAGGAGTTACACACCGTTTTATGCTCATAAAACAATCATGCTTTAAAAGGTTAAGACAAATCAACTAGTTTCTATTTACCGAAATTCAAAACGTAGAGTAGACGGACCGTCTGAAAAAATTTGTATACTCACTCAATTTCAGGGGAACTAGGCAGGTTTCCAGGTAACGATGGTTCTGATATCTTTTTCTGTGCGAGCTGTGGACGCACTTTATCTGCAGGTACAGATATACTACGGCTGTAGTCCATACTACTGCCAAGACGGCTTGGTTGCTTCTTCTTTCTGTTGGTTATTAAGATAAATAATATTATTTCACACATTGATACGACGGATTAGTGTTGATCAATTAGCACCCAATTGCACAGCAATGCTGGATAGGGTTTGCAGATTTTAGTTTTTAAACACTTAAATATAGGACTAATGCAGGGATCGGTCTTTTATTTAGTTAGACGTAGTGGGAAGGTTATGCAGTGATTATTAGCATGTTTAGTGTGCACGACACTGTTAGCAACAACTATAAAATGGCAACAATGCAAAATAAAAATATTTAGTATAATTTTGAACAGTTTCAAATTAAAATTAAGTCTCAAGAAATCGTATTGTACTATTATTTAGCATGTACGCATGTGATAGTTCGATATAAATTACTTAAAAATATTATAGTTGATTTACTGTTGATAACATAACTACAATCTGATAAGTAGTTCATATGATAGTGAAATCCATATGAAATTACAAGCTCTATTTGCTAAGAATGTTGTTTAACTTTAAACGAATGCTTAGTTATTGGATAAAATATCTGCATGCAAAAACTCACTTACTCGCATAAAAATGGGTCCTCGAGTAATTCTGCGGCAGTTGCTCGTTTTTCCGGCTCAGGTATAAAACAGCGTAGTATGAAGTTCTTAGCTTTTTGTGACAGCTCGTTTGGAATTTCTGGGTGCGTCTTGTAATATCCCACCTGGTGAAATCAAAAAACATTATTTAACACATAGCGATATAAAACTTTACCTTGCCATCGCTTCAGTGCTTACTAGATATTAAACACTGAAGCGACTAACACAGCAGATGGTGTGTTAGTCATATCGGGCTGAATGTGTCGGAAAATCAAGAGTTAATCTCTTTTTGTTACCATGTTCTAGTGAATAAATGATTTTGATTAATTGATGATGATTTAACGGTGCCTGGTACGGTCACTGTTAAACAGGCCAACTAGTATATTTAAAAAAATATATTTAAGGGTTAAAACCACCTTGAACTGACTTGACTATTTGCAACTTACCCCGGCTTCACGGTTGTAATTTAGAGACAAAAAATTACCGCTTGTTAGTAATAAGTTTCTTCTCCCCATTCTGTTTCTCATCTATGTCCAAACCGACAACTTTATGGATATGATCAATGATCATGTGGCAAGAAGTCTGAGTATAATTTGTAAATTACCTTAAACAAGGCCGCTTGTGGTGATCCCAATTCGATGAACGGTGGATTGCCCGTCGCCATTTCCACAACAGTGCATCCCAAAGACCAAATGTCAGCCTGGAACGAACAAAGCAAATTTTAATAAAGGGCAGTTTTTGACAAATGCTTTCGATTCGTTAAATTTTAAGATCTTTGTAGTCGAACAAACATTTGTAGTCGAACAAACATGAAATGAACTCTTGCACACTGACTGAATTTTGTATCGCGTGTAGAATAAATAAGGCGGTAAATATACAAGTATGTACTGAATGGACTTGCAGGGATATGAACTTTCTTGTTGCGAAAAGTCTTTTTTTTATGTTGTCTTAACATAGAAACAGTTAAAAAAATTGTCTTATTACCGGAGACGTGCCTCTTCAATACACTAGTTGAGTATAAGTTAAAAGAGATTAAAAAATAAATACTCACAGGCGCTCCATATCCTCTCTGGCCTTTGTCTATGACCTCTGGAGCCATATACTGTAAAGTCCCTGCGAATGTCTCAGTCGAAGGACAAAGTCCGGCCAATCGCTTTGATGTACCGAAGTCTGATATCTTGACAACGCCGCTATACGTGTTCACAAGAACATTATCGCCTTTGATGTCGCGGTGAACGATTTTCTGGTCATGGAGGTATTTTAGACCTGACGACAAATAAATAAGCTGCACCTTATGATCTTAAATTGTATGCCAAAAATGTTTTAAACATTGTATGTACCGTAGCTTATTGGGTTTGCCATGATTTGACACTTTAGCAAGCGCTATACTATAAAAACTGACCAAAGATTAAGTTACACAATAAAAATAAGACACAGAACATAGTTCATAAACCTACCACCAAACAAATATTCAATTCGTATAAACATCATTCACAAATAATTGGAATTACCTTATTTAAAGCCTGAAAATCCGGAAATAATTCAACTATTATTTGTTGATTTGGATACCTTTGAATAGTTAGTCATTCGAGTATGTTAACCTATGACGTCATAATAGTTTACTATTGTCATACAAAATGAATGAGAGAATTGCTTTTTAACAGATCATAAAAATGATATCCATTAGCATAGATTTAATATAATATATTAAATATATATAATATAATATAATATATTAAATATATTATATTAAATCTATGTCCATTAGTTAATTGTTTAAGTGACAGATACCCAATTGAAATTGAGTGATTGGTTAGTGAACATAAAGATGAAAATCGACTAATTTAAAAACCTTTAAATTATTGAGCGGATTCACCCGCTGTTTCGACTGATAAAAAAAAACTATTTACCTTCGAGTATTTGTTTTGTGTAGTACGCAATAGTGGCTTCGTTTTCTTTCAACGGACCCCATTTAGACCTTAACAAGGCAGATAAGGAACCTCCGGGTACTTGCTCCATAAATATCTTGAAATAGTTGTTTTCTGAGATTGATCCAAGATACTGAAAAATATTTTAGCAATCAATCGTAGAAATATTTTTATCTATTATCCCTAAAGCTTTAGGAGACACACACATACATCTATAACTTTCTTTGCAAACTGCTTAGATAAATAAAGAAATATGAGTTAAAAGTAAAATGCGAGAGAAATTCTAAACTATAAAACAGAACGTCACGTCAATTACTGCGATAGGGATTGCCAAAATCACTTACGGCCGGTTCCAATAATCTATCTATCGCTAGTTTTGACATATCGGAGATAGGAAACAGTTTCTATCTCTGACTTTGCCGTCCAGAGAAACAAAGACAGAAGTTATTTTCTATCTCTGATATGCCAAAACTGAAGATAGATAGGTTATTGGAAATGGCCGTTAGGATCTTTTGAATGGATAATAGGTTTATCACTTTTAGATCCAAAATGAATATCTATCAAGCTACGAAAAACTATTTTATTATTTAGATGCGGATTATACCAGTCAACTATGTAAGATAAAAGCCTAGCGCTCTAAATACAGGCTTGACTTTTTCTCATACACATTTACGATCAAAGCTAAGGTCCCCTAGTGATCTAAGCCTACTCTGGAAGTTTTCAGAATTTCCCTCGCACTTGGCTACTCTCAGCGTGACTACAGGAGAGTTGTTTAAAATAAGCAATAATATGATCAAAACTCTAAAGTTGAAGACTCGTGAAGTAGTCTTAAAATATCTAACCTGTACTATATTTCTATGCCTCAACTGCGAATGTAGCATGATTTCTTCGTGTAAAGGCTGCACATCTCCAAGATTCTTCTCCGGTATCTCCTTGACAGCGATACGGACTTGCGTGTTAAGATCACGAGCCGCGTACACCACGCCGTAGGTACCTTTGCCTAATACTACACGTTTGTTGCAATCGTCTAATTCGTATTCAAACTGAAAACAATATAAATAGTTTAATTATACTTTACAAAAAAAACAGGGGATCGTTATCTGCCACCACTAGGGATGATATCAAAATAATGGTTATATTAAGAAAAGGTACAAGTACACCATGACAGGTGTATAAGATGTAAGTTAGTTGATATTCATGAGAATAGCATTCTACTATCTTTTCATTGTTACAGTTGGCGATTTATCTTTTGCTGAGCAATTTCATTTTGCATCACTGTACCTACTATCATTTTAATAAGATACTTATCGTATTTACATCTAAATCATATTTTCTACAAATCATTATTATGTAAGAAGCGTAAGTGATGATAACGCAATCTTATCTAATTGATGATTTGTAGATCTAATACAATAATATCCTTGGTACGATTTTGGAAAACATATTCATCGATAAAGGCAATGTTATTAGCCTATAATATTCGTATTATATGCTTATAATATAGAATTTATTTGTATGTGATAGTGAGTTTTGTTTCCCATTAATGTCTCACTAGGCAAATCAGCATCATCAAACTCACTAGGCATATATTTAAGCTCTATTTTAAAGGTTTAATATATCTTATAAAAGAAAGAAAATACTCATACTTAAATTGTGGTACTGTTATAGAAAAATAACAGTACCACAATTTAAGTATGAATTAATTAATTTAATAAGCTCACTATGACATTCAGCACGTCAACCAACCCGAATGAAAAGTTTTCGTAACCAATTTTGAAATTCAAATTACAATAAGATTTAAATATCACCCAGTTCAATTATAAGTGAATAATCTTTATTTCGTAGTTACTAGTCAATGAACACATAATAAATACTTAATTAAACCTCATGGTTCACATTAAAAGGCAACGTATAGAAGTAGGGACTTCACTTTTGTTTCGGGAATACTAGCGGTTTTTATTTTCACTTGACATAAGGGTGTCCAGCGGTGTTTTAAAGTGGGTAGTCCATAATTACTATTTTCTCTAATCAACTCTAATGTACCTTCAGCTGATCCTGCATGACGCTTGTGTCCAAATCTGTGACTTTCTCGTGGTCCGCGGTCATTTCCCCAAGCAAATCATGGAGCCGTTGCCTGCACGATTCCGAGGGTAGGAATATTTGGAAATCATCTGAGTTTTCACTCACGTATAGGAACAGACATCTCTCGTCGCGTTTGTACAAACTGCAAGAATATTTACATGATTACTGATAATAATATAAGATACAAAAACACACAAAATCAACGCAAGCGCGTTTTATTTCCTAATACTTTTATTTTTATACTAGCTTTTGCCCGCGACTCAATTTCTGTTATTATGATCGCGATTATTTTTGCAACATTTTTTTACTGATGCTTGGCTCGCATTGGTCGCAGCGTGATGTTATATAGCCTAAAGCCTTCCTCGATAAATGGACTATCCAACACAAAAAGAATTTGTCAATTCGAACCAGTACTTTCTGAGATTAGCGCGTTCATACAAACAAACTCGGCAGCTTTATAATATTAGTATAGATATAGATTGTAAAACTTTGAGGACCGTGTGATTCCTAACATGAGTGTATTTAATAACTCTCTGAGGTGCAATTAACCAGTGTTTTTTAACTTCTACTGAGACCATTTTAATGTTCGTTATTCTATTTTATAAATATGTGCCTTTAATCATTCAATATTGACGATTTCCAACTAAGTAATGGATCCCAATGGATGGTGAAAACAGATCATTAATGGCAAAATAAAGGGCTTTAGAAAATTATATTCTTCGGATACGACAAATAAGAAGTAATCAATTAATGTTATTACTTCTTTTTTGTACTGTCTGGTAAGACAGTGAAGTTACTACTCCCCAGTTTAACCTCCTAAGTAGCTATTTAGCAAAAGCTTTTCAGAATTGAATTCAGACAAAGGGCGTATTGGCATTCTTGGCGAACCACTGCGTCACTGACCCAATCAGATTTACAAAAGGCAACCACTGTGTTTTGACAACCATTATGTTATAAAAAAAATTAAACTCTTAAAATAAATATAGTTAACGGTGATACAATACAACTAATAAGTAGGATGACGCCTATAAGATACTGAAACATTTTTTCTTCCTTATGGATTAAATCTATTGTTATTTCTAAAACGAGTTCTAAGTAAACGAAGCTTATTAAACTGGTATCGATAGATAAGATTGAATACTAGGAGTTCATATCTATAATATGCTAATATATTACTATCAAAGTTATTCATTATAAACAAATGTATGTGACTAACACTTGACCGATATGATTTCTGTTATTTAATTTGAACATTTGCTTTAATATTACTGTAACATAAAGGCCTAAAAACTCAAGAAATTCGATGGTATCAAATAGGTATGTATTCAGTTTTCTTTTTTAAATAAAAATATTATAGCACAAATTTTTATTCTCTCCCGGAATGATTTATTGAAACAACAGAGTTTCAAATCACATACGAAATCGCATGAATCGTAAACGAACTTTAGGTTCTTTGATCTCGTAACCAAATGGATATAAAAAATAGAATACTTGATTGAAAAATTACTTCTTCCGAATAGTTTCGGACGTAACTCGTAGTATTAGTATTAATACTACGAGTTACGACTAGTTAAAACTTAACTGTAGTAACTCATTCGACTTGCCTTTCTAACTGATAAGTGCGTGGCGGCGGTAACATTTCGAAAAGAGCCAGCTAACTAACTCAACTTCGTCAAAACACCAAAATTAGACACGAAAAGTAGATCACATTTTTGAATTTACTGAAGTGTTTGTTGTTTGTGTTTTAAATATTACCTGTAAGTCCTAATCATGTCAGATGTAAACAACCACCGGTGCACCTGCCGGCAGGTACCGCGCATACATTCAAGACAGAGGTTGAGAATCTCCACCGACTTTTCTTCTGCGCCCATATTCACGTTGACGTATGATGGCATAAATACTTTTGTTGTTTCTAATATCAGCACCTGAAAAATACTTTGTTTTGTTCATCAATTCGACTGTAAAATGTATTATCTTTCATTTCTTTTAAACTATAAATGAGTCAATAATAATCATGAGTGAGTGAGTGAGTGTCGTAAATGCGAAACTTTGCTTTCGCTTAACTTCGGAACTAAATGACCTACAGACTTGAAATTTTGGATTTAAAGTATGTAATTATAGCTTACTGGATGACGAAAATTTCTGCGTTCTGGTCTTATCTAGAGGTTCTCAAATAGGGGCCTGAAAATGCAGCGAAATGGTTCCAGTAAAGGATGGTACGGCAGTGTTTGCTTCGCGCTCGACTTGGCGGGGGCACTGCCGTGCCCCCCGATTATATTGTTTATGGAAGCTAGGTTTAACAGTTGTTTAGTTTGACTATGGTATACTTTCCTTTCACAAATAAGAGTAAGACCTGAGAATTTGCCTCAAACAAGTGTCAAATTCTGAGATCCGGAACCTGGAAACCAGACTTACACTACATCCTGTAAAACATGTGGTAACACAGACAACTGAGTGTCATGAAAAAGTACTTGTTTTATGTACAGACAACGTCAAGTCAACCTACCCAAAAAGTTAAAGGTCATTGAATTGATTTTCAACTTTAAGTCCAACGAGTAGAGATCAATATCAATTGAGAAATTTTGACGTTTTGTGGTAGATTGACGAGCTGTTGTCTGTACCTTTAATTAACCTATTAACCGCCATGCAATCCTGCAAAAAATGTGCCCCTAGCGCCGATCACGTATTTTCAAGGTCAACTATAGTGATGTGAACCAATCACTACAGCCAACTAGATTTTTAGGATAAAATTTCACGCTTATACGAAATTCTAATGTTTTTTTACCTTTTACCCTCATAAAAATGATAAAATTAAAACTACCCACATAAAAAAATCTATAACATGCACATATACACTACCAAAGCCAAGATAAAGTTTAGTTCAAATTTTTTTAAACATTTGCTTTTGGAATCCCTATTGTTGCATTTATACAACCCCGGCGCTAACTTTAGAAAAAAACAACAGCGTGGGTAGGCCCAAGTGTCATTATTCGGTTTTATTGCTATAACTATTAAAGTATTGTTTTTTATAGTTTTCAGAGCTGGGGCCGTATCATGAGTGAACTAATTGAATAGCTCATAATGTACATTTAATTTTTGTATAATAAAGGGTAGTAGAACTTTTGAAAAGTTTTCCTGTAACCATAAATTAAGCTTATTTTTGAATGGGTTCGAAATTAAAAAATAAACTTAATTTATGGTCAATGAAAGGGCACTTAATTTAATTGACACTGGTCTTCTCTGGACTCCTGGTCTTTCAACTCATCATCGGTCACAAATTCTTCTACATCTCCCTCGTAACCTTCTAAAATCCTGATTAATTCCTCTGCACTCGACATTTTGCGACTAAATCACAGTCATAATACCCAATGAAGTAAATTAGGTACCCACTAATTCATTAATAATTTTTATCAAATAAAACAGATGTACCCTCACTATTATCATTATGAGTTCGCTTCTGACGCCACAAGCGGTTGCATATGTGCAATTCCGGCGTTGGACTCCTTTGATAACATTTAAGTGCTAGGGTTGTTACTAAAATTAAATTTAGTAAAAACCGTCAATCTAATCGTAATATGAATCTACCTTAAATAATGTAAATTTTTAGATGTTATAATTAGAAATAGGATCAAACAGCAACAATCATTGTATTACTTTTCAATGCTGAATGCTTTACTTATTTGTAAATTATTTGAGTAAACTAAAGTTGGCATTAATGACTAAAAAATAAACTTATTTGTTACATCACTACTGTTGTATTTATACAACTCTGGCTGTACAGTTTAAGGTCAAACTTGTATTTTGCGATGAGTTTTATTAATTTTTTTTTTCACCGTTAATTTTGCGCTTTACATAATTGATTTTAGGAAAAGAAAGAAATTCCTTGAATCGCAAAGGTGGTCTTTATTATCATTATGAAATTGCTACTACATAAATGAAAATACGCTTGAAAGTCACGTCGTAGACTTGAGTTGCGGATTTACAACTGCGGAGCCAGGGGCTCAAAAATGATAAGTTGCTTAGATACAACTGCGGCGGTTAATGGGTTAATAATTAAAAAAACTCGTGAATAATATTTTAACTTACTGGAAACCTAATTATGTTTTCGCTGCAAATCTTTGTGGCCTCTACAAAGAATTCCATCCAAAATGAAAATACTTGTTGCTCTGGAGACGTCTCTTCGCTTTTTTTTCTGAACCTGTCAAAACCGAAGAAATAAAGCTAATTTCCTTAGTATGCTCGTATTTGTAAGAAAATATTTATTAGTTACTGAGCTCTGACCAAGAAACTACCTATTACTTGTTAATGCAAATTGTTAATGAATGTAATGTTCTATTAAACACGCACAATAAGCAGTATTAAAGTAATGTGTATAGTAGTTTCATCGTTATCAAACTAACTTATTACTGTAAACAGTTTTATAAGGAAATCTGTATTTTTTTTTTAATTATGAACTAGATTTACTAACTAGGCCACGGTTCTGCCCGCGTGAACAACACGTTATTTCGCGCGGGCGGAAACCTGTGCCCAGCAGTTGGATACAAAATAGCCTATGTCCTGCGCTGATTCAAACTTAAGAGTTAATTGTTTTGGAGTTTATACCTAGATCTTTCGTGATCATGGCGCTGGCAACAGTGCCGAAATATCGACAACTCATAAAAACTCATAAATAGTATAAACCCCGAATCAATTAACTCTAGTAGCCTAATTCCTTTCTCAAAGTCCAATCTTTGTTTTTACCGAATTTCATCAAATCGTTTCAGTAGTTAAGGCGTCCAAGAAACAGATTTACTTTCGTATTTTCAATATTAGTAGGGATTATAAAGGTCGCTTTCAAAATATGGAATTCATTGATCAAAGGGTATTTTCAAAAGGGGTAAGGTCGCGTCATAATGGTGCCGAGTGTGACGCAGATGGTAGGCGCGAGGTACACAGATATTCCGACGACTTGCACTTACCGGTCAATCAATTCGATATTTCCAATAGTTGATTTCAAATACCAGTTCGGCGGTTTCAGTTTAAACATAACCTCCGCCGCCTGGATAGCTTTCACGTAGTCTTGCGCTAGGACTGAGATCTCGAAGAATGTGGCCACATCCCAATAGTCTTTCAGGGATGATAGACTGCCCTTCTTACCTATCAAATGGTTTAGTACCATACCTGCGAAAAATGTATTGATTAGACTGATACTTAACCAATATCTTTGCTATTCAGAATGTATACAATATGCAAAATAAAAGAGGTACTTTATATGATATTTTTGGAACTTTAATTGCAACTATAATATCAGTATATAAACTTGAAAAATTATGTCTTAAGCGGGACTCGAACCCGCTTACAGCGATAAAAATAAAATACGCGCTGTGACGTAGTGTCTCGGTGGCTTAATTGGTAAAGCGCCGCACCCGGTATGCATGAAGATGCGGGTTCGAGTCCCGCCTGCGAAATATTTTTTCTAATTTAAATACTGATATTATGATAGAGGTACATAAAATTCATCTTTGGGTTCTTTAAAATCAATAAGTATTTCATACTAATTTAGATAAGTTTTAAGGTCCTTAGAAATGACGTCATCAGCATGACGTATTCTTACACGAATTATAAAATATCGAGATTTGACAGAGTACATTGCAAGTACACATTAGTTGAAAGCTAAAAACATTAGACAATACAGGTACTATTTACCTATGTGTTGTAATTCTTGTGAATTTTTGAAATCGTTTCCAGCTATCACTAACAATGTCGCCAAATTGATGCCCGCATACTCGTTTGGTTGCACTTCAAAACCTTGTCGATACCTACAAGAATGTAATAAACAAAAAATATTTTGAATTTTAAATTACAATCAAAGATATTATCAGGTTTGATTTCCCTTAATAGATGTTTAAATAATTATTTAACGCGTAAGTTTGAACGTATTTAAGGGGTACGGTAAGGTAAGCATGCTAGAACAGTAATGTTCTACATAATCTACATATTTGGATAATATTAGAACTTAGTTGGCCGCATATATTATTATACTTATACCACATACATAATGGGGGCTATCGCTAGTGAATTTGCCACTAGAGGCGCTTGTGTCGTGTGAGGTCCAATAACATTCACTTTTCACTGGTTTTAGCGGGCTTCGTTACATAAATTATTATTTCTTTAATTTACCTGCTGGAATTATTTGGCGATTAATGTGTTCGCTTTGAAAGCGGAATTAAGAAAAAGCGATAAAATAGGCGGCCTCAAAGAGCAACTATTTCAGAAGTTAGTTCGTTGATATGAAGATAGTTATTTAAAAATAATAAACTTTAATTAGATTCAAGATTTAAAACTTTGTTTCGGCGCCGATCTTATAAAGTCGCCTTTTACAGCTATACCTCCGGACCTCAGTCTACAGTGGCGCCAACTGGTGAGCAAAGAAACGGTAGTCCCCATTATGCCAAATAAACCAAATAGAATCTACTACAGCCGTTATCATTGTAAAGGTCAAAGGCTGTCATGCGCCTGTGTTGACGTCGCGCGAACAATAGAGTCGCGCGACGTCAAAAGACACCAATCACAGCGCTCACTTACAAGCATTTGCTCATAACCTCTGTTGTACGCATGCCCCGCCCACATCGCCTCTCTAACCTTTTTCCATGTTCTGTGGTCTTCAACGCGCCGGGAGCTTTGGAAAAATTTTTGTATCTCCAGTTGAGCCACATGGCAGAGCAGGCATTACGGCATCAAGCCATGGTGATTCCCTGATTAGTGAATATGTTCCAACCGTCTCTATAGAGCGTGAACGGATCATTTTGTGGCTGTTCTTGGTATGGATTTATGCCGTCATTGGATCTTAACAAAAGGCTAGTATCGACTCATAAAATCGAAGCATGGAATTTAGTTATTAAGCCACGGGTCTAAGGCTGCTGTTAGGCCGCGGCTGTCACTAAACGATACGTAGTTTTGAACACAGCGTAGGACATCCGATTAAACAGCACATCAAAACTATTATATAACCGACGGCCAGATTTGGTACAAACAAATACTGGTAAAGTGATGCAAATATAGGTAGAGTCATTCATTAGGTTTGGTTTAGGAGGGCTTTATCCGCACTTAGCTTTTTTGTTGGACAATTTTACATGTGTTGTCTTCCAGTGGGATCAAGGGATCGGATCACTTAATACGTTTTCTGTTTAAATTATTCAAATTCCTGTTTCTAATTCCAATATAATTTTAAATAGATGATAGGTCGAATGACTCAGTTCACGAGGTCTCCCTCTTATTGCTGTTATTTGTGAATAAAGAAAATTGAAGAAGGCAGATATCGAATCGTAGTATAACTAGGGCATTGAAAATTTTGTTGATCTTACCAATGAATAGCATTTTGTAGACTCTCCATGTCCGAGTGTTGAGATTCGACGAATTTGTCCTTATAAATACGGCCGCATAAACACAGCATGTCTGGAAAACGATTTTCCTTTTTCTCCAACGCTTTGACGCACACTTTTAATGCATTTTCTCTGTCACCTTCTTTATTTCGCCTGAAAATATAAATAAATGTCAGAAAATATATAAAACTTGTTACGATGCGAATAATTATTAAAACCTTGCAATTCCATCTTACTTTCTGTGTTTAAAAAAATAAAACAAAAAGTGTAATTTGAAAAACATGACGACCTTCGTGGCTGATTGGCATACACACCGGTTTTCAAGGTGTCGCCTGCTCCGAGGTGGTGGGTTCGATTCCCGGACGGGTCAATGTAGGAAAAACGTGTTTTTCTACATTTTCTCGGGTCTGGGTGTTTGTGGTACCTTTGTTGTATTCTGATTTCCAAAATACAAGTGCTTTAAATAGTTATTCAAATTGGGATCAGAACAATGTATGTGATTGTGTCCACATTTATTATAATTTATTTTAAAACATTTTTTTATTTTAGTGAGATAAGCACAACATGCTTAAGTACAAGCATGTTCTATCATAATAATAAAAAAAAAAATTGGTTGTTTGTAAAGTAGGTTTACGATCGAGATGTTTACGTGATAACATCTTATTGGTGATATAAGTTTTTGGGAAGTAAGGAATTAATGAAGATAACAATTTTTTCAAATTTAAATTACATCTTAAACATTCAACGAAAACTTAACCGCACGAGAAAATCTCCATTCGTTTGTATGCCGCTAGAGTGAGAGAGACGGAAGATCGGTCCACTCACTCGAACGCTATGCCAGCCTCCGCTGGTGAGGATTCCGCGTGACAAGTTTCACGGAATGACTGGCAGCGCTCGAGATGAGACGGGAGATCGGTCCGTCTCTCTCTCGTTATACCTGCGATCGCGCTCGTGAGGTTTTGGTGTGACACAAGTTTCTGAACATGTCACCCGACTAAAACGATTTTAAAGACGTTATCACGTCAAAATGTAATAAACGTCGCGAAATCCTATTTCAGAATATTTACTTGCTATATTAATTATTAACAGCGTTTGATTTGTTATCTTGACGAAAACTTGACTGTCATAAATTTTGTACTGGTAACGCCTTTTTGTAAGGTAATTTTCTTTAACGCAGACGAAATCGTGGGATCATAGGTACTAATGAGTCATTACGTATTTTGTTTCGTTTTAAAGAATGCTTTAACGAAAACCTAATTAATAAACCACAAAGCGGTAACAACACATTTTGCGTAAACATTTCATAGCGAATATACCTACCACCACAAAAGCATTATTATCAATTCTCCAACTATTGGAAATCCCATTGTAAACACTGATTTTTTCGCATATATGTATTGTGAGGAGCTCGGGTGACGTCATTGACGTTTTGCATTTAATCCCATCCTGTATTTACATTGAATAGCTAAGGCATGCTGACATTTCTGATTTAAGAGGGAAAAGATAAAATAAAGATTTTTCATAAATCGAGACGTATAATACACGAAACGGAATTATTGTGCTTGTTACCTACTAAGCATTATTCTATAAAACTGGGCTTGAAAATGCGCTGCGATACGTATAACATTATGCGACTATACATATAGTTACGTTGCAGTGTTTTGTGTGAACTATCGAAGGAGTAGTCTTAACGGTGCCACGACGTAGTGCAACACTTCTCAAAGGCAATTTTCGTATAGCTTAGCGCTTACTAACTGGTGACATATGGAAAGCATATATAAATTAAATGTGGCTTGTAAGGCTGGCCTTGCACTACATAAAGGACAAACATCCAATAACGCAGTTATAAACTATGGTGTCACAATGAGTAAAACCCCTTGAAAGATAATTATTTTGCATTAATAAATATATTTTATATTTGACTGAATTACTGTTTAGCTTTACCGATTTGTATTGTAAAGTATCTATTTATCTTGACATTTCAAATTGGTTTCATAGATAGAGAAAGCTACTTTTAAATTTTCTTGTGGCATCATAAAATAAAAGTCACAGACCATAGGCCTAACTCGATCGATATCAATAAATCAAAGAAGGTTTATTGCCTATTATTTGTTCAATAAATTAAATATTTGTATGTGCGAACTAGAATCGGCCTTTAATTAACATTTTCATGATAAAAAGTTTCAGCTCAGTTTTAGTTGTTGCACTAGTCCTACTCTAATAACTTGCAAATGCAACTTAAATGTGGCTGTATCCCAAGAAAAAATATTAATAGATTACCTGTTCATAGCGAAAGCATACATGAATCTTATTATAGGCATATTCACGTAATTCTTCCTGTTCATTATTGTCTTCAGGTCGTCAACCACTTGTACTATCGCATCGTAGTCCTGTATTTCGCGGTATGATATGAGCATGTTCAATATCGTGTCTCCAGACAGCACGGCTGGATCGTCCAATCGTCGTCGCATCGCGTGGAGAACGTTCGATAGCTCCTGACCGCTGTATATCTCGCGAGCTTTTCGAAGATCTGACAGGAATTTCTCTTGGAGATGGGCTCTGAAATAGAATTGAAATATCCATCTCTTCTTATTTTTTTCTTATTATAATACTTGAATTATCAAAATAAATACACATTAATAAACAAAAGTCCTGTTAAAGTATTGAAGATAGTTTAAATTTTAGAGTTGAAAATATTTAATGTATAAGGAAAAAATCAACTATCAACTATGAAATATAGGTATAACTTACTTCGTTTGAACCTCAACATCTTGCAATATATTTCTCAGACGCAAAGTGAGGTGTTGTTTCGGATCCGCCGACTCTTCGCCTTTGAACTTAGCCGCCGCCGGATTCGTGGTCACACAAGTTCCGGCATCAGTCAACTTATACGAAACGAACAAGAAGTTGGGTAGGGACATCTGCAAGAATGTTTTTAGTAGCATCATTTATTTTGGGCATGAAGCTAAGGAAATTGTAGCCTACAGGTACCAATAAATGTAAAATGTAGAAAAATTAAGAGTTGAAAATCATATGGGTTAAATACATGAAAATATGAACAGAGGAAAATTGAATTCTGTGTTAGGTTCATTTATTTGTACATTGCACCATTACACCTGGTTGGTAATGGTGCAGTGTTCCACCTACTAAGATATGGTTCCAGGTTCGACTTCTAGTCAGGTCGGGTCTGGAAGGGTAATATCGTTCTTCGGAAGGCATACTAAGTGGTAATAAGTCACGTCAGAAGCCTGTAAAAGGCTGCTTGTAGAACTCTGACATCAGGTTATTAATAAAAGGAAAGCCATACAAAAAAAATACTATAGAAAAATTTACAAATTTCACAGTAAGTAAATTCGGTAAGTAAATGGTCACGGTATTTAGATTATCGCAAAAAAATTTGTTTATTGTTTCATATTTTAACAACTGTATAATTTAACTGAATCGGAAAAAAATTGAGAAATGCCCTATCAAAATAACGTCACTTCATCCTCCTGTGTTATATTATGTTAGTTAAAAGTGAACATAATTCAATAGAGCGTCGTAGGTGTGGACTATGCATGATTGAGCAACAAAGCAATGATGACAAATTGGGTATTGAGAGTCTTGCATATGGACTTTGATTTAACCTTTCCCTTTTACACATAGGTACTAGGTAGGTACCTAGTACCTGCGTGTAAAAGGAAAATGTGGCCTTCTCTAGATTGCTGTAGGTACAGCAATAATAATAGGTACTTAGAAATGGAAAGTAAAGTTATCCTACTGTAAAGTAAAGTAACTCTATAATGACAGATAAATTTACAAAATCACAAAGGTAAGTAGGTAACTAAGATTTAAACAGTAACAGTATCCGAAAACTAACATATCTATTTATAGTTTATCTTACTAACCTACACAATATAATGTCTAGATAGTAGATATATACATATATATATGTATATAACAAGTGGCTAATAAGTGTATGTACTAACTAACTCACCTTTAAACAAATGTATACCTAGGTGTACTATGTCTGTTTATCTGGCCTATGTTGAAACTTTGTCTAAGCTTATGTTTTAAAACTAATTTAAGGTTGTTTGCTTATACCCTTACAGGGTTCTGTTACATTTATTTTGTAAACAAAATGCAATAAATAAATTAATTAATTAATTCGTAATCATCCCACTGCAGGGAAAAGGCCTCCATCATTGAATTCAAGTTACCACAGCAATGATGGGTACTGGCTTAATCACCACGCTTGCCAAATGCGGGTTGGTGATCACAAACGACGTTTGCTGAATGACGTGGAATGTGCGGCAACTAGTTTTATATAACCAGTATGACCGGCGGTCTCGTACCTTTGGCAGTGGGGTACGCCTGTCAATGGCATCTCCTGTTGAAATGCTCTAAGTTGGCTGGTCAATTGGCATATAATTTTTTATTTTTTAATTGGTTGAATCACATCAAATAATCTCCGTTTTTACAAAATAGGCAGTATAATGTTTATAGTTGTTTATAAATTTTTGTAAGATAAACTTAATAAGATTGAGATTATCTTAGTCATATAATAATAACCTTCCTCCCTTATCAGTCATAATAAGCATGAAGTACTGCCCGAAAAAGATAGGTAGTCTATAGATTAGTCACATCACTTCTTGAGCAAACTCAGATGCCAACCCAGATGGCAAAATCTCATTTTGGTGGCAACTATGGAGGTGGAGTAGACTATTTTAGGCTGATGTTGATGATGATAAGATTCATAAGTTACCATTCTTTAAATGTAGGTATATTGTTTGTTTAATTAATTTGGTTTATTAAAGCTGAAACTGCTCATACATTCATACAATTAGTCATTAAAAATATTTTGTTAGGTACTTCGTATTCTTATTTTTACTTTCTTACCTTTAGTCGCAATGTTGAATCTGGGTCAATGTCATTGAAGAGCAGCACATTTTCTTTCATATCAAAACTTTCACGAACTCCTAAATGGTACAGCAAGGAACTCTGTTGTACTTGCAAGCTGAGGTCGACCAATGCCACATCTGCATTGTAGAATGTGTCAAGCATACTAGTCTCACCAAAGTCAAGTTTTTCAAACTGTAATAAATATATATGTTTTTTAAATCTTACATCATTATGTTTAAGCAGACTATAAATAAACACATTCCCATGTAATGGTAGTATCATAGGCAAAATGATCATCAGAAAATGTGTACTAATTCCCTTAAATAATATTATAATAACTCTCAAATAATAATTGTGTGATACATAAAGCATATTGTGAAGAGCAACCTTATTGTTTTATAACCTTTGCCCAAAATGAGACAAATAAACATACAATTTTTAAAGACATAATAAACAAATCAATGAACTATTTTAAATGACTCTTAGGGTTTATTTAACTTATTATATAAATGAAAAAATTAAAATTATTACATGAATATGATGCAGGTTAGCATTGACAAGGTCAGAAGCTAGTCGCACTTCCTCCAATGCTCTTCTTCTATGAGAAAGATTTGTAGACTGATTCACGTCAACAACACACGCAATATCCATCCGGGGCCTCTGGTTAGAAGCCCCGGCCTGCACAGTAGCGCTGGAGCCATCGCTACCAATACTCTCACAAATGCTTCTCACTTCACCTAAAAATAATCAACATTAGAACCAAAAAATCAAAGTCCACAACAAAACTATGTCCAAATTTTCCACCTGTATCCTCCAGTGCACCAGAACTATTCCCGGAGCTAAATGTTATCATTTTTAGCGCTTTAATTTACATCTGGACAGTTTACTCGCGCATTTCTCGAATCTTGCTGCGCAAAAATAAATTCGACAACAAGTAGCTGTCGCGATCGCGAACTCTGGCGCGAGCGAGCTTGTTATTTAACATTAGAGTTGTTCAAATTGAAGCTCATTTAGTGACATCTACTGAGCTATCGCACTCGCTTGCTTACATACATACATACATACATAAATTATCACGCCTTCTTCCCAACGGGGTAGGCAGAGACCAAGGCCTTCCACTTACTACGATCCTGGCATACATCTTTCGCTTCTTCCACATTCATCAATCTTTTCATGCATGCTCGTCGGTTTAGAGAACTCTTGACCTGGGGGCTTACCATCAGCTTATAGCAAGCCACTCAATTTCCAGGCAGTTTAACAGTAGGTCTGCTTTTGCGCTGCTAAAAATCATACCATAACCGCTGAAAAGCTGAACGACTTTAGCATCGCTAAACCAAAAGGTGAACTGCTAAGCTTGTCTATGGTCTGTTTGTCTTAGAGGTGGACGGTTTAAACCATAAACAGTTTCTGCAACTATGTATCGATACGATACCCAAAAACTATGTATTGGTGTGCACCGAAACTATTTATCGGAAATAACACGTTATTGCAATCGAATGTATATCACTTAGTAATTTTAAACCTTATTTCAAGAACCATAACGTTTAACAACTGTGTACGGACACTTAAGATCGATAATTGATTGAAATAAATTTTACCAAATTTAAAATGACCTTTGGCTTTGAACTTTCATTCTTCTTTCTCTTTGTGGCTTACGTAACAGGTGCAATAAATAAATAAAGTTTTTTTTGTTTCAGGGTAAATATTATTGTTTATAAAATAATGTCACGTATTAATTCAAGTGTTTTGCGGGACTATTTTGAAAAAAACAATTTAATCATAAAGAAAACCAAGTGTCGTGTGAGTGGAGATGTTTACAGTTATATGGCGTCAACCGGCAATTTAAAATCACATTAAAAATATATTTACTTACTAAAACATTTTATAACCAAAAATATCAACCATATCGGTATTTCAATATTTTTGAATGATAATATTTAACGGGTTTCGCAGTTATGATTATCATTCAGAGTAACTGTTTGTTGAGATATTCATACGTAGTAACCCATAAATAGTTTCAGAAAATAACTAGTTTCAGAAACCGTTATCAAATACCAATAAATAGTTTCGGTTCGGTATGCGAAAAAGAAGTTATTACACATCGCTGAACGCAGATTGCATGAACGAGACAGAGCTATACTGGTTCAGATAAATCTGTCTCTTTATAGTTGAAAACGTTCAAATACACAAATACATGATTTATTCCAAATTACCGGTTTTTGAAAAACTTTCTACTTATTGGATTTTAAAGAGAATAAGTCGATCTAAATGTTGCTATTTTGCAGGAGATAAGTTAAAATGCCAAATTCTAGTAAAATTACCTTCTTTGCGATAGTACTTAATGTACAGTGTTGGGTTATTGAAAATGTGGATAATCATTTTAACGTGATCATGATTGGAACGGTTCTGTCTGCATTTTTGGCGGTAAAATTCAAAAATTGAAGAAATATTTAATAGTTTATTTCCATTCCCCGGAGTAGTACGTATGTACGTTCTAAGACTATTTTATATTTACAGTTAAACATTGAGTTAAACCCTATTGCCACAATGTCATACTTGTGTATAATTATTGAATAAACTAAAGTGGAATTGTAAGTAATTTTATTAAAATATTAGTAAAAAAAGTGATCATGCATTGACTTTCAGTGAAAACCAATAAAAAAAACGCCTAGTTCCACACACCTTGTATAGCCTTTGGCAATAACAGTTAACAAATCTTTAACAGCTGGAGACCACTCCAAGCGAATGGCAAGGGTGGCAGAAATTTAAATTCTGTAGGCGATGTAGTCATAAAATTAGGGTTTGAATAGTTTCTGATTCAGTTACACTGTGTAGTAAAAGACTACTACTACTTTTAACATAGGTATTATAATAATCTATTCTATTTTAGTTCTGAAACATAAAATAAATAATGATTCAAGGAGAGGAAGAGGAACAAGAAAATTATATAACATAGGTATTAGGTAGTCTCTACCAGTCGAGCATTTGGTTAATCCCTCAACCCCCAGGAGACACTTGGGTGCCACGATAACAATTGATTTCAATTTAATAACTCACGATCGAGGGATTATGTAGACATGTTTTGCAGAATTTTTTCAATAAAAATAAACACACATGATTTCATATAATATGTAGGTAATATAATTACAAAAAAATATAAGTATTTCAAACACATATTAATCCTTCGATCGTGAGTTATTCCAGACACAATTGAAATCAATTGTTATCGCGGCACGCGCGTGCCTCCTGGGGGTTGACCGATTAAAATAAAAAAGACATACATAAGAATACAAAAGTACTTCAGTTTTAACCCTAAATTCAAAATCTAACAAAACAACCATAACTTTGTATAAATGTATTAACTGGTTGTCTACCGAAGTCGTGGAATCGAGCCATATTACAATTGATTTCTATTGTCTGGAATTACCGGCATAAAAGGGGTTAAAAAATACATCAATACATGAGCTTATTGGTGAACCTCTTCGTATGTTAAATAAATTAGTTGCATTGCAAATGTAATGTAGGATTACACATGCTTTTGCAATAAGGCCAGCTACCTGAGGTTGGTAATGTAACATTGAAAAAGAGCCTGTAGAACACCTACTTATTGATCTCTCTCTGTCGTTAAGAGTTTTTACATGTCTCTGTATAGGTATAATAGGCTTCAGAAAAATCTATTTCTGCTTTAACAATTGTTGTCATCATAAATTGGAGCAGTGGATATCTAGAATCACCTACAATAAAAGGAAATATTCATTATTTTATCATCTTTGTAAGACTGCTGCAAATGTGTTATATAAGAACTAAAACTTTGTTGTCTTTTACACCCAGGCAATATTTAAACAAACAAAATCAGCAACATATTCATAACACTCAATTGAACGGAAAGGACATATCTTTAAAGTTAAACTAAAATGTGTATTGTATGTTAACCTAAAAGCCATACAGATGCTATAGTGCTCAGTTCATTCAAGTGAGACTACAAAGAATGATTAGACCATATTTTATTGTAAATTAAATGAATCATAGCCATCATTTACACTTATAATTTTCATGTATTTCTTACAAATCTGAAAAAAGTATTACACATCATAAATATTAGTAAGAAAGAAGAGTTATAAAATTTAAAAGTACAGATTTTTCAATATTTTCTATTGTATATACTTATTACATCACAAAACCGTGCTAAAAATTTTGTCGAAATTGTATTTCATTTTGGTAAATGATGATATAAACATTCTAAACAAAATACTAATTCAAAGATCTTCAGGTTTCTTTACACTGTAATTATATTAATCTATAATGAAACATGTAAATTTTCACAAAACTGCTGAAAAAAGTCTGAGAAACGCATAAAATATGTCGAAAAAGTTAGTCTCCTAGTAACTTTTTCAAGATGGCTAGAATGACATTAGCTTCGCTCAAAACGACGTTTACCTGCTGTCAAATTGAGTGTCATGGTATGAAAAGATTGAAAAGTTCATAGTAAAAAAATGGTGAACGGTTTTGAAACGTCGACGTAAATTGACCTGCCACAGGCCTGCTAAAAACGATGTCATAGTACAAAAGAGCAATGCAGTCCAATAGCAGTCCTGCTTTAAGAGCTAATGGTAAGGCCCCTGACCTTTCTTCAGAACATCCCCGATTTGATCGTGGTAAGTTCGTCTAGGCCTCATGAGCACACAAAGTTTAGTGTATTCTTAGAGTTACGATGCATGCCAATACTTACAGTAGTTCAATTAATTTAACCCTGATGGCCAACCAAAAAAATGGGAGGTACGTTCGTTTAGAACTACCTAGTCATTTCGCACAATAGTAAATATGAACACCATAGCTGCTGATGAGCGAGTGAGCCAAGTTATTTCAGTTAGAAGATTTGTCATTTTCATACATTTATTCATTTCTGAAAGTGCTGGAATTTTACTAGCTCGTGTCCTATGATATATGGAAATGACGAATCTTATAACTTCTTATAGCTTTGCTCAGAGCAATTTTACATCTTCAGTGCTTAATTAAATAAAGGGCCGAAAGACTAGTTCTAAACATACGTATTTTTTTGTTGGCTGGCATGGCACTGCGAAAAAAGGGTAAGGTTTAAGGGTTGCCAATTTTACCGGTGTGTTTTATAATACCCTCCTGAGTACTTATCTACGTGAAAACAAATGCAGCATGCATGTTGAATTTGCAGACGTAATGTGGCAAACATGACCAACACCAAATGACGCATCCATCGGTAGTGTAATGGACGCAAACACCCAATGCGACTAAATCTCCAAATGATAGTGTCTACGCTTTGCTCTACGCAATAATAGCACATGCTCTTGAACTAGAGAATGCAATATACTTACCAAGATACTAGGATTCCGAAATACCGGAAATCCGCAAGATTTTTGCGTTTACCGGAATAAGCAAAATTTTTTTAGTCTATGAGAGCTAAAAAGTTTGGAAACCTGTGAGGTAGACCAATACTTCAATGCCAATGCCTACTACCGTGAAATGTGCCACTAAAAAGTATCTTAAGGTGACTACAGCTAAGTGCTGCCCCAAATTGATTTAATTTTATTACTTCTTAACAAAATTCAATAATAAATTATTATCAAAAAACTAGATCAATATCATTTTACAAAATTACTTCTAGTATTTATTGAATCACTGTTAACTTTTCATTTAGTTGTTTATATAAAAAGTCAAATTTGTCGCTAAAGCCAAAAGCGGCAATTTATAGCAATAATATAGTACAATACAAAAGAATGCCAGAATGAAAAGCAGTTTACTGTGATTCAATAAATACTCGAGGTAAAATGAACGCCCCGTTGGTCTAGTGATTTAAATACCGGGCGAACATCTCGGGGTCCCAGGTTCGATTCCCGGGTCAGGCAACAAAAACTGTTACTTTACTATTATTTTTTTACTTTAGAGAAATAATTATATAGTTTTTTTAAAAAAATGTTTTTGGTTAGAAGTAAAACATTAAATCAATTGGGGACAGCACTTAGATTTAGTAACTGTAGTACCCTTAAGAAAATTCATAAATGGGTCTAAGTTGTATAGCTCATAAAGAATTGCTACCGAGCTATGTATACAACTATTATGTTACATCACTACAACTGTCTGCATTTTCAAGGCTTTACAACGCCATCTAGCTTAAAATATGTAACTTATTTCTATAACAGTTTTGACACCTCTAAAAATAATAACAGCTAAACTACCTATATACATTACACTCAACAGATGGCGATGGTAAACATAAATAAGAATAAGAACTAATAAATTGTGTTCTGTCTGTGGGGATATCTTACCAAATTTTCTTGAATTTATTTATCGCCGTGATTAATAATATTCATGAGTATTAAAGTTTTTACCAGTTTCAACTCAATGGAGACTACTTTGCTCACCAGTTGGCGCCACTGTTGACTGAGGTCCAGAGGTATAGCTGTCAGAGGCGACTTTTTAAGATCGGCGCCGAAACAAAGTTTTAAATCTTGGATCTAAATATGTTTATTATTTATAAATAATTATCTTCATATGAACAAACTAACTTCTGAAATAGTTGCTCTTTGAGGCCGCCTATTTTTGCGCTTTTTCTTAATTCCGCTTTCAAAGCCTTCACATTCATTCTTCACATCAAATAATCCATATTTACTATAATTTTACAAAGTAGATCACTTTACAGCAGGTAAATTAAAAAATTATATAATTTATGTCACGAAGCCTGCTAAAACCATAGGGAAAGCTAAAACCAGTGAAAAGTGAATGACCTCACGCGACAGTAGCGCCTCTAGTAGCAAATTCACTAGCGATAGCCCTCATTTAAAACATTGTTGTACCTAGATTCTTCCAAATCTGTATTTTTGCCCCTAACACCTAGGTAGGTAAGTAGGTAGGTACCTACCTTTCTGGCATGCCTTCATTCAAACCTGCATGTTTTAATACATACTTATTACCAATGATTACATTGGGTAAGTAATAATAAAACGCGTGGGTTTACAAAACTATAATTAATTTATTGTAAAAAGGTAATGTTTTAATGATCATATTTCCAAATTTCATTCAATTTAATCAAATTACACCTTATCCCTCCAAAAGAGATCACAGATATTATATTTATCATAAATAAAACATACAAATAATAATACCTACTTTGTAAATTACTTGAATGTTCGCATCTACAGGCACAAACGTTGAGTTGAGAGTTATGTCGGAATTTGTTTTGTAAAATCGTTCCTTACGAACATTTAACTTTAAAGAATTTGTATAGGTAAACCTTCTATAGTTTATACGTTAAAAAAAATACAATACATTTTAAGTAGTTACATAAAGGTAGGTAAAAAAAGTAAAGTACTACATGATAAAAGTAACCAAATAAAAAATACAATGCGTCCCTTCCCCGATCCCTTCACTACAACACTAAGAACAAAAATAAATTAAAAAATAAGATCTAGGTTTCATATTCTTTGGTTTGGTTTCGGCTTTTCACTTCCCAAGGATTATCTTTCTTGATGCGCCGAAGTTCTGTCCGGATTGGGAGGCCATCTTATTTGTGCCGGCTTGAAGACCGATGACGGTCTCTCCGGCCCGAAGGACGTCTTCGCTGAATTCGCGCCGGTTCTCCTCTGATGGGCGCGGGCCGAGGAAGGGACCGCGCCATTCTGGGTGCTTGTACGCCTGTGGCAAAACAAATTCAATCAGCACAACGAATACTTGTTGCTACTAAATACAATCAGGCTTAAAGTAATTAAATTTTTTTGAGTAAGCGCTCTAGTATTAAACAGATTTCCCCTAAATTGTGCAGTGGTGTGGTTTACGCACAGGATTCCCTTTTATCCAGTCACCTTTTTTTTTACAAGCTGTTGCCCATGATACGATTTTGTTCGTGTGGAGAAACCACGGGAACAGCTTTTTTTTTCAAGATAATTAGTAAGTAGCCTATGAGCTATATCAGCCTATGTTCTATCTTTGTGCCGAGTTACATCTAGCTCCGCTTAAGCATTCTGGCGTGATTAAATAACAAACACTGACAGAAAGAACATATCTGAAAACTTATGACACTTAAGGAAATTCTCCTATAAATATTGGGTTGTCTCAAGTATTTAAATTAATGTAAGTTAATAGCGTAAAATACAGTTTATTCAATGACTCATACGTTCTCCAGAAAGTGAAAAAACTTCTTTCATAATAATCTACTTGCACTAATCAGACTGATACATTAATTCAATAGAACATCTTGCACGCAATGTCTAGTTCCCGCGAAGTTGCGAAATGTACCTCCCATGATATTTTTTATTATGTAAAGTTACGAGTGAATTGTTACGTGATATAGGTATGCGTTACGATTAGTACTTATGACACATTTTTCACTGATTCAAAAGGAAATTAATTTGGTTTTTTTTAAGTCAGTAATTGTAATCCTATTACTTAGATCCTTGTCATCACCTTCCATATTTTTTATTGGCGTTAAGTATCGTATTTAGAGCCCATTCATGATGTAAAAAATTTAGGTCAAATTTTCACTCGAAAATATTTTTCGCAACATAGTTTTCAATTTTTACGGTCCTAAGCCTGTGAAGGTATAAAGGGAAAATTAAAAACTTATGAATAGTACCTGAATGAATGAGATGCGAATCGCGTAAAAAAAGTGTTCTGAGGAGGCCGTACCAAAAATTTTAGATTTCTGGCGGACATTTTCTAAGTGCTTTATTTTGTCATTTTTGTACTGGGTACCCTCAGAACATAAAATTTTTCATATTCTGTGGCTATACCGAATGAAAAAATACGTTATTTGCAATGATATTACAAAGAAATAGATATGTTACTTCGCGGCTTATGTTATGAAGTCTTTTTGAGTCAATTGTAACATGTCTCAATCAGTTTGCGTCAAACAAGCTTCAGAGCGAATCCCAGTGACAGATTAACAAAAATTTGAAAAATGCCGTCTTGTGTATTTCGATTTTGCACAAATTATTGTGCTAAAATGAATAAATCTCAAGGGATCACATATCACATGTAAGTTTATAAAAATATTTGTTTTATACTACGTGTTTTCTAATTTTTTAGTTTCTTTGTAAGTGCTAAGACGACGACATAGATTAAAAATTCAGATGCGACAATTTAGGTAATAATATGACGAGTTAATCATACCATAGCACACATAGTGGTATTTATTTAAAAATAATTCTAATGAAATTCTTCATAATTAAATTTGGTACTTTGATAGTTTGAACCACAGAACATGGAAAAAGATTAGAACGGCTATCATGCGCCAAGTGTATAAGAACCGATGTCGCCGCTTGCGTCCCACTACACGTAAACGAGTACAAAGAACGCTAACCAATCACAGTGCTCACGTTTCGGCAGAAGTAATAGCATTTGCTCATAACCTCTGTGGCGTGCCTGCCCCGCCAACATCGCCTTTCTAACCTTTTTCCATGTTCTGTGGTTTGAACCGTGATGTTAAAGTTCTGGAGTAGCTAATATGAAACGTAAGTACCCCGTCAGTGTTAAGATTTACTATTCACAATTGTTTTTCTAGCTTTCCTTGTAATGAAGTTAGGAAAGAAGAGTGAATTGCAATAGTGCGAATGCAACGAAGTGAATCAGACTGGATGTAATTGTGTAATATCTTTTTGTTAAAATTGTACATAAATATTTCTGT
Source organism: Anania crocealis (assembly GCA_949315895.1). Classification (NCBI taxonomy): domain Eukaryota; kingdom Metazoa; phylum Arthropoda; class Insecta; order Lepidoptera; family Crambidae; genus Anania; species Anania crocealis. The sequence goes on from OX438856.1 coordinate 8,099,608, forward strand.
TAAAAATTCTAACTTGTGTAACTCTCATAATTCCAATGTATGTTTTATGTTGCGTACTTACATAGTAAAAATATTTTTTCATATAACACAAATACAACCTGTTTTATTTCTCTCTATTTTCTACCTACTTTCAAATATTTGTACTGTCTGATTTTGGTTACAATTCCTAATCTATGTAACTGTCATCGTGCAGCGCCGTGACGTTTTGCGAACGCAATTTAATATGAACATAACATATCTATTTCTTTGTAATATCATTGGTTATTTGTCTTTTGTCTCGTAATTTGTTGTAATTAAATTTGGAAGGTGGTTAAAATTTCATCCTGTATAGTCTTAAGTTATAGTGCAATGTAGTTGTAGCTGAATACATCTGAGGATTGATTAAGGAGAGATTGTCTGAGTAAGCGCTTTACAGCAAGTGACTTCCACCAACATTGCTGTCGGAATAAAAGAAGCCCCAATGGCTCTGTCTAAGCTTAAGGAACAGTTTCAAGCATACTAGCCATGATTTTAGATGTTTTGAAAGCATTGCTAATGAAAAGTAACAAAGTGATTAATAGAATAACTGCGGTATCTTAGTTCCTGATCTAAGTATAAATAACTAACCGTCCTCCCGATGGCAAAGATGGTCTGTGTTACAAGCGCGATGTTTTTCTGGTCCCACAGATCTGTGGTCTGGAAGAGGTCAACATCTGGAACTCCGTATTTGATACACGCCTTCTGGAATCTGGAACAAATCGATGTTGCAGTTTAATCCCTCAACCCCCAGGAGGCACGCGCGTGCCACGATAACAATTGATTTCAATTGTGTCTGGAATAACTCACGATCGAGGGATTAAACTTCTGAGAGTACATTTGGTGTCTATTTACTCTTACACCTAATTATAAAACGTAAAAACAAATTAAATAGACTACTTATTTTTCTATGCTAATAAAGTGATTACTATTTGATAGTTAAAAACACCCGCCAAGTCCGAGTCGGACTCGCGCACTGAGGGTTCCGTAGCAACTGTTACTGAATTAGGGGTCCACTTACTTCCACTTAGCCAAAATATCACAATATTTTATTAACTGCAACAATAACTTTGTTTTTCATAGTGTTTGTATGAAGGACAAATTATATTTGCGGTTGTTAAAAATGTGCTATTTTTAAAAACTGCTGGTTTGATCTCGTCCAAACTAATTTTCGTTGAAAGTATTTGTTAAGATCTACATTATGTATTTTTTTCAAAATTTTCACTTGCCTATTTTAAAAGTTAGAGGGGACACCCATTTTACCATTTTGGAAGCGTCTATCTTTGTTTTACTTAGTTTACCATATATGATTGATTGCTTAACGCTTCAACATAGCTGATGGCAAGATGGCAAGGAATTAGACCAGATCCCTGCCCAATCCGGCGTACGCAGTAGCTACGGATTCTAAATGTTAGACTTTTGAAAAAAATAGTTCTAGGAACCTCTATGTCATTTTAAAAGACCTATCCATAGACACCCCATACGCATAGATTTGAGTAAAAAAGCCCCCCTTCAATCATTATTTTTATTTTTTGTAAGAGAATCGTAAAGCGGTCAACAGGATACACCTACCTAACAAGTTACAACTGTGTAATGCTAATACTTTTCGAATAAAGTGGCTGTAACATACGGACAGACAGACAGACAGACAGACAGACTTGACGAAATTATAAGGGTTCCGTTTTTTGCCATTCGGCTGAACCCTAAAAATACACCAGGCCTTCTGCCTGATCTTTAATGCATGCATGTTTTTACTAGATGCATCGAACAACAAAAGGTTTGAACAACTTCATTTTCGAAGCAAATGGCAGCAACTTTAATATCTAGACGACAATAATGATCAAACAAAATTCAGTAACGTGCTATGACAAAAAAAATTGTGTGTTGGACTTGCACTTGCTCTACAGTTTGACTTTGATGATAAATATTACGACACAAACGGCCTTTGTGATTTGAAAAAGGTTTAGTATTTATTGTCGATTTACCACAAAACTGATTTGTCACACTTTTGTAAGTTCCGTACCGTACATACAATCAAAGTAAATTCATCATAAGGATAAAATTGTGTTTCAATTTATTCATAACAAAATTAAGTCGTGCATCATCAATCTCGTAAATAATTTAATTTAAAAAAATCATTATAACTAATTTTCACATTTTGTTTTTACGAATTATACCTAAATTGGAATTTGCATGTTGCTTTTAATCCGAGGGAGAGAAAAAGATAATGAGATTTATCTTGTTCATTAAGAATATTAAAAAGACAACTTAACATTGGTTAGCTTTGTTGAGCTTGAGACATTTCTAATTACCTACCTATTTAAGCAGAGAATCACTTCAAACTATGGTAAGGTAATCGACCAAAGCCTAGCTTACTTACTGGCTGATGTTGTCCATGAACTTGTAATCCCCTCCTGACACGTTGACCTTGGTGATGATGCCAGGCTGTAGCCTGTTCATAAGTTTGCAGAGGATGATGCCGTCACGAAGGGCGTGCTCATAGGGCATTCCTGGAGGGAAGCGCTCGCCAATGACTGCCTCAATCCACGCCTGGGCTTCCAACTCCTTTTCAGGCTCACGTTTGCCAGCACACTGGAAATGATGAAAATAGTTTTTGTAAAATATTTGACAAATGAATATAGTTTTGTCCTTGTTTCTTCTTTATTTATAGGGTATCGTTACAGGCGATCAAAGGATTGTCCCCAAAAGACGATAGGCAGCAGTGTCTTGTTTCCATTTAGCCTTCTGCCTCTGCCTTCAAACGGTTCCTGACCTTTCTTCTAGGCTTGGAGATTAGGTATTCCTTTTTTTTTAATTACTCATGTCCTGTATTGGACTGATGATGATAATGTATTTGTTAGCTCTTTATCGTTATCATCACCAGCCCTTAGCTTCTCCAAATGGATGATTATACCAAAATGACCACGCTTGTTAGGCGGCTTAACAGTTAGGTCAATACTGGGGAGAAGACGCTGCTTGCTTTTGGCATTTACTCCTCCAGTCGCCTCTTTAATTACGTCATGTGGCTCATTGTTTGGTACAACATTTAACATCAAAGTTTTGACTAGGTTAAAGATTAATTTGTGATAAGTAGACATGTATGGAATCAGAATAACATGCAAAACCTAGCGCTTGAATAATATTATATCATATATATATATATTATATCTACATTATTATTAAGCAGAGAGCAGAGATTATTTAATGTTTGAAATAAATAAACTCAATAACTATTAAACTGAAAAAACACAGAACATAATTTATGTTCTGTGGTTTTAAATGAAATTTGTTATGGAAATAGTTTTAAGAAACGGAACCAGTTGTGTATTTTAATACAGTCTATCCGGAATTAAATACCAACAAATAAAATTACCAAGAATAGTACAATATATATTTAAATAAATTTTGGATTAAAACAATTTGGAACATCTAAATTCAAAATAAAGTAAGTATTCTAAGTATGTATTATAATACATACTTAGAAGATATATTTACAAATTTACAATAGAGTATTTTACAACAAAAAAAATAGGTGTTAAGTAAGTTTATCGGTTGTCTAGTAGTTACCCATAGTATTTAAGCTTAGTAGTAGCTTAGTTTGGGACTAGATCGCTCTATGTGGCCCAGTGTGGCATGTCTAAAAATATTTATTTATTTATTATTCTGGGATTACTTCATATGAGCAGACAGATAAAAATGAGTCATATTTGCAAACAATAACAGGTACCTACATAGCTTGTTATAGGACAGTCGAATGATACGTATTGATTGATACTTCGTATCGCCTTATCGTATAGTGCAGACAAAACAATACACCTCTTTTACTGTCACAAAGGACAAACCTAAGAACAATAGTTACTTATTACTACACGTGGCTTCGTCTGAAATAGGATGGATTTTGACAAGCAAAGTAGTTATAATTTAAAAAAAAGTTATTAAATAAGTAAAAATGCTTAACATTTAAAAACTTAATTTCCTTGTATAATGGTAACACAGGTCTGATGGCAATAAATCAGGTGAATTTTAGTCGAATCGACAAAACCGACTAAAAAAGGAACAAGGTGTAAAATGGTGAAATAAGGTATGTAATTTACTTTACTCACCTGTCTACTAAAGATAACTTAGTGATTCCACTACACGGACAGACTTCCTTATTTTTATTATTAGCTAGTGCATTAGTATTCTTTGTGACACTCGTACATACATAAGGGCCAACAGATATATCCTATCGTTTAATTAGTATTGTGCACTTACCGCGACAACTGCCACGAGATAAAAAATAATAAACAAAGATTTTATTATTATTACTCAACCATGTTGTTTTTACTTATAACGTGCGCGTCTTTGGTGTATTGTGTTTCAAGTTTAAATCCGTATTTTGCGTTTTTTTTATTTTTCTTTATAATACCTAAACAGTTTTCTTTGTTGTTTTGACATGGATGCATTTTGAACACGTAAGTGTAAAGAAAGTAATAGACCTAAGTAAGTTAAAAACAGAGATTCTTTAACAAAATATTTTATAATACAAACATGAGTTAAGACGACTACTAGAGCCAAAGTGCTGCCCCCAATTTATTTAATTTTATTACTTCTAGACAAAATCAATTCTCAAAAAACTAGAACAGTATCATTTTAGCTAATTACTCCTTGTTTTTATTAGCACTTAGCTCTAGTAGACCCTATAATTATTTTTAAAATTCAACTCCTTGAATAACAAAAGGTTAATTGTGAGTCCGATTTCCACCTCAGGCAGTCGAAATTTTTATTCAAGGAGTTATTTTTCCAGTTTTATATCAACCTGTTCAACCTGCTTCAGGTCAAACCTTATGAATGATTTATTTCAACTGAATTCAAATCAATTTAAACTAATAATAGGTGTGTGTGTCATTCGTGGAACTGGCTATGTATTACGACTATTACGAGTACTATTAGGACATGCCCATAGGAGAGCTCATTCATTAATTCTGTCTCTCCTTCTCACCGCATTCACTTCACCTACAACAGCTATTATCTTCTTTAGTTTACACGGCTTTGGGAAGGACCCGTTATTATAGTCATAAATCATTGTAATGTTCTGTCACATTATCTTTGTTAATTGCAACTATCATAAGAAAAATTGTGCCCAATTACTGTGTATAATCTTTTATCACGTTGTCTGTAATATGTATTAGATACATACTTAATATTATTAAGCTAAAGAGTTTGTTTGTTTGTTTGAACGCGCTAATCGCAGGAAGTACTGATTCGTATCGTAAAATTCTTTTTGTGTTGGATAGTCCAATTATCGAGGAAGGCTTTAGGCTAATAACATCACGCTGCGACCAATAGGAGCGAAACATGAGTGAAAAATGTTGCAAAAAGAGTCGCGGTCATAATAACAGAAATTGATGCGGACGAAGTCGCGGGCAACAGCTAGTTTAGTAAATATAGTTTTTAAAATAAGCAGATTAGTTAGTAAGTACGAGACAAATTTTCGTAACTCTTAGTTTCTCCTTTGCCATGATCAGAAGGAGAATGATATAAAAAACAAATTAAATTAAAGTAACAACCTATTTACGCTCACTGTTGAGCATACAGTATTCGTAAAGTTGTGGGCAAAAGCTGTCCACACTCATGTAACTGTCTGTCTGCCCGTCTGTCTGTTTGTTACGCTTTTACGCCTAAACTACCTAACTGATTTGATTAAATTTGATAAAACGATAGAAGAGACAAGCAAAAAGATAGAAAGGACAAGTAGGCTATTTTGTATCACTGCTGAACTCAAGTTTTCGCCCGCGTGATATAACGTTGAGTTCACGCAGGCAGAGCTGTGGGCGAAAAGCTAGTTACTAAATAAAAGTAAGTATATTCATTAATATCTCTTTTTAAGACGGCACGCGTGCAAGGATGGTTTCTTGTTGGCATTGGGCCAGGCAGATTACCATTCCGTGATAAATATTCTTCATTAAAACATTATTTAGGGTCTATTTGATGCATTTTCATACATATCTTGAGTGTTGTTTAAGTGGTATTCAGATTACCTTGACGTATTACATTACCTGCTCATAAAGAAATAGCTTTCTATTTGTTATGAAATAGGTACTTTTGGAACTTTGTCTCGAATAGACAAATTTCAGACAGAAGCGATTTCTAAGACTGAATGTTAGGTAAAATGACTATAAATAGGATATTTAAATTAGTGGTGAACCTACAGTCGCAAATTGATTAAATAATTTCCTATAATCAACAGGTAAATCATTCAGAAGTTTAATTAGTAACGTACGATGTCATGATGTTATAATATGCTACATCAAATTTTAATTATGAAATATCGTTACTGCACTCAACGCAAAATGTTAACTGTAAATTAAGACCTTCAGCTGTTGACAACGCTAAAGTATTCTAAATTTAACTAAAAGATCAACGACTTTTGATTATAAACAGCTGCTTATACAATATTTTTGCAATAAACACTTGTTTCTTCTAGCATTTGATGTTTATCACAACAAGATCGTAGGTAATTGCAGGAATAACTTTCTTCAAAGTCAAAAGTCGGGTCGAACGATTCTGTACTAAATTGATACTCAAACGTTAGACCGATGATATTTTTTCACGCGTAAATTTATAAAAATAATATATCAAGTAGTTCAAACGATAAAAATGTAATTAACGCTATCATAATTTTTAACCCACGAGGTTTTAACGCCAATGACCGATCGACAAACGAAAATACTAACTTTAAAAGAAAATAAAATGATAAATTAAAATTACTATACAATAAAAACATTTCGCACAAAAAATACTGGTGAAAATCATGAAATGAACAACTTTCAAAATTTATTCGGTACTTACGAGTACCATACGAGAAAACTATCAATAATCACAATATCATAAATTAAAATTGGTGGCTTGTTTCCTAGTTCACGTTGGTATTCTAAAGTAGTTCTAAAAGTTCGTTGTAAAATAAATTAATTCTACTTTTAAGTTTTTTTGTATTGATGGGCTTTAAGTCCATAAATACAAAAAAAACTTAAAAGTACTTTTGAGAAGGATACATCTATTTAATTGAAGTCATAATGAAAACAGCTACCTATATAGGTTAATAAAAAGATTTCCGCACGGATTTTAAACTTTTTTAACGACTAATTAGTATTTGTTAAGAATTTGTCGTTTCCGGCTAACAGTGTCAACAACCTGACAATAAATTATTGCTTTCCCGCCAGTTTTACGCTAAGAACCGATTCAAAAATAAACCAACTTTTTTATAGGGCCGTGACTATCTGCCTCTGCCTGTTATTTTAAATCTTTTAAAAAGAAAACAAAATGGTTCAAACAGTTTTATACAGTTAAATTTCTCGTATTGTAGCTAATTTTCTTGTAGCAAAAATACACTGAAAGGGTAAAATTCAATTAAAAGTTCAAAGTTATTAGCAATAATGTATTTATACAATTAACCAAATAATTGTAACGCAAGCATGCAGAAGGAAGCTAATTTTTTTATATATTTATTTTAAAATGGTAGATTATTTGTTTTTAAAGAATAAATGTCTTGACCATAGTATTACCTCAGTTTGAAACTATTTTAAATTCTTGCACCTAATTCTGCTTCCTGATATACATAATACATATAAATAAAACTGACAAGTGGTTACATCACGTCCTTCATCAAAAAGTAACACAATACTTAAGTTGTTTCAGCAATCTGTTGTCTCGTTTTCATTCATGGTTTGGCATTCTACCATTCATGCCATTAATACGAGTAGGCTTCTTTGACTGATTACATGTTACGTTATAATATAGTTATAAACTGACAGCCTCTTAATAAGCAAATAAGTATATAACATCCCAAAAAATTTTGTACATTAACCTAAGAAGATTATAAGAATTTTGTAGATTATAAGAAGCTACGTTAATTCTTGCTATACAATGTCCTCTGTGTTTACAGGTTTACAGTAATCCACGTAAGAAACGAACACATCCATGACGCCGCCCGCCCCCGTTCGGCGCCGGCGCATTGGCGGGCGGGAAGCTTCACCAGTCACCTATCTGATAGCGAACAGTGTGCTTGTCCCACTGAATAGTGCTTTTGACTGAAGTTACGCGAATTATTTTAACATGGCTGTACGTAAGAATTTTCTTTTGCCTGCCTTTTTTATTGGTAGAAGCCTTGTAATGTAGGAGTAATACTAACAACAAAATAACTGTACTTATAATTTATTTATTTAACTATCTTTTACATAATTTTATACATTAAAGCTTTACAAAAAGTATTAAAAGTAATAATCTGTAAAAAACTAAACAAATTTCTTCTGTTAAATCAATTATTAAAACCATATCAGAATTATTTTCTTTCAAGAATCACTGCAAGTTTCTAATTATCTCTTCGGATATTTATTGAAAGTGCAACGTCACAAGATCATTGACGTCAGCAGCACAAGTAGTTCGGGAATAACGACTCGTGCGCAGCTGTGGCAGTCATAATAACTCTTGCGCTCCATTTCAAAGTTTCTGTTTTTCAGTACACAAGCTTAGCGATGTGGTTTCTAGAAATAACATAAACAGCTTTAGATATATTCTACGAATCTCAACTACAGGGCATTGTAGAGTCCCAATATTTTTCGTAGATTGATGTTACTCGATAGAATAAGTTAAAAAAAAATGCGGTTAATATATAAGAAATACATAGGATATTCTTCATGGTTCTTTTATAAGACTTCTTAATGAAATTTGCCAGATTTTTTAAAGAAAACTGACATTCCTCACCTCATCGTCTCTTCAACAAATATGATAAGAATAACAAATAGATAATTATGTTAGTATATTCTCATTAGTGTAAATTTTTGGAATTCACCTTTTTTGTCTTGATACGAGTATATGAACTTGTGCAATGTCACTTGCAATACCGATTATAAAGGTCATAGTAAAAATATGTTAGTCAATTATATGTTTACGCAATAGCATTAAGATTTTGATTGTTTAATTAGTAATTTGTGTATTCTTTGTCTTAGATAAAGCGAAACAAAGAAAGAGTTGAATGCTTAAATTTTATACACTCCAAAAATAGAGTGTTGATCAAGCTTTGAAAAGCTTTGAAGCTTAATAACGATGGGGAAATGGGAAGTCTTCCCGAAATAAATCGTCTTCGATAATATACAGAGTAGCTGTCATCTTCGTTACCAATCGCGTTATTTTCGTTGGTGATGCTGGAATCCGCCGCCAGCCATCAAACGACTTGGCACTGGAACTACCATTTTATGGCCGCCGTTCAAAACTTGTGCTACGAATTTTTAAACATCCACTAAAAACAAATCCCCAAGAAAAGTTTGTTACAAAACACTGTTTACACAATTCCCATCTCATTGAATTTAACAAATTACAGTCAGAGTAGACTAGCTTTCACCCATAAAAAATCTATTTTTATTATTTAATACCCTGAAAAACATAAACAACATGATTGACGATGGACTAACAAAGTCCGCTCATGTTTGTAGTAGGATAACCACTTTTTTCAAGTAAAAAACATCGTCAAAAGCAATATTATAAAAGCCAGTAAAAATATCTTTACACTACGAATAAGTTACACCTAACAGTATGATATTGTTTTAGCCTAGAAACAAGGAACAAGAACAAGAAGTCTTAAACTGGATAACAGCAGTTCTTGGGGAACCTCTGCCTAATGCCGCCTACGAAGATATCTTGAAGGATGGCGTGGTCCTTTGCAAGCTCATCAACAAACTTTCTCCAGGGTCTGTAAAGAAGATTCAGGAGAGAGGAACCAACTTCCAGCTTATGGAAAACATTCAAAGGTATTCTGGTAACATCTTAACATAAAATTACAGCTTTTTATCATTTTTTGTAATCTATAAATTCCTTTGTGATACAATTTCAGGTTCCAAGCTGCTATCAAAAAATACGGAGTCCCCGAAGAAGAAATCTTCCAAACAGCTGACCTCTTCGAAAGGCGTAATATTCCTCAGGTTACGCTGTGTTTATACTCTCTTGGAAGAATTGTAAGTATTATAGATATATCAAAGGCATAAATAGGTAATAAGAAATATGATCAATATTGTTAAACTTGTTAATTTGTTTTTATTTCAGACCCAGAAGCACCCAGAATGGACCGGTCCCCAACTTGGCCCAAAAATGGCAGACAAGAATGAGCGAACCTTCACTGAGGAGCAGCTGAGAGCCCACAACGCCGAGCTGAACCTCCAGATGGGCTTCAACAAGGGGGCATCGCAATCTGGCCATGGTGGCTTCGGAAACACACGCCATATGTAAAATATTAATGTCAACGCCTCTCTTAAAACTTCGTATCTGAGACCAAATCCGAAAAACTCGGTAATTACCAGTATTAGAGCCATCTCTATTCCATTCTATTGTCTGTCAGATAAAAGTGCGCCCGTTTCCCCTTCTAAAATCGCTACGCTAATTTTTAACGTCAAAACGTGTGATAGAAATGAATAATTTATGAGTCTAATTAGAATAACATTAACAAATGCTACATTTAAGACTTTTTTACTTTGTACATAATTTAACAATTATTTAATAAACGTTGTTTGTAAGTAGCGAGTGTTTCAATTTTGGTATGCATGTGTTGCAACTAGTTACTTTCGACATAGAAATTCTGGTAGTGGATCCAATCGTAAGGATGAAGGTCATAGAATTGCGTTAATTTTGTAGCAACTTGAGATAGCTGAGCTTTAGATGTAGGTATTAAACAGCTCTGGAGTAAATAAAGTTATTAATAGCGATAATGGAGACCATCCCTTGGCCTGATTAAATTGTGTCAGCAGAGGCATGATGATTTATTACTTCGTGCCAGTGCCAAGAGTACGCTTAATAGACTAATATTAAACGCTAATTCAGTGTTATATTAAAACCAGAATTGGCATACAAAAAGTATTAATGTAGTAAGAGAACAGGTTACCAATAAGTAAGTAAATATAGAAAGGAAAATAAATCACACATAAAAGCCTATCGTGTTGATTGATACGTCGATTGTAAAAACATTTTAAGTAAATGGAATGAAATTAAAATTTAAGTGTAATGAAACGGAAAACCAGTCACATTGTAGAAGGTATATCTATACTAATATTATAAAGCTGAAGAGTTTGTTTGTTTGTTTGAACGCGCTAATCTCTGGAAGTACTAGTTCGAATTGAATAATTATTTTTGTGTTGGATAGTCCATGTATCGAGGAAGGCTTTAGGCTATATAACATCACGCTGCGACCAATAGGAGCGAAGCATCAGTGCAGAAGCAAACAGAAATTGATGCGTACGAAGTCGCGGGGAACAGCTAGTGTAAAATATAGATGCAGAGTCTAATACATTTTATAGCCGGTTATATGTTTGACAATCCATATGACGAGAAGAGGTAGTGCTATATTGTGACTAAGCTTTAGAAGATACAGTAAATAAGTAACAACTAAATACATTACCTAAAATAAGCTACACACTGTAGAATTAGACAGCTGGTACCTTTTTTATTTAAAAACAGTACTGTCACTGATTAATAAAGAACTCAGCCTAGATTTGTGTAGTGAAATCGGTACTGAAGGGTTAGATAAGATTTTCCAGGTATTATAGGGATAAAAGATTGTATTGAAAATTTTGTAGTCTAGTTTAGCAGTTAATAATGACATTGCAATGGATATCTCAGTTTTGCAAGTTCAAGTTTCAACATAATACGGGTATTCCTCGTACCTATACAATACTGTTGGTACGGCTCTACAAGTGCTCTCAGCGTCCGTCCCTGACACGTTTGTCAAATGTTGGGTGTTAGTCTAGCCTAGGTGTCCAAAGAGGTCATTCAACCAATTCATTTACAATGGTAGACCTTGTTCGAACATTTCAACCGCTGCAATAAACTTGGTATGCCTATACAGAAATAGATTTGATGATTCTACTGTTTTCGAATGCTTTATTTATATGAATCAGACTATTAATTTCACAAAATCATAAGCATCATTTTAAAATGTAATCAAACCTTTGTTGCCTGAGTTTTTGTTGTTTCAATAATAATTCAAAACAGCCAACAACATTGCTTTAACTCGAGTGTTAACATCTGGTAAAAGGGTTCAATCTAATTTCGTACGTTTCCTCATCTCTACAAATAGCTGTTATCCATTCATGTTTACGAAGACGTCTCAAAGTAATATCGGTGTTACACGAATTTCGGTCGAGTTATTCATCATCAGAACGAGTTGCGATCGATATCGCGCGATGATCGTGTGTTATGTTTTCGTTCATTCATTGGTCCGATGTCCGATGCAATATCGCAGCCTTTCCTTCTAAATGTGAAGCAAGAGCAGGGTTCTAGCGGTCTTGGTGACCTTCGGCGTAATTGTATATGGCCAGGATGTGTTTTGTAATCAACAACGAAAAGTTTGCGCAGATCAACGAATTGCCAAGTAATTTCTTTTAAAAAAACATTTAAATGAAGTGTTTGTCACCACAAACAGTTGAAATAGTGTGAACTGTTTTTTTAAGTTGTTGACGACGTGATTAATAATTAGAATATCATAGCGCCCACACAAATGTTCCATATATTTGTGTTTTCTGAACATCCAATAAAATCGGTGTTCACAGTGTTTTTTTATGGTTTATTATACGTTTGACCACTTCATTCAAGATTCTTAATTTACAAATATTATTTTATTCGGGAGGAATATACATATAATTGTCAATCTAGTCAATGCACGAGACTTATTATTAAGATAAGATAATAAAACGTTTAATTGGTACAATAAGCAAAAACACGTCGATAATATATTTTTAAGACATGCTGCGATGGGCTATCAGAGCCACCTAGTCTCAATTTAAGCTACTACTAGTAACTAGGGTTAAATTTACAGAAATACTTCTTTTTTGTAAATAATATATACTTTTTATACATAGGAAAACATCCAGACCAGTACAAATAGACATGTTCATGCAAACAAATATTTGTACTGTGAAGGAATCGAACCCGACTCAATGACTCAGAAGCAGAGTTTACTACCACTTATGCAACTGGTCGTCGTGCGTGACACTCTGTGTCTCGAGATAATAAAGACTAGTTATTATTAAAATATCGATAAGGTTTATCCCGTAATTAAAATTAATAGCCTACCAAATTAAAATACATATGTATATCGATTTAACATTGACCACACCTTATGTGTTTACATTAAAAAAGGTGTTATCTTTTGTTTTAGCCTGACTAGGTAATTAGATGGACTTTTGATTAGTTTTAAATTTGGTGGTTTAGGTCACAGTTAAGTAAAACTGAGTTTTATTGACCTTACTTCTCCTCATATCAGCCCCAGTACCTAAGCTAATTTCATCGATAATTACCAATGCAAACAATAGTAACAATAATAAATCCTAACTTTTGATTTAACGGTGATTAAAGACATTTTAAGATATACATCAAAAAAGGAAAATAATTATTATAGACAATTAAACCCTTGATGAATACAACGGTTGGACCGATTTTCGTCCAGCTCTGAATACAGAGTTATTCAACGCAACGAATCGTATTTTAAATCCACAAAACTAATATTAATAAAAGAATTAACTGATGACAGATTCTGTCTCTCTCTCTCTCGGTTAGGTAACAAAAAACTAAACCAACCCCACTTTACATCTGGGGTAGGTACCTAACTACCCTAAAATAAATTGGCTCAGTTCTGGAAGGGGTGAGGACATAAGTATAGATATCAGAAAATTTATATTTCTATTCTCTCTCTCTCTCTACTATTTTATATTTCGTCGTCTATTTTATAGTTGTGCTTTGGTAGGTTGAGCTTTAATTCCCAGTTTCTAGTGAAGAACAAGTCGCGGCTTGTAGAAGGTGGTTTGGAAAATTGTGACACTTGACTATTTATAAGTAATCAAAGGAGAGTCGTGCGTAAAGAAAATAATGATACTAATAAACTTAATAAACACTAACACATAGTTTCTCTGGCTATTTCCTTTGTTCATAACTCAGTTATACTATAAATATTATCTATCCGCCTACATGAGATATGAATGATATTATTAATGTGTTTACCAAAAAACTAAAAGCATTAAAACTGAAACGAAAACATATTTTAGCATTGCGAACGCAGATTTTAATACTTGACATAGATTCAAAATGGAACTGTAAATATGTCGTAATTTGAAACATACTGGTACACAAACAATTTCTTTGCTTACGAGAAAGAAGATGGTTTTCTGGTTGGTATCCGATTGGCTTCCATAATTATTCGAAGTTAACTGAGGTTTGATAAAGAAAATAGAAAAACTATTTTAGCTACATAATATTTATGTGCGAATCTATATTTAAGTTGGTACATAAATGCTACAAACACCACAAGAGTATTTACTATGATATCATTGGTAGTACCAGTACAAAAATCCATATATACGAATACGAGTAATAGCACTTTCATTCTCTTCATAAGAATGTCATCAGAGGATTCTAAACGAATACCGTCAGAAGAAGACGAGTAGCGGCGTCTTCTCCTCGCCATTAGCGTAACTGCGATGACTAACCTCTGTCCTCCTCTTTTTCAAAGTATGTCCAGCGGTAGACTGAATGGGTGATAAAAAAAAGTATATAGGGTTGTCATTTAAACTTCAAATTTTTTTGCTTATACGATATAGTGATACGACTGTGAATAAACAGTTTAGAGAGCTTTCGTTAAACGGATCAGTCCTTTTTATAAGTTACACGCAATCACAGGGTGTTATCGTAGTTATGTTATCGTTTCCGATTACATTGCAATATACTACATAGTAAAGTGAATAATCACACGCATTAAATAAAATAGAAGATGCGACCATCCGAAGCACGGCTATAATTTTGCTATTGTCAGAGATTTTAATCTCAAAATAGATATTATGTAGATCTTCATGCCGTAAGCATTATCTTACGTTCAAAGCCGCCAGCTGACATCTGACAACGGCTCAGTGTTATCAATACAAAATGGCTGCCGTTACGAAGATGCTAAGCTGGTACTACCCCAACTGCGTGGGTAACATGTTTATCTTGACCAGGCGCCAATAGCAAATTTATCCTCACCATATAACATGGGCCTTGACTTGGCTACGTCAGGCGCATAATTAGAAATAATTGAAGTGAAATTCTAGGTCAAACATGCTGCACTCTGCCATTAGGATTTATTTAAGTTTCCAGGACTAAGCATTTAATTTGTATTTGGAAGTAATATTCACGGTTTAAATGTAGGTATCTATAGCAGCTAGATTGCTGGCTACTTTTAATTTTGTACTAGTCTACCAGCCATTAAATTGCACCAATAAATGCAAATGAATGCAAAGCCATTTGTGTGACATACATTTTAAAAGAGGTGGAAATTATTGAATTAACTTAAATGCAGAGCAGATGCATTGTTTGATTATTAAGTACTAGCAAAGAGAAGCAATTACGACGTAAGGTGTTCGAGTTCAAAATGTATTATGTTGTTACTTGCATTTAATTGCAAAACACAAAAATTTTAAAAATTAAAGGCCTTCTTTTATCTAGTGTTATTCAGGCAAATATGTGGGTAATATCAGTATATAAACTTGAAAAATTTTGTCTCAGGCGGGACTCGAACCCGCATCTCATGCGAGGAGATGCGGGTTCGTGTCCCGCCTGAGACAAATTTTTTCAAGTTTATATACTGATATTATAAGTGCAATTAAGTTGCTAAAATATCAAATAAAGTATGTGGGCAATACATCTAATTTGTAGCTTATAAGAAATACTAGATCCTTATGACAGCATAATTAGGCCTCGTTTCCCTAATAACTTTCAACTTAATTAGTATTTTGTGTTGAAATTAGTAAGTGAATGAACGCAATTTATATTCATATTCTGCTGCATACAAAATTTTTTCTTTGTATTAACATAATCTGATCAATAGATTAGGAATGCTTTGAGGATAAACAGTATACATATCAGCTCTCATCAATCCACCATAACCCTATCAAAAGAAGAGGCCACGCTTGGAATACGGGTTGGTGATCGCAGTTTGTTTGGTCAATAGTGGATACAAGACGCTACTCCCGTTTATAATTAATACGATATTACTTAAGTTGCCTCTCACGTTATAGGAAGAGGATTGGGTGCTGTTCTTTTTTTTCGACTGGATGTCTTAAGAGGAAAAACTAAGGGCGAGAGAATTGAAAAATAGGTATTTGTAAAATCTATTGCTGTCGCGCAGTCCCGAACGCCTTCACCGCAGAGTGTGATAGATACAACTGCTTCTTAGACCAAAAATACCTACTAAAAGCACACCAAACACAATCAGGAATGCCGTCAAAAGCGACGGGTGCAACGTCTTCTCTCCACCTACCCGCATGCCAAGTGTTGTGTTTACGACTGAATCCTCCTTGTGGAGAGGCCTGTGTCCAGCAGTGGACTGATCCATCAGCTATCATGATGAAAATGAAAACGAAGATCAAAATTATTCCTGGTCGAAAATAAAAAACAAAACGTAGGTAGGTAGTAAGGTAGGAGTTCAGAACCTCTTTGCGGGATTATCGCAGTCATTTGAAAAGTAGGTTAGTATCAGAATGCAATTAGTTTTTCTTCAAATATAATCACAAGCTCAGCATTGCACTCATAGTTCAGTAACAGCTATGATGAAAGGATGGAGACCACAGGACAGGTTTCGCCCAAGACAAACGAGAAACGTCTTGACCCCTTTTGCGCTTGCAAAATGATGTAGGTATTTTATACACTTAACTAGCTTGTGTTCGCGGCTTTATTATAGCTTTATACTTTGAGAAACCCATCTTTTTTTATCATTACTAACTTTTAAATAATATAGTTATTCTATTTTATTTTAACTTAAAGTAATATCCACATTCTTTACTTAAAACAAAAAAAAACACTGGTGTATTTAGTTAGGTTAGAAAAGCAACAGTACCTATTACACGAAAAAGTTAATATCCCATTTTATTTATGCCTAGAGTCAAGGTGGATTTTTACTTTCTCGTTTAATAAACAAATTACCGCCTGATTTGCGTAATGTTCATAACGTAAGACCTCATAATATTAAAATTAAGTTTAAAAACCCACCTTTTAAATAACCTAACGATGTTGTAGACTGAATGATATTCGATACAAACCTTATTGGTTTTAAAGAATATCTTAAGAATGAACAATTGCTTTGTAAACTTTTTATTTGTTAAATAAATAAAAATTAAAAAAAACTTAGGTACTATACATTTACTTCGCTATTATTCACATTTTAAACGCAATAGGGCTAGTATTAAGTTTGCGAAGTAAACGAGTAAGTAACCCTTATCCTTATCCAAAGAGACATAATTATGTATATGTAAACAAAAAAACATCAAAATATATTTAGATTTAGGCGTGATAAAACAACAGACAAACAATTTCATACGCATATAATATCTTGGATATTTCTAGGCAAAGGCAACGTTTCCACACTGGCGTCAAAGAAAGGAATTGATGTTACGGAACGAATGTAACACTTATTACACGAACGATTTAATTAGAAACATGTCTACCTCATAGTATTCGCGATAAGACCGCCCTTGCACACATTTATGTTATAAATTTAGTTTTAGCCAGTTGATTGGACCTATCTATCTATCTAATGTTATGTTTAATTTTCTTTTCTTTTTTTACTAGCTTTAGTTTCTTTTCTTTTTATTTTTTACTAGTTTAATTTTCTCTAATTAATTTATCTTTTCATTGTTTACTAGCTCTTCGCCCGCGGCTCTGCCCGCGTGACCTCCACGTCATATCGCGCGGTCGGAAACCTGTGCATATAGAAAGATAGATTAGGTAGGCTTAATGCATTCGTGGGTGGGATCTACCTCCTATGAGTTGCCCAGGGTCAACGGCATCTTTGGTTATCTAACCAATGATGACGGCTAACAGATCCCTCTGCGGTGGTAGGCTTCGTAAGAGGCTGCCTGGATGCTACCACCCTCCTGCCGGAGTCCAGCGCCAAACAGTTTTTTCTGTGTTCCGCTGGTGTGTAGGAGAACCAGTATCTACCTCTGGGTAAGCTCGCTTCATCTTAGGCTTGTAGTCAAGAGCAAGCCCATTATTTATATTTAAAAAAAAAACTTGTCTGGTCAACCATAGCAACACACATACAAAATTTCAGGTCAGTTCAGGTCAAACCGATCGCAGTTTGGCCAATGGCAGAGAGAAGACGCTGCCAACCTGTCTTTACTAGCGTTAATACACCTTTAGTTGTCTTTCATAACACCCGTAGGAAGAGAATGAATGGTGTCTATTCATGAGGCACATTTAAATTTTGAATAAAACGTTTCAATTAATTAATAATTTTCTAAACTTCATTCTGTTTCACAAATTTTAATGGGACCAGCTTTAAGCTATGTATTAATAAGTATAGCTTAGTTTACATAGACTTAATTGTAAATATGTATAAAAAAATCTATATTATCAATTTGAACAACAAGAAAATATCCTGTTTGTTTAGTAAATATTTATTTTCCTTTCGATATTTGTAACGACTAATTGCCGTGAACATCAAAATGTATGAATATGACAACCAAGCAAGTGCGCCATAGCATGGCACAGATAAGATAATACGTCATAGTACGGTTGGAAATAACTTTTAATTGATGATATTATTTTGCAAAACGAAGGTTCATATTATACAGTAAACTCGGCCATCATCATCTTTGTTTTGTTTTAAATTATATGATAATAATTATCTGCAAGTTTCACTATAAATAATACTTATTACTTGAATAGTAAATGACGCAGAAATTTTACATCTACAAAGATACTTACCTATCAACCGGAAAATTCAATATTGTTAACAATCGTGGCCCCAAAGTTCCCTAGAGTATTAAAACAGTTTCCAAGTAAATAATTTACCTACATTATGCATGCATATTGCATGTTAATAGAAAGCAGAAAAAGTAAAAATACAAATCTGAAAAGTTTATAATCAATAATGAACACACAATTTATTTCTGCTGGGTTTTATATCTATTTGGTTATTAGTTATTAAATAGTCTGACCAGGCATTTCTCGCATTTTTAATATTTAATTTTGTAAAATAATTTGTTAAGATTACTCAATAATAATAAAATATTTTTTCTATACCTAACTATCTACATAATACCTAAAATGGTAACATTTTTTTTTAATTATCAATGGTTTGCTCTTGACTACATACCCTAAGACGGAGCGAGTTTACCCATAAGCAACCTATTCACTTTTGCTTTAAAAGTTTTAGGATTATAATTTTTTGGGAAAATAGACGCAGGCAGGGCATTCCACTCCTTGGCGGTGCGCATCATAGAAGAAGAGGATAAACCTTTGGTACGCAATCGCGGCATATCAACCTGGAAGGGATGATAACCTGCAGTGCGCCTATAGATTCCCGAAGATAGAAAGGGGAATACATGAACGGGATAGGTACATATAGATTAGAGCAAAACAAACCAAAATAACAATTTCTAAATCTTTTGTCTGTCAATCATACAGATCACGCATCACGCGAAAATTGCTACATGAAATGGAGCGAGTTTTAACCAATTATTGCTTGAAAACCTCCATTTTTTAAATTGTGAATTGCACTTCTATACGACGTCGCTAGCAAAAGCTAATACGTACTTAATATTATTTATACAATACACATCTAATTAGGATCAAAATAAATAGGAATGTGGTTTCTAGGTGTTTCTTTTGATAAAGGGTCAGGTGTTCAATTGTCGGTGGGATTCATTTAGAAATGTTTTATAAGTTGGCTCGGCTCTGGTAGAGGCGGTCGGTTTAAAGAAGTGCTTCAAACGGCAAGTTGTTACTTACTGCCGTTAGTCCGATGGAAGTCGTGAAAACAAGTAAAGTGAGAAGCCTACACCTAATAGGCTACTTGGAAAACCTGACATCAGATCATCAATTTTCGATAGCCTGCTAACAGCTATTTCATCTAAGCTGCTCTTTGAAATGATACTCGTATTACGTATGTCTGCATTTATTGAAGAGGTTTGCGCTTAAGACTAGCGCTGTCTCATCGATGTTTAATGTGTACCTACCTAGTAATAACATGCCGAAGAAATGTTACAATAACGTAATAATTAGAATGAAATCAAAGTTTAGAGTTGGTTAATTTCCACATTCCACATTGGGTAGAGTTACTAAGTTAGGTAAGACAAAAAATAGTAAGTATTTGTTAATAGCTTGGCCTATGAACTTCAGTCGCCTTAATCGAATCGAAAGTGCTAATACTTGATGTATTGGCATCATGTATGTTTACATTATTAGCAATGTTAACTTAGGCAACGCAAGTTAAAGTTTTATTTACATAGTTAACAATTGCGTACCAATCCCCCCTTCGAGGTGTGTCTTACGGAACACCGAGACTGTCATAGTTGGAACTTAGTATCTCTCCACCACGGGGAGCGGAACGGGTCTCGAACGTACTCCACAAAAATTAAACATCGAATAATGTTCCAATTATTAATAGTGACAGTGATGCTACACTATTCTACCGCGGAGTTTTATAGAACGAAACGTAAGTATTTTTATAGCTTCCACACGATTTCTGGAATGTAAACAAAGTGCCGGGTATATCGATTTCATAATCGGGTTATCGTTACGCAAATCGATTGTGGGTAGCCGTTAGATCATAGAGTTGTGGCGTTAAGTTGAACGACCTCTTATCTGAATCCAGTCATCAGTTTTTATTCTCTGAAATCTTTTGTTGGATCTCATCTCAAAGTACGTATTATTTGGAAAGTTGCGACATTTTTATAAGGAGGAGATGTTTTTTTTTAATGTTTAAGCCAATCAAAAGAACATAAATTATTCTGATCTTTAAAAATAGGTTTTATTAATGAAGTTAGTTTTAAAAGTGTTTAGTTTATAAAACTTAATACGAGTACCATTAGAGATTTGTTTTTATATCACAGTAAACTTGGTTATTTTAGTTTATGAGTAATTGTGAGAGGTTAGGAACATACGAATTGATGCATGAAATGTTTGCCTTGCGCCGACCCAGATCGCTGGACTAATTGTCTTGATCTGTGTCAATACTCAATATCGAACGAGAGCGAAATTACACATTCGATTTCAATAATATCGAATGCTAATATGGCAACGCAGCGACCATTGTTTAGAGTCAACAATAACAATTTGTTGTTTTACTTAGAAAGTGTTATAATAATATTTGTATTATGGCTTTATATGAGTTGGTATAATAATATGTACCTATTATCCAAATTTATTTGATAGCTACTTGTGCAATTATTAATTTACTTATTCGAATACGAATAATTGCACAATCGAACTAAGCTTAATAGCTTTTACTACTACTAAAGCTTTTCTCTAATTAAGGAGCTTTAGTAAAAATAATTATTATCTCGTATTATTGCCATGTAAAAAATGTATAATACAAGATAATTATTATAGGCCGTTACTACTTTTAGTAACGGCCTATAATCATCCCACTGCAGGGCAAAGGCCTCCATCACTGAATTCAAGTTACCATAGCAATGATGGGTACAGGCATAATCACCACGCTTGCCAAATGCTGGTTGGTAAGCATAAGCCTGAGTAATGTTCGAAAGTTTGAAACTCTTGTTGCTCGACTCGGGGATCGTACCTGGGACCCCAAAATTTTGGCCCGGTATTTAAACCACTAGACCAACAGGGCGTTTGTCATGTAAATTAAGATAAAAATAAAGCTTTAAATTTTTTTGCTTTTGTATATCTTCGTATTTCTATTGATAGCAGATCAATGCTGGTAGACAAAGATATGACTATAGTATTTTGTTGTCGAAGACAATTTAAAATAACCTTTCAATCTAAAGTGTCAAGTTAATTGAATAACGGCAAAACAGCAAGTTTCAATAACCTTAAAGCTCTCCTGTCGTGATGTAAAAAATTACTGTTGATTTTTTTTGACAATTTAAGAAAAATTTAAATAGAAATAGAAATTAGTATCTTAGACATTTTTGGGCCTTACCCTATCTTTGGGCCTTATACCCTATTTGTCTATCTTTTACTGAAGAAGATAGGTTATTGAAGTCGGCTGTAAGTGCAAGGGTCAATGTTTATGTTCCATAGTTACTAACATAGCATACGTTTCAATCAGTAACAATTTCCGAAGTTTTTACAAATTAATAGTGTTGTTCAAAACCTGAAACTGCCGAACTAGTCTAAAAGTGACCATGACACTGAATATCAATTCTTTTGTTTTCAGCGGACTTCGTGAAAACATGCTTGAAGAGTGATCCAGAGTTTGATGAATGCTCTCGAAATGCAGTGCAGCAATTATTCAATGCTCTAGGCCCAGGTGTGCGATTCATTACTTTATTTTGTATTTTACTATTTAAATAGGTTACATACCCATATAAATTCATGTTAAAACTACTAGTTTTCTACGTCACACTGCTAGCTCTACCCGTCCATAGACCAGTCAGCTAAAACCGGCACAGTTGCAGAGCGTTGCACATTGCACAAGCCGATCATGCAACTTGTAAACTCTTTGGTAGTCTTGTACTCCTGGTACAATTCCCCATTTTGTGTTGGCGTTGCTGGCATTGTTCGTTTATGTTGATTAAGTTTGAAATAAATGTTTGTTATATTAATTAGTAAGAACGATAGCGGGTTGGTAGGTTTACAAGCTACTGGGCTAGACACATACATAGCCTCAATTGCGAAACCTCTGTACATAACTTGCGGAAAGCGAAAGCGCTATTTCTTCACTTCACTCATGCGATGTTTCGAGTGTCTATGATTCCTAATTTTCCTATACGATACATAAATAAATCGATTTACATTACAGTGTGGTAAACCGATATAAGAAAACAAAACAATCGCAAAAATATTTCGTCAAAAAGTGTCATAATGCAAAAGTTTAAGGCAATAATTTGTGAAATAATGTTTTGACAGTATTCAATTAAACTAATAGTTACGGAATGATAAAATTACTACTTTAATTTCTAGTCAATACACGTAAGTTTATAGAACATTACAAAGATGTTTTTATCATTCAGAAAACCTCGGTTTGTATTCCAGGACTTCCCGAAATCGATATGCCAGCTTTGGATCCGTTGAAAATACCAAAAATAAGAATTTTGCAAGGCGAAGGCCCCGTCAACGTGAACGCTGCGTTAGACGACGTCATAGTTACTGGATTCGGTAAAACTGATGTACTTATCAGCCAGTAAGTATTTTTCTCTCTTGACTTATCGTCTCCTGGTACTTTACTCGACGGTTTGATCGATTGGGTTGAGTAATTTTAATGAATCGAGTCCGACCGACACGGGCGATCGGCATAATCGATAAGACTAAATTAAATTATGCAAATGCAATGTTAAGCATGTATAAGTAACCATACGTAAACTAAAATAGCCATTGTCTATAAAAAAATTGCTGCACGAGACGAGTTCTACGAGTAAAAATTACTCGTAGTAATTTTTATACACATATTTAAGTACTTTATTATTCGGATACACATTTTATATCACAAGGTCAAATACATGTTACAACAAGAGTCAAGACAAAAGGTCAAACCTTTGCACTTTGCAGAATGAGTTTGTGATATTGCATTATTGTAACTTTGTGTTTTAGGGTCGACGGGAAAACTTATAGCTTCTACACTAAAGTCCGAGTTCCGAAAATAAGAATTGAGGGCACTTACGACCTAAAAGGAAAAATTTTACTGATTCCTCTAGTTGGTCGTGGTAAATGTTGGTTCGAGCCAAGTAAGTATCAAATAAGTATTTATCTCATGTTATTTTTGCAAGAGCTAACCTTATTAACAAGTATTACCTATTTTGTTTTGGCTTCAAAACTCGAGCCCTACCGAGAGCTAGACCGAATTTTTATTCGAATAATAGTTATTTCAATTTTACTTAATCCCTCAACCCCCAGCAGGCACTAGGGTGCCACGATAACAATTGATTTCAATTGTGTCTTGAATAACTCACGATTGAGGGACTCACATGTCGAAGTTAGATTTCTAAATCAATTTGTTTAATAAGGAAGGTACCCACTTCATGACAGGAAAGCTAAATATTTTCACTAAATAAAAACCTATGAAATTACAACACCCATAACTAGAAGACCCCTTCTATTTTAGGCTGGCACTACACGGTACGATGTAATTTAACGTTGAAGAACCCATTACTGACGATCATTGTATTTAACACTTCTTTTTCTTTTCAGCTAATATGACAATTGACATTGTAAGTGATGTAAAATTGTACGATAAAGACAATTATGTATTTTTCAATGTGACTGATGCACACGTAAAGTATAACATCGGTGGTTTAAAACTACGAATGAACAATTTATTTGATGGCATTGATTCATTAGGTAAGTTCATTAAAATAATTATATTTTTTATTGTGAATTGCATAGTTATATTATAATATCGAACTGAAGTTTTGCAGCTACAGCATTGCCATCTCTTGTAGTTCTTGCAAACTATTAGTTTATATGCAAGAGCAGACTACTACTTATGCCATCTATCGCGGAGTAGATGCATCAACAAAATGGCAACGTTTTCACAGATGGCGCTAGCTACTAAACAGTCTTCATCATTTTATGTCATCCTGGTACTAGTGAGACGCAAATTGCAACGTTGAGACGCCGCCGATCTCGTTCGTCACTTCGGCAAGCTTACGAGACGTTGTTGCCAATTTTATTCATGATGTTTTTTGTATAGATGTAGCACGTCATAAGCAATCGTTATCAAAATTTTATGATACGAAGAAGTGATGTCATTGTTGGAACTTGCTCGCTCCAACACTCAAATAAAGGTTTACAATGTAAACTATATCTTACAAATCTTTAAATCAATATACTAAAATGGTTATCGCTAAACTTTCTAGTATAGCACCAATTTTTTTTTGTATTTAGTTAGGTACTAATTTGATCTTATTTTTTTGTTTACAGAGGACAGCACAAACGCCTATTTAAATGCAAACTGGCGGCCCGTTTCTGAATCACTCCGGCCGATTCTTTCCAAAACAATCGAAGATATTCTACTAACCTTCTTACAACGGTTATTCCATAACTTACCAGCCAACTACATGATCGGTGATGTTAAATATTCCAGTAAAAAAATTGACAAAATAGTATAATATTAATGGAAACTATTTCCAACACTAAAGTTAATTATTTAATATAGTTTTACATAGAGTATGTCTGTGTGGATTTTAAAATTTAGATTATAGAAATGATGTCAGTGATTTTAGAATATTACGTATAATGTTTATGATAGAATAATATACGTAAGTGTTAATGTTAATGTTCAACTAAGTTGGATGTCTTGCATAAAAAATCCAAATCTGCAAATTCTTAAAACGGTTTGAAATAGGAAAGACAATAAACAAATGAATGTATGCTTATTTTTACTACAAAACCACTTAATAAACAATGTTTTTCTATTTTTCTTCGTAATTTTTTTGGCCAACACTACATCCCTATTCTTTTTTTGTCCAATCGCACCTTACAAGTCATTTGACTAAAACATTGTGTTTATTAGAATAGCAGTCTATTTATTACAATTAAGAAAAGCAACCCCTTTGATGTTTTAAATGTTCGTTAAATGTTTTTTTTTATATGCTAACATTTGATATTAGCAAAGCAATAGGTGCTTTTATAAGAATGACTCTCAAAATAGAAGACATGCTGGTACGGTCAAGACAATGCATCGACTGTGATATGTTTGAAACTAACTCAAACGTCGATAAAAACATTATTTTAATTTTCATAAAATGTCAAGCCTATATTCTAACTCTTAGAGTTATTGTTGGTTTATATTAACAATTAATTTTGAGCTAAACGCTCTAACGAATATACCCGGGACTTAAGCATTAATTATTTAACGTAAATTCTTTAAGGAATACAGCTGTAAAATGAATTCATGGACAAGTGCCAAATAGTCATGTTTACGAAACGAGGTGTAAACCCACCTGTTATTTTCGGGCAGGTAACACAAGGTCGAATTATTCCACAATACATGATGCCATACCCCTTAACAATAGTAAGTATGTATAGACTTTAAAAGCTCTGAAACAAACACTTTAGCTTCATATTAACAGGTGCACAGTGCACATATCTGTACTGTAACTGTACTTGTATTATAATTTCTATATTATCTTTTGAAATATAGTTCTAACGCATCAACTTCATCACTTGATTAATTTGACTAAAATTATCAATATAGTATCTGATGTAAGTATTCTAAAATAACTAGTAAACTAATATTTATCAGAGAGATAGGAAAATACTTGAAAGAAATTAAATCCTATTTTCATTATTGTTGCCTTGTTGATTATTAAGTGCAAGAATATATTTTTAATTTTACTTACTTGCCAGATAGGTCGTCCAGGCATTTTTGAAAGGAATAAACAAAATTCACTTCACAAAATTTCACCAAACGCACGCGTTTCACCCGTCAGCCGCTAGATGGCTCTGTCACGAAAGGTGGGAACAAAATAGCCGATACTCGGAATGTTATCGTGTTTTATACGGGAGCCGTCGAGCCAGCGGTATACGAAACGCGATAACGGATACGACGCAGATACTTGCGAACATTCGACAGAAATATCTCTCGAATCAATTAATTGAACTTTCTGTGCTGTTAAAGCGATAAATAATATTGTTATGTACAATAGTTTCGCATTACATTAAAGTTTGTTTGCAGTTTTTTTTTATCAGATACTAATCAGTTAAGAAGTGTTCAATTATTGTTACAGCTTATAATCATCCCACTGCAGGGAAAAGGCTTCCATCATTGAATTCAAGTTACCACAGCAATGATGGGTACTGGCATAATAACCACGCTTGCCAAATGCGGGTTGGTGATCACAAAACCCAAACAATGTTCGAAAATTCGAAACTTTTTGTTGCCCGACCCGGGCGGGGATCAAACCTGAGACCTCGAGATCTGGGCCCGGTATTAAAACCACTAGACCAACGATTGAAATGAAATATATTATTGTTTGCTTATAAATAGTACAAAATTAAATATACCTTTTTAAATTGTATTTTATTTATATTTTTAATATAAAATAGTTCTCAAATTTTGAGCATAACCAAATAGTAATTACTTACCTTAGGAATATGTGATATATGAAAAAAAATTGGTCAACCCTTTGAAAATTATGCGTACAGTCATAGAATAACAAGGGAAATTCTCTTGTCGCTTGAAGGGACTAGCAGAAAACGACGAAAATCAGGGGAAAAATGCAACTTTAAATAAGACAAAGCGCTCGAATCATTAATTTAGTTTGCTACCATTTTTATATGAAGAAATAAAAGCTTATTTCTGACAATAAAGCACCATTATTTAAGATAAATTATAAGCTTCAATATTGGAGCAGCGACATAACATGAACATGAGTCGGTTGTACCTATTTTTAGGAAAGTGCCAGATTCCCTAATAAACTGGAACGAGGTTGGGAATTTCAGTCACGTCATCTGCTCAAGATCACGAAAACTTTCTGATGCTAACTATTATGGTTTTTAAAAACTGACAGATTATTCTGTTTTAATAATACATATTTCAAGACATGCTACAATGCAGCCCGGTGGGAGCCTGATGACCTGTACAACTGGTATATTAATATCAATCACAGGCGTCAGTCTAACACAAACTACGTGTGATGTTTAATACTGTTTGTCTATTTAGTTATCATAAAATTGTATACTTACATGTGTTTGTGATGAGAAAATAAAGTTTATTTTATTTTATTATTATTATTAACTAGCTGTTCCTCGCGACTTCGTGCGCGTCAATTTCAGTTTTTAATATCGCGATTATTTTTGCAACATTTTTCACTGATGCTTCGCTCCTACTGGTCGCAGCGTGATGTTATATAGCCTAAAGCCTTCCTCGAGGCATGGACTATCCAACACAAAAATAATTTTTCAATTCGAACCAGTACTTCCAGAGATTAGCGCGTTCAAACAAACAAACAAACAAACAAACAAACAAACAAACAAACTCTTCAGCTTTATAATATTAAATATAGTATAGATGGGCCAAACAGAGTGATAAGTGAGTTAATATTAAACAACTTACAATGGAATTTTTACTAAAAAATACATTATTTATACATATAACACCGAGACCAGTAAAAACAAACATATTCATACACCTAAAAATTTTTGACCCGAACCCGCAACCCATGACTCAGTAGCAGCGTCTACTATTACTGAACTACACTCAGGTCGTCAAACTATCGTAATTTATTTTTTTAAGTAAATGTCCTTATTTGAGTACAAAATGACATTTACGAGGGGACAAAGATGCATTAGCGCTACCGAGCGCTGCTTTAAAAAAGAAACTTATGACTGAGAATGATATACTATGAAAACGCCTCAGATACGACCCTGATAAGAGCGTTTAGAATTTTCAAAAACAAAGTTGCCTATTGAGGCGGGAATCTACAAAATACGATTTACTGCTTCATTGTTTTATGAATTGGTGTAAAGCAGGAATCATACAATTCTAAATACATTTACCGAGGGTCCTTTGAGCAGTTATTAATAATTCTGTCTCAGTCACGAGAATATAACTGCGATTTCCGTGTTAGAATAAAGTTTTGCGCGGATAGAGTTGCGAATTTAGTTATTACTTTATATGTAACGTATTTTAAGGCTGAATTAATTAAAATATATATACCGTATTAAGTTATTGAATATAAAATCACTATAAAAAGGGTTGAATTCAGGTAACAATCGGGTTGGAAATTATGTAGTAGGTTTCCAGAACTACTTTCCAGAAGTTAGAGAGTTTAGAACATGGATAAAGATGGTTAAATAATGGTAAGTATGTAACATAAAATGTCAAATCTAGCTAAAGTTAAAATATGCAAATAAATACCTACTTAAAGTCAAGTCAAAAATATTAAACACAGCATTTTTAAAATTTTTAATTTTTTTAATCCAATTAAAACATAATTGTTCACGCTCAATTTGATTCAAAATGATTATAACAAATTTTTGCGTCACCATAAAAAAAACTGATTTATTCAACATTCTGTATAATTTTAATTGATATTACAATTAGAATATAATAAAATTATAATAGGTCTGTACACAAAAGATATTAAAGTAAAACTAAAATGGCAGGCTTTTATATATTTTTATCTGACTACCAGCAGGTATGTCTACAAAATTAGGGCATGGAATTGAATGCAGATTTCAGAAACGTATTGCTAGAAGTCCAGCCTTAAATATAGGCTCCATTTAATCTTTATGAATTACACAAGTATTCATTTTTCACCCAAACAAATTAGTAAGTAGTAATAGTCGCCGGCAAAGGATAACTTTAATTCTTTACACTTTAAATGCACCTACAAAGCGGTGCAAATGGCAGACCAACCATAAGGCCAAGCAGAGATGTTACAAGCGGTGCAAGGTAGTGTAAGTTACTAATATACAAGTAAGATATTTCTATATTATTAGTGCTTAAAATCAAGTACCTACTGGCAGTTTGATATTTAATGTTTTATATACGAAATAGTATGTATGTAATAATTAAACAGATAACTTATGTTAGTCTGTTGGCTAGTTCAGAGTTTTTTAAGGCTATTTCCATTTTCTAATAAGGCAACACAAACCTTATACTGATAGGAAGGTTATATAGTAGGAAATTATTCTAAAATAATTACAAAGGTACATTCCTTACCATTTAAAACAATGCAGAAATACTGTTGAAATGTTATATTATACGTAAAACATATTAATGTATGAAAAAAAAATCTATAGCAGCAAATAAACGTAAATGTTGTGACATTGATCATAATTTGAATGTCGTCATCGTCTCGTTACGAGATAACACGCCGCATCAAACAAAATGCAACCGATTGCATTCCACCACTGCTTTTTCCTGCAATCCTTGTATAACAAGTTCCTGGTTGAGGAGATTTGAACCACTTTGTCGTTTGCAAAATAAGTGACGTCAGTCGTATACTCGTATACATATAATATGTATCTTATATAATATGAAAATTATTAGAACTTGCAATTAGCACATACTGTATATTAAGAGTTTTTGTTTTACAAAAGATTTTGAATGTTTTTCTTTGAAAGAAATTTGATTTAAATATAGGTATAAAAACAAACCCTAGCTTTTCCAGAGGATTTTTTGTAGCTAGCTATGCACTTGTTAGCAATAGAAAATATGTAACTCACAATGTTACGTATAACTCATTAAATAAAGCCTAATTTAGTTTTTGTGTCCTAGTAGTCGGCAACGCAATAATCTCACGCATAAAGCACAATAAAGCACGCACAAACCAAAACAGACGGAGGTCACACCGCGGTTACTGACCTGCAGATGAGCATTGACCCAGAGAAGGGTGCTCGAAGGGGATAGGGCCCCTTTCGTGTGTCTCACAAAAGGAACGTACACCAGGCCCGCATAAAAGCGAGGAGGTTGAGCTGCATACATGCACTTTGCACCGAATACGCGTGACGTCATTCACTGCATTGTTTGCCGCTGCAATTTTCGTGTTAACATTACGTTTTATAAAACGGCACGCCAATCGCGGGTTTGAGGTAATGCGAATGTAATTGTAACGTAATGTTCAACTATCTGTTTCAATAACATTAGGTGGATTTTGAAAAAATAAATTATTACTTAGTTTCATCAATAAAAACTAAGAGCTAAGTATTTTAGAGCTCAATGTTACTAGAGGCAGTAATATAAAAATTACATTGTAGCTTTACCGGATATAGCATACAAAATCAAGCGTTAATAAAGTCAACTATCACTTAATTTGCAAATAAAATAATAATTGTCAATAGTAAAGTTTATGCTTGATTGTAATTAATTAGTTGGATGTACTCCAGTTTTGCTAAAAATACAAACTAAACACACATAGGTACTTATTCTAAGTTTGACGTAGTAAACACATCAAACTCTATGATACACGAGCAGAAAATACAACCTCTTTGTACTCCAGAAAGATCTTTTAGTCAATAAACTGAAATAGGTGGTACTTCGTATCGGTTCAAGGTAACGTGTGGAAACAGGAATAGTCTGTGAGTAAACTTCTTTAAATAACGTCGTCCTACGCTACAGTTATGTGGAAAGGCTGGCTTGTCTGTCTGCGTGTCTATCGTCACTATCACTGAGTACCAAGGGTTTAAAATAAAATGAAGACTGTCTTGGTCTGGTGGTTCACTAACTACTTACTCGTAATACCAATGTCATGGGATGGTTGCGGACCAGAGCTAAATATTTATTTTTAAGTAACGGAAATTGCTTGAAATCCATCCAATATTATGAATTCGAGATTAAATTCGGAAATTTAAAAAATATTGGAAAATGAAAATTATTTCAGACATAGTCTGGTACATACATATTATAAGGAATTCAGTGAAACGAAGTTCGTACAAAAGCGTACAAAGTCACAGGCGAAGAGTTATCGAAACGGGAATATAGGATGACTTATTTCGAGGCTCCAATTCAGTTCAGTTTAATTGGTCTCGACCTTAAGACAATCCCGATGGCAATCGGCGTTTTTACGAAATAAAAATGAAATTATTTGCATTCGCAGCGTGTAACGAAATGACACCATCGATGATCTAAAATTGTTGGTAGCAAAGGCCCTATGGCAAAAAAAGCTACACAGCTTTTGCGTAACTCAAATATTTGGGTAAGTAGTTGCTTTACTTTACTACTTGTATATCCTCCTGAGCTTTCAGTTAGTAGATTTGCATAAAGGCGAGTATCAAATAATAATGCAATTATTTTCTATACTCTTGAAACAACGCATACTGTGTTTAAATAAATATAATGAAAGCCAATCTAGTCACAGATAAATTTAAGTTTTCTAAATAGGTAAATAACTTGACTATCTTATTTACTTAATTTGTGTGTTTTTAAAAGCCAATGCAGGAGGTTAAGCTTATAGAACTCTAAGAAAGGTTCTGGGAAGCAGAACGTTTCACAAAAATAGTGTAGTTGTTTCAATAAATCAAAACAATATTAAGTACATTGAAATCAGTTTACTCCCGACTAAAACATAGACGAAAAATCTATAAAGTGAACAGGTAGGATGCAAGTATTGCAAGTATTGCAACCTAGAACACTTATCTTGATGAGAATATGCGTAACTGTATATTACTGTTGTTTTTAGTTTACGCTTGAGGGCTATTCTAGTTGAAGAAAGTTGGGTTTGCAGTACACTTTACTGTTTTAAAATAATATATTCCATTATCATAAATTAGAATACATTTATAATTTTAATTAGCATGAATTTGGGTGTGTTGAGAGACTGTTAAAATAATTTTAGTGAAAAACATATAGTTTTAGCTTGTAAAGACTATAGTGGCTTGTTCAACTGACATTATTTTTTGTTAAATTTCTATAAAGCTTTATACAACGTGTTCCTTTTGATATCCCATAACTCTAAGGTTATGTTCTATAGGTAAAAATAACATAAAACGCCCCAGAACATATGGTTCAAAAATCAATAGTTTAGAATATAACATCAATTTTAAGTTAATTTGTTAAAAAAAATTGACCAGTATGGCGAATCCTTAGTTTTGCGAGACGTTGACAAACTTACATTAAAGTGTAGTAGTAAAGTAGCGGGAGAGCGTAACTTGTAAAAAACATTGACGTGTGTGGGTGTTTCGTTGATAAGTAGGTACGAGTAAATTGTTTTCATTCAAAAGTTCATTCATAACAAGGTAAACTTGAAAATGTTGCCTCAGCATCTGCTATAATTTTATTAAATTACTTTGTCAATAAACTAAATCAAAAACTAACATTGATGAGCTCCATTTGACTTCGAGAACTGAAACTTGCAAAAATTCAACATATACATCTAAATTCCTTGTAACTTCATAAAATTTAGATGTAGGTATTGTTTTTTAATATGTGCTTTGTTATTAGTAGTAGTAAGATGAGTTATTTAAAAATATAATATACATAGTTGGATTGTTTGCATAAGGTTTTGGACCGATTGAAACTTGTAACAAGAAATTAATTGTTTAATGAAGAAAATAAAGAAATAATTGACATACTCATATCGTTACTTTACAAATCAAATAAAATACCAATTGTATTAACCTGCTACATGTCAAAAAGTAAAAGATTATCAAAAGCTATAGGCAGCCGGTGGCTCCATCAAGCGGCAAAACTCGTTAGGCGCGTCTCCATGGCATCTCAGGCACGGAGCGGCCAACAATGGAACGTTTGGAACGTAGGCGTCCGCTGGTGGAGAATCTGGAGCAGGCAGTTGCGATCGCCAAGTACTAGGCTGACAGAAGTCACGAGGTAGTCTTTGTTCTTTTAGTACGCCATCTATCGGCAGGCGGAACTGCCGATTATTTCTGCTATGCTTTAAAAAGCATACCCTTAAACCCCTACCATCTATTGATGAGTAGAGTAATCTAAAGTACTATGTTAAAAATATAGATGTCGTGGCGTGCTATCTCATACCATTGTAAAATTTTAACTCCGTTCTAAAGAAAACAATTTCAAATTTTATTATAAAAGATAGCAAATTTTTTATATTTATTGCATATTAAATCTATGGATTATTACTATTGCAGTGCATTTAGGCATTTCTAATAATCCTAAGATGGTTTTATGAATGATATTGTGTCAGTTTATGTCTTGTTAAGTAGGTAAAATATATTTTGTTTGCGATTTTAACGCTAGTAAAAAGTAATTAAATAGTAGCGTAATTTTATAGATATAATCTAAGGTTACATGATAAAAAATGCCTCACATTTGAAGATGTGGTCCTAAATTTTATATACTTACACGCAAACACCTACATCTCAAATCAAAGTTTTAGGGCAATAGCCAAATAGGTAGGTAGTTTCAGTTTTAAAAAGTTGTTAAAGTCCAGTAAATATCATAATCTAATTGGCGTAAATCACGCCATACTATAGCAACTCTAAAAGGTTAGATAGGTATGAGATATGATCGAAATAAAACAAACACTACTTGGAATGTGGTTTACTATTAAATTGAAGTAGTTATATTTACACGAATACTAATAAATACAACTTTATAAGTAAAACTCATTCAACTTTATCTAATGAACAAAAAAAAAAACATAATTCGTTAAGGGTTAGGTAATATTTGAAATTAAATATACACAAATGCTGTAAAATTCGTGTTCATGTCATACAATACATAATTCTTTGGTTTAGGTTCATATCAAGCTAAATTATAATAATTACATATTATAATAATATTGCACTTCTTTGAAAGTATAACTTTCGATATCATAAATTATATTGAAGATCTACAGCACGTAGTTATAATTACATAGTAAATTATTCTAACATTTTTATGCAGATTATAAATGAAGCTTATTGCTTGAAACACGTAGTTTTTAATGTACAACAAAATGTAAAATTTTACCAGGAAAATACACGGTATCAATAAAAATACAGCGTCTTATGGACGTCTATACATATAGGTACTTGTATCAGATTTAATGTTTTTTTACATCATCATCTCCAGCCTTCATTAGCCCCCTGCTGGACACTGACCTCTCTAAAAGATCTTGCCATAATCGTCACGACGCATGGCAAAATCCTCGCTGGCGGGTTGGCGATCACTGTTGGCCAATACTTAGTGGAAAAAAGACGCTGCGACCCGTCCTCTTCTGACAGAACAATTAATCTTACACGACAACATTATCTTATCGTATTTTTTAAAGTTAAATTGCTTATGGACTGCTTTGAATACAAGAACTTTTTTTAAAGTTAAAATCTCATAAACGTAGAAGAAATAAAATAACTTTAAAGATACTCGTAAAGTCGTAGAAATGTAACATATATATGCATTTGTAAGAGCATTGGTAATTCGCTGGTAAAATTTTCCACTATCCCATTTGCATTGAATACTCTATAAAGGTTATTAACACTAAATATCTACCAATTTAGAAATGTATTTACACTAAAAAATCTGATATACAATAACGAATCCAAAGGTACACTAATTTACTACATATACAATTAAATATTAATTAAAAATACCACAAATATAAAGCTCAGTTGACTTAGACGTTTATACGCAGAGTTATTTAAATGTATTAGACATTAGGGGCCACTTGCACGTTCTCTAGATTTAGTTTACATTTCGATTGACATCATCTGTCTTTGTCAAATTCAAACAAATTGACAAACACAACGCTGCAATTTTTAGCACGAATGGTATATGTTCATTAAAGCCATTCATTTTAAAGTATAAAATCGGCAACACCTTCATAAATTATAAGGAAAGAAACTACAAATTCTCTGTTATTGAATACGAGCATAATTCATGGCCGTAAAAAATATAAACTTTTTACAATAAAACATTCTTTTTTTGACACTTTAGATCCAATTAAAATCTAGATTTATGTGGGTTGTGTAAGTGGGCCTAAGTACTATAAATTATTCTAACTCATCATAGCTATCGTTGAAGCTTTGATCCATGACCATGACTTCACTGTCAAAGCTTGTAGTGGGGGTTTTGGTGACCGCCGCATCATTCTGGGCCAAAAGTCTATCGCACTCGTTCAGCTGACCATGCAGCACTTCGTAGACTCTTGTCATTGAAGCAACCTTCTCTTTGCATGAAGGATCCGTCTCGATCGCAAACAATCGCGAATCTAGCAACTTGATTGCGGCAACGATGTAGTTTCGTAACGTTTTAGTTTTGTGTTCACTGCTGATGCGTTCCAAAAACGCGCAGACTTGCCTTTCCCCACACAGGAGGACGTCAACATCGTACGCCAACGGCGAGTGCTGTCTATGTAGATACGCTATCAGGCGTTTAGCGTAGCGTCTGTAAGTGCGGTACGCTTTCCGCTTTCTTGCGCCTAGAGTTCTACCCATCGTCATTGATTTCTTCATGTCATCTATGACAGCCTTGTAGCCAGCATCGATTTTAGTGTCGAATATGTCTCGTAAGCGGGTTTCCACTGGCTGAAGTTCATACGGGGCTGGAGATGGAGGCAAAGATGGGGAGGATGGAGGCGGTGAAGGTGGGAGTGGATTACGTGTATTTTCCTCTTCACTGGACTCGCTAGAGGCTCGGCGTTCGGCCGGGCTTGCTTCGGGGACTGTGTAAGGTTGAGTTCTCGCTCTAGATCTTTGGACGCGTGCAGGCCTCGGGGCTGTTCTAGCATTGTAAGCTGTCAAGACGTTCGCGTCTTGCTCGGTGAGTGGTCTTGCGCGTTGGGTTGCAGCAAGAGGTATGATTCTGATTTTGACGAGCGCGTAGCTTTGATGTATCTTAGCTCTGATGCGTGGGTCTTCATAGTCTGTCCCCCAGAGGTCTCTTATAGCGGATTCTTTCAGGTATCTAACTTGGCAGAGTTCTCCGTTGAAGAAGCGCTTTCTCTGCTGCTCGTTGAGTGCGTCTCGCTCAGCTCCTGTGAGGCCGTGGATTTTCGTTAGGTGGTCGGGTAATTTGCCGTAGGTGAAACGTGCGCAGTTTTCTATGGGACACGGGATGTTGGCATGATTTTGCTTTTTCGTTCGCACTGTTGGCGCTTGAGGTCGGGTAGCCATTTTGGTTTCCAGATCTGTAAAGACAAAAATCATAGCGTTAATTTTAATAAAAATATTTTCAAAAGACAAACTGAACAAAACCCAATTCCTAATTTCCCATCTAAATGTTTTGGAAGCCGTCCAGTTAATTTATTTAGAGGGTGTTTATCGGCACAGGGAGCTGTCCGAGTATAATAATTGTGTTGACGGAGGCTGGAGGCTGTTTACCGAGTGCCGGCCCTCGTGTCCTCCGCTAAATTTATTGAAAACAACGCTGCGCCCCACGTCTTGTCGTCTCCTTGTTTTGAAACCGAGCCCAGAGAGAACAGACACTAGTTTTTTCTGGATTAGGTTACGATTATACAAACACGTTAACTAAAATTAATTTTGTTTGTGAAAATTTATTAAATATATTACATTTATAGCACATTAATTTTTCAAATATTAAACCATCGTGTGGTATATGAAATAAGAAATTGCCATCTTTACGTTCTGTGGATGACGTAAGGGGCGACAATAGGAATAGGTACAATAACCTTACTGTAATAAATATTTAAAATTCTACCATTGGTTAATCTGTTACCAACAACTGGCTTGCCAAGCGTGGCATTTATGGCAGAATACTATTTTTGGAAAGCTGTGGACTGATGTGGACTAGCGGTGATAACGAAGACGAAACGAGTGCTGCAACTGCGTACATTCAAAATGATAGGAAAGTGCTGTCTCTTATCATCTTCATCTAATCTATTGATAACTTTCTTCTCTTACTTATACTTTGTAAACACACTGGCTGTCCACAACACAGCTCACGGCGCATCAACGCTTTTATTTTATTTTAAGGAAATAGAGCAGTTTGTATTTCCTCTTAAACTGTTTATGGAAATAAAGTTTCGCTTTTAATTAAAAACAATGTGTTTCTTGTTGTGTCATTTATAGCTAGGTCATTAAAGCTAACTAACTAGTATGTATATTATATTTCAAGATTTTGGCGTGCAAAATACACGTAGGTTTCCGCGTAATTTAGTTATTGAGACTAAACATAATGTTATGTAAGTAACTGGTTCTTTTTGGGCTGTGCCTGTATTTTGACAATAATTACATAGCAAATTCCTGTAGGTAAGTTGGCTGAACAACGTAAGTTCAGGAAACCTTGTTAACCATGTCAGGACGATCCAGGGTTAGTTACTTCGAAAGGCATCCACTTAAAACAAAATATGTAAGGTGCCTTTCGCCCAAAAATAACAAAGAATTGATGACCAAATTAAAAAGGGAAAATCTTGTTGCTAGCAAAGAAAATATTTTCTTTGTTGCTAGGCACTGAATAGCTTGACTATCAAAATATTATGTGTGAAATTTTTATTGGAACAGTTCATTACGGGTTGTTCGTACATCACAATAGATGGCGTCACAAGTATAAGTGGCAGGTATGTGCTAATTTTTTACTGTTGTAATTATTGCTAAAGTTAATGTTTCTTAGACAAAAAAGAATGAATATGAATGAAATTATTCGTTTGCTCTTAAATACAATGTATTTAATCAAAATCAATGAAGTACTATTTTTTACGAGGTCTTGTGAGTGAAAACTTCATACAAATGAACTATTTAATTTTGTAAAGGATTGTCTGATACCAAGTAGTAAGGAATAGGATTAATAGACATCACGAACACCTTTAGTTTGGGCTAAAAAAATATTATACCTTGCAATCATATTTTTCAATTAGTATAATGAGTAAAAGGTTTAGATAAAAGTTGGTCAGGTAAAAGGTAATTTGTGAATACCTAATCGTAAAAATTTGTAAACACAGCTTGTTGTCTAAGTATACTTATATCATAGGTAGTAGGTAAAAATAATCTTAATGTAAGTAGATAACTGTGAGTTTGTACACATATAGTTCAGTTGACTTCGTCTAGAATTTCATAAATAATTTGTAGGTTAATTTTTATTTTTTAGTATCTGTTCTTAATATATAATACCAAATCGTCTCAGATAATTGGTAGATTAAAAGAATAAGTTTTATCTGGACGACAGCACATTAGGTTAAAGAATGGAGTATCTCATGAAGATGACATAGGAGCGATTTTGCAACAAAAATGTATGGCGCGGGCCACAGTACACAATCATTTTAATTTATTGTGAAAATATACTATTGTTTTCACAAAAAAATAAAACTGTGTACAGTGGCCCTTATTTTTTTGGTGAAAACTCAGATAGAGTCGCTTAACATAAAAACAATATGCTACAGAAATACCAAGTCTTCTCAGATTTGATTGTGGCAAATATTTATTTAGCAAATTAGCTTGTATCGCGGCGAGTGCCCTCTACAATAAATAATCCAAATTGAACGGTTCCCTCGGGATTCCGGGAACCGGCGATATCCCATTGTTTGGTGTTCGTCAATTAATAATTTTGATTAGTTCGCCTTCATTCGGTTTTGTTAAGAATAAAAACATCTTGAGGCTATCTAAAATAAGGAATATCGACATTTAAAATTGGTCTCAGAAACATACTGGTTCTGAGATGGTACAAAATAAATTTTTTTGCGGGATAAATAATGACTTATGTGAAACAGCAGCCTATAAACACTTGCGTGCCGAATTAAATCCAGCAACAAACAGCCATTCCAAACTTCCGCATCCACAAATAACATTTGTAAGATAATATAATTTAATTACATAAACATTTTTTCATTCAAAGAAGGCTTTACAACAGATTCCAAAACCATGCCTTACTCAATCCTAGGTACGACACCTGATTGGACTATTTTAATGGAAAAAGTATGAAAAGCGCCAGAGCTTGCGGGTGTTTCATCACCAAGACCTGACCTGACATTTTTCTTCTTTAAATTGTAGACCTAAAAAACGGAAAGTACTAGTAGAGCTTACCGTGCTGTAGGAAACTTAAATACCTAAAGACATTGTGATCTCCTAAATGAATTGACAAAAAAGAGCTGTAGAAGTAGGAGCGAGATGTATACCAGCAAAATCTGTTGAAAGACCTTGGCTTTTCCAGAACAGCAGTAAGTCCTATACTACGAGAACGAGTATAATATAAAGCTGCATTAGCAGTTTCATACCAGATTTGGCTGAGCAGGGAGAGAAACACGAGTAGTGAAGGTGAGTGTTGACTGTTGACGTACGTCAGAAAGGGGCACCTTCAACCTGCATCCGTGTCACAAGATCCGGAAACTACTCGGAGTTTCTCTTTCTGCCACACGATGGACCCGGCACCCGCACGGTGAATGCATGGCAAGCTAAGAAGTTTGTTTCGTCTTATTGCATTTGGCAAAGTAAAAATGTGTGTTTTGTTATAAATGTGTAGGGTGTTGTAGAGCATAATTCAGCTGGCTATTAGAGGAAAATAAGTACCCAAATGCCTTAACCATGTAAACAAAAAACGATTTTTCATCCTTTAAAAAAATCGTGAAGTTTTGGTAGGTAGCTCCGACTTAAAGCCGGAGTTGGAGTAAAAATTAGCACAAAATTAATTACTTACGTTTTAAAATTTGTACTTTTATTTTTGTCTTAAGTCTACTTTACAATTTTTAGTCTAAGTTTACATGGAACAACTCAATGGGGGCTATCCCTAGTGAATTTGCCACTAGAGGCGCTAGTGTCGCGTGAGGTCCAATATCATTCACTTTGTACTGGTTTTAGCGGAATTTGTTGCATAAATTATAATTTCTTTAATTTACCTGCTGGAAACTGAGCTCCTTCGTAAAATATCGCAAATATGGATTATTTGGCGATTAATGTGAACGCTTTAAAAGCGGAATTAAGAAAAAGCGCAAAAATAGGCGGCCTCAAGAGCAACTATTTCAGAAGTTAGTTTGTTGATATCAAGATAGTTATTTATAAACAATATAACGTTAATTAGATTCAAGATATAACACTTTGTTTCGGCGCCAATCGCCTTTGACAGCTATAACTCCGGACCTCAGTCTACAGTGGCGCCAACTGGTGAGCAAAGAAACGGTAGTCCCCATTGAAAGATATATTTGTCAAATATCAAACCAACCCGCATTTGGCAAGCGTGGTGATTATGCCAGTACACCCATCATTGCTGTGATAACTTGAATTCAGTGATGGAGGCCTTTTCCTTCTAGTGGGATGATTATAGGATGTTACTTTACTGTACTTTTTTACTATTATAAAGCTGAAGAGTTTGTTTGTTTGTTTGTTTGAACGCGCTAATCTCAGGAAGTACTGGTTCGAATTGAAATAGTATTTTTGTGTTGGATAGTCTATTTATCGAGGATGGCTTTAGGCTATATAACATCACGCTGCTACGACCAATAGAAGCGAAGCATCAGTGAAAAATGTTGCGAAAATAATCGCGATCATAATAACAGAAATTGACGCGGACAAAGTCGCGGGCAACAGCTAGTTTTTCATAAATGAGTTTTTACACGACATTGCTTGTCTTACACAAATTAAAAATATAACAATTAACACAAACTAATTACACCTGCTACGCAAATTTTGTCGTTTTCCGTGATTGACACACCGCGCAAATATCATCTTAATTTCAAAGTGCCCTCTTTTAAGGCAACGCGAGAGTTAAATAAATAAGTAATTTGCATATTTAATAACCAGTATCGCCGGATTCAATTGTGGCAGTCTTGAATAATTAATCCATGCGCTTAGCTTATTACCCCTGGCCGTAATCAAGTATTCAGAGCAGATATTATTAATTAGCTACAAGTATAAGTTGAGGTTTCTTTACAGGAGGATTCCGGGTTTGATTATTGAAAAGTTAAATAAATCAAAAGAATCTTACTTTTTAACTGTGGTATTTGAAAGAAGGGTAACCTATTTATAATAAATTGTGGGCTCCTCTCCCGCGTACGTTTTTGTGGAATTCGTCTATATCGCGCTCTCGATTATATTGTAGTCCCCGGTTATATCGCACTCCTAAGGGTTAAACTTAATATTTTTGCAATTACTTTAAAAAAAAATTGATCTTTAAAAAAACTAAAAAATAAAAGAGTAACTATTAACTTCTACTTTTAATTTCTCAGCCCCTTTTCATCTTTTTAGAGTGCAGCGTTGCCCATTTGCCGGGTCGCTACCCGTTACCGGGCCATCAAAATAAAATATCGGGTCGCAACAGTCCCGCCTTGTTAATAAAATAATACCTACTATCGATAGACGCATGGTAAATATTCTTCTTAAACTTTCGTCATTTTCGGGAAACTTGAATTCCTTAGTAATACATAGGCAGCGTGTGAAGTATTCGCACTAAAATTTAGAGATTAAATAGTAGTATTAAAAAAACATTTTTGCTATTATTTTACCTAATGGAACCAAGTTGGTTTTAAAAATATTAAGTGGGTCACAAAGGGGTAGTGTGAAAATTATCGGGCCATGGCAGAACAATGTTTGGAAAACACTGCTCTAGCGGATGTTTCCAGAAGACCGAGGAGTCAGAGAGACCTACTTTCGCTTGTTAATATACACACATCAACACCGTCTAGGGATATTTTGTATTTAAAGTTCTTAAACTCCAAAAATACTGGCCAGTGTTAAATTCTTTTAAAGAAAGATTATTCTTTACCCTTACAGAACTGGTCCATACAATTGCGCGGTTTACTAAGTTATTTTTTTCTTA
The DNA here is from genome assembly GCA_949315895.1 of Anania crocealis. Taxonomy (NCBI): domain Eukaryota; kingdom Metazoa; phylum Arthropoda; class Insecta; order Lepidoptera; family Crambidae; genus Anania; species Anania crocealis. The sequence goes on from OX438856.1 coordinate 8,141,681, forward strand.
ATAACTATTTGTGCTATGTGGACGGGCTCCACGTTACACGATTGCGCGTGAATCGTCCTGCGATACTAAACACTAATTGCGTGTCGGTTAGTCGCGGTACAGGTCACGATCTGCCAAGTTGGGTGTAATTTCAAGGTGCCACATTTCACTACTGTAGGCACGAAATTGCTATGTTATTGTTAATTAATCGATATTTATTACATATGAACATAATGTTAGGTAAATTGCCTATGCTTTTAATGAATAATTGCATTCAAATAGCATTTGACGATGCCGGCAGACGTTACCAAACTTTTCCGACACAATTGTATCAACCGGGGCCGTACCTGTTGTCTTTGGTTTTTAGTCTTTAGCGTATCTTAGTTATTTTTACAGAAATATATAAATTACCGCGCTATTTATCAAAAGAAAAGATGTTAGGTATGTTATACGGGTACGGAGACGAGGATAGTGATGAAGCAGAACTCCCAGAACCCATCTCAGGGTCATCGGGGGTAAAAGGAGGTTCCGATTCTGTGTACACAGAGTCTGAAGATGACTCTGGAAATGACCCGGATGATAACTTACCGTTAAGCAGGCCCCACTCAAATGGAAAAAAATAAATTCAATAACAAGCAAATCCTGACGGAAACAGTTTCAGAGCCAAATCCAAAGCAAAGTCCTACCCAGTACTTTCAGAAATATTTTACGAAAAAAATATTCGATAAGTTTGCTATGTGAAAGGGCCAATATTATATTATGACAAAAAATGGCGGTAAGCCTATGAAATTCGCTTGTACTACTGGACAAATAAAAACAATCTTTGGAATTCATGGTATGATGGGATGTTTTGTTTATACGTTAGGCCCGACACGATACAATGGGGGCTATCGCTAGTGAATTTGCTACTAGAGGCGCTAGTGTCGCGTGAGGTCCAATATCATTCACTTTGTACTGGTTTTAGCGGAATTTGTTGCATAAATTATAATTTCCTTTATTTACCTGCCGGAAAGTGATCTCCTTCGTAAAATATCGCAAATATGGACTATTTGGCGATTAATTAGATTCAAGATATAACACTTTGTTTCGGCGCCAATCGCCTTTGACAGCTATAACTCCGGACCTCAGTCTACAGTGGCGCCAACTGGTGAGCAAAGAAACGGTAGTCCCCATTGTGTTGTGGGCCTTAAAATTTTCCAAGATGGCGGTCGTAAAATGGAAATTGGACCTTAGATTTGACATCTATGGACCATTTTTAGCTAGGTACAACTGTTTGTTTGACTGAATTCTGCGTACTTTGACCGCGGGTCTGAAAGGGTTCAAAATGGTTATTTTGAACAATTCTTAATTAGAATTTGAAAAATAAATTAAAAACAAAAGATTTACGCGGCATAATGGTAGCGAATTCCGAAAGTTTTATTTACCTACAGTAGTTTTTGGCTATTTTTTTGTGTCAAATTTAAGTTTTATAAGAAGTTATCGGTTAATTTCAAATTAATGTTAGTGTGTGCTTTATGCAGCGCCATTTAACAAGAGAGGAAATGTTAAGAGCAGTAGGCATGCTCCAAGCTGGGGCTACTCAAAGGAGTATTGCTGAAGAGATTGGAACAAGACAAAACGTGATATCAAGGTTATGGTCACGTTATCGTGCTACTGGTGAAGTGGCTGAAAGATACCGAGGCTGGAAGCGCATAACCACTCAACGACAATACCGATTTTTGCAATTTGCTGCGAGAAGACAACCAAATGTTACGGCCATGCAGTTAGTTCAGAGGCTCCAGTCAGAGCACCAGCTGTTTGTGAGTGACCAAACTGTGAGGAGAAAATCAGTTAAAATCAGTTAAAATCTGTTTTATTTCTGCAAATAGGCCCCAGGAAGTGCTTTTACACGTCCCAATTTAAACCAATCACTGCTTCGGGACAAGTCTGGGCTAGAGCCGAGAAGAAGCAGTGCAAGAAACTCGGTCACTATTTGTCAGCCTCTTTTTAAATAATTTTTTACAAGGTAAGGTGATTTTTACAAGGTTTAAGCAAGTACGAGCTGGGACAATTTAATGCCATACATTTCTATCATTTAAATAATCATTGACAGTGTAATAGCCCTTTTTCATTAAAATTACTTTGACATACGATTTAAGTTTATGTACAGGGAGTAGAGCAATACCCTGTGGTAATTTGTTGAAAATACGAATACAATTTCCCATAAACGATTTTCCTACTTTTCGCAGTCTGAAGCCTGGAACGGCAAGTTTATCTTTATTTCTGGTATTGAAATTGTGTACGTTACTTTTCTTAAGAAATAAATGAATGTTCTTACGAACGTAAACAATATTCTCGAGAATGTATTGAGAAGACACTGTAAGTATATTAATCTGTTTGAAGAGCTCTTTCAGCGAGTCACGGGCTCGAAGGCCGTAAATAGCCCGTACAGCACGTTTTTGTAATATAAAAATTTACTCAATATCTGCCGCTGAGCCCCACAACAGAATTCCGTATGACATTATGCTATGAAAGTAGCTAAAATATACTTATCTTGCCGTTTCAACATCAGTCAATTGCCTTATCTTTCTCACAGCATAAGCAGCAGAACTAAGTCTTCCAGACAGCACCCTAATATGAGCACCCCATTGCAAATGAGAGTCTACAGTTATACCTAAAAAGGTAGTTAAATCTACAGAGTTTAGTGGTTCATCATTAACAATTATAAGAGTAGCAGCAAACCTTACATTGGGCATGGTAAATTTTACACATTTTGTTTTATTTGCATTTAGTAAAAGATTATTTGTTGTAAACCAATGTAATAATTTAGAGAGGGTATTGTTAACATCATCAAAAGAACATTTGCCCCTCTTAGTTTTAAAAATCATTGATGTGTCATCTGCAAACAATACCATCTCACAAAGATTATGTAAATAACACGGAAGGTCATTTATATAAATTAAAAATAGCAGGGGTCCTAATACTGATCCCTGAGGGAGACCCATAATAAGGGCAGAACCTGAAGACTCAGCTCCATTTATGCAAACCTTTTGTGTTCTGTCCTTAAGGTAAGAACTTATTAGATCCAAGGAATCATTCGATGCACCATAATGTTTAAGTTTTTTAAGTAATGTTACATGGTCTACACAATCGAAAGCCTTTGAAAGGTCACAAAATACACCTATGGCATCTAGCTTACTCTCCCAAGCATTAAACACATGTTGTAGAAGAGCATAAAGAAGGCTGCATGAAGCCAATCTTCATTCTAGCAGACCGCTTCGTACTCCAGCACTACGCCGAGGTAATCGTGGACGACGGCTAGAGTGGGCTCGATAACATTTGCTCTGGGAAGATAACCAACCAGTGGTCTGTAGTGCTGTTTACCGATTAGTCCCGGTTCGGTTTCCATCCCGATATAGTAGAGTACGTGTTTGGCGAGTTCCTGGTCGTGAGAGCTGTCTGCAATATCCTCAGGAAGTCCATTCATACCACGGCGGGACAATTATGGTTTGGGCGAGAATTCATGTTGGTAGAAGAACAGACCTCTTTTGGATCAGAAACACCATGACGGCTGAGCAATACCGTAACGAGGTGCTAGAACCAATAATCTACCCCCATCAACAGAAAATAGGCCAAGAATTCACGCTCATGCACGATAACGTCCGTCCGCGAGACTCAGTCAGCGAGAATGGTGACGAGCTGGTTGTAGGAGCACGACGTATCGGTATTAGGCTGGCCCGCTCAATCGCCTGACCTAAATCAAAAGGCTATGAGGAAGTTCCCTGCAAATATTGCGACGGAAGAGCAACATTTTTTGCATCTTAGCCGGACCTAGGACAATATACCACAGCAAGACTTGGATAACTTAATCCAAAGCATGAAAAACCGTTATTAACGTCATGGGTGGTTTTACTGACTACTGATTTTCACATAACTGTTAAAAGACAGATAAAATTTTCCTTATTTTTCACTTTTTATTGAGAAACACATTAATTGTTAGTTTCACCATTATTTCACGTTTTTTTCTATATTTAAATAAAAATTTGTTAACGCATAAAAAAAGTTTTCTCTTATTTTGAAGTGTAGTCTAAAAAATGGGCTTTATAAAAATATATACATGATGTATGTTATTTTTAATAAATTTGGGTAAATTGAGTAAATCCAAAGTATCCCTAGACAGTGTTGATGTGTGTAGTAATGGTTGTATGTGTGTAGTAATGGATTTGTTTTCGTCCGGAATAGGATAATAATGTATTAAAAATGTGATATTCATCAATAAAAGATATTATTGCTTAACCACCAAACAAAAATATATTATATTACATATACCTATGGCAAAACAACGTTGGCTGGGTCAGCTCAGGTCAGGTCAGGGCGAAACAAAAAGGGACTTTAAAATTCAATACGCATGTTTTTTAGGGTTCCGTACCCAAAGGGTAAAAACGGGACCCTATTACTAAGACTTCGCTGTCTGTCCGTCTGTCCGTCTGTCCGTCGCTCTGTCATCAGGCTGTATCTCAAGAGCCGCGATAGCTAGACAGTTGAAATTTTCAGAAATCATGTATTACTGTTGCCGCAATAACAACAAATACAAAAAAAAAAACTCCCATATAACAAACCCGTTTTTTGGCCTTTTTTGGTACGAACCTTCGTGTGCGACTAGCACTTGGCCGGAATTATTGTCTATTATGCAAAACTTGATCTATGAGCTTGAGCGCATAGTTAGTCCGTAATAGGCGAACGATGGATATCGATCCATAAATGCCGAACTACCTGACCTTTATCACAAAAAGCTTAACCCACAAAGAGTGTCGAGTAAATTAATCACCAATTACGAGTCGGTGTATCATGATTTTTGGCGATTTATTGGTTTTGTACAGATTTGAAATTGATATTTTTTTATTAGCTAACAACTGTCAAAATTGAGAATATTGCGCAAGTTTTTGTGAAACTTTCACTTATGAAAGGTATTGCTGGGGTAGGCAGCTACACCCCATTTGTATTGAAAACAAGAGGGCAGACGTGTAATATGCAAACAAATAAAACACATTCGTCATGTAGGTAAGTTACAAAGACATATTAATGAACGTATAAATCAAGGATTGCTGATTTATTGGGAATTATCCCACCTTACAATAAGGATAAAAGTGGGCTGGTTGGTAGTGATTTAAAATAAATAACTGCAAAAATTTTTTTTTGTATTACTGTTTGCATATCACCTAAGCAATATTATTATTGCAAACAACAGCAAACAACAGTAACCAGCCACGGCTGAAAAATATATCTGTGTACTATCAGAATGTACGCGGGCTACTTATTGCTCTAACTGAAACATTCTTGACCAGCTCCGTCTCTGATGGTGAACTATTCCCTCCTGGATACACGGTGGTTCGCAAGGACCGTGCTAATGATGTTGGATGGGGAGGAGTGCTGTTGGCCGTTCGTGAGGGCCTTGTAGTTCGCGAAATTACTGACGTTGATGAATTGACACCTGACAAAGAACTAGTGTTCGCTATTATAAGCTGGAAAAATGTTAAATTTTTATGTTGTGTTGTGTACTTACCACCTAATTATAATGATAATCAGTATCTGAATGTTTTGACTTGCATAGAAAACTCGATTTGTGCTTATCCTAATATGCATGTATTAATATTGGGGGATTTCAATCCTAATTCATGTAGTGTAAACGTTAAAACGCAATTTGACTGTTTTTTTAAGTTTATGTAATTTGACGCAATACAATAACATCAGAAATGTATATGGAGATATATTAGATCTCGTGCTGAGCGATTTCGATCCCGTTCAGATCGACGTATCGGTTGGACTCGACCCACTGGTACCGTTAGATAAATATCACCCCGCTCTTGATGTGACCATTGCACTCCAATGTCGAGTGCGTGGAACTCCCTCTTTCCAGAAATGTGAAGCTAGTCCAGATTGGAATTGGCGAAAGGCAGATTTCAAGGGTCTTTACGCGGCGTTAGGCGAGTTCGATTGGTCCCACTTAATGTCAATTACCGATGTAGACGAAGTTGTCGATTACTTTTATACCAGCCTATACGAAATGATAAAACTCTTTGTGCCATATAAATCCAGTGGCAATAACCGACGCTACGACTATCCTAAATGGTATACTGCTGACATAATCTATAATATTAAAAGCAAATACTTTCACTTAAAAAAATACAAATCGGAAGGAAAGGAATTTAACATGGAATTATTCAAATATTATAGGTGGAGGGTAAAAATCCTTATTGACAATGCATTTAAGCAGCATATTAGGTTAGTACAGACTAATATAACTAGAGACCCTGCTAATTTTTGGGAATATGTGAAAGAAAGAAAAAAGGACAGGCGGCATACGAATACATATAGTTACAATGGGTTGGAGGTAACAGGTCAAGACGCCGCGGATGCGTTTGCTGAATATTTTGGCTCAGTTTTTCTTGAAGGGCAGCCTTCATTAATTCCGTTAATGCGGAACATGCCTCTAGAACATTAGTTGACTCTAATTTGGTTACAATTAGCGAACTGGATGGCTCTGACCTGAAAGTTGCAGTTAGGCGCCTTAAATCCCGGACAGCTGCTGGTCCCGACCTCTTACCGGTGTTTTTAATAAAAGACTGTATTTTTTCACTAGGATCACCACTCTTGTACCTTTTTAATCTTGCTCTGCAACAAGGTAAATATCCTGAGAGTTGGAAACGGTCCAGGGTGACTCCGGTTCCAAAGAGTGAATCCAGGCGGGATATTTCGGGTTTCAGACCAATTGCTGTGCTGTCAGTTGTACCTAAGCTCTTTGAAGCAATATTGAATAACCGTATTAGAAATCAAATATGCAATACGTTACATTGCAACCAACATGGGTTTCGTAAGGGTCACTCAACTATTACTAATCTTGCAGCGCACATAGATCATGTTTGCGCTGAGATGGATGCCGGTAGACAGGTAGATGCAGCATATTTTGATTTTAAAAAAGCCTTTGACTTGGTAGATAATGACATATTATTAGGAAAACTAGCTCTGGTCGGCTTTTCTCCGAAACTACTGCAGTTTTTCGCTAGCTACCTTGCCAATAGACGTCAATTTGTAAGAGTGGGTGGGTACGATTCTGACGATTACTACACAAGGTCTGGAGTAAGTCAAGGTCACACTTGGCCCTACACTTTTCTTGATTTTTATCAATGACCTCCCGCCTAAGGTGACCTGTGCTAAATGCCTCTTATTCGCGGACGATTTAAAACTGACCTTGGGTATTGGGGATGAGTCTGACACGGCAGCTCTCCAACGTGACATCGACGCAATTGCAGCATGGAGTAGTGATAACCGTCTTCCTTTTAATGCTGATAAATGCAAAATTATGACATTTACACTAAAACGTGACCCTGTTAATGTAGTTTATAAGTTATTGGACGCCTCCATGAGTAGAGTAACTGACATACGAGACTTAGGCTTAATATTAGATACTAAATTGGACTTACATACACATATGACAATTTTACGTAAGAGTGCTAGTAAAACTCTTGGCTTCATTATGAGAACTGCTGGTGATTTTAGTGATTTAAGGGTAGCAAAAATGTTATATAACGCCTACGTACGTAGCAAGCTCGAGTACGCTGCTATAATTTGGAATCCATACGAAGAAAAATATACAATAATGCTTGAGCGAGTTCAACGTAAATTTGCCCGATGGCTATATAAAAAATCGTATGGCTACTATCCGTACCTTTATCCCTCTATGTTTGTCCTGGGAATGGTAGACTTACAAACCCTTAAATTTAGGCGAATGATGGCTGCCATTATTCACTACCTGTCCATTATTAGAAACAGGCTTGACTCTCCAGAAGTGTTGGAAAGAGTCTGTCTGTTAGTACCTAGGTATTTGCAACGTGACCAAGAGGGAATTGTGGCGCCCCGCCGCAGGCCGCGCTTGCTAGCCCGCCCCAGTGCGCGAACCGTGCGCGCGGCTCATGCCCCCACAAACCACGCGCTGCGTCTGATAGGAGGACTGCTCGCTCAGCACGACGATATTGACCTTTTTGCTGACTGTTGGGGAGGTCTGCTATACAAATTTCTGACGATAATGGATGGAAAAGTGACAGACAATTCAATTTAATTTAACGTAAGACTGACATAATGTATCTTCTATTTTATTTGACTATTTTAATTGATTTGGCATGTATTACTATTTTTACTTTTGTTTCACATGTTTTCCTTCTTGACATTATTTATAAATATTATTTGATTATTATGATTATTGAAATTTGTAATCGATTTGACATAACAGTTATATTTTTAAACCTAAGTCTATTAATGTAACTTCTTGCATGCTGACATTTTGGGCAACTGTAAGCCAGCATGTTAACTGATAATTAAATAAAAAAATAAAAAAATAAATAAATTAGCCCAATAGGTAATTAAACATAATTCGAAACGACACACGCCTAGAATGGGAGCAGTGGTTATTCATGATCACCATTATCATAAATCTGCCTACATTAGTCCACTGCTGGGCACTGGCCATACCAAACAAAAAAAAATTTGCAAAGAATATATAAAAGTAATTTGCCATTAACTGGCAAGCGAGTTGGGGATGTAGAGGGGCGAGCCACCATCTTCCGCCCCAAGCCAACCTCACCTGCGCGCGGTGCATCCTGCTGAACGACGAACGAGGCTCTGGCGATCGACCGACCGATGGCGGTATAACCATCCAACTGAAGGCGTAGTTAAGTGTAGCGGGCCGGTGACGGGCAGCAACGTCATCGGTGCAAGAAGCTACGCCCTGCGATCGCCAACCCGTCTGCCCAGCGTGGCAATTATGGGCATAACCTTCAATGCAGACGCACAAAAAGCCATGGTGGCGCCCACGATAACAGCGGGACGGGGGGTGCGAAGAATCTCCGGGTTACGGGAGGCCACCAGAATCAACTGACCCTGGCGACGTACAACGGACGCACGCTACGGCTAGACTCGCATCTGCCTCAACTTGAGGTGGAACTTGGGAAGATTAGGTGGCATATCCTAGGACTATGTGAAGTTCGAAGAGAGGGGGAGGACACCATAACCCTCGGGTCAGGCCGCCTAATGTACTTTCGTGAGGGAGACCAACAATCCCAAGGTGGCGTTGGGTTTCTGGTAAATAAGTCCTTTTCGACAACGTTGTGGAAGTGTCCAGTGTGTCTAACAGGGTAGCGTACCTTATTGTTAAGCTCACCGAGAGGTATAGCCTCAAGGTGGTTCAAGCGTACGCACCGACCTCGAAACACTCGGACGAAGAGGTGGAGGATATGTTTGATGACATATCAGAGGCCCTCCACTTCACCACTAAGACTCACTACAGCGTTGTTATGGGGGACTTCAACGCTAAAGTGGGAGTACAGAATTGCAACGAATCGGTAGTAGGATCCCATGGATTTGGATGCAGAAACCATAGGGGGCATATGCTTGTCAACTTCCTTGAACGGAAAGGGCTCTTCTTGATGAACTCCTTCTTCAAGAAACAGCCCCAAAGGAAGTGGACGTGGCAAAGCCTCGACACTATGTCAAAAAATGAGATTGACTTCATCATGACCAACAAGAAGCATAAATTCAGAGACGTCTCCGTGATCAACAGGAAGCGATCACCGACTCGTTCGAGGCTCTCTGAATATCGATTTTAAGGCTGAACGTGTCCGTCTGATGAAGTCAAGGCTCCGACCTACTTTGCTCCAAACCATGATAGGATCTGAAACATTCCTGTCAAACCTGGAAAACCGACTCGCTGCCTTGGAAACCACAACAGACGTAAACCAGAACCTCGACAATGTGGTTCGGATCCTCAGGGAAGAAGGTACGAGATTTTGTGAAATGCAGCGTAAGGGTAGGAAGTCAAAGCTTTCGGAAAAGACTTTAGGGCTAATCAAGGAACGACGTGAAAACCCACCCATCACTTCGTCAGGAAAGCGCGCTCTAAACCAAGAGATCAGTAAGCTCGTACGACACGACCTCCGATATTCCAATACTCTTTTTATTGAAAGAGCGATCGAGCAAAATTGGGGGCCGAAAGTGTTTGTACAATCTCTTGGAAGAAGCCACCTGACGAAACTGACCACAGCAAGTGAAGAAGTCGTTGCTTCGAAGCCAACAGTCCTTTCCGAAGTAGAACGCCTCTATAGCCGGTTATACGCTTCGCATGCATCTCGACCTGATCCCGAAAATGACGATCTTAGTGCCGCTTAAACACGCCACTACACTCAAGACCTGCCAGAAGTCAGCATTGACGAAATCGAGATGGCTCTTAAACAGCTGAAAAATGGAAAAGCCCCTGAAGAGGATGGCGTTACAACAGAGTTGCTAAAGGCTGGAGGTGAACCCGTACTGAGGGAGCTTCAAAAGCTTTTAAACGCTGTCCTCCTCCGCTTTAAAGGGAGAACTCCGGAGGCATGGAGTAGGAGTATTGTCGTCCTGTTCTTCAAAAAAGGAGATAAGACCCTGCTGAAGAACTATCGACCCATTTCCCTTCTAAGCAACGTCTATAAGCTGTTTTCAAGAGTCGTCACGAACCGCCTTGCGCAAAGACTCGACGAATTCCAACCACCGGGACAGGCTGGATTTCGGAGCGGATACAGCACCATAGACCACATCCACACAGTGCGGCAGATTATACAGAAGACCGAAGAGTATAATCAGCCCTTGTGTCTAGTATTCGTGGACTATGAGAAAGCCTTCGACTCGATAGAGATCTTGTCCGTTTTAGAGTCCCTGCAGCGTTGCCAAGTAGATTGGCGGTACGTGCAAGTGATGAGATGTCTCTACGAAGCCGCCACCATGTCCGTCCAAGTACAGAATCAGCAAACAAAACCTATACCGTTGCATCGAGGAGTGAGACAAGGGGACGTCATTTCCCCGAAATTGTTCACAAATGCAATGGAGGATATGTTCAAGACGCTGCAATGGAAAGGACGAGGCATCAACATCAATGGCGAATACATCTCTCACTTGCGATTTGCAGACGACATCTTCATTATGGCAGAAACGCTGCAGGACCTACAACAGATGCTGAATGACCTGGCTGACTCTTCTGTGCGCATCGGCTTGCGGATGAACCTGGATAAAACCAAGGTTATGTTCAATGAACATGTACTACCGCAACCGATTGCGATGCACGGTACCTTCCTCAAAGTTGTTAAGAAATACGTGTACCTCGGGCAGACATTGCAGTTAGGTAGAAACAACTTTGAGGATGAGGTGAACAGAAAAATTCAGTTGGGTTGGGCAGCATTTGGAAAACTACGTCGAGTCTTCTCATCGTCGATCCCACAATGCCTCAAGACGAAAGTATTCAATCAGTGCGTCCTACCCGTCATGACATACGGAGCCGAAACGTGGACACTGACGGTACGGCTAGTACACAAGTTCGAAGCGGGCTATGGAAAGAGCTATGCTCGGAGTTTCTCTTAGGGATAAAATCAGAAATGAGGTGATCGAGCAAGCTGAAGTGGCAGTGGGCTGGCCATATTAGCCGAACCGACAACCGCTGGGGTAAATGAGTTCTTCAGTGGAGACCGCGTCTCGGCAAACGTAGTGTAGGACGCCCAGGTCAGGTGGAGTGATGATTTGCGCAAGATAGCTGGCATGAGGCTGGGTGCGAGAAGCTAAGGATCGACCTAAGTGGCGTGAAATTGGAGAGGCCTATGTCCAGCAGTGGACTGTGATGGGCTGATGATGATGATGATGATGATGATGAGTTGGGGATCGCAGTTTGACTAATAATGAAGAAAAGTCGCTACCGCCCTTCATCACACTGTCTTTAATACAAAATACATGCACAAGAATACTTACAAAACACATGAAATTAGCTACCGTGTTTGGAGTTGGCCCCAATTAAAAACTCTGTTTTTCATTTGTTTTCGAGATAACAAGACTCCATTGAAATGTCTCATATGGGAATCAAATACACCTGTCTTCGACTGCATTAACCGCTGAGCTACTGAGAATTCGTTCGTAACATTTTCGCCAATTTATTTTTGTTATTTATTTAAATAACATTGTTATTGTAAATGCAAGCAATCTTTTGCACGTTTGTAAGCACGTTTTATTTATAAAAAAACTAGCGGACCCCGCGAACTTCGTATCGCCTTAAAATTATCGAATATGAAGGTCATTCATAACTGTTACTAGCGTCCAACGTAGGCGTTTGGCACCGGCATTTATACTATAAATGCCGGTGCCAAACGCGCCCTTAGACAAGTGGCTTACTACATCGTTTACGCTAGACGAATAGATGTCAAATGTATGAAAATGACATAAGCTTACGATCGTTCAATCGTTTGTTAATGTCATTTTCATACATTTGTTATCTATTCGTCTGGCGTAAACGATATTAGAAAGCCACTTGTCTACGGGCACAGAATAGTATTTGATTTTGACGTCTTAAATGTCATTCTTGTCGAATTATGTCGGGGTTGGAAATTTTTATGAAGATATACCTACAGTTTATAAGTTAGTTATCAAGCTACAAAATTAAAATTCAGGTGTGACTTAGCGGAAATCAATTAATAAAAATAATACATTGTAATAAAAATCGGTATTGATATTTTATACTAATTTCCGCTCGGTAACACCTACAGCATACTTTATGCATCAACACAAAGTGAGCAAACACCAGTACAAGCAGGAAAGCTGGTCGTCTTTATCGTATCTATCAATCTGTACTGCATGAACTTTTGAGAGACGGCAGGTATCTTTTGTGTTCTAGCTTGCTAATTTCGTGTTCATGCAGGTAGTGTGGTTTAGGTATGCCAGTATTAACAAGCGGAATTACTTGGCAAAATCGATTTTTAATTCGTGTTTGAATCAAGCTCAGATTTTTAATTTCCACTTTAGGCGGTTGGTTTGGATCAGTTATAAGTTTACTAAGATACACTTACTATGAGACTCATTTAATTTTACAGAATATCATTCACTGTTTGTTTATTTCTCATGCTATAATAAACAATTACAAGAGTTTCCCAAATAAAAGTTCAGTGCAAATGGAGGTGTCAGTCAGCCGGTTAGGGAGAGCGGCATCTCGATCGCCACCCCCGCCCGCGCGTGCATCGTAAACAGATAAACAAGGGTGCGTAAACAACAGGGGTGCAATCACGTGGGCTAAATGTTGCTACTTCAAAATTTCTGGACTCAGCTCGATATAATATTTCAACCTGTATTTAACTTTCATTAGCACTTTAACGTATTTAATTTTTATAAGAATCAATGGCCTGTTTCGGGATTTATAAAATTTTACGAACTCATCAAAAACAAGGTAAGAATTAATATTCACTTTTACAGCTTGATGTAATACATACTAATGTTTTTAGTTCTCATTACGTAACTAAGTTCTTATTATGACTTTTTAAATTATTAATATGCAATAGCAAAGCAATAGAAATGCTACTGTGAAATATGAATGCATTGTCCTAAGTAAAAAATGAAAGCTAATTAATGTTTTAATGATTTAAGACAAAACAATACAAGGTGATTGGGATGGTACTCGTAATATTCAAAGTAAGATATCAGACTGCATTTTACTAAAACCTGGTTTTACATCAAATTAGGATGAGTTTTGCTAATTTATTGTTATTGTTATACTTATGCAATAATCTTTTTACAAGCAGTATATAATCATTCAAAAATAATGCCATGACAATGACATCATTATACAAACATTTATTTTTCTAACAAAAAATATTTTTTGTTTTTAATTTAAAACTTAAACTTTAAAATTCTAACTTATCACAGAATATTCCATTATTTAAATAAATAAAAATTAAAAAGAATACCAATTTTTTTTATAGTTTTAAGTTTTTTCTACCTACTGACGATTTTGCAAAAAAACATGTATAGTCTGATGTGCAGGCTACAGGTCAATACAGACAAAAAAAATATTAACCGATTAAAAAAAAACCATTTGATGCGTATAATATGTATATTTTTATGTATTCATAATCTTCGACCATTCCTAATTTTTTACCAGACTGACTTCATTTAGACTTTAATTATATTTTCAATGAAATCAATCAAACAAATCAAATCAATCAAACCTCAATCGAAAATTGAGGTTAAGATTCTTAAAAATCTGAAAATATTGGTAGCCTCTTTTATAAAAACTGTATCGAAGAAAAGGATAAAAAATTCCACCAGTTTAAAGTGCCAGATAAGAAATCACCGACTCTAAATCAGTGCCCTGATATGTTTTGTAATTTTAATATTGTTTTTGCTTGGAGCCCAAGTTTTTTTACATAATAAATGGTGTAATTAACTACATAAAAAAATATAAACTTTATAAGAAAAAATAAACTGGCTAAAGATATTATGTAACTACGAGTACTAGCTGTACCTTACAAAAACTCTACGCAAGTTATTTAAGTCGCTCCCGAACAATCAACTAACAACATCATATACTGATTAAAAAAAAATGTCTAAGTTCGTTTACTTATTACAAGTTTTAGCATTTTAAAACTTATGATTTAAGTAAATGCAATTATATGTAATTAAAATATTTATTTAAGAAATCAATGTATAAATTACAACTAACTAAACTTTACATGTAATCGCTAGCAAAGACGGTTTTGGCAAAGCGCAATAATTTAAAAATTATTAATGATAATTAAAAACAGATATTAGATGATTGGTTTGTTATCATAAGCTACGAATGATGTTACTATAAAAACAAGAAAAAAGTATAAAATATCCAGACAACTATAGCCGATTTATTGCGTAGTTAGCATAAATTAATTAATCGTTTATAACGAATAACTAACCACACCGTATCAGGCCTTACTCCAAAAAAATCTTTAGAAAAAAGACACCAAACTCGCCACTTACCTTTGACAAACTTCGATGAAGTTCCAAACAAAGTTGCGCGTTGTTTACGATGATAAACACGTTGTTGTTATTTATTCTTTAAAGTACTTTGGACCGCAAAAGCACGTCCAACCCGCGACGCGGTCTCCGCTCGACTGGCATTACGTAACCTCGTCCTGGATTCCTTGTCTCACCGTACATTCCCATGCATTTTCTCGCCAGTTTGATTTGATCTTCCTCCCCTCTCTCAAACCTTCGAAACTCAGAGAAACTCGCTGGTTACTTAGGGAATATTAGGTGTCCCCACGAATTGGGCAGTTATGATCGGCATGCCGTAGTCGATCGGAAAACTTCGTAGCCATGGCTCCGCCCTACGTAGTCGTTCCGTAGCGGAATCCTAGAGGAATTTTAATTGTGATTAGATATTCGAATGGTGTAACATATATTTCAGTATGGTTTGTCTTAGTGCTTTAAAAAGTTAATTGTAGTGCAATTTTGCAGTATTTTTTCAAAGAAAGTTATATTCTGTTTTGATAATTGAGTGTTGGGATATTTAATTACATTTATTTTTTCACGTAATTTTCTTTAGCAGAAGTAACTTTTTTCAGTGCGTAATGACGAAAAAATCATGTACAAGTATATTTTTTTAAATTGTATTTTTTTCGAAGTATATAATATTACAATGTATTAAATGGCATGAATGACAGTCCAAATAAATAAACTAAAATATTGATATATGACCATGAAGCCCTTATAAGCTTATTTTCAAAAACGTACTTGAATTACCTGTTAAAATGCATCAAAACATCAAGACTTAGCGAAACGTGAGACATGACCAAGACGCTGAACGAAATAATCGCTAGAAGGAACAATATTTAGTAAAATGTCAAATAAATATAATTGTTATAATAAAGTAAAAAACAAAAATTGCGCAGTTTAATATGTGGCCATCATTGACGATGATTGCTCCCTGGCTTTTGTTACTAGAGGAGACTGCGTGCCATTATAAATTAGTGAGTTTTTTATTCCGTCAATGCTCTATCCTCATAAGAGTAATAAAAAGTCTTCAGCTTTCGCCACGCCCACCGTGAAGGCGTGGCTATCTCTGACCACGCCCACCGCCTCCAACTTGAGTTCCATATTCTCACGTCCTTTTCAGACAATGTCCTTTATACTATAATGCTACTAATTCGAGAACACCAGCATACGAGGTACGAGGAAATGAAAAGTGAAGGAAGTTCATCGTGGCCGGATAAAACGATATGGCGATTCGCATATTGATCGGCACAACTTTCTAGACGATTGATTAAATACATGGAGGTATGGTGGAGTTCGTGCATTTAGATATTAGAAGTGTTAACGTAATATGAGTATACATAATTATACCTAATTTAGAGATAGCAAAGTGAGACAGTATAATTTGTATATTCAATCTTATTGGAACCTTGGATCGTCAAAATAGATCACAGTTTCATAAAATTACTTCAATAAACGAAGATTTTATGTTACCTAACTGTATACTACGCTAATGTTTTATAGAGCAAGAACAGAAACTGCTCTAATGCCATATTTTTGCTTGAATAATCACAATGAAAGTGTTTATGATTAAACGCCTCTCTTCGAATAGGTCAATAATAAATTTGGACAGAACCAATGTTATGATCAATAATTAACTAGATTTAACAAATCAATTGACAACTTTGAGCTGGTGGTCCGTATACAGTTGGGCAGATTCTGCAACTAGACCGAAATAACTTAGAAAAGGAGACCAAAAAGAAGACCCAGATAGGTTATGCACTTTTCGGAAAGCTAAAGCTGGGCTAGACCCAGCTAATAATTTCTGCTAGTCTGACGTCATGAAACTCACAGTACAGCTGATCCACTAATAAAAAGTCGCTCAGCAATCTAGGGTAATAATTTTTGCCGGAGTTTTATCGATAAATCAATATTTGTTACGACGTTATCCGACAATGAACCAAACTCTTCGGCATAGCACACAAAATTCCTCATCAAGAGCCTACAATGCAGTCTACTGTTGGCCTTTAGAGGTGACTTGTGCCCCAATAGCCACGTTCTCAATCTATCTCTTAAATTAAGTTTCAGTTTGTCCAATGATGGAGAGGAAATACTGCTGCCCGTCATCTTCTCAAAATACTTCCATAGTCGCCTTTTACGACACTCGACACGAAGAGAATATTTTAGAGATTGGCAAGCAAAAAAGTAGTCATACAAGGCGAAGAACCGGCGACCGTTGGCGCAAACAAGCTCTTGAGTGGAGAAAGCGAGTCAGCAAGCGTTGCTTAGGATGCCCTCCAGATAAGTGATGGAGTGACAATTTGCAACGGTAGCAAGGAAAGACAGCCTGTAGAAAAGGTACAATAGCACGTGTTGTAAGAGGACTATCAAATACAACGTCAGAAAATATCATTTACTTTAGAACAGAATTCATGAATATGATTTTAATGTCATACGTAGTGTGCCATCTGCGACACCGTACGGTAATTTGAATTTTAAATACATTTAATAAAATACATATATTAATGCTCTAGCTTTAAGTGCGTACCGGGCCAAGATCTCGGGGTCCTGAGTTCGATTCCCGAGTTAGACAACAAGAGTTCCGAAGTTTGGAACATTACTCGAGTTTGTTTGCTGTGGTGCATTTGACTAATGGAGAACTTTTTCCTGTAGTGGTATGATTATAGTTTGTTACTATACCTACGAGTATATCCAAAATTTCATATTTTTAATGTTAGAAAGTAAGGTATGTGAATCACAGATGAAAATGTCTGTGATCTTAATTTTGTAATATTTTTTGTTGGACTCAGATAAATCGAGAATTGCATTGTAATTTTGTATTGTTTAGGACAAGTGATTAAAAACTTTTTCTATTAAATACAGGTGAAGCACTTCTTTGTAAATATGTAGCCTATTTCCAATAATGCAGGTTTGCTTAAACTTTCTTTTAAAAAAAAAGAAATTTTATTAATTGCTTAAAAAACTTTAAAAACGAAAATTACATACGTGTAATTTATCAAAACGCTGTTTATTCAATAATAATTGATTGATTCTTTGTGATTATATTGCTTATTTTTAAAAACAGCAGTTTTAACTAGATAACCGTGTTTTGAAATGCAGCTTGTTTTCGTCGTGAGTATGAGCCAGGCGTCATTAATCAGCCAATAATATGCAGCTCCCCGTTAAAAACACCGCTCCTGCACAGAATCAAAATACGACGCGTTATAATAGTACAGACATTCCCACAAAAATATTTTTGGAAATACTAGTGCAGTAAATGTTTAAAACTATGATATTATTTTTACTACTATCTGTTACCTGAGACTTTATTAGCGTCCTGTCACTTTTAGCGTGATATTAATTTTTATTCAGAAGCCTTTCTCGATACACGTACATTAACGCACCATTTTTATAGATATGACAACAGTACCATACCTACATGACGCGATATTTACTACTGCTTATTTGATCATAGTAAAATATCTTTTTAAAACTATTTGGGTGCTTCACTGCTACCTATTCCGTTATCATAGCGTATGTAGTTCTTCGCTCATTTAACTGGGAAATATCGTTGATTTGTAACAGCAAAGTATGTATGTATATTGACTTCGAAATATAAACTTTTATCGTAGTGACCATGAAAGTTTGATTCAGTTTCATCATCTTCAGCATATTATATTGTTCAATTCAATCCTCTCCAATAGAAGAATTTTGCTCTAACGCTTTAAGTTTGGCCAATGGTGTAGACGCTGTTGCCCGTCTTCTTATTGTCGCCTCTTACGACACCCACAGATAGAGACAGGGTGGTGCTATTCTATTTTGTGACGGCATCACACGACGTGGTACCTATTAATTCGTCTTTACTCATGCTTTTACTCTAGAAAAATGATAATATGGCTTCGATTCCGCGCGATTTTAAGTGCCCGGAATAACCCACGCTCGAAGGGTTAAGTATATTATAAATGCTAAAGTAATTCTGTACATTTGACTTTTATATTTTCAAGCCTACACTGCTAAATCGATTTCATTGAAATGTGTTAGTCTGGAAACCGTTGGAAGGAAAAATAGTAAGAATGCGTCTGTTTGGAATCATACCTTGGAGGGGTGAAAGGATGTTAAAAGTTAAATACCTGATGGGAAGGTAATATTATAATATAATATCCCTGTATATTATAGCAAGGCTTATGCGTTATGTAGTGGGTGACCCTAAGAAGAGGCCTAGTCCAGCAAGGAGCGCTTTGGCTTAGGTAGATAGATAAACTTATTTCTAGGGGTTTCATATTTTACAAGGAGAAAACTAATTCATCGTAATATCTTATCCACTCTAGTCTATCGTCAAGAAAATTCTTGACATAATGATGGTAAAAATATGATGTCTCGCTATCCCCTCGGATATCCGGATATTATACTATCCGCCACAAAGACTTGATGAATTTGTGCGAAAAATGCAACTTGATTGATACTTGGAGGATCTGTTTCCAAAACAAAGTGTGTTAGTGCTAGTTAAAATCCATTTTTTTCCCCTCTTATGCTTCTTTGTTTGTAGAAGGTATGCTTCTTTTCCAAATGGTTCGAATAACACACAGATGTAGTACTGTAGGTAATGTTTATTTTGTGTTGGGATAAGCACTAGGCATTTGATTCGTATTTTTATTTTCATAATATTTTGCACGTAGGTATATATTATATTTGTACAGTAGGATTTAAAAAAATAGGTCAGTGAATATATGACCCGGCAGATGTCGTCTTGTATAAAGAAGCATAAAAAATTAGTTACATGATATGTCAAATCAACAAAGCCACCTAACGGTTTCAATTGTAAATCATGACATACATAACCTACACAAACCTACCAAAAATCTATATAGACAAATATCCGTTATCGGTCACCTAGAATAGGATTATAAAGTGACTCTGTCTGTCTGTAAAGCTTTCACGCCTAAACTACCGATCCCATTATGATGAAATTTAGTACAAAGATTGATTTGAACTATGGTAAGGAAATGGGCTATCTTGTTACCCACTGCGGGAAACGGGTTTCCGCTCGCGCTATAACGTGTTATAGTTCACGCGGACAGAGCCGCGGGCGAAAACCTAGTTCATAATAAAGTGAACATGGATTTTGATTTTGAGTTCTGATGATAGATTGAAAAAAAGTATATTAAAGTGGTTTAGTGTTATGACATTCTGACCTTATATAGAATAACACTTTCGTTTCTCATCTTAAGGGTTTGTAAGAGCTGACTAATGGAGATTGCCAGAAAAAGACGGGTAACAGCCTTTTCTCTACTATTGGCAGAGTCAGAGAACAGCAGTCGCGAACCCACCTGCAGGGCTATTCTCGTAGCGCAAATGTCATAACAGCTTTGGTTACATCTGCTAAAACAGCAATGAACGCACAATTGTATTCTCATTTAACGCTGAACGACACTAGCGCTACCAAACATCACATGGTTACCAAACAAAAAGCTGTCAAAAAACAGACAACAGCGGTCGATGTGACGACTCATGAGACAACCGTGATCACAGCCACAAGCGCAGCGACGAATTGTATTAAAAAACCGGCCAAGTGCGAGTTGAACTCGCGCACGAAGGGTACCGTAACAAAACTGCCAAAAAAACAGGTTTGTTGTATGGGAGCCCCCTTAAATATTTATTTTATTTTGTTTTTAGTATTTGTTGTCATTGTGGTAACAGAAATACATAATTTGTGAAAATTTCAACTGTCTAGCTATCGCGGTTCTTGAGATACAGCCTGGTGACAGAGCGACGGACAGACGGACAGACAGCGAAGTCTTAGTAATAGGGTCCCGTTTTTACCCTTTGGGTACGGAACCCCAAAAATGAATGCAAGGGCTGAGCCTAACAAATGTGATGATTATGACAGAGTCGTATTTCAACCTTGTCAAGCCACACGCTCCGATTACCGGCTACTAAACGCTTAACATAGATTAGTAGGTAATTTGCAATGTTTTTTTTACTGAAACGTGAATGTGAGACTTGCGTGAATTTGGAAAAAACTCTTCTCGTCATCTTATTCCGATTCTTTGTTCTTATTCTGTTAATCCGTATTACCTACAAAATATTCTGTTTATTAATAAGGCAAGTCATAACTGACGTTTTCCGACATGTATCGGATTTGTCGGATGTTTGATGTCGGATTGTTTTATTATGATATCAAAGTTAAATATGGTAGCACAGATAAGATATACTAGTTAGATTTTATTTTGATTGAAAAATAAATGCGAGGTTTGTAGGAAATAGTTACCTACTATGGTCTTGTTCCAGTTACGGTGACAAAATATCCATACTTTGTGTCCACATATCTATTCGTTCTAGGTATCACATATTGCCAAATGTGTGTTGAATAGAAACAAAAGTGATGCTTGATTTTCAAATAAGTTGGGTAAGAGTACAGTCTTAGTCACTTAGGCTTCCTAAAGTCGTTGACATATTAGTGCGAGTTAGTAAAAAAATTATATAGCGGGCTACTGTACATTAGTTGTTACGAGAAAACTACAATCTTCATCTTTTTTTTTAGTATCGCAGATTGTGTTACAATAATTCAGTTTTTATTTACCATTAGCTTCTATGACCAGCGATAAACCAGGCTATAGCAAATAACATTCAGAATCTCTACAATTTTTCTAACTTTTTCTGTCAGCTTGTGCCGATCTATGCTGCGTAAATCATAGGGTGCGCATAATAATGTAATAAAATAGGGCCCGATACTTTGTTTATTGTTTTGATGAATCAGCAGAATATCCCCCTGGATGCAGGCATTCGATCCTTAGATTCCCGAGCCCGCATACGTTCTTGACGAACTTCGATTTTTGGGGTCCAAAAGAACATTGCAAGATTTGCAAGACTGCATCCAAAACTTTACATCTGGTAGATAAGTAAAACTAACCTTAGTTTTTGTCTAATAGTTATATCGCAAGAGACGATAAAAAGCATTTGATTAAATTAATTTACCCCTCTAGGAGAGGATTTTTCGGGTAAAAGTTATTTCATGTCCTGGGTATAAAACAATTTTTATACCAAAATTCATTTAAATCAGTTCAGCGGTCTAAGCGCGTAAAGGTTACAGCAGACACAATATCGCATTTATAAGATTAATGTTGACTTGATTGCATTTTCAATTACAAAGAGCGTAATGTGTTTGAGTTACATCGTAATTTTGATTGTACATTAAGTCGCTGCTTATGAATCCCACAGGACGAAAAGAGGCGGTGCTATTATTTTTAGGCCCACACTTAACTCGCTGCTCGAATTCCTAACGATTCGTATTTTACAGAATCAACGCTCCTACCTACCGATATTTGGAATTTAATTCGCCTCGCAAATTGCCAACTATCGTCTACAATTCATCGAACCGGTTTTTGTTTGGCCGCGACTGCGATTAAGTTGTTGAATTTTTAATACCCGGATCGTCGTAAAACAACAGGCGTTCGTTTTTCGCGTCGTTTTTCGGAATTCCACTTGATTGTCATCTGAATAATGCATGGTCGTTCGCTAGCGATTTTTCAATTACATCACAATGCTATGAACTGTGGGTCTCATTCAAAAAAGTTTGTAAATAAAGCCTCCTTCAATGCGTTTCGATGCAATTTGCTGCGCTTCGTTTATATTTTAAAAACTTTATGGCAAATGTTGCAAGCGAAACATTATATTGAAAACTACTTGGTGTTATTTTAAACTAATATCTCCTCGTCAGTTATATTGCAAAATGCAATTCAAGAAAAAAACATGCTTACATTAGTATGAACCTATTATGAGTACCTAAGCGTGATAGATATTTTTTTTTAATATTCTGTGTTACGAATGTATTCTTTATTAATACTGAATTGCAATAAGTATTTATTTTCCCGTACTGATTGCTATAAGTACTTATCAGCTTTAATGCTAAGGTGTTTACCTACTTTGTTTTTTCTATTACTACAATCACTTTACTGATGCTTATTGTTTTTTCATCTCTATCACTTTCGTTCTTTTTCCTTTGCATAGAAAAGTAGTTTTGTTATTCTTTCTTGTTTACTACAGTAATGTCCTTTTCAATCCAAATAAATGCAATTACCTAAGTATAGTATAGGCTTCCTCAAACGCAATCGACACGCTTCGTAGTTTGGCCAATAGTAAAGAAAAGTAGTAGGCTTTTTCTGGCGGTATTGTTTTAGTCGCTTCTTATAATAACCATGGGAGGATAAGGGGTAAGTGCTCTTATTTACTTTATTGTGGCATTGAACTTATTTTAGTTCATGAAAATAACCATTAAAAACAAAAGAGTGTGAATACCATTAGATTAGAAAGAAAAAGTAAAATAAGGAGGCGGTTCTACACTAACGCGTCCAATCTATCAGGGGGTGTAGGCCGAGTGCCGAGAGGCCGATAAATGAGCGTCGTTTTTTTCGGCCTCAAACTAGCCGGCTACGATAATATCGGCGCGACTTCGCGTAATGTCCGTGCGGATTATTGCTATATAAATTGTCCGCAGTTTGCCCATTCGATTGCTTAGGGTTGTCAAGAGTATCACCTTTGCTCCGAATTTGAAGTAACCGCCTGTACTGTTTTCTTGAGTTTACGCGAACACTATACATTGATATGTTTACGGATTCAGTTTATTTTTGATTTAACCCGACGTTTCGAACACTTTATAGCGTTCATGGTCACGGGCAGACTAAGGTGTTATTTATTCGTCTTGAAGTAGGTAATTTGAAATTTTTTTAAAACTATCGCCTCTAATTTTTATCGCTAGTTATGTCCATTTTCACACAATATGAGCTAACTGTGTCCGGAGTCTACGCAATTTGATTTATTGATAACTTGACGAGAATATGAGTTTTGGTTTATGCGAATATTTATTTGTTGCATGAATTTCGACGTACTCATCCGTTTTCCGGTTCGTTTATCGGGCGGGTCAATGAAGAAAAAATGATTTTTCTTTATTTGCATTCATATTAATTTATAATCTAAAATTAATAAATAAGTTTTCTGATAAATGCAATAATATGAACATTAATAGCAATTAATAGCAGACTGTTATAGTCATACACATTTTATATAACTTTAAAATTAGACACATAGAAGTACTCTTGGTATTGTGCCTATTTTCACAGCCCTGATGCTCGTTGAATTTTCCGCTTTTGGCCAGTCACTCCCCATGGGAACATTTAACGATATTAGGGCTTTATTTTTTATAGTTCGGGACAAAAGAGCTCGATATATCTCAGGAAGTGGATACTTTTCCATTTTGTCATATTCACTTATAAATCGATGTTATTACCGTACATGTAAAATAGTTTTAGTGTTAAATGGTTTAGGATATTCAAATGCATGTAGGTACCATTACTTATACATTGTCATTTTGTCATGTAGATATTTCATGCATTGGTCATCTAAAACTGATACACATACCTACTTTTTATTTTTCATGGTGGCATATGATAGGTTTCACGACATTAATCTGTTTGCCTAGGAAAAGTGTTTGTAGCTTTAGACTTTTTAAGGCAGGTATCAGTGTTTCAGTTATTTCAACCTTAAAATCGTTTCAAATAATGTCAATTGACGACCATTTGGATCAGCGGTAGTTAACGCTGCTTCTGAGCCATGGGTCGCGGGTTCGATCCCCGCACAGTACAAATATTTGTGTGCATGAACATGTCTGTTTGTACTGGTCTGGGTGTTTTCTATGTATTATAAGTATGTATTTACAAAAAAAAAAGTATATAAGTAAGTTTATCGGTTGTCTAGTACCCCATACGACAGGGTACTTAATAGTACCTTAATTTGGGACTAGATGGCTCAGTGTGGCCCGGTGAGGCATGTCTTAAATATTTATTTAATAATAAAAAAACGTTGCCTTTTTTACATAGTAAATAGATTATTGTTAATAAGTATTCACTATCACTATCATCACCAGCCTATATTAGTCCACTGCTGGACAATGGGCTGACAAATGGCCAAATGGAGGAATTCGGCATAATCGCCTCTCGCCTCTTAAGGTAGGTGGATTGGCGATCACAGTTTGGCTTATGGCGAGAAGAACACGCTGCTGCGCGTCTTATTCTAGCAGTACTGCTTTAATCGTCTTTTACGACACGCATGAAGAGATGCGGTGCTCAAAGAAAATAGCACTGCCCCTGGTGATATATTTATATGTCGGCACTACACTAGGAATATGCCTAGTCAACTACTTGAAAGAGCTAATAAAAATATTTTTGTTCGAGAGGATGAAACTCAAAGATTATCCTACAAATTTAAAAATAAAATTCCTCGCTTGTACGTTCGAGAAAAAAAATACAATTGCTGTACTTTAGTATTTTTATACACATTTTTTTTATTACTTATGTCTTTGTGTGATTATGCAATAAAGGGTAGCAAATAAGAACGTTTTTTAGATACAAACATGTTTGTTCCACTTGCCCATTAGATCCACATTAGCAGTCACCGGCCATCGTCTGAAACAATTTAAATTTTCCGCATTTTTTTCTCGACGTTCAGGTGATATCAAAAGTTGCAACAAAGGTTTCCAAAAAACCCCATTGTTATCGAGGGTATAATTTATTAGGGGCCCCGGCTCACGGGGACCTTTTTTTATATATCATCGCATTATCCCCACTCGGAGAGTTACAACTTCTTAAAGGAAATCAGGGGAAATTAATTTGGCTGTTAAAAACTGTCCTTAGCACCGGCCGACTTTGTGCTGTTTTGATAAATGTCATTTAGGAAAAGATAAAAAAACCATTGTTAAACTTAGGGTGGACTACTTAATGGTTAGGTTTCTCAGAATTTTTGGTTCCAATATTAGTATTCGTAATTTGAGTGTAACAGAAAGAACCGTTGGCGTTGTTTATCAAATGGGGGCTAAGTCTCAAGAAGATAGACTCTTATAAGTAGGTACTTAATAAAATAAAACTCCACCATATTGTGTTAGGAAAATATGATAGTTAAAATTTATTTAGTATAAAATGGCAACTAAATTGAAATTTAGTATTTGCATAAAGTCTACAAACCAATACCAATATTAAATTTATGGGTGATACTTTTTTTATCACGCGTCTGTAAAATACATTTTTAAATTAAGAACGTAAACAAATTTTCTGAAACAACCGCCTAACGTTACTTTTTCATCGAATAATTAAAATATTTTAGATCCCGAACAAACGTTCATAGTCCCTGCTCATCCTTTCCGATTAAATGTGTCCCTAATATTTTTATCTCTCGCATAAATACCCAGTAATGAGACCCGAATTCTCGGCGGTTGTAAATTTATTCAAGTCTGGCCCATTCGAGTGTGCATGGTTCTGATACAAAAATATAATCTACGGTTATATTAGAAACCCTATTAATTCAACCGCTAAGTTATTAGCGTGTGGATATTTTAAATGAATGAAAAAGGATTAAATTAAATTCAACGAGAGAGCCTAAAGTGCCTATAAAGATAAATATTGTATTTTACTTGTTTTATCGTTGTAGAATATGTTTTGAATGGAGGAGAAATTTTGCACATCGCTTATATGCGCAACCCCAAAAACCGAGCTTGAATAGTAGCTTAATAAAGAACTTCGGTATATCGAAATAGGCATTGTTTACGAAGCAATAAATAATTGTTTAATTTTTATTAATTACTAGCGGACCCCGCGAACTTCGTATCGCCTCAGAATAGTATATTATTTGATTTTGAAGTCCTAAATGGCATTGTTATCAAATATGTATGGTTGGAAAAAAGTATGAACATAATTTTTTTTTAATATATGACAATCCAACGTTTTTAATACTTATTATCCTATTCCTGACGAAGAGAAATCCAAATACACCAAAATCATAAAAATCGGTCCCGCCGTTCTCGACTTACTCTTATAAGAGGTGTTACTAACACGACTTTCTTTTATATAGATTTTACTAACAAATTGCTGCTATGTTTTTATAAATATGTGTCAAAAAAAAGTGAAGTTTTTAAAATTAGTTAGAAAACAAATAACTACCGTATTTTTCGAATGAAAATGCATAAAAGGCGCGAATATCCCGAGTCCATAAAACACATCCGACTATTATCCAGGGCGAGTGAGCACGACATAAATCAGGTCGCTCAGCATCGCATTAGTGCACTACCGCACCCTCTTTACGTGAAACTATGTCTTACGGCTTCCATAGTAATCAGTATGGCACAGCCAGTGTCAGTTATTCTGTTATTTTTCAAACGTCGAAGAAAAATAGTGGTTCATAATTCGATGCTTTTGAACATAATATACAGGATGAAATTTTATAAATGAAACAAGCTTAGGATCATAAAAATTGATATTTATGGTTTGAAAAATATTTTCGGGCCTACATTTTTTATTTCATAAATGGGCTCTAAACACGATACTTAACGCCTGTAAAAAATTTGACGGTGCACATGATGAAGTCATCCTGTATATTTTTATGTATGAAGCATAATGTTTTACCAGACTGACAGGAATCAATGTTTTTTTTTTTCGTTTATAAAAGGGCAACGATTTAGAATTTTCGAAAATTGCTTCGATTTGTGCTCACTAGCCCGCATTTGGCAAGCGTGGCACAGACATCATTGCTGTGATAACTCGAATTCAATGATGGAGGCCTTTGCCCTGGAGTGAGTTCATTAAAGGCCGTTACATTTTATGTCGCTTAACGTTTTATTAATAGTAGTAAGTATAAAAAACTTGTAAACCGTTTTTTGTCTGTAATAATTTATAGAAGTTTGATTTGTTTTATATTTAGATTACAATTATTTGGGATGTTTTTTTTCACATTAGCACTAAAACGTGTTTACGGAAAACTGTTACTAGATCAACTTTTCTCGACCTATCTAAACCTATATTAGTCAATATATTTTTGTTTCGTTTTTTTATGAATATCAACATTTCTTCAAGCAATCTTCACAGGCGAATTAAAGCGAATATATATGCTAACACTTTTTGTGTCACACAACTGTCGACATTATTACAATAGATCTGTGTCAAGTACTGTGCCAAGAAATGTGTAAATTATAACTTCCACTCTTTTCGGATTTCTTTCAACATTTTAAAGATGCAAATGACAATAAAGCTATCTAATAAGAATTCCATTTAAGCATCTACTGGAAACTGAAATCTTAACATCATGTTGCGTTGCAGTTACAACTACAGAATGGCAAAATTGATAGCTTCCTTACAACCCCGTATCACGCAATGGGAAATTGTAAGGAACAAACCATTTCCTGGGAGAAACGTGCTATTGGGAATGTATTTCAGGATATCGTAATATATACGTTTGTTTTTTCACAAAGGAGCTTGTAACTTCTTCACAAATACTACATTAGGCTCTCTTTCTATTAAAATATATATGTCACCGTAAAATTGTGAGATCTGTCAGTTTACAAAACAACGCGTGAGATTATACACTAACGGTGGGTTAGGTTAGGTTAGATTGTAATCCATCGACGTAGAATTATGAACTGACGAAGTTTACAATTTTATGGTGACATGTATAAAACAAAATAGTGTTAGTACTCGTAACACCTTTTATAACACAAACGACTTCACCATTTTTTACGGTTTTTGGGTTTTTGGATTTGTCGTCGTGCGGAATAGGAAAATAAGTATTAAAAATAGGATCTCATGAATACAATCATCACTCTATTATATTTAAGGCAAAACAATGTTTGAATATTAATAAATGCGAAAGTCGGTCTGTCTAACTATAACCTCTTCATGCCTCTTCATATCAACCCGTTCTATATGAAATAGCTGTTCCCCGCGACTTCGTACGCGTCTATTTCTGTTTTTATGATCGCCATTATTTTTGCAACATTTTTCACTGATGCTTCGCTCCTACTGATCGCAGCGTGATGTTATATAGCCTAAAGCCTTCCTCGAGACATGGACTATCCAACACAAAAATATTTTTTCAATTCGAACCAGTACTTCCAGAGATTAGCGCGTTCAAACAAACAAACAAACAAACAAACTCTTCAGCTTTATAATATTAAAAATATAGAAACCAGTACTTCCAGAGATTAGCGCGTTCAAACAAACAAACAAACAAACTCTTCAGCTTTATAATATAATATAGATTAGGTACGGAAATTTAGACACCGAAATTTAGTCTTTGAAATGATACCTTGAATTAAACATTAAAGCGTTTCAGTTTTGCCGTATGGCTAACAAACAAACGGTTATACAGGATGAAATTTTAACCACCTTCTACAATTTTTATAGGCGTTCTGTATCGTATTTAGAGCAGATTTATGAAGTAAAAAAATGTAAATCAAGTTTGTTTGTCAATATAGTTTTTAATTTTAACGGTCCTAGGCCTGTAAGGTATAAAGGGAAAATCAAAAATTTATGAATAGTATTGTAATGAATAAATGAGTTGCTAGGCAGCCGTATCAAAAATTTTAGATTTTTGGCAGACATTTTCCAATTGCTTTATCTTGACATTTTTGCACTGGGCTATACCAAAAGAAAAAATATGTCATTTGTTAAAAAAATTCAATACTGGTTTGAAGGGGCTGCAAATTAAAAAAAAACAGTAACAGCCAAACCATTTTAAGTCTGTACCAGCAAACAATCCATAACAATTGTAATGAACCTACCAAAAAGTAGACAGTTACTGTAACTACGTATTTTTGGTAATTTGTTTTGTAAAACCGTTTCTGGAATATCGAATAATTTAAACTCCCTGATCAAAGAACGATTCCAAATTGATTGAACTGATCTAGCTATTGTCAATCAATAATTAATAACCTAGGCTTTTGGTCCTGCCGTCCGCGTCATCGTGTTAGCCCCGAGTCAACACCAACCAAAAAAAAACCCTTTCAAGCATCATCGATCCATTTGAAAACAAACGGCGAACAAAGCGTTGTTCACATTGAAAACATATCGAGTCAATTGTCGTTCGAAACTTAAACATTGGACGTATTGTTTACGTCCGTATCAATCAACAGGAGCGCTAACAAAACCAATCAACTTCGTCTCGCCTCTATTTGCTTAAAAGACCAACACTTTTTCCTTTTAGCTTTTCACTGTCGCTGTGACCCTATCGTCCGTCACCGCTCCACGGATATATTTGATTAAAAAATAACGTCGTCAGAAACCGGGAGTGTGGAGGCCTACACTGCACAAAAGGGTAAAAGAGTTCTTGCGCCGGAGCGGCTTAGGCGGCCTGTCACGTATCACGTCGACTGTCGTTTGCGTTTTGTAGTTTCACTATCCAGAACCGAAAGGAGTTCCATTTCATTTCTGCGTCTCTGAATTTCCATGCCAATTATTGGCGCTCACTGCGTTTGCTCTGTGTTTTATTAATGTCCACTTTTTAGTGCTGCCGAGGGAGGCCGTGACAAAAGCGGGACGGATAGTGGCTTCAAGGACAATGGAAAGCGATTAGTCGGGGACGCCCAATGCAATTTTGTCCCGTATTCTTTTCATTGGTTCTCAATTTGGCAGTTTGCGGCCCTTTATATTTTATGTAGTTGGCGGAGCTAGGATAGCTTTCAGGATCCAAATTCATTTTCATTGCGAAGTGTGTAAGCGTTTTTCGAGCGTCATTAATAGATACATACCCCCGTATTTATAAAGAAGTAATTAGTTATTGCTTAAGAAAGTCATAACTTAAAGTGTTCATACCTAGTGCTTAAGTGAAAGAAATTGGTCACCATTAATAGTCATATTATTTGGCTGAAAATGCTAACTTTTGGTAGTTATAACTTCTAATAATTTCTTGATTAAGGCATACAAATTGTCTAGCAAGTAATTACTTGTAGTCAAGTAATTACTTTTACTGGTTTGTAAATACGGGGGATAGGACTCAGAAAATATTCGCAATATTTTAATTAGGAATTGTAATATATCTTTCTTCAACAATTAAGTGACCATGATGAATATTCAAATTTGAATAATTTTGTAAAAAGTATTATTTAAAAGTAAAAGTAACGGCATAAAAGTAATCATCCCACTGCATAGAAAAGGCCTCCACCATTGAATTCAAGTTACCTTAGCAATGATGGGTAGGTACAGGTATAACCGCCAAATGCGGGTTGGTGATCACGAACCCGAGCAGTATTAGAAAATTCGAAACTTTTTGTTCCCCACCCGAGGATCGATCAAATCGGGTTATTATTCAAATTGATCAAAAATCTACCTAATTATTTTAATTAGTTACGTCGGTTCAAAACTAGACTTACCTAAATTTAAATGTGAAGAAAAAGGTAAAGATATTATTTTCAACATATGCAATGATTTTACATATACATTGATTTAAACATTACCTACTGTTCGAGAATCAGTTACCCCAAGTTTGTTTGTTGAGCAAAACAAATAAATAACAGAAACAGTTAGAAGTAATTGGTGAGATATTGGGGTGAGTTAGACAATTAGGAGCTTTCTTACGAATTTATGTGTTTACCTTCATCGAAATATTTGGATACGTATACGATACGTGTGATAAAATTACGTAAATTAATCATTATTATAATAAAATACCGAATAATACTATTTTAGGTAAACCTAAAAACCAGCGTACATAAGACAAACTGGTAATTATTTATCATCAAAACACCACACTATTATTATTTATGTGACATACATTGTCACATAAATAAACAATTACGAAATCTCGTAAATCAACAATAAATTCCGATATGTTTCATAAAAATGATCGTTAAACAAATTTTATTCACAATTGTTAAAGCCAAGTGTGAGTCGGACTCGCGCTCGAAGGGTTCCGTATTATTGACTAGGTAAACAACAGTTAGGTAGGTACACAAAAATGCCGTTTTTTGTATGGGACCCTTAAATATTTATTTTATTTTAATTGTATTATTGTTCATTGAACATTACTACTGGAAGCGATTGCTTTGCACGGCGCCGTCCGTTAAAAAATATGTGTACCTTGGGTAGACATTGCTGTTAGGTAGAAAGAACTTTGAGGATGAGGTGAACAGAAGAATTCAGTTGGGTTGGGCAGCCATTTGGGAAACTACGTCGAGTCTTCTCATCGTCAAAAAAGGGCAAAAAATCGCGTTTGTTGTATGGGAGCCCCCTTAAATATTAATTTTATTATGTTTTTAGTATTTGTTGTTATGGCGGCATCAGAAATACATAATTTGTGAAAATTTCAACTATCTAGCCATCACGGTTCTTGAGATAAAGCCTGGTGACAGAGAAGACGAACGAACAGACAGACAACGTCAGACAGCGAAGCCTTAGTAATAGGGTCCCCTTTTTATTCTTTGGGTACGGAACCCTAAAAAGACTAATTGCTTGCGTTGTCTTCATTGGTGAAACCGTGAAACACCGGGGTGGACATCTATTTAAAAATGTAAATACTCCTGAGCTAAGATCGTTTTACCAAATACTTGAACCTATATAGAATATAAAAAGATGACGGAATATAAAGAGGTATCGTGTCCGATTATTTCTCTTGCATAACCAATATTTTGAAATTTAAATGAAACTAAATTTCCTAATAACTATATCAAAAAAATCATCCGCGTAATAAGTTATCCAAGTAAAAACTCGTCGAATTGGACCTCCTCTTGTTTCGTTGGTCAGATGTATATCTGTCGCAAAATATGAAAATTCCTAAAACAATTCAAGCAATAATATTACGATTACCGAGTTTAATTTGGTAATGAAATCTCGAAGACGGGTTGAGACTAGAGGGTAGGAACTTTTAAACGGGATTCTTTGGGGGTGCCTTTACGATAACGACGGCGATAAATATGGAAGTTTGTTGTAAACTAAACGGTTTATTGTAAACATGGCGGCGGTTATTGTTTTAAGATGTTATGAACACTAAAAAATAACACGTTATGTAACCGCCAGGTACGCAGAAATATCATTGTTTGATAGACAATTATTAGCATAATCGAATAACAAAATGTGGATCTATCAACAGATGTATCGTTTTAAATGTTTATCCAACCTTTTTAAATTTTAAAAGAAAGTTTATAAGTTTCTCTTTTACGGTTACAATTTCTTTGACTTTTTTTTAAAGTGTTTTGCCCATTATTTTACCAATATATTTATACCTACAACTGTCAAGATATCAGTTTGCTTATTCTAAATCAATTCACAAGTGACTGAAATTATATCAATCAGATATAATAAGGTCAGTTATCTGACTATGATGAAATATGTATATTTTAAATTATAAAATGGAATACCTAAAATCACAGACCTAAATGCTTTAATTTAAGCAATAAAAAATAAATTATCTTTAAATTCCGCCTTTTATCTGCCCTCTGAAATTTAACTCAAGGCATTCCGCTTACGCGTAACGCAATGAAAAGCCGCTATCGCCCAACAGAACAGCACTTCTTTGCGGCCACAGTACAAATAGATGTAGTAGACCAGGGTCGATAATTTTTGATTCCAAAAAAAATATAGTAGGATGAAACCCATTGGAAGAGGTAAAGAATATAACAAACACGAAAGGAAAAATAAATTTCGGGCGATCTGATGTCGGGAACGGGAGATTTTAAGGGTTAAAAACGGTTAATCTCGATTACAGTTAAGTTGCACTATTCATAATAGCCTATACTACCAGGCAACGATTTATATTTTAAGCAAGTTGTGTATACCTTTAAATGATAGTGCATTTAGCTTAAGAATATGGTTTAAAAATATAATTGTATTATTGTAACTGTCGTTGGTGTACCTAAATAAAAAATAAAAATAAAATAAAATTACCGGTAAAACTGCAAGTCTTATGAAAAAAAGTTCAATGGCAAAGTTGTAGGTAATAAAAAGATCTACAACTTTTGTACCGACACTTTTTTCACATAACCTCAAAATGTATGTGAAAAATTCGAATAACCGAGGTTTTTGTTTTTTATTTTTATCTTTTGCAATAAAAAATATTTCTTCACGAAATTTGATGAAAACTTACCTTTGTATGTTTCAAACATACAGTAATTTTTTAGATTTAAAATATTAATTTTTTCACCTTATTTTGACTTAAAATCGAAAAAGCACCCTAATTTTCAATCGAAAACTCTCACGTCAAAATATCTGCTTTTTAAAAAAAGTTGGTGTGTTTTTTGTTCTTTGAAATCTCTACTTTCTGATGGTATAAAAAAAATATAAATTACTATGGTAAATGTTCTCAGAAATTGCATATAATGAGGAAAACTCGAATCCAAAAAAAAAATTTTAAACATTATGTATAATTTTGAGCTATTTATTAAAATTTACACTTTTATTACTAGAAAAACGTAAGATTTCATGTTATATTGATAAACCAAAATTTTGTAATTTTATTTCACTTTTTACCATTTTTAAAATTATCGACCCTGGTCTATAGTACTCGTACTAGGAACAGTTTTGAATAGTAAGTTTAATGCGAAAAAGCACAAACATTCATTGTCGATTTTAAAACTGACCGATTTTGTAATTCTCTATTTTACTTCTTTATTAATTGAATAAACCATCATTAAATATATATTTTATAAATGAAATCAATCAATCAGTACATCATTATCAATACTAATTGCTTACAGTTGCAAACTTAGTAACCAGTTGTTTCACCTTAACCGATTGTTAAATAAATATTTTTGAAAATATTTCAATCGGATGATTGAGGCACTCGTAATCAAAAACTTTGACGTGACTCCACTAGCTTATAGTGTAAAGGCTTTAAAAATTGTCGACACAAATAATATCTTGGTACCAATGGTTAGAGCAGTCGCCCGTAAGACGAAGGTTAGGTTAGATTACCATCTAAGGCAGTCAACATTTTATTAAATGAATTGTATTTTTAATTAACACTAGCAATTTACTGCTTAAAACAATTTAAAAATAAGTAACATTGAGTTTAGTATAGACATATTGAAGTTGATACGAGTAGTACTGACATCATCTTTTATTACACTTTTTTTTAATTACAGCTAAATTATCTATACTAATTAATATTATAAAGCTGAAGAGTTTGTTTGTTTGTTTGAACGCGCTAATCTCAGAAAGTACTGGTCCGATTTGAAAAATTATTTTTGTGTTGAATAGTCCATATATCGAGGAAGGCTTTAGGCTATATAACATCACGCTGCGACCAATAGGCGCGAAGCATCAGTGTAAAATGTTGCAAAAATAATCGAATTCTTATTAACAGAAATTGACGCGGACGACGTCGCGGGAAACAGCTAGTAAGGGATAAACCTACTGGTTCAATTTACATTGTGCTTAAACTCTAATAGAGAAAGTTGAGATATCCGCATTTTATCTCGAACTCACCCTCGAGGATCAATTAAAAGTGGGATCTCGACAATTATTGTTGTAATAACAACGCGGAATGTTAGCGGAACATTTTCAAAAGTCTAGTAAGTTTTGGAGCAAAACGTATGAAGAACTCATTTTTTGGGGAAAGTCTTGTAATTCGCAAATTTAAACTTTTTAAAAGTGCTACTATGGACAATGCAAATTCAATACTGAGATAGCCGGCTAAGTGTGTGTGGGGCCGGCAGTGTAGGGCTCCGTGGTTTTCGACAAAATTTGAGAAATACATAAAATATGTTTGTAAACTATGAGCATAATATTACTTAAGTTTTATTTTAATAATATTGGAAATAGTAGTAGTATAGTAGTAGATACATCAGAATCCTTGATTTTAATTATATGCATTGCCACCAAAACATAGTTGAAAAGTACGATTTAATTTTGGCGTGATAACAAACAAAAGTCATTCATGACATTTGCGTTTCATCAGTCGTAAAGATACTACGATTTCGAATTGACTCTTTAAATGTGCATCTTCTATTTAGACTATAAAACAATCATCCAAGTTGTTTTATTAATGTTTTCCCTGATAAACTCCTCATTTATTACAACTGAACGGCCGTAAAACAGTAACGTCTCCTACGAGGCCGATAGATGGCGTCATAATGACACTTTTAATTATTTTAATTGTTCTTTGCAAACTACAGTCGTTAATTCATTAAAAAAGAATAATCGCCGCTGTTTTGTAACGGCTTAAGTTTAACGGTAACTTTTTCTGATTATGTTGTAATAAATATAGGTGCTTTAAATTAATTACCTTTATAAAATCATTTCTTTCAAGAGTCGGTATGAGGCAACTAAGGATTTCCCTTTCTCTCGTATGGATAAACTTATTCATGTCTTTTTTTTATTTCACGTTCCACCTCTGCCTAGTAAGGTTCACCATACTTAGAGTACTAGTATACAGTTTTTTGAGTGAGAGTTTGGTCAATTTGTACAGTAATTCCGCAAATGGCAATAAAATAAAAGCATGTGGTGTAAATCATACCCGTACAAGAATATTTTTTATAGTGACATAAAAAAAAACTATAAAAACTGGGTCTGTATATATCGAAAATTAATGACTTGTAAAAAATGCTTACCAACGAGTAGTATACAGAAAAAACATGAACAAAATATACTTTAAAATATTGTCTTAATTAAAATGATAGCACCTCAACTCAAACCGTCGCGTCTCTACCAAAGTAAACGAATCCTTGATTTCCATTTCTGGAAACGCGCCAGACATCGTTGGAAGTTTGCACCTAAACATCTCATTTTGTTTGCATCACGAGGGAAACTTAATATAAGTGCGGTTAGACATGATATGAAATACAAAAGTTTTGACTGGTTGTGAAAGTGACAAAGATGAAAATAAACTGCTCAAAATATAAAAAAAATATATTACATATTAATATAATAGCAATCGCTTGTCTCTTTCATTCATTTATTTAATTTAAGAAAAAACTTTTTCACTGATGAAGCGAAGGCAGTTTGTTTGTTACGCCAATGCTTCTAAAATGAGTCAGGATTGTGTAGGTGTCAGGACACATTCATGGTGAAAGCGAAGCCCGAAGTCGTATTATTAGTTGATACTAACCAAAACCTACCGTGTTATACAGATCGTAACGCAGAACGATAACTTATTTGTTTGATATCATCATCCCAGTGCAGGGCAACGGCCTCTATTTATAATATTATTAATATTATTATCGCATATAAAACAAATA
Source organism: Anania crocealis (assembly GCA_949315895.1). Taxonomy (NCBI): domain Eukaryota; kingdom Metazoa; phylum Arthropoda; class Insecta; order Lepidoptera; family Crambidae; genus Anania; species Anania crocealis. Next base: position 8,178,459 of record OX438856.1, read on the forward strand.
AAATGCGGATGATGTTTGCGTTAAGGAGTAAAAGCCACAATTAAGCCAATCAAAATGTATGGAAAAGTTATTTAAGTACTTTTTCTTAATTTCACCATTAATTTAATTAAAAATCAGTCTGAAGAAACCTATTACCATCGGTCTATCTCACACTTTGTTCAATCAGTTGTACTGTAATTTATCAAAGCAAACTTTTGTTGGCAGTATATTTTCAAAATTACATATTTATGAACATTGTATAAATCATATCAGTATATAAACTTGAAAAATTTTGTCTAAGGCGGGAAAAAATTTTTTCAAGTATAAACTTGTCTAATAAGTATAATATCAGTATATAAATATAAATATAAATACTGATATTATAAGTGCAATTAAGTTGCTAAAATATCAAACAAAGTATATTGTATAAATCATTAACAAGTATATCTAGAATTCGGCTCGATAATTTAATAGAATATTGTAGAATATAATGTAATTAAATTAAGCACTATCGCGTTTCCGTCACAAATTTAAAGTAACAAGCATCATACCTTGTTTCAGCTGAACTCAATTCCATCAAACGAACGATTAAGCCCGCGAGACCATTGTCAAAATAAAACAATGTAACAGACAGACTGTTACTTACATCTATTTGTTCGGTCGTTTACTTTCCACAACGTGTCTCGATTCGGTACGTGCTAATCGGTGCCTTCGGAAGCATCTCCCAGGTACTTTGTTATCCTGGTACTGTACATGTTTAATAGGTCCCAGGGGACGCAGGGAGACGAGAACCGAGAGACGCTAATTTTAAGGTGTGCCGTCTTGTTTTTTTATTGTTTGAGTTAGGTACTAAGTTTTTTCACTGGGCATGGGCGAGTTTGAGTATTTTAGGGTCACTGTACATGACCACCCTAAATACCGGATTTAGCTATAATTGCTACAAGTGGCAAGTTGGTGTCTGCAGTTAGAACAATGGCAAAGAGAAGACGATGCTGCCTATCTTGGTTTGACGGTACCTATAGTCTGATAGTTTGTTAAAATTTCAAACTTAATTTTTTGCGTATTTCATTATCATTAATTTTTGCCCACTTTCTGGAAAAAATTAAACCCTAGCCAAATGTATGAGGTCCATTTGTTGAGGCCAAAATCATTAAAGAGATTGTAGTAAGTAACATCTGTAGGCATAAGAAACTAAACAACAAATTCACCAAAAACAATATTATTTAAAAGTTATTTGTTTAAAATCGTTTCCGTATAATGTAGAAAATGATATCTTAATGTCACAATAAAATTTATGATAACAGGCGTCCCCCAAAAGTAATAGTAACTAATTAGTTGAAATCAGCATTATCTGTGCTATCCACAAATCTTTTCACCTTAAGGCGAATTTATCACTGTTTTTCTTTCACCATGCGTATTTTCTGAAAGTTGGCACAGCAATGTTTATACAAGAGCTTACTAAGAACACGCGAAGAACGCTTTGTTTTTAGTACCGTGTTAACCTAAGAAGACGGATGAACTTAAGAAGTAAAAACATTCGTCAAGACTAGAGTTATAGGCTGAGCAGTAATTAAATTATGTTTTTTAATCTTCGCGATTTTTGTGTTGGCATTATTTAATTGACATGTTTTATCAATTAAAACGTCAAGTCTTCAATTCCGACAAAACTTCAATTAGGTACGTTTAAACAGAGAAAAGGAGTAATTTATGTTTGAAGTTTCAAAAGAAAACACCATTCTAAATTGAATTTAGTCGAATCTTTGCATGGCCTAGTTGTGAACGTCTATTGATGCTTAATGTGCTTTTACGAAGTACGTTATTAAACCCAAGCCAATTTAGATAAGATTGTTTTTATTTTGATCCGAACTGTTAACCAACTCGATATTTTTACATAGTAGTTGGAACACAGTACCACTATAGGTAGCAATCAAGCTTTAAAATTTTTGTCGCCATTTGCGACACCCCAAGACAATAAGAAGTAGTGCTATTATTTTTTTAAGCCAGCACTAAACAGTACGTGCAATATCTCACTGATACTGTATTTATAAAAGCAAATAAGTAACTATATTATCAGTATATAAACTTGAAAAACTATGTCTCAGGCGGGACTCGAACCCGCATCTCCTCGCATGCCGGGCAATTTAATTGCTAAAATATCAAATAAAGTAAGTAACTATATTTTTATGAAATACCGTATGTCCTATAAACAGCGTCGTTTTTTTCTCTGCGCCTTACAAAACGTTGAAAAGCCGCAGAGAAAAATATAATTCCTTTTTTATTGCATCGCAAAATGCTTTACGGCACCTCCTGACTCAAGCGTGCTAATTCACTGTCTACGAAGTGTGTACGGGAGCGAAAAATCAAAATGCATTTATTCGCGAACCGTACAAAAAGTCAATATGAGTGGCAATAAAAAGAGGATACCGGGAGAAATAATAAAAGATAACCTCTGAGGAGTGAATGGAATGAAAGCCCCTGTAAGAATGTTTGCGTAGTGGATAAGAAGCGATCACGGGGACACCTCCCCTATGCGCGGTATGGGAAAAATTAAAACAGTCCAAGATGAATCTGGTTGTGTATGTCTTTGGGTATGTGAATATAAAGTCAAATTAATACTTTATGTACCACTTTGTGTAATATATTTTACTAAAAGTATACTTTGTCGTTGTATGACATAACTAAACAAATCATCTTACGACGCTGTTCGTATTTACAAATACTTAATATACGAGTATAATAGGGGTTAAAGTATGAAATTGCCGATTTGTACTGAAAATCAAAATTGTTTATTTTTTAATTTTTAACAAATTTATTTAATCAAAATAGTTACCATTATTATCTATACATTGCTGCCATCTAATAGGATGCCTTTGTGATCGAACTCTGAGGATCTAGACTGCACAAACTGTGTGAAAGCATTTTGTACTGCCTCCTGGGAAGAAAACTTCTTGTCACGTAGATAATTGTCCAAATCACGAAAAAAATGGTAGTCCGTTGGAGCAAGGTCTGGCGAATACGGAGGATGTCGAATGGTTTCTAATTGCAGTTCCTGAAGGGTCAAAACGGTTTCTCGTGCTGTATGAGGTCTCGCGTTGTCATGGAGCAATAATGAGTCGGGGCTGTTTTACTGCTAGTTTTGCCAACATTGTTCGGAGTTCGGCACAATAGATATCTGCCGTTATTGATTGACCAGATCGGAGAAAAATATAGTGAATAACACCATGCTGAGACCACCAAACAGTTACCATTACCTTTTTATTGGTAAGTTTTGCTTGAGGATACTGTTGTGGCGTTTGAACTGGGGTCAGCCATTGCATTTTTCTTTTACGGTTATCGTAAAGAATCCACTTTTCATCACATGTCATAATTTGATTTAATATTCCTTCATTTCTGTACCGATTCAACAAGGCAACACAAGTTTCATCACGCGTTTCTTTCTGGACATCAGTCATATCATGAGGCACCCATATTTCGTATTTTTTATTTTATTGATTTGACGCAAATAAGTCAATATTGTGGGTAAGGTTACGTTAAACCATGCCGCTAATTCCTGGGTAGTTTGACTAGGATCGGCTTCCACCATCTCTCTTAATCATCGTTAATCACCTGTGTCTTCGGTCTTCCTCGTGGCTCGTTCTTCAAGTAGAAGTTTCCATCACGAAAGCGGTTAAACCAAAATCGCACGGTGCGTTCATTAGCAGATCCCTCTCCAAACGCAACATTGATATTGCGGGCTGTTTCTGCCGCGGTACTTCCGCGTCGGAACTCGTATTCAAAAATCACTCGAATTTTCGCAGTATCCATCTTTCTTGTCTAAGTTAAATAACAAAAACAATTGAAAGTCGATATTCAAATGTTTCACATTTTTTAAAAGAAGAACATCATAGAAACCATGTGAAAAAAGTTTCATTCGAAAACCTCAAAACATGAAGATTCTATGTCAATTCAAAGAACCTATTACAATAAAACGGCAATTTCATATTTTAACCCCTAATATTAAACAGCAACTATGATTTTATACCGACAAAAACAAGACTATGTTCACATTTTAAGTCAGTTAATTTCGTATCTTTTTAGCGAAGACTAATTCAAAAGATATTTTTAATATAAGTATGAATACAACGGGATGTTAGAAAGAGCTGTGACCATTGTTTCAGCGTAGAAAATGGACTCTGCTTTCTGAAATTATATTATTTAAAACGGTTACAAAAAAAATTAGAGGCACAAAATTTATCAGCATACATCAATCAGCCCACCACTGGTAATGAAATTAAAAATAAAATAGTTTATTTCGATCCGATATATTTTATTAGTATCTGACATCAAAGACACGTTTGTAAGTTTGCAACTTTTATTAGGGTTGTTAATTTAGCTAATAGCACTCCAGGTGTCTCCCGAGATATCCCGACAAAGTATCGGTAGAATCGCGGCATGTGTGCCTTATTAAACCTTCTCAGAGAGGGTTCATTTCTAATTCAGAGTTGTTCTCGGCGCGACATTAAGTCGTTACAGATCCGTAGGGCCGTCGTGAAACCGTTTTGCGGTGTGATCTCTTTGTTAGCGGCAAAAAAAGATAATTAATTCTTTACTTAGGTATACCAAGATAGTACTGAAAAATATCCGAGCGAGAATTTTTAACATAGATTTTTTGTAAATGAAAACTAATTTAGTAAAAAACTAACAAAAATTATAACAAGCTACAACATGGTCATATAAAAATATTTAGCATTGACACATGTTTGAACTCTTTGCATCTTCTTCTATTTCTAAAGTTCAAGAGTGTAGATTATTCTTTTCAGCTTGGGTTATTATTGAGCATTGAATATGAATCAAAATCGAACAAGTCATAAAAGAGTTTTCCACCATTAAAAAATATAGGTTTTTTTTTGTCGCTTAAATCTTCATAAACAACAATACGCACTTGTAATATTTGATTTTTATCTGATAAACATTTGTTTTTTACATTGTAAAATTAATAGACTCAGGCGTTACTTTGCGGAAATCCATAACTAATTATGGATTTAGAAAATTATTTTGCTAATGATTTCCGCTTGTTAATATACCGGCCTAGATACCTTCACCACACTACCCGCACTAACACTGATTGAACAAGCACTATTTCATGCAGGAAAACCGCCAGCCCTCCCTCAAAAATGCATGCAGTACAGTTAATGCAATTATTAGTACCCAACACCAAGTCGTCGGAGCGCAGCGAAGGCGACAACATCTCCTGAGGATGCCACGTGAAGTGGCGAAACGCGTCGAGGTTTTTATTATATTGGTTTGGGTTTTTATTATATTACAGCGTATTTGGGACATAAAAAGGTAAGTTTTTACCAAATTTCGTTAAAAAAAAAAATTTGTAAAAGATAAAAATAAAAAACCAAAAACTTGGTTTTTTGGATTTTTCACATAAATTTTGAGTTTATGTGAAAAAAGTGTAAATACAAAAGTTTTAGATCTTTTTATTACCTACAACTTTGCCATTTGACTTTTTTCGATAGGACTTTTAGTTTTGCCGGAAATCGAGAAAAACCGTTTTTACTCTTAAAAACTCACCCCCATTCCCTTCCCGACCTCAGATCGCCCGTAAATTACTTTTCCTTTTATTTTTATAATATTTCCCTCCTTTTCTAATGGGTTTCATCCTACTATTATTTTTTTTCACTATTTATTATTTTTCAAGGCTTCTACCCTGGTCTAATGGGGCCTGTACAAACTAAATAATTAAATTTACGTAAAATTGTGTTGAAGTTTTAGGAACTGTGCCTGAGTATCTTTTATGTAAGCACATGATATGCTATGTTGAATAGTAAGATACTTTATAAAATTTAATATTCGCTGTTCAGCGGGCCCCAACTTTACCCAAGGTTGTAACTTCATTCCTATAAGTCTCGTTTCATGAGTAGATTACAAGTAATTAATTTATAAGAATATGGGCGGAGGTACGCCCATGGAATTAGCACTGTTATGTTTCGAGGGGCTATATTAAGCTGTTATATTGTTATTAAAGAGCTCGCCTTGCTTGCTTTGTTAAGTGGTATTTTCATTCTTATAATTTGTAGGTGAGATATGAAATTCACCTTGGGGATATTATCATCTCTTATCATTTTTGTTTAAACTACGATGTAGGTATACCTACTTAAATGATTGTATTTCAATGCAGGGATTTTTTATTAAAAACAACCTTGTTTCGGGTCTCTTGTTAGAGTACATACTGAAATAATATGGTAGAAATTAATTGTTTTCTACAACCAAGACACGGTGCTGCCGATGTATTGATTTAATATTGCGGTTGCAGTGTCAGTAATCGAAATGTAGTTCATGTGGCATTTATTCAAATTATGAATAAAATTCATGCTCTGTAATTATGTTCAAGATGTTACCAAAGTGTTTTTAACACAATAAACACAACACACACAAAATATAAATATACTACATACTTTATAATGTGTGTTCATTTGTGCTTATTGTTTTGAAAAAACACAGCTATGTATATATTTTTTTCTCAACTTTGTTTTGTGTCATATTTTACCTTAAGAAATTTATGGATTTTTTTTAACTATTGCTGCTTTTACCAACATTTTGCAATTTACTGTCAAGTCATGACAATTTATTATTACCTACAGCGTTATTCGAATGAATCCGAAAAACTTTTACCGTAAAATAGGTAAGTGTTAGACAGTTATTCGACTTGCCTATAGAATATAAAGACAACTATCCCTGAGCTTCCTACTCGTCAACATCAGAACTATCACAAATCCCAAAGTCTGTTTTGATTTCAAAGACAACATCAATCTTACGCTTAGTTGTGAGTCAAGCAGTAAAGGGTAACCGTTATGGCGTATTCCTCGTTTCCCCGGATAACCGGGCAAGCTGTTACTTTTAATGCGATATTCGGTTTGGAATTAATGATTTTATTCCCGACAATTACCAGTGATTGTGCCATTCTGTGGGGAGTTGATTTTAATAAAACATAACCCTTCTTTCGCTCCGTTGTCTTGGATTAAAATTATGTTGGTCCAGATTTATAAAAGGATTTGCAGAATTATGTAATATTTTTAATGGTTTGTCTTGTCCGTTTAAAAGTACTGTTATAACGTGGTAGCAAGTTTACTAGAATAACACAGTTTAAATGTAGGTTTTATTAAAAAGAAAATACTGCTTAGGTAAATATCATTTTAACCTTTTGCAATCAGGGCGGCTGTTCCCAAGGAAAAAGCTTAATCACTAGAATAGATATTTCTAACACTTACGGATCAGGGAAAAAGTATTATAAATTGTTAATTTCTGAAAGACAATAGCAAGTCATTTGATAGACTAATGTTTTTTAAACTTTTTGATATTTGAGTTATATATTTTAAGTATGACCAGTAACTGTAAAGCAATGTACAAACAATACCTATTATAAACTATATACCTCTTAAACTATGGTAATATTTCATCACTGCCTTTGACATTCTTATGGCATTTTACTAAACGTTTCTTTTTTTTACTTTCGTATGTAAAAGTTTCCGTATCAATATCTTGCATGTTTGCATAACTACTTTGCGTTGCTTCCGCGGAGAAAACACGCTCATCCATACCTGTATTTGGCGCACAAACAAAAATATTATAGTATCGAACACAATAACAAAAACATAAAAAGTTTCTATGCTCTTCTATGGAAAACAATTTGTCTGCAAATCTATATTATTGGATGTCCGAAGACGGACGGTAATGCCGATAATGCCTGCGAAGAAAGGACGGACCGATATAAAACGCACTTGCGCGCATAATATACGTTTTATTAATAAAAAAGCGTGGCTGACTCGCTCATAAATAGCCTTAACGGCCAGTGATGGGCCGGTTTTTTTTTCGATACATCTTTACGCATTTGTTTGACAAATCTCTGGGGGATACAAGACACTATCCCCTCTATTATCTCGCTTGAGGGATGACCCCCATTCCATAGGTGACGATGTCGTATCGCGTCTGTCTGTGTCCTCTAAATCATGACCAGGTATTTTCTCTTTGACTGAGGGGCTTTGGAAACAAATAGTGTGGATTTCCTTTATTTATAACGGGTTCTGTGAAAATTGAGATTGTACTTTTGAGCATTCTCTTTCATTAGGGTCCGAAATCGTTGCAGTTAAGTCAGAGCACAATGAGTGATCAGTATGCAAAGCCAGTCTTGTGTATAAGCCGATTTGGAGGAGGAGGCGTTAAAAGAAAATTTATTGCATTGAAAAGTCGTAAGTAATTAATAAGACATTTGAAGTTGCGTGAAAATGTAATTTAGATTGTTTTCCGCGGGTGAGGGTGGGTCGTCTTCCTGTCTGGTTCTTTACAAAAGCGGCTTTATTTATATATGGGCTTTGTATTAGCGTCTTTATGCTCCCCTAATAAAAAAAGAATCAGCATCGATGTCTTAAAGCGTCTTCCGCGATAGCGAGTCCCCGCCGCAAAATGGCGTCCACACTCGAATAAATTATTCGCCCCCCGATTCGAATCGAAAGAATCGAACGATTCCCGTTTGAAAGTTGGTGCGCCTTTATTAGTGTAAGCCGGCCGATTATCTTGAGCCGCCATTACATATTCAAATTGGAGTCATTTGGCGTTGTAAGAATTGACGCGAAATAAAACGAAGCCTTTGAGGGGTGGCATTAAGAGCAATGAGATTTTTCAGCCGTTTAGTATATCCTGAGGATGCTCATTGCTCACTAAGCAGTTTTCTAATAAAATTACCATTTTTTGACTATTTGAGGACCATTTTATTTATTGTTGCAGTGGATATGGGCCAGTATTTCTTTCATTTTAAATTTTCTGAAATATTTTATTTAGACTCTTGTTTATGCACTTCATTAATGTTTTATAGTGTTTACGGATCGATATGTCTTTGCGACGTAATAAATTTGGACATCTATAGTTCCTGATTTTTAAAATAATAATGCTGCTTGCTTAGAATCGCATTTTTACCAATGTTCGTATCACTTTTTTGCAATTAGAATATTTGCAATAAGAAGGACAAAATAGAACGATGACAGTGAAAAGATGCTTCACGGAATAACGTTTCTATGTGATTTAAATTTAAAACTACACTGAATAACCCAAAACAAGTTTATGGATGTAATTTGTAGCGCATAACTAAAAAAATGCTTCAAAAGTTTTCTTGGGTAAAGCAACGGAGCGCACATGATACACAGGGTGTGCTCGTAATCGTGTAAGTAAATTAAATGAAGCTTGCAGGACCGCCTTCCACACCACTGCGCGTCCGAAAAACATAATTTTTGCGCGACTGACCAAAGATTAACATTTAGATACCGCAACGGCTTTGTCCTGAACGGAAGTTCCTTCTATGACACATTTATTATCTCACGGAGCTTTTTAATTACAATCTCTTTAGGAATAGATTTTTTTTTAATTCAAATGTGTTATATGGAAGAGTAGAGACTAAAATGTTATGTAACAGCTTACTCTTTATTATAATTACATTTACTCGTGTTTGTTATTTTTTAATGATTATTAATAAAAAAAAAATTGGTGAATTATTTTTTAGAAATAAGTTTATTTTCGTTAAAAGCTTTGGTGCAAGCATGTAGTGGTTATAATATTCGACAATAACCCATTGAAACTATCTACTAAGCAATGATTTGTTCTTGTATTATATTTATTTTACTAGTGTCTTTTAGTTTATCTATTTTTATTCTATTATTTGTATGGGTATTATTGACATTGCGGGTAATGCGACAAAAAATATTTTAAGAGACCGTAGGGCCAGTTATTTATTTTTAATGTTAATTAAAATTAATATTATTGCTGACAGAATATAATCTGATCGAGATTTAACAGATTAAAGTGTTATTGACGACCATTTGGATCAGCGGTAGTAATCGCTGCTTCTGAGCCATGGGTCGCGGGTTCGATCCCCGCACAGTACAAATACTTGTGTGCATGAATATATCTGTTTGTACTGGTTTGGGTGGTTTAAAAGTATATAAGTAAGTTTATCGGTTGTCTAGTACCCCATACGACAGGGTACTTAATATTAGCTTAATTTGGGACTAGATGGCTCTGTGTGGCCCAGTGAGGCATGTCCTAAATATATATTTATTTATTATTATTTATTATTATTCTACATTTTATGTTATACATTTTTCAGTGCCTAGAGTTACTTGACTCTTTGCTGACTTAAGATATTGGCTCTATCTAATCTGTGCTTACAATAACCAAAAATCTAGGATGTGTGAACCCACCATCTGTGTCAGTTGATAAAAATTTTTGTGCATGTTTTATTTATCAGGATCTATTATTTAAAGTTTATACTTAATTAGAATTTGTATCCGAGAACGTAGGTACGTACACCAAATTAATTCATAATTCCATTATAATAGAATAAACAGTAAAATTTTAAGGGTCTTTTGACTCGCAAGAAAACAACTCTCGCAAATTGATATTTTGAATAATAAAAGGCGGTACAGTCGGCGAAATATTATGAGTAGAGCAAACACAAGTCAATAGCCGAGCGGTCAATATTGGATTAGCTGCCAAAAGGAGCCAAAAAGCAACGTATACAGAAACCTTTTACAGCGGTTAGAGCCACGAAAAATATTTATGAAATGCTTGATTGGAGTAGAGTCGGCTTCTGTATATAACATAAACAATCACATACAACTATCCATAATTTCAGCTAAACTAGGATCTCCACGGCGATCAGACCCAAACCGCCATCATCTAGCGGCTTCCTGAGATTTTCTCCAGATCCCGGTCCACTAGGAGGGTGGTATACACACGGAATAGTCGGTAGTCACTATTGCCATGAAACTGCAATAGTTATTCTGTGATCTTGGCCTTTGCAACAGTGCCAAAATATCGGACAGTTATAAAAATAAGGTTTAGTTTTTTAGAAGATAATATAAACATAATATTGTACTTGTAATGTTACGATACATCATTAGGTTGCATCAGGTATAGAGCGACTGTAGGTTTCAGAAATACATAACTAATATAAATAAATATTAATAAAAAAATATTATAATTTCTCTTTTTTTTCGATCGCAGAATATATCAACTAAAATATGAATGATTTTACCATGTAAGAAGTAAACATATCTACAAAAAAAAACAAGTATGATGACCATAGCTGAGCATTCTACATTCCATCTCCACACCTCTAAGCCCGACACGCAGCAATAGTGTAGAAGGGTTGGGGAAAACCATTGTTTACACAAAGTATGGAATAATATAATCAGAAGTGAAGAAATGGGAATCCGGCAAAAACCAACACGGCAGAGCCGACTGAAATTTGCTTAGGTCAGCGGAATAAGTGGCTGGTCCATCCCTTCTGTCTGATGCTGGAATTAAATCAGGGTGTAGATTTAATTTGATCTGAAACAATATAGGGTTTGTATCGTCTTAATGAATGTTGTATTTGTTATGTGTATACCTACGTATGTTTCAAATGGCTGCGATTATTGAATTGATGATTGTATTACCTGCCGTCATTCTCTAAATTTTATTTGAATGATTTGAAGCTCATTCGTCTCTGTTCTCATAGAAAATAATGATTAGAGAAGGATTAAAAAATTAAGATACTTTAAACCAGCTGTCAAACATAATGTGCATTACAACATCTTAATATTACTTCGTGCTATTTACATATTTGCGCAGATTACGTGGGCCCAATGTTTTTTTTTCTATTCAACACCCTAGGGCCTAGATTGATGAGGTGATAACTGGTACTTAGGACCTATCAAATTGCTTTACTTTATTGTCTGCATCATTATCTATATATTTTATTTTGAACAATAGCGTTAATCTTAAATACATTTTTATTGTAGTGTAACTGTCTAAATATAATGTTGTTTTTTTCATAACATGAAAAGTCACGGCACTTTCTATCAGAATTGCGAATCAATAAAAAATACTGTTTTTGTTTTAATAAAGCCGGCAATTTACCTTTTCTCATTTCACTCCAGATGTCGCAGACTTATTAAGACGCACCTGTCAATCTATACGAATTCTTTTATTTAGAATCCCTCTCAAGCCGACACTTCTGTTCTTATTTTATCATTTGTTTACTTAGGACGGAGGCCTGTATTTTTATGAATTCTGATAGTTAATTAATTGGGGTCCTATGCTTGTGTTTAGAAAGTATTGTTCAGTTTTCAACCGAAGAAAGAGGAGAAAGATCTTAGTTTTTTGATGTATCACCACGCTTAGCTTGTTCGGAGTTAGCCAATATGAATTATTAGTTTTTGCTTAATAAAATAGAATTATTCATTTGTGGTAACAAGGTTACATTATGAAAATAGCAAAATTAAATATGGACAAAATTAAATATGGACAAAATTATTTGTGGCAATTTCAACCAAATCCGTTGAGTGGTTGGAGCTGTACCTATAAAAAAATCAGCCTATAAGGTTCTTCTTCATAACAATATTCAGAGAGTTTCCTAATAACTACATATTACTTAGTATTATACTAGCTTTCTAAAGAACTTTTTTCATTGGCTGACTTTGGTTCTAAGTTACATTCGCGACCATTGCATTCAAAAGCATAAACAAACGTTAATCAAATATTCAGGAGGCCCGATAGACAATAGCGTGTCCTAAGTAAACAGTCCCAAGTGCGTCCACACTTCGATTTTCGATTTCGCCCACTACATTAATTCGGGTGTTCATTAAAAATGCCATCAACTCCCTAACGAAGTGTTGAGCAATTAAAGTCGCCGCTGACGTCACTAGGGGGCCTTAGAGAACCTCCTTAAGGGTCTCTTTGAAGCGAAGATACTTCGAGGTGGATTGAAAAATTGATTAGTGGACAGTGGATGGCGGAATTTGAATTATGATGAAGACGTTACGGGTAAGAGGCTAGGTTAAAGAAGTTCTTGTAAAACGTCCATGTGTATAGTAATTTAAAGATCAAAATCCGTATCAATTCTATCTACGCGATACGATAGTTAGTTCGTGATTGTATGACATGAGAATAAAATCACAAATTTATCATACAATGCATAAATATTTCAGACATGCCACACTGGGCCACACAGAGCCATCTAGTCCCAAATTAAGCTACTATTAAGTACCCTGTCGTATGGGGTTCTAGACAACCGATAAACTTACTTATATACTTTTTTTTTGTAATTAAATACTTATAATACATAGAAAACACCCAGACCAGTACAAACAGACATGTTCATGCACACAAATATTTGTACTGTGCGGGGATCGAACCCGCGACCCATGGCTCAGAAGCAGTGTTTACTACCGCTGATCCAAATGGTCGTCTGATGCATGGTCATTTCAGTTAGATTGCCTTCGTTTTATCCATGAACTCACTCCGTGGAACATTGAATCAAATTTTCTTCGAGCCGAAGTTCATCAAAAGATATTTACTTAGTTCTTTTCCCGCAATGCTAAATATAGCAAGTAAGACAGAGAAAAAAATAAAATGTAAAAAAGGAATCGGCTTTTTTAGATTGTCAAGTTTAAACCTTAAAATTGTTGGAGCAACTGTAAATTTAAAAATGGCTTCAATATTGGCACACCCTGTTCTTCTGTTTCTGATTGCACCAGATCCAAATAATCCGTGCTTCATTAATGTGTCAAAATCTTGTTATTGTCGCCCGCATAAGGACATTAAGGGCCTGAGATAAGACAGACGCCATTAGCGAGCGCTCGAAAAAATTCGATGCCATCGAGCGGTGAGGTGGCAATCTAATTTTTCTTAAGTTGCAGTCAATCACCAGAGAAATGAGCCTAGGTATAGTGATGTACGGCTATCGATAATTTGATACGAGTATATTGTCTTCTCATTAGACTATAATTGTCTTTCCGATCACTAGAGTCAAGGTTATTTGAAATATTATAATTCTTACCTCCTAAAAATCGATTGACTTGGGCAGCAGAATCAGCTCAGAGTCTGTGTTCACATAATAATTACACTTTATAATCTATGTTCAAAATAGTCGAATTTGATGACTTTGTATTAAAATGAACACTTATGCATTTGTTTAGCGTTTATTTATTCTTTCGAGCAAATAAATGCTTCAACAAGATGCATTAGTATTTCTTTCTTATTTGCATTTATCCTCATTATTTAATTTATGATCATAACTTAACATATTTCCAGTGATCACTGTTACTTAATAAATACTCGTATCTATTGTACCTTTTTCTATAAAAATGTATATGTTTGTGAAATTATGGTACATATACAGTTTGTTTTTGGTATAAACACTGAAATTATTTATTGATTTAAAAAAAACTACTTCACAGGTGTCATACTGTATTTTAGGTAATATTGTTTGTTACTATCAGTTAACTAAACGCTATTGTCTCTACTAGCAATGCAAAGTTACAAAAAAGACGATATGTTATTTATTATTTCTTACATCACTGCCTAGAAACGATCCACAAAGGGACTAATGTTGATTGGCTTTACATACCTCTGCACAATGGCATCAGATTTTGAACTCTAATTCGTAGGAATAGGAATAGGAATAGGTAGGAATAGGAAACTGAAGTACTGTGGGATTGAGGTTTGACACTACCGGGAAAGATACGGGCTGACGAAGATTTATATGTCTCACACGACCGCGAGGCGGGTAGGGAAAATTCTTGTATTAGCTACAAATCACGCCATTTATCGAAATGTATTTGACTTCTTCGATTTAGATCGAGGTTTCCTGCTTTATTATTAAGTTAAGTACTACCACATATAAGATAATACTACTACATAATAATATGTTTTATACGTTTCTTTTTTGGAATTTAACATAAATTCCAAAACACATCACACACTCGTGTGGACATGAACAATAACTTCACAGTAAAAATTAACATCATAATACGGCAGAAAGCGGAAATGGCGTATCTCAAAAATTGGCCTATATGACATTTTACTGTATTGTTGATAAGAAAAAAAAGCCGCGTCGAATGGTATATGTCTCGTCTTTCTACGAGGAAAAAATTAAAAATACGACGTTGACTTTTTTCTATTTTGTTTACAATTTGCTGGACCAATTGCTGTAAATAGTGAGAAAATCGCAACTTTTGAAAATAAAATAGATACGACAATTCTAGTAGTATGATAAACAGTTACAACATTATTTTCCTGAGTCCGACATTGACTTTAAAGAGATACAGCATTTCAGCCGACCCAAAATATTACGTTGTCAAACATATAGTCAATGGTCCGAACTGGCGTGTGTACTTATCGAATAGTTACTACATTTTAAACGTTTCATCTAATAGCGAAAATCTCACTTACATCATTAAAATAGAATTCTAGCCAGAAAGAACCCCTTCTCCCGCTCCGACGAGTTTCCATTCTACGCCATTTTGATCGTGCGCGGCAATTGTGCGTTAGCACCTATAGTAAGAACGCGGAATTGTAATAATTGAGAAAAATATAATGAAAAAAGTTTTTAATTAGGTGTTTAGAAATAATAAAAACAAAACTCAGTAAGAGTACAAGTAAGTAATAAAATTAACCTATCTTTAGTGAAATGTGTTGAAATTCTGTTTATTTTAGCATACTAGGTACCTAGTGAGCGAGTATAAAATTCTAGGATAGTAGCAAATAAGTAAGTAAAGGACAAAAGCTTACCTACTTTTTTGACGTGGGCAGCTGTTTTGTTTAGTTTATTAGTATCATAAATTCAGCATTTGTTGAATATATATATAAGCAGTAAACAAATATTAGTAAGCCAACTGAGTATGTTTTGACAAATGATAAGCTAATTAAAGATTAGACTAGATTTAAAGTAGGCGTGTAAAAGGTTGTCGCCCAATAATTAGTTAATTTACTGATTTTCATTTTCTTTTCTTAGATCTCCATTGACCAATGCAGTGTTGAAGGATGACGTTACATTATAAGTACTAAATACGAGTACTTAAAGAAAAGGCAAACTGGGTTCTCAGTACCTATAGGTTTAGAAGATCGTATTCGGCTAGGAGACGTTTATTTCTTGCTGGTTACATAGTGACTGCTCTAGCATTCGTGTACTATGAGAAAGCCTTTGACTCGATCGAGATCTTCTGGAATCCCTGCAGCGTTGCCAAGTAGATTGACGGTACGTCCAAGTAATAAGATGTCTTTACGAAGCTGCCACCATGTCTGTCCAAGTACATAATCAGCAAACAAAACCTATACCTTTGCATGGAGGCGTGAAACAAGGGGACGTAATTTTCCCGAATTGTTCACAAATGCAATGGAGGATATTTTCAAGACGCTGCACTGGAAAGGACGGGGCATCAACATCAATGGCAAATACATCTCTTACTTGTGATTTGTAGTCGACATTGTCATTATGGCAGAAACGCTGCAGGACCTACAACATATTATTATGCTGAATGAGAGAGAGGCCACACGGACGCGCTGCGTTGCGCTGCGGTGACGGAGCGTCGTCGGTGCGTTATATTACATACAAATTCATCGCTGTGAACTTGAAGGCGAGAGACGAAGCGGGGGGAGTGGTGCAGCGCTCCGACGCCGGAACGACGACGCACGCGCAGTAAAAACTAAACCTAATATTAACGTACGACGACGCTTGGACAACGCAGCGCAGCGCGCGACAACGCATCATTTATAAAAACATCGTCGTCGTGATCGTGTGGATCGTGTGGTACCCATTCCGTCGAAAACTTGCGCTGCGTCATCGCAACGCCGCGCAACGCGACCGTATGGCCTCTCTCTGACCTGGCTGACTCCTCTGTACGCATCGGCTTACGGATGAACCTGGATAAAACCAAGGGAAGAAACAACTTTGAGGATGAGGTGAACAGAAAAATTCAGTTGGGTTGGGTGGGCAGTATTTGGGAAACTGCGTCGAGTCTTCTCATCGTCGATTTCACAATGCCTTAATACGAAAGTCTTCAATCAGTGCATCCTACCCGACATGACATACGGAGCCGGAAACGTGGCCACTGACGGTACGGCTAGTCCACAAGTTCAAAGTCGGCGGGCTATAGAAAGAGCTATGCTTGGAGTATAGGATGAGGTGATCCAGCAGAGAACTAAAGTTTATCGACATAGCCCACCGGATTAGCAAGCTGAAGTCGTAGTGGGCTGGCCATATATTAGCCGCAGAACCGACAACCGCTGGGGTAAACGAGTTCTTGAGTGGAGACTGCGTCTCAGCAAACGTAGTGTAGGGTGCCCTCAGGCCAGGTGGAGTTACGATTTGCGCAAGATGGCTGGCAGGAGCTGGAAGCGAGAAGCCGCGGATCGACCTAAGTGGCGTGCAACTGAAGAGGCCTATGTCCAGCAGTAAACTGCTATAGGCTGATGATGATGATGATGATAGTAGAGTGATTGTTGGAACAAATAAAGAGGAAGTAAAGCAGATTGAGGAAAAGGAAGAGTAACATGCTGATTATAAATTTAATATAGAAGACCAAATATAGCAGACTGATTGTTGAAACTAATGAAGAAGATTTTTTTTTTATAAACAATGAGCTTGCTCTTGATTACATACTGAACAATAGGGTTAAGAAGAAGCCTAAGATGGAGCGAGCTTACCCAGAGGTACTGATTCTCCCACACACCAGCGGAACACAGTAAAACTGTTTGGCGCTGGACTCCTGCAGGAGGGTGGTAGCATCGAGGTAGCCTCTTACAAAGCCTACCATCGCAGAGGGATTTGTTCGCCGTCATCATTGGTTAGAAAACCAAAGATGCTCTTGCCCAGGGTGGACCACTAGGATCCCACCACTAGTAGAACTATGGCAGACTGACTGTTAAACTATTGAAGAGAAAGTACTTCTTAAAACTAATAAAGAAGAGAGACTATAGCAGGCTGATTGTTGAAAAGAATGAAGAGGAAGTATAGCAGACTGATTTATGTAACTAATAAATAAGAAGTTAAACATACTGATTACTGAAATTAATAAAGAATACAAATTATGGCAGACCGATTTTCTTGTATCATTGCATTCTTTAAATTGAAATAAAAATATTCAGAAAAAGATACAGTATTTTATTGTGTTTACATCTCTGGCTCTTATTGTATTTGAAACATTGTATATGTAGAAAGTAATTTAATTAAAAGCTCATACTGCTAAATAACCATGTTAACTTTATCACATATTTGAGATACAGCAGATCCGCTGCATGGAAATTTATATCCACTTTAATTAGTCATACATTTTACCTTACAGATACAACATTTCTGCAGCTCAATATTAAATAATCAATTGCTGTAACTAGTAAAAAGTCAATGAAGTGGTAACTCTAGGATATTTCAATCAACTTCATCAAATAATGTTTAGAGAGGTAGAAATATGTTTCAAATTTCAACTTTCTATCTTTCTTAATTTATGATTTAGAATTTTTTGAAATAGTTTTTTGGCTCTGGTGTAAAGTCGTATTTTTTAAGATACGCCAAAATCGCTTTTTGCCGTCGAATTATGTATCCTAAATATTTTATATGACTGAAATGTTATGATATTAGTTTTTTTTTGTAAAATTTTAGTCACTAATGAATTCCCAAGTTACATATATCCATTCATTTATACATATTTTATTTATTTTTATAATAACAAAACATTATTATTAGCTTAAAATAATAATAGTCTAACTGTGTACTCTAACTAATTTTGGAAAATTAGAATACACAGACATTAATTTCAAGAGTTTTGTTTACTGATGCGCAACCGTGCATACGTGATAAAACAATCAAACATATATTGTTTAAAACACTGTATGTGTTTACTTTTCTATATTGACGTCTGAAAAATGCATGATGACGGATTAAGTAAGCCAGTACACCCACATTCACGTAGCCCAATAGCAATAATTCATGTTTATAAAGTTAAAATTTTGTCTGTAAACTTTATTTTCTTTGGTAAAACTCAATTTTTCCGAGTGTTTTGTCAGGCGGGGAGGCCGCGGTTCGAAGGTGTCTCAATCAGCATAAAACAAAAGAAATCAATAGTCCCCCCGACTGACAAAGAGCAAAGATTTCTTTCACAATTAAACACCCTGGGTGACAGGGGGCCGATAACTCGATGGTTTGGCTCAGCTTCGATAGAGCTTACGCTTTTTAAATTGCGAGTATTTGCGATTGTTTGCAGAATCGCGACGTGGAAAATTACGCACGGCAGTGTATGCGGATACGAGTTTTGGTATTACTTTAATGGGTGGATAAACTGCAAGTATCATTATAAATTAGCTCATCATTGATACACATCAACATCAACATCATTACACAATGATGGTGACCTTTGCTTTGCAGTGGGTTGATTATGGGCCTATTCTTTACTTTTTGCATTAAAAATTTATACGTTTCTCATTCCCATCGTTTCTAACTTGGTTGAAGTACGCTTTATAGTAAAGCGTACTCAAATAATAGTTGAGACGAGACAAGTAAAATCATATCCTAAACAGGGAAACTGGTCTTGGATCACACCGAGTGTTCTTACTGTATTTCTTATTTGGATGTGCAGAACACATGGCTCTTAAGCATAACATTTTATTGTGAAATTGAGAATAAAGAGGTAATTTAAATATATTTCCGTCTGCAACAACGAGCGAGACCTTGTTTCACGTGGATTACACCGTAGTTTTTGATAAAACACAATAGAGTTATTACACCAAGACCCACAGTCGTGCTTTCTCACCACATCTATGAAGAAATAATATTAATAATATTAAAGCTATTGTGAAAAAGAAGTGCATATAAAAGGCAATCTTGAACCAATGAGAACATAAAGAGTTAAATTACGATCATTTACGACACACTGAGAACTAAGATCGTTTAATGTTTACAATCATTAAAGGTTGATCAATATCCAGTAGTTGATTTTCAGACAGTTTGAAGCTTAAAATACTTAACACATTCAATATTGTTATGAAATCGATATGGAGAGATTAAGCCCATAGGGGTCGCTTCGTCTTTTTTCTGTCCGTCCTCTAATCCCACAATCAGCGAGTTTGCATCTGGATCAGCGTCTAATGTAGGACCGCTAGCAGAGCGTGATGTGGCATATCCGACGATTTTATTAGAAATCTATGGGAATATTCGTTAAGTATTTATTAAATTATTCCAATGGGTCAGCCATTGGAATAATTTAATAAATACTTACTGCTGCAAGATTAAACGTAGCAATATTAATACCGTAGTCACTTTATGACGTGTAGTAAAACGTACTGCTACGAAACAACGTAGCATTCGTAGTATTGTCAATACCGCGACCGTAGTGAGTTTTTGTAGCAAACCATGAAGATTTAATATTTTTTGGAATGATCGTACACATTTCATAGCTGGTGTCAGTTTTTTATAAGACATGACATGTTTCACGTACAAATAACGACTATAGGACGAAGACGAGCAGTCTATTTACAGTTTAATCTTCATTCTTCATTTCTTAAGAAGATAAACAGTTACAAAAATACATGTGACATTTAATGTCTGATTTAGACGTTGTCCTATTCGCGGCAGCTTTATTAAAATAAAATAGAATAACTATTAGTTGTATGGTTTTCATAAAATTTTCGTACATATTATATCAAGTAAGACAAAGAATTATTCCTATGTAGGTACACGCAGACTCCAATAAACTCTGCACTATGAGAAATTCTCACAAAATGAAATATCTTGTTAAAACGAATCCTTGAACAAACACTCGCTCTTTGTTCTGGTTTTGATTTACACACTGGTCTAGGAAGCTCTCGTCTGCCAACAGTGTTTCAATATTTAATAATCCGCCGGTAACGAGCCGTCGTACAGAAAAGTTTAAATGGGCACCGGATCCGCTTCAAACAATCTGCGCACTGTGCCTGCTTTGTAAATCCAGGGAAATTAAATCTGGATACCTATTATACCACATGGTACGAGTACGAATAAAGACATCATTATAATTTATGCTTCTTAATATCTGCCGGAATATTAAATGCAGACACTTTTCATTTATTAAGTTTTTATGTGACTCATGAAGTGAGAAGTTCAATGCTCAAGTGAAATCAATCCTAACGTAATATTCAAATTTAAATTAAAAATAAGAAGAAACTAAATGATATGCAATCTTTGAAAGTATTAACTAATCACATCAAAAGAATCAAAACATTCGGATAAATAAGGAATATTTTTATATTACATGATACATTAGAAACATTTTGCCTAACTAGCCAGACATTGAACAATGGTTGATACTTACATAGTTCGGTATAAAAGAAATTTCAATTCTAATTTGAGAGCTCTTTAACCTTTAAGTGGTGGGGGTCAAGCAAATTTGACTAGAGATTATTACAACTGTCCGTTAGGCGGCTGTTTGTCTTTCGTCTAATGGTCCATGCTAGCCGCATATACGACCCTAATTAATACAGGGTGAGTAAATAAACTATATTGAAACAATGTTTGGTATAATTTTGATAATAATATCGTTAAGCGTTTGATTTTCAAATTTTTTATTCGTCTTATAGTATGCTGTATCTGTGTCTCATCCAGTGTTTGTTTATTTTGGCAGTTATTTTTAACTCTCTTTATGCTTTTCAATGTAATCAACTACGTTATAAATATTTTCTGAAATAAATGTTAACTGTTTGCGTATTTAAAACAAGAACTGAATGATTAACAAGAATTGTACTTATTATTACAAACGCAAAAGTTTGTCGGGATGTATGGATGAATATTACTCTTTCACGCAACAACGACTCAACGGATCTGAATGAAATATGACGCAGTTTTAGTTTATTGGCTAGAACAACATACAGGCTACTTTTTACCCAGGCAAAAGGTCCGGTTCCCGTGGGATAATTTTAATACATAGTTTTTAAAATTCTACGCGTATTAAGTCGCGGGCAAAAGCTAATAATCAATAAAACACTAATCTATACTAATATTATAAAGCTTAAGAGTTTGTTTGTTTGTTTGTTTGTTTGAACGCGCTAGTCTCTGGAAGTATTGGTTCGAATTGAAAAATTCTTTTTGTTTTACATAGTCCATGTATCGAGGAAGGCTTTAGGCTATATACGAGTAACATCACGCTGCGACCGCTAGGAGCGAATCATCAGTGAAAAATGTTACAAAAATAATCGCGATCATAAAAACAGAAATTGACACGTACGAAGTCGCGGGGAACAGCTAGTGAAAAAATATACGGACCATAAAATATAATTATTTTGTAATTTTGGTACGTAGAGACGAAAAAACTCTTAAGTCTTCTTTTGTTTTTGTCGACTGGAAATAGATTGAGATTCTGAATAAATACATTTCAATTTATTTCATACTATCGCTATCTGTAGTACCTATAGAGATTTATAGAAATGGTCGTCAGGTTCAACAAAAAAAAAACTTAATACAACTTTTCACTTTCGATCACACATAATGTCACCAGGGTCGCATAGACCGCAGGAGTCAATAAAACCGACGAGGGCGACTCGACGTGACGACGGTCACTTTATTGCTGACCTCTGTCTACGCTCCGTGTCAATTCAGCACTTTTGTTTTACAATTTGGTTGATCTGATTAACTAAATGCCATTGACGTGATATCGACCAGTTTAAAAAAACAATTTTGTGTCAATGACTCGAAAACTCGAATACCACTTGGCAATTGGAATGAAAAAAA
This sequence comes from Anania crocealis, assembly GCA_949315895.1. NCBI lineage: Eukaryota > Metazoa > Arthropoda > Insecta > Lepidoptera > Crambidae > Anania > Anania crocealis. The sequence continues at coordinate 8,200,990 of OX438856.1, forward strand.
AAACATCGTAATTAGTCTGTATATGGTCTGTATGGTGAAAAGTCATGCTTGTCATAAATATTGATAAAAATCGTCAAATTTGACAATTTCCTCTTTTTCCGTTAGTTGCAGTCTTGAAATAAGATGAGAAATAAGTTTAAAGAACCGGAATTTTTGGGAAATACGATTCAAGTAAACGGTAGGTTTAAAAAAAAAACATTAATGAGTGGCAATATCTTTTCTAGGCTAGTAACAGTCATAGCTTTTTCCATCGCAAATCTCAAACATGTCACAAAGCTACTGTTTCGAAATGCTGACCGATCCCCTCAAGTTATAAATATCGGTGATATTTCAAAGTCGCATACATCTGGACGTCGGCTAGTGAGAAGGGGTCCGACTCTGAGTCCAGACAATTAACCGGCTCAGCTCCGCCTTTGAAGGCAAATCGAGTTTTTAATGATCCCGATTAATATTAAAAGTTTGACATATGTATTTGTTAAATTAAACTCTGAAATGTAACTAATGAATCAAAAGGATTTAGATCTATTATCTGATAATGAATGAAACGATATTCTTAAATAGATTTTATCAGTAATTTGGGAGATTTTGAAGATTACTTTTGAAGAGGCGTATTATGAGCAGATTGATAAAAAAAGATGCCACACTACATCATAGATATAGGAAAACAGGCGACATTATAAAAACATCTCTTGAACATCTGTGGATAAGAAAACGTTAACAATAAAAATATCGGCCGTTTTTCCTTCCGACAAAGTTAATCATGGTATCCAAAAATAAAAATAAAACCTTCAGGACAAGGGTGTGCAATTGTCACATTCTCCTAACACTCCCTCAGTGTCAGCCATAAAACGCAAATTTGGCAATAAAAAGAACACCCCGAAAACATCCTTCCTGGACAACGATTCAATACAATGCCCGCCATTCATTGCGGATTATTGTATTTTTCCAGCTCTCGAATAATATAAGAAAGGAATTAATGAATCTTATCGTATCGCTGAAGAAAACTGAACTTTAAACAGGCTAGGTTAGAGTTTTAAAAAGTGAAAATCGTAAGATTTGTTTGACAATAAGAGCCTAATTAGCTGTCAACGCTGGCCCAACGTGCGTTTGTCTGTTACAGAAGTGAGAATTATTCAAAAGATGTCTCCAGTGGTATTCCTTCTTTTTGTTAGCCAAATAATAGGTTCGGAGTAATGTCGCATTCTGTTTCTTTTTGTTTCAAACCGCAGCTAACGAGTCAATTATTAATGAGTTTGATTGACATTAGCACACTTTTTTTAGGATACTGATTGACAAATTACTAGTGAGGCCAATCAAAAATTAATTAGACAACTTTATGTTATATGTTATTGATACATATATTACAGTTTTATCAGTTTTTGCACAAAAACATCTATGAACTATAAAATCACAACTCAACTTGTTTGCCAAAATTTTTGAGATCATGCAATAAAACTACATTGCTTTGTACCTATGATAATGACAATAAAAAATTACCTGTTCAAATCATAGTATTACATATTTAAATAGTTTACCAGCGATACGCCCGCGGCACATGAGTAAAAATTCATGTGCCCGCGGTTCCCTTACTCACTTAAACATTTTGCGATCGCTATTTGTACAAAAACTTTGTTTCAACCCCTCTGTCAAATCATTGATTTGGATGATTCTAAAGGCAGTCTCTATCTAGAGTAATAGTTTTCAAGGTTCAACTTAAGATAGAATTTCATACAATTTGGTTAAGAAATTATTTAGTCCCAATATAAAGAATTCACCTACAGGATGAATTCTGGGCTTAAATCCATTTTATGTCCTTTCCCTTCCCGGGACACAAACTATCGGTTTAACATTACATCTGAGTAAGAAGATTACAGACAGACAAATACACTTTCGTTTTAATGGTATTACTATCCATACAGTAGCTTCAAAATTTTTATATTAATCTTTTAAATGTGCATTTATCTCTAAGAAAGGATAATACTGTCTAAATGTTGTAACAGACAATTTTTTTAATTCATAATTACCTACACTTAAAACCGATGATAGAGTTTCTTTTTCGGGGATTAGCGTACGGTGAAAAAGTGTTTCATCCCACACGCGGCAATTATGGCTCCACAAACTTTACAAATGAGCATAAATCATACAAACTACAGTTGAGCATTCAAAAACAATTACTAGGGCGTAAATTTGGGTGGTTGCCTAATTGGTATGAGATTTGCAAGTGTTTCTAATTGCGAAATTTACGGATCCAAGGCGATCAGTCACAGGCAATCAGGTTAATTAAACCATTTGTCAGCTAAATCCTTGCTAAAGTGAAAATTGGAGCTGCTTGAAAAATGCTAGCGAATCTGGTATAGCAAATTGCAAATTTTGTATTATAATATATCTTTTTCATTATTGAATTAGTTAAAATCAGAGCTCAGTTGTATTCATTATTATTAAAGTATGGTTAACATTTGTTAAAGGTTCAGGGTGTCTGACCAAGAGACAAGATGACATGAAAGTGACTTGCAAATTCGTAGTTTATAGTGGAGTGTCGCTATTAGGTTTTTGAAAATTATTAGTACCAAGCTAACGGTGACTTTCCTTTTTTCTATTAAGACGACCTAACCTGAAGTATCTAAAAATAACGCATGCATGCGTCTTTATTCTTGCAATATTTATCTTTTTGTTGTTCATAGCCACCATATTATAGAAACAAAGCATTTTTTAGGTTTTATCTTCAGTATCAAGATTATTGCTTCCGCTATACAAATGGCGTCCTTCTCAATTCGCTCATTTTTTCGTCCTAAAGGTTCGTTTTCATTAACGCGATCGGCTCACATATTTGTCATAACCTGCCCGTGTTGCCCCAGCCTTCTCTAGGTGTTTCTTTTTGGTACATTTTTAATTTGAGTTGTTGCCCTTTTTACCTTGCGCAGTGAGTCATTATTGCCCGATGGAGTGACGGAATGCGTAACATTTACATTTTTGCTGAAAAGTTTGTTGCGTTTTTGATGCTGGCTGAATATTTTTACCGTTACGGTTTTTTGAGGCATTCGACGTTATTGAATATAGGTGGGTTCGTGCTATATTTGACTCAGATAACATTTAGTTTTAATATTAACTAAATATTTGACAGTCTACTACCGAAAGAACCATTCGGCTATCCATCGATAAAAAAGCAAACGGTTTTCGCTAGTTCTCTCTTTGCATAATCAAATATTCGCGCTCAATGGAGATTCATGCCTGCGCGTCTAGACGTCGTGTACGTAGTATATCAGAGTATGTTATAGAATGTCTAATGTGACTTTATTAGGCTTTACATATGTAGTTTCTTGTTTAGCACCGCCTAAGATCTGCCAGAATTGGCATAGTTATTAGCTAAAGGGACCCTGAATGGTGTCAGTGTAGAAAATAAATCATATTTTTAGGTATGTAGATAATATACCGTGTTTGTTATGAAAATAATACAAAAACAATCAGCAGGATCCTCTTAGAATTTTCTATAAAATAAGTTAACTTAGTCCGTGATCCTGATTAAATTTACTATGAAACCACTGAAGCGTGTAAATGTATCGAGAGTAAACAGCTGATCACATTAGCGATGCATCTTCTGAAATTCCGCAGGTCTTTAACGAAATTGGTTCTAACCGTGCATAAATATCTATTAGGGGCACGGTGAGATTAATATTTTTCATTGCGAGCATTTATGTTGTGCTTAGGGATGCCAGAGTACAAATGGATGTGTTTTGTAACGATGTTACGGGTTAAATAAGGAATCATCGAAGTTAACTTGTCACCAGTAAACTATAATAAATAAATAATTTGGTAAAATGTCAACAGCATTATATGATGATTTTTTGTTATATTTTTTGATCAGGTAACTGGTAGGTAGTTTTTTCATGAAAATTAAATTCTAAACACTGTTCTTTTATAAATAATGATATTCTTACTTAAAGAGAATATTTAAAGAATAACGGTTTGCACATAGAACTTTCAGGACTTAAATATCAATAAGTTGTTAGGTAATCTAAGGAATGAAGTCGTCCATGGTTTAGCAGTAACATAGACATCGACAAACAAGGGTTGGGACCGTTAGTTAACAGGAAAATGGAGATTTTGGATTTTGTTTACATTAATTTCTTCTTGGCGAAACACCCGAGGGATTATAAAATATGCTGTTTATATGAAGACATTGTTTTCTTGTCCGTGAGTGTGTTTTTAAGCTCATAACTCCTTTGATGTCTTTTGTAATTATTGAAGATTATTATTTATGGTTTTTGGATGTTGTACTGATAATTATGATAAGTTTAAACATTAAAGTCTTTGTTATGTCTACACACCTAGAAAAACAATAAAAAGATTCAAAACCTGATAAGAGAGTTAACTAGGTACCTAAATAGGTAAATGAATAATCTAAATATATAAAAATGAAAACTGATTTAATGACTGATTGACTGACTGACTGACTGACTGACAGACATATCAACGCACAGCCCAAACTACTGGGATTTAAAATCTGAAAATTTTCATCGTGCTTCCTTTTATAGTGTAGGTGAGCACTAAGAAAGGAATTTTGGAAATTCCGCCTCTACGGGGGTAAAAAGGGCCCCATAAGTTTGTATGAAACTCCGTCAGTTTTGAAGCTAAGTCGATGAAAATTGGTATTCAGCTACCTGATTAAAAATTAAGAATGACGTCTTTCAGGATTTTTGAAAATTTAATCTTTAAGGGGATAAAAAATGGGGGCAAAATTTGTTCGGTTCCGCGTCATATCCATACTCTTTACATATTTGTACTCTGACTACTTAGTTTGTTATGACATTCAATGTGTCAATCAGAAAATAAATAGGTAATTTCTTACAAACAGAATAGTATTATTTTAGAATTTAATAATTGGCGCCGAAATGGATGAATTAACTGAATTGAAACGTGTAGAACTTTAATTAAAGGCTGCATTACAAAATTCGGCAGCCGGATACAAAACCTACGAGAAATTTCTGATTATGAATTAAAATTAGTGAGTGATCAGCTGGTGAAGTGACAAATGAACAAATTTACCAAGAATAATTTGGAAGAGATACGACTACAAATAATATTACTGATGACCCACAGTTGGAATCTGACATTGAAGAAAAAAATAACCTTCAGGGTATTACAACACAGCTTAAACTAAAACTGCAGAGTTTGAATTCGATAGCACGAAACAATTCCATGTATGCAGAAGGTACTGAGGAGCAAAGGTCGGTCACAAACAAATCTTAGGACATCTAAATTGAACTCAGTACCATTAAACAAGGACGAAACATTCAAAAACATCATTAAACGGTTGGATATGTACTTAAAACTGAACAGATATGATGATATCGATACAAGGAAATTAATACACTTCAATCATACATCTCTGAGCCCAGAATTACATCAGAAAACGTATTATATTATATTTTTGTGCTCCACGGGATCCTTGTGAGTTAGAATTTGAAGAGTTGGATAAAATTCAGTTAGTAAATTATCAACAACTCAAAATTGGTCAGATTACTAGAAGATTTAACAATGGTGTTTGACGGAACTCTTGTTTGAATATCAAACTACAAAGCTCAATTAGTGCTTCAAGAAAATGTGACACCAATTTTCATCTAGCCGCAACGTATTCCATATGCCCTGAAGGACAAAGTTGACGAAGAAATAAGGAGGCTATGTAACGAAAAGACAAAACTTGAAAATTCCTATTGGATGTCTTATCTATATGTATATTGGTACATATTCAGAAAATAAATATCGGTACATACCATAAGAATGGTATTATTTAGAACTTAATCATTTTTAGGGTTCCGTACCCAAAGGGTAAAAACGGTGGTAACAGGTAGGCACTACATTAACTAAATTAATGTAGGTACCTAATGTTGTTTTCGTAGTCAATGGTAAAGAAACCCTTCGTGCGCGAGTCCGACTTGCACTTGGCCGATTTTTGTTTATTCGGTAAAGACAAATGTTGGGAAATAGAAAAAAGTGTATAGAATTACAATGTTGTACCTTATGACATTATCAACTATACTAAGCAGTACAAAAATAATAGTAACTGGGCATAGACCCGTATCTCAGGCAGGAAAAGGTAACAGGTGTGTTGCAACAACACTAAGCAGCTGACTGGTGGATTAAATCAATATAGACTGGTAGACCACTTGACAAACTTCCATTTAGAAGATAATTTGATAAACTTCCATTTAGTAACGATTTATTTTTTCTAGGACGCACCGCTTTTGGGGGCCTGGCAAAGTTTGTATAGTGAAACTGCCTTTCTAACGCATCCAAATTATCTTTTTATTTAATATGGAGGCATATTTAAAAAAATACACTTTTAAAACATGAAAATAAAACGTTGAAAAAAAAATCACCTCACTTCATAATTCCGTGTTTTTTAACTTAGGAATAGCTACCACCACGCACCCACTAATGACCAAGCAGCAGTAATTAATGATGTTTTGCTGACATCATTTGAAGCTGAAGAAATATAAAAATTTATAGACACAGTGGTCAGTACAGTCGAATCAGTTCTCTATCCTGTCAAGTTTCTGAACACTTTTTATCCTACTGATCATCCTCTACCATTCATGCCTCGAACCCACATCCCACATGAAAGTTTTGTGAAACTACGTTAGCTTTTTGGTATAAATTTTGTTGTTTATAAGGATTTTTTCATAATTAAATATTTGAGGGGGTAAAAAATGGTTGAAAATTTTTTGGTTAATTATTTGTGTTTAACATCATATTGAGGTACTTGAAACTTCGTTTATCGATCATGAAGGGAGAATGACATAGGACTGGCTTTTTCAGAGCTCTACACCGATGCTGGTACTACACCGGTCTTCTATCTAAACGTAGTATGCAAGCAAATTGTCTTTGTAAAATCGCCTTTTTAACGCTTATGGATCGAGAAAAATGGTAACCTACTTGGTTGGAAATTAAGAATGTGGTTTTTACACAGGGCCACTTCTTCCAGGGCTCTATGCCAATGTTGATCATATTCGAATAAAGCCTTGCAAGCTGCTTTGAATGGTTTGTTGTACTACAGCGTTGACAGTTTTGAAAGTTTCAAATGATATTGTACTTCAGATTTCATGTAAATGAAAACAGATGTGGTGCGAGCTCGCTTGGACCATGGTTCGCTAGGAGAACTAACACCGGATCCCTAAATAGTTTAAATCGGCCCCTTTCATCCAACTATTGTATCAACGGGCCCCAGTAAGTCGGCAACGACGTATCGGCTCCCACTAAGTGCCCACCACCACCTCGCCCGAGATGGGCACCTTCGGCACCGTAGGCAAAGGAAGTGGAGGAAAAGAGTGGAGGAGAGGGGGGTGAGTCGTGACGAAAACTTTGTAACAGATCAAAACCCACGCGTGCGAAGCCGCGGGCATCAGCTAGTATGGATATATAATAATATTTTTTAGTAGCAGTACATTTAAAAAAATAAAAGTGTGTTGAAATGATTAAAGTTATACAATAAAAATAACAATTATAGTGTTTTTAAAATATTTTCTAGTTCCTTTCCTATTGGGTGTTTAATATTTTTAAGCTATTGCATAGCTTCTATCGCGGGCCTTGAGCGCGGGGACCGAATCCAGAAATTCCGTAACGAAAAAACCTCACGTTTCGACCGGCACAGCGGTGATACGGCTGTTCGACGAGGTGCGTGCGGTTTGACGAGGCGTTTGCCATTCGACGAAGTGGGTGCCGTTTAACTAAGTGGGTGCCGTTCGACGAAGTGGGTGCTGTTTGACGAGTGGGGTGCTGTTTGATGAGGTGGGTGCTGTTCGACGAGGTGGGTGCCGTTTAATGAGGTGGGTGCCGTTCGACGAGGTGGATGCCGTTTAACGGGTGGGGTGCTGTTTAACGAGGTGGGTACTGTTTGACGAGAGGGGTGCTGTTTTTCGAGGTGGGTGCTGTTTGACGAGAGGGGTGCTGTTTGGCGGGTACGCTGTTTAACGAGGTAAGTGCTGTTTGACAAGCGGGTGCTGTTTTACGAGGTGGGTGCTGTTTGACGGATAGGGTGCTGTTTAACGAGGTGGGTGCTGTTCGACGAGCGAGGTGCTGTTTAACGAGGTAGGTGCTGTTTGACAAGCGGGTGCTGTTTTACGAGGTGGGTGCTGTTTGACGGATAGGGTGCTGTTTAACGAGGTGGGTGCTGTTCGACGAGCGAGGTGCTGTTTAACGAGGTGGGTGCCGTTCAACGAGCGGGGTGCTGATTAACGAGGTGGGTGCTGTTCGACGAGCGAGGTGCTGTTTAACGAGGTGGGTGCCGTTCGACGAGTGGGGTGCTGATTAACGAGGTGGGTGCTGTTCGACGAGGAAAGTGCCGTTCGAGAAGTTGGGTGTTGTTTGACGAGTGGGGTGCTGTTTAACGAAGTGGGTGCTGTTTGACGAGCGGGTGCTGTTTTACGAGGTGGGTGCTGTTTGACGGATGAGGTGCTGTTTCACGAGGTGGGTGCTGTTCGACGAGCAAGGTGCTGTTTAACGAGGTGGGTGCTGTTTGACGAGTGGAGTGCTGTTTAACGAGGTGGGTGCTGTTCAACCAGCGGGGTGCTGTTTAACGAGGTGGGTGCCGTTCGACGAGCTGGGGGCGTTTGCCATTCGACGAAGTGGGTGCCGTTTAACTAAGTGGGTGCCGTTCGACGAGGCAGGTGCCGTTCGGCAAGTTGGGTGCCGTTCGACGAGGTGGATGCCGTTTGACGGGTGGGGTGCTGTTTAACGAGGTGGGTGCTGTTTGACGAGCGGGTGCTGTTTTACGAGGTGGGTGCTGTTTGACAGATGGGGTGCTGTTTAAAGAGGTGGATGCTGTTCAACGAGCAAGGTGCTGTTTAACGAGGTGGGTGCTGCTCGACGAGCGGGGTGCTGTTTAACGAGGTGGGTGCTGTTTGACGAGCGGGGTGCTGTTTAACTAGGTGGATGCTGTTTGACGAGCGGGGTGCTGTTTAACTAGGTGGGTGCTGTTTGACGGGTGGGGTGCTGTTTGACGGGTGGGGTGCTGTTTAACGAGGTAGGTGCTGTTTGACGAGCTGAGTGCTGTTTAACGAGGTGGGTGCTGTTTGACGAGCGGGTGCTGTTTTACGAGGTGGGTGCTGTTTGACAGATGGGGTGCTGTTTAAAGAGGTGGATGCTGTTCAACGAGCAAGGTGCTGTTTAACGAGGTGGGTGCTGTTCGACGAGCGGGGTGCTGTTTAACGAGGTGGGTGCTGTTTGACGAGCGGGGTGCTGTTTAACTAGGTGGATGCTGTTTGACGAGCGGGGTGCTGTTTAACTAGGTGGGTGCTGTTTGACGGGTGGGGTGCTGTTTGACGGGTGGGGTGCTGTTTAACGAGGTAGGTGCTGTTTGACGAGCTGAGTGCTGTTTAACGAGGTGGGTGCTGTTTGACGCACGCAAGCTATGCAATAGCTTTACCGCGGCAGTCTCCGAGTGCCACACGTCTTTTTCGTTTATTAATCTATCAAATAATTGTCACCTATGAACAAATTTAAACCTCTGTTTAGATATAAGTAATTGAATATCACTCTGATTTAAGAGTTAACTAAGTGCCTACAATATCCTTTATCACTTTTATCGCATGTTCCTTTTAAATTTCATAACGCGTATTTTTGGGCTCACATCCCGCCTCTACACTTACGTTCAAAGTGTAATGCGAGGAAATGATATAGCTACGGAGGTCCAAAGTCGGAGACTAGGTGAAATTCATATTGGACACGCGGGCCGCATTCAAATAGTCTAATTATAAAGATGGCGGCGACTCTACTTTTGAGGAGGTGCTCGGTTCACGCTTGGTTGGCTTCAGAAGGTAATACAAAGTTTGCTGAAGATTATAACTGGCCAGGTACATTTGGAAGTTGAAGAGTAAAAAAGTGGAGGTTGTTGTGTCTAGCGATTTTAGTTACTTCAAAAAGCAAGGCAGCAAGTAGCACCGTTAAATCGAAGTATTTGACAGATTTCACTCACGTTTATTAAGATTTTAATCAATATTTTGATTAATTTGATGGGTTACTAGATACATAATTTCATTCTGACGCACTTTTGTAGAAAAGTTTTGTTAACTCTGGAATGGATATAGAAGGCAAACTGATTAGAACAAGCTAAATGATAATTCAATCTAAGAGAGTGAAAGAGGCTGAGGTTGTCTTATCTAGCGAGCTTCTATTCTATTGAATACTTTAAAAAAGGCAATGAACTGTACTCTCAAAAATATTTTATTTCACCAATCGAGTTCAGATAAATATATTATATTTCTATTTTCTATAAAGTTTCTTTCTTATATTTCAAAATCTAACAGATACCTATCGTAAATCGAATCTTCTGTTAGGCAAGTCATGCGCGAAGCTTATGTTTTTATTATGTACACAATTTCTACTTCTAATTTGAGTCCTACAGCAACTCAATAGTTCTTTCATTTAAGAGTAATGATAAAAATATTAGTTAAGCCTGCTTTTTTTATTTCATTGCCCCGACATTTAAAAAAAAGCGTTAACTCTTCCCAGGACAAATCCCAACCGTAAGCTGAGTTAACAACGTTAGTACTTACTGCTAGAAATCTTCCTTTATATTTCTCTAAATTTAGGTTCCTGACAATCAATCGAAAAGACGTTTTATTCTTCTGAGCGTAGGTAATTTAAAGTTTAGGAATAAATTCTATGCAATCTTAAAACTTTGAATTTACCTAAAGCGAAATTAAACTCGTATTTAATTCTAACAGACTGTATCAATAAATCGGAAAGTAACGTCTTTATCGGAAGGTAAATACGCGTTTTCCCTAACTTAGTAATGGTACAGCCTGGATTAATCAGCTTACTCAACTCATCCTTATCATTTTTAACATTACCATAAAAAAACATTGAAGTTTAATAATAATACAATATGTAATATATATTTTTTTATATATTCAATGGGCTTGCTCTTGACTACATACTTAACTCTACGGTTAAGAAGAACCCTAAGATGGAGCGAGCTTTCACAGAAAGTGGCACTGGTTCTCCCACACCCAGCGGAACACAGAAAAACTGGTTGGCGCTCCTCCAGCAGGAGGGTGGTAGTATCCAGGCAACCTCTTACAAATCCTACCACCGCAGAGGGATCTATTAGCCGTCATCATTAGTTAGAAAACCAAAGATGCCGTTGCCCAGGATGGACCACTAGGAGGAGGATCCCACCACCCCAATAGTATCTCTGTAATGTATGTCATATTTATTTGCAATCCTTACTAATATTACAAATGCAAAAGTTAATCTGTCTGTCTGTTTGTTATGCGTTCATGCCTAAACTACTAAACCAATTTTAATGAAATTTGGTATAATATATTTTAAATTTTAAGAAATATAGCATGTATAATGAATATACTTATTCATGTAAAGAGAGAATATATTATTTATTATTATTTTATTAGATTTTGGGAAAAGACATAGGTTTGTGGATCGATGTCAAATAAAGATACGGTACCACAGACAGTTTTTTTGTCTTAATTAGGTACCGGGTGCTAGTTTTAACGATATCTACAAAGAAATAAAATAAAATATCTTAAAGTAACTATTTTTCTAAACTACTGAAGTCAGATTATTATAAACAAGTTTTATCAATAGTGAAAATAATTAGCACTGAAATTATAGGTCGGAAAACCTTGTTCACGTTTCTGTGACGCTTACAATTCTACGGTTTACTGACTGGCTCGACATACAATTTGTTTTTTTTACATATAATATTAATCGTTCATCATATATTGTACTTGCTATTCAGCTTACTAAAGATTAACTATTAGAAATCATTTTTTTTGTAAAGCCGTTGTTACTGAACTTGCAGGGCTGTGGTAATGGCGAAGTTCCGTTTCATTATATCGTTAGATAGGCTTAGGTCGGCCTGTGAGTTATGGTTATTTGAATTGTGCGAAACAAAATAAATTTAGTGAACGTGCTTTATAACGTTCTGCTCTTTGCATTTTTGAGTGCTTATTTCGAGTGGGATAAAAGTTTGCGTTATTTATGTGACGCCTCTAAGATTTAATGTGAAGTCAAACGGCGATAATGCGAGCCCGACTGAATATTTTGCGGCCCGTGAATGTGTAACCTTAATGCGATGTTCGATTGTTTGCGTGCTTTTGTTTTGTTTAACTGTGGAATATTTACTGTGGTGTTGTTTTGCGTTTCTCTGTGCTCATGATTATTACGTTGTATTTTCTTACAATAGACTGCTTTTACTGTTCTGACTATTTCATACAGTTAATATAGTCCAATTTTTTTTATTATAATCAATGATTACGTCATACTAACAGCTTCTCAGTGGAGCTATTGCCCGGACAGCGAAAGGTCGTGGGTTCACGTCTTTCAAAGCATTAAATTACAAGGTTAGATTAGTTCCATAATTGCCGAGTTCATGATTAGAAAACGTTTTGATAACATATTTATAAAAAAATATCTACTTTGTATCTTTTAACCTGTGAGGTTACATTACTAATTAAATGTTTCGTATGCTATGAATGACAAATACAAAATGAATAAATACTGGCATCAAATAACAAGGTCCATTTAGTAGTCATATCGGTAGTGTAACATTGCTTTATTGTCCATAAGTATATCCTCGCGTGGCGAGTTACAATTTCCCCTGTGTTACTATTCCCGTTACAATGTTACCCCCGGAATCCCGGACCGTTACTCGAGCCATTTGGTGTAACGTGCGGTTTGACTGGATTGACAGTACCGAGCTCTGTGAAGCTCCACTGGTAGCGGCGAGCAGATAACTTAATTTAATCCTTAACTAAGATATCTGAATACATTACTAAAAAAATTTTTAATACTTTATTTGATTGAACAAACAGACAAAACTACCTTATAATCTAAATAAATTTTATCTCCGAACAATTCATAATTCTAGCTTGTATTGTTACAATTTTGAAACAAAAGATAAAAAATTTAAAAGAAAGATGGGATGATTAATAATTAATGATTATTATAATTTAAAAAAATGGGTCGTTTATCTTGTGTTTTTTTGTCTGTAACAGATCATCGTAACTACTGTATAGTTATTTTATATGGTTAATAATCTAGTCAGATACCTATTGCTACTAATGTTAGAACTTAAAAACTGTTTCCTGCACTAACGTACCCGTTATCAGTAAAAACAGTTTTATTTCTTCTCTTACTTTACTTAAGTTATTTATCGTTAATATTCTGGTGGAAAATAAACAACATTTTTTATTATTATTATTATAAAAGACTCTACGAAGTGCTTACATGTCGCAATCTTTTGTAAAAAGTTGTAGCTTTGTGCCGGGAGAAAGCAAAAAAATTGCGTTATTCCGAGGACAAACTATAAGAACCTAAAATTGAAAATAAATCCAGGTCATAACTAGTTATGACCTTGCAAAGATAACTCCTAGGAGTTATCTTTGCAATGTACCTACGTTTCTTTTTGTTGTACTATTTTCTAAGAAATCTACTAATTCTAAATTATAATTATTGTTATACCATCAATGATACTATCACCAAAAGAGCAGTTTAAATCGCTACCAATGAAGCCGCGCCTCGTCAAGTCGCTTCATTTCTCTAACTACCGCAAAACTAACGATAGTTTAGGCCAAACTGATTTAATGACGCCTATTTGGGATTCAAACCGAAAGCAGTGCAATTGTTCATTTCCTTTCGACTTTGGGATGATATCCTATGGGTTGTTTGATCAAACGAAAAGTTATGAGATTAATAATAATTGCTTTTAAATTTAATTAATAATAATACTTGTAGGTATATCATTAGGTATATACAATTTTTACAAAACAACAAAAATCAATTTTAATTTTATTACATCAAATTCGCGCTATTCTACTGAAATTTATCTTGTACCTAAAGAGATTAATGAGATAGAACTGCATTGCAAAAAAAAACTGGTTGATGTTGCTATCGATACCGAATAGCTGTACATACTCGTATTACGTAGAAAACTACACATTCCACTTTCTTATACTAAATAATACTAAGAAAGAAATCAATCAAAAACAAAACTATTGCCATTTAAAAAAAATGCGAACTTTGTAATACGTTTACAATTCCTTTAAACATAATGATATAATCTATTAAATTAAATACGTAAACGTAATCTCAAAATTAACTATTCCCTACGGGCACCCAATTTATTTACGGATTATAACCTCATAATACGTAGAACAAGACATGTAGGGTCGGCTGGGAGTCGGCAGGGCCGGATTAGTTCGGGTAAAATTTGCTAGACGCCTTATACGGGCTAGTATGTAGCCAGGGACGATAGACCCTTGTACTTAAGAGGAAGTATAAGGGTATATTAGCTAAAATTTTGTCTTTAAAATATGACTGACCTGTTTTTATGTATAATGGAACACTGACAGAAACGAAGTAGAAGATCTGAAGTGCCTTGGACCAATTTTATATGAAAATGCTTAGTGAAATATCGGTAACCTTAGTTATGGTACGTGCTTGCTTTAGAATAAATATTTCTAATTTATTTAACTAAGTTTCATATTGAGACAAGGAGCTACAGAGTACGATGTAGATTCTAGAGGTATAGGGCCGCGTTTTAAAAATCGTATTTTATTACTTTGTGTCTCAGAAATAAAAACGTACAAAGGGTGCTACATTCTAGACAGACACAGTGGTTCTTAATACCTCGATCGTGAGTTATTCCAGACACAATTAAAATCAATTGTTATCGCGACAACCGGTTGTCGCTTGGGGTTTGAAGCGTTTTTAATACCACAAGATATTATTTAAAGCAATGGACTAAAAACGATAACGGCTTATCCTAAAATGGCTTTAGGATAAGCTGTTGACGGTAACGCTCCGTGGCGGGTCTAGTGGTTTAAATCCCTGGCCAAGATGTCGGGGTCTCGGGTTCGATCCCCGGGTCGGGCCTGTACCCATTATTGCTGTGGTAACTTGAATTCAATGATGGTTTCCTTTCTTTGGATGATTATAAGCTGTTACTTTACTATTTTAACAGTCGATGAAGATGAAATATGAACTTGGTGTGTTATGTTACAAAATACCATAAGGGCCAAGAGTTCACTTTAAAATAGCAAGTCCACTGTATGGTCTCGTCCCGCCCCAAACTATCTCGCGCGCGCAGTCGACACTATAATCCGCGATAAGGCCCGCACATTTACATTCAATTCTAATTTCGGAACACCCATTTCTACTCGGCTCTGATTGCCTGGTACTTGTCAACGCTGATTAAAGGCTTTGATACGGGACTTGTGTTTGGTTTACTGGATTTGTGGGTTACGGGAATGTTCATCGATTTAATAATGGTATATAGTCTCTAACGCACTGACGGTAAGTGCGCTCTTAAAGTTGTTGCTATTTTAAATAAATTTTTTTACAATATCCTTTCTTTCTTTACAACTGACTAAAATAAGAAAGTTTTATCCAATGAACCTCACTGAAATTGTCAACGTCACTTCACTCTTTAAAGTTGACCGGTTTGCTTACGTTAAAGTAAAGCATGTTTTTTTTCTATTCAAATAAAAAAAGATCGCCCAAAATGCTTATTAAATATGAAAGATATTGTTTGAATTGATTCGCTTCTTTTAGCATAAAACTTCCTAATTAAGATATCAGATATACCTGGTAATAAACTAAAGATGCTTAACATTTCGTTGATGGTGCAACTTAAAAAGAAGTGTTTACATAAAATTAAACATTCTGAGGGCAAACGGCACTTAATTGAGTTTGTTCAGGACAAAACAAAGAGCAGAAACTTTTTAAATTGAGTGTCCGTGAAGTGTTGCCAACATGTTGATCTTCTCAACTGGGACTACCTGACGTCCCAAGTTAATATTTTCTTTGGAGAAGTACGTTTTTACTTGCAAACTGGATGGTTTTAGTTTTTGTTTGAATATGTGAAATAGTGTGAGTAAACTTGAAAATTTGGTGCCATGGCATAAAATTGTCTACGTCTTGTTTTGATTGATTGTTCACCTCTATGGCAAAGATAAAAATGATTAAATGGTACATCTTTGTTTTAACATAATATATTGTAATTATTTTGTGCGTGCAATCAATATCATCTATGTCGTTTTAGTAGACTACTAAACTTAACAATGTATGGAGATTTTCACTCACCTTACCATTAGTCATTTTGGTATATTTATTATCTCGCATCAAAATGACAAACATATCAAAACACAAAAACGTAACAACCAAACTTCACAAATAAAGGATGAAGTTTTTTACTATCACCGTTATTCCTATTACACCTATGATAAAATGTTACTGGTTCCCAAATGTATCGATACAGGGGGACGATGATATTTTTCCCTTTTTTATCTAGAAAGTTTTGTTATGGTGGTTGTATGTTCGGAGGAATTTATGGCGCAGTGCGTGAGTTCGTTATACCTGTTAAAGGTATTGTAGAACTAGCGACGGTAAAATCTTTAAATATCATGATCAATTTTATGCAATGTCTCCCATGTAATAAAGTTATATACATATGTTCAAAATACAAGATAATACATCCAGATGATATTTACGCGATTAGGCGCACTGTTGCGCAGAATACGGAGTAGCAGCAGCATCATCCTGAAAACTATTTCAGATAAGTTCAATGTCCGATTCAGTCATATCTAGTCAGATTAGTGATTGGGGCAATAAAATAGGTTTTTGGTCTCAGTTTTTATTTTTTAATTATTTATTTTTTCGTTAATTTGTTTCATGTCAATAACTATAGCTTTAAATATTACTGATTCTTACCTAAATTGGATCACTGTAGTCTGAATAAATAGATGCATTATTATTATTATTAAAATAACTACCTACTAAGTAACCTCAGAAAAAAAAACAAGACGAGAATAACGCGTGAAATTTCAAAAAGTTCAATATTTTTTGGTGCTAAAAATGATCACTAACTAATAAATTAAAAATTATGGTACTTTCTGATGTTTGTTCCAACCGACAAGCACCGTTGTTTTTTTACTTTTATACTCTTCTCTTTTTAATTTAGATTTTTTGTATTTAGAAACTTTGAAGTTTACCCAATTCTTAACCTCGAGGAGAATGTCAACAAATGGATTAATTGATTGGCTTTAACTCAAGAACAAGCCTCAAGAAAAGCAAAGTAGCGAAGATTTATTGTACTTTCGCTAGCAATTAATGGCGAAAGTGAAAAATCTGCAAACTCCCCAAAGAGTCTGCCGTTTACTTTTTCTCCAAATTGGTCAAATTTTTCTTGTGAAACTTTTTGATTCAACCCCTTTCTTTGGCAATCAGGCAATTCTTACAAACGCCCCCGCAAGTTACAGACGGCTTACATGCAGAGACTACTTTTTTTGTTTAATTCATCTATCTACCTATAGGTACTATTCTATTTAGAAGTTTTTTTATAAACTTGGCTAGATAAAAAGGAAGAAGTAGAATAAACGAAAAATTTTAATGACCTCTTTATAAACGAAAATATCTAATTCAAAACTAAAAACTCAGTAGGAACGGCTTTCATTTTTGTTTTAAATTTGATAAAATACAATTATCAATATTTCCCCAGTTTCCAAGATTTTTCTTAACTACTTCAATATTATCATTCGTATTGAAGATCATAATTACATAGTAATTATGTGTAATGTTATTATTGTACTTGCAAAAAACGATACCTTTTATTCATTCAGCAACAAGGTTTAGTAGACTGGTTTCTCTGAACACCGTACCGTTCTATACAATAAAATCAGACAAACACAACAATAATGGGCGCCGCGCAAATACAATTAGGTTAATTAATGAATTAAGACCCGGTGAGTTTCTTTATCTTATTATTAATTTGTCTTAAGGCACCCGAGCCAGACGTCTTACAAACGAGAGAGAGACAAACATTTGCTAAAACTTACAGGATTACACTTAACTCGATGGAATTGGTACACCTTAACCCTTTGAGACGTTCTTGAGTATCTGTTATCGAGTTAGAACCTTTGAATAATATTTAGCAATGCGGTTAAATTTGTGAATTGCTGGATATAAGAATTATAATTGATGTGCTAGCAATTAAATTTGAGATTAGTCAAACGAACTATGGCAGTTGGGTTCTTTAATAATGCCAGCATAAGAGTCACATTGTTATTTTTTAAATATACATACATATAGAGCGAAAAAAATACAGATTTTTCATACTTTATTAAATAAATTTATACTTATTTGTGTAAGGAGGTAAAACTTAGAAGCAACATCATCGCTTCTAAAATAAATAAGAATGCATCGTAAAGCTATTTTTGTTAGAGAGTATATTAAGTCATAATAATATTACGAAGGTTAGGTAATTTCCATAATAAAATTGTTTTCATCATAACATTACTATAGGAGTAATGAACCTCTGATTTAGACGTGAGGCGCATATGACGTGCGTCTTCAAATTTTAAGACGCTAACAAATGGGTGCAAAGAAAATAGCATTAATCAGGGTCAGGATGCGATATGATTTGAATATAAAACGTTCACACTCTTAAAACGTTAAGGCATCATTCAAAAATGGTTCTTAAGTCAAAGTGTTAAGGGGAAGGTTTATGAGTGTGTTTAGGAGGTTCATGAGGTGTGACGCGGGCATGTGAGCCCGTCATTAGTCATAAGAGTTAGGGGCGAGGGGGTGGGGGGAATGCTGAACGACTGGAGACGTGACCAGAAAAGCGATGTTCTTATCGCCCGATAGCCGACATGTGCACGTGGATGCCGTGTGTTTTTTAAGATATTGCCTGAAACGCTAAGGCCAGATATATTTGCATAAAGCTATATACAGGGTGAAATTCTTCAAATTTCTGACTTCACCATAGTATTTATATACATATACGTATGTTAAAATAGGCCAGTTTCAGCTTGATATATTATTTACATTTGAAACATCATAAAGTTCTGGTCCAAATATATATTTTAGTAAATATCTTATTATTTTAATATCTTTTTCCAAATTCAACATGGAAATAAAAGTTAAAAATAAAACTTATAATTTACTTTTAACTTTTTTACAATTACATTGTTTTTACTTTTCAAAATTACATTTGGTAGACCAAAGGTTGTCTAAAAGATTTATATCTGCGATTGATGAATAATCTACCAAACATTTAGTTAATTATTAGTTGCGTTAGCTAAATTTTTGTTGTTGCGTTAATCAAACTCAAAAAAATTACACTTTAATACGTTGAATATAATTTTGTTAGCATATAGCTCTTTCATTATCAATAACGTAAACTGTCTAACACTTAAAAGTAAAGACGTCATCGCCTTAATTTTCGTCACAGCACTCCACCGCTTACCGTACCACTAAAAAGTGACGAATAAATTTCCAATAATTACATTATCGCGAAAATTCTACCGCCTCACGGCAGGCATTTTTCTTCCACCTCAGAAGCCCATAATTCCTAATGACATGCAATAACGGTACCCCAATTCTCGACATAAACCCGCCATAACAATATCGACATCAGCGAATTTTTATCCAGCAAATTTTATTTGGAATAAGTAACACTGTAATCAAAATTTTGGTAGGAGCCTGTTTATTGGCCACTCAATTTGATTTTTACGCGACACTGATTTCACTTCTTATATGTAACGTGAGTCGCGTGGGGAAAGATATTTGTTATGGACATACCTAAAAGAAAAATATTTTTTTAATAGGAAAAAATATTGAGGTAGAACAATAAAACAATATAACCACAAAAAAAGATAAATAGGACTAACGTTTTGTGTTGATACTAAAGCGGTTTTCAGTCTAATAAAGCTTGTACTTGTAAGTAGTGCTACTTTATAGAAAACTTTAGGTACCTAATTCGTCGACCCACCAAAGAAGCCGAATAACTGACTCTAAAAATTGAATCTTTAATTTACACTAACAATTTCATTGCTCAAAAATAGTTTCAAAACATTTATAAAACTGCTTTGTCTTTGAATATAATTATGAGCAGTAGTCATACGACTTACCAAATCATTTGATGAAACTCCGCTGGATTACAGGCGTAAATAAAGACTTGAATAAATTTGTTGACATAAAAAAAAATCTTGTTTGCTCAATTAGCTAGCTAGAATAGACGCCTGCTAGCGAAAAATTGTGGGCTCAAGTCCCACTTAAAGCATACATAAGTTTTTTTCAAGGAAGTGTAGGTATTTTTAATTAACACTGATAAAAACTATTTCAAACAAAAAAATTATAATTTCCTAGACTTCCTTCCCGACGCATCCATATTGAGATACCGTCTCACTGATTCAAGACATCAAAATGTATTCTACAAATCCCCAATTTGACGGTGATCTAAATAACACTGAAATCTGACCACTGCCCAGTGATGATATATTTATATTCAGTGCACTCCCGAGGGATTTCAATTGTCAAAACCTTTGCAATCCAGTTATAGGAAAAGGGTGCGGTTATTTTTATTTGACGTATCAAGGGTGGAAGGATTTGAGTGACGAATGATGTTTTCAGCTACAAATTGTGCAAAAAGTTTGACATCATAAATCTACGAGTAATAAATATCTTTTATAAGCGGTAAGATAAACCCCATAGGAGCTTTTTTTCTGTTTATCCAGTGTTACATAAAAACAGCTTACATTCTACTTAATTTTTATAGTCAAATCTTTGGAATTTAAAACTCTCCTTATGTAACGATCTAATTTACTAAAATAAAAATAAATCATTAAATAAATTAATTAATCAAATTGGTTTTAATATAAACTGAGACAAAGAGTTACAAACCACCTTGTCTGTACCCAGTCAAAATAGAAAAACTAATTATATCGTACACCCTGCTCCTTCATTATGTTTATGTGCAATAAAAAGCGTCTGTGCATGTATCCATTATTCAATAGCTTTCCAAGTTTCAAAATTCTCAAGTACCTATTTATTATATTCTCAACAAACAAGTCAAAAATTATGCCGCATACGTGCCCTCATGCCCCATAAAGACTCACGAGTTTATTTTGCAAAAAAGTGACGTAACTAACATAAATAAAAAATATCATTCATAATAAGGATATAATATGTATATTATTACTATTGATTGCTTTTGAGCCAAACCAGTCATATAAAATGGTAATGGCAACTAAGAATCGAAGTCTGGCCATAGATCTATATGTTCAAGAAACAACTTCACGTTATAATAAATGGATTAAACTAGCGAATGTCCTAAATAGTCTCACACAGGAAATTGCCTAAAGAGTTACGGAGTTCACAATCATTGTACACATAAAATATAAAATCTGATATAGACTTGCAGAACCTAAGGTCATAGGTGACTAAAAAAGGAGACAAAGCGCTAGAAAAAAAAATTGTGTCATTGCATTTTTTATTCAGCAAAGAAACCAACTGAACATGAATAGGTGCCCCAAAATATATATTTTCTGCGTTATGCCACTTTCTCAATGGATGTGCGATATAGTCATAGTCATAAAGTATAAATGGCATTCAAATGTGATGTTATTTTGCCGCCAACACACGGTAATTTATTTCCGCAGGATTCATAATTTTCTTTTATTCACTTTATGTTGATTTTCTTATACTAAGAGTGGAGTAACGATAATATTATTACAACGACCCCATGACTCATGGGCTCGGGTGTGTTATTCTTGCTATTATGGTTTAGGGGTGTCTTTAAATTGGCAGTAATTAAATAATATGTGGTAAAATGTTTGGTTTTATTTCGATGTAGAGTGGGATTCTGACAAGAGGTCTAATAACGTGGTCAATTCGGGTTCCTAATAAGGAATCACAATAAACATTTTAAGGTTGTAAGTAATGCAGAGCACCGCCTTAAATAATCCTCTATGCATAGGTAAGACGATAAGTATTATATACTTTTTGTGACACAAGTACAAACAAAACGCTTTTTGTTTTTTGAGTTTTTGGGAAAATTAAATGCTAAAATATTTAAAAATATTTTGTATATTTTGATATTTTAATACTTATTATCTTATTCTGGACTAATACGAATCCAATAACACAAAAATCATAAAAATGGTATAGCCGTTCTCGAGTTATAAGTGGTGTAAATAAAACGACTTTCTTCTAATATAGGTGTTGGCGACAAGCATCACCAACCTCTTTCGGCTTATATACTTCTAAATTTACAGAAGGTATTTTTTGATTTTAGAATAGTAAATACATAAATGTTTTGGAGAAATGTCTTAAAATTAAAAAACAGTCTGAAAATATATTTTGTACGATCAAGAGCTCTGGTTTCCTTCACCTTCGATAACACATCCTTAATAATAGGTGGAAGTACTTATTCAGATATTGTTGTATTGAGATTAATTTATCATGGAATCGGACTCAAAATTATTTTTCGAATAATTACTTTATTTGATATTTTAGCAACTTAATTGCACTTATAATATCAGTATATAAACTTGAAAAATTTTGTCTCAGGCGGGACTCGAACCCGCATCTCCTCGCAAGGAGGAGATGCGGGTTCGAGTCCCGCCTGAGACAAAATTTTTCAAGTTTATATACTGATTTCGAATAATTTTTACTAAGACTTACCTAACTGTAGAACAAAATCTAACACAATAAATTTTCTTCGTGTAATCTTCTTTGAGCTTCATTTTCTTTCTTTTCTGATCGTAGGTAAACGTTATCTGCATTTTAATAAAACGTTGCCGAGTGTTTACACATGTATCCCCGATGCAAAGTTCAAGTCGTTCAATAAAACGTCACGCGTCGTCACGCTTCCGCGCTTTAAGTAGAAAATTTACGGGTTTGCATTTTGTTGTAGCTCGGGGAAGGCGTTGAAAAGCAATGCCTCAGAGTTGTTCATTGAGAATTTTTATAGGTGGAAATGAACCAATTTTTTGCTGCTGCATAATTCTTGTGACATTATTGCTTGAGTAGCTGTTGCGCGATTTGATAAAATTTTGAAGTAGGAAGGCACCGAAGATTTTACCGGGATCATAAATTTCATTCAGATTAATTTTGTCGTTCTAGCGTAATTGAATATTAAACAAACATCCGAAATATCGCATCTATTAATAGTCTAGATTAGTAAAATAGTATGGTAATTAAAATAAATACTACATGAAATTTTCTTCATATTTATCTGATTTGATAAACATTATCATTTTGATTGTTAAATATTTTATTTTATCATACAATAATTTTATTACCTATAGTGACGCAAAAAAAAAACTATTCTCCATGGATTTAGATCCAGTAGAAATTGACTTTAGTACAGAGCAGTATTTTTTACCAATGGCCCCATACTAAGCTTAGTACATAATCATAGGCTGAAACCTTAGTTTTATTCTCTAAGATGGTTCGCAAAAAACGTAGCGTGTCAAAACGTAGTAGGAGCTTCTGTGTTTTCAGCCCCTTGATCGTTCAGCAGCGTTAAGCAGAATATTATGAGACGATAGCCGGCGCAGGTGCCGCTAAACATCAAACTTGAGAATATCTGGTCGTGTCAGTAGCGTTTTGGGTACGAACGAAACTACAATTCAAATGTAGGGGTGGCTTTGGAAATAAGAGAAATTGAATAATGAAATACAAAAAAAAAACTTATTCCGCAACTTGGAAAATTTATGCAAAGTTCAAAATATTTCAATATAAACATTTTTGGAGTTTTATTAACTGCTATCCTTATTTTTATTTTTATGCGCACATTATACGAGTCTTGAAATGAAAGATATAGATAGATATAGATATATGAAGATAATATTGTTGTACTACCAAAACAGCCCTTTAGGCAAATGGTATGTATCTCAAGAGCCGCGATAGCTAGGCAGTTGAAATTTTCACAGATTATGTATTTCTGTTACCGCAATAACAACAAATACTAAAAACAAAATAAAATAAATATTTAAGGGGATACGGAACCCTTCGTGCGTGAGTCCGACTCGCACTTGGCCGGTTTTATTATTTACTCAGCTCTCTTTTCTCCAAAAAGCATTAATATTTTTTGTACGAGTTATAAGAAAAACAACTATAATACGTTTCATGTCAAAACAATCTTGTCGCTATCAGTTGTATTCCTTAAGACACCCCGAAATAAAATACTACAAAAACAATACCGATGTAATCACACTGCATCAATCTTACGTCTATGTGTCGATTCGCCAACCTCATGTAATGTCTCGTCATCAGTTTTTGCCCGTTGATAGTTTTCCCATAAATGACCACCACGGGCGGCAATAAACCCCCTATCTCCTCAGTTTTCCAATACACTGCTCTGCGGACGTAGCGAACAATTATCTAAATAGCATCTACATTCTTACCCTTTACGTTTTATTATTACCGGTCAATTTATCCGATGTTCGCAAATCCCAGTCAGCACATCCCGATCCATGTTTGCCTGTTAGATTTGTGATAACATCGGAAATTTCGGAAACAGTGGAAATAAAACAAGGGTTTTAGAAGTTGCTAACATGAACAGTTGAGCCGCAGGTTAGTTATGGTTGTATATAAGCTGTTGGGGAGCTGAATAAATCTCCTTTTTGGATACCTATTAGTCTTACAGGTTGATATATTTCGTGAGGTACTTTAATGGTCAGTAATTATTGGAATTATGATGCTTTTAGCTATAAAGACTCTACAAATATCTAAGTTGTTAAACTTATTCTTATTAACTTATTGGTAAGTTAAGCAGATTTTTTTGTGTCTTGGCTTATGAATACTGAAAACTGCAATGATAATAGTTAAATACAGTATATAAATCGTAACATTTCACGTTTTTAGTGCGTTGATTATTTCAAACAACGTCCTTACCAAAACACGAAGATCTTCATCTTACAAAATCAATCTGGAAAACAAATGTACAGGCGCCATGAGAAAACAAAAAACAATCGTTTGTTTGTTCACACCAGATGCACACCTTTCCCAAAAGTCCCAGCAGGTGAGAAGTGTAATGATTCGTCCTTTTGCGCTTTCACGGCTGACTGTTTGTATGGTAAGGCTGTGATTAGAAACGCTCCCGAAAATATAAATTAGAAACTTTGCCTTTCATCGGAATACTGTGTAAGTAGAGTTTTGATTATTGCTTTTAATAGATGAAATCAGGTAGTTACTGGGTGAAAATTTAAGTATTTCAAGCATGTTTAAGAAGCTCTCATAGCCCAGTGCTTCTTAGTTATCAGTTTCTGTCACGAATGTTAAGCAACGCTGGAAGTGGTCACTAGTTGGATGAGTGACCGCTTGTGGCATTTTTATTTAGAGATTAGCTAGTTTTTATAAGATACGTAGTCTCGTTTCTGCCACTTTCTTGCTAAAATTTTCAGTAGGGAGGTTACCCTTTGTATTAAACAAAATTAATTTTTAAAAATTTGTTTGGTTTGACGAATGATTTTTCATGTTCTTTATTTGATATTTTAGCAACTTAATTGCACTTATAATATCAGTATATAAACTTGAAAAATTTTGTCTCAGGCAGGACTCGAACCCGCATCTCCTCGCATGCCGGGCGGGCGCCATACCATTAGGCCACCGAGACACTGCGACATGGCGCGAATTTTTCAAGCATATTCTTACGCTGTGAGCCAGCGTTGGTGTTAAGGGTGCAAACTCCTAACATTTGATGAAGCAACGCTGGCTCACAGCGTAAGAATATGCTTGAAAAATTCGCGCCGTGTCGCAGTGTCTCGGTGGCCTAATGGTATGGCGCCCGCCCGGCATGCGAGGAGATGCGGGTTCGAGTCCTGCCTGAGACAAAATTTTTCAAGTTTATATACTGATATTATAAGTGATTTTTCATGTTGCTAAAGACACAGTGTAAAGACTTCCTAAGGCCCAGCGAATATTTTATGCACCACTGATTTGCCCGAATTATGACGGTCAACTGACCACCCGTCGGGACAAACGTCCGTAATCAGATGCACAAATATTTCGCCTTTAAAGATAAAGCCCGTAGCTTTGTTGTCCTTGTTGAAGAAACAATGGTTGTTGATAGATCAAACGATGAGGCTATTGACAACGAAAGGTGATGAGTTCAGACCGAACAAATAACATCAGGTTGAATTAGCAAACATATTGCAATCTACGGTACTGAACTCTGAGCAATATTAAATTTGGTAAAAATTAGTATTATCAAAAGATTTTTTACCTTTCTGTTATATTTTTATTTATAACCAAACTTAAATAATGATTAAACCTACTTTACGAGCATTTGCTGGTGAGGATGTAGGAGTTAATCAAGCTATATATTAAGGCTTAAATAGAGCAATATTATCATTTTTCGGGCTTTTTGTGATTAGTTTTGTTATTTAGAATACAATTATTTACGACTAAAAATTTTTACACTAGACTTTCAGGACTTTCAGGTCTTCGGAAACAACCACACAATTTGTACAGATGGTTCACTTCATTAATTTCTTTGGATGATTACGGGCTAACGTATTCTATTCGTAATAGGCGAGATCGGATTGAATCTGATAAAATCCACAAATCTTCGCGCCACAATGGTCAATGTCTTGGCACAATAGGTGGTGGTTTAAATAAGTCCCCGTTGACAAACCGCCTTCCCGTCTGTACTTAATGTGCCGGACATTTGGAACTCCAACGTTTGTGCGGAACTATTGAAATAGAGGCAAGTATTGATAGAAGCGGGCGGTATAGTAATAAGTTGATTAGATACTGAATATAATGGAATGATGGAACCTCAACTTTCAGTTAGTGAATACTGTCTAAACATCTCGCTTCACCATACATGTAAACTGTTTTGTGTATCTTAAATAATTTAACGAAGGTTCAAAATACTTTGGATTTTTTTTTATTGATTAAATTAAGCCCGAAATACATATTAACATATTAAAGTCCAAAAGGAAGTCACATTTGTTTGAGTAGAATACCCGCACCTTGAGCAGTCTAGGACGCTTCAAAGTCATAGTACTGTTTATTGAAACAGAGTATTCTAATTTTCTATCGATTCTATGCTTTCATAAGTCTATGCCTCAATATTCCTTAGCCACTGTCGATTGCTGACGACCGTCCTTACATTGTCTCCAAAGGTTCGTACTCCCCATAGGGACTGGTGTTGTTATTACGTTTACGTGATAGGAAGTGGACACACTTAAATCGCTATGAAATATGCCATTTCACTCTTTCTTTAGTTGCAGTAAGTATTACAAATAAATTGTTGATGAAAGTTTAAGTAAGGAATGTTTTCATAATTGTGCTTTTAGTCCAAATTGTATTATTAAGTTAAAAAGAGTGGTAAAATGTATGTTATTAAGTGTCATAAAATAGTGAAATGCCTGAGCGCTATACTATGTACGGAAAAGGAACACTGGATCCAGCAGAAAGCTACGAGTATAAGATTTAGACATAACAGCTACTTTGTTATTGACTGGTCGTATTTGCTTTATGTAATACCCCTAAATGCTCCCTGTAGGGAACTGGGCGAGACAAAAGAATCGCTCACCCCACATTGGTCATTCAGTAATGTCCGAGCCACTATTTGTCTTCTGGATTAACTTGCTTATCGCTGCTGCACGGTTTTGGGAAAAGTACTATTACTTTTCGAAGTGAAATATCGTTTGCAAAAGCTTTAGGCTGAAAGTTTACGTAGCCTATTTTAGCTGACAAGTAAAATTAAACATGTGAAATTTGAATAATTGATGTATAGTACAATATTCTTCTTGGATTGAAAAAAATATGTTTGAAAACATTAAGCATCTATTTGTTGCCATAAATTGTAACAGAAAAATTTCATTTAAGGTGTAACGGGATTCAAACGCGAACATACCTTAATTTATTTGCTGACGTTTAAAAGTTTTGTATTTTAAATTTCAACTGCTAATATTATAATAATAAACATCTTACGTAAGTTACTAATTTAATTCATGATGTGACTCGACCAGGTATCAAGGAACCATTATCATATCATAAACATATATTCCACTGCCGGACACATGCCAGGCCAAAGAGGTTTTTTTCACTATCGCCAAGTTTGGCCTGTGGTAGAAAAGAGGCGCTGCTGCCCGTTTCATTCTGGTAGTAATCTTTTAGTCGCCTCAGGATATCAAGGAATATAATCCGAATAGTTATTGGAACTTAGTGTAGATAGTACACACCAGTAGTAAAATATGCTGGCGAAGAGGCTCCACTCTGACTAACTTTCACATAATCTTATACTATGTTGGTTGAATAATGTTTGCTCGCAAACATATAAATCCTCAACAATGAATACATGGACGTAGACAATATCGAAGGCAAACAATTAGAGGTACGTTAGTAGGGTGCCGATTAAGTTACACATATGCGGGTTAGAGGGCAACCTGACTCAGGAATATTAAGATTCATTCGGGCCCTTACACGGCAAACATCGGGCCGGTGTCTTACGATGTTTGGCTAAGGTATGTTAATTTGGTATTCACCCCAGCCGCTCGATATTAATATTATGGGACAATCCTGTGTTTCGCTGGCTGAAGAGGTTGACTTTTGCTTCTAGAATGTTCAATATTATTGTAAGTTATAGGTAGATTTTCTTTCAACATTTCCACGTGGAACTGTTAATGCTTAAGAGTGTTTGTGTCGACATTTCCAGTCGATATCTCGAGCAATATTAAACGCCACACTTGTGCCCTATTAACTATTACCAGAACAAACGTGACCGAATGAAACTACATATGAAATTTTATACCACTAGTTATACATATAAAGTGTTCCGAGTAACTGACGACATGAACTCAAGATGAAACTTTCTGATAAGTGTAAAGACAACTTAAGTCTTCTTCACGGTGCAGATTCTAATTTGCGGTAACAAACAAGGGGAGGTCTGCACTAATGTCTTTGGCCCGCCTCCGAACAGTACGCTCTCTTGACCGCCGCCCTGGGGCTCACTATTAAAGTGCTAAGAGGGGCATTATTGACCCCCTTGGGCCCTGTCAACCGAATAACTTAATGTCTTAATTGACCACCGTTTTTGCGGGTGGTTATTAAGGAGTTTATTTGATGATGATAGTGCAGATTTAGATGACATATTTTAAATCTTCAAACATAGTGTGATACTAACAAAAACTGTTAAATGATTTACATATTAGATGACGACCGAAGATAATCATAGTGTTTTTGCTTGACACCGACCTGTACTTATTGATAACTTTGAATGTTTTTTTTTTCTGAAGATAATGGGACATACAAAATGCAAATACCTGTACTCTAAATAAATACGAGTTATTTAAAAAGTGAAAGTTAGCAAATTAATTCATTAAAGCTGCTGGTGCATAAAGTTGTTATTTTGGTTTATCATCTTATATATACGAGTAGATATATAAAAATGAATCCCTATTTCCCTTGGTCATCGCATCACGCGTGAACGGCTGGGCCGATTTCGCTAATTCTTTTTTTGTTTTGTTTGTTATTGTCAGGAGAATGTTCTTATGAAAGAAAAAAATAAGAAAATTGCGCTGTAAATTTAAAAATTTAAGAAAACTTAATCACCATACTAAATTATTTGTAGTGTAACCTCATCGCTTTTGACAATTTAAACTTTTTTAATGTATGGCGTTTGACATAACATTGACGCATTCTGCGTGCGCAAATATCGTCAAATACTTGTTAAAAAATAAACAAAATTTGCACATGGCCAGTAAATAATACCTATATCGCCTGTTCCCATAGATTTTTATATTCTACGTTTAGCCTGCTGCCATTTCGGAATACCAACAAAATTATTTATATACTCGCTAGAAAAAAAAACAAAGAATGTAATGTAAATGTATTTTTTATTATACCATTTCGTAATCAATATTCATAGAACAGTTAAGACAGGACAACGTCTGTCGGGTCCGCTAGTATGTATATAAAAATGAATCCCTATTTCCCTTGGTCATCGCATCATGCGTGAACGGCCGGATCGATTTCGCTAATTCTCATTCGTCAGAAAAATGTTCTTATGAAAGAAAAAAAAAAGAAAATTGCTTGGAGAACTAGAAAATTCAAGAAAACCTTATCACTATACTAAATTATTTGTAATTTAACATTATCGCTTTTGACAATTTTTTTTTTTTTAATGTATGGCGTTTGACATAACATTGACAAAATGCGTGCTGCAAATCTGCAAATATCGTCAAATAGGGGGTTAAAAAACTGAATTTTGCACATGGCTAATTTCGCCTGTTACCGTGTCGGAATACCAACAAAGCTATTTATATACCCACCAGAAAACAAAAACAAAGAATGTTGTGTATCATGAAGCATAATAATAATAAACTATTTATAACATTTGTTTTATACTATTTCGTTATCAATATTTATAGTTAAAGACAGGACAACGTCTATCAGGTCCGCTAGTTAATATGAAAATAGGTTCACTAAATAACAAAGTTAAGTTAACCGTTTAGATTGCACAGGCTTTTGTAATTCCCAAAAAGCGAAACTTATAAGAACCTCAATAAAACTCTCTAATTCTTACCTTAAAGTCTGTTCTCTCCAAATTAAACACACATCTCAGTTTTTACGGTTCATCGCCTTTATTCTGAGGATTCCCCTTTTCTCCTCGTGCTCAACTGTCGTGACGAATCGCACTCGTAAACTCCACACTTACATGTAACTTGAGAACTCTTGCACAATTAAACGTAATGATTATTGCTTGGCATGTTTATAAGAAGGGAGGTGTTCTTTATTTGGTATCTTAACAAGAGCGAAGAATTGTGGGATTTTCATCTACATGTTCTTATTTCAAATGTTTTGGCTTGCTAATGCAAGGTTCCTCGATAATTCAAACGTAATGTTATGTCAATGACATTAGGCGTAATTAGGTTTACACTGATCTGATACGTGGTCACAGGCTTTCTGATTTTTGTTTTAAGTAAATCTCTTGGTTGTAATTTGTTACTGATATCTTGTTTAGCTATCGTCAAAAAGATAAAACAATACAAAACTTTATAACTCTATAATATTGTAACACGTCGTTACATTTTTGCATTTATTTTGTTTTAACAGCTCGTGCGCAGCTAAGGATTTTTACTGATAACGCCATCTATCCGGCTGATGGAACACTATAGGCGCAACTTTGTGTCTGTCATCCCACAATTCCTTTCTTTATCTAATAATTTGAATGTTATTTTTTTTATATTATTACATTAATAGGCAAATGTCTATTTATGTTGACGTTTTTATGTAGTTTTCTACTATTTTCAGGGCTGAGTAGTTTCCTGCGTTGTTTGGCTTTATGTGTCAAGTTTAACTTTTGGTTCCAAGTCGTGACATGAAACGAAGAAAAAAAAAAGTTACTTGTCATAGAGGGGAGAAGTTTGATTACTATAAAAGCGGACGCCATTTCGTGGCCAGCTCTTCTTTTTCACATTTTTTATTTGGTCTTCAAGATTACTATCTTGATGGTGCGCAAGCGTGCCAATATATTAACATGCATGTAGAAGCCAAAATGCTTCATTTGTGTTAAGTAAATCTATTTTCTCTTCAATTTGTCTCCTCATGGTAAGCATCTATAAATGTCTTTTCCAAGACTTTGTTCTCTTTTCTAAGAGGTTGTGAACCTTTAATTGTGTGTTGTTTCATCTTTCAGGACTAACATTTTTTTTTACTTTCCCTTGATGGATAAATTTACGTGATGCATCGCCTCATCTTGGTGATTGTTGCTGCATTTTTATGGGTAAGCATGTTTGATTCTTTTCACCACGTGTATCTGCCTATGCCCACGTGTGGACAACGTGCTAGCGAATGTCTTCATCTCACCCTGCTGTAAATGCACCTGCGGTCATGTCTAAAGTGCTGTGCTAGTGCACGTTTTCCTTTCACATACCATCTGCTCATGCCCACGTGCGCTCCCTAAGAGCATGTGGCTTTGTCACCGCTGTACTCATGCTTGTGTGTACCTTCCAGGCTTGAAATATCGCCCTCCTCGCTCCTAGCTACTAGGACATATACCTGCGTCCTGCGCGCATGTGAGAATCTCTGCTCCAGGGACGGCGGGATATGTGTGTTTCTCCACGGTGACGTTATAATTTACTATCGGTGACATGATCTAATAACATGCTACTAGGTATTTATGAACATTTATTCTTTTGATAGTTTTCATGCATTGGTGATACTCCTCAGCTCATGGGTTAGGCCAACCTTAATTCTAGTTACTTGTGAGTGATGGAACGCCTGCTTCTAAGCTTTCCTTCACTGTATCTAAGACTAAGTTTAAGTACAGAACTTTTGTTTAGATGCATAGTCATAATTTATTCTTAAACTAATATACCTACTTAAGTCTATTCTATATAGCTTAAATTTTATGTTGCTGATATCTATGTAGAGTGTAATGCACATTTAAATAATATATTGGGAGACAAATTGAAAATAACTTGTTTTCTTTTCTATCTTTAACTAACTCTTTCTTGCTTCTGAGTTAAAGCAAGTGGCGCCCTCCACAGTTTCTTAGTACAATTCTCCGAGCGCTGAAGAAGAACCCACGAGCTCATATCTCTAAAAACACACCCAACATCTTAGCTTGTTTCAATATATGTATATATGATATAACCTAAGGCTGGAAAGGACGACTCAATTCTCTAATAAATATAACCTTAGAATAATCATTATAAGTAAAATTTGTTATTATCGTACTACATTTGAGACAGCTTACTTTTAAGACTCTATCATATCGTGGGAAAATGAGCAGATCGTCATCTAACCCAAAGAGATGGCCGAGGCCAATTTTGAAAAACGACCCATTAAAACCGGCCCTATTTCTCGCTGACAGAAAACAAACAGTGCTCGTACTGTTTTCCTTTAATTAGCATATCACTGTTGTCTTGCGCTCTGTTCTTCATTTCCATATGGAAAAACCGGCTAAGCGGGACTTGTTAAGGTTTCTAGAGTTCCTTATGTAAATTTAATTTAATTTAATCTAGACTAAATTGAAGGGACAATTATAAAATAGGAAGAGTCACACAAATAAAGTTGTTTTACCAAAAAATATTTTGTTTTTATTTAAGTGCAAAAAAATCAACTACACATTTTTTTATTTTTACTAGCATTATGACTGCTAAAAATAGGTTAAAACACATAAACCGATTCATTTTACTCGTTGGTCAATCAGAATAAAATGTTTCTTTTGGATATTGGAGATATATTATACCAAAAAGATCGAAGAAACTCCGCTGGCTTACAGCGTATAAAGTCTTAAATATATAGATGTCAATACTAAACAAAAAAAAACATGCTCCAACTATAAAGCTACGAAGGGTTATCTATTGGTTGCCCGAAAAATATATGCCATAATATTCATATGCACGAATATATTTTTATACCTTACCAAACCAAACCTAAACCTATTGACCGTTTAGTTTAAACCGATTTTATGTTTTTTTTATAAATATAGTATGATTATAATATTAAAATTGATTTTATTTCTAATACCTACTTATCACTATAATCAGTCCAAGTCGCTTCCGTACAAATTTAACCTAACGCCTTTGTCCTAAGAAGCGATTGGCTTTCTGGCACTTCGCCGGCCGCTGCCGCGGCACACTCGCTTCTCTCGCTCGGCTCGTGCGTTGTCTTTCATGTTTCTAACCTAACCTAACCTATTTTTTTTAATAATTATTTTAACCTATTTTACAAGCAATTTCGGTGGGAAATGATGGTATGGCATGTGATAATTACGGCTTACTATGATTATAAACAAACGATGTTATGGAAATTGATTTTATGGGAAACAATGATTATAACAAATGATGTTATGGAAATTTACTTTATGGGAAACAAAGTTTCTAGCACGTGGCTAATATAGTAAACAATGAGTATGACATATAAAATTATGAGAAACAATGATATGTCTGGTGACTATTATAGCAAATAAAATTCGGGCAAATGAAATTCTGGCAAGTGGAGGTATACCGCTACGAAGAAATGTTTTTCTTCGTAGCTTTATAGTTGGAGCAATCGCCCGGCAAGCGGAATGTTGTCGGTTTGAGTCACACTTTTTTATTTTAAGATCTATTTTCATGGTAAGTTAGTTATTTAGTTTAATGTTCCCATCCCCATTAGCAAATGATTTTTACTAGCGAATGATTTTTAATAAAAGATGCATCATATGAAAATCCTTCATTAATTACTCAACAATTTCAGATTTTCCGATTTCTTCGTGAACCCTACAAGCGATGTGAATATCACCCCAGTGTGGTACAATTCGCAATATGCCGCCGGAACGTCGCAAGAAGCCCTAAAATTATACAGGATGGCATTAATTTGCCATATTAATTTCGCCGTAAAACTCTGCTCGCGACATGTACCCGTGGGGAGTTGGAAGTTGGGTGTCCCAAGCGGCCGGTTGTTCACACAATCGTGTTACAACCGTTATGGGCCTAGAGCTATTGAAGGGAAATACCTTGGATGTGTTGTGTTATAGCTAATAAAGGAGTAAAACCCTCGGCTGAAACATTGTTTCGTTATTGTCTGGTATAACGCTGCACGTGAGTTATGTTTAAACTTATTTTTAGACCTTTATTCAATTTGAATATAAAAAGTCAAGTATCAAAATTGATATAAAAACTAATATAACGTTTACACCTGAGGTGATGAGAGAAACCGGGTATTATGTGCTGTGGAGTTCAATTGGAAAAGCCTATGTACTTAATTCATGGTTCGCTGATAATTATGGAGAAAATCCTTAATGATGTAAGAAATAAAGTAACGGCCTTTAATTATAGACTTTAACTTTAATCATCCCATGCAGGACAGAGGCCTTCATTATTGAATTCAAGTTTCCTCAGCAATACAAGGAATCTAAAATGAGTTATTACATGAACTCGAAATCTTCATTTTAAAAGACATTGCTGACAACATATTGCAGGTATTTTTTTCCACAATGATAATTGATGAAGACCCGCTTGCCGCTGCAAATGGTTAACCACTTCTTTAACAAAGCGATCCATCAGGCTCGATAGCCTAAGGCGGGATCATTTTTAACGTCATTGTCGAAGTGTCCGGTGATACCGAAGAGAGGGGACTAGAGTGTTAATCAAATTGGAAGTTTGTTGTGGTCACATAGTGTACCTTGCTGGTTTGTGCCAGTTTAGAAACCTTTTGAGATAGCTGGTTTTTTTTAAAATAAATAATGGGCTTGCTCTTGACTACACATACTAAACTATACGGTTAAGAAGAAGCCTAAAATGGGAGAACTGGTTCTCCCACACAACAGCGGAACACAGAAAAACTGTTTGGCGCTGGACTCCGGCAGGAGGGTGGTAGCATCCAGGCAGCCTCTTACGAAGCCAACCACCGCAGGGGGATCTGTTAGCCGTCATCATTGGTTAGAAATCCAAAGATGCCTAGGGGTGGGCCACTAGGAGGTAGATCCCACCACCCCAAAGATCAAAGAATTCTAAGATCTTAACTTTACCTTCACTTCATTTTAAAACGTTCTCGATATATAAATAAAACTAATGTTGAAGTAATGTCCCGCCCAATTTTTTTAAAGTTGTTCTGCACTGTTGGACAGCTGTCCCAGGAAAATTAATCTTGTACAACTTTGAGTTCACAAGCATTACCTACGGTCCAAATTAATACCAGGTCCTACTCGACGTGATGCGTCCTTCAAGCCATTGAACATTTCGATGAGTTCTTACAATGTACTTCAAACATGAAGTAGTATGTGGTGTGATGTTGGTTTAGACCTGACCTGCATAAAAAACCTTTTCCCATGCAAGACACTCGGATTCGAAGGTAATAGTTGCAGATCACCTCCCAATATGGTCCGCCATAATTCATCCCGTCTATTTTGGGCTATCTAAGCCCGTGATAAGCGTTTTCTCATGACTTGCATATTTGAATCGAAGACTGCAGGGCCGGAACCAGAAAAAATTTGGGGATTCTTATTTTTTATATTTTTTTACTATCATGTCACGGTAAACACTTACTAGTGAAAGACAACTAAGTACAACTAAATCTTAAAATAGCAAAAGATATATTTTCTCTGTCAATGTTTTTTGATTGGTAACAAAATTTTTAAAATTTGGTCAAAGAATTTTAAGATCAGGTTGAATTATCAGTACTTGTTTTGATCTAGAAAAATATTGAACAGCATATAATGTTTATGGGAGATACTTAATAAACCTCTTTCAATTCAAACCGAGAATGTTTAATCCAAAGGTGGTCGATATATTTAAGATTTGGTTCTTGTTGGAAAAATTACTAAATTGCCTGATTTTGACTTTGACTCGGTTGCAATCGCCTTACAAACCTCACATAATACTATAATTTTGCACGTACTCAAAATGTATAATGCATGGAACTCTATCGTACGTCCCTGTTACTTTTCGTATAGGGGTGAGCGACCACGCGTGAGGCTCGCGATCGACATGTTTATCGCTTTAATATAAAATAAAGGGAACTGTATCGATAGATGAGAAACGCCGACATGTGATCCAAGACGGGAAATTGTATTTTCTTTTGTAGGGAAACGCTTATGATGTGGGAGCTCGAATTTGCATGCGAATTTGTTTTAGGAGAAATTCGGATTTCTTAAAAAAAATTGTTATTCGAATTAAAATCTTATTTTTCATGAAAAACACCAAGATCAATACAGAATGCATTTGTTATTTATGTTTTTGCTTAACTTTCACAGGGTGGACTGATTTCGATATAAAGTATTTTATCATATATGATAAAAAAATATATGACAACAGATGTAAGAAAGTGGGGGTCAAAAGATTATGTACCGGCTTCAAGTAGAGCCATGGCAATTTTTTTGATCTTTTATCGGTTTAATTTAATAGTTAGCAATTGGTAACTAGTAATATTACCTCAGAATTACTAACATTTTATTATCTTCAATACTCTAACGCGATTCGTTGCCACTACCAACTACATTGGTTACTAACTAACTAAGAGTTTAGTATTACCATACATAATATTTATTCACATATCACACTTGAAGAATCCCACCCACTGCGGAAGGGCGCGTGGTGAATAATTTTATTTGTTTATAATTTTAATAACTCCCCACCGTACACAACCCTCAGGGGTGTGCATACATTTTTCATGTTTCGTATACAATAAGGAATATTGTCACTTTAGAATTTGCAGTGAAAGTGCGGGGCAATATTTATAGATTATCCCGGATTTGCCACTTGAAATATATGGGAGTTAGGACATAAACATATTTTTAGATGGCACAAGAATGGGTTATTCAAAACGTAGTGTTGTTTATGTGAAATAGTTTGGTACAATTTTTGTAATTCTGCTTTTAAAATAATATGAAAACAGAGAAAAAATAACAAAAAATGATGAACGTTTAAATTAAGGTAAATTAAGGTACTTATGGAAAAAAATGTTTTAGTACCTAGCGTTCAACGTTCTATACATCTTTATTTCCAACTCTCTGAACATCGGCTTTGGTTCAGTTATGTACACCTAAAAATACACATACGTTGTAAACCATGGAACAGTTAAAAAAACAGGACCCTGCTTCTATTTTCAAATGTTCATTGTAACGCAAAGTCAACGCGCAAGATTTGAATTCCAAATTCGAAGTTGCGGTGTTCGATTCACCTTTGTGTTTTTCTTCTTATTGTTTATCTTCTTTCTTTTATTTTGTTATTGGCAGGGTGAAATGTTTGTTTATGCATATGGAACCAGATTTTTGTCAGGCGTTGAGATTTATTGAAACGTTTGGAAAAATCATATTTTTTAAGAAACTATCTTAAGAATCATTGTTTTGTTCACGAGAAAGAGTCTTCGTGATGTCAAGTCAGATATTTGTTGTTGTTAATGTCCCTTATATTTATTGTTAATAACGTCATTTCCTATCCTAGAACATAAGCTTGTCAGACTACGCTTAAACATTTTTACTGCCTATTTTATAAACTGTGAACAGTGAACTCGTTCTATTAATAAATGGATTTAAATATTTTTTTTACCGACTAAAAAATAATTACTTATATCAAGCACTCAATGCTTCTTAGGGCCTTATCATACTAGCGGTTTGGGAGCGGTTGCGGACCGGAGCGGGTGCGCGGCGAATGCGTTGCGAATACGCCGCAGCTGCGCAGGGAATGCGTCGCGGAAGCGTGGCAGATTCGCAACGTTTTCATCGCGTATTTGTAGCGGGTTAACGACGTTCAATACAGTCAGTAACAAAATGGATTCCGACGAGGAAACTCTGCTATTAGCTTTGTTACTTCGAAGACGCCGGAGAAGAAAACGAAAACATCAACGCATTTGGGAGGATCCATTATCAATTATCATCGTTGAAGTGGCAGTGGGCGGGACACATAGCGCGGAGAACCGATGGCCGTTGGGGCGGAAAGTTTCTCGAATGGCGACCACGTACCGGACGACGTTCCGTGGGCAGGCCCCCTACAAGGTGGACCGACGATCTGATCAAGGTCGCGGGAAGCCGCTGGATGCGGACAGCACAGGACCGATCGTTGTGGAGATCCTTGGGGGAGGCCTATGCCCAGCAGTGGGCGTCGTTCGGCTGATATGATGATGATGATGATGATTATCAATTAATCGAATGCAAGAGAGCGACTACTATGTGTTGTTTTGCAAAACGAATAAAAAATAATCAGGTCAACTGATAGGCGATTTTGTATAGGGAGGTGTTTTTTTTTGCAATTTTGGTGTTGGTCTTATAGTAAAAGAGGTTGTATTTGAGCACCAGAATTAGCCCTTACAGATGTTCGTTTATTATGTTATACCTTGTATACACATAGTTATTTAATAAATCGATACGTAAATATACTAGGTATCTATAGAAAGTAATAAGTTGTAGGTGAATATCTAACAGATGGCGCTAAGCTCGCATTAGAAGTTCGGGTGACATTAAAAACTATGTAGAGGGCTCTCTATTTCCAGGGTATTACTTTACTCTATGGGACTGACGTTTGAACGAGACTGTACAAAATGGCGTCTACGGTGCTATTCGCAGCGGTTACGTTGCGCGTCCGCAACAAATTCGCTGCGTGCCCGCTCCGCTCCGCAGCCGCATTCGGACCGCTAGTATGATAAGGCCCTTAGTGTTCAGTCTCTGTCACTAATGTTAAGTTACGCTGGGAGCTGTCACTAGTTGGATGGGTGACCGTTTGTGGCATCATACCATCAGCGCTTCCGTGCTACGGAGGGCATGTTAAGCCATCGACTGTTATCACGAGATGGCAGTCGTTAAGCCCTATTGGAGGACTTCGGGTGGCTTGAGACACCTCCAACGGCGGGATGATGTTACCACTTCGTCGCCCTTGCCGTCCACCAACCCGCCTTAGACCAGCGTGGTGGAACTAAGGCCTTAACCCCTCTCCATAAATAGGAGAGAGACCCGTGCTCAACAGTGAGCGAAATGGGTTGTTACTTTACTTTAACTTGAGTAATACCAGCTATCTGTAGGATATAAGTCTTATTTAAATTATTGAACAAAGTTGTATCCTTAAAGGTAAAAATAGGTTTAGCAGCCCTCAAAAATAAAAATAAAGTCAAGCAATGCACGTAAAAGGCCACCAATTTTGGTGACTAAATGTTTTTATGATTTTGTTGGATTGTTGTTGTTTCGGACCAAAGGTTTTAATTCTAAGTTTATGGAAATTTTTTCATATGTTGTTTCTTTACAAAGCTGTTTAACAGCCAGCGAACAAATAAACAAAACCAACTCGTGGAGCCCCAGGGAACTCGAGTACTTTCCCTTATGCTAAGTGCGTAAGTACCAGGAATGCAGAAACAGCGAGCGGTCACCCTTGTTGTCTTAGTAAGCGCAGGTCATAGGCAACTTAGCTCCAACAGAAGCCACAGTAAAGTTGACTGCATTCATGTCAAAGTTTTGCTCAGTAGCCACCTAACACATTTCCAAATAATAAAAAACAAAATACTGTTTTATAATGTATATAAATGTTTTATATACGGGGTGTTAGGTATATGATAACAAGCCAGCCAGAAACCAGCCTACGAAACATACCAATGCCTATAAATACTATCACCGTTTTAAAAAAAATATATATACAATTTCGAATCAAAAAAATTTGATTTATATGAAAAAAAAAAATTCTGTCTTCACTATACTATTATTACGTATATGTTAACAAAGGCTTGTTTTGGCTTGTTATACCTTTTACCTAACACCCTGCATAGCTTTACAATAATAATAAATGTTTATTTCAAATATTACCAGCGTAAGATTACACTATAAAGTTAAGAACAGGATGACATG
The DNA here is from genome assembly GCA_949315895.1 of Anania crocealis. Taxonomy (NCBI): domain Eukaryota; kingdom Metazoa; phylum Arthropoda; class Insecta; order Lepidoptera; family Crambidae; genus Anania; species Anania crocealis. Next base: position 8,241,062 of record OX438856.1, read on the forward strand.
ATTAGGAATGACATTTTTATTATCAATAATATTTAAAAATAAGTATTCGTTTAAATATAATATCATAGATTGAGATACTTCATCAACATTATAGACAAGATTTGACACAAAAGCAAGCATGCATTCTTTCCATATTACATTGACTGTGCAATAAGTTATCTATTTTTGTTATCAAACTGGCATCATTTGTTGCATTAATGAAACTATCGTTGGTATAAGCATAAATAAATAAATGGAGCTATCAATTTTTAGTCGGCGGTTCATAAATGGCTCACAAATGCGGTGTCTATTAACCCTGTAGTAACCTGTGACGCAGGTCAAGTAAACACCATAATGGATTCCGCTCCGTAAATTATCATCTTGCGGATATTGAATATATTAAGGCAATATCACAGATGCAAAGCGATGTATTTGTGTAATTGCTGATCTAAGAAGCCCGGATTCTGTTATGGTAGGGGATGTGACCGCCGCTTAATTCATAGGCAGGAATAACAACTATGATTTGGGAGTATTAATTAATTTGGTAGGTTTGTTATGACTGTCATTACTTGTGTTTGTTGTCTTAATATTGAACGGTCTTACCCCCGTATTTATAAAGAAGTAATTACTTATTGCTTAAGAAAGTCATAACTTAAAGTGTTCATACCTAGTGCTTAAGTGAAAGAAATTGGTCACCATTGATAGTCATATTATTTGCCTGAAAATGCTAACTTTTGGTAGTTATAACCTCTAGTAATTTCTTGATTAAGGCATACAAATTGTCTCTCAAGTAATTACTTGTAGTCAAGTAATTACTTTTACTTGTTTATAAATACGGGTGTTAGTCTTGTTAGTGTAGAGAACTAGGTAGTCATCATAATCATCTCAGCCGAAAGAAGCCCACGGCTGGACATAAGCCTCCTTCAGGTATACTTAGAGCAATGAAATTTTACGTCTACGTATTCTATTCTTATTATGTCACTGTTACAAAGATAAAAAGGTAACACAATCTTAAATCTGCAATGATAACGAAATTTTCAAATACTCCTATTTATGCTTCTTGCATACCTCCCTTATGCTCAACCCTTAAATATTTAAATCAAAAAGATATAATTTTACTCAGAGGAAGTATATACCAACATAATGTGGATCAAAATTGAAAGTCGAGAAATGCAGATATTAAAATGTAAAAGTAATAACTATTCCCTATAATTGCAGCGTCTCTACCTCCACAGAATAATTAAGCACAAAAGGAAGGTAATTAGCTTCGAAATCAAAGCCACGGCCCCAAAGACGTCCAAGCAATAATGACAAGATAAGAAGATACAGAAATCCCGCTCAGACTTAAAAAAACTATTTTTGAGAACTATTTATAAAGTTGTTTATAGCGGTATAAATAGGGTATCAAAAGGTAGGGTAAGTAACCGGTATGACAGTAAGTACAATAGAATATCCGCTGTAAAAGAAAATACAACAAATTACAAAAACACAACATACAAAATACAAAAACAAAATACAAAAACACAACAGACGAACATAGATCCTCATCCTATTTTTTTGAGTCTGTTAAAAAGGAAAAAACACTTATAATTAAAAAAACCTCGAGTTAAGTCCCACCCAACCAACTCCCACCCAACTGGGTGGGATTGCAAATTGGTTTGTTTTTATTGGCAGTTTCTTACTTGGAGTCGAAATAATTAAATTAAAAAAAAGAAAATTATACAAAAAAAAATTGCTTGTTGATCATTTGAAAGAATGTACCTATTTATATATGTTAAATTTTTAAACCATTTACGTTATGGTTGTCGTTGTTTCAGGGTTTGGGTTTTGGTTTGGTTTGACTTTTGGATTGGTCTGGATGAAATAAAAAAATGTTTTTAATTTCTTTCTTGCTAAAGATATCAGAACCTGTTATAATAAATCGTTGTTGCTAAAGTACAAGTAGTATGTAGCGGGCTTACTACATAGTCAATGTTTGTGCCGAAGACCACGCAATAATGGAGGAGATGAACCAGACTCGGCCGCGTCTTGAATATTAATAGGCCAAGGAAATGGATTAAAAATTCCATGTCTCCGTCGCCCATCGCGATCTCTTGTTGTCAAACAACTTTTTTTCAAACGTTCCTCACCTAATTTGCATTATTTTTTCAACGGTCCCCGGCGAATTTAATGAATTTTATGGAAAGGTTTTGATAACTTCGTTTTTTGCGCGCCAATAAAATCAAACCTCAAAAGTATTGTAGAGTATTTTTTATGATCAGCGCGATGATGTGCTTTTTACATTTAAATTGTTTGCAAAAGGTAGTAACATAAGTATAAATTTAAGTTCTCTACATGACTTTTTATGCGAAATCAAATTTTATAGGTATAATAAAGATTACTACACCTAAGTACCTACTTAATAAAATTTTATTTATGTGTGTTTATTAGTAGACACTGATGCATGCAAATAAACTCTCATCACAGGAGTAATAATAAAAAAAACAGCTTTCCATGCCGACTGATCGAGAAACTTTAGTAAAAGAACATACCTATCCGCAATATTTAAGATTCACTTTTCTGGGCAGTCTGCTTTGGGTCCGTCGGGGATTTATAAAGGTTATTGAAATGTACCTTATTGTATTTTATGGAATGATATGATACGGGACTTGGAATCCTGAAATAAATTATTTTATGTATTTAGTATGAAACTAACGACTTTTCACCATTAGTCCAATAATGTAATTTGTTCGTAAACGTCAGTGAAAATAGGTCACTACACTATTTCCTCACTTTTTAGGATCCTGTATATTATAGGATACAATTATTAACTTACTAGCTTTTAGCCCGCGGCTCTGCCCGCGTAAACTTCACGTTATATCGCATAGGTATCCCACCGATATCGGCAGTATCCCATTAGTGGGCACAGGTGCAGTAATTATTGGGATACAAAATAGCATCTACTTTCTTAAGGTCTTTTCTATTTTTGTATCAAATTTCATCAAAATCGATTCAGTAGTTTCCGTGTAACAGTGTAACGAACCAACTCACATATACAATTTTTACCTTGCTATTATTATATTATTTACGAAAATGTTTAATAAATAAACAAGTGAACAATAACTATTCCAACTAAGCTCTAGTAGTCGCCGTAAATGAAAAAAGTCCCCGCTATATTCTAAGTGGAGGTGCGAATTTTTGCAGAATCTCCTTAAAAGGTATTACGAAGCGTAACAAAATTTAACGGATATTAAAAAGTTTAAGTCGCCACGGCGGAGTTAATATTGACGGGCGTAGCAGATGGGAAGAAAGGGTTCCACGAAAGAATCCAAACGGTGACAAAAAGGCGTAAAGAGGGGGGCAAAGTTACTTATGCGGCGTAGAAAAGAGGCCAAGAATTAGCAAAAATAAAAGGTGACGCCCGCTGTTTACGCTTTGGCGAGGGGACCCTTAATTAAAGGCTTTCTTGGACTTTTCGCGATGCAATTTGGGCGAAAGACAAGAATTATTTTTATTGAAGTCATCACTAATTTCGGAAGAATGGCGGGGTGAGAACGGACCTTTTGTTTTGGCTAAATGCGCGCCAAATTGCGCGGTTTTTGGCGATTTTGATAATTGCTCGACGTGATTACCGATGACTTTGAATCGGTGGTGATTTTTTCTATTGTCGCCACTCCGATTTACTTAAAATTAAATGCGCCTATGTATTTTTTGTCAAAACGTGTTTGACTGAAACCACTAGATTTCAAATAAGCATAAAAATGTTGGATTTTATATCCAAATATTTTATTGAAACGTCTTTCTATTGAAAGTTAGCCTGCAACACTTTCCACCATAATTACTAATTATACCTATAGTGAAAATGATAAGTTGAATAAGCTTAATCCCCGACTCCCTCACTTGATTGTAACGAAGGATTTATTAACACATATAGGTCGCTTTTATGAACAGTTTCTAATTTTATGTTGTTTCTTTTCTGGCGTTTCGAACCCGCGAGCCCCGAACGATGTAAATTTTCGTGGTCACGAGCATTGATTAAGGATTAAGTAATGGTCACGGGTACACAAAGATGTTATTGTCATACAAATAATTATAATATTTTTTACCAACATAGCCCGCCGACTCACTGAGTTAAAGTCGCATTAGGCAGACCATATCGCTAACAGACAGAACAGACAATCGTTGAGAAAGAAAGATTCTTTAATAGCAGTCTCGCACTGAAAGATCTGATAGTCGACTTGGTTAGTTAAGGAAGCAGTTCAATGCTTTAATCAGTTTTTAGAAGGAACCTAGAACTAGCAGTGAAATTATAAAGAGGGAGAAGATTTTCTTTCTACCAACATAGTTGTTAATAGATAAGCCGAACTTCTGTGATACTCCCATACATATTTTATATTTCTATGGATACTCCTAAACCTACAATTAGATTGTAAGTATTGGTCTACCATTTCTGCCATTGATGGATCTAGCACCCACACGGTAATAATAAATTTTGTTTCATGTGTGAAGTTTCCGCCTTAACGAAAGATTTGACTCTTTCTTTAGAGTATCAGGTCACGCTTGCACTACTTTGATCATTCAAATATCAGACTGTTCTCAAAGTATAAAGTATTGATAAATTTTTCCGTGCCAGCTGCGCCATGTTTTCATTTCGCTTTGAAAAAAAGATTTTCTAATTAAGTTTAGGGAATTCTTAAACAAAATTTAAGTAGTATTAATTATCTTCGTCCTTTATTAATAAAAGTCGTGAACTTAGTCCAAAAAAACCGGAGACAGTTGTTTGAAAATCCTTGATTTGAGATTGGGGTGGGAGAAATTAAAATCATAAGAAAATAATTAAAGTCGGTAAGGGATTTATTGGGAAGAGAACGTGATTAATTGCTTTTCGGATAAATTTGGGAAAGCAATAAGTGTCAATTTTACGCGTTCACAATTCATTGGAAAAAATAATAAAGATACGTAATTAATGTCTTTTGCTGAATTATGCTGAGCGAACTGGGTAGATGTCCCTGCTCTGATACCTTTGTTTCCATTGTGAAATATTTTTTTATAGTCTTATTTAATAGTGTCAAAGAATATTATGATAGTACTGACTATATCTTCTTACTGTTTGTTCTGTCCAGCGCCTTCTCCCTAGCATTGGCCAAACTGCGATACTTACCTGCCAAGCGTGGCACTTAGGGCAAAATCCTTGGGAGAGATTGATTATTAGCTTTATATAACAACTATACGAAATCAATGTCATAAACTATGATAAGAACGGTGCAATATATACCTTAAGGGTCAAATAAAAATATTTCACAAAAATTGCGACATTTCGAAATATTGGTAACAAGTTTATTTAGGGCGATTTCTAACCGTCATACCTAAAAAGAACGCTATCAATATCCTCGTCATTAAATATGACGTTTTACAAAACAAATGACAGTCTTTAATATTTCAGTTACTCGGCTCTTTTCTAATTGGCATCAGTGGCGGATCCAACTTGACCATTAACAAATGGCAATGATACTTCAAACTTAACCCTCTCGCGCCTTCGTAATGAGAGGTATCAACCGCCGGCGTCGGGAGGATATCAAGAGGGAATTAATAAATGAGTTATGGTGATTAGTAGCGTTAAATGGCGTTTAGGAGGACCTAGGGGTCACAAAAGTCGTTCTGTGTTTAATTTTGATTATTTATAAATAATTTTGTATGATGTAGGTACCAAAAAGATAAGTGATAGTAACGATTATCACTATACAGAATGACTTTTTCATAATCCTCAATTTTTTTAAAGGCGTTCATTATCGTATAAAAAAATGCAAATCGAGTTTTCACCCAAAAATATTTTTCGCTCCATGGTTTTCAATTTTTACGGTCCTAAGCCTGTGAAGGGAAAATCAAAACTTATGAATAGTATGGTAATGATGAATAGGATGCGCATCGCTTTAAAAAATGGTTGCTAGGAGGCCGGGTCATTTTCTAAGTGGTTTATCTTGACATTTTTGTACTTAGTGGTTACAATTTTATCCTGTATACATACAGTGTTCATATATATTATTATAAGAGATAGTAGTAAAATAAAACATAAGTAGATATTTTTGATTAAGGCTATAATATACCTTCTCTTTGCAGTTGTCAACTAACTTAAAACTCTGTTATCATGTCGATTACAATGCCCCTACCAACGGCAGCGTTTTAAGGCGAATTTAAATAAGTAGGTACTTTCCTTTCGTAAGGTTATGATTGCTATTTGGTGAAGCTTTATCTTTATCTTATGTTTTAAAACTGTGTATACTTACGGGATTGTTTCATCGCTCTCAATCATCTGCCTCAGTTGGCGCATTCAGCTCATTTGCGCGGTTGACTCGCGCGGAAAATTATTTCTTTTCATACTCCATTTTTCACGAGTTGCTTAAAGTTAGAGAGGGTCTCGATTTGTTTATTTTCCATCTTTTTTAAAAATCTTGATTTGTAGGGTGAGATATACTTTTTCTTAGAATACCAAAATATTTGAATCGCTCATTTGTTAGAAGACGAACACTTAAGTATGAAGTATGAACATTGAACATTCAAAAAAAAAGATCCTTCCACAGCTGGACATGAGCCTCTCCTATAATTTCACGGGCTCTTTTCAGTGATATTGTAATTTCACTGGGCCGCAATAGCGATACTGTAATAAATCTAGGTAAGGTTAGGTTAGGTTAGAGATCGCTTTGATAATCTCTAAACCATGAGTGTTATTGTCAAAATAGTCAAATTATAATGGCACTGAAACTAGTCCGTTAAATTGTATGTAGTTAATGCAAACTATTGAAAATATCAGTGTAATATCACTAGTGAAATTATAATATTACGGCTTTAATAATATCCCTGCTACAAATTATAAATATATACCTATGAGGCGGCAAAAATAATACTTATACTTACTAAGGTTAAAAGGTTTTCTTAAAATTAAGGTTAAACAGAAGAAAAAGATGTAAAGGTTGGAAGAGCATCCTGGTTAGCTTAATTACCGGCCAATAGATTTGTATTCAGCATTTTATTTGTTTAAATAAGTTTAAACGCATTTAAGTAATCTTTACGTCGGAGTTAACTTCATTGCTTTAAAACACGAAATATTGCAGATAAGCAACAATTATATTGCAAAACGTCTTCTGCATATCTTCAACATTATGCACAATGTCACTAAGGATTTTAATAAGAACAAAACCAACTTTTATTAAGAAAGTACCAGGGCGACAGAGAGACATGTGGTATGGAAATTGTTCGGCAACTTGCTTTCACGGTCCACTGGGCTGATCATAATAAAAACGCTCGCCGTCGCGCCTTCTCTAAGTTTGACCATAAATTCCGTGGTCGCGGTTATGCTTGTCTAGGAGCTAGCATCTACTTTTCTTATAGTTCAGTTTAAGAAAAAAAAGTATAGTAACGGCCTAAAATCATCCAACAGGAAAAATGCCTTTATCATTGAATTGACGTTTCCATACTAATGATGGGCAGTTTGAACCCGGGACCCCGAGATCTTAGTCCGGTTTTCAAACCACTAGACGAACGAGGCGTTGTTTTAATAGTAACATTTAAAATGCTTTACTTACAAAATATATATAACCACATCACGATTAACGGACGGTTTGTGGTTATCATATTTTCCCAAAAGAGTTTTTAGGGACTTGAGTTGAGATAAATATGTCTAATTTTCTGAAATAAAAGCGTTTAAGCGATACACTAAGGTACGAGTATTATAATTCAATAAAATACTGGGTGTTAAGAAAATGGTATAACAAGCCGCAACCAGCCTTTGTTAACATAGGTAATCATAATATAAATACTATGGTCAGAAATTTGATACGAGTATCATCATTTATTTTTATTTTCATACAACTAAAATTTTGAGATTCCGTTTTGTATGTTTTTTTTTTCAAAAATGATGATATCAAATTTATGATTTCACCATAATATGCCTATTATTATGTTAACATAGGCTGGTTTCGGCTTTACTTAACACCCTGTATATTTTCGAAATATCTACAATTTTCACCTTAAGTATCAACCTATACGCTCACGGGTTCGCATATTCTGGCTCTTGAACTACAAATGCCGTCGGCGGCAGTGCAATTCTCGAAGTCTGTCTTTAATATAATAATAAATACTAGTCCACCAGTTTTTTTGGGAAGTTTTTTCTTTGTTTTCCCTAGGGTGGGCGCAGACCATTAAAAAGGTTAGGGAGCGTGTTTTATGTGATTTTAAGTGTGTAACGGCTCTAATGTCCGTTTTATTTCTATGTGCATTATGGGTATAAATTCGCAATATAAATTAAGATATTGGAGAAAACTGTTATAAAAAATGAACTGCCCTAGAATTTAATTGCGACAAACTGAAAGGATAGATAGCTAGTTATACACTTTATTACTCAAAACACAAGAAGACAAGATACTACAAACAAGAGAAAATGTCCAATTAGGCGGTATAATATAGGATAAGATATTCCGATTATAAAGACTCACAAACTCAAGATTATACTGCAGCTGTTGACGTTACCTTGGTTAGGTCCTTTTAGCACAAATCTATACTAATATTATAAAGCTGAAGAGTTTTTTTGTTTGTTCTTTTGAACGCGCTAACCTCTGGAACTACTGGTTCGAATTGAAAAAAGATTTTTGTGTTGGATAGTCCATTTATCGAGGAAGGCTTTAGGCTATATTCTTTCAAAAACTTCCCTATCGCGTAGATAATAACAGAAATTGAGGCGGACGAAGTCGCAGGCAATATTAAATAATTATGTTAAAAAATTAAAACATAACGCGTTATACTATTTTACGGAAAAAATAGTATTCAGAGTAAAGGAGATGTCCCATAATAGGCCCAGACATAGTACACCATTTACAAAAATCAAGAAAAATTTACTGTTTCTGGAAAAAATACATATAAATTTATACAACGTATAATTTAGTGGTTCAAAAATAAACAAGATCGAATAATTTATCAAACTTCATAGGCATTCCAAGATGGCGTCAATCTAAAAAAACTTTAAATGTCAGTAGCTGTCAGATACCCCTTGTCACTTTGGCATAATCATTCACTTCAAGTTTTTGTTCTGCTTGTCGTGTTTTAAATGTAGTTCATTATAACGACCTCATTTTCGATTTCTGGATTTGGTATTGATCGACACATTACTTTCATAATGTTTGTTGTTACGCACTCGACTCCTAGATGCGCGATTATGAAACCAAAACTGACAGACGTCATCAAAATGTCATCTTCCGCCATGATGGTTTTGTTGTTTTGTATTGCTATTTTCTTACTTAACTCTTTATTTGAACCACTTAACGAAGCCAATTTAAAAGAATTGGATAATAACAAAATCTTGTAGGTGTATTGGTCTATCTTTTGGTGGGGTGTACAGGTTCTGGGCCTGGCCTCCATACAATTTGGGACATCTCCTTTACGGTAAAAATGCATTATTTTTAATATTGTTGTTACTTCTTTATTCTGTATTGATAATAATTGTTATCACAATGGTCATAAATGGAATTACATACACCGCTTTCGTTACCGTCTGTAACGCGCAACTAACGCCATCTGTTGTATTTTTGTGAATCATTAATTACAGTTATGCCTTCCTGGTGAGTTTCTATAGCGGCATCAAGCGGTGAGTAGTGGTACTTTAGCATGCTTTTATTCTATGACGTAGTGTGACGACTTATCGCTAGTGACCGCTTTGTCGTAGTAACTGGAAATCTTCTTTGGTTTTATGTGCGCCTGGTAGATTGTGAACAATGACTGCTACGTTCGACATGACACATGACACAAAACTGATTGACAAATGTCATTCGATTTACACGTTCCCCTTTTACTTTAAAAATATTTGTAGCATAGCACACAATACACACATCAATACACACATACTAAACATCATTAATAATTATTATTTAAATTTTATTCGTGTGCTAGTTGATTTTAAAATTGTGTTTTCTTATAAGCAAATTATGTCCATGGTGCCCGTAGAGATGTTTTCATGTTGGAAGGGTGTTATTATTCTAAGGTTGGAAGTTTGTTCGGAATAAATGTATCATAAAGTCATAAACCTAAGGTCATAAACCAAAAATGTCTAAGTTTCATTAAAATTTTCGCATTGGAACCTACCCATGTATTTCACAAAGATGTTCTGATATTTCAGAAGGTAATATTTTTTTCATATTAATCGTATCATTTTTAACGAGCTTCCAATTAACTATTTTAGTATTGCTGGTACAAGATATAGACCTGCTTATCGAATTGATTTAATGATAATAGTATGCTTATTTTATAAATGAAGAGTTTCCCAATTTGAAAAGGAAAAAAAGTAATCAATGTAATTGAACATTTCAATGGAGGTACGCATAAAATATTCATAATTTTTTTATCATTGAAAACATACCCACTTTATTGTTTCATCAACACCGCCAGAAAAACTTTATATTATTGCAAGTTATATTTGCCTAATTTACTATTGTAGCATATCTCTCAACGTCGTTGGTAGATTAGGTTTTGCTGCGTTAAGTGCTTTGATATAAAAGCAAGTAAATATTTAATTGAGTAAGTAAGACAGAACTAGTAAATTTTGCGACTAGAGTTTATTTTAATAGTACGTTCCATTGAAGCAAAAGGTGATAGTTGTAATATCTAAAGTAAATTTGTATCATGGATCAATCAAAGCCTTGCCCTAATGGGTGTCATTTGCAACACCGTAAAATCTTGACAAAAGTAGGTCGCAAAAAAGTGAAAACAGTGAACCGAGGTACCCAAACAGGACCAGTGTTTGAAGATTTTAATCATTTTGGGGAGCTAGAAATTAAGAAACAATATTTGTCATACATAATAAATTACGTTAGGGATACCGAAACTAATGCATTTCGTAGTGATGGTTCGCAAAGACGACGCTGGGCCGAACTACGACGAATAATGGAAGAAAGACAAGCTAGAATCTACCAACAGGAAGAATTATATGAGCTACTGGGAGACGATATTGAAGATCCAGAGTTTGAAAATGAGGAGCGACAAACAGAAGAATATGAGAAACAGCTAGAACAAGAGCATAAAGAAGATCGACAGCAGCAAGAATAATTAATCGAAGGTCATGTGGTATAGCTGAACGGAAACGAATGCATGACGAGTAGGTCAAGACTAAGCGCCGAAAATTTGGTTTAGATGTGAATGAAGAGCTTGAGGTATTTTTAAACCAAAGCTAGACTAAAAAATAATTAAAGGACATTAACCAAAAATGATCCATAGTGATTAACAAAACATGCAAGAAGGAAGGAAGGAAAAATTGTATATTTATTTAAATGTAACGTTTAACTCTTGACTTGACATAAAAAATATTTCAATTATTATTTAGGTAAAACTTTTAACTATAAAATAATAAATTGGTACAATTTAAATAAAAAGTTATACCCGTATTTCATTTCAAAACTGATTAAGGGAGTGCCTCCTGGGGTTTGAGGGATTAAGCGAAGTATTAAGTGTCTCTAATTTGTTTGGATCTGCCTACCTACAAAAGTAATAATCTGATCGAGACAGAATGGGAAATTCACAATAAAAAAAAATTATTTGACGGTAGGTACCGTAAGTTAAACGTTACCGTAAAAAAAGGTAAGTAGGTACTTACACTAAGAAATTTTTTTTTTGTATGTCTGTCTCCTTACACAAAAGACAGATATCTATCTGTCTTTTGATCTACCTACTTATCTGTTTGTTCTGTCCAGTCACTGAAACCGCTGGATTGATTTTAATTTTATTGATTTAATTGATTGAGTTTAATTTTCAGAATAGCTAATGTTATAAGGAGTACCTTAGGCTACTTTTATTTTAGAGACATGTCTAACATCCTGCAGTCCACGCGAACGAAGTCGCAAGCACAGCTAGTATTATTTAAATCTGAGCCCATTGTAAATGTATATTGTAATAAAATACCTGATGAGCATCTTAAAATGCTCTCTAAGTGTCAGTATAAAATGTCATGTCATCATGATTGTATATTGTATCTAATCAACGCAGAATCCCAAGGAATTTGTTTCAAATTCCTTACAGAATCCTAATAACACCAACATAGATATCTAGAAAACTTTTTTAACAAGACTGTCTTAGGCATGCGATATTATGCGTTGTTTGCGTTATCGGCCTCATAAAAAGTTGTTTACATTTATACATACTTATTATAAGAATTAAAGAGGGGCATTTGATTTTCCCTTGTATTTATTCGCTATCTCAAAATATAATACATAAACGAATTTTTTATAATAACAGTTTAAAATAATTATTACTAAACATTCACTGTAATTAATTGGAATGAACTGAATGAAATTGGTAATGTATTCTAAATTTTTTGAGAAGGTAACAATATTAAGAAAGCATCATATTAATTAAAATTACCCACCATTTTGTTTTATTATCAACATCAAAACAGCAGAAATATGGCGGTAGCAAATTGTTTGCCAAGTTCACATAATTCAATATCGTGACATTTTACAAGTATTTCGTGAATATAGTGTTCTATTTAAATATAAAGTTAATTTTTGATTGAGATTCTAACAAATTCAGCGTTCAAATTGTATGTTCAGAGTATTAACCGAGAAAAAGAGACCGCTAAAAAAAGGTACGGTTTGAATATTTTACTTTTGGAACTGCTATAATAAATAACATACAATAACTTGTACAATGGATCCATCAAATTCTTGCCCTTATGGATGTAAATTACGATACCGAAAAATACCTACAAAAATAAGCTACGACATAGTGAAAACAGAGAGCCAAGGTACCCAAACGGATCCGGTGGATGATGAAAAATTTGAGACACAAGAAACTGAGAGACAATATTTAGCTTACATTTTGAATTATGTGAGGGATACCGAAGCTGGTACATTTTATAGTGACGGTACGCAAGTAGGACAATGGGCGGCACTACAACTAGCAGTGGAACATGCTCAAGCTAGAATGGACGAACAGCGAGAATTAGACGAAGCTAGAGCAGCAAGCAGAGCTAGAGCTAGAGCAGCAGTTGCTATTGAAGTTCCAGTTGTTGAAAATAGAGAACGACCACAAAATAATATTTTAAATAGACAATTAGAATTACACCGGCCACAGCCACGTCCTAAAGAGGCACGGCCTAAAGACCACGAGCAGCCACTGCGTCCAAACCTTGTTGAGCTACTACCGCAAATAGATTTAGTCAACATTCAAATACCAGTGCTAGATTTAGCCGAACGGCAACGCATACAAGACGAGTTGGTTAAAGCTAAGCGACCAAAATTTGAATTAGTTATAAATGAACAGCTTCCACAAGAGTTATTTGAACCAGAGCAACAACCAGAAATAAATGAAGGACAACAACAAATGGAACAATGAAAGTTATTGACTATAAATGTAAGAAGGTCGTACCTGAAGGCCTAATTAAATGAATTTAACGTTTATTTCTACTTTTGAGACAATCTGTATATTATATAAAGGTTTTAAACTTATTGGCAATAAATAATGAATGTCGTATAATTAGAAAATACATTTTACCATAAATTCCGGTTATTTTATTGCAAAACAGAAGTGAGTACCACATAAATCTGGTTTTAAAAAGTTATTTTAAATCATCTACAATGTCCTTAATACATAAAACCGAAGAGTGGTTAAATAAAGTAATTTAAGTTTGACACATTCTGTGTGTCTGTCTGTGGCATTGTGACTCCCAATAGGATAGGTACAGCTAACAAATTTCGATTTTAAATGATCGAAATTATTCTTATGTGTATTTTAAGCAACCAAGTTGATGGTGTATGTACCTACATTATCAAAACAATTCTTTGCATAAAATGCCTTCAATGCCTTAGGTGGTAGGTATTCGAACCCCAGCTTTCCGCTTAGCGGCCTAGTGGTACTGGCCTCATCATCATCATCATCATCATATCAGCCGAACAACGCCCACTGCTGGGCATAAGCCTCCCCCAAGGATCTCCACAACGATCGGTCCTGTGCTGTCCGCATCCAGCGGCTTCCCGCGACCTTGATCAGATCGTCGGTCCACCTTGTAGGGGGCCTGCCCACGGAACGTCGTCCGGTACGTGATCGCCATTCGAGAACCTTTCCGCCCCAACGGCCATCGGTTCTCCGCGCTATGTGTCCCGCCCACTGCCACTTCAACGATGCAATCCTTCGAGCGATGTCGGTTGTTTTAGTTCTCCTGCGGATCTTATCATTTCTGATTCGATCGAGTAGGGAAATACCAAGCATCGCTCTCTCCATTGCTCGCTGGGTGATCTTGAGCCTTCTTATGAGACCCATAGTAAACGACCACGTTTCACTCCCATAGGTCATTACTGGCAACACACACTGGTCAAAGACTTTCGTCTTGAGACACTGAGGTTTTTCGGACGCGAATATATGCCGGAGCTTCCCGAACGCTGCCCATCCGAGCTGGATTCGACGAGAGATCTACTACTATCAGGTACTGGCCTACTTAAAAGGTATTTACATATTTATATTTTTTTAAGGTATTGTATTTTCTATGACCCAGTAGGTAGTTCATTGGTCATCATATAGCATAGCAGCCATGCTATGACCATTGAACTACAGCTGTCGGATGTCGCACGTCTTGTTTAACCTTTTGAGCGCCACGCTATCAGTTAAGTCTCAAATCCCACATAAGGCAGTCGAAGAATTTTTATTCAAGGAATCGTGTTTTTATTTCTTTTAACTAGGTTCGGAGGAAATATTTGTATTGATTTTAATTAAAACCAATTTATGTTTCGGTTGGAAAATTTGAATTTAGCAGTAGATTTTTTTATAAAATACAGCATGTTAGGTAAATGGTAAAACAAGCCAAAACCAGCATATGTTAACATATACATGTAAATAGTGAAGACAAAAATAGATTCTATATCATATTAAAAAAAAAATTTTTTTTTCATACAAATCGGAATCTAAAAATTTTAGTTTATATGAAAATAATAAAAATTGATGATATCAAAGTTCTGAGTTCTGATAACATGGGCTGCTTTCCGATTGTTATACCATACCTACCTATATCCTGTAGGTATATTCAGTTATAAAAAATATTTTAAAATATTTCCATTGCATTTAGCTCATACTTGTTTGTCATACTTCGTTTTGCCTTAGCATTCCTTGTCTGATAGATAATTTTGTGTGTCAGAATTAATTCGTAGGTGTGCATTATGTACCTACCTGTTCTCCATCTATATATCCGTAAATCATCGAAGTGAACAAAAATAATATTAAAATAGTATTCATACTACCATCGCTAGGTCAGTATAAATCAGGATTATTCAGGATGTATGATTTTAGGACACCGGTGCGTAGTACCACAGTAGTACTACGTAGCTTTTTTGTACATTTGTCAGATGTTCTGCTAGGAATGCGGGGTGAATACAAATTCAACGAATCCAAAAACATAAAAATTGGTTCAGCTATGCTAGACTTGTGTACTTTGATAAACAACACATCTTTGTTTTTTATAGAAATTGATGTTCCGCATTAAACGTGTTGATATTAATGCATCTAATGAACACGCCAACATTCTAGTAGAATTTGGAAGGGGGGTTTTGAAAAAACTTGTCATGGGTAAGTAGCGAGGGTAAGTAATGTTTTTTTAACCGACCCCATATCAAATAAAGTTCTTAACATTCATAGACAGAAATAGGTAATAAGGCTAAGTTCATATAAAATTAGCCTAGGTATTTAAGTTTCAAGGTTTGATTTGAGTAAATTTTAGATTTAGATTGGTAGGTAAGATAGATTGACAAAATAAAATACGCCATTCAATAAGTATATATTTATAACTTTATATTTTATAACAAATATATAACATACTGCTTCAGTATGTTTCAAAGTAGGACAAGAAAAATATTTACAATATGTTATAGTTAAAGCTAAATTAATTTAAATAATATCATTTGCCTAAACTATAATTTTAACATGTGATATATTTACAGGAAACTATATCTTAATTAAAAATACCAGTCGTCAATTAAAGGCAGTAGATTTTAACATAAGTACATTAACTTGTAGTTCCATAACTACTAAACAAAATCAATTTTATACTACGGCAATTTTGCTAAGTTTGTTGGACGGAATAAGTTTTTATTCTTACAAACATATTGAAATTATCAAAATATGTAACAATCATAAGGCACTCATTGTTAAAATTCATTTAGTAAATAAAAAATTACCTCAATTCTTGTAAGTAAAATATTTTAATATGATGTTGAACTACTGTCTGGTCTTAGTTGTTTGGTTTGCACATCATCATAGGCAATAGTGAACACGCTTTTTTTCTCTGTTATTGGCAACCTTTTAATGTTACCGGTCTGCTGTACAAGGGTATTCATAGCGATTCCAGAATCATTGTCATCAATGTTGGTTGATAAAGTTCGATGAGAAGCCTCAGGCATGCTGTCTCCACCAATATTTATTTTAGAAACATGCACTTCTGTAGAATTCTTTCTATCTTCTTCATAACTCGTAGATATTGATATACTATGAGTCAATGCACTTTCAGAAATCTCTTGGGATTGCTCTTTTTTCTTTACATCATCTTGATTTACGTATATTGGCTGTTGATCTATAGATTGTCGTCTTGGTAAAATAGGTAAGTTCGGCTGTCCACCCAAATATTTAGGAATATGAGTAGGTTGAATATAGCAAAGAGGGTTTTGATTCTCATAATTGTGTTCGTATCTGTGCTCAGAATGCTGCAGCAATGGATGCACGTCTGGTAACGGTCCCTCTGGAACTGGTGTTACTTTTTCTTCCTTGAGCACTCGTGGATGAATAAATTCACTTTCTTTTGTTTTGAAGTTTTTTTTTGCCTCTGAATTGTCACTTTGTTCTTTACTGATAATTTTACCGTATCTCCCCGATTTTTCTTGTTTTGCATCCTGCTCATTTTTGGCTTTTGAGGATCTTTTTGGTTTGGAAGGAACTACTTTTTCTGGAGCTGGTGGTTTCGAACTACCTTTTTTTCCATACCACTGCATGTATCTTGGTAAGCTTTTCTGAGTTTTACCATTTTCTACAGATATTACCGATTCGCTAACTGGGTTTGTTCTTTTAGTGCTAGAATCGGTATTACTTGCACTTTCTCTCTTAGATGTTTCCTCCTTCTCAGATATTTTCGTATTTACAGGCATATCAGCCAGCTGGCGAGCTTCTGTTGAAGAACCCTGTCTCGAAAATATTAAATTACGGTCATCTTGTATAGATGCAGAACTACTTCTGCTTTGAATTTCCTTGCTACTTTCTTGTTCAAGAGCAAGCGGTTCATCTACTGGTGCCTGTCTATGGAGATGTTTTCTATTTCGTGAATTAGACTCAACTTTTTCTTCTAAAGAATCGGAAATTTCCATTAATATTTCTCTTTTTAGTTTGGATTTTCTCTCACCATCGGTTAGTTTTATTTGAGTAGAAGACACAGTTTCATTTTTAGAAGTAGTGACAACACATTTTGTTCTATCTCCATAATTTTTAATATGTTCTTCCCTTTCGTTTGTTTTACTAACTTTAACATGTTTTTCGCTTTCTAGCGACGGTGAAATTTCACTTTCTTCAATAATAGGGGTTTTAATTTTTCTCTTTAGATCGTATACTCGAATGCTTCTTCGTGGGTCTTTGTATTTAATCTTACTTTTAGGTTTTTTCTTTTTTACCCAAGCTACTTTTCTATTTTTATCATCAACAATTTGTGACTCATCTTCACTATATGAGTCATTGTCACTTCTTGCTTTTCTTCTTGTAGGTTTCAAAAGCTGGGGCTCTGTTTGAGTTCCTATGTGACATTCCGTTTGTGTAGCGATGACAGATTGACCAGGTAGGCTCTGTGTTTCTAATTTACTTTCAACTTGAGAAGCTGTTTCTTGATTTTGCAGTAATCTCTCGCGTTCTATTAAAATTTGATGCAAAAGTTCATTTTGTTTCCTAAGTGACGATTCTAAAAGTTCTTGATGTATTGTTGATTTATTTTGCATTTCTATTAACGCTGATTGTAAGTAGTCATTTTTCATTGGTACTACGCCAGGAACTTCAGGAGCTACGTTTAAGTAATCGTGAAATTGATTTTGTGTTTCACTACCGGCTTGTGACCTCTGACCATAGTCTTTACCTTCTTTACCATTGGACATATTATCTAAATCTGTAACTTTGCTCATCCTTTCTCTTATATTTTTAGCTTCTTCTCCTTGTTCTCTAATAAACCTTTCCATAAGCAAGTCTTTTCCACTATCAACTACAACATATTGGGTATGCGGAATGAGTGTTACAGGTCTCTGTTGATGTTTGGAAAGATTAACGTAACGTTCTTCCTCATTTTTACCCCTTGTAACAAGCCTTAAAATTTCTGTATTACCTTCTTTTATAAAATATTGATCTCTTCCTAGGGAGGACGGAGCACGTTGTTTGTCTTGGTATTTCTTGTTTTCAACCTTATCGTTGATATTTATATCATTATCAGACTTGACTAAGACGCCAACTTCTGAACCGCGTTCAATTTCATGCCTGCGAATCGAATCATTATCCTGTTCCCTCCGCTGATAATGTAAAGTGGCGATTCTATCATATCCATTTTCCAAATCTTCTATGTATTCTTTGTGTTTATTTGCGAATGCTTCTTGTAGTTGCATTTCTTTTGTGTATATGATGTTTGGTCCATCTCTAAAACATAAACAAGATTATTTGTAAACTTTTGGAAACAATCAATAAAAATTATGGTTTGTTTAGGTGATAATTTCAAATTCGGGCCGAGTGTAATAAATCTCACCTTTGAATAGTTCTTGGTTGGAAATAATTTAATGACAAAACACATAGGTACATAAAATAAACGATTTTATTACTAGGGTAAATTGAATTTTCATGGCAAATTTATGTAGGATCGGGGAACGGAGTAAAACAACAATCTTTGTACGTCTTTGTATTTCGTCTTCAAGTATTATAAATATCAAACAAAAATCTTTAAATAAAATATAAAACACGTCTTTCTCCATTCACTGCGATCCTTCGAGTCTGCCATTTTCATTCTTCTCATTTTGAAATCATCTACTCTTGTTCGTTCTTTCATTCTTTATTCAAACCATCGTTCAGTAATCGGTCATGCTTGCATATTCATTCACATCTTTAAACCATGTATCATTTCACTGCTCCCTCGTTCATACCGATCAATCACTCCATCTACTCTCTTTATCATTCCTTCACACTCACTCACAATCCTACATTTATATCATTGTACCTTATTTCTCGATACTGAATTTACAATTACGAGTAAATTTTATCATCATTATCATCTCAGGCTAGCGACGCCCACAGCTGGATATAGGCCTCCCCTAAGGATCCCTGCAACGATCGGTCTCTTGCCGCATCCTGCGGTATTATGAAATTTAATAATACCACTATTTACCTGGTTCGAAAAGATTGCCTTGCGTCATTATTATATTTGTAGTCATTATCAGCAGCTGCATGTACAAACTCCTGATGTATGTCCCCAGGAGTAGATGCAGGTTTAGATATATCTTTTGATCTATAGTTTCTTTTGTTGAATTTCCACTGCGTTGGCTTCGTCCTCAAGTCTGCTTGTTCCGCGCTCCATGCTTCCCTTCTTCTCCACTCACTCGCTTGTATTGACTTATTTTCTATATTTTGCGTCGACTTGTTTTCTCTGCCAAGTCCCTTGTCTTGAACCACTAAACGCACGTCGTCCTCTGTGGAGTTGACACGGATCACTCTTTTCCTAGAATTTATTAATGGATGTCTATGTACCTAGCTGTTCTGTTAAACTTAAATTTATTAAATATTTTGATGGAATAAAAATTTTTGAAGTTATGTTATAAAAAGCGTAATTGGATCTATGGTAACAGAACGGTGACTATAATCGTGTGAGATAATTAGGTTATTTAAGGGGATAAATTCGAATACATATTTAATTACCTATAATGTGGTAAAGCTGGTGTGAATCATGCACTGGTTAGTGAGTGCACTTTGGTCTGTTAATGATAGAAAATAGATAATTAGAAGAAAATTTGCATGATTATAATAAAAGTAAGTGTTATGATGATTCCAAGCTAGAAAAATCTTAAAAAGCAGCTGCAGAAGAAACGAGAATATTTTAAGTACAATTATTGGAGCCATATGATATTTCATCACTTTGAACAAGGTATACGTAAGGCATATAAGTCCATTTGTATTTTACCGTGTTTTCGTAGCTGAATTGAGGTATTTACCTTGGAGGCATGTATAGCGGGCATCCTTCGCAGATACAACAACATATTAATAGTAGCAATATAAGAGCTACTATTATGGCTAAAAGTATCAATATCCAGAATAGCAGACGACTTTCAGCTCTGTATAGACCCTGAAAAGAAAATAATGAGATTTATTAGAAGTGGCTATACAACTGGATAGAAAATTGGCATGAAATAATGAAAAAAAAAAGTATAATGACCATTTTATTAAATAACAGTATTTTTTTTTGAGAACTTCAATCGTGTTCCTACGTGTCCCGTCTTCACAGGTACTCATATCTTAGGTAAGGATCATTTTTACTTACAGAGTCACTATTGTCGACTGTTGATGCATGGTCTCCCTGACCTGTTCCGATGTTGTTGGTACCAGTATTACCAGAACCACTGTTGGTGGTACCAGAGTTACTCCCCGTATTACTGTCCATGTTTGTACCTATGCCAATATTGGTACCTGTGTTTGTACCACCACTGGTGCTAGCACCAGTACTGTAAATAGTCACGTTCTTGGCTAACTGTTCTTGGAGCTTTGCTACATTAATGGCAGTATTTCCTGACATGCGGACTATAGCTATTACTTCACTCCTGTAAATTTGAGAAGGGTATTATAAAATTGGATATTTTAAAATGTAAAAAGTATTGATTATAGTTGAAATTAATATTTATGGCGTCGGGTAAAAAATTCATCGAACAATCTACTTTGACTTTAAATGTTCAGTTATAGCAAGGGATGCATTGTTTGCGCTGTGACCTTAGGTTTTTTGTACAACTTACTTTTCTTGACTAGACTCCTGCCCGCTATGTTCCGAAGCACCATTGGCCTTATATGGCTTTATCTCAATAATGTTTACTTTTCCTCCTGACAGCGTACTTAGCACCTCCTCCAATTTCTGCCTATCAGGATTGGCTCCTGGCACTATGAATGACATTGTCCTAGTTTTGCTCTCAGGCGGGTAGATCTTTACCGTAGTGGTAGAAGATAGCACAGGATCTCCTGAATCGTATGCTCTGATTATTATGACAAATACTTCACTTTCTTGATCTTCAGATTCTTGGCGTTTTTGTCTATGAACGTTTTGTTTCTTTGTTCTTTTCAATGCTTCTAGAAGATACAACTCACCTGAAAAAATATAATACATTTTGTAAATTTCTATAGTCGTGTTGTCATGTTGTGGTTTTTACATTTAGTTGGGTATTTAATTTATAAATTATCAGCGACTCACCTGTTTCATCATTAATGGCAAACTTGCCATCTTCATTGCCTTGAATTATTTCATATCTGACTACATTATTTGGTGGCTCAGCGTCTTTGTCAACTGCCTTTACAAAAGCTGCCGATGTAAAATTGTTTAAGCTTGGGGACAGCACAAACTCATACAATGACCTCTCGAACTCTGGTGGGTTGTCATTTACATCTAATAACTTAACAATTAATGGCACTGTAACTCTTAAACCTACTCCATCATTATCTCTAGCCTCTACTAAAAAATGCAAGTCTGGCATCGCTTCACGGTCAAATCCGTGGTTATTCGTTGCTACAGTAATGACCCCTGAAATAGGGTCTAAGTGTAGCGATGTATTTAAATATCCTAGTATGGCAGTGTATTGGATTTTTCCAAAAGGGCCAGTATCTACGTCGTCTGCTTGGACTTGTATGACCCTAGTGCCAGCAGTCACGTTCTCTGGCAGTTCGACGTCGTAGGATAATGCCAAAAATACTGGAGGATTATCATTGACGTCGTTTAGGTAGACCGTGACGTTGGCAGTCGCTGACAAATTCGTTGCTGGACCAAGCTCTTGTGCTACAATCTGAAATGAGATATTAAAATATTATTACTGACATAAATGACAAACATACTACAATGTCTTTGATAGTAACTTTCTGATAAAATTTGGTGAATAAGAAGCACCACACGTCATCATGTAAAAGCATATTAGGACGTGTAATAAAAGCGCCTGTTGGGGCCTATTTGCAGAAATAAAACTGATTATACGGATTTCCTATTTTAGGGTTGTTGTTAAGGCAGAGGCGAAAATGAAACGATGGGCATTTGGATATTTTTAATTCCTAGAACATAAATTTTAAATAATAAAAGCTGGTTTCTGCTGATTGATTTGCGTCATAGAATTACCAAAGCAAAACACAATTTTATAATGCAGCGCAATTTATTCAGATATCAAAAATGTCTCATGTAGTATTACTAAGTATATGTAATTGTAGCCCCTATGTTTTTAAGTCCTTTTAGGATAATAATGTTTCAGTACTATTATTATTATTTTATAACAAACTAACCTGAAATATAACAGACTTGCGTGCCTCGAAGTCCAGCATCGTATTGTCTCGGACCTTGATGATGAACTGGGCGTGTCTCTCAGCCACAGTGGGAGAGATCTCGAAGGTTCCATTGTTTCCCACCAGAGTAAGAGAGAAGACGCCATTCTTCCCCGCATCGTTGTCGTTCACTTGCGGGATGTAGGGGTCGATGAAGGTGAGGGCTGTGCCTTGGGGTGCATTCTCGTCTAAGTAGGTTATGTAGCTAGAAATAGAAGATATGGAAGTACTGTCAATGTAACAAATAAAGATTAGAATAGGAATGTAATATTTTTGTGCATTTACAAATAGGTCCGTATTATACCTCTTGCATTTTCTTTAAAGTCATGTTTAGGGCTTAAATCGTAAATTAGAATTATCTTAGCACAATAATAAACGTACCCTGATTATTCTATGAATAGGTAGATTGTTGTATGATTAGTAGCCCCATTTTAGAGATCCGTAGCTAAGACAAGGAACCCTCACAGTTTCGCCATGTTCGTCTATCTGTTTGTTAGGCCCATCAATCTTAGAGACTGTTAGTACTAAATTCATTGTTCTCTGAGCGAATTCACGAAGACAACTCTATTTAAGTTGTGTTATTGTGGAATAAGTTATTGTTTGTTTTTCTTTTTCTTCTTTTTGGTAAGTATTAGGTCTTAACTTGTAAAAATAGATTTAAGCTTTGAATAAATAAACAAAAAAATATCAAAAATAATAATAATTTGGCATAATTTGACACAAAAAAGTTGTAGAATCAAATGTTGTAAGAAAAGCTTCATTTTTAGGGTAGGAACTTGCCCTACATGTGGGTTGAATCATTTTTATACGCTACTAGCTGTTCCCTGCCACGCTTCGCTGTGGCACATTGTGATTGAATGGTTTTTTTTTTCTCGCGGTCGCGGATAAATAGATAAAAACAATCCTTGATGCGGATTATAGGTATATCATGCTAAAATTTCAGCTCGATCGGTGCAGAACTTTTTGAGTTTTTGAAGCGTACACCAACATAACATTTTTATAAATAATTATGTATATAGACATTATTACTACGTCCGCGTCATTTTCTGTTATTATGATCGCGACTAATATCAATAATTTTCCCCGTTATTGAAACATTTTTCACTGATGCTTTGTTCCTATTGGTCGCAGCGTGATGTTATATCGCCTAAAGCCTTCCTCGATAAATGGACTATCCAACACAAATTTTTCAATTCGAACCAGTACTTACGGAGATTAGCGCGTTCAAACAAACAAACAAACTCTTCAGCTTTATAATATTAGTATAGATATTCGACCCATAGAAGTTAATTTTCTTTTAAAATTTAAATGTGACAATGAAAACTACACTACCTTTGAACTATACATATGTTAAGCACAGAAAGGTACTTTAAACATCCAACTCCGTAAAATATGCATTGAAAACATTGGTACATAAAATTTAAAAACTTACAACTGATTCTCGAAGTAAGGCGGCGAGTTCTCCCTTTCTGGCAATATAAAGGCCAGCTGAACAGTTGAAGACATAGCTTCGGGTTCCTCCCTGGACAAGCGCACCTCCTCTGCTACAACAGTGAGCAAGATGGGAGCTCCGGCGTGGGATATCGCTGCTATATCTTCTATCGGCCTCTCGAGGGTAACTTCGCCTGGAAAACAAAGAACATTGTAAATTGGTAAATAGATATTCTGTATAATGTAGTTGAACAATGAATATTATTAGTTAACTACTTACTTAGCTCTAAGAAATGGTGCTGTCTGGTTAAATAACTTATGAACCAGAATAAAAGAAAATGTATTTTTTTTATCATAGACTTAATATAAACTAAACTTGACTCCTACAGGATCATAAGATCGCCGGCGGTCGCGATAACAATTGATTTTAATTGTGTCTGGAATAACATACAATCGAGGGGTGGTTTATAAAGTATTTTAAAGAAGACTCAACCAAAGGAGTTTTTGGTTTAGCGCCATCTATGAAATAAAGGTAAAAGCTGGTGTCGTTTTGCTATGTGTTTTTGTGTGCTTGGTATCGTTGTCATTCTTTTACGTTTCGGTAGATGGCACTATCTTAAACATTAACATTCGTATTAAATTCTCCGATCTCTGACTCCCTGCGCTTATATTCCTTAATTTAAAGAAATAAATACGAATATCTATTTATTTGGTGATGCCGTCTATCGGCACATATGATAAACATTACACAATATTACCAGGTAGCTACAAAGAAACAGCTAGCAAAACGTAACCAACTTTTACGTTATTTTATAGATGGCGCTCACGCGAGGCATTCATCAACAAACAATAACGTGAGTGTTTTTGGTGATACTAACATCATTTACCTATAAGTTGACATTTTATTTGGTAACCTACCCAGTCTCTATTCAGCACTGGCCGCAATATTATTGCGATGACCAACTCACCTGCCAAATATTCCGATTATGGCAGAATCCCCCTTTTAGAGAACCTGTGTTCAGCAATAAACTGATATCAGCTGATGATGATGATCATGATGATGAACGGCTACAGAAGTATGATCATCTGTTATTTTACTTTTACTCAACATTAATGTTTTGATAAAGTGCCTTCTAATTACCATACAAAAGTGTTCTCTTTATGATTCTGCCCTGAACTCCCTTGTCGCCATGACAAGGCGTAAATTAGTTGCTCATTAATATACATAATGAGTCCCATGTTTGCATTAATTATGTCTTCAAAGCTTCATCAGACGGAGTTAAGGTATGCTCTTCTATTCAGGACTGTCATGGTGCTTTGATTGTAACCAATTGTTGTTTTGGTGAGATTAATTAAATATTTTGTATCAAGCTCACATTGAAGACCATAGTTATTCTGATTTAAAACCAGTTTGAACGGCATGTTAATTGACCGATTTAAAAGAAACACTTGAACATGCTTAGGTATTTTTTATTTTCTGTTTAAAATTCTGAAGTTGTTTACATAAATAAACAAATATCTAAGTAACTAAATATAGTTTTAAAACTAAATTTACAGTGATAAATTTAAATTGATATCTGTTAAAAAAAAACAATAATATTTATGATATTATTTAGTTTTAGTACCTTACACACTTAAATCAGATGCTGCAATGAATATAAAATGCTCTTGTAATTTTACTTTAAATATAGGATTTTTAAGAGAATAAATAAATGAACTAAGTAATCTGCAACCACGGTCTTATGTAATTGCCAAATATCAACGATGCTCAATCACACATTATTTTAGTCTCACGAGAACTCACGAATATAAGCAATATCAGAACTAGGCAACTACGGCATTCAAACTTAGAGCACATTCAGGAGTTCCTGTATAGGTATGATTAATGCGGCAAATTCTCAAGTATGCTCCAATATCGGGCAAGTTTTAACGGTTCTTTCAGCTTCGCATAGTTGCCAGCTGATAATGTCGGAACCCGCGCATTGTCAACTACGCATTCAAGGGAAGTAACCCTTTATGAAATAAGGCCACGTATAAACAATAGACGCAAAGGTACCCGACCGGTATGGTCTAATGAGCCATTATACCAGCTTGTTTTAAGCATTGTTGCCACAAATCGGGAAACGTCCGAATCAAGTTTAAATGGCGATGTTAATTATTTTGTAAATGACGAAAGTTGTAAACTTGGAATATAACGATCTGATACTGTTAGCGTAGTCACGCGAGGGTTATATGGTGCCTTTGTAGAGGTTGATAAGGAAGGAGGATATCCTACGGAAGCAACGGACTGTCGGCCGTCAAGATATTATCAGCGAAAAAAATGGCATAAACTAGACCACGTAGACTTAGACTGACCTGCACCTTTTTACATGACCTGTATGCACGTGATGTGCATCGTATGACGCAATAAATTTATGCCTGAACCACTTCAACGTTATCTGTTTCGCGTTTATAGCGCATGTTATAAACTGCAAGTGGTTTTGCGACATCGGAGGGTCTTGCTTTGTTTATGCTTTTAGGCCATCATCCCCATTTAGCATTGGATGAATTATTTAAAGTTAACTTTTATGATTTACAGACATGATCAAACTTATGACAAACATACAATGTAATAAAATATCAACCTTCCAACTATTTGGGTTCTAAGCAGGTATTAACTTTATTCGAAGTCAGACCGCAGCTTTTTTATTTTAGAATGCTAGAAGAATATCAACCTCAGTAGCCTGTAGTTATTATTTTAACAAGAGTATATGTTTTAGCTAGGTCGTCTTGTTCGTGATCAATTGACCTAGTACAATAAATATAAGCATATAGAATAAGAAGTGGCCGAAACTCGTTAAAAAGCCGCTGACCTTACTACACGTAATATCACAATCTTCGCACAAATAGCTTGGCCTGGGCAAATGCAGGTTTATAATTTCCCTGTGGTGGCAAATGTTTGCCCTCATTCTATAAAACGTTGACACGGGTGAGCACTTAACCGAATCCGTGATGTGCGAAATGGTTATTTAATTTCATTTAAAATGGCCCATAATTTAATTTGTGTTAAAATATCTTTTAATTATGTTTATTATGAAAACGAACAGTGTGTGTATTTCTAATAACATTGGAGCTGATGTGTTAGTAAAATATGCTCTGTAATTAACTTTTATTTATTAGTGACTAGGTTAGGCCAATCTTATTTTTTTTGTTTGGTTTTTACCACTGTCATTGGTTACCAATGAAATGGCTGCTTAGCACTTAACACATGGATAAAAAAACGATGGCTTATACACAAAAACGTAGTATATTCATTTAAATCTCTATATTTGAACCAGTGTACAGGTCCAATGGCCATGGGTAGGACAAGACGATGATGATTGATTTTTTGCTTTGTTTTTATGCTAAAAGCAATAGAGACCACAAACAATATTTTATAACATTGATAGACTGATTTGACTACATGTTATTTGGATTATAAATATTAACCGTCCTTTAAATTGTAATAATGAACAGAACATAGTAAACAAAAAGTGTCCTTTGCAATTTCAGCTTGTTTCATGAACACTGAAGAAATGGGAAAGTTTCCCAGCATAATGTTGAGAAAGGGTTCAAAGGGTTTGATCCCAGATCAAGGACGGATAGCTCTTGTAACTTACTTGTCCCTATTAACATCCTACACCCTTATCACTACATCTTCCTATTAGTTTAGAGACTTCCATAAGGGACATTGTGTGTTTTGGAACTAAAGAAATAGGAAGACCTTACATAGGTACACCAAATTTCCTAAAGAAAACATAAGGAATATTTTTGCAAATACAAATCTTCAATTCAATTATTTCACTAATATTGTTGTTACGGATAGTGTGATTTTTCCATTACATGCAATATGGCTCCAAAGCAAAATATTTACTTTTAATTCCAATTTTATGCTTAATAATTATTGTAAGTGTATAAATAAAAGCGGTATCTACCTGTAGTTTCATTAATATTGAAAAACGGCGTAAACGGATTCCCTTCAGACACCAGGCCATATCTGATTGCCCTGGGTGCACCCTTGTCTCCATCCTCAGCTCGGACCCTCACAACCACGTCTCCCGGTGCCACCTGTCTCGGCAGATGGGTTATTGGAGGGGCTGCAGTGAAAACCGGAGGCATATCTTGGACATCTTGGACTACTACAACAACCTCCAACGCGGCGATATTGCGAGTGTCTTTGCCCAGTTCAACGTACGGGTCCTGCAAAAGTTTAGGTATTGTGAGGGTAAATTTACTACATTTACAAAAAATTTAAGAAGCTAAGCTGACAATTTCTTTATCTGAAAGTTGAAACTAGCCATTTAGTGACAAATTTAATAGAACAAGCTGTTAAAATTTATTACTTAAATTTGTTTTCATTAGTTTTTTACGATTCAGCGAATTTAGATATTGCAATTCTTTGTAGCCCTTTTAAAAAATTAACAGCCTTAGTAGAGTATACACTTGGGTTAACTTACTACCTGTGGCAATTTAAGGCATTTTGCATGAAATAGTTGCGACGTAATGTTAATTTGTTAAGTTTACAAATAGGGATTTCGGTTTATCTGTTGAATTTACAGTCAAATGAAATAATTAATTAGCAGATTGAAAATTTATTCATCCGATTCATAGCCCGGCAAAATAAAAGCGACTTCAATCTGCTAGCAATTAAATTTATTGACTTTACATTCGTATTTGTCTTCTTTTAGTATGACTTTAATCCTTAAAAGATAATCTGGTCTCAGAGTTTTCCAATTCACCTATTACCTCTGACGAGACTTTTTTATACGACTGCCACCTTAGAATAGGAATTGTGACTAATGGTAAACGTACCTTATGAAACAAGACTATAACCCCCACCGCTTCCACATCCGACCCAATAAAACATCGTTTCCTAAATTAACCCGATTTTGACTCAAAGCCTCCTTTTTGTTACCGCTACATACACTTATCAGGTCTTTAACAATGTGCATTTGCATTAAAGTAAAAACTGATATGATAGAACGTAGAATCATTTTGTTTAAAGCAATCTTATTTCCTTAGTCTGCATAATTAAAATGGAAAGCAACTATTTCATGGAGTGTTGTAAATTGTTAGCTTCTATTATAATATATCTTGTTGCTTTCTAAATATAGTACTTCAATTCTAAAAGTCTGGCAATGAAAGTTGTTAGAGACTAAACTAGCTGTATATCGTCTAAGACTAGAAGTTTGAATTTGAAATTATCCCACGGGAACCAATTTTGATCAAAAGTAGCTTATTTGATATTGCAGTTTATTTTATCTCTGTCCCAAATTTATCCCTCATATTTAGCTGTTCTGGTGTGATTGGGTAACAGACTTTCGTATTTATGATATTAATCCCTCAACCCCCAGGAGGTACTCGGGTGCCACGATAACAATTGATTTCAATTGTGTCTGGAATAACTCACGATCGAGGGATTAAGATGTTCCATTTATGTTGTTTTAGAAAATTTTAATGCCAGTTAAAATGAACTGAATTTGCTAAAATTATATTTTTCTAAGCTAATATTACTTGAAAGCATATTTTGTGACATCTTTGGGCTTAGAACCCGCTTACTTACGTCATCCGGGCTCTTTACAAATAAGTTACGGCGATATTACTTATAGTCAAAAGAGTACTAGACGAGCGAAATAAGTTTAAATCCCATTTAAGAGAATCATTTATCAAAAATAAATTAGTATATTTCATTATTGTTAAACTTTACTCGACTTAGAAAGCCAATTTAATAATAAAGTGTTTGAGATATTAATATCTTTTGAGTATTAAAGTGCTTTACAAGGGCACATTCTTTAGATTGTCTGTTAGTTGACCTCCTATTTTGGTCAACGGCAGTCACCCGGGCTTGCCAACGCGCAACTCTGATTAGCATAATAATGAAGTTTATATGAGTACTAGACCAAAGAACTGGTTCTATTAAAATTAACGCGTACCACAGCCAACAGAGTCAGATGATACATAGACTGCGCCTCGAAGTCTAGAGGACCGACCAAGAAAATTGTCCCTTCTGTGTTCTCTGTAGAAACCCGGCGTTGTCGTATCGCAAAAAGCGCTGATCCCTGCAAAGAATAAAACGTCTTAAAAGGCTAGATAATTGCTACATGCATTTAACGAAACAGAAACAAGACCGTAATAGACGATACTTTAAAATTACAGTACGTGTAAGGACACGCTCTCCATTATTATAGCATTTAAGTGGCCGACAAAACGACCTCAGGTTACGGGTGCCCCACCATTCTCCACGGAGTGTGAGAAATTTAACACGCCTCGAGTCTTCTTAATGTCCGGTAATTGTGTAACATCATTGGATAGGGAGTCGCGAAAGCCCAACCCATTCCATTGTGCAGCTATTTCAAGATTCTCGCGAATTTATAAGGAATCCCACCAAGATTTCATGTAAATCAGAGCAATTTGAATGAAATTCCAAATCAAGCTCCGATCTCCTTTAATTGTATATTTTGAAGTTTCGCACCGTTTCAACAAGATTGGGGTTTCAAACAGCATTTTAATGAACAGACTTTTTAATTGCACTTTCCTTATTAATTTTTGTTCGTGAAATAGAAAGAAAGAAACGTTTAATTGGCCACAAGCACATTACAGTAGGCATAGACGGAATTACAGCTAGACAATAGAGCATAAGAGACAAAACAATATATAAAAAACAAATTGACAAGAGAATATGGCCAATTTGGTCCCACCTCAGCATGTGCTGCAACGAGCCAAGGGCCGCTGCAGCGCTGGTATTCTGGTGGGACCCATATGAGTGACATAACAGACGCACAAAGAGAAAAAAAAAAGATACAATTGTTATTTGTATTCGTAACGTTATAATTACATAAAAAATTAAAAATAACGTTACTATATGTGAGGCAATTTTTTTGGGAAAAGTAAAATGGATGATAGAATAAAAAGAAATAAAAAACTATCAGTATATGTATACATATAAATATCAAATGTTAATTAGGTGACATAGAAGAATACATACATACAATAAACTTATATTTATAAATAATATTGTCTCTATGGGCCTTGAACGCGTGTCGGAAGTATCCGAACGCAAATCACAGACAAATACAATCTATGGTCGGAAACGCACCCCTCCTTACACGTCACTGCCACGCTGTGTCATGCTGGCAATTTAGAATATAGTAACTAAAAAGAAAAAAAAAAGGATTGAGCAAATGAATTCTTGTTCGGAAAAGCGCGGGAAACGTCGTGTTTGGTGGTCGATTTTTCTTAGCTGTTTTTTGTTTAAATTAATTTGTAGGATATTGGATCAGAAAGGTAGAAGAAAAGTAGTTCCTAGTTATATTTTCATTTAGTTCTATCTATTTTTGTATATAATTAGCTGAGTTTTGGTAAGTTAATTTAATTTTCTTTGTTCGCCATGGAAGAACCTGAGGATCCCGGAGGAGGGACTCCTCAAGTTTCTCAATTTGTTACTGTGGCATATAACAATCATCCAGACAGGGATACGGAGGGATCAGTAGTTGATACTGATGCTTCTGAGACTAATAAGAATGGTATTAAACGAAAAAGGTCTTCAGCAAAGAAAATATGTAAGCATTGCAACAAAAAACGTAGGAAGCATCACAAGTCATCTAACATTGCTTTAAATGACGCTGATTGTCAGTGCGTAACTGACGATACACGCGATAGATCTCCAGCAGTTCGTCCTAGCTACCAATCTAATGTGACCAAAACCTCGACATTATCCACAGCACCGGAACCTACTCCAATCTTACCTGACTCAATTCCAAATGTCTCACATGGTAGAGAGCTTTACCAAGCCTCAGATGTATCTCCATATGTTGTTCATGTGCAACGAGAGCCAGCCTCGCCCAATGAAAACTGTTATGTTCACCCAGTTAGTTTTGGTTTCTTTTTAAAGAAAAACAAATTCAAACACATTATTGATGGATCTTTGAAGAAAATAGGTAGAAACAGATTGACAATATCATTCTCAAGTCACACCAGTGCTAATGATTTTATAAATAGTAATACATTGAAGTCCCGCCATTATAAAGCTTTTGTCCCAATATTTAGTGTAACACGTATGGGAGTAGTTCGAGGTGTACCTTGTGACTGGACTGAAGAAGATATACAAAACAATATTACAGTCCCAATAGGCTGTGGTAATATCATAAAAGTAAGAAGATTAAAGAAAAAAACTGTAGTACAAGGAAAGACTGAATTTACACCAATTGAAACTGTAGTTCTCACCTTTGATGGGCAAGTTCTGCCTAAACGAGTTTTTGCATGTTATAATGCCTTGCCTGTAGATTTGTATATATATTCAACAGTACAATGTTATAATTGCTGCCGTTATGGTCACATTAAAACTCAATGTAGATCAACACCTAGGTGTTTTAAATGCGGTCAAAACCATACAGGTGATGGTTGTTCAGTGGATGAAGAAGATGTTTCTTGTTGTCTTTGTTCTGGACAACATTATGCAAATAGCAAAAAATGTCCTGAATTTAATAGACAAAAATCAATTAAAGAAACCATGGCTAACAGCTGCATCTCTTATTCAGAAGCCTTAAAATTACACCCCCCTGTTTCAAAATCCTATGCAGATGTACTGACTTCATTACCTTCTCAATCTTTTAAACAACCAACGCCTAAATTAAACTCATCAGCTCCTGTAAGAAAACCACCAACTTCTGAAATGTTTTGCAGGTCTCAGATTTTCAGAAAACGCATTAATTGTGTTTGATACGGACGTTTGTTTCCACGATCAAAGTTTCAAGAAACGCAATATTATCATCAAAAGTATTCCAACAAATTATTACAGGTATAATTTTCTACGCGTTCGTTCGTGTGCTGAGCCAACCACATAAATCTTAAAACGAATTTGGTCGGGGCGTTAGGATACCAGCTCCACGGTGAAAATGAGCTCTATTAGTGTGTAAGCGAAATCCCATTATGTGGTTATATCAAAATGCGTAGCAAACTGCGAGCAGCAGAAAATGACATTAAACATCCCTAATGGTTCGCTTATAATAACACGTCTTTTAAATGCAAAGCCTGTAATTACTCACCCATAACTCTAATTCCAGAGGCTTCGGTGACAATGGGTTTTTCCTCGCAATGACAATCTCCAAGTCAGTCCCTCTCTTTGCGTCCTGCAAAAATAAATCAGAGGTTGAAATCGAAACTGTCACAGATGAGAGGCATTGAATAGCTTGAAAGCCATGAGATCAAATCATCGAAGGTTCTTTGACGCAAGATCATTTGCCACTGAATGGGATTGTGTGCTATGTCTAATGAATGTAGATGAAACGGATGATACAAGTTGAATGGTGTCGCGGGTTTACATTATTTGTGAGAACAAACGTTATGTTTATGTTTGCGTGTTACCGTGCCCCAATTTCGCACATTCCTCATACGTGTGACATTTAATAGAGTGCGAGTTAATTTCGATATTTCATATTCGCACTGAGGGCGCTACCATCATCATCAATCAAACATGTGCTGCCTCACTTGTTCGTTTGAAACGAAATTGTGTATTCCGTTACGCAGATGCCGCGCTAGAATTAAAACTTATATTATTTTTCAAACTTTTGAATAAACCTGCACCATTATGAAAAAAAGTGAATTACTTTTATAATGCATGGCTCAGGATAATTGTCCTTAATGAGATTGGTTCGAGACCATTGCACAGCGAAGAAGATCAAGCGTAAATGGATTCATCAACTTTTTAATATGCATTTTGGTCGTTCTAGTTTTTGCGTGCGTATGTAGTGTTACAAAAAAGCATTTTATCATGCTTGAAATGTAAGCGGCGTTTGCGTTGCGTGTAATAAATTGCGTGTATGGTTGTCAGCCTCATCTTATTATGATGATGAAACAAGCTGGGTATCACCTGCGTTTTTTTTTATGTAGCAAACCAATATCTTCTATTAAGAGCACATAATGTATTTCAATATTTCGGTAAGAAAAAATATATTTTCTTACCTCGGGGACTAATATGATGCTGGGCTGATGCGGGAAAATGGTATCTCTTGGTGTAGTGGCATTAGTGCCAGTGATGGAACAGGCTATGCGACTGCTACGCCCCCTGGTGTTCCGCACTGATAGTCTAAAGTCCACATAGCGGCCTGGCTCCAGCCTCCTCAGCAGGACCACATTAGCTTGGCACACGGAGTTGTAGCGGGTGCAAGGTAGCGTCACTATGCCGATATCTAAGCGACCCATTTGACCTGCGGAATGCGTTTTATTGGTTATGCTTGATGGTCTGAGAATAATGAATGTTTATGTTTCGCATGATCTTTGATTATTCATGAGATAATTATTCTAGGAATATTTTAAAAGTAAAAAAACTCGTACATAAGTTTTGTTGTGCATTGTGATATAACTGAGTTGTGTTTAACTTAATGCGATAAGTATACATAATATAAGTGAGAGGTAAGTAAATATATCAATTGCGGCTTGGTGCTTTAGATAGCCTAGCCATAGTTAGAACTGTAAATTCAATCATGCCATAACTTCTAAGCAGTTGCGGTTGTAACGTATTTCTTTTCGATTTCCGTGTTGTAATGCTACTAGTCTTACACATGATACTGGTAGTTAGTGAAGGTAGTTTGGACTGCCGGTAAGATGGAGGTATATCGTTTGATATTATTTCTTGTTACTATTTATAGTGGCTTGTTTCTCGGTTGTATCGGTTAATATAGCCACATAAGTATTAGTTCGGGGTAAATACCGAACAGCAAAACGCCACCTATTTTTTTTTTAGAAGTCGCACAAGGAAAAGGAAAAAAATATAAACAGCGGCACCGCGTGTAAATGTATAATACCGTACTTCAACGTACCTATAAGTTCGAAATGCAGCGGATAGTCGAAGTCTGGGTCGGATGCGCGCACGCGGTAGACGACGGAGCCGACGGCCGCGTCCGCCGGCACCAGCACGAGCCGCATCAGCGTGCTGGGGTCGAACACCGGCTCGCCGGCGCGCGCCGCTGCCACGCACGCCAACACCAACGCCAACGCCAACGTCATCCTGGAAACAAAAGTACTGGTAAGCCTTATAATGTTTCGAGTTAGGTGAAGTTTCTCAATTGATTAAGTAGATATTTTATGTAGCACTCGATAACACACATTTTTTTAAACTGCGTGGTGATGGCACAATCCAATATCCTTTCGGGCTAGGCGATTAAAGCAGTAACGCTAAAAGAAGACTGGTAGCAGCGTCTTCACTCCAATTGGCTACTTAAACTGCCATCACCATGCAACCCGCTTGCCAGACATGGCGGTTATAGCAAATTTCTTCTTGGAGAAAGCCTTTTTTAAGAGTCCAGCAGTAGACTCATAAAGGATGATAACATTTGTGGTGACGATAAAATAATAAAATATGTTAAAACTGAAATAAAAGTTAAATCACCAAAAATGACAATGTAAAAAAAATTAAATGGGGGCCAAACATACAATTGAGAAACATTTATGCACCTACTCATTTCTTCCTCTTATTTGATCTTATTCACCGTTTCAATTCTTTGATTTAACTATTAATACTTCAAAGAGAAAACAACAAAATAGGAAAACAAGGCAGCACTTAGAGACTTTCAGTTACTTCAAAGCTTTATAAGTACATAATATATTCCCATCACTATTATTAAACGTCAACAATTTTATACTCCAATACGTGTGTAGTCAGGATAAGGCTAATTTACAGCCTTCACGACTGCTATGTTTGTGAAAGAGCTCACAAAGATCTTTGAAATGAAATGCAGGGCGAAGTTAGGAGCAAAGTTGCTCATCTATTTGGCACTAAGCACTTTGAGTTCTATGTGTCTTTGTGCCATATTTGAATAGTGTTGTCTTCAGTTTTCCTAGGAAATGAAGAGAGATGGGTAACAAGTAGCTAGTCGTACGTTCATCAGTACACAATAAAATTGCTTAAGTAATAAAAAGATTGGATAAAGGGCAAAGTTACGAAAATGATGGATAGATAATAAATTTTATTGCACAAAACACATTTAGGCAAAATATTACAAACCAGATAGAAATTTGCATTATTTTATCACAATAAGCAATTTATTTCATATTTTACTAGGCAATACCAATTTTTTACTAGGCAGTATTTTTGACAGATCTTTTCCTTGGTTTTTTTTTCGAATACTTCAGTTGGCCTTGTTCTTAGGTACCTAATTGAAACTATTGTATGTAACCTTATAATGATCAAGACCAAAATTTCCATTCTGAATCTTTGTATTGAGATACATTTTAATACGCCCCGTTGGTCTAGTGGTTTAAATACCGGGCCAAGATCTCGGGGTCCCGGGTTCGATCCCCGGGTCGGGCAACAAATAGTTTCGAATTTTCGAACGTTGCTCGGGTTTGTGATCACCAACCCGCATTTGGCAAGCGTGGTGATTATGCCAGTTCCCATCATTGCTGTGGTTACTTGAATTTAATGATGGAGGCCTTTTCCCTGCAGTGGGATAATTATAGGTTGTTACTTTACTTTTACATTTTAATAATGTTTAAAGAACGACGTTATTAAGTATTGCAAAGTTAAATGTCAAAAATGTATTTTTCGAAATTTTAAGCAGAAGTTCTCTTAACAGTTTGATAAATATTTTATTTGAATTTTTAGGTACTTTTATTTGCACTTAGCATTTAGGTACACAGATATATCTAGACAGCAGGCACAGACATCAAACAATCGGAAGCCAAACTGTCCCTTATTTAACAATGCCATAACATCTTCAAGTTCGAAACGGAATAGTAGCTCAACCCAGTTTGTATTACGTCGATAACTTCAGCGAGAGAAATCAAAAGTTAAGAGTAGACGCATCTAGGACAAGCCGACTGCATTAAATTATAAATTGACTGTATCTCTGGATAGGCGTTGGATCAGAGCGGCAACCGCATACTCTAAGGCCACAATGCAACAACCGGGAGGAGACGGTGTATGAGCGAGCGCATGACTTAGCCTTATTAAAATATGTACGGTTTAATTTAAATGCCTAGGTAAAATATAAAAACACTTAAGCCTGCTTGAAAGATGAATGTGACATTTATGTTAAATCCGCTGGCCAGCTGCCAACAAACTCAACAAGTAAATAATTGAAATTGGCACCGTTGATAGTTTTCTGTTAGTACAGATTAACCAGCGGTGTGTTACAATTTGGCTTGTGAGTGCCTCAACTCGCAATATATGACGTAGTATATCATAATTAATATAAGATCGACTCAAAATAGATTTTGTGACATACGTACAATTATTTTCGACAAAATTTTGTATCGTCATTAAAATGTTATTAAGTGTTAAAAGTTAGGTTATCGTAGAACTGACATGACAATTTATCGAGAAGTCCTGTAATAATACACGTATGTGTGTATTATTCTTTAACTATAAACTGCAAGAAAATATCTTTTATATTTTTACCGCTCTTTTATCCGCTTCCGCGTATTCCAGTGTTCAGTCTTTACCTCGACTTGCGAAAGGGAAAATTGTGTTATGAAATCGCGCCGCTTCTGTAGCGAACTTGCGACCAGGAAGCAGCTTTATAGCTTTGTAGGTAATAACTCGTTTAAGGATGCTATGAGATTAATTTTATTTCTATTTCATGCAAGAAACTTCCTTCGTTTCTAATCTCGCGTATAATTTACGGTGGCAGAGCATCGAGATGGCATCTGGACTGGCTGTAGACATATCGGTTCGGTGCAGCTGCGACGACAACGTACAAGTTCAATGGTTCGCGTTGAATATGCTTCTGAAATATCCTAGATGTATTTATAGTATCTTATTAATAAACCTGAATCTTAATATGAGTATATTATAACTACGAACATATTATTAATGTTTTAGATTTGAATATATAGAACCCTTTTAAAAACCACGTAATCGGCTGCGAATAAACAACCATCA
Source organism: Anania crocealis (assembly GCA_949315895.1). Classification (NCBI taxonomy): domain Eukaryota; kingdom Metazoa; phylum Arthropoda; class Insecta; order Lepidoptera; family Crambidae; genus Anania; species Anania crocealis. The sequence continues at coordinate 8,278,929 of OX438856.1, forward strand.
ATAAGTTTGAAGCAACAAAATAATTGAAAGGATTTTTAAATGCTCTATAAAAACAAATGTGCTATTTTGATGATGGGAAATATGTAAAGCAATAAAAGCAGGATTTTTAGAAAAACAACGCCTTATCAGACTGAAAATACTGAGACATCTTAAGTAGTTAAAATAGTTGGGGTTTGGCAACTAAATTGTATCTGGATGTAGGTGTGTATACCTAAGTATGAATGGTATTTACAAGGTAGCAATGTAGTTTTAAACTTGCAACGAATAAACAAAATATAAACGGATAAACTTCATTTCATTTTAATTTAGCAAAACTGTATTGAATCACTCTGTTAATCTACAGATAAAAAACAAAAAAATATAGTACAGAATGGCAGATGCGTGAAAAGCACAAGTTAAAAAGAGCAAAGGTTCTTAAATCGACTACTTTTTTTTGCGCGCACTACGCAACCTTTTCGGGGTTGACCGACGTCGTTTTTTTTATTTTCGGTAAAGTATAGATCTAAAATGCTCTCATGTTCCGTTGCTTCAGATTTGCTAGATAGGTTAGAAAAACAATACAAAAACGACGAAAAGTATGAAAGCCACCAAATTTGAGTTTCTGCTAAATAAGTAATTACCGACAGCCATCTCATGCACCGAATATTTAATGACCTATTTCACCGGTCAACAAATATTTTTTTTTGTTTTGCGCATGGCTTTCACTTAATTTACTCTGATTTATAAAGCCAAGATATATAAAAAAGTTCGATTACAAATCGAAAATATTTGCTTTTTAAGATGTTATAGCGATTTGATCATTTTTGATTTTCGCGCCGAATTAATGTCGCGTCTTTGCACGCTACCGCTGTCGAAGGAGAGGTAAGAGGGCGGGGGGGTAGTGTTTCTTGCGTCGCTCATCGTGCACGACAGTATGTGCTTGCATATTACAGAGGAATAACGTGTTTCATATTTGTTTTCGCTGTATTAACCTGTACAAAATGGCTTCGAGAACTTGTAGACGAGACGCTGACTCGTTTTGCTATATTTGTGGCGAATTTATTAAAGTAAGGGAGAAAAAATACGATTTAAGTACAAATTTAAAGATTTGCGAGGCATATCAAGCTTACTTCCATCTACCTGTTAAAAATCAAGACAAGAAATGGGCCCCACATGTGTCATGTAACTCGTGCAGATACATTCTGGACGGTGAGTTTATTTTCTCTTTTTTATTGTATTAACTATTTTATATTAACATGAATGAAGTTATATTATAACATCATTAATGTTGTATATGTTTTTAATTATTTAGTTACGTTCTATTTTAGGATGGTACCGACGTGAAAAAAGAGCAATGAAGTTTGCAGTGCCGAGAATCTGGAGGGAACCCAGGGATCATCACACAGACTGTTATTTTTGCATTGTGAATCCACTTAAAGGTAAAAATTCAAGGAAAACATCTTATCCTAATCTACCATCGACATCCGCTCCAATACCACATACAGAAAACAATCCTGTGCCTGCTCCACCTGTGCTGGAAACTCAACTACTCTCTCAAGGCAGCCATCAATCACAGAGTTCATCTGTATCCGTACATTCCGAATTCGTTCTTGAATCTGAACCAAAAATACCACATCTAATCAACTCTGAAGATTTCAACGACTTAATAAGAGACTTAAATCTACTAAAAAGTAAAGCAGAGTTATTAGCATCGCGATTAAAACAACGGAATTTACTTACTCCTGATGTTCGAATATCTCATCAAAGAAAACGTCACGAAGAATTTTCTTGTTTCTTCAGTAAGGAAGATGGACTCTGTTTCTGTCATGACGTGAAAGGTTTATTTGAAGAAATAGGTATTCCATGTCATACAACTGAATGGCGCCTTTTTATTGACAGCTCAACAAAAAGCCTTAAAGCTGTTTTACTACACAATGGGAACAAATTTCCATCTATTCCATTGGCACATTCCGTACACCTCAAAGAAAATTATGACAGTATTAAAATGCTATTAACTGCCATCAAATATATGGAATACAAATGGGAAGTTATTGGTGACTTCAAGATGGTGTGTTTTTTGACTGGAATGCAAGGTGGTTATACTAAATTCTCCTGTTATCTTTGCCTGTGGGATAGTCGTAATGATGCTGCTCACTACCGCCAAAAACATTGGCCTGTACGTGCTGAGTACGAAGTTGGAAAATCCAATATTAAATGGGAAGCAATTGTCGATCCTAAATCCATATTAATGCCGCCATTGCATATTAAATTGGGTCTTATTAAACAATTCGTGAAGGCTCTAAATCATGAATCTGAAGCTTTCAAATATCTGAATAGTTTTTTTCCAAAGCTTTCAGAGGCGAAAATTAAAGCCGGAATCTTTATAGGCCCCCAAATAAAAAAAATTATGGATTGCGATATTTTCCCAGAGCTACTTAACAATGAGGAGAAAAAAGCCTGGAACAGTTTTAAGGCAGTAGTTCATGGTTTTCTTGGAAACCATAGAGCTGAAAATTATGAAGAGCTCATCACTGACATGATTACAAATTTTTCCATCATTGGATGTAGAATGTCTCTAAAGATGCACATGTTACATTCTCATCTAGATAAATTTAAAAGTAATATGGGTGCTTTTTCGGAAGAACAAGGAGAACGCTTCCATCAAGATATAATGGAATTTGAGAGGCGTTACCAAGGCCAGTATACTGAAAGTATGATGGGCGACTATATTTGGGGGTTAATAAGAGAAACTTCTTTTGAACATGCCAGGAAAAGTAAATCTGTTCATTTTTAAATTAAATATTTAAAAAAGAACAATTTTACTTTTCCATTTACTCCATTTTAAAACTCATATTGTAAGAATTTTTCATAATTAAATGTTCTGTATGCTATAATAAATTATCTCTATGTCAATTTTTTACGTATTTTCATTAATGTGATTTTTTCAATTTTTTACACATAAAATCAAATTCAAAGCATTTTTTTGTTCTTATTCTTATTTCTAGGTACATTAGCAATAAAAATAAGGTATGTATATCCCGTGCGCAAAAATGCTGTAGACCGGTGTTTTATGCTTTCCTTTGTTTTTTTGGAAATATTTTTCCTTGACCCATCAAGGTGATTGCAATTTGCTCTGCCGTTTGTGGTGTCATTATTTTTATCATACTCACAAAATAAATCTATGCTAAAATCATTTCTATTCATTGCTAGCTCGTTAAATGGATCCCAAGGCTCCAACGGTGTATGTCTCGCCGAGTCACCTCAGCTTGTTTCCGCCCGGCGCCGCGACCCAACGTGAAATATCTGTCTGACGCGCGCGCCCTAGGCCTCTATATCTTGTCGCGTGTTCAATCCAGCCACGACCACGACGCTTACCCGAGATATCGACGACACCTTGATACACTATGACGATTAAAATCATAATGGTGCATAAAATTGTAACCCTACACCGCACGTATATCAACCTAACGCACAGACACCACCTCCAATTTCATCCTAATATCAGTAATTATCGTAATTTTATGCAAAATAATAACAAATAGTCCCGTCCTGGAATTAGGAGTTAAAATTTCTATCCTCGGTGCCAATTAAACCTGTTTTGGCCAGACAGAAAAGCAATTACTGCCATTCGATCATTTGGAAAAGCTCCGGAACGTAATTAAGGGATTATTATCCCGAGGTCCCAACGAACCAGAGTCCCGGGTCTTAAATCATTGTAGTCTGTTCGTTTATTCCTTCGACTTTAATGGGAGGTGTGCTATGGTAATGCGTCGACCTGTTGTTCTTGGGAAGGTTATTTAGAGGTTCGGAGACTACGCTATCAAGTCGCACGAAATCGTGAAAGGCTACAAATAGCCCGCGCCAAAAGCGCACTGAAATATATCGTATCACATCTCCATAAAAAGTAATGAACGGTCGAGGTGCTCCAGGAATGGTTGGCTTGGTGCGATCGTAGCGGAATATCATTTGTCATTGTTATTTATGAGGAGTCAGTGTACGTTGCGTTGGAAGTGGGGAGTAGCGGGTTGACGGCCTCGGGGCAGCATGAGCCTAGAACAGCGGGAGATACTCGGCAGAAATGGCCGGAGCACGATGTCGTCAGGTGACCCCGCGGACGGCTCCTCTCGGTCACGGCACCCCATTATCGTAACACTAGACGTAGCGTGTGTAGCGCACGTGAGGCCGACGGTGATAGCCCTCGCCTTGTCCATTATAATTTCTAATACACAATCTTACTACGCGTTATGCGCTGCTCGATCGATTTGTATAGATACCGGGTCAAGCCGCCTGCAGCTATCCCACCTATTCACTCATAAAATTTTATTGCTAATTTACAAGCGTGTGCGTCGAAATTATGCTTACTTGGGAATTAAAACGCTCACGGTGCAAGTAAATAATACCAGAAATCGTAAGAAGTCAGTAATGTTTCCGAATAGGATTTACTGGTTAATCCGAAAGCATCAGATGAAACCAAATCCCCAGCTTGGCGACCTCATAACTTCTAACGGATATATTACTTCACCCACTGTTGTAATACTAGAACTATAAATTTTACAATGCTTTTAAATGTATTTAATTGCCCACGATTACAGAAGTAAGTTGTTGTGAAATAACTCTAGCATTTGGATCAACTGTAAAATGTATTCTTGCTATAAGGTATTTCATTTAACGGATATTTGTTGTGTTAATAGGTGTTGGTGATTAAGCCTAGTTCTTCAATTATGTAAGATCAGCTAGCTCATTTAACTACGAGGAGTACAATCGATACTATTGATTTTCAGTCTTACTTATGTTTGCGTACTAAATCCAGGAGTTCATTTTATGTCAATGACCGCACATTTTTATTTCATAATTTCTTAATCGAGGTTGACAGAAGATCAATACCAATAAATGTTTAATGTTTCACGATAGAACAAAGTCCTATCACATCGTGAAAATGATATTTCAGCGGTACTTTATGTGGAAGTAAACAACAAAGCAGTATTTTGCACTGAATGTTTGAATAAGTTTAGAAACTTGATAAGGCTAGAAGTTTGCGTTAACATACTGTTGTCAGGAAGTATATATTTCGCGTACACATAGCGGCCAATAATGAAAACCACTTTGGCTTATACTTTGGTACCAATTTTCTAACCTCTCTAATTGTGGGGAATGTCGGAGTATCAGTGTAGCTCCAGATTAATGAAGATAGTAGGTTTGATAACCGTTTATGGAGAAACAGTTAGGGCTGGACTTATTAAGTTCGCTTTATTAATAGTGTATTTAACATCGTGACCCCTGTGGTATCGTGCGGCAAATCCGTACAAAAAGGCAAGTTTATAGTTGGGATCACGCGAACTGACCCTCCTGACCCCGTTAGCAGGGTTCCGACTGATTTCGATAGCCACTACTGGAATTTCACGTAGACGTGGCATTAGAATAATCATAACAAGAATGCCCATTGTTGTTGTTTTGCTCACCTATTAACTGTGAATAGTGGTATGGTCCATGCAAGTTAATTGTATAATTGTTATATTGTCATGGTATGAGGCAATTTAAATGTATCGATTAAGGACTAATACTTCAAAAGCTTAATGTCGCAGGCCATCTGTAATATTGGTAATATGAAACAGAGCAAACAAGTTGTTTTGCAATTATGGTAATTACTGTGCCATTATTTATCTATATTTATTATTTGTTTTTGGACACAGGACAAACAAGCCACGTCTGGCGGGCGGATTGACGATCGTAATTTGGCCAATGGTTGCGTAAATATGCTACTGCCTATGTTATTCTGGCGGTATTTTTATAGCTGCCTCTTAAGACAACCGTAAGATATAAGCATTATTGTATGGTAAAGAAAAATGTTTTAATTTTTTACAATCATTTATTCAAGGCTGACGTTCAAAGCTTAAGCTAATTGTTTTTAATTATTTTAAGGAAACGTTGGATCTTAAGTAACAGTAGGTATCTTTATTTCTTAGACCATTTCTTGGAAGAACAAAGATTTCATTATGATCGGAAAGCTAAATTTGCTATGTCGGGCAAGTGCGCCAAATCAGATGGACTCATAAATATATGTATAAAAAAACTACAGATTGCGTATTCAACACGCATATTGTATTTCACATTTCCACCATTCACAGTTCCTTTGGCTGTAAAATCGTACACAGTAGCTAATGTTACGGCGACCACAAAGCTAAAATATGACGCTTGTAAAGCTTCATGGCCTTGTGTTGCCTTTTTTGTGCTAAATGTAAGTAAGATTGTAGGTACTCTGTACCAATAAATATTAGATATGGTACTTTTAGCCTGTCGGTAAGTTTATACATCTGCCGTTTAGATTGGGGTTCCCTTAAATTTGAAGTTGATAAAGAATGCGTCGTGATAGAAAAACTTCATAATTGAAACAAATGCGTTATTTCAAAAACCTCTTATTCTATTTGTTGGTTAAAAATTGACACGATGCATTTAAAAAAAATTATTCTCTAGTTATTTTTTTCAAGACATTACAAAAGTTTGCTAAAATTGTTCGCAGACATAAATAACTGAAAACAAAGGGAGTTCATTGAAAAATATACCTATTGACATACGAGTATTAATGTACGAAACATTATTATATCAATAGGTATAATTTAAAAACAATAATAGTATAGGCATTACATTCTAACGGCGGTAAATCAATTTAGAGTAATTTAGAGTTTCCAAATTCCGAATTCCAAAATTAATTTAGAGTAGAATATAGGTTTGTAATATCGGTTAGCATTTGATCAAATGTTTAAATTGTGATATATATTAGTGCAAGCTGAATTGGGGGGGCAAGTAACGCAATCAACTTGATGGTTAAGGCCAAATAATTCAGTTTTGTTTGTTCTTCTGGCTAACGAGCGTTTTGTGGACTTTGCTGATTCGTTGCCCTTAATATTCTTAATTAAATCATTGTTTGAATGCCTATTTTAAGTCAACTAATTTAACGCCAGCCAACGTAATATCAATCTTCTCGAATTAGGTAGATTTTTTTAAATAAGATTTCGAGTTAATTGACATTACGTTGGCCTAATACGTACTAAGAGTGGACCAAATATTTAAGCATAAGTTTGATGTAATGTTATCCGAAATTGTTAGGCATGCAGTTTTTTATTATTATTAGCATCAAACAAAAGTTGTTGTTCATCTCTCACGCTAAATTGCTATGAAAATATTACAAATAATGTTGAAACACAAATAGGTACTACTCTTACATTATCAATCATAGTACCTACTCGTTTAAATAATATAATCTATCGAACTTTTACCGAATTTTTGTCATCTGTAATTTATCCATAAATTACATTTATGTTTTGATAAATAATTTTAACCTGTTTAATTTAATTTATGGTTTTAATCGTAAATAAACATTTCATAACAGAACTCGTACATGACTAAACCCCAGTGGGAAAAGGCACAGAGGGACCACTTTAAACCAAGTAGTATCTAAAATGTATTATTTTTTTAATTCACTGTAATAAGAGCTAGTTTCAATTTATGATTGAATCTAGTCATAGTGATAAAATTACAGTATAAGTCAGCAAACGATTTTATTTTCATTAAAAAAATATACGGGTACGTAATTTTGTATTAGTTTATTTTCTTTATAAATATTTTTATGTATTTTCCATATTACATTTTAAATTATTTTCTTAATAATTATCTTTTTTTTTAAATATCATCTAAATTTCACGCTTTTGTTTTTAACAAAATTTTTATGCATTAGCAAACGATGTAGCGGCTGTTGCAGAGGCCTTACTCCGCAACACAATGTCCGTATATTCGAATCCATCTGTCCCTGTCACTCATACCGATGTCTTAAAGTATCTGAAAGAGACAGATATATCCGTAAATACGAGCTTCGTGTTGCAGAGTAAGGCACTAGATGTGGTTATAATGTCTTGCGTTTTTGTATTTTGCCAGAGTTCATGTCAGCCTACTATATTTATTTCTATTACAGGTATCTCAACAGATATCAGGTAGTTTAGGATGTGAGCAATCACAATTTCACAAAAATAGGCGGTGCAGTTAACGAACAACTAATAAAAATGCTCCGAATAAATTGATTGAGTGCGATTTCGTGTATTTTATATCGTGTTGAGTGTAATTTGTTAAAAGGTGCTGATAAGATCGCGGCTAAGATGGCAACCGCGAGAGTAGTGATGTCGAATGAACAGTATCGATAAATTTCCACTATTATGTTACACATTATCTTATTTTACAATAAATTTTCTAAGACATAGAGTAATGGTTAAAAGTAAGCAAAAAACCGTTTCAAAATGCCACGCGTACGAAGTCGCGGAAAAATTACTAGCCATTAATATTTGTCGGGTTTGTTTACAGGGAATTGATTAGTAATATATTCAATCGATCATTAAATAAGATTAATAATGTTTTTTTTTATAAAATTTAAGTAGTGCTACTGTACTAAGATTAACTTACGATAAGTATAATAAACAAATAAATCTCAATTCATAATATCATAATTACAATGTGTTGTGTATTACATTGAAAAAAATTTAGCTGCCTGCTGATTTGCTTTTTTCTTTATAAACATACTCAATAACGGTAGCAGTACTCATTGCAAAATGTTGAATAACTAACTATACCCAGCAAAAGTAATGAAAATCCAAAGTCATGCTACTGTTTGTTAATACTTATCGAAACATTGTATAGCAGCACTAAATATGACGCAACGATTGCTTCCATCCTTACAGCTGATGAATCCGAGTCAGTTGTTCTACTTTCTCTGGTCACGTTTCTTCTTTGATTACAATTTCTGACACCTACATCTAACAACAGATGACCTTCTACTATTTAGTTCTACTATAAAAAACTACATACTCGTAGTTAAATGTATGATTCCTTGAATACAAATTTTAAGTGCCCTAGGCACAGGCTGCACGTATAAAAATATGATTTTTGGATAAGCGAGAATACCAAATGAAAAGAAGTAGTCGCCTGCCGTTAAAAAAAATGATTTAAGTCCTATCTAGTGTCGACTGCCTTTTAATTTTCAAATCACACGAGATTTATGTTATAAGTAGCTTCAACTACAGCACTAAAAAAATTGGATTTAAAGTCGTAGAAAATAAACCACATTTTACAACAACCTCAATTTTTCACTGAAATTTCTAAATTGATATTTATTGGATTCCGATTAATGTTTTATATAATAATATATACGTTAAGTAGGTATGTATTAAATTTTAGTCTTATAAAGTCTTTGTTTGCTTTGTGCACTGATGTTTATCAGGGGTTGTCTAGCCAGTACAAACGATTTCATGAGTACAGATTACATAACATTTATAGGTACTCGTACTATTAAGTCGTTAATTTTCCATTTTAACAGATTAGTGTATTGATTAACCTTGACATATTCCATCAAATTGATGTGTCCTTATCAGGTGATATCCATAATTAAGCTATAAATTGAAGTCAACATATGACCAGTTTGTTGAATATAATAAAGTCGCCTTTCAGAAACCAACTATAAAATATGTTAACTGCTTTTTTATGGTTTATGGATGAGAAAAAAAAACATCTTCAATGAGTTAGAATACGGAAAGGATTAATTACTTTCTCAGGTCTGCGATGACAATTGCCCCAAATTCCTGACCAGTTAAAAAGAGCTTGCAGAGGAGACGCAGTGAAAGGATTAACTTGTTTCTGTAGGTCTGGATACGCTGGGTTCACTATGTAAGCCGTATTGCTCAATGGAGTTCAGACCATCTCGGTTACACAACTTGAGAATTTTTACTCCGACTGCCCACTCAGGCTTTGTCTGTTTTAGTTAGAAGAACAATGCAGACCTTGTATTAGGTATTTATGATGTACGCCTTGTATTGATATTTCTGCTTATCGATTGAATAATGAACGTTCCAATACTTTTGTTTGATTGATAGATACGTACTCGTTTGTCTATCGGATAGTGTGGCAATCGCGATAGTTTACTGGTAAAGCCTTAGAAATATGTCGCTGATAATATCTACGACAATGTATTTGTAGATCAGTTGTCCGATACTTTCGTTAAGCGCTGTTTTGATTGGGAAACCACACAGTTTATGCTTTGAAATTGCAGTTCAAAAACGATTTATGATGACTTTGTCAAATAATCATTTTTATCTAATTAATCATTGTATTTTGGTCGTTTGACATTATGTGATTCGATATGTAACTATTATCTACTTGGAGGTTATAAGCATGTTTGGGTTTTTTACCCGACTACGGCGACGGGTGGGTAATGATTTTAGCAGTATATGTATGTAAATGTATGTGGGTATTTATAAATAATTAATGTGGGTTCCACATTTGCGGCTAAACTACTGAACCGATTCTGGTGAATAAGGTATCAATCGATTCCTTATTACAGTACGGGTTACAAAGCCTACCTTTTGTTACAAAAAAAGCTACATGTTGAATGCTACAAAAATATTATTATATTGGAGTACATTGAAAAAAAAAAAGTTTGCATTAATTCAAACGTCACACGATTTTTGAGATTTTCAGATCCTCCAGAAATGCCCATACTATTTTGCCCAATGTCACAAAAAGTAAGACCCCCTAATGTGTGACGTAATTTGTGGACGGCCCCTTAACGAGTGCTTTAAAATTGCAGTTGCAGGGTATCAAATGAAAGAAGTTTTTGTTGTTGTTGTTTTCTTCACCCATTCTGGGTAGGCAAGGGGATCTTCAGTAGTTTTTTTTTTTGATATGAAATGAAAATGAAATTTAATGAGATGAAATGAAATGAATCCTAACCTAAGTCATTGAAATGTATGGGTGGTTTATACATTTCAATGATTACAGGAGTTTTACGCGAGTTTTACGCGAACGTGGATCAGAGTCAAATAGGAGCGCCTTTCCTTGTTTCTCACTTTCATTTGATTTATCCTACTCACTGACACGTTAATATACTCGTAACAATGCCACCACTTTACACAGTAAATTCCGCTTAGGATATTTCACAAAATTGTCAGCCTGTATATTTATACAGGCTGACTTTGAAATCATTGCATTTTCGTATTTGGATCACAGTTTCTTATAAACTACTAGCGGACCCAACAGACGTTGTCCTGTCTTAACCCTGAATATTGATTTCGAATGGGTATAAATAATAATAATAAAAAGCAGATACAAAATTCCTAGACCGACGACTATCGTTCGCATCGCACATCAATCGCGTCTGTAACCGAGCGAAGTTCTACACGCACCGACTATACCACCTAGTCGGCCGCAAGAGTAAAATGTCGCTTAGAAATAAGTTGACAATTTACAAAACTTGCATCCGCCCCGTGATGACTTACGCCAGTCCGGTGTTTGCTCACGCCGCCCCATCCCTCCTTAAGAAGTTTCAAACACTTCAAAATCTCTTGTTGCGTCGGGCCGCGGGTATCCCGTGGTTCGTACGCAACAATAATATCCACCGAGATCTCGAGATCCAATCCATTGCCCTCTATATGAAAGAAGCCTCTCAACGCTTTTTCGATAAGGCAGTGAATCACTCCAATCCGCTCATAGCGGAAGCCGCCACGTACACCCCCCAGAGGGATGTCGCCTTCCGACGCCGTCGGCCCAGGCACGTGCTGAACGACCCCGACGATCCTATCACCGCGTATGTCACAACAGCCAACACCGCCTTAAGCACTTCAATTACTGCACAACACAGTAGTTCTCCACACCGCGCCCGTCGGAGGCGGGTGCGTGGTCCCGCCTTTCATTTCGGCCGACACAATCATGTGCCTGGCCGCTTCTCACCTGCCCCCCCCTCGGACGGCGACCCAAGCCGAGGTCCGAGCCTACAGAGGCGCCCTTGAGGTCGCTGTCCGATCCCCCCTCCCAGATCGGGCCCGCCAGAATGGAGCCCGAGCGTGATCCGGCATGCCACGGCATCTCCGGTTCCGGCGGCGCCACCACTGGTGGGTTCGCCATTTGGTAGGGTGCCCTTAGCACCCCACACTGGCCCGATCACGCCCGCTAGTATGGGCCCCGGTGCGAGCGAGCCTGAGGCTTCGCTTCGCGAAGCCTCACCCTCGGCCGCACCGGAGTACCGCTAGCGTGGCGGACCTAGGCTGAGCGCCTTCAGCGCTCGCCACACTCTGCCCGGTTTAACTGATGAAAGCCTCCCATATGGGGTTTCAGTGATAGGTCCGTCCAAAAAAAAAAAAAAAAAATTCTAAGACAAAATTAATAGGGGTTAAAGTATGAAATTGCTGATTATTTTCCCACTTTTTGTTTTGTTTATAGCTCTTAAGTATAGTCATATTATTGCGTAATTCTTTTTGTATTGTATCAAAAACTAAATAAAGTAACTTTTGACTAAAAAAAAAATGCAATACTAGTGCCTATTACTTCAAAGAAAGTCGTTGAAAAGACCCCTTACAATGTGTCAGCTGACCTTCTTGCTTCAATTAAGTGTATTTGTATTATATACTTTGATTATCAGAAATTTAAATACTATAATGCATAGCTTTATAACCATCTAACTTTCACCTTTAATTGCATCGAAAACGTTTCAGGCGTTTTTTAAAAAACTAAAAAATTGTTAGTATGGAAAAATGACTTTTCTCGATTTCGTCCATACAAAACGGCAATTTCATACTTTAACCCCTAATATTTGTGATTTTTAATGCTTTGTTAAACAACATGTTTTTTTTTTCAAATTCAGTTATTTTACATCCTATTTGAAGTTATTTACAGCACACTTAATGTTATGCCAAAAGCCATAAGGTTACATTAAAAAAAGTTTTAATTGTTTAAAACGCTAAGGTTACATTAGAAATAATTTAATATGGTGGTTAAGTATTCTTAAAGTTTCTAATTTTCCACGCAAAACCATTTTTTTTTTCATTAGAACCTTCTTCTTCATCAAACAAAACAAAAATGATTACTGAAACCGCTCCAACCGTATGTAGATATAGACTTGTGTACGACTTAGATGGTCGAAGGTATATGACACCTAATGGCTTGTTATTTCTTAAAGCATACCAAATAACGACTGAAAACGAAAATTATATTAACAATTGAATAATACCCAATTGGTGTTGGAAATCATTTCGGTAACAGTTACTTTCCTATTACCGACGTACGGTTGTTTACAACCTCTTTGCCAGTTCAATTACATGAGTCTAACGAGATGCCTTCAATTGTACTTCAGACGCTTTTTGGACCGTCAATTGATTGGCGCCGTTACGTTGATCACGTATCACCACAAAAAGCAACACGGACCAATGTCATTCTCCAAGAGACCCAATTTAATTTATTTTTTTCACTCCCACAGAAAAGGAACAGAACTATAAAAAACTTCGACGCCTGTTTCTGAAACCTGACCCAAAAAAGTTGGCTTTGTTCCGAATATAATCACAGATTTCAATTAAAGTTTATCTTCACAGTACAACTGATTAATATAGAACAGGCTTATAGCACTTAACGACTCGTGTGGGAATCGCGTCCATAATGGTACTGAGTGACATTTTTCATCCGCCGGACAGTAACTGGCTTTCCAGAGTGATTACATAACACTTTATTTTTTAGTTGGACAGAAGTGTCCCACAGCTTTTAAATTATGTGTTTGTTCATTTCATGCTTTAATACTTTCATAATAATAAAGATCCTTTAAATTTAATTTTGTCGTTTACCTAAAACTGGAGCAAAGTGAATCCAAATCTTTTAAGTCTGTCCGTAAGTTTTTGTGTGGTCAAAATAATGAAAATGAAAATGTATCCTTTATTGCGTTGCGTGTGGTTGTCGAAATGTACCTTCATCCCACGCTCCTTGAACAAAGATATATTGTCTCGGATGGGAGCCTAAATAAAAGATAAACAATTTTAATAACACGGAAGGGTTGGGTTTTGTCACGCTCCTACTACAATGAATGCTAGGCGGCGCCGGATGTTAAAGATCACTGGAATTATCATATTTTATGACACTTCTCGGAGCTTACGATGTAAGTTAATTGTATTTGTGATATGAGACCTAAGCACAAAATATAGCACTGAAAGTATTACATACGACATGTAATTTCAGAATAATATTATAGATATTGACTGACGTATGTTCGCCATAAACGCGAAAGCTCCAAGTATATCATAGAGTACTAGGGGAGCATAATAACGAAGCGAGCACGAATCCAGGAGGATATATAATGAGCGCGCGCAGCAGATCGTTACGCGGGCATGTGTATTATTATGCCCAAGAAGGAATGCGAGCCGAGGTCACCGGCAGAAGTGTACCGGTAGCTGACCACCGACGAGTAGAACCTATGCGATGACCCTAAGCCGCACATTATACTAGCGAGCTGCACAATTCAGCTCTTTTTAGGGCAAAAGTTCACTAACAAGATCTTATGCCCTGTATTTTTTTTTTTAAATTAGACTTTTTTTATTTAAAAACTTAAAGCACTTTACTTTTGTTCCGAAAAAGTTTTAATCGAGTCAAAATCATTATCTAAATTGTCTGTTAAAATCACAAAAAAAGTATTTTTCTGCAATTCCTCCCTTTTTTAATTTTTTATTACCATAGAGATGTAGATATGATAAGCGATTAATATTTTTATCATACATACATAGTTTACAATGCCATATCTATAAGTTCGCAGATCAATAAATGACACGTGGTTTAACTATTACTTTACTGTGTTTTCGTAGGCGTTTTAATATACTATAATAGTGCAGTCACTCACGAACTAGTGTTATTTGTTAAGAAAACGTATGCATAGAACCATTTCAAAGCACCATGAAAGGCTGTCATTATAAAACCCATCAATTTGTTCTTTTTGGTTCGTTTAGGTGCCTTTGTGTAAACGTTATTATAATAATTTATCTCGATAAGAGCAGATTGAACTTGCTATCGATAGGAATCTTTGACCTCTGCACCGCTAATAATCGTGTCGAACGCTCATCTTGTTTCGTAAGAGGAGTATTGTGCTTTTTATCGGCATCATCTCCGCTCTGAGCTTTTACGGAAACATGGAGATGACAAGGAATATTGTAAAACTATCGGTTAATAGGAGCGGTCTTGCGCTGCTATCCTTATTTATAGCTATAACTAATATGTACACCTAAAGATAATTATAGGTATCAATAAGGATAGGAGCGCTAATGCTGCAGCATTATAAACAGTCCTTGCAAGAAAATAAAAACCTTCGGTGTTAAATAAATGATCACATGCAGTCGTTTTGCACCGACTAGAAGTTGTTACTTATTTTTTCATTTTCATCCGTTTAGACTATTGAAAACAAAATAAATAAAAAAACTGATCGAACTCATAAGAGGATGCGTGTTAATAAAAATATATCAGCTACGCGTCGATTTAAGCACCTCTTTTTTTTCGTCGATTGAAAAATCGTCATAATACCAATAAAACCACTTGTTATCTGTTGCTTTTTAAATCAACGCAACTCTAAGAACCCATATGTGTAAGAAGTTACCCACTTAGGTTTAATTTAAAGCTTCCATAAAAGTGAGGCAGGACACACAAATTTGAGCCAATTCATAAAGTTCCTGCTCTAACAAGTGGTACCGTACCTTCCACATACTAGACAAGCAACCATTCCGGCATCAAAGGAAGGTTGTGTGGTTGCAATAAATACTTATTTGCGATATCGTGAGCTTGTCATCGTAAGGTACAATCAACGGGCAAGAGGCGAGTCGGACGCGGTCGGTCACTGGCTAGCCCGAGGCTTTGTTCCCACTCGAGCCGTGGTACACACTAGGTAAGTTGAGAAGGCTCGGTGTGACAATGCGACAAATATACTCGTATCAGTCATGATGACATGTTCACTTATCAGTTGAGGGCTAGTATGATTCAATAATGATTATGCAAGATGAACCTTATTTTTTAGGCCGTAAACATTCTTACCTGCTGTAGGGTTTAAGGAAGTTTATGTGTTAAGGGCGTTGCATTCTACTTCATACCTTCTGTTGTAGATTAAACAATCAGCTCACTTTATGTGTTGCACTAGGATCCATGTCGATCCTATTAACTCATTTATTCTTGTACTAACTACGATCTACTAGTAGTGGAGTTAAGATAGACGGTGGTATTGACGACCATTTGGATCAGCGGTAGTTAACGCTGCTTCTGAGCCATGGGTCGCGGGTTCGATCCCCGCACAGTACAAATATTTGTGTGCATGAACATGTCTGTTTGTACTGGTCTGGGTGTTTTCTATGTATTATAAGTATAAATTTACAAAAAAAAAAAGTATATAAGTAAGATTATCGGTTGTCTAGTACCCCATACGACAGGGTACTTAATACTACCTTAATTTGGGACTAGATGGCTCTGTGTGGCCCTGTGAGGCATGTCTTAAAATATTTATATTTATTATATATTTAGTATTAGTGTAGTCCAAATATAAATTTCTTATTACATTAATATCCTTAGATTATTTCAACTGGAGCTTTTGTAATCCTATATGGTTTGTTGTAATGTTATTTTACAGTAGTATGTATACGATTCCTTTATTTAAAAACATTACGCCTACAATGGTAGGCGTAATGCAGAACTGCCAGAACTGCAGTAAGTTCTATACTAGAGCGAGTGTCTAAAGCTGCATTAGCAGGTTCGTACCAGATTTGGCTGGGCAGGAAGAGAAACACGAGTAGTGAAGGTGAGTGTTGATGTACGTCTAAAAGGGGCCCCTTAAACCTACACCCGTGTCACAAGTCCCGGGAACTACTCGGAGTTTCTCTTTCTGCCACACGATGGAACCGGCACCCGCACGGTGAATCCATGGAACGCTAAGAAGTTTGTCTCATAACGCCTACAATGGATAAGTGGGATATTTTTTTTACATTGAAAATTATTAGAATGCAAGGGTAAACGTGAAAACAATGCATCAGGGTGTATTAAATGCATCTATCTATTAAATTTAGTAAACTAATTGCGATTGACAGTTGTCTTGATTCATACTCTTTGCCCAATGTACAATAATCAAGTGATCGAAAACGTGAGTCAAAAGCTCTGCAATTTGACTCACGTATCAATCGGCTGAGAAAAATTTCAATACTGGTATGCGCTTTTGAGTCATACAGGAAACGGATCTACTGTACTTTTACTGCACTATAACTTTTGTATATTTGTTCTCAACTCCAACTATGGTCTATGTACCTACTGATAAATGCCTCTCATACGATTGTAAATCGCAGTTATTGAATGTGACGCTGACATACAACTGCGTTAGAAACTAAGTGATGGGATTTCAGGCGATTCTAATTGCTCGTTATCTAGATTTGATTTAATGGGTCACATTCTAAGGAATAATAACAGTATTAATAAAAGCAAACTGTTTTAGTTTGTCTGCAACATAAATTCGAAACAACACTATATTTTAGAGTACAGTGAAATACTATACTTTAGATTTGAAAAATAGGGTTAAGGACAGCCTTAAGAAAATAAAAATAAGACTTGGAACAAAAAGCGTGAAATAATCCACACATTTTCAGTTGGTCCACAAGAAATCATTGATAGTGAACCATGCGTTCACTATCAATGATTTCTTAATTGGCACGGACTTAATATGGATTATCTTACGTTTTTCGTGGGCTGAATTTTAATATTTTAAATGTTTTCTACCCTATTTTTTCTAATTAAAATAGGACCAACTTTGAACTGGAATAAAACTTTCAGTATCAGTATGCCAGGTAAAAAGTTATACATACATAAACATAACAAATAGGTGCCAAACTAAGAACTTCCTCTATTCTTTGTCGACAGTAAATTAATAAAGTCCCTATCACATATTTACATATTATAAAACAAAGTTCTTCTCAGTGTCTTTCTGTCTGTCTGTTTAAAAAACTACTGCACGGATTCCATGTGATTATTCAGCAATATATAGAGTGATTCTTGAGAAAGTTTTCAAATTTTTAATTTGTTAAATTGAATTCATAAACGTATTATTATAAATTCCAAAGTTTTGATTATATGTTTGTAAAAGGGTTAATGGATTGAGATAAAATTTGGAACTGAACTTCTCTTTGGTCTAGTGGTTTAAAACGCTCCCGTTGGTCTAGTGGTTAAGGTACCAACAAGATCTAGAGGTCTTAGGTTTGATCCCCAGGTCAGACAACAAGATTACGATTTTTTAAAATTTGCTCTGGTTTTTGATCTTGGTGATCACAAACCGCAATCTGCAACACCCGCATTTGGCAAGCATGGTGATTATGCCTGAACCTTGTAACTTGTTACTTGAATTCAATGATACCTAGAGGTTGCTATGCAGTGGGTTGATAGAGAAAAATGTTTCTTAAGGAATAGTTTCAAATTCAAAGTTCCACGCGAACGAAGTTGCGGAGTATTT
The DNA here is from genome assembly GCA_949315895.1 of Anania crocealis. NCBI lineage: Eukaryota > Metazoa > Arthropoda > Insecta > Lepidoptera > Crambidae > Anania > Anania crocealis. The sequence continues at coordinate 8,297,218 of OX438856.1, forward strand.
ATTAAAGCTTTCAGTATCAGACCAAAATTCTCTTAGGCCACCAGTTTAGACTAAGAACATGTGTTACATGCCGTTTAAAAATGTTAATTTATGGCTTATTCTAGTGTCGAAAGCGCAGAGATTGTGTGGGCGGGACCAGTTACGGCATGGATTGCCGGCTATCTGTGTAATGTCCTCGTAGCGTGTGCATTGTTCGTGTTTATATCAGCTACAAACGTTAGTGGCATAACATGCCGGCTTTTGAAGCCGTCCAACGTATTTGCAACACTTTTATTATCATAAAAGGCACTTGTATTCAAATGAGTAGCCTTCTAACATCTGTTGGGTGACAACTGAAATTCTTAAAGTTCATTCATGTCCTTAGAATATAATAGTTGTTTAAAATTTTACAGAAATGTTAATAAAATTTGTAAACGGCACTACCTATTGTAGCACCTGCTTAGTATCACAAACACTCAGACCCGCGGAAATGCAGAAAATGTATTTTTTCTTCTTTCCCTCGTACGAAAATCGAAACTATGTAAGTACGCTACTCACGGAGGTCGTCTAAATGGATCGATGAATCAAATTTGTTTAATCGTTCGCTTTATAATCATTGTTAAACACTTAAACTCGTCCAGGTATGTCGCTGAAGTATTATTGAAATCGAAAAAGGGGTGGTCTGAAAACCAGGTAGAGTCCAGAACATGCTAAGTACATTTACGGTAGTTGATAAGATCGGAAGCGTAAATGATGTGCGCGAGACCGTGTAACTCCCTTGTATCTAGTTGCTCGCGCGCAGCGGATAGTATCAGGAGATACTGTGATAGCGACCCTTATAAGGGCCCTCTCTAGCTTTTTGATAGGAGTAAGGTCGACAAATTCCGCCTGATTGGCGATTAATGTTAGTTTAGCAATCGGTGCTTAGCAAATGCAAACAATAGTTGATTTTGCAACTACCGTTACTTTTGCTGTTTGTGGACTGCAAGTATTTTGGTTTTTAGAGTTGAATATCTAAGAACCTAAGACAAATTTTCTATACAAGACATGATGTTTCTAGCTTTAGCAAATTAGGTAATGTTGGCCGTCTAATAGTTAGTAATTCTGAATACAAAACTAAAAGTTTGATAGTAAAAGCTAAGTAAATAATAAGACCAAACCAAAATATATTTTTTTAGAAAACTACTCGTAACTTATTACTGTTAAGTGTATTTTATTGTGGTAGTTGTTTTACACACTTTTAGCTAAAATTGTGTTGCAATCAATGCGTACTGTTAATAAAGAACTTAGATTTTACCCATTTAAAAAAAAAATATCTAAAATAGAAAAGCACATTTCTCGTCCAATGGGTATCGTAAGTGGCGACTAAAGAACTACTACCGCATCAGAAGAATACGGACAAAGGCGACTTTTTTTTCCTAAATTTCCCATATTGTCATCGGTAACCCGCCTGAGAAGAGTTGCAATTAATGCAAAATCCTCTTTTTGAGAGGCCTAAAGTTCAACACAAATTAGTGTCACATGAGTTTTACCTACATGACGTTTTCCAGTGATAATATTCAGCGTTATTGTGAAACAATAAGTAGGTGCTTATCATTTGTTGACAAAATTCAATCTTGGTCTTTCAATTGTTTAAAACAATCGTATCAAACATATTATTCGTAAGACATTTCTCAGATTGCCTTGAAAACCCGACCCCGATGAATGACGTCTACAAGGGTAGTTAACGTAGAAGTTCGTTGACTTCCCTCGGTCGTTTTATTGCTTTTTTCTTCATGAATCACATGCAAGGAATGTGTAATGGGCACTCGCGGCATTCGCGTTGCGTGTCTATCGTAAGAGGGTGGTCGACTGAATTCAAATGAGCTATGCGAAAGGTGGAGGCAGACAATGATGAATAAGTATTTATTTAATATTTCTTTACATAAAGGTTAATATGGCTTAAAAAATCTCCAAACACTGAACATAAAACGAAGACTCGTGTTTTAAGACATCACATCTTTACTTACGTCGATTCACGGGAAAGCATTGTCATTAATGCTTCAAAAAGTATTTTTATGAATATTAAAAACTGCCTCATTTAATTTTTCTGTTTACACTTCAAACTCATTTTTTACACTGCAGACTGATTTAGGAATATGCTTGGCCTTTCTTTGCAATATTAACAAAAGTCACTGACTAAGGTTTCAAACATAGTTCTGCAGTACCAAAATGTAGCGGTGGCCTACAGTAGATCAACCACAGCCTACTTAGAACAACAAAAATTGGGAAAGATAGGTTCTCGAACTGCAAGACGGCGTGGCGCTACACCAGGTTATTTTTTTCTGAATTATCTAGGTCAAGAAAAGGTAGGCAGTTAAGGTCGTGTTTCGGAAGGCACCTTAAGCCTTTGGTTCCGGCTTCTGTGGCAAAATGGAAAACGTAAAAACAATTCACGTCAAAAGCTTGAAATAAGCGGCTTGAAAAACGGGAGCGGGAACTCCAGACTATCTTTGAAGCATACGATAAGAAGAACATCCAGTAAACTGATGACCTGTAGTGCGATTGTGTAAGGTTGTTCATGGATGGACAATGAATACAATTGATCATCGATCGTATAATGTAAATTCTAATTGTGTAATATTGTCCATTCCATGAAGACCGAAAAGTGACCGGTGGTATAAAAACCTTTCATGGATTTGCGTTTTATTATCGCAAAAGATTCGGTAAAACTCATTTTTTTTTAACATTATATTAAATTGTGTTCAAATATAAATGCAGGTTTTTAATCAAATTTTATGATTTCAACCCAAAAACAAACTTTTATTCATAAAAACATTGAATTTAAACTAAAAATTTACCTTTGCAATTGAAGTAACCAAACGTAAAGAACGAATGAAATACGAGTCTCCTGCTACTCGACAATAGGTGGCGTTAATGGACTACGTTTTTTTTCTTCCTAAATGTTTTACGGCTTCGGACGAGTCCATACAGCCTAGTCTTTAGTTATAATGTCAATTTTTTTATACATACAATATCATTTAAACTTACATAAATATAATAGCCTAACCTAACCTAAACCTAAACTAACCTAACTCATTGAAATGTATGGGTGGTATATACATTTCAATGATTACAGGAGTTTTACGCGAGAACGTAGATCAAAGTCAAATAGGAGCGCCTTTTCTTGTTTCTCAGTTTTATTTGATTTATCTACTCATTAACACATTATTATAACAATGCCACCATTTTATCACAATAAATGCCGCTTAAGATAATTTCACAAAATTTCGCAACAAAGTCCATCTTTCTCTTGTTGTTTCCCGCGCAAAACTCCAGTGAACTACGTAAAGTGTTCTCTGACGTAGTATTTTATTTTATTTATGTTCTGTGAATGTCAAGTGATAACTGTCACAGTGAAAGAAAACTTTGAATTTGTTTAAATAAAAACACAAGTAATAAAAAATATTAAATTAAATCAAGGCGTTCTTAAAAAACAAACAAGACAGTGTACCTAAATTAAATAAGGATATACAACATTTTCTTTCAAAGAAAATGTAACAATTTGAAGAAATTTATGTACTTAAGAGGGTAAAATTTACGATTGTCATGAGTCAAGAGTCACCGCAATCATTTGACATTAGCAATGAGCTCATAAGACTTACGCAGTTCGAATTATGTGTACATGATTCGAATTCGAATCAAGTACATCATTCACTCATCGTTTAAAATTATCGACCCAATCGTTAACGATAAATGAACTCCGTACACAATTAGAATTAGCCGTTTGACAGATTATACCGTACTTTATGAACTGTCAAATGAATACGATTGCTTTACACAATCGCACCTCTGGGGCCTAATTCGCGTAACCGAATCGCAGTTCGATCGTGATTGAATTGGACGATTTTGACATTTAGCCCATACTAGAACTGTCAAAATCCTGTCGTTCAATTACGATTGTGATACGATTTGGTTACGCGAATTAGGGGACTGGTCATAGAATTGCTTAGAACTTTGTATTCGGGTAACTAGAATCTAAATCAAGAGTAACTTGTTATGGGGACTTTCATAGATATGGCCAGTAGACTTCTAAAGGATGCGTTCATACGAATCTGATCAACTATTTCTAATGGGCTTATAGCATCGAAGACGGGATACCTAATATCAAGTAAAATAATACAGCTAATCATCAGCGTTGTTTATTACCTGTAGTAATTTTGTATACAGGATGAAATTTTAACCACCTTCCAAATTTTAATATATCAATCTACGAGACAAAAAACAAATGACGTATTTTTTCTTTTGGTATAGCCCAGTACAAAAATGTCAAGATAAAGCACTTAGAAAATGTCCGCCAAAAATCTAAAGATTTGATACGGCCGCCTAGCAACACTTTTTTTACGCGATGCGCATCTCATTCATTCATTACGATACTATGCATTAGTTTTTGCCATTCCCTTTATGCCTTAACAGGTGTAGGACCGTAAAATTGAAAACTATATCACGAAAAATATTTTCGGGTTACAACTTGTTTTACATTATTTACTTCATAAATAGGCTCTAAATACGATACTGAACGCCTATAAAAATTTTGGAAAGTGGTTAAAATTTCACCCTGTATAGGGTAAAATAAATATGATTATCCAAAAAGTCTTCTAATATGATAAAATTAATAAAAAATAAATTCTTTGGAAAATCATAACTTTCACATCTAAATGAACGTCTTAAAATTCGTTTTCAAATCACCATAAAAACTTCAAATGCGTCTTTTGACTTAATGATACTATGGTATAATAACGGGCTCTTATACCAGGCACCTTAAACTGATTTTATAATAAGGAAGTTATTACGTCCAATGATATTAAATTATTTTATAATAGGCTTAAGTATGAAGACCGTGTAATCATCGTGTCTAATTTTTTAGTCTTATACTTATATTTTAATGCATTTTTGGTTTAAGGCGTGTCTGCTTAAATTTGAATTTTGAATGAATCATATAAGCTTAACATTGACATCAGACGATAAAACGAGTTGGTTCTTAATTGTCGTGTATCTTTTTTTATGTATAGTCTAATCATAGTATCTGTGACAAACAGAAGTAAATGACAGTGATCATGAAGTCGATATAATAGCTCTTAATGTTAGTTTTTAAAATGTACACCTAATTATTGCATTCAACACCAATGATTTAATGATGAATACAGCTTAGCGAATATCAAAAAAAATTAACTGGATTTAAATGTGTGATTTAAATCCAGTATTTTTTTTTTGATATTCACAAAGCTGCATTCATGCATGAGTAACTTCTGTCTGATGTAATGACTCATAAGGATCTTAAAAACCTGTGTTAAAAATCATAGGCGTATTATTTTTTAATTAGTATTTGTAGTTACCTAATTGACGTATTCGTTATCTTTCCCAAATTAAGTTTTTCTTGATAAGTTTTCATTAGTTGCGTTGTAATTATTACAATCATACGATAAATACACTATTAGAGAAGTATTACAACATGTTACTGTTGTTTGCTCTCCCATGTTTGGGGTCTCATTGTAACCTCTTGACCTTTTGACTTAGATTAAACTGGATTTTATAACACCTTTTTTAAACATCTATTGTTGTCTGAGAAGCATAATATATTTCTGTATCGGTTTAATATCTTTTTCGTATGATCCAAGTCACGTTTCGCTTTGAGGCAGGTAAAACATATTGGCACAAAAAACTACCTTTTTATTGAGAAACGAATGAATTGTTCAACTGTTTATTGTATCAATACCTGTTGTTATTATCATCAAATTATTTTTGAACGATTGAGTTATGATAAACTTTATATTCTTACGATATTTTTATTCTTGCATAGTAGAATTATCATCAGCAGATCAGTTTTAAGCATAGTAAATATATTTAATAGTAAATCTTATTATAATCTATTTGTAAACCCATAAAGTCTTGGTGAGTCATTAAAACGGAGGTTCAAGTGCTACATGGGAAGTTCTTTATATGGTGTACATTCAGATCAAAACTTCAAAAATTTGAGCTTTGAGCTATTCACAATTTATGTCATGGATTGAACAATTTATGTTATATACTTTATTTGATATTTTAGCAACTTAATTGCACTTATAATATCAGTATATAAACTTGAAAAATTTTGTCTCAGGCGGGACTCGAGGAGGACTGCGAGGAGATGCGGGTTCGAGTCCCGCCTGAGACAAAATTTTTCAAGTTTATATACTGAATTTATGTTATGTTTTATTTCTAGCAGAATATCAACTGATTAAACGCTGATCACAGAATCGATTCATCAAGAAGTTAATTATTGCTTTTGTTTGAAGAACAACGATCTAAAAATACCCTTAGAATTTAATATTACGCATTAATTATCCATGAAGATAGTTGCTTCATTTTAATGTGAGAACAAATTGACCTTGCGATTTGGTGAAAGTTTCAAATTTCAACGCCTATAAAGTGTTATTTTTTATATATTGATGACCACAGTAATCAATTGAAGATATTCGTCTTGGGCATTTCCCTTTTTGCACTAATAAAATGTTTTTAAACTAGGCCACGTCTCGCCTATTTTTAATCATTTCTGTAATTGTTGCAGCATTATCCATACGTGGTATATGGGATGATAGAAAATAATGCATATTTGGGAGTAGTTAAAGGATTATATATATAAGAATCAAAATTATTGTTGACCTGCCTGATTGCTGTAACTTTTATTGCTGAACAAGTAGATAGATAGCATACTCTTTATTGCGCACACCACAAAATTTATTTACAGTTATTACTACTACTTACATTAATTTACAGTTTATACTAGTACTTGCCGACCAGATAGGTACTTTGGCTGATTATAATTCTATTCTTTGGTTAGGTTATGTATTATGTTAGGTTAGATTTCTTTAGTGGCGGATTTAAATAAGACCACAACTGCTTTTTTTATTAAATATGATAAAGCTCATCGATCATAGTAGGTACCCACATTAGAATTAATGCTTCGCATTCAAAAAGTTTAATGGGTTTATATGGAACCACAATTATACTAATGGTCAACTGTTTGGATTGTTTGGAGTACTAGCTACATGAAAAGGAAAATATTACGAGCAGTTTCGTCGTGTTCCGTCAATAGTACCAAAATTTTCTCATCCGTAAATACGAAAGCGTCAAACTTGTTTCATTTGTACAATTTTATTTATTCTAAATCATATTTATTAGATGCAAACTATGATTTACGACATATATTACATAAAAAATGTTTCATATCCAAGAGATTAAGAAAAGGGGAAATACGACGGATGGTACGCGTATCATCTGTAATCGAATCTCGAGAATGTAGAAAAGTAAGAAACGCAAATACGGCTTCTGCGATACACGCTTATCAAACTAGTCAAAACTGAAAAAATACAATATGTTAATAGTTTAGCTAAGAAGAGTTTTTAAGATTTTATCATGGAACATAAGCGAAAAAGTTGGTCGAAAAAGTTGAACGAAAAGCACCGATTTTGTTTTAGGTGGTCTTTATTCAGGGTGTTTTTTCTGTTTAAAATTTTTAGGGTATAGCTCAGAGTTAGGAACACCTTCTCTTTTTATTCGCAAATAATTTAAGTGTGATATGAGTCTGATAACGTTTCGTTTATTTCTTTGATATTTTACAATGTATCTACTTATTGCCTATCAATCGTATCAAAGTAGGTATCTCAATTTACTTCATACTTTTGTTATCATTTTACATCGTTAGTTCCGCTCTCGTCTCCAAACAAGACACCTGCCGAACAACGGTATTTCAAAAAAGTATTGTATATTCGGCAAGGTGGAGTCACGGCGAGATCCGCCGATCTGATAATTGAGAAAAATATCGAACCGATCGCGAGTCGTGATCGATTCAAGATCGAAGTGTCACGCGCGGGGTCGTTCACTCCGGGTCAGGGTCGGGGATGCTCGCCTCGCCTTGCATTTATGGGCGTGTCTCACTAGAATTACGTGATTGATATCTTATTCGTGAAATTTTGAACGGAGAAAAAAAGAAACGTTAGGACACCACCAAACGTTGGTAGGGAGACTTTTTTGTGTTTTTTAATACAAGCCTCGTCAATTAAAACCAATCATCACATTTTCCTGGACAAAACTGTTTGGGAAATTCTAATACAAACCTCAAATTCAATGAAAAACCCCAATTGACTTAAAATGATATGACTTAGAAAAAAAAAACACTACCTAAACAAAGCTTTATATTAATTTATGCTACGCTTTAAAACAATCTCTCTGGTCTTAAACAGCTATAAATTGTTTTGTCTAAAAATTACCATTAACCCTCAAACAGAATTTCATGGACGGCATCCGAGTGAAACGTGGCCTTGTGCGCCCGCGCATCCGGATAAGTCGTTACGTAGAATAGGAGATGTTACTTCATTGTTATTCCTCGTGATAGATGGTATCCATACCAATAATTAATGTTAGCGTTCTTTGTTTGTTATTCGAGAGCCAAGGCTTTCTGCTGATACAATTTGATGAGAACAAGGTTTTTTAAATGGACAAGTAAGGTTTTGTGGTTGCACAGTTCTTAAAAACCACCATTAGTGCCAGATGCCTTCCTGTTTTATCGACTATTCTGGTCGATATAAATTATCTTGCCCATTAGTTACTAATTACTGAAATGTAAAAATACACAATTAAGAAGATATGCTGGCCGCTGTATTGTTTATATTGTTGTATGTTTATTAGTTTATATTGAGGACCATGTGTAAGTTGCCTTACCTAAGCTTTTTTTATTGTATTAATTACGATTCAGCTTCTCTTTTTCATCTATGACATGTTAATCATGTGACAAATTTTATATTTCGGCTACTTCAAAGGTTATGATTGGCGCCATTCTACCTATTTGGACAGATCTGACCACGGCATCGGAGTTATTGCACATTATACTGCCTATAACGCATAAATTATGTTAATATTTATTCACATCCTCATGGAATTTCTGAGTCGACCGTTTTTATGGTGCTGTTGAATAATTTGTTGTCATGTCGTCATAATGATTATCTCGTTGTATTTTGAAAAATACGTGCCATCGTATTATACGACCATAACTGTTGTCTGACCATATCAACAAAAAACGATTTCAAGTTGTTCCAATGCCAGTTCTATTGTAAAGATTATTCGTCTTATTTGAATTATAAAACTCAAAGATAATTTTACTAGTTGTCATAAGAAGGCTGTTGCGTTGATCTTGGGTTGGCACGATCTGAATAAATCTGAATAAACTTTTATAATAATAATAATAATAATATAATTTTAATTCAGAAATTGCTTTCCATAGAATGGGTTAGTAGTTACAGAAATCTTATAAGCTAGGGTTAGTAAATCAATACAAATAATATTTAAAGAAAGGCTACTACTACTTTACATTTACCAGAGCTGGTCTCGAGTCGACATGGACACTGTTCCAGTGCCTCAAGATAGGACAGCAATAGCGACTACCTACCGCCGCCAGGAGGCTGTTGGGGCTGTCCCGGACGCGGCGCCACGCGGAGGCGACCCGCTTGCGCATGACAGCTGGGAAGCTGTCAATACGAGCCTCAGCAAACATTGCGGATGCGCTGCAGTACCGGGGCAGCCCCACCAACATCCTGAACCCATTATTGTATTGGACGCGCAGGGCTGAGAGCGTCCGCTGTGTATAATCAACCCATAGACTGCAGGTGTAGAAGGACTGACAATAGGCTCTGAAAAGAGTTAACTTTACTTCAGTATTGCACCGTGCAAATCTACGGGCGAGCATATTCGCTCTCATAGCTAAAGCCCTGCGCTCCCTCTCTATGTCAGCCTCATCCGACATATTTTCAGTAACCCAGTGACCCAAGTACTTAAAACTTGTCCCCCTTTTTATTGGTAAGCCTTCAAGAGCAACTGTAGGGAAATTGTAACTCTTATTTTTTGATTTAAAAACGACAATCTCGCTCTTCTTAACATTGTACCGTAAGCCATGAGCCGCTGCATACTTCTCACAAATACCTACCAATTTTCTTATACCACTAATTGATGGGCTCAGAAGCACCATATCGTCGGCGTAACTAATGTTGTTATATGGAATATTATCAATAGAGCAACCAACTGCAGCGCTGCTGAGCTCACCAATCAGACTGTTCACGTAGAGGTTAAAAAGTGCAGGGGAAGACAGGCCGCCCTGTCTCACCCCGCACCCCAGCTCGTACGCCTCGGATAGCATACCTGCCCATCTCACCTGATTCCGTTGACCATCGTACCAATACTGAAACATACCTATAAGATCTCTAGGAAAATCATTAGTTTCAGTAGCCAGTTTCTTCCAAAGTACATCGTATTCAACCATATCAAAAGCTTTCGATAAGTCTAAGAAACAGGCTATAATAGGTGTCCGACGATTTGTGTAGTAACGTATAGTATGCTTGAGACAAAGTACGGCACTTTCTGTGGATAACTGTGGTCTGAAACCAAATTGTGCATCACACAGATTAAGACAAGTCTGTAACTTCTTCTCAAGCAAACCGTCCATCACTTTCGCTATAGTAGTAGCCAGTGAGATAGGTCTATAGTTGTTTTTGTCCGACGAATCTCCTGTTTTATTTTTCAATACCGGTACGACAATCGTTTTCATAAACTCAGAAGGCAAGTACGAGTGCCCTATGCAAAAGGAAAACAACATAGCCAGGACGCGTGGCAGATGAAAGCCAGCGTGTTGCAGGTGTTCGATACTGATACCGTCGTGACCTGGAGATTTACCGCGTGTCATGTTTTTAATAACGTTTTTAACCTGTTTAGCCGTAAAGCTTGTGACTTCCTCTCCATCACGAATACCAGTATCGAACCTCTGCGACGATTGTTGCTTGGCGTATTTAAAATGGTTTTTAAAAATATTAGCAACTTTCCCCGGGTCACTTTCACCGTCCACACTCGCAGGGACGCTCGGCCTTGGGTTCAGTTTATTGGTTTGTTTCCAAAATTTTGAAAAATCTTTAGTTTTAATGTGTGTAGCCAAAATTTGCATTTTAATTTTTTGTTCATTGTTCTGACACCATTTTATTTTTGATTTAAATTGTTTTCTACTTTCTTTCATTTTTTCGTAATAGATTCCTACCTTAGGTTTTCCATATAATACCCACATCTGAAAACAATTTCGAGCGTCACTGTGAAATGGCTTAACATATTTATTCCAACCTACAACATATTTCTTTTTATAATTCTTATGCTCATGAGACGCTATTGCTGCCCCTCTCAGAGCACATACAATGTTATGATACATATTGTCAATTATCAATTTGTGTTCTATGTTGGAATTATTTTATGTCATTTACAAAACAAAAATATTTTGATGTAACAATATGTTATAAGGTGCTATGATTATAGTTGGTTCCATACAATCAACTTTAAATAGACAAAGCGCAATAGATAGGAACTTATTTATTGTATAGCCGCTCACCTGATAGAATTATGTTCGCATAATTTCTTGAATTTGCTCAGTAAAACAATCCCTTAAAAGATTTTAACTAGTTAAGTATATATGACTTTAATCGTAGTAATAGGTAATAACAGTATATAAACTTGAAAAATTATGTCTCAGGTGGGACTCGAACCCGCATCTCCTCGCATGCCGGACGGGCGCTATACCATTAAGCCACCGAGACCCTGCGACTCAGCGCAAATTTTTCAAGCATATTATTTACGCTGTAAGCCAGCGTTGCTTCATCAAATGTTAGGAGTTTGCACCCTTAACACCCGAAAGAAACATCTTTGCAGATGATTGACAGTCAGTTAAGACTATAATTGCAATTTAATTGCTAAAATTTCAAATAAAGTGTAGTAATAGGTACTTTAATTTTAGTTAAAGATATCTTAGACGGATAAAGTTACACTGTGTGTCTGTACTGTCATCAAGTTGAACATTTCCAGTAATGTTTAAAAATATGTTACAAAATTTGTATACGCTTAAGATCATGTTGATAATAGTGTGATAATAAAAAAGACTAATATCTGTTATAGCAGGTACAGACAAGCAAGTCAAGAGCACATTTATCTTTACATATTTATGTTGCCCCCCGTAGATTTTCCGTTGAGTTAAACTACCTTCTGATATTTTGTAACAACAGCATAAATAATTCCATGGTGACAGCCGCTTAAAACAATCTCGTAGATCTCTATAAAATTTCTCTATTGAGAGTTACTGACATTAAAATTAAATGCATAGCGTAAATAATTACTATTTTACCCAAGAAGTGGTATGGTGAATGTAGAGCGTGTCTAAATGTATGTTTTCACTTGCACTTTTACAAGCACGACTTAATTGGTCAGTTATACGTATTCTGTAATAACATAATTAAAAGCTATGATGTTATAACTTATGTGGAAAATTGTCAGGGTCTTTGAAATAGATTTTTCGCAAAATGTTATATAGTCATTTTGGCTTACATTTACTTACCGTTACAACATTCTTAACTAATAGGAAGTACATCCACCTTTAACTTTCTTCTTTTTCTATCTGTGGCTGTAGAAAGTAAACCTGAAACGGGTTTACTTTGACAAAAAATATAAAAGATTTGTCTCACCACATTACGGGACCGTTGCACTTGTAACCGCTAAACGCCAATTTCGCAGTGAATGGTATCAAATCACCATAAACTTTATCTCGCCATGGCTCAATATGGAGTGCACGATATAGACACGATACCCACAATAGGGTTGCTTTAAGAAGGCTCTATTAAAAAATTATGTACCCATCAACAAAGTGCACACAAGACAACCAACATAAAAGTCATATTATGATATCAAAGTGACTTGAATTACAAACATTCGTTGTTTTTTTTTGTCTTGTATGAATTCCCAACGTTATCAGATTGTAATATAACAATGGCATGTCTATTAAATTTATGTAATAAACTGGAGACAGCGTTGAGGTTCCTTTTCAAATATAGGTTTTACCTAAATTTACTTTGAATATGATTAAATCTATGTCGAAAATTTAGGTAAAAATGTTATATTACAGACTTATATAGCAATAAGATAATCGATTTCTGCCTGAATATTGTTGCATTGTTAGCAATGAAAGCTTTACATAATATAAGAATATATGTTTTGAAAGTGTGTGTCTTTCTACTATTTTGTGGTGTGCAATAAATAACATATCCATAATCTAGACGCACAACAGGGCTGTAGTGATCCTGCCGTATCTCCATTATATTGTGATATAACCACGATATAACGGACAACTTGGCTTCCCAGAACGATGTAGTGGCGTGAACTCTAACCCGAGGTTTTCAGATTGAAGCGAAGTATATGTATTGTCTACGAGATTGGAACGAATTTTGCATATTCCATGTGATAAGCGGTTAACTCATGTGCCCTCAGGAGTTGTGACCGAGAATGTTCACTCCCTTTAGAGCATTTCAATTATAGTAACGGCCGAGATCTGACATCACACTCGTGTTAACCTTTAATCAGATGCAGAATTTAACATGGGATTTGAATCCCTTCTATTTTTAATTCTGAATAAATATATAATATGAAAAAAAAACTAAATTTAATCTTTACTTTAACTTCTAAGTAGTAAATGTCTAAATTAATATAGTAATAAATGTCTATAATAATAATATAGTATATCTATCACAAAAACCTTGTTTTTGAGGTAGTAACCGTCAATAAATATGAATATTTTCCTATGGATTGTCTCTATTTATTATTTAAAACTATGTAAGACGATGGACTTGTGATAAAAAAAGAAGAACGAATAAGCAAAGTCAGTCGGTTAGGTACCAGAAAATAGACAACGTAAAAAAGATTAATTTAAATTTGAGAAACAAAGAAAAGATTTTAAAATTTGTAAGATAATATAATTATGTTTTCCGTTTCTTTCTAAAGTTTTTCAAGGTAGAGTACTGCACGGTATGATGAATGGTCTTACACACCAAGTGCTCTATTAGCCTGTAAATCTTTCTCTTCAAGGATATAAATCTTCTAGCGTTACAAACAGGTGTCCATCAATAATTTATAACCGTTTGGCTGTTACAAGCTAGAAGAAACATAACATCTTAAGTTTATGACTTCTTCACATATAGTACTTTGTTGTAATTATGATCTTGTGTCATGATTCTGCATACTTTGTTTTGATTCAATAAATTCACAAAACTCGTTGAGTCTTGTACAGAGAAGCGAGGTGGATACATAAGAATATCAAAAATATATAATTATAATTATAATATAAATATGGTTATTCTAAACTCTATTCAAAGTTCACAGCGGGAATAAAACTTCTTAGAAGATCTTTCTTCATATCTAGTCAAAATTAGCTTGACTAACGTAAACGAATTAATGTTAAAGTTTAGTTTGCTTAGACTAAACTTTAACATTAATAAGGTTATAACAGGAGATTTATTTGCATAAAATGTATATAAAAACACATACAAAGTAAAGTTCGGGTTCGATTCAAGCAAATGTCAGTAAAGAAAATAAAAAAAAAACTGTATTGTCCCGGGTCTGGGTGTTTATGGTGTACCTTTTTTATTTTTAATGACCACTAAGCAAATATTTTAATAGCTGGGATAAGAACAATACGTGATGTGGTTGATTTATTAAATTATTTACTTTATTTGATATTTTAGCAACTTAATTGCACTTATAATATCAGTATATAAACTTGAAAAATTTTGTCTCAGGCGGGACTCGAACCCGCATCTCCTCTCCTCTCCGCGAGGAGATGCGGGTTCGAGTCCCGCCTGAGACAAACATTTTTCAAGTTTATATACTGATATTAAATTATTATTAAAGAAAGAAAAACTGCAGGACTTTTTCTATACAGGATGAAATTTTAATCACTTTCCAAAATTTTTATAGGCGTTCAGTATCGTAATTAGAGCTTATTGATGAAGTTAAAAATGTAAATCAAATTGTCACCCAAAAATATTTTTGGTGATATAGTTTTCAATTTTTACTTTCCTAGACATGTTTATACTTTATAAAGGGAGAGTCAAAAACTTATGAATAGTATCGTAATGAATGAATGAGATGCGCAACGCGTAAAAAAAGTGTAGCTAGGAGGCCGTATCAACAATTTTAGATTTTTAGCGGACATTTTCTAAGTGCTTTATCTTGACATTTTTGTACTGGGCTATGCCAAAAGAAAAAATATGGCATTTGTTTTTTGTCTCGTAGATTGATATATTAAAATTTGGAAGGTGGTTAAAAGTTCACCCTGTATAGGTTTTTAAACTTTCTTTATGCATTGTTACATTATTTCACTACACTCTAATGGGATTTTAATACACTTTTTAATATTTTATGATATACTTCTATATCCTTAATAATTTCCCGAGGATATTCAAAGACATAAAATCCCGGATGTCCTAAGCAAATTCTTTTACATCAGGTAAGGACGGGATGTAAATCAATCAGAGCCCATTGTACCTGTGTCTAGAGTAAAAATGTAATTGAGTAGGGTCAGACGGCCCGAGCCGTTGCGCAGGAGCATAGGTTAATCGACCCGAGCGTCCCGAGCGGGAAGCGTGCGCCGCCCTGATAACACTACCATAATAAAACAATGCATGTAGCGATGACGGTCTAAGGGTCTGTCCATTAAAAACCTTACAATACTCTATTAAAACTCTCAGTCAAGTGACCTAAGCTTTCGAAAGAAAATTAGATTTTAAAGCCAATGAACCTTTATGGGAGATAAGATTTAAATGTGCAATAACGAATACCACAGAAGTAGAACGGGTTAGCGTGAATAAAATCAATATAATTTGAATTGTAATAGTTATTACAACCAAGACGCAGTTTGTAAAGTGATATCCAATTAAAAACAACCTACGCACCGTATAACGAACTATACCTGACTCTGGTATGTTACAAAGTGGTGATGGTAAAAAAATGTGTGTGATTATCGAAATTTTAATGAGGCAATAAATAACATTCGGGCGTTGATTATTCGAATAAAGGACAAATTGGAGATGCACCCTTAGGCCCGACCGACAGGTCACAATGCTTGAAGGAGCCAGGGTCAATTTTTTTCTTTCGGCCGAATAAACCGCCTTGAATGGGCCTTGATTTTATGATTTATAGGGCCCTTTATCCGGTCTCTGCTTCTCCGTATTTTGTTTTGATTGAGCCTCCTTTCAGAGTCCCGAAGATTGATTGTTCTTGATGGTGTGGGAGTTTTTGTTGATTGCGTTTGAGTGTAAATATTTTAGTTTTACTTTTGTTGGGCTAGAGAAAGGGATACCTGGCATCAAACAAAAAAGAAGTTTGTTCGGATTGTTTTAAAACGAATACAGTTCTTCGAAACCTTTCAGACTATTTGCAACAGAATTTGCGAGGAAAGATAAGATGGGGATATTTATAGCAAAAGCAAATTCACATTCAAGTGTCGGCGTTGAGATATGAGTGTTCGTAACGATATCGATGGCGAGTCATTCCTGCTTCGTCGTAGAACGTGGTGAGACAATTGAGCAATCGCCCACCGCAGGCTGAAGCTTTCCTAGATTATTCCTCCGAGCCTTACAATGCTATCTTTTATAGCCCTGCACATTTAACAGAAATACCTCAAAATTGATCGTAGAGCATGGACGATAACGGATAATGTATAGAGAAATAAGTACACTATGGGTTGGATGGCATGATAGAAATCCGTCTATTGTAATATACTTACTCTTCTAAATTTACATTTTTTATAATAAAACTTTAGACAGATATAATATCAGTAATTTGGCACTAAGGACTTCTTTTTCTACCTAAATGAAAATTAAAGCGTCAGTTTAGCTCTTGACTGATGGGATATTGCAGTACGTTAGGTATCCTAGTCGCTCGGTCTATAATAACGTCGAAACGAAATGGCTTTTCTGAGCCTTTCTTCAATTTATTTTCTAAGTAAGTGCTGAGTTCTGGGCGTTCGTTAGTCACGCACCAGTTCTCAGCCGATGGCATTTCTCATTAGGCAACTCGTAAACAAGGACACTTTGACGCTTACTAATGTTCCCGCGACACAATTTTACGACAATTGGCCACATTTTTAAGAACCACTTTAAATGACGATGAAAGGGTAATATATTACACGACGGAGAGGATAGCTCTAAATGTAAGTTCAATTAATAATTGAAAAATGTTCAAAATATCCACGATTGTACAAAGAAACTGAGATTTAACTCGTAACTATAGTGAAGCGTAAATAAACAGTGATTAAACTAAGCACAGTGCATGTTCCACAATCGTTAAAGTAATTGCAGCGTTTGGGCTTTCGCGTTAACTCCATGTTGTGTAAATCTCTGAGGAGCACCACGCTAATGAATTCTCGGCTGCGGCGCAAGGACAATTCTATTCCATTAGAGATATTTGCCCACCGGGCAGGGCTGCAATTGAAATGTCCCGCTAGCGGAGTGGGTGCGAGCCGTGTCCATTTCCGCAATTTCAAAAGGTACAGGCGATCGTGTACCGACAATAGGCGATATCGTGTGGCGTCTAATCACGGGTAGTACTGTTAGGGCGCTGTACTGCCCGGGGCTGCGCGAGCGCCGGTAATATGCGTGCGAACGCGATGCGATCGTCGTTGTCTGCCGCATCTCGGATCGCTGGCAGCGAGCGCTGCCGAAGCGCTGAAACACTGTATTCAAAATAGATGCAGTAGGATTGATCTATTATTTTAATTCATTGATGAATTCGTCATCGATTCTATCGTATTATTTTGTTTGTAAACCACTGACGAGATGTCAGTAAATACCATGCCAGGCTGAGCTTAGAAAACAATTAAAGCATTTCGAAAACAAATACAGTTTTATCATGTAAATTTTTTTTCACCGGCGACGAAACGGAGATTTACGTAATGATAATTTTTTTATGAACTACTAATAGTTTGTGCAAAATTGGCTTCTTGTTTTATTTTTACGGAAGTAAGTAAAAACAATTGGAAAAAGTTATAAAATATAGTCTAAAAAAAACTTTACTTTTATCGGTAAATAAGTTATCGTTTATCCAGATTTATTTTTGTTATTAATTTGTTAGGTTCATGTATCGTAAAAAAAAACTACTTTACTTGTAGGTAATATTATGTTGCCTCGAGCTCATTTTGATTATGAGTTGTAACGTTCTTTCTGGATTTCCCTACTCTATGTCTAATAGCCGTATCCGAACAGAACACATAATCAGTTAAAACGTATCGAGATGCAAGTCGAAGGCCGCAGCATCGATACTCAAACCGTACAATATGCCTCTTTCGATATTCCACTACAGGCATAGGTGTCGATCGTCTTCCTGAATGTTTTGTTATTCAGTTTTTGCTACAATCAGATAAACAGCATTTGCTAGATAACTAGGAATTTAATTTTAGCTATTCCTTTTGAGTTCCGCGTCATAAATATACTTGACATAACTTTTTCATCATCTTCAAAAATTTTTATAGGCGTTCAGTATCGTATTTGGAGCCCATTTATGAAGTAAAAAATGTAAATCCAGTTTAATCAAAAACTTAAGAATAGTATCGTGATGAATGAATGAGATGTGCATTGCGTAAAAAAGTGTTGCTATCAAAAATTTTAGATTTTTGGCGGACACTTTTTAACTGCTTTATCTTGACATTTTTGTACTGGGTTATACCAAAAGAAAAAATACGTCATTATTTTTTTGTCTCGTAGATGGCTTTATTACAATTTGGAAGGTGGTCAAAATTTTATCCTGTATTTATTCTATGGCTTTTACAACAGAAAAAAAGTCGATTTAAACACTATAAATTTCATAGTAAGATTTACATCGCTAGTTAGTCGTATGTTTAAAGCATTATCTTTATCAATGCCAGCACATGCCGTATGGTTGTAAATATCTCTAGTTAAGCCTAACCCCCAGACTTTCGTACCTTAATAGCAATAATGTCGAATTACTTGACAGTTAATTAGGGTCTGCCATTCAGGCTCGTTCAGATCATTGTAATAGTTTCGTAATAGAGTAGTGTAACAACTGCGCCCATGATTTATAGGAACATAATCCAACTGCAGATTGAACTCTTTGTACAATTGACAAATTGTGCCATAGCAAATTTATTGCTGCTACTTATTTTTACCACTGGTGGAATAAAATGGAAATGAAATAAGTTCTGTAACACCACCTGTTAGGGTAATCGATGTAAAGTGTTCCATTACCTTCATCAATTAGTGTCTCAGCTGTGTTTGCAGAAACAATTTTGTTTACCTGAAAGCAAAGATAAGAATTTAATTTGTTTTGAAGCACTTGCACAAGTATTTTCACCTTAGTCACTAAATAATAATAACGTCCTTGCAAAACGTAAAGCCTTATCGAATAGCCGTTCTACTCGAACTAACGCTATAAATTTTTCGTGCTCTCATGTAACAATACATTCCCGTACGACAAACAACATTTATAAAGGCTAGACACAAGGCTCGACGATGCCTCACTGCAAGTCTAGAAATAAACACTTATAAATCTCCACAGGGTTATATTTAATCACTGCCCTCACAGAGCGCACGTTTGCAGTTGAAACCTGAATTATTTTAAGCCTGAACGTGGTATCTTTTATTGTAAGAAGCGCTTTGTTGGACCACACTAAATCAGCTTACTCTCGGGATGGCACGGTTGCTATCTTCCCAGCTTTGAATTGAACTAATCTTTCACTATTTTCCTCATTTTCGCTTTGAATCTCCGTTCGCTTCATAAATATATTTGCACATGAAGATAAACTGTTTTATTGTATTGCTTACATTTGTTTACAATAAGTATCTATGTACTGCAGTAAAATAAACCTTGTGTAATTGATACTAGGAAGTCCCTTTATTAGGATTGAAATCTTTACTTGTAACTTTGTTTCTATCTGTTGCTAAATCCTTTATTAATACTGCATGAAACTTCAAGCCTACCTTAATTAATCCTTGGCACTTCTGTGTAAGTAATCTTCAGTTAAGTTAATCTTCAGTTTACTTTAATTAAAACAATTTCGTACCTTGCTCTGAGAGAAACCTTTCGCGGTGGAATCCCTTTTAATGCCATTAGTAAATGGATTGAGGAGCTACTTTGACGTAGACAATAATCCCACTTAAGTGGGCTTTTGAACGCTAGGTAAACACCGGCTAGTTATGAAATCACTTGTAAAAATGAATCCAAGTAAAGTGGAGATAAAACAGAATTATTTTCAAGCACAGTCCTATAAAAACACATGAACTTGATTCCATATGGTCAAACATTTTAGATATGAATCTGAAGCTGTTTTTCAATTGAGCAATTTTATATTAATAAGAAGACTTACAATGAACTGAAAATGGACGCCTATTACTTCGCCAGTTGTCTTACATTACGAAACGCAATAAAATTTGAATTCATAAATCGTGTAGATACTGGTACTACATCTAAAATAGAATCACGATCTTTATTTCTACAAACACTGTCATGTAAAACAATATGCATTGAGTGAATAAAAGGAATCATCGTATTTTAGTATGCGTTTCATTACTTTATGCAAGAAATAATGCGTGTCAACTTTCAAAAGTGAAATATTATCCTCTAGTGCTTTGGTTCTACCTCCATTTATACCAACGATTATGCTGTACAGCTCGAGCTTTCTCATTTTGTCGTTTTTAAAAGAAATGCTGTTTATTTGTTCAGTTATTTTAATTCTGTTGCGCGTATCGCTATTCAGTACTTTGAGTTGGTTGTCCGAAAACGCTTGCATCTTTTTCTCTTTTTAAAGGGTTTTTATTTTTTTTCTGGTAGCGCGTTTAAGGTTTGCTTTTCTTTACGTTGTTTTTTAATTTTATTTTTTTATTATATCACGTAACTGGCATCTGCACAATAAATATTTTTGTACATCGCGATCGGTACAAATTTCTCATTAACGTTTCCGATCATGTAACAAATTACTCATGGTCTAATAATCCGGCTGAGTATACCACGCGAGCTACAACTTTATTGCGGTCAAGTGCCTTCTAAGACGCTTAGCCGACCCCAGTAAAGCCGCTAAACTGTAGAAAATCAGATTATAAATATTTTCCCTTAACGTTTACCTTGTTGTAACCTATTGAACTAGTTCTAAAAGAGGTGTACGGCATGCTCTATTTATGTTTTTTTTTAAATATGCTACACAATAAAATTCATCTAGCCAACAAAATATTAGGTGGTTTGACATTGTCACACCTTTGATCTCACTGTCATTTAGTTAAACAATGATATAAACCTGAATTTTTAATTAAATTAAATGAAATAAGGACTTTTATTTTATTTAACACACAAGTATTATTTGTAGGATATAGAAAAAAGAAAAATACAATTTATTTTTGAAGCATATAAGTGGTGCTATAACGCTGGTGTGCTACGGCATCAGCCCAGACTTGGAAATAGTGATTATAAATCACGAAAAAAAATTAGCTCATAAAGTTCTAGATGCTGATTGAAATCGATTAACCTAATGATGATAGTAGAGATGATGTTGTTCCCATTGAAATCAAAAAGAAACTGTTTTGTATCAAACAATAGACAGCTGCTGAAGGCATTTGCTTAAACATCACTTAAGACGTAACGATCAGTCAACGATCTTCGGTGTCTTCACTAAATCTGGGTCAAACGTAGTTTTAAAACTACAAAAGGGTATAATTGGATGTTTAAGTAGCGTTTTACAATGTGGGTCGATTCGATAAGGTATTAATTTTTAATTTGGAGCAATCGTGTCACGGTCCGGTTTAGGCCAACTCGTACTTGAAAGAGGTTTCTATGAGTTGCCCAATCTTGAAAACTGATCGGTGAACCTGCGAGTGTGAGCGCTATTGTTCGTTTGTACTAGTACTTCTCAAACTTATGTCTAGTTGGTTCAGGTTTTTGTTGCTTATGATTTTTATCTTAGCTGAACTAATATACTTACATTGATACCTAAAATTTACTTAGTGTTAGAAACTGAGTACTTAATAATAGACGAGAATATTTACTTGATTTCGAAACTATTTAATTATTTAATAGATGAGTACCTAACTTGTAGTTTCAATAGTTTTTTGGGAGAAAAAAATTTAACATCACAAAACAAGTGTTTCTCATGATAAGGTGTTTTTTGTAGATTTGTGCTGTAACCTCTTAGGCGTTTCGTCTGTTTGCGAAAAATCTCTTTACGTACCTATATAGTTTGAGGGTCGATGACTTTCACAAACCTGGCATTCATGTCTGGTTGTGACCGATTTACGTCAGGAGCTAATCATTTAAACGAGCAATGGTTAATGATGCGGTATTGTTCCCTTGCAAACTACGGCTTACGTAATGTTCTCGTAACGTCTCCACTTGAAACTTTTAAGAGTTATTAATTATGCTTTATTGGTCCCTCTGTACTGCTTTGTTTATGTCTTATGAAATACTGAGGTCAGTCTTGACATTTTTGAAAGCGTGTGTAAGCTATAATATGTCCTAATATTTATTTAGCAGTGGTCAGTGATTTGCTAGTGTTAGTTTTAACCATTTAATTTAATTACTGCTATAAAGAAAACTTAGACGGCACAGTGGGATTATATTATTTTACCCATAAAATACTTTCTGTAAGTAAACTAACATCAGTGAAAGTAGAGTTCATATATTCGGCGTTTATACCATTGTACCTTATTTTTTACTAGCTGTTGCCCGCGACTTCGTCCGCGTCAATTTCTGTTTATATGATCGCAATTAATATCAATATTTTTTCCCGTTTTTGCAACATTTTTCACGGATGCTTCGCTCCTATTGGTCGCAGCGTGATGTTATACTTATAGCTTAAATCATTCCTCCATTAATGGACTATCCAACACAAAAATAATTTTTCATTTCGAACCAGTACTTCCGGAGATTAGCGCGTTCAAACAAACAGACAAACAAACAAACAAACAAACTCTTCAGCTTTATAATATTACTAGCTGTTCCCCGCGACTTCGTACGCGTCAATTTCTGTTTTTATGATCGCGATTATTTTTGTAACATTTTTCACTGATGCTTTGCTCCTATTGATCGCAGCGTGATGTTATATAGCCTAAAGCCTTCCTCGATACATGGACTGTCCAACACAAAAAGATTTTTTTTAATCGAACCAGTACTTCCAGAGATTAGCGCGTTCAAACAAACAAACAAACTCTTCAGCTTTATAATATTATTAGTATAGATTATTTTATTGTTATATTTTTTTTGAGTTTCCGATATTTCGGCACTGTTGCAAGCGCCATGATCACGGGAGAACGGAAGTTTTTCTACAAACCCCGATTCTATTAACTCTAGTGACAGTGACCAAGAAAGTTTCAATCAGTATAATAATATCAGTGAAAGCAGTATTTAAATGTAATTTACAACAATAATTGTATTTGTTGATTTATCGAGATCAGAAAGTAACCCAAAAAGAGTTTAAACGATGAAGATTTTATAAACTAAAACACGAGGATCAGATAATGATGAGACAAGTAGGTAGTTCGATACAGATAGTATCGCAATCGAAAATCAATCCTATACGGTTGAGCGTTCAGAGGAACATTATCAAAAATGACAATATTAAAGCCCGTGCCAAGGTTTAAGTCTGTACAAGTAATACATCGCATTGTCATAGGAACAAAATGTTATGTGACACTCACCATAATTCACAGTAACTGTAGGTACACCATAAAACTTCCATTGACATTACACAAGACCGTGGGAGTTCGACACTCGTACGCCGCACCACAACATTCAACTATGAAATTGTTTATGATTTATAAATTGTTTTCACATCGAAACGTAATTATTGCGGATGAATTCTAATGGTCAATTATCGAGGTTAAAATAGGTTTTGCGTAACGACAATATTTCAAATATTATGCCTTTATTACGCACCTCCAAGTTGATCAATCAAAAAGATATAAAACACTTGCCGAATGTCTTGCTAGTACAATTAACCTTTCGTTTGGAGATTATCGCGCTTTTGAGTTTGACCCAAATATGCTTAATCTTACAATTTCCAAAACAAATCAAAAATCAAGTCTCAAGTTTTTAAGTAACACTTTACAAAAACGCTTTAGTTCTTTTAGAAATGTTACCATTATTACTAAAATGCTGATGATGCTGATGATATTTAATTAATAAATCTTTGATAATCTTTAAATAGTTATCAACATCTGCATCGTATTGTTAAAAAGACTTTATAAATATCCTGTTCCAAGCGGTGGCAAACAGAAATATATTATTATGTTAGGTATACATTCGCGTCTGTAAAACCATGGAAATACACATACAAAATTTCAACCCAGTCAGTCAAGCAGTTTAGTAGTTGACATACTGGCAGCAGCTCCACCACCTACCGAGTCCCGCGGTAAGTAAGCCTTTGTTCATCAGGGATAATGGTGGCTTGTAATAGTAAAATAATTTTTCAAATCGGTCCATTAGTTTCGGAGCCTATTCAATACAAACTAACAATCAATTCTTTCTTCTTTATAATATTAGTGTAAATTAAGTTCTTATCTACTCGTTTATTCCCAAATATCCGCTATGAGCCGCCATGTTGAATCGCGGCAATCCAGAGACGAGGCATTACAGACTATAAGCACAAGTAATACCTAGCTAGAGATTTATATATTTTGTGAAGCAATAGGGATTTATGGAGATTTGCGTTAAATCAGAAGTTTTCTTTAAAACAATTACGATTTAAAATGTTGATGTTGAAAATTTTAAGATTAAATTTTAGTTTGAAAAGCGTTCAAGTGTTTTAAACCTTATAAAACACGACGTTATTCTTAAGTATTAAGTAGGTACTGATTTTAAAGTGTTAATGTAACAGTTGTCACTTTTGAAAAATTGTGGAACGATCAAAAATTATGAATTATTTGGGATTTAAAATTTTAGTTTTCAAATATCTACCCCAAGTTACTATTAACCAAACCACGGATTTGTTCAAATTCTACATTACACACAAGTAATTCTAACGACTAAATACTTTAAAAGGTGGAGCTAACCGCATGTTACTGATTAAACGCATTAAAGATATTCAAAACTAGAAAAACTGTAATTACGAATTATAGTATGACTGTAGTGTATTTTTAAGTTACCTATGTAAATCGCCAAACATTTACAAAATTGATGTTTTACATTTCCAAACTTTTGTTCACACTTCTGCTAAATGTTTAGCAATGAAACAAATTTGAAATATGTGGTTGGTCATTTGTTTTCGTTATGCCCGGTCTTACTGGCCAGGATATATCATAGCTATACGGAGATTTGTAGTAATGTACCTTAAAAACATGACGTTATAGTTGATATTTTTGACGACCATTTGGATCAGCGGTAGTTAACGCTGCTTCTGAGCCATGGGTCGCGGGTTCGATCCCCGCACAGTACAAATATTTGTGTGCATGAACATGTCTGTTTGTACTGGTCTGGGTGTTTTCTATGTATTATAAGTATGTATTTAAAAAAAAAAAGTATATAAGTAAGTTTATCGGTTGTCTAGTACCCCATACTACAGGGTACTTAATAGTACCTTAATTTGGGACTAGATGGCTCTGTGTGGCCCAGTGTGGCATGTCTTAAATATTTATTTATTTATTTATTTATATTTTATTGCATTTTGGTGTAACATACATTTTACAGCACTGCTTTTGTAGAAAATTCTCTTGTTGTTTTGTACCGCCCGGTAGGCTTCGGGCTTACGTCCGTAGGTTGGCTTTGACTCAAGTGTTTATTTACTAGAGTATCGACACAGCAAAGGTAGTGTTGCATTCAAGTCTTTCGTATACACTATGGTAGTCTGACGTTATAACAAAGGTTAAGGGCTAAAATCATACTGCATGCAATGGAAAATTTACCTTCTTGAATATTTCTATTGTAATTTTTTTATTATGCCAAAGAATACGTTAAACCATTTTATGGCATTGCCTGAGCTACTGTAATTGAACAGTAAAATAAAATGTTGACTTTCAAAGGTTTTAGTTCTAACCGTTATTTGATTAAACGTATCGAGAAATAATATAAAATTGTCTTCGCGCTGTCCGTAGCATCAGTTATTTTTATCAATACTACCTTTATTCATTAGAATTACAATCTTTACTATAAATGACATTTAAATGTCATTTTTCGTCGACGCCAAATTTTTTTACAGGCGTTAAATATCGTATTTATAGCCCATTTATGAAGTAAATAATTTTGGTCAAGTTTTCACCCGAAATATTTTTCGCAACATACAATTATAAGCCTTTGAAGGTATAAAAGGAAAATCAACCCCTTATGAATAGTATCCTAATGAATAAATGAGATGCGACTCGCGTATAAAAGGGGGTGCGAGGAGGCCGTATAATTTTTATTTTTATTTTTGGCGGACATTTTTATTAGAAAAATTTTTTAAATTTAGATTCAATTTTATTCGAATCAGAAATCAAAATTTCTTTAACATTTAACATCTTAATCATACCTATTATATTATGAAGTCACGACGTTATGTTGCTTTTATCTGACATTTTGAAATCTAGGTCTCTTTAACATGCTGATGTCAAGGCGCGATATCAAGTCCGTGTGTGACAAAAACAACAACCCGAAACAAGTTATGTCGCTGAATTGGAGCGGTGTTATTAGTATGGGATATTGATACATAACTTATGAAGTAATTAAATGATGTAATACAATTGAAATACTACTTGTTTACTTAATATGTTAAATTTATTAATATAAACTTATTGCCCAAAATATCATTCGAGACAACCTTTTGAGTAGAAGAAATTATAATATCAGTATATAAACTTGAAAAATTTTGTCTCAGGCGGGAAAAAAAAAAATTTTTTTTCAAGTTTATATACTGATATTATAAGTGCAATTAAGTTGCTAAAATATCAAATAAAGTATAGAAGAAATTATATTTTAGTGCAAAGATTTAACGAATAAAGTGCAACAGAAAATCTTTTTTTTTCCATAACCAAATCGTTGAATCTGTTTATTTTGCTGGCAGATCTCTTAAGGCGTTTTATACGATCTATCGCTTGGTATAACGAGATATACTGAAACGGCTTAAAGGTTTTTGAGGTATTTTTTATTTCGACTACATTTTTAAACCATTTAGTCTGCAGTGTCTGACTAATAGAGATTAGAAGAAAAATAAAAGACGCTCAAGTACTAAATCAATAAGTTGTTTCGAGTATATTTTCTAAAATATACTACGTAATACAGAATCCATAAGAAGAAGCTATCGATACTTCAAATTGTTCCTAATTATAACGGTTTGTAACTTGAAAATCAATATGAATTAAATAAATTTATCATTGTATGGCAGCTCAATGAGCCGTTGACTGAACTACGATAGCTACTAGACTAGACAATGTAACATAACTTTAGAACACAAGTTCAAATCCTTGTGCTAAAACATACCTACACGTAAAAACAAGATTCACAAATAGTGACCAAAAAACGTTGGAAAAACCAAAATAGTGACAAAAATAGTTAGGTAGATTGTTAATTTTTTTTTCCTAATAATATTTAAAAAAATAAAAAAAGACGTGTGGCTCTCGGAGCCTGCCGCGGTAAAGCTATTGCATAGCCTTAGAATTTATTATTCTAAGTGCATAGCATTTTTTATCAACTTATGCAATTATAAAACTAGAAAGTATCACCTTCACCGCTGTGCCGGTCGGAGTGGGGGGTGTTAGATTATTTTCGTTACGGAATTTCTGGATTCGGTCTCCACGCTTAAGGCCCGCGATAGAAGCTATGCAATGGCTTAATTTTATAATTTTATGTATTTTCTAATTTTGACTTTTGTAATTAAATTTTTCTGTTATTTTGGCAGATATACCATATATGCCATGGTTACCATAGGCAACCATACTGTCAAAATCCTTATTTTCTTCTAAATTCTTTTAAATTTCGGAAATTCAAAATTGTTCGATCGTGCCTCGCCCCGAGTGTTAGGTTAGGTTATTTTCGTTACGGAATTTCTGGATTCGGTCTCCACGCTCAAGGCCCGCGATAGAAGCTATGCAATAGCTTAAAAAACGAATGTGAACACTTTCAAAGAGAAAACGAGTTTGAACACACAACACAAAACCACTGTTTTTGAAGTCTGGAGTAAAATTATTATTCGATAATTTCATACAAAATGATGACAACTACTCATTTCAAATTCAATTATGCAGGATTTCAGGTTCTTAACTTTAATAGTTTTTAAACTTTCATCAAAGGGGATTATATTTTTATGTTTTTACTATGAACCTTTTATCGTTTTTTAAAGAATGAAGTTCATCTGTAATCTTGGCGCTTGCAACAGTACCTACCTACATAATATAGGATAATCATTAGCAAGATAAACCGGGGGCGTTTTCCGATCTTGACATGCTTATGTTAGATGCATTAGTTCACTAAAAAGCGACTGGTTCCATCTTCGTTAGATTTCACTTTTTTTTTTGTAAGTTTCAAACGGCCATTGACAATCATCGGTCTCCATTACAATAAATAAATTCTGAAACGATAATATAATAACTTTTAAACAAAATGGGCTAACCAGTATCTATTCTAATATTATAAAGCTGAAGAGTTTGTTTCTTTGTTTAAACGCGCTAATCTCAGGAAGTACTGGTTCGAATCGAAAAATTCTTTTTGGGTTGGATAGTCCATTTATTGAGGAAGGCTTTAGGCTATATAACATCACGCTGCGACCAATAGGAGCGAAGCATCAATGAAAAATGTTGCAAAAATAGTCGCGATCATAATAACATAAATTGACGCGAACGAAGTCGCAGCCAACAGCTAGTTTTTATGTAAAAATGTAATGTTCAATTTAAATTTTCATATTATCTACAACCTACGCCAGCCGTGCCCACGATTATATTTATACAAAATTAGATCTTGTAATAACAATTTAAGCATAATTTGTATTCAGGTTATCTCTGTTTATCATAAAATGCGTTACGCTTTGTAAATTGTCCTGACCATCCCACAGCACAGATAAAATAGACAGACATAATATGTCTGTTGTATATATATATTATATACACCACATACAAAAAGGCTGCAAATACATTTCTAAAATATCAATGGACCTAAACGATAGCACGAAAAGCTATCGAATTCGAATCGTTTGCGTGTTCGTATCGCCATCGAAATATTTAGTATGAAAACTTAAACAGCGCTCGCGCGGTTAAAACGAGAACTACAAAACAAAGCACCAACTTTGTGTCGTTTGCTTTTGATACGCAAACGATTCGAATTCGATAGTTTTTTGTGCTAGACCCACTGTACCTCTAACACGCAAACGATTCGAATTCGATAGTTTTTTGTGCTAGACCCACTGGTGTTAAAGTAAATAGACAATAACATCATCATCATTACCAGCCTATCGCAGTCCACTGCTGGACATAGGCCTCTCCAAATGCACGCCACTTAGGTCGATCCTCGGCTTCTCGCATCCAGCTCCTGTGCTCCACCTTGCGCAAATCATCACCTGGTAATAAATTTGTTGCCCTGCATAAACATGCAGAGCAACAAATTTATTCTGACTTCCAATAGTAATCATTTATTGCAGCACATGATCTTGTGTTTAAGGTATATGACTAATCAACGAATACGTTTTACTAGACTTACATGTTTTTCTATTCAATCCGGTTCAAATGTGCAATGTTTTAACGAAGTAAGCGAATTATCATAATAATATGATAAAGTAATTGCTTGGCAACAACGGATTTATTCGGGATGGAGTTAGCTGATTCACTTATTTCTATATCCGAAAAATACCCCAATATACAAATGTTTCAAATATGCACGGGGCGTAAGAATTGCCTTTTCTGAAACAAAAAAAAAACCTTTTATGTTGTTAACGTATTAAATTGTATAGCACTGAAATTTTCACCCAAAATATAGCACTCGGAAATAAGAGTCTTGCATGGAAATCCGAAATTCGATTTTACAGCATAATAACGCAGAATGGCATTGTTGAGTCCGGAGCAATCGTCTATCGGATCTAGGAAGACGATTTCATAGGGCACGACATCTCTTTTTTGCACAATACCGCCTATTTACCTTCCCAACAAATATAGATCCAATCTTACTTTGATGTGAATTCGTGACTGCCGATACGCTGCAAATTGAAAAGTAAACACATCGAAACAAGCTTGTCGGAAGATCGGGGCTTTGCCGCTTCGATACCGTGGAATAATACCGCAATTTAATGAAAACTCATGTTCTATGGGAAAAATTTATGGTATCTTGTAAAGGGTACAGTTATCATTCGGAGTGCGTAGCCGGCGGAGGCTGGCTGACGTATATCGGGCAGCTATCTGCCTTTGTTAGCTGCGTGGCTCGAATAGCAAATCCATCGAAACTATTAGCAAATATGAGGTTCAATTAAACGTTATTTATCGTGAAACATCGTTGGAAATATAGAATTTTAAAACGGTAATAAACGTTCCAACTAATGATGTACTAGTTTAGTGATTTTATTCATAGTGCATCTCGTTACTGACGTTCGGATTCGGTTTTGGTTTGATCGCGTGAGAGAACTGGTCATCAGAATCAAAATAGCGCATCGGATGACTCGTTAGGGTTGCGTGCTCTGGGCGACTGTTAGGACATTGAGGCATGAGTTATTACTCTTCGTAGTGATGTACCGAATGCTTTCTAAATACGTTAACATAGAGTCTACGTATGCAAAGAGCCATTGTTAGCGGAACTTTTATCTTTTATGCTGTGCGTTCGTAAAGAGTTCTGTTTATAATGTTTTTTATTTTTATTAACTGCAGATCTGGCACTAGAATAATTAAGTAATTCAAATACGGTAGTAACTATCCAGTAGGTATTTTTGTTTATTTGTAAGATTCGTTTTTGATTAAACGAGTACAAAACTTTGAATAACAAATGGCAAAACATGAAAGAAATAATTCTGTTGGAGCGGCATTGTCCTGGAACAGGAACGACTGGTTGAGATGTTAGTGATGATGGTGAAGTTAAAAATGAATTAGAATTTATATTAAACACCTACTCCTATACACAAGAGGCTGTTATAACATCAATCATTGTTGCTAAAATAAACAAGTTTAAAGCTTGAATAGTTAAATCGATAAAAAAAAAGTACTCGATACTAGCATCACTAGACTTAAAAGTAATGTATGCACGGCCGTGATGCTCCGGGCTAGCATAGTGCTAAGTTTCCGCAAGAGGATAATTTGCCGGCTAAAGAATGACCAGTACCTACACACAGCTTTCGTATCGCTAGTCAAACCTTAGAAATAGGTGCCAATAGGTTTCGAAAAACATTACTTGAATAAAATCTAAGCCAGAAAGAAAAAACACAAAAACACAGTGCAAAATTGCGTTGATCTATTCTTTTGTATTGGAATCTGTATCTAGTTTACATATTTTATCGATGTGTACAAAAAATTTGCTGTGAAATTAGGTTGGGTAGGTACTTATATTAGATTTGCTGCAGAATACGGCTTATAAATATCTATAGAAACCTATTTTTCAAAACATCTTCTATTTTAAAACAAACTTTTAAAAGTGTTTCTATAAACATAACTACTGTTTATGCTTACATAGTATTCCCCCTTTATTTTGAAATCAAACATATTTAAAATAGGTTGCAAACCAACGAAAAATAACCAAAGTTAGGGATAGAAAGACGGCGTATAGGTTAAAGATTCTATTACAAGACCTTTTAGATTATTAACATGCTTCACCTAGCCAACAATTTCTGTGCAAATAGTTGAAAGATAACGTTGCAGCCGACGCATTGTTTATTTAGAAAGCTTCCAGCTACTTGGATAATTGACGCTCCAGTTGAACACAATATTGTATTATAATTATCTGCTAAGGCCTCGGCATGCTGCGAGCGGAAGAGGGCGCGGGGTTAAAACAAAATGTCGCACAAAGTAATCATATTAATAATAAAAAAAAACTGAGAACGTAATCCTTAGTGGTTTTTAAACCTCTAGTATTATATTATCTGTGCCTAAGTCATGACGAGCCGGTTGGTGTAGCGGTGCGGCCACCCACCTAACTAATTTCGTAAAATTACACTTTTCTTTTTCTGTTTTTTAAAGAAATTTTTAAAAGAAAACAATAATAATTGTCGTCTCTATAAAGTCGTCACGCCTTATTATACAAAAAACATTTACATACTTTATTATACAATTGTTTTTTAAATATTTTAAAGAACAGGGACAATAGTAGAAATCTTGAAAATTTAGATCATTATACTGCCAGACACGTCTAACTTGATAATTATGCTACATAATATGCGTAATAAAGCATATTGACGTCAAACGGCATGGAGTTAGTGGTGGTAATAGTAAAATAAGTATTTTTTACTGACTTTACTTTATCTGTAATAACATAGAAATAAAGTCGACATAGCCCGCTCCCGCTTATATCGTGTTTCAGACACTTCCAGTGCAATAGAACGATGTCCTTTTGAGCTTACGACAAATGTTTATTGTGCCCCTCTTGGAGAGTTTGCTCGAACGGGACCATTTATCTAGCCGCTATTCACTGAATGGGCAAGTCTTATTGGCACAGCCTAATTCGTTCGATTCCTAATAAGAACATTGTTCAAATTCTTCAGTAATATGCTATTAATGGATTTCTCTAATATTAGTTAACAGCTGGTTATGTTGGGATTTTATAATTCCTAAGTTAGGTGACGTTTATAATTCCTAAGTTAGGTGACGTTTATCTGGTTGTACTGGCTTTTTTGTTGAAGGTCGACACTTGCTGTATATTAATTACTATAACTGGAATAATGGTATCTTAAAACTAAAGTGATCAAATCTATAGAACTTAAATATTTTTCCTTGTTGCATTTCTTTTTGTCTAGTCGGTATCGACAACACGATATTGAGTATATTGACATCAATTATTTTTGAACACTTCATTTATCTTCTTCATTCGGCTGATTCTTTTTACTAATAAGAAAATTGATAATATTTGCAAAAATAACTTTTTTGGATGTTACAAGTGGTTAACCCGTGTTGTGAATGCAAATTACTTGGAGAGATTAGCTACCATGTTACGTCTCTTTAGTTTCGTTGAAAAAATATTTGGTTGGGTAGTGAAATAGCGAAAGGTTGTGAATCCGATGGATAGGAAAACATATTTCAAGTAAAATATTTACTAATTTTATCAATTCATGCATTAATGTACAGTTAACTGAACATAAGCTAAATGCCCATTTCATCAGAAAAATTAAGTATCTATAAAATACCCTAATTCTCAAATGCTAAAAGATGTTGATCAAGCTTCGATTCAATAAAAGCAAAATTGTGTACCGTAACATCTTAATACGTTTTTGGTCACCTGGCGTTCCAATCTTTTTTCACCTAACGCTAACAGTTAGCCTTTAGCTAGCTGTAACAGCGATGCAATCACTTATTTATATGGCGCAGCAATATTACACACGCCTCCAAACTGCTAGATCACAACGTCTGTATTCTGATGCCTTCTCGAATGCAAACTACAATTAGACTATGTATATTCATGTGTTTGTGCTGCTCGGGGTCTCAGGGTTCAAACTCAAAACCTCAAACTATAGATCCCCCAATCAAACCGTTACCACTGAGGCGTTATGTGCTTGATTTGCTGTAATTGTAACGAGACTACAATCAGTTAATCCAGCGCAAACTTAGTCAAACCTAATCTATGCGGACATTGATGGATGTGTTGGAGTCATGTTTGCAAACATACTCATGCCGTGTCCTCGTTTCTTTGATTAATGGAAGCGCAGGCCACATCCACTGCAGCCCATAGGGACCGGTCTATTCGAATTTTGCCCTGCATGTGCCACTAACTGAGATGGAAAATAAAATATATTGCATATTGATGCGAATTTTATAAGGCAACTTATATACTACTGTAAGATTTCTTGCTTTAAACAACTGAGAACATAATTGTAGGGTTATATGTAGTACTATGTAAGCAAATTAAAGTAGGCTCGATTTCTGGTCAAGGAAATCGAGGTTTTCGATGGTCTCTAAGTCAAAGTTGTTAAAACTTATTTAACCAAAACACCTATGCGTAAAGTTTGAAAGATAGTGCCCTACTTGAGGTGGCTGAATTAATTGTACCTTAAGTTTACAAACATTAGTTTCCAACCATTGAACGCTTGCAGCTAAATTTCCAACAAGAAGATGCAATAAATAAATTTTAAATCAGCTGTTGATTTCACTACCCCAACTACTTGCGATGTTACCACAACCATTACTTACAATTACATCTTATCTGTTATTATTTTATTCGTGCTTCGAATGGTTATGTCGGTGGCATATCTTATTAACCGCTGGTTAAGCCGGTTGCCATAAACAATGAAGGTGATATTAGAGCAGATTACATAATTTGTTTTCTTACAGGCTTAAGGTTACTGACAGCTTGAGCAATAGAAGTGGAACTTATCACTCTGCCTATGTCGTAATAGCGAGAATAGCGAGCCATTGATATTTATGGATCAGTTTATTTCCAGCTTTGCGTATCTTAAATGGCGATAAAAGACACTATAAATCATAAATTGCTTCCTATACGTTTATTGGAATAATATCGATTGTCATTCGAATCACAATTGGACACCCACGATGTTTCGTCACCGGACGTGTGTAAATGTATTTCAATTTGGACTAACTCGATGGCATTAGGGCTGTAATTATTCGCTTTTTAATCATCGACAGGAATCTGTATCTAATAATTCGTTAGACCTCGGAGTCGAAACGTGGTTTGGAACTGCATTGTGAAATCGGCATCTACTATGTTAGCCAAGTGTGGTCAGTGGTGCGATAGTTTGTGTCGTTACTCTTTTAATCTCGTTCGTATCACGATGTAGTTTTGGAAGTTTGTCAGCGATAATCGCGCGACGGGCCGCACTGCATTTACGTAATACCCGCTGATTGCTTGTGTGGTCAATATACTCTATCATTATGAGCCTCACGTAGTTTTTTAATTTGCATATTATGCCTACGATATCTGTCTAGCTACCGGATTATATTTAAGACGTTTACATATTCAATGAAGGTGGTCTAGGTGTTGCTTCTGTTAAAGGCCTCTAAATTGAAAATGATTGTTTCAATCGCATGGTGATCGTATCTTTCCATTAGTTCATCGGGCATAAACTTCGGGATAATTTATGTTTGCTCTTTTATTTCACATGCAGGAACATACAGTTTTTAAATTACTTATTTATCGTTGGGTAGGTAGGTATTAGTAAACAATAAAATGGGAAGTGCATAGACACAGCCTCGATATGGTCTATATGGTCACTTTAATTTCAACCGGCGAAAATAAAGAGAGATTTATTAATGACGTAATGGAAGCGATTACGATGGTTATATTTAACTTCATGGGAAATTATCTTAACAACATTTCAAAAACATTCGAAGACATAAATAAACCCTTAATATTAATTATTCATTAAGACGTGACTAATACATGTTTTTTTTTTAAAACTTGACTGGATCAGAAATTGCTTTAATAATATTTAACATGCGAGTGTTATTTTAACAGAGTTTAAAAGGAAAGTTATGAAGAGTTGAATGGTATATTCATCTCATTAAACTCTTCATAACTTTCATCAAGTGATTCAATTATAAAGTTGTTAACTTAGTGATGACAGTCTATTACATCTTGGACATAATAGGGGTTCAATGGGATCTAATTACCCTTCTATGCACGTGCATGGTGTACGAGTCCATTGTACCGCATCCGGCATTGATATATCATAAGTCAGTGCGCAGGACACGCCACAATAGTTATTATGCGATGGAGATCAAATACTGTTGTGCAGAAAAGGGTTTGATTTAAAAATTTATGCCATAAATTACTTAATTGTATGTGTCAATTAACTTGATCGTCCATGTATCTATTCTAGCAGTAGTTCTTTAGTAGCTTATACGACGCTCATTTGACAAGAAAGAATGGTTACAATTATTATTTTTTTATATCACTGATAGCCTGATCAATAACTATAATTATTTTATTATAAAAAATATTGAAGCAATTAAACAAATTGAAATGAAATAAAGTATCTTTTCGTGCAAACCCATTGTTTGTTTGTTTTACACAAAATGTTCGAAGATTTAAGTTTCTGACAAACTGCTAGGTAGGTAGATAACATTAGTTATAATGTTCTAGAACTAGGAAATAATGTACACTAGGCCTAAGACTGTATGTTACTATTTCTTTATTTCAATAAAGACCATTTTAAAACAAAACAATTGTTTGTTAAATATAATATAGGTACATAATTTAAAAAAATATTTTTGTCACATGTAACTTACAAACTTTTTATGGTAATTATAATTAAGTGTGAGAGGCTTTGTGAAACCTTTTGATGAGTGCTTAGCAAGCAGACCATAAAATGTTATTATAATTACGTATTTCTATCAAATTATGTACCTGATATTATGTCTGTATGTTTTAGATATTAATTGTTTAGAAAAATTAAATACAGTACTAAGTATTGAATTTATTTTGCTCTAAGTCACGTATTATGTTTTCGCTTGTACATTTCAAAGGACCATTGCATTTTCAATAACGACTGTTCGTCTGTCCGTTGCTGAACATAGCCATGTTCAACATGCACCATAAAAGAACTCTGGCTTGGAATATGAAATAGGTAATAGTTTTGTCTTTTTCGGATGATGGAACTTCAATTTTTTATGGTATATTTAGTTTTAAAAATGTTCTTGTTAGTTTTTGTATCATATTTTAGGACTACTTGATATATTAGTTTAATTCAATCTTCATTTAATTATCTTGGTTGAAAATAAAATATATAAATAGACTAAAAAACTTCCATTAATTTTATTACATAATATGTAAATGGTTCATTTGATAAAATTGTGAAACGCCATAAAAAACAATAATTTTTAGTTAAAAGTTCAAAGTCGTCTAAAAAATTCATAGAAGCTTTTAGGATTACGGTATGACCTCCACAAGTTAAAGTACCATAAATGATTTCATCTCTACTTCTTTGCTCTAAAAATTTGAGTATTTAATTATGTTAGTTAATTTCAAAAAAGTGTGCAAAGAAAATACCTTATTTAGTTGATTGAAATACTAAATGCAAACCTACCGGCAGGCCGACGCCTATATGTATAGGCTCTATAACTCTTAGTTAACATTCTATGTAACTAATAGAAATATTTCAATTTCAAAAGCTACATGGGTTTAATCGAATTAATCTTGCTCCCTGATTGGTTTGATAACTACACACTGTGTCGCAGGCACGCGAGCGTTTTATCTTTTGCACCAGCGGTTCTCAACCTTTTATTTGCGATGTATTGCATCATCTTGTATAGGAAATCTTGAATACAAAGCACATCAAAGCTATCCAAGCAGTTATTATGACTTCAACAATGCTTTGATAAGACTTTAAAGGCGATATTTTTGAGGGTCAGCCTGAAGAGGTTTATTTGATCAAACTGGTCACGACCAAAGGTTGAATACCACTGTTTGATACAGACACCAAGTATCTGTCAGACACAGTTCAAGATAATAAATAGTTCACCGAAGTGACACTGTTAATTAACATTCCCTGTACTTTACGTTTAGAAATTGATTCAAGATACGATCAAATACACAAACAATATTATTTATGTTGGCGTCTAATGGACTTATGTTAAATGATTTTCTTGATGGCAGATAAGATTATCTTAATTAATAAGTAATGCCTATGAAATGAGTCATTTTTGAGAGATACGGAATGTCATCTACGATTTAACTTAGATCTTGAATAAAGGAGTCAGTTACACAGATTTATGGTTTGCTAATAGATTTACTCAATAACTTATTGAAATATTCTTTACATTACACAAACTACAGCTGTGTTACTTGTTTCAGCTAAATATTAACAGTGTAAACATTATAGATTTTACTTAAATAAGGTATGTAGAGCCAAATAAGCCAAAAAATAATTGTGCTGATAAATTCAATACGCAATTTTAAAATCTTTGTGCAATACTACTAAGTAATATTTCACCGTATGTGCAGTTTTTCTCATTTGCCAATGTAATATAAGAAGTTAAAAATACGGTAATTATATAAAAAATGGATGTATTTTCTTTCGATCGCAGTTTTTGCTGGATGACTTAGTAATGTTGAGCAAGTAGTGCAACTAGTATTAAGGTTTAGTAGTCGCCCAAGTGGAATGGTGCGGGCGACTGCGTATGTACACTCGACAGCACATCAAGTTAAACAGTTGAACTGCGATAACAGCTTTTATTACGTAGGGCATAAAGGCGGTCTCAAGGTCAACATGTATAGTCTGATGTGCCGCCGTGTGTACACTGATCTTTATCCATTAGGGCTGTGCAATACTGTGCATATATACGTAAGAAAATTCTAATTAGTATTGCGTACAAATCACCCCATAGATCTGTTAATTACTGAATTACTAGTACTATAGTTTTTTGTGTCAAGAATATTGAATATTGACTGGAATTTGTTTTTTTAAGTTATAAATTTAAATAAATTATATGGTTCGGTTATTCTGCGCTACCTTTGTGGCACCTTGGTAGTTTTTGATTTCCATTAACTAATTAGTGCTCTTTTGGTAACTTAATTTGTGATGTGATGTTTTTCACCATGAATTAATTATAGATATGCTCCAATTGTCCTATACCTAGTAACGATACTCACGGTAAGCGATGCAACAAGTCTATTTAATAGCCTTCACATCTGAAAAGTTCGCTTTTAAAAAAGATCAATTTGCCAGTCAACGTGACCCAGTGACATTTCTGGAACACGTGACACATGCAGCGTTGTATGAATGCCAAAGATTCCCTAAAACATGTTCAGTAAAATTTTAAATCTATGTATGATTCTACGAACTAATAAATCCCGTGTTAAATACATTATAATCCGAGTTATTGATTACGATCGTAAATTAATATTCGTCAACTCCTTGATCAGTCTCGTAGTAAAATTTTAAATTTATGGATCAGTAAAATTTTCAGATGAAATCAGTCGATTTCTATTAAAAAGTTATAGTGGTGCTAATTTACTTTCTTATAACATAACTATAAATCCGTCGGTAGCATTTATTTTACCCAGCGGGAGTGTGAAAACCAGTTTTGAAATATAATAATATAAGAATAAAACGGACAAGAGATAACAAAATTTCTTGTATTTGAGTACTACTTCTTTGAAGCTAATCACATATTTAAATCTACGTAATACTTCGTGAAATCTTTACTGGCAGGGCTGTGCTTTTTGCTAAAAGAACATTAGTTTATGCCACGTACATTAAATTTATTTACGCAAATTATTGGTCAAGTAATATCGTATAGAAGCTACTCGGTAATTTATATTAATTAAACTGCATCGTAACATTTCTGATGTATAATATTGCTGTTAATAATAGCTTGATATACAGTCTAGTGATTCTAGGACAATGACAAACGATAGTTTGACCCTAAAAACCTTGTGAATTTCAAGTGCCAACGAATGTTTTAAATGATACCAATTTACCTGCAACAAAAGTTTTTAATTTCTTATCTAACGCACTTTTGACGTGCTGTCCTCGTCATAGAAAATACTTGTTATGAAAGATAATTGTAATGAACTAACTCTTATAAAGAGTAAGACAAAAGTTCTATTAAACTTAAAAGCTACTTAACAAATATTTATCGAACTACCAAGTGTGTGCCACCAACTAGTACGGCGTTAATGCATTAAAAAGACAATGTTCTATTACCCAACTTTTCGCCATTACTGCATTTCGTAATTCGAAACTCATTAGCTGTTAACCCTATCGTGCCGGTGTGGCAACCAGTTTACACGGAAGGACATTTTAGGCAGTACGCAGTGTATGTCTGTAAGCGGAAAATCGCTGTGACGGGTCTTTGGAGCATGCCGCCTAGTGCATACGTTGGTCAATTAGGCCCGTCACGATCGGCTATCGCTATCTAAAAAGTGAAGCAGAAGGTTAGAGGGTTAATGAGAAAATGTCAAACTGGTTATTGATGGGTTTGACATTGGAATTAGGGCATGGGTAATTCGTTTTCCGTTTCTAAGATAATCATATTAGCATTTAAATAGATTTACGTTACATAAAAATAGAATTTTTCACCCTCATTACCATATAAAACAGGTTTAGGACTTGTGGTACTCTGTAAACTATAAATCAATATTTATTAAACAACAAAAGTGAATTATGTTTTGTTGTAGATTATTTGCTTTTGGAAAACGAGTCGGCTGGGAGTCGTTAAGTCCTTTTGGTAAATAACCGACTAGGCAAGTTTCTATTTTTTCATCCAATCATTATTCCCACAGTTAAAATCTGATAAAGGTATTTAAGCAGCTGATTTATACAAAAGAAAATGCACATATAAATAATGCATGACTTGGCGTTAAATGTAGTTGAATGGTGTAACATACGAAAAAAAAAACATACGTGTCTTACTTGTCCGTTACTTTGATAGCAAACAATCGCAATTCTTTCTAAAAATAACTGCCAAGAGTGGCATAAAGATATAAAAATGCCTTTGAATGGCCTTAAAGACCAGGGGAAGGATGTTGCCCATTATCGGGCGTCATTACCTCGAACTGACTATCGCATTTATAGGAAAAGAGATAGACTTGTTGAATATACAGACAACAGCACGTCAACCTACCACAAAACGTATTTTTTTTTCAATTGATATTGATCTCTACTTGTTGGACTTAAAGTAAAAAATCAACTCAATGACCTTTACCTTTTTGGGTAGGTTGACCTTCCACTGTCTGTACATTACGAACATGTAATATCAAAATAATTTTTATGAGAGCGAATGTGCAAAATGTGATTAGTTATCTTAAAATCAAAGGAGTTCCACGTAACAATTTGAATGTATTGGAGTTGTAAAATCAACTTACGGACAGAAAATAATAATATTTCAGGTTCCAGGTTTCAATTATCTGTGTTAACCTAAAACGATATAAGTTCAAGTAACCTACAAACAAAATCCACGTCCTTGCTGTAGGAACGGTTGTTTTTGCATTGAGCTACAGAGGAACTATTACGTCAAATTCGAAGAATTGTATTGCAGTAGCCGGTAAGGTACATATATATTTTTTAATCATTCATTTATTTTAGGTACCGTAAATCTAACAACTGACGAAAAAAAGAGGACTAACAATTAAAAAATTTTTTTAATGAGGAAAACTTCTTGAAATCGACTGGTTTTTGTTTATTTTGTAACTGGAACGATTACAAATTAGTGTCTTATTATATGCTTTATGTCTAATTTTTCTTTTTAAATTTTTACCTAAAGAATATTAATTCAAAATTGAATGTTACATGAAATATTACACCATTGCCCTTGGACTACGGTGCGCAAGAGTCTCTGGCAGCGAATCCTCGGTCGCGATTTATTGGTTAATCCAGTCGGTTGTTAATTGCCTACCCAGGGGGATTTTATTTGTCTTCTTTTAAATGCCGAGCTAATCATAGTGGCCAGAAATCGTTATCGTAATTATGATGTAGATGATTTATCATATTGCGTTCGTTTTTATTTGTGTTGCAACTTTGTAAGGGTTTAACATACAAGTTCATTTTTAAAAAACGGTTTATTGAATGCTTTTAACTAAGATAAACTTTTACGTTCTATAGAGATCGGCAGGCTGATTAGTTTAAATCCTATATCTACTTTTGAAATAAAATATACAATATCATTGACGATATGCTGACTCTCTATGTCACATTTTCGACAAAATATTGACAAGTTTATTTTTGGCGCATGAATGCTTGTATAAAACTATTTATTACCTCAACCTTTTGGGGGTTGGATCCGCGCCTGCTTTTTTTGGTGGTATTCCTATCTATAGTTGCTTCTTACTCTCATAAGTCGAGAAGAAATTTTAATATTGGTTTCCTTTTCAAAGGACGACATTGCACAGCGAGATCAATGTTGTATTAGATAATTAATTTAAAAAGCAGATGTGTTATTAATAATCTGAAAAATCGAAACCTTAAACCTCTAAAATCTCTAACCGTTAGTGTTTTGTAATTAAAGTTATATTATTCCCTCAAGATTTATGTGTTTGTAATAAATTTTCTAGATGCCCAGATGTTATTTAATTACACCTTCTGTTTTAATGATGATGCATGGAGGTGCGCTTGACATAAGTTGCTCTTAACATGGTGCGTTGTATGGCGTTGTGTTTGAGCCATACATC
Source organism: Anania crocealis (assembly GCA_949315895.1). NCBI lineage: Eukaryota > Metazoa > Arthropoda > Insecta > Lepidoptera > Crambidae > Anania > Anania crocealis. The sequence goes on from OX438856.1 coordinate 8,339,266, forward strand.
TTGGTTCTTTTATTAATCACGGTGATACGTTGCAAGCATAATTGTTAGGTCGAAACGAGTTTGTATTGATAGTTAGATAATCCTTTATAAATTAAAGTAACACTAGTTGATAATGATATATTGTGATATTATGTAGGTACTTGTAAAAAAGTAAACCTAGAAAATTATATTAGTAAAAATATAATCGATTCGTAATAAAAATAAATACTTAATATAACTCTAAATGTTTTCCCGTATTAAATTTATTTTGAAATAGATTGCAATCATATTCAGTCTTACGTAAATGTAATTTCAATAATGCTTTCTATGTACTGATGTATCTATTTTACTTTTAAATAATGAAATTTAATAGAATATAAAAAATACTTTTCAATTCACAAAAATGAACTATGTCATTTTTAAATATCTATGAAGTTGAACAAAGATAATAAATAATAAATAAAATCAATCAAATAACATGTAACCCCAATGAATGAATAATATTTTCGATCAGAAACTTAGGTAATATTTTTTAAGGTGGCTTAAACTACGTAAACAATACAAACAGGTAAAACACATAATGTAAATTATACACCAAATAAAAGGCTAAAAAGGAACTCGATTTTAAAGTGTGAATGAAGGTATGATAATAATAATATGGTTTGGTTTAAGTAAATTATTTTCTCAAAAGAGGTAACACTGCAAGAATTTTCACGTGCGAGGACGAATTCCCTGGTAAACCCTATTGTATTCATTTATGTATGCCCTTAGAATGTCGGTAATAGTACCAAAGCCATACGATCCAGGCCCTTGCATTATTTGCATATGCATACGTTCTTAAGTCTTTAATAGTAAGGTTCAGGTTGTGTCATCTTTTTATTTGTGTCTGTTTTTTATTTGCAGAAGTTCGCAACATTGTAACTGCATAATTAAAACAACAGCAAACGGAGAAATGTTCCGTAACAATGTTGGTGTTCATTGTTATTGAAGTTTTTGCATTTCAGTTCAGATGTTTATGTGGTTATTACTTAGTTGATTTCCCTTTCTTTGCACTTTTTGAACGACTAGAAAAGACGAGGTACCTTTCTACTCAATTTGATATGTGGCTTTTATGTAGGTACCTAAATATAAACATAGATACGATAATACCATAGTACTAAGCATACATTTTAACCGGGTTGATGATTTTGGAATAGAAACTAATTAATTGTAAGGCGATGCCAAAAAAACAAACAACGATCTTCATAAAAATGGACACATACCTACCTACACAAGCTACTTAAACTTTTTCAATAATTCAGTTTTTTGTTATCCTTTTTTCTTCTTCAGCTTACTTGTTTGGTTCTCCGCTGAAAATATGCCTCTTGATGATTTTTTGTCATACATACGGTTTTTTTTTGTTAAAAGTTCTTGTTACATTATTTCAAGCTATGACAGTCAGAACTACTAACAAACAGCCATGGAATTATACAAATAATTTAGGTTTAGTAGTAATACATGACTACGGTTGGCCATGAAAGTGGTATTTTACCGTAAGGTTGAAAATCATTCGCGCATCATAGAATAACAGGTTTAATTTTCCCATACAAAAACATTCTGACAGCTACTGATACTATTTTACTTACAGATTTTGTCAAAACTGGTAGACCACTTTCTTAGCCGACCGTACCTACTCATCTTCTACTACTAACTACCTACCTACAAGCATAAAATTATAGGAACGCTATATATTATTTCGCAGTTAAATTACGTTCCAAGAAACAAATGTTAGTTCCGTAAGGTAGAACAGTAACTGTAGGTTCTTAGAACAAACAAGAGTAAACCTGATAGGTTATTTCCATGTGATAAAGCACCTCTTTAATTGTTTGGGTTCTTATATTTCGTTTGTGTGGTTAGCAATATTTTTTCTGTATTTGCATAGGCAGGAGAAAAATGTATTGTTTACGATTTTCTACCATTTTGGTAATAGTAAAAAAATGTTGCTAAGTACCTATGAATTTAGTTTTGCTCTATATAACTGAGGTCATTGATCCTTTCGGTATTTAAGAACGTACAGATGGAATAGTCTGTCTGTACCCGAAATTAATTAATTAAAATTTAAACGTTGTCTTACATAAAAGCTGTTAATTTAAGTAAATCTAAAGAGAATATCCTAGGTATCTCACAATAGCAAAGCTGAGACGTTATAGGTTGTGTAGAGACGTTTAGTTATGTTATTGTACTCCCTCTCTTGATCTCGGCAAAGGGTTGTAAGTATAAATATAATTTTAATTTATTCTTACTATTTGTTTTTTCTATTTCACGTAAAGGAAACCCGAATGATACATATTTTGCACATTTACGAGGCTCAATTATACTTTTTTAATTAATTAAAGTAAATGTTTTGATTTTTTATTAACATTTAAGAGATTTAAACAATAAATAATATCAGTATATAAACTTGAAAACTTATCTCTCAGGCAGGACTCGAACCCGCATCTCCTCGCATACCGGGCGCGGTTTACCATTTAGCCATGAAGCACTAAGCAACAGGCGTCAATTTAAAAAAAAATGCAATTAAATTGCTAAAATATCATATAAAGAAAACAATAAATCTTTAAACACCATCAGCAGTATCAGCACTATAATATAATATAGACATATTATGTCGCTGTATAATTTGGAACTACATCAAAGTTACAACTCGTACATTCTCTTTAGAAATCTCTTTCAAACGGTACCTATATTTATTTCCTTTTACTTTTAACTTCGTACATTGTCAAGTTGCAAATGTATTTGCAATTAGTACGCGAATGCTGTTATCTGAATGGACTGTGATATTTCTTTGCAGGATTTACTGACACTTTAAATTACTAGGGTTGAATTGCAGTGGCAGTAGAAAGGGAAATATACTTGTGTTTGTGTACAACACAAACTGTTTGTGATATGGCTAAAATTAATAACTTATAATACGATTTCTTAAATAAAAGTGTCCACTGCTTTCGGTGGGATTCAAACCTACTACTCTCCGCTTGCTGGTGACTGATTTAAATGTATGCCACATAAATACGAGTAGCTTTTTAAATATTTAAAACATTTTTAAAATCTAAAATAACAGAATAATTACTTTATCGGTTGAAAATTGTTATAACTTAATGTTTCATTTTGGACATTTTACATTCCAGGGTTCAATTCTCTGACAAATCAATGTAGAAAAACATTTCCCTATATTATCTCGATTGTAGGTGTTCGTGGTTCCTACCTACCTTCGTTAATTCTGATTTCCACTAAACTAATGCTACAATAGTTAATTTCCTTAGAATTAGAATAATGTAGGTGATGTTATCTATTGTAACTAATATTTGATGCTTTTTGCTATTGACCTACATACTCGAGTATTACTGTCCTATGCACATTACTAGCTAGTATCCCATTATTGCGCAGATCCTATAAATATATTGGGTGACATTAGTGTCATAGAAATTACAGACATTAGTAGGCAAAGTCGCCATTTGCAGCGTTTAATTCAATCAGAGCCTGACAGACGGCGCTGACTCACCAGAGAGGGACTTTGATTAAAATTGTCATAATTCTTAGCTCATTTGCATGTTTAGAGCATTTGTGTTGGAATTTTTATAGAGACAATTATTTTTGATTGTTCTGATAATTTAATGTCACCAAACACTGTCATTTTGAAAAATTTTTTGAAAACATCTTATAGTCAAAATATATTCTAATATCCTGAACTTATTGTAATATAGTTTAGTCTGTACGTGTCAGTGAAGATCACAAAAACATTTAATATAACTTTTTATTTCTATTTTTGTAGCTATCAGTACCAACATTTCTTTTTTTCTTCGTGTTTTCCAACATCGATGCAAATCTCTTCAGCACGTGTGAGCGCCTAACGTTGAGTAATTTGTTGTTATTTACGACCGTGTCAGCTTGCGCAAGCGCAGTTAAATCGCAAAATTATACGCGAATCCGCGTGGGTTGCGTATGACAATGCGCATGGCGTATGTACGCGCAAATCTAACGTTTGTAGCTTAATCAAGAGAAACGATTTGCGGAAACAACGCTTTCCAGTAACTGATATATGTATGGGCATTTTTTGAAAGAACTCTAACATACAAACGATGTATTTGCTTCTTATGTTCCCGCACAACTATCGCTATAAACATTAGTTATAGTATAGCTGTTTAACTTGAGAAAGAACAAGTCAGTAAAGGAAAAGAAACATACCTACATGAAATATATTTAATATTATTCTTGAGACTTCGTTCGCGTAGAATTCAGTTATAATTACGTTAACGATTATATTGCGTCATATTGTGTTCCTAAAAGACATTTTAATTTCTTGAAATCGCTGTAAGGACAGTATAAAATTAAAAAAATATTGATTCTAAACTCAATTAATCCAACCACATATTATCCCTTAAGGTGATGACTTCCTGTATAAAAACTACCCTATGCCATTTTCAATGTAACAATCTTCATGCAAAATTTTATCAAAATCGGTTTAACAGATAGTCACACTGACGCATTTGTGCTGTAGTTTACATTATACTCGACCAAACATCGATTTCAATATTTATCAATTCACAGTTGGATTTTAATTAGTACAATGAACGTAATAGTAGGTATGCGTTTTGTTTAAAACATAGTAGCAGATAACTGTATGAATAAATTAACTGCGCAACATCAGAGACAAGCTCGTCATTAAAATATGTTATTCTAGATAAAGATCTGAGGACTCACGTATATTTTGTAGATAATTTGATTAACATTGACTATAGAGAAAGTCTCATATTTCCAGGTTGTTTAATTAGAATGCCCATATTTACTTCAAATAGAATGTTGGCAATATACGTGGGCTGTCTTACCCATGTTTAGTAATTCAATGAATTATATGTCTCTGAGAAAATTTGCTATGAGCAATAAGTACTTTGGAAATTATGCAATGTTTGTGATTTTATGCGATAGTACCTAGATATAGGTTGGTCGTCAATCCAATTTGACTGTACTAAATTAATTCAGAGGATTAAATTATTCAACTATTAGGCAAAATCCGAGGCTTCCGTCGAGCAGACGACTAATATGGTCTGGTAATGAAATTATCCTATTTTCACAGTTCCTAATATAGATAAGTAGAACCACCATAGGTACCTGTTGATTTGAGCACGTCCGACCCAAGGGAGAGCTGCCAGCATCGTTGCTCACTCCTCATTCTTTGGAAACCACTTCACTATTGCGGTATACCTGAAAACAAACAAAAGAAACGTCACTTAAGGGTTGTTCTATTATATTTTATAGATGAGAGATATAATTTAAGCAATATATACCTAATATTAGTTTCAAGTCATTAATCATGTATATTCTGATGCCGAGTTCGTTCGCGGATAATTTTACCTATATCAAGCTCTCAGTTATATCTTGTTCCTGGTTATATACCGTTATATCTATAAAAGCTTTCAACCACCTTTTCACCCACGTGAGAGATAATTTTGGGATAAAAACGAACTATGTCTTTCGCTATGGTATCCAAGTATTTCTATACCCACCCCCATTGTAGTACCAACTTAGAATAAGCGTTTATTCTAAGAGTATCAACGTTTCAAACAATTTTTATATTGTTTTATCAAAATCAATTTATCGGTTTAAGTGTGAAAAGGTAGGTAACTAATTGGCAGATAAGTATGCTTACGCTGCGTTTAACTTTATCAAAATTGAAATACCTATATTACTGTTAAATATCTTCACAATTTTATCTATGTATAATTAATAAGATAAATATGAGACCGTAACGCTAATATTAATAAAAAACTATAAAAATATTATGTCCAATATGTCATAATAGCAATTTGTAATGGCATAATTAACACCAATAGCAATCGATGACAAAATCGAATATATTATAATAAATTATACGTATCAATTAACATATTTACTGCAGACTTAATTAATTTACAACGAGATGCTACCGGGCGTTAACTTTATAATTAGCTATGTAAATCTTTCTCTGGATACCCAGATCAAAGAAAATTCAAGTATCTGTATTAAACCAATCAAATCGCTGTGAAACTGATTATACCCAAGTCTATCTTTTGTATCATTTGGAGCATCATGTGTGAATTGACAATGTGATGATTTAAATAACAGAACACGGAAAATAGGTCCATGTTCTGTGATTTAAATAGTTTGAAAATGGTGCTAAAGCCTTTATCGGATCCAGTTTATTCCGACAGTCGTCAAAATCAAAGTCATACATTTATTTGCACAACATTTTTCATTGAGATGGCCAAAAAAATTCTGCCTTATGCACTCAAATCAAATCAACGTTGCAATAATCAATTAAATAAATTAAAAGTCAATTAATTAACTCAGTTAAACAATAATGCAAATAGATTCTTAATATGTTTCTAATTAATAATACTGCAACAGAGAAACAAGTATTCTCAAGTGGCGACATCGAATTGAGATAGTGGAAGTAGTGGAAGGTTTAGAAAACTATTTAACTACCTAGTAGTTGAGCAATCAACAAATGTTGTTTTTTGAAAATAAAGGAGATCTTTTGTAATTTCAGAACCATCTTGTATCAATAGAATGAATTGTACCCGAACCGAATTTTAAGGTTGAAGTACCGAAAGGTATGAAGTTTATTTGCATAAATCGCGCGAAGCGTCTTGTGGTTACGTGTAAATTGTTCAAAAGTCGAAGGTTAGATAACGGGAGTTACACTAATGTTCAATTGAGAACAATTAGAGGCAAAATTTCGCCCGATTCTGTGGGGTTCAATTAGCACATAGAAGTAGAACGACTCCTCATTAGGCGAGCGGTGTCGTAAGAGCTGTATCTGAGATGTAGTATGAATAAAACAGCAAGCACATTAAGTACAAACGACGCAATTGTTGTTAATTATATGCGTATTAGAATACTGGTCCGTAAATAGTACCCATGTATAATTATATAGTTTCACCATAAACTGATTTAAACTTTCGTGGTCAGCGTCATAGAGTTATTTTTTTCGAGGTTACCACTGTGATCATGGCGCTCCGCAATATCGGAAAATTATGAACAAACAAAGTGCACAGTAGACAACCCGGAACAATAAACTCATGAAATTTCACAATCTGCATTAGTCAATCACTGTAAACTAAAACACGAACACAATAAATGGACAGCATTGTTTCTTTTTTGCTTTAAATCTTTTTATTTTTCTTTTTTATTAGGGCCTTTTGTCTGTAAGACATGTCAGACCCATCGAACAAACAATCCAATTCTCTTAAATCTAGATCCATCATCATCATATCAGCCGAACGACGCCCACTGCTGGTCATAGGCCTCCCTCAAGGATCTCCACAACGATCGATGAAACATGACCGGACCTCACTCTTAAATTTATTTTAATTTTACTTTTAGGTAAATTACTCCCAATGAACCAGGGTATACAATCCTGTTTTCTTTTTAAACAAAATAAAGAATCTGAATCGATTAAAATAATATGACGTGATAGCAGATGAGTAAGGTTGTTTGATGGAACTCAAAACTATAATATTTAGACTAGATAGCCTATATACGAGTAGATATAACCTTTAAAAGTAAATATCTATAAACAGTTCCATTGATGATTTGATAAAAATAACTTACTTAACTTTTAGCAGTTACAAAAGACGTTAAACCACCTACGCTTCAACTCCAAAGAATGGCTTTTCTCTCCTGTCTATTTTCAGAGCTAGATCTGAGATAACGCATTACGCATGCGCGGCCCATTGTTCGCGCCCAGATGCCTAGATAATGCGGCGAAAGCTCGCGCTCTATGCAAAGCTCTCAAACTTGCAACGTCACGTGACTCATGCATTTTTGTGCCTAATAGACGCCCGTCTTTTGTTTATGGTTGAGTGTCTTTTCTAATCAGGATGTGTAGTCATTATTGTTGAATAAAAAACGTAAACATATTTTAATGTTTCAAATCGTGTTACGTGTCAAGTAGAACGTCTAGGTATTGTCGGCTGCTTCATATGGAAATAAAAATAATTGTGCGCTGCCGCTGCGTTCTACGCCTGTAGCTTAGCTTTAATATCCTCGGAAGCATAGTTAGAAGTTCAGCCGCCGAAACAACTGAGGCTGTCGTTTTTTCTTCTTTTAAAAACAAATACTCAGTACTAGTAAGATATACCTAATGCTCAAAATGCAGCCAATCAGGCTAAGCATCAGAAGCATCTTATATGGTTAAGATAGGTGCGATGGTATAGTCTAATGCCAAATTGTAATGAAAATCGTTGCACAACCATGTTCACGATTGCGTCCGATTTCAAAATTCTATCCGTATACCAAATTCAAAGATAATAAATTAGTGAAAAAGTTTACAAATACTTGATTAAAAAACTAAGACGTAGTACACATGACAAAATAAAGTTTTTTTTCGTCAGGAATAGGATATATTCGTAACTTATGAAAATGTATTTTTTGATATTTTTTTCCAACCACGCCATTTGAAGACGTTAAAATCAAATTACATTATTCAGGCGATACGAAGTTCGCGGGGTTTACTAGGCTACGATATATTCGATTCTCCAAAAAATTATAAGAGAAGCAACGGAAAACACAGCTTTACGTATTAAACAAATTGTGTAACTAAAATTTTACTTCATAAATTACATAAGGGGGCGTCTATAAATTACGTGAGTTTTTTTTTTTAATTTTCTGTCCCTTCTACTCCCTCTGGTGAGATGTCGTGAGATTTTATTCAACCCCCTCCTCCATCCCCCAATCTCACGTGAGATTTTTCAAAAAGTGAATTTCTTACGTATACTTAAATGAAATTATTTTCTTTCGAACGAATTAGTAAATGATCTTAATCGTATTACGATTACGCTTAAGATTAAATCTTAAGCATGTATGTACAATCTGGATTAAATGGACCAAAATAGTATAATTTTTTTCGTTTTAATCAGAAAAATAATTGCGTGATATTTGCCGAGACACCCTCTCTCTCCAACGTAAGATTAGTTAAGATTTGACTTGACCCCCTCACCCTCTTAAACATCTCACGTAATTTATGGACGCCCCCTAACAAACACAACACCACACCTGTGCACTTTATCTTAACAGCTACTTTAAATAATAAATAAATTCATTTAAATAATATATTTGAAAGGCGTTCATGATATCTGCACTTGTTTCGGGTAATAACAGCACCACCCTTTTTGCAGTTGCGCAAGATTCTGTTTTGAAGCCAACGCCTAGTACTTATGGAAATATTTCCATATTAGGTGCGTTTGATTTGTCGGATAAACAAAATCGTGTTGAGGAAATGAAATGTCTCCTAAAGTTAAGGATATTTTTTTTAATAAGTCTGTTACTGTTACGTACTACACGTCCTAACTTTTATATTTACTTTATATTTACAAAAAAATCACAATATACTCTTATCTGACAACCTTTGGCTCTAAGAAAGAAGGTGGTGGTGCAGTTAGATAAAATAATGTTTGTTTACTTAATGAGTTGCACTAATAAGTTAAAATTCCTTGCAGCATTGTCTACACATCAACTGTCAATTAAACTACTGCTAACGGGACAGAGCTAGTTAGATACATAGTTTTGAATTAAAGAAAAGCAATAAAAGGACATGTTATTTTTCACCAATAATCGATTCAATAACGTTAAATATTCGCATAGATTCAAAGAAAGGTTATTTGCTAGTAGAAATAATTATCACCACCCTTTACGCAGTTGCGTAATGCACTTAGCCTATTCTGTTATGTGTGCTGTGCACGTGCCGCGTTAAACAAATTCAGCATAATTTTACCCTTTATTACCCTTACAAGAGATCTAAACGTTCGTTTCCAAAGAAAAGTAAGAACAGTTATAAAATAAAATATAAATACGTGCCAACAAGCCTAGATGTTGATAAAGCAAAAAAAAGCAATTTGAAAACAGCGCTTCATATTTTATTCAGGTTAGTCCTTTTGGAACGAAGTTTCTTATCGCGCGTTGCGAAAGGGGGCTAGACGGAAAAAAATGTAACGAAACTTTTTGAACGACCCTTTTTGCTATAGTTGTAAGCCGTGCGGCATGGACGTGTTTCTCTGTCTCTCTCATAGAGAGAGAGAGAGAGATAGAGAGAGGAATAGAGAGAGATAGAGAGAGAGTTTATTTATTTAAAACTAGCGGACCCGACAGACCACTGGTGGGTTCGCCATTTGGTAGGGTGCCCTTAGCACCCCACACTGGCCCGATCACGCCCGCTAGTATGGGCCCCGGTGCGAGCGAGCCTGAGGCTTCGCTTCGCGAAGCCTCACCCTCGGCCACACCGGAGTACCGCTAGCGTGGCGGACCTAGGCTGAGCGCCTTCAGCGCTCGCCACACTCTGCCCGGTTTAACTGATTAAAGCCTCCCATATGGGGTTTCAGTGATAGGTCCGTCAATATTAAAAAAAAAAAAAGAAAACGTTGTCACACACACACACACACACTTTCCATTTCCACTCCGTTCGGTGCAGACGTCCGTCTGCCCGTGCGCCCCTTCCTTTCCTACCGGTGATAGGCGAATGCCATACACCAGCACTCGCACTCGCATTATTTTGCATCGTTGTGCATTTATCTGTTATTAACTGTACTCACTGTTTGTATCAAAACAGTGATACTTTAAATAACCGATCGCGTTTGAGTTGGTTGATACCTTACGGTGGCAACGAAGCCAACTGAGCGCACCCGGTTCGCTCTCCGGGGCCTCCAGGCCCTGGCAAAACCGCAGTCCCGGACCCACTGCACTTGGGCCTAGTCCCAAGGGGAAGGGAAGAACGGCTATCCGTTAGGGATACCTGTTCGCTCGCCGCCCCCTCTCTCCCCCCTGCCTCTGGCAGGGGGTGTCCCTTTGCTCTGTTTTTTTACTAGTCTTGTCTTGTTTAGTATTTTCAAATATGGCCGATCGAGTGGCCCAAGTCACTGCCTACCTAGCCACAGATCCAGGGTTCCTGGATGAAATTCTGGCACTTCTTAAAGGCAGATTCCACCCCTTAACCTGCAAGACCCCAAGTGGTCTCACAACCCCCGAAGAAAGCCAGTCCACAGACGAAATGGATGTCTGCTCAGCCCCACCTACTTTAAAGCGCACCCTGTCTGACAGGTCCACCTCCCCGACTCTGTCTCAGGAGTCATTCGCCTCCCTCCCTCCGAATGAGGCATTCCAGCCCGTCACTAGAAAGGGGAAGCGCGGGAAGCGTGCCAAGAACCGGAACTCACCGATTCTTGAGTCCCCCGCGTCCCCTTCCCCAGTTCCATCTCCGGCCTCCCCGGCCACCCCCGCTGTCCCAATCCCTCTGCATCGAGCAGGGACTGCACCAACGGTGTCCCCTGCTCCCACTGCTCGCCTAGACTCGCGGTCTAAGCCCATTTCCGCCAAACAAAAGGCGCCCCCACCCATTTTCCTTAGATGCAAAGAAAAGTGGACTGAAGTGTCCCGGCTTTGCATCGAGGGCAAAATTAAATACACCCGTGCATCCAACACGGGTGAAGCCATCAAAATAGAGGTGCCGAGCATCTCAGACTTCCGTAGCCTTATCGAGCTACTAACAAAAAACAAACTCCCTTATCACACTTACGCTCTTCCTGAAGAGCGCAAAGTACGCGCGGTCCTCCGCGGAGTCCCGGTAGAGCTCCACATGGATGAGGTCAAAGCCGACCTCACAAAACAAGGTTTCCCTGTCGAAGCTGTACATCCAATGTACGGCCAGGGCAAACGTCGTTTCCCCCTGATGTTGGTCGTCATGACCAACTGTCCCCGCGCCCGTGATTTGTTCAGGCACAAAGAGATTGTAGTCTGCGGCCTGTCCAATATCAGGGTAGAACCCCCGCGCAGCCGTGGGGTCCCAGGCCAATGTCACCGCTGCCAGCTCTATGGGCACGCAGCGGCTAACTGTACAGCCCCACCAAGGTGCGTTAAGTGCCTTGGCTCCCACTCCACCAGGGAGTGCGAACGCACGCGCGACACCCCCGGGGAACCGGCGTGCGTGAACTGCGGCCTTTTTGGCCACCCTGCCAACTGGCGGGGATGTGCACGCGCGCCGCGCCCGAAACCCCAACCTCCCATGAGGTCGCAGGTTGGCCCCCCTACCCATTCATTCACCAACTTCCCTGCTCTCCCGAAATCGGGCGGCAGGGAGGCAGCCCCGGCCACTGAGCCGGCAGGGAGCTGGAGGAAACCCCTCAACTCAGCTCCCAAACCTCCCCCCTTCACCCCGCATGAGAGGGTCCTAATTCCGCCACAAAAATCGCGTTCACACAATAGTGACGACGATTTCACCTTGGTGTCCGACTTTATCGATAATATCGATATCGACGAAATAAATATAATCGCAAACAAACTGCGAAATGCCCGTTCCACCCGAGACATTATTATGACACTTAGTCACCACGAAAGGTGTCTGAGAGTCATAAAAAGTCTCAAGCCCCAGATTAATTAATTAAGCCCACCCCATAAGACCCTTCAGGTCGCCCCCAGCCCTCTAAATCGGCTGCCACCCCTTCTGGGAGTCAGTCGATGAGTAAATAATTAATTCAGGCCTACGTTCATTACGAACAACGGCTCCTTAAATTCATTTATTCTAGGCTCACATTCCTCACGAATGCCAGCCTCCTTCAGTGCGTAAACCGCTTAGGCGAGAAACGCCCTGCCCCACACTCCCCCATGGGGTGTGGTCGCCTCAGATACGCTACGGCACCTTTGGTGGTAGCGAATAAGGGTGGTGTTTAGTGAGTAGAAGTCTCACATAACCTCACAGCCGGCTGTGAGGTATCCATGAGGATTCACCACCTCCTTCCCCCGTGGGAGGGTTGCCGTTCGAGCGATCGTTTCAATAGGAAACGACCGGTGGTCCGTGTGCAAAAAAAAAAAAAAAAACAGACGTTGTCCTGTCTTAACTATGAATATTGATTTTAAATTGGTATAATTAATTAAAAAAATATTTCAGATACAAATTTATTTATCGACATTGCAAATGCTAACCGCACTGGAAATTGTAACCGTTTGCAGCACACATTCTGTCAATGTTATGTCAAACACCATAATGTTACATTAAAAAGTTTAAATTTTAAATAATTTAGTATGGTGATTAAGTTTTCTTAAATTTTATAATTTTCCACCCAATATTTTTTTTTCATAAGAACATTCTCCTGACAATAACAAACAAAACAAAAAAATAATTAGCGAAATCGGTCCAGCCGTTCAGACGTGATGCGATGACTAAGGGAAATAGGGATTCATTTTTATATTTATAGATAACATAGCATTTTATTACAATTCACTAAAAAGGAACTTCGGTCCATCCGGGTGTCCCTTGACACCTCTCAAGTTTTTTTTCGTTGGTATTATGGTACTTTGACATGTATATAATTATGATTGCATGTTGTACAGATATATGTTATAAATTAAGCGACGATCGAAATTATAAATTACTAGCTATTGCCCGAGACTTCTTTCACACAGATTAACCCCATACAACTTAGTATCGTTGTATGTTCTTCTATCCCCAAAATAAAAAAATTTAAAAAACTTGTTGTAATTTCAGATTGTTGCAATAACGAATTATAAATTGCACAAAAGGTCTTATTTAATATCAAATAATTTTAATATCAAAATCTGGACCGAATATGTAAACATGCCAATTGTTATTCGCATTTTAAGTGACAGATATCGGTCATGAAATAGTACTTGTTGATTTACTTGAAATGTTATTTGTTTAGTATCAAATATTATTTAGAAAATTATTTCAGTTATTTTAATTGATCACGATAAAATTCTGATTTATCATATTTGAAAAGTTTACTAGTCATTGTAGAGGGCTGGACTTGCCACATACATGAAGCATTGGTTGCTTTAATTAAGTATAACCAATATATTCATTCGTAAGCGCAATAAACTAATTATTTTAAAACGTAAGTAACGTTGTTTGAGACAATTCAACATTATAGGTTTTTTGATATGCTGTTGACTGTATTTTAAGGGACTTTAAGTTAGGTATCGAAGTGTGACTATTTGTTGTAGGAACTTATTGTATGCCAAGTAAAGCGGATGTCGTGTTTGCCCAAACCAGCTTATGAAGTCAACGGTACAATAACAAAGCATTTCTTATCTGTAACTAAATACATAGTTAGGTACTTACTTAAGCGAAATAAACGTGACTTGAAGCGGTTTATCTCAGCAGGCATAAATTAAAAAATAGGTGTGTCTGTTACTATGTCTCAATCTTTTGGGTCGATGACAACGCAAAATTTAAAATACTATTATGTAGTTAAACAAAAAATAATAATTTACTATTTCATTAAAGGTAATCATTAACTTTGAGCATAATCTTTTGGCAATAAAGTATAGTGTTATCTATACCTACTAATATTATAAAGCTGAAGAGTTTGTTTGTTTGTTTGAACGCGCTAATATCCTGTAGGCTTACTCTTGAAACCAATCTTGATCTCAATCCGATTCCAATCCGAACCAGTTTCAATCCCAATCTCCAAAGATATGGCACTCTTGAACACGATCGACTATGAAATCGGTTTCGACATTACGATCGAGTACCGTCGATCAAATTGGGTGACCATACAGAAAAAAATGTAAACTACCGAGAATGTAATATCGTAACAAAACGTAAAATCTTGCCGTATTTATTATTTTAATTTTCAATATAATGTTATTCACTTATTTACACATATTTCACAGCTGACTTTGTTAGTTAAAGTGGCTATTTGAGAATGTCTGTGTGAAAAAAAAAACTTCACGCCGAAATCACACGTCAAAAATAACTTTGTGCTGGACGATTTATTTATTAACCAATGAACTTGTACTTGTAATTAAATAATGTTACCGATGTTTTTCAACACATTCTCCAATTATGAAAGTGTAAAAAACTTGAAAGCAATACTAATAAATTGTAAGGTGAAGAGGTTCGATGCTTAAGTAAGTTTCGACTCAGTGTGAATTTATTGTTTATAGTGGAGTGGGATAAAATTTCGCTGACGCTTAATGCGTTAGGCGGTGCGCAAAAAGATTACGTCAAATAGATAGGTAAATGTATACTCTATAATTTCTCCTAAACTCATCGACACTCATATCAAATGCGTTGTCTGCATAACTTGTCATTCTTCTCAAATTCCGCCTTTGTCTCACATCGAATCTATGTCCGATGTCTAAAATATCATTTATTAGACCTAAACGTGCCATTTTAAATAAATAAAACTAGATAAAATCGTCAAAATATCACTCTCAATCTCAAAAAAGTTAGTTTCTTGTAACTGTGTTTACTCGATCCTAAACACGAATCCAAACTCGATAGATCAATGTCAAAATTACGTCAAGAGTGCCGAAAAATCTTAAAGTCGATTTTATTTAGTTCCTTTAAATTTCACCCAATCCAGGTACGATTTGGCGCTAGTGTAGCATTCAAGAGTGCCAAACGACAAGATTTCGATTCCAATCTCCAATACTGCTTGAAATCGAGTTTCAAGAGTAAGCCTACTGGAAGTACTGGCTCGAATAGAAAAAATATTTTTGTGTTGGATAGTCCATTTATCGAGGAAGGTATTAGGTTATTAAACACTGCGACCAATAGGAGCGAAGCATCAGTGAAAAATGTTGCAAAAATAATCTCGATCATAATACCAGAAATTGACGCGGAGGAAGTCGCGGGCAACAGCTAGTAAGTGATATAATCGCTCTTACATACTGTCAGTTCCACAAAAATGGAGCATTAATATTTAGTTTTATATAACCAAAGGTACAACCTGCATGTCATTACTACATCAGAGACAGTAATATAATGGTAAAACATCGATAGGAGTACTTTGAGTTTACAATATAATACTCATTTTCAGATCTCTATGCCTCTGTCAATCATGCTAATATAACAGACTCTTGGAAAGAGATCTAAGAGAATAATATCCTATCTGAATAGGGCTTTAAGTAAGATCACCATAATAAAATATTGTTATCATAAAACTTCAAACTAGAAATCTGAATAGTAGAAGGTCTGTCGATCTGATAAGAGATAAGGGGAAATGCAGTAACTGGATTGAATAGTTTCAAAATCGTGTTCAAGATACTAGACAGATAATAATAAACAAGGTTCTACTTACCTTGCAGAGAGCTTTTACTTGTCAAATAATAACATAAACTCAGATGTGGGAGAAGCTATTTTACTATAAACTTTTTATAATATTTTGGCAATTAAGTACAAAAATACAATAAGTAATACTAAAAAAAAGTTAATTATTAAAGCACAATGTTAAAAATAGATAACATAAAACAAAGCGCAAAAGAAGAACCGAAATTAAGACAGTCTAAAAACAGAAAACCTTAAAACTAAAGACAATTATAATGATGGTTAATAAAATATACTTCCAAACGGGCTGTTCGTAACAACTACGTTTGAAAAAACGAATCCAAAAAGACACATCAATCTTAAACTAATTTCATCGCAAAAAATGGTTGCTAAAACCTTTCTAAAGAAGACGAAGCGCATGCTAACAGGTTTCAGGGAATAAATCGGGTCGATTCACCTTTTAAAATGGAATGCAAATTATATAATTGATCGATTTATCACGGTGGCTGCGGATCAGTACGTAATTACACTCTCAATTTACGTCAGTGTTCAAGCTAACGCATTTCGGGTTTTGAGGTAGCCAACCTTTTCGCTAAATTAAATATTCACATAGATACACAAAAATATTCTTTAATTTTAAATGGTACCTACCTACTTATTGTCTTTTCCCGTCATCAAAGAACGATACACCTTTACTTTAGGATTTACAATACAAGAATTTTCAATACAGTAACATTAATTGTAACTCGAATGCTAATTCTTGTCTTGTTTTGTTTATAAGCACCGCCATTGTTGTAGGGTGGTAGCAAATTTACTTAGACTTTTGCAACAACCAGTTTTTGTGGTCGATGAAGATATGGGCTTCGTGTTTTGCTGCCTTTGCGCAACTTTGTAATTAAGCCGCGATCAGATACGCAGAGGTATCAAATAGTATCTGACACCTTCGAATTGAGTATTGTGCATTGCTTAATTAATTATTATAAGTATTATCATCTGTTGAGCACGGACGGATGTTATGTAAACTTTTATGGTCACTATCGTATGAGTAAGTTATTCCAAGATTTCTACTATGAATAGCTGAATCTATATTTGATATTTTAGTAATATTATTTTTATTCTATATGTTATGTATACATTATAGTTAGGTACGTAGCGTGGGCTACGATTGTCAGGCGGTTAAAAATGTACGGGGTAGGTGTACTTAATTTCTTCCGAATGGAATTGTACTTACTTGAAAAACTAAGAGACAAAGTTAGTTTCCTATTTAAAGCCGAATGCTTTAAATATGAACTTTATAAATTTCACTAATGTATCTAAAAATATTGTGTTACTCTTATTTTAGAGAAAATGGATACTCACGCTATTGAAATGGCTATATTACTATATACATTACAAACTAAAAATTAGCTAAAATTGGTGATTTCAATTAAACCCTGTTAGAATAGCCCATTACATTTGAAGGTGTTTAAAGTGTGAAATTAGCTTCCCTTAGGCGCTATAAACACTATGGATCGTAGTAAACATAATTTAGTAGAAGTAAAATAATGTAAATTCCGTCATGGTGCCTTGAATTTATACGAGGCTGCGAAGTTCATAAAGATTCTGATCGTGCCACTTCTAATTTTGCCTTACCTATAAGGGATAACGACGAATGCGCAAAATCTCGTAGAGTATACTAAACCGTTCACTTTGGGTGTAACTTATTCTATATATGAATCCATTGTGAATGTAGCCTAAGGGTTTATTAAAAGCCAGGTGTCGGAAGCAGAGTAAATAAGGAATCTGTACCCATAAAATGTAAGAGAGATATAACAGGTAACACTGACATAAATTTTGGTTATGCAACATTTAAAACCGCCTCGAGATGTTATGTGAACTATTTAATTGCTATAAGCCAAAACCAACTTGCAACTGCAATTACAGTCGGAAAGTTGAAAAAGAGCAAACAAGAAAACCTCAACATTATTGCCAATCTTCCAACATTAAACCGCAGTACTGTCACCGATAAACGAAGAACATGACGAATTTATAATGGATACCTGTTTGCGCATGGAACTCCAATAAAAGATATTTATGAATGCAATTCATTGAACTCGGGCGGATACATCGCGGCCTTGAGCTCGCGGCGTGTAAAAAACGAGCAAATATTCGAGTTCGGCATTTACGTTCGTAACAACGCAGCCGGTTAGTGAAGGTAAGCAGCTTTCCGCCAAGACAGCGTTACCAACACAATATGCTAACATGAATACTATTCGTACTGAATGGAAAGTGCAATAATCGGAATCACAGCTTAATGTTACTTATTCAATTATTTTCCCAGTGAAATGTGAAATATTGCCACTTAAGGTTAATACTTTTGGTTACGGTTTTAAACGAGTAAATAGATCTGACGATTGCGTAACGCAAGGTAAGCAACTTTCCAAATTTGTCGTGACTTCATTAAATGCCTACATGGACAGGCAATAGCACGTCAACATCTATAGAAGTTAAATTCATAGGGGATGATCGTACATAATAGTTCTGTTGTAGAAAATAAATTCTGCCTCATTCATATTGTAAATACATAAATTGACAGCAAGTATTTTATAAAATGTTGTGTAGGATATACATAATAATGATACCTAGTCAAGCGGCCAATCTTTCTGTAAAACAATGTTACTTCCAGCTCCTTGATTAAGTTTATTTAAGATTTTAGAATACTTTCATAATGTCTACCTTTTCAATATGCAGCACTCCGTAAGCTGTTTGCCTTTTAAGTTTTGGTGCCGCAACAGTCGCTCTCAGCCGTGGGCGGGATCCACCGTGCTACTTTCATTGTGCCTTTGTGCCGCAGATATTACTTCATCGATGTTATTTTAGGCATGCAGGATTTCATCGATTGTACCCACAATCGATGAAATCCTGCATGCCTAAAA
Organism: Anania crocealis; assembly: GCA_949315895.1. Taxonomy (NCBI): domain Eukaryota; kingdom Metazoa; phylum Arthropoda; class Insecta; order Lepidoptera; family Crambidae; genus Anania; species Anania crocealis. The sequence goes on from OX438856.1 coordinate 8,358,232, forward strand.
TTGTGGGTCCTTGATTTCATCGATTGTGGGTCCTTTACTATATTTTTATCAACTTTCTTTCAAGTATCTCTATCTCATGGTTTGTTATTCTTTTTATAGACTGTTACTAAACTTTTTTGAAGTGTGTCTTTATTTGAAATACTTGAGAAAAAATGTGAGGTTTGTTATTATTACTTCTACATGTTTGTAAAAAAATAATGATGTCATTAAAATTGGAAATGATGAAATGTATTATTTATCTCAACCACCTATATTTCTGAAGTTGTATGTCTCATGCCCTATTGTGTGTGACATCCTGCTCATATCAATCGCTAAATCCGTAATTCTAATATATCAATTCGTTGTCAATCGTGCATTATGATCTACAGCGAACTCTGCTCTTGCTTATCCCATTTCGCCTTTGTAGAGTGTCTTTATCTACAAAATTTATTATGCAGTCTGTGAGCATTGAAAACGTAACGGGGCTTCGGAGAACGGATTATTCAACTATCGGGGCAATGGTTTGAATAAGAATTAGTGCACTCCAATATTAGAACGGCAAAATAATAGCCACCTCGGCCAATGCAAATTCACACAATTTCTCTGTTGTACTAAGTTTGAAATTAATTACTTTATTATGACATTTATCGGAGCAATAATCTAAGTGTCAATGAGTTATTTGATTAATCTTGAATGCGTAAAATGCTCGGTCAAATTGTAATTAAGAAGGTGACTATGAATATAAATCACGAAGGAAATTATAAAGTGTGGGGTAACGGTCTCACACCCGCTTTTATTGCGAATGAAAGTGGACAGGTAATAAGGAAGGCGTATTAAACAGTAGCACTAGTTAATGGTTAAGGAAGGGCCTTAAATCTACCATAGTGAGCTGCCTTCTGCCAGTTTTCTTTAGAACTGTTGCTATCAGACTTCGATAAATCGGATGTCATCGTTCCACTTTAACAAACTGAAACTAGGTACATCGATATGAGCTAAGTACATCATCTGTTATAGATATTTTATCGGGTAAAGCTCTTTGTTTTGTACCAACTATGTGTAACATTTAATAGTCATGGACATTTGTACCAATATCTGGCAATGTTTGATGATAAAAAATTTGTCATAATGTATTTCTTATAAAAATATGTTTTGTTTATTTGTAGCACGTTTTAAGTGCAAAGCATGTCACACACAATTCTATATGGTTTGGTTATTAGATATCTGATGTCTGCGAGAGAAATCGTGGTTTCGGCATCTTTGCAAATGAACTAGGATTAAGACTAGCATAAAATCCCAGGGCATTCAAAGATAAAAGGATACCGAAAACTGATTTTCGAGGTAGATAAGTGCATAAAAAAATGCCATAAACGACGTTAGAAACAACATAAAACAAACCAGTTCACCTGAATCAGATGACAGCTGAGATCTTATTTTAACGTATGAAACGATGACAAAAACTGAGAAAAATGTGTCTGATTGAGATTACTTTATAAGGATTTGCAAGTTATGGATGAAATAAAGCGGAGGCTTGTCGATGGGAAATAACGCGAGTAGAAAGTTTACATAAAATCGTCTCGCACAATGAAACAAAAATGAATCGTCCCCCTTTTATGGGATGCCACGCAATACCGGCTATCGTCCGCGCACAGTCCTTTAAAGTCTAAGCCGCTTATGAAATGCGAGTTCGGAATTACTGATGGTGTACCAACTTTTCTCATGAACGTGAGTGTGTCGGACGCCACTAAATCGTTGCAGTTTCCCATCGCTGAAGCGGAATTTTTATCTCATATCCAAGGGCTATTTAAGTTCCGGGTATTATGGTTTATTGCACCGACGCCGATAACTTGCTCCGGTATCTGACGTCTAGAATTGCTTAGGCAAGCAACGGATGGCAAAAACTTTGCAAATTTGATTGCTCTGGCACTCTATTGTGCAGTTGAGACCCGTTTTTTATAGTGAACATTGCGGCGTCTGACTGAGCTAGTTTAAATGTTGGTACATACCAAGATTTTTTCTGACTTTAGTACACGAAAGGAATGCTCGTTTCTTAGGATAATTTGCTCAAGTTTATAAAAATGACGTCAAAAGTGCAATCATAACTATACAACAAAAAAATATAGTTAAAAAAGTAAAATGTTTGAAGTGTAGGTATGTTTTTTAAATTGTTGACTCATTCAGGTGGTAAGTCTTTATGCGTACTATATGAAATGTCAACATTAAACAAAAGGTTAAGAATGCCGTTCGCTTGGGATGGCAAAAGATATTGTGCTTGAATTACATACTTCGTTAAATGATCATCATCAAGCACAAATGTATGTCTATGTCCATTAAAAGGCTTGACATGACAAATTTGGTTGAAACCCATAAATACTTATAAAATAAGAACCTAGATATACAACTAGTGTCAGGATCACGTTCTTACCAAATGAGTGCCCAAAAATGTACCTTTTAGTCTGCCAGTATTGTTGAATATGCATTAATACTAAATGTACTGAACATGACAGTAGTTCCTACCAAGATTCAATTTGGACGTTATTAACTGTCAGTTTCACATGACTGTATATATATTTTAACTACACATTAACTGTAAAAAGCTATTAAAATACGAATATGAAAAGTTTGTAGTTGGCTGTTCAAAACAAGTGTACCTAGTCTAATTTATGTGCTATCACTAAGTAGCACCGTCACTTTCTTGACTGTGATCCACATAGCGTCACTAACAGTTCTAAATTCGAAGACCTTTACAATGCACTAGTTTCTAATGGACATAGAAAGCGGACTCGGGGCGACAGGAAGTGACCTTTCCCGACTGACCTTTGGGCTAAGACCCGGCAGTGATATGCTACCATTTCTGATAGCGTTCTTCGTGATAACTCTCCCTTGGAGATTTTGTAGGCGTGATCTGTGGTCACGCTGAGAACTAACTTATAAACCGGGAAACAAATAAATCTCGCTCATTTCGTGTTGAGCACATAGCTCGCCTACGCGTGAATTTACATACGTAATGCTTTTGTGAGCATAACTCGATTTGTCAATCTGAGATGAAATGGGTTTTGTTGATTGCTAGATATTGGTTATGTAATTTTTAGTTCTGTTAATGATGACTGTAACATTTAAAATACGTTGACATATTTGTGGCGAGTTGAGTTTGATCTATGAGGTATTAATTTCATATGCACCAAATATAAGGCAATGCTGGTAGAAAATATTTATGACGATGTGGTGGAGTGGCGTATACACTGATATTCACTGTGTCGCCTGATCTGAAGGCTGGGGTTATATTCTCAGACTTTTCTGTATTTAATTACCGGAAAAGTACTTTTCTATGTTCTGTCTGGGTGTTTGTGTACATTGAGTGTTTTTGAACTCCAAAACAAGTTCTTTAAATAGTCACTTACTTTATAGTCACAACAATGAATGTTACGATACATACGAGTAGTTAAATATAATTAATAATCAATATTCAAGCTAATACTTAAAGCACAGATAATATAATACTAGTTAGTACTTAAAGTCCGTACGTGCTTTCTGTCTGTAATTCCACTAGCTTTTTATCACGTATTCGCATCTATTAGGTAACTGATCTAAATATCGTTTAATAGCAAAAAAATTAAGTCATAACAGTATAAAACTTTCGCTTAACGTGGTAAGGTTGTTGTACAGACAACAGCACGTAAACCTACCACAAAACGTCAAATTTTCTAAATTGATATTGATCTCTACTTGTTGGACTTAAAGTTGAAAATCAATTCAATGACCTTTAACTTTTTGGGTAGGTTGACCTGCCGTTGTCTGTACACTTGTACGTTTACTATCAAGTTATTTTATTCCTTACCTCACCAACTTAAGAAGGGACAAATGTACTAATTAATGCGGCAAACTATACCTCTGCATATCAAAAATTAGACACGGCATAAAAAATCTCATGGTTTTCGTGTAGAACTAATTGCACCCAATACTTTACAAATAAGGGCAAATTTTAAATGGCGCAACTGTTTTTTGCCCATTCATTTACATCTGTTGCATTGAAAAATAATTGGCACAGTTTCTCTCGAGACCGCCAAGTGAAATTTTGACACCACTTACGTAGAATTGCCTAATAAGTATAGTCATAAGAATAAGTATTCGAATTTTTTAGCCAGTAACAAGACTGATGCTGAGCGTAACCGCGGCTACCGGCCCAAAATATAAGTAGATACTTCTGCGGTGGAGTGATACAAATTGGTTTAAGATGTCAGCAACATCGGTCCCGAGTTGAATTCCCGAACATTGTCCCGGGTCTGGGTGCTTTTGTACCTTAGTTGATTTCAATTGCCACTAAACATGTGCTTTAATAATTTGATAATAATTACCTACTGTGGCGTGCCTACGTCCAGCAGTGGACTGCAATAGGCTGATTGATTGATTGATTTATACCTACTGTTTGAAACAATGACATTTGAAATATTAACTTAAATTGAACTTTAAATTTATGTAAAAAGATAACTGACCGTTGACCATACAATTGTCTTTTAACGTTTATATTTAGGATATAATATACGCTGATTAGATTGTGTCGCAATTAGACGAGTAAAGTGCACAACAAATTAACCAAAGACAGTAAAAATCTGAAGTAAATTAACTCTCGAAATCAACTGCACTTGCTAATGAATGCAGCTAATAACCTATACAACTTGACCTCTCCCACGATATATCACAGTTGGTTTCAGAGGTCAAAGTAGCGTGTAGAGTCCGAGTGTGCCCTAATTCAGCTCGTGAGAAGCAATATGTTTCTCATTGTATGATTTAGGTTTGATGCAAGTGCAAAAACCTTCTGAATTATATATTTTTTGGTTTAGTGTAAAAATATATTTCAAAAAACTTATTTTTGAGCCAATTTGAAAATATTGTATACCTAAGTATATTGTAAAATTGTATATTTAATTGTAAGAATAGTTTATTACATTAAGCTTCTATTACTCTTCAATCCAAAAAAATATAGATAGGTATGTAAACGAAGAAAATATTATGAAATATGAAGCTGCGAAACTTATACCAAAAGCAAGTCAAACCTAGTGATCAAAGAAACTATTTTAAGACGCACAAGCATTTTATTTTCGTCACAAAACATTTTTGCTTTGAGTCTTAACGTCGACATTTTCTGATGTTAGGTACATAGCAACGAAAGGTTTTCTTGGCTTGGAAGGACTCTAATATAAAGATATACAGCGTTCTATTCAACAATATTTAAGCATTTTAGTGATTTACAACAAACGCTACTCATTGTCAAAAGAGTGTTATTAAATCTGTGGTCCAATAGGTTTATTTTAAACCAAGCGCTGCGGGCGGCGGGTCTTCCGCCCACTTTACGACTGTATTAAACGACACCAGGATAAGTTATACATAAGCCATTATTATCTGTATAAAGCTTCTATTATTCTTTAAATTTAAAAAAAAACTACCTATTGCATCCTTGAAACCGACACAATATTTCAATGATCCACATAAACTTTGTAGCGTAAATGTTTATGTTTTTATTCATATCATACACATATTTTATATTGGCAGTGGCTGTCGTTAAACGAATCCCTGTGAAAAATAATTGGCATATTGATATTGTTGATAACTACCAAGATATAAGCATTAAATTTTTAATAGTTCTCCGACGCCAAACTTTAATTGATATAATTATTATTGATGCCCATTATTTTCGAGAACATAAATCCAGGAAAAATCTTTTGAAACTGTTATCCTGTAATCTCAATTCCAATTTAATCGCCTATTACTTTTCAATCTAAATCCAAAAAGCGGTTAGTCGTAAACGCCACGGTCACGGTTTACGGCTGCGTACGCGCCGGTAGTAAACGACACTTTTAAAGGCCCACTTTTTGGTGCTAAAACATATCCATGGCCACCTCGTAACATGAACTCGTTTTATTTTTTAGTATCGGAGTCATTAAAATTGAAATTGGAGTAAAGCTATTGATCTTCTGTCGAATTTCTAAGTAAAATAAAAATCAGACAATGAAAATAAAACAAAAGTCTGTTTAGACCAATTGACGAAAGAATCTGTTGTTCGGCTTTTTCAGACGTCCTGCCATTTTCTTGATCGCATCGAACGGTTTTTGTAGTAGGACCAGAAGGGGTCTAGGCTCGTACAACGCTTGAACTACTTAAATTGAAGATTTAGCCATCAATGAAAACATATGAAAACATAATATGTTTCTGACAGCGTGTCCATGAGAACCGGTATTAATATGTAGTGATTTTCTTTTTCAGTGATATGATGATAGCTATCACATTGAACGTGCAATGGGAAAACTTTGCACATTATCAAAAATCCATCTTACGAATCTAATTAAGCCTGTGAGGAAATTCCTTTCGTAAACAAACAATAAAAATCTACATTTATCGAGCCTAGTTGCTAACTGTCTGTAGTGTTGTTCTCAATTTACAAAGGATTATCAGATGGGAGGAACGAAAGAATGTGCCAAGTAATTGTTAAAGTATGTAAATTACACTCCAAGAGGTTGCAGATTAAAAGTTCCAAGTAGTGTAGCCACAAGCAATTAGCAGAAAATCGGGACTGCTGGCAAATAAACCGAGCGTAATGGACAAGGAAATCGTGAAACAAAAATCCTCAACGGTTTTTATCAATGCAAAAAAAGAAAAGAAATATCTGTTATAAATAAACCATTACATAATACTAGCTAATGTTAATATTACATCCATCCCGTTAATCTCTTAACAAACTTAATTTTTGGTAGCATTAGTTTCACATTTTCGATAAAGTTGCATTTTAATTAACGCCTTTGCTAGAAGTCAAGTAAAGTCTGTATCGATACCAAATAGTTTAAATATTTAAAAAGTTTACATTAGCATGTAATGGTTTTCCTTTCAGTTAAAAACGCTTAGATTTTCATAAATTTACGTTTCACATTTGGTAAATCCCTTTTAATGTTAAAATGATAATATATTTTATTATATACAATTAAAAAATTATATAAATTTGTTTGCAAACTTGTTAGTAACCAGTTATATACAACAGCACTGAAATTTATATGTTAAAATAGTAACATAATGTACACGATCCTTGGAAACTTGGCCGCTGTAATTATAAAATGGTAGGGTCTCTTTTGCGCCGAAGGAAAAGTACACTCTTGTGTGTTCTTTTTAGCTTTGTTTCGAAACATTTTTCGTGTTCACTAAAGAATTCTAATATGTTTCACAAATTGTAACCAGCCGAGATTCACAAGAGCTCAACACTGTCGAAGTGCTTTGTTGTCTGTAGAGAATACCTATTCTGTTTTAGTATGAAAAAGATTAGACTATTTCGCTACTTAACTCTTATCTTAACTGTATAGCATTTCTGAGTGGTAATATATTCTGAGAAACGGAATATGCGAATAATTGAATTGTACTGATGTTATTGCTTGTGTTAGCCCTAGCGAACCGCAAACACAAGTCAATAAGGAAATTAATTTACCAGAAGATTCTGTTGCTTACTATCATGTGGTTTATTTTCAGGGAATTTCAGATTCATCAACTGCATTCTCAGAAAAGTATTTGTTACCTACAGTGTATGAAAAAGGAATTAATTTATAAATTTTCTAGGAAATTTTTAAACTAACCTAACGTTTATAATCTCACGCGTTGATTTGTAACTGACTGTAATGTACTGACAGATCTCACAATTTTACGGTGACATATACATATTATATATAATTTTATACTGAAGTAAAAATGAATACTTATTTGAGTACTTTTTATCCTACCTTTTAGATATCTTTCAATGTCTTTCATTCGCCATCGTTAAACATGGGTACATATCGGATTGCCGAATTATTTGTACTCCTAATTGTCTGAACTGGCACACAAACTTTAAGCCTAAAATTTTTTCGCACATTTTCACTCTTTCTAAACGTGCTTAGCCTATATTTACTACGCCTTACTGTATATCGCCGTATTATAATTTGCCAAATGCGACATTTAGCTGAATATATCCTAATACCTACCATTTACAGTTCTAAATTTTTATTCGCAAATAATTAAAACTTTATCAATATTTTAAAGAAGTAAGCATGCATGCATGCAAGCAAGTAAGCATGCATGCAAACAAGCAAGCAAGCATGCATGCAAGCAAGCAAGCATTCATGAAAGCAAGCAAGCAAGCATGCTTGCAAACAAACAAGCGTGCATGCATGCAAGCAAGCAGGCGTGCATGCAATCAAGCAAACAAGCAATCATGCATGCATCCAAACAATCAGACTTCCGTGACGGCTTCGGTGCTGCGGGGCTCCAGCGGTCCCACGCGTGCTAATCGTCGCAGATGGCTTACACTCAGCACCGCAGCTTCGGCATTCTGGCCGGCTGTGCCGGCCAGCCTCAGCCGCGGCGCCTAGCCCGCGGGCCGCCTCGCCCCTCCGCGCCTACGCGCTTTTAAATTGCACTCTAGGGGTAGGGCAGACTAGACTGCTTGGGGTCGGTTTGTGAGCGATTCGTTTTTTTAACTTTTTCGGTTTTAAAAAAAAATATGGCTTTCATTACTTAGCGTTATGCCAAAAGAAAGATGCGAATGTATTTTAGTGCATTGGATATTAGACATACTAAAATTAGGTTTTTAAATTTTTAGAAACAACTATGATAGTGCGAAAACAACCGTTAGGCTAAAAAATAATTGTACGTTATAAGTTTAGGCCAATACGGTTCGGCCAAATGAAATTAGGACTTCAAATTTTAGGCGAACCGAAGGGCACCCGTTAAACATACTAGCAGAAAGCTAAACAAATTGGTAAGTAACTACTAACTTTAATAATCTAACTCGATTGCCGTTACTCGTACGAATTTGGCTTACTGTCTGCAGTTTGATTGATATAAGGATTGCCCGTCAGTATGTCAATCTGTAGGCATTGCATTATGCATAATAGTCATACGTCAAGCCAAATATTGCTACGAACCATGGAGGAACATTATGATAAGCATGATTTACATGTGAAAATAATAGAGAATAGAAACGGCTTATAAAATATTGAGTAGAGTTAATTTGTAAGCGCAATGGAGTGTGGTTGTGGAGAATGCAAGTAAATACAATTTAAAATTAGCTGTCAGTTTTTAAATATAAATGTAATAAAATATTGCTTAACTATTAGGCTACCCGTATCAAATTTTATATTAAATTAATCTTTGTTAAGACCTAAAGAAACATCATTCCATGAAGTTACAGTTTTTCTGTTGTTTAAATTATTTAATTAAGTTTTGCTTATGAATTTTACTTGGGAGCTTATTCAAATTATTATGATTACAATCTTAGCCAAACATGTAATTGATTCCTCAGCAGAATAATAATATTATTGGTTACTATCTAATAAGTTATTTTAGCCTTCAACTGTCATAATGTTCGATGGGTAAATGACTCAAATGCTGTGGTTTTCGTTATAATCAATTTATTATTTAAACTAGCTTTATCACCCGTCTTTGGTTCTTAGTATTTCGTCAAATAAATGATTTGGTTTCTTAACATATATAATTTTATTTCAGAACTTTCAAAGATTTTATACATACACACACATTGTGTATGTTCTTTTTTGTTCTTAGTTTTTAATAAATTCCGTTCGATAAACTTTCAGACAGTCAGAATAATCTTTAAGTTTATTCACAGGTAAACATTACAATATTATTTATTTTTATAGGTTAACCAGCAGCAATAAATTGCTACAAAAAATGGCTACTACACATGAATGTCGCGAAATTGGATTTGGTTTTTGTTGAGATCGTATCTGAAACAAAACCATTTTACTTGACTGTGATAAATAGCCCGTAATTTTTGCGTGATACTAACAAATTGTGTTTTCGTAGTTTAAACATTTTATTATTAATTACATGGTACTAAAATACATACAAATATTTACCTATTTCATTTTATTTGTAATTATTTTGATTCGGCATTAAAAGCTTATTATCGTTGTCCTACATAAAAAAATAATGCAAATACCTAGTATGTTAATCGCTTTATTTTATCATAGCTTTTTTACACGACGAATGTGGGAAAAAAGTGGTTTTGCGTGAGTACAATGTTTTAATTAGGACTGACCTAAATAAGGATGACGTGTGGTTGCCCGTTTGTTTTGCGTGATTTGTGGAACCGGACTTTTGTGTAGTAGCAATTTTGTAATGTATGGTAACACTCTACGTAATAACTTAGCCCACCGGCGACATGTTTTATGAAATTGTTTTTGCGTTTAGCAGAGTTGTTTGTGGTTGGCACGCGGGATTTTTAATGCGTTGATTTTTGTTTACGTTCATGATCTCTGACTGTTGCGATAATTTATTTTCAGAAAATGCATGTACATTTAAACTTCATAGTATCTTGTATTTAACGTTACTTACACCCAGGGCTTAAACATAGTTTATTTTAAACCAATTTAATAAACAAATACTTAGTCAGATATGAATAGACGTAGAAACTATTTTTCTTACTGTTTATTTACAACATTTCAACCCAGTTGTAATGTTTTAATATATATTATAAAATGTATCTAGTCAAATAAAAAAAAAAAACAGTACTACTACCTGCCCGCGGCAGTGTCCGCCGAGTGCCAGAGGTACTAGTCGTTACTAAATGCCAATCAGCTGACTATGATAGATTTCGGTTATTTTGACCTTGTGACAGAAACACTAGTGTATAAAAAAAAATACGAGCGGAGGCGAGCGAAGCGTGCCGCGGCAGCGGCCGACGAGCGCCAGAGGTACTTGTCGTTTAAATGCCAATTAGCTGACTATGATACATTAAGTGACAGAAACGATTGCGATGGAAATAGGTTAGGTTAGGTTTAGGTTAGGTTTAGGTTAGTGCACCCCCTTTGCGACACCCGGACCCCTTCACTTTACGGATTTTAAAATTCCAAACATTTTCTCAATGATTGTGCTATTACGAACTTACTAGAATGAGCCAACTATGGCCGATTCAATATCATAACACTTCTAATATCTCACGTACCGTTTCTCACGAGGATTGACCGTGTCCAGGTATCAAACGAACAGGTTCGTAATACCAACTGGTTGTTCATTGAAAACATCAGGCGACGTTTTTGCTTAGGTACTAACCAGTCTTGAGACTGTATGAATAAACCAAACTTTAGTTTGTCGAGTTCTGATTCTAAGTTCTGATAGAGCATTTTTACCGCGACTTCATCATTGCATCGTGGGATTTCGTTCATCATACATTTTGTTTACATTTTGATGTTTGTAAATCTTCAAAATACATATTGCAACGGTTAAAAGTTTCTGAAACTTTCATACATATTTAATCAGTTTCACTTTTACATTGTCATGATTAATACATAATTTTTCAACGATCGTAATAATCATCATATTATCTTTAAATTTAAAACCAGGTCTATCTTTGATAAAAATCAGTAAGCAGCATTCTAAATACCCAAAGCAAAATCGATATTTTTTATACTATCCTGCACACGGAATAGTGACAATCAAATTTAAACATTGTTTGGAAGTAAAGATGGGGCTTGGTGTATAAATAGTGGACATAAACACTTGGTAGAACAACTAGAAGTAGAAAATTGCATAATCAGGCGACGGATATTTGTCATTTATCGAGGGACTAGATTACTACCTTGCTTGTCTTCAGGAAAATCGACTCATAAAACCCTAGCTTAGCTAAGAAATGCCTATGACGGTGTCTAACAATAATTTAAATTAGGTATAACAACGCAACCAGTAGGTACTCCACATATATTTCTTTAAAGAACCTTCTTGGTGAAGTTATAACTTTATTTTAAAATAGTTCTTAAGTGCAGAGTTAATAATTAATTGTCTGCTATTTTGACAACTTCTAGCAATGCTAAACACAATTTTATCTTGTAACTCTTGATTAAAGATATGACTGTGTGAGAGTGAGACTTTTAAAATCAGCAGCTAATCATATACTTCCTCATAGAAGTCACTTTTATGGTTTTTGGTCTCCAAAATGTAGATAGCCTACAACTTTATTTTACTTGCGCAATTACCATTTTTTTTGTTTTGTTTTAATTATCACTGTACATCATTGCAAATGGACAGCTCCAGAATGATACGATGCTAAAAATATTTATCTCGCAGAATATGCAAGTGGGCCATAGCAAGATAAGTTACCTACAACATCTAATTTTGCAATAACAAATGTCTTTAATACCGATATCAAAAACAAATCGAAACAGCCTCGGACAAGGTGTTCGATAGATTACTGTAACTTACTGCACGTATCGACTATAACATAGGACATTGTCTTATTGATGATATCGTGGTCTTATAACATCTTGGTAAATATCGTGTTCAATATTATGCAGAGAAGATTCCTTATTTCAGAGATTGTATTTTTCACTAAATACTAGTTAGCTAGATTTAAGTCACTAAATTCGTATCAAATCGACGAATATCACCTTTGATACTTCAGAACTTGTAAAATAACACATATCAAATAATTATCTGAATTATACTTTAGTAACAGTTTTACTAAACCTTTACGCAAATATCCACAGAAGCTGTAATAACACAATTCAAGTGTCAGATTAAAAAAAAAGATTCCGTTTGATACTTTTATGTCATTTTTTTATATACAATTAATCGCTTTAAAAAAAATTCAAATGTAAGAATAACAAAAAGCCGCATCGACAAAGATTCTTACACGCCATTCATAACATTCGTATCTTTTAAATCTACCAGCGATTAGCTAACGGACCGTAATTCCATCTTCGGTAAAATACTGATGCCCATAGATCCAATGAAATACTGCAGTCGGCTGACATAAAACATTCCGATTCACAAACTCTTGTTAATGGTAATTGGCTGAGGATCAGATAAGAAAAACTAACGGGCGACCGATGACATTTCAGGCGGTGCGGCGTCTATACCACAATTAGTTCTGTCTATCAGTTAAGGCTCCTCTTGACCAAGACTTCGTTGCGACTAAAGACCACACGCGGAACCTAAAGGAGCATTCATAGTTCAAAACATCAGACATCTTAGAGAAGTTTGATCTTCAATCATTTATCAATAAGCACATTAATATACTTAATATTATTATTATAATGATCATTAACATTGCCAATTAACTACAAGTCTTTAGCGTGAAAAATTTCCAGTGATATTACAATAAAATCTTACTATCAGTTGTTATACTTTCTGGTTTTTTAATGGATGCATATCTTTTTATTTCACGTATGATTGAATTTGAAGTATTCAACAGGTTCGAAGTCAAAAACATAAGGCAAACAAAATTTGAAAGAATTACCAGCTTTTGTAATTGTATGATGATTGCTAGTTTCTTGGCACTTTAATAATTGTAATCTCCCTTGGTTACAAAAGTACCAAATTTATCACCAAAAAGAGGATTTTGCCATGATCCCCGTGCCTGGTAAACAGGTTGGCGATTGTGGGTTGGCCATTACTGCATAGAAGACACAGCAGTTCTTCTTCTTCAGGCAGTAAGTACTCTCTTAAACGCCTCTTTCGACATCGATAAGGATAGAAGGAGCGGTGCTTTTCTGTTTTGGGCCGATAAGTTTACTTCAAATCAAACTCCATTTTACCAGATTTTTGTATGGCAATTCGCATTCACATACAATTTCTACTATGTAAGACAGAAAACTGTAACAAAAAAAATCCGTCTCTTTTTGACTACACAAACTTCGTTACCGAGGTAACTAAGACCGCACACATTATGTAAAGAAGCTACCACAATCACTTAGAAACAATGACTGATAAAAAACTGGAGCTGTTGACCACAATCATAACAAAAGTGGTGTATCAATCATTTTACGGAAAAAACGATATTCGAAATGCAAAATGTTGTGGTTTGTTAAACGTTAACGATAAATCAAAAACATCGATGTGCTTGCAATTCATTAAGATAGGTACCTATTCTGTCAGCCTTTTTTCGATCTTAACCCAGTTATATACCTTATAATTTTATTCCCCTTGGGAAAGAATTTTGTTTAGTTTTGCAAGTAACCCAAATCTATCTACTTCATTCTACTGAACTACTTTCCTAAAATCCTTAGAACTAAAAATAGTTCCGTCCATTAGGTGATTCGTCTTGACCATAGTAGCTTCGTTGTCATGACAACCAGGGACCACACACAAACTTAAGTTTGTAAAGGTTCTTTGAACGGTGGGTAAAAATGTTTAATCTCATGTGATGTCACTAGAAAAAAAATGCAGTAATTTTGGTCGATTAAGTGTATTACATACTTTGTTAGTAAAATGAGTCGACAATTTTTGAACAATTTTATCAGCTATATCATCATCTCAGTCATTGTTTATGAAAGTTTTTTTTGAGTGATCTAAATAAATTGTACCTATTTATGGTAATTGGTATGGTAATTTGTATTGCACTATTCAATAATACAGATTTTTTTTTAATCTTTCATAAGTTTCTACTTGAGAATGACATTGGGCTTTTGTAGAGCTCAAATAAAACACACCAAGGAACTCAGTGATAGTCTCTTTTCAAAGGCACATAGTTGTACAAACGAGACACCCAATTAGAACTTTGAGAACACTGCATGCAATCACGGTATTCATAGCACGAATCTTGTACAGTCTCTACTTAGTCAAACAATTCAAAGTATTATTAAATCAAAACCTTTTCATACACAAGACTGTCCAGTCTGGAAAGACCTTTACGTCTGACCCGTCTACACGTTATATGCAAATGAATCCCTTTGGTTATTCTCTCCATGAATATTTTACGAGCTTTTGTTGCAAAATCAATTAAATTCTCAGTGGATATCAATTCACTAACAAATACGCACGCTAATTGTTTTTCGATGATCCCACGAGACAAACACTTTAATTTATTTACGACAGTTATACAAAATCCAATACTACAAAATTCATTTCTAACAATGCAGCAGCAAAAACTTGTATAAACTGACCAGAAAATGACAAATTTGTAAGTTCAACACACACTTGAGCAGATTGAGTGACAAGTTACAGTTCGTTAAATCAAATAAGTAAGTAAAGCAATGTTGAAAATCCATTATTTGTCAGGATCAGACCAAATATTAATTTGTAGTAAGTTAATCATAATATCTTATCATATGTAGTAAGAAATGGTTTAAGTTAATTTTAAATATTTTTTTTCCGATTATAATTATTATCTACCTAACATACATAAGTAGTTTCCGTGTTTTGAAGTTAAGTACTGTCCAGTTTAAAAATACCACACTAGTAATCGTAAGACATGTTTGCAACCGAGGCTTACTATGGCCCTATGCAAGATTTAGACAAGCTCTGTTAGTATGTAGCTAAGTACTTGAGTACTGTTAGTTCCGTATTGTCCTCGTATCTCTATCTAGCCGGTGACAGCGTGTACGTCTGTTAGTCCGAGCTCACCCACGATCCGATTCTTGTCGATTATTTCTGGACTTTTATCGAGAAACAATTATCGACCCTTTGACCGAATAGCCACTGGTTTATCTGATCCTGTTTTGGGCATAATATTACTACTAGGTCCTACTAAGTAAGTAGCTTATTAAAGATGTTGTGAACATATTTCATCTTACTAGCAACCATTAATTAAACCAAACAATTTTATTTTACCAATTTTACTTGAAAATTCTAAAAGGTTTTGCAAAGCGAAAAGCATGTTAACATTTTTATCGGAAAAAATGTTATAGACGCTATCGTTATAATTAAGGTCAACCTCTCTAAAGTTTTTATCTAGATGACCTGCTATGTTCTTTTCTTGTGAAGGACAAAGGTTTCGATCCATCGACCTGGCCAGGGTTTCCCACATCGATTATAATTTACTCTGCTCGCCACGAGTCCGTGACTGGTCTAATTGCACACTTGCCATTTAACAATAGCATCAATACGCAATGTTACTTCAAAGACCTACAAATATATATCTACACTATTAGCATTATTAGACACATATTCAAACCCTTCATCCGGTAAACATTTATTAGTTTCAACATTGGTTTAAAGTTGCAAAAATTTAGATTTATCACGGACGGGATACCAAGAATCAAAACAAGATTTAACATTTTAGTTTAGGTGTTGACTGACATTTAATTAAAACACGACCATGAGTTGAGAATGCCGTATTTTAAAATCAGATTAAAAATGAGCTTCGCTTTGTTTGGTTAGTTTTTTATGTGAGATTCAATTTTGTTAAGAAGTTTTGAGTATTGAATCTAAATTAGGATTAATATCTGGATAATAGGTATCATCATTTTACCTTTATTAACTTTGTCAAATATCAAAATAATGTGTAAGCTTTTAGTATCGCATCAGTAAATCTGGAACCTTACTTTATTCATCGGTTTAAAAAAATAAACAAGTATCTATAAGTTAACTTAAAAAGTAAATTAAATTAAATTATCTACTTAATCTATAGAGGGAATCAAGGGAAGGTAAGTAATACCAGTAATACCTGAAGAAGTGGACTTAGATAAACTTTAAGATAGACACAGTGAACAACTAAGTGTAGTTTTTAATGGGGCGATCAGATCTGATAAGATAGCCTCGTATTAGGATAACAGAAGATGGTTCTTATCTACACCAGCCACAATGACCACGCTTCCCCTGTAAGGGTTAAAAAATCTTCAAGGCAATAAATAAATACATTGTCCAGACTTACCGATATGGCTTTGCGATACCGACGTATCTGATCCGGAGTCCATGAGACATATTGCTTCAATATCATAACTGATTGCAAGCACCGTGTTAGGGCATGGTCAGATCCCATACAAACCAATACTTTCGAAGAAAAAATGTGAGGTATTCGTAAATTTTCATGATTTATACAACGATTTTCAGAACGATAAAGTTAGACATATGAAGTGTGCATGTTAAAATATTGGAGAGTTGTTGTTAGAACTGTCATGAAGATAAATGATAGCATGTTATTGTTTTTACAAAACCTGCCAGAGGTTTTTGTAAGAAATTTTAAATACATTTTGTTGCGTAAATCATACTTTCCAACAATTGTCTACTCAACCGACGTAAGACAGAGGAGGGTAATAAGCATGACTTTTACCAGGTATACCGATTGTGACGTTTTTTTATGCAGAACCTCCAACTTGTTTCTATTTAAGTTTTAAAATAAATCTAATTGAGAGGTTTCATCTCTGATAATATAAATAACTTTGTATTATAAGAAACGGAAATAAGAACCTAAATTTGAAAGTTTAACATAATAACCAAAATCGAATGTATATAAATAATAATGCAAATTTTAAAGAAATTATATATTTAACAACACACAATGTTGTTTGAATCGATACGAATAATAAGTCCCCTGACTGTACTTGTCAGTTGCATTTCTTACATTCTGAGTCTCGTCACGTCAACTCACGTCTCGTTATGTTGTGGCTCGGTTATTGCGCAAAGTGTAAATGAAACGATCACTATTTATCGCCGACAAAAATATGATGTTTGTCCACATTTCCCAGGTTACACTCGTTCGAAACGCCATTTTAGGACTGTTGAATGAGTATCCGTGAACGTAACTAGGGCTTGGAACAGCAAACTGAAGAACTAGTATAATTGTTTTCAATACTTTTAACTTGTGCTGTAATTTGGATAAGGACGGCTTACTTACAGTAATGGCAATCTTAGAATTGCAGCAAGAAACGTTACCTTATATTTTTCCTAAACAACTATTTAATTTAGACTCAAATACCTAAGACTATGGGCTAATACAGGACTGACAGTCCTGGTAAATAGTAAGAAAAACAGATCCTAAATATTGCACATCAATTATTCACAACAAATTTTACTGACGAAAAGCGTTTCCAATTCGAATACAACCAACTCGGAGGCGGGGTATGCCTCATAGTATGCAGGTTTATCCAAACAAAAAACAAACGCTGATTAAAATTACGAGTATTGAAATAGGTACTTGAGAATTTGTATGTTTGGTTTAAAAGAGCGAGTGTATAGGTTACTTTAAATATAAACATCATATCAAACTAGGTCAGCTTTTTTGCGTGTCATAATACAATCATACTAGAATAAAGTTAAACCTACATCAACATTATAAATTGATTTTGTTACATATTTTATAGTGATGTTTTAGTAACCTATTTCGCTTTATAGTCATACCAGCTATTTCCAGCAACTTCCCATGCGACGAATTTCAATACTATGCCACGAACCGATAATATTTATAAAAAAAAAGCTACTCCAGCTTATATTCTATTGGAATTCCAAACTTCATTAGGATCCGTTAGCCGGTTTTAGCGTGATTAAGTGACAAATATCCATCTAATTCAATTTCTGGTTAGACATATTAAATGATTTCTGCCAACCCTAATAGCAACCTAAACTTGTAATAGATGGATACGCCTTGTCAATAAATATGTTGGCTTCTGGCCCACTGTTTAAGGCCCGAAGCACACAGCCTGAATTACCCCTTAAATCTGAATTCACTTCCATGTATTGTCTAGCCGTTCGTATGTTCTGATTGTGTACGTGCAATGTGCATTAGTTTATCACATTCCCTTTGATAAACACCTAACGGGTATTTGAGATTTTGCCAAAATTATACCCTATAATTCAGGGCTGCGTATTCTATGCTATCCTTAATAATAATATTAAATTTACAGCCCAGTTTTCGACCATTTTATTAATTACTTCGCTTAAGGATGATAATTTTAAGATAACTTATTATGGAATGTAACAGTTAAATTTTTTGTCAAAAGTCTCTTAAGTTACTTTATAAACTATTGTGTTCTTTCTTTATTTAAGCCGTTTAATTTGTATCTTAAAAAACAAGGTCTAACATCAATATGGACTACTTACGTGTTATATTAAATAAACTCAACTTGCCTATACCAGTGCCGCGGTTGTGTTTAAGCTCAAAATTCTTGGATGAAAAGCTTACGCTTGTTTTTTTTTATTTTATTATTTCCATGGAATTAATATGTACTATGTGCGTATTTCATAATATTAAAAAAGTAATTTATTAAAATCAGTGCATAAAGATTAGACATAAATAAAAGGTTTTATAAACAAAACACAAACGAGGCTTGTGAAGTTTTTTTTGTTCGTTAATAAGTAAAAAAAATTAGGTCAGCCAGGTAGATTCTATTCACTTCATTTGGGTTAGTTTAGCCTACGGGTATCAGTATTTCAATCCAATAAAGAAAACAAAATACTTGGAATGTTTAGTTGATCAGTTACGAAATCCAATTTCGTCGAATCATTGAGGGCCCATAACAACCTACCTTCTGCCTCGCTTGTTTCGCTAGCGCGCTTAACAACAAAAAAAAAATGTATAATCTTTATAAAAACTATGAGACTATGCTATTAACAAGCAAAACTATCTCAACGCCGAGTTAATTAATCTATACCTACTAATATTTTAAATGCAAAAGTTTGGATGGATGTTTTGTTTATGACTCAATCATGGCAGAATAATTAAACTGATCTAGGTGGAATATAACACGCAGATAGATTGTAGGCATAAAAAGCAAATAACGATATTTTAATTTTGAAATAATGTACAGGTACCATAGGATTCTGGTAATCTCAAATTCTAAATTCCACGCGTACGAAATCGTTGGCAAGAGCTAATTGAAACATAAAATGGAAAAGTCAAACTATTTTTACACAAAATTTTCACAGACGGTTGTTAGTTTGAAATAAATATCTAACTTAAAATAAACCCTGAACAAAAAACTATTTCTTAAAGATCTGTTTTTTGTCAAATTCTAAACTTACTGAAACAGCAACACAAGATCAATAAATTATTGCTACTGGAGATTATTATCTCTAATTTCTATTTATATTATGTGGAAAATGTAACGTAGTAGTACATTTCTAATGTACACTTGCCCTAATATGCCACTGTCCACAATCTTAACGTATGGCAACGCAACCGACCCTTCAGTTAGCAAATAAATTAAAGTTAATAGACACGGAAAGAGACAGTCGGCGCCAGCGCAACGTTTGAACTCAGAATTAGTGTTGCTATATATCTGATAGTCAATTATCGATAAATGTTTATTGATACTTAATCATAGTGTTTTTATTGGCAGACGGAATAGTTATGAAAAGCATTACGAGAGTTTAAACTCTAAAACTTATTTAATTTTCTAGATACGTTGTAATAATTTAGTGTTGTTAAATTCTTTTGTTATTGTCAGTCTGCCCATGACCATAATTCCAATATATTTCTTCGAACTGTTACCGCCGGGTAAGTAAATACTGTTTAATGACTTTTACATCTATATAATCTATACTAATATTATAAAGCTGAAGAGTTTGTTTGTTTGTTTGAACGCGCTAATCTCAGGAAGTACTGGTTCGAATTGAAAAATTATTTTTGTGATGGATAGCCCATTTATTGAGGAAGGCTTTAGGTTATACAAAATCACGCTTCGACCAATAGGAGCGAAGCATCAATGAAAAATGTTGCAAAAATGTCATAATAACAGAAATTGACGTGTACGAAGTAGCGGGAAACAGCTGGTTAGTAATATACATAGGTGCATGTAATCTCGTTGCAGTGTTAAGCTTACAATGTACCTATTAGTCACTTATTTATTAAAATGAACCGTACTGTGTAATGCCATATCCAACTTTACAAGCATATACCAGTCCACGGGCTTATCCAAAAGGAAAGAAGACAACGTCTAAACATAATTCGTAAAATTAACTGTCGATAACAAGATATCGATACGTTAGCAACACCACTCGGTAGTGAGAGTATATCATCCGCACAACCGTCCAGGAGGAAAATATCTGAACAATTATGTTGTAAGTTATTCGAATTACTACTGCTATTTCTGCGATTAGATACCAATTTGTATCTCAATAATCGATTCCAGCTGTCCGCAGTTTAGTTTTAGCTTTGCAGCTGGTCAAAATGACATATTGGCGATTATGAGTGTAATACCTATTAGGAGCAAAATGAAAATAAGCAGTCAGATTTAAATTGACAGAATGGTCACAAGGTAGCGTAAGTACCATGCTTAGTTTCACTTGCGTGGGATTGATTGCGGTTACTTAATTTTGAACGTGCAAAAAGCTATTGTAGTAGTCTTACTAATGTATTATCAGGCCATTCCGTTAATTTTCAAATGGCTCAATAGAATCGCAATTGCATCGCCATTGTTATATATTTTGACATATTTAATATGTTATTAATGTCAAAATATGCGATTGCGACGACCTCCGTGGCGGAGTGGCGTACACACCGGTTTTCAAGGTGTCGCCTGCTCCCAGGTCCCGGGTTCGATTCCCCGACGGGTCAATGTAGATAAAATGAGTTTTTCTACATTTTCTCGGGTCTGGATGTTTGTGGTACCTTCGTTGTATCTGGTTTCCAAAATACGAATGCTTGAAATAGTTATTCAAATTGGGATCAGAACAATGTAGGGGAGACCGAGGGGAGTTGAAACAAAGGTGATTTGAAACAGAGCAGATTTCTCGGAACTTAAAACCGTTAGCGAGTTGGCAACGTCGCTTTTTACTCACTTTCCTCCGCCCGCGGACGTGTCAGTACGCGTCAGTGGCGTAAGTCGTGCGGTTGTGGAGTTCAGCGTGCCATGTGACAAAAATCGTGAAAAGTAAGTTTTTAACGTTTTTTTACGATGCCTATATTGTGATTAGGGTTTTGTATTTTGGTTTAAGTTACATACGTTTCGAAAGCTCAATATCTAAAGATTTATTATATATGTTTGGTTTAATTGATTTCTGTGTATTTGCTTCTTGATTGTGAGTTAAATAAAAATTGGGAGGTTTTTTTCTTACTAAGGAGATTTGAAACAGGCTGTTTCAACTCTCCTCATTTTCAATTTTGTATTAGACAGAAGTCAATAAATAACGGGCACAAGAAAACATATTTTGTCTATTTTGTTTCAGAATGCCTACTGATTATAAGAGAAAGACTGACAGAGGTATGGCGAGTCGCGAAATATATGATCTCACAGCAGAAGAAGTAACTTTGCGAGGAAAAACTTTTCGTGATGCTGCTTCGAGTTACATCTTGAATCATGCATCCCTCTACAGGTATATTAAAAAAAAACTGCTTATGATGCTAACGAAACGGTGACTGCTCCAACGGTTGGATATCTCGAAAAGACTGTTCCTACAGCTTCAGAGGAGAAGGAACTTTGTGAGTATCTTTTAAACTGCGCTGCTGCTAACTTTGGCCTAAGAACTAAGAAAGCCAGAGCTTTTACCTTTAAGTTGGCTGTAGAATATAATAAAAAAAAATCTTCTTCTTGGACTGAGGATTACGTTTTTTATTTTAATATTTTTGTTTTTGACATTTATGAGATTACTGTAACTTAAATATTTGAAGAAATATATCGGGAACTCATAAAAACTAAGGTACATGGTATAAACCCCGTATCAATCAACTCTAGTGAAGAAATATTGATCAAGACTGATTGTAATACTTAAGAAACGACTGAACGTTAATAATTATTTTATGTCAAAGATTTAGAATGTAAAACATTTTGTTTATCTGACTGTTATTTTAATTAATGTTACGAATAGGACGTTATGGTACTTTTAACTACTTTAGGAGTTGATTAATTGAATAAGACTTGTAGTTAATTACCTACTTAACTGATATATTAGTACAAAATGTTAATAAAAAAGTTTGTTTATTACTTGAAAAGTATAATTTTAATAAATACCTTTAAGTTATATCATCTTTTTTATTTTAAAGCCCTTAATACTTCTCAAAAATCATATGTTTCAACTCTCCTCGGCCTCTGTTTCATCTTACCTCGGTATGAGGGGAGTTGAAACAAGTTGACTTGTAACGGTTAAGTTGATTTTTCACCACAATATTTAACGCTTGCAATTTCTTTATGTTAGTCATTCGGAAGTGTAAAGAATGACCTATCGATTGGTACTAATATCATACGATTTCTCTTTATAGTATTTCGTGTATGAAACAAAATGTGAAAATTGTTTCAACTCCCCTCGGTCTCCCCTACCTATGTGATGTTGTCCACATTTATTTATTTATTTATTTAATTTGTAAATTAGCAGAATTGAGTCCCTGTGCTAATGTTATAAATGCGAAAGTTAAGTATAAATGTAAATATTTGGATGACATTTCGTTGCTCAAAGGATCCGAATGGAATTTGGCAGATTTTTAACAGTCTGGTTAAGAACACACGCCACCTATCATCCCAGGAAAAACATGGTTGCCATGGGTTAGGTATATTTTAGTTTTTACCAACATAGATTTTTTATTGATCAATCAGTTTTTACACAACCACATTCAATTTCTAAATAAACGAAGTGACGAATAACAGGTAGTATTCAATAATTTTATTTTATTATTGTAGGTGAAAGGTACATGCGTTAAAATTAAACTAGAGAATAAATGAATCCGTTTGTTTAAATGACTTGGTTAGACGCTCCTAGTAACTATTTACGGTTGTTTTAAGACACTTTAAGTGTTATTTGTATTATTCCTAGTACGTGCGGCCGTTCGCCCTGGGTAGATGACTTCCTAATGGTAGAAAAGCAATTTGAAAAACCTCTAAACAAAGCCATCGAGCCGTCATAAGGCCGCGAGTTGAATTTTAAGCGCGAACATTTTATGGCAGTTCTTGCAGACTTTAAAGGTTATTTCGCTAAATAATGGCAAGTTAGGTAAAAGCTTCTGCTTCGATAAAATTTAGTCAGTTAATTTACTGAATATTAACGTCTGGTTTATGTTAAGAACTTACAAATTTGTTTATTTTAGTGTTAAAAAGTTGACATAAATATGGTTAAATCACGACTGCAATATTTTTCAATATCTTGTGATAAATTATTCTCATCAGTCTATAAAAGTTCATAATATTCCTCTCTAAATAAATAGTACTAAGGAGGCTGTTTGGCAAATCATGTGAGAGTAGGCGTTTTTCTGGCAGAGAAGTACCACTAATAGACCAGAAAAATACTCCGTTTCCGGGAAAAGAGTTCCTTTAGTCACTACGTACGGGCAACATCTATTTTTAATCCATATTTTCTAAAAGTTGATTTACATGTATTTGATCCTTTTTCGTACATATCTAAATAGGTTGGAAATCAAAATCTTAACTCTAAGGGTAGAAAGTAATGGTTGCCGAAAAATAAATAACCAACGATAATCATAAAATTAGCCACCGATAGCAAGTTTTTCACTGTTCAAGTTTTCGTAAAAGCATTTTCAATGTTTGTTCATCCATAATAATCAATTTTTAATGAGTCAGGTTGAAACATTCACTGTGCTTTCCACGCTAATCGATTACAATCGACCTTTGTCATCAAGTTCACTAACTATTATATTCACTTGATAACAATTTACAATACTGAATGTTGCGTCATAAAATTTCACTATAACATAAAGGTCACTTCCATTATTCATGAGGAATGACGAGGTCCGTGATTCAGCTTTAAACGACTGATCCATTTCTTGTAATACCATAACCATTTTGTTGACACCATCGGATTATGGTGAAAGCTTTCTTGTTGTTGTCGTAGCATCCCTTAAGGATAACTTGACGACAAAATTACCGCCTTTTACAGAACTCTGACCTTTGACTTTGATCTGAACAAAATATTGCGGATTTTCGAACATTGCTCGGGTTTGTGATCTCAAACCCGCATTTGGCAAGTAATTATGCCAGTACCGATCATTTCTGTGGTAGCTTGAATTCAATGATAGAGAATCTTTCTCCCTTCAGTGAAAGGTCTATATAGGCCGTTACTTTTTTATTACTTTACAACTTTTGATATCAAAAAAACTTTTATTATCCATGAAATTGAAAAGACAACGTGTCCTCAGACTTTACAGACATTACAGACCTCTGACGTGACTTATTTTTACGAGTTCCATCTTGAGACAGAATACAGGATCATGCTTGATGGGCCTTCCAAATGTATACTCATTCGCTCCTCCCGTAGTAAACGTTCCTAAATCCTACCGCAGTATAACTTTACCGGGTTGTCTTGGATTGGGCGAATACTGACTTGATGAGATGAAAGAAGGTATTGGATAAAGATTTTATGATTGGTATTACTAGTGCAATGCGGGTAAAAGAATCAGCGGTTGCGAGTTTGAATACCGCAATGGGCAAATAAATGGAATGAAATGACGTTCGCACTTAAATTATTAACATATAGATATGTAATTGGGTACATTTAAGTATTTATCATGATACCACAGGATATGCTTAGTCTTGGGTTAGGCAATTGGTGTGATCATTGGTTGAAATTACTGATAAATTATTACGAAATATGATAAAAATAAAACAATTAGACATTGCGGTAAGGTGCACTAAACGTATTTTATTTATCTGAATACAAAAATCCCGCATAAAATACACTCAACAATGACGCGTAATTTCGTTTGTTGTTTGAAAAAATGAAGTTTTAGTTTCGATTATATTAAATTAATCCATGGTTAAAGAGGTAACATTCTTTGTTACTTAGCTTATTTATTTACACAACTACTGTAACATAACATAACAGCTATATAAAACAATTGAATAACGTCTTCACATAAAATATTCAAATCTGCATTATTGTGTCCTCTCGCTCACTCCATCTTTTATCCGCTTCACTCCACCTTATCACACATACCTATTCCATTCCATTCCAAAGATTCCATGCACATTTATTGGTTCTTGAATTGGCAATGATTTGGGTGTGCTATACATATTTGCGTTTCACAGAAATCGAATCGTTCTTATATTGTTTTGCAGATTGAAGTAAAATAGTGGACCTACTACCAACCAACTTAACACTGCCCCCACGCAACTAATGACATTGAAAAAATAACAGTATTTAAACTTGAAAAATTATGTCTCAGACGGGACTCGAACCCCTCATCTCCTCGCATGCCGGGCGCGGCGCTTATCCATTTAGCCACCGAGACACTACGTCATAGGCGTACATTTTTCAAGCATTTATTGCTGTAAGCCAGCGTTGTTTCATCAAATGTTTGAAGTTTGCACCCTTAACACCCGAAAGAAACATCTTTGCAGATGTTTGATAGTCAGCTAAGATGAAACAGCTATTTAAATACTTTATATGATATTATAAGCAATTAAATTGCAATTGCATCGCATGCCGGGCGCGAGGAGATGCGGGTTCGAGTCCCGCCTGAGACATAAGTTTTCAAGTTTAAATACTGATATTATAATTGCAATTTCATTGCTTAAAATATCATATAAAGTATTAACAAACAACTTTCACAAGTCCGTCTCAGTTCTCATCCACGTTATTTCGAGCTATGTATTTCTATTAATAAATATAAAGAAAAATCGTGCCTTTTATTTAAAAAAACATGCTTTATAGTATTTCCAGACATTGACTTTATTTAAAAATACCATGTATATATTACTACTAAACAACAGGCAAAAATTTTAAAATTTGTTTAGTCAAACGAATCCAAGAAAGTACTAAGTTATCGATAAGCTTATTAAGTGATGCTTTGTTAGATCTCTCCCGCTGATACCTACTTAAAAGGTATTTTATGAGTGAAGCTCTATCAAATACCAAATTCCATCTCATTATTTTAGTGTTGTGGTAATAAAAAGAAATTATCATGTGTGACTTTGAAGGTCATGAACCTCAAAACCGGTTAGCACCTACATAATATTATGTCAAATAAAAAACAAAATATTTTCCGGTTATGTAAAAACGGAAACAGCTCTTTAGAGCCACCCACGTCCGGTATTCGTCGCATTATAGAGTAAGCTTCTTAATGCATAAAATCTGGTTTAGGGTCCACATGAAAATACCTTTTATAAATAAAAAATCTAAAGCCCAGGCGAGCGTTACGAATAATTGAATGAAATGAAAAATCACAAGCATTTTCCATTAACACCGTCAACTGTATCTACATCGTTTCGATGAAATAAAATCGTTTCAAAACTCTAAAACATAATGCAAGTTCATTAGGAAACGTAAATATAAGTTGTTACTACATTTGAAGATTTACGACTTCATTCACAGCCTTTAATTGTAATAACAAACACAATGTTTCGTTAAAACAGCGCATAGCAACTCGTAGAAGTTCGTTTCAGTGTCAGAAATTCAATTTAAAACCTTATTGTCAGCCGAAAGTGATAATATCAGTGATTCCGTAAGCCCAAGAGTGACTTCTGTCACGCGACGGCGCGGCGCGAGGCTTCACTCACGACTTGCCTTCCAACACAACATGGCTAAAAGCTGTAGAGCGTTTGCAGACTTATCCCTCTGATTTTTTACGGAGTACAAATCGAATAAGGATAGGTCCATTGACGATCTATGTAAAAAGTAGTAATACATACATAAGGGAAGCAACACTAGAATTAAGAGTAAGATATAATAATCCCTATGTGTTATTATTTGCAATCCGTACATAAAATGCAGTAGTATGTTTGAGGTCAATAGTAAGCGTGGATTTAGGTGTTAATCCATTTCAGAACCAACATAAGCTGAGAACAACAGACAATCCATTCCATTATTCAAAATGCAAACATGAGGAGTGTTGTTCATTTGTTTTGATTCACCATTCATTTGTTCTAATCAATATAGATAAATTTAATTTGATTTTAACAAATCAACGCGCAACAAATTTAGTGTCTGATAGTGTTTAATGTTTTTTTTATTCTTAACGTAAATTCTAAGTAAATGCACAATAAATTATTATTTTTTCAATTTCTTTCTACAGATACTCGTTATAAAATTTATTTCATTACCAACGTACCGTTTCATTAAGTTCAACAAGTTCAAAAAGCTGAAATCTGTTTTACCAGCTTATTTTATAACGTACTCAATGATTCAACTAAAAATATTTATGGGGTTTATTTAGTAGATTAGTGATTTTTAAAACATAAAGAATAATAAGTTTAGAAAAACAGTGTTAGATTATGTTTCACTTAGTTATAACAGGTATACGATATTAAATTTAATTACAAGCAGTTTTATTAATTAAAAGGTTAGTTATCCATCTAGCTTGGTAGTACCGCTATAACTTTACATTTAATAACACGTTATAACTTCTAAGGCACGTTGTCAATTACCGGTTAATGATGTCAAAATATTGTAAAGTCCTTTCAACGAACCGATACTTGCTGCGCAGCTTAAGTAAAACATATCTATCCGTGTAGGCTTCATTATAACAGTATCAGTATAATATCATAAAGTAATAGTATATTTTATAAATACGAAACGCCTAATATCTTTAAGCTCGATAAGTGATTAGTCTGAATTTTTTTCTAAAATAGATAAAAAATAAGTAAAAGTAAAGTCCTCTGACATTGAATTCAAGTGACCACAACAATGATGAGTACAGGCAATAAATGTGAGTTGATAACAAACCATTGCAATGTTCAAAAATTCAAAACTTGTTGATCGACCGGGTATCGAAGCCATGACCCGGGGATGAAGGCAAGATTGAAATAAAAGAAAAAATGAGTTGGCTGTTCTCTATTCAAATAGTTCGTAGTATCTTGAGGTACTGTTGTCGATCCACAAACCGGTTGTGAAGATAATAAGCAGATCTGTGCGAGTTACGAAACATCAGACGTTACTGATTCCATTCGTGTGTCGGTAAACAGCAGTGATATGTTGTAAGTGAGGCAGACAAAAGCAATCACTGTAATGATGTGTGGTGTAAAATGAAATTTTAATGTCAAATATTATTATTGCATCTATCATATTTGACGTAATTGATAGTCGATTTATGTCAAGTGGGTTGAATTGATGGCGTAACGAGAACCTTATTTTATTAGGAAAATGTTGAAAGTCTTTCAATATTTTAAAGATCAGCATTTCATTTGCAAAACATAAATAATATGTTGCCATATAAAAAAACACACGCTATATTAATTAAAATTTTTCAAATCTGTACAATGAGGCAGTCTTATCGCCAAAAGCTTTAAAGTAACTTGCACGTAGAAGAAATCAAATGTAATTCTAGTGTAATAGGGGCAATCATGCAGTGCCAAATAAAAATCTTATAATGCTATGCTACACAATCGATCGTATTCTATATGATCGTACAATACATCCTAGTGGTCACGCGTTAGTAAATACAAATTAATAAACAAAACAAAAGTACATAAATACTTAATTAAAAAAAATACAGATACTTTAAAAGCATTACATACGAGTACAATTTCACCTTGATGTCGTCTCTTTTTTGGTCGAAACATCAAACACTTACTAGAACCTTCAACCACATAGAAAGTTAATTCAAACGTACAATTGATTTGAACAAACAACTTTCAGGGTTTGCGTCAACGTGGTGTGACATCGTGTTATTCATAACGGTTTTATGTTTGTTAAAGCTAGCCTGACATAAAATAAATAATAACAGAAGGTCCACTTTACGCCTATGAGGGCTCACTAAGTAGTTCTGGTGGATTAACATTTAAAGTAGTTTTTTTGTCATAATAATTTTATAGGTAAATGTTTGAATGTTATGCAACTTGAAAACATATTTGTAACTGTATTAGGCTAAGTTACTGAAATAAACATTTGAATTTGAAATAAACATTTGAATTTGAATTTTTTTCTTTTGCCTTTTCATGGAATCTTAAAGTAAAAAGTAGGTACAGGCAACAGCTTAAAAGTCTTCTAAAAACATTTTATTTGAATGATTTTTTGAATTAATAATCCTTATCCATCGTTCTCTTGAGGAAACAATCGATTTGAGAAATAAAATGAAGTCCTTCAAGCTTAAAATTACACACTTGTTTCTGTAGTTTTTTGTAAAAGATAACTTTTAAAGTCGTCACTAATTTGGTTAGTTTGGGTGACCGCTATAATTTAAAAAAGTTCCAGAAAGATCATCCGTTGTACTTAGATATGGGATCATAATGGCATAAAGCATCGTACGCAACTCACAACGAAACCTTCGTTTAGATAAATGTCCGGTCGTAAGTGCATGTACTAGATATGAATTCACGGTTTTTTGCATTGGCCTATTCGCATTACGCTAACATAATGCAGTGAGACTGCTACTCTTACCTCGACTGCGGCCATGGTATCGACCGCAGTATCAATAAATGTTACGTGTCTACAATCCTACATGCTTAAAACTTTTGTTTGACCAAGGTTGTAATCGACCCGACAGCGGTGTGCTTATGAAATGCAATGTCATTTTATATAATTTAAGCTTGTAATTAAAACAGAAGCTCAGCAGCCCGTTGCTAGAAGATTCAAAATGTAAATAGTTAGGGTGACATTGTCGTTCGTGTGAATGATAAAGATGTCAAAGAAAAAACTATATTTTGAATTTACCACCCCCAATTCATTGTCGACTTTAATACTCTAATATGATAAATTAAATCAAGGGAATAGTATATTATACTTTGATTATGAGCAAGGTTTTTTGAAACTGATGCTTTTAGCATAGCTATTGTTAAAACTTATTAAAACTAACTTGTAAATAATTATAAGTAAATGTAGGTATCTTGAGTTTGGGGCTTCTTTGTTACCTTGCTTATAAAGTTTAGAAATGTTCAAACTTTGAACAGAGTTGAGTGTAAGAAGTTCCATAAGAGCAATATTCCTTACAAAGACCCGAAGTGAACAATGTTACTAAATTCTTCCGAAGTAACTCGCTGTTATTTAAAGTATTTACTTAGAAAAATACGACGGTAGAGCACTTATTTTATTAATTTTAAAGTTTCACTTCGGTAATGGACGACAAGGATATCATCTCAGATGGCGCTTGATTTTACGTCTCCCTGATTGTAGGATTTTGGCATACTCATTACGCCATTGTGCCTAACTCATAGGTTCAGAAGAGGTAAAGCTATACTTTGTGCACTATTGGGGTCACCGGTGATCCCCAAACAGTAATTGTTCTATTGTGTCTAGCTTTTTAGCAGTTATGTAGCAAATAACCTAGTTCAACAAAACTTCTGTACTTTTTTTAATCCGCTAAAACCGGGATCAAAACTAGTTACTGTAGCACGTGCCGAAACTCAGTATCTTATCAGCTCACAAATCATTGCAATCGGTTACAAGACCGGTTGCATTTCTTATAATGAGTCAGTAAGCTAACGACTTTCCGTCAACTCAACAATTGTTCATGAATAATGGAGTATTCGACCCAGATCTACCATGTTAATAGTTTGACCAGACCTTTGGGGCTAAGCACCAAAATTTTGTTTCTTAAGTCCAATGTCCACATAATAATACCATAAGATGTTAATCATAAATTAAACTTTTTAGTAAAAAAAAATCGGCCAAGCGCGAGTCGGACTCGCGCACGAAGGGTTTCGTACCATTGACTAGGTAAACAACAGTAGGTACATAAATTTAGTTAATGTAGAGCCTATACTTACCTGTTACCATTTATTGATATCGAGCAAAAATAGGCAAAAATTTTTTTTGTAAAGTTTTATTATTGTATTAGTATTTGTTGTTATTGCTGCAATATAAATACATAATTTGTGAAAATTTCAACTGTCTAGCTATCGCGGCTCTTGTGATACAGATTGGTGACAGACGGACAGACGGACACACACCGAAGCCTTAGTAATAGGGTACGGAACCCTAATAACAAAACTATGATCGATAAAAAATATTATAGATTTTATTTAGGTATTGTTTTTTTTTGTTCTCGTGGTAAGGTGCCCAGGTTAGTTACTGGCTGTTCAGTATCTGCAGCTGTTTGAAGGTTGTATAGTATAGTGCTGTTGTATAGTCTTTTTATTACAAACCTTTTCTTATTTTACATGATGTGCTGTAAACTGACGTAATGACAAGTTAATGCCTTCAAAATTTGTTGCAGTCTGTCCGTCTGTCCAACACTTTTAAGTTGATGTTTTGGGTTGAAGTGGCATGTGAATTTGTGTCATATTTACCTTATTTCTTAAGATACATATGATAGTAAAAAAAATGAAAAAATATAATTGAGGAAAGACAGTAAAATAAGATAAGATAAGATAAAAAAGATAAGGTAAGATAAATCTTTATTTGCATTAAACATGGTATTACAGATAAAGTTGTTACAATGATGATACAACAATTAAGCATTTAATTGCCAATCAAAAATATTCTATGTTAAAAGAATTAATTGAAAGCTCAGAAAGCAGATGTTTATTAAAGTAGTGGGTAGACGTAGAGGTGGACTGGAATTATGATTTTATTCATAAAATGGTCCCGCCTCAGGCATTACGTGCAAAATAATTTAATTTTACTACGTATGGTACAAACAACTCTAATAAACTCTTATTTTTTATTTCAGTGACGGAGGATTTTTTCCATCGGTGACTAAAGGTGGGTTTTGAAATCTGCTCACATTTTTCGTGCATTCTTAACGAAGTTGACCCATATTTGTTCAAAGTGATATAATTTATAGTTTAACGTGATAAAAATTTAAGAAACTTTTTGACTCTTAACAATAGGACGAAAAGAATGATCAGAGAATGGACGGGATGGATCGACAGTGCCTAAGTGTTTTTCCATCTAGCATAAGATCAAGTGAGATATGCGGAGCTAGCTGGTAACTTTCACTAATAGAAGAGGCACCAGAAGAAGAAGATAAAATAATAAAAAAAAAACTGTAAAAAAATTTGTTAAAAATAATCAACAGCGACATTCTCCGACTGATAATTGGCCTACATACTTTTCTTCTGTTCAATCTGTGATCATCACTAGTAATGAAATAACAAATCAGCAACTCAATCAATCGTCAATATCCTCTCTAAAACTGTCACAATCAAATATAATCTTTAAGTTGTCCAGTCGATAGTTCATTGTTGTTGTATTTACTAGTGCTGGTCCCTAATACATTACTTCTGGTTTGAGCTTTACATGATGTAAGTGAGAGATTTATTGTTAAGTCCTGCCGGCGACCTAGATTTAACTTGAATAAGTTTAGTATGACCGGAGACCGGTAATCGCCAAAAATCCAGGCTATCGTTGATCTTATTACGTCAAACCACGGAATTCTTATACTGAAAAGTGGAGCACGATCGTGGGACGTGACCATTGTTTTGTTTTGTTGTTCCTTTGTTAATTAATCTAGTTTTAAATTACCAAAGCAGGGTAAGTACTAACCTCAATTACATTGTTATGTTACTATTTAGTATAACTATGACCTAAGAATTACGTGAAATGTTAGTATATTAATCTACTTTTAAATTATTGAAGCTTGTTTGGTGCATTTTATGAGAATGTTGCGAGAATCATGTTAAAATATCTTCATTTTTGAGCTGTTTGTTGGTAGGCTCTAAATTTTTATATGAGGACACCTTCTTGTCTTTAAACCACTGAAACGCTTAAATATATAATTTGGTACAGAGATAGTTTTAGTTATGGAAAAGGTTATAGTTATAGAAAAAGTGTAGTTTTACGTACGTATACGTTTGTTTGGGGAATCAATAATTTCTCAATTTTCTTACAAAGATAGTTTAAAATATCTGTAAGGAAAGAAATATATCCAGGTCCGCGTTAAACGGGGACGCAATATAAACAGAATTTCACAGGAACAAAGTCGGGGGAGGAGCACTAGGACAAAAATACAATAAATTGATAAGGTCGATTATCGGAAATGAATTAATGAGCGAAAGAAAATGACAAGGTAAAAAACCAGTACGTTCTTAACAAGTAGACACTACTTATTGCAAGAACAGGTCTGTATTTTTAATAAAATTCTAGTGAAAGTGGTAAACCAAACGTTTAAATTCTTGACTACGTTCTGGACATTGGAAGATAACAATAATTGGTAAAAACTGGTCTACGTATCAGTTTATTGGAACGAGTTAGGTCCATCCTGGCTGTTTTTTACGGAACAAAAATTTTCATGAAATCTCTATTGATATTCATACTTTAACAAGTGCAATAATCAAACTTAGTTTGCGTTTCACACCACCATCTAGGTGGTACCTACGTATTTCGAAAGCATTGAAAATGGACTACCTTCGAACTTGACGCTTCGTTGGTCTAGTGGGTTCAATGCTGGGCCAAGATCTCGGGGTCCTGAGTTCGATCACCGGGTCGGGCAACAAAAGTTTCGAATTTTCGAACAATACTCGGGTTTGTGATTTTTATCTTTTTTGGTGATTTTTTTCCGCATTTGGCAAGCGTGGTGATTATACCCATCATTGCTATGATAATTTCAATTCAATGACTTACTTTACTTTACCTTCGAAGTGAAAGCAAAATAAAAACATTTCTTTATTGGATTACCAAAAAACTGCATTAATTTGACGACCATTTGGATCAGCGGTAGTAAACGCTGCTTCTGTGCCATGGGTCGCGGGTTTGATCCCCGCACAGTACAAATATTTGTGTACATGAACATGTCTGGTTGTACTGGTCTGGGTGTTGTTATGTATTATAAGTATGTATTTAAAAAAAAAAGTATATAAGTAAGTTTATCGGTTGTCTAGTACCCCTTA
The DNA here is from genome assembly GCA_949315895.1 of Anania crocealis. Lineage (NCBI taxonomy): Eukaryota > Metazoa > Arthropoda > Insecta > Lepidoptera > Crambidae > Anania > Anania crocealis. The sequence goes on from OX438856.1 coordinate 8,392,539, forward strand.
CGACGGGGTACTTAATAGTAGCTTAATAATTTGGGACTAGATGACTCTGTGTGGCCCAGTGACGCAAGTCTTAAATATATTTTTTTTTACTGAAAATATTGAAATTACTTTTATTTGGGTATTTTGCTTAATATTAAAGCAATGGTTTATAATTTTAAGCAATTTCTTTTTTTAGTATTAATGAAATTACTAAATATTTATTTTTTAGAAAATCAGAGACAATACGAGTATTATTAAAAAATTGCTAATATCAAGATAATAAAACCTTACTCACAAAAAAATTATCTACAGACCGCGAAACCATAAAAAAAAATATACTTGCTTATGCATAGCTTCATATAAATATGTAGGTAGGTATGTTAAAAAACTACAGTTTATACAAATAAGAATCAAGAAAAATTACAAATCACAAAACCGATTAAAATGCCAAATCGACAGATTCGACACGGGTACCGTTGACAAAACAAGACAAACTGGTTCTATCATTATTTAACAGTACATAGGTACTGTATATGTTTACATCCGTCTCGGTTTAAACTATATTCTTGATTAACTGTTGCGTAAACTGTTTCGATTAGGCTAGTTACCGCATATCAGTTGACATGGGACTAATTATCAACCTTTTATGTTTATCAGTCTTTAATAGAAGCAAAGCAACAGCAAAACATCAGGTGTCTACTCAATTTGATTACATTTTAGGGTTCCGTACCCTAAAAAGTAGTCAAATTAAAGTAAAGTGTAAAACTAGGACCCTATTACTAAGACTTCGCTGTCTGTCCGTCTGTCTGTCACCAGGCTGCAGTCTCAAGAACCGCGATTGCTAGACAGTTGAAATTTTCACAAATTATGTATTTCTGTTGCCGCAATAACAACAAATACTAAAAACAAAACAAAATAAATATTAAATTTAATGATATAATTTTTCCATACAAAAAACGCAATTTTTTGCCTATTTTTGCTCGATATCAATAAATACTCTGTATCGAACCTAGTCAATGGTACGGAACCCTTCGTGCGCGAATCCGACTCACACTTAGTCGGTTTTTTCATCGATTAAGGATCTAGTGTCATAGTCGTCATACTCTGACCGGCCTCTGACTTGACTTGTTTGTATGACTTCTAACCCGGGGCCAGTTTATTTATTTATTAATACTTATTTCTCTTCCACAAAGATTAGCCCATAAGCCTAGTTAAATTTTTAGAACATATTTTATCTTTGTGGGAGACTGATGTCTGTACAAGGGTACCAACCCTGGTACCATTGTACAGACATCAGTGTTCGCTCACGCCAGCCCCTCAGAACTAGAAAGACTCCAAATCCTCCAAAACAAATTCTTACGCTCTGCCACGGATGTACCACAGGGTACCCACCCAGTCTGACCGATTACCAGGCACTCACCTTCGAATCCACATTAAGCATAACTAGTGGCTTAACTTGCCTTCCGAAGCAAGACTGTTAAAGTCAATTAGCTATGATCTACATTATTTTATGTTAAAATTTAAATATTTTTTGCTAAATATTCGGTTTCCTCGTAACCTTTTTTTTAATTTATACGTTTCAATACAAAAAAAAACTTTTCTCGGCTTAACTAAATTTGAAAATTTCTTACACGTCGTAAATCTTAACATAAACAACAAAAATATTTATCTCGTTCATACATAGTTTACTGTTTAGTGATCATATTTCTGATGTACAGAAAATCAGGCTTAAGCTAATTAGAACTTTACATACCCAGTCAAAATAAGTACGATTTTTCAACAAAACTGTACAGGTCTGCAGGACTGTAGGTACATCAAAAATACTAACAAAGTTTGACCCCAGTAATCCCTATAAAGCTACCCACACACTTGGTGTTAACGATTAAATTTAAATTCCTTAACTAACTAGACATCAGCTACTTAAATGGTCAATAACTTTAGTTAATAAGGCCATATCGGCAGTAGTTAACCATGCTTAGTTTAAATACTCACGATTTTCAAATTTCGTTCTAATGAAGTCGAGAAACGTGTCTATGTGTGATAATGATGGGTGCTGGTTTTAATGACGAAGTTCCAGGGAGTTTAGCCATTGTAGTAGTTCATGATCATGAAAAATACTGCTAAGAAATTAGATACAAGAGGAGATGAAAATAATAATGTCTAAATATGTTCTTATTTATTATAACGAGTGTTATAACCGAAAAAAAAAGAGAACAATAACAGGTACTCGCAATTATTTTTTGCAACATTTTTCAGATGCTTTGCTCCTATTGGTCGTAGAGAGACGTTATATAGCCTAAAGCCTTTCTCGATAAATGGACTATCCAACACAAAAATATTTTTTCAATTCGAACCAGTACTTCCTGAGATTAGCGCGTGCAAACAAACAAACAAAATCTTCAGCTTTATAATATTAGTATAGATTTCTAAAGAATAAATTTAACCAACTATTTACAATATTTATTTATTCATTATTATAGTGACTAATTGTTTCCGAATAATTTACACTAATTTCGTATTTATACCACCAAAGAAAAAAATCAAAATATAAAAATATTACACGGTTGAAATATATTGTTACAAAAAATTGTTGCTGATTAGTGTATGACATTTTGCAAAACAAGTATAACGTGTTACGGCGGGTGTAAAAAGTTTCCTTTCAAGGTAAAGTTTGTACAGAGCTTAGAATAAAATATGTTGCTGATCAAACAAAAAACAAAAGCATAGAACGCAAGCCGGCTACTTAGTAGATGCGTGCGCGCAGCTCGCGATGCGCAAATTGACTCAATTCAAACACTGATTACGGTTTACGATTCCTATAAAAATAAACGGGGATTTTATGGCGATAGATGATGTACATAGTACTCAGTTTCTGTTTGTGTTGGATTTTGATTGCATGAAACGTGCATAAGTAATGTATGAACGACAATGTAATGTAATGCATTGTGTACTTGTTGTGTGTATTATGTTCTTACTCTTGTCGTACGACATCACTGAATGATAATCTCTGGTGTCAGTTTTCCAAACCGCCTTTTACAGGCCTATGACGTCATTTGTGTTTTTGGCAACTTTAAAGCATATTCAAAGTTTTATTACCCGACTCCATCAGAAGCTAAGCTAGCTGGGTCTAGCTCTAATTCGTTAGCAGGGAAAATAGTTGAGCTGTTTGAATGACGTTCGAGTTATATTTTAATACGCAACGGATTGGACCTAATTATGACATTTCTTATGAAGTTTAATAGCAAAAGTTGAATAGTAATATTTAGGTACACGTCATTACTACCTTTACATTACCTTCTTCCTCATCGTGTGTTATAAGAAAAAAAAGCATTTTTCTAACTAGTAACGAAATTTTTAAACGCTTCCGTAATCCCTAGTAACTGACCTTTTGATTGCCACGCAAACGCGTTGAAGCAATTTCTTCCATTAAAACAGTTTACACGGAATAATTTAAAGTAGTTTGTATAGTTAACTAAGTCCACTTATCTCAACAATGGGCCATCTCGTCCCCATTACAGGAACAAATAAGTAGGGTTGCCAAGTACTTTTTGACAACTTATACAACATGGTGGGCATTCGGCAGCATTAAGTAAAAATATATATCATGTTGCATCAATAGAAATACTTAAACAAAATGTATCGTTTTTTTTTTCATGAACATTGCAAATCGGACCACAGGGAATTTTTAATTTTATTAGACTTTAGTAAAGTAATTCCCAACTAAGCATTTTACGATCACGAAACATTAAAAGTTCAAATATTAAAAACATTTATTTAACCGAAAATTATTATTTTTGCTTGCAAGTATAAATATACCAAAGCGGACGACCTCCGTGAAGAAGTGGCGTACACACCGGTTCTCAAGGTGTCGCCTGCTCCGAGGTCCCGGGTTTGATTCCCGGACGGGTCAATGTAGTAAAAAAGTGTTTTCCTACATTTTCCCGGGTCTGGGTGTTTGTGGTACCTTCGTTATTTCTGGTTTCCAAAATACGAGTGCTTTAAATAGTTATTCAAATTGGGTTCGAAACAATGTATGTCCACATTTATTTTTATATACCATTGCCCTGCTAGATCTTAAGTCATCAAATAACCCAAGTTTCGCAAAAACCTATCTACCGCATAGTGATAAAGCCCAAGTAAAAAAAAAAAATATTTTGTTCAACCCTAGCGTTCTAACTTTACACGTCACGACTCGACGCCTGTTTAGGATATTAGACTGTTCTTGAAAAGGGAACATAGATTTTGTAGCAAAATAGTAATGAACAAGTCTTAGTAAGGTAAATAATTGGATGTTTTAAAAATGATAGATTTCTATATACTAGTTTTATATAGGTATTTGGTCCGTGCGAGGTATTATAAGAAAATTACTCTATTCATTGCAATGAAGATTTATAATATTTTATTTACATACTAGCTATCCGAACTAGTCAAAAATTTTCATACTTTTCATGTGGATGTTTCAAATTAAGTTATTTTTCCATACAATTATTTAACCTTCTCTTTTAAACTCATCTTTTAGCAATAACAAAGTATTTTCCAGGAAAACATGTGTACAATTCGTAACAATATTACAGAAAAATAGTGTTATATCGTAAACAATTTAACCAAAACAATATTCCTCTTCCCTTAACCAATATACTAATTTACTTCACTAAAACCATAAGATAACATAGACAACCACACCATATAACCTTAGAGGTCAAGTTGCCATTCACTAAGGATCATATACCATAAATAAGGAAGAAACTGCCCATTTTACCCATGCAATGTTTGTATGCACTTAGGGCATTGCACAATCCGAACTAGATAGCCGAAGTCGTGCTCATTATGCGAATGGATTAAATTACTTTATATTTTTAATTACTTATTCCGCTTTTCGCATAAAGCCAAGGAACAATTATACCTACCTAAGATAAGATAGCAGAGATTACCCATTATTAAGATAGTACTAACCGTAATTAAGATGCACTTAGTTCTAGAGAACAGTAAACGTTTATATAAGTTTTGCCAAGTAAAATGAATCAAAGTAGTGATTTGAACTAACATAGTCGCTATATACTTAATGAAATGTTACTTTGTTTGTAATTTAAAGTGGTTTCGGATATTTCGGTAGATGGTTATGATTAAGAATTTTGGAACAGCACAGAAATATCGCAAAGAAAGCCGTTATTTACATGGAATGAGTTCCAAATCAAATTGCGCTTTACCCAAAAAGGGCCAATTGTTTATGTAATCAGTTTAACATGCAACAACAATAAAGATTTAGTTCAATAATGGAAAATAAAAGCTCAGTTCTATTAAATCTATATAAAGAAGATTTCTTGCGAAAAAAAAACAACCAAAATCTACATCACATCAGTTTTTAATCGTGCTTACTTCAGAACTTTATTTTTTTTCGTCGATTGCAAAGCACGGACATGCAACAGAGGAAGCTATTAAATTAACAAAGTCTGTGATTAAAGGTTAGTTGCCTACTAATATGCCTATAACAAACCAGTTGAGCTAGTTTCATAATATGTATACTTACCTGAGCTTTGCTTGAATTAATGAGGTTTTACCTAACCGTGAGTCAACGGCTTCGATTAGAGGAACACTAGGTACATAAATTTAACTACTGAAAACATTTAATAATCTATGCACTGTGGACAATGCACTTCTAATAGGCCTGATAACAATATAACTGTGCGTTGTAACCATCTAACAAAACACAACTTTAATGTCTAAAAAATAAACAGACGAACATAGAATCTCCTCCTCTTTTGAAGTCGGTTGAAAAGTGTTAAAACTGTTTTATCGGATTGTTAAGAAAAATTCCGGCTATGGAAATTAAATATTCTACAACTAACTAGGAAAAGTTTATCTCACTAAAAGATTAATTTTAGATTTCATTTTCTCTCAACAAGCAGTACAACGCTGATGTTTGAGATTACTTACATGTTACATTAACACTAATGAAATTACATGGTGACCAGTCCATCGGTTGGACATACCAACCAATGGACTGCTATACGATGATAATGATGATAAATCACACCAGCATATTGCTCTTGTTTGTTTAAAAAAATTAAATCGCATACACGTATTATTTTCATTCAATGTCTACCCTTAATAAAAGATCCAATTAGGAAACCACAATATAAAACCTACGAGCTTAAAAACTGAAAGGTAAGTTACACCTGGTACTATTTTCTTCTAAAGAGAAGATATTATTAATAAAAACATAACTCATACTTAGTGTCTTTTTTGCGTTGTATGTTCTCTGCACTCGCGTTTAAGCCGTGGTATAAGTAATAATATTGTGATTTTAAATAGCGCCTCTTAAAGGCCTGCAAAACAGCTTTCAGTAATTTCAGTGTAACTCCTTACATTTGTTGAACTTTGAATGTTAATCATTAAGGACGACCGTATTAAGAAAAATATAATTTGACATAATTATTACTATAAATATCCTATTAACTAAGCCAAAAGTGTCTTACGTTTTTTCTTAGTTCTTTTTAAACTTTTTATTCTGTCATCCATTTATTATACACGAATAAACGAAATAGGTAAATACTGTTTTTATTCACACGTGTCTAAGCCAAAGAATCTTTAAGTTTACATGATATACCTACCTACCTATAATGTATTTTTCCACAAGAATTCAGTCAGCCTGTCAGGTGCTGGCTGCAAAACCATTTCATAAATAGGTAGGTACTAAAGCTTTTTCACAATGTTACATTGACTTATAAAATGCGACTTTATATAGTAGAATCACTTCGAAAGTGCATTTTACGCGTCAATCAGCAGTAAAGCATTAGGATAACAAGACGAAAAGAGAGCAATTGTTGAGATAAGTGAGTCTAGATCTGTCGTTTAGATATCGTGTCCGCCACGATCTCGCATCGCAGGATGCGCTTTAGACGCTGGGCGCATCCAGATGAGTTTATTGACTTTATTTGTACTTCCATCCGATGTATAAAACATAGTACCCACCCAACATAAAGCCCGCATTGATTAGAACGAGGCTATATGCGTATAAATCTAAATTTACCGACAAAACAAATGAAATGCTATTGATTTTATAAAGTTCAGAGATGGTAAACAATCTTTGATGTCACGAAGACCAAAGAGAAATAGGTACTCGTACCTCAATAAAGTATATTTACGATGGCGCGGTTAGTAACGTATATTTTCTACAGCATAATTTCCACCAGTAAAAGAAATGAACCTTCGATAGTTTCGAGACGATAAATGCAGGTATCGTTACACAAAGAAAACGTTGAATGCACTACGACTTGTAAACAAAACTATTATAGCAAGGCAATAAGTGAAGGCGAAAATTAAGCAATCCGCAAAATGTATAGACAAAGAAACGGGATCAGTTACAACTAAATCAAACTAGGTACTTACTTATCACGCAACGATTACGAAAGCTCCGCGATATCAGCTATTATGTAAAGTAGCTTTGTATCTCCTGCGCGGGACATTCGGGTCTCCCGCCAAAACGCACCCTGCACAGTCTAAAAAACACAGCCACCACAGTTCACTAGCACATGCACAGTCTACAGAACACAGTCGGCAAAAGTTTTTAACTTTCGTGTTTGGTTGCGCGCGCCGAGAGCGGGCGACGCGTCCGATACCCAAGTTGGCTTGTGCCGTACTATTCAGTCGAGAACCGGCCGGCATTGGCTACCGAGTTGAAGACAGCCGGACCCTAGCTAGGCACACACCGGCAGACCCTACATCGCCGCCATTCTTATTGCACGTTTTATCACGAACCTTTTTGCATTCGACTTTGAAACCTTAGAGTAGACGGTATTAACACTTTAAAGATCTGAGATTGTTTTAGTTGAGATAGTAATATGTCACACTCTATGGGATTTAAGAAATAAACTAGAAGCTATACTTGATTTATTTTATACGGTAAACGAGTACCTACCTGTCAGTGAGTTTATCGGAAAGTAAGAAACAAGCCCGTGTGCTTAGAATAATAACACCTATTCTAAGCCCGTGTGTTATGAAAAGATTAAGTCTAAAAGGGGTATTTAAAGTATTGGAGGTACTTTTTGAATAGCTGTCAAGAAATTAAATAAATCAAGCGAAACTTAAACTTAAGTAAGATAACTGAATTATAAGAAAACATTTTGAGTTATGTTGTAGGGAAACTAATATTTTATTTTTTATCAGCGAACACGTGTTGCAGAGTTGTATAAAAAGAGTTTATGTAAAGTAATGTGTCCTTACTTATGACAAAATCAGTTGCCCATATTGTACGAAGTATAACTCGATATGTTGGTAATTTGTTTACTTTCTGTTTCCTACTTCTACTCCGAATAAGTTTGCCATCGCGTGATTTTAAGGGGGGAAAACCCTCCCTTCGGTCACCGTCTTGCATGTAATTACTGGCGAAAGGAAGTTTGCTGCTTTCGGGGCCAACGCGTGACTTATACTAAACCCTCCGTCTTAAAAATAACAAAGGGGCGAAATCCCTGGAACACAATCAAAGAAGCTAATTGCTGTTCAAATTAGCTTCCAAACGATAAATCTTAATCCTTGATAGTTGATACTGCTTTTGCATTGAACTCTAAATTTGCATTTGAAACAGTTTGATTTGTAGTGTTACGAAGATAAAAAATAACTTTGATTAATTCGAAGCTATCGGAATGTGGATTTATTAGATGATCTGTCTCATCCGTATCTTTATGCAAATTAATGAGAAGCGTTTCGATATCAAAGGCACCGCGACTTATTTTTAAGTAGTTATTCCATTCGCGTTATTCTTAATATCTCAGTTGTTATTTTTCTGAATTTAAAATAAACTTATTCCGTAAATCTTGGCCCTTAATCCATTATTTGTTACCGGTTCTTTTTGTCAGAGAACATCAGCTAGGTACCTTTTAAAGTTCACGATGATGATTGCTTAAGTTTTATTTTAAAGTAGATTTTGTCAGAATCGTTGCCAGTAAAGTTTTAATACGCTGGTCACATGTTTAATGTTGAAAGATGTACAGTACATTTAAAATGTCTAACCACAAAAACGATCACTTCCAAACAATACGTTTTTAATTGCTGTGTAAGTATTATTTCCGATTCACGCAAGCACAACACATAAGTACATCTTAAATAATAACATATTACCTACTGAGTGGATTTGGAATGTACAGCAAACAAGTTTTTTTTAGACTTTTAAAATATGCGGCGACTCCACAGCCAGGCTGGCCGACAATAGCTAATCAAAAGACCGTATCTCATTTTGCGGGACCTTGCCAGCGAGACGTTACCTACGTTATTTCGATTTCATTTGCGTGCTCGTGCGCAAAGTTTTTATTTTATTTTCCACCCGCTCACCTACGGGTCAGCTTTTGATCCCGCGAATGCTTTGTTATTCCACGAGAAATATGAAGAACCCAGGTATCTACAATAAATGGGATTCTTTTGAGGGATATTGAAATATCTCTAGGCGATGCCGCGGGACTCAGCAGATTAATTCTGAAATGATTAATGATGGATGTAAATCTTGTTCGTAATTTGCTGGCGTAACTATCTTTTGTTTCGATAAGTTATTATTGGGTTAATGCTGGTTAATAGAAAAGTTAGTGCGTTACGTGACCGTTGCAAGGAGGATATTTTTTCTATCTCTTAAACGAGTTGGATTTGTGAGTTTTTTTTGAAGTAAAACGTAATTACGAGTCACGAATCTCGTAGCCAGCGATGCGGGTGCCCAGATTAATTGAATTCTTAGGTGTGAAGACACCGGGCTGCGAGGGGCGGGTCAGATAGTTTTTAGAAAGGCCGACTAGAGCATAGAAGCAAGCGGGTTTTGATTTTTTTTTTTGCTTTTTTATGTCGTTGATAAAATATGTTAAGGGAAGACTTAAAAGGTCTATTTTGTCAGTTATAGGGTTATTTACTGCACATTAAATAGGGTAAAACGGATATCGGACACATCTATTAGCAGTATCATATGCACCATCATCATAATCATCATCGAATCAAAATTTAATAAAATTATTTTTAATGATCATTGGCAATTTTTTCTTGGACTTGTCAATATTTATTTCAACAGAAAATTTAGTTTTTAGCAGTATTTTATAAGTAATTTCTTTTGAATCATATTATTTGTAACGGAAATGTCCACTGTTTTGTTTCATATACAAAAAAACATGCATCTAAAAGTTTACACTAAAGTTTGTAAATGTTAAGTCACTTTATATCTTGGACCAAACATATCAAGATGGTTCTAAAAGGTCCATCATCACCCATAGAACGCCGACACCCGCTCATAAACCACATAGTTTATTATTATTTCTATACTTACCGATGTAATTAGACACCGAGGGTCTGCGCCTGTCGGCCAATAATGTTGCGTTATAAAATCGTATTTATTGTGCATTAGTATCAGTTATTAATTTAATAAATAGACCCGTGTATGACAGATATCGTAAGGTTAAGATATCTTCGGTTGTTGTAGTGCTTAAATTAAAATATACAGGGTGAAATTTTAACCACTTTCCAAAATTTTTATAGGCGTTCAGTATGGTATTTAGAGCCCAATTATGAAGTAAAAAATGTAAATCAAGCTGTCATCCGAAAATATTTTTCGCGATATATTTTTCAATTTTTACGGTCCTAGGCCTGATAAGGTATAAAGGGAAAATCAAACACATATGAATAGTATCTTAATGAATAAATGAGATGCGAATCGCGTAAAAAAAGTGTTGCTAGGCGGCCGTATCAAAAATTTTAGATTTTTTGCGGACTTTTTTTAAGTGCTTTATCTTGACATTTTTGTACTGGGCTATACCAAAAGAAAAAAATATGTCATTTGGTTTTTGTCTCTTAGATTGATATATTAAAATTTGGAAGGTGGTTAAAATTTCACCTGTATTTTAAATACCTAATTAGATAAAGTTTTGGGAATGCCGCTGCGGTTTGGTGGGTAACGGAGCTTATCAATCTACTTGTTGATAGTTTCTGAAAGATTTTCATTTCAACCTTTATAACAAACGTTTTCCCAATTCAAGCGTTGAATATTTCAGTGACGTGTGAGTTGATTTTTTTGAAACTTTGATATAATTATGGTTAAATAAAATGGTGGTGCTATGTTTTGCTGGAATCTCAAAAAAAGGTTGAGATGTGTAAGAAAGTAATTTTAAATGTTGTCTTACTCTTACCGATCATTGACAAAACAGCTTCTGTGCAGCTAGAAGTTAAGTAATGGACATTTTCCTTATCGTGTGATTATCTTTCAAGGATGAACTGGTGTCAGAGTTTTCAAAGCAGCCTAAAAGCGAGCCTATTAAGCGACGACCACCGTGGTGGAGTGGCGTACACATCGGTTTTCAAGGTATCGCCTGCTTCGAGGTCCCGGGTTCAACGTGGAAAAAGTGCTTTTCTACATTTTCCGGGTCTTTATGTTTGTGGTACCTTGTTGTTTCTGGTTTCGAAAATACGAGCGCTTTAAATAGTTATTTAAATTAGGATCAGAACAATGTATGTGATGTTGTCCTCATTTATTTACTATTACAGGCCACTGACGTAACTTATTTTTACAACTTCCATCTTGCGACAGAAGCTAGAACCAACAGCTATTCCTTTTCTATTCTTAAACCAATTCTGAAAAAAGCGTTTCCTAAATTTACCTGACCGAGAATCTTACCGCGTTGTCTTTTATTGTCATCAACATTTTTAGCGTAACATCAATAAATCTATCAAGGAGAACTAAAGCACAGTTTGATAAGACAAGTAATGTTGGTGTAACAGCAGATCGTTATAAGTAAAGCCCCTGACATAAAGACCGCGGAACCTTGGCCAGCCAGATATGGGGTTCGTAAGTAAGGCATGTTTATGAATAACTAGCGGACATTGAAATCGTGACTGCACCGCATTCAGTATTCAACAATAGGGTACACTTTGTAAAGGCATATTTTTTTGGAAAAAATCTGCAACATTTAAATAAGTCTCGAGATCTCAAAATATTAATTTAATAAATAATTAATAAAATGTGCTATGTTGCGCTGGCAAATAAAATAATAGAACTACTACTTTTCTTCCTATGGGTGTCATAAATAGTAGTACCTATTTACTGTGTGAAAATCAAACTGCGATGGCCAGTCAAGTGTGGCAATTACAGCAAAACCTTTCGATTGATTGGTGATGATGACGATAACCAGTAAAATTATATTACTTGAAAAGTAAATTAGGGAAAACGTAACATTCCTAATTTAACATACATCCCCTATCGTTCCGTAGCCCCAAACAACACACTTTTTTCTTTTATTCTCCGAAAATTGATGTCAGTTTTCACTCGTACTCATTTTCTTGCAAAGCTGTGGAATAAATAAAATTTATATTAAGTTGGCATTCCATTTATTCAGTCCGCACAATTATTTTAACAACTTTTCCGAACTTAATCATCTGCGGTCTGCCACCCCATTTAAAAGTTCAAAATTTAAAACTAACACACTGTTAGTTTCGTATTCAGAGACTGTACGGTAGGAATTAAAATGGATTAATGTATGTTTTCAATAGTGATTTAATAGCAGTGGTATTTTGGTACAAATAAAAAAAACTAAGGAATAACTTATTCTTGTACAATAAGTTCTTTAAGTCTTTAAACTTTTGAATAAATAAAAGCTGTAAATAAAATATAAAAAACAAATGCATTCAACAAAGACCGATACCAATAAACCATTTAACGAATAGAAAATAAAAAAATATATAAATGCAGAGACATCAATTTTATAAAAAAAACCTATCTTTTCAATAGTAATTATGCAAGTAGGTATACTTATTTATAAAGCTTTTTAGATAAATTCAACTCAAACGTTTAAATACCTGAAATACATTGTAAGATGCCTTAACCGTTTTTTAAGCTTTTTTTTTCTGTAGGCACCTACAGACTTCGAATGTTCATTCTTTAGCTTTTTATTGTTAGACTCTGAAGCTTGTCATATTATTTTACAGTTATTTTATACCTTAATCCCTAAAATTTCATTGGTAATTGCACAAAAACATTCTCCGTTGGGAAAGGGAGTAGCCATGCATAAAATCAGTGGCTCGATGCTTCACACTCCGTTATGTCATAAAACACATCAGTAAGTACAGTAGGTCATTTTGTATGTCATCAGACTGAAATTTGATGTTTTTTAAATTGGAAAGAATACCTATTGTCCAGCTAAAGTATAATCGTTATTTTGTAGTTTTGTCAAATATAACTAGCCAAACTGTTTATGTTTTTGACCAGGTAAAATCGATATGCTGCTCAACGTGATTTAGTAAACTTCTGACATTATAGTTACGTTCGATGAGCAAAAATTCCATACAGTCATATTGCGACCCAGCGACTTGATAATATTAAAATAGTATCCTGTAACTACTTTTCTAAAATATTTGAAGTGTAAAAATGTTGTAAGTTTTTTGCATGAAATCTTGAACGGATATGTGCACTAATGTGCAGTCTAAGTATATCTTCGTTTTTCACACATATTCAAGATATAGGAATAATATAATAATATAACAATCTGAGACATCAATCTGCGTGATAAAGGATCCTTATCGAATACCTACTACGAACTTTAGGGCAAGATTTAAATTTTGGAAAATAATATTTTAAATGATAGAAAGGTAATGATTATAGGTAGGTAGGTGGTAATAATAAAATAAAACAATAAAAAACTAAGTTCCTAATCTTATTACCTCTAGGATTACAATCCAGTTATAATTTAAAACTTTTACATTTGTACATATTGTTTTTGTTCAGAATAGATATTCTTTAAGTACATATTTTCCTTGATGACAATTTAATTGTTCTGCATAAAAATGTTTTTGAATGATGCTGTCCTTTGATTTGAGTGACCTGAGTATACATTAGTGACATCTAAGGTCGCATGTTTTTTTAGTGTAAAATATTTATTTTGAACATATCATATGAACAAAATAAATATTTTACTCTAAAAAAAAAGCTTAAGTAACGTATCAAATAAAGTAAAATATATAAAATATAAAATATAAATATAGTCGTTTAAAAACTGATTTAAATAACAACAGTTTTTAGCGATACAGACATTGTAATTACATTAGTCAAGTTACTGACCGGATCTAACTGGATTTAAACTGGATATCAATAATTTTTCAATTTTTTTAGTCCACTAAAAAAAACAAACGAAATATATATAAAGGTTTCGTTACAAGTAAGATGACGCTTTATTACTAACATTCCACAAGCTATTCATTCTCTACTGCCACAAATCTACTGCCTCATTTAATATACTGTGGCTCTATAAAAAGCGTGCGATGGTGATGTCAAATGTTATACGGGTGAATACGTCACGCTAGTCTTAGTCTTACTATTGGTAGTATGGTCAATTTTAGTTTTTAAATACCATGACCAAGAGATCAAATCAAGTAAGTTACAGTTAGGTAGTGAATTTATTGAACAATAACTGACAATTGTAAAAACGAGAATGATCAAAAATAATAATAAATAGTCTGAAATCTTATGAAAATGTACGATTTTTTTTAATTTTTCATATTCAATGGGCTTGCTCTTGACTACATAGCTTACTCTAAAGTTAAGAAGAAGCCTAAGATGGAGCGAACTTACCCATAAAGTGACACTGGTTCTCCCACGCACCAGCGGAAGACAGAAAAACTGTTTGGCGCTGGATTCCGGCAGGAGGGTGTTAACATCCAGGCGGCCTCTTACGAAGCCTACCATCGCAGAGGGATCTGTTAGCCGTCATCATTGGTCAAAAAACCAAAGCTGCCGTTGCCCAGGGTGGACCTCTAGGAGGTAGATCCGACCACCATATAATAAACTCCTATAACGAATCAAATCGTATGCGAACAAACCCACATGTAGTTAGATACTTTATAGCTAGTTATAAATAACTGCTTAATTTTTTTATTGTTTACTAGCGGACCCGACAGACGTTGTCCTGTCTTTAACTATTAATATTCATATAATAAAAAATATGTTACCAATAGTTTATTAGGTACTATTCTGCTTCATGAACACAACATCCTTTGTTTTTTTTTTCTGGTGGGTATATAAGAAGCTTTCTTGGTAGGTATTCCGACACGGTAACAGGCGACATTACTGGCCATGTGCAAAATTCAGTTTTTTTGCCCCCTATTTGACGATATTTGCAGCACGCATTTTGTCAATGTCATGTCAAACGCCATACATTAAAAAAGTTTAAATTGCCAAAAGCGCATTACAAATAATGAGTACTATGGTGATTAAGTTTTCTTAAATTTTCAAATTTTCCGCGCAATTTTCTTAATTTTTTCTTCCATAAGAACATTCTCCTGACAATAACAAACAAAACAAAAAAATAATTAGCGACATCGGTCCAGCCGTTCACGCGTGATGCGATGACCAAGGGAAATAGGGATTTATTTTTATATATTTAAGATAGATTAGACATTTCTTCACTCTGTTGGTTACTTGCATGCACCACAATCACATAACATCAAATAAACTCAAATCTGTTTGACTTTCAGATAGTGAATGATATCATTAAACAATGTTAGGTACATTAAACTTTTTTTATACATTTCCTCGCATACCGGCTGCAGCGACGCGTTACCATTTAACTAAAAGTGCTAACAGCTCAATGCTAAAGCGCCGCGCCCAGTTTGTCGATGCGGGTTCGAGTCTCGCATGTTACATAATTTTTCGAGTTTAAATACTGTTGTTTAGAATTGTAGAGAGCGTTAACATTAAGTCGTCAAATATTAGCTATTATTTATTGTTCATAGTATTTGTTCTTCTATACAAAGTTAATGAAAAATCCCAAAACCTTTTTAAACCCACATTTCCTCGTACAAGTAATCTTATCTAGTAAAGTAATTTAACTTAATGACCTTCTAATTCTCCCAATATCAACGTAAAAAGTTCATATCTCACACCTATAACTCATGGGTTAGATATCCAGTTTCCCACGTGAACCTATAAATGAATAAAGCTCAGTTCCTCACAGCTTTTATTATTACAACTCAGATTAGCTATCTATGGAGGCACGATACCATAGATTTATCGCTCCCTCTTAAGGTACATCATCAACATGAACATTATATTATCATTCAGAAATTGTCACTAGTTATCAAAATGTATGTTGTATACTCTTAACAAATCTATTATTAAATAAAAACAAATAGTGCAAGTTATTTATTTTACAATTTTCGACGATTTGATTTTAACGAACAATGTTTTTTTCAAATTCTGTGTTATTTTAACCCCACCTAAATACCTTATTTGAACCATGCTCTATAGAATAATTTATTTATAAATGTAAAATTTTACAACTTGAAACAAAATATATTACTAAATAAAACAAAATATATTAGCTAATAGTTATTTGTATATATTTATTAAGTTGATTATTATAATTAGTATTACTATTATTATGGAATTTAACTGTAATTTTATGGACACTGTCTGAAATAAACTGATTTTATTTTATTTTAATTTTTTTATTATTTTAATTTATATTCCAAATTTAGTGCTTAAAGTTAGGTGAAATGTCAAGTAGAATATTACACTTGGTGAAAACGCTGCTTAAGAAGACTACACCATAAAAGATTGCCCTTTCTGGGGCGAGACTGGAATTTACGACAGAACAAATCGTATTGACTTTTTTTTCTCGGCTTCGTATTAGCATATATTTTGGTTCTAATACCAAGCATCCCTTGTATGTATTAAGTTTCCGACCGAGAGAACCTGTAAAGTGATATGTAGCGTTAAAGCGCTTTTGTATTACTCGTATTAGATATTTTTAACTGTCTTTTTTGAGACGACCTAATTTTATAGTAAACTAAGCCTGCGAACATCGTAGCCCCTCAGAATAGTATTTAAATTTGACATCTTGAATGTCATTGTCATCAAAAATGGCGAAGTTGAAAAAAAAAACAAGAAATAATTATGTTCGTTTTATTAATTTTATATTTTCTTCCGTTTTTAATACTTATTATATATTCCCGACGAAGACAAATCCAATAACACCGAAATCATTAAAATTGATCCAGCCTTTCTCGAGTAATTGTTGTAACTAACAAGACTTTCTTTTATATAAAAATATATAATATATTTAGATAGATATATATATAGATTCACTCCTAATGAGATCGAACGATGACATGAGATTTTATTTTACTATGACATAGAAAAAGTACCTTTCAATTGTGTCGGATGGCTTATTTGAATTACTTCATTAAGACTGGTTAATGTTTTCAGTCGATTAAATAACTGAAATCATAATAATCTGCCCATATAAGTACATATAATTTTTTAACTAATTAAAATGAATATGCTATACAGACCTCTCTAAAAAAATGTTTTTTATGTTTTATTGGACTCGTCAACATGATTATTTTTCTAACATAGTTCTTATATTCAAAATTGTGAAGACGACGAAACATAGTAGGTAACAGCTTCAAGCGCAAAAAAGCGCTTCGTCGTTCCCGTTGCCTTGGCTTTTGGTAACGTTTTTGAAACCAACCGAAGGAATCCATTAAGATAGGTCAAACGATACGCCCCGAGTGCCATTGTCTGTATCTCGTCAAATTGGTTCGCGTCCATTTACTCAACATTAAGCGTTGATGAAGGGTATCGTGAACTTTGCGGTAAATACAAGTACGTATTCCATAAATGAGTTATATTTTGTTTGTCTTTGAACGAATCGTAAGCACTCAACGTCTTGATTTGTAAAAACTTGTAATATGATACTTACAAAATGGGGATTTTATGTTCTAGGTTCACATCAGACTAATTTGGTAAGTACATTAAATGAAATTAGTTGCTTTATTACGTTAAATTGGTCTAAGTGGTTACCGGGTCAATATCTCGAATTTTGCGAACATTGTTCGGGTTTGTGATCACCAACTCGCATTTGGATAGCGTGGTCATTATGTTACAGACATGAGGCCTTTGCTGTGGTAACTTAAATTCAATTATAAAAGCCTTTCCCCCAGCAGTGATATGATTATAGACTGTTTCTACATTACTTAGGTACACTAAGTTCCAACTGATTACATCTAAGTATCTAACTAGGTTCAAATTAATTAAATGTGGGTTATCTTAGAACGCGTGTGTTACCGTATCTTAATCCCGTGTCGCTCGTGAGTCCATTGATGTCGGATGTTGCCCTTTCCACTTATGAGGATATAGTCTAACAGATAACGAAACGGTAGTACAGTTACACATATCAACTGGTAGCTGATTCATGGTAGGTATATATTTTTATACCTGTATAAGGCGGGGTACTTCTCATAGATAATGAGTAAAGACCTGAGTATTGCCCTTTGCTAACAGTTATCTAAGGATCTCTCGTAGCCCCTAAGATGGCTGTAAAAGTTATGGGAAAAAGATATCCTTTTTTCGTTTTAAATATGGCTAATATTATCACTGGTAATTTCTACTGCCTGACGTGGGGCTTGAACCCAAAACCTCCTTTACAGCATAAAGCCTCACGGAGAAAAATATATTTTACAATACTACCAAAACGAATTGTAAAAACAATTCTATTAAAAGTTAACAAATAACTGCGAGTGCTATCAGAATTAGTTTTAGGGATAAATAGTCGCTTAATTGCAAATATTAAAAAAATCTGGTAAATAAGTTAAGTGTACGAAACGTTAAATAGTATCAATTACTACTTTATTTGTAAGCATCAAAATAATGAGTTAGTAATGGGCACAACTATGTTTAAGTATTGCTAGCAGTACAAATTTGATGGTACCTAAAGTGTACCGAAAAATGTGTTCAATGTACCAGAAAATTCACGTTACTAAAAACTAGATTTTTAAAATATCATTTACAAAATGTATAGTTGTCATGTATAGCACTATGCGTTCTAGTTATCCTCCTCAAAATTCTGGTTAGTAAAACTAGACCTTTTTCTCCGTGCTTGTATGAATTCGTGGACACAAACACAGAACACGGAAAAAGGTTAGAAAGTCGAAGTAGGCGTGGCAGGCGCGCCAGAGAGGTTATGAGCAAATGCTTATACTTCTGCCCAAACATGAATGTAAGTCACCCTATTGGTCGCGCGACGTTAACAGAACTCGCTTGATTGGCGTTCTTTGAACTCATTTATGTGTAGTGGGGCCCAAACGACGATATCAGTTCTCTTACAAATGGCGCATGACAGCCTTTCTAACCTTTTTCCATGTTCTGTGGACACAAACAATGTCTGGGTAGCTCAAGGTTAGTGCGGTCGCCCGGTAAGCGAACGGTTGTGTGTTCAAGTCAGACAGTCGAAGTTTTTATTGAAGGTATTTCAATTTACAGTAGAAATTAAATGGCCTTTTTTTAAAAAAAGAAACAAATCCGGCTCGAAGGACCAAAATGTATAGTGAACCAGGCAAAACCTAGCACACTAAACATGAGTTGGATAGGGTAGAACTATATCCTACTTGGCAACCCTAGCGCCCTAACAGCCCTAGCCCTAACCATAGAATAAATAGACACACATATAAATAAATAAGTATACTTGCACCGGTCGACCTAAGGTTACAAGTGGAAAGTGGCAGGAATAAGGTATACGGGTTAGATTTTCTCACTGCCAGTCAAGCAGGCTGGCACAAGACTGATCAGATATCTGACGGCTAAAGGTGTCTTGGCCGCAGTGAGAGGATTTGTCGATGATGGGTCAACCTGTCAACTGACAGAGTAACAACGTCTTTAGTCCAGTAAATAAGTATATGATTTATTTAAGATTACAGAGCTATTTTATACTAATTTATTTACATATGTGTTTAGGCATGTTTATTAATTTACAAGATATGTGAGTGATAAATCTGATGCTGTGGCTATTTTGACAAAGCAGCAATAAAGTTCTGGGTCAATTCCGTGTTGGTGATCTGCTGTAGCTTGCATGTTTACGGCACGTGAACAACATTAGTTAAGCATAAGACAAGAAATCTTGTCTCACAGAGTTCTTGCATATATTAATACCTACTTACATTGTGAATTTATTTCCCACCGCAGGGATTATGGTCCATTTTTTTGTAATCTAAATGTAAAGGAAGAGCTTATTAGGTCCAAACAATCATCCAAACATCTTAGGTATTTTTTTTTTATTTGAGTTTGATAGTCCACTCATCTGTAAAGTAATAAAATCCCACATGTGAAAAAGCTAGCAGACATCCCTCTGCTAGCTTTTTTACATCATTTAGGAAAATATTACCAACGAATTATTAATATACGGTGTAAGGGTCTTAATATAATACATCACACGTAACAGATGCAGGCTTTTGATTAAATATTAAAAGAAGTGTTTTGTGAATAAATTCAATCTAACACAATATTTTATATGAAACACACAAGCTTGTGACTGACATAGGTGCAGAAGGATCGTCGGGTCACCAAGGTCGTTTGTTTGGTCCTGATCACCGACCAATACAGTGCACAGCTGGAAATAGTTTTGTTTAGCAGGCTTTATCCGAACTTCACCGGTTTATTTGGCCTTTGTACGTGATCCACTCTTTTGCTGCAACCATCCTAGGTGACTCCAGAAAGTCAGCATCCCAAATTGCTACAAGCTTCCAGGACTGCTGATGGTGACTGGAAAAACTATTCCTGTTGCTCGGCCACTTGATTGCATTGTATGACACATGCTATGGTTTCTTCTGCTTCCATGCATCCTCTGCATAGAGTGCAGTCTGTGATGCGAGAAGTTTGCGGGTCAACCTTTTGAACATACTGACCATAGGCCTTTCTAATACGCCATTATACCTTATTTTTGACTATCTACGAAGGACAATATAGTGTAAAACTGTCGATAAGCAAAAATCGTTTTTACAGAAGTACTCTAATTACCGTTAGCAAAGAATATGATTTTTTAAAATCAATTTTCAAAAGACAAAACACAAGTTAATTGAAAGTTTATGACGTAATACATTATTTTAACATTATTCTAAAATATAATCCCTACGATAATAAAATGTGCTAACAGAAACAATATAAAAAGTGATAAAAGAAATTATTTCATATACAGGGTGAAATTTTAACCACTTTCCAAATTTTAATATAGCAATCTACGAGGCAAAAAACAAATGACGTATTTTTTCTTTTGGTATAGCCCAGTACAAAAATGTCAAGATAAAGCATTTAGAAAATGTCCACCAATAATCTAAAATTTTTGATACGGCATCCTAGTAACACTTTTTTAACGCGATGTGCATCTTATTCATTTAATACAATACTATTCATGAGTTTTTGAATTTCCCTTTATACCTTAACAGGTCTAGGACCGTAAAAATTGAAAACTATATCACGAAAAATATTTCCGGGTGACAACTTGATTTACATTTTTTACTTCATTAATAGGCTTTAAATACGATACTAAACGCATATAAAAATTTTGGAAAGTGGTTACAATTTCACCCTGTAGTCGCATGAAATGATTAAGTATTATCATTTTTTAACAATATATTATGAATTCAAAATCGTAATGGATTTAAATTGTATTATTTTGCCTTAGAAACATATCAAAGATACCATAATTTTGTATTATACGCTTTCTATGGCTTTTACAACGCATTAACGTCGCTTTAAAATCACCTAGACCGTTATTCCCATTCAAAACACAAGCTTATTGTACTAATCCCTTGTTGAACACGAGTTTATCTTATAACTATCTTAATAACGTAAAAAGTTTGTCAATAGCCATTACAAAACAATCGTACCGTCTCGTCGCTTTTAAGGCAACTTAGTAACAGTTTAAAGTAAGAGTAAAATGACCCATTACCGCCCTCTTTTAGTGACTGTGGCTCTCCGGTGTAGGGTGACCAAAGTTTAAATTAGGGAATTTATTAGATTATTTGTAAATGTTTTCTCTTTTGAAGTGAAATAAAGCAACGATAGTTATTAATGGTTCGGAGACTGAAGACAGATTAGCTACTTCAAAGGAAAAGCTGTTAATGGTTATTTTGTTCAGCCACTTAAACAATCCTTGTGCGTTTAGGTTTCGAAACTTGGAATTTAAACCCTTTCAATATTTATTTTATTCGATAATCGTTCTTCCGAGATGATACTCATATTTTTGGATTAGCAATTTCTTTGCGGCAAAAGGATTTGCTTAGCACACATGGGTTTTCCAGGATCGGGGTCCATCGTGTTGCTTTTGGTTGTTGGATCCGGAGCCGTACAGAACTCAGCTATCATTTATATATTTTTTCTTCGTTTCTAATTTAATTGCGTGAACTGTATAATTATTGTTTTAGAGTTCCACAGTCAAAAAGGGAACCCCCCTGCTACTCAGAGATTCTAAAAACTATGTAGAGGCGGTGAAATAGCAAAGACACAGTAGTTACATAAAGTCTGATGTATTTGAAAAATAATATATTGAGGGTAACACGTAAAATACTCGTAGTTCTCGTCTACCCTAAGGCTTGGGATGACGTTGTGTTGTATTTAAAAATATTTTAAATTTAGCGTCCATTAGTTAATTTAATTTCCAATGCCCTGTTGGTCTAGCGGTTTGAATATCGGACCAATATCTCGGAGTCCCGGGTTCGATCCCCAGGTCGGGCAAAAAAGTTTAGAATTTTCGAACATTACTCGGGTTTGTGTTCACCAACCCGCATTCGGCAAGCGTAGTGATTAGGCCTATACCCATCATTGCTATGGTAACTTGATTTCAATGATGGAAGCCTTTGCCGTGCAGTAGGATGATTATAGGCCGTCACTAGTAAATCTATACTAATATTATAAAGCTAAAGAGTTTGTTTGTTTGTTTGTTTGTTTGTTTGTTTGAACGCGCTAATCTCAGGAACTACTGGTCCGAATTGAAAAATTCTTTTTGTGTTGGATAGTCCATTTATCGAGGAAGGCTTTAGGCTATATAACATCACGCTGCGACCAATAGGAGCGAAGCATCAGTGAAAAAACAGAAATTGACGCGGACGAAGTCGCGGGCAACAGCTAGTGTTAAAATAATATTTTAGTTAGGAGAGTGTTGAGGTCTATTAAAAGAGCGAAATCTTATTAGAATTAAGATTTCGTTATCTTATAGGTAAAGTTTTATCTTTAAGAACAATCAAGCGATCTCACATGTTGATATTGAAGAAGATATTACGTCGGTTTAAGTCTTACGTAAGGCAATCAGCATTTTTAATAAAGGGATTGTGTTTCCAATTTCGTCTATCGCTATGCTTGCTTTACATAAACAAATAAATAAATAAATATGTTTTAAGCATTATATAAACTTGAAAAATTTTGTCTCAGGCGGGACTCGAACCCGCATCTCCTCGCATGCCGGGCGGGGGCCATACCATTAGGCCACCGAGACACTGCGACACGGCGCGAATTTTTCAAGCATATTCTTACGCTGTGTACGCCCGGCATGCGAGGAGATGCGGGTTCGAGTCCCGCCTGAGACAAAATTTTTCAAGTTTATATACTGATATTATAAGTGCAATTAAGTTGCTAAAATCTATACTTATTATTATTATTTAATATTATAAAGCTGAAGAGTTTGTTTGTTTGTTTGTTTGAACGCGCTAATCTCAGGAAGTACTGGTCTGAAAAATTATTTTTGAGTTGGATAGTCCATTTATCGAGGAAGGCTTTAGGCTATATAACATCACGCTGCGACTAATAGTAGCGAAGCATAAGTAAAAATGTTGCAAAAATAATCGCGATCATAATAATAACGGAAATTGACGCGGACGAAGTCGCGGGGAACAGCTAGTATCAAATAAAGTATATAAATGGCTGTTTCATCTTAACTGACTGTCAAACATCTGCAAAGATGTTTCTTTCGGGTGTTGGGGGTGCAAGCTCCTAACATTTGATGAAGCAACGCTGGCTCACAGCGTAAGAATATGTTTGAAAAAATTCGCGCCGTGTCGCAGTGTCTCGGTGGCCTAATGGTATGGCGCCCGCCCGGCATGCGAGGAGATGCGGGTTCGAGTCCCGCCTGAGACAAATTTTTTGCAAGTTTATATACTGATATTATAAGTGCAATTAAGTTGCTAAAATATCAAATAAAGTATGTTTTAAGCAATTATCCTCTCCGGATAGCAAAAATCATGGAGTCATCATCTTCCAACATCTTCCTGGTAAATCACCACTTCAGAATAATACTTATAGTGGTGTGTATTACCCTGTCTTCAAAATTTATGACGTCATTATATCACGGGATAGGACTGGGCACGTCAGGAATCTCACTGAGTGAGGTACCTACGTGTGTGGATATTGAAGCATCAATAAAAATATACTTCCTCTTTTGAGAGATGCACTAAAATTGGATATTGAGAAAATATTGTTGGTTTTAGCAGCAAGCGGTAGTTTTAGTGTTATGGTGATTGAATGAATTATGGAAGAGTAAAATTTAATGTAACATACTAATCGCTAATGCAGTATCAAAATAAATGAGTAATTATAATTAATAGTGAAACATAAATTCACATAATATTCATAAATTAATTTTAAAAAACTTATTTTTTATCCTAAATGAAGTTTTCTTTAACAAAACTTAAACGACGCTAAGCTTGAAATAGGTCATCAGTTTTGAGTCGGTGATTGGATCCTTGTCAGTAATTCCTTGTTTAGAAGTGACTCAAAATTGGTGTCTTATTTCTTTTTTTTATGTTTTTTTTATTACAACCTTTTTTAGTGAGAATTAACTGATCATCAATTTTGTGATCATATCTAGTTTGTGATTAATAAATTATAGTCATATCGAAATACTTATTTGTGTCGTTAATATCTATAGCAGGCCTATGATGATGTGGGCTGAATTGCTTTTCACGATGATTACAAAAATTTGAAGACTTTAGAAATTTGTAAGTTATAAAGTGACTATTGTTCTATAAGTGAGTTACTATTAACTAAATGTGGAAGTGTCCTTATATTTTAGTGAAGCTCAAATGTACAGGATGAAATTTTAACCACTTTCCAAAATTTTTATACACGTTCAGTATCTTTTTTGCAGCCTATTTATGAAGTAAAAAATTTAAATCAAGTTGTCACCCGAAAATATTTTTCGCGATATTGTTTTCAATTTTTACGGTCCTAGACCTCTTAAGGTATAAAGGGAAAATCAAAAACTTATGTATAGTATCGTAATGAATGAATGAGATGCGCAACGCGTAAAAAAGTGTTGCTAGGCGGCCGTATCAAAAATTTCAATTTGTGGCGGACATTTTCTAAGTGCTTCATCTTGAGATTTTTGTACTGGGCTATACCAAAAGAAAAAATACGTCATTTGTTATTTGTCTCGTAGATTGATATATTAAAGTTTGGAAGGTGGTTAAAATTTCACCCTGTATACTACAGAACCCAAAAAATACTTTGTAACTTAAAAACCTTTTATTTTTTCAACAGATTAAAATACACAGATTCAAGCGTAATATTGATAAAAAAAAAATAGCAATAGGTAGCTTCGAAACGCTTCTGTTTATAGAACAAAACGATTTACGAAGCTCCATTCCGCGGCATTTTACGACTAAACTCAACTCATTACTGATATTGCTTTACAAAGTTGCTTTGAATTATTCCATTTTCATTGTTGCATCTGATTATATCATGATGTTTATGGCTTGCCCGATCGATATTAATATCTCAATTGTATTCGTATTATACAAACGAGTTCATGTTAGGTTTACGTGAATTAGAAGTGATGTAACAGCCTATAATTAACCCATGCGGTGCAAAGGCTTTCATTACTGAATTCAAGCTACCACAGAAAATGGTGCAGGCATAATCACCACCCTTGCCAATGCGGGTTGGTGATCACAAACCCAAGCAATGTTGCAATGGATCGAACCCAGGGCCCCGAGACCTTGTCCCGGTACTTAAACCACTAAACCAATTGGGCGTTAAGGTAAGCGAAGTTTAGGTATATAGGTTTAGGTTTAGGTAGCAATGATATCAGTATATAAACTTGAAATTTTTTTTTCAGGTGGGACAAAAAAAAGGCGGGACAGGACAAAAAATTTTTTTTCAAGTTTATATACTGATATTATAAGTGCAATTAAGTTGCTAAAATATCAAATAAAGTATTAAGCAATGATATTTTAAAGTATACACGGTGCAATTTTAACCACCTTTAAAACGAAGCCCACGTTATGTAACCATTATGTGTAACATCTTGGCAATGTTATTTTTTTTATACATTTTTTTTAAAATTAGGATATTGAATATCGGTTCAGCTATTTATTTTGAAACAAGCTGTGACGCCCACAGATGTAGCTGTGTAAGGTCCATTCAACCGAGACCCCGCCGCAGCAAAATAATACGTCTGAGCGCGTCACAGCGTGTTACAAAATTAAAAGTATGAAACAAGAATTAAAATTTTTCAAAAAATATTGTTAATAAAAAAATAAATAACACTGCCATGATGTTACACATAATGGTCCAATAACGTGGGATTCGTTTTACAGGTGGTTAAAATTGCACTGTGTAGTTATGTTACCGTCATAGTAATTCGCGTACTAAATCTGTTCCGAGCAATCCAAAACTGCACCCATTGACAAGTTTCACTTATAAGCAGAACAAAAAATACGAAATAATAGCACGCATATGAAAGTATAGTAGTAGTAGTAGTATAACAGCCTATAATCATCCCACTGCAGGGAAAAGGCCTCCATCATTGAATTCAAGTTACCACAGCAATGATGGGTGTACTGGCATAATCACCACGCTTGCCAAATGCGGGTTGGTGATCACAAACCCGAGCAACGTTCGAAAATTCGAAACTTTTTGTTACCCGACCCGGGGATCGAACCTGGGACCCCGAGATCTTGGCCCGGTATTTAAACCACTAGACCAACGGGGCGCTGCATATGAAAGAGATGGCTATAATTTTTAATGATTACCGCTGACTGCACTCGACGTGGACGTTGTATAAAACGCCTAATTAGGTCGTATTTAAGTCTTCACAACGCGCGCGCTAATAACATAATATCTGCTTCGTTTTAATATAATATCATTGGTTTTAAGGTCATAACTGAAATTCAATTTCTTCGAGGAGCTGTGAATCATTTTCATCTTCATCAGCAAATATTAGACTGCTAGACAAAAACATGTCTGTAGAAAAGGAGGATTTTCCATAATCACCACGCTCTGCGTCCGCATTGGCAATCGTAGTTCGTCCAAAACGTCTTCTGGACTGCCACAAGACAGAAGCGTCTTCTCTTTAGTAGCCTCTTACGGGTGCCCTTCGGTTCGCCTAAAATTTAAAGTCCTAATTTCATTTAGCCGAACCGTATTGGCCTAAACTTATAACGTATAATTATTGTCTAGCCTAACAGTTGTTTTCGCACTATTATAGATTGGTCTAAAAATTGAAAACCCTAATTTCAGTATGTCTAATTTCGAAAGCACTAAAATGTATTAGCATCTTTTTTTGACATTACACTCAATTTTTTTAAACAGAAAAGTTTAAGAAACGAATCGCTCACAAACCGACCCCAAGCAGTCTTGTCTGCCCTACCCCTAGAGTGTAATTCAAAAGTGCGTAGGCGCGGAGGGGCGAGGCGGCCCGCGGGCTGAGGAGCAGGAGGCTGTAAGCGAGGCCCCGCGGCTGAGGCTGGCCGGCGCAGCCGGCCAGAAAGCCGAAGCTGCGGTGGTGAGCGTAAGCCATCTGCGACGATAAGCACGCGTGGGACCGCCGGAGCCCCGCAGCGCCGAAGCCGTCACGGAAGTCTGATTGTTTGAATGCATGCATGGTTGCTTGTTTGCATGCATGTCTGCTTGATTGCATGCATGATTGCTTGTTTGCATACATGCTTGCTTGCTTGCTTGCATGCATGCTTACTTCTTTGCAAGCATGCATGCATGCTGATAAAGTTTTTAACTTTCTGCGAAAAAAAATTTGGAACTGCAAAAGGGTAGGTGTTATGATATATTCGGCGAAATTATAATACGGCGATATAAAGTTGAGCGTAGTAAAAATAGGCTAAACACGTTTAGGAATAGTAAAAATGTGCGAAAAAATTTTAGGCTAATAGTTTGTGCGCCAATGACAATTAGGAGTCCAAATAATTAGGCATCCCGATATATACCCCACTGGGCCACACAAAGTCATTCAGTGACGAAATAAGCTACCACTAACATTATACTGTGGACATTAGACAACCGATTAACTTACGAGTACTTGTGTTTTTTTTAAGTAGGTGCATAGACACCTTTATATATATAAACACCCAGACCGTTATAAACAGTTCATGCACACAAATAGGTATTTGTACAGCGATTCATGGCTATGAAGCAGCGTTCACTACCACAAAAGTAGACCTTCTTAGAAAACATTTATTCAGATAGTTCCAAATAAATTTTCTTACAACGCCAGCATCGCCACCACTAATCCTTTTATTGCAATACCAATAAATCGTGACAATCCACCTTATTCGCGTAAATGAATCTAAATGAAGCCGGACAATAGTTTTAATTAAACAAAACGAATGTACGCGCGGTCCTTGTTCGTGTTATCTGCAACGGATAGTCGTAGTTACAAATGCGGGGAGTCACGCAACACTACGGGAGCCGTGTAAACCGGGAGCGTAGGATAGTTTATGGCAATACTAGGTTAATGCTGGGAGGCTGAGAGCAAGACGTTTCAGGGGAATAATTAATCCCACCAAGACCATGTAAAAAACTCCACGTTAAATTTTTTGCCATAAAATGGTAGTCAACAAAACTGAGAAAAGAATTTAGACTTTAATACCCAGGATATTCAGTTCCATAACGCGTTATTGGTCGAGTGGTTTTAGTACTGGGCCAAGATCTCTGGGTCCTGGGTTTGATCACCGGGTCGAGTAACAAGAATTTCTAATTTTCGAACATTGCTTGGGTTTGTGATTACTAACCCGCATTTTCCTAGCGTGGTGATAAAAAACACCAGGAATAATTGCCAATAACCTGGGCCCCAATTCCGCTAATTTACAAATGGCTCAATAGAATCGCAATTGCATCGCAATCGTATATTTTGACATTACTACCATAGTAAATATGTCAAAATATACAATTGTGTATTAAATTGTGGAATTGGGGCCCTGTATTGGTAACTTGCAATGATGGAGGCCTCTACCCTGCAGTAGGATAATAATAGGCCGTTATATAAAATTACATTACGTCCGTCAGTCATAAAAATATCGTTAAACTTTGGACACTAAATCAACGTTTAGGCAATGTTAATTATTTTCTTCCAACCAGAATCTGGTGACTGCTATTTCTGCAAATGTAAAGTACGTACTATTTGAACTTTAATAGGTACGCTATAAGTCCCGTTCTACAGATCTGTCACGATTTCCCTCGACTTCGGTCACATCAAACGTTTGACTAAATCGGGATCATGTGGGCTTAATCTTAAGCAAAATATTGCACCTTGCTACGAGCGACTGAGTGTGGTTTGTGAAAGCCTGGATCTGACAAGTTCATATAAAATATTGTATCAAATCTGTTGGAAGTTTGCTAATCATCTCTTTGTTATCCTGGCCGACTGCCGAATCTCCTAGACTGTGTAGTTGGTTGTGTTTCTTGTGCTGAATAAACTCTGTTAGATATTCGGAAAAATACAATATATTTAAATCAATAAATAAAAATTATTAAAAACAAAATTCTAATTTATTTCGTTCTATGTGCCGTATGATGTCTAGCTAGAGTTCATTTGAGATCTTTAAATTTGATGCGAACGAAAGTTTTAAAACAGCTTATGCACCTGAAAGCTTAAATACACATTTAGTTATGCGTAGAGGAGAACTAACTTTATAACACCAACAACATGTAGGTGTGTATGTAGTGACGTCAACATAATTTATCTTCTTTCCAACTCGCCTATATTAATTGAAAGTTTTTCTCTGAACGCTGTTCTTAGAACTTAACAAAATGGTCGGAATTACACACTGAACAATTCGATTCCAGTCGATGTTCACAAAATGATAAACAATTTTGGCCATTTTTGTTGCTAGAAGAGATCTCTTACTGCGAAACTTTTGAATTCTTTAAAACATTTTGGGCACGTGTCAAATAAATCATAAATTGAACATCCGCTTATTTCTACATAAACTTCAGTCCTTATTTAGTTGTTTAATATTATTTTGACTTTTTCGATGATACTGATGATGTTGATGGCTAATGTTTTTTTTTCATTATTTTTTTTTATCAAGTTTCTAAAATTTAGATTTATCTACATTACTTATATTATATCATTATTTCATTTCGATTAAAATTTGATTTAATCTTCTGACCTCATATTTTTTTCACTTTGTACCCCATTGATCTGACAGCTTCACGTTTTTTTGTCTATTACGTAAGTTGAGTACCTACTTATAAAGTTAATACATCTACAATAAATACTGATAGGTCATTAATTGCTGCGTTTATTGGACTATCTAAAAATATATAATAGGTTCGTAAATTACCTTTATGTAAGCTTTGTTAACTAAATACCTAATTAATTCTAACAGTGCCCATTCAATTTCAAACAAGCTAAGTCCAGGAAAAACTAGATACAATGTTTTAAAGCGCTATATAGACACGAATCTAATCATTGTTAGAGCGTGCACACTAGGCGATTTTGTAGCAGTTATGTTTGCGACTGAATTAAAGAATGCGTTTTGTTGAGATGTCCAAACAATAACTAACAATACAAATAACAAGATTTACTTTGTTATACTGCTGGATACATAACGACCCCTAATAGAATTTTACTTTTACACGAAAAAAAGAACGGTTCGAATGGGATAGTATTAAATTCTACGGGCACAAGTTCGGGTATAACAACTAGTACTATATGAGGCAGGATAGTCAAGCCATTTGTAATGTTCCCCAAATGAATTGCATGTAATATAATTTCCGTCATCCCCACAAAAAGCACTTTCACTTTATTGGTGTCGTCAGTATCATTACTTTTTGAAAATAATAATATCTGTGTAAAAAATTCAACATAAAAATTGTCAATCGATTTCCTCCTTAAGTGACAGTCAGAGTAAATATCAAAAGATTATGTAAATGTTTTTGCCAAAAAAATCGATTATTTTGCAGCAAATAGTCCAACTTCACAACTTTACCAACTCTACCACTGTGAAAGGTCGTTACGTGTGAATTCCCAAAGTCTACTTTATGTTCCAAAGGGCACATACTTCCACCTCTGCAAAGTTAGTTTGGGTCAACTAACAATATGGGCTAGTACAAATTAAATCACGGTACTTATTTAGCAACTAGTAGATAAGATAGTGAGGTATTAGATGAATATCTCTTTAACAATCTAGAGGTTAAATTGAAAAGGTACAATTATACAAATTGGACAAACAGAGTGGATGCGGGTTTGTAAAGGTGCGTAAATTATGTAGCTGTATTTGTTACCAGGGACAACAGTGATTTATGAAATACCTGTTGATTGCTTATTAATACTCGTTATGATCTTCATCATCATCTGAGCCATACGAAGCCCACTCCACCCTCTCTATGTATACAATAATACTTTTTCTAAATTGTCCAGTCTGGGTATCGAACCTGGGACCTCGAAGCGAGCGATACCGTGAAACCCGGTGTGTTTGCCACTCTACCACGTAGGTCGGTAATCATAATTTATAATAGAAATATTAAACATGTCACTTTTATTTTGTATATTTTCCAGATTAATTTAGAAACTTATAGCTCCATTAATTTTAATTGCTGTCTTTTTCCGTATAGATCTATCACTCAATTTTCCAATTTTGATAAGAACAAATTTGAAAGAGAAAATAAAGATCAGATGATACCGTAGTTTAGTAGCTTGTTACCTAATATTATGTACAAAATTTAAAGTTTCTGTATCAGTTTACGTGTTCGACAGCTTTACGTGCTTTTCTGAGCAAAAGAGGGCTTTTAATATTCATAGCTGATAAGGTTACAGTTACTAAAGTGTCATAGTGGACTGACAAAGCTTCAATTGAGCTTTTTGATTACAAGTTTTTGTTGTGACTCTATACGCTTTTAGATTAATGTGTCAGAAGTTGTAGTTGAATTTATCAAACTGTGTGTTTATTTTTCTAGAGGTAAGAAGGACCCGTTACTAAAATCATTAAATCTTATTTTTGCAGCATGAGTAACCTGGTTTTGATATTATTATTAAGATAAACAAATATACACCAACACAAGTAAGATAAGTAAGTCATGTAAGATCTACAACGAATTTACATTGATCAGAAAAGGGATTTACCTATTTTAGTTCTTTCTAAGAGTTCAACAATAAGCTGACTTACATAACACAAATAAACCATACGTTATAGCATGTCTTGTTAGATGTCTAATTAAATAATGAATGAAACACCTCATCATTTTATTATTTTACTAATATTATAAATAACGGCTCAACGGATCGGATGTTACCTCAGTAAGATAATTAAAAAATACGAGTATTATACACGGTGCATTTTCAACCACCGTTATGTATAACATCATGGCAGAGTTATTCAATTTATCAATAACAATATTTTTTGAAAAATAGTTATTAAATATTGATTCTGACTTTTAATTTTGTAACACGCTGTGACGCGCACTGACGACTTATTTTGCTGCGGGTGGGGTCCCGGATTAATAAACCTGACACAGATACATCCGTGCGTGTCTCAGCGTGTTTCAAAATAAATAGATTAACAAATATTTAAATTTTGATTAAAAAAAATACAGGTGGTTGAAATTGCAACGTGTATATTTCAGGCAGGCAAGTCACAGGCAACCAATAGTATTTAATGAATAATTTATACTGAATTTTGACATGAATTTGATTACAAAACAGTAGACATAACAATCCACATTGCCAAAAATTTTTTGTGGTGATGAAATTAGGAAAATTCTGTGACTACCATATCATATCACTACGTTAACAAAATACAGGGCGTTAGGTAAAGCCGAAACGAGCCGATATAAAAAGTCATAGTAAACTGTATTATGTTTAAATAAAATAAAATAATCCAGCCAAGTGCGAGTCGAACTCGCGCACGAAGGGGTTCCGTACCATTGACTAGGTAAAAAACAGAAGGCACACAAATTTCAAACAAAAAAGGGCAAAAAATCGCGTTTGTTGTATAGGAGCCCCCCTCAAATATTTATTTTATTTTGTTTTTAGTATTTGTTGTTATAGCGGTAACAGAACTACATACTTTGTGAAAATGTCAACTGTCCAGCTGTAGCGGTTCTTGAGATACAGCCTGGTGACAGAGCGTCGGACAGACGGACAGACGGACAAACAGCGAAGTCTTAGTAATAGGGTCCAGTTTTTACCCTTTGGGTACGGAACCCTTAAAAATAAAAAAAGTATAGTGAGGTCAGCAACTTGATATTATCATTTTATTTTTCGTTTTATTTATATAGTATATACATGCATATGTTAACATAGGCTCGTTTTCGCTTGTTATTCCATTAACCTAACACCCTGTATAGGTTCTCATAAAAATACTTTGGAGTACATTTAATAGTTAACCTGTCTTCCTCTTAACGATGAATAAGAATGCTTCGTATACAAAGGGACGTTGGTGAATATATCCTAAGGAATAAATACGAAAGTTAACACAGAGCTACTGCGAATTCTGTCTACGCATAATACATCCCATTGTCTGTTACTGCGGGTCAACGCCAAAGTCGTGGCATGTCCATTATTGTCCATCTCTCGTTTAATGTTTGTGCAATTGTTTTATATTTTTGTACTCAGATGCTGATGCATTTACTTTGAGTGAAACATCTTAAATCACTTTAGAGGCAATCAACTTAAAACCGTTTATTTCAGAGTTGAGGGTTCATTTTCAAGTACAGGTTTCAGAAGGTTTGTGCCTGCAATTTATGTAAGTATAGCTGGAGTCATTGCGAGACCGCCGTGGGCGGCGCAGACTGGACATGTTATATGTATTGTATTGTACTGAGGCTAGATTCGATGAAATCCCCGCTGTAGCTAGCGGTATGACTCCCTACGTCATAATTCAACTCAAAATCTTACTTCAAACACATAAAGTTTGGTATGAAAGAGTTATTGTTCACACGGTGTGCAGTTAGTAAGACTGAAGACAATTTGGAAGGTTTCCTTAAAAGTTGTATATTCTAAAATAAATTTGGATAAAAAGCCAACAAATCTGGCTATAGACCTTCAATATCTGCACAAACTAGTTTTTCTTCATAATACATTTCCCTCATATTGGGGTTTGTAATTGTTAGATGGTACTAGTGTAATTCACATAAATCACATACAATTAATACACACATACCCCAGGTATCTAAATTTTTTTATTTTAATATTATTAATTAGTTCCATACTAACCCAAAGCATAACTATATTTTACTAATACTATGGAACCCTAGTAACTAACTAACGCCCCGTTGGTCTAGTGGTTTAAATACTGGGCCAAGATCTCGGGGTCCCAGGTTCAATCCCCGGGTCGGGCAACAAAAAGTTTCGAATTTTCGAACGTTGCTCGGGTTTGTAATCAACCAACCCGCATTTGGCAAGCATGGTGATTATGCCAGTTCCCATCATTGCAGTGGTAACTTGAATTCAATGATGGAGGCCTTTTCCCTGCACTGGGATGATTATAGGCTGTTACTTTACTTTACTTTTTTATTATGGAACCTGGTGTCTATAAATAAATGATTTGATTTGATCTGAATTCACCAAGCCAAAGTTGGTGGTTAAAGTATTTCATACTTTTCGTTGTTAAATTTCTCAAAATCTTAAATTGAATATAAAATTGCCAATTTAAACGAGCCCTTATGCTTGCAGCAATATAGCTTTTTCTATTAAAATTACAGTTGCGAGTACCATTGGCCATACAGTCCAAATACGGCGGAGACAGTTGTCATTTCAATGGCATAGGTTTGTTGTTATCGGGACCAGCGGCGCCGGCGTCGACGGGTTGAGGATAGACGTACCGCAGAGGGCTAAGATGCCATAAAATGGCAAGATATGAATACTTACAAGTAATTACTTAAGAGACAATTTGTATGCCTTAATCAAGAAATTACTAGAAGTTATGACTACCAAAAGTTAGCATTTTCAGCTAAATAATATGACTATTAATGGTGACCAATTTCTTTCACTTAAGCACTAGGTATGAACACTTTAAGTTATGACTTTTTTAAGCAATAAGTAATTACTTCTTTATAAATACGGGGGTTATAAATTGTAATGATATGGTATTCTAAATGAAATCAGGCGGCCGCCTCAAACAATAGCTTTTATACGCTTTATGATCGGTACTGTTTGCTATTTAAATAGAAAGAAAGAAAGAAACATTGTTTTATTTGACACACATTTGATAAACGTAATTACAACAGTAATTACACAAAAACATTACAAATAAAAAGGTGTCAAAAAGGACTCCCGCTCAACATTTATCGTGAAAGTTTAAGGTTGCCACGACACTGATATTTTGTGGGAGCCTAGAATTTAAATAATTTATATAAAATAGATAATACCAGTTAAAAAAAAGTACATATAAAGTAGATAATAATTTAACTTCACAAACAAATACAAATTTAACACACATACAAATAACTAAGAAAAAATAACAGAAACAAGAGAAAAAAAACAAAAAAGAAGTGATTTTATTAAGAACATGTTAATTTAGCTGCTGTGTTTTATGATTACAAGGATTATATTGATAAAAGCTGATTTTTTGGCTATGCAACGCAATTCAAATCATCGCAAAAGTGATCTTTGTAAT
Source organism: Anania crocealis (assembly GCA_949315895.1). Lineage (NCBI taxonomy): Eukaryota > Metazoa > Arthropoda > Insecta > Lepidoptera > Crambidae > Anania > Anania crocealis. The sequence goes on from OX438856.1 coordinate 8,428,146, forward strand.
ATGTTTGCGCATAGTGTCAGAATTATGCACTAATTGGTCATATAAATTTCATCTTGCAAACACTCAAAAGATGACAATTGAAAAGGAAGACAGGTATTGATCAAAGATTTTGAACCAATCTGAATCTTTATTACTAGTAATAATTGCGTGGGTTGTGGATTCGATTCCATGGGTTGACAAATGTCGTAAAATGGGTAGATGCTACATCCATTGTTGCTAAGTGGTGGCTAAGTTTCCTGCAGAAATATTAACAAGATATTATTATGGTAGTTCTGAGAACCATAAAACAAGTAATAGGTATAATCGACTTGCTGTTGCACAAGATTTATAAGTACCTAAAGAAAACCTAATCAATGTAAGTTAAAATCAACACAATATCCGTATTTAAGACTCTACATCTGTCTTTCTTGTTCCTATTCAATCTTAGAATTATCTGAAATAGATACTAGATCCGTGAACACTGGCTTTTTTGTCGTATCCTACTGTCGAAATTAATAATTAAATGAAATTGCAATGTGTTCTAATACCGTTTTATTTGTTTTTTAATGTTTGCACTAGACATTGGTTACTTTCCCACACAAAAAACAAAGTTGGGATAGAGAAAAGACAGTAATAGATTCTGTGTCTACGTCACTTTGCCCGCCATTTCCGACACATGTCTTGTAAAACACCACATCACAATGAAATTGAAGTCTTACTCTGGGGCGTTAGGGTTTGCTTTGGCTGAAAGGTATTGCGTATTTGCTCAAAGTGCAGACGCGAGTGTCTTCGCTGCATTTATGGGAGTTAGTACGACCATCTTAATATATATTTTTAAAAGAATCCTGTAGAAAAATATTCTTTACTCTTTGGAACACCTGAAAATTATTCATGATTTTATTTTTACGGCAGCATTTATCACAATTAATAGTTAAAAAATCAATATCTCGTATTTTTACAGACAAATACATTAATACACTTTAAGCTATTTCTTTGCTTCTATTTAAAGCTTAAAGACATTTATCTCCCTTATAACTTTGCCTATCTGACAATCCCATTAAGATCGATAGTTAGATTAATCCCTCGATCGTGAGTTATTCCAGACACAATTAAAATCAATTGTTATCGTGGCACCCGAGTGCCTCCTGGGGGTTGTGGGATTAATACCGTATATTGAAGCAAGTCTTGTTTGTCGTTTTATTTTCGAAACGTTATCGTCTTAAATGCCTAAGAACGCTGTGATTTCGGTTTTGTTCGAAACGGAACGACATAAAAACGTTTTTGAAGAAGAATATTTTCATTTGGTTTTTGTTAAAATAAAGGTTTAATAACGTTTATATTTTGTTCTTTCCCGTCGCGTCGATACCTACATACGAAACGAGAAACACACAGTATACGGATTACACTCAGTTGGCGTTTAAACGATATTTGGATAACGTTCTCATTTCGTTTCCGTTCCGAACGTAATACGAGAACGAAACGCCTTATAACGGTTATTACGTATTAATACCGGTAAAAGATTTAACTGTTCAAGGCCCTGTATTGAACATTGAAATAAATGTATTACAGAAAAGTGCTTTATCGTTATCGTCAGCCCAAACCAGTCCACAGTTAGACGTCAGCTTCATAATCAAAACAGAAGGATTATGGCAAAATGACCGCTTTCACGATTAAAGCGTGCCAGTGGTAAAGGGCAGACGAAGTTCTGTTTTTCTTCTTTTGGCAGTAATCTATTTACTAAACTTTTACTTTTGCTTAATTCAGGCCGAAAAATAATTTAGGCATTGTATCAAAAATTATAGAATTCTCGATTCTCAAGATAGATGGTCACCCCACAAACAGCTTCGTTGCAATAGGCTGTATGTACGTACGAGGACAATGCCGTGATATAGGCGCGTCAGCCACAGTGTGTACTCGCCTTAATACGTGTGCAAGATTCGAATCAAGGAGAACACACACAATCGGCTTAAAACCGAATGGGCGGAGTCTCTCACCAGATGACATGGTTCATGGTGTTCCTAATCTGAGGTGTGACGTCACGATTTACGAAGCTTATGCTTATCAAGGTTGTAAGGCCAACATTATGTCCATCTATAGTTTAGTTAGCTGTAAATTGTAAAAAATATTTAAACACATCGTCAAAGTAGTAAAACAACATACAGATTTTTCATCCTTTTTCTTTACCTACATGCGAAGTGTGGATGAATTATGTGTTTCTTAACTACCCCATGATGTGGAGTGCTGTGAGGCAGATCTTATATGTTTTTTTTGATTGTCTAAAAGCTTTTATAAATTTAAGGATACATTTGCGAAGTTTAAATTCTAAGCTAAATAGACGTTTATGAATACCTGACCGTACTATATAACAAAATTAAAAAGAAAAGTATCAAAGTTATGTAAGGTTTCCTTATGATTGATAATACGTTCGTTACATAAAAAAACCTTCTTACACTAATTTCACACAAGCTAAGCACAATATATTAAGTAACAGCAATATATAGGATATATCATCATTAAAGCTACCGAGTAGGTACTGGACTAGTGAAGCATCGTGTTTAAGGTACATAAATAAAAAGTAACTGTGATTTGAGCGATCATATCGCACAAAATTTCACGTTCTGGAAATTATAAATTATCAATACTCAAACATGTCTCAAACAATACTCTTTACTGTTAACAGAAATATTAAAATTTACTTATTAAAAAATCTGTAAGTTAGAGGATAATATATTAATATAATAATCATGATACCTTTTCTAAATGTACAATTTTTGTATATTTTTGCAAATAATCATAATATTATATTAAAAACTAACATACTAAAATATAAAGTCAAGTAGGAAACTATTACCTACATATATACTTCTTTTTAAATAGAAAATATAGAAACAATATACTTACCTGCAAATTTTTTAAGGTATTGGATCAATAACAAAACAAACCGTTAAATATAAGGAAGCATTTATCACTACTAAACTTAAATACATAGTAATCACCACAGCTTACTGCATCTTATTACTATTAGCTATGACAACGCCGCCAACAACCCCAACGTAGAGTGGCGTGTTACTGATTTTCACAAAAGAAGAGCTTTATCTAAATATTTACTCACTATAGGGTCAAAACAAAATGTTTACATTTATTGAAATTGGCCTTACATGATCAATGACCAAAATTATAAAATAAATCTAGCTTGTATGTTTACTATTTAAAGTAGTCATAATAACTTTACGTAGAAACCAGATTTATTCTGTTTAAAACCTTACCGTCGGGAACGGGGTATCGATATTGTATGTAGTAGATTAATCATCACACAGGTACTAGTACGCGAACTTGTGATTTGACCTTCACTCCTCTCTACACTGATCACGCCGCAGCGATCTTCGTGCCGTCCAGGAACGATTTCCTCATTGCGGCCTTAGTTCCCAGCACAAGGATAGGGACTTGCTTTGTTGCGTTCGCTTCACGCAATCCCATCGCTTGTTATGTGCTGTTATACAACGAGCCGTCTTAGGAATCGCAATTTAGTATTGTTAATGTGAATTACTGGTATTAGGATCGGTCGAAATAAGACTGGTTCCTTTATATTTTTCTTGTTTACAAACTGTTTTTTTTTGTCTCAGGTAAGAGGCGTCCACAAATTACGTCACACATTAGGGGGGGGGGGGTACTTTTTGTGACATTAGGCAAAAATAGTATGGGAATTTTCGTAAAAATTGCGTGACAAGGGGGGGGGTCTGAAAATCTCAAAAATCATGTGCAGTTATTTATGGATGACCCCAAGGATTATTGAAAATAAATAAAAAATAAAACTAATCATAGAGAGCAAGCATTTTATTTCAATTATAAGTACTCAAAAATCTTAAAAAATGAGCTAATTCAATTTACTTCTGTTACAATGCTGGAAATGGTACTGCTGCTGGTGTTTGTGGTACCTTCGTTGTTTCTGTTGTTTCCAAAATGCGAGTGCTTTTAATAGTAATTCAAATTGGGATCAGGACAATGTATGTGATGTTGTCTATATTTATTTATTATTTAATTATTAAATTAAATTCTGGAAATGTTGGTGTTTTGACTGGAAATTATAGACGCTTACATGGTAACATTGCACAACGCTTTGAACTACACGATTACAACAGTAATACATAATATTTATTAGTCATTTTAAACAAGTCACGTAAAATTCAAATACCATGCATAAAAAATTGAAAAAAATATACATATTTTATAGCACTAAAAGGTAAAAAATAATGATTGATAATAACTTATTCACACTCGTAGGTTTTTCATTTTTATGTCGGTTTTTTTTAATGAACTCGGTAACTTTATAAATGTCAAAATTTTGTATTGGGCCTTTTCAGAATCTAATTTTGTGTATCTAAATATAAATAAGTAGGTAGTTAAATTAAATTGGAACCGAGTTTAATTTAAAATATCTTATTCAAACTGTCATCAACATTCAATTATGTCAAAACTAGCAAACGGTTCATTGCACAGCAAGACAAGTTTTGATTGAGTTGTCCATCTAATAAACGATTAATCATTTAATATTTTAATTTTATTTAATTGCGTAGTAAGTCATGTATCTTTATGCAGGGCGTCAGGTTAATATGTTTCTTACGGAATACTGTCAGTAGACGTAGGGTCAGTTAGTATCTTTTCAGTTTCCCTTAAATTTTGTGTCTTCAGAAAAATGGTTAAATCGTTCATCAAAATCCCATTTATTTTTCATTACAGATATTTAATCAAAGGACAAAAAAGGGACATTACTAATTCGACGCGTACTTTTTTTAAATGATAATACATTCTAAACGAGAACCTAAACGCTTGTAAAAACTTAAAAGAAGATTTGAAAAAAGTTTATCTCATTTGATTCTTATACCTACTAATTTCACGGTCACCATCACAGAACATGGAAATTTCCATGTTCCGTGGTCACCATCATCTATGAATTACTTACTTCGAGATTTTTACCTCATTTTTTTTCAAATTTTGATATTTCAGAACTGTAGTTGCAATCACCATGTTCACAGAAGAACTCTCCAGGTAGAAAACAAGATTACCAGGTAGAGAACTGATTCATCTTTCATGTTAAAAAAACTATTATTCCTATTGCATCCATATAAATACTTAAAGAAGCTATCACCATATAAATACAATTGTTAAACATTTTCAGTAGCATCAATTTTAAGAAGACAGGGTCTAAAAATACAAAGGTAATATCCCACCAGTACCTATATTTTAGAATTTTCATGCACAGAACACATTGCGGACGTGTTCTATTTAGTGTGTAGTGTTCTATTTATTAATACAACTGTCTTTATAAACTTTATAACTTTATAACTTTATTTTAATAAATTATGATCAACATTCAGGGTGGCAGCATTTAACAGTACAACAAAAATGTCTCTTGTAATGATTTAAAGAAGAACACAATTTGCAAACTTTCACGTCCCACTTTTAATTTGCTATTCCAAATGAGCAATTGTCTCGACTCACGTGCTGGCTTGCTAATTGCGACCATTTTTAAACATTAATTTTTAATTATTTCTGGGTTCATTACGAGCGGTGTCATGATCGGACACTTGGTTTTGAGTCGGATGACAAATGAATGTCGACAAGTGACGGAACATAGCGACCTAGTGAAGAGGCAAGGGAGTAACCATACATTGCGACTCTAGTGTGTGTCCGTTGATCTACATCTGAAGGTGTTTTGGTTTAATAATCGACAATAATCTCACTTCATCATCTTCGTATAAAGAATAGCACCGGCCGTTCTCTATGTCTTGCTATGGGTGTCGTAAGAGGCGGCTTAAAGAGGACTACCAAAAGAAAACGGCCAGCATCTTCTATTACCATTAACCAAACTGTATGTTGGACTGCGTCACTTCTCTTCATCTAGCATCTGCAGAATACCAGTGGTCATTTTCGACTCTCAGTCGTTGCAACTACACACTTAGCGGATACCATTTTGGTACATGTACCCTTTTTACCAACTACTTGCTTTTGTGTTGACGTGTAATGTCTAGTAACCTATTTCTTTTCTTTCTTTCTTTCATGCTTAAAATCTTTCTATTTGAGAGACCCGTAGGTGTTCAGCAAATCAGACCAGACCAATCCACTGTTAAAAATAGTAAATTCCAATGAAAGGACTTTGCTAGATAATAGACTATCAATACTCCTCTTGTCCTTTAGATGTCGTTAAAGGCGACACTCAAGAAGTATTGCCAAGGGAAGACATGGATTTCAGCAAAGCATGTTTTCCTATCTATTCGCCCATAATCCATCGTCAAACCGTTTGTCAACCGTGGCGGTTATGGAGGAATCCTTCGTTGGTAGATGATGATGATGACACAAACAAAATGAAGTGATGAATAAAATGTCCCAATCTTCAGTTGTAGAGTTGCAACACTGGTCAGTGCTGTCCCCCGCGTCAATCCTGCTGCGACCGTAATTGGCATCTCGGTGATACCTCACCTCATAAGGCGATATCTACACCGTATGGATTTGTAAAACTCTATCACTTGTACTGCACTTGTAATACAAGTGATTGTAACTTGAACAAACACTGTGAGTTGGGTACACAAGTCACGACAACGACTTGTCATCAAATTATTGGTGTTGCCAACCCACTCGAAGTTAAATATTTTAAAAATTCTAGTTTTTAAAAGTGTACTATATTACTAGTCAGTAAGTTTTATTTGACGATTACTTATGTTTCAAATTTAAAAAATGATTCAGTAATGTGCTTTCCTAAATTAATTAAAAAAATCCTTCATGGAAGTTGCTGAGTTCTTAATTGACATACCTAGTATAATTTAACTTTGTCTATTACATGCGTCCAAGAAAGTTGTCTCTGTGTTCTTTTTCTTCTTAATTTAAAATATGGCGAATGTAGTGTTTCGGCCAAAGCCACACGATTTCGCCAATGTCACGAAAGGGAGTCTCTGTGTTGGATATTTTAAATTTTCAAGAATAGAATAGAATAAAATAGAAATTGCTTATTTGCTTAAAACATGGTATAATATATAAGATATTACATGTTTGAGAAACACATTTTTTGCTATATAAAATTGCATGCAAATTTAAATAAAGTCATAAAAATGAGTAATCCAAAGCCATGGTTAATAAATATGTCATTTGCCACATAGAAAATCTTTTATATCATAAAAGTTTTGCTCACTTAACCATCTGTTTTTAAATAAATTAATAGGGAGTACCTTAATTTTCTCTGGTATTTTATTGTAAATGCGCACACACATGCAGAGTACACTCTTCCCATACTTGCTTGAATGTGGTATATCATTAAAAATTAGTATATTAGGGCCTTTAAATTTATTATTTGCTGTTTTTTTGAATAGCTGTGGATTTTTGTGAACAAACACTGCCACTTCGAGGATATAAAGTGATGGCAGTGGTAACAATCCAAGAGCTTTAAATAGTGACCTACATGACTCACGGGGTGGGATCCCACATAAAGCCCTGACACATCTGTTTTGTGCAATAAATACACTGTGTTTGTTCGTGCTATTGCCCCACATTATTAGTCCGTAACGTAATATGGATTCTCTGTGTGCACGATACGCCATGATGGCAGTTTTCTTATCGGTTACGTTTTTTACTTGCCTCAATGCATTTAAAAATTTGTTGATCCTTTCACAAACATTGTCTAGGTGTTTTTTCCAGTTTAAGTTTTCATCTAACGTTACTCCTAAAAATTTTTGCGATTTATGCGATTTATTTCAGTGTTTTTTGTGATACTTAATGTAAAATTGTATAGCTTCTGCTTAGATTTATTGAATTGTACAAATTTAGGTTTTTCAAGATAAATTTTTAAATCATTTGAATTTATCCATCCGATAATTTTGTCAATAGTATTGTTAATATCATCAAGGAAACAAATAACTTCGTTGGTTCATGCAAATCGTTTGCAAGAGTAATATGAATTGTTGAAAACGGATTTTCGTAGTTATAAATAATTTAGCAAGTACAGCAAGTACAAGACATGTTTCGTCAAACGGGCTAACTCCACGTAGTAGGGACTATACAGGGTGAAATTTTAACTAAAGTAGGTAGGTAAATGGTATAACAAGCTGAAACCAGCCTATGTTAACATAAGTGCATATAAATACTACGGCTAAGTCAGAAATTTGATATCATATTTCATTCTTTATTTTATACAAACTAAAATTATGAGATGCAGTTTTGTATGAAAATATTTTTTTCAATATACCTACTCAGTATAAAAGGTACAGACTATGGTCACAAATCAACTTTAAATTTGAATAAACGCGAATCAAAGATGTTTTAGGAAGAACTGATACGAACCAATTCAACTCACAATACAGGTTGTGTTCCTGTTAAATCAGTTAGTGAAAGAATTGACGGAAAGATCAAATGTAAGTGCAATTGCTATACTTAAGGTAGAACTGCGCCACTATATCTCAGGCCTAAGCACGTGCCTGATTGCTACATAGTACTTATTCTATTCTCGTTTAGACCCACCCAAACCGGCGTTGATACTTAATTGTTGACTGTTGGGCTAATTCCTTAACATGGAAATGTCCATACAACACAAAGTACCCCGTTCGAAACCTTCTTAATGTTCCATTCAACATGGGTACATTATATCAACGAATTGATTTATTTTCCTATGTGTTCGGTTCTATAGGTTGTTGTTTTCCTTTGATTGTACTGTCTAGTGAGATATATGAAAACGTATTATACTAAAACTGGATAAATTCTTAACACTGTTTCTTGGAAACTGCAATTTGTTTGTACAACAATCAAATTTATGAGATCTTAACATTTGTTGAAAATCTTTCATAATGGTTTTTTTTTTTATAAATAATGGGCTTGCTCTTGACAACATACTTAACTATACGGTTAAGAAGAAACCTAAGATGGAGCGAGCTTACCCAGAAGAACTGGTTCTCCCACACACCAGCGGAACACAGAAAAACTGTTTGGCGCTGGACTCCGGCAGGAGGGTGGTAGCATCCAGGCGGCCTCATACGAAGCCCTACCACCGCGGAGGGATCTGTTAGCCGTCATGATTGGTTGGAAAATCAAAGATGCCATTGCCCAGGGTGGACCACTAGGAGGTAGATCCCACCACCCCAAACATCAGTCTCAATAAATTGTTATAAGTATCAAATTGTGCATGAATCCATCTATGCATGTTCGTGGTTCTAAGGTCACTAGTAAGTAATTTATTTATACCTAAATTAGGCACAACACCTACCTAGAAAAGTAAACTAATGTCTACCTTAAATTTAAAACACAACACTTTGTATTAAAAATTAACTTGAACTGAATTAAATCTCATAAGACCACGTTTTTCGTTCAGTAATGTTAAATTTACGTGGAAATGCCAAAAAACCGTATTGTTCACACCACTCTGCTCTGACGGCCATGACCGGCAATCTATTGTTAGTCGAATGCAACTCGAATCCGATTCAATCGAGAACCAATGTCAAAAAACTCTACAAAAACTGTGAGAGCCGACCACGCTTGACTGTTTGGGTGACAACACTAATCAAGTGTGCAATCATAGAATTGTAGTGCACTCAAGACTTCTTGAGACTTCGATTTACAATTCGTCTTCGAATACAAATAAAGCACATTCAAATTTATCGAGAGAAAATTTAAGTTATTGTTTTTATTGATAGCCCCCAAACTAGGTAACTCAGTCTTTGGAGGACCGGCGAGTTACACAAATAAACAAACAAAAATTTGCTTTTTTGTGTGTGCACAGGTTGCTTAGGTTGCTTACGTTAAAGATTCATCATTTCATTCGGTGCTAATATTTAGAGTCCAAATAATGTAATAGTAAATCCCATTCATCGATGTTTCAAGGCAATTTCAAATACAATAATTGTTATTGTGTTTACGCTCTATTCAATATAATTATTGAGCCAAGATAACTCAATACTACTAAACCGCTGTATAAAAATAATTTCACGTAATGTCAATTGTTGAAATAGTGTAAAGCAGATTGCTACGCCACTCAGTCTAGTCAGACGAACGTCCGGTGCAAGGTTAAAAATCTAACATTTGGTTTGACGTAGGTTAAAAGTTTACCTTAGGACCAAAAAATGGTTTAAGTGTAGTCTTTACTTAAAAGATTTTTATTTAAACAAACAATTAAAAATCAGTCCATGTCAGTGGCGATTCACTGAGAATTACAAAAATTCGCAAACTATGAGAACATAATAACAATTTAACATACTTAAATTAAAATAATTGGAGAAACGTATGAGTCGGGTTTTGAATTAAAAAATGTCACTAAGCAAGGCGTAGACTTTGCAGTAAGCAAAACTTGTCAATCTTTATGATATTTTCAAATGATAAAAAAGAACGGAGGTTCACAATGAATATGATACGGTATGGAACGATATTCAGTTCTGTGTGCCTCCCTCGCTTATCACATTATCCCAAAGGATCGACAGACTGAGCCTGCAAATATATTATTTTCGTGTAGCTCTCTAAGGCGTAGAAAGGTAAATTCTCGATAAACTGGCAAAACAAATCTTCAATCAGAAATAAAAGTTATACTTTTTAAAATAGAATATACAAATATCATTTAATGTCAAAATCATTATCTACAAACCAATCAAAATATAATGCGGGCTATGAAACTAGAGAAACAATATAGTAAGGACCTATCTACGTAAGTAAAAAATAAAATTATGTTAACTCAAGAAATATAAGTAAGTATCGAATTGGGAAACCCCAATTTTTTTTCGTCGGTTAAGCTGGAATTTCAATCTGAGTACACTAATGAAGTTTTATTAATTAAAAAAGTCATTAAAACTTTAGACGTTTATCAGCCTGTGACCGCAAAAAGATAAATTATAACTTTAAAACTGTAAACTTATGTAACCGTTTCACAAAAAGCTATGCCTGTCAATTATCGCATTATTAAAGCACAGGTAATAAATTTAGACTAATCCAGTTACACTGCTGAATAATTGAGGTGTAAAAGTAACGAAAAATTTCGTACCCGTATGAACTCGTTACTTTGACAAATAGTACTCGTTACTTTCGTATCGTTACGTTACTTGTTACTTTTGATACCTCATTAATAACACAGTGCGGAACAACAAATCGAGTCGTACTCGTATTCCGTACATACATAAAGTATGATATCGCAGAGTCGCATCAATCGTAATATGTAGATAAAATACTTCTAAATTACAAAATTAAGGTGATTTTTTGTCTTTTGATAAAATATACGATCAGCACTCGTTATAACACACGCATCAACTGTACTTTCGCGACCTAATACGGAACATGCGAGTAACGAAATGTATTCGTGAGTAACGATTCGTTACTCGGTACTACATGGAGTACCCGTTACTCAGTACCGAATACATACGGTTTGTTACAGCTCTACTGAATAATCAATTGGCATTGAGACACTGAACTAATTTGTGGTTCGTGGCATAATATTCTTCATTACAATTTCATAAGTAATTCAAAGAGATTATTTGTAAAGTCAATTATGCCATCCATCTCAGCCCACAGCAGAGCATTAACCTAGTCCAGGATATTCACGACTATCGGTCCTGCATCTTACGACTTCCGTGGTTGAGTGGCGTATAGTGTCGCCTGGTCCAAAGTACCAGGTTCGATTCCTGGACGAATAAATGTTGGAACGAAGTCGCTTATCGCGCGTTGCGAAAGGGGGCTAGACGGAAAAAAAATTAACGACACTAGAGTTAATAATTAGTGTCCTGTGGTGCCGGCAAGTTAAAAGCACCACCCTTTCTCTTCCTCTGGGTGTCGGAGGAGGCGACTAAAGGAGTTCTGCTAGAAGAACACAGTCAGCAGCATCTTCCCTCCACTATTGGCTTAACTTTAGAATAGAATAGAATATATGTTTATTTGGCACTTCGAAAAAAGATTAAATTTACAAAAAAATAATAACAATAAATGTGCCAAAAAGGCCCTCACTCAGCATTAGTCGCAACAGCCAAAGACATACTGCGACGCTGATTTTCAGTGGAAGCCCACTTTGATCGCCTACCCGCCTGCCATGCGTGGCAATTATAGCAACATCTTATCCAGCTGTGGCCTGTAATGGTCATGATAATGAGTTATAATTAATACCGCATTTTTAGGGATACCACCATTCACCAATCATAAATTAGTAAGGTTGTTGAAAATAAAACCAATTAAGTTCAAAAAATGCTCACCATAGCGTCAGGTGAAGTTTAGCGTTCTGAGTATTTTGAAGACCACCTTATTTTAGTTTTTAACCTATTAGTGGGTTAAAAACGTTATAACCAAAACTGTTGCTGTTTTTTTATTATTTTCCTCTAACCCAAAACTTTTTATGCTTAAGGCCATTACGGTTATTTCAATTGCATTTTAAATTAGTTGCCTACATATTGATTATAGACGGCAACTGAACCTACTAAAGGTATATAAAATGTTTTCTCTTTTCAACATTTAGACCTCTACATGAAATTGCCGGAAGGCTTCCTGGCTCTTGTTGAATTGCTAGCTGAAGTTACATTACTTATTTACATAATACAATTAGGTATTAGCGCAGACCTTTTATCGAGAGCAATTAGGGATCGCTTTAACACTGAAGTCGTGATCATCGACGCTTTCACTGCGCACACGCCACGCCCCCTCGCGGATCTATTGCGCAACAGACATATTGGAGCAGAAATGAAAGCATGCTTATAGTATGGTCGGCAAATATGACATCAATTACAATGTCACAATATTGTTGCAACCATTCAAGGTAAGGACAATTAAATAAGTCTATGAACATGTGGGGATATGGAGATTCCCATTAACCTATTTGAGAGAAAAATTCAAGCCAATATAATAATATACACTTTAAAATTCGTGATCATAGTTTGAAATCACCTGAAAGCTAGCACCAGTCGTGACGCTCTGGGAGTAAGGTTATTTAAAACTTATTTTGACGTAGGTTTGAAATAGAACCTTATATTTTAGTAGCTGACTGTATTACCATGCCATTGATTAAACTCGTTTGATATTTCCATCGACTCACACTAAACACACCTCCTCATTTACTATTTAACAACTTCTATAATAGGAAGTGTAATTACTGGTGCAAGTGGATTAACATTAATTCCTTGGGCTTGGTATTGACCGTAATAACTAACGATTGCGAAATCAGGCGGCGATTTATCAAAACTTTGCATATTTGGATGTAATTAAAAATAGTACATTATTATTGTAAGAACCCTTATTGCATGTTTACTGGATGACCAACTCTCATATTGGTAGCTCTTACCAAGGTCTTGGCCCGGTATTTAAACCACTAGACCAACGGGGCGCATGAACTCACGGTTGGTATTCTCTTTTAAAGCTGATCGACACTAGAGCCGCATGGCTACCAAACAAGAAGCCGTAACAACAGCGGTCAATGTGACGGCTGGGACATCCGTAGTCACAGCCAAAGCGTATAGCCTTGAATAAATTCGCAAACACTATTTAATTTTATAATTCCTAATTATGTTTTGGTAGCTCGATAAGTTACATTAGTCACTCGGTAAGCAGAAGATTGTGCGTTTAAGTCCTAAGGCATTTCAGGGAATTTAAAATCACTTACTTATTCGGCCCTTTACTTATTCACTTACACCCGTATTTAGAGAAAGAAGCAATTAATAATTTCTTAAGAAAGTCTTATCTTAAGATTTTACTACCAAGTGCTTAAGTGAATTACATGGGTCACCATTAATAGTAATATTATTTGGCTGAGAATACTAACTTTTGATAGTACTAACTTCTAGTAATAACTAGATTAACTTATCCTAGGTAATTACTAATTATTAGGTATCATCAGTTAGACATTTATTTACTTCTTTACTCGATCTTTTAACCCTAAATTCGAAAGTTTCACGACAATCAAGAAGTAAAAATGACGTCGCAATAATTATGCTAATCATATAGCTATTGATATTAAATTAACTTAATAAACATTAATCATAAAGCTTTTAGAATGCACATTAACATTCCTCCACGCACACGACCCTTGTACAGTAATTAGATGTAGTGTCCCTTCCCGAAGCAAAACTTCGAATCGATGTTCTAAGAATTTGTTCTTCTACTTAGAGGAAGATAAGGCTGAGTTTAGTTGTGACTTTTCCAAGTACAAGTAAACTCGACCATAGTATACAATAACTTACTCGAAGTAATGAAGTTCATGTAAACGTGAAGTCCACAATAAAATTCAACTTTTTAACCAACCGAAATGAGGCGTTCCCCAACACAACCTTTTTTATGTATGAAATACGCAAATTTTTGACTACCTACTCAAAACCTGATCAAATATTTGCGTAGTCCACAATTTGAATGGGTGGAAATAGGTATTGAATTTTTTCCTTTAATGTTTTATAATATTTTACTATTTTTGAAATCTTTAAATGACAATAATTATAAGCTACTAAGGCTACTAAGTTTGAGTCGGTGCCTGACAAGTAATATCCGACAGTATTTAGAAAATTTAGGGTAAAATTATTTGACCCCAAAATTTACGTGGAAAATGGTTTAGGGATTTGGGATTAACTGACTTCGATGGTTTTATTTATTTTGTTCGACAGACCATTTTAACTGTTAACACTCGCTAATGGGTCCAGAGGACCCAGTCCCTTGTATTTTGTTGAGTTACTTGCCGTTTTTAGTACCTTTCGACTATAGTATAGGGCATGTGAAAAAGATTTGTGCAAATTTTTACAGCTGAAAACCCATCTGAGAACTAGGAAACAGTATGTATGTATATATGTACGTATTAGTTAAGAATCTATTCAAGTCACAGTCGCTATCGGTTACACGATTTGATTAACTTGGCCCGATAGAAAAAAATCACAAACTTACATCTCTTCGAAATGTTTTTTCAATATGACGACTAAACTACGGACATTTTTAATAAAAATTGTATGCTTGTTTAAAGCTACTTAATATTTATAGACATATTCACTGAGTTTGAATTAATTAAATGACATACTTAGTTACTATGTTTAAATAACTACAAAATACAGCATAATAACTGTTCGCGCCTGCTGAAAAAAAAGAAGAAATGATTTCTACTCTTATTAGAATGAGTAATGAGAATCTTTAGCACCTTAATGTACTATATATGGGTCAGACTGTGTCAAACTGCCGACATTGGATGTAGAAGAGACATCCGGTCTATATTTATTTGATTAGAGTAATAGGTTGATCTGTCAAAGGTACTAGTAGTACTATCAAAAGTGGAGAGTCATATAAAAAGGCGCAATAAATGTCCTTTCACACTCCTATGAACCAAAAGGGAAAAGAAACGATTTTTCTTAGACACGCAACACTTCTAATTGCGTCAAATTATTGATAGTTAGATACCTACCACTATAGTCATCTATCCCCAGTCTCCCTTAATCCCTAACAGTGCTGATTTTCAGCTACTTTAAATAACCCTATTGGTTTAGTCATACTACATACATTATTTACTGTTACCTGTTAATAAGAATACACGCTGTGAGCACAAGTATGTCTATGAATATGTATTTAAGACATTTTTAAAACTCAAGGTAATTTGACAGCATTTTTAATCACAAGAATCTGTGCTGTGGTTATCGGATGAATAAATTAGGTCCTACTATTAAAATATATTAACTTAATGAAAAACTACATGTAGTTGATAATAAAAGAAGGCAAGAAATATTCGTAATACTTACTATGTAGTTTTTTTTTCATTTTCTGTATTACGGTCGCTGTTTTTTTTAAAGCTTACATAATCCTTAAACTATATTTATTAAATGTTCATCGCTGCATCAACAGTTTAAAGTTTGATGTAGGTCAATCTGTTAAAAACACAGTTTTTAAATAAATGCCAGTTGAGATAACAGAATTATAAATGAGTATTAGGTCCTCCCAGTAAGAAAAGTAGCTGGTACGATGCTTAACTATAACAACTTAGATGGAGCATCGTTAAAAACCAGTACATCTGATAATCAAGCACTTACATGACATTTATTGGGGCATGTCAGGGCGTGATCGTCGAGATTACTTCGAATTGTACTACCTACTTACGCGTTCTCCGTGAGAAATGATGCCAGCAATTTGTAAGTTTGATTTTTTCGTCGTCTTCATTTTTTTGGCGGAACAGTCTTGAGAAGCTACTTATGGTACAGTAAATGGTATGTTACACGAATGTGTTATTTTGTTGCTATAGTTGTAAAAAATGGACAGTAAAGTACAGTCGCTTTTTTTGCAACTGTAGCAATAATGAACTAAGTGAACATGTTGAGTCGGTGTTTATACTTTCGACGGTGACATTAGTACTTCCTTAAATTATTTTATCATAACCGTTCAATCCTTAGTTAAATCGTTTCTACAAATTACAAAAGAACTTTGCATATGCCGCTATATTCTCTTTCAACCGTCTATAAAAGGGCTGCTTCTTAATGCGAAAAGTCGGTTATGTATTTTTAAACGGTTTAAATTTATTAAATTTGTTCGTTATATTTTGCTAAATATTCCGAAACTTTTCTAAGTGGCCTATTTCATCAAATTCCTTATATTTTTAAACTAAAGATAAGATAAAACTAAATCGCCACTAGCATTTGAGTCGCATACATCAGAATGAAATCACAATTTTATTAAGTGACCAACTAGACCGAATAAATAAGGACGGATGGGGCCAACTTGTCATTAAATTAGTGCAGTGAACCTTTCTGTCATTGTGTGGTTCCTTTTGAAATTTCTTGTGGTATCCTATTAAAAGGATACCGTAAAAATAATGAAGGTATGTAGTCGAAATTCGAAACTCTTTGAAATTGCAAGACGCAGATTTATTTTAAAAGTTATCTCATAAGAAAGTCATAGTACTACTGACTTACTATGAAGAACTGCTGTGAGTAATCTATTTTCAACTAAAGAACAAAAGGCAAGTTGTTAATAATGGCAAACTGTGCTGGTGCCGATTTTTTTTTTTTTGCACACGGACGACCGGTCGTTTCCTATTGAAACGATCGCTCGACCGGCAACCCTCCCACGGGGGAAGGAGGTGGTGAATCCTCATGGATACCTCACAGCCGGCTGTGAGGTTATGTGAGACTCCTACTCACTAAACACCACCTATAATCGCTATCACCAAAGGGTGTTATAGCATATCTGAGCGACCACACCCCCTGGAGGGGGGTGGTGCAGGGCGTCACTCACCTAGGCGAAGTGCGCACTGAAGAGGGCTGGCATTCAGAAGGAATGATCAGCTGAATTGAATTTAAAAATAGGCCTGTGTCCAAAGTGGATGTGGGCCGGAATGGAATAAATTTAATTTAATTCGACGGACTCCCAGAAGGGGTGACTGCCGATTGAGAGGACTGGGGTTGACCTGAAGGGTCCTGTGGAAGTGAGTGGGGCTGACCTGAAGGGTCTTGGGAGAGGATGGCTTCTGCGGCTTCCTGAGCCTCCAATAGGCGGTTCAGGTCGGCCGTGAGCTCGTCGGGCGGGTCGTTTAGAACAGATTTGGGTTTGCGGGATAGCGGAGGGTCAGAGGAGGTGGGTGGGTCATAGTCCGCCGCGGATTTGATTAGGGGGTTAGAATGGTTCTTTGCGGATTCGAAGAATCGCTCGGAGACCTTTCGGAAGTGTTGTTGGAGTGTGGGAAGCTGAAGGTCCCTATGTAAGTCCGCATTGCGGACATAGTAGGGGGCATTGACCGCACGGCGGCAAAAGATGTTTTGAACTCGCTGTAGTTCTTCAAGTTTGTTTGGATTGGCATGGGCGAATACGACTGATGCGTATGACAGTACCGGTCGTATGCAAACCTTGTAAAGCGTGCGCTTGTTTTGTAAGGACATTTTACTGTATCCGCCTATCATTGGGCTCAGTCTATTTAGATAAAATCGGGCGTTTTGTGTCACATTTTGAACGTGAGGCTTAAAACTGAGTCTCTGATCTAATGTGACACCTAAGTATTTAACTGTACTTTGCCAGGGGATGGCTTTGCCTAGTAAGGTCGGGGGGCGGTGATTGGGAGGTCGAATGTGTTGCTTTGAATCGAAGTAAATCGCGGAAGACTTTTCCGGGTTTACTTCGATTCGCCATTTGCAAAACCATTCACCTAGCTTGTCTATTGAGGTTTGGAGCCTCGGTAGAATTTTACTAAGGGAGGACGCTCGTGCGTATAGTGCCGTGTCATCGGCGAAAAGCGATAGTTGAACATTTTTGTTCGGGATGGGGATGTCATTAGTGTAGGCTGTGGTCAGCAGTGGCGCCAGGACCGAGCCCTGCGGGACACCGGCTGTAATAGCCCTGGGAGAGGAGAGCGTTTTTTCGTGCCTAAACCGAAAAGTACGATTTTGTAGGAAGGAGGCGATCAGCCGGACTAATCGAACTGACAGATTGAGTCTGTACAGTTTGACTATAAGTCCGGTGTGCCAGACCTTGTCGAAGGCTTTGGCAACATCAAAGAAGACTGTTACGGTCTTGTACTTGCGTGGCCAGAAACCGTTCAGGATAAACTCGACAATGCGATGTACTTGTTGGGGGCACGAGTGTTTAGCTCTGAATCCAAATTGATGGGGAATGATTAGGTCCTCACCGTGGAGGTGCTCTTTCATACGAGCCAGAATACATTTTTCTAAGAGCTTTGCCATTGCCTTGAGGAGGCTGATGGGGCGATGGCTCGACGGTTGGTTAAGGGGTTTCCCTGGCTTTGGTATGCCTATTACAATAGCTTCTTTCAGGAAAGTCAGGACTTGTACTGGGAAATACTTCAGCGCCATGTTGGAGACACCGTCGGCTCCAGGGGCTTTTTTGACTTTAAGCTCTCTGATGAAGGTTTTAATTTCAGCAGTAGAGATCAAAATAGGGTCAGTGTCAGGAGATAGGGGGGCGGAGTTCAGAGTACTGAGCTCCTTCTCTATTTTCCGGATATGGGCTGGGTCGCAGGGTTGTGTACTGACAGAGCATTGTGAAGCAATGCTGTCAGCAAAGCATTCCGCTTTTTCGTCATCCGCGAAGGCTACGGAGCCATCGGGACGGACGAGTGGGGGAGTATAGGTAATAGCGTCAGTACGAAGGGCTCTCGCCACTTGGTAGTACGCTTTGTGAGATGGGGAGACCTCGGCCATGAGGTCATTGAACTGGTTCGACTTCAGTTCCTTTAGCTGGGTTTGGATTTGGCGCTGAAGGCGATTGGCAGTGGCTCTATACTCGGGAGTGGGGTATTGGGCTGCCCTTCTAAGGGTACGGGGTTTGACCGCGTGTGTGGACGGGGTT
This sequence comes from Anania crocealis, assembly GCA_949315895.1. Taxonomy (NCBI): domain Eukaryota; kingdom Metazoa; phylum Arthropoda; class Insecta; order Lepidoptera; family Crambidae; genus Anania; species Anania crocealis. The sequence goes on from OX438856.1 coordinate 8,447,376, forward strand.
GGGAGTACGAGTCAGGTGCGGAGGACACCGTAAGAACGGGTCCCGTTCCCTGCAGGGGGATGTTGATGGGGGCGGCTTGAGTAGCCGGGGATGGGACTGGGGATGGGGAGTCCGGGAAGTCAAGAACCGGCGAACGCCTGTTCTTGGCGCGCTTCCGGTTCTTCTTCTTCCTGCTGGTGACGGGCAGGAAGGGGTCCTCAGGAGCGGAAGACTCCTGGGAGGAAGTGGGGGAGGCGGACCTTTCAGACAAGGTCCGCTTGAGGGGGAGGGCAGGCGAGCGGGCACAGTCCATCTCTTCAGAGGAGTGGACTTCCGCGGGGGTGACATAGCCGGGTGAGGTCGGGACGACTGAGGGGGAGACAAACCTCGAAAGGTTGGCTTGCATAAACTCCAGCAAGGCTGGAGTTTTGAGAAGGAGGTCTGCTAATTCCGCTATATCCATCGCGGAGAGGTTGAGGGGGAGGCAAAAAGGATCAAAGAGACACCCCCTGCCAGAGGCAGGGGGGAAGGGGGGGGTGGTAAGTGAACAGGTATCCCTAATGGATAGCCGCTCTTCCCTTCCCCTTGGGACTAGGCCCAAGTGCAATGGGTCCGGGACTGCGGTTTTTTCTAGGGCCTGGAGACCCTAGAGAGCGAACCGAGTGCGCTCAGTTGGCTTCGTTGCCACCGTAAGGTATCAACCAACTCAAACGCGATCAGTTATTTAAAGTAACACTGTTTTGATACAAACAGTGAAACTAAAAATAACAGATTAAGTGCACAACGATGCAAACGTAGCAAGTGCGAGCGCTGGTGTATGGCCTTCGCCTATCACCGGTAGGAAAGGAAGGGGCGCACGGGCAGACGGACGTCTGCACCGTACGGAGTGGAAATGGAAAGTGTGAGGTGCCGATTAAAAACCATACCGTTATAGTCCACAAACTATTTTTTTTTCTGTATTTCTGTTATTATTTGTTTTCGATTTATATTTCTTGGATTGAATATCTTGAATTTGGATTGCGTTTTTTCGTGTGCACACATCCATTGACAAGCGAATTACATGAATGATACATTAGTTTCATAACACGGCAAAATTAAAACGACATTAATCTGGTAAACAATTCTAATCCTTGTATCCACATACTGTTTGACAACATAGGGTACACACATACTGTATTGGGTGTGTGCTTTTCTTCTTTACCGTACTTGTAATGTTTTTATTTTGCTACCTATTTTTGTACACCTTAATCGGCCTAGAACTCTGGGTCTCGACAAATAAACGTTTCTTTCTTTCTTTCTTTCTTTCTTTCTTACACGCTCGTTTAGAATCGCTAATAATCACTGATAGTGTTCTCACTTAATTACCACCACAGTATCAGTAATCACTACATAGTATAAAACAAAGTCGCTTTCTCTGTCCCTATGTCCCTTTGTATGCTTAAATCTTTGAAACTACGCAACGGATTTTTATGCGGTTTTTTTTAATAAATAGAGTGATTCAAGAGGAAGGTTTATATGTATAATAATATCCATTAAATAGTGGAGAAGTACTGTTATTTTTGAGGTTTCTCATGTGATGTCGTAAATAATTACATTTGTTCCGCTTACATTGCAAACGCAGGCTGAACCCTACGAGTTTTATCAAAATAATGTACTAAGTATTGTACACATTGAAAAGGTCTACAGAAAAGTCCGTGATGGTATATGTCTATCTCTTATGGATAACCCACAATAACTTTTTTTTGTCATTTACTTTTTACGACAAATTATGGCTAATTTTCGAAGCGATTTTAACCAATACAGCATTAATCCTTAACCAATTAAATACCTTGAATACATTGTTCATTTAATATAGATCTATATGGCCCTTTACACCGTATGATTTTAAAAACGTGCTTTTCAGCGCGACAACGTATCAGTAATTATAAGTAAGTTACGATAAATAATTGTATGATAGTAGTTTTAAAATATAAATTATGAAAACTTTCATAATAGAGTGCACAATACTCACAGGATGTGGTACCGGAGAAGATGTATTGATTCCCCGAATCCCTCTGATACCATCGGACTTACCCTTCCAATTTAAACGTTTACAGTTTCCGGTAAAGACATCTTTTGCAATGACCATTAACAAATCGCAAGGTCAAACCTTCAACGTTGCAGGCTTAGATTTGAGCGTTGACTGTTTTTCACATGGACAACTGTATGTCGCTCTTTCAAGAGTGACCTCCAGAGAAAACATGTTTGTATTGTCTAATGACAAGAAAGCTGTGAACGTTGTTTATAAAGACATTCTGTAATATGTTGTAAAAATAAAATAAATAGTTAAAAATGTAAAAAGTAAATAAGTAAAAATGTAGTGTATGAATTTAGATATTCCAAAGATAGCAAGAAATCTTCATGGTATAGGGAAAGGGGGACGCGTGCGGGCCACGGGCAGTAATGAATAAATCAAAACTACTGGATCGATTTTAATCACATAGGCTATATTTTTATACCCGTGCGAAGCCGGAGCGGGCCGCTATGTTTTTATATACAACGTTCACAGTTTTTCTGTAGTGTATTTAGTATCAGCATTGCACCCGTGCGAAGCCGGGGCGGGTCGCTAGTTATTTATAAAACATTTAATCAACATTAATCGAAGCCAGTATGACTTTATTTTTTTGCGTTATTAAACAGCGTATTAGGTAAATCGTATAGCAAGCCGAAACCAGCCATTTTAGCTTATATAATATAGTGAAGTTAGAAATTTGATATCAACATTTTTGAAAAAAATAATTTTATACAAATCGAAATCTCAAAATTTTAGTTTGTATAAATTGAAAATAAAATAAAAAAAATGATGATACCAAATTTCTGACTTCACCATAGTATTTATATATGTTAATATAGGCTGGTTTCGGTTTGTTATTAAGCCATTTACCTAACACCCAGTATGCTTATATTATTGTTATATTTCTTATCTATAAAAATACATGCACATGTATTTTTATAGATAAGAAATAATATAGAAAGAATAGAAATATGTACATACTTATATTATATTTCGTAAATGGTTTATGCTTACAAAGTCGAGAAAGCCTACATGAAAACACCATGAATGATAATGTTTTTGAAGAGGGGTTCTATTGTCACAACGCACGCACTACCTCAATGAATGGATAAGTATTATGGTAAGGACTGCCGCGATACATAATGCCCCTTGTCAGCGCTAACTACGGTCTGCTTAAGTAGAGATCTGTGTCTTAGGACAAATTCATTCCTATTGTGTCTGTAATTATCCCCATTCGAACGGTGTGCTAATTAAAATTTACGTGACGTACATAAATTGTACCTTTTCGAAGTATCGATCATAAAGTATTTCTTTTTATTTTATATCATATAAGTACCTAAATAAGTATTGTACATTTGGTTGCTATTCTCATCTAACAATGCAGCCCACATCAGCTTAACTTTTGTAAATTAGCTACTTCAGTGTCGTTTCAAGTGTTTTTACTTGTATCATTAAATTTTTGCTAATGTTTTATTTTTGTTCTTACCATTAATTTGCTTGTTATTTTGTAAGTGTGTCGATTGTTTTAGATTGATTTTATATACGTCACTATATAACGCTGTGACAGCGCCAATTTACCTTTATACGTCCGAAGATTTTGATCTAGTAAAATTTGGAATGACCAGAGATATCAATATTCATGTCTGATAGATACGTAAAGCACTAGCTATTGCACGGAAACCGTACTTTTTGCCGGAATCAAATAAGACTGTGTACTTGTCCAGCCTAAATCCTATCTCTTTCAAAACTTTATCTGGTGTGTTTGAGTGAGAAACATCAATCGAAACTTGCTTGTTTATGTGTAAGTAAGAGTAAGCTCTGACATAAACACATAAGCGACAAATCCGTTTCCCGATCCACCAATCATTTCAGGTCAATTTGACAGCCAGTGCATCTAGTCACCCGCAAAATAGCTTGAACAATAGCAAACTTGTCAAATACAAATTGATTAATGATAACCGATGGTCTATTATGACAAATGGAATTGTTTATACACAGTTAATTCTTCTCATGAAGTCTTTTGCATTGAGTTCACATAATGTATACTATGTATACTTACTATAGTTTAAGTATGCAATAACACGCAATAATTTGGCCTAACCATTTACGACCAGCTGACCCGAATATCAATAATGATAATGATTGATGAAAAGGCACGTGGGTGTTCGATGGTATAATTTCTCTAGACAATTGGTGTTAGAATTGATATGATAGCTTTCTATGAATACAATAGAATTCATTCAATTTATGACTACGTTATAATTGCAGAATTTAATTGCGATGATGTCTGATCCGCTCCGGACACCGTTTCCAAAGTATTAAATAGTATTGTTACAGTAGAAAAATCACCAAAACTAATACATATTTAATTTTACAATATTATGTGATTTATATTTTGAAAATTTGTTGTCATCAAATAGTTCTGAATTCGATATTGAGGGCCGAAATAATACAACAAGTATTTTAATTGTATTAATTTTAATAAATTATAAATCTTTTTACCATAACTCCGGTTCATCATTATGATCATGTTCTTGATTATTAAAGGACGAAATTTGAGCACATACTTATAATTTAATAACTTACTCCCATAAATCCCTTTAAACCTTATTTTGTTACAACATTGTAAGCAACACTGCTCTGATTTAACATCGAACTTTAAAATACCTTAACATGTCCGTAATGTTTTAGTGAGGCATGCACGACAAATGAGTTTCATTTAAAAGTTTCCTCCCTTCATTACAGTCTGAACGGCGTCTAATTTAGTGTAGAAATGTTTAGACGAGTCATGTAAAAGGCATAAAATAAGCGTTTTTTAGTTTCAAATTTTGGTTTTCACGAAATGAAAGTACAATTAATATTATTAATTTTTTTACAAAGGCTCGTCTCAAAATGCTTAATACCTATAAATGAGTTAGTTGTTTTATATAAATTAATAAAAATCTTTCTTAACAGAGGACAGCTTTTATAGATAAACCTCTTGTATTATGCATTTCAAATTACTTTTCCTTTCCTTCATCAGCCTTTTAACATTTCACGAAAATTCCTTTTCCAAAGGAGAACTTTGCAATTTATAATCGCCAATTTTGACGGGTTGGCTATCGCAGTTTAGCTTATGGTGAAGAGGCCGCTGTTGCCCGTCATTTTCACGCAGTATTTTTTTAGTGTAAGAACAGGATACACAGACCCATACAAAAAAATTCACTTGAAACTGTACAAGTTTTAATAAGTATACAGATATAACATTACTACTGTAATGCATTTTTAACCTTACGTACAAGACTCAAAGTCGGGTGCAACTGAGGTAAAAAAAGCTCCCAAATGTTCAGTGCGTGCTCATATGGTGAGGATATTTTTCTATACTAATTGTATATTTATTTTTTATTTAAATCAATGAGTCAAAACACAAGCGGGACGAGATAGGATGGAGCATAGATCAGTGGGTCTAGCACAAAAAACTATCGACTTCTAATCGTTTGGGTATCGAAAGCAAACGACACAAAGTTCGTGCTTTGTTTTGTAGTTCTCGTTTTGACCGCGTGAGCGCTGTTTAAGTTTTCATACTAAATATTTCGATGGCGATACGAACAAGCAAACGATTCGAATTCGATAGTTTTTTGTGCTAGACCCACAGTAAGGATTATACTTATATAGGGTGGTGTTCATTTAGTATTAGGCCGCGCCGGTACCACACATCATGGCTGTGGTTATTTGAATTTAATGAGGCTTTTTTGTCCTACAAGTATACAATATAAAGAAAGTTATGTCAACTTAAAATGGTTTGATTAGGAAAGATACTGGCTCGATAGAAAGTAATGTTGTATATTAGCTGCAAAATCAGCTCCTTCTTGATTGGACATGGTTTTCTTTACATCCTGATACAGGTAACTGTTCGATCTTGTCTCCTCTCGATATAGTTCGCTGTCATATTACGTATTTACAACGAAAATGCACCCGTGCGGCGAACACGGCCAACGCCATAAACTAAGTCGTTGCATTTTAGTAGGGCTGTCGCCCGCAGCACGGTGTATTAATTGAGTCGTAAAACGCATGTGAGTACACAATAGGGTGGAAATAAATGGGGCATGAGGCGTGTTTATCTATTTTCCTGTCTCTGTTTAGCATAATACGAGTAGTTAAAAGAGAGATGTTTTTTTAGGTATAAACAAAAGGAATTGATGATAATGAACTAGTTTCACATCACCAGGATTTTGCAAAAATTACCATACCCAGTATGCAGGTTGGCAATTGCAATTTCGCCAATAGTGTAAAGAAAACGCTGCTGCCCGTCTTCTTCAGGCTGTACTCCTTAAGTCGGAAATTACGACATCCACAAGAAGATACAGAAGGTTGGCACCACATAACACAGGTTCATATGATCTAAATAAACAAGGTATCTATGGAAGATATATGGAGATTATGACGCTTGCAAAAGTGCCAAAATCTTGGAAACTCATAAAAGACGAAACAAATAAGGATCGAAAAATGTAATAAAATTTATCACCTTTAGTAGGAAACGTTTTAGGTCTGTTGGATTTACGGTGCTCTATTTTTAAGTCAAAACAAGAAACCGTGTGTTTTGGAGTCGGTGCCAAAAAACCAACAACTAACAAACGCCGTTTCTCGCTAACTCATAACTAGTAGCTTGTTTCATGTTTAAGTCGGTAATGTTTTTCTAAAACAGATATAAAAGGCGACACCCCTACGCAATGGCCCCGTAATACCCATATTACTTGCAGCACTCCTTCCACATATTTCCACGTGCTATTGAACGGGCTTTAAGGAACTTCAGCTCTATTTATATAGCCTTAAGAATTTAATATTTTCTGAACGGTAGCCAAGGATTCATAGGTGTGACAACATATATCATGTGATGTTTAATGTTTCATACTATATTCATAGACATTTTATTTTAAGAATTTATGTTCGTGTATTGTAGTAGGCATATGGTAACTGTGAAAATATTGCTTTTTAATATGAATGAAATAAGATTTGTAAGCTACGAAAAATCTTCAGATCCCAATTACCTCAGTAAGCCTCAGTGGCTCATGTGTTGCCAGTGACGACTTATGAAACCGAGACATGGGCGCCTATTATAGGTCCCATAAGAAGGCACAACGTTGCACAGTGGGCAACGGAGATAGTCATGCTTAGTATTTGCCTGCGCAATATAATCAGAAATGAGAAAATCTGTAGGAAAACTGAGACAATCGACATCTGGGCGGCACACATATCAATAGAATCGATGGCCGATGGGGCATAAAGTATGAGGTGACGACAGAGTACTGAACGGCGATTCGTGAGTAGGCCAACCAGGTGGACCAACGATCTGGTGAATGTCGTTGAAGCCGCTGGATGCGGGGGCTACCAGACCAAACATTGTGTTAATCCTTAGGAGAGGTCTATATCTAGTAGGCATCATTTGGCTGAGAATCATCACTTTTCATCACTTGATGGTGAATTTGTACAAGAAGTCACTTACGAGTATGTTAAACAAGGTAAAAATGAACTGCATTATTGCAAAGTTACTATTAACCATCTTACTCCATTCATAAGTAGGTTAAGTTTTTTCTGTTATCTAGCCAATAATATCATAAAATATGTTAAGATAATCTTTAACTAACTTGAGCGGCAGTAAATAGTTTTTACGCACTCATCACAATATTGGTTAGCTAAAGTTTTACCCTAAAAGGCAAGTTGGCATTAATTACTTCAGAACTGACGGCATCCGTTGAGAGAATGAACCTTTATAGTAAAGAGGTGTACAGAAGACCCTTTGTGTGATACATGTTATACAGAACAGAGATCGTAATTAATCCAAGCCAACACACTGTCGCCTACATCAATCATCATCAACAGCCTGTATTAGTCCAGAGCTAGACACAGGATTCTTTAGGGATTTTGCCAGAATCGCCACATTTGGCAGACGGGTTGGCGACCGTTGATTGACCAATAGTAGAAAGAAGACGTTACTGCCCGTATTCTTCGCAGTCGTCCTTTTGCGACACTCGTATATCGGAAACGCAGAAAAATATGTTTATTAAAAGTCGTAGGCGGCAAAACTCACAGAGTTCTTCTAAAGAAGGATTTAGCGTAATTGCTACACTAGGAAATGAGGTTGTCAACCGCAGTTTGGCCAGTGTTGGAAAGAAAAGGCCAGTGTTCTTGTGGGCTGGGGCAGTAACCTTACGATATTTATAGGAAGAAAATGGTGCTATTTTTATGTGCCAGCACCACACGAGTCAAATTTATTTTAGATGTAACAAATAATGTGATTGTATATCGGGATTCGGATGCCTCATAGAAGTAGACTTACTGGCTATTTCTTTACTACATTTTGCTCCATTATTAAATTATGAACTTGTTTGGTGAATGTGCGAATTCACAGCATAGTCGGACTGGTTACTACGACAAGTATGATGGTTAAACATGTTAGACTTGGTATTTACGAGATTTCATTACATTAAATTCAATTAACCTGCCTTCTTAGCACCTTATTAAGTACGTAACACGAAGCTGCATTTTTGTTTTGAGTTAATTATTCTATAAAAGTTTAACTGCGGTGTAATTAAGTCTACTGGAGACTACCTTGTATTTAAACTTTAGTTCGATTTAAAACAAAAAAGAAAACTCTTAACATTCCTTTTACAAACATCCGTTTTAACATGCAAACAGAGTGAAATATCAATACATTTTTAAATCATAGGTTTAAATTGCATGAACCGCCAACATTTATTAACTACCACAAAATCACGTGATAAACCACACGCCACACGTTTCCAGACGATTGTCCACAAAACCAACAAAATGTACCACCGGGTCAGTCTGAAATCCCTTAAGCACACATTTTGGTCAACTCGTCACTGAAAGGGCAAACCGCAAACGCAATAAGCAAATCTAGCGGAATCAAAACAATTTTGCCACAGTGGAAAATCACCTCTTACTGCATGGGCATTAGGGACAAATTAGGATATTTATCGGATGATCTCCGTCACAGAATAAGCAAAATTTTCCAGGTGACACTTGAATACTTATTAGGATTTTTAGTCAAGACAAGAAACCCTCATAGTTTCGCCATGTCTGTCTGGATCATGTTGGTACCTAGCCAACAGTAATTATGCATACGGCAGGTACCACTTTAGCTTTAATGTGGAAATGGATTTTTATAATCAGGTAAACGGCCCAATAATCGTCAGATTTCAAACTTAGCTGTCTTTGCAGCCACGTCACAAAAAATACAGTATACTTTTAAGAAATCCGATTACACTAGGAGATAGAAAATTTATTCATCTTTTAAGTGACTATTTTATTATTATTGTAGCAAGTAACAATAAAATTAAATATTAATTTAATTAAAAAAGAAGCCATATGTACGAGTACTCGACAGATTTGTCCTAATTATCGTCAAAATGACCCAGAACTCGTCAATATTCAAAACTAATGTGAACTTAGTGTTATTTGTTTTAAGGTTCAAATCAACATCAATGTTCTGATTGTATTATTTTTTGATACTGTTTTTTCAAACTAAAAACATCGAGCATGTGATAAGACTTGCTTATAATAGCATAGATATAAAATTGTCAATGAAATTTTATTTTTTAAGGTAAGTCTAAAATATTAAGCAACGGCCTGAAATCATTCCACAGCATGGTTAAGGCCTTCATCATGGAATCCAAGTTATCCCAACAATATGCTTGTCAATTGAGGGTTGGGGTAGTCAAACCCGAGCAATATCTTAAAACTCAATACTCTTTACCCGACCCGGTGATTGAACCCATGACCCCAAGATCTTGGTCCTGTACTTAAACTAAAATGATCGAAAGAAAGAAATTGTTACATCAATGTCAAGTACCTACAGTAGAGAATGAATTATTGTTTGTTTCCTTGTTTTTAATCTAGACCAAATAAAAAATATGAACACACAAAGAACAACTGCATGCGTCCCTATCAACGCGTGAAATGTGCAGAAGGACATAAGATATAGTCTAAAAATGGAATGGTTTGTCAAAAAAACTTGAGTGGTATCAAGGGACACCCGGATGGAACGAGGTTCTTTTTTAGTGAAGGAATTGTAATACAATTTTATTTTATTTTAAAATTATTTTTAAATAAATAAACTTTCACGCTTACAACTACAGCAAAAAGTGTCGTTACAACTTTTGGTCTTAATTTTTTCCATCTACGCGCGATAAGGAACTTCGTTCCAAAACTTCGTTCCAATATAATAAAATAGTTATCCTTTTAATCTTTGAGTTGCATATAACTGAACGAAAAGCCATTGCCTTTGATGGATATAATTTATACCAATTCCTACTGGAAAATTATGTGCATAAAGGAAAAGTATCAAGCAACACGCTCTTACGATCTTTAAACAAGCATACCTACAGGCTACTAAGCTGTAATATCAATCGAAGACGGGCAGGGTCCGCTCCACATCGTCCCTGTATACTAGCCACCTCGATACCGAGTTGACGAACGTATGAACAGAGAATTTTTTCACACGCTTGATGGCAGATAATGTGTAGTTGGAGGTGATTAGGACGCCAAAAATACCTCCCGGGGTTCCAGACTGATTACAACCAGAGGCAGAGAGCTAAAAAAGACAATAGATGCAAATTCATTTAATGTGCCGGCAACGGAAGAACCAACATAGGTACAAACCTTCTGATCCCAATTAAATAAGACACCAGATCTCATCGATTTCCTTATCACCAAAGAAATAACAGGGCTATACACAAAAATTGTATCCTGTCTGGACCGCCACTCTGATCACACGCCAGTTATTTGTACGTTGAGCACTATAATAATTTTAAATGGAGCACGTGAGACGCTAGAGATTATTACTCTATTGAAGTCCTGGAAATATTAACTTTACTACTAACTTTAAAAGGAAAACTGAGACGGCAATGGCACACCAGTAGAAACGCACATGATAAAAGGGCCCTCAATAAAGCACAAAAAGAATTTAAAAAAATGCTGAAAGGTAATGAAAACGCAGGACAAATTAGAAACTTTATTACCTCATTAATTAGATGACTACTCACTTTGGAGAATAACAAAGTCCATGAAACGGCCAAAATAGCACGTGCCCCCAGTAAGACAGTTGAATGGCAGCCGGGCAAGGACAAAAGTGTCTTCAAGCCGAAAGGACCCGACGCCAGAATAGTAGATTGTATTGATAATATTCTAGACAGCGATGAGCACAACTATTCTGAAATCGAAATGATGGGAAGCACAATCAATCAACCACAGTCTTTACTGCTACGATTGTGCTTCCCAACTAAAGTGCAAAAAGCGATTAAAGATCTGAAGAAGAAAAAGGCACCAGGTTTTGACCTAATTACACCAAATGTCCTGTCAAATTTACCACGGAAAGGAATACTTCCTCTTACAATAATTATCTTTAACGCAGTAAAGACTAAACTATTTCCCATTAATATGGAAAATATATGTCATAAAAATGGAAGCTAAGCCAGAAAAACCCTCTACTGAAGTCTCCTCGTATGGACCAATAATTCTTTTTCCCTTCTTGTCGAAACTATTTAAGAGACTCAAAGGATTGTTACCATACTTATAGAACAAGAGAAAATCCCAAGTCCCAATCAATTTGGCTTCCGAGCACACCATGAAACGATAGAACAAAAGGGTTTCACTATCAGCACCATGTATGAAATTTCCACTAATCGATTAGTATCATCGCGTCTTGGTCATAGTTTCCTACTTACCCTGTTATGAGAGTTAATCAGTTCAACTGACCGAGAGATAATCGCGAACCTATTTTTTTAAGTAGGTTTAATAAGCACTTAATTATTTTATTTTCAATAGACCATTTTTAAAAACAAAATGTAACAATATAACTTCGCAAGTAAACATAATTTTTCTTCATCAAAGTAGCTACATGCCTGTATACAGTCGCGGGTACGTTAAGCTAAAAACTGAGGTACCTTGTTCAGTTGTAATAGGTGTGTATTTGCAACGAACCATTACAGTGACGATAATAGGTGTATCTTATCAACCTTGTCCCAATTATCGTCAAAATAGTATTAATTTTGCCGAGTATTGGGCCAAGTAGGGACTTGAAAGAACTAATAAATGTCAGACGTAATAATAATATTATCCAATGAAAAATACAAGACTTTAGTACGTTATATCGCTAGAAAATTTAATTTACAAGTTAACAAAATAAACACATTTACTTAATACCTAATAGTTTCAACTAGACGTGGAATGTAAAGTAGCGAGTCAGAGGTATTATTCAGTACCTGAACTAACGAAAAATTTAAGAAAATGGAGAACTGACTTTAAAAAAAATTCTGCTTGGAAGACAATAAAGCAATAAGCGAAGTGATGCCATTATGATTGTAGAATATAATACCATAAATATGATGCCATAAAAAACTTTTACGAACACGTGAGTAGAAAATTTAAAAAAATGTTTATTCGTAAAATGACGAGTATTGGGACACTGTCGAAATTACCAGCGTTTACCTTAATCCTTGAAGGATAGCCGAAAATAGCCGAATCAGAAGAAGACTCTCTCCGCTAAAATTAAAGTTTAGCTTCTTGTATTTAGCAGTCTTACATTCTTGAATTGTTAGCACGTCAGTGTTGAGTTTCTTCTACAAAAATCTAATGCATCTTTTGAGTCTCTGAATTTAACAAATTAACACTAGTGAAAAATATCACTATCAATTTAGAAAATAGGGGTTTTTCTACATTTTCTCGGGTCTGGGTATAAGTGATATGTTCTTTGTTTCTGATTTACATAAAACGAGTGCTTTAATTAGTTACTTACTTTGGGATCGGAAATATAATATTTCAGTTGTCCACATTTATCTATTTATTGTTCTCATCCCAAGCTAAGCAACATTGAAGCGCTTTTTGGAAGAAATAAGAAAAAAAAGGTACCAAAATATAGATACTAAAACCAATATAGATTTTTTATCGTCCAGGAATCAAAGCCAGGACCTCCTCGGAGCTTAGACGAACTTAGACGATTCTACTAGATCTAAATCGAGGCCCAGCTTATGCTAACATTATGATGGTGCTGGGCTGATCGTTGTATATTAGGCAAATGTTAAGAATATTGAAATTATCTATATTCAGCTTTGAATATTAATCGTTGTCGTACCATGATAGGAACGAGGCGCTCCTTGTAGGGACGCAGGGCTCCAGGCAGGCGTAACGAACAACAACATCACAACTATCGGAAGTCGGAACTGCCCACAACATGCAGTATCGATTACAGTGTCCTTACTAAAATTTTACATGACATTGAAATGAAAGATAGTTTACGGATTTAGAACGCGTTTATTTTTTAATTTAACCCGACGTTTCGAACCCTTTACAGCGTTCATGGTCACGGGTAAAAGTTACGGTAAGTATGAACGCTGTAAAGGGTTCGAAACGTAATTACTTACAAGTTTTCCACATTGTTGTTAGCACATACTAACTAGAAATCCAAACCCTTTAATTCCTATTTACTATTTTATTAATTGCCATGTTGGGGACGACCTAAAATATACACGTTAAATATTGGTTAATTGTAATGTTATTTAATTTATAATTAGCGGACCCCTCAAACTTCGTATCGCCTCAGAACAGTATTGATTTTGACATCTTAAATGACATTGTTGTCAAATAAGGCGTGTTTGGAAAAAATTTAAAAATAATGCATTTTCTTAAGTAAGTACCTATAAATAACTTACATTTTACTATAACTAATTAAAGATTAAAATTTACCCGATCCACAGAATAAGTACTAGTTGCCCGAACGATTTCATTATTAAAAAAATGTTTTATTGAACCATTAATTAAGAAAGGCTGTATGGGCTACACAACCACAGACTACGACCAAGAAATGGAATATCAATGTAAAATGCTGCAAAAAAGGGAAAAAACATTCCTTTCAGAGCTAGCGAAAACACGTTAGTAGGTTTTTCTTTCAAAGTAACGCGGTATAGTAGTTTCATTTCAAATTTATCAAGAAATAGACAGGTTTAGAAAAGTATCAAAACATTATCTGAAAATATTTTTATAAATAAACAAAAACAGAATGGAATTTCGTGGAAATCCGCCTTAAAAATTCAACGAACAGATGTTAAGATTGTAATAAGCGGTGATTTCGACTCGACGATTACTCAGTGAACTTTCTGTTACACAACACGTCTCGAGACATGTGCAAATGATAAGACGGTACCATCCTTTTTGGGATGACGCGACGACACGAGAAGAAACATAAAATTACCATTTGAGGCCCCAACAATGGGCAGGAGTCCATTACGACATTTGCAAAGGGAAAATTTTAATTACGATGCTTTTTGGAAAGAAAACATGAGTTAATCTTATAAGCCTTAAATTGGTCGGATATGTAATTTTAGAGTTCCGTATGAATATAAAATACTTCAACACCTCATTGGTTTATTGGTTTAGGTACGGGGCCAAGATCTTGAGGTCCTGGGCTCTATCCCCAGCTTGGGCAACAAAAGTTTTGTTTTTTCGAACATTGCTCGAGTTTGTGATCACCAACCCGCATTTGACAATCTGGTTATTATGCCTCTACTCATCATTGCTGTGGTAACTTTGATTCAATGATGGCGGCTTTTTCCTTGCAGTAAAATAACTAAGTATACTTTTTTTTTAAAGTCACTTCAATTTTTATTTTAATTTGAGTTTATGACTATGTTATGTTGAGAGTTAATTGTTTCAAGGTTTATACGATGAACTTTATTCTTATGTTTTTTTGATATTTGGGCATTGTGACAAGCGTTATACGAAATCACGGCTGACGCGAAATATTTTTTTCTACCATCAATAAAATCATCGTAGAGTCTTATCCCTGTCAGCGAGATTGGCGTCAATACGCCGCCTTCAAGTCAAAAGACATTAACAAAAACACAATATACTTTATTTATTATTTTTTAGGCCTTTGACGGCATGAAACACCCAAAATCTTATTTAAACTTGCCAAAATACTTTAAAAGCTCATGAATTAATTATAAACCTTTGCCGGTGGATCTCTAAAAACATTCTATGCTTATTCAGCAGGGTATCAGCAAGCATTATCTGTCAAAGAAGACGAGATATAAATTATAGTCGATCCCGGAGACAATGAGTCTTGAATAAAACATGGTGTTGAATTGAAGTCGTTGTGGATTGCCTAACGACGCACCGTCAACTTGCGCTTTGGATACCTACAGGGTGTTACAAAACAGGTATTATTAAATTTTGCACCCGCGCATTGGATGACGATTTTGAATATTTGGAGGACCAACAGCTAATGAAACATAACAATATTAACAGATAATATAGGATTTTAAACTTTCTTGTTGCATTTTTTCACTTAACACTTACGGATAAGTATCAGAAAGCCAATAACAGGATTGCGAGGACGCAATTAACAATCTGTGGGTAGGCTCCCACTAGGTGTACCGACGATCTGGTGAAGGTCGCGGGGAGTCGGGTCCGATTATTATGGAGATCCTTGGGGAAGGCCTATGTCCAGCAGTGGGCGTCATTTTGCTGAAATGATGACGATGATGATTTTTCACGTCGTGTTGAGCAACATATTAAAAAACGTCGATTGTCCATCACATTGGTTTGATCCCATCTAAGCACTTATTTTATGGAAATCAGAATCAACGAAGATAGGTGTGGTACCTATTATTGTTGATACACCTAGACCAGATAAAACAAAGAAAAGTGCCTTTGAAGATCGAACCGGCCAGGAATTGAGTCAAAAGGTTCTCATAGCCCCCTTGAAAACCGATCATTAATTCAGAGTTTTACTCGAACAAAGCAATCGAACGCGTAAACGTAATTTATTTACTTAATTATTTACGTGTGGGTGGGATCTACCTCCTAGTGGTCCACCCTGGGCAACGGCATCTTTGGTTTTCTAACCAATGATGATGGCTAAAAGATCCCTCTGCGGTGGTAGGCTTCGTAAGAGACCGCCTGGATGCTACCACCGGAGTCCAGCGCCAAACAGTTGTTCTGTGTTTCGCTGGTGTGTGGGAGAACCAGTACCTCTGGGTAAGCTCTCTCCATCTTAGGCTTCTTCTTAACCGTACGGTTAAGTATGTAGTCAAGAGCAAGCCCATTATTTATAAAAAAAGTATTTACCGTGTTTAATGATAAATAATTTATTCGTATTACGCGATAAACCTAATTTATAAATCACTGTTTTCGTATCAGAAATATAATATTCTTTGACATATAAAAAAAAGTTTTTAAAATCATCCTGTAATACCAGATAAGACAACATCATGAATGGCGAACCCCAGGAATTAATTGCGTATCTACCTGTCTTCAAAATATATCATATTGGAGTTTTTAATCTGCAACAAGTACAAATAAGTTTTCGATGTTGAAGTTGGCACATTCGTTTGTTCGCATACAGTCGAGGTAAAAACAGTAGGCTCCAACAGAAAATAGTCACATAAGGGAGTGCCCTTCCAATAGTTAATAATAACAACAGCCACAAAGCGGCAATTCAAAATCGCGGTTTAAAGCTTATAGCAAAACAAATTTAAAAAAAATTACAACATAGACACTGTTCTAGTATTTACTTACTTCGATAGAAACAGAGTTATTTAAAAAAAGAGTACTTTCTTAAATAAAATGAATACAATAACTAAGTAGCTTCATATTTTTGATCATTTGATTTGACAGTTTGGATTTCTTGCATACCCCGTAAAGGGTTACTGAAATAAAATGGAGACAACACAGACAAAGTCACTAGCAAAGAACTGTAGTTTACAAACAAATTTTAAGTTGCTTAAAACTTACTCCGTCTGTATAAATACATATTATTATAAACTTAACTCCAATATTATAGTGAACAAAAATTTATAACGACTGTCTTTAACACTTTAAGCACCATGGAGGTCACCGGTGACCTCCAAACATTAAAATGTTAATAATTGTGTCTAGTTTCGCGGCATTTAAAGGCTTAGGATCTTTGATCAAATAAAGTTAACCGTTAAAGTTAACGTTATCCAATATTTCATAATTTAATTCATAATTTATAGTAAGATTTAAAATAGTAGGTTTAAGCGAAACTGACAACAAAATTTTCCTATAATTGCATTTTAGTGGTCGAAGTAATACCTACTTATCGTTTTCTGATATTCAAGATATGGTTATTAATTACTCAAAATATAGGATTTTGTGCTGTTTCAATTAAATCTGTAGGTTCAAATATGTTTTTCCAAAATTTTGTCTAAGATCATGTCAATTGTTTTATATCTTTATACTATAAATGTTAACAGTTGATTAAATCTGTCAAGTATAAGCAAGGTATGACATTTTTTTTTTATGAAGTGTGTCTTCGGAGTAAGGCCACTATATTAATATTCATTGTAAAAAACTAAGTGTAGCTCAAATAAGTTCGTTCAAACCTAATAATCAAGAGCCAAGTTTTCATCCATCCATTTCAGGGATGGGAAACTTTTCTAATCTCGAGGTTATATATTCACTAAAGTTATACTACGGATTTAGAATCAGAATTGAAACATGCCAAGTATAATACAGTGTATTTACACCTGAAGGCGTCTACAAATTTTTGCCGGTATAATATGGTGATCTATGGGTAGGCCCCCCACCAGGAAGACCGACGATCTGGTGTAGGTCGCGGGAAGCCGTTAGATGCGGGTGGCGCGGAACTGATCGTTGTAGATTTCCTTGGAGGGGGTCTATGTCCAGCAGTGGCCATCATTTGGCTGAGATAATGATGATGATGATATAGTTTTTAGGGTTCCGTAGCCGAACGGCAAAAAACGGAACCCGTATTCGTCAAGTCTGTCTGTCTGTCTGTATCTCTGTCTGTTCATCCGTATGTAACAGCCACTTTATTCTGAAAGTATTAGCATTACACATGTGAAACTTGGTAGGTAGGTATATCCTGTTGACCGCTTTACGATTCTTACACAAAAAATAAAAAATAATGATATTTAAAGGGGGCACCTAGGACTAAAACAAAACAATTTTTTTTTACTCAAACCTTTGCGTATGGAGTATTTGTGGATAGGCCTTTTAAAATGACATAGAGGTTCCTAGAACCATTTTTTCCAAAAGTCTAACATTTGGAAGATAGACGCTTCCAAAGTGGTAAAATGGGTGTCTCCCCCCCCCCTCTAACTTTTAAACTAAGCAAGTGAAAATTTTGGAAAAACTACATGACGTAGATCTTAACAAAAACTTTCAACAAAAATTGGTTTGAATGAGATCAAACTGATAGTTTTTGAGAAATAGCAAATTTTTTATAACCGCAAATATAAATTTGTCTTTTATATATTACAAACACAATGAAAAACAAAGTTAGTTTTGCAGTCAATTAAATATTGTGGTCTTTTGTGGGATGAAGTGAAGCGTATATGATATTCCAGAAAACTACACAAACATAATTATATATTTTTTTTAAATTATAAAAATAATTATCATAATACACCAGCTGTTAGCCCGTGACTTCGTACACATGGAATTTTGTAAAATTATAACTGCCCTTCGGAAACCGTAAATTCTTTCGGAATAAAAAATACCCTATCTATTCCAGCCTAGAATCTACTTTAGGTCCGATTAGCCGTTCTGCCGTAATTGAGGAACAAATATCTATCCAAACATATGTATAACAAAGTAAGATACTTAAAAAAGAAGTAATATATACTCATATTATAAAGCTAAAGAGTTTGTTTGTTTGTTTGAACGCATTAATCTCAGGAAGTACTGGATCGAATTAAAAAATCTTAGTTTTGGATAGTCCATTTATCGAGAAAGGCTTTAAGCTATATAAAATCACGTTGCGACCAATAATAGGAGCGAAGCATCAGTGAAAAATGTTACAAAATAATCGCGTTCATTATAACAGAAATTGACGCGGACGGAATCTCGGGCAACGGCTAGTATTATCATAAGTGAGATGATCAGTCATCGTTAGCAGCTTTAAATTCAATTTTGGAATTGATAATGAATTACGGTTGTAGCGTACAGACAGACACATTTAACCTGTAAGTATGTTGATTACGTCGGATTATACGATCGATCCATCACTTCTGTATCGTCATAAATATTGCCTTCCCTACAGTTTACAATGGTATAAGTGGGTACCATCATACCAACTTTAATGATATGTGACATTTTAAATGCACAAAAACTGAATGTAATGTAAGTAAGAAATAAACGCAGTTGTTATGCCTCCGAGAAAATAAATGAAAAGAGTTAAAGGTTAGGAATTAAATACGTGAAATATAATTATGTCACTGATGTCACATTATGCCCTATTTTATTGGGGACCTGAAGACAGGAGTAGAACACAAAAAAATGGAGCATCTACTAAACAAAAATTTTTTACTAACGGACAAATCATAATAACCTTTCTAATACGTCGCGTAATAAAAGTTGAAACAATAAAATACGTATGTAATTAAACTTATTTTAAGAGTATGACATAAGTATCTTTCGGTTTTTATTTGTAAAGTAAACTTGGTCTAATGCCAGGACAAACAAAATAAAACAAGAAATCAGGGATGAATCAAAATTTCTGACTTTACTTCATCCCAAATCGGGTTATTTTTTTAAATAATGTTGCTGGCTGTATCATTGAGGCATCCAAGTTAGGTTGGGCTCACCACCTTTTATGAGATTGCTTGATTGACATTCCTGAAGATTCCGTTTATGTTAAATCCTTGTTCAAGATTTATCGTTGGCCAGTTATATAGATGCCAGGTGAAGCTATGAGAGCTCTCTGGCGCATTCTTTGAAATAATTTGAATTCAGAACGTAAAACGTAACGACACAGTTTTGTTTTTTTACATCCATGTTAAATTAACTATAAAACTTTTATACTAGCTGTAAGTTAAGTTTAAAACAAGGCTATAAAAATCTAAAACATTTTAAAATGTAATATTGTAACGGATCTTTTATATTCATTCGTTTTAAACTATATCATTGAATAGTAATCAATGGGTTATTTCATTGCTTATATGCCTCTCGCTTTATCTCGTGAATATGGTACAGCAATAAAGTAAGTATATTAATGGCTTTAAAATAATAATGAATGTATGTTCAGTTATACTATTTATCGTTATTACCAATGAAAACTATGAACGTAGATTGCTAAACTGCTTAATAAAGGCTAATATGGGAAGTATATAAATAATTACGGAGAGTTGTACAAAAAATATCGACTACATTGGTCCATAGAGTTTCACAAAGAGTCGACTGTCATACGATGTTGATCAGTTATGAAGCAGACGACTGGCCAATCGACGAAAAAGCAAATTTGTATCCTGTAGGTACTTGAGCAGCCAAGTGATATAATCCTTTTAAAAGTTTAGTATAGTCACCAATTTTTTATTTCTAATTAGTAGAAACAAACTGAGTGTTTAATTTGCCTGCATAAATAAACTCTCGAGTCAGCTGTGATGAAAGACAGCACCACCACATTTTTTCCTAAGCGATTAAAGAAGTACTTCTAGAAAAAGACGAGCAGCAGCGTCTTCTGGCCATCACTGGCCAAAACACGAGCGCCAACATTCCTGTGCCATAATAACCGAGCAATTACAGCAAAAGCCTTCTGTTAAAGTCTGAGTTCAGCAGTGGACTTATTAGAATATATTATAATTGATTAAATAACTAAAGTCATTACTAAATAATACTTATTTTAAGCTCACTTCAAAGAATACCGTGTCCTTACATGCAGCGTTCTATCAATGGCCAAATTAAGCAGCTTACTCATCATGAGGCATAAAAAATGGCTTATTTGTAAGCGGTTTCTTATTTCTTCATTAATACAACGCTCTACGTTAAAAACATTCAGCTCGGTTTATATCGATAAAACGCTAAAAGATGGGAATTAAAATAAAAAATATGTGATAATGGATCTCCATTTTTCACAAAACATAACGTTAAGGCATTGTTTCTTAATTTAACACAAAAATCATACTTAAAGTAATGCAAGGGATAAAAGAGATAGCCGGGTGCCAACGATGAGACGCTATCTATGAGGATAAATTAGCATTACACACCTATCTAATCACAAATAATATTAAACTATTCCGGTACCTCGATGGTTTTGAATAGAATAAAATAGAATATCTTTATTTGCTTATGAATAGGGTCTACAGAACGAATTACAGATAAATAATATGATCGCCTATCCAGCCATTGACAAATAGCATGCAAATACAGTTTTTAACTTTGTCATTAAATACATTACAATTGACTTAAAAAAAAATATATACAGCTAAATTAAATCTTAAAAATACATTTATCCCTTAACATGATATAACTTATTAATAACTTATTTCTGACTGTCCTTGTAGTTTAAAAAATCTTCAAGAGAATAAAAAGTTCTCTCAACCAGCCACTTGTGTAATGACTTTTTAAATTGATTTAAGCACAAGCCTTTTATATCTTGTATTTATATTATACATTGATATACACACGCAAAAGCTATTTTTATGCATGCGAGTACTTTTTGGGATAGAATGAAGGACAAGTCTATTGCAATTTCTAGTGTTCCGTGGATATACATCTTTGACTTGTTTGAAATGATTTAGGTTCTGTTTAACAAATTTTGCAATTTCAAATATGTAGAGACACGGTTATGGTAAGATATTGAAGGATTTGAATATTGGCTTGCATGATTTATACGGTGCTATCCCACAGATTGCCCTTACACATTTTTTTTGGGCTTTAAAGGCCCTTTGTATATCAGTGCTGTTTCACCAAATGACAAGACCATAACGTAGCACTGATTCGACATATGCAAAGTACGCTGTGAGAGCTGTTATTCTTGTAGCTGTTTTTGCCAATTTATACAAGACATATGAAAATCTGTTTATTTTATTACAAACATTGTCTATAAGTTGTTTCCAGTCCAATTTATTATCTACTTCTATACCTAAGAATCTAACACTATTAACCTGATACTTAATGGTGATTTTATTTTTTTAAATTATTAAAATTAATATAACATGTCTTATCAAAATTTATTTTCAAATTATAAGAGTCAAGCCAGTTTAAAATTGTCATTAATGTTTTGTTTACGTCCTGTTCGTGTTCATGTATAGTTTTTTTATTATTCGTCACAATTACTGATATGTCGTCAGCGAAGAGTATACTTTTATGTTCAATAAAGTGTGGGAGGTCATTTACATAAAGCAAAAATAGTAGTGGGCCTAGTAAACTGCCCTGTGGGACAACCAATTCGTTTACTTTGAACTCAGACTTACACACTTGGATAATATTGTTTATTTGAAGTATGTCATGATCCAGCTTAAGGCATTTCCTCTGATACCGCTATTCTCCAATTTTATCATCAGTTTTTGACATTTTTGCAAGTGACAAATGGGACTGATGGGAGCCAATGACAAGATACCATTTATCGAAATAAATTGGCTTTGTACCTATTGTTTGACGTTAATGACTGAAAAAATCAGTGCTTACCTACTTTTTTTAAATTTTGTATTATTTTTGTATATTTAGAATTCATTCGAAGTGAGATGACCGTTTTAGTTGACCTACCGTTGGGACTAGCCGATACAGTAACGGCTGTCGAAAGCAAGGTCTAACGGAAATTATTAAATCAACACACTACAGGCAAGGGTTTCATCGGCGGACGCGGAACCTGATAGATTGCCCTCGAACAATTTTGATGGGAGGCCGAACCACAGCCTCTCCATTATTTTCCCGTCAAAGTGATTAAATAAATAGTCCCGCAGCCCAGGTCCCGAGATATTCCGTAATTACGTGGGTTTATTGCCTAGACACGGCGCTGGAATGTTTTGGAAGCGTATTATGCTGTACTGTAGTCGTATAAGCGTCATACGAGCTGGTTATACTAGCGTGCACTTGAACTCAATATTGTGATCTTCCTGCAGTTACGGAGTTACGGTATGTATTATTAGAAGCCGTGTTTTGTTTTAGGTAATTTTCTTCAACGGAATGGTACGTTATGCCAATATTCCGTGGGTTAATTTACAAACTTTGTGTAAATGTTAAACAAGAGAGTAATAAACAATATCTCCTCTTCTCTGGATATGAAGTGTTTTGGTTCAACACGTATCTCTATAGTCAGAATGTGAATGCATTTTATTAAACCTTGCAGCATAGTGTTTTACACAGTTTACAAATTAATAAGTTTTAGGCTGATTGACGATGTCACGGTCACCCGGCATGCGAGGAGATGGGGGCTCGAGTCCCGCCTGAGACATATTTTTTCAAGTTTAAATACTAATATTTTAATTGCAATTAAATAACTTTAATATAATATATAATAATAGGCGGCTTAAAAGACACTGACATCAGATCATAGTTGAAGGATGATCACACGATAAGAAGAGGATGGCGAATTTAAGAACTAATCTTACCTCTCGGAGTTAAAGGTCTTGGGGTTTATAACGTGTAGGTACCTTGTTTTTTCCGTTGCCCCGTTGGTCAAGTGGTTTAAATACCGAACCAAGATCTCAGGGTCCCGGGTTCAATCCCCGGGTCAGGCAACAAAAGTTTCGAATTTTCGAACATTGCTCGGGTTCGTGATCACCAACCCACATTTGGAAAGCGTGGTGATGATCCTTTATTCCCACTAGTTCTGTTGGACAGTTCTGTTGACCGAACTAATGGGATTTTTTTCCCCAGTAATTCTGTAAATAATTAGCTTGGCTTTTAACAGAACTAATGGGAATATTTCTTCTAACTTCTTTTAATAGTGTTCGTGTATAAAATGTACCTTAATAATTACCCTTTTATTTAAAAAATAAAACTTTATAACGGCCATTTCCAATAACCCATCTATCTTCAGTTTTGGCCTGTTATTATGCCTGTACCCATCATTGCTGTGGTGACTTAAATTCAATGATAGAGGCCTCTGCCCTGCAGTGGGATGATAATAGGCCATTACATTACATATTAAATTACCTTGTTTTTCATGAGTTTCTGGCACTGAAACTCATAGAAAAAGGGTGCATGGTATGAGTCCCCAATCAATTAATATGTTAGTGACCATGAACAAGACATACATATAAGTATAAAGTTTAGACGTATCTAGAGCCTTTTTATTTGCTTTGCCAGTTTTAAAGGAAACCTGTGGTGGGTGATTGGTAGGTGTAGGTTAGTAGGATCACTATCTACGTTGTCCATCAGACTGTCTGTCTACTTTAGGACTGCGTTAAGGCTTAAAGATATAAATAAACAGAGACGTTCGTTGCCTTTTTATATAAATTTAAGTATTTATAGATGTATATAAAGAAATCGATCGTTTTAAGTGGGTCTTGAACCCAATCACCCGCCTACCGTTTGTAGCTTGACATCCTATTTACTTTTTTAGCCTTAGGGGTAGAATTTTTTCAACAAAATAATTTGAATGACTAATACTTTTAAAAATAATTATTCAAAATCAAAATATTATTAAATATATCTTAATATACTTAACTATATCATCGCCTGAAAAAAGTAACACCGTCGTCAATCGTAATCACAATATAAAAAGTATTGTAAGATAAGTTTATGAGGTGAAGCTTGTTAGTGGATTTAAAATAGCGATAGTTTTGCACCCTATCTATACTTTCAACAAAAATAAAAAAGGATATTAGCAATTCTCATTTATACTTACAAAAGACACAATAAATCATTGAGTAAACTTAACTAGCACATTCCATGTAACGCAAAATTATCTGCGTGTACAATCAGCTGCAAAAGTACCTATGTATACACTTCTGAGTAATGTTCACTCTTACAAAGACATAAGGTTGGTAAAACGAAAAAGTGTTTACATAATTTTGCAGCTAACTGTACCCTAGTGTCAGCCATATAAAATAAATCACAGCACCTATGTCTTAGTCCGCTAACCCTACTCCTCCTCGCAGTTCCTAATGGTTGCACTCTAGGACATAAATTGTATCCGTTTGCTACTAAATCATTTGTAAATGACATGATTTTAAATTGCACTGAGCTTAAAACATAACTCTTTTAGAAATGTCAGAAAAATGCACACTTTTGTTGGCTAAATGTCGAAGTAAATTATAGCTCTGAATCATTCTTGCGTAAATTCTTTAATGTAAAAAAAGCAAAGCTAAAGCCACTGCAGGGAAAAGGCCTCCATCATTGAATTCAAGTCAACACATCAATGATGGGAACGGTCATAATCTCCACGTTTGCTAAATGCGAGTTAGTGATGACAAACGAGTAACTTTCCAATACTCTTGTTGCCCGACCCGGGATTCGAACCCTAGACCCCGAGATCAGAGCTCGGTATTTAAGACTTAATAAGACCAATGCGGCGTCAATTTGTAATGTTATTTATAAATCACTATCGTCGCTCATTTTCTGACATTTACTAGTCCGGAAATCGAACTAAGAATCTCACCTTAAAAACCACAGATCCAAGGATATTGTCTCAACTTAACTTACAAAGCGTTAAAATTGCCTAAAACACTAATTACACATAATAATTATGTTTTTCAACTGTTTCACGGAAAACATTTCTTAGATTAAACAATTCGACTATGTACTTAGGAGGTGAAATTTATGATCAATACAGAAAATAGCCTTTAATAGGCAGACACATTACAAACCTTCTCATCTAACTTTAGGCTGTATCAATGTTATTAAACATCCATCACAATGTTTGAAATAACGTAATTGGATATTCATTAGGATTAACGGAACATGATCCTTTCTGTTTGAACAGGAACTTGGGTATTATCTGTATAAAAAAGTCAATGTTGTTTTAATAAGCCGAGAACTTTCTTGAGATCGTATTATCGAAGTGTTTGAAAATTATATTTTTGAACAAATGATAGTCGATCATTTGATGATCATCACACATTAAAGTATTTCATTTTAAGTTAACACTGTTCAAGATGATGACACAACATTATAAAAAGAGTTCCGTGAAAAATTGTAGGTACGTAAATCTCAAAAGTTACGAAATATCAATTAATCAACAGCCATTTTCCGTCCACTGCTGGACGGAGGCTTCCTTAAAGTAACGCCACAATTCTATATCCTGGGCTTCTCCTTTCCAGCCGCTGCCAACACTGTTCTGCTAAGAAGGTCATTAGTCGCATCATCTAGTCGAAGGGTGTTCCACAAAACACTTGCCTAAACGCGGTCTCCGGTCATCTAACGCTAACGCTTTATCTGTTATTCTTTCTTCAGCTGACGTGACAAGCCCCACTCACACTTCAACGTGCTAATTCTTCGGGCTTTGTCGATGACTTTCGTCCTCTGACAAATATGCTCGTTTCGTTTGTACCGAGCATAGCCCTCTCTATTTTTTTTTTAAATTAAATTTAGGACCACAAACAAGATCACAATACATAATTTAAAATCTGAAGGAATTAATATACAGATAATAACATTGTGATCTCAGCAACGCTGGTCACTGTATTAAATAAAGGAGTTTTTATATGGATGAAGCTTGTTACAAACATATTATTATCGCAATACTTATGTTATTTTACATAAAAAGAAATGAAAGACTAGTAGTCGCTAAAATTAATTAATCCCTCGATCGTGAGTTATTCCAGACACAATTGAAATCTTTTGTTATCGTGGCACCCAAGTGCCTCCTGGGGGTTGAGGGATTAAAATGCACTTATATTGAGTCCATGACACTACTGCATAAACAGTATTGTCATGCACCCAACCCCATCTACTCAATGACAACCCGTTCAAGTTTATCAACAACCAATTTCTTAAAACTATTTCGCCTACAGGCATTAATATCTATATAATTAAAGATCTCATTGCATGAGTGCATCATACGCAATAATGGACATCGTCGTCCAGCTTTAGTACGACATAACTTATTTGCAAAGAGTTTATGCGAGTGGGCCACGCGCTGATGTGTTCTGGTAGGCACTCGATACATTATTTTCTCAATTATATCCATGCAATCGTACTTATTATGACAAATATCGTAGAATAGCATTGCCTTAAGAAGTGTACGCCTAGATTTTAGAGTGATAATATTATATTTATCCAGAAGTTCGTTGTAAGGTATTTTTTTCTTGGCACATTTGTAATGCATGCATCTGAGAAATTTTTTCTGCACTATTTCCAGACTGTTAATGTACTTTTTATACAGAGGATTCCAAATTGTTACTGCATACTCCAAATGACATTTAATTAGGGATTTATATATCTTGCTTAGCGACTTTGAACTTGTGAACTAGTCCTCCGGTAAGTGTCCATGTTTCCGCAGCGTAGGTTATAAATGCTTGGATGCACTGGAACCTTAGTTTTCAGACATTGTGGCAGGGATGACGTGAAGATCCAAATTTCCCAAATGCTGACTAGCCCAATTGAATCCGCCTATCGGCTTCTTTCTGGAAGTTTTATCTACCTAGCTGGATTACAAGTCACAGGTACACATACTTCTGAACAACGTCGAGTGCCAATTCTCAAACAAACGGGGGCTTCAGAAAGACATGAGTATTGAACATGACTTTCGTCTTGTCCAAGTTCATTTCAAGCCCCACTTGTCAAGAGTTATTGTATTAAGGCTGTACAGCATTTCGGCCAGATCCTAGTACGACTTTGCCATCACGACAATATCATCGGCAAAACGGAGATGTGAGATATTATATTCACCATTTATGTTTCTGCCGCGACCTTTCCAGTCCAGGGTCTTATAACATCCACAAAATATGAGGTCTAGTTTTTTTAATTTTGACGTCATATAACTAGGTTCTGACTGATGACACATTATAATATGGTGTATTATTTGTAAAAATTTTTTGCTTTACTTTTTACAAGTTTCATTGACTGAAGCTTCAAAAAAAAGGCACCAAGCATTTTAGGCAATGGCATTTGGACACAAATAGCTATAACGGTGTCATCATCTTCAGCCCATATCAGCTTACTGCTGGAAATTGCCATGGATTGGCCTAAGGGTGGATTTTTTACTAATGCCGATATGAAGCAGAGTAGAGAGGAACGGACCGCGAATTGACCAGTCACAATGCTTGAAATCCGCTTCGCTCCACTCCGGCCAGCTCCGCATCAATAAACCTACCCTTGATTGGGAGTGTGGGCAATTTTATAGTATGCCAGCACCACACGGCAAATAATATCATTATCGTCTCAGCCAAACTTGTGAAAAGTCGTTGGTTTTCTTAAATAAAAAAAAACAACGCTAACAAGGGGAGATCTATGTGTCCAATACTGCTGTTATAGGCTGGTGATGATGATGAAATATTTCCAAATGTAAAAGTTGTATCTTGAGACTGTTTGACACATAGATTTGACAGTAAAATAAGTTGTTCGAAATAATTGGTGGAGAACAATGTATTTACCGGATAGGTGATAGATTCATTTGACAGTAATAAATGCTTGTAAAAGGGCGCATAGAATAAATTTCATTTAATTGACTTCGCTTTTAAAATGAACGTTACTTTGTTGGCCACGTGCGCTACAATAAATATAGACTTTCAGCTGCCGACAGTTATTTCCGATATTATATCCAAACCTTGTACTAATTTAATCAAATTTAGGCTAGGTTAGGTAATATCAGTATATAAACTTGAAAAATTTTTCAAGTTTATGTACTGATAGGTTACTGATATACTGATACTGATAAGTGCAATTAAGTTGCTAAAATATCAAATAATGTATATAAATAACTGTTTCATCTTAACTGACTGTCAAACATCTGCTAAGATGTTTCTTTCGGGTGTTAAGAGTGCAACTCCTAACATTTGATGAAACAACGCTGGCTTACAGCGTAAGAATATGCTTGAAAAATTCGCGCCATGTCGCAATGTCTCGGTGGCCTAATGGTATGGCGCCCGCCCGGCATGCGAGGAGATGCGGGTTCGAGTCCCGCCTGAGACAAACATTTTCAAGTTTATATACTGATATTATAAGTGCAATTAAGTTGCTAAAATATCAAATAATGTATAGGTTAGGTAATGTTTTTAATGTGGTACGCACGGACGCCGTGGTGGTACGTATTAATTTTTAAATCGTGTTGTTGTTGATCATAGCAACTAATTGCTAATAGTTATGTCACATCTAGGTCCTGATTTCGGCCATTGCATCGCGCTGGCGGGCGACCGACCGAACTTGTACCCACAGTCACGTTCCGTGAATAGAGAGTTCCTGCTATCGATGAAATATATAATATGTTATTGTTTTTTTTTCATTAATAAACTAAGCACTGAACTAAGGATGACTCGGCTGGTGTAGCATGCAAGAAACCCAATAAGTCGTCAATTCAATCCGGTAATTCGTCTGGTCCGGTCAATTCGGTAATTGATCTTTTTAATCGTGCTTTGAAAGGCACTTTAAGTCGCGTCATCTGGCAAAAATGAAATTATAAAAGCATGTTTACAAATGTAACATTCTGGACCTGAAGGTATCAGCTGGGTTGAAAAATTTTGACACTACCTTGATAGATAAGGTATTAGTCCTTTTGCAGCAAAGTATTTCAGACAGCATATTATAGACAGTACCTATAGTTTTGTATTACTACTGTTAATGGTGACTGAACTGATCAACCTATGACCAAATTAAAATCAAATAAACCAACAATTTTGAAATTTCTGCTGAATAACAATTAGATTAGAAAATTTATTTCCAATAAGAACGCTACATAATTTTTATTGGTGTTCAAGCTAATCAGAAAATTTCAATATGTAAGCCTAAGTGTAAGGAGAAAATGGCAGAGAAATTCACACAAAGGAGCGAACAGTACCATAAAATAAAATTATAAAGAAGTACGCTCAGAGAATTTTACTAAATACGAGAGATAAACATATTATAACACATTGATGTGATCACATTCTACGAGGGACAGTTTCATCATAGCTGTTGCAGCCAGTTCTCTCCATACATAAGCATGAAGTTGATTTTCAACTGTAAATATCAATTTCCAGAACTAGTATCCAAAGATTTAAAAAAAAAGATTTAATTTGAAAATTTTTACTGCATATAATTTTTATATCTTCAGTAATATAATGCAAATAAAAACTTTCTAAAACCTAGGTAAAAAACAAAAATATCGATATTATACCATTGTGTGAACATCTCTACTAAACTGCTGACGTCACTATGGTATGAACGAAGCAGGGGTCGGCGGTCGGCGGTCACTCGACCCGCGCCATGTTAGATCCGTATCTTTGGCGCCATAACTCCCAGCTAGTACGGATTGCATTCGAATTGCACTCGCGATTTAGTTAATTAACACTAGAGCCTCAGACCAGAGCTAGGAGTAGTGGTGCCGTATTGAATCTTGGAATGCTTATATCAGACTGATTAGTACATAGTAGAGCGTGAAACAAAAACGGTATTAAGTAAAATAATGTACTAATATTCTAGTCCCCCGAATTAATTTGCTCCTCTTAAATTCGGATACTAAATAGCCTATGTTTCTTCTTATACCTCCAAAAATATGTGTACAAAGTTTCATGATGATCGGTATAGTAGGTTTTGCGTAAAAGCGTAACAAACAAACATTCATTTACATTTATAATATATTAATACAGATTTAGCAATCCCAGTTTCAAAACGATAGCCCCTTTTTTTAAACTTCATTTTAAATCTTGAGTCAATTTCAAAACTAAGTAAAGGGAAAGTAGATAGGCTTTTTCTGTTTTCATTCGCGATTGGCGTTGATGTATTTACCATACGCCTACGGTAAACTAAAAAGCAAAGTCACTTAGATACAAAACTTCTACCTCGTTGTACGTACAGGTTCGAACCCACTGTTATTATCACATGTAATTTTTAATGATATTCTATGAAATCCTTTAAATTTTAGACTGTAATTAAATAGTGTTGCTTTACATTAAAACACTAAAAAGAATAAAACTTTACTTTCACAAAATAATACCAACGAAAATCATGAACCTTATTTTGCTTATTCAAATTTAAATAGGAGATATCAAGAAAATAAAGCCATGAAATAATTTAAGGAATACTGGAAGACTATTTAGCCCCTTGACAGATAATAGCCAGGTATCAAGTTAAAAGGGAACAAAGTAAAATCTTACATCTCAAGGAGCTATATTGAATTACTAACTCACGGGTCAGCAGCACTCACTAAATAGGTTATCTTTGTACTAAGTAAGGCTTATATAACATTTTGTCATATTAAACCACAAATATCTTAATTAAATAAGCTTATAACTAGGTACAAAGTTGAATAACATTGACACCTAGTTAGCATATTAATATAATTTGTGTAACAGATTCGTTAATCCATCTGATCTTTATTAATTTAAATGGTAAATGGTAGGTAATGTTGTGATATGGCATTGCTGATGTTAATTTTACTAGAGAGTATCTAGGTTTATTTTATATGTATTTATCCCTCTTAAGGTAGACTTCGGAGCAATGCGGCTTGCGGCTTGCGTCGTGCGACATGCGACACTTGCGGCCCACGCGGCCAAGAGTGTATGAAACCCTTTCCGACCGACGCATGCGGCCGCGACGCTTCGCTCGGAAAGGGTTTCATACACTCCTTTAATTCAAAGTACGGCCGCATGGCCGCGTGGGCCGCAAGTGTCGCATGTCGCACGACGCAAGCCGCAAGCCGCATTGCTCCGAAGTCTACCTTTAAAGCATTAAGCATACCTTAGCTAAGGCCTTATCGACAAGATGTCATCGATAGTGTCAATCAATGAAACGTCAAAACTGAGGATACAATTAGTTGATATTCACGTATTTGTTAAATTTTTAAATGTGATTCTTATGTATTCAGATCCTTAATATAATGAAATGCATCGTTGAGTTGTGTATATATCTTGTAAAAATTGTAGAACACCGCATTGAAATCGCAACTCATAGTTGCGATTTTACTTACGCGTGAAGTGAACCATTTTGTAGGTTTATTTAAAAAAATATTTAATGCAAGTACTGTACTAGTACAACTAAATTATTTCTTATAAATACTATTTTAATGTATGAAACTGGATTTAGCCAAAACTAGAGGCAATTTTTCGTCGCACGTATTTGACACTAGGCCAATATACAGGCCAAGCCAATACATGAGTGGTCTTGTATGTCTATCCCGTTTTCAGGCATATGACTCTTCTATTATCCATCTCTTACCATTGTTAATCTATCAACAGTATATTAAATCTATAGTAAGGATTTTTGGAATACCTATAACGGCTGGTCCCAATAATCTATCTATCGCCAGTTTTGACATTTCGGAGATAGGAACCAGTTACTATCTCTGATTTTTCCGTCCAGAGAAACACAGACAGAAGTTGTTTTCTATCTCCGATATGCCAAAACTGAAGATAGGTTATTAGAACCGCCCGTCAATCTGTCAATCCAGTGAGCCCAGCGGTGCTTCCAGTTGACAGTTTTGTTTGTAGTCACGTGAGTGCAAATATTGCTTCACAAATCGGTCCAGGTGACTGGTGACTCTTTATTTTTTGCGAACCCCCACTTAGGACTCTTCTGTCTTACATAATAAGCTGTTACAACACTCACACTCTGATTCAGAATGACTTTTAATATTGCTCTCGTGCGATTCAACGACACAATCACACTAAAAGCATCGCATCTATTGTTAAAACTCACGGTATGTTTGACTTGGTGTCCTTTGTGGCCAGGGCCGTATTGGACTTCTGTAAAGGCTTATGCAGCGTGTAGGCAATAATATTACGCGACTTTAAGCGCGCTGACTGAGAGCGTTTTTCAGCTGCTAAAAATAGTGCAGTTTGCATGCGACATTGCGACTAGCGATAATCGATCACTCCCAACTCGACCGATGCGAGTCATAATTTGCTATTCACACTCATGCAAGTAAACTGAACATAGCTGCCTCTTTGTTTGTAAATATATATATTGTTATAACTTAGACTTTAGTCCCTTTTTAGATTTGACTAATTAGCTTTTGGGAATTAAGGGGTTCAACTTCAAAAAAAGGCGAAAGTACTCAACTTGACGAAATCTTGTATGATTTTTATTTCTTTTTCTTCTTCTTATCTCAAGGATGATGTTCTGGTGTCAGAGTTTTCCAATCTGCCTATTGCAGCAGGCCTCTGACTTGTCATTTTTTTACGACTTCCAACAAGCCCATACCAATAGTGGAATAAGCTATAATAGAGTAACACTATAAGATAGGAACAAATTATACTAACATTTAATATTGGAATTGGAGCCTAAGCTAGGGTTATTCTGATTATTGACGAACGACAATGACTGAACAATGGAAATCAAGGTGAACAGGTTATATGGGTACTACATGAACATCTATTTTAAGCTTCTAATTGAAGAAACACACTTATGAAATTAAGGAAAGACTGTAAAATTACTTTGAAACCCCACAAGAGGAAACACGTTTCGACGTTGTAACGCTAACGTAAAATAAATTAATGTAATTGTGTCACAGCTAAGTGAATTACTCAGTTAGATTAAGGTACAACTAAGAACTACTAACATCCTAATTAATGTCTCATGATAGAAATCCGCTTATTTGAAATATGTACCTTTCAAATAAGCTTATTTGAAATTATTTTCCGCAAAAAAATTACCATATTTTTCTCAAAACAATTAGGTCCCTTTTCTTGATGTTACTTAAAGTACTTAGTACCTTATTTGGTGAATTCAAATTCAAGTCTCATACGGCCCTGTTGCCAGCCCTTATAGCAACGAACGAAAGTTGAATGTCAAGAAGCAAGCATAGCAACGTTAGGCTAGAAAGTAATAAAATTAACTTCCGTTTTGAGGACACGATGGTGAACGATTGGTATAGAAGGTGAATGAAATTAATATCGACCTCAATATGTACGGTCAGCGTAAAAAGTCTCTTGATATTTCAAACTCCACTGACCTGAGAAAATGTTTAGTCAAATAAAACCCGTACATTTACAAAAGTAACCCTACATAATACAAAGGTTCTAGCCAAGCTCAAATTGTATTTATGCTCGTTATAACAAATTGTGACAAATATGGAAAAGAAGTTACATAAGAGAAAATCCAAATAGTTTACCAGCATTCTTGTCTTATGGGTGTCGTATAGGAACCGGCTAAAAGAGTAGGTATTGCCAGAAAATAACAATCTGTGATCGCCAACTCAAGCGTGGCGATAATGGCAAAATCCTTATATTGCAAAGGCCAGCAGAGGACGGGAATATAGTGATAGTATGATGATATAGTGTTGAGCAAGGGCTCAAGAGTTCCAAACACCCTCATGAAAGAAACAGCATTCTTTGATAGGTATATTTTGATTCCTCTAGAACTTTAAACCCACCGACTGTACAAGAGTGTATTAAATTATTATTACGTAGGTAGTTATACTTTGGAGTTCCTGCAAAATGTACTCATGTGGTTTATCTATTTCACCGATGAGATTGAAACATGAGAAACTTTTGCTTTTCTGACATCTACCATGCACTAATACATTCGGCACTGTTGCAATTGTTATGGCTAACAGAAGTTCCCAAAGAAACGGAATAAATGAGTTATTCTATGATGTAAAAGTAAAGAAGTAACTAAGTGCCCCGTTGGTCTAGTGGTATATAACTACGGCTAAGACCTCGGAGTCCCAGGTTCGATCTCCGGGTCGGACAACAAAAAGTTTCGAATTTTCGAACATTGCTCGGGTTTGTAATTACCAACCAGTATTTGGCAAGCGTGGTAATTATGCCTGTACCCATTATTGCTATGGTAACTTAAATTCAATGATATAGCTCTGTGATTTGCAGTGGGATGATTTTGGTCCAAAATATAGAGATAGGAAACTTTTAAGAAACTAATTTGGATCTTTTAAGAAATGTTGGTAGCGTAGTTTAATGGAAGCATTCGTGTAATGATTACCAAAGTTAAGGAGATCCCGAGAAAAGTTCACGAGTAGTTTTTGAAAAAAGTCTGTGCTCCAATTTAAAGTAAGTACCTAACGTAAAATAAGGTAAAATTGTGTAACATTTAATCCACCGTTTGTAAATGTGATTATGATTGTACAGTTAAACATTCTATGTATAACTAATCGACGTAATAAGCAATATCCGAATCATTCAAGACAGTATAATAATATTCAGAGCTTGCGTGTTCAATTACATTTTCGTTACAAGCTTGGAATATCGATTTCAGATATAGTATATATCTACATATAGTATCTACATAATATTACTACAATATCTGATTATGATAACAATATTTATACCTATAATCCTCGTTTATTACATTCTTACGGATTTAGTTACACACATAAGACTTTTTATTGAAAAAAAAACTAAATAACCGAATCATTACATTGTATAGGTTTTCATATTTTAATGTTGAATTTAAAATGGTATTCTAAAAGTATCTGTCAGAAAATAATTTCACGGCTTAAATTACTTCGCAGTAACTCTTCAAACACAAATAGCCACATTAGAAAGACTTGTTTAAAGCTTACGTAATATTTCTAACATAGCTGGGCATTAACTCGTTAATCCGTTAATGAACGAAGTTAACATTTTGATTAACGGATTAACTTTTAAATTAACTATGTTAACGGACACGTTAACTTCAGTTAATATGCGGAAGTCCGTTAATCGTTAAGGCGGTGTAGTTCCAAGATGCAGCGTTTTTTAGTTTTTAAAACCAATTTTTAAACTAGAAAACAGCGTCTTAAACTCTGAAAAAATGTATTAGCTGAAATTCTGTTCTAGTCACAGTCGCTAACGGTTACACGATTTGATTAACTTGGCACGATTTGATTAAAATACTGCTATACCCTCAAGCGCTGCAGTTGAATGTCTTTTTTCCACGGGTAAAGACATTTTAACACCAAAACGAGCCTCGCTTTCAGACGATAACTTCAACATGTTAATGTTCCTGAAGGAATATGCCCTAAATATACCTTATGCCCGGCGATTAAATTACACATTTGAATTATACAAGTACTTTGTTTTTACTTTGTTCCTAACCTGTTAACTTCCAGAACCTAAACTAACAGGTTTCATAAGTTCTCTAACGCAACGATATAAAAATGCAATTTTACACATATTAACAGATTAACGATAACTCGCGTTAATTCTTCCGAAATGTAACGCTTTAACGTTTAACGAAGCTAACTTTTTTTGTAGCGGACTAACGATTAACGAAGTTAACTATTGATTATGAACGGTGCCCAGCTATGATTTCTAACTCATTGATTCTGGATTGATGTCATAAACAAATAACAGAGCAAAAGAAAAATATCAGCATAATTGTAAACATTTACAATATTTTTCAATTATAAGAATTGTAAGTTTTTGTATCATTACTGTAAATACATATTTACAACTTCAAATTATGTAATAAGAAATTTAAAATGTAAATTTTGTATGCCATTTGAACTCGGTATAATTTTTTTTAAATGTTAATAACGTTTAGATTTAACTCAAAAATTAAATGTAATTGCTGGTTTTAAAGTCACTTTATTAACTATGTTGCTAGTGTAAATATAAAATACGAATCTTTAAATAGCATCACCTAAAGCAATCAACTTTTTTATTTAGGAATATTTTCAGATATTTGCTTGTTTAGTTACAATAAAACGTGAGATTGGTTCAACTTAACGAAAGCACCTGGCACGGTCACGTACTCCCGAAGAATTCCTTTCATTAAACTCACACACGGTAACCTGAAGGAAAGGCCCTCAAAATTTAAATGAAAATATTTGGAAGATTTATTGCCGCGTTGATTAAGAAAACCACATTTAACATGAGACGAATGGAATTATGTGCAGTGGGTTCAAAATCTTATTTTCTTGATGTATCAGTAATGAAACATTCTTTGGTAATATACAGGATGGTTCAAAAGGTGATGTCTAAAACATTTTTTTTGCATTCCTTACATCCATGGCTATCCAAATATACCCTATATACTCGTATTATGTTACCCGATTTTTCTTAGTTTTCGAGACATACATTTTTTTCATAAATTTTCAGAATTTTCGGTGTAATTAGTTTTAAAAAATGGTGTCTTCACTTTTTATTACGTTATTATGACGGACTTTTTTGTGCAGTATGATCCTAATAAATTAAACTTGCTTAGACAAAATTATCAGCTAGCTAAGCCTAACGAAAGTTTCCGAAATAATTACCGGAAGTCAATAATTTCCGTTCAAGCTAGTCAGAGCTTAATTTTGAACTGTGAATTAAAAAAAATTTTTGAAATGATCTAAGAAACTGTGAAACCACTTTTTTTAATTTACAGTACGGCCTATTCAGGTAACATATGGGAATAGGGTATATTTAGATAGCCCTGGATGTAAGGAATCCAAAAAAAATTTTGGTTGTTACCGTTTTGACCATCCTGTATAAATGTCGCAGCCATCTAGTTAAACCAGCCAGCCAATTTGACGCCTAGGCCGCTTATTAAACGCTGGCATTCAATTAAATCACTAGGCTAATGGTTAATGGAACTTGAATCACTCAACGTTTGACAACTTGACTGGCAAAGACTCAGCCTAGTGATTCAAATTTAGTTCAGTTTTTTACTGTAGCAGAGCAAAGTGTATTATTTTTGCACTACATTTTTAAATGAAAATTTACGTAATATACGAGTATTTTGAAATTCATATAAAACATGGAGGTGGAAAATAATACGAGTTTTTACTAGACATTTAAGTCGAAATATTAGCAATATGAACTTCAACGCCAAGTTTACTGTTATTATTAATTAAATTATGCGTTTCATTAAAGTTTACTTGGTTTCGCGTTATTTTTAAAATTATGCGTAGTAAACTAGTGTTAATAATTTAAGGATTTCAAAGAAAACCTAATTTAACTACATGACTACACAACGTTTAGTCGTCTGGTTAAACGTTGCGGTCATTTGATTGGCTGGTTGTTTTTAAGCTATTTAATTGGACGCCGGCATTTAGTCAAGAAATTCCTGATTAAGCTAGTTGGCTGCGACATATCTTCTGAACCATAACAGTCTAAACAGTCAGGAGATTCTATTTTCCTTATCAAGAAGGGAAAGCTGTTAAAAGAGACATGTCCTGATGGCAGCCTAAACGCTGTTATAATGTAATTGTCTACTCATATTGGTATTATCTACCCAAGGGGTACTTGGTGGCTCCGTTTGAATAGTCTGTAACCATATTTCCTAACTATGTGAGCGGTCATTAAAGTACTTGCGCCATGGTTAGGCGTCGGATAACCCCACCTACCAATCCCACCATACATCGAGCCATACATTCTGAAGTCAGTTAGGATGAGAAAATTACGGCCATTTGGAAACCGTATATAAGAAAGTGCTTCACTGATGGCTATCACCTCTGCGTACATAATGGAAATTCCTGTTTTTTTAAGTGAGCACTTCGTACTCTTCTTACGATCCCTAGTTAGAGAATTAGAAGAAGTGGTGCTATTTTATGTTAGGCCGCAACATACAACACTTTTACTTATACTTTTCCACGGTTGTTATATTACAATGTTGTTATGTGGTCCTTTTGTGTACTCAAACAGATGTTCAGTCAACTCATATGTTATTAGATATGTCATGTAGTTGTTTAACATTAACATTTTAACAACAAGCCAATTTGAGGTAACAATCCAATTAGGGAATTCGAGTTTCCTTTTTTATTAATATAAAAGCTAAGTACTTTTTCCCAATAGATTCTGTGAGTCCTCATTAAGTGCTGTAATGTGATCTCTTTGGTATCTACTTACATTGTAACGTAAGTGTTATGTCACAAGGGTATCATTGAATTTTATTGGATAACGTCTTTTATTGTTACTGTTACAGGCCTTAATGTTCACGATAAACCAATAGTTAACTAATTTTGTTTATACGTAACTATACATTTTCATCAATGAAATTTGATAGAAAATTTGGCATAATTATGACAAAAACGATAGAATAGTAGAGCAGAGATAGAGAACCTTTAATTTAATACAAAAAAAAATTTGGGCCCTCAGCCACAAATTTTCTAATCTGGGTATTTCCAATAATAAAAAAAAATTATAGACGACTAGCCTGAACAGTTTTCTCAAAAAAAAACCCATAAAGCACATAAAGTATTGATGTAGTTCTATGACAAACACGCTAGCTTATTTACCTAATTTTTCGTTTAATCAAATATAAATAAATGGGTATTATTATGAAAGACTTTTGCTTTGCTACTCGTACCTTTGAAGGGTTAACTCAATTTATATAATTGGTAAGACTAACTCGAAAAGTAATTAAATTGGGATATTGTTTTCAGATGGACTGATATGAGTACAAACGACCCTTTATCCTCTGATAACATGCCAAGGGTATCACATAAGCTAATTTAATATGTAAAATATCATCATATGAATTCTAATGTTCGAATTAGACTTTGCTATCTCTCATGTAGTATACTTTTCACTGACGTAGTTAAAAAGTGGTTCTCATTTCAACGCGTCTATATTATTATGACTAGCTTTTTGCCTGCGGCTCTGCCCGTGTGAACTACAAGTTATATTGCCCAGGCGGACACCTATGCCCAACGGTGGAATACAAAATAGCCTATGTACTTTATCATATTTATACCAAATTGCATCAAAATGAGTTTAATACTTGAGGCGTGGAAGCGTAACAGACTGGCAGAGTTACTTTCGTACTTATAATATTTGTGAGGATTCTTTTAAAAACGTTTTTCGTGTCGTGTGGTGCCAGCACTTAAAAACAATAGCACCATCTCAATAATCGTAGAAAACTTAAGTTCTAGTACTGCCAAAAGATCGCCAACCGGCCTGCCAAACGACTATAACAGAATTGTCCTTTTTTTGGACAGGCCTGTGTAAAGCCGTAACTGTCAGACTGATGATTATGATGATGATTTAGATGAACATAGATTTTTAAACTAAGTATATCTTTTCGGGATAACAACTTAACTTCCCTTTCGAAATCATCATTCGGCAACTTGCCCACGCTGTACAAGTTGGATCTGTCTCGCAACATGATATCGTCTGTCGCGCAACTTGCCTTCAACGGGCTGCAACAGTTGCTCGATTTGTCTCTGAGTCAGAATCTGTTGGAGAGGATACCTAATGAAGCGTTCAAAAGCTTGGTCGCTTTGAGGTGGGTTAAATATGTATTTATCTACAGCTACGCTAATATTATAAAGAGGAAAGATTTGTATTTTTGTGTGTGTATGTAAAAAACTACTGTGCCGATTCCGAAAATTCTTTCACCA
The DNA here is from genome assembly GCA_949315895.1 of Anania crocealis. Taxonomy (NCBI): domain Eukaryota; kingdom Metazoa; phylum Arthropoda; class Insecta; order Lepidoptera; family Crambidae; genus Anania; species Anania crocealis. Next base: position 8,487,509 of record OX438856.1, read on the forward strand.
TTGGAAAGCTACATTCACCCTGAGTGACATAGACTATATTTATTGCTAGAAAAGATTAAGGATCCTTACGAAAACTTAACGGGTCCACCCGTGCAATGCTGGGACGGGTTCGCTAGTTATAGTATATAGGCATACCTATATACTATAACTATTTATATTAGATTAAAATATCTTAAAAGTAATACATAGAAGTGTCATGTAGTACAGTAAAGCAACGGACTTTAAGCATCCCACTGCAAGCCTCAATCATTTAATTGAAGACTATAATTCAATGATGGCATTAATGAAAATTTTAAATTATGTGTAACACAACATCCTAAAAGGAGATGTCCCAAATTGTATGGAGGCTAGGCCCAGAACCTGTAGACATTGCCAAAAGATCGGGCGATATACCAAGAACAATTTGGTATTATCAAAATTCTTTAAAATGGCTTCGTTTAATGGCTTAAACAAAAATAAACTTTTTAGAATAGCAATACTAAACAACAAAAACTATCATGGCGGAAGATGACACTTTGATGACATCTGTCAGTATTTATGACCACGCGTAACTTTTAGTCGGTTAATATAACAGTTTTTTTAGATGTTGTTATGCTTACTCGGTTTTTTTTCTAACTTACTGATTAAAATCTTTGGTTTTATATTGGTAATAGCAACACCATAACTTCTACTTATACCAGCAGAGCTGTGTGTTCGAGTCCTAAAACAGTAAAAATGTTCATTCAAGCAACATATTATTGAAAAACAGTTTAGAAACGTACGCTTAGGTATAATAAGCCATGTAAATTATTGAACTAAAATGTTATACCGTGACATGTCTTCAATAAAAATTATGCCGCATTGGAATAAAGTCACGTGCATCGTTTTTCTTATTATCAAGTAGTACGTGCCTTCGCCCTAAACTGGGGCGACTAGAGTCCCCTTCTCGATTAGATCGATGCGACTTTTTGTCGACGAAATCGTAAGATCCCTGGTAACCCCCTCTTTGGGCTTTGGCAGAATGTAAAGTCAAGAAGCCAATATAATTAGGCTCTTACCTTAGTCTTAAAATCTGTCATAACTTTATTTCTTGAGAATAACTTTGACTAGAAGTATTGATGTTCATTGTGATTAAAAAACCGGGAAAATGATAGGTGACTTCTGTATAAGTTTGTATATAATGTTAACCACTTACGGCCGGTCCCAATAATCCACAATAATCTATCTATCTTCAGTTTTGGCATATCGGAGATAGAAAACATCTTCTGTCTCTGATTTTGCCGTCTAAAGAAACAAAGACAGAAGTTGTTTTCTATCTCCGATATGCCAAAACTGAAGATAGATAGGTTATTAGGACCTGCTGTTAGTGATGAAAAAGAAGACTGTATTTTTACATTAAATTGTACTGTTTTTCAGCTTCAAGGAACTGCAGACAAGTATGGTTTTAATTTCTAAACACGTCCCTGAGATAAAGGGTCTTCCTAACATACGGACGGACAACGAAGTGATAAAAATAGTATCTTTAAATAAAGTACAGACTGGTTATTCATTTTATGGCACGGTATCCTAAAAATGATTTCGTTTAGCTAGATAATTATGTTATAATACGAGTACAAATTTAATAATAATATTTATGTATTATGTTTGTATTATGGTGTTTTAAAATTCACTTTTAATATATGTCATTTTTATTTTATTTTTTATAACAGTTATATTATTGATTTCTTATAATAAGAGTACTTTCAAGAATAGTGTGATTTAAGAGGATTGAGCACTAGAGCCTCAGACCAGAGCTAGGAGTAGTGGTGCCGTATTGAATCTTGGAATGCTTATATCAGACTGATTAGTACATAGTAGAGCGTGAACAAAAACGGTATTAAGTAAAATAATGTACTAATATTCTAGTCCCCCGAATTAATTTGCTCCTCTTAAATTCGGATACTAAATAGCCTATGTTTCTTCTTATACCTCCAAAAATATGTGTACAAAGTTTCATGATGATCGGTATAGTAGGTTTTGCGTAAAAGCGTAACAAACAAACATTCATTTACATTTATAATATATTAATACGGATTTAGCAATCCCAGTTTCAAAACGATAGCCCCTTTTTTTAAACTTCATTTTAAATCTTGAGTCAATTTCAAAACTAAGTAAAGGGAAAGTAGATAGGCTTTTTCTGTTTTCATTCGCGATTGGCGTTGATGTATTTACCATACGCCTACGGTAAACTAAAAAGCAAAGTCACTTAGATACAAAACTTCTACCTCGTTGTACGTACAGGTTCGAACCCACTGTTATTATCACATTTAATTTTTAATGATATTCTATGAAATCTTTTAAATTTTAGACTGTAATTAAATAGTGTTGCTTTACATTAAAACACTAAAAAGAATAAAACTTTACTTTCACAAAATAATACCAACGAAAATCATGAACCTTATTTTGCTTATTCAAATTTAAATAGGAGATATCAAGAAAATAAAGCCATGAAATAATTTAAGGAATACTGGAAGACTATTTAGCCCCTTGACAGATAATAGCCAGGTATCAAGTTAAAAGGGAACAAAGTAAAATCTTACATCTCAAGGAGCTATATTGAATTACTAACTCACGGGTCAGCAGCACTCACTAAATAGGTCATCTTTGTACTAAGTAAGGCTTATATAACATTTTGTCATATTAAACCACAAATATCTTAATTAAATAAGCTTATAACTAGGTACAAAATTTAATAACATTGACACCTAGTTAGCATATTAATATAATTTGTGTAACAGATTCGTTAATCCATCTGATCTTTATTAATTTAAATGGTAAATGGTAGGTAATGTTGTGATATGGCATTGCTGATGTTAATTTTACGAGAGAGTATCTAGGTTTATTTTATATGTATTTATCCCTCTTAAGGTAGACTTCGGAGCAATGCGGCTTGCGGCTTGCGTCGTGCGACATGCGACACTTCGGAAAGGGTTTCATACACTCCTTTAATTCAAAGTACGGCCGCATGGCCGCGTGGGCCGCAAGTGTCGCATGTCGCACGACGCAAGCCGCAAGCCGCATTGCTCCGAAGTCTACCTTTAAAGCATTAAGCATACCTTAGCTAAGGCCTTATCGACAAGATGTCATCGATAGTGTCAATCAATGAAACGTCAAAACTGAGGATACAATTAGTTGATATTCACGTATTTGTTAAATTTTTAAATGTGATTCTTATGTATTCAGATCCTTAATATAATGAAATGCATCGTTGAGTTGTGTATAAAACTCTTGTAAAAATTGTAGAACACCGCATTGAAATCGCAACTCTTAGTTGCGATTTTACTTACGCGTGAAGTGAACCATTTTGTAGGTTTATTTAAAAAATGATTTAATGCAAGTACTGTACTAGTACAATTAAATTATTTCTTATAAATACTATTTTAATGTATGAAACTGGATTTAGCCAAAACTAGAGGCAATTTTTCGTCGCACGTATTTGACACTAGGCCAATATACAGGCCAAGCCAATACATGAGTGGTCTTGTATGTCTATCCCGTTTTCTGGCATATGACTCTTCTATTATCCATCTCTTACCATTTTTAATCTATCAACAGTATATTAAATCTATAGTAAGGATTTTTGGAATACCTATAACGGCTGGTCCCAATAATCTATCTATCGCCAGTTTTGACATTTCGGAGATAGGAACCAGTTTCTATCTCTGATTTTTCCGTCCAGAGAAACATAGACAGAAGTTGTTTTCTATCTCCGATATGCCAAAACTGAAGATAGGTTATTAGAACCGCCCGTCAACCTGTCAGTCCAGTGAGACCAGCGGTGCTTCCAGTTGACAGTTTTGTTTGTAGTCACGTGAGTGCAAATATTGCTTCACAAATCGGTCCAGGTGACTGGTGACTCTTTATTTTTTGCGAACACCCACTTAGGACTCTTCTGTCTTACATAATAAGCTGTTACAACACTCACACTCTGATTCAGAATGACTTTTAATATTGCTCTCGTGCGATTCAACGACACAATCACACTAAAAGCATCGCATCTATTGTTAAAACTCACGGTATGTTTGACTTGGTGTCCTTTGTGGCCAGGGCCGTATTGGACTTCTGTAAAGGCTTATGCAGCGTGTAGGCAATAATATTACGCGACTTTAAGCGCGCTGACTGAGAGCGATTTTCAGCTGCTAAAAATAGTGCAGTGTGCATGCGACATTGCGACTAGCGATAATCGATCACTCCCAACTCGACCGATGCGAGTCATAATTTGCTATTCACACTCATGCAAGTAAACTGAACATAGCTGCCTCTTTGTTTGTAAATATATATATTGTTATAACTTAGACTTTAGTCCCTTTTTAGATTTGACTAATTAGCTTTTGGGAATTAAGGGGTTCAACTTCAAAAAAAGGCGAAAGTACTCAACTTGACGAAATCTTGTATGATTTTTATTTCTTTTTCTTCTTCTTATCTCAAGGATGATGTTCTGGTGTCAGAGTTTTCCAATCTGCCTATTGCAGCAGGCCTCTGACTTGTCATTTTTTTACGACTTCCAACAAGCCCATACCAATAGTGGAATAAGCTATAATAGAGTAACACTATAAGATAGGAACAAATTATACTAACATTTAATATTGGAATTGGAGCCTTTGCTAGGGTTATTCTGATTATTGACGAACGACAATGACTGAACAATGGAAATCAAGGTGAACAGGTTATATGGGTACTACATAAACATCTATTTTAAGCTTCTAATTGAAGAAACACACTTATGAAATTAAGGAAAGACTGTAAAATTACTTTGAAACCCCACAAGAGGAAACACGTTTCAACGTTGTAACGCTAACGTAAAATAAATTAATGTAATTGTGTCACAGCTAAGTGAATTACTCAGTTAGATTAAGGTACAACTAAGAACTACTAACATCCTAATTAATGTCTCATGAAAGAAATCCGCTTATTTGAAATTTGTACCAGTGTACCTACCTACTTATTTGAAATTATTTTCCGCAAAAAAATTACCATATTTTTCTAAAAACAATTAGGTCCCTTTTCTTGATGTTACTTAAAGTACTTAGTACCTTATTTGGTGAATTCAAATTCAAGTCTCATACGGCCCTGTTGCCAGCCCTTATAGCAACGAACGAAAGTTGAATGTCAAGAAGCAAGCATAGCAACGTTAGGCTAGAAAGTAATAAAATTATCTTCCGTTTTGAGGACACGATGGTGAACGATTGGGATAGAAGGTGAATGAAATTAATATCGACCTCAATATGTACGGTCAGCGTAAAAAGTCTCTTGATATTTCAAACTCCACTGACCTGAGAAAATGTTTAGTCAAATAAAACCCGTACATTTACAAAAGTAACCCTACGTAATACAAAGGTTCTAGCCAAGCTCAAATTGTATTTATGCTCGTTATAACAAATTGTGACAAATATGGAAAAGAAGTTACATAAGAGAAAATCCAAATAGTTTACCAGCATTCTTGTCTCATGGGTGTCGTATAGGAACCGGCTAAAAGAGTAGGTATTGCCAGAAAATAACAATCTGTGATCGCCAACTCCAGCGTGGCGATAATGGCAAAATCCTTATATTGCAAAGGCCAGCAGAGGACGGGAATATAGTGATAGTATGATGATATAGTGTTGAGCAAGGGCTCAAGAGTTCCAAACACCCTCATGAAAGAAACAGCATTCTTTGATAGGTATATTTTGATTCCTCTAGAACTTTAAACCCACCGACTGTACAAGAGTGTATTAAATTATTATTACGTAGGTAGTTATACTTTGGAGTTCCTGCAAAATGTACTCATGTGGTTTATCTATTTCACCGATGAGATTGAAACAATGGAAACTTTTGCTTTTCTGACATCTACCATGCACTAATACATTCGGCACTGTTGCAATTGTTATGGCTAACAGAAGTTCCCAAAGAAACGGAATAAATGAGTTATTCTATGATGTAAAAGAAAAGAAGTAACTAAGTGCCCCGTTGGTCTAATGGTTTAAATCTAGTGGTATATAACTACGGCTAAGACCTCGGAGTCCCAGGTTCGATCTCCGGGTCGGACAACAAAAAGTTTCGAATTTTCGAACATTGCTCGGGTTTGTAATTACCAACCAGTATTTGGCAAGCGTGGTAATTATGCCTGTACCCATTATTGCTATGGTAACTTAAATTCAATGATATAGCTCTGTGATTTGCAGTGGGATGATTTTGGTCCAAAATATAGAGATAGGAAACTTTTAAGAAACTAATTTGGATCTTTTAAGAAATGTTGGTAGCGTAGTTTAATGGAAGCATTCGTGTAATGATTACCAAAGTTAAGGAGATCCCAAGAAAAGTTCACGAGTAGTTTTTGAAAAAACTCTGTGCTCCAATTTAAAGTAAGTACCTAACGTAAAATAAGGTAAAATTGTGTAACATTTAATCCACCGTTTGTAAATGTGATTATGATTGTACAGTTAAACATTCTATGTATAACTAATCGACGTAATAAGCAATATCCGAATCATTCAAGACAGTATAATAATATTCAGAGCTTGCGTGTTCAATTACATCTTCGTTACAAGCTTGGAATATCGATTTCAGATATAGTATATATCTACATATAGTATCTACATAATATTACTACAATATCTGATTATGATAACAATATTTATACCTATAATCCTCGTTTATTACATTCTTACGGATTTAGTTACACACATAAGACTTTTTATTGAAAAAAAAACTAAATGACCGAATCATTACATTGTATAGGTTTTCATATTTTAATGTTGAATTTAAAATGGTATTCTAAAAGTATCTGTCAGAAAATAATTTCACGGCTTAAATTACTTCGCAGTAACTCTTCAAACACAAATAGCCACATTAGAAAGACTTGTTTAAAGCTTACGTAATATTTCTAACATAGCTGGGCATTAACTCGTTAATCCGTTAATTAACGAAGTTAACATTTTGATTAACGGATTAACTTTTAAATTAACTATGTTAACGGACACGTTAACTTCACTTAATATGCGGAAGTCCGTTAATCGTTAAGGCGGTGTAGTTCCAAGATGCAGCGTTTTTTAGTTTTTAAAACCAATTTTTAAACTAGAAAACAGCGTCTTAAACTCTGAAAAAATGTATTAGCTGAAAATCTGTTCTAGTCACAGTCGCTAACGGTTACACGATTTGATTAACTTGGCACGATTTGATTAAAATACTGCTATACCCTCAAGCGCTGCAGTTGAATGTCTTTTTTCCACGGGTAAAGACATTTTAACACCAAAACGAGCCTTGCTTTCAGACGATAACTTCAACATGTTAATGTTCCTGAAGGAATATGCCCTAAATATACCTTATGCCCGACGATTAAATTACACATTTGAATTATACAAGTACTTTGTTTTTACTTTGTTCCTAACCTGTTAACTTCCAGAACCTAAACTAACAGGTTTCATAAGTTCTCTAACGCAACGATATAAAAATGCAATTTTACACATATCAACAGATTAACGATAACTCGCGTTAATTCTTCCGAAATGTAACGCTTTAACGTTTAACGAAGCTAACTTTTTTTGTAGCGGACTAACGATTAACGAAGTTAACTATTTGATGAACGGTGCCCAGCTATGATTTCTAACTCATTGATTCTGGATTGATGTCATAAACAAATAACAGAGCAAAAGAAAAATATCAGCATAATTGTAAACATTTACAATATTTTTCAATTATGAGAATTGTAAGTTTTTGTATCATTACTGTAAATACATATTTACAACTTCAAATTATGTAATAAGAAATTTAAAATGTAAATTTTGTATGCCATTTGAACTCGGTATAATTTTTTTTAAATGTTAATAACGTTTAGATTTAACTCAAAAATTAAATGTAATTGCTGGTTTTAAAGTCACTTTATTAACTATGTTGCTAGTGTAAATATAAAATACGAATCTTTAAATAGCATCACCTAAAGCAATCAACTTTTTTATTTAGGAATCGTATTTCCAGATATTTGCTTGTTTAGTAACAATAAAACGTGAGATTGGTTCAACTTAACGAAAGCACCTGGCACGGTCACGTACTCCCGAAGAATTCCTTTCATTAAACTCACACACGGTAACCTGAAGGAAAGGCCCTCAAAATTTAAATGAAAATATTTGGAAGATTTATTGCCGCGTTGATTAAGAAAACCACATTTAACATGAGACGAATGGAATTATGTGCAGTGGGTTCAAAATCTTATTTTCTCGATGTATCAGTAATGAAACATTCTTTGGTAATATACAGGGTGGTTCAAAAGGTGATGTCTAAAACATTTTTTTTGCATTCCTTACATCCATGGCTATCCAAATATACCCTATATATTATGTTACCCGATTTTTCTTAGTTTTCGAGACATACATTTTTTTCATAAATTTTCAGAATTTTCGGTGTAATTAGTTTTAAAAAATGTTGTCTTCACTTTTTATTACGTTATTATGACGGACTTTTTTGTGCAGTATGATCCTAATAAATTAAACTTGCTTAGACAAAATTATCAGCTAGCTAAGCCTAACGAAAGTTTCCGAAAAAATTACCGGAAGTCAATAATTTCCGTTCAAGCTAGTCAGAGCTTAATTTTGAACTGTGAATTAAAAAATAGTTTTTGAAATGATCTAAGAAACTGTGAAACCACTTTTTTTAATATACAGTACGGCCTATTCAGGTAACATATGGGAATAGGGTATATTTAGATAGCCCTGGATGTAAGGAAACCAAAAAAAATTTTGGTTGTCACCGTTTTGACCATCCTGTATAAATGTTGCAGCCATCTAGTTAAACCAGCCAGCCAATTAGACGCCTAGGCCGCTTATTAAACGCTGGCATTCAATTAAATCACTAGGCTAATGGTTAATTGAACTTGAATCACTCAACGTTTGACAACTTGACTGACCAAGACTCAGCCTAGTGATTCAAATTTAGTTCAGTTTTTTTACTGTAGCAGAGCAAAGTGTATTATTTTTGCACTACATTTTTAAATAAAAATTTACGTAATATATTGTGAAATTCATATAAAACATGGAGGTGGAAAATAATACGTGTTTTTACTAGAAATTTAAGTCGAAATTTTAGCAATATGAACTTCAACGCCAAGGTTGGTTTACTGTTATTATTAATTAAATTATGCGTTTCATTAAAGTTTACTTTGTTTCGCGTTATTTTTAAAATTATGCATAGTAAACTAGTGTTGTTAATTTAGGGATCTCAAAGAAAACCTAATTTAAGTACATGACTACACAACGTTTAGTCGTCTGGTTAAACGTTGCGGTCTTTTGATTGGCTGGTTGTTTTTATGCTATTTAATTGGACGCCGGCATTTAGTCAACGGACTAGGCTGTTAAGGAAATTCCTGATTAAGCTAGTTGGCTGCGACATATACGCATCTTCTGAACCATAACAGTCTAAACAGTCAGGAGATTCTATTTTCCTTATCAAGAAGGGAAAGCTGTTAAAAGAGACATGTCCTGATGGCAGCCTAAACGCTGTTATAATGTAATTGTCTACTCATATTGGTATTATCTACCCAAGGGGTACTTGGTGGCTCTGATTGAATAGTCTGTAACCATATTTCCTAACTATGTGAGCGGTCATTAAAGTACTCGCGCCATGATTAGGCGTCGGATAACCCCACCTACCAATCCCACCATACATCGAGCCATACATTCTGAAGTCAGTTAGGATAAGAAAATTACGGCCATTTGGAAACCGTATATAAGAAGTGCTTCACTGATGGCTGTCACCTCTGCGTACATAATGGAAATTCCTGTTTTTTCAGGGAGCACTCCGTACTCTTCTTACGATCCCTAGTTAGAGAATTAGAAGAAGTGGTGCTATTTTATGTTAGGCCGCAACATACAACACTTTTACTTATACTTTTCCACGGTTGTTATATTACAATGTTGTTATGTGGTCCTTTTGTGTACTCAAACAGATGTTCAGTCAACTCATATGTTATTAGATATGTCATGTAGTTGTTTAACATTAACATTTTAACAACAAGCCAATTTGAGGTAACAATCCAATTAGGGAATTCGAGTTTCCTTTTTTATTAATATAAAAGCTAAGTACTTTTTCCCAATAGATTCTGTGAGTCCTCATTAAGTGCTGTAATGTGATCTCTTTGGTATCTACTTACATTGTAACGTAAGTGTTATGTCACAAGGGTATCATTGAATTTTATTGGATAACGTCTTTTATTGTTACTGTTACAGGCCTCAATGTTCACGATAAACCAATAGTTAACTAATTTTGTTTATACGTAACTATACATTTTCATCAATGAAATTTGATAGAAAATTTGGCATAATTATGACAAAAACGATAGAATAGTAGAGCAGAGATAGAGAACCTTTATTTTAATACAAAAAAAAAATTTGGGCCCTCAGCCACAAATTTTCTAATCTGGGTATTTCCAATAATAAAAAAAAATTATAGACGACTAGCCTGAACAGTTTTCTCAAAAAAAAACCCATAAAGTATTGATGTAGTTCTATGACAAACACGCTAGCTTATTTACCTCATTTTTCGTTTAATCAAATATAAATAAATGGGTATTATTATGAAAGACTTTTGCTTTGCTACTCGTACCTTTGAAGGGTTAACTCAATTTATATAATTGGTAAGACTAACTCGAAAAGTAATTAAATTGGGATATTGTTTTCAGATGGACTGATATGAGTACAAACGACCCTTTATCCTCTGATAACATGCCAAGGGTATCACATAAGCTAATTTTTATATGTAAAATATCATCATATGAATTCTAATGTTCGAATTAGACTTTGCTATCTCTCATGTAGTATACTTTTCACTGACGTAGTTAAAAAGTGGTTCTCATTTCAACGCGTCTATATTATTATGACTAGCTTTTTGCCTGCGGCTCTGCCCGTGTGAACTACAAGTTATATTGCCCAGGCGGAAACCTATACCCAACAGTGGAATACAAAATAGCCTATGTACTTTATCATATTTATACCAAATTGCATCAAAATGAGTTTAATACTTGAGGCGTGGAAGCGTAACAGACTGGCAGAGTTACTTTCGTACTTATAATATTTGTGAGGATTCTTTTAAAAACGTTTTTCGTGTCGTGTGGTGCCAGCACTTAAAAACAATAGCACCATCTCAATAATCGTAGAAAACTTAAGTTATAGTACTGCCAAAAGATCGCCAACCAGCCTGCCGAACGACTATAACAGAATTGTCCTTTTTTTGGACAGGCCTGTGTAAATCCGTGACTGTCAGACTGATGATTATGATGATGATGACAGCGTATTTATGACCACGCGTAACTTTTAGTCGATTAATATAACAGTTTTTTTAGATGTTGTTATGCTTACTCGGTTTTTTTTCTAACTTACTGATTAAAATATTTGGTTTTATATTGGTAATAGCAACACCATAACTTCTACTTATACCAGCAGAGCTGTGTGTTCGAGTCCTAAAACAGTAAAAATGTTCATTCAAGCAACATATTATTGAAAAACAGTTTAGAAACGTACGCTTAGGTATAATAAGCCATGTAAATTATTGAACTAAAATTTTATACCATGACATGTCTTCAATAAAAATTATGCCGCGTTGAAATAAAGTCACGTGCATCGTTTTTCATATTATCAAGTAGTACGTGCCTTCGCCCTAAACTGGGGCGACTAGAGTCCCCTTCTCGATTAGATCGATGCGACTTTTTGTCGACGAAATCGTAAGATCACTGGTAACCCCCTCTTTGGGCTTTGGCAGAATGTAAAGTCAAGAAGCCAATATAATTAGGCTCTTACCTTAGTCTTAAAATCTGTCATAGCTTTATTTCTTGAGAATAACTTTGACTAGAAGTATTGATGTTCATTGTGATTAAAAAACCGGGAAAATGATAGGTGACTTCTGTATAAGTTTGTATATAATGTTAACCACTTACGGCCGGTCCCAATAATCCACAATAATCTATCTATCTTCAGTTTTGGCATATCGGAGATAGAAAACATCTTCTGTCTCTGATTTTGCCGTCTAGAGAAACAAAGACAGAAGTTGTTTTCTATCTCCGATATGCCAAAACTGAAGATAGATAGGTTATTAGGACCTGCCGTTAGTGATGAAAAAGAAGACTGTATTTTTACATTAAATTGTACTGTTTTTCAGCTTCAAGGAACTGCAGACCTAAGTATGGTTTTAATTTCTAAACACGTCCCTGAGATAAAGGGTCTTCCTAACATACGGACGGACAACGAAGTGATAAAAATAGTATCTTTAAATAAAGTACAGACTGGTTATTCATTTTAAGGCACGGTACCCTAAAAATGATTTCGTTTAGCTAGATAATTATGTTATAATACGAGTACAAATTTAATAATAATATTTATGTATTATGTTTGTATTATGGTGTTTTAAAATTCACTTTTTATATATGTCATTTTTATTTTATTTTTTATAACAGTCATATTATTGATTTCTTATAATAAGAGTACTTTCAAGAATAGTGTGATTTAAGAGGATTGACGTGACATGTTTTTACGACTTATATTTTATTTGCGACGGAGGACGGGACCATCTGCTAAACATTATAATTTAGTTCCAAAGCACGACTATAACCCCCGCCCAGTTGAAACCCAAGTCAATTTAGAAATGATTGTTTCCTGAATTTTCCCGACCGGGATTCGAACCCGGGTCGTTTTATTATTATGATTTTGACAATAATAAGGAATTTTACTGGTGTCGAGATCGGACACAAAATGAATAACATCATAATTATATCAACAATTACCTAATCTTTGTCGATTTCGAAAAAGCCTTCGATACGTTGAAGTGGACAAGCATATGGTCTCGACTCTTTGATATTGGTGTCCCGCCGAAGATCATCGACCTTCTGAAGGCCATCTACAAGAAATATTCTTGTAGAATCACTGACGACGGCCTCATCTCCGAAGACATCATGTGCATGCGGGTGTCCGTCAAGGCTGCTTGCTCTTGCCTCTTCTCTTTTTGGTTGTCCTTGATGGGATTTTGCATCGTTCATACGAAACCAAGCGACGTGGGATAGAGTGAAGCATAACCGATGTCTTAGAGGACCTAGATTATGCCGATGATATCTGCCTGCTGAGCCACACGCACCATGACATGCAATCCAAGATCGACGACTTACATCGAGAGGCGGGCATTACGGGGCTTAAAATCAACTGCCGGAAGACCCAAGAGATGCGATCTGGAGTGGAAAATCGCACATCGCGGATTGGTGCAGAGGATGTGGTACGACGAGTCCACAATTTCACTTACCTCGAAAGTGTCGTGTCCGAAACTGGAGGTACAGAAGAGGACATCACTTCACGCTTGCCAAGGCTCGAGCAACCTTCGCGCAACTTCGACCCGTATGGCGGTCGCGGAAATTGACTTGAAGGATTTAGATCAAGATTTACGGGTCCAAGATTAATATTCAAATGAACTATTTTTAGCATTAGCGATATATTTTTTTATTTCTATGTATGCAGAGAAGAATAACACGTCTTATTACAATTGACATAAAATGAAAGATCTTGAAACTTTGACCTTGTATAACATTGGACATTTTGATCGTCTGGCAGATAAATCTGATTACACTGTCTTATACACAAAAAATACTAATAAAAATAGTAAAATAATAAAATTGGTAATATTCCTCATAATGCCGGTATTTAAACATGAAAATTATGTCTCAGGCAGGACTCGAAGCCGCATCTCCTCGCATGCCGGGCGCGGCGCTTTACCATTTAGCCACCGGGACACTGCGTCATAGGCGTCAATTTTTCAAGCATATTCTAATCGCTGTAAGCCAGCGTTGTTTCATCAAATGTTAGGAGTTTTGCAGCCTCTTAACACCCGAAAGATACATCTTTGCAGATGTTTGATAGTCAGTTAAAATTAAACAGCTATTTAAATACTTTATATGATATTTAAGCAATTTAATTGCAATTATAATATCGGTATTTAAACTTGAAAAATTATCTCTCAGGCGGGACTCAAACTCGCATCTTCTCGCATGCAAAATTGCTTAAATATCATGTAAAACATTCCTCTTAATGTAAAAGTGGCATTTACATCATAAATTACGTGTTTCTAATAGCATAACTATATAGTATTATAGCTATTATATAAGCTATAATAGCTTTAATAATAGTATTATGCTTTAAAAAAAAGTTGAAAGTGCTAGGAGAGACCTGATCCAGAGAGCAGTAAATTTTGCTCCACCGACAAGAGCAAAGCTCTTAGTGAAAAGCTCACAAAACTAAAGAGACAGTTACGTTATTTAAGCTCCTGTTTTTGGACCTATTGATGAAATCAGGTTGTTAGGTAAATCGTAGCACAAGCGGAAACAAGTGTATGTTAACATCATCCATTTAGATTCTATGGCGAATCATGGCTTCAGAAAAAAAAACGCGTAATATTGGAAATGGAACATGCATCCATTTTAAAATATATCCTACTCGTTTCTTTTACTGAAATCTCGCTCTTACAGCTCAAGCGATTGTAAATTACAAAAAAGTGGTCTGCTATTGAGAATATTATATTATCATTACTAAAAGGGAGTTGTTGGATGTCTATATATATATTTTTTAATTTTTATTAAAATATATAGTTTATTGCCTACATCAAATCAAACCGGTAATGCCTTCCATTGTAAAAAATATGTATTATGAATTTGATCACTCAATTCCGTCCATGTTCTGAACGAATGAATAGTTAATCGCTTGTATATGTAGTAGGTAAGTATAGTTTACCGTTTCATTCAAAATATAGTTCACCGTTAGCCACTGGATAAACGAATTATTTTATTTTATAATAAAAAGCTTTGTTTCATTTTATACGAGTAATAAAAGCTTATACAACAATTTTACCGATGAAAAGCGTGAGACGTAAATCTTAATTCGATGCATGAATATTGTCAAAAATATAATAGTTTTGCTTTAAAGTTTAATGTGTAAAAATAAATTGTTTGCTGAACTGAACTCTACCATAATTCAGTTATATAGCATATTAACAGCCTCTTATCAACCCAGCGCAGGGCAAAGGCCTCCACCATTGAATTCAAGTTACCACAGTAATGATGGGTACAGGCATAATCACCACGCTTAGCAAATGCGAGTTGGTGAGCACAAGCCCGAGCAATGTTAGAAAACTTTTTGTAACCGACCCGGAGATTGAAACCACTAGACCAACAGGGCGTTCGAAATTCTTTATAAAATGTTCGTAGTAGAATGTTATACTTGTAAATGTGCTATACACTTAGAGCTTTAGTGTAATGGGTGCTGAAGTCCCCAAAGGAACGCTAACATGATGAAAAACAAACTACTTGATACGCCGCAATATTTTCCTGGGGTATATTCGGGTTGTTTTGAACTTAGTGATTATGCCTAGTTTGTTTAGGAGAAGGCTAAACTTTACTGTTGACGCATCTAATCTCTGAAATTGTGACCAGAATTCCAACATAAATAGCCCAGTTAATTAAACCGGGAAATATAATATAATATAATAATAATAAATATTTTAAGACATGCCTCACTGGGCCACACAGAGCCATCTAGTCCCAAATTAAGGTAGTATTAAGTACCCTGTCGTATGGGGTACTAGACAACCGATAATCTTACTTATATACTTTTTTTTTTGTAAATACATACTTATAATACATAGAAAACACCCAGACCAGTACAAACAAACATGTTCATGCACACAAATATTTGTACTGTGCGGGGATCGAACCCTATCTACCCCGAAAATATCATTTATATCTATCATTTTTGGTGATTACAAAAGTTATGCCACTCAAGCCGTAACTGCAAATGGATCGGTGACCATTTAGACCAAAGTCATTGAACTATATTAATCCTCTGAAGGACAAGGCTGGTCACTCGATTTAAGACTAAGCAACCAAAAAAAAAGACGTGTGGCACTCGGACACTGCCGCGGTAAAGCTATTGCATAGCATTTTTTATCAACTTATGCAAATGCCACCTAAAGGCGGGCTGCTGAACTAAAGAGACAAGCGTGATATTTTAATAAGTCATTAAAAGTTCTGCTATTCATCGATAGATGGAAAAACTAAAAAGTATCACCGCTGTGCCGGTCGGAGTGGGGGGTGTTAGGTTATTTTCGTTACGGAATTTCTGGATTCAGTCTCCACGCTCAAGGCCCGCGATAGAAGCTATGCAATAGCTTAAAAATGTTTTTGTTTTAAACAAATTTTGGGGAATTGTTTTAAGCAACTGTAAAGTTTTTGATGTTAGATTAGGTATACTCCTTCAAAACCACCCTGTTTCTCGATAGGCTGAACACCAATCTACATTGAACCTATTTGTTTAAGTAGACATTGCCCTACCTAACCCATAGCTGTGGAAACGCTTGCGCTCAGCAGTGGGACGTATTAAGTAAGGCTAACGTTGTACGTTATGTATTTACTTATTTATACTCGATAATAATTATTACTAAGGTTTTGTTTTTTTGTGGTATCTAGTTGTAGTCTATGTTGTGTATCTAGGCTTTGTTGTTTCATGTTCATACAGCTCTATCTAAATACGGAACAAACCGTTAGGCATTAGTATTAAGATATTTTAGCCAATGCAGCAATGGCCACGAATGACAGCGGCTGCGATCAGCGTTTGGTTCGCGAGCAAACAGCGGTGCTCGGTTGACCACATCCTACCACAACTAAAAAGTCTAACAACCTTATAACTTTTTGGTTTAATTGTTATTTGTTTCGAGTTTCAACCTTTACCCTTAGAAACTGTTCTATAGTCGAATTAAATAGGAATAAAAAAAAACAAACGAGCATACCGTTCCATATTCACTTGACTATCTTTGTCCAGACTTTGTATTTACTCATCAGTCACCTTCATGACATTCCCCCAAAAAAGGATACATTTTTCTATAATCGCCACGCTCGTCAGGCGATCACAATCATGATGGCCAATGATAGAGAAAAAACTCTGCTGCCCGTCTCCCTCTGGCAGTTGGCACTCCTTTCATCGCCCTTCACAATACCCATGAGAAGAAAATGGGTGTCTATTCTATTTATGTGCTGGAATCATATGATAAATGTAAATTATAACAGTAGCTCAATTATGTAAATTCCAATTTTGATACAGATGAAACATAGTCTTTACAATTTTAATTCAGTCACGCGACCTTACCGCGCGAAACTCTGGCTTATCGCAATTTTATGGGACCCGAACAGAAATAAAAGGATTGTACTGTCAAACCCACTTCAAGCCACAAAGTAAAATACATACTGATATTAACAACATTCTGATACAGTGAGGATACAGTGGGTATGCGGCATCACGCATTTAAGCATGGTTTTGTGTGTCGTATCTTGAAATACTGAGGAAATCTTATTATAATTATGTTTGTATGCTTCTGCACCTGCATGAAAACAGTCTATACTAATATTTTGAATGGATTTCACGCTTTTAATTTGCTGAACTGATTTAGCTTTAATTTAAATATTGTAATAGACAAAGATGCAGATAGTAAAGCAGATAGTAGGTAGGTATGGTGGATATCATGAGCTTAACGGATATCTGCTACCGCGACATTAATAAAGTGACAAAAGAATATAAAATCCTTTATTTTTTGTATTGAAATTAATCTGTATCTGAACAAAGAATAATAATACAAGATAATATCAGTATATAAACTTGAAAAATTTTTTCTCAGGCGGGACTCGAACCCGCATCTCCTCGCATGCCGGGCGGGCGCCATACCATTAGGCCACCGAGACACTGCGACACGGCGCGAATTTTTCAAGCATATTCTTACGCTGTGAGCCAGCGTTGCTTCATCAAATGTTAGGAGTTTGCACCCTTAACACCCGAAAGAAACATCTTTGCAGATGTTTGACAGTCAGTTAAGATGAAACAGCTATTTATATACTTTATTTGATATTTTAGCAACTTAATTGCACTTATAATATCAGTATATAAACTTGAAAAATTTTGTCTCAGGCGGGACTCGAACCCGCATCTCCTCGCATGCCGGGCGGGCGCCCGCTGGCTCACAGCGTAAGAATATGCTTGAAAAATTCGCGCCGTGTCGCAGTGTCTCGGTGGCCTAATGGTATGGCGCCCGCCCGGCATGCGAGGAGATGCGGGTTCGAGTCCCGCCTGAGACAAAATTTTTCAAGTTTATATACTGATATTATAAGTGCAATTAAGTTGCTAAAATATCAAATAAAGTAAATAATACAAGATGTTATGTTTAACCATTCGTAGGTACATTGAATACATCACACGAAAACGCAAAAACAAAAATCATTTTGGTGATCCGTTGCTTGAAACATAGTGTTAACAATAAGTTGCTTTTACAGGATTTACAGATTTTCATGTGGAAATTTCTAAAAAAGCATTTTATTTATACAAAACTTCTTATAATCATCAGAAACATAACAAAAAAGAATTATTTAACTTGGTGCAGTCGATCGGAAATGATGATCGTACATAGACTTAGTTAATTATATAGAAGATAATTGATTTGTCTTCCGTGTAATATTATTTTATCATTGAGACAGCAAACGGCTACAAAATGGTGACATAAAAAAAGTTTATAAATTAATAACAAAGTAAATAAATTTGCAGCCCAAAACGCTATCTAAAATCATCATACGTATCATGTCATATTTGATTATAAAAAGCCTATTTTCCCTAAATAAATTAACATTGCATATCATAAACGTAGATTTGAGAACGACGAACAGGATCATAAAATCTCGCTTCGCACAGATACGTTACAAATCCTTGTACTAGCGAAAATAAAATAAAGAAACTTAAGGGCAAAATAAAGGAAGCTTAACAAAAGTGTATGTAAAATCGTACATCTCACTGATCTTACTTATATTAGACATAAATTCAAAATATCAATATTTAAACTTTTATTTGACTTAAACTTGCGTCTCCTAATGATCACCTAGGATGCAAGTTCGAGTCCCGCCTGAGACAACTTTTACCTGAGACATATTTAAAAGCTGATATTATAATTGGCAACATAATTGCAACATATATTTGCTAAAATTAATTGCATAAATTAAGTTGCTAAAATATTAAATAAAGTATATAAATTCAAAAGTTTGGATGGTTGTTTTGTAACAAAAAGGCTCAATGGAGCTTAAATCAATAAATAACATAAAAGAAATGAAAAAAATAAACTGCAACACAATACGGTACTTCAAACAAGACATTTAAAAAGAACATAATAACAATAATACATTAAACATAAAATACATGCACGAAACTGTAAGAAATAACAATTAGGTAAAAGACATACGGAATTGAGATGAAGGCAACATGCCAGAGAGAATACGACTTGCTTTTCAACGTCCGTCCACTGCACTAGCCTTGCCATAGAGTAACTAATGTTAAGTAGCGAAAATTGTTAGTTCAACGTTTTAATTTAGGTAGTTACTCCTAACATAAAAATTTCGTTGGAACTTCCAAATTGTTTGGTGCAACGTTGATAGCGGTTAGTGGGCGTACGGCCAGAATGATTCATTGTAACATGAATAAATTAGCACCAAAAACATAGCTCAGTGAAAGGGTCGGGATGTTGTTTGATGAATGAGCGAGACAATTAATTAAACTATTGTTATAACCCAGTTATGTGTCAGTTGTCAACTTGAGGGATTAAAATAATGTCACCATTTGAAACTAACTAACATTCTATACATATTTGTTGCAATTAAAATAATACAATGAAAATACAATGACTCAGTCAGTTAAAATCAGTTTTAATTCTGCAAATAGGCCCCAGGAGGCGCTTTTACAGGTCCCAATATTTAAACCTACCACTGCTTTGGGACAAGTCTGGGCTAGTGCCGAAAAGAAGCAGCGCAAGAAACTCGGTCACTATTGTCAGCCTCTTTTAAAATAAAGTTTACAAAAGGTTTAAGCAAGAACGAGCTAGGACATTTTAATGCTATATATTTCTATCATTTTAATAATCATTCATAATATAATAGCCCTTTTTCATTAAAATTACTTTGACATACGATTTAAGTTTATGTACAGGGAGTTCAGCAATACCTTGTGGTAATTTGTTGAAAATACGAATACAATTTCCCATGAACGATTTTCCTACTTTTCGCAGTCTGAAGCCTGGAACGGCAAGTTTATCTTTATTTCTGTTATTAAAATTGTGTACGTTACTTTTCTTAAGAAATAAATGTAGGTTCTTACGAACGTAAATAGTTTTCTAAAGCACCAAGGTGGAGATATTGAACAGTTATGGTTGTCTATCTCGTTAGATGGTATTCGGTTAATTATAGGAACGGCATACAGACCCCAGTGGGTTAACGGGGACTTATTTTTCGACTCACTTACAGAATTTATTGCTAATTTTTCAAATTACGACTACGTAGCTTTGCTGGGAGACTTTAATATAAATGTTTATGATGTGTCCAACTCGAATGTTTTAAAATTAAATCAGTTTCTGGATTACTTAGATTTGCAGCAGGTTGTAAGAGACTCCACTCATTTCTCTATCTATGTTGATACTCTTATAGACCTTGTTTGCACAAATTGTAGGACCAAAGACATTTCTGTTTCAAATATCACAGGGTCTTTAGGTCATGCAATGATCAATGTTACGTTTTCTGTCAAGAAACCTAAACTGAAACCAAGGGTTTTGTCCTATAGGCCTATAAAAAAGATCGACATTACCCAGTTCAATCGCGACTTGCATGCTATGGACTAGGACTGTGTTTCTGATGTCCCTGACGTAGAGGGTATGGTAGACAAATTTAACACCCTTCTTTTAAATCTTTGGGATAAGCACGCAGCACTTATAACAGTTAAAATTAAACCCAACCATTCCCTCCCATGGATAACTGAAACAGTCAGGTTAATGATGAATCTGCGAAACAATGCTCACGATACATATCGAAAAACAAAGTCGGAAGTGCATAAGCAGTACTACAAAGACCTAAAATCTGTTGTTGCAACTTGTATTGCTAATGAAAAACGCGTTTACTTCGATCATTTTGTGAACTCAAAAGCGAATACTGGTAAACAATTCTGGAAAAATATTAAGGAGAAAATACTAGCCGGACCTGATAAGAGTGATTGTCTTCCGGATTGTTTTAATGATCCAAATGTTATTAACACTCACTTCTTGAATGTACCTGGACCTACTAATGTCCCTGTTTCTAAACTTTTGTACACTCGACAGCACATCAAGTTAAACAGTTGAATTGCGATAACAGCTTTTATTACGTGGGGCATAAAGGCGGTCTCAAGGTCAACATGTATAGTCTGATGTGCCGCCGTGCTATAAGAATCACAGATATGATCCCTTGACAACGGAGTTCCGGTTACACCCGGTCTCTGAAGAAGAAGTTTCTAAATTTATCTTTTCTATAAAGTCAAATGCGATGGGTTGTGACGACATCATCAGAGATATGTTATTGCTTACTTTTCCTCATACCTTATCTGTTTTCACTAAGATTATCGACAAGTCTATTACTACAGGCGTAGTTCCCTATCAGTGGAAGAAGGCACTTGTAACCCCTCTACCTAAACTTAATCATCCATCAGAACTGACTGATCTTCGACCTCTTTGCCTCAAAAATATTGGAAAAAGCAGTTTACTTCCAACTTGTGAAGTATATCGAGACTTATAATATACTACCGTCATATCAGTCTGGTTTTCGTAGGGGACGAGGAACAGTCACGGCCGTAATTGACGTAACTGATAATATACTTGCTGATCAGGATGCCGGCCGAGGAACTGTGCTTGCTCTTCTTGATTTTTCTCGTGCGTTTGACAGTCTCAACATTTCATTACTTCTGGCTAAACTGTCATACTATGGATTTGATCCCCAATCGGTTCAATGGTTTGAGAGTTACTTGAATAATAGGTACCAGTCTGTTAAATTTAAAACTGAAATGGGCTCTTGTGTAGTGTCGAGTCCCAGACTGCTTGGGCGTGGAGTTCCATAAGGTTCGATACTCGGGCCTCTTCTTTTTATAATATATAGCGCGGATCTTCCGGAAGTCATTCAAAATTGCAAATATCACTGCTACGCAGATGATGTCCAGCTGTATATATCTAGTAAGCCTGCTGACATTTCAGATGCTGTAGCAGCGATGAATAAGGATCTTGACGCCATTGCTATTTGGGCTCAGAATAATTCACTAGTATTGAATCCTAACAAGTCTAAATATATGGTTCTGGGCTAAGTTAAACAAACGCAGGAAATGTTAAAAGACATAACTCCGGTAAAGATCATGGGAACTGAATTGGAGTACGTGAAGGAAGCCAAAAATTTTGGAATCTTGTTTGATAGTGGTTTACGATTTGAGGGTCACATACAGGGTCTAGTTAAAAACTGTTTTTACAGATTAAAACTCTTGTACAAGGTTCGCAATTTCCTGTCTGAAAAGACAAGAATTACTCTGTGCGAAACTTTGATACTGTCGCGACTTAACTATGGTGACATACTGTACGGGCCGCGCTTGTTGAGCAGAACTTGAACATTGATACAGCGAATACAAAACGCATGCTGTCGCTTCTGTTTTAACATTCCACCGCGGAGTCATATAACGCCAGTATTGAATAATGCCTCTCTGTTAAATATGGAGTCCCGCAGGCGGTTACACCTTATGTTCGACTTAATTAAGTCAAAAAAGCCTGAGTACCTCTATTCGAAGCTGATGTTATCCGCTTTCCAACAACAATACGCCTGTAGGGATCTGAGATCTCACCGTGCAAGCTTCCGTTACCATGCGACCAAATGCTAGAATAATATACCTCCTCCAATGAGAGTATTAACCTCGAGGCATACTTTTAAGAAACGACTCAAGTCTGCCTTATTGGAAGGACAAAAGAATGGTTCATGCATTTGGTCGCATAGATGACGGTTTTCGAATAAAGGGACTTTTAGATTGATTTTGTCTTTGCCGCGGTGGGTTTCGGGCTAGTGGTAAAATTAATCAAAGTTGATGTATGATAGATCTGTTTTTTTTTTCTTTTCTTAAATTAGGTACTTTATTATTAAGAAGTGTGTTACATACTATAGTTGGACTGTGCAGGTATATCTGACTATATAGGTACTATTGCATGCATTATTAGTTTCCTTATTGATTAATTTATAATTTTTTTTATGGAATTCACATGATCATCGTTCTCGTCTGTCGCCTCTAACGCGTCCTGAGGCTTGTCATCGGGTGGTAGCTGAAAATCAGTGGTTTGCCACAAGCAAACGAATCGCTGAGCTGCGGCCCATTTGCATCGCTGCGACACACATCTTTTTTTTCCCTTCTGTGTCCCTTTTGTTTTTGTATGTATTTTAAATTGATGTACTTTTTATTTATATGCAGCGTCAACTGTTTGTGTGTGTTGTAGTTGTATGAGATGCAAATAAATGAGTTATCTATCTATCTATCTATCTAAATAATATTCTCAAAAATGTATCGAGAAGCCAGTAAGTATATTAATCTCTTTGAAAAGCTCTTTTAGCGAGTCACGGGGTCGAAGGACGTAAATAGCCCGTACAGCACGTTTTTTTAATATAAAAATTGACTCAATATCTGCCGCTGAGCCCCACAACAGATATTCCCTATGACATTATGCTATGAAAGTAGTTAAAATATACTAATCTTGCCGTTCCAACATCAGTCAACTGCCTTATCTTTCTCACAGCATAAGCAGCTAGAGAACTAAGTCTACCAGATAATATGAGCACCCCTAATATTGCAAATGAGAGTCTACAGAGTTGAGTGGTTCATCTTTTACAATTATATTATGAACTAGACAATTAGATGGACTCTTCTTTATAGGTAGCAGGATATATACTTAGTTTTTTTTGCATAAATTGTCTTTAACTATCAGCATTTTCGGTTCTAACCAAATATTTAAATGACTATAAAAGCAACTCCTTGAAATAAACACTATCAAATTTTATTCAAAGTTGTATTATCAATTTAAACCAGATTGAATTGGGTGAAAAACAGTTACAAAACTGAATTATTGCAGCTTAAATGGTCATTACTTGCGCAACATAGGTGCCTACAATTCATTCATTGAATTATGGAAAAACAAAATAAGGTAGGTACGTCTGGATTTGACACTACAGAATCATACAAAAGTATCGGCAGTTGCAGTATAATTATATTTTTACGCAATGCTAAATTGTTACTTTGTTAAATATTTAATCATTTACTTTTTATAAATTCAATTGCGATTCCATATTATGAAGTTTGATGAATTTTTTATCAAATCCCGACTAAACTAACCAAAAGAGCTGGCAGCGACTAACCATCGCAATCCAGCGAGGTAATGCTGCCAGTATCTTGGGAACCTCACAACGAGGACAAGTTTTGGTTTAAAAACAGGAACCTATTACCAACACTTCGCTTTCCGTCTGTCTGGCTGTCTGTCTGACCGTCCGTCTGTCGCCAGGCTGTATCTCATCTGTGATATTTAGACAGTTGAAATTTTCTTGCAGTTATAACAAAAAATACTAGATAACAGAATAAAACAAATATTTAAGAGGGCTCCCATACAACCTGATATTTTTTGCTCGTTTTGTTAAATACTGATAACGGCACTACCTGTTGCCGTTATCAATATTTAACAAAATATGCTTATTTAAATATGTTTTCATGTTAAAAATAAATAATAAAATTATATGTATAATAGAACAAATATTTAAGTTGGTTTTTGTGTTGTTTTTATATATTAGATGACAGTACAGAACCCTTCGTACGCGAATCCGTCTCACACCTGGCCAGTTTTATAGATTTTTTTAAACTACATTTTTGTTAATTTGTTAAAATTTTTATTATGCAAATTGTAGATCTGTACCTAAATACGGGTTACTCTATCCCTATCAGGTAACTTTTTTAGGTTCAATTCAATTAAAACTTTTTTTTATTTTGGCCAACTAAATTAAAAAAAGTTTAAGTTGAATTGAATTAAAGTTTACGGTACGTAATTTGTTTATTTTTTTAGCTTCATTATTTATGTACCTTGTAAAATAGGTAGTTAATTATGCTAAATTGAACATTATAACTTCGATCTAAAAATCCATTACACAATAAATTAATCTGTGCTGCGTCACTTAACTGTCGATATTACAAATCAGATGTAAACGAGCTTTTTCTGTTTAAGAAGACGTGCTAAAAATACGACGAGAAAAACGCGCAACAAGTACCATCAAAGGCACGTCCGTCCATCAAACTGTCGTTCGAGCCATTCATGGTCCTTGTTCCGGCTTCCGTTACATTACGTAGCTACTCTTGATGATACTTTTCGGCCGAAAATAAAGAAGTATGTTTTCAATTCAAACACAAATTAGAAGGTTGCATTCCAACGGATTGATTTCTTATTTACGTTTCGTGTTTTCTAGTATCATAGCCGTTAGCTCAAAGCTGGTATCGTTTTAATTTTATTAGAAAAGTTTACAAATTTAAAAACATCTTATTAAATTATCTATGGCCCGTGCTATGTTATAGTATATACTAATAAAAAAGTGACCAAAATAAAAAAATACTGGTTTCCAAAACAAAACTCCCTTACGTAAATGTCTAAAACGCAAAAAAAAAAAACTGTTAATGTCGGCTAAAACTTAAAACATAAAGCACACTTTAGCCCGTCTTGAGTTCTATTTAGAGGGACAGTTTTTTCATTATATGCTTAGCTTAGTAACGCTTTTAATAAATAACTATTCTTAATCCCTCAACCCCCAGGAGGCACGCGCGTGCCGCGATAACAATTGATTTCAATTGTGTCTGGAATAACTCACGATCGAGGGATTAATATCAAAGCAAAAACAAAATGTATGTTACATACACACACACACACACACACACACACACACACACACACACACACACACACACACACACACACACACACACACACACAAAATTAAATATAGTATATGGAATTTAATACATTTTTGTTTTAGATGTTAATTTTTTTGCGTGGGCCGGTGGCTCCTCAACCTAGCGACATCGCTGCTTTTGTTGTGGAAATATCGCTGAGTGGAAACCATTTTGGCTACATATCGTGGCAACTTTGTTTGTACCTATTTAATTGATGATAATATGATATGTACCAATAATAGTAGTACTATTTATTATAGAAGAGTACAAAGTTGCTTTTTAACCGCGTGTTCAATTTTGATGACCGAGCAAGCGTAGGATTCTAAAATTAGAATCCTGAGCGTTGTTAGCGAGAGAATCAAAAGTCTTTGCACTCGAGTGAAACACGTAACTTTTCGTCCCACCTCAGCGAGGAAATTACTAAGTGCAAAAAAACATTTGTAATCACAAGATATTTATAATTAAGTTTAGGTATTCACTACTTACTATACTACATTATAATATGCGCTTGCAAAGGAAAATAAAAAAGTACGGGTTCCAAGTATGAGTTTTTAACAAATTAAATAAAACTGCATTATAAATTTTGTACCACGGAGGTAGAAGAAAATAGCTTTAATGATGTTTTGAATTCACAAACTTAGTGCACACAATGTTCTAATTTCAATTTACTTTATCCTTTCGGATAAAAACTGCTTTTGCACTCAGATAAAGAGAGAGCAAAAATACTCTTTCCGAGATGGAAGATGAAAAACATTATACTTTATTTCAAAATAATTTACACCACCATGATTATTTCAGATTTGTTTGAATTTTTGCTATACATGCAGATAAGAGTGCATTTATTATATGCTTAGCTATTTGAACAAACAGTTTGTTAAAAACTCTACCCAGCGGAATAGGAAAGTTTAAGAGAACCTTTTAACTAAATTGCTTTACCCAAACAAAATCTATTGAACGCTGAATAATCACACTCGGATTATTTTCGTTCGGGCAACATACGGACATAGTTTAATCAATTGGTGTAGGATAAACAACTTGTACTGATTTGTTCTCGAAGACTCAATACTATAATTAAATACTAATTGGGTTACACGATCAGTACTTAATCAGTCTGATCCATCAGTCTGAGCTGTGATTGACGACTGATTATTAATTTGCACGGTTATCGTTCATTTCGAAATGATGGTAGGATAGTGGATAGTTGAGAGAAGACACTGCTGTCCATATTTTCTGGTGGTACAGTCAACAGCACATCAACCTACCACGAAACATCAAATTTTCTCAATTAATATTAATCTCTACTTGTTGGACTTAAAGTTGAAAATCAATTCAATGACCTTTTTGGGTAGGTTGACCTGCCATTGTCTATACATCGGTAAATATAACACAAAGTGTTACACCATTTATAACTCAAGAACCGCCGAACAGATTTTAATGATCAATGAATGGAGGAGGATTCGTCAACGCCCTGAATAGCAGAATAACTATCAAAGATAGATAAAGAAAAATATTATCTTCCTACATTTTTAGTATGCCACGGCAGCTTTGATGACATGACAGGAACAAAAAAGAAAATATTAAGGTAGGTACACTACTTAATAATTAACTGTCCCTTCGTCAAAATCAAAACCAAGCATTAGGGGGTAGCTACATAAATTATTATCACACTAAATAACTTTATTTATTTAAAGTTTATATAATTGGTCAGTCATTTACAGGTGCATAAAACCAGAAAGATTAACACTATACACAGAAATGGCAAAAAAATAACATCCATTTTACCAATCAAAAGATTTTTAAGGTTCCATAGCCGAATGGCAAAAAACGGAACCCTTGTAGTTTCGTCAAGTCTATCTGTCTATGTGTCTGTCTGTCCGTCCGTATGTCACAGCCACTTTATTCTGAAAGTATTAGCATTAAACAGTTGAAACTTGGTAGGTAGATGTATCCTGTTGACCGCTTTACGATTCTCATCCAAAAAATAAAGAAAATAATGATATTTCCCATACATTGAACTAAAGCATTTTTTTTCTCAAACCTATGCGTATGGGGTATCTATGGATAGGCATTTTAAAATAACATAGAAGTTCCTAGAACCATTTTTTCCAAAAGTCTAACATTTGGAAGATAGACGGTTCCAAAGTGGTAAAATGGGTCCCCCCCCTCTCTAATTTTTAAAATAAGCACGTGAAAATTTTGGAAAAATTACATAATGTAGATCTTAACAAATACTTTCCACGAAAATTGGTTTAACGAGATCAAATAAGTGGACCCCTAATTCAGTTAAAGTTGATACGGAACCCTCAGTGCGCGAGTCCGGCTCGCACTTGGCCGGTTTTTTAAGATGTATGTAAATTATTATAACTGGCTTTAGTTATAATATTTTATGTAATACACATCTTAAAAAATATATCTTCTGACTCGTGTTAATAGTAAGATAAGGGCATCTTGTCATTCTGAAACGAAAAATATATCGCAAACACAAAGACAGATTCTAATCTCCCTTGTCACACCCTCATTCGTATATGTTTACTTGTAAAAGGGATTTGATTTTGGAGGGCTCATTGTGTCTTTTCGAGATCGCTTTAAGACTGACAGAATTAATTTGTCACGACGACTAATGCATTGTGTATATGTGACAGTGCTAATTAAACTTTTGGAATGTAGGTATGTAGCAAATAACTTTACGTTTACTTATTATGAATTCATTGTCCACATACATAGTAGAAGGAATTCGCTATAATAGCCATGCTTGCTAGGCAACTTTATGCTGATAGTGAAGAAATACGCTGAAAGTCTTGAGAAAGTACATATACTATTTTGAATTACACTGCTGGGAACAGGTATAACTGGGCATAGGCGATAATGATATACTCGTAACGTGTAGTTCACGCCCGCAGAGCCGCGAGTGATAGCAAGTGTTGTATCATATTTATTTGTAACTAAAAAGATAATGTACGTGTAAAAAAAGATTAGGTCGGACTAGTACCATGTTTTACATTTCTAAGTTTAAGATGTATAAGTAGGGAGGTACTTTTCACCGATCATTGTTAGGGTCCAGGTCAGTGCCCCAGATACTCCAGTAATCAGTGGGACGATTGCTACGGATATTGTAGGTGCATGCGAATCCGATCGCTTGCACAGCAATCGACTGTAAACATCCAATACGGATTTCAGTGTTGGGAAAAGCTTGTGCTATGATGTAGAGACACTATTAAGTAAACTAACAAAAAAAAGGTAAATTATGACGTATTATTTTTTTATGGTATTGAGATATCTTTAATTGCAAGAGAAGATGATTTAATTTTTACGTATTTATACTCATCCACTAAAGGTAAAAAGGCTAGACAAACCTTAAAATATGAATGAAGGCGGTTGTTTATTGTTAGCAAAAATTTTTTTTTTCAAGTTTATACAACAATATGTTGTATGTGTATAAAGAATCACCGTGTATCGACTTAAAATGTGTGGCCTGTTTCGTGATTTCCGTCCGAAAGAAAACCACCCTTACTTAGTTCAACTTAAAAACGCGTGCGTTATCAAGAAGAAAAAGCAAGAGGCCAATACCCAGCACCCCTCTATGTCTGTCAGCCTCCCGAGACTGTGTATTCAGAAAAGTTATTCTGCAATGAGATCCACCAATGCAATCAAGCTCTGGATTTAAAAATTCCTTGCTCTTCTAACAAAGTTACTGCTGCTAAACACCTGTCATCGGGTACGAGCAATCTCATCCTACCTAAAAAGCATTAAATCGTAAGTTACATAAAATATGTGGTGAATTTAAATTTACAAAACTGGAAATTCCGGAACAATAAAATCAAAAAGTCGGTATTCGGGACGTGCCACCGTGGAACCCTACACTGCAGTGCGATTCTCTTAGTGCAGATGTCATAACAGCTTAGTTACAGCTGATGTCACAGCAATGAACGCACGATAGGTATTCTCTTTAACGCTGATCGACACCAGCGCATGGCTACCAAACAAAAAGCCGTGACAACAGGGTCGATTTGACGGCTGGGACATCCGTGATCACAGCCACAAGCGCAGGGAAGAATCGTATGCTGTTTTTGGCTCGACGGTTTACTTGGCTGGTTCTAAATAAGTAACCATTTTCTTAAAGTAATAAAACGCAATGTTAAAAAATGTCAATTTAAAGTTACAAGGGTCCTCCACAGTAATTGATATTAATTTTAAAGTGCTCGAATCGGAGAATATTGTATTGAATCAATGTGCTAATAGCCACTTGTAGAATCGAGTAGATACTAGAGTCGATCAATTTATAGTACTCGTACAATAATACATTTTATGAGTCCTTTTCATTAAGTTAGTTAACTGTTGTTAAACGATGATTTATTGGTCTGTCCAATCGGATTCGTTCGTTTGCCGCTAGTATATTACCTAGAAATGATTCTCATAACTCAATAATTACATTATTAACTTCTTTTTTTCTATATTGTTATTGTTGTTATAGTGGAAGATTATTTTCTTAACGGATTTAGCTCGCGTTTATTAGAATTCCACATTTCATATTGATTTGTCCCGACATTTTCGTTTTCATTTGCAGTGTTTGTAGTTACGGGAAAAGCGATGATTTATGAGTCTTTAGAAGGTAATTTAAAAACATGTTTGAAAAAATATATATTAAAAATTAATGATTACCTATTTAGTTACAATTAGTATACGCAACTTAGGGCGCTCTACGCAAATGACAGAGAATTAAATTATGCAGAACTGATAGCAGGAAATGGAAAAGAATATGCGAGGATTAGGCGTTGAGGAGTAGATTGGATAAGGTTTATGTCCAGCATAGGAGTGCAAGAGCTGTGATGAAATAATAGGTACGGTAATGATACGGTTATCATTGTTTATCATTCCCTAGTAGCCAGTGGATAATCCTTAAATCACCTATAACAGTACCCCTAGGATAAGAGTCCTAGTCCTAGTCCTAGACTAGAGTAGAGAAAATTTACCGAATCATTGTGCCATTATTTCGTAGCCCCTGTTGGTACGTAATCTCTCAAGTAATGGTTTGAGAAAGCGATACTTTGGGACGTCTTTGAGCAGAGAGTGCTACTCTATTTTAATATACTGTACGTGTTACTTCAAGCCACTCGATCATTACAAATCTATATGTACCTCTCACAGACTGTTCTCAGTTGATAAGTCAATTATTATGTCAACTTCCATCTTAGGCGATGTATATTACCTAGTATAATGTAAAGCAGAGATATATTATCTTTGCCTGGAAGTAGGGTTTAGAAATAAATATGTTTTAATTGTTGTTCTCTTGTCCGAAACTGAAATTCATACAACAAAGTCAAGAAAAAGATACCGAGTCATAGTGCTATTATTTTGTAGCCCCTGTTGGTATTTTCTTCGATTATCTAGTTATTTGGACCATAACCCAAAATAGTTCCAACTCCAAACGCTTGTCGTTTTCCAGCATAAAATGAAGTCCGAAAAATATAGCGCAACTTAAAAATAAATCGTTCCAACAATTTTCTCGACAGCTGTATTGGAGCTGATAAATTACCAACATTTTTTGCAACCTTTTTAACGAAATTTTAACTACCCACCCTTTGTGTGTTTAAAGTGTTTTGGTGCGTCGAAATATAACACAAATAATGGGTCTCAAAGAATACGTTTCAAGTTTAAACTGAATAATATGTATAAGTTCACTTACCATCACCATGTTCATCAGCTCTCTGCATCAGCAGCACAATAGTCTCCTAAATGAGTACTGTGCCATAATATGTTTGGCTTGACAGACCAAACGGTTTTTAGGATTCCGTACCCAAAGGGTAAAAACGGGACCCTATTACTAAGACTTCGCTATCTGTCCGTCTGTCCGTCTGTCCGTCGCTCTGTCATCAGGTTGTATCTCAAGAGCCGCGATAGCTAGACAGTTGAAATTTTCACAAATTATGTATTTCTGTTACATACCGCAATAACAACAAATACTAAAAACAAAATAAAATATATATTTAAGGGGGGCTCCCATACAACAAACCCGTTTTGTTGGCCTTTTTGGTAGGGAACCCTTCTTGCGCGAGTCCAACTCGCACTTGGCCGGTTTTATTAATATATTAAAATCAATCAAAGTTACTTCTATAATAAATACCAAACCAATTTGTTTTCTTGGCATGTCTAACGTCCACTTTTCTATTTGTCCTTTAAATCAGGTCTTTTAGACTGGACGCCGTGTTTGACCTTTTAGGACGTATTTAGTTATATTTTGACAATGAATATTCGTACTGCCAGTCATCTGTAAGTTGAAATATTGAACCTACGAACTTCGAACTTGGAAATGTAATGACCGCGTAGGTACCCATAGTCGTCACGTACGTGCAGGCTGTGTTATAAGCAGACTAAATATTAACGCTTGCCTGGGTTTGATCTATCATTCTGATCAGAATGATGCCAGAATAATCGTATAACCCATGAAAGGACGCACTGATGACAAAATCAAATATTTCGTCAGTTAGCCGACTCTATCATGAGTTCTTCTGTCGCTAACTCGTGGTGGGATCTACCTCCTAGTGGTCCACCCTGGGCCACGGCATCTTTGGTTTTCTAACCAATGATGACGGCTAACAGATCCCTCTGCGGTGGTAGGCTTCGTAAGAGGCTGCCTGGATGCTACCACCCTCCTGCCGGAGTCCAGCGCCAAACAGTTTTTCTGTGTTCCGCTATTGTGTGGGAGAACCAGTACCTCTGGGTAAGCTCGCTTTATCTTAGGCTTATTCTTAACCTTATAGTTAAGTATGTAGTCAAGAGCAAGCCCACTATTTATAAAAATCCTAAATAAAAATATAGCTGATTCCGCTGCAAAACTGCCTGAGCGACTACGTATCGTCTGGTGGAGCCGCCTGCCCTGAAGTCAACTGGAACCACCTCAGCAATACGCTGTTTTAGCTCTGGCTAGCGCATCCCACTTCCTGCGCACCGCACACTTAGAGCTAAAAGCATTGTGTTCCGTATTTACCAACCGTGCAGTTGCAGCATCTAGGGATCTCCTGCCAAAAATTCTGTGCATTCACTTTTCATGTGGGAGCCACCGCAATGACTGCACCTAGGAATATTTTGCTTGCAGTACTTGCGCCCGTGGCAGTATCCCAGACATGCGGAGCATTGCATGAGCGGCGACTGATCGTCTACCTTGATTCTTTGCAAGTCTATGTGCACGTACCCCTTGTTTATGAGCGAGTTGTAAGCTTGAGGCGATACATTTAGGACGTTGTGGCTGCATTGTTGGTTTCTAGCTCTACGCCTGTACTTCACTTCAATACGGAGGTTGCTGGATTCTATGTTCTTGAAGAGAACACTATTCTGTGTTGTCAGTGCTGTTATGATGTCATCGTCAATGTTGTACTGCAGGACATCCTTCAGTACAACCAGCGGGTCATGGTTTTTAATCTCTTCATGTCTGAGGTGGTCTGCTGCGCTCTTAAGTCTTTGTTTGACTCTCTCTTTGGCTTCTTCAGTCCCGCACCCTATCACTATTTTACGGTCCTTGACCTTCCGGACACGGTCGACTGTCACCCAACCATCTTTTGCATTGACAGCTTTACGTACTCTGTTCAATACCTCCTCTCACGTCTCCTGGTCATCCTTAGAAGAGATTATGACAGAGTGGAGAGTTAGAATTTTAGACTATATGCAACATTCTGGTAATTATTAAACTGAACTGAACACGGTAATCACTGCATAGCTAAATAAAGTGGTATTAATATCAGTAACCTAATCAATATCGTATTTAGTCTTGTTTTCATTATCAACATTTCGTCAGCCCGTTATGAATTAGTGCAAAATTAAAGTTTAAAGTGTAGCGCATTTGTATTATTTTCGCATCAAAAAATTACAAATTCACAATTGAAATGAACAAATGACTGGCATACTTTACATCAAATGAATCGACAGACAAAATTTGCTCAGATTGGTGTAATAATAATGAACCACCCACTTACAACGTAACGCATTAACAAATGCGAATATTACTCCCAGATATGGGTTCAGTACACAACAATTCATCAGTCCCCCATCAAACCAGGGCGGGCGGGTCCTGTGGGGGCCCCGCAGTCTGCCGCGCGACGTTGCCCCGCGAGCACGTCGCTCGCACCGGCGCGAACATGATACTGTAAACGATCACGCGTATACACTAAGGTAATTCGCCTTTAAAAGTGTTATTATTAATTAAAAATGTATCAAAATTAAGAAAAAAAAAAGGTGAAAAGTGCCCGTTAAGTAGTAATTGAAAAATTTCAGTCACAGATTGCGGAGAATTAAAAAGTTTGCAATAGTAGCCCGTTCGGGAGTCGAAAATACTTTATTATCAAAAGTTAAATTCGACTGCTTTGGTATTTTGAAGTTTAGCGTCATTTTAGTACTTTCGATAGCTACTGGTTTTTTAATTAAGTATATATTTTTTATACCTAACTCAGATCCATGCTCATTTAGGTAAAGCCGGTTGCAAATTAGTTTAAATGTTACCAACTCTTAACCATAAGTTCTAATTAAGTAATAATAATTATTTTGTAATCGAAAAGTGGTAAACGTTACAAATTTTTCTAGAACAGTAATCGCTGTCAGATACTTTTTTGTTCTAGTTCTTATTTGGTAATATAAATAATTATGAATGTATACCTACCTAACAAGTAGCTTAAATATTTTAAAAATAAAATGTCAGAAGTCCCGAGGTCTTAACGTTTGGCGAGCAATTTAATCAACCACATTAAATTTTACCCCGTCCTCCCAATAATTAGATAAAAGTAAGAATATTGAAGACGTGATTAAACTCTTTTGAACCGCATTATACTTTCAAACTAGCTCAAAAATATTTTAAAGCAGGTACTCGTAGCACAAATTTCTTTAAAAATTTTAATGGTCTCTATCACAAGAATGAAATGATTCGATTTGATCTGAAAACTTCATTGCAATAGAGCCAAAATATTAAAAACTCATAAACAACAAGGTGTATGATTTAAACATTAAAGTAGAAACAAATTATGTAAGAAAAAAATACAATTACATTATCGAAGTTCTTTACGTAGTTTGGGTTTCTAAATCAAGAAAAAATCTCAACTTCGGTCAAAAAATCAATGATCCCCAGTACAAACTGCCACTCTTCTTTTAAAAGATCATTTCTGGGATAAGCACTACCCTTTATTTTTTTCGGAGAACTTAAACTAAGTATCTCTACACAAAACTTTATTAAATCTGGCCACCGGTTTATATTTTATCAAAGGTCACATTAGAGTTCTATGTGACTAGCGGTGAATAAAATACAGTAAAGTGAAATAAAATAAAAGCTTATAAGTAATCATCACACTGCAGGGTCAAGACCTATATCATTGATCTCAAATTACTACAGATATGATGACATAATTACCATGCTTGCCAAATGCATATTATTATTCGTATTCCTTACCCAGGCAATGTTCGAAAATTTGAAACTCTTGTTACCTGACCCCGGGGATCGATCCCAGGACCTCGACATTTTGGCCTGGTACTTATACCAATCGACCAATCATTTGGGAATAGGAAAGTTGAATTCAATACAGAGGATGTTATTGATTTCTGTAATTTAAAAAAAATAATGTCGCTATCGACTATGCTATTGTTTACCATTTGAACCAATGATTTACCATTAAAATTTAAAAAACGTAGGTATTTGTTTTTATTAAATCCATCAAACAAAAACGTACGATAAAATAACCAAAAGATTAAAATTAATTTGGCCAATAAGACGACTATTGAGTTGCTGTTTCAATTTTAATAATTTCTCTACTTAATTTTGAATTAAATAGCGTTAAAAATCGATCAGTCTTATGAAAATTACAAACATACAATAATTTATTCGTATTATAAACAGCTATTTTTTTCACCGTTGAAAAATTAAAATATAACTGTAGTAGCAGTCTGAGATTCCTGATGTTTTTTTTTTTATAAGCGTTGGGCTTGCTCTTTACTACATACTTAACTTTACGGTTGCCCAGAGGATCAGGGTTCTCCCACACAACAGCGGAACACAGAAAAACTGTTTGGCGGACTCCGGCAGGAGGGTGGTAGCATCCAAGCAGCCTCTTACGAAGCCTACCACCGCAGAGGGATCTGTTTGCCGTCATCATTGGTTAGAAAACCAAAGATGCCGTTGCCCAGGGTGGACCACTAGGAGGTAGATCCCACTACGCAAACGACTTATTGACGGGCGCCAAGCTCTATAACGATTTGAGAAACATTTTAATGTAGGTAATTTATTTTGTTAATGTCTAATCTAAATACTTATTATTTATTTATTAACTATAAAATTATAGCCGCCTTCCAGAGCGAGGTCAGGAGGATTTTTCTACACCACAAAAACCGTTATTTAGAATTTCGGAAGTGGTATAACCACATCTGCCAAGGCTAAGTTAAATTTTCATATACGAAACCAGTACTTATTTCGTGTTTCAATTCACATCAAAATATTGATTGCATTTTATAATGTTATAGGTACAAGTATTACAAATTGGTTCATGAAATACATAGATCAGTCCCTGTTGGGATGTTTCCTTAAGAGTAACTTATACTCTATAATGTAGCTTTGTTAACTTACTTATTATACTTTTTCATTTTGCAATTTTAAAATGTTTACAAAAAAAAATGTATGCTTAGCTACTCATGCTCCTTCTACTTATACATTTATTTTTCTCTTTCTTATGTTTTCGATCGATTTGCATCTTTCACTCTTCCTTTAACGTAGTGGGCTTGGAGGGAGGTATAGGGGGTGAACGGAAGTGTCGTTGAGTACACGAGCATTAGTTATCAAAATAATTTGTTTGTCCGGTTAAGCTCGCACACCTCTTATACACACGGAATTCTCAGGCGTAAGGCTCGGAATAACCTACTTCTGAGCGAGTTGTACATACCACCAAACATAACATGTTAATTATACTAAACGGAATAAACGGAATTTAATTGTGTACAATAAAAAAATAAACGGTATTCGGAATTGTAGACTGCTAACTATATTAAGAAGATATTTCCACTTACTTCATCAAAAGATAGGGTAACCTTAAGCAGATCCTCCCACGTGGCGTTCCCTAGGTACGAACCCGCAAATCCCGCAAAGGTGAGCTTAATGGGTCGAACATTAGCGATCAGCACAAAGACAGCGGAAAACGGAAGGCTATAGGCAAAAACTGAGCTTGGTAGCTATACCAGGTGGCCATCAACATTTTTGAAATAAACCACTTATGTTACAGAACTTCACGAAGCAACCAAATGAACAAAATCCTTCAAAAACAGCAATACTACTCTGTCAAGAAAGTACCGGGAAAAGATACACAAAATGTTTGTTATTCATCTAAATTTATCTTATCACCTTCAAAGTATGCTCCTTCAGAAACGATACACTTACGCCAACGAATAGACCAATCATCAAAACATTTTTTAAACGCTGTTTCCGGAATTGAGTTCAGTTCTAGCCGCGAATTCTCCTTTATGTTTTCTACCGATTAAAAATGGGTGCCACGAAGTGCTAATTTGAGTTTAGGAAAAAGAAAGAAGTCGGCTGGCACCATATCTGGTGAATATGGTAGTTGCTCGATGGTATTTGTTGAGTGTTTGGTCAAAAATTTGTTCACAATGATGGTCTTGTGCGAAGACGCATTATCATGGTGCAAAATCCAAGATTTTTTTTTCACAAATCTGTCCTTTTTCGTCGAATTTGCTCTCTTAAATCCCGCATAACGCTTAAATAATATTCTTTATTTACCGTTTGACCTTCCGACAAGAATTCCGAGTTCACAACAACAATCAAAGAAAACAGTCAACATAACTTAGAATTTTTATCGACTTTGGCGTGGTTTTATCGGTTTCGGTTCAGTTCAATGAGGATTTTCAGTCACAACTTCCTTCACTTTTGCGATGTTAACTTCAGTTGCAGACGTTGATGGCCTACCAAAGTGAGGCAAATCTTCCATCACCGACCTCTCGACCGCTTTTGAACGCTTTGTACCACTCATAAGCACGTGTTTTTGATAAAGTCGATTTACCGTAAGCCTTTTGTAACATTTTCAGTGACTCCGAACACAAAATTTCATTAGCGATGCAAAATTTAAGACAAACTCTTTGTTCGATATACTTTATTTGATATTTTAGCAACTTAATTGCACTTATAATATCAGTATATAAACTTGAAAAATTTTGTCTCAGGCGGGACTCGAACCCGCATCTCCTCGCATGCCGGGCGGGAGCCATACCATTAGGCCACCGAGACACTGCGACACGGCGCGAATTTTTCAAGCATATTCTTACGCTGTGAGCCAGCGTTGTTTCATCAAATGTTAGGAGTTTGCACCCTTAACACCCGAAAGAAACATCTTTGCAGATGTTTGACAGTCAGTTAAGATGAAACAGCTATTTATATACTTTATTTGATATTTTAGCAACTTAATTGCACTTATAATATCAGTATATAAACTTGAAAAATTTTGTCTCAGGCGGGACTCGAACCCGCATCTCCAAATCTCCAAGACAAAATTTTTCAAGTTTATATACTGATATTATAAGTGCAATTAAGTTGCTAAAATATCAAATAAAGTATATAAATAGCTGTTTCATCTTAACTGACTGTCAAACATCTGCAAAGATGTTTCTTTCGGGTGTTAAGGGTGCAAACTCCTAACATTTGATGAAACAACGCTGGCTCACAGCGTAAGAATATGCTTGAAAAATTCGCGCCGTGTCGCAGTGTCTCGGTGGCCTAATGGTATGGCACCCGCCCGGCATGCGAGGAGATGCGGGTTCGAGTCCCGCCTGAGACAAAATTTTTCAAGTTTATATACTGATATTATAAGTGCAATTAAGTTGCTAAAATATCAAATAAAGTATATAAATAGCTGTTTCATCTTAACTGACTGTCAAACATCTGCAAAGATGTTTCTTTCGGGTGTTAAGGGTGCAAACTCCTAACATTTGATGAAACAACGCTGGCTCACAGCGTAAGAATATGCTTGAAAAATTCGCGCCGTGTCGCAGTGTCTCGGTGGCCTAATGGTATGGCTCCCGCCCGGCATGCGAGGAGATGCGGGTTCGAGTCCCGCCTGAGACAAAATTTTTCAAGTTTATATACTGATATTATAAGTGCAATTAAGTTGCTAAAATATCAAATAAAGTATATAAATAGCTGTTTCATCTTAACTGACTGTCAAACATCTGCAAAGATGTTTCTTTCGGGTGTTAAGGGTGCAAACTCCTAACATTTGATGAAACAACGCTGGCTCACAGCGTAAGAATATGCTTGAAAAATTCGCGCCGTGTCGCAGTGTCTCGGTGGCCTAATGGTATGGCGCCCGCCCGGCATGCGAGGAGATGCGGGTTCGAGTCCCGCCTGAGACAAAATTTTTCTTTGTTCGATGTTTTTGAAAGTCACAATACACACTAGATATGATAAAACAGCACTGTATTTAATATAAATTATAGGTGAAACTCAAACTTCGCGCCAAAATGGAAAACAGTTGTGTAAATCTTACAACAACAAAAAAAAAATGAATTTGGTACCATAAACAAATCATCCATTCCCGATACTTTTTTGACTGAATGTATATTTACGGCACTTAGAACGGAACAAATTGAAACAAATAAATACGGCGACTATTAGCCGCCATCAGAATTGAGGTAACGGTCTCCTTTTCCTTAGGCTTCCTGGCCTAGATGTAGAGGAAGAGGTCGCCTCCTCTACATCTTCGCAAATCAAAGCCAAATGAAATCATCGAAATTGCAAATCATCTTCGCGTATAAAATTCTGAGTGCTCAGTATACCAACCCAAATCTTTATTATTAAGTGCTTCGCCCTAATAACTATCAATTGTATAAACCTGCAATACTACTATTGTGTAACTTTTCTAAACATTTTTCAAAGGTCTTAAACTCCATTGTGCTAAGATCATAGACAGTACTTCGACTGCGTGAAGTTTCAATAACTTAGTTAATGTCGACACACAAATCATAACAATTAAAATCTTTATTCTGTCCTATTCCTTGCTGTTCGAGTCCATACATACCCGCTATTTTTCCGAGGTCATCCTTCCATGTCTTAGTTTGTTTGTTTCTTTCTGTTCTGTTCTTCTCTGTTTCTTTTGCTGTAATCCATATAGAAAGCCTGGCAGTATACACATGTTGAATACCTTTCTTAGTTTACATTGGCATTTCATGGATATTCATTACTTCGCTAAGTGACCAATATCGTTTCCAAGTGTTAAGCTATTCTTCTTTCTATTTCCTTTTTCATGCAGTCTACCGTAGATATTAACTGTCCCAAGTAGGTATATAATAATCATCTGAGTATTCTATTTGCTCATCATTCACTTTTATAGTGTCCGTTAATTGTGGAGAGTTTGGCATAATTTTTGATTTGGTTAGATTCATTGCTAGTTCTGCCTTGTGACTTTCATTGGCAAATTGTTGTAGCATTATTGCTAATGTTTTTGGGCTCTCGGAGAATACGATTATGTCGTCTGTAAAACGTTAGTGGCTTAGGTTCAGTACTCTATTCGCGCAATCTAGGTTCCTAAATATCCTTTCCATGACGAATGAGAATAATTTAGATGAGATCATGTCTCCTTGGCGTACGCCTCTCTCGATAGAGAATTCTTCACCTAGTATCCTACTAGCGACGCCTTTAACATTTATTTCAGAAATAGACTTAGTGCAGTCATTGGTAGACCAAGGTCTTTTAGCAAGTCAAGGAGGGATTTTGCTAATATGCCTCTAGGCCTCTGTCTTCCTCACCGTATATCACGTTGGCCGAATATGTATTCATTTCACAAAAGCCGTATTTTAAAATCTTCTTAACTTTTTATTCTACCTATAATCAGCTACTGAGCCATTAGTAATACCTACTTCAGATTTCTTCAAAGAACCGACTCCTTTTAGACGTTCCGGTCACAAATTGTATCAAGTGGCTTTTTCCGCTGAGTTTCCTTTAATTTCCATCTGGAAATTTAAAAGGGAGGCCTTTTTCTTTCAAATATTAAAAAAAGCTAATTAAAAGCGAAACATTTTTTTCTTATATGCGGCCATTTACCGTCACAACATATAAAGCTGGTTTTTGTAAGCATGCTTTATCATAGGGCAACGCAAAACTATATCGTATTATTTAAGCCATAAAAGAAAACCTCATTGAAATATAGCAAATATAGCAAGTTAAGAAAGCTAATTTATTTAATGCTGTGATCTGTTTTTAGTGACAGAGCGTCACTTAGCGACAACCATAAACAATACCATTAAAAATAATAATGGTAGGTCATTTTATACAATATGTGAGTAAATACCTACTATTGAACACAACAATAGTAACTTGTTCTGTGAGTGATTGTGGGGTTAATCACAAAAATAATTCGGGAAATTGCACATTTCACAGGTAAATAATTAGGAAGTCGTTTCGTCGACGGCAGAAACGCGTTTTTTTTTTGTAATTGGTTTTTTTGTTCTATTTTTAATATAACATTAAGTGAACTCGTTCGTTCACTTTAGTATCTTGTATTTTATAATTTACATTATTTTGGTGGATAATTATTTCATTAAAATATTTTGTCTGTACGTTAGAGCTTGACTCAAATTTGTCGATTCTATTATTTATTAAGTAAGGAAACTGTATAAGGAATCAGATAAGTAATTAAGATTATCCTGTTTAAAGGTCAATAATCAGGGATAGGTTCATCAAAATGTAATTGTTTGTTCAGATTCTGTTTACTCGTTCATTTTCACTTGCTGCCATTTATGAGCCAGCTATCTCATAAAACTATTTTTTATATCATTATATTATGTAAAAATAACTGCCCACTAGTGTAATTTTGTAAGAAATGTGGACATTAAAGTTTGCCGTGGAGTAGGTGCTGAATCTTGAGATAATAAAAACAATGTAAAAGTAAACATTTTCGAACTGCAATTATCATCTACAGTCTTAAAATGTAAAAGGTACGTACACTAGCTAACGCACACATTGAAAAATCAAAACTAGTCACTCATTACCGGGCTGTCAGGTGGTCTAAGCTATAGTAAGTCTATGATATAAGCCAACATAATGTTATAAAATACTAGGAAACTATACACTTATATAAAATACTGGTCAATAAAATAGTATTAAAATACTAATTCTGCGTGTACATGTCAATGTAAATTATAAATATATCTCTGATTTATTAATTACTAACTGTTGCCCGCGACTTCGCCCGCTTCAATTTCTTATTGATTGTGTAAATCTTCGTTCTAATGTAATCTTCTTAAGTGTGTAATTTTGATGTCCTCACTTGGTATAATAGCTTCAAAGTTTAAGATGTGTGCATAATAGTTAACCCAAATAGCTTGTATTCCCAAACTTTATAGGTTAACCATGTTAGTATGTACATTATCAACCCGAGAGCTACAGATCATGAATATCCGATAGGAGTTAATTGAATGAGGCATTGTTATAACAGCCCTATCAACTCGAAATAGGTGCCATCATTGACGGGTACTTCATTCAGTTTCAGAGATCTGGTATTAATGTTAGCTACAACTGGCTTTAGCTAAAATATCCTGTTTTTGGGTAACCTATCCAGTTTCGAAACTTTCTGTAAAAATTTTAATTGTTCGAAAACAATTTCAAGAAGTTTTGAATACCAGAGTTGATTTATCCACATTTTGTTAGTGCAATTATTATTAAGAGCTCATTTTGCTTATGATAAATTGAAATAGTGACTATGTAAAGCCAAGCTAGATTCAGTATTCAGACTGAATCTAGCTTGGCTTTACATGATTTGGGTTCTTTTCTTATTTATAGTCTGGCATTAATAGCTTTAGTCAAACTATGAATGGGATTCGAAATCTTAGGAATCTATCATGGTTTTCGGTAAAATAAAAGTATGGATGGCAAAATTAAGACCAATAAGTATGAGATAAACTTTTTTCCTAGCGATAAAATAAAACTGTTCGACATAAACATGTCATTACAGCGGCCTTAGACATGTCACTTTTTTATCTCGTTTACGCCAGACGAATAGATAACAAATGTATGAAAAATACATTATCTAACAAACGATCGAACGATGGTAAGATTATGTCATTTTCATACATTTGACATCTATTCGTCTAGCGTAAACGATGTTAGAAAGCCACTTGTCTAAGGCCACAGCTCACCTAAAGACCGCATTGGCTGATTTAATATTACCTTTTTACAATTTCTAGCAAACTAAAATTAAAAACTAAATTGTATTTTCATCCGGCCAAAACATTTGGTTCTTAAGCTAGCATCAATGTTTTTTTTAAGGCCAAAAGTTGGCCAGCTTAAGTAAGTGTTAAATTTAAGACGAATATTTCACTATACTTATCTTCTCTGTGTTTAAACCGAAGACGTGGATAAAGTAAGCAACCAATTTGAAGTTAGTGTCAAAACAAGTAATATCTTACGATCATCATCAGAGATCGGAATAGGTAGAGTAAAATGGGGTCGTTGACGGGAATCGTATATATTAATATGGACATTCCTCCGAATTACCGGGCTTTATATTTTTATACCAGGTCTTTTAAGTCACATACATAATATGTTCTGGAAAATGTTTTCAAATAATCTGTATGCTTTATTTAAATAATCCTTTGCCTTATGTGAGCACCAAAAATTGCGTCATTTTTTATACCGGGTTTTTCAAGTTACGTAGATATGTTCTGGAAAATGTTAACAAATAATTTTAATGACATATTTAAATAATCCTTTGCTCTATGTGAGCATTAAAAGATGCGACATTTGTATACGATTAACGTCATACGTCAGATCACCAGTTAGAACATTGTTTTACCTTGGCTGCAGCAGGTAATATGCTTAATCTCGTATTTATCACTTACGATAGTTCAAAAGGAGCCGTGCACACCTGTCGCGAGCTTACTTTTATCTATTCTAAGAAACTATCCATGGTTTTCAATAATTGAATAGAAGGCGGTTAACTCAAATATTTCCCAGTAATTGTATAAAACAAAGAATTCCAGGAGTGCGCGCTTAACTTAGAGCAAC
The DNA here is from genome assembly GCA_949315895.1 of Anania crocealis. Classification (NCBI taxonomy): domain Eukaryota; kingdom Metazoa; phylum Arthropoda; class Insecta; order Lepidoptera; family Crambidae; genus Anania; species Anania crocealis. The sequence continues at coordinate 8,531,375 of OX438856.1, forward strand.
GCCCAATCAGATCACAGGATTATGGATACTGCACTAAGAGTGAAACAATAGGCGTGTGCGTTGATAACACGCCAGTAGCTCACTCACATATTTCGGTTTGTTTATTGTTTTGATATTTCTACTGAGTGTTAAACAATAAACAATGTTGATTTTAATCTCTTTTATTTCATCTTTATTGTCACAGAGAATGTACCTAAAAGATGTTTGCCATTCGTTCAATCAGTTTTACGCTGAATTTCACAATACAAGTTTTCCCGATGCTCTTACTCCTTAGCTTAATTCCAGATATTTCTTCTTAAACTTGAGTCCCGCTTAGAATCTATCCCCCCTTAACTTTTATCCAAAAATACCTACGTGTTTAAACGATTTTTGAATCTTCGGCAGAGGGGGTTGACATTCCTACACTTGGGGGGTGTCAGGGGTTCCCACCAAGCCCCGAACCTTCCGTTCCCCCTAGCCTCTAAAATCATACTCTAATCAAGCCTCCTAGTTTATTGAGATATACATCGTAAAGATTTAAACTTATTCATTCAAAAAGAATTTAAAAAAAACAGTAGAACGAAAATATATTTGAAAATTACGAGTAATCGTCTATTATTTGTTCGCATTATAGTAAATTACGAACATAATAATAAAAAATACCGGTAAGTATACCGGAACATCAGACCCGGTAAATGGCTTATCCATGTTATTATTTCTGGGCGTGGTTTTGGTGCAAGTACCAAAAATCACTCTACCTATTCCGATCTCTGATCATCATGTACCGACTAAAAATGGTTTAAATGCAGACAAACACACACTGGAATGTTGGTTTCATTTTTAGAAGTAACTTTCTATGTAAGCCTGAAAGAGGAATCTCTTTCCCTCTGTTTGATCTTTATTTAACTTTAGGCTGAGTGCCTTCAGGGACCTTATTCAGCTATTTCAATCGCAGTTCGATCGTGCTATTCAGTTACGATTGTGATACGATTTAGTTACGCGAATTAGGGGCCTGGACTCCATTTTTTCCAATAAAGGTTAATCTGTCTGTTAAAGTTATATATGAACTGGACATGGCGTCTAGATATTTCACGAGCATGAATAATTATTAATACTCTTTTGATGAATACTCCAGATTGAAAGAAAGGACAAATACTTATTCACCAACAAGAATTTTGTAATAATACCCTCACTTGGCAGGTGGAACGGTAGTTGGATGGAAAGTGAATGCTGCTGCCCATCTTCTTCTGACAATACTAAATTAGTAAATCTCTTACAACAACAAACAGGAGTACTAATTCTATTCCGGAACAACACCTCATGAACACGACTTACTATGACCCAGTCAGAACATAAAACGTAAAATCTATTAAACACATAAAACGTTCGCTAAAACGAGACACTAAAGAGTTTTTGATAGATCAGATCTAATGACCTGTCAGAACAGTATCGATAGCACCTTTTCATGATATCAAATTGAGTATAGGCAATAGAAAAACGGCAACCGATATACATAGAAGGGATATCGCAGGCAGGCACTGATCGCTCGATGCGGAATTTATGGTTCCTTAAAAGGTTCGAAATGAGCCAGCATGTTACAGTATTTCGGTGTGCTCCTCGTGGTTTAGTGCTTCAGGGAGTTAGTAAAGTCGTTAAAGAGCTTTCATTCAAGTGGTGGTTCTAGTCAACCTCTTCAATATTTTTTTTCTTATGATCTGTTTTTAAGTTTATTTTAGTCAAAAAAATTAACTAAGATACATTTAAAATTACAAATTGTGGAGTGTTTTTAATCTTCTATCTGTAAGTATTTTTGTAAATTTATATTAAAATTTATCAAAAAAATTTAATGACAACAAGTACCTGAAAAAAGACAACAAGTACTTACCTACTGAAGAAAATGTTTTATCTATCTCCAGTGGGATATGAAATCATAACCTTTAGCTACCCCAACTTAATGTGTTCGGATTCTACCTAAATAAACATCCGTTACATATAATTACATGTAATGAGCTCATTAATGTTTGTACTGAGTTTCTTGCGCTGCTTCTTCTCGGCACTAGCCCACATTTGTCCCGAAGCAGTGGTAGGTTAAATATTGGGACGTGTAAAAGCGCCTCCAGGGGCCTATTTGCAGAAATAAAACTGATTTTAACTGATTTTACTATTGTGTATTTTTTTAGGCAAATAATAAACTTGAACGGATTCAGGTATCTTTTTAACAAATAAGGAAAATAAAAAACCTACAAGTCAAATCTAAGATAACTAAATGACCAGAGATGTAACTTATTTAAAACGCAAGAAGGCATCTGATGAAATACTAATACAAGATATAAAGTACGGATTTTGTATTTATATACCTTTTGTTTGGTATCTAAGTATTTGTAGATACCAACTATGATTGCTAAAATATTTTTAGTAATAGTTATTAAGCATTTCATTCAAAATGCGACACTGCTACTTTATTTACTACTTTTATTTTAATAAAACCGATTTTCGCCAAGTTCTGAGACTTCTTTTTTAGGGTAGGTATGATTATATGGCCTCATCGAAGATAAATATATGAAGATGATGATGAGATATATGAAGATCTGGTTTTACATAAATCTCAATTAACAACTTAAAAATAAGTATAATATTTCGCCTTCGATAGATAATTTAAGTAAAAAATAAACTTAAAATACTTCTGTCTATGTTATTGAGTTTATCTCTAAAAAGTTTTAGAAAGATACGTGTTTTGTACCTAGTATTTCAGATTTAGCGTCCACAAACTATTTGTAGGTATCTGATATATGATTTAAGAACTTAATTTAAAAGTATCCTGAATTTTGTTATCAAGATTCTTAGTGTAGAGTAAGTTCCCGTACATTCATCACTGTAAATGGCACAATAGTACCTCAAGAATAAGGTTATGTAACAAACCATTAAATATTTTGGACATAAATGTTTAACAGTTGGCAAACAGACATAATGTGCTATTTATACTTATTTACGTTGTAAAGCAACAACTCTCCCTCCACGTAAATGAATCACATTTGCACAAACTTTTGAGGGTTCTTCATAACGATACATATTGTATTACTTGACTTTAACTTTTTTTTTAAATATAAATACCTACATAAAATATGTTTTTGCAATGTTATTGTATAATAAAAACAGACTCATAAATATAAAAACAGCTCCCAGCTACACTTAAGAGGCGCATGATGAATGATGATTGTGTTATATTAAAAGGAATTCGATTTAAATTTCATCTCAGATTAATAAACGATGTTTCAGTTGTAATAGTTTCACTTATCTGTGGTTATAGGAAACGCTGCTTCTGAACCATGGATCGCGGTTTCAATACCCGCACAATAAAAAAAAACACTTTTCTAGTAGGCCATAATATAAACTTAATAGTAGATTAGTTAAGGACTAGATAGCTCTGTGTGGTCCAGCAATGCATATCTTGAAATATTATTTATTTATTTATCAAGAAACTTAACGCAAAATAAATTCAACATTAAGTTCAAGATTTTATTGAAAACACTTCTAATCAATCAAAGCAGGTTCGGATTCTGTAAAAGAATGACAATTTTAATGTATTTTATTTTATTTATCATCAGAGTTCTTTTTTATTCAAAGTTATTAAGTGGTTTTAGCAATCAACATAATTTGCGCAGGTGAGTGACGGTTTCGCAAACTATTTTCAGGCCAGGATTACTGCGTGAGCTGTATTTAATAAACGTCCAAACCCAAAAGTTATATTGGGAATAGGCTTTGTGTGCTTTAAACCCGTGTCTACTAGCGGGAACTTAACAAATTGTTAAACCGTAATCGGAGTATTAGACGGGTAATTTATCACAATTCGGCCGACATGCAATGACTTGCCGTCTATAGTCCATTCGAGAAACGGCCGTCAATATTAAGGGAATACTGAATAGGTAAATCGTGTTCGGAATGACTATACATTTTGTGGACACGTAGATAAATAAGTTATTTGAAAGATGTCATGTAATTTGCAAAAGAGCTTGTATATTGCCTATCTAAGTAACTGCTCGCGCAGCGATGAAATAATATGACTCTATATTGTCGTAATTTTGTTTTATATGTGATTTTTAATGATAAGGATATTACTTTTTTTAATAGGATATAGATAGCTCAAATAATCCCAAAATCAGTTGAAAAAAAAAAAACAAATCTACCATTTAGCAATCAAAGTTATGTTCCAATTCGACATTGAACAGTCACTTTTCCATCTACTAATTTCTATTTTTTTATTATTCCTTATATTGCTAGCGCCACGGTAGAACTTTAGATTAGGTAATACCTTAATAACGAAATAATTAACTCTGGAGACATTTAGTAACTGTAACAGTTGTAATGAGTGAGCCATAAATAATAATAATTGCTGGTATATTATTTTACATTTGCCTCCGTCAGATTTAAGTACGTTCCAACGTTCATATTGTGCGACATACTCTAGCAAAAACAATGCGAGGATCTCGTTGTTGATTGTAATCCGAGCGAGTGAGTTAGTTGGAGCATCGTACGCCGAGATACTTTGTTTGGAGGGTTTTAGAAAAGTATTATAAGAAAGTGTTCGGATTGACCCTCGTATCTGCCTTAAATGTATCTTTTGAGTACATAATTTATATAAGCCTAAATTGATTTGTCTCGTCGATTTTGTATTATTTCAAATAATATAAAATAATACAAATACAAAATGATAGTTTTATTTATACTTATCAATTATTGATACTAACAACATAATAAAACCGGCCAAGTGCGAGTCGGACTCGCGCACGAAGGGTTCCGTACCAAAAAGGCCAAAAAAAAAACGGGTTTGTTGTATTGTTAAATATTTCTTTTATTTTGTTTTTAGTATTTGTTGTTATTGCGGCAACAAAAATATATATAATTTGTGAAAATTTCAACTGTCTAGCTATCGCAGCTCTTGTGATACAGCCTGGTGACAGGCAGACGGACAGACGGACAGACAGCGAAGTCTTAGTAGGGTCCCGTTTTTACCCTTTAGGTACGTAACCCTAGAAAAAGATATTATATAATATTTCCAACAAATTCTGTCTGGCTCAACTCCCATCGGTGATTTTCAGCGATCCAAAAATACCCTTAGTACTTACTGTCATGAAGACGTTCAGACGCAGAGGCCTACGGACCGTTTTTTCATATTAACATTTCAGTATCGATTCATTTTAACTAACTAAATAACAAAATTTCTTACTGATTTTCTATGTATGTTTAATATCCTCCTACTGTTTTCGTGACTAGTCCTATTATATAGCTGGCTCATCATCAGCCCATATCACGCAGCTGTATATACGCCTTTTTAAAAATAGGGTATTGCCATAACCGTTATCGTAAATCTTCTTTATCAATTAACTTTATCTTCTTCCTCTCTAGAATTTCACTGACATAATATCTGTCCTTACATATTATGTGTATGTATTTTTGTATATGTTATGTATATATCTATATAAGTTTCTATATTATTCCTATATAATATGATTGTAGCTAGTTCGTATGTATATATTTTTGTCTTTTGATATCTGATTAGTGATTTTTTCTCTGCATAATAATATGTTATTATTTTTACTTCTCACTTGTCTGCACCGCCTGTAAAATCTCTGTTTGGTCTCATGGTTGACTTTTAGAGAATGCTTTTGGCATTAAGTCCGCCATTAGTACTATCTTTGTTCAATGTAATAAAGTGTAAATAAATAAATAAATAAAAATTCCTGCATATTTTATTACTATGTCAAAGGAAAAAAAGGTTTGTTTGCAAGAGATTTATAAAAGTACGAAGTGTTGACTGCCGATGGTGACCGTACCATACAACACAAGTCACAGTATGAATTTTTCCATAAGTTCATAACTGTTTTTTTATTATCTCATGACGCCATAGGGTAAGCTTCATTTATTTTGAAAATAGTTGATATATTTTTTTAGATAAAGCAGCGTAATTCCTGGTAGTAAAACTAAAACATTCGGGATAACGTGTATTATCTAACTTTCAAATGTTTTATTGATATTAGAAAAATGAATTTTTAACCGTTTAACTGAGAAAAAGCTTGAGATGTGATTGTCTTGGAATTGCCATTTAGTATTTTGTTTTTATTAAACATCTTGCATGCCAATCTCTGATAGAAGGGGAGGCAAAAATAAAAGAGAAATTCTAATATGTTTGTGAGACAACTCAGACATACCGCTGTCTGCTTGTCTGCCTAAATCGGAAATCAAAACGTAACAGTGAAAAAGGTCTTGTACTTTCAACGTTCGATAAGGCCGCGTAGAAACCTTTTGCAGTTACTGATTGTATCAATGTTAACTAAATAATGTTTTGTTTCATGATCAATTGAAGCGGTAAAAAATAGAGAAGGTATATTTTATTGAAATTAACCTCTCGATTGTATGTTATTCCAGACACAATTTAAATCAATTGTTATAGTGACCGCCGGCAGTCTTGTGATCCTGTAGGACTTTTAAATTTTCTTTCTTTCTTTAAAGTAGGTTATGCTAAGAACTTCAACATTATTACGTAGAAGTAGCAAACAATGGAATTGTATTCTACTGAAATAAAAAAAGCCGTTAATCTCTATTTCTTCAACGAAAAAATATAATTTCCTTTTTTTTAATACTGTTACTTCAGTGAAAAGTAACAATTTAGCTCCACTAATTTATTCAAAGTGATATATACTTCAAGAAATAAAGAAAATTCAAAGTTAACGTAAAGACTAAACAACTATGATTTACCATTAATGCTTACATTCGGAGTTAAAACAATAAAATTTTTGTCTGAAACTATTTTTAAGTAATTGCTGTTGTACATACTTTGAAAATACAATTCCTTATTTTATTGTTTCTATAATGAATAGATTAAGTCTTAAAATTATACACGGTGCATTTTCAACCACCTAGAAAACGAAGCCCATGATACCATTTTGTATAACACCATGGCAGGGTTATTCAATTTATCAATAACTATACTTTTTTAATGGTAAATATTGATTCAGCTTTTTAATTATGTAACACGCTGTGACGCGCACAGACGTATTATTTTGCTAATTATTACACATGAAAGGCACCCGCCAAATTGTTATTAGTAATTTCTTTTAATTTGTTATTTCTGAGACAAATTTTAACATATTCTATACACGCTTCTTATTTAAGTAAGAAACATAATCTCAAAAATGTTCCTATTATATATTTGAAAGCAATTGGATATAAGTTCTTTTGTAAAATCAATTTATTTTAATTCTTGGTAGGTACATAATATTATCATAATTAAATTGAAGAGTTATAATTTTGTCTGTGAAGTAATATCCATCTCTCTCTATCCTTTGCTCTCTCCTTGACTGTTTTGATATGATACGAAGTTTATTTTTTCCTTCTTAGTGAAAATTGATATTATTTTCACTCATAGGTACCTACTGATTCACTTCTAATGTACTGTGTTTCATGATTTCATTTCATTTTGGGGCGTAGTGGGCACCAATCACCTGTGTAGTTTAGTCGACCGAAAGGTAACTCACTAAATGAACGGCAGCCCATAAACTCTCACCGGTGGCTCCAAGTAGCTGTAACGCATGCAGCGGCCACGCCCCGGTCAACCACGTCGACTCGTGGGCTAGACCCGGTGAAGGGGGCCGGATGCTTTAGCACCGGTTTTGCGGATACCTCCCGCTCTATGCGTAGCGTCTGTCCCGGTAAAGATAGCACACCAACGCTGATAGGCAACCGGTAGTGGTAGACTAGGCGGGGCAGTGAAGCCTTGTGGAAGGCTTGGGGCGACGGCAGAGGTCAAAAGTGCTCGTCGGCCATCCGCTGCATCCACACCCTTCTCCAGTCGTAGCGGCTCTCCGTTCCACTGGGAGTAGAAGGGGAAGGACGAGAGAGTGCGTCTGTGCCAGCGCAATCACTTACGCACTTAAATATGTCACGCGCAACTGACTGCTTTAGATTACCGGACGTGATCAGGTCCTACGGCGATGGGCTGAGGTAGAGAGGTTGGGTTGTGGTGCACACCCGACTTTGTCTGAAGCCTGCACGTATGGCGGCCTAAGGAGAGTGGTCGTTTCTGCACTGCATTTGGGACAACAGTGTGGATTGGGCAGCACCTTAGGTGACGAAGCAGCCCTATTTAGGGAGGCACTGCTTCCCCCGCTCAGCCGGGGAGGGGGCTAGAAAAGGTGCCCTAAAAATGCTTGTCTCAGTCATTGGGGGAGTAGCAACCGCGGCTGCTTAAGCACCCCACACAACTCGGTAGACGCCACAGAAAAAATAGTATTAAAACATCAATCGTGACAATCGGCGCATGGAACGTGCGTACTTTAATGGACAACGACGGAAACCTCTGTCCGGAGCGTAAAACTGCTGTCGTTGCACGCGAACTTGGTCGCTACAATATAGATATAGCTGCGTTAAGTGAAACACGTCTACCTGACCAAGGCGAGCTCGAGGAAGTTGGCGGTGGCTATACATTTTTCTGGAAGGGAAGACCCAGGCTGAAAGAAGGTTAGCTGGCGTAGGATTTGCCATTAAATCCACTATTGCAAAAAACCTACCAGAATGTCCACAATTTATTTCGGACCGTATTATTACATTGCGACTTCACCTGCAAAATAATAACTTCCTTAATGTAATAAGCGTATATGCACCAACCATGAGTAACGAGGACAGTGTTAAAGATCAATTCTACGAAGAACTTTGCCAGTGCCTTAGCAATATACGTCTAAGCGAGCAGATACTGTTGCTTGGCGATTTTAACGCTAGGGTTGGCAGAGATGCAGAGTCGTGGCCGGGCGTGATTGGGAGTAATGGCGTGGGTAATATGAATAGTAACGGACAGTTACTGCTAACGCTCTGTGCCCAGTTTGGCCTCACTATTACTAACACTCTGTTTAGGCTTCGCGACAAATACAAAACTACCTGGATGCACCCGCGTTCCAAACATTGGCACCTCCTCGATTACGCCATAACCCGACGAAGAGACGTCTCTCAGGTGCTCATCACCCGCGTCATGCGCGGCGCACATTGCTGGTCAGACTACAGACTTCTGGTAACTAAATTGAGACTCCGTCTACGCGTTCCATATAGACCATGCAGGGTCAAACCAAAATCCCTCAATTTAGACCGATTAAATTGTACCGAGCTCCAAATAGATTACCAAAAAAGACTGGCAGACACGCTAGATGCGTTTGACGCCCAGCAAGGTGACCTAATATCTAATTGGCAACGGATCTCGTCCTCTTTACTGACAGTGGCTACAGAAGTAATAGGACTTAAAAAACGTATAAATGAGGACTGGTTTGACCAAAATGATAGGATCCTGACTGAGGCATTCAAACAACATCGTTCACTTCTAAAGCGTACCGAACGTAATCGGGGTCTCTCTCAAGTCGAAAAAACTAGCGGCGCTTCCTTGAGAAGACTAACCAGGGATATGAAAGACAGATGGTGGCTTGAAAAAGCAGAAAAAATACAGTGGCTTGCAGACACGCACTAACTAGGCGCTTTTTATGAAGAAATGCGTAAGTTGATTGGTGTTTCTGTAAAAAATAGCGTACCACTAAAATCCCTGGATGGCTCTCAAAGAGTTACTGCTAAGCAGGATATACTCGATCGTTGGGCAGAACACATTAACAACCTGCTTAATGTTGATCGCTTAGCAGATCTGGAGCATATAAGAAATATTCAGTCTCTTCCGCCTCATGATTCACTTGCTGAGCAACTGACACTAGATGAAGTAGTTCAAGCTATAAAACAACAAAAGAATAATAAAGCAGTTGGTGTCAATAACATCGCCGGAGAACTGCTTAAATATGGAGGGGAGCAACTTCATACTTATATCTGGCACATTTTCAGTCGCATTTGGAACGAGGAGATAGTACCACCTGAATTTAAGATATCCCGCATACAGACTCTGTATAAAAACAAAGGAGATCGTTCTGACTGCAACTCCTACCGGGGTATATCGCTTCTCTCCGTACCTGGGAAGATATTCGCCAGAGTTCTTCTCAACCGGCTCTTACCAGTCTCCGAGAATATATTGCCAGAAACCCAGTTTGGGTTTCGTCCTAATAGGGGGACATGCGAAGCCATTTTCTCTATACGGCAACTCCAGGAAAAAAGTCGAGAGCAAAACCAGCCTTTGTATATGTGTTTTGTGGACTTGGAGAAAGCATTTGACTGTGTACCGCGGGAAGCCCTTTGGACCTTACTGGCAAAATTGGGTTGCCCTGAAAGGTTTGTTCGAATGGTTCGTCTTCTTCATGACGAAATGACCTGCTGTGTGACCTACAATGGCGATCAGTCTGGGTTCTTTTCGGTCAGTTGTGGTGTCAAGCAAGGCTGTGTGCTTGCACCTACACTGTTTGCACTTTATTTCTCTGTTGTTGTCAGTGAGGCACTCAAACAAGCTTCTGCTGGCATCCAAATACGTTTTCGGACTGATGGAAAACTTTTCAACCTGGCCAGATTGAAAGCTAGTACTAAGGTATCACATGCACTGATAACGGAGATTATGTATGCGGATGATCTGTGTTTTGTGACTAGCTCGCCACAAGAGTTGCAGAGCCTGATTACGAACCTTCAGGAAGTCTGTTGCCGCTTCGGTCTCAAAATAAGTGTAAAGAAGACTGAGGTTATGGCGATGGATTCTCTTGGACCTATAGAACCTATCAAGGTATACATTGGCAATACTGAGCTGAAACAGGTGGATAAATTTAAATACTTGGGCAGCACAATCACATCTAACTGCGACCTTGATGCCGAAATAAATCATCGCATAGGCGCCGCATCAATCGCTTTCGGCAAATTACGAGCCAAGGTTCTGCACTCGCATGATTTGAAGCTCTCAACAAAAATCTCCGTGTACAAGGCCATAGTTCTCCCAAACCTATTGTACTCTTCGGAGACATGGATCCTTTACCGGAAACATATAAAAGCGCTGGACAGGTTTCATCAGAAGTGCTTACGAGACATCCTTAAAATCAAATGGTCGGATCGAGTTAGAAATACCGAAGTGCTCCGACGCGCGAAAGTCTACGGTATTGAAGCATACTTGATGCGGCGACAGCTCCGATGGTGTGGACACGTCTCACGAATGGATGATGTTAGGGTGGCTAAACGCATTTTCTTTTCTGAACTCCAGAACGGCAAGCGAAAACAAGGCGGCCAGTTCCTACGTTTTAAGGACGTTCAGAAAAGACACATGAAGAGGTGTAATTTTGATTTCCAGAAATGGGAGAAAAATTTCAGTTGCCGCCCTGAGTGGAGGAGACTGGTAAATAACAAAGTCAATGACTTTGAAGAGCAGAGAAAATCCGAACTTGATGAAAAACGCGATGCTCTTAAGGCTAAATCACCAGCAGCCATCTTTTACAATTATGTCGGCGGTGTCCTAACGTGTTGCCAGTGCTCGCGCACGTTTTCTAAAAAGTCTGGATACAGTAGCCACCAAAGGTCACATGCGAGAGCTAACCATCCTAGCTCCAACCATACTAACAATTAGTAGCAGTCACCGTAGCCGGAGTCGGCTGGGGAGTATATATATATATATATATATAGGAGTATATACTGTGTTTCATGTCTAGTGATAGTCATCAAGCCTTATAATAAGAATACTACACCGAAAATAATACAATATTTTATAATTAACCTTCGTATACTAAAAAAAACCGTTTTAATATACATATATATTTTTCACACATTTGAACCTTACTGACCTTTTCTTAAGTATGAAAACTATAAATAGCGTCCGATTTCAAATTCAAATATTTGGCATCCAATACAGGCCAGTTGGCGGTTTTCTGTTGATTTTAGCAAAAGGGATATTATCTTAAATAATATAAACCAATATGAGCTAATAATAGCTCAGACATAAAGTCAAATACTATTACTGAGGTATCGAGTCCAATAACATGACCTGTTTCGGTCACAGAGCCTTTATACCCGTAATTGTTACCGACACTAGGCTCTCTGAATTCGTATATTATGGGATTGATGATTCACTCAATGCCATCATATTATGTGAGTGCATGGGGTGACTCTAAGCCATAAATTCACTTACAATCTGTGCGGGTTTGTGTTTTGTAATGTATAATTTGTTTTTTGTGAAAAAAAAATTAAGTTTAAGTGACACAAATATTCTCGAATTTTTTTTTATCAATTCTTTATGTATCACAGAAAAACGTAAATTATTTTTTACTATAATGATATTTATTTGACAAAAATAATTCAAATGATTATAAAAAAGTTTATTAACGAATAAACGAAGCAAGTGTTGCTAACATGCATTCATGATATACTTACAGCACAAGTAACTCAAATTAAATATTTGAGTTTGTTAGCATTTTCAATGTCATTTATCAAATATACAGACAATGTAATTTCGACATCCTTTTGACCTAGAAAATAAAAAGTAAAAACTTATTTACCCATTTATAGAGTAAATCTTTTTGGTAATACATTTTTGTACATATTTATTTATCTAGTAAAGTTTAAAAATACAGACTACCAATTCGTTAAAAGCACATTTTCTAAACAAGTATATTTAAAACCTTACATTGAAAAATAGTTACTCTTCCAAATATAAAAACATAGATTCATTTACCCCTTTTTAGGGTTATACCCTTAGTTTCATCAAGTCTGTCTGTCTGTCTGTCTGTCCGTTCGAATGTCACAGCCACTTTATTCTGAAAGTATTATACAGTTAAAACTTGGTAGGTAGGTTTATCCCGATTTATCCTGTTGACCGCTTTACCTTTCCCATACAAAAATTAAAAAATAATGATAATTAAGGGGGGCAATTAAAATGATTCCCATACATGGAAATATTACAAAAAATTTTTTTTTTACTCAAACCTATGTTTATGGGGTATATATGGATAGGTATTTTAAAATGAAATGTAGGTTTCTGGGACCATTTTTTCTTAAAGTCTAACATTTGGAAGATAGGCGCTTCCAAAGTGGTAAAATGGGCGATCCCCCCTAAGTGAAAATATTAAAAAAAATTACATGTAGATAAAAACTTTCAACAAATATTGGTTTGAACGAGATCAAACCGGCAGTTTTTGAGATAAGTTGATTTTATACATATTTTCAACATCCGCAAATATAACTTTGTCTTTTATACAAACACTATGAAAAACAAAATATTTTTTGCAGTCAACACAATACTCGTATTGTGATATTTTGCTTAAGTGAATGTAAGTGGACCCCTAATTCTTCGCACTTGGGCGGTTTTTTATCAACTCATGGCTTGAATTTAAAAGTGCAATATCGTGCAGCAGTTTAGATATTTGTAACAAAACTTACCGATCTATCCCGACGAATGAGCTCAGCATTGACAAATTAGTCAGATATCTTTTACTGATTTATCTTTTCATGTTTGAACTTGCTGCTTCTTATTTTTGAAACATTTAACTCATACCTACACTAAGTGAGGATACCTTTCGGAATCACAGGATTCGTAGGCTCTTAATAATTCATACAACGACGGATTTGCGGCGCGAACACGAGGAGATAACGACCGCTTTACAAATCCGATAAGCTCCACTCACGTAAACGTTACACCGGCACTGTCCATCGTTTTATTTTAAACCTCTTTTTGCCTAGGGCTACACACGCGTTTAGAATCTCGAAGAAATTCTTTCACTTACCTACATAATCATGTTATGGCTCTCCCTTGCAATAAAAATAAAGATAATCATGGGCATGGACCAACGTTTAAACTAATAACATAGTAAAAATTGTTATTATATCATTAAATTTAGAACTTCCTAGAAAATCTAATTATTTACATATCAAAATAGTAAACCGATACAAAATTCCGGATCCTACTAAAAATATAATGAACAACAGAAACGATCGATCGATCGATTAATAACTATAAGTAGCAGAGCTCAGTATTAGACAGCGTACATCACGGATGATGAATCTAGCTGATGTCGAGGCTTTAAGGCAGATACTTTCTTAAGGTCACTTCCGATCTTTTTCCCTCAAATCAGTCCCGCTGTAATAAATCCAACTAACTATATACGTCTTGACTCATCTTGGGTTACGGTCCTATCGCGTCCGCTAGTGCATGGCCCACGATTGAGGTGCCTGCTAACAGAATGCTTTAGATCGAGTGCCTTTCACACTAGCCAAACTGTCCGGTGAAACTGTAAAGGTTTTCCGTTAGGAATATAGGCCTGACTGCGGCTTGGCTTTCTACGGGTCCCGCGATCAAGGTTCTACCTGAGATTAAGGTACCCGCTGGCAGACTGCTTTAGGTGAAGTACCTTTCTCACACGCCTTGAAAAGGTCTTCAGCCAAACAGTACTTATAGGATAGGTCTATATGAAATCCCGTCCCATTAGGGCAAAAACAAGGTCGCTTTGCGGCCTTTAACACCCTACACTGACTCGATCATGTCTACTAGGATAAACCCCAGACATGAATAAGACTAAGGGTCACACTAGCCTGCGTCGCGGCACTTATACTTAGATATCAGCTGCCTACTAAAAATAGGTCGGTTTGTAGCTTTGTTGTACGTACTCACCGCTCAAAAGGAAGCGGTGGAGAGGGAGCGGGAGGCTAAGGACCTATGCTGTGGCGGAAGGCCGTTACAGCTTCACCGGGCGGGTTTTAGGCGAGTGCGGAAGGCACTCAGCCTAAAAGCGGCCTGCTAGCGGGTACCTCGAGCGCGAGGCGAGTCCTAGGCTAGTGAAGCCTAGGGCTCGCCCGCGCAGGGGCCCCGTACTAGCGGCGCGATCGGACCGTGCCGGGTGCTGAAGGCACCCGGCCAAGAGGTCGACCCGACTAGTGGTTGCATCGCGTAGCTCGGCGCTGCAACACAGACTGGTCTGTGCATACAGACCGATCTACGCGAGCCCCGTTCTAGTGGGCCCGATCGAGGGGGGCAGACTAGGCCTCAAGGGCGCCTCTGTAGGCTCGGACCTCGGCTTGGGCCGTCGTCCGATGGGCGGACTGGTGAGAAGCGGCCAGGTACATGTCTGTACCTGCCGAAATGATGCAAGGGTCCTCGCACTCGCCGGCGAGTGCGCTGATTCGGTCTAGTGCTTGTCGGGTGTGTACTGTTGTGAGTGGTGAATTGTTTTAAGAACGATGTGATTTCGTCGTCGGGATCTTCGAGAACGTTCCTCGGTCGGCGGAAACGGGCTTCGACATCTTTTTGGCACGAGTAGGTGGCGGCTTTGACTATAAGAGGATTCGTATGATTGACGGCTTTATCAAAGAAGTGTTGAGACGCTTCTTTCATAAAGCTGGCAATCGACGGAATGTTAAGGTCGCGATGCAAATTGTCGTTACGCACATACCACGGGGCGTCCGAGGCAGAGCGTAAGAATTTGTTTTGGAGGATTTGGAGACTTTCTAGTTCTGAGGGACTGGCATGAGCGAACACTGGACTAGCGTAAGTCATCACGGGTCGAATACAGGCTTTGTAAATTGTCAACTTATTTCTAAGTGACATTTTACTCTTCCTGCCGATATAGTGGTAGAGCCTTGAAAAGTAAAAGGCTGCAGTCTGACGGACGCGTTTGATATGAGGTTTAAAGCTCATTCTATGGTCTAAGGTGACACCTAGGTATTTGACTGTCTTTTCCCAAGGGATCGGACGGTCGTATAGAGTGATTGGTGTGAGACATCGTTTAGGATGTTTTGAAGCGAAGAAACCTCGAGTAAAGTACACTGCTGCACTTTTCTCGGGGTTTACCTCTATTCGCCACATCCTAAACCAGTCACCTAGGGATTGGGCTGCACGTTGTAGTGCCTTAATGATGTAACCGGCATGGTAGCCAGAGTGATAGAGGGCTGTGTCGTCCGCAAATAGAGCTAGCTCTACTTGCGGTGACCTGGGAATGTCGTTAATGAAAATTGAAAAGAGAAGAGGAGATAACACGGAGCCCTGAGGGACTCCAGCCCTGATGGGGCGGGGAGATGAATAGGACCCCTCTACGCGGTAGCGAAAGGTACGATTTGACAGAAAGTCTCGAAGGATGAGCACGAGACTGTCGGGCACTTTGAGTTGGTACAGCTTGTAGATCAAGCCGTTGTGCCAGACTTCGTCAAATGCTTTCGCTACATCGAAGAAGAGTGCACCGGTTACCATCGGTTTGGGTCTGTTGAGGCCGTCGAGAATGTGCTCCGTTAGGCGGTGCACCTGTTCGACACAAGAGTGGGAGGCTCTGAAGCCAAACTGTTCGTTGATTAAGAGATTGTTCGAGAAAATGTAATCTCTTAGGCGGGAGACGAGAACACGCTCGTATAATTTGCCCATAGTCTTGAGGAGACTGATGGGCCTGTAGTTGGCGGGCTTGGAGCGATATCAGCGCCGCAGAAGGCAGTATGGCCTTTTATTGCCCCTTCCTTATGGGCCTCAGCGACCGACACGGGTTTGTTGGCCGTTTGCTAGTGAGGCCCACGGTGGCAATGCGTGTGCACGCATCGCACGTCACTGCTGGAAGCCAGGGGGAGAGTTATTTTTCTGAAGCCGGGTAGAGCTTAAGTTAGCTACAGCCAGAGATGGACTGCCAGTGATTATCCGAGGTAATAAGGTGGTTCCAACTCACTTAAGGCACCAGAGGACACGGAGGGTGGTTTAGTGGGTAGGGTTCGCTGACAGCGGTTGAATCCCACATAACTCTGCGGTAGCCCCCGCTACTGCAAAATCTACATGAAAGCGTTCCCCCGCTTTAAAAAAAAAAGTGGGTCCTCCAGCCCAGGAAGAGGTCTTCATAAATCTGTGACAGCCCTTGCTGTGCAAGAGTATGCGTAGAAGCAACTCCTCAGCCTATAAATCCCGCGTCGCGACAGCTAGGGTCTTAAATGTTATGTGTCTTACATCTAGTGGTTCCCCATTAGTAAAATGACTCTTCACTATTAGGTTAACTGCGGTCGCCAAATCAACTGCCATTGAAAACCCGCCAAACAAGCGTGCCGATAATCAAAAAATCCTTCTTTTGGATCAGCCTATTGTTCAGAAGTATTCAATCGAACTTGAGGGCTGCTGGTGCTTTGTGATGTGACATATAAACCGAAACAAGAACCTTTTCTTTTTTCATCGATAGAAAAATAAAACAATAAAGTACTGAACTCTCGAGTTAAACAGTATAATATTACAAATAAAACTTTTTTTTTTTTAAATATTTTAAAGTAACAATTGTTAAGAGCATAATTGTCTTACGAGTAAAAAACTACCACTTAAAAACGGCTCTCTACCATTTTCGCAATACTAATTTACGATTTTGCGAAACGTAAACTTAAAAATTTAATTCTAGCTGAGACATTTTTACGGATCTCATTATTTTTGAAAGCGTCAAAAAGGTCGTTAGTACAATGCTCAGTCGGAGTTTGGAAGCGAATCGCTTCACTAATATCCGCTGGGAAGCTTTTTAGCGGGACAATGGTGCCCTGTCTTGCCGCGTTGAATTTTTGCCTCGAACCATTCTCAGTCTTCATTATGTCCAGAGCAAATAGCACGATGTTGACTGTTTGAGAGAATTGCCCTTCTTGTACCTACGTACTGTGAACGCTTCATGGAATTTGAGTTTTAATATTGCTAAGTAGGTACCGGTAGATATTTGTAAATCACAGGTCATGAACTACAAAATCATAATAGACTTGTTCGTTACTATTTTTTAAACAAGATGTGTAAAAATTGTTTTTCAGTCGTCTCTGAATGTAAAGTATTCATTAAATTATAAAACATTCCGAAACGTAACGAGTCCACGACAGTTTTATGAAAAAGTAGAACAAAATTAATTACTAGAGTTAAAAGTTCGTTAGTGATGCTGGAATTCTGCTTTGTTTGATAGTATCAATTAAAATAAACAGCAAGAAAATGTTACTAATGTAGTTGGTTTTATATTAAGACTTCAATTATCTAGTCTTAGTTTTGCACGCTGTATGGTGCCAGCCTAAATCAATTGTTTTTATGTTTGTGATGGTTTAGTATGATACCTTTATTATGAATCGCCCTTTGAGAATGAAAAATCAATATTGCAAACTAACGTAGTCTAGTAATTATTTAAATAAGAAATCCTATACCCGGAACTGTCGTGCAGCAGGCGGACCACCATCACTACTATATTTACTCACAGAATATGACGTAGAAAAATAAATAAATAAAAGACCGGCCTAGTGCAAGTCGGACTCGCGCACCGAACATACCTAAAATATGTGAGTAACTAAAATTTAAGGTTTCCGGATTTTTTCCTTTATATGTGCTATAAAAGATTGCTTTGGGTATATATCGGAATGCCAAATTGTTTGTACTCCTAAGTGTCATTGGCACACAAACTTTTAATCTAATTTTTTTGCGCCGATTTCAGTTTTTTAAACGTATTTAGCCTGTTTATACTACGCCTTACTTTATATCGACGTATTATAATTTTCCAAATACGAAATTATCGAACATATCCTAATCCTTAACATTTACAGTTTCATATTTTTATACGCAGAAAGTTAAAACGTTCATCAATATTTTGCAAGCAAATAGCCATGTATATATGCATGCTTGCGAAGTAGCATGCATGCATGCATGTAAGTAAACAAACAAGCATGCATGCAAGTAAGCAAGCAAGCATGCATGCAAGTAAGCAAGCAAGTATGCATGCAATCAAGTAAACATGCATGCAAACAAGCAACCATGCAAGCATCCAAACAATCGGACTTCCGTGATGGCTTCGGCGCTGAAATGCTCCGGCGGTCCCACGCGTGTTAATCGTCACAAATGGCTTACTTACGCTCAGCTCCACACCTTCGGCTTTTTGGCCAGTCTTAGCCACGGCACCTCGCTTACAGCCTCCTGCTCCTCAGCCCGCGGGCCGCCTAGCCACTCCGCGCCTACGCGCTTTTAAATTTCACTCTAGGGGTAGAGCAGACAAGGCTGCTTGGGGCCGGTTTGTGAGCGATTCGTTTCTTTTACTTTTTTGGTTTTAAAAAGTAATTGAACTTTCAATAAATAGTGTAATTTTCAGTATGCCAAAAAAAGATGCTAATCGATTTTAGTGCATTTGATATTATAGCTAAAATATAGCTAAAATTAAGTCTTTAAATTTTTAGACCAAACTAGAATAGTGCGAAAACCACTGTTAGGCTAGACAATAATTAAAAGGCCAATACTGTTCGGCCAAATGAAATTAGGACTTTAAATTTTAGGAAACCCGAAAGGCACCATATAACTTTATTTGGCATAAAGTTATATGGTGCCTTTCGGGTTTCCTAAAATTTAAAGATTCTAGGTCGACTGGAAGTACCCGTTAGGTTTTGATTGCAATGACATAGAAGGTTGATTTTGTTACAGCTTAAAGGTATTATTGAGTAATTGATATGAATTTCAATTGAATACCTCTACGCGTTCATGAGGAAAGGACACACGCACACAACCGCATTCTGAGTTCTGAGAGAAATATCCACGTAGGGCAGTCAGTTGTATCATATTGCAAATTTGCAATGTTTTATATGAAAGTCCTCATTAACGTACATAAAGACATAAACCGTCCTCATTAAAACACCCACTACGACATTTGGGTGTCCTCCCAATTTAGTAGCAGTAATAACATAAGGCATAGCATACAATTTGCCATTAGCTACTTAGATTATATCGTGGACATTTCGAAATGTCATTTTTTTTGTATGAAAATAACTAGATAGTTATTTTTATCTATGATTGTATCAAATGAGTTCACGTACATACCATTTAATCGATACGAAACATCAAATTTCACGTGTACTATTTCACCATTACTGTACCATCTAGTAAAATATAATAATGAAAATTTGGGTAACTCAATATTTAAATTAATATGTAAAATGAAAAGGTGATTTTCCGCCTGACCGACGAATCTGTCAAAGCACAGCTCAAAGCACTAAGCCCATTGTACTGAAATTTTGCGTAATAATAGCTGTAATATGGTATTGTTATAACCATTTTAACCGTATTGATCCCGCCTAAAAATAAAGTAGCACCAACGCATACACTGTTCGCCTATTGGTGTAGTAAGAACCGTCCAATATAGGAGTACTGCCAGAACAGGACAGGTTACTGCGTTGTCCCCCAAGATTGCCCAGACTGCGATTGCCAATCCACCTGCCAAGCATGGCATTATAGCTATTATCGTGATTCACTTCAACTTAGCATCCTCTGAGATATAATTGTTAAAAAATTCAAAATCTATAAGGGAATGAAATAGGGAGCTTCTTCAAATTCGTACGTTTGTAGTTTGTAAGTTTGAATTGACTAATCAAGTGCAAGCATGGCTCGATTGAAGCCGCAAACAAAAGCCAATTTTGCATACTGATCTTATGCATTTTGAATCGGTGGAATATCTTAGTTGCAGGATATTATTAGTACCTGCCTGATTGGGTGCTCATCAATCAAGGCTAACTAGCTAATGAAGAACCATCATAATTTTACAATCTTCTAACGCTCCCTCTCTCTTAATCTCTCTCATCTCTCTGTCTACAATTCTCTCTCTCTCCCTCTGTTATTATTACCAGCGCCGCAGGCCTTCCGGGCAGTCCCACTATAGATGATAGAAGTGGTCACACTAGTCCGTTGTGTCTGTCACTCGTGACACTCGATGAGAGAGAGAGAGAATTACTAGCGTTATAAGTAGTAGTAAAGATTTCCATTGGCTGTTGTTCCAACCTAGAAATATTGTAAAAAATGATTTAATTAGATCTAGGTAGTCCACTTCTGGGTATATTGCTATACCCAAAAGAGAGTACATAAAATGAGCTAATTTGGTATTAAAGGATGTGGTATTTTTCTGAAACGCAGTTTTTATTTCAGATTCGACAGGCTGCTGCAAACAATGACACCGTAACATGTCAGTAGCACACCGCTGCAGCTGTGTCCGGCCTGTTCCTGCGCAGCATGTGACCAAACTTGTGGCGTGATGCAACTTGTAATGTTAAACTTCTTAATCATGTTCGACGTCGTGTTCATATTCTTCCTATTTTTGATTGCGGTGACGTGTGTGATGAACTATATGCCTCGTCGGAAGCGGCAAGAGGCGATAGCTGAGGAGGTGGACGATGACGTCATACCTCCCCCGCCCTTGTTCGCTGGGGATGACGAGCCGTCGACCAGTCGTGACACGTACGTGGTGATACCACCGCCAATGGACAACGCGAGAGCTAAGCACGGGTGTCCTATACACGTCGTTTAGTGTTAAGCACTGATATTGTGTGAGTATGAATTTATTTTTACGAAAATTATTTTTGTTACCTATATCTCTATGTTTATAAAAATCTATGACATTTAAAAAGATAGTATGGTTGTTAACAACATGGTTTATTTGCACCCAATTTATGGCTAGTTTCTCAGAAAAGTTTCGAATGGGCAAACATTGTTTATGGTGATTGGTATCTGAAAAGAAAATGTATAAAATATAACACCATGTTAATGTCGATAATTAGGTGATCATCACATAAAAACTCTCAAATCAAAAATATATCTAAACTATTTCACATTATGAAAATTTGCCCCAGAAATAAGTATATTTTTATAGTGCTTCAGAGTATTAAAAAACAACTCTTATTTTCCAGATCAACGTAGGAGTTTATTACGAAGAAGCCTTATGAGAATGTAGGTGTCGAAAATTAATGAGACGTAGACATTTTTTACCATTTAGTCGAGTTTTAAATACAATTCTTGTAACGTTAAGAATATAAAAGGTGGAATTTCGGGACTCAAGTGAAGGTACGTACTAGTGGAATTGGGATGGATGGATTGGAATATCACAATTAGGTAACTTAATAAAGATTTAAAGAAAAATATTGTAATAACTAAATACAGCTGTAATAATTGCAATGTTATTTTAAACGCTGCTGTGATGTTACTTTTAACGGCCTAATTTATATCTTGTTTTGTTTTTTCGTTTTTAACATCACCAGCACCAGTAGAAAAGATGTGTTCTAAATTTAAACCATTCACAAAAAAATGTTATCAGTGTTAATAAAAAATAAATAAAGTTTCAGACGAGTGTAATTGAAAGAAGGCCAATTTGAAATGTGTGTCTATCTTTACGAGCCTACATCTTCCTACAGCTTTTAACATAATTTCCACGATAATTTCCATCTTAGCAGGCAGGTACACGTTTATAGTTTGGAACACATTTTGGTTCACAATTAAATAGTGGAGAGAGATCTTTTCTGCTTGTCTACATCTAGTAGTTACCCATAAGTTGTCTTCTATTACACCTACTATAATAAATGTTGTTGCTATATATTATATTTTACACAGAATACGGCAATTAGCACAAGGAACTGTGATTACACAACAACGACACTCATACTAACACAATATACTAAATCATCGGGCATTTAATCACATCCCAAAAGTTTAGCTTTGCCGTATCACCACATATGCATCACAAGACTAGGTACACGCTAATGAATATGGATGTAGGTATTTCAGATGATGAAGACTTTCCAAGGTATACCATACACATACTAATACTGAGTTTAATGCCTGCCCAACATGCATTTCACTCGGTTGGCTCGGATAAGTAGTCTGAAAACTTTACTTGACTTTAAAATATGCTAAAACCTTAACGTTAAAGAGCTAACGTGACCTAGAAACTCGGAAACAGTGAGTTCTTGTCTATAGAGAAAATAGAATAGAAACGTCTATGTCTTCTGGTCTGGTTTAAGCAAACACATTCATCGTCTATGTACACACCCTTAAGAAGTTGTCTTTGTTATCAAGTAAGTAGATATTTTACGTAAAGTGTTCAACGCTAATATTTGCAAGTGCTTGTTTAAATGAATGTGACTGAATAATAGGTAATATAGATAATTATAGAATAACAATTAGTGTATGTACCGCTTGCTACTATGTATTAGGTTTAAAAGGTGCTGTCGGCACTGTATTTAATAATGTTATCACTACTCAACTACCAATGGTGACTATTTTCAATAACATTAGTAGTATTGTTTTTTACTATTTTATAGTAAACAAAAACGATATTGTTTATCAAAGATAGTATTCTAGAAGAAAACATTTTTTGATTGCATCAAGTGAAATAAGATAATCTTTCGCCATTCGAGAGATAACATACAAATTCCATCTAAGACAACCAAAAAATGTTTTAAGAATATTTTTTTAATTTTGTATGCGACTCAATCATTTGACACGACACCTTGAAGTTTTTCGCCAGTTCTGACTAAAATTCTCTAATTGGTCAATGTAGATGACCAACTTTATCTGTTTGCTCGGATCTAGGTACAGTGCACATCAGACAATACATATTTGTTGCAAAACTGCTCCTATTTCAACGACATAAGAACGTCGATTAGAAGTCGTCGGCAACATCGTAGTTTCTGATTCCATAACACAAAGGCTTCATGACTTTCTTTAGAATAACAATAACGTATGTGATGTTGCCTACATTTATTTCATCAATTTTCCAAATTTATATGAATTATGTAAACATATCCATTTAATTTAATTGTTATATGCTTACTAACTTTATTGTAGATTACCAACACACGAGAACATAAATATCTATTCGCAAGAGTTAGTTATAGTTATACATTAGAATAAGATGTTTAATCGTAATAAATAAATGACAATGTTGATTTATTTATTACTATTAATAATAATTATAATAAAGAAGACAATACTGTATTACGAATGTTTTCTCATATCATTCTGTTTAGGTCTATTTTGAGTACAAGTGATTTCATTATGTTAAAATAGTAATAAGAAGTACCTACTGATGAATTTGTCTAATGATCTTTTAGAAATGACTTAAATCTTACTAATTGTAGCAACAAATGATAATTCTGAAATTCTAACATATTTTCCTGCGTTGCAACAAAATTTTTATCGTATAAACAACATTTCTTATACTTATTATAAGCCTGTAAAAATGAAACAGACGAAAAACATTTTATATAAATTAGTTATTTATATTATCTCACAAACTACAAATTTCATTGTCATACTCTTAAAATTACTAAATTTATACTATTCATTTGTTTTTTGGTTTCAATGTTGTGTCTCTCGGTCTAAATCCTCGAATGCGTTTTATAAAATGGTGTTCTGAATTAAAAATATTTACCATTAAATCCTTTACGCTGCTGCCTATTAATTAATCCTTTTCTCACTAATTAAGGCTCGAAGCCTTTTCCTTCTAAAATTGCCTACATATTTCGCCTTCTGTTCTTGAGAGTTCCGCGACTGTTTAACAATGTATATAGGAGTCTAAATTATTAAATAAACAACAAGTATTCAAATTCCAACGGTACCTACAACACGTATTTCGCAATTTGCGCGTAACAAATACACTCATGTGTGTATAAGAGACTTATAAACGCGGCCTAATAATAAATAAATACAGCTTCAAAGTGTGTTTTAAATTATTTTGTTTGGTAAATATCGTTAATATACTCCATGTGGATAGAATTTAATAAGTATTTAATTACGCACGTCGATAGCTTGAAAGGGTCGACGGAATTACAACCCTTGTATGCCATTTTAAACATAGATACAGAAGGCTTACTTTTGCATGACTGCGTTGTCACTTGGTCGGTCAAAATTTGCAAAGACTCAGCTTTCATTGTCCTTAACGGGAACCAAACGGGGTTTTGCGATTTTTTTTTTTTTGGTGTTGCTATAAAATATCTTAAGTTCAACACTCAAAGATCGATAGTATGAGTATACTTTATCATCATAATCTCACCCAAACGACGTCCAGAGCTGGACATAGGCATCTCCCAAAGTCTCTCCTGCTTATGATGCTTTCAAAGATTTCCTGAGTCTTCGACATTTTACCACCTTTGTTAAAACAATAATCACGGAAAAACAGCTTAACAGAGTAATTCGGTTTACGAGTATTAAAACATGCGAAATGTTTTTTTTAATATATAGTCAATGGACTTGCTCTTGACTACACACTTAATTCTACGGTTAAAAAGAAGCCTAAGACGGAGCGAGCTTACCTAGAAAGTGGCACTGGTTCTCCCACTCACTCCGGCTCCGGCAGGAGGGTGGTAGCATCCAGGCAGCCTCTTACGAAGCCTACCACCGCAGAGAGATCTGTTAGCCGTCATCATTGGTTAGAAAACCAAAGATGTCGTTTCCCAGGGTGGACCACTAGTAGGTAGATCCCACCACCCTAAATGGTTCGTTTAAAGGTAAAATAATAAATTTCAGTTTAAGTACGGTTGGGATTTTTATATCTACAATAGTTATGACTAAAAACAATAAGTGAAGTTTTATAATAAATGTAAAAAATGTATCCACAACCAGTTTTTTATATTAATCTTACATCCCTTGTACTAATAAAATTCTACTTGCTTTTTGTTTTAGTCTTATATTTTTCGAATAATGTGAAATATTGTTGTTTTATATTTTAAAGTCAGAGTCGTAGGTATTTCAGTAACAGCTTGGAGATTGACACCATAATTAACTAATTCCAGGAAAAGTTTTTAATGTATCACTTTAATCAAGGCATTCCAAATTATGTATGTATTTATTTTCTACTAAAAAGTTGAAAATTGATTTTGGTGTCAAATTATAATATTTTTGTTTAGTACATAAATATTACTATTTTTAGGGCTACATTGCTGGTCTCAATGCGTAATGTGTTCTTTTGGTAATGTGTACTCGAAATTAAATATTACTATTCCTAAGTGAATCTACATACAAACACATTTGAAAAAGTAAGTTTTATTCTCAAAGTTGCTACATTAATTCATGTAAAATTTGTGTATGAAATAACAAAAATTGTGAATCAATGACGGTTATTTAAAAATGTATGTACCTATAAACTATTCAAAATAGCTCGATTGAGTAGAAATCAGAACACCAAAATAGTAATACTTAACTGAAGCTTCGATTGTTTAGCTTGCAAATTTGTTTTAAATATCTCAATAATTTATGTATGTGTAACTAAAATAAATTGAAATTATTGAAAAGTTAACAGAAATTTTAAACACAGTAGTTAAATTTATATTAAAAGTATAAACATCAAGAAATTACATTACACTATGTGATATAAATATACACAATTTTTGAAATGTAGCTTAGTGAACATTGTTTTAAAATTATTGTTATACGAATGTCAACTACAAGACGCATAATAATGTAATTAATAAAATGCACTAAGGCAGTGTCGTCATAACGCATGTATTTGTTTTATTTACCTTACAACTATTTTAGAAGCCGTCGAGATCCAGAAGTCCACAAAATTTATGTTTATACTTTGAAGTTAGGTAGGTACATATTTAATAAACATATTTTTTTTCGTGCTGACAGTGATGACCGTGATGATGATGGAAAGAACCGTGATCGCTTAATACGGGTCTCGTAAAGAGGCTCGAAGTTGCACGGTGTACAAAAGGAAGGAAAAATAGGGCTGAAATACAAAAAAAAATATTCTTAGGTAAATATTAGAGTTCATAATAAAACACGATACGCATATCAGTCTGGTTCTTGTCGAATAATACTATAGTCAAAAAATGGCTGCATTGCTTCCAGAAAAAACTAGAGACATACCTGTAATTATATCATTTACTTCAAAGGTGCTTTCCCAAAGACATACGATGGTCAGAGTAAAGATCCAAACAATTTGATATTGGATAAATGTAATCTGAAATTAAATAACTTAATATCAATCAACAAGACATCACAGGCAAAGGGATTTTCCCAATTTGTAGGGTTAACCAGTTTCCTTGGCGGTGGGTATTCGCCCAGAATTAATTGGAATTATCAAACATCGCCTTAATATGTTCCAGTCGCCTGGATATGGCCTTGAAAACAAAATTTATAATTGATATCCATTATACATCAAAGATCAAAACTGATGTCAAGAGAAGTGAGATACTTGGGTCCGTACTGTAAACTAACTGATGACCGCTACTTCGTTCGCGTGATATTCAGATTGGCTGGTAACCGAAGAAAGTTTTATAGAGATCAGAGGTTTTGGAGCGTATGAGTACAAACAAACTCTTTTTTTCTGTAGATTGTAATGTATAATATTTTTATATGTAATAGACAATGTTCATACGTTAATTAGTCAGTTTCAAATTACTAAATATTATAATGGTTAAAAATTCAAAGTATTCTAATTGTCTAAAACACGTTTTTAACTAGATTTGCTAAAGTTTTTTTGTCCTGTAAATTTTTCTTTCTATTTCCCTGAAATAAGATCTAAAATAACCGGCATTTCATAAACGGAACGGACCTGTGACGTCCGGAGTGCCGTGGCTATACAACTGCCATGTATGTTTGCTATGTCACAGATAATATGCTATGTGTTTCACCCTGCCTTTAGCAATTATTCAAGTGACGCCGGTAATTTTTGATCTATTAGAATAAAATAAAAACGTATTTTAGTCAGTCGTAATACTTTGAATTTTTACCGATTACCTATCTTTTTAAAAATAGACTTAAACATTTTTATTAGTGTCATCATTGTAAATCATCTCATCTTAAAAAAAGTTTTTCTGGCGATTCAAATAGCACAAATTCTCGATACAAGAGAGTTTGTGTTATTTTTGCTGATTGTAGGTACTTTAAATAATTCTCGTGGACTCATTGGGAATTCATATTATATGAACATTTGCCCGGTGGGAAAAGAAGAACAATAGAGTCGTGGACCTTTGGGAATAACCCAATTGCCTCAACTGCCATATTCTGTGCCTGCTACGTGTTCTAATCACTGCCCAAAAACAATTCAAGTGATGCCGGTTGTTTTAGATCTTATAGAATAAAATAAAAACGTATTTTATGTCAATCGGAATATTTTGAATTTTTACCATTATAACGTTTATTCATTTGAATCTGACTACTTAACGTACGTTTGATTTGTGGGTACCGGTGTGGTGGACCGCTGATCTAGGAAAGGTCGTGGAATGCTCCGGACGCGGTGACGGGGCCCGATCGATAGTGGGGATTTTGGGCACTGCGGTAGACGGCAATTGGACGACATGATGATACTGATGACAAAATATTAGTTCTTAGCTAGACCTTGAATTTGGTTCATACTTAACACCTTGAAAGGCACCAGGCATAAAATACTCAAGGAAGGTTAAGATTTTTAATCCCACCACAGGCAGGCGAAATTTTTATTCAAGAAATTGTAAGGAACACATTAAACCAAAAAATAAACTTTTGATTGTTTTTTTATTGATAACCATTCATTTTTTAAATTATTTATTATTTTCCCGATCCTAAGAATCTTCCGATAATATTAAATAGTTACACAATACTAATGCATATTAAATGCTACATTAACTAGGTGCTGCCAAGTGCAAATGCAAGCATGCAGATAACATGCATGGATGCATGCCTGCAATCATGCATGCAGGCAAGCAGCATGTATGCAGGCAAGCAGCATGCATGCAGGCAAGCAGCATGTATGCAGGCTAGCAAGCATGGATACAGGCCACCAAGCATACAATCATGCATACAGGCAAGCAAGCATGCAAGCAGGTAAGCAGTATGCATGCAGGCAAGCAAGCACGCAATGCAGACAAGTATGCATGCATTTAGACAAGCAGGCTAGCATGCATGGATTCGGGCAAGCAGGCAAGCATGCAGGGACTCAGGCAAGTATTGTTCTTCCTTGGCGCTGTGGGAAGTGCAGTCCTTCCGCCCTTGCGTAACAAATCTCGGGTACCCACACTCGCTTTCGCAGCTTCGGTTGCTGGTCGCCTTGGGCGACAAGCCTCAGCTGCTACAGCTCGCCCGGGCGCTCGAGCTTTTTTACTGCGAGCGAGGACTGCTCTCCCTCCACGCCTCCAGCTTTTAAATTGCACTCTAGTATTGGGAAGACAAGTACCACGGCAAAAAGACCACGGGAAGTCGGGATTCAACTAAATTCTTTATTAATACAATGAATTTTCGGAAATTTAAAATTCGTTATAATGATTTTCGGGTCATTAACACAACGGATTTTTAATGAGAATCGGAATATACAATTTCGGAATATTCAATTTCGGAATTTTAGGGTGTTCCCCTTTCTAATCCATTATAATAAGTAAATATTTAGTTTACAAAACGAACAAGTGAGCTGGTACTATGGTTAGTACAGTGCTACATCATTTATTTAAAAACTTTAATAAGCACAATTTAAAAAAAGCCAAAAAAGAACCGCGTTCGAATTCTTAAATAAGGTAAGCACGGCGCGTCATTCTTGTCAGTGAACTCGAGTTACATAGTTACTGTCGGGTGACGTTAACTATCCGCGATCGTGTAAGATTTATCTCTGAAAGAGTATGAGGTGTAAAGAAACAGCCCATAATCATCCCACTGCAGGGAAAAGGCCTGCATCATTGAATTCAAGTTACCACAGCAATGG
Source organism: Anania crocealis (assembly GCA_949315895.1). NCBI lineage: Eukaryota > Metazoa > Arthropoda > Insecta > Lepidoptera > Crambidae > Anania > Anania crocealis. The sequence goes on from OX438856.1 coordinate 8,560,678, forward strand.
TGGTTACAAGCATTATCACCACGATCGCCAAATGCGAGTTGGTGATCACAAACCCTAGCAATGTTCGAAAATTCGAAACTTTTTTTGTCCGACCCGGGGATGAACCCGGGACCCCGAGACCTTTACCCGGTATTTAAATCATTAGACCAACGGGGCGTATAAGATGTATGAGTGTTTTATTGTAACTGCTGTTTAGTTTGCTTATGACAAGAAAACTAAAGTCGAAAAAGGTGGGTTACTTTTCTAGTAGCAGGTGCAGTGATAGCAAAAACTTAAAAAAAATGTGAACCATTTATCTTCCTTTCCCTAATAACCATTCGAAAAGTATAACATTATGATTCAGTTGTACATACACAAATGAGAAAATACAATAAAACACTTTATCGAACAAATTTAATTATGAAACATGAGAAAACATTCGAATTCCCCTTGACTTAATTGTAATAATTTTCAACTACCTGACACAGGTGGTAGTCAAATCCACGACATTACGCCAATGAGACGACTGGTCTTAAAATGATCTGCAAAGATCTTATTTTAGCCGTATAGTTTTTAAGTGTACCTACACTGGTTTTGCTTATTTAAAAAGTCAATAGCATCTATGAAAATGAAAAACCTAGGTATGCTTTTCGAATTATTTACAAAACCATTGACTTATTTCAATACGAAATGTAAGACATTTTAATTAACACAATCTATGGCTACGCCAATAAAGTGTCAAGATAATTTTAGGTGGCCGCATTCCTACACCTGGGGCGTTCGACAGCAAATCGATATGGCAAAACAGGCGGTTAGGTAGGTGAAATATTGCCTAAGAGGTAGCAGGTGGGAGGAACGTTTTATTAATTGATATTTTTATCCTAAATGGCAGGTGACTATTTCAGCTAACGTTCGTAGGCTAGTTTACATTACACACAATGTACGAACAAAGACCGAGACGTGGGCCTATCCTTTACCTTTGCAAGAAACAGTGGGATAAGAAAGTGTTGCACTAATTCTAAGGATTATTATTATCATCATCTTAGCATAACAACGCCACTGCCAGCAGTGCCTATGTTTTATATCTTTTTTTTTTGATAAGCCTGTGTCTAGCATGGGGCTGCTAGTGATGGCTGGTAATGACGACAGACACACCGAGCAAGCCCGAAGAAAAAAATAAGGAGTTATGAATAGAAGTTTCATAGTACAAACTGTCATTTCCGTAAATTAGGTCAGGATTTTTCTCCAGCTCAAGTACATAATATACTTGTACTTACATCTGTAACAAGCAAAAAAAAAATTTTTAGCTAATGTCTTAATGAAGAGTTTTTATTCCCACTTTACCATTAACGCTATGACGTATCTCGCATTCCGGATTATTTAAAATTCCTATGAAAATATCCCGAATAAATCATGCTCAGCGAAATTCTTATTCGCTACTTTATTCCACTCTGCCTCGGTAATTTCTCATTTCTCGGAAAGCCTGTCGAATCCTTGCAAATAACGAGATACTTTTATGCGGCCGATTGGCTACTTACACCTTACGCTCTGTTTTGGGAATAAAAAACCGAGACATTTTTATTATTTATTAATGTGACTACAGTAATTATTATACATTCACAAAAGAAAGAAAAGCTTGTCTAAGAAATAATTTAACTAAAATGTATGAAGAAGCGACAATATATCAAACCACGGCCACAAAAATAAGTCACACAATGATTTCAGAAAAAACTCAAAATGGGTGACCTATTCCCTAATTTTTGTAAGTATATTTTTTTTATGTTAGAAAACTTTATTTATTAGTCTGTCAATCCGAAAATTTAACATTTTGTTGTGAAATTTTCAAATTTACGTAGGACCAATTTTAAACTATATTCTGTCTAACAAAGAGACAGTCGAAATTAGTTATAAAAAGTATATTACTATTAAAAAGTAACGGTCGCAACGGTTCTAAATAAATATGAAAAACTATGAAATTAAAACCTCTAAAGCAATGTGCCGTGTGGTACCGGCACAGCAATAAAAAAAGTCCCACCCATCCCATAAGGCTTTTCTTAGGAGCGACTAAAGAAATACCACTAGAAGAGGATTGGCAGCAGAATACCCTCTTCACTTCTTATTGTGAGTGATTGTGATTATACCAAAAACCTCCTTTTGAGAAGAACTGTCTCCAGCAGTGGGCTGATGTAAGCTGATGGTGATAATGATGATGATATATAAAGTAAAAAATATTGAAAAGATAAAACTTATAAACATTATTAAAGGTTATTTCAGGTATGGTTGAGCTAGTAACAAACAATCAAAAACGATCGTCACACGCCATCTGAAAATACCTATACTTACACTTATTCAATGTGGTATTTTCATATATCTGTATAAAAAAACATTTACTTAATAGCAAATATTGTCGAATCCCACCCTAAAAATTGATAAAACTGAAACATGCGTTTACTAAAACGATTACAAACGAACAACATTATTGATAAGCGAAAGGAAGGAAAGGCAAAAAGCTCGCCAAAAAATCGTACATGACTAGATCCACAGAACTTGTTTGAACTTGTGCTGTAATTAAGACCCACGAATCAAATTTGTGTGCATTTGACATGGCATTGATAAAATACTAGATGTATCTACTTGATTTTTTTCTGACAATGCTACGTTTTATTTCTACAAGTAAAAACTCGGTGATAGCGTGAGCACCCAAATTTTAAACTTATACAGCTGTGAATTGAAATTAGGTCAGCAATTGTTTTATAGGTAATTCTACTTAAAAGTTATGTTATTAGCATACAACAGGCAACATTATTTGTAATTTTGTAAAAATACATTTATTAAAATTATATTCACAGTGTATGCAGATAAGATAAAAGACCCGGATACCGTTGCATATCTATGCGTTGCGTTTCTGTAGAGTGTCGCAGTTACATTACTAGCACCTAGTATGTTAAATAATAATTTAAGGGTGGCATAATATTCACAAGTCCGGCCATGCAAACGAAACGTGATTATGACTAAGAAACGTCAATGAAGTAAGTATAGTAGTAGTAGCCACATGATTAAGTAGAACTGTGAATTTTGCTAGGCCTACATACAGGGAAAGTTCGCTATCAATCAGCAGAGAACGTGTTAATACTGTTTTATATTCAATGATTCCCTAGTAAGAAAGATTCCCTAAATTTAGCTCGCAGGTAATATCATATCATAGAACCCAACCCAACATAATAAACACCGTATAAATGGTCACGGTCAGTTTCGCACAGCCTCTAACAGGCTTGCGGTAATAGCATTCTTCCTGTTGTATCCCAAGGGATCGAGCGACCAATATGATTTGTTTATTCATTTTACAGGGCTGAAACCGGCCGGATCGCACGGCCGAACAAACACGTCAGTTACATGGTACTGTGCTCGCTCCATCGTCTACGAATTAAAAGACTAGGCTCGATTCACACTGCCAGGTTTGGCATTATTCGAATCAAACAATCGATTTTTAATACTGGATGATTTTGGTTGTAATTGCAATGTTTGGCAGGCGGATCGGTGATCGTAGATTGGTCAATGTTGGAGAGAAGCTTCTTTCAGCTACATTTTACGGTACCAGGGATTAATCCCTCAACCCCCAGGAGGCACGCGCGTGCCGCGATAACAATTGATTTCAATTGTGTCTGGAATAACTCACGATCGAGGGAGACGGGAGTGCAGTTATGTGATATGTAACAGTCACAAATAAGGTTTTAATGACTCATAGTCTTAAATAGGGGCTCATAGATTTTTGCATGTACATATAGCGTTAAAGAATTTCTCGACAGTCATTTTTATTTATTTACAACCAATCAATAGACATAATGTGATGATATAGCAATTGACATTAATATCATGATTTTTAATGATTGCATACTCACATCAAATCACATAACTACATTCATTTGATTTTCGGTATTAAATAATAGAAGCTTGCTAATTTAGAAGTGTAACAATATTATACAGATTAACAGTACGACAGCGAAGTCAAATTATTATATTCCATCGTCTGTCTGGGGGTAGGCTTGTAGCGTGTCCATCAGGACGCATGATTTGGCTTCGAGGACACTTTTTACTAGTACAAATACTAATTAGGATACTAGAATTATTTTTAATTTCTTTGAAATAACAGTCTTGAATTGTAATTGATTTAATTTTCCAATTTAAAAATTATACAAATAGTTTAAAAACTTAGCCCAAATAAAACCAACAACTGCAGTAAATCATTGCCAATCAAACATCGAGGACGGTGCACAGAAACAAGTTTTTCACCTCATAATTTTCTTCGGTTAAATACATTGTACAAAGTTTGTATAAATTATGAACACATCCCTATTCAATCGTGTTTTCGCATACGGAATTGTAAAACAAAAACGCTGCGAACATCGCTACGTGCGACATCGGCTCTGAAAGGAGGACCTGGATTTAAATTACGTACTCTTTGTGAATTTTCCAGCTGCAGATTTTACGTGTTTCCCAGATTTCAATGAAAAGTTTGTCAAATGCCAACTCAAAACCTTTACGTGTACCTGCACTCTAATTGCTACAGAGGATGTAAGTTTGAAAATTATTAGTCAACCTACTTTTAGTTCCTATTATTCTTTAATTTACCCTTAGCGTAGGCACAATAGAAATAAATCAATTGCAGTTATGGCACAGATTTGTGCATAAACAGAACGGCTATGTGTATTTTCCTATACAACCCGAAATGTCTGATTATACAAACTTCTTATATACACCTAATAGGTAGGTACTTTTTAAAATTTAAAATGAAATGTGTAACCAAATTCTTTAAATCATGTCAAACAATTCTACTTGTAACAGCAGGTACCAAAGGTTCTAAAAATATTTTTTTTCTTTGAATATTACTTTATTATGTACTGATAAAGTTTGGTACCCAAAAGGAATACATAGTAGTACAACCTATAATCATCCCACTACAGGGAGAAGAACTCCATCAATGATTTCAAGTTACCACTGCAATGATGGGAACTGGCATAATCACTACGCTTGCCAAATGCGGGTTGGTGATCACTAACCCGAGCAACGTTCGAAAATTCGAAACTATTTGTTGCCCGACCCGGGGATCGAACCTGTGACCCCGAGATCTTGGCCAGGCATTTAAACCACTAGACCAACGAGGCGTCCAGACCAGGAAATACATAACAACAAATATTTAACAGTGAGAATAGAAAATTCTTACTTTTTCCCCGACTACGGCAAAGCCAAAAGGAAGGGTTAACATTATAGCAGTCTATTTATCTATGTACTCGTATGAAGGTATTTATATGAGTATGGGTTCCACAAGGACTACATCAAGGAATCGATTTGACGACTTTCTGTAGAATGTATTGACCAATCACACTTCTCAACTTGGAGCAAAAGAAGGTATTATCGTAAGGGCACTACGTTGTCCCCGGTTGTTATTTTCTTTATTCAGATTAAATTCAATCGCAATATAAATAAGGAACAACGTCTTATTTCAATCAATAATTTCCATTAAAAATTTCATTGACTGTGACATTTTGATTGAGGGCGAATATTTTAGAAATAAATCAGGGGGAACTTAAGAAGTAAGTAATAATTAAATAACAAAGGCGGCAGAGCCCACGATGATTAATGTTTTCCTGATATTTTCGCCAGCAAATATAGAAACGCTAGAATTGAAACATTTGGCGTTATTGCCAGGTATGAGCGCACAATAAATTTGTGAGAATTGCGCTAAAGAATTTGTTTTCAAGAGTGTGAGAGAGTCATTACTAAACGCTGCGGGTCTGCTATTGAAAACCTTTTCTAAGCGCGTTGCTACTGCTGCTGAAATATTTTAATTGGCTTTACGCAGAAAACATATGTATTTTCCAGTATTAATAACTTTTAATTTACTTAATACATTCACCCAACTACTCAGTTGTGAGAGTGAGTTGAGACCGCGTTTAGGCAAGCGTAGTGTGGGACGCCCTGCGACTCGATGGACTGATGATCTTAGAAGAACTGTTGGCAGCGGCTGGATGGGGAAAGTTTAGGATAGACAATTGTGGCGTGAATTGAAGGAGGCCTCGGAGAACGTCCAGCAGTGAACGGACAAAGGCTGTTGATTGATTTGATTCACCCAACGTAAAAAAGAGGAAATCCGATTCGATCCGTTGTTTTTATATGACCGTGATGCATAACTTTCAAAACAGCTGCTTTTCTATCACTCGCATCAAGGTAAAACACTCTGAATTCTCCTTATCCTTTTTTTATCTGGTGTCAGAGTTTTTCCACCTTCAGGCTCCTGACGTGACTTCCGAAGCACAATTGAAACCCTCACCTTCAAAATGTCTTATATTAGTAAACATTTCTCCCCTGATGCACCAAGAATAACCTTAAATATAACCGTAAATAATGATGGCATTTGAATTACTAATTGTGTTCCTTTGTACGAACATTTTTTAACACTCACTGTTTACACATACTTAAGAACATTTTTAAATCACTGTAAAGGCCGAATTTTATGTTAAATGTGGTAACTACAAAGTCATCTTTAAGATTTCACAAAAAATCCTAAATAAGTTAACAGAATTTAAGTTCGCTTTTAACCTGTATTTCTTGACAAGATAATTTTGGTTTATTGTTCCAAGAAATAAAGTATACAAACCTAACTACTGTATCAATTTACTCTATTTTTTCAAATTTTTTCCCATTTCTCACAGTTTTCTCAGCACACAAGAGAAACAAACAGGTATATTGTGGTTATTACCACATTAACCCTTATTGCGAAGTATTCTTCGCAATCAGGGATAATGTACGAACTAATACACAAACCACTGGTGAAGCGGGGTGACGTCGACTCCAATCAGTCTAAGCTTCGTCGCACACAATGGATTCGCGAAGTGTGAACTAAATACAGCAAACATTAACGATTTCGAGACATAAAACTTGTTGGTGTTATTACAAGATGCTGAGTAGGTACTAAAAAGTAATCTAATTTAACTAAATGAATTGATTTCACCTTATTTTAGTTTTCATTCTGATTACGATTTCATCAATCTTAATTAAATAGTTTGCCTGTTAAACTAAGACATTTACTTGAAATTAATTGAAATACCATTTGCACGGGAATCAGCAAACGTAAAAGCTGTGTGTGTGCTGTATCGCATCCATTCGATTTCAATTAGCCAATAAATTAATACTTAATTAAGTGATGCAATAATATAAATATGAATACAAAGCTATTGGGGGTAATTGATGGGTATAATTAAATCATAGCCTAAAAATTTTAACCGACAGAAAATGGAAGTCTCGAAGAATTCGACATGATAGATATATATATATATATATTTCGATTTTGCATAGTGTTAAGCAAAAAAACACATGGGTGGGTTAAAGAATAGGATTGGCTGACTTAAAAAAAAACTCACTAACATTGATCCGAACAAATTAGCTACTTATTTTGAATTGATGCCAAACAAGGAATTACCGAAAAACATTAAATACTTACCGGCTAAAATTGATGGTTTATTCACAAACACTCTTTTCATCGGTAATTTTTTGTTATGAATTTTGATGTACCTATGAAGATAAAAAATGTTTTTGGAGTCATTGGTCTCGTTAGTTTCTTTCACTTCAGACAAGTTTTACGCTGTACTTAAACAGTCATAGGTTAGCAAAAACGAGCCGTGTTCTTGATCCATCGATAAACTTGGTATAACGGCCATAATAAACAGAAGTTATGGTTTCTTCGCAGGAGGCGTCAATAACGTTGAAGTGCCCATTAATGCTGTATCTACTGCGTCATAGCGATTGTAAATCGGCTCACATGAAATTGTGTCGCGAACCTGACGCCTTATTATATTCGTCTCTTTTACTCAGGCCAGTATCTTTAAGTATCGGACAGAGACAGATAAATCCGTATTTACGGGCTTATGTAGTAGGGCCTTTGATCTAAGTTGGAGAGCTAATAATGCGTTTATACTTAAACTGAGTAGGTACATGTTTTCAATATTTTCTGAATTGATAATGAATTCCATATCATTGGCAGTCCTAATTAGTCCACCGCTGAACGGTCTTCATAGGGTGGATATTTTGATAATCGCCATGCTTAACTTGGCAGGCGGGTTGACGACCATCGTTTGGGGAATCGTAGGGATAAGACAGTGCTCGTCATCTTCTGACGGCACTTCTATGGTCGCCTCTTACGACACCTTTAGGAAGAGAAGGGGTGGTGCTATTCTTTTGATGTGCCCGCACCACATGATAAAGTCATTATGTAACATATTAGTCGTCGAATTTAGTTTTAAATGGTAATGAGCGCTCATAGCCCAATGCTTCTTCGTGATCAGTTTCTGTCACGAATCTTAAGCAACGATGGGAGCGGTCACTAATTGGATGGGTGACCGTTTGTGGCCTCATACCTTGAGCGCTTCCGTGCTTCGGAGGGCACGTTAAGCCGTCGGTCCCAGCAGTTATCATGAGATAATAACAGTCGTTAAGCCCTGTTAGAAGCCTTCAGGCGGCTTGAGGAACATCCAAAGGCGGGGTGATGTTGCCTTATTATGTGTAAACTTAATTATAACTCCAAAAGTTACCAAAAGCGAAAAAACCGAGGATTTTCACTTACTAATTATAACAAAATAGGCAATCCAAATTCAAAACGACGCAAGAATAAAACTCCGTGGAAATCTTAATCCCACTTCATTTATTAATCGGCAATAATTCAAAAATTAAAGGAATGTAATTAAGGAGGGATTTATGTAAATCCTTACGTAAATCAGTTCAGTGTTGAGTAAAAAAATACGACTATGAGTCAGCGGCTTGCGAATAATGGGTTCCGTACATTGCTTTACATATATTAGATCTAAGGACCCGTTTTAAGGGTCACGCTCTGTATAGTTCCGTAGGTGCATGCTCCTAGTACTGGATTGTTTGATTCATTACTATATATTTTGCTTTCTGCTTTACGTTATTAACAAGTTTATTACTTTTTTTTTAACTATACTAATATTAATATTGCCTTAAAGATCCCCTGCGTTATGATGGAACAGATGAAAAAACAAAATATTAGAGAGACCGTATTAGGTAGGTACCATACATATAAATGCCAATGTTTAATCACTAACAACCACTTTAATTATTTTGTTTATAATATTATGTAAGTACTTAACTATTGAACTATTAATTTATTACTTATATAATTTGATTTAATTTTCTTAAATTTAAGGAAACATTTTATCAAATCATAATATTTAAAATAGAAATTTTAGGGCTATGATTTTTGAATTGAAAATATATGTACAATATCTTCAATATATTTACTTGTTTAGATATTTTACATATTAAATGAGCGAGTTTTTTACCACGCTTTTATTAGCTTGGGTTGTATCTATGTAATGGAATCTTTGAGCATAAATTTGACCGATTTCCAGAAGTTTGATTAATTTGAAACTTTGCACACGTATCAAGGGCCGATGACAATGCAATAATTTAATAACAGTTTTCCCAGTTTTCCTCTGTAAGAGGGAGTAAAAGAGATAGAGCTAGCGCGCGATCTGTATCAATTATGTTTCCTGCATAGGTTTGGACTTACAGTCGGTAAAGAAGGAATCAAATCTTATAAACTAAACTAAAAAGTAAAAAATAAATTATAGTTTAAAAAAACCACGCTTTTAAAACAGATTGAACTAAAAAATTAAAAATAAAACTGTAGTAATCAATTGAAAAATTCATATTATTGTACAAAAAGCGTGGGGGCTTGATTTAGATTGTTGTAAATATTTTATCAATAATTTACTATATCTGTGGATATCATAACAAGCACCCCACGCTTTTTGTACAATAATATGAATTTTTCAATTGATTACTACAGTTTTATTTTTAATTTTTTAGTTCAATCTGTTTTAAAAGCGTGGTTTTTTAGTTTTTTAAACTAATTTTTCAAGTATATTAAATCTTAATTATTTACTTATTTCACTTGTGGTGACCAGGTATTTTAAAACTACAACCAAATTCGTTTATCGTGAACGTTCTAAAAATTTTATTTAAATCCGAAAAATACCTATTATTCATAGTCAGGTCACATGAGTAAAATATTTATTTATGTGGTCAGGTCATAAGTTCTGTCACACAATAAAAACTTTTGAATTTAGAATGCTGGCCACAAAAAAGTTTATTAAATTCGAATTTCGAATTTTTCATGAAAATAAAAAGGTGTACTTTTTAGAATTTTCCTCATTTTTAAATATGGAGTAGACACTTAAAGAAGACCGTGTCGCGGTTATTGCGTTGCATCGTTGCGGTTACGCACCAATTCAGAATTTCGACTTACTGAAAAATTTGAATATAACCAAAAGATTCGTTTATCGTACCATAAAACGATACAATGAAAACTCTAGTGTAGTGACAGGTCAAGAAGTGGTCGCCCTCGCTCTGTTAGGACTTCAGCAGTGATAAAAGCTGTGAAGGCGCGAATTCAAAGAAATCCCATACGTAAGCAGAAACTGTTGGCCCTTCAGATGGGGTTAAGCAGGACCACGGTAAAAAGGGTGTCAAATGAAGACTTAGGGCATATCGAAGATAAACAGGACATCGTTTGGACGCTCGTTTAATGGACCTGAGACCGAAGAGACCGCTTTGTTGAAGCGTTACGCGGGAAAAAAGCATCGGGAGATTCATTTTTCGGATGAAAAAATTTTCACTGTGGGAGAGAGCTACAACAAACAGAATGATAAGGTGTACGCACACAACAGTGAAGAAGCGAGCAACCGTATTCCGCGTGTCCAATGAGGTCATTTTCCATCCTCGCTCATGGTTTGGTTGGGTGTCTCTTGTTGGGGCTTAACTAAGGTACATTTTTGTGAGAAAGGCGTAAAAACGAATGCAGTTGTGTATCAAAATACAGTCCTCAAGAACCTTGTGGAACCTGTTTCTCATACCATGTTTAATAACAGGCACTGGGTATTCCAACAAGATTCTGCGCCAGCTCATAGAGCGAAAAGCACACAAGACTGGCTGGCGGCGCGTGAAATCGACTTCATCCGGCACGAAGACTGGCCCTCCTCCAGTCCAGATTTGAGTCCGTTAGATTACAAGATATGGTAACACTTGGAGGAAAAGGCTTGTTCAAAGCCTCATCCTGATTTGGAGTCACTCAAGGCATCCTTGATTAAGGCAGCCGCCTATTTTGACATGGACCTCGTTCGTGCTGCGATAGACGACTGGCCGCGTAGATTGAAGGCCTGTATTCAAAATCGCGGGGGTCATTTTGAATAAACTTTACTACCATATGAATCTATGTTTTATTAAGTTCATTTTGCTATATAAATGGTTACATAAATAATAAACATGTCTAAATTATTTCATATTACACATGTGACAGAACTTATGACCTGACTAGGTATAATAACCTTAAATATTTTATGTATTTTGAAATGGAACCCTAAAACGCTCTGTTTAACCGCCATATTTGTGTATTTTTTTAATTTTCCGCGCACGCTAGCGCCACCTGTCACTAACAGGCTAAACGCGATTTGAATGATTAAAATTCCAGAGTGGAGCAGTAGTATGAAGCAGAAATGTAAATGAAGAATTCTAATTTTTCAAAGTTCTAGTTAAACTCTCCTCAAAACTGAAACGTTAAAAAACCATCGAATAACGTAGTCACAAAAAGCCGTGCTTTATTTTTTTTTAAAGTTCATTGTACGAACTACTTGCAGAATTCAGTCCTGTTTCAACCTAAATACAATGCGCTTTTTGAGGGTCGACATACTCGGGAGTTCTAAGCGCAGATTTTAATTATGAAGTAGGCGCTCTGCTGAAATGTGATTAATTGATCTTTTTTATATAATGAGCTCATTCTTTTTTGTATAAGGATGCAATAGTTTTGTTTTTAAATTTTGTTTTGTATCCGTCTCACATAATACCCATGTTTTTCTAATGGTAAACATAAATATCAGTGGTCATACGTGTCAAGTTACATTTGCTGTTGGTCTTCATAATAAAGATAATAAAGTGGTCTGCGAGTGCGAATAATTTTTGGATTATAAAATAGTAATATTTTTATAAAAGACCTATGCAACGATATAGTAGTGCTATATCGGGGTAGATAAGAAAAAACTTTTAAACTATACAAATATATTTTTAACAGTCTTGTTAATTTACATTAACTATTAACAACAGCCCACTGCCCATACCAAATTATAGGTTTTTAGTAGTCACAGTCCATGAGTTTAACCGCGGACAAACTGACAGACAAAAGAACAATGTGAAACTATATATGTATATATATGGGTTCCTTATTTTGACTCCGTAGTTAAAGACTCCGTTTGACGCGCGGTCCCTGTTTTACGCGTTCTTCGGGTAGGTACCGTAATCCGAAAATCCAAAGAACGCGTCATAGAAACCGCGCGTCGCTTCAGTTTGCAGGCGATCGACGTAAGCTTGACGCAAACAATGGCGTATAAGATTAATATTTAAAAAAATACAGTGTTTTTTTGTGATGGCTGTTAGTTTGTGTCATAAATGGAACCAATACTAAAGCTATCATTGAACAAAGGCTTTCAGGGAAAAGTTATTGTATTTTAATTTGTTTTGTAGTTTGAATTCAAGTTACCACAGCGACGATGGGTACAGGCATAATCACCACGCTTGTCAAATGTGGGTTGGTGATTACAAACCCGAGCAATATTTGAAAATTCGAAAATTTTGATTGCCAGACCCGGGGATCGAAAACCCAGGACCCGATCTTGACCCCGTACTTAAATGATTAGACCAACGAGGCGTTAAGGCATTAGACCAAACGAGGCGTTAGTTTATAGAGTTAAAAATTAATAGACTCAGGCGTTGTTTTGCAAAAATCCATAATATAATATGCCGCCTTTTTTCCCATAAAGATGCTTGCAGTATCATCATCATCATCATCATCAGCCTATCGCAGTCCACTACTGGACATAGGCCTCTCCAGTTGCACGCCACTTGCTTGCAGTTAGTATCCAATACCGATATAAGAAAAATCTCAAAGCATTTTGCCACTTTACGCGGCACTATGCCATGCCAGTGTAGGGTACTAATGATTGCATTTACCTGTACTGCATGCATTTTTGAAAGGTGGTTTTATTGCATACAGTAGTAGAGCTTGCTCACTCTATGTTGGTGCACGTATTAAGGTTTAACTTGGTTATTAACGAGCGGAAAATATTAACAAAAACTTTTTTATTCATATTTAGTTCATAAAGTTTTCAGTACTTAAGGTGGAATTTAAAAACCGCTGGTTTTATAAATAGTGATACGAACTATTAAATTACACGTTTGTTAAAATCTTAAGTGTGACTTCGATAGGTAATTATAATATTTTCATTATTATCATCGCATCAGTCAATGGAGGATTTTGCCGTTACCAGTTTTGGCGAGATTGACGGTCGCAGACCAAATAGATGAAAAGAGGTGATGTAGGTACTGTGAATGCAATCTTTTTACTTTTTAATACTTTTTAACTTGATAACGCCCCGTTGGTCTAGTGGTTTGAAAACCAGGCCAAGATCTCGGGGTCCCGGGTTCGAACCCCGGGTCGGGCAACCACAAGTTTCGAATTTTCTAACATTGCCCGGGTTTGTGATCACCAACCCGCATTTGGCAAGCGTGGTGATTATGCCAGTACCCATGATTGCCGTGGTAACTTGAATTCAATGATGGAGGCCTTTTCCCTGCTGTGGGATGATTATAGGCTGTTACTTTACACTCCACCTATGAATATAACATAAGTTTGTCAAAGCTGTTATTTGACTTTCGCAATCTATTTAACTTACAAATACATATGTATTCACAATGTCTTTTCGTCCGTGTCTCTGTCCGCGTCAACTACACGTAATGTCGCGCTGGTGGAAATCCGTGTCCAGCAGTGGAATACAAAATAGCCAATTATCCTTTCTCAAAGTCTAGTCTACCTTTGTACCAAATTTAATCAAAATCGTTTTTTTAGTTCAGGCGTGAAAGCTTAACAGACGCATACATATACAGAGTTACTTACTTATCTTTAATATACACCGGGCGTTTTTAACAGACTGACAAAAGAAGCCCATGTTATATAACCAATATTTATAACATCTTGGCAGTGTTATTATTTTTTATTTATTTATTAAAATAGTCTTAGAAAAATGTAACAACATTTTGAATAATGTTGTGACGCGCTCGGACGTATCATTTTTCTTCGGCGGACCTTATTTAGCTATTTCAATTGCAGTTCGATCGTGGTTGAATTGTGCGATTTTGACATTTAGTCCATACTAGAACTGTCAAAAACCTGCAATTCAATTACGATTGTGATACGATTTGGTTAGCTCAATTAGGGGCCTGGTCCTGGATGAATGTACCTTACACAAATGCGTCTCTGTGCGTCACAGCGTGTTTCAAAATTAATAGCTAAATCAATATTTTATAATTTCTTAGATATTTTTTGGATAAAAATTAAAAAAAAAACAGACTAGATGTAATAACGTAGTGGTTAGATAACGCGGGCCTCGTTTTACAGGTTGGTCAAATTGCACGGTGTATAAAATCAAAATCAAATACTATTCTGAGGCGATACGAAGTTTGCGAGGTCCGCTAGTTTTAATTAGTAGCTGTTCCCCGCGACTCGTATGTGTGGAGTTTGTACTACTGGAACCGTAACTTTTTTCGGTATAAAAAGTAGCCTTTGTGCCATTCCAGCCTTTAAGTTATCCCCGTGCATAATTCCACCTAGATTGTGATTGTGTAACAATCAACCATCCAAACTTTCACATCTATATACTAATATTATAAAGCTGAAGAATTTGTTTGTTTGTTTGTTTGTTTGTTTGAACGCGCTAATCTCCGGAAGTACTGAATCGATTTGAAAAATTATTTTTGCGTTGGATAGTTCTTTTATTGAGGAAGGCTTTATGCTATATAACATCACGCTGCAACTAATAGGAGCGAAGCATCAGTGATAAATGTTGCAAAAATAATCGCGATAATAACAGAAATCGACGCGTACGAAGTCGCGGGTAACAGCTAGTTTACAATATTAGGTAATAAGTTTAAAAAGAAAAGAAATAAAGTCCGTTTTTTCGTTGTACAAAACTACAGCCTTCCTTCCGTTATAGAACCAGAACATAACCTACTCCAGAAAGTTAATTCTAAGTAAAGCGAATTTAATGTCCCATGGGCCGAGCCCAAATTGAACGTTATTCAAGTCGGCTAAATGAGCCGAGTGTCTAAGAGAGTGTCTGATTGCTACGTTATTGCTTTTAATAACGCCAACGCTTGATTTCTGCCGTTGGAAGTGATTATTATTACAATTTCCGCCCAAAAATGGAGTGTACAAATACGAGTACAGTAGGCTTACTTTGATCTTAAGATATAATTCCGTATTTTTTTTGTTTCATGTGGTTAACAGGCACATTGAAATAATATGAGGACCAATTCTCTTCATAAATCTATACTAATATTATAAAGCTGAAGAGTTTGTTTGTTTGTTTGTTTGAACGCGCTAATCTCAGGAAGTACTGGTTCGATTTGAAAAATTCTTTTTGTGTTGGATAGTCCATTTATCGGGGAAGGCTTTAGGCTATATAACATCACGCTGCGACCAATAGGAGCGAAGCATGAGTGAAAAATGTTGCAAAAATAGTCGCGATCATAATAATAGAAATTGACGCGGACGTAGTCGCGGGCAACAGCTAGTAAATTATAAAGCTGAAGAGTTTGTTTGTTTGTTTGTTTGTTTGTTTGTTTGAACGCGCTAATCTCTGGAAGTACTGGTTCGATTTGAAAAAATATTTTTGCGTTGAATAGCCCCTTTATCGAGGTAGGCTTTAGGCTGTATAACATCACGCTGCGACAAATAGGACCGAAGCATCAGTGAAAAATGTTGCAAAAATAATCACTATCTCATTAACAGAAATTGACGCGGACGAAGTCGTGGGCAACAGCTAGTTCTCTTCATATAGGTGTCGCAAGAGGTGGCTAAAGGAGTACTACTTATTACTTATCATTAGAAGACGCGCAACGTCATAGCCAGCCCGCCTGCCAAGCGATAGTGGCAATAAATCCTCCTTTTGGGACGTGTGATAATAATCAACAACTGATGAAATATTTGTTTTTACATACTTAGCGTGTTCATTCAGTACCTATACAAAAAAATATCTAAATATCATATAAACCTATGATAATATAAGTTTTTTTTTTAGAATTAGGCATTAGTGTATAGGACACATACATTATTTAAATTGACTTAATCAACGCCATACATAGATGAACCTGATTTAACTGTAATACGTTTTTAGCCTAAAATAGACGTGACATTTACCCAATTTGTCGCCCCATCCGCACGTTCGGCCGCCCACAAACATTACGTGACTTCCCGGACGGTTGAACTGAATCGAGAATATCACATAGGTAGGACATGTATTTTATTCATATTTCATTATATAAATGAAATAAAAAAATGACTACTCAAGACTAGTATAATAAATGTTTTGCATTTTTTTTTAACTAAAACTGTTTTATCTGCGATCAAATTGCTGGTGTAACATATTGTAAATACATATATTTCTGTGCAGCTAAATTGGTTGGAGCAATAGCCGCCCGCAGTAGAAGTGAAAGGAATTGTGTTTTATTATAGGAATTTAATTTTAAATAGCATTAAATAACATAGCCTATCTTGAAAACTAATGCAATACTTGGTTGAAAAATGTAGGATTTGTTATTAAACAGTACTTTACAAAAAGTACTGTATAAAAACAAATACATTGAGGGGCTCAGGCAGACGAAAATTTTAACAGTTATTGTTTAAGCTTTTTTTTATTCAATCGTCTTCATATCAATAATGTAATGTATCGGCCAATATTTTTTTCTAATGTTGCTCTGAACGCCCTAAGATACGACTGAAGGAGTACTGCCAGAGGAAGACAGGCAGCAGCAAATTCCATCCTCAATGGCCTAACTGCGATCGCCAACACACAATGCTGAGTGTGTGTATCTTCACAGCAAGTCTACCTTATTTTATTTTATTAAGTTCTTAAAAAAAAACTTTTGTTAAACGTACCTTACACCCTATGTTAGGTTTGTATAGGTATACCTACTTCGAACTCAAACAAAAGTTTGTACAAAATTCTTTAAAGGTATTATACAGGATAAATTTTTAATTACCTTCCTTTTAATACAACAATCTACGAGACAAAAAAATTACATATTTTTTCTTTTGGTATAGCCCAGTACAAAAATGTCAAGATAAAGCACTTAATTTTTTTTTTAAACGGCCTCCTACCAACGCTTTTTTACGCGATGCTTATCTCATACTATTCATAAGTTGTTGATTTGCCCTTTTTATACCTTAGGACCGTCAAAATTAAAAACTATGTTGCGATAAATATTTTCGGGTGAAAACTTGACCTACATTTTTTACTTCTTAAATGGGCCCTAAATACGATACTGAACGCCTAAAAACAACACAAAAAATATAAAATTTGGAACACATAAAATATATGCGTCGTCAAATCGTCATGGACAGGTATGTGTCCATCAGTAGACAGAACTGGGCTGGTGTTGAGATAATGATGATGAGTAGATTTGTTTTTTCTTAATTTTATGATTTGACCACGGAAATCTGTTCCCTTTAAAAATAAAAAGATTTTGAGCATAAAATATATATTTTCTTAATTATTTTATGACAATTATATTGTAAAAATCCTAAAATAAAATCTGACATGTTTTTGTTTAAAGTTTATATGTATCGTTTTTGTAGTTTACTGGACATTTAATTTACTATAATTTCATTTATTTCGGCATTTAATTGTATTTTGATATTTAATTATGATTACTTTGTTTAAATATTTTGTATGCTATCTGTATACATTTAGCTGAAAAAGCTAAACTTTATTATAAAATGAGATAATGTATCCTTTTTTATACGCAAATAAATTTCATTTCATTTCAATAGAAAACATGTATAAACGTGCCAACATAGTAATATGGCCCATACGATAAATGATCACGGTAAAGCTTAATCCAACTACAGCTTTAAATTCGCTTATATTGTAAGAATTTTATATTCTGATAAAAACTTGCCAAGCCTATGTTCTACTAAATGGTCTATCGATATCGATAGTTGTTATTAGAATGTTTCTAATAACAACTCAATTTAAATCGATCAACGACTGCAATTTCCGTGCCCGTGTTCTATCGATTCGGTTTCGTTTCCATCCGTTACGCTACAACTTTTCGACGACAGAAATATTTACATTATCGTACACCCCATACGCTGGTACACACGTACATACACATTTTAAGCCACCCTGGATTTACGATGACGTTAATCCGTTGTTAATTAACACTCGAGTGATGTATACTGGTTTATGTGTTCCAATTGTGAAATGTCTAATCAAAGCATTGTTTTTTGGCAAAAAAGAGATTGTATATTTGATAATCCTTTCATTAGATTCGGGTTATTGTTTTTTAACTAAAGGAAAAAAATACTTCTCAATTCGACGCGTCTATGCTTGACTGAATTTTATTATAGTGTTTTCATTTTAAAGGCTAGATTGAATAGGCTGATTTTGGGTAAGCTCGCTCTATGTAGGCTTCCTCTAAACTCTATTAGGGTTCAGTTTTAAGCCCAGAGCAACCCCATCAAAAACGCGCCTATTTATAGGTGGATACCTATAATTTTTTACGGGTAGACTTATTCAATGATTTTCTTTTTGTTGGATATGTAGCTCAAAGTTGGTCCCCGTTGATTTTATGTTCAGCAGTGCAACAAGTAACGTGCTCCGAAATAAAATAAAAAAACACAAAATATACAGAGAAAAAATTACGATGCTAAGCAAGAAATCGCTGACAATCATCATGTATGTACTTACTTAAATTTCATACTTTTCGTAGGATTTAAAAAACATTTTTTAGTTAATTATAGACTTCAATAATGTTATATAGGCGCGCATTTCATGTACTGGATGAATATTTTACACGGCTTCAGTGGCAGTTAAATTAATTCCGTCTTGTACCGTACCGCAAAAAAGGCCTTAAAAATAGATGGCGTATTAATCTTTTCAAAAATGGTCGGTTTAGTTACGTTTTAATAGATAATCCCAAATCATTTCACGATTCATTAGGTTTCTTTAGTACTAACCTCGTGTGACAAAATTAAAGGTTATTTGTACAGTCGTTCTATGTCTTAACTAATCATAGTTAGTCGAAGCTACACCAGCAACTTATTTCCTTAAAAACAGTCTCAAGAAATATTCATATTCAGGTATTGCTATAGTTTTCAAAATGGAAAAACTTTGCTCAATAATTCGATCTTACAAACAAAAGGCACTCAATCAAATGCTATTAATTGTTTGAACAGCTTAATCCAATGTCCCCACACTGGGGCAGGCGCCAAACGCTAACCGCCGGGCGTGATGCCAAATTGCCCCAAGCAGGTATTTACAAATGGCGGTGCAGCTCGCAGAACAATGACCGCTGGAGGTCCGGAACGCATTCATATTGTGCACACAAAGGGAACACGGCCGCTATACGTTTGCTTCTAAAAAATATTCAAGTAATATGCGGCTGTGTTTAATATATCAAATAATAAATGGCGTTGACAACGCGTTGTGATCGAATGTGATAGAATAGTGCTGACCTTTTACTAAGTTATCGTATCGTGTATTGATTTTATAAGATTGTAATTACTTAAGATAAAAATTATGTTGAATAGGTATTTATACACATTTTTATAAAACCTACTAACCCAAAATATTGGGAAGAAAATCTATTTTAACTATTCGAAAGTTAAGAAAAAATTAATAATGATATTTTTATTATTCAAATTTGTCAGTTAAAGACTATAAGAAAAATCACAAATATAATACAATAAACTTGTCTAAAAAACACATTCTAGTCAGTAAAAACATATTTAATTTAAAAGCTTTCCTAAAGAACATAGCCGAAGGATCTTACAGAAAATGTTAAGTGGGTCAGCGTTTACCTGCAATTTACTCCAGCTACACTTTTTTTTTCTGCATCGATTCTGTACACTATATTATACCTAGTCGCTTATAAAACGATAATTAAAAGTTTTTAAAAATTAAAAGTTTTTAAAAAAGTTTTTAAAAATTACTGTGAGATTTGTTGCAGAAAAACCTCTAATATTATACGCCAATATGTTAGTATTATATTATGTAGGTACACTGAATTTATTAAACACTAGTGATGAAAAATGGATTATCAGGAAAATAACATGCGAAAATTTAAAGAAAAGGGGTAGTCCAACCTTACGGACTATGGCAAAACCCAGATTAAAACGCAATATTAAGGTCACGCTGTGTAATATTATGATAGGATTGAATGAGTGTCCTTCATTATAAGCTTTTACTGCCGTATAAACTTTATAATCTTTTCTGCACAAATGTCTGGTCAGATTGGATTGCTTCATCCATATTTTCACAATACTTATCTAAATAAAAACAACAGCTGCACAGTGCGTGCAATAAAATCGCTCTACCTTTTCTCATCCTGTAAAACGTCAAAGGACAAAAATACGGTTCTCGTAAAATAGATTCAAATCCAAAATTCTACGAATACCAAGTGGCGGGCAACAGCTAGTAGTATTAGAAAATGCAAAAATATGGATGAATTTTTGCTACACACGATTTAAACATGAACGAAGTCATAAAAGAAAAGAAATTGGACAGGACATCGTTATTAAACATTTGAAAACTTTTCACTGAACTCTGAGAGAGTAATAAAAAAATACAACTTTCTTAATGAACTGTGATATTCAATTCACGTTTTGGACATCACCATTGTTCTTAAACAGTTGTACGAAAACTCTAACATCATTCCAGAATTGTAATGAACTTACCCATTTCTTTTAGTAAAGACAACACTGCACGTCAGCCTACCACAAAATGTCAAACTTTCTCAATTGATATTGATCTCTGTTTGTTGGACTTAAAGTTGAAAATCAATTCAATGACATTTAACTTTTTGGGTATGTTGACCTGCCGTTGTCTGTACAATTCGATACTTGTTTTGACTAGGGTTTTCTAAAATTATAAACTGCCTTTACATCTAAAAATGATTATTTTCCAAGTCTAATATAATGGACGATATGAAACAGATCACACATAATATCGATGTCGATAGGTTTAATTTTATTTTCTATTCGATTGATTTTATGCTATTAGATACGCTCGTTTTGGATGTCCAAGAAATGCTATAAATTCTTTGCATACAGAAATCAGAAGTGGTAATTGTTATGTGTCTGTTCAGAACTGAATAGTGCAATTATTAGTAATTATGTCAATACGTTGCTTCGTGAAAAGCAATAAGAATTATGTACTTTCTTAATAAATATTTCCGGGCTAAAAAGTAATATAGGTATCTGTTTCTATACCTATTTTTTTCTAGATGCATCCACCAAAATATACGTTTAGTCTTTTTGGCATGAATAAGTAGCGAACATCAAAACTGTTGCATTATTATTATTATAGTTAATATGATTGGCCTTATTGAAAAAGTGTGGTATATCCCAATCTGTTTGCAAAGCACATCGTTTTACTTATTTCTTAAGTAATAAGTATTCATTCAATAATGGTTTTGGCGGGAAGGTTCTGGAATGGTAACCGCGCAACGGCTGACGAACTATGGCGTCGCGGGAAGCCGCAGGGTGGAGTGGTGTAGAATCGGTCGGCCTCGGCGCGTGGAAATCCTTAAGGGCTTCTGTGTGACATCGTATAGCTAAGATGAGGATGATGCTTAAACTGCCTTAAATTGTTAAGATTTTTTTTTACCTTAATACAATTTTTAAAAATTATTTATACATATAAATAATAAATAATAAATAAATATTTAAGACATGCCTCACTGGGCCACACAGAGCCATCTAGTCCCAAATTAAGGTACTATTAAGTACCCTGTCGTATGGGGTACTAGACAACCGATAAACTTACTTATATACTTTTTTTTTGTAAATACATACTTACTCGTATAATACATAGAAAACACCCAGACCAGTACAAACAGACATGTTCATGCACACAAATATTTGTACTGTGCCACCCACGGCTCTGAAGCAGCGTTTACTACCGCTGATCCAAATGGTCGTCGTCACATATATACACTTTATCTTTTTACAAGGAATAATTTCGAGGAATAAGGGGACTACTAGAGCTATGTGCTGCCTCAAATTGATTTAATTTTATTACTTCTAAACAAAATCCATTCTCAAAAAACTAGAACGGTATCATTTTAGAAAAATACCTTTAGTATTCATTGAATCTAAATTAAATTACATTATACTGATTATACTGTTCCTCTGTACAACGATAAAAAATATGTTATGACCTTTCTAAGGCCACAAACATTACCATACCGAACGTGGGCGGGCGGCATGGCGTGTAAAACGTGACACACAAAAAGGCAAACATCAGTCCTTCCGTGATCATGGCGCTTGCAACAGTGCCGAAATATCGGAAACTAATAAAAAACTAAGTAAGTAGTAGAAATTTCGAAACAGTAACTCATAAATGGGATCATCAGTGAACAACTGGATACAGTCCACAAAAAATATAAGAAATAGCCATAACCGCCACGCTTCGTAGTTTCGCGATTGTTGGCGAGAAGACGATCTACGAGTATTCCTTTCTCATACCAGAAACTAATACCAGTGGTATTTGTTTTTAATCGTTATTAATTTTCTATTCTATGTGGTATTCATTTGTTTTTAATTGTTATTAGTTTTTGGTATTAGAAAGGAATAGATCGAGAAGATGGTGCTACCCGAATTTTTCGAGCAGTTCTCTATTAGTTGCCTTTTATGGCACCCATGAAACAAGAAGAAGATATGCTATATTGAGAGATAATACTCGTATATTTATTGTAGCCTTGCAGCTCGGCGCTGTAGTAAAATTATTTTTTTTAAATTTTGAACTAACTAACGGATACTTACATTCATTTATCCGGGGTGAAAAATAGCCAAGTACCTAGGCTAATGCAAGCATAATCTTTTTTTAATCCAAAATGTCATCGAGATCCGCTTAGCTGTTCTAGCGTGATAGAGTAACAAACATCCACCTAAACTTTCAAAATTTTTAATATTATAACTTGGCTTTCTCAATGTCGAAAAAAAGGGATGTGAATGCTTTAAAAAGCTTTCAAAATAATTGCAAAAATAGAACATTGTAAACCTCAAAACGAATATGAATTGTATACTATAACTTTGTGTTTTAGCAAAGTGTAAGCCAAAAAGAAAATTTTCAAGCCATTTGTAACATTCTCTTTGGTAGCTTGAAAGCCATGGAATTGTTTGCCTTTTTAGTTAAAATGCAAATGATAAAAATAACGTTTGGTTCCTGTAGCTGGAGATTTACAGTATAGAGGTCAAGTTCTGAAACTCTGACATCTGTGTTTTTTTACTTACCTCCTCCCTATTTTTCTGCTATGAATTCAAACGAAAACCCTATTCTATAAAACTGTACACAACAGTCATTGAACGTTTTAGAATTTTAGACAGCCTAGGTCCGTGCGCTAGTTGTCTATCGTATAAAGGAATAGATATGTTTCAGTTTGAGCTTTTTTTATTATAAATCTTTTGCTGACAGTACTTACCTACACCCTCATTCCTTTAAGAAACTACCTCAACATGTGATTGAAAACCAATAATTGATTTTTCTGACTGTATCGCATATACTGTGCTCCACTCACTCATTTTCTTTTCCTATGCTCATATCATAACGCTCGGATCTGGCGATCGCAGCGCGGCGTGTTTGTTTTTAGAACTACGCGCGGGTGAAATCAGGTTTTTTTTGGCATTAGGCGCGTTCTTAAACTAATATTTAGGTCTAAAAACGGGAAACAAATAGGTAGATCTATTCATTAGAAAAACAAATTAACTCAGCAACTTTATTTTAGCGTTCTATTGCCAATGTTTAAGTACTTTTAAACTTTAAATTGCCTGATAAAATAGTTGAGCATTCACAAAATAATTGTTTCAATTTTATAACTTCACGAGACGGGTGTAACGTAGATACCGCTACAAGTTACAAACTCGCTACTTTTCAATTTGTCCGAAATTTGCGAAAGTTAAAACGGGGCGCAAAGAGATAGTGAATTGGAGGACCGAACTTTGCGATAAGCCTGCTATGCTGTTGAACAGTGTAAACTAAGGGTAACCAAACACATTGTACAATCATAGAATGTACAAGGCATGTTGTTCTAAGTACAAAAAACATTTTTTTTGTAAATTCGTAATGTTTTACTTGATCATACTTAGTTATTCTGCCAGTTTTAGGCCCGAGTTCACCAACATTTTAAACAACTGATTATAATATAAACTGCTGATTAAATGAATTTTTGTGTTCACCACACGTTAACCAACGGTTACAGCCCTTAAACAGCCGATCAACTTAACCGAGCCCGACAGCATCGTTTAACCGTTGATTTAAGTACATGTTGACATTTGCCGTGCCAGTTTAATGTAGTGATGTGTAGTATTATGCCATTTTTGTTGCTGATAATGTTTAATTATGATCTTTAATTGTATCTAGTCTGTCAGAACACCTCCATAAACTGCTTCCTCATTTGTACACGACATTTGCAACATAAATTATTGTATGTTATGCCAAATGATTTGATCTTCGCTTAGTTCTCGGAACGGAGCAGTATTAAATACAAATTACAAGTGAACTATTAAACTCGTAGATAGGTAGTTAGGTACTTATGCTTTTCCAACATTAATACGGATTTTATGGAAAATGTACAGTTGTTTCATATAACAGATTCTTAAATCTATTTTGCAGACCCTTTCAACCGAACGAGTCATACTGATACGCAGTCCACAGAAATAATACAGCAATTTATCATTTCCACTGGCCATTTGGTGAGATGTCATTATTCATTTCGGTTCTTGAAAACCGTGAAAGCCCCATTGTGCTATTAATTCATGTCCTTTTGACCGAATGAAGAGTTTTCCCGGTGTGTTTATGTGCTGGGATTGTTGATCGATTAAATACATTTATAAATTACTATAGTAAGTATAATAATATATAATGATATAACCTGAGGTATTGTATTATAATTATTATTAACAAGATTAAATATTACTTCGTTTAATATAATATTAAAATCATCATCATCATGTTTTATCAGTCCCAACAGGTCACGGCTCTCTCCAAAAGAGGACTTTGCCGTTATTGCCACTTGGCAGGCGGGTTAGCGATGGTAGTTTGATCAATGGTGGAGAAGATACGCTGCCGTAACCTCTTCCGACACCCATATAAAGAGAAGGGATGGTGCTATTCTTTAAATATGCCAACAAAACGCGGCAGTTGTTAGGGATGCGTATCCAAAGGGTAAAAACGGGACCCTATTACTAAGACTTCGCTGTCTGTCCGTCTGTCCGTCTGTCCGTCGCTCTGTCACCAGGCTGTATCTCAAGTGCCGCGATAGCTAGACAGTTGAAATTTTCACAAATTATATATTTCTGTTACCGCAATAACAAAATACTAAAAAAAAAAAAATTTAAGGGGGGCTCCCATACAAGAAACTCGTTTTTTTGGCCTTTTTGGTACGGAATCCTTCGTGCGCGATTCCGACTCGCACTTGGCCGGTTTTTATTATTAAAAAATATACTTAATGTTTTCGCAAGTCAACAAAACAATGGACTTGGTTAAATTTCGCTCATGTATCGGAAGCTAAACATACATAGATATTCTGTTCTATGGGATCACAAGCGTTCGGTGTTCATGATACTGTTGCAGTGACTATATCGAATCAAACAGATACATTGCCACGTGAACATTGTACTTTGTTGCAGTAAATAGGATTCATAGCGTAAGTTATATCAATTTAAGCGGCTCAGATAGATATTTACTGCTTCGTGCGCATATTTGGTACAATATGCTTTAAATGGTATTTGGGTTAGTATTGCAAGAACCAAAGAAAACATCAATCAGTTATCATCATCATCAGCCTATCGCAGTCCACTGCTTGACATAGGCCTCTCCAGTAGCACGCCACTTAGATCGATCTTCGGCTTCTCGCATCCAGCTCCTGCCAGCCACCTTGCGCAAATCATCACTCCACCTGGTCTGAGGGCGTCCTACACTACGTTTGCCGAGACGCGGTTTCCACTCAAGAACTTGTTTACCCCAGCGGTTGTTAGTTCTGCGGCTAATATGGCCAGACCACTGCCACTTCAGCTTGCTTATCCGGTGGGCTATGTTGGTAACTTTAGTTCTCTGCCGGTCACCTCATTTCTGATTTTATCCCTAAGAGAAACTCCGAGCATAGCTCTTTCCATAGCCCGCTGAGCGACTTTGAACTTGTGGACTAGCCGTACTGTCAGTGTCCACGTTTCGGCTCCGTATGTCATGACGGGTAGGACGCACTGATTGAAGACCTTCGTCTTGAGGCATTGTGGGATCGACGATGAGAAGACTCTACGTAGTTTCCCAAATGCTGCCCAACCGGATTCTACTGTTCACGTCATCTCAAAGTTGTTTCTACCTAACTGCAATGTCTGCCCAAGGTACACATATTTTTGAACAACTTCGAGGACGGCGCGGTGCACTGCAATCGGCTCCGGTATACATGTTCATTGAACATAACCTTGGTTTTATCCAGGTTCATCCGTAAGCCGATGCGCACAGAAGAGTTACCCAGGTCATTCAGCATCTGTTGTAGGTCCTGCAGCGTTTCTGCCATAATGACGATGTCGTCTGCAAATCGCAAGTGAGAGATGTATTCGCCATTGATATTGATGCCTTGTCCTTTTCAGGGCAGCGACTTGAATATATCCTCTATTGCATTGAGAACAATTTCGGGGCAATGACGTCCCCTTATCTCACTCCTCGATGCAACGGTATAGGTTTTGTTTGTTGATTCTTTACTTGGACGGACATGGTGGCGGCTTTGTAGAGACATCTCATCACTTGGACGTACCGCCAATCTACTTGGCAACGCTGCAGGAACTCCAAAACAGACCATATCTCGATCGAGTCGAAGGCTTTCTTATAGTCCACGAATGCTAAACAAAAGAGCTGATTATACTCTTCGGTCTTATGTATAATCTGCTGCACTGTGTGGATGTGTTCTATGGTGCTGCTGTATCCGCTCCGAAATCCAGCCTGTTCCGGTGGTTGGAATTCGTCACGTCTTCGCGCAAGGTGGTTCGTGATGACTCTTGAAAACAGCTTATAGACGTGGCTTAGAAGAGAGATGGGTCGATAGTTCTTCAGCAGGGTCTGATCTCCCTTTTTGAAGAACAAGACGACCACACTCCTACTCCACATCATCAGCTCAGCACCACAGCAGTTATCATCGGTCCTCATGAATTCACTGCATGAACAAAGGTCTTTTAATGAAGAATTTTACCACGGCAGTCGGACTTAACGTTGGTGGAGAACGCTGCTGCTTATCAGCTCCTTTCAGCAGTATTTCTTTACTGTTTTCTTGAGTTTACGCGAACACCATGACCCGTGACCATGAACGCTGTAAAGGGTACGAAACGTCGGGTTAAATCAAAAATAAACGTGTTCTAAATCCGTAAACTACTCGTATCTTTCATTTCAGTATTTTTTTAGTCGTCTCTTACAAAATCTATGAGATGAGGACTGAGAATGGTTGGTGCTATTCTATTGTTAGGCCGGCATTATACAGACCAATGTACCATAACTCCAAAAAATGTAGGTCGTAAGTCAGTTTACGGCTAGTTAGGCTTAAGGTATCTTTTAAATTAAGAAAGTCCAGTAATTTAATTTAAAGGTAAAACAAAATCTGAGCTTGGTCAACCAGGCACTTAAAATAAATCAAACCTAATGAATTCAGTTCGTGAAGTTGAATTTTCTGAAGTGGTATCGGCGCAGCCAAATTCCTATCCACGGCTAAAAGGCAGGAATAAATTTACGGAAAGTTAAGTGCACTGTATAATTTATTTTATGATATACAATCATATTTTAGGGGTTCCGGAGTAGAATAGCAAAAACTTGCCATAAATCTAATTTTTTTAGTATTTTTTAGTGCTAAAATATGAAATCTGTGTATGTGGTAAAGGACCGTCCTTTACCACATACACAGATTTCATATTTTAGCACTAATTAAAATTCTAGGAGTAAATTGAAAATTTAAATCCTAGTATAAAAATTTCGGTCGTCGAAATTTTGGTTCAAAGAGTTGTATTTCGCAATATTAGAACCTTCTGCAAATATTTTATTAATAACGATTTCATACTTATTATTCATACTTATTCCTAATTATACGGCAAAAAAGTAAAATTTCTTATACGAAACATTATTAATATAAAACTTTGATTTTTTACTGATTGATTACAACACAACAGCGTAACTGCTGTCCGATCCCCCCTCCCAGATCGGGCCCGCCAGAATGGAGCCCGACCGTGATCCGGCATGCCACGGCATCTCCGGTTCCGGCGGCGCCACCACTGGTGGGTTCGCCATTTGGTAGGGTGCCCTTAGCACCCCGCACTGGCCCGATCACACCCGCTAGTATGGGCCCCGGTGCGAGCGAGCCTGAGGCTTCGCTTCGTGAAGCCTCACCCTCGGCCGCACCGGAGTACCGCTAGCGTGGCGGACCTAGGCTGAGCGCCTTCAGCGCTCGCCACACTCTGCCCGGTTTAACTGATTAAAGCCTCCCATATGGGGTTTCAGTGATAGGTCCAAAAACAGCCTAACTACAAAAGTCAACTTCATACATATATCCGTCCCAGTACGCTTGGTGTAATACTGCTTGAAATTAATGCTACTTAATCAAATTAGACAGCACAGTTTTAAGAGCGCCGAATAAACGGCAGGAGAATCCGCCATCTGAGTCGGCCGTAACTTCTGTAATTAATTCGAACGACTTATAAAAACTCGATAATTCCGTGACCGCGTTCGTCAAAATATTATTACTCAAACAAAAGAAAAGAATAAATAGAAACAATTAATTTACGAGCCATTTCGATCCTTAGATTAATTTTCGCTTGAAGAAAATTGGCTGCGGGACTTTCAATTGGGTATTTTTTTGTATTTTAGTTGACGTTTTCCTCCTTTGCATAAAAACGATTAATTAGTATATTTTACTATCAAATGAGAGCTTGCTAAGATATTTTTAATATTTCAGATACGTCGTACAAGTTTTCAAATGGCAATACTAAAAGTATTTTTCTTCAAATAATAAGTATCTAGAAACGCAACTAGGTATGTAGATTACTAAATGCTGCCACAAAATAGCAAGTTACTCGCAAACACCAATATTACATTAATAAGTAATTTAAGTATTGGGCAAAAAAAATCAAAGCTGTTATTATTGCAAGTAGTCTCTTTTCTCTATGAAAAGAATTATTATTCGTTGCGCTCAACGCGTTAATACTAACTAATGACATTATATTCATTTCTAATGACCGTAATACCCTATTTCTTGTCTTAAGCATAAAGTAAAAAAAAGTAAAGTACCGGTCTATATTTATTCCACAGCAGTTTCATCATTGAATTTAAGTTACCATAGCAACGATGGGTACTGGCATAATCACCACGCTTGCCAAATGTGGGTTGGTGATCACAAACCCGAGCAATGTTAAAAAAATTTAAACGTTTTTGTTGCCCGACCCGGGGGTCGAACCCGGGACCCCGAGATCTTGGCCCGGCATTTAAACCACTAGACCAACAGACCAACGGGGCGTTATAAGCACAAAGTAATTATCATACATCATAATATTTAAATGACGGTACAAGGTTGAAGTACAACCTGGAGGCTTTTCTGAAATACAGTAACGTAGGTGTATGACCTGTCTATCATTTTGAAACGTCATTAATTTATGCTCAAAGTTTCGTCATACATGTGTTCATTAGTACCTACTACTTATTTATAAATAACACTCACGTGTAAATAATATTACTATTGTTTAATCTTATCTTATATCTTCTTGTCTATTTATGTAAAAGAAATTCGTGTTGGACCTATTTTATGATTTTTGTATTTTTGGATTTTTTTTCGTCCGGAATAGGATAATAACTTTTAAGATATCAAAATTTAAAGGAATGGGCAGAACGGGTTGTAGGATACGAAGTTCACCGGGTCCGCTAGTTTCTTATAAAGTAACTTTTGATAGCACTGGATGCATAGGTAGTCTTTGTTTTTAGGGTTCCGTACCCAAAGGGTAAAAACGGTACCCTATTACTAAGACTTCGCTGTCTGTCCGTCTGTTCGTCTGTCCGTCGCTCTGTCACCAGGCTGTATCTGAAGAGCCGCGATAGCTGGACAGTTGAAATTTTCACAAATTATGTATTTCTGTTAACGCAATAACAACAAATACTAAAAACAAAATAAAATAAATATTTAACGAGGGCTCCCATACAACAAACTCATTTTTTTGGCCTTTTTGGTACGGAACCCTTCGTGCGCGAGTCCGACTCGCACTTGACCGGTTTTTTTAAAACAGTTTGGTTTCTATATCAATGGGATTGGTATCAATATTGTAGTTCCTTGACTTACGCATTTAAATTCACAATCTCTGTAATTAACATCATCACCAACCTCGAGTTCAATACTGGACGTAGGCTTTTCCGAATGAAGAATTATTATGTTTGGGCCACGGAAAATGTATGACTTAAATCACAAATAGTAGGATAATTTAAACCTTCCTAGACATCAAACTATTAAAATTTGACTATGTGACGTGATTGCATCTTTACTTGAGACATCTGATGCCCAAAAACCTAATAAGTAGGTATAACATATTGAAACAGGTTGTAGACTATAAAAATAATAAGTATTGGCTTTTACGCGTCACTATCAATTGTGAAAACAAATTGCCAAATATTTCCCAACCCGTAAAAAGTCGATAGAAAACATTTCAATTCACTTTATTGTTTACCCTGAACAAGTTTTGCCGGTTCAAACCACATTATCAATTATTCAAGAAGATCAATGCGGTATCAAAAACTATTTACCCTCTTAGGTCAAGGCAATAGAGCTGACTATCGCTTACTCGGTACTTGTAAAATTGTACTGAAAAAGGTCGCGACTATAACGCAATAATGTTACGACAAAACCGTATTGTAGGAATGTAAGTGACTGTGACCTTTTCCCTTGTATATAGTTTGAAAAGATACGTTTTGTAAAGTAACTAGGCTAGTAAAAGTTAACCGATTTTATTGGCTTTAAATCTATCTTGCACTTACCCCGAATGCTGAAACTTTTTCTCAACTTTATGATGGATAAAAAAGTTTAATACATGTTTTCAAAATAATAAGTAAGATACGAGTCAGACCTTCTGATATTGAAGAAAGGTTACTTAGATAGATTACCTAACTTAAACTTTTTGTCACTTTACCATAGTACGAACTCTGTTTTAGTTTGGGGCTAATAATTGATTAAAATAATTACATGTAGAAAACTACGATCGCTTTGATAACAGTGTTTTATCAAGAAAAATGTATTATTATTATAAAAAAACATTTTAGCGAAAATCAATACTTTGCTCCTTAGAAATAGGTTGAATTGTTGCAGAAGAAAAGGTTCATACCTACTTATCAATGAATTCTATGGTAGGTATGACAGATGTTATTATTGCGGCTGCAGTTTAATCTATGTATCATTTCCATATGCACAGCTAGGTGTTTCCTTTTCATTCTGTTATGTCTGATTCTAATAGCAAGGTTCGCATCATAACGATCAAATGGGTACTCAATCACGTACGAGTAATTCTTACTTCAACACTATCAAATTTCACAGAAATTAGATTTTAATATTTTTTTCCTGTTGTGCTTGGAGTTTCCTTGATTTGCCTGAGATCAAACTATTCAGTCGATTGTCTAATACGTTGATAGAACAGATCAGTCAGGAGAAAGTCGTGTTTTCTCTCAATTATTAAACGCTTTTACTTGCCCCGTTGTAGTATGTTTATTTATTTGTTTGGGTCAAATATAGTGTTATTGATCTTTGACCCCCTTCCTGTTGACGGATTGATCTGAATTTGGTAGACCTTTAGTTGTCATGACGATGTAATTATTTTGATATTCTTCTTCTTTATCAGGTAACAAACCGAACCAGTAGGTACTTCCTGAGATTAGCGCGTTCAAACAAACAAACAAATTCTTCAGCTTTTTTAATATTAGTATAGATTCGTTCGAGTGATTATTATGGGCAAGTATTGGAACTAGGTATTCGATTGAAAGAAAGAGCTTTTTGAATTTTTGAATATAAAAATAAAGTTGGGATGAATTTTGATCGGTCCCATAAATGTAATGAAAAAATTTAATAATACGTGCACAATACTTGTAAGTTATAAGAAGCAATAAATGTACAAACTGAAACCATAAAACACTATAAGTAATACTCGTACCTAATTAGTATTACTTAAGTAGTCAGTAATTTCTTGCTGAGTACCGACAGAAAATTGGTAGCTTATTTTACGAATTACGTTGGTTAAATTTTCCTACAGCAAAAAGTTTATTAAACAGAGATTACGTCACATCTAATAATAAGAAAGCAAGTTTGAAATGTATGTAGGATCGAGGACTTTCACTGAAACACTTTTTCTTCGGTATATTCATATATTTTAGAAATTTAACACGGAGCCACATGGATCGGTTACAAGTCGTGCCGCCATTCTCCCCTCTCTTTCCTCTCGCTCCCTCACATACATCTCTCATTCACTCAGTGTTGCAATCCTACATTCGGTCATCCTGATACTATGTCTGGCCTCAGACATTCCTTCCACACACTTTTAATAACAATATACTCTAACAGCACCCTCATTCACAACCATTAAACAATTTAGCCCAATTTAGATCTTTTCACACCCTTCACACATAAAATTCCACAAGCATACTGCACGACACATTAAGTGTTACATTTACATACTTACATTACTTACAGCATTAAGTTATGAAAATACACAAACATACTTTAAATATTTTCACAAGTTGCAAGTATCTTCTTGTTATTACCTTCTAAATTACAAAGTCTTACTGTAAAAAATAATAATATATCTGTAATGTTACTTTTACTTTTACAAAATAAAGAACCCTAAGCTAATTATCTAGTCTTTTTCTTCTTTAACAACATTAACAACATTCTATAGTCGACACATACACGTGTGGAGCCATCTTTCTTGTTCACCAATACTAGGGGACTACTATACTCAGAATAACTTACCCTAATTATTCCATTTTCCAACCACTCAGATACTTGTTGTTCCACAATGTCTTGCTCCTTAAGTGACAATCTGCGAGGCCGCTGAACTACGGGAACTTCATCTTTAAGTACAATCTTGAGTTGCAGTGGTACTTCCTTCACCTGTTGAGGCCTGTAGTTTTCCACACACTGGATCACCTCCTGTCTCAAGTGGTGGTTTGTCATGGGACCTATAACAGAATCAACAGAACACATGTTGCTTGCATAACACCCTAACTGTACCAAATCTCTATCCACAAACCTAACAGAGCCACTGTTCATTACTACTGTAACACCATTCAGAAACTCTTGGCCGATTATTGCGTCATATTGAATAAACTCTCTACCGATTACATGGAATATCACATTTTCGTAGTATTGTTCGTCAACACACAAACGCAATTGGCATCTTCCCAATGATCGCACCGTCGATAGTCCAATTCCCGAGAGTACGATGTCATCTCGTTCACATTGTGGCCTACCTATCGCACTGTAAATATCCGAAGCTATAATATTCACATCACTTCCCGAATCTATTAACGCTTTTACGCAGTGTCCACTTATTTTCGCGGTTATTATCGGCTTCTTTAATGATTTACGTTCACGGTGTTTGTTTACAACTTGCATAACCTCCGTCACTGATAGATCGCTGTCACTGTCATCGTAATAGACAACCGAAGCCATCTTGGATTCCTCGTTCACCATTTGACCGCTCGGGGCGCTGCCGTCGTCTGTTGAAGTGAAGTTAGCCGCGTTACTGCTCACCGTTCCGAACATCGCTCGTTTTGCTGTAGTTACGTTTACGTCTTGACGTTGGTAGCCTTGCCGCGACTTCCCGAAGTTGTCCGATGACTTACGATCTTGATTCGCGACAGTTTCGTGCTTCTTCGTAACTTGTTGCGTACACGTAGAACCAACATGGCCAAATTCGTTGCATTTAAAACATTTCAGGCCTTTGTGCTTGTGTGGACAATCTGTAGATGCATGGCCTAACTCGCCACAGCCATAACACCTGATGCGACGTTTATATTGCTGCTTGCTTGATGTTGCCACTTCTATAACTTGATGCGTCGTTGCGTTTTTCATTTTGCTTGCAATCAATTCGTAAATCTTGAGCTTTTCTTTTAGGTCGGAGTAGGTAGTAACACCATACAGCATCACTTTTCTAGTTTCCACGTCTATAATTCCGTCCACAATATATTTAATAGCGACGTAGTCAGCCATTTTGCCGCGTTTCCCTAACTCTTTCATTACTAGCATGTAGTCTAGGCAGGTCTCATCTGTTCGCTTTTTTCTCGCGCTCATTATCTCATGTATGGCTTTCACGTCAACCGTATCCGGGAATTCTTTAGACAATGCGGCTTTTAAATCATCCCAGCTTTTGAATGGACGTTCTGCTCGCAGCCAAAGTTGTGCAGTACCCGTAAGCGATCGTCGAGCTACTAACAACTGCTGTAACGGGGACCAGCCAAATATTTCTGCGTTACTCTCGACGTCTTCTATCCAACGCGCCACGGGATAGGTATTATCCCGCCCGCTGAAACTAGGCACTAACTCCGCCGTCATTTGCAGCATGTGCGTTGGGCTATGCCTAACGAAGGTATCTTCTTCGTCACCGTCTTTATAATCGTCTTGTCGGCTTTTTCGTCGTTCCTTTCCGTCTTTCGGCATGTTTTCGTCGTATAATAAAATACACACCGGTACAATGGAGACTGGCGTGGTAATCGACCACGTGCTCTCGTACGTCTTGCGGATGATTTCTCCCGAAGAACCCGATCCTCCAAAAAAAGTATTATCCCGGACGAGCCCCCAAATTTGTAGGATCGAGGACTTTCACTGAAACACTTTTTCTTCGGTATATTCATATATTTTAGAAATTTAACACGGAGCCACATGGATCGGTTACAAGTCGTGCCGCCATTCTCCCCTCTCTTTCCTCTCGCTCCCTCACATACATCTCTCATTCACTCAGTGTTGCAATCCTACATGTATGACATATATTAATGTTGCAAGATGAAGAGATTGCTTTCAAATAAGCCTTCTTATAATAAGGCACGACTTTAGCCTTTAACTGCCGATGAGCTAGACACAATTAACATTTTATTGTTTGGAGGTCACCAGTGCCCATGAAGGTATATATTTGGTATTATTGTAAATTGAAGATGGCCGCACGTACAAAATGGCGGATTACATTTATTTTATCACTACTTCTTTATCAGGTAACTTGTTTTTACGTCTTCTTCTTGCAACAGAAGACGGGACAAAGCCAAAGCCTGAAAGTGCCTTCAGATGCTCGACTATAGCCCCCTTCAAAACCCAAGCTTATTTAAAAAAGATCGTTTCGCGAATGAATCCGTCAGAGAATCAAACCTGGGACAGTGTCGGCGGATCACCGCAACTAAAAAAAAACTAAAATAAAACTTGAAGCTTAAGTCTCAGCGAGAATCTGTATTGTGGGGTTCTTTAAACGTTCCGGGACAGTACGTCGAGAGGCGGGCCGCAAATTCCAATGCAAATTGACACATGAATTTCCCATACAATTTCGCCCCCCGCCTGACGACGTTGTGATATACCTTGATAGTTTTTACATTGTGTGATACGACAGTTCGTTCCTCGACGCGACCGCCTTCGAACGTGATGTCATATATATATACGAAAAGGTAAGCATAGTAAGTATAACCACTAAAATCACAGTAATACAAAGATTACAGAAATAACATACCTACCTACAGATAATAGGTATAATCTTTAACACTATAGGAATACAAGGATTTCGACAAGATTTAACAACAATATTTACATTTTATACGTTTGTACTTATTCTTGAACACATTTTATGACAAAACAACTATAAAATACAAGTAATTATGAAATAATACCTACGTTTTGCGATCGTTTCCTTGGCGTGACACAGTTCCGACTGGGATGCGTATACGCGCACCCGGCCCAGGCCGTTGTGTCACAACACGAGGCAAGTTTGCATGTGTGCGTGTAGTTTACTTGTGTGCTCATAAAACTTCACGATGTGACACTAGATAGTTAAGTTCTTGTAATACGACACTAATACATCAGCCTACTATATAATCTATGGTTGACGCCCGTTGTTCGACGGGCTGTCATATTTCAAAGCTCAAAATCAGCCGTCGACAGACGTTGTGTCGTAATATATAGGAATTTGCGGCCCGCCTCTCGACGTACTGTCCCGGAACGTGTTAAACATACGCTAATAGTGATATGAAAACAAACCATTAATTTTACTTTTTCAGACAAGAAATGTTCATTGTATTGGAAAATTGGACCAAGCCTTATTGTTATGTAAAGTGGTTCGACCTTCCAATGAAGTTACCTAATTAGTTGAAGCGCTGAAACCTGATGCTGCAAAATGCTTAAACACTCAAACACACCCATCCATTTCCATTATTAGTGTGGCTCCATTATTGTACCAGTACATCTGTTTGGGTTCCTTCGATAGCTTGTAGAAATAAAACGAAAGTGTACTGTATGTAACATAAGTTTACTTGTTTGCGTGAACGTAAAGCCGGGTATCCACTATGTTCGCGAACCTCTTGCGCTCCGCGCTCTTGCAACTGCTCCTGGAGCGTGCAACGGTGCGCGCTCCGCGCTCAGTGCTCCAATCGGTGGCGGTTTTTGGGCGAACACAAAGGGGAGCTCAGTCTGTTCGTTCGCAAGGGGACTGTGGAGCGTATGGAGATATGCGAATCGTCTCCACCAGAGCGGTTACGGGAACGCGGAGCGCAAGAGGTTTGCGAACGTAATGGATACCCAGCTTAAGAATTTAATTAAAATATATGGGAGCGCGCGCGCGGTGTCGACGGGGCGCGGCGGATAGGTGCGAAGTCCTGACGCTGAAGTTGCCGCGGCCGCGCGCCCGCGAACTCCGCCGAGTGCGGCCGATGGTGCACGAACGTTCTCCCCGGGTTGGGAACCCGGGACGCCACGGAAAGTGGAAATAAATTTATCACCAATTTTGAGTCGGTAGTCGGTACCTACAAGAAATTACTGACAATCTATACTAATATTACAAAGCTAAAAGGTTTGTTCGTTTGTTTGTTTGAAAGCGCTTATCTCAGGAAGTACTGGTTCAAATTGAAAAAATATTTTTATGTCAGATAGTCCATTTATGGAGGAAGGCTTTAGGATATATACTCGTAATATCATATCACGCTGCGACCAATAGAAGCAAGGGATCAATGAAAAATGTTGCAAAAATAATCGCGATCATAATAACAGAAATTGACGCGGACGAAGTCGCGGGCAACAGCTACCTAGGTAACACTGAAAATGTTTAGAAAATGAAAAACGGCTCAGTAATGTAGAAAGTTGCCAATACTTTTATTGTTTTTCGAAGTAATCTCCGTTCCTCTCTACACATCGTCGCATTCGATGGAACCACTGAGAAAAGCAGTGGCCCCATTCTTCCTTAGGGGTCCCTTCTATGGCATTTTCGTACGCTTTCACCGCATCTTCAGGGCTCGTAAAGCGAATACCTCGAATTTTATCCTTAGTTCTTGGGAATAAATGAAAGTCGCAGGGCGCCAGGTCAGGACTGTATGGCGGATGACTCACTATCTCGACACCTGTCATAGTCAAATATTCAACAGTCCGTTTTGAGGAGTGCGCTGAAGCATTGTCGTGGTGAAGGAGGATCCTGCTTCGAGGGCGCTGCTGTCGAATTTTTTCCAAGACGACAGGCAAACAGCGATTGACATACCAGTCTGCAGTAACTGTCCTTCCATCTTTTAGCACAACTGTCGCGAAATGACCTTTCCGACCAAAGAATGAGGCAATCATCTTTTTTCCTAGACTTCTTCCTTTCTTTACCTTAGTTGGCCGATCCTCGAAAGGAAACACCCACTGAGCTGATTGTCTTTTGGTTTCGGGTTCGTAGCAATATATCCAGCTTTCATCACCTGTG
This sequence comes from Anania crocealis, assembly GCA_949315895.1. NCBI lineage: Eukaryota > Metazoa > Arthropoda > Insecta > Lepidoptera > Crambidae > Anania > Anania crocealis. The sequence continues at coordinate 8,598,764 of OX438856.1, forward strand.
ACGATGTCAAATATAGCATTTAAGTAACCGCCGTTGAACTTATCTAACATTTGGCGACACCAGTCCATGCGAAGGTGTTTCTGGTCGTCGGTTAAAGTATGGGGAATCCATCTGGTACAAAGCTTCCTGACGCCTACATATTCGTGTAATATTTTTTGAACTTGACTCATACCAATGCCTAGGCTTGCCCGTATCTGCTGATAGGTCACTCTCGCACAGCACTGATGTTTTTTTTTTTATTTATTGAAAGAACCACAAACAAGTTTACAATAAGCTTATATACTAAAACATATTAAAACATAGACAAATTTTAAACAATTGTAAACTCAACAGCGATGGTTACATTTTACATAAACATTAGAATAAAACATGTGGGACTCTAATACAAATGAAATGAAATTTATTTATTGTTGGTGGTGTGTGTATGTGGGTTTCTGTATTAAAAAAATAAAGTAAAATAAATTATCAGTAGAGTGTGTCAGATATATATTAGGTACTCAATGTGTAAGAATTAATACTAGCTGTTATTAAGTAGCTTTATAACTTCTTTATTATAAGACCTGGCACTACATGCAAAGATATCCACTGTTTTTTTTTTATTATAACTATCGAGCATGCGACGTAGGGGGGATCAGATACCAGCCTTTGTACACTTTGTAGACTTTGTAACCGCGAAAAGTGGGTTGGTGCGTGATGATCGCTTATGTGTACGTGATGGTACCGAGTAGTTGATGGGATTTATTATGTCTGTGCAGTCATATTTAGCATGCAGTTATCTTCAGTAGTCGCTGTTAAAGGACGTCCCTCACGCGGATCATCATTGAGATTGCTACGTCCACGCTTAAACTCGTTAAACCAATTGTAAATAGTGGCACGAGATGGGGTTTCATTAAGAAATGCTAATCGCAGCCTATTATAGCTTTGTTGTTGAGCAAGCCCACAACGAAAGTCATAATAAACCATTGACCGAAAATTTTCTCGCGTTAGGTTCATTTTCAAGTGTAACAAGAGATTTAGATTTCCCGCCAATTCACAAAAACAAATGACAAATGAATGCAAGGTTACCAAAGAGTTCTAAAATTGAAATTTAAAAAAGTTTTCATTAGCAATGTTTCTAACTGGCCAGTTCTAAAAACATTTTCAGTGTTACCCACGTAGTTCTTGATAATTGTCAGTAATTTCTTGTAGGTACCGACTAAAATTTGTTACCTTTTCTTTGGTTCATATAAAATTTGGTGTAACAAAAGTCTAATTTATTTCTATATAGAAATCTATTGGAAAAATAAGCTTGATCTCTATTGTATGAACGCGGTTTTTCGTTTGTCTACATTATTATGTCTGACGGTTGAATCATCTGCACCGATCAAACACGGCAAAAATCAGACGATCGTCACATCACGGCCGATACGTAACAACCTCATCTCCATGTCAACATGATTCTGACATTGCCGTTACGGAACTAGCATAATTGGTTTGAGTCTTGACGGATACGTAAAACCGTAAAATCAGTTTTGATTTTCCAATGCACATAACGTTTTATTATCGCTTTTTGCTTCGGGACAGAAGATATTGCGAAGAGAAACTTGCAGACGTGACCGATGTATCTAGAAGGGTTTTTTTGGACAACATCACATACATTGTTCTGATCCCAAGGTGAGTAACTATTTAAAGCACTCGTAAGGTGAAAATCAGAAACAACGGTGGTACCACAAACACCCAGACCCGAGAAAATGTGGAAAATCATTTTTTCTTTCTACATTGACCCGTCTGGGAAGCGTAGGTATTGGAACCGATTTTATTTTTGTTATACATTAACTGACGTGATAATAAGTGTATAAGTAGTTACCATTAAATATTCAGTTATTTATTGTTTAATATTATGTGCTACTTCAATTTATTTTACAAAATAGACTTCGCCTTTCTGATTTTTCAATTTTATGGTACCAAATAATATATTTAAGATCGACTAAGAGATTTTGTAGCTTAGACGTTACAGACCCAGGTAAAGAGAGTAAATAAAATGTCAAACTGAATGCCTTATTTGGATAAAAATAGTCTTTGAAATGTAAGTCAGATGATACAATGTTTACTAAAATCACATAATTATTTCTAATAAGCTGTAGAAATAGAAGTCACCATCATGTTGACTGGAAAGAAATGCGTGATCTTAGACGTTTCGATTCGATTCAATTTCGATCAAGATTAGTTTTGATTATGAATTATTAAATATCCACTTCAATCTGTTAATCAGATTGCCTCGGTGTTTAGACTGCCAGCGTTGCGTTAACAATTATTGATGCGAATGATCGAATGATTTGGATTGTTAACTTTTACAACATTCGATACAAAAATAGACATCCGCCTTTTTAATTAGCAAATAATCCGCGTGAAAAAATAACTATGACAAAAATTAATAATACTCTTCATTCACAATCATTTCATTTTTTATGTACAACATTCAACAGACTTATATTAATGTCCAAAAATAATTTCAAAAAAGAGTACCTAGTGTGGTTTTTAGTATTAATTACGTGATTTTTTATGATTTTTGATGATGTGCAAACATCATGATTATGATCACGAGGATATTGAAGAAAGTAGTTGTATCAGTTATAAATGCAAAAGTTTTGACGGATATTTGTTAGACTGACAAATCCTCCTCAGTCGAAGTCCTTCTTTTTTTACCACGCTTTTATTATTATACATGACATCGAGATCTCATAAAAACGGTAGTAGTCAATAAGCAATTTAATTCTGATGTAAATTTATATTTTATTCCATAATAAAACGTATGAACGATACGGCATACTTGAGAATAAATCGTTAAGAAACAGATGCTAAGAGCCTTAGTTAAATGTGATCTATTAAATAAATTTGCGGTGAGGAAAGTAATACCTCAAACTCTCTTTTGATAAACAGGGGCCTTTTTCGTTATCATTGTTTTACCCAATGTTGGATGAATAATGTCGAGTTGTCTAATTTAATCCTAATTGTTAAATAACATCATTAATTCTGCGTGAGCCTCTTTCGTATTCTTTGTTCTAATCTCAATGTTCTTTGTATTTAAATAAAAGGGTCACTCTGCTAAGTGGTAAAGTAGGTACGTCTTTGTTAAATACGAACGCCCAGCTCGCGACCCCTTCATTTGAGAATCGGCAATATCTCACCATTATTTTTATCGCGTTACAGATTACATCGCTATTCTTAGAGATCAATTAGTGATTCCCTACCAAATAAAGAAAATAACTGTTGAACTGCGTTGAACTTATACTTATACCCCTTTTCAACCTTTTGAAAGATATTTAAGGGATGAAAATGATTGTTTTTGACTATTCCCAGGACTTGCACTGTCTTTATACAAAACTAGCTGTTGCCCGCGACTTCGTCCGCGTAAATTTCTGTTATTATAATCGCGACTATTTTTGCAACATTTTTCACTCATACTTCGCTCCTATTGGTCGCAGTGCGATGTTATATAGCCTATTAACGAGGAAGGCTTTAAAAGCCTTTAAAAGCCTTCCTCGATAAATGGACTATGATCCAACACAAAAATATTTTTTCAAATCGAACCAGTACTTCCTGAGATTAGCGCGTTCAAACAAACAATTCCGTCCAAACAAGGCTCCCGGTCCGGACCGGATCTCCAACAGAGTCTTACGAGTCCTCCCCGCCCAACTGATTTGCCTATTGGTTGCTATCTTCAATAGTGCCATGGCAAACTGCATCTTTCCAACCGCGTGGAAAGAAGCAGACGTCATAGGTATCCCTAAGCCCGGCAAGGACCGCTCCAAGCCCGCCAACTACAGGCCCATCAGTCTCCTCAAGACTATGGGCAAATTATACGAGCGTGTTCTCGTCTCCCGCCTAAGAGATTACATTTTCTCGAACAATCTCTTAATCAACGAACAGTTTGGCTTCAGAGCCTCCCACTCTTGTGTCGAACAGGTGCACCGCCTAACGGAGCACATTCTCGACGCCCTCAACAGATCCAAACCGATGGTAACCGGTGCACTCTTCTTCGATGTAGCGAAAGCATTTGACAAAGTCTGGCACAACGGCTTGATCTACAAGCTGTATCAACTCAAAGTGCCCGACAGTCTCGTGCTCATCCTTCGAGACTTTCTGTCAAATCGTACCTTTCGCTACCGCGTAGAGGGGTCCTATTCATCTCCCCGCCCCATCAGGGCTGGAGTCCCTCAGGGCTCCGTGCTATCCGCTCTTCTCTTTTCAATTTTCATTAACGACATTCCCAGGTCACCGCAAGTAGAGCTAGCTCTATTTGCGGACGACACAGCCCTCTATCACTCTGGCTACCATGCCGGTTACATCATTAAGGCACTACAACGTGCAGCCCAATCCCTAGGTGACTGGTTTAGGATGTGGCGAATAGAGGTAAACCCCGAGAAAAGTGCAGCACTGTACTTTACTCGAGGTTTCTTCGCTTCAAAACATCCTAAACGATGTCTCACACCTATCACCCTATACGACCGTCCGATCCCTTGGGAGAAGACAGTCAAATACCTAGGTGTCACCTTAGACCGTAGAATGAGCTTTAAACCTCACATAAAACGCGTCCGTCAGACTGCAGCCTTTTACTTTTCAAGGCTCTACTACTATATCGGCAGGAAGAGTAAAATGTCACTTAGAAATAAGTTGACAATTTACAAAGCCTGTATTCGACCCGTGATGACTTACGCTAGTCCAGTGTTCGCTCATGCCAGCCCCTCAGAACTAGAAAGACTCCAAATCCTCCAAAACAAATTCTTACGCTCTGCCTCGGACGCCCCGTGGTATGTGCGTAACGACAATTTGCATCGCGACCTTAACATTCCGTCGATTGCCAGCTTTATGAAAGAAGCGTCTCAACACTTCTTTGATAAAGCCGTCAATCATACGAATCCTCTCATAGTCAAAGCCGCCACCTACTTGTGCCAAAAAGATGTCGAAGCCCGTTTCCGCCGACCGAGGAACGTTCTCGAAGATCCCGACGACGAAATCACATCGTTCGTAAAACAATTCACCACTAACAACAGTACACACCAGACAAGCACTAGATCGAATCAGCGCACTCGCCGGCGAGTGCGAGGACCCTTGCATCATTTTGGCAGGTACAGACATGTACCTGGCCGCTTCTCACCAGTCCGCCCTTCGGACGACGGCCCAAGCCGAGGTCCGAGCCTACAGAGGCGCCCTTGAGGCCTAGTCTGCCCCCCTCGATCGGGCCCACTAGAACGGGGCTCGCGTAGATCGGTCTGTATGCACAGACTAGTCTGTGTTGCAGCGCCGAGCTACGCGATGCAACCACTAGTCGGGTTGACCTCTTGGCCGGGTGCCTTAAGCACCCGACACGGTCCGATCGCGCCGCTAGTATGGGGCCCCTGCGCGGGCGAGCCCTAGGCTTTGCTACGCGAAGCCTAGGACTCGCCTCGCGCTCGAGTTACCCGCTAGCAGGCCGCTTTTGGGCTGAGTGCCTTCCGCACTCGCCTAAAACCCGCCCGGTGAAGCTGTAACGGCCTTCTGCCACAGCATAGGTCCTTTAAAAAAAAATAAAAAAAAATAAAAAAATCAAACAAACAATATATATATTAGTATAGATTTCACTATATTAGTATAGATTTCACTATAAATGAGCATAATAGGTTTTGGTTTTACTAACGTACAGACAACAGCACGTCAACCTACCACATAACGTTAAAGTTTCTCAATTGATATTGATCTCTACTTGTTGGACTTAAAGTTGAAAACCAATTCAATGATCTTTAACTTTTTGGGTAGGTTGACCTGCCGTTGTCTGTACAACAAAGATACAAAAATGCAATGGTTGCCTGTTTACAAAATTGGTTTAGATTTGAATTAATGATCTTTGGATTAATTATTACCTACCTACCATCAAAAGTTTGAATGTAAATTAATTTCCTTCTTTATAGACAATGGTGTGTGTTAGTGTCAAAAATAAAATAATGAATAAATTCCTCAAATTTCTCACGTTTTATAAACATAAATAATTGAAATGAAAGATATACTTTAATATATTTATTTACCTGCATTTTATTTCTAATTTTACACTTTGTGTAGGTTCAAAAGTCTTCGGAATCGATTTAAAAAAAATACCAACTTTGATCTACCCAATTCATACATCAGAAATATATACCTATCGAATTGAGAACCTCCTCTGTTTGTCGTTAAAAAACTCCGTCTCTTCAGTCAAAATTACGTGTGATTATTATTGGGTATCATCAATAGGACAGTAGTTAGTGCCTCGTTATGAGAACGTACTAAAATTGCAATAATTAATTGGTGAACCAGGTAATTGCAACGCAAATTCCCTAATGACTGGCTCATTGATCGAGCGTTATCAGCTAACTGCTTTATTTGCTACCAGAAATATATAAATACTTGCTTGCTTGATACAGTACACAATATAGTATGGTTCTTTTGCCACATTAAAATCATAGTATCATTTATCTTCTTATAGGTGTTACAAAAGGCGACTATAAGAGTACTGCTAGAAGAAGACGGACAACAGCGTCTTCCTCCACCATCCTTCTGTTGAAGTGGTCCATTTTTAATAACTAACAAAGCAGAGAGGAGTTGTTTTGAAATCGAACCGTATGTTTTTTATGAAGCACCACTTTTATGTGTGTTGTATGAATGGTTCACCGTTATTTTTTTTTCGTGTGATTGTGATAGTCTCAATTTTTGACAAATAGCAATTTTACGAGTAAATAAAATGATAGTAGGCTAAACAAACTAAAATCATTTTTAATAACGAATTTTAAAAGTAAATGGATTTGTTGCCAAACAAGAAGTCATCCTTTTTATGAGTTAACGCAAATACTATGCGTTAAAATAAAAGATTCAGATATGTTTACGGATTTTTAATTCGCGTTTATTTTTCGTTTAATCCGGATTTTCAAACACTTACGCTTACAGGGTTTTTGGTTAGTTCCTTTTCACATAATATGAGCTAACTTTGTCCGGTCCGGAGGCTTTGTAGTGTTGTTATGGTTTGTGGACTTCATTAATGGTAGTAAGACTGGGTCACACGCATCTGGTAAACCAACCATTGTCTATACTAAAATTAGGATGTTTTTTTAATTTCTATTGCTTCAAGCAGCATTCTAGGCACTGAGCGGCTTTCCATAGCTAGAACTTGAGGCTTAACAAATCTAATCTAAAAACCTCAAGTCTCATTTAAAATCCGTAAACATAACTTTCATTTCAAGAAATCATCGATATCATTGTAGAATAGTTTTGTATTGTTAGATCGTTTTTAATTAAGGTATAATAATTAACACAAACTTAATCTTCTAACTCTGTCAGTAACCAGACTCTCGTTCAAAAACATTTTCAATGACGATAATTGATATATGTATTAGCCTAAAACATTTTGAATAAACCGAGTAATCCCTCCTCTAAAGAGAGGTATTTCAGTCCACAAAAGTGACAATGATTTAATAATTAATTGATACATGAAAAGGTAGCAAAAGGTCGGACCCATCCAGTGAATTCCTTACCCCTGGTGAAATGCTTGCAAAGCCTTTTGAGCCTCACTTTTATAAAAATACCGTGGACGCTCCGCGCGGCTACCGATAATGGAAAATAGTTTACAGAAACTGCATTAAATGGAAATGTTTGCAGTTTTATTGTCTGCTTCGAGAGATTTTATTTTACTTTATCAATGGATAGATATTGATTTTGTGGAATATTAACACTATTGTTTGTATCGTCGAATGAACTACCTGTAAGTTGACCATGCAGTGGGATTACAGTGTATCTTTAATACTTATTGGCTTAATACCTATTTATAATAATATGAGTAATTTTAAACTACATCTTTAAAAGCTTTATAGGGTGTAGTACTTCGTCCGCATTGACTTCGGTGTTGGATTCACACAGACATTCGAACTTTCGCGTTAGTAAGGATATAATTTAATATTATAAAGCTGAGGATTATGCTTGTTGGGTTGAGGTCACCAATCTCAAAAAGAACTGGTTCGAATTAACAAATTATTTTTGTGTTGGACAGGCCATTTATTGAGGAAGGCTATAACAACATTGTGCTACGACCTATAAGAGCGGAGCATCAATCAAAAATGTTGTAAAAATGGGAAAAACGTCGGTTTGTGAACTTCCGTTGTGTGCACTGCGTAAACGTTTGTAATCATGTTTGACGTAATTGATTTTTCTTTAATGATCTAAAAATTAATTTAAATAAAAAATACTGCCTTTAAAAACAGAAAAGAACTAAAAAAATAATAACAATAGAGTAAGGAAGCCCCATTGGTCTAGTGGTTTGAATACCGGGCAAAGGTCTCGGGGTCAGGGGTTCGAAACCCGAGTCGGAAAACAAAAAAAAATAATTTTCGTGTTTATGATCATGAACCCGCATTTGGCAAGCGTGGTGATTATGCCTGTACTCATCAGTGCTGTGTTATTTTGAATTTAATGATAGAGGCCTGGGCCCTACAGTGGGATGATTATAGGCCGTTACTAAGGGTAGGGAAAAATAAGAGTGATATTTAATTTATGTGCTGACACTACAAGAAAATTACGTTATTAGCAACTCTTATAAATTTTTCAATAATATGTGATTGAAATTAGAATACATTGGAAATAAGTAGAGTAATCTTTCATTTCAATGGACTATGCAAGAAAACAGTAGAATATCTATATATATAAAAATGAATCCCTATTTCTTTTGGTCATCGCATCACGCGTGAACGGCTGGACCGATTTCGCTAATTCTTTTTTGTTTTGTTTGTTATTGTCAGGATAATGTTCTTATAAAAGAAAAATTTAGGAAAATTGCGTGGAAAATTAGAAAATTGAAGAAAACTTAATCACCATACTAAATTATTTGTAATGTAACCTTAGCGCTAGTGACAATTTAAACTGTTTTAATTTATGGCGTTTGACATAACATTGACAGAATGCGTGCTGAAAATATCGTCAAATAGGGGGTAAAAAAAACAGAATTTTGCACAGGGCCAGTAATGTCTGTCGCCTGTTCCCGTGTTGGAATACCAAGAAAACTATGATTTATATACCCGCCACTAAAAAAAAAAATGTGTATCATAAATCATAATAATAATGAACATTGGCTACATTTTTTTTATTATACCACTTCGTAATCAATATTCATAGTTAAGACAGGACAACGTCTGTCGGGTCCGCTAGTACTTTATAATACACAGAATTACTTTCTAAATTTTAATACAACAATCTACGAGACAAAAAACAAATGAAGTATTTTTCCTTTTGGTATAGCCCAGCACAAAAATATCAAGTAAAAGCACCTTGAAAATTATAGGCAAAAATAAAAAATTTGGGATACTGCCACGGACGAGTAAAAAAGTAAGGACTCCGCGCCGCCTAGATAAATACTGAAACATGCTAATAAGCCGACCGCCACCGTAAATACGTATCCTCACTCACACACTTACACAAGGATAAGCCGATGGCGGTCATTGTCACGTAGTGATTACTTGCTCCTAGGTCATTGTTCTATTTGCCTTAGTCTGTGACAGTCGGGTTATGTCACGCAAAAAAAATTAATTTAAAATGCCTTCATGAGTTGTGAAATTCTATTTTAGAACGAGTACCTAAAGCTGCATATGCAGGTTAGTACTAAATTTGGCTGGGCAGGGAGAGAAACACGTGTAGTGAGGGTGCATCGGAATAGGGCCCCTAAAACCTACACCCGTGTCACAAGTCCAGGGATCTACTCGAGTTTCTCTTTCTGCCATACGATGGATCCGGCACCCGCACGGTGAATCAATGGAACGCTAATAAGTTGGTCTCGTCTTTGGATATTATTGAAAATTTCTAACATTTAGTAGGGTGCCAAATTAAGGGTTAATGGATGGTCAGAGATTTTTTGTTTGAACTTCCAAAAAGTTAAAGGTTGTTGATTTATTTGTATGTTTTTTTTATATTTGTTACCTCAGAACTTTGTCAAATTATAATGTTTTTTTTAAGATAGGTCCCATAGAAATTATAACATATTTGGTTGATTCATTGTTTACCGATTTAATTTAGTTTAATTTCATACATTACATAAATGGAAATTGTAAGAGGAAAAAATGCGTTAACTGGTAACACTATGATCTCACACACACAGTTTTAAAACCTGCTTCACTTGGCAGTATATCGTAGCGCGGAGTCCTTATAATACTCGCCCGTGTGGATACAAACCGGATTTCAAAGTATTACTCTCTAAGAACTTTGGAGTGACTTAGTACCTATTATATATATTTGACGACCATTTGGATCAGCGGTAGTTAACGCTGCTTCTGAGCCATGGGTCGCGGGTTCGATCCCCGCACAGTACAAATATTTGTGTGCATGAACATGTCTGTTTGTACTGGTCTGGGTGTTTTCTATGTATTATAAGTATGTATTTACAAAAAAAAAAAAAAAGTATATAAGTAAGTTTATCGGTTGTCTAGTACCCCATACGACAGGGTACTTAATAGTACCTTAATTTGGGACTAGATGGCTCATTGTGGCCCGGTGAGGCATGTCTTAAATATTTATTTATTTATTTATTTTCAATTTCTTTATATTGAATAATATATATAACGAATGCTTGTTGACGACAGAAGAGATTTACAGCTTCACGGAACATATTGGAGAGTGCTGAAGGTACACCGGATCTTACGTTTAGCTTCGATCCACTGCATCCGGTCCCCACAAGCGGGTGCAATCGTTCAGTTTTCACTGAAGTGACATCAAAAACGTTTTTCATTTTATATCTATCAAAACCTGGGTTACAATATAGGTACAATATATGATTTTGAAAAGCGGGCATTACATCAATCGACCTCTAGGTGTAGGCTCGTAATTTGACCAGCGGTGAAGGTGACAAAAGCCTTTCTTTAGAGAGGTTTAAGTTCATCAGAGGCCTATTTTTATCAGAGAACTATGGGCTGATAATAATTAATTTAACGATAGGGTGGGATGGCTATATAATGTACACACGGCACGGTGTTTACTATGATAACTTTAAACATTTTGCATTATTTTGTTCTGGTCTTCACAAGACACGATGACTAAGCTACTAAACTGATTGACTGGACGAAACACCATAATTTCAAAATAAGAAATTTTGAAATTTATGTAAATACTAGGTAAAAGAAGTTAATTTTTACCGAAATTTCGATGTGGGCTTAGAATAATAAAACCTAGAAGCCTCGTCTGAACCAAAACGTAAGCGTAAACGCGTGCCATTTAATTATCCTTGTGTGCGTAAGCTGAATAAATCTACGCTCTTCTAACTCACACAAATATAGGCTTCAGTGTTACCATCATCGGGCGTTTACCCACAAAAAATGGGAAAACGTGTTGTTTTGTTATAGGACGATTTGCCATGTGTTTAGTATGATCTTTAAATACATAATAAAATATGATTACATTCATTAGTATATTACATATTTATTAATCTAATGACGAATGCCACCGTTCAATGTGTTTAAATTTAAATGCCTGTATGATTGTATAAATTCACATTAAGAAATTATTTTTATAGAATTAATAACACCAACATTTAAGTCTAAACTCTAAACAGTATTTAATAGCTGTTATGGCAAATTCAATATTTTTCTCAATATTAAAAACCAACTAAACAAACTGTGTGCAATTTTTATTCCAAAACTAGCAACACTGATGTTCATAGGTTTTGTGTTTCAAATTATTTGTTTTTAATTCGATTTACGTACAGAAAATGTATAAAATGTAAGTACTTACCTGTGAAATGAAACTTTATCACTTTCTTTTTGTTTCTCTGATATGCTAGAACACTTCTTCATAGTGCAAACAGTCATTTTAAATTATTTTTCGCGAGCTGTGTTTGACTTAGCGTGACGTTGAGCACTGACAGCTCGCGGAACGAAGTAAGCCAGAAATGGCTTAGTTTTAGTTGCGCGTTTTTCGTGCTTACATTCGGTTTCTAGGTGTTATATTCTAAGGATGAGGGCAAGTAATCGAGCAAAATCGCGTGATTCATGGTTCCTACTACAATTATAATAGACGGTAGTAGTGAATTGAAAAGCGAGTGACAAGTTATGTATGTTAAGGGAGGCCTAACTAAGTACTGCTGCATTACGCATTGCAGTGGAGGGCAGACTGCTTATGTATAATGGTTTTAAAAGTATGTGAAAATAGTTTTTTGTCATATAAATACAAATAAATATTTTTTTAAAACAAAATTTCTTAGTTCTCATTGAACCTAGGTCTGACAAATGAGCATTGTGTGTGAAATTCTGTACAGGATAATTAATGACTTGGCAAACATTGTTCTAATCCTTTACCAACATGAAAGTAACTTTGCAACGAATGAATAAAGTGAACGAAATGGACTATTTGTCTCCGTCGGACGACAGAGAGCAATTGTCTCCACCGTGTTCGCCGCAATATCGGTTTATTTCGCCTGCCCTTACTATTAATAAAGTTCACTAAACATTATTCTACTGTCTATTTCACTTGACTGTTATTGATAGGAAGCAAACAGGGCAGTATTATCGAACTACGAATAAATAAACCGATAACACCAGTAAACCATTTTGATGATCAAGAAAGTAGGCTATAAAATCACTTTTATATATCAGAAACAACAGTAGAATTAAGTATGTTTCTCGATCCCTAAACCACAGAGTCGGTCGTGCATACTTTTTAAACAAATCGAATATACAGTCATGATTGAATGAAATAAAAAATATTTAGATGAAATTTTGTATGTAGATAGTAGAACAGCCTGAAAAATGACACACTGTATTTTTTTCCCTAGAATTCATACCCTAAAGGAGTGAATAGAAGTTTAGATTTTTACCTTAATAATTAACATATTTAACCGATTAGGTAAAAAAAATCAGACATGCCACACTGGGCCACACAGAGCCATCTAGTCCCAAACTGAGCTACTACCAAGTAGCTTGTCGTATAGTCCCTATGAACTAGACAACCAATAAACTTTCTTAGGCAGGTCGGTAGAAAAGAATTATAGTTGGATACCCTGGTCTATAGGGTACTTTTTACTAAGGAAATCATCCCCTAAATGGGTGCAAAGATGCTAGGAAATTTGTAAGGAGAATTAACAATATGTAAGGGGATCTCAAAAAAAGTTACCTCTAACCACGGGTTACAATCAAATTCCACACAAAAAAGTTGCAGGCGGAGTGCAGAAGAACAGTCTTAAAAAAAGCTTCAGTCTTAACTATTAATATTGATTTACGAAATGTTTTAATAAAATAAATGCTACCAATTGTTTATTATTATTTTGCTATTAAGATACACAACATTTGATTTTTTTTCCTGGCGGGTATTTATATAGTTTTATTGGTATTCCGACACGGGAACAGGCGACATTACTGGCCATATGCAAAATTCAGTGTTTTTACCATTGATTTAGTATACAAGTAGATCGACTGACAGCCCGATAATTAATCCCTCGATCGTTGAAATCAGTTGTTATCGCGGCACGCGCGTGCCTCCTGGGGGTTGAGGGATTAAATGCGTGACCAGATTTGATTTGTCAATGTGAGTGTTAACTAGTGACGTACCTTTAACATTTTTAGACTATCGATAATAATTGCAGTTTGTCAATTGGAAAATATGTTTACTGTCACACTTTTTATCTCGAGATTATGCACCTACTCTGCGGCATACCTAATCGCACCCACTTCTTACAACTATAATAGTGGGCAGTTAAATGTGCCCGGTGGGAATATTTTTTACATACGATTCAAAAATAAATAGTTTTAATTTATGAAAAAGTTAACAGCCATTGTTAATTAGTTTTAATTATTTATTTATTTCTTCATAAGATTTTTCCGTGTCATCTGCCGTGCCGTGTGAGCTCATCAATGGCAGTAAGTGAAAAATAAGAAGTAAACTAAATCTGAACAAACATTTACATTCTGATGAATCAATCCCTGATTATTGACCTTTAACAGGATTATCTTAGTTATGTGATTCATAGTAGTTTCCTACTTCAAATTGTTAAGTTGACATTCATTTGAGACCCTAAACGTAAAATAACATGTAATTTCTCCGGAAACATTCAAGATAAATGTCGATAATAGTATCGGTAAATTTGAGTCAAGCTTTAAGCGTACATGTAAAATATTTCGATGGATAATTAAAAACTAACAAAATAATGTAAATAAACAATTAATATAACTTCATCTATACAAAATATTAAAGTGAAAAAATGGATTGAAATAATTTTATATTTACAACATAAAAACAAGATCAAATTCAACAAAAATAACTCGTTTATACGATGACGACTTTCTACGTATTTATTTACCTGTGAAATGAGCAATTTTCTGGATTATTTTTGTGGTTGACACCACTCAGGCACTCACAGAACATGTGACCATTGTTAAATAATATTGTATTTACTTTAAATAATCTAAGATGTAAGAAATAATTCCATAAAATGTTGAAGCCAGTTGAAGCTTATATCGCAGTTGTCACTGGGTGTCACTGCGTCAATTAAGACAGATTACAAAATGAAAAGATTAGTTTTCTTTTTCTATCTTGCAAGATTTCCATAAGAGGTTTTTTTCTATTTCGCAGGCTTTGTTCGTCTATTATATTCTACGTTTATGGTTTTTACCGCCTATTTAACGATACTTGCAGCACGCATTCTGTCAATGTTATGTCAAACGCCATACCTACATACTAAATAATTTAGTATGGTGATTAAGTTTTCATAAATTTTCTAATTTTCGCGCCATTTCTTTATTTTTTTTCGTTTGACCCTTCACCTGTCAATAACAAACAAAACAAAATAAAAAAAATAGCGAAATCGGTCCAGCCGTTCACGCGTGATGTCATGATAAAGGGAAATAGGGATTCATTTTTTATATATTGATAGATTATTTAATTCCAAAGTGAAGCTCAAGGCCATTCGCTTACCTAAGCCCCTTAATACTTGTTTTTAGAAGTTCGGACTAGTCCGACTAGTCAAAGTTTTTATCTCGTTAGCACAAAGTGCAGTTTCCTTTTAGCGCCAAGCTCTGTCGGTAAGTAACGAAATGTTTTACCAAGAGCTCAAAGGTTGCACGAAACACCATAGCTTAAAGTTAAGAGATATAAATAGTAGACTAGTTATATTGTTGTTAATTGCTTGGCACGACAAAAGAGCGATAGAAAGAAGACAAAAATTAATCGGTGCAGAAAATATGTAATTAATACTCACTTCAACCAAACAACAAATCATAGACAATTATCAACAAGTAACGGCCTACGGTGGTACTGCAGACCCCTTATTCACGTAACCAAATCGTATCACGTACATCGTAAATTAATAGCAGGTTTTTGACATTTCTAGTATGGGCTAAATGTCAAAATCGCCCGATTCAATCACGATCGAACTGCAATTGAAATAGCTGAATAAGGCCCCAGGGCAAAGGCCTCCATCATTGAAATCAAGTTACCATAACAATGGCAACGCTACCAAATGTGGGTTGGTGATCACAAACCCGAGTAATGTTCGAAAATTCGAAACATTTTTGTTGCTTGAACCGGGGATCGAACCCGGGACCCTGAGATCTTGGCTCGGTATTAAAACCGCTAGACCAACGGGGCTTTAATCATCATACACCTAACACAAAATTGGTGGTTTTTTGTCAAGCCAGTTACGAGTAATTTCATTGTGAACAAAAAATTTAAGGAATTATGTACTTTTTTTTATTAACAATTCATTCAACTACCAGTATGTAGCACGCAAAAAAGTTACATACGAGTATAATATTGCAACACTTATTAGTTGTTCATATTTCACGTTAAAATTACATTATCGGTTTTAAAACAAAACGTTTAATTGTAAATGGAGAGGCCGGCGTGATCCATTGGTGATGATAATTAAATCAGTCCGCTGCGGAAATTTTACTATCGCCTGGTAATTGTGCGAAACGCTAATGGAAATGACTTGATTAAAAGTGATTGAACGCTTTAAACAAAATTGTATTCGATATGAGTAACCCATCTTCTTTTCATCGAGCTTTTTAGTCATAAAATACATTATGTACTTTATTTGATATTTTAGCAACTTAATTGCACTTATATGTAATATCAGTATAATAAAAAAAAATGAAAAATTTTGTCTCAGGTGGGAAAAAAAATATTTTTCAAGTTTATATACTGATAAAATACATTGTTAGGACATAGCTGCCTATATTCAAATACAAACCCAGAAAGATATAAAATTAGTTAAAATTTAGCTTTTTATAAAATTAAAACAGATAAACTTGTTAACAAACTGCTTGTTAGATAAAATATTATTTTTATACTCTTACAGAGCTTTTTTAACCGTAATAATGAATATTTTACCATTGTTAATCTCTGTAAGATTTCTCGTAACTACTTCCTCATATTTATACAGATTTTAAGTAGGTACAGTTAGCATGATAGGTCGCTGAGCACTTTCGTGGCAATAAATAGTTTCCAAAGGCTGCCCCTTACCGACTCCAAGCAATTAAATATCTTATCCTAAATTGACATAAACGGGATCGAGCGCAGGGCTCTCGCTTAGGGCAGACGAACGCACCACAACACGACAAGAACAAAATTTAGATTAAAAATAATAAGTTTTTATAAACTTTATTTGATATTTTAGCAACTTAATTGCACTTATAATATCAGTATATAAACTTGAATTTTTTTTTTAAATTTGTAAATAATTTTTTTTTATTATATAAACTTGAAAAATTTTGTCCCGCCTGAGACAAAATTTTTCAAGTTTATATACTAATATTATAAGTTTTTATAATTCTCACGTTTTCTTATCTGTTTATGACTGATTTTAGTCAATTGACTTAGTAATGGCCTATAACCATCCCACTGCAGGGCAGAGGTATGGTATATCTGTCTATGGGCATCATGGTATGTCTGAAGTATTTATTATTTATTATTATTCTTTAATTTTATTATCATTGAATTGAGGTTGCCCTAGCAATCAAATAATTGGTACACTATTTGTTTCCTCGAATTTTAGCTTGATAACATTAAATTGTATCTTCCTTTCTAAATATTTACATAATCGAAAAATCATTCTGTCAAGAAACAACATTTCCTGAAAAGAATGTTTCCCTTATTTTCGCCAAAATATAACGAAGGATAGCGAGAGCTTTTGTTAAGGTACTCAAACAACTGATAGTGCAGGTGAGAGAATATGCTTTTTCGAGTGGAAACCTATTGATATTAGAAATTATCTCGTCATAACGCCTTTTACGCATCATTCCCGTGAAAATAATAATATTATCGAAGGCAATACTTTTTCACCTACCGAAATAGGTAAGTAGGTTCCTGGTTCCTAAATAGTGAGTGAAAATCTTATTTATTATTGTTCGTGTTGGTCTGTTTGCTTGTCAGTACACAGAAATAATGAAATGACATTAGACCTAAAAATGCAACGTGTTTTATTTCAATCAAAATATACCTATTAAAGTTTGTTGGAAATTAAATCTTTCTGATCTTACTATCTTTTTTACTAAAATTATAAATGCAAAAGTTTGGATAGATCTTTGTTAAGTACTCAATCACGCCTAAAATTTTGGGTACGGTACTTTTTAGGCTGGAATAGCAAATGGGTAGGTACTTTTTAACCCTGACAAGTAGTGTTCCCCGGACAAAAGTAAAGTCAGCAAACACATTATGTCAATTTCAGATACAATATGCACGTTACAGTTACATAACTTGAAGATAACACTTTGACGAGGGTAGAGAACTGCTACCGGAATTGCTTTTCATTCAAAAACAACGCGTTTCCTTTACATCTGACAAGACAAACATTTCACAATAAAACGAAAAAGATGTATAAATGCATTGAATATAAAATAAACTTTATCACGAGACAGACAAAGAATTGTGTCTCTGGATAGAGCAACAATAATACGGGCAAGGGATTCTTCTTGCTACGTATCTCGTGCAAGGACTTGAAGAAATCTTACAGTTATCTTAATATTAGAAATGTGAAAATTTTGATGGATAATTCTTACTCAACCGCGCCAAAACGGCTGAACGAATCGAATCGGTTTCGAAGGAATTTGGCAAACAGACAGATATAATAAGGCCTGAATAGCATGCTAGTTTTGATCCCGGATTTTTCTTCGGGATAAATAATCTGTTTGCGAAGTCTACTTGGCGAATAATTAACATAGATACAAAATGTTGGTAATAAAATTATTGAAGTTTTACGTCAGATTCCACATGCTCTCTGGTCTTTGATAAAGTGTAAATTTGGAATTGTTTTCCATGATTAAAATAAAATTTAAAATGGACTTGCAACCATAAAGCCATTTCCGCTATTCATATAGGTAGTGCCATTATATTTAAGAACTGGCACCAAAAGTTCATATAAATTGTGGTTGTCCATTGCCATTTTGTTTTGTTACCAGAATGTTCACTAAGCCGATGAAAAAATTTAAACACCTCGATACGACTTGAATGACAACCAGAATGAGTTCGTGAGTAGGGTACTAGGGTTGTTGCATGGGCGACTAACGTTTATTAATAAAACACCATTATTTACTCTAGAACCACTGATATATTGTTAAGAAATTGCTACTTTTAAAAAACAAGATCAATTTAGTAAATAGCAAAGTGGTCCGAGTATTAACCCGATTAGCGAAGAGTATGAATTCAATTCCAACTTATGGCAGTAAATTTTTATTACTAAGTGTCATTTTCATAGAGGCGATCGTAAAATAAACGAAATCAAAGAAAAGCCTTTATACCTACTTATAGTATAAGCACAGTCTATTAATCATACAGTCGTTCGACGAAGACGTCTAGACAGGGCAATGGGGGCTATCGCTAGTGAATTTGCCACAAGAGGAGCTTGTGTCGCGTGAGGTCCAATATCATTCACTTTGTACTGGTTTTAACGGAATTTGTTGCATAAATTATAATTTCTTTAATTTATCTGCTGGAAAGTGATCTCCTTCGTAAAATATCGCAAATATGGATTATTTGGCGATTAATATGAACGCTTTGAAAGCGGAATTAAGAAAAAACGCAAATATAAGCGGCCTTAAGAACAACTATTTCAGAAGTTAGTTTGTTGATATCAAGATAGTTATTTATAAATAATAAACCTTAATTAGATTCAAGATATAACACTTTGTTTCGGCGCCAATCGCCTTTGACAGCTATACCTCCGGACCTCAGTCTACAGTGGCGCCAACTGGTGAGCAAAGAAACGGTAGTCCCCATTGTGCGGGGTATGAGGGGCGAGGGGCGGGAAAGCCGAGCCCGAACTGCGAACAAAACGATGTTAGTAGTTCGGGACACAGCATTCAGGGCTAACAAAAGGCTGTTTATGTTTTAAATTATTTTATATTTGTTTGTTGGAATTTATTGGAATGCTGATAATGAAAATAACATCTTCATAATAATTGATTTAAGATGGCGGACTTTTGGAACGAAGTTCCTTATCGCGCGTTGCGAAAGGGGGCTAGACGGAAAAAATTGTAACGACACTTTTTGCTATAGTTGTAAGCCGTGCGGCGTGCGCGTGTTTCTCTGTCTGAGAGAGAGAAAGAAAGAGAAAGAGAGATAAAGAGAGAGAAAGAGGGAGAAAGAGAGAGAAGGAGATATAAAGAGAGAGAAAGAGAGAAAAGGGAGAAACAGAGAGAAAGGGAGAGAAGGAGATAGAAAGAGAGAGAAAGAGAGAAAAGGGGAGAAAGAGGTAGAAACAGAGAGAGATAGAGAGAAAGAGTGAGAAAGAGAGAGAGAGAGAACAAAATAAAATTTAAATTATTATAAAATTTTATTAAAATTCCTTCACAACAAAACCCCTCCCTTGATACCTCTCAAGTTTTTTTATTATTTATTATGGGTAAATTTCGAGATGGTGGACGTAATTATTTTTTTAATAAGCTAAATAGTTAGGCTGCTTATTATTACGAAAATGCTATCCGTTTTTAAATTCAAGATGGCGGACGTCATTTTTTTTCTATTTGATATTAGTGTCAATTTTGAGGTTTAGTGGGGTTCTGATTACGGATGTGCCATCCTTTTTAAAATCCAAGATAAAGGACGTATTTTTTTATTGGAATGCTGATAATGAAAATAACATCTTCATAATAATTGATTTAAGATGGCGGACTTTTGGAACGAAGTTCCTTATCGAGCGTTGCGAAAGGGGGCTAGACGGAAAAAATTGCAACGACACTTTTTGCTATACTTAAAAGCCGTGCGGCGTGCGCGTGTTTCTCTGTCTGAGAGAGAGAAAGAGAGATAAAGAGAGAGAAAGAGGGAGGAAGAGAGAGAAGGAGATATAAAGAGAGAGAAGGAGATAGAAAGATAAAGAAAAAGAGAGAAAGAGGTAGAAACATAGAAAGAGAGAGAAAGAGAGAGAACGAGAGAGAACGAGAGAGAACGAGAGAGAACGAGAGAGAAAGGGAGAGAAAGAGAGAAAGAAAGAGAGACAAAGAGAGATAAAGAGAGAGAGAGAGAGAGAAAGAGAGAGAGAGGAAATAAAATAAAATTTAAATTAAAATAAAATTTTATTAAAATTCCTTGTCACGTTGTGATTTCTGAGCTGCGCACTAATCTCTAAATACTCACGTTTAGTTAATACATTCATTGTTTCATTATTAAAACTCATTTAATTTCACTTCAATAATAATCGAGTTTTGTTGTTTTGGTTATTGATCTGTCAATGACAAGGAGCTGTCAGATGCGCATGCGACTGTCCGTATGCTCCGAATGACTATAATAACGTTACGTTCGTTTGTCTACGTTTAGCAAACGCACGGAACACTTACTCATTTCACAAATGTCGTGAATGATTTATTTTAATAAATATAACAATACTTGTTTTCTATATTTTTAAGATTGTGTGTTGACATTAAATTATTTTATGAAACTTCACGCAGCCGAAGTAATTTTCATGA
Organism: Anania crocealis; assembly: GCA_949315895.1. Taxonomy (NCBI): domain Eukaryota; kingdom Metazoa; phylum Arthropoda; class Insecta; order Lepidoptera; family Crambidae; genus Anania; species Anania crocealis. The sequence continues at coordinate 8,619,670 of OX438856.1, forward strand.
GCCTGGCAGAATGACGTTTTAGACCTTAGACAGATGTTTAAAAAAGTTAATAAAAAATAGTAGTGTTGCAGGTTTACAAACATTGGGAATTTATTTGGGAAAAATACTTGTCTTGAGGACTGGTTGGTAAAGAAAACAATTTGATTAAACGACCAGCCTTTAGTTTATAATTGTAAATGAAGTATTAAAATTATTTAAATTAATAACCTAAAAAGTTTGAATGTTTTCGTGTTAGTTTGATATGTGTTTTCCAAAGAAATAGTTCCTTGTGATGTTTCGGTTGTTTTGGGGAGATTTGAGTTAGTGAACTTAGCACTCGGAAATTCCTTCGTGACAATGATTTGCATTTTTGCAATTTGGAGGTTTCGTTCGAGGATTTTATTTGATTGATTTCATTCTGGTATTCGGCTTGGTGTTGTGAAGATGTCGAGGAGGACACCTTCGCTCTGGCTGTCGGCCAGGAAACCTAAAGAGAAGGATGGAGGCCGACACCTCAATTTTGTTTCCGGCTTATAATCGCCGTGTTTAATATTTTGATTTTGTTCCGGTCTAAGTGCCGTAAGTATATTTGCTGATTTGGCAGGATTTTGTTCATTGAGTCGCTTATTGCAGTTCTATAACATAAGTGATTTCTTTCAGATCTTTTGATGGCCGCTTGGTTTGGCTACCAGGCTTAGCACATTACCTTACCGTTTTACGCTGACTTTCCGCTGATCAAATGAAAGACGCAAGAAGCTTGTCTCGATGAGATTCGGGTTGGTACCACGCCACGTGGATGCATAAGGTCACCCTACCCTATCTTTGTTGAAGTAAGTGGAAACATCTTCTTAATCCAGTTAGCAGTCTACATTTCCGGTTGCCGTTTATTAGTATTCCGTTCATAATTAAATTCAGATTATTCCGTTTAGTATAATTTACATGATAAGTTTGGTGGTACAACTCGCTCAGAAGTAGGGGTAATTCAGAGCCTTACAAAGGACTCACGCCTGAGATTTCTGTGTAGCTTTTAAGAGGTGGTAAGCTTAGCCGGAGCAAATAAATATATTTTGTCAATTCATGCTCGTCTCTTTATTTACCACCTCATCCTGATCATCTACATCAACCCCCTACACACCCCCCAACCCCTAAACGTTGCATCCTTCACTACAAAAGCCCCTCCCTTGACACCTCTCAAGTTTTTTTATTATTTATTATGGGTGAATTTCGAGATGGTTGACGTAATTATTATTTTAATAAGCTAAATAGTTGGGCTGCTTATTATTACGAAAATGCTATCCGTTTTTAAATTCAAGATGGCGGACGTCATTTTTTTTCTATTTGATATTAGTGTCAATTTTGAGGTTTAGTGGGGTTCTGATTACGGATATGCCATCCTTTTTAAAATCCAAGATAACGGACGTATTTTTTTATTGGAATGCTGATAATGAAAATAACATCTTCATAATAATTGATTTAAGATGGCGGACTTTTGGAACGAAGTTCCTTATCGAGCGTTGCGAAAGGGGGCTAGACGGAAAAAATTGTAACGACACTTTTTGCTATAGTTGTAAGCCGTGCGGCGTGCGCGTGTTTGTCTGTCTGAGAGAGAGAAAGAGAGAGAAAGAGGAAGGAAGAGAGAGAAGGAGATATAAAGAGAGAGAAAGAGAGAGAACGAGAGAGAACGAGAGAGAAAGGGAGAGAAAGAGAGGAAGAAAGACAGACAAAGAGAGATAAAAAGAGAGAGAGAGAGAGAAAGAGAGAGAGAGGAAATAAAATAAAATTTAAATTAAAATAAAATTTTGTTAAAATTCCTTCACTACAAAAGCCCCTCCCTTGACACCTCTCAAGTTTTTTTATTATTTATTATGGGTGAATTTCGAGATGGTGGACGTAATTATTTTTTTAATAAGCTAAATAGTTGGGCTGCTGATTACGAAAATCCTATTCTTTTTTAAATTCAAGATGGCGGACGTCATTTTTTTTCTATTTGATATGAGTGTCAACTTTGAGGTTTAGTGGGGTGCTGATTACGAAAATGCCATCCTATTTTAAATCCAAGATGGCGGACGTAATTTTTTATAACTTGACATGGGTGTCAATTTTGAGGTTCATTGGGGTGCTGATTACCATTATGACATCCTTTTTAAAATCTAAGATGGCGGACGTATTTTTTTATAATTTGATACGTGTGTCAGCTTTGAGGTTCATTGGGGTGCTGATTACGAATGTAAATCTGCAATAAATAAATATTTTTATATATTGTTTACTTGTGACAACCCTGGCCGTCACGATACTGTCTAGACGTTGTCGGCATTTTCCATGACATCAAAGGCGTCGGACGACTGTATGATTTTATAGACTGTGGTATGAGTGTACAATCGCATTACAATTGGATAACAAGATAAAACGATAAAATCAAATGTAGTAGCAAATAGCTATTATGACTTTTTTTACAAACACACTCATACAATCCATATTAGAATACCAAAAAACTTTATTTTTATCTTCTGCGGTATTTTAAACAAAATTAAACGCGTATTTGCTAAAAATTTATAATTCGTCGCATTCGTTAACCTATTTTGCTCCAGATGTATAGATATCTTAAGGCAAGAACACGACAACAGAGTAAGATCTGAGCCTAGATCACACGCGCTGAGAACACAAAATATCGAGCCAGCGAAAACACCAAGTCTTTTATCCAAAGGCTAACCTTTAAACAGACCTTGGTTGATTATTTCAAGGTCATCTAAGTTCATTCAGATACTACAAATCTGAATAAGTACTTCCTAACGAGATTTTGTCTAAATAGATAGCTAAACATTTAGCTATCAAGGAGCCCTTATAAAAATTTTATAATATATTACCTGATTAACTTAACTTGAATACAAATTTAAGAGACAACATTAACAAAAAAGCAAAGCATTTTGAAGCAGGACAAAGCATAATATTTTAAGTTAGTTGAATTAAATTTTCCTTACGAAACCAAACCATAAATTAGAAAGTATTCAAGTTGTGATCTCGCCTAGCAAAAATGGAACTAGTCCAATTTATCTGTTCCAAACGGTACTCCCTGTAGACTGCACTGTGGTGTCGCAAATTTACGATAGTCCAACAAAAAAGGGCTTGGCTGCAGTATACTGTGAACAAACTGCTGTGCATTTTGCCGTTTAATCTTGGGATTCTCAGTATTTTCATGTCTAAAAGTATTTAGAGAGGTATAAAGTCTGACATTTCTAGTTTTAAAAATAAATAAGGTAATTGCGTTCATACTAATGTATCCGTTAGATTCTGAAAGACTATTAAATGTTTCACAAAACTTAAATTTTATTTTTTTTCTTTTTAACTTTATTTTCTATCTTGCCAGCAGACAATAAGTAAAAATGTGTTTTCGAATTAAGTATTTGTAGAAACTTGAGAATTCAGGAGAGCATAACATATCCAATGTAGTTAAAATCAAAACAACATATTAGCTGTATTTAGGTAAGGACAAACAGAGATTTAACGGAAAATGTATGGTTATTTACGTTGGACATTCTTACTCTTCTTCTTACTAAAATGAATTTAAATATTCCAAAGCATGGTCCACGTGCTCATAATAATACAAACTGATATGTACCAAAAGTTTTTAAAATACCGTAACATATTATCTGTGCCGTAACTAAAATAAGTTTATGTATGAAAAAAGTACACTTACTGATTTGAATACTGGAAGCTGGTTATATATTAGCAACAGAAGGCAATTGTAACATTGGCAAGATATTTCTACTACTAAGCGTATTCTCAATATACTAAAGGATCAAACGCATTGCTTGAATACGCTCAGGGACTTGTTACTATTGTCCCATGTTACTTCTGCCCCCACCCCTTCCCCAGACTCCCTGTATTAAATAAACCTGTGTATTCGGCTCTTTTTAGGGTTCCGTTGCCGAATGGCAAAAAACGGAACCCTTTTTATTCTGAAAGTATAAACATTTCATAAGTGATGACGGCTTTATGATTCTTATACAAAAAATTAAAAATAATGATATTCCCATACATACAACTAAAACAAAAAAAAAATTTTTACTTCTACCTATGCGTATGGGGTATCTATGGATAGGTCTTTTAAAATGACATAGAGGTTCTTAGAACCATTTTTTCCAAAAGTCTAACATTTGGAAGATAGACGCTTCCAAAGTGGTAAAATTAGTGTCCCCCCCCCCCTCTAACTTTCAAACTAAGCAAGTGAAAATTTGGAAAAAATACATAATATAGCTCTTAACCAATCCTTTAACGAAAATTGGTTTGAACGAGATCAAACCGGTAGTTTTGGAGATCTAGGTTTTAGAGATCACATTTTCAACAACCGCAAATATAACTTTGTCCTTTATATAAATACTATGAAAACAAAGTTATTTTTGCAGTCAACAAAATCCGTTCGAGTCCGACTCGCACTTGGCTGTTTTTTTTTTGTGATTTAAGCATGTTGGATACTCAATTTATGTCCCGCCATAATTAATTTATTTATTTATTAATACAAATATTACAAGTTAAAACATCATTGCTTATCAACTCAGTGTGGCCCAGTGTGACATGTCTGAAAATTTTTTTATCAAATATAATTATGACATGGTTATTTTCAGTTCCTGAGTGTTCAAAGGCCTTTGAAAATTCATCTGTCGAACGATAGTTTGCGGTTTAGAGCGATACACATCTGCAAATTCGAATCCAGTGGAACATAAAGCATCACGTTAGGTACTAATCATAACCTTATTACAGTAGCCTAGAGTTCATGATTGCAACAAAGCCTGTATGAATGAATACTGTGGTAATGCAAATGGGGTTTGCGTTTCGCTCCTGGTTTCAGGAATCCCGATAATGCCAGTTAATAGCGACGGTAACCTTTTGACGATGGAAATGCGTTTGCCGTGCATTGTTATTGTCTCAAATAATATGATGTATGAAGTATTACTAACCTACTGCCCATATTAATAGTGATCAGTGATCGGAATAGGTTGGTTGGGTGATTTGCGGTCAATGAAGAGTTTCTGAATTTTAAAAGTACTTAATAACTTAGACAAACTACACACGATTGAGGTCTCTTTATAAAATGTATTGATTTATTTTTAAACATGTTTAAACATCACTGACTCAAATTTAAAATGCAATGACTACTAAATTTTTACTGAAATAATATAAAAAGCAATTCCGGAAGCAGGAATTTTTTTCGGTATCTTAATTAAAATAAATTACGTGTCACGTTGTTTGTCCGCATTGGACTCCTAAACTGCTTAAGCGATTTTAATCAAATTTGCACACCGTGTGCAGTTTGATCCAACTTAAAAGATAGGATAGCATACATCTCAACTTATAGTTGCAATATTAATTTATTTAAAATTATTTGTTGAATTGCAGGTTTTTGACAGTTCTAGTATGGGCTAAATGTCAAAATCGTCCAATTCAATCACGATCGAACTGCGGTTGAAATAGCTGAATAAAGCCCCGGGTTTGATGACAATGAACAATGACATTTATAAGACGTCAAAATCAAATTAAATTATACTGAGATGATACGACGTTTGCAGGGTCAGCTAGTCAGCTTATAAAAAAGGCATATCCATATTATGTCAGCACAGACGGGGGGGGGGGGGGTACCTACATCAAATCACTCTTCTCATTCCGATCACTGATAATGCCTGTTGAATATAATACAATAAGATTTCCTATTGCTTCTAGCACCTAGAATGTTCTACGAAAATAAGTGTATCTGAATCAACGACCACTTTTACTTACAAACAACAGTTAGAGCAGATTTTCCCCTACTAGTAAATAATTATTAGAAGCTTTCCACAAAGGGCTGGAAGGATAAGTAAATATTTTTAATACTGGATGGATACTGCTAATCCGTTATGTGAACACGTTTCAAGCCTACTTCTACAAATTCAATAAAACCGCTCTTGTATCCAATAAAAGTTGTAATAAAAAGTTCAACACGTACATGATACCGAGAGATGTTGTGCAGAGTAAACATAAACAAAATGAGTGTACTTAAGATACGAGATAGCTTATACAAGTACACTTAAGCAAATATCTTTAGAGCCGTACATATTTACTGGTATAATGGGAACGGCAACGTTATGTTGAGAGATTGCATATGTTTGTAGGGTTCTATATATCTGGATCTTGATATTCAATAAAATACTGGCATACTATTGTTAGATGCATTTCGATTATTTTTATTACTATTAATGTATGGGAATGGGACTATGACGAACGTCTCTCTTGGCGACCCAAACCCTAAAATAAATCAAATTTAACATACCTATTCTATTTTTTTAAATTGCATTAAACAATCTTACATTGGTGACTCAGCTACAACTGGTGAACACCAATATTGAAGTTTGTTTAGGGGATGATTTTGAATGGAAAGTTATCTGAAACATACCTAAAAAGATGCATGAATATACACTTGTGGTATTTTCGTTATTTTTACTGTTTGTTTAGCCAAATCCGAGAAAATATTCTTTTTACGACATTCAACTCCACTTCACTCAACGCCCCATTGGTCTAGTGGTTTAAGTACCGGGCCAAGATGGTCCTAAATTTGATCCCCAGGTCAGGTAACAAGAGTTTTGAATTCATGAACATTAAAATTTGGAAAGCGTAGTGATTATGCATAAACCTGTTGCTGTGGTAACTTGAATCCAATGAGTGAGGCCTTTGCCCTGCAGTGGGATGCAGGCCGTTACTTTTGACTTACTTCACTACGGACGTCAAATAAATACGGTAAAATAAATGTAACGGCTTTCAAAATACGATTTATATCTTCGCCCTACTTTTTCAGTCTACATCGGTAAGACTTCAAATAAGCCGCTTCCCCTCGTTCCGCCTAATCAAACCCGCGCAGTTTGCGGCTAATAGAATCGGAAAACCATCAGGATGCGCCTCTGCTTCGGATTAAAGGTACCTAACAGAATTACGAACAATTTACGCTGTTCTACAACAACATTAAACTGTTGTAGGATGAGATTTATGTTTACTAGTATATTCCGCGACTTTGTTCGAATATTTCAATTCTCGTTTATGCGTTAGATAAGTTTAATCGAGAAAAACTCGCACTAAAGACTCCGGTGTCTCTTTTGTTGCTATTTTTTTATCAAAGAGTTAAAATATAAAGATATTTTTTACGCGAAGTTTACTTAACTAGTACTCCTCATCAAACACTCAATTTGTAATTTATACAATCGGAAAATCATGAGGCATCCTTACTTCTGCTCGTGTTATAAATTCCCTAATATCGTTATCGACGATCCGCTCCGAAGTAATGATGGCAATATAATTTATTTTGAAGAAATCGGTGAAGTATTTAACAAATTATAAGAGGTATCCATTTTATCTCATGTCATGTAGGTAATTAACAAAAAGCGAGATCACATCGATTTAGTAATTTGTGAAGTAAAGATATTACGTTTTAAAGTATTTGTCGTGCCGCCTGCACCTTTCGAGAGCCGATTGAAATAATACTGCCCGAACAAGACGGGTAATTCCTTTTCCTCTACCATTGGCCAAATTGCGATCGCCAACCCGCCGGCCAAGCGCGGCAATTATGGCATAATCCTCCTTTCGGAGAGTTTCTTTTTACTATTTATGATATTCTAGCAACTTGATTGCAATTATTATACTTATTAGTATTTAAACCGAAAAATTATATCTGAGGCGGGAGTCCCGTCTGAGACATAATTTTTCGAGTTTGAATACTGAGTTTTTTTTGTTTAACTACCTCAAATAGTATGGACATATGAGAATTCTCGAGCAGAAGCCATACGATATCATGAGGATAATAATTAACCTCTTTAAGAATGTAATTAACTTAATAAGTTTATTAAACTGATAAATAATTTGACGGATCTGACACGTACTGATCGATTAAGGGTAAATAACACACCCTGTAATATATTCGAAACACCGCATCCGGACAAAGCAAAATATATAAAACATTATGGGGACTACTAGAGCTAACCACAACAAAATTTTCATTTAGTTGTTTACAAAGTCGAATTTGTCGCTAACACCAAAAGCGGCCGCTTTTAGCAATATCGTACAATACGAAAGAATGCCAGATTGAAAAGCAGTTAACAGTGATTCAATAAAAACTAGAGGTAATTTCCTTAAATGATACTGTTCTAATTTTTTGAGAATTGATTTTGTTTAGAAGTAATAAAATTTAATCAATTGGGGGCAGCACTTAGCTCAAGTAGTCTCCTTAACGCCGTAAGACCGTAAATTTATTTGGATTTTAGTACATGTTGCGGTTTAGATTTTGGGAATATTAAATGTACCTATAGATACCGGTACCTTTCAGTTATTGTAAGTTATAACAATGCAAAATATCAATGTAATTATTCGAAGTTTTGGAGCAAACAGTACAGTTGATATTCATTTCACGTTATTGCAGTATGGACTATAAATGAAATTGTTTTTAGATACCTTTTGCAATTGTACGGATAGGTTAACATTTTTTTAGTATTAAAAATTGTTTCAATTTAAATTTCTTATTTTTTTTGCATATGTGAATCAGATTTGCTCGCGGCTTTGCTTATAGAATAAATACTACTTGTCATTTACCACTGCTGGCCTCCCCCCAGGATCTCCACAACGATCGGTTTCACGCCACTCGCATCCAACGGCTACCCGCGACCTTCGTCAGATCGTCGGTCCACCTGGTTGGGGGCCTACACACAGATCGTCGTCCGGTGCGCGGTCGGCCATCGGTTCTTATTACTATACTAGTATTATATTATCTGTGTTACTATGTGTCCCGCCCACTGCCACTTCAGCTCCGCAATTCTCCGAGCGATGTCAGTTATCTATCTTAGTTCTCCTACGGATTTCCTTTAGAATTTCCTCATTTTGATTCTATCACGCAGGGAAATACCAAGCATTGCTCTCTCTATTGCCCGCTGTGGCCCCTTCATATGAGACCAATTGTATTTTTAACTTAATCTAATCATACTCACTTACTATACTTCTTTGCGTTTCCTTCTTTTCAAACTCTAACCGTCCCAAGCGGTAATTGCGGGTATTGTGCGCCTATAAGAAAGATTTATCCAAATATCGGAACCTCTTAACTCGATCGGATTTGTAAATAAACGCGTCGTAGCACAAAAGAGGCTATACAAATTCAAGCTCACCGCCGCCGCTGGCTGTCAGTGCCATCGTGCCATAACTCAAGTACAAATACTACTATGAAGGTAGAATTTCGTTCTACGAATGTAATCATAGAGTTACATGTTGTAATAGAGCAGTCCGTGAAAGTATTTTATATACCGGACCATGTTTTTTTAGTTAGTTTAATCAAATTCTGATCACATCACTAAAACATGCTTGTCCTTTTCAAACAAAGAAAACAGAGGAAAAACCGATTCGAAGCGATTATTTTCTATGTGTATCTGTAGTGTATTAAAAAGGTGCAAGTCGCTAGGCTGGAGCTGTCAGACTGTTTGCGCACGTTTGCAGCATTTTCCCGCTCTTTTTGGAGCTGTAATAAATAGTATTTAACCTGCTGTATGAGTGTTTTATTAATTATAGCTGTAAATCGTGACGTCGCGACGTGCGCGTTAAAATTGATACTATCCCATGAGAACTTTACTTTATTCCGGGATAAAGTGTATGTCCGAGCTGAATTTCATCTAGATCTGTGTACCCGTTTTGGTGTGATTGAGTAAAAACATTCATCCAAATGTTCATATTTATAATACTAAAAGATTTTTGTTGTTTCAAGCCTTGTACTCTTACTTTAACAAGATCTCGGGATCACGGGTTTGATCCCTGACTCGGGCAATAAAACGATTCGGTTTTGCGTACATTGCTCGGGTTTCTGATCAATAAGCCATATTTGGCAAGCGTGGTAATTATGCATGTCCCAATCATTGTTATGATAACTTGAATTCAATGATGGAGGACTTTTCCTTGCTGTGAGATGATTAAACTTTGACTTACTTTTTTACTCTTACTTTAAGACTGATAATATCATTTAGCTTGATAATTTACAGGGGGTCGATGCAAAATACCGGAACAATTCAAATACGAGAAAAGAACTAAACATAGACTGTACAAATAAATTTCTGGCCAGCAATATCTCAGACCTCATTCTCTCATCTCAAATACGGCGGTACAGGATAAGCAAGAAAATTTCCTTAAATCATAATTTATTTGTCTTCTACGCTTATAACAACATTCTACATTATTAAAAAAGGCTCTCCTATTCTCCAAGAAAATTATTTCGGCATAATATCCACGCATGGCAGGTGGTTTGGCAAACGCAGTTCGGCCAGTGGTGGAGAAAATACGCTGCTGTCCATCTTATGGCGGGACTCCTTCGCCTTTACTATCAAACTGTTACCATGTATACTATCATAATTATACAAGGTAACACAAATAGGCTAAACAGTGGATAACCTATTTGTGCATGGTGTTGTTTGTGATAAGGTTGATTGGCAGATAAAGTAATTATAGTATCATTAGTGTATAATTTTGCAGTCATTGCTGTCCTTCCGGCGATCAATCATGCGGCGTTTGTTTCTGACGGCAACAACGCATCGTTTAATTACTCATTCAATTAACTTCCCGTATGGGTAACACTGAATAATCTTTCAATAAGTTGGTGAAATTTAATTCAAAATCTTGATACGATTAAATTAGATTGATCTTAGATGAATACCTACATTACAAGTATTATAATATGTGTGTTACTAATATTTTCTTATTAATATTATTATTGCGAATGTTTGTTACCCTAGCAAGTCAGACTAGCTAAACAGCTTTGGATGAAATTTAGCTCGCAGATGGATTGTAGGCTAAACTAGCAAATATAGGCAAAGGAAATCAGTATAGTATTTGGTTAAATATTCCAATATGTAGATCAGTTCACTGCTGATTACAGACATCAAGGACGCCTATTAGGTCTACTGTAGTACGGAAGCCTACAATAGTAGGCGATGTCAGTTTTGCCAAAGGCCTGCGGGCAGTACAGAAGACGCTGTTAAATCTTATGTCGCCTATTACAATACCACCGTCCGTCACTAATAGTTTGTTATAATGACAACTTGAGGGTGGCAGAAGATTACGAGACCAGGCGGTCTCGTAATCTTCTGTCCGATTGCATGTGCTGCCGAAGACGTCGCCGCTCCCCAGTCACTTTGTGAAAGAAGTAAGTGTTAGCAGTACAAAAGATTACCGTTAAAATATATGAAAATGAATTGCTTGATGTTTTTTCCAAACATGACCACGCCATATTTGTTGACAATGACATTTAAGACGTCAAAATCAAATAATATTTTGAGGCGATACTAATCGCGGAGTCAGCTAGAGAAGGTTCGATAATATCTCATCATTGCTATGGTAAATTGAATTCAATAATAGAAGCCTTTGCTCTGCAATGCGATGAGAAGCCGTAGCGTTTATCGTCTCATGCTGTGTCATCATCATCATCATCATATCAGCCGAACGACGCCCACTGCTGGGCATAGGCATCCCCCAAGGATCTTCACAACGATCGGTCCTGTGCTGTCCGCATCCAGCGGCTTCCCGCGACCTGCTGTATGATATTAATAAATTAATTTTCTCGCTGCCCAGCAAACCTTAAACGATACTGGGAAGCGAGCGACTACCGTCCGCCGCGGGGCTTGCCCCAACGGCAACACCGCCGACGCGCTACCTTTTGTTAAAAAATAGCTACACGGTGAATGCTACGAAAATAAATAAGGGTACCTACTTAAAAAAAAAAATGTTTACAGCCATAACGAGTGTGGTAACGAAGTAGATTTGTTAACTATTTATACATGTATCCTATGAGGTTGTTTAGTGGGTTGGACCAAGTACTTTGTTTTTAACCCTTTCAAATATTGAAAGGGCACTGATGACGTAATAACTTTCTATCTATACACCGTCCTTTTTGAACCAACTGAAAAACGATGCTTACGTTATGTAACAATTATGTATAACATCTTGGCAGTGTTATTAAATTTTTTTATCAATACAAATAATCCTAAATAATCCTAAAATTGTACATAATAGTAACACAATGTCAGGCGGTCGAAAATGCTCGGAAAATATGATAGTGACCATGAAAATTTAAAGTTAAGTAGGTATATTACTGTTCCAATCTCTTGTGACCACAGTCTGTGTAACCCGATCAAAACTTTAGGCTATTAAATAGGATTAGGATATTTTTGCATTTGATTCCTGCTATTACATTTGAATGAGGTAATGCAACACGAAAACTTTAAAGTAGTAAGAACCGATTTAGGAAGGGTTCAAACTGAACCTTTTTGCTTCATCTGTAGCACTTGGATTCAGTACTAGCAAGCATGATTCTATTTCGATAAGTAACTCTAATTATTTTTGGAAGTTAGCCATTTTGTTTAACATCACTTGTCACATGTCTTTTTCTACAGCTTAGCAAATAATGACCTGTTTTATATTTAATATCAATGTCTTACTTGACCAAAGCAATTCAGCGCATGACTGGAATGTGGTTTTGGCGCCCGTAACGCGTCTTTTTCCTCGATCACACCATAGTGACAATCAATCGTGTATAGCTCTCAAGTTGCTCTCGGTAGGCGTGTAGGATGTAATTTTGTAGTTTTCCTAGTCAGTTTGTTGATTTGAAATTAAAAAATAAGTTTACTAGTATGAAGTAGTACAAATCACTAGTATGTACTAAGTAATAGTTCACCGCTCTAATTATTATTATGTAGTCCTAATATTAATTGTCCTGTCCATTTCCAATGACGTCCTGTTTGTAATGCACCTAATTGCATTGGTCACGTAGCCGTAGTATTGGAATAGTGTCTTCGCACACTTGATACCCACCGAAATGCAACCAACACAAGTGCGTCTCCACATAAAAGACGAATAGTGTCTGGTGGTATTAGGGACGATCTTTAACCAGAGGTCTGTGATTAAGAAGCCTTGGTTACTTACGAATTTACCTTCGCATAAAAATGCAAAAATCCGCAATCAATTTTCAATTCTAACGTTCGCGCACAAAAAGCAAAATCTATTAAAATATTTATGATAGATATAAATTAGGTATAAAAGTAAATTATCTAGATTAAGAAGTATGAGTCTTTAGATTTCCATGCTTTAATTTTATTTGATGATTTAAACAATGCAGGTACCTAATATTTTAAAAAAATGCTATTATCTTTAATGTCAAGACAATGTTTTTATTTTTTATTGCGAAAGCTATTTATGTTCTTACAAACATGAAGGAATTCCAGGAATGTGTGACAAGCGAGAACGCCAGGCTTTCTGATTAAATTTTTCTCGCATTCCTATGTGATCGATTTAAGTATGTACAAATATAATATAGATATTGGGGGATATTTCCTTTTAGGCGACACAAAAATAAAGGAGATTATTCATTTTGTCTTTCTGAAATGAAGAAATGTTTTTCAGCTCAGTATGTCGTTTTCCACAAATGAAAACATTTTTAAATTGATTTAAAAAGGTCTTAACTTTATTAAAGTAACTACTTTGAAACTTTGGCGTTGCATAATAATTATTTAAATGTTTACGGGTCGTGTGTTTCTATTGTCGCGTTTAATTTCCCGTGAACATTTTAAATATTTATTAAAGTACATAAAAAACATTGCTAAGTATAGCCTATAATCATCTCAATGCAAGGTAAAGGCCTGTAAAATTTAATTTGATACATACGTAACTTTTAATTAAATCCCATTTTTTTGTGGTTGGTTAAGATTATTATTAACTTAGGAAATGTCATTCGTAATAAAGAAAATCAATGTAATATTCGTCTGTATTCATTCGTTCAGACAAAGAACGTTCTATCGGACAACCAAAAGACAAACTCTAACTTTTCAATAATTAAAAACTCTCCTTTGTTTTTCAATTTAAAAAGTGTTAAAGTTAACCCTGTTGGCTCGGCGTCCAGTCGCGTATCGAAGTAATACACCCGTCCCTGTCTACTCAAATAAGTTGGAAAAGGAAAGCGGTATGATAGAGGGTGAAATTGGTGTGTTTTTAAATAGCATAGTGCCTTACATCGCGTTGTATTGACAGCCTACGTCACGGCGGATGGCAGTTTCCCATGAAGTACGAAATTGATGATAGCCATGAAACCGGTGGGGCTGCCCTATTTTCAATTATTCTGTGGTATCTACATTCAAATGTGTGATCATTTATCTCAATTTATATACAATGACCTTAACGGCCAAAACCAAAATAAAATGTAACGCGAGTTAAAATTATTTTTCATACAAGGATTATGTTTGTACCTACTTCCAAGAAACTTTCAAGTGGTTTGGTGTTCCGCCTACTACGCAAAGGACAAGGGTTTAATTCCCGGTCTGGTTAATTTAAGAATCGATCTTTTCTAAATTGACTTAATTAAGTTGAAAGGGCGGCTGGTGCCGCACCTTAGACATATTATGTCTACGGTCTTAGAATGAAAGACGTCAAGTCACGACAGAGGCTTGTAATAGTCGGCTTGGAAATGACACCAGGTCATTCTTTAAAGACAATCCTACGATAAGAAGAAGAAAAAGAAGTTAAAAAGGCGTAAATACGTTCCTTTTAAAAGACTATTCTGTAATTTGACCACGAATTTTAAAAGTAAGTACATCTCCATGGTAAATAGCGGAGCAGCTGTTACGGTATTTATTTTGGAAAATTTATAATACAAAAAGTTAAGTTTGAGCACTAAGATCGGCTGCTGAGCCTAGCTACTTATTTAAATTACATCTTGTTAATAAATTAATGTCATGTAGTCCCAAAAATGGACAACAAAATCTGTCTCATCCATCCTTTTCTACATCCCGAGTGGCCGGTCCCTCGACCGCCGGGAATTCGATTAAAACACAACCGGTATAACTTTTAAAACCTTTCCGACATTTTGCACCCACTCACGGCACATGGTACGCAGTAAATGTAATGGAAAAACAATCCAGCCCCTTTACGAGGCTCGATGATATTGTTCTTAACGACCTTTTGGGAAATAAATGGTTTTGTTTACATTAGAGGTCCCGCCTCTGGGCGCCGACCGCCAAGTCAACGCTTCGGTTAGTTTTGAATTGTGATACGTAACCGATATTGTTCTGTTTTAAACTATTCAAATTTAAATTCATTCGAAGTAGGTTGTAATTTTTAAAGGTAAAAAATAGGTTTTATTTTACTGCTAGCCTAAAATGAAAAACATTATTTCTTCTTGACCATGGCGTCGTAAGAGAGGCGACTAAAGGAGTCCTGCCAGAAGAAGTCGGGCAGCAGCGCTTTCACTCTACTATTAGCCTGGCACAACTAAGTGTGGCAATAATGGCCACTTACTCCTTTCAGAGAGGACTATGCATGTCCAATAGTAGACTTACTTGAGCTAATGATGATGTTTTAGGGTTCCGTAGCCGAATGGCAAAAAACGGAATCCTTATAGATTCGTCAAGTCTGTCTGTCTGTCTGTCTGTTCGTCCGTATGTCACAGCCACTTTATTCTGAAAGTATTAGCATTACACAGTCTTGGTAAGCAGGTGTATCCTATTGACTTCTTTACGATTCTCATACAAAAAATAAAAAATAATGATATTTAAGGGGGCCTCCCATACATAGAACTAAAATAAAATAAAAATATGGGGTATCTATGGATAGGTCTTTTAAAATGACATTGAAGTTTCTAAAACCATCTCTCCCAAAAGTCTAACGTTTGGAAGATAGACGCTACCAAAGTGGTAAAATGGGTTAGAGGAGGGGCCTCTAACTTTTAAACTAAGCAAGAGAATTAAAAAAATAATAATGTAGATCTTAACAAAAACTGCAAAAATTGGTTTGAGAAATAGCACATTTTTAACAACCGCAAATATAAATTTGTCCTTCATACAATCACTATGACAAAAAAAATTATTTTTGCAGTCAGTGAAATATTGTGATATTTTGGCTAAGTGCAAGTAAGTGGACCCCTTATACAGTTAAAGTTGGCACGGAACCCTCAATGCGCGAGTCCGACTCGCACTTGGCCGGTTTTTTTTATATTTTTGATTCGAAATACATACTATTTCGAATAAAAAGTCATTACTATCAAAAATATATGTACAAGTACTCAAAATCTTACCTTTCAACTGATGCAGAACAATTATTGTGTGTAAGTGCTAAAAAGGACCGCAAGTAACGCAGGTCGCAGACACCAAAAACTATACAAAAAAAAGACATGTACATATTTTCTCATTCATAAATATTTGATAGTGTTACATTCATTTTGCCGAGGTGTATGCGCAGCTCAGCAAATTTTTTGTGGATTTTAATGAAATTCTAGTTATTCGTAGTCTAAAACCTAGAAAAGCTAGTTTATCTTTACGTCCGGATAGAAAACTAAACTAGCCTTTCTAAGTTTTGGACTTTAGCTTGGTCTGAAATCGCAATACACTTTGCGAATGATATCACTTTACCCCGTTTTTTGGAAGTCTTTTGTACAATTACCATACTTGGCAGTTGCAATCGCTTATCGTATCTCGACTCGACAAATCCAGAATGAATCATAGTACGAAACTTCGCGATTCGAAAGATATACAGGTTGATACTGTATAAGGCCTATTAATTTCATTACGAGTTTGACCGATTTGGATGATTTTTATTAAATGAACTGAAATTGAATGAATTAAATTGAAAATGGAACCGACACTCGGTTCCATTTTTTGTAACGATAATTATCCACGTCGTGCCCATAAAAATATGCCTGCAGGCTTTCTATCCAAAAGTTGAACCGATGAAAATTAAGTAGATATTTTTCACTACTTAGAAATTAGGTACCGATAATCTTTATAGACCGACGCAAAAGTGTCTAACTCATACTTTAAGCTGTTCTTTAAAATGTCAGTAAATAAGTTTTCAAACTATTCAATTTCCCGCTAGAAAGGGATACTTGCAAATTCGGGGGCAGAACAAAAATCCGTTCTTTGCAGTATGGCACAATATTGAGCATCTTTTTATTTTGTTTCAAAGACTTCGAAGTAACCCAACTAGAGCAAAGGCTAAGTAAAGTTCGCAAAAGTTTTTTGATTCAACTCGAAACACAATGTTTGCAGTGTGTCTGTAGTTTACTGTTTTTCATTAGACGTGTTTGTTTTTTATTACTGTTTGACCTGATTAAACACATAAAAAGAGGTAGAAAAAACAGAGATTTCAAAAAAAAAATAAAAAACATAGCATGAAGACCAGTGAAGACTCACGATTCGGAATAGAGATAGTAAAACTTTTTCTAATTTTTTACTTGCTTCAATATAGTTTTACCTGCTTAGTTTACATGTTATGACGTTAAGTATGACTTGTTCCAAGATTTCTATCATGTGCCTTGTTTTTAATGAGCTCCCAATATTTCGGCACATTTGTTAGGGTTACAACCGCGAATGAAATTTATGTCAATGCGGGTAGGTTGTTACGAGTAGATTAACCGAAACAACTAACTCATATGACAGTATACACCGTGAAATTTTAGTGGTTGTTTTCCCGCAGTAAAATGATTCTATTTTAGTAGTACAATAGATTTGTGCAGTTTTTTATTTATTCAAATAAAAAATAGCAGTTTCACGATTGTGATAAACGAAACTCGAAAGCAACCTCGAATCAATGGTACTAGTCGCGCCGCAGCCGGTCACCGGCCGGGGTCATTGCCCCTCGCGCGGTGCAGTTTATGCTGTATTACTTAGTGCGTAGAGCTTCTTTTGCTTTGAACATTGATTTCGTGCGGCAAGCAGTACCCAAACACGTCACATTTTGTAAAGATACTATCGTATCTCACGCTTTTGAGTTGATGATTATTTTTTTGATTAATTGAGAACAACGATATCTTTATTTTCAATAAATAACTCGCACGATTCGATGGTGCTACTAAAGGTAAATCGTTCTGTTGCGGGAAAACAACCACTAAAATTTCACGGTGTATATCGCATCAGACAAAACCCAGATTGTCCCGGCAGTAAAGTAAGGTATTCAAATGTCTATGTTACAAACTACCAGCCAATGAATTTCGGGAAGTCTTCTAGCTCACCTGGATCCGAGACTACACAAAAAAGTCTTGATTTTAATAAAGAATAATCAAAACTTCAAAGTGCTACAAAGCTTCAAAGTGGTTATAAGAATTAGTGACCACAACTAAGGTAATGCTGGCTGACAGCAGATAGTCACCAAGAAAAGCGACGAAATATTCAGCAGACAAATTGGAACGCTACAACTAAATTCGTAGTCCAATTAAGAGGCTTTCGTTCAGACATTAGTCCCGATCGGCCCTCTGTCCACTGCCGTTGGCGTAATTCGCCATTAATCTATGCAACTGATCCGAAGACGTGTCCAGAATTTTGCGAGCATTCACTATGACCCAGATTCTGGAATGTTTGGCGCCGGTTGCCATGGTTCTGCTAATTCCTTCGCCTTCCTTGTAAATAGATGCACTAGTTTGATTTCGTGCCAGTTTCTTGACCGTTGATTTAACCGGTTTATACCTGAATTACCGGTTAGTTACCGTGGAGTTAGGGTATTGCCTTAGCCAAACATGTATTGGATACTAGTATATAGTATTGTAAAAGCTGAAGTTGGATAAATAAAAAATACTAGTATGTGGTATTGTAAAAGCTGTGCTACGAGAGACAGGCTCCTCTAAAAATAAATAATTATAAATATTATGCATTTTTCGATATTTGGTACAAAATGTGATTTCAGCAAGCAGTTTTTTTTAGTTTGCTTTATGGTATTTAGTTCTGTAGTGGGAATTAAATTTAAGTAACTTAAATGATGAAAGCAGCAAACCTCCGCGGTAGTGCACGGAACAGTTTTATTACCAACTCTGCCAAGCACTATCCACAATATTCAAAAGCCAAGAAGGTGTCAGATAGGTACTTTATAATATTATATTTACTTGTGTGCAAAGTCACTTTAAGTTGGAAAAGATCGAAAACCCTCGGTTGAAGTTACTCCACCTCCCGGCCGATATTGGCAAACTTACTTATAATGATGTTCGTAAAATTGTTCCTACAAATAGCACGCGATATTTCACTTGCAAACTAGTTGAATAAACGCGCATTGTACGAAGTATACTACGGTTTGGGGTTGTAGATTTGAATTCATATTAATATATAATAGTTTTCATTTAGGGTAGTGTTCACCAACAGACATTTAAGTTTAAAACAGCGTGTAAATAATATTTGACATATTTTGTATGGGAATTGTGTCAAATTAATCGTCACTCTATCTATGTTTACCGGCTGTTTAAGAATTGGTGAACTTGGGTCTAAATTCATTTATTCTCGACAAAAGTTACGTTAAATGTGAATCGGGTTTGACAACAATATTTCTCTGCTAGTTTAACTGATGCCAAAAGATTATTCAAATATATTTTTAATTCGTTATTTAAAAAGTTTTTTAAGGCGTATCAATTTAATTGGGGGTCAGGGGCTTAATAAACGACAAAAAAAAGCTTAGCAATGTTGTAACGCTAAACGATTTTAAACTCTTGCGATTCGAACACATATTATTATTACTATTACTAAATTTTTACGCGATAAAGACCCTTTCGTGTAATTTAGTAATAATATTAGTTGTAACGCTAGTCTAACAAGTGTGTTTTTTTAATTTTTTTAGCTTCCTTTTAGAATTTCAAAGATAGAATTTGAGTAGGAAGAGAATTCCTGTCTGAGTTACAAAATCATAAATGCGAAAGTTTGAATGAATGCTTGTTACTCAAACACGCCAGAAAGGCTGAATGGATTTTAATTGAATTGAGTTTGACACGGTGGTAGACTCAAAGCAGTACTTCTTATCCCGGAATAAATTAAGGTTTCTGTGGGTAGTTTCTTCACAAGAAGAAGCGGAGACAAGTTTGAAATATTTTTTGAATTTAGACCAAATACATTTTTTCGTTGTGGAATTCTAGCGACTACAACTTTCAAGTTTTGTAATCGCTAGCATTCCTGAACGATTATTGATAAGTATTTGATGTGAATTGCAAGTCTGAGGCTTCAAATACGATCCGGTCTAGCATGTTTAGTTAGCCTGAACACAGTGATAGTCTCAAATTAGATCGTTCGTGCGTAATCTCAGATCTGTAACTATGTTTGCGTGGAACACACATACACATTATAGTTGCCATTGTCTTTCACTGCGATCTACCGTGATTGTTCAACACCAAGATGCCGCTTCCCACTTCACCAAACGCATTGTGTTCGCGGTCACACCGCAATAAAATATACATATACCTATGCGCTAGTAGTACAAGTTACGTAATGAATATCGTGTTCAGATTCCTTTTTATTTACCCGACTACCGAAAGCAAACAGGAAGGTTTATGATTTTAGCAGTCTATGTATACAGACAGAGTGAAATTTTAACCACTTTCCAAAATTTTTATAGGCGTTCGGTATCGTATTTAGAGCCCATTTATGAAGTAAAAAATGTAAATCAAGCAGTCATCCGAAAATATTTTTCGTGATATATTTTTCAATTTTTACGGTCCTAGGCCTGATAAGGTATAAAGGGAAAATCAAAAACGTATGAATAGTATCGTAATAAATAAATGAGATGCGAATCGCGTAAAAAAAGTGTTGCTAGGCGGCTGTATCAAAAATTTCAGATTTTTTGCGGACATTTTCTAAGTGCTTTATCTTGACATTTTTGTACTGGGCTATACCAAAAGAAAAAATACGTCATTTGTTTTTTGTCTCGTAGATTGATATATTAAAATTTGGAAGGTGGTTAAAATTTCATTCTGTATAATATGTATGTGGGTATTTATGCAATGTGGGTTCCACATTTGCGGCTAAGCTATTAAACAAATTTTGGTTAATGAGGTACGAGTATCAATCGATTTCTAACTAGGTAACTTAAGCTGAATAACTGAAGCAACCTTTTGTTTAAAAAAAGCTACATGGCGAATGCTACAACAATTATTGGTGTACTTTAAAAACAGTTTGCTATTTACTATCTACTAACTACTAGCTATGTAACTATCTACGTCTGTCTGTCCGCGATTAATTTTAAATTACTGGTACCTACTAGGAAGCTTCAGTTTGACATTGGTATTATACATTATATACACATCACGGCAAAACTGTATAATTTTGCCATGTTATGTTCATCTGTCTGTCTGTCCGTGTGTTTCAAACATCTTTATTTTACTTGTGTTAATTACGGAACTCTAAAAAAGGCTATAAATTTTTCATATTTTTGTTTGCTCTTAGTAAATGCTTTGACCGACCAAAAAAAATACCAAAGCAGAAACTAATACTCAGTTATAAGATTAACAAAGGTGCGGCCCAAAACTCTATTACTGCCCTGTTTTTTTTCTTCTGTCTGTGTGTGTTTCAAACATTTTTACTTTACTTGTCTTCATTACGGAACACTGAAAAAGGCTCCTTGTCCAATTTTTCCTTTTTTTTTGTTTGAAAAAATACTTAACTAAGCTCTTAGTAAATTCTTTGACCGCCGAAAAAAAATACCAAAACGGAAACTAATCCTCAGTTTTAAGATTAACAATGATCCGCCCCAAAACTCTATAGTTTTGCCCTGTTGAGTTCTTCTGTCTGCCTGTCCGTGTGTGTGTTTATAACATTTTTATTTTACTTGTCTTAATTACGGAACACGAAAAAAGGCTCTGTCCAATTTTTCCTTTTTTTTTTGTATGCAAAAATACTTAACTGAACTCTTAGTAAATGCTTTGACCGACCTAATAAAATTCCAAAACGGAAACTAATCCTCAGATAAAAGATTTACAATGGTCCGGTCCAGAGGTACAAAGGGTCACTATAAATATTTTACTGATGGATCTAGCTTACGATTTTGAATGCTATAAATTTATTAAAGGCCTCGCTGAAAACGAAGATTTGCACACGAATAAGCCTTAATGGGCTCTTGGTTTGGGTCAGTAAGGTTGAGCGAGGTTTTCTAATAGTAGTAAATAATACTGGCTATTCATTTACACATTCAATGCACTTTATTGCACAAATATGATTAAGAGGAATAGGGAGAACGCAGCGCAAGATAAAAGGCGAAAATACGAGATACGTATTATAGTAAGTAATAACAATATTATTTACTTATTATTTTATTTATTACATGGCTACTTTTCTGTTTTACTTTCAAATGATTTGTCATAGTGAGTTCGTATAAATAAAATCGAGTGTTAACCTTCTTGATGCGAAATTCAGCACATTTTCATCAAGTGTCATAAGTAGGAGAACCACTGATGCCTTTTTCCTTCTGGCAATAGGTGCTCCTTTAGTCGCCTCTTACGAAACCCATAGGAAACGAAAGGGTGAAGTTATTCAATTTCTCTGGTTTCACTAAACGAGTGCTTTAAAAAGATACTCACTTTGGCACAGAAAAATAAATGTGATGTTGTTCACATAATTTACATTTTGTTTACATTCAATTTTATGCCGGCACAACCAGTCAATCTTTGTTTCAATGTTCCTAAAAGTCTCCATTTCGTTAAACTTTAAACCTAGTTGATATTGCATCTGTGCAATTACATTACGTATCAAACATGACCAAAGCAGTGCTCTTCATTTCCTTCAACATAGCCCATTGTCCCTCGAACAATGCAGGATCGTTAAAGTCAACATGTTTGTAGATTGAATTAGAATTGCAATTCCTTCTAATATTCTGTTAATTACATTTCATTTCATAATGTATATGTAAAAGTTTTTTCTATTTCTTAACAAGGGTGTTACGACGTTGGTCAAGTCTGATATTGGTCAAATCGTCAAATCGACAAATTAGAAATTAGACAAATTGGTAATTCGTCAAATCTTCTTTTCGACAAATTATGCAATTTGCCAAATACGCCATTGGTCAAGTCCATGTTGGTACAGTTGATAAAATATATTCTTTATGTACCCTTTTCCTGACATCTTTTTAATAGAAATACATTTAAACAAATTTAATAGAAATACATTAAACAAAAATATTGTATTCATTTTTTAATTAATATATACTCAACATCTTTAATCACTTTAAGGCATGTCTGACGTTTTCCTTTTCTTCTCACGAAATCCAGATGACAGGAAAAGGGTACATAAAGAATATATTTTATCTACTGTACCTATACATGGACTTGACCAATGGCGTATTTGATAAATTGAATAATTTGACGAAAAGAGGATTTGACGAATTTCCAAATTGCCTTATTTCTGCTTTGTCGATTTGACGATTCGACCAACATCAGACTTGACCAAAGTCGTAACACCCCTTACGATATCTGCATACGGAAAAGGGGTGCTGCTATTCTTCAAATGTGCCGTCATAGCACGACACAGTCTTGTCATACTTGTTTTTCTTTTTCTTTCTAATTACCATGCTAAAACTGCTTTTATCTGGAATTTACTCCATTCTCATATTGAAGGATACATTTAAGGCAAGGCAAATAAAAAATCCGACGTTAATAAACTGCGGGGCGCAAACTCAACCGCAGAGGGTTCCGGATCAAATTGGCTAGTACAGACCCTTAAATCTATTATACAGGATTATGAAGATTCCGGGCTCAGTTACCCCTAACGCCACCTGAATATAGGTCATACCTAATTTACATTCATTTTTTTTTTCATAGAAAATTTTATACGTTATGATGCCGTTGACATAATTATAACATGCTCTATTTTTTTTATTTAAGCTTTTCTAAAAGCTTAAATAAAAATTATTTTATAGATAAATTTAATTAATAATAAAAGTCAACTATTGGTAGAACTTTAAAATCATTTCAACGACTCTCTTTTTTCATCAATCATATTTTAGTTGTTTTTTTTTTTCGTTTTATTCAATCTTCTGACAATTTCTTTTCTGAGTTTTGTATCAAAAATAAGTGAAAGATTTATTACTTGTATATCATTATGTACCGTTAAAATTTTCGGCAATCATCTCGATTATTACAAGAATTTTCGGCGCGTCGACTCAGCTCTTACGTCATTAACTTTGCGACGGACTCACGTCTACTAAAAAGTAGCAACGCACGTTTAGATGATTAAGTGTTTCCTAAAGAGCGCTGCGCTGTAAAGAGCCGTGACTCATAAACACTCTTAAGAACAGAAGAGGCGGTGCTATTTTAGAACCTTCTTATGGGTATCGTATAAGACTGAAGGGACTGCCAGAAGCAGTCAGGCAAGAGTCTTAACCGTTGGCCAAATTGCGATCGTTTAAACCGCCTGACAAGCGTGGCGAAAATGGCAAAATAGATACTCTTGAATAGGCTATTACTAGCAGAGAACTGATGTGGACTAATAGTAATGATAATGATGCTAAACACGGATAATTGGATAATACCTACCTTTTACAACCCCAATTTGCCCAAAGTTAATGTAAAAGCGAGCTTCTTGCTAAGTAATTTGTCCTAAGTAATTTTTGAATATCCTAAGTGCGAATAATTCCTAACTTATTATGCCATTAGTGCCGAGAATTGTAGTCTGTTTGAACTTAGAAAGTTATTTAAAGAGCTTTACACGAACTCCGTGGCGGAGTGGCGTACACACCGATTTTCAAGGTGTCGCCTGCTCTGAGGTCCCGGGTTCGATTCCCAGCCGGGTCAATGTAGGAAAAATGAGTTTTTTTATAATTTCTCGGGTCTGGGTGTTCGTAGTACCTTCGCTGTTTCTGTGGGTCTAGCACAAAAAACTATCGAATTCGAATCGTTTGCGTGTTCGTATCGCCATCGAAATATTTAGTATGAAAACTTAAACAGCGCTCGCGCGGTCAAAACAAGAACTACAAAACAAAGCACAAACTTTGTGTCGTTTTCTTTCGATACGCAAACGATTCGAAGTCGATAGTTTTTTGTGCTAGACTCACTGGTTTGCAAAATACGAGTGCTTTTAATAGTTATTCAAATTGGGATCAGAACAATGTATGTGATGTTGTCCTCATTTATTTATTATTTATTTATTGATAATATAATTGAGTCAAAGCCAATTCACCGTATACATTTATTTATATAATGAAGCAAAAATTTACAGTTAATTAGTAGTATGTACTAACTGCTTCTTTGTCGATAATTTTGTATCGATAACAATTGCACATTTACTTGATCATCGATGACAATTAAAGTGTAAAGAATGTATTATTAGTAAGTATAACATTAACGGTCAGTTAATAAAATTACTTTATTGATAGTTCAAATTTTTACTGTTACTCATATATCAGTTAATTCACAGTAGAATTTCGTTCAACTTTTCAATTGACATGAGATGCTCTGTATAGCAGCGAGACCTTCCAACTTTACATGCATTTTATAACTTGATTCTAACTATCTCACATCGTAGCAGCTGAGTACTAAATGGAGTTTCAAAGTTAAGTTACCTATATCCCGGTTATTCCAATTTGAAGACAAATGTATCATATCCCTATTAGCTGTTAGAATTATATTAAATTCATGACATTATGGTCAATCACAAATAGTAAAAACTTAAGTATTTGATAATTTGTATGTAGGTAACTAGAATCCCGCCCGCGATATATCGCACAGTTATATCGCGTTCCCGATTAAATTGCTTTCTTTAAAGATCACTCAAAAGTTTTTGCAATCGCATTCTGTTATCTACACTTACCAGTAAGGTAAAGTAACAGCCTTTAATCATCCCACTGCAGGGAAAAGGCCTCCATCATTGAATTCAAGTTACCATAGCAATGATGGGTGTAGGCATAATTGTAACACGTCGTTACATTTTTTGCATTTATTTTGTTTCAACAGCTCGTGCGCAGCTAAGGATTTTTACTGATAACGCCATCTATCCGGCTGATGGAACACTATAGGTGCAACTTTGTGTCTGTCATCCCACAATTCCTTTCTTTATCTAATAATTTGAATGTTATTTTTTTATATTATTACATTAATAGGCAAATGTCTATTTGTGTTGATTTTTTTAGGTAGTGTTCTACTTTTTCAGGGCTGAGCAGTTTTCTGCGTTGTTTGGCTTCATGTGTCAGTCAAGTTAAGTGGTTCCAAGTCGTGAATGCAAAGAATAAAAAAAAAAACTTGCTTGTCATAGAGGGGAGAGGTTGGATTGGCTATAAAAGCGGATGCCATTTGGTGAGCAGTCTTTTTACTACGCTTCCTGAATTTTGGATTCCTAGCTTTATTGTTCGCGAACAAGTAAATTTTTAATGGCGATCAAGCGTGCCAAAATGCCTGTGGGCATGTAAAGCCTAAGGGCTAATTTCTTTTTTCTTATTTTCTCTTCAATTTGTCTCCTCATGGTAAGCATCCATAAATGTCTTTTCCAAGACTTTGTTCTCTTTTCTAAGAGATTGTGAACCTTTAATTGTGTGTTGTTTCATCTTTCAGGACTAACATTTTTTATACTTTCCTTGAAGGATAAATTTACATGATGCATCGCCTCATCTTGGTGATTGTTGCTGCACTTTTATGGGTAAGCATGTTTGATTCTTTTCACCACGTGTTTTTGCCTATGCCTACGTGTGGACAACGTGCAAGCGAATGTTTTCATCTCACCCTGCTGTAAATACACCTGCGGTCATGTCTAAAGTGCTGCGCTAGTGCACGTTTCCATTTTTATGCCATGCGCCATGTGCCATGTGTCTTGTCCACCTGTGGAGATGAGCACATCCTTGTCGTCACGCTATGAGTGCACCTGCGGCCCCATCTCGTCATCAAGTGCCACGCTGCTGCTAGATTACAATCACATACCATCTGCTCATGCCCACGTGCGCTCCCTAAGAGCATGTGGCTTTATCACCGCTGTACTCATGCTTGTGTGTAACTTCCAGGCTTGAAATATCGCCCTCCTCGCTCCTAGCTACTAGGACATATACCTGCGTCCTGCGCGCATGTGAGAATCTCTGCTCCAGGGACGGCGGGATATGTGTGTTTCTCCACGGTGACGTTATAATTTATTATCGGTGACATGATCTAATAACATGCTACTAGGTATTTATGAACATTTATTCTTTTGATAGTTTTCATGCATTGGTGATACTCCTCAGCTCATAGGTTAGGCCAACCTTAGTTTTAGTCAGACGTGAGTGAAGGAATTCCTGCTTCTCAGCTTTCCTTCACTAAATCTGAGAATTTAAGCTTATAGTTAAGCACACAACTTTTGTTTAATTGCATAGTGGTAATTAGTTCTTAACTCTAATGTAAGTGTAATGTATGTGGCTCATTACTTAACTGCCAAGCTCATGTATGTGCATCAATCAATAATTTTCTATATTAAACATGTAAATAAACAAGGGGAGACAAATTGAAAATAACTTGTTTTCTTTTCTATCTTTAATCTTTAATTAACTCTTTCTTGCTTCTGAGTTAAAGCAAGTGGCGCCCTCCACAGCTTCTTAGTACAGTTCTCCGAGCGCTGAAGAAGAACCCACGAGCTCATATCTCTAAAACCACACCCAACATCTTAGCTTGTTTCATAATCACCACGCTTGCCAAATGTGGGTTGGTGATCACAACCCGAGCAATGTTCGAAAATTCGAAACTTTTGGTTGCCCGACCCGGTGATCGAACCCGGGACCCCGAGATCTTGGTCCGGTATTTAATAGTGGTGGTGGTGGTATCTATACTTAATAAAGTAATATTTTATCCCCATACCCCTCTTTTAACCCCTTTAGGGGATGATTTCAAGAACAAGAACTATCCATTATGATTTACAGGATCTCACTGTATCTCTATACTGAACCCCATTTTTATCCCTTTTTAAAAATATTTTTGATATGAAAACGTCTCTTTCTTCCTTTTTATGACTCACTCATCGTCTTACTATCATTTACCAAACGTTATGTAAATCAGTTTAGCTATTTAGGCGTGAAAAGGTAACAGACAACAGACAGACAGATAAACGAACAAACTTTCACATTTGCCACATCGGTATGGATAATACATTTACATCGATGATAATAATTCTAGAACAATACTAATTTGTAGAACATCTTGGTTACATACATTCTTTATTTGCATTTTAAAGAGTGCTAATAACCTTTCCACATACTTACTATACTCTACGGAAAAAGCATAAGAATATTTTAAGCTTAGTGCTTCCCCACACCAATCCACTGTAAAGTAAGTAACAACAGTCCCACTGCAGGACAAAGGCCTCCATCATTGAAAGCAATGTTCGAAAATACGAATCTCATGTTGCCCGACCCGGGAATCGAGCTCAGAACTGCGAGATCTTGAGACTTAAGTCCTAGACCAAAGGGGCATTACTGCATTGCAGAACGTAATCAGTTTCCTAAACACATTATTTTGCTCGCTCAGTCCTTAGCAGTTATTTTCATCTACGTATACCATAGCTCCACCTGACTAGAGGTCACCCTATGCCACATACACCAAGCCGTGGCCTGTAGGTATGGTCAACATACTGTTAATGCCACGGCCATGTAATAAGTCTCTAAAACTCTTTTACCACCACATCAAAGTACCAAGTTGGTTTCTTTGCATGAAATTTCTAAGGGGATTTGAGGAATAGTTATTTTGATATAGTACAAGTCTCGAACGTTCAAGCGATATTAGAGATAGCGATACTTGGTATTTCCCTACTCCATAGTTAGGATTAGAAGTTGAGAGTATGAAACTAGACTAAAACGCGTTAACAACGTGTATTGGTTTTGACTATGGCAAATGTGATCAGCAATGTTAGCTTGCTTCTCCTTGTAAAATACTGTACACTAGTTTGTAATGTTATAAAACCAAGTATTCTTGTCTTCTGTTAAAATTAGTTTTATTTATGCAAATAGGCGTTTTTATACGACCCAATATTTAAATATACCCCAGCTTGACAATACTTTGATACAATAGCCTTTTTCATATCGTGTGTTCTTTCAAAGATGATGGGTCAGCGTTCTCCAATCGACTTAATACAGGTCTATGACATCACTGTTTTTACGACTTCCATTTGGCGTAGAAGTCGGAACCGGAACCAATTGCTTGGTTTCGTATCATTACAACTAAATACGAGTAACTACGGCCGAAAGACTAGGTGTTTAATATGCCTAAAGATCATTTCACTTATTTTTGTTTAACTAATCGACAAAATCCCTAACGGACAACTCACCTACTTTAATTTAACTACAATTAATGAAACTAAGGTTCATTAAACCACGACTCGCCATGGTCCTTCGCCGTGGTACTAGTCTGCCCGATACTAGATTGTAATTCAAAAGCTGGAGGCGCAGAGGGTGTGCAGCCTCCGCCTGCTGTGACAAGGCGCAGGCACCCGCGCGAGCTGGAGCGGCTGCAGCAGGCCAAGGCTGTGGAGTCTTGCACTTGCAAGGAGCACGGAAATAACCAGCCAATTTAGGAAATTCTGCTTTCTATATTGATCCGACCGAGAACCGAATCCAAGCCACTTTCTTGGTAAGTGTCACCATCGCACCAGTACAGCTACCGAATCGTTATTATTGGCAAAAGGATCATGTTATCAAAACCAACTTAACATAATCAATGATACAAAAATTAGAGAATTGAAAGTTAAATTATATCTATGTTTTTATTAATCAGACTTTAGGAAACGTTAATTACAGTAACAAGTATAATGAGTAATAAAATATAAAAGGTACAATAAATGGATTTCACTTAATAACTAGCTACCCTTTACTGAGTCCGCGATTTATATGATAGAGCTCATAAGGTACAGTAACGTCAAACAATCTCAATTAGATTAGATTTTTTGTAATGTTATTTAAATTTAAAAACTGTTCAATGTTATTATAATACAACAAAACAAAATAAGATAAAATCACAACTTTTGCATGCATACCAATGAATCAGAAAAGTTTTCGTATTCTTTCGGTACCGATAAATCATATATTCTTTATTTCCATAAGCACATTTACTTCATGTGTCACTAGTTGCATATTTTGTATTGTAATATAGGTTTAAAGATTCTTTATTTCTCACAAGAATACCATTCACTTATAGATAAATGGAACAAAATTATAATAAATATCTACGAGCGTACTTAACAGCTATCGCAAAATAATAAAAAAAGAAATGGAATAGTGGAAATAGGGTAGTTACGCTAAGCAGTTGTAACCAGGTACCGGGCACGCGCTAGCAAGTATATCAAATATTATTCAATCTATTTCATCCTACTGCTGAGCAAAGATCTTCTCGAAAACTTTCCAAAACCTACAGTTATTATAATAGGGCAGACGAAGTTTTTATTCAAAAAATCGTATTTTTTCTTCTGTTAATCATAAAGTTGATTTGTGACGCTCCACACAATTTTTTGTTCATTCTTTTTTCTTGTCATATAGTTTTGATAGCGATTGTACTTCACCACTTGGCTGATGGGAGGTGATAATGAACTCATTTTTCGTCGCGTGACATTTCATCAACGCCCGGAAGTTCACGTAGACGTGTTTGGACACAAATCTTTTGGAATATTACTTATTTACTCGTATAAATATGTTATGCTCCGCAGCAACGCCCTTATTTGTACCGCACTCCGGCCTATTGTAGTTTAATGTTCATTTTCAGAAAAGTTTTTGAAGTGACAGATGAAAATAAAGGTGTTTTTGTTAAAAAAACTTTAACCAATCATAATTTAATTACGTATAGATAACAGCACGGCAACTTACCACAAAACATCAAATTTTCTCAATTGATATTGATCCCTACTTAGACATAAAATTAAAAATCAATTCAATGACCTTTTACTTTATGGGTAGGTTGGCCTGCCGTTGTCTGTACCTACTAATTAAAATTTGTACATCAATTGAACCCTAAATCAGCACTGACAAGATAACAGAAAACAGGTGCTAGAGAGCATACTCTCTACATCAAAATGATCATTTTCTTCAAAATTACTGCACGTACTTACATACTAGATGGTAACTCGTACATGGTGTACGTCTGTAGTACATTGAACTACAATAGATCGGACCGCGGTACAAACAGGAGCGTTGCTGCAGAGCATAACACGTATCAATAGGATTACACTTCAGCTAGTTTGCTGCAAAGCTAATGATGTGGGTTTACCCTTTCTGATACATTAGAAAAAGTTTAGCGGCAGCAGCGTATGGTGCGAATAGGGAAGTAGGCAGTGTATGGTTACCGGACTTACCTACCGGAGTTTTATCTATGAAAGTCAGTGGTTGAAAATGTATTAGTACTATTAGATAGGTATTTTTAGAACCTACTACGTAAGTGAGTAAAACGTAAGTTATTGTAATAACGTAAGGTATATACCTAGTATAGCGTAAAAGACTGTTTTGTCATTGTAAAATTAAGTATCGCAAAATACATTAGTTTATTAATATTCTGAATTGTTTACAGCTATTTCAATGTTCCGTGAAACCACTTGTTTGGGAGGTTGGAAGTCATCAAACCTGGAATTAGAGCATTGTTCGAAAACTCGAAACTGTTGTTGCCCGACCCGAGGATCGAGCCTAGGACCGTGAAATCTTGATCCGCTACTTAAACCACAAAACCAAAAAAGGCGTTCCAAAATTTATTTAAATCCTTAAAGACTGTTCAGTTACCGAATCTGCAAAATCTGAACATTTGCCTAATTTTCACCAAAAGAGTGTTGATTTTGGCTGACCTTTCCGCAAACGCGAGAGCCCAGATAATTCAGATGTTAATACCAGTAGCTAAAACCACCCTCCACTTATCTTGGCGATACAGACGTCAGCTTAGTACCTATATTCGTCAAAACAGGCTCACCTATTGAACGCTAAATTTTGTATCAAACAAATTAGGCTATTTGCTTACTTGAATAAATTATTTACTTTAAGTGATTTAGCAAGGTGTTTTGATTGCAATTATTTATTGTGTTCATATTACAAATATTATTTACCTACTCGTATTTTACGACCTCCGTGGTGGAATTGCGTATACACCAGTTTTTATGTTGCGGCCTGCTCCGAGGTCCCAGAATAGATTTTCTAATAGAGAAAAAAGAAATTTTCTGCATTTGCCCTGGTCTGGATGTTTTTGAGAAAATTAAGAAAAATTTTTTTTTTACATTTACTTGTCCGGGAATCGAATCCGGTATCTCGGAGCAAGTGATACCTTAAAAACCGGTGCGGACGCCACTCCTTCACGAAAGTAAAAATGTTTTTAAAATAATAAATAACATTTTTGCATATATATATATACATATCTGATATTACCCAATTACGTCAAAGCGTTCAGTCGTTTTGACCGTCATATCGACTGATTATTTTGACCATCAAAATGACTGAACGTTTTGACGTAATTCAAATTGCTGGCTATGCCGTTGTTTCATAAATATGCACCTAGTACATAATAAAAATAATAATAAAAGAATACTAATTCTTCAGAGCAATTACAATCTCAAGATGTTGGACAACAAAGCACCCGGGACTTGCTCGAGGCGACGACGCGACATAGAAATAATTCCCGCCTCTATCTATTTTGCGAAACAGGAACATCGCCTTGTCTTAGACCTATTATTATATCTGAATGCAACAAAAATAAGGCTGATCATTTGAATTTGACAAGTAATAATATAAAAAATAGTGTACTGTAATGGTTGTTAATACTTGTTTGCCACCATGTGGGACTATTTTGTAATATAATCTTTATAATGTAAGGTTCTGAATGTAAGGGTATAGTTTTAAGGGGATACCTACGTACCTTTGCCTGATGATGCAGTTGTTTGAGAATCTGTAGGGAAGGCCTAGAACAACTGATTTACAGTCACAGCCTGGTGCTTTATTGTAGTACCTACAGACTTGACTTGTGTATTTTTGTGCTCATTAAACTAGGTAAGAAAAGTGATAGCCTTGCTACTATACCCATCGTTTGTCACAGTCAAGCATCACCAGCCAATCCAAAATGATGCTTTGACATGATCGCTACGCATAGCAATCGGTTCGGCGATCGCAGTTTTTTAGAGAGGTGATGCTGCTGTCTGGTTTTCTGGTGCTATTCCTTTAGTCACCTCTTAGAACACTGTCAGTGTGTTAGAACAAAGGAAGAAAATAAGAGGTCCAATTATATTTTACTAAATTGACTTAACTGACCAACGAGATCTATTTGAAATTTGACGGAGGAAAAGCACTACAGACAAATGCGATTTTTTAAGAGTAAATGCATAGCACAAAGGAATATTAAGTTACCTTTTGAGTCGAACCAGCAATTACTGTTTATTATTAAGCACCCATGCGAAATTGTTGGCGTATTTCACTTCACTTTTCGTAATGTGGATTTCACAAATATACTTTGTATTCTTTTCTTTCATAATTTGGTAAATAAATATAAATATTTCTGTTTCTTTTCCATCTTACTAGATTCTAAAAGAGTTATGATTAATGAAACATTGAAGTGCTGTTCGCTGAATCTGACACGATAACGTGGCTTTCCGATAAACTTGTTGAAGTACCGATCGCAAAGGCACTACTTGTTTCAAACTTCTGCATTCGTGAAGAAATAGGATTTTCTAATAAATTGAGAATCTGACTCCTAAACAGATCTTGACTTGATCAGACTGTGTTTGGTCCCCGAAGCTATTTCAAGCACTTGTTTTGTGAAAGTCAGAAACAACGATGGTACACCCAGATCCGAGAAACTAAAGAAAAATGCATTTTGCAGCTTCGATTCTATGACAGGTGCCCTAGAAACTTGATCCGAGAACCGGGAACCACGGAGCAGGTGACACCTTGTAAACCGGTTTGAACGATACTCCACCACGGAAGTCATTATATTATTATGAGCACAAAAATTGTTCAAGTTTTTATCTGTCCACGCACAGTGTAGGGGTCCGATTGTACTATTTTTTATGTATGTATGCCATGATAACGAAAAAACTTTCAGCTTGTGATAAATTTAATTTTTCAATCAAACATTCTTCACGTACGATGATAATGTATATACCTAGTCCAGCCATAAGTTCTGTTACAAATGAAAATGCATTTTTTTCAATAAATAATGAAATATATTATTAAAATTTATACCTACATATTTATAAAAGTCTCAGCTAAAAATAAAAATAAATTATATTCGAAATGGCCACCTTTGGCTTTTATACAGGCCATGGCCACAAATCTATGGATTTACGCACTGTTTCCAAGGGAAATTTCGCCACTGCTTTCTCCAAAGGTTTTTCAAGAGACTCAATGTTGCCGTGTCGTTTAGAGCAGGCAATGTCCTCTAAACCTGACCATAATTTTAAGTCTAAAGGATTGAGGTCTGAGCTAGATGAGGGTCAGTATTCAGATCTTATAAAGTTCGGAACGTTGGTTTCAAGCCAGGCTTGGGTAGTTTGTGCCTTGTGACCAGGTGCAGAGTCCTGCTGGAAAGTCCACGGTATATTTGTTGAGACGTTTCACAATATGATCCAAGACTGTATCTTGATACACTTCGACTTAAGTTTTCACTCCTTTTTCACAAAAATATAGTTTCGTGACTCCTTAATGAGACACGCCCCAGCAAACCATCACTGACGCAGGATGATGACCACGTTGTACCTTTCCGACTACTTGAGCAACTTCTTTAGAACTGTGAGCATACACATTATCATTTTGCTTATTGTAGTGTTCTTTAATTGTATTTTTTTTTCGGTAAAGAGGATATTTCTGTACCTTTCACTTTCGTATCGCGACAGAAGGCGTTTTGGTCGATTCAATCTCTTAATTGTAAAGATTGATTTAGGGTATGTCCTGAATATCGACGATAAGCACCAAGCTTCATGTCTTGTTTTATAATACGCGACAGAGTCCTTGCGGGAATCCTCATTTCTCGCGATAAGATTTTTTGCTTCCTAATGGGGTTTCGACGAATTCTGGCTTTAACAGCATTAACCGTCTTTGTAGTTCTAACATCATGCGGCCCGGCCGCCCCGATCTTTTCTGGTCTTCGACAGAGAAAGTGTTGTTGTATCTGTTGATAGTATGATATACGAACATACGGCTGATACCAAGCTTTTGAAGTGTCTGTAATATGACCGACGGCTCCATGCCCACTTTGTGCAAGGCGATCACTGCAATCATATTTTTTGTAACACCCCGTTCCATATTGTAATTTGATTTGATTTGATTTTTTTGATCACGAAAAAATATGTGAAATGGCACAAAATCTAAAAAAGCTTTTAAAATAATATAGGTACGTTTTCAAAAGAAATCAATTAAAAGTTGAAAAAAAAAATCTTTTTATGTTTATTTATTTATTTATTTATTTACAATATCGCACTGCCCATGCCACAACACGACCCGAACTATAGCTGGAAAAAAAAAGTTATAAAATGTTGTATTAGGGTAATGGCTATGCAAAGTACAAGTATTTTTGAACTGTTTACTTTCCCTTGGGCATTAAGGACATTGAAATTCAATCCATAATGGCCTCTAATATCGTTCTACCAGAAACACGGGCGCCTTTTATTAAAATTATTACCACAATATTGGGCGGTTTGCATAAACAGGCACAGCCACTGTTTCAGGGAGCTAATCATGGTCTTAAAAATATTACTAAAAACGTATGGGATTTACTTTATGTGACCTTGATGTATAAAAACATCAGTGCTCGGTTATAATTTGGCATTCACGATTAGGTTGTAGGACCAAATAGACGTTTTGTGAAATAGTTGCAGACAAGATTTAGAATTTTCAACACATTATAGGGAGCGCTTCTAGCGATAAGACCGCATTGTACATTGGATGTTGCATTTGTTTCGATCGCTTTGAAATAAAGAGTATCTTTTAGTATAATACAGGATGAAATTTTAACCACTTTCCAAATTTAAATATGACAATCCACGAGACAAAAAACAAATTACGTATTTTTTCTTTTGGTATAGCCCAGTACAAAAATTTCAAGATAAAGCACTTAGAAAATGTCTGCCAAAAATCGAAAATTTCTGATACGGCCTACTAGCAACACTTTTTTTGTGCTATGCGCATCTCATTCGTTCATTACGATACTATTCATAAGTTTTTGGTTTTCCCTTTATACCTTAACAAGCTTAGGACCGTAAAAATTTAACACTATGTTGCGAAAAATATTTTCGGGTGTTAACTCGATTTACATTTTTACTTCATACATGGGCTCTAAATACGATACTAAACGCCTATAAAAATTTTGGAAAGTGGTTAAAATTTCATCCTGTATAGTATGTTGAAGATACTATTCCTGGAATACAATTTTCGATTTCCTTAGCGACTGCTCCAACTATAGAGCCACTGTCTTAGTAGTTTGATAATATTTAGCTACCAAGATTTAGGAGCTCAAGTTTCCGCTTTCCGAGCAACTCTTGGCATTGGGCTAACCCGAAAAGTGAGGGTTGTGATGTTAGTAGTCTACATCTACATCTACACTAAAATTGCTAGAAAAGTTCGAGATCCTTACTAAAACTTAACGGGTCTACCCACAGGTCTACCCGTGCAAAGCCGGGACCGGACGGGCCGCTAGTATTTGATAATGATATTGTATGAGACACAGTAAGTACTTACAGTACATACAACTTCTCTCTTAAACATTGTTCAAACTGCAAATGGTATTATGGCAAAACCCTCCTTTTGGAGAGGCCTAGATCTAGCTGTGGACTGATTTATTCTGACGGCAGTGTAATGATTAACCTAATTAAAGAAATATAGTCAAAAGAATCGTACGTTGTAGAACTCATTTTATTCATAAATAAATTAGCTTTTCAATTTACCTAAGATCAACATGATGCATCACACATTTATTTGGTTACATCAGTGACAATAACCATGAAAGTTTAAATCAATATAATACATGATTTCATTTTAAAAAGGTAAGATGGCATACATTTGAATTTATCGTGTTCAACGTTATCGTTAAACTAAATAATAAATAATAAATAAATAAATGTGGATAACATCACATACATTGTTCTGATCCCAATTTGAATAACTATTTAAAGAATTCGTATTTTGGATACCAGAAACAACGAAGGTACCACAAACACCCAGACCCGAGAAAATGTAGAAAAACAATTTTTTTCTACATTGACCCGTCCGGGAATCGAACCCGGGACCTCGGAGCAAGCGACACCTTGACAACCGGTGTGTACGCCACTCCGCCACGGAGGTCGTCAAAACTAAAATTAGATTTTATTAAATACCTTTAAGTGGCACGAGTAATAAAAGATTCCTGGTTTATTGAGGGCAATAAGAGATTTATAAGACTGTAGAAATAAGATCGCTATATTTCTTCAAAGAAAATATCTTATTTAATTAAAGGCTTGACTTTTAAGCTGCAGTGGGATTAAATCCCGCAGCTTTAGTTACTGTCTGGTCATTATCTTGGTAAAGGAATATAGTTTTATTTTCTCATAGAGCTTTATCCAGTTTCTAGTCAGGGTGCACTTAACCATGGTTTTAAGAATGTATTTAATAATACTGGTAGAACTACTGTCACCAGCTATTTTGTTGTTATTTTCAGTTGGAATGTCACACAGAAACTGTAATTTTTTTCGAGTTATAAAGGAGTTCATGTGCTATTTTAGTCTATAATCTCTTTCTAAAATTTTGTCCAGATCCGTTCAGTTTCTAAGGCGTGATTGGCACTAACAAACGTAAACATATTATATCAAAACTTCTGCGCTTATATTTACTATCTCTTCAGCTCTTCGCCCGCGACTCAGCACGACCACGTGAACTACACATTGTATTTCTCTGGCAGAAACCTGTGCCCAGCTGTGGGTTTAAACTAGCCTATGCCCTTTTTCCAGGTCTATGCTATGTTTGCATCTAATTTCATCAAAATATGAACAGTAGTTTAGTCATGAAATTGAAACAGACAGACAGAGTTGCTTTCGTTTTTTTAGTGTAATCAGGAAGTAACGATTACTTTAATTAGATTAGAAACTATTCTATGAGATTAAATAGAGCGACCGTCTGCAACATAATCTGCGAGAAATTTGGTTACATTGCGCTCATTAAAATTTTGTCAATCGCTATTTGTATAGGTAGGTATCTGTTTTTGGGCTCCGTAGGCAAAAAGGATCTTATTAACCTTAGCGCTATACGCTTATAGTTTTACGATATCTTTATATAGGTATATTGTATGTCCATCTGCGGTTAATCTCAGAGACTAAGTATCTAGAGAGCTGTAATTGATAATTATAAGATTAAACAAACTTACCCTAAGTGAAGTTCTATCTTAATTATACGAAGATACTTCTCCGAGATGGGTTTATCATGTAGTAACGGTGAAGATACTAGCGCTGTCACAATTTTTTCAAAGCTAGAAAAAAAAAAGAGAAACAGAATGTTTTCTATGGCAACACTATCAAATGTCATTACGTTTAAAGACAAGAAGCTTAATGAGCAACCCTATTAATGGGATAACACTATACAATTTAGTATTAGTGGGTGGGTTTATTAAGGGACTGCCATCTCGGACAAGTATCTTCGTATAATTAAGATAGAACTTCACTTAGGGTAAGTTCGTTTAATCTTATAATTATACTTAATACTTGTCCGAGATGGGTTTAACATGTAGATGTTTGAACATGGGTTGTGAATCACTAATTAATACAATTTTTTAAAAAGGAAAAAAAATTGTAATTATGTATAATAAATCTTAAAACTTTGTTGTTAATAAAGTAAATAATTTGAGAGAGATTAATAGTAAGTATAAACATTTAATTTATTCGATCCGAAAAATACTATTACATACTGTATATCTAGAATATAGAAGAATTCTGAGACCATCCTGCAGTTTGTTTAATAATAAAATCATTTCTAACACGTGACCTTTGCTGCACGGCAGATGTTGTTGTATGTCTTGTGGTATAAGCCAAGAATATTTGTATCATTAATACCAGCTTCTCACAAAATCTAATTAATCCACCAGCTTATGGCTGGATTTTTGATGGTTAAAATCAAAAGGTCATCAATTTTTTCCTTGACAATTATTTTGTCTTCTCTATATACAATTTGATTGTAGACACAATATTAATTTATGTTTGCTGAGCAAAGGTTTCTAATTGAAACGAAGACTGAGGATTTCGTTTTCTTAAAGTTTAATGTATAATATTTTGAACATCAAGAACGTTTGCTAACGCCCACAGATCCAAGTAATGCGTCCCGTTTTTCAGTTAACTCTTTTTGGTGACACATTCTGTCCTTTGATCTAACTGTAGGACCAATCAGTAGAGACAGAGCTGATCATTCTCATAGATCTGTGTTAAAAACTAACAATGAGAGGAATGGAAACCTCTTGAGTATCAATAGTGTGCTTTCTGCAAAATAGTCACCATAATTTTAAGGGAAAGTCATATCGCTTTAACCCTCGTATTTATAAAGAAGTAATTACTTATTGCTTAAGAAATTCATAACTTCAAGTGTTAATACCTAGTGCATAATTGAAGGCAATGGGTCACCATTAATAGTCATATTATTTGGCTTAGAATGCTAACTTTTGATAGTTCTCACTTCTAGTAATTACTTGATTAAGGAATACTTATTGTCACTTAAGTAATTACTTTCAGTCAAGTAATCACTTTTACTTGTTTATAAATACGGGTGTTAGATACACAGATGGAATAGGTACTCTTTATTGCACACCAAATAAAGGGATAACATACTTTTTGATAATATTAAGGTGTACAATTTTGGGGGTCTTATCGCTAAAGAGCGATGTCTACCAGACAAGCTTTGGGTACAGGGAAAACTATGACAATATTTAGGGTATTTAAGAAAAGAGAATTGACCATTATGTCAAGTGTTGAGTTTGGAGGGCACCACCTTATGAATCCTTGTCTGTCAACAGCCCTACAGCCAGGGTAAGCTGCTGGTATAAGTGATAGTAATATTTGAAATTAAAATAATGTTCTATTAAGCTCAGATATATTATTTTTATTAGTGTCGATGGCGTTGACTAGGGGAAACCATGGTTGTTATGGTCAATAGGGGAAAACTAATATTTTATTTAAATAAGCTACTACAGTTGTGTTTTCAATACTCCTAAAATTTTCATAGTTAAAGTAAAACATTGTAGGTCCAACAGAGCAGCTTTCAATTCTAAATAAGAATAATAAAAAGAATTTATTACACAATCAAGCAAGATTTACAATGGTTAATATGATGTGTTTGTTCTGCACAGGACCAAGACCCAGAAGCCTTATTGAGGCTACATACAGCACCCCAGGTACTGGGGTTGAGGCATTGGTGTGTATTTCCATGAAAAGGTTAAGTTGTTTAATTAATATATAATTATTGGATTGCTAATTTTCATATTGTTTTTCCCCAAATAGTTAATATCTTTATTTTCTTATTTATTTATCTTTATTTATTAAAAAGGTTAAGTTGTATAATTAGGTTGCTAAGAAATTTTTTCTTAATGCTAGGCATAACTGCATCCAGTTTTCATGTGATTTTAGTAATTCTTTAAGTCTTTGTCTTCCTATTATTTTTGTATATAGCCATCCATACAACAGCTGGATAAATTGTCTTAAGTGTACCTAACAATTTCTCTGGATTCAATTCTTTCTTAAAGTAACAGCCTATAGTTTTCTTATACAACTGTATTTACTTTTTAAGATTAGTCTTGCACTTTGTTTTTGTATAACTTTTAACACTATAAGTCTAAAAAAAACCCATGTATTTTTAGATTTGAGCATACTTCTCGACTGAAGGTTTAAATAAATAAATTTAAATGTGGACTGCTTTTCATTTTGCACTGTTAGGGTTTGGTCAGTGGAATGTAAAATAAATCATAAGTATTTGCAATTTTAATTAGTAACAAGTGCACTTTTCTCAAAGTTCAAAACTTAAGTTATGTAAGAGTTTGCATGCAACAATAATGTTGTCATTGAAATTGTTTGCTTCTTTCAAATCGTTGAGAAGGTAAATACGATTTTACCTATAAATATATAACATTACATTTGTAAATCCCGGTTCAGTGATAAGTTCTTTTAAATCTTTTGATGCCATATAACAGTCTTAAGACATAAGTTTGTAAGCAGTTATAATATTTTCAAGTTCAAATTGTCTGTACCTATATAATTATTTAGATAAAGTTTTTTCAAGTTTGAAATAAAACTGTAAGTACCATTGGGTTTTTCAACCAAGAATTCAGAATAGTTGTTGAGAAATTATTCTGTGTATGGGCACACAGATTTCGCTCCCTGAATTTAAAGTTTCTTTATCTCAGAGCCAATTATATTTTTCTCTATGATAGGCAATTGTTGTGATTCTATGACATCGGAAGGTGGAATGGTACTGAAAGGGATTTCATATGCCTCATGATTCATCATCATTTGTAATATCAAGTCAATTATAAATAAAGTATTTAAGCCGTCCATTTTTACTTATTTTTGGATATTCTTATCGGCTTCCGACAAGGCAAGGAATTTTCTAGAACTGGAATTCAGGTAATGTAAGGGATCTGCTCAAAAAAGTCCTCAATTTCCTGTCAGGTTCTGTCGGTAAAACAATTTGGCTGTCTCTTCTAATTGAAGCCGTTAATGGCTGGGTTTAAAATTGATAACCTCATTTTGTAAATAAAAGGGAGTTTGTATTTCCCTAAATATTGGAGGGTGCTTCTTTACAAAGACCTTCTGTCAATATTTTCGCCCATGTAGGGCAATTTCTGGCCTGATAGGCAATCCAATTTCTTCTTTTTCCCGTAGCCATAAAAAAAAACTTTTTTGTCAGAGGGTTGTCATCTGAAGAGAACAATTTTGATTGTTCAGTACAAGGAGGCAAATTGTCTTCCTGCTATGTGGTAGTGCTCTGTGAAGAACCGGCATAAGCCCATGTAACATAAGGCAAGCAACGCTGGCTTACAGCGTTAAGATCATGCATGCATGAGAGATTCGCACTGAGTCGCAGTGTCTCGGTGGCTTAATAATACAGCGCCCGCCCTGCATGCGAGGAGATGCGGGTTCAAGTCCCGCCCTGAGACATAATTTTTCATGTTTACAAACTGATAACATGAAGGCGTTGTCTAGTCTCATGTAAGCATGTTTATTCTCATAGGCCTTCTCTCATTATTTTCGCCCAGCATAGGGCAAATTCTGGCCTGATAGTCTTTCCAATTTCTGCTTTTCCTACACCCTCTTTTCCCAGAGCCAGAAGAAGCTCTTTTGTCAGATGGTTGTCATCTGAAAGGAACAATTTTCATTGTCCATTACAAAGAAGCAAATTGTCTACAACTATGTGGTAGCGCTTATGCTGATATGAAGGCTTTGTCTAGTCGCAGCGTACTAGCACTTGCCCTTAATGTAAGCATGAGTATCTTTGAGCGATAGCACTTGCCTAATATAAAGCTCTCACGCTTAGCATGTCTAGCCAATGTTTGTGATTATTCAGACTATTTCACACGAAATTAGAGCTTGTGGGTCTGTTCATCATACATGAAACTACCCAGGCGTTTAAACTTGTTATAGGGAAAAGTCATATTTTTTGAAATATGTAACCCTCACCTATTGGTGTATCTGTGTCATCATCTATGACAACACATTCAAGAGGGTGTGGTCAAAGATGTTTCCTCATCGCTGCTCTGAGAATCTTGAAGTTTCTTTTATTAGCTTCCATTTTCCTGATCTTTCTTGAATTTAATTTTCTTCAAACACTTGGATTTCATTAGAATAGATTTTCAAACAAGTGAGAAAAACGGTTACGAAAGATAAACGTGCTCTCCGAAAAGAAATCATGAAAAGCAATTTTGTTTTTACAGTAAACTAACGGAAGGTTTATGCATTATGAATAAATATTGAATCTGCAGAATGCCTAAATAGATCATTGTTTTTGTTGTAGCGCTTTATGCCCCAAGCGACCACCGGTTGTTGCGATAACAATTGATTTTAATTGTGTCTGGAATATCCGAGCGTCAAAGGGACAACGCAATGAAAACAGAAAAAATGGTGTGAGGTGATAATATAGGTTATGGATTATGATGTTACCTACCTATTTATTTTTTTCTGAAGTTTCAATTCGAAACTATCGTAACTACAACATTTCTCTATATGTAGAAGTAAAGATAAATTGAATCATACCTGTGATTAATGTTATAAATCGCTTTTGTTTACATAGCAAGCCTTGACCTTGATTATGCTTCTTTTTGATCTTCTTGTAATTTTCCCAAAAGTCACAATAAGACATATTGTAAACACTTTGAATAATGACCACCTTAATTTTATTGCATGATTATAAACTTTTATGGTATATTTCATAAGAGTAATAGATATTATACACATCTTTTATAAAAAGATGATGTGACCGCGCTCGCACAAAAAACCGTAATGACATTTGATAG
The DNA here is from genome assembly GCA_949315895.1 of Anania crocealis. Lineage (NCBI taxonomy): Eukaryota > Metazoa > Arthropoda > Insecta > Lepidoptera > Crambidae > Anania > Anania crocealis. The sequence goes on from OX438856.1 coordinate 8,662,820, forward strand.
TGTTGCCATAGAAAACATTCTGTTTCTCTTTTTTTTTTCTAGGTTTGAAAAAATTGTGACAGCGCTAGTATCTTCACCGTTACTACATGTTAAACCCATCTCGGACAAGTATTAAGTATAATTAGATATGTCCTACGACAACGACGACCTTGGTGGAGTAGTTTTCAAACTTTTGAAAGTTTGGAAAGCCCGGGTTCGATAGCCGGACGGGTAAATGTAAAAAAACAATATCGTGGTCAATTGTGGTGCCCTCCCGAGACCCTGACTTAACCCCTTAATTCCCAAAAGCTAATTAGTCATATCCAAAAAGGGCCTAAAGCCCCTTTTGGGATTTGAGGGACGGACTACCGCAGTACTACTCTCTCTTTTTGCTCGACCTAGGAATCTAACCCTAGGACCCTGAGATCTTAGTCTGGTACTTAAACCATTACACCGACGAACCAAATTTCATGTGAAAAATTCACGTACTCGTATAAGTAAATAAAAGTAAATAGACAATTTTTTTTTGTCAAAATCTGGTGTTTGATAAGAAAAAAATATTGAATCGGTGCCAAACAAACAATCGTCGACAAATTTTAAACTGATTTGTGTTGATACTTGACTTTGAATGAAGAAAACACCTTTAGTCTTTATGTCTTTTATTTGTCTTTAATCCCATGTTGCACCATGTGGTCACATCCTCAAAAGTAAGTAAAGTATATAGTATTAACAAAATGGCCACCCACCACCCAGTCTCTTACCATTGACAAAATCATAGACTAAATAATGCAATTATTATATTACAACATCCTCCCTTTTTTGTAAAACAAAAGAACTTTAAGATAGTTAACAACAATAATTCAACTGAAATTATTTATAGTTATACGTTTCTTTTCTCAGCCCTACGTCATATAAAAACTTGGGTTCAGTGTAACATTTCACTGCTGAGATCAGTTTATACAATGAGTTTTGTATTAGTATTAAGAAAATTAATAACAATTACTCGCTTGAATTTATCTTAACATAATTCAGAACATTCCTTAGAACTAGTAACATACATAGTCATCATATTTTTTAGGCCTTACTACACATCTTTTAGGTCTGGTACTAGCAATACTTTCTGGTGCGGACACCTCAGATATATGCTCATTTGTAATATTAATATCTGCTGAATCTAAAGATTGACCCTCTACCGGATCGGGAGAAGTAGCAGATTCCTGACAATAATCTTCCCAACCAATACCATAGTTTGAATAAGGCTTTGCCACCACTGGTGAATCATTATTTATATTAGGTGTCAATTTTAAATGCCATCTATTTCTTCTAAATTTACCCCTTTGAGTATTTACAATATATGATCTAGGTTCTTTACACTTTGACATTACTGTACATTACATTTTTAAATCAGTGACCCATACCTTATCATTAACTTTTAATTCGGGCAAGTCTATTGCTTTGTGTCTCCTATTATAGTACTTAATCTCTTTTTGTTTCATATTTAATTGCTTTTGCTTAAAATCTTGACTTATAACTACAGGGTTATTAAGTTTCCTAGGTACAATAGGAAGATTATCTCTAAGTTTTCGATTGAACATTAATTCTGCTGGACTATAACCTATATTTAAAGGAGTATTTCTATACACTAGTAAGGCCAGGAAAATATCCTCATTTTTTGTAAGAAGGGACTTAGCTATCTTTACTCCAGATTCTGCTTGGCCATTACTTTGAGCGTAATACGGACTACTTGTTATAGATTGAAACCCATACTGATTAGCAAAATTATTAAACTTTGTTTTAAATTGTGTACCACAATCGGAACGCACTACCTCTGGTATACCATATCTAGAAAACATTTCTTTACATTTAATTATAATACACTCTTCTGTCAAATCATGTAACTTAAATATTTCTAAATATCTAGAGTAGTAGTATATTGCAACTTCTAACTTTATCATTCTTATATACAACAACAATAGGTGATACAAAATCTGTAGGTTCCTCGATAGGACTAATAATACCCAACCTCTGGAGTCTTTGTAATTCATCTTTAACTTTTGGTAACAAAGGAATTGATACACAACGAGGGGTTGCCTGCACAAAAGGTTTTGGATCACTTACCAATTTTATGTGGAACTCATCTTTAAAAACTCCTAGTTCATTAAAAATATTTGGGAATTCCTTTTCTACTAATACCTCTGAACATGACTTATTGTCTTTAATTGATTGTGAAATCGTACAAACTTTAATAATATTCATACTATCAATTGATGGCCTGCCTAATATTGCTGTACTAAGATCCTTAATAACAAAAACTTTACCTTTCCATATCCTGTTTTTGTACTGAAATTTTAGATGCACCGTCCCCATCACTAACAGCCTAGACCCATTTGGCCCTTTTATGCAATCTACTGATGTCACCAGCGGGAGTTTAGCCTTAATCGCTACATGTTCTGGTATGGCACTTATGTCTGCTCCTGTATCAATTAAAAAATCCACTTTTTCCACGAAATTCTCTAAATAAAAAATACTAACTTTTACAATGTACTTGCAACTATTTATTCTACCTTCCTGGTACTCATTTTCTTCTACATTTAAATTTTTTACTGATTTTGAGCGACACAATTTCCCAAACTGCTTTAGAAGCTGGACATTTTTCATTTGGATGTCACTCCTTCCCGCAGTACCAACAGTTTCTTGTCACATTAATTTTATCTATCTTCATTACTTCTGTCGCAGACCGCATTTTTTTTGTTTCTTCCTGTTGTATTTCTGCCTGTTTACCAATTTGTACCGCTTCTTCTAAAGTAAGGTTAGGTTTGAGAAGCATCCTATCGCTTTGCATCTTATCCTCCATACCTATCACTATTCTATCTCGTATAAGTTCTGTCTTTAATGCACCATACTCACAATGCTCTGCTAACCTGTGTATTTCTGTTACAAAGTCATCAAATCTTTCTCCTTGTAGTTGTATTCTAGCATTGAATTTAAATCTCTCATAGATGACATTCCTTTTTGGCGCGAAGAAATCATCAAAATTTTTCAAGAGGTTTGTATAGTTGTTTTCCTTTCCAAATTGAACTATTATATCTTCAGCTTTTTCTCCCATGCAGGATATAGTTAGTTAATCTTGTCTTGGTCTTCCTTCTTATCGTGGCCTGATAAACTCATGTAACGCTCAAATCGAGTTTTGTACTTAGGCCAATCATTTGGATTGAAATTAAACAACCCCGGAGGCGATATCCTTACACCACTTGTTTTGGTATCTTCTTTTTCCATCTTTTACCGCTGCCACCATGTGTTGATACTTGACTTTGAATGAAGAAAACACCTTTAGTCTTTATGTCTTTTATTTGTCTTTAATCCCATGTTGCACCATGTGCTCACATCCTCAAAAGTAAGTAAAGTACGAGTATATAGTATTAACAAAATGGCCACCCACCACCCAGTCTCTTACCATTGACAAAATCATAGACTAAATAATGCAATTATTATATTACAACACGATTTGAAATAAGATAGTCATTTCATGAATTTCTTCGTTAGCTTTTATTTTGGTATTTTGTTTAAATAAAGTTCGTAAAACGTAATATTGTTTACGTATAGTGTTCACGTATGATACACTCATACATATCATTTAATAATAATGCATTTATTTATTCAGACTACAGTGATCCAATTTAGGTTAGAAACAGTAATATTTAAAGCTATAATTATTGACATTAAACAAATTAACAAAAAAATAAAAAACTAAAACTAAAAATCTATTTCATTGCCCCAATTACTAATCTGACAAGATATGACTGAATGGGACAATTGAACTTATCCGAAATAGTTTTCAAGATGATGCTGCTGCTACCCCGTACTCTGCGCAACAGTGAAGCGATGCGTTTGCGCCTAATTGCGTAAAAATCATCTGTATGGGCATCAGCAAACATCGCTGATGAATGATCACATTTAGGAAGATTGGAAAAAATAAAGGCATTTACCGATATCTCACTACTGTCGGATCTTTCACACTAAATTAAAGAAAAAAAGTAACAGCCTATAATCATCCCACTAAAGGGAAAAGGCCTCCATCATTGAATTCAAGTTATCACAGCAATGATGGGAAACATCACATTAGATTGATATTCCGTAATAATTTTCATGGCACACCATCAGCGATTCCGGTATGGCTCGGTAATGGTGCTTTTTATTTAATGACTGTTTTTATGGCCGATTTCGTATGTACCGATTGAGAATCAGAAATATATGACATATCCTTACTAATATTATGTGAATGTAAATTTGTTTGTTACACTTTCACGCGAAAACTACTAAGCTGATCATCATGAAACTTTGCACACATATTTTTAGAGGTATTAGAAGTAACATAGGCTATTTTATATTCCACTGTTGGGCACAAATTTTCGCACGCGTGAAATAAAGTGTAGTTTACGTGGGCAGAGCCGTGCCTTAATACTTAGGTGGTTATTTTTTTTTCCCCGACTGCGCTACGCCAGGGTAGCATATTGTGTTGATCAAACTGAACACCTGTAATGTTATAACATTCATTCTAAATTCAAAATTATTTGATTTGATTTGATTTGAAACTAGAAAGTATAAAGGCGAAAAGAATTATTATTTATTGATTTTATTCATAACTAGCGGACCCCGCGAACTTCGTATTTGATTTTGACGTCTTAAATGTCATTGTCATCAAATCGGGGTTGAAAAAAAAAATGTTTGTATGGGAGTATAGAAAACTGTTGTTTTTAGACTTTCAGGCAATTTTTAAATTTTTCTCTGCGTAAGAACCATCCTCGTACTTTAAGGAATATTTTTAAAAAAGAATTAGCGAAATCGGTTAAGCTGTTCTCATGATTTGCGCTTAGCAACACATTCAGCGATTAATTTTTATATAAAAGATCATCACTGGCTAGAAATTCAATTGGAAGAATTCTTTTTTAGTAACTTCACAAGACACGGAAGGTGACGGGTAAAATCCAATAATTTGTATTTTTATTTGCTTTAGCAATTTAATCGCTTAAAAAACAGTTGAAATTAACAGCTAGTTGGTAATAAAAATAAAAGTTTATAGAGTAAGTCCAGGTCTTTTTAGCATTTTTTATGCAGTTTTGGTTGTCATAAAGAAATAATTTATATTTGCTGAAAGTAATCCTCCCTAGCCGCGCTACAAACTTTACAGGTTAATTAATCAAAATGAATAGTTTCTCGAGAGAAAAAAGTATCAATGAAGAGAGTTATGGATAGTTATTATTAAATATTGCGAAATTTACTTGCTGCAGAGTATACCTTCCAGCCGGACCACACCCTACAACCAATAACTCCTTAACTAAAGTGGTTTACTGAACCATACTTGTCGTATGCAAGGTACCTACTCTTTAGGTAGACTTTTTCCGGATATTAATTTCTTAAAAGTTCATTATACTTTATTTAATTTGAGGTGCTTCGCAGCTTAGGTAGATATTATTTCGGACTACCTATACCATCTGAGTACTAAACTGTGGTACGGCCACAGAAGAACACGCCATGGCGCTTGCCACAATGTTAAAATATCAGTGGCTGGTAAAACACAAATTGGCCCACCAGCTATAGGCCCATCAGCCTCTTAAAGACTATGGGCAAGATATACGAACGCGTATTAGTTTCCCGATTAAGAGATTACCTCTTCTCTAACAATCTCTTAATCAACGAGCAATTCGGCTTCAGAGCCTCCCACTCCTGCGTCCATCAGGTGCACCGCCTCACGGAACACATTCTGGACGGTCTCAATAGACCCCGCCCCTTGGGAACGGGAGCGTTGTTCTTTGACGTGGCAAAAGCGTTCGACAAAGTCTGGCACAACGGCTTGATTTACAAGCTGTACGAACTCAAAGTGCCGGACAGTCTCGTGCTCATCTTATGGGACTTTTTGTCGAATCACACTTTTCGTTACCGAGTCGACGGCACTCTCTCCTCCCCTCGACCCATCAGAGCCGGAGTCCCACAGGGCTCTGTGCTATCACCCCTACTCTTCTCCGTTTTCGTAAACGACATCCCCAAGACTACAGCCACTTACCGCCATTTACAAAACCGGTCCAAACTCAAAATATGTGATCCTAGCGCTACAGCGCGCGGTCGCCAAATTGGGTGAATGGTTTAGAAAATGGCGTATCGCAGTCAATCCCGACAAAAGTGCAGCGATGTACTTCGGGCGGAACATCCCCGTAGCGCCCTCCCCTAATCCGTCCTGCCCTAATGTTCCCACTCATTTCACCCTATTCGACCAGCGGATCCCATGGGTCAAGCAGGTCAAATATTTAGGTGTCACCTTAGACCGACGACTATCGTTCGCATCGCACATCAATCGCGTCTGTAACCGAGCGAAGTTCTACACGCACCGACTATACCACCTAGTCGGCCGCAAGAGTAAAATGTCGCTTAGAAATAAGTTGACAATTTACAAAACTTGCATCCGCCCCGTGATGACTTACGCCAGTCCGGTGTTTGCTCACGCCGCCCCGTCCCTCCTTAAGAAGTTTTAAACTCTTCAAAATCTCTTTTTGCGTCGGGCCGCGGGTATCCCGTGGTTCGTACGCAACAATAATATCCACCGAGATCTCGAGATCCAATCCATTGCCCTCTATATGAAAGAAGCCTCTTAACGCTTTTTCGATAAGGCAGTGAATCACCCCAATCCGCTCATAGCGGAAGCCGCCACGTACACCCCCCAGAGGGATGTCGCCTTCCGACGCCGTCGGCCCAGGCACGTGCTGAACGACCCCGACGATCCGATCACCGCGTATGTCACAACAGCCAACACCGCCTTAAGCACTTCAATTACTGCACAACACAGTAGTTCTCCACACCGCACCCGTCGGAGGCGGGTGCGTGGTCCCGCCTTTCATTTCGGCCGACACAATCATGTGCCTGGCCGCTTCTCACCTGCCCCCCCCCTCGGACGGCGACCCAAGCCGAGGTCCGAGCCTACAGAGGCGCCCTTGAGGTCGCTGTCCGATCCCCCCTCCCAGATCGGGCCCGCCAGAATGGAGCCCGACCGTGATCCGGCATGCCACGGCATCTCCGGTTCCGGCGGCGCCACCACTGGTGGGTTTGCCAATTGGTAGGGTGCCCTTAGCACCCCACACTGGCCCGATCACGCCCGCTAGTATGGGCCCCGGTGCGAGCGAGCCTGACGCTTCGCTTCGCGAAGCCTTACCCTCGGCCGCACCGGAGTACCGCTAGCGTGGCGGACCTAGGCTGAGCGCCTTCAGCGCTCGCCACACTCTGCCCGGTTTAACTGATTAAAGCCTCCCATATGGGGTTTCAGTGATAGGTCCGTCAATTAAAAAAAAAAAAACACAAATTGGTCAGATGCTGACCTTGAAAGTTTAATATTGTTACAACATCAACAGTTTTTAGAATAATTTTGGCTCCTTTATATTTAAACAAGCAAGGTATTCGTAAATACAAGGCTTAAAATTCAAGTGTTTCAAAGTAAAATATTCATTGAACAGTGAAATTGTTATTTTATAAATTATCATTATGGTTTATTTTTATGCTTTTGAATAATTATTTTATGTTTATAACTAACTCTACTAGGTTAAATTAACGTGATTAGCGGACCGAATAAAGGAAAATTACATGAGAAATTCTCATCGCAGCCCAGAAAGGTAAGAAATAAAGGTTTCTGTGCTTGTTGGTACATAACTAACTTCATTATTACTCGCCCGTCCGTTGTTGTTTTGATGCTTATTTATTTATTTAACTAGCTACCCTCCCGGCTTTGCATGGGTGTATCTACAAATAAAAAATGAGATCAAAGGTTTGCATTCAAACCAGTACTACAAGATAAGACTCCCCGCAGACTACAGACTTTTTATCGGTCGATGGTTTGGTCAGGTTGTTAATCAGTAGAAAGAGATATGCAAATGCGCACTTTACAGTGATTCAGTATCAGCCGATAAAAAAGTTTGATGGGCTTCACAATTGCCTTCAAACTAAACTATCGACGAACTATCGGCCGACCACTTGATCAGTATGGCGCACTTCCGCGCCCGCACACTTGCCGATTGTTCCATCGGCCGACTTGGCCTATAGCTTCAGTTCGTGTGCATGGTATGTACTGAAGTAATTTAGAATGAATCGTGTAAAACTTTCCTTGCAATAATTTATCACTGTAGATGGGATGTAACCAATACTCTCGATTTCTCTTCTATAACCTTCTTTTACTTTGTTTAATGTATGTATAAAGCAATAATAATATTTCTTGGCAATATTTCAAGTGACTAATCTCTTCACCGACTCTAGCGAAAGTAATCAATGGGCCGAGTGTTTGTTGGCTGGTCTGCGCACTCACTTCCATCCAACCCAACTGTTTTGTTTGAACCAGTCTGCGCACTAGCAACCCAACTCGACCAAACTATCGGGCGATAAAACCCACAAAACTTATTTTTTAATTTATTTTAAATTTACATTTATTTGAACATTGTTATCCACTTCCTTTGATACATACCATGTCCTCAATTATTTCAAACTAAAAAAACATATAAATTTTAGCTAAATAAGTCAATCTAAAGAATAAGATATCATCGCCAGCATATATCTTGTCATGGTTGCGTCAAAACTATCCTCGTTATAGGTTAAAACAAACAGGTAAGATTTATGGGTTGTTTATTTTTTTTAACTACTAACATAACTTAAAGTTTTATTTTTCATTGTACAGTAAGTAGCAGGCTCAAACTCGCACCTATTTCATAGACATTAAAATGCCCCAGGGTATAGCCTGAAGTACTGGTGTCTGTCCACTAGGTTTCTGACAGTTGTCTTCCACCTATGTTTCTCTGACTACACCACTATAGTATTATCTTATCGACAATCCTCACTGTACTTGTAAGTAGTTACCTTTGAGATCGTTTTTTCATTAATCACTGTTTGATCTTCTTGAAGTTTCTTCATGTCTATTTTTGAATTCGCACTGTACCACAGATTACTAAAGACTGTATACCTACCTCTGGTTGCACAATTTCCGAAGTAATTCTTACAATTTAATGATGTAATTGAGCATCATCATAGCGTCAATTACATATAATAATTAACAATGCAATATTAGCACAGATATCAGTAATTATGTTAGTGTCAAGATAAATGCAACGAAAATCTTGGCACAGATCACGATCCCAACTCTTTTATTAAGTGATTAATTCAGAATCTTTGGCACGCTAAACATTCTTTACGTCACTCGCATTATGGCTTTCGAGAACAGAATAATTGGCCTAGTTGTGATTCACGTAAAAAAACTAATTTTATTGCAGTATGTAACTGCTGTAAATTAGTATTATAGTGTCTTAAATATTTTAAATCTTACTAACATTCATAGTCCTACTTATACATAAAACATTTCATTTGAGCTTGTCGTTATCAGAATAGCACGATCTTTAAAATCAATTTAATTTCTGCAAATAGGCCCTAGGAGGCGTTTTTACACGTAGGTACCAACATTTTAACCTACTGCTTCATTCAGGACAAGTGTAGGCTAGAGTCGAGAAGCAGCGTAAGACACGTGGTAGGTAATTTGTTCAAACTATCCATTTATACATTTACTTGAATGAATTTCCCACTTTATACAGCCTGAAACCTAGTAAGGCAAGTTTGTCTTTGTCTGGTATTGAAATGGAGTCACTTTTATATAACGTATATGAAGGTTTTGTGCTATCCTATACATATTATATAAGTAGTCAAAGTGTAGGGAGACTATTTTAATATCTGAAGATTATCATCATCTCTGCTTATATTATAAGTAATGCAAAAGTGTGTCTGTCTGTCTGCCTGCCTATTACCTCTTAACGCTGAAGCCGCTGAATGTATTTAGATTATTTTAGTATAAAGATAAATATACTTTATTTTATATTTTAGCAATTAAATTGCAATTATAATATCAGTATATAAACTTGAAAAAATTTTTCCTCCTGAGACAAAATTTTTCAAGTTTATATACTGAAAACATAAATAGCCAATTTAGAGACATAACCAATACCGATAAAATATAAGATCTACACAGTCCCACTTAGCTAATGTCACGTGATCTACTAAAAAATCTACTAACCTAATGAACTAAGGTAAAAGAGCACCCAAATTTTCAGAATGCTCATTTAGTAAGGACGTTATTTTCTGATTATGTATCTGTTTTCTACTTTACATCATTGTGCATAAATCAATGATATAACATTGCACAAACTGAAAACTTTAGGAATACCGAAAAACAAAAGTTGGCGAGGTCGTTCGCCACAAGATAAAAGAATCGCCATTCTCCTTTACACGGTGATAATATAATATATGCGCAGACGTTATGAAAGCACAGGGGCCTTATTCAGCTATTTCAATCGCAGTTCGATCGTGATTGAATTGGACGATTTTGACAATTAGCCCATACTAGAACCACAGTCTATGAATCCATACAGTCGTCCGACGAAGACGTCTAGACAGGGCAATTGTGAGGGGCGAGACGCGGGAAGGCCGAGCCCGAACTGCGAACAAAACGATGTTAGTAGTTCGGTTCGGGACACAGCATTCAGGGCTAACAAATGTTTGTGTTTTCAATTCTTTTATATTTGTTTTTCGGAAATTATTGAAAATGCTGATAATGGAAATAATAACATCTTCATAATAATTAATTTAAGATGGCGGACTTTTTTATTATTGACTTAAGGGTGAATTTCGAGATGGTGAACAATTTTTTTTTTTAATGAGATAATTAATTATAAATTTCGAAGTTAATTGGGCTACTGATTACGAAAATGCTATCCTTTTTTAAATTCAAGATGGCGGACGTAATTTTTTTTAATTTGATATGAGTGTCAATTTTGAAGTTCAGTGGGGTGCTTATTACGGATATGCCATCCTTTTTAAAATCCAAGATGGCGGACGTATTTTTTTATAATTTGATATGGGTGTCAATTTTGAGGTTCATTGGGGTGCCGATTACCAAAATGCCATAATTTTTAAAATCCAAGATGGCGGACGTAATTTTTTAAAACTTGACATAGGTGTCAATTTTAAGGTTCATTGGGGTGCTGATTACGAGTGTTTATCTGCAATAAATAAATATTTTTATATATTGTTTACTTTTGACAACCCTGGCAGTCACGATACTGTCTAGATACGTTGTCGGCATTTTCCATGAGATCAAAGGCGTCGAACGACTGTATGATTTTATAGACTGTGCTAGAACTGTCAAAAACCTGCTATTCAATTACGATTGTGATACGATTTGGTTATGCGAATTAGGGGCCAGGTGTATTCCACCATTGTAGCTAAACATTTTTTATATAGAACCATGTCCTCTGCGACCGCATAATAAATATTTTATAACGACGCCTCTTAAACGGTCGCAACAAAAGCTTCCTGGTTGGCGGGCAGCCAGGTGTCAGGGTTACGAGCATTACGATGCCAACAAATATGAGCGAATGTTCAGTCGAAACAATCAACCTAATGTATCATTGAAAAAATTTCTTTAAATTTTCAGTTGTTCTATTACTTCTCTTACTTAAGTTTTTTGTAGAAACTTATATGTATATAAGTGTATATAAGTCTCATTAATAAGAGTTAGGTTAGTTTTCATAACAGTTTATTATCTTAAAAATGATAAAGTTGTATTACTTTTTACTTAAACATTTATACATACTAACCTGTAAAAAAAATCAACAATTTAACAATTTAGTTTTTCAATCCTCCATTGTGTCTATAGGTAGGACCCTTGGACTGTTATGATTGATGACAGATTATATTTAATTTTAAATGGTTACTCAGTTTTGATACTGCTTGGCTCTGACAATAGGAAGCTTGATTTACTATTGATGAATGAGAAATCGCATGTAATAAAAATTAAACAGGAGCTATCAATTTTAGTTTGGCATGTTCTGTCTTGCTCGGACGGTTAGACAGTTAATTATTAGAATTCTCAATGTGTTTGTCAAACCATAAGACAAGTAGGCGTAACTATACCTACTTGTCTTACATTAATTACTCTTTCGTCATCGTCATCATCAATCCACATCAGTTTACTGCTGGACTTTTTTCCATAAGGAGAATTCTGCTATAACCATCACGCTTGGCTGGCCAGTTGGGGATCCCAGTTTCGCCAATAGTGAAGAGAAGACACCGTAAAAATTTCATTGAGAAAGTGTTATATTTAAATTTAAGTAGGCGCGTTAGAGCTGTACAAACACGAATTAAAAACTTATTGAAGTCAGAAACTTTTTTGATAGCGTGTAAATAAACCAGCCCTTGTATGAATATTTTAGTATTACAAAAGAAAAACTAAAATTAACACGTACACTAGAAAAATAAAAACATTTTTTTCTGGAAATTACATCAGAATCTCAAAATACTATACTTTTTTATCAGTGCCCACACTTTAAAATATGAGCAAGGAACTCAAAAATATTTTCGAGATTAAACGAACGATTTACAGTAAAACGAAATCCCAGATGCTGAATGAAAATGAATTTCTTCAATAGAAATATTTCGTCTAGAACATGAAGTAGGTATTTTTAAAATAGGCTGCCTTGTTCCTTAGAAGCCTACTGTTCCTTTTAAGCCTGTAGGTACTTAGGTAAAATCAGAGTGAAATACAACAAAGTGATATATTAGTAACAAACTCATTATACGTATAATGTAGTACTTATACTTTATATTTTTTATGTGAATATACGATCCAGAAATAGATCTTCAAACGATGTGCGAGAGAAAAGAGGAATTTATCATAACATGATTTTGTTTGCATCAATGTTTTGTGTGTAACGAACAGCCCGCCAGGCAGTAGTGTAATTTGCAGATGTGGACTCAAAGGTACATAATACAACTTTTATAAAAAACATATTTTAGAAAGAACGTAATTAGATTAGGCAAGCGTGAAGAATGATTTTAATTTATTTCACGCTTTACTACAGTGCCTCCAGACAAAATTCTAGACCAGTGCGAGTTGCAAGTGATGACTTATGGAGCTGAAACGTTGTTGCTTAACATGGGTCTCATAAGAAAGCTTTAGGTCGCACAGTAAGCACTCTGGAGAGAGCAAAGATTGGTAGACCTACTTGATAGAATCAGTAATGAGGAAATCTGAAGGAGAACTGAGATAATCAACATCGCTCGAAGAATTGCGACACTAGTAGCAGTGAGCTGGACCCATAGTAACAAAAACCGAATAACCGTTGGAACGCAAAGGTTCTAGAATGGCAACCGTGCACCGGATGATGATCTGTGGCCCCCACCAGATGGAGTGACGATTTGGTGAAGGTTGCGGGAAGTCGCTGGATGCCGGTGGCGAGTGACCGATCGTTATGTCCTCAGGGGAGGCTCATATCTAGCAGTAAGCGTTGATAGGCTGCATAATGATGATGCTTTTATGATTTGCGTATACGATATTAATTTACGAGTGTTTACTGACATTAATCATGTATCTTAAATAAGTTTTCTTTTTAACTATCTACACAAATACTTTTTGCATTATACCATACAAGAACAAAACGCATTTGTAAACCCGAAAAATCCATTTTATGTTTTACGAATGTCGTAAAAATCACGAGGCTGTAAAACTTTACGTCTACATTAATTAATTCACGGTGGATTTTTTTGCAATCCTGTTTTATTTGGTATGCGTCTTTTCCCTATGCTTTTTTGCTTTTCATGATTGACTCGCATTTTCATTTTTGATTCTCAACCTAAATTATTATCTGCTGCCATACTAAGACCCGAGTTCACCAATTCTAAAACAGCCGGTAAACATAGATTGACGATTAATTTGACACAATTCCCATACAAAATATGTCAAATAATATTTTAAACGCTGTTTAAAACTTAAACGTCAGTTGGTGAACTCTACCCTAATAGGTATACTATGATTGGTAAAGATAGTTACTAATAATTATTCTTTTAGTGCTTCTTAGTTTTGCGTTTTTACCACATAATGTTGTAATTTTCCAAAAGCGGGCTAAATATGAACTGCCAGAAGGAGACGGGCAGCAGCGACTTCTCTCCACCATCGAACAAACTGCGATCGCCAACCCACCTGCCAAGCGTGGCGATTATGGCAAAATCGTATTTTCGGAGAGGCCTGTGTCCATCAGCAGAATGATATAGGCTGATGATTATGAAAATGGAAGTAAAAAAGGGTTTCAAATATACGAACTACGAGTTGAAAGGCAATAAGGCGTCCGAATTCACATAATGTTAATTAAACAACGCTGGTCTTCCGTCGGAGATACTCGCATATAAATTGCTGGCAACGATTGGAAAGGATCGCCTAAGATCGGGTCAGATGCCTTACTGTGCAACACGAAGCTCGTACTTACGGATATATCTGTCTCTTTCAGATACTTTAGGACATCAGTATGAGTGATAGGGACAGATGGATTCGAATATACGGTAATTGTGTTGCGGAGTAAGGCCTCAGTTGTGTGTATTAAAAGTTACTTTACGGCCATACGGGTAATAGGTCCAGCAGGCGACTGACGTTACAACTAGCTGTAATTATAATCAAGCATATGGAGCCTTGGAATCTTTTAAGTAAAACTTTTTAACTATATTATGCTACGTTTTTGCTTAAAAATACTTTCATACTGTGGTTCGGTATTTACCTTCATCTAAATGCGACCCTGGCGGTGCGAACAAATACAATTGTCAAACAAATTGGGTTGAATAAAGTAGGTAAGGAATTTCACGCGCAAGTAAGCGCATTGGGGTGAGGTGGGCCTCATCTATAAACAAGGCCCTAAACTGATGAATGGAAGCAATAAAACGAGCCCTCATCTTTCGCATCTCTTTGTGGGCAGGTGAACTCGAATCTAATATGTTTCATGTAGAGGAGAGATTAAATTAAGGTCGATATTCGTAATTATCTATGTACCTAATATCGATTATAAAGTTATGCTAATATTGAAAATATGCACCAAGAATGAAATAGTCAGATTAAAATTTTTCAAATGCTTTCAAGGTTGTTTTAAAGGGTGTTAGTCGTCTAGCTGCTCTTAAAAACTACCTACCCACATAAAAAATGCATTAGTTATTACATGATTATTACGTCTAAAAAACAAGTTAGGTAAATTTAAACTGAAAACATGCATTTTATGAATTTTTACATACACTTGAACATTTTGATTATGCTGACGATTATCAAGACATAGTAGGTACATCGTAAATTGTAGGGTAATTTGCACCATGAGCTTATGCAGATAAAGAATGAAATGCTATTCTACTCGTATAACAAGAATGGTGAATCCAACATAGACAAAACAGAATTTTAAAGTATATGCTGTCAAAACCATTTGAAATGCTCTTTTAAACTAGTGTAAAAACCCAACTGGCATAAACTTTGCCTCAGATTCCTCGAGCTAGGACTTTCACCACCAATCTTGTTATCTGTTTCTGTGTGGGTTGGCACAACTGCAGTCGACAGGCTGGGAAACATTACCGCACTAATGCGAAAGAGGTTTTATGCAAATAAAGGCACTGGAATGTCCTGAAAATGTGATAAATGGTTAGGTCAGTGCATGGATGGTTTAAACTCTAGTCTTTTGTTTTAGGATCCTTGGTTGCGATGCCAACTGATATCTAAATTACGTAAAATGTATTTAATATCAATGAAAACTCTGTCATTTGAATATCTTGGGCAAATACGAAATAATAACAATAACAAGACATGCTGGACGGCTACAAGAGCCATCTAGTCCCAAATTAGGCTACTACTAAGCTCATATATACATGGGTACTAAACAACCGATAAACTTACTTAGGTACTTACTTATAAATGTATCATTTGTAAATATATACTTATCATACAGAGAATATTACACACAGACCAGTACAAACAAGCTAGTATATGCAAGCAAGAAATCATGTAAGCAAACATGCAAGCAAGCAAGTACATGCATTAGGATTTCCTCGTCTCAGCAGCCTCTCTGCGCCTCCGGCTTTTAAATTACACTCTAGTATTGGGCAGTCAAGAACCACGGCGAAGTGACCACGGCGAGTCGGGGTAAACATAATTAAAGTTGTTATGGATGTAAAAAATAAAAAAACATGGATTTAAACTATAAAAAGTAAAATAAAGTATTTTGAAGAAATTTCAAAGTTTAATATAATAATAGTACTAGGTATGATATAAGTAAGAAGTACAGATTTATTAACATCGATTAAGTATGCATGTTCCGATTAATTTTTTCAATAAAAATAAATAAGACGGTACAAACTTACTTGGTTTATTTCCGATAAATAAATCATGTTCACAAATAAAAAAGTGTGTATTTAAAAATAGGGAAAAGGTTACTTTGATCTTTAATACATCTAGAAATAAAATTATTGCATGCAAAACAACTGTGAAAATAAAAATAAAAAGATTTAATAATCGGGTACCGGTTGTTCTGGATAATGAAACATCTGTAAAACAGATTGATTATTTGGAATATTATGTATTAAAATATATCTGGTATTCAAAACTTCGTTAAACCGTTTTCGAATTATTGAAATTCGAACAGAAAAGTTTCGAAAATAAGATAGGTACCACTAGTGAGCTGATATGATTTATCTTATTATTCCGTTGTGGGCTTCATAGGAAAAATGTTCAAATAATAAGAATATCTTTATTGGTGATCCTTGACGAGATGATTACTGTTAGACCACATGCTAGTTCTGTAAGGAGTTGTTTCTTAATTTTTATGTTTATCCGATCACGTAAATAATGTAGGTCACGTAAAAATGGTCTTAGATACATTGTTAGTTAGTTACCTTATAAGCAACATGTTTCTTCGTCAACAACCAAGTTTGTTGTGCCTACACCAAACTGACCAAACTGCTATAATCACCAGATTAAGGGGAGTGTTTAAACAAGCTGAGATTGTAAAGTGGCCCAAGTTTTCGGCCCTCAGTTATATGCGCATTAATTTGCATAGCACCTACGAAACTTAGAAGTTCTAAACTACCATCCACTGTCGACTGTCGCAAACTGCAAATTTCAAGTCAAACAAGACGAGAGAAACGAGACTTGTAGATATGAATGTCGCAGTCAGATTGGCTACTTCGCCTCATTACATAATGACTAGCCGTTTAAAAAACAGCAATTTGTTTATTACGGCGCCGCGGCGGGCCTACATTTAGCCGAATTGTCATTGTTAGTCGTCTTTTTTTTAATTAATTTATTAAACAACAATGTTTATAATTGGTTTTACAGGCATTTATACCCACAAAGCCGACTAGTCTTAAAGTCTTACTAAATAGCGGCAACAACCGCATAATACTAAACAAAAAACAGAAATTTTAATGTACGAGTAATATACCCAATTTTAATAATAACTGTACTGAGTTCCTGTTTTACCAGATTTGTATAAGCCATCCAAATAATTTTAAACTTATCTAGGCATAGAAAACAACCTTAATTAAGACAAAAAGCATATTTGAATAACACATAACAATACATACATGATAAAAGATAAACAAAAAAAAAGTCCTGATGATATAATTGAAAATGAAAAGAGTAAATTTAGGATACATAACAACAATTTTACATAATATTGAACTCTTCTAGTCACTACTTGACACGGTTTCTTTTCTGATAATTATTTTATTTTTAGTAACAATATGTTTCTGTTATTGTTAGGTAGTTTTTGTTGCAATTACAGGCATAGCCACGAGTACTGAAAAAGTGAAAATCATTAGTAAAATATCCAGTGACTTGCTAGTATATTTTGGCTAAAGCGCGGCGTGAAGTGACGGACTTTAATAACCGTAATTCAATCTAGCTTTTCGTGGATCCGTAACGCAAATTGGCTCCGATTTTTAGGAATGCTAGCCTATAATACAATACGATACAATCCAACTATGGCAAAAATACCAGTAGGAAATACATTTCACATTTAATCTGTCTCAATACTCTCAATAGGCATTGATTGATAATGTATTTAAAAAAAACATTCTTATTTTAAATACATTATCAACCTTTTCCGTGCCGTACTTTATGCCAGCAGCGATACCTACATAGTATTAAATTTTTCTTTCTTAAAGTAGAAATAGCTCAAGCGTAGTGATAAAATAAGAATCCTAGCGGCTCTCCTAAAAAAATAAACCAACATTGTAAGTTGTGATCTGGCTGATAAAGGAGATGTCCCAAATTGTATGGAGGCCAGGCCCAGAACCTGTACACCCCACCAAAAGATAGACCAATACACCTACAAGATTTTGTTATTATCCAATTCTTTTAAAATGGCTTCGTTAAGTGGTTCAAATAAAGAGTCAAGTAAGAAAATAGCAATACAAAACAAAACCATCATGACGGAAGATGACATTTTGATGACATCTGTCAGTTTTGGTTTTATAATCGCGCATCTAAGAGTCGAGTGCCATCGCTTGCTGTAGTAACAACAAACATTATGAAAGTAATGTGTCAATCAATACCAAATCCAGAAATCGAAAATGAACTCGTTATAATGAACTACATTTAAAACGCGACAAGCAGAACAAAAACTTGAAGTGAATGATTATGCCAAAGTGACAAGGGGTATCTGACAGCTACCGACATTTAAAGTTTTTTTAGATTGACGCCATCTTGGAATGCCTATGAAGTTTGATAAATTATTCGATCTTGTTTATTTTTGAACCACTAAATTATATGTTATATAAATGTATATGTATTTTTCCCAGAATCAATAAATTTTTCTTGATTTTTGTAAATGGTGTACTATGTCTGGGCCTATTATGGGACATCTCCTTTTCTTTATCTTATCAACCGCATAATTAAAAATTCTAAATTAGTTTGGTTACTTGAACAAGCTTATCTCAGAAGCTATTGGTTTAAGTAAAAAAAAAGGGTTTGTGTTGGGTAGTCCATTTTATTTTATGGAGAAAGGCTTATTAAGATCTCCCTGTTTTTAATAACATTTTATGTTATTCCCATAATGCACCTAATATTTAATTAAATTTACTCAAATTACAAAGAACGCAAAACAGATTAATTAAAATATCATTTCAGTACAAACTCCGAACACCTACAGTAAAATTATATAAAGACCCAAATCTAATAAACTTGGTTCAAATTTCTAAATACAATACAATATGCATTCTTATAAGAAAAATCTTGAGCATTCGCAAATTGTCTTCATAAAGAAGAAGCAAGTTATAAAATATTCAACACGACAGGTAAATAATATATTTTTGAGAACGCCTAGAACTAACTATGGGAGAAGAAACATAATGTATGAGGGTGCACAACTGTATAACAAGCTGCCTAAAGACATAAAAGAAGCAAAGTCGCTTACATCGTTCAAAAAATTCCTAAAAAACACATTTTGAAGAATATGTCCCTAATCGCTTAATCTTTAGCACTCAGTTGCAATGCAACCTTAGACGACTGTCCTTAGACGTTGTCCTTACAATTTTGTTATAATACCTACCCTCCAAATACTTTCTGTTGGTTGCTGTTTTGCTTTGTACAATACTTATTTAATCGCTAAATGCTTTCGTTTGTTGATGAAGTAATTTTACTTATAAGTTAATGTATTTTCTCTGTTAATGAATATGTAATTCTTAAGGGAAAAAATAAATCTAAAACCATATACCGTGCATCCATTTAGTTTGCTGCGAAAGCTGGTAGAGTTACCCAAAAATTAAATATGAAGGAAATATCCCCCTTTTTATAGAAAGTTCTCGACAGCAATCTGTATGTCAACTTTATGGTTAGATGACTCGAAACATTTTTTTTTTTACAGTAAGCAAAAGAAGCTTTAAGATGCACCTCATCGAAGACGAACTTAGCGAAGTACGTCTTAAATATGTCTATGTGTCTCCACTCTCCATGTAATGAGAAGACCTAAGGATCACATGACTACACAAGTCCTAGCAATCAACACCGAAACTTGGATGTCAGTCATCAAACGACCTAAAGAAAGCCTAAGTAAATAACCAGACGACCCAGAATAGAACTATCTAGCGAAGAATGACGAGGAGAGCCGACCGATAGAACCGACGACCGATAGAATTGAAATGGGATAAGGATAGGCAAAGAGAGAGAGAGTAAAAGTAGAGTTGGTTCTAACTATAGGAATGCATTACTTTATACGATATTTAAGCAATTTAATTGCAAATATAATATCAGTATTTGAACTTGAAAAATTATGTCTCAGGTGGGACTCGAACCCGCATCTCCTCGCATGCCGGCATTAAAGCGTCGCGCCCGCCCGTCTGTCTGTTCGTCCGAGGTCGTAAATCTAGCGTTTGCGACGTTCAACTCCTTAACCCCCATACTGCTCGTAGCCTCACACGGTCTTGGCCGGTTTTAAAACCTCTACAAAATTATGTAATACTAAGCAAAATTCATAAAAAAATTGATTACTTATACTTTACTTAAAACTTTTATAAAATTTCACGGTATTTTAATAATTTCCAAAAAAAATATTAATACATATTCACACAGTGCCTGCAGGGTGTATTATTTGCGTACCTGAAATACATTTCATCGAGAAAATATATGCCATTGCTAGCTGCTCTGATATTACCAACATTGCAGTATTTTCGTACATTTAATATTTAGTACCTAGGTACATTACAGGACTCATGCCTTCACTCTATTTATTGGGTAATAGACAAAGAATATTATTCTAAACAGGTTTTATACATCATCTTTTTAATAAATTTCCTTGTTCTGATAAACGTTAAACTTTTCTCTATAAGATCAACATTATTAGATAATCATTCCATGACTTTTTTGTTGATAGTTTTAAGTTATTATATTTCGGGTCGAACCTATAGCATTAGATTTTCATCTCTCATCAGTCATCAGAGATCTTGATAATATCATTAAATAAAAAATATAATCAAATACCTTTTCTGAAATAATTAGTTCAATACTCTTAGTTGTAGAAGCGGTGATTTCCCTAAATCCTCAGGATAGTGTTGTTACTGTTGCAAAGGCTGATTCTATTGACTGATGATAATAATGATGATGATAATGTAGGCTTTTTATTCAATGGTAACAAGCTAGAGGTAACTTTTATGCTATTACTTAAAAGAGACTTAATTTTCTTAATAAATAAATTTACATGATCATCATGATTAATATGGATTAGATTAGATTAGTCTAGAGCCGGACACAAGCCTCTCTTATAAGTGGATTTCGCCATAATCTCCTCGCTAGGCAGGCAGGTTGGCGATCTCAGTTGGCCAAAAATTGAGAAAAGACGCTGCTGCCTGTCTTCTTCCGGCATTACTCCTTTAAATCCCGCTTACGACACCCATATGATAATGAGTGATGCTATCCTTTGAATTGACGACAAACCCACGACAAACTTACAAACATGATGTAACTTCAAAGCAAACTACCAAATCGCTGTTCGAGAGGCAGAGAAACAAATCGATTCCTAAAGATATAAACCCTTCTTTTCGATTCGTTGCTATTAAATGCTTGAACATTTTACGCTGCTTCTTCTTTTTCTTTCATGCCAAGTCAATATTGTTCCTATGGATTTATGGACTTGATCAAAATCTGACGACATCACATTAACTGTCGCTATGTTTAGTAGTACAGTAGTGTGCAAGTTAGTTGCTTCAAACTGCTGTAAACATAATGCCAGCTAGATTCCTCCTGACAAATTTATTATTGGATGATAAAATGAACGATCACCTAGTGACCACTGTAATTCGTAGCCTATATTATATCTGCTTGGCCGAACAGACCTTCTTCTGGGCAGGTCGAGTAATTAATATAAACTTGCACAATGGGGGTTGAACAAAGTGCGGTTTGGTTTCACAAATTCCTCAAACTCAGCAAGTTTCTAAACATTTGGGGCGACAACTTCTTGCAACAATACTGGTAAGGCGAGCAAAATCTGTGAGATAACTTAATAAAGCAATTTTCTGCCACTAATTATTCCTGCTGTTTGATAGTTGCTCTGTTACATTCTTCTGAGTTCACACAGCGACTAACTTTTGATTCAATGAGATTAAACATATAATTATTGAATTAAATTTCACAATTAATTACAGAGCTGCTTAATTTACTGGCTAATTCAACTTGGCCAAAGCTGAAGTGAAAAGTAGAGACAAGAAAACGTACACAGATAATGGTGACGATATTTTACAAAAATGATTTACAGTTTAAGATATGGAAAATAATTCGCAAATAAATATAGCAATGTTGAATACATTATCCTCATTTTTCTCAGTCCCGTTTGAATTCAAGATTATTCTAATATCCGAATGCAGTATAGTTACAGAAACGTAATAATGGCGAACAAGCCAAAGCGGACGCGGCTGGCTGCTACAAATGATTGTCATACCACGAATGGCTATATTGCAGGCAGCTTGGCTGGCTTACAAACAATTAGAGCTCGCGCTCACTACACACTTTGATTGGCTGACAATTGGAATGGTCTTTTGGGCTACTCTGAATAATGGCCGCTTTTGAATCTTTTCAGTTTACACGTTCTCAAATTTATATTCCAATGTCATCATCATCATCAGCCCCCATCATTTCACAGCTGGAAAAAAAGTGGATTATGTCATAACCCGCTTGGCAGGGTTACCGCTCGCAGTTTGGGCAGGTTTGTAAAGTAAACGCTGTTGGTCGTTTTCCTCTGGCAGTATTCCTTTGGTCGCTTCTTTCGACACTCTTAGGGCGAAGAATGTGCTATTTAATTCTTAGCCGGTAACCACACAAGTTATTACAGACAACACCTCAATCGGTCAACGCCAGTACGTTTCTGGTAATAGGCCTTGCCCGAAACTTCCGTAGGTGTTTGAAGCTCTGGAAAGGACAGACTCGTTTTTTATCGCATTGTTACATTATCTCTTAAAGTAAAGGGGTGAAAAAATCAATCAAAAACTCAATTAATATTAGAGAATATTAGAGAGGTTGCAAACCTTTTTAGTGCTCTTATGATTACTAGTGTTCACCTTAATTTATTAATGAATGATATTTTTCTATTCTATTTTAACTTATGGAGATTTCATACAACTCATATTTGATACAAATAGAAAATTCACTCAGAAGATTAATTTGGTTCTTTTATAATGTATCGTAAAAACACGAAACTATTTTTTTTAATGGTTAACAATGCTAAAAGTGGCTTTGTTACAAGACAAAGATTTTTTGCCATTTGTTTCTTAATGTGTCAAATATTAAATAGATGCATAAATAACACAATGTTATGAATAGCAGCCAATTACTATGTCATAATTCATTTATATTTGATAAAACATGCACGTGTGACACAAATATCATAACTAAATAGGATGCTGTTAAATAACGCTCCATTCGTCGGCTAACTGCAAGAAGTCATTATGTGACCAAAACAAAATGTTGAGAAATCAGTTAATGAACTTTTTCAACTTTAATAACAATAACTTTATTAATACGATAGTTACAAAGAAAAAAAACGTAGTGGCGTAATATTATATAAAGTTTACTTAAAATTATCAAGAACTATATTTTTAACACGGAGCGTTTTTTTTTAAAGCTAAAAAACAAAGTTCATGACTTCTTTCTTTCCACAACCATGTTATTACTAATTTGCAATTAATGATTTCTGAACTTTGATTTGAAAAATTAAATATGAGCTTTGTTTATAAAAGAATATCATTTAAAGTTGCGGCACAAAACTCAATGTAGTTTTTAATATGATATAAAATAAAAAATCTTGACAAATACCATTTTTGAGTAACAATTTCGCTTATATTGCTACCCAAGCCTTTACCTGTAAATGACACTACTTCAGTTACAGGTAAGAATGTCAACATTACGTTGAATTTGTATTATTTACTTACCCAATACATATTTTTTTATTTATTATAAATTATCAGCCTTCATATTAATACAAATGTGTTTTATGAACTAAATAAGACAATTATTTTGTAATAAAAATGACATTAATATTTGTCAAAAATAATAATATACAAAATAATCCTGTTTTTAGTATTTGAACCACTATAAAAAAAGTATTACAGTAATATTTGTTCAAATAATCAGTCTTAAAGTAAATTCTTGAAAACTACTACTGCTCTCCTGAAATAAGCTGACGATCCGGCATCGAGGAGTCACGTTTAACTGTTTCGGTTCTCATAGATTTTTTCAACGCTTTAAACGTCGGACCATGGTATTCTCTTAGCCATCCTTTCTCACTTATATTAATGACTTACGAGTCTTATCAAGGGCTTTAAGCTGATTCTTATCTTATCTCTGTGGCCGTCAGCAGGCTTTACGTCTTGGCCAAACCTTCTCAGACTATACCAATTTGTCAGCTGGTGTGCTGCAGGGAGGAATTTATATCAGGCCCTTTTATTTTCGGTATCCATAAACATTCTCACCTCTCATTCTTATCTTTATTATTCTATCAGCTCTGACGACGCTCTATGCTGACGACCGTGCTGACGACCTTCAATTATACCCTCATGCTTCAAAAATTTATTATGTCGTTTGACAGCTTAAAGACGATTTGCGTAAAATTTGCGTTTGATCTTTACTCTTTTGAACTTTGGAATAAAAGTGATTTCTATAAATTGTCAAACTATTATCATCGGTAGCCCTGGCCAGCTCCACGGACTAGATTTATCGTCTATTCTACCTAAGGCGTCAAAAATCTGGGACTTTTTATTGACAGCATTTTTTAGTTAGTTAGCAGTTGTAATTTGCTTAAATAATTGTTTTTTTTCTCTTCTTGCAGCAACTGTATACCTAATTTCTGTTTGGCCTTAGGGTTGACTGGTAGATAATGTTTTTTGCATTAAGGCCACCCATTGTACTTTGCACATTTTTTATTGTGCAAGAAAGCGGAAATAAAAATAAAATGTTTTAACAGAACTGATTATGCAAGATAATGAATTTTAGCCAGTTGTTAAACACAATGATGTCAAACAAACTGATCCTGAAGATGTCATTAAATACCCTTAGTGATTTTTTTCATTAGCAAATATGGAACAAACATACGTTTCTTCATCGCCAAAAATCATTAGTGTTGGTTAATGAATTTTAACCTAATCGAAAAACGGATTATGGAAGTTAATGACTTAACGTGTTGGGTTAACGTCTAAATTTGAATAGTTAGAAGAACGTGAGTTTTTGCATTACATGAAACTCATACAGGAGATTCCCGTAGTACTTTTACTGCACTTAATGACTTTTTGCAAATAATGACTTCTTGCAGTAAGCCGACGCATTGATCAAGTGGTATAAGTAGGTACTAGACCAAGATCTCGGGGTCCTGGATTCGACTCCCAAGTTCGAGTAACAGGACGCAACATTTCGAATTTTTAAACATTGCTGGGGTTAATGATCATCAATCCGCTTATACACCATCATTGTTGTGGTAAATTGAATTCAATGATGGAGGTCTTTACCATACCCATCATTGCTGTGATAAAATGAATTCAATGATAAAGGTCTTTGCCCTGTAGTGGGATGATTATAAGACGTTACGGTTTTTTATCACTTTACAAAAATGTTCATATAAAAGACTTTCATGTTTGAAATAATTTGAAAAGAAAATGAGTCGGCTTTGCAAAATGCATCTTAGTTGTGTTTCATTTGCCAATTTTTGGCGGGCCGAAAGGGTCGACCAAGAAAAAAGATTATGCTCAGTCACTCTGAAGATTAGCGGAAGGGATTTAAGAAAAGAGGATTTCTAGAAGGATCGCCTATTATAAGAAATAATAATGGAAATATTGCCGTCTTAGTTTTATAATCAGGTTTTGTAAAGTGAGAAA
The DNA here is from genome assembly GCA_949315895.1 of Anania crocealis. NCBI lineage: Eukaryota > Metazoa > Arthropoda > Insecta > Lepidoptera > Crambidae > Anania > Anania crocealis. Next base: position 8,688,521 of record OX438856.1, read on the forward strand.
TAAAATGATTGAAGTAATTTTCATTATTCTTACTAAGTTATAATTGATCTATTGATTGCTTCCATTATAGTCTTACTGCAACTGCTAAACTTTATACCAAGGTTACTAGATAGATAGCAAATAGACATACCTACCAACAATAACGAGGAATAATCGTTTTCCTTTTAAATAAATGCCCTTGCTAGCATGTCCTTTATAACACCTAAAAACGCCAGTTCCAGGTCAAAACCGTCACGATAAGAGTAACACCTTTCAGTGCAGAATTTACTTGACCCTATTATAGTATCTACATCACCCCATAATCCAGACACATTTGTACTAGCCTGCACTGATTATCCGTAATATCCGCAGCCCAATGATCCGCGGCCGATGTAAGCACCACTATTAATAATGCCATACCTGCCACGATAGCATAAGTGCTGCTCAAATTTACCCGATCCTAGCAATATTTCAAGTTATACGTACTTGACGAACTTATATTAGACATAACCATCGTAGGGACGGGACGTAAACCTCGTCGATGAAAACGTTATTGATGAACGTTTAAAAGACTTTTAGAAATGATGCTATTGCAGTGGACTCACCTAAACGCATTTAGACGATTTTAGACTACTTCAATATAGATGCTTGGAAAATCAGTTTTGAAACCAGTATTCTGTTTGAATTTTTTTGACCCAATTTACGCCTTAATGGATTGTCAGCTGGAGATTCGATAATAGTCTTATTTATAAAATTACGCCGGGTCTCGTTTTATTAGATCTCTGTCAGTGCCAATAAATGCTCATTGATTAATGGAACGGAGGCAAGCTTTCTCGCCGATAGTATCAAAATTTATTTTTACGTATTTCCTACGAATTTGAGTCGATATAAATTTAGCTACAACTTCTCTATGATAATCAAAGACCTATATGCATCAAAATTTAATATGACATAACTAAACACGTACGTTTTATAAATATTTAGTCGATATTATGAAAATAATGTTAAATAACAAGGCAGCTGCGTTAGCTAATGCATATGGCAGCGTCGCGGCCGCATGGACAATTGGAAAACTATGTCAGTGTGAACAGTTGTTGTGTTTACGTCACAAATTACGCTCTACGGTACAAGCAAACGTACTACTAGGTTCAAGGGGAGCCGGAATGATCGCCGTCTCGTTCCTTCTCTATTTATAGTTCTATACGTCTATTTAGCTGCTGGCTCTCAGTGCAGAAAAGACCCGAGTCCGAAACGTGTCTCCCACTTCCTCCGAGAAGACCGCGGTTGGGGAAACCACGCGAATCAAATGACCTAGTGTGGTCCGAGCGACCGTCATAATCTGGGGCAAATAAACTAATGAGTTTAGTGCAATTACCCGCAATCGGTACACGCGAACTTATGCAACATAATTTTCAACATAAACGCTCGCTTTACAGCATGATGTTCAGCAAACTCGTTATAGTGTGTGAAAGTGATCGGTCGTCTCAAATGAAACAGTGTTATCCATATTACGTTATTTTTGGTTGAAAAACAAAATTGACATTGGTGCTATTTTAGTGTGAATGCCGGTGGATTGTTTCGTCTGGCATGATGCCAGAATTCATAGGAACAGCTGACTGTAAACAAACAAATTAGTGATAATCGACAATAACGATGCTTGAACGAATATCACTTCGACCTTACGACACTAATCTGGAGAAGATATGACAAAAAAAGCTGAAGATGGCGGAGAAAGGAGACTCTAGCGATAGCGAAGGCCCTATAATAGACGACAACATAATACGAATTCAATTGAGAAAGCCCTGTCAAAGGAAATGGGAGCTGCGGACGCGAAATCACTCCCAAGGGGTAAAATTTCCGACAATACAACTTTTTGATTCCGATGGAAACCTTCTCGTTGAAACAAATGACGATAACATATCTATAAAAAGTTCCGATTATGACGAACGTGGTTTAAAAACGAGCCAGTCACTGCGGGATTTTAAACATTTTATCGGGAAAAATGCTGCCAAAAAACGAAATAGTATTTCATGTGGCAAAGTGTATACTCGTGTATACAAGAGTGCTTCGGTATTAAGTGGTTCCACAGACGTTGGTGTTAAAAGTTACGTCATACGAGATGGCACCAGCGTTGTAAACATTCCAAATAAACTCACATTAAACAACAACTTAACTAATTTGCAGGCAAACAGTTTAGAGACAACTCCCTATCAGTCTGAAGGTTTTAGTGATATAAGCAGTTACAAAAGTTCCGACAATGAAATTCACGACAGCCAAGAACGACCATGTGAAATAAATAACGACATGTTGTGCCAAAACGGTGCAATCTTATGTATAAGTTCAAATCATGCATCTATCTCTTCTCTGAGCGAAGTGAATCAATCAGCAAATGTAGTGTCACTGGATAAAGAAAATGGATTGTGTGAAATTGGTTTACATAAATCACGATCATTCAATGACAGTGCGTTGAAAGATGCGAGCGAATCCGTGGGCGTTACATTATCGCGCTCCAAGTCTGGAGTGACGTACACTCCTCCACACAATAAGGTATCTTTTCTCAACACTTACTTAAAAAGCTTACCCGCTAGAATGAACTCTAATCCAGATTGGTTTACTTTGCACCGGCGAACAATTGTAGATCGGCAGAATTCCCAAGCGCCAGCGAGACGCCGGGAATTGCCTAAAATCTCTTTGGGAAAAATCCCCCGCTGTAAAATGGGCGATAACACCTCGGACAATGAGTTCATTAATATTCCAACGGACGTCGCCGCAGACTGTGAAATGAAAAAGCGCTTGAAAATGTATAGACGTGGCCTATCGGAAATCGAGACGAGGCAACGAAATTTGAGTTTATTTACAAAAAAACGGAGACATTCAGAGAGTGGCATGACGAGGGCAGGCCTCACTTCGTCCTCGGAAAGTGTGGACGAAGCCGACGTAGTACTTAACCGTTTGAAGAGGAGGATACTCAAGAACAAGCTAAGAGAGAAAAGACGGAGCCTTGGGGAGAAATTTCAATTCAGTGAGTATCATTTTACTTAATTGGCGGAGAATTCAGTAAAGGATATTTGGCTATTTCAAATAAACAGATTAGTTTTAAATGTTTGTGACTGTGTCTAAACAGCCTGGAAAAAATACTTTGAGATTGCAAGAATCGCATAAATTGGTTTATGGTGAGACTTTTTGCACGAGTTTTGTAAGAGTATGACTTTTGTTATTGTTAGATTTTGTTTTATTTATTTCAAAACTTTTCGCCCTCCCCTAATTGTAATTTCCTACCTGTCTTCTACCCGATAATTGTACGCGTAGAAATTTGAATTTGATATTATCCAAGTAGCCTTAGGTACCCATATTTTCCAGCTCATAATCTATATCCATGCTGAATTTCGTCCCTCTCCGTTCAGCCGTTCTGGCCTGATTCAATAACAAACATCCATCCAAACTCTTGCATAATAATTTAGTAAGAAGTAAGCTTGAGTAGTCTATGGAAGTTTCGCGAGCTTAGGAGTAAGTTCGGTAATTATTCAAGCAAATATAATGTGAAAGTCAGAAAATATCTTTGACTAAAGAAATTAACGATATTAATATACAAGCGTAGAATCCATCAATCGCTAATAGAGTACTTAATTTGTTATTTTGATAAATCCCAGTGCTACAACCCCATGGCAACTCGAAAGGTCCGCATTAAATTACATGAGAAATCCCTTTTCCTACGGATACCTTTACAAAATCCACCCCGGCTCTCACTACATTCGCGTTAATATTCGTAGAGGTGTATTCACAATATCACAAATGGGCAGAAATAGAACGTCATAAATTTCCGGTTTTACGTCTGTGCCATATTCATTTTCACAGAGAAAAATGTTATTAGCAAAATAAGCTGTATTTTTTATGGGTAAACGATAAGAATGGACTACTGGGAATAACATTTTGACTATTTTACAAAGATATATATAGGTAAACATATAAAACTAATAGACGAATCAGACGATGATGATAGTACATGGTACAACTATAATAAATAAAATACAAATAAATTTATAATTCTGGACAGACCTTTTTTAGACTTCCTGCGATTATTTTTTTAGCATAGATAAAAAAACTTAATGGTTAGAGGATAGAAATTCAGTTAAATTATTGCGCTCCGAGCAAATTTTTAAGTTACGATTTTCAAACCTGAAACGCCATCTGTGTCGCTTTATAAGAAACACTAAGTTGCAATGACTCTCGAGCCTACAGCAACCTTCTCTTTAGAATCATCCTGCAGCGCCTCCTTTACGATTCTGTCGGAACTAAATAAGTGAAGACACTTTTGCTTTCAGTTGTTCGAAGCTCATAGTACAGTTTGATCCATGGGGCTGTGGATAGTGGGTAAACTCGGGGATTCGCTACGGCGATATCAGCGCTATCACACTGAATATAAATTACTCTTATCGACTATTTCAAGATAATATAAATATTATTTAGTTGGGTTTCCAAACAGCTCTAAAAATATTTTATTTATTTATTTCCCCTCTTTTGCCTGTGACATATTCTGTTGAACCCATTGATTACTTATTATAAAAAAATCTATATAATATCAATTTATACATATTCAAATTCAATGGTAGAACCATAAAAAGAGTACATTACCTACCTAAAGAAGATAAATCTCGATAACACGATTAAGGATAACTTTGCTCTACTAATTTTACAAAAATAATAAATAAATACCAATGTTACAAAACACACACAAAATTTATAACAGGAATAAGTGCCGAACGCTCATACATTCAGTTGATAAGGTAAAAAAAAAGTAAACGCGTTTTTTTATACATTATTGCATTGGCTTTTGCCGGCGTCTTTGTAAGCTTGCAGTTTAGAATCATTTAATGAAGACTTCATTTTACATAAAATCTTCTCCAATACATAGGTAAAAACTGCAATCAATTACAAGCAGTATTTTTGCATGATACGCATGCAAACTTACATAAAAACAGACACAAATTCTAAAAACTGTTTTTGGCTCCTGTCACTCTACTGGCCGCTCTTCACGTTGGCCTACATAGAGGCAAATATTTATGGGTGATAATACCACAGAACATAAAAATATGTTCTGTGGATAACACGACAGAACATTTCTATGTTCTATGGGCCTTTGGCCATCATGTAGACGGGTGCCTGTCCTTATTTTGGTATGTATCGGAATGATGGCCCACAAATTTGCGGTTTTTAAACATTAAAAAGACTTCCGTATTAATATTTTAACAATATATGTATACAAACATCGAAACACATTCGTTTTAAAAATACTTTAATAAAGCTGAAATAGAGAGGTCAGACGAAGTCTTTGCCATTGTAAACTATCAATAAAATAAAATAAAATATCTTTATTTTCAATGTATGAGTATATTTGTAGTGTTCGCCTAAAAACTATACCTAATATCTAGCTACTTAACCTTGATCTCACATAAAGTGATTTGAGTACGTTGTACTCTGTCATGTTCGTATCGTATGAAAATAAATAATAGGTACATGAATAATGAAATTATATAACTGAAAACCTAGGGCTGCCTCCCCTCGCGAATTTGACCCGGGTCTACGGGTTTGAATAGTATTTATCCGGGCTATAGAACGGAAATCGATATCTCCGGGACGGAACGCTTAGTAAACGACTGAGAAATGAATTGAAAAAAAATGATTTCTTTCAATTTTGGCCACAACTTTTGGAATCGCAATTCTTATTTTTTTATATCTCATTTCTATTTGTTGTTGAACTGTTTTGTTCGAACTGCAAATTCAAATAGCTTTAGCAGTTTGAACTACTGCTTTTTCAGGCGAGCTACAGACAGACAGAGACAATTCTTATTATCGAGGAAGTCAACGAAATTCAAAAGTTTCCAAAATAGTATAGTTTTCTTGCAATTATAAATAATGCTTCTTCGCGTTAGTCGCGCACTATTATCATTATTAGGATTATAGCAGTTGAGTTTCTAGTAAAAACGATTTCTGGAAAAACGGGATATATTGCACTTGTTCTCGTTGCATTATTAGATATATAAATAAATGTAGACAACTTCACGTACATTACCTAACAAAGCACTTATTTTTGTTGAAATGCCACAAATACCTAGAGTTATTTGATGCGGGATTTATACCATGTACCTTATTTATTATGAGTTTCCGATATTTCGGCACTGTTTTAAGCGCCATGATCACAGGAGAACATGAACTCTAGTGATAGTGACCATGAAAGCTTAAATCAGTTTAACACAAATACCTAGTCGATATTATTTAAAAATCTACTTTGACCCGTCCGGGAATCGACCCTAGGCCCTCGGACCTGGCGACACCTTAACGTCGTCACAGATAAGAATTGTTCTTTCTACGTACAAGTGGCAGATATTCCCAATTGTATGCCCGCCAGAATGATGAAATGAGAATCGGCTGCCCATGTGATTTTAGAATGCACAGGGGTAGCCACCCACCGGGCATCTATCCTCGGCGCACCGAGTTCCCTTTCAGAAGCCTGTGAACGTCCTAAAAGACTTCTGTGCTTCTGGAAGGAGTTGGGATGGTTGGACTAACCACCCTAATCCCCCCCTACGCATAATGGGCCAAGTTGAGCCTAAATGCGGAAAAGGGAGCCCGTTACCAATACCAAAAAAAAGCACCGCCAGACATCGCTGCCTCGATTGCCATACAAATTCAGGTTTAAAAGTTAATTTACCTGAATTTATGTAGGTCTTTTTAATGAATCGCCGCAGTGCCGTGTGTGCCAGTAAAAACTATAACAGCCCCACTCCTTCTCGTCCTACGGCTGTCGTAAGAAGCGACGGAAGGAATAAGATGGGCTTCTCTTTACTATTGGCGAAACTGCGATAGCCAATCCGCCTGCCCAGATGGCGATTATGGTAAAAAAAACCTTTTCTGGTCTTATTTTAGGTTTAGCTTTTGATTATGATGAATTTCCTCTCATATAAAAAACAAGTATTGAGAATATTTCATCATCATTTTAGCCAAACGACGACCACAGCTGGACACAAGCTTTCCACAACGATCGGCCCCGTGCCACCCACATCCAACGGTTTTCCGTGATCTCCACCAGATCGTCGATCCACCTGGTGACCGTGGTCGCCATTACAGAATCTTTCTATTTTTATTTCATGGCATAATTGGTTCTTCTTATTCTGTTTCCCACCAACTGCCACTTTAGCTCCACAATTCTTCGAGCGATGTTGGTTTTCTTAGTTCTCCTACAGATTTGCTCACTTCTGATTCTATCACGCTGGGAAATACCAAGCATTGCTCTCTGTCATCATTACTGGCACCATGCACTGGTGAAAGACATTCAAACACTGTAAGACATTGTAATTTGGTTACGAAGATTTTTCGTAACTTCCCAAACACTACATCTTGAGACATTGTAATTCGGTTACGAAGATTTTTCGTAACTTCCCAAACACTACATCTGCATTGGATTGTCCGAGAGATCTCTTTCTCGAAATTGAACTCACCTAGCTGTACGTTGATTCCCAATATAAACAGGAGCGAGTACGACATGGGTATTAAACATAATTTTCGTTTTTTCCTTGTTCATATTAAGCCCCACTCTTTTAGAAATGTAGTGTCGGGTCTTCCAAGGTCTCAGCTATAAGAACTATAATCATCAGCAAAGCGAAGGTGTGCCAGACAACTCATCATTAATTCTGATGCCAAATCCTTTCCAATCCAGAAGCCTAAAATCATTCTCCATCGCAGCATTGAACAGTTTTAGAGATATAACATCTCACTGTATCACGCCACTCTGTAGTTGTATAGGATTAGAGCTCTGGGTCTATAATCGGCCAGGGTGGTTATACTCTTCGGTATTTTGTATAACTTACCGCAGTATATGTATGTGGTATATTGTGCTAAAACTTTTTCTAAAACAGCTTATTCGGCAGGTTGGGATTTATCAAACCTGAAAGCGAGACGATTTTTGATAACTCTTGAAAACAGCTTATAGACATGGGTCAGAAGCGAGATCAGTCGATAATTTTTTGTAAGTGTCTTATCAACCTTATTAAAGAAAAGAACAATCTCGCCTCCGTTCTATGCATTCGGCGTAGAGTATATTTAAAAAATATATATATATTTAAAGTGAATACACTACAAATGTTAATATTAGACATATCCAGTTGAGTCATATATTATATTTGCGTCGTCTAGCGAATCGAAGCTAACAAAATTTGAAATGCAATAAAAATTAAGATCTCTCTCCGCGGCCAACTCAGATGAATCATGATCGTAAAAGGAAATGAAGTAAACAATTTGTGTGAATAGATGAGCGAGCTTCTGATATCTGTATGAACATCACTATTATTGTGTTGTTTGAAAGTAAGATTCAACAAGATAATTCACTTAGTATGGTCTAAAATGATCCCACTGCAGGGCATCATTGAATTCAAGTTACCACAGCGATGATGGGTTCAGGCGTAATCACCACGCTTTCCAAAGTGGGTCTGTGATTACAAACCCGAGCAATGTTCGAGAATTTGAAACTCTTGTTACCCGACCCAGGAATCGAACCCAGGACCCAGTTATCTTGGCCCGGCACTTAAACCACTAAGTCACCAGGACATTGGTCACTTGCTTCTGTAGAACTGTTGATTTTTGACGATCTCCGTGGTGGAGTGGCGTACACAACGGTCTTCAAGGTGTTGCTTGCACCGAGGTCCTGAGTCTGAGTATTTAAATAGTAAGGTACTACAAATATGAGTATCTATTTGTGGCAAGGTGGTTGTTAACATCCAATAGTCGCTATTTGACGTTGTTCTAGATTTCTACAAAAAAACTGCTTTAAATAGTTACTAACTTTATGATCAGAGCAATGTATTTTATGCTGTCCACATCAATGATATAATAACATTGGTCCACATTTATTTATTTGTCTAGCTTCTGCCTTAAAGTGACATGCTTGCTAACTGGGATTTAATTCCGAGGTAGGTCCTACTACACTTCGAAGGCTCAATCTACTTTCAAAACAGGCAAAACCAAACCAATTAATATCACGGCTACAATTTCATATCATCAATTCATCATTTATTTTCTGTCTATCTATAAATAAAAATGAATCACCGAAATGTATGCAGGACCAACAACCATATTAACTTCACATCGACTGCATTAAATTGGATAAAGATATAGTTTTTTTGCTTGCAATGGTCAGGAAAAAGTTTGTATAGATCTAGAATTTTTTTTTTGATAATTGTATGGAAAAAACACAACCGGAACCGATTGCGGTGCACGGCGCGGCGCCGTCCTCTAAGTTGTTCAAAAATATAATAAAAATATACCTTGGGCAGACATTGCAGTTAGTTAGAAACAACTTTGAGGATGAGGTGAACAGAATTCAGTTGAGTTAAAACTACGTCGAGACTTCTCATCTTCGATCCCACAATGCCTCAAGACGAAAGTCTTCAAAAAGTGCATCCTACCCGTCATGACATACGGAGCCGAAGTTCAAAGTCGCTCAGCGGGCTGTGGAAAGAGCTATGCTCGGAGTTTCTCTTAGGGATAAAATCATAAATGAGGTGATCCGGCAGAGAACTAAAGTTACCGACATAGCCCACCGGATTAGCAAGCTGAAGGGTCAGTGGGCTGGCCATATTAGCTGCAGAACCGACAACCACTGGGTTAACGAGTTCTTGAGTGGAGACCACGTCTCGGCAAACGTAGTGTAGGACGCCCTCAGGCCAGGTGGAGTGATGATTTGCGCAAGATGGCTGGCAGGAGCTGGATGCAAAAATCCGAGGATCGACCCAAGTTGCGCGCAACTGGAGAGGCCTATGTCCAGCATTCGACTGCGATATGCTGATGATGATGATGATGGAAAAAAACTGCTTCAGAAATATTTACATGAAACGTGTCAAGGGTAAACATGGTCATAAATAGATCATTTGCGGGCATAATCTTCATTAGCAAACCAGTGCAAAGCCGGGATGGCTATTTATTAATAAAGATAATGTAAATGATGATTCAGCTAACGCTAAATCAAATTAATCTCACTTCCAAAGCCTCAAAGAATCACATTATCAACATCGCGAACGTCTACAGTGAACTTTTTGCATGTGACTCCATAAATCTAAGTAATGAATTCCTTTCTTCATACGCCCTCGAAGACGAAATCCGACGAAAAAAGTGACTTTCTCGAAACCCACGGATTCCTGGCACGCAGCCAGTATCTGCAGCTTACAGCTTATCTGCACTTTTGCACATCCCAACTTTACAATAACGCTGTATTGTACGGTTTTGTTCAACTTTTATCGACAAACTTTAGCTGTAATCATAAATCGAGTTTAATCCGAAGTCAAGGCCGCAGGAATTCCGCAATTTCGCGCGCCGGCGCCCTTATTATGTAAGCAGAACGCGATCAACGCGATCGGTCGCGCCACAATCGCTGTCAAAGTCAACCAGTTCTTAAGAACGTTGCAAGTTGGAGGTTGGAGATTGTCTTGGGACTGGTGGCTATCGCGTTGGTAATAAAACGCCCACTGTCCCGTTAGTACCGGACACAAAGGCGGAAGAAACGTTCGAAAACCACGATGGATGACGCGTGGTCAAGCTTAAGACATTTCTTTTAGTATTGGAGCGGCTCAAAAACAGAAACACATGATTCGGTGGGTGCGCACAGGCGGCGCGCGCAAGTCAATATCCTCCCACCCCAGCGACGCCGCCATGACGCTATTCCTTTTGTGACGGGGCGGCTAAGTGCATAAGTCTGCTTTTGTTCTTTTTTTTTGTTTGCTTAAGTCGTGGTTGGATATTGGATAAGTTGATAAAATCGTGTTTCAGATTTATTAAGAAGCAAAAAAAAATACGCTCAATGTTACAATTTAATAATTTTAAATCTAATTATTGATTTGGTTAGTTCAAAGGTTGAAAAAAAAGTAAATGTACATTATATTGATCCTATTTAAAAAAAAAAGGAAATATACTTTTATTATATTTAAACAGTTATAATATACAACTAGAATAAAATGTAATAAAAAATTATACGTAACCTTAAGCAGTAAGCGATTTAAATGAAATTCAAACAAAATTATTTTTAAGGATTTAGTTATAATAAAATTGTCACAACTCAAAAACGAATTGAACAATGCTACTTACGCAGCTATACGCTGAAGCCCAACTTAGTTATGAGTTCGTCCGCCAGAGCGCCAGCGTTCACGGACCAGCTGGCTGGTTTGACAGTAGTCCGTGCACGTCGACCGGTTTGAGTGCCTCGACGCGATCGCCCGGCCGGCGAATTCACGTGCTGTCAAATAACCATCAATTGTAACCTCCGACACATCACAACTTTTAAACCAAAGTTCAAAAATGTCTGTCGTAAATCGGAACGCGGCGAACTTCTCAAACATTGTTTTGTTTTATTAAATTGCTAAATTCCACTGTGTTGCTTGTGTGAAAACTAATAGTATTGTGTACGTGCGAGAACCGTTCTGTGGTATTTTTGTTGAGTTTGATTTTGAAATTTGGACCACTGTGCGCTTAACGAAGAAGTACAACTTTATTGCCAACGAAAACAAGTAAGTAGGTCTCACATAAATGATAGAAGCAAATTTAAAGAAAGAAAGCTTTGAGAATCAACATCTTATTGGTACTTACCTAACATTCAAAATACTTGTAGGATAAGCGCATTCCTGCAGGGTAATAATAGCAAGACCACAATACTTGATCCTTTAGGATGTGGTAATTTGTTTTACATTCGGCCAGTAAGCATTTACATCCATAAAATGTTCTCTTTATATTTTTTTAAGATCAGAGGATCAGAGCAATATTTCGATTGTTATACTGCACAATAATTAAAGATGTCTATTAGCCTTTGTCCAGCCGTGGAGATCGTGATTATTATGACAAATATTCAAATATTTTAAAGCCAAATATTATAAATAAATAAATATTTCAGACATGCCACACTGGGCCACACAGAGCCATCTAGTCCCAAATTAAGCTACTATTAAGTACCCTGTCGTATGGGGTACTAGACAACCGGTAAACTTACTTATTTTTTTTTTGTAAATAAATACTTATAATACATAGAAAACACCCAGACCAGTACAAACAGACATGTTCACGCACACAAATATTTGTACTGTGGATCGAACCCGCGACCCATGGCTCAGAAGCAGTGTTTACTACCGCTGATCCAAATGGTCGTCGAAGTATTAGCCAAGCATTGTTGAATTCCAGACATAACTTATTTGAAGATCATGAAAAACTGTAGTTCAGATAATATTGTTTTTGTTACTTTATAATATTGATGTTGAGAACTTTGCACGAAACTTTATTCGTAGTTTTGTTCTTCTTGACTATAAAAATTTGTCGGAACTAGTTATTTTACTATTGAATTGAATAGGTAAATAAAGTTGGAAACAGTTATTTCGCCACCCGTGATACAAGGTCCGTTCCAATTCCTACAACTAGGTAAGTAGGTACTGTTACAATTTCTCTATACGAGTAAATACATTACCTGAACCATCGTATTAATGTAACTTGAAGCAACATATTATTAAGTCCTGTGATATATTTTACAAGATTACACATTTATCTTCGGAAACATTGACTTGCTGGTGACATAGGTTTCCTCACCCTTTTCAGTAGTTAAAAAATGATTCTGTATCCAGACATTTTTTATAATTATGTAAAGACGTAATATACTGATTTAAACTTTCATGGTCACTATCCCTATGGTTCTCCCGTGATCATGGCGCTTGCAACAGTGCCGAAATATCGGAAACTCATAATAAATAAGGTACATGGTATAAACCCCGAATTAAATAACTCTAGTATGTAAAGACGTTCGAGTGCAGATTTTAACTAGGTACCTACCTAACTTCCTGATCATCACTTGTGCTAAGCTACTTGGTTACCTACTTTGAAAAATATTATTTTAAAGATAAAATATAATTATCTACGTGTGTACAGGATAAACAAAGTTGACATTTAGGTAGGTACGTAGGAATGAATTAAATAAATATAATATAGTCATTGCATGTAATCTATCTAATATTAGGTATTTGCGGTCGAACTCCGCACAAACAGCTCGACCACGAAAAATATAGGTCTGAGAATCGAGACAAACTTCTTAACGTTCCATGGATTCACCGTGCGGGTGCCGGGTCCATCGTGTGGCAGAAAGAGAAACTCCGAGTAGCTCCCGGTACTTGTGTCACGGGTATAGGTTTAAGGGGCCCCTTTCTGACGTACATCAACATTCACCTTCACTACTCGTGTTCCTCTCCCTGCCCATCCAAATCTGGTTCGAATCTGCTGATGCAGCTTTAGACACTCGCTCTAGTATAGAACTTACTGCAGTTCTGGCCAAACCAAGGTTTTTCAACAGGTTATAGAGAGATTTTTCTGGTATACCTCTCGTTCCTACTTCTATAGCATATAGACCAACTAACTACATAACCGTTTTTCGATAATTCATTTAGGTGATCACAATATTTGTTTTCTTTCATTGCGTGCGACTATTTTTGTTTCCGGAAAAATCCCGGTTCCTGTGGGATAGTTTCAAATTCAAAATTCTACGCATACGAAGACGCGGGCAACAGCTAGTAGATGGGTATGGGTAGGTATACAAATAATAGTAATTAAGTAAAAAAAAAGAAACTTTATATGTACACACAATAGTGTAATTATAAATCATGAATGTGGCGATGAACTTGTGTCGGTTAGGTAGGAGGTACTTACACCGTTACCTCATCAGGTTCTATTATAATCAAAATAAAGAATTGGCAGTTGACAAGAGGATACATCTCAAAGGTGACAGATCTCAAAAGCAAAACCGAGACAGAGCATCTTACTATCGATAAAACTTTGTTTTGTTCCAAAAATTTAAGTATAACCAGCAGGACTGACATATTGGCATTTGTCATGTCATAGAAAAAAAAACAAGGCACAAATTATAAGTAGATAATACATGTCCGGTCTACATTATAAGCAGCAGGTGTTTGTTTGTTGTTGCTTCAAGAGTAAAAGTGCTCGTAATAATATGTCGGCAGCCAGTTTTATATCTACTATGATAGATGATAGAGAACAAACGGTGTTATGTTAATGCGATAGATACAATTACAAAATAACGACAAAAATTATAAGAATGAAGAACTGCAAAAAATAAAGGAAAAAAATGCCTTGTGTTCGGAACATTTTGTTTCAGGTTTTCATAACGTCAATCTTCAGGTCACTAGTATTTTCAAGTAGGTATACTAGAAACGTATTAGATATTCATAGTAAAAAATCCGAAATCTTCATTATTTTACGGTCTAAGATGCTTGGGTATTGTTGGGGACCCAAAAAACACCTCACAACAACTTTCTCGGCAGGAATCGCCTATTTCCCTAAAAGGTTAACAAATGTTCGACGTATAAGGCTATCCTAGGGGGTCAAAGGGTCGACCCTTTTCGGTCTTGCTAAATCCCTTTAACCTTAGCCTACTTAACATTTTGCCAAGCAACGCGCAACCAAGCATGCTTCTTATAAGTAGCTCAGAGCATCATAAAATAGGTCAATACCAACAAATCGTCTGCTCCCGATCACAGCATAACTAATTTGCCTTTTTATTTTGACCTAAATTTTATTATTCTACTAAAACCAAGTTGAAAAAATGCTGCTGGATTTCAATGACAGGTGTCATAATTCCAATCTTGTTTCCAGTTGCGACATTTCAAATGTAGTAAGAGTAGTTTTCTGAAACTCTGGATGATCTTAGGGATCGGTAAAATCAAGTTAAATTTTGAAACTCGATGATTATACTATCTAAAACTTCATTCATTCTTGGTAATACGAGGTAATAATTGGCAACTGCGAGACTAATATCTAGCCTTTAATCATGCTATTTAAATGGGAAAATATATGAGAAAATTGCGAACCTAATAAAAATTCCGGCTGCTCTCAATAAAATTTCTTTGATTAATTCCAACATGAATGGCAATTTCATTTCTCCCAAATTGGTGGACACTTGTTATTATGAGTTACAATAAATTCATGGTCGGACTTTGGGTTTTTAGCCAAATACCAAATAACAAGATACATGTATCGAAGAATTACGGTCTAACATGTAGACAAGCTGCTCACTTAGGTCAGCATACCGCCAAAGAAAGATTTAGGAATATGTCATTATAACAGACATCTACGATGCTATATTAAACAATGCCCTTACCATTTACCCAAAAGCGGATAACCTAGAATGCTGTTTAGACTGATTAAAGGTGCTGTAAGATTACTATGAAAAATGTTAATATAGACTCCATGTAACATATATACTGATTTAAACTTTAATTGTCACTATCATACATAGGAGTTACTTATTTGGAGATTTTTACCATTTATCATGTTTTTTTATGTTTCCGTTATTTCGGCTCTGAGCTCTATTGCAAGCGCCATGATCGCGGTAGAACTAAGTTCAACAGAACAGAACAGAAGAACAGTGCCGAATAATCGGAAACACATAACAAAGAAGGTACCTAACACTATCCCATAAACAAAGAAATTATCGCCCATTTGAAAAAAACACAATTGCTAAAAACAGCTATATTCACATAGTGTCAAGGATCAATTGTTATACCATTCCTCAAGCGAGAGCAGCAAATAGCAGCTAAGCCGCCTCTCAGATCAATAGGCCTAGAAAATCAACACAATCGGTTTATATGCAGTTTCCGAATCGAACAACGCGAATAATCCCTTGAGAGAGAGCGTCGGTTCCACCGAATAAGTTGACTGAAGTAAGTCGTACCAGAAATCAAATTAACACAAATGGATTGTGGTTTAAGTAATAGCGAACTTGTTAAATTCATAGGGGATGCCCTTTAGTTTTTTACAAGTTTATTAGCAGCAGTTGTGTTTTATTAACTTGTTTGGGTTATCTGTAAAGAAGTTTATTTTTCTTGCTAAGCTTTTGCCATGGCATTATTTTTTTGGGGAAATTCATGCCACCCGTCAGTTGTGCCGAGAGTTTAGTGAGCTGATCAGATCAGCCCTCTTAACTAAAGAAGAGCAGTTTTTGTGATGAGCACAATCCATGTAATAAGCTAGTACTTGTTCCTAAGTCAGAAAAGTTGTGTTATCAGGTATTTTTTATGTTTATTAAAGGAGAATAATTAAACTTTTGAAGCCTAATTTAAGGTGGTGAATGAAAATCATCTTCTAAATTAAATTAATTTTCAAACCCATCGTTAGTAATTAGACAAATCAGTGAAATCCAAAATTTCACTGATTTGTCTAATTCTAGTTCACAGTCGGTTAATAAAGTGATTGCATTGAAAGTCAAAGTAAACAACATAAACAAGTTAGTGCAATTAACACTCTGTTTTAACTGCATATCGAGTTCACAGATAGTCAAAAAGTGAAACAAACATCTGTCTTAGAAAGTTCATAGATGATTATTAGGTGCTTGAAATTAAAGGTGACTTTGGATGTATTTTTTGGTGCGTGCCCTTGTTAATCAGTTACAAACAAAATTTATTTAAATAGGCATTGCTGCTAGAATTGAATGGAAAAAAGACAGTCGGAATGTAGAACCCATGACACATTGATCAATCATAAAATTCCCATCCTTATGATCTAAAACTACGTATCTCCACTTCTTAAGTTATATTTCTGCTAGTAGCACATAATATATAAATTTTGTTTTCAGACGGACCAACTTTTTTTTGACGGTCCATGAGGCTAATACCGATCATAATTCTTTATACTATAGATAGCTCTTTACAAAACGGAACATTTTGGCAGACTTTTCCATCAGTGTGGTAGTCTTCATTCAATTAGTGAAGACAGGCAAGACACAATTATTGAAGTACTTCGTAAAAAAAAACTAAAATTTAAAGTTAAAATATTAATTAGCAGAAAACTCGCAAGTCAACGTTTAATTTGCGTCGAACGTACTCGTATATGATTAATGAATATGATTGCAAAAGGAGCATGATTGGTTATTGCATCGTTCTTCGTTAATAATCAATAACTCATAACTCAGGCATCTAAAATCCATCAGACAAACATGAAGTTTAACTGTTAAACCTTTACTGTTGTACAATATTGTTGCATTTGAACATTTTAAACGCTGTTAAAAAGTAGTCTCTCACAACTGCAGTAACATGTGTGAACGAGGCAGAAGTGCCGCATAAAAAAACTTTCCGCGTTACACGAGTTGGAACACTACCTAATGTTCACTTCATAGCGGTTTACAACAATGTGCATAAATTGGGACTATCTGAAACATCTAACTTTGCAAAATACGTCTGGGATGTCGCAGTTAACTACGAGTCAGTTTTAACGTTATTCAAAGGATTTGCATTGGTAATTTGTCAAATGTTGCTAGATTTAACCAGATATGAACAGTTCCGGAAAATTTAAGGAATATTTCAGATTGCATTACAGATGTCCAAAATTATTTTCTACCAACGAAAAAAGATAATGTTCTTGATTCGACGATTATACATCTATGTTCTGTGATTATACACGTATTGACGGTGCATAACTATTGAACATGTAGGTCGATTTCAATGTTGTTTATTTTTTGGTCAAATTGGTTAATACGGTTTTTTTTTCGGATTGATAAAATAAGAGATTTAAGGAATTGGCTTAATTCTAATTCACAAAATTTTTGGCCAAATAAATTAAAAACCATCATCATAAATTAACAACAATCATCATGCATCAACTGAAAATAATTGGTGGCTTATTTTATACGCTTTTCGTCGGTTTTTTTGTGAAAAAATGTCTTTGTTTAAAATATTCGACCACTTTCATTATATTCACACTTTATATTCACTACATACTGTCTGTC
Source organism: Anania crocealis (assembly GCA_949315895.1). Lineage (NCBI taxonomy): Eukaryota > Metazoa > Arthropoda > Insecta > Lepidoptera > Crambidae > Anania > Anania crocealis. The sequence continues at coordinate 8,706,309 of OX438856.1, forward strand.
TTGTCATCGCGCATATTTTGTGCTTGTTTCCATGGTGATAGGGTTGGTGCTCAAAAGTTTTTTGCAACAAAGATAAGCGTGTGAAATGTCACACTTTCTCGACAGTTACATTGTCGCTTTCTTTATCCACCTGTATACACATATAAATAAGACTATATTTTTAATTAAGACTCGTTTAAAGATTTTTCATTCTACCATGTTGTAATATTTTTTCTATTAAGGCTTTATGCATATTTCTATTACCGACTGATCTTACTTTATGTCAGATTTATTTTTTATTCCTTAAATATTTACTTTATTTAGTTAACAATAAGTATTTAAATTTTTTTCCCGATTCTTTCATTTTTACGTAGGATTCCCTGGTTAAGTCTCGAAGAAAGATTAAAACCACACTAAAACAACTATGACTCTTATTTAATATTAATTAAAATATTAGGTCCTTACATAATTATGAAATTGGCGTTTGTTATGAGAGGAAAGTCAAATTTTTTTCATATAATATATTTATTTAATCAAAGTATGTAGGTACCATTGTTATCTATGCACTTTTGGCCATCTCATAGGTAGTTCATCGATCCCTTTACTAAAAAAACCATTTGGACGGCAATCAATAAAATCTTTGAAGGCGCTTTGTACTGCCTCATAAGAGTTGATTTTTTCCCTTGCAAGAAATTATCCAAATTTCGAAAAAAATGGTAATCAGTTGGAGCAAGGTCCGGGGAGTACGGTGGATGTCTTACGCATACCAATTGGAGCTCCTCTAATTTGGTAGCCGTCTGTTGTGCAGTGTGTGGTCTAGCGTTGTCGTGAAGTAGTAGTGGCGTAGAGCGATTGACCAGCCTCGGTTGTTTAGCAGCTAGCTTTTCCATCATGGTTTGCAATTGCTGACAATAGACATCTGCCGTAATCGTATGGCCAGATTTGAGAAAACTGTAATGAACGACACCGGCGCTACTCCACCAAACGCTTTCAAGTAACTTTTTTTGGGTCAATTTTCGTTTGGGGCAGGATTTGGCTGACTCTCCAGGGTTCAGCCATTGCGATGAGCGCTTTCGATTGTCGTACAGGATCCACTTTTCATCACAGGTAATGATTCGATTTAAAATTCCTTTATTATTGTGCCGGTTAAGTAATGCAACGCGCGACGCGCGTTTGGCGGTTTGCTTCACTCAATTCGTGAGGTAACCACCTTTTAAGCTTTTTAACCTTCCCGATTTGCTTTAAATGGATTAAAACAGTTTCATCACTAACACCGCAGCCTGCAGCTAACTCTGACGTAGTTTGCGATAGATCCGCTTCCACGATAGCGTTTAATTCTTCATCATCAACTAAGGTCTCCGGCCGTCCACGGGCTTGACGAAACGCACGGTGTTTTCTTTTGCGACACGACCGCCATAGCCGTTTTTGCAGCACTGGTGCCACGGCGGAACTCGTACTCGTAAATAACGCGATATTTCAAGTTTTCCATTTTGTCAACTAAGTGACGCAAAGAGAAAAAACAAAAAAATTCAAATGAATGACAGTTTACAAAACACAAATACATGTGTAAATAGCTGTTTAAATTTGACTTTGTAATTCCTAACCAAAGAGGAGAATCTTTAGATCAAAGTGGCCAGCCCCCTAATTCACGTAACCAAATCGTATCACAATCGTAATTGAATTGCAGGTTTTTGACAGTTCTAGTATGGGCTAAATGTCAAAATCGTCCAGTTCAATCACGATCGAACTGCAATTGAAATAGCTGAATAAGGCCCCAGTACTACAATACGCCAATTTCTAATGTCCTAAAGGACCTAATAGATATTTTTTACCAATGGCATACTACCCTGCATCCTACATCTACATCTTCAATCCTTATCACGAACTAAACCGCATTCCGGAAGAAACCTCTTCACTCCACAAACATAATTCAAAATTTCCAACTTCCCTTCAGGTTACTTACTAGTTTCCGAGTGTCCGGGAAAATGACGAAGTATGGCAAACTCGTGAGGGGATGTAAATTCTGTGTTTTGTAACTCGTGCACAATAAAAACGGGTGCGGTGAGATTACTCCTATCCAGTAGAAGAAAATACGGATATACAACTCAAGATCAAGGTACCTTTCTATCTTTTGCATATTTTTACATTCAACATAAAAGAAAAACTAAATCAACGCATTGCTATTGCAGCTTTTCATTTGATGCTAAGAAAAATATCAAATGTAACGGCCGATGTGAAAGAAACAACCTATGACATAATAAATTGACCAAATATTATAAAGTTATTCCATGTTTTTATTAAATCTTTTATGTGTGAAAAAAGTATTTTTATTGTGAATTATAGCCTCTATTACTATCCTGTATCAATGCAAGTATATATTGTGTTAATTCCTTGAATTTTTGTTAACAACAGAATATTTTATAAATGGTAGTAGTAGTTTCAATAATTCGATATTTCTATTCAGAGCATATAAGAAGTATCTTAAGGGAGAATTCCTTTGGCCGTCTTTTTCTACACTTAAATCCAATTATATACCTTACAACTTACCATAATCTTATGGTGGGAAGGATGAGTCTACTGAGATAGTTAAACCTCATGTATCGTATCAGGGTGTGTCATGGTTGTCAGCATCGTGCCGCCTCGTCCTGGCACGGGCCTTATTCTACTATTGTTATAGCGTACAATACATTTCAGAGTACTTAACGTTTTAGAGAATATTTAAGTTTTTATTGCCACAAAATATGGCTTTATCGTAAACTACAATGTTTTGAACGATACTAAAATGGAATTGCTTTATATTGCCGTTTACTTTGTTTATATCGATTGTAAAACTGTTTGCTTGTTCTATAACATGCAGGGTTTATATGCCGCCTGTTCTAGTAGCGAATGACAAGGGTTGAATTCTGTAATGGACAAAATGTGATGTGCGCTAATGCAATGCAATAGCATATATGAATCATGAATATTAAATGTATCAAATATGTATTAGATGACCCTTGGCTCGTCTAAAACGAAAGGATCCGGCTTCGATTTCCGGTCGGGTCAATTCAAGAAATGATATTTTCTCGGTTATGGTCTGGAAGAAGCGGTTAGGTTGAAGGCGTAGTTTGATAGGCAAGTTATTCAATTGGTCCCGTTTTCTGTCTGTTATGTCAGGGTCTTATAATGAATAGGTGGAATAGTAAACTCTGACACCAGATTATCCTTGGAAAATAATCAATCATAATATGTTAAAAAGCAGAATTATATAATATTCTAGTCGATAAAACATATTTTTTGCTTAGTTTGGTTAGTAAAAATATTATTTACAGTTCCCATTACGCAGGAGGTTCACGAAACACTAGTAAAAATAGTATATAAAAAAAACATTTATTACAAAAATTTAAAAAACGAGAAATAAGCCGCCCACTTGGAGTAACTTATTACTATTATTGTCTGTAATTTATTGTTTGGTACTGGCTCAAAATTGGCAGATCATTTCACTTCACGCTTTTCGTCGGTTAAACTTATTGTAAAACACGTTTTTTTATTTTTGTATACTGTCAATCATAGAGTTGGGAATCAACCGAAGGGTTTGAAAATAGTTTCATACCTTTTAGATTGTTTTTAGGGTTCCGTAGCCGAATGGCAAAAAACCTAACCGTTATAGTTTCGTCAAGTCTGTCTGTCTATCTGTCTGTCTGTCCGTCCGTCCGTCCGTATGTCACATCCACTTTATTCCGAAAGTATTAGCATTACACAGTTGAAAATTGGTAGGGAGGTGTATCCTGATGACCGCTTTACGATTCTGAAACAAAAAATAAAAAAATTGATATTTAAGGGGGCTTCCCATACATAGAACTAAAACAAATATATATTTTTTTACTTAAACGTATGTGTATGGGGTATCTATCGATAGGTCTTTTAAAATGACATAGAGGTTCACAGAACCATATTTTGAAAAAAATCTAACATTTGGAAGATAGACGCTTCCAAAGTGGTAAAATGGGTGCCCCCCCCCCCTAACTTTTACTCTAAGCAAGTCAAAATTTAAAAAAAAACATGATGTAGATCTTAACAAACACTTTCAACGAAAATTGGTTTGAACGAGATCAAATCGGTAGTTTTTTAAGAAATAGCACTTTTTTAACAACCGCAAATATAACTTTGTCCTTCATAAAAGCACTATGAAAAACAAAGTTTTTTTGCAGTCAATTAAATATTGTGTATTTTGGCTAAGTGGAAGTAAGTGGACCCCTAATTCAGTTATTTTATAATTAAATAGCCTACTTTAAACTACGTAAATTAGAAAATCATCGAAACTCAATATACGTAAAAAAGGCTTCGAATAGAGAGCTTTGTATGATGTGTTTGTCTAAAGTTTACGAGGGTCTGACTGGCTTCAGAATCATAATCAAGCCAAGCTAAGAGATAAACCGCTTAGGAGAATTCGTTTAATCTATTTTACTTATTTCTTTTATTTATTAGCACATTATGTTCTTAAAGGTTGATTTAATTAAAATTTCAATTGTAAGTCTAGTGTGCAGACCGAAAACAATTCAATCGACGAAAACAATCGAACTGAAATGGTTAAAATGTTCGCTGAAATTGCATTGTGATTGCTGAAAAGCATTGGAAGGGAATTAAAAAGTGGGACTTAATAAATTGCGAGCCAATTGGGATTCAAGCACACATCAACATCTTAATGTCTCAATAGATCCAAAGTGTTATAGTAAATAATGATTAAAGTAAAGAATAAGTCTATTTGTCAAATTATTATCAAACAATTATTACCTTGGGTATACATTACAGTTACCTTGGGCAGACGTTGCAGTTAGGTAGAAACAACTCTGAGGATGAGGTGAACAGAAGAATTTAGTTGGGTTAGGCAGCATTTGGGAAACTACGTCGAGTTTTCTCATCGTCGATCCCACAATGCCTCAAGACGAAAGTCTTCAATCAGTGCGTCCTACCCGTCATGACATACGGGGCCGAAACGTGGACACTGACGGTACGGCTAGTTCACAAGTTCAAAGTCGCTCAGCGGGCTATGGAAAGAGCTATGCTCGGATTTTCTCTTAGGGATAAAATCAGAAATGAGGTGATCCGGCAGATAAATAAAGTTACCGACATAGCCCACCGGATTAGCAAGCTGAAGTGGCAGTGGGCTGGCCATATTAGCCGCAGAACCGACAACCGCTGGGGTAAACGGATTCTTGAGTGGAGACCGCGACCGTATGAAATGATCCGACAATTTTTATTCATAGCGTCACCATCAATTATGTGTATTAGACTCAAAAACGAATAAATTGGTAAGAATTTGACTCTTACTGCCTAAACTTCATAGTCCTTGTAAACTAAGTTAGTCTAAGTTTTTACAGATGCGGAGCTGGCCGCACTGCAGAGGCAAGGACCGTGAATTGACCAATCAGCAGAGCTCTCGAAGGATTCATAGATTTTTAAAGATTTCATGGTTTGCTCATCTCTTCTGCGCCCAGCTCAGCCCTTCTGCTAATAAATAAATAATAAATAAATATTTAAAACATGCCTCACTGGGCCACACAGAGCCATCTAGTCCCAAATTAAGGTACTGTTAAGTACCCTGTCGTATGGGGTACTAGACAACCGATAAACTTACATAAATACTTTTTTTTTTGTAAATACATACTTATAATACATAGAAAACACCCAAACCAGTACAAACAGACATGTTCATGCACACAAATATTTGTACTGTGCGGGGATCGAACCCGCGACCCATGGCTCAGAAGCAGCGTTTACTACCGCTGATCCAAATGGTCGTTCTGCTGCTGTGGACATGCGTGCTTTGTTCAACAAAATAGCAGATTAGGATTTAATTTTCTTCTTCTGCACTTCCTATGCAATTTTAAGGTACGCATATAATTTTGAGGCTCCGAATCTTCAGCGATTGCACTCAAATATGACCTAAAATTACATACAAAAATGCAAAACATTCATATGAATGTATGTACGTATCTATTCCAATTAATTCTTATTCATTGTTTTGGATGTGCAGTTTATTTTTTAAGAAATTAACACTCGAATCTAAACTATCTTTTAGGAATTTACAACATAACTTAAAAATAGATGTTTATGAGCCCGTAAAAAAGTACCGCTTCATTGATCCGATGAAAACTGATTTCCTGAAACAAGTAGTAATATCGATATCTATTTACATTCAATTGTATTATGTGCAGTTTCTGATAGTGCCGCAAACATTTACATTTTATCGATACTCTAAATAAATTATAAGAGAGCTTTGTAAATAGATGAATGATGTCATTGCTATCAAGACCATTTTAAAATTCTATGTTCCCCTTTAAAAACACATTGATTGCTATCAATGTAACACCAAAATCTAAAGAAGATACTTTACCTACAAACGCAACAGGTCACTTGGAGTAGTCAGAAACCTAAGACATAATATGGAGCTAAGACATTGCATTACAATTGACCTGCCATGCTGCCACAGTCGTCATCGCTTTCATTAATGTAACCGTCATGGTCTTGAAGACAGATCTATCGCTATCAGACTTAGCAGTTAGCAGACAGCATAAATTGATAATAGATTTTCTTAGGACCATGCAAGACGCATGAGAATTTAGAATATGATAAATAGTGCATTCAAATAGTGTGTGAATTGTCGATTGTTTGAACTATCGACAGATGGCAACACCAACCGGTGCCGCTTCATTGAGTGCTTTAGTTAAAATGGACGGTTCATTATCGGGCGGGATGAAATATTACCTGAACGTTACTAGTATAAACACGACTTAATTATTATTCAGTGACGCGGAAACTTGTTTATATTTTGAATTGTTGCTTACTGCAGTATGTACATGTCCGTCTTTAATGTAATCATCTAACTTATTTATCATTTTCAGAAGTCTAATTTCAATAATATCATCAGACTTATCAAATTCAAAAAAATATGCTGCAGATTCTCGAAACTGTCTTATTTAGATGGCCCGGTTAGTGTAGTGGTGCTGTGGCAGACCATGGGTTGATTCCAGGGAGCGGTCAATAGAGAACGTTATTTTTTCGAAACGATCTCGAGTTTGAAAAAATGTGTAGGTTTGGAAGGAAAAGGCTTCTATTGCAAAATAAAAGTCGTTAAACAAGTCGCGTCATAGGCTTGCAATTAACTTTGAAAACGGTGACACCAGACTATCGTTGTAGGAAAGTCATACGAAAAGATAGGTAACTTTCTGGTGATAAACATGAATAGTATATTTAATGTAAATAGGATACTATGCGTTCAATGATTATTGAATGTCTCATGAAATCATATAATGTGTAGAATAAATAAATTCAATTTCAATTTTCATGCTCATACTCTAACTTGGTAAAAGGGATGAAAAAAATTATCAACTTTATTGCGCTGCTTAATTTTGGAACTCCTGATTTCGTTCCAAAGCCAGTATAAGTTTAATTATTAATACATGTAAAAACGCCTGTTTTAAGTATTGACTCATGTGCTGAAATAATTTTCTTTCGTAACTTTAATTATTGACGTACCAGAAATACTTTGTCCTACTGAAACTTCGGTTTATTTTAGTTCAATATTCACTAAGAAAACATTCCATTTTTTGTATTCAAAGCAGCTGTGCCAATTAGCTATGCTGGGTCTCGCTTGAATGTCTAAAGACAGCTAGGTACCTATCTCACTACTAATTAGAATTTACGTTTTTATTTTCTATCATTTGAGTCAAGACATTGATGATTTGCACAATTATGTCAATATAAGTTTGTCACGGTGTATTTAAACTTGCCATAGATACTATATGGGTTACAAACAATGAAAGATATTTGGTTCGTTCATCGAACTAGAAAACTGTTCGCTCTTAACAAACATCAACACATTTGATTAATGAACTTAAAAATGTAACCGAAGATCGCGTATCTTCGGTTACCTACTTAATTCGGTTATTCGCATACTTTAACTCCCGTATTTATAAACAAGTAAAAGTAATTACTACAGTAAAAGTAATTACTTGAGAAACAATTTGTACCTACTACGAAAACTTAGCATTCTCAGCCAAATAACACGACTATTAATGATGACCCATTTCCTTCACTTAAGCACTAGGTAGTAACACCTAAAGTTATGACTTTACTAAGCAATAAGTAATAACTTCTTTATAAATACGGGTGTAAGAGTTTTAACTAGAGATGGGCCGACTATCACTTTGGCCGACTAGCCGACTAGTTGGCCAAGCCTATTATTGCTTTAGGTTATAATAATTAGAGTAACATGCTCTAATCACACTGTTTTGCCATTTTTAATGGTAAGTGCCTTCTTTTATTTGATTGTTACTCGTATCTTAATTCTTCGTTTGCTGTAGTGTAGTAGAATTTATTTATTTTTACTTCCTGTTGTCACGATAAGAAGTTGTTTTTTAATTTTTATTTCTGATTTTAGTTCTAATTCATTATTATGTATTAAGTCCAAAGAAGTGTTCCAATTTGTAAGTTGTAAGCTTAATTATAGTCAATTGTTTAAGTTTCTTTTTTGTGTATTTGTTTTTAATGTCTGGATCTAAGTCCAATAAGTTAATGTATCGAACGAATGTACACTGTAAAATTGATTCTGTAATAAAAAGTAATAACAGTGAAGATTTCAATTTCATAAATTTTTAGGTATATTAATACGAGTAAAAAATGGGCCGCCTAGTCGGCCGTTTCATCCGACTAGTCGCTGACTACAAATGGCCGCCTAGTCGGCTTTCCCGACTAGTCGGTACAAGCCTAATTTTAACTTATTTCCTGATGATTTAAAATATGAAGTAACGCTTTAGTTACCCGCCGATTGTACCTCTTCTGATTTTGATGGGGGAATAAGTTGCAAAATAAATAAAACATATTTTTTGTTATCTAACCCTAGGCATTTGTGACGAACAGCAGTTAGTGTTACTCTTAATAGTTACTATGTATCAATTAAGCATTGCTGCTTTTCTGCGACTAATTAGGAATCGACCAGGTAAAGGAACAGTGGAATCGAAGGGCGCCACATGTACAATGATGTACATGTGACTGTATCATCAATACTGGTGTTTATATACATGCTAGTAGTAGTAGTGTATTGTAGTGTAGATGAAGCTAAAAAGGTAGAATCGTGGCGTTTTAGCTACCTATGCAAAAACACGCCGGAAGGAACCCTCACTCCCAAAATAACTACCTATACAAATACTTCGTAAACAATCCGCTTGCCAAATTTATCCTTTGTGTCGCTCCAATTGTATAATTTATGTGTACTGTAAGATGACATAATTGATTTGGTAACTACCAGTTGTTACTCCCACGGCCAATCAACTGTTTGATGTTGCTTGTTATATGGGTACTTGAGAATGATTTAAATATGTATAAGTAGATGCCAATAGGTCTTTATCGGTACCGATGATTTTACACGCTTAAATAAAAATAGTGTTACGTAGTGAAAAGAAAAAGACGACCAATAGTGCATTTAAAAGAATTGTATTCATTGATGATTGTGCTTTTAAAAATAATAATTACATGCACAGTCCATACAAAAATAACACAAAAACGTCCGCAATTCAATGAACGTAGCTAATGACACGTATCTTACCTGCCTTAATGATATTAAACCTTATACCTACATGACATAAAGTCAAATTAAGATTTGTTTATAAATAAGTATCTAACTAATTAGTTCTCTCATTTTATTTTCCTGGTTTTCACACTAATTCTTAACAAAATTTTTAAAATTGTACCTTGTGTAATTTTTTCTAAGTTTAGAATTGTTTTAGCGCCCTTTAGCGCATAAATAAATAAATAAAATCAAATTGTAAGCTTCTAGGCACATATATCTTTGGATTATGATCTAGATCTGTACTTTATGCATGATATATAAGATATTCACTTTGATTGTAATCGGTTTTGTGTGCTATGAATAAATAAATAAAATAAATGCTATTTAAGTTGAAAGAGCACCCACATGCTTACTACATTACTATAATCTAGTTGGTGCTCATTCGATGAGGACGTTTTCTGTCACTGATTGTGTTATAGTTTTTGAAGATGTATCTATGTGTTTCCAAAATGAAATATTTATTTTTTATTGTAAATATTATAAAAGTAGGTATTACATAGGCAATTGGCCAAAACGTCTCATCCAGCCGTCTAAGTTGGACTTAAGCTTGAGAATCGATTGAGTCAAGGCATCTATAGTAGATTAAATTGCTGTTACATTCTAATTTAAGTAACAGACATACAATACAAATTGTTATTAAGCAAATTAACCGCTAGTTTCATTTCTTCGGGGTCTTATATCACACACTTTGAACAATATTGAAAATAGGAAGTCCTAGCATAATTTCCCAAAATCATTTTATTAAAACACGTAATGCACACTGATAGCCAGATTAAAGCAACCATTTTACTATTTAAATCAGGCATAAAAATGCTAAATCAGACAAAGAGACCACCGGACCAGTAAATTCAAACGAGTTGGTACAACAGGACGAGTGACTAATGATCTTGACAGTGGTGTTATTATAGCAGAGGAGGCGCATTCCTCCACTATAAATACCTACAGCTATAAACGTACTCTGCCCACCCTCCTACACAAACACTGACACCGATTCAAGATTGAACAAAAATAATAAAATAACTTTTTTATCGTACACAAAAAGTGGCAAACAGTTCTACAAACAGAGGATCTGTACATATGAATATGAAAGTATAATCCAAATGTGCTTCGAGCCATGCTCAGTATAATTCTGTAGGTGCAAGTCACAATGCATTTTGGATTCGTAAGAAATGTATATTTTAACTTCATAGAATATCTGTTATAGATACGTGATCTACAAGTTGTTAACTTGTAAAATGCATCGTTATTTTTAATGCGAGTCCTCATAAAAAAATATGTATTTTATACCAAATTATGACGTCTTTATAGTACTAACAATCTTCAAGCTAAGCCGCAGGCACACACATGCACATGATGAAATGATTGGTCCTTCGCTACGAAATTCTTGAACCAAAGGTCTACTGGATTTCTTTTGACATTTTCGAAATATCATGCTTGCAAAAACACAAAACCAATCATTTTAATCCAGTTTTTTCAAACTCGACCCAAAATATATGACCTAGGTATGTTATTGTGGTATTGTCTGTCCATTTATTCTATCTTTAAGAATTACTTATTAATACACTTAACCAAGTAAGAAAACTGTAGGTACCAAAGACGGTCAAAATACCTATTTATGTCCAGAACATACCAAAATATATTCTTTCCGCGTCACAGTATTAGAATAGGTAAAGGTAGTCTATAATTATGCTGGCAAGTCGTTGAACCTTGATGCAAGATGTGTACTCAGACCAAACATCAGTTATCTCTTGCGATGTAACACGTGATCGAGTTTTCGATTTGTAAAATAAATTTTGACATCATTTAATTGGACCATCGAATCCACAAGTAAATGTTACATGGCCTCTGTTAATAATGCTGACAAATTTTTCCCAACAAATCACAACGGATCGTAGTAAACATGTTTACTTCGAACAATGGATAAAAAGCGATGAGCAACTTTTTTTGGAATATGAGAATTATCTTTTTATGTCACACATGGATTAGTTGCTCTGAAACTGAAAATAGATGAAATCTTTAGAAACAAAACATATGATAAAAGGACCGCCCTTTTCAATGACAATAAACCTTTTTCATGTAACGACGCATAGCTATAAATTTACGTGATTAATCGATAACAATATTTTTTCATAAAATATGTCACCTTTTCACCGTGATCACAATAGGGTTGACAAGTTGCAAAAACTTAAATCTTTAAACATAAATTCGAACCAACTGGATGCACAAAATAAGACACCAATTCTGGTCAGTTCATAGAATAAAACACCTTGCATATTACGAGCTACGAGAATAATCGATACAAATTAATAGCATGTTTGGACATCACTCGTTCTTGTTGATGAGGTAAGTATATATACTTAATTTGTTCCTTTCTTATCGCTTCTAAAAACATACAATTAATATGAGCAGGTGCTGATAATATGCGTATAACGATCTCGAGTGTGTAAACTGATAAACGTTATGTTGTTATGTAAGAAAGACGTTCGTCTGAGCAGTTCTTTGATAATAAATTTTTACTCAAGGAATTGTATTTTCAACTAGCTGCTGCCCGCGACTTCGTCCGCGTCAATTTCTGTTATTATAACGCTCGCGACTATTTTTGCACCATTTTTCACTGATGCTTCGCTCCTCTTGGTCGCAGCTTGATGTTATATAGCCTAAAGCCTTCCTCGATAAATGGACTATCCAACACAAAAATAATTTTTCAATTCTTACCAGTATTTCCTGAGATTAGCACGTTCAAACAAACAAACAAACAAACAAACAAACTCTTCAGCTTAATAATATTAGTATAGATTTACATCATTGTATGTGCTTAGAGAACAGTTTAAAACGAGATAAAAAGAACGAGTTAGCAATCCTGCCATAGAATATAAAAATTATGTGAGCTAACTGAGAATGATGTATTTTTTTAACCAAGAGGTACATGCAAATTTTTTATTTGTGTTTGTTTTTTAAAATAATTTTGAGGAGCGTTTTTTTTAAGACCACACGTTGTTATACATTTAAGCTTTTTAAAGAAAAGATCGAATTTAGTTTCTTTTAAAGATGTTTGACTGCTCAAAATTGGTCCAGCATAAATTAAGTATAAAAAGCCCGCAAAAGTAATTTAGTCGAAAAAAAGACTGAAATAATAAATATTAAACCTACAAAATATAAAAAGTGGGAAAATAACCGGCAATTTCATACTTTAACCCTATTATATCTTCAAAAGCGGCAGGTAGCATACGCTTCATAATGCAGGTGCCCCATTTGTCAGCCTCACCGCCGAGTGACACGTGGCGCCCCAGCGCATATCCAGCTATTCCGTAGGAAGTCCGGATTTACTTTACGATTCCCATTAACGAGCGACGGAATGAAGCCGCGATGGGTTCGGCCTCGGCTTGCCGGCTATAAAGAAGGGATGTGTGGTACACCGCAGCCATGACGCTTTCGGATATCCGAAATGAAAAGATATCTGTGACCGAATTCCATAACAAATTTTCGGATAGGGACTAGATGAGATAGGTTATGAGATAAGTGTTTAACATTGTTTTTTATCTACGAATTTATTCAAGGCTTTTTACGCTGTAAGCCTGCATCGTTACAACAATGTTTTTAGTTATCTCTAACATCCGAGAGAAATATAATAATATTTTACAATCAGATAAAAAAACAGCTTTAATGACTAATAATATAAAACTGATGTTAATTTAAAATACAATTCGTTGAAAATTTATCCCACCGTAATTTATTTTTATGGAAGGAATAGATTTTTCAAATTTACTTCAGCAATTTATTTGCTTATAAAACAGTTTACAAAAAGATTTAAAGTCTAATCTAAAGTTTACGTAGTCTAAGTTTTTTATTTTGATTCAACAATGGATTAAAAATTTGGTTTAGTGCATAACCAATACTATTTGGAACTGAAAAAGTAACATTTATTATGTGAAACTGAATCCGGAATATAAATCTTACTTCCGTGTCCGTTTTTAGATCCGAAACTGTACATCCATGCCATCCCTGCTATAAAGTTCTCGTCATCTTAATACTGCCGCAGAACTTAATGTTTGCAGTTTTAAAAGCGAGTTTCAAAGACTTCCAATCTTTTGCTGTGGAACGTTTGGTTATAAAACATTCGGTTTACACAACGATGATTGGTTTTAGTCCTACCGATGTTTAGTACAGCCAACAGCTCATCATTCTCTTTTATCTTTATGTGTTAGAGTTTGAGTTTAAAATCGATTGGAGAAATTTGTGGGTTTACTTGCTGTTGTACGGTTAACCATTATTGATGTTTATAATTTCTTTTTTAGAAACTTTATTACGAGTTAAGCTGTCATGCGCCATTTGTATTAGTACTGATGTCGCCGCTTTCGCCCTACTACACATAAACGTGCGCGACGTCCACGAATCACAGCTGCGCTCACTTACAAGCATTTGCTCAAAACCTCTGTGGCGCGCCTGCCCCTCCTACATCGCCATTCTAACCTTTTTCCATGTTCTGTGGTATTACTATACACTATTTTGAAAAGTTTTTCAAGGTGATTTGAAACCGTGGTGGACCTGCCAGAAGAAGACGGGCAGCAACCTCTCCTCTCCACTATTGGCCAAACTGTGATCGCCAACCCGCCTGCCAAGCATGTGATTATAGTAAAATGGCTTAATATAGAGAGGCCCGTCAATGATGATGATAATAATTGAAACAATGAGAGTTGTAGACATAAATATATTGTTTTGAGTAACAATTCAGTAATCTGTGGCTTTGATGTAATTAGCTAGTAATGAAGTTAACACAAAATGATGATGTGAAAAGACAGCCACAAACTGATTAGTTAGACAGAATAGGCATTCAGACAGAAGGACATCTAGTTTCCAGATTATACATGGTATACTTAAACTAGATAATTGGAAAGTGTCAGATAGAACCTTTTAAGGTTTTAGACCATACAAGGGCTCATGCGCAAAACGTCTCTTCGCTTCTGGCCCTCTGGAATTCTAGGTTCCTTTCCAATAACCTAGTGCTCTTTCATAATGAATTATTTTTTAATGAAGCCTCCAATCACATCAGAGCGTATTCCCAACAGACCCAGCCCTAACAATGGAAAGAAACGGTTACGATATCGTAAAGTTGACTGGAGTAAGACTCATGTTCCATCTTAAATTAATCAGCCATATCATAGAATATTTATGTTTGTAATATGGAACTTTTAATTTTGATTATCAAGTACGAAGTGTCGTATCTTGCCAATTTTAAATGGGATAATTCTACATCTTGACGTTCTAAAAAGGTTATTTGTCGTAATAGGCGACTAAAGGTGTCCTGCAAGAGAAAATGAGCAACAACAGCTTCTCTTTCCATTAGACCACTTGACACATTAGCCCACCAACCCGCCCGCCGAGCGTGGTGATTAGAGCAAAATACTCCTTTTGAAAAGACCTATATCTAGCTGTGGTCTAATGTGGGCTGATGATGATGATCATGATATTATTCTTTTAAAAATCTTACCGCTTAATCTTCCTATGTCACACGCTAGCTTATTTTATAGAATTAAAATAAATTACTCTTGGTATTGCTACTGTCGACGATTCTTCTTATCGTCGATCTCACAATGCCTAACGACGAAAGTCTTCAATCAGTGCGTCCTACCCGTCATGACATACGGAGCCGAAAAGTGGACACCGACGGTACGGCTAGTCCACAAGTTCAAAGTCGCTCAGCGGGCTATAGAAAGAGCTATACTTGGAGTTTCTCTTAGGAATAAATTCAGAAACGAGGTGATCAGGCAGAGAACTAAAGTTACCGACATAGCCCACCGAATTAGCAAGCTAAAGTAGCAGTGGGCTGGCCATATTAATTAGCCGCAGAACCGACAACCGCTAGGGTTGACGAGTTTTTGAGTAGAGACCGCGCCTCGGCAAACGTAGTGTAGAACGCCCTCAGGCCAGGTAGAGTGATGATTTGCGCAAGATGGCTGGCAGGAGCTAGATCCGAGAAGCCGAGGATCGATCTAAGTGAGGCTTGCAACTGGAGAGGCCTATGTCCAGCAGTGGACTGCGATAGATTGATGATGATGATGATGATTGCTATATTGTGCCTTTTTAAATAAAATAAGTAAAAAATAAAATCATAGGCAAGTAATATAGTTTTTTGAATTCAAAAAAATATTCTAGACATCCGTAAGTTCTAATGTCATTATTATAGATAGGTAAATTTTTGTTTGTGCAGTTACCCAGAGATCGTTACGTTAAGATTTACTTGCTTCTCTTCAGAAAATAAAAAGCCTCGGACAGCGTCGATGACCTTTTTGACTTGTTATTCACTTGTCATGCAAGGTTACTGAGCAGGACATTGATCTTGTCTAATCGTCAATCTGATATTCAATATTGACTAGGTTTTTATGTGTGCTAACTGATTTCCCTGGATTGTGTTCTTGAAGTAGGTTCTTAATTGTCGCCGCCGGATTTCACTGCCGCCAATCTGGGAGGTCGAATTCCAGACCGGAATGAATAAATCATTAGAAGTGCTAACTGCCTATCCGCCATTACAGCTGGCCTTAATTATAAAAGTGTAATATCGTCATCAATTTTCAGGTTTTGACTCAACGTTTAATGATATCTGCA
This sequence comes from Anania crocealis, assembly GCA_949315895.1. Lineage (NCBI taxonomy): Eukaryota > Metazoa > Arthropoda > Insecta > Lepidoptera > Crambidae > Anania > Anania crocealis. Next base: position 8,722,501 of record OX438856.1, read on the forward strand.
GAAGGGGTTTGATAATGAATCCAAAAAATTTTATCGGCGGTGCAAATTTCGCCGGGTGACATTTATGGACAGTGTTAGAAGCTTGACACCCGAGTGTAAGAAGCTTACTTACTGTATCATATTATCTATAGCGGTACCGATTCGGCCGTTCGGTTCCGATCGAAAATCTAATAACCCCTTATCGTCCTAATAATTGAAATGCTAAAGCTAGGATGAATGTTTGTACTACGCCAAAACGACTGAATACATTTAGACCAAAATTGTCACAGATGTAGATAGTCCATACTAATATTATAAGTCCAAAAGGGTTTTGTCTGTTTGTTTGTTAATATTAATGCTAGATTTAGTCTGGATTAAAATTAAGTGAATTTTCTTTGCGAAACAATTAGACTATGATTTGGTATCTGTTCTCATCTCGTACTGTACTTTTTATCTCAACTAAGACATCAAAACTATCAACAAAACAAAGTTTCGACAAACGTTAGTTTGTTATAAATAGTCCGAGCTCATTTACTGACAATGTTCATAAAAATGCCTAAGTCACAATATTATCAGAAACACATCGGCGTCAAACAAACAATAATTATTTAAAACAATAGCAAGGCCGTCTCGGTAGGTACTGCAAAAAGGTCACTGTCAAACGGCCTTTGGTTGTTTGAAACTAGTTAATAATTCAGTTGTCAAAATACATTTCTAGTGAAAGTTGGACCGAGTTAAAGACAACATAATGTTTTATTTTGACAATGGATGTTTTATTTTGACAATGGATGTTTTATTTTTCTACTGATAAATATTTACTTAAATACAACTAAATATCAAAATAATTTTGTCGTAAGGTTCCGGCGTGCGCTGGTGGGCCTCTACAAAAGAGAACGGTTTAAGGGGACTACTAGAGCTAAGTGCTGCCCCCAATTGGTTTAATTTTACTACTTTTAAACAAAATAAATTCTCAAAAAACTCGAACAGAATCATTTTAGCAAATTGCCTCAAGTACCTATTTATTGAATTACAGTTAACTTTTAATTCAGTTGTTTATAAATTCGAATTTGTCGATAACGCCAAAAGCGGCCGCTTTTAGCAATAATGTATACGAAAGAATGCCAGAATGAAAAGCAGTTAACAGTGATTCAAAAATACTAGAGGTAATTTGCTAAAATGATACTGTTCTAGTTTTTTGAGAATGGATTTTGTTAAGAAGTAATAAAATTAAATCAATTGGGGGGCAGCACTTAGATCTAGTAGTCGCCTTAATCGCATGCAGTTTGGCAAATTGTGGAGTTTGGCGATCGCAGTTTGGCAAATTGTGGAGAGGAGACGCTGCTGCCCGTCTCTTCTGTCAGTACTTACTCCTGTAGTCGCCTCTTACAACACCCATAGGAAATGTAGGTACAGATGTTGCACGTCAACCTACCACAAAACGCCAAATTATCTCAATTGATATTAATCTTTACTCGTTGGACTTAAAGTTGGAAATCAATGCAATGACCTTTAACTTTTTGGGTAGGTTGACCTGCCGTTGTCTGTACTATTATTTTTATGTGCCACCACACGATATAGGTAGAATATCTTCATTCTCTCTGTGTAGTAACTCACTTTATAAACGAGCGAGTGCCGATCGGCGATAGCCGCTGCTGTGTTTTATTGCAGCCGAGTGTAATGTTGTCTATAAAATGTTCCTTTTTGCTACAGCTCCTTGATAAATGGAATATACTCGTACAAAACGGTCGCGATATTGAGAGCTCTATTTATTTTATGTCTTGACTTCAAGGCATATAATATAAATCTAGTAAAGTTTTGAGCCAATGATAAAACTATATTTCTGAACTTCAGCTTCTTTAGTCCAAAAGAAAAAGTCAACCCTTTTTTTTATCTATTGAAAATTTTAAGATTTGACGATGGAAAATGTTATTTAAAAAAATTTACGATTGTTTGACTTTGTTATTAAAACAACAAACAGGTAGTACCCATAGTAGATTTTGTGTTGTTATTAAATCTCTGCTGCTCTAAACATAAATAGAATAAAATTTTATAAGATATTTTGCTTATTACTTGATTTTCATCCAATAAAAATTATATGGGTTGCTAACACAACTACTGTTTTTTGTATCTTTTTCCTAGTTCGAGTTGGTTTTATTTATACTTTATTTTATATTTTAGCAATTAAATTGCAATTATAATATCAGTATACAAACTTGAAAAATTACTTAAATAATTGCGGGATTCGAACCCGCATCTCCTCGCAGGAGATGCGGGTTCGAGTCCCGCCTGAGACATAATTTTTCAAGTTTTTTTACTGGTTTTATTTACCCTTTAAACTAACATAATAATCTTTTTTGTATGTAACAGTACATTCGTTATATAGTTCGTAACTTTATCTTATGTGTGTACCTATTAAGCTCAGAAAGTGGAGAGGTATTTCTTTTCAAACAAAGTCCCATAGGCCATTTAAAACTTTTATTTGAATATGGGAACAGTTCCTCAAAATTGCTCTTAGAGCTACTGTATTTTAACCACGGAATTGTTATAACCTCATCTGTGATTATAAATTTCGCACTTATATAAAACTCGAATAGATTAGCTCATGTAAATGATATTTCGCTTCGAAAAATTTTTTTTGTAACATATGTCCAAAGATTCAAGTTTTAGTCAAAACAATCCTTATTGTCATTTTTTATTCAACTGTACCGACAGCTTGAACGACGCCTAGCCGCTAGCAATTAATTGGTTAGAAGGTACGAAAAACTAAAATAAAGAAATTTTCAGAAGCTTTCAGAAAGAAATCACCAAAACATATTTTTGTAAAACCATTTCGAATTAATTCTAGGCACGTTTAAACAAACCGCCCGCGCCCCCGTAATTTTATTAGGGTGAGTATAAATAACGAACAAAGCTTGGAACGTTCCTTAAGTTCCAAGAATAGACGGCATTAAGATGCTTTTTGGTTGTTTCTTAATGACATACAATTGAGGCAGGTACTAGTTACGTTTTGTTTTCACTGAGCAGCACAAGACTAATGTGCATAACGAGTATGGTAACCATGCGTGATAATGCTCTTGCGGGAATGCATATTTAATTTATGTATTTTTTCCCTCTAATGTGCTTAATTAATGTAATAAAATTAATATTTGGATCAAAATTCTGTGTCGCTACCTAATTCCATTTTTACGTTACTTCCAAAATAATGTTGTATTGTGCCCCTCTTCCCTCTCGAGTTTAATTGTGCTTTGGAAGCACACAACAAAGCTTGGTCCCGGCTTCTGTCGCAAGATGAAAATCGTAATAAACAAGTCACGCCACGACCTGTAATAGGCGGTTTCGAAAACTATGACTTAATAATCATACAATAAGAAGAACCCTTAATAGTAATCGGAAATTGAAGGTTGACCTTAATTCCGTGTGTTGCCAGACTGAATTAAACAGCACCACTATTACATACAGCACTCCTTCAAGTCCTATGGGGACCTCTTCTTACCCACTTGCCAAACATGGCAATTATGGCAAGATCCTCCTTTTTGAAGATGCCTCTGACTGGCTCTTGCTTGGTGGTTAAGATATAAAATAATGTAGTACCACCTATGACAACAATTCGATATGTAGAATTAAAAAAAACTTTTAGAACATATTGATACTTTAAAATGGTACATTTTTCCACTTCTTACTGCTACGGGCGCGCGAGAAAATATTTTGATGATATTTACGTTACGTGAATTTGCAAAGAGGAAATTTTGACGGAAATTGAAATTGTGGGGCGTTAACTCTCCACGTAATAGCTTTTACACCTTTGCCACAGACACTTACATTTAAAAATCGATTTGCTTGACCCATTTTAATGATATTTTGCACTTGACGTTGATGTTGATAGACAATAATTCAGCAAACCACAATTTGATCTATCCCTAAACTAAGCTTGAACTATCGCTAATACAATAATTTCAATCAAATAAAACACACCTACACCATGCTTTTTTTTTTTTTTTTTTTTTACGGACCTATCACTGAAACCCCATATGGGAGGCTTTAATCAGTTAAACCGGGCAGAGTGTGGCGAGCGCTGAAGGCGCTCAGCCTAGGTCCGCCACGCTAGCGGTACTCCGGTGCGGCCGAGGGTGAGGCTTCGCGAAGCGAAGCCTCAGGCTCGCTCGCACCGGGGCCCATACTAGCGGGCGTGATCGGGCCAGTGTGGGGTGCTAAGGGCACCCTACCAAATGGCGAACCCACCAGTGGTGGCGCCGCCGGAACCGGAGATGCCGTGGCATGCCGGATCACGGTCGGGCTCCATTCTGGCGGGCCCGATCTGGGAGGGGGGATCGGACAGCGACCTCAAGGGCGCCTCTGTAGGCTCGGACCTCGGCTTGGGTCGCCGTCCGAGGGGGGGGCAGGTGAGAAGCGGCCAGGCACATGATTGTGTCGGCCGAAATGAAAGGCGGGACCACGCACCCGCCTCCGACGGGTGCGGTGTGGAGAACTACTGTGTTGTGCAGTAATTGAAGTGCTTAAGGCGGTGTTGGCTGTTGTGACATACGCGGTGATCGGATCGTCGGGGTCGTTCAGCACGTGCCTGGGCCGACGGCGTCGGAAGGCGACATCCCTCTGGGGGGTGTACGTGGCGGCTTCCGCTATGAGCGGATTGGGGTGATTCACTGCCTTATCGAAAAAGCGTTGAGAGGCTTCTTTCATATAGAGGGCAATGGATTGGATCCTACACCATGCTTATGCGTACATATTTACATCTACCCTTGTCCCTTGTGGAATGCAACATGTTTAGTTATCTATACTAAATTATAAAGCTGAAGAGTTTGTTTGTTTGTTTGAACGCGCTAATCTCAGAAAGTACTGGTTAGAATTGAAAAAATATTTTTGTGTTAGATAGTCCATTTATCGAGGAAGGCTTCAGGGAAATTGACGCGAACGAAGTCGCGGGCAACAGCTAGTGCAGAATAAGAACTTTTTTTTTTGTCAGGTATTAGGCTTTTTCGCAGCCTTATTTTGTATAGTTGTACACTAATTCCGAATTTATTCCGCAAAGTCAACTAAATTTTCTAGACAAAAACTACGTTCATTCGTAACGGAGTCAGCTCAGAGTCCTCAAAAATTTTAAGTTGACCAAAGTAGTTTTCAAATAACGAATTTAATAATGCGACTTAGAAATGCAGTTATTTTTGTGTTATAAGCTTATAACGTTTTTAAAGATATCTCGATATGTATGAAACGGTTGGTATCCCTACATGCTGGCACAGTATGATCAAGGGGCGTGACCAAGTCCCACTAGGCCATAATTATAACCGCAGAGGTACCATTAGAGATCACCACAGGTTTTGCCCTTTAACGTTTGCAATAAAAACGTTCGTCCCACGGTCAAATAAACTGAACCGATTACTATTCTAGCCGTAACCGCAGTAAACTGTGACAGATATATAGTAATGTTTGCTATAAATAAGTAAACGATAATCGATTTCTAAGTAGGTTTTGAGGAAAAAGACGCTTTGAAAAACTATTTCATTATCAATTTGATTTAAACATTGGTGTAGCGTCTGATTTTACTATAAAAACCTTTTAATAAGTTACCAATTTTTAATCCGTAATAATTTTAGCGTGTCGATTACTTAAATAATTTAGGAACAGCGCAAGTCATTGGTGAATATGATGTCTACTTTTCTACCGTTAGAAGTATAGTTTATATTACATCATATTGTCTACCTTTGAGCTATGTTGTATGGAATTGTGAATTAACCGAAATCAGACAACTCAGTAAAATGTGACATATAGTCAAATTCTTTGTTTTAAAGTTTCGTCCTAATCACCCCTTTTGCCGTAATTTGCAAAATAGCTTTTTCTCGTACATTGAAAGTGTTTAGCAAACGTAGTGTACAAACAATTTGCATCTGCGTAATGGTAAACCAACCAAACAAACTTCAGCATATTTTTCCGCGCGTTTGCCGCACAATATTCGAAAAATAACATCCACAATTTTGTGTAAAGCTACTAACAATTTTGCATTGTTTTGCAACTCAAAAAAAAACATTGCGACTAGAGTTGCCTGATTAATTTATCAAATACTGATGAAAATCCTAAATGAGTAGCGACCATTTTTTTTCAAAAACCGCTGAGACGTATTTTAAAAAAAACTTTGCATAGTTTTTCCGCCAGAAATCATCTAAAAACGTGAAATTAGACATGGAATTTTGTGTGGGAAAACAATAATCCGAATCTGCTAGGTACAGAGACATTGATGTTAAAAAAAACTACTTCATATAACAATGCCCAATAATCAGGTATCATTAAAAAAAAAAAATGTGGTAGCTTTATCTGCTGTTATGTCTACATCCACAACAATAGTTTAGACTTGAACAGTTTGTAATTCCGAACGAAAAACCATTGAGCATTTCTTTGTATTATACACTGGTTATTGTTACCAAACAAAAGGCGGATTGTTCATTTTACGTCGATCCATATTTAGAGCACATTTTACTGACATCGGAAACAGTGCATCAATGCACAATAGAACTTCCGATGCTGCGTCTACATTTCTCTATAGCATCCCACTAAAACAGGTCTATCTATCTACGTACAAACAAGTTTTTATTTAACTTATTTTTTTCGTCTGCGTTAAGTGATAAACTCATCTTATTTCTTTCGGAATTGGTGCTGCCACTGCTCTTCAACTGTGCTAAAGAAACGAATACTTTTATAGTGATTGCACTATTAAACTTTGTTACAAATATTTAAAGAAGAAATAGCAAAATAAAATAAACATGGTTCTACTCGTAGGTAAGCGGTATTTCCAAATACTTTGTTGAAAAACATTTTGTTAGGCCGAATTGGAACTCATCCTGAGTTTGTCCTCGACAAATGTGTTTTAAGTTAAATAAGAACATTATTATATGAATACATTTATGATATAGATAACAATATAGATATGAATACAGCAGATATTGGTCTTCGATTGGTAACAAAATGGTTATAAAACAATTTATTATCCTTAAATACTAATAAAACAAATTATATTACATTCTCCATTCTTAACTCACTTCAACCACATTCGCAATTTCACCTAACGGCCCACACTTGTTGCAATTATATTCCTTCCATTTCTAACTGTGACTGTAAAATTTTAAAAAAAGTTTCTTCAGTTAAGTACCTCGGTGTATACATTGGTCAACAGTTAAATTGGCATAAACGAGTCGAGAATTGCACTACCCGAGTTAAAAAACTGATATGGTTGTTTAAATATCTCAGGCATGTTGCTGACAGACAACTCTTGATACATGTATATTATAAAACTCTGGTGCAGTCAATTATTAGTTACTGTCTACCGATTTGGGGAGGAACCCACAAAAAAAAATTAATTCAACTTGAACGAACTCAAAAATCAATACTTAAGGTAATATTAATGAAGAAAATGACATATATAACTGTAAAGGTATATGAAGACTGCAATGTTTTGACCATTAGATAACTTTACATCTTACTGTGAATACTAAAAATTCACAAAAAAAAACATTCCTGATAATAATAATGCTAAACGAAACCCATATACTGTAATTTAAAAAAATATATCTGAAACGAATTTTTCACGTAACCAGTATTATTCAAAATCCATAAGCCTATATAATAAAATAAATAGAATACTACACATAATATACAACATGACATTTTTAGATTGTAAAAAAACGTTAATTGTTTGGTTGAAACAATTAGATTATGTTAAAACTGAAAATTTACTATAATATAATATTTTCTTGAAGACTATAAGTGTTGGTATAAGAATACTAGATTGTAAACTAAACTATTTGTGCTGGATACTTCTTGTATGACGGGGGCTGACAAAATCTCACTTGTAATTTGTACATGTTCTACCCAGTTGATACTTAGGATGAGCGGCTGTATCCTAGGACAGGTTTAATATATAAACTTAATAGGATAAGCCCGACACATATTTGTAAATGTAACATATATTTACCAATAAATATTTTGTATTTTGTATTTGTATTTATAAAGGTGTTGTTCGGTGGTTTAATATCCATGCCTGACATTCCAATACGATATGGAATGAACTGTCCCGTGTTGAACAGTTGACGTATCACTTTAATTGTCGCCCTGTTTCTCCGTAACAATGGAGATAAGTCTATTTGCTTTGGGTGTTGCGTATTTCTATTGTCTGTTACACGTAGATAGTGTGTAGTTAACTTGTACAGCAAAAGACATTCTTTCCCATGTCATTCGCTGCTTATCGAAAAAGTTCAGTCACGATTTAATACGTTTAGTGATCTGCAGTTTTTGCCGGGATTCCTTTGTGTGATAGTCGAGACATAATTGAGAGTTTAGTTTTTATGCAAACAACTGTTTGCGACTGTTTGTCAAATTTAGGTTTGTGAAAAATGGTTAATACTTATCGCTCTTCTGGTTATATCGCGATCTTTGGGGATTATTTTAAATTCTTGCCATCAGAAATTCTTACTCCAATATCATGACTAGGTATTTCTTTACCAGATTTGAACAAATTTCAGTAGCTCGGGAGTAAAAAGGTAACAGTTAGACAGAGTTTTCAACATTTCTGGAGTATTCGTTGACTTATTAAATTATTTTGATTAAAGGAAATTTATTCAATGAAATTCACATTTTTTTTATAAACAGATTGACTCGCAAACATTACATCTACCTACCTTCTTTTAACAATACCTACTGTGTTTGAAATACCAACAAAAAAAACTAAAGTATACCTACATCTGTGATTTCTAAGCAAAACGATGTTATAATCATGTTTTTGAAGGTGATTTTTCTTATAGTAGATGACACCTTCATAGAATAGAAATAGAAGCTGTTTTAATGAGTTTCTCCACGGCTTCACAAATTCGATAAGCATTAAATTTAAACAAAATTTGTGTGTTGATGATCCATTTCGATACATTGCTAGATTCAGAAGATATTTATGGATAAAAATATTTGCAATCCAATTTCGTGACGAACGGAATACGAAATGCGAAAAGGTAGTCTATAAATAAATTGACAGTATTTTTGCGGTTCATACCATTAATGATGACGCATGAGGTGAAATTTATTAAATCTTGGAACAGTACGGCAAATAGCATCCTTATAATGAGTTTTAATATTTCCGCTAATAACAATGTAATTACAACAGTATGACAATGTTATTTTGTAGATCTTGATTGCGCATTTTCGATCTGAACAAAATAATTGGATTTTATAGATGAGTAAATTTATAATTAATGTACCTACCAATTATCAAGCCTCAAACCGCAGAACTACTAATTAGCTTGCAGTATACTATATACGAGCATAGGTATAGTATTATAGCGACTGGCGACTAAATCACAGATAACCATAAAATTAAATAATGGATACATCAGAATAATTTTGATTAGTTTTGACTGATTGTTATACCTGCAAAACCTTAAAAAGAAGCAGACGAAAGAGTAAACATGGTCATAAACACACCGTTTGCTTGCTTTGTCTATGAAATGTCCCACCATTTAATACCACTTAATAGCAACAATATAATTATTAAAAAGATAAACCTCCCAAAAACTACTTCATATTGTAAGTTATAAATATTTTTTCCCGACGAACGTTTCAAATATTTCTTGAAGCAATAACAAAAAACGCAAATAATGTCACCCATCTACCTGATTTTAATTTACCCATCAATCTTTCTCATCGCTCTTTAGGGAGCGGCAAAAGAGATGTAAAAAACTAAGTAAGCACATTAACTCTGATTTATTCCAACTAAAACATTCTTCTTTATCGCAAATAGAACAGCCAGATTCCATGTAGTAAACGATATTCATTTCTGCGTAACGGGATTTTAGATTATAAGGCTAACATTTTTTTAGTTCTAAATTCAATTCAAATTTAATTCAATTCAAATAAAACAATAATTTTAATTTTATATGAATTTTATACAAATGTTTGGGTATCAGCATTTTAAATGTTAAGTTAGTCTGAGTAAAACATTTTCTCTAAATAAAAATAAAGGAACATGTTTTAAAATTTGTAGGAAATAAATAAATGGTTCAAAACTGCCTTAACAAATGTCAGGAACTGAGACTGAAGCCGTTCATGATTTTGTTGCATTTCTTAATTATTGTTACCACAGCAATAGTGGGTATTATTGTGCATGTGCAAAGCCAGGGCCGGTGGTAGTTTTTACTTTGGGATCAACAATCATTCCTTCGCCACCCGCTTCTAAGGGCATCCCGTGATCTTTGTCAGCTCGTCAGTCCATCTAGTTGTCCAAAACAAAACATAAGATCCCCAAGAACGAAGAACAAGATGTGTTAAAACTTATTTTGGAAACAAATTAACATGCAAACTCCTATTTGCAGTGATATGTGTTATCTTATTATACTGTGCCCGAGGTAATTTGTCACGTCTGAATGTTTAAGACCGGTATATTGTTTTCTTAATCGCAATCTTCAAGGCGACCGGCGCTATCACGATCCAACGGTCTTTTGACCCTTCTGCCCGAGATATTCCTCGATATCGTTTTGGGAATACAATTTAACACAACTTCCGTGTCTGCGAAATTTTTCACTTTTTTTAATTTGAAACGAAAATACTTACCTGAGCTTTGGCTTGGAAGACTACGGCTTTGCAATGCGACAGCGAAAGTTTTCTTTTTTATTATAAACATTTAAGTTACTACTTACGTTGGCTGGTACTGTCCAGTAGGTAATCCAAAAAACGTATATTTAGCAGTATTCTCAATACAAGTACATTTACTTTTCACATAAATAATGATAGGTCTCCTCTGTTAAATGAGAGTACGTTTCAAAGTATTTTTATAATTTTTCAAAGAGTTAAGAAATTTACTGTAAATAAACGCCAGTGATCCCCTAAATGTTTCTATCAAAAACAAGAACACTCAACATGCATCGTGTTTGAAGACTCAATCACAATTACCTTATAGACACACTTTGTTACAGATCAACGGATCCAGCCAGGCCAAGAGCAGAATCCAGAAGAACGGCGCGATGCGGGCGGCGGGGCCCCCCCTGTGAGGTCCCGCCGAGCGATGGGCTCCAACATCAGCCAGCACTCCGCCAAGGGTCTAAAGGGGCGCCGCGCCCGCTCCAGTGGCGACCTTTGCAATGGCGACTCCAAAAGCCAAACTGAATCTTCTGTCTGCGGCTCCGTCGTCGGTGATGTCATGGGCTGGAACCGCTCGCTGCCAAACCATTTAGACGGCAACCGACATTTAGCAGACTATAGCAGAGTCAACAATAACTATGGTGATTTCGGAACATACAACCGGTGCCACCCGAAAGGTGGGAGGGGATTGCGGTACAGAGTGTCTAAGTCTGGTAAGTTATTTTAAACATTTATTATAAGAGTTTTTCTTCGTTTGGACCTCGATACAGTGTGCTTTCTGTTTTACTATAATAAACAGAGTTATTCCATATATCCGTCTATTGAAAATGTGGTCTTTTTGGCGTACTTACATAAATACCACATTTTCAACGGATACAATGAAAGATGCTGTTTTGACTCCGAACACAAAACTTTTTAAATGGCATCGTGATACTAATAGATCATTATCAAAAATGTTTTGAATTTTAAGGGATTATAAGTGAAATGACTTTATCAGATTACATTTTAGCCTCCCACGTATAACACAGATATTGTACCGAACATCATTAAAAAAGCACTCATCGTTTGTTTTTAAATCTAAGTTGAACTCAAACGTACAGATCTAGGTAAGGAAAAAAATGTGATCATCCAGGATTTGAAATATGATAACCGCGTTTCCATGTAAACAACAATGTTTAATTAACAAAGTTACTGCCAGTAAAGAACCTCTGAAGAAATGCAACGTTATACCAACAGCCGATAAAATAAGTGGAGTTAGTAAAATATAACACCGCACAAGCGCGCAATAATCTTGCCGCTTATTAATAAAGAGTTTGCCGTTTACTTTATGGCCTTTAACCCCTAAGTAGGGCAGTGTACACGTTCAAAATTAATGACAAGGCTTGGGTCCTTAATTGAAATCTCTATAAGACTCTGATTAGCAGATTAATTTAACAACGAACGAAACCTATTTTGTACGCAGTATTTGGAAACAAGGCTTGTTTGAATTTGGAATGGAATGGTGCATAAAATTTATTTTAGGTGGGTTGTGTTGTTTTTTGGGTTTCGTACCCAAAATTCAAAAAAAGGGACCCTATTACTAAGACTTCGCTATCTGTCCGTCTGTCTGTCACCAGGCTGTATCTCAAGAGCCGCGATAGCTAGACAGTTGAAATTTTCACAAATTATGTATTTCTGTTGCCGCAATAACAATAAATACTAAATACAAAATAAAATAAATATTTAAGAGGGGCTCCCATACAAAAAATGCCCTTTTTTTGCCAATTTAGCTTGATATCAATAAATGGTAACAGGTAGGCACTAAATTTATGTCCCTACTGTTGTTTACCTAGTCAATGGCACGGAGTCTTCCCTTCGTGCGTGAGTCCGACACGCACTTGGTCGGTTTTATTTCATACTTGCAACAAGAAAACGAGGTACCTACTTGTAGCAAAAATGTACAGCGTAGTAAATTGTTATGACAATAATAATAGGTATTATTCTTATTTATCATTGCCTAAAAACATTGTCAAAATACAATAACAGAAATTAAGATTAAAAGCTGCGACTGAAGGTATGTGATAATAATAGATAACTATTTGGTAACCTACCATTATTACGAATTTGCTTGAAACAGAATTATGTCTTCTTTGTTTTAGCGCTAAAAGTCATTGAGAGACGGCAAATGCTTATAGTATTTCGGAAATCCCTTATTTTGGGAGCTATGCAAAGTTAAAAATGCGTAAGTGCTTCTAGTTGTTTGTCTGTCTCTCTGTAAGTCTGATACTACTTCACTCATAAAGCGCTGAACCCTCTTAGGTGAAATTTTGGTATAGAAACAGTTGGAGTCCGAGAAAAGTAATGTAACACCAAATTTAGTATACCTAGGGATAGTTGAAGACTCTAAAATAATTTTGTTACATGGAACAGTTTTTGTTTTAAATCATCATCCTAAAAGGGATTGAAAGTAGGAAAATGTGTATGATTATATAATATTGTCTTAATTAGGTATAGAGAACAACAGACAGCGATCGCATACATTTTAAGTAAGCTCTAAGAAGAGCGATATAATCCGAAACGCGATAAAACTAGAAGTGCGATATAGATTCCTATGCGGATGACCTCGCGGGAGGAGCCCTGGTAAATTAATTATCTCCTTTTTTTTTTAAATTACAGCACCGCACTGTATGCCAATTCATAAATTATGCATTTTCATTTTCCCGTTGTAATTTTTTTACCCCGCCTCATTTAACTTTATCTTGTTCCTTGTTCTTCCGCTTCGGATTCCATTACCTTTAATATTTTACGCAAATTTTAATTGAAATAGTTCCATGAATCTTTATCTTGGTATTCGAATTTCAAATAGGTTTGTTAAAAAAAATCATCACAAAATAACAATATTTCTGACAGACCTCTTTGGTTCAGTGGTTTAAAGAACGCCGCTTCTGAACAATAGGTCGTGGGTTCGTTCCCAGCACAGTAAAAATAATCGTGTTCATGAACATATCAGTTTGTCCTGGTCTGAGTGTTTTCTATTTTAAAGTATGTTTATCGGTTGTTTTAGTGGCTGATAGTATAGGCTTAGTAGTAGCTTAATTTGGGACAAGATGGCTCTATGTGGCCTAGTGTGGCATAGTATGTTTTGCAATATTTTCATATTTTTATATTATTACTAGCTGACCCCGCGAACTTCGTATCGCCTATTTGATTTTGACGTCTTACATTTCATGGTTGTTAAATATGGCGGGGTTGGAAATTCGGATGAAGAAATACAGGTTATAAGTTAGTTATTTTACGTTTACTTGAATGTTTTTGACACTTATTATGCTATTCTCAACGAAGACAAATCCAATAATACCAAAATGATAAAAATCTGTCTAGCCGTTCTCGACTTATAAGTGGTGTAACTAACACGACTTTCTTTTATACAGGGTGAAATTTTAACCACTTTCCAAATTTTGATATAGCAATCTACGAGGCAAAAAACATATGACGTATTTTTTCTTTTGGAATAGCCCAGTACAAAAATGTGAAGATAAATCACTTTGAAAATGTCCGCCAAAAATTAAAAAAAATTGATAATGCATCCTAGTAGCACTTTTTTTACGCGATGTGCATCTCATTTATTCATTACAATACTATTCATAAGTTTTTGTGTTTCCCTTTATACCATAACAGGTCCGGGACCGTGAAAATTGGAAACTATATCGCGAAAAATATTTTCGGGTGACAACTTGATTTAAATTTTTTACTTCATAAATAGGCTTTAAATACGATACTGAACGCATATAAAAATTTTGGAAAGTGGTTAAAATTTCATCCTTTATACAACGTGTCCCAAAATTCAACGATAAGCCGGCGCCGTATGGTGGGGACATGATCATGACTACTTCAGGAAAAATAAGAAATAAAGTCAACAATTTTTTTTAAAACTACAAAGTAAATTATGGAATTCTTCGAAAATCGACAACCTTTATGATATTTTAAGCTACCACAGCCACATTTAACAAAAATATTTGTTTTTTTTGTATCGGCAACCTAAGTAGTACTGCTGCCCACCACAACTCCTAAAATCCTTATTAAGCGATCGAAACATTTCAATATCGAATCACTATTTCAGGCTCAGTTTCACTATAAAACGCACGAACGGTAAATGTAAAATTGTATCTATAACATAACGCGTTTATGTTCGTTTCCGTAAACCGTAAAACATTCGTAGACACTTCCTCCGTGTTCTCTACTGAAATAGCTTCCTTTTAACCCGAGCAAATGTTTGTTCGGGTTTCATAACCAGGTAACATAGGTGTTCATTAGGCTACATTTAAAACCCTTTAATTAAATCTGCTTAGGATGTGCTGAGGGCTGACCGTGACCTTTTATACATTTCAACCAAAGAAAAACATTTTTTTTATGTGTAATAAAATGTTGAACGGCTTATGGGCTTAGACCTATAAACTTCCTAAAAATTGTATCCGATGAATTAATACCAGAAATTTAATTGCTTAAAAAGCATAATTACTTTTATAAAGCTATTCATCTTAACCGATTGTACAGACAAAGGCAGGTCAACCTACCTAAAAAGTCAAAGGTCATTGAATTGATTTTCAACTTTTAAGTCCAACAAGTAGAGATCAATATCAATTATTTATGAAAAACATTGATAAAACTCTGCTGGCTTACCGAGAGAAGCCTTAAATAAATTTGTTGATTTCTTAGTGGCTCAATTGGATAGAGCAGTCTCCCGGTCATTAGAAGGGTTTAAGTCCCACTGAAATTTTAATTCGAAGAATTGTATTAGACGAATAAAGGTATTTTTTCTTAGTTTAAAAAAAACCGTAAAGAGTTATGGACTCACTCAATTTATCATTTTTTTTATTTATTTATTTTTACTTTTTAACGGTTTTATTTTTTGCTATAGATCAATACATATCAACACTACTCCGAATGGTAGACAAAATTTTGACAAGCACTTATTTATAGAAATCAATAGGTATAATATCTTTGAGCTTTCCCGGAAGAAAAGGAAACGCATAGTCGACGTTATGAGTATCCTTTCTACATTTCCGAAATACGTGATATTTGTATTGCTACAGAAATAAATCAGATTTTCTTTGCTTTTATATATTGTGACTGTTATTGGCATTTCTAACTTACGCACCGAGAAATCTGTCCTTATTTATTAGCTATTCTGACAGACATTGTTCTGTCAAAAGTAAGTTAAAAAAACAAATTCCGGTCAAAAAAATATTTTGTGCCCAAGGCTTCAGCTGGACACAGACGTTTTAATGTACTCAGTGATTTATTTTTTAACAAAATATTACTTTAAGGCAGTCAAAAAATATTTAATCAAAGAAACGTATTTTCAGCAAAAAAGTAAAATTACTAAATTTTAATACCAGACATAGATAAACTTGCTGTTGCAGATTTCAGAATGCATAAAGTGCAATGGGCAATTCGTTCATGGAAAATTGCACACTCATTTTAAACAAATTATTACAGTCTATTGTATGAACTCCCTGTGAGTATAATAACTTAAATTATAAGTTAAAGTAATTTTACTAACATAGCTGACATTACAAATTAATGATTGAATGTATATATTATATTAAATTATTCTAGCTTGCACTGGTATATATCATTATTTAAACATTAATAACCTGAAAATAGGTTGACAATAGTGAACGAGTTTCTGCTTCTCGGCACAAGCCCACATTTGTCCGGAAGCAGTGCTAAGTTAAGATATTGGGACGTGCAAAAGCGCCTTCTGAAGCCTATTTGCAGAAGAAGATGACGCAGAGACGCTTCAGTATTTTATTAACAACCAGCTGTTGTTTGCAACTTCGTACGGTTTGAATTTGATACTATCCCACGGTTACCGGACTTCTTCGAGGATAAAAAGTAGTCTATATGCTATCCCTTCATATAATCTTCCTTCGTAGGAAAAAGCATTGCCCACTAACTATGGTGATATTGGCCTGGCGTGGAGGTGTTCGCGCGTACACGCGTTTGTTGTAGTTGCATTGTTTGTTAGTTTAAATTAATAAAATATAAATTATAAACTTTATTTTGTATGAGAATACATAAACACTGTTTTTTTAACATGTGCTAAAATAAGATTGCTTACAACAATAAATGTGAGCTTCGGTCAAAGTTTTAGTAAGGTTCGTCCGTTTATAAGATTCGAGTTCAATACCTGAAAGTATCAAAGTAAATATCAGAGCCCGTAATAAGGAAACAAAGTCGTCGATACGTAATTAACAAAAACAACACTCACGATATAAAAATACAATGCTAATGACATAAAATAACAGTTTGAAATTTAACTTTTTTTTTCTTCGTACTGTCCACACCCATATTAAAGAAATAGAGAACGATCGATAAAGAATCGATTGCATTAACTTATTTTCAATAATTTTCAACCAAAAACTAGTTTATAAACACTTTAATGTAATGTTAGCTGGTCACACTCAATAAACCTTATTTTTTTTAATTATTAGAATGAAGAAACATTTAGTAATACTTTTAATTTTCGCGGAACAAACATATTGTAGAAAATCGATTATATGAAATTAACTGTTGGTAAACTATGTTTTGACAACACTAAATCTTGAATAACAAACCGGATGCTGGGATAGTCAACTTGTTTATTATGATTATTTGATTTTCTTTAAGGATGATTGATACAAAAATAAAAATAAGGAATGTCTGTTTACTTATAAAATAATTATTGGTATTTTTTTATTGCTAGCGATAATATTATGTTTACTCTAGGCCAAAATGAACATTGCCCACTCTTAGAGATTCATTTAGTTGGTAAAGCGTAATTGAGTAACAATAATCCACCCAATCTCTTTCATTAATATTAAAAGTAGGTAGTTAGTAACATCCCATTTGGACAACAGTGTGAAAATTCTTACCACAAGTTATTTAATCTATCGTGAGTACGGTTATTTTAGATCGTAACGCCGCGGCTTTCCTGCTGCTAAAGGCATTACTTTACCAAATCTTAGTCGGCTCAAACACAGGGTGGTTTGATAAGGGAGAAAAACGCGCAGAGAAGATAAAAAGCTTAATGCGTTGACGCGGTACGTCATAGATCATCCCCGCTCACCTTGAGATTTTAGGAGGCGGAGTGGTTGTCGGTATATTGTCATGGCACTTGTTATTTGCATGAGAAAATGGTCTTTAGATTTGCGTTTTATGAATGCGTGTGTCGTCCTAGTAGCTATGATTTATATTATGAATGCGTATTGTCCATAGTGTATTTTTTCACTTTCTAAAACCCCTATTGTATTTTGAAATCCATTATGTTCGTAAGGATTTAAAGGTACGGGTACCTACGATAAATTTAAAAATCCTAAACTTAGAAACTGACTTCTGGTACAGACTTTCATGTACTACAAGTTTTATTTTTGAGACTAAAATTTGTGATAAGGTGACCCGTTAGTTGGTTTGGGTTTTGATATTTTAGACCTTTAAAATAAATAAGTTCAAAATTTCCAAAATAAAAAAGATATTTACTTGACACCAACAATACAGCATAAGCACAATACAATAATACTTACAAAGAAATACTGACCTAGACTAAATTAAATAAAAAATAAGACATAACGTTTTAATAAAGGGACATCAAAAAGTTGTTCCGTCTATCCTTGACCCGTTCGTAGGCTCACGCATTGCGTGAATTCAATTGAAAATACGTATAGGTACTTACCTACATACAAAATGAGGTCGCCATGTTTCCGATGTTTCCTATTTTGCAGATATACATTTATTTTATAAATAAAAAGTATAAAAGATTTAACATACCTGAATCGGTATATGGAGGACGATCTTTTTGGTTTAATAAAATATGTACCTACCTATATTGTTAAAAAGTTTTTTGAGCAATCCCACTCTAGTTTTCCACCATACACCGTACACCCATTATAGAAAAACTATTCCGAAATATATGAACAGTTAAACGTCAGGCATGAAACACCTATAATGTAGGAATACACGCAACGTAGCAAACTTCTTCTAGGCCTATAAATCTAGGCCTATGCCTTCTTCTTTGCCAACGGGTTTTAAGAAATATTAACTTTATTTACAAAAAAAAATAGCTAAGGTTACCTACACCAAAAATTATAGTGAACAGCGGCCTGCACATCAGGTTACACATTTTTGTTGCAAAATCGTACCTATTTTAAATGGATCGTCTATACTTGAAACAAATGAGACATTGAGAGTCCTAGACTATCGAAATTTGATGTGCTCAACACTAATTCTATCCTATTTTGACGAAAGGGTAGCGAGCCCCAAAACCGGGCCATGTTTGAGTAAAATCTATTAGCGTAATGTTTTATTAATAGTAGCGCTAGAATGGATTCCGGCGGCCTTGACCTGCTCGCCCCGTTTGAGGCGCACTGCGTGACGTCACTTCACGCCATCGCACCCGACTGCGGCAGCGATGCAGGCTTCCAATCCCACTTCAAATTCCGTAATGAAAAATTGGGAATAAAAAAATTGGAATCGAATTTAGAACATGACTGATGTTCTAAATTTTTAAAGTATTAAATTCAAAATAAAAAAAATCAAAGTAGTATAACGTTGCAGACAATCTAGGGTACCCTTGAACAGGAATACCCTCAAAAACCTAGGTTCTGCCACACTACAAATGAAAATGAGGAAAGGGGTAAAGTTGAGGGAAATACTACCTCTCTATAACTATTTCCTAAAAATTAAAATAACACAAGATAATTAAGATTAAGAATATGTATATTGAAGATAAAGTAGTATACGTAACTTAAATTTAAAAATAAGATTCCGAATGGAAGTAGAGGAGGAGAGGTGGCCCGGCGGTCGACCACGCCAGGATCCAACTGAGCAGCAAAGGGGAGATGGCCCGGCGGTCTACCTGACCATGCCAGGGTCCAGCTGCGCAGGATGGAGGTGGCCCGGCGGTCTACCTGACCGTGCCAGGGTCCAGTTGCACAGGACAGAAGAGGTGACCCGGCGGTCTATTTGTCCACGCCAGGGTCCAATCACGCAGGAGAGAAGAGGTGGCCCGGCGGTCTATTTGACCAAGCCAGGGTCCAGTATTGATTAAGGTTAAGGTTAAAGAATATTTATTTCTCATAAAAAACCATACAGTCACTTACATGAGAAATTAACAATTTTAAATGTAGGTAGTCATAATATAAGACTCAAAAAAAATAAAAAAATAAAAAAACCCTGAAGACAAAAGATTTTTAACAAAATTAAAGTCAGTGCATCATTATGCATATAATATATCACCGACTTAAATCTTTTTATTATGATTGTCATTACGATTGTCGATTTCCTTTTGGCACCGACTCAAAATTGGTCCTTTTGCGTATTTTTCATAGTTTTACTATTTCACTGTCAAACTTTTAGATCACTTTTGAACTGATATTACAATTCACAAATCATCATCATCGGTTGCCCTCAATCACAAGCAAACAATAAAAAATAAGTTTGTCTACTGTGGCATGTAGATGCCTTACCTTTCATTCCTCTTTTTCATCTCATCATCATTTTGATTAGTTTAGCTTACAATTTCTTATAATTTTATGTATTTCCTAATTTTGACAATTGTAGGCAACCATACTGTCAAACACTTTATTTTTTAATTTTGTTCTAAATTCTTTTAAATTTAAGTTTCGAAACTCTTTATTTTTGCCAATTTTAGATTAAACTCACCTTGTTATGTATTTTTTATAAGCTGCCTGTAAAAATATATTTTATAATTTTTAAATATGTATTTAAAAGAAAAAAATGGTACCATCGTTTTGCCTATAAGTACATACCTATAAGGCCATGTTTGGCTAACCAAGATTCAGACTTTACTCGGCATTCGCAGACTTTACTCGGCATTCGCAGACTTTACTCGGCATTAGGAGACTTCACTCGGCATTAGAAGAGCCAAGAACTAATAGATAAAGTCAATTCCCTATAAAGGAGATGTCCCAAATTGTATGGAGGCCAGGCCCAGAACCTGTACACCCTACCAAAAGATAGACCAATACACCTACAAGATTTTGTTATTATCCAATTCTTTTAAATTGGCTTCGTTAAGTGGTTCAAATAAAGAGTTAAGTAAGAAAATAGCAATACAAAACAACAAAACCATCATGGCGGAAGATGACATTTTGATGACGTCTGTCAGTTTTGGTTTCATAATCGCGCATCTAGGAGTCGAGTGCGTGCAATCGCTTGCTGTAGTAACAACAAACATTATGAAAGTAATGTGTCGATCAATACCAAATCCAGAAATCGAAAATGAGGTCGTTATAATGAACTACATTTAAAACACGACAAGCAGAACAAAAACTTGAAGTGAATGATTATGCCAAAGTGACAAGGGGCATCTGACAGCTACTGACATTTGAAGTTTTTTTAGATTGACGCCATCTTGGAATGCCTATGGAGTTTGATAAATTATTCGATCTTGTTTATTTTTGAACCACTAAATTATACGTTATATAAATTTATATGTATTTTTTCCAGAAACAGTACATTTTTCTTGATTTTTGTAAATGGTGTACTATGTCTGGGCCTATTATGGGACATCTCCTTTGACCAGGGGGCAGCGCGTCCGCAGTCGGTGATCCGCTCACCTAATGGCCACACGGCTAGTCCGGCCGGTTGGCGGCGTTTGTAGAATGAGCTGATAATACCTATAGTGGAATGTAACGCAAGTGATGCTACCTATTTGTAAATTTTAGTGTGCTATATTTTGGTATGACGAACGAAGTTTTGCAAGTAAGTAAGCAAAAATTTTGCTGTGTGCTTGCCTGGGAGGCCATTTTTAATTCTTAATACCCAATATTGCACCTGTTAGCTGCCGGACAGTAAGACTCCCCGCAGACTATAGACTTTTTATCGGCCGATAGTTTGGTCGGGTTGTTAATCAGTACAAAGAGATATGAAAATGCGCACATTACAGTGATCAGATTACAGTCTTTTTGCTACCGATTAAAAACCCGACCAACCTACCGGCCGATAAAAAGTCTATAGTCTGCGGGGAGTCTTACTGTCCGGCAGCTAACAGGTGCAATATTGGGTATTAAGAATTAAAAATGGCCTCCCAGGCAAGCACACAGCAAAATTTTTGCTTACTTACTTGCAAAACTTCGTTCGTCATACCAAAATATAGCACACTAAAATTTACAAATAGGTAGCATCACTTGCGTTACATTCCACTATAGGTATTATCAGCTCATTCTACAAACGCCGCCAACCGGCCGGACTAGCCGTGTGGCCATTAGGTGAGCGGATCACCGACTGCGGACGCGCTGCCCCCTGGTCAAAGGAGATGTCCCATAATAGGCCCAGACATAGTACACCATTTACAAAAATCAAGAAAAATGTACTGTTTCTGGAAAAAATACATATAAATTTATATAACGTATAATTTAGTGGTTCAAAAATAAACAAGATCGAATAATTTATCAAACTCCATAGGCATTCCAAGATGGCGTCAATCTAAAAAAACTTCAAATGTCAGTAGCTGTCAGATGCCCCTTGTCACTTTGGCATAATCATTCACTTCAAGTTTTTGTTCTGCTTGTCGTGTTTTAAATGTAGTTCATTATAACGACCTCATTTTCGATTTCTGGATTTGGTATTGATCGACACATTACTTTCATAATGTTTGTTGTTACTACAGCAAGCGATTGCACGCACTCGACTCCTAGATGCGCGATTATGAAACCAAAACTGACAGACGTCATCAAAATGTCATCTTCCGCCATGATGGTTTTGTTGTTTTGTATTGCTATTTTCTTACTTAACTCTTTATTTGAACCACTTAACGAAGCCAATTTAAAAGAATTGGATAATAACAAAATCTTGTAGGTGTATTGGTCTATCTTTTGGTAGGGTGTACAGGTTCTGGGCCTGGCCTCCATACAATTTGGGACATCTCCTTTATAGGGAATTGACTTTATCTATTAGTTCTTGGCTCTTCTAATGCCGAGTGAAGTCTCCTAATGCCGAGTAAAGTCTGCGAATGCCGAGTAAAGTCTGCGAATGCCGAGTAAAGTCTGAATCTTGGTTAGCCAAACATGGCCTTATAGGTATTATTAAACAAATATCTTATGTTTAACTGTTTTATTATTAAATTCCAAGACTTACAAAAACTTTTTCACTATTTAGCGCGCGATCAGCAGAAAAAAGTACAGTGACAGCTCCTAGTGATGTGCACTAGGCATCAATTGATTAGTGATGGGAAATGTACATTTAAACGTTCAATTTCGTGTCGCTAACAGTTCGGCCATCCTGACAACTCTTCGGTCCTCCGAAGAAGATGATCCACTCGAGCAGCGTCTGCAAGGCGGCAACACCCTCGTACACTGACCCTCTTCACCACGATCTTCAATGATGAGGCATCCTCTTACAGAGAAGAGGATCAGGCAGATAGTGGGAGGCCCCTAAGGCAACCACTTTGAGTGTGTTATTAGGCCCCTAAGGCAAACACTGGTTTAATGCTGTTAGGCCCCGAAGGCAAGCATATTAGAATAAATGATAGGCCCCAAAGGCATATTCTTGTCGAATGCTATTAGGCCCCGAAGGCAAGCATGAAATACCAAATGGTAGGCCCCTAAGGCATATCCTTAACAAATGCTGTTAGGCCCCGAAGGCAAGCATGAAAGAACAAATGGTAGGCCCCTAAGGCATATTCTTAACAAATGCTGCAAGGCCCCTTAGGCAAGCATGAAAGAACAAATGGTAGGCCCCTAAGGCATATTCTTAACAAATGCTGTGAGGCCCCGAAGGCAAGCATGAAAGAACAAATGGAAGGCCCCTAAGGCATATTGGTAACAAATGCTGTAAGGCCCCTTAGGCAAGCATGAAAGAACAATGATAGGCCCCTAAGGCATATTCTTAACAAATGCTGTAAGGCCCCTTAGGCAAGCATTACCAACAAGCACCAGGAGGTTCCTCAGTCAAGGTACTATAAATAGATCACACGCTATGTAGGCCCCAAAGGCAAGCGTAGTTTACATGAGCATAGTATCGTAAGACTTCGGAGTCAACTTTAAGTCAAGCCAATGGGCATAATTCTCGTAAGCAAATCTCAACTGTGTTTGTGATTGTGTGCTGTAAGGCTCCGAAAGCAGGCACTAGGTAATAAAGCCCCGAAGGCAAAACATTACCGATCAACAGGAAGAAGATGACCAACTTCGTCAAGACGCTAATATAGGCCCCGAAGGCAATCATTAGCGTAAGTAAGGCTGACCCAAAGAATAAATATTGTTTAATTAATCTTCGCCGGACGAAGAACTTTTGTCTCTGTGACACCACACCTTAATTTTGTCAAGCTTAACAATATTTTTGTAAGCTCGCTTCCCCTTTGTAAACGACGTCACTTCAAACCGATCGTTAGGCAGCACGGCAGTCACTTTATATGGTCCCGCATACCTGGGAACTTACTTTCAACTGGACAGACCAGGTCGTAAAATTTTCCTCTCAACCATGACTAATTACCGTTCTTGCATTTTAAACACGTTTATCTCTATTTTCTGAGTAGCTTCATTTCGTAGTGTCTCTATATTTCCACTTTAAACTGCACCTTGTAAATCATTTACCAGGCGAGGCCTAAGTCCACACAGTAATTCTAAGGGTGACTTTCCTGTCCCCGAACTGACTGATGAATTAATACCTAATTGCACTTTTGGCAAATATGCATCCCAGCCTTTTTTTTGCTCTTCACTTATATGACACGACGAGGAACTGAGAATAGTGTGATTAAGGCGCTCAACTTGCCCGTTCGCCCTTGGAGAGGCGACCGCATTTAATACGTGCTTAATTCCATTATCTGCACAATAGCGCTCGAATTCCTTTCCAGTAAAAGCAGTACCCCGATCACTGATGATTCGTTCTGGGTGACCAAAAACTTGACTTAGCTTAGTCAATGCTATAATAGCTCCTCTGGCATTCGCACTGGTGACAGCTTCTATCCACACAAACTTAGTAAACCCATCTATAATTGCTATGATATATGTTTTTCCATTACTTTTGCAAAATGGGCCAAGGTGGTCCACATGCAATGTGTGGAAAGGTACGGATACTCTAGGAATCGGATGTAAGAGACCAGGTTGTTTACCTGTAGGTTTTTTCGTGAATTGACATCCAATGCAACTCGCAGCATATTTTCCGACACATTTTCGCATTTTCGGAAACCAGTACTTAGTGCGTATAGCTTCTAAACACTTTTCTGATCCTATATGACCGTTTTCGTCATGATACAACTTTAGGATATGAAATCTTGCGCCGTTAGGCAAAACAGGCTTGTAACAGTTATCCACAAGACGACATAACTTGCCTTCTACAACTTTATAATGTTTAGAAAGTCTACCATTATTTGTCTTATTGGTTCCAATGTTAAATTTATAATCAATCTTTGAATTTCTTCATCTACTTCTTGTAACGCATCAATTAAATCCTTTTCTACGATATGATATATTGGCACAGGGTTCCAACTGAGAGCATCAACGTGTGCTATTGAACTTCCTGGGCGGTGTTCTACCTCAAAGTTGTATTCCTGCAGATCAAGCCACTGTCGGGCAATGCGTTACGATGATAGATCTCTTTTCAGCCAAGCCATACGTATTGCTGAACAATCCGTAACAACTCGGAATTTGATTCCAGATAGGTACACCTTAAACATTTGAATAGCAAAAATAATGCTAAAGCCTCTAATTCAAAGCCATGATATTTTGCTTCAGTAATTGTTGTCTGTCTGCTCGCATAAGTACTACCTACTACTAACTACCTTAGTATCACCATTTGGCTGCTTTTGGAGAATACTCCACCAAGTTCAATTTTTAGATGCATCTGTGTGAACTTGTGTCTCTCTCTCTGGGTGATAAATTACCAGCACAGGATCTGAAGTAAGTATTTGCTTAAGAGTTTGCCTAACCTGTTCTTGTTCCGGTCCCTATTGCCATTCTGCAGTATTCTTTGCGAGTGAGGTAAGCGGTAGTGCAATAGTCGCAAACCCCTTAATATATTTGCGGAAATAACTCGCAAGACCAAGGAACGGGCGTAGTTCAAGGACATTCGACGAAACTTTAATCCTTGACACAACTGTTATTTTATAAGAGGAAGGCCTTATTTCACCTCCTGCAATTACATGACCTAAATACTCAACGCTCTCAGTGAGAAAGGAACATTTGTTTTTCTTAGTTTGACACCCAACTTCTCAATCAAACTAAGCACCCTGTCTAGATTGGCAAGGCATTCTTTAGTGTCAATGCCCCACAGAATCACATCGTCGATGTATACCTCGGCGCATCGGTAAATTACTGGCTCTAATATTTTATTCATACCTCGCTGGAACACTAAAAGGAGCATTGCAAGGACTGAAACTCAACCCTTTTTTTTAAATGACTATCGTAACAGACTGTATTTATAACCAAATCTAATCAAAACTATCACATAACTCAGACACTTGAAGAGCCAGCTCGATTTCACAAATATTGACACCAGTAGCTGTCTTTACTATCACTATATTTGGAGATTCGGTAAATGCCTGTCCTATCTAAACATCCACATTCTGAACTTGATCAGAAACAAAAATATAATGAATTATACTGCTTTGCACCATCAACCACAATAGCTGCAGTAACTTTACCTTAAGGTGTCATCATTGCGTCCCCATATCCTTGTATTACTACATCATTGTTAGGTTGTAACTCTAAGTTCTGTTTAACATAAAAGTTTTGTGTAATTGTATTACATGCATAGCCCAAAATTCCAATAACGAGTACTTTATATCGGAACGGTCACAACAACCCATTCTCTTCTTTTGAATCTTTTGCACTAATCTATTCTGAGAACCAGTCTCTTACTTTTTTCTGCAGTCTTCTAAAGTGTGCCCATTAATGTTACAGAAAGAACAATGTTTATTAATATTATTTTTCTTATAACATGTTGATTCCGAATGACCTGATTTGTTACAAAATGAACATTTATTAGTATCATTATTTATTTTAGGTGTATATCTGTGTTCCTTGCTCTTTCGGCATCTATTTGCCTTGTGACCCAATTTCCCACATTCAAAACATTTAATGTTTTTGCTAGAACTGAAACTTTTTAAAGATGTCATCTGTTGGTCTTGACTTACGGTAGCATCTAATTTGTTAATGCTAGCGAGATATTGCAGAAGAGAAGCTGTGTCTCTGCACCCAGCTGACTTTGCTCCAACTTCTAACAATTTGTTACCTAATGTACCAATAATGGCCTCTGTGATCACTTCATCGCTCAATTGACATGACATACCTATGCCTAATTTATTGTAATAAAATTCTATAGGCTCTTCAGTGGGCAGCTTGACTCGATTCACTAACTTCCTTATCTGTGATAATTTATTTTTAGTAAATGGGAATGCTTTTATAAGTTTCTCCTTCCACTCTATCCAACTAATCTCATAAGATGCCTGTTGTTCATACCATGCCTTAGCATAGCCACTTAATTTGGCCGTACAATTACAAATTAAAGTACGCTCATCCCATCCATGCATTTTAGCGGTACTCTCCAAGTTTCTGATCCAATGTTCAACAGAAACTGATGTTGTTTGAGGGTTAAATTCAGGTAAAAAGTCATTACGCCCTACATAACGCACAACTGGTTTTGATATTTCACATGAATTCTCCGGAGGGGGTGGTGTTGATTCGCAATGAGAATTACTGGTCTTTCTCAACTCTCTAATTAGCCCTTCTAAAACATCAATGCGCCTTTCTTTATCCTTCAATTCTCTTTTATATTTTTTCTTGTACCTATCAGGTGAGGGCGATGTACTTGAATGGCTATGTGACCGTTTATGATGTTTTGATCGACCCATTGTACACACAAACAAAGTAATAAAATACACACAAACACAATTATTATAGTAAAATCAGATATAGTTTAATAGAATACAGTCAATTGTTTGCCATTACTTTGACCACATATATTAAAAATAATGAAAATGAAGTTTTGTTAATAATTATTATTTGTTCAATTCTTAAAAAATGTTCAATAAGCTTTTAAAACTCTGAATTTCACATGTTCTTTACTGTTTCATTTAGTAATTTACAGCAATTTAATGTCAGAAAATAAGTTTTAGTTCAAAATGATCACCGACAAGCAAAATCAATGATTGCAACTTTAAGATGTTTAATTTGTACTGCTGTGATCATAAACAAGTTCTGCTGACCTCAGACAGCTATTCTGAACCAGAATTAACTCACTAACAAAACTAGAGTCATCTCAGAAACTTGTCACAACTTGTATTTAGTATTAGTTTCTCACTTATCAGTTATGCAATAAATGTCACTGAAAACTAGGCATACACAGACCAGAACACAAAATAAGCTGGTTTTACCTTGTAGTGTCCACTTAGAGAAGATATACGTAAATTAAAGTACTTTTCAACAACTTCAAAGCAACTAACATCTCACGCACATATACACACTAGAATTGTTTACAAATCGAACGAAATATAGTTTATGGGTTTATATTTATCTCACTTCTGAACTTTATTAAACAAATATCTTATGTTTAACTGTTTTATTATTAAATTCCAAGACTTACAAAAACTTTTTCACTATTTAGCGCGCGATCAGCAGAAAAAAGTACAGTGACAGCTCCTAGTGATGTGCACTAGGCATCAATTGATTAGTGATGGGAAATGTACATTTAAACGTTCAATTTCGTGTCGCTAACAGTATGTACTTATAGGCAAAACGATGGAACCATTTTTTTCTTTTAAATACATATTTAAAAATTATAAAATATATTTTTACAGGCAGCTTATAAAAAATACATAACAAGGTGAGTTTAATCTAAAATTGGCAAAAATAAAGAGTTTCGAAACTTAAATTTAAAAGAATTTAGAACAAAATTAAAAAATAAAGTGTTTGACAGTATGGTTGCCTACAATTGTCAAAATTAGGAAATACATAAAATTATAAGAAATTGTAAGCTAAACTAATCAAAATGATGATGAGATGAAAAAGAGGAATGAAAGGTAAGGCATCTACATGCCACAGTAGACAAACTTATTTTTTATTGTTTGCTTGTGATTGAGGGCAACCGATGATGATGATTTGTGAATTGTAATATCAGTTCAAAAGTGATCTAAAAGTTTGACAGTGAAATAGTAAAACTATGAAAAATACGCAAAAGGACCAATTTTGAGTCGGTGCCAAAAGGAAATCGACAATCGTAATGACAATCATAATAAAAAGATTTAAGTCGGTGATATATTATATGCATAATGATGCACTGACTTTAATTTTGTTAAAAATCTTTTGTCTTCAGGGTTTTTTTATTTTTTTATCATGAAACAAATAAAGTTCACATTATTAATTTCATAATTTTACCTAACTTCCCTATAAAGTTGATATAAGTCTTTCTCCATTTCACCGTTATACATCTACTATCTGAATAAATTGGCAACGACCTCAGTTCCTGGTCCTTCATACCGAAGCCAGCATAGCGAACGAGCTCTGGCACTCGACGGCAATTGATGGGCAGACTGCGCGGGTATTGCGCTTTCTGAAGCACTCTTGAAAGGAACGTCTGCCAATATCTTATTGGGCGCAGAAGGTAAATAAATATGCTGTGCATTTGCTGATTCTTGTGGGTTATCGGATTTTTTCGATTACTAGTATATGGTGAATTCGAAGACAATCTACAAAATTGAAGAGTTTCTACTGACACACATTTTGTAAAGTGTAATGAGTAATGACTTTTGAATTATGTAATTTCGTTTTTTTTAAATTTACTTGTTCTTGTACTTTGAAATTAGAGATACATTACGGATTTGACTCGTCTTTATTAGGATATTATTTTTACTCGTTACATTACATTCACATTTTTAATTTATCGGAGAAAGTAGTATGAAAAGTGTTTTAAACTACAGCCTGTAATTTTTATCTTCAGTTATGTTCCTATCTATGCAATATGATGAGCTATCGGTTTTCTGAGTTTTTCAAGTGTAGCCATGGTTTGTGGACTTATTGTATGACGCAGCTGATAATTTCCAAATAACTTCTCCATTTAAAGTTAGGGTGTTTTTGATTTCAATAACTTCAAATATCATCCTAGATATAAATACATATAGTGATTATATTAATAAACGGGCTCGTGAAACGCATGAACACAGACTGCAGAATTTATTACACGCATGTTGTTCTTATCGGCTATGTGTTAGTTTGATATTATTCTGCAAAATCAGTAAATAGGCCCCAGAAGGCTCTTTTATGCGTCCCAAAATTAAAATCTACCACTGCTTTGGGACAAGTCTGGGCTAGTCTTCTTCTTCGTATCGATGACGAACTGTGTCATACTTTACAGACCCAGTACTCTGCCACTTTGATGGCATTATCCGTGGTCTCCATTAGCTCCTCCTGAGTGCATGAAGTCGGGCACTCGGTGCCAGATGGTAAACGGGCCATGGTCTGCGGATTATTAACCGCACTGGCACCGCAGGTCCAAGTTCTGCGAAAATCCCTACCTGTAGCGATTTTCTTTGCTCCGACCGACCTGAGTTTGGAGCCTGTCAAGGGACTTCCATGTCGGCCTTGGCAGATTGTGTCCAGGCGGAAGACTTTCCGATACCGGAACAAATGGTGTCGGCTAGTGTGTATTTGTTTTAGTTTGACCTCTGTAAGAGAGCTTACATTCACGGTCGGAGTTTAGAGTACTAAAACGACAATCCGAACCATGGGATGGAGAATACTATTTAATTGCATTTGCGATCAATGATGTGTTATATAAATAAATAAATGTGGACAATATCACATACATTCTTCTGATCCCAATATTAGTAACTATTTAAAGCACTCGTATTTTAGGAACAACGAAGGTACCACAAACACCCAAAAAAATTTAGAAAAACACATTTTTTCTACGTGGACCCGTCTGAGAATCAAACCCGGAACCTCGAAGCATGCGATACCTTGAAAACCGGTGTATAGGCCACTCCGCCACGTTGCGGAGGTGTGGACTTTAAGACGCATCGTAGTGATTAACTTCTAACAAAATCTGCTTATTTGTTTATATTTTTCTCCTGTTAAGTTATTTGTGTCTCAGGAAACTATGTCTCAACAGCTTCAAGCTCAGTTCCAGTTTCTATTAATAGGTCGGTTGAAACACAATACATTCTCGGAGACAATCTACGCCCATTTGTCTTGCGGGCTAATCAGCAAAGAAATGTGGGTTCTTGAAGTGGGAATTAATCTCAATTTGCCGCAAGCTTGAATTATACTTAAGACATTGATGTACGAGATGGAAATTAAAAAAAAGTCGGAAGAATAACATTTAGTAGTTTGACTGATTTCGGTTTTTTCAACTGACGAAATAAGGAATGGTTTTTGACGTATAGTTACAAATATAGCTGTCTCCTTCGACTTCTTACGCTTGGAATTTAACGTTGCACCACCATACTTTTTTCCGAGTTTAAAAGCAGCCTATATATTATCCAGTTTTGCTCTTAATTTCATCTAGATATATTCGTATGTCATAATTATATTAGGATGCGAACAAGTTTTAAGAGCACTGAGTTTGCATTTTTTCTATCCCTGATTGTTTATCTATTTTTTTAAGCAAATAAATATACATTATCTATGCAATTCAAATTAAATATGCGCTATCAATTTACATCTAATAGTTTATAGTACTCTTAAGAACACTCGTCGATATTTCAACTGAAGTACAGATAGAAATAGAACGCCATCCATTTCTCGTAAATAAGGTAGCTGAGATTTCCCCCATTAGTCATAAGTCACAATCAGCCGCTAAGTATCCGATAAAGCCTCCTGAGACAGGCGGGATAATCCAGCCGATAGTGGAGAAGCCTCCCTTGGGTACACGATGAATATATTATACTATTGTTAGCCGGATCACCTGTAATATACTGTACATTGGTCTGCACATCAGTTGTGGCAAAATCACACCTATTTCAACTGGTTAAGATTGTGGTGTGTTTGCTGTCGTCTGTAAACTTATGTCTTATGTCCATATGAAAGAACTGAAAATGCAGCCAAGAATCTGAGGTATGGAAGCACGATTAAAATTTTGCGATAACATAACATAAATACTCTTTATTTCACACCATACAGGATACATTTTTAACATGTAATACATTTTAAGCTGTACAATTTAGGCGGTCTTATCGCTATAAGCGATCTCTTCCAGACAACCTCAATAAAGGACAATTAAATCGAAATAAGTGGGGAAGGCGGCAAAGAGTTATTAAAGGTAAATATTAAATAAATAGGTTAGAATATATAAAATAAATAATATATAAAATAAATAAAATAATCAAGCTACAAATTAATTTTAAAATACATATTCTACTCAATCAATAAACATACACACAAATGCAAATATTAAATACACATAAACAAATAAATACATGTAAAATATGACCCAACAATACTTTGAAAAGAACCTTGTTACAAAAATTTTGAAAGGAAAGAAAGAGAAATAGGAATACTATAGAGATAAAAGATAGGTTTTGTGTTTGTATTTAAAAGTAGAAAGTGTTTCAGACTGCCGAATAAACAACGGTAGAGAGTTCCATAGTCGGATGGATTGCACAGTGAAAGACTGTGAGTAGGCGTGAGAAGAATGAGGAGGAAATGAGAGACGAAGCTTGTTGAATGACCGCATTTCATGACCGAGAGCTGACTGCAGAAAATGAAAACGCTCCTTTAGATATGGCGGTGAATTTGGATTGAATAATACAGAATATAAAAAGGAGAGAACGTGGAAATCGCGCCGGCGACGAATAGGTAGCCAATTCAGGAGCGTTCGGTATTCTGAGACATGGTCGTACTTTCGCAGACCATAGACAATGCGAATGCAGAAGTTCTGAAGGCGTTCAAGTTTATTTAGGAGATTTTCATTAAGATCAGTGTAGCAACAGTCTGCATAATCAAGAATTGGGAAAAGGAGGGCCTGAACAAGCGCAATTTTAGTAGGTACCGGTAGAAAATTACGTAGTCGGTTAACTGACGCTGCCGTTGCAAAAAATTTTCTGCTAACCTCTGAAATCTGACTCGTCCAGGTGAGAGAGCAGTCTATATGAACACCAAGGTTTTTCACAACTTTGCTGTAGCTAATTACGACGCCGTTAAATATAATAGGTGGTAAGTTACTCCAGTCTATTTTGCTAATTTGCCGTGAGCCACCAAGTATTAGAGCTTGCGTCTTTGAGGGGTTAACTTGGAGACCGTATGACCGGCTCCAGTTCAGGATATGCGTTAAATCAGTGTTTATAACACTTACCACCCTATCAAGTTCCTCAAAACGCCCTTGAGAATATATCTGGAGATCGTCTGCATACAAGTGAAAAGAGGAGGAGAGATTGAGTGAAATGGTATTAATAAAAATTGCGAAGAGAAGAGGAGGCAGAACGCCACCTTGCGGAACACCAGCACTGATGTCGCACCATGCAGAGAAAGAATGTTCAGCACGAATGCGCTGCCGACGTCCATGCAAGTAACTATGAAACCAGTCAAGCACCGTTGGAGATATGTTAAGTGAGCGCAATATGCCGAGCAGTATATCAAAATCAACAGTGTTAAAGGCATTACTGAAATCCAGCAATGTCAATACAGTTAGTAGTTTATTATCGATACCACATCGAATATCGTCCGTGATTTTGACCAAAGCCGTAGTCGTACTATGCCCAGACCTAAAACCAGACTGGAACGATAACGTTACACTTAGTTTATTACACTCAAAATATATACAATTTTTTTTTTAATTTTTTTTTATTTATTTGGACAACCAACAAGACAATTTTGTTGTTTATATATTTTCAAATGGTATGTAATTTCGACTCACGATCTTTTCTTATAACTACAACTTTATAACTTGTACAAAATTTTCCAGCTTATTTGAAGCTTTTTACAATAAACTATTTTTTTTATTTTAATTTACGCGAACAATACACGTTGAAATGGATGAACCTTTCATTTCTTTCCTATATTTAAGTTGATCAGCCGACTCTTGTGAGCTCTACTTAGCTATAATAGTATAACTTTGCCACGAATTTTTACAGGTAATGACCGTTTATCTGGCCGTAAAGTTGAATTATATTGTGACTACAACAAAAACTTTCGATATTTTTAAAGCGACTGTTTTTCTTGTAGTCTGTTTTTGTTTTGCTACACAAAAGGATCTCTGAATCGAAAAATTTTCATACAACCCCATTTTTTAAAAGACATCTAGTCATAAAACATATCTTAGGTTAGGGAATAAGAACTCCATCAAAATCAATTCTCTTAGTAAGGTTGATAAATGCTCTGGAAAAATATAAAACATTATTTATCATCAAAACACAAACATCAAACCTAATTTTATTTTTTGCTGTAATTAATTTACAAATATCTTAATTTGTAGCAACTCTGTTATTTGTTATTAAAGTTTCACGCGAAAAAAGGTTTACCTCCGATAATTAACACCGGTGTTAGGGATAATTAAATTTGACGTCCATTCATTGGCGTATTCTGTAGAAGATTAATGCCGTCCCGTGTTGAAAACAGAGCTGGAGGCGTAGGTTCAGGAAGTCTAGATTAAAATGCTCTGAAAGTGTGAAAAGACTTATAGGCTCGAACGTTGTCTGGCAAAGAAAATTGGTCTTACAAAGATTGTACTTAGAACGGTAATTCTAATATCAATTTCAATTAAGCAGTGAATTATATTTACGAATAACGTTACTAGAAATAATAGCTATCTCTTGATTCAGGGAAATTATGTTTTACTTGCTATTGCCTACGTCTCCATACGCGTGGAATTTGGAACTTTCAAGGTATCACATGCGAACCGTACTTTTTCGGAATATAAATGCTATTCCTGTTCATAATCTATTTTCGTTCGAAATTTGATTTAGATCTTTTGTTATTTGGGCGCGATTGAGTAACAAACATTGGTCTAAGATTTCGCATTTATAATAATAGTCGATTAGTCAGATGTTGTTTTTCTATTCAGTAGTCCGATAGGTGGATCGTTTGTAAGTTAGCCCCACCAACGGCAGTAGACATTTTCACAAGGAATATTTTTTTCAATTCACCTTTTATTTATTTATTTATTTGCATTAAATCCTCTTCAGTGTTACATTTAATCATTGAACAAGTAATCACTACGTTTAGCAAATAGTGTAGTAAGTAGATTTGGCAACTAATTGCCTACAGGATATTCCCTCTAATATGTTATGTAAGCAGTAACACTAAATTAAAAATGTTTTTGCACACAAAAGCAATGGCGGCTTTATTGAAATGGCGGAATTTACGAGAAGTTCTGCATTTGTAAAGAGCAGTGGGGCACACGGAATCAATTACCTTAATCCAATCGCGATTGACCAGACTCTTTTACAAACGGGAAATTAAATTTTCTGTCTCCCTTGTATCCTTTATTTAGCGTTGTATTTTCCAGAAAAACTTATTGTTTTACGAACAACATTTGCATTAATAAAACTTTTTGCACAAAAAAATCAATTTCAAATAGACTTGACTACAAAAGTTATGCCTCCGTAGCTCAGTTCAACAATGGTCAATTGTAGGACTAGTCAAAAAAGTTCACAGTTGATAGGTGCAAAACCGTTTAATAACATTATATTTTTGAGTAACTTATCCTTAAAAACACCTCATAACTAAACTCACAAAACTTTGTAATCAAACCTAGGCAACCTCATGCATGTTATGTTTCCTTTTCATCTTATCGTGTAATTATCTTTAAAAGATGATCTGGTACCAGAGTTTTCCAAACTGCCTAAAGGCCTTTGATGTAACTTATTTTTAAAACTTCTATCTCGCAAGATAGAAGTTGTAAAAATAAGTTGTCGCAACAAAAGCTTGCAATAACGGCTTAAGGTAAGTCACGTTAAGCCGTTGGTCGAAGTACGGCTTGCCCACTCCAGACCCAAGACGATTTAGAAAAAATCATCACCTAAATCGACCGGTAATCGAGACCGAAACTACTACCCTTGGGTAGTAGACGGACCACCGGAACACACAAAGTCGCTTCGTCACTTTAATTGCTAACAAAATATAAATAAGAAAGTTTTTTTCATTTAACTCTGAAATCAACAAACCCTGTTAAACCAATGGCATTGTGGTTTTATCAGTAAACTCGTAGTGAAACTCCCAGAAATTTGCAAATCGCAGACAAATATTTATTCCGCCTATTTGAACATACCGATTGACTTTATCAGTGAGAGTGCCTTTCATAGCATTCCAATTACTTTGTTTGAATGAATGAAATGACAGTGAATTTAAATAATTTAATTTGTTCAATTCATAGTCACTGGCATTCCAGCGTAATAGTCAAATGAACAAAATTAATTTGCCACACACAAAGAGTAGCGTTTTGCGGTACCACTGCACAGAAGCAGAATCAGGGTTGTCACGTTTCTAAACTATGTTTTTCTTAGTAATTAAAATAAATAATTATTTAGGACACAAAACGTAGAGAACATAGAAATTTTAATTTCACATTAAATCTATAACTCTACACATATAGAATGCGATCAGACTTTATTATTTTGTTTGACGTTTCGATCAGTTACAGCGACCGTGGTCACAGGCTGACTGGAAGCAGTTACTATGAGCATTATTACAAAGAAAAAAAAACTCCAAAATTGCGCAAAATCGAGACAAACGCTTATGATGCCCTGTGTTTTAAATCAAAGCGAAGAAAAAAATTGCTACATAAAGCCTGCTATACTTAACTACATAGTCATAATGGTTATTTTAACAAAACTGCTGTCAAAATTTACGAACATTTTGACAATACTAAATTAAATACAATTAAGTTCAACATTAACTTATTTAGAAACTAAAAATAAAACTGGATTCAGTCAGTCTAGTAAAAAGTCTGACCAGCATAAAACAAGACTCGAATTCAATACCTTGTACTAACCCTACACCAACCAAGTCAGACAGTAAGGCGTCGGAATACTATTGTCACTCTTATCACGTCCCCAGATTGGGACACATCCTCCTATTGAATATAACCGGCTAAGTTTACTCTCGTGCTTGTATTATTACAGTGGAGCAGACGAAACTACATGTTCTTGTGTTCTGCTGATGTATTTAGTTCGTAAAGTTTACGTATACGGGTATTATTAAAATATCGCCCGCATTTTGCTACGAATTGTAGTTTACTAGTTTAAATTCAAATCGATTCTGTTCAAGCTTAGTTGTTATACGCTGTATTTTACTAGTAGATACTTAGCGATATTTGCGAAAATAAATCACGGGCCTAACATCCAACGGAGGAGTTGTACTCAATATCGCTCAATGTCGGCTTAAAAATGAACACCTCTAAAACCAAGATCATGTGCAGAAACACCGACATTGACTTCATCACTGTTCGTGGATACGAAATCAAGAGAGTGGAAGAGTACATATACTTGGGTCAAGTTTTGAGTTTAGAAAAGAGAGGGCAAGAACGCGAAATTAAGCGCCGCATTCAATTAGGGTGGGGTGCTTTTGGCAAGTTGTCCGATGTGCTCAAATCAAGACAAGTACCTCTGAACCTAAAGCGCCAAGTGTATGAGCAGTGCATTATGCCGGTAATGGTCTATGGAGCTGAGACCTGGACTCTCACCATACTGATGATCCACCCGCTTCAGGTCACCCAGAGAGCAATGGAGAGAGCTATGTTAGGAATTTCCCTTCGCGATCAGGTTCGAAACACCGAAATACGCAGGAGGACGAAACTAACGGACATAGCCGAAGTCATTGCGAAAAGAAAGTGGTCGTGGGCGGGCCATTTATGTCGTCGAGATGATGGGAGATGGGGATGAAAAGTTCTTGAGTGGAGACCACGGACAGGTCGCAGAAACGTAGGAAGGCAACCAGTAAGATGGACAGATGACCTTAGACGAGTGGCAGGACGAGAATGGATGCAGAAAGCCCTGTACCGCTTGCTATGGAAACAAATGGAAGAGGCCTACACCCAGCATTGGGCTGATACAGGCTAAGAGAGAGCGAGAAAGAGAGAACATCCAACAAAAGATAAAGAACATTGTTTGTTTAACTCTAAGTACAGAAATAAAAGTAAGACTTAACTAATGCCATTAAATATAGTTAACTAGCGGCCCCGACAGACGTTGTCCTGTCTTAACTATAAATAATGATAACGAAATCGTATAATAAAAAAAAATACTAATTGCTTATTATTATTATGCTTTTTAAATTACTAGCTGTTGCTCGCGACTTCGTCCGCGCTAATTTCTGTTATTATGATCCCGATTAATAATATGAATAATTTTCCCCATTTTTGCAACATTTTTCACTGATGCTTCATTCCTATTGGTCACAGCGTGATGTTATATAGCCTAAAGCCTTCCTCGATAAATGGACTATCCAACACAAAAATAATTTTTCAATTCGGTCCAGTACTTCCTAAGATTAGCGCGTTCAAACAAATAAACAAACTCTTCAGTTTTATAATATTAGTATAGATGATACACAACATTCTTTGTTTTTTTTCCAGCGGGTAGGTATATAAATAGTTTTGTTGGTATTCAGATACGGGAACGGCGCCATTACTGGCCATTTGCAAAATTCAGTTTTTTCTCCCTATTTGTCGATAATAATATGCAGTACGCATTCTGTCAATGTTATGTCAAACGCCATACATTAAAAAAGTTTAAATTGTCAAAAGCGATAAGGTTACACTACAAACAATTTTGTATGGTGATTAAGTTTCTTAAAGTTTCAAATTTTCCGCGCCATTTGCTTATTTTTTTCTTTTATAAGAACCTTCTCCTGTCAATGACAAACAAAACAAAAAAATAATTAGTGCAATCGGTCCAGCCGTTCACGCGTGATGTCGTGACCAAGGGAAATAGGGAATCATTTTTATATAGATGACATTAAATAGCCACTCCTTCTAAATTAATGACATCATTTTATGATGATTTAAAAAAAGGAAACTATATTACTTTCGCTTACACATTTTCAAAGGGACTAATCAGAAAGTATATTCTACCAAGTTCATATCGGTTATGGTTGAATTTTGATGTAGTTGCTCTTTGTAGGTAGTTATTGAAAATAAAAATAATTTTATACTTTTTTGGAGACGGTTTAATACTACGTATATTAGGTCTCTGTCTGGAAGACTTAGTTCTGCTGCTTATGCTGTGCGAAAGATAAGACAATTGACTGATGTTGGAACGGCAAGATTAGTATATTTTAGCTACTTTCACAGTATAATGTCATACGGAATTCTGTTATGGGGCTCAGCGGCAGACATTGAGTCTATTTTCTTACTGCAAAAACGTGCTGTGCGGGCTATTTATGGCCTTCGACCCCGTGACTCTCTAAGAGAGCTATTTAAAGAGATCGACATACTTACAGTTGCTTCTCAATACATTTTTGAAAACATTATGTACATCCGTAAGAACCTAGAGTTAGATATTTGTCAAAAATAGCGACGTACACAATTTCAATACCCGAAATAAAGATAAACTTGCCGTTCCAGGATTCAGACTGCGAAAAGTGGGTGATTCGTTCATGGAAAATTGTATTCGTATTTTCAATAAATTACCACTTTCAATTGCTGAACTCCCAATATATAAACTCAAATCATACATAAAAGTAATTTTAATGAAAAAGGGCTATTATTCTATTAATGATTATATAAATGATAGGACCGTGTGGCTTTAAATTGTCCCAGCTCGCACTGGCATATATCTTATGTAAACATATTTATTTAAAAAGAGGCTGACAATAGTGACCGAGTTTCTTGCGCTGCTTCTTCTCGGCACTAGCCCACATTTGTCCCGAAGCAGTGGTAGGTTTAAATATTGGGACGTGTAAAAGCGCCTCCAGGGGCCTATATAATAGGGGTTAAAGTATGAAATTGCCGATTATTTTCCCACTTTTTATTTTGTTTATAGCTCTTAAGCAGAGTCATATTATTGCGTAATTCTTTTTGTATTGTATCAAAAACTAAATAAAGTAACTTTTGACTAAAAAAAAAAATGCAATACTAGTGCCTATTACTTCAAAGGAAGTCGTTGAAAAGACCCCTTACAATGTGTCAGCAGACCTTCTTGCTTCAATTAAGTATATTTGTATTATATACCTTGATTTTCAGAAATTTAAATACGATAATGCGTAGCTTTATAACCATCTAACTTTCACCTTTAATTGCATCGAAAACGGTTCAGGCGTTATTAAAAAAACTAAAAAATTGTTAGTATGGAAAAATGACTTTTAACGATTTCGTCCATACAAAACGGCAATTTCATACTTTAACCCCTAATATTTGCAGAAATGAAACTGATTTTAACTTTTTTTACGTATTTTTATAATAGCCACTTCGTTTTGAAAGCTATATAAGGCAGGTTAATTAGCATGAATGTCGGAAAAGTTATGATTAAAACTCTTTTTCGCAAATTGCTAGAACTCAAAAACATGTCTGGATAATTAATAGGTTTTTGGAAATTTATATTTCATGTACACTCAAAGTTTTAAACTTTTGTATGGTACTTTAAAAACAGAGTTAGTTTTCTATCTGCTTCTTTTAATTAGTAAAGTAAAGTCGCCAAATAAATGATAGTTTTTTTTTTATGGAATAATTAGCTTATGGGTAGAAATAAGTGAATTAGTACATGTTAATGTTCCTAGTGTTTTTTTTATTCATAAAATTAGTTCCACTCAAATTTTATTTTAGATTAATCAGTTTTACACAATTTTAATATACGTATCTCTTTAGTAAAGATTAATAATATAGGCACACAAAAAAACTAAAACAAAAATTATTACTAAGCTTTTCTCTCTCTGTGGTCGCTTATGACTGAGGATCGTGGTCATCGAAAGATTTGTATGTTCTACATCTAGTTTGTAATATCTGCCTCCACCGGCGCCTGTTCATCACAACCAACTTGGTTGAGGATTAGCCTTTCACTTGATCCCTCGATCTAGCTGGAGACCGTCCACGGGTTCGTCTGCCCTCCGTGTTTCCCACTATGATCAGTTTTTCAAGGCTCCCCCTCCTCATTATGTGGCCGAAATATAATTATATGCGCTGTTGACAAACTGTGCGCGCTCTAGTATTCCCCATATTCCTGTATGGCGTAGAAACATGGACTATACGAGCCCTAGAGCGGCAAAGGATTGATGCGTTCGAGATGTGGTTCTAGAGGCGTATGTTGAGGATACCCTGGGCCGCCATGCGCACCAATGCATCAATCCTTACACAGCTTCGTGTCCGACTGCGAACCCGCCAATCCACAGTTTCCAACTTTAATGAAGTTTAACAAAATCATTCCTTTGTTTAAGTCTGGCGAAAAATGTGACCCCTCCAATTTTCGACCTATATCTATATTGCCAGGGCTAAGTAAAATTTTCGAGAAAATAATGTTTAATCAGCTTTTATCTCACTTAAGTGTAAATAAATTATTAAATAGCAACCAATATGGCTTCAGAAAAGGTAGAAATACTACCGATGCTGGAGTTGCTCTCCTACAACATGTGTTTAAGGCTTGGGAGAGTAAGCTAGATGCCTTAGGTGTATTTTGTGACCTTCCAAAGGCCTTCGATTGTGTAGACCATGAAATATTACTTAAAAAACTTAAACATTATGGTGCATCGAATGATTCCTTGGATCTAATAAGTTCTTACCTTAAAGGCAGAATACAAAAGGTTTGCATAAATGGAGCTGAGTCTTCAGGGTCGGCCCTTGTTATGGGTGTCCCACAGGGATCAGTATTAGGACCCCTGCTATTTTTAGTTTATATAAATGACCTTCCCTGTTACTTACATAATCTTTGTGAGATGGTATTGTTTGCAGATGATACATCAATGATTTTTAAAACCAAGAGGGGCAAATCTTCATTTGACGATGTTAACAATACCCTCTCTAAATTATTGCATTGGTTTACAACAAATAATCTCTTACTAAATGCAAATAAAACAAAATGTGTTAAATTTACGATGCCAAATGTAAGGTTAGCTGCCCCTCATATAATTGTTAAAGATGAACCACTAAACTCTGTAGATTTTACTACCTTTTTGGGTATAACTGTAGACTCTCATTTGCAATGGGGTGCTCATATTAGGGGGCTGTCTGGAAGACTTAGTCCTGCTGCTTATGCTGTGAGAAAGATAAGGCAATTGACTGATGTTGAAACGGCAAGATTAGTATATTTT
This sequence comes from Anania crocealis, assembly GCA_949315895.1. NCBI lineage: Eukaryota > Metazoa > Arthropoda > Insecta > Lepidoptera > Crambidae > Anania > Anania crocealis. Next base: position 8,764,254 of record OX438856.1, read on the forward strand.
AGCTACTTTCATAGCATAATGTCATACGGAATTCTGTTGTGGGGCTCAGCGGCAGATATTGAGTCAATTTTTATATTACAAAAACGTGCTGTACGGGCTATTTACGGCCTTCGACCCCGTGACTCGCTGAAAGAGCTCTTCAAAGAGATTAATATACTTACAGTGTCTTCTCAATATATTCTTGAGAATATTATTTACGTTCAGAGAACATACATTTATTTCTTAAGAAAAGTAACGTACACAATTTTAATACGAGAAATAATAATAAACTCGCCGTTCCAGGCTTCAGACTGCGAAAAGTAGGAAAATCGTTTATGGGAAATTGTATTCGTATTTTCAACAAATTACTTACCAAAGGATATTGCTGAACTCCCTGTACATAAACTTAAATCGTATGTTAAAGTTATTTTAATGAAAAAGGGCTATTACACTGTTAATGATTATTTAAATGATAGAAATGTATGGCATTAAGTTGTCCCAGCTCGTACTTGCTTAAACCTTGTTAAAATTACCTTACCTTGTAAAAATTTATTTAAAAAGAGGCTGACAATAGTGACCGAGTTTCTTGCGCTGCTTCTTCTCGGCACTAGCCCAGACTTGTCCCGAAGCAGTGGTAGGTTTAAATATTGGGACGTGTAAAAGCGCCTTCTGGGGCCTATTTGCAGAAATAAAACTGATTTTAACTGATTTTGTCAACTAAGTTTTTACTCATATTTATAAAAGATATCTGCTGATGCACGAAGTGATCTTTTATTTTCTCCAATTTTATCATAAAATTTGACTATAAATATCCTCTAACTGTACTGATACTGACGCAAATGAGAATCTGTTTTAGCATCAACTTCATAGAGTAGTAATAGTAATAGTGTTCACAGTTGAATTTGAATTGAATTGAAGTTTTTACCATATTCACATCGCTTGGCAGGCGGGTTGGCGATCGTAGTTTAATCAATGTTCGACGGAAGACGCTGCTGCTTATCCTCTTGTAGCTACTGCTAGAAAACGACGAGGAGGATCGTCTTCAGTACCTTTTAGTCACTTTGTACGACATTCATAGAACGGGAACAGGCAGTAAGTAGGTCACAATCATGGCATACGAAATACATACATATACTAGAGGTAATTTGCTTAAATGATACTGTTCTAGTTTTTTGAGAATTGATTTTGTTTAGAAGTAAAAAATTTAAATCAATTGGGGGCAGCACTTAGCCCTAATAGTCCCTTATGCAAAGAATGTCTTTGTTAAAACGCCCGGCCCTTCTAAAAAAATTATAAATATCTAATAAACCCAATCGATTTTCAACTCAATGAACAACGCATTCAGGTCACTTTCAACTGCCAAATATGTCTGGTGTAAGATTTATAAGCTATTGGCTGTACTCATATTCCCAAAACATGGATCTGTCCGTTGCATACAATTCCGCATGCACAGTCTAATGGTACCGCTCCGATGGCGTCACATTTCCAAACCGTAGCGTCCATATTTCACGCCGAATACTAAATAAAAAACGCTCATAACACCCGATCCATTATTCAGGGAAGCTTCGCAGGTGTAAATCAAGCGGATCGAGCGCGCGCCGTTACGATAAGTAATCTGGCGTATTTGTGAGCTGAAATGTACGTCGAGCTTAGAGAATGAGACGCTAAACGAACACAAAAACGGACTGAGTGTGTTATTATCGCTTGAAAACCTGTACGCTACGCGTAAACGCATTGTACGAGTATATTGTGTATTATGTGTATGTTCCCGATATCGCTACTTAGAGTTCAACCAAAAATTTTGGAATAACTGTCTTTTATTTTATAATACCAAATTAAAACCTATGTATATGTCGCAGAGAAATGTGGAAATCAGGAATTTCACGAAATCCCCAGAGGGATATTACGAAATCCCTGATATTCCTCATTTCCCTGCGACATAGGTATACACACTTCCTCCTTTAAGGGATTATCACTTCCATTAAGGGATTATTTCAAGGACATAAAATTTACTATCCTATGTGGGGACCTATCCTGGGACTCAAACTTTTACTACACCAAATGTTAAATAAGTCGGCTTAGCGGCTTAAGCGAGCGGACAATGTATAATATTAATATGTGGATATTTAAAGTAAAACTTTGCTGATGATGAACTATTTTCAACCGGCGAAAAAAACCCTATTATGGCATCCTCCGGATTAGATTTTAATGTTTCATTCAAATAGTATCAACTTTAAGATGTAGGGTAGGTACAGTATACATAGGTACGCTTAAAACCATGAATCCCATTACGTAAATGTTTGACATAACGTCATAAACATAAAAATTGTACCTAATAGAATGTACACCGACAGCATCAAGTTAAACAGTTGAACTGCGATAACAGCTTTTATTACGTAGGGCATAAAGGCGGTCTCAAGGTCAACATGTATAGTCTGATGTGCCGCCGTGTGTACGTAATTTAAAAACGCATAAGTTCTAAGGCCCGATTCTGATCATGCTCATTCACAACAAATTATTGTATTGGACCGATAGCAAAAGTTAAAAACCTTCTGCATATTAAATAACCAAGTAACTGTTAACATCTTAAATTTTTAATAAGAGAAAATATGTGCATACAACAAGTTGGTCGTTATGTCATTGCTTATTAATAGTCGAATCGCGTAAAAATTACCTATAATACATTAAATGAAATCATTGCTTATTTCACAATTTTCGTCAACACCATTTTAAGGAAAAATTTAAAACACATCAAAAAGGAGGATTTTTCCGTAGTCGCTACGCTTGGCAGACGAGTTAGCGATCGCAATATTGCCAACGATGCAGAGAAGACGCTGCTGCCCGTCTTTCTCTGGAAGCATTACTCAAAGCCTCACGACCCTCAAAGATAAAGGGCTATTCTATTATTGTACCAGCACCACACAGCACATTTATATTACAAATTTTGTACCTAACTACATAGAATTAGCTCTTCCTGCGTCCTGCGCGCACCATGGGCGGAGTCATAACTCCCTCCCTCCCTTTTATAATCCATATTAAAACTTAGAAAAACATAGCTGGCGGGGCTTCTAAATCTAGCAATGGCCATTTCAGTTTTTGACTAAACATTTCTCGCTATGCCAAAGATACGCTTGTAACGGCTTACGGATTTCGTTCCAAACATCTACAGTCTACAGCTTAAGTTATTAGGTAGACTCATTCTTACAGGTATGAAAATAAAGCTCAAAGTGTTAAAGCAAACGTTGATTACTATATTACTGAATAAACGGCTCGGGAGATGGGTTCGCAACTCAAATATGTTAGGCCCAAATGAATACGCAAAATAACATTCTTCGTAGTCCTATACCAACTTCAAAACGTTTTGAATTGTTTACAAAAAGGCCCATTATTTTTGTTTCACTTCCTGTTTGGTTTTTTAATTAATTTGATTTCAGGGGCGAACCATGTCTGAATAACATTACTTTAGCCTTGTTTTGTGTTTTGTATGTTATGTTCGTAATCCACTTTGACTATGAAAATAAAGTGAAAATAAGACTTTGTCGCCACGTCACGTCATCTTCTTCTTTACTCTCTGTAAACCTTTAGCGACAACCGTAATAGAAGAAGGGATCAGAATAGGATTACAAGTAAGGCTCTTGGAAAAAGTAATTGACTGTCTCACTGTTTTAACTTTGATTTACCAAATAAATCTCATAATCCCATTTTTTGCGCCGACCTCAGACTTAAGATTGCTAACATAAATGGATTAGCGACTAAGCATTCTCCGATAAATGCTCAATTCGCATTATGAGGCAGACAAAGAAAAGATTGATCGACTATAGTACCTGAACTGGGGCAAAGACATTACTCAATCCAGTAATGATTACATTTGTTTCTAACTGAGCGATAGTATCTAGAAATAGTCAATAGCTAATTGTACACCCCAAATAGTTCATAAAATTCGATAAAGTCCATTATGTTTGATGAGTTCTATCGAGTATAACTTGGAATCGCCAATAGGCAGCGACATCCATTTAAGATTATAATAACAATTAAATACTATTCATGCATTTTTTTTTAAAAGTGATTTTTATTGACAAAAAGCCAAAATCATTCATTATCAGCCTTGATAGTCTATTCCTGGAAATGAACATCACCAAAAGTAGGTTGGTTGCCAATTACAGTTTGATCTAAGAAAAGAAGACAGATTCTTCGAACACTTCTCCTTTCGCTGTCTCTTACGACATTAATTAGACGAGTAGGGGCCATATATAATATATAAATAGAATAACACTTATACTACTTTTACCTGGCACCACCCTTCTATTAATAAACGGAAGTGTATAATCAATCATGTATAATTATTTGTAGAATAATGTCCTTATAATGTCATTCGTGTAGCGGCTACATACAGTTAATTGAATAGTTTAGAATAAATTAATAAAAGAAAGTTGTATTTTTACTTCCCAAGTACTTCTGCACTATTTACACAAGTTGGTATATAAAAAGTATTTTACAATGCCTAACATAACACGACATCAAAAAAGTCAAAAATCGTTACACAATTTTCTTTAGGATTCTTATTTTAAACATATTGAATTTCCTTCACTGCATTTACTTTCCACTAGGTTTATTATGCAGTTTCCATAGCAATGTAGTCTGAAAGTATGGTGCGAGCAACATAAATCAATGTTAGCAACGCCCGCGCCAGCACCGTTTCTAGGCCAGTGGTTTTAAAACTGTAAAGAGCTAACCCTGAGTTTAGTGGAGAGGACGTGTCATACATAGTAGTTGCCGTTTCAAAGTCAAAATTTATTCATTTTCTAACAGTAGGTAAGTAAGTAAAACACTGTATGATGATGCTTAAGTGACCGTAGTGGAATCGCAGTAATTTTTTGGTTTGCGAAGTCAGCGTGTTTTGCAATTGCCAGTGATGACTTATGGAACTAAAACGTGGTAGCTTAATATGGGTATCATAAGAAAACTGAAGATGACTTAAATCCGGTGGCTATTGGGGCGAAGTTTCTGGCATGGCGACCGCACACCGGATAACGATTTAGTGAAGGTCGCGCGAAGCCGATGCATGTAAGCAATAAACTTCTTGAGCAAGGACTATATCCCACAGTCGTCCTCGATTGGCTGCCACGATGATGTAGTAGTATTACCGGCCTACAATCGTCCCACTGCAGGGCAAAAGCCTCCACCGTTGAATTAACGTTTAACTACAGAAACTCATAATCACCACGCTTGCTAAATCCGGGTAGGTGATCACAAACCCAAGCGATGTTCGAAAATTTAAAACTCTTGTTGCCCAGCCCGAGGATCGAACCCGTGACCCCGATATATTGGCCTGTTACTTAAACTATTTCGATAAATTAGTATTTAATAAGGTATTATAATGACACTATAAAAGTTGCTGTATTGTCGGGCAGGGCTTATGTCATATAGTTTGAACACCACTATCATAGAAAAACCCCTAACTAATCCGGAACACGCAAACCGATATTTTACAAGCCGTTCCTTCGTACGTTACATTTCCTCGCTACATTATGCGCTCCAAACTACACTTCATTACGTTGTATTACTTGTAATAGGTCAAAGAATAATGGCTGATATGCGTGGAGCTATTAATGTTGGGTGTGGTAATCGCCTGCTTTTAAGTAGAGCATAACCAAAAGATGATGGTACCGTAAACGCTTGTTTATTTTTACGAATGTAAGTTCAGCAAATACAAAAATTACGTTCTAACCTCAGAACCATACTTTGTTGCTTTATATAATCATTTACTTGTAGATAATATTGCTAATAATAATTTTGATGGGCATGCCCAAGTGTTTAATTTTTAACCAAAGAAAAAAAGTCGAGGTTATTTCGCATTGAAGCGTATATTTTTCAAAATAGCGGGTACAGGGTACAACGCAAAATTAGTCCCATTTATATTTGAAACAAAAATTTTGCCCCTTAGGGTAGAATAGTAAGGTTGAGAGCCAGCAAAAAAAATTCGAGTTCGACGTGTATAAACCACCGTTAAGATATAGTTAGACTATCAAGAGATTACAGTTCAGTAAACATTTCACATGCAACAGTCCAAATATTTGAGACATAAACGTGTGTTAACAAGGTAGGTACATGCTAATGATAAATATTAATATTGAAACAGTCATTAACAAACTACTTAGCTAAAATAAATTACAATGACTCAATAGCTTTAGCTTATTAGATGTCAATATTGTTGATAGAAATAGCTTCAAGCATAGTGGATATCATTATTATAGATAGAAATGTAGCTACCATCCACAGAAGTACCCTTGGGGATATCAAAATTATGCACCACGAGTTTTCTTTGTACATTGTAAGTAATGTAGTGTTCTATTATGCAGATTTTCATTCGCGAAATCTCTTGTAAGCTTGAACTGCAGTATCGACGACATTATGTGTAATAAAGAAGGCACCTGCATAAAGGCAATGAATAATTTGGATGGTATTTTTTTTATTCTTACCTGAAAAAAAAGATATTTATGACTGAACTAGTCATATCTAATACTGGATCTCAAAGAAAAGGGGTAGACAGCAATAACATAAATATGTACGCTAAGCTTAGCATAAATAGCTATTTAAAGTTTTCGTTTTCAAACAATAAATCACCGACAATCATCATGCACTAATTGAATTTCATAGCTTAAGCTTATCGATAGTTTTTTTTTTGTGAAATAAGTTTTATTTTCACCATCATCATCATAAGCGTAGGCTGGTGTAGATCAGTCCACTCCTGTTTTGCTATAATCGCCACTCTTGGCGGGCGGGTTACCGATCGCAGTTTTTAGCTAATGAGAGAAGACGCTGCTGCCCGTATTTTTCTAACGATACTTCTCTAGCTTGTTTTGACAAAATGTAGAAAGAGATAGGGGTGTACTTTATAATGCGCCGACACTAAACGATTCCATAATGAAATAGATATTTATAACAAACTTCCTACATAGCCGAAATAAAATTAAAAACTCAGTAAACAAGAACCCACAAAGTCATGCTTGAAGGGCACTGTTCAAATCATGTGTATTATATTATATTATTGTATAAACTATGAGTTTACGATGAATAGAAAAATTTTTCATTGTGAAAAATGTTTTATGTAAATTTATGTGGCTTTCGTATCGTGAGAACCTCTAGGGTATTCATTGCTGAGCGTAGATTCCTTTGGATTTCTAAGAGTAGTCACTAGTTGTTAAGCCCGAGTGGCTATTAGGCGCTATTCACATGCCCAGGCCAGGGGAACGTTAGTGTTTCTTGTTAACCTACAGCTGAACTGAAGCCACTAACCTATTTAATTCAATTCAATTCATTTATTAATTTCGACCAACTTGGATCAATTTGTTAGTAAAATACAAATAAAACTTAGCCTATTGTTAGTGAGACATTTTAAATAATAATATATTGAGTATGATTTTATAAATTACATGAAATGATTTGCAATCATCAATAAATAACATGTCAGACTGCCACCACATGAACCATACTACAATGATTCAAGTAATGACAGTCAAGCCTGTCGGAAAATGCTCTTAGTATGCTGTTAGGGCTGGCCCGAACTCTGCAAACTAGAGACGTGCACCGTTTTCTCATGGTGGTGTAAAAACAGTCGACCCTTGCCTCGGCGAACATGCCGGAGGCACTGCAATACCGAGGCAGCCCAACCAACACCCTAAAAGCATTATTGTATTGAACCCGTAGTGCACTGTATTGTTTCTGCGCATATGACAGACATTTAATTCAGCGTGTTCTAATAGATCAGACTAGATTTTTTTAATCATTTGGTTCATCTTTTTTTTGTCCACTTACCTACTGAATATGAAGTTATACCTAGTTTCCGTTTAAGAAAAATATTAAAAGCACCACTCTTCTATGACACTGATAACAAAGACAAATTACAAAAAAAAAATGTTACTTACTTAAATGGTTATTTCGTGAGTTTCGGTTTAATTTTTCTTCGAAATAAAAATATTTCTTCATAAAAAGCTACTAATCTTTATTTAAAAAATAAAATCATGTTAGTGACATCGCTTTTAAGTCTAGAATGGCTGGACCGTATTTTACGTTCTCAGATTTGTTGAAATCGTTTTTGCCCCGAATAATAGAAAATCTTTGAAAACATCGTATTAAATAACAATAAAATTAAAAGATAAGTAAATGTGATTGATCATAAATTTTTCAATTTTTACTAGGGCGTACCACTTGGTACGTCCAAATGGAAGTGTGTGCTGACGTGCTTCAGAGGATGCTTACTAAACCTACATCTGGGTCGCAAATCTTAGGCACTGTCCCAAATATCTCTCGAGGCAACATCCGCATGGTCTGTTTCCCTGTATTTTCATGTCTGACAGTACTTATTTTGTCTCCGTCTTAATACAAAATACTATTTGGTCAGTGGTCAGTTTCCAGACACACTAAAATTTCCAGTTTGCAATTAACAATCGATGTCAGAAATATGTTTCGTCAGTACAACCATTATTACTAACAGATAACTTTCTTTGCAGGATCTGAAGCTGAGCCAGTTTGGAAGCTCCAAGATCCTGGCTTTGACCAGGGCTATGGGTCAGAAAGGTCTCCTGAAGATGATTATGTACCCCCAATGGCTCCCGCAATCTCACTAGAAGCATACGAAGCTGAGCTTCGGACCGTATACCCATTTATCAACGACGGTAAGTTATACGTAATAATTGAACCACTCTTTAATGTATTATTGTCTTTTACTCCAGACTTGCAGATAATATAATAGAGGTTGAATTCTTATCGCTAAATCTAACCATGCTTTACCCAGTTTAATTTTGTACCTCCTCAACTATTCGACGGTAGAAGATGATACACCATCAGATAAAATGCTTTCTTTAAAAAATAAATCGATCGTCTGATTTGAGCTATCTCCTTAGTAAGCTACGGAAACGTATCTCCTGTCGACAAATCAATTCGAGTAGCTACAGACCATGAGTTCACATCTTACCCAGAATTTCTGTAAGGGAAATAGTAGTAGGGAGAAGTAAAATTTCTAAAAACATTTTAATAAGTAACACTACCGAATAGACCATCAATAAGATTTTCAAGATGATACTCATACCATCGAATTCAAAGGATCATTACTATTTTCTAACGGTCTATAAACGCCATTTTATAATGGTCCTCATTATTTTTTTATGCAAAAGAAATAAATAACGAAGACATTTCTTCACGATAGAACATCTATTTCATCCAACAATATTTCAGCTCGCAACTTGGACTTTGTTTGTTTACTTATACACAGCCTTTCTTTCGATCAATGTAAGTACATCCTTGTGTCTACAGTTACTTTCCAACCCCGAACTATTTCTGGGCTAAAATCACCTCGATTTATAAAGGCACAAAAGGAACAAGATTTCTATGCAAACTTTCAACATTCCCATTTGTGCCAGTACTTCTCGAACCTCAAATAAATCTATTCTCTAAGTAGGTAAATCCCTCTGCACCTCAAGTTTAAGCCGTTATAGACAGATATAAATCGAATACATCCCGATGAAGTGATGAATACAGAAGGCTGACAAAAGTGATCAATTATTCGGCACGATCGATCCTAACGAGATCATAATACAGAACAACACCTACCAATTTACTAAAGTCTCTGGGGTATTCGATACTACATTTAGTTGCAGCTTGATCAGCATAATAGTTAATTGAGATCTACCCGCGACTTCATTACATCGCAGTCCTTAATAGAAATTATTATTCATTACACCTCAAATTTTAGTAAAAAAACAAACCTATGTCGTTTGTAAAGGTCCATAAGTGTTTACCAAAATTAATCAGACTGAGAAATGTTACTAATATCGAAACTGGACACGACATTCATAGCAACATACCGACAATAGCCTACTATTCAAGTAACATAATATGTTTTGGCAATATCACAAACTTTTTTTATGGTAATGATTAATAAATTTCGTAAGACTCTTTCTATATTTGCTACGCTTGGCATATAGGTTAAGAATCAAGTTTGACCAATGGTGAATAATGTCGGGATACTCTTTTGGTCGCTTTTCACGACACCCCCTCTATGGCGATAATAGATAGTGGCTGGCACACCATTCACGCAACCCAACAAGTTACTGTTGCCAACAACGAAATAAAGAACAAATTATTTTTAGAACTCGACAGTGTACTTACAAAATTTAAAAACTTCGACGGTTAACTTTTCTTTTTACTCAATTTCCTTGAAGGAAGTAACGAAAATAACTTTTGCAATTCTCTTATACTATACCCTCTATTTTGAGTACTCGTTATTATTTTTAGAAATCCTTCAACGAATGAATTAATTGCATTAATTAAAATCTTTTTAAAAATCTCATTTAAATTGCTGGACGTCTTGCAATTAACCGTTCTTAAAATAAAAACTGACGTAAGTAAAATAATTACACATTCCTATTCCATTAACGTTCTCATTACTCTAAGTACACAGGAATTCATATGTGAAGTTGCTATGGAATTAATATAAGTTTGTGCGGCCGTCCCACGGTGGGTCGCGTGTTTACCTATGGTGGGTATAAGTGTGGCCATAAGATCGTACAATTTCGGGAATTTCTAGTTTTCTTTTGAACGGATATGTAGGTTTTTTCTGTAACTCTTCGGTCTGCGCTTTTACAAGTAATTTCATAACATACCTTATCATGTAATGAATTATTAATTAACAATTGAAAACAAAGTGCTAACGAAGTGGAGGCAAGATTGATATTCCACTACCTACCATGACGGTTTAATTGTAAGAAATATAATGATACTAGTAACTTTACAGATACAATCATCATACGCTGCTTTTTCATCTTAGTCCTATTAAAATAATTGTATTGTCAAATGTGTTGTATCAAACTATTTTGATAAATTTAAAGTCAAATCAAAAACTATTTACATTCGAATAAAAATTTGACTGATCACAAGGATGATGATGGCGTTTTCTTCTTACTTAACATATACCCAAAGCCAAGATGTTTCTGAAATTGTAATGTAAAATTTTTGAAATGTAAAACATCTAGCTTTTATGGCTGATTCCCTTAAGTGCGAAGGGAAACGTTAAGCTAAAACTCACCATCGCTCACAGCAAACGAGCGCTATACTAACCAATATTTTGTTGTCATCACAAACCAACCTTCTTTGTCAACCTTTGTGCCAGAACTGCCAGAGACTTACCCGCAAGGCTATCTGAATAGAGCCCTGAAGGTAGGCCCACATACATCCGAAATTATTTGCGAACCGAGTTTTTTTTTTCTGCTAATGTCTGCGAAACGCTTGGTCACAAGACATATGACAAACAGTCACAGTGTTTGAACTACTTTATGCTGGCAAGACGCTTACACACGCCCTATAAAATAGCTGCTTTACAGTCGACGCACCTGAGGCCTGGCTCACAGCAGTAGCTTTACCTGTAAGGGGTTACTATATGAATCTACGCAAATGATACCACAGTATTTACCTGTAAGCTTGTAATAGCTTCTAAATGCGTGATTTAAGGAGACGTGAACTAAGTTGTATAACTATGAAAGGCTTTCTTAATGAAGTCTACACTCTGGAGCCTTCTTTAGTTTAGAATTCAGAGAGTAAGCTCCTTTGAGACCTGTGTTACTTATCAGCAATTGTAATAATTAATAACTACGTGTAACTAAATAGTAGCGACATAAGGCGACGGGCAGCAGTGTCTTCTCTCTACCTTTAAGAGGAAACACTACGGGCGAGAGAATTGAAAAATAGGTATTTGTAAAATCTATTGCTGTCGCGCAGTGCCAAACGCCTTCGCCGCAGAGTGTGATAGAGACAACTGCTTCTTGGACCGAAAATACCTACTAAAAGCACACCAAATCAACGTTTTGTAGTCCCCCGATTACTTTTCTAAAACTAGACCGATTTAAATACTTTTTTCATTAAAAATTAAAGAAAGACCGTGTTCGTATATTGTCCTTTTTTTTCTAAAATTTTGCCAAATTTGTTTTCTGGATGTTTGAACACAGCGGAAAATTTGGCGAATTTTTTCGATTTTTGAGGGCTCATATCTTTTTTATTAATTTATAAAAAAAACAGAAAACATAGAAACATGCTTATAGTGGCCATAGATTTCTGTAATAAAAATTATTGCTCTACTCGTACTAGCTTTATCCAGGGAGGAAACAGGGGCTACGTTTGTATGGAAAAACGGCCCTTGTATTACCTCTTAACCAAACTGCGATCCCCAATCCGACTCCTAAACGTGGTGCAATATTCTCCTTTTAGAGATACCAGAGGCCTTACTCCGCAATACAATGTCCGTATATTCGAATCTATCTGTCCCTATCGGTAAGCATCGGTAAGACATCGGTATGTCTTGAAGTATCTGAAAGAGACAGATATATCCAAGGAGCAAATTTTTGAGAGATGACCAATTGAATGATACGTAATTATTTATTTTGATATAGTTTTCTTTGGTAAAGCTTTGTTTAGTTTTAGGGCTAATTTGTTTATTTATTTTGTAAACTAAACGAAATTACTTTGAAAAGTACTGTTACTGTTGGCATGTGTTTGAGAGTATTCCTATTATAATAAAAAGCATATTGCTTCAACCTTTCTCTGTGTTCCATGTACGACTGACAATTGCTTAGCACAGCTGTTAGACACACTTAAGGCGCATCTAATCACTTCCTTTTCTTTTGACGTTTACAACTTCATAGTTGCAACACGCCCCGTTAATCTAGTGGTTTTAATACCGGGCCAAGATCTCGGGGTCCCAGGTTCGATCCCCGGGTCGGGCAACAAAAAGTTTAACGGGTTTGTGATCACCAACCCGCATTTGGCAAGCGTGGTGATTATGCCAGTTCCCATCATTGCTGTGGTAACTTGAATTCAGTGATGGAGGCCTTTTTCCTGCGGTGGGATGGTTATAGGCTGTTACTTTTACTTCATAGTTTTCATAGTTCGACTCCAGATGTTTCATCGTAAAATCTAATCTAAACCAGTAAACCGCTCAACATTCTATGAAAATAAAAGCTTCACTTTTGTACGTAATAGAAATGTTTAGTATCAATATTTTCGTCTCTCCCATAAATCTTTATCCTACTAGCAATATTTATGTTAGCATTATCCACAGTAAAGATTTATATAGTAAATGCGCGTCATTGTCTCAAAATAACATTAAGCATAATAAAGTGTCAACGAAGAATACAGCCACTATTTCGCCAATCTTGGCAATTAAAATTTTTGCTGTATTCATTTCTGAATCCTCATATAAAAATGATACTTCTTATCATGCATAGAAGATTTACTGAGCGGCTGCCGTGGCACTCGAGTTGCCGACAAAGTTACCCAGCAGAGTTTGGAGCTTGCCACCTAAGTTTAAGTTTAGGAGGCCTGCAGACGCGTATCACTTCAATGCCCAAGAAACCCTTACTGCAATTTAATACGATCCTGGTATCCTGAATACATTCCACATTCGTTTTAGAACAGGACTAACGGCAAGTTTTGGCAGCCTAAAGCCTTTTATTAAGTTACAGAGAGACTTCGCTAGTAGGACCTCTTTCATCTACTTCTACCTCTTAAAAATTTTTCACGACCATTTCTAACTAACTCGTTTATTTGTAGGTAGATACGTTAGTTCTTACGAGTAGTTCCTTGATTAGAAGCTCTGTAAACAAGTTTAGGATTGTCATCTGGTTTGAAATCTTTGTTAATTGTAAGTTATAGTTTAAGCCCCGATGATGTTGTGTGAGTTGTTTGTAAATAAAATAAAGTGATGTTCCTTCTTTCTTCCTTCTTCTATCTCAAGTCCTTCCTTCCTTTACTAGCATTAAATCTTGCTCATGTCTTCACAGCGGTATGCAAACACAACAACATTGTACATGCGACAGCATCTATAGATCACCCACAGTAAAATGCCTTGGTTTAATTTTGGATGAGAAGTTAACTTTTAAAGAACACATTGATACAACTGCAAAAAGGGTCCGTAAACTAATATATATTTTTTAAAAAGCGAATATTCACCTGCTCAAAACAGTTTACATGTTTATCTGTCAATCTGTAGTCACTTATTGCATCGCCATATGGGGCGGAGCAACCTCCAATAATATGTTGTCCTTAGAGAGGGCACAAAGATCAGTCCTCAAAGTTATGTTCAAAAAACCAATACGGTACCGCACATTTGAACTTTATAAAGAAAGTGGGCTCCTGACAGTACGTGGTCTTTTCATCCTCAGGGTGATGATACTTACTTACTCACTTGATTGATTACGCAAATCAAAAAACTACACGCATATGCTCAGTAAACGTGTTTTCAGGGTTCCTGTCCCTACAGTCAAAAGCAAATATGCTAAAAAGTAAAGCGTCTACCTACACCCATATAACTACAACAAGGTTCAATCAGTTTGCCATCTTCAGAACTGCTTACTACATGAGTTGAAGAAATTGGTCTATAAGTGGATTGGTACACTTTCTTACCACAAATTGGAGGCAATACTAAAAGCACACATATAGTCTGTTAAGTGGTCACAATTGTGAATTTCCGATCCCAAGATCCATATCGTAGGGCTTAACAGGCTACTCAAAAACTACACGCACTTTACACTTACAACATACCTACTACACAAATAACATACTTACACTACCATCCATTTTATTACTAATAAGATTCATAATGTAGATTGACGAAAGTCGCGCTCACTGTAACCTCGGCAACACGTGACAAAGATTGTCTTCCGGACAGGTCTAGCCTAGTATATAAATCTTTTGTAATTTTATTTTTATGTAGCGTCTCGGCACAACATTGGCATGTGTTTTGATTAATTATTTACTCATCAAATTATGTAAGTTAACTATGCTTATGTTGTTCAAAAACTTATTTTATTTTTATTTTTTAAGTATTGCTTTGGTCTGCTAATGGCACACCACTCGATAAAAGAAGTACACCATCAAGCCAGTTATACAAACCTGGTTATTACATTTGCACCATGGTTATGCTGTGAAATAATAACAGCGCTATTGGCACAGAACATGGAAACCTATTTTCCATGTTCTGAGGCTATTGATATGACCACTGAGATGTTCAACTTTCTCAGCTCAAGAATTCTGATATTTCTGATGTTTCTAAATAAATCTTGAACTAAATAGAGCAGTACCACCTCTAGTCCTCAACCCCTATTCTGTTCTATTCTTTTCTATTCTATCATAGTAAGTATGTGTGTCGTAAGTATCGACTACAGAAATACGGAAAAAATATAAAGTAACAGCGTCTTTTCTCAAACAAAAAAGCGAAAGTGCAGAAACCCCGGATTTATTTCAACACAAAGTTATACGTTATAATAATTTAAAAAGTTGGAATTGACCTAGAAAAATATCTTTAAAGGAATTGTGTGCCTACTGAATCTGCACTTCTACTATGACCAAAATAAAACGAACCAGTCAGTGCTTACATTTGACTTTAACATCTTACTACAAGTAGCTACCCCTTTTTCGAGAGCACTCGACTACTATTTAAGCTAATTGTGTGCTTTGTCTCTTTGCGATTTCCTCATTAGGTACTATGGACAAAGCAGAAATAGTGCTAGAAAGCTTTGTGTTTAAAGGTTTTTGATCCTGTCTCTTCGCATTGTTTTAATAAAAACTCGAGCTTATTTCTTAAACTTTCTTTTCAGTAACATTTATTAATGTAAGTACGCTTAATTACGAAATTTTGAGAGCCTTCAAATTGTTGGTTGTGGTTTTCAATTGAAAAATAATAATGTTACCGTACCTCGTATTGATAACGGCTTTTATAGCCTTATGGGCCTAATTTTACTGTTAGGGTCACATTACCAAATCACCGAACTTCTCCTGAGCCATACGTGTTTGGGCACGTTCGATTCGTCTTGGTGAAGGCTCTAAACTTGAAACTGCCAGGCCCACCAGTACACCACCAAAATCCTTAATAACTTACAGCGTGTGTGTTTGGGCTCGTTAAACCTATCGTGTTTGGACTCTGTAGGTTCGTCTCGAAAAGGCCTACGATACTTGGAATGCAAAGTCTGATCATAGACGTCATCACCATGTAGACTTGATGTCGACCTAGCATTCGTATATTTAGGATCAAAGCTCTTGTTTGGTGGCAGGCATTGAGTATCTAGAGTCATATCGCTTAATATTCTTTTCGAATGTCTAGATTGTAATAAATGGATAGTCGTTCGATCATGCAATAATGACGCCTTTAACTTTACGGACAATCTCACAAATATGTCTAATGTAACTTATAAATATAGAAGAAACAATCTTTTAATTTAAAATGCTTAAGGAAAAAAAAATAAACTTGAAATGAAATTTGACAATTACGTCGTTTTGTGGAATGTAAATACATCATTCATTGGAAAACAATAGCAGCTTGACTTTAATTTGAGGTAATGGTCGACAGTTACCTACTGCATTTTGAACACTGAAAAAGCCTCGCATAAAAAATGTTTGCAGCAGGATGTAATGCAACTAGTATTTTAATTTACATGCTAAATGGTATTTTACCTTTTCGACGTTTAGACTCGTTTTCATGAATTATGGAGTTGATACATAAAATTAAATATAGCATATTACGCGTACTTGCTTGCGTAAGTCCCTTTACTTATTTTAAGTTCAACAAGTTTTTACCAAAAAAACTAACAAAATAAAAAAAAAAAGTTTTTTTTCCATCCAGTAAAAACTTTTTGAAAAATGTTTTATGTATGCTATTTAATACTTTTTTTACAGTACCTACTGTAAAACTGTTAACCGAGTTGATCACTTTCGTTTTATCTAAAAGTTGGTTTCATTTACATTTGAAATGATCATTTCTTCCCAAAAGGTAGAAAAATATGGTTGACAGTCTGTATAAAAGTAAAACTTTTTTACAATAACTCGAACTAAAAGGAAAGTAGAATCTATATACAGGGTTATTCCATTTAGCTATTTAAAAAGGTAAGGCTAAGACAGCAAAGGGTGCATTTTTAGTTTGAGGTATAAAAATAGCTATAATATGTAAATAAAACAAAATCTCCCTAATGGTTAAGTTTCGGATACCATATTAGGGTCAATTCGATCAGAAATTACTTGAATAATAACGTCCTTCAATATTCTGTACGACTTTTCCCGTAACCCTGTATATACTCGTAATTTCCTTTGGTCATCGCATCACGGGTGAACGGCTTGACCCATTTTGTATTTTTTATATACATACATATAATTTAAGTAGGTCCAAAGGTTTTTACTCACAATTGGACCCTAAGGGTGGCGATCTAAACGATTTGTTTTTCTGTAACCAAAAGAGAGAAGTAGGTAGGGGTTGTGTTTTACAACCCTCCGACAATGGGGACTACCGTTTCTTTGCTCACCAGTTGGCGCCACTGAAGACTGAGGTCCGGAGGTACCTATAGCTGTCAAAGGCGATTGGCGCCGAAACAAAGTGTTATATCTTGAATATTATTAAGGTTATATTGTTTATAAATAACTATCTTGATATCAACAGACTAACTTCTGAAATAGTTGCTTTGAGGCCGCCTATTTTTGCACTTTTTCTTAATTCCGCTTTTAAAGCGTTACATTAATCGCCAACTAATCCATATTTGCGATATTTTACGAAGATCACTTTCCAGCAGGTAAAATAAAGAAATTATAATTTATGCAACAAATTCCGCTAAAACCAGTGAAAAGTGAATGATATTGGACCTCACGCGACACTAGCGCCTCTAGTGGCAAATTCACTAGCGATAGCCCCCATTATATCCATTCATCCAGGATAATTGTCGGACATTTGGTTGCTTAAAACCTTTTCATACTTTTCGTCTGTTCAGACTCATTGAGATTTCCTAATCAAACGAGTATGATTTCCTAATCAAACTAGCTCTACAGCAGAAGGGTCTTATTTAATAAAATGCCACCCATATCACTATAATGCGAAATCCGGTCCTATATCAGGCACTTGAGACTCAGTGTCCGAGGAGTAAGTAATTGACGCCCTGAGCGGTCCGGGTCAAGCCACCCTTATCAAAACTTTTGTCCCTGTTTCAAACTTCGGACATGAAAGAGATAGATATGGTAGCCTCATTTTTACTTTAAGGTGTACTATATTTTAAGGTGCGTGCGCCTTATACTGGAATCAGTTTGACGGCGACCTCCGTGGTAGAGTAGCACACACCGCATTTCAAGTGTCACCTGCTCCTAGGTCCAGGGTTGGATTCCCCAACCGGAAAAAAAATCTTTCTATTTTTTCTAAGGTCTGGATATTTGCGGTACCTTCGTTGTTTCTGATTTCTACAAAACTAGTGCTTTATTGATAGTTATTTTTTTTCGGATCAAAACAATGTTTGTGTTGTTTTCCACGTTTCTTTATTATTTATTATTATAGTTTAGGTATTGTTACGTGATATAATGATTTTGTCTATAAATAACAAAGAAAATAAAAAGAATAAAATAATTTTATTTCAGGTGATAAAACCCATATTACAAAAATATTCAAAATTAAAATAATTTAAAATAGTTAAAATGGTCTCTCCCTCCGGCATTGTGGAGTGTGCCTTTCACAGCAATGTCGGAGGTAGGGACAGTCCAGCCTACTGGCAATCATAGCCAGGACGCCATTGGGGCTGGCCTGAACCCTGCGCACCATATTTAATATACCCAACCTAGTTGTTTTTAATAAACTTTTAGTAACATTATCTTGCTAATAATTACTTAAAAATAGTTTTTGAAAATGATATTTCTTGAAAAAAAATGTCGACTTCTTTATGTGGAACTTGCACATGATTGAATAGCACAACCCTTCTCTTCCTTTGGGTAAAAGCGGATAAAAGAATAGATCTTCACCATTGGTCAAACTGCGATCACCATAGGGTGGCAATTGAGGCAGGATCCTAGTTTTGGAGAGACATTAGTCCAGCAGTAGACTGACCCATGATGATGATGTTAAACAAGCGCAATTAAGCACACCACGTAATACTTAATCAGAGGACGAAGAATCATTATAACAGATGATGGCAATGAGGATAATTATGAAAATAGCGTTCGAAATAACTGATGCGCAATATTGAAAATTCGTTGGTGTTATGCAGTTGATTAATGCATCAGCCCAGCGGCAATAATAAATCATGTAATACCGCGCGACACGGCCTCATCAGATATAACCACATTTGACAAATTAATTCTGTTTGAGAGTCGGCTTTGTTTAGGCAGCTTGTTTGCATATTTAAATCCATGTACAGTTTTCCATTTTGTTTATAGATAGTTTTATCATAATTGGTGCACACCTATTTATGATAATTATCTACATCAATACCTATTTGATAAAGGAGAAAGAATTGTATTTTTGTATGTTTGCAAATAAACTCAAAACAAAAATCAAAAATCATCCTTAAAAACCCCTTTTTAAGGATGATTTTTGATTTTTGTTGTCAATAATTCTTTTATATAATTTAACTTTCCTCCTTTTTACCCCTGAAAAAAAGAGGGAAGTGTCTATAAATACTTAAATTATATACAAGAATTTTGATGAATCTGTAATGACTACTTAGATGGATAAAATTTGGTATGTTGTTACTAATGGGGGGAGGTGGGGTCGAACGGTCGAAGTGTTTATGGTGACTCAATATTTTATTAATTAGAGAAGAACAGAAAGCGATAGCACAAATTTTAAGTGATCTCTAAGGAGAGCCATATAATTAAAATCCCGTAATAACCGGGTAGTGCCGGCACATAAAAAGAATAGTACTACCCCCTCTCTTCCCGTGGGTGTCGTAAGAGCCGACAGAGGGAAAACTGCCATCAGAAGATGGGCAGCAGCGTCTCCTAGAAGCAGCAGGCCATACTGCGATCGCCAACCCGCCTGCCAAGCGTGGCGATTATGGCAAATCCCCCCAAATATGAATACACCGCAAAAAATTCGGCCCCCAGTCCCCGGCGGCCCCGCTAGTCCTAGCTATGGCAGCGGCTATGGTAACGGCGGGGCAGGGGGTGCTAAGAATCCCCGGGTAAGATCCGGCTTCCAACAACGACGACTCGACCTGGCAACATATAACACGCGCACACTGAGGCTTGACGTGAAGCTCGTAGAGTTGGAAGAAGCAATTGGTAAGTTACATTGGGATATCATTGGGCTATCTGAAGTCCGAAGAGAGGGAGAGGACTCGATAACCCTGCAATCCGGTAACTTACTATACTACCGGGAGGGCGACCAACTGTCCCTAGGTGGTGTCGGGTTCATCGTCCACAAGTCCCTTGTCAACAACGTGATTACTATCGGAAGTGTTTCGAGCAGGGTAGCGTACCTGATACTCAGAATATCGAAACGATATTCGCTGAATGTCATTCAGGTTTACGCTCCGACCTCGAAACACGACGATGTCGAAGTGGAGGCTATGTATGAGGAGATCTCTAAAGCCATGCATAGCTTTAAAACCCACTACACGGTTGTGATGGGGGATTTCAATGCGAAGTTGGGGCAACGTTGCGGTAATGAGTTGAGAATGGGGAAATTTGGATTTGGGCAACGGAACAAAAGGGGTCAGATGCTGGCAGACTTCATGGAGAGGGAGAACCTCTTTATGATGAACTCCTTCTTTAAGAAGCCCGTAAGCCGCAAATGGACCTGGATCAGACCGGACGGTAAAGTCAAAAACGAGATCGATTTTATCATGTCAACGAAGAAGCACATATTCGATGATGTCGCTGTGATCAACGCTGTTAAGACAGGAAGCGATCACCGCATCGTCAGAGGCACATTGAATATCGACGTAAAGCTTGAAAGAGCGCGACTGATAAAATCCACGCTCCGACCAATACCGGCTCAAATTCAAAACCCCGAGTGCTTTCAGCTCGAGCTTCAAAACCGTTTCGAAGCCCTTGAGAACAGCATCGATGTGGACGATCTATACAACATGGTGGTGGATACTGTCCGTACGGTAGGGTCTAAGTACTTTAAAACCCGCCGTCCCAAATCAAAGAAACTCTCCAGTCAGACTCTCCTTCTCATGGATCAGAGAAACGAAATGAGGCTACAGAACTCAGCGGATGCCCATCGCTATCGGCAACTCAATAGACAGATATCTAAGTCTTTGAAGAGCGACCTTCGTCAATTTAATACCCGACGTATTAAAGAGGCCATTGAGCGGAACAAAGGCTCCAAAGTGTTCGCCAGAGATCTGTCTATTGGGCAAAGCCAACTGACGAGGCTGAAAACTGAGACAGGTAGCATCATAACGTCAACACCTGAAATCCTGAGGGAGATTGAGAGTTTCTATGGACAGTTATACTCCACGAAAACACCTGTTGAAAGCAAGGCTAAAGACCCTAGAGCCAAGCTTACCCGACACTATTCTGAAGATATCCCGGACGTCAGCCTGTGCGAGATTAGAATGGCTCTCAAGCAGCTTAAAAACAACAAGGCGGCGGGTGATGACGGAAACACAACAGAGCTCCTTAGAGCGGGCGGTAAGCCGGTACTTAAGGTCCTCCAGAAGCTCTTTAATTCTGTCATACTCGAGGGCAAAACGCCAAAGGCATGGGGCAGAGGCGATGTGATGCTGTTCTTCAAAAAGGGTGACAAAACTCTCTTGAAGAACTACAGACCGATCTCGCTTCTGAGCCATATCTATAAGTTGTTTTCGAGAGTCGTTACGAATCGTCTCACTCGCAGGTTCGACGACTTCCAACCTCCCGAACAAGCCGGGTTCCGAAAAGGCTATAGTACCATAGACCACATTCATACGCTGCGGCAAGTTATACAGAAGACCGAAGAGTATAACTTGCCACTTTGCTTAGCGTTCGTGGACTATGAGAAAGCCTTTGATTCGATTGAGACCTGGGCAGTGCTGCAGTCTCTCCAAAGGTGCCAAATAGACTACAGGTACATCGAGGTACTAAAGTACTTATACCAAAACGCCACCATGTCGGTCCGATTACAGAACCAGAGCTCTAATCCGATCCAACTACAGCGAGGTGTGAGACAGGGAGACGTTATTTCTCCGAAACTGTTCACAGCTGCGTTGGAGGATATTTTCAAGCTTCTGGACTGGAAAGGACGCGGCATCAACATCAATGGCGAATACCTAACACACCTGCGATTTGCCGATGATGTAGTTCTTATGGCTGAGACCTTGGAAGACCTGAACATTATGCTCGAAGATCTCGGTAATGCTTCTCAAAGAGTGGGTCTTAGAATGAACATGGACAAGACGAAAATCATGTTAAATGCCCATGTTGCACCCGCTCCAGTTAACGTTGGGAACATTGCACTCGAAGTAGTTGACCACTATGTTTACCTGGGACAGATAGTCCAGTTAGGTAAGTCCAACTTCGAGAAAGAGATCTCTCGTCGAATCCAGCGCGGATGGGCAGCGTTCGGGAAGCTCCGGCATATATTCGCGTCCGAAATACCTCAGTGTCTCAAGACGAAAGTCTTTGACCAGTGTGTGTTGCCAGTAATGACCTATGGGAGTGAGACGTGGTCGTTTACTATGGGTCTCATAAGAAGGCTCAAGATCACTCAGCGAGCAATGGAGAGAGCGATGCTTGGTATTTCCCTACTCGATCGAATCAGAAATGATGAGATCCGCAGGAGAACTAAAACAACCGACATCGCTCGAAGGATTGCATCGTTGAAGTGGCAGTGGGCGGGACACATAGCGCGGAGAACCGATGGCCGGCGGAAAGGTTCTCGAATGGCGACCGCGTACCGGACGACGTTCCGTGGGCAGGCCCCCTACAAGGTGGACCGACGATCTGATCAAGGTCGCGGGAAGCCGCTGGATGCGGACAGCACAGGACCGATCGTTGTGGAGATCCTTGGGGGAGGCCTATGCCCAGCAGTGGGCGTCGTACGGCTAATATGATGATGATGATGATGATGAATAACCGGGAGTACCATATAGCCGCTTCCTAGGCGGGCGAAATCGCGGAAGGAGAAAAGTCAATAATAATTTTCAGTAAATGTTTGTTTTCTAATTCGATAACCAAGTCGTTAGTTGATAATCCTTGCTCCTTTTAAACTAAAACCATTTAACAATATTTAATTATTATCATTGGGAGCGGTTTGAAGGTAAGTCGAGTCAAATCTGAATCTACCATCAAGTTTACACAAGTCTTGTAAAACGACTTTGCTATCATGATTGCCCAACTCGGTGTATCTTAGTTGTCTAGTACCTGCGCTAAAATCTAAATTATACTTCTTCCAGTAACAGCTCATTTGTTCTGTAAATCACACTGATCTGCACACGAGTGCTATAATGAGATCTGCAGCATTTACATTTTGGATTTTTTATCAACTGACCCTCAGAATCGTTGTTGTAAATCTAAACGCACCATTAGGCCCAGAGGTCAAACAGTAAACCAAAGCCTGCGTAGCACAGTATCGGTCCTTCAAATAAAAAATATTGCCCATTTCGACGCTTCGGTAATTCAATTTCCTAAGGGAATATATTATGTACGAAATCGAATAACGCCGGAGTTCCTCTTATATTAATGCGAATTGGTACAAAACGTGGGACGAATCCATTAACAAGAGAGTTTTAATTCGACAACGCTGAAACTCACTTTCAGTATCAAGTGACCCGATTCCTACAAAGTACACTTTTTACTCGATTATTTTAGCTTGCAATCAAATCAGTTTAAGAAATCGATCCTTGAATATTCAGATTTCAATTTCTGGAGCAGAAATTTTAATATTCATAGTGGAGTAATACTGCTTTTAGTTCACTTCGAAAATGGGTTGTTGGCAGATATAAAATTAGTATTAACTCGCACATAAGTCTAAATTTGTCGATCATCATTTTATGGTTTTACTATCACTATTGTGAGTTGTGTAAAGTTACTTAAGAACTTTATTTTTAAATTAATTGACAGATTTTATCTGTAACGTATTCCCATTTGCTGATTTAAAACTAGGAATGTATAAGCCTATAATCATCCCACTGCGGGGAAAAGGCCTCCATCATTGAATTCAAGTTACCACAGCAATGATGGGTGTACTGGCATAATCACCACGCTTGCCAAATGCGGGTTGGTGAACACAAACCCGAGCAATATTCGAAAGTTCGAAACTTTTTTGTTGCCCGACCCGGGATTCGAACCTGGGTCCCCGAGATCTTGTCCCGGTATTTAAACCACTAGACCAACGGGTTGTTAATTTTTTAATTTACGATTTGCTGATTTAATTGGCCCTAATTGATGCGTTAACCGAGAAACTTCAATTTTTAATCCAGCCCTGCTTCAGAAGTGACCGGCAGCAGTATCGTAATCAGGCGATGTTTAATCAGTGACGACGAAATTCGCCTTAATTGAATTTTGCTCGTCACACGTGTTATTTAACGGTTCACAGCTTGTTCATTAGTGTTGAAGCATTAGCACCATTTAATTGCTGATACTAATCAGAAATATAATATATATGTGATTATATACATGTATATAATATTTCTGTTCAAATAAACACATGCATTGGTTATAAATAAAATAAAATAAAAATAAAAAGTCTTTATTTCGAACATCTTTACAGTTCATATTATGGTTAGTAAACAAAACACTTTAAATGCTATTGTTAGTTATCGTTATCATGTAATTATTATTATTATTATTTTACAATTATATTCGATTGAATTAGATGAAATTGTATTATTATTATTATTTTACAATTAATATTCGATTGATTTTAACAGCTAAAACAAATTAAATGAAATCATATTAATTAATTAATTAAAATAAACAAAAGTAAGTAAATAAAATTCAATTCCATTACATAATTATTATTAAATTAAATTAAATCACCCTACGCACCATACACTTCCAGATAGGTGATGTATACCTATCAGCTAAGGTCTTGAGAATGCCGTTGCTACTGGCACGCAATCTGTTTATCAAGGATGTTGTCTTCTTGCGAATGATAGCCTAAAAGCCATCAACATAGTGACAAGCAAACATCCCTGACGCACTACAAAAGCGCGGCAGCCTCAACAGTATTCTGAAGACGTTATTATATTGGATGCGCAAGGTATCCAGAGATCTTTTGGTATGACTGACCCACAGACTTCCCGTGTAAAAGCTCTGACAATATGCTTTGAAAAGCGTGATCTTGACTTCATCGGCACAACGGGAGAATCTGCGAATCAGCATATTTCCTCTAACAGCTAACGCTCTACGCTCTCTCTCAATGTCTATGTCGTCTTTGAGGTCGTCTGTAAGGAAGTGTCCCAAGTATTTGTACTTCGTGACGCGTTTTATGTTCAAGCCATTAAGGGTGATTGCAGGTAGTTCGTCAAGAGACCCACCGACAGCCCCAAAGACCATGTACTCTGTCTTTTTAACATTGTATAATAGGCCATGTGCAGCCGCGTAGTTTTCACAAACTCTTAACATTTTTTTAATGGCACTTACAGTCGGGCCGAGCAGCACCATGTCATCTGCGTTGACTGATGTTGTTAATAACTCCATCAATCCGACATCCAACCCTCATGCTGCTCAGCTCGACTATGAGGTCATTTACATACAGATTGAAAAGCTTAGGTGACGTCAAGCCACCCTGCCTTACTCCGCACTCCAATCTGTATATGTCCGAACATGCATTCGCCCACTTAACTACGTTTGTTTGGTTTGCATACCAGAACTGAAATATATTCAGGATTTCAACCGGTATGTGCCTGTCTCTCAACTTCTTCCAAAGCGTGTCATAAGACACGAGTTCAAAGGCATTGGATAGATCAAGAAAACAGGCACACACAGGAGTCCTACGATCCGTATAATACTTGACAGTATGCTTGAGTCCCGCAATTGCACACTCAGTTGAAAGTCCGGGCCGGTAACCGAACTGTGCGTCATGTAGGCCAAGATGTTTGTTTAGGCAGAAGTCAAGCAAACTGTCAAATATCTTAGCAATAGTTGTAGCCAAAGAAATGGGACGGTAGTTTCCACTGTCGGAGATGTCGCCGGTCTTGTTCTTCACGATTGGCACAACAGTGGTTTTCATTAAATCGTGCGGCAAATATGAATGGCTCACGCACAGAGTGAAAAACATCGACAGCACCCTCGGCAGATGAAACCCCGCATACCTAAGATGCTCGATACTGAGCCCGTCATGACCTGGCGACTTACCTCCGCCCATACGCTTCACCGCCGATCTCACCTGAGCAGCGGTGAAGCACGTGAGCGACTGCTCCCTGTGATGACGGCCTGGCCCAGCACCGGGCAGCTCAGTGGGAGGGCCAAGTGGAGACTTCACACTGAAGTGCTCTTTAAACATATTAGCTATCTCCAATGCGTCGCTTTTCCCTCCAACGCTCACCGGGAGGCCAGCTTTGAGGTCATGCTTCCCAGTTTCCTTCCAGAATTTCTTAAAATTATTTGAAGATCTATGCTGTGCGAGAATGTTCATCTTTATAAATATTTATTAATTGATAACCTCACATACATCGCCATACCGTATCTACGATTGATTTTTTAAACATTGATACATTTTATGATTGAATTGTTTCGGGGTTTATTCCTTATATGAGTTTCCGGTACTTCAAGTTGCAAGCACCTTTTCGTGATCATGGTGGTGCATGGAATAGTGCCGAAATATCGGAAACTCATAAAAACAAGGTACTTTTGTGGTACCAATCCCGACACAGCAAACTCTTTTATGATATTGAGTGTGACTATGAAATCTTACTCAGTATACGAGTATTTATAGGTTCAAAAGTCATGATATAGAAAAACCTTTAATTTGTAGATTCAAAAATTAAAAGTTGGAGTTTTTGTGTTCTGTAGTCCTTCAAACAAATCCATCTACCTTCACCAGTGCAATTCTTTTAATTGAACTCCTTAGAATAGAAAGCCGTGCAACATTTTCAAAGCAAGACCCAACACTGACACGTAACAACAACAAGAGATTGCTTAGCGATTCCTTCTCGCTGACGCAGAAACGCGGTTCAGCCGAGGGAGCACTAGCTCTTGCATACAAATTGGATGTGTAAATGTGATAACGCCTACCGAGGTAACGTGCGGCGTTACAGTAGAAGGAAACCCAGATACCTACGCGCTAGAACAATTGAAACAAACGACAGCCATTTTAGACGTTCAGTGCGACGCAGATATTGCGTTCGTTGGATGTAGTGAGAACATGTAGGTGTGAAGTTAGAGACCCTTAAATTTTACTTGTAGAGTTTTGGACTTATTTGTCTATAAACGAATCGTTTAAATATTTGTAATGTACTCAGTCGGTATTGATTTGTTGCAACTTGAATGATTTACACAAAAGTAGGCCATAAATTAATATTTAGGATATTTTATTCCAAGACTTTGCTCCATAAGATAATAAAACTTAATATAAGTGTCTGCATAGTTTATAAATACTAAACCAATAGTGGACAGAAGATTTTACTTTCGTTTTTATGAGGTGGTACTCCTTTAGTTGGCTTTTACGACACCCAAAGTAAGACAAGGTGTGGTGGTATTCCATTTTTATGCTGGCACCACTCCGAAAAGTCACGAGTCACACACAACAGACACAGTTAATAGAATTTTAAAAGGAGAATATATTGTTTGTCATCCAGTGGCTTAAACCATGATATCACAGATGAGAGGTTTAGGGTTAAAGCAAATCTTGAACGGTTGGTCACATACTGTCTATCTTTTGGAAAATGCTGGAATCTCATTTTTTACTTTGCTATTATATGTAAAAGTAGACTTCGTTTCGGCTTTTAATACCATTTGCGTATCTAACAACCTGTATGCAGGAAACGCAGGCGCAGTACTAAACCTTGGAGTGTAATGTTACTCGTACTTGCTGGAATATCACTGACTTGGTTACACATGTCAGACAGACATTGAGTCGAAAGCATGCATACTGACAGATTTTTAGCTTGCCCAATACTTTATTGTTTCTTCTAAAAGTAATTCCAATGTATTTGATTTTTTGAAAATATCTTTATTGCGGATAGGATTTTGTCACTTGTATGGAAACTTTTCCTTCGTTATCATCCCATTTCATTCCTTAGTTTTTTCTGCCTTATTGTCAATGAGTTTATTTTCTCTTAGTGCTTTGTCCCGTTTGTAATTGGAATCACTGCTCTGAGAGCTAGGAGTACTTGTTAAGTCCTTAAAAATACTTTTTCATTTTAAAGTTGAAGCTGCCCTTTACCATTATTTTTTATTCAGCTACCGTAAAGATTTAAAAGTTTGTATCTCAAAGTTTTTATTAACTTCAAGAAGCACCTGAGCAGCTACATGCATCAAGAAGTTGGAAATTTTAATAGGATAATTCTTTTAGTTTTAATTTTAGTTTCTGAATTTATGAATACTTATACGTTTATATGAAATCTACACTTTATTTGTGTAAATCGTTTCCGTATTTCGTTACTTCAGAAGATTTTCCAAGTATTATTTCCATGGCAATAACCCTTTCATATTTGTTTGCTTTTCTTCCAGAAGTTTTTATTGTTTGTAATATCGATTATTTGATGGACAATGATCAAGAAATGAATCTTTGTTAGAATAATTTATCCTTATTAAGAAATGGTTTTTATCCGTATTCATATTTACTCAAATCGAAAATACATAAAAATTTATTTAACAAATAATAATGACTCATTTGCGAAACAAAGTAATAATCATTTCATATGAATATTACATCCTTAAATGTTAGTAAGTCCATAGTATATTAGTGGCGCATTCACTAGCTGGTATTTGACGTTTTTGAACCCAACATCGACGACAACCGACGTGGTCAGAGGCAGACGTGTACTCAGTTATTTTTTGCGTTCCGTATTTTTGTCATCGTATTTTAAAGTTTGTGTAATAAGTTACAAAAATCAATATCCAGTGGCAAACTTACAACTATTTTACTTTTGTAAAATAATTTGTCGCGAGTGACTATTGTTTGTGCGTGTTCC
The DNA here is from genome assembly GCA_949315895.1 of Anania crocealis. Taxonomy (NCBI): domain Eukaryota; kingdom Metazoa; phylum Arthropoda; class Insecta; order Lepidoptera; family Crambidae; genus Anania; species Anania crocealis. Next base: position 8,793,089 of record OX438856.1, read on the forward strand.
TAGCGTGGTGGAGCGAGACGACAATACATCTTCCGGCCTTGTTGACACTTTAGCCCGCACCGTAGGATATTCTACGCGTACGCGTGCAGTTATAGATATAAGAATACTGTACAGCTGTGGGAATTGCTATGGCGGACTGCGCTGCTTGCAACCATAAGCTAATGGGCAAGGATAACATTGAATGTATGCGATGTAGTGAAGCTTATCACTATTTATGCCTAAACCTTTCTCCCGACGAGACAGCGAATATAACGAACGATGTAAGGCTGAGTTGGACCTGTCCTAAGTGCAAAAACAAACAGCCCAAATGCGACAACTCTAATGCTTGTGTCCGCCCTTCTACCCCGACAGGCATAGCGGAATTAACTTTCAACGTGACTCGTCGTAAGATACATAACAAACAGGATTCACAGCCGGCTCCGGCGACGGGCGGGCCGGCTGACTTTGTCACACATTCGGACATTCAATTAATAATACGGGAGGAGTTACGATCGGCCATGAGCGGGTTTGTTGGCGAATTAAATAGTACATTGAACAACAGATTCAGGGAATTGAATGAGAGATTAGACGAATTTAGGGGATCATTGTCTTTCTTGAGCGACCAGTTTGACACTATGAAAACTGATTTGGAGCAAAACACATCGACGATAAATAAATTAAAAACTCAGAATGACTCATTGCGCTCGGAGGTAGCATCCCTAACAAGTCGTGTGAGGCTCATGGACCAATTATCCAGATCTACGAACCTTGAACTACAGTGCGTTCCGGAACGGAAATCAGAAAACGTAATTACGATCGTAAAACAACTCGGAGGTGTCGTCGGGTGTCCTTTAAACGATAGTGACATAACATACTGTTCGCGTACGGCTAAAGCGAACCCAAATACGTCTCGTCCCAAGTCAATCCTAGTTAAAATGTCTACCCCACGAATGAGGGATTCCTTACTAGCCGCGGCAATCCTCTATAATAAAAAACACCCCAACGAGAAACTAAACACTAGCCTATTGGGTCTTGACGATAAGAAGCAGCCGGTGTATGTTGCTGAGAACTTATCCGCAGAAAATAAACAATTGCACGCTGCGGCCCGGCATCGTGCAAAACAGCTGGGGTATAAGTATGTATGGGTTCGCAGCGGTCGTGTCTATGTGCGCAAAAGTGACATTTCGGAGGCTGTTTATGTGCGGAATGAGGATGTCATTAATAATCTTAAGTGAACTTTTTTTTTCCCTTTGTATTTCGCCCATAACTTTGTTTAGCGATGGTTTTTTTTTTAATGTAAAATTCGGGAATAAAATTAAAATTTACTTTCAGAATGTAAGAGGATTACGTACTAAGACCTCAGTTTTTTATCCTAACATGTTATCATGCGAATACGACATTATCGTTCTTTGTGAGACATGGCTAGCTGGAGATGTTTTTAGCTCAGAATTATTTAATGACCGGTATATTGTATACCGCCGTGATAGGGAAACAAGTCACTTTCATAACAATAAATCGGGTGGCGGTGTTTTGGTTGCGGTCTCAAAGCATATTAAGTCTTGTAGGTTATCAAATTACGAAAGCAAGAGTGAGGACGTTTGGGTTACTATTGACATTAGTATAAATAATAAAGTAGAAAAGCTTCTTATCTGTTGTGTCTATATTCCGTCGCCCGTTCAAAAACATATTCTCGAGCATTTTCTTGAATCCGCTAGTCAAGCATTGGAAAACTTTAACTATAGTTTAATATTGGGTGATTTTAATTTGGGTAACGCACAGTGGTCGGGCACCCCGGGTTTACCATTAGTAACTCCAGAAGGACAAGGTACGTTTGTAAGCATGCTGACTGATTTCACTGCATTACATAACTTAAATCAATTTAATCATATAAAAAATCTAAACGGTAGAATACTGGATCTGGTCTTGTCCAATATGCGCATCCATGATTTACAATTATGTGATTCACCTTTAAGTAAAGTTGATACACATCATCCTCCAATTCAATTTCATTTTATTTGTAGTCCAGACGCTGTGAACAACTGTTGCCAAGAACCCAGATATAAGTTTTATAAGGGGGATTATTGTCAAATTGTAGATGAATTAAAATTAATAGCATGGGGAGACGTTTTTGGACAGAGTTCCGATATTAATCATATGGTTCATTCATTCTACGATATCATACATAACGTTATTGCAAAATATATACCAAAATCTAAATTTATCTCCCGTAAATATCCACGTTATTTTAGTAATAATTTGATTAGCTTACTTCGAGAGAAAAACAAATACCGTAAATTATTCGCTAAGTTTAAGAATCCGTTAGACAATATATCTTATCGTTTACTAAAGGAAAGGTCTCAGAAATTAGTACAAAGCGATTACAAGAAATATATAAACACTATAGAAGAATCACTTACTACCAACCCTAAGCTTTTTTGGTCGTTCTTGAAGCAAAAGCGAAATGGATCTAGTTTGTATCCAAAAGAAATGATATTTGACCAGATTTCAGCTAATAATGGTAAGGATATTTGTAATCTCTTTGCCTCATGTTTTTCATCAGCCTACGTTAATAATAATGACAATAATATACATAATATTAATAACAACAATAATATAAAAGTTTCTGTAGAGCGAGTGGCTTTAGTCGACAGTATCAATGTATTAGGTTTAACTCAGCTATCTTTCACAAAAGAAATGGTCGAAGAGGCTTTAAAAAGACTAGACCCGGGTAAGGGGGCTGGACCTGACGGTTTGCCATCGATTTTTGCTCATAAATGTTCCAAAGTTTTAGCTGAACCACTATCTATTGTTTATAATAAATCACTGAGTTCTGGCAGTTTTCCATTGATGTGGAAGGAGGCTTCCATAGTTCCGATATTCAAGGGGGGGGGGGATAGGGCTGATGTAAGAAATTATAGACCTGTGTCAATTTTGTCGGTGTTCGGTAAGGTGTTCGAGGCACTTGTTCACTCTCACGTTTCTTGGCATGTTAAACAAATTCTGTCGCCGCACCAGCACGGCTTTGTCAGGTCACGCTCGACGTCAACTAACTTGGTGAGTTTTGTATCCGAAGTAGTGGATGCGGTGGATCGAGGGACGTCTATTGACGTAATCTACACCGACTTTAGTAAGGCCTTCGACCGGGTAGACCACAGGATTCTAGTTGATAAGTTGTCTCAGGCCGGTATCGCGGGCACCTTGCTGAGCTGGTGCTCATCCTACCTTGCGGGTCGGTCTTCAAAGGTAGTTTTGGATGGTTTTGTTTCTGACCCGTTCAATGCCCCATCTGGGGTTCCCCAAGGATCTCATCTTGGGCCCTTATTCTTCAATTTATTCGTGAATGACGTAGCGAATTGTTTTCAACATTCACAAGTTTACCTATACGCCGACGATCTTAAGATAGTGTCACGTGCGGGTCACCCCGAGGATTCTTGTCGGCTTCAGGACGACCTTGATCGTTTTTCTCAATGGTGTATGACCAACAAAATGCGTCTGAATGCTGAGAAATGTAATTATATCCATTTTACTCGAAAAAAATCTCCTTACTTTAAGAGTTACAAATTAAACAACCACATAATTGGTGAGGTTGAGATAATTAGAGATCTCGGAGTTCATATAGACAATAAACTTCGTTTCAATACACATGTCGATAAGTTGGCTAAAAAAAGTTTTAAAATGTTGGGTTTTGTACTACGCAATTGCAAAGAGTTTAAGGGAGTTTCTAGCAAAATAGCAGTGTTTAACTCACTGGTTCGATCTGGGCTTGAATATTGCAGCGTGGTATGGAATCCATATTATAAAGTTCATAAAAACCGTCTTGAAGCTATTCAGAAAAGATTTCTATCGCACCTGTCTTACCGTTGTAATATGTCGAAACGTCTTCCGTCATACAATTCTCGTCTAAAATATTTTAAAATGATTAGTCTAGAGGATCGCCGGAATATTACTGATCTCTTGTTCTTGTTTAAATTAGTTAATAATCTTTTTGATTGCGCCGAGTTATTGAGAAGGGTTAATTTCAATGTACCGTACAAACTAGCACGTGTCTCTAGATATTTGCCATTCAAAGGCAAAGGGTTCAGGACGGGACTTGGCCATTTTTCTTCCGTTGATAGGGTTCAATCTCAGTTTAGTAAACTCTTACGCTGGTCTCAAATTGATATTGATTTGTCGTATTCGCAACGTAGATTTAAATCAGCATTACATAAACATATGTCTTCTTTGTTATCATTATAAGGGTAACATTGACTTGCATAAGGTTTACAAGTTTACACGTGTATATCCATGCATGCTTTTCTCTTTCTTCTTTTTTATGTTTAATTTTTGCTCATGATGTCACTTTCTTGCAGTAATGAGATTGGTCTGCTACTGACTTTTTCTTCTTTGCTTTTTATGTTTCTAAGATAATATATTGAATATTTGATTACTTTATACGCATGTCGTGGTAGCCTATAATTAAGACAGCATCAAAAATGTATATTTAATTGTTTCCTTTTAGCGTGTAATGATGTATGTTTTGTTGGCTATCCTTAAATAAATAAATAAATAATAAATAAATAAATAAACATATCTTTCTATCATCATATCAATATCATCATCACCATCAGCACACATCAGTTTACAGTTGGATATACCTAGGCCTCTCCAAAATGTATATTTTGTATAGGTAATCACCGCGCCTTACCCGAGAAGACGCCTTCTTCTGGCGGTCCCTTTAATCGCTTCTTACCATCACATCTTTAGTGGTGTTTTTTTTTTCCTTTTTTTACTACAATTATAGTAAATATAGTAACAGTAAGAGTCGAATTTGCGAAACGATGTAACTCATTCTTATGTACATTTCTCAAGCACATGTTTTGGTTTACAGTTTAGGATAGCACTCATATTATGTTTAAAATTTGTACCATCTCAACAATAAACTTTTTGTGTCTAAATAAAAAAAAATTCGCTACGCTACGGTTTGCTTTTATGTAATATTATTAGAAACTTATATTGTTTTTGTTATTTGTAATAGTTCTATTTGATAAAATAAAAAAAATGCACAAACTCTAAACAATGGCTAAGTATTTTTTTTATATCTACATTTAGACACAGATAAGAAAACAATTTTTGATAGATTTAACTTGCGTTAGTTAATATATTTTTTTATCTCAACATTTTTTTTTATAAGTGTAAAATCAGGTCATTATAATCGAGGACCTGGACCAGATTAATGAGCCAAATATACGTCATGTACTAATTAATTAATGTAATAATAATAATAAATAATAATAAATATTTAAGACATGCCTCACTGGGCCACACTGAGCCATCTAGACCCAAATTAAGGTACTATTAAGTACCCTGTCGCCTTTTTTTTTTTTGTAAATATATACTTATAATACATAGAAAACACCCAGACCAGTACAAACAGACATGTTCATGCACACAAATATTTGTTCTGTGCGGGGATCGAACCCGCGACCCATGGCTCAAAAGCAGCGTTTACTACCACTGATCCAAATGGTCGTCAAAAAAATTTAACCACAGACAAATCATTTCCATAATGATAATTATCATTGCGGTCCAGATCCATTTTAATATCATTGCAGCAACGCTGTTCTCTAAAAACCACCATTATTACTAAAATGTTAAACCAGCCTGGAATAGTAACATCGTGCTATGGGTGTTGTAACAGTAGGAACTGCTAAGAGAACACGAGCATCAGCGTCTACTTTCAATCGCTGGCCAAGCTGAGATCGCTAGACCGCATGCTAAACTTAACAATTATAACAGCATTCTCCTTTTGGAGAGGCATATGTCTGGTGTGAGTTGATGATGATAATGATGATAAACTCAAGTTGTTTTTAAGGGGTCAATGAGAAAAGCAAAGCGGAGTCGCGGGCGGAGCGCTAATAAATTTAATAAATTTAAATCCACTCCCGGTTATATTGCTTACCAGATTATATCACCATCGCTTGCAATCACTATATTATTAGGCTATTTTATAAACCAGAAAAAGTTAAAAATAATTAAGACAGAAAATATTGATTTTCCAGACACACTTCAACCCCCTTCAACCTCATAAGGGATTTCAAGGACAAATCTATACTTTGTCCTTTGCCCTTTCCGAGGATTTTCCTTTAAATAAACTATATTTGTACAAAATTACATCTAAATTGCTTTGATGTTTTTTATGTTTATTCATTGTAAATATACAACAAAACTACAAAACTTTCTTCTTTATAATATCAATGTTATAAGTGACTGGACGTCAGTTACAAACAAACAACTAACGTTAACCAATTCAAAATAAAACAAAAGTTAAATGTTGACAAATTTTCTTTTTTAGTTAAAACGTTTTTATAAATGTTTTGCTTCAACTAGCGCAGCATCAAATATGAATAATTTATGCGCAAAGCGAGCGTAATACTTTCCACTTTTCTATTATCCCCAAGCTTTTAAAATTCCCTTTTACCTGCCTGTTTACTTGGTACATAAAACGCGGCATGATGACTCTCGCGCTAATGTCAATTTATAGGCGTCCCAGTTTCTTTGGATAAATAAAAGAATTGTGCAAAAACATCTCCGTCCCTTATAACGACCTACTTAGGTACTGAATTATCGTAGTGCTTGGGATTCGAAAACTTATACTAGCTTTTCGCCCTCGGCTCTGCTCGCGTAAATACATTAATACACGTTTTATCGACAATGTCCGTTTTCAAATACCAATCTATCTTTGAACCAAATTTTACAAAATGGGTTCATCAGTTTAGGCGTAACATAAAGGCAGACAGACAGACCTTCGCATTTGTAATATTATGCAAGGAAAAGCATTATTTTACTGCCAAATTTTACTTTTTCATAAATACCATACAAATGCTATCCTTAGCATTTGTATGGTATTTATGAAAAAGTAAAATTTCAAAACGATGACATCTTATTTGTGACAACGCAGTTGTATTTAAATACAAATACATATAGGGCGGATCCGTCTTTTCATATCATTTACTTAACTCCCTATATAGGTTACTATAACAACAGATGAATAGAGCTATTAGCTAACAGCTCTATTCAGTTGTAGTTATAACCAAAGCTCAAACGGCCGTTTGAGCTTTGCTGCGGGCCGTATATAGAGTCATATTATCTACTAACATTACTTGTGCAGATTCTATATCTATCCCCAAAATACAATATTGGACACGCTTGGCAGACGAGTTGGCGATCGCAGCTTGACTAGTGCTGAAAAGTAAACGCTCCTGTCCGTTTTTATTGGTGGCCTTTCACAATTTGCGACACCCTCAGGACGAAAATAGGTACTATTAATTCGATCGGATCAGCCCAAACACTCACTAATAACACTCTATTGATATTTATCTCTGAAATGTCACAAATTGGCTTGCAACTTAAAATAAACTTTAGAATTTTCTACAGAACCATTAGTGTCCTTTGATCCATCAGACTGAGTCCCGATCACATATTAAATGTGTGATCGGGACTCGGTTTGATTCGCTGCCACATAAAATATTTTGTAAGAATATTACAAATATCGAAATATTTGCAATTAAAGTCACATGCATGGTAGTAATACTTACCTAAAAATTTGGATCCTTCTAATTTGTTCAGTCGCGTGATCACTAATTAGTTTTTTTATAACTTTTTAACTTATAAAGTCTAGATACTTTATATAAATAGTTTTAATTATATCGTACCCATTAGATCCTTTAGCTGGCACGAAGGGGCACTCTTCTTGACTCTTAAAAATTAAAAAACTCATACCGACAGAAGGAACGTTGTAAAATATGTTTTTAAATATTTTTTTCTAGTAATTTGTTGCGATAAATTTATCAGAGACGCTGTTCCAAATATCTCATTTGAATTGCAATTTATTTCATAATCCCAACAAGACTGAAACTTATTATTTCCAACATAACAGTCGTACAAAGGAACGAAGTTGTAAGTGTTATGTCTTTATAATCTGCGCTATTTGACGTTGTCTTCCTTATTTCTATTGACAGAGAAAACTTTGAGCTTATTACAACTCGCGGAAGTAGCGTTGACATGAAATTACTTTTCTTTCACGATCAATACTAACTTCAAAAGAAGTTACTGTCTGAAAACAAAAGTAATTTTCCGTTGCCAATTCGCGATCAGTTTTGATAACAATAAACATTTACTTGAAATAGACATAATGGATCCATATTATTATTATTATAACATTCATCTTCCTATAGAATGAAAACTACTTTAAAAAATGCGATTTACAGGCGAGTACTGCCTTTCCAGATGACAATCTTCAAATTATGGCAATCTCTATCTTTATAAGCTTACAAGGGTCCAAAGTTCAGCCCTGTCACAATATCCTTTCTAAGCTTATATCTACTACTCATAAACTCTAAACTTGCGAGAGCCCTTAGACCTTCTTAAGCCGTCGCAAAAACCGTTCTTAGTCTGCCAACTATAAATACCTTCCTTACAAATTTCGTCTTCATACTGATTGTTTTACAGCGTGTTAGGTAAATGGTATACCAAGCGCAAACTAGCCTATGTATACATATGCATAAAAATACTATGGTGAAGTCGGAAATGTGATATCATCGTAAGTATTCGAAAAAAAAATTTTCATACAAATCGGAATCTCAAAACTGTATAAAAATAAAAATATTTAATGATGACATCAAATTTCGGATTTTACCATAGTATTTATATGCCTAAGTTAACTTATATCGGTTTCGACGTGGTTTACCATTTACCTAACAGCCTGTATAAAACTATGTATAAATGCACATCAACATGACTAATTGGGACCATAGATAAAATATGAACTAGATACATAGTCCTATACCCAATGATATTTAAAAAGTATAGATAGGTTGTGCCCTTACAAAACTATCGAAATATCTGTGCCGCTTGCGAACAACTGCACACATGCGTAATTCTTATTTTGTCCTTGTCATACTCGTGAAAAGAACAATTACTTTCTCTTTCATGGATTTGAAAAGACGTCACAATTGTGACGTTTTAGGGACGCATATTGAGAGCGCATGTAACATATCTATTACTTTTTAAATATCATTGCCTATACCAAAATGTCACTTCAAATTGTAAGCAGCTAATGTTATGTGTATGCAAATTCTACTTGCATACATGACTTTCATATGAATGCAACTAGCAGCCAAATTAGTAAGTGCTCATTTGGTAAGGATATTTTTCTCTCATGATCGTGTGTCTTGTTTTTGAGATCAAAGTACCTACTTTCAGCAATAGAAGAACAATTTAGATACATTTCAAACATCATTCATTAATCTATATCTATCTATATATATATATTGTATAAAAAAAAGTTGTGTTAGTTACACCACTTATAAGTCGAGAACGGCTGGACCAATTTTTATAATTTTGGTTTTATTCGATTTGTCTTGGTCAGGTATAGGATAATAAGTGTTAAAAACATTGGAAAGTTAACTTAAAATAACTAACTTAAAAACTGTATTTCTTCATACAAATTTCCGCCATATTTGACAACAATGACATTTAAGACGTCAAAACCAAATACTATTCGGAGGTGATACGAAGTTCGCGGGGTCTGCTAGTTGGAAATAAAAATGTCAATTCAATAACGAAACAATACAAATACACACATTTCTTATAACAATGACGGCATGGTCGAAGCTGTTCGCTCGTGCCTTCAAAATAAACTCTGTATTTATGCAGTTTTCTATGAAACAGGAAAAAATAGGAACAATGAGTGGGCTAGGTCATTGTTAGCTCTGGAACCTGTTGCACAAGAATCTAAGCATAGTATAGTAATATACTTTATTTGATATTTTAGCAACTTAATTGCACTTATAATATCAGTATATAAACTTGAAAAATTTTGTCTCAGGCGGGACTCGAACCCGCATCTCCTCGCATGCCGGGCGGGCGCCATACCATTAGGCCACCGAGACACTGCGACACGGCGCGAATTTTTCAAGCATATTCTTACGCTGTGAGCCAGCGTTGCTTCATCAAATGTTAGGAGCTTGCACCCCCAACACCCGAAAGAAACATCTTTGCAGATGTTTGACAGTCAGTTAAGATGAAACAGCCATTTATATACTTTATTTGATATTTTAGCAACTTAATTGCACTTATAATATCAGTATATAAACTTGAAAAATTTTGTCTCAGGCGGGACTCGAACCCGCATCTCCTCGCATGCCGGGCGGGCGCCATACCATTAGGCCACCGAGACACTGCGACACGGCGCGAATTTTTCAAGCATATTCTTACGCTGTGAGCCAGCGTTGCTTCATCAAATGTTAGTTATAGTTTATATACTGATATTATAGTATAGTAATATTTTTTTGAATCGATCACACAGGCGTGATTTAAAATAGGGATAAAAAATATTTATGTAAATGTGGATTTTGCAAACACAAATCCTTGAACAAAATTTTCGACTAGTGGGACTCGAACTCACAACCTTTCGTTTTGCGGGCGACTACTCTAACCATTGAGCTACCAAGACATTTGATGTGTCAACTCAGCTGTCGTTTAGGATATTCAATCATGTGTGTTTTCAATAGTGCAATTATATCAAGCTTATAGATCTCGATGGTCTAATTATACTCAGTTAAAAGAAAGTCACAGTACCTCCTCGTAGTATATGGTGCAGTCAAAGAACTGTACTACAGATTAAATAACAGATCTACAAATTTGAAATTTTTGTTATTAATGGATATACAGAAGAAGATATAGTTTCATTATTTTATAACCCTGAATAATAAGAGATACATTAATTTCGTAAACATTATAAACTCTTAGCCTGTATATGGTAGCAAACGTTAAAAACTTTTAATATGTATACATTATCCAATACCGTGCATGGTTTACGATATTAAAAGTTGCGGCGCACCTACACTCGAGAGGCGATGGCGCGAATCGCACCAGTGATCCAGAACACGCAACGGGTGAATGGTCACCGGCAATGCGATATCGGCACATGCACTCTTCGAAGCCGACAGCCATGCTCTAGTATACAAAGTCTAGTTATTTCTAGGCCCCAATATGAACTGGGCAAAAATTAAGGCGATGTGCTCAACTCATCCAAATTGAATTTAGAACTAATGGCCAATGAAAATTGAATACTTGACAGTCAATTGACATCCTTTTTATGATCTGCAAAACGCGATTCTGCCATATATTTTATTCCATCATTATTATTATCAGCAACACAAACATCATTTTACAACTGAATGCAGGCCTCTTCAAAAGAGGAGTTTCGTTGTAATCGCCATGCTAGGCAAGAGGGTGGGAGATCGCAGTTTGGCCTATGGTGAAGAGAAGGCGCTGCTGCTCGTCTTCTTCTGGTAGTTCTCCTTTAGTCGCCTCTTACGATACCCATAGGAAGAGAATACGACATAGATTTTTAATGGCAATAGCAAACTATCGCAAGTTACCGTCTTTAATGGACTTATTCATTATTTGGAAAGCGATGAAACATCTTATTTCACAAAAATTCTAACTAAGATTACTATACTTTTTTTATGAATTCTTTTCCCTAAATAATGTGTATTATTAAAGTAATAGGTTTCAAATCATTTGTGACTATTTACAATCGACAATTGAGTCTGTCTTAGATCCCTAAACATATGTAAATAGGTAGAATATGATGTTTGTTTGTCAACTGAAAGTATCCCAAAAGGCTTTTAGGAGTAAACCAACAATTTCAGCATAAGTTTTCGAGCAGTATTGAATATTCGGAAGCTATGAATATAAATATTAGTAGAACCGTTTGTCGAATGCTAAATGCATCTATACCTAATAAAGATAATTCATAAATGCTTTAACGTTAAATAACTACAATGAAGCCTAGATAAATAGCCTTAAATACGTCTGCTGATGAGGGAATACCCTAAAAGGACACTAAAGTTAGTGCTGATCCTTTAAAAAAATGCATTTCTTGATGATTTATCAGTAACATCTTAGAATACCCTGTGTAAGTAGATCAGTTTCATAAAATTATTAAAAAAAAGCTGCCGAATTTTTTCAGATTGTATTTTGTAGCTTCTTTAAACGCGCTTACCAAGGATTCTATCCGAGCCGTTGTTTATATTTCCATTTTGGTCACGAAATAAATATATTTTATAAAGCAACTGGGTGCATTGAAGCAAAAGGTTCATAAATTATTCAGCGTAAAATTATTTTTCATTTAGCGGCCCATTTCTATCACATCCAGTAAAGACCCAGACACGCCTTCACACTCCCTCTTTACGCGGCTAAAGAAAAACGAAGTTAATTTTCGGAAATTTCCAGCTTTAGGCGAATTTCAAATACCACAGAACCGAGAATGCTGTTGAGTTTGAAATTTTACGAATTAGTTACATTTAGAACTTCCAAAAAATTTATAGCTTCAGATCACAAAGCTAGTAAGTATTACATATGTATAAAATTCAGACTCAAAGGGTAAAAAAATAAGGGTTGATAAGCTGCAATAAAAACTTTTTGGTAGCTTAATATCGTTTTTTGCCTTTTTAACATTTAGCAAAAATTAAGTCACGCAGTGATAGGGTAGTTGTATTTCGCAATGTGTAAGAACCCGGAACACAGCCAACATACAGTCAACAATAAACAGGACCGTCCAAGACGGATGTTCCTCGGACGGCTTCAAAAGACATATTATTATAATGTTAAATCATCTGGAAGAGTTTCAAAATGTCAAAGGTTATTCTGTCAGTTTTGTTTTACCTTTGAGAATGCTCAGGAGTTTGCCAAAATGCAATAACCGTACAAAATTCCGTGAGTATTTGATTTATCAACGCATAGCTCAGTATTGTTTTTTTTTTTTAAAAAAAAGACGTTTAGTACTTTTTCTTGCCTGCATGTATAACTATAAAAGGGGTAAAGAATATTGATTTCTTCTTCGGAACAGGCGTAAAAATCTCAAAAAGAATTACTTGCCTGAACCAATCATAATAACTGCCTTGCGTTTTATCATTTCAAATCCGGGTTCTTTATTCGATTTACAAACGTTTTTGGTTGAAAATAATATTTTTCCTTACGCTGTCATCTTAAATACGGGTTTCACTTCGGTTTCCAAAAGCTTTTGGGTAAAAATGATTTTTTTTTCACACTTATCATTTACTGTCAACTTAGACTGGTCATCTTATTCATATTCCTATTTTTATAAGTACGATTTTCTTTGCACTTGTTCAAGTTGTCCTTCATGTGCTAAGAATAAGGTGCTGAAAAGGTAAATTTTACGTCATGCTAAATATTAATTTGCTTTTTAAGCTAGGCTATCATAATTTAGAACTCGTTTCTTCTCATTGGAAAGTGATAAGTCTTTGTCGTTGGGACCAGCTCGTGAGTCGTGTGACCCACCTCCATTGTTCTAACCGGATCTTGAATACTTGGGTACTTGAGTTTCGCTGACTTACTTGAGTTTATTTTAAGTATTTATTAGATGAAAGTTAAATAGCCAATTAGTTAACACACTTACTCTTTGTTGTATGACGGTTAGTATTGAAATGTTAGAGCTAAATCTCACGTTAAAATAAATAGATTCATGTTACTTCTCTGAGTGCTTTCAACGCTCTTGTAGAAAGCATTAATTATACCTACAAATCTTAACTCAGTTTCTTTATTTGAGGTTTTAAAAGTTTTACTTGATTGAATTTCCTGAAAGATTGCTGTATATTTTTCAAGGTATTGTTCTGAGGTTGAATTCCCAGGCTGGTAAATGTAGAAAAATATTTTTTTTTTGACATTTGCACAGCTCTGGGTGCTTGTGGTACCTTTTATCGTTTCCGATTTCCACAAATGAAATGCTTTGAATAGTTACTTACTTTTTGAGCATCACAATGTTTGTGTTGTTACCTGCAATGTTGGAAACGTTGTATTGCTGCTGGCAAATGCTGCTCAAACAAATTTAGCTTAGCAGTAAAAAAAATAATCCATAGGACTTTACCTACGCGGGACTTTACTAAGAGTTTACGCCTACCTCATAATAATAGCCAATGCTGCCTAAACTGTTCGTAGTAGTAAGTAGCAATGCTTCGGTAGCTTAGTCTGACAGTGGGTCAAAATAAATAACATGTAAGGAAAACGTGATGATTACTTGTTCAGTGCATGAACAAGTAATAACTAACTTCTTATTTCTTTAGTGTATGTAAATATTAGATAAAATAAATAAAATATGAATTATTGACACATTTCGTCTGTCTTATTTGACGCCCTATTGAAACCATTGGTTTTTTTTCCGGGTGACTAATTTATAACCTACGCAAATATATTACCTTGCGTAAAAATTAATATCGTCTGGATATTGTCGTATTAATATTCGTGTATACATTGGTATACATGCTTTCGTTACAAACTTTGGAAACTACGCAATTATACATAAGAAGATATTTATGTAAATATAAGATAAGTGTTACAAACTTACAAGTAAATTAAGTTATCGATACTTCATAATTTTTATTTATAGATGGTCTGTGTAATGCAATTCAATTAAATTCAAATACGTAATTTATACAATGTATCCTCACGATACTGTTATTTTATTATACTTTACAAGACAGTACATGATCAATTAAAAATAATCTTTTCTAAATTACCTCTGGTCCAAGGACTGCATAACGTCACTGTGTACTTTTTTTTCTTATCCTGGCTTCTATGACCGTTCATTCGGTCAGAATTTCGCCACTGTGTACTTAAAAAACAAGGAATGTCAACTCCATTTAAGAAAACGTCTTCACCATAAGTCATCAGCTCTACTGAACTGTTAAAACTGGACTAACATCATGATGCTGATAATGATCGTTGAATCCTAAAGCGATCTCTAATACTTTGTGGTGCCAGCTAACAATTGGCAAAGCCTCACTGTTTGTTTTATCTATGAGTTTCTCAAGAGGCGACTATATTATGACACTGCCAGAAAGATAAGCTCGATATCCCGCCTGCCGTAGCTATTAAATATGTCAAAATCCACCTTTGGAGGAAACTTCTACAACAGTTGTCTGATGTGAGCTATTAATGAATAAATATATTTAAAAAAAAAAAAAGATTACCAATGTTCAGTTAGTTAAGAAATAAAAATAAAAGGTGTTCGGACGTAATTACTTATTTTACGTGGTGGATATTATTGATTGAAAATCATTTATCGATAACCATACTGTCGATGATTCCGCTTCACTACAGGATTCTATTACAGTAACCTAATAATGTCCGTAAGTAAAGTTTTATTGTACAAGTAGAACTATTCTCATCTGTTTAATTAACTTAGTTTCCACTGTTATGGAAAACATAGTTAAGCCCGCTTCAAAGCTTAATGCTTCGTTTGTGCGAATATATACACAGTTCCAACCTAAGTTAAGTTGAAAATTTGGCATCTATTTTTGTTTCGCTATTGTACTCGTATGACGAACCTTGTTGTTTGTTAAATAGTATAATTAGTATAATGTCTGTTCGTTATGTGATAGAAGAAAGTATGCAATGATGTTAGTTATTTTCTCAACCCTATATATTTTATTAAAACATGCAAAAAGTTGGAAGCAATATACATAACTACAATAATATTGTTGAGGCAGGAGATATTCATGATAATTGTATTGTTTCATAAGGGGTGAGAATTCTTTAAAATCTTTAACTTTCTTTTATTTAACCCTGCACTAACAGAATAGAGTAGTAATGATTCACAATCAAAAGTGGTGAATCTAAACTGAATCGTGAAAATCGACTAGTACCATCTCTCAGTTACAAGTTTTACGACATAACTTGCTTAATTTAGATCTGAAAAACAAGCATCTGTTCAAAATATTTCTTTTTACCATTCTATTCACACAAAGACGTGATAATTTTAGTTTTTAGAAACTGTTACATCAATATCATCATCATAACAACAGCTCATAGGCTAAGAGTAAAACGTTGTGCGACTAGACGAAAGGATATTATGTGTTTGATACAACCCAGATTACAGATAGTTAAACATGGTGTGAAATATCAAGCAGTTAAATTGTTTAATAAATTGCCGATCAACTTAAAGGATAATGTCAATAGTTTCCAAGTCTTATCTACTGGATGAATGTTTTTATAGTGTGGATGAATTTATGGGTTCAGTGTAGTGACATTTATTAAAAAACTATGAATATAATTATGTGATACTATGTATTTGACTGATTGTTTTTTTTTTAAGTTTATTTCATTTTAATATTTGTTATATTTTTTTGATATTTTTTTTCCGACACAATGTAATTATATTGTTTAATGGAATAAATAAATAATAATAAGGATCTTCACTACAAATGGTGCCGCGCCACCTGCATTCACCGACTTCCCGCGGCCTCCATCAGATCGTCGGTGCACCTGGTAGGAGGTTTACCCAACTGTTTATTAAAATAATATAAAATTAACATAACGAAGAAAACATTTGAAATTCATCTTGAAATTCCACATTAACTCTGTAATTAGTATTAGACATCAAAATGTCTACCATACACTGTATTAAAATAGCTAAAACCTAATATAAGGCATAGTAAACTACCCAAAACTCAGTGAAATACCCACTGTGTAACCAGATTGACTACAAGTTGTGTTATGTGTCAGTATATAAACTTATGTGATCAAATCTTATAATTTAAGAAGACTAATTTAGTAAATAATTTACAACAAGAATCAAACTTAATATCTCCTGACCGTGAATAAATTTAAAGTAATAATCAGGTCTATAATTATAATTCTAAACGATGAACATGTTTTTCCAGCCTGAAATAAATAGCACAACCTCCTTACAGCTCCTTGCCCTATAGTGGTACTGCCGGAGAAAGACAGGCAGCAGCATCGTCGCTCTACCATAGGCCAAATTGCGATCGCCACTCCAAGTACTCCAACTGACCAAAACGTAGGATTTAAATACACATAAAATAATCAGAAGTATACAGGCTGACTTTATCATCATCTTCAAAAAATTTTATAGGCGTTCAGTGGGTCTAGCACGAAAAACTATCGAATTCGAATCGTTTGCGTGTTTGTATCGCCATCGAAATATTTAGTATGAAAACTTAAACAGCGCTCGCGCAGTCAAAACGAGAACTACAAAACAAAGCACGAACTTTGTGTCGTTTGCTTTCGATACTCAAACGATTCGAAGTCGATAGTTTTTTGTGCTAGACCCACTGTATCGTATTTAGAGCCCATTTATGACGTAAAAAATGTAAATCAAGTTTTTACCCGAAAATATTTTTTGCAACATAGTTTTCAATTTTTACGGTCCTAAGCCTGATAAGGTATGAAGGGTAAATCAAAAACTTATAAATATTATCGTAATGAATGAATAGGATGCGCATAGCGTAAAAAAAGTATTGCTAGGAGGCCGTATTAAAAAAATTGGTTTTTTGGCGGACATTTTCTAAGGGCTTTATCTTGACATTTTTGTACTGGGCTATACTAGAAGAACAAATACGTCATTTATTTTTTGTCACATAGATTGTTATATTAAAAAATGGAAGGTGGTTAAAATTTCATTCTGTATAGTACTCAAGAGGCCTATGTCCAGTTGTGGGCTGATTATGATGATGATGGAACGAAAATGTTTAAAAGAAATATAGTTTTTACTTACTAGAAATATTCCTTTTGTACAAGTAGATCATATTTTTAGAACAACAGAATAGAGCGCTTTTGAAAGTAATATCCATAGTTTAGCTTATACGAGTATCTACTTATTAGAAAACTTCAAAGTGTTCTTATGATAATATAGAATGCTACTCTACTCAAGATTCTTGTCTCTCATAGGACTAATATTTTATTATATTAACTGCTCAAAACTATTTACAAAGGGAATATTTGGAAAAACATACAGCACAGCAATACATTGCATCATTGCTAAAATAACTTGAATTCAATGATGGAGGCCTTTTCCCTGCAGTGGGATGATTATAGGACGATACTTTTCATATTAACTATTTTCTTGAGCTCATGCGAACTCTACACATTGAAATAAAAGATATGTTTACGGATTTAAACTTACGTTTATTTTACATGACATTTTGGTTTATCCCGACGTTTTAAACAGTTCACTAATATCTTTCATTTTTATATTTTATTTAGTATATCGACTCCAAGTATGCCTTGAATGTATTTTCGAATCTGTTCATCAACTGATGTTTTCTAAAAACATGAATTGAAACTTTCGTTATTAAGAGACCACAACGTGTCTTATTTGCTCAACGTGTGGGATATACGTAAGTTACAGCCTCTCGGGGCTATAAATACCGGTCAGAGTCTGGCAACTTCGCCAATATCGAAGCTGTGACCAGCTGGTGCATTCAGGACCTTTCGCAAACTTGGACAATGGTCCCGAGCATATTGTGCGGCCGATTTAATCAATGCCCCTTGATTTGGTGTTTAATAGCTTAAAGGGAACGATGAGAGCTATGTGTGCTCAGATGTTAGAGAGGATTTAATGGTTTGTTAAAATGAAAAGTAAATATTAAAAGTACCTTTGTGAAAATGTTGCTCGGTAATTATAACACTCTTTAAAGGATAGTCTGGTTTCTAGGTAAGCCGCTTATTATAAGCCTCTGACTTAATTTGTTTTTACGAATTCCATCCAACACGAATTTCAAGCATTTCGGCGGTTATATTTATCGCAACTCGTAACAAAAATAGTCAAATTTTCTTTTTTAGTTTAAGCATCGAGATATAATAAAATACTCCCAAACAAAATGTGTTTCCTAATCTGACACTTATTTAAATTAAACATATAAGCATACATATTTAATGTTACATAGCCAACTTCGACTTGTTCCATTTTTTAACAATACACACAATTCCGCTGGCTTACAGCGTAAAGCCTTGAATTCATCGATACACAGTGTCTTGGTTGTAAGCAGTAAGCATTAGAGGAGAAGTAATATTTCTATATACTATACTAGCTTTTGCCCGCGACTACCTTCGCGTCAATTTCTGTTATAATGATCGCGATTAAGAAGTTTCTAAAAGAATATAGAATATCTTTTAAAATTTTGTTGGCAGTTAAATACTTTCAATCAACAATAGATTTATTAAGGTAAGGATAAATTTTATGTAATAAAACTCTTTGGCTAATAAACATAAGGCATTAATTTTGCCCAAATTCGATTACCATAAAAAAAGGTTATAGTGAGTCAATCTTAAAAGATAGACATATACTGCCGCGGACATTTTTTTAAATCATTTAAAGAGGAATAATTCTTTTATACATATTTTTTATAACTCAAACCGTTTACACAGCGCACGCAACGGAAGCCTTCAAATATGAATTATTTTCCCCGTTTTTGCAACATTTTTCACTGATACTTCGCTCCTATTGATCCCAGCGTGATGTTATATAGCCTAAACTAAAGCCTTCCTCAATAAATGGACTATCCAACACAAAAATAATTTTTCAATTCGTACTCTCTGAGATTAGCGCGTTCAAACAAACAAACTCTTCAGCTTTATAATATGATATTGGTATAGATCAGGCAGTCGAAATTTTCATTTACACTATTGAATTAACTGCCTTAAAAACACTTTCAAAATGATACAGATGTTGCAATTTAACGAAACCTACAGTTTATCACTATTGGTACAATTTACTCTTCTCGAAAAGGGATTGTCTAAAAATAAACTCCTTAAATCAGTATTTAAATTTGAAAAATTATGTCTCAGGCGGGACACAATTTTTCAAGTTTAAATACTGATATTATAATTGCAATTAAATTGCTAAAATATCATATAAAGTATTCTTCTAAATCAGTTCCCAAAACCCAAATCACGGGCCGTTATCCGTCCTCCCAAACCACGTTCAACTATAACCGCGTAGATCTCACTAAGCTGTCAAACCCAAGGAACCTAAAACAATCGACAGTGCGAAATAGAATCAAATGATAGGTAATTCTGAAGGAATGGTTGCCATGGGCCTACTAACGCAGCAGTTCCCAAACTTTCCGCGTGACCTTGTAGCGGCCGCTATAAAAATGTTTGGATCATTGTGGCTGATGATAATATACGTAATTTTTTATCGATTTATGATAAAAATTACGTATAATTATTTCAAAACTGTTACTATATTAATTCACTGCAGAACATAAACGTCCTAAATGAATTTTGGCAGTAACAAGTTATGGCACTCTTTATAGTTTAAAATTAACTTTTAAATTGGAGCAGACAATTAGCATTTTTTTACTCTTAACTAATGTTTATTTATTTGTACTTTAAATAACATTATAAATACAAATTTTCAACGATGTCTTATCTTATAACAAGTATGAATGAATAGTTTAAAAACTTTAACCTGACTACGAAAATGCAATGATTTCAAAGTGACCCTGATTGATATCTCATTCACCAATATCGGCTTAGTATTTTAGCCGCAAATGTGGAACCCACATAAACACCCACATACATAATAATTAACATAGACTGTTAAATGACTAAAATCATAAATAACCCTTCCTGTGGGCTTTGCCGTATATAGTCGCATAAAAAAGAAAAGATAGTATACATTAGAGTTTGGTTCAGGCTGCCCCAATACACTAGTACACACTATAGCCCCAACATGCAACATATTCATATTACTTGCTTTTACTTATTATGGTATAATTAAGGTCAGCTTTGATCTTAACAGTTTGAGAGTTTGTGTTCTTATGTATAATTCATGTAAGCGCCCTCAGAAGTCCGTTAGTGGCCTAAAAGGGACTCAAATTGACCGTGAATCGACACTTGTCTACCTTCCATTTGCAATATTGAAACCCGATATTAATTATGGAGCCCTTCGAATGATAATTTCTGGTAATGTCCAAGTCGATATCTAGGTGGAAGCATCGTAGCAAAGTTGTTATTATGGCACAGGTAAATAATATATATATTTTTATAAAAAGTCATTTGGTAGAGTTACTGCTTAGATGCCCAAGTTGTTTTCTAAGCAACGTCATCAAGTCGTCTAAAGTATACACGTCACTACAATGCTACTGAACAACTCATAGAAGCACATGGTAAAAGATTGAAACGCAAAAAACCAGAAATGTTTTTCATAGTTGCGTAGGTAGCCTCTTACTACGTCTATTTGTGAGATCTCTCACGCTATCGAACAGAACCGCATCAAATTGTTTCGACAAAACTCTGTAATTGTACTTTTAATCTTAAAAGATTTTAAATTAAAAATATATATGTGCTAGCTCTAATACGGATTCCCTGAAACACTTAAGAAACAACGCTTTACAAGCCAATAAATCCACAGAGATAAGAAAGATTTGCCAAAGTTCATTTACTTCTTAGATAAATACACCAAGTTTAGTCACAATTTGCAAGAATAAAGGAAAGGAGATTAGGAAATGGAAATAAGGCTTAAACAAAGTTGCGGCCATTTGTCTGTAAGTCACTTCATGAGAGAGGAGTGGTGCCATTTAAACTACACTGGTAAAGAAAATCCTTGCGTGTATGTTAAGTTGAGCTTTTCTTAAAAAAGTGTAATTATTAAATCTGATTTTGTTTAGGTACCTATAAATATTAAGACCCGTTCAAAACGTCGAATTAAGCGTATTATAATTTACGTTTAACGCATAATAGTATATGGTAGCTAACGTGAAATAATTTGCAGAAAAAGCTTTCAAAGGTTTGTGATTAGCAAAAGATTTCTTCTCTTCTAAGGTAGCTTGTTATTATATAACAATTGGGATAGAACGAGAACGAGAGTCTTGCAGCTCCTTCTCGGGTCTGATTACAGAGAAAAATAAAGGGACGTGTTTTGACAACCAAGAAATCTCGTCATAGGAAATGATACATATTGAATACATAATGAAAACTGATTTCAATGCTGTAAGTATAACATATAAAAATATTTATCTCATATATCAAAAAATGCGAATGTTGGGTTACATGCAATCTTTGTTACTTAAATAATCACGATAGAACGTCTGTAAGGATCTATATGAAAGGCACGGAGATATATTACAGGAATAACATAATATAGGCTATCTTTCATCCTGGAAAAAATAACAGTTCCTGTAGGATAGTTTTTAATTTTCCGACAATCCACGGCCACGCGTACGAAGTTGCAACAAACAAAAGTTAAATTACATATCCCTAGAGAAAAACATAAAACGAACCCTAAAACTACCAACTATTACCTATTACACAATATTTCCTGTGTATTACTTGCAGCCTGGCAAGGTTAAGGATAAACTAAAATATGGGATCTATTGAAGCTAAATATACTTATCCGGGGTTACAAGCCTTAGAGGCGGGTAGAGCAAACACCGTTAATGGCCAAACAAACAAACTGCTGGCATGTGTTGTTTGTAATGATAACACCTGAAAGTCCTTATAATAAATCTAATAGCCATTCCAGATCACTATTTATAATGTGTACTAGTGCTTTTAAGACGCTATTGTGGCTTGTAGTGCCGACCTGAAATAGGATAGCACCGCCTTTTCTGGTTCTTTAGGTATCGTGAAGGCGACTTAGGGAAAGAGTGCCAGAAGAAGATAATCAACAGCGTCTTCTCACCACCATTTTCCCAAAAGCGGTCGTAAGCCCGCCTTTCAAGCGTGGTAATTTTTGTCAAATCCTCTATTTGAAGAGGCTAATGAGAGATCCAATCAATGGACAGATGTAGATTGATGATGATCCCTATGCTATAAGCAATAATAGATATTAGGAACATAAAATTGAACCGTCAAAAATAATATTTAAAAAACCGTTAATTTTAATACGTTTTTGACAATTTTATTTTCATTTTCATTTTTGACGAAAACAAACAGGTTTTTAATTACAGAATACACATGTAGAAAAAGGACATAATTAAAAAACAGTAAACCAAAAGTTTTCACTAATAATAGCTAATATGTAAACCACTGAATCGTTTGAATATTGCATTTTATAAAATATAGCTACGCAGATTCAGTTAGGCAAATATAACAAGATAATACCAGAATCACGAAAGATGAAATTGCGCTCAGTTTTCTTACGTAAGACGGCAATGAAAAGAAAAATTTGGATGTGAAATTTGTGCTCCATTAATGATACTTTTTCCTTTAATAATACAATTCCATGGTACTTCCCTTGTGCAAATAAGCTGTAAAAGCATTATTCGAACTGTTACAGCCATTGCTGACAATTCTCTCGTTTATAGCCCGATGTTATTGCTTTAAAGATTTAGCTTTTTTTTTGTATCCTTATTACTTTCTTTTGGTAATGAATCCGTAGAAAATGAGCAATTGGTTAATAAAACTTTTTAAACATAATGAAACAGTCAATGTCATCTACTCAACCGACTTCAAAAACAAAAGGAAGATCTCGATTCGAAGTCAAAGTATCGTGAAATGTGTTTCTAGCTAGCAATGATATCATTGGTTCCTAGTCAATGACATTACAAAATATCATTGTTCCTAGTCTTATTAGAACATGAGTAATTATTAGTCTTCATAAATGAAGCTTTTCTAAAAATTCGAACGTGGAAATCGACTAAATCTTAGAAACTAAATTAGGTGAAGTCAATTATACTTCCTTTCTTTGTAACATCATTGGGTGAAGTCATTAAAATTTGCAAATTCGCATACGAAGTCGCAGACACCAACCAGTAGATATACACACCTTATTAACCATTAAAATGTAAGCCTATTATCCACTAAAATACTTCGTATATAATAAATCTAGCGCTAAACTCCAGCCATAAAAGCATGGTGTAAAATACAATTCGCGTCTTCTTTATGGTTATTGCTTTAAGATGCCGTCATCTAACGGCGCTATTGGTGACGACAATACACGTAAAGCTATGAGGTCGCTGTTATTTCTTTGATCGTTTCTTATTTTTAATTACTGGGTTTAAAAACCTTTGTTAATGCAGTCTTTTGACGATCCCAAGATTTACAGTTTCAGCTTATTAATTACTAAATTTAATACGAGTAGTACTGAATCACAATTTAGTATGCAAAGTATCCTGCCGGCGCGGTCGAAAATGGCCACGTCCGTTGCTATGCGATGCGATGGACGTTTGATGTGATGGTGTGGTTGTAACTTCAAACACATCATGGTATCATTAATCAATCGATTGTATCATTACTCCTGGAATAAGTTGAGAGTTGTAGGTGCACGGGATAAAATCTCGGTTCTTTGGCATAACTGTTTTTAAGGTTGCCGACATATCTTTTTTATATAAGATATCAATAACCAAATAAATTGCTCCTTTGTTCAATTTACTAGTTGGTTGTATTAGAATTCTTTAAGTTAAATTGTTAAATATTTCTCCGTGTACATTTATTTCTATCAATATCTTAAAACAATTTTTGTCCACAGAGAACACATTCACTGTAGTCGTGGAGAAAGACGGAAGGGGTCTGGGCATGTCAGTTTGCGGAGGGGGCGGCCTCGTTCGGATACGGCGCCTGTACCCGCCGCAGCCGGCCTGGCGGACCGGCCGGCTGGCGCCCCGGGACCTGCTGCTGTCTGCGAACGGCGTGCCCCTAGCTGGCCTCAGTACTTATGTAAGTTTTTATTCAACCGATGAAAACTACCATGTATAATCCCGCTTCTTTTCTACACTTCACTGTGGTCGTGGAGAAAGACGGAAAAGGTCTGGGCATGTCAGTGTGCGGAGCGGCCTCGTGTGGATACGGCGCTTGTACCCGCCGCAGCCGACCTAGCGGACCGGCAGGCTGCCGCCCCGGGACCTGCTGCTGTCGGTGAACGGTGTGCCCCTGGCTGGCCTCAGTACTTATGAAGTGTTTTATTCAACCAATGACAACTACCAGGTAGTTTAATGTACATGATCACGCTTCCTGCCTACACTTCATTGTGGCCGTGAAGAAAGACGAAAGAGGTCTGGGCATTTCAGTCTGCAGAGCGGCCACGTGTGGATACGGCGCCTGTACCCGCCGCAGCCGGCCTGGCGGACCGGCCGGCTGGCGCCCCGGGACCTGCTGCTGTCTGCGAACGGCGTGCCCCTAGCTGGCCTCAGTACTTATGTAAGTTTTTATTCAACCGATGAAAACTACCATGTATAATCCCGCTTCCTTTCTACACTTCACTGTGGTCGTGGAGAAAGACGGAAAAGGTCTGGGCATGTCAGTGTGCGGAGCGGCCTCGTGTGGATACGGCGCTTGTACCCGCCGCAGCCGACCTAGCGGACCGGCAGGCTGCCGCCCCGGGACCTGCTGCTGTCCGAGAACGGCGTGCCCCTGGCTGGCCTCAGTACTTATGTAAGTGTTGTGTAACCGGCAAAAACTACCTGGTTGTTTAACGTATATGATCACGCTTCAATTCTACACTGAGTTGACCGATATGCATTTGCTCAAGGTAGGAAAGAAAGTTGTCAATCTTATAGGTACGCTGCAGGTGATGTTCATGTAAATAACTCATTACATAGTACATAGTATCTACTCTCAAGTAGATACTATGTAGGTACCTACATCATACATTTTAGAGAGTAGAATGATGCATTTGCGGGATTCATTGATAATCCTAAATGAGATGGTTGGATAAGGATAAGTAAGAATTATTTCGCTTATATTTAAATTAATAATTAGTATTTATTCTAAACATACAATTGTAGGTACAGTCGGTCAAGAAAGTGGTCTATTACCCTAACTGAAGTTGAAAATCATTCGCGCATCTTAAAACAAAAAAACAACTGGGTTGATTTTCCCATGCATAAATATTCTGCCAGCTACAAATATTTCATAACTGTGCATCTCTTTAATAAATTTTATCGTTATCCTACTTATAGGTACATAAAATTTTGTCAAAATATGTAGACCACTTTCTTAGCCGACCGTACGTACCAAAATAATTTGTTACTGAATTTACTCGTATCTTCTACTCGTAATCTTCAAATGATACTAAAATGGCTTGCAATATAATTCAACTATGCAATACGTGTAAATGAAGCCATACATCAATCAATCACTGTTAACAGTTTTCGTGTTGCAAATAAATTGACTAGTTAATTACTACATGACCAAACAACTAATTAACTAACAAATACGAACATTTCAGACACAAATATTGCATTCGAAATGTTTCTTATGATAAGTACTTAAATAAAGTAAATGTTTTAATAGTTCGTATATCACTTTACAAGCTAAGAATACTTATTGTAGACAGGCATTATTGTCAAACAACTTATGCCCGCGCTTTCATATGTAAGAAATCTAATGCCATAAAATAGAGCCTTATTTCTTTTCAGACCCCTAGCAAAAATCGATTTTAAAACGTTCGTTTGTATGTCTATACAGTTTTGGCATCCTTTGATCTTATAAAGATCCCTCCAAGATAGTTTTTCTTCAATATATTTCATGTACAGAAATCGCCCTATTAGAATGTGTTTGATATGTATAAACACGGATACGATCCTGAAATTCCCGCTATTAGTTAATTTGGACCGTTCGTATTCATGCACCAACTTGAACTTAAGCTTTTGTTCTCTATTTCTCCCGGAGTGGCTTCTGAGAAAATCAAGGCCGATCTGTCCCGGTTTTCTTACGTGCGTAGTGTACAAACATTCGCATACAGTCGTAACCGAAAGTGTGCAACTCACACTTTCAATATTAAGCTGCGTGTTAACAAAAGCAGAGAGGGACGGAGTGGAGAATTGCGGACGATGAACTAACCAGATCTCGGATCTCGAGCACTTCTTCTGCTTCCTATCTGTTACACCCGTCAAGTTACTTATAGACCAGTGTCAAAGTTTTCCAAGCTTAGGCGGCTTGGAACGTACCAGGCGTCTGACGTGACCTGATTTTACAACTTTCCTCTTAATCTATAATATAAAAGAAAGTCGTGTTAGTTACACCACTTATAACTGGAAAAGGGCAGGACCGATTTTTATGATTTTTGTGTTTTTGAATTTGTATTCGTCGGGAATAGGATATTAAAAACATTGAAAAGTTGAAGTCAGAAATAGATCAATAAAATGTATTAATTTCTGTACAACCACGCCATATTTCATGACAATGACATTTAAGACGTCAAAATCTTATACTATTCTGAGGCGATACATAATTTGCGGGGTCTGCTAGTATTTAATATTTCAAGATATGCTTTACCAGGCCACACACGGGCATCTAGTCCCAAATTAAGCTACTACTATGGGCACGGTCTCCCAAGAAAGTGGTCGAGGCAGCGTTTACTGCTACTAAACCAAACTGGTCGTCAAACAAAAAACTCTTGCGAACTGTCGCACTTTAACTGTAAACCACTTGCAAAGCAGAAACCAACGGCAAAACTGCCTTCCGCCCCTTCCAGACCCAAATTTTAGAAAGATTGTTTTGTAAATTGTCCCGACAATCAAACCCCTTGCGTACCAATCAATATTATTAATTAAAATAAAACAAAAAGCCCGTCTGCTAAAACACATATATAAAAACTAAAAAGAAAAAAGCTCTACGATCCCAGAATCAATTCGCGGAATGGGGACCATTACCAACCAAAGAGACTACCGATTTATTTGAGCTAGCCACGGCTGCTTGGTTGATGATTGTCCCCGCCTGCGAATTTAATTGATTTATTTTAATTTTTTTTGTCAATCACGGTGGATACAGCTGTGCCAGCGCCGCACCCGTACGTACCATAGACTCGGAGAACCATGCTCCAACTTTTTCCCGTTCCACATTCCGGATTTTTTTAATATTCGATGTCACTTCAAAAGAAATCTAACGACACCTCACATGTTTAAATCCACCATGCCGGTTAGAGTTAGGTTGTAGAGCGTGCCAAACAATTATACATACATACAAACATACATACTCCAAAAAACATAACCCTCTTTATGAAGCAGTCTGGTAAAAAAGTTTTCTCAATCCTCCTCTAATTGTGCCCGATAAGTTTCGGGGGGAACAGGTTGTTTTATTTTCTTTTGTTTCATTCTAACTTCATGTTACACTACGCTTCGAATACTTATTTAATCATGTTATGTACACTATTGTTGGATTACCGTCTAGTCTGTAACTTAGAACTTTAAGTATGTATTAGCATTGACTGTGATCTGTTTGTGTACTTATACAAATAAATAAATAAATAAATTAAAAAAAGGCGACCACCGCATTACAACACCAACCGAGTTGCCACGGTCGAGCACTGTGATTGGTCAATTTACAATCCGCTCAACTCCTCTCCGACTAGCTCCTCTTCAGTGGATTTACAATCTATACTATATCTATACTATACTTAATATTATAAAGCTGAAGAGTTTGTTTGTTTGTTTGAACGCGCTAATCTCAAGAAGTACAGGAGCCTAATTCGCGTAACTGAATCGCAGTTCGATCGTGATTGAATTGGACGATTTTGACATTTAGCCCATACTAGAACTGTCAAAAACCTGTCGTTCAATTACGATTGTGATACGATTGTGTTACGTGAATTAGGGGCCTGGTTCGATTTGAAAAAATATTTCTGTGTTGGATAGTCCATTTATCGAGGAAGGCTTTAGGCTATATAACATCACACTGCGACCAATAGGAGCGAAGCATGAGTGACAAATTTTACAAATTTTGCAATTTTGCAATTTTGCACGAAGTCGCGGGAAACAGCTAGTCTTACTATATAATGTGGTAGGATTTTTTTCTTAAATCAGACTGTATTAATTTATAGACGCGTCCATCATGTGGTCGATTGCTGACCGGTTTTAAGAGCTTTACTTGTTCGATTAATTCTGTAAACAACTGTACATTTTATGTGACGCTAGCGGTGGGCGTTTTACAGTTTATTACGGTCCTCGCGTCAGAGTTTTCATAAAACTTTTTACGTTTACAGCCTAGCCTCGGACCCGGCGAAGTGCTATGACAACAAATGGCATTTTTAACATGACTTAATGCTTATTTTTGTTAGGCACGACATGGCGTTTCGTGATAACATTGTTACAGTAGGGTAAAAGGTCAAGGGAGGTATTTTTCGTTTAGACATAACCTTGAATAATAAATATGTTTTTATCATTTGATATTTTTAATATTAAATTTAATAAACGTGTTATAGAAAATATATTTTTTTAGTAGAAAACTAGTACGTACATGAGACTCTGTCGCAATGGGATACTCATCATATTAGGTATATTTTTGGAAGATAGTTCTGCTATTAAGCTGTGAGAAAGATAAGGCAAATGACTAATGTTGAAACGGCAAGATTAGTATATTTTTATTCTTACGGATTTCTGTAATGACAACAGAAATCCTCTATTTTATATACAGGATGAAATTTTAACCACCTTCCAAATTTTAATATATCAATCTACGAGACAAAAAACAAATGACGTATTATTTCATCTGGTATAGCCCAGTACAAAAATGTCAAGATAGAGCACTTAGAAAATGTCCACCAAACTCAAAAATTTTTGATACAGCCGCCTAGCAACACTTTTTATACGCGATGCGCATCTCATTCATTCATTACGATACTATTCATAAGTTTTTGATTTTCCCATTATACCTTAACAGGACCGTAAAAATTGAAAACTATGTTGCGAAAAATATTTTCAGGTGAAAACTTGATTTACATTTTTAACCTCATAAATGGGCTCTAAATACGATACTAAACGTCTATAAAATTTCAGCCTGTATATATCTCTATTTTTTTTTCCCATAACAGAAATCCTCTACTTATTCTCTTTTTTTATATACATCTCTATTTTTATACTGCAAAAACGAGCTGTGCGGTTCTATTTACTGTCTTCGACCCCGTGACCCTCTATGAGGAATATTCAAAGAGATAAACATACTTATAGTTACTTCTTAACATATTTTCAAGAACAGTGTGTACGTCTATAAGAATCTCCAGTTATTTGATAAAAAAGTGACTTACACAGTTACAATACCAGTAATGACGATAAACTTGCCGTTCCAGGATTCAGACTGCGAAAAGTCAATTGCTGAACTCCCTGTACATAAAATTAAATCATATGTCAAAGTAATTTTAATGGAAAAGGGCTAATGTAGGTACTATTATTATTATATTAGTAACTTTACATATACAAGTGATAGGGACGTTTGTTTAAATTTCCCTAGCTTGAACCAAAAAAATAAACAAACGAAAAGCGTGGGATATAATTGTAAGTCGGTCCTTGAAAATTTTCAGTTGATTCTTGTATGGTACCGGCTCAAAGTTGGTGGCTTATTTCGTCGGTTCAATTCTTATTTTAAAAATCCCTACCCTTGGTGAGCTTTTTTTTTTCAAATTTATGGGGCCCTTTTTTTAGCTATACCCTGCCCTACCCTATCAAACAAAAAAAACATCGATATAGGTCAACCTGGTAAAAAGTTATGAGTAGTCTTAAAACACTGCAAAAAGAAATATACGCGTCGTATTCATAACCTTTCTTTCATCGGTTAAAAAATATATTATGGTAAAAACCCAGAAACAAGTAACTACGATTTTCTTTCTTTTTAAATTTTATTGAATAAAATATCTATCTCTAATATTTTGCCGGTGAAACAACAGAGAGAGGCAATTTGCTTCGTAACATCAACGCGAATCAGTTCCGAACGTTCACGGTGGGGCTCGCAAAGGGAAATTATACGGGAAATAATTGAATTTCCCCAAACCAAATTGGGTTAATGGCCCATTTATTTATTATAAATATTGAATTCCCAGTCTGTTTGGGAAGTGTTTTGTTGATGCCGTTAATTGATACAGTGATTTACGACCTAACGCGCACGCAATTGTTGCTAATTTGTTTTTGGCAAATTGTACAACGCAAGTCTATTAATTTAAAACTTGAGGTAAACACGTAATTGAGAGGGTAATAATGGTGATCAAGCGCCATTCTTTAAAAAAATATTCAGTAAATCAGTAAAATCTGTTTTATTTCTGTAAATAAGCCCCTGGCCCGCAAACTGGCCTTTTACTAGTCCCAATATTTAAGCTACCACTGCTTCGGGACAAGTGTGGGCTAGTGCCGAGAAGGAGCAGCGCAAGAAACTCTATCACTATTGTCAACCTCTTTTAAATTAAATATTTTTACTTAAGATATATGCCAGTGTGAGCTGTACTGCACTGTACATTAACAGCATTAATCATCCCACTGCAGGAAAAAGGCTTCCATTATTGAATTCAAGTTACCACAGCAATGATGGGTACTGGCATAATCACCACGCTTGCCAAATGCGGGTTGGTGATCACAAATCCGAGCAATATTCGAAAATTCGAAACTTTTTGGTTGCCTGACCCGGAAATCGAACCCGGGATCCCGAGATCTTGGCCTGGTATTTAAACCACTAGACCAACGGGGCGTTATTCTATGGTAGGTACTAATCAACATGGTATTCAGACACAGAGTTAGCTTAATAATTACCCGACTGCGTCAGAAGAACCCGAAGTTATTTTTTCGAGAGCATGTATGTAGGTATGCGTCATTCAGCATGGTGATGGTCAGAAGGAGGGTTATGTTTTTCGAGTTTATGTATGTAGGTATGTCTGTTTCTTTATTTATTTATTTTTTTCAAAGTAATAATTAATAAAATTAAATAAGGCGACTACTAGAGTAAAGTGCTGCCCCCCCCCCCTGCTGCCCCTGATTGATATAATTTTATTACTTCTAAACCAATCAATTCTCAAAAAACTAGAACAGTACCATATTAGCAAATTACCTTAGTATTTATTAAATCACTGTTAACTGCTTTTCATTCTGGCATTCTTTCGTATTGGTACATTATTGCTAAAAGCGACCGCTTTTGGCGTTAGCGACAAATTCGACTTTATAAACAACTAAATGAAAACTTTACTGTTATTTAATAAATACCAGAGGTAATTTGCTAAAATGATACTGTTCTAGTTTTTTGAGAATTGATTTTGTTTAGAAGTAATAAAATTAAATCAATTGGGGGCAGCACTTAGCTCTACTAGTCCCCTTAAGTAAGAGTTAAAAATGCGGCCTAGAGTAGGACAACCGCGGACGGGCAAACCGACAGACAATGAGACATAGCGAAACTATAAACTATAGGGGTTCTTTGTTTTGACCCTGAAAACTGACATCCATAGGTGTGTGTAGAAAATTGGAAGAGTAAAGGTGCCCATCAATTGTAATGGTTTTGACGTAAGGAACTTACATTCCTGTGTAGTTGAAGAATTTCAGAGAGTAAGTATTTGACCAAAACTCATTTTCAACCTATTTTAGATTCAAATGGTAGTTAATAAAAATATTATAACTTCAGCTCCACCATTTTGCTATTGGGAAAACGGAACTATTTAAAAAAAAAACTTTTTTTCTCTACCTATTTGTTAACGTTGTTTGTATTGTTTACTCAAATACCTACGTTGACAAAATCATTGTTTAGGACTAATATTCAGATAAGAAATAAATGCATATGTCATATTGTAACCTCCTGATATTTTTGTAGCGCCACAACTCGATCAAAACCGAATCAGAGTTCCATTCGTTACAAACGAGCGAGAGTTGGAGAATATTCGCAATATCGGCGTCTCACGGAGCTGACCTCGATCCAATAAAGTTACCTACACTTGAGGGACAAGATTAATAGACGCGTCTTCGGCCCGTCATTACCGACATTGCCTTGCTTCTATTTTAGTGAAGCGGTCTCAGTCGATAAATAAGTGTTTAACGATAATACAAAAAAAATACTTTTCGCTTATATTACTTTCACGTTGCATATTATAATTATTTAGCTAAACGTATGTGTAGAATTTTTACTTCGTAGCTATTCCACGGAAACTTAAGATGGTTTTTTTTTCCTGTAAAAAGTAGGAATATCTGATATTCCAACCTATTTATCTATACCCGTGCAAGATTTTACTTACATCCATTCAGTCTTTTTGGCGTGATTAAGTTAACATACATCCAAACTTTTGCATTTATAACATCAAAAAGTTCAATTAGTAAGTAGTCTATCGATATTAGCTACATAATATTAACGCCAATCTTCGCTATAACCGAGACGATGTCAGCTCTCCCCAAGCCTTTCTAACAATAAAACCCAGTATCGTAAAATCGGATGACTTTCAGCAATTCTGTACAGCGAACAAATTATACATTTAACCTTTCCGAACAGATTACGACGATTCGCCATAAAATTGAATGCATCTCAGCGAAATGTATTGTGTCACGCTAACTAATAGAAAATCTGAAATAACAAAGAGTTGATCGGAAACACGCAAATTCATTTTTAAATTCCTAAATTGTTTATGCATAGCCAATTACCGTTGCTATTCTTGCTTTCACAATGGCGGTAGTTATGATAGATTTCTTTGGAAAATGTATTGCATGTTGGTAGAAAATTCTGGGAAATGTTGGTATAAAAATGTATTTTTATGCCATTAAGACAATTACATTTTCAACCTAGTAAAAAAGGTAGGGTCAGATCTGAATTCAACGTGTTGAAATTTTGAAATAGATGCACCAATTTCAATATGGTGAGGAATTAGAAAACAACCATCACAAAATGTTTAAAAAATATATATTTTGTGATGATAAAAAATATTAATAACTTTGTTTTACAAAGTTATTGAAAGACTCATGGTTTTGCAGTTTATAACCACCTATCATTTATGATTTATTCTAACTTCCCCGACAAAAATGTAAGAATCAAAAAACTTATTATTTACAAAGTTTTTGAAATATTTCTGAATTTATAGTTCACAGCGCCACTGATTTTGGTTTTATCTTTTAAATGTGCAATAATCACTAAATAACAGTATAGCTGTAAAAAAATTGTAATTGACGCCTTAAGTTACCAACTTACACCCAGATTTTAACTCTGGCTAACCCAATTTAACTAAGTAGTTGTTCAAAATAAATTAAACTCCCTGGCACCTACTTCGTTCCAAGCGTCGGTGCGAAGATTAAAGACTCAAATCGGATCAAACACCCTTTACCGTAAAACCATTTCAAAACAGAAGAGCGTTTGAATGTAAAAATAAACACTACCGTAATGACTATAGTCGGGATGCCCGACTTAAAATCGATGGCTTATTTTAACTACGTCGGTTTTTCATTTTTAGGGTCCCGTACCTGTATAAAAAACAACCTTATAAGATCATTCAAATACAAATTCAAATTCAAATACTTTATTTGCCATTAAACAGGGTATAGTACAAAAATATGTCGATGTTAAGTAAAAGATACAGTAGCACCTATTTAGCCATATACAATAGCATGCAAATATAAAATTAACAAATAAATAGATTGGTAGTGCAAATAATTCTTATTAATAATAATAGTTATAAGCTTCGATCATATCAACATTGAATAAATAATATAACATTCATGTCTTATCTTTCAAAAAATTGTCAACGGAATAATATGTCTTTTCTAAAAGCCATCTGCGCAAAGAATTGTTAAGCATTCTGACCGGGAGCTTTTTTAAATTTTCGGGTATTTTATTATAAAATTTTATGCACATTGAGTAACTATTTTTTTGAAAGCGCTTTGTTTTAGGGACATAGGGACTACGTCAAGTACTACTCGTAGTCTGTTAGGGTTTCTTAAGTTTCTATTGGTCACATTTTTTAATTGAGTGAATAGGTGAAAATTTTGTCTAACAAATTTACCTATCTCAAGAATATACAAACAGGGCAGTGGAAGTATATTGAGGGTTTTAAAATACGGTTGACATGATATATCTGGTGCTAAGCCACATATTGCCCGAATGCATTTTTTTTTTGAGCTACAAATACCTTGTGTATGTTGGTGCCATTTCCCCAGATTGCCAGACCATATCTCAACACGGACTCAACATATGCAAAGTAAGCAGTGATAGCAGTACTACTATTTGCAACCTTTGTCAACTTGTATAGAGCAAATGCGAAACTATTTAATTTACCACGCACTTTGTCCACGTTTGTTCCTTCCAATCTAGTTTTGAGTTTATATCTAGTCCTAAAAATGTCACCCTATCTTTAAGTTGAAGAGCTTCTCCATTGTAGTCAATGCTTATTTTGCGAGTCATAAAATTGTTAAAGTTTATTATATTTGTCTTTCCTAAATTAATTTGAAGATTATTTTTATCTAGCCATTTGATAATTTGCATCAAAGTATTTTCTATGTCGTGTTTGTGTTGTTCAAAAGTACATTTTTTGTTTATGGTTACAATTATGGAGATATCATCAGCAAATAACGTGGTACTGTGAGATATCGTGTCGGGTAAATCATTGATGTATACCAGGAATAACAACGGACCGAGTATACTACCCTGCGGTACGCCAAGATTATTTAGTTGAAGTTCTGATCTGTAAATCTGGCTTATGCTTTTTTCATCCGTAAGTGACACCTCGACACACTGCAACCTTTTTTCCAGATATAATTTTAGCCAACCTAGCGCAGGACCTCTTATCCCATAGCGCTCAAGTTTGCTCAGTAGTAGTTCATGTGAGACGCGCATTTCGTTGTCCATCTGTCTGTCTGACCATGAAGACCCTTTTTCTTTGGAACGCGATGAAGTTTGAAGTTAAAACTAATACTCGTATCAAGTAGTGAAAGTCTTGGTCTCTTGGAGGTGTCAAAAACCAAACCTACGCCTTTGCAACTAGAAGATATGTCATATCCCTATGGTAAGCTTTCTGTTCACCTAGAATTGTATCACAAGTATAGAAAAAACTCTGAAAACCGTAAATTCGTTGTTTGGAAAAGTCTAAATCTAACTACAACCTGGTTCTTTTAGTATTGTGTGTTGGCACAGAACACTTATTGCGCGAGTCCGACTTGCACTTGGTGGGTTTTTAAAAGTGTTATTCATTTTAAAAATTGTTGTTGATTTTTCTCCGTGGATCGCCTCAGTCTGTGTACTGCTTCGCACAAATCCTCTTATGTACTGGTAAATAATATTACGAGTATATGACCTCCTTAGGTATTAAGCCTTAGATTATTTATATCCTTAGATTATTTCGCCATAATACGGCGATTGTGCGAATTAATCTCATCCATTCATGGTGAACAATAGAAATGCAGCACTTACTTGCACCTTTTATTTTCATTGGAAATACTGGACATTGCCGAGAAAATGCGCTTTAGGAAAGCTATTTCCAGAAGTGTCGGGCGGTTACTGCCGATTGATGGATCGATCAGCAAACGTGTAACAATGCTCGCTCAAGGAACGTTTGTTAAGTTATAGATAAATTTTACGTGTCATCTGAAAAGGAGGCTTTAAATTCGAAGCGTCATTTTTTAGATACATGCATAAAAAGAGGTGGTTATGTCTTACTGAAAAGAGGTGGTTTATGTTTGACTGTGTATTTTTTAATGTTTGTTCTACAATTTCTCTGACAATTGTGGACCGATTTTCAAACCGACGAAAACATACAAAGATCACAATTTGACGCTTTTGTTTACCACGCAGATTTTGTACCCGGCTTCAATAATTTATATTTGATATACTAGCTAAGTATAGCTCAAACTTAGACCTATTTTTTTTAATTTACCCCGAAGAGCAAGTGTAAAACCTAAGCTTCATAAAAGTGTGATCGGTGCCAAACAAGAAATCACCGCTAATCATATGCATCGACTCGAAATCGGTGTCTTAAAATTTCACGCTATTCGTTGATATAAATATATATTTTAAATCCGTTGATAATTGTTTAGACACCGTTTTTTAAGCTAATACATTTCAGGTGTAATCTGAAAATACAATATCCTTGAATTAAAAATTCGACTATCTTGGGTGGAGGCATAGACTTAATATTTGGTGGAGGCATGGGTAGCCAGTCGACGTTTTTTCAAGTACTATTTTAATTTTTATTGATAACGTTTTACGGCTCAGTATTTAAACTTGAAAAATTATGTCTCAGGCGGGACTCAAACCCGCATCTCCTCGCATTCCTCGCATACCATTAAGCTACTATACCATTCGAGTCCCGCCTGAGACATAATTTTTCAAGTTTAAATACTGATATTTAATTGCAATTAAATTGTTTGAATATCATACAAAGTAATTAAATAGCTGTTTCATCTTAAATGACTGTCACACATCTGCAAAGATTTTTCTTTCGGGTGTTAAGGGTGCAAACTTCTTACATTTGATGAAACAACGCTGGCATATTGCTTGAAAAATTCGCGCTGTGACGCAGTGTCTAGGCGCCGCGCCGCGCCCGGCATGCGAGGAGATGCGGGTTCGAGTTCCGCCTGAGACATAATTTTTGAAGTTTAAATACTGATATTATATAAAAGTAAAAGTAAAGTAACAGCCTATAATCATCCCACTGCAGGGAAAAGGCCTCCATCATTGAATTCAAGTTACCACTGCAATGATGGGAACTGGCATAATCACCACGCTTGCCAAATGCGGGTTGGTGATCACAACACACACGTTCGAAAATTCGAAACTTTTTTGTTGCCCGACCCGGGGATCGAACCTGGGACCCTGAGATCTTGGCCCGGTATTTAAACCACTAGACCAACGGGGCGTTATATAATTTCAATTAAATTGCTTAAATATCATATAAAGTTTTACGGCTCATGCGGCGGAAATATCCGATTTCATGTTTTTTGTACGACTGATACCTCTTGTACACAGGAAGCTTTAGAGGTGCTACGTACGGCGTCAACGCGTGTCGAACTTCGGGTTTGTCGGCCGCCTCCGGATGTGCTGGAGAGCGTCACGCCGCCGGACCCGCCCACCCCGCCGGCGAGGACGCCGCATCCGCCCCATCTACCGCCCCTGGACCCGCTCAACTGCCACCCCATGCACGCCAGGTAGAGAAAACCATACTAAAGAAAGTAGTAGCAGTGCTACAACTGACTTAAGACATTTGTCCCACTGGGCGAGTAAGTGACTCAAGTATAGGCTATTTTCTCGCTCAAGAAACATACTGTTACGAACGTGGAGTTCGGGATTTGGATAAAACACCGTTGACTTATCAGAAGAATTTATTAGGCGATGAACAGGTCGCAAACACAAGCCAAATCACAAGAATCGTAGTCCGGTGGGTCGTTGAGGTCGTTGGTTCCAAAACACTGTTAGCCAATCCGCAGAGTAGTACTTTAATCCGTTGGTATCGCTAAAGTCGTCGTTACTTCGCACTAGATCACTTTTCGCAGGTATCGCACCGAAAGCTCAGAATGAACTGACTCGGCGTCTCAAGTCCTGTTATTTATATATCTCAACATCGACGCCGGTCGTACATACTAGAATGTTCGTTTTCCAGATAAATCACAAGGACGTTTAAACGTAAACAACTCCAGTGAGCTATACCATTTTGCGCCTTAATTTGTATACTTAAAGTCCAATGTCGCTTGCACCAACATCTTGTTATTACTTTGTGGTTCAACTTAGGTAGTTATGTACATTCCTCTAGCGATATCTCGAAACATCTAGCATGTCCGCGACACTGCCCTCCTCTTAGAGATGCTCGTCCCGAGCGTCATCGTTATCCCCGTTATAACGTGCCAAGCGGTCGATGTGAACTATCTTAAGTGCTCCTCTCGGTGGCCGTTGGATCCGGTATGTAACATCGTTTATTCGCGTGACAACTTTGTACGGCCCTTCCCATCTTGTCTGTAATTTAGGCGACTTTCCTTTTCTCCGTGTCGGATTATGCAGCCAGACTAGTGCTCCTTCGTCAAAGCCACTGGTATTCGCTTTCCGGTCATATCTAGTCTTCATGTTTTCACTCGACTGCAAGCCGTTTTCTCGCACCATGGCATAAATGTCCCGCATCTTGTCTTGTAAATCGGAGACATAATCCTGTACGGTGACGTGATCGTCTGGCGCTCCTCCTGTTACAAGGTCAACCGGTAACCTTAGCTCTCGTCCGAAGTTAATATATGCCGGGGTCGTTTTCGTGCTCTCATGTTCCGAAGTCCTGTAGGCGAGAAGGAATGGTGCAATGTACTTGTCCCAGTCTCTTTGATGGTTGTCCACCAATTTTGCTAAATGCCTCTCTAGTGTTTGGTTAAACCTTTCTACCATGCCGTCGGACTGAGGATGATAAGCAGTGGTTCTCGTCTTGTGCATGCCCAATATTTTGCAGACTCCTTGAAACACGTTCGACTCAAAGTTTCTGCCCTGATCGGAATGAATTTCCAGGGGTACACCATATCGGCATATGACTTCTTCAACCAATTTAGAGGCTACGGTCGTAGCTTCTTGATTAGGTATAGCGAAGACTTCTGGCCACTTAGTGAAGTAATCCATCACGACCATAAAGTACTTGTTCCCCGACTCTGTCACAGGGAACGGTCCGGCAACATCCACTGCTATCCGCTCCCATGGTGCACCAACGTTATAAAGTTGAAGGTGTCCTCGACTCCTGGTGGATGGACCTTTTACTGCAGCACAAGTGGTACATTTCCGGCACCAATCTTGTACATCAGCTCTGCAGTTAAGCCAGTAGAATCTATCCCGTAGCTTTGTTAAGGTCCTTTTTACACCCAGATGTCCTCCTGATATGCCATCGTGTACCTCTCGGAGAACATCCTTGATCCTTTCCCTTGGGACGACCAGCTGTAGATGGAACTCTCTACCGTTAGGTTTTTCCCATTTCCGGTAAAGTATCCCGTTCTGCAAAATGAAACTGTCCCATTGAGCCCAGTACGCTTTAGTCGTAGCACTCGTAGACGCAATTTCATGCCATCTCGGCTTATCGTTACCGCGTTTCTTCCATGCAATGATCAGTCGTATGTCTTCGTCTTTTTCCTGAGCTTCTCTCATGGACTCATCTTCCCAGGATCTCGGAGGACTTGTCCTTGTTATTTGTACACAGTCCTCTTTAGACTCCAGCTTGATGCAATGCTTGCACTCTTCTGAGCATGGTCTTCTTGAGAGGGCGTCTGCATTCCCATGTGTTTTTCCACTACGATGTTCGGTAGTGAAGTCGTATTCTTGAAGCTGTTCAATCCACCTAGCAACTTGACCTTCGGGACTCTTAAAATGAAGCAGCCACTTTAAAGCAGCATGGTCGGTACGAAGCACGAACTTTCTGCCGATAATGTACTTGCTGAAATGTTGTAGCGTTTTGACCACTGCTAAAAGTTCTCTTCTTGTCACACAGTAATTCCTTTCAGGCTTCGATAACGATTTGCTGAAGTAGGCAATCACAACTTCTCGATCTCCTTGTTTTTGAGATAGCACTCCACCAATAGCTGTGTTGCTTGCATCCGTATCGACGACAAATTGCCCATTAGCTTGTGGGTATCCTAAGATTGGAGTCTCACATAGACATTGCCTCAACCTTTAAAAGGAATCCTCGCAGGCTTCATCCCAGCAGAATCTTCTCTTGTCTTCCGTCAGGCGATGCAATGGCTTGGCAATTTCGGAGAATCCCTTAACAAAGCGTCTATAGTATGAGCATAAACCCAAAAATGCTCTTACTTCCGTTTTATCTTTGGGAGTTGGCCACTTCTGCACGGCTTCTATTTTAGCTGGATCAGTCTGTATTCCGTCACTGGTGATAACGTGCCCGAGGTAGTTTACCTTGTTTCTGAACAGATCGCATTTCTTCGGGTTCAGCTTTAGGTTGGCTCCACGTATCTTCCTTAAGATTTTTTCCAGGTTAAATAAATGGTCTTCGAAGTCCCGACCCATGATGATCACGTCATCCAAATATACCAGGCAGGCTTCTCCCACCAATCCTGCCAGGATACATTCCATGAGTCGCTCAAAAGTGGCTGGCGCGTTGCACAATCCAAATGGCATGACGTTAAATTGCCATAGCCCCTTCCCTGTAGAAAATGCTGTCTACTCCTTATCCTTTGGATGAATTTCAACTTGCCAGTATCCAGACTTCAAGTCAAGTGTCGAGAACCACGTCTTGCCACTCAGGGTATCCAAGGTATCGTCAATGCGCGGTAGAGGATAGCTGTCCTTCTTCGTGATGTCGTTAGGTCGTCGATAGTCCACACAAAACCTTGTACTTCCATCTTTCTTCTTAACTAAGACGACAGGAGAACACCACGGACTTGCAGAAGGTTCGATGATCTTATTCTTCCTCATGCTCTCCAGCATATCCTCAACTTCTTGTTCCTTGGCAATCGGTATTCGCCTTGCTCGTTGCCGGATAGGTCCTTCATTTCCGGTGTCTATCTTGTGCTGTACCAAGGATGTCCTCCCCAAATCTCCTTCTTCTGAAGAAAACACGTCTGAAAAGCGCTGAAGCAGGTCTTTGGCTTTCATGCTTTGAGAATAACTTAAGTTACTTTTGCATCCTTCAAGAAGTTCTGCAATGGTAGATTTATCCTTGGTTTTCGTCTTAGTCAAAGTTGTTTGGCACTTTCTCACCCAAACAGCTTCTTCGCATCTTCCAATAACGTCGCCTTCTTTTAATTGGATCTCGTGGTCTTCTAAATTAGCAACTCTAACTATTGCAGTTGTGGACCCCTTGACTAGTGTTCTGGCTGCCAGAAGCTTTTGTGTCTTTGACTTGCTTAGTGTATCTTCGATCAACACACACCTATTCTTCTCATTCTTCTTAGCACGTGGTAGCTTCACCAGCAGTTCTGCTTGTGTTCTTCCGGGTATGTTGATCTTCTTTAGGCATGTTACTTTCCCTTCGGGCCCACCCAGGATGATAAGCTCTTCATTACCACACTTAAATATGCCATTGGTGACATCAATTTTGCAGTCATATCTTCGCATAAAGTCGAGGCCCAATACACAGTCATCCATAATTTCGGCCACGATGACGTTGTGAGTATATGTTGCTTCACCTACTTGTAATGTGACCGAAACTTCCCCTAGGACGGGTATTTGCTGGCCGGAAGCGGAAAGTAGCCGAATATTGAAGGTGCTGTTGCGTTTCTTCGCGGTCTCCACTAGTCTCGGCTTGATTATTGTCCTAGAGGCTCCTGTATCCACCGTCATCTTGCAGTCAGTTCCATTTACCGAGCCGCATATCATCAAACTGTTCCCATTGCATGCCTGGGAGACAATCATCGTCGGGGCTTCTTCCGTTCCAGCCAGCACTTGCCCCCTAGTTCTGGCTGTTACTCGTTTCCCTGCTTCCCAGCAGAAGATGGGGTCTCCTGCTTCTTTAACATATCCAGGCGTTCCTCCAACATCTTGCTCATCATTTCAGCAAGTTTAGCTGTCTGCTGCGTCTCGTTCTTGGGACAGGTGAATTGCAGATGACCCTTTTCTCCACATTTATAGCACATAGATCCAGTTATTTTTTTCTTAGGAGGAAATGATGTCTTCTTTTCCTGTACTTCTTCAATTACCTCTCGTATTTTGTGAGTTGGCCGAACATCTTTCCTCAGGGCTTCTACTTCCAGAGCGTGCGCTAGAGCTTCCTTCAGTGAGGCATGGTGGCGCAGCCCTACTGCAGCCCTAATCTCCATGTCCCTGATCCCATCGACGAATGCTTGAAGTAGGGTGGAGTCCACCATCTTTGCATCAGCAGATGGGTATGCTTTGCGGACTAATTTTTCAATCTCCAGAGCCCATTGCTGCAGTCCTTCTCCAGAACGCTGAACCCGGTCCCGTAGTTGAGCGCGGAAGACATGCTCCAGATGGCGTTCTCCATAACGAGCTTCGAGTGCCCCCATCAGATCGCTGAATGTGCTACCCGAGGATGGTAGCGCCTCCAAAACAGAAAGAGCCGATCC
This sequence comes from Anania crocealis, assembly GCA_949315895.1. Taxonomy (NCBI): domain Eukaryota; kingdom Metazoa; phylum Arthropoda; class Insecta; order Lepidoptera; family Crambidae; genus Anania; species Anania crocealis. The sequence continues at coordinate 8,835,526 of OX438856.1, forward strand.
CCGCAGAGCAACAGTGAGAGCTGTTAGACTCTGTTCCTCTGTCCATCCGTTAGCAGAGGAAACGGCCTGAAACTGTTGGCGGTAAGCGCTCCAGGACGTAGTGCCGTCGTAGGATGGTACTTTCACCCTGGGTGCCGAGCTGGTAAATACGACGTCACTCGGCGCGAGGGGTCCAGCGGTCTCCAGTTTCAGAACCTTTTTCTGTAATCCAGCGAGGTTCACTTTCACGCTGTCTATGTTGGCCTCCAGATTAGTTACCCTTTCTTCTACCAGGTCGACATTCTTCTGTAGATGCTGCACCATATCACCCACAGAACTTACAGCATGCAGTAATTTTTCTTGTTCTTGACGCATTTCTTCCTGTTTTCCTTGCATTTCTTCCTGTTTTCCTTGAATTACTTCTTGCATTTTATCCTGTTTGCGTTGAATTTCCTCTTGCATTTTATCCTGTTTGCGTTGAATTTCCTCTTGCATTTTATCCTGTTTTCGTTGAATTTCCTCTTGCATTGTGTCCTGTTTCTGGCACATGAAGTCCATCATCTGCATCAACCGACTGAAGTCGAATGCAGATGCTCTGGCCTCTTGAGCAGATGGCGTAGTAGCCCGGTGAGCGGAGACAGTAGGTGAGGCCGGCGACGCGGATGGTAAACCTTCCATTCCGGTAGGCGAGGACTGGTCGATGGGCGATGCTTGGTGGGTGGAGCCAATGGGTGTATCCCGATTGTCGGAGGCCTGTCGGGTAGCAGCCGTGGCTTCCGCAGCTTGCTGTGCCCTGGTTCTGACGCCAGCAGTATCTTCCCTCGGAGTCACTGGCATTTCCAAATCTCACTTCTGACACCAAATGTTACGAACGTGGAGTTCGGGATTTGGATAAAACACCGTTGACTTATCAGAAGAATTTATTAGGCGATGAACAGGTCGCAAACACAAGCCAAATCACAAGAATCGTAGTCCGGTGGGTCGTTGAGGTCGTTGGTTCCAAAACACTGTTAGCCAATCCGCAGAGTAGTACTTTAATCCGTTGGTATCGCTAAAGTCGTCGTTACTTCGCACTAGATCACTTTTCGCAGGTATCGCACCGAAAGCTCAGAATGAACTGACTCGGCGTCTCAAGTCCTGTTATTTATATATCTCAACATCGACGCCGGTCGTACATACTAGAATGTTCGTTTCCCAGATAAATCACAAGGACGTTTAAACGTAAACAACTCCAGTGAGCTATACCATTTTGCGCCTTAATTTGTATACTTAAAGTCCAATGTCGCTTGCACCAACATCTTGTTATTACTTTGTGGTTCAACTTAGGTAGTTATGTACATTCCTCTAGCGATATCTTGAAACATCTAGCATGTCCGCGACAATACAATAGGTATACATTCCGTGTAAACAAAAGAGATGCATATATAAATAGCCGATCGCTGACTTACACTGCCAGCGAGGACTCGCACACGTTTACCTAGTCCTCAAAAAACAGGATTACCTAGTTTGGGGACTGCTAGTAACCAAAAGATGTATTTACGTTTCCTGTTAATAAATATATTTGTATTTGTATTTGTTATACGACACACTCGCTTCCCGCTGATCGACAATTCGTTTCTAGTTTTTAGCATTCCTCGCTTCTCGTTCGTCGTCGGCCCGCGGTAGGACATGTGCCTGAAGGCTATACAAGTTATTGTTTCAATTTTAAAGTAAATAGCTTAACATTATACGTAGGCTAAGCACGCACTGTGTTGCCATGGACAGCATAACCCCTTTTCTTTTTATGTATGTCCCAGTGTGACTAAAGGATCATTGCCAGAAGAATACGGGCGTTAAGCGCAGCGTCTTCTTTCCACTCTTTCTCTCAATACTCTATTCTACTCTACTCTATACCCCTTTTCGTTTTAGGGGATTGCGTTCTAAATATTTTTTAAATGTGTAATACTCGTACTTACCAGTTGTTTTTGCGTCTTCGTACACGTGGAATTTGCAATTTGTAACTATCCCACTGGAACCGCAATATTTTATCAAAATTAAAAGTAACATATGCACTGGTATAATCCACTAGCCTATAATATTCAGCATACCTTCTAAAATTAAAAAAAATAATAATAATCAATATTTAAGACATGCCTCACTAGGCCACACAGAGCCATTTAGTCCCAAATTAAGCTACTATTAAGTACCCTGTCGTATGGGGTACTAGACAACCGATAAACTTACATAAATACTTTTTTTTTGTAAATACATACATATAATACATAGAAAACACCCAGACCAGTACAAACAGACATGTTCATGCACACAAATATTTGTACTGTGCGGGGATCGAACCCGCGACCCATGGCTCAGAAGCAGCGTTTACTACCGCTGATCCAAATGGTCGTCAAAAAAAGTTTTGTTTAGTCATTCTTGCATCTTGCAAGAGAGATTGCAGAGTAACAAAGTGAAAAAGTAGAATATAGTTACAAAATGAGAAAGTAGCCGATAGTTAGTCGCTTCCTCGCCGGCGGTGGGGCTGCCTTATTTTCATCTCCGTCTACATCTTTACACCTGTTAACCAGACTGTCTCAAACGACTAGCAGCGCGACGACCTCGTCGTCCGAAGGCCGAGGCCGGCGGGAGCCGAGCCCGGAGGCCGACAGGCGGGACTTCCACCTGCCGAATCTCGACCGAGCATTACCAGTATACGACGTGCAATATGGTGTAAGTATAGATATATTGATATCTGAAATTACAAATATAATACAGCTTAAAAATCTTATACATAAAAGAAAGCCGTGTTAGTTACACAAGTTATAAGTCGAGAACGGCTGGACAGATTTTTATCATTTTGGTGTTTTTAGAATTGTCTTCGTCGGGAATAGAATAATAAGTATTATAAACGTTGGAATTAAAGCATAAATAACTTATTTAGAAACTCTATTTCTTCATACATTTTTCCAACCCCGCCATATTTGATGGCAATGACATGTAAGACGTCAAAATCAAATACTATTCTGGGACGATACAAAGTTCGCGGGGTCCGCTATTACCAATTGTCAAAAATTTTGTGAAATTATTCCTATCGGATATTGGAGGGACATAACGATAAACATTGATGAAACACTGCTGGCATACAGCGTAAAGCCTTGAATAAATTTGTTGATACAACAAATGCCTTGGGAGCTCAATGGTTAGTGCAGTCGCCCGGTAACTGGAAGATTGTACAGTCCTATGAATTGTATTTTAAACTTACACTAGCAATACATTATTGTAAAATAATATAAAATTGCTTAATTTATTACCTAAATTACAAAAGTTTTGACTTCAGGAGTTGGAAGCTTCTTGTAAGCATACCGAATATACTTTCACACCGAATTCGAAAGAGGTGTAATCACATAAATTACAAATTTGTAATTAGGGAAACATATTTGAACCATTCTTAACGTAATTTAATGTCAAATAGATATTCTTGTCTTTTTTGAATAAGTACTACACTTATTTATTATTTCATTGTTTATTTTGTTTTCTATCGTCAATTACCTACTTAGTAGTACTTTATATATTATTTAAGAAATTTAATTGCAATCATAATATCAGTATTTAAACTTGAATAATTATTATATTACTAATGATCTGTAAAGATGTTTCTTTCGGGTATTAAGGGTGCAAACTCCTAAGTTCCTAACATTTGATGAAACAACGCTGGCTTACAGCGATAAGAATATGCTTGAAAAATTGACGCATGTGACGTAGTGTCTCGGTTGCTAAATTGGTACAGGCCCGGCATGCGAGGAGATGCTGGTTCGAGTCCCGCCTGAAACATAATGTTTCAAGTTTAAATACTAATACTTAGTAGTACTCCTGTTATGTAGTATAAAATTTGAATAGCACCACCCTTTATTGTCCTATGCTAGGGCATAATTCGCGTAACCGAATCGTATCACAATCGTAATTGAACGACAGGTTTTTGACAGTTCTAATATGGGCTAAATGTCAAAATCGTCCAATCCAATCACGATCGAACTGCGATTCGGTTACGCGCATTAGGCCCCTAGTGTGTCTTGTGACTTACTAAGTATTGCCAGGAAAAGAAGACAGCAGTGTTATGTCCCTACCATTGGCTAAACTGCGATATTTTTTTAATTGGTTTTTGTTAATCACCATTTCCTCGATACAAAAAATTTCATCGGCTTTATGTGAAAAGGACCATTGTATAGCTATACATTTGTATCTCTAAGCCCGTTAAACGGAGTTATTTTTAATGGGTCTCAATTTCCGCGCTCCAATTAATACCTTTTTGTTCACGCCTCGCAGGATGACGGATCGGTGGTGAGTAATTATCTCGAAGGTTTGTGTGGAAGCAAAATAACAGGGCACTCTAATGACGAAACATTTAAAAGGTCTACGAAGACAAAGATGTACCTTGCGTGGGTGAAACGTTTTGTTTAAAATATGCTTCTCTCCGAAAATGTAATACAATTTGATAAAAGTATAGTTGTTATCTTTATAAAACATTCTCGAGAAAAATGTATACTTATTTTTGTTTTCTCGATTGATTTGAGGCAAGTGCTTGTCACTTGTTTATGTGTCTCTGTCGTCCTTGGTCAAATCATTTCTTATTGTATGATTGTCCTTTAAGGTTAGTCCCGAATTTTTCGAGGCTTCCGAAATTGCTCGTTTTAAACCCCGCCCTTTCCAGCCCCGACTCAATTTAGAAAAAATCGTTTCACAATTTGAACCGACAGGAAATCGAACCTACCGTACCAATCGCGTCGTCGTATTTCCTCCCAAAGCATGTAGATTTCTAAATCTAGAAAGATACCAGTAACTATACTTAAATGATACGGCTATTGGAAACAATTATTAAATAAGAGGGTTTAGTACCAGATCATGTGCATTATTAAAATTTTAAATCTACCACCAGGAATTCGACATAATAATGACGAAGGTCAACGGTTCACTCGGGTTCACTCTTCGGAAGGAGGATCACAGCGCGCTGGGACACTACGTCAGAGCTTTGGTTCGGGAGCCGGCCCTCAGCGATGGAAGAATACAACCAGGAGACAGAATAGTTGCGGTAAAATACTTTCTGTTTATGCCAGCCTATTGTTAGAAATAATCTTTGCCGCTAATATTGAAATTATATTGAATTAGCACCACCCATTCTCGTCCTACCGGTGTTTTTAGAGATAACTAAAGAAATACTTCCAGGAAATACCATACAGAAAGCGTCTTCTGTCTAAAAACGATCAAAATGCGAAGGCCAAGCTTTCCATGCTTGATAATTAAATTCTCCTTTGAGCCTATGTCCAGCGGTGGACTAAGGGGGCATGGTGATGGCTTCTTATTCAGTTCATTCAAAGGTAGTGCAGTAAGTAAGTACCTAAAGATTAATATTAAAATACCAGGTGGTAAATAGTGTTTTAATGGCAAAAACAATCAAAAATGTAAAGTTTAAAAGTACATACGTAAGAAGGTACATACTCGTAGATCGTTTTTAAAATAACATTCTTACAATACAACACAAAAGAATAATAATAATAAATAAATAATAATAATAAATATTTCAGACATGCCACACTGGGCCACACAGAGCCATCTAGTCCCAAATTAAGCTACTATTAAGTACCCTGTCGTATGGGGTTCTAGGCAACCGATAAACTTACTTATATACTTTTTTTTTTGTAAATAAATACTTATAATACATAGAAAACACCCAGACCAGTACAAACAGACATGTTCATGCACACAAATATTTGTACTGTGCGGGGATCGAACCCGCGACCCATGGCTCAGAAGCAGTGTTTACTACCGCTGATCCAAATGGTCGTCATGAATGGATTTATGTTGTTAATTTAATATTCATATTTACTCATCATGTTCTTGCAGACAATTGCTTGACTATCTATTACAAAATGACAAATATTGAATTTATTCATTTTCACGTATTGTAGAATTTGTTAGGTAGGCACTATACATTGTCTTACCAATAAATATTATTTAAACAGACTACCAAAAATAGAACACATGTGTTATTAATTTTATACTGGTATGTGATTCACAACTCAGTAATCCGACTTGCACAAAGGATGTGAAAATAAACGATAACACAAGACACACAGCAATTTACCGCAATCATAACATCTGAGTCAACAGTTCGAAATTGAAGTGACACCTCCTGATCACAATAGGTACCGGTTCAAGTATTACTTTGGATGAAACTTTCTTTTACTAAAGTTTTAAAAACTATAATTTTTTATAAAAGCCTAAACTTCAACATAAATATGATAGAGGCCAGTTTTCAAAGTAACCAGAGTTATTTCTGTAGATAAGTACCCAATATTTAAAACGAGAGTTATTGAGGTTATATTACTTCGATCAATTTCAATATAGAAAAAACAAAACCAAATTTCATTTATAAAAAACATTAAAAAAAAAAAATTTGAGATATGCCTCACTGGGCCACGCAGAGCCATCTAGTCCCAAATTAAGCTACTATTAAGTACCCTGTCGTATGGGGTACTAGACAACCGATAAACTTACTTATATACTTTTTTTTTTGTAAATACATATAATATTTAGAAAACACCCAGACCAGTACAAACAGACATGTTCATGCACACAAATATTTGTACTGTGCGGGGATCGAACCCGCGACCCATGGCTCAGAAGCAGCGTTTACTACCGCTGATCCAAATGGTCGTCTAATAAATATTTCATGTTTTGTAATAATTTTAAAATGTCGTGCTCTTCTAAGTCGATATTTACTTTTGCATAAAATAAAACTGCTTTAGTTGAAAATTAACCCTTGGTATCATCGAGTGCGCTCTGAAAAAGTTCCTAAGACTGACTAAAATGTTTTTAACTTTAACGTTTTCCTATTGGAATAAAAATCATTCGTTTTTACAGCATACTTCGAAAGTGGTCTGAAATTTTAAAACCGAAAAAACGAAACTAAATATAAAGTAATTTTTAGGAAACATGCAAGTTATTTTATTTTGTCATAAAAATGTTTAATTGTTTTTTAACAACAAATAATAGGGTTAAAGTATGAAATTGCCGTTTTGTATGGACGCAATCGAGAAAAGTCATTTTTCCTTACTAACAATTTTTTAGTTTTTTAAAAAAACGCCTGAACCGTTTTCGATGCAATTAAAGGTAACAGTTAGATGGTTATAAAGCTACGCATTATAGTACTTAAATTTCTGAAAATCAAAGTATATAATACAAATATACTTAATTGAAGCAAGACGGTCAGCTGACACATTGTAAGGGGTCTTTTCAACGACTTCCTTTGAAGTAATAGGCACTAGTATTGCACTTTTTTTTTAGTCAAAAGTTACTTTATTTAGTTTTTGATACAGTACAAAAAGAATTACGCAATAATATGACTATACTTAAGAGCTATAAACAAAATAAAATGTGGGAAAATATTCGGCAATTTCATACTTTAAATGTGTAACGGAAATTCAACGTGATTAAATTCTCATTTACCTAATGCCTGTTTCGATTGGGTTACCGATGTTGGTCACAAGCTGATTGGAACTAGGACATAAAATATATTTATTAGAACACGCTACACACGTTCCACACATAAAGTATTTGTATAGTTTACTCTGTAATACGACAATAAATTCCTTCGTGCAAACATTCTGGGTTTCCCCAAATCACGCTCGCAACTTGGGTCTATTGTTAAAAAACGACTCGAATGGAATCGAATCGTTTGCAAATATTTGCACGATGTTACAGCATGCTCAAAGATAAATTAAGATGTTCTGTTTTATTAGATCTATTGTTATCTATAGTTACATTTCGGTGACCATTTATTTTTCTAAGTTGTACTTCACATTCAAAATTATTTTAAAATCAAATATTTTCTGAGGTTTGTGTCTTTCGAATAATGCAATAATAGTATCGGTAGGTAGTAAGTGCGATGTAGAAGTTCTATAGGAAAAATTTCTAATTTAGAAATGGGTTTGTTTATCCTGCTTGCCCGTGCTTACCTTATTTATATTTACTCTTATTTACAAAATATAATACAAGTAATTCAATTATTTCACAAACTATTTTGACAGTCCGACATTTTATTACACTATTCACAGTTTATTTCTTGTCTTCTTTAGTGAGCTGTATTTTCTTAGGGTCCTGTATAATTTCGTCTATCCTATGGAGATCCCTGAGGGACACCTCTCCAGTCCCTCTCTCCATTAGCTTCGGCTGGGAGGGGTCAGGTTTCCAGCCGAGGAAGTTGATTATTTGGAACGTAGCTGGCACACCGCGCGTATTTCTATACATCTCGTCGTAAATCGCAACGGGCCGGGCGGTTGAACGCCGCGTTCGACTCGCCCATAGCGCGGACGTCGTTCCTACTTCATGACGTGTTCGGTGGATCTTCCGAGTAGTATCTTATTTTTGTCTTAGACTTATTATTTAAATGTAGTAATACAAATTGAAATTCTTCCAATTTGTCAAATTCAACTGGTGCATGGTGGTGAGATTATGCCTACCTACACAAAAGCGTTCTAATGCCTTGTTTCGTAACACATTTTTTGTCTTTATAACAGGTGAATGATACGCCAATGTCAAACATGTCACACGCGGAAGCTGTTGCGTTTCTACGCGCGTGCGGCGCTGAGGTGCGCCTGCGCCTATACCGCGATCACGCTGCGACGCCTCTGTCGCCGATGTCGCCAAAGGAAGAAATGCCGAACGATTCCGATACTCCGCTTCTAAATAAGCCTAAACCTCCTTTACGGTGAGTAATCATCATCATCAACTCAGTCAAATAACGCCTACTGCTAAGCATAGGCCCTAAGTATAGGCAATTATGTGCTTCCTGTAACATTCACCAGCATGTGCTGACCTGAATTGGAATTGTAAATGTCGTTAAAGGAGACTAAAGGAAAACTGTCAAAAGAATACGGACAGCAGCGTCTTCTCTTCGCTATGGGAGAAACTGCGACCGTCAACCCACCTGCCAACTAGAGCGATTATGGCAAAATCCGTCCTTTGGAGAAGCTTATATCAGTGGATCAATGTTAGCTGGACAGCATATTTAGGGTTTTTTTCTCTAAATTTTTTTTTATTTGGATTATTATTTGGTTATGTTGTAATAATGACTTTGTAATATTACCAATGAAAACCTTCAGACCCGAAGCAGTGTCAATGCTGTGCGACCTGGCCGCGCGAAGACTGACTCCAGACACAGTGGACGGGTCTCGCTCCCCCTGCCTCTCCCCCCGCAAATTCAGGAAACTCACTAAGGATAACAATCACTACGAGCAACCGAACGGTGCGTATTGCCCTCTCTTCTCTATGGAATGTTTCACTAACTCTATCTACACCGTAATAAACAGGATTTCACAATTTTTAAATAAAAAATATATATATTACTTAATTGTAACTAGTTTCCCTTGATTAAAACATTTGTTACTGCGGCATTGAAAACGGGTTATGTTTGCCACACAAAAAAAAAAACGGTTATTATTACCACATATTTACTACTAAGAGGATACTGTTATTATCTATCTAAAACTCTTCTTGGTGGATATTTTGAGCAACTTGATATTCGTGATAAATTCACTGGCAAAATTTTGTTGATCATGTCCCTCTTTATCGATTAGTAAAATTAAAATTATTTTATACAAAATGAATCTTCGGTTCTATATAAATGTTTTTAATCAAATAATTGGTAACCACATCTCAAATAAACCTATTCCATATGTCATAAATCAAAAATCAACCAAATAGCAGATTTAAACAGCCGATTTGTCAGGCATTAAGTTTTCAGCGTTCGAGGATTGTGCATTACCTGTTCCGAACCAAAATGTAATAGCAAAACTGAATTATGAGCAGTTCACGACATCAAAATGATCGGTAATCGGACTAATCGACTACAACTGGCGCAATATCAAATAATCGATAATGATAATTGTAGCAATGTTGTTCAGTTCGTAAATCGGGTAAACATCGATCTGAAGAAGAGATGTGAAATTTCTATGAACGTTTACTTTTTAGTCCTATTTGAGATGATATTACTACTTTTATCTTTCAATCAATTTTGGATGACTGCGATATTTTTACTCGTGAAGTTAGAAACAAAATATAGCTACTAGATACACAGTCCCATGCAAAAATGAACCTTCGAACTGTCCAAGTTAAAATTTAGGCAACTAATATCATTTTGTGTCATGCCTACCGAAAAGCAAGCTTACGCTCATGACTAAATTTCAAACGTTCAATGGGTACTCATATGGACTTTTTTCTGTAATTGATAATGACCATTTACTGTGGGACTTTAGGCCAAAAATCGGTACAATAATAACTACCTACATAATTTTGCGAAAGTTCGATAGAACTGAAGTCTGACTGGTCACCTAAATCTAACAAAGTACCTTTACGTTGCTTATAAACTCGAGACATACAAAATCTCAACTAAAAATACGTGAGCATTTTATTAAGTTTCTTATGAAATTGTTTACATTTTCGTTAAAACAGTTAGCTATACACAAATCCACTAATTGTCATGCTAATACAAAATTAACTATAGAGACAACTGATTCCTCTACACTACAAATGAGGACACTGTTACTGCCTTGCTTATGCATTACCTACTAACAATGTAACGACATAACTGCATGTCGTGTTAATTAACTAATCCACATAACAGCACGGTATTAAGCGAGCTAACGATAATATTGAGCCTGTATTAATTAATGTAAGAGACTTAATTAATCGCACACAAGTGAGACGACGCAGCTTGAAAACACTCACACGAACCGCGAACAGACATCGAGAGGCATCTGGTGCGATTACCTCGTACTGAAAGCAAACTAACGCTTTCAACCGTTCGATACAAAACATAGGTGTTATTGAAGTGAAACTTCTTTATCGGCGTTGGAAAAAATTTACCGTCACGAAAAAGTTTTCGGACCGTCACGAAAAAGTTTTCGGTTGCGCGTTACAGCGTCACATTTTTCGGTTACGCGCCATCTTTTTCTTGCCCCTACCACGGTTGGTTCAGACGATAGCAAAAAGGTAAAGTGAAATAATATTTAACCAATTTAACCAATTCAACCAATTTAACCAATTTAACCAATTTAACCAATTTAACCAATTTAACCAATATAACCAATTTAACCAATTTAACCAATTTAACCAATTTAACCAATTTAACTAATTTAACCAATTTAACCAATTTCTGGAAAGTTGCATGTAGATCATTTTTCGAAAAATAAGGCCATAAAGAAGTTTCACTTCTTACGTGGGTACACTAGTACACGCACAACTTTTTTTTATCATTTTGGGGTCTTTTGGTCACCTGATTCTGCCCCTCAAATACAAACTTTCTGTTAAAATAAAAGAAATACAGCCAGCGCTACTATCGGTTGTCTTAGAGAATTGTATTACTTTTGTAGATTTATATATTTGCCCAGCAGATAATTATTTTGGCTCTACCTCTAGAATCATCTCTTAAAAGAAATTTAATTACTTAATTAATGGAAGCTTAGACGTTGGCGGTAAATCAGTAAATGTGCGTCTAGAATCTGATTTCGACACTTGTGTACATACATTTAGCATACCTACTCTGTTAGGATCAGTAAAAGTATCTTTAAAATAAGACAGCTTATGAGGGTTGAAATTATTTATCGTGGAGTTCTAGGCTATGTACTGGTCTAGTAAGTCTCAGCACAGAAAAAAACTCGAACATGGACTAAGAGACCAAACTAAGAACGCTTTCGCACCGTAATATGCCTTCCGATATCTGTACGCGCCTAAGCGAGTTAGATGTTTCGCGCAGATGTTCCGTGCGCCAACAAATCGGTTGAGCTCACGGAACGTCCCAAAAGCACCGCAGAGACGAGGCCGCCGCAGCGAGCACACACTGTGACACTCGCCTGCCCCACTGCTCCACCTAGTAGAAAACAAAAACTAAGCCTGACAGGTGAGCAACGCTGTCGGCACGACGATCCCATCGCTTTACACCATAATCCGCAACGCGACTGACGGATCAAACCATACTAGGACTATGACCACACAACACACAGTAGCAAGTAGCACTAAGCATTTCCATGTTCTCGGGTCATCGCCTACAAGACAGCGCTAATTACGACTCTCGTTGTTACCTTATTCTATTTGCACTTTCGTTTGCATCCATGTCTGTCATTAATGTTCTATTCTGCACACAAATATCACGGTTGCATGACTGGTCCGTATGTTTCATGGCATCCCCATGCACTGTGACATCCCTTCACTGTGAAAGTTCTAGTGTCTCAGTCTATCTAAAATAGAATAGGTTCTTTAATTATTATTCCATTATTCTAAACTATACTTCAGTACCGAACTCTATATTCAATTAATATGCTTCACAAGGTTCACTGTGAACACGCAATTAACTTTCCAATTTTTGAAATCATTTTGCTGTTTCTAGGACATCTTTAAATGGATATTTATATGCAGAATGGGACTCGCACCTCGTTAGGCTCCAAATTGACGATACGCTCGTGAATTTCAGTACCGCCTCATGGCTACGAGTTGAATAACCTGGACAACGATACGCTAGACGCGCCTAACATCTACCAGGAGGAGATGAGTCGGCAGCGGTACCCTGAGCCGTCATTCCCAGTAGACTCTGATGAGCCGGTGTCGATGCCGGCTGAGCTATCGAGTGATGAGAGGTTCAAACACTCTAATCCAGCGTACCAGAGTGCTGTACTGCACACAACTTGCAGCGATGCAGATGGAAGCAAGGAAGATAGTGAGTACTGTGACCTTTTAAATCTTTAAAATCTCTGCCAAAAAGAGGTCTTTTATTTTTCTGTTCTAAAATCTTTTTTTTTTTGTCTTTTTGACCGGTATAGATGCTTTATTGGGTAATTTGATATGACAAGTCTGGTATGTTCATGTTTTTAAGATAAAAGTATGAAGTTTTTAAGATAATAAATCATGGGAAAAGTCATTGTTATTGTTTACGGCAATTTCAACAACTTGTAATTAAATAAACCTTTCTTAACTTTTTTTTAAAACTAAGAGATACATTCCCAAAACGATTGCCTAAAACTATCGCTAGAGTAGATTCGGTGGTCAAAAAGAACATGATCGGATGGAGTGACCTTGACTTCTATCTAAAAAATCATTTACTTTCTTTCGATCATTCATTACCTTAAGCCTTTACTGTCTTCATAAATACATTCACTTCCTTTCGGTCATTCATTTATCTCTTTATTCAGCTTCTATTCCTTTCTGCTCACTCGAACACTTCCTTTCATCTCATAGACAATGGTTTGAAGAAATGGAAAGGAGTCGCGTTGTCCCCAGATAACGACCGCAAGATGAAATTGGAGCAGCTTCCCCCTCCTAAGCAGAAGGAGTTTGAAGCAGTCCAGAAGGAGAATGTCAAACCAGAGCCACCAATCGATGAGACTAGCACAGAACCCACGGTAAGATCAAATAGTAAATTAAAGTAACGGCCTATAATCACCCGTTGCTGTGGCAACTTGTATTAAATAATGGAGGTTTTTGATCTGCATCGAAAGTTAAATTAAAAACCTAAACCACACGATCAAATAGAACCTTTTTTTTAATCACTCATCAATCAATGTATTGACTCTTGGTATGGCTGCTCGATATGTGAATTAATGTATTTGTGTCTTTCAATGAGCTTTAAGCTTGGATACATTTTTATTTATGAGACCACTAGCTGTAGCCCGCAACTTCGTACGCGTGCAATTGTGAATTAAAAACTACCTCACCGGAACTATACTCTTTGTGGGATGGAAAGTGCTTATGTGCTATTCTAGTTAAGATCCCTTCAGTCGTTTTGGCGTGCACGAGCAACAAGCTTTTATCTAAACTTAATTTTGTATTCACAATATTAGCAAGAGTGAGAAATAAGATAGGACATATGCAACAGATTGTTATAAGCGGCGATTGAAAGAGTAATGCCAGAAGCAAGCAATCAGAGTCTTACCCCAGTATTTATAAAGAAGTAATTACTTATTGCTTAAGAAAGTTATAACTTTAAGTGTTCATACCTAGTGCTTAAGTGAAAGAAATTGATCACCATTAATAGTCATATTATTTGGCTGAAAATGCTAACTTTTGGTAGTTATAACTTCTAGTCATTTCTTGATTAAGGCCTACAAATTGTCTCTCAAGTAATTACTTGTAGTCAAGTAATTAATTTTACTTGTAGTCAAGTAATTACTTTTACTTGTTTATAAATACGGGGGTTTAACAATCTGTAATCTGTATATATGTCTATGCTAAGTGTGCGCTTATAGTTCTCAAACATCTTTTGAGATTTAACTTTTTTATTTAATTTAAATATTTTTACTGTTCATCTTTAAAATAGATCGTAACCTATTCTCTAACATATCTTTTTTTTTGCAGATAGTAACAGTGGAACTGAACAGAGGGTGGAACAGTAGACTTGGGTTCAGCGTGCAGAGTCACCCCGATTCTGGACAGAGCTATATTTCAGCTGTGTACAACGATAGTGTTGCGGCCAGAGACGGGAGGCTAAGGCGTGGTGATGTCATATTACAGGTACCGGAGAATCTTTAATTTTATAACTGTTACTTTAACTTTGATAACTTGTAGTACCGGTTAGTATCAGTTTCGACCGATCAAAACCTCTTTCTCATAAATTGAACCGTCGAAAAGCGCGAAATAAGCTATCAATTTCGATTTCAATACAAATCCCTTTTGATTGCAACTGAAAAGTAATTTATGTATAATTTGTATTAAGATTTGTATCATACTGTCACTAGATACTAGTGTCTTATCTCCTACAAATGATACTTAGTGTAACCTTTTGTGCTTTCCGATTTTGGTCTTTAACGTAGTACAAACCCGAACTTAAATAAAACGTTTTGATTTCACGCTCAGTAGAGCTGAAAAACGCGAAGAACGAAAATGAATGAATAACTTTTCAACCTCAACGGATTTGTAAAAGAATATTTACATATAGCCGAGTTTGCTCACCACCTACCGTCATAAAACTTGTAAACACTTGTAATTGTGCAGTGACACGGGACACTACTAAAAGAAGAAAAGAGATGTCATAGTTTTCCAGAACGATAGATTCTACTCGTAAGGTCTAGTCACTAGAGTTGCTATTTCTGTAAAATTTCACATATCCAGTTTATATTGTTTGACATCGCTGTGAAAGTCTTTCTATTCGACCATGGATAAAAGTGTGTTTTTTTTAAATTAACGCTTATTTTTTGTGTGTTCGGATTCCTTTGTTCCATTTAAATTTAAAAAATTTAAAATAACTAGTATAAATTGTTTAATAAACTGTAACCCGATAGCGAAAATGCAATGATTTCAAAGCCACCCTGTATAAGTATTTGCTGTATTGTTTAAACATTTTTATACTCAGAATTTTGTCTTCTTTTATTTACACCTCACTAGTTATGACTATTAACTTTATTTTTCAAAATACCCTAATATTTTGTCGTAGAATTCACCATATAGCTTTTTAACAAAAGGTAGCTTATGTTACCCGGACTGTAATGTAGTGATCGGATTAGGTAGTGCAATTTAGGGTGAACGGACCTCATACATTATATTAGTACGGATACGCCCGCGCGAATGTGGGATTCGGAAATATCCTTTATAAATTAAATTTACTCTTAACTATTTCTTTGATAACAAAACATATTTTGTATTTTAGTAGTTGCTTTCATTATGCAAAAATTATACATTTTCTAAGAAATTTATGTAAGTTTAACTAATAAAAATATGGCGGCCAATTCAGCCGCGTAAAAATAGCATGACAACGTGAAATAACATTTTTAACGATATTAATCTTTAGTGTGACCAGCTTTTGTCGAAACTTTAATCCCGCCCGATAAGCATGTCCATGTTAAAATTTCGTCATGAAATACCGCAAAATTGCACTACTGATCCGATCATATGACGAATCGATTGCAATACCTCATTTACCAAAATCGGCTCAGTAGTTGAGCCGCAAATGTGGAACCCACATAAATACCTACATACATAATATATACATAGTCTGCTGAAATCATTGCCCTTCCTGATGGCTTTGCCGTAGTCGGTTAAAAAGAAGCAAGCAATCGTTCAATTATTGTGGACCAAGAATTGGTTACATACCATGAGTACATAAATGGTTATTACATTGATTAACTTATATTTTCAACAGAGTGTTTCATTTTATGTTTTTTTTTTTTAAATCAACTCCTATAAATAGGGTTGACAGGCTGGATAAAGAAATGTTTCGTCTTATAGCGGCACCAATTTTGAGTTTTCAAACAAGAATTCATCGACATGCACTGACTCAAAATTGGTCGCTTATCACACGCTTTTCGTCGGTAGATATTTGGGATTATTTTTAATTCAATTTAATAAAAACTCTGAAGTTTTATTTATTAATATAAAACCTGTCTTTTCAGGTGAACGATGAAAATGTGACTTCGATGAAGACACCAGAGGTGATAGATTTACTTCGAATACTGAGGGGATCTATCTGCATCACAGTACTGAGACCGCCTAACGCACAATAAAATGATTAATAGTAAATTTCATAGAGATGACTATGACATTTCACGGGTTAACGGAAGCCCAAAATACTTTTACATCGTTGGTGCGAGGTCAGCGATGGTGAAGAAAGTTGAGTTATCTCAAACAACAAATGGAAATCAAGTTTTTTTTTAACAGCTGGCAAAATAATGTTTATGTGGTGCATGCAAAGTGTAAAAATGTATCTAAGGAACGAAAATAGTCGATATTTTTACTAAAACCGTTTATATATCCGGCATCGCAATAATATGGATATGACAATAAAATTAATCTACATACAAAATTTTATTCATCGTCCGTTCTACTTTAAATTACAATACAAAAATACCTATTTGATGTAACTTATCTTTGAATTAGTTCAGTGTAAAAAAGATCATAATGTTCCTAATCGTAGCTAACAAAACACATCCCGGAAACCTTTCGTATTTTAAACGAGTTACCTAATTAAGTATATTTATGACGGAATTGATCTCTGTAGTAATCTCATAAAAGATGTGATCGAAATTAGTGTTAATGAAGTTAATGCCTCATAATATGTCTTGCCCGACCAAATACCGCAACGAAGTCAGTAAATAACTATTTTAGTATTATTTTTCTTGAAGTACATTAAATAAGTGTTTATTATGTTGCCTGAACTATATAGGGAGACAGGGAATTCGCCCAGACACATTATTATAGTATACTTACTTAAGTATAAGTATTATTTATCCCCACTTTGCTTCAGGTAATAATTTTCTCGGCCATTTCTGAATGTAATAATAAACTTAAAAAGTGTATAAGGCGCTCATATGTCTCACTTGTGAATGCGTAGACTGATGTTTGAATTAATCATCAAATGAACTTCGTATTCAGACACGTATGAAACATCTAGAGCCTTGCTTAGTGTATATGACGCCTCATATGATGAATCTCTGCATCTAAAAGACATGAGGAAATCTGAATATATATAACCCTAATATTATAGCAATTGTTTAGAATGGAAAGTAACGGTAACAAAGCCGCATGGCATTCGCTTATAATGTGATAAATAGCGGCATCTAGAATCCTCGTAGGAAAAAGACAAAGCAAAGGTAACAGTTGATATGTAATGTCAATCAATTAAACCGAGTTTGATGATCAAAATAAACAAGGCCTCATGGAGCTAACACAAACACTACTCTAATACTAGCACAGTACTAATAATGTAAAATATATGATTAATAAAAAGCACATCACACGTATATTGTAGAAAATTGTAATGAGAATCAGCATTCCACAAAACGATTCATGTACATAGTGTTAATTAAAGCAGCTGATATTCTGAAGAGCTACTTATACTTAATGATATATAGGCCGGGGAAAATTAAGTATTATGTTGCCATGTATCAAATATTAGGCAATGAGAATAAAATATATTTATTTTGTAAAACATGCTAGGTATAAATTTAATCTGCCTCTACTAATTCCTGCCTGAATGTCTATTTTTATTGAATTTTAGCCAGTCTCTTTCTTGTATTATTATGATCATTAACTTGATCAGCTAAACAGTAGGCCGAGACACATTTAAAATGTTAAAGATCTACCTATGTTCGTCGCCCTTTTACTACGGGGCATAATTTATTGATATAAATAAAATAAAAAAACCAGATACACAATCAGTGACAGTATCTGCCTGGCCTGAATAGTGAATAAAGGTAGAATTTTCATAAAAAGATATTTCATTAACTTGACGTCAAGCGGAAACACCCCAAACAGCATACAAACAAAATCCTCGTTTACGCTCTCAAAAAAGCTATCGAGTCAAACTCAGAATAGGCCATAGGCAATAAGTATTAACTAGGGTTGTCACTTGGTAAAAATATATTTCTATTACTTATTATACTATTTCATTCTATACTTTCTTTGAATGTTTGCAACCAAGGTAAAAGTGCACCCTTTACATTTTAGCATCAGCAAAATGGTTTCCGTCTCAGCAAATGACAAAGCTTACGCCTATGTCCTAGTAGGGTTCATTTTGTGAAACGTTTTTCAGTCGCACATTGTGTATCAAGTTGGTTACAAAACTGTATGTAAGTAAGGCCCCGTATTAAGAAAAATACCGAATCAACTAATTGGCTTCGAAAAATACTTTTGACGTGACAACGTCTTAAATTAGGTTGCGGCTGGGAGTCACTTATGAAAAAGTGTAACGCTCGGTAACGTTACGATGAGTCACCGAACGAGAGAGAGGCCCGCCGAATGCCTTGCGTCTCTCTCCCACTCAACTATGATCGGTCTGCCGCGCGCGCAGCACTAGAGAATTAGGCGCATTGAATCGGCGCATGCTTGTGTCTCTGTCTTTGTCTTTCTCGAACGTTCTTGGCGTTGGAAAAACAAGAAAGCGTCATAATACAAGTTCACACGTGTGGTTAAAGTATCGTCAGCTGTGTCTGTAGTGAAAAGACGTTGTCACGTAAAATCTTCGCCCGTAAAACCGACTTTGCAGGCAACCATTTTTTATTTTAATAAATGTTAAGTGCATTATTTTTATATCATGGCGTTGAAAATCTTATAAATTGTAATAAATCCGTAACCATGAAATGTATTTACTTATAGTTAATGATTTCTATAATAATATTTCATAGCCATAAAAATCTATTTTTAAAATCGGGAAGATGCAAACCCATTAATATGTAAATATAGCACTAGCTTAACGTAATGTTGTAAGTAATTGCGATCGTATATAACTTTTGTGATATGAATACCAGTACATGGCACAGACGGATAAACTTATTCTCATTGTTGATTCATAGTTATTAATTCGTTTGAGCTATAACTTTGGGTTTCTTTTTTGTAAACTGTCAATGTTAGTAAATATGACGAATTGACCATGCTGTACCTATCATGTCTATTGAAAGCACTTTTCAAATTATTCGGATATTCTAATCTTAAAGAATTGCCCCTGTTATTCATGAAGAAATATCTTTGCGATGACAAATTGCTCGCAAACGCAGTTGGTTTAATAGAAAAATGTGTACTGTACCCATCATTGCTGTGGTAACTTGAATTAAATCATGTAGTCCATTGCCCTGCAGTAGGATGGTAATGGGCTTATACTTTGCTTTTTTTAATCAATTCGTTCATTATCTCTCTACAAGAAGTGATCTGTCATTAATAATAAATGTACCTTATAAACAACGAAGGTACCACAAACAACCAGGCACGAAAAGATGTATAAGAGTATTTTTTTCTACATTGACTCGTCTGAGAATCGAATTTGGCCCTCACACCTGTCGAGCCTTTTAAAACCGGTGGCTTAACCGCTTGATTGCGCAAGCCAGTCGCGTAATGAAATAATTCTTAACAGACACAGCTATTATATCGATACACCTTATACATATACCATCGGTTAAAATATAAGAAACAAAATTAAATGTATGTAGGTATATACATTAAAAATTTTTTGTAAAACAAAAGAATATAAAGTGGTCATGTATTTAGATCCGTAATAAAATGTCACAGAACCTTAAAAGTAACATTTAATGTATGCTTGGCCTATGGTGCATAAATGGACCTAAGTCAAATCTTCCAAACTCCTATAAATTAAATATGACCTCCTATAAATTAAATATATTGAACCTAAATATTACTATAGCTATATTTCCTTATTATGTATAGGCACTGATATTAATTCTAGTCAAAACTAAATTTTAATTGAATTTATCACGGTTAGTCCTTGAGAAAAATTAATATGATTCATAAATAATGTATTTACGTTATATAAAGTACTGAGATTTCATCCCATCTGATATCTCAGATAAGTAATTTGTTATAACGTTTAAAGATTTTATCGACAAATCCACTGAATAAATCTATTTTATTAATTAGATAATACATTTTAAGATAGTGTTGATGAAAATGATCCTTACTGATAAATACCTAAACGAATCAAACAACTGATATTCTAAAATTATTGTGATTGATTATGTTAGTATAAGTAATATGTATTGTAAACTCTAGTAGATGTATAAAGATGGTTCTTAAGCGATATGGTTGTAGGTGCAATAGGCAGGCCCAGTTTTATTATTAATTTAAATACATTCGCTAAGCTACCTTGTACTGTTTTTCTTAAAAACTGTTGTACCATTCTAGATTAAAAATCGCGAAGAACATCAAGCGACTCTAAGCAACTGTTTAATTTAATGCCAACAATTTGAAAACCTTAACACCAATCTGTGCTTTCAATATTACTGGTATTAGATATAACAATCACCTTTTATTTTATATTCTAAAACTTTTTAATGGAAAGTAAAGAACTTAGATAACGATTTGAAAAAAATGCGAATTTATTTATTTATTTGTAAAATACCAGTCATTTTATTTAGTACCGGATTAGCCTATAAGTAAATTAAGCAATTCGGTATCACCACACCTTTCTTAAGTGGTATCCGAAACTGCAGTTAGTAAGTTTTCGATATTGGGCACTGTTCTTTCGTAATATTTCCTTGCAAACGTTCCGAAATGTCTGTACCTAAAAAACATGGTATAAACTCATCACCAATTAGTCTGAATCTGGCCCTGATTTTCATAAAATGTGATGAAACTGGCAAATGATATAGTGTGATGTGTGATGATTACTCTATCAAAGTACACCCTAGAGTTATCAATGGAAAATTGATTGTAAACATCACTTTTTAGCAACCTCTACAATCAACACCTTCCACCATACCTTCAATTACTTCAACCGATTTTCATCTTAAAAAGGAACGTGTAGAATCTATGATCAAGACGGTAGTAAGCGGGTGAGTGTACATAGAGTTAATAATAACGTTTATTCTCATCAATGAAAAAGATATTAATTCATAAACAATACATTAAAAAAACTACGAGTGTAATAGTTTCATAAAAACATTTAGCATTTTCGTATAAGTAGGTATGGAATAAAATGGTAATACCCATATTACTTTCATGAAAAGGTAAAATTAAATAAATATATGCAGAGCCTATCCAGAGTGGAATTATTATGTAACTAGTTGTTTAAACGAATTTGTTATTTAGAATGTGATTAAATTAGGGATCATAGTCATGCATATCCCGTAATTAAAAGAGTTAACGTGGGAGAGAAGTTATAATTACTAGTCGTTGCCCGCGGCTTCGTACGCGTGAAATGTTGAGTTTAAAAGTATCCCATAGGAGCAGTTTTTTTTTTCTGAATAAAAGGCCATCAAATTTAACCTATTTTAGCTGTAACAGTTTATAATCTATATCTTTGCCAAATTGTGCCCAGATCCGTTCCGCCGTTCTGGTTATATTTTCTACATCCAAAGTACGGTTCCCGTGGGCAATTTCTGGATTAACACTCCACTCGTATATATGCCGTCGTTGAATAGTTCCAATTGGGGGAAAAAGCAACTTATTACCCTACAAAACATATCTTTTTTCCATCCGTTAAACATTTTGTATACAGTCTATTTGTTATAATGTAACCATAGTACAAATACAATTAAACTTTGATCCTCAACATCGGAAAACTCAATGCAAAGTTTTAACAAGACCAGACAAATTCAATTTCACAGCATTTTTTTAACAATAGTCTTACCGGCAAACGGAATTCAAGAAAAAATATAGGTATTTGTTTGATTTGGACCTTTGCGTATAGGCTGTCCAGAATGAAAATGTGCCTCTGTCCAACCACTGAACAAGTGATCACTACGTTTTATGTCCAACATCCAAAAAATGTCTGCACGTCCCACTAAGAAATGTCAATATGTCAGCTTTGGAAAACTTGCGACAAGCAAAGTTTCTTTGTAACACTGTCAACACTGTGAGAAATAAAGGCCGGTATTGTTTTATGAGATATGTCTTTCTTCACATTATACAGAAATTCCGTTGCTGATCTTCCGTGTCATGTGTAATGAACATAAAATTTCGAAAATTCACAAAGATCAATTGCAAACTTTATCGGAGTAAAGTTCTTGGCGGATATTCCGCGTAGTTTACATATTTGCCTAATTGTATTTAATACAATGATATTTAAAAAGTAATAGATATGTTACATGCGCTCTCAATATGCGTCCCTAAAACGTCACAATTGTGACGTCTTTTAAAATCCGTCATAGAATATGGATGCCAAGGCGAAAGAGAAAGTAATTGTTCTTTTCACGAGTATGACAAGTACAAAATAAGAATTACGCATGTGTGCAGTTGTTTGCAAGCGGCACAGATATTTCGATAGTTTTGTAAGGGCATAACCTATCTATACTTTTTAAATATCATTGATTTAATATATTTAATTTTTATGAAGAGATGTATTATTTTTATGGTGCTCAATGTATGATTAGATAGTACCCATGTGCTTACTAGTCTAGCCTTCAACTGGGCCGTAGTCGGAAAAGTTATTTTTCGGAATACATTATGCGATAGTCATATGAAATGATGAAATGTACGATATACTTAAATATAATATGATTATGAATAAAAAATAATTATAATATAAATTACTTTTGTGTTTGTTTTACCCTGATTCCCTGCAATTTACTAAATAGCAGTTATAAGCTTGAAAACAGATGAACATTAGAATAACTGAGTATTTTTGAAAATGACTCCGCAACGCTACATCAAGTACCTAACTTTGGGTCTGTCCATTATTTACGTGAGGCCCAAAGTGGGAGGTCATAAATAGATAGATAAACTTTATTGCACTAAGCATAAGAGGGAAAAAATATTACAAACCAGAGAAATTTAGGCCTTATAGCAATCTCTACCAGACAAGTGAGGCTTTGTGTTTTTTTTGTTATGGCCACATTAAAAGAACAGCAGCACTCTTCTACATTCTTCTACGTGAGGCCCAAAGTGGGAGGTCATAAATAGATAGATAAACTTTATTGCACTAAGCATAAGAGGGAAAAAATATTACAAACCAGAGAAATTTAGGCCTTATAGCAATCTCTACCAGACAAGTGAAGCTTTGTGTTTTTTTTGTTATGGGCACATTAAAAGAACAGCAGCACTCTTCTACTTTCTTCTCTTTCTAATGTTGTCAGATTAGGAAGAGAAGTGCTGCTGTTTTTGTCAGATTACAGCTCTCGCTCGACTTATGGGGTCCCAGTACTTGGTTTCGAATGACGCTGTAGCGACACACGTTGTGGCGAAAAAATTTCAGCGTAGTACGCTGGAGCGAAAAATCATTGAAGCGAAACCCGGTCGAATGACACGACAGCGACAAACTTTGTGGCGAAAAATAATTGTATGCTAGTTTGAATTTCAAAAGGCTGAAAATAAAACACAAAGTCCAAGTCTCATTTTAATCAACAAAACGTTAATAATTGCTATCTGTAAGGTCTAAGCTTATAGTGATTATTAACAATAACACTAGTTTACAAAATAAAAATAAATATTTGGGTAAAAACGATTGATAATTTGTTTGTACTAAAAAAATATAATCTTTTGTTTTGTTCATTAAAATGAGACTTGGGCTTTGTGTTTTATTTTCAGCCTTTTGAAATTAAAACTAGCATACAATTATTTTTCGCCACAAAGTTTGTCGCTGTCGTGGGTTTCGCTCCAATGATTTTTCGCTCCAGCGTACTACGCTGAAATTTTTTCGCCACAACTTATGTCGCTACAGCGTCATTCGAAACCAAGTACTGGACCCCGACTTATGTATGATAAAGTGAGTTTAGGGCTTTATGAATTTGTGTGGTGTGTGCCATTGAATGAATAGCACATTCTCCTACGGGTGAGCGACTTATGGACTACTGTTAGAAAGACTGGCGTCTTTTCTCTGCCTTTGGTCAAACTGCGATCTCCAACCTTTAAAGAACCCACAGTCAAGCCAACTTGTCGGCCTTGTGGGTATTACCCAAAAACAAGTGAATGTCGAAAGAATCAGTTTTTTCGACATACATTGGTTTTTGGGAAATAAAACATCGGTGTAAAACTACGACGAATCAAATTATTCTACTGTGTTCTATCAATCTCAAAAATATCTCTATTATTGACAGCCAATCTTTACCTCGGTGCAACCACAAGGAACAAAACAGTGGTTAAAATATCCCTACAAAGGCATGTGAAATGATTTGTTTCATGCCTAATATTAGGTACATGTTAATAATGGTCTTCATGAAATTTTATAAGGTGCTGTTAGTCATCATTGTAACCAACGTTGAACTGAGAACTCCTATGATCACTTGTAACAGGTTATGCATGCAAAAATTGCAAGTATGGAAACCAATAAGCGTGACTGAACAACGGTGAGTGCGTATGGACACCGCGCCATCGATCCATGGCGTCGACTCTACAGCCATAATAGAAGCAGGTAAAGAATGGTTAGTTTATACAATTATATACAATTTTATATTTAAAATCTTTGTCTAGTAGTTTTAATACCGGGTGAAGATCATGGGGTCCCGGGATCGATCCCCGGCAACAATAGATTGCGAATTTTCGAACCTTTCTCTGGTTTGTGATCACCAACCTGCACTTGGCAAGCGTGGTAATCATGGCTGTACCTTGAATGTTCTGTAGGTACTACTAACTTAAATTCAATGATGGAGGCCTTTGCCCTGCTGTGGAATGGGTATTAATGTAATATATAATAATATATTACATTAATGTTCGCAGTACTGTATTTTGACGACCCCCGTGGCTTACGCACAGGTTGTTAAGGTGACGCTTGCTCCGAGGTCTGTTGCTGTGTAGTTCACGGCGTCTTATGACAATCAAGCTGTTGAAGCTTCTTATATTGCTTTACGATATTCAACGAATCGTTATCTTCCTCTAATAAGCGATTATATACTTTACCTTTTTTTGTGTCTGGCATAAAAACAACTCTACGTGGTTTGACATGGCTAAATGAAGTCCAAAATTTACCTTTGGAAGCTTACCATATGTGTTTCTCTTGGAGCACAATGCACGTAGTCAGAACCTGTCTAAATGTATTTTGACGTGTACAGACAGACAACCAACAACATAACTGAAACCCTACAAAAAAAAACGACTATTTTTTTGTTCAAAATATTTACTAGACTTTATCTGATACAATTATTGGCACCACTAAGTGTATGTCAATGAGTCTTATTTACACACTTTATTTGATATTTTAGCAACTTAATTGAACTTATAATATCAGTATATAAAATTGAAAAATTTTGTCTCAGGCGGGACTCGAACCCGCATCTCCTCGCATGCCGAGCGGCGCCATACCATTAGGCCACCGAGACACTGCGACACTGCGCGAATTTTTCAAGCATATTCTTACGCTGTAAGCCAGCGTTGTTTCATCAAATGTTAGGAGTTTGCACCCTTAACACCCGAAAGAAACATCTTTGCAGATGTTTTACAGTCAGTTAAGATGAAACAGCTATTTATATACTTTATTTGATATTTTAGCAACTTAATTGCACTTATAATATCAGTATATAAACTTGAAAATTTTTGTCTCAGGCGGGACTCGAACCCGCATCTCCTCGCATGCCCGCCCGGCATATTTTCAATTAGATACATAATTAAACGAATGTGTTTTCTTATCTCCACTTAGTAACTTATAATCTTCCAAAAAATCAAAACATCACAAAAACTTTCTTTCGTTGTCCGATTTGTGCTCGCTGTAATTGTCAGCCCACTTTTACGCTACTACTTACCCGTCTTTAAATTAAAGTAACCGTTACATACAAATGAAGGTGTTTGTACTAGAGTGACCAATTGTCTACGATTTGAAGGGGATTCTAAAACAGTTATGCACAGGACACTAAAAGACGAAGACCTACTTGGCTTCTTATTTTTGTAAATTAATCTTATCATCTTATCTATAGGGAAGTTATTGTGATGGTGTGGTGGTATTTTTATAATCAGGTTAGGTGCTGATACAAACGATGCCTTTATAACAATTTTTTAAAGTAGTTGGCTAAGATACATTTTCTAGAATAGTCAGGCAACGACTGAATACTCGTATTAGTTAAATACAGTGGACTGTGTGTGTGTTTTTCCTGTCAAAACTCATTTAAATTACAAAAAAGATTTACCAGTGTTGAGTGTGATGTGCTGTCGTCTGTACATTCGTTATTATTTAATATTTTTTTATTTCAAACTGACTGTCCGTCTCGGCTTTGCAAGGGTTTACCAATGAAAATAATGTAAGAAACGGTTTAATTTTAATTATGTATATGACCATTTTATTACTCAATATACACATATTAATTTTTAAAACAGTTTTTTCTTTCAGTTATTCCTTACCATTCCGAATATAACAAAAAAATATATCAAATTCGGTGCAGTCGATTAGAATTCGGTGCAGTTCATTTTTATTTATATTTATAAATGAGGATGAACAGTCGTCCAACAAAGGTCGTAATATCCTAATAAGCAACATGCATGAATGGTTACCTTAGCATAAGACTTGTGGCATATGGTCGTCACAGTCTATGGCACAGTCCGACGTCGGGGTTGGCTGGCGCTGCAAATATTAACACTGAATCATGATACCAACGAACTTTGTTACTACTCTTTTGTTTTCACGTTTGAGTAAGCTTTACGAGAACTAGAATAGCGGAAAGTCTTTAAACAAACGCGAGGGAAAATGTCTTTCATTTAACAAGTTGAAAGACATCTAGATCATTGCAATTCGATTATGCATCCTGTATGAAATTAAAACGAAAATTTCAATTTGAAAGCAGAACTATCATCTTCCTTAATGATGATAACGAATCCTTTTAAGATCCGATAATTATATTTGATCATATAATTAACGTTTTCATCTGTTATATTTGAACCTCATGTGACTTTTTATTGTATTGTTGACTTGTTTAGTATTATATCTAAGTCCTAGGAAGTTTTTCTAAAATATTTTATTACGTAACTTACTTGATTTACATAAATTTACTTGTGTCATTACAAATTAAATGACGTAGGTATTCCCATTTCTGCAGCACTGTGTCTCTTACTCTACATTTTACGTGCTCAAATTTTTATCAGAATATAGAAAAACACACCCCGAATACAAACATTACAAACTGCATATTGCGTCTACTGTCCACTTTGTTATGTAAAATGATCGCCGAGTTATGGGGGGTGCGAATGACAGTAACAATCCACTATTCAGTCGCGAGTCGGGACCTAACCGCGGGCCGCGACACACCTGTCGAGCTAACTCTACTGGGTAAACCGCAACGGACGCAGGAAGTGCAGTGACTGTTGAGCGAATTTTGAATTTCGAACCATTCAGTGTTTAGTGTGTAACTTTGGCAATTTGTTTGGTGCGGTGACATTGGTTCTTTTATGGTAAGTTAATATTATTTTTAATGTTTTGTGCCTGTGTACAAGTTTTTCCACGTGAAGTAAAGCTTGTTTTTGTTAAATTTAACAAAAATACATACTATACTAATATTATAAAGCTGAAGAGTTTGTTTGTTTGTTTGTTTAAACGCGCTAATCTCCGGAAGTACTGGTTCGAAATGAAAAATTATTTTTGTGTTGGATAGTCCATTAATCGAGGAAGGCTTTAGGCTATATAACATCACGCTGAGACCAATAGGAGCGAAGCATCAGTGAAAAATGTTGTAAAAACGGGAAAAAATATTGATATTAATTGCGATTATATAAACAGAAATTGTCGCGGACGAAGTCGCGGGCAACAGCTAGTCATTCATATAATTGAATTAGGTGTTTTAAAATTTAAAATTAATATTTACTTTATACTACGAGCTTTTGATTACTTATTAATGTAAAATTTCTTTATCTTTTGTGAATTCGATTACCTCAACAAAGTCTAGAAAACTTCTTTGTTTAATTACTCGTACCTATTCTTTTTTGTGTAATGAAATGTTTTAATGTTGAAACTTATAATAGTTACCCTAAATATATAGAATTATTGTATCAGCTCCCACGTTCGTCAAGCTTTTATCTCACCTTTCAAATAACACTCAAATCAAGGGCCATGACTGATTCATCGTTAACAATAACACTGCGAATTGATATTCAAATGGTAGTATTTCTCAAACTTTGAGACCGCGACTCAATCAATGCACAATATAATAAAATAAAAGATGATTTGTATGTCTTAGTTTTCAAACTACTTTCATTATATGTTTTTTTAATCAACCTATATCATCCCACTGCTGAGCAAAGGTCTCCTCAAACTCCGTCACTGGTCTCCATCCATCGCCAACGACTCCCATTCCCCCGTCAGCCGGATCAAATCGTCTCAGGTACCCATCGTGTTGCGAATTGAGCCCACCTTGCATTCTACTGTATTGATTAAATTTAAAAAAAAAAAACATTACAATTTAAATAATAGGGGTTAAAGTATGAAATTGCCATTTTGTATGGACGAAATCGAGAAAAGTCATTTTTTCATACTAACAATTTTTTAGTTTTTTTAAAAAAGCCTGAATCGTTTTCGATGCAATTAAAGGTGAAAGTTAGATGGTTATAAAACTACGCATTATAATATTTAAATTTCTGAAAATCAAAGTATATAATACAAATATACTTAATTGAAGCAAGAAGGTCAGCTGACACATTGTAAGGGGTCTTTTCAACGACTTCCTTTGAAGTAATAGGCACTAGTATTGCATTTTTTTGTAGTCAAAAGTTACTTTATTTAGTTTTTGATACAATACAAAAAGAATTACGCAATAATATGACTATACTTAAGAGCTATAAACAAAATAAAAAGTGGGAAAATAATCGGCAATTTCATACTTTAACCCCTATTATTTATAAACAAGTAACTACGTACGCCCCACTGGTCTAGTAGTTTAAATACCGGGCCAAGATCTCGGGGTCCCTGGTTCAATTTTTGTTTTCCCGATCCGGGAATTGATCCCCGGATCGGGCAAACAAAGTTTCAACAAAGTGTTTGTGATCACCAACCCGCATTTGGAAAGCGTGGTGACAGTTCCCATTATTGCTGTGATAACTTGAATTCAATGATGTAGGCCTTTTCCTTGCAGTGGGATGATTATAGGCTGTTACTTTACTTTACTTTAAACAAATACTTACAATACAATTAACCGACTTTTGCTTGAGCTTTACACTATTGAATGCTATAGTGGCAGTATTGTATTGAGGGCAGTGTCGTTTGGTGCCTGCACTGCCGGCTCATTAATGAAAAATAGCACCCCCTCTGTCATAAGAGCGTAGGCTCTTATCTTATTTAGTAGTAAAGGAGTAAGTACCACTAGAAAAAGACGTGTACGTCTCCTGTCCCACTCCGCCTGCCAAGCATGACAAAATCCTCCTTTAGGAGAGATCTGTGTCCAACAGAGGACTGATATAGGCTGTTGATGATAACATACACTTTTGAATAGAAAATCATCAAATTCGGTCGTCCCTCTTTAGAGGAATACGTACAATGGTCACACACAGAAATTACCTTATACACGTCAAAATAGAAGCTTCTCTATTCGTCGGTTAAGAATATTGAACTATTGACACTACTTTCGTTGTTGCCCGTCCGAACATTGATGAACGAACTTCGGCGAGCGCGTAGCCATACAAATTAGCCGAACAAGTAGATCGTGACTGATTGCGATTTATGGGTCAAACAAATTTTACTTTTAGGTTCATTAACGTTTGTTTTTGACCTAAGAAAGTATATAGTTGACAAAAATTTTACGTCTCTGAAAGCGTTATTTCAATTGGAATTCGGTTCTAAACTATCATATGTTTATTCTGGCCTAGTTTATCTTGCCCGCGATTTCCTATGTGTTGAATCTTGAAATTGAACTTTCCATAGGACCGAAAATTTTTAGGAAAAAGTAGTATTTGCGCTTTTCCTGTATGTAATCTACCTCCGTTTTAAAGGAGACAGCCGACGCTTCATTGTCACGATTGAGTAACCAAAATCCATCAAGTCTTTAGTACCTATTTATAATATATATAACATAGTAATTAATAGGATACTTACTTACTCTTGAAAAAAAGCGGATTCCTTACTGATGTGCGGTCGCCATTCCAGAACCTTTCCGCCCCAACGGCCATCAGTTCTTCTTACTATAATATATTCCACATATTATAATATGATGATGACGGTTATCTAAGTTCTTCTACTTTTGATGCAAGCAATGCTCTCTCCCATATTGAGACTTCCATATTAAGTTTTGGAGAAGTGCGACCACAAACACCGTGACACGAGGTTTTTTATACTCTAAATAATATGACGAGTATTATATTTAGATGACAATGACTGTAAAGACGTGTTTGGTCAAGAAACGCACCATGAAAGAACAAATTACTTGTTTTCGTTAAAATACAAAACACCACGTAACACTGTAAAGCAAACTTTTGATTTGTAATCAGTTCCCATAATTGTATTGTACGAATCTACGCTTATCCATCAATCTGTGAAGTCTTGTCATTTCTTTATAATTGGCTCTTTATGAAAACGGCTTTGCAATTTGTATTGCAAATACTTTTTGGATGGGGCAACTGTAAATCCAAATGAAGGTTTTTGTTGTATGTAGAACTACCAACCAAAAGTTCTACGAACCGTTTTCGGGATTTTAAGATTCGGGTAACAAAAATTCGAGATTTCAATAGGTTACCGGAGAACATCCATAGAAAGTCAAAATTTTAATAAAATCTATACAGCCTTGGTGGGACTTACTTGTTTACTTCTTTTTAATCAACAAAAAAAGAGGAGATATATGACCGTTGTAAAGTACCGGCCTTAATCATCCCAATGCAGGGCAGGCCTCCATCATTGAAATCAAGTTACCATACCAATGATAAGTGCAGGCATAATCACCACACTTACCAAATGCGTGTTGGTGATCACAAACCCGAGCAATGTTCGAAAACTCGAAACTTTTTGTTGCTCGACCCGGGGATCGAACTTGGGACCCCGAGATCTTGGCCCGGTATGTCAACCACTAAACCAACGTATCGTTGATACATAACTTTTTACAGATAGACATGAAATGGACCAATTCTGATTACCTACTTTTTTTTGGTTTGGTGGGTTCTTCGATATAGCTCAAGGTGAATTACATTTAAATTTTGAAAAAGGAAACACAGATTGTATTAACAGAGGGTTGACAGACTTTAGAAATTGAAAACATCAAACATTATTTCCCAAAAATAGTATAAGAAAAATTATTGACAATTATCAATTGACAATACTGTAACCTAATTTTGTAGTCTAGTATCAAGAGAGTTTAATTCAAAAGAATCTTCTATCATAATCATTTAAATAAAACTTAATAGAGCACAGAAATGACGATTTAAATGAGACAACATTAGTACAACACCAAATATAAACTATTTATAATCGAACAGATATTCCATTTATATGTTAACCTTGGTTAAGAATCTAAGTATTTATAGATTTTTTAATAGTGTATTTTTATTTACCAGATCGATTAGACGATATTATCAAAAAACATCTTAGAAATCTATCAATACGATTGTCAAGATCTCGTAGAAAGAAATCGTGGGACCTCTTACATAGTTAGAACAATGGCAGATGGGATGATTGGTATCACACTAGAAATCGGATTGGTGTCAGCTCATACACATTGTGCAATTAACCCTGACGATAATGGAGATTATGAGAATTTCCTTAATGTATTATTAGACCTATATTTTCCCCTAGTAAAAGGTTACAAGTAAAATACAAAAAGTATCCACACTCTTTTGACAAAATCATATCCCTCGATCGTGAGTTATTCCAGACACAATTGAAATCAATTGTTATCGTGGCACCCGAGTGCCTCCTGGGGGTTGAGGGATTATTTGAAGACCTGGGGCATTACTCTGCGACTCGATTCCGTCTGTCTCTCTTGCTCATAATATCTATGTCTCAAGTTAAGTGAAAGAGATAGCTCAGTTTAAGCATCGAGTAGTAGCTCTACTACTCGAAGCTTAAACTGAGCTCTGCTTAAACAGAACACAAAAAATTTTACTTCTAGTTTTGTCCACACAAGTTACTGGAGATTCTAAGTGTCCTGAGTGACATCGAGAAAGGAATGGTATGGGGCCTTCATTTTACTTCTTTTTAGTGAAAAATAACTGTCATCTTTTATTAAAAATATCCTTGGACTGAACCCAAGCAGTAATGATATTTACCTGATATCAGCGTAAACGGAGCAAGTTAAATTGTATTTAGAAAGAAGAAAGGTGAGCTCAAGTATCGCTATTCTGTACGCCAACCTTTGGATGGTACCTTCACCAGATTTTTGACCCATTATAAAACATTTTTTTATCATGTGTATTGTGTATGGGAAGATAAAGACGTGAATTTCCTTCATTTTCATCAGGTTTTTTTTTTTCTTATTTATGGTAAGTTTTTGTCACAATTCTTGACAAAAATAACAAATTTATACGTTATTTTTAAGTTCCAGTAATTAATTAAATTTAAAAAGGGTTAACCTTATCATGTCAAGCACCATTAAAGAAGCTTTTGCCGTCACCCTTAAAAAGGTTTAATTTGGTGAGGTACAAAACTATCGCGCGTCCGCAATAAATTTTGTTTTATAATTAACCAATGCTATTTCTTTTTATTGACTTTCACATAACTGAACCCTACAAGATTTTATAAAATAACTTACAAATCTTGAGCACAATTTGAAAACAGTTTCATGTTTTTACAATACAAACAATAAATCAACAAAATACGTGCGGCTTTAAAGATTGTGTCAAAAAAAAATACCAGAGACAAACGCCAAGAAATGCTACGAGAACTGTAGATTAGAGGTAGGTACTTAAATTTCTTATCCGTTATCCAATTTAAAATATATTTGTAAGTATAAAGAGAAAAAGTTTTAGAATTGAATATTTTGTCGAACGATCTAAAAAACTATCAGACCGCCATCTACTTTCACTGTTTGTTTATGGAAAATGGTGTGAAACAGATCTAACTGTTGTTCAGGTTGAGTGCTAAGAAAACATTAACGGCCGGTTCCAATAATCTATCTATCGCTACTTTTGACATATCGGAGATAGGAATCATTTCTATCTCTGATTTTGCCGTCCAGAGAAACAAAGACAGAAGTAGTTTTCTATCTCTGATATGCCAAAACTGAAGATAGATAGGTTATTGGAACTGGCCGTAAGTGCAGAACGTAATAGCTTATCAAACTGCCACATAACGTCAAATTTTCTCTATGAAAATTGATGTTTACTTTTTATCTTTGCTTTGAATCATAAATTAAAATTTAATGAATAATGATTAAAACTTTGCACAGTCACAAATTTTACATGGAAGACAAACTAAACATATACAACTATAAAAAATAAAATAAAATATCAATTTTCGCTACACAATAAGCCACCAGACCCGAAACAATAAAGAAAATGTTTTTTTTACTATATTGACCCGATCGAGTATCGAACCCGGGACCTAAGAACTGGCATCAACTTGAAAACCGTTAGGTACTTACAATTTCTTTTTTTTCTACATTGACCCGATCGAGAGTCGAACGCGGGACCTAAGAACTGGCAACTCTTTGAAAACCGTTAGGTATACTTACAATTTTTCATCAACTTGTCCAAGCACAAAGTTATGCTGTTCGGGCTGTACACAGATTTTTGCAAAATTTAACAACATGACCAATAAGCTAAACACTAGTCGACGAAGAAAAAGAAAATCGTTTATATTTGGCCAAGACGTCTCGTAACTCGTAACAATTCATAAAAACATGCAAACGAATTGATTATCTCCTTCTTTTTGATTTAAGTAGGTAACAATAAAAAATAAAGTCTGACAAATAGTTCGGTCATTTGCTACAATTGCATAATAGAATAGAATGGAAAGCACTCGTATCAAAAAAGCAACTTTAAATTACTTGCGTGCGCGCAACTGATTGACCCCCGTTAAGTCTTAAAAGGTTGGATAACTCTTTACGTCATAACATGACAAAGAGTTAACACAATAAAATACTTGTACTTTCCTACAATTGTTAAAAATTTTATTCACTTTTCTCACATTTCTGTACTAAATAAGTGAGACGTATACAGGCCGAAGAAAAGAAATGTATTTTTTTATTGCCGACTAATTTACAGCTGTAAAGAGTCCATTATATTACCCCTAGATAATTATCTTATTCTGTCTACTTGTACCTTTTCATTCACTAGTAATGACACTAAAAAGGTCTGTTATTAGTGTGATCTGAATTCCCATTTGCTCTTTATACCCTCATTCGAAATCCAGGATCACCACCATCCTCCAGCAGTAACACAGTTTACTGCTGGATATTCCTCTTCATAGGGAGGTTTTGGTCCTAATAAACTACACCTCAAAAGAGGATTGACTGGAGATAGCAGCTTAGCCTATGATGGATCGAACGCTGCTACCCATCTTCTTCTGGCCGTACCTACTCCTTTAGTCGGCTCTTACTATTCCCACAGGACGAATGGGGGTGATGATATCATATTGTGCACTACACAAGACACGTCTTGCATACTTAGTATAAGAGTAACGACCTATAGGCCACCGTCACTGTATTCAAGTTACCACACCAGTGATGGGTGTACAGGTATAATCACTACGCTTCCGAAATGCGGGCTGGTGATTACAAACCCGAGCAATGTTCGAAAATACAAAACCTGAGACCGACCAACCCTGAGATCTTAACGAGTAGCCCGGTACTTAAATCACTAGATGAACTTACTTGTATACTTATTTTAACTTAATTTCAATTCATTTATTTCTCATCTCGTAAAAGCTCTATTGCCTCAAGATTTTACCAAGATACCAATAAAAAAGAACCTAAAATGTATTGTATAGCCATCGCACCGGATATGTTTACAGGATGAGTGGTTTTATCCAGGGGCGCACGGTCGGGTGCCCGACACGGTGTCTGGGCCTGCGCAGGTAACTCGGGTAAATGAACCATCATAGCACAGACCACAGTGACACAGTAAATTACGTCATTAGGGAATAAGTTACGTTAGTTTGGAGAAAATGTTTAAAGTGCTTTGTATGTATTGATGTTAAATAAAATAAAATTATTAAATACACAATACCACTGAACATGTGGGTGCTTTTTTACTTTATATGCATAGATCTTTCAGACATGTCAGTAAGGTTGACTTGGCGTTGCGGTGGGTACCTATGACTCATAACATTAAACATTTTTGTGTGGGACAATCTACCTATCTAATTCTTATGTATTTTATCGATATTTTCATGTTAAAAAAGAGGTTACATTAGAAAAATACTCCGAGTTGTGGAGATAAGGAAGCTCTTTGATTGAGATGCTTTCGAAGATTATAAATAAAACTTTTTTTTATTTAACATACTTCTTAAGTATTACCGCTAAACTTGCAGAACGAACAACTAAATAGAAATAGTAATACTATAATAACGGTTTCGAATAGTAAGACATGGCTCTACACAAATTCATTAACTAGAACTGATACTGATACAAATCAATGATTAAAACTTTAATGTGACTAGTAGCGAAAAAATATTAAAATATTTACTTCCTTTCTGCTAAATGACCAATCAGCTGTTACGATTTGTATTAGATAGTGGAAAAAGTCTTCCTTCAAAGTCTTCAGTCTTCAGAAAAGGTAGAAGAAATAAATAAACGACATAAGTTCATAATTTATTTTCTGTCAAAGTCCCATCATAAGTAATTTTGTTCTATTAGGTCTAAATCTGTTTATTATAATACTTTTGTAGCTAGAAAGTTTGTACCTGTGGTTTTTACAACCTAACTTAAGCGTAGCGTGACGTCCGTAAGACAAGGGATTTCTGGCTTCTAGTTTATTCAGTATTGTTGGTTATTTATGCAAAGTTAAATTTTTGACATGTAGTGTCTATTTATTTTGCACTAGCTGTTGCCCGCGACTTCGTCCGCGTGAAATGATATGAATAATTTTCCCCGTATTCGCAACATTTTTCACTGCTGCTTAGCACCTTTTGGTCGCAGTGTGATGTTATAATAATATAACCTCAAGTCTTTCTCGATAAATTGACTATCCAACACAAAAAGAATTTTTCAAATCGAACCAGGTTTTCCTGATATTAGCGCGTTCAAACAAACAAACAAACAAACAAACTTTTCAGTTTTATAATATTAGTACCTATAGATTTGATATTAGACAGCTGAAAGGTCCCAGGTAGCAAAAGTCAGCGTAGTATAAAGTTACTCGTGGGTAACAAACAATAAAAATATAGAAGTGGTTCGTTTTTCTTTCTGTTGATTACCTAGCCAGAAGACAATACACATTGTGTACTTTTCATCATCATCATCTGTGATCATGTGTCCACAGCTGAAAATAATGGCCTAACCTTGGAGTCACAGATTTAGCTAATGGTGTAGAGTCGCTGTTGCCTTCTTAAATTAGCACGCTTAGTCGCCTATAAGGGTACATAAAACTACTGGAGTTCATCAGTTACCACACACGGAGCACTTAATATTATTATTTAATAATAAATTATAACAACAAACCCACTATAGCATTATTTAAAACTATGTAACAATAAAAAACTCTGAGTTATATTTTTAATAAAAAAATCTGGAACCTGCCTTATGTTTTTTAATGGCTTGTCTCCAAAGTTTTTTTAATCTAGGTACTTTAAATTTTGACAAGGTCCTTCTTATTGTTGACTTAAGGAGTGATCCTTAAGTTTAACCTAGTGTGGCGTTAGCCAACGCCTTTTACGGTATAATATCGTTACGTAAACTCAAGTATGCTAACTCCAGCACAGGAAGATTTTCGACTGCATATGGTTACTGTGAAGCGAAACCGACTTTCCATTGTTAGGAAATGTGGGAAATGTCATGAATGAATCACTCGTGAAAATGCGTACACCAATTGGACCGTTTGTATATACATCGACAGTATAAATGATCGACC
This sequence comes from Anania crocealis, assembly GCA_949315895.1. NCBI lineage: Eukaryota > Metazoa > Arthropoda > Insecta > Lepidoptera > Crambidae > Anania > Anania crocealis. The sequence goes on from OX438856.1 coordinate 8,872,801, forward strand.
ATTACTTTTGTTGTTAGCCCAGTCATACATTTTTATTTCATATTCTATTGCAAAGTTACTTATGTGTAATGTTTTTATAGAGATAAAAGTTTAGAGTCAATTTGTTCAGGTGATTATTTACGGTCTTCCTTGTGAGCGTTTCTACGAGTAAGTAGAATGAACGTCGTTTCTACTTCCAGCACCTATGTTCTCCATCGCGACCTCTCTTATCTATAGGTGACAATATGGCTATGATTCATACTTTAAGCCTCAGGCTTAACACTTATCTCATGGTGAGATGAGTTCTAAGCTAAGGCTAATTGACGATGATCATCATCAATTAAAATCTATCTTCCAAAAAAAATTACAAGAAATTACCAAAAAACATTAAGTTTGCATCAACACAAATTACACAAAGGAAGCCTTTTCAGTCAAAGCCTTTTTTATGAACTTCTTACTTCAGTCTCCTATTGAAGTGAAAAAGTTTTTCTGCCCTATACATTTAATGAATAAAAAAGGTACCGTCTACTCTAAAAGTATGTAATAGATTCAGGAAATGAAGCTCAAGCACAAATGAAAGTAGAAACCCAAAGGGCTAATTCACACGAAGGCGTCGGTAATATGTAACTGTGTAAGGAAGCATGCCCCATAATTATCAAAGATGGCTAGCTCCGGATTGCTGAGCGCAAAAACTTGCTCACCTGTTTTGTCTTTGACGGACTTCTGATAGCTGTTTCCATTGCTGTAGGTCACGATAATATTAAAAAATAGTGTGATTTAATTTAATATTTTGTTACATGTCTACAATAGAACATGACATATTTTTTTAATTTGAAAACATGCAATGCCACTTCTTTATTTGCGTGATTCATTAATATATATTATCTCTGCCTCACTTACCATTCTTTTTTACAATTATTTAGGAAATTAGATAAAGTAAATTCACATTAAGTTATTTTTAATGTTCCTCATGCAAATTAATTTCTAGTTATTTTGCCATTTAAGCCTCGTTTCTTAAATATCACAGAATATTATACATGTAAAATTTTCTGAAATGACTCGCTAATTATTATTTACTACCAAAAAACTGTATTACTAGCTCAAAACAATAATACAGAACAGAATTAAATTAGTACATGAAGAAGTCTTGGTTTTTTTTCATATTTTTTTTATAAATTTATGATGAATTGCGCAATGGACACAAGCGGGCCAATTTCCATCGTTAGGTGGCCAAGTCAATTCCGTTTGCTTGTTTGATATGATAGCACTAAATTACTTACTATAAACGTAACAATTGACTAGACCTATCATTATAAATATATTTGTGGAGCACTCATCGCGTCGGTGCGAAAGTAAAAGAGATTGTCAAAGAAAAATACATAGAAAGACATAATGAGATAAGAAAAATAAAATTACATAAGGTTTCATTCATTTTGCCTATTGAATTTTTTTGTTTCATATTTAATCCTACATGAAATGAGTAATTTTTTTTTAATTCATAGAAAATAATTCTTCTGGTCGTGTTTTCTTCAATTTCATTACAGTGTTGTGAACTTCGTAACTTGTTTTTAAATTTATTGTCAGACAAAATGTCTGTAATCATTCTTGCAAAACTGTAATAGTAAAACAAAATTATTTCGTAATGCTGCTTCTTTATTGTATTTATTACTGTATTACTGATTGGTCTCAGTTGTTGTTTCTTTGCCCACGAGAACTTTGATGCAATTTCGCAGATAGTCACAATGTTCCGGTTGATCGGGAAATCATGCAAAATATATCATCGCTTATGTTCTAACACCGCGAAAGTCATATTATGACCAAATAACGTTACGCATATCATTTGATAGGGAATCGCGAGCGAGACGCATCGTTTGACTAATAAAATACGAGCGTTTGAGCCAATGGTGATTCAAAAAATAAAAACACCGCGTGTGTCAGTGTTGTGCGATTATGGCATTTAGTTGTATTTTAACTACGATATAGTTAAAATATAGGTCTCTCCAAAACTAGGCGACAGAGACGCTACCTATCTTCTTTTGTAAGATCTCCTTTCAGGCCCAGTAGTTCGTGATTTATGGATCGATATCCATCGATCGCCTATTACGGAGCGTCTATACGGAGCGTCTATGCGCACAGTAAGTGCCAGCGCGCGATTGTACGGGCCTGACGAGCCGCCGCGCTCACGTGTTTTGTAGTTATTTAAACATAGTAATTAAGTATATCATTTAATGAATTTAAACTCACCGAATATGTCTATAAATATTTAGCAGCTTTAAACAAGCATAATTTTTTTATTTAAAATGTTCTTAGTTTAGTCGTGAAATTGAAAAAACATTTTGAAGAGAGGTAGGTTTGTGATTTTTTTCTATCAAGCCAAGTTAATCAAATCGTGTAACCGTTAGCGACTGTGACTACAATAGATTCTCAAAAGACGCTGTTTTCTAGTTCTAAGATGGGTTTTAAAAACTTAAAAACGCTGCATCTTGGAACTACACCGCCTTAACTTTAGCGCGAGGTAATATGAAATTTAACGGATTCATGTTATTCGCATTAGCTTTATAATTCTTCTAAGCAATACTTTCCTTTCCTAAGTAGTAGTTACGCTAGTCAAACCTACCATTATGATCCTTTGGTACAATCTTAACTAGGTAACAGACCTACTAACCTAAATATTGTTTTGAAACTTCAATGGCCACGTTAATAAAATCTCTAACGAGGGGTGATTTCTTCAACATTTCATTAAAATAACGTAACCGTGAGAACGATTCGTGCAACTTAATCTAAACAAATGTTCCGTAACCACATCTCTGATGTTATTGTGGTCGGAACGACCTATTGATACGTGATATGATTCATTCTAGTCAGTTAATAAATTTATCTTCAGAATCAATGCTTGTGTCATAGTTAAGAAAATGTGTTGTTTGTTTTATATATCTTATCAACCATTTAACTAAAAATCACACCTGCTGAATTTGTAAAATAGGTCACAAAATATTAGCAAGCATATTGATCGATTTGGAGCATATTAAAACAATTTTAATTTTTTTAAGCATCTAATTTTAAGTCTCTATCTTTTCAACCCTGTAAGGAGAGCAGTTTTTTGTTAAAATGAATATGAAGCCAATGTACAGTTAGGCACTCAGATCATATATGATCTGAGGTTAGGCACAACCTTAAACCGCTCAACAAAAAAGATATTATTCTTATACGCGTCGAATAGCGTTTTTATATTTTTTTGCGGGTTTTTTTTTCTAGAGTGCCATTTGAGTTACCTACATTCATAGGTACTGTTACAAATGTCGTTGTAGGTAAGTGTTAAATATGTTTTGCAACAAACATGCAAGGCAAATAGATAAAACAAACTTTAACTGGCAAAGATTAACCTCATAGTAAGGCAATGAACATAAAACTTAATAGATATAATCTAGTTGCCATGCGTAGAATGTGTCAGCACGTCTACCATTTGTTTTGAACATTTCTCGAGCTCATTTAAGTACTTAATCATAAAATTCATATTTTTTAGAATGCAAGCGAATATATCGAAATATCCGATAGAATGATCGAAAGATCCGAAAAAATCGAATGAAGTGCTAGCCTATTATAATTTTCGTTTACCATCACTTCTCGAACTATGGATGTCTTTTCACTGTAGCCTCGGTCTCTGTCCAGCGGCCTTAGGCAAGTGTTTTTCTAATATCGTTTACGATAGACGAATAGATCAAATGTATGAAAATGACATACCTAAGCTTACGATCGTTCGATCGTTTGTCAATGCCATTTTCATAAATTTTTTATACTATTCGTCTGGCGTAAACGATATTATAAAGCCACCTGTCTACGGCCGCAGTACCACAGGTCTTTTAGTTAACCAAACAGACTTAATCATTATCATCAGGAGTGTTACACTCGCGGTGCCGCATTCTCTATTCTAATAAATTGTGATAACAAATCCTAACTAGAGCACAACGACAAAGTTTAATAAAAATATATTACAAAAATGGTACCAATGTCTCATTTTCGTACCTCGGCGCCCAATATTGGCAACATCACATACATTGTTCTGACACCAAAGAATAAACTATTTTAAGCTCTTGTTATTCACAATAACGAACGTACCAAAAACACTTAGATCCGAGAAAATCTACAAAAATACTTTTTTTCTTCATCGATGTCCGGGAATCGAACCCGTGGTGACACTTTGAAGACCTCGGAGCAGGCGACACTTTGAAAACCGATGTGTACGCCACTCTACCACGAGGTCGTTAATATGATAAGGGTGGCCCCGCTTATCACCATCATCAGCCTACATCAGGCCACTAGCGGACAAAACCCTCTCCAAAAGGTGGATTCTGTTAAAATCGCAACAATTGGTACTTAGGCGGCTTAGAGATTGCATCTTAGCCGAGGGCGGAGAGAAGATGCTGCTGCTCGTCTTCTTCGGGCAGCCCTCCTTTAATTGTCTCTAACGATACTATTATCGTGTGGTGCCAGCATATGAAGTCCTGTGATCCTGTCAGCAGAAAAGGGGCAGCAGGTTCTTTTCTCTACTATTGGCCAAACTCCTCCTTTTATAGAGGCCAGCAGTGTAGTGATTCTTGGTGATGATGATGATTCCATGTAGAACGACAACGGTCTTACTACTTAACTCTGCAGTAGAATTTATTTATAGGATTAACCTAAAAAACTGAAGCTCTACCCGCATAAGCCTATTACATGCCAGTACCAAATAGTCAAAGGATATGACCTGTCAAGTGGAACACAAGGTATTATATCCTCTAATGCGGAGTCTACAACACCTTAGTTAATACTTGTAGGTAGAAAAAAGCTATGTCAATCCGTAAACGTGAGTTATGACGTCACAGTTTATTAGCAAGTTTGCAGGTTAAACGGATAAGCCTGATTGTATTAATGTACTAACAGGATTATGTAAAAGCTGATAAGGTACATGTCGTTGTTTAGGGATATTTTTAATTCTTTACGTTAAGAGCTGAATAGATCTTTTGAACATCTTGAATAGAAGTGTTTAGATCTTATCCCGAAACAACTTTATGAAGGGACCAGGGAACTTTAAATTCAAATTAACTTAGCCAAACGACGACCACAGCTGCACACAGGTTTTCCCTTAGGATCTCGACAACGATCATTCCCGCGTCACCCGCATCGGTTGGTTTACCGCGACCTACCTACGGATCGTCATCTGGTGCGCGGTCACCATTCCTGACCCTTTCCGCCCCGGCGGCCATTCTTCTTACTATGTGTCCCGCCCACAGTCTCTTCAGCTCCGCAATGTTTTTTGAGCGATGTCGGTTATCTTAGTTCATCGGTTTCAATCATGTAGTAATGAACTTTAAATTAGTATTTCCCTTTAATGGGTCGTTTCTACGGTTCATGCACCAACTTCCCTTTTGAACCAACCATATTTCAACCAACCAACATCGAAAAACTCAACAGAAATTTAGTAAAATCAGTTTATTACTGCAAATAGGCCCCAGGAGGCTCTTTTACACGTCCCAATATTTAAACCTACCACGTTCGTAGTGGGTGCCATTATTGAAATCGAATTCTTCACCTTACCTACTGATATTATAAATGTAAAAATAACACTGTCTGTCTGTTACGCTTACAACTGAATCTATTTTGATAAATTTTGATACAGAGATAGATAAAAGCTTTAGAAAGGACATAGGCTATTTTGTAATCCACAACTGGGCATAGGTTTCCGCTTGGTTGAGATAAAGTATACTCAATTTGTTTACCCTGGCAGAGTTGAGGGTGGAGGGTGGCTAGTACCTATTTTATAAATAGAATCTCCTACTAACAGAAAATTGGCTAGTAAGTAAATAGTATTCAAATATCCTCTTTACGATGCTAGCCTTCGCTTCTCTTAACGTCCAAACCAGACACATCCACATTCAGTCTTAATAATTAAGACTAAGACATGCATATTACAAAAGGACGGAACGTAGCGTGAATGACCAATGTATTTTCTTGACACATTGCTTCGGAATTTTGATAAGTACGTGTCTTAATCAACGCCAGACATTTACATAGGAGAAATTTGACTAGAAACTTGTAATGTACAGGACGGTGAAAAGTAACGCATTAGCAGAAGCCTATTATTTGCAAATAAAGTGTGAATTTAAATAATATGCTCGTGTGAAACGGAGGGTGGCCGCTTTCTCGTTTCGGCAGACGGCTGGTCTCCTTTTGGAAGTCACTCGTTCGTCACGCTCTGGGGATGCCATTTTTGATGAGAGTAATGTATTGAAATGCCTACACGAAACTTGAATCGTAAGAGAAATTCATTCTTTGTATAATAAGTATATAGTGGGTTACACCCACTTGCCAGAATTTCATTAGCCATAATTTCATCTGCTATAATGGTCAACAGATATAAAATTGTTTCATATGTCATACTCATTCTTTGGTAACCCATCACTTAATCGCAATTTTCTTCAACGATTTTCATTCCTCATAAAACAATTCGCAGATGTTTCTAAACGATATTCAACATATTCTAGAATCATTTTACATCACAATTTCATTTGGTCGAATGCTTATTATCTACAAACTTACTTCATCGTTACTTCTTTTCATATATTATGTATTTTATCGAAGTAATGTTACTTTACTATTTTGTTACCCATAATTATATTTCCACGTAAGTTTCAATATGCAGAATTGTTGAAACATCCAATTTTACTTCACTAAAGTCCGTATTGCCAAACGATTTTTGTTACTAATATTATATTTCATACTTTATTAATAGACAATTTAAAGCATAGCTGATATAAATATGTAATACATATTGATATAATAAATAAACTGCGTTAATCCCGACTCGCCGTGGTACTAGTCTGCCCGACACTAGAGTGTAATTCAAAAGCCGGAGGCGCGGAGGGTGAGCAGCCTCCGCCCGCTGTAACAAGGTGCAGGCACCCGCGCGAGCTGGAGCGGCTGAGGCTGGTCGCCAAAGGTGACCAGCAAGCCGAAGCTGCGTAGGCGAGCTTGGGTGACTGCGCATTGTTACGCAAGGGCGACGAGGCTGCTATTCCCGCAGCGCCGGAGATGAGGAAATCCTAGTGCATGCTGCTTGTTTGCATGCCTGCTTGCTTTCATGCATGCATTAATTTTTAACGATTAAAAGTTATTTGAGGACAAAACCGGTACACATTGAAACATGTTTTTATGAATGGTTTTATCGATAACTTAATAATTCTATGAAACATTAGTTTGATATATCGTTATTCTGCTTATCAAAACAATTGCGAAACATATTTTATGGGAAATGTTATTCGATGTTATGAAACGGCGATTATTAACTATTCGATAAATCAAGAAAAAACAGATATTAACATTTATAGAATATACTGATTAAGCCCCGAATTAAATAACTCTATTCATAGAATAGTTTTCTGTGAAATGAAATTCGGTATCAAAAAAGTATGTGTTTTGATAGATACCCTCATTCTTTACTATATTAGTTACGTGATAGAAACTTTGTTTCCCATAAATTTCAATAACATCATTTGTTATCATCATTGTTAGCCGTAATTATCATATGCCATAACATCATTTGCCATCGAAATTGCTTCGAAAAAAATTATTAAATCGGTTTAAACTAAACGATCAATAGGTTTAGGTTTGGTTAGGTTAGGTTAGAACATGAAAGACAACGCACATGCCGAGCGAGCGCAGCGAGCGTGCCGCGGCAGCGGCCGGCGAAGTGCCAGAAATCCGGGATGGGATTTCCCCACTAATGTATTAATTCCATTGTGCCAAGCTTCGGCAAAGTTTTGTGATAAACTTTTGTCAATAAATATCGCCTACAAATGTTTTGCCTACCCACCAATGTATTTAGAACAAGTTTTTAAATAATTTTAGAGTAAGTATGGCGTTGAAATATTATGTTAAACAATATTATTGTAACAATACGTATGGCACTCGTATCATTACGGAATCTAATGTACGGGCAAATAAGAGTATGTCAAATATCTTTTATGGTAAACAAACAATTCGGGCAAGTAGTAACATTCAGGCATATGATTAGTATTGCATATATTTTTCGGGCAAACAATAGAAAACCGTATATAGTATAAGTGTATATTTACAAGTTTATGGACAACCATAGCACAGATAAGATAATACTAATTTAATAAGCTTAGTTTGGGATTAGTTGGCTCTGTGTGGCCTAGTGTGGAAACTCTTGAATTATTATTATTATAAATTGTTATTTTTCAATCTCGGAACTATAGATATTATGGAAAGCATACTTACGAGGGGCTGAAAATACAATCATTCCTGTACGGGATGTACGTACCATAATTAAATGCACCCAAGGACAAATCTCAGTAGAACTATTGCAGGACGTGGAATTAGTGGATACCTACTGGGCTGGGTGCACGTAGACTGGTAACTGGGTCTGTGGAAGGACGATGGCCCAGGGGCCTTGGCAGCCTTGACATTATGTTACTAACACGGATAAAATGACCTGTTTTAAAAAACAGAATAACATAATTCCCATACAACAAACGTGATTTTATGCCGTTTTTGCTCGATATAAATAACGGCAACGGTATAAGCTTTAAATATACTGACATAGAATATTTAGTACATTCACTTCAAAAATAAATACTTCATTAAATTAAGGTGGTAGTACCTATAGTACCTTCTTGCGCGAGTCCGGCTCACACTTGGCCGATTTTTCTTCATTCGTATTACTGACATCGTGATTCCACCAATAGATCAATACACCCCTACTTCTCACGATGTTTTCCAACCTTGCTCTTGACGATTGCAAGTGGAACCGTGTTATTATGTTGTTAAGCGCCACTTTCTCCGGGTTAGTGACATAGGAAACCATAGGTCGGAAAGCTATGGCTCTTATTAAAGTAATTACTGTATCAATGACAAGCTACACTTCCTTTGCGTTTTAATACTGGACGCTTATGCGCAAATCAATCTAATCGAAAGAAAAAAATACGGCAAATGTGGTTTGAAATCTTTAGAATTGATTAATGCAGTGAAAATCGCCTGGCAACCTTCATGGCAAAAAGATTCGCATCATTTTAAATAAAATATATTATCTGTATCGATTCTGGGGTCCATCCCCGGATAGGGCAAAATGAGTTTCAAATTTTCAAATATTGCTCGGGTTTGTGATCACCAACCCGCATTTGGTTAGCGTGGTGAATATGCCTGTACCCATCATTGCTACGGTAACTTGAATTCAATGATGGAGGCCTTTGCTCTGCAGTGGGCTGATAACAGGATGTTACTTACCTACTTAATTTTTTTACAGAATGGAAATATATATACATATACCATAAATCTGAATAATAACTAGGCAATCCCGTTGTATAACGTATTGAAAATGAACAATATTCGACCGGTCACACTAATTAATTCGAATTTTAAATACCATTGTTACACCGTTTGATTCGTGTGATATAGGCAGGAAATGTTTAGATCTCATTAATAGAAATTATGATTCGGACCAAAAGTAAGGTCAATCGCCGATAGCCCCATCGGTACAATAGGCATTGGCCTTCGTCACCGTTTCGCTGGCTGCCTCTTTTGTTTATGCCACTATGCGCCTGCGCACCGGTACGTAGGGATGTCGGCCATGAAATCACCGGTACGAAAGAAAGTAAGGGGTTACTTCACTCAAATAAACTGTTAACTGTAAGCGTTGATAAATATACACCTTAAAAGTTTGGCTTTTACGCCCTCAAACAGATAGACTCTGATCTGATAGTGCCAGAAAGCACAGTTAGTCAGATCATTGCAAGCTGGTAGTCTAATTGTACGACATAATTATACTTACGACTCGATTGGTGTAACGGTGTGGTGATCAACTAAGTACCTACACAAGGTCAAACCCAGGGGTTTGATAACTTTTTTGAGTCTGAGAGAGAATTATGAGCCTGTGTCTGGAAGAAGCTAGGGATTACATATTTGCGTCAAAACGGTACCTACATGAAGCCGTTAATCCCGCCTCCAGTCGTATCATACAAGTTGTAAAAATAAGTCACTTCGTGCCAGATCAGGCAATTTGGATAACTCAGACATCAGATTACCCTGGAACAATAGACACACGAAAAGAAGAAGAATTATATCAGGAGATAGAGAAAACCGCAATGCAATGCACTTTTGTTTTAACCTAATAGCCCATTCAAACGCAAGCTGGACTCACGAAAGGTTCAGTAGTATGTATTTATTTATAGTGTGTTTCAAAGATACAGATACATACACGATTGATAAGGTCGTAGGCCCTTTCTTTTTGTCTATTTAGTACGGTTCTTACCGTAATAACTTAAAATACCCTGTCAGACAGAGGAACAATCAGAACGGCGTAGTAGGCAGGTAATACTATTACCTGCCTACTACGCCGTTCTGATTGAATAGTTTCCCATTATCACCCTTGTCACAGATTACCTACTAAATACATAGTTATAAAACCCTTGCCATTGCGTAGAAAGCCGAAACGTCGAGTCGAGACTCTCGACTCTCAAAGTCGAGAGTAACAAAAAAGTTAGTTCGTCGTTTACGGGTTACTCTGCGGGCTATGCTAGGTATTTCTCCGAGTGCTGAAAATACATGTTATGAATTGCCTGTATTGTCTGCTGTTGTATTATGAAGTGAGTAAATGAATATAATTGGTAATATTCATATTTTAAATGGCAACAACAACAAAAAAGTTATGATAACAATAAAATTCATCTATCCTTATTTATGGCAACCCTGAATCCACAGGACTCTTAGTTTTGCGTCAACGACATTTACTGCATACGTTGACGCATCCGGCAGCAGAGGGCGCGAGGTCATTTTTAATTGTTTTACGTAATTACAATTGTTCATTTTGGAGCATGCTCCGTGTGAATGAACCTCTATTGACTCTGTTTTATGGTGTTACTAAATTTTGATGTAATATTTTGCAACATTAATTTGGCATCATTAAATATAATTAATGATCCTACATAAGTCATTTATTTCGTTAATAACATTCATAACAATTAGCCCACGGTTGTTTTACTTACTATAATAATATCATCTATGCCATGCGACTGTAAACTAGGTAGGTATGTATTATCATAGATAGGATGCTACTATAGTAATAATTACATAAGAGTCAAGACCTCCTGGGGCTAACAATCGTAAGTTTTTTTATTACTTATTATATTATGTATATATACATATATGTATGTATAATAGAAAGTTGCAGTATTTACGTCACTAAAAATAAAATTAGCTTAACATTCCACGTTCACAGTTAGGATTAAAGAAGATTGATTAATTCCTAGCAAGTGATTCTCTAGAGCAGTCTGCAATGGGCCGCATGCTGCCCGCGGACGTCTTACTTGCGGCCCGGCCCGTAAATGTTTTGTAAATTCGTTGTAAACATCAAATTAAATGCATGAACGAACCATGTTAAGAACTTGAGTGCCATTCTACGAATTGCAACTACAAATATGACAGCTAACATATATGTACAATAACAAATAGCCTGCATTTGGGATCTCAGACATCACATAATTTTTTTCTTTTTATTATTATTTTATTTTATTTCTATGGGATATGACCAATTAGACGTTTATATCACAAGTGCGGCCCGCTATAGTTTATTTCGCCACCTTATGGCCCTTGTCTGCCCTTAGGTTGCCGACCGCTGCTCTAAAGTGATCTAAAATACTTATAGTTTACTAGCTTATTCCCACGTCTTCGTACTAGATAGGAAAACTCTGACACTAGACTTTCCTGGATGAAAATATTGAAGCAGGAATAGATCATTTCATTCGGGGCCAATCGCGATGCAACTATAGGTACCTACCAGTCGTATCAATGTTGAAGCTGTGGTTCAAAAGATTATGTCATTTGTCTATAGATCGAACAACTAAGAAGATTTAGCTCTAGCTGCACTCTACAGCAATAATTGCACTGCAGTTTTATTCTTTTTGTATACGATTCGCTTGCTGATCCGGTGTGAAGTTACGAAATTTGCCGTTCACAAGACAATGTTTTTACATAAATATTATTTAATGTTTTGTCTGGAGCGATTGTTATGATTTCGAAAATTCATTTAACAGACTTAAGCAATGCTAGTCAGGCATTTAACAGAATACCTATCCTAACGTTGATATTTAAGATGTTTTTAAACGTGATAGAAAGGGATTAAAGTCACAAATTTGGTAATTTTTTTTTTAATGCAAAACGCATTAAACATTAGATATCTTGTTACAACATAAGTACTTAGTTGCTTAACTGAAACTGTGTTGAACTTGAATTATCATGTCATTAAAAAAGCCTAGTGATTACTTTTACACCTTTTTTCTCTTTTTAATGCCACGCCTACACTAAAACAACAAAATCACAAAAACTAATTTTAATGTGACGTTAAAAACAGTTGCTTACGCAACTACCTTATGCATATCAGGCATAAGCATTATCCCTGTCTACCCATCAATGAAGAGATAAAGCAACGAAACGAAAAAAGTGAGAAACTATAACAACAAACTATCAAAAACACGATGATCATAACACCATCTTCTTAAATAAAGAAGACATCTCACATCAAGGTCAAAAACGAAATTGTTGCGTGACAAATGACTGTAGTTCTGCAAAGCAAAACAGTAATGAATATCAAACAATTTCTAAGAAACATCGTAAATGAATACTTCGATTAGACGAGTATCACTAGCTCATCAGCGGGAGAACAAAGACAATGGCTCTACGGCCAGTTAGCAAATGCTCGCTTTGACACGCGCTAGTTAATTTGAGATAACCCACAAAAGCAGAAAATAAGGGCAACTAACGTAAACACTGGCTAATTTTCTTTTTCTTAGTTTATGCTAAGTAAAACATTACCATAACCTCATAATAGGGGAATGTTCACTGCTATTAAAAGTCGGAAAATTGAGCGATTTAAGTAGGTATCCCTTCCCAGCAAAAAGAGTCAAACAATATGAATACACAAAATGCACATAAAAATAATGATTACAATAGAAATTTTAATAAGTAGTAATAATTATCTGGGCACTTATTATAACTAAGAGTTTTTGATTCATGGTTTATACTACTTATACCTACCTTGTTTTTATGAGTTTCCGATAGTTCGATATTGTTGAAAGCGCCAATTATACTTACCACGGAAAAACTAGAACAAAGGGGATCAATTCTCAATAACAAGGTACCTACATGTCATAAACTTTTCGATAAACGAAACAATCAACTTTTGTGATAGTGACCATGAAAGTTTAAATCAGAATATTTCTAGGTAGGTACTAAGTTTATCATATTATACACACACTTTTTTATAACTAACGCTAATTACAAAACTTCAACCCTCAGATTCAACTCAAACATGATCCGCTTCCTTTTAACACTGCATATTTAGATACTACAGTAATGTATTTTATTAAAAATGTCATTTTCAACATAAAAATTTACACAATACTGTAACAATTTTGAAAACATGCAAACTATATTCTTGTACTATATTTGCAACCGCGCATTTATTTATTTTCAATTTTATTTTTTATCGATCTATCATTTCACTTCTGACAATGTTAACGAACAATCCAACGCCTTTCCAATTTGACAAAACAACAATAATACCGACACCTGTCTCTTTGTCTCTTTGCAGGTGCACGCGAACTCACCCGCACGTAAACCGAAGTAATCGTTCAAGAAGTCAGCAACGTGAGGTGACACTTTCACCGGTAGAGCACGCACCGCATCTTCCCACGGCGAAACCGTGCGAAGGAAACGCCAGGAAAATGACCATTGTTTCATCGGAAAACAGCGTTAAATGCGTCAGGTGATCCAGCATGCGCGAGGATGCGCGGGCGCCCCGCAGACCGGCGAAGGTCCGATTAAAACCGTCATGGACTGGATGGTTCTGGTTGCTATTGGCTGCGCAGGTGGTGGCTGCCAACAGGCCGCCGCGGTTTCTTATAGATGGCCAGTCAGAGATCGTTGTGAGATTGAAAGAAGGCCAAGAAACTCCTGTAGGTTAGTACAGCTTCAGCAGTAAATAGGTACCAGTAGGATCTCAGTTTTGGTGTGTTGATTTTGAAATACCTACACGTTACGCTTAAACATTAGCTGTAGAATTCTGTTTTTTTTTTGCCAAATAAACAAAAAAAAAACAGAAATAAAAATAACCCTAAGTTACTCCTTATAAGTAACATTATATCTTCGAGTGAAAATCCCGTCAGAATCAGTTCAGTCATTCCGACAATAATCTTATATTATATTATATATTATATTATATTATATGTATATAAAAATGAATCCTTATTTCCCTTGGTCATCGCATCACGCGTAAACGGCTGGACCGATTTCGCTTATTCTTTTTTTGTTTTGTTTGTTATTGCCAGGAGAATGTTCTTATGAAAGAAAAAATTAATAAAATTGCGCGAAACTTAAAACTTAATCACCATACTTAATTATTTGTAATGTAACCTTAGCGCTTTTGACAATTTAACTTTTTTAATGTATGGCGTTTGACATAACATTGACAGAATGCGTGTTGCAAATATCGTCAAATAGAGGGTAAAAAAACTGAATTTTGCACAGGGCCAGTAATGAATGGCTGTCGCCTGTTCCCGTGTCGGTATACCAATAAAACTATTTATATACCCGCTAGAAAGAAAATAAAGCATGTTGTGTATCATTAATAATAAACAATTGGTAACATCTTTTTATTATACCATTGCGTAACCAATATTCATAGTTTTTGACGTGACAACGTCTTAAATTAGGTTGCGGCTGGGAGTCACTTATGAAAAAGTGTAACGCTCGGTAACGTTACGATGACGTCATCGTCCTATCCTCAACAAAATCACTCAAATAGGAATTAGTTAAGTTTAAGTTTACATGTACAATGTTTTAGTAAACAAAATATATTTCTATAGTTAAAATTTGTGCAATTCTTATTTTCATTCAATTCCTTGTTCCTATTGTGCAATTTAATTATATTCATATCAATAAATATTCTACCGAGAAAAAGACGTTGTCACGTAAAATCTTCGCCCGTAAAACCGACTTTACAGGCAACCATTTTTTTTTTCTTTATTTAAGGAGCTTTATCAAAATGACAATGTCGCTCCGTAATATTCATAGTTAAGACAGGACAACGTCTGTCGGGTCCGCTAGTTTACAATAAACATAACATAACTAAATATCGAACAAATGACATGACTCAGGTGGAAATAAAAATCTGAAATCTAACAGGATTAAAACCTGCCTGCATTTAGTAGGTACTCATTACTAGAGTATGTACCTACTTAAGACGACAATCGATTTATACAACATTCTGACTTAACTATTGACAAATCAAAGCAATATAATAGCGATCACCAAACTGACGGTCGACGATTTGCTGTTACTCATCAGTTTTAACTGGTTTTAACTATTTGTCGGTAACATAACGGACAGGCGGAAATTGCCCTTCTAGGGGAGTAGGGTTTCCAAGACAACTGACAACCAACAAAGGGGAAACCTTACAAACATAGTCCCCTACGGTAATCGCTTAGACAATATCATATAACTTGTTACTTACTCATCGGTGCAATACTAAGGGTCTTATGATAATAAGGGATGACATAAACGTAGACTATTATATATCTTGTGTGCGTTTTCGTACAAATTCAGGAAAACCATACTTATCTGAAACATATAAGCAACATCAAAAACCTAAATCATTGTATAAAACCCCATCAAACCCTTGTTTTATTACAGGCAGTCTTATATATCGCCTGAGAGGCGTTGATCCTGATGGAGACACCTTGAGGTTTGGGTTGAGAGATCAACTTGGTAGTGATACTTTAAGATTAGAAGCCATTTCATCCAACGAAGCTAATATTTATTTAATTAAGGAATTAGATAGAGAGGTACGTCGACTTTCCTATGTATTTAAACTTAACACTATAGTTTTTATAACTGTTCTTTGAGCAATTAAAATGCTAGTATAAGTTGAAAACACTAACCTTAAACAAAAATTTAAAGTCTGGTAAGTGGAAGTTTATGGGTTCGAGTCCCACCTCAGGCAGTCGAAATTTTTGTTTTAAGGGTTATAGATCAATTTAATTAATCAGAGAACAGACTAAAAAAACATTAAAAAGCTGTTTCAGCTTAACCGATTGTTAGATAATTGTAAAAAATATTTATTTCGGATGTTGGTGGTAGATGAACTAACCAAAAATATTGATTAAACTCTGCTAGCAGTTAGAAGCCTTCAATAAGTAAATTCGACAACACACAAAATGTCTAGGTAGCTCAATGGTTCAGTGGCCCAGTAAGCGGAAGGTTGTGAGTTCGAGTATACTACCTCAGGCAGTCGAAATTTTTATATTAGAGGTTGTGTATTCAACGTCACTAGTGAAAAGTTTATTTGCAAAAATGCAGCTTACACTAATAAATTGCCTGTTCCCAAAAAAAATATCAATTTAAATAAAAACTACTATTTTTATGTCATAGGCCATAATTGCTGTTGTAACTTGAATTAAAAGAGGCCTTTTGCTTTCAGTGCGTTGATTATAGGCTGTTAAGTACTTTACTTTACTTTTAGGTCCGTGATGAATACTCTTTTGTCCTAACTCTAACTGATGGACATTTGGGGGAAGGCAACTTCGTCACGCAAAGCTTTTTGCTGTTAGTCGAAGACGTGAACGACAACGAACCCATATTCAAACCATACCCCTCCGCAATTACCGTAAAAGAAAATGGACCTTCTGGCATAATTGCCACGGTGGAAGCAACAGACCTTGACGAAGGTGCTTATGGTCAAGTATGTCTTTAATTTTTTTGTTCTTACCAAAATTAAAACTCTTTTTAAAAATATATTATTTGCGAAAGCTTAAATGTGTTAGTTTCTTTGCATTTGTATTTTATAACGCCAAATGTCATTTTTTGGAGCGGGAAACGAGAAGAGAAAAATGGACTTTGTTTCGTAATTTTGTGAAAATATCCTAAGCGGCATTTATTGCGGTAAAGTGGTGGCATTGTTATAATAATGTGTCAGTGAGTAGGATAAATCAAATAAAAGTGAGAAACAAGGAAAGGCACTCCAATTTGACTCTGATCCACGTTCTCGCGTAAAACTCCTGTAATCATTGAAATGTATAAACCACCCATACATTTCAATGACTTAGGTTAGGTTTCATTTCATTTCATCTCATTAAATTTCATTTTCATTTTATATCAATAAAAAAGTTCTAAGTACTGAAGACTTGGCTGTATGAGCATAGTTCCCTTTGCTTACCCAGAATGGGTGAAGAAAACAACAACAACAACAACGCCAAATGTCACTTTTACAAAAAAAAACAAAAGTCAAAACAAACAATCTCAGTGATGCCAGATGGGGGGGATTCCCCCCAAACTTGGGGGTATTTTCAGACCACGGGAGGATTTTTGGGGGGACCAATCCTTTGGGGGGTTCTGCGGGGGAAAAAAAGTTGGCTTGGAGGGAATTAGAGGATTTTTTTAAAGACCGCGGGATGACAAAAGTTTTTATAACTGAACGCGATACTACTGATTACTACTCACTACTTAATTTGAACGCACCATAGGAACGCACACACACACTCACTAGCACATCAATGCTGAAGTTACACTGTAGAAACAAGGAGAACGAACTCTATATGTAGTGAAAAGCTGCGGCGGACGATGATAGCCGAGTGGTCCCGAAGTTCAGTTCGATCGGACAAACAGGTTTTTACCGCCAGCCGCCCTTAAGTGAGTGTAAGTAAAACCAGACGCCGCCGCCGCACGTAAATAAAAGTGATGGCACTGCCAAAACAAAATTATGTTGGAAGGTATAGAAAGGAGCTGAATTAATTTAAAAATGGTTTTTGATTGTATTTGAATAAATAAATATTATTCCAATTAGTGGGGGTTTTTTCTCAATACACTAACATTTTGGGGGGATTTCGGTGGAGATTTGGGGAGAATGCCCGATTATCATCTGGCAACACTGAACAATCTTATCAATCTTTTTCTAACGTTTTCGAAATGTTTATATAAATTACGTTATTAAGTTTTTAGCATAATGTGGCATAATGTTTGCTAAGTTGCTATGCTATGACTAAAATTTATGTCCATTTTTAGGTACTTTATCACTTACAAGAGCTAGATGGTGATATTGAAAACTTCTCTGTGCAAACTGTGAACGGGAAGGGTGTTATTCGAGTGACGGATAGCTTAGATTACGAGCGGAAATCTTTGTACCAACTGAGGGTTCTGGCGGTAGACCGCGCTAACCAAGGCAGGGTCAACACTGGGACTGCTGCAATTTTGGTAAAAGTTCAAGATGTAGAAGACCAGCCTCCCGAGTTTGTTGTGGCCACCCCTGTGACAAGGATCGGTGAAGATGCGCCGGTTGGCACGTCTGTTTTACAAGGTAGTAATATAATAAAAAATATGTTTTCATATATCAGCAAAAACGAAAAACATTAGCTACAATTTCTCCCCAATTTAGATACATAGTTGCAATAAAGAAAGTTTAAATACACAACTGATGTGTAGGTACATTTTATCTCATTAGTAGGTATATCTTTATTTTCAAGTCCGAGCTATTGATGGCGACCGGGGCATTAACAACCGGATATCATATAGCATCATATCTGGAGGTGAAGAACACTTCGACATTGACAGCAGTTCAGGAGTTGTATACACCATTCACCAACTCGATCGGGAGGACCCAAACAACAGCAATGGAGCATACATATTGGAGATATTGGTTTGTTAAAATGACTAATATTTTACAACATGTTTTATTAGGTAATTTATTTTTGCTATGTCAATAATGTTTAACTTAAAGAGGATATTTAATCTAAAAAGACAGTTGGATTTAAAGTAGTTATTATTATACAGTTATAAGTTAATTGAGATATTTTGGCAGTTCTTTGCTTAATTCGTAATATTCTATATCTTTTTTAAGTTTGAATTATGATGAAGCAGTGTACAGGAGTATACAGGATATTTTTTTATAGATGACAGGGTTATATTCATAGATGAAGCAGCTATTTTATACCCATGTCAAAAACTTATTTTAATCTAAGTAAAAGTTTTAGTACAGAATGTATTAATTTCTTTAAATAAATTTGATTTGATTTGATTATGATATATGTGTTTAACAGAAATCATACTATTATGATCACATAAATCAAGAAATACTCTTTTAAATTCAAGGTTTTAAAATCAGTAAAAACTGAATATTTACATGTTATTCCTAATTAGCGCCGATTTACAAAGAAAGATCTAAATATCATTAGCATTAAACAATATTACAGGCTACAGAAGAATCCCATGCAGTATCTCCTATGCCGACTGCTACAACCGAAGTGACAGTCATTGTAACAGATGTAAATGATGAAACTCCCAGGTTCCGTAGTGAAAAGTATGTTGGGGAAGTTCTGGAGAATGCCCAACAGAACACACCGATCACATTCCTGCAGGATGCTTTGCCAGAAGTGTTTGATTATGACCAGGTTTGTATATTTTTGAAATTTGGCTTTTTAGGGTTCCGTAGCCGAATGGCAAAAACAATAACCCTTATAGTTTCGTCAAGTCTGTCTGTCCGTCCGTATGTCACAGCCACTTTATTCTGAAAGTAAGTATTAGTATTACACAGTTGAAACTTAGTAGGTAGGTGTATCCTGTTGACTGCTTCACGGTTCTCATGTAAAAAATTAAAAATAATGACATTTAAGGGGCCTCCCCATACATAGAACTAAAAAAATATTTTTTTTATTCAAACCTATGGGGTATCTATGGATAGGTCTTTTAATTGACATTGAGGTTCCTAGAACCATTTTTTCCAAAAGTCTAACATTCCGCTTTCAAAGTGGTAAACCTCAAACTTTTAAACTAAGCAAGTAGAAATTTTGGAAATTGGTTTGAACAAGATCAAACCGGTAGTTTTCGAGATCTAGCACATTTTTAACAACCGCAAATATGTATAACTTTGTCATTTATACAAACACTATGAAAAACAAAGTTATTCTTGCAGTCAACAAAATATTGTGGTATTTTGGGTAAGTGGAAGAAAGTGGACCCTTAATTCAGTTAAAGTTGGTATGGAACCCTTAGTGCGCGAGTCAGACTCGCATTTGGCCGGTTTTTTTACTGCATACTTGTGCAGTCATTTAAACTTTCAAAGATCCTTTAATAAAATTTTAAAAATAAGAGGTCAAACAATGCAAATTAGAAGATAGACGCTTCCAAAGTGGTAAAATGTGTCCCCCCCCCCCCCTCTAACTTTTAAATTCAGCAAGTGAAAATTTTGAAAAAAATTTTTAATGTAGATTTTAACAAATACTTTCAACGAAAATTGGTTTGAATGAGATCAAAACGGCAGTTTTTGAGAAATAGCATTTTTAACAACCGCAAATATTACTTTGTCCTACATACAAACACTATGAAAAACAAAGTTATTTTTGCAGTCAATTAAATAGTGTGGTATTTTGGCTAATGGAAGTAAGTGGACCCCTAATTCAGTTTAAGTTGGTACGGAACCCTCAGTGCGTGAGTCCGACTCGCACTTGGCCGGTTTTTTTAAGAGTGAAATGAGACCTTTTATTTAAGTTGAAAAAGCTATGTGACAAATTAAATTAACCTAAAAGAAAAGAAAAAGGGTTAACAGCCTTAACTCTTCTACTTATAAAGGCGAGAGACCCCTGCTCAACAGTGAGCGTAGATGGGTTGTTACTTTACTATAGTACATTTAATTTGTAGGCTCCTTTGCTTCTATGCTACAGTTATAAATAAAGAAAGAACATAACTGTGATCCTTCTGGGAGCGGTATTTCGAGTGTGATTATTACCCTACATTTCACTTTCAGGGCAAAAATGGTACATTTGAACTGTACTTGGTCGGAGACAATGGGGTTTTCGACGTCACGCCATTCAAAGGGATCAATGAAGCATCGTTTTTGATCAGAGTCAATGACCCATTATTTTTAGACTATGAAAAGGTCACTGTAATGAATTTCAGTCTAGTCGCCAAAGAAATTGTTGCCAAAGACCCTAAGATGAGGTATGATTAATTTGTTAAGCAAATCATTTCTTTTAATTTTAAACTTAAAATTTTTTGCCCCTTAATGGCCTACAAGAAAGACAAATTAATTTAATTCTCACCAAGTGAATGAACAACATGCTTGCTTTGAACTCAACCTTGACTTGCTTGCTGAAAAGTGGTTAATTCACAATTTTCATAAATGAATACAGCAAAAATTGCTATGTTACCATATTGTTTTAATAAGATTCAAAGTTGCATATATTTTACTATTCCGTATAATGTTTTAGTGTAGTGCCAATAATGGTTCATATTAAGGATGAAAACGACAATTTTCCCGAGTTCACGGAGTCGTTGTACATGGTGTCAATCCCGGAGAACTGCGATGTTGGGACCACGGTCGCATGGGTCCAAGCCCTTGACCAGGACTCCGACAACTACGGCACTAGGGGTATCAGATACACCAACTTGGGTGGGAGCATAGCTAATTTGTAAGTACTAATTCATGAAAACTTAATTGCATGCATACTAAACTTAAACAATATTATGGAGTGGTTAGATCTTAAACTGTTCTTCAACATTTTCGATACTGACACTTATAAGATATTATACAGAATGACTTTTTCATCACCTTCCAAATTTTTTATATGCGTTACGTATCATATTTAGAGCCCATTTATGAAGAAAAAAATGTGGGTAAAATTTTCACCTGAAAATATTTTTCGCAACATAGTTTTAAATTTTTACGGTCCTAAGGCTGTTAAAGTATGAAGGGAAAATCGACAAAGTATGAATAGTATTGTAAAGAATGAATGAGATGCGCGTCGGTATAAGAAGTATTGCGAGGAGGCCGTATCAAAAATTATAGATTTTTGGCGGACATTTTCTAGGTACTTTATCTTGACATTTTTGTACTGGGCTATACCAAAAGAAAAAATACGTCAACTGTTTTTTTGTCTCCTAGATTGTTGTATTAAAATTATGAAGGTAGTTAAAATTTCATCCTGTATACTCTTTGAAAAAAAAAATGGACAGCGAGAAGCCGAGACAAGTAATGTCTTAGTAGCTTAAAGCATTCTCCCGGTAAAACGAAAGGTCTTGCTTGAGTTCAAATCCCATTTGAGGCAGTTGAAAACTGTTTATATCGGCGACTGTTGACGGCGTCTTCCAAGCCTCAAAATCGTTATAAAACCGTAGCTTCTATTTATTACCTACAGATTAAACCTAAACCCGATATCAGGCGTGATAACAGTAAAACAAGCCGGTGGGGACAACTTCGACCGAGAGCTAATCTCCCGCCACTTCCTCACTGTTGAAGCGAGAGACGACCTCGGCAAAGGCAACCGAAATACCGCACAGCTGATCATCAACATAGAAGATGTCAATGATAACGCACCAATGTTCTTAGCGAACAAATACGAGGCTAGACTTTTGGAAAATGAACGTCAGTTTGAAAATCCACTTATACTTGAAGCTAGAGATATCGACTTAAATGGTAAGTTAATGTTATTTTTTAACTCAAAGAAGGATTGGGTAACTTCCTAGTCCAGATCGTAATTTTGCATTGCCTAACTGTTTATTGTTTTAATGGTGTTTTAATTTTATATTCTCTTTATTTCTCTTTATCTTTTAAGAGTAGGTTCACTTCGTCTAAGTGCCTCTTCACATATGAAAAACAGCTGCATGTGCATATACGTTACTATAATACACAAAATCAATGCTCGTAACCAATTACTTACTAAACAATGTTATTTAAGATAAACTCAATGTAGCCTTCTTTAAACTTTGTATCCTTCTTCAAACTGGTATTGATGCAATAACAAGACGACATCAGCTTCATGTTATTTGTACACATAATAACTAATACTATTTGCCACTATAATTTACACAACTCGTAAGTGTTCTGGCTTAATAGTTTTGTCAGTTTTTGTCTAAACTGAAGCATTGTTGCATCACTGATAAGCAATCAACAAATATCGTGCTAGCCAAAAAATTTTAAACTAAAGAAAAGTTTACTTTCCACTTCGCTTCACACATACATCCAATTGTTTCAGGCACAAAGAACAGCCACATCGAATACTCCATAGTAGGCGGCGAGTACAAGAACAACTTTACTATAGACCCTAATTTGGGTATTATAACACCCAAAGGCGGTCTCGACTTTGAGCAGATTCCTGGCGATAACAGCAATATTAGACCCATACATCTTACGGTAATAAAGATATTTTATAGACTTTGTAATAACGCCTTTTCTGTCACTATGTCGTGACTGTCCTGTCTGTATTATTCATAATCAAATCTAGAATAAAATAATAATGATAATATATAAATTAACCAACGAATGGCCTTACAAACCCCACAATTTTTTATGTAAATGCATTTTTTTACGAAATGCCCACTACTGTGCCTTAAATCTAAAAATAATTTAATATTTATTATAGCATAGAGCGTTGGTAATTACATTTTAAAAATATATGTTATTTAACAATATTCACAGTCAAAATATTAGATCTCACAATGATTAAAACCTTCGTATTTTTGTGTATGTAGAATTTAAACAAATATTTTATTTCTGCTATTAATATTGTTGTTATATAATAAATAGGTAAGAGCTCGCGATTTCGGCAGCCCACCTTTGTCGTCCACGGTGCCTATAACAATCTACGTGCAGGATGTGAACGACCACGCGCCCATGTTCCAACAAATGATCTATAAGAGGTCCATACCCGAGGACATGCCGGGAGGCACTAGCGTGCTAGAGGTACGTTGTATATTTTGTGCTAAGTGACGCGTAAAATATTAACTACACACAATTCGTGTAGCTTATTTAGTACTACATACAGCACATAAACAATCCTAAATCAGCAACCCAATCATGCACGCAAACAAAAAAAAAAACATGCAAGATGCAATACTTTGTTCAAGTCATAGTGCTTCAAGAATTATAATGAAATACATGTAGTTAAAGTTTTAACGGATCAAAGTAGAGATTTATACTATTTTTATTTACTCCAATGTTTTAAACCAGAGACCATGATCACAGATAGACTGCAAATTTCTACATTTTATGTATGAGCATTATGGACTAGTGTTCTCGCAAATTGTATAAATTAATGTAACCATAGTTACATATCAGTTCAATATATATATATTTTTAAATGATAGATAAATGTTGTAGCATGTTTACTGAATGCTATATTTTATCAAGTAAAGTAAAATAACGGCATCTACTCAAATACTCATCCATCTACAAGGTAAACATTGACTTCAAGATACCACAGCAATAATGGCTTAATCACCACGCTTACCAAATGGGGGCCGGTGATCACAAATGTTCGAAAATTCGAAACTCATACTGCCCAACCAAGGGATTAAACCCAGTACCCCAAGATCTTGGTCCTTTACTTAAACCACACAACCAAACGGAGCGTTGCATATTTTATAGTTTATCCTAATTATGTCCTACCTCTAGGTCAAAGCACGCGACGCAGACGGATCGTCGCCAAACAACAGAATTGTGTATCGTATACAAAGAGGTGCAAGCGATAAATTCGTCATCGACAGCCGCACTGGCGTCGTTTCGGTCGCAAATGGTTCGACGCTGGACCCAGACAAGACTAATCCTAAGAGTAATCGATATACTCTCACTGTGGTAAGTAAGAATGTGTTACTATTACTATAGAATTTAGTGTTATATGTTGGAAATCGATAGAAGCCGATTACGTACCTGGTCTATTGGTAAGTGCAGGCCTTTTTGGTGAACCATATAAACTTATTTCGTATAATTTAAACCGGCAAATCAACCGGCAATTAGAAATAAGAAAATCTGTACAAGAACTAAATCATCATCCCTCGAAGAATTGCTGAGCTGAAGCGGCAATCGGCGAGACACAGTAAGAAGAACCGATGGCCGTTGGGGCGGAAAGGTTCATAATGGAGACCGCGCACTGGACGACAATCTGTGGGTAGACCCCACCCGGTGAACCGATGATTTGTCTGTTTCCGAAAGCGAAGGTCGTGGAAAGCCGTTGGATGCAGATGCATGTGGCGCGGGACCAATCTTGGAGGAGGCCTATGTCTAGGACAGAGCGTCGTTTGACAGATGAGCTAAGATGAAAAAAAATGTCTTCTAAATATTTGTGAATGGCGTCAACTACCGTTGGGTAAGATGGATTACTGGGCGCTCGCTACACAAAAATTTGAAGGACAAACCTCAGTTATGATGAGCAATAAGCCTTATTTTTTTTTTTGTTAATGTTTTTTTTTCGATAAGGTTATAGAATAGAATATATTATTATTTATTTTCATTAAAACATGGTAAATTTATCAGGTCTTAACATTAAAAGTAAACATGCATGTTTTCTGGAAGAAATCGCTTTTTAGCGATAAGGCCGCCTTATTGTACCTACAATTATATCTCGTCTGTATTAATTTATGTTCATGTGTTTTGTGCAATAAAGTGTTTATTCATTCATTCATTCATTCATTAATGATTTATATGCAAACATTTCATCGTCATGCAATATTAACTACAAGGGGCAACGGGAACAATAAAATTATGGAAAAAAAAAAGTCAAGCATTAAAATTGGTAGGCATTAAAAATTTATAGAGCCAATAAAATAAAAAATATATCAATAATAATGACATTAAATTACAGTTACATGTCAACTTGAAAGTAAATAACAAGATAACATGTCAGGTATTATCCTCAATTTGCTTAAAAATAAAATGGCCATCACGACAAAATTTTGTGAATTCATCAATGTCATGAATACAGTTATTAACATTCTAAAAATAATTCTTTTAAAAATATTAAATGGCAAATGTGGTTCGTTAGCAAATTAAATAGACGAACGCACATGCTGTGGCTGTTTCTGGCAAAACAAATTGTACCTGCTACAGGAACCGACAGATGATATAGATTAAATATGTGCTTCATTTACCGAAATATTACATTGTAGGTGGCGTTAGACGGCGGTATTGGCGATCAGCAGCTGAGCGCGGCAGTACTCGTCAACATCACCATAGTCGACGTGAACAACAAACCGCCGATACTAATTGAACCAGGCACAATCACTGTCAGAGAAAATACACAGGTAATACACTAAATATACTAAATCTTTTCAGTAGGGGTAAATTAGCAATAAAAATAAAAGGGTAGAAGATTTAGACGACCATTTGGATCAGCGGAGTAAACGCTGCTTCTGAGCCATGGGTCGCGGGTTAGATCCCCGCACAGTATAAATATTTGTGTGCATGAACATGTCTCTTTGTACTGGTCTGGGTGTTTTCTTTGTATTATAAGTATATATTTACAAAAAAATAAAAAAGTATATAAGTAAGTTTATCGGTTGTCTAGTTCCCCATACGACAGGGTACTTAAAAGTAGCTTAATTTGAGACTAGATGGCTCTGTGTGACCCAGTGAGGCATGTCTTAAATATTTATTTATTTTATTTATTTATACGGGACTATTTGCACTCACGCACGCGCTTTCATATTTATAGGATTGTCTTATTAATTGTAAGACTATTTACCACTATAACATGTTTATATTCTCTTATGGACAATAACTTGTTTAGTTATTTATGGATGTACTATATTTTCTATAAATAAATATACTGTAGGTACTCAATTAACAATATAACTGAACAAATCTGAATGCTGGAATGAAAACTTTGGTAGCTGGAAAAACTATTCGGTTTTCCTATGTCACATACTTCTATCTATATAATATATTTAAAAAAGTCGTGTTAGTTACAACACTACTTATAACTCGAGAATGGCTGGACCGATTTTTGTGTTTTTGGATTTGTCTTCGTTGGAAATAGGATAATAAATAAATATTAACAACGTTGGAAACGTAACGTTGAAACAATGTCATTTAAGACGTCAAAACCAAATACTATTCTGAGGTGAAACGAAGTTCGTGGGGTCCGCAAGTTTGTTATAAAATTGACCTTATGATACCTAATATGATTTGGCTGGTGATCGCTGACTCGGTTCAGAAGACCATCCTAAACTTAAGTACTAATCAATTGTGCGGTAGATCAACTCTCCATTTGCTGAACCATTCGATTTTGTTGTCATCAAAATCAGTCCATGCATTGGTAAACTTTTAAACGCGCGCCATTTGTCTCCGCCTCTTTAAATATATGTTTATTAAAATTAAAAATTAATGTTTTAAATTGGTAACGAATACTATTACTTTAATAACTGAACGAAATTAAATGTTACTAGTATTGGTGACAAAATAGCAAATAAAAAGGAGTCGCATTTAGGGATCGATAATCGATTTATTTGGTGACAGATCTACCATTCTGAACACAAATCTATTATTTTTAGTAATAAAACTATTATTATAAGAACAAAGTTTATATTCATTTATAAAATAGAATTTTATTGGTAATCCATTTCCTATTTTACACATATATTAACATTAATTTGATAATTCATACCTGGGAACACATTTTGTTTATCGAAGGACGAAAATATTTCGTGGTGATATATCTATTTATTAGGTGATACAACTTGATGACAAATATAATTTTTGATGACAAGAAATATAGTCCCCTTTATTTATTATTATACTATATACGTTGACCAACAGGTTGGCACACAAGTCTACCGCGCTCAAGCTTACGATCCAGACGAGCAGCCAGTCCTCCGCTATTCGATAGACAGAGACGGCAGTACAGCGCGTGACGAGGACGGAGTACCAATACCGGCTGTGGAGTACGACTTCCGGGCACTGTGGGACCTTAACCCGGTCGATGGGACCCTAAGAGTCGTCAGGTAAGAACATTGTCAGAACTTCCACATGAGAAAAATGCATTTACACAGTCGAATCTATCTTTGCACCAAATGTTATCAAAATCGGTTCAGTAGTTTAGGCTTCAAAGTGCAGACAGACAAACAGAGTTACTTTCGCGGTAAAATAACATTACTAAGCATTCCATAGTATAGTGAAAATTCATCAATCAATTCCTTGAATAAACTTATTGTTTAACTAATGGGGATTGATGGGGGCTTGAACAATATGGAGATTGATCCAGAGCATAATTTTACAGGCTGAACGCCTCTGTGTTAAAAACACTTAGGGTCCAAATGGAAACTGCAAATGCTCGAATATTTATTAGGCGAAATTTCTAACGTATTTCAACAATTTAGGCTGTATGCGGTTTACAATGTGAATATGTCAGCTAATGAAATGTCGATAAGATATCATCGACAACGTCAATCACTAAAATACAAAAGTGACGTTAGTAATTGCTGAAATTCACGTATTTGATATTAATTTTAATTGAATTCATATGAATTTAAATCCTTGTTCTGATGAAATGCCCTATCAATTAGTATACAAAATTTTAGTCAAAGCTCTGAAACATTGCATTTTGCTGCTGATAATTGCGAATGTGTGTTGACGTGTGAAATGTACAACTATGTTGGTTCCCTTTTTAGATGAGTTACTTCCAGGTACTGAACATGTAACCATAATGAAAATACATCAACTCGACACTTTTTTACAATAATAAAAATGAAACTAGTAAAACTAAAGGGAATATTGTGTTGCGCGTGACAGACGTTAGAACTCATAAAAACACTACGGGTTCTTAGCGTGTACGTGAACGGCCTTGTGATCTATCTCGTTCTATCATATAGCTGCATTATATTCTGTCTCTTTTCATTGCCAATCTAACAGCAGTATATTAAATCTATGGTAAGAAGCAAATAAATAGTTAGTGTAAATTTTAAATTCTAAAGTTAAAAATTATAGCGTTAGTTAGGAAAGTCAAAAAGACTTAGAGGCCTGTTTTCATAGCTCCTTCTATAAAAAAAAACAACCTTGGTCGAGCCGTTTTAGAAAAGTGCGACCACAAACACAGTGGGTCGACAGAATTATACATTAATATGTATTACATTTAATTACGATGAACAGACATAACAGCACGTCAATCTGCCACAAAACGTCAAATATTCTCAATCGATATTAATCTCTATTTGTTGCACTTAAAGTTGAAAATCAATTCAATGAGCTATAACTTTTTGGGTAGGTTGACCTGCCGTTGTTTGTACCATGGTCGTAAATACCTACTTGGTTTAGGATTAAAAACATGGTGTTAGATGTTGACATTCTCTTCGATAAAATGTTTATTAATATTTATTAATTGTTGTTCTCTTTTGCAGACTACTCGACAGGGAAAAGATAGAGACAGTAAAACTCATTATAACAGTAGAAGATATGGCGGCAATCGACGGTGGTCCTCGCCAGACAGCCTCGGCCACTCTCACCGTGATCATCGAAGATGAAAACGATAACAATCCGAAGTTTAGGAAGCCGTACTACAGGACTTCTATAACGGAGAACTCGAAGAACGGCGCAAATATTGCTACAGTCATAGCGGATGACGCAGACAAGAATAGGACCATGTCGTACTATCTTGAAGGTAAAATTTATTTAAGTGCAAAACACCGGATTAGTGCGAGTTGGACTTGGCCATCGAGAATTCCGTACAAATTTAGTATGTAGGTACATTTTATGAAGGCAAATACCGTTGCTTTAGCTCGATAGTTGATAACAAACTTTAAATAAATATCATCCTTATATAGTTTTTAGATTTTTCGCTTTACTTGTAGTATTAAGTGATTTTACTTGCCTAATTTTATAGTTCTAATCCAACATTAACCATGTTACAAATTTTGATTCTCTTGAGATTTATAGTAGACGAACATTTATAGTGGTTAATTTTATTTATTTAAAGAGACTTTATAATTATGATAAGTAAGTGGCTTTAATTTTAATGCGACACCTCCACGCGTTCCTGATATAAATGGTGTTGACAGATAGACAAACAGACGGACGGACTAAAAAGTTACAGAAAGTATAAGAGTTCCGTTTTTTTCTAAGTAATTCTTAATATTGTTTATAAAAACAGCAAGGGTCCAAATACTGATTCCTGCGGCACACCCAAGGTTAGAACCTCTAGATACAGTTCTAGTGATGTACACAGTTGCATCCTGCCTTTAAGTTTGTTGCATAGTTGTAACATCAGTACAAAGTGCTATGTCTATGTTGTTCTAGGGCCTGATGAACTACTGAGCATGGTGCATCTTGAGAAGACGTCCGGCGAAGTGGTGGTAGCTAACAAAATAGATCACGAGGTATACCCGTGGATAAACCTCACGGTGAAAGCGGTGGACAGCGGCGAACCCCCAAGGCATTCTGCCGTTGATCTGTTTATTCAGGTTTGTGTTGTAAATCATCACTTTGTATGGTCTGTTGATGAATGCAGAGGTAGAGGGCAACCTAAACGACCTAAGACCTAGAGATGGTTAGATTGTGTATGATGGAGAAGGGAGTAGACGACTAGATGATGACTGACAGGATTGTATGGAAGAGGAATACATAATGTGCCGACCCCAGAAAACCTGGGAGCTGGGCAAGTGAATGATGAATTGTCATCATCAGGACCACAGAACACGAAAATAAGGTTAGAAAGGCAATGTAGGCGGGGCAAGCGTGCCATATAAGTTACTAGCTGTTGCCCGCGACTTCGTCCGCGTCAATTTCTGTTATTATGATCGCGACTATTTTTGCAACATTTTTCACTCATACTTTGCTCCTATTGATCGCAGTGCAATGTTTTATAGCCTAAAGCCTTCCTCGATAAATGGACTATCTAACACAAAAAGAATTTTTCAAATCGAACCAGTACTTCCTGAGATTAGGGCGTTCAAACAAACAAACAAACTCTTCAGCTTTATAATATTAGTATAGATGAGCCAATGCTCATACTTCTGCCCAAACATGAATGTAAGTGAGCTCTGTGATTTGTTTCTTTTGACGTCGCGGAACCCTATTGGTCGCGCGAAGACAAAATAATTCGCTTGATTGGCTTTCTTTGAACTCGTTTATGTGTGCAAAAGCTTGTGTTTATTATGTGCACAAGTAGCAGTGCGGCACAAGCGGTGACATCGGTTCTCACACAAATGACGTAAGACAGCCTTTCTAACCTTATTCCTTGTTCTGTGATCAGGGCAGTCTACAACTAGACATGCCTCTCGATTAGGAAGATCCACATTATGCCACGCTTGGTGATCTTTGTTTTATAGTGGAAAAGATATGCTGCTGCAGCCCATCTTCTGACACTAGCACTAGCAGTTAATGTTTTTTTTTTTACATTGTGTTTAAGCAATTACATTAATCGGCAGCCTTAGTATGACTCAAATCTACTACAACCTACCGCTGTAATCGTTGTTTAAAGGACGTTTTTACTATGGAGCTTGGTACTAAAATAAAAACTCCATGAACTTGGCACTGATATAATACACTAGGTGAAAGAATAAATTTTTACGAACCCATTGATGCCTGATTTATTAATTTGAAGACCTCCGTTTTTTATTTATTTACTCAAAATAAAAATGTGTTTCAGGCTTATTTATAGCAACATTCAAACATGTATTTTTGTAAGGTTTTATGCGCGGGAAAAGAAAAAAATGGCCTTTTTTGAGTTTCATGACAATATAGAATGACTGAACTCACTAATAACTAGACAGCAT
This sequence comes from Anania crocealis, assembly GCA_949315895.1. NCBI lineage: Eukaryota > Metazoa > Arthropoda > Insecta > Lepidoptera > Crambidae > Anania > Anania crocealis. The sequence goes on from OX438856.1 coordinate 8,904,355, forward strand.
GGACTCAGACCTTAGCCTGTTCCGAAATAAACAGAACGTAATAAAAAATATATTTCTGACAGCAACAAAAGAATATATTGATGATGCAAATATTAGTGTTGAGCTTTGATTTATTGCAATAATTTGCTCCAAAATACTGCGTCATTTATTGATTGTTTTCTGCCTCGATCGATATGCGAACAACAACAAAAATATAGGAACACAATTATTAATACAATAAAATAATAATAACAAAATAAGTACGAATCGTATGACTGATAGATTTCACCACAAAGTACTTGACAACAGACAACTGTCAGGTTTTTTTTTAAATCGCTGCTATCTCTAATCTATCAGTCATATGATTCGTACTTATTTTGTTATTATTATTTTATTGTATTAATAATTGTGTACCTATATTTTTGTTGTTGTTCGCATATCGATCGAGGCAGAAAACAATCAATAAATGACGCAGTATTTTGGAGCAAATTATTGCAATAAATCAAAGCTCAACACTAATATTTGCATCATCAATATATTGTTTTGTTGCTGTCAGAAATATATTTTTTATTACGTTCTGTTTATTTCGGAACAGGCTAAGGTCTGAGTCCATGCTGTCTAGTTATTAGTGAGTTCAGTCATTCTATATTGTCATGAAACTCAAAAAAGGCCATTTTTTTCTTTTCCCGCGCATAAAACCTTACATCGAGTTAACCTACCAAGCAAGTTCTTGTGCGTGAGGAAATAGTACAAAGCTCTGCCGAAAGATGGCACCTCCATGCCTAAAGTGTGTAAAATGCAATAAACCTATTACCAATAAACAGCTTTTAGTATGTTCTATTTGTAATAAATACTTCCACTTGGACTGTACAAGTGTATCATTTCAACGATTTAAAATTATGACAGCAGCAAATAAAAAACAATATAAATGCGACTCATGTTACTCAATACCAAGTACAAACAGAAAATCTATGCCACTACCTGCAAGTCCAGCTCCTTCGACTAGTACTTATAACGAAGAGACACAGAATGTTACACAGCGCAATAAGAATAATGTAAACTTACACACTTACCTAGAAAACTCCCCTGACTCTGATACATTAATAGATGAAGAAGCAGAAAACTCTTCTTTGATTTTCTCACCAAAAAATGATATGAACCGAAGTTTTTCAACATTGTCTACAAACTTTAAAGAAGAAATAAATGAGCTAAAACAAAAAAATCAGAGCTTAGAACAAAAACTAAAAATAGCTGAAAATGAAATATCAAACTTAGTATCCGAAAATTATGCTTTGATGAAAAAACTTACAGAACACGAACTGAAAATTAATCAATTAACGCATATTTGTAAATCGCCAAACAGTATTGTAGCAAAGAAGAAAGTAGCGACATCTAGCGTGAAACGGCTAAATCTGTCTTGTACGGATGACCCAAAGCAACAACCACCACATCAAGAAAAAATACCTAATGCAACGATTGTCGATGAAGGGATACCCAATCCAGCAAATATTCATCATAGCACGTCAAAAGAGGGCGCTAGCACCGGAAAAAACACAGGAAATCAGATATATATTATTGGAGACGAAAAATTGAGAGGATTATCAGCCTTCCTCATGAAGTCTGGACTGGAACGACGGAAAACCCCATATAAAACCTATGCTCATATCATACCTGAAGCCACCAGTACCGAAATAATGACGCATTGTAATAGTCTAAAAGGATATCTAACAGAAAACGACATTGTGATACTAGGTTTTGGTGGATACGACACCGATATGCATAAATTACACTCAAATATCTGTATAATGTTAAACCAATTAAGTGAGGCTTCTGTGATTATGTTACCTATTTATTACAATCCTTTTTTCAACGAAGTGACATTGAATTATTATATTAAACTATGGACAAAACATTTTACATTCTGCTCACATATTGACATGTATAAATTTTATCTTAATGACATTACATTTAAAAAGTATTTGTGTAACAGGATCAATCTTTGCATCGACTACATTGAATATAAAGGGCAATATTTGTCGTTTGAATTTATTAGGAATCGCATTAGGGAATCAACAAAAAGACAAACTAAAATAGTTGCCAATCAAAATAGTATCACCCCACAGATCACACCTAAAAAGGGCACAATTCCCTATTATTTCAATAAAACAACCAAATCGAAACTAAGCTGTAATAAACAACCACCAAACCCTGCCCAGAGCGCAAACGAGCCGTTTTTTCGAGCCTAACACAGATAACGTTTTTACCATCTTTCACCAAAACATCCAAGGTTTTCTATCAAAGAGGGAAATTATTGAGTTATCTCTTTCGAATATAGGATCTCAAACAAATCCTGATGTTTTATGTTTTACTGAGACTTTTGTCAGACATGGTGAAGAACGCAACCTAAATATACCAAATTATAAATTAGCATCATGTTACTCTAGGCAAAAAAAAAAGAGGTGGATCAACTATCTTAATCAAGACAGGATTAGAATTTAAGAAATTATCATGCTTTGACGACTTATCTACTGAACATCACTTTGAATGTTGCGCAGTTAACCTAACTACAAATAATTGTATAATTGTTTGCATTTATCGAATTCCTACTAAGAAAAAACGAAATATCGAATGCTTTTTTGATAGGTTTGATATGTTGTTACATAGATGTTTACTTAAATTCTCAAAAAAAAAAAAAAAAATTGCTGGTGATTTAAATATCAACATGCTTGCCAAAAACCAGAATTCTACAAAACTAAACGAAATTTTAAACAAATACAACTTTAAATCACATATAAATGAACCCACACGAGGAGACGCATGTATCGACTTAATAGTGAGTAACATAGAGGACGTAACCAGCTATATTTTGCCACTGTGGTTATCAGACCACGATACTGCACAAGTTTAAAAATTTTGCGTAAAACAAAAAAAGGAAATACCTAACTCTGTATTTACTTATAAAAAAATTTACTCACTGGAAAATATTAATAAATTCAAAGGATATATAGGTGGTCTTTCTTTTTCAAATGTGTATAACCAAAATGAGTTAAATTCTGCCTTTGATGAATTTTATGACATCCTGCTTCTTATATACAATCTTTGTTTTCCAAAAATAAGAACAAAAAGTAGTACATTAAATAAGCCTAAATGGATGTCAAAGGGTCTCAAAAAGAGCACTCTCACGAAGAAATCACTTCGTTTTAAATATTACACAAATAAAAATAATATAAATCGCTTAAAGTATATTAACTATACTAAAATGTTTAGGAAATGTATTAACTTTTCAAAAAGACTTACTAATCAAAAATATGTATCCTTTAGTAAAAATATATGTAAAGCAACATGGACGATTATAAAAAATGAAACAAGCAGTGCATATGACAAAAATTACATCAATAATATTAAATTAAATAATGGCAAGGAAATCATTGACCCAGAAAGTATTGCATCGACATTTAACAATTATTTTATAAATGAAACAAAAAATTTTAACAAAAGCACAGAAAACACATTAAAGACTAACCTACAAAACAGTATTTTTTTGACACCAGTAAATGGAGACTACATTAATAAAGTTATAATGACACTAAAAAATACCAATTCTGAAGGGTATGATGGTATTTGCACCAAAGTTATAAAAATGTGTGCCCTCGAACTTAGTCCGGTTCTAGCTTTTTTAGTAAATCTGTCACTACAGACAGGGTGTTTTCCCAAAAAATTGAAAGTTTCAATAGTAAAACCATTGTTTAAAAAGGGCGATAAAAAAGATATGTCTAACTATAGACCAATAGTGCTCCTTCCTATAATATCAAAAGTTTTTGAAAAAGTCATGCATGCTCAACTTACGACATTCTTTGGTAAATATGATATCATAAAAAAGTACCAACATGGCTTTCAAAAACATAAATCGACAATGCATGCGGCTTTTGATCTGGTAAATGAAGTTTTGCAAAGCGCTAATAAAAAAGACTACACAACTGTTGTATTTCTTGATATGTCGAAAGCTTTCGACTGCGTTTCTCACGATCTATTGATAACTAAACTCGAACGTAGTGGAATTAGGGGACCTGCTCTAGATTGGTTAAAATCCTACCTTACAAATAGATCCCAATACGTAGAGATAACGCATATAAATACAGATTCTGCAGCTATAGCATATAAATCTGAACGAAAAGAAAATCAAATAGGTGTCCCACAAGGAAGTGTGCTTGGCCCATTATTATTTATATTGTATATAAATGACCTGCCGAATGTAACAGAACAAAAAACTATATTATTTGCCGATGATGTATCGGTTTTAGTTACTACTGACAAGAACTCGACGCTAAATCAACATAAAAATGATATCATAAGTACATTGACATTGATGATAAATTGGCTTCAAAAAAATAATCTTTCAATAAATTTAACAAAAACGCATTTGATTAATTTTAATAATTTCAAAAATATTCTAGTTGACATAAATTTTAACGGACAAATTCTAAGGAACGCTGACAATGTGACATTTTTAGGTTTAATTTTGGATCCACAATTAAGTTGGAAAGATCAAATAGAAAAAGTTTGCAACAAAATAAATGGATTTGCCTTTGCTCTTTATAAACTGACTAAAGTCGCAAATGTCAGTACGGCTATTACTGCTTATTATGCGTATGTGGAATCAGTTTTAAGATATGGTTTATTAATGTGGGGAAACGGGACTGATGTTAAAAACATATTTATTGCCCAGAAGCGGTGTATTAGAGCCATATGCAATATAGCACCTGATATATCGTGTTTAACATATTTCAGATCGCTTCAAATACTGCCCCTGCCTTGCCTATATATATTAGAAGTCGGTGTGTTTGTCAAGCGAAATACTGAAAAGTTCGTACAAGCAAAGGACGTATACCAAAGGTCAACGCGAAATCGTCATAGACTGGTGTTAGAGATATTCCCAAAAACCCGACGATTCCAAAAAAATTGTTATGCGATGTGTAAAACCATATAATATAATAAAATACCAAGTTATATTAAAGAACTCCCATTTAATAGCTTTAGAAAATCGCTGCGTAGGTGGCTGTTGGACAAGACATTCTATTCAATTGATGAATTCTTAAAACATAAAGAACCCAATGTTTAAGGTCGATGCATTGTTCTTGAATTCTGTATCTTGTATAAAATCATTAATTAATTACTTCAATTCAATTTAATCTAATTTATTATTTGCATGCTACAACATTTGGCTAAGTAGGTTAAAGAACCTTTATATCAAATCTATATCACATTCTATGTACCTGTACCCTACTTAATGGCAAATAAAATATTTGTATTTGTATTTGTATTTGTAAAAATACATGTTTGACAGTTGTCATTAGGCCAAGTAAAACTCGTAACTTTGGTTCTGAAGCGCATACAGCTTAGGTTATTATTTTTTACTAAATACATTATTATTTTTTACTAAAACGGAGATCTTTAAAAATCTTAAAGTTATGCAGAACGATAGCTTTTAGTCTCTAGATTATAGTTGTATATAAACTGTGTCAGTTAATTTTAAGAACCAAAAAAATTATGTCTTTTTAAATTGTGAAAATTTTCACTCGGTCTAGTGGTATGAATACCGGGCCAAGGGTTGGATCCCCGGATCGGGTAGCAAATAATTTCGAATTTTCAAACATTGCTCGGGTTTGTGATCACCAACCCGCATTTGGCAAGCATGGTAATAATGCATTTACCCATCATTGCTATGGTAACAAGAATTCCAATATGGCCTTTTCTAGACCTTTTCCTGCAGTGGGATGATTATAGGGCGTTACTCTACTCTTTGCTTTGATATTATAAAGGTCTTGGACGAAAACGACAACAACCCAGTGTTCGAATCGTCGGCGTTCGAGTACCGCGTCCTAGAGGCGGTAGAGCCTGGCACCACCATCGCTATCATACAGGCTAAGGATGCCGATTCTGGAGAATATGGGAAGATCACGTATCTATTAGACAGGATGTCATCGCAGGTATTAATATTTTTCCAATCACATCAATAGAATGTACAGACAACAGCACGTCAACCACAGACATTGATAGGCCTAGATGCTCCAAGTGTACATACTGCTCGTGTCAAAAAAAGGTTGAACATGTTCAACTTTTGACCGCGCTTGTTATTGAAATGTGCGTATTTTATTTAAAAAACGATTATTTTATCATTTGTGTCTATTACTATGTAAATACATGTACCTGTGTGCATACTACATGTTTAAATTACATTGCTGCATTTAGTTTTAAAGGTGTTGTACCTGTTCATTAAAGCAAGCAGTGAACGCAAATTTCGGCATGCGCGGGTTTTATAGAAATGAGTGCATTTGTGGCATCTAGGCCTATCAATGTCTGTGACGTCAACCTACAGCAAAACGTCAAATTTTCTCAATTGATATTGATCTCTACTTGGACTTAAAGTTGGAAATCAATTCAATGACCTTTAACTTTTTGGGTAGGTTGACCTGCCGTTGTCTGTACCTATGAAATGTGATCCCATTAGATTCTACTCTGATACCAAAGTAATTTGGAGTTCATTGTTTAGAGTCAGTTTTTATGACTTTCCGATATCTCGGCACTGTTGCAAGCACTATGATTATGGAAAAACTGAAATTGAATTTTCGAAATATCGGAAACACATAAAAAACAAGGTATAAACCCCGATCCAATTAACTCTAGTGATAATGGCCATTCAAGTTTAAATCATTATAATTTTTGTAGATTTTTAAGGCTCATATCTCTTTTATTAATTAATTTATGAAAAAAAGGAAAACATAGAAACATGCCAATAGTGGCCATAGATTTTTGTAATAAAAATTATTGCTCTAGCATTATCCAGGAAGGAAACGGGGGATTACGTTTGTATGAAAAACGGCCCTTGTGTTTCCTCTTAACTATGCAACGTTGCTCCCACAGGGCAAGTTCCTCATTAACGCGGAGACGGGAGCCCTAACGGTGTCGGACTGGCTGGACCGCGAGACGCAAGCCGCCTACAACCTGGTGGTGGAGGCGTGGGACAACTACCAGTTCGGTTACCTGAGTGGGGAGAGCAGGAACGCTTTCAAACAGATTGTGTAAGATAGAACTATTAGATAAGTAAGAAAGACTGAAAATATCGTACCCGTAGATCAGAACTGATTTAACACAAAATTGTAGCTAGTTACACGGTAGTTATGGGTATGGTAATACCTGTACCCATCATTGGTATCTTGAATTTAATAATACTTCCCTTTGTTTTTACTATACACAGTTATGCGACAAACTATCAACTTAACGTTAAAATAAGTAAAGAAACAACAAAATCATAAAATGTTTATAAGAAGTCAGATATTTTCAATTATTCAGATTACTCTCAAATAAAATCTTTCAACTAATTCTGGCCGATCTTTTTTAAACAAATTTTTTAGACAACTATTTTTGATAAAAAAAATAATCCATGTAATATTATGCGATATTTTTGCTTGTCAGATAAAGCATTTGTCTTAAAAACTTAGCTTTCTTTCTAAGGTAAGATTGAGATGATTAAGGAATTCATTCATTCATTCATTCATTCATTCGTTCGTTTCTATATTGTATTTTATTGCATTCATGATACGAAAATGTCATTAATATGTTTTTCTCTTTTTGGTTACATCCTTGATCTAGATATATACATACATATACATACATATATATACAAACAAATAGTTACTTCACTAGAAGAGAATAAATAAGAATATAAACAGATTGTATTGTTGAAGATGCAAAAATTTGAGGCATGTTAAAAAACAGTGACCGCTTAGAAGTCATTAAAGGAAATGATCGACCGCGGAATATTATTACATCATCAAATCACTTTTTTCAGAGTTCACGTAGAAGACGTAAATGACAACGCACCAATACTTCAAGTGCCGGAAGAGTGCACCACCATAACTGAATTCCACAACCATCGCGAACCGATTGTGTCGGTGTCGGCGACCGACGCCGACGACAACACTTCGCCGAATGGACGAGTGCAGTTCCATCTGGTCGGAGGAAAGGGTCACGGTATGTAGTGACCATAAATGGTGTACCTAAAGTTCAACTAATTGAATTATTGGTATACCACAGGTTACCACTTCACTAGGTATCCTAAAATAGCAACACATCTTCTTATTTACATTAGTTCCTTGTGGCTATGTAACTAAACTGGTGTTACCACTTGTAATATTATCTTGTTTCTCGTGGTTTCACCAAGGTTTAGGAGGATATTGACTGTCGATGACACTAAAATTGACTATAAAACACAATAGAATCATTTACTTCCGTAATTTGGACACTCCAATAAGTGAACTGTCAAAAAATAAATCAAAAAATATCTTATGATGGAAAAAAACTGTCTAAAAACTGACGAAGAAGATGTTGAAAACCAAAAAGCTAAATATCGAAAAAAAATAAAAGGAGATGATAAAAAATAATCACGAAAACAATAGGAAATATAATTAATTAGTTAATTTAATTAGTAAAGTTAATTTAATGGTTTAATGTCTTTAGAGACATTAAACTTATTGCTTTTCCCTTGTATTTTAGACATCACAGTGTTTTATTTGACATTTGATTTTTCTTGGAAATTCACACATTGGTGCGGCACTAGTAATATTGTCCTTCAATAAATTGTGTTTCTGGATAAAATCTCGTCTCTAACATTTAAAAGGCTAGTAAAGTATACCTAAACATATCCAAACTACAAGTGCCAATTTTTCCGCAGACCTATTCCGTTTCGAGCAAGTCGGCGGCGATGCTAACACTGGCCGCCTATTCGCTCGTCAGTCGCTCAAAGATCGCTTCGGAAACTACTCGCTGGCGATAGAAGCTAGGGACCTGGGAATACCGCCTAACATCGTCAGGGGAGAGCTGAGGCTTTGTGTTACCGACTACAATGACCACGCACCAGTGTTTGTGCATCCGCCACAGAACGTCACTATCAAAGTTCCCGAGGTAAGTTATTGTATAGATTTCAGCCATAGAGTTAACGGCGTGTCTTGGTACCAGGTGTAAGGCGTGGTGTTGATTTAGACGCGAATCGATTTTTTTAAAATATTATGAGACAAACTGCTTAGCGTTCTATGGATTCACCGTGCGGGTGCCGGGTCAATTGTGTGGCAGGAAGAGAAACTCTGAGTAGCTCCCGGGACTTGTGACACGTTTGTAGGTTTAAGGGGCTTTCCGACGTACATCAACACTCACATTCACATACATACATATTATCACGCCTCCTTTCCAACGGGGTAGGCAGAGACCAAGGCCTTCCACTTACTACGATCCTGGCATACATCTTTCGCTTCTTCCACATTCATCAATCTTTTCATGCATGCTCGTCGGTTTAGAGTACTCTTGACCTGACCTTTCTTCAGAACATCCCCGATTTGATCGTGGTAAGTTCGTCTAGGCCTTCCTCTTCCAACGTTCCCTTTCACACTCGTCTTATAGATCTGTCTAGTCATTCTTCTCTCATTCATCCTCTCTACATGCCCAAACCATCTAAGCATCCCTTTCTCAATCTGTGTGACAATATCTTCTTTCACACCACAACGTTCTCTTATCACACTATTTCTTATCCTGTCACTCAATTTCACTCCTAACATACTTCTTAGCGCTCTCATTTCTACTGAATTTATTCTACTTTCATGCTTTTTCTGCCATACCCAACTTTCACTTCCGTACATGAGTGTTAGAACCAACACCCCTCTATGCACAGCCAGACGAGCTTTCGTAGAAATCTTCTGGCTATTCATAAAGGCGCGCAGCGCACCATTTACTCTGTTGCCAGCATTAACTCTCTACTTTCGATATCACTTTCATACTTTCCGTCCCTAGTAAACTCGTATTTCTCTTCTTGCCCATCCAAATCTGGTACGTACCTGCTAATGCAGTCGCTCCAGTATAGAACTTAATGTAGTTCTGACCAAGCCAAGGTCTTTCAAAAGGTTATAGCGAGATTTTACTGGTATACCTCTCGCTCCTACTTCTACAGCATATAGGCTTACTACATAACCGTTTTTCGTTAATTCATTTAGGAGATCATAATATTTGTTTTCTTTTATTGCATGTTCTTTAGGTATCTTAGTTTCCCACGGCACGATAGGCTCTGCAAGCACGATCCGTTTAGTAGCTCTAGAAAAAATAAAGATGTCCTGTCTGTATGATGAAACACCCACATCCTCTGGGACTTTATATTCCTTTCCATATGTGTCCATTAAAATAGTCCAGTCAGGTGCTGTACTCAGGATTGAGTAAGGCTTGTTCTTAGAATTTGCAGTAGATTCCAATTTACATAATAATACGTAATTGTATACGAGTCAATCTGTGGCCATGTAAACAGAGTCCTGAAATCACACTAGTAAGAACTTGGAAAGGTATTTGAGTCTCTGGTTTGCCCCATCCTGTCGTATCACATTAAACATCTAATATCACCCTGTCAGTCTGGCTTCTCTCGGTCAACTGTGACTAATCTTATCCCATTTTCTCAACTCATTTCTCAATCACTTGATTCTCGAATTCCAGTAGACACAATTTACACAGATTTTAGTAAAGCTTTTGACACAGTTGATCACAAAATTCTCCTCACTAAGCTCTCCCGCTTCGGTGTCTTTGGTAGTTTCCTCATTCCAGATATCTTAGTGGGCGGATTTCAAGTGTCGTCGTGGGGGGATTCCTTTTGAAGGCTTGTACCGTTTATTCCTTTTAGGTCGGGTGGTAACATAAATAGGTAGTAGATAGGTAGAAATAACAACAAGGTATTTTAAGGTAACAATCGCAATTATTATAATATTGATTTCTCAGGGTAGTGGTGAGATCATAATTACAACCAATCAGATACCAGTCCTGTATATGGAATGTCAAAACCACTGTCCTCGGAACCGGAACCCGATGAAGCGTAGACCGGTGGGTAGGTGATGCAGGGTGCGCAGACAGGCAAGTAGGTAGGGTGCGGGGAAGGCCGTGCAGTCAGGCTTCCCAACCGGAACATGAACCCTGGAATACCGGAAATCGGACACTTTTAGAAAAGTCCGATTTCATATGTATGACAGTGACATCAGGCCGGAAGCGGTGAAAAGCGGATCAGATGGAATGATTGATGCAAGAAATAGTAGTTAATGATGTGGCAGTCATACATAATCACACTGAACTTACAATTAAGCAGCTAACTATAAAAAGTAATCAACTAAGTTGCTATTTTTAAAATGACAATTTTACCTACGTCATTTCAAAGAAAAATCATTAGCATATTAGACACGAAAACTGTAGGCATAGTGATAGCGATTATAGGTAAAAGGCTTAAGATTAATTACAATAAATTAGATGACCCTCGAAGGCCATAAAGGTCATGCAAGGTCGTGTACGCATGACATTTTGCGTACATGGATGGATACAATATTTATTCTTACAAAGATCTAATTCTACATTGCATAAATACAGTGAAAGATGAATGAATAGCATATTACTGAGCGTACTACTCATGTAGGCAATGTCTACTTTTTTTTTATACTAAGTAAGCAACTACTACTAGGTACTAAACTAGGTACTACTAACTAGGTAGGTTAAATCTAGGCATTATGAATAAATTGCAACACTCACCCGATATCGGGGCAAACAACACTGATTTAGTAAAATATTTAATGAAATTAAATATCACACTCTGGTAGTAACGAGTGAGTACTTTTAGGTATTAGCAGTACGTCCTTGCGTTTAGTCAGTGTGGCTCGGACTGTTGAAGACGATTCCCAAGTGATTTTCGCAGAGTGCCCGTCGCCGCGCTTTGGCCAAACCTGTTTCCATACATCGTTCCTTCTAGCTCATAGGCACTACGCCCGGATAATAAATTAACAGACGTTTGCGCCCGGGTTTGCTTATAGTTTTTTATTTAGTTTTGTATATTTGTTTTTGTAAATAAGTAGGATCTTAATTATTAGTTTCTTTTATAATAGTTCATAAGTTTAGGTAGTTTCAAGTCGTTTTATTTTAATATTATTTTCATTAAAATTATACTAGTTAAGTTTTTAATTGAGTTAGTTTTAGGATAATGTAACGAACCGTTACAGGCTTTCCAGCCATCTTCACGAGACCCACAGGGCTCGCATCTCGGTCCAATCCTTTTAATTAAACATGTTCATAAATGATATTTCTATGATATTTAAACATGCTACTTGTTTTCTATATGCTATCTATATAATAGTTCATGTAGAGCTAACCTATAATTGTCTGTTGCATTTGTTCATTGTTGTGATATTTTTTTTGTATATGAATTAATATAAGTATAAATTGCTACACCCTTACAGGGTTTTGTTACATTTATTGTTAACATTATGCAATGAATAAATAAATAAATAAACAGATGTTGGTTGGTCAAAATAAATAAATAAATAAAAAATATCATCCAGATCCTTAAGCCATTCTAGCGTGATTGAGTAGCAAACATCCATCCAAACATTCGTATTTAAAATTTTAGTAAGATTTGTTAAATATACAGTGTAATTGATTTTAAACTCTTATCACTTGTCTAGAACGCGACAATAGGTTCACTGGTGGTCGACGTGAAAGCGATAGACGCGGATATCGGTCCCAACGGCGCCGTTCGCTACCGAGTTAGACAAGACGCGGCGGGTGCGTGGAGGTTCTTCACCGTTCACGCCACCACGGGAGCTCTGAGGACTACCCGCCCCCTGGACAGGGATAAACAGACGACGTATCAGGTATGTAATAATCATTTACTGGCCAAATAATAGCTACATCAATTTACTGCATCTCCAAGGTGATTGATTAAGGTAAGATGCTTCTGCCCATTATCTTCTGACAGTATTCTGTGAGTCATATCTTACGACATCCACAGGACGGAACAAGGTGTCACACTATAGCATTCAAGGCCGTCATCATTCTGTCCAGTTCAACTCTAACGATTGGTGTGAATATGTACTTGATAGCTCATGCTACTACGTGCGTACATTTGCGGGACCGGGAAAAACAGACTACATGTCTGTTACCAATAAGTTTATACAAGTCGTTATAACATCAACATCAGGTGAAAATCTTTGGCAATAAAGGTCCTATGCCACCAAGTTAGACAAGTCGCGGCCGGCGCGTAGAGGTTCTTCACCGTTCACGCCACCACGGGAGCTCTGAGGGACAAACAGACCATGTATCAGGTCGTATATAATAATCATTTACTGGCCAAAAAATAACTACATCAATTTGCTGCCTCTCCAAAATAGGCTGATTGGTGATATAAGTTTGATACATCTTCCGGCAGTATTCTGTTAGTCACATCTTACGACAACAGTAAGACGAAACAAGGTTGTACACTATTGGCAATAGTGACAAATTCGGCTTTAAAAACAACTAAATAAAAAGTTTACTGTGATTCAATATATACTAGAGGTAATTTACTAAAATGATACTGTTCTAGTTTTTTCAGAATTGATTTTGTTTAGAAGTAATAATATTAAAACAATTGGGGGCAGCACTTAGCTCTAGTAGTCCCCTTAAGGCTAGTACAATTCCCCAAAAGTAGTTCAACGTTAGAAAACAGCTGGTGCGAGAATGTACTTGACAGTGCTTAGGACCGAGACAAAGAAACTATGTATCATCATCATCATCATCATCATATCAGCCGAACGACGCCCACTGCTGGGCATAGGCCTCCCCCAAGGATCTCCACAACGATCGGTCCTGTGCCGTTCGCATCCAGCGGCTTCCCGCGACCTTGATCAGATCGTCGGTCCACCTTATAGGGGGCCTGCCCACGGAACGTCGTCCGGTACGCGGTCGCCATTCGAGAACCTTTCCGCCCCAACGGCCATCGGTTCTCCGCGCTATGTGTCCCGCCCACTGCCACTTCAACGATGCAATCCTTCGAGCGATGTCGGTTGTTTTAGTTCTCCTGCGGATCTCATCATTTCTGATTCGATCGAGTAGGGAAATACCAAGCATCGCTCTCTCCATTGCTCGCTAGGTGATCTTGAGCCTTCTTATAAGACCCATAGTAAACGACCACGTCTCACTCCCATAGGTCATTACTGGCAACACACACTGGTCAAAGACTTTCGTCTTGAGACACTGAGGTATTTCGGATGCGAATATATGCCGGAGCTTCCCGAACGCTGCCCATCCGAGCTGGATTCGACGAGAGATCTCTTTCTCGAAGTTGGACTTACCTAACTGGACTATCTGTCCCAGGTAAACATAGTGGTCAACAACTTCGAGTGCAATGTTCCCAACGTTAACTAGAGCGGGTGCAACATGGGCATTTAACATGATTTTCGTCTTGTCCATGTTCATCCTAAGACCCACTCTTTGAGAAGCATTACCGAGATCTTCGAGCATAATGTTCAGGTCTTCCAAGGTCTCAGCCATAAGAACTACATCATCGGCAAAACGCAGGTGTTTTAGGTATTTGCCATTGATGATGCCGCGTCCTTTCCAGTCCAGAAGCTTGAAAATATCCTCCAACGCAGCTGTGAACAGTTTCGGAGAAATAACGTCTCCCTGTCTCACACCTCGCTGTAGTTGGATCGGATTAGAGCTCTGGTTCTGTAATCGGACCGACATGGTGGCGTTTTGGTATAAGTACTTTAGTACCTCGATGTACCTGTAGTCTATTTGGCACCTTTGGAGAGACTGCAGCACTGCCCAGGTCTCAATCGAATCAAAGGCTTTCTCATAGTCCACGAACGCTAAGCAAAGTGGCAAGTTATACTCTTCGGTCTTCTGTATAACTTGCCGCAGCGTATGAATGTGGTCTATGGTACTATAGCCTTTTCGGAACCCGGCTTGTTCGGGAGGTTGGAAGTCGTCGAACCTGCGAGTGAGACGATTCGTAACGACTCTCGAAAACAACTTATAGATATGGCTCAGAAGCGAGATGGGTCTGTAGTTCTTCAAGAGAGTTTTGTCACCCTTCTTGAAGAACAGCATCACATCGCCTCTGCCCCATGCCTTTGGCGTTTTGCCCTCGAGTATGACAGAATTAAAGAGCTTCTGGAGGACCTTAAGTACTGGCTTACCGCCCGCTCTAAGGAGCTCTGTTGTGATTCCGTCATCACCCGCCGCCTTGTTGTTTTTAAGCTGCTTGAGAGCCATTCTAATCTCGCACAGGCTGACGTCCGGGATATCTTCAGAATAGTGTCGGGTAAGCTTGGCTCTAGGGTCTTTAGCCTTGCTTTCAACAGGTGTTTTCGTGGAGTATAACTGTCCATAGAAACTCTCAATCTCCCTCAGGATTTCAGGTGTTGACGTAATGATGCTACCTGTCTCAGTTTTCAGCCTCGTCAATTGGCTTTGCCCAATAGACAGATCTTTGGCGAACACTTTGGAGCCTTTGTTCCGCTCAATGGCCTCTTTAATACGTCGGGTATAAAATTGACGAAGGTCGCTCTTCAAAGACTTAGATATCTGTCTATTGAGTTGCCGATAGCGATGGGCATCCGCTGAGTTCTGTAGCCTCATTTCGTTTCTCTGATCCATGAGTAGGAGAGTCTGACTGGAGAGTTTCTTTGATTTGGGACGGCGGGTTTTAAAGTGCTTAGACCCTACCGTACGGACAGTATCCACCACCATGTTGTATAGATCGTTCATATCGATGCTGGTCTCAAGGGCTTCGAAACGGTTTTGAAGCTCGAGCTGAAAACACTCGGGGTTTTGAATTTGAGCCGGTATTGGTCGGAGCGTGGATTTTATCAGTCGCGCTCTTTCAAGCTTTACGTCGATATTCAATGTGCCTCTGACCATGCGGTGATCGCTTTCTGTCTTAACAGCGACATCATCGAATATGTGCTTCTTCGTTGACATGATAAAATCGATCTCATTTTTTACTTTACCGTCCGGGCTGATCCAGGTCCATTTGCGGCTTACGGGCTTCTTGAAGAAGGAGTTCATCATAAAGAGGTTCTCCCTCTCCATGAAGTCTGCCAGCATCTGACCCCTTTTGTTCCGTTGCCCAAATCCAAATTTCCCCATTCTCAACTCATTACCGCAACGTTGCCCCAACTTCGCATTGAAATCCCCCATCACAACCGCATCACAACCGTGTAGTGGGTTTTAAAGCTATGCATGGCTTTAGAGATCTCCTCATACATAGCCTCCACTTCGACATCGTCGTGTTTCGAGGTCGGAGCGTAAACCTGAATGACATTCAGCGAATATCGTTTCGATATTCTGAGTATCAGGTACGCTACCCTGCTCGAAACACTTCCGATAGTAATCACGTTGTTGACAAGGGACTTGTGGACGATGAACCCGACACCACCTAGGGACTGTTGGTCGCCCTCCCGGTAATATAGTAAGTTACCGGATTGCAGGGTTATCGAGTCCTCTCCCTCTCTTCGGACTTCAGATAGCCCAATGATATCCCAATGTAACTTACCAATTGCTTCTTCCAACTCTACGAGCTTCGCGTCAAGCCTCAGTGTGCGTGTGTTATATGTTGCCAGGTCGAGTCGTCGTTGTTGGCAGCCGGATCTTACCCGGGGATTCTTAGCACCCCTGCCCCGCCGTTACCATAGCCGCTGCCATAGCTAGGACTAGCGGGGCCGCCAGGGACTGGGGGCCGAATTTTTTGCGGTGTATTCATATTTGGGGGGGGGTTTGCCATAATCGCCACGCTTGGCAGGCGGGTTGGCGATCGCAGTATGGCCTGCTGCTTCTAGGAGACGCTGCTGCCCATCTCCTGATGGCAGTTTTCCCTCTGTCGGCTCTTACGACACCCACGGGAAGAGAGGGGGTAGTGCTATTCTTTTTATGTGCCGGCACTACACTTTATGTGCCGGCACTACACATGTAAATACAAAAACTATGTAACAAGTAACAATAACTATAGTTATTTAATTCGGGATTTATACCATGTACCTTATTTATTATGAGTTTCCGATATTTCGGCACTGTTGAAAGCGCCATGATCACGGGAGAACTCCCGTATAAATCCCGAATTAAATAACTTTAGTGATAGTGACGATGAAAGTTTAAATCAGTATAAGTAACAATAAGTTTCAATTTATAATATCATCATCATCATCGTCACAGGCAAAACGATGCCTATAGTCCTTAAAATATAGCTTGATTAGAATGATAGTTCTCACTGAAAGAGACGACGTAACTTCGTACCAGCGTCACACAAGTGAAACACATTTACACACGAAAAAATATTGGTAGCGGGCATGTTAAGATTTTTTTTTTATACATTGCTGTACACATTAATCAATTTAATTGAATAAAATAGATATTGAAAGTTAAAATCATTTAAAAAATCCAGTCACAAAAATTACACCTAACTTGAAAAGACGTCTTTACAAGGTTACGTAATTTTTCATAATCGCTAGTGATGAGGTAAAATCGACAAATCGTAATCGACAGACTAACAGTATTTTAAAATCAAAGTAATGTAACATAAATGGTACAAATGATTTAATGAGCATTGGTTGATGCTTAGAACATCAAATTGCAATTACTAATAGTTGACGAAAAATTATCAAATTTATTAGATTCTATATGCGTTCAAAAATGTCTGATTGATTTTCATGATTGTTACAATTCTCAAAATGATCACAACACTGACTTACTGTAAAATCTTAATATATCTGATTTTCATATAATTTTATATGCCTTATTTGTTTTTTTCGTTTGATCAGTCGAGTCAGTCCCATAACTAGTCACACCTCAGGTGTCATTCTAATAAAGCTATATTTTATGGACTATAGTAAGAGTAGGTAGGTAAAAATCTTTAGCAATAAGTCGCAAAAGGTCTTATGCCACCGAGTAAGGTGTGTACCAGGTATACTAGTATAAAAATCATTTGTTATTTATTGGCAGTTATTATGATAACTGCTTTTAAACAGTCGGCCTGTGACCGCGGGCGGTGCAACCCGATCGAAACGTCAGGCTTCAGTTGTCCTTTGACCTCGATCAAGATAAGTTGAGCGAACTGGCTGACAAGGTGTATCGGATCGCATCGTCTATTCCTCAGGTGGCTAGTACCTCCTCCGGCTCTTCAACATTACACAACATGACCCTCCAGATTGCAAAATTGACCAGGCAAGTGACTATGATAACGAGTAGACTAGGAAACGCAAAACGTCAAGATCAACATCTCGTTTTCGACCAAGGAACGATCGTACACGCTCACGCAGCCGCTGCAGATAAAGACATAGGATTACAAAGGGTGGATGCTATTATACATATTACAGGTAGACTCAAAGTTAACGGTTACAACCCTTCTCTTTTGAGTCCGCTTAAAAAACAGATCTGTTAAAACAGGAAAGGAGAGAGTGTTGCAGTAAACAAGATGACCGAAATTGTCTTTGTCCTTATAATTTATTATTTCTAGGATTTTAAACTTTCTTGTTCCATTTTTACACTTAACATTTACGGGGTTTAATGCAATGAACTACATTACTTAAAGGTAAATAGTAATTTACCTTTCCGCGTTTCGATCCGGTTGCACGAATCATGGACGCGGGCAGACTGGAGGCGCTCGGCGTCGTCTGACCGGTTGAGAAGAAATGTTTTCTTCTACCCGCACTTCTTTTACGATTTTCTCACTCCTACAGTCAGCTCGACAAACTACATTAACAGTGTCCGGGTTTTTCACTAACGGCATACGATTTCCATACGGGTTCCATAATGATGAACATTATCATTTCTTTTCAGCTTAGAATCGAAGCCTACGACCTCGGTCTACCAACGCCTCTTAGCTCAGACCTAGACCTCACAATCTACGTACAAAACGTCGACAGTTATAGACCACGCTTCCCTCACAGGATCTTTCGTATTAACGTTACGGAGAACCTCCCTAAGTATGAGGTGTACCTTCCGAGTGTGATAGAGAGGGACGCTATAGATAGAGGGGATGAACCGGTGTTGCCAGTGTGCTATTACATTGTGGAAGGGAACGAGGGTGGCGCTTTCCAACTGCAGACCAACACGCATAAGTAAGTCTTTATGTAGATAACCATGTTTTTTTTAAATTGCAATTCGTATTTTGTATTTGCTATAAAATATCTTTAAACTAAGAATAGTTAGAAAATCAAAACGCAGTACCGTTTAGGTTCCAAAATCGAAACATACAATTTAAAATTGCACAACTTGTTTTTTTTTTTTATAAACCGCCTAGATTAAATCAAATTAGTTAAGTGTTTGCAACACTTCTAAACTTTCTCGCCAGTACTACATGTGACTAGAGATAGAGAGAGCAAACATGCTGAAAGCACTCCAATATCGCTGCAGTCCCAACAACGCCACGAAGGCATTGTTACTTCGTACCAATCAGCAATCTTAACGTTTTTTGCGTAAACGTAACCCTCAGATTAAAGAAATGTAAACCAACTTCATTCACTCAACAGGTTATCAACAGTGAACCCCCTAGACCGTGAGCAAAAGTCATCGTACAACCTAACGGTCCTAGCTACCGAAGACTGCGTGGCCACCCCTAAATACGACCCAGATGCGGATGCTGTGAGCTCTTTGAGAGTGTTGGTGACGGTCCACGATGTGAACGACAACGCGCCGAGGTTTACAAGGAAGATATTCACTGGGGGTATCACCACTGAGGCTGATTTCGGCATAGAGTTTATGCATGTCAAGGTAAGGGAGGGAGTGGCGTAACATTTTTCTAGCTTTGTCAGGTTTTGCTTTGTATGTATGAATTTTACTAACGCTTTATCTTTTATCGTGCGTTGGCTTCGGTGCATAAATGATAAATGGGTTATAAGAGTAACGGCGGGAATAGATAAGTCAATTTTTAATGTAGTGATTGTCGCAGAAGTAATTGTGGCCTCAACAAAATCTATGATCAAAATGAAAATCGATGGTTGGAGTACCCGCAGTAAAATATAAGTGACTATATCGCTACATAGCGGTGCTTTAGTCCCTTTCTTAATGAAAAACAGTAACAAATGTATCACACGGTAACCATACATTTCGAGATAAAAATATTCAATGTGCTCTTTCGGCTATAATTTATATCTGAACCAAATTTCATTAATTATAAAAAAAACATAAGTTTAATTACAGAAAAAAGAAAAAATACTAGGATTCATAAAAGCCTTTGAGTATTTGAGCACGTGTGTATGTATAGGTGTGAGTATATATTTGTGTGTGTGTTAGTGTGTGCTTGTGTTTATTGTTAGTAGATATAATATTAGTAACATAACCATATCTATTCAGGCCGAAGATTCGGATGAGGGCTCGAACGCTCAAATAAGCTACTACCTCCTGGGCGAGGTGAAGCAGACGCTAACAGAAGGGCTGGAAAACCTCGCAGTTTCGCCCTTCCTGGTCAACCCTGACACAGGGGCGGTGGCGCTCAACTTCGACCCGCAGAAAGGGATGAAGGGGTACTTTGACTTTAAGGTAATTATGAAGTTTATTGAGTATCAACCTAGGGAAAGTAATATACTAGTTCCAATCTTCATAGTAAAGATCGTCCTCCGAAAGAAAACTAAAATTAGTAAGTAAGTTTTTGATTTTCTCCTAACCTATACAGGCCTAAAATTGTAAAAATTTAAAAATATGTTGCGAAAAATATTTTCAGATGAAAACTTGATTCACATTTTTTACTTCATGAATGAGCTCCAAATACGATACTGAACGCCTACAAAAATTTTGGAAAGTGGTTAAAATTTTATACTGTATTTCTTTCCCTATGGTATCAACAGTAACCATAAGATGTTAACTGTTAATAAAAATAAAACGATTATTAAACTTTTGATTACCCAGCAGAAAATAAAACAGGTAGCAACTCTGTCATCTACTGGCATTATAATAAATAAATAAGTATACGATACGACATACGACAGGGTACTTAATAGTAGCTTAATTTGGGACTAGATGGCTCTGTGTGGCCCAGTGTGGAATGACTTAAAAATTTTATTATAATAAGTGTTGACAACATTACATACATTGTTTTTATCCCAAAGTGAGTAACTATTCAAAGCACTCGTATTGTGGAAATCAGAAATAAGGAAGGTACCACAAACAACCAGACCCGAGAAAATGTAGAACACTTTATTTTCTTACATTCATCCGTCCGGGAATCGAACCCGGGACCTCGGAATAGGCGACACCTTGAAAACCAGTGTGTATGCCACTCAGGCACTGAGGTCGTTAAAACATAGCACTCTAGTCGCCTGTTACAACACTCATAGACAAAAGACAAGTGTTGATATTCTATTTTAGGATAACACTATACCTCACATTATGTTCTTTTGACGTACAATAAAAAAACGTGATGCACCATCCATCAGTGACAGATAAACATCCTTCTTCTTCCTCCTCACCATGTCCCGTTATTCAGGGTCGGCTTTCCTAATCATGAGGCGCCATTTACTCCGGTGGTAAACATAGTCAGTAGATATGCCTAATTACTTCATATCTCTTTGGACTGGACTTCTTAACCACGTGGTCATCGGGTCGTCTTGTAACATGCCCGTACCACCTTAGCCTGGACTCTATATATTTTGCGGTAATGGGTGCTACCTTAAAACTGCCGCGATCATGCTCGTTTCGCACTCTATCTTTAAGCGTTACTCCTCCCACCCAACGCAGTATACGCATTTCCATTATCATCTGAGATCATGACAGATAAACATCCTAACCCAAACAAAACCCACTAAACAGTTGGGTGTTCTTTTAACTTAGTCGCATGCATCTTTTAGTCATGTGCATTTTGCTATTAATATTTTTGTATTAGACTGCGTATTCAGTTCTTATATATTCAAATATAAACATTATTTCACAGGTTCTCGCCAACGACACTGGCGGCCTAAAAGACGAAGCCCACGTCTTCATATATCTGCTGCGGGAAGACCAGAGAGTACGTTTCGTGCTTCGTGCTCACCCGTCCGAAGTTCGGGATAAAATCAACCTATTCCGGGAACAACTGGCTAGAGTTACCGATGCGGTGGTGAACGTGGACGACCTAAGGGTGCACGAGAATAAAGATGGATCGGTAGATAATACTAAGACAGATCTGTATTTGCATTTAGTGAACGGCCAGGATCATTCAGTTTTGGAGGTGCAGCAAGTGTTGAAGATCGTTGACAAGAACATTGAACAGTTGGACGATTTGTTCAAGGTAATTGATTGATGTCTGAGTATTTTTACTAAGTAGATGACACTGCAATCAATTGACACCCTTTTTATGATCTGTCGAACGTAGTTTTTCATATATTTTGTATGGCAGCAGTAAACTATGACGTCACGATTGCTGAACTCAACTTATTGTTAATTGATTTGAAAGCAATTAAGAATCTTATTGAATAGCTTTAAATAATCCAGTTTTTAGGCCCTTAAAATTTAACTTTTAAGGAATTATGTTTTTGAATTATTTGCGATTCATTTCAGCTTTTTGTTAAATAACATGTTTAATTGTGATATTTGTGGCATACCAGTAATGAAAAAAATGCTTGTTGTAATTTTATCCACTGCCTCAGTCGAAGTGAAAACCCCGTACATCATTGAAATACATTATTTATTCACGGATTAATTAAGGAAATGTGGAAATCAGAAACAACGAAGGTACCACAAACACCCAGACCCGAAAAATCATTAAAAAATACCACAAATTTGACCCGTCCGAGAATCTAACCAACCAACCAACATATAACATACATTGTTACAGGAGTTCAACGTGCTAGACACGCAACCGGCTGAATACCAGCCTTTGACAGCGGAGACCCTGTCATCAAACCAGACGGTGTTCTGGTTGGTGTGGAGTACGTTGTTCCTGGGCGTTCTGCTGGTGCTGGCTTTGTTGACGTGCCTCTCGCAGCGAGCGGACTACCTCCGCAGGCTGAAGGCGGCCACGGCTACTGCATACTGTCAGTACCTAATTATCTATGTAAAAGTAACAGCCTATATCATCCCTCTGAAGGGCAAAGGCCTCCATCATTGAATTCAAGTTACCACAGTAATGATGGGTACAGGCATAATCACCACGCTTCCCAAATGTGGTGTACGAGTATTGTTCGAAAATTCGAACTCTTGTTTCCCGATCTGGGGATCGAACCCTGGACTCCAAGATGAGGGCCCGGTACTTAAACCACTAGAGCAATGGGGCGTTAGTACCTACCTATGAATTAAGATTTCAGACATTTTCTACCCTTACTATAGTGTCAAACAGTAACAAAATTATATGAATACTAGCTTACCCGGCAGACGTTGTCCTGCAGCAAAGCAGCGCCATCTACCGGGTCCAATGGGGACTACCGTTTCTTTGCTCACCAGTTGGCGCCACTGTAGACTGAGGTCCGGAGGTATAGCTGTAAAAGGCGACTTTATAAGATCGGCGCCGAAACAAAGTTTTAAATCTTAAATCTAATTAAAGTTTATTATTTATAAATAACTATCTTCATATCAAAAAACTAACTTCTGAAATAGTTGCTCTTTTAGACCGCCTATTTTATCACTTTTTCTTAATTCCGCTTTCAAAGCGTTTACATTAATCGCCAAATAATCCATATTTGCGATAATTTTACGAAGGAGATCAGCAGGAAAATTAAAGAAATTATAATTTATGTAACGAAGCCCGCTAAAACCAGTGAAAAGTTTATGTTTTTGGACCTCACGCGACACAAGCGCCTCTAGTGGCAAATTCACTAGCGATAGCCCCCATTGTTTTAAAACCATCTATAAAACCATTGAAATATACTCACTTTCATCCAAGTCGGTCCAGCCGCCTAGGAGTTAGGTGACAAACACACGTAGGCACAGAAGAATTATACCTATAATGGGTGTAAAAAAACCAAACGCAGACCAAAATCCACGTGTTTTCCCCATCACTAGGATCTTTTTCTTCTTCAGGACCATACCTAGAAAATTGCTGGTTCCGAAGATAAATAAATCAGTCAACTTTTCATTAATTGTTTATAAAGTCGAATTTGTCGCTAACGCCAAAAGCGGTCGCTTTTAGCAATAATTTACAATACGAAAGAATGCCAGAATGAAAAGCAGTTAACAGTGATTCAATAAATACTAGAGGAAATTTGCTAAAATTATACTGTTTTAGTTTTTTGAGAATTGATTTTGTTTAGAAGTAATAAAATTAATTACTTGGGGGCAGCACTTAGCTCTAGTAGTCCCCTTAACTAACTAATAGGTACCTACTGCGTTGCCGAGTTAACTGTGTGGTGTGACGCACATATGAATCCTTATCTCGATTGTTTGAAATGCGTCGTAGTATTAACGAGATAGCGCATCGTATAAGATAATTATTGACGATCTGATTTTCGCTATTTCATGGAGACAAAGTGTCCGGGTTCGACTCCCAGGAAGGGTCAAGCTAGTTTTTTTTTAATAGTCTTATATTAAGTGTGGTGGGATTTTCCCCTTGCATAATCATTGTCTGGCACCTGTAACACAGTGTGTTAATATATTCGCTGCTAATCTATTAAATATTGTCATCATCGATATAAGTAGTTATCACAATGCAAACTAAAATAATGCTGTGTTTTTTCTATACTGTTATGTGGTGCCTAGAAAATATTTTTTATTTACATTATTACATTAAATTTACATTATTTTCTTGTCATCAGCATCCCCAACCGCGGGCGAGTCGGACATGACGATCCGAAGCTCAGGCGGGCGCGTGCCCAACACTAACAAGCACAGCACCAAGGGCTCCAACCCCATCTGGCTTCACGCCTACGAGAACGACTGGTACAAATCCGACGACCAGCTTAGCCATTCCGAGAGAGACTCGCTCGACGAAAACGCCGTGGACCAAGACCTATCAAACGAAAAACCATATTTCATCACAACCGGCGCTTTCCCCTCCATAGATTCCAGCCAAACCGAACCGCAGACCAACCAGGCCAAATACGACTTTTACCAACAATTAGAACAAATGAAGAACGCAAAAAACATGGAAACGACTGAACTGTAATCATTAGCTGTAAATATTGTTAGTTGTAATGTGCCTTTGTAAATTGAATGTACCTCTACGAGATTTTTTATTAAAAATTAGAGAACTGTCAATGTAAATTTATTTTAGAATATACCGTCATACTTGCTTAAACTTAATTAAATAGCCGAAAATATACCAAAAAATCGTAGTATTTAGTTTTAGGTTTTCATCATTGGGGAGAAAATCGCTAGAATTATAGTGTAGCCATTTCACTTTCTACGAAAACCTACATATAAATGAGTAACATTACCGATCGACTCATCTTACTAGTAAAAATAACACAATCATTGACAGAATAACGAATACTGCACAATTTGGGTGGTCTTTTACCTTGGTTAAACATATTATGTAGGTACTCATAATTTGCATGACGGTAGGTATTAGCATAGGGAATGAATTAGGTAAACATAGTTCGAAGTGCCATTTTGTATGGAACTGTATCTAGTTCATAAAGTTGCCAAAGAGGCGCTTTTACACGTCCCAATAGTTTGTTTGTCTTACCTCTGCTCTGGACAATATTGAACTAAAGCCGAGAAGAAGCAGCGCAAGAAACTATCAACACAAACGACAGGACGGATTAGCATAAAATGGCCACTAATAATGACAAAGGATGCTTAAAATAGGCGCTTTGATTGTAATTTACAATGAAAAGTCCAGTCAGATATGAAATAATTTCAAAAATATTAATTCTACTATTATATTAATACTACAATATTTTTTAGACCTGCTGTACTGAGAAAGTCATTGAAGAGATGAATAATTTTCTTTCCTCTACCCATTGTTTCCATCTTATGATTCAGGAAATTATTCGTCTTGTCAAGTGCCTATAACAAGTGGCAAATTTTACGTAATAAAATTACAAGTTATCAAAGTTATATTGAATAGCTTAGATAGATCATGACATTTTTATGACCGAATTTTAGAGGCTCGGATTCGAGTTTACTATACAATTTAAAAAACTATTAACCTAAGAGTGTTTTGATGCTCATACTCATTCCGGTAGTCCTTTTTCGAGAGTATGTTTGTATAAATGATCGGCACGCCCTAAAGCCGGTAAAGCCTAAACAACATGGTGGATTTTAAAATATGAGGTGTAGTTAGATTTACTGTGAGAGTGATTATAGGCTATATGTATAAAAAATCTGGAATGTGGAAACGGGAAAAGTTGGTGGAGGAGGACCAAGTTGGAGGGCGGTTCTGTCTATGGAACGTACGGGTGCGACGCTGAAAAGTTTAAAATGAACCAAAACCCCGACTGCTAAAACAACTATACAGGGTGTTAGCTCACTCACAGCAGTCTCTTTAGTTAGGTAATGAATATCCCTACCTGCGCATTGAATTTCTAGGATCGTAGAAGTTGTATTTTTATGTAGTCGGTACGTTTTATTTAATTACCAGCTGTAGGTACATGTCTACCTTACAACAAACAAAATTATACTTACCACTAAAATATAGACAGGGCCTTCAGCTAAAAACGTAACTCATACATTTTTAAAGACCGCTCCGCTACCAGCCTTGTTGAATACAATTAATATTTTAGTGCGCAGGGGAACAATAACTACGGGTGGTGTTGTCCATCAATGTTTATCGAAGCAGAACCGTTGCCAGTACAGCGTGGTGGTTAACATAGTAATCTATGGGTGGTTAAGAGCGATTTATTATAGCCAGCTGTCCCCACTCCAACCTTGACTTTCTATTTATGGATCTCTGAGCCCTCAGAAACTCTTATTTCACCTATACGTCACTAATTAAATTTATTTATTAGCACAATAACCTTCGTGATAAACAGCTACCTACGGATTTAGGGAGACGACCAGTTTGTCTTACGGCCGGTCCTAATAACCTATCTATCTTCAGTTTTGGCATATCGGAGATAGAAAATAACTTCTGTCTTTCTCTGGACGGCAAAATCAGAGATAGAAACAGTTTCCTATCTCCGAAATGTCAAAACTGGCAGTAGATAGATTACTGGGACCGGCCGCGACCGTTAGAAGACGCACTGTACTGTACTATAAAAAAATGCTAACGCTCATTGCCATTCAACACAATGTGTAAGATAAGTTAAAAGAAATATAATAATATTTGAATTTCGGGAAACTATGTACTTACCACTGTTATAAAAATGTCATCCAATACATATAACATTATAATGTTCATACAATAATTTTACTTGTAATAATGGATTAATTCTTAAGGGAAACCGGGATGTTATTGTTACTGCAATTTTCGTTTAAGGTCTATTTCTAAACAAGAAAAGCTATGGACTAATTTAAAAATCGTTTTATTTTCACGTATGTTTACATATTGTTATGTCGGTTCAAAACATCACTAGTGAATCATTAGCCATGGCGACGACCTCGTTACAGCTCAGAGGAAACAAAAAAAGACAATATCTAAATCAGTAGATACCGCATGTTGGGTTAAGCTTGTGGAATGATAGTTTGCTTACAAATACAAACATAAAATGCGTGCCTATACATACGAATTACCAGTTATTGATATAATAAACGCTGTCAATACAATTCGGGCCAGACTAGTTTGAATGCAGTGCACGTGGTGACCAATATGCGTAGAGTACCGAAATATCTTCACTAAACAATAGCTCAAACTTTTGGCAGATGAGGCACTGCGTCAGCGAACCTACTTTCACCTGAACGCAGCCGCCTACGACCCAGGATTGCCTAAATAAAGCTCGTTTTGTTATTTACATACACAATAATTTATTGTTTCTTACAATTTAGTGAAGCTAAAATACAAGTTGTTGATTGATTACAATTTGAAAAAGCTTTTATTTAAATTTTCTCCCAGTGTCAACCAAGTGCCAAGCTTCTCCGTACACAAAACGCGCCGAGGACAGGGTGGCTAACAGGATAGGACGTTCGTGGAAATCACAACGCAGGTATCCTTACAACCACAATATATATTAGATAAAATTATAATATAAAGATCGCCATATTGAAAAAAAATCTAGATTAATCGTAACTTATCATCTTATGAGATACACTGTAATTTATACTGAATGTTGTTACTATTGGAGCGTTTTCCATCATTATAAAATATTGTGGATGAAAGAAAACTGACCGTATCAATTAATGTCAGTCTGCTTTGTAGCACGCCACATTAACTAACTTAAAAAAGTTGTTTTTCTAGTAAAAAAAAATTAACACTCACTCGACTCCCGTCAACGAGCTCATTTTGTATTACCACTTACTTACATTACCCAAAATGTTCTTAACACTTATGAGCTTTACTTACATTTCATCAACAAAATTCCTAAGTGACAGGACAAGTGGTAAGCAAGGGACGCTCCATTTCCTAAACATATGGCTATTGTACAGTTTCACAATGCAAATTTAGATCTAGTTAAAGTACAAATCTTTAGGAAATACATAAATTCAAATGTAAATTTAACTAACCCTCAACTAAATGAGTTTAAGACATCTACTGACACATCAATGAAACAGAAAAAAATTTTGCTCTTATAGAAAATGTCCTTATTATAGATACAACAGAAACTATTTTTGCACATGTGTGTTCTGTGTTTACTTAGATGCATTAATTCGCAGATAAAAATTATAGGAAATGACTTGAAGTTGGATTGATCTGTAGGTGACCTTGAATATTTATACAATTTTTAGTTTATTTGGGTCATGAATGGGGAATTCGGAAAATCAGGGAGCAGGAACAGGGGAAGGGTTAGAGCCCGGGCTGTGGCGATGTGTGTGTATGTGTTGCTGACGTCACCATTGACTCATCACATGGCATACTTCCTTGTCCACTCGCGAGCTAGTTCATTGTACTTTTCTCTGTCCGTTTTGTAGATCCTAGCAATTTCTGGCACCAATGGGTCGTCTGGGTTTGGATCGCATAGCAGTGAGCAGATTGAAAGCAACACTGGAATAAGAAGAAATAAGATTATTTACAACATGCGACACTAACATTTAACAATGATTTTACAGAAATTGTGTAAACAATATCTTGAAATATGATAAAAATATATATTACCTTTGGATATGGTGAGTGCCGGGGACCACTGTGCGCGCAGAATGTCAAGGCAAATGGAACCATTACTGTTTATATTGGGATGATAAATACGTGTTGTGAATGCAACTTTTGGTGGTTTGAATGGGTAGTCTGTTGGGAAGTGTATGGTGAGGAAGAACACGCCTCCTTGATAGGGACTGTCAACCTGAAATTATAAACAATGCATAATGTTACACTAGTGTGTGAAACTGATAATAACATATAAATAAAAAAGAAATTGCTATCACAGATAGATAAAAAATATTGATGTCATGATATCTACAACCAGTTATATTTTTGAGAGTCATAGCAGGATAAAGAGAAAAATACAATTATAAGTATTTGAATTAACATTGACTAAAATGTGTGTCTGATAGCCATAACATCAACATGGTTTTGTTAGATTCAAATTAAAATAAAATAACAAAAAATATTTCTGTAATACATTTTGGTAGCTTAACAGATAATAGCTTGTTTATATAAAAATCTAGGTCAGACTGCTAATGTCAGCAACACTAGCTAGAATATCTATGAAAGGTAATTGTTAATTAATAAAGCATTTTACATTTTATCATATTCAAAAAGAAGATTTACCAACATCCTGGTATCAGGATGGAGTGGACTTGAAACCAATGAATGTATCATTGAATGTATCATTGAATGTTTTTGTATAGATTTGGAACATACATTGTATGTAATCAGAGAAACATGTTATGAAAGTATAACAATTTAATTTAATGTATTATTATAAAATAATGTTTTTAAAACTGTTACCAATAATTGCAATATAATCTTTATACAAGGCAAGTTTCAAATTTAAATACTGCACCCCATTGCAAGACACCATACCTGGGAAATGAATCGTTACTGAGATATTGAGGGTCAAAGTGTATTTTTTTTTTTCAAGATGTCATGAAAATATTCTGTTTGTTGTTACAAAACTTTTTTCTTTAAAAAGTAAAAAGGAAAGTAGCAGCCTATGTAATCATCCCACCGCAGGGAAAAGGCCTCCATCATTGATTTCAAGTTACCACAGCAATGATGGGTGCACTGGCATAATCACCACGCTTGCTAAATGCGGGTTGGTGATCACAAACCCGAGCAATAAACCGCGCGCACGCACATCTAATCACAATCCTCGTCTGGTAGCGCTTCGTGCGCGCATTGCGGGCAATAAATACTTGATTTAATTAAATACAATACGCCCCGTTGGTCTAGTCGTTTAAATACCGGGCCAAGATCTCGTGGTCTTAGGTTCGATCCCCAGGTCGGGCAACAAAAAGTTTCGAATTATCGAATGTTGCTTGGGTTTGTGATCACCAACCCTTATTTGGCAAGCGTGGTGATTATGCCAGTTCCCATCATTGCAGTGGTAACTTGAATTCAATGATAGAGGCCTTTTCCCTGCAGTGGGATGATTATAGGCTGCTACTTTAATTAAATGCCTAAAAAAAAGTCATTTGCCAGCGATTATTTTTGTTGCATACAATTTGGTTTGATGAACCGAATGCGAGGTTTAAGGCTTTCTTAAGCTCTTTGTTACAACCTGTATGTTCTTACATTTTAGTATTATTTGCCTGCTCTATGGCCTAGTAGTATATTATTAGAAATATATAATCTAACCATACCATTGATACATTTTTAAAACAAATTAATTAGTAAAATAACAAAATAAACAGCTAATTCTACTCAAAACAATGTAGCTATAACTTTGAAAGACTTGATCCTATATTTTTCTGTATGAACTTTTCATTAAAAATACATTACAATATAGTTATGCATTACCCTTATCAATATGTGTCACAGCAGCATAGATTAAATATAGTGATGGACAAAAGACTCAAACAAACATACTATTTAGCTCTACAACAGACAGTAGATAGGTACCATTTATTGTTAATTCTTAAACATTTACAGCGTGTTATGTAAATGGTATAATAAGTCGAAAACCAGCCTATGTTAATAAGTGCAAATAAAGTCAGAAATTTGAATCATCATTTCTGAAAAAAATATTTTCAAACAAATTGGAAACTCAAAATTTTAGTTAGATGAAAAAAAATAACATCACTGTAGTATTTATATACATACATTAACATAGGCTGGTCTTGGCTTTTTATACCATTTACTTAACACCTGTATATCTGTATAGTAAATATATAATATGAATTAGGTTTCTCCAATAGCCCAAAAGTCAGATTTTAAGCCATAACTATGTATTAATTTAAGAAATTAGTATTGGATGATTAACCGATAAATGTAGGCTAAAGTTAATTAGCCCTTTGACGATCGGATATTCCAGACACAAATTAATCCCTCAACACCCAGGAGGCACTCGGGTGCCACGATAACAATTGATTTCAATTGTGTCTGGAATAACTCACGATTGAGGGATTAAAATCAATTATTATCGAGACAACCGGTTGTCTTTTGGGGCTTGAAGCGCTACAATTTTATCTTTATAATCCAAATTGTTGATTTATTGTAGTTATTTAACTGTTAAAGCCTCACTAAAATCAATCAATTCATTTTAAGAAAAGAAAGCTAAAAAATTAAAGTGGTAAAATTTGATTGTCATCATGTGTTAAGATAAAATATTCTTTATCTTGAAATTAATTTGGCATTCAACCAAAATAAGAAGAGCATTGACTCTACATACATAGTTGAAACAAACATTAGTGTAAAGTCATTTGGTTGTTAATATTTTTATAGCAATAGGAAATTGATTAAGTATTTAATTAATCCCTCAACCCCCGGGAGGCACTCGGGTGCCACGATAACAATTGATTTCAATTGTGTCTGGAATAACTCACGATTGAAGGATTAATATAAAGCAATTTCTAAAATTTCTAATTGGCACAATGTAATCTCATATGTTTCATTAGTTAGTGTTATCAAACAGTACATACATAAATGAAAGTATCATGCTAAAATGTGATAAAACATGAAATCACTTACTGGACCCATAATTGTGGCTTGCCAGTGGAAAACTGAAAATAAAGCAATGAAAACATTAGAACATAGACTGTAGCAGGTCATTGACTGTAAACAAAATGTCTTTCCTAGCACCAAATTAGGGTGAATATTCATGAAAAGAATTGATGCATGTCAAATGAAAATAACAATTATATTACAGACTAAGTACTGATTAAAACAGTGTTGTTGTTTATTCAGTTATATTCCTTTGTTCATGCCTCAAACATGAATTCATCAGCAGAAACTAAGTAGAGGAACACCAATTGGATGAAACAAGAAATACTGCATCAAAAATTAATGATTAAATAAATCGACAGACAGCAACACTGTGATTTTTCTTTCAGACTGATTTTACATGAAATATAAACACCATTTCCATGATGTTTCCATTTGACATCGTTTCCGAGTATTATTATTAATTACGACAATGAGTCACAAAAAAGTAGTAGGTAGATCAATAGGTAGGTACTTACGATCTTCACCGTGTGGGCCTGCAGAACATTGTGCTGGGGGGTCTCTGCCGAGGTCTTGTAATTCCTAGACAATAAAATAAACCAACTGTAGGGACTCATTATAGGACACACAATGCAGCTAAACTTGGCACATCATCACTTATAAAATAAACTGTTCATTAATTTACTCAAAACAAATGCCGTAAAACGTGTTAACGTAACGAAATGCGACCACGAGTCTCCAGC
Source organism: Anania crocealis (assembly GCA_949315895.1). Taxonomy (NCBI): domain Eukaryota; kingdom Metazoa; phylum Arthropoda; class Insecta; order Lepidoptera; family Crambidae; genus Anania; species Anania crocealis. The sequence continues at coordinate 8,936,941 of OX438856.1, forward strand.
GAGGATATCATCACGTCACAGACATCCCACAATACAAGAACACCTCAAAATTGGCACATAATTCCGACATTTTATGTACGCCGTGTGCACAAATTGTCAACTACATCAACCAGTAAAACACCGTTATATCTTTTCCGATCCTTACGTTTTTTCGGTGGTTTCCTTATAATTTTAGAAGTAAAACAATCCGCACAAGGAAATATCCAGAAGAAAATTCAATAATAGGTATTCACAATGACGAAACATTCACTACGAAGTCTTGATGCAAATTTTACAACACACTCATTTTAATACGTGGAATCCTTTGAAATAAACAAACGAATTAATAATACGTACCCTATTAATTCGTTTTAACGCCATTTGATTATTTTATGATGGAATAAATCGACTTTCAACTAGACAACGAAACTGTGAGCCAAGGACCTTTGATTAGAGATTGCAAGATGGCTCCCCGTCTAAACGCAAAAGTACCACCCAAGTCGTTTTATGTAATATTAAATAAATATATTGTAAACACGCCTATAAACTATAAACGCCTAAATAAAAAATATAAATAACTTATATTATAATACAGCAAGGATTGAAATGTGACGAAGTTTACACTAAAATTAACACAATCTATTGAAAACACGAAACAACGAACAGGAAAATCAACCATTTGTAAAGTGCGTTCAACAACGATGAACTTTTTATTTTTCGGTACTGGTCATAAAAAGGTAAATTTTAATTCAGTACTTAGAAGATCTCGATATATTAGTGCAAAATGATGTCTGAATCTTGATCTTTACGATAAGAAAAAATAAAGAAAATAATTATAGTTACCTCAAAATAATTTCGATAAAATAAAATCATAAATGACGTCCTATTTTTTTCAGTGGCAACATTGTATTTCGGATATGACGTCACGACCTTATGAGGAAATTTAAGAGGCGCTATTTTTGGTTAATTTAGGTAGGTACAATGGTTATTTTCATGCACATTTTTGCAATTTGAAACTCCCCAGAGGTGTTATAGGTTTAGGTTTAAAGATTTATTCTCAAAAAAAGATTACTAAATCCACTTATATGAGAACACATATTATTCTAAAACTTAATCTAGGTAGCGGTCGCCGTCCAAGACGTTTACAAATCAACACTCTCAAGTATATACTTGTGTAATTGAGACTTAAAGCCTCTGATGGAATCTAAATTTTTATATAATAAGGTAGTTTATTAAAAAAGCGTGCTCCCTCGAAGGTGACACTTCTTTTTTTACCCAAAATAGTTCGAGTCTTTGGCAGTACGAGCAAGCTAGGTCGACGAAGACTGCGTTTGGAGATTTGAGCTTTTTTGGTGAAAGACAAGTTAGTTTAAATGGTTTCACCCATGATCTTTCTAATAAAAAATGCAAGTGCTATATAAATAAAGTTGTCAATTGTTCATTATTTTAGTGTCACTGAAAATTTTGCGAGTTGGTGTTGTAAGTGTGGGTAGCAGAAAAGTACTTTTATGGCTTTATTTTGAGCTTTTTGTAGTTCTTTTAACCTTGTTTTGGTGGTACTGCCCCATATTTCTATAAGATATAATAAATGTGATTTAACTAGAGAATTGTAGATATTGAAACGTATTTTCCTAGGTATACATTGGTTTATACTAAGGAGTGAATCTGTGAGGGATGTTATTTTGTTCTTTATATATTCTATTTGTTTGTTCCATGTAAGGTTAGACCATCCATTCTTAGACCAAGATACTTTTCGCATGATTTTTGTTCTAGTGGAATAGTATCAATTGTTAAAGGGGCGTGCGAAGGAATGACTTTATTTTTCGACTCTAAGATAATATAGCATGTTTTTGAGATGTTGATTGTTAATAGATTATACTGAAACCATTCAAATAGCAAGTTAAGGTCTTCCTGGGCTTTTGAGATGATTTCGTCTATATTGGTACCAAAATAAAACAAACACGTATCGTCCGCGTACAAAGCCCTAAATTAGTTATATTGTTTATATGGATAAGGAATAGTATTGGCCCCAATATGGACCCTTGTGGTACACCATAGGTAACAGGTTGGGTATTGATTTGGTTGTTGTTTATTTTTACTATCTGTGACCTTTTTGTCAGGTACGACTCATACATTTTAAGGGCGCTGCCTTTGACACCAATGCGTTCCAACTTTTTCAGAAGCAACTTGTGGCTCACGGTATCAAACGCCTTTTTTAGATCGATGTGAGAAAAAGGATTGGCCTAGGCATTCACAATGTGAATGCCTAGGCCAATCCTTTTCCTATCCAAGTTCTCTTTAATTTTTTGTTGTTAAATCGACTGCTGCAGCAGTAGTATTGCTCTTTGACCGAAAACCATACTGACGTGGAGATATAAAATTAAAGGAATCAAGGTAGTTTGACAAACGGTTATGCAGTATTTTCTCTAATATTTTCGATAAAACCGGTAATACAGAAATCGGGCGGTAGTTTCCTTGGTCAGTTTTTGGCCCAGACTTGTAAATTGGTGTTACTTTCGCAACCTTCATAGTATCTGGAAACTTGCCGTCAATCATGTGTTTGTTAAATGAGTGTGCTAAGGCCTCAGATATTAGATTTTGCAGTCATTTAACGACTTTTGCACTAATTTTATCAATGCCACTACTAGCATTATACTAGACTTTGAATTATTTTTTTATTTCGTTTTCGTTACATGATGTTAAAGTAGACAGTTCGTGATTATTATTTTTTTTTGTTTCAAATCAGTGTTAAAGGTATACAGGTCATGATATTTGTTAGGTATTTTGTCTGCAAGTAGGGAACCTACAGTTGAGAAATATTTGTTAAAAAACTCACAAACTTCACCTATGTCAGTAATTTGTTTTGAATCTATCAAAAGTTTTGAAGAAGCACTACTTTCTTTTATTTTGTTATCAGCTAGGTTATTTATAAGAGCCCACATTTTTTTGGATTATTAGTATGTTTTGAAAATATACTTTATTTGATATTTTAGCAACTTAATTGCACTTATAATATCAGTATATAAACTTGTAAAATTTTGTCTCAGGCGGGACTCGAACCCGCATCTCCTCGCATCAGCCTGCGTATTTATATACTGTTTTGAAAATAGTTTATAATAGTTGGAGTTTTTCGTATTCTGTATGAGTTTAGCTACTATGTCTCTTTTTTGTTTATATTCCTATTCTAGACTCTCGTCTTCCTGATTCTTTTTGTGTTGCAACCACAGATGGTTGCTTATCCCGGTGATAATATCGCTATTAATCCAGTAATTTTTAGGGGGATATTATATTTTCATTCTCACTACTCGATTATGTGCTACACATTGTTTTATTTTATTTTCAAGATCTTCGTAGTTGTCCATAGCGCCTTCTGATCCATATAATTCCATTTCAGAATACTGTTTTTTGTAATCTATTGCCTTATACGTTGTTGTTATTCTCTTAGGTGGCTCATATTTATTTAATTGTAGGAAGATCTGTTTATGGTCTGACATGGAAGAATTTATTATAGTAAAGTTGAAAGTTTCACATTTGAGATTTGTGCTGACACGGTCTAAAATAGATTTCTTAGTGTCTAACTCTCTTGTGCAATATTTTTTATAGATTTTGTTCAGTAGTTTGTGTCCTGATTCTTTTATGGTAGTTAAGGTCTTGTCTTTTGTCAGTAGGTCTATGTTGAAGTCCCCAAATTTAATTCATCTCTTATGTTATCATATATTTTTAAAAACTTTTGTTTTTTGTTTGTATACCACGCCAATAATTATTCCGAATTTATCTATGTGTATTCATAAGAAATTAATTCCTTCTTCATATGGTTGATTCTATTGAGTGTATACTCCTCCACCTCTGGTATCGCTATTATAGGAAAATTAACATAGCGTGTTGATTAAACAATGCCAAGTGGTAAATTTTACCTTTCATTAAATGTAACTGCAAATATAAAGCATGGCACCTTGATTAAAACTCAAAGTAATGGAGCAAAGAGATATTTTAAGAGGGTTTCAAGAATTTTTTCAAGTTCTTTCAAGTTTTACAAGTTTCTTTTAAGTCAGATCGATCTGACTTAAAAACTTAAAAAACTTAAAGAACATTTTTCATTTCCGACTAGGACTTTTTACACTATTCGAACTAATAGTTAAAAATTTGGTCATCATAATTTGAAAATTTAAAAATCTCATTTTCTTTACAAAATTAAACTTTTATTATAGACTCTGTCTAATGAAAGCTGAACCTAGCAAAAGGCGGCAAATTCAAAAAAACTTAATATGGTATTATTAACTTAAGTAGGAATAAATCATTTTGATACATTTCCTATTTAATGTTTTTGATGATATGCATATATTTTTATTTAGTCTTAAAATAAATAGTACTTATAATAAAATACTTATAATTAAAACTATTTATTTTAAGACTAAATAAAAATACATAATAATATGCATATTCCCCATCATCAAAATATTGATCAATACCCATTAAAGTCGCGTGCTAGACAAGGAGATTCACTTCAACTTTATAGTTCTTCAAGGAGAACTTCAAGGTTATAGTTTTTTATAAATATAGTAAAACAATATTTCTTTTCATGCATATTCCCTATATTATACTAGTATTTATATACGGGTTTTGGTTTAAAATTTTAAACAGTCAGTTTATTAGTTAATTTTTAATTCTTTTACACGCACTCTTACACGGTTAAATTAAGATAAATCCATTGTAGTTACATGTTTATTTTAATAGTAGATTAAACGTTCCCCCTGAAATCAAGTATCAACATAAATCAATCCTCAACAAAGAACAGTTTAAATGATTTTGTCGTAATGTCATTATAGTTAATGTTGCTATTTCAAAAAACCCTGGGTTCAGCTTTCATTCGCCGGTCCGAGGAATTTACATATTACATAACTGGAACGTGCACTAGTGACAAAACACGGTCCGAGTGACAGAGATAGAGGGCTCTAACATCTGTAGGGTTTCAACCCATACCACAACTTATTGAGACCACTTAAATATTATGATCAAGGAAATTTTGTGTAAGAAACCATACTACGATAATAAAATTCTTGTATTCACTGTTTCTAGCTTGATTGCCGATTTAACCTGGTTTTATTTTACTTATTAGCGTTTGAAAGTAGAAATCCTAAAATAATGTTAAAAAAAAAGGATTGGGTACTTGGGTGTATCCAGGTTGAAAACAGCATACCAACGGCAAAATTAAATAGCTAATATGCTATAGCAATATTTATCTGTTCTGTTACCAGAATACCAGATGTTGTTCCTCGTGTTATACTCTGCAGCTCTGCCACGCCCCTGTTTGTACTAACTAAGGACAACAGCACGTCAACCTACCACAAAACGTCAAATTTTCTCAATTGATATTGATCTCTACTTGTTGGACTTAAAGTTGAAAATGAATTCTATGACATTTGATTTTTTGGGTAGGTTGACTTGCCGTAGTCTGTACCTATACCATGTACGAGTTACAATCTAGTATCTACGTTCTTCTCTTTCTCTGTAATTTTGAAGGAACTGAACATATCATAGGGCGTGGCTGAAGAGCGTGATCTCTAGCGTGCGGCTAGAGATCATGTTCGATCACCTTAGAATCCTTATTTCCAGATTGGCTAGGATGACATTAGCTTCGCTAAAAAAGACGTTTACCTGCAGTCAAATTGAGTGTCATGGTACGAAAACGGTTTTGAAACGTCGACGTAAATTGGCCTGCCACAGGCCTGCTAAAGACGATGTCATAGTACAAAAGAGCAATGCAGTCCAATAGCAGTCCTGCTTTAAGAGCTAATGGTAAGGCCCAATGTGTGAAATTGTGCACGCGCACCCATCGCGCACCTGTTACGAACGACTGATTAAAACTAGCATGGCAGCATGCTCAATAATCAAACCTGTTTAGACACGCTTAAAGCATGCCCCCTTCCACCCACACCGCAGGTAGCATGCTCAAAAATAGCACGCCTGTTGATTTTTAAGCAAGCTCGAAATAAGCATGCTAATTTTGAGCAACATTCCGACACACATGCTACTAAGTAGCAACTGCTCAAAAGAAGCATGCTTTCATGCTTGAAATGAGCATGTGTAACAGCACCTTAAGTTATTAAGTGTAAGTAAGTATTTAAGATATTTTATTTATTTATTATTAATGTAGAATTTCTACTAATGACATGGCAGCATGGTATTAGGCCTTAGCCGGTTCCGAAAGGAACAAATAAACAAAAAATAACAGCCAAGTGTGAGTCGGACTAGCGCTTTAAGGGTTCTGTACCATTGGCTAGGTAAAGAACAGTAGGTACAATCGACCAAATTGAATCATGACCTACCTTAAGGTCATTTTTCTACTGTCATTCTATACCAGTAGGTTGAAATTCACTTGAATATACATTTTCTAGTAAAAAACCAGTTATTATTTTTGACACTGACACTGACAGTCACTGACAAGGCTATGATCGCTATAATAAATATATCAGTGTTAGACTACTGGACAAAAAGTTTGTATGAAAATCTGCGACAGCTTCATTTCATGTGGGTAAAGGTTGCAATGCAACACAGGTAGGTATTCGGAATTCGGCACAGCCGGCGGCAAGTCTGTACCGGGGACCAGTTTCTTTATAAAAGTTCCATTAGAACATATATGTGAGTCATGATGAAATAAAACAGTAAAGTTGAAGAACTGTAAATATACTTTATTTGATATTTTAGCAATTAAATTGCAAAGTTAATATCAGTATATAAACTTGAAAAATTATGTCTCAGGCGGGACTCGAATCCGCATCTCCTCCCGGCATGCGAGGAGTTGAATTACACTCTACTTTTTAATTACACTCTACATTACGCTGTAGGGCAGACAAGACTGCTTGGGGTCGGTTTGTGAGCGATTCGTTTCTTAAACTTTTTCGGTTTAAAAAAAAATAGAGCGTAATGCTAAAAAAAAGATGCTAATACATTTTAGTGCTTTCGAAATTAGACATACTGAAATTAGGGTTTTCAATTTTTAGACCAATCTATAATAGTGCGATAACAACTGTTAGACTAGACAATAATTATACGTTGTAAGTTTAGGCCAATAAGGTTCGGCCAAATGAAATTAGGACTTTAAATTTTAGGCGAACTGAAGGGCACCCCTTCTTTACGCAGGTAAACTGTTCGCAAAGTTGGTAACATTGATTCTTCTAATGAATTGACATAGTTCATAGCGTTTTGACGAGGAGAAATTTGAACAAGTTCTCCTACATTTCCGGCATCCATCCAGGCCTACATGTTATCTAAAATTCCTCTTCAGTTTCCTCTTCAGCGTGCCGTCTGATCCAGGTTCTGACTGTGTTCCGATTATATTTAATTCTCGTTATATTTCTCGAATGCCATAGCCTTGCTCACTGAGCACCACAATTCGAGCTGTTTGTTCTGCCAAATTGGCCATTATACGATTTTTTGTAGATAATATTTTCTAATTATTCATTTAAAAAAATTTCAGACTGACTACTTGACATCCGACACGCGACGTTTTTTCATTTAAAAAATTATTGTATTATATTTTTTATTCGTAGTGAAAAGTGTTAGGATTATGGACTTATTTTAAATTCAAATTAAGAGGGGTTAATCTAAAATATGTCTAGTGCAGTGATAATAAAAGTTAATCTTGCATAGACCTGTGACCCATAATGACGCATTTTTATTCATATTTATTTTATTTATTTTTATTTAATTTTATTACAAGATTCACAGCTTTTCGCAGCTTTATAATCATCCGACAATCGCATTCCGAATTAAATAACGAAAGAATTTAATTTTTTTAACATCATCTTTATGAAATCTTAAATAATTTAAATACGGGACACCTTCACATAACGGTGCTTCTTTCTTTCTCTCCCTGATGTGTATAAACGAACTAAGTGCAGCATGCATGACAGCTAAGAAAACCTTACCACATTTATGAGTTTAAAGGAATGATTGGCGTAGTGGGTCATGCATGATTCACTTGGTCGACTGTACATACATAAATTTAGTTAAAATGTAGTGCCTACCTGTTACCATATTGATATCGAGCAAAAATAGGCAAAAATGGCGTTTTTTGTATGGCATCCCCCTGAAATATTATTTTAATTTTAATATTTATTATTAAAATTTAAATACAACTGAGTGTTTTGGGAATATTACAAGTACCTACCTGTTTTCATTATTGATATCCAGCAAAAAAGGCCAATAAAATCGTGTTTTTTGTATGGAAGCCCTCCTTAAAAATATTTATTTTAGACTGTATCTCAAGCTATCTCGTCTCTTGAGCTGGTGACAGACAGATGGACAGACGGACTGATGGTCAGCCGGACAGACGGCGAAGTCTTAATAATAGGGTCCCGCTTTACCCTTTTGACACGGAACCCTGAAAAATGAACGAACAACAGTAATTCAACAGATTGACAATTTGACATCCAGACAACTTTAGTCTGGCTCTGGCAAAAAAAAAACAGTGTCATGATTGCTATCTTAGAAGCAGGACGTCAGCTGTTCGGTTTGCCGTAGAGGGTATTGTGAAAGTGTTGTCGGTGTAATTTTGAACGAAAGTTATGGTGCTGTGATATTGAATTATTTTCTGTTTGACTTGTTTTATCACAGATGATGTGGTCTCTGTTAAATTATTTACCTCACAAAATGGTTTGTTAATTATTACGAACATCAGTATCGGTACAAGTTCTGCTTGTTCCTAAAAAATTGTGTTTAAAATTTAATTATGAGTCTAACTATGACCAAAAAAGTTACTGAATGTCAACCGGAGACTGTACAGTTTATGCCCATAGAAAAAGTAAGTGGCTGGAACTTATTTTATTTTATCTGAGATTGACTTTGATTTATCTAGACCGTTTTTGTTTAAAGGTACTGCAGAATCAGTGCACTCGTCGAGTTTATTCTATAAACCAATTTTTTACGCCTACTTATGGTTAGGGGATTAAATTATATCTAATAGGGTGCCTATCAAAATGTGGCCACTAGTATTTTAAATTAAATAAATATAATTTTATTTTTGAGAATATATTTCGCTTACTTGTTTTTTTTATATAAAATATCGCCCACATCACTATTTTATTTAATACTAAAAACAAAATTAAATAAATATTTTAGGCGGGCTCCTATACAACTATCGCGATATTTTTTTACCTTTTTTGCTCAATATCAATAATGGAAACATGTAGGCACTTGAAATACTCACATAACACTCAGTTGTATTTTTACTTTAATAATAAATTCTAAAATTAAAATATAATAAATATTTTAGTGTGCTCCCATACAAAAATCGCCATTTTTTGCCTAGGTATTTTTATTCGATATCAATAAATAGTAGCATGTAGGTACTACATTAACTGAATTTATGTAGTACATACTGTTGTTTACCTAGTCAATGGTACGGAACCATTCGTGCGCGTGTCCGACTTGCTCTTAGTGGTTTTTTTTTATAACTTTGTAATCAGAAAAAGCTATCTCACACTGAATTAAAATAAAGAGAAACTAGTCACATTTTTACAAATTAATCAATTTTATATATAGGTTGAAGATGAATGCAGTACAGAAAGTTACTGCGCTAGCAGCACACTCCTCAGACGGGGCAAGAAACTGGAAGACAATAATAACTTGACCAAAGAAGACATAGAGTACATCAACTTCAGACAACTCCTCAAGTATGAAGAAGCTCCTGAATACCTTCAACACAATCCATTCATCCGGGATGGTTATAGAAAATTACTACCTACAAAACTTTGTTGGGAAAGGTATTGTATGAATTTGCTATGTTTATGGTACCAACATAAATTTTTCCATAAATGCAATGCATACACATGCAACATAAATATTCATGTCTCAACCAAATCTCCATAGCACTTATAATCAAATCTAAATACACTCAATTCAATGAGCTTCTATGTTATTATGCGGCTAAATTTAGGGTTTTTTTTTTTTAAATAATGGGCTTGCAAATGACTTCATACTTAACGGTACGGTTAAGAACAATCCTAAGATGGAGCGAGCTTACCCAGAGGTACTGGTTCTCCCACACACGAGCGGAACACAGAAAAACTGTTTGGCGCTGGACTCCGGCAGGAGAGTGGTAGCATCCAGGCGGCTTCTTACGAAGCCTATCACCGCAGAGGGATCTGTTATGTTAAAGCAAAGATGCCGTTGCCCAGGGTGGACCACTAGGAGGTAGATCCCACCACCCCATAGCATCGCCCACTATATTTCTATAGGAGCGAGACTAATACGAAGCATGTTGCCTTAAACGCTATGCTAAGTGAGTTGGTGTTCACAGTTTGGCCATTGGTGATGGTGAGAAGAGACACTGTAGTCTCTTTTTGTAGCAATACCCTTGTTATGATGACATCGATAGAACAAAAAGAGGTGGTGCTTTTCTATTTGCTGCCACCACACCGCTAAGTATCAACCAAAAGCATTTTAAAATCCTTACAAGCACTGATTCAACGAGTTCTGGGTTGGATTCCTGGTTAAGTCTATTTTGGAAAAGATCTTCTTCGAAAGGCTTAGGAGGCATAATATTATTATTAACCAAAAGATAGACAGACATACACTTTCCAATTATTACTAGTTTGACTAAGAGCTCTAATTTTCATAATTAATGCTATTATCCATAACATTTCCACTTCTATTGTTAAGTCGCAAATTGCTGTTAGTAATTATATTTTCTAAGCTATATTGTAATGTCGAGGTAATAACGAAACTATTACGTATTTAGGTAGGTACTTTATTTGTTTCTATCTTAAAATACGCTGTCATTTACTTATGGGGACTACTAGAGCTAAGTGCTGATCCCAATTGATTTAATTTTATTACTTCTATACAAAATCAATTGTCGAAAAAATAGAGCAATATATTTTTAGCAAATTACATCTAGTATTTATTGAATCACACACAGTTAACTTTTCATCTAGACTCTAGTTATTTATAATATAAAATTGAATTTGTCGCTAACGCCAAAAGCGGCCGCTTTTAGCAATAATTACAATACGAAAGAATGCCAGAACGAAAAGCAGATAACAGTGATTCAATAAAAACTAGAGGTAATTTGCTAAAATGATACTGTTCTAGTTTTTTATCGTAGTAGAATTGGGCTGATAATGAATAGCCCGGGTACTTTGTGATTATTGGTTGAAAACTTTTGTTTTCAACTCTTGTATTAGAGTTGACTAGAAAACTCGTAGTTGTTCAAATGTTGCCCAGCCCTGCTGGAACCCTATCTTGGCTGCATTTTCGTAGTTGTTTCGGTCTAGACCTTGCAGAACCTGCAAGTGTAAGCGTATGATAATGCCCCGTTGGTCTAGTGGTTTAAATACCGATCCAAGATCTCGGGGTCCCGGTTTCGATCCCGGGTCGGGCATCAAAAAGTTTCGAATTTTCGAACATTGCTCGGATTTGTGATCACCAACCCGCCTGTGGCTAGCGTGGTGATTATGCCAGCACCATCATTTCTATGGAAGCTTGAAATCAATGACCTGCAGTGGGATGATTATAGGCTGTTACTTTACTTTACTTTACTAAGCGTATTTCAGAGGTAAATACAACTTTAGTACGAAGTAAAGTAGACTATTACTATTATGGAAAGTTTATTTGAGAAATATATCATTTTTAAAAAGTTTTTTGACTGTTGCAAAATATTTATGAAAATTGAGTACTTTCTAGAATATCAGAACCTTTAGCTCAAACTGATGTTGTAGTAATGTATGTAGGTAGGTACATTATTAATACCTTGGTTGGATACTGAAATGGCGTATTCGGAGTGTGACGGAATAATTATGTTACAGTACATCACCGTGTAACGCTGATATACACTCAATGTATTAGACATACATATGAATTAGTGTGTGATGTACTTATACAAATTTCCTAATATTCGGCTCACTTTCTAGCTCATGATAATTATAGGTCTGGGTAGTTAGGAAGTGGAAATGCGACAAGTATAAAAACACCCTTTTGCAGTTTAAAGCTACAACTTGCCATGCAATATGACATAATTTACAGCCATATTCAAGCGAAAAAAAGACGAATTTTAATGAAGGACCACGTGTATGTTTAATAAATCCTTTACAATTAACTAAAATTGTCAATAAAAAAAATTTTTTTTGCTTTGTACTCAACACTTAAATCTGAGTAAGTATTGTGAAAATCTTTTGCGGTAGCTACAGAGCTAGATAAACTGTGTAATCCAGATATTACGGCAATTTCAAGACTAATAATAGCTCAGAATAGAATACGCAATGGGTAACTACTAGTAGTACCTAATCTATTAATAATACCATAGAATAAATTCGCTTGTAATTTATGAAGTCTAGCTACAATCTTAAATTGTAAAAACATTTTGTCAAGAGTGTCTGTCTGACTGGCTGATTGACTGACAACATCATACAAATATTATTTATTCAACAGTACCTATACATATGAACATTCTTTAGTCTAGGAAAGTAATTGTATGTGAGAATCAGATTCAGCATTTTCAAAAGATGTTATTAATATTGTACACTGATAACGAACGAATAATAATTACGGTCCGGACTGCAGACGACTATGATATTGTTCAGTATGCATTGAAGTTGAAGATAAAGTTTAAATTCGTATGGGAATATTTCACATTCACCAGCTAGGAGCTAGTTGGTTTGATTGTGAGTAAAACTTATGTAGAGTTCTGCAGGAGTTTAATTAAATATAAATAATTTGTAAACTTCTGTTTATGAAATAAGATTTTTCTTTTTTAATTTGAGCTGGTTTTTAAAACAAAAGCGTAATAAAAAAACTACGGTTTCAGGCTTAGGTTTTCAACACCAATTTAAGAAAAACAATTTAAAATATTTTTATTGTGACATTAATTTAAGAAAGGGTTAATAGCATTAGACATCGAATAAATATCTAGGAAATTTGTGTTATGTCATGTACCTACCTACATATTAAAATCATGCGACACATTCGGTTTCGTGTGGTGTATGTATGCACATCAAAAGAATACAATAATAAGCACCTCCCTTCCCTTCCTATGGGAATGGGACTATGGGTGACGCTAACCCGCGTGCCAAGATTGGCGATTATAGCAAAGTCCTCCATTTGTAGAGGTGTGGTGTGGTGCCAGTACACTAAAGGATTAGTACCACCCCTTCTCTCCCTTCGGGCGTTGCAAGACGCGACCAAAGTAGTACTGCTAGCAGAAGACGGGCTGTAGCGTCTTCTCACCACCATTGGCCAAACTGCGGTCGTTGACCCGCCTGCCAAGCTTGGCGATTATAGCAAAATCCTCCTTTTGTAGAGGTCTGTGTTCACATAGTTTCATGTGGTGATGCTGGTACAATAAAAGAATAGCACCACTGCTTCTTCCTGTGGGTGTCGTAAGAAGCGACCAAAGTAGTAAGAACTGCCAGAAGAAGACGGACATCAGCGTCTTCTCACCACCATTGGCCAAACTGCGGTCGTCGACACGCCTGCTAAAGTGCCAAGTGTGGCTAATATGGCATTATCCCCCAATTGGATAGGCCAGAGTTCAGGAGTGAATGATATAAGCTAGTTGAAGATCATGATGATGTGTTCAACAGTGGACTAATATAGGCTGGTTAAGTTAGTGTTTAAAGTCACAGGAGACAAAACCAATTTAGTTATTTAGTCGCTCCAATAGGCTGTGTTACTTATCAAGTTATTTCATTTTAGCATATTCTGGTGGACGAACGAGACTATGAACATATGGACCCACATATTCGGCTTCTTCTTGTTGCTGTTCCTCACCATCAACGACCTCGTCATCATCAACATTCACGCCACAGTCACAGACAAGATTGTTGCTGGAATACTATTCTCTTGTTTTATGGTAAGGAAATGCTAAAGATAAATGGTAAAATAAGATCTAGATACACAAAATGACACCAAATTGTCCACGATTGAATAATAACAACTATTGTTTGTTATACATATTTTGTACCTATCCAAAAGCAAATTGATACTAATTTTCAACGTTACTTTTCAACGGCATTTGTTCGCAATTTTCTCACTTCTAATACTTTTCTATAAGTTAGTCGATTGCACTTGAAGAGTCTACAATTTGCAAACTCTACTTATGCTCTCTAGGTAGGTAACCTAAATATTTTTCTTATAACATTATATTTTAAGACTTTTTCGGTGTGGTTAATATTAATTACCAGGTACATACATACATACATACATACACTCACGCCTTTTTCCCGGAGGGGTAGGCAGAGACCACATCTTTCCACTTGTTACGATCCTTACAGACTACTTTTGCTTCATCCACATTCATTAATCTTTTCATACACGCTCGCCGGTTTAGGGTACTCTTGACCTGACCTTTCTTTAGAACTTCCTCGATTTGATCAAGATAAGTTCGTCGAGGCCTTCCCCTTCCAACATTTCCATTCATACTCGCCATATATATCTTTTTAGTCAACCTGCTTTCATTCATCTTCTCAACATGTCCAAACCATTTAAGCATTCCTTTTTCAATACTGGTCACTACATCCTCTTTTACACCACATCGATCCCTTATCACACTATTTTTAATCCTGTCACTCAGATTGACTCCAATCATACTTCTTAACGCTCTCATTTCTACTGCATTTACTCTGCTTTCATGTTTTATCTGCCACACTCAACTTTCACTCCCATACATCAGTGTTGGAACCAACACCCCTCCATGCACAGCCAGGCGGGCCTTTTCGGAAACCTTCTGACTGCTCATAAAAGCGTGCAACGCTCCATTCACCATGTTGCCGGCATTTACTCTCCTTTCAATATCACTATTACACCTTCCATCCGCTGTAAACATTGATCCCAAATAAACAAACTCGTCACTTGCTCCACTTTTTCATCTCCTATCAAAATGTTACACTCTGTCATGCTATCCTCTTTTTCAAAAACCATTGCTTTTGTCTTACTTACATTCACTTTCAGTCCTTTCTTGTTCAAATCTTCATGCACAATATTTACCATCTCCTGCAACTCCTCTGCCGACGATGCGAGTAAGACTTGATCATCAGCATAGAGCAGACATTTGACGATCAAATCGTTCATTCTAAATCCCCGTTCACTTTCTTTCAAATTTTTCAAGCAACTATCCTTGAATAAGTTAAACAGCCATGGTGACGCTACACATCCTTGTCTAACACCTTTTTTGATGCTAAACAATTCAGTATACGCCCCGTTGATCCTGACACAAGCACTAGAATCCTTGTATAGGGATTTCAGTGCTTGTATCAAAATACTGTTCACCCCATACATAGATAGTGCTGACCACAATTCATTCCTCACCACTCTATCATAGGCCTTTTCCAAATCCACGAATGCGCAATAGACTTTTTGGTTTTTAGCCAAAGATTTTTCAGCTATGCACCGCAAGGAAAAGACCTGATCCATACATCCCATTCCCTTTCTAAATCCTGCCTGAGCATCCCATACTTTCTCATCAGTGTCTTTCGTCACTCTCTCAATCAATACCTTTGCATACAGTTTGCCAACGACACTAAGCAGGCTTATACCGCGATAATTTTTGCAGTCTAGCTGTGACCCTTTTCCCTTATACAGCGGAACTATAACAGCCTTGCACCAATCACTTGGTACTCGGCCGCTTCTCCAACACAAGTTGAAAAGGCAGTACAGCTGATTAGCTACTGCACCTTCGCCAGCCTTTAGAATCTCGACTGATACTCTATCATACCCTGCAGCCTTACCCGGCTTCATACTTTTCAATGCTTTCAGAATCTCATCCATTTCTATCTCACTGTCATTCTCACTTTCATCTACTTCTGGTATATTCAACTCCTGCGCTGCTTCTTCTTTTTCAAACAAACTTTCAAAATATCCCTTCCATCTTTTCAACACGCATTCCTCACCTTTTACTATGTTACCATCCCGGCCTCTAATTCTACTCAACTCGGATGATGCGGTTTTACCTCGAGCTGACCTTATAGATTTCCAGAAAACTTTCAAGTTCGAACGAAAGTTTTCCGATAGCCTTCTGTCAAACTCATCCTTATTCTCATCTTTCTTTCGAGCCACAGTTTTCTTGACTTCATCCATCCAAACTTTTATACTCCTTTCATGCTTTCTCTACATCCAGATTTGACGCATTTTGATTTCTTTGGTTAGCTTTAGTAGCTAACCAATCCATCCAACCATGCTTTTTTCTTTTTCCCAACAATTTCTTGCACATCTTTACTCATCCATGCACTCTTCTGTTTATTTCCTTTCGTGCGTCTAGAAACTCCACAAACTTCTGTAGCAGCTTTCAAAACTCCTTCTTTAAGTCCCTTCCAACCTTCTTCAATACCAGGTATAATACCAGGTATATTATAATTAATATACCTTTGCCTAATTAAAGCTTTCTAGTACTAATAGTATCTCAGATTAACTTCGGATGGACAACAGGACAGACGGACGAATGGACGTGAAGCTATAAGGTATCCGTGTTGGAGTTTAAGTAGATATTTTTAAATAAACTAACTAACTACACATACCTTTTTAGTTTAAATGGTTATAAAAAGTTTCTGTTTCCTTTTATATTACCACTAAAGTCACGAAGTAAACATGTTTTAACATAACATACCTCCAAAGAAGCTGCATGACAGGATACCGATAAATTAATTAAAAGCAACTAAACCGCCGACTCTGACTTGCGTCATAATAAAACATTGCAACTTCCCGTATTATTATTATGTTAAATAAAAATAATAAATAAGAAACTTTTATTAGGCTACTACAAAAATGCTGCTGCCTGCCAAACCTAAATCTTCTCTGATGAGATGAGAAGAGCTTATAATAATTTATCAAATTTTTCTTTTTATTTTAATATGACCCGCTTTATCTCGATCCAGACTAAGTAATAAAAAGTTTTGTAATTAACACACTTACATGACTTACATATGTATAGTTTGAGTGCGTTTTTTGTACCGCTAATGACTTCAAACCGTTTTGTGAAGGTAGTATTTAATGGTCTATTCGCAAGCAGTTGTGTACTCTTCCCTCGTGTATCGCATTTAGCCAATGCTTTAGCGCAAGATAGTGACGTGTCGTGTCGTGTCAGTTATGAAATAAGCGAGCCCACGCTATTGGTCCATGCCTCGAAAGTCTCAGCTCGGATGACCGACCTGCTTTCCTCAGTGAAAGTATAAATTTAAAACAAATTTAATCGCCATCGATGCAGTTTGTAACACTAGTCTAGAACTACATATGTTGAGATTTGTGCATAAATTGCCTTTTGTCCTAATCTGTATATTTTGTGAGATTTAAAAAATAATATGGTACCTATGTTTGATACTGAATTATGCCTTCCTATTGAATGCTAATGAGGGCGTTAAAAAATATATAGCAGTTTAATACAAATACTGGCTTAGGTTTGTTTTTGATTTGCTACAGTATTAAAATAAATATGATTTCATGTGATTGGTATTAGCAATTTGGCATTAAGTAAAGTACCTACTTCATCTGTTAGCTAAGTGCTGGTGGTGATGGTTTGCATTCGCAATACAAGTTTTGCTCTTGCCTTAACTCATTTTGTTTACGTCTTATGTAATTTTTGTAACCGTATTACCTACTCGAATTCTTTATTTTGTCTAGGCACATAATAAACGCATACCAGTGGTTTGTAACTAAATACGTAACTCGTCTGAGCTTCACCTACTTAAATTGTATTTTGCCTACTTATTGTGTATTTCCGAAATCGTAATAAAATAGATGTAAGCTTAAGTAACACAGTTTTAAAATTAAACAAAAGTCGTAACATTTGTCAGTCACACTAGTAATAAATTTCTACTCAAGTTATTTAGCTATTTACATTTCTAATAAAACTGAGAAACCTACCGACGTAATTAAATAGTCAGCTAATTGAAACGTTAATGTGTTTTGTCAACTTGTCAAACTATTTGATGAGAATTTTATTATCCAGTGTCATTCATTCCGATCGAGATATATTCAGTGCGTACAATATTGCGTATGTGTTACATGTGATTTGTCAAAACTGTGTAAAATACTCCATCGCTCTAATTAAAAGACAGATGTAATAATTAAAAAAAAAAAATTGTATCATCACATAATTTAAAAAAATTAATTGTAGCTAACTAAAAAACAGTGATGGAATTAGTTCCATGACCTTATCTCGTCGCAATACCTACCTAAATACATTTCAGCCCAGGCACATAAGGCGAAAACAGTCAACCTCGAAATTCGTTAACACTCTTTGGATGCGCAGGGTCTAGCGAAAGGCCGTGAGTTCAAACGAATGCTAATATCTAATACTAGCTGTTCCCCGCGACTTCGTCCGCGTCAATTTCCGTTATTATGATCGCGATTATTTTTGCAACATTTTTCACTCATGCTTCGCTCCTATTGGTCGTAGCGTGATGTTATATAGCCTAAAGCCTTCCTCGATAAATGGACTATCCAAAACAAAAAGAATTTTTCAAATCGGACCAGTACTTCCTGAGATTAGCGCGTTAAAAAAAAAAAAACAAACAAACTCTTCAGCTTTATAATATTATAATATATATTCTAAATAACTGTTTAGATAGATACTCTTTATTGCACACCATACAAATATAATGTTAGGTACATAAAAAAATACATTCAGAGTAGTAAAATTATAAACTATATTACCTATTGTAAGAAAACCTTCGGGTAGAGCACAGTTCCTTAGAATTGAGAGGGTAAGACGCCGAAAAGCTTCACTTCACAACGATTACTAAAGTCAATTAAATTTTCTAAAAACATTAATATTGATCGTCTTTATTTAAACCACAGTTTACGTAGTAGGTATGGGTTAGTTATTTCGAGATTGCGACCATCATGTACCTTATTTTTTATGAGTTTCCGATATTACGGAACTTTTGCGAGCGCCATCATCAAGAAAGAACTGACTTATGATAGTGACCATGATATAAAATAATATTACGTAGAAAAAAATTTAATAAACAAATAATGAAGCTGGATTTAAAGCATTACATTTTTCGTAAACTGAGTACTCATGTTAGTTACTCTATGGCACCTCTCCTCAAATCGGAATCCATGGGCCCACTTTCCATCCAAGGCCTGCTTGTACAGAACTACATAAATAATCTCACAGATAGGGTAAGGCCTTCGCTGTGCATTATGAATTTTTAAGGCTTTCTACTTAACCGTAGACCTATGCCAACAACTATTTAGTAAATCAGTAAAATCTGTTTTATTTATGCTAAGAGGCCCCCAGGAGGCGCTTTTACACGTCCCAATATTTAAACCTACCACTGCTTCGGGACAAGTCTGGGCTAGTGCCGATAAGAAGCAGCGCAAGGAACTCGGTTTATTGTTGTCGGCCTCTTTTAAAATAAACGTTTACAAAAGTTTTAAGCAAGTACGACTTAAGACAATTTAATGCCATACGGTTCTATCATTTTAATAATCATTAATAATTTAATAGCCCTTTTTTATAAAAAAATACTTTGTTAAACTAGTTTATAAGGGAGGTCAGCAAAAGAATTTTCTACTTTGCAAAAGCTGGTTGAATAAGCAAAAACTTATAGTTTTAAGTGGTCCTTATCGTCACTTTTGTCGATACCCATCCATTCACCCATCACTTTCGTTCCAGCCACGGCAGCTTTACATGCAAACAAAATGAGATGTAACTTTCACTGCTATTGAACTTCACATTAAAGATACTGTGAAGTGGGAAGTTCTCTCTACTCGAATACTTTGTGTTTACTTAAGTAAACATCAAAGTTTTTACGGGCAATTCATAGATAAAACTAGCTTCAAGTTTGAAACTAAACCTTATTAAAAATAACCGGCCAAGTGCGAGTCGGACTCGCGCACGAAGGGTTCCGTACCAAAAAGGCCAAAAAACGGGTTTGTTGTATGGGAGCCTCCCTTAAATATTTATTTTATTTTGTTTTTAGTATTTGTTGTTATTGTGTCAACAGAAATACATAATTTGTGAAAATTTCAACTGTCTAGCTATCGCGGCTCTTGAGATACAGCCTGAGCGCGACGGACAGACGGACAGACAGCGAAGTCTTAGTAATAGGGTCCCGTTTTTACCCTTTGGGTACGGAACCCTAAAAAGCAACTAATGTGCTATTAAAGCCTATAATTTATCTGCGTGCGAAAAAAAGGCGATAGTCTATGACTAAGCTTCCCTTGACAATTTAATTCGACATTGATTTGATTACATTTGTGACCTTTTTATTTTTAAGATAAATAAAGCCTTTAGCATATTTACTAAATTAACTATGTGCTAATTTTTTAACTAATGAATAGTAATAAGGGCAACGTTGCACAGCAAGTTGGAACTTCTAGGATACTAGATCTACAAAAGCTTGGCACAAAAGAGACTTTGGGTCAGCTGAACTAGATATAGGCTGATGTCTTGTAGATAATGTGACCTTTAACATATTTTACAAATAAGTTACGTGCAAGGTTTTCAAATTTTTTAAGGCTGTGTTAAAAGTTCTAGATGCGGTCGTAATAATAAAAGCTACCTCAAGAGATAATACCTATGCATCGATGGTTTTTAGTATTACATCATTAGGCTATTAGTGGGTCAGCTCAACTATGTGGGCTGTTGACTTTTAATTTTTGATGATATGACAGGGTCCGTGAAACATAACACTATTTTAATCTGCTTCTAATATAATTAAAGTTCAGCTTTATACGATCAGATATTATAGTAGCTAAATATATTGGTATTACGAGTATTTCAAAGTAAATATGTGTTAAATTAGTTCAATTGTTTAAAGTGTCAAGTTTCAATCTTTGCTGATCGTTCCATAGGATATAGGTAATCTTTGCTGACAAGAGCAAATTGCAACATAACCACATCTTTTGGTAATTTTCTCTTACTGTAGATTGCCATATTGTTATTTTTTAACCGTGACTCATAACATAAATTGTAGGTAGGTAAACTAATCTTGGCGAGACTGAGGAGTGAGATCAGTTAGATTTTACGAACATCTATTAAGAGGAAACACTACGGGAGAGAGAAATGAAAAATAGGTATTTGTAAAATCTATTGCTGTCGCGC
Organism: Anania crocealis; assembly: GCA_949315895.1. Lineage (NCBI taxonomy): Eukaryota > Metazoa > Arthropoda > Insecta > Lepidoptera > Crambidae > Anania > Anania crocealis. Next base: position 8,957,960 of record OX438856.1, read on the forward strand.
AGTGCCAAACGCATTTACCGCAGAGTGTGATAGAGACAACTGCTTCTTGAACCGAAAATACCTACTAAAAGCACACCAAATCAACAATTCGTAGTCCCCCTATTACTTTTCCAAAACTAGACCGATTTAAATACTTTTTTCATTAAAAATTAAAGAAAGGCTTTGGTCGTGTTTGTATATTTTCCTTTTTTTCTAAAATTTTTGTCAAATTTGTTTTCTGGATGTTTGAACACAGCGGAAAATCTGGCGAATTTTTTCGATTTTTGGGGGCTCATATCTTTTTTATTAATTAATTTTTGAAAAAACAGAAAACATAGAAACAATATTGCTCTACTGGCATTATCCAGGGATGAAACTGGCATAATCCAGGGATGAAACAGGGGACTACGTTTATATGGAAAAACGGCCGTTGTATTTCCTCTTAAAAAGTAAAAAATATGAAAGTAATAGTCTATAATCTACATGCATCCCACATCAGAAAAAGGCCTCCATCATTGAATTCAAGTTACCACAGCAGGCATAATAACCACGCTTTCCAATATGCGGGTTGGTGTTCAGAAACCTGAGAAATGTAAAAGAATTCGAAACTCTTATTGCCAGACCGACCGCATCGACCCCTGATCTTGGCCTGGTATTTAAACCACTAGACCAGCAGGGCGTTAAAAAGTAAGATTATTAAAATATATATATATTTTTTTGTTGCAGATATGCATGTTACTATCGGCTCTCTACCACACGTTTTCGTGTCGTTCTGAGAACGATTACAACACGTTCCTAATGTACGATCTGTTCGGCATCGCTCTGTCGCTGCTCGCTATATACACGTCAGGTGTATACTACGCTTTCTGGTGTCATTATGTAAGTATGCGCTTATATGGACCTACTATGTGTAAGATAGTATACTAGACTATACGTTATGTTTATAAACTTCTTTTTTAGTCGTTTGTTGACCTATTTTCTTTTTTAGATAGGTATTAATGAATGATATTATTTTTTATGTGGTAAGTAAGTATGTAGCCTTTTCTCACTATGATTTTCTGAATTGACAAATGAGTGCATTTAGCATAAAGCTATTCAAAGCAGATTTGGTAATCTTCGTTCCTTCATTAACTGCCCTGCATTGCAAGTTTGATTGCGCCTACAGTTAAATCTATCGAAAACGCTTAAAAATTATATATGTGAATACATTAATTTGTAGATCCGTACATTCCTTAAGAGTTATTTTAGCTGGTCTATTATTTTCCACGAGTAAGCAGATTTAGGTATATTATCGCTTCACCCTTTTCGTTTCTCTACATTTCTAGTCTCAATCTGGTCAATATGCTTGCTGTCTCTAGCGAGTATCGACTATGTAAGTGTTTACTTACATTAAACCAATGGCAGGCCTTCACTGCATTGCGCATAAAGATGGCCACTTTGCAGTCTGCACCAATCGAGGATAGATCTAATGTTAAAGTTACCATTGCGATTGAAATTCTAATTCTCATCACTTATTATTTTGATTTCTGATGGTAACAAATAACAATATTATTGGTATATAGGCTTTAACTTTGCATGAGATGTAAAGTATTTATATATAAAATTTTATTTTATTATTCGCAGCTCTATCTTTTTGAAAGTTCGCGTCATACAAATGAGTCCCTTTATCAATTTATCGCACACATCCACACGTTATTTTAAACAAATACGAGTACTATGTTTTCCTGATAAGTAATCACTTGTATTTATTTATTTATTTATTTATTTATATACGGTACACCAACAGCAATATATATATACTAATTTACTTTTAAGTATAAATTTATAATAGTTATGTTCTTATATATATGCCAATTATAGGTATACACATCTTTGGTGAAAACAATTAACATCACTACATAGTATAAAACAAAGTTGCTTTTTCTTTCCCCATGTCCCTTTGTATGCTTAAATCTTTAAAACTACGCAACGGATTTTGATGCGGTTTTTTTTAATAGATAGAGTGATTCAAGAGGAAGGTTCATATGTATAATAACATCCATTAAATAGTGGAGAAATACTGTTATTTTTGAGGTTTCTAATATGATGTCGTAAATATTTTCATTTTTTCTGCTTACATTGCAAACGCAGGCTAAACCCTACGAAATTTATCAAAATAATGTACTAAGTATTGTAAATATTGAAAAGGTCTACAGAAAACTCCGCGATGGTGTATGTCTATCTGTTATGGATATCCCACAATAAATTTTTTTTGTCATTTACTTTTTACGACAAATAAAGGCTAATTTTTGAAGCGATTTTAACCAATACGGCATTAATCCTTATCCAATTAAATACTATAAATTGACAAGAAAGCTGTGAACGTTGTATATAAAGACATCCTGAAATATATTAATTGTAGTACAAATAAAATAAATAGATGAAAATGTAAAAAATAAATAAGTAAAAATGTAGTGTACGAATTTAGATATTCCAAAGACAGCAGGAAATCTTCATGGTAATATATTAGGGAAAGGGGAATTGTTTTACTCCAAATTTAACAATGAATAAATCAAAACTACTGGATCGATTTTAATCATTTTTTCAGTGAAATATTTCATACCCGTGCGAAGTCGGAGCGGGCCACTATGTTTTTTTATATACAACGTTCACAGTTTTTTTGTAGTGTATTCAATATCAGCATTGCACCCGTGCGAAGCCGGGGCGGGTCGCTAGTACAATATATATATATATATATATATATATAGAGTTATCTCACAATTTCTTTAGTATTAAAATTGAAACAAAACTTGGAACAATATTTAAAACAAAATTTAAAATTATTTTGTTAAAAATAGCTTCAGCAGTTTAGCTTTTGTAACTTGTAGTGAATCGTTAAAAATATCCAGTTCTGGTTGTTTTGTAGACAAGAAATTATATTGCGATGATATTCTAGATAGAGGATAATGAAAACCTAGATTAGTCCGACACTGAGGAATGCCAAATAAATTGTTAATGCGAGATCTGGGATATCGATAGGGAACGGAAATTGTAATCTTTTCTAAGAGGGAAGAGCATGAAATGCCACCATTGATCATTTTATGTAAGAAAGCCAGATCGGCTATTGTTCGTCGATTTCGCAGTGTAATCATGTTAAAGTGCTTGAGTCTCTGATCGTATGGATGTTTGTGAGAAATGTTAGGTGACATGAAAGCAAGATGCCTTGAAAACACGCGCTGAAGGTTTTCGATGCGTTGCGAAAGTACGTTGTACGATGGATTCCAAACAACGGAAGCAAACTCCAGATGAGACCGGACAAGGCTGTTATAAAGAATTATTTTCGTACTTGTTTGTTTGAAACTTTTTGTATTTCGCCTTATAAAACCCAACATTCCTGCAGCCTTTTTAACTATAACATCAATGTGGTCGTCAAATTTAAGCTTTTCATCAATCGTCACTCCCAAGTCACGTACTTTATGAACTTTGGTCAACATAAGACCGTTCAATCGATACGATGAAGAAATAGGCTTAATTTTTCTTGTGAAAGATATGTGAAAACATTTACTGGGATTGAGGATCATTCCATTATATAAACACCACTCTGCTATTTTATTTAAATCATTTTGAAGTATTTGTACATCTACTTGATCATTGATGGTTTTATAAATTTTGAAATCATCGGCAAAGAGTGAAATTTTACTTTGTTTTACATAACTGACAATGTCGTTAATGAAAACAAGAAACAGAATGGGACCGAGATGAGAGCCTTGCGGGACCCCTGTTCTAGCAAAATATGTTTGCGATTGAGCTCCGTTCACAACTACTGTCTGTGGTCTATTATTTAAGTAAGAGCAAAACCATTGTAATAATCTGCCACCAATACCAAGAGCCTCCAGTTTCGTTAAAAGAATTTTGTGGTTTACCTTGTCGAATGCACTTGACATGTCAGTATAAATTGTATCGATTTGTGAACCTTTATCCAAATCTGAAGCTACCTCCGAGACAAATGCAACAAGATTACTGTCCACTGATCGACCGCTTCTAAAACCGTGCTGGAAATCTGATAGGGATGAGTTGACATGCCGATAAACTAGTGGGTAAATAAGGCTCTCAAATAGCTTAGCAAAGCTAGATAAAATAGATATTGGCCTATAATTCCTTATATCTGTTTGATCGCCTTTTTTAAAAATCGGTACTATTCGAGCCTTTTTCCATTCTTCAGGAAATACTCCCGACTTTAAAGAATGATTAAAAATAATACTTAAAGGCAATGCGAGGACTGACCCACAACGTTTAATGAACAATGGTGGTATGTTATCGGGACCAGCGCCCTTCTGCGTATCGAGACGCTTAATCTGACTTACGTAGTACTTTAAGCTCAGAAAATGTTACTTTATGAATATGATTACAATTTTCGTAAGATGAAATCATGCTAGTATGTTGAACCGCAGTAGTGTCGTATATCGCATAAATGGAAGAGAAATGTGTAGCGAAAAATTCAGCAATTTGTGAATTATTGGATGCGACTTGGCCATTCAATTTCATTGATAAAGGTAAAGATGATAAATTCCTACGATTACTCTTTATGTAATTCCAAAATGCTTTGGGGTTTCTTGTGATATTGTTTTCTACTGTTTGAGTATAATTGCTATAGCATTTATCGTACAACTTATGACATCGCTCTCTTAGTAATTTAAACTCTAATTCGTCTCTTGGGTTCCTATATTTTAGGTGCAATTTGCGTAGTTTTTCTTTTTCTTTAATCATCTTAATAAGATTATTGCTAAACCATACTGGATATTTACCTGATTTTGTTTTACGCTTCGGGACATTTTGATTAATAATAATATTGAGAATGCAATAAAATGCTGAAACCATATCATTAACATTATTAAAACTATTTAAAATATCAGCCCAATCAACTATTTTCAAACATAAAATAATTTCTTCGTAATCTGCTTTGAAGAAATTGTTATCGCTTCTTGTATGATATAGACAGTTGAATACAGTAGCCCCACTTTTAGAATCTTCTTACTCAAATACAAGTCTAGTTGAAATCTGGATTGAAATTTTATTCTAAGCCAAATGCACATATTTCCTAAATAATTAAAATATAATATAATAAGGTAAACAAGACAGTTGGAAAATGATGTGTACAAACAGGTTTAAGTTACTTGATCATGAAAATTAAACCGGTTTCACAAACATTATCTAAATCGGTAATTTTGCAAGTAGGCCCCATGCTTGAGGCGCTTTTTAAAGATCCAATATCATTATTTACCATGGGACAATACTGGACTAGTAGAACCGGGGTGGAACAGCGAAAGAAACTATTGTTACTATTGCCAACCTCTTTATAAATGAACATGTCCACCAAAAAAATTATTAAAAAAAAAAGAAAAAAAAAGTAAACGTATTTATTTCGGAAGCAGAATTCAGAAAACAAAAAATTTTTAAAGTAATAGCTCATTTTCATTAAATTATTATATATAACATTAGATTTGAAGCGATACATCTACTGGTAGTTTGCAATAGACTGTAATACTTAGGTACGATTTTCTAATAATAGAATTCTTTTAATTAACAAATTTATCTACCAATCACAATGTAATTTATTTATATAACAGGTTTATATTTGATAAATAGATTTGACGCATCTTGGAATGAAATATGTACAGCGTTTCGGAAAAAGGCTTAGAGGCAGGCATATCGTTTTAGTATTTGCAATGTCTTATTTGATAATCACGTATTATAATTAAACAGTGAACTTCTTGCAATTTAAAAGCGTATCGGTCGACATAGTTATTTTTTTGCTATAACCATTCAGTCCATTCACATAGTCTCAAGACTTAAGATAACTGTGCTCCAGACGTCCTTTCACTGGCATGTAGCGTTGCAATTTCAAATAACAAGCAGAACACCTCTATGTTCATCGACAGAAAAAAAGCATTCCATCGACGCCTAGATTTTTCGTTTTATACCGTCTTTAAATTTCTACTATTTTTGTTAATATATAACCTTTTCAATTTAAACGTGTGCATACGGCCTGGACGATTATTTTTGATAGATAATATGATTGTCGTACAGACTTCAGACTATAACTAAGACATCTTAACGTAGAAACAAAAATGTGAAATATACGTGCTTTTCACTATACTTACCTTGAAGTTTGAAATGTGGAATAAATTTTTTTTTTTGGGTTAATGCATACAAATTATGTTAGCTGACCGGTTGTTCGAGATTAAAGATGTGAATTTTCTTTGTATTCATTTATGTCTCATTTCATATAAAAAGTCTTTGTTTTGAAACACCACTTTTAGGAGTCATTATCAATATTTACAATTAAATATCCCTGTATATGCAAGCCTTGGCTATTTAAAATATATTAATTAAAATTGCAAATACATGTTAATTCCTCGCATTGGCAGTAAGAATGTTAATGCATTTTGTTGTTTTTATTATTGTCGAAAAAGGGAAAGTAAAGATCTTAACAATTTTATTCGCACTACATCGTAGTGAAACTATAGTGAGTTAGTTATGTAAAAATATAGATGATTCCAACTATGTAAAAATAGCTGTCAATATATTTTATCTTTTACTGTGGCCATTAACAATGGCGAATATAAGATATTCCATAGGTACATTATCATATATCTTCGATGTAGCGCGTTTGTTATAAGCATACATATTTAAAATTCAGATTATGAAATGCAATAATTTTGTTCAGCAAAGAATAGATTTTCTACATACTTCAAATATATGCTTATTTTTAACGTTGATGGCTATGCGTTTCACTCATACATAAATAATACTTTCATCTCTGTAGGATTTGTTAACAACACTAAGAATTTATCTTCCTTGGAGAAGTGACTAATTATCACGCTAACCCTTGTTGTGGGCGCCGCCAATAGATTTGTATATGTATATCAATTAAATAATATAATTATAGCACTCAACATAATGTTGCGATTCTAGTTCGTGCGAGTGGCCCATTCCAGTAGCACAATGATGACCAAATATGTCAGAGGGTCATCAGTCCACACACTATGTAGGTTATTGAAATACTTAGCATGAATGAATATGAAATATGAAATAGAATGTGAATAGTGAAATTATTTTAGTTACGGATAAAGTTACAGAAAAAAATGACTATAACATTATGACTATAAGACTTTTTTATTTTGACTATTGTGAAAAATACTAATTAATTGGTTAAAATATCTTAGCGAATTTTGGAGAATCTACACAAATTTTTTATTGCAAACCATTCAAATTCAAATTCCAAAAATAAAGAACTGGTGGTTTTACAATTACTGTTTTTTTTACCTAAAAACAGATATTTTGAGGAAGGGGCTACTCTGTATTTGGGTTCTAACATTCTCTTTAAGGATATAAGTACAGGATTTTAGATAAATAGTACGAGTATTACGAGCAGAAACCAGCCTATTAGCCTATTAACATTACCCATTTAAATATTACGTCGAATTTAAAATTTTTATATCAAGACTAGCTGTTTGCCCTTGATTTCGTACGCGCGGAAGCTGGTATTATCCTACGGGAACCGTACTTTTTTCCGGAATGTAAAATAGTTTACGCCCTATTCTCAGACCTACTAGATATACACCATGAAAGTTAAGGAGCCGTTACGGAGGAGTTTGGCAACAAAACAAACACTTTGACACGAGAATTTTATGTGTATGTATAATAAATTTTTAAAATAAATATTAAAATATCAACTCTCGTGATTTATTTCAAATATGAGATCTTATAAAACGAAGTTATCTTAGGGGCAAATAAACAACATAAACTTAACGATTTTACCTTTAAACTCAAACTTGAACTGTTAAAAAGCATAATAAAATAAATTAGTGGATTTTTTTTTAGTTATACAGCAATTGTGTTTTTCAAGACCAACGTCAATACGTAGGTATAATATAGATTTGTTTCGTTGGTTTAAGTCGCGAATATATTCGACTCGCTAATATTAATTAGCTAAAATTGTTGTGTTAAGTTAACGAGGGTCAAGTTGTTGATGCTTCGCATTTGTTAATGTTATCAGCCTAACACATAATTGTCATGAATAAATTATTTAGTATCACGATGAAGGTAGTGTAATACTTACATCATGTTTCAGTAGGATTTTAGTTGGTATTAAAGTAGTAATGTTTTATTATTTTAAATTAGTACTACATATTGTGTAAGTTAATACTTTTATTTTCGCCTGAAAATCGCTATGTATTTAGTTTAATTCATTTAGAACTAGCTGTTGCCATGACTTCGTACGCGTAGAAAAACTATCCCACAGGAACCATATTTTTTCCAGAATAAAAAGTAACCTTTGTGCTATTCCATTCTCTTAATCTATCTCCTTGCTAAAATGTCATTCAGATCCTGATTTTTTGAGCAGATAATTTTAAAACAAGAAGTCAATGACAAACGGCCTCGCATTTTGTTGATTTAAATGATTGTAAAAACACATTGTAGTTAGAGATTGCATTTCTTCTGAATGTGAAAACATTCTTTAATAATAGGGGTTAAATTATGAAATTGCCGATTATTATCCCACTTTTTATTTTGTTTATAGCTCTTAAGTATAGTCATATTATTGCGTAATTCTTTTTGTATTGTATCAAAAACTAAATAAAGTAACTTTTAATTTAAAAAAAAAATGCAATACTAGTGCCTATTACTTCAAAGGCAGTCGTTGAAAAGACCCCTTACAATGTGTCAGCTGACCTTCTTGCTTCAATTAAGTATATTTGTATTATATACTTTGATTTTCAGAAATTTAAATACTATAATGCGTAGCTTTATAACCATCTAACTTTCACCTTAATTGCTTCGAAAACGGATCAGGCGTTTTTAAAAAAACTAAAAAATTGTTAGTATGGAAAAATGACTTTTCTCGATTTCGTCCATACAAAACGGCAATTTCATTCTTTAACCCCTAATATAAGCAATATATTAAAAAAATGTAAGTATAGCACGCAGTCAAATATTGTATGTACATCCTCATCACTGGCAAATACATTAGTTATTACTACGGTACATGATAATAATTGTAAACAATTATTTTGTAAGAGAAAGTATTTAGTAATACGAGTATGTAATTACAATCTCTAAAAAGAGAAATTAAAAATGGTGTTACGTTTTTGAAAATGTATTTAATTTTGTAATACTGGAAATTCTTGTATTCATTTATTACTTTCCCATGGTAACAGTGACTTGTTCATACAGGGTGAAAAACAATTGTGTATTTCCTGCAAAATAAAGTATAGGCTGCTGATTGATATTTTATACTTAATTTTAATCTATTATTTAGTCGCCTTGGAATAATCTGTACTTAGCTTAGGGATAGATTAATAATTGGTCTACTTGTTGGATGGATTCAGTTATTGATGCGTGTTATTTATCTGATTAAGTATGTTGGCAATTCAAGGAAACATAAGATATAAAGTTGTAAAGTGTTTCATTTGTATGTATTTAAATAATACGCTTTGTTTCTTACTACAGAGTTTATAGAGATTACTACTAAATACTTTGTGATTGTTATTAACTTCCGTATTAAGATTATTTCACGATCGTTAAAATTTTATACATCAAGAAAGTTTGTGAGGATGTATGGGTGTTTGTTACTTTTTCAAGCTAAAACGACTCGACGTGAAACGTATCTGAATGAAATTTGGCATGTTGTTAATTTATTGGCTGAAACAAAATATTAGGTTTCTTTTTATTCCGGGAAAAGGTACAGTTCGCGTGGCATAGTTTTAACTTATACATAGTTTAAAATTCAACAGCTTGTTTTACGAACAAATACCTATGAAACGAATCCGCACAATTAAAACATATACCTACCTACTTTACAGTCATGCCTGTAATGGACAAGTTAGTAAATCTTCTTACTCTTACTAATATTATACCTAAATGCGAAATTTTGGATGGATGTGTCTTACTTACACAATCACGCTACAATGTTATTAAAATACGTCTACTATTATCCCAAAAAAATACGATTCCAGGGGAGTACTGTTTCCAAGCGTGCAAAGTCCATTAGAACAGCTAGTACAAATTAAATATCATACATTATCATACCAACAAGGTACTTCCAGTCGAATAGTGTTACTATTCGATGATGGTGTTTTGATGGATATGAATTCTTGCATAGTCGTGATATGCATAAAGGTAGTCACTTTTACCTACCTCTCGGTAAGAACTGTTAGTGTAACGGCAGGTTTAATAGTCCCGCCATCAAAGGCAGTGTGCCAGCCAACCTGCATCATTCAGCGCTAATCACAGAGGACTTTCACTTCTCCGTCGTATCTTGACATTGCCCCTCACCAAAAACCAATTCTTGTCCGAATGTTAATGATAACTTTTTCTTATTTCCAAACCGGTTAACGGACGGTTAAGTTACTGTCTGAATCATGTAGTCTTAAGGTGGTTTCAGGCTATGCTATTATAATAGCTTATAGCGTATAGTTCATAGCACAACAACATCGCGCACCATACTTTATTATGGACACGTTCACACTTAGCTTTACCATATATTAGGTAAATTAGTACATTAGGTCCTTATATAGCACATAGTATAGCGTAGTCTGAAAACAGCTTTATTTCTTTTAATATTAATTCTACTCGTCATCGTATTTTGAATGATGCAGTGTTTTAGTTATAATAAATAAGTACACATTGATAATACAGATTATATTATTTAGATGAGATAATCTAGATTTATTCTTCTTAGATTGATGGAAGAATTCTAGATCTGTCTAACAGTAACCAAACAAAATAAACAGGTGGTGCAATAAATAAAATTATTACAAAGGCAGAAGTGGGGTTAATTGATAGGTATTTAAGACTAGCTTTTCGCTATCGAACTACGTTATATCGCGCGGGCGGAAACCCGTGCCCAGTAGCAAAGACAAATGTCCTTTTAAGGGTCCAATCTGTATTTGTTTCAAAAAATCTCATAAAATCAGTTCAAAAGTTATGGCGTGAAAGCGTAACAGACAGACAGACAGGCAGACAGAGTTACTTTCGCTTCTATAATGTTAGTAACGTTATGCCCAAAAACATATTGCAAAGATAGCTGAAAATTAATAGGAGATATTTCTACATACACATGTGTTAATCAGAATTACACAGGAAGTGTCAGGTTTTGTAGGTCAACAGGTTGATTCTTTAACGGCCAAGAAACTAAACACAATCTATTGTTTGGGAATGAGCACGATTGCAAACAAGTGTTAAGAATTTCTAAAAAAAATAAGGCTATTTCATTCTACTTATGTGACTTTTTACATACCTACTACACAAATAGTGTTCACTGCCACATCCGAAATTAAGAATTCCTAATGTTGAATGAGTGTTGGTTTCGGAATGATCCATTCATCCATCAAAGTGTTATGAAGCCAGAATAGATATTCTAATTAACTTTTTTAACTTGACGACTTCTGTGCGTAGACACTCGTTTTCAAGGTGTCGCTTGCTCCGAATTCTTCGAATCCCGGGGCAAGTGAATTTCTATATTTTTTTTTGGGTCGGGGTGTTTGTGATACTTTTGTTGTTGTAAGAAGTACTTTGAATAGTTACTTTGGGATCAGAACAATGTACGTGATTTTTTATACTTTTTTCAGAGTTCGCGTACATCGGAATACTTTTATTGGTTTCGCAATAATACCTACGTTTTATGGAAGATAGCAAGGGCATGGGCATCGAGTTAATATCGATTAACATGTTGAGGCTGTTCGAGGCCTTGGATAAATCAATGCAATGCTTGCAAATTTCAACTTATTAACATATTTAACAATACTTAGTTTTTTTATTATTCATTATACATATAAATCGTTAGAAGATTTCAACCGTGTAGGAATTATTAGTATTTTCAATGACATTCTGGTATTTCCGATATTACAACTTCTCTGAAGGACTTGCAGTATAGGTAGAATATAAGAAATACTGAAAACATAATGCAGGGCCTTTTTAAGGAACTCGTAGCCGACCTTTTTGTATTACAATTTTCTTCTACGCGATGTTTGCCGGTGTTGTGTTTAACAGGTACGGTCGGGGTCTCTGCCGCCTAACCACTTTGAAACGAAATAAGCTTGCAGTACTACACAAAAACGGATGTCACTTCAAACAAGAGACGACACGCGAGCTGCAAGCGATTTTGCTCTTAAGGTGGTCAGGCGCCAAAGACCTCTAGTTAGATATAAAGAATAGCACCTCCTCTTGTTGAGGGTCTCGTAAGAGGCGACTAAAGGATTAGTGCCAGTCTTTGAGCATTGAACTAAGGTGCCAGTGCCAGAAGTAGACAGGCAGCCGCGTCTTCTCTTCTCTGCAACACTGCAATCGGCAACCCTCGTGCCAATGGCGGGATATGGAAAATCCTCCTGTAACGCTCCAAGCGTCACGAATACATCTGTGGACTGGTTATGATGATGATGTCTGTCTGATTGTCAGACGTGTCAGACGTCGACATAGCAAGATCGTCTGAGTTAAATATAAATGTATCTCCTATGCTTTATTTATTTTGACCATCAGAGAGCTTAGCACATTTACTGACTGAAATGTGACCTAAAAGATTGAAATTGGCTATCGTCATGCGCAAACGCAGCTCTACTATTTACACACGTTAGTTTACATTACGAAATGAAACGACACTGACCTTAAGCACGTGTTTGTGCATAATGATCTTTATTGATTGCGATCGTCGTTTGTCACCACCAAGAGTTTTTAGACCTGATTTGATGTATTATAATTATGTGCCAGGAAATAATGCAAGGGGCATAGGCCTTTGTTATGCATTAATTAATATATTACGTACATATATGTATTTAATTATTATACAAATAATATTCGGCCTGTAGAAACCTTAGTAAACTATTTGTTGGTGAATAGTGTTTTTTTTTCTCACAATCGATAAAGATTTACCTACCTACAGTGTAGTGTTTTTGACCTAAAAGAATAAATAACCGCTTGTAGACTTTTTTCTAGACACAATTAAAATGGGGACAACTCCCCCCAAAAAGTCTACAAGCGTATAACGCTTATTGCTTTAGTAGTTGTTTTTACCTTACTAGAACAAGATGTTAGTTAGTGGACTCGTGCGAAGGCATCGTTGCGAGATAAAATTATATAACTATGACTACACGTCATGGTGCCGTGTGGTTCAGGCGTAAAAGTAGAATAGCACTGCCCTTTCTCTTTCTATGGGTGTCGTATGAATCGACTAAAGAAATACCGCTAGAAGAAGACAGTTAGCAGCGTTGTCCCTCCACTATTGGCCATATTGCCAGTCCGCCAAGCTTAGCGTTTATGACCAAATCCTCTTTTTGGAGAGGCCTGTGTCCCGCTGTTGACTAATGGTGTCGTTGATGCCCAATGTGTGTGGGCAATCCTCATCAATTGACTAAATAAGGTCGTGGAATGCCTCAGTAAAGCAATCATAGCTTCATGAAACATGCATATAAAAACTGTTTTTTTAAATTTATTTATCTTAAACCCCAAAACAACTTTAATTTAAAGTTGATAATAATACAACAATCTACGAGACAAAAAAACAAATGACGTGTTTTGTCTTTTGGTATAGCCCAGTACAAAATTGTCAAGATAAAGAAAATGACTGCCAAAAATATAAAATTTTTAGATACGGCCTCCTTGCAACACTTTTTTAACCCCCGACGCAAAAACGACGGGGTGTTATAATTTAGGCGATGCGCATCTCATTCATTAATTACGATTTTATATTCATAATTGTTGATTTTACCTTCATACCTTCGCGTAAAAATTGAAAATTTGTTATGCTGCGAAAAATATTTTCGATTGAAAATTTTATCTACAATTTTTACTTTAAATAAATATACTTTATACTTAACGCCTATAAGACATTTGGAAGGTATTGAAAAAGTCACCTGTATAGAGGATATTTATACTTGCCTTTTATCGCTGGTTCTACCAGCAGCCTTATTGCTTTCTACTAGCGTAAGCTCTACAAATAGATAAAAAATGTATTGAAATGATATTAGCTTACGATTAATCGTTTCGTAAGCAATTTTCATCTACATACAGTTTTGAAAATGACATTAGCTTACGAAGCTACTTGTTTAGGCTGCAGGTGAATGTTGTGTTTGACTGTTGCACAATTTTGTTTAGCCATTTATATTACAGCTAAACCCGCATTTTTACAGTTTCTGACAAACTGAACGGTTCAAATAAAACTTTATTTTTCCAGGAGCTGAAAAAGTTCTATATGACATCGGTGACGGTGATCTTCATATTGGCGATGGTGCTACAAATCCCGAGGCTGAACGTGCCGTATTTAGTGAAGATGTGCGTGTTCATCGGCTGGGCTGCGTACGGTGTGCTGCCTACGCTGCACTGGACGTACGCGATGGGGGGCTTCGACAACCCTATGGTGCAGGTGAGACTAGAGCCGGTTTTATACTAATTAATACCCTTATAGCCCTAACGCCTCATTTAAACTCAGCCCAAATCGGCAGGAAAGTGAACTGGGACGCCGGCAGCGCGTGAGTGTAAACGCGATACGTCTGATGCTCTGGCCGCTGCCTGGAAATCCCTCGATTGTCGGTTTTTCGTGCGGACTTCAAAGCGCGGGCAGCGCAGTCGGCATTGTGTGTTAACATTCAGTCCTCTCGCTCACTAGCTTAATAACACTGAGCAGGCATACTACTGTCGCCGGTACATCCAATATCGACCAAATATAAGAGCTGAATGTGAACACTTCATCCGCGTCGATGTTGCTGTGGAATTATTTAGGGCAATATTGCCGGCAGGGACGGGAGCAGTGCAATAGGCTGAGTGTAAATAGACATAAGTGACCCAGTTTCTTGCGCTGCTTCTTCTCGGCACTAGCCCACACGTCTTGTCCCGAAACAGTGATAGGTTTAGTAAGACGTTTAGAAACTATTTGTTCGAAAAGCCAATATTTTACATATTTATTTTCTTGGTTGCAGATGTTCTTCCCTAGAGTAATAGGGATGTACGTAATAAGTGGAACAGCATTCGTGATATACGCCTTCAAGGTAAGAGTTTTGAAATATTTCTTTTTTTTTGACAACATCTCATACATTAGGGTTTCAGACTTTGTGGTTGCTTCAGTCGCTTTGTGACCACGCTGTGACGCTTACTGAAACGTCAAAGAAGTATCTGGTAGTATACCAATCATACGCCTAAAAACATTATTGACAATCACAGGATTGTTCTGATCCCGACGAAGTAAATTATTAAAAATTATTTTGTGGTAATTGGAAACAAAGAAGGTACCACGTACGTATACGCAGACCTGAGAGAATAATATGAAATATAATGTTTTCTGCATTAACCCTTCCGGGAATCAAAGACATGTATAAATGTAGAAAACTTCAAACACTGTGCATCTCCATTCCAGGTGCCCGAACGCTGGTTCCCCGGCCAAGTGGACTACATCGGCCACTCGCACCAGTGGTGGCACGTGCTAGTTCTCGGCGCGCTGTACTACTGGCACAACTCGGGCATGATGTACGTGCAGTACCGCATGAACCACGGCTGCGCCAATACCATGAGGATATTCTAGACTACTAGTGCCGGGGCACACCACCAGAGCGCGCTACTTGTAAAACTCTCGCGTAATGTACAGACAACGGCTGGGCAACCTACCCAAAAAGTTAAAGGTCATTGAATTGAATTTCAACTTTAAGTCCAACAAGTAGAGATCAATATCAATTAAGAAAATTTGACGTTTTGAGGTAGGTTGACGTGGGTTGTCTGTACAAATCGGCCAAGAAAGTGGTTTATCAGTTATGATGACAAAATTTCATGTGTACTTAATTAAAAAAGCGATAGGGCTGAACGCATGAACTATTGACGTTTATGAGGTATTAGTAACTGCCAGAATATTATTGCATGGTAAAATCAACCCTGTTTTTCTATGCCCGCGAATGACTTTCATCCTTAGGGTGATAGACCACTTCCTTGGCCAAACGTACAAGCAATAAATTATGACTACGTCGTTTTAGATTGCTATTAGAGCCAGGACAAACCTCCAGAGGGCGCTACTGTTACAGGTTTTTTCGCAGTGTTCCTACTTACAGCACATATGCAAGGGCGGTTTGTTATCGCCTTACTAGAATACTAATAGTTTCGGGACAAACTACCAGAGCTCTAACAATAATCTGTATTACAATATTGATAGAGAAAGAACAAATATTGCAGGTCCCCTGCGTCCCCTGGATGGTGACTTAATTAAAATCAACTTGCTAGCAACTATTTATCATTAAATTTGTTCTTTACATTTAATTGGTAACAAGAGATAACAAAATCCGATCAAATATGGACAGTAGCGTTCTGAAAGTTACCTACGTTGCATTAGATAAATCTGTAGTTAATCATAACCGTGAAAACATTCCGTACATTAATATTTCACGAACTTTTGTTTAAATGTGATATTAAAGTTCGTCTTTTAGAGATAAAAGGAATCTCACTATACGTAACCGATTATATAAATAAATACGTTTAGATTAAGGAGGGTGCCGTCGTACAGTATTGCTCAATAAGGGTGCTTCGCTAATTATTAATTAGGAATTATATAAAATTAGGAAATCTAATAAATTTTATGCCCTCATAAATAAAATGTTACGCCTATCGAGTACTTACCTACTAAAATGTTTAGTAGCCTAAATTTGAATTCCTCAATCAATAGCAATATTAAAAAAAATATATAGGATATTTAAAAGTTGACATGAGCAAAGTTGCCTTAGTGTAGTTACCCTATTTATGAACTAAACAAATATTAATAGGTTAATATCTAGTAAGTAAGTGATTATTGCTATGTGTATTTCTTTTCACTAATATTTAAATGAAATCTAACTAGCCCTGAATATGGGCTATTACTTGTTATTTTGTTTATTACTGTTATTTGTTTATGTTTTTATTGCATTTACTCTTGCTAAATCTGTGATTCGCGACGAATTTAATTTGTTTTCATTACTTTGTTCTGCTAAATTTTATATCTTTACGAATTTACTTGTATGTTGTTTTGGGATTGGGTCGTAGGTATTATAGTAAAAATTTTTGAAATTATACATTTTTTTTATTGATATATAGTGTTTTATTGACACATTCCACAACTTAAATAATGATAAATTAAACGATACTTAATATTAGGGGTTAAAATATGAAATTGCCGTTTTATTGTAATAGGTTCTTTGAATTGACATAGAATCTTCATGGTTTGTGGTTTTCGAATGAAACTTTTTTCACATGGTTTCTATGATGTTCTTCTTTTAAAAACTGTGAAACATTTGAATATCGACTTTCAATTGTTTAAATTGTTTTTGTTATTTAACTTAGACAAGAAAGATGGATACTGCGAAAATTCGAGTGATTTTTGAATACGAGTTCCAACGCGGAAGTAACGCGGCAGAAACAGCCCGCAATATCAATGTTGCGTTTGGAGAGGGATCTGCTAATGAACGCACCGTGCGATTTTGGTTTAAACGCTTTCGTGATGGAAACTTCGACTTGAAGAACGAGCCACGAGGAAGACCGCCCACACAGGTGATTAACGATGAATTAAGAGAGATGGTGGAAGCCGATCCTAGTCAAACTACCCAGGAATTAGCGGCATGGTTTAACGTAACCTTACCCACAATATTGACTCATTTGCGTTAAATCAATAAAATAAAAAAATACGAAATATGGGTGCCTCATGATTTGACTGATGTGCAGAAAGAAACGCGTGTTGAAACTTGTGTTGCCTTGTTAAATCGGTACAGAAATGAAGGAATATTAAATCGAATGGAATGACATGTGATGAAAAGTGGATTCTGTATGATAACCGTAACAGAAAAATGCAATGGCTGACCCCAGGTCAAACGCCACAACAGTGTCCTAAAGCAAAGCTTACCAATAAAAAAGTAATGGTAACTGTTTGGTGGTCTCAGCATGGTGTTATTCACTATAGTTATCTCCGATCTGGCAAAGAAAATGAAGTGGATCTGGTCAATCAATAACGGCAGATGTCTATTGTACCGAACTCCGAACAATGTTGGCAAAAAGGCTGTTGCGACTAATGCTGAGTGGGGGCCTTTTTGGCACATTCATTGTACCTAATTATTTTTTTGTAATCTTTTTTTCGAAGTGCCAAATAAACATATATTCATTCATTCATTCATTCAAAACTAGCAGTAAAACAGCCCCGACTCATGAATCGATCTTCACCATAATTGCTCCATGACAACGCGAGACCTCATACAGCACGAGAAACCGTTTTGAACCTTCAGGAACTGCGATTAGAAACCATTCGACATCCTCCGTATTCGCCAGACCTTGCTCCAACGGACTACCATTTTTTTCGTGATTTGGACAATTATCTACGTGACAAGAATCAAGAATCAAGAATAATTTATTTGTTTTGAATAGGGTACATCAAGGTCACAAACATATACATAGGTTTCACTTATTCAGCCATAGTCAATAGCATACAAATCAAATAAGTCAGAAACAAGTCGCCTCCAAACAATTTAAAAGTCATTAATTAAATTTATCTACACACACATACATACATTTTTGAAAATACGTCAGTCAGTCATTAATTATTAGAATGTCAACTTTACAATCTAGATATTCTTTAACTGAGTAGAAACATTATATCTTGAGCCACTTAAAAAGTTTATTTTTAAATAAATTTAATGGTAGTTCAGTCAATGAATGTGGCAGTTTATTATATATTTTTATACAGCTTGGATAACAGTTTCTTTTATATAAAGAAGTTCGTATCCTGGGCAACATTAGCCTTCCCCGATGTCTGATTGATTTAGTTGCGTAATCATCTTGATGTACAAATAAAGACGGATAAGTTTTTACAAAGACACAACATTCCAGAATATACATTGATGGAAGAGATAGGAGATTCAGATCAGGAAATAGTTGTTTGCATGAGGTTAAAGGAGGAACGTTGCATAAGGCACGAATACATCGTTTTTGAGATATGAAGGCTCTAGGCATATCTACAGAATTTCCCCAAAATATTAGGCCGTATTTGAGGTTGGATGCTACATATCCATGATATGCCATTAGAGCAGCTTTTTGATTCACTTGGGTCGTTAGACGCCAAAGAGCATATGAAAATCTGTTGATTTTTTTGCACACGTTTTCTATGTGCTGTTTCCACGAACACTGACTATCTATAATAAAACCTAAGAAAATAACTGTATCCGATTTAGTCATATTTTCGTCGTTAATTTTAATACTAAGATTATCTTTAGGTTTTCTGTTAAAAAATTGAACGTATTTAGTTTTATTAGGATTTATGTGAAAGTTATTATTTTTCAACCAATCTGATATTAGTATGATCGTGTTGTTAAAGTTAAAACAAAAAGTTTTCTTCCCAGGAGGCAGTACAAAATGCTTTCACACAGTTTGTGCAGTCTTGATCCTCAGAGTTCTATCACAAAGGCATAAATGACCTTCCTATTAGATGGCAGCAATGTATAGATAATAATGGTAACTATTTTGATTAAATAAATTTGTTAAAATTAAAAAATAAACAATTTTGATTTTCAGTACAAATCGGCAATTTCATACTTTAACCCCTATTATATTTTTTTGCATGATTTACCCTAATCTATCTAACCAGTGAATTTTTTACCACTTTCCAAAATTTTATAGGCTTTCAGTATCGTATTTAAAACCCATTTATGAAGTAAAAAATGTAAATCAAGTTGTCACCCGAAAATATTTTTTGCATTAAAGTTTTTAATTTTTACGGTGCTAGGCCTGTTAAGGTACGAGGGCGGGATGATAAGTAACTAGCCTAATAAGAAAACACTTAAGAGGAAACACTACGGGCGAGAGAATTGAAAAATAGGTATTTGTAAAATCTATTGCTGTCGCGCAGTGCCAAACGCCTTTACCGCAGAGTGTGATAGAGACAACTGCTTCTTGGACCGAAAATACCTACTAAAAGCACACCAAATCAACGTTTCGTAGTCCGCCAATTACTTTTCCAAAACTAGACCGATTTAAATACTTTTTTCGATTTAAAAATAAAGAAATGCTTTGGCCGTGTTCGTATGTTCTCCTTTTTTTCTAAAATTTTGCCAAATTTGTTTTCTGGATGTTTGAACACAGCGGAAAATCTGACGAATTTTTTTGATTTTTGAGTGCTCATATCTTTTTCATTAATTAATTTATGAAAGAACAGTGTAGGGGTTCCTAAGACTGTACTCGGGATCCTAACATTTACTAATGCTTGCTATGCTAGGGATAGGTTACTACAAGGAGTGCTAAATAAAACCGACCCGTATGAATGTTTGTAAGACACTGATTTATTTGCTAAGTAAAAATATGTAAATGATATAAAGTGTCGCATCAACAAATTCCATAATTTGGGTCGCGGCACGCACACATTCATGATAAAGTTAAATGTACGATGTTAGCTCGTACATCTTGGCCCTCTAGAGAGAGCAAAATATTGATTTGTTAATACGTTATATAAGATAAAATGAAGTCTATGCTAGATGATATAAAATATTTTACATGGTACAAGGTGATTGACAATATTAATTTTGTTACAAATGGTTAAATAAAGTATTGTATTGTCCATGTTTTCATTATTTCACTCGCGTGATTCTACACCAGGGATATTAAATGACACCGAACGAGACGCGATGGGTGTCATTGGAGATGTCCCTTGATCAACACTAACACAGCTTACTGATTTACGCAGTAAGTTAAATTCACTAGGCACTGCGGTCATACTGACTGAGTTGCCGACACTTTCCACTGCACTGTGAGGAAGTGGTGCAGCAACGTGCTGCGCCCGCGCCTTCCGACATCGTCTAATCCTTGAGTAGGCTAGTATACTTGCTGCCAATAGTAGTACTGACACGATAACGTATGTTATCGTGTAGTGATGAACATCGTGAATGCTGAGGTCAGAGTAAGATTGTCCTTTCAGGTCCTCTATTTGATCTTTCAGCTGCTTCCACATGTATGTATGATTTTCTGGTACCATCATATCGTCAGATATAGTGCTGTTGATGATGTTGTTCAAAATAGAGAACTCTGGGACTTTGATATTATTTTGTACCGCCATGTGATTCACGTAATTGTTGTGCGTATAAATTGATAGGTCATTGTCCTTGAGAACACAACCATGCTCTAGAGTAACAAGGCCGTTACCTGATAATGATGACACCGAAATACCAGCGGTGCAAAAAATGCGTACTCTGCATTCTTGGCAACACGAGAAGAGCCAGTCGTTCCGGGCATGCAGTTTAATCCACCTATTAGTGCAACTTGATTGTTCGTATCTACAAGCATTACTTATATTTAATTGGCAGACTGATTGTTTCATTTTCATATCGTACATTGGTGTATCGAGCGAACATAACATTCGGTCTTCTGTGGCCCTTAAGCAAAGATGCAGGTCATCATCGGATAAGAACATAGCTGTATCTTTTCGGAGATTGAAGGCTATGTAGGGATGACTTGGAGTAATGTAATAAGATCTTTGATTTTTGTTTTGAGGAACACTTATAACCCGATCGAGTTCATAAATTTCCTTGCTTACAAGAGGTATCCTTATTTCGATGATCAAATAACTGCTAAACAATCTTGATGACACCTTTAACATTTTATAAATGTCAGCAAAGCTAGTTCGTTCAACCGGCATCGTGAGGTCACCCTGTAGTTGACTTGATATGGTAAATATTTGAAATTTTAGTTGGTCAGGTGATAATAGATGAGTATCAATGCGCCCATGTTTGATATCAGTGATAGTATTTATTAAAGTTTCTTGCATGCGTCTTAGATTCGAGATAATTATGTTAGCCACTAAGGCTGATGACGTCACATATACATCATTTTGGACAACTAACTGAACGTGATTGATTTCGTCTGATAGGTTACGGAGATGTTCCTTGACGAATTTGAATTGACGCACTGAGTGTTCATAATCTTCTCGTTTCGTTGAATTATGTTATACTCGGCTTCGAGCACTATAGTTTGATTTCTCATTAAGTTTTGTAGGTGTTTTTCGTTATAGGTAATTTGTTCTATATCTTTCGCGTACTTTTCAGCGAATCTTTCATCTAGAACACCAAATAGTGAATTGGCAATATAACCAATTCCGTTCACCAAGCCACGTTTCTTCCTATTTCTAAACTGATTTTGTAATAACATATTATAGTGTTGAATTTCGCTCAACTCATGCTTGAGTTGAAACATAAGCGTCCGATATTGGTTCGATAAACCTGTACACGATTTTTGAAGATGATTTATGTAAGACTCTATGTCTGATAGTCCTTGATAGTAGGCTGATAAATTGTAATAGACAACAAGTTTCCACTCATCTCTTATGTACTGTAGGTTTGCAATTTTGTCAAAGTATAGGCCGTTGTTCTCCATCATTCGAGTAACATTATAAGGTTGTTGACTTTGTTGTACAGTCGGCGAAATTAACATTGTGTAACATAATAAGGTTGTTAATAATAAGCCTTTAAGACCCTTTTTTCGGCATTGTTTAGTCTGATGTTGATTAGCGATCTGCTGATGATCTTGCTGTGTAGAGTGTAGTTTCTGTTCTGAAGATATTTCATGAACTGGTAATATGACTAACTTAGTCACTGGCCGTTTAACTATGTTATTTTTTGTTTTTACGGAAACCACCCGAACGTAACCATCCTTTCCAGGATGTACTTCATGGACACGACCCATGAGCCATTTTCCTGGAGGTAAATTATCGTCCTTAATTAAGATAATGTCATTGATTTCGAGGTTCTTGCTTGGAGTTTTCCATTTTGAACGAGTTTGCAGATGCTGTAAATAATCTGTCGACCACCTTTTCCAAAAATGTTTTAACATACTTTGTATGAGTTGCCATCTACTGGGCAGGTTCATACAGTCATCACCTTGTGGTCGTGACAACAATGACCCTCCAATAAGAAAATGGCCAGGAGTCAAGTAGTTATCTTCGGGGTTTTCGGTCAAAGGGAATAGCGGCCTGGAATTAAGACAGGCTTCTATTTGTTGGATCAACGTAGTAAACTCCTCGTACGTGAGTCGTTGTTCTCCAAGCGTCCTCTTCAGGTGCCGTTTGAAACTCCTGACGGTTGATTCCCAAAGGCCTCCTGCCGTTGGCCATCCTGGTGCGTTGAATGACCATTTAATATCCCACTCGGCTATGCCGTCAAAGAACTCATTATTGAAATTTGACGTTATTTCCTTATATTCTTTTTTGAGTAATCGATTGGCTCCTACAAAGTTAGTGCCGTTATCACTGTACATTTGAGAAGGAGTACCACGACGTGCACAGAAACGACGGAATGCTGCTAAGAAGGCTGGCGTGCTCAAGTCAGAGACCAGCTCTAGGTGTACAGCCTTGGTGGATAAACAAACAAAAATTGCTATGTACCCTTTATTGCACCTTATGCCTCTACCCTTACTAGCCTTTAGGTCTACATGACCTGTGAAATCAACACCAGTGTGGGTAAATGGACGTGATGGTGTAACCCGAGGATAAGGTAGGTCTGCCATAATTTGCTCTCTCTTTTCGGTGCTATATCGTCTGCATTTGACACACATTCTGATTTGTCTCTTAACCGTGTTCATACCACTAAGAATCCAGTACCTCTCCCTAATGTATGAAAGTGTAAGTCTTGGACCTCCGTGAAGAGTGGTGATGTGTCCTTGACTGATAATAAGATCGGTTAATCGACTATGATTTGATAGTATAACCGGGTGTTTAGCAGAGCTGCTTAAGTCTGAAAAATTTAATCGTCCTCCCACTCTTAATATTCCGTCTTCATCTATATATGGACATAAGCTTGCTATTTTGCTCTTAGGTCGTACATGACCTTTGCTCTTTATATTAATCAAATCGTCTTCAAAATCCTGAGCTTGAGTGTACTTGATAACAATGTTATAAGCATTTTTAATTTCAGCTGGTGATAAAAGCTGACCGTGCTCCGACGGCTTACGGCGTAATCGCGCAACGAAACGTGACACCCATGCTATTGTCCTCACTACTCGAGTAATTGAATTATTATTTTGCAATAATTCTGTAATTAATGTAGGTCGTTCGTGGCATAAGGCAGTGTTTACACTTACTTGCTTAGCCTCTAGATTTGGTATCTCATATTTTTTGTTCATACATTTTTTTGCGTTAAAGCTCAGAAGCCATTTAGGACCCTGCCACCATAATGAATGCTCTAATAAGGTTTTAACTGTTACTCCTCTTGTGGCTGAGTCAGCTGGGTTCTCTTCTGATCGTACATGATTCCACTGCGAACTTGGAATAACTTCGGTAATTTGATGGACTCTATTTGCTACAAATTGCTTCCAGCGGGTGACATCTCCATGAATCCAGCCTAAAGCCACCATGGAGTCCGTCCATGCGTATATTGATACACGATCTTTAGGTAGTGATTGAACAACTTTCTTCATCAGTTGTGATAAAAGGTGAGCTCCGCACAATTCGAGTCTTGGCAGTGACACTTGTTTGTTTAGCGGGGCCAACCTTGTTTTTGCGATAATTAAGGTAGATGTGTACTCTCCCTTACTATCGGTTGATACAATGTAAATTGAACAAGCGTATGCCTTCTCCGACGCATCGCAAAAACCGTGTAATTGAAATGCTAATATTGTATCACCGAAATATCGAGGTATAGAAAATTGATTAATATTTTTAAGTTCGTTGCGTAGTTGAAGCCATTCTTCTTGCAACTGTTGGGATAATTTATCATCCCACGCCATACCTACCACTTGTCCATGCCTTTTGAAAAATAAATTTTGCTTTAATTGTAAGAGGAGAAAGCCAACCTATCGGGTCAAATATTTTGGAAATATTTGATAGAAGCTGTCGTTTTGTATGACTAGTTTCTATAAGGTCAATTGTGTTTTGAAAAGTAAAGTCGTCCGTAGATGGATGCCATCTTAGTCCGAGAGTTTTACGAGACTCCGAACATTTAAAATCAAAGGGAATATCGACTTGCTCGGGTGATAAATCAGAAACTAATTCTTTGGCATTGGCTGACCACTTTCTCAATTTCATCCCTGCTCCCATTAACATTTGAAGTAATTGATTTTGTAATTCCTTGGTCTGTTCAATAGTTTGATGTCCACTCAAAAGATCATCAGTGAAAAATGAGTTCTCCAATGCTGCTGCTGCTAAAGGATATTTTGAAGCTTCATCTTTGGCGATTTGTCGTAATGTTCTGATAGCTAAGAATGGAGCTGCTTTTGTTCCATACGTTACTGTTGTGAGATGATATTCGCGAAACGGTTCAGATGGTGAATCACGCCATATGATAGATTGTAAAGGTTGATCGGATTTCCTTACAAGTATTTGTCTGAACATCTTCTCTATATCCGCAGTGATCACGTATCTATGCTGTCTCCACCTTAAGATTAGATCTTGTAAGTCGACTTGTAGGTTGGGACCACATTCCATCAAATCATTCAAGCTACGGCCTGTGGTGGTCTTTGATGAGCCATTAAATACAACACGTAGCTTCGTAGTGCTAGAATCTAATTTTAGCACTCCAAGATGCGGTAAGAAGCAACAAGGTCTTTCTTCACTATAAGCCTCTCGCATGTGGCCTAATTGCTCATATTCGTGAATAAACTGCTTATAACTGTCTGAAAGTGCGCTATTTTTTGCCATTCTATGCTCTAATTGCTTAAACTGTGCTATGGCTTTCGCCTTCGAAGAACCTAAGCATTCCTCAAATTTTGGCTTCATAGGAAGCGCTACCACATATCTACCGTTGTCTAAACGTGAGGTAGTAGCCTGATAGAAATCTTCGCAATACTGTTCCTCTCTTGTCAAAGTGCTAGTATTTTCATGTATATCTTCTAATTCCCAGTACTTTGATATTTCTTGCAAGTTATTGATGACGACGTGACAGTTAAAAGTTTTAACATTGCCAGAGAGGATCCAGCCTAGTTTAGTCTGCTGTGCTATTGGGGCTTGTATAGGGCCTTTGATCAAGCCACTCATTATGATTTCTGAGTAAATGCTCGCGTCTAAAAGTATGTCTATTGGCTTTGATACGTTGTAATCAGGATCTGCTAAATCAATACGTTGTAGGTGAGGCCAACATTGCTTGCTAAATGTGCTATTAGGTAGGTTATTAATGACACGTGATATTACTAGTGCTTGTGTCGTAAAACTATAATCTTGATAAATTGACTGACATTCAATCGATACGACGCCCTTGCTTGACTTGGACCCGTTTCCTATGCCTGATACCGATGCATTATAACGCTGTCGCTGCAGGCCAAGCATCTGTGCTGCGTTTTCAGAGATAAGAGCTATTTGTGAGCCCTGATCAAGTAATGCTCTAAGGGTGTGGTAGGTGCCGTTAGCTGCCTTTACCCTCAATGCTAATGTGGTTAACAACACTTCCTCGTCATCGGAAGCAACGTGGTTAACGCTATGCTGTTTCTCAATACTTTTTGTCGCTAAAGTAGGTGTCAAATTTAAGTTCGTCAAGTTTGTTACTGTGTGTGTGGATTGCGTAAATGCCTCGTGTAACAAAGTATTATGTTCGTCATTACATTCCTTACACCGCTTTTCGGAATAGCATTTACCGGCATGCTTATACAAGCAATTCTGGCAAATTTTATGTTTCGCAACCAACTTAAGTTTCATTCCTGCTGACATGTTGATAAATTTGTGACATCGATATAATTCATGATCGTGTGAGCATAATGGGCAATTCGAAGTATAGGTTGGAGCTGCTTTATAAAACTTAGAAAAAGGCCTTCCTTTTTCTTGCTTGTTGGTTGACGTTTTTAAATGATGCTGATATGGAATACTACTCTTGGAAGGTGTATAATATTCCCTATCCTTCTTATGAATAGGTTCAAGGGCAATAAATTTTGCTTCTAAAAACTCCATAAATTCTTCTAATGATGGTAACTCTCTAGGCGATTTGCGCGCCTCTTTGTAGTCACTGTAGGTATTCATGTCCAACTTATTAGCTAAAAGATGTACTAACAATGGATCCCAGGTGCTCGTATCCACTCCTAAATTATGAATGGCGTGAATACATTCGGTGCTTGTATCATACAATCGTTTCAACTCATAAGATGTTTGTTTGCTGATATTGGGCTGATTAAGAAACGTTTCGATTTGTTTTGAGAATAATAATTGTGGATTATTATACCGATGTATGAGTATATCCCATGCTGTATCGTAATTTTCCGCTGATATTGTAAGATGTTGTATGAGACGCTCAGCCTCCCCCCTAACCTTACCCTTAAGGTGTTGCATCTTTTGTGTTTTAGATAAAATGTTGCTATGGTGTATGGTTTCCGTAAATAGGTCATAAAAGGTAGGCCACTGAGTGTATTTTCCCGTAAAGACCGGAATATCTAACATTGGAGTAGCTTGGTGAACATGAAGAGAAGAACATAATTTTTGATTTAAGATTTTCATAATGCGCTTAAATGATGATTCGTGAGTACTCAACTCTCTTTCGTAAAAAATATCACCTCCTTGTAATATGTTATCAATTTCTAAATGCATGCTATCTATGACGCTCCATCGCGTCTGTAAATTACGCAATTCATCCTCTATTTCCCACTTTTCGCTAATCTCATTCAGGTTAATGCTCTGGATAAGCCGATTTAAGGCTCGAAAATTAGTTCTTTGCTGACTTAACAGTTCAATAATTTTCCCGTCAAGCTGTATTGCCTTTTCTTCCTTCCCATAAGAAGGCCCTGCACCGTCCTTCCCGTAGGAAGAAAGCGCATCTCGAAATGCTTGATAAAAATCGAATGCTTGCTGGTAAATATTTTCAGTAAAGTACTGCTGTGTTTTATCTACAGAACCTTGTAACTCTATATTATTTTTATCAAACTCTCCCCAGATGTTATCAATTGCTTCTAGACGCGTTTGAATATACTCTGCAGTTTTTCTATGCGAAGGATCCTTTCTAAAATTAGTTTGGATCGATTTTAGTCGCTCTACAATTTCCTTTTGGCGTACAATAAGATCCTCCATTGTCAAAAACAGGAAAAAAGTGATAAAGGAACAATCTTACTTGACTGATGATGATGCGTTCGGAATCTGCTTCCGACACTAGCTGCTGGTTTGCTACTGTCTACTCCCTCCCGACTCCCGAGAGGATTAGTCCTGATAGTGATGATACTGCGACACCCGACGCTCGCCAAGTGTCTAGTGCTGATGATGCTGACTGTCTCAAGCCGTATACAGGCTCAAGAAAGTGTTGAAGAGTAAACTGGTATATTCACTCTTAACTTCGTTTACGAAGTTGCTGAACTGTTTTAAATATGCTAGTCTTAATGTCGACGAGTTCCACAACGGCATAAAACGATCACACGCGTCACTTTTACACTGTGTATTTGATCACCGATGGGCCCCGCAATCGTATGCTCGTTAATGCCGCAATGTTAGCTCGTACAAACAGAAAACATAAAAAGATGCTAATAGTGACCATAGATTTTTGTAATAAAAATTATTGCTCTACTGTCTTTATCCAGGTAGGAAACAGGGGACTGCGTTTGTATGGAAAAACGGCCCTTGTATTTCCTCTTAACTTCCCGTGATAAAATTAATTTTATTTTTCGACATAGTCTCCGTGAACCTATACGCACTTATTCCATCTTCGTTCTAAAGCAGTAATGCCTTCCATAAAATGATTATTTTCGAGGCCTGCAAAATACTCCTCTACAGCGGCTAAAAAAGTTGAGCTTAGGGAATAAGTGGAAGTTTGATAGCGCTACATCAGGCGAATAAGGTGGGTGGGACAGCAAATCATACTTCAATTCGTTGATTTTTGCCATAGCTTTAACTCATGTGTGCACCCTAGCCTTGTCTTGGTGGAAGATGATTTTTTTACGCCAAACCTGGTCGTTTTTGCTAAATACATTTATGAAGCTTATCTAGAAGATTGGCGTAGTATTCTCCATTAATTGTTTGACCTTTGGTAATCTATCATCAACATCCCATCTGCATACCAAAAGACGGAAGCCATCACTTTTCCAGCCGACTTTACTGACTTGGCTTTTTTTGGAGCCGGGCATCCTGTCTACTGAGTCTACTGTTTTAATTGAATTTTAGATTCTGGCGTGTAATGATGAACCCATGTTATTATATAAGCCTTATTACTCTGAAAACGGTCCAGACATTCTTTTGAGTTTTGCACCCGAATCCTTTTTTGTCGGGTCGATAACTTTTTCATATTTAATTCCTCACTTAGGATATGATGTACCCGTTTTTTTTGAGATACCTGTAGTGTCAGCTATTTCAGATAACTTCAATCGTCGATCTGCTTAAACTATATCATGTACTTTCACGACAATTTCCGGAGTCGTGACGCTTTTTGGACCTCCGGGGCGGGCTTCATCTTGGACACATGTACGACCGCGTTTAAACTCAGCCACTCAGTTTTTTACTGCAGCATAAGAAAGAGGACATTCACCCAAAACATTATTTAACTCGTCATAGATATCTTTCCCCTTCATGCCCTTCATATGAAGAAACTTTATCACCGCTCTTTGTTCAATTTTATCCATTTTGAAAACAGTTGAAACATTTTCAAATGACAAAAAAATAATAAAATTTTTACGCCACCAAATTCAAATTTAAAACACAGGTGGCTACTGGCCAGAGATACGAATTAAAAAATGACATATATTTTTTTAAAATTTTAACATTTTAAATAGCAGTGGCTGGTTATTTATCATCCCGCCCTCGTATAAAGGGAAAATCAAAACTTTTGAATAGTAGTATCGTAATAAATGAATGAGATGCGCATCGCGTAAAAAGTGTTGCCAGGCAGCCATATTAAGAATTTTAGATTTTTGGCGGACATTTTCTAAGTGCGTTATCTTGGCATTTTTGTATTGGGCAATACCAAAAGAAAAAATACGTCATTTGTTTTTTGTATCGTAGATAGATATTTTAAAATTTGGAAGGTAGTTAAAATTTCACCCTGTAAAGGTGATTTAAAAAAAACATTTAAATGGTGTTTCCATTTAGCGTGTGCCACTTTGAGCTATACATTCCTATAGAAAAAATTAGGCGTGGTCATACATTACAAAAACATGTACAGAAACGGCAGGTCAACCTACCCAAAAAGTTAAAGGTCATTAAATTGATTTTCAACTTTAAGTCCAAGTAGAGATCAACATCAATTGAGAAAATTTTAAGTTTTGTGCTACAAGACAATCTTATAGACATTCACAGCACAGGTTCCAGTTGTCTGCACAAATAATAGGTGCCGTTTTGGTTACTATTGTTACGAAGTTTATTAAAAAACCATTGTGGTTTGTGTTCATGTGCGACTTGTGGGAATATGCTGCCATCTAGTGGAAAGTAGAAAAGTTTAATATCTTATTCCGCCCGGCACTAGAGGTCTCTCACTCTTACACTAAGCACCCAACAGATGGCAGAACATGATGTGAAAACAATCGCTTTATCTATTAGAAGATTGATAAAGTTCAGGTGCCTCGAATGAAAACAACTTGTTTAGCAGGAATTTTAGTCATATTGTAAAAAATACTGGTTATTATATTTGATCACATGCATTGTCAATTATATTTTTTTACCGTTTCGCGTAATCCTTCTTTTGTTCGTTACGGAAATAGGTTTAGAAAATATTTATTTCATCTGATGACATGGGTCCTGTAATTGGCTAATTACTTTTATCTGAAACAAAGGTTACATACCTAATACATATTGATATATCAAGATAAAAATTTTGTTACAAAAGTAATTACAGTCTTAAGTATCATGTTAAATAATCCAGCACCAATATTTACTTTTTATTCTATGTGGCTCAAGGATGATTAAGGGGACTACTAGAGCTATGTGCTGCCCCCAATTGATTTAATTTTATTACTTCTAAACAAAATCAATTCTCAAAAAACTAGAACATTATCATTTTAGCAATAAAAAACTGTAACCCAACTACAAAATTGCAATGATTTCAAAGTCAAATTCAAATTCAAATATTTATTGCTAATTAAGTGTATATCTTACATAGATCTTAGAAACTAGACAATGGAGCTTAACGACTTAATTACCTTATTCAGGTGTTAAATGTGCAATGCAATGTGGTGTGCAATGATTTCAAGGTCAGGTCAACCCTGACTTTGAGAGAGATCAAAGTCAGGGTTCATCATCATCTGATCAAAGAGAAAAAAAAACGCCGTAATCAGTCAACCTAGTAAAGGATAATGACTGGCGAAACTATACGGGTTATTTGTCCACTTTGAAACCCTAACGGTCATATCTATGCGATTGATTAGAACATCGCATTCTGATTAGATATCGAATTTATCATTATTTTGAAAAAGGGAAATGTAACGAAACGAAACGAAAAAATTTATTAGATAGTCATTTGGTATTGAAAATGTAAATAGCTTATACATAGCACTTTTAGTGATGAGTCCTCCTGAAATCCTAATTTTCTCTCCATAGGCCTGTGTTCAGCAGTAGACTGATATAAGTTAGTGAAGTGATGATGATGAATTATCTAAGTAAGCCAGTGTTGCCGGCACAAAAATAGAACAGCATCACAGTCTTGGTTTAAAGTAAGAAGAGTTATTTTTCACCATTGGCTACTGCGATTGCAAACCCGCCATTTCTTTATTTTTTTATTTGTTTAATTGTAAACTTTACAGCTTCTATTATTTTACATAAAATACTAAAAATAAAATTTCTAAATAGCCAATTAAAATGTTTGTCACATTAAAATTTATATAAAGGACGGTCTAACAATGCTACACGGAGGCTACACGAAGAAAAAATATCTACTACTTAGTAACAAAACAAAACAATGAAATGCACGAGAATATGACCAGTGAGTGTGAGTGATGTGTGTGAGTGAATGTAAGTGTGAATGTGAGTTAAGTGTGGGATGCTCTGTTTACTGGGATGGCTCACGAATCTGAGGCAGTTTTTCCAATACATGAGAGATGAAATGGGTTCGTTTCAAGAAAAAAATATCAATATCACCAAATGCCTTTTCAAAAGTGTTCACGATTCTGTGTATGAAAGAGTGAGCAGAATAGTTTGACCTAACCGCTCCAGTGTGGAAACAACGCGTATGCCTGCGCCTGGAGCGCATTGCAAAGGCCCACATTACAATGCGTTCAGTCAGCTCCGGGCTGTCTCAGCCCTGCTCAGCGCTGCGCCCACAACATCATACAGAAATTTCATGTCTGCTACTTTTTCGGCAAAACTATTTGAAGAGGCCGTGTCCAGCTTTGTGTAGTCATATACCTAGTTAATGATGATGATGAGTATAAAATCAGCTAACACGTGTCTTATTAAACTATCTACCTGCTTTAAAATACAAAGAACACGAACTATTGCAGTATGAACCTCATTTATTGCCTAGTATCATTTTTTATAGCCCTGTGTTGTATGTAACTGAAGATTACTTTCTTGTTGGTATTTCGCGATTTTATACTAATCCCGTAAATTCTTTTTCACACACCTTACTAAGAGATTAGGTAGGTACATTATGTGCTTAATAAGTATATAGAACTAGCTTCCTTTAAGCGCCAAAAATCTACACACCTACAGATAAGTTATTACAATATTTTATTCTGCACAACATTTTTAAACATCACTCATTTCGACAGGATTAACTGTGATGCGACGAAAAAGGTTACCTATCTATTTTCCAGTACGTTGGGTCAACAGTGACTCCATTCATCGGTGCAATGAAAATATTGGCCGTTTATCTTTTTGTTCGCGAACTCGCAACGATGAGCGCGCCGAAGCGCGAGCTTGCACAGTGTAAGTAAAAACAATAGCGCCGTTTTATTCTGAGTAATTCACAAAGTAGCTGTTGCCCACTCTGTGAAGAAACTATAGGTACATACGGGAATCGCACTTTTTCCGGGATGATAAGTAATGTGCTAAGTACTCCAGCCTATTGTCAATCTCCGTGCCAAATTTTAATCTAATCGGTTGAGTCATTCTAAAGTGATTGAGTAATAAACATCCATCTATACTTTAGCATACATAAGTCCTAAATATTATCTTTCAATAAGTCTATTTCAATGAGTTTTTATCAAAAATCTCTAACATTAATTTATTATTTTTCAATACAAGGAGAATTACAAAGTTAGGGTAATTACATATAGTAATAAAAAAATTTATTTCGGAAAAAATCATATTTTCATATTAAAAAAAAATGTTTACAACATCACATACATTGTTCTGATCCCAATTGGAATAACTATTTAATATATCAAATTATAGTAAAGCACTCATATTTTTAGGAAAACAGAAACAACGAACGTACCACAAGCACCCAGACCCGAGAAAATGTAGAAAAACACTTTTTTTCTAATTTAACCCTAGATTTTTTCCTGGGAATCGAACCCGGGACCGCAAAGTAGGCGACACCTTGAAATATCCATACTTAAAAGCAAACGAAAAAGCTTGAGTAAATTGAAAATAAATTGATACTATAAGAGACAGAGCTTAGAAATTTGTTAAGAAATTTAACTGTTTCGTCCTTAGGCATTAACGTCCAATGACTCTGAATGGAATAGTCAAATTTACCTAAGCTCTTTTATAATTGCAAATTATAAATGCATTGCATTGTCGCAATTTTTATTAATAGTTATAACTATAAAAGTTATGAAGGCTTAGACTTGAGCTACGGGGCTAGCTGAGAGTTACGGTTTAAAGCGATCCGATTGGTTTAGTGGTGCTGTGGTCCGCCTTCTGCGCAAGGGTCCCAAGTTCCGATGCAGTCCGGGTCAATATAAAATTCTTTCAGTTTTTATAGTCACTGTTTATTCTATGAATGAAATTTTCTTCTTTAATTAATAGGGAATGGGGACATCCAAGAAATTTATTTCTTTAGCCTATTCAAATCGCTTTAAAATCGCTGGGCTGG
Organism: Anania crocealis; assembly: GCA_949315895.1. Classification (NCBI taxonomy): domain Eukaryota; kingdom Metazoa; phylum Arthropoda; class Insecta; order Lepidoptera; family Crambidae; genus Anania; species Anania crocealis. The sequence continues at coordinate 8,991,811 of OX438856.1, forward strand.
GTATGAAATGGATGTCATTCGTGTCATTAGCTTGTCATCAGTCTTACAAAGGCATTTAACCGACTAAATAGATTTTTTTATATTCTTAATATTAAACTGAACCTGTAAATGGGACGCACTTGGACCTAATACGGTATTTAACCAAAAATTAAACGAAAAGTAAGACGCCTACCTTTTGTTTACTTCAAAATGTCGGCGATTTAATCTACGTCACGTAAATGGATAATGGAGATAATGGTTAGATGGACGACTTAATGAAAATTCAATATTACTTACATGTTATAAAGTGGATTGCTAGTAGGTAAGTTGAAAGAGTAAAGAAAGAGATGTACCTACATTACTGGTGGGCGCCAATTTAGTGACGACGGTGTCTCTATTTTTTTAAACAATGAAAATCCTAAGTGTATTCAAACTGTAAATTGGAAATTAGATCTTTCTGTGCCTTTCTTAATTGTGGAACTGCATGTGCATTCGAATTCGTTTATTGCAACAACTAAAAGGATTCCCACTCGCTGATATGTGAAATCACTATTTGGTTTGATATTGCCGGTGCGTTTTATTTTACAGTTAGCGAACAAATGGATTTTATCCAATTCGTAGGCATCATACTTTTTTTTCCTGGTAATGTAAACATACATTTTAGAAATGTTTTTGTCGCATTTACATGGTCCGCACTAAGCGGCTTAGCTAGGCACATACTCATACTTAAACAATCAGTAAAGTAAAAGTGGATATTAACATTTTAGCATCCCTCTGGTTGCTCACCCAGTAAAATATGCTTCGATACAAATGAGACAACGAACGGGGCTAATCGGGGCGCGGGGCACGCGTCGCCTCCCGCGGGACTACAAAGGGCTGCTACCTACTCGTATCGGAAGTGTTTTGATACAAAATGCAAAGCTACTAGCTGTATCCTGCGACTTCGTGAGCTGTACATTTTTTTGGGATGAAAATAGGCTACGATCTATTTTTAGACTTAACAAATAAATGAAATATTTTTTTTTAAAAATCGGTATTGTTTAAAATTCAATTTTTGTATGAAAATTTTCGACTTTCTTACGTTTTACGGGTGACTGCTCTAACCAATTTAGCTACTAAGATATTGCTTATATCGGCGAATTTATTCTTTAAAACTTTTTGCGTTGTATGCCGTCTCGAAGGATAATAAAAAATTATATTGCAGATACTTAAATGACACATCTAAACTTAGATGACAGAAAATATTGTTCTTTTATAACTTGAGGTGCGAGTGCTTTAAATGTACTCAAATTGGGAACAACGTATTCATTCATTCATTTATTCATTTTCCATGCATGTTTACAGAGAGAACTCCAAATCACAAGCAAGTCAAAAAAAAGCAGTCAAAAGAGAAACATTAGAATTACAGTAAATTAATAATCATAGGATAATTAGTGTCCTGAATATGATACATCAGTCGTCGAATATGAGTACAAGATAATGTCAATTTATATAATGTCAAAAATAAATAATTTACCTTATTAAGTTACAAATGTCAGTCAATACAATTTATTATTATAACACATATAAGTCAATTAAACAAACAGTAATTTATAAAATTTTCTACAAATAATGTCCAAACTGTCAGCAAACAAGTCTAAATCATCACACCGAGTGAGTATGTCTCCGATCAGGCGCAGGGCACGTATCGTAGGTGCATGTGCAGCGTGCTGCGTGCGCGTGACAGGTCTGCGCAGCAAGCAACGTATGTGAATGTTGTCCACATTTATTTATTTATTTAACTTAAAGTTTATGTAAAATTGCGATATTAGCTAAATTTCAATTTGAAACATTTAACTTACTATCAAATATTAGTAAACCTCTGATCTGATCTGAGTCAATGTTACCAACATTAGATCCGAATCGCCAACCCTGGAGCTGCACCGAACCGCACCGCACGCGTTTGCTGACGGATTGCCGTGCGATTGCCGGTGACGCGCGCGATATTGCCCCGATTGTCACTTGTCACAATCGCTTCATGTTACCCGTCTGATAAACCGTTTGATGTTCCCTCGCTCTAGTCTTCTATTTTATGCTTCTGTATTTTTTTGGATTTTTATATAGATACATCTTACATCTATAGTTACACCTCCTACTAACTATGCCTGTTTACCTAACAAGGTTCAATGAAACAAAGTGAACCTAGTTAAAACCCTGTTTTATTAACCATCTACAATTTCTAGAACTTTAGAGACATTTTAATTCAATCGCATTTCCCTTAGAAGAGTTTTTCTACTAGGTACCTATCCTTTTAGCAAGAGTGCTTACCAAATCTCATTTAAACATCCTTGCCGGATTTGATTTTATAAGTTTAAAAAAGCATTTATCTACAATAATAATTTAACAAACCGAAGGCGCTAATAATCCATCAGACAAACGTTGCAAATTTTAGCATACGAATTGAACCATTCTGTAACATCGTTCGCTAATCGTAAAACCAGTATTAGCATAAATTGCACATGCATCGTTTTCGTTTCCGCCCATCGACATTTGCGAGCTTTGTAATGAGTTTTCCGTATGCTAATATTGGGCGTTTTATAATAATCAAACGCGCGTTGACATGGTAAACTATTATATTTTTTTACAAAAGAAAAAAAAAACGTGGGCACGAGCGTTTTAATCCGTGGGTTGCGAAATAAATCACAGTAAAATATTCCAGTTTTTGTTGCAGCGTGCGGCGGGTTAATTTAGTCTTTTTAATTATTTCGGTTAGGATGATTAATTGTAGATTTTTTATAAAGTCTTGAGGAAGCATGTCGGATTTTAAATTTTTTGTGAAGACTTTCGGTTTTTTTTTGTTTCTCAGTATTTCATGTTTAGGTCATAAACTAATAGGTATGTATGTTTACTTTCCTATTTATGATTAAGTATGATATTTTTGCTATTTACTTCATGTAAATCAATACGATCACCATCACGTAGGTCACATTGTCCTGCAGGACATTGTGAACAGCGTGATGACTCTATTTAGTTTTTTTTTTAATATTTCAAATTCAATATTGACATATCACGGTTTCAAATAGTGATTTTTTATATGTTGTAGTTCTAATGGTAAGGAGACTATATAACAGTGTATTTTTTTAATATGAAGGTGCAGATAGTATTTTATTATTGCTTAATAAACATAAAATAGCATTTCAACATTGCTATAAAGGTAAAATTTGCCCAATCCATAATCCTACGAACTACCGTATCACTACAAAAAATATAGCCTTCTTTAATTAGAATTCACCTTATTTGAAAATAATACCTATGTCGTAAGTTAGAAATTTTTAACTCGTATGTTCCACATAAGTTAGTTTTTATAATTATAAGTATAGCCACTTGCTATTTGCACTATGTTTGTACTTTAGCGGGCCTGCCCGGCCTTTCCCGGGTGCAACGTAAGCAAATGCAATGTAGTGGTGTTAGTGTAACAACAATATTAAACTGTAGGTCACTAACCTAAAAACTTTCTTCTTTTTATACAATGTAGGGACAGAAGCGACTTTGTTATATACTTACTATGTAGAGATATAGAAAATTGAAAAGGACAAGAAACTTAGTGCGAACAAGGTGTGGGCGAACAAATTCTACAGTGTTGTTGTACTCGTATTACCATATTCCTTTACCTAAAATGTGTACGGCAGCAGGCTGAATGTCATGTTTTATGTACGAAGCAGGTAGGACATGTTTAATTTGATATTATTTAAGGTGCCTGACAGCTCTAACCCATGCATATTCATGTCGTGATTAATCATGGCCGCCTCCCTTCGCAACCTGCCGGTAGATGTACCTACCCCGAATTTCCATCTGAGAAAACGCCATGTGTAGGCAACGTAATACTCGCAATCTGTTGCAATATGAATGCTTAATAAACGTTTGACGAACCCGGTCGGTGTAGTGGTGCGAGGTCTATTACTATGCAAGAGTCCCGGGTTCGCATCAGTCAATTTAGGAAAATATATTTTCTGAATCGGCTAGGGTCTTAAAGAGTTCAGGGAGTTATAGTTAGTAATATAGAGTGCTCCAGAAAACGGTAGGTTAAGCTGTTGGTTTCGACTTCTGTCGCTAGATAAAAGTCGTTAAAACAAGTGTGCTAAAATCTTCTCAAGGCAACTTGTAACAGTCTAACACCGGAGTATTCTTAAACAAGTGTCCTACCTACGAAAATAATTAAGAAACACTGCTTTGGCCTTTTGGTTTTAACTATTTCAAGCCAAACGCAGAGATTAAGCTAAACTTAAGGCCTCTCAGTGAGCTATGGAAAGAGCTCTGCTTGAAGTTTGCCAAAAGTACCAAAATCATCATCATCACCAGAGTACATTGATACACTGCTGTAGGTACCAAAATTTGCCTTTCCAAAAAGAGGATTTCGCTAATGATGTAGAAATGACGTTGCTAATCTTCTTCTACTTCTGTAGTCGCCTCGCACAACATCCATATTAGGAAGTGAAAGGGTTCTTTTTTTTGCCAACACCTCACGACACAAGATTACAGACAGTTTCGGCGTGCTCTTCGAATTAACAAGCTGTTATTGCAATAGGTCACACAAAAAGCACAGCAGTGAACTGACAATCCGGATTAAAGTACAGGAAGCCGTTGGATGGCCTAATTTTACTTACTTTAGTGAGGCATACGTCCAGCCGTGGACTATTCTAGGCTGATAACGAATAAACGTTTTCAAAAAAGATATACTATCTCTTTCCTGAGCTGTCTACCTACCTTCTTAAATTAGATTGGTGTAAGATCTGATAGTTAAATGGCACATGATTTAGATACAATTAAAGTATAAATTCAGCGTTAATATTTGTGGAAAAAATTGATCTAGCTTTCTTACTTAATACTAGTTGTTAAAATAATGAAAACAAGAAAAGAATTGGATTTAATAATTAATTTTAAACATTGATGAACCAATGAAAGAAAATTAGTTTTAATTTCTACTTTTTGTGATTAATTACTACTTACGTAGAATCTTTTTATAAGTAAGTTGATCAATTAATTTCAATTGTTTTACGTTTGATAGAGCACCTATAAGATAGAATCGGTCCTATTTAAAGTTTGAGTTTTTTAACAACTGATTCAAACAGAAAAGATTAACTTATGTCAAAAAAAGTCTCAGTGCTCTCAAACTATAAACAAGGATCGTCATCTTCATCAATTATGTACTGGCGGAATGCTTCAGCAGAGAGGATATCACCAGAGGTGGCGCCTGCATTCTAGTTAAGAACGGACTCAAATGGAAGGAACTTTTAGAAATTAAAAAGTTATCAATAGTAAATGTATTTGAATGCTGTGCCATTGAATTAACAGACTATAAAATTGCAGTTATATGTATTTATCGAGTTCCAAAGCGAAAAAACAATTTTGATGTATTCTTTATTATATTAGAGAAACTTTTAATGTATGCTTCAAAATTAAAATGTAATAATATAGTTATTGCTGGTGATATCAACATTGACATGTTAAAAAATAATAATATAACTTCAAGCCTGGAATATTTACTGGCAAACTATAATTTTAAATTAGCTATTAAGCAACCGACAAGACTTGCTAGTAAAACATGTATAGATAACTTTGCACATAACTTTGGAAAGACATGTAGGGCTGAAGTGATAGAATTCGCCTTATCTGACCATACTGCGCAATTAATAAAATTGCCAGTAAAAAAAATTATTAAACTAAAACACTGGTACAAAAAAATACGTGATTACAGTAAAGACAACATACAAAAATTTAAAATGTGCATAAAAAATCTATCCTTTTCCGAAATGTATAATATAAATGATCCAAATTTGGCATATAATTATTTCTTACGAGAGTTTAAACTATTTTATATCTTATGCTTTCCACTAAAACAAATTAAAATAAATGTGACTAATAAACAAAAATGGATATCCCGTGGTTTAAAAACTTGTAGCAAGAAAAAAAGATATTTATTGTGGAAATATAGAAAATCACCAACCAATGCAAATCAACTTAATTACAAAAACTATACAAAACTTTTAAAAAAAATTATTTATCTGACTAAACGAGCCCAAAACAATTATAAAATAAAGACAAGTGATAATAAATCTAAAACGACATGGCAAATAATTAATAAAGTAAGACAAAATATACCTACCCAGACCATATCAAAAATAAGGATAGGCTGTGAACATATAAGTAGCCCTCATCAAATTGCAGAGGCATTTAACAACTACTTTGTTGACAAAATTAAACCATTGGAAAGATATGGAAAAAGTCCGGCCAAAAACCTTAAACAAATGCTTAGCTCCATGTTCTTGGCTCCAAGTCTACCACTACAAATATTTAATATTATTAAAACATTGAGAAATACAAATAGCGTAGGGCATGATGATATTGCTACAAAAATAATCAAGTCTGTAAATAAAGAAATTTGCCATCATCTGAGCTACATCATCAATCTAAGCATAGAAAAGGGATCTTTTCCTGATGAGCTTAAAGTAGCTATTGTAAAACCTGTTTTTAAAAAAGCTGACAAAGAATCAATGGAAAATTATAGACCCATAGCATTAATACCTATATTCTCGAAAATTTTTGAAAAATACTTGTACAATGAAATGAACAATTATTTCGAAAAAAATGACATTTTCTGTACACAGCAAAAGGGCTTTCGCAAAAGCAAAACTATAAATATGGCAATTTATGATTTTTTAAAAAATGTAATAACACACGTTGATAGCAGAACGCCGGTATGTTCATTATATTGTGACATGACTCAGGCGTTTGACTATGTAGACCATAAAATATTATTTAGCAAACTGGAGGCGTATGGCATTAGAGGCAATGTATTGAGCTTGCTCCAGTGTTATCTCACTAATCGTCGACAAAAAACAGAAATATGTAGGCTAAATATGGGTACTAAATCTGAGGACATAGGCTCATCGACAGAGCGCTTAGTGAAATACGGGGTCCCGCAGGGCAGTGTATTAGGGCCTCTATTATTTATAATTTATATAAATGACTTACCAAATGCCACTAAGCAACCTATGACCTTATTCGCTGACGATAGTACTATAACTGTAAACTGTAATGACATCAATTCTTATAAAAATGACATAAATCAATCATTGACATCAATAATTACCTGGCTCAATAACAATAATTTAAAAATAAACTTAAATAAGACATATGTTATGCACTTTAACCAAAGACCAGTAACCCCATCTGGCATTCAAGTAAATTTCAACGATACTATCATTTCTGAAGTAGATACGACCCGATTTCTCGGCTTACAAATTGACCAAAAATTAAATTGGAAAGCCCATATACAAGCACTAACTAAAAAAACAAGTAGCTCGGCTTATGCTTTGTATAAACTTTCTGCTACAGTCAATATTGACGCACTTCTAACAGCTTATTATGGACTGGTGGAATCTGTTCTTAGATACGGAATTATCTTCTGGGGTAACTCAACTGACAGAGAGGTAGCGTTTAAAAGTCAGAAACGATGTATCCGCGCTATGTTTGGTCTTCAGACCACCGATAGCTGCATGCCATATTTTATAAAGCACAGAATTCTGACACTTCCGTCCTTATATATAATGGAGGTGGCTCTTTTTGTCAGAGCCAATCCTCACCTCTTTCCTCGGTTATCTGACATAGTTACACGCAACCGTCGAGATCAAAGCAAGCTGTGCTCGCAACGAGCAAAAACGGCTCTGCTTAAAAAGAGTGTAGTATGCATGGCTCCTAAAATTTATAATAAAATTCCTCAGACATATAAATTACTTAACGACAATCAGTTTAAAAATAAATTTAAAAATCTTTTAATTGAAAAATGCTACTATACTATAACTGACTTCTTTAACGATAAATTTTGACATACAATAATAATAATGTAATAATCAATGTTAATTTCTATAATATTATATTCAAATTAATAAAATTTTACATGCAATAATAAGTAATGTAATAATGAGTAATATTTTTTTCTAAATATTCTATTTCAAATTGTGGCTGTGTATGTAATGCTTTGATGTAGGTAATGTAATAATTTAACTGACTTTGTAATATTGATAGGCTAATGTTAAATGAAATCTAACAAATTTAACACTATAAATTTTACACACCGAATATCGGTAAGGCATGTTGATACTAACGACACTAATACCAGTATATCTCTGCCCATGCAATGTATATCTCACACATGTTTTCGTAAATAAAATTATCTTATCTTATCTTATCTCATCTGCTTGAATCATCATTGTGTTTATCCTTTTTCACACATATTTTTCTACACAGATTGAATAAATAAACAAAGAAAAGAGAAAATTTCAGACAGTCGGATAACATAACTAAAAGCCATTCATTGTTATTTCAATCCGTTCACAATCATTGATTGCACCAAAATTGTCCATAACCCAATTCCGCATTACTCTTACACTAAGTATAATTGGATTACAATTCAAACATTGCAATTTCCGAACTTGCGCGCCGCAGAATAAACAGTCGAAATTGCGCCCATTATTATTTCTCGCGGGCATTATCATCTAAATCGCATCGTACACCATTACGGTGTTTAGGTATTTGCGAACTATTGTTAGTGGCTGTGTATAAAATAAACATTTGTTATGGAGGGACGCGCAATAGCGGCGCGCGCGCGGATATCCCACATTACCATTAGAATGCCTGATGTATGGGTGGCCGGGCATCATGGGCCCTGTTTTAATGTTCCCAACCGTTCTATTATAGGTTGTAGGTGTCTTTTGCGGTTAGATTTAACATAGAGTTTTATATATGGTCTCATCGATAACTATTTATATTGAACAGAATATACGAAGAAAAATGAAACCATGCAGATACGAGGAGGAGAACCAGATCTTGTAACAACTGTCATTAGTGTAAAATGTTATCCACACGGATTTTGTAAAAAGTATATTCTAAGATTTTAGAAATCGCTTTTTAGATTAAACAGTCAGCATCGTAAGACGCTGAACATTTTAGTACCCTATCAAAGTAGGTAGTGGGTTTTTTTGAGAGTGATATTTAAGAAGAAGGGATGAATTGTTAATTTGACATACCTATTACTACCTAATGCTTAGCAACTTTTGTTTGATTTAGACCGTAAATCTCTCTGTAAGCATTGACCGTAATTCTAGCATAATAAAATGTAAATGTAAGTTTGTTTGTTACGCTTTCATACGAAAACTGCTTAACCGATCATCAGAAAACTTTGTACACATATTCTTGAAGGTATTAGAAGTAACATACGCTATTTGCGATATAAAGTGTAGTTCACTCGGGCAGAGCCGCGGGCGAAAAGCTAAATGCTATAATTTTGGTGTGCAATAAAGACAATTCTATTTTTCTATCTATTTGAAATTTAGGTTCTGATGCGTCTTCAGTTAATCGTCTTAGTTAAATCTAGGTTTGAGATAGATCTAAATTTATTTTTACAGATTTCTATATAGACTTGTCTTTGATCTATATTTAATGATAAATGAATGAAGTAAGTAGGTACTTGGAAATCCATATAGAGCCAAACAATTTCAGAGGTACTTAAGTAATTATTGTCGCTAAAAGCAATATTTTTCCCGAATTTAACAAGAATATTTTTTTGATATTGTAACTGACAGGTTTAATGGGATATATTATTATTGTAAAATAATTTTAATATCTCTTCGGCTTTATGAAATAAACGATAGACATTTTGAAATAGTGCATTAATAAAAAGTGTGTAAAGTTAGGAATCGGTCTATCTATTAATTTTTAATAAAACACAGATTTGTAGAGGTATTAGACCTTGAAATTTAATTTGGTTTAATTTCGGTTTAGGTAAACATTTTTTTCTAGATGTTAACATGACAAAAATTAATGTCTTGATCAGTTTCTCCCATGAAGTATACTTAAAAATGGAATTGCGTGAAAGAAATTTAAAATAATCACGCGAGTGTTGAATAAACAAAAAGTCCCTCTATACAAACAGAGGAAGCACTCAAAACAATTAAATAATTCGGGAGCATTGTTTATTCTGCGCAACGAGGGGGCTGATGAAATCTAAACTGAATTTTCTCGTGTCAATCGGATGACACGATTCGGATGAGATTGTAGTTGGTGAATAAATACGGTGGAGTGATCCCTTGGCGGTCACGTGACCGGCGCGTGCGCCTCGCGCGTCGCGCCCTCCAACAACATTTTGGCGGGAAAAGAGGGCATTTATAATTCGGTACGGGAAATATTACACGCTAATTTTGTCACATTTGGGGTATAGATTGATTTTGAGGAGAGTTAGGATTAGTCTGTGTTGCTCTGTTAGAATGACACGTGATTTCTTTAGTGGTGACATTGATAAATTAGTGTGTGTTGGAAATTTTTGTACAATTGCAATTATTTGATATTCATCGAATTCTGTTTTAGCTAGATAAATGACTGTTAGAGTTTGCATGAATGCATTTGATAATATATTTTTATTATGCTAAACGTTTATTAATTAAGTAAACAAATAAGAATTATGAACCTAAGTCAGTAGGTTATACCTTAAAGGACATAAGTTTGAGAAAAAAGAAAACATGATCCTCATCATCACCAGCCTCTATCAGTCCATAGCTGGACACACAGAGTATTTTGCCATAATCGCCATGCTTGGTTAGGTTAGGTTAGGTCAGGTTAGGTAGGTGGCAAGAAGACGATGCTCCCAGTCTTCTTTTTTGAGTACTCCTATAGGCGCTGGTACCAACACTCTAAAGAGCGCCCTGGGGCCAACATGAAGCAAAAAGACTGATTTGTAAATTTTTATACAGTATGTATGAAAACTGATTTGTCAGTTTCTATACAGTACTGTAAATTGTATATATGCACTTACATATCATCAATTAGCGTTACTTCACCATCGCATCTAAGAAAAACCGTCTTTAATAAAATTACATTTACATTCTGTAAGTTTGCTACGACTCCAAGCTACGAGTGCTACGAGTGATTAGAACTGTAAGATATACCTTAGTTAGTTAGTTAGTTAGTTGGACTTGAATTTTCCGCACTTAGCCTCTTAAGTTGGGCCTTTGTGAGTGATTAAAATTTAGTTTTATCCATACCATTTCAGGTCAGTCCACAAAGATATACCTTAGTACTAGCACAGATAATATAATTACTACTAATATTTAGTTCAATATTTTACTGTTTTTGAATTTGTTTGTTTGATAAATATGAGAATTCGGTCTGGATTGATGGATGGTTTTGAATAAAGATACAAATACAAAGTGTTAGTAGTATCTATCTTCTTCTACTTATATAAAAGAAAGTCGTGTTAGTTACACCACATATAACTCGAGAAAGGGTGAACCGATTTTTATGATTTTTGAGTTTTGGAATAGGATAAATGTATTAAAAACGTTGGAAAAGAAAATTTATTTGTTGTAAATGTTTTCAAACACGCCATATTACAAGACGTCAGAATCAAATACTATTCAGAGGCGATACGAAGTTCGTGGGGTCCACTAAGTTTATTATAAAATGCCAGTCAATAAACTCCACGAATATGTCTCGCATTCACAAGGATTTGGGAGGACTAACCACCACCTCCATAAATGGGGATTAAGGGAGTCAGCATAATGCGACTGCGGAGCACTTGACCAAACTCATTTCCATTTAGTAACGAATGCCCACTTCGCAGAATCGCAGCTTTCTTGGTGAAATGTCGGAAGTCCAAGAATGCACACCTGCTGCTGCAAGTTGACTGAAAGACTTGAACATTGATGTATGAGCCACGCAAGATATATGCCATACGAAATGAGGATTAGGATTTTAAAATATGACCAGTATAAACGCTGTAAAGTATTCGAAACGTTGGGATAAATCAAAAGACATTAATTAAAAAGGCGAGCTAAATCCGTAACTATATTATCAGTATATAAACTTGAAAAAAATTTTTTTTGTCTCAGGCGGGACTCGAACCCGCATCTCCTCGCATGCCGGGCGGGCGCCATACCATTAGGCTTTAACTGACTGTCAAACATCTGCAAAGATGTTTCTTTCGGGTGTTGGGGGTGCAAGCTCCTAAACATTTGATGAAGCAACGCTGGCTCACAGCGTAAGAATATGCTTGAAAAATTCGCGCTGTGTCGCAGTGTCTCGGTTGCCTAATGGTATGGCGCCCGTCCGGCATGCGAGGAGATGCGGGTTCGAGTCCCGCCTGAGACAAAATTTTTCAAGTTTATATACTGATATTATAAGTGCAATAAAGTTGCTAAAATATCAAATAAACCGTAACTATATCTTCCATATCAATGATGTATTTGCGTACTCTAAAAACTAATCTTTGTTTGGTTTAAAACAGTTCATTTCGTTTCCACTACATGAACAATGTATCTATATTAAATATGTTGCAGAATGTTCTATCGATTTACCAGGGTAGGTAACCCCAGGCATCATTAAAGCATTCTGTCTGAGACAAACGTCTCTTCTGTAATTAAACTAACCCCGCATCTAACAGTCTAGTTGTATTCGGAGCGGCCATAATTTCAATCGTAATTATATGTAGTGGAAGTAACTCGGAACTATCGCGTCGGTTTTACGAGCCGTGTGATTGAGCTACGTACACTTTATTGATTCCAAACGACAATTAAACTATACAAGCCCCCCGTCTGGGATGTCTTTGGAGTAATTTAATCAACAGGAATACAAACTTCGTCGGCAAAAACTTTACTGCTTTTTTAGGTTGACAGTTTTTAAGTTTTGTTTCGGTCATCTTTTATCTTTTCTACTACCTATCAACAATATACCTATCTACATAATCTGCTTCTATATATTTGCTTGCATTATCTTCAAAGGTAAACCCGTGCAAAGCCGGGACGGACAACTAGTTCCTACTAATCCTCACTAATATTATAAATGCGAAGGTAACTCTATCGTCCGTCTGTTACATTTTTGCCATAACTTCAGAACCGATTTTGAGGAAGTTTTGGTACAAATAGGCGTGAAGCCGTAACAGGCAGATAAACACACTTTTGCATTTATAATATGTGTATGGATTGTAACTCTCTTTACAGCTAAATCATCACTTTGAGCCTACATCATTCGACTGCTGTGTAAAAGCTATATGTTGTCATAATCGCCACGCATGACATGCTGATTGCTGATCGCACAGTTAGGTCAGTAGTGGCAAAAAGACGCTGCTGCCCGTTTTATTCTCGCTGCATTCCTTTAATCGCTTCCTACCTACCTAGAGTGGAACTAAGTGGTATACATTTTAATCCGGGCCCCCAGAGCACTATACGTAAATAGCTATAGATGTATCAATAAAGTAGTTATTAAATAAACTGTTTCAAAGGGATATAAATTGCAGATAAACCGTGTCAATCGTTTTGCAAAACCCTGTTTACTTAGTGTACAGTGTACACAGTATCCTACAGAACTTAGATTTATTATACTATGGACGTTGTAATAATTATAATAAATGAAATTAAGTAGAAGACACATTTGGATCAACCTGACAGTTTTCAGCAATTGTGTGCATGGTGCCAACTCAAAATTTCTTATGTCAACTATTTCGTAGGTTCAATTTCGTTATTCTACTCTAAGGAATGAAGTTTGAAACGGGACTAAAGTTAAGCTTAACTATATTAAACAAAAACAAAACATTCAAAATCCACTTAAAAGTTTTGCATTGTAAGTAATAAATAAAACGAAGATAGAAAGACCACATTTTAAACCAAAACCCTATAGAATGTATCTACAATAATAATTGAAAGGTACAAAAACTAACGAAATAAATATGTGTCGTCGTAGCGGTGAACCAACAACCTATTACGGCTATTACTGCCGAAAGCGTCAATTAAGCGTTGCCATCTTAATATATAAAATAGCATTTTCTCCCCAGGTAATTCTTGAGAAAACGTCGTCCCAGTAATTAAGGGGTGGTCGTAAGCCAGGGAAACGAGCGAACAAACAAACGGAAGAACCTAAATTAATTTAGCGGGAGATTCGCATTCCGGAGGCATTCGGAACTTCACAAATTGAGATCTTATCTTTTAATGCGCCCGAAGCGACCCATCGTCAATTTGTTGATTTATTTAACAAACTCTTCTTAGTTTTTGCTACTGAACTTTGGCTGAAGTTGATTTTAGCGTAGTTATTTAACAAAAACTTGTATTTACGCTGATTTTTTTAGTTCATGAAAAATAAACTAAAAAAATCAACGACTAAAAAAAGTCCTCAAATGAGCGCCATAGAATATTAGCTCAGCTCTGTCCCCTAATATTATTATTCAGGGATTTAACTGTTTAGTTAGGGAAATTGGCTTTCTTGTCAAAATCTGCACTGATTTCTTCTAACAGCTGTTGTGTTATTTCAGGAATGTTTTGACGTAAACAGCGATTCCATATTGCGTTACACACCAATCGTATTGTTTTCGCTATTGTACTTGCACCTCTATAATAGTTTAAATGCATATCGTTGAATTCTTCTCCGGTTGCTAAAAATCTGAAAATAATTTAGAAAATTTTAAAAAAATATTTTTTTTAAAATTTTCAACAGCAACACAAGCAACAGCAGCAACAAGAAAAGTAAAGAATAAATACATAACAGCAAGAACAGTTTATAGCAAAGATATAATTAATGAACATTAGCCAAGACTTTTATTTGATTATAATGAAGTATTAATTAAGTAAACAAAAGCAATACATACACAGAAATACTTAAATGCAAACATAAATAAGGCGGTAAATATTCAATAATATTAAAGAAAATAGCTAATTTACCATGCGACCTTGTTCAAAAGATAGCTATGCAGCTTAGACTTAAAAATTGCATGTGACTTTGACTCTTCAACTGCTTCTTCAACTTAGTAGCATTTAACCAAATGTCAGTTGATTCAATCGCGGACCTTATTGTAGTCCATATTATGTATGTACGTGAATTTATATATGTACAATAAAGTTTAAAATAAATATAATTAATTCTAATCTCTCTATTTCTAAAAGTAATCACAAGAACTTTTATGTAACTCTTATAAGGCCTATGTCCAGCAATGTACTGATGCTGACTGATGATGAAAAAGACAAAAATTTATAACTAGATACACAACCTCCGTGGCTGAGTGGTGCACGCACCGGTTTTTAAGGTGTCGCTTGCTTCGAGGTGCGGTTCTATTCCTGGATGGGTCAATGTAGAAAAGAAGTATTTTTCTATATTTTATCGGGTCTTGGTGTTTTCGGTACCACCGTTGTTTCTGATTACCACAGAACAAGTGCTTTAAATAGGTAGTTACTTTCTTTGGGATCAATGTCCAAATTTATTATTATTGTCATTAATTTATAAATACATACCTATGTCACAACATAAGTGTGTATTTATAAACAAAAATTTTTGTTATTAAATAATATTAAAACAATCTTAATGCTTAAATTGGTAATCACGGTGTTCCTGGATTGAAATGTAACTTTTTTCAATGTCGTTGTTCATCATAAGCCCATGATAGTCCATTTTGCCATAATCGTCTTGGCAGGCGGGTTTGGCGATCGCAATTTGACCAATAGGTTAGTACCTAAATAAATAGATTAAAATTGTTTATTTCTCAATCACACAGTTTGGCCAATGCAAGTGTCAGAATGAAAGAAGACGTGCTGTTACTCTTCCTTTTTGGCAGTAATCCTTTAATTGTCGCTTACGACACACAGGAAGGGGGGAGTGCTATTCTATTTGTACCGGTCACTTAATGTTATATTTTTTGTAACCTATACACGATACATCACTATAAACCAGCTAAATACTTAATACGAGAATATTAAAATTTAAATAACTAACAGAACTTAAGTCATCGTAAGTACGAGTAATACTTGAATTTTATTTTGTTTTTGCTAAAGTGTTCAATCGATTGACAAATATCAATGTTCTAAGACGGTTTTATATGCAATTTATTTGCAGAAAATTCATTTCCTTGAGTAAAAAAAAACCTAGAATCTAATGCAGTCGAAATGTTTATCCCAATAATTGTATTGAAAAATATCGATTGAGGAAATTGTAGTGATAGGTACTCGTACTTATCGTATACTGATGGTTGCTATCACTATGTTAAAAAGAAAGTAGTTGACGCAAGTGAGATACTGCAACAAAAATAGTCTGATGTGCAAGGCGCTGTAAAATAGACTTTCAAGATCTTTTTTGAATTTTTGTTGCCTACAGTATTATGTTTAACTACTTACTTTCAAGCATTCCCGATTCATTTATTTATTTATTTAAGCTTTATTGCACAAACTAACAGTTATTGTAAAAGGTGGACTTAATGCCACGAGGCATTCTCTGCCAGTCTATCATAGGGCTAAACAGAAATGTTTTGTAAGCGGTGTGATAAAAAAAAAGTAGTTATGAAATACAATTATCAATTAAAAGAAACTACACGAAGTACCTACATATACTTACATATAAACACTAATAGCTAGTAGCGATTCATGTCTTTACTCAGTCAGTCACCCTGTGACCACCAGCCCTGGCTGGCAATAAAATTAGGTACGTTTACTATGTTTCGCGATTAAATCCCGTATACATTTTATAACGTCTCGTTGGTCTAGTGGCTTAAAAACTGGGCCAAGATTTGGGGGTTCCGGGTTCGAATCCTGGAGCGAGCAACACGAGTTTCGAATTTTCGAACATTGCTCGGGAATGTATTCACCAACCCGCATTTGGCAAGCGTGGTGATCATGTCTGTACCCATCGTTGCTGTGGTAACTCGATTTCAATGATGGAGGCCTTTTCCCTGCAGTGGGATGATTATAGGCTGGAACTTTTTTTAACATGATCAGGTGAGTCAGGGTTTTCATATCGTTAGTCACTATAGTAGCCGCCACACAGCCGGCATCTTAATTAGTTAACACAATATGTGAGATTTTGCAACAAAAATATTCTTATGTGCAAGCCGCTGTAAGACAGACTTTCAGGATCTTTTTTGAATGTTTGTTGCTTGTTGTGTTTTTAACTACTTAAACTTTCGCATTCATGTCCTTACAGTCAGCCTGTGACCAGTAGCACTGGCAGGTAAAATATGGTACCTATGTTTCGCGATTAAATCCCGATAAATATTAAAAATAGTATTGTGTATTTTCTTATCGGCTTTACCTTAATGTAGGTAAAAATCCGCACACCAAGTCGAGAGTAACAGTGAATAATTCCAATTGTTTATCCTAGAAAGGGGCACGGCTTTAGATCTGGGAGCCGTATCTTACTGCGGCGGGTTCGCGCCATTGTGATCGCGGGAATCTGCATAATTTCGCTTCATTAAAGCAATGAAATGATTAATAATGGGGATCTTTAGTCTTCGTTTGTAGGATGACCATCCGTGGCGGTGTGGACTTATTAGCTTTGGTTATTTACTTATTTGAAATAATTTCATTATATAATAGGTTAGTTGACTTCAATCAATTAACATACTTTATAAGATATGCCGAAACGAAATTCTGCCATAGATTTGGTAGTACTACAGTGAACTGTGACGTCAAGTGTTACCGTAGAACACCAACTTCTAAGGGAAATAAATGAATGCGCTTAAAATTCGTATTTAACTAATGACGTTAAGTAAAAAAAGTTGGTAAAGAATCAGTGACAGAAAACGTTCTGACAAAATGAGAACTCACAAAACATTTGTGTGTTCTTTTATTTCAATTGCATTCATATTAAACTTTAAGTCACGAACATAAGGTTGTTTTTTTTACGGTAGGTATGACACTGACATTAGCCGCTAATATTTATACTTTGGCTGTTTGAGGAGTAATTTTTTTAAGGGAGCAGTTTGAAGTGTTAACAAGTAGTTAAGTTAAACTTTCAGAACTTAAATAGAAGTTTTTTTTTAAAGTTTTATTTGTGAATGTGGTGGTGGAGTAATTTTTTGAGAACTAACCACACTGTCACTTTCCATAAATATCCTTGTCACTTTAACTATGTGACATTGATGAGATTGATATAAATGACATTAATGAAACTGTAATTCAAATAATTCATTGGCTTAAAAATAATAATTTAATTATCGATATTAACAAAACGTATTTAATAAATTTTAATAATATACAAAATCTGACACTAAATATAAATTATGAAGGACAAATACTTAAAAATACCATCACAACGACGTTCTTGGGTATAGAAATTGACCAAAAATTAAATTGGAAACAACAAGTTGAAAAAGTTTGCAATAAAATCAATCATTTCTCATTTGCCATTTATAAATTAACAAAAATAGCATCAAGGAGTACAGCTCTCAATGCGTACTTTGCTTACTTTGAATCAGTCCTGCGATACGGGCTCATCATATGGGGTAATAGCACCGACATAAAAAAAGCGTTCATTGCACAGAAAAAGTGTGTTAGAGCAATATGTGGTACTGTACCTGACGAGCTATGTCAGCCTTTGTTTAAATCTTTGAACATTTTAATACTTCCTTGTCTATATATATTTGAAGCGGCGAAATTTGTAAAGACCAATATGAATTATTTCACTCAAGCCAAAGACGTGTACAAACGAGGCACCAGAAATAGGAATAGGTTAGTTTCCGTTACAATTCCTAAGAGTGCAAGATTCCGTAAAAATTGCTATTGGTTGTGTACATGACAGTGTATAATAAGATACCACAAGAAATTCAAGATCTACGCTTTATTAAATTTAAAAGAGAATTGTACGGCTGGCTCAGTAAAAGGGAATTTTACACTATACAGGAATATTTGAACTACGATAGATGACGTCACATTAGTACTCGTAACTAGACTGATACAAATTTATAGGACCAATTGTAAAATCTTTATTAATTATTACCTATGTATTAGATGCTTGTTGACAATTTGTTTTAAATATTATTCTGTAGTTTTTGTATTTGCATGCCATTAACAATGGCTTATTAAGCGGATGTTTAATTGTTATGACCATCTTCAGTTTACTTTAACCAAACGCAAATAAATTAATTTCATTTAATTTAATTTCATTTCATAAACAAACTGACAGGGATTTCAACTTACTGGAATTGATAATAAGATAAATTTATTGGAGACTGTGTAATAAACGCGTAGTTTATTAAACAGCCAATGGTGTTGAGTCTCCGATTAGTTATAGGCTATTTAAAAAATGGAAAATAGCCTACTTTTTTTTTTAGTACAATATCATCTTGTATATTTCAAAATTGAAATCGATTTAAACGTATTTTTTATTACCATTTTAACTTTAGTTCAATCAAAGTAAAACATTTGAGTAATCAATTTAAAATCGGTACCTACCAAGTAAGAGTTCACTCATAAGCATAATGCTTCAAAACGATTCTAAATTTTCTTTGAAAAATAAAAGATTTTTGGCTTATTTTAACTAACTAGTAAATCAAATAATTTATTTGCTTCCCTTGTTTAAACAATCGGATTGAGAAATAATCTAGTATAGTTATCATAAACAATGAAGTTAATTGGTCACCCTAACCCAGACAACAATCGGCCGCGATTTTCGCAAAATATTATCTTGCGAGTTCCTATTGCTATATTAGAAAATTAAAGCAGTATTGAGGAGCAAATGCTTGAATATTCAAAGGGAATAAATTATGTAAAGTAAGCGCTAAAGGCCGGGAACAAATCGGTGCGATATTACGAAATCTAATATTTTGCTGAATTAATTCTGAACGTTATAAACTTTTACATAATAATTTAATAGAACTGAGTATTCTGTTGATATTCTTAGAGGAAACATGTTAGTACTATATTATAGGAACCTTTTATCGTTTTTCCTGTCTAAAGGGTTCCTTTGTCCGAATCCTAATAGTCTATGTTCGTTGATCTTTTTATTTGTTCGTCACACGTTAATTTTAGAGACTATTAGTACTAAAAACTGTGATTTGGCATAGGCAAATAATATACTTATCACGCCAAAAACTGTGTGGTGACTTGTGTACTTGTACTAGACGTACACAATGAAATTGTGTACGAATACTAGAAATAAAGATAAACTTACCATTTCAGGTAGACTGCAAAAAGTAGGAAATTGGTTAATGGAGAATTTCATTCGTATTCGTATGTCTATTGCTGAACTGAGTAAAAACATAAATCGTACAAAATTGTATGTCAAAGTACTTTTAATGAAAAAGAGCTACTATACTGTTAATTATTATATAAATAATAAGAACGTGTGTGGCTTTAAATTGTGCTAGCTCGCACTGGCATTATACATAGACTGCTAAAATCATAACCCTTCCTGTTGGCTATGCCGTAGTCGAGTAAGAACAGGCTGACAATAGTGAACGAGTTCCTTGCGCTGCTTTCTTTCGGCACTAGCCCAAACTTGACCCAAAGCAGTGGTAGGGATTTTATTTTTGAAACACAGGATGACTTTTTTATCATCTTCAAATTTTTATAGGCGTTCAGTATCGTATTTATAGTACATTTATGAAGTCAAAAATGTGGAGCAAGTTTTCACCCGAAATTTTTTTTCTCAACATTGTTTTTAATTTTTATGGTAGTTACCACAGATAAGATAGTACTAAAATGTTACTAAGCCAGGTATGGTATGGGAAAATCAAAAACATGAATAGTATCTCGTAATAACTAAATCGCGTAAAAAAGAATTTTAGACTTTTGGCGGACATTTTCTAAGTTCCTTATCTGACAGCAGCACATTTTTTATTATTTTGACAAAATTGTAATAAATAAATTTACATAAATAATAATAAAAATAATACTATAAATACTTAATTAAGTAGTTAAAATCCAAAATAATGAACATAAACATAAAAAACTACAATATTTACATCTTATAAATAAAAATAACGTGAAAAAAGAAACAAATACATATAGATAAAAATTAGAAAAACAAAAAAAAAACTATAAAAAACTTGAGAGGTGTCAAGGGACACCCGGATGGAACGAAGTTCATTTTTAGTGAAGGAATTGTAACAACATTTAATTTAATTTTAATTTTGACGAATTCCAGCCACCTGAACAGGTTGGATTTCGGAGCGGATACGGCACCATAGACCACATCTACACAGTGCGGCAGATTATACAGAAGACCGAAGAGTATAATCAGCCCATGTGTCTAGCATTCGTGGACTATGAGAAAGCCTTCGACTCGATCGAGATCTGGTCCGTTTTGGAGTCCCTGCAGCGTTGCCAAGTAGATTGGCGGTACGTCCAAGTGATGAGATGTCTCTACGAAGCCGCCACCATGTCCGTCCAAGTACAGAATCAGCAAACAAAACCTTTACCTTTGCATCGAGGAGTGAGACAAGGGGACGTCATTTCCCCGAAATTGTTCACAAATGCAATAGAGGATATGTTCAAGACGCTGCACTGGAAAGGACGAGGCATCAACATCAATGGCAAATACATCTCTCACTTGCGATTTGCAGACGACATCGTCATTATGGCAGAAACGCTGCAGGACCTACAACAGATGCTGAATGACCTGGCTGACTCTTCTGTATGCATCGGCTTGCGGATGAACCTGGATAAAACCAAGGTTATGTTCAATGAACACGTACTACCCCAACCAATTGCGATCCACGGTGCTGTCCTCGAAGTTGTTCAGAAATATTTGTACCTTGGGCAGATACTGCAGTCAGGTAAAAACAACTTTGAGGATGAGGTGAACAGAAGAATCCAGTTGGGTTGGGCAGCATTTGGGAAACTACGTCGAGTGTTCTCATCGTCGATCCTACAATGCCTCAAGACAAAAGTCTTCAATCAGTGCGTCCTACCCGTCATGACATACGGAGCCGAAACGTGAACACTGACGGTACGGCTAGTCCACAAGTTCAAAGTCGCTCAGCGGGCTATGGAAAGAGCTATGCTCGGAGTTTCTCTTAGGAATAAAACCAGGAATGAGGTAATCCGGCAGAGAACTAAAGTTACCGACATAGCCCACCAGATTAGCAAGCTGAAGTGGCAGTGGGCTGGCCATATTAGCCACAGAACCGACAACCGCTGGGGTAAACGAGTTCTTGAGTGGAGACCGCGTCTCGGCAAACGTAGTGCAGGACGCCCTCAGGCCAGGTGGAGTGATGATTTGCGCAAGGTGCCTGGCAGGAGCTGGATGTGAGAAGCCAAAGAACGACCTAAGTGGCGAGCAATTGGAGAGGCCTATGTCCAGCAGTGGACTACGATAGACTGATGATGATAATGATGATGATGATTAAATTTTTTTTAAATTTTATTTTAAATTATCTCTCTCTCCGTCTCTCCCTCTCCCTCTCCCTCCCCCTCCCCCTCTCCCTCCCCTCTCTCTCTCTTTCTCGCCGCACAGCTAACAACTATAGCAAAAAGTGTCGGTCAAAAAGTGTCGTTACAATTTCCGTCTAGCCCCCTTTCGCAACGCGCGATAAGGAACTTTGTTCCAAAAATGGTCCTCACAGTAAAGTGCCCAAGGTACTGGCAACATTACCTCGCTGGATTGCGATGCTCAGTCGCTGGGCGAGGTAGCTGCCAGCTCTTGGGTCACCGCTGACGTCAGATAGACGTTTAGTAATCTCTTTATATAAAGACACTTTCTTTAGGTTAGGACCCCACTGACCTAGGGTTTCGACACCAAAAGGTACGAAACTAGCCTATTTGACTATATTTGGTTATCTTGATGTTTTCGGCTTTAATCGCCGCCGCACCTGCATTTTGGCTCGTTCCGGGCATATGGGAGGCCACTAGTGTGTCGACACAGGTAGCGTCCCACACTAGAGTCCGACCCATCCGCCAGGGAATAAGCGACATACCGCAGGGCCCCAATTCCGCTAATTTACAAATGGCTCAATAGAATCGCAATGGCATCGCAATCGTATATTTTGACATCACTACCATAATAAATGGGTAAAAATATACGATTGCGATGCAATTGTGATTCTATTGAGCGATTTGTAAATTACCGGAATTAAGGCCCAGGTCTCTTGCCATCGTCACGCACGATACCATTCGGCTCAAGTACAGCCGGCACGTTGATGCCGGCAAAGGAAAGGCGGAGTATGTCGTTAATGCAGGCATGGCTCGATAACCGCCCAGCACTTCTCGCACAAGACAGTCCGTGGTGTCCCAACGAGCTGACATCAGCACCACAAGGACATTTGTGTGGACTGGAAACCTCGGCACCAACACGCAGACCAATCGCCACACGGAGAGTTTCTGTGTCTAATAGAGTTCCAACATTGGCTGAGGAGATATGCATGTAGCCAATAACCGGATTCTCTAGTAGACACAGCCCTAAGCCTGGCGAGATCAGCGTTGTTGATGCTTGTTTGTAAAAGTGTTTCTAAAAGAAAATCTCAAGAAATTTTGTCCCAGCTCCGCTGATTTTTTAAATCTGATTGATTTTTTCCTTATCTTGATATTTTTGTATTGGGCTAGGTATACCGAAAGAAAAACGTCATTTGTTTTTTGTGTTGTAGATTGTTATATTAAAAGGAGATGGGTATTCTTTCATAGGACCTTGGGCCTAACTGTTACATGGATGAAATCAAGCACTTAACTAGGTTCTTGGATCTAAATTTCATATGTGTTTAAATTTCATAGGTATGCAATGGGGTAATAGAAATATTGAATGTTTTGCAGTCGAAAGTTAGGTTTTGTGAGGTATGTTCATTTACTAACAATGTCTACAGATACGAGTATTATAAAGATTAGCATTGTACATCATTTAATAAATAAATAAATCATTTATTTCGGGATTCCTTAGTTTCAAATCATAGTATTTCATTAAATACATTGAATTATGTGTCTTTTCTCTATACGCCCACTATAAAATCTACTTTATAGTACTGTACCTATAGTAGGCGATTTTAAAGCAACAAGGAGTAATGGCATCCTCCAGACGAGTGTAAATGATTTTGTAATTATTGTAAGGTGATGCAACTGAAGTAATCGTAGCAAGGGTCGTGGAGATAACATAAAATCATACAAAAACACATAAAACTACAAACGACTCAAAAAATAAAAACCCAAATAAAACGAATGTCAGTCTCGTCACTGTGCCATTTCATTGTTGCCAGATAAAAAACGATAAATAATCGAATCGATGCAATCGATTATTACTAGAAAGTAATAACATTATCATCTCCTTGAATACATTTTTTTTTCGACTGCCTCCTACAATCTTTCGCTTTTTTATGCAAGGAATTGTAATTTAAATTCACAGTAGCAATTTATTTGTTTAGAGAACAGTTTTTTTTAAAAAAGCTGTTTCATCATAACCTATCGTTAAAATATTTGCATAAATATCTTACAAATATTTAGGATATTATATGAGAGTTCTCGCAACTTAGACGTTTTAAAATATCATTCAAAGAATTGTATTTTTATAATTATACTAGCAATTTATTTACCTAAAAAACAGGTCACATTTTTCAATGTTTTTCAGTAAAAATATCTTGCTACAATTGCAAGACCATTACCTATTTAAAATAGCTTGTTTAAAGAGATTATGATTTAATCAACTAAATAAAATCGAATTGTCAGAATTAAATTGAATCGAATTTAAATCAGCCCTTTTTGTTACTGGCAACCTTGCATAGCGGATAATGGATTAGGAATGAGGATATAGTGGGTATCAGATTCATGCTTCATTATAATTTTTATATTTCTTGTCCCATAGAACAGAACATTTATATTTTACAAGCTCCAAAAAAATACATTATGAATTTTAGTTATTATTTGGTTCTTGTAACAGTTAGGCCCAAGTTTGCCTATTTCCTTTAGAAGGTGGTTAACATTTTATCCTGTATAGGTGCAGGGACCTATACTTACTGATTTATTTGTAAAGTGGGGTTGAATTATTGTCTCATCTACCCTATACGAGGGCTGCCTTTTATGTCTTGTTGTTTGCCAACCTCCCGCGATTATAAAAAAAAAACATACGGCATTTCCATCTTTTTTAATTTAGAATTCGAAAACAAAAGAACGTTTACAGATTGGTCGAATAGTTTTAATGTTTTGTCTATTCAAAGGAAGGTGACAAGTCGATTGTAAAAGCGCTTTGAGGAGATCACCTCTGTGTTAAATGATGCAGCACCATGTCTTAGGACTGTAGAACGCTGGTATTTAGAATTTCAACGTGGGCACTCTAGCCTCAGTGACAAGCCACGTGAAGGTCGCCCAAAAACCGCCATAACGCAATAAATTATCGAAGCCGTACGGCAGCTAATCCTCGAAGATCGTCATGTGACATACCGTGAAATAGAGGCATCCGTGGGCATTTCAAAAGTCATATTCGGCAGGTCATTTCGGGTATCGAGCTTGATCATGGAGTAACTGACGGCGGTATTAACAGTGCCGAAATATCGGAAGCGTAAAAAAAACAAGTAAAATGGTAGAACCTCAAAATGACTAACTTTAATGATAGTGACCATGACAGTTAAAATCAAAATGAAGCAGTAATATTAGAATGGTATAACTACTCCCGAATAGTAACAGGCACTAGTTAATTTTTGAATGTTGTACTCGTAGTTTACACGATTTTTTTTCATTGCCAGCTTAGGTACGACGGTTTTTTTTTGCTATAGTAGGGTCCAATTTAAGAATTTATCGATCAGTTTTAACTCTATTATCAGAATAATAGAGTTAAAGCTGATCGATAAATTCTTTAGAGCTAAAGATAAATTCTTTAGTAGATACTATAAGTTTGGGATCATTTGGTTTGTTAGTACGAGTCAAATGTTTCTAAACAAAAATGAAAAATTATCATTTAACACATTTTATGTCAAAGTCAGGACTAATATGAAAATCTGGAAAAAAAACCTGCACATACCTTTACGTATTAATCCCTCGATCGTGAGTTATTCCAGACACAATTGAAATCAATTGTTATCGCGGCAGGCGCCTGCCGCCTGGGCGTTGAGGGATTAATGAGAATTACAGAAAAGGATAAATATTTTTTTAGGTGTGTTGTGTCTTTAACTTAGTAGCCACACTTTCTTTAAGGACTTCAAATAATACATTTGGCAAAAGCATATATAAATACTAATACTTTTCCAGAAAATATTCCATATCCATCTGTAGATTTATTGTCATAACGGCAATAGCCTTTCACAGTCACCGATGGCTGTTAAATCGAAACTTGTGCCGTTTATCCTGCTCTTCTTGCAAACGCCATGAACACTATAGAACTGCTCATAAAAGTTTTTATCAAAAAAGTGCTATACCAGGATTTTTTAGACTCAATAAAAATGAAATAAATGTAGAAAATATCACATTTATTCAGATTCCAACGTAAGTAACTATCTAGAGTACATATTCTGTGGAAATCAGAAACAATGGAGAGGTACCACAAAGACCCAATGTGTGTAAGTACACGGAGAAGAATGTCTAGTTTTACTTACTACAATTTTGAGGAAGTTAACTAGAACGCATAGTTTTAATGTTTTGTTATACGCGACAACTATACATTTTGTAAATGATGTTTTAAAAATCTAATTTTTAGTAACGTGAATTTTCTGGTACATTGAACACATTTTTCGGTACACTTTACCATCAAATTTGTACTGCTAGCAATACTTAATCATAGTTGTGCCCATTACTAACTTATTATTTTGATCTTTACAAAGAAAATAGTAACGGATACTATTTGACATGTTTCGTACACTTAACTTATTTACCAGATTTTTTTAGTATTTGCAATTAAGCGACTATTTATCCTTAAAACTAATTCTAATAGCACTCGCAGTTTTTTGTTAACTTTTAATAGGTTTGTTTTTACAAGTCGTTCTGGTAGTATTGTAAAATATTTTTTTCTCCGTGTAGTAATGAGAGATCACTTCGCGAGTTCGTGGGTACAATATTATGGGATTTTAGTAGTCGTACCGAGACAGTAACAAAAAACAATGAAACATCCGGTAATCGAACCCGGTACTTTGAAACAGGGTTGTTTGTCCTCAAAGTTTCCTACCATCGTCGATATACAAATTCCCTCACTTAGGCCGTGTATGTCTGTGTAGGCCTCTCGGTCAAGTTCACCGGAGCCTAGGGATTATGTTCTTACCG
Organism: Anania crocealis; assembly: GCA_949315895.1. Lineage (NCBI taxonomy): Eukaryota > Metazoa > Arthropoda > Insecta > Lepidoptera > Crambidae > Anania > Anania crocealis. The sequence goes on from OX438856.1 coordinate 9,018,738, forward strand.
CTAATCTGCGGTAATCTTGCCGTTCCGTTGTTTGCAGCCGGCCTCATTACCGTCAACTGCACACGAAAACAATTCTGTTTGTACAGCTCACTATAACGACGGGTTGATTTGATGGTCTAAACTAGTGATGTGACACTAAGTCTGGCAAGGTCGTTTGTTGTATATCTACAGTTTTGTTCTATAAACAGTAGGAGAGACTTTTGCGTACCGTGTAATGTCGAAATCAGTGGTTATTGTCGTATATATTATATGTTTGAGACTTATAAAGCTGGTAATTTCGTTTTGCTTGACAAGTACCTATATGGCAAAGTCGTTTTGTTGTATTATTAGACAGTAGCAGGGACCGTTGCGTGAATAGTGAATTGCAATGTCTTGACCACACACATTTTAGAAGGCCTATTTAGCGATACCCTCGACCAATGGATGTGAAAAATAAAATTCATCCCCACCACATCTGTTGATAGGCATGCTAAAAAATACTTTTATAAGTTTTTATTTAATTCGTTGGCTTAATTAGGTTAAATCACAATGCCGATCACAGATCACAGATCTTAAGTCAGTATTTAGAGTCAGGGACTCTTGTGGACAAACAGATAGGCAGGCAGACAGATTCTTGTTGACTACAAAACCCTAAAATGGGAAAGGGCAAAGAAAATGATGTACCATTACGGAGACAAATAATATTTTACTACGTTTGAAGTTGTATGAAAAAGCACGCATAGGGTCTCGATTCATTAATAAGTAGAGTAACACATGATGTGTAAATGTTACTCTATTCTGGTAGCATCCAGGCGGCCTCTTACGAAGCCTACCACCGCAGAAGGATCTGTTAGCCGTCTTCATTGGTTAGCAAACCAAAGATGCCGTTGCCCAGGGTGGACAACTAGGAGGTAGGTCCCACCACCCCAAAACTTACCTAAGTCCAGCAGTGGCGTCGTTTGGCTAAGACGAAGATGATGATGATTAAATAAAAGTAAAACATTAAATTATTTTTATTTTTATTCGCTACTTTGAGTTTATGATAATGAGGTTACTTAATACCTATTTGGTGTAGATATATACAATCAATCAGCACATAGTTCACAATTAAATATGCATTAAAATAAAATAAAATAAATAAAATAAATAAATTGAACTGTCACGGCTGTTTTATAAAAAAAAATCCAAAGATATTGTTATGATTATTATACTTATTATTCAGTATGTAGTCAAGAGCAAAACCATTAAATATGTAAAAAAGCTGATAATAGCTCTAATGTAACCAGAAGAATAATAAAATAAATGGAAGTAGACTGATAAAATAATGCCAAATGTTAGTTTACACATATTTTACTTAATGCATTTATTATTTCAATTTGGAAACCAATTAGTTTATTGTAATATAAAAACAACAATTATTAACTGTATTATTTGATGTTCAAATATCTGTTGCAATTACAAGTATTGAAATAGCTGACATTTTAGTAGCTATACCTACCTGTTATTTTAATGAAATGAGAAATCCCTGTTTTAATGTTTAAGTATTTTATTAATTGTCAGGTAAATTTCTACTTATAAAATTAACCATTAAAACAAAAGTTTAGTTCGTGAAATTTTATAATACCTAAATAATTCACAACAATTAGATTTACATCGAGATTGCATAATGTCATTACATGATCACATAAAATATTTTATTCAACTAAATCTTATCGACGGTACACTACGACTTAATTTAAAATTGGTATAACATAGGAACCTAGTTCAATTATCAAGGTATAATAAAATAAGTTTGGTATAGGTACGTATTTGAAAAAAAAAATGTGTAACACATCTTGTATTATAAAAACTTCAGTTTTTGATATCATACGAGAAGTAAAAATTACTTTAACTCATCTCATTAATGAAATAAATTCTTATACTAAGTTCTTATGTAGAGGAAGGCCTCTATAATTATTTTTTGCCATAATATTTGTTCACAAAAATTATGTAAATTTAACCATAAGTAAATATTTTTTTATTGATTACAATATTTGTTTTAAGATAACTTAATAATAAGTATTATTAACAAATGCTTACAATAAATTTAATAACATTTAAAACAGTGAAATCTTTATTTCTACACAGTGAAAATCACATAACATACAGTGAGGTGTAATTACTTTATTTAACGGATATTTAACCCACTATTAGATGTGTAGGTATATATTTTTTGAGCCAATAGATACTAGGTATCATTAATTTAACAACATATTTTTTTTGTGTATTTCAATCACAATGAACACAAGTAAGTAAATAAGTAGTGTGCCTAAAAGTTTTTTTTTTGTTATCCTGCTTACATTAATATTTCATTAAAGAAGAGTGTAATATTATATAAATTATTGGGGCAAAATCCGTTATTTGCTATCTACTTACCTTTGAGATTAAACAACTTATATATTTTTTTGTTAGTTAAAATCTATTTTTACTATAAACACAGTGCCTCCAGATTTATACTTTTAACACAACACTTTGTAGAGCCGTTACGTTCCGTCGGGCGATTGCCGTCGGCAAAGTTCTGTAGCCGTCGTAGCGTTCTCGTAGCTGGTCGTAGCCGCGTAGCATCTTCGCGGGTCCGTTTTTTGGCTACCTCAATTAATTATTTGTCCATGAAAAACTGCACGTGTAAAAATGAAGCAAGGAAACCGAGTTTCGAGGCGCGTTCGCCGCGGGCTGGTGGCTTCGCCGCTCGCGCTCTCCGCCGCCATGTTGTCACGCCACGCCCGCGCCGCCGCGCGCGCGCCCATTGGCCGCCGCACGCCGGCCCCGCCCCGCTGCGCCTAAATGTTGCCAGCTTTTTGAATAAATAATTTCAGTAATTTAAGTAATGAAGGCAATTATGGCGTTGTTTAGCTAAGTTTGCGCGGCGGCGAGTGGGAACTTTATATTTATACCGCTCTCTTTATGTACGCCGACGCGCGGTTAATGCGCCCGATCTGTTTACGTTGCGAAGCGGAGCGAGCTTTTATTTATTGCCAGTGACTTCGTTGCACGGCACGCGATTTAAACTGCAATTATTTTGTAAGCTATAAGGAAAACATATTGCGAGATTTAAACGAGTCAGAATATTAAGTGATTCTAAGTTATTGCAGACTCCCTGTCTCATACATAAGATAAAACGAGATGATTAAATTTCAGATGAAAATAAATAGTTAACAAACAAAATTTACTCTTTTATGCAACAAAAATCCGTCAATCGATATGGCAACAACTGCGGAATAAAATGGCAATACATTGATAAGAGGATGGTACCCATGTTAATCGTATGTCTGAATAGAGTCGGTCACGACGTCACGTCCATCGAAGATCTCGTGTCCACGCTCGACGGGTGGCGAAGTAAACAGTGACGTCACGAAGCGTCATCGAGCCGATAAAAAGTCGATTTTATTCGCACAAGTTCGGCCAGCTGACTGCGCCCTGCGCCCCGAGTCGCACGCACTGAGTCGCGCGCGAGATTGGAGCGCGCAAGCGAGAGAGCGGGCGGCAGTACGCGTGCGAGCGAGACGACCGGAGGGGCGCGCGGCCGAGTGGGCGGGCGGCCGGATGATGTATAGAGTGGTGGAGTTAGGTTCAAATTGCTCCGGGAAGTGGCCGAGATTAGAGCCAGCGCGGGCCGCACCGCGCCGCGAGCGTAAGCCCACTTAAGACTGTTTTTAATACTAGTATTTTTTACGCGATCCCGACAGGATTTACCGGATAAGCGACGTCGCCGCGATCGTGCGCTTTGATTTATCGGTTTCAGATTCGGTTACGGTTTGTTTTCTGGTGTTTACGTTAGTGGGTGACGGCCGGCCGCGGGTGGACGCGCGTAATCCCGTGGCTTGTACCAGATTATGACGGATATCAACGGATTTCGTGTACACACACTGTGATAATCGACTTTCCGTGGAATCAACGAACTTAAACCCGCTGTGCTACGTGTCTAAACCAGATTGAAAAAGTAAGTATGCCTTATCATCACACTTTCGAACATCAGACATGTCTAAATGTAATCGTTCTTAAACCTATTGCCAGTCTGTGTGGTGCACGCATACTTGCCCCACATATATCAGTGCAAGTACTAGATAACACGTATATTTACACCAAATTTACGGACGGCGTGGCACCTGAATCATGAACAATATGATGTAGAGTCTACTTCTAGACCAAGATGATTCAATAATCTAAGACCTCATATATCTAAGATCATAACAAACATGGTTTGTCAACATAACTACTCGTATATCAAAAGTCACTGTGGTGCTACGGTGTAGTATGTAGCTCACTTGTGATTATGAGGTTGGCATGTTTAAACTCTACACGTTTGACGAAAAATTGTATATGCCGATAAAAAAAAAAAACTTCGCTAATATAATAAATAGGTACTACTCGTACTACACTAATCCATCCCAGCGCCCATCATTGCTATGATAACTTGAATTCAATGATGGAGGCCTTTGCCTTGCAGTGGGATGATTATTAGGCCGTTACAATATGCTAACAAGTATGAAAATGCAAAGCTATCTATTTTCAGTTCACAAAAATGTTAATAAAATCCTTATTAAAGTCATGTAAAAATGTACACTAAAAATTGGTGTTTTGTATTAGACACATGAAAAAAAAACAAGAATTTTCTAGTTCAAATTCTTTGTTTTTTCATGCATTTATATTCAAAAGTAGTCACTAGTAACTAGTAGGTACCTGTACAATTATAAATATCACGATAATTCATCCTATTATAAATGTCATGTTAACTACTTGGTTAGCTACATTTTCCGACTATTTAATTGACAAACCATAACGTTTAAATTAGAAAATCAGAGGAGTACCCTGAGTTCCCAGACAAAAAAATGCGGTAAATGATATTTTTGGCTTGATAGAGCTGTTATTATTATTAATTTTGTTTCAAAAAATTATAATAACAGCAAAAATAAATGTTGAACAATAAAAATTAGAAATTGATTATGCTCATGTCACAAAGGTTACAACTCAGATTATATGATATTAATTCGATAGTAGTTACTATTTACTAATTTCCCATCTGAAGAACATGTACTCATGTACTTACATAATATTATATTTAGAAAATAATTCATTATCAGATATTTAAATACCTTTCCGCTTTACTAACCGAAACGCTGCTTCTTAAGCTACCAAGACACTAATGTCATTATGTATTTTTTTTGTAATGACACCAAAATATTATTCAAGGTATTGCATTTTTAATTTACACGCAATTTATTATCTATTCATTAAAACTTATTGAAAACAAAATTTGAGAGAATTAAAAAAAAAGTATTAAATTAACGTTTGTTTTATCAACTGTTTTTTAGTTAATTACTCGTACTAACAATGAATATTAATTGTAAATACTTCCGAAGTCAACTATTTGGCAAAATATTGTGTGTAATACGACCTGTGGACTAAGTTTTAAAAAGTGTCATAGTAATTAATAGTAGTGCATAGGTACCTACTGATATACTGTTAATATTATAATAAATTAACATACACGTAGTTATAAATTACTATATGAAAATCATTAATGTCTTTCTCGCTTTTCAGTTTTCATCTATTGTTGATAACAATTATTTTAATAAGTTCGATGTTCAGGCTGTTAGGTAAGTGGTGTAACAAGCCAGCCTATGTTAACATATGCATATAAACAGTATAATAGAGTCAGAGATACCATCATTTTAATTTTCTTATTTTCTTACAACTTAAAATTTTTATATGAAAATATTTTTTTCAAAAATGATGATATCAAATGTTTTGACTTCACCATTGTATGCATGCATATGTTAAAACAGGCTAGTTTGGGCTGGGTATACCCTTTCCTATCACCCTGTAGAGGAGTTTACTTGTCATGTCTATAAACACCTGATATAAGTTCAAATTTAAGAATGACAAACCATTTGCTTTAGACAATTAAGATCTATATTCCTTTTTACCTATTTGTATTTCTATGTGTATACTAGTTGGTGCCCGTTACCTTGTCTGCGTAGAATTAGTGCTTTTAGTAGCCTAATTGTTTTTTCAACCTTCGTTACTAAATTGTTCGATGGTTTGATGAAAATAGAAAATAATAAATGCGGGTAACGCAGGACCGATAGTCATGAAAATGCTTATGGGAACTATAACAATTAAGAGTAGCTCAGCAGTGGGCCTTGTTTGGGTGATATGGTGATGATAAAGTAAACAAAAAAAAGAAATTCATGTCCCAAAAACGCAGAAATATTCCTTATTTAAAAAAAAATAAGTATAGATGAATAAAAAAATGCCGAATGATTAGTACCGTTTTACAAAAAAAAACATAAAAGTTAGCCCATGTCCTCTCCAAAGGTTCAATTTAGTCTTTAACCTACATTTTTAGTACTAGCGGCCCGCTCCGGCTTCGCACGGGCTGATATGTATAGGTATTTACCTACATAACGTTGCTGTAGCATATTTTACCAAGAAAAAGTAAATAGTTATTGCGATATAACTGTAACAGTTGGACATACGGTAACGCGGACTTTTTTTGTAGATATGTCATTGTTCTACGTTAAACTGCTAAAAACGCTTTGTGCTGTAATTGTCAATTAGTGTATGCAGTGTAGGTGATATCTTAGGTATTTTTCTATACCTTGGGTTACATTATTGAGGTTTTCATACGGACCTCTACCTTTTTTGAAAATTTCTATTCCAGGTACAAAACATTTTTTGTGTAAGAAGCATTAACAATAATAATATAACATGAATAATTGGCTAATGTTCATCAGAACGGATAAATAATTCTAATAGAGAAATAATTTTTCAAATCGGTACTGTAGATCCGGAGCCTACTTACTTCATACAAACAAACAATAACTTTCCTGTTTATAAATAATATGATAATTAAAGGATTTTAACGCGAGCTAGGTCACGGGTAACATCTAGTATTTAAGTGATTTAGTGGTTAATGAATAACTAAATTTAAATAACACACGTGTTTCATCTCTTCCGGGTCATTACCTAAAACATATTCTAGTAGAATGTTTTATTTAAACACATGACAGGTATGATATGGCATTATAATATATACATGGATATTTTTTATATTCTGGAAAAACTTTAATACGTCCATTCGTATTAAACTTTTTCCAGAATATAAAAAAACCCCATAGATAGACATTTCCCAAAAACTAGCTCGAATGTGTAAAATTTATATGTTAGTAACATACCTATTGATGTCTATACAAAACACAAAACCGTCTATACAAAACACAAAACACAAAACCTATTTCATCCAGCCGAATGCCTAAAATCGTCTTTCAAACGCAATAATGAGGAGATGATTTTAGACTAATAAAACGAACGAAAACAAAAAACGATCATCAAGTAGGTATTTTTATAAAGATTTTAGCGTATAGTAGAATTAGTTAGTAATTTTAAGACGTTACGTGAATAGGATAGATAAAAGAACTTTTGCATTGTTATTTCAACGCCAAATACAATATAAGAAAATAAATTCAGGTCTAGATCTGAACACTAAAATAGTAAGAATGGCGACCGTAATAAACATTACTTTTTTTTGTAACGTGCTTGTTGTCAATTAAATGTTTTCTTTCTTTCTTTCTTTCTTTACTTATTCCAAGTTTTACCTAAATTTCGCTGAGTCGAGCTCCATACTCTGTTGAATTTATATGTTTCCCAAGGTGTTTGAATGGTTTAAATTAATAATTGGGGTTAAAGTATGAAATTGCCGATTATTTTCCCACTTTTTATTTTGTTTATAGCTCTTAAGTATAGTCATATTATAGCGTAATTATTTTTGTATTGTATCAAAAACTAAATAAAGTAACTTTTACTAAAAAAAAAATGCAATACTAGTGCCTATTACTTCAAAGGAAGTCGTTGAAAAGACCTCTTACAATGTGTCAGCTGACCTTCTTGCTTCAATTAAGTAACTTTGATTTTCAGAAATTTAAATACTATAATGCGTAGCTTTATAACCATCTAACTTTCACCTTTAATTGCATCGAAAACGGTTCAGGCGTTTTTAAACAAAATAAAAAATTGTTAGTATGGAAAAATGACTTTTCTCGTTTTCGTCTATACAAAACGGCAATTTCATACTTTAACCCCTAATATTAAAAAGTACTACTAAAATGCTGAATTTTTTGCAGAATCATTCTACACGTTTTAAGCTACAAGATACGATGTAACATTAGCTACCTACTTAGATAATAATTTTATTCATTCTTTTCCTATTTTTATTCTGTGCTAATCTCTTATGTTCATGGCTGGGATAACTTAAAAAAAAGAATGTGCTTTGCTGATTGTTCTAACAATTCAGTTCATAACTAGTCCAAACATCAATTATGAACAAAAAAATCGACGAGGTCAAACACGTTCATTAATATCAGTTTTATTTTAGCAATTTATTATGGTCCACATCATTATTATCTACGCCAGCCTATATATGAGACACAAGTCTCTCCAAAAAGAGGATTTAGTCTTAACCCCCAGGCTGGTTGGAGAGCAGTTTGATCAATGGTGCTGCTGCCTTTCTTCTACTGGTGGTCTGCCTTTAGTCGCCTCGTACGACACCCAGAGGATGAGAAGGGGTAGTGCTATTATTTTTATCTGTCGGCGTAACACAAAACAATTATTTCCATTTCAAAATAATTAAATACTAATAGTAATAAGTACATCGTTCCAGCGAATTTGGACGGTTTACTCAAATTATTTGGTGTGGAACGCTCGCTATCAGCTCGACGATAATTTTATCTACCTGATAAATTGATAACACACAGATAAATTGACGTGACGTTACGACAAATGTAGCTGCGACTGGAATTTTTAATTGAAAAATTGTATGATAAAACTGATTATCCGTGTTAAAGTTTGATTGGTGCAACAAATTTTCGGTTTAAGTAATAATCGGACATGTTTCTCGATGGGATGTCGAGTTGGTCATGTTAACATGACATATCAGCCCATTGACAATGCCATAAAATCGCGTTATCAGCAGCGATAGACACGATACAAATAGCGGGAGACAAATATTTACCGATGTTCCTCGTCAAACGGTGTTCGGTACACATGTCGAACATGAGTCGTTAGTATGTTTCATGTTTTACAAGATATGATCAGATTTTGAGTGAAGTGTTGTTCTCATCGGCCACATCAAAGTTTTATAAGGACGATAAGATATTGTTTTATTGTCAACTTCAATAGTCCTCTCTAGTGCTCGGCGACCTTGCTTGCACTTTTTAAAGTTACAAGTGGCCAGTTATGATATTTTGCTGATACAGAACTAGGTGGTTTCCTTTGTATGTTTTCGTGATTATCAAAACGCACACACAATGAATTGTAAGTATTTACTAAGTATAAGTATGATGTAGGTTGTTACATTGTTATTTAATTCTGATATTATGTTCTTTAATTCGTTTAAATATCATCTTAGGTTTGAGTTTTTATTAGGAAATATAATTACCATCTTTACAAACCTAATACAATATAAACTAAATTGTTTTATGTTAGTCGTGTGGTGCACCACGTAGCACCACCTCTTCCGACAGGTGTCGTAAGGGCGACTAAAGGAGTACTGCCAGAAGACGACGGGCAGCAGCGTCCTCTCTCCAAGGCCAAACTGCGATCGCCAATTCCTTATAAATATTGGAAAGGCCCGTGTCCGGCAGAGGACTGATAGAGGCTCATGATGATGTATGTTAATTGCATAAAAATACATAAATAGATAATTTCATTTATACGTAAATAAAGATTTGTTTATTTCTAAGGAACAAAAATAAAATTTGGCATAAAGTAAAAAGTCAAGCGTAAACCTGTCTGGTGCTCCGCCTCGCCGATCCAAAAGCGGATAAAAGTTACGCGCGGAAACGATCGTGGAAGTAAAATTCGAATGAGATGGCGTTTTAATAGAGCCAGCCACTTTCTGCAACTTAAATCTTTCGGCTTAAAAAAGGCTTTCGGTCGGTTTAAAGGGATAACGCCGGCTCAGCGGCTCAATCGCAGCCTTCGGCTTTGCCCAATTACTCACCGGCAGCGAGATTAATATCGCCTATGCGATTGTTTCGATGTTTACGCAACTTCCGATTGCGAGTTAATTGGGCTTCTGACTTTTGCTGTTACTTTTGAGAACATAATGTTATAATTTTATATTCTTTTTAATTTTAAAGGGTTTTTTGTGTTCATTGACGTGATTTAAGAATGCCTAGCTGTATATTATTAAATGTTACCTACTCTAAAAACACTTTAAATTACTTTAAATTAGTTGATAGAAAAAAGTGAATGTGTGCAAAAAAGTACAACGCGTAACTTTTTATCTGGTTGACCGATTTAGTAGTTTATTTCTTAAATCAGAATAGCTTCAAGATAGTTCTATTTAAATGTATCTATATAAATAAAAACTGGACAAGTGCGAGTCGGACTCGCGCACGAAGGGTTGACTAGGTAAACAACAGTAGGTACATAAATTATCTTAATATAGTGCCTAGTAGTATTACCATTTATTAATATCCAGCAAAAAAAGACAAAATATGGCGTTCTTTGTTTTATGGGATTAAATATTTATTTCATTTTGATTTCAGTATTTGTTGTTATTGCGGCAACAGAAAAATATAATTTGTGAAAATTTCAACTGTCTTGCTATCGCGGATCTTGAGATACAGTCTGGTGACAGACAGACGGACAGATGGATAGACGGACAGACAGACATACAGCGAAGTCTTAGTAATAGGGTCCCGTTTTTACCCCTTGGGTACGGAACCCTAAAAACTAATCACCGGAATGTATGAATGGTAAAAATGGTACGCGCATAACTTCAAATCGATTGCAACAAATGGGATAGTTATTTTTTTGTTATGTTCGTAATAATCTGAAAGAACGTATGTATGGAATAAAAGTTTGATAATTGTACGAAAAAAAAACTGTTGTAGAAATATCTAGTTACTTGAAAATTGTGTAAACATCATAAACAGACCATTTGCTTGCATTACCTTTGTTGTCTAATCTTTTGTAAAAATTCAAAACATTGGATGTCGAAAAGCATACAGTATCCAGTAATTTCAAGTGAGTGTATGATTATTGTCAGTGATTTATATTCGACGCCGATTTGAATTCAGTGGTTAATTTTATGATTACAATTATTTTGTAATAATAAATTAATTTAAATTTATTATTATTATTTTGTGGGCAGGACACATAGCGCGGAGAACCGATGGCCGTTGGGGCAGAAAGGTTCTCGAATGGCGACCGCGTACCGGACGACGTTCCGTGGGCAGGCCCCCTACAAGGTGGACCGACGATCTGGTCAAGGTCGCGGGAAGCCGCTGGATGCGGACAGCACAGGACCGGTCGTTATGGAGATCCTTGGGGGAGGCCTATGCCCAGCAGTGGGCGTCGTTCGGCTGATATATGATGAATTATTTTGTTAAAAAGATTCGTTTAGTAGGCTGTCGGTTGGAAAACAGCAGGATATCATGATAACAATATGATATTTTTTTTACATATAAAATAAAAAAAAAGATTAAAACTCAATAAAAGCAAAGCCTTTGTCAATATTCCATTACTGTAATTTGTGAGAATATAAATATAATTTTAGGATTTAGGAGTTGAGATAATTTGATCAATTGATTTTAAGACTGGAATAATAATAGTGTACAGAATGTTCTAGAGCATGTCACAGGTGCTTAACAGGGTTGTACATATAATACATAAAAATGACAAATATTCATGATAGCGTTTTAACCCTCTAATTATTATTATAGTGATTCAAAACAAACATAATGAATAAAACTTTACTTTACCTACACTATACAGCCTTTATAGTGTAGGTAAAGTAAAGGAATTAAATTGTTACAAACTTTTTATCATTAGATTTTTTTTATGTTCCCGGATGATTTTTCTTCGTTTATCTGCTATTGAATAAGAATCTCTGAATAAGAAGGCGATAATTTAAAGGCATAACCACTTTTACTACTGGTTCAACATTTTCTAATTTAAAAGAAATATGCTTTTGTTTTTTTTATATGTTTACTTATGTATAATAGAAGGCCATGTACTGCATCAAGTAGTTAGTTTCTATCTAACTCTAGATACATGCTGGTATAAAGATTCCATCGGAATCTCGATTCATGTTTATACAGGATGAAATTTTAACCACCTTCCAAATTTTAATATAACAATCTACGAGACAAAAAACAAATGACTTATTATTTCTTTTGGTATAACCCAGAAAAAAAATGTCAAGATTTAGAAAATGTCCGCCAAAAATCAAAATATTTGATACGGCCTCCTAGCAACTTTTTTTACGCGATGCGCCTCTCTTTCATTCATTGCGATACTATTTATAAGTTTTTGATTTTCCCTTCATACCTTAACAGGCTTAGGAAAATTGAAAACTATGTTGCGAAAAATATTTTCGGGTGAAAACTAGATTTACATTTTTTACATCAAAAATTGGCTCTAAATACGATACTGAACGCCTATAAAATTTTTTAAAGATGATGGAATAGTCCTGTATATCAAATCGCTATCTATTCCTTATTGAGAGACCGAGGGAAAAACACGCGCCTATTCGCGCTTCGGCACACAGTTTTTCTTTTTGGCGGGAATTGAAACCGCCCGTTAGAGACTTGCACCTGAAAAAAGACAATTAAACACATAAATCAGTTGTATAGAGCTTGAATACGCACACTTTTGCAACGGGTTTTGCTTCATATTTAAAGTCTGTTGAAATTCACGTAAATCAGCAGGTACTGCATATTTATTCTCACATTTTTTATTTGCAGAAAATGTATAATGTTTTTTAAAGGCTTGTTATATTATGCTGCATCTGTAATATGGGTTGGACGCATAGGTAATTCCTCCTAACTTCGTTGTCTAATCTAATCTTATCTAGCCTCAGGATCTCACTTCTGAGCAAGGCCTCTCATCCCCCTCTCCACGCGGTACTGCTTATTTCTAGGCTGAATTTTTTTATAAAGAGTCCAGTTTATTAAAACTTCTGCGCCTTGGTCTTCCACGCCTCCTATACTTCTTCAGTGGGCTCCAAATAGTTTCGGTTTTAGCCTATAAGCCCAGTACCACTTTTAAGCTGGTACCAGCTTAGTATCTAACTTATGTATTTAAAATTTCGTATTCATTTGAAAGTATTACGGTTTTATTAAAAATTGTAACAGCTTTTAATAAGTTGGGAAAACCTAAATAGACAGTCATGGGTGGCACAGAACTAGATAAAAACAATATTGATAATTATCTTATCTATCTATTAAAAAAAACCTACTTACGTAAAGCTTTTTGTATACAAATACATGCCTTTTTAGTTTAAAACTTGAATCGATGGTTTTATTAATATTTCTCTTTAATATCGTACAGAAATTTTGTTTCATTGTTATTTTGCATTTATAAAAAACAGGTAATATGTAACAGTAGTAATGAAGTCCACAAACCATAGCAACACAGATAAAATCGAACACAGCTCATATTGTGAGGATAGGAACATAACTGACGATAATAATTACTGGCGGTAGTTTTATATATTATGCTTTAAAATTAACTTCTACAGGCGAATAACGCATTACGGTTAGACCGTGACCATGAACGCTGTAAAGTGTTATAAAAGTCTGGATAAAATAATACAAATTACAATATAAAATCCTTCGATACAATCTATATATAATTTAGTTTAGACACAACGAGTATGTAGCATTGATTGAGTATCTAGTTCTGTATATTAGAAACATCAATGATAATAGCATAATCATTACAAATGTTGTTTTACTACAAAAATACAAACTCCTTACATTAAAAGAGTCACCTAGTTAGTATAGATTTTGCAAAGACAATTTTAATTAAATAAATATAATAAATAAATATTTTAAGACATGCCTCACTGGGCCACACAGAGCCATCTAGTCCCAAATTAAGGTAGTATTAAGTACCCTGTCGTATGGGGTACTAGACAACCGATAAACTTACTTATATACTTTTTTTTTTGTAAATACATACTTATAATACATAGAAAACACCCAGACCAGTACAAACAGACATGTTCATGCACACAAATATTTGTACTGTGCGGGGATCGAACCCGCGACCCATGGCTCAGAAGCAGCATTAACTACCGCTGATCCAAATGGTCCAATTATCCAATGATAATAATGCTGAGGTACAGGGTTAGCATAAAATAGAAATTATATGAAAAAATCGATCAATTCTATTAATGTTGTTAGGAACTTAATTCACACATCGGCTACCCAATTCGATTTCCCACTTTTTTCCGCAGCCATTACGATCTACCACCGATGCCCAGCTGACAGGCTATTTGAATTATGAAAGTTGTAAAGTTATATATCTCGGTGCCACCATATTTTACGGCGCTTGCTTTTTACAGAGCAAACACGGTCGTGTGTGCCGGCCTTAAATCATTCTGATACAGTGTGCAATTTGATTTATTTGGCTCTAAGAACTTTTTACATGGCCCTAGTGTTAATACATTAAATTAGGGATTAGTTAATTACTTTGAGACCTAGAGACTTCTGTACTACCTACTGTACTACTATTCATTTAATAAGATTAATAAGTCAAATTCAAAATACTTCTTAACTTCTGAAAATTATGAATTTTTCATGATTTCTATGAAAATTACTTCATTTAGCAACATTCATAAAAATTTTACTATTCTTTGACATGATTGTCGATTAATCATGCTTTGCAAAAAGGTATGAACTAGTATCTGTTGTTGAGATTATCAAGGTTTCTCCCTAAAATAAATTGCCCTGTAGAACATGCAATCTTTTGAACGATTTTTTATGTAGGTGTAAATCCTGACACAAAAATAAATTTCTCATTTAAACAAATTTGTTTTGCTACTTAGCGTCCTTAACCTGTTTATAGCGCACAGAAGTTTATTTTTTATAACTGTACCTCTCCTTAACGATTACCTAGGTAATTACCGATTTGAAATTAATTCTATTTAGGAAAAATTTAAGCAAAGTTTTAGTCACGCTCTCCTTTTGAAAAGTGTTGCACGCGAAAGGTCACTTGGGTGACTTTTCAGAATCGGCAATTTCGATCACCGTGGGTTTAAAAATCCAATATTATTATTAGATTTTTGACATAGTTACTCTGATATAGAATTATTATACATAGCTATTGATGTAAATAAATATAAATACATATTCAGCAATAAAAAAAATTTCAAACCAAAGGAGAACCCACTATAAATTGTGCTCGTTTTTTTATTTATTAATGAACAAAATAGGGTACAGCAGTTATTACCGTTATTTTATTCATCTTTAAGTATCATTTTCGTATATAAGGTCTAATTTACATACGGTAGGTATGACACATGCCATTTGCAGCTTATACTTAAACTTGGTGTTATTTCAAAAAAATTAACAATTTTTAAGCCATGCCCTTTAAAAATGTTTGACATATTACTGACATGATATCATGAACGCATATTATCAAATAAGCCGGTATGCATGGAAATGCGGGTTCTAGTCCCGCCTGAGACATAATTTTTCAAGTTTAAATACTGATATTTTAATTTTTTTGCAATTAAGTTGCTAATATATTATAAAGAAGTAGTCGTCCTTAAATTGGACATGGCTTAAATGTCCTGTTTGTCTTTTTT
The DNA here is from genome assembly GCA_949315895.1 of Anania crocealis. NCBI lineage: Eukaryota > Metazoa > Arthropoda > Insecta > Lepidoptera > Crambidae > Anania > Anania crocealis. Next base: position 9,034,357 of record OX438856.1, read on the forward strand.
GTTATTACAAAAAGTTCGACTTACATTTTTGTACGAGACTGTGTCTCTAGTTCCTATTGATAGTCATCGTTATATATCGATGGTGTTCGTAGCTTAACAAATTTTTTTTCAGTAACTTAACAAAATTTTAATTGACATGATCACAAATATTATCATTTCGTTTGCAGGGATGTCCAATCGCGCGTAAATCTGCGCGTCCTTCGCCCGTCGAGACAGTAAGGCATCATCATTCATCTCCGCGTGTACAAGGAAGCGCTAGCGGCCGGCATGGAGCCGCTCAGCGAGAACGGGCTCTGCCTGTCGGAGCTGGAGCTCCACTCGGGCGGGCACCTGCACGAGTCGGTGGCAGCGTCGGTCGGCTCGGCGATATCCAGCCTGATGGCGCCGCTGCACCATGAGCCGCAGCATATGCCCCTGCATCACGCACCGCCGCTACACCACGAACCACTGGAGAAACTAAAACGTGAGTCGATTGCTTAGTTAAATGTTAGTAGCCCTATCTGATCGAGTAAGAGAAATTAATTAGACTTGTGAGTTATTTAAAGCTTTACTTATTGAATGAAAACTGATAGTATTATTAGGATTTAAGCGAGAAATGCAGTTAATCAGATTTTAATAGATCACAAATCCAATAAAATAGTGCTGCACTTTTCGTTACATAATTTTTTGGTCAGGTAAAACTTTAATGGTCCTTTGTTTATTTGGTTCTAAATGTACAAGAAAAATATCCAACATACCAAGTAAAAGAAATATCCCTGATAATTTATTTAGTAAAGTAATGACGTGTACTAACTTACATTATGATGGGAAGAAGGCGTAGGAATTGAAATAGAAACTATAACAAGAAACTCAAAAAATCTAAGTATTACCTGAAATAAGAATTTTTACAGGTAATTAGTAATAGGTACCTATATATTGTTACGAAACAAAAACTGATTTAAAATATAGTTTTTAGTTACGTTCTGTGTAAGTACCTACACATACTCGTAAGTTATGTAAGTGCTAAGTTCTGCTGCTCCACAATCAGGTAACTTCTAATTTCTATAATATATGCATTCAAAGTAATCAGATGTTTTAATTTGATGCTCTATTGTTTCGTTTTTTGAAGCCGGCTCATAAATGTTTTTACATGTTTCTTAGTCAATGTATTTTTCAGCATAATTTTGGTTAAAACTGTGAGTGTTAAGATTAATGAAATGTTTTTACTTTAATTGTTCGGCCAGTTATTTATGAAGGAGATATATTTTTTACTTGCCCTATTTTATTTTGCGAAAGGAAGTAAAAACCTAAAAAAGTGTTTCAATTTACTCACGTTCCGAACGAGGTGAATCATTTTCTCACTATTTTACAACTTGAAATATACTAGAGTGATGGCAATTGTTACAAGCGAGTCTTTTAAAAGGCATAGCAGGAGCAAACAAATCGATTGGATTCCGCGTTCGCCGACGGCATTCCCTTTTATATTGGCAAATAAATCCCGTTTTAAACTCGCACGGGATAGTAAATAAAATAAAGGCGACTTTTCGTGTTTCATTTAGTGACGACGCCGAACGATAGTCATTTCTGAGCAGTTTTATTTTTATGAAGATATGCGACCCACGGCCTGAGATAGGATAGGGTTTAGTAAGGGCAGATAAATAAGCTTTTTACGCTTTTATCACGAAAGTGTATTGGCTCTTCGATTGCGATTGAATTTGTAAATGCGCGGCTTTACGGCGAGTTAGGATTGAGGCGCGTTTGTTTATTAACAGTAAGAAGTAGGTATACCTACACTTAAATCTTTCTGTCGACTTTGTTGTCAAAGGTTTATAATTAATTTTGGAATTCGGGTAAACGGGTATGGTTTGATTGGTCATGATTTAACTTTATTGTAAGTAATTATTGGTATGATTTTATAATTTTTTTCTTACTTGATTATTACGTCAATTATAAAATCTATTAGAAATCTACCTGAAGGTTGTCTATGAAAGGTCACTTCAAGAGATGATCAACCCCATGATGGATTTATAAACCCAAATCACACATAGGTAAAATACTCTTGGCTGAAATGGATATAGATAAGCAAAAACTTTTTACTTGTTGTGACACTTAAACACAATTTTTTTTTAGGTATAGCTTATAAGATTACCATTGTGCCATCACTTGAAATCCATGTAAACGTTATGGTTATGATCCTGTAACGCTAGATTTTAAATTACCTATCGTAAAAAAATAGAAATTCTGCAAAATGGCACGTGCTATGCGACGCCCCTATTCCGATGAGTATATTTATGACGGCTCGCCAAAACCGTGAGTGGCAGCCAATCAGGCGGGACCGTGACGACAGGGTTGTCTATGCCCATTGAAATTAAATTAAATTCATATTAACAATACTTATTTTTTTAAAATATAAACCTGCTTTTATGTTTGTTGATGTACTTAGGTATAAACTTTAAAAAATATCAAAAAAAAATAATTTGCGAATAATTTTGTAAATAACTGGGTTTCATAATTCAATATGATTTTTGTTTTTAAACAAATTCAATTGTAAGAAGTGTAAATGTCAATACACCTTAACCCTTATAACGTATAACGTGAACGGTTACAACAAATAAGATACAAATATTTAAAATCTCAAAACGCTCACACTAGTGGCACGACATTATGACAATAAAATTGCAAGTTGCGCCAGGCCAGTGATTGCCTTGATACATAATCAATCATAGCTCTATCAACATATATCTAGCTGTATTTAAGCAATTAAAATGCTATAATTATTTCCTCAAGCTCTTAATTGTTGATCTTCCGCTAACTAGGCCACATACTGAGACAGTTGATATTTTATACAAGAATTAAATTTCTATCAAAATTATGCACAAAAATAAGTTGACACCCCTATGCGTTCACGTACGCAAACGCAATGCACTTTGTATACAAAATTAGGGATTATTCGCCTCGCGACCCTCCTCGACTCTTCTATTATTCCATCGACGTGCCGCGTCTGTTTCGACGTTCATTTGTTTTTTGTCGGTGACGCAGGTGCGGTTCGCAAATTTTTTTTGTTATAATCTGTCAAAAAAGTATCATAGAGCCAATGTCTGAGTCAGTTGTCATTTTGTGCTGAGTCACTTTAATACGTGCAAAGAAACTTTAATAAAAAATAAATAATGCATTGTACCTATTTATTAGAAAAATCCTGAAATTCAATGTAATTTTGCTGATTTATAATATAAATCATACACAATCACGCAATAATTGTCTAAATAAAAACAATAAGAGTTACGTTTTGATGATACGTTTACTTTAAACGAAAAATGCAACTGAAAAGTGAAGTGAATTGTAAACAGCACATTAAGTGCATCATCAATAATTATTAATTGACAAAATATGATCGTAAAATCCTTCTTCTGTAGAGTCCTATGTCCATCAGTGAACTGATATCGGCTGATGATGATAATAGTATGATTCCTCTTTCCCCTTTCTTAATTGTCTGAACTGTGTCAAGAGTTTTGAGAGAGATCCTTAGGCCTACACCCACTTCTAGACCTATGTCTAACTAAGGAACTCTACGTCGATCCGCGCCACCCACATCCAGCGGTATTCTATTCTCCATTACCCGCTTTGCGACCTTGAGCCTTCACGAGACCACGACCACGTTTCAATTCTATAAGACATCACAGCACGCTGTGGTCAAAGTATTTGAACGATTGGTTTGCCAAAATTGAACATCTTTCTATAATTTATTCTTCGACTATAATTTATATGTTTGCATTATGAGTATATCTCATGATATTAGAATCAAAAAAGATTAATTTGAATTGGATACTTTTATTAATATTGTAAGTAAAATATATGCTAACGTTTTGCATTGAGGTGTATTAAAAATACTTTAATAGTCAAGTTGTTTTTAATTGTATCTCTATCGCGAAATTGTAGACAAATTGTATCCTGGTCCGAGTCCTAATCTGATAGTTTTTACAAACACATCAATATCGGATTACGCGCCCCCGGTGTTTAGTTACGCAATTAGTCATGCCCTGGGGACAAGGGGTGGACGCGATTCGGCTCTGTGGATGCTCTATCAACGTAGACAAATAACAGGAGACATTATGTTATAGGCTATAATGTAGCTTATAGGTTTTGGAAATTGCATACCAAATTTGGAATTCCACAGTAGGTACTTTTAAACTTTTAAAAATTTGACATTATTAATGCGAAAGAGTGTTAGTCTCTTACCTTTTCACGATTACACCGCGGAACCGATTTAAATGAATCCTGTTAGAAAGTCCTGAGAGAACACTAAAACGGAATGGGGTTCCTTAGTTTGACTCAATCAAACTGCTCCAATGTGTATACCCAATTTTGTATCACATCAGTGTCATATAATTTAACGTTTACGCACTTGATAAATTTGTTCGGGTAACACTAGCACCAAGCACACTGAACTAGGTACCAGCAAGTAGCTTTACCAAATTATCCAGCAGCGGAGTACCATAACTACGTCTCCTAACAGTAGAATTAATAAAGAATACTATAGAATTTGTTACTATAGTAAACCAGAACCTTTTTTATATATTTCTAAGAAGATCTGGCAAAAAAAGAAATAAAATGAGATTAGGATATTAAAAGTCTTTATTTTTCTATATGACATTGTTACTACACAATATTGCACCAAGATTGTAAAAACACGTACTTATTTAGAAACGATCACTTGATAATTTGGCAAAGTAACTACTAATTTTCTGTAAATTAACAAAAATTTTGCGCATACCCAAAGTATTTGTAGAGCAGCTTTCACCACCATCGATAGGATAGAAGAAGCTGCCGTAAACGCAATCATTTGCAATCCATCACCACTGGACAAAAAGGGCAATCATTTAAAGTCAATTCGAATGAGTCGTGTGAGGCACTATCTCACTCTTTTTTACTATTTTCTTTGATAAAAAGTGTCACTATCCCGCTTCCACCCTAAAAAAACACCCCTCGCAGTCAGTGAAGCATTATATTGCGATGATTAGGGCCTGCACTTGCCGCGCCGCCATTGAATTTTAAATGGGGGATTAAACAGCTCTGTGCATTTTATTTATTAAACCCCTATTGTGCGTTAGTTCATTAGGTGATTGCTGTCGACATCTCGCTTTGTTGTCTGAAAAATTGTCTATGTATGATTTATGATTAAGGTTACTAAATTGCTGATTTACAGTAACATTAATTTGCTCGATGTTAGTATATTTTTGGATGCACAAAATTTTCTGTGCATCACAGATGAAGGTCGTTTGTTTTAAGAATGAGTGTTAATGACAGATGTCAACCCTGTTCCTATGAAGACTTTTTAAGTCATCTTATTTTAACGCATGGAAATTGTAATATTTGATGACAAAGGGATTTCAGTTTTGCACACCAAAGTTAAGAAGTAAGGTTACAGAGGAAAACATGTTTAACTAGGTATCAAATAAGTTTATTAAGTACTGTACAGTTTAAACGCAATTGCAAATAGGTATAGACTTATTTTATTTGGCAACAAAAACATTACCTCAAAGCGTAAGTTTTACATTTTGGTGACCCTGCATCGTTCAGTATTCAGTACGAAAACCTGATAAATCGGATCGCCATTTTTAATAAGATGACGTCTATTCCCGCAAAATTTTCACCTTTTTTTAAATGGATTTAAAATTTTCTCGGCGTTTTTCTCATTTTTTCGTTCTGTGTATGATATTGGGTCCGCTTATCCGTCGAAGATTGTTCCCATATCCGGAGATTTTTATAAAATACGCGAAAAACACGTTTCATGGCTTTAATTTTAAATTGAGCTGGTTTTGCGGAATCTTGGTAAAGCCTTCGTTCGTTGATTTTGTCGCCGGCATTTTTTCACTTTTCCCGGGTAAATCGAGGGCGCATGGTGATCTTATTACTTTTTTCGAAAATGCGATGATTGAACTAATTACTGAGGGGTTAGCGGGCTTATAATGGGTTTCGTATGCTGCCGCTCGCTACTCTATATGTTTATCGGACGTTGATCTTCTTTTAAATTGTTTTGTCGCTTCCAACCGGAGATTGGTAACGTAGTGATCTATCCGTATCTGACTTTTACTTTGCGAAGAACATTCTTGGAATCTGATTGTAGTATACCTACCAGTTGCGTTTGGTGTCTTTCTGTGACAAAACTTAAAATACTACTCCTTGGCTTATCCGAAATAAAGCGACAATATCAGCGAACTACACATAAGAAGACATTTTTTTTAAAGTTGCATTGTTGATCTAACATTCCACATTAATCACGGATCTTAATTTTATTATTTTGTGGGAAAAGTTCCTTAGTATGCTTACCAAGGTCTAATTTAAGTCATTAGACTCTACACTGCTAATAGTAAAATATAAAAGCCACAAACAATTACCAAATTTGAAACCAAATATTTTTTTAAATAATAAAACAATCGAAGACGAATTCAAAGATTAACTATATCACTTACACAATTATTAATGTTATGCTTTTTATGAAAAAAATATTTGGTTACAAACTTTTTCTATTTCTGCATTCTCAAAACGTTCAAAATCAAAATATTCAAAACACAATACAAGTAAACCGTTCGAGTTGAAACGTAAGAAACTGTTACCACGAGTGCAGCCATAAACCGGGGCAAATATTAGCCCGTCCCGACCCGTCCGGAGATAATCAGAACTATCTGGGAGCGTCCAAATCTTGTGCGCACGCGCGGCTGTTTGTACAACGTGGAATGCGCTCGCCGGAGGTTCACTGCAGTATAAAAATAACAACTTGAGTGGTGGAATGAATGAACCTTTTAATAATATTACTCAAAATAATCCGTGCATAACGACCCATAGATATTATTTTGCTAGACATGTGATGGAAAAAGAGTTTTTGAAGTTTAATTAAGAGAAGGAAAATCGCATCATTATAATTTTAGCCAATCGGCGACCACTCCTGCACGCAAGCGACGCCCTCTTCTAATTAGCATAGAAAACCTTTTTGCGCATTCCCACTATTTTGTAATATCACTCCCGGTCGAGTCAATGTAGGAAATGATCTTTAAACTTTTGACCGTCTTCTTTCTCAAGACGCTTATAATAGGCACATTGGAAGGCTCTGACATTAGAATTCAGAACATCCTTTAAGGATAGTCATACGATAGAAAAATTATTGAAAGAGTTCCAAAACTGATAAATTTACGTGAAACTTTTCTAGTGTTAAATATTCTGTGCTACAGTTCCGATTAGAGTGTTGTGTGTACCTGATTTCAACTATACAGCATTCGAGTTACAGTTAGATCATAACCTGTTATGATCTCTATCCTCGTTAAGTTCAAAATATTTAGGGCTGATCTTTCAATGGCAAGATTAAAGTTTGGTTACTACAACATAAGATGACTTATTTGAAAAGTGAACTAGAAAGCTATGAATTCTTATATGATTGACGTAAGTAAACCACGTAGTAATTTGCTGGAGGCAGGGACCAATCACTGGATTGAGCTACACATGCCACAGGTACTATCCGAAGACTGGCACTATTACTCCAGGGTTGTACGGGAAGCGGTAGAAATCAAAAAATATAACAACCATTTCAACCGCAAAGATGGATACCGTCTATCAACAACTTAAAACCCAGTTGTACACGGCCAAGAAACCCCTCATTTCGCCGTCGGGAGGATACTGTCTGATCTTACATGTTATCCAATAGATAACTTATAAATGGTCCTTAATTGATTGACAATAACACACATTTTGGAAGATACTAATGGTCTATAAATTGTTTACAAAAACCATGCACAACTGCGCAAAAACCAATATTCTCAGTATACGATTCAAAGACTCACCGCATCTCGAGATTATTTGTCTACATCAACTAACACCGGAGCCTTTGCTAAGTAGGCGTGATTTATTTGAACAAAAACATGCAAAAAAAAAATCCGGTGCCACAGCGTCTGGCAGAGCCGACGTAACTATAAACTATTTTTTTTTTGTAACAAAAAGTTTGCAACCCCTAATACACGTTCAACATGGGGTGCCGTGTCACCTACCTTTGATGTCTGGCAGATATAAATTATATTTTTAGTGCGAATATTTTTAATCATAACTTAAAATGACGAAGTTCGAAAAGATAGAAAGTTTAAACAGAATAAGGGGATTTTATTTTAATTGCTAGCTTTTTTAAACAGAGGTAACATGATATTGTCGTGCAATCACAATTATCCTTCCTTACGGATATTAAACACAATCAAATATCCAGTCTAATTGTATTTTTAGAAGCAAAAAGTTTAGAACATTTAAAAATAAATTATGCTATGTTTTAGGTAAAAAATGACCCACCAAAAGTCTTAGGGAAAAAAAACCTTTCTATTCCTCTCCACGTCTATATCTGTTGCAACGAGATTTAAAATTAGAACGAGGATTAAGTCGCGAGCATCGATACTTCCCGCTGCTTTTTTTTCTATCGTGAAAACAACAATTAACATGTGCACGAACTATTAAACTTAGTCATCGACAATTAGTGAGGGCGAGCCCAAATAAATCTGTCTAGAGAAATGGTGCGTAGGGATGTACCGTTAGTTTTGACGAATCGACTTTATAGATGAAGAATTTAAAAACACTTGATAGCTTCTGATTAAAATATTAAAGTGAAAAAACCCTTTAAACGGATACTTCTGTAGTATAATACAACATAAAGTACTTCAATTCATTAACAACAATGTTTAACCAATCCTTAAATGTGTTGATCATAATCACTTCTAACGGCCGTTTCCAATAACCTATCTATCTTCAGTTTTGGCATATCGGAGATAGGAAACAGTTTCTATCTCTGTTTTTGCCGCCCAGAGAAACAAAGACAGAAGTTGTTTTTAATGCCAAAACTGAAGATAGACAGGTTATTGGAAATGGCCGTTGGAATCTAATATCGTGAGATAGATCTTGACAATCAAAGGCAAAAGGCCAAAAAAGCAGAAAGGTATATTTAATAGTAATTTAAAGTTATGCACTGCTTTTTTTACCTTTCTGTATTCAATAAACGACTTTTTTTAGTAACATTTTTTTTATTAATTGCCTCTGAACAAAACGCCCAGATATCGAGTCGTCTAATATTGTCGATATGATCACATCGCTAGCGCAACAACCCAAGACATGTGACACGCATTTCGGGCGGTTGTTAACAAATTAAAGCAATTTGTTCTGTTATTCTAATAGGGCGAGGTATGGGAAGTCTGAGCATATTTTGACGTTATTTATTGCCACCACGCCTCCCAGCCCGGGGCGGATGGCCTGACATCTGCCGAGAGTGGTCACGCCCTGCGCGAAAACATCATGAATTCACAAAATGTTGTTCGGTTTTTTGTAGACCCCTTTTTAGTAATAAAAATCTGTTGGATGGCATGCGGATTCCAGTTGTTTGAAATGAGATGAAAGTCTTTGCACGAGTTATGTCACTATGACATTAACTCAATCTCAGTCAGGCAACAAATCGTTCCCTTGAGATTTCTTAGTTTTTGATAACCATTAAGATGCTAAATAATTAGGCATTGAATAGTAGGCTAAATGTCACAGGCTAGATTACAATATTGTAATCACAAAAATGTCAGTCAATTCTGCTAAGTAACTATACATTGTACCTAAGTTCTACTATCCTGCCTGCCTTTGACGTTACTTGTTTTACGTGTTTCGTCTTGCGACAGAAGCTGGTACCAACAGCTTAACGATTATAATCGGCCACACCTTCCAGCACCCAGCAAATTTAAAAAAGAAATATTAAATTGTCCCGACCGGGAATCGAATACGAGACCCTAGCGTAGCAAGCGGACCACCGCAATACCACACTAATCCGATCTTATAATTAAAAATGAAGTGTAAACTAATCCTTATTACTTTCTTATAGGAAACATAACACAATAGTGTTGTGTGATGATGGTATGAACCATATCCTTAAAAATCAACCTTTATCAATATTATTTACAGATATTAATGACAAGTGAACGCAAACCTTCCTCTAACGAAATAAAATAAACTATATTTTTTATTATTAACTAAGCAGTTTAAAAAATATACTGACTGTAACATTACAGTATGTACCTATATAAATAAAAATTATTTTTAATAGTTGTAATTTAATTGGTAAATAGAAGACTCTAATATATTCCACTTTACTTAACTTCTACTTTCAACTGTTACAATATTAATTAGAGTCGATATCTTTTTTCCTTGGCCCAAATTGCCCCTGCCAAAAGTCAAGTAATGACAAAACCCAGCGTGAAATCGGGCGCAGTGTCGGCAAACACCAAGTCGATGGTACAAATAGACAATATTTACAATGCGGATGATTGATAGTAGCCGACAGATGCAGTAACCCTTCGCTGCCGGTCCATCTGTCACTGAGTCCGTTAGATGGTCAGCCAGACCGAATAGCACTTTTTCGCACCTTCACTCTCGTTGGGTTTGGGATAGGGTAAAGGTTAGAAATGGAAAGTTTGCAGACAAATTGTAGTAAAGTCTTTTATATGACTTTATTTGTATACTTATTGTAGTAAATTCTTTTAAATGACTTTATTTGCTTACTCTAAATTTTCAATTAATTTCATATTAGTTTTTTTTTCATTGCATGAAATTTTCCTTAACAACCAAATCACCTCCTAAAATTCAAGACATTGATTTATTAAACAATTGTGAGGCTTCTCTTTTGTCGGTTAAAAATGTAAAGTTTGCTTCTAATGTACCGAAAGTCATCAGTTTATTCTTTTACTTAAAAAAAATAATAATACGCCATTAGGTTCATTTTATATCACGCAGGTAGGTAATGCGTTTCCAAAATTATGTCCCCATCTTTCGTATAATATTACTTTTCGTTTATTCTCATTTTATTTGCCGCTATAAAAGGGAAGAATAACGGTTGTTAAAGAGTAGCTGCACATTGTACACAAAGCGATAAATCTTTTTATTTTATGACAAATTGTTATCTGTTGCTCAGTCACCCCTTGGGACAAAGGTTTAGAACAAATAGCGACATAATGTTCTATGATGGCCAAATACCAACATCACAACATTGTATATTGTACAGAAATACAATGACACTGCCCTACTCTTGTTTAGGTTTGGGAGTACACACAATTTTGTATTATTTCGGTTTAATTTATTATTTTTAGGGAGGTCAAAAGAAGAAATCACTGTGCCATTTTTTCGACTAACCGTTATTATTGACTGAGTTTATAAAATTGTCTGTAGGTGTTAGTATTTTATGGAGAGCCTTTTTATAAGATCAATAATTGAGTAATAATAATTATTACTTATAAAGATTTTGAAAACAAAGCTGTGAGATACTACAGAATACTTAAACTTTACTACAAATGGTTACTGACATTTTATAGGTGGACTGTATATAATAATATAGTATATGTTCACTAGTTAATTTCATGCCACGGGCTTATTTATTGCTCAAATACAGCAATTTCATCAGTGGAACTACATTTTAAAAGTAAGAACTATTATGTCCATAGTAGTGTAAGTTTTATAATCTATACTAATATTATAAAGCTGAAGAGTTTGTTTGAACGCGCTAATCTCAGGAAGTACTGGTCCGATTTGAAAAATTCTTTTTGTGTTGGATAGTCCGTTTATCGAGAAAGGCTTTAGGCTATATAACATCACGCTGCGACCAATAGGAGCGAAGCATGAGTGAAAAATGTTGCAAAAATAATCGCGATCGCAATAACGGAAATTGACGAGGACGAAGTCGCGGGTAACAACGAGTTTTCCTATAAAATTACTAAAGAAAAACGATTGAGCACTACTTACGATCGAACCATTACAAATTTGACTATGATTTCAACCATTTTTGGCCTGTTTATGGGTTAGACGCTTTACTATTTATACCTATACAATAATGTAAAAAGTAGTAAGTAAAAGTCGAAAAAGCACATTGCAAAATTAAGGGATAGTACTAAATAAGTACCTAATTTCATTCTTTTCTGAAAAAGTTATCCAGACAAGAAAAAAACAATGGCGGTAGGTAACTATTAGTATTGTAGTGCATCAGTACCTAGCTATCAATGACGCAAATATTCCGAAATTTGAATTAAATTTCTATAGCAAACTGACGAGGCGTTTGTGTAAAACATGTACCGTCACGTGACATATGAGCGTTCAACAATGGCGGATGACTCGAGACACCTCGGTCTTCGCGACCCCAACCGGTAATTATGGTATTATGACATAACATTATTCTAAAATGACTGCCAGAGTTCAAAGGGAAAATGGAAAACTGAACTTATGTTACTTGGTTATGGACAAAGTCATCCAATTTTCATTAAAAAAATATCATAAAATATATAAAATATCTTTACATGGATTTGTCACTTAACTCCTAAACTGCTTTACTGATTTGTATGAAATTTTGTGTGTACATTTCAATCAATGGAGTACTGGATGGTTTGAAAATACGATTGGACTCGGTAGGTGGCGCTTCTTGGCAAAACAACTTTTGCCGGGATCAGTATAATATAAATTCACACATCAAATATTATAACGAGTATTTCGATTCGTAAATATCGCATTTTCAAGTTCCGTACCCACGTTGGTCAAAAGAGCTCACGTAATACGCTACCCTTGTCATACGGTTTATTTATCAAAATGACGTTTGCTGGCAGTGCGTCTCTTTAATGAAATAGGTCATTTCTGACACACGGTTTCCTCACAGTATTTTTTTGGAAGTTATGTATTTTTTATGTATAACTATAGATAGTGAATGCAGTTTATAATAATCACTTACTTTTGGAAAAAGAATGATTACGAGAACTATTGATTCTCCAAAGAAACTTTTAAACACTATAAGGCATGATTTTTACGATAAAATTTTAGTCCTCATAAATGGGCTCGTTGTGTATTTTTTTAAATAAAATAATTGTAATTTGATATAGGTCCTGTATGTCGAGTGTAAACAGTAAACAATTTAATTTAAAAAAAATAGTTTTAAAAATCTGAGTTTGCACCCTGCCGTTGTAAGTTTGACTGTCAAAATCCTCTACCTAAATAAAAAAATATATTTTGTAAGCTTTTGAAGCCCTATTTCTTAATATTAAATTTAATTTTCATTTGATAAATCTCAGCATATGTCCAATACAGTCACCGAGCAAAGATTCAAATGCGCTGCATATTTTCGCAAATGGTATTCCACCCTTACGGGCAGCTATAATTTCGTAATCACCATAAAATGTATCACCGCTAATGTATTTATGACATAAGGACTCGTGCTAATGTTTATGCAAATTGAAAATGCACTGAATGGCATCATTTTCTACCCTAATCTGGTGTTGGGGTACGACAAGGTTCAATATGAACGTAATAAAGACTACCTATGCTATATACGAGTAGGTCTAAATAAATATAAATATTAAGTCAATTAATAATATTCTGTAAAAAAAATTGTATGAGCCCGCATAACTTTTAACCAGGTAGACCAATTTAGATGATCATTAGATAGGGCTCAAAGCTCAAACCAGGTCGCGTTTAAATAAGAAAAAAGAAAACATACTCAAAAGGATAAGAAATTATGGTCATCGACATGTCCGACGCTCATCAATGCTTTGCATCGGTTAATTTTTATGAAAAAAAAAGTTTCATCAGTACAAAAAGTCATATAAAAAAAGACCACCAACTCATATTTCTTGGCCAGTTAAAACAATAAAGGATTACTTTTATCTTTACAATCTTATGAAAGTAAGCTTAAAATAAGTGTGATTGCACATCTATTTTAGCAGTAGCGACCAAAACTGCGTACTCACAACTAAATTTTGGCTAAACCTTTATGATTGATCCATGATGGTGTAAGTGTTTTTAGAGTACGAATCAAAAAGGCAGAGGTTCACGCAAAACTTTACTAAGTTACATAATCTGCGAATATTTTTTTAATAATAGGGGTTAAAGTACGAAACTGCCGATTATTTTCCCACTTTTTATTTTGTTTATAGCTCTTAAGTATAGTCATATTATTGAGTAATTGGCTTAATACCTATCTATAATAATATTAGTAATTTTAAACTACATCTTTAAAAGCTTTATAGGGTGCTAGTACTTCGTCCGCATTAACTTCGGTTTGATTCAAATTGATTCAGACAGACATTCGAACTTTCGCGTTAGCATATAATTTAATAATAGGGGTTAAAGTATGAAATTGCCGATTATTTTCCCACCTTTTATTTTGTTTATATTATGGCGTAATTATTTTTGTATTGTATCAAAATCTAAATAAAGTAACTTTTGACTAAAAAAAAATGCAATACTAGTGCCTATTACTTTAAAGGAAGTCGTTGAAAAGACCCCTTACAATGTGTCAGCTGACCTTCTTGCTTCAATTAAGTATATTTGTATTATAAACTTTGATTTTCAGAAATTTAAATACTATAATGCGTAGCTTTATAACCATCTAACTTTCACCTTTAATTGCATCGAAAACGGATCAGGCGTTTTTAAAAAAACTAAAAAATTGTTAGTATGGAAAAATGACTTTTCTCGATTTCGTCCATACAAAACGGCAATTTCATACTTTAACCCCTAATATAACATTGATCTATTCAATACAGTACAGTACTCTAGTTTTATTATCATCATCATCTACAGCCTGTATTGGTCCACTGCAGGACACAGACCTCTCCAAAAGGATGATTTTGCCTAAATAGCCATGCTTGCAGGTGGATTGGCGATATAGTTGCCGCTCGATAGTCCATCGATAGCTGACGTCATTTTAATAGTATCGGTAGCCTATCGATAATATAGATACTATTGAAGACCAATATATGTATTCGGAATAATACTATCGATAGTATCGATACTATTACATCATAATACTATCGATTGTATGGACAGTATTGATTGATTCGATAAATCGATACTATCGATAGCACTATTGATATTGCAACTAGTTTTCGAGGTTAACTATAAGGTTGGCCAATGGTATAAGAAGACGCTGCTATCCGTCTACTCCTCGCAGTACTCCTATAGATGCCTTTTACTGCACACATAAGCAGGTAAGAGGTCCATTCTTCTAATGTGACGGCACCACACGACGCACTCTAGCTTAAGTTTTCATAATAATTACTAGAATACCTACAAAACTTAACCCTTTACTGAGCACTGTGTGTTATGATACCCCAACCGCTAACAAACCACATGCCTCAAATCGCGGCACCCTATTTCAGTTGTCATCGCAGTGGATCTGCACCAAATAGGAAAAGTAATTTGTGCCCATATGGGACCTGTGATTGCCTTCTGAACGCTTCGCTCCCGCCAGAGCAAAATAGTCTTTTGCCCGCCAATTTCACGTCCCCTAAACTTATTTTCTTAGATCTCTTTTAATATTGCGGTGTGGTCCAACAACATTGTGGCTGGGTTAGGGTTCGATGTCATTTGTATTGTGATTTTAATGGGGACAATTTGCGGGATACTGTTACGTTTGACTTCTTTTGAAAGTAATGTTAGAGCTTCCGAAATATGATACCTATTTAAAAAAAAATAGAGCGGTTTTTTTTTGCTACATTACTCTTATGAGATTATAGTGAACGTGGCAGAGATAAGAGTACAGATTAGTAGTAATTGAAACAGGGTTGCACTAACTATGCTAGTCTTTGATTTTAAAGAAAAGACGATCTATTAATGTTATAAGAAACTTTCTCCAACTTGGTATCAAAATAATAAACCAAACGCCAGCACACGTCTTAAATAGTTAGTGACATAAATTTTAACTTCATCAAAAGATTGTAAAGATAGAGCTGTGCTAAACTTCCGCCTTTATGTAAACGGAAATTCTAACATATTTTTTTCTTATTAATATTGCTAGCTTTGCACACGAACGAAGATAATTAAATACGTATAAATACTTTCAAAGCCCTCCTTTTAATTCAGAAATGAGTAATAATAACCAAGTGAACAATATTTATTTGCTTCCGGAAACATAGGAAATACTTTCCGGAAAAAAGCCTAAAACATGTTATTTTTTCTGTGAACATTTATGATACAAGTATCGATAATCAATCTACCCACTCCGATCACTAATCATAAGTCAAACATTAAACCTAACTACGGCAGTAAAAAGGTTAATAAAAGTAGCTCTACAACAGGCTTGTACTTTAATTTTAGTAAATTAAGTTTTAATCACTTTAGTAGTTTTTCCTCGAAAACATAGGTAACTCTTACTTACCTAAGGAAATGGCTCTCGCGTTTGGGTCATGTTTAAATAAACATCACACTTTAAATTTCCCAATACCTAAGTGTTCCTTGAATTTGGGGTGGAAACTTCGGTTCAATTTAAGTCTGGTTATTAATTTCGCCTCCGTGAACTGTAATAATTCTGCGGGTATTTTTACAAGGCTCAGGTGCTTCTGCTTGCGGCGAAGGGTTAGCCGTGATTTATTCAACTAGTACAAACGCGCGCCCTGGGACGCACTATTTCCCTTACTGAATAGGAGTGCGCATAACCACTAATTTATGGTACTCTTAAATTAGTTGGTTTGCCAAAATATTGCAGTGATACAATCGGTACTTATTAAGACCTTGAATTAACCAAGTAACTACTTAGTATTTTCAAGATCTTGTTTCTAATTAAAAGTTCGTATGTTTAAAATGACTGAATGGATCTGACTGATAGATTTTCAAGTTTCAGACCAAGTCATGAGCAACAGCTAATCTTATACCTGATTTTGAGTTTCGTACTGCGTATTTGAAAGATTATGTATTTGGAGAAGGAGTGCAATAAGTTATTGTTTCTATATAATTAGGCATTCGAAATATATAAAATTAATGATGGCACACGCCATTATACGTTTGAGGCAAATATAACGTATAAAAATAACATAAATTAAAGAACTTTGATATCGTAAATAGTCAAATTTTTTTTACACAGAATTTAAATTTGAATTTCTTAACCACTAAGCGACCGAAGTATTCATCTTTTGAATCTGCTTAAATTTGGTAATACAAAACATTCAGTAAACTGCGTTAAGGTTTGAACTAAAAATATTGTTAACTGAAATTGCTACAAGTTCAAAATTTGTCAGACATTTAGTTCTAAAATGTATAGTTATTATGCAGTAAATGCCAGAATTGCTAACCACAAATCAAGCTAACAAGTTAACTTAAACGTTTGAAGTAAAGAATGTGTGACATTTAGTATGCAGTATGTTAAATATATCTTTGAGGATTTCAAACCCTTGTATATATGGAATTCATAGCAGTGACTTTTTTGTTATTTTCTACATGTGTTATTAATGACGAGAAATAGTTTCATCATCATCACCAGTCCACAGTTGAACATAGGGCTTGTCAAAAGAAAGGTACTTTAAACGCCACGTTGGCAATCGAAATTTGGCCAACGGTGGAGAAAAGACGCTGATGCCCGTTTCCGTCACTTCTATAGTCTTACGACACTCAAAGTGGGCCACACAGAGCCATCTAGTCCCAAACTAAGCAACTACTACGAAGCTTGTAGTATTGGCTACAAGACAACCGATAAACATACTTAAATTATATTTTTTTTGTAAATATATACTTACAATACATAGAAAAACACCCAGACCAGTACAAACAGACATGTTCATGCACACAAATATTTGTAATGTGCGGGGATCGAACCCGCGACCCATGGCTTAGAAGCAGCGTTTACTACCACCTTCGAGCAACGCGGCCTTCCGTCCCGTAACGGAAGGCCGCGTTGCTCGAAGACTACCACTGATCCAAATTGTCGTCAATCTACGAGAAGAGGTGCTACTATACTTATATAAAAAATATTATACCTATCTGGGGTCGTATACTCAATTTAAATCGTTTATTCAAACTTGATATAATCTTAGGCTCACAATACTGCCCTGTAAGACTATTTAGATCACTTATAGAGTGTCAGAGCCATTTTACAATTATGACGTGCATGCTTAAACCATTAGATTGCCACCTTGTTGCCGACCATTGCCACACACATTGGAACACAACTTAGGAGTTAAGATTGCTAAGATGTTAGGAAGCACAGACATAAGTTCTTTCAAGGGCGTGCGATATGCCACTTTAAATGCGTTGGACTGACCAATTTAAAATAGCACTCTTGGGTTTACCCCACGAATACGGAGGACTACCTATGTACGGGACGGGAGGAGTGGTGACGGATTGTGAAGAATACAACAACCCCACATGTTACGACAGAGAATAAGACCTTACGAGTATAACTCTTCCGTGGACGAAAGAGACCTAGGCTATATTGTGCGTTCAAAATCAAACCTGAAGTACTGCGGAGGTATCTTTTTGAAAGATTACCTGGACCTTGAATGTTGATACAGGTTCGATGAAAATGTGAACTTTGTCTGATATTATATAATCAAACATCAATAGATTAGGTACGAGTACCTTCAATCTAAACTAACCTAACCTACTAGTCTATAAATAATCTCACTCATTGTACCTATTGTAAACTAGCCGAGTCCAAATTTTTACGATGAATGATTGGTGTTTACATAATACATACGAGTATTATACCCAAAAACCTCTTCAATCAAGTTTCCACAAGTGTCTTTTTGTGGGTACCTCAAAATTTTTGAAAGAACGATGTGTTTATTGTAAATGGAAATAACGAATCCCTTGTTTCAATGTTCAGGTGAAGCGTCAGATCCAGTAACCTTGAAAACTACGTGGCCAATAAACAAAACGAGCGGAATCCTCGAGGCGTACGTGTCACGTCGCCGCACAATAACGAAACATGAAAAATTTCCAGACGCCCACATCAGACTGATAAATGGCTTCCGAAAATCCAAAAGGAAGTTACAGCTTACTTGGGATTTGGTCTAGAACCTCTCACGTCCCATAACTGCTGCACTCCGCTTTATTACAATTACCATAAGCCTCAAAGTCCCGCACTCTACGCTTGGATCATGCGACTTCATCATTTTGAACCTACTTACAACAGCGGTAAGACCGTTATTGCTTGGGTGAAATAGAAACCGCGTCTGGGCCGCAGTCTCGGGACAGTGACGAACAACTTTGGCACTTATACTCTTTTATTCGAAGATCGAAATTGGGTGTACCCGAGCCAGTCTTGCGAAAGTTATGCGGCGTTCGTGCCCCGGGAGCGGTCCACTCTTTTTATGTACGCGTATACGATATGTCTTTGGCTATTTAGAATACTAATTGAGATCATCAAAAACCCTGAAAAAATAAAGATTATTTTTCTGGCAGTGCGTTTACAAACTTGTACACGTGTAGTCGTAATTATCTTATCTGCAACACGGGAAAATGATTACGTAGGCGACGCAGGCGCTCATCAAAATCTCGTTGTAATAACTATAAATAACCAACTCTGCGAACGACAGCTATGTACGTAGCGAGAACAGGTAAAATACAGTAAATAAATCCGAAACGAAAACGGTGTTCGGGAAACGTTGATAGCACGACGTGAATGGAAAACCAGCAAACCGCGAAATGATGATGAATCGTGTCGGAGAGGAGGGTTGTCAGAGGGAGACGTCAGATAGCCGGGTGTATCGCGAGTAAAGAAGACGGGGCTAGGGAAAATTAGCCGATGCTCCCGTGAATTTGTGTACGTTTTCAATGAAGCTTCTTTACGGTAGGTAAAATAGGAATAAAATGGATCGTCCCTAATCCGGCAGCCATTTATAACTTACACGCCATTAATTTGACTGATAATTCATGAATAGCGATGCGATTGGCCGTAGATATTGATTTCGGTAAAGTACACAGTAGCCGTGGCCTTATCTGGTTGTATCTAATCAAATTCCCGAATACCTATAACTATGGGTGTAGTGCGTTTCATAAAGATATGTGGTGTTGACATGATTTCGCATGCTACTGTACACATTTCGAATCGTGCAATTATTTGAGTTCGAGTATCGAGGATTAAGCTGTTGTAAATGGGAAATCGTAGATTTAGACTAAACATTACTAACATAACTTTTTATCTAAATACACAGCTTTGTGGCTTTGTTGAACAACATAAGTCTGTTTTTAGACCATCATAATCCATGTTTTAGGTATTCTTACATTTGTTATTAATAGATTAAAAATAAGATTTTCATAGAAGTAACGATAACTAAGATTTTTGTTTTATCTTGACAGGACTTTATTGTAGATCTGTGTTGATATATTACTTTAACGAATGACCAAGTAGGTTAGTGAAATTTTACTGATCTATCCGTTACCGTACCTGTAGTTCCTTATCTGCCATCACATCGACCACCGTCCAAGCATCCTCACAAACAAGACGATTTGTTTCAGCCTTGACAAACTAATATCATTCTTATTCTACCCTAGCATAGGGTTATTCAGTCCCTTGTTTATTCAACATAGAGCCGGATACAGCTCTCGACAGCTTCCGTGGCTATCGGGATTACGTTGCGCAGGCACAATGCGGTGGTCCAGATAACCGAACCAGATTAACAAGTGATTTCATTCAGTATGGTGAGGTCACAGAGAGGTTAATTGTCCAAACTAGATAGTTGATGGGCATGTTATGATAGTATTATGATTCATTTTAAAGTAGTGTAAACTTTGCTCACGTGGATTGACTCATTGCAAGCAAACACATGCTTTCCCTTTTATTTAACTTTTGTCAGTTACACGTTTTTAATTGATAACAATAAATAACACGAACGAAACGTGTAGCGCTAAACTTAGAATTATAGACGACACAACCCCTTCACTTTCCTTGGGACAAACAAGGAGCAACTAAAGGAGTACTGTCAGAACAAGACGGACAGCAGTATCTTTTCCCTACGATTGGCCAACCTGCCTGCCGAGTGTGGCGATTATGGCATAATCATTCTTATAGAGAGGCCTATGTCTAACAGTGGTCTGATATAGGCTGGCATTTAAGGTCTTTGCAACCTACCCAAAAAGTTAAAGGTCATTGAAGAATTGATTTTCAACTTTAAGTCTAACAAGTAGAAGTTAATATCAATTGAGAAATTTTTACGTTTTGTGGTAGGTTGACGTGCTGTTGTCTGTACAAGTTAACCGTGTTGATCCCATGACGGCACTGACAACACTGTTTGCTCAGTGACTAGCTCTGTAGCGTAATATCGTGTGTGTAGAACGTCTGGCTATCTTAAATATCATACACGAATTAATAGTGATAAATATTAGTCTGAAATATTACCAAGTCACAACTATTGTCTGGACCGTCCAGATGTAAAGCTCTCATGAAATATCGGCCAATTAATATATTATCGCGTGACTGTTTGACATAAAGATGAACACATAATACCTTCTGTTGTTGGAGTTGAGCTGATTAATTCGATAGGATTAAATTAAAGCACATAATAAATGTATTATGTACCGTAGCTACTGTGTAGATAAAGTTATTTAGTACCTTTTACCCGAGATAAAATTTTTATGTGATTATTCTTATTCTATTGTGATGATATTATAAAACTTCCACGTTCTGACCACATTCAGGTAGTGTGAGGTAATTTATTTGTTTAAAAGATTCTAAGCAGGTTTTCTAATTTATACTACCGCCTTTAGTATTATACCTTTTAAGTCATACAGTTTAAATACAATTTTTATTCTCAGTTCAATCTAGTTCCTGCGAGTCAACTGCATTACAGAGTTTTTAGTGAAAATTAGGTGGTTTATGAACAGCGAGTTTTATGCATAAATAGTAATCATAACCTAGTCTTGCTTGATATGGCAAGGAATTGACACAATTGGTCAAACATTATGGTTCAAAATATAACATACATAACAGCAATGCCAGAAAATAAAGAGAACCAATTTACTTAATATGTCTCTTTTGTAATTGCATTTTTTAACAGCAACATTATAAAAAACAATAAAGCTTCATGTACATTCTCCCTAAGCTTTTTGTTATTTATTTCTGTAACGCACAAATCTAATGGGCAATTTGGGGTTTTTGAATGCTTTTACTCCGAGTAGGTAATTTAAAAAAACTTTAGACGGAATAAATATGTACAGAATGACGTATCAGTAATGGATCAAACCTTAAAGTTAACACACCTTTCATTACTACTGAATATTGTTCGAGTAATAAATTAACAGCTTTTTAAGGAATAGTATTTTCAATTCACACCAAGAATTTAAATGCTTTGTACCAGCTAAAAACAAAGCTTTCAAAACATTCATACAGCTCAAGGGTACCTTGAAAGGAAAAAACGCAACCCTTATACGATCACTTAGTTGTCCGTCCGTCTGTCCGTCTGTCTGTCTGTCAAGGCCCTTTTTCTCAGGAACGCGTGGAGGTATCAAACTGAAATTAATATCAAATACTCGGGTTGACTGTCCCTTGGAGCTGTGGAAAAATTAAACTTGTAAGGCAACGCAATCAAAAGATACAGCCGTTTATGCTGCAAATATTCGACACTCGCAAGGGAATCAAAAGTTACAGGGTACTTCCCATGAACTCTGAATCTTGAAATTTGGAATGAAGCAACGTCTTAAAGCACAGATAAAGAAAAAATTGCGAAAGCCTTAAATTTTTAGGTACATCATATAATAAAAATAATTTTAATTATTTTAAACTTACTACCCCTTTTCTCATGAACCTTTTACTTATATACCTACAGGTTTGTACGGAACCCTCAGTGTGCGAGTCCGACTCGCACTTGGCCGGTTTTATTTCTTCAGAAGTATTTAAAACAAAATGTTGAATTTTATATTGGTGATTAAAAACATATATTAAATAAGTTATTTAAAATTTTAACTCATTGAAAATTAAATGATATATTATCACAACCATCATTGCCAGCCTATATCAGTCTACTGCTAAACACGGATTCTCTTCATAAGGAGCATTTTGTCATAATCGTCCCGCTTTGAAGGTGATTTGGCGATCGTAGTTTAAAAAATGGCGAAGAGAAGAGGCTGTTACCAGTCTTCTTCTGGCAGTGCACCTTCAGTCGCCTCTTACGACACCCATACCAAGAGAACGGATGTTGCTATTCTTTTTACGTGTGACACAAATGTATCACAAACAGTAATGAGGTAATTTATACTGTTTTAACAATACTGCCTATTTATTTAAAACTTATTTTAAGAAAGTACATTGATCTTGGAAACTTATTGACTTTTTTTATACATTAATATTAAACAGCGGTATAATGACACAAAATAGCTTGACAAGTAAAGCGTTTAGTGAGGAAAGGTCATTATTTAGATGTGTGAACATGTTCATATTAATATAAGGGCGTGATATTGTTGTGTTATGAACGATGTGCTTTATGCTATTTTAATATAGCATCGTCTAAAACCAGCTTAACAAACTCACGTACCGCCAGTCTTTAATAATTGAATTTATATATTTCTTTTCATTTTAAAACGTTTCCCTGAAAATATCGAAAACAGCAAATACGAAAAATATCCCGCAATGAGTAATGGCCGAGAGATTTTTTGCAAAAGTGCTAAAATGTACGCGTTATGTTTTCCCCTCGTAAATACTGACTGTTTTTTAAAATAAAACTGTGTAATGTTCCGTCGTAAAAGTTATGGAGCGATGTGTAATAGCGGTGATACAATTGCCGAGACAGGTGTGAGGTACAATCACGTACGAAATTTAATTTACATCTATTTTTGATGGCTTTGCTTTAAGGATAACTACTAATCCTTACAGGAAAGTCATCATTTCGAGACATCGTGTCAGAGTTTTCCAAGTTACCTATTTCCGGCTAGGCTCTGACGTTATTTGTTTGTGTTTCTACGACTTCTATCTTACTACTACGGCTCCTACACCCAAGATATTTATATGCAATTTTATTATGAACGTGTGCTTTATTATACATACATGTATACTATAATACATAAAAATAATAATATGAAAAAATAAGACACCAATCACTAAAGTTAGTAACTAATAAAAGAGACATTTGGTACATAACTTATGCTAAAGACTTTTAGAAAACATGACATGAGAAATAAGTTTGATTGACATTTAAATTGACTATTCTACTGCTAGCTAGGTACTGACATGATAATTTTATACCTTCGATTTTCTTTTATTTGCACTGTGATATAGCCTTCGCCTTCGAGGGAAAGAAAATAATGGTTTTTAAGAGTCACATAGTGCAATATTTGCCTGTTTTAGGATTTGATTGCATGATGGCTACGATTCATGCATTCCTAGTTGTAAAATTCTCATTTTCCAAACACTTTTATGCTTGAGTGCGTTCAGTTCATCACTGTAAACGAGCTGAGAGGCGGTTTACAGCCCCCAATAAAACAATGAACGTACGCTTATCACGCTTTATCAAAGCAGCAAACATAAAATTTATTTGAACGAGTGCCGTTTGCTCTGTACGTTTGTACGGCCCGACGTTTGTTCTGTTCGTGACGCGATAACGTCACATGTGACTTTTTACTTTTTATTTTTTCACGTAGTAAGCGCTCTGTTGGCAACTGTACTAGTTTAATTAATTGATGACGTTACGCATTGTTCTGTACAAATATTTCTGGAATGGATAAATTATTTTTGGATTACCATAGAGATTGAAATGTTAATAAGTAATTTCTGAAATAATAAGGTGATTCAGTTTGAATACTAAGAACGAATAATTAATCATAATTAAAACAGTATGTATAAAGGTTGACTGAAAAATGACAAAAACAAATATTTATTGGTAAATATAACAGTGTAACTGATAAATGATAAAATGGTTACAAAAAGCGAAAACATAGATCAACAATTAAAGCAAAAGAAAATACAGTTACATTTTTAATTGCAACGGTAGCGTGACATCTCGAGCCATCAGTCTGGCGGATCGTGACTTTCTCCAAAACACTCGGCTCAGCGCTGTCGCGACTACAATAAGATCGTACTTTAAATAAACATACAGCGTCAATAAAAAAATAACAATGGAAATCAACGTGCGCGCTCCGTCGTAAAGAATTGTCTACGGGACAGTTTGTGATTTTCTTAAAATTCTTGTGAAAATCTATTCACATTCCTATTTTTCTATAGTTTTTTTTTCAGAAATCTTTTTGCAGCAAGCACATTGTTCTTGAATGTGATAAATGATCAAAAAATATCGAAATGAATAGTGCATTAATTTTGACTCGGTACACGACAATCGTTGTCGATTTACTTGTTTGTCACCTTCTCAAAGTGGGCTGCTTATTTCGTCGATTTCAATGTTGTTTATTTTTTTACATGGCTATAGATTTTGTAGAGGTGGAATTTCCTTTTTAATTTTTAAGGTATGGCACGAACTTTAATAATATTTAACCATAATAATGTACCTTTATCAATTATTAATCATATCTACGAATATGTAGACCCTCTTAAAAGTTATTCATGTTAACCAACGTAAATATAAATTTTTACTATTGAAAAAAGAAAATAATAAATTGACTAGAGATACTGGCCACAAAAAAACTTTATCGTTTCCAGATATTTCGTTTATTGTACACACAACACACATGACGTGCGAGCGCAAGTCGAAAAGATCGCCGACTGTACTCGGTAGCAATAAATTAAGGAGCGCACAGACTCTCCAATCTAATTTGTTAACAAGCATTTCGGGGTTAACTACCGCGTAAGCGACGGGGCGTCACACTCGCTCAGCGAGTCTACTTTGTCAAGATTCTCCTAAATAATGGGCCTATTAGTAACTTTAATTGAATTTATGTGTGCGCGTAAACACATCGGCGGGCATCCCCGAAATACGCTTGCACTCTGCTAGCATGATTTGTTGGTAATAATTTTCTACTAATAAACGTGTAACTAAGCAGCTTAATGTGGTAGGATTAAAATTAGATTAGTGTTTATTGCCAAAATAAAGCACCGCTACAAGTAAGATGTGCGTTTTCTTATTTTATTGTTTTATTTTTACATTTAGGTTACTAGGCAGAGTGAAGAGCCTCTACATGCTATAAGTATATTACATAATGTCTTGAGCTTATAGTACAGATTTTTAATTTTACTTACAAAAAGTTTCTTGTCATATCTTACTTACTTCTTTATTACATAGTCAAAGCGTCTCTTAATCATGGATATTTTTAATTTATTATTAGATAATAGGTACTTATTACATTAGGTCCTTAAACCAATACAATACTACTAGATTTAATCTCTTTAGTTAAAACTATGTAGTCAACTCTTTCAGGCTTACTAAAATATGGTTATCATTTCAGTATGGGCAGAAACGGGCGAGTTCCGGGATAGTGGCCACTCGTCCTTAGCGTCTGCCGGTTCCGGAGTCGACCAGTCGCTGTACGCACCACCTCGGCCGAGACGGGACCGAAAACACTGCTCCGATGACAGTGAGTAACAGCTTTTTATAATTACTTACTTAGCGACCAAAATTTATCACATGACAGCTAAGACGTCTTTAGAAATAAGCAGGAGACCCCTATTCCAATTGGAATGGTGATCAATTTACTGAATAAGTACTAGTTGCTTGTACGAATTGAAAACCGTTGGGTTGTTGAAAAGAGTTGCCTTTAATAAAAAAATTGAAGTTAATTTCAGTTTCAATTTAAATTGCTTAGTTTTAGAAAGAAGTTGATTTATAAAGATTGCTTATAATTTAGTAGGCCGAAATTCCAGACCCATGTCACTGTAATAGCTGTACTCAAAGGAACCTAGGATAAAAGTGCAACAATAGTGCTTTAAAATATGATTTTCTGTGTGAAGACGTTTTTGTTTTTAAATGTGACTTACTAAGAACAACAAACTGATGAGGTAAATACAAAATGACGTATAGTATAGTATAGTTTTATCCTAGCGAAAAGTATTAGTACACGCTTGAGTTTCATTATGGTGGGGTAAAGTGGCATGGTGTTCGAAACAACAATCCTGTCATACGTCTAATTGTTTTGGTCAAATCACATTACTACTTAGTACTTATGTGATTTGTGTAGACTCGTGTTGGCCTTGTTAAAATGCTAAGTAAACATTAAAAACGATATGGAATTATAATGTCCTGGCTCGTAATGGTGGGTATATATTTTCTTGTTAGATACTTATTTGAATAGAGGCTTGATCGAGTTTCTTGCTACTCCTTGGCACTTGCCTATAATAACAGACATTCATTCGGGAAATTAAAAGATTTTTATCTTTAATTGTGACTGTTTGCAGCGGTCACGACTAAACGTACCTATGAAAGAAAATACAGTTTTGTATTATTACACAAAACCGCTAATGCTAAAGATACCATACCTACATGTTTAATTATATTTGATCAAATAACTATGTTGTAAGTTGTTAACTAAACAAGACATTTTAAAAATTACAATATTAGATACATACTTAATAATATCAAACTAACAATATATTGCCACTCAATTTAATAGCAGACCGACGCACATACGCGAAAGTACAGACAACGGCAGGTCAACCTACCCAAAAAGTTAAAGGTCATTGAATTGATTTTCAACTTTAGGCCCAACAAGTAGAGATCAATATCAAATGACAAACATTGACGTTTTGTAGTAGGTTGAAGTGCTGTTGTCTGTACAACGTAATCTTATCTATTAAATTGTCTATTTATAAAAAGGATTTATCTTGTTTTATGTGTATCAAATTTTATTATAACTAATACAATGTAAGTTATTGAAAAACAAAAACGGGACGTTCTATCTGATACGGAAGTTAACTTTATTATCTTTTTGGAAGGCTACACACCTACTAAAAACTTTTTCATTATAGTAAGAAAACAAAGATTTTTCTTAAACTAATTTTACTTCATTTTAGGAGTAGGTAAGGCGTTATGTCGACAAACAATCGATATAATTATTCGAATTTGGCACCAAATCGCCTAAAATATAGACGAATGTACGAAATATCGGACCACACAAAGTGACAAACTTTAAACTGAGAGCAAACCGAGTAAGCATGGGCAAACCTACGGCAAATAGCGAGCGCGGTTTCCTAATGCCTCCGCAAACATGTAGAGTTGTGGGGACATCAGTCTCGAATTTTCGATATCGATATTATACAAAACCAGATTTAATTTGAAAACTGTATAGGACGTTTATTAGAATACAGGTGTAGTTTTAAATAAATAAATAAATCGTTTAATTTCTCAACACAAATTAGTATTACAAACAGTAGAAGTAATTATAGTCTTATCAAAATGTATCACTTTGTGAGAGACTGGAGCCTAAAATAGGTTTCACAGAAACCTGATAAGACAGGTCTTCGGGACCTTCAGGAGTTTATTACACATAAGTGTTCTGCTAACCTAGTGTGATCGTTTCATATGAAAGAGTGAAAATTAACGCAATCCTCTTGAGGGATAGTTCAAGCTGACAACACCAACGTAATATATTTTCAATATAAATAATATGTAAATAAAAAATATTAAGTTAATATTAAATCTCAGTGCATATGCCACCAAATGTTGTACGAGTACTATGATGATAACTACACCTCATAGTAGAAGTGTACCATCGTTACATAAAAGTATAATACTATAATAATGCTTAAGTTTGAGTATGTTGATAATAAATTGTTGATTATATTTGGAATGGAGCAAAAAACTCGTAAAAAAGCATTGCAGTTTGACAAAGCTTTCATTTTCTCACTCACAATCAGGCCATGTTATCTACTAATGTTGCTAACTTGAAATATGTAGTTTTCGATGTCTATGTTGGAATTGTCACAGCTCTAGTTATCAAATGTACCTTGCTACTTTTGCAGATAAAATAATTTCATAAGCTCTCTTGCGACATATATCTACATGTATCTGTGGCTAAAATAATTTATTCCTTAGTTCAAAAAAGCGTGCTCTTAACTTACTTTTCAAAACTAAAAGTCGATTGAATGTCGTTTACGTCACACGAAATACGGCACAGAGTCAACTTTATACCCCGGCTAAATTATGTCTATATGCAATAGTATGGATGTTATGTCATGTTGTGTATCTATTCGATTGAAATAGGTTGTACCACAGATAAGATAATGTTGTACTGAATGTGCACTCTTAAGGCGACTACAAGACCTAAGTACTGCCCCTAATTGATTTAATTTTATTATTTCTAAATAAAACCAATTCTTAAAAAGCTAGAACAGTATCATTGTAGAAATTAACTCTAGTATTTATTATAAACGTAGTAAAACACATTTTAAATTGACCGTTCGTCCATACAAATACTTTAGCGTCCTAGTCGGTCTGCGCTCGCGGTCATATCATGAGTTCATGACATAAAATCCTAGGACACTATATTTTATTTAATAAAATTATGTAATAAAACGGTAACAAGACGATGCGATGTCTTAAAATTATAATTAGAGATATTGAGAAAAAAATATGTATTTCTAGATAAGGGTTTAATGGGACTGAGATAAGTTTAGGTTAACTCCCTAAATAAAAAAATATAAAAATTAACCAGAGGTCTATTTCTAGAACAACAGAAGCCGAAACTTTTTTCTGTATGTTTCTACGCGCATCACGTTAAACTACCCAATGTAAGTTTTACTGATACGTATTTTGCTAGGTCTATACAGGTGAAATTTTAACCTCCTTCCAAATTTTCTTTTTCTTCTTCCTTTTTATGGCGACGAACTTGTGTTTTCTGCAGTGGGTACACTGTTCGGCCACATAATATATCAATCTACGAGACAAAAAACAAATGACGTATTTTTTCTTTTGGCATAGACCAGTACAAAAATGTCAAAATAAAGCACTTATAAAATTTCCTCCAAAAATCAAAAATTTTTGATACTGCCGCCTAGCAACCCTTTTAATAATGACCGCTAACTACTGCAAATAGGCTCCATGAGGCATATTTACCTACAGGTCCTAATATTTAAACCTACTAAGTACTGCTTCGGGACAAGTGTGGACTAGTGCCAACAAGAAGCAGCGCATCCTCCGTCCAACCAACTATTGTCAGCCTCTTTTTACCCGACTACGGCAAAAACAACAGGAAGGGTTATGATTTTAGCAATCTATGTATGTGGGTATTTATGTGGGTTCCACATTTGGTGCTAAACTGCTGAGCCAACTTTGGTGAATGAGGTATCAATCGATTCATTATTTTAGTCCGGGTAACACCGTCTACTTTTTTTTAAAAGCAACATGTCGAATACTACAACAATAAATTGGCGTACTATGAAAAAAAAAAGGTTTGCAATCATAACTAATCAAATAAAAGACAAACAAAATTCTGAGTACAAAATTATTTAAACAATAGAGTAAATATACAGGGTGACTGGCCGTCCCGGAAGGGAGTAGGTATAGCGATTCTATTCTATACAAAAAGTTCTGGCATTTTTTGCGGTGGGAAATGTGCACACAAGCGCAGGTTCGCATACTCACATACAAAAACAACACTGTAGTGACGACACTCACACACAAAAAATTAAACAATTCAGCAACAATTCGTGTACGGATAAGTGAACGTAAATAGAGTTGGACTTAACTGTTCATGTAGCAATATCGATATTTTTTTCTGAAGACGGAATAAAAGTAACAAAGTGAAACATTTATTTATTAGTAGGATCTTAACAACAACTTTTGATATTCAAATAACGATCGATTTTGATGTTGATTTTTTGTGTTAGATTTGATGGGTACGAAACTAGGACGAATACTTAATTTTATACCGCTAAGAGCTGATGATTTTATACCGCTATCGCTACAAACGAGCTGTTTAGAGGAGTGACACCATATAAACCGTGTCACGATATTTAAAAATATTAGAGGGATGGGAAGGACTGGAGGGATTGGAGGTATGGGTTGAGGGATGGGAGGGACGAACTCTGCCGGATCCGCTAATTATGGATTAATAATGAATTTGAGAATAGTAAATTACGTATCTGCGTGAAAATTAGTGATAAGAAGTTCATTGGTTCTTAAAATGAATTAATTTTGTGTAAATTAAATTTGGCGGATGCAATTTTTTTCAATAAAAAAGAAATTTTGGTGTCAATATATTTTTCCATGATTGATCTTGCAAGTAAATTTAATAAAAAAAAAAGTTAATAAAAAAACCGAGTTTAAATGAATACATTAAAATCATTTCTATATATTTCAATGACAAAGGAAAAGAAACAAGTTGCACACAATACATAATAAAAACCGGCCAAGTGCGAGTCGGACTCACGCACGAAGGGTTCCGTACCAAAAAGGCCAAAAAAACGGGCCCCCAATTCCGCTAATTTACAAATGGCTCAATAGCATCGCAACTGTATATTTTGACACATATAATATGGATGTAATGTCAAAATATACCATTGCGATGCTATTAAGCCATTTATAAATTAGCAGAATGGGGCCCCTGGTGATGTTGTATGGGAGGCCCCTTTAAATACATAATTTGTGAAAATTTCATTTGTCTAGCTATCGCGGCTCTTGAGATACAGCCTGGTGACAGAGCGACGGACAGACGGACAGACAGCGAGGTCTTAGTAATAGGGTCCCGTTTTTACCCTTTGGGTACGGAACCCTAAAAACTACTAACTAGAATGATTAAATCAAATAAAAATAAATTATTACTATTATGTTATTACTATTAGAGTTTCAAACTTAATAACAGAAAAGAGATTTTACATTACACATAAAACCATATCAACAATTATTTGTCTAATGTGATTAAATATATTATATAACGTCGTCGTCGATAACCACCACCCTTTATCGACAAACATTATGTCATGTGAAAGTAATAACATCACTATGTTGCCCAGCGGCAAGAAATCGGATTTATCGCGCGACCGATCTGAAATTTGCACGGGCGAGCAGACCTGATGTTGTCGAAAAAATCCAACAACTATTCAAGAATGAAATATGCGAATTTAGTGTTTAAATGTAATTAAATGACAATAATACGATACAAATTTACTTATATGTGAAATGTAACACCATCATTATGTAAACTTGATGTTGTAGACCTCTTTTTACAACAGAAAACTAAGCAATTCGGCATTTTTAATACGGCAGCGTTCACTTGCGCGACTGGACTCGGTCTAGGAAGAAATCTGAGCGCAACTAGTTTTTATAAACGCTAATGCCCAATTGGGCTTATACTTTTGACAGAGGGGAAACGCTTCGTATGGCTACTCCCTTACGGGACGGAAGGCCGCGTTGCTCGAAGGTTACAGGTTTTACACTATTTATTAAATAAATATGTTTACAAAAGATGTATACCAGCACGAGCTAGGACAATTTTAAAGCATGCGTTCCTATCATTAATGTTATGATTAAAAGTACGATAACCCTTATTTATTAAAATCACTTAGTCAAAGTAATAAAGGGGTTAGAAAGGATTGAAGTTTATGTACAGGATAAACAAAAAACTGTGGTAACTTGTTGAAAATACGAATACGATTTCCCATAAACGAATTTCCCACTCTTTTCGCAGTCTAAAACCTGGACCGGCAATTTTATCTTTATTTCCGGTATACTGCAATCTGAATCGGCAAGTTGAGTGCTTGGGATTACTCTGTAAGCTCACTTTCATGTATTTTAAAAGTATTAATAATTTAAGCTAGGTTATTATTATGTTGGTATGAAGGTAAGTTTAACGTAATTAGTTATTAATTTATATTTAGCCAATATTTTAATGATGCATCAAGTAATTGTTAAAAAAAAACAATTATTAATAGTACTACGACTAGCTGTGGTACTAATTAATTAATAAAAAAAATAAAGACATAACACTCCGATTAGTGGCAAATGGATAATTATTAATAACTATTATATCAAGTAGCCTCTTTGTTCTCTATCTATACTAATAGTAACATACTCACTGTCGTATAATAATTAATTAAATTACTAAGTAGGTTGTTTTAAAGGCAGCAGGTAAATAAGAAACTATGTATCAAAATTTTCTACGGTATGTTGATTGGTATTCTTGCATGTAAAATACACATTTTGATCTTTTGAGTTTGATTTTCGCTCTAATAGGTGCTCTGTTATTGTTCAGAACGATGTAAAGTTCGGTACACCACTATACGAAAATCCAAAAAGTAATTTTGGATAGACAGAACAAATCACTCTTGTTTTAATATTTTTAAGGTACTTTTTAGGTGTCCATATGTCAGAAAAGACCTATATGGAGTTAGGTCTTCAAAGAAGTATTCACAACATTTAAAATTTATCTACTAAAACTAACTGCGTACCTAGGTAATTAAGTCCCAATGAGTGTACTCGAAGTAAACGTTACATAACCAGTTAAAAGTAAATAAGTGCGTACATTAAAGTAAACGGCGGTTTTATCTATCATGTCGAATTCAAGTGGAACCATGTATATACCTAACACATGTTTGTCGATACGCGGTCGGTGAGGCAAAGGTGGACCGATGATGGATGGGCCGGCGGGTTCTCAAAGCATGGCCTGATAACAGATATCAACCCGTATCGCCTATCGACAGGGCTGCTCCAATCATTTTACAGAAAACTAGTCGGAAAAACCGTAGATTAGCGATAATTAATTGCAAATAGGATTGCCATGTCAGGTACTTGCATGTATATCTGTCATTTAGCTTATACATAATCAATCACAAAGGATTTTTGATAAGTTTGTTTTGTCAATTTATACACGTAAATTCACGTAATATAGGTACTTGTAGTAACTACCAAATTGAAATTTTGTGAGAATGCAAGGTCATTAATAACATTGATAATTACCTAACCTCGGATAACAACAACGGAGTTTCTTATCGATTTAAACCTTTAACTAAGACATTTACCGATGACATATAAACTTCAAATCAAGATTTTAAGAAACTAACAGTCTCAGCATTGACTTTTTTTCACGACACGACCTTATTGAAAACATTTACAGCAGATTATAAAATCTGTTTTAAAGATATTTCTTTTTCCTTTGGGTGCCCTTTGGTTCGCCTAAAATTTAAAGTCCTGATTTAATTTGCCCGAACCGTATTGGCCTAAACTTATAACGTTGTCTAGTCTAACCGTTGTTTTCGCAATATTATAGTTTGGTCTAAAAATTTAAAACCCTAATTTCAGTATGTCTAATATCGAAAGCACAAAAATGTATTCGCTTCATTTTTTTTGGCATTACGCTAAATATTGAAAGCTCAAAATTTTTTTTAAACCGAAAAAGTTTAAGAAATGAATCGCTCACAAACCGACCCCAAGCAGTCTTGTCTGCCCTACCCCTAGAGTGTAATTTAAAAGCGCGTAGGCGCGGAGGGGCGAGCCGGCCCGCGTGCTGAGGAGCAGGAGGCTGTAAGCGAGGCATCGCGGCTGAAAGCCGAAGCTGCTATGGTGAGCGTAAGCCATCTGCGACGATTAGCACGCGTGGGACCGCCGGAGCCCTGCAGCGCCGAAGCCGTCACGGAAGTCTGATTGTTTGGATGCATGCATGATTGCTTGTTTGCATGCATGTTTGCTTGATTGCATGCATGTTTGCTTGTTTTCATGCATTCTTGCTTGTTTGCATGCATGCATGCTTGCATGGCTATTTCAAATATAGACAAAGTTTTCAACTTTATGCGAATAAAAATTTGGAACTGTAAATGTAGGTGTTAGGATATATTCGGCTAAATGTCGCTATTCGGAAATGATAATACGGCGATATTATACAGTTAGGCATACTAAAAATAGGCTAAACACGTTTAGGAAAAGTAAAAATAAGCGAAATAAATTTAAGCTAGTAGTAGCCCTATTTCATTAAAATTACTTTCTCATAAGATTTAAGTTTATGTACATGCATGCATGTTAACACAATTTGGCCGGGTTATAAAGTTGACATTGACATAAAATCAACGTCAAGATTTAATCGAGGACAGTTTTAGGTGTCGTTTTTGTATCAAACTGTGTATCTAGTTGTTATTATACAGGCTGAAATTTTAACCACCTTCCAAATTTTAATATATCAATCTACGAGAAAAAAAACAATTGACGTATTTTTTCTTTTAGTATAGCCCAGTACAAAAATGACAAGATAAAGCACTTAGTAAATGTCCGCAAAAAATCTAAAATTGTTGATACAGCCGCCTAGCAACACTTTTTTTACGCGATTTGCATCGCATTTATTCATTACGATACTATTCATAAGTTTTTGATTTTCCCTTTATACTTTATCAGGCCTAGGACCGTAAAAATTGAAAACTATATTGCGAAAAATATTTTCGGGTGAAAGCTTGATTTACATTTTTTACTTCATAAATGGGCTCTAAATACGATACCGAACGCCTATAAAAATTGGTTATAATTTCACCCTGTATATCAATGAGCTCAATAATATGTAGAGCCAACCCTAGTGCATCCCTATCGTAATCAGGCGAGGCAACCGATGGGTAAGCTCCTCGTAATCCGCCTTGTTCATTATCCGCCGATGAGACTGTGCCACTGCAGATTGATGATTTCATAAACTGTCCAAATTCACGCCTTGTGTCAACATCGTCAAGCCTATTTGATGATGAAGTTAATTTGTATCTTATACCCGTAGTTGTTTGGTCGGCATTGTTATTTGCAATGTAGAGTCCTACATGACTAAAGATCCATGCAATTAGAAAACCTAGATTCAAAAAAGGAACAAGGATTCTCCTTCCTGTTGTGATGTGATGTGGCATTGTGATTCCACAATTTATATAAAATCGTACTTTTTGATAGTAATAGACATAATATTGTTAGTGTTATTTTATCCATGTGCATGGAATAATCAAAGAATGTGTAAAATAGAGCGCATTCATTTAATATAGCCACATCTCTACAAAGGCGATCGAGTATTTTGCGACTGCATTGAGATTTAGCGATCCTAAACATTCTATTGATACCTTATGTAATCGGTGATTCTGTGATTGTTTTGATGTTTCACTATGTATTCGTACCTATTATTCTTGAGTTGCAATTTAGTTAAGCTCTTAGATTCATGTGTAGCAACTAAACAATCTAATCTACTTATCAATATTCACGGAAAACAATAAGAAATCATGATTATGTTAAAGATTCAATCACCGCACTAATTATGAGCAATAAAATATCGTCAACCCAACACAAATAAAATTACCAGTGAATTGTTGAAACATTCAACAAAACATTTGCTTGAGTAGCAACGATTTTTGGCATTTAAGTACCTACTCGAAATCTGTTTCAGACTACTAAATTTTGAAATCTGTGTAAATTTGTTTCCACAGTAGTTTTCTTAGTGGTTTTATAGATACCGAATAAAAAACTAGTCTATTATTTTACTGATTTTGTCTTCACTAATAAAAACTCTTTTCCAGAACTCTGTTTTTAGAAAAACAGGCCATATCATTGCGCCATCTTTTTTGAGCTTGTTTTTCTGTCAACGTGTGAAAACCTACTTTTTAGTGTTAATTTTGAGGATGTTATTATGCAACGATGTATTCTCTTCTGCTCACGTTTTTAGTAGTTATTTTACTTGATAGGTCCTTCTAACTCCTAGCATGCTTCTTTCTATGTACTTATCAATGCTCATGCTCGAACTTCCAGCTTTTAAATACTGACCATGTCAATAACTAGAAGCAATACGCATAGTTACTCCACAATCATATTTTACTTTGTGAAATATCAATAAAAACTTGGTGTTGTCGGTACTGCTTCACTGGATATTTTGTCTAAAACTAATATAAGTATGATTGCGTTCGGTTTATCAGTAACGAATTGATGTAATAACACCGTATCGTGTCCCTGTGCCGATATTAACACTAGTAGGGTTGCTAGATATCCTGATTTAAGACATTGGAATAAGTTTGGAAATGTTCCAAAATTTGAAACTCTTGTTGCCTAACCTAGGGTTCGAACCCAGAACTCCGAGATTTTCGCCCGGTACTTAAACCAGTAGATCAACGGGCAAAATTGTATAGAAGTTAATTTAAATACGTAGTATGGGGTAGGAAGACAAAATTAAGATGAACTGCAACAGCGAACATCAATCTTCATAAATGACAAATTCAAAATTAGGCAATGATATTCAACTTTAACTCTAAAATTAATAAGTATACCTAAATTGTGATAATTTCACGTTTGGATAGGTCTATGATTTGTCAACTGTTCTAAAAATTCTGTTTTTTATTTTAATTTAGAAGTTGATTGATGTAGTTTTAGCTTAGTATAAAAACAAAGAGACTGATAAATATGACGTAAAAAGTTTTGAGTGTATTTTGACCCTTGCGTGGACTGTTGTTAGTGACATAGAATGTAGTTAGTATCGAATGTAATCCATCGAATAAATTATACTTATTTAGTTACTTAAATAAAACTACTAAAACCGAATAAGAATAGGTTCTTAAATAGGTTTAAAAACGCTTTTAATACACATGGCCTTTGCAGATGTAGCACATTCCTGTTATTTTGTTATTAATTAAAAACATAATATCGCAAAAAAAGTGTTGCCCTTTATGATAACCCTGATGGAAGTAAAGCAATTCTACCTTGTACAGTTATGCAATAACACCATCTGTCAACCGATCTGATAACATTTTTGCGTCAATATGGTTCAGCTTTATGGACTTGCCAATATTAACTGCTGTTGCATTCGGCACTGAGATTCATGTTTGTTGTAATTGCTTTATAGCATTGTCATAAAAAAAGGTTTGTAATACGGAAATTAAAGTAATAATGATGGAAACAGTATTGATTCAAGCCCAAATATAACCGTAATAATTGAAATAACAGAAATATAATTTTAAGTAAATCTGCTTATTTTCATTGAAATAAAATTAATGATACTTGAGTAAAAATAATAATGTATTCTGCAGCATTAAATTTAAAAATAATAAAAGCAATTCATTTTCAGAAAAACAAAGTTCTAGCTAGCTAGCTTAATTTCATAATAATAGTGGGCAAATTGTGTTTTTTTTAAAGATTTGCTGTTTTTGTACAAAAATAGATCTTAATGTCATTTGGTGTACACAAATAACCATTTTTATTCTGTTTTGAAAATCGCTTAAAACCTTGTTAAATTATATTTGTACTCGTATACATTTAAATTTGGAAATCAAACTAAAATAGATTTTATAGATGATATAATTTGTAGGTGGGGGAACAACATCTTGAACAACTTGTTGACCATTCTGCCCTAGGTATTAGAGTTTAAAAGCGTTCACATATTAATAAGTCTGACTGTATGCAATTGAGTACGTTTTTATTTACGACAGTGTCGTAAAAGTATTAGGTGCGCTTGCGTCTAATCCCGGGTATTAAGGTTTGCTACTGGTTACGAGGATATGAATCTTTTTGTAAATGTAGACCGAAATGTATACATTGGAATGTGCTATTGATGCAATCATTTTCAATGTTGTTTTTTTAATATCTCGGACATCTATTATCGTAAAAATTTCATTTTAATTCCAGACACAAAGATAAACTTGCCTTTCCAGGTTTTAGAGTAAAGTGAGAAATTCATCATGGGAAATTGCATTCGCATTTTCTACAACTTACCACAGTCTATAACTAAACTTCCTGCATATGAAGTACAGTAGTATAGTATAGTATTTTGAAGTAAATTTAATTTAAAAGGGGTAGTAAAATGATAATTATTATGAAATATATGGCATTAAATTGTCTTAGCTTGCACTGGCATACATTTTACAATGACAATACAGTGACCGAGTTTCTTGTGCTGCATCTTCTCGGCACTTGCTCAAACTTGTCCCAAAGCAGTGGTAGGTCAAAATATTTGAGAAGTTCCTCCTGAGGCTTTTCGCATAAACTCATTTACTGATTTTTACCCAGGTAATCGTCCCTTAACATCAGAGCCGACAATAAAGACGGAGTCAACGACCCCGGGTGTAGGGCCTGATGAGCCTTCGATGGACGACAAAGGCGACAAGAAGAACAAACGCCAGCGCCGGCAGAGAACGCACTTCACCAGCCAGCAGCTGCAAGAGCTAGAAGCCACCTTTGCTAGGAACCGTTACCCTGACATGTCCACGCGCGAAGAGATCGCCATGTGGACCAACCTGACGGAAGCGAGAGTTAGAGTGAGTAAACTTCTCAGTTTATCAATAGAACATACTCTGATTCCTTTTGTCACTCACCAAGTATGCTACTTCAGTAATGATATACTTCGCTAATGAATGATCCAATTATCTTAAGAGTTTTTAAATGCTTTTTCCGGAATTTAGTTAAGTTCTCGATGCGATTCTCCTTTATGTCTGCCACCGAATGAAAACGAGTGCCATGAATAAAAAAGTGAGTGTATAAGATGTATGAACAAAAGTGCTAGGTGTGATAATGCTTGCCAGCGAATGTTGCATAAACTTCAAATAATATATCGACTAGAATATAAATAAATGTATTCTCCTGTTTCTTAGTCATAGTAATATAGAGAGAGTGGTAAAAAAACATGTTTAATAGACAGATGTCAAGTCAATGTTTGTAAGTTGTAAACACATACTATTTTACGCAAATTTAATACAGTCAACAATTATTAGTACCTACATAAATTAAACAATTTATTTGCATACAACATGACAACAGAACGTTTTATATTTAAAGTACTTTGAAAAAGCGAGACAACATGTCGTTGCTTGCGATTCACGAAATTTGCAAAACTGTTACATATTTTTATATTAAACTTTAAATATATGAATATTTATCAGATTTACATATTTCGTGAATTACTCAAATGGCGGTTATCTTTACCAGCTAAGTATATCAATCCACTGCTGGAAGCCTGGCCACGTTTATTAGGCGATTTGGCGATCGCAGTTAAGCTAATAGTGGAGAGAAACACTGTTACCCATCTTCTATTAGCAAAAATCCTTTAGTCGTCTCTTACGACACCTATGGGAACAGAAAGGGTGGTATCATTTTAGTAATAATGCCGAAAAAAGGCGAACATCATGATTTTTTCTTCACTCAATGCCCCGATGGGCAAACTGCGGTCGCCAACTCCAATTTGGAGAGGCCTGATACTTACTGACTGATAATGATGAAATTTCTTATAAAGTAAGACGGTAATTAACTATAAAATAAAGCCATTAAATGTTTTTAAAACTGTTTTTATTTTATTTGTTTGGACAAAGCTAAAGATACACCTTAAAAGCTAAATATAACAAAATATTATACAAGAGTTGGTGCATGCGGCCTTAGTTTTTGAAGCAAATAAAATTATTTTAACAAAAGTTTGACTGTCTAGCTGAGACTTGAACAAAAAACCTTCCTCTCACTGGGGTTCTCCACCTGTTTTTCGACAGTCAAAAAAAATTAAGGAATTAGGTATCCTTATTTTCATAGCCATCTAAGTTGATTTGATCAAGTATCCTGTATATTTAAATGAATCACGAATGTTTACCAAAATGTGTCAAGTGCGTTTTTGTCATTTATTAAGACAATCCGACATCGCAAAAGGTGCACCACAATACTTTAGATGTTTAGGCTAATCGTCGCATCCGGCGCGCCTTAGGTCTTTTGTGCCGTGCCGGCCGACGGAACACGGGATCCCTTAATCCATGAGGATTTGAACCGTCTATTTCGGTCTCTTCATAATCCCCGGCTTAATTTTGATCGCATCCACACTCACTGTCAATAGTTTTGGAAGGCCCGCCAGATTCTGCGGTGGGGACGTATTTGCCGTCGGGATGCATTAGATGCTTTTCGGTTTCTTTGCTATTTAGAGAGTTGCTATGATAATCTTTAAAACACGTGTTCGGTAGATTCTTGAGCGGAAATGTTAGGAATTCGGTATAGTAACAAATCTGCGTGGATTTCAATAATCGGACAGACATATTTAGTATGTAAAGATTGTGTGGCTGAAAATTAACAAATTGTTTGTCAGCAATGAAGTAGGTACTCTATGTCATTTTCATTGTGTTGATGTCATGTAATGTAAATCAGTTCTGCAAAATTGAATTCATCATCATCATCATCATTATCTCAGCCAATTGACGCCTTCGACCGGCAGCATAGGCCTCCCCTAAGCTTCTCCACAACGTTCGGTTTTTCGTAGTTATTTGTTGTGTTCCTTTTTAGGGTTCCGTACCCAAAGGGTAAAAACGGGACCCTATTACTAAGACTTCGCTGTCTGTCCGTCTGTCCGTCGCTGTCACCAGGCTGTATCTCAAGAGCCACGATAGCTAGATAGTTGAAATTTTCACAAATTTTGTATTTCTGTTGCCGCAATAACAACAAATACAACATACAAAAAACCCCTTTTTTCGGCCGTTTTGGTACGGAACCCTTCGCACGCGATTCCGACTCGCACTTGGCCCGTTTTTTTGTTCTCGCGTAAAGTTGTTAACATTTTTTTTGTATTTATTAAATGGTTGTGAAAAGAAAGTAAAATATTTGTCCTACTACAATCTTCTTCAATTAATAAATCAAAGCTAAATAGTTGTTCGTTATTAAGTGCGCATACGCATACCGAACAAAACGCGCATAATGATTTTATTATTAGCCAGGTGTAAATCGACACTGCTCGATCACTAACGAGTCTCAAGTGTTAGATATTAATTTCGAGCTACAGAATCGACCCTGTGTGTTCATCAAAACATACCGATTTGAACAGTATGTAGGGTTGCTACTTCAATAATGCTATAAATAATAAGAATTCATGAAAAAGTTCTCTGATCAGATTAAGTACACAGGAAGACCATGAATTAGGTTATCATGAAGCATACCTTTTATACCGGGGTAGTCAATCAATTGGGTTAATAGTTAGTCAATAATTAGAAAACAATTTTCACGTATATAGTATAACTCGCGAGTAGAGATAGTAAAGATCTATATCAGTCCGCTGCTGGACACAGATCTATCCAAAAAGTAGGATTTTGCACTAATCGCCATTCTTGGCAGGCGGGCTGGCGATCGCAGTGTGGCTTAAGGTAGAGATAGGACGCTGCTGCAAGTCTCTATCATACTTCTTTAGGAAGAGAAGGAGTCGTGCTATTCATTTTATGTGCAGTCATCATACGGCTACTTAGTTAAACTATCATAACTGTTAAACGTTAAAATTTTCATATTTTCAGCTTTGAATATACTTAAGTTGACCACTCTAACAATGAGCGTTTAATTTAGTTGTAGAGTTTATGCAGAAAATCTACTATGACTCGGCTCACGTTCGGATTTCAGATTTACGTATGGCTTTATTTTCGAGTATTCAAATTGTTCTGGATATACATATTATCTTCTATCGATAGAATACGCATAACCAGAATTACTCGTATAACCACAAATATTGATATTTTATAGCAAAACTACTATTTTCTTAAATTTACGCGAATTTCAACTCGTGTATATTATAAACCAATCTATCATTTCAACAAAAAACTACTAATTAGAATTGCTGTACTTGCACTTGTAACTTAAGTAGAGTTTCATCCTTAGCGCGGGGATTAGCGAGGCGCGGGATGCGCCCGCGCCACGCCGCGCTATAAATCTCTGCGCCGGCGCACCGATAAATCGTCGCACATTATTTTTGTTGCATCGCTGAGGCAATGACCCTTATCGCCTTATTGACTCATTAGCATGTATCTTAATAATGTATCTTAAAACGCCTCAAATTGTAAGTGTCAAGTCAAACAACTTTTTACTTTTTTGGTTTATAACATAATTTCATTGTAAAGTGAACGATTTTTGAAGATTGCTTGTTTAGCGATTCAAATTTTTTATTTTCAACTGATGAATGTTTAATATTCAATGGCCTATATTCTCAACAATATTTCCATCTACAGGGACTTTAACGGTACAAAATAGAAATATACTCGCTGATTTAAGACCTTCAACTTTTGTCTGTCGAAACAAGATAAGTAATTACGACTAGGTTTGATGACGTTTGCTTGATTGTGTCATCAGCAATTAGTCCAGCTCCTTCTTAACGTTATATTTCGATTTGGTACTTATTAAGTTTTTATGTTAGGTTAGTATAAAGTCTTATGCCAGTTCAAAATACTTGCTGGACTAATATCATTCCGAAAAATATATTAGTGAAATTATAGACCTCTAATTTCACCTTACGAGAGGGACTCTTGCCTGATCTCTAAGTAGAAGCAAATAGAGCCGCGCACGTCAGTCTAATCGGCCGTGAAATAGCTCCCGACACATTTCATTTGCTGCGAATCTCCCGTCGCGTACGCGTAACGGGTATTAGCTCCGCGATACAAATAAACATTCTACAATTGGAGTACTCGATACCTGTCACGTGGATTGCTGGACAGGTGAGGATTATTGCCGATTATAAATATATGAATGTGTCGATAAATATACCTATAAATGACGAGTATCTTTGAAAGTTCTTGAATGAAGGAGAAAATTTGAAAACCGATTTTTTGAGAATCATGTACACATACTGTATTGATTTATAATAACTAATTGGTGGTTTTCGTTTCTACTTCTACTCAGCATTGGAGTAACAACCAAACAAAAGCAATCAGTTTTTTAAGTGGGCTTAAGTCTTCGCCTTGACACCTCTCACAACCTGAACAACTCCATCACTACATAGAAGGTATAGATAGAATAAAGTCGTTTCCCGTCTGTCTGTCCCTCCCTTTATATACTTAGATCTTTCAAAATATGCAACGGATTTCAACTCTTTTTTAATAGGTAGAGTGATAAAAGAGAAAGGTTTATATGTATAATACATGCATAATAAACTAGAATAACACTGATAATTTTAGAGGTTTCTAACGTGATGTCACAAATAAACAAATTTTTTGCGCTTACTTCAAAATAATAAAAAATAATGACTTGTTTACGAAGAGATTTTAAGCATTAATTAATCCTCATCCAATTAAGTACCTTAATAACATTGAGCATTTAACAAAGATCAATATGGCCGTTTACA
This sequence comes from Anania crocealis, assembly GCA_949315895.1. Lineage (NCBI taxonomy): Eukaryota > Metazoa > Arthropoda > Insecta > Lepidoptera > Crambidae > Anania > Anania crocealis. The sequence goes on from OX438856.1 coordinate 9,077,995, forward strand.
GCATATTACAGATTTAAAATGCAGAGACATAGCGGTTCCTGAAAAAATGATGTAAATGTTGTTTATAAAGATATTCTTCAGTATATTTAGTATCAATATTGCAACCGTGCGAAGCCGAGGAAGGTCGATAGAAGATAATTAACCGATTAAACTTTAAAAGTCACTTTTATGAGTGTTTTTGTGTATAGGTAAGCTACTTAATTTATATGCTAGAAATCCCTTAACAGTTAGTCTTGTGATAGTGACCTTAATATTCTCTTAATCCCGTGTGTGTTATCCGATCATTGGACACCGTGTAGAGCCCGCTAAACTGTTTGCAGCGCTAAAAGCGTTGCAAAAACAACAGCGCTCGTTGACGTTAAATAAATAACGGTCTGTGCCGGGCGCCGGCCGCCCTGTCGCCGGCCGTGTGTGGCAAGCCTTAGGCCTCGGCCTCGAATTTCGCGGGCAGCGGCGCGGGAGCGGCGCGGCACTGCAAATGTATGGACAAGTCGCGCGGACGAGCGGCTGGCGCCTACACTTACAGTGCCCGCGCCGCTGCCGCCTCGCTGCCCGCGAAATTCGAGGCTGAGGCCTAAGGCACTTGTCCCACCGCCGACGATGAACAAGAAGCGAGTACTTATTGCTAGAAACTAGAAACGAATTGTCTAGATGCTTTTGCAGTTAAAGGCAGACGGCAGCTATTTCTGTTCACCATTCGCCATTATTTACAAACACTTTTCCTATGTCCAGATGTGGACTGATAAGTATGCAGTTTTTGCTGAGTCTGATTTGATAAAATTAAAAAATATACTCTTTTAATGTGTTTTATTATACTCGTATCTGCTTTATTTTGTACTTTATGATCTTGAGATTTTCCGTGAGTTTTACAGAAGCAATCCATATTAAGAAGTGAACCTTGAAAATGCTCGCTTTGATAAATTCATTCAATAGCTGCATCACTACCATTTCCTAGCTCTTCCTAATAATTATAGCGTAAAAAATAAACTAAGCTAATAGTGCATGCAAGTTTAACAATATACCCAGTATTGTTTTTTGTCGGCAAATTGTATATACCACTACCGTAGTTTTTTTCTAAGCATAGTAAACTCAATATTTGGATGTGAAACTACGCACGACTGTCCGCCGAGCCTGCCTACACGAGTTATTTACTTTACGCGGAACAACTGTACTCAAACAGTTTAGCGGGATTTTCTGTATTTTTACTGGGCAATCGATGATCGATGAAAGCCTGCTATTTTTATGCCTTTGCTATTTTTTTTTACTGTTTTCCCTATGATAAAACTTATTTTGCATGACCATTTTTTATAAATACGAAGTTGAAAAAATTGATATTGAGTCTTAACCTAAAATATTTATATGTTAATTGTTAGACCCTTCGCATGAGTAGGGCCTAATATCTGTTGTAAGCCATATCAAATCAACCATTATGAATTAGTTTATCTACTAGTGACAACCGTATCGAAATGCGTTATGTTCTTCGAAACTTAAACAAGAATTGAAGTGTCCCTCTAGGGGGACACTTCAATTTAAAATATTATATGTGTATAGTCTGTCAGGTACATTGAAAAGTCTTGTCGTGAAGGTGCTAATATATCAATATTTATTAACTTTAAATAATGCACTTTATAATAAAAACAACATTCTTCCCCGTTTGTCGTGTCGATACTCACTTTTTTAGTTTAATTGTTAAATCTCAGCTTCCTAGCGGACAACCAGATGTTGTCCGCTAAGAAGCTGACAGTTCCTTATTCTGTCTAAGAAGACCGGATGTCGCGACAAAATATAAACACTTCTTATGAAAAGTTCTTCGAATGCTATTACAAATTTTAAAAGAATTTAAAATTCATTTTACATTTGCAAAATATATATGTAATGTCATTAGACTACATCTACACTATTCTAGCATACTTTGTTAAGTGTAATAAACTACGCCGTTAGTCTGGCTTATATATCGCCACAGTCTAGCCACACCACTAAATTTAATCTAAATGTCTCAATTCTCAGTCAAATGTCTCGAAAAAGCTCTAAATTATGTAACTATTTAGTAACGTTGTCTTATTTTCGCTGTCACTGCAAACCATTGGCGTAAACCCAGTCAGCAACTGAACTAATAATGTAGCGAGAAGAATATGTTTCAGTAAACAAGCGATATGGTATTAAGAAACTTCAATTGCAGATTTATTTGATATCACGCACTCTTGCCAAGAAACTCCTGCTGCTTAAAGCGAACTCTACAATTCATTATTAGAGTTCCTTTTTGCATGTAGCTGTAAGTGTTAAACGCCTAGCATACTAGATGTCCAATGCGTTATCCGACTTGTGTTTTGATAGGTCCAGTGTTGTGATCACGCGGATTTTCCGAGGCCTTAGCAAAGGATTTGATTCAATGAATGGAGGCTGAACCGAGTCATTGTGGTTGTTCGATTGTGGGCCAAGTCATCTCGGGTAATCTTTATTTATTAGCTGCAAACTCACTTTCGCTTCAAACTGAAGTTGCTGCTGGCCTCATTCAAATTCCATTCAATTCTATTTACTCGTTTTCTTGCATAAATTATTATGATTAAATAATGTATATTTCAGTTGCTGAAGCCAAGGATTTAGCGTACATTGCGATATATTTAAACGAAAGCTTCTATAAATCTTAAGAGCATAAATCATAAATGTAATCTTCATATATTTGCAATAGTTTTTGAATATCTGTATTAAGAGTCACAGTTCAATAAACGGTATCAAACCGTTGACGATAGTTTCCCGTGGTTCAGGAAACTACCGCTTACACGGTAGGGTGCATTTAATAATCCGTTCAAATTAGGGTTGTCAACCGTGGAACATAACATAGACTAAAATATATTTTAGCGCTCGTAGTAAAATATTAATATATATTGTTTGTTGTGGCGTTTATCTGGCTTATTTAAAATATAGCTTTTCAACTTTACCTTAAAATAATAAGGTTCAAAGTCGATGTCCATTCTATGGACAGAGTTGTTCAAAGAGTAAAAGGTTCTTGGGACATCAAAACAAATTATAGCCATAAAAATCAAGTTAAGGTTAGTTTTCTAAATTAGTCCTATTATATTATTAGTACCCATCATTGCTATGGTAACTTGAATTCAATGATAGAGGCATTTTACCTGCAGTGGGAAAGTTATAGGCTGTTCCTTTACTTTTTTAAATTCCTTTTGAGCTTACCCAACTATTTGCATACGACAACTAAGTATAAGTGTAACGTTGGAAAAAAAATTGATATAAGTAACCTGTAATTAATCGGCTCTTTAGTTATATTTTTTTCTGATTTTTATCCTATCAGTACGTAAACGTTTAGATGTCTGTAACTATAAAACTACTTGTGAATGACACTTAGTTTAGCAGATTAATAGACCATGGCTTGGTTTAAGAAACGCAATACTCTCCACCGTTACATTGTAATGTTAATACAATAGTAAATTACACACTGCAGCTACACATCTTTACTTAAAATTCATACCTAGAACTAGAGTCAACCCTAAATTCGCCACGTGTCAATTCTGAGTTATACGCTCTATCCGTTTATACGAGCGCGTGTTTATTTGACTTTGCAATAGCCTCTATCCGAAGACCTGCATTCAAATAAACCCTCTATTGGTGCACAAATAAGAACTATTATCTCTCGAGCGAACCTTTGGCCACCCGTTCGGGATAATACGCCGTTTGATTGATGACATTAATAAAACTTTGATTCCAGTTTAATTTAAATTTAAGGCAATTTAGCGACCCTGCGGTCGTGGCCGTAAAACGTTCCGTTATACGAGAGAGGGCAACACGTCTTAATACAAGAACAATGACTAAACTGTATTTATATAAAAATAGGTCGGGATTTCACTATTTTAATGTGATCAATCAAAAAACTATTTTTGTGTTGAAACTGTTTTATAGCTTTTAAATTGCCTTTCAAACAGTTTCAAAACTAAATAAGGCTGTTTCATCTTAACTGATGATTATAAATTATCTGGAAAAATATTTATCTCTTAAGTTAGAGTTACATAACCAAAAACATGATGAAACTCTGGGTTTACAACCTAGAACGAATTCGTCGACACAAACAATCTCTTGGTAGCTCAATGGTTAGAAATGTTACCCGGTAAGCCGTTTAGCCGGTAAGGAGTTTGATAGTTCAAGTCCTAAGGCAGTCAAAATTAATATTCAAGGAATTGTATTTTCAATTTGTATACTCTCATTCACAAACAATAACTTTGCAGTGAAAGTTAATATTAAACACAATCGCCTCTGAACAAAGAATATTATGTACTCGTATGTCCGGACAATCATGATAAGTAACGTAACATCTCTACGCCCACATTTATAGATATATGTATCAAGAAACATGTACAGTCACTTGAACACAAAACGGTCGTTTTCCCCGCAAACGGGCCGCGTCAGATACCAGCTACGACAATCTTCATTAATCTTCCTACATGCCTTGCATGATAACTTCACATCCTCATGCATTTGGCAGATTAAGTAAATGGTCAGTTTTCTTTTTTGTTTTTTTATGAATAACAAAAGCGGCAAGTTATCCCTTAAGAATGTTTGCAGGGTTTATGAAAGACCTTATCTTGTCCAGTTGTTTATAAATATATGCTTGTCCTAACACCATGTAAGTCAAAATAAGCAGCTTTGGAGGATAACAAAAAAGCCTTGCAACTAGATAAAATTATTTAGTTAGTTTAGCTAAAGTTACATAACTAATAATTAACAGAGTTGTATAGGAAAATTCACCACGCGTCATTTGATTTTCTAGCCAATAGTGCATCGAATATAAGGTAAAAAACGTTACGTGGTTATAACTAAATGATTGTCATTATTAAGCTAGTCGCAAACTTGGGGCATCGTACAAAAGATTGCTTAAGTTTTCCGTAACTATGATTCCGCGTTTATTTCTGCGCGTAAGTGTTTGAAAGATTACATTGAATGATATAAATGAATCGTTATTTCCACAGGATAAGATAATAACAGACAAATTAAAATATTTGCTTTGTATACGTGTTTTAGACGAATGACGGTGATAGTGCTTACGTATGTAAAATCACTTAAAGACTGAATACGTATTTTGGTTCTATATATTTTATTGAAAATAAAATAAAATGTAAGTATAAAATTAATTTTGTGAAATATATTGCTGCGTCGTGTGGTATATCTTTTTACGAAATCTTTCTAGGGGTATCGTAAGAGGATACCAAAGGAGTACAGCCAGAAAAAACTAGGCTTCCTCGCTTCATCAGTTAGATATTGAGATCGAAAAGCTCAGATATTTCTATGATAGAACAAATGTATACGTGCATGTAAAATAAACAGCCTATAATCACTGCAGGGCAAAGGTCTACATTATTGAATTCAAGTTACCACAGCAATGATGGGTACAGGTATAATCACCATGCTTGGCAAATGCTGGTTGGTGAAAACAAACTCGAGCAATGTTCGAAAATTCTAAGCTCTTGTTGCCCGACCATGGGATCTTGGTCCCGTTCTGGTCTAAACCACTCGAACCAATGGTCGTCATACGTGCATGTACGATCCTTCAAATCTGTCTCCTGTCTGTCTCTTCATATCTTCAAACAACTCCTTCCCTTATTGGTATAGCGTACAACCATAGCAGTTAGGAGTCACATCATCGTGTTGTGATCTAGCCATAACAATAAAGGGGATATCGGTAATGCTGCCATCTGTATTCGGCCGCGTATGCCGTATTTACTCCAAACGCGATAAACACAATCTAATTATATTGTGATGTGCACGTTAACCTGAGCCATCGTGTGTAGAGATTCCAGTTATTTTTCGAGTGTAACAGACAAATATGTACTTGTGTTGGTGTTTGCTGCTTGAACAATGTCTACTCGATTTTAACGTAAAGTGTGGTATAACATGGAATTATTTGTAAAGACTTAAAGAACTGTGAAGCAGAAAACTTATCCACTCGTTGAACACCATGGTGGTCACCGGTGAGCCCTAAATAGTACATTTGCTGTCTAGTTTGTTAAAGACATAGGCACTGACTTAATTAATTGGTGTGCACACTCTTTTGTTAGGGTGAAGGCTTAGAACTTATTTAAGAGGTTTTTTTGTTTGTAATTTTGCTCATAAAAGGAGATCTGATCCTTCACAAAAATAGATCCCATTTGTCTTCAAAATTTTTAGTTTCAACAATTCTAATAGTTTATCTGCATATTATATCATTGGTAAAGCGTTTTCTCGTACATTTTCTTGGGTATTACATGTACCTACAGTTTAATTAATAGAATAAACACATTTTTATCCGGTTGATTGTTAACACTATGTTGTCTGTTAAGTGTCGTTATGGGTTCAAGAGGCAATGAAAATTTTTTACTTTCTTACCTAATCCTGTTAATTTTCCTACCAAAAACATTACTAGTTTTAAAAAACACTGCAACATGCTATTAATATTTTGCCTAATTTGACGCAACACAATCGCATTATGTCATTACAATCGTATTACAACCTTGAGCCCCTTCATCTCGCACCAGCAATGCTAAATGAATGCGCACAAACATTAGTATTGATTTCGTAAGCATTAAAAAATTGTCCCTCCTTGCGGGCGAGGGAGCGGGCGGTCACCATCCTGCAATAATATATTTAAAGGATTAGCCCCGTCGCAATATCGCGACCCTCCGCTCCTACGCCCCGCCGGGCTCTATTCAAATAATGGAAATTATTTCCACATATGTGCACCTAAATAAATATCATTGTCATTATTGAACACCCCAACGCGCTGTGGAGCTATTTTCACCCGTTTGTTCGCGGTTTTGATGGGAAACACCGGATGGTGCGGCGCTTGTTGTTTTGCAATAACGATGTGTTGTTCAACTGATGCGCGGGGATTTAATCAACTCATCCACCGAATGGTGACTATTAACAAATTAAAACTTTTAATTTAATTAACCGTTTGACTTTCCTATATTAACCTCCATTATGATAGCATGGCTTTATTAGGCGTTTTCAGCTAAGAATAAAATAAACCAAGGCTACCTGAGAAGGAAACATGCGTTAGCGAATGTGAATTTGTGAAATTTATGTTTCGAAAAATAAACGATTGTATATGGGGTGGAAACGACCGTTTATGTTCACTTAACCGAGGAAAGAGGGTATTATTTACCGTTTCGGCTGGGTGAACCCGCCACAGTGAGCGAGACAAATACCGGCGGCGGCACAATATTTATTGCACTCGGTACGTGGATTGCGCGATTTATCGCGAGGTGTCGCCGCGGCGGGATCGATCGGCGGTGACGGACGCCGCCATACGTCACCCGGCGCGTTATCTGCGCTCACGGCGACTTATCACGCCTCCGCTCGCATCTCCGCTAAACAACCATCGATTGTGCGGAGGCGTCACGGTGGCCGCTCATTTATTGCGGGCCGATCGGGCCACCAGTCCCGCCCAATCGCGACGCTCGTTTATCTTCATTTCGCGACCACAATTAGACGGGTCGTTGCCTGCGGCCGGGCCTGCCGGGCGGGGCTCGCCGCTACGTGGCTCGAATACGCCGCACCGTCGCTCTGTCAACTTTGTAATGAGTAAAGTTAATAGCTACGCAACCCAGGTCGCGTCCCGATTCTGAATCTCGTTAAAAGTTAGTAGATTTCGTTATGGTGACAGCAGTCTGGCAATATCTACTTTTTTAGCTTCCCCGCTCTCCTAATGGACTACGAGTCGAGCATTGATAAAATGTCAGGGCCGCTTTTCCCTCAGTTATCGTTGCGTATCCGAAACTTGCAATCGTTTTACAATATTTATCTTTGTTACAGGTGTGGTTTAAAAATCGGAGAGCGAAATGGCGGAAACGCGAAAGAAACGCAATGAACGCCGCCGCGGCCGCCGCCGCCGACTTCAAGAACGGCTTCACCACGCAGTTCAACGGGCTGATGCAACCTTTCCCGGATACGGACGCGCTATACTCCTCGTACCCGTACAACAACTGGGCGGCAAAGGTGCCGAGTCCGCTGGGAACGAAGAGTTTTCCGTGGCCGGTGAACCCTCTCGGGTCGGTGGTGCCGTCGAGTCACCACCAGGGTTCCGTGAACTGTTTCAACACGGCGACGTCGATGGCCGGGGTGGGAGGCGGCGGTATGGCCGGGGTCGCGGGCTCGGCCGGGGTGGGTGGTGGAGTGGCGCCGTGTCCTTACACTGCGCCACCGAACCCGTACAGCATGTACCGGGCGGAGCCGTGCGCGGTGATGTCGTCGTCGATCGCGCAGCTGCGGCTGAAGGCGAAGCAGCACTCGTCGGGTTTCGGTGGGGGCTACGGGGGGGTGTCGCCGGTGTCGCGGGCCGGGTCGGCGCCGCTGTCGGCGTGCCAGTACGCGGGCGGGGTGGGCGTGTCAGACCGCGTGCTCTGAGAGGAGGCGCGCGGGCGCGAGGAGGGCCGCTCGCCGCCGCCGCCGCCGCCGCCGGCGCTGCTGGCCGCCGCGCGCGCCTCCTAGTCACCGCCCGCGCGCCCCCCCGACACCGCCGCGCCCGCGCACGGCCTCTACAGGCACCTGTGGGACTGGTTCGACTGAGCCATCGTGCTAGCCACGATGGCTCACTTCTCTGAGACGACTTTCACCAAATCATTAGAAATTATTCTCTAAATCGATCTTTGGATTTGTTAGGAGAACTTGGTTATTGGCAGAAAATTTGTCAATTAAATATTTATATCTTACCTTGTTCTCGTTAAAACACAGTTAATGAAATGTTAAATAGGATATCTTGATCGTTTGGTGTAAGGCGGCTCACCTAATAAAAGAACAGTGATCGTTGTTGAGAGACTTTTTGAGACGTCATCGACTGTCATATGTTTTTAAATAAAGAGAATAGTCGATCCGGATGTGCGGTTAAAGGGAGTGATTCGCGTTTTATTATTTTCTTCAACTATTTGTAATGGTTCGTTACGAAACTTCGGGCAATAATGTTAACGATTCGTTTTAGACGTGTTAATGTAAATATGTAGCTATGTATGTACGTATACCAAAGCGATGTGTGCAATTTTTATAAGCTTACAGTGTATTTTAGATTGATAAGTAGTAACTGTAAGTGCGTAGCTTAATTATCTGAAATTGTGAATATAAAATAAGGCAACAATGGTTTTTTTTGCAAACATTTTGATGGGATTATTTTGAACCTGGAACTATTTTACTGATGTATTTAATTACAATTTAAACTTCAATCATAACGCATGTGACTACTTATTAATAAAAGTGGTAGACTAGTCAGAACAAATGAGAATCGTATGAAACATTTTTGATTAGTGGTTTAAAGTCATAGAGTCCAACTACCTAAAAAATAAATACTTACATTTTAATTATGCTGTACGAGTTTACAACGTCTTCTGTATTTAAGATGCATACAAAGTTTTATTTAGTTAATAGTTATACTCCGAAACTTGGTTTGTGTGGGACAAAATTAAATAATACAAACATTTATCCTCCATTTTACTTAAGATGAGGTGAGTTTACAGACAGTTCTGACTGTCGCACGAAAGATGGTATATTAAGAAAGGATTCACTATTTTTACCACATATGTAATCATTGGATTGACATAAGCCGTTTTGACTTCGTGAATGCTAGTTGGTTGGCTCGTATAGGCAACTACGAGTAGGATTTATCAGTTTTTAAATTTAATAATTATCTATATTATAGACATATTTTTTAAAGCTGTCTTGTATATGTTAAAACTGGCGTTTAAGTGAAAATCTAAGAAGTATAATTTAAAAATATACGTACACATAAAAAGCTTTTGAGGGTCATTTTTCTAACAATATTATGCTTATTTAAATACAAATTAAGTAATATGATACTGAGTTCCGCCGATTTTGCTATAAAATTGTGAGGATGAACATTTGTGAGAATGTAAAAATGAAAAGGTTTTGTTATTATAATTATGGTTGTAATAAGTACTTTATGTAAACTAGACATCAAACAAAAAATATCACTTTGGTACATAATAAAAATGATACCAAAGCTAAACACCGAAGTTTTTTAGTTAGCAAATTATTATATGTTTAAGACTACGTTTAATTTTGACCTATCATCATCGTATTAAACAAATTTTGTAGACATTTTTATGTTGTATTATATTAAATATTTGCATTTATCAGCTAATTACCAAATAAAGTAAGGACGAGATTTTATACGAGCTAATGTGTACATATTTACTATTAGAAAAAAGATATACCTAATAATCAGCAATTGAATTTTAGTCAAATAATCTATTATTTCGTTTTACCAGTAACACTAAAGTTTGTTAAAATTCTTGGAAAAATGATATTTTACTGAAATTATCTTAGATAAATAGTTAATTATTTCAAAATGTCTTGCATTCTCTTTTTGCATTTTTAACTAAAATATGGTTACTATCTATCATCATTTCGGTACAAGTGCAATTTGAAATGTTTCTAAATGTTTTCCTACTAAGAATAATACCAAATTTATATAACAAGCTTGCTAAACTCTGTGTCAAACTTCAAAGATTACTTTCCATTTGTTTTCACAAGGAAGTTGCTGTTAGTGTAACATTCATCATAAGACTTATACAAACTTATAGTTGTATCCCTAATTTACATTTCAGCGGCATTAGCATATGCATGGATGTTTTTTATTACATAATATTCCGAATCACCATGAAAAACTTATTAAACGCTATTCGCACAAACGCCAAAATCCAAATCCATGAAACGCGCATAATAAAATTAACATGAAAATAGCCGCCTCAATATGAGATTAACGTAACGAGGATCTCATAATTTATTTAAATATTTATTAACACCGCATGAGAATGTATATAAATGTAACTACCTAGTTGATAATATACCTACTATAGTTAGTTTACTGCACGAATAAGAATACCTACTTCCGTGTGCCTAATGAATTAAACGGTGGGATGTCGAGACTGTTCTCACGGCGAATTTAATGACGTGTCTTCGTCATACATTGTAAATTAAAGTTTTCACTCCAAGTCTATAGAGAATTGTAAAAAAAAAATTGTGTATATGTACATTACAATAGTTTAAACTATATTCCTAACAATATTAAAGAATTAGGAAATTCGTCGTGAAGAAAGTACTCGTTTGATATAAATAAAAAAAAATCTGTATATAATTTTGACGTATCCTAATATTAATGCGAACGATATCGAGGTTTTCGTTTTATACATATCAAACAAAATATCTACGAACTGCAATAGTTTGTTGAGTTTTTTGTAATATAAGGAAATAACGATTGTTTTGTAACTTAAAACCTCTAGTCATAATAAAAAAATGTCACTGAGTCATTTTGTGGTTTTATTTATTATACTTGCATGCAATCCCATGAAACTACGTATCCAATATTAAGTTTCAAGTGAAACATATGTGCTATTATAATTTGCTGTTCCTATGTAATGCAACATAACCACCTATTATCTTCCCACTGCGCAGGGCATACGCCTTCATCATTGAATTCTAGTTACTAACTGCAGCAATGACGCGTACAGACAAAACCACCACGCTTGGCAATTGAGGCTTGGGGATCACAAACCCGAGCAATGTTCGAATATTCAAAACTGTTGTTGCCCGACCCGAGAATCGAAACAAGGATCCCATCAACATCCTGGCCCGGTACTTAACCACTATACCAACGAGGCGTCGATGTTGATGTATAAGGCGTATTTGTATGATAGGTAATGCTCCAAACCAATTGATAACTAGATACAGCTGATGAATATAATAACTTAGAGAACGCGTTTGCTCTGACTGAAGCAATATCGAATTCTTGAAGAAAAGTTGATACATCATAGTCATCGAAATAAATATAGTTAACAATATCGAAATATCATAGTAGAGCAACGAAATGAGACTTAAAAAAAGAACTTGTAAAACCATTTAAGATATCTTTAACCATAGAAATTATAAATATTAACTCTATGCTTTTAACAGCCTTAATACTAAGATAAAAAGAAAACTTTTAAAAGCAAAGAAAAAAGTAGAAAACAGTCATTAATAATTAACATTCACTTTTTCATCCACTTCTGCTTTTGCTCAGGGTACTAAATCTCGCACCATTTCCGAAATTGCTTCCAGGCTTCTCTTTTATACTTGAGTCTTTCTCTTTCGCACAGGTGTCAATTGACGTGGTCAGGAAGCTATTGTTGCCATAAAGTCTAACGCTGTTGGTTTTGATTCTATTAGTCGCGCTATGATCTTAATGATTATTAACGAGATTCTCCCCTATATTACACATATTATAAAATTCTCCCTTAACTCTGGCTCGTATCCCAAAATCTGGGGCAAAGCTTTTGTTACTCCTATTACCAAAATATCCAATCCTAGCGCACTCAATAATTTTAGACCCATTTCTATTCTCTCCAAAGTCCTCGAAGCTGTTGTCCACTTCCAATTATCAAATTTTGTCTTTGCTAACAACATCCTTCTTAGCTCTTTCCAATCAGGCTTCCGTCCTGGCCACAGCACAAGCACAGCGTTACTTAAGGTCACCGAGTATATTAGGGATGGCATGGATACATGGTAAAGTTACCATTCTTGTTCTAATTGATTTTTCTAACGCTTTCAGCACAGTTTGACCACGATGTCTTACTATCTTTATTAGCTTATTTCAATCTTACGTCAGATGCTCTGGAATGGTTTGCCTCCTATTTGCGGGGTCGTCAGCAGGCGGTTCGTGTAGATCAAAACTTGTCCCACTGGCGTAATCTACCTGCTGGTGTGCCTCAGGGAGGAATACTATCTCCATTGTTATTCTATCTTCATTAATTCTATCATTCTCGACGTTGGCTGTTCTCACCACCTGTACGCTGATTTAAATGAATTCAAAATCATTTTACAAATAATAAAAAATAACACGATTTGCAGATCTTGAAGTGGTCTCATTAACCAGCCACGCTTGGCCGTAGTCTCTTCGACACCTTGATCTCAAATTAAAGATCATATATTTTTGGATCACTTTATTTTGCAGTTATGACCGATGTCTTTTACTAAAGATAGATAGATATATAGATAGAGATTAAGCTATGAAAGAAAGTATAAGTATATAACATTAAAAAAAGGAATTTTGGAAAATGCATTCCGTGACAAAGTTATTTAAGGTCAAATATTCGTAAACTTTTTATTTCAATAAAATTATGTGAGAGTTAAAATGAAATCATAAATATGTCACATTTTCGATGTACTACGACGAGTACAAGTTAGTAAAGCAGTTTTTTCATGTTCTTTCACACCCTGTATGTATACTATCCATGGAACACCATATAGCATAGAAAGGACATTAAAATCTTTACGTTATGGGCGGTTTACCGCTAAAAGCGTTTTGTTTTGGTCAACCTGCTGGTAGAGAACTGTTTAATCAGATAGAACGGAGAAAGGGGTGAAGGGATCTTATATGTGGATATTAACCAACACCAACATTAAAAAAACTAACCTAACCCAGTAAAACTTGTTTTATTGAATCTTTCCCAAATGTACTTCTATATAACCTTAGTTGTAGACTACTCCGTCGAATATCCCTCCTGAAGAGATACGATAAAGCTTCAGCACTAGAAGCTTACAGCACATGTGCAATGTGCATTAAATTGAAATGGAAATAAATTTCCTGCTGGCTCTAGCTTTTACACGGACTCCGCCCCGTATTTGTAAACCTTACTCAAGATGCGACCCAAGAAGCAGTTTTGATTTCTCTAATCAAACAAATTTAACTATATAGTTATTTATAAGCCATTAGCCACTCCAGCGCATTCAAATCTACCAAAACTATTATGGTTATTAAAAACACACTTCCTTTATTTAAAATTTTGACTTGGCACTTGACCCTACAAGGTTCCGCTTAGTTTAGGTTAGACAGAGCAGTCACCTTAGACTGCGGAGCATGACAGTGGCCATAGGCCTACGGCTAATCCCGTAGGTAGTCTCGGTTCTTAGGGCACCGGAGGGATACCGCTGGTTTATTAGTGTGTATACGGATCTCATGGGGAGTTCCAGAGTCCCACATAACCTGTCACATCCCCCGGGGTGGCAGGTATGCGTAACGCATTTTTCCAATAATAAAAAAAGGCAGAGCAGTCACCAGGTAAGCGGAAGATTGTTGACTCAAGTCACACCTGAGGCAGTCCAAATTTTAATTTAGCGAATTGTATTTTCAATTTACACCAGCAACTTTTTTCAAAACAAATAGTTATTACTATCTCAACGTATATAATGTTTCGAGAGTACTAACAGTGCTAATAATGGAAGAAAAAAAAATGTTTTGAAATGAATACCTACTTGAAAAAGTTATGTAAAAATATTCTTACCAAGAAGCAAATCTGAAGAACTACTACAGATACTTTTGTAAGACATATTTTGATTGTAAAAAAACAATAGCAAAATGTGAAATATACAAAAGAGGTCAAGTTAAGCATAGGTACCTTATTTGCCATGTAGGCTTCAGCGTTAGTCATCATGAGTCATGACTGATCATTGCAGTCACTTGTGTGATTAACTATGCGATGATTTAATTATACCAGATTAAACGTAAACTAACGCCCCGTTTGTCTAGAGGTTTAAGTAAAGAAGTAAGACAAGAACACGTCAACCTACCACAAAACGTCAAATTTTATCAATTGATATTGATCTCTACTTGTTGGACTTAAAGTTGAATATCAATTCAATGACCTTTAACTTTTTGGAAAGGTTGACCTGCCGTTGTCTGTACCGTGCAATGATTTAAGGGTCCTGGGTTCAATCCTCGGGTCGCGCAACAAAATGTTTCAAATTCTCTAACATTGCTCGGGTTTGTAATCACCAACCCACATTTGGCAAACGTGTTGGTACACATTTGTCGTTGCTGTGGTAACTTGAATTAAATGATGGAGGCCTTTGCCCTGCAGTAGGATTACTGACCGTTAATTTACTTTTTTATACGTAAACCATAGACCATACTATGTTTATGACGTAAACTTTAGAAGCTGCCACAGACTACAATTCTTTTAAATGTTGCAATACTCTAAAATGTTTTTAGAGATCCCAGTTTCTTCAATGTAGGTATGTTTATAAAATAAGTTTAATTTAAAAGAAAGAATTTAGATTAGACCAATTCGTTGTAGTTCAGTTGAAAAGTGTTCGCTACGATGGCGAAAGTTTATGAAAGCTCATCTAAATAGAGAGAAATAGTTAGTAGTAAAAAAAAATCTAGATTAATTCTTAAAGATAAATTATCCTGCGTATAAGGAAAACTAAAACAGTACCTAGCAAATTATAATAATTTAATGTAACTCATAAATTAATCTTTGGTGCATGCAAAAACTAGATTTATTAGTTACATCACAGTTACATACGTACGGGTCTACGCATGGCGCGCTGGCGTGTTGACGAACAGAATGGGTTTGAAGCAAGCGCCCGTAGCGTCGTAGTAGCTACGACACTTTCGTAGCGAATGGAAACGTTATCAAAAAGCTTTTATGGAAAATATGTAAGTAATAGCACATGAGTAGATAATGTGGTGATTGTATCATTTGAAGGTTATATGTGATCTACTATTTATCGTTAAAAATACCTACAACCCACTGACTGGACTGTTCTATAATTTATATTATTATTGTCAACATTCAATTATAAACAGAAACATTAAAATCATGCCTGCAATCTAACTAAGTATTTAGTTTTAGTTCATAAAAGACATATTAATAATATTTTACTCGGTGTGTTAAAAAAATATTATTTATCAAACGTAGATAGATATACACTCTACAAAGAATTTTAAAACAGTGTCAAACAAATTAGTAATGATTGTCATTAAATAAGCTGATTCAAATATTATTACATTTTGAAATATATGATTTGTATCATAATTAAATTTTTTTGTTCAAAAGCTTTATAAGTTACACCATTTAACCTTTTAGCATATCAGGCAAATTATTTTGTGAGTTGAATCATCCATATGTATTTAATGAATAAACAAAAATTATAAAAAGCAATCACACAATAAGTAAAGTACATTCAAAGTTAATTTGTATATAACGCGCGAAAGGTAAAACCTCTAAATCCCGGAATTGAAACGCGAAACCCGGGTCAAAACTCCGAACGCCAATAAATTGCAAACAATTGATTCACGACAATCGCTGACATTAAGCGGAAAGTATACAATAATCCTGCGAATGATTATCATGGACGCGGCGGCAAACAGTATCCAGGTGCTCCGATCCTGCCGCTTTAAGGATTTAGTCGAGGATTTGCTTTCAATATTAGCCACCGGCCGCCGAGGGCGGGCTATTCCGTTCCACCGGCACCTTTTTTATTATTTTGTCGCATCGTTTTGGCTCTAAATGGAATCATTCCGCCATCTACATTTTTATTTTTCAATTGCTCTCCGATTAGTGGGATTAGTCGTATCGCTTTTCGATTCTTTGTTCCATTTGGTGGCCCGCGGACTTGCTTGGCGTTTAACAAATCACATTTTGCGCGTGCAACGCTTGACGTCAGATCTCGATCGTGTTGAGTCTACGACAACATGGTATATTTGCCGTCGCTGTCATTTATCTGTGAGTCAATGCCGAGTTTTTATTATTCGCTGTTTAATTAGGCAACGTAGTGTTTGTTCACAGTTTTGAACGTACTTCGAGCACGTGTGTGTTGGCCGCGACCGCAGGCCCGGGCGTCAGGCGGTTATCTTTATGGCTGCAAACATTAATGTTGTTTTTTATTTTATCAAGGATAGCTTCGCTTGCTGAGGTCTGGGGTATGTACATACGACGCGATATCATATCAACCCTTAGGCGCTATGTTATATTTACTCCGAAATAACAGAAAACATCACATTATCAACATGCATTATACAAATGTGTTACCAAGTTACTTCTTTACCAAAATGTTGTACTACAAGCTTAAGGATGATGATAGCTGTTATTACTAAAGCTTGTGTGGTCTAACATTGGGTGCATATTGATTTGCTTTGAATCTGTTTTTATGATGGCTTTAAATGTGATCGAAAATAATGCAGTTTGCCTGATATTCTTTTCTTACATTTTTGTCACACAAGTTCCCCAAGGAAGTTGAATAATGTCTGTAAAATGTAAATCTTAGAAAATCTCTAGCAAAAACATTTATTTAATCCAGATTAGAACTGTATTCAAGCATATTCCCGGTGGGTGCTGTCGGTATGTCGACTTGTTGAAATTGTATGTGTATTTCCATGGTTTCACACACACGAATGTATTAGGCCTACCTAATCTATCTTTCTATATGCCACCGCTAGGCACAGGTTTTCGACCGCTCGGTATGACGTGAGTTTACGCGAGCATAGCCGCGGGCGATGAGCTCGTTTAAAAATTAATTTGGTGTAAGATTTTTTGAGACTTTGAAATGGATGTAGGGTAATTTTTGTATCAGAAATCATTCCTTAAACGTTAAATGTAGATATAGATGCAAAATTCTAAGCATGGATGGAGAGCAATATAAAATTGCGAACGTTATATATATAACTATGTAAGGTAAATGCTAGTTTGTAAAAATCGGCACGAAACCATCATAATAAAGAACAAATATGACTTCGGAAGAGTGAGGTCTTCACATATTTATATGTATTAAAAAGGAAAGACCTCAGCCAGCAATACTTTATTGTGATAGGTTTTTTACTGAAAAGAAATTAGTAGCTTTTTTATTTAGATTTAAGTCTGGATCTCCATTTCAACACGCAGATGAAGTTTTGTGTGTTAGTCAGTAAAGCAGGATAAAAAAATATACATTCAAAAGACAAGGTCTTAATCGTAACACATGCAGTGGTAGGTACAATTTAGTAAGAGTGCTATCGCCCTCCGACCCTCATTCATACATGTATTAAAGATGCGCACAAACAGGTACGCACTCACCATGTCAATAGTTAACCGAGAGAAGAGGGCTAGGTTTGGGTGGAAAGGATCAAATCGGGATTAGAGGAACGACAACCAATCAAGGGTAACTGGACTGATATACCTACATGAAATAAATAACTTAAAAACCGACAGTGTATTCTCGACCGTATGACTTCGGTGTAGAGTGCAAGATGTTTTGCACTGCGGAGTTTATTGATGTTTTGTTTGGTAGGGAGGCGATGGATGGGGAGAGGGCGATGCAGCCTCCGCAGACAATCTTACAAGTTAATTGTGTTCCGTGCCTCGGGCCTGACTACAAAATAATATCGTGTTCAGTACGGACGGTCTACCTACCATGCTGCTGAATTATTCTCTGGTGGTACTGAAAATGCATAATAATCAATTTTCAAATGCAGATATGTTGTTATGAAAAGCATATTGGTTGTAGCTAGTGATATAAATAAGACTTTAGTCGTGTTTAAGCATATATTACATAACTTAAAAGACGATCCCCTCTGTCAGTATTATTTTTACAGTTAAAAGTAGAGGTTTTTTATTTATCTTGGAATATTTGAAGAAAATTCTACGATTGAAGTAAGAAAAATAGGATTTTACAAAAAAGAAACGAAAGCTTGAAAGAAACAACCAATTTTCAGAAGCTGCTACATAAATAATAAAATCTATCTTTATCAAATCAACAATATTGAAGCAAATGAATGACTATTGTGTAAATTGAAAATGCCATTCTTGAATAAAAATACGACCATTAACAATCATAAAGTTTTCATTCATACCATTATAGTAAATGCAAAAGTGCATCTATCTGACTGTTGACCGAAATAGTGACATGACATTTGGTATAAAGATAGTTTAAGTTCCGTGAAAGGATATAGTTTTCATTTAAGATATTATTATTATCCTTAAAAAGGGGGGTAAAAAGAGTAACTTAACTGATCTTTATGAAATTTTTTATGGAAATAGTTTGAGATCGCGATAATTAGGTACATAATTTAGTTTTTGTCTTTGAAATCATCCCAATCATCAAAGGTTGAAATGGGAATGCAAGTGTGTATGAGCAATCAATATCATCTTAATTTGGTAAACATAATTATAGATAGCGATAGCAACATTTTTTAATATCTCTAAGGAGGAATATATAATCTGGAACTCATATTACCTTAAGTTATATGCAGATTCCCTTGCAGACCGCGTCACGGGCGGAACACTAATTATTTAATAAACCTCTTACCTTCTCAAGTCAATATTACCTACAAAATAACAAACTTGACTTGCACAACAAAACAACGATTCTCTAAAAACTCTAAAATGGCTTTAAATCATTCCAGCAAGTTGGTGGAAGCAACAAAGTGGCATGCAAGTATATTACATATAGTATTCTGCAATAGGGCGGTCGACTTGGGCGGAGAGTGGTGGTAGGGCGGTGGCACTAAATAAATACAACGCGACGAGGATTTATTACAAACAATACTCGACTCATGCAGATACATTTCTTTCCGAGAGCTTACACGTTCTAGGGAATGTAAACGTATAGACTAACTTTATTCCTGAAGTCCCAAACGGAGTCAAGTTTTAGTCTGTTTGCCAGTAAGCAGAGCTTGATCGAAAGTTAATGCGGTGTCTCTTAAAACAATTAATTACGGTCTTAAGGCTACGTATAGTGGTTTAAGTGTAGTAAAATATAGTAAATGATGCTCTAGAAGTGGTTTCGGTATTGTATACCATGCTCAAGAGGATGTTACTCTTTTTCTTCGTGCCGTATGATAATCGTTCAATAACAATCTGATATAAGAGTTTTTCAGCTGCCTATTACAGACCTCAGACCTGACTTGCTTTTACGTCTTCTATCTTGCGACAGAAGACGGGACCAATGACTTATACATATGGCATACCCAAGTCAATTTGGAATTATATCGTCGAACGTGACGTGTTGTGTGGTTCTGCACACTTTAAAAGAATACCACCATCCTTTCTCTTCTTATTGATGATTGAGGAGATGGGCACAGCGTATCCCTCTTCCATTAGCCAAGCTGCGATCGCCAACCCACCAAGTGTGGCGATTAGAGAAAAATTTTCTTTTGTAGGGGTATGTGTCTAGTAGTGGACAGATATAGGCTCGTGATAATGAAATTTATCCGACCTGAAATCAAATCCCTTGATCCTTGCGAGATTAAATTTTAATACAACGTGAAAAAGATTTATTACATTTATTACAAACAATACTTGCCTCATGCAGATTCTTTTCGTAAGCGGATACACAAATTTTATTCTTAAACAGAGTCAGACCTTAGTTAAACTGTTCGCTAGGAAACAGAGCTTTATAGTAAGTTATGCGGCGTTCACTCTCAAAACAATTGATTAGGGTCTCAAGGCAACGTATAGTGGTTGAGTTTTTAACCGTGTAGAAAGAGGAAGATCTCGATTCAACGCTTATTTTATTAATTACTATATAGCTGACCCATCAGACGTTGTCCTGTCTTAACTATGTAGGTATATGGATCTAGAATTGGTTTAATTAATTTAAAAATCAGATACACATTGTTTATTATTTTAATAATTGGTATTGCGACATATTATAACTGACCATGTGAAAAAGACCAGTTTTTTTTTATTTGACCCATCATAAGTTTTTATTGTCAGAAGCGCTAAGGTTACATTAAAATAATTTAATATTTAATTTTGAAAGACTCATCAACACTAGCCTATAAATAGATGTTCAATTATTATTGTGTTTACTGGTTTGAAAATTGTGCACTTACTTCCATTTGCGGGATGGCCTTTCAGGCTAGTTTTACCGAAGTATTATAATGAGTAATGACGCGCGACAGGGGGCAGCGCATCCGCAGTCGGTGATCCGCTCACCTAATGGCCACACGGCTAGTCCGGCCGGTTGGCGGTGTTAGTAGAATGAGCTGAGAATACCTATAGTGGAATGTAACTCAAGCGATGCTACCCATTTGTAATTTTTAGTGTGCTATATTTTGGTATGACGAACAGAGTTTTGCAAGTAAGTAAGCGAAAATTTTGCTGTGTGCTTGCCTGGGAGGCCATTCTTAATTTCTTAATACCCAATATTGCACCTGTTAGCTGCCGGACAGTCATATTATGACTACCTACATTTAAAATTGCTAATTTCTCATGTAAGTGACTATATGGTTTTTTATGAGAAATAAATATTCTTTAACCTTAACCTTAAATATAATTCCGCGCAATTTAATTATTTTCTTTCATAAGAACCTTCTGCTTAGAACAACAAAAAAAAAATGGCAAATTGGTCCAGCCGTTCACGCGTGATGCCGTGACCAAGGGAAATAGGGATTAATTTTTATATAAATAGATAATTTTAAGTCTGCATTAACATTCGGCTGGATAAAAGTCTCTCCAAATTTAATAGGAAGATTTTACCTCAAACGCCACATCAGGGAGGCTGGTTGGCGATGGCTTTGGCCAGAGAGAACTTCTGGTGATACTCATTTCGTTCCTCTTACGATGACAACCACAGTAAAAGAAGGGATGGTGTTTTTACATTTTCCTGCTCGCACTACGCATAACGTTTTACGGGGTTGACCGATTTCGATGTTTTTATTGCTTTGTTTGGATGCTCACATTAAAAGAATAGCATCTACTCTTCGATCTCTATGGGTGTAGTAAGAGGCGACTAAAGGAATACTGACGGGCAACAGCGTCTTCTCTCAACTATTTATCAAACTGCGATCGCTAAGCCTGCCAAGAGTTCTGATTGTGCCAAATTCCTCATTTTTGAGAGGCCTGTGTTCAGCAGCTGCTAGCTTTAAGCTGCCAATCATAATCATCATCATTACCAGCCACTGATATAAATACACAGATAGTGGCAGCTCAAACTTAGTCCCATTTAAATTTGAAATTACAATTCCACGTTACTCACCTGTGCGACATACAACAAAAAATATATGCGCATACGCGTCGAATCGAGGACGTCTTTTTTCGTCAGTTTAAAAATATAATTCCAACAAATTAATCTTACTTGAACTCATGACAATGACACGGTTTTTTATTTCAATGCTCCAACCGATATAGTACCATATATTATATTAATAAATAAAAATTCTCATGTTACAGTATTTGTTACCGATCTTCTCCGAAAGGGCTTCACCGATTCTTACGAAATTTTATGTGTAAGTATATCTAGTAGGTCTGAGAATAGGCCGTGAACTATTTTCATCCCGAAAAAAGGACCCCGTTGGGTTATATCAGATTTCACGCGCAGGAAGTCGCGGGCAAACAGTATAATATAATGCGTAAAGCTAATACATACCAAAAGCGTCAGCTAAACGAAACAATTTATTTAAAACCGTGTTTGGCATCCTTATCGGCCTGTTTCACTTCTGGACATGCCTCTCCAAGAGGAGGGCTTTACAAATTGCCATGCCTAGCATGTGGGTTGGGATCGCAGCTTGGTGGCAAGAAGATGCTGGTGTCCATCTTTGTCTGGCAGTACTTAATTAATAGCCTTTTACGATACCCAACGGAAGAGAAGGGTTGATGCTTTTCTATATGTG
This sequence comes from Anania crocealis, assembly GCA_949315895.1. Classification (NCBI taxonomy): domain Eukaryota; kingdom Metazoa; phylum Arthropoda; class Insecta; order Lepidoptera; family Crambidae; genus Anania; species Anania crocealis. Next base: position 9,100,397 of record OX438856.1, read on the forward strand.
TCATACGGCATCTCGGTACTCATGTTCGCACCTTTTTAAACAAAATAGTCACTATCTCTACCACTATGAGGTACCAATTAGACATTTATGACAAGGCGTCAATAATTTTAATATACTTCTTGATTTATGGGAATAGACAGAGGTTGCCACAACTTCTAGTTCGCTGTATCGTGATCTTTGTTAGCGAAAGTCAAGAGATCGTTTTTGCTTTGGGACAGCAGCGATAAAGTATTCTACTACCTACCGCGACCTTGATATGTGCAATTTGATCGAAACGTCCGGAAGGTAAAACAATAATTACCTTTAAATAATTAAATCGGTTGCACTAAATCCCGTTCATTGTTAAGTTATAACATATTTGTATAACTGTGAATTAGCAGATTAAAAATCGTCAATTTCAACTCTCGACCTATTAATTAAAAACTGATAGCTTTTATCTGCTTTACAATAAGAGTATAAAGACTCTAATTCCACCATTTATGAAAGGTGATATCCAAGGTTCGAGTGGCGAAGAGGGCAGGGCGGGAAAGAAGGGCGGGGGGAGGAGAATGAAGATTTACGAGCGAGGCATAACGAGGGCTAGATGAGGCGTAAAGAAGCCCAATTCTTGTTATTATACGTATACTGAACTAAACTCCTTATAGGCACGACGCGTAATTTTGCGTTTTATGTTGGGTAAAAATTTTCGTAATGAGAATTATGCTGGGGAGGCATATTGTTGTTGTTTGTGAAGGTTTTATCAATTATGTTATTATTCTACAATCAAATCGCAAATGTTAATTAAAGTACGATTCCTTGAATCAAAAAATCGGTAGCTTTAGGCGTGGCTCGACCCTACAACATTCCGTTACCTCTGACTATTGAGCTAACAAGACATTATTTGAAACTACAATTCCTCAAACGTATATTTTTTAAAGCGTAAAGCCTTGAATAAATTCGACGATACACTAAATGTCTACTTAAAGAACAGTTTTAAAAAGACATTATCTGTGACGATGAATCAATCAGTTCCTGTAGTTTGAGTAGGTACGTCAAGCAAGAAAGATTTAATTTGTGGTTACTGGTAGCGTCTACCCGTGGCCACAAATGCTACAAAGAGTTTGAAACGGTGGGATAAACCAAAATATGAGACAAACTTCTTAGCGTTCCATGAATTCACCGTACGGGTGCCGGGTCCATCGTGTGGCAGAAAGAGAAACTCCGAGTAGGTCCCGGGACTTGTGACACGGGTGTAGGTTTAAGGGGCCCCTTTCCGACGTACATCAACACTCACCTTCATTATTCGTGTTTCTCTTCCTGCCCAGCCAAATCTGGTACGAAACTGCTAATGCAGCTTTAGACACTCGCTCTAGTATAGATCTTCTGCAGTTCTGGCCAAGGCAAGGTCTTTCAACAGGTTATAGAGAGATTTTGCTGATATACCTCTCGCTCCTACTTCTACAGCATATAGACTAACTATAACCGTTTTTCGTTAATTCATTGAGGAGATCATAAAATTTGTTTTCTTTCATTGCGTGCTCTTTAGGTATGTTAGTTTCCCACGGCGTAAGCTTTACAAGTACAATCCATTTTGTAGCACTAGAAAAAAGAAAAATATCCGGTCTGGATGATGAAACACACACATGCTCTGGGATTTTATAGTGCTTTTCATTAAAATAGTCCAGTCAGGAGCTGTACCCAGGATTGAGTAAGACTTGTTCTTAGAATTTGCAGTGGAGCCTTCTTTAATAAAGTTAATTTGTCGTTTATTTGTGGTCAATCCTTTAAATGCTTTAAACATACATAAAATTTTGATTTACATTAACTACATGAGATTTGATGAAAAATTTATTTTTGAATGCTTTTGCATAGAGTCGGCGCTCTTATATATGGATCTAATTAATAGTACTATTAACATATGCTTACTAATATTATAATGCGAAAGGTTGGATGGATATTTGTTCTTCAATAACGCCAAAACTGCGTGCCAAATATCATCCCAATATTTTTTTGGCAGGAATAGCACATAGGCTACTTTTTATTCCGAAAAATGTAAACTTCCTGTATTTTTTTTTATTTCAAAATTCCACGCGTAAAAAGTTGCAAGCAACAGCTAGTATTTTATAAATCCAATAAAACTTAAAGATAGCATTACGCTATTCCTTCCTTTTTTAAATTAAACAGTAACAATTTAGAGCTAAAAACTGAAGCTAAAAGCAAACATGGCGGGTAGTTAGCAGAAGGGTTGCACAGACACGTCACTAATTTATGGATTAAGCACATTTGCAAAACGTAATTTGTATTCATTAAAACAAGCAACGCCGTTACGTGAAATGTTTTTAAATGCACGGTACGTTGCGCCTTGTGAAAATATTACGAGGAAATTAGAAATATGTATTCAGGTATATAAATTCCCGGGACCCCGGGTCCGCCAAAAAAAAGTTTCGAATTTTTGAACATTGCTCGGGTTTGTGATTATTTAACACTTTTCCCTGCAGTGTTATATCATTTTAAGTTTATATTAAATCTGGCTATCACCCGCAACTTAGTGTTTTTACTTTACGACCTAGCGAATTTACAGAAATGTTAATAAAATTTGTTAGAGTCATTTTGAAGAAGTTCGGCAACGAACAGTTTATATCACATACCAGCTTTTTTGTGGAGAAAACCTATGCCCAGCAGTAGAATACGAAATAGCATATTTCCTTCCCAATACCTTTGAAGATATGTGTGCGAAGTTTAATGATTTCCGGTTTAGTAGTTTTTGCGTAAAAGCGTAGCAAACAAACTCACAATCACGTTTATAATATTAGTAGAGATTAGACATACGTCAAGTGCTCCGTATGCGTGTTATTCGATTATATCACGTTCTTGGTTATATCACGCTCTTTATGTACTATTATTTTTATGTAAAAGTACAAATTTAAGAAACGACTGATTCCCCAAAACAACTAACGTTAAAACAACTACAAAAATCATTAAATATTTAGAGTCGGTGACAAGCAAATTGACGATGTTACTATTTTACAGTTACTTTTTTATACTTTTCGAGGGTACGAAATAGCAATAAAAAATGTACTAGTGCCTTTATAATCCCCCTAATTTGTATGTTATAGAAATTCAATTGAGCGTCTTAGATTTGGAACTCTAAAGACAACAAAACCACCCTAGTACGAGGAGAAACTCTATCCGAGCGGCTAAATATCAAATGATCGTATTTCAATATGCGCTATCGCTGCTCGGCGCGCCTCTCGCGACTTTATTGTCCTGTCGTTCAGACACGACAGATCCTAATAGAATTAAATTGGGAGACGCGCTGCTCGCAATGTGGAAAATAATAACACGAGCGCTATCTGCGGAGTTTTCACGCGCCGCCGGCAGGGGTCGACACAGTACACACTAATGGAAATCCGGCCAATGATAATCTGTTTTCTACACCATTAATCCTGAACTAAGTCTGAGCACAATCTGCGGCGTCTCCGGAGTGTGCCTCGAGTTTTATGCCCTCGTTAAGGTCCGCAATTTGTGGAGTCGGGCTGTTAAGGAGCTTGGCCTCATTCGCTCCCAAATCCTAATTCCGTGGACTTTCTTAATCTTGCGATATCGAGCTGAAGGTAATTGTTTCAAAATTGTAGCCGGGATAGTGGCGTGCGGCAATCCGAAGTAAATTACGTTGGTACGTACCTACCTAGCTACCAAAGACTGTAGTTTAGTTTATTCGAGAGCGGGTGCACTCCGGCTTTCATTTCGGGAGTTAGGCGGCGGGTTATTGCTTGCATATTGCATGAGGCTAGTATTGTTTTAGTTTTAGGGTAATATCTTCAGGCAACTTTGCATAGCCTTTGCCTGAACGGAAAATTAGATATAGAATATTGCCTAATTTAAACTACGGAACAGTAATACTAACTTACTTTAATTGTGGATTTAAATGGTACCGTTACTTTTTAATGTTGGTGACAAATAGTATAAAATATTAATGAAAATAAACCATATTTTTCTATGCTGCAGAGTACACTTTTTTTCAATTTTGAATAATAACAATCTCAATCGTTCGGGTAAAAATCTACGCTTCAAATTGAGAATCTCTTCGTAGGTTGTAAATATACAAAATGTTGTTAGGCTTGATAAATCTTGTCTTAGTTAGTTACTAAGCATCGATTTACAAATTCAATTTGCGATTGTTTTTTTTAAAATATATAGTCAAGAAATTCACTACACTTCCTTCGTGATACCAATCTTCAATAAACATAGCCATTGTTCTTTTATATATGAACCAATACCCTCGGAGTGCGCGAGTCAGCGCCGGTCGCATAATAAAAACGAAAGTAATCATGCAAATTGGTGTTGGAGGAGGAAAGTTGAATTAAAAAGCGGTCTGCTAGCGAGGGGAGGGGGCTATGTGTCTTAATGACCGCAATGGATGAGCCCGTAATCTGCCCTCTAAGAGCAACCTTCTGCCCCGTCGTAGGTACACTATTTGGCTGTTTAGTACCTACCTACCTATAGCTAGGCGATACGACGATACTCAACTGTTTTTAGCTTCCATCTTATTGGAATGTGTTTTTTAATTCTAGTCATTTGTTTTGGTGTACACGGCAGCGTATTGGGACCTTTTTGCTTCGCTCGTTGACTCTTCGGCCAGATTTTTTAAAATCAAATCCATATTATGAGTATAGGTAGGTATTGCTTATCTGAGTCATCTTGTTCTTTTTTTCTATTCTTTAAGGATAATCTAGTGTCAGAGCCTCCCAAAGACACCGACCTCTGACATGACTAGTTCTTACGAATTCCATCTTCAAAAACGGCAAGGACCATCTTCTCAACGCGCCTTCTGAAGCACGACTATAACCACACCTCTTCCGAACCCGAATCAGTTAAGAATATATCGTTTTCTACACTGAAACATCGAGAATCAAACCTGGGACACTTGCGTAGTCGGGCTACTGCACTACTACATCAACCGGGTCACCCCTATCTCAATTAGTACCTAACTTAGTAAGAAGCTACTTAGAGACATTAAATGCTAATGACAGCGACGAGACACAGTACACGGAAGAGAAACAGTATAACGTATTGATGCGCCCACAGAATATGGAAATAGTTTAGAAAGGCTATCATGGGCCATTCGTATGAGAACCGAAGTCGCCACAAGCGCCGTACTACCTACTACTTGTGCACATAATAAACACAAGCTTTCGCACCCATACACGAGTTCAAAGAACGCCAATCGAGCAAATTCTTTTGACGTTAAAAGTGCTTACTTACATGTTTGGGCAGAAATATAAGCTTTTGCTCATAACCTCTGTGGCGCGAATGCCCCGCCTTTATAACCTTTTTCGGAATTCTGTGGATGCGATATTGAGAAAATAACGCATATAAGAGAGTCCTACCGACTGTCATTCTTCGATACCTAATATTATAAAGTGGAAAGATTTGTTTTTTTGCATGTTTGAAGAGAATAAACTTAAAGACTAGTGGACCGATATTTGGTGATGTAGGAGACACAATAACAATAAGGGTGGCAGTTTGTAAATGGGAAACCAATAATTTCTTTATGTTGACGACTTAGATAAAACTTGTTTTTATACAACGTGTTCCCATCCCATAACTCTAGGGTATTAATCAGACCATGGTAAAGAATCTAATTGCATATGAATTATTTTTCAATTATTAATGTTTTTTGATTTAATTTTATTTATAAACATTATTACACATTAAACGCCTCGTTGGTCTAGTGGTTTAAATACCGGGTCATGATCTCGGGGTCCCAGGTTCGATTCCTGGGTCGGGCAATAAAAAAAAAAGTTTCGAATTTTCGAACGTTGCTCGGGTTTGTGATCACCAACCCGCATTTGGCAAGCGTGGTGATTAAGCCAGTACCCATCATTGCTAAGGTAACTTGAATTCAATGATGGAGGCCTTTTCCCTGCAGTGGGATGATTATAGGCTGTTACTATAAACATTATAACTCTAAAAAGTCACGACTGTTTATGTAAAACACTCTTACCTTGTTATGAATGAATTTTTGAATGAAAACGATTTACTTGTACTTACCCCACTTATCAATGAAACACTCAAACACGTCAATGTTTTTTTGAAGTTATGCTCTCCCGCTACTTTACTATACTTTATTGTAAGTTTACCAATGTTTCGCAAAACAAAGGATTTTTTAAACTAATTTAACTAAAATTGATGTTATATTCGAAACTATTGGATGTTTGAATCACTGTTCTAGGGCGTTTTATATTATTTTTACCTATAGAATATAACTTTACAGTTATGGGATATCAAAAAACGCACCCTGTATACATACATGTTATTTTTTAATGAATTACAAAGTTTTAAACGTAAATGTTTACGAGGCACTCGTGATTAATGCCAAGTTATGCTGTGAATTCAACGCGCGTATATGTTCCGCGCGTTTCGGACGTTTGTTGAAGACGCTTTACTGTGTTTGACGTATACTGTGGAATAGATAAGAAAGTATCTAATAGGTACATGAAATATCTAAGAATTAAGAAATTTCAAATGACGTCAAAACTACATTGATTAGTACAGTGATGGCAAATATATGACGACAATGATTTTCGACTTTTTTGTAAATATACCTAATTAGGCAGTACGAATTATGTACTATCTCAATTGTAAATATACCTACGTAAGCATAATTTTACAAGAGTTGTAAATTATAATTAATTACGTGTGAACTGTAATAAAACTATTTGTTTTCGGTATAATGCGTTGAGATTGGGGTTTTTACCATTTAGTTACTATCCGTATGAAACTGGCCATTTTACGATGCACTATACGATATTCTTCAGAAAGGAACTACCATTTCCGTTTGTTCAAAAATAATAAAATACGAGTACTTTAGATTTAAAAAATATTGTCTTGTTTAAAAAGTTTTGCAAAAAGTTTGCGAATTAAGGTTAGTTGATTTGGCATCGAATACAAATTGGCAACTAATTGTAGATTTTTCTACCTTTATGGATGGAAAAAAAATAAACCGGGCCTTGTCAAACGAAAAAGCACATTGAAATCGCTCAACCCATATATAATCTATGTGTGGCAAGAGTTACCGTAAAAGAAAAAATGAGATATGCATAAACTATCTCTTTTTTACATGCTTTTTTTAAAAATTGTTAAAGTAAAAAATAATTTGAAATAAATGTCCAAAGTTCATTATTTACATAAAGTTATTACAAAGACTAACTTAGGTTTACTTAAGCTAATAAGTTCCAGAGCAAAAGGTTAAATTCCCAGGCGCTACCAATAAAAGCCAGGTCAGCAATAACCGCGCACGCAACAAGGCACGACGCGACATCATCAAATCAACATTTGCAGATTCACGAAGCTTTCCCCGGAGATTTAGAGGTGGAAGGAAAATAAAAAAGTTCGTAGAGGAATCCCGGTTGATCCCTGTTGCCTTTATGGTAATGCTCGGATGCGTGTATTCGACTATTCAATTTATATTTTTTTCCCTTCGCCTTATTTCTTTCTCCGAAATTATCTATCCTTCGAATTTCGTTTCGCACTATATTGTGTTGGAGATTCGATGTTTGCGAATAAGGTACGACTTTGGTTGAAAATATCACAGATAACCGCGGATTGGCTTTGTTTGAGACTTCAAAGGAGTTTTGTTTCGTCGGCAATATTATGTGTACGAAATCGCTTGGGCGCTCGGCGAACTTACAATATGGCGTTTGTTCGAATTTTGTTTAGTTTTGCGGAGTGATTGAATGCCTTTGGACACATTCACTTTATTTAAATACGTCTTGATGTAACTAACAACTTGTCGCGACTATTTGAGATAACAATAACAAAGTAAAAGAACTGTAAAAGTTCAATTTTAGGAGAAAACTTCATATGGCTTTTAGGGATTATATAATTTCAGTTTATATATTTTTTTAAAAGAATGTCTATTGGTCTTCTCGTTTCAGTATCGGACCAAGATCTCGAGGTCTGGGTTCGATTCCAGGCAACAAGAGTTTAGAATTTTTAACATTACTTTGGTTTGTGATCACCAACCCGCATTTAATGAGCGTGGTGATTATGCCTGCACCCATCATTGCTGTGGTTTCAGAGAATCCAAGTGAATTCTATCATTGTAGCGTTTGCAATGCAGTGGGTTGATTATAGGCCAATACCTTATAATAACATTATTTTTATATATAAAAGAAAGAAAACTTTGAAAAGGGCTGCAACTATTTTTATGATTTTAATGTTTTTGGATTTGTCTTCGTCAGGAATAGGATAGTAAGTAAAAACGTTGAAAATTAAACGTTAAAAAAATATGTAAATGTAAATGTATTCCTTCATTGTCATTTTTTCCAACAATCTGCTAGATGTTTATATACGGGAAATTTTACATACTGTGTTCCCATGGCAAAAAAATTATATGATTAATTTCTACAACTATAAATATTTCTAAAACTCCACTCACCACTATACAATGGCAACAAGTCTAAAAGAGCTGTATCGTTATCAATAAATCTCTGTGAAAAACAAATTACTTAATAAAACACTTGACGTTTTAGAGGAAAGCGCCCCACAAGGCATGTTCAAATTTAACATCGTTCCTGCCTCATGGACTCATGAATAAATCATAAGAAGTAAACACGCCCCGCGCCTTTATAATTCTACATAATACATTAAAACGCCGTACAGATTGCCTTCTACTTTAATAATATGAACTTAATGGGTATTAACATATGGAACGTTATGCGAACATATAACTGCGTATAGTCAAACAACCCTTATAGCGGTGGACGTAAAGCCTCATTCGGAATCACTCGAGCGAAATTAACTGAACACGGTTGACCGTATGTAGAACATACATAGATAATGTAATGTACATAATAAAATATAACTCTGCTCTGAGAGCTACATTACCTAGTTAGCGGGTAGAGCCTCTTAGATTTTAATTACATAAATACATTAACTTTACTCTTAATTAATGATTGTTACCTTGTGTAGGTATTAATAAGTCTGTTTTACCTTTTAATATTATGAAACAACTAAACGCAGTTGAAAGAAAATCATTGTGCTATATTTCCAAAAAACTTTTACGACAAGACCTTTTAAAAGACTTTTTCAAATGAGTTTTCTTTTGAAGCTTTAAATCAAAATACTTTATTCATAACAATATCATCATTATCTGTTTTTCAACGATACACATAAGGTTATAAGAATCACACCTTACAGTCGGTATATGTATAGGAAAAAGACTCTATTTTCTGTATGCCTAAACCTTGACTTAGTAGTCAAAATCGCCTATACCCTAAACTTAACTTTGAATTGCACTTTGAACCATTTTTGGGGTTTCGTAGTCTAGACAAGGAACGTTTGTTATAATTTAAGTACTTTTGACGACCGCCGTGGTCGAGTGTCTTAGACTACCGGTTTTCAAGGGATGAGGTCCCGCGTTCCATTCCCTAACAGATCGATGTCGAAAACCACTACTCTACAGGGTGTTAGCTAAAGGGTATAGCAAACCGAAACTAGTCTATGTTAACAAATGTATATAAATAATATAGTGAAGTCAGAAATTTGGTATCATCATTTATATTTTTTCATTTTCATAGAAATCAAAATTTTTAGATTCCGATTTGAATGTAAATATTTTTTTCAGAAATGATGTTATCGAACTTCTGACTTCACCATAGTATTTATATGCGACTGTTACATAGGCTCTTTCAGCTTGTTAAAACATTTACCTAACATCCTGTATATTTTCTGGGGTATTGTACCTACCTTCGTGGTGTCTAATTTACGAAAAATAAGAGAATTAATTTCAGATATTATCCACGTTTATTTATTTATACGCTGACAAAAATCGGGTAACCCATTACTTAAAAAAATTTTATTAGTTGAATTTTGAACTAGGTATATATCACAGTTGATTTTGTAAAAAATAACACAGCACAGCATCTGCATTTTTGCCTGAAATACAACAAAAGCGAATCACAAACGGCTGACGGTGCTTTATCAATCGAACGTAAAAGTTACCTCACCACTGCAGCCGTGGAATAGTTCAGGTATGATTTTAATTTAGTATTCAGGAACGTTGAATGTGGACGTGGGGCTAATCCTGAATAATGGTGCGATCCATCTTCGCTCTCCGCACGGAATTGAGAGCGCTGCAGGTGGCCGGGTCCAGTCATAAACGGTCCGATGATACTCAATAACAATGGGCTAAAGGAAGTCATTAATACACTTGATAACTGATAAACAAGGCATTTCTGCTCCTTTCCATTATGCAAATCGCTTTTATTGCAGACTTAATTAGACACCTATCGTTTTTAAAGTTTCGGACCGAAAATCATCTCAGAAACGCGCGGTATTGAGTTGAAAACATTACTTACTCAGGTCTGCATTCTTTTGAAGCTGTCAATAAATCCAACTTTTAAAAGGCAGTTTATTCCGCAAACAAAAAGTCTGACACTGCCAAAGAAGACGAGCAGCAGCGGTCGTGACTAAAGGAGTACCTACTGCCAGTAGAAAGGTAATGGAAAAATTCTCCTTTTGGAGAGAGTTGGACTGATATAGGCTGAATAAAGCTGAACATGCCGCAGGTTATCAGATAAAATGGTACAAACTTTAATCAACCAACCAAATTAGTAGGTGTGGAAGCACAGCCGAACGCCGCTGCTGGCGGTTCCCGTGGCCAGGAACGCAAGCCAGATTCGTAAATAAATACTTTGACTTTGACTATTTTGACTTTGACCTTAAATGCTTGTTGTGTCCTAGATTCACTAGAAGATTGACGTGTTCTTGGTAACTTGAGTAATCTCGCAAAATGTGTTTTATATATTGTTTGTTAATTGAATTACTTATATAAATTAATCGTGCTTTCATAATTTGAATAGGATGTCTGTAAAAAAATACAAATACAAAAAAAATACAAGTTCACGCTTTGTATGATTCGTTCTTGCAGACGCTTTTTGTCAGTGTAGACCTTAGGATTACAATCATCATCAGCTCATCTCATATTTCGTCCTTCTTCATCCTTTCGTCGCCTTTTGAAAAACCATAGGAAGAGAAGAGTTGTTGGTATTCTATTTTGGGCCCGCACCACATAGTTTTGGATTATATCTGAACTAAATTTCTAAACTAAACTCAACTGAAGCAGAATAAAAATTTAAAAATCGAACTTAACCTCCATAAATTGTGAATATGACCTGACGGCACTGATTCTGGAAACGACCCCGGAGAACCTTTTAAACATATCGAGAGTTTCAGTGCAACGATACAGCGGGTTGTTTACAGAGGGGGGCTTAGGGGCCCGGGCTCCGGGCAGCGGGGGTGAGCAGGGGGCAAGATGGCGCCGTCGCCAAGGCAACGCTGCACTCGCTTCCTTGATCGACCGTCGCAGCCTCCCTCTCCGACTAGCTTCATTTATATATTGTATTGCATTTGTGAACCGACTTCCATGTTTCATGACGCTCGAAGTTCTTAGACAGGGATGCGTTTATGGCCGCCAATTTTCCTTTTATAGTGAGATTCAGATAACTTTTTAAGGAGGTTCGTTAACTTTCAAAAACGCTAATAGATATATACAAATAGATTGCAACTTTAGTTGTAAGCGGGTAAGTCCAATTTATTGTAATTTATTTAAAAAAATGATTACTCGTAACATTAACTCAAAACTAATGGTAGATAACCGAGTCAGCAGCAGTACAAGTTGCTAAATTTTTTTGTAACATGCCAAATTAACATGGTTGTTTGCTTGCCCCGTTGGTCTAGCTAGTGGTTTAAATACCGGACCAAAATCTCGGGGTCCCGGGTTCGATCCCCGGGTCGGGCAACCAAAAGTTTCGAATTTTCGAACATTGCTCGGGTTTGCGATCACCAACCCGCATTTGGCAAGCGTGGTGATTATGCCTGTACCCATCCTTGCTGTGGTAACATGAATTCAATGATGGAGGCCTTTGCCCTGCAGTGGGATGATTATAGGCTGTTACTTACTTACTTACTTGCTTGCTTGTAAAATATGTCTTAAGAAGAAGTAACCAATTGTTCTATAACATGATAATAAAGTGAAAATCAAACTTCTTAAATAAAAAAACTGACTGCCTAACGTGGGACTCAAACCATTAACCATTATTTGTGTCGTCGAGTTTCTTCAAGGCTCTTTGCTACGCGTTTCGTTGTTTTAATTGATCCTTCACACGAAAGAATTATTTTTACAGATATTGAACACAATCAAACAATGTAACACACGGTTTTTTTATTGCACTTACGTGCCGTATTTGACGACCTCACTGGCGAAGTGGCGTTACACACCGTTTTTCAATCTGTCGCCTGCTCAGAGGTCTCGAGTTCAATTCCTGGACTGGTCTATGCAGAAAAAAATGTTTTTCTACATTTTCTCGGGTCTGGGTGTTTGTGGTACCTTCTGATTTCCACAATACCAGTGCTTTAAATAGTTACTTTGGGATCAGAACAATGTAAGTATGTGTAGTCCACATTTATTTATTCAACTATTTATTATTCGCAAGGTTTTTATCATAACACTTGCAACTAAAGTCTTCAGTCAGTAGGTAAAGTAACAATTATTGTTGCTATTATAGCATATTAACATTTTACCTATTTATCGGTATTTAAGAATTTTTTTGTTATTAAACCAATATTAATCAATCCGCACGGATGGATTGACCATCCCGGACATATTTTGTGATATTTATCTAAAGTAAGTGCTTCGGGAAGGATTCCGTTAAAAATACGTTCAAAATTGGTCCCAACTGATTAGTAATCAAATCTAAGTAGTACTTGCACTGCAGCACTGGGGCCCGCCCACGAGGTGTTATCATCCCACAGCGCAGTGGGACACGTTGTATAAGCTTCCTTTACTGACGTCTTATAACGTACAATAAAGCCTCTTTCAATCACGTAACATAGTTTCAATAAGTCCGATCGCACTCGATTTGTAAATAACGTTCAAGAGCTCCTTACCGTGATCAGTTAGGTCGCGTAATCCAGTGGCCGGCTGCTGCGAGCAATAAAAAAGAGTTATAGTTAAGAAGAAAAGGAAAGTCCTATGTCTCCGGACCGCTCGGCGCCGTTAGTTAAGGATCAAGGGCTCAGCGCTCGCCGGGCGATAATCATAATTTTTACTTACAACCAAGAGTAGCCGGCATTAGGTGCGGGCGCGCGACAAATCTTTCCTAACTGCGGCAACTTCGCGACTCCACTACAGCGATCTCTGCCCGCCGTATATTTTGCGAGTACAGGTGATTTGGATGCGATTGCAACTTCGAGATCTTGCCGTTGGTTTTCGGGAATGGAATTCTATTTTTGAATGTTCTGTTTAGATTTTTGTAATACTCGTAGATATTTTTAAGAAACATACATAAACGGTAAACGGTTTTTTATTGTTTACATAGGTATTTGTTTTATCATACATTGTAAATTTGTTATATGCTGGGTCAAACTTTTAGTTCTGTAAAGTCAGGAGTAGAGTGGGGTGCTCATGTTAGGTCTCTGTCTGGAAGACTTAGTTCTGCTGCTTATGCTGTGTGAAGGATAAGACAGTTGACTGATGTTGGAACGGCAAGATTAGTATATTTTAGCTACTTTCACAGTATAATGTCATACGGAATTCTGTTATGGGGCTCAGCAGCAGATATTGAGTCTATTTTTATGCAGCGAAAACGTGCTGTGCGGGCTATTTATGGCCTTCGAACCCGTGACTCTCTAAGAGAGCTATTCAAAGAGATCGACATACTTACAGTTACTTCTCAATACATTTTCGAAAACATTATGTACGTCTATAAGAACACATAAATATGTGGTAAGAACCTAGAGTTATTTGTCAAAAATAGTGACATACACAATTTCAATACCCGAAATAAGGATAAACTTGCCGTTCCAGGATTCAGACTGCGAAAAGTGGATAATTCGTTCATGGAAAATTCTATTCGTATTTTCTATAAATTACCACTGTCAATTGCTGAACTCCCAGTACATAAACTCAAATCATATATCAAAGTAATTTTAATGAAAAAGGGCTATTATAGTATTAATGATTATATAAATGATAGGAACGTGTTGCTTTAAATTGTCCCAGCTCGCACTGGCATATATCTTATGTAACCATATTTATTTGAAAGAGGCTGACAATAGTGACCGAGTTTCTTGCGCTGCTTCTTCTCGGCACTAGTCCACATTTGTCTCGAAGCAGTGGTAGGTTTTAATATTGGGACGTGTAAAAGCGCCTCCAGGGGCCTATTTGCAGAAATAAAACAGATTTTACTGATTTTAGGTAACACTGAAAATGTTTAGAAAATGAAAATCTGCTTAATGTAGAAAGTTGCCAATACTTTTATTGATTTTCGAAGTAATCTCCGTTCCTACACATCGTCGCATTCGATGGAACCACTGAGAAAAGCAGTGGGCCCATTCTTCCTTAGGGGTCTTTTCTATGGCATTTTCGTACGCTTTCACCGCATCTTCAGGGCTCGTAAAGCGAATACCTTGAATTTTATCTTTAATTCTTGGGAATATATGAAAGTCGCAGGGCGCCAGGTCAGGACTGTATGGCGGATGACTCACTATCTCGACACCTGCCATAGTCAAATATTCAACAGAAGCATTGTCGTGGTGAAGGAGGAACCTGCTTCGAGGGCGCTGCTGTCGAATTTTTTTTCAAGACAACTGGCAAACAGCGATTGATATATCAGTTACTGCAGGTAACCATCTTTCCATCTTCAAGCAAAACAATCTTCATTGAGCTCAATTTGGCTCATGTCAGCATCTTAAACTCGTTAAACCAATTGTAAATAGTAGCACAAGATGGGGCTTCATTAAGAAATGCTAATCGCAGCCTATAATAACTTTGTTGTTGAGTAAGCCCACAATGAAAGTCATAATAAATCATTGACCGAAAATTTTCTCGCGTTAGGTTCATATAATTCACGTGTAACAAGAGTTTTAGATTTGCCGCCAATTCACAAAAACAAATGACAAATGAATGCAATATACTACATTAGGTTACCAAGCAGTTCTAAAATTGAAATTTTAAAAAGTTTTATTAGCAATGTTTCTAACTAGCCAGTTCTAAACACTTTCAGTGTTACCCATGTATCTTAGTAAGTGAGGGTAATCGTTTAATATAATTGTTATCATATAATAATATTATTAATGAAATCATTATTATTTTTTCTCGATTAATTGAATTAATAAAAAAAGTGAAAAGTTTTCACTTTGGTTCCGAACACAGATGTGATATTCCGTTGTACCGATTAATCCGAATAGGCAAGAAAGTAAGTATAAAAGACTTTGGACTTTACCATGAACAATCAAAATAAGCAGTGTAACAAATGACATCGACAGTTGCCTTTCAAATTCAAAACTTCGAAGTTTCGAAGGTTAGAAAGTATGTCTTCGAAAAACCTTTATAAAACCAACTGAAAACAAAATAATGAATAAGTCACCAAAAAGGTAGCACCTGTAAAAAAAGGTAACCTATTTGTTACCCCAATTATAGTTATTAGGTGCGAGAGTCATAGCCAGTCGCGTCACGGCGAGTCCACTGCGTTACGACGATGGGCCCGTGCCCCGTATTGAAGTGTTATTCAGAATATGTGAACATCGCGTACGTGGGTAAAGCTGTAGAGTCGCCTTGTTACTTTTTTGGATTTATTTTTAAAAATGTTAAAGCATCCTACAAAATAACAATTCTGTCCGGTGAAATAAAAATGGTTGCTACTTCGATTACATTTTTTTTTTCTTTTGTGTGTTCAACTTTAGGTATTAAGTACTAAAGTCATAGCCAGTCGCGTCGGCGAGTCCACTGTATTACGACGATGGGCCCGTATTGAAGTGTTATTCAGAATTTGTGAACATCGCGCACGTGGGTGAAGCTGTAGAGTCGCCTAGTTACGTTTACTTTAATTTTTTTTTAAAATGCTGATCCATCCTTCAAAATTACAATTTCGGCAGTTGAAATAAAAACGGTTGCTAGTTTATGAGTACATTTTATGAATGTTTTTTCGTGTGTTACCACTTGAAACAACTTTAGTTGTTAAGTACGAGAATCATAGCCAGTCGCGGCACGGCAAGTCTACTGCGTTACGACGATAGGCATTATTAAGTGTGATATTCAGAATATGTGAATAACACGCATGTGGGTGAAGCTGTAGAGTCGCCTTGTTAAGCTATTTTCTATGTAACTTTTATCCATCTGTTCTGGCCGGTGAAAAAAACGGCTCTCAATTCGATAAGTCATCTTATCAGTCGTGTTACGACGATCGGATTTAAGAGCTATTTTCCAAATTTTAGTTTGAGCTAAACAAAAAACTACCGGTTTTGGTGTATAACGACAAAATAGTGACTATTTTGTCCTCAATTATGTTTTTTGTGTGCCTATATTTTTTATATTTTTTAGCCCGTTAACCCTATTGTTATACCGTCAGAGGTGTAGTTGTATCTTTCTATAATAAAATAGTCCCATTTGTTTAACACATTGCTTTCTTAAAAAGTTTGACTAAATAAAATACACAGACATCTAATCAATAACCTTTTTGTAGCTGAAAATAGGATACAATCTAGCTTTTCCAGGCTTGATTGTATAAAAAAACGACTTCCGCGACTCTACGGCAGTCTAAAGGCCGAGTGCTCAGGGCGCGCTCTGCCGGATTTGTTTTATGCCCACCGAAGGCATCGACTTACCGCGACCGACCGCTCGGCGTCTCCTTAATTTTATTACGGACAGACTCGCCCGTTCCCCGAGGAAAATATCCTAATTGTGTCTCAGGAAAAACCGACCTGGGAACTGGAAATACCTATTTTGTTCCGCAACCCGAGCCCGCAAGGTGCGTCTTATAAGAACAAGAGTTATAGCTCTACTTTTGACGTAAATATAAGCTTCGCAGTCCATATATCTCGGGGCACAGGTTGTTTGGCCAAGTAAGAGTATGAACAGAGGTATGCGATAACACAATTGTTTCTTAATTTAATCAAGTTATTTTACCACTTCTTATCTTAAATGATATTAGATTACTGCAATATCTTAAATATGGTGTCGTATGTGGTGCCGGCACATTAATTAATACCACCCCCTTTCTTCCTATGGGTGTCGTAATAACCGACTAAATAAGACCTGCTAGAAGAAAACGGGAAGCAGAGTCTTCTCCTTACTTACTTACTCGCCAAACTGCTATTGCTAACCCACTTGCCAACCGTGGCGATTATGGCAAAAACCTTTGGAGAGGCTCGTATCCATCAGTGGACTAATTCAGGCTGGTGATGATGATCTTAAATGTCATAAAGTGGCTTTGTAACCAAAAGGGTTCAGTAGGTATTATTTTATCAATCAGAACACCTTGAGATAAAATTTAGGAAAACACAAGTAGCTTATGAATACAACAGCGACATAAATCAGAAATTATTTTTATGTATTCTGAGATTAGGACAAATTAGTTGAGTGGAATTTTTTTAGTGATCTTTAATAAGTCAGTATCGAGTTTGGTGGTAAATCAAGTATTTATTATATTGTACAAGATAAAAGTAAAATCAGAATTGATATGTAACCTAGCAACTAACTTTTTATAACTTAAGATGAAGAGAGTATTTTATACAACAATCTTTTTAACCCATCACAAAAAGAAAGTTAGTTTTGTGAAAAAGTATGTTTGCCGCCGACTTTAAATTTCTTGGGTGTATATAAATATTATTTTAAGAATTATATTGAGGTAAAATAAAAAAAAAATGCTTTGAAGTTTTTTTGGTAGTTTTTTTTAAGTTTATATGATAGCTTCCAATAACTTAGTAACTTACGGCCGGTCCCAATAACGTATCTATCTCCAGTTTTAGCATATCGGAGATAGAAAACAACTTCTGTCTTTGTTTCTCTGGACGGCAAAATCAGAGACAGAAACTGTTTCCTATCTCCGAAATGTCAAAACTGGCGATAGATAGATTATTGGGACCGGCCGTTAGTCTTAGTAAAACTACTTTGTATTTTTAAAGCAATAAAATTGAGAGTTGGACTCGTTCACATCGTAATAGAAGGTACTTTTCGCTAGCGTAAATTAAACTTCACAAGTTTTCATTGATTGATGCTTAGGGCTTGTACCAACTGTAAAAGTTAGAGTAATCTTAACCTACATAATATTGTTTTTAGCTTCGCTGTCCGTCTGTCTGTCCGTCCGTCTGTGACCAGGCTGTGTCTCATGAACCGTGATAGTTAGACAGTTGACATTTTCAGAGATGTTGTATTTCTGTTGCCGCTATAACAAAAAATACTAAAAAGCAGAATAAGAAGAAATAGATAAGCTCCCATAAAACAAATTAGGTTTTTTTTGTTTATTTTTGTTCGATGTCGATAACGGCAGCAGTCTACCTGTTGCCTTTATCAAATCGTTTGAATACATATTCACAAAATGTTTAATTATGGATTCATTTAACAAAAATTAGTTTAGGTGCTATACAAAAAACCGTGATTTTTTGCTTTTTTTATAGATAATGGATGATACAGACTTATACTCGCGTACGGAGCACGGATCGCTTCGTACGCGAGTCCAACTCGCAATTGGCTAGTTTTATTTATGTATTTATCTGTATAGCCTCGGCCCTCGACTCATTAGTTGATAGAAACGAGAAACGATGAAGAATATTTCTGTACGTTTCATGCCTATACCGACGTTTCATACACATTTATTACAATTCATCTCAGTATTTATTTACTTATATTATATACTTTATATGATATTTTAAGCAATTAAATTGCAATTAAGTATAACATCATCGCATGCCGGGCGCGGTGCTTGAACCATTTAGCTAAATGGTTGCGAGGAGATGCTGGTTCGAGTCCCACCTGAGACATAATTTTTCAAGTTTAAGTACTAATATTATATTATTAGCTACTAGCGCTCAGCCCACGACTTTGTCTGACTGAATGTAATCGTCGGTTATTTAAGTTACGTAGGTACCTTATGTCGCCTTCCCAATTATATCGTTAGTGATCACTTAACATTTTGGCAACCGTTAATACTAAATTAGAGGTTACTGATTCCCCTTATCATCTATACGGTTTTTTTTACCTAGGTACTTACCTCTTTCTTGAGATTATGTCTAAAGTTCTAAATAAAGACTACTCCTTCCTAGTCTCGAACTCTACACACCACAAAATTAATCTTGGTAAACCGGTTAAGAAGTTATTGCTTCTTCATATAAACATATACAATCCCTTTTCACTCCTATAATCATAAAATTTAAATGTATTGAGTAATCATATGTTTATAATATTCATGAAGATTGTAGGTCCAAATGATACAAAGTCTATCGTTGAATCATTATTCTTTATTGACAAAATATGATGTCTGCTCTTATATACTATAACAATACGTAACGGGAAAGGCTAGCGTGACTATTCTCAAGGAAGTAGTTCGTATTTTGTTAATATCACATTCCATTAGTGTACGTGATAGAATTTATCATCAACATATCATAAAATTTCCTAGATAAAACTACATATGTCCTTTTCTGAATCTTCATTCATACCAGGTTTCAAATTCGAACCCGATTTTTCACCTATTAATAGATGATATCAGGGATAACAACTATCCTATGAGAATTTACACGAACACTTAAAATTGTGAAAGATTAAGTGTCGGGCAGGAGTATATAAGTAGGTAGGTATCTAAAACCGCCTTTGATACGACAGAAGAAGAAGATCTCGCTTACATTTTATTTTTATTTAGGTACGAGACGTTTTGATCTTTAGTTTATAGCAACCCCTGATTACAAATAAAAAAAATGACTTATATTTTATTTTTGCACACAACATATTTATAGACACCTGATTCATCTTTCCACATATTTAGGGTAAGAAATAGAAAATCGTGACTATTTTAACTCAACATTAAACAATAAAAAACAACGAATGCATAATTATGGATTTTTAAATTATCTGACGGCTACTGTACTCTTCGAAAGCTTAGGAGGTTTTTAAAGTAGTGTCGGTAGTACTAGTAAGTAGTACCTAAGGTAGTACCTACTTAAAATTATGTTAAGAATACCGGGTATTTCTTTCATTTCGATGAAACTTAAAAAAAGTGTAATTGCTTTGCCATCTAGTGACGAGTAGTCAAAACTTTTAATAGAACGCCATCTCGTAGCAGCTAAAATCACTTCTATGACAAGAAATAAGCAAGTCAATAGATGGCGCAAGGTAAATTCTTGAATAGTGTCAAATGCTTCATTCATTCACTAACTGTCAAGATGTATGCCTGCTATCTCTCTCTAGATTCGTCTGTCTCTTTCTATATGGATGGGCAAGTGAGCAAATAATTACATGTTTATTATCGACATTTATAAAAATAATTGCTAAGCACAAAAAGTAAAAAATATTTATTTATGTAAAATAATTAAGTAACAAACCTAATAAAATGTATTTCGAAGCGCACTGTTTGGTATAACACTTATAAATAGTATTTTTTTTATCAGTGAATGGGGTTGGTGCTACCGCTACTCAAAATATATTACTAAAACACAAAGATCGTTAAGTGATAAAATACCAAACTCTCAATTTTGAACTCTTCCAATCTCTGATTTAAATGTAAAAATAGGTCCTCTAGCAATTTCGTCCCTCTTGGGTTCTGTTATTTAGTCTGGAAATGTTTTGTCATCTGGTCTTATTGTTACAATTAAGTAAACTTAATCTATACTTAATTTTTTTTAATAATATTATAAAGTTGAGGAGTTTGTTTGTTTGTTTGTTTGAACGCGCTAATCTCAGGAAGTACTGGACCGATTTGAAAAATTATTTTTGTGTTGGATAGTCCATTTATCAAGGAAGGCTTTAAGCTACATAACATTACACTGCGACCAATAGGAGCGAAGCATGAGTGAAAAATGTTGCAAAAATAATCGCGATCATAATAACGGAAATTGACGCGGACGAAGTTGCGGGGAACAGCTAGTGCAATAAATAAATGATGACTGTGTTCTAACAAAGGGCTAAATATTTGCTTAATTTGTTCACAAAAAATATTTATCTAGGTATATTGTCATCGAAATTAGCAGTTGTTTTTACGCAGGTCATGAATTAAAATCTGTATTCTTAACTTGTTTTTTACTTTGAAAGATTTTGATTTGAGAAAATTCCAATCTTGCAAAATTGTATTTATCGATATATATTGTCGATAACACCACACTTTGATAGTCTGTTTGTTCACTTTGTTTTTGCTTTGTATTCGGTCGAAACGTCGCAAACTTCATTCATTATCTAATTCATTCATTCAATTTCATTCATCAGTCAAGTCAGTCAGTCAGCACCTGTCAGCACAGTGACTTGACATTTGTTGTATAAAGCTACATCGCATTAGATTACAAGTTAAATAAATTGTCGGTAGTTGTTTCGATTTTAACGTGTTGATAATTGAAGTCAGACAAAACGGAATAAATCTACAAGACTGTTGTGCCGATTGAGGCAGCCATGGCGAACGCGCTAGGTGTTTGTCTTCTTACCATCGCTCTCTTTTGTTGTACAAGTAAGTAAACACCGTTCGGTATTTCATTGTCAAAATCTATCTAACAAAAGAAAATATTAATAAAGACTTCCATCTAATAATGTTTTACAAGCTACCTACTAGACACATACATTTTGAATCAACAGCAATGAATAAATTCCTGTTATCCAAAATGTATTCACTACTTTTGCTGAAATGTCATAATTAAATTAACAATGTTAGTTAACTTGCCTTCTAGCTACTGAGTACGTTGGCTCAATAAAACTGATAAACAATAATAGTAATATAACACCCAAATGCAGGAAATATGATCAATCCATTGCTGACCATGACTAACAGGGTGTGATATCATAAATTTGTAATTGTATTCAGGTCATATTATTAGCAAACATTTATATTGTGTATGATTTTGCATACATGCAAAACACATGCAAAGACACTTTTAAAACAGCTGTAACACGTTGTCATTGAGCAAAACTTATGTTCAAAGAAATAACAAATTTAATTGTAATTGCTATTGTTAATCTGGTTTTTGTTCACGTGGTACCCTCATTATGTATTGTTGTGTAAATATTCTAGAATTATTTTTTTAGATAGGACTTTACTTGCCTTTATTTCCTAGGTAGGTACATAAGTTTAACTTATTCAAAGACTCCGAGGTTATAAGAGATTAATAACAGTATAACGTCTACTGTGTCGACTTCTGTGTCCTGTAATGTGTTAATAACATATATGTTTGTAAACTTGTCGACATTATATTCATTATATGGAGAGTGATTTAATTTTGAGAGAGAAACTTATGTTTCTTGCTTCTTCTTAATCCCTCAACCCCCAGGAGGCACTTGGGTGCCACAATAACAATTGATTTCAATTGTGTCTGGAATAACTCACGATCAAGGGATTAATGTGATTATCACATTACAATAATTGTTCTTGATTGTACTGAAGCAGCAATAGGGATATATAAGATATACATTTTATACCAAATGGAGCCTACTCAAATAAACAAAAACCAATTTTATTGAACACCTGTAAAGACGTTCACCTAGCTCAATCTATAGTCAGTCACACCTGCATAGACCATACAAACTATCATTAATACTTTTAATGGTGGTAATCGTTATTCTAACATGTTTTCGTATAACCAAAAAAAACTTATTCAAGCACTTTTATTTGAAAATAATAAAAGTTTTCATTAAAATGGCTGTTGTTTATGAAATTGTGATAAATATAATTTAATCATGTCGAGCAAGTTACTGACACTATGACACTGATTGAGGTCAATCTAAGCTGAACAATAAACAGTCATTGACATCATCTTTATTTTGATTGTGAATTATCATTTACTTGTTTTATTAACGATTTAAAACCACTTATAGTTTATTCTTGTTACAAATACATATTATATATTTCTATGATTAGTAAATAGAGTTTAACAATCAGTGCGGTTCAATGGTAGTAAATACTGCTTCTGAATCATGGATAATGAGTTCGACTCTGATTTGTGTGCATGAACAAGTCTGTTAAGTATCTGTCTTGGTATTTTCTTTATTATTTAAGTAGGTATACATACATGAAAATTATATAAAAAGTTTATTGATTGTCTAGTACTTACCTTATTTTTGTACTAATTGATAAGCTTAGTAGTAGCTCATTTTGGTACTTATTGATTATGTGTAGCCCATTGTGGCATGACTTTAAAAGAAATAATCCCTGTAAGAGGGAACTTCGCCAAGCAGTAAGCAGTAAAATTTGTTTTCGTATTGTTTACAGATTTGTCGTTTGCTCGACAAGTACCAAAGGAATGTGCTAAAGGTCCTTCATATTGGTGCCAGAATCTTAAGTAAGTATTACAAGTTCAACAATTATAAATAAGATTTTGTTTAGAACTTATTTTAATGTTTCAATTTAAAAGTATAAGTCGGCGCCTGGCTAGTTTACTGTTAGTCTGATAAACCATAAAAAATATTGAGCACAATTCTATCATTGAAATGAAATTCACGGATTTAAGTTGCGTTTATTATGATTTTCTATTATATTTTAATTTATCCTGACTTTTCAAACACTTCTGCATTCATGGTCACATTGTTAAATGTATAAAATTTTTTGCATATAACGATTTAAAGAGCGTAAATCCATGACCATGAAAGTTAAAACTTTAAAAGTACCTTTATAAAAAAATATACTGTGGCCTGCACATCAGGCCATATAAAATATGCTTGTTGCAAATACTACCATATCAACCATGATAAGATGCCTCGATGTATAGCCCAATGTGTTATCGTTTGTACCTACTGTAGTGACCGGAAATCGAATCCATAATATTTTACTTTCGGAATACTGCTATCTACGTATAACATGCTAACGAGATTTTATGTTTTCTTCATCTTATCATCAATTTATACCCAAGTATGAACGGGTGTTAGTCTAGGCCAAGAGCACGAGGTCCCGGGTTCGATCTTCGGGTAGGACAACAAAAAGTTTCGAATTGCGAACAATGCTTGAGTTTGTGATCACCAACCCGCATTTGGCAAGCGTGATGATTAAGTATGCCTATTGATGTGGTAACTAGAATTGAATGATGGACGTCTTTGCCCTGCGGTGTGTTGCCCGTTACTATGCACTATGCATTTATTATGAATGAATACATGTGGACAACATGACATACACTGTCCTGATCCCAATTTGAATAACTATTTAAAGCATTCGTATTTTGGAAACCAGAAACAACGAAGGTACCACATCACCCAGACCCGAGAAAATGTAGAAAAACACATTTTTTCTACATTGACCCGTCCGGGAATCGAACCCGGGACCTCGGAGCAGGCGACACCTGGAAAACCGGTGTGTACGTCACTCTGCCACGGAGGTCGTCATATGACATATATTTGTCACTCAAACTGGCGATTGTTTAATAATAACGCTAACTGACTGATTGTGACTCAGGCAAGGGGCCGACTGCGGGGCCGTGGGTCACTGCATCGGAACAGTCTGGGAGGCTCATAAACAAGACGTGAGAAGCAATGAGGTGTCAGATAAGTTCGTCAAGCTATTCCGACAACTGAAGGATGTAAAAGAACTCATTAATGAGGTAAGAATGACATAAAAAAACCTTTTTTCTGCACGATTTGATCCAAATTTAAAAAATATTATATAATGAATATGATCTGCGCTGGCGACGTTCTTTGTAGTTTGTGGGACTATACACATTTATAATGTATGGTTCTCGAAAAGTATGATAAAAGAAAACTGGTTTATTTTTTATTGAAATCTAACTAACTAAGACTTAACAGAACTTATCCGAGACAAAATAGGCAACCCTACATAAGTTTTTTTTTTAATAAAAACTAGCAGCCCCGACCGACGCGACGTTCCGTCTAACGTTATTACGCAATACCAATAGGAATACAGAATACGCAAGGCCAATAGGACTAAAATAAATATTAAAAAAAACTTATTACCAAATTGATTTTGCTGTTCTTGAGTGCGATTAGCAAAATATTTTAATTTTTTATTAGTGTTTTCATACTTCGATATTACAAACAATCCAGACATGGTAGTTACTGATAATTAAAAACATACGAAGTCTTACAAAGGATTGCACGATTTAGCAGTTTGCTTTAGCAGTGTCGGTTATGTAGGTATGTAGTTCAGTTGTATAATGACAACCGGCATAACAAGTATCTGTATAATACGATATGTATTAGATTTTACGTGCTATAAGCAATTATAGACTAGTATTCAGTATTCTAGTAATGCTCCAGATTTTTCATTTATGAACGGTAAAATAAGTAATAATTTGCCCAAGTAACTGAAACCCAAGTACGGAAAAAACTGGATTTCTTTTGTTGAAGAATGTTAAAATGTATGTTACCCTATGTTACCCGTTCTAAAAACCGTTTAAATTGCGTCTAAGGAGACCGTTTGTTTGCTTGCGTTGACGATGACGGTTGCAATAAATTATTTAACTGTAAATAATAATGAATCGCCCAATGTGTTGTTAAACGGATAAATCGAGGATGGCATGACCAATTTTTATTTTTTTAAATATTTTCGTTCAAGCGTTAAAAAGGAAAAAATGCGATAAAGATTTTGACAGCACAAAGTTGGTCGGGCAGGTAGGTATCGTTAAAATTTTAAAGTCATGCAGATTCGTGCCTAAATTTATTAATTCTATGGCAACGGCAGACCTGGGCCAATACGAACATATACATACAATATAATATTTTTACTATAACTCTGATTATGAATCTAAACTACTAACTAATATAGATGAAATTTGCTATGTAAAAATTAATAAAATCATAAATATGTAAAAAGGTTATTTAAAGTTTGTATGGAGAATTAATCATCTATCAACTATCACAGTCATTCCCAAAAAAAATAAATTATCTCTAAGGAAAGCAATAAGTCTGGTAATACGATATGACACGCCGGTAACTCTTAGTCATTGTATGACTATTCTTCAAGAATAACATTGGTTTTTCTTCCATATAACCATATCAAAACTAACTAAAAAATAATGATTCGATTTGGTGCAGTCGAGCGAAAGAATTATGAGCGTAGTAGCATACATTTCGGTGATTCATTTTTATTTATATAGATTTATAATAGATAGCATAAGTGTTAATTGACCCAATTAAAATTTTATTAATTTATTTATACAAACTCTTATTTTCTTATTATAGTCTGAACCTCAAATTGTTTTATAATTAACTTTTAACTCTATATCAAAGGTTTAAACATCAGAATGCCACAGCTAATGTATGTGACGTGGCTTTTATTAACCATAAGAAGATTCCTCTTATTGTTCTTAATGGGTATGGGCAATGGCAGATAATTAATTATTTAACTATTGGCTTACACTGATCATACTCGTACTTGTAATGCCGAGTCTAAGATAGTGATGAATAAAATGTCTTAGGCTATTGCGTACGATTCGCTTTACTGATGGAACTCAAAAGACAAAAAGGTATGACTTTGTATTTGTTACTATCACGGGAAAACTGTATATTGTTACGACATAAGAAGTCCATGCGCTCTTCCAGTCTTTAATCTTTTTCCGTGCCAAATTTGATTCCGATCTGTTCGGCCGCTCTGGCTTGATTGAGTAATAAAAGTCCATTCAAAAACTTATAAAATTAGTAAGACTATATTATTACTAGCTTCTTGCCCGCAGCTTTGCCCGCGTGAACTACACTTAATATCGCGCAAGGTCAAATCTATCTTTGCACTAAATTTTATCAAAATCACTTCCGTAATTTAGGTGTGAATGCGTAACAGACAGTCAGTTACTTTGGCATTTATAATATTACTAATATTATAAACTAACATACCTGAATACCACGCGATAAATCAAAACAAATATTAGGATCTCCTAAATAAATTAACACAAAATGGTTATGTAGTTAGCCTATACATATGCTGTATAAGTAGGAGCGAGAGGTATACCAGCAAAATCTCTCTATAAGCTGTTGAAAGACCTTGGCTTGTCCTGAACTGCAGGAATTTCTATACTAGAACGAGTATCTAAAGCTGCAATAACAGGTTCATACCAGATATGGCTGGGCAGGGAGAGAAACGCGAGTAGTGTAGGTGAGTGTTGATGTTTGTCAAAAAGGGGCCCCTTAAACCTGCACCCGTGTAACAAGTCACGGAATCTACTCGGAGTTTCTCTTTCTACCACACGATGGACCCGGCACCCGCACGGTAAATCCATAGAACGCAAAGAAGTTTGTCTCTATATTATTACAGCCCCCTTTTCAATCACAATTTGTTCCCTAGGAATATTTAGGCAGCCGCGTAGCGTCCGAGTGCCACGATGTGCCGTACGCACCTATCGCCAACGCCTGCAAGGAGAACACGGCCGACCTACAGAAGTACCTCTACCATGTCCTCCTGTCGAACACACCACCCGAGGGCATTTGTGAAATCATCGGCATGTGCAACAACGATAAGCTCGACAACTTCGTCGGTAACAACAATGTAAGTGTTTTAGTATTGCAAAGATACTAGAAAACTGTATTCTTTGGGGGTCACCGGTGCTCAAACTTACTAAGCAGGTTTTTTTTTGCATAAAATGAAGCTGCTGTAAATTGAATTGCATTTATCCTTGCAATGTAATGCATCAAGAACACACGACCTCCTATTTTTACCTTTTTTTAGGGTTCCGTACCCAAAGGGTAAAAACGGGACCCTATTACTAAGACTTCGCTGTCTGTCCGTCTGCCCGTCTGTCCGTCTGTCCGTCTGTCCGTCTATCCATCTGTCCGTCGCTCTGTCACCAGGCTGTATCTCAAGAGCCGCGATAGCTAGACAGTTGAATTTTTCACAAATTATGTATTTCTGTTACCGCAATAACAACAAATACTAAAAACAAAATAAAATAAATATTTAAAGGGGCTCCCATACAACAAACTCGCTTTTTTGGCCTTTTTGGTACGGAACCCTTCGTGCGCGAGCCCGACTCGCACTTCGCCGATTTTTTTAAAGTTATACCTACTAGGTATAGATAATGATTTGATGTACTGGGTGGTGTTACCTTAATAGAAAACCACCACCCTTTTATGTTTAAAATACCCATTTTGTGTTCCCATTTCATATTTTACATTTCGCACTTAGATTTAAATGGCCGGTCTAGATCATGCAACTTGTCTCAGTTGAGTGGAATTTTTGATGCTCGTTTTTATTTTCAGAAGAAGAAGACCGAACCGAAAAAGCAAGCTAACCACAAAAGTAAGTCATTAAAATTAGCATTGTTTATTTTGCGAAGCGGTCATTTCCATAATATTTATTACATGCAGCAGCATCTGCAGCATGCGGCTACCAACATTGGGTACAGTAGCCTGCACGTCATACTATTCACCTTTGTTACAAATTTGCACTTATTTCAACTGTAGTAAGATGCTCCAGTGTGGTACTTATGTGTGGTAATCGTTTACAATATAATAAAAACTGTTCATTAAAGGTCTTTGGTCATTGCTAAATATTCCCAAAAATGTTCTATAAATTAGCTCGGATGGTGCTGAAAATCAAAAACATTGACTAAAGAAAAAGTACACTTGACTACAGTGAAAATCACATAAATAATTTTGTTTAGTTAGTTAGTTAGTTGGACTTAAATTTTCCGCACTTAGCTTTTTGAGTTGATCCTTTGTACGTGATTAAATTTATGTTTTATTCAAACCATCCTAGGTCAGTCCAGAAACTCACTAGGCCTCGTATGTCTTTGAGTGCCTCTTGTATGGACTGCGATTCCTTAAGGATTCTATCCGTTGTGTACTTACGCTTTTACACTGTGCTATCACATGTTCTGGTGTTTCCTCCTCAATCAGACATTCCCTACAAAGAGGGCTATCTGTTATATATAATAATTATGTTTATACTTTGTTTGTTTCTTTAATATTGCAAAAAGTACAAGTACAAATTGTACAAGCAAGTGTTCATTCGGACAAGTTGAGAAAAAAGAGGTTTTTTTCTAAAGCAAAACTTGCTTAAAACGGTTTTAAAACTTTATAATTAAAAAGAGCAAATAAAATAATAACTTTTTTGTTTCCAGTTCAACTGGTCGGCGCATCTCACTGTACCTGGGGGCCTTCCTACTGGTGCAGCAACTTTAGGTAAGAACTATTTTCTTGTATTATGTCGTCTTAGCCTCTGTAATCCATTGCCTAATATTGCTCTAAATCATTTAAGTATAGTTTTTGCATTGGCATGGTTGAAGATCCTAGTTACTCTATTTTTATGAGTTTTTGATTTACAAGCGTCATTATCATAGAAGTTCTTCCTTGATCATGATGAAATCTCAAAAGAACTAACTAATAACAAGATACCAAGTTAGTTTAAATTTGTATACGTAAAGTGCAGTTACTACTACTGATATTGCCATCAAACCTACGGTATGATTATTATTTAAAATTAGTATGTTAATATTATTATGTTATGCAACGCGAAAGCTTAAAAGTAGTAAAATCAAGTAGTCAATATTTATTATACTTCGAACAATGTACGCGTATAACAAACATGCAAACTTTTTATATTACAACGTAAATGTTTAGCCATTTCGAAATATGAATACTCTGCCCGATGAGATATCAAAAATATAATTAAAAAAAAAAATGCTGAATCCGATAAAATTGATTTAGGTTGGTAGGTATGCAGTATTCAGACAAGAATTAATGTAGTGTAAAATTTTTAACTTATACTTTTTTTATTATGTGATGCAAAAATATTGAGTACAATTTACAACCATTTTGTTGCATGTTGTTTTTCATGTCATGTCATTTCATGTGAGTATTTCGTGTAAAAATGCATCTAAAATTGTAAATTGTAGACACGTTCTGCCTGATTATAGGCTTATCACAGTGCTGGCCATTTCCTGTCACTAAATCGTGAATTTGAATAACAGAAGGTCGTCATTGTAAACTATTGTTTTATTTATACACTTACATGCTAAGTGTGAGATAATGTTATCAGAAACCTAGGTATACTGATACAGACTGGGAAGGTAATAAATTATTTTTTAAATATAGAATGAGCAGATGTTATTTATAGGATCTGACTTGACCAAACACGTAACACTGTGTTGCTTTACTGATTAGGAAACGTATTAACGGCAACATAAAGTCAATCAACTTAGTCTTGGACGTCTTCTGAATACATATATATGAACAAATTTACTCATAAGGATGTTCAGGCATATGCGCCGTTATGAAGACATTGCTTTTTGTATAAAATATGATAACACAAAAGAACTTACACAATAATCACTGATGACTTCAACGCGAAAATAAAACGAGTCAGTAGTATCTGTACAAACCCTTACTGTGCCATCCAATAGGATGAAAACTCCCTGAGATCGCAAAAGATTCCTAAAAAGGCCTTCATCACAATGGTAAGAAAAGGCTAGAAGCAGACAAATATCACAACGTTCCACGCAAATTGAATAAACAACAATAAAATATTTTTTGTCTGCACAGTTTTGGCACTCTTATCTCTAGAAGCGGTTCTTTTCAGACATGCTCCATATTGAGGACAGTTATGTTTGATTGAGAAGGAAAAGCGGCAAATAGTTTATATAAAATTAATGCATATAAGCAACTGACAGCCTAATTTTATACGAGGACTAAATAATGATCTAAAATACATAAATGTATGTTCACATGTCATATACCTAAAAATACATTCTAAATTTTTGAATGTCACTTAATATGTATTACAAGCTAAGTATTTTAGATCTACAATGTGGTTGTCCAAGAAACTAAATGACTACCTATTATATTTCTTAACCGATTGTCTATGTAGCGCAAAAATTGTTTAGTCTCACTCCAAGCGAAACAATGATTTGTTGCATAACATAGCCCGCTAGTTCCGAAACAAACCGCCAGACGCGTTAGTATAATAAACCTTAGGCCAGGGATTCTCAACTTTTTCCTATTAATTAAAGGCAAACTAGCTGTTGCTCGCCACTTCGTACGCGATTACTTTTTTCCGGGATAATAAGTAACCTATGTGCCTATCAACTATCCTCGACCATTTGGATCAGCGGTAGTATACGCTGCTTCTGAGCCATGGGTCGCGGGTTCAATCCCCGCACAGTACAAATATTTGTGTGCATTAACATGTCTGTTTGTATTGAGTTGGGTGTTTTCTATGTAATATAAGTATGTATTTACAAAAAAAAAAGTATGTAAGTATGTTTATCGGTTGTCTAGTACCCCATACGACAGGGTACTTAATAGTAGCTTAATTTGGGACTAGATGGCTCTGTGTGGCTCAGTGAGGCATGTCTATGTCTTAAATATCCTTGTGCCAAATTTATCAAGACCTGTTAATCCGGTTTGGGGTGAATAATGTGATTGAGTCACAATAAATATCCAGCCAAATTTACACATTCAAAATATTAGTAAGATATTCTTGCGTACACTAGAAAAACAGACACTGGTCCCTAGACCGACATTTTTCTCTATCTTAGCAACTTTTTCGCGCTTAAGATTCGTAAAGTTTTTTGTTTTCAACTGTGTCATTTTAATTTTTTTTAAATGTTTTATACTCTGTTCTGGGGAAAAATATTGTAAATGAAATCCCGCAGCATATTTTTTTATCATGATTTGCATTAACTGCATTATTGAGGAAGAAGAGCAAGCAACAGTGTATATAAAATAAAACATCCGAAACTAATTATTATGCGAAGTCAACTATCATGTTGAGATCCATAAAGTTTGGGAACCTGTGTTAAAAGTGGAAGTATCTCAAATTGCAAATCGTCAGTGTGTTAACACGGCCACTTCGGTTTGTTTGCACAATTAACCTTTTTTTGTAATAGAGTTGTATAACGAGAATTCAGATTCGCTTATCGGCGAACTCGGTTCGAAGTAATTTTAATTTTACATTTGTTTCTATTGCTGGTTGTAATTGCAAAACTTATGCATGGCCCCACCTACTGGCAATGAAAACCGGAATATTTTGAGTTTGTGTGTCATCATTTCCAAAAGTATGCCTTTGCGTTGATTAAGTTGTTGCATTCGTCATATTCAATAATAATTAATTGTCAATATACATAAGTGATTTCGTGAATCAGACCTTAAAATCAGTTATTTGTTACCATAGCTAGCTAGTTTTAAATAGTAGTAGTAACTTTTATTCTTAAATAAAAATGAACAACATTTGAAACACGAAAACATACTAATTGTTACACTTGACCGGCCATTTCGTACTTGAAAGTGTCTTTTTATTTTTCCTTACTCGTTGAATGTGATTGTTTTTCAGCTCCAGTATTAGATATGTATCAGAAGTGCTGAGGAGTTTATTAATGTCTGACCAATGAACCAGTTTATCTTAAGTTAGATAGGCATGACTGTAATCAATGAACATATTCTGTTAATGCACTGCACTGTGTGCAGTACCTATTGGCACACCGTTAATAAGCCAAGATGATAACACTTTAATTTAAAAATAAATACATCCTCTTATTTTTCTTACAAAATTATGTTGTTTATAAGCACATTTATCGAGTTACTTGCTGTATATTTGATATGTTTATTCATTTTAATAAGGTTAGTGCTATGTAGGGTCGTAATTATGACGACCTATGAATGGAATTAAAGATTACTATAACTATTTATACACTATTTTGCTGTTTTTTAATTGACAAAAAATATAGATATGTATGTAGGTACCTACTAATTTTGTATGTTGTAGGTACAGAGCAGACTAATTTAGAGGATTTTTTAGTTCGATAGACATAATTTATAGTTTAAAAGAGAAAGATACAGATTGAGATAAAAAAAACGATACGAGTAAATCTTGTAGACAAAACCCTACAGCAAACTTGGTGATTTATTATTAAGTTTGTCTGTTAAATGATTTGGCCATAATCGCCTCCCTTGGCATAAAACCGGCAACATACAGCAAAAAGTTAATATATTTCCCGCGATAAGTGTATTTTCTTGTAAATCTGATATTCGAACGGATCAATGAGCCAAGGTTATTTTATCTACACACTTCATTTGAGACATTGACACGAATTTGCAATACAAACATGTTTGTGTTCTAGCAGATGCGTTTCGCATAATCTAGCTGATATCGACCCTTATGCTATTTATGAAATTACTAATAGGAATAAAAGGGTTAATTAAAATTTTGGGAAATCTAGACTGTTTTTTTTTGAAGAAGTCTAACCAATCATCTTGCCTTTGACGGCTGATTTTCACGAGATCGCGAGATCTAAGATCCCGGTTTCAATTCAATGTAAAAAAAAATACATTTTATAATATTTCCTCTGGCAATGATTGTGGTACCTTCATTGTTTCTAATTTCCACAAAAACAAATCTACTTGTAATAGAATCAAAACAATTTATGTGACATTCATTATGTATAGAAAAAAAACATCTAAATTATTCAACCTCGCAAAAGGTTATTTATTATTATTTATTCGTGGTCACACTGTAGGTAAGTATACTGTTATTTTATCAAAATGGCCCTTATTGCGAAACATTTTAAGACGAAAATTAAACGCCGAAGATGTGTCAGCAGTAAGAGGCGGAGAAACTTTGTATATTAAAGTACTTTTATTGAATATTTGTTATTACAAATTATGCAGTATATATTTATGATAGAAATGGCATCAAATTGGTCTATATATCCTGTTTGAAACATATATTTTTTAAAGACTGAGCTGACAATAGTGACCGACTTTCTTGCGCTGCTTCATTTCGGTATATACATACTACTTGAGCAGTGTTTGGTGAAAATATTGAAACGTCTAAAAGCCTGGGGCCTATTTGCAGAAGAAAAACTGAATTTACTGATTTATAAACTGTTCTACAGCACGGGCCACGAATGCGGGGCGACTAAGCACTGCGTGGAGCGGGTCTGGCCCAAGATCCAGTACCCCGAAGACAAGGACAGCGTCTGCCAAATCTGCACGGATATGGTGAAGCAGGCGCGTGACCAGCTGGAAAGCAATCAGACACAGGTACCGTGCGCAAAACTACAATATAACCTTTTGCATAAATTTAACAGGAGTAATGCGTGATATAAGCAACCAATTTGGAATCGGTGCTTGATGATTGTCAATAATTTCCTGTTTGATACCTATTCAAAATTAATCTTGGTTCTTTTTTGCCATTTTGGTTAATTTTGTTCCAAATATTTGACGAAAGGCGTCTTAAGAAGTACTGATTAACAAGATGGGAAGAAGCGTCTTCTGTCTAAAATTGTTAAAATCCAATCGCAATCCAACTGAATAATAATGGCTAAATTCTGCTTTGAAAAGGCCATGTCCAACTGTGGACTGAAGTGGTCTAATAATAAAGATTTTGTATTAATAATCACGTATCTCTCAATATCGTTTATAAGTGTAAATAATAATTAAATACGAGTACTATGCGATAAACATCACATACAGTCCTAAGTAACTAATATTTTGTGGTAATCAGAAACAACGGTATGTGGAAGGTATGTTTGGCCTATGCTTCCCCTCTCTCTTTGGACACTTACCTCCTCTTATTCATAATAATGCAAACAGTCTAATAAACCTACTATTAGCTATAACACTGCTTTGTCACTTTCTGTCAAATGATGACAGCGCTAAGAAAGAACGAGATAAAACAGTGTAACAACTAAAATTGGTTTATTAGACTGTTTGCTAGTTTTAAGTGTAACCCTACTGTTAAGTTAAATGGATAATGTAAAGCTAGAAGTTCAATAAACTTTTTCTATTCGAGGCGTTATATCTACACTAAAAAATGTTTACAATATAAATTACATACTACATCCTTTGTGTGTACTCTCAGGAAGATAAAAATTTGATAAGAGTTGACCTGGTTTGATAGCAAAAAAAAGGGGATATTCTGGATTTGTACACCGTAAGACTTCAAGATTCAGTAAATGAAAAATGATTCTGACTAAAGATTATATCATGAGGTATATCAGTCCACTGCTAGACGCAGACCTCTCCAAAAGGAAGATTTTTCCATAATCACCACGCTTAGGAGGCGGGTTGGACTTCGCAAATGGTAGAGCGAAGACGCTGCTGCCCATCTCATTCTGACAGTACTTTAGGCGCCTATTACGACATTCATAGAAAGAGACGAGCTATAATCTTTTCGCCACCACGCTCTTCTAGATACACTTAGTTTTACAATTCGACATATTTTAGAATATTTTTACATGCTTGAGAGACGCTTAACATAGTGTGACAAATTGAATGTCATCTTAAGTGTCGGTCATAGAAGTCATTGACCGATAACCTTAACGGCCGTGTAGGCAGCCCTTCGGAGAATGGTCGTTATATTGGTACTTTAAAGTTTTACGATCTAATAGTCAATGTTTCCTTAGCTTTTAAGAAATTGTCAGAGCCAAAGCAACTAATAAAATTCAAATGCATATAAGATAAAATATGTATGCATCAATGTTTTTAGCTTAAAACCGAAATATGGGTGTTATTCCAATAAATTGAAAATGTGACTAATATCACGAGAATAATGACGAGGATAATGTAAATAATGCATAGTGAATTGGGCCTCGAAAAAATAAAAGTCGTGCGAGAATATTTTACATTAAAGATTGGGAACAGGTCATTTGTTTTTGATAAGACGCCAAAAAATCCGTCCATAGAAAATAAAGCTACGACCTAAATAGTTACATTTTGGGTTTGATGGTAAAAGCATCCGATTTCTTAAACGCTAGTGGTTATCGACGAGTGTATTCGTATAGGTACATATCAGTTAGAATACATAGTTATATTGTTTTAGTAAACTAAATAAGAAGAATTCACAGGTTTTTGTTTAAAATACCTACACTGAAAAAACATTCTCGTACAGATAACCAGAATATGGTTTTTTGTACAATACTGTTTTGCTGTATATGTGACGACAAAACTGTTTGTTAATATTACCAGGCTATTCTCGTTAAATTTTAAATGTAAATATGAAGAAGCACATTGTAACCGCTACACGATTCGGAATGTTCACCTAACAATTTTATTATTACGATCTACTAAGTAAATTGTTAAAAATAACAGATATTTGGGATGCTTATACAAGTCATTTCTTAGTTCTTACAAGACTTTAGTGATCTATACTTTATGGTTCTTGTTTGAAGTACTATTTAAATAGTTATCTTTACAGTAAATGCATTGTTATGATTGCAGTAATATTGTTTATAGTGCTGATTAATATATTTCACCTAACAGTGCATCCATGCAATGATTACAATGTAGTTTTTGTAATGGGGACTGTACTCTTATTGTAACATTTGTCACTTCGATAGTTGACTGTATACAGGATGTTTGGTAAATACCCTATCAAGCCGAAACATACGTGCTCTATACATCAACCCCGAACAATGTTTGTTCTACCAATTTTCTGAAAATCTTCAAAAAATAATCGACTTTTCATACAAATGACCAAACCGCTGATCGAGTTTTGTATGAAAAATTGAAAAAAAAACGATTTTCAGAAAAGTCGTAGAACAATCATTGTTCAGGGTAGTTTATAGAGTACGTACGTCTCGGCTTGATAGGGTATTTCAAATTCAATACTATAGGTACAGAAAACAACTTCAATCCCGCCAATGAACATAATGACAAAAGTTACAAAATTATGTAAATGCAAGAAATAAAAAAGTTTAAAATGTATTAGTTTACTCATCTTTATTGCAACATTATTGTAACATTTATTGTTCTCGTATAAAATCAGGGTATTGTCTTTTATCGTAATAGCGAAACAATATTATCTATACTTACAAATAAAAAACTTAAACAAAACTGAGACTGTACTGATTGAAGAAATTTACAAATAAATAGTGACTATATGGTGTTTCGGTGTGTCTGAATACAAACATATATATTTTTTAATTGTCTTTTTGTTTGGGCGTTATTTTCGAACAAACTAAGATACAACTGTCCTGTACATTAGGTTTTATGAAAAAGATAGCCTATAGCGATAAGACCGCCTAAATTGCACGATTCTAAATATGTTTCCTGTAATGAAATTTGTGCAATGTTTATAAAGTATTTACACATATTACAACGTGTAACGTCAAATACGCAAAACCTCTTAGGTGCTGATTCTGGTGCTCAAATACAATGACTTTTTCTATGGGACCAACATAGAAAAAAATAAACGTAGATCAATGTCCCATACTAATTTCTTCGTCACGTGACATTTGTTAAGAGAATCGTTTTATTTTTTTCGATGTTGGTCTCATAGAGAAGCTCCTAAGAGGTTTAGCGTATTGAGTGTTACACATTGTATACAGAGTCTATGGGATAGCAGATTTTTTTTCTTGATTTCACTATTAGCATAGTGAAATTTTAAAAAAATAACTGTTCCATACAAAAGTTCGAGTGTTACTCGACCCAAATGTATGGAACAGCTGTTTTTATTTTATTTCACTATTAGTTCCATAATAAAAATTGTTCATATTCATAAATACAACATTGCATAGTGTTCAAAAATTAACCCTGTATATATGTATGTACATATATTTACTGTTCATATTAATTTATTTGTTGATTTTGTTTCAGTCACACCGAAAGACCATATCGCGACTTTTTATTTATAAACTACTTACATAATTTGAATTTATTACTTTTTTAACATTATTGTACTGACTCAACATAACATGAAAAACCAAATCAGTTTCAGTGGTTTAAAATTACCTTTTTTGTGTGAGGAGCTGAAATCAATTTATTTAAATATCCTGAGGATAAGATCCTCAGGATTTGATAAAAATCACTTTGTAGGGAAAACCTATTACTTTAAGGGGCTGATTGTAGCCAACTAGCTAACTAACTATGGATTTAATTTTAAAACTTTTAAAACAGTGTTTAATAAAATAGATCGGCAATGCACTCATAAAATACATGAATTTGAATTCTGCCTTCACTCCACTAGTTTTCTTTCAAATGGACTTAAAACAAAAGTGACCACATGTGGCAAAAACTCATTTTAAAACTACAAGATTTTAAAAGTATTTTATGTGTGTATTACCATTACAGCTTTTAAAAGAATTAGTTTGATTTAGATATTACAAAATTATATCTATTGGTGGCGCTAGTTGGCTGCTATCAGCCATTTAACAGATAAGTATTAAAACTTAACTAAAATACTTAATTTAATATTATAATCATAACGGAGACCTCACAGTGACATACAATATTTTACCATCGCGGCTGATAGTCAAAGTATTTGGCACATAGCTAAAAAGTTTATCATACATATAAAACTCTGTTTCTGTCTCTCTCCGTATAACAACAAAACAATGTAATCTTTCATCAAAGTATGCTGTTTCAAAAATACTAACTTCAAAAATTATACCAGCATTGTGTACAAAAATGTTCTCAATTAAACCAAACTTCGGCATTCCATCAACTATGTCTAAAGTTAACATTATGTTAGACCTATACTTTATCCCATTAATAATTAACCAATTACACTTTTCAATAGACTCATCGTTTAAATTTAAACAGTTTATAATTTTTTGTCTAATTTTATGAGTCACTGGCTTTTTTTGGCCGCACTGTTTGTCCACATTATTATCATTAAGAAATGAGTTATTTAACTTTAATTGGTGTCTAATAGCTAAAGATTTGCAAATGTTACGTCTATTGCTAGATACATTAGCCGACAGTTTTGATATACGATGTTTGGCTTCAAACCTCATAGACCAGATTGATACCAACGGGCCAAACTTTTTTAACATATGATGATAATGTGTTAAGAAGTGAAACTTTGGTGTTAATGACTTTTTACTAAGAAATAAATATAATTTATGATGCTCAGATACTAAACATTGGAGTAAATCAAACGTTCCTCTTTGCAAATGTGTTGAAGTAACAATATCTAATATTTTTCTTAGACATAAATAGAGCTCCCAAAGTGGATCGTCCGAGGGAATCAAATCGTCTAACAGCAATCCAAGATATCTTACAAAACAAAGCATTTCTGAAGCCGACATTTTGATAGTCTGTTTACGGATATGATCTGGTAGCACGCATGGGGGTTGATTATCGCGGTCAGGTCCATAATCAAAGGATATCAACCTGTTGTTCAATGTTTCTATTTTAAATAACTTCAATTCAAATATGTATGTATGCAATAAAAAAGATAAATCATATTTACATACACCTTCTAATAAATCGTGCATAATATCTACTCCTACATTATCGATGACACTAAACCCGTCTACGTCATGCCATACGCATTCCTCTTTGATACCCGTGATTGTAACATCTCTAATATCTAAATCCGTCAAATACTGCTCCATTGTACGATACAACTCGTCATCACATTCGTGAGCGTACTTTAGGTTTTCTTTATGTATTTTACAAATTCGACAAGGAAAGTTTCCAGAAAAAGATTCACTAAACCCAATTAAGCCATGAATACCTAAATTGTCACCTAAAATAACAGCTAATTCAAAATACACTTTAAAAGGAAGCTCATTAGGAAAATTTAGCTCAATACCGTGCAGACTTAAAAAATTTAGCTCTGAAATAACTGGAGCAAAAGTCAGTCTGTTTCCAAACTTTTGGCGGTCAGATGAATGAAAAAGTAACGCCAGAAAAATGTTTCGTAATTTTGACAAATATTTGGGCGGGAGACAAAGAATCGATATATAAACAGCGCCTAATTTATGGACACCAGCATGGCTGCCTAAGGGATTGCCCACTTCATAGTCGTCAAAGTATAGTGCAAGAGGTAAAACTATTTTTCCGTTACAAGAGTTAACTTTATTTTGCCATACAGAGCCTTGCACTATATTCTGTATGATATCACTGTTAGAAGAAGCTAAATATTCATTATAGCATTGAATAGTCTCTTTAAACATATTATTGTTTACCTCAAAAAATCTTTTCAAAACTAGTCGAATAGAAATGCTTTGTCCTGTAGCTGTAATTGGATTTAATCTAAAATTATTATTAGCATGGGTGCCTTCAATTCTTTGCCCAATAATATATTCTGTAGGCTCTATGTACGTACCTTGATTTTTAAAAAGCAAGAAACGTGCATGTTCTGTTCGTACATGGTTCATAGAATTACTAAATGCATTTAAATGGCGACTTAAACGATCAGACATTTCAATAGACATTAGCCCTTGAGATTGGGATTGACATTCGGATAAAATTTCTTGTAAGGGTTTAATTACAGAATTTGAAACCATATCATTCATGTTTGATATGACAAATTGAACTACGTTTCTTGGGATCAAAGCATTACCGTATAAAGCAGCTGTAAATTTTACCAGAGAATCTGCTGAATCAGTCTTAGATTGTGCAGAGGATGTTTCTTTAACAGTTGGTAAAACATCATTTACATAATGATTTTCATTTTGAATGGTATTTAAGGAACTAAAACTATTAAGAGGAACATAATTGCCACTTGAGTTATTTATTGCAGTATTTCTATCTTTATCTGAGCAGATATGCATCTGTGAATGCTTTTTAAATGAGTTAAGTAAATAATATTTTCTATTACAACCTACCTCGACACATTGGTAATGATCAAATTTAAAATTTGCATGAAAATATTTGAAGTGGTGGCATAAGTCTTTTATAGTTGATAAAATCAACTGACAAACAAAACACTTGGGCATTTTTATAATTTTACTACTCTATTAATTGCAAATCTGATAATAAAGAATTTACTGTGACAAATTGTTTGTCGTAAGGTGTCGTTATTTTATAAAATCCCCTTTGAATGAAATGCCATACCGTTTCACATTCAAACGAATATTCACAATGCAAAGCTTGATACATTTTAAAACAGATGTCAACCGCCTCAACTATACTATGAACTGTGTAAAATATGTTCTCCACTATTATAAAATATTGCTCAATTTTTCTTAAATTTTCGCCAACAATAAAAATCGAAGGTTGAAAAGTAATACCATGTTTGAAATATTTCTCATTTCTTTTCTTGATTGTTTCTTGTAAGTCCATTTGTCTCGATACGTGTGTAATGAACCCGTCTTGACATTCCTGACGCGATGGCCGCCAGCAATTTTTCTTAGATTTTTTTAATATGGGTAGACCGGCTAACAGTGGCAATAACATAAATGCCGATATATTTTCCGCTTCTTCTGAACTGCCCCCTGAAAGAAATATTAATTATTTCTATTTTATCAGAAAATAAAGACTAAGTAGTAATAGGTTACAGATAGAATAACGCATGAACAAGACATACAAATAACGTATACCATTGTGCATATTAAAACCATTTATTGTAAATGTTAGTAATTAATTGCCACTGTGGCAAAGAATTCAATCATAACTAACTTGTTTTTGTTGTTTCGCATATAAAATAAAATAATAATTTGTTAGGTACCTTGATCTTTTTCTTCTGAAACATTAGTAATAGACATTATTGTCTCTTGCATGCCTTTATTTGTAATACATTTCTTGTTTGCTAATTCAAAAATAGCTTTTTTGGACAGCCCAAAGTACTTGTATAGATTATCTTTCGCATCAGGATATAGCGCATCAAAATCGATACACAGTAAGTGATACCCTGTAGGTTTTTTTAAACCAGGATACAGTGCCATGTATTTGGAAATAGTTAAGTCTTTGGCTTCCACTTGTCTAAAATGTTGTGTATTTTTCCATTTCTTTTCTAGCATTTTCCATGGTTCAGTTGAACTTTTTATCCACGCTATATCATCAGACACATCAGCTGAAAATACCGGAAAATGATTTATTTACCCATATTACAATAGTAGCTTCTTACTAGGGCTTAATGGGATAATCCACTATAAAATATTTATGTGGAATGAGTTTTTGAGATGGGAGTAAAAGGTGAAATCCGTAAGAATTATATTGAAAAGAAATAAGCTTGATTTAGGCTATAATCAAAACTTTGTATTTATATTTTAGATAAATCACTTGGCTTAGCCGGGAAGCGACTGCTGAGATTTTGTAGTGATTAAAAAAGAAGGTTAATATGGTTTTGATTTTAGCAATTAAACTTCACTAATGGCACAGTTACGAATTTGGCCATCCACTCTTATCTTAAAATCTCACCCTTTATATCAAATACATTTGCAATAAGTTTGTAAGTACCACCTACTTGTTTCAAACCCTTTACCATTTTCATTTGATGCAGTATCTGTTGATGTGTAGCTACTAGCACTTCTTAACTTCTTTACAGCTAAACGATATTCACGTTTTCTATTATGAAGACAATCATATAACTTTCCTTTAGCACACCTTTTAATATTCAATTTTTTATTATTAATGTATGGTATGAAGTAGGTGCTAATGTTTTCCTTTTTGAAAATTTCCTTGATTTGGAAAGCCATGTCACATAAAATTGCACTGGGAATTGTTGCCATTTTTGGGTCATCTCCAAGTAAATATTTAATTATAATATTACAAAGTTTTCTTCTTGAACTACTGTTTAGCAACCCATCATCCTGATGCAAACTTAGTAATAGTCTACCATCTACACTGGATTGAAGGATATCCAATAGTTTCTGGAACAAAGTTTGTGTTTTTTTAATAAAAAGTCAACATCTACTATTTGTACCTCGAGCAACCATACCCACCTTGCATTGGAAGACTCCTGTATTTCCCGTAGACTCGATTACAGAACTAGTCTGTAAATCCCACAGGCTGGAATCTTTGCTTGTTGATGCAATGGGTGATGAACACATTACACTCTCACATGTCTGATTTTCATTCTCAAGTTGAAATATTTCTATATTAGAAATGCTACTAAATGGATCATGATGTCGATCTGATAAGACATCTATATCATGGTTGACTTCTGTAGTAGAATCCAAATCCTGCTTGATAAAATAAAATA
Organism: Anania crocealis; assembly: GCA_949315895.1. NCBI lineage: Eukaryota > Metazoa > Arthropoda > Insecta > Lepidoptera > Crambidae > Anania > Anania crocealis. The sequence continues at coordinate 9,143,158 of OX438856.1, forward strand.
ATTAATATAAATAATTTAATTTAAGTGAGATATCATCACTTAATTAAATCACTAACACACACAAGAAAAATACTGAACACAAATAAGATTTTACTCCAAGGCAATCAAATTAAACATGTGAACAATCTTTTCATTTTATCATTTAAAATTAATGGAATCCATGAACTTACTTAGTAAGTAACATTAAACTTACATGTTTTGATTAAGAAACTAAATAAGTAAATGCTTTTTAAAACAGTTTCTAAAATATAAATTAAAGAAACCTACCAAGATTGATAATTTTTAATTTCTGTTCTGCCATGGGTAATAACTATTGAACAATATCACATACATTGCTCTAGTTTTAAGGTAAGTAGCTAGCATTTGTATTATAGGAATCGAACCTAGGACCTCGGAGATGGGGACAACACTCTGCTACGGAGGTGGTCGGCAATTGAAGTAACTCCAACTACTAATATACAAATAATTGCCTTTTGTATTTATAAACTTTTCAAAAACACATTATTTTTTAATTACCTAAATAAACAATTACTTATTTTATATAGCGCAATACAATTTGATTAACTTACAAGTAGATTTTCTTTATCTGACTGTTGTGACAACTTCATCCAATTATCTAAATTTTTTGAAAATATAGCCCTGTCACCTATGACTGGAATTAATTCTTTAATCATCTGTACATCGAGCAGATGTAGACAATCAATGGTAATTTTGTTTTCTGTAAATAAACATAAGTAGGTATTTAATAAAATCAATAAATCAGTTACCTATTTAAAATAATTCATGCAAACAATAGTACTTTAATTAGTTACTATTTTAGGTTTGCGTAATAATATAATAAGTTTTAAAATGCCATTTTTTGTTACAAATTAGAGCCTCTGACAGCGAAAGAAATGTGAAAAAATACACGACAGTGTAGTACTCGTATAATAACGAAGTTAAAAGGAAAACTTTTTACACAGTTAAGTAGTGTTTTATATTACTATACTTGCAGAGTTAACTTAAACTTACTTAGTGAAGGAAATTACTTATACGATGGTCTTAATTTTGTAAATCAGGTAGCAAATACTACATACTGTAACGGAAAACTACGGAACCCTAGATTGCGCGTGGCCTGACACGCACTTTTTGATCTGGGTTTTATGTGAAATACCTATTTGTTAAGCATGAATAACAACTATATTGGTACTTTATAGTCCTATAGTTTAATAGTATACCTATATAACATAAACCTAATTTAATCATGCCCGTTTCATTCAACATTAATCGTTAAGTAGGTACTTCATTACCTATTTTTGTGTCGTAAATTAAAAAGACACTATGATGTAGGTAGGTACCACCCACTTTAGACTATAATAGTTAGCTGCAGCGTGCACCGGAAAACTTAAAATGATTATATTGGTTTTATCAAATTAATTAATCAACTACTAGTTATTTTAGGAAAAAATACGTTACTTACTTGCAAATAGCTCGATGTAGCCCTCTAAATTCCACGCCTGCAACAACACTTTCACATCCTCATCCATTGGTAAAGGATCACTTGTATGCCAGGCAAAACACTGTACTCGCGCCGGCGGCGTAGACGACCGACACACAACAAATAATAAATAATCAAATCAAACAAACAACACCGGGGCGGCCGGCGGACGGCCAGGGAGGAGGACTGTTGAGTCAGGTTGAAACTGGTTTCGACGCTTGCTTGTGCTTGCAAGCATGTGTTTTGGCGGTTGGCGGTTACCGCCCCCCTCCCCCGTTCCTCTCCGCTTTTACCGCAGATAATAACCTATTTGACGGGTACAGATTACAATGCGTATTTTCACCGTTACAGATGCATCATAATTTTTACAAACCTATTCGTATTTATCATGTTACGTGGTTAATCAAAACGATTTAAAAGTAATTGTTACAAAATCATGTTTAACTAGAATCATAAGTTAATGTTTACAAGTCACTTATTTCACGATACGATATTTTTATTTATCTCAACCCGGTTTTCGTAGACTCAACAGTTTTTTTTTTAACTAAACGTTCTTGTAGTATTGTAGGAAATCTTTTTTTTCCGTGTATGAATTCTTCTTATCTACCTATCTATTCTCACGATTTATGTATTTAATACGGTTTAATATTGTTTAACAAAAAACGTATGACAAAAGATCACTTTACAAACATCGTTTGAAAAACTAATCATTTGACAAACTTTCATTTCACAAACATATTGCTTTAAAAAGAATCGTTTGACATATTACAGGTTTCGCAAATGTTTTACTTAGGAAATATTTCAACTGTTAAAATATATTATTTTAAAAATGTTCACTTGACTAAATTATTCGTTTTCCAAATTAGTGATTTTACAAAAAGTTAGTAGATAAATTATTAGTTTGTAAAAATAACTTTTTTCTGTTTATTATTGGACGTGTGAAATGCGAAAAAACGAAATATATAAGTGACTTTTTTATGCCGTTTTGAGGCGCTCGGCGGCCGCTGCCGCAGCACGTTCGCTACGCTCTCTCGCCTTCACGCCTTTGTATGGTCACTGTTCTAACCTAACCTAACCTACTGGACTTTTAAGGCAATTAAATAACATGAACACACATTTTGCGTTACGTTACGAGTTAAATCTATTTTAAAAATACCTAAAATCGTCACACTTATTGCACTATGCTTTTGTACTACTTACATGGATTGGACAGATTGTTGTACTAACGTAGATTTTGGTAAATAAAATATTTACTAAGCAATGCATTTTGTCAAATGTTATTTATGATTTACATTGTTTTGCCAACTAATATGTTTAAAAAATAATCAATTTGTGAAATAAGTTTTAGCATAATGTTTTTTTTAGTAAATATATTGTCTCATGAGTAGTTTATTAAACAATAGTTTGTAATATGATAAATTTAACAAGTTTAATTTTGTCAAAAGTTATTTTTCAAATGAAAATTTGTTTATTGTTTTTTTTGGCAAATGATTGGACACCATTTAATACGGTCTCGTGAAAAAATAAAAATTAGGACTCGTTATAAGAAATGTTCAAGGGCCTATATTATTTTTTTCCGTCGACTAATTCAACGGCTTCTTAATAAAAGTAGATGGTGTTGCTTAGAATTATCCTTTAGAATCCAAACATATAGATAGCATACAGAGATAATATAACTCCATATGCTAAATTTTGTTAAGCATAAAAGTTATATTCTGATGTAAGCAGAAAGAAAGAATTAGATGAGAAGATTGAATTTCCAATTATTTTTTCCAATTCATGAGTATAAATACGGGTTTATAGTCAGTTTTTAATTTAGAATAATGGTAGTGTTCCATCATCGTCATCGTTTTATTGTTCAATAACTGCACTAATACAAGCTGCCGACGTTTAGGAAATAATTATATAGTACTAGCTTTTTGCCCGCGTGAACTACACGTTATATTTTGCAAGCATATTGTGCCCAGCTGTGGAATACATAATAACCCATGTCTTTTCTCATTGCCTAATATATTTAATACCTAATTTAATTAAAACCGGATCAGTAGTTAAAACGTGAAAGCGAAAAGACGACAGAGTTACTTCCGAATTGATAATATTAGTAAGGATTTCGCTTATTATCACTTAACTTACCAACTAAAATCAAACCTACCGTAAGTTAGCTTTCTTTAAATTCGTCTTTTAATAACAATTGATCCTATTCCAGAATGATCTGAAGGACGTTTTCGAAGGCTCCTGCAAGCTGATGCCGATCAAGATCGTTGCGAAGGAGTGTATGAAGCTCGCAGACGACTTCGTGCCTGAACTAGTGGAGACGTTAGCATCCGAGATGAACCCGCAAGCTGTGTGCTCTGTCGCTGGCTTGTGCAACAGCGAAAGGATCGACAAACTATTGGCCGAACACGTAAGAGAAATATTGGATTTTTAGTGTACACCCAGAACGCCTGTCTAAGCGGTTTAAGTACCTACTGAGGCAAGATCTTGGAGTCCTGAATTCGATCCCCGGGTCGGGAAACCAGAGTTTCCAATTTTCGAACATTGCTCGGACCAAACCGTATTTGGCAAGCATGATGATTGTGCCTGTACCCATCATTGCTGTGTGTGATAAGTTGAAAAAACTCAATGATGGCGTCCTTTGCCGTTCAGTGGGATAATTATTGGCCGGTACTTTACTGTACAGACGACAGCACATCAGGCTAAACACTGGGGCATTTTATTCAGTTGTAAAAGGTGCGATTTTGCAACCTAAATGTGTAGGCTGATGTGCTGGCCTCTGTACTCTACGTTGACAAGAAGTCGGATTCGTAATTGCAGTTTTATATATATGACATTTGGTATGATGTGATTCTAACCATCATTAATTTACATTTCGTGAATCCTAATTGTATTTTTTAAAGTGAAATACTCATGAAAAACTATTCGGTTTTAACAATTACATTGATTTTCTGTTTGGTCTGTTCCTTTTACCATAATAACATACAAATATTTTTGTTCTTTTAATTATTTTATTCTTATGTTACCAGCTGTTTAGTTACGTATCTCGTAAATAAATAACAAGGTTTATAGGTATCGGTATATCTGGTGTTCATTATTTTATTTATAGATTTATTATTTAAATGAAGGTTATTATGTGAAAAACAAACAATAATCGATAGGTTAACGTTATTATTGACTTAGTCATAGATACTTAAAGCAATACAATATAATTAAAAGAAGACGACGACCATGTTATTATTATAATGCTTATAATACAAAACTTTGAAATATATTTTGTAATTAAGTTTAAAATAAAGTAAACACGCCTATTTATCTTATCCACTTTTGAGAATAGCAATGATAACTATTTGCATTTTCAGAACATCATAGTCAACAACTAGCTGTTGCCTTGACTTCTTACGCGTCAATTTCTGTTATTATGATCGCAATTATTTTTACAACGTTTTTCACTGATGCTTCGCTCCTGTTGATCGCAGCGTGATGTTATATAAAGCCTTCCTCGATAAATGGACTATCCAACACAAAAATATTTTTTCAATTCGAACCAGTACTTCCTGAGATACGCGCGTTCAAACAAACAAACACTCTTTACCTTTATAATATTAGTATAGGCAAAGAAAATAAAGATAAACAAGAATGCTAATGTCATACAAATGAAAAAACTCGCGTAAAACTTATTATCTTCGCTCGTACCTCCAGGTTCGACTTAATATAATAGATGGAGTTTGTGTTCACGCTGAAGTGTGAAATATCCGGTGCCATCTAACGATAAGTTGATACAGCTCCAACACCTAACAAGATAATATGAAATTCGAGTCACAAGATGGCGTTAAACAGCATTAGGACGAATTTTCATGAAATGACATCCAAATTAATTGTGTCACAAGTACCAATAGACACTAAAATTCGTCGACATCGTATGAGGCCGTTTGGCGTAATAGTTCGAACGTCCTAAATTCCTGATAAATATGTGAATTCAAATCGGACTGAAACAATGCTAATTAAATACATTATTTTACACTTTTTTCAGTTTATTTAACCCCACCAAGGGGGGTTATTAGCTTGACGGGTATATGTTTACATTACCAGTATGTAATTAGGTATGGATTTAGAAAATTATTTTGCTAATGATTTCCGCTTGTTAATATACCGGCCTAGATACCTTCACCACACTACCCGCACTAACACTGATTGAGCAAGCACTATTTCATGCAGGAAAACCGCCCGCCCTCCCTCAAAAATGCATGCAGTACAGTTAATGCAATTATTAGTACCCAACACCAATATAATAAAAACCTCGACGCGTTTCGCCACTTCACGTGGCATCCTCAGGAGATGTTGTCGCCTTCGCTGCGCTCCGACGACTAAGCTGTGAAAACTGGCGAACAGGCCTTTTATAGAAACTCCCCACTACGACAACAGGTTGTGACGTTCAATCTGCGTTGTTATTGAAATTGGTTTGATTTGATTGAAAGTGGTTTGAGTTTTAATTTAAATGATAATTATGATTTTAAATTAAATAAATTTGAATTTAAATTATAATTATTGTGATTTGAATTTAAATTTTAATTGTGATTTGAATTTGAAAAAATATTGAGTAGTGGGGAAGTAACGAAACTGACCTGTTCATTCAACAATGTAAGCGTGTTGTCTTTTTTATGTTTTACAATTTCTAATTGTTCTAACACCGACAGTTTTAAACTTTTTTTACATGTGTGTAAAATTGAAAAAGTATGATCGTCTGGGATACTATGTCCCGAATCTATAAGATGTTTTGCAAAATGAGACTTTTCTGGGTGATTATTTCGATAGGCGGATATGTGTTCTTTATAACGTGTGTTGAAACTACGGCCGGTCTGTCCTATATAAGACGAGTTACACTCCCTACAATCTATCTTATAAACACCAGATTTCTGAAGTTTATCTAACCTATCTTTACCGTTACAGAGTTTTCTTAATGAATTATTTGTGTTAAAGGCCGCGTATATGTCGTGATTTTTTAGTGTTTTAGAAATACGTTCTGATAACTGACCTAAGTAAACCATACTAGAACTATACCTATTTTCTTTTTTGTTGGGAATAGAGTATAATAAATTGGTAATGATTTTGTAGATTTTGTTTTTTATTAAATTGTCAATAATGCATCTCCTGTATCCGTTTGATATGGCGATATGATATAATGTATTTAGTTCTTTTGTATAATTTGTTTTGCTAAGTGGTACTGAAAAAAGTCGATGGATGTATGAGTTAAACGCGGCCATTTTATGTTGCCACGGATGACAGGAGGACGCATGAATGACAGTGTCCGTATGTGTCGGTTTACGATATATGTTGAAGTTATGTGTACCCTCTGCTTTTGAAATAGTTAAATCTAGGAAATTTATTGAATTATTTTGTTCTAATTCTAGCTTAAATTTAATTTTTGGGTGTGTGTTGTTTATTTTATTTAGGAAAATATCTAACTGACGAATGGTTCCGGTCCAACAAATCAATATATCATCTACGTATCTATAGTAATAGAGAATATTTCTATCGTGTACTAGGTATTTATTTTCGAAATTATCCATAAAAATATCTGCCATCAATGGGCTCAAAGGGGAACCCATTGCTAGGCCATCTTTTTGTCCAAAATATTGATTGTTGAACCGGAAGTAATTCTGCTTCATACAAATTGAAGTTAATAAAATAAGATCGTCTATCTCCCCCGGGTGTAATCGTTGTTTTTGTAAATGTGTTCCATACCTAATTAGTTATGGATTTCCGCAAAGTAACGCCTGAGTCTATTAATTTTACCAGTATGTGATAATGTAGCTCCTAAACGAGTGTTTTTTTTTTATTGTAGTTTAGTTATTATGATGATGATACAACGACATTAATACTTTAAAAATTGATACACTGCGTGCCAGAAAAAGCAGGGCTTAAGCACCCCTTCGCTAGTAGTCCTCTGAAAAATAACTACTTACAAAACTCTGTTCCACTCTGATTGCATTCTAGAATAGCGCGACCTTTTATGAGTACATGCTAGTGACACTCCGTGCATCTTTAGGTTTTATTGGGTGCCTTCTCTCGATGAGAAGCAAAAGCTAGCCCCGCGTCCGGACTCCGCAGCTCCAGGCCCCACGGCCAAGACGCAAGCGCACCAATCAAGAGGCCCCGCTGCGCCGCGGGCGGACTCGAGTCAACGCGAGACGCGCGCATATTTTATTCCGGGTTCCGCGTCTTTTTTTTCGACCGCCCGTATGCCTTCCAAAGGTCCGGGACTCCATAGTCCCGTGATTGGAAAATGACCAACATAATAATAATAATAACATAATTTTTGGTTTAAAATTTTTCCAAAATGTTGAAGGTACTTTTACAATTTATCAAAAAAACTATTTATTTTAAATTAGTTTGTTGAATTATTTTGACAAGATATACCTACTTAGAGATGTTTTTTATGTGAAACAAATTATTTTGTGAAATAATTGAATTCCTAAAATTAATACCATGTATTTTGAGATTTTTAAATATTTAAGGCAAGCTAACGAAAAAACTAGTCAGGGAGTATATTGAAATAGCATTCCGACTATAGAAAGGAAGAAAGAAAGTAACAGAAGTTATTTTAACAATTAATTGTCAACTTGATTTCATTTAGGTTATTTTGTGTTTGGTACTGAGTATAAAGGATATATACACAAACAGTATAGGTACATAATATTTAATCATATACTGGGTGACTTTTCTTACCGAGTGGAAAAATTTACTGTGTATTTTGTACCTAAAACAATTGCTATAAGTGTGTGTATTAGTGAACTACACCCGATATTATAAATTTTGGAATTTCCATTAAAAATCATAAATTTTGAAAACATTAGTGCGCATGCGTATTATTCTTGGTAAGTGTAGTAAAACGGTAGCGGGATGCGGCGCGGGAGACGCGCAGCCGAGCTGCGTCGCCCGCCCCTCGTGTGACTGAATATGCAAAAAGCGATCCTAATTCCTATGGTAGAAGTTCGAAGGGCCGGGTGTGGGGCGCGGGTCGGGATGTTAAAAGGCAAGACACGTGACTAAATAATAGTAAGTAATAGAATAAGTTTCCACTGCGCAGGTGAATTACTCGGCGAATTCAATGATGTTTAGCGCGCTCGAAGTAGAGTGAATGCGTTTGAGTTTTGGTCGGTTTCGTATTTTTCTAATTATTTTTTAATATTTTATGTGATGTTAGTCTAAATCAACATAGAATTAGATGGTTATTAACAGAGGTAATTTATTGAATAAAGAAATTAAAACCTTTTTTGTTAAAGTGTTCATGCTATCGTCATCTATATCATTTACCTGTCTCACACTTTTATTTTCCTTTCTTTCTTTTATATAACTTGCTGAAAGAATTTCTGCACGCAAGAGCCACATTGTCATCACATACTGCCAATGTTCTCACCATTTCGGTGTCTGTGTGTGTCAATCTGCAGTAGATTTGAATACCGAAAAGCCATCGCGAACTAATTATTTTATACACTGATAGTTGGGCATTTTTAATTTCAGTTGCTGTGTTACGCAGCGGAAGTGACGAAATATAATAACGTTAATTTAGTCTACAATTAACTTAGATATGAGAAGAGATAAACGTAGAATACATAAATATATTATGCATGTTACAGGAAATATTTAATAAAATGAAATAAATTGCTATTGTTGTGTTATGTGTATCATTCAAAGTTCCGCAACGTCACGAAATGTTTTGGGCTGTTAAATAATAAAGGTGATCGTAAGATTTGAATAAACAAGTGAAAACTAAAGTTATCATTCTAAAATCACTATCACATAAAATAACACCATTTAAACTACAACGATATTTTGTTAAATTGATCCAATTCGTCACTTTTCGGTACGAACCATTCCTTATTTTTCATTTTACAATGTATGCGGCATTCCTTAAGATATATTAAGACTATACTCACAAAATATTGAGACTATAGATAGAGAGAATAAGTAAAGTAAGGTAGGTTGTACATGGCAGATAAATATTATGAAATACTCTCACGTATTCATTTTAATTTTATTTTGAATAAAAATTTAGAGAGTAATCATTTATAACATAACGTTACATTTATCGCGGGATATATACTATATTATCGTCTATTTCTGCGCTTTATATTTTTTCGGCTTTTGTTTCACCTTGTCTCTGTATCGTTAAGCGCGTTCTACTGCTTTAAACCATAGTTTTCTGCAAAAAAATGTTATTTATTCATGTGCATTCAAGCTCAAGCAATAAGCACATCTATGAAACAAACATTATAATATTCATATTCACACGAAAGCACAAAGCAAACCAAATTATATTCATGCTATATGTTTTTGACAGTTTTGTTTGATACCTAAAGATACAAGAGGGTTATATCAAAATCACTAATAACCTCTTATAATGGAAATCAGAATCTCTAACAGACTACAATTCCACCAGAAAAAAAGCAAAAATCAAAGAAAAAATATTAAACCTCCCATAGAAACTCGGTCAGCTGATCTGTGGAATGTGTGGGAGGTTCATTTTTTCTTCGATGTTTTTTCGCGGATCTGTTATGCTTTGTTAAAGATTCGGAACTCCATATTTTTAAAATAATTCGGTACATAAACTAAAATAAACAACTTACGTTTTTACGTCTAAAACACAAGTTTAATTTAGTTTAATTCAATAATACATCCTGGAAATTTGTTCTTAAAATTCATTTACTAGACTGTGCTGCCATTGTCATTATTTCAACTTAAAAACCGTAGGTGTGAATTATGCGTGTAACAACTGCCGTCACTTTTTGCGATCCGCATATACGTAACGTGACGATATGGATGTGACTAATGAATGCATAAAAATTTTAGAAATACTTTTCATCGTTAAGGAATGCAATTAGATGATCAGTCCAAACCTTTTCGCATTCTATAGATATTACAGTATTAGAAAAAAATATTTTAGTAATAAAAAAGTAATTACTATTTACTTGAAAAATTTGTGTCACGAATGCGGAATGATGGTTTTGGTGCCAGCGTATTTTTTTACACTGATGACGCTCACACTAGCTTTAGTGGATTTGGGAATGTAGCCGTTAATAAAAATAAAAAAAAACATTATTTTGTAAAATTCGTAGAGGAAGTTGAAAAATTAGCCCGTCACGTTATAGTGGAATTCCACTACATGCAAATTCGTGGGACAGTGTTTTTATGTTGTTTATTCTATTTTATAGCATGTTTTATGTAGATTTATGACATAAAATTAATTTTTAAGCATATCGACTTTCAAATAGTGCTGCCAATTTAACCGCTAAAATAAAGGAACGGCTGGACCGATTTCGCTAACTCTTTTTTGTTTGTTTGTTATTGTAAGGAGAATGTTCTTATAAAAGAAAAAATAAGAAAATTGCGCAGATAATTAGAAAATTTAAGAATACGTAACCACCATATTAAATTATTTTTAATGTAACCTTAGCCCTTTTGACAATTTAAACTTTTTAAATGTATCATTATGGCGTTTGACACAACATTGACAGGAAGCGTGCTGCAAACGGTTACAATTTCCAGTGCCGTTAGCATAAATTTGCATGTCGATAAAATAAAGTTGTAAACTAAGTATCTGATTTTTTTTGAATTACTAACCGATACCAATTCGAAATCAATGTGGCATGTCTTAAATATTTATTTTATTTATTTATATTTGTAGTTGCAATTCGAAGAATGGCACTCAAGTTCTCATCATGGTTCGTTCATGCAATTAATTTGGAATTTAGAACTCATTTGTAAAAAAATTATAGGCCGCAAGTAAGACATCCGCGTGCTGCGGTTTGCCGCCCCTTGTATTAGAGAATTAAATAAATCATAAATTTATATCAGATAATTTAAGCTAATGATTCAATTTTTTGTTGTTCAAAGTCACATTTTCGTTCAAGCAACTGAAATTAAAAACGCCCAAGTTACAACCGGCGCATGACGAGAGATTATAGTTTGTTTACGCCGCAAGCGCTTAGGGGTACTACTACGCAAATAGTTTCTGTCTTCGATGTAAGCGGTGAACTGAAAGAGATAGACGGCGCCGACCGAGGTCAAAGTCGATTCGAATTCACTTAATAACCCCCTTGTTGACCATGTCCGGGCACTGCCGAGATCGGATGACACGCTAGTTTTATCTCGCTCTTTCTCACCGTTCTGAGTATGCGAAAAAGAGATAGCGTAAGGATGAAGGAACTATGATTGTATTTTGGCACGTGCCTATTGTTGTGTGCTATTGTGTATGCCGCTGTTTTCGTCAGTCTTAATACACTTGAAATAAAGCTTACTTTATTTTACTGTTTTCTTGAGTTTACGCGAACACATACATTGAAATGAAAGATAAATTTAGGGATTTAGAACGCGTTACTTTTGTTTAACAAATTTTCAATTGACATTTTAAAAAGTCTTATTACCTTCACTTAGGTTTTATTTTCGTTTGTTTATTAACTTTTTCTTTTCTATGTGCATAAAGAGGTGACCGTATTTTAATTAATTTTAGATATTTTTGAGAAAAAAACATATTTAAAATATGATTCGATTTAGTACTGACTTTGAACTACTTTCTCAGTGTGCGTTTATTCTGTTACACGTTGTAGGATAATTAAAGTACTTATAGGTATAATGGCACCAGTAGGAGAATGCAATGCGCATTGTAACTTTGCCGAATTGGCAACGTCATATTCATCTGAATCCGTCGTCGTGTCAATAGTTATTAAGTCTAAAATCGCGCAGCACTTAAGTCATAAGCCGCAACATTGTTTTAATTTAGTACTTATTTTAACTTTTTAATACTAACTGTTCCCAACCTCAACACTAATAGTATTCCTGGTATAAATCTTTCTCCTTGATACCTAAATGACGAGTCACTTTAATAATGCAACATAACAATGTAGGTACCTGTTAAAGTACCTAAATAAAACATGTTTTTGAAATCTTAAACTAGGTAAAAGTTGGTAAGTACCTACTGATTTAGTTCTTTATATCTTTTGACGACCTCTGTGGCGGAATGGCGTACACACCGGTTTTCAAGGTGTCGCCTGCGCCGAGGTCCCGGGTTCGATTCCCGGACGGGGTCAATGTAGAAAAAATTTGTTTTTCTACATTTTCACGTGTCTGGGTGTTAATGGTTCCTTCGTTGGTCCTGGTTTCCAAAACACGAATGCTTTAAATAGTTATTCAAATTGGGATCAGACCAATGTAAGTATGTGATGTTGTCCACATTTATTTATTTATTATCTTTTATATCTACAGGTTAATTCAATATGTTTGTTTGTGCCCAAATCAAATCGTCAATTTATTAAATCTGTGTATGGCTTATGGTAATGCAATGATTGGTTTTTAAAAATAATGCTTACAGTATTTTAAAACGTCTGCGTTTTATAATTAGAATCACTTCATTTATTATTTTTAATTTCCTAAAACTTAAAACAAATTGAAAACGTATTTTAAGTTTTCAGAAAATACTGAAACCTAAATAAAAATGTCCAAAAAAACCCTGACCCGAAAGTTAATTGAACTCTGGGCAACGAACGAGCATAATTTTATCGAAAACGTCATAACACTGCGTCCTTTCTAAATAACAAGTTTGCGCCATCTAGCGTATGTTAGTATAAATGTTTGCAATTAAAACTGATGTTCAAACGTGCTTTTTATCGAGATGTTCAAACCATCTTTAAATTAAACGAGCTAAAATCGAAATTGTATTTTAGACTTCTTATAGTCACAGGTAGTTCTATTTTGAACTAAAATATTAGTAAGCATGACAAACTAAAATATAATAAGGCGATATTTTGCATATTTCAAACATTTTTTTACATGCGAGCTATATGCGAAACTTGTAACGCCATCTAACGTAATTTATGGTAATGACTCTCGCGTTTCTTAGACATCAGCATTCTTGTTTATCTTTATTTTCTTTGGTATAGGTAACAATGTATAATAACCTTTGTCCCGCCGTTAATAATGTATCCATAATTTAATTTAAAAAATACCATCGGATTATGCAGTGCCGTAACAAGCGCCCTGACACGAGAGGATTGCTGGCTTGTGCAAAAATAATCAGAACAACAGGACAAGAAACAAAGTTTCTCGAATTTACGCAAACACTACACATTGAAATGAGAGCGAATCGTCAGTATATAATGTTTCATACCTAAAATCCTAATAATCGCGTGTTAAATCCGTAAATATATCATATATATTCAGATCGCGTCTTCTACTTATTATTGCAAGAATATAATGAGAATTTCACTTTTAATATCTAGTAATATGAAATCGTAAATAATGCTATTAAGAGCACAGTTAAGGAACCTCGCATCTAGCGAAAAAAAAACTACGCACTTAAATGTTTAAGTATTATATCAGCATATAATATCATCATTTGCACACATAAAAACCTAAATAAATATCAGTAGTTAAACTTGAAAAATTTTTTGCTTGCCGCGCCCGGTATTAGAAGAGATGCGCTTTCGAGTCCCACCTGAGACAAAATTTTTCAAGTTTAAATACTGATATTTTAATTGCAATTAAATTGCTTAAATATCATATAAAGTATCTAAATAAAATGTAGGGTAACAAAATTTTGTATTTACAGGAAAAAGAGTCCGTTCCTGCCAAGAAAGAAACTAAGCTACTTGGTCACATCAAATGCACTCAAGGCCCATCGTATTGGTGCAGCAACTTCACGTAATTATTATTATTTTATTTTCAAATAAAAATGAAAATAGTTATTTCTGTGTTTATAGCACAGAAATAACCAAAATTCCCTTGTGTTAGGTTACATTTGTATTTGACATTTACTCATTCACTCAGATGATTGCAGTTGTGTGTCCATTATGAGCCATATTTAAATTAATACATAAATAGAGTAGCATCACCCTTTTCCTTTCTACGCGTGGCGTAAGAAGCTACCAACAGATAACCGAAAGACAGGGGGCAGCGTCATCTCTACGCCATGCTGAATACCAAACTGCCTGCCAAGCTTGGTGTTTAGGCAAAATCCTACTTTTGGAGAGGCCTGTGTCTAACAGTGAACTAATACAACATAATTCGGGCTGATAATGATGATGAAACATAATATGAAATTAAACATCACAGAATTTGTATTTTCAATTAAGTATCACAATTTTTTTAATTGCCTAAATAAAGTTTAAAGCAATATTGAATTTGTTGAAACATCTGCCCGAACATACTGTCAATACTGAGTGGAAATAACAAAAACCAACTATAAAAATGTAATTGTATGTTTAGAACGACCCGCGACTGTAGCGCCACTAAGTACTGCGCTAACTCCGTGTGGCCCACCGCGAACTTCCCTCAAGACAATGACAGCATCTGCAAGATCTGCACAGACATGGTCACGCAAGCACGCGATCAGCTCGAAAGCAACGAGACACAGGTAATTTATGTATTAAATTCGAAATCAATTATTTATGAAGTCATATAGACAGCAAAGTTATATTAAATGACAACACACGCAGATGAGATTCCTCACTTTATCTATTTTTATGTTGACTCAAATTATCTTCTTAACAAATTTCATGTATTGTTGAAAAGCTAAGTAACAGACAAAGCGACTTTAAGCTTTATAGTATCCAGTATTCAGTATAGATTACAATAACGGTTTAAAGCGGTTGCTGCTAATTTGTTTCTTAGCTTTAGAAACATTGAGATAATTTCATACCTTTGTCACTGTAAACATGTTTTAGGGCAATAAACATTTTTTTCAGCTTTGATAAGTCCAAGCTGTTTATTGTTGTTTTATTTATTATTTTGTTTTAGGAGGAACTCAAGGAAGTCTTCGAAGGCTCCTGCAAGCTGATCCCTGTTAAGATAGTAGCTAAAGAGTGCATCAAGATGGCGGACGACTTTGTGCCCGAGCTGGTCGAGACTCTAGCCTCGCAGATGAACCCGCAGGCCGTGTGTTCCGTCGCCGGTCTGTGTAACAGCGCTAGGATCGATCAGCTGTTGGATGCCTACGTAAGTGCACCTGCAATAAATAAAATCTTCGATGGAAATGAAGATGATGTTGCTAAGTGCAAAACTCGAGAACGGATTTTTTTTCGTATGTTCCTTAAGATAAGGATTTTTTTTATAATAAAGTTCAAAAAAACATTGCATGAACTATAGTAAAACAACACCTTTGACAGAACGAAGTCTGTCTGGGCAGCTGATATATCTACCTATACGAAATGTTTGTACTCACATAACTTCCGATCGACAGCACAGAATTGGATAGTTATTTTTTCATTGTATTTTTAATAATAAGTAAAAGGTTTGTTTGGAAGAAATTTTTGATAATTGTATGAAAAAAAACAGCAGCAACATGAAAACTATGTTATGTACTAGCGGACTCGGCAGACATTGTCCTGCCCGCAAATCTTAAATCCAATCCACTCCACCGGTCCACTTGTGGTTCCAAATCAGGAACCCATTGAAATTAAAATGAAATTTAATTCTCTCAAATCGTTCTAGCTGTTTCCAGCTTTACCTCGTGCAAAGCTGGAAACCAATGAGGATGTTGTAAGCAAATGGTCTGTTTCTGAACATGTTTACCATTATTATTAGGGTTCCGTACCCAAAGGGTAAAAACGGGACCCTATTACTAAGACTTCGCTGTCTGTCCGTCTGTCCGTCCGTCTGCCTGTCACCAGGCTGTATCCCAAGAGCCGCGATAGCTAGGCAGTTAAAATTTTATGTATTTCTGTTGCCGCAATAACAACAAATACTAAAAACAAAAAAAATTTGAAAAAATATAGTACCTACGTTATTTTAGAGCAATAATGTGGAGATTGGGTGGCCGGAGAAATAATTTTCATGTTTGGAATTATTTAGAAACTGTAAGAGAAGAGTAAGAGTAATCGTATCGAATGCGTTTTCGAATAGTAAGAAAATAAGCAAACGATTCGAAGTCGATAGTTTTTTGTGCTAGAGGTACTGTATGTATGTTTATCTGTTGTGTGGTCCTTAAAGTGCTCAGTTTGGAGCAAAATGACAATTTTTATTTTACTTGGTTTCGTTACACTTTCCTCCGTTGTTAAAAATTTCTTCCTACAATTACAATAATGTGGAAGTCGTCTAAATAATAAAAAAAGACTTAAAAAAGTCTTTAGAAATTCCAAGTGTTTTAAATTTTCTGTTTTTTTTAGAACACCCAACTGACTAAGGTGGTCAGCTGCAATAACTGCCAGCAGACGGTTGTTGTCGCCAGAAAGAAGTTCGACGAGACTTCTTATGAAGATTTTCTACTCAGTCTTCTTCAGGTAAAATTATTGTTTGTATTCCAAACAGCGCTCCGCCCGTGACCCGAGTTAGTTATGTCGCACTTACGGTTATAACGCGTTTCCGATTTTGTCGCGCTCCATAACTATTTTCAAATCGCTGTTTGTATGTTGATAATTTCAAATGCAATAGAAAGCTATTGTCATTAAGAATACCCTATGCACGAGAATATTCCACCAGTTAAATTCAAGGGAATCCATATTTATCCATATTTAATTATTTTTCTTGCTCAAAACTAACTAAAAAAAAATTTCCCTCTATCGCTATAACTATCGCTTAGTCTTGATATTTGGTTGGCATGATTATCCTACATGACCTACATAATTTTAAGAAAAATATATGTTTATCTACTCGACTTACCTACCGATCTACCCGATCGTCTTCCAATTCAGGTAGTCAACCTACCGAAAATAATATTAACTAACCGATTTTCAAGCACGAGTAAAGTTAATGTACTGTTTTCTTGAGATTACACGAACACTATACATGGAAATAAAAGAAACTGATTTAAATACGCATTTATAAAATTTTTGTTTACCCCGTCGTTTCGAACACTTTACAGCGTTACTAAGGTCCTTAGTCTACCCGTGACTATAAACGCCATAAACAAATCAACTAAACTATTTTTAAATTCGTAAACATATCTCTCATTTCTATGTCTACTTAATATAGTTGAATAACAGTTTGTAAAAAATCATGTTAAATGCCCATGTTGCACCCGCTCCAGTTAACGTTGGGAACATTGCACTCGAAGTTGTTGACCACTATGTTTACCTGGGACAGATAGTCCAGTTAGGTAAGTCCAACTTCGAGAAAGAGATCTCTCGTCGAATCCAGCTCGGATGGGCAGCGTTCGGGAAGCTCCGGCATATATTCGCGTCCGAAATACCTCAGTGTCTCAAGACGAAAGTCTTTGACCAGTGTGTGTTGCCAGTAATGACCTATGGGAGTGAGACGTGGTCGTTTACTATGGGTCTCATAAGAAGGTTCAAGATCACCCAGCGAGCAATGGAGAGAGCGATGCTTGGTATTTCCCTACTCGATCGAATCAGAAATGATGAGATCCGCAGGAGAACTAAAACAACCGACATCGCTCGAAGGATTGCATCGTTGAAGTGGCAGTGGGCGGGACACATAGCGCGGAGAACCGATGGCCGTTGGGGCGGAAAGGTTCTCGAATGGCGACCGCGTACCGGACGACGTTCCGTGGGCAGGCCCCCTACAAGGTGGACCGACGATCTGATCAAGGTCGCGGGAAGCCGCTAGATGCGGACGGCGCGGGACCGATCGTTGTGGAGATCCTTGGGGGAGGCCTATGCCCAGCAGTGGGCGTCGTTCGGCTGATATGATGATGATGATGATTGTAAAAAATACCAGTGACCATTCATACCATTTGTGTTCATAGGTATGCCGCAACATGGACTCGCTCTCCGACTCGTGCTCAATGCTAGTGTTCCAGTACTACGAGAACATTCTAGAAGCTGTGAAGAAGGATCTAACACCGCAGAGCGTTTGCCACGTCAGTGGACAGTGCACTTACAGATTCCACACGCACGATCAATTCACTTTCCCGGAGTTCGAAGCTAAACCAAATGAGTAAGTTGTTGAGCTTTGGCCTACATGATACAGACACATATCTATGACATAGATAGATGTCTATTTGATACGGTAATACTTATACCGTCTGTAGTGTTTTAAGTTTTAAGTTTTGTAATTTGTGCCATGTAAGTATAAGTTGAATGGCGACCGCGTACCGGACGACGTTCCGTGGGCAGGCCCCCTACAAGGTGGACCGACGATCTGATCAAGGTCGCGGGAAGCCGCTGGATGCGGACAGCACAGGACCGATCGTTGTGGAGATCCTTGGGGGAGGCCTATGCCCAGCAGTGGGCGTCGTTCGGCTGATATGATGAAGTATAAGTTCGTTTTATCACCGCTCAAAGTCAGTCACATTTATGGAAAGAATTTTTGCAAAAAAAGAGGTTAAGCAAGCTAGGTACAATAAAAATTTGAAATGCAAGATACATTTACGGAAGTCGCGTTTACTGGGGTTTAAAAGTACAGACAACGGCAGGTCAACAAAACTTTTACCGAGTTTAATCTATGGCATAGATAGATGAATAAAAACTTATCGCTAAAAGCTATTTCTTCCAGCCGACCTTTGGTATCAATAAGTAGAATAAGTATTATAAGCACACGTGCTGTTTTCTTGAGTTTACGTGAACACTTTTAAATTTAAATGAAAGATATGTTTCAAGATTATAGTACGCGTTTATTTTTTATTTAACCCGACGTTTCGAACACTACAGCGTTCATGATCACTGGCAGAATAAACGCATACTATAATCCGTAAACATAATATCTTTCATTTTAATTAAAAACAGTTATATGTGGCCAAACTTCAAATATTATTAAAACTTGTTTACTATTTGTTTTCATAATAATTATTTCCAATAACTTTATCTTTCCTCGTCGTAGGACAAGCTTTGTAGATATTTTCCTACTACTATTTTACATGAAGATAAAAGTAATGAATATATGTGATTTCTTACAGCGACGTCCCGTGCGAATTCTGCGAACAAGTCGTGAAGCATCTACGAGACACTCTTGTTGCCAACACAACCGAAATTGAATTTTACAAGGTTCTTAAAGGTTGGTAACGATGTAAGGTTTTCTGACTTCCTTGTCTGATACTAACTTAAAACAAGACGTCATTTATTTACGTTTAAATAGTACTTAAACCTCTTCAATTTGTGCCGTACCAACTAGGCTGTTTAAAGAATAAAAGAAATAATGTTTATTTGGCTACAAAATTACAGCGTTCTACTATAAATAAATAAATATTTAGGACATGCCTCACTGGGCCACACAGAGCCATCTAGTCCCAAATTAAGCTACTATTAAGTACCCTGTCGTATGGGGTACTAGACAACCGATAAACTTACTTATATACTTTTTTTTTTGTAAATACATACGTATAATATATAGATAACACCCAGACCAGTACAAATAGACATGTTCGTGCACACAAATATTTGTACTGTGCGGGGATCGAACCCGCGACCCATGGCTCAGAAGCAGCGTTAACTACCGCTGATCCAAATGGTCGTCACTATACAATGATACTTTCAAGCTTTCAGTCTCTTTGTTTGCAAAACAATTATTAGTTGACTTCTTTCCTACTAAAGTCCTTCGCCTTATGAATTTCCAATACTTACCTATGTTTCCCTCTTCGGAGATAAGTAAATGCACATGTAAGTGTATTTTTTTTTTATTAAAAAAGTATTGACCATTCTATACTTATTTTACTGACTTAGTACAGTGTGATTTTTGTGTCGTCAGCAATTTATTTAAGATATGAATATATTTTAATGTGTCATGATGTGTCAATTATGATCGAATGTAGTAGACGCCAGAGAAAAAAAAACAAATAAAGATTCCGAAAGATTAGGGAAATATATCATTTTACCAAAAACTAATTATTCCTTAAATTAAAATAAACTTGAAATGAATTTAAATGTACTGAAAACCTTTTTTTTTTATTTCAAACTGTTAAAAACTATTTTTTATTTTATCTTCTTAGGTCTGTGCAAACAAACTGGCAAATTCAAAGGTGAATGCCTTCACCTCGCCGAGCAATACTACCCGCTAATCTACCAGTTCCTCGTGTCCGACCTCCAGCCCGAGAAGGTCTGCAACCTTATGGGCCTGTGCGGAAAACGTATTGATACGCCAATCGCGCCTCTAATACCTAAGGAATTGGTCATAAAGTCTATCGCATCTTCGTCCAAACTTATCGGCGCTGATGAAGCTAACAGCTACAAGGTAGGCAGATTGTAGTAACTTAATTTCATTTAGTATAAATAATTTATTTTGTGTATATTTCTAAGCCTCCTCCGTCTGTGTGTCTGTCAGCAGGCTGTATCGAACTGTAATAAGTAGACATTTCAAATGTTCACAGAGTTTAATATTTCTATAGCCACTAATTTTTAGCCCACATCACCCTACTGCTGGACAAAAGTCATAAAATAATTTCGGCATAACCGTACAAACGAAGGATTCTCATAAATAGTAACGCTTAGCAGGCGGGTTGACTAACGTCGTTTGTTGAAAGGTTTAGAGAACTGATTTAAAATTCCATGGTCACTTTCACTAAAGTAATTGATACAGGGTTTATACCATATACCTTAGTTTTTATGAGCATAGCGCTTGCAACAGTTCAGAAATATCGGAAATGGTAGTACTCGTATAGTCGTTTGTTACGAAGCCCATAGGACGTGTAGGGGTGAAGTTACGCTACTTATATTTTGTTCTTAACCTTCACCACAGTTGATTCAACAACAACAAATATACAGGAACGTTATTTTACCTCTTAAACTATTGTAGGTAGACAAAAATATCGATACTACTATATACCTATAAGATCAGACCCTTTCGTATTTAATCTGCGATAATTAAAAGGAGTTTAAGTACGAAAGAGTAACTTGTTCTTTAAGAAAACAACTAACTCTTACGACAGTTCGAAATTTTAAGCCCGTATAACACACCAAACTTGTTATTTGTACAGCTATCCCGTGTGCCAGTGGCAACTAAGCAAGCGAACGTACGCATAATGGACACAGAAGAGCTTCCGCCGCTAAGCATCGACCGTATGTTCGTTCGTCTGCCCCAGAACAAGGCCGCCTGCTCATTCTGCCAGTACTTCTTGCATTATCTGCAAGTGGAACTCAGTGACTCTAACACCGAGGTAAGAATGCAGTTCTCATAGGGCCTTAAGCTTGGACGAAATAAACCACTGGACGCGCAATGACAGGCAATTTCGCTTGTGCCCCCTTGGCAACGAAGCGGGCTTTTTAGCCTCACTTACATGTGACGTCTTGGCAGTACGGTTTCAGAGCTCGGTAAAAATGGGTAAATGTGCCGTATTTTTGTGTAAAAATTATAGCGGCAAGACAAAAAATAATTCTTTTCATCCGTAAGTAACTTTTTATCCCAATAAAGCTGTTAATTTTTCTTAAAATAGTGAAATGTGTTTTCCTAGAGAAAAGTTACTTTGCCATTTGAAAAAGTAGTGGTCAGTTACTACAAAATCAACAAGATGACGCATACTTCATTCGGTAGGATTATCGTACGTTCATAATTCGTTCCCTAGTCATTTTAGTTTTAACTGTGCTTGACAATTGTCGATAAATCATATCGATAAACGTACTAATAAATTTATAATATAAATACTTCTGAAATAAAATGATAAATCTGTAAAATGATTAACTCTAGAGTAGATTAAAGTACTTAATCTTAAAAATACAATAGTTTGCTTTAAAATTTTCAACTTCATATTTTATTACAATACATCCTATTAATGTAATTTCAGATTTCCTGTAGATCCATTAACAGCCATTTCCAATAACCTATCTATCTTCAGTTTTGGCATATCGGAGATAGAAAACAACTTCTGTCTTTGTTTCTCTGGACGGTAAAAACAGAGATAGAAACTGTTTCCTATCTCCGATATGCCAAAACTGAAGATAGATAGGTTATTGGAAATGGCCGTAAGTAAAACAAAGTGGGTCGAAGCCGTTCGAAGAGAGGCAAAATGGATCCCTACAAAACACCGAATATATATACCGAATATATTTTACACCAGAGTGTTTTAATGCTAACGCAAAAAAACCATAAGAGACTTTTCGTTTAATGGTTTGTGCTTACTTAAACATGCCCATAATGTAATTTCTGTTTTGATAATAAAAATAAAAAAACAGTTCGGTCATTCATTCGTTCCAACACATATCGATAGAAAAATATCGACACTTTCACGCACTAAATGTCAATAATTGACACGACAATCTCCCCCCGCCCCGCAGAAATTGTTTGATAATGTTTTCATACATTCGCTCTTGCGTTTCATATCCAGTGGTTAATTCATCCAAGACCTTAAGTTTATATTTACACTGTC
Source organism: Anania crocealis (assembly GCA_949315895.1). Taxonomy (NCBI): domain Eukaryota; kingdom Metazoa; phylum Arthropoda; class Insecta; order Lepidoptera; family Crambidae; genus Anania; species Anania crocealis. The sequence continues at coordinate 9,165,876 of OX438856.1, forward strand.
TGTTTTGACAACTTTAGTCTTTGTTTTTTAGATGGTAATCTTTTTCACTTGCCAATGCTAGTAAAAATGCATTAGAAATTGAAACCCTATTTCCCTTGGTCATCGCATCACACGTGAACGGCTGGACCGATTTCGCTAATTCTTTTTTTGTTTTGTTTGTTATTATCAGGAAAATGTTCTTATAAAAGAAAAAAATAGGAAAATTGCGCGGAAAATAAGAAAATTTAAGAAAACTTAATCACCATACTAAATTATTAGTAATATCACCTTAGCGCTTTTGACAATTTAAACTTTTTTAATGTAACATTATGGCGTTTGACATAACATTGACAGAATGCGTGCCGCAAACGGCTACAATTTCCAGTGCGGTTAGCATTTGCAATGTCGATAAATTAATTTGTATCTGTTTTTTTTTTATTAATAATACCAATTTGAAATCAATATTCAAAGTTAAGACGTCTGTCGGGTCCGCTAGTCTACAATAAAAATGACAATTTTATCCACATGTTGATTATACTAACTGATAATATAATTTGGTGACTAAAAAGGAATCGTAAATAGCTTCCCAATTAAACCCTCGGTATGTGTGCCTAGAATTTTTAAAAGCCGTTTGCTAAATTTTATATTGAGACGCGAAACAACAAAATAATATCACTGAAGACGGAATCTTATTTAGTAACTTCGTAGCTCAATATGGAACTTAACAAAAGGTGTTCGCAAATTCTAATTCTTAAACTGGCAAAAACCACTGCTTGATATTTCAAATGAACTCAATTAAGCAAGAAAATATGTCAACCCTTAATACAGACATCTTATTTTATATTGTGACTTAGGTTCACAGGGGATAGTGCCACTTGTAGTGAACTATAATAATGTAATTCTAATTTCAAATTCAGTAACTTCACGACACACCAATGTTGTATTTTAAAGGTATTTGTATAAATAAAATGGTTCCCTATGTTATTTTGATGAGAACAATGTAATTAGGTCTGTGAGTCGTTTCACTTAGTATCCTTTGCATTCCCAGGACGTGATCAAAGATGCAGTGGATAAGGCGTGTGACCGCTTGCCGCGATCAATCAACGGCGAGTGCAGAACATTCGTCACCGAATACGGACCGGCTGTTATCGCTTTGTTGGTGCAAGAGATAGACCCGGCCAGTGTAAGTTACAAATGAAATGTCCTTATGTGTGATATCTTTCAGATTATTATACAATTTAGTTTTCAATTGAGTTCTGAGTATTGATCTAGCTATGAGGATGTCTTGTAGTAAAGACTCGTCAGCACAAATTTGATACTAAAAGCTGACAAGTAATACATATACAATAAATGTATTTATTTACTAATATTAATCAATAAAGTTACACTTAACATTTGTCTGATCAAAAATGTTTAAAAAAAAGTAAATTTATTAATTACAACTTCTTTGATTTGTACAAAACACATTTCACTATGCGAAAATGCAATTTAAGCAAATTAAAAACAAGTCTAACACAAGAACACACATAAACTGTTTTCTGCAAACCGCTAAGTAGGTATGTCAGATGAAAATTATAAAAGTAGATCCTTTATGGGCATAAAGATAAGATTAAGATCTATGTTATGTAAGAGCTATGGATTTATAAAATAACGGTTTACTCCCAGGTGTGTCCAGCATTAGGGTTGTGCCCGCAGACGCAGGAAGTGCGTCGCGTGTCGATCAACTCTGAGAAGTCAAACTGCCCGCTATGCCTCTTTGCCGTGGAACAGCTCGAGACGATGCTCAAAAACAACCGCACTGAGGTTTGTAATCAAATATTATGTACAGACAGCGGCAGGTCAATCTAGCCAAAAAGTTAAAGGTCATTGAATTATTTTCCACTTTTAAGTCCAAGAGGTTGAGATCAATATCAATTGAGAAAATTGGATGTTTTGTGGTAGGTTGACATGCTGTTGTCTGTACAACGTGTACAAAAGGGTGGAACAGCTGATTTATAGGGTTGTGAAATATCTAATATGTAACATATTCATAATTTTAGTAATTCGGAATAAAAATATGACCTATCCCTTAACTTTAAGGTCGGTCAGGTTATTGATTCGTATCATGCGCGTGTCCATGCCTATTTTATTTTCCGATTATTTTAAATTAACGTTATTTGTCAATGTTATTTATGAAAATTTGACCTTTGTAACGGAATAGTATCGGCCTAAACTTTCTCCCTCAGCCGTTTCGTGCTCTAGTACAGCCTGTATACATATTTAATCCTGGAAAAATAAGTTTTTATTAGCGGAAAAAATCAAGTTTACTTAAAACTGTCAAACAATTAATTCTCTAGCCTAGCTTATTGATCGTAGAATGAGATTCGTCACTCGCATTGGTATCAGTATAAAAGGATAGTAGATAATAAAGCAATAATAAATGTTGCCAATTTATAAAATAATTCTACTTAAATTACTTCACAGGAAAACATCCGTCACGCCTTAGACAACCTCTGCAACCACTTATCTGCTAAACTCAAAACTGAATGTGTGGACTTCGTAGACGCCTACTCGAACCAGCTAGTTGAGATGCTGGTCGCCAATATGGACGCCCAGGAGGTTTGCGTGTACCTCAAACTTTGCACGGTAATTGAGATTTTAACTGACTGAATAAATATAAAACGGTGCCCCCTGAACTGAAATTGCCTATTAGCCTAGCGGTACCGGGCCAAGGGACCTAGGTGCAATCCCTAAAGCCAAGTTCGCATTAGGCCAGTATTTTAGTTGAGTGACTCGCTTTCAACTCGCTACTAAATTACTTTCTAACCTACTCGATTACATTTTTGGTGTTCAGACGCCTACCTAGCCTAGCTACTATAATACTGGTTACTCGACTCAAATACTGGCCTAATGCGAACTAGGCTTTTTTATCTCGGGTTTGTGATCATCAACTCGCATTTGACAAGCGATCTAGTTATGCCTGTACCCTTCATTGCTGTGGTAACTTAAATTCAACGATGGAAGTCTTTGCCCTGTAGTGGAATGATTATATACTGCTACTTATTTACCCCATTCAAGCCATAAAAGTTTATAACTACACTGTCAAGAGGATAGCTATCAAGCCAGAAAAAGAAGCTATCAAGCCATAGACAATTGTCACGCCGCTTTAAGAAATTTCTGCAAATGTATCGTGTTATATAGGCAGTGTTGGCAAAAAGTTAATTTGATTAACGATTAACGATTAGAAAGTTAATCGTGACTAACGATTAAAGTTAATTAATCATAATCGAATCTAGACGATTACGATTGTTAATCGTAATAATTAATCGTTAATCACGATTAAAAAATATATGACTAATGTTGTTTGTAACAGTTCAACACACAATAACAACAACAATGGTTATGTGGCTTTGCACATAGAAGTCAGACCCCTATTACTATAATTTAAAATGGCAGCTATAGACACAAAGAAACCCTAAAACCTTTGAAAATTAAATCTATGTGTTATAAATTGTAAGTCTTACTAATATTATAAACGTGAAAGTTTGTGCGTGTGGATGACTGGATGTTTGTTTGTTTGTCACATTTTGCTGCAATTGCATATACAATTTTTTGCCCTGGAAAAGATACGGTTCCTGTGGGATGATTATATATATTAAACAGATCTAACTGAAATTTTGCACGGTGTTAGTTTACTGGCTGGAATAACAGCTAATTTTTATACCGGGAAAAGGTACGATTCCCGTGGGATACTTTTAATACCAAGTTTAAAATTGAAATTTTCAAGCGTACGAAGCCGCGAACAACATGTTTTTGGTGGAATAGCATATAGGCTTCTTTTTTCCCGGGAAAAGGTACGGTTCCCGTGGGATAGTTTTAATACACAGTTTTATTTCAAAACTACACGCGTATAGTCACAGGAAACAGCTAATGACATAATGATATGATAGGACTATAAATAAAATATTAAACCGACTTAAAAAAAATCACTTAAAAGTACAAAATAACACAAGAACAATGTATCATTTTAAAACCTATTTACCTACTTACAATATTATTTTAACTACTAACAACTAAACAGATCGAAGTCGTTGCCGAGCGAAATAGAATAGGAGTATAATCACTACTGAATTGATTGTCGCTCACCAACATAGCAATTTTTTTAAATTCCATAGTTTTTATTTGTTTCATTTGTAGTTTTTTTTTGTATTGTTTGGGCTCGGCACAGACTTAAATCTGTTTAGTTGTTAGTAGTTAAAATATAGTAGTTAAAATAATATTGTAAGTAGGTAAATAGGTTTTAAAATAAAACAATGTTCTTGTGTTATTTTGTAGTTTTTAGTGATTTTTTTTAGTCGGTTCAATTTTTTATTTATAAATAATTTATTTTTCTCTTTTTAGTGTTAAACAAATTACACAATTATTAATCCTCTGTTGACCGGAAACAATACCTACATAAAAATAGTGATGACGACTTCTAGATGAAAATGTATGAATTATTTGAGAAACTCCCCCCCTCATTGGTATAGAATCTTAAGAATCATCCTCCAACTCCTAACTGCTTAGGAGTTTGACCTTCCATCATCAGCTCACGTGAATAACCTGAAGGAAGACAACTATCTGACTTTACGCGCCTATAATATTTAAAGAATAATCCTCCTACTCCTAACCGTTAAGGAGTTGTACCTTCCGTCATCAGCTCACCAACATAAAATGATGAGTACTAGACGCAAATACAAAAACGTAATACGTGCTTATAAAATTTGATCTTGACTTCGTTAAAATGGGACCACATGGGAAGCACCAGCTTTCAAACAAAAAAAGATTTTTTATAATCCGTCTTCTGAGGTAACAATCATTTAAAAAAATACAGTCGAATTGAGAACCTTCTCCTTTTTTTGGAAGTCGGTTAAAAATTATTGAAAAACATGAAAACTGCCAATTACGCTGCTCTGGTAGCCCTGTTAGCGATACCGTGGATGAATTTCATCTGAAAACGTAGTTAATTTGATCTAAATAAACTCAATTTCTGTTTATTGAACATACCTTAATCAGCTTTAATCAAATTAACGATTAATGATTATTTCTTTTAATCACGATTACGATTACAATATTAATCGTGATTAATTTATATCGATTAAAGTTAATCAAATTAACTAATCGATTGAAAAAATAATCGATTAATGCCAACACTGTTATATAGATAATCTTTGTCAATTTTCTTTTTCAAATGGCAACATTAAATGAAAACTTTTTTCTTTTAAACTTTAGAACATCGAGAACGACCCGCTGAAGATCACCACTTCAAGCATTGATAAGTACCACGAGAAACCGCAACTGATGGCCGACAGGAATAACCACAAGAAGAAGTCATTGCTGCCTAAGCACATGCTAGTTAACGCTGGTGATATCGGTATGTTTTGACTATTTTAAGTAAAGTAATGTTGAAGAAAGTTTTTTGAGTTTGCATGGTGTGTCGATCTCGGAAAAACAATAATAATTCGTTTATCAAAATCGCGTCTCCTAAGAGTATATTAATAAATGAGTATCTAATAAATCGATTTACATCGATAAAACTACTGCAAGCTCGATAATGCGGATGTAGTCAGGCAATAAACTGATTTAAGAAAAGCGCCGATAAAACAAAAGAACTCTTTGATTTATGACGAATACCGTATGTGATAGACGTTTGTGGCAAATCTCGTAATTAACCTAAGTTCGTAACCCAATGAATAAATATGATACCTGCCTGATTACATGACGATTTACTTTTAGTAGCGAAACGCGTTTATGACTTCGGGAGTATGAACCAGTTCAGAAACATTCTCACTTACCGCAAGTCCATATCAAACCAAACAGAAAAACTACTTCAGAAAACTCACACAAAATATCTATAGTTTACTAACAACGTTTACATAGATTAAGCTGTTTTTGTTACTTAGTATCATTAACAATTTATGGACTGCTTATGTCTGAAATAACTAAATAAAAAAGCCATTGTATTTGCATTTTAATATTGTAATTCAATTGATATTATATTGTTTTAACAGAAACTAACGAGATCCCTGACGACACTGTGAACGGGCATTCCGTGAACAAAGTGTCGCAAAAGACCGTGTGCGTCGTCTGCGAGTTCGTTTTGAAAGAAATAGACGAACAGATCAAGGACAAACACAATGAAGTAAGTTAGCAAAATAAATTAAATTTTTAGTTTTACTAACTCTGTAATTTTTTTTGAGCCGCCTTTTAGTCTATTCTCTATAACTCTATAGCCAAAAAGTGGCCTAATCCACACTTATTTGTAACCTTACTGTATCTAAAATTCAAAAAATTATACTTTTAAGCTAAAATTCCCTAACATGCATCTTTTAGTTTCTTAATTGGATGTTAATAAAACTCAGAAACCAAATTCGAAGCCCTCTTAGTTTGGAAATATATTACTTTTTGAATAGAGGTTAAGAGGAAATACAAGGGCCGTTTTTCCATACAAACGTAGTCCCCTGTTTCCTCCCAGGATAAAGCCAGTAGAGCAATAATTTTTATTACAAAAATCTATGGCCACTATTAACATGTTTCTATGTTTTCTGTTTTTTCATAAATCACTACATAGTATAAAACAAAGTCGCTTTCTCTGTCCCTATGTCCCTTTGTATGCTTAAATCTTTGAAACTACGCAACGGATTTTGATGCGGTTTTTTTTAATAGATAGAGTGATTCAAGAGGAAGGTTTATATGTATAATAAAATCCATTAAATAGTGGAGAAGTACTGTTATTTTTGAGGTTTCTAATGTGATGTCGTAAATAATTAAATTTTTTCCGCTTACATTGCAAACGCAGGCTGAACCCTACGAGTTTTATCAAAATAATGTACTAAGTATTGTACACATTGAAAAGGTCTACAGAAAAGTCCGTGATGGTATATGTCTATCTCTTATGGATAACCCACAATAACTTTTTTTTGTCATTTACTTTTTACGACAAATAATGGCTAATTTTCGAAGCGATTTTAACCAATACAGCATTAATCCTTAACCAATTAAATAGCTTGAATACATTGTTCATTTAATATAGATCTATATGGCCCTTTACACCGTATGATTAGATAGCAGGAAATCTTCATGGTATAGGGAAAGAGGGATTGTTTTACTCCAAATTTATCGCGTGCGGGCCACGGGCAGTAATGAATAAATCAAAACTACTGAATCGATTTTAATCACATAGGCTATATATTTTATACCCGTGCGAAGCCGGAGCGGGCCACTATGTTTTTATATACAACGTTCACAGTTTTTTGGTAGTGTATTTAGTATCAGCATTGCACCCGTGCGAAGCCGGGGCGGGTCGCTAGTTAATTAATAAAGAAAGATATGAGCCGTCAAAAATCGAAATAAGTCGCCAGATTTTCCGCTGTATTCAAACATCCAGAAAACAAATTTGGCTAAATTTTAGCAAAAAAGGAAAATATACGAACACGGCCAAAGCTATTCTTAAATTTTTATGTTTTAAATCGGTCTAGTTTTGATAAAGTAATCGGGGGACTACGAAACGTTGATTTGGTGTGCTTTTAGTAGGTATTTTCGATCCAAGAAGCAGTTGTCTCTATCACACTCTGCGGTGAAGGCGTTTGGCACTGCGCGACAGCAATAGATTTTACAAATACCTATTTTTTAAATCTCGCGCCCGTAGTGTTTCCTCTTAAGCCTAGTTCGCATTAGGCCAGTGACTCGCTTTTAACTCGCTACTAACCGGAAAACCTTTCGTACTTTGTTCGAGTACAGTTCACAAGTGAATGGTGTGTTTTGAATGAACTTGACTAAATCTACACTAGGCCTAATGCAATGCGATGCTAATATTTTAGGCGGAGTAGCGATTAATTTAGTAGCTAAAGGCGTCTGAATCCCAAAAATTTATTCGAGAAAGTTAGTAAGTAATTTAGACGAGCCAATCCATTTTGTTCTATTTTTCTAGAGCAAGTAGCACCTCCCACCACGCGACCCTGTTCATCACTAGCTTACCGGCTAAACAAGTCTAACTAAACCTGTCGAATAAGTCGAGTTCATTTTAAACACACCACGCTCTTGTGAACTGTACTCCATCAAATTTTCGAACTATTTTGCGGTTATAAGCGAGTTAAAAGCGAGTCACTCGACTAAAATACTAACCTAATGCGAACTAGGCTTTAGATTGTATACGCAGGGAGTGTGGGTTAGGTCACTTTTGCGATGGGGCCTTCAAATATGTATGGGGAGGAACTGGTAATGCTGCCGCATTATTTACCAGTGTGTCATAATAACATGAGGCTTCCATAATCGATTTTGAGGTGATGATGCACACATTTCTGACCAAATTTCTTTTACAACAAGTTCGTTTCAATATCACCCTACAAAAAAATCGATTACCGACTATTGTGTTGTGACAATTGTGTTGTTAATTAAACAGGACGAGATCAAGAAGATTGTTCACGGCGTATGCAGACACATGCCCAAGTCGGTTCGCGGCGAATGCGACCAGTTCGTTGAGAAATACGCTGACTTAGTCATCAATCTACTCGCCCAAGAGCTGGAGCCTGACCAGGTGTGCCAGGAGCTGAAGCTCTGCACCCCTACTGAAGACGGACTGCAAGCCTTTAAAGGTAACAAACCTTATAGTATGATCCTTTAATGATAACACATTCTATGAAACCATACGTCGTCCGACGAAGACGTCTAGACAGGGCAATTGTGCGGGGTGTGAGGGGTGAGGGGCGGGAAAGCCGAGCCCGAACTGCGAACAAAACGATGTTAGTAGTTCGGGACACAGCATTCAGGGCTAGCAAGTGTTTGTGTTAATTATTTTATATTTATTAATTTATATGGTGTAATTGTGTAGACGGTAAAAAATATCTGATAGGTATAGGTAGGGCATGAGTGTTTGGATTTTTTTAATTCAAAATGATAACGATGCTTTCAAGCTTTACTGGAATGCTGATAATGAAAATAACATCTACTTAATAATTGATTTAAGATGGCGGATTTTTTTATTATTCACTAAGAGCGAATTTCGAGATGGTGGACGTATTTTCTTTTAATAAGATAAATAGTTGTCAATTTTGAGGTTAATTGGGGTGCCGATTACCAAAACCCCATCCTTTTAAAAATCCAAGATGGCGGACGTGTTTTTTTATAATTTGATGTGGGTGTCAATTTTGAGGTTCATTGGGGTGCTGTTTATCAAAATGCCGTCCTCTTTAAAACCAAGATGGCGGATTTTTTTTTATAATTTGATATGGGTGTTAATTTTGAGGTTTATAGAGGTGCTGATTACGAAAATGCCATCATATTTTTAATCCAAGATGGCGGACGTAATTTTTTATAATTTGTCATGGGTGTCAATTTTGAGGTTCATTGGAGTGCTGATTAACAAAATGCCATCCTTTTTAAAATCCAAGATGGCGGACGTATTTTTTATAGTTTAATATGGGTGACAATTTTGAAGTTCATTGGGGTGCTAATTACGAGTGTTTATCTGCAATAAATAAATATTCTTATATATTGTTTACTTGTGACAACCCTAGCCGTCGCGATACTGTCTAGACGTTGTTGGCATTTTCCATGAGATCAAAGGCGTCGGACGACTGTATAATTTTATAGACTGTGATGACTGATGATAATCTGGGTGAGCATAGTTTTCCAAGCAGCCTATCGAAGACCTCTGATGTGACATTTTTATTTTTTATTATTATACACACTTAATAGTCAAGTATACAAGCAAAGTCCCGCAAAACTATTAACATAGTTTGTCTGCAGTCTTCTTAAAATTGTAGTGAAGTCAGAGTCAGTGAATCTACGCTTTAGTAGAGAATAACAAAGAATTAAGACTTGGTCGACTACTTTTCATCTTCCCCTCAAACAATGTATGAAGGTAGCAAAATACCAACGCGTTTACATTATAGAATATGTTTCCCAGCAGAAGAGATACTAGACTGTGCGGTTTGCGAGACTGTGGTGATGGCCGTGAAGAAAGTGCTGAGCAACGACAAGGTGGACCGGAACATCGTACACATCGTTGAGAAGTCGTGCGCTTTGATGCCCGCCAAGTACTACAACAGGGTAAGATTATAATAAACGGAGATCTAAATGGTTATGCATATTAACCTAAAGTTATTTTTTCTAGAAAATAATGAAAGCAAGTTCTTAAAACATAAGTTGATTCCCAGGATTTCGGGACAAAAGTGCATTCCATAAGCAACACTTCAAATTTAGTCAAATATGCATCCGATTATACGATATCTAGAGAGAGAGGGGGGGGGGGGACCGCTCTAACCAAAATTCTATTAAGGATTTTTTTATTAAGGATTTAATTTTCCAAAGGTTTTTTAAGCTTGAATATTCACGACATCAAAAATGTTGACATGTTGTTTGATGTCCCGGGAAATGATGTAAAAATATCATTTGCCATTATCATTAAACAACCAATAGGTATAAAATATACAATTGAGATTCCATTGAGCCATTTGTAGATTAGCGGGATTGGGGTCCAGAACAACTCTAACAATGTATTATTTTCCTTCAGTGCCACACGATGCTGGAGATATACGGCGATAGCGTGATCCACCTCATCGAGGAGTTGGGCACCAAGGGTGTTTGCAAGAAGATCGGCCTCTGCACCGTATCAGACGCCGCCTACGTCGATATGCATAAGAGAAACAATTAACGTGTAAGTATTTTCCTATAATAATATTACTAACGTTTTATGCATATGTTACAGTCAAAACTCATAACCGGTCAAGGCCACTTTTAACTACAAAAATCAGGCAAAAGTGGTTTTGACTGCTAAAATATTGGGTAATTGTGCCGGATGACACGTGGCCGGGTTTGGTACGAAGATGACGGAGGAAGCCAGACGGTCAGACGCCCGTCTTGTTTGATGATGTTGAAATAATAATGCCTTATGTCGGGTTACGGATTAACAGCCAACCCAATGTTTACTATGTGTGGACTGTATTGTATGCTGTGAGGTGGCTGTGTATTCTTCCTATATTTCTTCCCAGGATCTGTTCAGGTTGATCTTCTAGGGCTCTTCCTACTTGCTTAGGAGAGATGGTTCTTCCTTGCTGCTGCTGGATCAAATGATTCTATGGACCCCCTGCTCGCCTTTTATTCACAATTTTTGGCGGGAAAATCCCCACCCACGCAATCACTGTGTGAGCGAGAGGTCGGTGCGAGCGAGAGGGGAGATGACATGCGCGTTCTGTCCGCGGTCGATCGGCAATACCGTAGGGAGAGCCGCATGCCATCTCACGATTAGAAAGAGAGGGAAATAGTACGGGCTTGAATTTTGACTCGAAAAGGCAATACCGTAAAGAGAGCCGCGTCCTATTTCCCTTCCTAGTCCTCGTTATCCTATACGAGGGTGTGTGCCTATTTAGGGTGTGTTTTCTAAAACCCCGGCTGTTATTCATTTATTTCCCATAATAATATAGTTTTACAATAATTCACGATAAACATTATACAAAATTACAAATAGAATTCAATGTTCAAACATATTATCACAATATAACAAAACATATTCAAATAATAAAAACTTATATACAATCCCGTACAGTAATAGTGATAGTGACCAACTTGTATCGATTAAAAGTGGTTTTGACTAAGATTGTTAGTCAAAACTACTATAACTGGAAATCTATATATATAAAAATCAATTGCTGTTCGTTAGTCTCGCTAAAACTCGAGAACGGCTGGGCCGATTAAGCTGATTTTGGTTTTGAAATGTTTGTCGTAGTCCAGGGAAGGTTTAAAAGGTGAGAAAACATGGAAAAATTGCGAGGAAGATAGTAAAAACGTTAATTTCATATTCCCATATAAAATGCTCTACATCAAATTTTTGAGCCATTAAGTCAGTTTTAATGATGTTAGGATCAGGTGATATGAAGTACACCGGAATATATATAATTCTTCTGTGAGTGTGTATGTCACTGAACTTCTCTCAAACGACTGGACCGATTTTGATGAAATTTTTTGTGTGTGTTCAAGGGGATCTGGGAATGGTTTAGATTCACAATTTTTGGGGGTAGGGTAGGGGTAGGGTAGGGTAGGTCAGGGGTAGGGTAGGGGTAGGGGTAGGGGTAGGGTAGGGGTAGGGGTAGGGTAGGGGTAGGGTAGGGGTAGGGTAGGGTAGGGTTAGGGTAGGGTAGGGTAGTAAAATATTAAAATTTTATAAAATATATTTTTACCCTTTTACCACCAAACCCTATTTTTTGTTAGCCATTTTAGTAATTTAATCATTTTTATGGCAAAACAACGTTTGCCGGGTCAGCTAGTATTGAATAAAAATTATAGGTAAGTATTACAAAGTGAACAAATAAACATTAATTGACATAACGTATTACTTACTTAAGTAGGAAATATTAGAATAATCAACATAAAAATGTAATAAGTACCTAGTTTTTGTTAAACATATGAAAATATTAACAGAAGTTACTAAAAAAATTGATGTTGTACCTATTTATTTGCACAGCTTAAGCTGTTATGGCACATAGGAAACCTTTTTTCTTGCCCAAAAATCTGCTGTTGTTATTGTATGAATTTTGACCGATAGTCTGAACTATAATCACTTTTGACTTCCAAAACCAGTTAAAACTGTTTTTGACTAAGGGCATCGGTCAAAACCCTTTTTGACTGAAAAAATCAGTCAAAAATGTTTTAAACTAAGAGCATCGGTCAAAACCACTTTTGCCTAATTTTTGTAGTCAAAAGGGGTTTTGACTGGTTATGTGTTTTGACTGTAACACATATATTGGAACGAAGTTCCTTATCGCGCGTTGCGAAAGGTGGTTAGACGGAAAAAATTGTAACGACCCTTTTTGACCGACACTTTTTGCTATAGTTGTAAGCCGTGCGGCGAGAGAGAGAGAGAGGGAGGGAGGGAGGGAGAGGGAAAGGGAGAGGGATAGAGAGAGAGAATTAAAAATAAATTTAAAATAAAATAAAATTTTATTACAATTCCTTTACTAAAAATTAACTTCGTTCCATCCGGGTGTCCCTTGACACCTAAATTTTTTTTTTAAATATTTACAGTCTGCAATCCTTCTCCATACACCGCGCATTAACCGCCTGCCAGACGAAGCCTACGTTATGTAACCTATATGTATGACATCTTGGTAGTATTATTTTAATTTAAATAAATAATCTTTGAAAAATATAAAATATTGATTCAATAAAATTAATATTCTCAGGCGTTACTTTGCGGAAATCCATAACTAATTATTGATTTTGGAAATTATTTTGCTAATGATTTACCACTCGTTAACACCGGCCTAGGTATCTTCACCACACTACTCGCACTTACACTGAATGAACTAGCATTATTTCATGCAGGAAAACCGCCCGCCCTCCCTATAAAAATGCATGCAGTACAGATAATGCACTTATTAGTACCCAACACCGATATAAGAAAAACATTGACGCGTTTCGCCACTTTACGTATCTCCGACATCCGAGGGCAGCGAAGGCGACAACATCTTCTGAGGATGCTACTAAAATAATTTTAATTTAATACAATAATTTTCAAAATCTATATTTAATATTGATTCAGCAATCAGCTATATTCATTTTGAAACACGATGTGACGCGCACGGACGTAGCTATGCAAGGTTCACTCGAGACCACAGCAAAATAACACGTGAATTTTAACCTTTTAGATGTGAGAGCTAGATTGGCTTCCTGAATTAGCAACGATCCAAAAGTGTCGACCGTATTATGATGACTCACTTTCTGTTATTTTTCAAAACTATATCTTTGGCATTGAATTGGTGAACTATGATGTCACAAGTTCTTTAATCTTTTAAATCCGGATTTTCAGGATTTAGATAAGATTATAAAGGAATGGAGTCAAATATCTCATCAGGTCAAGGTACAGCTAACCTCAACTGAACTTAGTTTGAGGTTAGTTGCTAACCAACAACAAGAAAAATCTGTGCTTTTTTTTCTATTAATAGTATTTTTCTTTTTCAGGTTTGGCCGGTTGATCAGTCTTAGTAAGATTGTAACCTTATGAGTAATCTCCATTATTATTTTATTTCGTAAGTCTCGACTTTTTTACCAAAATCGCGTAGATATAAGTTTGGTTTGTTGCAAGAAATGCATTGTGACTATTTCTTTTATTTCCTTTTTTGGTTTCCTATTTTACGCTAAGTAAAACAAATATAGTAATCATTCATATATGGATTGGTAATGATTCAATAAGACTCTATTATTGTAAATTTCTAAATTTAATGTACTTACATTTTGTGTAAAATAGTCACAGTAAGGGTTTGTTTCTATTATTTGATTGTCATCGTACATAAAGTTGGCTCATTTAGCATGTAATATAAATAACCACAGATCATTGTAGCTAACATATTATTTTTATTGCAAAGATAAATAGTTATCTCACGCTAGCCTGTGATAAGTCATTTGTAAACTGTTTGTATAAAAATAAAGTTTGAATAAAGTAAATAGCGTTTTAATTTTCTACCTAAAACCATGTTTTGGAGTGTGCGATAGAGACAAATAGATCCGTATATACGGGCATCGCTTTGCGTTGTAGGGTCTAAGAGGACACCTCGACACAAACTATTCCATCGCTAGTGCATTTGTAATCGAGTAAATCTGCAGCCTGAGATGACTTCATGGTTCGGACTTGAACAGTGGCTCCCTCATATTATAGTCACATAGTTTATCGAGTTAGTTCAGAAGTGATTCTTCCGAGGGTAGCGGTGTGTGGCATCTGCGTTCTTCGCGCTGTCCTGGAGGCTGCGGAGCTAGTTCGGGTTCGTTGGGGTTATGACGGCGTAGGTATTCCGCCAACCATAGCAGAGGCTCGGCCGGCTTCTCGTGCGCCAGCGCAGTCAACCCGGGAAGGAGAGTGGGAGTGATGTGCTTCTGGATGTAGTCGTTCACTTGCCAGTGACGAGTGATTGGGCCGACTATCACTGGAATAAGTTTATATTACGTTTATCTGAAATAGTGTGATAGGATTTTTATAGATCATTTCAAAGAAAGCTATAGGATTTAGATACAGAAATAATTACATAATAGACTTATCCTTGTAAGCCAAATCTGCTAGTTAAAGTTTTCTTCTCCCACTGCTGAGCAAATATTTCCCACAATTGCGATCGCTAACCAGTCTGCCAAGCATAGCAATTATAAATAATAAAAACCTCTTTCTGGAGAGGCCTACGTCATCATTATAAAGATGATGATAAAAAGCATGACATCCATCAGAAAAAAGTAGCATCTTACTGTTAGGGAAAAAGAAATGTATTTCCCGGAGTGCTTCGGCATGGTTCTCGCTTCCGTGCACCGCGTTGAAATAGTCTCCGTACTGCGTGCGACGGCCGTAGCACGCGCGTAGGCTATCTGGCCAATATGCCTGGGCCTCTGCCACGCTAAAAATAATTTTATATTTTTTTATTTTTTCAAAAGGAAATAGGCACTGATGTGGCTTAAAACAGATTCGATACCATTTGATTCTTACTTGTTAACCGATTCAGTGCGGCGGTGGTTTTTTATGACCCTAGCGCCTGGCGGCGAACAAATGTTTCGTGGCTCCTCTGAGGCGCCACCCGCCATGTAGTATAACTGATCGCCGTTTCGTCAGTTTCCACTTGTTTTTTTTTATAGTCCCAAAAGTGTTTAGAAGTGACTAATTAAGTGTTTATACGGAAATGGAAGGTAATTGACTTATTTTTATCAGTTTTTGTAAATGTTTGGCAGGATTGATTTATCAATTCGTTTGTTTTTATTATTGTTTAATGCCACGCGGACGAAGCTAGTTTAGTCATAAAAACACTGTTTAGCTTTAACAATTGTGTGTATAATTATTTCTTAATTATTTTTAAGTAGCTAACATAAAAAGTAATTCGGTGTCCGTATTAATCATATTGATGGTTGTATTGAAAAGGTTTACAACTTCTGAAGTGTGTTTTTTCATGAAATATCCCGAAACGAACACTGATATCGTAATGTGTGAGACAAATAAAGACACTTTAATAAAGGGGGTAAACTTATGAAATGCTATTTTATCAGAGTTTTACATGTAAATATTTTGCCTTCGCTCGGGCGCCACCCGCCATTCACAAAAAATGCCGCATGGCGCCTCTAGGGAGCATCCGCACGGAATCGGTTAAAAGTTAAGATTTGAATGCAATATCTTTTCCCATTCTTTGCCCATATTAGGACGGTCACACTGCATAATATCAACCTGAATAGTTTATTTACCGCGCTAATTGTTTTCATATTAGGATTAAAGTAGATAACAATCGTCCTAAACGTTAGATGTCTTGTCAATCGTCGTAAGTGAGTAGGGAGCTTGGAAATAACAATATTTTGGGGTGGTGGGATCTACCTCCTAGTGGTCCACCCTGGGCAACGGCATCTTTGGTTTTCTAACCAATGATGACGGCTAACAGATCCCTCTGCGGTGGTAGGCTTCGTGAGAGTTTTTCTGTGTTCCGCTGGTGTGTGGGAGAACCAGTACCTCTGGGTAAGCTTATATATGTATTTATTTACCTGCCACATACCTATTTTCAATAATTGATATGTACTTTAACAACATAAGCTGATAAAAAATACCTAGCTGTCACAAAATGAGCCGACCATTTGCTCGGTCGGTTTCCGGGGTGAAACTCCTCATTTCTTGGGACGAGATGTGGGAACTTACCGAGCTGGCCCCATCAGCAACCGCCACTTCTGTATACAGTTTTTGGCTGCCAGCACGAGCGCGATGATCGGTCCGTTTGACATGTGGGCCACAAGGTGGGGGAAATGATGGCGCCCGTAGTGGCCCTTGTACAATTCGGCAGCTTGCTCGGGTGTGAGACGGACTATACGTTTCTGGAAACGATTCATTTAAAAATTAAGGCAAATTAATCCTTACTAATATTATAAACGCGAGCGATTGTATGTTTATATGATATTTAAGCAATATAATATCAGTATTTAAACTTGAAAAATTATGTCTCAGGCGGGACTCGAACCCGCATCTCTTCGCATGTCGGGCACGGTGCTTTACCAGTCCGAGACATATTTTTTCAAGTTTAAATACTGAGATTGTATGTCTGTTTCCCTATAGAACAGATTTTGATAAAACTTTCCAGTAATGTAGTTTAAGCATCAGAATAACTTTATATACGAGCTATAATTTATCCCGAAATTCCGTGTATTTTCCGCGGAACACGGCATTACAATTGTATTTTTTAAGAAGTCACGTGATACAGACGTTAGATGGCGCGCCTGCCAGTTAGTTACCATATCAATCTTTTAAGCAAACATTGGTTTCTCTCTGAACCCAATACCCAAGTCCATGCGGACGAAGTTGCGGGCAACAGCTAGTATAAGACTTTAGTACCTAATTACCTATTATCTTATCTGTGGTATAAGTAATATAATAAAATTATAAATACATTTAACAAACTGGTAAAATAAAACCGTGCGTGGTCGCGAAAATCGAAAATTACAAAGAACTAGCTTTTGCCCGCGGCTTCGCTTGCGTTAAATTTGGAATAACAATAAAATTTCATCCCGTCTTTTAAGGGGTTGGGGGCATATTCCCAAAAAAAATAATGCACGATTTTTTTGTTAGTCACAAATAGTCGGCATACCAATTTTTAGTATTCTACCTTTAAAATTGCGGAATGCTCCATACAAACTTCTACCCCCCATTTTAGGGAAGTGGGGAGTTAGAAAGAGACAAAAAGTTGCAGTCCATCCTTTCAACTACCTCCAGTCAAAAAATCACGTCGCTCAGTTATGCCGTGAAAGACGGACAAACAAACAAACACACACTTTCCCATTTATAATATTAGTATGGATATTAGCATCACACTCCTTTTCTTTATAAACTACTACTTTGTCTATGATTTGTAAAAGACCATAATCTTCAACCCATAGGAAATTTAAGAGAAAACACAAGGGCCGTTTTTCTTGGAACATATTTTAGAAAAATAACGGAAACCGACCGAGCAAAAGTAGGTATGTTACGCTAAAAAGCGACTTTATCGAAAAATAAAACAACATTATATAAAAGTTTAACGGCAACATACTCATTCCCAATTTTTATTGAGCACCCCTAGTATATCAGACAGGATAATTATTATGCAGCTGGTTTAATGATAAATTAACCACACTACAAGCCTGCTTAAGCCAGCTCATTTTCTCGCACCATATAATTAAGTGAAACTTCCCGATTCTGCTAACAATGTTTCCACTAAACATACATACACACATATATATTATCACGCCTCCTTCCCAACGGGGTAGGCAGAGACCAAGGCCTTCCACTTACTACAATCCTGGCATACATCTTTCGCTTCTTCCACATTCATCAATCTTTTCATGCATGCTCGTCGGTTTAGAGTACTCTTGACCTGACCTTTCTTAAGAACATCACCGATTTGATCGTGGTAAGTTCGTCTAGGCCTTCCTCTTCCAACGTTCCCTTTCACACTCGTCTTATAGATCTGTCTAGTCATTTTTCTCTCATTCATCCTCTCTACATGCCCAAACCACCTAAGCATCCCTTTCTCAATCCGTGTGACAATATCTTCTTTCACACCACAACGTTCTTTTATCACACTATTTCTTATCCTGTCACTCAATTTCACTCCTAACATACTACTAAAACGGATCAGATATGTAATACATGTGTATTTTGAGAAATAAGTATCATTGGTAAAGTATTTTTATAAACGCTTCCTTAGTCTGACATTGTTTTTACGATCGATCGTAACAAGGATAACTACGCGTGTCTAACAATATGTCTTATTGCGTTAAAACTGTTTTTACCCGACTACGGCAAGGCAACAGGAAGGGTTTATTATGATTTTAGTCTATGTGGATTTTACATTTGCGACTAAACTACTGAGCCGACTTTGGTGAATGCGTATCAATCGATTCGTAACATATAGGCCGCCTTTTGTTAAAAAATAAAAAAAGAGCTACATGGCGAATGCTATAACAAATACATATTAGGGTACCTACTTTGAAAAAAAAGCTGCATTCATAACGAGTATCAAATGAAAGAAGACAAAATTCTGAGTGCTAAAATGTTGAAACAATACAGCATATAAATATATAGGGTGACTTTGGAATGATTGGCGTTTTCGCAGCCGGGTTACAGTTTTTTATACTAGTTATTAATCAATGAAATTGCTGGTGGTATACATTGAAAATACATTTTGATTCGGTCAATACAGATAATGTCTTGGTAGCTTAATTGGTAAAGGCAGTCACCAGATGATCGAAAGGTTGTGGGTTCAAGTATCACTTATGGCAGACAAAATTTGTATTCAAGGAATTGTATTTTTGAATATGTCTAGTTACCAAACTATCTTTCTCACTTAGAAGAAATTACTTTACTAGTTTTTAATACCACTAAATACTAAAGTGGGTAAGTACTATAGTGTAGCACTACAAACATCAGATCAATTAGATTTTTTTATAACATCAAATGTTGCTGTCGCTGGCAGTCCCCACTAGAAACGCAATGGGAATGCTTAATTAGTTTTTTTTTTATGGTTTCTATAGATAACAGCAGTGAGTGACCGTCGACAAGGGGCGCCACTCTCTAGGATGGATCGGAAGTGTTAGGGCTGCCAATTGCACATATAACCAGAAGTGGCTTTTAATTTGTTTTAATTTAATTAGGGATTTTGAAAGATCTTATAGACTATACTAATATTATAAAGCTGAAGAGTTTGTTAGTTTGTTTGTTTTTTTAAACGCGCTAATCTCTGGAAGTAGTGGTTCGAATTGAAAAATTATTTTTGTGTTGGATAGTCCATTAATTGAGGAAGGCTTTAAGCTTCACGCTGCGACCAATAGGAGCGAAGCATCACTGGAAAATGTTGCAAAAACGGGAAAAATATTAATGTTAATCGCGATCATATAAACAGAAATTGACAGCAACAGCGGGCAACAGCTAGTAATTACATAAATATGTGTTAATTTTTCATTTCATATTATTATCACTTTTTAACTGTTTTATCAGATGAAAAAAACGTGTGACATCTAAATCATATTTAACAAGACCGTTTAAATTTAAAAGCATTACTTTGATCCATATTACTAAAATATAAGCAAGTATTCTGTCTATGTTTTGAGACTGTTTTTACTGTCATTAGTGAAGACCTCAGTAGCAGAGAGGCAAACGCACCGGTTTGCAAGATGTCGCGTGCTTAGAGATGCCGAGTTCGATTCTCGGAGGCTCAATGTAGGAAAAAAATCTTCTTGGTTCTTGGGTCTTGTTTGTGTTACCACCGCTTTTTGATTTCCACACAACTAGTGTTTTAAATAGTTACATACTTTGGGATCAGAGTAAATGTATGTGATGTTGGAATATTTTGCTAGTAGCAACCCTACACTAACAAGGGTCGCATGTGACTTGGAATATAATGAAGCGCCCCGCGTCACCGGAGGCCGTCGCGTGCTCTCAACCCGCGCGATTGCGATTTGCATCTCCCAACCCTTGCAGTCGGGTTGGACACTATACGATGTTTGGTGGTGTTACCGATATCGATAGTCCAATATCGATAAATTGGTTGAACCTGTAAAATTTTTGTAAATTTTTCACTTGTACATGTCCCAAGATTGTATACCAACACTGATTTTGGGTCAATGTCATCAAAAAGCTTAAGAAATTGTTAAACTCCTATTTGTCAGCTATTGTTTCTTTGTACATAAATGCTTGTTATAATAAGAAATGACGTGGTCGTTTACTATGCGAGCAATGGAGAGAGCGATGCTTGGTATTTCCCTACTCGATTGAATCAGAAATGATGAAATCCGCAGGATAACTAAAACAACCGACATCGCTCGAAGGATTGCATCGTTGAAGTGGCAGTGGGCGGGACACATAGCGCGGAGAACCGATGGCCGTTGGGGCGGAAAGGTTCTCGAATAGCGACCGCGTACCGGACGACGTTCCGTGGGCAGGCCCCCTACAAGGTGGACCGACGATCTGGTCAAGGTCGCGGGAAGCCGCTGGATGCAGACAGCACAGGACCGATCGTTGTGGAGATCCTTGGGGGAGGCCTAAGGCGTCGTTCGGCTGATATGATGATAATGATAATGATAAGAAATCGATTGATACCTCATTCACCAAAATCGGCTAAGTAGTTTAGCCGCAAATGTGTACTGTTTAAATACAAGACTATTAATAGAGAGCAATACTCTCACATTACTTTTGGAATTGCCATAATAGGCTTACAAGATTTTATATTTATTGGCAACGATGGATGGAACCAAAAGAATCTGAATCTAAACAACTTTTATTCTTCTTTAGATAATTTATCAGAAAATCTATCGACAATTTGACAACACTATACCTAATACAGCCTCAACCCTTGCGATATCTACTCTTTGCGTAGAAAGGTTCAAAGTCGCCGTCATGACACGCAGTAACCATTCATGGGGTAGACAGATTGCATTTTGGTACATAGGTACCTATCATACAGGGTAGATTTTTTGTAAAATATACCAAACAAGATTCCTACTACTCGTACATAGGTATCTACGAGTATCATAGTTCTGGTAAAGCTTGTTTGTATGAAGCACAATAATTGTGCTTAATGAATTATTCATAGCAAAAAGATGTTTACCTGTATAATGATAAAAGATGAAAAATATTAGATTTGAAAGAGGCGAAGGCGGGTTCCTTCATAAATATTAAATTTACTTTTATTCGCTTACTTACCAAAAAAAAAAACAGATCCGATAATGATAAAGATAAACATATTTTGATTTTAATATTTATAAAGCAACAAACTATTAAATCTAAATTATTAATAAAGCGAGGCGATTATGTCATATTCCTCGTTTATTATTATTCGAAATAGGCATCTACCTATTTCTAACCATGAAATGATGTAGGCTGTTGATGATGATGAGTTAGGTATTCCAACTTTTATCGTCCTTAATTTTCAAGTTAGAATTTTAATTGAGATGTCTGACGGTAACGACGCCCGTCCGTCGTAAACAATGTACCTATTAATGTAGTCATAAAAGAAGGCTTCAATTTTCGTATAGGTAGGTATCTTAATACAATTAAAATTTTAGACATTGATACAATTTAATCGATCAGTTTTGTTTAGTTACACATGCTGAGAAAAGAAAGGACTAAGTACGCTGTGCTTGGCGTTATTTGAGTAATTAATTTAATTTACTTTTCATACAACCAGCAGTCCGTCCCGGCTTAGCTCGGGTTTACCAATAAAGGTAAAGCAAAAATGAATGGTTTGTTTATGACCTGTATGTAAGTACTTATGTTTAAAATGATGCCCGTTCGGAGCAATCTCTAAGCTCTCTTTGACATTCCGACAACACATCGGCATGAGTAAGCGAAACAGATGAAGTCGAATAAACGGATATTGTATTTTCGAGTAAAGCCTCTGTACCATGAACAGAAAATGGGTACGCGTCTTGCCTTTAATGATCAAAATACGCAACAAAAAGTTCGACTATTGACATTCTTGAGACACAATCTACATTGAGGCCTCAGCTGGATAATTAGACTACAAGTCTTAAAAACCTTAACCTCATCTGGAGACAACTTTTTGAATCATGCTTAGTGCTATCACCAGTGCCGTAAATAGGGCGGTGCCCAGGCACAGGGCGTAGACTTTGGGGGGCGCAAGAATGACCAGATCAGGCAGGACTATTACTTTTCAGTTTGCTCCTGATAAGTTTCTAAGTGCTCGATTCCAACATAAACGTACCTACATACCAGTTTCATCAAAAACGTCGGTTAATTTAGACAAAACATCGCCCTTATATTTAGCTGCACTCGACGATGGCGAGCAGCCAGCACACTTAGGTTAACCTGTACGTCAGGCGACCGTGCTACCGTTACGCCCACTCTGTGAGCACCTGATGGGTGGGTTTGCACTAGTCCTAGTGGTGGCCAGCTCTGCTTTACTCATACCAGCTTCTTGAAGAGCGCATCAAAGCTCCACCGCCCGTCTAAGCATTGCTCTAGCTAAGTAATAATATCTATAATTAAAAAAACACAAGGGCACAGTTCAGTTCTAGAACTTGGCACAGGGCGCTGAAAAAGCTATTCACGTTGAGTTTGATCAAGTTAAACACTTTTTACTCAGCCATTGATGAACGAGAAGCAAGTGCTAGAAACTAGAAACGAATTGTCGAGCAGCAGCGGGAAGCGAATGTGTTGTACCTATGATAAACAAGTAGAGCGAATCCTTGCCGGCAGAGTGTAAGCAGTCGGCGATTAACTACTAGTAATATTATGCATCCCTTTTGTTTGCATGGAATCTAAATAGGTACATAATTATGTCCGTGAAACAAAAACTTTGTACTTCTTTTTACGAAAATTATGCCGACGGAGGAGTATGAAATTTCGCACACGTAGGTATAGTTTAGTGCAGTTACCATTTTTTTAATTATGCATAAAAATTATGGTCGTATTTCGACTACTAGGCGACCACTAATGTATATTTATTACTAGCGAGAAAATTGCCAATAGTTAGTCGCTTCCTCGGCAGCTAGGACAACTGCCTAATACCAACACTAAGCAGACATAGTTTGTATTACGAAACGTCAGAAGCAGTTAAATTTTGCATACTGCCCTCCGTAGCGACGCCCCCGGAGTACGCTCCCCTACGCCTGCGTTCCCTGGACACGGGCTGACCCCTCTGCTACGATATTTAATGAATAAAACTATGAATTTTGCTATGCTGTATGAGGTATAATGTTTTCATTAATTTTATGGAAAACATTTCGTCTTTCAAACGATTAACCATAAAAGCAAGTAAAAGTTCAGTAACACAAACGTTAAATTCAATTACTTTTTAATGTTTTAAATTCACCTCAATTCAACGATTAACGGTAGAGAAACGCTGTTTCTCGTAATACTTTAGTCTCAATTTTTGTGCCTGCCATGATGCCATGGGATGTGTGATAAATAAACCATCATGTATAATAAGTTGCTCAAAAGTAAAGTAATGACCTAAAATGATCCCACTGCAGGGCAAAGGCCTCCATCATTAAATTTTACAGGTACAGGCATAGTCACCAGGCTTGCCAAATGAGGGTCGGTGGTCACAAACCCGAGCAATGTTCGTAATTCGGAACCAGGACCTCGAGATTTTGGATCGGTATGTAAACCACTGGCCCCTAATTCAGGCACTAATTCAGCTAACCAAATCGTATCACAATCTTAATTTAACAGCAGGTTTTTGACAGTTCTAGTGATGGAACTGCAATTGAAATAGCTGAATAAGGCCCCTGGACCAACAGGGCGTTGCCTTATGTTTTTTTTTCTGTTTTGTAATATCTTGTCTTGTTGTGTTTACTGCGACAATGTGAACATCTTACTGCAAGGATAATGAATCCATTGTTTTTAATGTGGTTTTCGATTGCCTCCGCATCCTCATAGGCCTCCGGCTTGATCACAGCTAGCGTCCTCTCAGAGTACGAGTGGTACTCTGCGCCGGAATCAGAAGAAGCCACAGACATCACTGAGTTTACAGGCAAGAGTTTTTGCACCTTGTTGATGAATAAATTAGGTAAATAAATGTAACTTAAATCGTTGCAATCCTGAACAAGTTATTAAGTTGCAATGACATACGAGACAACAAGTATGTTTGACGTTTGTAGTCCGCAGTAATAAGGTTGTTTGTTGGACTGGAAACGAAGGTTGATTGACTGATGTTTTAAGGCTTAGCGCAAACCTCGTGGTTTATCTTATTATCTGTAAAATATCAGTAATAAATTAATAACAGAATGGTGACAGAAAAATCTTTCGATGTTCAATATTTTGGACTGGAAACGAAGGTTGATTGACTGATGTTTTAAGGCTTAGCGCAAACCTCGTGGTTTATCGTATTATCTGTAAAATATCAGTAATAAATTAATAACAGAATAGTGACAGAAAAATTTCATTTACAATTTATACATTAAACCAGCTGTTACCCGTGACTCCGTATACATCTGATATACTACGGGAACCGCACTTTTTCCGAGATGAAAAATACTTAGCTGACGACATACTCTCAAACCTACTGGATTTACAAAAAAACTCATAAGAATCGGTCGAACCGTTTCGAAGGAGTTCGGTAGAAAAACTGTTGCACAAGAATTTTATATACATACGGCTCTGCCCGCGTGAACTCACCTGTGTTCAGCAGTGGGATACAATATAGCCGATGTTCTTTCTCAGGGTCTCATCTTTCTTTGTAGTAAATTTCATAAAAAAGTGTGGCGTAGCTTTTGCGTGAAAGCGTAACAGACAAACTCATGAGTAGGTATTCACCAAGTTTTACGCCCGCGGCTCCGCCCGCGTGAACTACACTTTATATCGCGCGTGCGGAAACTTGTGCCCAACAGTGGGCTACCAAATAGCCTATGTTACTTCGGATACCTTCAAGAATATGTGTACCAAGTTTTATGATGATCGGTTTAAAAGTTTTCGCGTAATAAACAAACTTACAATCACATTTATAATATTAAATGGATTAATCTTTATTTTCTTATTACAAAAAATACAGAGTGAATATTACTAATGAATTTTGATATAATTTGACCTGAATATTTTTGTATGGATGCCCTAACTGGGCACTTTCAACTTCTATTTTGCAGATACGATAAAATTATCTCGCGACAAAATATCGGTGTGTGCGCTAAGCCTAACTGACCTCGTGAAAGTATAATCTATTTCGGAAATAGGTCATGTTTATCACTATGTTTATTACTTATCTCAGTATATTTATTATTTTTATTGGAAATATGTATGCCGCACGCACCGTTGAAGCCTTACAAAGGTGTGAAATAAAGTACATATATATTGAGGTTACTGCGTCATTAAGATACAATTAGATAAAATACTATTTTTACAAAATAAAAATCGACGTAAAGCGCGAAATAGGCTATCAATTCCAGGTAAAAAGTTATGTGTGGCATTAATATAAGCATTAGTTAGCATCTAATTGAGAACTTCCTTTTTTATTAAAAAGGTAAGGTAAGGCTGCCCAAATGGCTCATCTATATTAT
Organism: Anania crocealis; assembly: GCA_949315895.1. Taxonomy (NCBI): domain Eukaryota; kingdom Metazoa; phylum Arthropoda; class Insecta; order Lepidoptera; family Crambidae; genus Anania; species Anania crocealis. Next base: position 9,191,862 of record OX438856.1, read on the forward strand.
ATATATTTTTGTTTGATGTAAATAAAGAAAGCTATGGTGACAGAGCTAGCTTTCTTAAAATACTGCCAACGCATTAAATTTTTCATCATTATAAAATCATATGATCTTTACGTGACCTCGACTGTTTCGATTTGTCAATCCTTAAATCATCAACAATCCCTTCGACGATTAATTTTTCCCAGTTATAAACAAAGAAAAACAACCACGCTCAATCACCACGCCCGGACGTATCTGAATAATCGGAATCACTCCGATCAGCAATCGCAGACGGCTAAATAGGAAAACTGTCGTTTTCCCGGCCACCCCGCCCTGCGGGGGCTGGGGTGTCGGGGTGCGGGGGGCCGAGGGTTCGGGGGGGCAGGGGGGGCGGGGGTCGGGTGGCGCGCGCTTCGGCCCAGTGCCCCCCGGACGCAGCGGCGGCGAGACGCGGCCCCTGCCTGCACCCGCGGAATGCGGCGCTGACCGACTCCCGCCACCCGAGACAACACGCCGTATTCATGGACAACTCCTGCCTCCTCGACCTCCTCATCAGGTGCTTCGCGATGACCGAGCCCGAGGACCTCAACTTCACCGCGTTCACTGACCTCTGCCGGCTCTGCTCGCTCAAAAGCGGACCCCGGCTCCACATCTTCGACAAGGAATCTGAGCAGAGGCAGATCCTTTTTAAACTCAGGACCTGTCTGCCGACTATGGTGAGTCGCACTTTCAGATTATGCGCCATTTTCTTGCTTGACTTTGTTTAATTAAAACACGTTAACATTTCGAAAAAGTTCGTACCGTAAAACCTTCAGTGCTCGGAAAAATTTGGAAGTAAACAGAGTTCCTTTAGAAAACCCTAAGGATAAGATGTCGTAGCTGTAGACGCGGGCCGTAGTCCGTAGACGCCTGCGCGCTACGGACTACGGCTACGACGGGAAATAAGATTAGACTACGACCTAACAAAACCTGTTGAATTTTTTTACAAATCGTGTAACTACGAATAAATAGAGCTTTATTTAATGTTAGTACTGTACAATAATTTAACCTTTTTACTTCTTGAAAGTGCAAAAGTAACGGAAGCTTTTTTATTTTGTGTTTACTTTTGTTAAATTTGAACATGCATAATTATATTCAAAGTGGATGTAAAAAAATGAAGTACTGGTGTTAAGGTGTTAAAAAAATTAAACATATAATATGCAGCTTTATCAAGTGTAAAGGCATAGTACCTATACCATGCCAAAACAAATTAAGTTTATCATTTTATACTGGCAATCTTTGTGATACCATTAATAACCGAGAAACCCTTGAGCTTAGCTTTATAGGTGTGAATTATTATAACATTATTGGTCCTTGACTTAGGCAACCTTATAGGCAGGAATAGTCGTACAAGGTTTTAATTGAGGCATTTTGTAATAACACTAATAACCATCCAATTATTTACCATTGTAAAAATAATTTCAGTATCAACACCAGCCATTTTCCAGTTAATTGCTGGACACAAGCCTCTCCGAATCAGTAAAATCAGTTTTATTTCAGCAAAAAGGCCCCACGAGGCGCTTTTACACGTCCTAATATTCAAACCTACCACTGCTTCGGGACAAGTCTAGGCTAGTGCCGAGAAGAAAAGAAGAAGCAGCGCAAGAAATTCGATAACTAATGTCAGCCTCTTTAAAAAATATATTTACAAAAGAATTAATGCCATATAAATTATCGTATCATTTAAATTATCATTAATAGTGTAATAGCCCTTTTTCATTAAAATTACCTTGACATACGATTAAGTTCAAGTTGTACAGGGAGTTCAGCAATACCCTGTGGTAATTTGTTGAAAATACGAATACAATTTCCCATGAACGAATTTCCTACTTTTCGCGGGCTCAACCCTGAAAAAGCAAGTTCATCTTTATTTCTGGTATTGAAATATAAAAAAGGAGGATTTTGCTACTGTCACCACGCTTCACAAGCGGGTTGACGATCGCAGTTTGGTCATTAGTGGAGGGAAAAAGCTGCTTCCCATTTGTCATTTTGGAGGTACTATTTTAGTCGCCTCTTACGGCAACCATAGGTAGAGAAAAAGAGACTGACAATAGTGACGGATTTTCTTGCGCTGCTTCTTCTCGGCACTAGCCCAGACTTGTCCCGAAGCAGTGGTAGGTTTAAATATTAGAACGTGTAAAAGCGCCTCCTGGGGCCTATTTGCCGAAATAAAACTGATTTTACTGATTTTATTGAAGGGATAGTACTGTTTTTCTTATATGCCGACACAGTCATTACCTATTTGTGTGATCTGTGCAACTCGGAAAAATTAAATTTTCATAAATCTGCTATAATTTTTTTGAGTGTAATACCTAAATCCCGTTATTGATTAAATAAAGCGTTACATCCACTTATAATAAGTTAAGGATTTGTAAAGAGTGACATTAATTAAATCGAAATCTTGTACCGGCAAGGTAAGACTATTTTGCTGGTACAAGATTTCGAATTAATATTTTAAATGACTTAATAAAGCAAAAACGGCTCAGTAAAATTTAAAAAAGATCAGCCATAACCTGAATTAATACTTACAGAAATAAGACACTTTTTATCTAGGGAATTTATTACCGTGATACAAAAGTCCGATTAAATATCAAAATCATAAAAGCATATAAAAATAAATTTATACTAGACTGGAAGGCGGCAATAGTAGCACAAAAGTATGTAACGAATTGAGAAACTTTTACGTCTGAGGTTTGTTTGATTCCCGATGTATAAAAACCATATTTCCATATTGTAACGAGTCTGGGTGTTTCTTTGTTTATGACTTTACTTTACTTACTTTGGTTTTTTCTGTTTTCCACGAAACAAAATGCACAAACATTTTTTTATTTAATATAATATCGGTTTTGCTTCACCATTCCATAAGCCAGACAGACATATAGACAATAATATTGTACCTATTGTGTAAAATGCCCTGCACTTTGCGTACCGTCTGGCGTACACATTGAACTGGGTCAACGTGCTGAGTGGGATTATAACGTAGTGGCACCAATAATCGACAATTTTAGAAGAACGAATGCTTGTTTGTAATATTAGGAGTATTATTATTACGTCGATATCAAAAATTACTATTTATTGTACGTATATATTGAAATATTATATCCCTGATATCTATCTATATCCTATACATATATTATTATTATGATATATATCCTTATAAATAATGAACTAGAAAAAAATCTGCAATAACAAATGACTTAAAAATCTCCAGTGTAATAACAGCTTCCAGTTACCGATAAGCCCTATCGACTCTAGCAATTGAAATTTAAACTTCTTTTTTAAGTAAATCTACAATATGCTACAACAAACTTTATTACTTTTATAATAACTCGTAAAAAAGTTCAATTTAGTTATCTGACATCAGAGTGATAAACAAAAAATATACCTGATTCTTTAAACATCCTCTTATCAGAAGTTTCGTTGTTTTGACGAAAAAGTGAGCCGCACGCAGTTACTACGCATTTTCAAACAGACTAGCAGATCCCAGAACTCATAAGTTTTGCTGGATGAAACTAGGAAGTATGCTTGCTGACTACATCACAGTGATTTACAGCCAGTAAAAGTTTTTTTACCAAAAATTCAAACTACAAAAAACGCGAAAAAATTTGCCTGGTTATTTTCGGTGATTTCTTGTATGGTAACTTAGTAAAAAGTTGCGTGTATCCATAAAAAATTATAACAGTTATGAATTGGTTTCTTTTTTATTATCAAAAAATAGTCGATAGTTGGATCCATGTCGATCGGTGGCTACGTTACTCGGAATCCCCACCGTACGATGCCTGTCCCGGGGCAATGCACGTATCGGATAGTTCGAGGTCAAAGGTCAACAATATACGCTAAAAACCAGCCGTCCAAATGTTGAACCTTTTTCGTTTTGTCGGACCCTTCGAAGGACCTTGAACCGCAATCATAATATGCAAAAGCTACCTCTGTTTTCAACAAATAATAGCGGTAAGGGGGTAAAATATTATTCATTTGTACTTATTTTTATTTATTTATTTATTGCATTTTGTTTACAAAATAAATGTAACAAAACCCTGTAAGGGTATAAGCAAACAACCTTACGTACGTACGTAGCCGAATGGCAAAAAACGGAACCCTTATAGTTTCGTCAAGTCTGTCTGTCTGTCTGTCTGTCCGTCCGTCCGTCCGTCCTTATGTCACAGCCACTTTATTCTGAAAGTATTAGCATCACACATTTGAAACTTGGTAGGTAGGTGTATCCTGTAGACCGCTTTACGATTCTTATACAAAAAATAAAAAATATTGATATATTTAACACATTCGCGTGAGCAACCACATGTCCAAAATGTTGCAAAATGGCGCAACTTTTTTCCATACAAAATAAAGCAACGTGTGAAGACGTCGCGCCGTAACACACACACTATCTAACCAAGCTACACGGCGCAACGTCTTATCACGTCCAAAGGTTTCTTTACGATACATATTTTTGTACAACAACCATTATTTTATACGTAGAAGCTCATAACAATATTATTTGTAACAATATTACTTGGTCGGTTTTTTGACTCGACCTTTTGTTAACACAAATATTTTTGAATTTACAGTTTCTTGAATAAAAATGTCGCTTACACCGTAAAGCCTAGAATCGTAATATGTCGACACAATATCTTGGTAGCTCATAGTTGGTTAGAGCATTCGCCCGGTAAAAGAAAGGTTTTAAGTTCACCTGGGCAGACGAAAAATGTTCATTCAAGTAATTGTACTTATTTTGAACTTATACCAATTACCTAATCCAATTAAGCTTATCCTCTGGCGACTATGTATCTTATAAACACTATATATATATAAACACTATATAAAGGCCCAACTGTAGAGGCTAAGTGCGGAAAATTTAAGTCCAACTAACTAACTAAACACTATATATATTAAAGAAACATCTATAACTCAACAGTAGTAATAACACATAATATTAAACCCTTGCAGTATTGAACCAGCAATCACAGGCATTGTAACCCGCTTTGCGCACTAGGTACACACTAGACAATATTCAATACAATTCATGAATGTATATATCACTGTAAAATTGTGAGATCTGTCCGTTTACAAAACAACGCGTGAAATTACACTAAAACGGTAGCTTAGGTTACGAAGTTTACAATTTTACGGTGACATTTACATACCTTACTGAGATTCTAACCAATCAATCATGGCGTCTCTTTCTCCAGCAGATATCGAAGGACGATTTCCTGCCTAAGAAGATCTGCGAACGATGCGTGACGAGACTGGACCAACTCTACGAATGGCGCCAGAGCTGCCTCAGCACGGACTCGGTGCTGAGGAACTACGCAGAGTCTATGAGGATCGTCACCTCTACCATCAATTTTCAGGTAAGTTAATAAAATACGTTACCAATTTTCGGATTTTTGGATATATACTATTATTTTTAAACTTATCAACCTAGTTATTATTCAACGCTTCGGGGAGTTTGTTTTAAGGGTTCCGTACCCAAAGGGTAAAAACGGGACCCTATTACTAAGACTTCGCCGTCTGTCCGTCTGTCCGTCGCTCTGTCGCCAGGCTGTATCTCAAGAACCGCGATAGCTAGACAGTTGAAATTTTCACAATTTATGTATTTTTGTTACTACAATAACAACAAATACTAAAAACAAAATAAAATAAATATTTAAGGAGGGCTCCCATACAACAAACTCGTTTTTTTGGGCTTATTGGTACGGAACCCTTCGTGCGCGAGTCCGACTCGCACTTGGCCGGTTTTATTATTTCTAATTACTCGTACATAGGACAAACTTTTACATAGGACAAAAAAACATCGAAATCAGTCAATCTCGTATAGAAGTATACGTAATTACGTGGTCACATTAGAAAGAAATCTCGTCAGATTGAGGGCTGAGGGCCGCCTGTTTTTTTTGTCGTTTAAAAAGAGTGATTACGTTTGTGACGTACATTTTGATAATGATTTAATTTAAAACATTGTACTACTACGAAACCGTGGCAGGTCTACACTGGTAACAAAGGATGTTATTAAATAACTCAAATAAATACGCGTAAGTAAACCAACTAAAACAAGTCAGCGACAAATTATTACGAAACAAAATTTTAGCGGCTACGTGCCATCACTGCCATAGATCTACACCGTTAGTGTAACCTTCGTGAAAACAAATATATTACGACAAGGTTGTCTGGTAGAGATTTCTTTTAGCAATAAGACCGCCTTATTGTACAGATATGTCTCAATGTAATTTATTTACCTTTGTTTTGTGCAATAAAGTAAAATCAATCAATCAATCAAGTTCTTTAAAATTTATTTAATTTTAATAATGAGTAAGTATGGTGGGCAGAAAGTTTAAGTCTTCGTCTTTAATAATTCTATTGAAGTATCAAAGGTTAATTGGACCGAAATACAAAGAACTTTTATCTTGGAAGCTCTTTTGTTCTGCCTTGTTAGTAACAAGTTAAAGGGTCGTATACAAAGTTAGGATTATTTAATTGATTCATCCGGATTTCCAATCGATTTGACATTATTATTATACATTATTGTACGTTTTAGTTTAAATGTGAAATATGATGAAAAACGATAAGGTAGACTTTTAGCTTTCATAGTCACTATTATAAAAAAAGTTGTGCGTGTACTAGTGTACACACGTAAGAAGTGAAACTTCTTTATGGCCTTATTTTTCGAAAAATGATCTACATGCAACTTTCCAGAAATTGGTTAAATTAGTTAAATTGGTTAAATTGGTTAAATTGGTTAAATTGGTTAAATTGGTTAAATTGGTTAAATTGGTTAAATTGGTTACATTGGTTAAATTGGTTAAATTGGTTACATTGGTTAAATTGGTTAAATTGGTTAAATTGGTTAAATTGGTTAAATTGGTTAAATTGGTTAAGTTGGTTAAGTTGGTTAAGTTGGTTAAGTTGGTTAAGTTGGTTAAGTTGGTTAAGTTGGTTAAGTTGGTTAAATTGGTTAAATTGATTAAATTGGTTAAATTGGTTAAATTGGTTAAATTGGTTAAGTTGGTTGTTGGTTAAGTTGGTTAAGTTGGTTAAGTTGGTTAAATTGGTTAAATTGGTTAAATTGGTTAAATTGGTTAAGTTGGTTAAGTTGGTTAAGTTGGTTAAGTTGGTTAAATTGGTTAAATTGGTTAAATTGGTTAAATTGGTTAAATTGGTTAAATTGGTTAAATTAGTTAAATATTATTTCACTTTACCTTTTTGCTATCGTCTGAACCAACCGTGGTAGGGGCAAGAAAAAGATGGCGCGTAACCGAAAAATGTGACAAAAATTTGACGCAACATTCCAGAAATTGGTTAAATTAGTTAAATTGGTTAAATTGGTTAAATTGGTTAAATTGGTTACATTGGTTAAATTGGTTAAATTGGTTAAATTGGTTAAATTGGTTACATTGGTTAAATTGGTTAAATTGGTTAAATTGGTTAAATTAGTTACATTGGTTAAATTGGTTAAATTGGTTAAATTGGTTAAATTGGTTAAATTGGTTAAGTTGGTTAAGTTGGTTAAGTTGGTTAAGTTGGTTAAATTGGTTAAATTGGTTAAATTGATTAAATTGGTTAAATTGGTTAAATATTATTTCACTTTACCTTTTTGCAATCGTCTGAACCAACCGTGGTAGGGGCAAGAAAAAGATGGCGCGTAACCGAAAAATGTGACGAAAATTTGACGCAAAACGTGACGGTAAATTTTTTCCAACGCCGATAAAGAAGTTTCACTTCAAAAATAATAGAAAACAGCACACTCAGGCACGGTAGAAAGAGTGGGAGATACTAGTTCCTCTCCCTTCCCCTCGATCTTACGCTTTTTCGATCAGCATCACGTGACCCTGACGCGAGTTTGGAAGTTTTTACCCATCCAACAAAAAAGTGCTCAGCGCCGCTAAAGAAGTTTTCACTTCAAAAAATACATAGTATAAACCCAAATCAATGAACTATTACGTATAGAGTTATTTAGATTTAAACGAGTTATACTTATCTGACAATAATATCGATCGACATGCTAAACGATAAGCGATAACGCTTACTAAATTGGAAATAAATCGATAGGGCATGTAGACAAGCGAAGAACATGAGATGAATTAACAACTAGGGAAACAGATTATTTTAATCGAAGCTACGAGTATACCGAATTTCAAAAATATTTTTAAAAACAAAATGAAATAAATATTTAAGGAGGGCTCCCATACAACAAACCCGTTTTTTTTGGCCTTTTTGGTACCTATGGAACCCTTCGTGCGCGAGTCCGACTCGCACTTGGCCGGTTTTATTTACGCGATTCGCATCTCAATCATTCATTACGATACTATTCATAAGTTTCTCTTTATACCTTATCAGGCCTAGGACCTCAGATCAATATAGGTCTTTACCTATGAAATTGCCGTTCTGCAGTACTGGCCATTTCAAATCAAATTTTTTTTGCTAGGTATTCTAATTTCTAATAATTTTATTTTAAAAACATGGAATTATTTTTCCAAAAGTAGTAATTTTTTATTGATTAGTGTTAAATTTTCATCGCAATTCAATCTTTTTCGTCATCATGGATACGTTAAAAATTCGAGTAATTATGGAATATGAGTTCCGTCGTGGCAGCAACGCGGCACAAGGGGCACGCAACATCAACGACGTTTACGGAGCTAACACTATAAACCAACGCACCACCTGTTATTGGTTTGCTCACTTCCGTTCTGGAAATTTTGACCTGAAAAATGAACCTCGCGATTGTCCGAAGACTTTGGTCGACAATGACAAATTAAAGGCGATTGTGGAAGCTGATGATACACAATCTACGACTGAATTAGCAGCAGCTTTCGACGTTAGCGTCAAAACAATATTTGTCCATTTGCGTTAAATTGGCAAGGTAAAAAGCTTGACAAATGGGTGCCCCACAAACTCAATGATCGCCAGCGCGAATTACGCGTCGAGACGTGCCTTGAACTGCTCAAGCGACACACAAATGAAGGAATTTTGAACTGCATTGTTACCTGCGATGAAAAATGGATTCTATTTGAGAAAACTTACCCCTAGAAAAGTGATGGTCACTGTTTGGTGGTCTAGCGCCGGTGTGATTTATCACAGCTTCTTACCAAATATGGTGAGCATTACTGCAGATATGTACTGTGAAGAACTGAACACAATGATGGAGAAGCTGGCACATCTCCAACCAGCATTGGTCAATCACTCGTCTCCGCTGCTCCTGCACAACAACGCGCTCATACTGCACAGCAGACGATCTCCAAGTTGCAAGAACTGGGGTTGGAAGCTCTCCGTCATCCACCCTACTCACCAGACCTTGCGCCTACAGACTACTACTTCTTGGCGTGAAAATTCAATACCCGAGAGGCAGTACAAAATGCCTTTGAAGAATTAGTTGCCTCCCGTCCGGATTATTTCTTTAAGAAGGGCATCAATAAACTACCACTGTGTTGGCAAAGATGCATTGATTGCATGGGTGAATACTTCGATTAATACAAATAAAAAATACATAAAAAAAATTCGTTTAAATTTTTTCATACAAAACGGCAATTTCATAGGTAAAGAAAGACCTAATATAAAGAAGCCTAGGACAGTAAAAATTGAAAACTATATTGCTAAAATATTTTCGTGTGAAAGCTGGATTTACATTTTTTTATTTTTTATTTTATTATGTATTTTGACAACAAAACAGATTACAATCATATATCTATACTAATATTATAAAGCTGAAGAGTTTGTTTGTTTGTTTGTTTGTTTGAACGCGCTAATCTCAGGAAGTACTGGTTCGATTTGAAAAATTATTTTTGTGTTGGATAGTCCATTTATCGAGGAAGGCTTTAGGCTATATAACATCACGCTGCAACCAATAGGAGCGAAGCAGCAGTGAAAAATGTTGCGAAAACGGGGAAAATTATTCATATCATTTGACGCGGACGAAGTCGCGGGCAACAGCTAGTAATCTAAATAATGCAACTACAGCTTCGACCAAAATTGGAATCCTTAGATTGTTGACACATCATCATTATAAGTGTATTCTCACAGAAATTCTAAAACAAGTGTGAGAGTGCCCAACAAACTCAGTTGTTGCGATGGATTATTTCTAGGGAAGTAGCCTAACTGCTTTCCTGAATACATTTAATCTAGTATCAAATATATCCAGGCTAGGGTCTTTAATTGACACCGAGTTGTAGAACCGACACATTCGAGACAAATACAAATACAAATACAAATACAAATACAAATATATTTATTAACAGGAAACGTAAATACATCTTTTGGTTACTAGCAGTCCCCAAACTAGGTAATCCTGTTTTTTGAGGACTATAGGGTTATAGTACGATGTATTGTTCCTATAAGTTTGTAATATGAAGGTCTTGTTCTCTCGCCGAGATTTTGTTCATTAATGGGCTCTAAATAGGATACTGGAAAAAAATTTTGGAAAGTGGTTAAAATTTCATCCTGTAGACCCATAATGAATGTTGTGAAACATAACACTTTTAACAAATTTTAATGTTATTTCGGCCTAGCTTAGACTAGGCAAAAGTTTTTTGACTAAATGAACTATCGGATTAATGAAAAACAAATGCGAATGCTGGACTTACCTAGTAGTAAGTAGTAGTAAGTACTCCACCTTTTCGCCCCTATGAGCAATAGTTTCCTAGAAAAGTTCCTTTCGCGGGACTCAAACTATTATCTTTATACATTTCATCTGAATCGTAAGCAATTTAAGCACGAAGAGGTCTGTCTGTTAACAAAAAACAGACACAATTTCGAATTAATTAATTAATATTAGTATGGATTCAGTGATCTAGGGAAACATCTATTTAAGGACATACCTAGGCATATTTCCCTGATCAGTGCATTCATATCAATTATGGGCCTTATTATTATGTATTGCCTACTTGAGATCACCTGGACACCCCATAAGATCAAACATTAAGAAGCATAAACTAAGTTTGATAGCTGTAATCAATAATCATGTATTTTTGCCGTTTTAACGAAAGATAGATGAAAAAAACCTATTCATATCTACTCATTCATAATCAATTGCAAGGAGGGTGATATTATTGGGATGGACATTAAGACCCTATGAATATTTTGAATAATTCTGGACTGAAACAAATGTATGAGATTTGTTCTTTTGTTTATACAGAAGGGAATGGAAATGTATAGTCACGATTGATGGCTCAAGTATTTAAGCATCTATTGTTCGAATTAATTATCTCATTTGCATATAACATTCTTACTTGACGACTTCACAGTAGCAAGTGAAATCTTAGTATCGTCTCCCCTTGGAGACAAAGTGTGTCGTTTATGCGAAATCTATTGTGTTGAGAAGGCGCGGCGGGCGATGCAAGGCCCCTCTGCGCCCCTGTATCGATCGGCGCGGCCCGGCCGTATCGACCCACCTCCACCCACTCGCACACACGCGCCAATATCAACCTTAACCCAACACAATAACAAACAACATGCCTCCACACGAATCCCAACCTAAGAAATACGAGCCAGGACTCAGTTTCATGTACTCTATCTTCGGAATAATGAATTATACGCTTTGCCGTAGTAGTTATAAGGTCGTCGATGCGCAATACAGCTATTGGAAAATTTGGGCATCGGCTACGCATGTCCAAGAACGTTTTGTTTTACGGCGTCGCTTGAAATTTTCCGATAGCGCAGTCAATTCCCTTTGCGTCGAACTTCAAAGGGATACTGGAATACGTAACGAGCTTAACTTAACATCTATTTATCTGTGAAGATAGCGACTTTATAATCCTGTATCAGACTTGCGTAATGCTGTAGCCAGACGAGTTGTATCAAGTACGAGGCTCTAATAAGTTGATGGTTGTAATTAAAAATGTTTTCGCATCTAAACTGCACATGAGGTGGAGCGGTAATGCACGCACCAAGGTCGAAGGTACCACCGTCACCCGGGGGCACCGTTAACCCTGACCTAGCGGGGTGAAGGATATTCCTACTACGCCGCCCCCCCGGCCCCGAACACTTGCACTGAACGTTTCAAACCTTCCCACAATCCCCTCGTCACTCTGATGGGTAGGAAATCTAAACACTATGCGAACTGACTGTTGTTTGAAGTTTGATCTAGATTCTTATTGATGCCATTTAAAAAAAACTATTTTCGTTCATGCAAGTATCCCAATTTTTTTTTTTCATTCAGGTCCACTTTGAAGTTTTCATGAAAAACACAAGTAGGAGCTTAAGAGGAAACAATACGGGCGCGAGAATTGAAAAATAGGTATTTGTAAAATCTATTGCTGTCGCGCAGTGCCAAACGCCTTCACCGCAGAGTGTGATAAAGACAACTGCTTCTTGGACCGAAAATACCTACTAAAAGCACACCAAATCAACGTTTCGTAGTCCCCGATTACTTTTCCAAAACTAGACCGATTTAAATACTTGTTTCATTTAAAATTAAAGAAAGGCTTTGGCCGTGTTCGTATGTTTTCCTTTTTTTCTAAAATTTAGCCAAATTTGTTTTCTGGATGTTTAAACACAGCGGAAAATCTGGCGATTTTTTTCGATTTTTGAGGGCTCATATCTTTTTCATTAATTAATTTATGAAAAAACAGAAAACATAGAAACATGCTAATAGTGGCCATAGATTTTTGTAATAAAAATTATTGCTCTACTGGCATTATCCAGGGAGGAAACAGGGGACTACGTTTGTATGGAAAAACGGCCCTTGTGTTTCCTCTTAAAATCATAACATCACAGGAAAGATAATAATGTTCAAATTTTCTTTGGTACCTACATAGAGGTATATAATTAAAAATAACCTTTAAGTTTTTTCTTGGCAAAAACTAAGCTTAAAAGCGTTTAGTCGGAAACCTTGTATATGTTGTTTGTTAGACAAGTGTTAAGATTTAGTAAGAACTTTGTTTACCCTGACCTGTCCTCGGTATTAATGGGCTGTACAATAAAGCAATGTAGATAAAATCACGAGTTATATTGCGCTAGTAAATTAGTTTTGAAAAGCGCACAGTTTTTAAAGCAATGGAAAACTGTAGCGTGATTATTTGTCACGGTGTGAAGTTTCTTCCAGTCCAGACTGAAACACAGAACCTTTTTGCAATCTCTAGGGATCTTAAGATGTCGCAATTGTTCTAATGCTCTGCCAGTGTTTTCCGGAAATACTCGTATTTTTCAATGAATTTAACCATGAATAGGGACAATTTAATTTCTAAGTTGCTAACAACATACCTAATAACTAGTATTACTAACGTTTCTGTTGCATCAACTAATTATTACAAATAGCTGTATCGTAAAAGAAACTCAATTTTATTGCAATTGCTAATTCGGATAGATTCCCTTTTGAATATACCTATCTATTTGTTTTTGTTTGTTTTTACCTCTTCATTATCTCTTTATGTTTATACCTACCTCTTTTTTTAAGATAGACTCAACGTCAAACTTGTGATTTGTTAGAATGTTGCTAGTAACTGCACTGTACGTCTGTACTACAAGGCACAATTTTGTTGTGACTGTTACTACTAATGCCCCCAGTTTACCCACTTCTGACTCTCGGCATTTAATGAGATTATGGTTATATTACATGTCATTTTTACCACCCTTTTATATTAGCTTGGGTTGTATCTATGAATGTATGTATGTAATGGAATCTTTGAGCATATTTTTTACCAATTTCTAGAAGTTTGATTAATTTGAAACTTTGCACACGTATCAAGGACCGATGACAATGCAATAATTTAATAACAGTTTTCCAGTTTTCCTCTGTAAGAGGGAGTAAAAGAGATAGAGCTAGCGCGCGATCTGTATCAATTACGATTCCTGCATAGCTTTGGACTTACAGTCGATAAAGAAGGAATCAAATCTTATAAACTAAACTAAAAAGTAAAAAATAAATTATAGTTTAAAAAACAAAAAAAACACGCGAAAACAGAATGAACTAAAAAATTAAAAATAAAACTGTAGTAATCAATTGAAAAATTCATATTATTGTAATAAGCGTGTGGGGCTTGATTTAGATTGTTGTAAATATTTTATCAATAATTTACTATATCTGTGGATATCATAACAAGCAATCCACGCTTTTTGTACAATAATATGAATTTTTCAATTGATTACTACAGTTTTATTTTTAATTTTTTAGTTCATTCTATTTTAAAAGCGTGAATTTTTAGTTTTTATTTGTCATCTAGTTTATTTTCAGATTAACATTACACCGGTGATGTCCATGTTTCAAAAACATTTAAATACACGATATTATATTAACATAAATCAAATCTTATAAATAAAAATTTTGATTGCCCCTAAATATCTCGTCAATTCGTACCATTTAGTTTAACGCCTAAAACACCGCCACCATAGACATGGCCCAGCCTTCCTCGTGCCACCCCAAGTACGAAGGAATGACACTCCAGACATTGTTCGGGCCCTGTTTTCTACCACCCCAAGGTGCGTCGAAGGAAAATGCGGATCGATGCAAGTACTTCCATGGTTTTTCGTGCACTGAGTGCATAGGGCCAGCCAAGTTCGCCCGTCTCGCCCGCCCAAACCGCCCTTGAGATACCTCTTAGGCGGTCATATCCGCCTGGTACTCTGCCCGATTTGTTTTGGAGTTGATACTAAACAATACAATAAAATGTTTCTAAGTGTTTTAGTGTGAAAATAAAGTGTATTTCAATTACGTCAACATGAGTGAGGTGAAAATAAACGTTCAGTTGAACTCTTATTACAATCAACTCTGGGATTTAGGAGTAAGTTTTATTTTGACATATTCGTCTACCTCAGTATTAACTATGTCCATATAAACAAAGTATTACTAGTTAGTTAAACCTACGGATGATGAGGATAATCTTAGAGACTCGGTTGTATCATTTTTGGTGATCTAATATTAATTAGAGGCTTATTTTCTTTTATAGATTATCAAAATTAATGACCCATAATACTCATTTACCATCCTCGTATTACCTACATTATGGTTGCAAATAAGGTATTGAGTTTTCAGTATTGAAAAGATATGACGTAATGCTACACATTCTACTAAACTATTTAAACGAACAAGTCAACAATCTACAAAACTACAAAATGTATCATTTCATTATAAACTTTATGCGTTGTAGTTAAAGTTGAGAATCTACTTGAAAATGTTTACATTTGACAGTTGTAATGGCTGAGCCAGCTTGACCTATGTAGCTACGAATACATTTTTAACCGACTTGTTAGAGGAGAAGCTTCTGTGTTCGTTTGTTAATAACCAGCGATTGCAAATAGAGCAGTGTGTGCATTCGGGTAATCGATAAATGATTTACATTTTTAATTTAATCGATGAGCCTGCTAGCACATTATTTATTATTTATTTTATTTTATTTTATTCGGAAACCAACAGCACTGATACATTACATAAGAACGAATTTTCTTATAAACTTAGCCATTTAAAGGTACTCGCATATAGTAGCACCATCCCTTCTCTTCCTATGGGTGTGCCTTAAGGAGACGGGCACTACGGGCAGCAGTGTCTTCTTGTGATAGTAATGATGAACGGGAAGGTAGGCTGCAACTGCTACAGGCAAGTAACAAAAGATTTATCAAAATATTTGCACACGCAATGAGAGAAACGATAAAAATTCCGTCGCGCATACTACAAAATCGAATACTTGCACATTCCCGCAGGTTACCCTTGCACAACTTACCCCAATGCTGTTTACCCTCTATTTGTGCGTTTACTTTTAATCAGTGGTGATAAGCCAGGGAGGGCCACCCTCCGTTCTTATCTAGAGGGTCCATACACCATGTAAACGGATAAAATTTTAAAACAATACAATAGTTAAATTTTCTGAGATCTTAACTCGGTATCTGTTTGTGTCGAATTCTGTTTTGAGATAAAATACGTAGCTAATAATGAAAAAAATCATAATCACTTGGGGGGCCTATTACAATTGTTTGTCGGTTTAAGGGTTATTTGTGATAAATGCACGTTTATAATATAAATCAAATATCGGACGCCAAATTAAAGAAAACTAAGAGCCTACCTCATTCTTTTTGCGTTTTAGTATACTTTTACTTAATACTCATAGTTTTTTTTACTGCTTGTTGAGGCAATGAAATTGCTTGTATAAATTGAAAATACGTTTATTTACCTACTTAAATTTCGACTGTCTTCGGTGTGACTTAGCAGCGCAGTTTCATCAATGTTTTTATCTGTTGTGAAGATATCCATAATTTAAAATAAACATTTTTACAATATTTAAAACACTAATAAACAAATAACCTATAGATAATGTTCTTGATCTTTGATTTCTGTGGTAGCACAACCCTGTCAAGTGTCGCTTTGCAGACGTAGCAACTTAAGTTTAGAAAAATGACAACTTAGTTCAGGCAATTATCAATTTTTTTTAAAGTTACCAGTTGCTACAACTAGAGCATCTTCAATTGATGCAACTGACAACCTTGTTGAGGCATCTATCAACTTTTTGTAATTGTTCTAAAAGTTCCAGTTGTAGCAACCACCAATTAATCTTTACGGTGGCCGCCATTTTATGGCAATCTGCTTTGATAGGTGAGTCTACTCAGTCCTGGACTGCCGGCCCACGTCAGACTTTTTGTAGGACCGATAATCGGGCCGATTTTTCTATAGTAGGCAGCAGCATACACAATCATGACCGATTTTTTGTAGGACGTGTGCGTTGCTCCATTGCTATCAGTACGTTCTATTTTACTCCTACAAAAAATCGGTCACCGATTATCGGACGTGGGTGGGCGAGCAGCCTTATTACTCAGTCTACGATGGACACCGAAGAGGCAGCACTTGTTTTCATTATATTACATCGCCGCGACGGCGTTAACGACAAATTATTTGCAGCAATCCCGATGATTGCTTTCATCTAAGATAGGACTACATTTATTAACATAAATGAGCTTCAAAAACATAATGATAAGTTTATACAATACTTTACTTTACCTTACCCCCCGCAGTGTGGGGAACAGGCAGGCGGAAAGGTGGATGTTGCGATTGCCAGTTGAGAAAACCAGCGATTTAACCAGTTAGTAGTTGCTGAAATTAGAAACAAACGTTGTGCGACTGCCAGTTGGCGAAATCTGCAACTTTACCAAACTCGCTAGTTGCTGCAATCAGAAGCTAACTCCAAACTCAAGTTGCTGTGTACGCAATTCAATTGGAATATATATGCACAGCGAGTTGTCAGTTGCCGGTTGCCGCAACAAGGCGCATGAAGTTGCTACGTCTGCAAAACGCCTAAACATCTAGGGTTCGAAACAAAGAAATGTGTACTTTGACTTAATTTTTTCTATGTAATACTACTTCTACTAACTACTACTAAACAAAATCATAACATAAATATAAAATTACCTACTCACCTACATTTTTTGTTATTGATATTTCATTTATTATTATTGCTATAAAAATTCGGCTTAAGACTACTAAGAGCTCCATATGATGCGTAGGTAGGTATAATAAATTAGTATATTTTTATTTGTAAATTGCCTTGCTCGCGGTTTATTTACTATGTACCCACCTTAGTTTTTATGAGTTTTCGATATTTCGGCACTGCAGTTGCAAGCGCTATTTTCGCGGAACTTCTTCCGTGATAGATACCATAAAAGCTTAAATCAGTATATTATCTAATACTTCACATAATTATGATAGGTCAAAAACATAAAAACCTGATATTTTTATATTGGACTGCATCTATTAAGTTCTAATATTGGCTTTTAAGTAAGTAGGTATTGTGATTTTTCTCTCATATTAGCAAATCAAAATTTTCAGATAAACCCAATTCAAATAATCTAAGATAAAATAGAATAATAACCTTAATTCCATATATCTCAGAGGGAAGGAAAACTTATTTTCAATACCTATAAAAGTTGGTCCTCAAAGTGAAGTACCTAGTTGCTCTAGAATTCTCCATTAATAGGATTTAGAAAACTGTTTAAAAATATTTTATTTTAATAACCTGTACGGCTAATAGCGGTGCACCATAAAATAGAAAAAAACCTATTAATTCGTAAGTAAAGACAAACATATGCAACCCCTCAGTGCGTTGACCTCGGCATAAATTATGTGAAAATCAGATCTGTCGACGTCCGTTTCCCTAAGATATTGGAGGTCGTTGAACCAGTGTTGCGTCGATTTTGGCAATTAAACATAGGAATAGGGTGTTCGTTCATGTCATAGAAAGGTGGTTTGGTTGGCCACAGGTTGAGCAAAACAGCCAGTACATTAAATAGCCAGTAGATAAGAATGATTAATAACCAATGATATTTAAAAAGTACTTTTTAAATATCATTCTTAATAACGAAACGTTTCCACCTGCAATAATGCATACATCCAGTTACATTTCTAATGAAAATGAGAAGCACAATAATTAGTTTCTTGATAATACTAAATAGGTACTAAGTATATGGTACTAACTTAAATGACGCTTAAATGGATTTGTCAATCCAAAATACATGTCATCTTTACAATTTCATTGTAATGTGCCAAAGTAGGTATAGACTTGGTGAGTTATATTATAGATGTAACAGTAACTTACCCTATGGGGTCTTTATTGGTCAGAGCAACATAAGATCACACAACAACGGAATTGAATACATTTGTACCGCTGTTTTTATAAATGTCTAAATTTAAATATAGGTAGGTACTTATGCATTTTATGAGTCTAAATTCTACTCGACGGAGCTGAGTGCTTATGTCATTTTTTATAAACAAAACTTTGTATAATATAGTGATAAAATCTCCAATGTCAAGTGTTTATTTGTATTGGGCTGTCTTATTTTCTACATATTGTGTCCGGGAGGTCTCGGTCTCACTTTCCACGGGGTGAATGCACTGCGGGGGCAACCACCCTCGCTCCCTAGCCCTCCGACCGCATCGAAGACACTCATTGAAGGCATATTTCCCCCGATTATAAGACCTCCACTGATTCTTTTTTTGCACTCCTTGTAAACTTTTTAATCGTAACGATGCTGATGGGTGGAAGATTTTTTTTGTCTGTAACATATTCAAACGAAAATGCGACTTACTGAATGACTTTTCTAACCATGCATTCAAACGATTAGATACCTAGATGATTTTAAAAGTTCAACCCCTAGCAAAGGGGTATATCAGGACTTCGATATTTGTATGGAAGTTATGTGCAACCAGTATCCCGATTTTGACTAGGTAGTTGAGCTTTTTTACCAACATATCTGTGTCGTAACGTTAGCTCACGTATTAAATTTGAAGGCGTAATGTTCTTCAATATTTTTACCCTTGAAATAGGTTCATTTGTGGTCACTATTGGTTTTCCACCGATATGCACAGATCCGTGACCACAATGAAATTATGATTACCTAGGTTACGTTAATAGTTATAAGAACAGTAAAAAACAGTTAGTAAAAGTTTACTGTAAGTTTAGGTTAGAATAGGCGACACGTCTACAAATAATGCAAGGATTGGTTTAAAATGTGAATTATATTTTCGGTCTATAAGAGACGGTTTAATCAATAATAATTATCAATAACTACTGCCATTATGTTCAAAATAGTAACTCGAATGATAAAGCTCTTTGCAATCATTGGTTCTGAGCCAGATAATTTTTATTCGACACATTCTTAATCAAGCAAATAGCTTAAAAAATTAACCCATTAATCTTGTTTATGTTAGTTTGTTTTTGTTAGTCCTTTATACACACAAAGTTAACGAAATGTTTCATTACCAATCTTGTTTTGGCTGCAGGATGGTACGGTGAATATGGACAAGATGACGGAAGCACAGAAAACCGCGTATCTAGAGGCACACGTGGCTGTCCAACAGCACATGGCGCAAGCGGCATCAGCGGCGAGGCGCGAGCAACAGCAGCAGCAGCAGCAACAACAACAACAACAACAACAACAACAGCAGCAGCAACAACAACAGCAGCAGCAACAACAGCAGCAGCAACAACAGCAACAGGTTCAGGTTCAGGTAAATTATACTGGTTTTCAAAAAAGATTATACTTTTATATGAATTAGGAATATCAGTAATTAATTATAATAATAGAAAAACAAGCTCAGTCTTAAAATCGTTTCCAAGAATGTTTTTTTTCGTACTTGTCACGTTGGTCAAGGTTTATCTTGTGTGTCTAAATATAACAACAGCAGCAGCAGCAGCAACAACAACAACAACAACAGCAGCAACAGCAACAGCAGCAGCAACAACAGCAGCAACAGCAGCAGCAGCAACAGCAGCAGCAACAACAACAGCAACAGCATCAACAACAACAAACGGCTAATACGAACAACCCTTCACGACATCATCAAGAAATGCAGGTTGGTTACTGAATCCATTTTGTACCGAGTAATATAAACTAGTTGTATCTTCTCTTAAAATATTATTTAGGAGCTTATTATATTTTAATTTACTTTCCACCTAAAATTTTATAAAATATTTACTATTCAAAATACACTAAAATTTAGTAAGAAAAAATGATACATAATTACTAACAACACTAAAAATCATCAAATATAAAAGACGAAATAAAAAAAAAAACTCTATTTTACTTATGTCAAAATGTGTACAGACAGCTTGCGTAACATATTTTTATCTTTACAGACACAGAGTAGTAACACTCACCCAGGCCACCCGTCTCCACCCACCGTCAGTTCCACCCAACACCACTACGCGACCATCAACTCCCCGATCAAGGTCCCACAAGTGAGCTCTAGTACTGGAGGACCGGACAGCACTTTCACTGTACCTGATGATGTCGGCATGGGCTTCGAGGGAGGCGTAAGAGTTCTCCAGAGCCTTGGAAATTGGTGAGGATTTAAACAATAGTGTTAGAGTTTGCGGTAACTTCGTTGTTTTTGATTTCCACAATATGAGTGCTTTAACTAGTTATTCTAGGGATAGGAAAATACTGTTGTCCACATTTATAGTATACATCTTAATAAACTACCATTGTGGTGTAGTTTGTCGTATAGTGTCGCCACAAGATACCTACATAGAAGAGCTGTAAACGTTCCCATCTTGCGAGTCGAAAGAGACAACTAAAAGGAGTACTGCCGTAAGAAGATTGACAGCAAAGTTTCCTCTCCACCACTGGTTGGTTCCAATTTACCCTCCTTTGTAAGAACCAATGATGATCATCATTATGTCATGTGGTGCTGGCCTGAAATTATATAAATAAGGCCATTTTCGTCATACGGTCGAAACAATGGCATAACTTTGATCCCGAACCAGCCTGAAAGCGTAGCAATTATGGATACATCATTTGTCTAGCCTACTGCTAGACAAATGATTTATCCATAATTAATAAAAATATCTGAGGTCTACCTCAGAAATCTCTAAGCGATTTTTACCAGTAGGTATTCTAATGAGGCTTAGTGAATTCTAGATGCATTTCCCATTGGCATTTCCTATGGTAATTTAATAAATAATAAATGAAAATTTTGGTAGGTATTTAATAGTACTATAAACCAAACAATTTTCTAAAATATCTTCCCGTTGTTTCAGGTCACCGGAAGTAACGAACAACATACCTCGACCAAACTTGATTCCGTTTACGGAACCGTACGCGGAGGGCGGATCCATGCATCCGGGGACCCGACTCAAAGCACTACAAGGTACAACCGTGAGAAAGCATCCCGCGATCAAACCTACTAGTTCCACTAACGAAGGTAAAATGTACTCTATGATGTTAGAAATACTAGATGTTTGATCATGCAATGAGCATGCACAGACAATTAGGGGGTAGTGTATTATATTGTAAGCAAAGATTTTAATGATAGTATTAGCTTATCTATAATTGGGTACCATTTACGAATCATTGAACTAAGTCGAACAATTAATTATTCAACGTTTGATTTAATTTTAAATGATTGTTTAATAATAATTTTAATAGCTTTAAAATCAATATATACTTAGTAGTTAATTTGAGTAGGATAACTCGTGAGGCCATAGTTAACTGTTGCAATACAAAATACACTGATTACACTTAATTACAGTTAATATCTGTGGCTTAATTAAGACTTGACTAAAAAAAAACTTCATTTATTTTCAGGTAGCAAAGCATTTGAGTGTACAGTTTGCGGGAAAGGCCTTGCGCGTAAAGACAAACTGACGATACACATGAGGATACACACTGGTACGCCATTTTTTATATTGGGTACATTATAAAAAAAATAGGAAATCGTTACCTTAAAACCAAAACCTTTATGTCAAAGTATTTTATTGCAGTTGTATGTCTTAATAGAAAATTTGGATAACACTATTACTCTTTTGCTAGTTTGCTCTTATTCATGTGATACCGATCTAATTACTTAAACCCCTCCTCTTCTTATAAGTACCATATGATGCTACTAAAAGTGCAATTCAGGTATTGCTAAAAGAAATTGGACAGCAGCGTATTCTTTCCACTATTGAGAAAACAGGTATCGCCAACCTGTCTGCCAACCATGCCGATTATGACTCTGAAATGGAAATCCACCTTCTGTAGATGTCTATATCTGGCAGTGGACTGATGTGTACTATAACGGGTGTAAAAAAACCAAACGCAGATCCGAAAACCACGTATTGTCCCCATCATTAGGATCATTTTTCTCTTTAGGACCATACCTGGGAAACAGCTGGTTCCAAAGATATTGAGGGTCAAAGTCACAATTTTGTTTTCCATTTTATTAGAAAAACTATTGCCAAAGGATACTTAAAAACTTTTCTTCATACAAACATAGTGGTTGTTTTTATTATTTCGTTCACAATAAGGCTTTATTAATTACAATACGCAATGTACGGCTCAGCGCGGACGACTTTTGAACTTAGCAGCCATCTCCAGCGCAGCGGCCTACGCTACAACTGCTATACATTGCGCGCTACGAACTATAATATTTTTTTGAGTCCCATAAATATAAATCATTTCCCAGCTATAATATTTTGTAATATGTCTTGGTTTGCTTTTCAGATTGCGTAACTTCAGGGTCTGCGTTTAGTTTTTTTACACCCTGTATAATACATGAATATGAAGTAGATAATTTCTTAGGCCATATGTTCTACTTCAACAATGTATTTACTATCTCCAGGCGAAAAGCCGTACGTCTGCGAAGTATGCAACAAAGCGTTCGCCCGCCGAGACAAGCTCGTCCTGCACATGAACAAGCTGAAACACGTCACGCCTTCGAACATAGCACCCCTCGGTAAAAGAACCATTTCAATACCACGTGAGTATCGGCTGAGTCAGCTAGTGATTCAGGGTCGGTTTGCCATTGTGATTTGCTGAACTGTAACATCGACGACCTCATATCTCAGTTAACAGCTTTTGATTGTATAGCTCATCAAACTTTACTTAGGTATAAAGATGACCGTGTTTCTTGCGCTGCTTCTTCTTGGTACTAGCGCAAACAAGTCCTGAAGCAGTGGTAGGATATAATATTGGAAAATGTAAAAATTTATAGAACGAATATCCAAAACAGTTTGGCTATCGTCATGATATAAATTAGCCTACATTAGTCCACGGGTACATACCTTCTTTGCTTCGTTCACTGTATACCGCCCTGGTTCCTTGTTGGAACGTTTCAAGAGAAAGAAACCCTTCTTACTTTTGCCAAATCACGATCTCTACTTTTTTCACAACATGTAACGTCTGGCACTTAAGCTCATCCTTGAACCTAAAGGAATTACAGTATTCTTCTATCTTGGCTAATTTAATTCGTCAGAAATCCATCTTTTTTTATCTCTCTTTATCACCTTATGATTAACTTGAAATTAGTTTCTTAGGAACACCGCAGCAACGTATAAGTAGCACTTACGGTGATAATGGTTCCGAATGTTTGTCAGTCTGAACAGCTGGCTGTAGTACAAGGAAATTGTAAGAAATATGAACTGAACTACTCCTCGAAGTAGTTTTACGTAACTCTCATCTCACTAGGCGGCTGTGATTTTTTAAATTTTTTATCCTTGAATAACTTTAAGTCCATATTGATAACTATTAGTCCTAAAAAAGCATATTTTTCATGTTAAATATTTCTAGAATTTTCATTTATTTTACCATAAAAGCCTATTAACTACATTAGAAAATATAAACAATACCTAGCAGCTCACATTAGCACTCCGAATAGATGACATCCATGATTCAATATAAGCACTGTAAAACATATCGCCTTATCTTTTACAGCGTTAAAACTAGATGACGTCAAGCCACAACTGCCAAAGCAAGAAGACACAAAGCCGAGTCAAGCGGAAATAGCAGCAGTAGCACAGCAGCAGCAGCAACAACAACAACAGCAGCAGCAGCAACAACAACAGCAGCAGCAGCAGCAACAACAACAGCAGCAACAACAACAGCAACAACAACAACATTCTCACCAACAGCCAATCCAGGTGTGCCAGGTACCTGGACACAGCTTCACGGTAAATCCCCCTGAGAATACAAGGCATGCATAAATGTTCTGTAGACAGGCATGGTTACTGTGTTCGTTATTGGTCATTTGTTTATTTGTATCTTCAACTTTATATTTACTTTTGTTCTTAGAAATAACAGTTTGTAACTCGTATTTCACAATGTCGTCTTCATATAACATTACTCATAAGTTTACTTTCTTCTAGAACCTACAAATAACGAGTTTATGACTTTATAAAGACAATGTTTTCATTATTTATTTATGCTTTTAAGTGTTAATATAATTAGAAGTGTCATGAAATTAAATTAGTCTTACAATTTACGTATGTTATTCGAAAAGTAGGTATATTGAGATATCACAATGAAAAACAGAATTGGTTTACTAATAATATCATAAAGTTCGTAGTCTATTTCTTTATGCTATTCACCTCTAAAGCTTACCTTCAAATTTGTTTCCATCGCAGATAAGAAACACCACATCCATTCCACACCAGCAAAACACAAATTTGGTGCATACAAGCGCAACTACCGCTGCTGTGGCGGCAGCGACCGCTGGGATGGTCGTCTCTTGGTCCTGTGAACTGTGTGGAAGGTTGTTCGCTACCAGGGATGAGTGGACCGCTCACGCGAAGTCACATTTACCAGACAATAAGTTGCTACAAGACAAAATGCAGCAAGCTACGCAACATCAGGTGAGAAACATTGGCATTACTTACGGTAATGGTATCGTGGATGATGGTATTTAAGAATTGAATAGTACAAAGATTTGTTTATGGATGTCGTAAGAGATCACTAAAGTCTTCTCTCCATGGTTGGTGAAACTGCGATCGCCAGTACGCCAACATACAAACGTAATTATTGTGATTATGGCAAGTTCTGCTTTTGGAGATAGATCTATTCCTGTCTAGTAGACTTGTCGAAGCTGAAAAAATATTTGTAAAGATTTTAAAACTTGGAACTATCACGAAAAGAACAAAAGAAGAACAAATAGTTTTTCGATTAAGTTTAATTGAAACATAATTTCTGTATCTGATATTTCCCTAGGGAAACAAAATTATATTTACGGAATTTAGAATAAGTAGTTTCAGTTTAATGTGTCAAATATTCAACAAAAAATAATATGCACCGGTCTAGCCGCTTCACAGGAGTTTGACTACAAACACTGTCTGTGACACGAGAATTTTATAAGATAAGTGTAATATTATATAATTAGATAAGTGTAATAATAGGGGTTAACGTATGAAATTGCCGATTATTTTCCCACTTTTTATTTTGTTTATAGCTCTTAAGTATAGTCATATTATTGCGTAATTCTTTTTGTATTTTTTAAAAAACTAAATAAAGTAACTTTTGACTAAAAAAAAATGCAATACTAGTGCCTATTACTTCAAAGGAAGTCGTTGAAAAGACCCCTTACAATGTGTCAGCTGACCTTCTTGCTTCAATTAAGTATATTTGTATTATATACTTTGATTTTCAGAAATTTAAATACTATAATGCGTAGTTTTATAACCATCTAACTTTCACCTTTAATTGCATCGAAAACGGTTCAGGCGTTTTTAAAAAAACTAAAAAAATTTTAGTATGAAAAAATGACTTTTCTCGATTTCGTCCATACAAAACGGCAATTTCATACTTTAACCCCTATTATTATTGCGTAACGACGATATTTGTATAATTCACGGTTTTTCTGCAGCCGTGAAATACTTATTCATACTCTTACAACCACCATATCAAATCATAATATAGCGATAAGATTTAACACAAACAGTGTGCAAATATTTTTAACTGTAGGTC
The DNA here is from genome assembly GCA_949315895.1 of Anania crocealis. Taxonomy (NCBI): domain Eukaryota; kingdom Metazoa; phylum Arthropoda; class Insecta; order Lepidoptera; family Crambidae; genus Anania; species Anania crocealis. The sequence goes on from OX438856.1 coordinate 9,217,995, forward strand.
TTATCATCTGTGTGACCTCATCATTCATTTGGCAGTCTCTACTCACTTAATAAATACTATAAAAATAATGGGAATTCATGTATTATGTGTATTGATCGTTATGATACTAATATTTTTTGGTTTGAATTCATAACTATACCCTGTCGTATTCGGTCAAAGTCGTTGGTCCAACTTTAAATCTAGACAAGCACAAATACAACAAAGTTTTTGAACAGTCTACTAAGTATTGTTGAATTGGGAATAAAATAACCTTTTATTTAGGACATAAATCGATGTACTTATATTTAACTAGCAACTCCATGGTTTTATTTTTCAATTTTTTTGGTTATGTTCTCTTAGAGTGATGCCAAGATCAGAGAACTTGATCAAAAAAACCTTTTTGCAGTAAACAACATGTAACATAAGTACACTCTTTATTATAACAGAGAAGATCCCTTACTCGTATCTTTTACAACGGATCTCGCTGCTTTAGTGAAGTACCTGGCCAGCAAGTACGACGACTAAGTCAATGTATTTTATTTTCAGCAACAAGAAAAGGTTCACTTATCAAATCAGGAGAAACTTCAGCTGCTCCATCACCACAATCAAAATCAGCAGATCCTGAACGGGCACGGCATCGCGACGGCATCCGTGTCCACGGCAACCGTCGTCAACGAAGGCGGGGGAGGGGGAGGGGGTGGGGCGTACTTCACACACGGCCACACACACTACGCTCCGGAGAGGCAACACACACATGCGCACCATCTGTGCCTGATGTGCAGGCAGGAGTTCGCGGGAAAAGCAGAATTCATGTTCCACGTGCGGGGACATTTCGAGGGTAAAGTAAGTGACATCGCGGCTGCTGATGTACTAGCGAGATCTTTAGTGGATAATTCTGGACTGTGTACCTGAGCCTCAGCCACACCCATCAGCGCCTTCCACGCAGACGCCTGCGGGAAGGGTGTCTTCCAAGACGAGACTATAATGTTGAAGTTTTGAAGCACAATCGATGGGTACCTCTCTTAGTGTAAATGTAGTTATAAGATAGATAACTTGTACATCTCAAGACTTCAGAACCAGAAATCCACATGCTTCCGCAATTAATTAGCTCAATTTATAAGGCGTATCGAAATATGTTTCAATAGACTAAAATTCAGACATAATTACTTTTTTAAGCTTAGATACTGAATGAGTTAATCATTTAACAAAATACATCGACCAAATTGTTGTAAAGATTACTTCTAAAAATAAGTCATAAGTCAGTTTAAAATTATCATTTTGAATGACATAAAACAGTTATCATATTTCTTTATCTGTAAATACATATTAATAATATAACTGAAATACGTGACCGGATTGACGGAGAAGATAATTTAAGGCAATAAGCATACCAATTACAGAAAAGTTTGTCACGTAAAGAGTGATAAAATCACTAATCTCTATTACCAGATATTTAAAAGATTAAACTAATTTTAGTAAATAATAAAACGATGTATCCACTTTCCACTTAAACTGGAATCCATTCTAAGAAACCTAAGTTTTATTTTTCATACTTAGCTATAGAAATGCTAGAAATGTATGATAGTATGTGTGTATTTATATTCGACGGCTGCCGTCTTAAAAAAATCTTACGGACAATGTTTGATAGAATCCTGTAATACCGCTTTATTTAGGTATTATGTAGAGTAAGTATAACCTAGTCAGTTTGAGGATGAGTGTGGATCTAGTCATTTTGTAATATACATAATTAGACCAGTCGGTCTGAACACCTAGTCTTAACTTATTAATATGTTCGTGAAAAATTTATTTTTGTATGTAAATTAGTTGTGGTTTTAAGTTTTACGCTGAAATGCAAATTGAAAGAGTTGATTAAACATTTATGTGCGGTACGAATAATTTTACATAAGTAACATTTTATCCGTTTCGTCTATATTGTACTATTGTTTTGTCAATAAAAAGAAAAATGTTTCAAATAATTCGTTCACTGTCCGTGATATTGATGTATAATAATAATTCATTTTTATAACCACCAAATTATTTTAGGTGTAGAAAATAATCTAAAATATTTAGTTTCGCCGTAAAAAGTCTATAATTAAGGTAGACTGGGTACAATTGTAGCATTTTACCTTTGACACTTAATTCTGGCTTAATTTAGAATTTCACGGCAATAATGTCTTGTACATTGATACTTAGTTTACTTGGCTTTAAAAGGTGATGTACCTTTTGATGTGTAGAAACAATACAAGTTGATATATTTTACATTTTAGCGAAAGAGGAAAGTTGGTACAAATGTCCCCTGCCCTGGGTCAGTTGTAGGTACCAGATTTATCATAAAACAAAATACCTTGTTTTAATAAGAAAATTATATTTATCTTAATTACAATATATCAATAGACAAGTTATTTATCAATCTAGCAACAAAACGAAAAAAAATTCTCGAAAGTAATTGACTAAAATCAGCAAACATAAAATCCAACTTTCCTTGTTTTCAACAATTTAACTTAAAATACTGAATATAAAACATTGTTCTTTAAGTCTTGCGAGTTAAATTTTTTCAAGTCTTACGCTTATAACTACGAAAAATTAAGGATATTTTTAATCAACACTTTGTAATGAAGAATCACTTTTAAAAATTGTCCCCGTGGTACAACTATCCCCATATGGAACTTTTCATCAGCAGCTCTTATTGATTCACTAGCAAGGATTTCTTCGTACGCTCATTCGTAGAGAAATACATATTTTGATGTTCTGATAGTTTTCCTGCTATTGATCCTTAAAAATTTTAAAAAACATTTGAGTAAAAGTAGATGACTTACATACGATTTATATTACATACTTAAAAAAGTATCATTTGTAGACTACAATTTGAAGACCTGTGTCCCATTGGGGACAATGGGGGCTATCGCTAGTAAATTTGCCACTAGAGGCGCTAGTGTCGCGTGAGGTCCAATATCATTCGCTTTGTACTGGTTTTAGCGGAATTTGTTGCATAAATTATAATTTCTTAAATTTACCTGCCGGAAAGTGATCTCCATCGTAAAATATAGCAAATATGGATTATTTGGCGATTAATATGAACGCTTTAAAAGCGGAATTAAGAAAAATCGCAAAAATAGGCGGCCTCAAGAGCAACTATTTCAGAAGTTAGTTTGTTGATATCAAGATAGTTATTTATAAACAATATAACCGTAATTATATTCAAGATATAACACTTTGTTTCGGCGCCAATCGCCTTTTACTGCTATACTTCCGGACCTCAGTCTACAGTGGCGCCAACTGGTGAGCAAAGAAACGGTAGTCCCCATTGTAACACAGGTACAATTATACCGCTACAACCGTACTCTAAAATTTGGTGCAATCGTCCCCTAATGCTCATTTTCTAAATAACTTATTTTTATCCAAACAAAACAGATTAAAGATTTAAAGATTAGAAAGTTAGTCGGCATGCTTTCTAGTGCCCTACAGAGGGGAAAGGAGTAAATGTGTGGGTCTTAGTTCCAGAGATATTCCCGATAGTACTACTTACTGTACCCTGCTACAACTGTACCCGGTCTACCCTACTTACTAATTAATATTTCTTTTATCACTTAAATGCCTCCTTTTCAAGACATGTGATCATAACAAAAAAAAAGTTTTCTGATCTTTGTGACCAAAGTTTTTTGTCCTTAAAATAGTGTTCGACTTGCAGACTTTCCAAAATATAGTACCTACTTAATTCGTGGAACTTCATTTTTTAATGAGCTGTTACAATGACCTAGGTACTTCTGAAAAAAGGCTTTTACGATAAATGTGCCAACTTGTAGGTATAATCACAAAAAATCTAATTGGTTATTGACTGAATGTAAAATTCTGAAAATCACTTGACTTAATAACCTCAAATTTGGCAGGTAAAGTTTCAGATGTAGTTAAGACGGCAACTAGAGATTAAACAGGGGCTACCTTTTAGTTTACTAAATAAGATACTATACCCTTCTTCATAAATAAACACTAAAGTGTTCTTGTTTATTTTTGGCAATTAGATTTTTCCACTGAATTACAGCACAGATATTTGCTTAGGCAGAGAAAATCAATTCCCATGGAAACGTAGTCCATACTAGCAGGCTACAGTAAGTAGGTACCTAACAAAAGTGAAACTGTTAAGATTAGGGAGACTGGTGGGAACGTGTTTAATTAAACTTGATGCTTCACCTTAACTTTGATCGGTTTTGAACAATTAACATTAACATAGTGTTCTTCCATAATAGATCAGGAAATAATTATGCATTAAAATTAATCACTCGTTTTTGTGTAAAACAATGGACAGTCGTAAGTAATTAAAACAGTAAACTACCTAATTAGAATTAATCCGATTATATTTTTTACTCTCATAATTTAATTTTGATTACGAGATAATTGCGCTACTGACTGACTAATATGTTGAATTATATAAAATAATAATCATAAAAAACTCAACTTTTTCGTCCAGTACTTAGGTAAGACCAGGCCCAACAATTTAGCTAATCAACCTCTTCAAACTACATATACTTAAAATTTACGTTTGAAGTCTGTTGTTTTCAATTAGGTAATTAAGTCGCTTAGCTACACTTTGATATCTTAGTTATTGTCCGACTTACCTAGTTATTGTCAGGGCTTATAGTAATGCTATGCGCAAACATAACTAAAACAAAGATAAAAAAATAATACGTACTTATTTAAAAAAACCCATTGCTTCTTAAACACCAAATGAAATCTAGTTTTACTTAATGGTTTTGGTTTGAATGATATTGATTCTAACATTTATTTTTTATACTGGTTTTCGGTTAGCTCACAGAAAAACCCAATAAATTTTTTGGTCAATGGACTGCGTACCTACCTGCCAATGAAAAATGATGGAAGACTTGTCTACATCAGAATTAATGAGACTATAGATTAAAAACATTATTTTATGGCAGTTAAATATAACTTTTAATAATCTTATACTAATAATATAAACCACTCCGAAATACCAGCTTCAATTTAATTACTCCATATATTTTAACTAACAATATTCCATACATAGACACAGTTTATCACCACATTTGTACACGTTTATTATAAGTAACTAGTACGAGTATAAAGCATATAAATAATTTGTTTTATTAATCTGCAACCTTTATTTTGGATTGTAAAACATTGTATCTACGGTAAGCAATATTTGGTATTGTGATTTGCGCTAAAGAATGGAATGACCATTCGATGCTTCAAAATTATGTACAGTGTAGTCTGTAAACAATAGTAAAAATATAAACATCATATAGAATAAGTATCAAAACTATTTTGATAACTAAATTATTTTGTAAAATTAACGTACGGTCCGACGAGTTAATAAAAAAAATAACGATCAGAATACGATTTTTAGCATCGAATGGCCACATAGGTAGGTATAGTGTGTAGTATTATGGTGATCCGATTTTATCCACATTCAGTGTTAACTCCACCGACATTCCATTTTTATCTCGATATTCTGAAACTAATTTTTTTGATGCTACTCTTCAGCTACTTTACTTAATGAAACAATTTCAATAATAAATCTTTAACTGATATCACATGCAAATAGGTTGTTATCAATTGAGAAGACTAAGTGGACACTTCAATCAAGCCATATATTAGGTATGTACAGCACTTGTGAACTATCATAGTTCAGTAGAGCTGTAAAAATATTTGGGTAGCAAAACTGTTTTATTTTAATTTTAAAGGAACATAAAATATCAATCCATGTTTCAAATAATTCGGATTCTCAGATCTTTTAATTCTAAAGTCTATTCGATTCATTTGCAAATAGTTAACTTACCTAATTCGTTGTTTTTAACCTAAAGCGTGATCTATTATAATTTGTAAGTTTTTATTAATATGGTATACTTGAATGTGGATCAAAAAGGGTAGAGACCGCTTTTCGGAGGGTCAGAGCACGATGGAAGTTACAAATTTGATTAGGCTATGGTAGAATGCGCCATGAGGAAGTCATAGGTGGGACGATTATGCAATAAAATAGGTTACAGTGTAGACTAAGATGCTAACATAACCCTTTGTTTATATGTATAGTATATTTCTAGTCAAATGCAATATTCACCTTTGTAAACATCCTGAAAAATACAAACTGTTATAATTAACTAACAAAACTTTTCACTTAAATTTTATTTTTTTGTATTTTATTGTTTAGTTGTGTGTTACAATTTTGATGATATAGAGTTAGAGGAAATTATTATTAGGGGTTAAAGTATGAAATTGCCGTTTTGTATGGACGAAATCGTGAAAAGTCATTTTTTCATACTAACAATTTTTTAGTTTTTTTAAAAACGCCTGAACCGTTTTCGATGCAATTAAAGGTGAACGTTAGATGGTTATAAAGCTACGCATTTTAGTATTTAAATTTCTGAAAATCAAAGTATATAATACAAATATACTTAATTGAAGCAAGAAGGTCAGCTGACACATTGTAAGGGGTCTTTTCAACGACTTCCCTTGAAGTAATAGGCACTAGTATTGCATTTTTTTTTTAGTCAAAAGTTACTTTATTTAGTTTTTGATACAATACAAAAATAATTACGCAATAACACGACTATACTTAAGAGCTATAATAAAAATAAAAAGTGGAAAAATAATCGGCAATTTCATACTTTAACCCCTATTATTTGTAAAAAAGATTACATTTTGATAAATATTGTAAATATAATTTCTTAGCTATTAAATTAATAGGAATTGGAAATTGTGAATAATCACTAACAATTTAAGTTCAACAATTTCATTTTGTAAAATATTGAGATTATTTGGTCATCCTTGAAGTACTTGTATTATAAATAGAATTTTTCACGAGATAAATTAGCTTTCAGAATGATCTCAAAATCTAGTCTTAAATAAAGTGCTGTACATATGAAACTGTTTTATTAAAGCCAAAATGTAGTATAGGTTTAAATTATATGTAATTCAATGGTCCAGGTTGAAAGGTTATATTATAGAAATTGGACCATAACAGCTTATATTAGGTAACGTGTTTTAGATAATTGTTTATCATCCGTTCTTATACAGTGCAGCTCGAAGGTACTGATTATCTTAGGGGGCGTCCATAAATTACGTGAGATGTTTAAGGGGGGGAGGGGGTCGAAACAAATCTCATCTAATCTTACGTTGGAGAGACGTCTTAGGGGGGGTCTCGGCAAATATCACGCAATTTTTTTTCTGGTTGAAACAAAAAAAAAATATACTATTATGTATGGTCCATTTAATCCAGATTGTACATATACATGCTTAAGATTTAATCTTAAGCGTAATCGTAATACGATTAACATTCACTAATTCGTTCGAAAGAAAATAATTTCATTCAAGTTTACGTAAGAAACCCACATTTTAAAAAATCTCACGTGAGATTGGGGGATGGGGGAGGGGGTTGAATAAAATCTCACAATATCTCACCAGGGGGGAGAGAGGGACAGAAAATTAAAAAAAACACCTCACATAATTTATGGACGCCCCCTTAATTTTCAAAATAAACTAAATGTTTTTGTACTATTGTACCCATAGTCAATTTTGATGATATATTCGTTGACAGTTATGTAAAGTACTAGATTTTAAGGCCGATACATACATGCTTACACCTGCAACACACAAACGCTTTTCTGTGTTAGATAATCTTATTTCCATAAATTAGGAATATACTTGTATACCTACGAGTACCTAAGCGAGTCTAAACATCTGGTTTAGTTTGCTCATAAGATCCCTGTCACACTAGTGTTTCTCTAGAGCAGTGTTTCCCATTTGCCGGGTTGCGACCCGGTACCGGGCCATCAAAATATAATACCGGGTCGCAACATTCCCGCCTTGTTTATAAAATAATACCTACTATTGATTGATCGACGCATGGTAAATATTCTTCTTGAACTTTCATAATTTTCGGGGAATTTGTATTCTTTAGTCAAACTTAGGCAGCATGAAAAGTATTCAACTAAAATTTAGTGATTAAATGCGTATTATTTTACCTAATGGAACTAGTTAAAGAAGTGAAGAATAGTTTGGTTTTAAAAGTATTAAGTCACAAAGGGGCGGCAGTGTGAAAATTACCGGGCCATGGCAGGGCGAGTTGTTTGATGAGCGTATACATGCGTATACGCCTTACTACATCTATACTAATATTATAAAGCTGAAGAGTTTGTTTGTTTGTGTGTTTGTTTGTTTGAACGCGCTAATCTCTGGAAGTACTGGTTCGATTTGAAAAATTCTTTTTGCGTTGGATAGTCCATTCATCGAGGAAGGCTTTGGGCTATATAACATCACGCTGCGACCAATAGGAGCGAAGCATGAGTAAAAAATGTTGCAAAAATAATCACGATCATAATAATAGAAATTGACGCGAATGAAGTCGCGGGCAACAGCTAGTAATATTATAAACGCGAAAATTTGTATACACCGTACCTTTTGACCCACCGGTAAAACGAAGTCCACGTTATGTGACCATTATGGTAATTACTCGTATTTTATCAGTAAAAACAACTTTTGAAAAATAATAAATATTGATGTGATGTGCATGCGACAGACGTAGGTATTATCTTGCTACGGCTACTGGATGAATGAATCTTACATACTTAAATAAGTATTATAGCTAAACCAATATAATAAATCTTGAAATCCATAGAAAAAAATGAAAATGATACTGTCTACTGTACCTATACATAAATTACTTAACGTGGGCTTCGTTTTTCAGGTGGTTGATAATGCACAGTGTAAATCTTTGGATGCTCATAATATGTTTGTTACTCTTTCACGCAAAAACTACAAAACAGTTTTCAATTTAACTTTCCAGTAATCTAGCACTAACATCAGAATAATATACAGGCTTTAATTTATAACAAATAACTTAATAATTTATATTTATATCAATTACGCTGCAGAGACTCTAGTGTAAAGGGGCCCTTATGTCCTGCAGCTGCGTATAGTTAGTAACTTAATCAGGGCCTTCATAATTATATTATAAAATAATTATATTATTTTAATTTTTAAAAGAAAACGATTTAAAAATAGTCTCGAAATGTACATGTTCAGATATAGTTAAGTTTTTTACAGGTTCATTAGGTTATAAAGCAAGGTATTGAAAGTTTCAATCCTTTAAAATACGTGTCCAGCAACTTTTCTGATTTTACATTGTAAACATTTCTTATTGTTATCTAGGTAGTTCCGTAGGGTATAAGTACCGTTTGTGGCCACAGTACAATTTATGCCCATTTTTTGCTTAAATAAACGATAAAAATTAATTTATATTTATAAAGCGTTACAAACTCGATTTATTTTAGTATGAATCTTTGAAAATTCAATAAAGATATGGTTTTAACATTGTGATTCTTTATAAATTAATTCAAATGTCCACTGGCCAAAAACGGTGCTAAGGTGGCCAAAAACGGTACTTCTACCCTACCTACTTACTTAAGATACGAAATAAAATGACATGTGTAATTGTACAGCTATAATAGATAAACCATATGCATTGGTATTTACAGTTTAACCTGCCATTTAATTTTTATTGTGTACATAATGATAAAATTAGTTTTAAGTTTATGGAATATCATCTATCAAGAGCCAAATGTTCATAATTAAATCATATTGTAAAAAGAAATGGCGATAGATATTTATCCGCACAGGACTCTGTAGTTATAATATTTTCAATTAGGAGTTATGTACAAAAAAGGTAAATTAAATAGGCATAAAATAATTATTATTTTGCTATTGTTAGCATAAATTAAATGAATAAAATTTTAGACGACGACATAATATGACTGTGATTATTACATTTGATTTGTTTTGCTTTTTTATTTGTAAAGTTAAAACTGGCTCTTAATAGTAACAGTGAATTTAAGAAATACACAACTAATTCGTAACTTAGGAGCAATAACTCAGTGGCATATCGTACTTAGAGCGAATCTGAATTTGTAAAAAGTTTATAAAGATGTCGTGCATGATGTAAAATATTGTAAAGTAGCGAGAGTTTTGGGAATAAAAAGAAATCACTCCATTTGAGTTTCCAGAATTTATTTCACAAATTATCTACCATTTTTTTCTTTTAAATTACATTTCGTCCGTGCGCGTTTCAAAATGAATACCTATAACTAAATCAATATTTTATATTTTTACCAGCTGACCCCGCGAACTTCGTATCGCCTCAGAATAATATAATTGGATTTTGACGTAAGACGTCACACAATGTCACTGGCATCAAATATGGCGTATACCTTGCCATGTTACACAGAAAATTTGCAATAAAATAATATTGCGACTATAAATTGAGATGTAAGCTATCCTATCTTTCAAGTTGGATCAAACTGCACACGGTGTGCAAATTTGATTAAGATCGGTTAAGTAGTTTAGGAGTCCATCGCGGACAAACAACGTGACACGTAATTTATATATATTGAGACGTGACACGTAATTTATATTATAGGATTAAGATATAAGTTTTTAAATCGGTTAAAAATGCACCGTGTAGGTTATATAGGTACACAGCGAACCCGCTACTGGTGGCGGCAACTGACCGAAACTGGCAGATGGCAAGCTGGACCAGACCGCAGTCGGGTTGCATTCTAAACATCCTTATAATTATGAGAACCGTTGGGGTAGGACTAGGCCTCAAAAGCCATGCTTGTCGGTCGCGTGCGTACGGTCGGCCAAGGTCTACCAACTTTGACAGAATTTCATGTGTATGATGTGTAAGTAAAATAGCGAGAACTATCCATAACCTTTTTAACAATGAAAGAAAGGGAAAATAAACCCAGTTGTTTTATGACGCGGGAATTAACCTTAGGGTGATAGACCGCTCTCTTGGCCGATCGTACAGGCCTTACTCCGCAACACAACGTCCGTATATTCAACTCCATAAGTCTCTCTTACTCATGACAATGTCCCTATGTGTGTGACAGAGACAGATACCGCTCTACCGCTGGTCTTACGATTGAACTTTGACTAACTGTAACTTGTTAAGTGTTAATTAATTGTTTTCAATTATAGTGATATCGACGACATTGCATAGTAATGTTCACTTATGAAGGAAACTCGTAGTACTTCAGTTTTAATTTATTTAAATTGACAAGTAATGACAAGTATTACGAGTATATAAACTTGAAAAATTTTGTCTCAGGCGGGACTCGAACCCGCATCTCCTCGCAGGTTGCGAGGAGATGCGGGTTCGAGTCCCGCCTGAGACAAAATTTTTCAAGTTTATATACTGATATTATAAGTGCAATTAAGTTGCTAAAATATCAAATAAAGTAAGTATTACGAGGCTAAAATTCAGCTAAATACCTACTTGGTTATTTAGTCTGTTATTTACTGTAGAGGAATAATTTCATTCACCAGTAAATAGTAATTCGTAATAATATTATAAATGTGAAAGTAACTGTCTGTCTGTCTGTTACGCTTTCTCGCCTTAACTACTGAACCGATTTTTACAAAATTTGTTACAAAGATAGATTAGACTTAATAAAGACAAACACTATTTCGAAATCTTCTGCTGGGCACAGTTTTCTACCCGCGCGATATGACGAGTGGTTCACGTGGGGAGAGCCTTGGGCAAAACGCTAGTGTATCTAGGTAATACGATTTTAGGTCATGCCAGTCTGGGCCACACAGTCATCTAGTTCCAAATGAGCTACTACTAAGCTTATATTATACCACTGATATACTATACCTGTGATTTCGGAATCGACATACATGTTTTAAGAAGCCGCTTCCATAATGCCCTAGCCATAAACTTACTTTAGGCCAAGCTTTAGGTAAATCTCTTTATTTATTATAAGTACTTACACATAGTAAACACTTAGACATCAGAATCTGAGACTTAGACGTACAACAGCAATATTCAGTTAAATAAGTAGATAATAACAGATATAAGTATTTATGGACACACCCATGGCTCAGAAGCAACGATTCCGATTTCCTTGTTGATTATGGGAAAATCACTTCATGAGAGACCTGTGTCCAGTTGTGGACTGATGTGGGCTGATGATGAAGATGATTAAGAATATGTATTATAATTAATCTAGTACCTGAATAATGATCTTTGTGAATCATATTAATCTATACTACTCGTAATATTATAAAGCTGAAGAGTTTGTTGTTTGTTTGTTTGAACGCGCTAATCTCAGGAAGTACTGGTTCGATTTGAAAAATTATTTTTGTGTTGGATAGTCCATTTATCGAGGAAGGCTTTAGGCTATATAACATCACGCTGTGACAAATAGAAGCGAAGCATGAGTGAAAAATGTTGCAAAAATAATCGCGATCATAATAACGGAAATTGACGCGGACGAAGTCGCGGGGAACAGCTAGTCTATACTAATATTATAAAGCTGAAGAGTTTGTTTGTTTGTTTGTTTGAGCGCGCTAATCTCAGGAAGTACTAGTCCGATTTGAAAAATTATTTTTGTGTTGGTTAGTCCATTTATCGAGAAAGGCTTTAAGCTATATAACATAACGCTGCGACCAATAGGAGCGAAGCATCAGTGAAAAATGTTGCAAAAATAATCGAATTCTTATCAACAGAAATTGACGCGGACGACAGGGAAACAGCTAGTATAATATAATTGTAGTTCGAATCGCGTTTATTGTTATTTTATTAGGTATGGTAAAAATGTTAACGTTTATAAATATCAAAACATCAAAATCAGAGTGTAGTCACCTCTTCCTTGTCTCCGAGTATCATAAATCGGTCAAGTGCGATTTGATTCCCAGACTAAGATTTGCGTACCATATAGGTATTGAAAGATTAACCAGGTTATTTTTTCGCGTTTATTTGTCGTTCAACCCGATGTTTTGAACACTTTAGAGCGTTCATGGTCACGGACAGACGAATAGTGTTCGCGTAAACTCAAGAAAACAGTAGGATAATAAGTATAAATTTCATAGGTTTTCCTTTAATTTGTTCGTAAACATAAAATACCTCTATTTAATTGTGACTTAAAAAAATATAACGGTATTAAATTTTCCTAAACTGCTTGTGCTACAATATTTATTTCTTGCCAAAGTTAATGGTTCTAGATAAACTGGAAGGTTATAGGTTTTGATTCCCTTTGAGAAGCTAAGTTTGAGAAAGACGATTTATTATTCTAATGAGGAAAAGTGTCTTGACAGACAGATGGACAGAAAAGTCATTTTATAATCTTAAAAACAAAATAAAAAATCAAAAATATAAAGCTGATCAACTATTGTTTCTGGGTAAAAACTACTTTCAAGTTTTACGTTATTTTATTTATTTAACCTTGGAACGCGGAACAATGCAGATATAATTACAGGATAAGAGAAGTCGTTGCAAAACACTATCTTTATGGTATTTGTACGACACTACTTGCGCACAAACTTAAGTATTAATATCGCATAAATTGTTGCTATTAAAATAAAACAAAAGGTTTACTAATTTATACAATGCGGCGCCATTCTAAATGTAAATACAGGGTGAACAAGAGCATGGAACTGCTGCTTTATAGAGTTAGTACATCGAAATACAACATTACTAGCTTTTGCCCGCGGTTTTGCTCGCGTTAAATTCGGGGTAACAATAAATTTTCACTCTCTATTTAAGGGCTTTCCAAAAAAAAGTTAGACTCGATTTTTTTGTTAGACACAAATAGTCCGCATACCAATTTTTAATTTTCTACCTTGATAATTGCGGAATGCTTCATACAAACTCCCCCCCCCCCCTCCCATTTTAGGGGAGAGGGAGTTAGAAGGAGAAAAAAAGTAGCCTTACTCACCATCCCTTCAACTATCTCCACTTAAAAAATTCGTCGCTCCGTTTTGCTGTGAAAGTGTCCGACAAACAAACAGACACACACACTTTCCCATTTATAATATTATATAGTATAGTATAATATACCTATGTAATATATAGTATGGATTCATGATATCCTTTTAACTCTAATGTAGTCCTATTATTGAAATTGTAGTAATCTATTCATACATACGTATAACTGAATCATCTGTTGGTAACTTCAAATTACCTTAATAAAAAGGTAATTTTAAACGGTAGGTACCCATATCAAAAAATCTTTCGCATCTGTCTGTTTCTTCCAACTTATCTCTCAAACGGCTGGACCGATTTAAACAGGGCCTTTACAATCAGATAGCTAATGGCTGTTTCTTTCTTTAAATTAATGAAAATAGAAAAGTCCACGCAAACGAAATCGCGAGCACAGCTTGTTCGGATTAAAAAGATCGAGAGCTTTTCATTAAGTTAACATTATGGTCGGTCAGGTAAGATTTGTGTCGTCCAGTAACCTATTATAATTTATGTTTTTTTTTAAATGACATAATTGGAGAATGCTATTTACGAGTATTTGGTTTTTGAAAACTTCGTGAAGGAATGGCTTTTTTTTTAAGTATTTTTTTACATAAAAGGCCTATACTTTCTCCCATAGGCTAAGCTGCTCTATGCTATGGTACACCCTGTATAATACATGGTTATTTGTAGCGTGATAATTGGGCATGGCAAATTCCTCACTACCAACAGTGAAGTGATTAGTACCTACTCATCCTACAAGGATAGATGTCAGGGTTTTCCAATGCGCCTCTTACATACAGGCCTATGACGAAACTTGTTTAAAACAAGTCGTAAAATTACGAATTACATCTTGCAAAAAAGCCAGGGCCAACGAATTATAGCGGCCAACCAAAGAATGCCTATCAAACCATACCAAATCAAGAAGAGATTGTTACCTAAATTGACCCGTCCGGGAATCGAACCAGGGACCGTTGCGTGGTAGACAGGCCACCACACCGTAGTCGTAGGTTAATTAGCATTAGGTTAGTAACAAGTCACAACGCGCGAAAAAAAGGAATACATAGGTACCTACATATTTGATTCCAAGGCGAACTATAAGAATGATAGGCTACGATGACCTTATGAGGTCATTGCCATTGATATTGCTAGATCAAAAAATTATTAATCTACTTAGCTAATCTGTCAGACTTCACTTCATTCAGTAAAGGTTAAAAAAAAATTCCTTCTTTCCCATAAAATAGACGTTTTGACAGCTGCAATGGGGACAGAGTTTTAATACATTAATATAGTTTTAGGGTGCCTATCCACTGGAGCGGAGCGAGGTACCGGAGCGGAGAAACGGAGAAATATTAACCAATAGGATTAAACAAAAAATAGGATCGGAGATTTTGTGCAATCCTATTGGTTAATATTTAACCGTTTCTCCGCTCCGCTTCCTAGCTCCGCTCCGGTGGACAGGCGGGTGACTGTGTTAGCACTGTGTCCTTTACTAGTAAGTACTAACTTAGTGCTAAAGTGTTAATTAACTCTGTAGTTTGTATAGGAAAAGTAAAGAGTTGTTTATATTATTATTTTTGTAATTTTTAGGTTTAGGTTTTCGTACCTCTAATAAAAACGGAACCCTTATAAGATCACTTCGTTAAACATCTGCATATCTGTCGATCTGTCCGTCGTGACTCGTGACCCTTTGCTTTAAATGGATTAAAACAGTTTTATCAATAACACCGCAGCCTGCAGCCAACTCTGACGTAGTTTGCGATGGATCCGCTTTTAATTCTTCATTATCAACTAGGGTCTCCGGCCGTCCACGGGGCTTGTTCTGCAGGTCGAAATTTTCAGAAAGAAAACGTTGGAACCATATAAAGGCACGGTGTTTTCTTTTGCGACACGACCGCCATACACATCGTTAACTCTTCGAGCCATTTCTGCAACACGGTGGAACTCGTACTCGTAAATAACGCGATATTTCAACTTTTCCATTTTGTCAACTAAGTGACGCAAAGGAAAAAATGAATGACATTTTACAAAACACAAATATATATTTGTGTAAATAGCTGTATGAATTTAGACTTCCTAACTAAAACGTAGTGATTACTTGCTCAGTGTTCCTAACCAAAGAGGAGATTCTTTAGATCAAAGTGGCCAGCACTATAATACGCCAATTTCATATGTAAGCTTTGATTATATAACCAACTGAACTATACTATATCTATGCAACTGAAGTATGTAAGGACCTAATATTTAAAAACAAATTTTGCGAAATCGAATTCGAACCTTTAAAGTGACTAAAACTTTTTGTAAGTAACTATATCATTTTCATTGATAAAAAGATGACATTTCCGATGCACTGTCAGTATATTTCAAAATTTCAGTCGTGGAGTCAGATATAAATTTATTAATCAAAATTATGTGTTAAATAACATTTTTTTTTACTTGTCTGCAGAAAACTGCTGACCACCAACTTTCAGTCTACAAGGTATTCTATTTTATCTTTTCATAAAGAAAAATGACGTTACGTCTCCTAATTCAAATGTACTCTTTGGTGGTCACGTATCACCATTTCGTCTTATCCCAATGATAGCCCAATATTGTATTTATTTATTATCATCAAATGACATGAGTGAAATGTAGGTACTTGACATGAGTGGGATCATACAAGTGTAAAAGCACGTCTTTGTTTGTACACTAATATTGTGACCCAACTGACTTTACAACAGTTTAAAACGATGACTAAAAAACAAATAATAAAGGAAAAGACAATAAAAAATCGAGATTGGTACGCTTGGTTTGCTGAACCGTACACAAAACAATGTTAATAACACCATTTATTTGAATTTATCAGCATTTAATTAATCATTTGGTTGTTAATAGTTTTTTTTTAATGTTGGTACTTGCGTTTTGAAACATAAGTAAAAGATAAGCGTAGTCGTTGGAGAGACATAAGACATGCCTCACTAGGACACACAGAGCCATTTAGTTCCAAATTAAGCTACTACTCGTATTAAGTACCCTGTCGTATGGGGTACTACTAGACAACCGATAAACTTACTTATATACTTTTTTATGTATATAGATACTTATAATACATAGAAAACACCCAAAACCAGTACAAACAGACATGTTCATGCACACAAATATTTGTACTGTGCGGGGATCGAACCCGTGACCCCTCAGAAGCAGCGTTCACTACCGCTAATCCAAATGGTCGTCGAAGTTGTTTATATAAAAGTAGGTGTAGCCACCTCAATTCTATAAGTAGGTAGGTAGGTACTACTTATTGGGTAAGCGTTCTGAAAGTCAAATTTTTTTTATAAGATTTGATAAGTAATTGATCAATAACCAGCACTTGAGGGAAATCTACTTTAAGTGTGAAGTAATACATACATGTCATATTTTTATCAAGTCTTTACCAAGACCATTATCGGGGTTTTATTTATTTTTTATTAATTTTTCAGCTTTTCTGTAGCCTTAGTACCTATCTTCAGCCATAAGAATATAAAATCCAAATTACTAACATGGAAACTGCGTGCTTGCGTATAAAGTTTACCCCACTCTTGCAAAATATTCAAAAAGAGGATTCCAAACACTGCTTGGAAATAGTTCCAGAGATAACTTGCATTCAGAATCTTGATAAAATACAATGGAAAAAAGCGGAAAACTCTATAGAATATACGATACCAATGACCTACAAAATTATATTACGGAAAAAACACGTAATTGAAGTTAATAAAGAAAGGCTAGATAAAACCTACCATTCATGTGTGGATTTGCTTCTGCCGTCTTCAGATACGAACTTTATAGCTCTGGGTTCAGGAGATATCAGTAGAATAGTAAGCGATACCTTTGTCCTAAGCAAAGTGACCACTGACGTCGAAAAATGCAATATTCTCTTAAAACAAGCCAGTGTTGAAAACCGAAATATTGAATCTGTTCAAGTAATGACGGCTCAAGTACAAACTGAAGGAAACAGTAACACCATTTCTTGTGACCAATTAGATAACAATGAAATAACAAAAAGTTCAAATTATAAATCACTAGAAATTGCTACATCGCAAACTTCTCGACAAGGTAAAAAGTACCATTGTACTGCCTTGAATGATAGTAATCAATTACTATTGACTTTGTTTTAGCCTGTATTTTTTATTTTTCAGTATTTCCAAGTGAATCTCATGTTATCCAGGTTGTAAACGACAACATTGTAAACTATATTAAGAAGTCAATTGATACAATTACAAATACAGAAGTGTCTGCCAAGGCAAATGATGAAGCAACGTCTTTAGAAGAAGTAAACCAAATGTTGCCTATTAATAGCAAAACGGAGACAAAACCCAATCTAAGTTTAACGCCAATATGCTCTATCAACACTGATGACAAGCAGACAGAAAAAGCAAGACGTGTTGCATCAAACATGATTTTGTATTTGAGATACGAAACTCAAAAAGAATATGCTATTGGCAACGACGTGCGAAACACAATTAAATATGACGATTTATATTTTCATGTCAACAAAACAAACAATACATTTTGTAAAGCAATGCAATACAATTGTGTAACCAGTCACAGAGTGCGGCCTGCAGTCAGGGTGGCTAATTTTGTGCAAATTATGGAAAGAGAAATTATGCCCTTGAAACTTATGCTAAGTGATATAATAAGTAAATGTTCTTCTTTAGGTTTTAGTTGGAAGGAATCTCAGCGCAGTCCATTAATTTACAAAAATGTACCTTACTGTGAAAAACAAATAAGTGAATGTATTAAAACCCAAAAACAAAATAAATCTAACCGTGTTGTTTATTCGGTTGTGTTTGATGGATGATATCTAAATAAATTACGTTCTAACAGTGTTTTTGTATTTGCATAAAACTAAGTACTTATTTGCACTGATAAAAAGTTAGATAATGTCTGTTACAGTTCTTGCAATTTCTGAACAAGTCCGTTGCTCGAAGACAACCTAACGAAAAATCATACATTACCTTTTCTTTTGAATTCATCGGATAAAAATGTATAATCTAAACCGGTTCACATTAGCAAAAACACCATGTGATAAACATAAAGAAACAACAATTGAAAACATTGTCGTTTTTTATATTCGATTAATAATTTATATTTATTTGTCACTGGTTTTATTGCAGTCACACCTTAAAGCGATCATAAGACGAAAACATAAACATTAGTTGATACTTTACGATTTTAAGGTTCCGAAATCCATTGCCCTGTCAGACAGGTAGGTAGTACGGAAATCGCGAAATATTGGGTTCCTTGTTGACTACGAAACCTAAAACAAGCGAAGTTGAGTTGGCTTTTTAGCAAAAAATCTACTTCGCAAAATATCAACTAGTCGTAAAATGTCGGTTTCTCTTATTGTCTCTTTCGCAGAATGTCTCTTTCGCAAAATGACAAGAGTATGTTTTTCAAGAAAAAAATAACATTTTAAATAATATACATGTCATATACCTACATGTTTTTGGATTTGTCTTCGTCAGGAATAAAAACAAAATAAGAATCTTATTTCAGACTAATTACCTACCAATAGAATAGGATAATCTAGGTATATAATATAGATAGATAGATAGATAACACTTTATTGCACAAAATAAAAGAAAACAAATAAATTACGAAGAAGAGAAAATGTACAAATAGGCGGCCTTATCGCTTTAAGCGATCTCTACCAGACAACCTTTGGGTAGAGGAAATTTAGTTTTAGTAGAGTAGGGGTAGCACTGTGCAAGACAAGCGATGTATAACAGATACAATAACATACATGTTACTAAAATACAATACATACCAATACCTAATATACAATACACATAATACCTTAAAATACATACACCTACCTAAAGAACAGTATAATATTTTAAATAATGATAAATAAAAATAACCATCCACACATACACGAACCGACATAGCTAACCTAACGCTGCGATCGCGACAGGAAAAGTGTTTATAATATATATAAATATAAAAATGAATTGCTGTTCGTTAGTCTCGCTAAAACTCGAGAACGGCTGGACGAATTTGGCTAATTTTTGTCTTGATATATTTGTGGTTATGAAGTGTGTAGGTGTGTAGGTGGTGTGTAGGTTTAAAAGGTGAGAAAATATGGAAAGAATGGGAGGAAGGTAGAAAAATTACAATTTCATTTTCTCGAAGCAACTAGCTCATAAAATATGATACGTAGTGACAATGAAAGATTAAATCAGGACACATGACATTATAAATAACGATTGATTTAAGGCATAATACTTTTTAGAAATAAAGACACATTTGATATGGGTAGGACCACGAAGTTTTGTACTTTTTGAATAATAAATAGATGTAACTACCTTTTAACATGACTGCGACCATGACTACACATAGTACTCGCAATATGTCTTTAGAATTTTACTATTCAATTCAATTGAATTCATTTATTTACAAGAAAACATGGTACAATAAGATCATAAGAAGAGTACAAAAGGTCGGCATGTCTCGCCATTATATTGGCATGTAAAAATTAAATATTTATTAATAAAGCAAGCAATAATAATCAAAATAATATGTTAATATTAATACTTATGTCAGCAATATACGAGTAGCAATATGTCAATAGTTAAATTAGGTATGTCAAACAGGATTCATTTAATTAGCTCATTTATACTGTAAAAATTTTTTTCAAGAAGCCAATCATACAATTTGGTTAAAAATAGCGGTTTTCTAAGATTTTTGACACATAAGGGTATCTTGTTATATATTACTATATACATGTACAAGCAACTCCTCATATACCTACAAAGCGGTTCTCGGTGCAAAATGTAAGACCAACCTTTCAGGATTCCTTGTGTTTCTGGGATAGATGTCACGAGCTTTGTAGAAATACCTATTTAGGGTTATTATTTACAAATTTACAAATTTCAAAAATGTAAAGGATTGGTAATGTTAGAAGGCGAAGTTCTTTAAACAGTGGTTTACATGATACGACCTGATACGACTAATGTAATTTACTGTATTTTTAGCACTATAAGGCACTATGAACACAAGATTGTATTTTTAGTTTTTTTCAGAGTTAATCTGTACTAGGTTTTGTAACCTGTAGTATCTTGATATTGTTGTAAAGGCACTTAATATTGCAAAAAAAAAAAGTATAATATAAGATTTAAGCTCTTTCTTTAGAGCTGCGAAAGGAACGCCCTTGCGTAGTAGGTGCTGCAATCCCAGTTACCTACGTTCTCTTCCGCAAACGTCAAGCGGTCCCGCTACTACCCAAACAATTACACAAATAAGTACTATTTACTATCATTCAAACTTTTTTCTGCAATCAAATGTATTATCCTTAAATAATTTATATATTGCCTCCGGTGCAAAAGGAAAAAGAAGTAACTGAATTGTTCATTCATATTAATTACTAGCTGTTGCCCGCGACTTCGAACGCATGGAATATTTAATTTAAAACTATATATTAAAATTATCCCACGAGAACCGTAGCTTTTCCCAGTATAAAAAGTAGCCTATATGTTATTTCAGCCAATAAACTAACACGACGCCAAATTTCATTGAAATTCGTTAAATTAAAACTATGTATCAAAATTATTCCCGGGATGAAAAAAAATATGTTATTTCAGCCAATTAACTAACACCGTACCAAATTTCATTCTGATCCGTCGAGTTGTTACAGCGTGAAAGAGCAACAAACATCTAGATATAAAGATACTCACAAACTTTCGTGTTTATAATTTATTAGTAGGATTTTTGATAACCTGTTGACTATACAATAATTTATTTTCAGATCAACGTGCAGCATCATTCAATTATTTGTTTACTGTACAAAGATTTATTTTCAGATCAACGTGCCGGATCATTTAATTATTTAATAAATTCCTGAAAAGTTACTATTTTTGAATTGTAAATACTTAGATAGTCAGTTTTCTGGATAATCCTACCACAAAAATTTTACCATGTACTTCTGTACTTACCTCTGAGCTTGAACTTCCCATCATATTCAAGGTTTCCGATGTGGCAAGTTTAGTCAATAACATTGTACTCAGACTGTTATATTCTGGAGCCAAAATCATTTTGCAACCGGGACCATTAATGTTAATTCAAAACAACATTGAATTAAAAAGTTTTTATTTCAGGGTTGATTATTTTAGAGCAATGACCAGTAAGTCCGTGGTAGACCAAATCGTGAAAAGCCTATCATTTGAAGTCGAAGCAGTACCTCAAGAAGATGTTACAAAACTGACGAGCACCTCAAAAAGTACTCCGTTAAGTGTCAAAATAAGAGTACGAAAAAAGGAGGAATGCGGAATGCAGCAGGGATATATTTCAGTGACAAAATCCGGGCACTCGGAACTTAAACCAGAAAGGATTCGATTAATTAGCAGTGACCAAACTATTATGTCCTTCGACGTGTCTTTGGAAGCCGATTTTGTAAAAAAAACTAAAAGAAAACCTCGCCGCAAACTGTTTTTCGGTATAGTAAAATTCAATTAAGTGTATACTTAAATATAATCGACTAAGTGACTTACTACGATTGCAATTTTTACTGCTTTTTAATTTATAGGTGGATGTTTGGGAGCTAACTATGATGATGATGATGAAGTACCTTATATACCATGTTCCACGTATAATGCTAAAATAACTGACACAAGTACTTCAAGCAAGTCTGATGGCGTTATGATACAAACGTTTACCCTGTCTAAAACGAAATACGAAGACATCAAAGCTCAACAACAAAACACAAAAAAACAAGGCATTCTTGGAAAATGCAAGCCAGGTTATTTGTTTTTCTTTTTAAAATTTACTTTATTGCTAATAAAATACTATCGTTAACTAAAACAACTTTGAAAATAAATGTTTTAATATTCAAAAATGTTTGGCCTTTTTTGGCATCATTGATATAGTACCTATAATATTATTCTATATCGATGGGCCTGTACGATAATGATACATCGCTGATACGATATTAGTTCTATACCTGAATTATACCTTAAATAAAACTGATTTTAACTGATGTTGATTTTTAAATGATACCATTTTAGTATGTTTATTCAGACTTAACCCTATGAAAGTATTAATTCCGAATTTCCGAAATGTAGCCAAATTTTAAATAATCAATTTAATATTTTAGGAGGCTGTCTGGATCCACCATTTAGTGAAGATAAATACTCTTATGAACCAATACCAAAGTTAAAAAATAACAGTCGTGGTACCGCTACGAGAAAGGAAAGTCAAAAAAATAGCCTTACCAGAGATGATAACGGCCATAGAACGCCAAAAGAATTAAAACAACTGAGTAAAGACAGTTTAATAGAAAAAGCAAGAGCTGATGACTCGATAAGTATTTTAAGTCTTTACAACAATTCTAAAAAAGGTTCTTTAGACTCGAAATATTCAGATTATGTCATTACTTATCCACCTGTTACGTCTTTAAAAGATAATGCTTTTGAAAAAATATCAAGAAATAGTGAAGAAAAGTCTAGAAAATCATATAATGACAACATAGAAGCATTCTTTACTACCCAAAAAAAAAATAGTAGGTTTAGTGAAAACTCTAGTAATATCGTAGATGAAACCAAAACAGAAAAGGACAAAACTATTGTTCCGATATTTTTACCTATACCATTATATCAAACAAATTCTAACGTTTTTAAGGATGAGACTATTAATACAGATAATGGTAAAACATTTACTCCGATGGAAATGGGAAATGACACTAATACCGCAAGTGACTTCAAAAGCGAAACTGCTCAATCTAATTTTCCAAAACATACACCTTCGCCTGTACCGATACCTTTGGCAGATGCTACGAGTGTGTCAAAGTCTGATGAATCGCATATTTTATCACAGTTTCGAAAACCAGCACAGACATCACAGAGAAAAACTATTTTGAATTCAGAATCTGATACAATAGTCGGGGATAGCACAGCAGCTTTGCCCACAAACAACTTAAAATTAGATAATTCAAATGATAATATGTCTTACACTAACAATATTGTAAATACCAAAACTAGTATTTCCATATCGTTATCTCTAATGACGCCTTTGGGTAATGCTACGAATATTTCAAAGTCAGCTGAATCACAAATAACTTTACCACATGTTCAAGATTCTAAATCACCGGATAGTACTGATATGGAATCAGAAGGAACTGCTATAACTAGGCGTAATAAAGCAGCTTTGCATACAAACAATTCAAAGTTAGAAGAGAATATGAGTTATATTGGCAATCATGAAACTTTGGAAACTAGTATTCCGACACTTACAGTTACGCCATTACCTTTTAAAGATTCTAAGACTATTTCAAATTCAGAAAGATCACATATCATATCAACACAGTTACAAGATTCACCATCGCCGAAAAATATCGGTCTGAATCCAGAACCTGCTGCAATAGTCAGAGGGGATAAAGCAGCGATGTTCACGAAAATTTATGAAGAGCTTTTATCTTTTAGTGATAGCTTTGAAAATCTTAAAACTTATACTTCGATATCTTTGGTGAATGCTACAACTATTTCAAAATCAGATAAATCACTTACAATGCCAACACATGTTCGTGATTCAACACCACCGAATAACACTGATATAAAATCGAAACCTACAGCAATAACCGGGAATAATAAGGCTGCTTCGCCGAACAATTTAATTTTACATGATTTAAAAAACTCTTCTCCTCAAAATACTTTGGAAGATTCTAAGATTACTTTAAAATCAGAAGGATTACATACAATATCAACTCAATTACAAGATTCACCGTCACTAAAAAATGTCGGGCTTAAATCAGAACTTGCTGCAATACTCAAATGTGATAAAGCAGCGTTGTTCACGTATAATTTAGAAGAGCATTTGTTATTTACTGATAATATTGAAAATCTTAAAACTAATACTTCAATACCTTTGGTGAATGCTACGACCATTTCAAAATCAGATGAATCAGTTATAATATCAACATATGCTCCAAATTCTACTTTACCGAATAACACTGATATGAAATCTCAACCTCCAGCGATAGCTGGGAGTAATAAGGCAGCTTCGCCAAATAATTTCATATTACATGATATACAAAACTCTACTTCTCTAAGTAGTTCGCCGACACCCACACATATACCACCTTTGGCAAATTCCAAGACACTTATAACATCGAGCTATGTTCGAGATTCAATATCATTTAAAAACATTGTTACGAAATCAAAAACTACGGCTATAGCCATGAATAATAAAGTATCTATGTCTACAAACAATTCAGTATTGAATGATTTACAAACTAATTCGTCTTATACTGGCAACCTTGATAATCCTAAAACTAGTTTTTCAATGCCTTTACCTATACCAATCCCTTTGGATTCACCAATAGTGAATACTACAACTATTTCAAAGTCGGATGGCTTACTTATTAGACCACCAAACGTTCAAGATTCAGTATATTTCAAGAAAAATAATTTGGACTTAGAACCTACTGCGATAGGAAAGGGTAATAATAAAACAGCTTTGACTACGAACAACTCGAATGGTTTAGATCATTCACAAGATCTTTCGTCTTCTGGTGTCAATTTTGGGAATACCGAAACTAGTATTCGGATACCTTCACCTATATCGGTTAATACTACGTCAATTTTCAAGGAACAGCATATTATATCACGAGATCCAGTAACACCGATAAAAACAGATATACAGTCAGAACCTACTGTGATGGCTAGAAACGATAAAACAGTTTTGCCTACAAACAAATCAAAATTAGAAAGTTTACAAAAGAAGTCGTCTTATACTGACAGTTTTGAAAATGATAAAACTATTATTTCAATACCTTCACCCACACCTTTGTTAAATGCTTTGACAGTTTCCAAATCAGATGAATCACATACAATATCGACGCATGCTCGAGATTCAGCATCATCGATAAGAACTGATATTGTATCTGTACCTACTTCGAGATCTAGGAGTAATATACCTGCTTTGTCTACGAAAAATTCAAAAACTGATGATTCACAAGAGCAATCGTCTTATACTGACAATCTTCAAAATGCTAAATGTAGAATTTTAACATCTTTACCTATATCGATACCAGTAGCAAATGCTGCTTCTATTTTAGAGATTAATGAATCTGATATGAGATCTCCATATGTTCAAAATTTAGCATCGACGAAAATAGCTGCAATAAAATTAGAATCTCCTATGGAATCACCGAATTTATTTAATTTAGTAGAGCCTGTGCTAGAGTCAAATCCTATGGGTTCTGCAAAGAGTCTGCTATTAAGCGTTGATGAAAACGATTTTTCCTCATACTGTGAACCCCCTGATGAAAATAAAACAGTACTTAGCAATAAGTCTTCTGATAAGAACTTGAACCATGAAGGACATACAATGCAAGATCTGTCTGAAAACTCGTCAACGCCAGGGTTTAAAACAGAAACAAAAAATTATTCAGAGGAAACACTTCGAAATCAATTTGGAGTAATGCCAAGTACAAATGGGTCACAAAACAATGGGCATACTATGGGAAAATCTGAAAGAAACACTTTACTAACAAAAATTCCCAATTTACCTAAAAGTGACACTGTTGTAGCAGATCATTTTGTCAATCCTCATAGTGATGTTGATAATATATTTCAAAAGTCAAACGCTAACGACCAAATTAATCCAATAAAGAACAATGACCATCTGGCTCAAAATAATTTGAACCGATCATCAGATTTTTCATTATCAACTAATACAGCAATCTTTAAAAACAACAAAATAATAATAACTGGAAGTGTTAGTGATGTACATACATCTAAAGCAGCTGAAGATATAATTTCTAGCAGTTCAAGTAATATTGACACAAAAGTAATAAAAATACAACAAGTTTTAAGTGAAAATTATGATTATAACGAAGAAACAGAATATATACTGCAAGACAAACGCTTACAACTAAACAATATTGGAAATACACTAGTCTGTACGAACAGAAGTTCAAACGAAAGTTCAAAAGATAACCTGGATGCGGAACCCATTAAATATAATCGCTTTTTGAAAACATTAAACAAAGAAGACAATATAAGTAACATTAATGACCACAGTAACTTGAATCATAATAATATTTCGAATTTTACCCAATCAACGCTAAATCAACCAAATCTCCCTAAAACCGATTCGACACAAATTATAAAGCTAGAAGGTGTAAGCCAATCGAAACAAGGCAGTTTTATCAAACAATCTCCTAGTGTGATAAAAAGTCTTAATACCAACAGTATTTTTGAAATGGATAAAACAAACAAACATAAATCAACTAGAGAAACATTGACACAACTAGAATTTCGTGACAAAGGTTCCGTAAACTTGTCAAAATTTAAAATGCGAGATAATTCAGCTAATTCAGACAGTAAAAATATCAAAACATCTATTACCAAAGGTTCTATTTCTTTAGACTTAGCATTCCGGTCGTACATTAATGATAGAAATCAACGAACTTTAAAAACATTTGAAATATCTTCAGACTATCTAAAGTATCCCGATGATTCAGTAACTGTTATCCAATCACATTTGCGTTCTAAAGAAAGCGAAATTAGAATACCCATAGATTCATATAATGATATGACAATACGAATGCAGCGAACCAAAAATCCTGCACAGCCAGTGCACAGAATAAAACATGAAACTTATGGTTATGATAAGTCTAGTCAAACATCGTCTAATAACCATGGTAAGTAAATTTACACAGCCCTGTTGTCAATTCTGTAACATCACGCACTATAAGTGGTTCAGTTCAAGCTTACTTGAGACATTGAGTATCTGCATTTTAAATAAATGATATTTTAACAATTAACTGAAGGAAAAACTTCCGACACCAAATGACCACCAAACAGCCCACCGAACATGTGGGTGTTCAGTTCTATTACCTTTGTTGCATTCATATCCTTATGTAATTTATTTAAAGTTTAATTTCAATAACGGTAGGTATGATAGATGACATTAGTTGCTCCTATTAATAATTGGACAATACAAACGAACAGGGCCCCAATTCCGCTATTTTACAAATGGCTCAGTAGAATCGTAATTGCATCGCAATCGTATATTTTGACATTACTACCACCCCTATTGTATGTTATTCCAGACATAATTAAAATCAATTGTTATTGCGACCGCCGGCGGTCTTATAATCCTGTAGGAGTTATTAAATGTGTCAAAATATACAATTGAAATGCAATTGCGATTCTATTGAGCCAATTGTAAATTAGCAGAATTGGGGGCCTGATCGTTTCGTATGGGACTTGAATCGAATTCTTATATTTTATCGATGACTCTAACAAATGCTTCACGTTTTTATTAAAACTAATATCCTCCTCCTCTCTTACATACGAGTAATACCCATCAAAGTAACAGGAAGATCTTATTTGATTTTTACAGGAGTACCAGAATTTTCAAATGTGAACAACAACAATGGTTATCCAAAAGAATGTCATGAAGAAATCTATAATAGCGAAATTCCAACTATTTTAAATTCCGTATACGAACAAGAATTGCTTCCCTTACATAGAACGATTAACCATTTGAAGAAAGAAATAGATGCGCTAGCCAGCCAACAATCAATTTTTATTGGCAAATTAGTTTGTGCTAGAAAAACACCGAAGCCGGTCCGATTGATACGGGTCAACTCACGATGTGTGTGTTTCAGAAAATAAATAAGTAGAAACTAATTACCTAAAAAATTTTCATTTTTACTGATTATACGGTAGTCGAAATTGTGAAAAAGTATGATTTAATATTCCTTTGTTTATTTTCAACTAGGATTTTTTGAATGCTGTAAGTATTGTGCAAGTACAGTGGCGTAGCGTGGGGGGTGCAGAGGGGGCCATGGCCCCGGGCACCATACGAAAGGGGGCAGCGAATAAGGATATTTTTTTTGGGTTATGCAGCCAGAAATGTCACTACAAGCAGATTTATTGTACGATATGCGGTCAGTCAAGTCTGCCTTTAGCGAAGACATCTACCCTATACATACAATCGACTTCGAACTCACGGATCAGATTGCCACATGTAATTGAACTCTAACCTTCCTTTTTAAACGTTTAGCGTTAGTTTTTTTAAGTCAGCTCAACAGAAAGCCCGTTTAGGATGTTTCGTTAGATAGACGTGCTTGATAATTTTTGGTTGTTGAATGTATTTCATCCCGGACAGTGTTCATCCTGAGATGTTGATGGATCTCATTATTAGTGATTAGCCATGGCACTTGAGATATTGTTCTAAGAATCATACTTTGCATCCGATGCAGAATTAAGATGTTAGAGTTACTAGCACTACCCCAGAGCTGTATTTCGTACAACCATATAAGGATAGGATGAGGAACATAACTAAAATATTACATTACATGATTAAGAAAAAAAATACTTATTCCAAATCACGTCCGCAATAGGTATGACGTATCGAAAGCGAAACGAACAAAAAACTGAAAAACTGCGGAAAACAGTGTAAGGTATTAGAAGAAAATAGAACTAAATTTGAAGACGGAGCTTTACAATATGCTAAAAGTTTATGTAAAGAGCTTGGAATTTCTTAAGAACCCCCAAGACAAATCAGGAGGAAGCATATTTTTGGCGACGCCGCCATGGAACTGTAGACGTTGGGTTATCCTACAAAAACGAACTGAGGCGAACAATGTTCACTTCATTAGACAGAGTTAACTGCTGAAATTTGTGAACGATTCCAACAGCTGCAAAATCTAGCGCAATAATATGTCGGCAGTAATGCTGGGCTCGGAAGAACTTAACCTAGATCAAGTTCCTCGGGACATAAATACAGAAGAGTTCCAACATGAGCGCGCGCGTCTTCGAGTTGGAATAAATACTTTATTTAATACTTGTTATTATTATTTATTGTCATATATTCCAAGCGTTACATGATGAAGTTTAGACATTAAGGAAAAATAAATTTCCTGTGGGTTTCTTGCACCAGGTCATTGCTTCGCATAGATGTATTTTCATTCTGAAGCAGTGCGTGGTAGTTTATCTCGACTTGCAATAAGATGTACGATGTAAGTACATTAGATCCATTCAATAATATTTTAACTTTAAATGACTTGAAATTAAAATAGGGGGCGGCGGATTTTAAGTCGGCCCCGGGCGGCGAAAAGCCACGCTACGCCACTATACAAGTAACTTACTTTCAACGGAATTTGTAGACAGACAGACGGAATTTCTTTCGCATTTCAGATCAACTTTGAGCTATACTGAATCGATCAAAAAACAAATCCAAATTGGTTAACAGTATTATCAGTATTATAAATATACTAGTAGCTTTCCACCCGCGGCTCTGCCTACGTAAAGTTTACTTTGTGCCCAACAGTGGGATATCGAATAGCCTATGTTACTTCTAACACTTCCAAGAATATGACGTGTACAAAGTTTCATAATGATCGGTTTAGTATTTTTTGCGTAAAAGCGTACCAAACAAAAAAACTTACATTCACATTTACCTATAATATTATTAGGGATTTCAAAATTATATCAGAAGTTTTAAAAAATTCGGTATTAAGTTTATTATATGTATAATGTAAATAAGTGTAAATCGAATTGAAAATAAGTACTTACTTCAAATTATGTCGTTAAATGCATCTGTACATAAAAGAGTAAAAGGAATATGATTATAAACCTGCATTACAAATACGCTTTGTAAGGCTGGATGTTCGTACCTATCCGTAACTTTGATTTTTGCTACTGTTTGATCAATACTTCCGTGCTAGTCTAAATAACAAAGCAACATTTTTAGCGACCACTCATTTCAGAATAATTCTGTTCTTCTGAACCCCAAAGCAGTATTATATTATATGTGCCCAAAGTATCCTACTTACTAAAAAGCAAAATTATTAGTCGCAAAAATATGTTCATATTAAATCATTTTCCCGTATCTTCTAATGCCCGATTACTCTACAGCTAGGTGGGTTTGCAATCGCAGTTTAGCAAGTGAGCCTATTAACATTTTAAATATGAACGTCAAATATTGTATAAATTTACGTCGAATTATATTAAAAAAAACGGTTGAAATCGCATTGTTAAATGATCCTGGTTAAATCTCACTGACAGATATATCAACAGAAAGCTAAATATTAAGGTACCTAAGTACATACAAAATTAAATTTATTTCCTTCAAGGATATTTTCAGTAACATGGAACAACGAAGTGATATCTCATTGTTACAGCAAAATTTAAAAGGGTCTTGTTTTTAATATACTTAATTCAAATTACCCTCTGTAATATGAATTTAATAACACTTTAGTCTACCCCTTTTGACAACGAACGCTTTGGATGTGTTGAAACGTCGTAACTAGATCTATAATCAATTTAACCCCCAATAATCACCGCTCAAATCTGCAAAATAGTGTTACTATTTTTGATATTATTATGCAGCGAAATAATCTGGTTAATAGTTAATTTAGAAATTGATGTAATATTGCATCATAGACGCTTGTTTGTTTAGGGTTGTTTTGCTTTGTTGATTTTGTTAATATCATTATGAAGTTCATGCTTAATGCTTATACTCTAGCTCAATACGACCGGCTTTCTCGCGACGAACGCACGTCCGAGCAACGAGAGACGCAACGTAATCGAATAGTGCGCTTTGTTGTAAATTTATACATATTATAATATGTACATCTTTTGAATAACATCATTAAACTTTTTTTTAGATCTGATACTGATTCATAGACATTATCAAATACTTTTTTTTAATAATGTAAAAACTTTTGTGATTGTTTAATTCGATTTATTATTAAAATTTGGAATTAAAAAAACAAGTGAGGACATCACAATGACGAATAAATTAAATACACTGTCAAAAAATGTGGACGATCAAGAAAAATATGTGGCTGATTTGGATCAAGCTTTAAATGTCGTGGGTAAGCCAATTTTTAACTTTTAAAACATTATAATTGTGTTTTTATAGAATTATTTTCACTAAATTAAGATTTAGTTACCTACATTGATTCTTAGAAATAAATTTGACGTAGGTACGAAAGTAACACAATAATAATTAAAACAGAGATTTTCGGTATATGTAGTAAGTACACTTGCGTTCAAAAGTTATTTATTCATTTAGTGTTTTTTAAAGGTTAGTCTAATAAATTTGATATATTCAAGAGTAGTTCGTATCATTTCTAAAAGATCTACCTATCTATCACTGTGTGTAGGCATATGCCAGATATAAAGAGAGAAGGTACCTATTTAGAAGGTATTTATTACGTATCTGAGACGTTCTTACTTACATTTTAGGCATTTTAGGATGCTTTGAAAATATAAGTAGTTTTAGGTTTATTTTGTGTTTAGTGTAGGTACATTTCAGACAGTCAGAGGCCAAGGTAGAAAATAAATGAATCTCAAAATTAATAAGTATCTAATTATAATTAGAACTAAAAACAAAACAATATTTATAGTTCTTTTTCTTAATTTCGCATGGTTTTGAATGTTCACATGTTTATTGCCTTAGCTGTTGCGGATTTATCATTACAAAACCGATTATTATATTCACCACGCTTGGCAGGTGGGTTGGTGTTCGCAGTTTAGTAAATAGAGAGAAGCACTGCTGCCCGTCTTCTACTTTCAGTCGCCTCTCGCGACACCCATAGGTAGAGAAGAGGTGGTGCTGTTCCTATTTTGTGCCGGCACTAAAAACACAACTATGGATATCCTGCGATAACTACGAGTATAATTGAATTCATTATACTGTTATCACTATCAAAAACACAGAACATGGAAAAAGGTTTAAATAGTTGTCATGCGCCATTTGTATGAGAACCAATGTCGCCACTTGCACCTAACTACATATTTATAAACGAGTTCAAAGAACGCCAATCAGGCGAATTCCTTGGTCAAAAGAAACCGATCACAGCGCTCACTTACATGCATATTTGTCAGAAGAAATATTTAATAAGCATTTGCTCATAACCTCTGTGGCGCGCCTGCCCTGCCTACAACGCCTTTCAATTTTTTTTCCATGTTCTGTTATCAAAACTCTCTGTTAAACCTTTGTTTATTTCTCGGCTGTTACTACAGTCATGTATGGACATTCATACAAACAAAATATATCATCATGATAACTTTGTCTAACGTTGGCACTTAGTCAAAGATTATAAGGTTGATAAAACGCCAAAAGTGCTTATCCATTTTTTGACGACGACTGTACTTCCGACATTAATTAGATTTACATAACGATTTACATAGTCGTAGTAAAGTGATTTGCAAGGCTTTATTTTATTTTATTTGCATTACCTATACAGAGTGTAAGGAAAAGAGTATTAAGCCGAAAACCATAGCCGTGGGTATTTAGAAGTCAGCTGTCAAAACAGTCCTCTGTTCGAGTAATTTGCATACATTTTTTTTTAATTAAAACCGGTTTTTTTTAATGGTAAAATACTGTTTATCTTTAAATTAAACAATTCGGCTGTCGTAAACACCGTAAAAAGGAATTTTATAAGTGAAAAAACAGCAAAAACCTTATACCTACCTATTCATTATAACAAAATGATTTAGGAGGAATTTAG
The DNA here is from genome assembly GCA_949315895.1 of Anania crocealis. NCBI lineage: Eukaryota > Metazoa > Arthropoda > Insecta > Lepidoptera > Crambidae > Anania > Anania crocealis. Next base: position 9,251,225 of record OX438856.1, read on the forward strand.
GAGTGAGAGGAATTTAAAACTAGCCTGAGACTTTTTTTGTAATATTCGGTTAGTACCAAGTAGGTATATCGCGCTTTTAAAAGATCATACCAAATTGAGTAGTTTTATCAACCGACTTCCATAAAAAGGAGGAAGGCTCTCAATTCGACGGTTTTTTTTATGTCTGTTGTATGGTTTTTGTTTTATAAACTTTCGACTGGGTGAACGGATTTTAAAAATTCTATTTTTGTTTGAAAGCTGGTGCTTCCCATGTGGTCCTATTTTAACGAAGTCATGATCTGATGGTGGATTTCGGGGAAATCGAGGGAAGCCCTCAAATTTTAGAAGCACGTATTACGTTTTTGCATATCTTTCTTAAGGTTTTTCAGAATTTGCGTCTGGTACTCATCATTTTATGTTGATGAGCTGATGATGGAAGGTACAACTCCTTAACGGTTAGGAGTAGGAGGATTATTCTTTAAATATTATAGGCGCGTATAGTCTTCCTTTAGGTTATTCACGTGAGCTGATGATGGAAGGTCAAACTCCTAAGCAGTTAGGAGTTGGAGGATGATTCTTAAGATTCTATAGCGATGCGATGAGGAGTTTCTCAAATAATTCATACATTTTCATCTAGAAGTCGTCATCACTATTTTTATGTAGGTACTGTTTCCGGTCAATAGAGGATTTATAATTGTGTAATTTATTTAACGCTGAAAAGAGAAAAAATAAATTCTTTTTAAATAAACAAATTAACCGACTTCAAAACAAACCCACTAAAAAGTACAAAATAACACAAGAACAATGTTTTATTTTAAAACCTATTTACCTACTTACAATATTATTTTAACTACTAACAACTAAACAGATTGAAGTCGGTGCCGAGCCCAAATAATACAAAAATAATTCTACAAATGAAACAAATCAAATATGGAAAATTGCTAGTTGGCGAGCGGCAATCAATTCAGTAGTGATTATACTCCTATTCTATTACGCTCGGAAAAGACTTCGATTTAGTTGTTAGTAGTTAAAATAATATTGTAAGTAGCTAAATAGGTTTAAAAAAAACATTGTTTTTGTGTTATTTTGTACTTTTTAGTGAGTTTTTTTGAGTTGGTTCAATTTTTTATTTAAAAATTTTGCTTCTCTATTAAATAATATATTATAGGTACTGTTTGAATGTTTAGAATACTTATATGTCACAATATGTTGGTGAAGACAACAATCGTTTACCTACTTGTTCAGTAAAGGAAAAAAACACATAATCCGGCTGATCCAATATAAGAATAGTAAAACCTTAAAATATATGTGAAAACTTTTCATGGAAATAAGAAAGAACGAAACCCAATAGTTTTGAATTATACTACTCTGTGTACTCTGTCAAGAAAGCACCAGGAAAAGATCAATAATACACAAAATGTAATGTTAAAACTATGTAACACCAATGTATACCTACCTACAACAAGATGCAATAGGTAAATGAATATGAATATGAATGTTTGTTATTCATCCAAATTTATTTATCACCTTCAAAGTAGGTATGCTCTTTCAGAAACGGATACACCTACGCCAACGAGTGCCACGAAGTGGTAATTTGAGTTAAGGAAAAAGAAAGAAGTCGGCTGGAGCCATATCTGGTGAATATGGTGGTTGCTCGATGGTATTTGTTAGAATGTTTGGTCAAAACTTCGTTCACAATGATGGCCTTGTGCGAAGGCGCATTATCGTGGTGCAAAATCCAAGAATTTTCTTTCCATCGTCGAATTTGCTCTCTTAAATCATAAAATGTTTGCTCATTTGTATGAAATAAAGCAAATTAACGGTAGTGGATTGTAATAAATGCAACTTTCGCGTCACAACACTGGCCGACTTGATAGGAAGTAGTTGGCGTGAAGGACATGTCAATATTAGAGGTGTTTTTGATTTTATCCATTTTAAAACACAAAAAAGCCTGTTTTTTCTAAAAAAAAAAATCGGGTTTCAGTAGTGTCCATCTTTTAACATTATAATTAGTAGTGTAAATTAAAAAAAAAGAAATGTCCTATGTATCGTAATTGTATTTTATTACATTAGATACAATGAAGAGCTTCTATAGAAGTCGTGGCGTGGGGGGCACGAAAATCTCGCAGTTCTATAGAAGTTGTTGGCTGTGAAAAGGTTAAATCAACCGGAAATATAGCAGTTTATTACTTATTCATTATTTAAAAAAAATGGAATATGATCCAGTGTACCCCAAATATGGGGCTCTATGGATATTTCTTAGGGGTACAATGAATCACTATGGGGCACAGCGAACTTTTACATGGAATAGACAAGCAAACTTAGCATGGGGCACTTTGAACTTTATTGGAGTGGGATTGAAATGAAACACGATATTCTACAAATCACATTATTATGTATTTGGTCCATTAGCAGTTACCAACTCTAATGTTACAACAGTTCATAAAATTAGGAAACTTTAGTGCAGTTTATGATTCTTAAAATTACTAAGTTTAACATAAATATCTTTCGCCTTATTAGCTAATCTCAAATCTTAGTCTTATTAATCTCATAACGCTCAAATAATATTATTTATTTACCGTTTGACTTTCCGGCAAGAATTTTCGAGTACACAACACCGCGATAGTCAAAGAAAACAGTCAACATGACTTTGACTTTTAATCCACTTTGGCGTGTTTTTTTCGGTTTCGGTTCAGTTGGAAGCATAGATTTAGTATACACGTTTATGGTTGGAAGGCGCCACTCCGAAGCTTGTTTGTTGGCTAGTTTGCATGTCAAACTCGTAAACCCACGTCTCGTGCGTTTACGAGTTTGAGAGAAACAATGCGTTTCATTAATGTTGGGTCGGAATTGACTCGTTCTAGCATGTCCTCAGCGACTCTCATGCAATTGAGTTTTTGGAGAAAATTCAGGTCTTTTGGGACTAGCCGAGCGGGCCGAGCGCGACATGTTTCATACCCAAATGATCAGTTAAAATGATACGGATCGACTCGTGAGATACAGAAAGTTCGGCGGCTATCTCTCTCAAAGTTGAATGAGGATTTTCAGTCACTACATCCTTCACTTTTGCGATGTTAAGTTCAGTTGCAGACGTTGATGTCCTATAAGAGGGAGGCAAATCTTCCATCACATCTCGACCGCTTTTGAATGCTTTGTACCACTCATAAGCACGTGTTTTTGATAAAGTTGATTCACCGTAAGCCTTCTGTAACATTTTCAGTGACTCCAAACACGAAATTCCATTGGCGATGCAAAATGTAAGACATACTCTTTGTTCGATGTTTTTGTCCATTATGAAATTCGCAATACACACTAAAAACAGCACTGTATTTAATATAAATAACAGATGCAACTCAAACTCCGCCCCAGAATGGAAAACAGTTTTGCCAATTTAACAACAACAAAAATTTGAATTTGGAACCATAAACAAATCATTCATTCCCGATACTTTTTTTGACTGAATGTATGGTCTTTAGTACTTTTTAGTAATTCATTTCAAAGCAATCTCGCTATACAAGATGAAATTGTGTAATAAAACATCTTCTTTTTAATTTATCAGATTGTTTATTAAGTAGGTAAATAAACTCATTTTAAGTATTATTGATTTATTTATGTCATGTTTTTTTATTTGGTAGAATAAATTGAAAATACGAGCTCAACAAACGCAAGCTAAATGCTTTTTCAAAATTTAATAGCGCAGTTTAATTTTATTCTTAATACAGTAAAAGGATCCATAATGAATAATTGGATGGCTTTGCTCAACATCTTCGGTCAATCTTTTATTGACTTGTGAAATTATTCACAAGTCAATAAAAGACTTGTGAAATTATTCACAAGTAGATATTAATCTACTTTCATATTCCACTGTTGGACACAAGCCTAGGTTTTGCCATGATCGCCACATTTGGCAAGCAGTTTAGTTATCGCACTCCTTTAGTCGACTTTTACTACTGCACACGAAGGAAGAAAGTATTTTTTTTGTGAAGACAACACTGCTATCTGATTTAACTAAATAAAATCCACGCATAGTGACGTCATCTATAAGGAAATGATATTTTAATCGAAAAATAATTATCTGAGACAAGTAACCAAACTCCTTAGTTTAGATGGAAGATCAGTCTCCGTTAGCAATAGTGTATTCTTCATAGTCAATCATATAGATCATATACATATAGTCAATAATATAGGACTTAAAATACACCGTGCATTTTGAACCTCCTGACAAAACGAAGCCTACCTACATTATGAAACCACTATGTGTAACATCTTGGCAGTGTTTTTTTAGAATTATTTTTTCAAAAAAATTTCTTAGATATATATTACTTATAACATACATTTTGAAACACGCATGACGAATGATACAAAATGAATAGTCTTATTTTTTACATTTTTCTAAGACTATTTTGTAGGTAAAGTGGAAAGATTCGTACTTTTGTGAGTGTGTGTGCATGTTTGTAAGTAATGAATAAACTCAGAAACTGCTGTGCCGATTTCAAAAATTATTTCACCATTGGAAAGCTACATCCACCCTAACCCTAAGTGACATAGGATATATTTGTTTCTAGAAAATATTAGGGATCCTTACTAAAACTTAATGGGTCCACCCGTGCGATACCGGGACGGGCCGCTAGATATTAATAAAAAAATAAAAATAACACTGCCAAGATGTTATATAACTTTTAAACATAATGATTACAGAACGTGAGCTTCGTTTGTCAGGTGGTCAAAAATGCACCACGTAAAATATGTACATAATATGTAATAAACAAATACATAGTCAGTGACAGGAAAACTTCCTCACCAAATGCGTAGCTACAGAACTATTTAGTTGGTTGGTGTAGTTGTGAGCAGGCCCTCGTAACACACAGAGGTCCCGGTAAGTCGGTTCCCGGTCTGGACAATTTAGGACGATCTTTTCTAAATTGGATCGGTTTTGTAAGAGTTTTAGTCGTGTTTTGGAAGGCATGTTAAGCCGTTGGTCCAGGCTATCGTCACATGATTATGATAGGTCTTAAAAAAAGGCATGTCAGAAACCTGTAATACGCGACTTGGAAAACTTTGACACCATTGAACGAAAGTCATACGAAAAGAAGAAGTTTTCGGAACTAGCCCACAATAAAATTGGTCCAGAAGCAGTGTGCAATGCTGCAATGGTAGGATAACATACTGAAACAAGTGCCTCCATGAACAGTTGAAAATATAGTTTTTCTCTGGGTTTATTTTTTTTGCTTGTCATTTATTATTTGAGATTAAATCATAAAGATGCGGTACGCTCTTACAATCGTCAACATAACAAAGGGCCAGCGTTAACAACTACATAATACTAACACTCACGCACCAACCACATAAATACAAACACACATGCACACACAACATTAAAAATACAATTCGGAGAAAGTACAATACAAATACATGTACCAACAAATTTTAATCGCATCATATTTTTTATGCTCGGATACTTAAGAATTTATTGATGTCATTTAGTTACAATAAGATAACGAACAATAAGCGATCGGCTACATCAAAATTAAAATAAAATTAAAAACGTTAATTTATAGCAACCCGAATCTTGTTCAACCAAGAATGTACCAAGCTTATGAAATTATATATATGTACTATAGTTAATTCGAGCACTGAGAATGGTAAATAAAATTAACAGTCCGCTTCATTCCACTCTGCCCAGCTTCGCTTCTGTGGGAGACACGCGTCGTATTAATTTTGTCGATAGAGAATTATTCAAAATACAATCTAAAAATTAAACATTCGATAGCCTGAAGTGGGACTCGAACCATACCATACGCTTTTATCTTTATATTTTCAATTTTCGTAAATGCTTAAGAAACCGATTTTGAATACGTAAAAATCTTTTGTAATTAATCACCGGAGGTACCATACATACATACATACATATTATCACGCCTCCTTCCCAACGAGGTAGGCAGAGACCAAGGCCTTCCACTTACTACTTATAACCGGAGGTACCTACTTATAATAATGCTTCCCAGCCGGTTTCGGCTACAGCGACTGACAACCCTTTGGTTGTTAAGGGCTCGTTGGATTGCCCTTTCATGTGCCCTTTGATGGCTACAGTAGCCAACTTTGTTGAAGAAGGTGTGCAAGCATTTGCTGCACGTCAGGACACCGTCAACATAATATTAACCGCCGGTGGTCTGGCTTTCAGCTCCTCGCGTCTTTCATCCAACTCGGCTCTGCTCCGCTCCTCAAAAAGCTCAACTTGAAGGTGCACTAGCCTTCTCCATTCTGGCCGATAGCTGGCTTTATCTTCCCACTTCAAAGGATCTATGTTGCAGCGTATCATAAGTCTTTTCTAAACATCTTTAAATCGTAGAATTTTAGTATGAAATATAATTTTAGGAAATGATTTTAAAAGAAATATTTAATTCAAAGCTTGGTAGGTACCAAACAGAAGTTTCTTTTTTGTTTTGAAGCTCTATGTTTGTATAAGAAAAAATATTATAGTTAAGTTGATAAATAAAAATAAATTCACTTTTTTTTAGTTTTATTTATAAACAACGCATAAATATAAGTTCATCTTAGGACGGGTTTCATCAATTCATTTAAAAAGATTAAAAACAGATATCAAAGCCATTTATGCAATAATTAGGCGTGTTTTTAAAAGCTTTACATCCAAGTTTCAAATTGAACGTAACTATTTCAGTGGGTGCTTACTTGTTAGATTTGTTGCATGTCATCGCTTCCTGCACTACTATTTTTTTTAAATACACAGAATCTAAAATTTTTAACATTCAACATTTTGAGAATTCAACATGAGATTCAACATTTTGAGATTCAACATTTTGAGAATTCAACATTATGAGAATTCAACATTATGTTCCAAAAGGATTTCGGATTCAAGATCGCACTTTGCGCTTACTATGCTGCCTATGTTCTTAAACTTTTCAACCTGCTTCAATAATTATAGCGTCACCCAGAGAAACCTACCTACCACCTACCTACTTACTTAACCAAGGAAAAGAGCAGCCACTAAAATAGGACTTTTTACCAACAAAATTAAAAACTAAAAACTGGCTGTAAGAATGTTAATACTTACTAAGTAGGTAATCACTTTTTCTTTTTTTCCTTACAAGTAAGATACAAAATTTATACATTTACTATGTACATAGTAGATATGTTATGGACCAAGTGATTAATGCGGGCATTATTTATAATGGAAGAGTTCTCCCGTGATCATGGCGCTTGCAACAGTGCCGACATATCGGGAACTCATAAAAACTAAGGTACATGGTATAAACCCCGTATCAATTAACTCTAATAAAATAATTTAACTAAAACAAATTCATACTACAGCGCTTCATACTACAGTGCATACGGTACTTATACTCTATCAAGAGTATAGGTTAGATTATTATGACTATTGATTCACATTGATTTACCTACTTTCGATTTTTGGCTATTCGTGTTTAGCTTTGCAATTTGGTATTGTTGTGTTGGTTTTGTTTTCCGATTTCCGAAAACAAACTCGAGTTCGGTTGTACCGTTGTTGTTTTTCGGATTGGATTAATTCGTTTTGTTTAGATTTATAATAATATTCTGTTCCGAGTTCTCTTCTATTTTCTAAATCAGGAGAGGGGAACCGTGTTATCCCGAAAACTTCCGCGATCATGGCGCTTGCAACAGTAGCGAAATATCGGAAACTCCTAAAAAACAAGGTACATGGTAGAAATCTCGAAATAACTAACTCTTACAATTTTTAGCTTTCTACCTTGAAAATTGCGGAATCCAATCCATACAATATTCCAACCCCATTTTAGGGAAGTGGGGTGTTGGAAAGTGGCAAAAAGTAGCCTTTGTCACTCTCCATCCCTTCAACTATCTCCACTTAAAAAATCACGTCTATTCGTAGCTCCGTTTTGCCTTAAAAGACGGACAAACAAACAGACACACACACTTTCCCATTTATAATATTAAGTATGGATTTAAATTGTTTAAAAAAAAAAAAAATTAAATAATAATAATTAAAATAGCAATTAAAGGTGATTGTTTTACTCTGCCCAAAAGCTGATGGGCATTATGTATAACGCCCGGTCAATTTGATTATTTGAATAATCACTATCAAATTGCCCTCTTATTTTGGGCATTTTTCATAATGACCGGGCATTATGTATAATGCTCGATTAATTACTTGGTCCATAACAGATATAAGTAATTAGTACTTACTTACGAATAGCGTGGAGGACAAAACTAAAGTACCTACGTAAAACAGGGATTATTGATTACTTACACCGACTTACACCTAAATAAAAAAGGCTGCATCATAATCAATGGATACATTTTGGAATCTATGTATTTGCCATATTTTATATTTCTGTGTTCCCTGCGTAAAAACTTTCGTCAGATTTTTTACAATGAAAACGTATTATTACTTACCTACGCGTTACCTTATTTTTAGTTTTACAACAGATAATGCAGCAATTATACACCGTGCAATTTTAACCACCTGTAAAACGAAATCCACGTTATTGGACCATTATGTATAACATCATGGCAGTGTTATTTATTTTTTTAATAAAAAAAATTTTTGAAAAATTTTAATTTTTATATTCAGACTTTTAATTTTGTACCACGCTGTGACGCGCCCAGACGTATTATTTTGCTGCGGCGGGGCCTCAGTTGAATGGACCTTATACAGCTACATCTGTTGGCGTCACAGCGTGTTTCACAATAAATAGCTGAACCGATATTCAATATTTTAAATAAAAAAAAATTTGTAAAAAAAAAAGTTAAATAACATTGCCAAGATGTTATACATAATGGTGACATAACGTAGGCTTCGTTTTACAGGTGGTTAAAATTGCACCGTGTATAATTAAATGGCTATAAATTGTATTAATTTCAAGCCAAACATACCTTAAGTATATTTTTCTAAGGTAATGCAAAAAACACAGTTACTAGTAAGTAGTTTAGATACGTTCAAAAAATAATAACCATTTGTAAACAACATCCAGTAGATATCGAGCCTTTTTGATTTGATAGAGCAACCTACTTAGTTTACATACATAATGAAATTTTAACCACCTTCCAAATTTTAATATATCAATCTACGAGACAAAAAAGAAATGACGTATTTTTTCTTTTGGTATAGCCCAGTACAAAAATGTCAAGATAAAGCACTTAGAAAATGTCCGCGAAAAATCAAAAATTTTTGATACGGCCCCCTGCAACACTTTTTTTACGCGTTGCTCATCTCATTCATTTATTACCATGCTATTTATAAGTTTTTGATTTTCCCTTTATACCTTGACAGGTCTCGGACCGTAAAAATTGAAAACTATATCGCGAAAAATATTTTCGAGTGACAAATTGATTTACATTTTTAATTTCAGATTTAGGCTCTAAATACGATACTGAACGCCTATAAAATTTTGGAAAGTGGTTAAAATTTCACCCGTATTATTGATAGTAAGTAATACCTACTTACCGAAGTAATGTTAGATAATTAGTAGGTACTAATATTCAGTTAACTACAGAAAAATATTATGTCAGTTCCTGTTTTTAAAGATCTCTAAAATTTTCGTTTGCACTCTGTTTTCAGATTCAATTTTCAAAATTAATTTTTGAGTTGTCTATCTTCTAAATTGAATCGATTATTCTGATTCGAAACGCAAAATAAGAAGGTGCAAAGACTTGAGTGAAAGAAGATGTTATTTCGCATTTCGGATTTTTCGCCCTTCTATGCATGGATGAAAGTGTTATCAGTGTGATCACAGATAAGATAAGTGTGATATAAGTGCAATTAATGTAACATGTTTTTAAAATTGTTAACGCTACTTGACACCCTTCTTGGCGTAGCACATTTAATGCATTTTATTACACATTTATTTTAAGATGTTTAAAAAAAACTTTGAACTTAATTCTTGTCTTCAATTATATCTTACAATAACTGGATCGAAAAAGGACTCCACGCTGTAACATAGGTATCTACTTCAGAAGTCAAAGTTATTTATTTGCACCATGTTGTTACTTTCGTGGACACTAGCAATGGAAGAATTTAGTCGAATTTTTTTATTTTGTCAATGTCAGTTTAAAAAAAAATATTTATTTTTATTTTCAGGTTTAGGTTTTTACAATTTGAAATACTGCTTCGTCCTGGGCTTGTTCCTGGTGGCGGCTATCGTGGAGCCAGTCGGTTACTCCTACTTGCTGCCGGCTTCAAAATGTGATCTAGAGATGACTGACACGCAAAGGGGTTTCATCGCATCCATGCCATATATAGGTGAGGGAGGACTGTGTAATCTAATTTCTCAACAATTTCCCTGTCGTGCCTTTACCTTCGGTGGGCAGGCAGCGTTCGGGAGGCTTTACTTATCTGCGGATCAATACCTATCTTATTAGTTATGAGCCCTGAGAGCTTCTTTAACTCATCATCATCATAACCACTATATCAGTCAATCAACCTCCCCTGGAGGACTTTGGCATAGTCACCACGCTTGCCTACCGGGTTGGCGATCGCAGTTTGACCATAGAAAATACGCTGCTGCCCGTCTCCATCTGGCAGAACTTTATGTAGGTACCTATATGTCTCTGATTCAACTCTACTCTACCGATAAATATAAATATAATAAAGTCTGGTAGAGATAAATGGCACAATTCTAAATTTTTCTCACATAATGTGTTATTTTTCAATTTGTATGGTGTGCAATTAAGAATATCTATCCATATATCTATATGCTATGGCAGGCATCATCGTTCTTAGTTTTGTATGAAACAGCATATTATTCAAAGGCACGGATAGTGTGTTCTATTAGGCCTTAATGTGTGTTGCTCGAGCGCATTTTGAATGTAGATTGAATTCTATACACCTATCTGTTTTGTATCCAGAGTCAGTTATAATATCTGCCAACTGGGCGATATCTGCCAACAACAATAACTAGCAACTAGCACAGACTCAAAAATATTTTATCATGCACTAGGAAATTTTAGTCGGCTTTGACCGTGAAGTTATTAAAGTTTTATTACGTAAACAGTCCGCTTTCGTGTAGGTAGGAAGAATTTCATTAGCAGTTCGGTTGAAACGTTCGCATTGATACCCGGGTTACTTAGAATAAATTATTGGGCCTACCTACCTCGCTATAATAAAATAATCTGTAGGTATACAAAAGAAACAATGAACCAGAACCAATACATCTTACTCTCACTGATACTATAAAAGTTTGGATGGATATTTGCTATTCAATCACCTCAGGACGGCTGAACGGATGGGGATGAAACTTGACAAAGCACAGGTTACTTTTTAACCACTAAAAACTTACGGTAACCGCGGGATAGCTGCAAATTCGAATCAAACAACAAAAATTCTTCGAAAACAGATAACCTGGTGAAACGTAATGTAAGACCTCTTTGCGCTATGAGCGTGGAATTGAGAAGCACCTCTTTTTTTTTCGTCTATCTAAAGTAATCTGCTTTATTTGTTAAGAACGCAGATAGGTACATGACTTATAACTATATTTCGTTGTGAGTCGTCGATTAAGTCATATAAAAGAGGGAAATTCTAGTCTTACATTTTTGTGCACACTTTGTTATTCATTTTTAGGTAAAATATTAAGCAGTATGGCACTAGGCAAGAAAACGGAACATCCCAGACAGCTAAGCTGTGGTAAGCTGTTATGAAAAATCGATAAAAAATTTACAATAAGATTTCTCGTTTATAACCGAGTCAGTCTGAATCGGTTCCCAAGGTATACTGCTATATCCAGACACAATAGATGACAAGAATTGTTTTTCCATGTGTGTGGGATCCACTCCATCATCATAGACATTTAATTTTATACTTATATCTATCAATAGTGCGTTGCAGGAAAGCTTACTTACGCTAAGAGGCTAAGATTACCGCATAATCCCGCAACATCCCACCTTGCTTATAAATTTATATCTACTGTCGATTGACGCATGGTAAATATTTTACTTAAACTTTCGTCATTTTCGGGGAACTTGAATTCTGTAGTACTTACATAGGCAGCGTGCGAAGCACTAAAATTTAGTGACTAAATAAGGTAATACTATTACCTAGCTAACACTGAAAATGTTTAGAAAATGAAAAATGGCTTAATGTAGAAAGTTGCCAATACTTATTGTTTTTCGAAGTAATCTCCGTTCCTCTCTACACATCGTCACATTCAATGGAACCACCGAGAAAAGCAGTGGGCCCATTCTTCCTTAGGGGTCTTCCTTACGCTTTCAGCGCATCTTCAGGCCTCGTAAAGCGAATACCTCGAATTTTATCTTTAGTTCTTGAGAATAAATGAAATTAGTCGCAGGGCGCCAGGTCAGGACTGTATGGCGGATGACTCATTATCTCGACACCTGCCATAGTCAAATATTCAACAGTCCGTTTTGCGGAGTGCGCTGAAGCATTGTCGTGGTGAAGGAGGATCCTGCTTCGAGGGCGCTGCTGTCGATTTTTTTCCAAGACAACAGGCAAACAGCGATTGACATACCAGTCTGCAGTACCTAACTGTCCTTCCATCTTCTAGCATAACTGTCGCGAAATGACCTTTCAGACCAAAGAATGAAGCATTCATCTTTTTTCCTTGACTTCTTCCTTTCTTTACATTAGTTGGCCGATCCTCGAAAGGAAACACCCACTGAGCTGATTGTCTTTTGGTTTCAGGTTCGTAGCAATACCTATATCTGGCTTTCATCACCTGTGACGATGTCAAATACAGCATTTGAGTCACCGCCGTTGAAATTATCTAAAATTTGGCGTCCCTCACGCGGATCATCATTAAGATTGCTACGTCCACGCTTAAACTCGTTAAACCAATTTATTGTAAATAGTGGCACGAGATGGGGCTTCATTAAGAAATGCTAATCGCAGCCTATCATAGCTTTGTTGTTGAGTAACGGCCGGTCCCAATAATCTATCTATCTTCAGTTTTGGCATATCGGAGATAGAAAACATCTTCTGTCCCCGATTTTGCTGTCCAGAGTAACAAAGACAGAAGTTGTTTTCTATCTCCGATATGCCAAAACTGAAGATAGATAGGTTATTGGGACCGGCCGTAAGCCCACAACGAAAGTCATAATAAATCATTGACCGAAAATTTTCTCGCGTTAGGTTCATTTTCATGTGTAACAAGAGTTTTAGATTTTAGAAATGACAAATGAATGCAATATACTACATTAGGTTACCAAAGAGTTCTAAAATTGAAATTTTAAAAAAGTTTTCATTAGCAATGTTTCTAACTAGGGTCTTACCATTAGCTTTACCTAATAGAACCAGTTAGGTTTTAAAAGTATTAAGTGGGTCACAAAGGGGCAGTGTGAAAATTACCGGGCCATGGCAGAATAATGTTTGGGAAACACTGATATTTTCCCGCGTGGAGATTTCTCCATCCATATCCCATGGGAACCGTACTTTTTCCGCTTAAGCCCATGCGTTATTCCAGCGTATAATATATCTGTATGTCAAAATTAATTTAATTGTTTCAGCCGTTCTGACGTGATTGGGTGACAAAGATTCATCCAAACTTTTCAATATAAAATTAGTAAGATCAAATTAGTATAACTATATTAGTAAGAATTAGTAAGATTACAAACTGTTGTTAATGTAAATTGAATATACAAAGCCAATAAAAAGTGAAGTCGCCCGGTAAGCGAATGGTTCTGGACTCTTGTCCCATCTAAGGCAGTCTAACATTAATTTATATTTATGGCATTGTATTTTCAATTCTATTATTATTTCAGGTATCGTCCTAACATCATTTCCATGGGGGTATCTCGTGGATACGCGTGGTCGGAAGCCAATTTTAATCATCAGTTCCCTGGCTGCGGGAACCCTAGGCATGGTGGCCGGGTTCATGCCAGAGCTCATCAGCTTCACGACGTGCAAATTCATTTGCTCGCTTTGGTAAGGCTTACACTATTTATACTTCCAAGATCTTTATGAAACAGAAAACACAACCCTTCAAAGCTTACAGCATACATAATCCTAACTTTTATCAATTGAAATAAATAAGTATTTACGGTATTTAGTCAAACTTTTACATAAGGTTAATTTATTAATGATAAGTACTTACACATTTAGAACATAAGCCTATAAAAAGTCGCATCAAATTCATCCTTATTGAATAAGTATAATTAATTAAGATAAAAGTAATACTATACCAATGTTATTCCTTTAAGTTTATTATACCTAATATGTAGGTACTTCCTTCGCGTGGTGGACTACGATGCTTCGCATGTCTTAACGTCTTTTTTTTACTAATTAAAATAAATATTTTTTCCAATCTAAAAGTAAGGACTAACTAATAGTCCTTACATCACAGTCCGTAACATTAGCCATTTGCTAGTGAAAGTCCCTTTAAAATCGGTTCAGCCGATCTAGAGATTAGCCGGAACAAACAGAAATACAGAGAAAAAATTAAAAAAAAAGTATTTGATGTAAGCACCGTGTATACACTGGTATGCATATAGTGAAAAGCTGTTAATTTAAAATTACAACCAGCCATTTTTTATTTTATTTATATAGATGTGATATTCATTCATTCATATTTTTTTTAAATCTCCGACATTTGTTTATTTGATTATAAAACTAAAGATTAGTATTCTAATCGTGATAAGTATTAAATAATAAAACAAGGATTAATTAGATTCATTACACCGTAAGTAAATAATATGAACAATTTGTTATTATCACCGACCGAAGGATAATGGATACTAGATTTTGCAGCTTTATTATATACATAGCTTACTTCTTATCAATTAGTACAATGTGCAATTCGCTAGTATTTTATTATATGCCTTTATCTAATTACTTTACGTTATCATCACACAGTCAACCATAAAAGTACGTATTTAAGTAGGTGGGTTTATAAAATGTATTTTCCTTTTGTTGTTGCTACATTTTGTGAGGAATAAATATTTTACTCACAAAATTATTACCTACTTATCTACACGTAATCTTAAAAAAATCTTTTGTAAATACGACACACTCTTTGTCTCATAATTATTTAAAAAATGAATTAGGTATTAAGTATGTCTTAAGATTACAATGAATGACAGTATACTTAGTTTACATTAATGTAGATACTGCAATTACATAATTCGCGATAAGAAAATCTTAAAATCACGTCCGCATATTTTATAAGTATTTAACCCATATGACTTAAGGCAACTGTTTATCAAGTGTTATCATAATGTACACGCATCTCGCAGTTTAAATTTGCACGCTATGATGTATGAAAGTAGGTAGGTACACATAATTTAGATACAGTAGACTCCAATGCCACCGACTTTTCTGACTTCAGACAGCCCAAAATAATTACATCGCAACACACTTACGTTACGTTTTTCCCATTTCTAGATCTCCTAATCGTATGTAAATTTACGTAGTCATCATAAACAGTAAGGTTTGCTATTGTTCTAAGTTTATATATTTGCCGACTTTCACACGTTCGAACCCAATACCTCATGTCTCGTAATTAAAAAATGTATATTTTTTTACAATAGGTAGATATTCAATAAATTGAAACTTATCAATTGTGTTATAATAAAAAGGTAATTAAGTGCAATCAAATGCTGCGACAGTTTTGGCGTAAAACTAAACATACACCTGTATTTATAAACAAGTAAAAGTAAGTAATTACTTGTATAAAAGTAAAAACTGAAGTGACAATAACCCCTGTATTTATAAAGGAGTAATTACTTATTGCTTAAGAAAGTCATAACTTAAAGTGTTCATACCTAGTGCTTAAGTGAAAGAAATTGGTCACTATTAAATAGTCATATTATTTGGCTGAAAATGCTAACTTTTGGTAGTTATAACTTCTAGTAATTCCTTGATTAAGGCATACAAATTGTCTCTCAAGTAATTACTTGTTTATAAATACCGGGGTAAGTATTCCTTTATCAAGTAATTACTAGAAGTGAGAACTATGAAAAGTTAGTATTCTCAGACAAATATTATGACTACGTGACCCATTTCCTTCACATTAAGCACTAAGGTAGTAACACCTTAAGTTATGACATAAGCAATAAGTTACTTACGGGCATAAACGTAGAATATAATATATCTATGCTTACGGGTGTGAGAATATTTATTTATACTAACTAACTAGGTACCTACTTATTATACTTTATTTGATATTTTAGCAACTTAATTGCAATCATAATATCAGTATATAAATTTGAAAAATTATGTCTGGCCACGCTACGCTGGCTCACAGCGATAAGAATATGCTTGAAAAATTCACGTTGTGTCGCAGTGTCTCGGATGCGGGTTCGAATCCCGGCTGAGACATAATTTTACAAGTTTATATACTTATTTCCTGGAAATCGTACAATGTTTCGAGATAAAATGTATGATTGTGCTATTCCACCCTATTATGCATCTCCTGAATTTTTTTTATCAGATTTGTTTAGCCATTCTGGCTGAGAGTAACGGCCATCCATCCAAACTTTCGCATTTTTATTATAAAATAAAAAGATTTAGAACTTAGGCTTGAGAACTATGAAACGTACATTGCCTGGTAACGGAAACACAATGGCGCGGAGCCAGACGGTATGTTGTTTTGTCTGGCGCATAGTACCTCGTTGCCTGTTATTATTATAACAAGCAAAATCGACACGGTCATAAATGTTATTATTACACAGATAATGCGATAATCCTTATTGTCAATAAACAATAAGGATAAAATACCAGAGGTATTGAAATAAAAGAAATAACACATTTTCTGCAGTAAATACGTGTCACGGATCTTTTCATTTAAAAATACATTAACATAAAATATAATTTTTGACGACCTCCGTGGCGGAGTGGCGTACACACCGGTTTTTAAGGTGTCGCCTGCTCCGAGGTCCCGGGTTCGATTCCCGGACGGGTCAATGTAGAAAAAATGTGTTTTTCTATATTTTCTCGGGTCTGGGTGTTTGTGGTACCTTCGTTGTTTCTGGTTTCCAATATACGAATGCTTTAAATAGTTATTTAAATTGGGATCAGAACAATGTATGTGATGTTGTCCACATTTATTTTTATTTATTTTTTAATATCAGTAAAACTGGTCTTACAACTAGACTCAACAAAGAACTAAGTAATAGGGGTTAAAGTATGAAATTGCCGATTATTTTCCCACTTTTTATTTTGTTTATAGCTCTTAAGTACGAGTATAGTCGTATTATTGCGTAATTCTTTTTGTATTGTATCAAAAACTAAATAAAGCAACTTTTGACTAAAAAAAATGCAATACTAGTGCCTATTACTTCAAAAGAAGTCGTTGAAAAGACCCCTTACAATGTGTCAGCTGACTTTCTTGCCAACCAAGTATATTTGTATTTTGTATTATATATTTTCAGAGATTTAAATACGAGGGCGGGTCAATAAGTCCGTGACTTTTGGAATAAAACACAGATTTTTTGATAAACAAATCATTTTATTTTTCAACGTAGTCTCCCTTGAGCTCTATACACTTTGTCCAACGCTTCTCCAATTTTTTTATCCCTTCCAAAAAATATGATTTGTCGAGGTCCTCAAAATAGGCCTTTGTTTGCGAGATGACTTCATCATTGGAGTCAAATCTTTTTCCACCAAGCCATTTCTTCAGGTTTAGGAACAAAAAGTAGTCACTCGGAGCCAAATCTGGAGAATAGGGTGGATGAGGGAGCAATTCATAGCCCAATTCATGGATTTTTGCCATGGCAACTGCACATGTGTGCACCCTTGCATTGTCTTGGTGGAAAAGAACTTTTTTCTTGGCCAAATGAGGTCGGTTTTTATTCAAATCGTCATTGAAGCGGTCCAATAAGTTGGCATAATATTCCCCATTGATTGTTCTTCCCTTTTGAAGGTAGTCAATGTGGATTATCCCACGTGCATCCCAAAAAACAGTCGCCATAACTTTATTGGCTGACAAACCCGCCTTGGTCTTCTTTGGCGCCGATTCACCCTTAGAAACCCACTGTTTTGACTGTTGTTTGGTCTCTGGTGTGTTGTGATGGATCCATGTTTCGTCCATGGTTACAAAACGGCGCAAAAACTCCTCCATATTGCAATTAAACAACGCCAAACCTTCCTGTGAAGTTGTTACACGATTGCGTTTGTGGTCGACTGTGAGCAAACGCGGCACCCATCTTGCGGAAAGCTTTCTCATACCCAATTGATCTTTTAAAATTGAAACCACTGAGCCATGCGAGATCCCTACGGCTTCCACAATCTCTTACACTTTCAATCTTCGGTCGGCCAACACCATATCGTGAATTTTTTCGATTGTTTCGGGTGTAGAGACCTCAACTGGGCGTCCAGGACGTTCGGCATCTTCAGTGCTTTTACGGCCACAACGAAATTCAGTAAACCACTTTTTTACCATTGAAATCGATGGTGCAGAGTCCCCATAGTATTTATCAAGCTTAGCCTTGGTCTCGGTAATGGTTTTTTTTCGCAAAAAATAATGCTTAATAAGCACACGAAATTCACCTTTTTCCATTTTTTCCTCAAATTACTGGGTAGTCTGATAAAAATAGCTGTCAAACACAAACTAACTGACGCAGCAAGTTCAAATTTTGATAGGAATCAACTGACAGATACCTGTTGACAGGAGTAGTGTTGCTTTTTCAGTAAAGAGGTCAGAAATTCAAAAAGTCACGGACTTATTGACCCGCCCTCGTACTATAATGCGTAGCTTTATAACCATCTAACTTTCACCTTTAATTGCATTGAAAACGGTTCAGCCGTTTTTAAAAAAACTAAAAATTGTTAGTATGGAAAAATGACTTTCTCGATTTCGTCCATACAAAACGGCATACTTTAACCCCTAATATTATAATTAGAGCCTAAGTCAATAGTACGAGTTTGTGCTTTATCTATTGTGTGTGATTAAGAACTTTACTATTTTTTACCCGAAAGCACTTTGTAAGTGTCTATCAGATGAGACGTTTACACGCGTTTCCAGCCAACCACTGATCAACTAACGCGATTTAAAGATACAGTGTAGCGCGTCATGTGGTGGCAACACCGGAAGTACCGATGGCCCCTTTCCGCCAAAGACGTCGGCCAATTAAAAGGCCTTCTCGATATAAAACGTAAGCGCGCCAAAAATGCCGCGCTCTGATTGGTTCATAGAAATGTATATAGTTTCAATAGAAATAAAATGGCTGCTAACAAAGTTGGTTGTGTGTCACTAAGCTCCTGTAGAAAATAAGAAAACCCTGAGAAGACTGAGTCTGGCCCACGCTAAACTGGCTGCCCAACTCGGGCCAACATTAAAATCAAGAAATTTACTGTTATCTACGGGACACAACTGCAACCAACTCAACGCTCGGTGTGCAAAACTTTACGACGCGCCGCCGCCATCTTTTCACTTCTACTTCAAGATTCAATATTGTTATAAGAAGAAGCAAGATGCCGCGTCCGGTATCGCGCAGTAAGCGTCGTCAGACGGACTTTTACGACGTGGAAGACGCTTGTGATTCAAACGCTGCAACAACGCCAACGACCGAGGCACTCGAAGCGCCCGCCGCCGTTTCGGCCGCCATCTCTGTGAGCGACATCGCCACCATGATGGCTTCCTTGCAGCAGGCGCAGGCCGACCAGCTTGAGCGCCTCATCACAAGGGTACTTGAAACGCGTTCGCCCGCGCCCGCGGAAGCCGCGCAGGCCACGCCCACGCCGTCGCCCGTTTCTGGAACGTTCGCCACCTGCAAAGCCACCTACAGTGGAGCGCCTGCTGAATCACTCGACGGTTTTATAGATGCATTACAAGCATTCAAGGACTGCGCCAACGTCAGTGACAACAACGCCTTGCGTGGCCTATCAATGCTGTTGACACATGAAGCCGCCACGTGGTGGCATGGAGTAAAAGCAGAGATTAATAGCTGGTCACAGGCATTACACCAACTACGCTGTGCGTTTGGAGACCGCCGACCACCGCACAGGATATATTTAGAGCTATTTGCCACCAAGCAACAACTAGAAAAAACAGATCTGTTTGTGAGTAAAGCACGCGCACTATTTGCCCGTCTACCGCGTGGAGATCTGACTGAAAAAGTACAGCTTGATATGGTGTACGGCTTACTGCACACGCGAATAAGAAACCGAATTCGACGAGAGGAACTGCACTCTTTTGCTGACCTGCTGCACCGCGCCCGAGAAGTCGAAGACTGCGAGCCGGACTACAAGTACATGCAACCTACGTTTGCCGCCACCCGTGTCGCCGTCGCGCCCGCGTCACGACCGCCGAGAGCGCAACCTCCGCCGCCGAACGCACCGGCGTCGTCAAGTAGGACGCCCAAGTCGCACGAGTCGCCTTACCCGTCCTCATCGAATCACCCTCGGTTGGGTACGCGTAGTGCCGCGCCCGCGAAACCGTCTAATCGTTCATATTGTGTATATTGTCGAAGAAGTGGACACAGTCGTGAAGAGTGCCGTCGTCTCCCTTCTGTGAAAGACATTACCGAAGTAGCGTGCTACGGATGTGGTGAGAAAGGAGTTATTCGTACGGACTGCATCAAATGCAATGCCCGCTTTAGTGCCGTATCATTTGAATCCGTGTCTACTGCCACCCTCTCCAAGTCCAAGCGTAAGCCAGACATACAAGTAAGTAAAACTACTGGTTGTTTTGTGGCCGTGAAAAACACTACTTCTAAAATCGATCAGTCATATCACTTAAAAACGTTTACTCGTAATAGTCGTAATGTATTAGACAACACCAGTTTACAACGTAACAAGTGTTCCTCACAAAGTCCTCATAAAACTAGCATCGACTTATGTAAATACTTAAATATTATGCCTAACAACTATCACAACAATGTTAATAAGTCTAATCAAGAATCTAACATTTCGTTAACTGATTTTTTTAATGTGCTTCCCTCAGATTTTGTAACTGAAAACAGTTCGTTAAATAATTCATCTGTATATGCAATGTCTACGTATAGTGGTACTAACAACCTGGCTAAGCATAAGCGTAATTTCGACAATAATTGTAATAATAACAATAACACACCGATCATGTTGCCTGAGAGTAGGGTGACCATGGAATTTCAGGACAAATGTTCAGAGTCCTGTTCCTCAAGTAGGGTGACCATGAGTCCGGTGTACGATTGCGGAATTATTTCGCATGTTGACAGAGTGACCGACGAAGACCATATCTTGGACGTTTCCTCGATGTCTTCATACTCACGTCGCATATCAGAGGCACAGCTAAGGCCTATTTTAAGTATCACTATTTTAGACCTGCAGGGAATAGCACTCATTGATACAGCTGCCAAGAGAAGTGTTGTTGGGAGTTCGCTGTACCAGTTAATACAGGAGCGTGGCCACCCATCTGTGGAGACCATCATGCGAGTAAGACTTGCCGATGGGTCGGCTCAGACGCGCCAAGTTCGTACTACGATGCTACAAGTCGACGCTGGTCGGGGTAAGTGTATCGAATTAGAATTCGTTATCCTCCCCGACGCTATAGGTAACGAAACATTATTAGGTATCGACTTTTTAGTAGCAGCTGGAATTATTTTAGATTTTTCGACTTCCACCTGGCGGTTCTCCGGCGAAAACAAAGCTTACACCCTTCATTTCGAGTCACCTAGTCAATCCGTCTCCTGCTGCGCTGCCGAAACATTAAGGCAAGACGAAGGTAAGTTGTTAACCCCTGATCAACGGGAATGCCTTTCTTCCCTTTTGCAGCAGAACGAGGATATCTTCAGTCTTGGGGGAGCTCCGACGCCTTTCGCTGAGCACCGAATTGATACGGGAAATCACTTACCGATCGCCGTCCCTCCGTACCGTCTTACCCCTGCCAAAAAGGAAATAATGAAATCTGAGTTAGACAGAATGCTTCAGGAAGGCATCATAGAAGAATGCGAGTCAGCATGGGCTTCACCAGCTATCCTAGTACCTAAAAAAGACGGTAGTGTACGATTTTGCGTTGACTATCGCGGTCTTAACGCTATAACAAAAACGGATACTTATCCACTTCCCCTAATAGATGATTTATTGCACTCGACGAAGCCGCACTGTTACATGTCCAGCATAGACCTGCGATCTGGGTACTGGCAGGTGAATGTCAGCCAGGACGACAGAGACAAAACGGCGTTTGTGACACCGTTTGGTACTTTTAGGTTTACTCGCATGCCGTTCGGACTAAAGAACGCGCCATCAACTTTCCAGCGTTTGATGGATCGGTTCCGTTCCGGTTCCAGCTTAGAAGGCGTAGAGCTGCTGGCTTATCTTGATGATCTTCTGGTAATGTCGCCCACCTTTTCTCAGCACCTGGAAGACCTGCAAAAGGTATTTGATCGCTTAAGACATTTTGGTCTGCAAGCAAATAGAGCAAAGTGCTTCTTCGGTCGTCAGGAGATTACTTACCTTGGACATGTAATCACCGCTGAAGGGATACGGCCCGATCCTGCGAAGATTGCCGCTGTAATGCAGATGCCGGAACCTAAAAATCTAAAGCACCTCAAGTCATTCCTCCAAACTTGTTCGTGGTTCCGTAAGTTTGTACCAAACTTCTCTCAAATCGCACAGCCGTTGTCAAAACTAACTCGAAAAACTGAGACCTGGAAGTGGGAAGAAAATCAAAAAGAAGCTTTTCAGTTACTTAAAGAGAAACTGACCACCGCCCCAATCCTTATACAGGCAAACTATGAGAAGCCCTTCATTCTGCGAACGGATGCTAGCAGTTACGCCTTAGGGGCCGTGTTAATGCAAGGTGAAGGTAAGGAAGAACAACCCATAGAGTATGCCAGCCGCTTGATGACTGCTGCCGAGAAAAATTACTCGACTACGGAGCGGGAAGCGTTAGCCGTAGTATGGGCTGTAGAGAAGTTTCGGGGATATCTTGATGGACACCCAATAATTGTCAAAAGTGACCACCAACCCTTGAAGTGGTTACTTACCCTGAAGACTCCAACTGGTAGACTGGTACGATGGGCTATGAAGTTGCAAGCCTACGATATCCAATATGAATATGCACCAGGTAAAACCAATTTTATTGCAGATGCACTCAGTCGTCCACAATGTGATGAAGCCAACCTCAACAGCTGCGACGTGTGTACCGTGATCGTGGATGTTCCGAGAGAAACTGCCACTGATCTTCGTGCTAAACAGCTGCTGGACACTGACGTGGCTAAGATTATTAATGACCTCGAAGGCACAGACCCCTTAGGTACTCGATGGCTTGATAGAGGCTATATTTTGAATAACGGCGTTCTATATCGCTTTAATCCGGATATCGACACTGAAGAACCTCAGTTGGTGATCCCAGCCTCTATGCGTGAAGATATTATGAAAGAGGTCCACGACGCCCCTATAGCAGGCCATCCGGGCATAGAGCGTACCATCCAAAAGGTCAGTAAAAGCTATTATTTTGTCGGAATGCGTAAGTACATTACCGATTACCTCAAAACTTGTGAAGAGTGCCAACGCTACAAAATCTGTAACCAGAAGCCAGCTGGACTCCTCCAAACTCCGGTCCTCAACCAACGTGGTGAAGTGCTAGCAGTAGACCTTTTCGGTCCTCTACCACAAGGCGAAAATGGCGAAAAGTGGATCTTGCTAGTAGAGGACACGGCTACAAGATGGGTTGAGCTTTATGCACTCCAGGAGGCCAAGGCTGAAGCGTGTGCTTACCTACTAGTTAATGAATATTTTTTAAGGTATGGATTTCCGCGCCGGATAATATCCGACAACGGGGTACAGTTTGTATCTGCGACCATGCAGCAATGTATGTTTATAATGGGCGTGAAGCAGAACCTGATACCACTGTATCATCCCGAAGCTAATCCAGCGGAGAGGAAAAACCGAGAGCTCAAAACGCAGCTCGCAATTTTAGTGAAGAATCAACATAAGTCCTGGCCCCAATATTTATCTCAAATAAGGTTTGCTTTAAATAGTTCCTCTTGTTCTGCCACTAATTCCACTCCTGCCCAGATGATGTTTGCTCGAGAAATGCGTACACCGTGGGAAGCCAATAGAGACCTTCGAGCCATTCTGGATAAGGAGAATTTCGTACCCCAAATCACGCCGTATTTACAACGATTTGTGGCTAATTGGAAGTATGTACGGGAATCAGCGGAACACCAACAGGATCGACGTAAAAAGGACGCGGATAGACAACGCCGCTCAGCGCCTAGTTATCAGGTGGGAGATGAAGTGCTGGTTACCACCCACTTATTAAGTAATTCTGCAAAAGGACGCTCTAGGAAACTCATGCCTAAGCGTGATGGACCTTATCAAATAAGCAAGGTTGTTAGTGCCACTACATACGACGTATCACACCTAACCACTAATGAACACGTAGGCAGGTTTCACACTACTGATCTCACTCCCTTTGTTAGGTCTGGTCAGGTCTCGGCCCCAATACAGCCACGTAGACAGCGCGGACGGCCGCGAATTAACCAAGACCCGCCGCTATCTAGGTCCAATTCGCCAACGGGACGTTCTAGCGACTTGGAGGGGGAGCATGTAGCGCGTCATGTGGTGGCAACACCGGAAGTACCGATGGCCCCTTTCCGCCAAAGACGTCGGCCAATTAAAAGGCCTTCTCGATATAAAACGTAAGCGCGCCAAAAATGCCGCGCTCTGATTGGTTCATAGAAATGTATATAGTTTCAATAGAAATAAAATGGCTGCTAACAAAGTTGGTTGTGTGTCACTAAGCTCCTGTAGAAAATAAGAAAACCCTGAGAAGACTGAGTCTGGCCCACGCTAAAACAGATCATATTAGCTTGCTTTCTTATTCATAGATTTTACCATATTATTCTAATTGAGTTATCCTGTCAGCATAGCTTGTCCCGCGGCCGTGCCCTACACGTACATCGGAGAGATACTGCCGCAGCGCTTCCGTGACATCACCTTGTCAGTCACAAACTCAATGCAGATAATGGGTTCTGCACTAGTGCCACGTAAGTTTGTATCATATAACTGAAGTTCCTACTTTAAAAAATTTCCTATGCATGTTTCAGAAATACCATTTTAAAGCTATAGAATTCTACAAATAGATTACTTATTAGGGGTTGTGTTCTTGAGAGAAGTTCTCTTTGGTTTGGTAATGATATTATTGTAAAAGATACTATAGTAATACACATAGTTAGGTAATGTCAATAGACTGAAAATACATAGTTATGACAACAACTTTTTTTACTTTTTATATATAATGAATAATCTATAATAATTATAATATAATAATTCAATTCTTTATTTGACAACAAGGTCCAATATAAACAAGGCCCAAAGTAAACTAGCACAAAGCATTACAAGTTTACAACTTCATATTATGACGGAATATTATCTAGTAAAAAAATCGAAAATGAAATGATAATACTTATGTAGGTAGTTGTTTTATTCACGATTTTGACAGGATTCATTTGAATATTACATCGAAATAATTATATATTCTTACTCTAAGATATTTACAAATCTCTAAATAATTCCTACCTCTGTTTCAGTGTTCGCCTGGGCAATTCTTCCTGCTGATTTCAGCACAGACTTCGGTGCCTATTACTTCAGGCCGTGGAGGCTCCTCTGCATGGTTTATTCCAGTATATTTATTATCACAGCGGGACTTATTTCGTTTGGACCTGAGAGTCCCAAATATCTCGTTTCTCAAGGGAAGAATGAAGAAGCGTTACGGGTATTGCAAGTGATGTACGCTGGTAACAAAGGCAAATCGCCTGAAGACTTCCCGGTTAGTATATCAAATTTGGCAGACTTGAGCCGTGTAGTTCCTAAATTAAGGCTCTAAATAGAAAAACACAACTCCTTCAGTCCTGTGGACGTCTATAAAGAACAACAAAGAGGCGACTAAAGAATTAGGTACCGGCAGAATAGCAGTAGCGTCTTCTCTGGTCACCATAGGCCGGCCATTCTGGTCAACAAAGATTTAAGTTTTTTTTTTCCAAACTAAGAAACTACGTTTTCTAAGCCATTATTTCTTTAAAAGATTCTAAGAAGATTAGAATATGCTAGTGTATTGTTACGTTTTTAATAAGGTTATAATTAGATAGTAACACTAAGTTAAAAAAAAATGAATGGACACATAAAAATGATTGTGTGCATGATTGCAAACAATAATTTTTTTGCGTCCATTCTTAAATTCCAGCGTCCATTCGATAACAAGGTTTGGGAACAACCCAATACCCTGTCGTCCTAAAATAATGAACATTTATATTATGCACGCCTTCACACTTGAGATAGCTTATAATTACATACTCATCATTAATAATGGGCACTGTGTCTAGCAGTGGCTGCCTTGTGTAGTTAACTAGTTCAAATGTATTTAACCCTGAGTTTGAAAATGTACGAATTAACTTTATTTATTTTCTAGATCAAGGCCCTAAAAGTACCGGAGGCTAAGGAAAAGGAAAGAATCGGTTTTGTGTCATCGCTAAAGGTGCAAACAATACCATTGTTGAAGCCACCATATTTGAAGTGGCTTATGCTCAACGGATTTATATTGTTCGGAATATTGAATATGTAAGTGTCAATTCATTATCTCATCCAGGAGACAATCAGAATGAATTTTAATGCGATTTCACACGAATCACTTAGTAGCAATTAGATTTCCAATTAAAAACTACAATCTTTTTTCTCATAATCTATTTATACTTTAAAGGACGAATCTCTGACCTAGACTAGAACTAGATCTATTTCCGAAAAAAAACCATACCGCTACAAAGTAAGTTATTAAATGTCAAAGATTCATAAATAACGTACAAAAATTACGTCTCTTTAAAATTTTGCTTAATTAAAATTTAAAACAGATTTAGGGCACGAGGGCTATACAAACCAAAAACCTGACTGACCATAATGTAACCAAACGTAAAGGGGAAAGCTTTTAATCTTTTCAATCCGTATTACAACAATTCCAATAATAATTAGATAACAGTACAAAATACAAAGTATTTTGATTTGAAAATGCTGAAGTCTTAATTTTCTACTCCTTCGAAGCTCACAAGGATAATTACAGTTTACTAATAAAGTGAAATAATTTCAGGCTCAATGGACTGGCGATGTGGATACCAGACGTACTAAATAGAGTCCTATCTGGCAACTCGGGATTAAGAATGACTGCTTGTGAGGTGATCGGCCAACGTCAAAACAATACCGCTGTATGTATTACATAACCTTATTTTACCTTAGTAATATTACAACTGCGAATTTTTATAGCTGTTTTTTTTATCCCAAAAAATACGGGCTCCGAATGATTTACAAAATTACCTTTGAACGAAATAATTGTACATAGAAATCACTGTTCATCGTTCATCGATACAAATATGTTTTTTTTGCCGACAGCTCGGTTCGCCGAAAGAAATATATATCATTCTTTCGGCGAACCGAGCTGTCGGTAAAAAAAATATATATTTGTATCGATGAACGATATACAGTGATTTCTATGTACAATTATTTCGTTCAAGGGTAATTCTGTAAATCATTTAGGGCTCAAAAAATACACAGTTCCCGTAGGATAAACAAGTTTGTTATATTGAAAGTCATTTGCGCGCCATAAAACTGATTTTCCCATGCAAAAATATTCTGACAGCTACTAATAGTCGTACGTAACTGTGCATCTTTTTCGTTGTTAAAAAGGTATTAAGTCAATGAGTTCAACCTTATCGCTATTTTGCTTACACATTTTGTCAAAACTGATAGACAACTTTCTTGGCCGACCGTACGAAAATAAAAACAATTAGTCCACCCAACAAAGTAGGTGTAGAGTGCGTGAGCTGGAACCTAAGTAATTTCTTCATAAATTTGTTCAGGATGCTTAGAGATTAAACATACTAAAAATCCCCGCCTCTAGGAGGGGCGCCGGAGGAGGGGGAGGGGGTTAAAGTTCCTACTTTTGAGTTTTACGCTAATACCTTTAAAATGGTGCGTCGTAGAGAAAAAGTGTTTTCTACGAAATGAAGGCTAATAAAATTTCCTACAACTTTTGTTCTATACACTTTTTCGAAACCCTCATCAGTTTTTGAGCATCACGCTCCGAAATAGTGAAAATGAATCTTTTTCAGCGTGACGGGCATTACCTGATGTTGAAAACTATAAATTAAGTATTTTGTTGATAACATAAGCTGGGAGCACCTCCAAGCGGTGAAGGCGGTAACAGTTTGAAATCGCGTTTTCGGCAAAAAGCGGGTAATGGAGCGAAAGCGGTCACCACTTTTTATCTCCAATGCACAATCCCAGAAAACGCGATCTTGCTGGCTAAAACTCCCATTACCTTTATCATCCATGCCTTCGGGCTTATGTTATAATCGTCTCTAATCTCATTTTGACTTGTTTGGAAGTAGCCTACCCGGTAACGCAGGGAAGCAGCCACAAGGCCGTTCTAAAGATTCTGTGATCTATAAAAGTTATCAGTAACGAATCGGATTATCCGCAGTGAGTATTAATAAGTGTCCTGTGTGTAACGAGGACGTCGTGAAAGGGAGTAACCTAAGGACGTCACTGAGATGAAAGAAAAGGGAATACTAGGCCTCATCAAAGCTAGTCTAGACCAGAAAGATGACAAGCACCAAATCATCCGTGGCTTAACATCCCTTTTAATTCACACGAATTGTCGTAAAAATTACACCCACCCAATTAAAACAATTAATAAAGATGTAAGGGATGCATCCACAACTCAGGAAGAAGCAGGGCCGTCTCAACTCAGGTCTTCAGCTCCCCAATTCGATTTTAAGAGTAATTGTTTTTATGTGCACATTATGTACAAGAAACCAAAACGTAAACGTTATAGTAAAAGGAGAATAGTACATAAAGTTGAAACTCTTACTCTTCAATATCGTATCAGGGAGGTGTGTTCTATGAGGAAGGATTCCTGGGGTGATGTTGTTCTTGGTCGCTTGTCCTCGATTAACAATCTTGTAGCTGAGGGAGCAGTATACCCCGCAAAGACTGCTACTACACTTTTGTTAGGCCCATTAGTTGCCCAAGTTCAAAAGCTGAGATCCCCAAAGACAGCCATGTCTCAGAGGCTATGCAAGGGATTTTTGACTACATGGAAAGTAGCATCGATTGTCAGTTCTCTCAAGACGAGATACTGGGCGTCGAAACAGGGGATAAACCTCAGTGGCGAACCATCAAGGCTAATTGAAGAAAATATGGGAATCGAGTATTGATCACCCCAGGGGTAAATAGATTCAAATCAAATGTTCTGCGGCATGCCTCCACTGCCAAGGGAAATGTCTCAACGGCGTGTCTCTTGACGAAGAGGAGGTTGAAGATGACGTAGAGCAAGAACCATTCACTGAAGATTAGGGTACTTTGGAAGAAGAACCCTTGCCAAGACCTTCACAGCCTAAACGGATAAAAATATAAAATAAAATAAATATTATAAAAAAATACATATTTAATAAAACAGTTAAAAAAAGGAAAAATGTTTCGAGAGCTCTATGGTTGAACAGATTTGTATGAAATTTGGTATGTAGATGTATTAGGACCTGGATTAACATGCAGGCTATTTTTCATCTCGAAATAACACGATTGAAGTAGCAGACAAGAGGAAGTGTTTGATAAGTCGAAATTTTTTTCAAAAATTTCACTTTACCAGCACGTGTAGTTACAAAACAGTTAGGGATCTGAAAAATTGTGTAGGACAAAAGTTGCAGACAATTTTATTAGCTTTCATTACGTAGAAGACACTTTTTCTCTACGACGCACCATTTTAAAGGTATTAGCAAAAAACTCGAAAGAGGGAACTTTAACCCCCTCCCCCCACTCCGGCGCCCTTCCTAGAGGCGGGGATTTTTAGTATGTTTACTCTCTAAGCATCCTGAACCAATTTCTGTAGAAATTGCTTAGGTGCACTCTCACGCACTCTACACCTGCTTTTGGATTATTCTTTGAGCGGACTAAATTGCCTTTTTTTGTTCAGACAATAGGAGAGTGCGACGACACAATCGACCCAATAACGTTCTCTGTAAACTCGATATCATCCATCGCATGCGCATTGATCGCTCTAGTGGTGAGCACATCTGTCAAGATAATCGGAAAGAAGATCCTTCTGATAGCTGTTTTGCTGATCATCGGAGTTTTCTGCGTGATGATCAACGTGACAACTCAGCCGATAGTGTTCGCGGTTTTGTTGTCCACTGTACCACTGGCTGGGCTATCAATTGGACCTGTGAACGCTTATAGTGTGGAGATTTTTCCTACTCAATTAAGGTACTGACGTTTGTAACACTAGATCAGCGCCCTTAGACAAGTGGCTTTCTAATATAGTTTACGCTAGAAAAATAGATGTCAAATGTATGAGAATGGCATAAGCTCGTTCGATTGTTTGTTAATGTCATTTTCATACATTTGTTATCTATTCGTCTAGCGTAGACGATATTAGAAAGCCACTTGTCTACGGACAAGCGCAGATAACTATGAAAAGAGGCTGACAATAGTGACAGAATTTCTTCTTACTAGCCCATAATTTTCCTGAAGCAGTTGTAGCTTAAAATATAGGGCTTATTGAATGATGATCATAATGATTACTATCATATTTTTCATTACTCATCAGAAAAGATTTGTTTTTTGTGGTCGGTCTAACCCTTTTTTCGTTTAATATTTAAATTAATCCAAAAAACCTAATTGTAGGTAAGTTATTTATCGTTTGTTTATAAAAGAAATTGTTTCCTCCAAAAACACTTTAGGAGTTGTCTACAAATCTATAAAATCCAATTATCATGAGCTCTACCCTGTTCCATTCAAAGTTTGAAATCAGTCGTAGTTTTAACAGTTGTCTATACATTTATTTGCAGAGGCATGGCTGTAAGTCTATCCATGATGATCGGTAGGACCGGCTCTATAGTGGGAGCCAACGTCGCCGGGGCCATGATTAACTCGGCCTGCGAAGCTATGTTCTACTTGTTTGGAGGTCTGCTTATATGTAAGTGACTTATTATAATAATGAGTTAATTGTTACGAGGTTTCTTTGTACTATGTAGGTACAGTCAAATAATGTTATTGTTTATAAGAAAGATACATTTACGGATATAACTCGCGTTTTTAAGGGGTTTACTGTTCCCGAAGTACAAATAGCGGTCTATCATTAACCTACAAATTTAAAATAACTTAAATTTGCTAAAGAGTTCAATTCTTTGACTGTAGCTTGTTCTTATGAGTTTCGAATAATTCGGCTTTGTTGCAAACGCCATGATCACAGATGAATTGCCAAAATATCTAAAGCATAATAAATAGGTACATGGTACTAAAATTGCGGTCACCCCCGTAACAACTAACTCGAAATAAATGTGATTTGCAATAAAATATATAGTCCGATGTGCAAGTCATTTTTTTTGAGTTGTTTTTTTTACTTTCAGTTTGCAGCGCTTGCGCCTTTTTGCTACCAAACTCTCAAAGGAAGCCATCCAATAGGAAAGACCAAGCGATGACCCACTTGTAAAATATTAATTAAATTTATATATGTAACAAAAATTCGTTCCCACGCAAATGATCCTCACCTTAATTAGTATAGTCTGATGATAATTTACTTAGTAATTAGTTAGCATAAATATTAGTTCTTAATAATGTAAATAATTATAACGATTACGATTTTTTTATTTGTTTTGTTTTATTGCTACACTATCTTGTTTTGAAGGCCACAGTTTTAAAATTAAAACACGTTTCAGGAACAGTGCGAGTAATTAAAATGCAATCATCATGTTTAAATCGTATTTATAAAATATATGGCTTTATACAATATCAACTTCGATTGCACATTACAATTCATTACTGAATCAAATTTTGGAAGCATAAACTAAGAGAACGCTACCTGTAAACCTATTTGAAAATGCATTTGTTATTAAACAAAAAATATGGTTAGGATGTTTCGCCACAGACGAAGTAGCTAACTGGACTCACTGTTTCTATTGTTGTTTGTAAAAAAGTCTCACTTTTTACGGTTAACACATTTCCAAAAGAAATACCAAATTTGAAAAACTCTCAGGTAACCACTATTTTTCTAACCATATCACTGTACTTTAATGATAACTAGGAAAAGACAGTAAAAAGCCATCATCTGTGCTTTATTATCATTAATGTACCACATTAGACATTGGCAGTATGATGCCGATCTGACAGAGAATAGTATCACACCTTTTTGTTCAATGGGCGTCGTAGGACTAAAAGAGTACTGCCAGATAATGACAGGACGCAGAATCTTCTCTACATCAGAAGCCAAACTGCCATACGTGAAAAATATGGCTGAATCTTTGTTTAAGAGAGGCTTATGTCCAGCAGAGACATAATGCGAGCTGATGTGTAACAAATACATTAAGTATGCTTAAACCTAGTACCTCAATTCCCTCACGTTTTGGCATACTTATCGATATACTTTTGTATGTTTTCCGCGCCTACCCTCCGCTGAATCATCCTGAGCGAGATGGAGAACACTTCGTTAGCGATGTCCTTGTCTCGCGCTAGTTCGGACTCCTGGCAGTAGAAGCAGTTGTTGAAGTAGAGGCCAGTCACGCCCTCTAAGTCCGAGTCGGTTGCTACGTACACGCTCGTCGCGGCCGCTTGTTGCTAGAAAACGTATTATCTTATTTATATTATAAATTCGAATGCTTGGATAGATGTTTGTCAGTAAATTACGCCAGAACAGCTAAACGGATAATAGCACATAGGTTACTTATTATCCCGGACGGATAGCTTTATTTTTTTTTAATTTTAAAGCGTACGAAGTCGCGGGCAACAGCTAGTTGTCTATATGTATATTAAACTAGTTTTTACAAAAATAACGTGGACGTAGGAGTATGAAATTTCGCATACTTATAGTTTTTAAAGAGAAGGAGTGGAGAAAGCTAAAAAGCATGCATCATCAGCATGTTTTTTTGTAATAAATTTTTTGTACCATTTTTTCTGTTGATACAAAATTAATACATTTACTGCAGACCCAAACCAAATTAAAAACTAAACAAGAAATTTAAGCCTAGATGGTTGTGTTATTTCAACATCTAAAAGAATGCAGGTTAAATTGATTTTAATACACATTTGCCATTACTACTACCATGTAAATCTCGATGCATGGCGCCCATAATAGCATGAATAGTAAAAAATAAAAAAGTATTCATACCAAAGACTTAGTAAATGGACGAACTAGGAAAAATGCAAGTCTAAACAGCCACCACGACTTGCTCAGGTTGGTAAAGACCATGTTCCCTGGATGTAAAGAGTTCACACATATTCCTTTGCTCTTCCATTCTTCACTTAATACCTAGAAAACAACAAGTTATTTAGTATGGCTACTTGGCTCACATCAAATTTGACGCAATAAATGAATAGTAGGTAGTAGTGTTTTATTAGGAAACCAATATTTATCGATTTCAGTTAACAAAAGTGCAAGATAGGTACATATTTTCGATTTAAATCTGAAAACGGTATCGGTCATGTTATGAGGTCATAGGACATAGTTACTTTGGTTGAAAAAACATTAATTGAATTTAAATTACCTTAGCTGTCACCACATTAAATAGCTTGGAATTATTATAAGCCATCATTGAATTGTATTGCTCCTTGCTCATTGATAACGTTTGCTGCGTGAATGTGTTCTTTAAACTCGCGAATCTGGGAATAATGTATCAAATATAAAACAAAGCGAAACTTCTTAGCATCCATAGATTCACCACGCTGCACGCTGGTGCCTAGTGAAGTGCTACGGCCCAGGTGTTGGTTTAGAAGGCCTCTTGATGACGCGCATGACCATTCACCTTCACTGCCGAGCCATATTTTTCGTACGATTATAGTAATGACGCTTTTGACATTAATTTTAGGAAAGGGCTAATTATAGTTCAAGCAGACCAAGCTCTTTTAGTAGGTAGAGATTTTTCTGGATGGCTCTCACTCTCACTTCTCTAACTCATTTAGATATTTGATTCATACTGTACAGTGAGCTCTTTAGGTACAAAACTTTAATAACCGTCCAAGTGCGAGTCGGACTCGCGCACGAAGGGTTCCGTACCAAAAAAAGGCCAAAAAAACGAGTTTGTTGTATGGGCGCCACCCTTAAATATTTATTTTATTTTGTTTTTAGTATTTGTTGTATATAATTTGTGAAAATTTCCACATTCTAGATATCGCGGCTCTTGAGATACAGCCTGGTGACAGAGCGACGGACAGACGGACAAACAGCGAAGTCTTAATAATAGGGTCCCGTTTTTACCCTTTGGGTACAGAACCCTAAAAATGTCTTAAGAATAAGAATAGGTCACATATGACGATACACCTATATCTTCAGGGGTATTGTAGCGCATCTCATACGTGTTTTCTATGAGCTCAGTCTGATGCGATATCTATTGAATATTAATGTAATGAACCTTTTTTTTTAATCTTTATATATATAATTCTTCTGTGAGTGTGTATGTCACTGAACTTCTCTCAAACGACTGGACCGATTTTGATGAAATTTTTTGTGTGTGTTCAAGGGGATCTGGGAATGGTTTAGATTCACAATTTTGACGGGGATAATGTTAGGTGTAGTCCAACCCTAAATTTTTTATTTATTTTTTAGGCAAAATTTTTAATTTCTATTTTTTGATGATACAACATACAAAAATACATACAATCCTAAATTTTTACCCTTTTATCACCAACCCCTATTTTTTAATAGCCATTTTAGTAATTTAATCATTTTTTATCCCGCTCGATAACTGATCAATTATCGTCTTTTTTGTAAGGGTAGGGTAGGGGTAGGGAAGGGTTTAGGGTAGGGGTGGGGGTAGGGTAGGGGTAGGGTATGTGTAGGGTAGGGTAGGGTAGGTTAGGGGTAGGGGTAGGGTAGGGTAGGGGTAGGGTAGGAGTAGGGTAGGGGTAGGGTAGTAAAATATTACAATTTTATAAAATATATACAACCCTAAATTTTTACCCTTTTACCACCAACCCCTATTTTTTGTTAGCCATTTTAGTGATTTAATCATTTTTATGGCAAAACAACCTTTGCCGGGTCAGCTAGTTTACTATAAGCCTTTGTGTGCCTATGGGGTACAAACCTCGTCTTAACTATCTGGTATCGCACCCAGGGCTTGAAATACCGGTAAAAATTTGGTATCGTTACTTGCACCTACCTGAGGTATCGATACTTTATAAGGTATCGTTATTCAAATTATCGTTACTTTAGTAACATTTAACTAAATAAATGTTACCGTTACAATCCTGCCATTATTGTTATATTTTAACGATACTCGTATAATTTTACCGGTAAATGTTTTTATCTATCTTAACGTTACTTACCTAAATTCTAAATTGATACCTAACTAATGATTTATACACAAGTAATACAAGCTTTTATTTAGTTCCACCTGTCCCGTTTTTTGTAATCAAATCTTGCAAGCTAAATTTGATCCACTTCCCGGTTTCCGATTGAACTGAAATTTCGCATGCATGTATAAATCGGATGACAATGCAATATTTTTATGACATAGAGCTGATCTGATAATGGAGCTGGAAGGTGGCCATAGGAACTCCGTAGTTAAACGAAGCAACCCCATCGAGTTTGTGCTCATTTGATTAGTCTTTACGAGTACTTTGATACTATATGGTAACAAGGGTCTGATGATGGATCAGGAAGGTGGCCATAGGAACTCCGTAATAACACGACTCAACCCCATCGAGTTTGGGCTCGTTTGATTCGTTTCAATGAGTACTTTTATACTAGATGGTAACCAGGGTCTGATGATGAAGCTGGATAGAGGCCATAGGAACTCTATAATTACAAGACTCAACCCCATCGAGTTTGGGCTCGTTTGATTCGTTTCAACGAGTACTTTTATACTAGATGGTAACCAGGGTCTGATGATGGAGCTGTAAGGTGGCCATAGGAACTCAGCAATTAAGCGCCTAAATCCCATCGAGTTTGGGCTCGTTTGATTAGTTTCAACGAGTACTTGTACTTTCATACTAAATGGTAACCAGGGTCTGATGATGGAGCTGGAAGGTGGCCATAGGAATTCCGTAATTAAACGACGAAAACCCATCGAGTTTGGGCTCGTATGATTCGTTTCAACGAGTACTTTCATACTAGATGGTAATCAGGGTCTGATGGTGAAGCTGGAAGGTGGCCATTGAAACTCCGTAATTAAGCGACGAAACCCCATCGAGTTTGGGCTCGTTTGATTCGTGTCAACGAGTACTTTAATACTAGATGGTAATCAGGGTCTGATGATGAGGCCGGATAGAGGCCATAGGAACTCCGTAATTACACGACTCAACCCCATCGAGTTTGTGCTCATTTGATTAGTCTTGACGAGTACTTTGATACTATATGGTAACAAGGATCTGATGATGGATCTGAAAGGTGGCCATAGGAACTCCGTAATAACACGACTCAACCCCATCGAGTTTGGGCTCGTTTGATTCGTTTCAACGAGTACTTTTATACTAGATGGTAACCAGGGTCTGATGATGAAGCTGGATAGAGGCTTATTATTATTATTTGTGTTCTTTTTTTTCCTCGAGCGTGATAAAAAGAATGTTCTTTTTATCAGTCTCGGTAGAGTGATAAAAACTCACGGGCCTAAACCAAGTGGGTTTCATTTCCGAAAGTTGTTTGAGTTGATATATCGTCCTGCAGAAATTTTCTCACGATACGGCAGGTGTTAAGTATTGCAGCTTTCTGCATAGATGTGTATGTGTATTCGGGCAAATCAAGCGTACCTAGTGATGTTATTAAATGTTTCGGAATAACTCCTGTGCTGGATAGTACTAGCGGTATAATGTATACTTTTTCCATCTTCCAGATATGGAGTATTTCATCCTTTAGTTCTGTGTATTTGTGAATTTTGTCCGTTATGGTTTTATGGAGATTATGAGTATTTGGAACAGCAATGTCTACTAAGTGAACTGTTTTGTTGTGTTTGTCAATGAGTGTTATGTCCGGTCTATTATTGTGTATTGTCCTATCTGTTAGTATGGCTCTGTCGTAGTATAACTTGTGGGTGCTATTCTCTAGCACAGACTTTGGAGTGTATTGGTAGTATGGTGGAGGATTTACTGCAATTAATTTGTGTTTTAGAGCTATTTTCTGATGAACAATATTACATATTTGATTATGGCGATGGGTATAATCGGTCTGTGTGAGATTAGGGCAGGCACTTGTGATATGTTGAATGGTTTCAGGTAATCTATTGCATTTTCTACATTTATCACTGGCAAGGTTAGAGTCTTTGAGAATGTATTTCTTGTAATTTCGTGTGTTAATCACCTGATCTTGTATGGCTATAATAAATCCTTCTGTTTCTGGAAAAAGTGTACCAAATTTCAACCATTTATTCGAAGCAGCTGTATCTATGTGGGGCTGTTCAAGATCATGGATCTGTCGACCGTGTAGCTCTTTTCTTCGCCATGCTAGTAATTTATCACATTCGCGTTGCTGTCTTGTTTCGAATATCATGTCCCTGTTCATTATTATTATTATTATTATTATTATTACTATTCTAAGCAATCCGAAATTCCACTTAAAAAGTATGGTTGACTTAAAAGCAGGAAGTGTGATTACTGCTGACATTCTAAGTAACCAATACTTAAAAAAGTTTTTGGTTACGCTCATTTACACAGCAGTATGTCCACTTACTGTTTTTATTATTAGCAAAATTGAATAAAGATGTCAGAAGTACACTAATTACCGTGAAGTAAGTATACTACCTGCTTTTATGCTAAGGAAAAAACAAACATTACATTGACGTACTGCTTTATGCCTAATGGTATTTTTAGGTTCCAGTAAAGCTAGAAAAACGGGAGTAAGATCAGTTTATAGAGCATTTCGTGGCGATCCAGGATATGTACTTAATTCATTTTTGAAAAAAAAAAAACGACTTACTGCTCTTATTGTTAGTGCGGCAGTATTTCAGAGGCAACATTTTTCTTAATAGTTCAATTTTCATGACATTAAGAACAATAACAATATAATACTATGAATGTTACTCTTACTGCACCGTCTTCATCTTCAACTGAAGAGCAGACCGCTGCATAGTGATATCCTGTTATCTTTGATATTTGACCGAAATAATCACCACTACTATAACAACTTTGATGGTTCAAGTAACCGCTAGTTCCTGGTGCCAATTGATCGCAATTCAATTTAGAGCGATCGTCATTATCTTTAACGTATGTAGATAACGTATATCATCTACAGAGTCTGGGAATACGGTAGAAGAAATATAGACGTGTATGATTTTTAGCACATAGTTCTGTCTGATAATTAATAGTCTCTGATATTTAGTTCTCTCTCTTTTTTAATATTTCTTCCCTAGTCAATCAACTGAAATATAAAATAGAAATGCTTATATACACGGTAGCAATTGAGATAAAAGTGCTCTAAAACAAACAAAAAAAAAACATCAGTACTATGGAAACACGTCACTCCTCTGGCGCAAAAATACATAATTTGAGGTTATAATCAGACCTAATGTTTTTTTGGTAACTTCGAATATCAACAACCTACATTTTAACAAATCATAATTAACTGTGTATAAATGAAAATAAACCTCAGTTTAACAAGAAAATTACGACTCACTATGGGACTGAAATTTTGACTGGACTCAGCACGTGTATAGACGACAAACACAACCCAAGCATGATACAGTTATGGCAGCCGTCAAATTTTGCGGTCCACAACCAACTTTATAACCAACATTAAAACTCAAACAGGGATTTGACCTTGAGTCGGTGATCATTTATGTAAGACTCGAGCTCTTTTTAAGATTCGAGCTCTTTTACGAGTTCTGGTTCTATTTTAGCGCTCGAGTCTTTGTGAAAAGACTAAAGCTCGGTTCGACTCAAGACTCAGAGTTTAGTTAGTTCACTGAGTCGTGTAAAATTGAGCCGAGTCTATAGAATTAGGATTCAAAGAATCGAGTTCTTTACATCTCTATCTTCCATTCCATCATCCTCAAGAGTCGAACGCCGAAGGAATGATGCATCTTCGCTTTGCTGATGATAAATAGTTCTTATGGCTGAGACCTTGGAAGATCTAAACACAATGCTCGCAGATGTTAGTACCTTAAAATGGGGCTATCCGGAAATCACGAGGAAAATTGGAATTTGAAAAATAAAAGATTCGGTTGTGTATTTTTTAATATGGTAAAAGTATGAATTATATTTTACTACCTAGCAACACAGTCAAAAATAATGTCAATGTCAAAATTAAATTTTGGCGGTTATTGACGATAATCGTTAGTCGTACTAACGATTATCGTCAATAACCGCCAAAATTTGTCTACAAGAATAGACAAGTATGTACAAAGTGAAATAGACTAAATACAAGTTTGTTTTAAGCGCATTTCATTGATTCGGTTTGTTTATTTCTATCTTTTGTGGAAGGCTATATTTTTTAGATTTTTTTAAATGGGCTTTTTGGTTTTCGTTTTGGGGTTATTTGGAACTAAGTTTTAAATAGCCCCATTGAAGATCATCATAAATTATTATAGGTTTTCATCATCATTTCAAAATGCTAATTTTAACTCAATTAAGGGTAAGTTTATTTTCAGCACTCTTCTTAACAAAAACATATATTGCATGAACCATAGTTACAATAATATAAATAAATCAATATTTTCTTGTTTAGGTGATTTTTTTTTCGATTAAAGTTTAAAAAAAAATGTTTAGACAAATCTACATATTTAATCAGTATAAAATACCTATTTAATTTCTCTATAGTATTTTATATTGTCATACATGAAACCATGATGCGAACATACCAAAGAAAGTTAACAACTCCCGCAATGGCAGGACCCATTCACCTTACCTTACATTCACATTATGGTTGTAAAGTTTCATTGAAATCCATTCAGCAGTTTTTGCGTGAAATATTAACAAACATCCATACATCCAGATACACTTACAAACTTTCACGTTTATAATATTATTAGAATAAAATATGGCTTAGCCTTAAATATTCCAAATATTGCTTCTTTTTTTTTCAAATCATAATGTGGTTATAAGATAAAGTAGCAACTGAATATCATTTTGAATAAAAGATCAAATTGTCGTCTAATTTTTTTAGGAGCCGATAGGATTGAAGTAGCGATGCACCCACCATAATATACAGCTTTTTATTGTTACTTTTCCAAATATCGCTTACGGATTTCTTTTTGACACAAAAGTTATTTGTTAACAAGTAAATTAAATTCGATGATACATATTACCGTTAAAATCGAATTTGACTAAAACATCTGAACCGATATTATATTAATATGATCTGTTTTTTTTAAACAAGTCCGTAGTCCAAAATAAGGTCACAAATTGCTTGCTTTTGCCGACTTGGATTAATATTTAATTAATAGACGTCCTTTTATTTTTCGATAGAATCGTTTAAAAAACAAAACAAATGGCACGAAAACAAAAGAAGATCCAGTAAAACCAGTAACTACATTTACACCTTTTTTGATTAAATAAAAGGGTCATTATTATTTAATATATTTTATACACGAACACTGTTAACAAGTAAGAAGAAATATTCCTTTTAGTACTGTGAAAAAAAAAACAAGCTAATTATTAACCGAACTAGTGGGATAAAAATTCCCATTAGTTTGGTCAACAGAATCGTCCAACAAAACTCGTGAAAATAAAGGCACGGAAATGCCTCGTGTCATGTTCAGTCAATGCGCAAGCGAGCAAGCGAGCGAGGTTGCCGCTCCGCTCATCGAATGGCGCGGAGCGGCAACGCCAAAGGACTAGGTATCAATTCAAGTATCGTTAAAAATATCGTTACCTTTTAACGTTATCTTAGAGATATGTTACATAAGAGATACCGTTAAAGTATCAATTCTGATACCTATTACCGTTATCAATTAACGGTAAATTTTTATTTTGTTACAGAGATTTCGTTAAACATCTTACCGTTAAAAAAAGTAACCTTATAAAATATCGTTACTTAACGATACTTTTAATGTGAATTTGGTAACGTTTCCAAGCCCTGATCGCACCATAAAAGTAAAAAGTAACAGCCTAAAATCCCACTGCAGGGAAAAGGCCTCCATCATTGAATTCAAGTTACCACAGCAATGATGGGATGGGAACTGGCATAATCACCACGCTTGCCAAATGCGGGTTGGTGATCACAAACTCGAGCAATGTTCGAAAATTCGAAACTTTTTGTTGCCCGACCCCGAGATCTTGGCCCGTTATTTAAACCGCTAGACCAACGGGGCGTCCGTTAGAACAACGGGGCGTCATGCGCCATGCTACCAAATAACTTGATTAAAACCCAGAGCGGATTGTGAAGGGCTGCTATGAAAAAAAAGCCTGACTGGGAGGTTTACTCAAGACGCCGTATAAACACCACCGATAATATGTATATTACTGCAAAATTCTGGTTGTTACTTGTTTTTAATATCATATCTTAAGTATACAATTTTTTTTCCTGTTTAATAATTACCTATGCGATTCAGACGACACAAATACTACTCGCGAGTTCTTCTTCAGCAAAGGTTCCAACAGCAGAGTGAGATATGTGTGCCCAAGATGGTTCACTTGGAATGTTATCTCATAGTTGTCTTCTGTTTCAGTGTATGGCAGTCCAAATACACCAGCATTTAGTATAACCATGTCCAAATGACTAGAATTAGAAATAAAAACCAATAGAATTCCTAATTTGTTATGAGCTATAATGTTCTTAACCCTATCTGTTAACAGGTTAACTATTTAAAAGATAAATCAATTGAAAAACAATTCTCATATATTGGCTGTAGGAAAGTAAACCAAATAAGTATTTATGGTAATGCAAAACTTTTTCTAAACCATACAAATAGGACAACATGCAATAATGCATACATTGCCCGTGAATTCGTCCGCATGGACTTCGATATTGGGTTCAGACTGTTGAAACAAATTATATGGTAACCAACAGGCAGGCAGCGCCATTTATTGCCTGTGCCACATGAGTGATGAGTGTGACTTCACAAAATATACATGCACACACATTATATTTTCAGTACTAGCATTCCATGCGTACTTAGGGCTGTTGTACACGTGGAATTCTGAATCTAAAACTATCCCACAGGAACCATATATTTTATAAATTTGTCAATGTGCTATTATACAGCCTGATATCTATGTCCAGATCGTTTAGCCGTTCTGGCGTGACTCAACAACAAACATCCAACCTTACTTTCGCCTTTATAATGTTATTATGAAGTATCATAGGCAGAATAAATAATACTAAAACTTACTCAGAGAACATGCTTTTTACCGACAAAGCGCATTTCCTAACACTTTGCAACGATGCTAAATCTAGATGAACCATTTTTAAATTGTCCTCTGCAGCATTAGTCTCCTTGATTATATCTTTGATAGCTTGTTGAGTTGCTTCTAGATTACGATTAGCAAATAATATGTTGCACCCATGTCTAGCCATTGATTTTGCCGTTTCATACCCAATACCAGCATTAGAGCCTGTTATTAAAGCATATTTGCCTGATAAATCCACACCATGCAGAACCTGCAACATTATGTTATACATATTTACTGTATGTCTTATTAAGTGTAGAAAAATATGTAACAAAGATAATACATAAACGTGTTTTCATTTTCAAACTGTATCAATTGTGAAATGATTTGGATAAAATTTAGTTTTTGTTACATTTCTACTTTAGAGCACAATATAAAGAATAATACACGAAAGGTGTCCACTTAAGTTCGTTTTGTCAACTTTTCTTCTACCAAATGTCCATAAAGTAGGAATAAATACAGAAATCAACTTTGCTTTCACTAGAGTCAATTGAGTCTGCTTGGCGCTTGCAACAGTGCCGAATATCGGAAACTCATAAAAACCATGGTACATGGTATAAACCCTGTATCAATTAACTCTAGTGATAGTGACAATGGAAGTTTGAATCAGTATACAACTTATTTATTATATTCCCACATGGATTTATAATGAATACTATTTAAATGCACAAATATAGATATTTCACCTGGAAAGCTGTTGAAGATGCATCAAAACGCTGTCGAAAATCATGCACATGTTTCTTTTCTTCTTTTGCGAAGGCTAACCTTGGATCAATATATGTCATGTCTCCAGTTTCTTTGTGAATGTATACAGTTTTGCCAGTCTCATCATCCTTTTTTGTCCATCCAAATGGAAGTTCCTTGGGGATAACTTTCTTGCGTCCCGTTCTTGGGTGAGTCCATTGAATTTTGCTCGTGCAAGTGCTAAAATTGAACTAATTAATAAAATTAATTTAACATTTACCATTCCCATTAGGCTAAGGAACATTTGTAGCCCAATAAAAAAGTAATTATTTATGAAAAATGATTATTTAAAAAATAATTATAATCATGACCCTAATACAGTACTAACATTTAAACATTCAAGTATGAATCCTTGATAAGGTGAAGGTTGTCTTTAAAGTTGTCCTTGCCCTTTCTGCTAGTGTCGACAAAATAAATTATTTAATGACAAAACATAAACACAACTGGTTCATTTCTTTAACATACTAACTATTCTAAGCTTACTAATATTATAAATGCAAAAGTAGCTGTCTGTCTGTCACGCTTTCACGCTTTTACTACTAAACAGATTGTAATAAATTTTAATATAAAGCTAGGCTAGACCTTGAGAAAGGTAAAAAGACATATTTTGTATCTCATTGCTAGGCACAGGTTTCCGCCCTCATAATATAGCGTGTAGTTTACGCGGGCAGAGCCGCTGGCGAAAAGCTAGTAACAAATAATAGATTAACTAGTTAGACACCTGTATACACATACTTCACAAAGTATACATTCCCGTCTTCAGTAGACTTCTCCTCCCAGCCCGGTGGGAGCTCATCTTCGCTGTCAGAATCCATATTATGCATTTTTGTTGATACTCTAGGTTATATAGC
Organism: Anania crocealis; assembly: GCA_949315895.1. Lineage (NCBI taxonomy): Eukaryota > Metazoa > Arthropoda > Insecta > Lepidoptera > Crambidae > Anania > Anania crocealis. The sequence continues at coordinate 9,294,977 of OX438856.1, forward strand.
AGTAAAAAAACTGAACTCCTAAAAAAAATACCACGTACAAAGATATTATGTACTTAAAATTACTTGACTACTTGTTCAGTATTGCGTACCACCAATGAGTATTACCACTGCATATGATTACAAAAATACAAAACAGAAACTCTAGGTACCTATTTATTTATCAGTGAAACAGTTTCTGTTTGCCTTGCCTTCCAGGACCACAGAACCTGACTGATTGTTGTTGTTTTCTTCACCCATTCTGGGTAGGCAAAGGGAACTATGCCCATACAGCCAATTCTTTAGTAATATTTTCTTTATTTTTGCATTAAAACGTTGATGTTAGACGTTTTAATGCTTCGATGGAGTTTTTGGAGACAGTCGAAAGATTGAAGGAATGCAGAGAAGTCACCAAGAAAGAGGTGAACTGTTCGCGATCCCGCGCAAAATTCACGGCCCACTTTTATTGGTTACGACCCATACACCATGTTATTTCACCGAACTGTATATTGTTCACTCGCACGACACTTTGTTTCGCAAAGTAACACCACTTTTACGACCCAAAAATCACTATAAACAATAAAAATTCGATAAAATAAACGGACTCCAAACGTATCTCACGAACTCCCGCCAAAAACTCCACCCCTGACTGATTGTTGTTGTTGTTTTCTTCACCCATTCTGGGTAGGCAAAGGGAACTATGCCCATACAGCCAATTCTTTAGTAATATTTTCTTTATTTTTGCATTAAAACGTTGATGTTAGACGTTTTAATGCTTCGATGGAGTTTTTGGAGACAGTCGAAAGATTGAAGGAATGTAGAGATGTCCCCAAGAAAGAGGTGAACTGTTCGCGATCCCGCGCAAAATTCACGGCCCACTTTTCTTGGTTACGACCCATACACCATGTTATTTCAACGAACTGTATATTGTTCACTCGCACGACACTTTGTTTCGCAAAATAACACCACTTTTACGACCCAAAAATCACTATAAACAATAAAAATTCGATAAAATAAACGGACTCCAAACGTATCTCACGAACTCCCGCCAAAAACTCCACCCCTGACTGAGTTGACTGACAGTCAGTGTCATGTCATCCATCGTGTGCACAGACTACTAAGAGGATACTACACGTAGACAGAACGACACTACATCATGTGTCACCATTGATTTAGGATACAAGTAGATCGACTGACAGCCCGATAATGTGTGACCAGTTTTGACATGGCAATGTGTGTGTTAACTAGTGACGTACCTTTAACATTTTTAGACTATCGATAAGAATTGCAGTTCGTCGTTTGGAAAATAATGTTTACTGTCACACTGTTTTTATCTCGAGATTATGCACCTACTTTGCGTCATACCTTACCGCCCTAGTGGGCAGGTAAATGTGCCCGTTGAGTATATTTTTTACATATGATTAAAAAATAAATAGTTTAAATTTATTAAAAAAATAACAGCAATTGTTAATTATTTTTATTTATTTATTTCTTTAAAAGATTTTCCGGTGTCATCTGCTGTGCCGTGTGAGCTCATCAATGGCAGTAAGTGAAAAAGAACAAGTTACTTAACAAAATCTGAACAAACATTTATATTTTGATGAATCAATCCCTGATTATAGACCTTTAACAAGATTATCTTAGTTATGTGATTCCTTACAGTTTCCTTCTTCAAATTGTTAAGTTGACATTCATTTGAGACGCTAAACGTTAAATAACATCAAATTTCTCCGGAAACATTCAAAATAAATGTCGACAATAGTATCGATAAATTCGAGTCAAGCTCTAGCGTACATGTAAAATATTTCGATGAATTAATTATCCACCAAAATAATGTAAATAATCAATACATAGAACTTTATCTATACAAAAGATTAGAAGGAACAAACGGATTGAAATATTTTTATATTTACAACATAACAACAAGATCAAATTCAACAAAAATAACGCGTTTTATCGATGACGACTTTCTACGTATTTACCTGTGAAATGAGCAATTTTCTGGATTATTTTTGTGGTTGACTCCACAGGCACTCACAGAACATGTGACCATTGTTAAATAAAATTGTATTTACTTTAGATAATCTACGATGTACTAGAGAATTCCATAAAATGTTGAAGCTTATATGCACATGCCACTGCATGTCACTCTGTCAATTAAGACAGATCACAAAAGGAAAAGATTTGTTTTCTTTTTCTATCTTGCTAGATTTCCATGAGAGGTTTTCTTCTGTCTCGCAGGCTTTGTCTGTCTATTATATTGTACGTTTATGTGTGTCACAGTCTCAGTCTGGTCCAAGGATAACGCGAACGCGGTCCGAGTAACAGAGATAGATGGCTCTACCGTCTGTAGGGTGACAACCCACAATACAACTTATTGAGACTATTTAAATATTAAGGTCAAGAAAATTTTGTACAATGATACCAATAAACTATACGGGTTTGAGCCAAAATAAATGTACATTTCTCCATAATATCACATTCCGGGCATTTTTATGTAAGACACATACAAAGTGCGTAAATACGAGTATATCATAAATACTTTGAGAAACGGTCAGGTGAGAAATATGACCAGTATAAAAGTGCCTTAGCTTTACATTTTCGTTCGAGCGTTTCTCATAGGCATACCAACATGCAACATTTAAAACACTTTATTTGACAATAACTTTGCACTAATAATAAACACAAATATTACATACTTTTCTTGATATTAACTGCGTTTCTCAAAGGATTTTTTTTTTACAAAAAATATGGACGACCAAAATAAAAATAACAACACACCAAGACACAGAAGGAGACTAACAGTTTTTCTTTTTAATAAATGATGTCACATGTTGGCACCTTTAAAAAATGGAGGAGGAGACAGTTTCTATAATTCTACGGAGGTGTAAATAGCGTTTCTCACAAGCGTTGTTTGACACAAGGCGAAATTTAGGATGCTCTCATAAACAATTTTTATTTTTATTATTTGATAAGCTAGGCGGTAAAAAAATATCAATAAAAGAAATGGCCAAGTACTACACGAACCTTTGATAAAATTTTAATTCTAAGCTTCCTAAGAAATTTTCGAAATTTTGAGCTATTATCGTAACGAACTAGTGAAATGGACATGTTTCATTTGTATAGACAAAAAAAAATTATAATAAAATATTGCTATGTAACAAAAACTATGAATGTTGGTGTAAATATTACATTAAATTTTTTCTAAACAGGGTCCAGTGTAATTAAAAACAAATAATTAAACATGTTTAATGCAATAAACATAGCTACAATTATGGGTTGAAGGCGGTGGACACGATATTTTTACACATGTACATTTATTTTGGCTCAAACCCATAAAATTCAAAATTCAAATTCAAATTCATTTATTGTGCATCACAGGTAATAAAGGTCTAAATATAGCAAGTCAGATCTTCTGTGTCTCGCCAATGGGCATACAATATTAGTTATAGTTCTACACAATTTAATAATGTTTCAACAATAATACTATGGTATACCTCCACTTGCCAGAATTTCATTTGCTCGAATTTTATTTGCTATAATAGTCACCAGACATATTATTGTTTCTCATAATTTTATATGTCATACTCATTGTTTACTATATTAGTCACGTGCTAGAAACTTTGTTTCCCATAAAGTTAATTTCCATAACATCATTTGTTATAATCATTGTTTCCCATAAAATCAATTTCCATAACATCGTTTGTTATAATCATTGTAAGCCGTAATTATCACTTGCCAAAACATCATTTCCCACCGAAATTGCTTGTAAAATAGTTTAAGATCATTGTAAAAAAAATAGCTTAGGTTAGGTTAGAAACATGAAAGACAACGCACGAGCCGAGCGAGCGAAGCGAGCGTGCCGCGGCAGCGGCTGGCGAAGTGCCAGAAAGCCAATCGCTTTTTAGGACAAAGGCGTTAGGTTAACTTTGTACGGAAGCGACTTGGACTGACTATAGTAATAAGTAGGTATTAGAAATAAAATCAATTTTAATATTATAATCATACTATATTTATTACATTTCTTTTACAATTTTTAGTGCAAATACAAATTCGAACGTATAGTAATTAATTTAGTATGGCGTTTGAAAATTCTGTTGCATAATATCATTGCAATTAAAAATATGGATAACAATACGTATGGCATTCGAATCATTATGGAATCTAATGTTCGGGCAAATAAGAGTATGTCACATGTCTTTTATGGTAAACAAAACATTCGGGCAATTGAAATTCGGTCAAATGAAATTCGGGCATATGAATATTATGGCATATATTTTTCGGGCACACAATAGATAACCTAAAACGAAATGTGAACGTGACACTAATCAAAGTTCTTTTATCACAAATTAAAATAATTCAAGGTTGAGACTTCAGAAAAGTCAAACAATTAAATAAATTGAAGACTTTCTTTGATACAGTACAATAAAATGTTTGTTTTAAATTGTTTACAAGTGCTTTAAGTGATAAAATCAGTTTTATTTCTGTAAATAGGTCCCTGGAGGCGCTTTTATTACACCTCCCAATATTTAAACCTACCACTGCTTTGGGACAAGTCTGGGCTGGCGCCGAGAAAAAGCAACGCAAGAAGCTCGGGTCAATATTTTCAGCCTCTTTTTAATTATTTTTTAAAAGTTTTATGCAAGTACGAGCTAGGAAAATTGAATGCCATACGTTCCTATGATTTAAATAATAATTAATTGTCTAAAATAGTGTGATCTAAAAAGAAAATAAAACGATTAGTACTCAATCATACTTACCACCGGAAAAAATGATGGAATAGCGTCACGTCTTAGAGTCATTGATGACTTGTATCTAATAATATCCTCTGATTTAAAATTGAGGCTACAAATAACAGAATATTTTTGAAGGTTTTCTTTAAGTCAAGACACTTTTTTTATGGTTTCATTTCTGGTTAGTCTGTAAAAAACACTAGTGTCAAATCACAAAGATTCATGTGAATTTAATAATATTAACTAATTTTATAATATAGTAGCCTTTGGGCTAATGTTCAGTTGTTAACGGTACATTCGGGTCGGATTTGTCTCCACAAATAAAATACTGGAATCAGATCAGATATTATATTATATTTTATTATGGGGACACGCGATTTACCAGAAACCCAATCTTTTTTCAGTAAGATAGGAAAATGTCTTGACCATTATAAAATAAACACCGTTTTCATACTTTTTAATCATTTAGTGACATAAACTAAATCTTCAAAACCATTTAAAAAAAGTTAAGCGATTTTGTAGGTATACTGCACTGAACAAGTAATCACTACGTTGTATACTGTACCTGCAGAGGGATATAATTATTTTTCATCTAATTAGGCAATAATTAATCATTTAAGATCTACTTCAAAAACATGGAGACTGAAAGCAAAACCATCTGCATGTATCAGAAATCTAAAACTTAACAGGCAAAAAATAATAATTTATTATCAACAGTACAAAACAAAAAAAAAACAAATAAATAAAATATCGTATTTTTCACTTAAAATAAAACATAGATTTTAACTTCAGTATCAAAGTAATAGGTAAAAATTTATTGTACAGACAACAGCAAAAGCAACAGCACGTCAACCTACCACAAAACGTAAAATTTTCTCAATTGATATTGATCTCTAACAGTTGGACTTAAAGTTGAAAATTAATTCAACGAACTTTAACTTTTTTGGGTAGGTTGACCTACCGTTGTCTGGTTGTCTGTACATAGTATGTATAGTATGTACATAGTATGGGTCGAAAAAAATAGTAACCACAATATTCCAACAATCACATCGTTTTCACTAACTAAACTAGCGCTACCTGTGCTGTTTACAGGTGGACACTTTTTCTACTTATCATCTTACAAGATGGTTCTCCTTTCTTCTAGTCTCCATGTTCAAAAATTGGGTAGGGTAGAGGTTAGGTGGTTTATGATAGAGTTCGCTCATTACCAAGGAACTTAGAAATTTCCTTACTCATTACTTACAATTTTATTGTCTATGGTAGTTAACAAAACAAAATGGCTCTTTGACACAACAAGCAAGCAAGACAAGTCAAATCAGTCACGAAGTATGTCAAGGTGAAATTGTCAAATTTATGTGGTTTTGTAGTGGATTAGAAAAATACCCACAAATATAAAAAGTAATAGTTAAAAGTAATTATATACATCTCAATAGTTGTGAAAGATCATGCAGGTGTTCTTATTATATCAATGTGAATGAGACTATACTTGATTGAATGAATCTAAACAATGCTAATTCGGACGCTCCCAACGGTCGTCATATTTCCCTGATTAACTAAAGAAAGCAATAGATATATAGCTCATTAGTATAATGGAATGGTTTTTATGGTTGTGTGTTATAAAATAAACTCAAGATAGTGTTTGCTGTCGAAAACTATGGGGGACAAGATAAATGAGGAGTACTTTGAACCTGGCAATGCAGGCTTCAACTTTAACAATGTGGTAAGTCAAACTGTTCTTACCATTATTTATAAGTATTTGACAAGTCATCACATCAACTGAGAATGTTACTAGGTGCTGGAAGATAAGTAATAGGGTAGTATGAGTTAATTGATACAGGTTTTATACCATGTACCTTAGTTTTTATGAGTTTCCGATATTTTGGCACTGCATAGCTTCAATAGAATAAATTATAGGACCAATTATAAACAATATTTGTCTAAAGCACTTAAATTTTTAATAGTTATTTAATGATGATATTACTAAATGTTGATGTGATGTGTCATACTCATAATAACTACAATTCTGGGACACTTAACAATGCTACAACTTATCATCAAACGAAATTATCTCAATTGCTTTTTACTATAATCAACACTAAACCTCAAGTACATACTCTTACTAAGAATGTGTGACATTCATTGTCTTTGGAATTGATAAGCACAGAAAACTGTCACTAGGCTGACTTGAATTGCAGTTAGAAGACCCCCATAGTTGTTTTAGTTAATACCAAATCTTTGTGCATGCAATTTTTCAATCTTGTACTGGTTGCTACTGTTTCCTGAAACTGATTTGTATACTTACCTCGTTTCTCACATACAACAAACAACATTAAAATCTGTAAAATATTACCTGTAACATCTCATGTCATTATTAATCCCTCGATCGTGAGTTATTCCAGACACAATTAAAATCAATTGTTATCGCGACAACCGGTTGTCGCTTGGGGTTCGAAGCGTTATAGCTTTTTTCTACTGCCACATATTGTTTTAAATCACAAGCCATTATTAATCCCTCGATCGTGAGTTTTTCAATGACAATTGAAATCAATTGTTATCGTGACACCCGAGTGCCTCCTGGGGGTTGAGGGATTGATGGAACAAATGCTCTTCCAACCAAGCCATAGTGATGGCCCTGTAAACATCTTAATTGTTAGTTTTTTACCTAGGAATGTTGTTACAGTGGAATTGATCAACACTAGCAAGTGCTACCCTTTGCTTTGCTAGCTTGGCTGAGTGCTGTTATGGTTGCTGTTCTAACATTGTTTTAAAACGAAACTTACCATGTTATATTATCAGATGACTGACATAGGTCAAAAGTTAACATAATGTAGTATTATTCATAAAAACAATAGCAAATGTGAGTACCTATGTAAGTAATGTTTTGTCACTTTCTGCAAAACAATATAAAACAGAGCATTGTTTCATTTTAATGAATTGAAGGAAATAATACTTTCTAAGTAGTTACACAAAGCCACATCTGCCTTGTACTTTACTGTCAATGACCTTTTCCATAATTAGCTGACATAATTTATAGATTCTTAGATATACCTAGACAGAAGAATTTAATTGATTCATGGACACAAGTTCCATTAGGTGAGCGGCCTGTGGGTTGATTAACCATAATGGTCATTTGTATGTTGGTAGGTATGTAGGATTTGAAGCTATCGCAATAATAATGGCGTCAAACAAATAATAACATTACGTCAAACACATAATAACATTACCGGTAATTTTTAAGCACTATTATAATAATATGGCAAAGGTTTTAACTGCATGTAGTAGGAAATTCGTTTATGGTAAATGCCTTTGCATTTGCAACAAATTATCTCTGTCCAGTTTTGAATTACTATAGTTCATTAGTTAGTTAGTTGGACTTAAATTTTCTGCACTTAGCCTCTTCAGTTGGGCCTTTGTACGTGATTAAAATTTATGTTTTATTCAAACCATTTTAGCTCAGTCCAGAAATTCACTCGTATATCTTTGAGTGCCTCTTGTATGGACTGAGATTCCTTATGGAATTCTGTCCGTTGTGTACTTACGCTTTTACACTGTGCTATCACATGCTCTGGTGTTTCCACCTCAACCAGACATCTCATACAAAGAGGACTATCTGTTACGCCTATATTGAAAAGGTGCTTATTTAGAGCACAATGACCAGTTATTATCCCTGTAATTATACTCAGGCTTTTTCTGTCCTGGTGTAGAATTTTGCCGGACAGGTTTTTATTTATGGTTTTTAGAGCTAGTTTGCTTTACCTTCAGTACAGTTTAGGTCAGCCCACTGCTTTCTGTGAAGTTGTTCTGTCCTATCTCGTATCCAAGTCTTGACCTGATTGAACGGTATTGGAACGATTGGTTCCGGTCCTATCAATTTCGTTGCGGATCCCCTGTTTGCTAGCATGTCCGCCACGTCGTTTCCCAATACCCGCTGTGGCTGCGTATCCATTGTAAGGTTACTTTGTTGTGTTTTGCTAGTTTTTCAAGCTCCTAATGGCATTCTAGTAGGAGTCCAATGTTAAAGTGGTTCCTTTTTAGAGCTTGTAAAACTGAGGCGCTGTCAGATACTTTACATATCGATAAGTTTCTCACGTTTCTCGCTGTTGCCGCTGATGCTGCTCTCGATATCCCCACACATTCTGCTTGGAAGATGTTGTTAAGATTACCTAAGGTTGTTACTATATTTATATTCAGGTCTTGAGAGAACACTCCAGCACCAGTCCCTGATTTAGTTTTCGATCCGTCTGTGTATATTCTTATCTCATGAATACCAGAGCTGTCTGTTTTTTCCTCTTGGAGTCGTATTGAATAGTTTTTTGTAAATACATATGTTTTTGGAATCGTGTCACTTATTGCCTCTATCATGGGAAGGTCTTGTTTGACCCCCTCCAGGATATGCGTGTGAGCGACTCTGGTGTCACGTTCCAGTGTCCTGCTTTTTTAAGTCTTATGGCTGTTAAAGATGCTTCTTGTTGCACGAAGAGATCTAGTGGTCTGATATTTAACATTACCTCGATTGCCGCTGTTGGAGTGGTTTTCATGCAGCCTGTTGTTGCCGTGCATGCAATCCTCTGGAGGCTTTGTAGTTCTTTTCTAGTGGTGCTTAGTTTGGTCCTGGGCCACCATACTAAGACACCATATGTGATTATTGGGCGAATTATGGCAGTGTAAGTCCATAGTGTGTATGATGGTTTTACCCCCACCTTTTACCCACCATTCTTTTACACTGCCAAAACGCTACTCTTGCTTTGTTTATTTTCCATTCTACATGTTTGCTCCAGTTCAGCTTATTGTCTAGTATTAGCCCTAGATATTTGACTTCAGCCGAGAGGGAAAGTTCTATGCCAAATAGCTTTGGGAGGTTAAACTCAATTAGTTTCTTTTTCCTTGTAAAGAGTACTAACTCTTTTTTTTCGGATTAACTTTCAGTTTGTGCTCAATGCACCATTTTTGCAGTATCATGAGCGCTGATTTTATCCTGTTGCTAACTATATTCTCAGAGTTGCCTTCGATTAGTATAGTTATGTCATCTGCGTATCCCACAGTAAAATGACAGCTTTTGTTCAGTTGTATAACAAGGTCGTCAACCACCATATTCCAGAGTAGTGGTGAGAGCACTCCCCCTTGCGGGCATCCTCGTGCTACTATTCCTCTCGTGGTTGAGTTTACTGTGAATTGTATTGCTCTTTGTTTGAGTAGTTTTTCAATCCAGCCACTGATGGTTGGTTCCACCCCAAAATTTTTGAACGATTTGTCTATGCTAGTGAAATTTGTGTTGTCGAACGCTCCTTCTATGCCGGGAATATTTCGTCAAGTCCTGGGGATATGAATGGGAGAAAACTGTCTATAGCCCATAAAGTTTTCTCTGTTGTTATTACGGAATCAGCTACCCTCCAGTCTATACTAGTTGGACTCCTATAGGTGGTCTCTTCCCATTGAGTATTCTCTACCATGACCTCACAGCCTGGGAAGTGGGTCTCTATAAGTACTTGGCTTATCTCCTTATCCGAGGTTGTGTATGAGTTATTCTGTTTTTTGAGACATCCTAGAGTCCTGTTGTCATCTCTGGACAGCAATTTCTTTACTCTGGCTGTTTCGCTTGTGGTGTTAATGCTTTCGAAGAAACGTCTCCACGCCTCTCCTTTTCGAGCTCTTATACGTTTTTTGTAATGGTATTGGGCTGTTTTATAGCTCTCCCAATCTTCCAATGTTCTGGTGTTTTCTAGCCCGATGGAAAAGTTTTTTGAGATTTTTCTTGAGTCGCTCAATCTCGGTACCCCACCATTTACTCCTGTCCCCTTTTGGTGGAGTTTGCATACTTCTTCGAAGCTTTGTTTGAATTACTATGTATAAACTTAAAGCGAATGTTAAAGTTTTTTTTTTAAATGATAAAGAGCTACTAAACTAATAATGACTGCACGGACTGACTTCATTCTGTCAAAAGTTTTTTTTATTTTTACTGAAACTTTCTATGTACAGGCACATCCAAACAAAAACAGTTTCCGAATTTGTCGAGCCATTCCCGAGTTTTGCGCTTTCCATCATTAGTTTTTATTTAAAAAGATTACTTTAACAATAAAAATGTTTGAAATTAAGACATTCTGGATTGCAAACACAAACCTTAATTTTTTTGTAATGCCTATACTTACATATAATATTTATTTCAAATAAGGCTGACAGAGTTTCTTGAGCTGCTTCTATCAGAACTAGCCCGTTTATTGTCCCGAAACTATATTAAAAATAGTGATACCGAAAATAGTGGGATAGAAAATTGGAACGTGTAAATGCGCCTCCTGAGGCCTATAATTATGGCCTGCGCAAACGAGGGATTTTTGTCCGCTAAAATAGATCGCTTACTACTGTATGTATACAAACGAGGGATTAAAAGTACCGCGTACAAAAGTCCCCCGAATCACCGAGGACATGCAGAGAGCGGACCGGACAAAAGTACGGGGGAGTCCCCGAAAGAAATAGAACTCGTGTGACTAGGCGAAGCAACGCACATGGCGGACTTTAGTCCGCGTTGTGCGCTCACGAAAAACGAACAAATGATCGCACACCGTGTGCGTTGAGTTCGCGGTAACTCCGCGGCGGACTTTTTATTCGCTGAGCTTACTTTTTTCTCCGCCGCGGAGAAAAGTCCGTCGTCTGTGCAGGCCATTACAGATGATATATGTATGTTTGTGGTAGATACATTAACATTACAGATTCTTACAAAATTTCTTACAATACCACATCCTTAAACTTGTATAATAGGCATGCAAGACTTGCACTATTTTATAAATTTCGTTGCAAATGTATTCAATTTGAAAATATTATTGTTATTCAAAGAGCGGAACAACCTGTTAAGAGGGTTTTTAAAAAACACTCACTAGGTAGTCTCAATCGCAATTATTGTAAAGCATATTTTGTATACGAAATAAAACTTTTTATTATTTTATTTTTATTATTTATTATTACTTTAAGGTCTATTTCGGAGTAACAGTGTGGCATGCCTTAATACTACAGAAAGTGTTGACTGTAATAGCGCTTACGGTACAAACACGTGAACGTTAGCTCACTTAAACAAGACTGCTTATGTTTTGTGGTTTAGCATATGGTTGCCTTATCTAGCTCTCGACTATTGTTAGTTACGGTTCGTTGAATAGCCTGCCCGTCCGCTAGCTAAAGTCGCGGTCAACGCTTTTGTGCACAACGTACGCAAAGGCAAAGCAAGGCTATTTATATATATATAGAATAAGTAAATATAAAAATATCTAAATAAACTTCCTATTTTTATGATAATTACAACGAAATAGGAAATCAAATAGATTATTAAGAACAGGGTATCAGGTATCATTACAATATTAGTGGTACCTTCATTGTTTCTTATTTCCTGACTCGTTGGTCTAGTGATTTAAGTACCGGACCAAGATCTTTGGCAAGACCAACCCGCATTTGGCAAGCGTGGTGATTATGAACCCATCATTGCTATAGTAACTTGAATTCAATGCTGGAGGCCTTTGCGTGGCAGTGGGTTGATTATAGGCCGTGCGTCCAGAACATGAATCTATTTTTTTTTTATAACTAATGTGCTTGCTCTTGACTACATACTCAACTATACGGTAATGAAGAAGCCAAAGATAGATCGAGCTTACCCAGAGGTAATGGTTCTCCCACACACCAGCGGAACACAGAAAAACTGTTTGGCGCTGGACTCCGGCAGGAGGGTGGGTAGCATCCAGGCAGCATCTTACGAAGCCTACCACCGCAGAGGGATCTGATAGCCGTCATCATTGGTTAGAAAACCAAAGATGCCGTTGCCCAGGGTAGACCACTAGGAGGTAGATCCCACCAACCCAAAACTAACCTTTTAAATCAAACGTCATCTAGTTTTTATCTACACATTGCAACTAACCCGCTCATTGATATTTTATCGTACTTCTTAAATGTCTCGTTGCAGCAATATTATCGAGTTCCGAACCGCAACGCCCGATGCCTTATCACCTTTGCACATACAAATGCAACTTCACATGGAATCGAGCAAGCAAAGTGAAACTCGAGATGCATGATTGCGCTGAGGCGGCACCACGATGTGTCGCGGTAATTGAAAATAACGATTATGACATCCTGTTTGTCCAACTGTAAACCTAACTAACTTTATAGCTAGCTTATGATGACGAAGAAACAAACCCTCATTAAGAGGAAATACAACGGCAGCTTTTTCTATACAAACGTAGTCCCCTGTTTCCTCCCAGGATAATGCCAGTAGAGCAATAATTTTTATTACAAAAATCTATGGCCACTATTAGCATGTTACTATGTTTTCTGTTTTTTCATAAATTAATTAATATAAGAGATATGAGCCCTCAAAAATCGAAAAAATTCGCCAGATTTTCCGCTGTGTTCAAACATCCAGAAAGCAAATTTGGCAAAATTTGGAAAACATACGAACACGGCCAAAGCCTTTCTTTAATTTTTAATGAAAAAAGTATTTAAATCGGTTTAGTTTTGGAAAAGTAATCGGGGTACTACGAAACGTTGATTTGGTGTGCTTTTAGTAGGCATTTTCGGTCCAAGAAGCAGTTGTCTCTATCACACTCTGCGGTGAATGCGTTTGGCACTGCGCGACAGCAATAGATTTTACAAATACTTATTTTTCAATTCTCTCGCCCGTAGTGTTTCCTCTTAACCTCTGGCTAGTAAATAATGCTAGATTAATTTGATTAGCTTGTTATTAACATCTGTATCAGGCTCCTAATTCGCGTAACCGAATCGTATCACAATCGTAATTGAAGACAGGTTTTTGACAGTTCTTGTATGGGCTAAATGTCAAAGTCGTCCAATTCAATCACCATCAAACTGCGATTGAAATAGCTGAATAAGGCCCAAGTACTCACTAGTGACGCCATATTTTTGGCTTAGTGTAGAAACTTATAATTACTGGAACAATTATATGGTTGTTGGTATGGAATGGTTATTCTTTGAAGACAGGTCTAAATATAATATTTTTTCAGACATGCCACACTGGGCCACACAGAGCCATCTAGTCCCAAATTAAGCTACTAGTAAGTAGTTTGTCGTATGTGGTACTAGGTAACCAATAAACATACTTATGTTATTTTATTTTTAGTAAATATATACTTAAAAAACATAGAAAAGACCCAGAGACCAGTACAAACAGACATTTTCATGCACACAAATATTTGTACTGTGCGGGGATCGAACCCGCGACCCATGGCTCAGAAGCAGCGTTTACTATCACTGATCCAAATGGTCGTCAAATGAAGGAATGGTTCAATAAATTACAAATGCTGCTGTGTTTATATTCTGATAACGAAGCGGATCATTGCGGAAAGTTAAAAAAAACATTCATTGTTCACCATTTTCTATTTTACCAACAGTTTGCCGTACCGATGAACAATAATACGTATCTGGATCTCACGCCCAGACAATGCGATGTGGGGCAAGCAGCTGACACAATTTAATTTGCGCTAAGTCACAGTACAGTACGCTTTACACAGAAAGCTTGCACCCTAAAGGCTATCTTGAAACAATTTAAAAAATGGTAATACAACTCTGGAATTTTGCTGGAACGAACTGATAGGAATTGTTTTTTATTCAGGCCCGGTCCATTTCTAGTAAAAATATGGTTGTTATAGTCCTGCTTAAGACCTGCTTAACTACCTACGTAATGAGCTTCTAATATTTAACTAGGCATATTTAAATAGTAAGTAAACTCACACAGCTGCTCAGTTGGATGGCTATTCTGATATATTCACCCTGCTACTGTATGTAGCATCGAAAAACGGCTATCTTAAATACAACAAAATTCCTGAACATGTAGTTCGAAATGTAACAGCAGTTTGCTTGGCTAAAGCTCGCTTAATCTTGCGTCGTACCTGTTAGTTTTCTTTATTAGTTAGTTTGATATACTGACGACACAGCTTTCTTATTGTTTATTTTAGGGGTTGTATGTTGGGAGTATGAAAAAGTTTTACCAGAAAGAGTAGGTTCTGGAAAAAAAGAAGTGAACCTTCTGTATAGTACTATTTTGCTCAGAAGTAAAACGCTCATGTATTAATAATTAATTTTCTCTCACGCTTCCACCTGCAGTGGCGTGGCACATTGCGTTGCATTGCATTGATACAATATTGTAAGTCATTTAACTATTTTTAACCCATTATTTAACGTATCACGATTCTTGCTCTAATCCACTTGTGTGAAATATGTTAATTTTATAGAAATAATTATCAGGAGTTAACGTCCCGGTACTGGTAATGAACATTACCAAATTTAATTTACTATCATAGATTATTGTTTAGTTTCTTGTAGATTAAATGCGTTATTTTCGCTATAAAAATCCTACAGAAAAGGTCGAATGTTTGAGTTGGTTAAAAGACTAAAGCTTCGCAGAGTTAACAAGAAAGATAATATATTTTTATTGCTGCAAAGGTCGCATGCTTGGCTCACCTGACTGTCGGTGCCAGGGGCGGCCTGGTGGTTGCGTGAACGCTCCCCCATGCCTCTATTAAACCCAGTTATTTCGGAGCTATACACGCTTGACATTACGTTGTCCAGATCTTCATTGAAGAATAATTGTTAATTATAATATTTTTATACGAACTACACTATGATGGTAATTTCATTCTTTAGAGCTCTGTTTATTGAGTTGTGTTGCCAAATAATAGTATGTTAAAAATTATGTCATATTTTATTATTTTAAACCAAAATTTAGTTTTCTTAGTGTTGCTTTAACAGAAATTTGTGTTTAAATTCAAGCTTGTTATTTAACATGAATAAAAAATCTTTTTTTTCCTAAAAGCTTCATATAAATAAGTAAAATTACAACCAGTAAGTAAATAATGTATTTATAGCATACTAGCTTTTGCTAATTTTAATTAAAATTTTATCCAGATCACTGCTGTTTTGGTATGATTGAGTAACAACATCCGTCCGAACCTTATCATTTATAACATTAAGAAGATATTAAGATTAGTAAGATATTCCAAAACAGGATTAATACTCGTAACTACAATAAAGTAAGCGTTGAAGGTAAATTTTCGTGCACTCTCGATATAAAACGATACAGGCCATTGTGTGCTTGTGGCAAAACCTATCTACCTAGTTGGCAACGTACAGAATTTAGTTTTGTCAGCCAGTTCACTTAGAATTGCGAAACTGTTGCCTCGTGACCCTCAAGGACTGTGTATTACTACATATTTCCAAAAAAATCTCAAATGAAAACAATAAACGGTGAATTTGGAAAACGAGAAGACGATGAAAAGAGTGACATTTCTAAAAAAGAAATCAAAAAAAATGGTGCGTGTTTGAAATCCTGTTGTAGATAATGTACCTATAGCGAATTAGCCAGTTTGCACGTGGTAAGCAAATAAGTTTCACTAATTGCACTAAATCATTTTGCTATCTCGTAAGAAAGCCATCTTTGTTTATTAGCTTAAAGCTACAAACTATGCAAATACCATCAGAGGTCTACTGAAAAGTTTTTACAGTTTAGATGTTGTTTAATGATGCAAAAAATAAATTGAAAATATGAACAAAAATATCTTTTGAAATGAACAATTAAATAAATAAAAATATTAGTTTTTTACTTACATTAATAAGTATTCATTGCATTATTATAACCTTTACTTAACACATCAAGCGGCATGGGGGTCACCGGTGACCCCCAAACAATATAATTTTAATTGCCTAGTTCCTCGGCAAGTAAAGGCTTGGCTAAAAAAATCCTTAAAATTTACACAATCTGTGTAAAAATTAACTGTGAATGTGTTTAACTTTTATAATTTTATAGTTAATAGCATCGTTTGATTCTCGTTGTGTAAAGGTGCTGATGTTAAATGTGCCATAATCACAAAATAATCATACAGCTGTCAGAATTTTGTAATAGGCGTCCTAATACAAATTAAGCAAATCATCGAAGTTCATACCCACAATATTAATAGTATGCTGCAATGATAATTGTAATGATTTAAAAACTGTTGCTGCAAATGACATACCATCATCCATTGACTTACGTCATTTATTCGATCTAGTCCAAACGCTTTTTTACCTTATTTCGATTGCATCAACTAATTTAGTGTTACATCGGTAACAGCAACTTTATGAGAATTAAAGAATTTCCATTAAAACGTAATGCTCATTTTACGCAACTTCTTATAGCTTTTAGTTGATCGAAGTGCGTGCTTCCTCTAGCGTCACAGGAAATTGTACGAAGAAAAGTAAGAGAAAATCTTATTGGTGCAGTTCGTTTTGCAACGGATGCTATTCGATCGATACCACTGGGTAAACTAAAAGGCAATGTCGCGCTATTTCTTACACTAAAAAGTAGTAAAAGCTGAACATTTTAAAAGGCAAGCATTGGAGCCTTCTAATTTCAAACTTCTTTAATCAATTTATCCTGAAAATTAAAATTAACAAACAAATAAGACTGCAGCTTGACTGCTCTAAATTGACACTATTGCTGACGGTGTTTTCACCCAAAAGAGTATAAGAGTGATAGAGAGAAGAAGACTAAACATTAGAAATAGTTCTAAAATATAGCTTAATATTTTTTTATATTACGCAGTTTGACAAACTAGGTATAATCTTTTTATCGCCAATCCTATTTGTCAATTTCCCCTTAACATGTTTTTGTGCTGTCGACATTAAAAATGTAGGTACTTCTAAAAGTTTGAATATTGAAGAAGATTGATTTTTGATTGTCTGTCTACTGCCTGCATTCAAATAATATAGCGTCACGTACTAAGGCGATTCTGTGCTATTACTATTACTTTTACAGCAGTCTATTATAACCAGTGAAAATAATACAAAAGTGTACTTTACAACGTTTCACCGTTTCTTTCTAATATAAGAGTAAAGTATCGTTTTCTAACCGCAAATTTGTCTGCTTGCTGTTACAGTTTATATCGATTGCGGTGTAGTCGTATCGTTCGATAATACTTTCAGTCATTCTTACTGTAACATACAACACATACTTTAATCTCTAATGTTGTCTTTTTACTGTATACTTTCTTTTAACGAGATATGATACGCTTTTGTATTTGGAAAAACATTTTCGCAGTTAACATTTTTCACCCCCTTAAAGATGAATTTTTGACCAAAAAGTTATAGTTATGTTGTTTGTTTATGTGTTGATTGTAATGAAGGTACTTATTTTTAATTAATTATAGCCACTTATATTTTATTTTTGAACCGACGAAATATTTAAGTCTTAATCAGACTCGTATTTTTAAAGTTTTTAAAAAATATTACTTTTTTTTAACACCAACACAGTTTAAATTGTCTCTGTGCCCTTTTGACACTTTAACAAAATATGGGAACAAAATTTATTTATGATCTGAAATAAATTACGGTGCAAATCTAGGCTCTGAAAAAACAATTTTAGTTTTTTTACGATTTTCGTCTCCTTTATTAAATATTTTTATGTTAAGACAGATGTTGAGATCGATGTAAAATGATTATATATTTTATAAAATGAAAGTTTGTAGGAGTAATAATAAATACTTAGTGCACTATGACGAAATCCTCTATATTAGCTCTGCAGCGAATGCAAGATGAAAGCTTAGTCGTGATTCATATTGCGTGTCCGTATGAATACTTTATTCGTTTTGCAACGGTAATTAGTACTTTCTCTGGATACTGCCCAACTGCCAACTGTCGATATTACTGCTGTCAATATAATTGATTACCTAATAAACGGTAGTAAGCGCTCTGCATTGAATTGAACATGATATCTAAATAGTTGCCAAGGCTCACAAAATCATGCTTTCTCTGTAAACTAGGCCTCGTAACTCTTTCTCTATAGTATACTCATCATATTTAATATTGTTCAAAAGTATGGCTTTGCCGTCATTAGGTCTTCGGAAAGTATCTGCCCTAAAGGCTATAAATAAATAAATAATTAAGAGAAAACCGAACTATTTTACGTAAATTTTAAAGGAACATACGAGGGCGGGTCAATAAGTCCGTGACTTTTGGAATAAAACACAGATTTTTTGATAAACAAATCATTTTATTTTTCAACGTAGTCTCCCTTGAGCTCTATACACTTTGTCCAACGCTTCTCCAATTTTTTTATCCCTTCCAAAAAATATGATTTGTCGAGGTCCTCAAAATAGGCCTTTGTTTGCGAGATGACTTCATCATTGGAGTCAAATCTTTTTCCACCAAGCCATTTCTTCAGGTTTGGGAACAAAAAGTAGTCACTCGGAACCAAATCTGGAGAATAGGGTGGATGAGGGAGCAATTCATAGCCCAATTCATGGATTTTTGCCATGGCAACTGCACATGTGTGCACCCTTGCATTGTCTTGTTGGAAAATAACTTTTTTCTTGGCCAAATGAGGTCGGTTTTTATTCAAATTGTCATTGAAGCGGTCCAATAAGTTGGCATAATATTCCCCATTGGTTGTTCTTCCCTTTTGAAGGTAGTCAATGTGGATTATCCCACGTGCATCCCAAAAAACAGTCGCCATAACTTTATTGGCTGACAAACCCGCCTTGGCCTTCTTTGGCGCCGATTCACCCTTAGAAACCCACTGTTTTGACTGTTGTTTGGTCTCTGGTGTGTTGTGATGGATCCATGTTTCGTCCATGGTTACAAAACGGCGCAAAAACTCCTCCATATTGCAATTAAACAACGCCAAACCCTCCTGTGAAGTTGTTACACGTTTGCGTTTGTGGTCGACTGTGAGCAAACGCGGCACCCATCTTGCGGAAAGCTTTCTCATGCCCAATTGATCTTTTAAAATTGATATCAAAGAGCCATGCGAGATCCCTACGGCTTCCACAATCTCTTGCACTTTCAATCTTCGGTCGGCCAACACCATATCGTGAATTTTTTCGATTGTTTCGGGTGTAGAGACCTCAACTGGGCGTCCAGGACGTTCGGCATCTTCAGTGCTTTTACGGCTACAACGAAATTCAGTAAACCACTTTTTTACCATTGAAATCGATGGTGCAGAGTCCCCATAGTCTCGGTAGTGGTTTTTTTTCGCAAAAAATAATGCTTAATAAGCACACGAAATTCACCTTTTTCCATTTTTTCCTCAAGTTACTGGGTAGTCTGATAAAAATAGCTGTCAAACACAAACTAACTGACGCAGCAAGTTCAAATTTTGATAGGAATCAACTGACAGATACCTGTTGACAGGAGTAGTGTTGCTTTTCCAGTAAAGAGGTCAGAAATTCAAAAAGTCACGGACTTATTGACCCGCCCTCGTACTTAATGAGATATAATCAATATAATGTAACCCAAGCAACGTTAACTATTTTATAACTTCTGAGAATTTGGCGATTCTATCGCATCGCATTATGTCGTATTATCCATGACACAGCTATAGGCAAAGAAAATATTTTAGGCTTTCAGAAGAAAACTTGAGACACTAACGTACATACCGAAAGCTGTTGTTTAGATGAAAGTTGACAGCTTTGCCTCGAATTTATAGTCTAAACATTGTTTCAAGAACGCCATATTATGAGGTTGTATTAATTTCGTGTACATATATTTATTACTGAAAATAAACAGTTTTATATTATGAATTATATTACGTAAAGTGCACGACCGCAATTTACAAGCTCATTTGCCAGGCTTAACTACTGCGTTAGTGTTGAAACCTTACATCTAGGCAACCAAGGCTACCCTTTGGTTTGATACACTGTTATATGATTGGAGCTTGTTACCTTGTGTAACAACGAAGTTATTTTAAACCGACACTGATATAATTATTCGGGAAATGATTTGCGGTTGCTACTATTAACTCTGTGTTTACACGTTTGAAATCAAGATGTATGATTTCACAATGTATTCAAATAAGAACAGTGTTCTATTTAAACTGGCATTCAGTCGAGTCAGCCTTCAATCAAATCCTCTGTTATTATTTAATAATACTAGTTACTTCTTTAGTGGCAGAGATCGTTAATGATCCGAGAATCGAATGCGTATTTGACACCCAAACTTTTAAATTCACGCCTTGTTAATCAAAGCTAGCTTAAGAGGAAACACAAGTGCCATTTTTCAATACAAACGTAGTCCCCTGTTTCCTCCCTGGATAAAGCCAGTAAGGCAATAATTTTTAGTACAAAAATATATGGCCACTAGTAGCATGTTTCTATGTTTTCTGTTTTTTCATAAATTAATTAATAAAAAAGATATGAGCCCTCAAAAATGGAAAAAATTCGCCAGATATTCCGCTGTGTTCAAACACCCAGAAAACAAATTTGGCTTAATTTTAGAAAAAAAAGGAACATACGAACACGGCCAAAGCTTTTCTTTAATTTTTAATGAAAAAAGTATTTACTCGTAAATCGGTTTAGTTTTGGAAAAGTAATCGGGGGACTACGAAACGTTCATTTGGTGTACTTTTAGTAGGTATTTTCGGTCCAAAATGCAGTTGTCTCTATCGCGCTCTGCGGTGGAGACGTTTGGGACTGCGCGACAGCAATAGATTTTACAAAACCTATTTTTCAATTCTCTCGACCGTAGTGTTTCCTCTTAAAACCATCTTCATACTTACTAATTCTATAAAATTTAACTAAGGTTGAAAAACGTGACTATCCAATGTTTGTTATAGCTTAAATTGAATCTTGTTTTAAAAACGTATTTTAGAAAACCGATTTCGCCATGTGAAATAACTACCAATTTAGAAGTTATTGGTGTAAGCAGTTACTGTGTGAAAATGTTTGACTAAAATTCTATATAATAAATATGGAATATAACATTTCCAAGTTAACAGGACAGGTAAAGAGATGTTGATAATTTATAGCAAACCAAATATACGTAACAATGACCTTTGTTAGATAAAACATAAATTACAGAGTCGATAAAATTTGTAGATAACAAGGTAAAATAAAAAGTAATAGCGGTGAAAATGCATGTGATAAGCAGTGATAATGCAGCATAATGTATATATATCGCGTCATCTTACAAAATAAGTAAGTTTAGTTCTTAGGTGTATGTAACTTGACTTCAGATGTTAACACGTTGATTGCCCTGCGTCCTAATAGAAAAAAATACTTCATGCTCAGGTTTTGTTTTATTTCTTAAGTCTCGTGCAGGAACCTATCCATATCTATCTATAGGTAGTGTTAGAGAACTTGAACCTGAAATATGATTATCTCAGTAATAACCTGTTCACTGTTCTTTTAAAGTAATATATGAAGGTTATAAAACCTTCTTTATCATTAAAATTCGTCCCTCGTGACACTTTCTTGATTAAAATTAGTTCTATAATGTCTTCAAAGCTTCGTATGTAAAAATAACAAGCATTTTTTTTGCAGCTAGCTAGTGTCTTATGCAAGATTTATATTTTTCTAAGAAATATCAATTTTGGTTTTACTTTTTATTTTAATTAAACTTAGTATATTTTAGCGCCCAACAATATCTATGACAACATTTATTATGACGTGATACGTATAAAGTATGGAATAAGACCGTGATTTCTTTGCTTTTAACCGTGATTTAAACCCTTTTAAACCCCATGTCTACAGTACATGCAATGTCTCAAAAAATACTCCAAATGTCATGTGATGTGAATGTTGTGACTAATTTCTTTCATCTCGTACAGGATCGTACTATCGTGGGACAAATCTTTGTATACAGAGTGCCTCGAGTGAAATCATTCTAAAATTATTAGCCACTTATTCAAATTATGCGTCTGCTTGATTGAAACTGACAATTTAATAAAACGATTTATGTGTACATGTCTTATTAAAAGAGTGGTTAATGATTGCAAAAAAGGTAAGTGTAAGTAAGACACATTTATTTTTTTATGATTTTATCGTTATTACTACTACCTCGTTTTGACTTATTCATTCAATTAACACCTCCCTATAATTATCATTTAGAATCTTACGTCTACCGTTAGTGCATAGGATACGTAATCCATACTATTAATTATGAATGCGATAGAGTCTGTAACAGTCTGTCTCTTTGTTTCTCCTTCACGCTTGAACCGCTGAATCTTATGAAATTTAGCATAGACGAAAATATATGAACCTCGGCAAAAGATTTATAGACCAGGGCCGATAATTTTAAAAATGATAAAAAGTGAAAAAAAATTATAGTAGGATGAAACCCATTGGAGGAGGAAGAGAATATAACAAAAACGAAAGGAAAAATAAATTACGGGCGATCTGAGGTCGGGAAGAGGGAGAGGGGGAGGTTTTAAGGGTAAAAAACGGTAAATCTCGATTTACGGTAAAACTGCAAGTCTTATGAAAAAAAGTTAAATGGCAAAGTTGTAGGTAATAAAAAGATCTACAACTTTTGTATCGACACTTTTTTCACATAACCTCAAAATTTATGTGAAAAATTCGAATAACCATGTTTTTGGTTTTTTATTTTTATCTTTTGCAAAAAAGAATATTTGTTCACGAAATTTGGTGAAAACTTACCTTTGTATGTCCCAAACATACAGTAAATTTTTTTTATTTAAAATATTCATTTTTTCACCTTATTTTGACTTAATATCAAAAAAGAACCCTAATTTTCAATCGAAAAATCTCACGTCAAAATATCTGCTTTTTTAAAAAAGTTTTTTGTTCGTTGAAATCTCTTCTTTCTGATGGTATAAAAAATATATACATTACTATGGTAAATGTTCTCAGAAAATGCAAATAATGAAGAAAACTCAAATCCGAAAATTGATTTTTTTTTAATTCATTTGTAAAAATTTACACTTTAATTCTCAAAAACGTATTATTTCATGTTATATTGATAAACAAAAATTGCTAATCGAAATATACTACTATAATGAACAACCAAATAAGTTAATAAATTTAATATATAATAAGACATCTACAATATTTTGAGAAAGTTTTCGAATCTTCTTTTATACCTGAGTGACCTTCGGAAAATGTTAGCCCGTCAAAAGTTATTTTATAGAAAAGAGGGGAAGGGGCTAGGAAGGTATGGGGTATGGAGACTATACACATACTACTCGTACATACAGTGTACAGTCTCCATAGTATGTGGCTTACTACCATTTGAACATGAAATCTTACGTTTTTCTAGTAATTAAAGTGTAAATTTTAATAAACAGCTCAAAATTATACATAATGATTCAAAAAAAATTCCATTTTCGGAATTGAGTTTTCTTCATTATTTGCATTTTCTGAGAACATTTACCATAGTAGTGTATATTTTTTTTATACCATCAGAAAGTAGAGATTTCAACGAACAAAAAACACACCAACTTTTTAAAAAAAGCAGATATTTTGACGTGAGATTTTTCGATTGAAAATTAGGGTTCTTTTTCGATATTAAGTCAAAATAATGTGAAAAAAAGAATATTTTAAATCAAAAAAATTACTGTATGTTTGGGACATACAAAGGTAAGTTTTCACCAAATTTCGTGAACAAATATTCTTTTTTGCAAAAGATAAAAATAAAAAATCAAAAACACGGTTATTCGAATTTTTCACATAAATTTTGAGGTTTTGTGAAAAAAGTGTCAAAACAAAAGTTGTAGATCTTTTTATTACCTACAACTTTGCCATTGAACTTTTTTTCATTAGACTTGCAGTTTTACCGTAAATCGAGATATACCGTTTTTTACCCTTAAAACCTCCCCCTCTCCCTCTTCCCGACCTCAGATCGCCCGTAATTTATTTTTCCTTTCGTTTTTGTTATATTCTCTACCTCTTCCAATGGGTTTCATCCTACTATAATTTTTTTGGTATCAAAAATTATCGACCCTGGTCTATTAGGGCATTTTCTTCCATAGAAGTCGTCCTATAAAGGGAGTGCAAGGGTTGCAATATTTTCTTAATTTGTTAAAGAGAATAACAGATAGCAATTGTTAAAATTTTATTTGATCTCTTAGTAAAACGATATAATTGAGAATGCGATATTATTATTCCCACGCGGACGGAGTCGCGGCAAGAACGCTAGTACGCGATATGTAAGGCAAGACTAGATGACAAGCAATAGTATTGTATTGAATAACGGATTGCATAATTCACTCGGCGAAGTGTTATCTCTGTCAGATGATCGTTTTACTATCGATCTATCTAATGAATCGGCTACTATGATGACCTGCCCATGTCAATCGTAATGTCGATGGATGATTTAATCAGCGTTATCGATAAGTGATCTTCTTCCATTTGATACTAATGTTTCTGTGATCGTATCAGTGTTTTAAGTGATAATAAACTATCATTCAAATTTTAACTTTTGTCTTTTTTGAATTTGCGCGGTTGTTATTGTAGTTATTGATGTAGACCTACATAGTCAAATACATCCTAATACCAAATAAACCTGTATATTTGGTATTGGGCTGTATTTGACTTTACAAGTTTACTTGTAATTCATGTACAAACATATTCATAGAAATTCGTTATTTGAGTATCAACTCCAATTAGTGTTGTAAAAGAACTGAGTCTTTTAGTCCTCATTTTGCGGCTATGAGTTCTTTTTGCAGAACTCAAGACTAATTAGTCTTCCAAGTCCTGAGTCTTGAGTTCTTTCGAGTGTTTTTAGTTCTTCAGTCCTAAAATTTTTTGAGTCGTAAGATTTATTCTATGTCCTTTCGGTTTTTTTCAGTCCTTTGAGCTCTTTGAGTCCTTTGAGTTCTTTCAAGTCCTATGAGTCATACAGCAGGACTGCAGTCCAATCAAAAGGACTTGGGTCATGAAGCCTATGAGTTCTTTGAGTCGTAAACTTTAAAGTAGAGGACTGAGCTCAATCAAAAAGACTCGCATATTAAAAAGTGCGACCTAGCGCGCCATACAGTAGGTACAAAAGCATGAACATGGCACATGAATTTACAAGGCGTTAATGCAAATTCCATTCTAGGTGGAAGTTTATTTCATTGATACCATACATACATACAATCATGCTCTTTATCCCCGAAGGGGTGGGCAGACTTGAAGAAGCACTAAGCTCCTTCAACCACTTTTAACCATTGATCTTATACATTAATTTAAGACTCAGTCGCGCGCGAGTTATTTTTTATAAGGACTCAGTCGCGAGTTCTTTTCTTACGACTAAGCTCTTTTTAAAAGCACTCAGTCGCTAGTTATTTTTAGAAAAGCTAAGTTTTTAGTTAAAGGACTTAGTCTTGAGTTCTTTTTATAAAGAGTGAGCTCTTTTAAAAGACTCTGTTTCTAGTTTTCTTTGGCAAGACTGGAGTCTTTTTAAAAACACTAAAAACTCAGAGAGACTTGAGCTTTTACTTATTCTTTTTTGACCTTGAGTCTTAAAAAAGAACTCTAGTCTCAATATTAGGACTAAAAGACTCAGTTCTTTTACAACACTAACTCCACTATCATTTTAGTTAAAAGCCTGCTCAATCGTACTATCGGTTGCCCGCTTGAATTAAGCTCGACAGGTCCTGTCTCTGGCCACGATTCCACGACTTGCCATATCATTCCACCCACCTAGACGAAGAAACGTTACACAATACAATACAATTTATTGCACATAAAACACATGACAAAAAACAAACATTTAGAATTACAAAATAGGCGGTGTTATCGCTAAAAAGCGATCTCTACCAGACAACTAAAATGTAAGTGTCTTGGGTAGCTATAGATATAATTAAAATCTTTTAATGCCTAATCCTCATTGGTAGATGTCATACAAATAGCAATTTAGTTACTCGTATCATGAAAATAAATAATGCCATACTGCTACAGGCTTTAATTTAAATTACTGAATAGCTAGAGTAAGTAAGATACCTATGATGTAGAGTACGTAAGAGTAAATTTAATCTCATTCTACATTTCTACAGTCTATTTGAGACGAGTTACTTACGTATATGTATAAAATCAAAATGTATAGTTTTTTTTTTTTGGGAAATTTTTCCTGCCTCTTACAATCAAAATTGAAAAAGTACAATCAATAGCAAAAATTAATATACAGTAAGCAATAGAGTGAATATCCTAATTACTAAGAAATATAAGCAAAATGTGACGTCCCCGATTAATAAATAACTAGTGCGGATCTAAAACGAACTATTTTCGTTCAACTTTATCTTGAAGTCAAGGAAACGCCATAAAGGGCGTAGGACACCATACTTCCACCGCTGGAATGTTTGTCCGTGGTAGTACGGTGCTATCAATCTGTGTCACGGCGGTCGACTGTAGCGGTTTCTAATGTTTGATTAAATCTGGTGGTTTACTAAACCAATGTTGGGAACTAATCATGCTAATGCTAGCAAATCTGCAGACGTTCATGCTTATTTTAACTCACTTGGCAATCGAATGACCAAGATAGGCCTCGGTTAGCGTTAAAACGTTCAATTTGCATAGTGAATATCCACGTTTGTTTTTTTGTTGCAGTAACAATTTAATATATTTTATATTTGGATCATATCACAATTTGCTTAGAAATTGAAACAGAAATGTAAAGGCAATTCAGTGCCTTTCGAATATTTTTTTTGTAATTACACTTTATCGAGTCCTATTTAAAAGTGTACACAGTAGGTACTTGGTGGAACAAGTGATAGAAATATCTTTATAATACGATTTAAGAAGGGTTAAATTCCTGCCTTGTCGCAGAACATGACTCGATGCAGACTTAACTCAAAGTTATTAATATTAATAGCCAATAATTTCACGTTGTGGCTTGTTATATCCTGTCAGGCTTATCCTTAGGTAATCTTGCTCCGGTACTTACCTGTACTCGACATACCGGCTTCTACAGTTAGGGAATTTGAATAAAATTAATGGCATTACTTATGTCGTGGTTAATGAAACATTAACCTGCTCAGAAGTTCTTAACTTAAGCTTTGTCAAGGTGTCTAACGGCATATAATGTCTTTTTCTTTGTCGCTGCCTTGTGTATTTAGCGATAATAGCGATTGACCATGTTTTGTTGGTTGACAAATGTGCTAGACTTTGTCAATAGTGCCTAACGGCAAATATAATGTATTCTTAGTTGCTGCCGCGTATGCTTATAGGTACCTAACAGTCGTAGAACTTTAAACTCACCATATTATTATTGAAGATAAAAGTCCATACAAGATTAGATCTAGTACAGATCTACTCAGTGAGACTGATTTCGCATACTTTTTTTTACGCATTTGTAAAATTACTTTCGTACAAGCCATGTTCAATCGCTAGGTATAGACATACCCTCCTTGTTACTCAGTGTATTATAATTATTTTAAATAATCCAGGACCCCAGTCAGTCACCTGTTAGGTGTCTACCAAAACCTTAATCTCTATTAATTCTGATTACTCTATCAGAACTGACTAAAATGTGAACGATGAGATGTGTTTCCGTTGGAAAAAAAGGATATTATGACTAGACATACATACGTACTACCATTTCGTCATGGTATGTTAAGTAGGTTATTAATAAATTGTGTAACAGGGTGATGGAAATGCTACAGTAACCTCAATATTAGTTATGCGCGTTCGAGCCATTTTTTTTCACATAGACACACCCTTGAACACTTTTCATTGTTTTCCCCAGACAAGACCAACCCGTTTTAGACACGCGAAATATGCATACTCACGATGGATGTAGGTACTATGAAAGGTGTAATTAATTTGTAATTCTGTTTGTTTACTTTTTACATTTTGCATAAGCATTATGCATACACCTTGTGTGTCTAAAAAGGTGGTTGAGCCATTTGAATTTTCATAAGTTTATATCATAGGTCAATCAATGATTAGTTTAATAATTTAAGCAATCACAGAATCGGAAAGTATCTTTAATGTTCGCTCTCCTAAAAGAGCGCAGAAGACTAGAAGTCAAAGATCATAAAGTTCAGTGTTGTTGTGATTCCGAAATTGATAAATTTCCTTCGTGCGTCGTATAACGAAACCTGTCTGTATTTTTTAATTTAACAAATTTCGTAACCGCTCACCATCACTTTTAATAGTTTTATCGCTTTGTACTTATTTAAATACAATTCTTCAAATTGAAAACCTTTATTGCTCTTATGTTTTAGTCGACCCATTTAAAATCTAAATAGTAGTTTGATTTAACTACTATTACTTAATTTAGAAAAGGATCTTTTCTTTGGCTTTGGTCTTTTAGGTGTGGGGTGGATTATAGTCGTGCTTTACAAGAAACGTTAAGCCGTTGGTCCCAGCTTCTGTCGCAAGATGGAAGTCGTAAAAACAAGTCACGTATTGTGGTATGTAGATACCTTTTGACATATGTAAATACCTTACCTTTTGTTTTATTTCATTTTTAGGAAATAATTATAGGGAGAGGTAGGTTCCCTTAATTTCCCTCTGTCTAAATTTTCTTTTGTAGCGTAGCAGAACTTAGGTTTCTGAGGGTATTCCTCTTCAAGGGTACTCCAGATATTCTGCTACGTTATAGTATGCCCAAAAAATGGTTACCAGATCATTCTTTGACTATTTGAAGGTATAACTCTACTAAAAACCGCGAGATATTTTGTCGCCCGGTTTAGTTCAGATTTGAACTTACGACTTTCGTTGACCGGTAGCTGCTCTACCAACTTGAACTTCCGGGACATAATTTGTGTAGTCAACTTTTTTCTATTATAATTGCAATTAAGTTGCTAAAATATCTTATAAAGTATTTTAGGAGTATTTGTGCTGTAAACTATCGTAACTTCATAAAATATGTTTTTCATACGCCTCGAACAAATTAACCATCATAAGTTTAATATCTTATTTAATGTGTAATTTCACTTCTTTTTGTTTCGGTGCAATTCTTACATTACAATAATTCTCAGTTCTCTCGTTCTTGCTGATGATGCATTTAATACGATTCCAGCGTTTTTATTGTTTATTGCTTATTATGTATTATATCAACTTTCGCTGTCTTACATAATGTTCCTATAACAAACGCAGTTTAATTATGAGCACACGAGCGTACATTAATGTTCACGACCTGACCACCAGCATTATACCAATTTGTCTGATAATATCGGGCTACGTTGTGTGTGTTACCTAATCCATTGTGATGTCGTCCAGCGCAATTGGTTTTAAGAATGTCATGTCATACCGCTCAAATTACAGCGTTGGATGGGCTGTTGTGCATCCATAGGGGTTATGTATGGTTCTGCCAATCTGAACAGAATTGCCAGATTGCCTCAGCTGAATAACCATTTTTTTTTTTCAATCTTCCGGTTCAGATTCTCCTGAACTTTTATTAAAGCTAACAAACAATATGTACAAGTTTAATGTCATGCCAAATGATGCTGTTATACACTTTCGGTGTAATTTGCTCGTTAGCACTGATTTATTGATCGTTTTTACCACGGTTGACGTATCGGAGAAAGTGAAGTTATCGGTACCCATAGTTCACGATACGAACGTCGTCAATCACAGTTTAACGACCTGACCACTGGTCACACATTAGGGATTTGTCGGCTTTATTTAACTCATAATGCATCTCTATTCGTGTATGTTATTTTCTGCCGACGAAAGAACTCTATTATATAATATTTTTACCAGAATCGTTAATTAAAATATAGCCTACCGACTGTAGACTTTCGTACCAGATTGGACTTAAAGTTTGTCACGTACAAATCTCGCACGTCTCCGGATTTTAATCGGCGAAAGTAGCCGAGTGGCGTTCAGACGTGCGCAGGATGTGATGTGATCTATACCGAGTACCTATCTAATCTGCGATACATTTTAATTTGTCAGCTCTATGCTCTCAACCATCTTTAGCGACGATGTTGAAATCGATTTGCAGAGTAGACTTGTGGCAAATTGCCGTGAATCCGTGATTTTGTCAGCCCTTTACAATACTCATATAACCTTAAGCTACTTTTAGTTCAATATTAATGAAATATAAAGTTGTCTGATGTCATCATCACCAGCCTATGTCAGTCGATTGCTAGACACAGGCCTATCCAAAAGGAGGCTTTCCCGTAATTGTCGCGCTTAAACTTGAGAAAACGCTGCCTTCCGTCTCCTTCTGCTAGGTCTCCTTTAGTCGCCTCTTTCGATATCCATAGAATTTTATACTGTCTGATATACAGACAGGTCAACCTACCCAAAAAGTTAAAGGTCACATTGAATTGATTTTGAACTTTAAGTCCAAGAAGTAGATATCAATATCAATTGAGAAAATTTTGCGTTTAGTGGTAGGTTGAAAAAAGTTGTTTCGTACAACTACAAGCTGAATTTTAGCAATAAACATAATTTAATTAGTGTGTTTTTGAACTTTCATTCATTTAAGTGAAAATGAATGATTATTTTGTTATCTTTCGTTGGGTTTTGGGCATTAACTCAAATTTTTAAAACGCATCCTGTATCACCCCATAAATGTTGAATTATTTTAGAATCCTCATTCAGAGATAGCAAGCAACATAAGCACTTGATAATACCATAACTATATGTTAATAAACTTGAATGTGAAATTAAATGCCAATTATGAAAGTCAATGCCAAAGGCCGGTTCTCGCAACTTTGTAAAAACCGAATATATTATTTTTAATACTTTCCTTTTTTGTTCAGGTTTCTAATTAAGTAAAATGTTTTAATTTTTTCCTTTTTTTTCCTTTTTTATACCTTTTAATAAAAAAAGTATATTGATGCAGTAAATATACATTAAAATTTGCCTTTTCAACTCAGCAATAAAACCAAAGCTTGAATACTTTTTTTTAAATACATAGTGTATGATTTCAAAATGATCTACTTTATCTAGGTTACGTTTTAATTACTTTTTTCATATTATCTTCGGTTATTCAACTTATATTGCGAATCTATGTGCTGTTAGAGTCATTACCACATTTATACAATTGAACATTGTCAGTTCCTATTGCGAAAGTAGATCACAATAAATTGGTTTTCGTCATATCGATCTGCAAACAAACGCCGAACTTGACAGCGTCATGTTATGTAGTGATATAATTTTTGTCATAGACCACACAAACTACCTACACCTTCTCCGCTAAATGCAAGTTTTCTTGTATCTGCAACACTGCTTATTTCTGAGTAATAAATAAATAATAATAACCAAATTATGCTGGCAGACCGCATTTCGTATTTTCAACCCATTCTTTAACCTTATGAAACTGTAGTTTCGGCGCTGCTTTAGCTAATTTCAATCGTACTACTAAATTTACCAATCTACACTGATACGAGAACACATCCTGAGGCTAATGATTTTTTAATTTCTTCTCAATATATTTTTACACTGTCACACTATTAGTTTTTTCGAAAGATGTGAAGATCATACAAAGAAGTGTCACGTGTTTAGTTTCTATTAATGGTAAGTGGGCGTGGAATGTACCAAATCTCATGAGTGTTGAGACCACCATAAAAATTATTTAACTACATTGTTTATTAACCTAATGGGCATGACACTGAAAATGTTGAATTTTCCGATGAACTTAACCTACATTATTAACATTTAACTAAATTGGAATGCATATTATTAATTTTTTTATTTTATTTAATGAGAAAATTTATTTTATTATCATAATAAAACACTATAAACTAGTATAAACCGACCAAATCTGGGCCGGAAGACTTTGCTGGAATACCTAGTTCTCAAATTATTTTTGGATAATTTTATTACAACCACCAAATACGACTGGCTTTTTTTACATTGACATACGTTACCTGGGGTCATCCAGGACCAGGCGTGGCCCGCATACGTCATCCAATTACTCTCGCTTCTTTCATCGCACTCATAAGCGGGTCAACGTGTCACTTTCATCGTCCGCTGGTAACTATACATACATGTTATACATATTCGTTCACTAACCACAGAATATTGAATAGGTAACATTGTTGTCATTGATGTTTTGGTACTGCGTAATGCGAAAAGAATATGACGGTTGAAACTAATGGCGTGTCTCGAGAACCATCTCTACCGAATTTGATAGATGATTTTGCCTTTATATGCAGCCACGGTGGAGTCACACAAAAGCCATAAACTTAACACACTACTACGCGAGTCCATACCTTTGTGTTACCTTCGCACAAAGGCAGTCGTAGAATTTTTATAATTAAAAGTAACAAAGCGTTTGTGTTACAACATACTTCAAAATTTACTAAGGATTACAATTACCTGTTAAGTAATAAACAAATCGTGGTTAATTCTTTGGTCAAATAAAGAAAAAGTTATGACTTGGTGATGTTATTTGCGATCTTTATGTTCCAACTTGCAACATCGGCAGTTTGGCACCAAAACAAATAAACAGATTTAAAAACGAAACGTTATTATAATATTCGTTTCGTTGAAACTTTTATCACTTGATGAGCGAAAGAACCCGTTTGCTTAATCACGTTATATGACGAGTTCACAAAACTTTCTTCATAAGTGCATTGTCGAATTTCACTTTGTAACGCGTGTCTTTTTATACAATAGCCAAATTAGTGCGTCTCAGCCACTATTGTTTTTGCGTGTGACAGTTTGATCACATCTGTATTCATTGTGGTCGAGTACCCCTAATAAACTATTACTAAGCTCAAGTAACTTTAGATAATTCGATTTACTTACTCTACGACAAATATTCTGGGTATTCTAATGACAGCACGAAACAGAAAATGACACATAAATCAACCGAACACAAGGATAGAACCGATATTGTCTTCCACGCTTAAAAATCTTTATTACTCTTCATCCCACGTTTTAGCGAAGGTTCTTCGTTGAAAGAAAAACGCAATGCGGTAGTAGATAATAATGACACCTACAGTCAATTTAAGGCTTAGTATTACTACTAGCGCTCCGCGACTTCGTTCGGGTTTTTTTTTTCGATTATCGTGTTCTCAAGCAAATTGCGTTCCCCTTTTTATCGTGCTCCTTAAAGATACCTACTTAAAATTTTGGAAAGGTATGTTTATTTATACCTTATTAATTAATTACTGATTATAGGGATTTATAACCAACGTAAAATACATATGGGTATCTATATACTTTACAGGGTATCATATTATCTCCAAAGAAATTTTTGATTATCGATATTCATATTCATTCATTTTCATTGTTTTAATCACTCATAACAAAATTAGAACGGCTACAAACTCTTAGGTACAAGAGATGGTAAAAGTAATTACATTATGACCTCAACGAGGTTTTCGTGAATTATAAATCAAATGAAAATAAATGTCAACTAGGTAATTAAATCACATTAATATTACAATCAAATTAAAAATCATGTAAGTACGAAGTAAGTCACTATGTAGTACAAAAGTCCAATGTCAAATAAAATTAAAGGATGTAAAATAAAAAATAATGATTTCAAATGCTATTCAATAATGTCAAGAAAATAAAATAATAATTAAGTAAAAATTGTCAAAAGATGTCAAAATGTACATTTATATTCAATTATAATTTATCATTAAAATATTCATACATACATACTAACTTCCATCCTCCTTTTCACCCCTTTGAAGTGTATTTTTCGGATAAAAACTTCACATCCTGTAGTTCTCCTTTCAGGGCGACCAACCAACCAACTTATCAAATTCAAAAGTCTATTGTTTTAACAGTTCATTGGTAATAAACATATAAATCATTGCTCTAATGTTTGTATAGAATTGTATCTGAGCTCTCTGGTATTACTACTCGTACTGGGCTGAAATGGTTGTAAAAAGTGGGTTTTCGGAAGTTTCCGCGGGACTATCTAACTAATACAACAATAAGTATTTAATAATAGGTTGTGAACCAGTATATATCTCAATTCATTGTTACTTGTGTGCCAATAATAACCGTCTCAAAGCCGGTCTTTATGAACATGAGACAAATTCAGAGTTTTCGTAATCCTGCTCATTATACTCATTATATTGTTCTTGGATACAAAATGCCAAGAATACAGATGTAATTGCAAAGCAGTACTTATGTATGTCAATGCTAATACCAACTCGCGAACTCCCACTCAACAGCTAAGGTCGGGCTTAGGTGTAATGCTTGAAAGCACTGACAAGAGTGATTTATTTGCATCCTTCTCTAAGAATAAATGCGTGGGCAGTAACATGATTGTTTGATGAAAGTCATCCGAAAGTTTATGGACATATACAACAAAGTCTAGTACACAATAACTCGCATTACGCAATTAGTAAGAAAATAATCGGGGGGTTATAATATGTTGTTTCTAATTCGAATCAAAATCAGTTATTTACGTGATTTATATCGCGACCTGTGTTGTTACCGTTTTATGCGTATATGTATAACGTTGTATATACCGGTATATGTAATAGTACATATATCAATATATTTTTTCTGTTTGCTTTCTCTTACAATATAACTTTGTAACATCCTTTATTAGAAAATGTAATTAATTCTTGATGAATTAATGTTTAAGAGGAAATCGTAATTTCGCTCTGATTAAAGTCATAATTCTAACAGTTTTATCCTTTTAGAAAGTGATGTGTTTAAAAGTCGCTGTCATTTCACTTCAGCTTTCACGATATTGTTATATTATTGACGCCCCATGAGATTCCCATAAAAACAGGGAAAGTATGCAATCGACGTCGTCGGTAAAGACGGAGGCCACGCCGCCGGGCACCGTCACGCCCATCCTACGCTAACATGGAACGAAAGAAAGTGAAATTTTGTCGAGCCAATTGTTCGATTCGTGTTCTTCTTTTCGGGGAAGCGGTTTAGGTGACATTGAAGAATGTCATGTTATAAATATTTACATTATATAAATGTTTTACGTGTATCTTATGAGGGCAGAAATTGCTCCTTCACGCTTGACCGCGTGTTCTGCCCTCGCTTAGAGGCTCCTGCGGCGATCGTACGTGCTCTAATAAAAACGTCATTGTACCGACCACTGCTACACCCGTAATTTATACAAGGAAGTAATTATAGCCTTCAATCAAAGTTTTCTGACCCCAAGATAATAAAATAGGTGGTAGTATTGAAATGTATGATTACTAAAGATGTTTTATACAATTTTGAATGCAATAAAAACGAGTTAAAATAGAATGGTGCTCAAAATAAAAGTGTTTTCTACCCAAAAACTACAATGTATCAGAGAAAGTTCATTTCATATATTGCTAGCCATAAATTAAAAGATTTTAAATACCTATTGTATTAGAGCCAAAATGTATATTGTGTCGTAGGTGGTAACGTCGCCGGCAGGCACGGATCGACATAACTTACAATTCACAATGCCATCTGATAAATTGACGCCGGTTATTGCTTTCTTCGGGGATAGATGGATATACATATTTGATAGCGGAAACATCAATTCTTCAAGGACGACTTTATGATATTCGTAATGTTGCGCCATTATTTTGAACCTAAGTTAACTAGATTTAACCGAAGTTAAAGCTTAAATAGATAACGTGTCATTCATATTTTTACTAAAATCTAACGGATCAATTGGAATAAAAAGTTTGCCATCAACATATTTAATGCATGTATTAAAATTGTACCAAAAAATAAGTTAAAATTCATCTAAATAAATACATAGTAGGTACTTAAAACCAAATGTTAATTTTCGACAAAAAATACAAAATTACGGATTTAACTCGCATTTCTTAGGGTTTACGCATTACCTGTGACCCACAAACGCTGTAATATGTTCGAAAACGTCTATTGTAATAGTAAAACCCAAATAAACGCCATTTATATCCGTTATTATATCTTTCATTTCAACAAGACGAAAGTAAAAAATTGCTTGCTATTATTTACTTTAGAGAACGTATCAATGATTAGATTAGGTCAAACCAAAATCAAAGAAAATATTTTCAAAAACTTTTTCTTGAATATTTTGGTACACATTTTGTGGTATACTATAAAATGTTCCAATCATCGTACAGTGCTTTTCAACAACAGCCGCCGCATCGTTTAATAGAAAAGTAGGTGGCTAAGCCCAATACCTATATTGGCTACATGCGGTGAACAATAAAAGGGTAATTACACGAATTGTAATTATAAAAAACAGTACGCGATGGAAGATATCATAGCAAACTTACAACGTTATGTAATTAAAAGTTAGAACGGTTAAGCCTGAAACATTAAATTTCGTTAGAGGAGCACACCATGAATTTTTAAGTCGGTTTAGCAGACCTTCCTCTGCATCATTGATGTCTGTAAATAACACTGACAGAATGAATATCTTTAAATCCGGAGCTGAATACTAATCGGTTTTTTTTTTCAAATGTCGATGATAATTATTATTATTTTTAATATGTGAAGATTAGAATTGTTAAAATTA
This sequence comes from Anania crocealis, assembly GCA_949315895.1. Taxonomy (NCBI): domain Eukaryota; kingdom Metazoa; phylum Arthropoda; class Insecta; order Lepidoptera; family Crambidae; genus Anania; species Anania crocealis. The sequence continues at coordinate 9,331,738 of OX438856.1, forward strand.
TTGTAAAAAAATATATTGTGAAAATATGTGATCACTGAAATATTTCACGCATTATTTATGTTAGCAATTGGCTCATAATGACCGAGGTTTTCGGTCCGCTTCGCGTAACAAGTGCAAATGCAATTATCCGAAACTGGAGCATAACGTCGTTCTAATGTCCGCGGTGGATTAACTGCCATCAACTATCCAATGCCCAAAAACAAAAGATTAACTCTGTTAGACTTTCGAGATTTACTACGTGAAGGTTAGCTGTAAGAGTTATGGGTTATAAACAGTTGATATATTTAATTTCTTGTAAATATAAGGCATCTCTGCATGCGTCAAATATACTTTAACAATGAGTAGGTAATTATTATTTTACTCAAGCCCTCGTGATAATGTCTTCACGACATTGGTTGTAAGAATGATCACCATACACATTTCTCGGTCTTGCTTAAAGCGACTTGCCGATGGTGTACGGGGCCTGAGTTACTTGCGTCGGTTGAATAATTCATTTTATGTGTTATTTAACGTCGCCATGCCATGTTAATATCTCATCAAGTTGCTCCATCTTAGATGTTGCATATTCAAACCGTAGAGATTTTCGGTTCCGTATAATCACTTTTTAACGTTTATTACTTCTGATCTGTTTTGAAATATTTCAATGCAATTCTGCATCTGTGTCAATATTTATAATGTATTGTGATTATTGCCAATTGATGGATGGATGTTTGGTGCATTTTATCTAATCAATTGATATATCAATGGAACCTTTAAACCTTTAGAACCTTTTCTTAACACATACCTTACACACACATTACACATACTGCTGTTTTTGGTGGTTTCAATTTTATCACAAATAATCGAATTTATGTATGTATTTCATTCTTGTTCATTATTATAAATATTTTTAATATTACACTCCTTTAACACATACCTTACACACACATTACACATACTTCTGTTTTTGGTGTTTACAATTTTAATTTGATGTTTTTCTTAATTTTTTTTTAATGTATCTGCGCAACCTCTGGGTGACGGCTGAAAATCAGTGTTTCCGCCTTCGGGTGGAAACTTATGCTGAGCCTTGACCCATGTTTGCTGCTGCTACAAATTTCTGCTTTAATTATTGTGTTTGTACTGTTTGTATAATATTTTGGTGTACTTACCTGTGCTTTATGTTAATTGTGTTTACTGTAGCAAAATAAACGATTTCTTATTCTTATTCTTTAGTTTTTTTTTTCTTAAGCTACTAGTTGCAAAAAATATCTGCGTTGTGTAGATGAAATAGTATTCTCATTCACATTACGCAAACAGAGAAGCATAACATCATGATTCGAATCCGACAAAAGATGCGCTACTTTAGTTCGGTGGCTGTGCTCATTATTTTTTTTACAAATTGCACAACGTATGATTGTTGATGACATAACCTTCTGCTTGACGGAATAATTGCTGTATTCTTGGATATCGTGAAATAAAACAACTGTAATGTTGATTAATAGTCGCCACGCCTACATCGCACTATTCATCATCGATTCGGCTATCGTATCAGACAAACCGCGGAGGTGTTACAACCGTAAGGGGCCAAACTTAGTAAACGACACGTTACGTAGCCATCAGTCAATCAAACCCGCGAAGTGATGAAAGGTTTATGGATCTAAACAATTTGCTTTATCACTCTCCTTTATATGAAATGTGTTACAGAGTAGCATTATTATATCTTTACAAAAGTAGTTCTGACATTCTTTGACGGTCTGGATATTGCAACAGACGTTCGCAGTATAATAGTCGATTTGTCAATAAGGAACCGTACCGGTAGCAAATTTCTCAAAATAATTATTGTTGTTGAAAGTCGTAACTTTAAACGTAGCATAGATAAATTCAGTTTGCTTAACCGAGGTTAAAAGCTGCTGCGCATTTTATTACCCCGCTTCCTGCCTTCCAGCATTTAAAGGGCTATGCGGTCTGTTCCTCATTAATAAACAATGTCGTGCATCTAAGGCCCGATTCCAAGGATCATTTAAAATGATACCAATAATGCTAAATTTTAATAAACTTTGTAAAAATATTAAGTCTCTCGTTCTTTCAGGATATTCGGTGCGTTTACGAATTATCAAGAGAATTTGAATGCCAAGTCGTGACTCGTGTCTGTTTACTTCCTAACCGGCAGATTAATAACTCTAAGCACTGGAGTTCCCTGCTTCAATTTGGTGACGTCACGATGTATTTATTCTAAGATGAGATGCCAGGCGAGATTTCCTATTGTCTAATAAAGTGTTTATGTTGCGACACTCTCACGGTCGGCGATGTCGTCGTGACGATAGGATGTTTGCAATTTTGCATTGCAAATAATATATCGTGAACAGCATGTCGTTAGATGTCATTTACACTAGTTTATGTAACACCACAGAAATCCAGGTGCGGTAAAAACAATTCCAGGCCCTGAAAAGCAAAATATAATTTGCGACTCTTTGGAATAAGTACCGAAACACACTGATTTAAACTTTCATGGTCACTATTACAAAGTTTAGGTAGATTTAGGGTCTAAACCTTGTACCTTGTTCAGTTCTGCCGAAATATCGAAAACGCATAAAAACAAGGTAAACGGTATAAAACCGAGTCAATTAAGAGGAAACACAAGGGCTGTTTTTCCATACAAACGTAGTCCCCTGTTTCCTCCCTGGATAACGCCAGTAGAGCAATATTTTTTATTACAAAAATCTATGGCCACTATTAGCATGTTACTATGTTTTCTGTTTTTTCATAAATTAATTAATATAAGAGATATGAGCCCCCAAAAATCGAAAAAATTCGCCAGATTTTCCGCTGTGTTCAAACATCCAGAAAACAAATTTAGCTAAATTTTAGAAAAAAAGCAAAACATACGAATACTGCTAAAGCCTTTCTTTAATTTTTAATGATAAAAGTATTTAAATCGGTCTAGTTTTGGAAAAGTAATCCGGGGACTATGAAACGTTGATTTGGTGTGTTTTTAGTAGGTATTTTCGGTCCAAGAAGCAGTTGTCTCTATCACACTTTGCGGCAAAGGCGTTTGGCACTGCGTGACAGCAATAGATTTTACAAATACCTATTTTTCAATTTTCTCGTCCGTATTGTTTCCTCTTAAGTATCGCAACTTTTATAGGGCGGAGTAATCTAATTGAGTGAATTGTTAATAGCGTATGATCGTTTGGATGCAAGTAAACATGTTATCTGCAAACAAATCAAGTTTATTACCTAATATAGCTTTTGATTGCGTTTTCGTTTTCGTAAGTTTCGTGACAATACGATCTTAGTATTTAGAGTCAATATCAAGACTGATTAGGCCTTGGTATTTTAACCAACGAAAAAGAAGCGGTTCTCAATTCGAAAAGTTTGTTTTTGTTTACAAAACCACTCCAAATTTTTTTGTTTGATGCGTCATAAAGGTACCTATTCCTTTTTTTTTTAATGTCGATGCTGTACAAAGAATCACCGACAGTCATCATCGATTAGTGGCCTATCTTGCTATTTATCGGTAAATTTTTTTGTTTAAAAAGTTTTCTTTTTCACAAAACTTTGCTTGTCTACCACCTTAACAGATAAATGTTTGTATTATTTGTATGTAAATTACAAAGAACCCTGTGTGTTGACCACGCTTGAAACTGTTTGTCTTAAATCTATCCAATTCTGGACCCCAATTCCGCTAATTTACAAATGGCTCAATAGAATCGCAATTGCATCTCAATTGTATATTTTGACACATTTATTATGGTAGTAATGTCAATGACATGTTTGACAATGACATGTAGGTACCTACATAAATAATTCTGCTCACTGCCACAATTACGATGGTAATACCTTTGGGTAAACACTTTGACGTTGTAACTTGCGTTCATGATACACTTCGGTTTGATTGAATTTCAATTGCTTCGATGCCGTTCTATCGGCTACTTCGGTATCTTAGGACGCAAACATACTTTGAAGATTCGACGACTGAATGACAGAAGTAAATAGGTTTTACCTATTTACTACATTTAAAAAATCCGAACAAAGAAGCCATCAACTTTAAGTCGATGCATGATAAGTATAATTATAACTTGGTGAATTACTGCTTCAAAAAACTAATAAAACCTTGTAAAACTATAAATAAATGATTAAGATTTATATATATAATTGTGGTTATGAAACCCCATTTATCTTTCTTTGTCGGTATACTCTTAGCTTCATGAATATATCTATAACGCATGTAAAAGATTTGCTTCACAACTTTTGTTATTCATATAATTTATGCATTAATTATTTAAGGTATTTGATTATTGTTTGGTTGGCATCGTATTTCAAGTTAAATCCGTATTCTGGTTATGCACATTTCATGCTCCGTTCGCAGTTTGTCATATTCATACTTAAATTTTGTTTTATAATGCCAGTCCCATAGGTTAATTCAGATATAGGTATAAAACATAAATAACTAAGACTGCGCTCGTGGATTGATAACTATGAAGAGAGAGTCTAATATATTTTTTTATCAGTATGTTTGAGATTAGCTTTAAACGACACCACTAAATTATTCTTGCGAACGTGCTCGCAGTCATGCAACGAACTGTTATATATGAAAAACCCTTAGTGAAACTAATGAAGAAGTGCTTCATCAGCACTTCTCCCTCAGGACTGAGCCTAGTCGTGTTAGAGCCCTACCTCAGTTCACTCTCAACCGCCGCGCTGGAAACTCGCCTTTCCCATACCTCATAATTATTGTCGCAGAACTAAATTACTTCCAACAAATTGTGAACTTTTAAAATTCAATTTTAATATAAATTCTAGTGAATTTAAATTTTGTTTTTTTTAAAATCTCATCCGCCTAGTTTCGGATAACATTGGTGGCAGCGGTGGGATTGTGAAAAGTGAATAATCCACGGAAACGTCTCCGTAACCATAAAACTGCAATTTTGAGAACTAAATCCAGTGTGTCCAGTGTATAATCCATATCACCGTTAGCACGCAAAACATCAATACTACATCCTCTACATCATCAAGAACTGGCGATCCCGCGGCCCCTATATCCTCCGATCCTGGTGAACTCCACTGTCAACACCGGCATCACTGTTTCATCATCACCCGTGACTGACGTCCAGGTGTCTTCGAGCTCTCTCCGTATCCTGCCAGGTGTTCCAGTGCCTCTCTGCATCCATAATGACATCGACGATCCTGTGAGTCTTTTCCATATCAGTAATATCAAGTGAAAATTTTGAAAAGTGTGAAAACCTAAATTATAAAGTGAAAAGTTAAGTGAAAATCCTTCAACTTCGTTGCGCTGAAAAAACCTTAAAAGACTTTCATAAAACGTTTTACAATATTCTATGTCCAATAATTATTTTGTTTAACATAATTCTATTAATAGATTTCTTATTGTTCATATTGTGTTCAGTCTGAGACCAGTGTCGTTATCGCCCCGCATACTTCGCGGAATCCGTCCGCCGAGCGCCTTATCTTTGTTTAGACTATCCTCATACTCGTAAAGGAATACTTTTACAATGTCCAAAGACGTTAAGGATGAATCTGCCGTGACAGGCCCCAGTGTAATTCAACCTAGTGCTCCCGGCCCACACACCCGGTCGCAAACCGCAATCACTCATACCTCAAGTAATGAAATAGATTTAAACATTCTTTGTAAATTCATTAATAGATTTGACGGCAATCGGGAAAAGTTATGCCCATTCTTAAATAATTGCAAGAATGCAATAAGCCTTGCATCTGCCCAACAACAAGATATACTTTTAAAATATATCCTTAGCCAACTCGAGGGACGCGCTGAAAGCGCATGCTCAATTAAACTGTTCGACAAATGGGACCAATTAGAATCATTTCTAAAATCTCAGTTCGGGGAAAGAAAACACTACTCGGCACTGCTCTCAGAACTACAAGACTGTCGCCAAGGCAACAACGAAAGCGTTCACGAGTTCGCACTTCGAATTGAATCGTGTTTATCAAAACTTTTGACTGAAATTAACGTGACCATACCCACAAAAAAGAAAGGGGAATTGGCAGGCCGTGTCGCCGCGATGCAGGACCTGGCCACCCACACTTTCGTTGTTGGCTTAACCTCTCGACTTTCCACCGTGGTCAGATGTCGAGACCCGGAAACTCTCAACGACGCCATCAATTTCGCAGTTTCAGAAGAAAAATTGCAACAAACCACTAACTCAAAACAAAACCTTACTCAGGGACCCAATAATTATCAAAGGCGTCCTTCTCAAGCTAAACCACAGCAAAGTCAAACTTTTCCAAATACCACATACCGCACAAATGATAACAACGCGTCGTCATCCAATGCTCCGGTGTGCCGATACTGTAAAACAATAGGGCACACTATCGACAACTGCCGTAAGCGGGAGTATAATAATAGCCGTCGATTTTCAACACCAAGCACGAATCGTTTTCCAAATTCTCAACAGCAGAATCAGCCCCAATATTCCCAACCACGACGCGTTCAATTTATTGAACATAATAATCGCGACAAATATTCACCCGAAGAACAAGAGGAGTATCAAGAAAAACATTATTTAAACTCCTAATGGACTCCCGGCGGTGTCCCGTGAGTCCACCATCTAAATTTACTAAATCGCTTCCAAATCCAAAGACACCCACAGTATCCACTGATTCCACTGTATCTGCAGCACCCACTGCATCCACTGTATCCACTGTTTCCGCTGTATCCACTGTATCCACTATATCCACTGTATCCACTGAATCCGCTGTATCCATTGCAAAAGCAAATCCAAAACATATTAAACCAATTTCAAAATCCGCCGTTGTGCTTAACTCCAAATCCGTAAATCATTCTAACTCAAGATTCGCCGATCCCTCTATCTCTTATGCATCCATCGTCTCTGGTGCCAGCTCATCTCCCAATTGTAAAGAACCAACTGCAATATCCGAAACTTCTCTTTCTCGTACCATCCCTGTAAAAGAAAAAAATATTAGTGTCTACAATATTACAACAAACCCGTCAAGAAAATACTTACCGTATATTGAAGTCCAAACCTCCGTCTCAACGAAACCACTCACCCTATTAGTAGATAGTGGTGCATCCATCAGCCTCGTGAAAAAATGTTCCGTCGAAAACATGCCTGAAATATCACAAGAACCCATTACATTCAATGGAATTGGTACAACAAACAATTTAATGAAAACTTTGGGTCATATTCCTATCACATTTAATACACTAGCACATAAATTCCACGTAGCCTCTGACTTAGAATTCCCATATGACGGAATCATCGGTAATGATTTCCTTTCTAGCTCTCGTAGCAATATTGATTTTAAAAAGGAGACACTGACAGTCAACAATATCGAACTTACTCTTAAATTCAACGAACCAGTTTATACGATTCTACCACGCACCGAAACCATAATCGAATGCACAGTACAAAACCCCGAATTACAAGAAGGCCTCATCATTGATCAACATCCAATTAGATCGCTCCTCATAGCAAACTGCATAGTTCGAGTGAAACCAAACTCTAGAATCAACGTGACTGTAGTGAACACCTCTGAATCTCCGATAAAAGTCAATTCTAATCTTAAATTAAAACTTCTTCCCCTGAAACAATCAGAATGTCATAAAATCTTTTACACGCGAGAATCTGACGATCTCCTATTAAATGTGAAAAGCAGGACCGAAGAAGTCCTTGACCTTTTAAGAGTCTCTCATCTTAATGGCGAAGAAACTGACGCCTTATATGACCTTTGTTCAACATATTCAGATGTATTCCATCTTCCCAATGACAAACTTACAAACACTGATATTTTAGAATGCGAAATCCCAACATCATCTTCTGTGCCAATTAGTACAAAATCATATCGATTTCCTGATATACATAAAAGAGAAGTTGAAACTCAAATAAATAAGATGCTCGATGACGGAATCATCAAACCTTCTACCTCTCCGTGGTCCTCCCCGATATGGATAGTTCCAAAGAAAATGGATGCCTCTGGTCAACGAAAGTGGCGACTGGTAATTGATTACCGTAAGCTGAACGACATCACTATTGGAGACTCTTATCCTATTCCAAATATTTCTGAAATTTTAGACCAATTAGGCAAAAGTAAATACTTTACCACGCTCGATCTTGCCTCTGGTTTCCACCAAATAAAAATGTCAGAAAAGGACGCATCCAAAACCGCATTTTCTGTGCCACAAGGACATTTTGAATACACACGAATGCCCTTTGGACTTAAAAATGCTCCGTCCACTTTTCAGAGACTAATGAATATAGCCCTGTCGGGACTACAAGGCATTCAATGCTTTGTTTATCTCGATGATATCGTTATTTATTCATACGATTTAACTACCCATGTGCAAAAGCTTACCAATGTCTTCGACAGACTGAGACATTGTAATCTTAAACTCCAGCCAGATAAGTGCGAATTTCTTCGCAAAGAAGTATCTTATCTCGGTCATATCATCACAGATAGTGGTGTGAGACCTAATCCAGAAAAAACCAAAGCTGTTCAAGAATTTCCTCAACCTAAATGTCCCAAAGATATCAAATCTTTCATGGGGTTAGTCTCCTATTACCGCCGTTTCATCCCAAATCTATCAAAAATTGCTAAACCCCTTACTAACCTTCTCAAGAAAGATGTTCTATTCAACTGGCAAAATGAACAGCAACTAGCCTTCGAAACTCTGAAAAATTGTCTTGCTACTGCTCCAGTTCTAGCATATCCCGATTTTACCAAACCTTTTGTCTTAACCTGTGATGCATCAAATTTCGCTATCTCCGCCATCTTATCACAAGGACCTGTAGGAAATGATAGGCCAATTGCATTTGCTTCCAGAACCCTTAATAAAGCTGAATCCAACTATAGCGTAACGGAAAAAGAATGCTTGGCAATCCTCTTTGGTACCAAGGTCTTCAGGCCATACTTATACGGCCGTCGTTTCAAGATCGTGACCGATCATCGACCACTGAAGTGGCTTTTCAATTGCAAGGATCCCGGATCCAAACTCGTAAGGTGGAGACTAAAACTAGAAGAATTCGACTACGAAGTCGAGTATAAAAAAGGAAAAATCAACAGCAATGCTGACACATTGTCCCGTTTCCCAGTGAATCCAATCCAAACAGACAATGATCCTCAACCTTCTACATCTAAGATCCAAGACGATCCCGTTTCTACTCAAGCTCCTGATATCCCAACTGAGTCTGACATACCTCAAGATATCCTCGATGACCTCATAGACCTGGGTGGTTTTAACCTAAGCCCATCAGAAGTCCAAGGCGAAAACCTAAGTCCAACAAACCTACCAAATCTCTTAGATCCTCGCTCCGATTCCAATGAACCGCAACCCTCTAACTCCAATGAAGCTAGTATGACTCCTTCAATTTCCAATCAAGAATACAACGACTTTTTAAAAGCTTTTTCAAACAAAGACGAAACGTTTAACACTAATGTCTTAGAACATAACGAAAGTCTTCTTAAATCAAAATCCAAAGCCATACTAATTCCAACCTTAATCGATTTTGACGATTCGAATCCTTACCTTCAAGATGTTCTTTCCGCTGCTGAAGAATCTTCCATCTCCATTGATGAAGAACGTGAACTTAACTCTTTCCTTAAACTGGAAATAAAAGGAAAGAAATACTATCTCCTCTTCACAAAGGCGTACTATTTCGACGACTGCACATATCCAGAAATCTTTAAAACCCTCAAAGCCGCAAGAGATGATATCATTTTAACGGGTGACATAAACGACATCGCCATTTCCGACTTCAAAAATCTCTTTGAACAACATTCCTTTGTAAAAATATATGGAATGCTTTTATACTTATTTAATAACACCAACATAACAGTAAACATACATCACAATTCAATCATATACCCCGTACCGACCGAAATTGCCAAAATACTTAAAGAAAACCACGATATTCCTATTGCAGGCCATTTGGGCTCAAACAGAATGTACAATAGAGTAAAAGAGCGCTATTATTGGAAAAATATGCGCACCGATATTGAGAACTACGTAAAAAATTGTAAATTATGCCAATCCAATAAGGCTCTTCGGAAAATCAATAAATCCCCAATGCAAATTACTACTTCTTCTACTCGCCCTTTTGAAAGAATTAGTCTGGACATTGTCGGCCCTTTACCCGAAGCTGGAATTACAAAATTACGTTTCATACTAACCCTCCAAGATGATCTAACAAAATTCTCAATTGCTTACCCAATTTCCAACACCACTGCAGAAGAGACTTGCGAATGCCTTGTCCATTTCATATCAGTCTTTGGTATTCCAAAAACAATTCTCACAGACCAAGGTACAAATTTTACGGCTGATCTCTTCAAGCAGACATGTGAATTCCTAAAAATCAAACAAATCTGGTCCTCACCTTACCACCCTCAAACTCAAGGAGCTCTTGAGCGCAGTCACTCGACTCTGAAGGAATACTTAAAATCATTCGTCAATGAAAGTCAAACGGACTGGCATAAATACGTCTACACTGCAATGCTAACTTATAACAGTAGCGTCCATACAACTACCCAATTCACTCCATATGAGCTTCTTTTTGGTCACAAACCCTACATTCCCGACTCCGTATTCGAATCACGTTCTGATGTTACTTATCCCGAATATACTAAAATGTTGCAACATCGTTTAAAAGTTTCCCGCGAGAGAGCCTTACAAAACATCAACGCATCTAAAGAAAGGTCGAAGACCTACTACGATAAACACACACGTCACGAGACCTACAAAGTCGGAGAATATGTTTACCTTAAAAATCACGTACGGCTTCGAAAATCCCTTTCTCCACTTTGGAAAGGACCTTACAAAATTGTTAAGGTCCATAGCAATAACACGCTGTCCCTGCTTATTAACAGGCGTCACGTCAGACACCACTTTGATGAGGTTAAACCTGCTCATACAAATGAGTCCTCCGAGTGAAAATACACATTCACTTATTCTAAAATATTATTCTTTAATCTATTTACAATTTTAATTCTTTTACATTTTACAATTTTATACATCTATCATATACAAATCTTTTTAGAATCAAACTGTTTATTTTCAGAATATCTACACTGTGTTTTATTGTCGTCTCCGCGAGCAACGACAACCAATTTGTTGAACATATCGACAAAAGTCCTGGCATACTATTCGATCCTGTCGGCACACTGAGGATTGTTAACGACCAATTTCATATTGTTATCCCGGTAGACGTGTCCTCTATTCAACACCATCTTGAAAACATTTATGATGTATTTGGAACTGTTCGATATCACTGTCGCGAAAACGAAGAAATGGATATCCAACATTGCAATAATATGCTACAACCTTTGCAAGCTTTGTATAATGATATCCAACGAGATTTCAAAGCCATTTCTCATATTATTTCTAATTCATTTACCAAAAGATCTGCCTGGTTTGCTGGCATAGGAACAGTATTCAAACACATTTTCGGCACAATGGATGAAAATGATGCTGAAAATTACCATAATGCTATAGTGGCCCTGTATAATAATGACGAAAAACTATCAGAATCTCTTACAAGAACTATAATGGTTTCTCAATCTGCAATTTCTAATATAAATAATTCTTTACATGAAATTAATATGAATCAAGCGAAATTGAACGACGTCGTCAATGAATTGTCTCTGTCATTCAAAAATATATCAAATGTTATTAATGTTATATCATTTAAGTCAAAATTAATGTCTATATTAAATATCTTGCAATCTAATTTGCTTACACTATCTTTTAAAATTGAAGATTTGTTAAATGCTATTCTGTTTGTAAAAAGCAATACCGTACATCCGTCAATATTGACGCCATATCAAATGTATAAAGACATTGTAAATAATCTCAGGGTAATACCTAAACATTTGGATTTCCCTATAAGTTTAGAAATAAGTAATATTCATACCTTAATTAATGTAGCCGAACTTGTATGCTACTATTTAGACAATAAGCTTATATTCGTTGTAAAATTACCTTTAGTTAGTTTGTTAAGATATAACATTTATCGGAACATTCCTCTTCCAACACCTCACGTTAACAGCTCACCGGATTCTTTCGCCATGATCTTGCCTACCAAACAACTCCTTGCCTTAAGCACAGATAAATCTACCTACACTTACCTTAAAGACCTAACCAATTGTAAAAATATTCCTACAGAAACTTACCTTTGCGAAATAGCCGACATCCACACCGTCCTTGATAACCCATCTTGTGAAATTGAAATTATAACTAAAGCATTATCCTCGTTACCTGATAATTGTCCGTATAGATTTATTTTTGGTAACATTAATATCTGGCATAAACTTAATAATAATAAATGGGTATTTGTCCTATCAAAACCCACTAAACTAACTTTAGAATGCAAAGATTCTGTATCCGATACAATTATATCCGGTACAGGTGTACTTAACATCCCCTATGAATGCACGGCGTTTCATGGTAACGTAAGATTAGTTAGAAAAGTGTACCCTAAGATAAATGTTCCAAAAGTCTCTTCAGACTTTAATATAATTAGTGATAGTTGCTGTAATATTAGTAATTTTAATAAGGTCAAAATTAATTTACCTATTTCACAGTTAGACAATGTAAATCTGGATAATTTAAAACAATTTAAAACTGTTACCGATGAAGTTGTTAAAGATTTAAAAACAATAGAGTTTCCAACCAATTTTAACAATCATATTAGTTTTCCTATTATTAGTGTCATCTCTTTAATAACAATTTGTATTTTTATAATATTCCTAATCATTAAGAAAGGCAAGTTTTCTCGCAAATTTACTCCCCAAATTACAAATGAAATTAGCAAAACACCAGTAGACAAACGAAGCGAAATTGACATCCCTTTAGAAGATTTTCCCAAATTACGTATCGAATAATTACATGAAAACTCACATTCCGTGAGTTTCCTCTTAACGAGGGGGTTGTTATATATGAAAAACCCTTAGTGAAACTAATGAAGAAGTGCTTCATCAGCACTTCTCCCTCAGGACTGAGCCTAGTCGTGTTAGAGCCCTACCTCAGTTCACTCTCAACCGCCGCGCTGGAAACTCGCCTTTCCCATACCTCATAATTATTGTCGCAGAACTAAATTACTTCCAACAAATTGTGAACTTTTAAAATTCAATTTTAATATAAATTCTAGTGAATTTAAATTTTGTTTTTTTTAAAATCTCATCCGCCTAGTTTCGGATAACAGAACGTTTCTAAGCCGGTGCGATTCGATTATACGATATAGACAACATTTATTTATCTTCGCACATACCTCGTCAAATATGATAAACCCACCGGAGGACTAAAAAATCAGAATGCGTTTGAATTAATTCATGCATCGGGGGCGTTATGTATGCTACTGAACACTTCGCTTGCGTGTGAATACTTGGTGATTATTGGCTGCTATTGGAATTTCAAATTTAGAATTCAACCGTTCATTCTTCAGTATTATTAAAGGTTACAAGCACAAGTAATTAAGGCAAGATGCACGCGCTAAAAATAATTTGCAGCTTTCAAACTTACACCAGAGGCAGAGTTGTACCATACCAATAGTCGTTATATTTTTTTTATCGCGACCGGTTCGGCGACATTTGTTGACATTTACATTATGTTAACAAACTGGACGACTCACTTCGACTCTGGATGTAAAAAGAAAGTAGGTGTCGGTCGCTACGGCCTGTCATCATAGTTGTCTAATAGTCTCTACATCCATATTCTAATTATTTTATCAAAAAGTGTGTCACCACTTACTGAGATGATAATTTAATTAATTGATAGCCTTGGCTTTTTGCGGTCGCTTGTCAAGTTTAGCTATCGTTTAGCTTTTATTACTTCAAACAAAGTTCACTATACATAATATGTAACATAAATATTACTAAATAGAATACGAGCATAGTTCTAAATAATTTTGTTCATACATTTTTCTTCATACTATAAGGTTTCAGATAATCAAGACTCTACAAGTATATCCTAGTTACTTCTTCAAATATAAGCATCGACTCGATCCAACTTGGTTTTACTAAGACTGAGCTCAAAGCCTGGGCGGGCCGGGTTGATAACCCGCCCGCCTACGCTATACATAAATCGATTAAGGTAGCTCCCAGCTTTTAGACCGGGATTTAGCTTGGTAAAAGTAAAAACTATAACTTGTAATAATTGAGACATTTCAACTAAGTAGATTAAGTTGCATTAATAATTTCACGAACTATTTGCTTTTCATTCTCTTAAATACTTTTAGATAAAATAAAACTTTTTTTTTTTAAAGTGAAATTATGCCATAAATTTTTAGTCGGTACTTAATAATTGTCATGTTTTCTTGCTTTGCCCAGTAGAGCTTGAAATTCATTAATTTATTAGGCAATCTAAAATCACCAAAACAATTTGAAAGTCCATGCGTATTGAATTAATTTGTAGGCTAACTATTGTTATCGTAAAATAAAATATGAAACTGCGTAGATTCTGTCTCATCTCTCAGCCAGGGCTAACCCAGATTAGGTATAACCACTCCATTGACCTGATACTTAGGCTAACAGAAGCGTTGCTTGTTTATCTTAAGGAATACTCAAATCTAGTTCGAAGCCTAGATTTTTTGGCAGGCTAATATATAAATGTGACTAGTTCTTATCCTACCTTAAAATAATTTAAATTATGTTTATTGAATTTGATAAATTTAATTAAATTTAGGTTCGACGACTTCAAACCTCCCGAACAAGCCGAGTTCCGAAAAGGCTATAGTACCATAGACCACATTCATACGCTGCGGCAAGTTATACAGAAGACCGAAGAGTATAACTTGCCACTTTGCTTAGCGTTCGTGGACAATGAGAAAGCCTTTGATTCGATTGAGACCTGGGCAGTGCTGCAGTCTCTCCAAAGGTGCCAAATTGACTACAGGTACATCGAGGTACTAAAGTACTTATACCAAAACGCCACCATGTCGGTCCGATTACAGAACCAGAGCTCTAATCCGATCCAACTACAGCGAGGTGTGAGACAGGGAGACGTTATTTCTCCGAAACTGTTCACAGCTGCGTTGGAGGATATTTTCAAGCTTCTGGACTGGAAAGGACGCGGCATCAACATCAATGGCGAATACCTAAAACACCTGCGTTTTGCCGATGATGTAGTTCTTATGGCTGAGACCTTGGAAGACCTGAACATTATGCTCGAAGATCTCGGTAATGCTTCTCAAAGAGTGGGCCTTAGAATGAACATGGACAAGACGAAAATCATGTTAAATGCCCATGTTGCACCCTCTCCAGTTAGCGTTGGGAACATTGCACTCGAATTTGTTGACCTTGAATTTGTTGAAATTTGTTGAGGTAAGTCCAACTTCGAGAAAGAGATCTCTCGTCGAATCCAGCTCGGATGGGCAGCGTTCGGGAAGCTCCGGCATATATTCGCGTCCGAAATACCTCAGTGTATCAAGACGAAAGTCTTTGACCAGTGTGTGTTGCCAGTAATGACTTATGGGAGTGAGACGTGGTCGTTTACTATGGGTCTCATAAGAAGGCTCAAGATCACCCAGCGAGCAATGGAGAGAGCGATTCTTGGTATTTCCCTACTCGATCGAATCAGAAATGATGAGATCCGCAGGAGAACTAAAACAACCGACATCGCTCGAAGGATTGCATCGTTGAAGTGGCAGTGGGCGGGACACATAGCGCGGAGAACCGATGGCCGTTGGGGCGGAAAGGTTCTCGAATGGCGACCGCGTACCGGCCGACGTTCCGTGGGCAGGCCCCCTACAAGGTGGACCGACGATCTGATCAAGGTCGCGGGAAGCCGCTGGATGCGGACAGCACAGGACCGATCGTTGTGGAGATCCTTGGGGGAGACCTATGCCCAGCAGTGGGCGTCGTTCGGCTGATATGAATTAAATTTATATTGTTGCTGTTGTAATCTCTAATAATTTTATTAAAAAAAAATCTAATGTGAAATAATTAATAAGATTCTTACAATTAAGTAAGTGTGCCTTGTAGTTCCGACTTAGAATAGAAAAAACCTACTAAGTTACCTATTAGGTTAGGACTACCCTTATCGTTCTATAGGCGTCCTGAGAGGTGATTGAAGGCGTCTGCCAGAAGAAGAATGTCAGCTGCGTCTTCTTACCTAAGCTTATGGATTTTAAATAGATCATTAACTTGCCTATACTAAGCGTATCGATTTTGGCTTTGGCTTAGCTTATGACGGTAGGTAGTGTAAGTGTAAATCACTACTGTGTGAAAAATATGTACGTTACTTCTTCAAACGCTCTTTAATTATAATAAGACACTGATCTCATTGAGAGCAAGCTTTAGAGAAATCATGGCGAAATCTGTTATAAAACAATCGAAATAATTAGTAATGAATACTAATTATTAAATATCTGTTAAGATACTTTGCTCCTGCTAACATCCAGCGGATCTCTGCGACCTATACCAGTTTCCGGTGCGTGGGTGCCATCCAGAACTTTTCCGCCCCAGCGCCCATTAGGTCTTTTTGCTTATTTTGCTTTACGTATGTGGGTTATCTTGTTTCTCCTACGACTTCGGCCATCAGATCGGTTATTAAAGTTATGTATACCTACCGCCCACCGCCAGTGGTTTGAATACCGGGCTAAAATATCGCGGCCCCGGGTCGGTTTGTGATCACCAACCTACTATAATATGGTTTCTAAAATTAAAAGATGGAACCTTTTCCCTGCAGTGGGATTATATGCCGTTACTATGTGTACATGTATATTCTCTTACGTCTTATGTGCTGTCTCATATCAGGCAGGCCTATTTCAATGTAATGTCCGGTTGTTATAAGTATGGTCATAATTACTTGGCGCATGCCGTAATAACATTAATTTTTCCCTACTGTTTTAGACGGGCATAGGGAAAATGATATTTATAAACGATCAACTGTTTTCCTTGTAACCCCAAATATACAATGTCATCGTTTGCATACCACGCTTCGGTGGGATGCTGTAGAAAACATCGAATGTTCGTAACATCCGCGTTCGGATCGGACCGCGGTCGACATACAGATAGCGAAATTATGAGAATCGGCATTGCATATGCACGCCACCACTACACACGCAAACTGCATTACGTCTTTCTTGCTAATAAAATATAGTTTTTTCTCAATTAAGACAATAAAATAAAGCAGTTCGTAATCAATCAACACTAACCTACTATACCTACATACCGTCTTATTTGCTCAATTATTCAATAAATAATATAATAAACAGTTGTGGGAGGAGAATAAGTTCTTGTTTTATTCAAAAACAAACACTCAATACAAACCTTTTGGGGCAAAAAAGTAACCTTTCTAGGTGAAATGTCATTCCGGTTTAAATCATTTAAATTCAGCAGCTTGTTTTTAAAACTTTCTAGATTTCTTTTTGTGCACATCTTTGCATTACAAATAGTGGATAATGTAATTATGAATGAAATTGTTTTTAGAATTAAATCTAACATGATACTTAATTAACTGATAGCATTTTGTACATTGTATACAATCCTTGTTTCTGGATTATACAAAACAAGTCTTATTTTTAAAGTTTAAGGCATACCTACTTATGTATAAGGCCTTGCCTTGCTTGTTAAAATAGTTTTATATTCGCAAGTACTATAGGCCTTTAGTATATGTTATTTGACATTATAACAAGTTATGCACACATTGGCTGAACGAGTATTGTATCAATATAGTATGCAGCTGTCGACAGTTGACGTCAAATTGCATATAATTAATAATAGAAACATATTTTAAAAGAAATACTATTATAAAAGTAACTAGCGGACCCCGCGAACTTCGTATCGCCTCAGAATAGTATTTGATTTTGACCGAGCCTTATTTTTTTCCGGGCTGGAATAGATAGCAAATAAGCTACCTTTTAAGCTTATGTGCTATTCCAAGTATTCCAACCTTTTAAAAATCTATCTTCGTTGCCATCTATATCTGTTCTGACTGACTTATTGAATAATAAGTACCTATTCATTTAAACTTTCATATTTTTAACATTAGTAAGATTATGTTTGTACTGTTTTAAAAGACCACATTTTTAAAGCAATAGAGTGTCGTAGTCCTAAGTCGTATTAAAGTGTATTTTGTGATGTAAGTAGTATTTTTTAGCTGTGTTTACTTTCCAATCTCTATGTAAATGTTAAATATTCTTTTACCGATTTACAAAACGTAATCGTGCAAAACCGTGTATGACATTAGTTATTTCTTAGATTTTTGCATTACCCTATGCCTATTGTTATGGTTATACTTATCTTTCCTTATCAGTCGTACGTAGGGGTTATCGCATTGCAAATATTTGCGTACTTACCTTCTATTTCTCCGTCTTTATTTATATTAAGCTTTTTTAAATTTGTTTTCTTAGGAGTTAGTAAAAAAACAATTTTTAGCTAACAATTACAGTCTAAATATATAATTTATATATTTTCTGGCGACCACGAACTTTTTGATTCATCCTCGTTTCTACCTGGACAGAGTGCATTAAACTACAATCAATTCTCGTATGTACTCGTTGTATATAAGGAGGCACGTCTAGTCTTCGCAAAACGTGACGTGAGCCGGCCTTGGCGATCGGTCTACGTTCGGTCTACGTCGACGACACTCGGCGCCTACCCCCGTCTCTTTCCCACTCAATGACTGTGCTACTCGACCCGTCTCGAATTTCCACACGCAAGGTTCGAGGAAACTGACTCAGCTGAGTTCCATTACGCCTAGACCCATTCGGATATTGTACTTTATTCACAACCCATCACGACACCTTTCCGTACAGCAACTCGCGGTTGATATGGACTTCCAGCCACGATACCGTCACAATATAGTTCTTTCTCTTTTTTTCTCAGTCCCGCACAGCTGCCTCCAACCAGTATTGTAAAAGCGTTTGAGAGATACGGACTATCACGTTGTTTAATTCTCGCTGTGCCCGCTGTCGATTTTACCGAATTGTTTACGACGTAATCTATAACGAATTACCATATAAAATTATAGTTTCGATTTGTGCGCGTGCATACGGCTACAACTGCATTGTACGCATTCGACACGCGTACATTTTTCTCGTTTTCCGTGCTAGAAACTAAGCATACCGATTTGCAAACGTCGCTATTGTTTCTAAAACATTTGGTTTGTCGTCATGTCACCCGAAGAAACAGTGCAGTGACTGTATCGATATGTAAAGTTGGGAGCGGTAACAATTGAGTGAGTGCGTGTATCGGATACGGCCTAGTGAGTCGGGCCCCTATCTCGAGTGTCCTTAGTGTTGAGTTGCAGCTTGCGGTAAAATTACAATCGGGCAGTGACTGATGGAGGATTGTGTGAGGGTGCAGCTAGGCTGCAGTGGGCGTCATGCAGGCCCGCGTGGTTGCGCCTAGTGGGCCCCAACTCCGACAAAACGGCGGCTACCGAGGCTGCGGCTGTACTTGCACCACAGGTTCGCCTCGCTTACCATATACAAATTTACAGCCCCTATAAGGGGCGGTGAAATCCACTGTCTAAAGTGTGTCAAAGTTAATTAACCTAACTCGACCAACGTCAAGGTAAATTGTGAAGGGATTAGCAATTCGACTGATACTTAATGCATTTGACGTGTGCACACTGCGAATCGGCACCCGATTACGTCAAAATATGTATTGTGTTTTGTGTGACTATTGTGCGCCCTATAAAGCTATTCTACCACTGTAATTGCTTGATTTAGTTGTCAATAATGCTATCATTTCGATTGGGCTTTCTAAACTGCTTCGATACTCGTACTTACCAGTAACTACCTACTACGTATAAACAATGTGTCAGCCGTCTATTGATACATGATAACAATATTTTTACATTAGTCATTATAATTACCGAAAACTTGTTTTATTTTCCTTTAACTTCATTCATTAGATTATGATGTTTTTGTGAGTATTTCATTAAGCGATTCATCTTAATTACGACCGACTAATAATAAATAAAATATCTCAAATATAAACGTTACCAATAACTCTGTTTTCTAACCATGACTCATTCTCATTATAGAAAGTCGATGTTTATAGTCTAATGGCTCAGCTTTAATTTCGATCTGGATATACATATGTAGGATATTAATTTCGAGATAAATTAAAACTTATACTTAATATCTAAAAATCCGTATACCTAGGTTTAGAAAATGCTGGAAATAATCGTATTGACCAGTTTTTTTATCGTAAATCACGAGTCATTTTGCATGTTGAACGATATGTAAAAATCTTAAAATATATTAAATGAATAATTGAATTGAATATTTATTGGCCTCAATAGGATGTCTTTATTAAGAATGTCTTCATTATAAAAACTAGAATATTCTATATTACGTACCTTTCTAAATTGTATTCTTAATTCCGGAGTCAAAATATACCCTGAAATGTTATATGTATTCTTTCAATTAAGTTCAAGTGGTTAAGTCAAGTCAAGTAGTTTTTCGAAATATCAAAAAAGATTTGAATTCACACAAATTGTATTTGTTTAGCTAGGTAGGTATGGAAAAATGCGGACAAAAAAGCAATTGATGCAGAGTAAAAAATATCGGCAGGTGTAACTTTGTAACTGGTTCCAAAGGTGCTTATTACCTTTCGATCAACTTAATTGCAAGTATCTTGTTTTACTGTAGTAACTACTTACTCCAATTTTTTTTTGACGCCCTTGACTTCATTTAGCCATATAATATTATTCATTGTTACGTGTTCTATTCTCATGAAGACATTTTTAACTCGATCATTTTTGCGACAGCCATTACATACATCACACACTTTAGAAAACAAACGACCTTAATCTACGTACGCATTGCATAAGTTGTAATAACATTAAAAAATATGTTATAGAACAGTTACATTTCCTCGGTACAAGTCCACTGATCATTACCACAAGCTAGCTATGCCATGCTCGTTAGTCTAGACAAGCTAACTAATATGACTTTTAAGATCTGGCGATAGATTTTTGCTGTTTAGTTAATAACTCATTAGCCCTGGATATATTTTTTAACCTTTTTTTTTTGTTATAATAACCTATTTTGAAACAGATTTATAGAAATTAAAACCACCACGTAAATATTATGAATTCGCTATTGTCTAGAATGAAACATTGCATCATGCAATAAAAAAAGAATCTATAGACTAAACGATCTCTAAATGAAATTTACAGATAAAAGTAACTGTATTTTGTTTGAATAACGAAGTTATTAATTAGGTACCTGAGCTACCGCGTCATTAGGAAAGGCAAGCGGAGGATTATAGGTAAAATGGCTACAGCTTAGCGGGTTATAGGGGTTATCAACGCACTATAAAGATTATATATTTAATGCTTAGTATCTTCTCATAATAAGAGATAGAAGGAAAGCTATTCATAATCATATGAACATAATAATATACAGTTTTATCTAAATAATTCTTAATAAGCTTATTTTATAAATAAACCTAAAAACGAAATCACTCGTGATAGAGTAAAATTTAACTGACATATTTTTATGGGTTATTCCTTATTTATCCTATGACGTCTCATCCCACACATTATTTTTTCCCCACTCATCCCATTAATGTTTCCCACTCAACCCACAACAAATATTTCATTTTAAGTTCCTTACTCATCCCAAAAACATCCCTAACTCATCCTATTGCAAAACCACTTAAAAATATAAGACTTTTGTGTATGGTCAAAATAAAAATATAATTTTTAGAAATTATAGTTTAGTAAACTTTTGTGTAGAGGTCATTTTATTAAAAAAAACTGCAGGAATTCTGATTGAATAATATATTTAAAAATCATGTTTTACACAAAAGCATACAAATCAAATAATTTCTCTCGCTCTCACGTTTTACAACTGTTTGTTGCAAGTGCAAGTTTTCCTATAAGTGTGTTAGTATATTCTATTAAACATGTAGGTAATGTTTTTTTTTTACTAAACGTATCATTTTTATTCAATTTTTATTTATAATATTAGTATTAATATCATATTATTATCTATTTAATAACTTTCTAAAAAATATTAATCATTATTTTCCTATCCATATTTATTTTTGTAATATTTCACCTTGGGATGAGTAAGGAATTCATTTCGGTTGATTTAAGAAAATATAACATAGGTTGAGTTAGGCATAATAGTTTGGGATGAGTGAGGAAATGGGATGAGACGTCATAGGATGAATAAGGAATAACCCATTTTTATTACAACATATTTTATTATAATTTAAACCATGCAGATATTTGCAACCAATTGATTGTTTTCAAGATATAGTGCACGATAACGATAAGATACGGTTTGACAGTTTTTACCAATATATCATTTAGACGAAAAAAAGCAATACTGCTTCGACTTTATCAATGATTTGTTAAGCAATCCTTGAAACTATTTTTTAGATAAACTCACTGTAGGTTGAGTGTCTGTTCACTGTTGCAATCTTGCAAGGATATGTTAGCTGATAAATATTTGTTATGATGACCTGTTTTTTAAAAGCGCATTATAAAACTTACTATAGTATGTAAATATATAATATTGATAGTTCATCAAAGAATCGCATTTATTAACTTGTCTGACAGCCGTCTCCTGTTCCTTTATTATATCTTTTGGGCGCCAGGTGGTGGGCATAACAAAATAAACAATTTCCGGTGAACGAGTTTAAAATACACCGATAGTGGGCCAGACGGCTACTCGAAAGCAGCGTGACTTTACTTTGTATGTTTTTACTAGTGGAAAGACGAAAAAAGCAGTAGTGAAAATAGGCAAATTTACTCCATACCTTTCATTACCTATTTGGTGCAGGTAGGCATTTAAACTTTTAGTAGAAGAAATGGCTACTAAAGTTATATTTAAAGTGCCAGATTTCGTTGCATAAACTTTATAGAATTAGAAATAAAGTTCTTATTAATGATTTTCTCGTCTTTATTCGACTATATTCTAAACTTCACTGATGCTATTACCGATCTGCTGAAATGACATCAAAAATTCTACTTTGTGACAGTATTCCCGTTAATCATAGTACCTATCTAGAGTCATCTGATGAATGAAACACAGATAGAAATAAATATGAAACCGTCATGCGAGTGCGATGCTCAGTGATGCGAGGTAAAGTTTGTTAACTATCCCCACCGTTGCATTGTGTGTTTTATATACATTTTTGAGTAATATGATAATCTGTTGGAATAAATTAATTAAATAATCCATATAATGAATCCCTATTTCCCTTGGTCACGACATCACGCGTGAACGGATGGACGATTTCGGTAATTCTTTTTTTGTTTTGTTTGTCATTGCCAGGAGAGCGTGCTACTAATGAAAGAAAATAATAAAGAAATTGCGTGGAAATATATAAAATTTTAGAAAACTTAATTCACAATAGTAAATTATTTGTAATGTAACCTTATCACTTTTGACAGAATGCGTGCTGCAAATATCGTCTATTAAGGGCTAAGATAAGATTAAGGGGTAAAAAAACCTGAATTTTGCTCATGACCAGTAAAGTCGCCTGTTCCCGTGACGGAATACCAATAAAACTATTTATAAGTATATCGCTCCAGAAAAAAAAAAATGTGTATCATAAAGCATAATAATAATAAACAATTGGTAATTTTTTTTATTATACCATTTCGTAATCAATATTTATAGTTAAGACAGTACAACGTCTGTCGGGTCCGCTAGTAAATAATACGTAAATAAATAAATGTGGACAACATCACATACATTGTTCAGAATTCAATTGTAATAACTATTTAAAGCACTCGTATTTTGGAAACCTGAAACAACGACCCGAGAAACACACAGACCCGAGAAAATGTAGGAAAGTACTTTTTTTCTTCATTGACCCGTCCGGGAATAGAACCCGGGACCTCGGATAAGGCAACACCTTGAAAACCACGGAGGTGGTCAAAATCATTTGTTACGGCATTTCTATAACGTATTCCGTTTTGTCATTTCATCTGTAATAATGTTGCATGAAACAGTTCCGTTATTTCGGAGGCATGGAACAATATAAAAAAATGTTAAAGAACTAACTCGTATTAGAGTGAATATTAATGCTTGTAAGTTTGAGGTTTGGTTTTTTAAATCTTCTACTGTTTGATAAGCAATTTTAAAACCTTTGAAGAACATCGTGTCAGAGTATAACCTATAAATTACAGATCTATACAAGGGACAAAAAATGGGGTTCCAGTTTACTGTTAGCAACGAGAGTGTCCTCGATAGAACACAGTTTTTTTCATTGGATCAGTTTTCTAAGCTAACTTGATTTTTTTTGATCGTGACACGACGTCGACACCAAAACTGGTTTCACTTTTTTGACACGTATTGCAACAAAACCAAATTATTTTAAAGCGCATTCAAATGCAATGCGACTTAACAGCATAATTTAATCGAATTACATATATTACTATATTTTTTGCTGCTGCTAAATCCGAAGTTGCAGGGGAACCAATTGTGTTACAGAAATCATAACCACGTGTATACAGGCTCGTGCTAGCTGCAAGAAGCGATAAGCCCTTTATGGTAAAGTTAGTAGTTACCGAGGTTACTAGCAGGTATTTCATAATAAAATTTTGTACATAGACATAGAATAGACGAGGAACTTATGAAACATTCATAATTTTTCTTTGCCAAATCATTATTGCCTGCCTGTAATTTTTATATGTGTAAAGTATTATTTTAATTCCTGAGCTTGCTTGAAACATTATTCTCTTAAAGTCGAAATTGCACGAGATTATCGTCCACATATACATAATTAAATGTCAATACTTAAAAACTAATTACAGCTCACAATAGGTTTGGCTTTAACTTAAAACTCTTTATAAGGAAATTTATGAATAGTTTTAAGCCAAACGCGGGTTGGTGACTTGAGTGAATGCGATATGATCGCAGTTTTACTTTTGTTGGCTTTGTTCAATGTTTCGCAGAGGCGTTATCGTGAGCGGCGACCTTGTAGTCTGACATTGGGTGTTGATTTCGAATCGCAGCATTTTGTTCCCCGACTAGACGAACGGCTCTATGAATTCTGCAACCTTTGCGCCCGCGCACAAGCGCAATCAAATGATCAAATAGCGTGAGTCGGCACCACCAAATCGCCCATTATTATGCAATAATTGCCGATCAGATCGCTCTAATGGAATAACTCGATACCATTTCAAGATAAAATTGAACCAACGATATCGGTCGCAAACTTTCTTTAGGTAACATATTTCGGTCCAAGTGCATAACATATGACATTTCACAAACAAATAAATCGTAACGGTCCTTACCTTTTTTGTAGTACTGTCCAGGCTTCTTTTACGATTGCCTAACGCGCGTAACGCAGTTGGTGTTGTTTCAACGGCGCTTTCTATCTGTTATCTCCAGATCGCCTGCCACGCCTCTTACGTCTCGGTAGCTGATGCCGACACGATTAGGAACTAAAAAAGTAAATAATCCGATTAAACGGCTTGTTGCTCGCTTACACTTCGTCCCTTTGTAGGTCAACTGGTGTGGACGTTATCGATCAATATCGAAGCTAGATTTATCAGATCCAGCGCAAGAGAGTGGACTTAAACTTCTAGTTGCAAACTAGTTTTAGCTCGAGGTCTGAGAAGTAAAACTGCCAGATCGACGTCTCTATTCAAGTTCGAGTTAAACGACATCCAGTTTTCATTTTCCAGTATAATAATATTTGCGCGACCGCATACAAAGTACTGTGGTTGCTTGCCATCTGCGGTGCATTCGTCTCGAACGGACGTCAACCTGACATTTTCTAAGATTTATCAAATCATAATTCATTGATAACTACACCACACAACTAAGTTGTCATCGTCCTACTTCATTTGATTTTGCATAACACTATCTGTTGAAAGTACATAAATTCCCTAGGCGCTGAAATTGTGTCATAGTAGTGCTTCCATAATAAACTAACCAGTCACGGCTCACTGACACGTCAGTTTAATAGAAAGTGTCAAATGCTTCGTATTCCTTGAATGTGTACCATTACGAAACGGTTGGTACCTTCCTAATTACGTCTTATTGCCCGTGAGCCGCTTTAAGTACGTTTGTTCATCGGTTGTTTGTTAACATTTGTAGGTTGTATGTTTAATGTTCTTTACGCCTTCGCTACACTTGCAACTACCATTTGATACACTTTTCCTTTACTTAATTCTTACAATTTCTTGTTTATCAATCTTTATAAATGATCTTAAAAATTTTAATCGAATATAATATTACAAGTGTTACTTGCATAATTTACACAGTTACGTAATTTTTCATTTTAAAATAGTTTTTTTTATCGACTTGGATCAATTAGATGTCTGCTCTAGGCGACAGACATGCCTTGTCCGGTCTGGCATTAAGTAATTCGGTATTGCACGTCGCAGCTAGCTAATGATTTCCGTCGTGAAGGGAGTTTCGATTGAACATTCGCGGGTCACGTTTCATTGCGCGAGACGAGGATGCCGCTCATGCAGAACGATCGTACCGCTGCAGGTGACAATTCAGTGACAGAAATGGCAGTTTCGCTCACTCGGTTACATATTTGTGCACATACAAATAGGATTTTACCATACCAATCTTCCAGAGCAAATTGAATGATTTTTAAAGGTTTTTTTTTGTATGCTCAATAGATAGAAACAGACAGTAAGTGCCCACGTGTAAATAGAAAATGAATTACTTTACTATCTATCAGTACCCGTCGTAATAGTCAAGAAATTCCTAAAGCCATTGAATAATTTATGTAGAGCTTATTTTTTCAGCCTTTACTTGTACAACTTTAATGCCAACCTTCAAACTATAGGCTTCATAGCAATTTAATGACCATGTTTCTTTCTATGGAAAAGTCCACCACGTACTACAACATTACGAGTTGTAGGCCATACAATATTTTGAACAAAACTTTTTTTTTTATAAACAATGGGCTTGCTCTTGACTAGGCACATACTTAACTCTACGGTTATAAAGAAGCCTTAGATAGAGCGAGCTTACCCAGAGGTACTGGTTCTCCCACACACCAGCGGAACACAAAAAAACTGTTTTGCGCTGGACTCCGGCAGGAGGTTGGTAGCATTCCAGGCAACTCTACAACCGCAGAGGGATCTGTTAGCTGTCATCATTGGTTAGAAAAAACCAAAGATGCCGTTGCCCAGGATGGGCCACTAGGAGATGGATCCCACCACCCAAATACCTAAAACTACAATTTTAAGATTCCGATTTGTATGGTTTTTTTTATAATGACGATGTCAAATTTCTGACTTCACCATAGTATTTAAATGCACTGGTTTAGACTATACCATTTACCTTACACGCTGTATAAATCGACTCCTACTTTACTTTTTTCCGGCGAACATTAATTAATCACTTACAGTATGAGAGAAAACATAAAGAATCCACAATCTTTTCCAAGCATGACAAAATAACTGCAGGAGAGTGATAAACACTTAAGAATGTTTCGAATGCCGTTTTTGCACAATTTTAGTTAGGCAGGAACATGGCTTTGGCCAATATTTCTTGTACCGGTACCATTATTGGGAGCAATTACTATATTATTATCATCCAAATCTCAAACGTGTCCTCTATCCATAAAGAGCTGCAGGCAAATCTCATTGACCTCTTCATTTTTAGTAGGACTGTTCAGTTTTATTACGGAATGAAACTTTGAACAAACAATTAAGGATTTCCTTGGAGCTAAGCCTTATTTGACCTTTTTGAAAACGATTAAGATGTTTAATGGAATACTTTTGTTAATGTTAATATGAATCGTCCGTCACGCGAGTCATCTTCGTGGGCAAGTGCTTCAGTGATCACAGTAGAGATGAACTAGTAACAAGTATTGTAAATGGAATTCAACTGTAGCACTAAAAACACCATTATTGCCTTCTGATCAGTTTTTTAAAAGTGTGTGTTACATATAATTCGTAAGATACTTGCCTAAAATCAACACTGACGAATTTGCTGAATTGCGACTTACGATAAACTGTTACATGAATTTGTGCTTACAACGAAGCGTGAAAATGAAGCGAGATTGCTAGCCATTCCCACGTGCCTGAACAAATCCGCTTGGCAATAAAAACACCCTTATTGCCTTTTTCAGCCAACCTATACACCTGAAAAGATAATTTCAGTGTTGAAGATGTTATGTTTGGTAGTTTATCGTATTGTATTACTTGGATTTGCTACTGTTAATAGAGCAATGAGATAAAATGACAATTATGTATAATACGACTATGAACTATATACTTAAACAATGTTTCTTCTTCTTCTTTGATTTTGTCAACCAAAAGTGTTGCATTTTGTTCTTCGTGGTAATTCAGTAGACTACTCTTATGTCAAGCATATATGGATCACGTTACATAAGAGATTATTTAAATTAAATGTTTTCATTGAATCACTTAGTAACTTTTGTAAACCAACTTTTTTTTGTATTAATGTTTCCGATCTATTTAAAACTGCTGCTGACATGTATCCAAGGAATACAAGATCATCCGATAGACTTGTACTTGATTTTTGCCCAAGGTTATCACTTTGCAAAAAAAACTGCTATTGTATGTGCATAAGAGTGTTTAATAAAATTCCTAAGAAATTTAAAACCGGGCCAGTAAAATTAATGACCAATAAACTTCGGGAATGGCTGATCTCTTCTTGTTTCTACAGTGTTAAGGAATTTCTTGACAACTCAACATTTGCATGCTGAATGTATTTAGCAGAATAGCGCACCATGTATAACTATGCTAATAACCACTTGTAAACCTATTCTCTGCAAATAAATGTCTTTGTATTCTTTGTATTCTTTGTATTCTTTGATCAAATACATTTTTTAAATAAATCCCTATATTACCCTATGCCTGAAACAAAATATTTTTTTAGTCACCAGAATTTGTTACGTTGGGATTGCGAAATGGATTATTTGAATGCTAAGTATAATCGGAATTTACTCATGTGACCAGAAAGTATTGCGCTCGCAATATTTTTTCTTTTGCAATAAGACGATTTGAAATCGAAATTGCATATCATGACCGACGAATACCTAACACGATTCTTCTACAACTCTGTCCTGGACACCCCCTATGCCTATGAACGTTATAATAACAATTGTGTCCGTGGATCTGTAAAGCTGTAAATCTTTAAATTGAATTGTTTTTTTTAGGGTTCCGTACCCAAAGGGTAAAAACGGGACCCTATTACTAAGACTTCGCTGTCTGTCCGTCGCTCTATCACCAGGCTGTATCTCAAGAGCAGCGATAGCAAGACGGTTTAAATTTTCACAAATTATGTATTTCTGTTACCGCAATAACAACAAATATAACAAAATAAAATAAATATTTAAGGGGGGCAACAGGTAGGCACTTGAAATATTCAAAAAATACTCAGATGTATTTTAACTTTAATAATAAAATGAAAATAAATTTATATTTAAGGTGGCCCCCATACAAAAAACGCCATTTTGCCTATTTTTGCTCGATATCAATAAATGGTAACAGGCAGGCACTACATTAACCTACTGTTGTTTACCTAGTCAATGGGGTACGGAACACTTCGTGCGCGAGTGCGACTCGCACTTGGCCGATTTTTTGGTTTTGATGTTTTTTAAATGTGTATTTTCTCTTTTCTTTCAGGTAAGCATCAGCTTTGTTTACAGTTAGACGAGTCATCATTTTCATATCTGCTTATGTGTAAGTAAACGTCAAAGAATGTGATGCTAACTGCTAAGTTTCTTATTGCTGATCTGTTAATTTTTAGGGTTCCGTACCCAAAGGGTAAAAACGGGACCCTATTACTAAGACTTCGCTGTCTGTCCGTCTGTCCGTCGCTCCGTCGCTCTGTCACCAGGCTGTATCTCAAGAGCCGCGATAGCTAGGCAGTTGAACTTTTAACAAATTGTGTATTTCTGTTGCCGCAATAACAACAAATACTAAATTAAAAACAAAATAAAATTAATAATTAATATTTACTCCCATACAAAAAACCCGTTTTTTTGGCTTTTTTGGTACGGAACCCTTCGTGCGCGAGTCCGACTCGCACTTGGCCGGTTTTTTATATTATTACCTGGGCACTGCACTTTGCCTTAATCTTCATGCTTCGCATGCAGATTGGCTATCATAGTTTGGCCAACCACCACGTCGCGTCTTCATTTACCTTTGCATTGCCTGTACTACATTGAATGAAGGTGCTATTTTATGTTAGGCTGGTACCACACGGTACCGATTTTTCCATTTCATCAACCCTTACAGCGATCTGTGAATAAATGATATCATTTATTATACCTATACCATTTTAATAGTAAAACTGCTCCCTGATAGGAATTACTGTCTGTGAAAGTGTATTGAAATATAAACAACAAACGTATATTACTACTATCTGTTGTCTTTGACATCCTTTGATTGAACTTTTAATACTTTCCCACGGGAGCCGTGAACACATTAGATTTTTCAGTAAAAGTAGTAGCCTACCTATGTGCTGTTCCAGCCTTTAATCCATGGGCCTAGTTGTATTTTTGTAACTGAGTCAAATACACTATCCAAACTTTCGCATTGGTAATAGTAGAATTATTGTAACATTGTAGACATAGAATTGAAAATTATTAAATCGTACGTAGAGTGTAAATAGTCAAATCAGAAATGAAAATGTTCAACCATTGTTGTCTATACTATTAGTTTATGTGGTATTACTAGACAATTAACCTTTTAAAATTGCCCGTGACGCCACAACATAATGCTTATCACGGCTATGCTTCATCGAGTCAGCAACGTCATAGCGGAGAATAATCGAATTACCTCCCTCACTCATAAATGGGTTAACTAGTCGCGCGGCTTCCCAGAGGACACATGTCGGCGAAAACGGCCAAGCCAACTAACTCTGTTTTACAGCTTATTGTAGAATAAAATGACATTATAAGTGCCCAACAGGAAGGAATCATTATTACATTGTTGTTAATAGTGTGTCATTTCTAAACTATGTTGTTAATGCAAACTTAATTTTGTAGATTTTTTAAATTACGATGATAAGAAGAGAATATAATAAAAACAAAGTAGTCGTGTAATTATTTACTGTAATACTTTTACCTACCAAACTGCATAGCAGAATGTCATGAGTACTTTTTTCTAGAATTAACTAATATAATAATATTATTTATGGTTATTTTACTGTACTTTTTAGCTATTAAAACTACGGTACGCTTACACCGTACACGCCATTATCACATTACTTGTGTTTGCCCCTGTCTGTTGGTTGTTCATTTAGCCTATTGTCGGTTATAGGCAGGCCAGCATTACACTTAGTTCGCAGATTTGTGCTGTTAGTCGCAATGCTTGCGTTTGTAGTTTTCATACGATTATTTTATACACAAATTAGTTTTGATTTTCAAAACTATTTTACGACTTGCAAACGTGTTTGCTGCTCAAATTGTCATATTTTGCTCTCAAAATTGAAATGCTAATATCACTTGTCGCAGGCCAGAAAACTTTCTATATTGTTTTTAACAGGGATTCATCTATTATGTTCGTAAACAAGTTTGTTAAAAATTAAATAGTATATTCAAATTGTGGGCTGGTCTCAAAAGTACGAAGCGGAAGCCGATGCTGTCAACCAATTCACTAGCCTATTCATCATTGTAAGCGATATTTATTGTTGGGCATTCTAAATGCCGCCGGGGAGCTGTAGCGGTACAGATGTACCGTCTCCTTTATTTGATACGAAAAATAAATTAACCGTTGACCTTACTTCGATTTCATGTGTTAATACTACATTGAGAATGATTTAGTTCATTGAACGATGCCTTTTCATTGCTTTGATTTTTAAAAATAAAACAATTTTGATTGGTCCATTCCAGTCAATTGGGTATTGACTCGACTTGTTTAACTGGCTATGTCGTTAACAAGCTCCTAAACTTGTTATTGCAATGTCAATGTTTACATGCAACATATTCTCGATACCGGATGTGCATGATATTATTTTATTGAATAAATCTCGAAAGTTGGTGCATCAAAATAATGTGAAATAGCCCATTTAGTTATATAACGACAGTGTAACACGTTGCGTGTTATATAGTTTTGATTTTTAAAATATCTTCTAAAAGAGTTGCACGGTCGCGTGCTCATGAACATTCGTCCCGAGATTGTGCTCATATTATGCTATGAATCGTTTGAAGAGTTGATATCGATTTGATTCGATACTGCCCATCAGATCTACTCTCCAATTGATTAAACAACTTTCGTTTTTCGCACATGATTGTGAAATGTTACGCAATAATGTGTATGGTCAACATGGGCAGTGCATGGATAAACCCATAATCAAAGTAAGTAATTGCTTAGGACATCATGTCTTAGGGGACTCCGGGGAAAGGGGTAAAAAGTATTAGCTGATTTTTCCCCTGCACCGCCACCGCAGTGTTACTAAACTTGGCATGGTAATATTGAATAGTAGTAGTAGTTTCTAATAATAGTCTGTCATTTTAAAAGATTTAGTTTAGTGGAATGACATACCACTGACGATAAATTGGTATTTTGTCATATCACTAGATATTTTTTGTAAAAAGACGTAATAAACAAGGATATTTGATATCTACCGGGATTTTGTGATATCCCTGGGGATTTCATGAAATCCCTGATTACCACATTTCTCTGCGACATATACCATTTTGATGCACTTATGCGTTTGGTAAGTTTACTCAGTACAATATTCTAATGTAAAATAATTTTCACTTGTTTTCATTATTACAGTATAAACATTTTGAACGGTTTTTATTGTTCGGAATATATCATACGTCTTATTATGAGCTTGTTATTGCAAAATAAATAGTTTTATGCCATGTTCTCCTGCGCAGTTTTAATGTTTTTTATCAAAGCTCATGCTTTGTTTTATTGCAATGATGACAAGTTGTCCGCAGTCACGGGTTTGTGGCTTAAGTACAAAAACATGATTGCTGGAACAAGTACACGGAATCAGTTTACAATGACTGCGACCGTGGAATCGATTCGATACGCCCAAAATCATTGCTGTTTACTTTTGGACACAGTATTACAAAATAAAAGAATAGTTATGTTCAAATGGATATAAAAACGATAGTTTATATTCTTAGAAGTCGATATTCATATCTGCCTATGGCTTCTTCTATTCCAGTTCGTGGTCGACAGGCTATCTTAGTGTCTTTCCTAGCGGTTGTCTGTTTTGCAAACGATGTTCAACTAAGTTCCACGTTATCTTGGTGGTCCGAAGATCAAAGTTGTCAAGTTCGTTATTGCTTAACTTTTCACACAAACTAATTAAGTCTGTCGGTTGAAAGTTACTGCCTTTCTGCCACTCCGACTGAGTCTATATTTAGCACTTGATATTTGAATAGATACTTTGTTTAAATATAAATTGATATCCTGTCGCCTCACCTTTTGAGCAAACAGTGGTTTTTATCTCCGGTGTCACAGTCGTAATCGCCTTGAAGTGTCATTAGATACTCTTGTTATGATTCGATAAAGGAGACACTTGGTCGAGGGTATTGCATTTCTAGACTGCTCCATCACTACATAGTATAAATTTATAATAAAGTAGGTTGCCTTATTTATTTATTTATTTATATTAACAAATAATTATCTTCATTACATATTATAGGTAAGGTCTCGCAAAACCTTTGTGTTTACTGTTATGCTTTAGATTCTAAAAGTATTGTCGTTTAATGTTTCCTCTTGCTTTTCTATACATACCTAAGGTACAGTTCATTCAATACTTGTCTTGTCTGGCGTGTATTATTGAATTGTTTTTACGACACATAAAAAGCTTACTCAGTAAACTAGTGCTCGGCGGCTTCCCAGAACCATGCATAAGTTCTGAAGTGCTTTTATTAATCGTTCTTAGTTTGTGGAACCAGGAGTAAGCATTTTCAGTTCCTTTCGTCTGTTTATTTGTTGAATTTCGTTGGCAGACTTGTTTTTAGTATGATGCCATAAGCATGTCGAAAGTCTAAACACGAACATAACAGAATATTTTACTATAAGGTTTTTTTTACTATTTTAAAATTTTGTTGTAAGAACAACTACCTAATATGTTTGTCTTTAAGTTATGGCAGCAGTAACAACATTTGATAAAATATATGAAATTTGCGTTTTCATAAGAAATTCCTTCTAGCTAGATTTTGACAACTTGGGCAAAATGTGTAATGTTATACATTATTATTTGTATAATGTTTTATTATTCATGGTGGACATTAAAGTTCGGCCAGCGTGTCCCCGGACACGGGCACTGACGTCACGTCATAGTGCCCGCGCGCAAGATCCGTGACGCCGCTTCCGCCGCAGTTTCCGCCTTCAACCACAAATTATGTGAACTGTTCAATCTATTTTTCATTTCGTTATCTAACGTTATTGCTAAGTATTAGGTATTGACCAGCTATTGGTGTTTGAGTGCATTGTGCTCACAAATGATTCTGCAAAAAATATTGAGCCTTTCTTATAAACTAGCTAGATTATCAGAGTATAATGGTTTCGTAGATAATATGTCGAATGATTTTGACGCAAATAATGAGCAATGTATTATCCTGATTAAAAGTGTCTTATTTTTCGTCGCCGGTTTCCTGTTGCCAATAAAGTATATCTTACAAAATTAAATCATTTGTAAAAATTTGCATTACTTTCAATATCGTCATTTAGTGTAAGTAAGCCTATAATCATCCCACTGCAGGGAAAAGGCCTCCATCATTGAATTCAAGTTACCACTGCAATGATGGAAACTGGCATAATCACTACGTTTGCCAAATGCGGGTTGGTGATCACAAACCCGAGCAACGTTCGAAAATTCGAACCTTTTTGTTGCCCGACCCAGGGATCGAACCTGGGACCCCGAGATCTTGGCCCGGTATTTAAACCACTTGACCAACGGGGCGTTCTAGTGTATACAACAAAAACTTTTATGTGTTGAATTATTTCCAATCGAGTACCTATATTTATCACCTACCCTAGGCCATCTACTGTGTCGCTAACTCCCAATGTTTCCTGCTTGCGGTTAGTTTAGAAAACCCGTTGCTAGAAATTGGCCAAAACCTGTTAAGTCGTCTGTGTTATGTAACGGTAAGTCTTTGAATAAAATATTTAATGTTTATATTCAGACATTTTTGTTCTTCTGTTATGCTGTTTGTTTTTTTGCGGAATCACTTTATTCCGTCTTATTTATCAGTGTTGTGTTTTTGGGTTTTCTAAATTTTATCATATTAGTTATCGTATAAGATCAAACTTAGCATAGTCGAATAGCTTAAAATTACTGTAAATAGGACTCACCTAGGGCACTGCACTAGGACCTCGGTCATTTAGTCAGGTAAAAATAGCGAAATACAATAATATGTTACATAAATGCAATCTTCTCGTATAAATTAATTCAGTGTGCAGTAAACACTTGGTTACGTATGTAAAACGTAACTGTATCAATGATTGAACAGTTTTCTCCTTCCTCACATCACATTAACTGCAGCAGCTAATGGATCTAGAAGCGATGCAAATGTATGTGTGCATATAGCCTAGTTGGACACACTTGCTCAACACACAACACTCATCACAATAATAACTCGAATGTCATCATTCAATGCTAATTTAAATAGTAGGTAGTTAATTACATTATCATAGGGTAATACTTGTAGTACGTGATCCAGTGCGCGCATCAGTAGCTTCATAAAATATCTATATTGTTTTCTTTTTTGGCTTTTTGTTTCATGATTTTCAAACTGGAAAAACGGTTTTAGTTAATTAATAATAACAAATAGTACTGAACTGTACACATAATATATTTTTTAGATCTGGAGTACCCTAAAAAAGCGGAAATTCATTTTCATAGACCAGTCAGCCCTACCCGACCGAAAGGAGTAATTAGTCAGACCATCATCTTAGGCAGCCTCTTCATCGTCAGCTAGCATACCTATTTATTTAAAGTGTCATTTCCCATATCATAATAACCTTATATTCTATTGTCTGATCATCAGTGAATCACGGCTAGAGAGAACGTTTACAGAAAGCCAATACGGCCGCGTGTGGCAACCGCAGGAAACAAGAGCCTCGACGTTCGCGCAGTCGATGCGCGGGCTCGAGTGACATATTGCCACACGATACCGCGTTATCCGATTTCGACGTGCACTTTAATTAGTGCGAGAAGTGTCTGCTTGCTCATCGAGACAACTTACTCGAAGAACTTGTTCGTTGTTACCAATATGAACTAAATCATGAACGATCTCCATTGTCATATACATTATTTTAGCACTTTGCCTTTTTTTATCAATGACATTCATTAGTATTGTTTTGTAGCTTATTAACGTATTTTTCTATAATTTATGTAGAAAATACACTGTTTCCAGCACGTGGAAATATAATTGCTACTGCCACGAACATGTATTTAACTATGAAATTCATAATTGCTGGGTTACGTTGCATATGCTTTGCTAAATTTCAATATAATTTCAGTTGGTTTTGAATTGTTGTGTGCGAAAATAGGGCGGCGTTAAAACGTAGGTATTAAATAACGGAGAAAGTGTTGTCTGACAATGCGACGAAGTAACCTTTCTGACACGCTGCTTGCATTTGAATTAAATATCGCCCGATTTAATCCAAGCACGATAGCAAACTGGATCACATGAGTTTTGAATTAAACAGACGTGAGGCTTAGCTTCAAAGTGAAAGTGTCCCACTCGGAGAACAATCGATTCTCGCTTTTTTAAGTGTCACTAAGACGTATGATAGATATGATATCCTTCTTAGAAGCCGTGACTTGTAACACCTACCCCGCCCGACTTTTATAGAAGAACTATTCAGGCTTATTTCTATGACGTAAGAACTTAGTTTTCTAATTGCTAAACGAAACTTTTCATGATTGTGAAATATATTTTGCAAGCAATTTTTTTTAATATTTAGGGTACGCAATTGAGACTTGCATGGTATGCAAATAAAATACAATATGGAAGACAAGAGTAATGTTGACTTGTTACTGTGATATTATAAGAAGAAACACCCGAGT
The DNA here is from genome assembly GCA_949315895.1 of Anania crocealis. Taxonomy (NCBI): domain Eukaryota; kingdom Metazoa; phylum Arthropoda; class Insecta; order Lepidoptera; family Crambidae; genus Anania; species Anania crocealis. The sequence continues at coordinate 9,368,610 of OX438856.1, forward strand.
AGCGCATGGACGTGGAAATCGTGGTGAACAAATACCATATGTGACAGTTTTTTTTAAACGTAATTTACTCGGTACCTTCTTTCGCAAATATTAATGGCATTGGTTGGATGCTCAGTGCGAAAGAGTCAGAGTTTGATAGCCTTTCAAATTAATGTTTCATTTGTATGATTCACGCTAAGCATTCTTCTCTTGTCAGTATTCGAATTTAACGGTGCAGTGCACCCAAAATACATGTTTTCTCCGTAAAAGTTTACTATGTGCAGTGGTTGATTGTGGGAGGTGAAAGAGTTATGGTAAAAATTTTACTGCCGACCCAGATCACTGGCGCCGGACGCTTCCTTGTTTATACGATGTGTTACGTATATTTATTTAATGTTAAACATGTATACACATGTACTCTTTTATCTTTCGCGACAGCCGACCACCCGATTAGGTTAGGTAGTTTAATTGGGATACCTTGAAGCTCATTGCTAAAAATTAACAGCCTATAATCATCAGGGAAAAGGCCTCCATCATTAAATTCAAGTTACCACTGCAATGATGGGAATTGGCACAATCACCACGCTTGCCAAATGCGGGTTGGTGATCACAAACCCGAGCAAAGTTCGAAAATTCGAAACTTTTTGTTGCCCGACCCGGGGATCGAACCTGGGACCCCGAGATCTTGGCCCGGTATTCAAACCACTAGAGTCTAGTGACTAGACCAACGGGGCGTTGAATATTAAAAAATCGGGAACACATTGCTAAACTATAAAGAAATTTATGTAGTCTGTCAAAACAAGACAGATATTTAAGAAAGGAGTTACTGCCACTATCTCTGTTGCCAAAACTAGTTGTTGGAAGCGATAAACGTTACGATAACTTTCTAACTATTTTTATACTATGTAAAGATTGAAGTTGCACACTTCATAATAAATTGTCATGAATGTACTGGGTATAGCTAAATTTGAATTATAAACACGACTAATATACAAACGTACGCGAGTTCTACGCCTGAATAATACATTCTGAATTTCTCCGTTAATTTACACGTATACATATGGTAAATGCAACGCGCTAACGTGTTGTAACAACGAATTCTATTTTAGTTTTGAGAGCGGCGACCCAGTGCCTAATACAGTCTTCATTCACACTGATGATGATTCATGTATTGTTCGTCGCCCACACTTGGACTGAACTCTTCGGGCCATGTGTTCGACTGTCATACTCAAACGGCACTATGTATAAATAAAACGAATTCTATTTTGAATCCGGTGTCTATATTGGCAGTCCCATGATTGTAAAATGCCGTAATAGTGCATAGAAAGTTTTCTTACCAACAAAATTAGTTTTTTTAAGTTTGTAAACATTTCAGATGTTATTGTTTTGCCCCGTTCGCGTTGCAGCGTTTTCAATAGTTGATTTGCCCTGATGCAGAAAGTCTTAGGATGATAAATCTTCAGTCCAATAATGTTCAGTGACTGGCGCTGATACTTAACTATATGCTTTCTACCGATTTGTTAATATTCAGTTAGTATTTCCGGTGTAGAGATCACTTGAAAATATATCTCAAATCCATTTTTGAACACACTTGTATTAATTTTATCTATGCTTTCGAGTTTTATAACAGCTTTTAAAATCAAGATCGTCTTGTTAATACGAGCCTTAGATATACACTTAACAGAGGAGAGTGTTCTCGACTCTTTCTGTATACTTAAACGTGCCGAAAGCCATCGTTTATCCTTTGTATTGAGAGAAATTCTTGAAGTATCCTTCTTGACAAAAGTTATCTCTTTTATACACTTATTTTGCTTTTAAGCAGCTAGCGACTTGTTTTTGAGTATCACTGACTGATTGTTCAATCATACTAAATACTTAGTATAATTAAATTGCATGTATGTATTTCTGCAAGGCGACGGCTTTTTTCTCTTCTTTCTATTTATTTTGAGCCCAATCTAGCAATGGTTTGAATAACGCCCCGTTAGTCTAGTGGTTTAAATACCGGGTCAAGATCTCGGGGTCCCAGGTTCGAATCCCGGGTCGGGCAACAAAAAGTTTCGAATTTTCTAACATTGCTCGGGTTTGTGATCACCAACCCGCATTTGGCAAGCGTGGTGATTATGCCAGTACACCCATCGTACTTCGCTGTGGTAACATGAATTCAATGATAGAGGCCTTTTCCCTGCAGTGGGATGATTATAGGCTGTTACTTTACTATGGTTTGAATAACGGATGCGTATTGACATTGACTACGATTTAATTTCGGTTTAGTGATTGCGTCAGGTCCATAGATTTAATATACTTAAATCTATGGTCAGGTCAAATATGCTACGTGGTCATTAGAACGTCTCACGAGACCTCAAGTCAGACGCGTCACCGCCAATAAAGCATCTCTGGGCAGCCGTCATAAATGATTCATGCGTGTCAAGTGATGTAGCCCAGTGACTAGTTACTCAAGTTCGAGTGTTTTATTATCACAACTGTATTAGTAGTCGGAAAATTAAATGGAAATGTTAACTATTTCTTGTGAACATATTAGTGTTAGGTATTGTTTGATTTCTTTTTGTTTTAGGGATTTAGTTTTTAATTAACAATTTAATTATAGTATAAAAGCAATTGTAGTTACAATTTTCACTAGACATTTAATTACTTAAAATTAAATGAAAGTAGTTAATTTTTTTTATTGCCGTACTTGTTCTTACTTTTTTTCTAGTAGGTATTTAAATTATTCTATTCGCTATATTTTTTTTTTAAAAAACAGTATAAAAATCATCGAAATCATCGTTAGATTTGTCATGTGCAGTTGAGCACTGATAATAATTTTTGATTAACTCCTTACAACCAAACCCCCGAAACTTCGAAAGATATGGAGACTTTTAAATTTTTCGTAGTAAACCCAGTCACGTTTATTACAAATCTTAGTCGGTACATAAATCCTTAGCTACAGTTAATCGCGGGCTTATTGACGAGACTTGTTGACCAGTCCACCGCGTTCTGACTTCAATTATTTCAATTGCTCTTATCTGGCCATAGATGTTCGCGCAATGCATGCTCCGACAGTAACGATACCATGCACGCCTCACTCCACAAACTGCGTATCTATGCCTCTAAGATTGGCTATCTATGCGTTCAAGTTAAGTAACAAATGTTACGCCTCCTCATTTCCTCCAACACGACTTTCTTTATAAATTAGATAAGCGTAAAATAATAAAACCGATGAAACATTTTATCGGAAATTGATAAAAGCGCAATTTCTACTGATCTTTTCTCTTGATGTATAAAAACGTTATTTTAATATAATAATTATATAAACGTCAAGAAATGTGCATTTGCAGCATGCACTAAATACCCATGCGGCGTTCACGCGCAACGCAACACGACACGTTGAACGGTCTTTCTGCGCGCGCGCACTTTGCGGTCAACTGAGTTTGTGCTACGGTACACTAATGAATAACCCTAGGTTTTAAGTGCAAACATTAAATTAAATAATTTAATTGCGTACCTTTATCAAGTGATTTAAATACTCAAAATATTTTGTTGCTCTTCTTTTATCGTAACGCAACGTAAGTATATGTTTTAAAAGCTAATCATCTATCTACTCATCCGCTGCCAATTAAATGATTTCACTAAAGTAAATACAAACAGCGTTTCTTCACTTACATTTTAAATCAAAAATTGTATACGATTCGCTGTAGCAAAATATTCATCAGCAAAGTAATATATGCATGCAATTACCAGATGACCTGCCATTAGGTATTTAAAATTTTCGTCTCGTTCTGAAAATATTAATTGGATGAGGTAAGCATATCCTGTTAGTTCGATTAACTTTATATTGTGTAGAAAGAAATATCAATTTGGGCCGGACTGCGTCATTCGCTTAAAAATATTAAGTAATTATTTTTAAACTCCATCGTAATTGTTTTTTGTGTTTAAACACACGACGATCAATATTTGTTAACAGGGTAAAGTAAAAATATGCACTATTCATAAGTAATATGTTTTTTATTTCATGTTATTATAATTCTACTGCAAACAACTGTTTTGTTCCGTTCCGTAAGCGGCATTAAATGTCCGCTAATTGCAAAACACCCGTTATACTCAAAACGTTAATGTTCCAAAGCCCAGTGGCCGACAGTAGACTCAACTTCATGGAATGTTTGTACTTTGAGCGTTACATTTACCGGTACTGACCCACTATTTATGCGCTCACATGTCGCAATATTAATATGACTATTTTTTACTCGTGATTTCTATCGCGATGACCATTAACTACAATTGAAATAAAGATTATAAATACATACATTGCGGAAATACAGCCTCGTTGATAGATGTTCAGCGACAGCACGCTTCCCCTGCGTCCAACATATTGTTTCCTAGTTTTCACCGTTGTCTCATTTATCTACACTAATATTACGAAGAAAAAAACAACAAGCTTTAGTTTCCAAAGGGATTATTTTTTATCATTCCTTAGTTTTAGTTTAGTGTGCTAAACTAGAATACTTATCATAATCAAACAAAACAAGTTCGCTTGCATAATTGGTACATACTTGTATTTTTTTATGTAATCCTGATTCAACAATTAGCTGAAAGCCAAATCTAAAACGTTGATCAAGTAGAACGATGCTAATAGGTGTGAAACGCTTATTTATTAAAGTATTATAACACGATGTTTCTTAATTATGAGATTTATATGGTTTGCTTTCAAACATTCCACCTACACAACAATAATTATTATGGTATGTCACTAAAAATGTAAGGTGAAATGAGAGACTGATATAATATGTATGATTTTCTTTTTTAGCTGCATCAGATTTAAATAAAACCGGCCAAGTGCGAGTCGGACTCCGCACGAAGGGTTCCGTACCAAAAAGGCCAAAAAAACGGGTTTGTTGTATGGGAGCCCCCCTTAAATATTTTTTTATTTTGTTTTTAGTATTTGTTGTTATTGCAGTAACAGAAATACATAATTTGTGAAAATTTCACCTGTCTACCTATTGCGGCTCTTGAAATACAGCCTGGTGACAGAGCGACGGACAGACGAACAGACAGCGAAGTCTTAGTAATAGGGTCCCGTTTTTACCCTTTTGGTACGGAACCCTAAAAAACACAGCAAAGCCAATTTGGTTTCACCATGACCACGTTCAAATATTGAAAAAAAAAACTCCCCGAGTAAATTTGAAACATGATTTTTTTTTACCCAGTGTTCTAATTATTGATCGTAAGCAACGGTTCGTCAATCGTGCTTTGCAAAAAAAAAGTGTTGCTTTCTGATTTCTTTCAAACTAAAAATGGTTTTTAATAATTCTAAGAACGATCGTTTGTATTTACGACTGTAGCTGTTTTAGCATTATTATATTCAAATTTGTGATTTCATAACAACAGCCATAATAAGAAACTCGTCTGGTCATAGCCGTATTCTTCATCCTTTGGTCACAAATTCACAATTAGCCGATATTTCGGCGCTATATCTATTAGGCAACACAATGCCTTTTCGGTTGCTGACAGATGTCGACGATCTCTTGTCGAAGGCTTTCTATTCTTGTAAAAAATGGGAAAATATTTCGTCTACAAAATTCTATAGACCCTTTACGTGATAAATGCGTTTGCTCCACATATCTTGAGTAATTTTAATTGGCTTCTAATTGTATGTTTTTGTGTAAAAGTAGTAAGTAAATTGTGTAACCCGGAACCGCTTCTATTCATTTGCATACTGACCGCTCGGAACCCTGTCGAGTAATCAATTTCCTACAATTACAGCAGTCGTAATGTCTACTTGCTGCATAAATTCTCCACCTCAATTTCGTGTAATTTGGTCGAACTAATAAGTTTTATTTCGGGCCATTGTAAAAGATAATGAACCTGTTTGCGAAATCTGTTTTGTGTTATGACTTCTTGTGAATCTTCTAAAGAAACGTTGGTTGGAATTGTCTAAAAATTGAATAGGCACTTACCACTTGTTTCCTTAATGCGTCTTGTAATGCCAATTCGTTTCTTCCGTTACCTGTTCAGTTGACGTCAATCGAAACATAATATTTATTTATTACCATTTGTGTTACATATTACGCACATCATATAAATATTACTATACAACCAAAACGAAGTCCCGTGTGGATCGTAAATATGTTTTCATCGAAAATATCTGAAAGCTTTTTGTGAGATATACGTTAGAAAACACCCAAAACTCTCAAATTATGGAACAATAGGAACATGAAATATATTTATGTCGATTATAGCCCTTCGTGATACATCTCTCGCCGCGGTCTCTTGAGTTTCCGTTTCATTGTGTTCGGCTAATTGGGATTAATTTGTTTCGCACGCTGCAATTCATCAACGAATGGTGGGTGCAACACTCTAGGTCGGGCACCCACGCCTGGCTACAAACAATACACACCAATGAGCCACTAAATGGTTGCCATCTATGGCCCATCATCCTACAACCCTAAATTACAGATTGTAACTAGTATTGATCTTTGTTCAAGAACATAATAAGATATTGATGTTATTGTGGGAGAGCATCAGTCTTACAACAATGCCTTTGTTTGGTACAATAGTTTTATTGATTCGACGTGCCTTAGTAAACAATTGGACGATAATACCATCTGAGGTGACATGTGTAGTTAACACAGCCTCCTGTTTGATAAGTTAATCGCTGGCATCAGTACATTAAGTACTGTCAAAATGTATGTTAAGCAACTAACTATGTAAATTAAAAATAGTTATAGGGTTTGTATCACGTGATAAAGTTTATGTGAGAGTGATACTAAATGAGGTTTGATGAGTAAGAATAGCAATTAGCTGAAAAAATTAGTAACAAATTTGAAAAGATCTAGATATGTGACATATTTGATTTAGACTTTGTACTAAAAATACTCTAAATTATAAGATAACACTTAATATAATTTGAATATTTATCATGGAATTATAAACTCATGGAACTAAAAACAAACAAATGTAGCGTAATGTAGAAAAACATGCTACATCGTCATTAATATCTTTTCTGTATCCTATGGTGGAAGGTAAACCTTAAGTCAATACAAATGATTCAATTAGACAAAGCTAGTGCTACCCTTTGACCTTTCGAAATGTCAACGACGAATTTCAACATGTGAGCGGGTGGAGGATTATCCTCCACAGTACATAATTAGATTGGCTAGTGCGTACCTATATTAGGCGTATGCACAGTGCACACGTGCAACCAACGTGGATTCCGAACGTGACGGCGCGTTGTTCAAGTAGAAACTATTAGTTTTGACGTAAATGATATATGCTCGAGCGTGATTAGAAATGTGAATGTCTACGCTAATTGTGAGGGCTCGGCTTAGGAGTTCGGTTACATATGTTCCCACATTCATTAAACTTACCTCCGTGCAATGTTTACTGGATGTTTAATTTAATTTTTTGGGATGTGCAAATTTTTCATATTTATCATGGATGATATTATGATTAAGATAATGGCGCATTTATCCATCGGTAGTAGCTGAGACATTTGTCAATTTTGCGATCGCAGTAAATACCTACGTCTGGTGAACGTTTTCTATCTGAATAGTTTATTTTTACAACCGTATTGGACTTTTCCCTTGGCTTGTGACAAAAACTGTGTAGCACAGTCTTTTATCTTTTTTGGTTGCGTTAAACTGTGCCACTGTTGAAATGAAATTCGGTCCAATGAACGTAGCTTCGTTTTAAAACGTGCCTGAAATTGCTTTGCTTCTAGGTATGGAAGCAATTTTATTGAGGATCTAGTAGAGGTTTTTTTTTTAATCTTATTTATTTACGGGATTTTTGAGCGCACAGTGTCAATGTCAATACCATCATTCCTTAACCTATTTAAAATCAGCAGGTCACCTATTAAATATAAATGAGTACAAAACTTTAACTGCACATGACTTAGTTTTTGCTAAAATGCCGTGGAAAATACCTACGTCCATTGTGCACAGACCAAGAGATTTCCTTAGAAGTTCCCTTTTAGTGGCGGTCCGGACACACTCCATCAAAAAATGCTGTACATCTTCTTTTTTTTGACAGGTATCGCAGTTAGGGCTATCTACTTTCCGAATCAAGAACGCGAATCTGTTTAATGGGGCGTGTCCAGAGCGCAACCTATGGGCTATAACAATTTGTTGCCTTCTTATGTCACTTCCAAACCAAGGAATTCGAGGAGGCTCACATTTACGAGTACCAATACTTTGTACCAAATGCCATTAGTTTTTGATCTTTCACTAAAGTGTTCTTTCCAATTGATGTAACATATCTGTTTGCTACTGGCATCATTTAATTGCTGTAAAATTCTATAAGCTATTGATATTCCTCTTTCTCCAAGTGAATATTTAATTAAATGCTGTAAGTGTAAACCACTTTTACTGTCAGTAAAAATAATCTAGTAGAGGTATTTTTAAAAGTTTGTTAATTATACTATGATCTAATAGAATCAGATGCAATGCAAAATGGAAGGAAACAAATGATACTATTGAAGCGTCATTAGTGTTTTTGTAATAAATGTGTTCAGTTTCACGCACGCGGATTTGGGCGGTTCTCGCAACGTATAACTTGTAGTTAGCGTTTCCGTGTGCGTGTGCCAGTTTCCACCAATAAAACATGAGCAATTTAACACTACACCAACAGAAACACAATTGTATGCCTAAAATACGTTTTTAATTCCGTCAAGATATCATCTAACAACAGTTGCAAAATATTCCAAGATTACAAATTAATTCGCCTAAAGAATAACTTTCGGAGGTAAAACTAAAAGTAATATTAATATTATGCAAATTTAAACAATGTGTAACATTATAACTAGTGGCGATGGTTTTGGGCTTAACATTTATTTACGATTTGAAGTAAATTTTTCAAGGCAGCCAGCCATCCAATGACTGCAATCCATTGCAGGATGTGGTGGAATAATTTACCGTGGAAGTAACCAATTTGCCACACACAAGTACCTATACGGACAGAGTTAATATCAGATTACAATTATAAGATTTTCCCATCCTAAAATAGCAATACCTGTACCTTCACCAACTTATGCTGCGTACTCTTAGTTTTAATGTACAAATTGGATTAACGGCAAGTGAAAAAAACTCGTAATACATAAACACGTCATCCTTACCTTTGTATTTTTGCCGATCGTCATTTATGTTTGGCAATGGTCAGCCTCATAATGGGGACAACTAGAGCTAAGTGCTGCCCCCAATTGATTTAATTTTATTACTTCTAAACAAAATCAATTCTCATAAAACTAGAACAGTATCATTTTAGCAAATTACCTCTAGTATTTATTGAATCACTGTTAACTGCTTTTCATCCCTTGTATTTTTGCCGTCTTCAGTGGCAGTTTATTGATGCCCTTCTTAACGAAATCAGCTGGACGGGAGGCAACATTCTTCAAAGGCATTTTTTACTGCCTCTCGGGTATTGAATTTCTTTCCCGCCAAGAAGTTATCCAAATTCTGGAAAAAGTAGTAGTCTGTAGGCGCAAGGTCTGGTGAGTAGGGCAGATGACGGAGAGCTTCCAATCCCAGTTCTTGCAACTTGGAGACCGTCTGCTGTGCAGTATGAGGTCGCGCGTTGTCGTGCAGGAGCAGCGGAGACGAGCGATTGACCAATGCTGGTTGGAGATGTGCCAGCTTCTCCATCATTGTGTTCAGTTCTTCACAGTACATATCTGCAGTAATGCTCACCCCGTTTGGTATGAAGCTGTGATGAACCACACCGGCGCTAGACCACCAAACAGTGACCATCACTTTTCTAGGGGTTAGTTTTCGTTTAGGGCATTGTTTAGGTGCTGAACCAGGATCCAACCAACTTGCTGAGCGCTTGCGGTTATCAAACAGAATCCATTTTTCATCGCAGGTAACAATGCGGTTAAAAATTCCTTCATTTGTGTGTCTGTTGAGCAGTGCAAGGCACGTCTCGACGCGTACTTCGCGCTGGCGATCATTGAGTTCGTGGGGCACCCATTTGCCAAGCTTTTTTTACCTTGCCAATTTGACACAAATGGACCAATATTGTTTTGACGCTAACGTCGAAAGCTGCTGCTAATTCAGCCGTAGATTGTGTATCATCATCAGCTTCCACAATCGCCTTTAATTCGTCATTGCCGACCAAAGTCTTCGGACGACCGCGAGGTTAATTTTTCAGGTCGAAATTTCTAGAACGGAAGCGAGCAAACCAATAACAGTTGGTGCGTTGGTTTGTAGTATTAGGTCCGTAAACGTCGTTGATGTTGCCGCGATGCTGCCACACGGTACTCATATTCCATAATTACTCGAATTTTAACGTATTCATGATGACGATAAAGATTGAAATGTGATAAAAATGTAACACTAATCAATAAACAAATGACTACTTTTGGGAAAAGAATTCCATGTTTTTAAAATAAAATTATTTTTAAATTAAAAAATTAGAATTCTTAGCCAAACAAAAATTATTTTGATTTGTAATGGCCAGTACTGCAGAACGGCAATTTCATAGGTAAAGACCTATTATAAGTATATATAAAGGCCAAAATAATTTGCAACTATTAACATTATTAAACCTTAATACGCTCAAGGTATACCTAAGACTCAAGCTCTTTTGAAACTCAAGCTTTTTTAAGACTCGAGCTCTATATAAGTAAGACTCGAGCTCTTTTTAAGAGCTCTAGTTCTATTAAAGCGCTCGAGTCTTTGTAAAAAGACTGAAGCTCGGTTCGACTCAAGACTCCGAGTATAGTTAGTTCACTGAGTCGTGTAAAATTGAGCTGAGTCGATAGAATTAGGACTCAAAGACTCGAGCTCTTTACATCTCAAGCTAAAAGCGGCCGCTTTAGGCGTTAGTGCCAAATTCGACTTTATAAACAACTAAATGAAAAGTTTACTGTGATTCAATAAATACTCGTACTAGAGGTAATTTGCTAAATGATACTGTTCTAGTTTTTTGAGAATTGTTTAGAAGTAATAAAATTAAATCAATTGGGGGCAGCACTTAGCTCAAGTCACTTAGTCACCTTAATGGTAGACTGAACTCATCTGCCTAAATTTTGACATTATTGGTCAGCATGAAATGATCCATGGCTATGTCTCTACCAATTACCCTTAAAAACATTTGCTAGATTTTGTGTCAAAGTAAGAAGAACGTAGGTATAGTACAAAACATCAAGGATAATTTTATAATAACAATAACATTTCTTTATTACCTACAGAAATTACAAAATACAGAAGATTTAGGCGATCCCTGAATAAAAAACATAACGTACAAAATACGAGGCGTATACCTAATGATATACCTATAATGAGAAAGGATAATAACTTAATATTTAATCAAAATTGCATTTAATAATAAGGCAAACATATTAGGCCGTACATATTACGAACCATAAAATCAATCTAAATTGTCTCATTAAAGCAGAAAATGAGTAATTGGTTTCACTACTAGCAAAGATAAAGAAAATGTCTTGTTCGACAAGATTTCTCCAATAGATTTCTCTTTTGGATTAAATTTATCGGTCCTACTTTAACATTTATTAATGTCAATTTGAATACGTTATTAAATAATCATCTCATGATTAATGCGTACTTGAAGAATCCTTCAATAATTTGTTTTTGCCTCATGTCAGATCTGTGAATGATTTGAATATTTTTCACTGCATCGCTCAGTAACTACAAAACTTTTTTTCTCACGCCTCTTCAGTAATGTGGCAGCTGCGCCCACTGTTTCACCACCATTTATGTCAGGCGGTCTTGCCGTTTTTGCATAGTGGTCTTCCTTTGCAAGTACTTACCATTACTATCTTTACTAGTGTCGCCCCGACTTATTAGAGACTAGACTTATTAGATTCTTTAAACTTGACTCTTTGACCTGTGACTAGTACATAGTAGTTGGCAGGCTTTTGTGTTACAATGACGATATACTACTTTTTTTTCTAAAAAGAAGCTTTATAGTGAGTAGTCTGATAAGCCTAACGTTACTACAATCGGATATACGATTTTTTGTTACAGCCTCGCATACATAAGTATTTTCTCAAAACCTTCGCACTCTTATTAGTTTAAATTGTATAGTGATTAACTTTTTGCTTACATTACATACAGAGCTCTATTTAGTTTTTTTCTTCATTTACTACGTGGTCGACCGCGTATAATAAGTTTTTCTATTTTTTACTGCTACACATTTTGATTACGGCGTTCATTGTTATTGTAAGTAGCTGACGTTCATAGGAAGGTACTAAAAAATAAATATCTGTTCAAATACGACTTTCTGTATCACAAAATCTGTTACCAAATTTCGCAAAATATGTATGTATGTTCCTTGCAACTACTACATTGTGTGAAATGAAATCTTTGACATGCGTTTCAGAATAAAGATACAATATGTATTTAAAAGGTTTATTTTAAAACCATTTTGGAAACAAAGAAGATCATTTGGGTCATAGCAATAATAGTTATTTTACACAATCTCATCTAGAATTAGTAAATAGTCCATAACGGTGATGTTTGATTGGCGCATCAGAGAATCTTTTGAGTGACGTGACCCTAAAATGTAATGTTTCGAAATCATGACAAAACAGTTTTATGAATGTTATGGTTACACACTATATTACCTCACTTTTTACGCATTTACCTTTACAATTCGCACTATTGGCTAAAGTTGATTACTGTCTCCCACGGACGCTATTGCATTATACAATACTGAATCACTTATTACCCTAAACGTTATTGCCATTTTAGATTTTATGAAGCAATTTTACTTCTGTGTAAGGGCATCGACATTTTCATTACATTAAAAGAACACAGTTTATTTTTTTGTGTAACTTAGTCACAGTCAGAGAATACATTAATTGACTATATGAGTTCAAGATGGTTGACAAAGCCAAAATCTGAAGGCGTTACAAAATTTCCTTTGTTATTGTTATGCTAGTAATTCAGTTGTAAACTTAGATATTGAACTCTACTGTTGTGGTGAGTGCAAAAGTCACTTTTTCAGGTTCTTTCAACTCTTATTATATCGAAACGCGAGCTTGGTGATGTGCGAGCAGGCATAATGTTATAGGTATAGCCGATTTCAAGGTGACCGGATATTTGATGATAATAATGTGGTATATTTTGTTCGTCATTCTTTTCATATAATATGTATATATTACGATGCAATAATAATACCCATAATTATGCTAATAGTCGCTGATCACGTACAGTTACATACGAAACTAATATGCGTCTACGAAAAACGTAATGAGTGCCCGTGAATCTTGTAACGGTATTATAATGTTGGCTACGTGCAGAGGCATTTGGAGCATCTATCGGCGCAAATGTAGGTACGTGTCGAGCTTGATTATAATAGTTTTTAATCGGGTATGTATCTACATTCAACAACAACTTGGGTCGCTACCCAGGCGCTTTGCAACCACGGCCACTGTAACGCAACCGAAAAGCTGAAGAAGTAAATTTTAGTGTACCAATTACGCAATGCATGTTCAGTTCCGTTTTTATAATTACCAGTTGTAATAATGCAAGGCGGAGTCTAGAATTCTATACAACTTAGAGTATGTGGAAAGTTCACTCGTAGCAGGGAATAAGGGTTATCTCTAACTGCCAGGGTTGGGAAATCAACACGCCTAGTTGTTTCTTTCCGCCAGATAAAATGTTGCGGCAAATGTTGTAAATGTATCGTGGTTGTTGCGGTTTTAATAAAATTTCAAAATGAAATTTAACACCATCTTGTTAAAATTGCAAGTTGTCTTAACGGGTCCTTCCACATTCAACCAGCGATTTTTCTACCGGTGAATATGTTTTCCACATTCTACCGGTCAGTAAAAATCATTCCACTTTCAACCGGCAACTAGGAAAGCTATATAGGTATAGAGTGAACTATAGAGGAACCATTTAATAAAACCAATATGTAGAACGTAAATTGATAAGTCGTATATTTAAAATGTGAATATAATGCTATCAAAATAGTAAAAAAACAATACATTTTTGCTTATTTAGAAATAAAATCTACAAATAAGAAAAGTTATTATATGTAGTTTAAAAAACTAGATAATTGCAAGAGAGAAAAATTCAATAATTTATAAACATTTCATACTATTTGATTTGAATATTTACGTTGCTTTACCTGATCGTATTGTACTTGTATACCATTTATTATTTATTATACCATATTTTTTGCCGCGGTTGAAAAAAGAGTAAACTGCTCGTTCAAACTGGAATTATCAAATTGCCGGTAGAATATGGAATAAAAACCGGTAGAAAGTAGAAAAAATATACACCTGTAGAAAATTCGCCGGTTGAATGTGGAAAGACTCGTCTTAACATTATGCTGCAACCTCATGTGATGAGCATGTGCATGAATGACCTTTAAACTGTTTAATATTAAAACATATCCTTCAAACGTTAAACGTTCAACACCCGGCAAGCTCGTTGAATAACCCTCGACTTATATTGTACGTGATTTATCAATCATTGTTATCTTGTTATCTTCCAACTGACGCGCCGCGTTGCTAACTTGACATAATGACTCGAGATGTTGTTTTGACGGAGGTCTTTTATTGTGTTAGCAATAAGCCTTTGAATAGCTATTTATTTATTTATTTATTTATTTATTTATTTATACACGGTACACCAACAGCAATATATATATACTAATTTACTTTTAAGTATAATTTATTAGTTCATATCGTAGCTGCGCACTTGTTTTGTACTTTGAATACTAACAAAACAAACATTGTTGTAGTCCTAAGCCTAAATACACACAAAAAAGTAATGAACGTACTGTTATATATGAAAAACCCTTAGTGAAACTAATGAAGAAGTGCTTCATCAGCACTTCTCCCTCAGGACTGAGCCTAGTCGTGTTAGAGCCCTACGGCAGTTCACTCTCAACCGCCGCGCTGGAAACTCGCCTTTCCCTTACCTCATAATTATTGTCGCAGAACTAAATTACTTCCAACAAATTGTGAACTTTTAAAATTCAATTTTAATATAAATTCTAGTGAATTTAAATTTTGTTTTTTTTAAAATCTCATCCGCCTAGTTTCGGATAACATTGGTGGCAGCGGTGGGATTGTGAAAAGTGAATAATCCACGGAAACGTCTCCGTAACCATAAAACTGCAATTTTGAGAACTAAATCCAGTGTGTCCAGTGTATAATCCATATCACCGTTAGCACGCAAAACATCAATACTACATCCTCTACATCATCAAGAACTGGCGATCCCGCGGCCCCTATATCCTCCGATCCTGGTGAACTCCACTGTCAACACCGGCATCACTGTTTCATCATCACCCGTGACTGACGTCCAGGTGTCTTCGAGCTCTCTCCGTATCCTGCCAGGTGTTCCAGTGCCTCTCTGCATCCATAATGACATCGACGATCCTGTGAGTCTTTTCCATATCAGTAATATCAAGTGAAAATTTTGAAAAGTGTGAAAACCTAAATTATAAAGTGAAAAGTTAAGTGAAAATCCTTCAACTTCGTTGCGCTGAAAAAACCTTAAAAGACTTTCATAAAACGTTTTACAATATTCTATGTCCAATAATTATTTTGTTTAACATAATTCTATTAATAGATTTCTTATTGTTCATATTGTGTTCAGTCTGAGACCAGTGTCGTTATCGCCCCGCATACTTCGCGGAATCCGTCCGCCGAGCGCCTTATCTTTGTTTAGACTATCCTCATACTCGTAAAGGAATACTTTTACAATGTCCAAAGACGTTAAGGATGAATCTGCCGTGACAGGCCCCAGTGTAATTCAACCTAGTGCTCCCGGCCCACACACCCGGTCGCAAACCGCAATCACTCATACCTCAAGTAATGAAATAGATTTAAACATTCTTTGTAAATTCATTAATAGATTTGACGGCAATCGGGAAAAGTTATGCCCATTCTTAAATAATTGCAAGAATGCAATAAGCCTTGCATCTGCCCAACAACAAGATATACTTTTAAAATATATCCTTAGCCAACTCGAGGGACGCGCTGAAAGCGCATGCTCAATTAAACTGTTCGACAAATGGGACCAATTAGAATCATTTCTAAAATCTCAGTTCGGGGAAAGAAAACACTACTCGGCACTGCTCTCAGAACTACAAGACTGTCGCCAAGGCAACAACGAAAGCGTTCACGAGTTCGCACTTCGAATTGAATCGTGTTTATCAAAACTTTTGACTGAAATTAACGTGACCATACCCACAAAAAAGAAAGGGGAATTGGCAGGCCGTGTCGCCGCGATGCAGGACCTGGCCACCCACACTTTCGTTGTTGGCTTAACCTCTCGACTTTCCACCGTGGTCAGATGTCGAGACCCGGAAACTCTCAACGACGCCATCAATTTCGCAGTTTCAGAAGAAAAATTGCAACAAACCACTAACTCAAAACAAAACCTTACTCAGGGACCCAATAATTATCAAAGGCGTCCTTCTCAAGCTAAACCACAGCAAAGTCAAACTTTTCCAAATACCACATACCGCACAAATGATAACAACGCGTCGTCATCCAATGCTCCGGTGTGCCGATACTGTAAAACAATAGGGCACACTATCGACAACTGCCGTAAGCGGGAGTATAATAATAGCCGTCGATTTTCAACACCAAGCACGAATCGTTTTCCAAATTCTCAACAGCAGAATCAGCCCCAATATTCCCAACCACGACGCGTTCAATTTA
Source organism: Anania crocealis (assembly GCA_949315895.1). NCBI lineage: Eukaryota > Metazoa > Arthropoda > Insecta > Lepidoptera > Crambidae > Anania > Anania crocealis. The sequence goes on from OX438856.1 coordinate 9,385,225, forward strand.
TTGAACATAATAATCGCGACAAATATTCACCCGAAGAACAAGAGGAGTATCAAGAACAACATTCTTTAAACTCCTAATGGACTCCCGGCGGTGTCCCGTGAGTCCACCATCTAAATTTACTAAATCGCTTCCAAATCCAAAGACACCCACAGTATCCACTGATTCCACTGTATCTGCAGCACCCACTGCATCCACTGTATCCACTGTTTCCGCTGTATCCACTGTATCCACTATATCCACTGTATCCACTGAATCCGCTGTATCCATTGCAAAAGCAAATCCAAAACATATTAAACCAATTTCAAAATCCGCCGTTGTGCTTAACTCCAAATCCGTAAATCATTCTAACTCAAGATTCGCCGATCCCTCTATCTCTTATGCATCCATCGTCTCTGGTGCCAGCTCATCTCCCAATTCTAAAGAACCAACTGCAATATCCGAAACTTCTCTTTCTCGTACCATCCCTGTAAAAGAAAAAAATATTAGTGTCTACAATATTACAACAAACCCGTCAAGAAAATACTTACCGTATATTGAAGTCCAAACCTCCGTCTCAACGAAACCACTCACCCTATTAGTAGATAGTGGTGCATCCATCAGCCTCGTGAAAAAATGTTCCGTCGAAAACATGCCTGAAATATCACAAGAACCCATTACATTCAATGGAATTGGTACAACAAACAATTTAATGAAAACTTTGGGTCATATTCCTATCACATTTAATACACTAGCACATAAATTCCACGTAGCCTCTGACTTAGAATTCCCATATGACGGAATCATCGGTAATGATTTCCTTTCTAGCTCTCGTAGCAATATTGATTTTAAAAAGGAGACACTGACAGTCAACAATATCGAACTTACTCTTAAATTCAACGAACCAGTTTATACGATTCTACCACGCACCGAAACCATAATCGAATGCACAGTACAAAACCCCGAATTACAAGAAGGCCTCATCATTGATCAACATCCAATTAGATCGCTCCTCATAGCAAACTGCATAGTTCGAGTGAAACCAAACTCTAGAATCAACGTGACTGTAGTGAACACCTCTGAATCTCCGATAAAAGTCAATTCTAATCTTAAATTAAAACTTCTTCCCCTGAAACAATCAGAATGTCATAAAATCTTTTACACGCGAGAATCTGACGATCTCCTATTAAATGTGAAAAGCAGGACCGAAGAAGTCCTTGACCTTTTAAGAGTCTCTCATCTTAATGGCGAAGAAACTGACGCCTTATATGACCTTTGTTCAACATATTCAGATGTATTCCATCTTCCCAATGACAAACTTACAAACACTGATATTTTAGAATGCGAAATCCCAACATCATCTTCTGTGCCAATTAGTACAAAATCATATCGATTTCCTGATATACATAAAAGAGAAGTTGAAACTCAAATAAATAAGATGCTCGATGACGGAATCATCAAACCTTCTACCTCTCCGTGGTCCTCCCCGATATGGATAGTTCCAAAGAAAATGGATGCCTCTGGTCAACGAAAGTGGCGACTGGTAATTGATTATCGTAAGCTGAACGACATCACTATTGGAGACTCTTATCCTATTCCAAATATTTCTGAAATTTTAGACCAATTAGGCAAAAGTAAATACTTTACCACGCTCGATCTTGCCTCTGGTTTCCACCAAATAAAAATGTCAGAAAAGGACGCATCCAAAACCGCATTTTCTGTGCCACAAGGACATTTTGAATACACACGAATGCCCTTTGGACTTAAAAATGCTCCGTCCACTTTTCAGAGACTAATGAATATAGCCCTGTCGGGACTACAAGGCATTCAATGCTTTGTTTATCTCGATGATATCGTTATTTATTCATACGATTTAACTACCCATGTGCAAAAGCTTACCAATGTCTTCGACAGACTGAGACATTGTAATCTTAAACTCCAGCCAGATAAGTGCGAATTTCTTCGCAAAGAAGTATCTTATCTCGGTCATATCATCACAGATAGTGGTGTGAGACCTAATCCAGAAAAAACCAAAGCTGTTCAAGAATTTCCTCAACCTAAATGTCCCAAAGATATCAAATCTTTCATGGGGTTAGTCTCCTATTACCGCCGTTTCATCCCAAATCTATCAAAAATTGCTAAACCCCTTACTAACCTTCTCAAGAAAGATGTTCTATTCAACTGGCAAAATGAACAGCAACTAGCCTTCGAAACTCTGAAAAATTGTCTTGCTACTGCTCCAGTTCTAGCATATCCCGATTTTACCAAACCTTTTGTCTTAACCTGTGATGCATCAAATTTCGCTATCTCCGCCATCTTATCACAAGGACCTGTAGGAAATGATAGGCCAATTGCATTTGCTTCCAGAACCCTTAATAAAGCTGAATCCAACTATAGCGTAACGGAAAAAGAATGCTTGGCAATCCTCTTTGGTACCAAGGTCTTCAGGCCATACTTATACGGCCGTCGTTTCAAGATCGTGACCGATCATCGACCACTGAAGTGGCTTTTCAATTGCAAGGATCCCGGATCCAAACTCGTAAGGTGGAGACTAAAACTAGAAGAATTCGACTACGAAGTCGAGTATAAAAAAGGAAAAATCAACAGCAATGCTGACGCATTGTCCCGTTTCCCAGTGAATCCAATCCAAACAGACAATGATCCTCAACCTTCTACATCTAAGATCCAAGACGATCCCGTTTCTACTCAAGCTCCTGATATCCCAACTGAGTCTGACATACCTCAAGATATCCTCGATGACCTCATAGACCTGGGTGGTTTTAACCTAAGCCCATCAGAAGTCCAAGGCGAAAACCTAAGTCCAACAAACCTACCAAATCTCTTAGATCCTCGCTCCGATTCCAATGAACCGCAACCCTCTAACTCCAATGAAGCTAGTATGACTCCTTCAATTTCCAATCAAGAATACAACGACTTTTTAAAAGCTTTTTCAAACAAAGACGAAACGTTTAACACTAATGTCTTAGAACATAACGAAAGTCTTCTTAAATCAAAATCCAAAGCCATACTAATTCCAACCTTAATCGATTTTGACGATTCGAATCCTTACCTTCAAGATGTTCTTTCCGCTGCTGAAGAATCTTCCATCTCCATTGATGAAGAACGTGAACTTAACTCTTTCCTTAAACTGGAAATAAAAGGAAAGAAATACTATCTCCTCTTCACAAAGGCGTACTATTTCGACGACTGCACATATCCAGAAATCTTTAAAACCCTCAAAGCCGCAAGAGATGATATCATTTTAACGGGTGACATAAACGACATCGCCATTTCCGACTTCAAAAATCTCTTTGAACAACATTCCTTTGTAAAAATATATGGAATGCTTTTATACTTATTTAATAACACCAACATAACAGTAAACATACATCACAATTCAATCATATACCCCGTACCGACCGAAATTGCCAAAATACTTAAAGAAAACCACGATATTCCTATTGCAGGCCATTTGGGCTCAAACAGAATGTACAATAGAGTAAAAGAGCGCTATTATTGGAAAAATATGCGCACCGATATTGAGAACTACGTAAAAAATTGTAAATTATGCCAATCCAATAAGGCTCTTCGGAAAATCAATAAATCCCCAATGCAAATTACTACTTCTTCTACTCGCCCTTTTGAAAGAATTAGTCTGGACATTGTCGGCCCTTTACCCGAAGCTGGAATTACAAAATTACGTTTCATACTAACCCTCCAAGATGATCTAACAAAATTCTCAATTGCTTACCCAATTTCCAACACCACTGCAGAAGAGACTTGCGAATGCCTTGTCCATTTCATATCAGTCTTTGGTATTCCAAAAACAATTCTCACAGACCAAGGTACAAATTTTACGGCTGATCTCTTCAAGCAGACATGTGAATTCCTAAAAATCAAACAAATCTGGTCCTCACCTTACCACCCTCAAACTCAAGGAGCTCTTGAGCGCAGTCACTCGACTCTGAAGGAATACTTAAAATCATTCGTCAATGAAAGTCAAACGGACTGGCATAAATACGTCTACACTGCAATGCTAACTTATAACAGTAGCGTCCATACAACTACCCAATTCACTCCATATGAGCTTCTTTTTGGTCACAAACCCTACATTCCCGACTCCGTATTCGAATCACGTTCTGATGTTACTTATCCCGAATATACTAAAATGTTGCAACATCGTTTAAAAGTTTCCCGCGAGAGAGCCTTACAAAACATCAACGCATCTAAGGAAAGGTCGAAGACCTACTACGATAAACACACACGTCACGAGACCTACAAAGTCGGAGAATATGTTTACCTTAAAAATCACGTACGGCTTCGAAAATCCCTTTCTCCACTTTGGAAAGGACCTTACAAAATTGTTAAGGTCCATAGCAATAACACGCTGTCCCTGCTTATTAACAGGCGTCACGTCAGACACCACTTTGATGAGGTTAAACCTGCTCATACAAATGAGTCCTCCGAGTGAAAATACACATTCACTTATTCTAAAATATTATTCTTTAATCTATTTACAATTTTAATTCTTTTACATTTTACAATTTTATACATCTATCATATACAAATCTTTTTAGAATCAAACTGTTTATTTTCAGAATATCTACACTGTGTTTTATTGTCGTCTCCGCGAGCAACGACAACCAATTTGTTGAACATATCGACAAAAGTCCTGGCATACTATTCGATCCTGTCGGCACACTGAGGATTGTTAACGACCAATTTCATATTGTTATCCCGGTAGACGTGTCCTCTATTCAACACCATCTTGAAAACATTTATGATGTATTTGGAACTGTTCGATATCACTGTCGCGAAAACGAAGAAATGGATATCCAACATTGCAATAATATGCTACAACCTTTGCAAGCTTTGTATAATGATATCCAACGAGATTTCAAAGCCATTTCTCATATTATTTCTAATTCATTTACCAAAAGATCTGCCTGGTTTGCTGGCATAGGAACAGTATTCAAACACATTTTCGGCACAATGGATGAAAATGATGCTGAAAATTACCATAATGCTATAGTGGCCCTGTATAATAATGACGAAAAACTATCAGAATCTCTTACAAGAACTATAATGGTTTCTCAATCTGCAATTTCTAATATAAATAATTCTTTACATGAAATTAATATGAATCAAGCGAAATTGAACGACGTCGTCAATGAATTGTCTCTGTCATTCAAAAATATATCAAATGTTATTAATGTTATATCATTTAAGTCAAAATTAATGTCTATATTAAATATCTTGCAATCTAATTTGCTTACACTATCTTTTAAAATTGAAGATTTGTTAAATGCTATTCTGTTTGTAAAAAGCAATACCGTACATCCGTCAATATTGACGCCATATCAAATGTATAAAGACATTGTAAATAATCTCAGGGTAATACCTAAACATTTGGATTTCCCTATAAGTTTAGAAATAAGTAATATTCATACCTTAATTAATGTAGCCGAACTTGTATGCTACTATTTAGACAATAAGCTTATATTCGTTGTAAAATTACCTTTAGTTAGTTTGTTAAGATATAACATTTATCGGAACATTCCTCTTCCAACACCTCACGTTAACAGCTCACCGGATTCTTTCGCCATGATCTTGCCTACCAAACAACTCCTTGCCTTAAGCACAGATAAATCTACCTACACTTACCTTAAAGACCTAACCAATTGTAAAAATATTCCTACAGAAACTTACCTTTGCGAAATAGCCGACATCCACACCGTCCTTGATAACCCATCTTGTGAAATTGAAATTATAACTAAAGGATTATCCTCGTTACCTGATAATTGTCCGTATAGATTTATTTTTGGTAACATTAATATCTGGCATAAACTTAATAATAATAAATGGGTATTTGTCCTATCAAAACCCACTAAACTAACTTTAGAATGCAAAGATTCTGTATCCGATACAATTATATCCGGTACAGGTGTACTTAACATCCCCTATGAATGCACGGCGTTTCATGGTAACGTAAGATTAGTTAGAAAAGTGTACCCTAAGATGAATGTTCCAAAAGTCTCTTCAGACTTTAATATAATTAGTGATAGTTGCTGTAATATTAGTAATTTTAATAAGGTCAAAATTAATTTACCTATTTCACAGTTAGACAATGTAAATCTGGATAATTTAAAACAATTTAAAACTATTACCGATGAAGTTGTTAAAGATTTAAAAACAATAGAGTTTCCAACCAATTTTAACAATCATATTAGTTTTCCTATTATTAGTGTCATCTCTTTAATAACAATTTGTATTTTTATAATATTCCTAATCATTAAGAAAGGCAAGTTTTCTCGCAAATTTACTCCCCAAATTACAAATGAAATTAGCAAAACACCAGTAGACAAACGAAGCGAAATTGACATCCCTTTAGAAGATTTTCCCAAATTACGTATCGAATAATTACATGAAAACTCACATTCCGTGAGTTTCCTCTTAACGAGGGGGTTGTTATATATGAAAAACCCTTAGTGAAACTAATGAAGAAGTGCTTCATCAGCACTTCTCCCTCAGGACTGAGCCTAGTCGTGTTAGAGCCCTACGGCAGTTCACTCTCAACCGCCGCGCTGGAAACTCGCCTTTCCCTTACCTCATAATTATTGTCGCAGAACTAAATTACTTCCAACAAATTGTGAACTTTTAAAATTCAATTTTAATATAAATTCTAGTGAATTTAAATTTTGTTTTTTTTTAAATCTCATCCGCCTAGTTTCGGATAACAGTACGTTTTCGGTCCTAATAATTAGTTTTATTAATAGGATGACACGAACGCAATACGTAATACACTAAACAAATTATAAAGATATCAAATGTTTTGTTGAGGTAATCTCGGGAATGACTTGTCCATTTCTAAAAACCGGATTGCTTGCCCACCGAGGGTCCCCGTACAAATTTGTAGGTATACAAATACCCATATTATTTTATATTATATATATTTAATATTTATTATAAATAGTTTAGGAATCGAGTCTCGCAGTTTTTTCTGTGTTCTGAATCAGAATCAGAATTTTTATATGATTCAATTACCTACAAATGTATGTATAATTTTCAGATGTTTCTCTATACTTGTAGTACAAGACGGTATCAATTGATAAATTTCATAGTTCTAGGTCAACGTGAAATACCCTATAAATTTTGACTGAAAACCTGAAAATTTGGTTTTAATTTCAACTGGACTTAGAGTTTCCGTTTTAAATGGTCTTCACAGACAGAAAGACGGCAGAACTACAAACAAAGTGATCCTATAAGGGTAACGTTTTTTCCTATTGAGGTATAAGAAACTCTAAAAATATTTATACGTTTGTCGTGTATGCGTTCTTGAACTATTACTCAGAATTTAAATGATTGTGATGTGAGGAGGGTTTTTAAATTAAAAATACTGACCGCGCTAAGTAACGCGAGAAACAACTCGTTTTGTTGTTTAATTTACTCATGTTTTATAGATATAACGCATTCCATAATGGTGTAGCTGTAAGTAAATGTTCAATAAAATTATTAACTACCTAATATTATGATTCTACAATTATGCATAATAACAATATACGTAATATAAATAATTTACTGTTATCCAATAGCTAAACTTATCTCATTTACAGCCAAGGGAAAGTCATGCTCATTCTCGAAATCAATGAGTTGTATTTTTCGCAGCGTTTCACTGTAGCCACTCGTGTCTAAGCAAACTGTCTTCCACACAATCGTCATTACTCTGTGTTTATGAAAGTGTCATTATATTACAGCCGTCGTACAATCGTGCATACGTCCATAATTTACATATTGTTACGTCTCGCATAGGGAAAATAAACAATTGGCAGATCCGGCAGTCCCGTTGTCTAATCATCTGGGAGCCGCCTTAATGTCATAGCGCATTAGATGATTATTATAATAACCCACGCTGTGTTTAACGAGACAGGCACGTGGCCTTGCGTTGACGCAATCGCAAAGAAAGTGAAACTATGAAATCGCCACCAAAACGTTGTCGCTGGTAAAAAATGTGCTTTTTGCGGCTGTTTGTCAACAGTAAACAGGTACCGGGTAATTACCACAGAAGCGCTTTCTCGCCAACGTATAGCGCCATTGTGGACATAACAAGTTTAGTTAATAAGTAGTCAACGAATAGTCGGACCGGTAATCATATCCCATTAGACGCGAAACCTTCAGCATGGGTGCGGTGCATTTTCCCTGAACATTGTTTGGTTTGGGATGGTTTCGTTTAAAATTAATTTGCAAGTGTATGAGTACAGTTTACGTTAGGTACTGTGATTCATGTAGGTATGCTATGTTAATATACATCATATTGCATACGATATCTATTACCTAATATTGGAACTTGGAGACTTACTTTCATGTTCAAATATTCTAATCTTGGTGATAATTTGGTTATCATAATGCCAGGCTGGCCTAAATATTTGTAGTATATGGGTAACAAATGATTTATGGAATAGGTATGTAATGTATGTAAAGTAATACAAACTTATAGATAGACCCGCTCGCTAGCTCTATGACTGTTAGTCATAGATAGGTAGATAGAAATGTTTGCGACCCATTAAAAAAACCGAACGGCTAAAAGAAATGCAACGAGTTGCTTTCTAAGTCAATTTTAAATTCTGAAGCATTTCTAAATACATTTTTTGTTACATTGCTTCAACATATGTTATGTCACATTGTATTATTATTATGTATTATTCTGATTTCTGTAGCTGTGCCTTATTAATAAAAATAAAAAAAAACATCTTTAATCAACGAACATACCTAGTCAGGTCATAAGTTCTGTCATGTTTATTATTTATGTAACCATTTAGTATAGCAAAATAAACTTAATAAAACATAGATTCATATGGTAATAAAGTTTATTCAAAATGACCCCCGCGATTTTTAATACAGGCCTTTAATCTGCGCGGCCAGTCTTCTATCGCAGCACGAACGAGGTCCATGTCAATATATGCGGCTGCCTTAATCAAGGATGCCTTGAGTGACTCCAAATCAGGATGAGGCTTTGAGCAGGCCTTTTCCTGCCTTAATCAAGGATGCCTTGAGTGACTCCAAATCAGGATGAGGCTTTGAGCAGGCCTTTTCCTCCAAGTGTTGCCATATCTTGTAATCTAACGGACTCAAATCTGGACTGGAGGAGGGCCAGTCTTCGTGCCGGATGAAGTCGATTTCAAGCGCCGCCAGCCAGTCTTGTGTGCTTTTCGCTCTATGAGCTGGCGCAGAATCTTGTTGGAATACCCAGTGCCTGTTATTAAATATGGTATGAGAAACAGGTTTCACAAGGTTCTTGAGGACTGTATTTTGATACACAACTGCATTCGTTTTTACGCCTTTCTCACAAAAATGTACCTCAGTTAAGCCCCAATAAGAGACTCCCAACCAAACCATGAGCGAGGATGGAAAATGGCCTCGCTGGACACGCGGAATACGGTTGCTCGCTTCTTCACTGCTGTGTGCGACACCTTATCATTTTGTTTGTTGTAGCTACAACTCTTCCACGGTGAAAATTTTTTCGTCCGAAAAAAGAATTTCCCGATGCTTTTTTCCCGCGTACCGCTTCAACAAAGCGCGGCATCTCTTCAGTCTCAGGTCCATTAAACGAGCGTCCAAATGATGTCCTGTTTTTCTTCGATATGCCCTAAGCCCTAAGTCTTCATTTAACACCCTTTTCACCGTGGTCCTGCTTAACCCCATCTGAAGGGCCAACAGTTTCTGCTCACGTATGGGATTTCTTTGAATTCGCGCCTTCACAGCTTTATCACTGCTGGAGTCCTAACAGAGCGAGGGCGACCACTTCTTGACCTGTCATCTACACTAGAGTCTCATTTGTATCGTTTTATGGTACGATAAACGAATCTTTTGGTTATATAATTTAAATTTTTCAGTAAGTCGAAATCTGAATTGGCGCGTAACCGCAACGATGCAACGCAATAACCGCGACACGGTCTTCTTTAAGTGTCCACTCCATATTTAAAAATGAGGAAAATTCTAAAAAGTACACATTTTTATTTAAAAAAAAATTCGCTATTCGAATTCAATAAACTTTTTTGTGGCCAGCAATCTAAATTCAAAAGTTTTTATTGTGTGACAGAACTTATGACCTGACTATGTATATCTACCGCGTCCGAGGTTTATATTTAACTTTTATTGTTTTTTTGGTCAAATTTAAATGAATACTAATCCAGACGAAGAGCAATTCAAACCGACAATCGGGTATCAGAAGAACCAGGGGTTGCAGATTACTGAATAGTCGATTACCATGGAACTAACAGACGTGAGAACGCAAGCATTAATTGTCATCCATGAAATAACATGTTTATTTCTTGGTTATCAATTAATCATGCACTATTATCTATAAACTACATAAAAGGATGCAATGCAGTATGCGAGGTTAATTGTTTTGTCTTTCCATAATGATGAGAATGCTAGCAAACAAATGCGTTACTACACTTTTATAGACTCTACCCACGACATGACTGCATTGGCTACTTAAGGGGTTCTTATTTGACACAAGTATTCTTACAGTGTTACATACCTATTCAAATCATTGAGAGCAATCAGCCTACATCATCGGATAGTCTTAAATAATCGCAAGTCGATAGTAGGTAATTACATAAAACTATATTTACGTGTTTTGGAATTGAGTAAAGATTTCATTATCTTTTGGCCGTAGACGTGTCGTAAACCGAAAGGGATTCGGCGGATAATCCATTTTTCACTGTGCAATTTGGCGTATTTAACATTCTGAATCTTTTTACCGGCCACATATTGTAAAACTTAAAAAATATATTACTGGTTTGAGTATGAAATTGTCGATTTGTTATTACCGACAAATTACCTATAAGTCGTTTTCTTCTAAACCTCCGGCTTTATAAATTTTAATCATAACCGAAATCATTGACGAAACTCCGCTGACTTACAACGCCTTGATTAAAGGAGATGGGTAGTCTTTCATAAGACCTTGGGCCTGACTGTCACATGGATAATATTAAGCACTTTATTAGGTTCTTGGATCTTAATATCATATGTGTTTAAATTTCACAGTTTTTCAATGGGGTAATAGAAATATTGAATGTTTTGTAGTCGAAAGTTAGATTATGTGAGGTATGTTTATTTACTAAGAAAGTCTACAGATATTATAAATAACATGCATGTAAATCAATAAATAAATAAATAAATCATTTATTTCGGGATTCCTAAGTTTCATAGTATTTCATTAAATACATTGAATCATGAGACTTAGGCCGATTCCACAGTTCCATAACTTCACTTTTTTTTAATCGCCTACTATACTAAAGCAATAAAGAGTTATGGCGTCCTCCAGATGAGTGTTAATGATTTTAGTTACTAATAATTGTAAGGTGATTCAACTGAAGTTATCGTAGCGAGGGTCGTAGAGATAACAGAAAATCATACAAAAACATTATGTGTTTTTGTATGATTTTCTATAACTACAAACTACTCGAAAAAACAAAACGCAAATCAAACGAATGTCAGTCTCGTCACTGTGACATTTCATTGTTGCCACTTAAAAAACGATAAATAATCGAATCGATGCAATCAATTAATTGCAATCAATTATCAGTATCACTAGAAAATAATAACATTATCATATCCTTTAATAAATTTTTACCTACTTATACCTACAATCTTCCGCTTTTCTATGCAAGGAATTGTATTTTTAATTCACAGTAGCAATTTATTTGCTTAGAAAACAGTTTTAAAAATATTAAAAAAGCTGTTTCGTCTTCACCTTTTGTTAAAATATTTGTATAAATATCTTGCAAATATTTGGGATATTATATGGAGTTGTCGCAACTTAGACAGTTAAAAATATCATCTAAGGAATTGTATTTTACTAGCAATTTAAAACAGGTCACAAAACATTTTAATCTTCATCAATCCCATAATTGTTCAATGTTTTTCAGTAGAAAAGCTTGCTACAATTGCAAGACCATTACTTATTTAAAATAGTTTATTTAAAAAGAGATTATCATTTAATCAACTTATTAAAATCGAACTGTCAGAATGGAATCAAATCGAATTTAAATCAGCTATTTGTGTGGCTGGCAACCTTGCATAGTGGTTAATGGATTTGGAATGAGGATATTGTGGTATCAGTTTCATGTTAAATTAATTTTTACATTCTTTATCCCATAGAACAGATAAATGATATTTTACGACAAGCTCCAAAAAAATACATTATGATTTTTAGTTATTATCTGGTTCTTGTAACAGTCAGGTCCAAGTCTGCCTATTTCCTTTGTCGAAACAATGTTTGGTACTTCAATTAGTTCATCGCCTGGTAAGCCTAAGATTGTGAGTTAGTTTTAAGTCCCACTAAAGGTAGTCGAAATCTATATTCGAAGAATTGTATTTTCAATTTTAATCAGCAATTAATCGCTCAATAAACAGATTCATAACATCTGCTGTTATTGCTTGACCATACCATAGAAATACACTATGAAGATACACGTACAGTTACTATGACCTGGTCACCGGGAGATATATCTGGAACGGCCTCCACCATCTCCTTCAAAGTCATTCATCTGCGTGGGCGGTCTACCATGTGGTTCGTTCGTCAAGTCGAAGTTTCCGTTTCGAAAGCGTTAAACCAAATACGAAGTTATTTCATTAGCAGTCTTCTCACCAAACGCAGCATTCATATTGCGATGCGTTTTTATCCGCATTTGTTCTGTATAGTACCTATCTCGTTTACAAAATTTACTGAGGTTAATTTTCGAAGCATCCTAAGGAAGCATCCATTTTAGGCCGTGTAAGCAGGGAAAAACAAATTCGAAAATCAAAATTAAATATGGAATATTAGAAAATAACCTTTTTATATTTCATTCATGAAGGTTTAATATCAATTCAAAATTTCCTACCTAAACCGATATTACTATGATAAAACGAAACAATGAACGCTGCACTAATAAAACCTTAAAGAAAAACTTTCAAAGCCGTAAAACTTGTAATAAAAAAAAATGCAAAACTTTGTAGGTATCAGTTGCTTTATTTAATATTGTATCAAACATTCTAATTAATTTGACTTGCAATTTTATAGACATCTCTGTAAATTCTGCAGACAAGACGCACTTTATTTAATACTATTTGCAGCGCGACTGTCAGAACTTTGTCGCTTACCGAGCCACTTTTTATGCATCCTAGATTCCTCCAACTAGTATCCTATAAATCTTTCCACACTTAACCTCCTTGACATGCGAGTAAGTGCACATGCAAGCGGGTCAGTCGAGCGACGCCAACAATGCGAAGATTTAGTTCAAAAACATTTTTCATTTTAGTTTAATAACTTCATGAATCGTCGACAGTTTGTTAAACTACTACTGTAGAAACCGCTTAGGTGATCTATAAATTTATCAGTATAAATTAAGAAGATTTCTCCTCTTTTTGTCACGTGGTGCCAGCCTAAAACTGAACAGCACAATCACATGATTGAAGAAGTAGGTACTACTCTATGACACACATTACTGCCAGAAGACGGATTATTTTATTAGAAAAGTAGATACACAAAAAAAAACACATAACACGTTAGACAATCACAGTATACATTCACAAAAGTTTAGTTTAAACATGTCAAACTGCGATAACTAACCGCACGTCACGCATAGCGAGTATGACAAATGCTCCTTCTAGAAATACTTATGTCCAGCTGTGAGCTCATGATGGTGTATGGTGACATTTTGCAGTTGCCTTACGGCCGGTCCTAATAACCTATCTATCTTCAGTTTTGACATATCGGAGATAGAAAACAACTTCTGTTTTTTTTTCTCTGGACGGCAAAATCAGAGATAGAAACTGTTTCCTAACTCCGAAATGGCAAAACTGGCGATAGATAGATTATTGGGACCGGTCGTTAGTGGGTTGATAAACTGTGGACTGTAGGTACCTAGGTATATGTTCTAACGAGAGCGAAAAAATACTCTAGTCTTGTACAATTATTTTCCTAATTAATTATGATTACAATTATTATTAGTAACTTCTTTTGATGTTTTTGCTTGTTTTGCTGAACTAGCGAAGGCTTAAAATTGTAGAACTCAATTATATTATGGTTATGAATAAGCCAAGATGTCAAATGATGATGCTGTCTCTCATCTTACGTAAGAAATATTACAGATTTCCTTTTTTTACGACGTAATTTTGAATTATACATACATTACACACATACACTTACATACTAAAAGATAATATTTCTAAATCGACTGACACAAAGTGACCTTTTCTCAAATTAAGCTCGAAATTCTAGTATCAAACGAAGATGGTAAAGAATGAAAGACAATTATAAGTATTTAATAATTTAAGGATGAAAATCAGACGTAAGTAAGAAATTTTGACTCGTTACCAAACAATTAATTTTAAAAAATCATGCGCATTCTCAATATAAGTTATTAAATTATTCCATAATTTTAGTTACTTGATTTAATCGGTGTGATTGTTTACAATATTTTAAAAATGACACCGAAAATAATCAGATCTTTGACTATGTTAAATGGTCGACCAACATAATTTGCAGTATTCGAACTGCGACTGCACTTGGCTTTGAATTCGACCCACAAATCACTAAACCAAATCAAAAAATATCTCTCCTTTTTGTGACTAAAGTAGTATTATAGGTACTCAACACGTTGCGTTGTTAAGTACACGTATTATAAATTACTGTGTTAAAGTATTTCATGGTATTTGCAATGTGGAGCGTACGAAATAAATCGTTTTTTTTTTGTAACACATACGAACAATAAAAGTGTTATCTCAATAACAGTATATTATCTTTAACTTGAAATTGAACAACATCGATGCTATCAGCTCTTGTTAAGTGACACAGAAATTTCTCTCTGCAGTCATATCAATAGCGATAAGATTTGGTCGACCGATTGACAATTTGACATTCCTGAACAAAATAGAATGGATAATGGACTGAATTTATTATCCATAGCTTTAGATATCATCATAACAACTATTTTATGTTTATGATAATTTTATGGTTATTCAGCCTATTTACCAAAAAAAACAAATTTACCTCTGTAAATCGTTCGATATCAGTACAATTTCAATTTAGTGGATTAGTATTAACGGATACAGTAATAATGGATTGATTCATCTGAAACTCTAATGATTTTAATCCCCATCTCTTCAAGAAATGGAAAGCAAAATAGCCAGCAATTACGCTCCAACTGTATAAACGTTATAGCTCAATCGTGCCTATAATCTCAGTGATTTCCAATTTACAAGCAAAATTAACCATTGTGACCGTTCGGATGCCATTTATTGAGTGATCTGGCATCACAAAACTTGCTATGATATTATGACTTGCCTCATCGATCGTGGCAAACGTTAATTAATATCTAAGAACACAAATATTTGCAAATATGGTTACCACGTCTAATCATTCCGTTTCCCGTAGAGTTGTAATAACATCTTAAAGCTGTTCTACAATGTCAGTACTCTGACCTCAGTCTTTTGTAGGCTAATGACTGAAATCTGTAGATCTGATCTGCAAAAGAGTACCCAATACGAGTACAATGCATACACCTATTGGCCCTAATTTCTTAAGTGCGTGCAATTAGCTAGCATTTAGCCGGTGAAATCTTCTAAAAATTAGGGGTAAATAAATAGACAAAGTTTTGACTAGAATCATCCGATCAGTATCAGTTGTCACCGAACTAAATGTAATTCTGCCGAATAAACTAAACAAACACTTTAGGAATAAGCGTTAGTTTTTCGGCACGTAAAAGTTGTTTAGCAATAAGGTTTTATAATAATGCAACATGCACAATGGCCGAAGGAAGAGAGACCGTCCGGGCGCGCGCGCTCAGCCATGGAGCAATTTTACGCTCAGGAACACCGCGACACTGCTTTGTCGTGCCATGCACTGGCACAAGTATCTGCTTAACTAACCACCGCTTACATGAACAATATGCCTCTGCTATCCTTATGTAATAAAGAACTAGGTAAACAACGATTAACTGTCAATTATTCCTTATTGCCAACATTTCTGTCGGGTCCATTTTGAAGAAATGGTTTGATTCGACTCTTGGCTAGTATCCATACCTATTTAAAATCGGTTTCCCTTGTTACCTTAACGGAAAAGTATGGTTAATATACTACATACATTGCCATTATGTAACTTTAAAGCCATTATGCTGAACCCTTCATACGTGGTTAAAAATCTGTTTTTATAAATCTTTGTAAAAACAAGCTTGTGTAGTTTTTATGCTTTTTTTTCCTCGTTCTCATTATTTCATCGTTCAATTTTGTTGTACCAATTATGTAATTTAGTTTATTTATCTTCACGCTATATCCTTATTTACTGACAATGATAAGACCATTGCCAAGTCAACAAAAAAGGTAGTTATAATATTTTCATGGCTGTCTTTACTAAGTCTTGTGCTGTCATCATCCATCTTGTTTATGTCCGTGGTCAGGTCAACAGGTTGGTGGACAGAGTTAATCATTTGATTGGATTTGCAGAAAATTGCTTTAACATTTGAAATAGGAGTTGTCACGAACATGCCTTCATTAGCAATGCCCGTCTTGCGCCAGTAATTCATTGTGATTTACTGATAGGTTTTGCCTATATGAGGTTCTACGATATTTTTGATAGGATATTTTTTATTGCTTCTTTTTCTGTTTTTTAAGAAATCTGTAAAATATGTTTAGTAAAATATTATTCACATCGACGAACATGTAAATAGCAAAATATAATAGCAGTTTCTTAATTTACACTAATGGTTTTTTATGCGAACTAAGTGGATGCTAATTCCCAACTATCAGCAACACTGTTAAAATATACATACTCGTATTTACTAATATTATAGGCTATTTGACAATGCGAAAAATAAAGTGCCAATTACTGATATCAATATATATTATGAGTTTAAAAATGGTTATTTATTAACGGAAGTTGAAAATAATAAACGATTTATTTTTAAATCCAGAAATAAAAATGCATTAATTTGAACGTTTGCCACGTGACACGAAACGCTCCTGATTGGTCGGGTTTAGGATGACGATGAATTAAAAAAAACTACTTTTATTGGGTTCTTCAACCTCTACTTAATAATATAAAATGGATTTCAAAAACCAGTCAAATAGCCTATTGTATAGATGCCAACTTAATTTTTTTAAGATATTCCATACACTGCGTGTAGGTCACTGGACGTCAAATCAAAAAATATCTCAAAAGCTGTTGTCTGGATCCCTGAAACGGATTCCGTTTTTTTTTTAGGTTATGTGCTGAGCATGCTTCCACAGCTGCTGCTGGTTATGATTATTCTTCAGAGGTAGTCTGGTGAAAGACTTTTCTAGGTCTATACTCGTAATATGACTTGTTACGGACCAAAAGCTTCAACTTTCGAAGCACGACTATCACCCCCAATCCCTTTTAGACCAGAACAGATATAGAAAATATCGTACGCGTTAGGGGGGTCTGGGGACACTTGATCCTTACGGGGAGACTAGATTTAAACTACAAATGTTGCTACTCTAAAATTAATATTATAGTGTTTACAGAAGCTCTGTAAATCCAGTGTATCTAGTGTCCCGTAACGATCAAGTGTCCCCAGTCTCCCCTACGTACAATTTTCAATGTTTTAAACAGTTTTTTGTTATTTCCAGACAGGCGGTGCAGACAGCGCCAGCGGCGGTTCAGGAGGGTCGGGCATGGAGTGCCTGCAGCTGCGGTCGCCACCCGGACCCTTCCACTACCTCATCTCGGAGCAGGCTAAGTCCTTCGTCGCTCTACAGGTATGTACCGCAGTATTTGCACAATTGGATACTTGAATCTTCAAACATCCCCTGTTAAAAGTCAAAACCCAATTTTTATTGATTTTTTAAGGCAATAGTAAACTATGACGTCATGAGTTCGTATTCATATGTGTAACTATTTATTGATTTCTAAGCAGTACAAAATCTTATTTTAAAAGCAGTTGCAGTTTTTTAAATTTGACCTAAAAGTCTAAAATTTGTAAAGGTGTTTTAGAATTATTTGTGAAAAACTAAATTATTTGTAAACATTTGAGACTTTAACAAAAACCTTTAGTTTAGGTAAATTAAGCGTCTAATTAAGCACAACTTAACCGCACATACATTTCATTATTATTTGTTTGTTGTGTTGTTGTTGTTTTTTTAATTTCCTTAAACGACTAGACCTAGAAGTTTGATGCGACCTCTCAAAGACTACAAAATGAAGAGAGCCTTACTGCGGAATAACAGTAATAGTAGAATTAAATAAGTAAGTTTAGCTATGGTAGTGAGGCTAATTCAGGTCAGAGTCTGAACTTAACAAGAAAAGAGCCGATTTGTAGACTCAGTTCAATACGATTTAAAAAAAGTTTTCTTTTTGCTATAGAATAGGTATAAAGTAGATTCTATTTTTAAATAGATAAATTTTTCGATTTTATATTTTATCGATTCATATTATTACGTAGGAAAATGATTGCCTTTTTAAACATATACCTTCGTTCCGACATCCTGTATATTTTTGTGAACTAATTACCAAGAGCTGCTCGTTCAAGATCACTTATAGCACGTATTCCGTTTAACGTTACTCATCAACACCTGTCATTCGGTCCGACTATGATTAATTCCGACCTGCCTGCCCATGTATTTAAAGCTCTCAATCACCGGCCGAACCATCATGTATTTTAAACTTACAGTTTTGTCAAGGGATTTCTTAATAAGTACTATTTACTAAGAGAATTGTGCTCTTTTATATTTGTGTGCAAATTAAGAATCAATAGAATCAATGCATAGACTAGAAAATTGTAAGATGGGTTTCATATTTATATGGATCCATTTAAAGAGCCTACATACAAATTATATCAAGTCAGGTTTCAGACTGTATAATATGCCGTGGATCTAATCTTGGCTTTAATTCGGCGCCCCCTAGCTAATGCAGTGATATATTATTATAAACATAGTACGTAGTATAATTTTAATATAATAGAGATTTATTTATTTAATAAGATAGACGAAGTATCTGCAAAATTTATGTGCTCCGACCGTTAAAGCAATTTTTTCCAAACAATTTTGCAGTGAAGGCAAAAAATTGTAATGATATCAATGACGACAAAATTAATCTCATAACCAAACTACAAAATAATGCTCCGAAGAAAACTTTTACAAATCAACTTATTTCATTGATGACCTACTTATTTAAAAACGATCCCAATATCATCGATCAGAATTTAAATTATAGGTGCAATATCTTTATGTCGAACTGTTCCGCAGGAACTCCAGAATGAGGTCGGCGCCTTACTCGAGTTTCGCGATCTCGTCATCGAGACATTCCCGAACCTTCGGTCCAAGATGCCGCCGTCGACGCCCACCAGCGGCACGAGGCGCGACTGGGAGCCAGGCGTGCGCGTGCGCAGAAAGCTGGCGGGCGGCGGGGGAGACGCGACTAGAGCGAAGCCGCAGCCTTCCGTCCAGGCAAGGATACTATTGTTGCTATATACGTACGGTGTAGCCGAAAATTTGTATGAAAAGCCCCGTGTTTGTTTTTAATTAAAGGTATCGTTAAAGTCCCGGTGTATATAGCCGGATATTTGGATAAAAAACCTCGAGTATTTATTTATAAAGTAACGTAGAAATTCCGATTGGTGTAGTGCGATGGTCCGTCGAAAGAGTAGTGTGGTGCCAGCACATTAAAAGATCCTATGGGTGTCGTAAGAGGCGGCTAAAGGAGAACTGCGAGGAGAAGATGGGCAGCAACGTCTTTTTTCTACCACTGGTCAAACTGCGATCGCCAACCCGCCTGCCAAGCGTGGTCATGCCCGGCATGCGCGTGCGGGGGAGACGTGACTAGGGCGAAGCCGCAGCCTTCCGTCCCGGCAAGGATACTTTTATTGCTATAAGACGTTTAGTGGATCAAAATTTAGCTGACAGATCTATCAATGTTCCTTTAAAAGATGGCTAACATTGTGAAACGTGTTTATGAAAATTCAATCAGACATAATTTAGATTTAAAAAAAATATCAAAAAAATATGGATAGAAAGAAAACGTGGTTGACTACCCAGGTTCATTATATTTAAAATCACAATATTTTTATGTTTATACAAAACGTAGCTTACAAACCTAGCAATCCGAAGCGATTAGGATAAGAGTTTAAAAATTTGTCTGATAGTTACTAAACTTAATAATTAAATCAAAGTTAGCGCGAACCAAACCGCTGGCAATACCAATCCATTTTCTGTTTAATTGTTTACATAGAAAAACTCATTGTTCGCCGGAAAAAAAGAAATATTTCACTTGTGGTCATCTCTCCAGTCTTCCCGTATTTTTTTCCAAAACGTATCTTATATAAGCCAGTAGAGGGTCTCAAATCTACATTTCTGAAACCGAACCATCTCTACACAGGACTCCGGCTTCAGCACGGAGACGTCCTGTGGGAAAGACGCCCACTCGTCATCCGCGTCCGCTTCGGCCTCGGCCACGCGCCCTCGCCCGCTGGAAGACGAGCTCTGGGCTCTCCTCGACGTCATCCAGCGCAAAGGCGTCCGGCTACGAGACGAGGCCGAACTACTCCGCGGCGAGCTCGACGAACGGCATTCCGGAGATACTGCGGAGGAGTCGTTCGCGCGAGCCCTGTCAGGTATGTGACCGGTTTCCGAAACTATGGCCACCATAATTGGTGTAATACAAAAAATAAGATACACAATAAGCGTTTGGCCCAACTACAATTGCATCCATTTGCCCTGAAGCTGCACTTTTAGGACAACCTACATCAATGGAATAGATACAATGTGACATGAATATCCATACTATTTTTTAAAACTGATTAGTTCGGAAATTCTGACAATTTACGAAAAAAAAAATATCTCGAAAACTACGAAAATTCGGCTAACATACGAGTACATAGGGTAGGGTAACTAACATATATTTAGATAACACTGGATGAAAGGAATCCAAAAAAATTTTGGACGTCACTTTTTGGACCACATTGTATAAAGACTTACCTTGTTATAAATGTGGTGGAGTGGCGCTACTAGCTTTCAAGGTGTCGCTTTGCTTCAAGGTCCTGGATTTGAATCCCGGATGGGTCAATGTATAAAAAAGTATTTTTCAATATTTTCTCGGGTCTCTAGGTACCACCGTTGTGTCTGATTTCCACAATTACTTTGGGATCAGAGGCAATGTATGTAATGTTGTACAAATTTATTAAAAAAAACCGGATCTGATTCGGACTCGCGCACTGAGGGTTCCGTACCAACTTTAACTGAATTAGAAGTTCACTTACTTCCACTTAGCCAAAATACCACAACATTTGATTGACTGCAAAAATAACATCGTTTTTCATAGTGTTTGTATGAAGGACAAAGTTATATTTGCGATTGTTAAAAATGTACTATTTCTCAAAAACTACCGCATTGATCTCGTTCAACCTAATTTTAGTTAAAAGTATTTGTTAAGATCTACATTATGTTTTTTTTCAAAATTTTAATTTGCTTAGTTTAAAAGTTAGGCCCCCCCTAACTTTTAAATAAGGTCACCCATTTTACCACTTTGGAAGCGTCTATCTTCCAAATGTTAGACTTTTGGCAAAAATGGTTCTAGGAACCTCTATGTCATTTTAAAAGACTTATTCATATCATAGACAACCCATACGCATAGGTTTGAGTAAAAACATTTTTTTTGTTGTAGTTCTATGAGAATCGTAAAGCGGTCAACAGGATACACCTACCTACCAAGTTCCAACTGTGTAATGCTACTACTTTTAGAATAAAGTGGCTGTGACATACGGACGGACAGACAGACAGACAGACTTGACGAAACTATAAGGGATCCGTTTTTTGCCATTCGGCTACGGAACCCTAAAAAGTACGGTATTAATGTAAGTTTCTATTCACGACCTGTTTATGGAGGCGCAGTGTTTATGTTGATCAATGCTCGCACGGTGCTATGCTGCGTAACCTTGCGAATTTTCTACCCAAAAAATCTGGTTAACCGAATGTAGAGAACATTTGTTGCTTGTTTTGAGACGTTACAGTATCTAATGCAATGACGCAATGTTTCACGAACAGCGAGGTAACGGTTATTGAAAGAAAAAGAAAATAGCTAAGCATTTATTCATAAACACGGTCTTACAATTGCAAACACAAAGGTAGACTTCTTCTTTTAAACGCGAAAAGCGTCCTTGAAGCGTTATTGAATTGTTATTACAAAATAAAAAAAACTACCCACTTGAGCTTCCATTTGAGTTGTAACTATCGTTGCGGAACGGAATAACCACCACATTGTGTAGATTATAAACAGCCATGCCATATGATGCGCTGTTAACATAAAAATTAGGTTTGGTTCGGCCGTCACGGGGCGATGCATCGCACGATCCAATTGAACAAAATCGTTGAATTGCGACGCGGTGCATCGCGTGACATATACCTATTTTTAAAGTCACGCTATACGCATGTAGAATATGTTAATTAGTTTCCGACGAACACTACAGAAATTGTCCTTGAATGTCGATAAGGATACTAAGCGATCCCAAATTGCCAAAATAGGAATTAATTTTCAACTTTCTTTCGTCAACAATCCTACAATGGCAGCTTAAATACAATGAACGAAATGTTCATCAGAAGTTATCTAAAAAGATTTTGAGAGACTGGTGCCTTCTCATAGAACAGTGGCACTTTAGGAGTAAGGATAATTTTTAAATCAGCCTCAGCCGGGCTGAACTCTTTCTATCACTACTGCATCAAGCTCTATCTGATCTATTCAAACTCCACTTAGGTTACATGCATGGACAATAATCCAAATGTATACTCAGATGTACAGTCCCATAAAGCTGTGAAAAAATCAGCTTTGCAAATAAAACAAAAAATCTGTCTGCTAAAACAACTACTTATTTAAAAATTATAGTTTAAAAAACTAAAAAAACACGCTTTTAAAATAGATTAAACTAAAAAATTAAAAATAAAACTGTAGTAATCAATTGAAAAATTCATATTATTGTACAAAAAGCGTGGGGTGCTTGTTATGATATCCACAGATATAGTAAATTATTGATAAAATATTTACAACAATCTAAATCAAGCCCCCCACGCTTTTTGTACAATAATATGAATTTTTCAATTGATTACTACAGTTTTATATTTAATTTTTTAGTTTAATCTGTTTTAAAAGCGTGGGGTTTTAGTTTTATAAACTATAATTTATTTTTTACTTTTTAGTTTAGTTTATAAGATTTGATTCCTTCTTTATCGACTGTAAGTCCAAAGCTATGCCGGAATCGTAATTGATACAGATCGCGCGCTAGCTCTATCTCTTTTACTCCCTCTTACAGAGGAAAACTGGGAAACTGTTATTAAATTATTGCATTGTCATCGGTCATTGATACGTGTGCAAAGTTTCAAATTAATCAAACTTCTAGAAATTGGTCTAGAATGCTCAAAGATTCCATTACATACATAGATACAACCCAAGCTAATAAAAGCGTGGTAAAAACTGCAAAGAATAAAAACAAGCTCTACCATCCCAGAATTTAATTCGCAGGTGGGGACAATCACCAACCAAGGAGTCTGCGGATATAATTGAACAAGCGGCATTAACCGCTTGGTTGATGATTGTCCCCCCGTCTGTGAAATTAATTCTATAAAATAATAGGTTAGCGAGTCCGACTTGCATTTGTCCCGTTTTTGAATCTATCAAGCTGCTAGCAGTCGATCGGTAAACATAAGATAACCCAAGTAAACTTGTACACCGACAGCCGGCGGCGGATGCAGCGAATGCGGTGACATCCAGCGGCTTCGGTGCGAAAGGGACGCGTTGCTGGCGCGCGCTGCCGCCCTTGAAGCTGAGGTGGCAGTGGGGGGTGAAGTGGGGTCGAGGGGGGTGGAGGGTAGCCCACCCCGTGTATGTTCACCCCCCCTCGGCCGGCTGGACGGCGCGCTCGAGACGCCGTCGCGGACGCCGCGCGTCGCAACGCCCGACTCGAAGAAGTTCGCGGCGATTCTCCAGGAGAGCAATCCCGTCGAACTACAGCGGCAGTTGCTGACGTCCACCGTTCAGAATCAGGTCAGTATTATAACAACTGAGATATCTGCACTGTGCCTACCACTTTTCGGACTCCATACTCGAAGGGTAATACGAGAGTCCCGTTTACTAAGACCCCGCTGTCTGTCTAGCAGTCAGTCCATCTGTCACCAGGCTGTACCTCATGAACCGTGATAGTTAGACAATTCAAATTACACAGAAGATGTATTTCTTTTGCTGCTAACAACGAAACTAATACACAGAATTAAATAAATATTTAAGGAGGCTCTCATAAAACAAACATGATTTTTTCCGTTTTCTTACCATGAAATCCACCGATTGCCTATCTAGTCATTCACAGTACTGTTATCTAAAAATGTGAACAAACTAATCCAAAAGTATGCAACGTAGCCAGACGTTATAATCACCAAAAAACTTTGGATTAAACCAGCTTAAAAGTTGTTTTTATGAATATGTTAGGTCATTGTATGTACGAATCCTAAGGTATTGGGTAACCACTGTTTTGATGCTAAAAACTTTGTAATTAATTTAAGAAAATCGTTTTTTTATGAATTCTAACGGTACGCTAGGCTCCTGTATGATGGACTACCTACAAACCCCTGTAATTATTTATGATATAAATACCGAATCTCGTTTTAAGTTTTGCAATGAGCATGGTTTTATCAGTGTACAATTAACGTGGGTTGTTGTTATATTTGCTATGACTTGATGATGACTGGTCTGAAAAACTACGTTATTTAGTATATAATTTCAACATAAATTGTTCACAACTGCTTAACATCACAATCTCCTATAATCTCCCACAGCTTTCTAGATACTGTCTTTTTATCAAAACATTCTAAAACAAACCTAGGCCATTTTTCTCCTATGAACAGACTCCAAGCCGTCTATAATGCTGTAAGTACAAACATGAATGAATATTTATTTATTCAAGGTGCATTTTCAATCACTTGTAAAACGAAACCCACGTTATATAACCATTATGTATAATGTCCTAGCAGTGTTTTAATTTACCAAAATTTTTTTTAATAAAGATGTTAAATATTGGTTTATCTATTTACTTTAAAACACAGATATAGCTCCATTCAACCGAGACCCCGCCGCAGCAAAATAATTCATCATTGCGCGTGCTACAAAATTAAAAGTTTAAATTTAATTTAACATTTTTCAAAAAAAAAATGTAATTTAAAAATAAATATGTAACACTGCCATTATGTTATACATAACGGACCAATAACGTGGGCTTCGTTTTCCAGGTGGTTCAAAAAGCACGGTGTGTATTTGAAAAAATAAAAAGTCCATACAACAAAAGTTAGCTGAAAAGGTTTTTGCAATTTTTCTTCTGTGACAGCACAATTTCAGTCGATACAATTATCGACTAAACGGTATCGTCCATCGGTGCAATTGTTTTATGACTGTCACGAAATTTTATTTCGGTCGTCCATTTGTTAATTGGAATAATTACTACCTTGAGGCTTAACGACATTTGGAACTGTGTAGGTGGACTGCCATCTATTAGAGTGGGGATGCTGAAATTTACCTATTGTCAATTTGAAAGTATTAGAATATTACTACGGCTTCGCACGGGTGGACATAAGTTTTTTTTAATATTTTAACCTTTTAGTTTTAGTAAGGATCCCAAATCTTTTCTAGCAATAAATATAGCCTATGTCACTCAGGGTGAATATAGTTTTCCAACGGTGAAATCGTCACATTAGTTTTTGAGTTTATTCATTACAAACATACACACACACAAAAATATAAATCTCTTCTCTTTATAATATTAGAGTAGAAGAGTAGATTCTGAGATATAATGGTACACACAATAGAAGTTCTACAGTTGTCACGTCGACTGAGGGCTTCTGTCCCAGATAATGTTAGGCTGAGTGGTGATTATAAGTTTTACTCGATCAAACTCATCGAACGCGTAAACGTGTATTTGTACAACAGTTCTTTAGCACCATCTAGTTAAGTATACTAGAAAAGCGAATGCATTTGACTGATTTAAGAAGTGTTCTGAAGATTTTTTCACGATTATCGACCGTTATTTTTTAAGCTATTGCATAGCTTCTATCGCGGGCCTTGAGCGTGGAGACCGAATCCAGAAATTCCGTAACGAAAATAACCTAACCTAACACTCGTGGCGAGGCACGATCGAACAATTTTGAATTTCCGAATTTTAAAAGAATTTAGAAGAAAATAAGGATTTTGACAGTATGGTTGCCTATGGTAACCATATCTGCCAAAATAACAGAAAAATTTAATTACAAAAGTCAAAATTAGAAAATACATAAAATTATAAAATTAAGCTATTGCATAGCTTCTATCGCGGGCCTTGGAGACCGAATCCAGAAATTCCGTAACGAAAATAACCTAACACCCCCCACTCCGACCGGCACAGCGGTGATACTTTTTAGTTTTATAATTGCATAAGTTGATAAAAAATGCTATGCAAATATCTTTACCGCGGCAGTCTCCGAGTGCCACACGTCTTTTTTTTCGTTTGTATTATTGGACCTACCATGTAGCCTGTCGATATTTTTAGGTTGTTGTAGTTGTCAAACCAAAACCTACTATGTTGTTCTTCAGTCCCCATAGCCGGTTTCGGTGTGACAATGACGTTATAATACTGTAGGTAATAACAGGTACTAGCCAACCAGAAAACTTATCACAGAAACTTCTTCCACTATGAAGCATTAATTTCGAAAAAGACATAAAAATTTGTATTCGACTTCTTCAAACTACATTTTTATAAAAAGCATCGTTAGCAAACAAGATCATGCTGTTACGAAACGGCAAACTCGAATGGCTTAACTGAATTTTTGACACATTTTTTGTGTTCGCAAATTACCTGATGGTTAATTGCAGAACAGGTGAGGTAATAGAGTGCTGGTTGAGGAAAGCTTGCAGTAACGAGGTCTGTTCGGAGTGTCAAACGGTGTGACGTAACTGAGGGATTTCTTCAAATTACGCGGAACAGTAAATAAGGCTAATGGAGTGTGGCAGCGACCACTCGCGTCTTTCTTAAGGCTCCAATACACAGAACATTAAGCTGCTTGTGAATTTAAATTAAGTAATTTTTAGCTAAGTTTTTTTAGCTAGTATTGTTATTAATCCCTAAACCCCCAGGAGGCACTCGGTTGCCACAATTGATTTCAATTGTGTCTGGAATAACTCACGATCGAGGGATTAAACGCCTATAAAAGCCTCGAGGAAAGCGTCATTGTTAAAGAAACGGATTTGGTATAAATGTAATATGTTTGCCAACATCGTATACGTAATCTTTTCAAGCACACACAAACCGCGTTTTTATTATTAACTAGCTACCCTTCCCGGCTTTGCATGGGTTCACAATTGAAGATAACGCAAGCAAATGGTCTGTTTATGACCTTTATACCCTTTACACACTTTTCATGTGAATATTTCTAAAAAAAATTTTTTTTTTTCAGACAAATGCCATATATTTTCTTTCATACGAACCATACCAAAATGACCATTAACGAACATAAGTACTATTATACAATTTGGTGCACTCAATCGGAAGTTATGCGCGTAAATACATTTCGGTACTTAACTCGTTTTTATACATATGTATAAGATAGACGTGACATCCCCAAAGTATGTGCAAGGTAACATCCCAAAAGTATGTGCAAGTATTTTAACTACTTACATCTACTTAAGTACCAATCCAATCCAACTTCATTGTCAGCGGTTTGAATGCTCATTTAATGGCAATTGCAACTGTCGGCGTCCTTGACAGAGATATGCGACTATCAGTAAATATTACTATTGCGTCACCCAGTCAGTCACTACCATTCAATTACCTATAATCATCTAAAAGCATCGTTTTAAATTTTACTTAAACGTTTATGCGTCACTCACTCGTACCTTGGCCTATAATAGACCATATCGTGCGGTAAGTATTTCCTTATTTTAAAGCTCGGCTTTTTAATACAACCTCACAGTAAAAACAAGCTAATGTTTTTCAACCTTTGATAAAGTGGTGCGCGCAAGCAACATCAAGGCCAGATATTTTTGCACTATCAAATATTTGTGCTGATATTTAGATAGCGCTGAGCAACATTTACATTAGCTAATTTACTAAACGACACTGTCAAATATTCCGTATGAGGTACATGAACCTTTGTCCTTGGTTTTAGAAAGGCCTTTTAACAGTATAACTAAGTAAGTGTCCAATTAAATAATTTAGTAGCAAAAAACACAAAGTGCTGTATATTGATTCGAACGTAGGTGTAACTGATTCGACTCACGCATTACATTTATATGCGTGCTTACTGTTATCATACCCAACGAAAATATAGAATGACGACACAATACCAAGATCTAGGGGTTCTATTCTATCCCCGGGTCGGGCATCAAGAGTTTTGAATTTTCAAACATTGCTCGGGTTTGAGAATACTAACTCACATTCGGCAAAATAGTTAAATATTAAATCTAAATTACTACGGATCTATCTTGGTGAAATTTGGCACGGAGATGTACTATAGGCGGAAACAAAACAAAGGCTACTTGTTATCCCGAAAAAAAAAACGGTGCCCGAGGAATAGTTTCCCCACGCCTACAAAGTCGCGGGCAACAGCTAGGCATATATGTATACTAACTAGCTGTTGCCCGCGACTTCGTCCGCATCAATTTCTGTTATTATGATCGCGATTACTTTTGCAACATTTTTCAATAATGCTTCGCTCCTATTGGTCGCACATTGATGTTATATAGTATAGCCTAAAGTCTTCCTCAATAAATGGACTAAAAAAAATTTTTTTCAGTTCGAACCAGTACTTCTTGAGATTAGCGCGTTCAAACAAACAAACAAACCCTTCAGCTTTATAATATTAGTATAGATAAATACGTACATGCAGAAACGGTTTATATAATATCTACCGTTACAACTAACAACAGAATGCCACCATTGTAACTTTACTTTACAGCGCGGCTTTCCTCAATAATAATGTTCACTCACAAATCACTTCGACGATTTAGTTGATGAGTCATTCAACTTGGCCAGGCGTTTTAAAATACTTAAATCGCTGTAACTTCCTAGCAGTAAGAAGTCAGTAGGGCAAGCAGTGACATTAGTTCCATAGTCCGTTATAATAACTGCTCGACGCTCATAACGCGATTAACCTCTGCTAATCGCTGCCCTACTCCCTTCGTGCTGCGGCTGTGGACAGTCATTAACAGTGGAACACCACCGCTGTTTTGATGTCACCTCTATACCAACAAAGAGTTGGTAAACTTCCTTATTTAATTTATATAATATGTAATTTTTTTCTATAGATGATTACCGCAACCAAAACATTAGGAAGAATAATTTCTGAACAGTTTGATGTTATTATAAAAAACCGGCCTAGTGCGAGTCGGACTCGCGCACTAAGGATTCCATACCAACTTTAACTAAAATACCAATATTTTTTGACTGCAAAAATAACTTTGTTTTTTATAGTGTTTGTATGGAGGACAAAGTTATGTTTGTTGTTGTTGAAAATGTGCTAGATAGAGAAAAACTACCAGTTCGATCTCGTTCGAACCAATTTTTGTTGAAATTATTAAGATCTACATTACGTATTTTTTCTAAAATTTTCACTTTCTTATTTTAAAAGTTAGAGGGGGGGGGACACTCATTTTACCACTTCAGAAGCGTCTATCTTCCAAATGTTGGACTTTTGAAAAAATGGTTTTAGAAACCTTCAAGTCATTTTAAAAGAACTATCCATAGATACCCCCCCCTAAATATCATTATTATTTCATTTTTGTATGAGAATAATAAAGCGGTCAACAGGATACACCTACCTACCAAGTTTCAACTGTGTAATGCTAATACTTTTTAGAATAAAGAGGTCGTGACATACGGACGGACAGACAGACAGACTTGGCGAAACTATAAGGGTTCCGTTTTTTACCATTCGGCTACGGAATCCTAAAAACGCCATCAGATGTTGAGTATAATTGATGTCAAAAGACATACACTCCAATCAATTAATTTGAGTATATTTCTATCGACACCTATTACATTTTAGAAGATTTCTAAACCATAAAGTATTGTTTCTATTTTCGCACTCAGGGTAACACAAAAGTCAAAACTTTTTTGTTTTATTTAGAAATCTCCATATGTATTTATAATCTTTTATCTTTAATGCCCACTGCAATCACGTCGCTGGCTAAGTAGTTTACGACTACCGTCAAGCTATCATTTGTTATATCACGTCTAATAAGAATTTTCTTCGTTTTAATCGCTCGCCTTACTTGTCGTAACACTAACACCGTTCGCAGGTATCTATTAAAATCTATTCACTCTTTTGCATATTTATTTAATCTTGTAAATAGCAGCGCAATGTTATGTTTAACTAAATAATAGTGGTGTTTATTTTGGTCTTATAATTGTTTTTTTAAATCTCTGAATCATACTACGTTTATATACATGTGTTGTACATGCATTTAAAATTAGATGTTCGCTTTGAATGTTAGCGGTATATGTTTAATTACGAATATTAGCTAATGTTAATTATATTATTGTGTTTCAGGTGTTGATTGACAGACTGAAACGGGCGGCTGCGCAGCGGACGTTACTATTGGAAAGGCTTGAGCGAGCGCGAGATCTCAACGAAGACCTTAAATTTAGGGTAAGACATATATTTTTTCGACATAAGTAACAAGACTGTATTTGATAAGCCATTTTACTTATTACTTTTCGCAGCCTTGCTTCAATTTAACTATTCCGATCTAAGATAAGTTTTCCTCAAAATTATGTAAAGCAGGAAAAATAAGAACCTATGGCATTGGTTTAATTAATATTTATAAATTACAGTCCAATATAAGTTTTGTAATAGAAATTAAATCTTATGAACATCAAATAGGTGAAATGCTACTAGAAATGCACCGAAGAGACTTTTTTTAAGCAAGTACATTTCAGGTGTAAATTGAAAATACAACTAAACCCACAACCTTCCATATCCAAGAAATGTCTTAATGAGCTCATTTTTCGGTCGCATTTTATGTCTGGTGATGCCGGAAAATTAACAGAGGCGACTTAAGGTGTACTCCGAGAGACCAGAGGAAAACGAGCAGTAGCGTCTTCTCTCCACCATTGGCATCCTTGCCAAGCGTGACGATTACACCCTCGTATGTAGTAAATTCCAGACACAATAGAATTGAATTATCACATTTAACAACCGGAACATTACAAAAACATCCTCCTTTTGGATAATATGCCGTTTGGTGTTATTTTTGTATCTAGTAATTATATTTTTAATTTTTTACGTATACTCTTAATTTAAGATCGTTTTAACCATTTCAGCTGGAGGAGAAAAGTATAGAACTCGAAGGCGCCCGCGCGCTAGTACGCAAGCTGGAACGGGCGCACTCGTCCCAGGGCGCGCGGCGCTCCCCGCACCCCAGCATGCGCGCCATGGAGCCGCTGCCCCTCCCGCTGCCGCCGCCCGACGCGCGCTCGCACTCGGACGACGAGCGCGCGCCCGACACGCCCCGCGCGCGCCCCTCCCGCATCCCCCTGCACAAGGGCGCCGCCCCGCGCCCGCCGCGCTCGCCCGCCCCCCGCCCGCCCTCCGCCAACTCGATCCGCTCGCACTCCAGCCGCGGCCGCAAGGAACCCAAGTCGGGCGTGCCCGTCCGCCGCTCCCCGCCCGCCGACAACAAGGTGCGCACACGCCCCTTCTGGAACTCATGGTTCTTTAACAAAGACTCCGGCTCGTAGACCGTAACAGTGCCCCGTGCTAAAACCCACCGTGTGAGAGTGCACCCCAGTGACTTACTTACCTACCCCCCCGGACTCCGAAGTGAATCATGCCATTATGTCGATCGTAAGTTTTGGTTTTTCGAATTTACTTTCGGCTTCTGTTGAGTAACCTTGCGTTAGTTTTGTTTACCGTAGAGGAGCATGCGTCGACTAACATTGTGTTTGTCACTAATTAATTGTTAAATTGTGATGGCTCTAAAATCTATAGGTACTAGTATGTCGATATTCAATTTCGAAATTGTTTGACCTCTTTTGAAATGTGTTTACTGAAAGCTCTCACGTTCCAAAGAGATTTTTCTGCCACACATAAACGTTGTACATACTATAAATTTTCGTTCATGCTAATTTTAATAATTGTAAAAGTTATCGTATATGGGATCAGCACTTTATTGTTGTAATTTTCCAATAGTCAATAACCAAGTGAAAATGTTGCTAACCCGCATACGAAAACTATGTGCACAGTTTTCAGTCATCATAATAATAATTATCATTATTTGTGTTTAAATAGGTACTAATTAATACATTATGTTATCAATCATGTAATTATCATTTTACGATAAACAATGATGGTAAGTGTAAATTTTTACTTTCACAAGTATTAATCACCAGTTGCCACTAAACACATCGCTTTTATAGTTTGATCTTAAAATTATTAGTTTGTTTAGTTCCATTCAGTAGTTTTGAGTTACTTTTTTGACATAGTGGCATAATTGCATACTAATCGGCTAAAAGCGAACACATGCAATGTTGAGGCCTCCCACATGGCTGTGCACTGTTGAAGTTATCTTGGGTCACAGTATTACTAGAAAACGTTGATCTTTGATGCACCCTGACACTATCTAAAAGATATCAATACTCTTAACAAGCTATTGTGTGCATTGATATCAAAATATTACACTTGTGTAGTTATTAATTTGTAATGAAACGCTCTATACATTTCGGTTTTGAACGATGTGTTCGTGTTCCAAAGTGTATTGATGATTTTTAATGGAAAACAAATGAGTAAGTAGAACAAGTTAATTAAAATTCATAAAACATCGGATTCACGTGTTTCTACAACCGAATCAAACTAGTGTCATTATACCCGGTCGCAGCCAATCGACGAGAAACAGTGTTCACAACCTGAAGCGATATGGCTAACGTATCTACAGCATAAAGTTATCGTATTAAAGTGAACAGGATCTTGCAAATTACTAGATTATTGCAATTTTTTTGTGTAAATTAAAAAATGATTTCGACTTTTTTAAAACATTCGATACAACGGATTTTCTAAAATTTTTACGGGTCGGGAAGCCGCTATTAGATGGACTTAGGCTAAGCGCATTCAGTGCTTGGTACATTAGAATCGAATGATCAGTTTAAAAATTATCATTCAATTCTATGTAATCCAGTTGAGTACAAAAAAAAAATGTTGCAAGTACATAGTAATTGAACGTAAAGCGCGGAAATAAAAGCGAACATTATGTGGTTCGTTATATAAGAGTTATTTAGCCCGAGAAACTAGACACGATTAATAATGTATCGTTTGGAGGTCACCGGTGACCCTCGTGGCGTTTAATGTGTTAAATCTGTCGATACATAACAATCTTACGGTTTTGAACACTGACCATCGTCTATCGCGTAACCCAGCTTGGAATTCCGGCAGAAGGCGGTCGAGGACGGTTCAGAGTGCGAGACGGCGGCTCTACGCGAGGCGCTGAAGGAGTCTGGCTCTGAAGCGTGGCACGCGCGCGCCCGCCTCGTGGCGGAGTACCTCGCGCGCACGCAGCGCCTCGCCCCGCGGCTGCGGCCGCTGCCCGCGCCCGACCGCCTCGCCTACAGCCCGCAGAACCTCGCCACGGAGCTCACCCGCTCGCTCTTGGACGAGCCGGACTCGCTCGCCCCGGACTCGCTGTGGAACGGCAAACCGCAGCAGTACTTCGAGAGCATGCACTTGCATGACGACGAGTTGGACGGCGACTCGCTTGCGCCACACGACTAGAGACGGGGCTGGCGAGATGTAACCGTAGTGGATAATGAATGGTGAACATTCGTATTTCAGCTAAAAAGCAAGACCCTTGAGCTCCTGGCGCATTATTACATATAAACGTACAGGCCCCTAATTCAGCTAACCAAATCGTATCACAATCATAATTGAATAGCAGGTTTTTGACAGTTCTAGTACGGGCTAAATATCTAAATAGCCCAATTCAATCAAGATCGAACTGCAACCAATGATATTTAAAAAGTATAGATAGGTTATGCCCTTACAAAACTATCGAAATA
Organism: Anania crocealis; assembly: GCA_949315895.1. NCBI lineage: Eukaryota > Metazoa > Arthropoda > Insecta > Lepidoptera > Crambidae > Anania > Anania crocealis. Next base: position 9,419,253 of record OX438856.1, read on the forward strand.
TATGTGCCGCTTGCGAACAACTGCACACATGCGTAATTCTTATTTTGTCCTTGTCATACTCGTGAAAAGAACAATTACTTTCTCTTTCATGGATTTGAAAAGACGTCACAATTATTGTGACGTTTTAGGGACGCATATTGAGAGCGCATGTAACATATCTATTACTTTTTAAATATCATTGACTGCAACTGAAACAGCTGAATAAGGCCCCAGTGCGAATACTTTGATAAGGCATATAGATAGATATGGCATGGATACATCCGTGGACAGTTAAGACGAGACACAATATTTTATAATAATAATTCGCTATTTGCGCCACATATTGCCTTGGCTAGTATGCCAAAGTACGCTTGTGTGGCCAAAAATTATTAACTTTAAATAATTAACTTTTTGCTTTTGAGTCGGTTTTAAAGGGTGAATCATATAAACGACCGGTCGGTCCCTGGCCGCTTGACTAATTGGCAAATTCAATTACTTGGTACTCTCGGGAGTTACGTGCAAACTTTTTTTTGGTTATATTAAACACACAATAGTTTGCAATTACGGTTACAACTCGCTAGTGAATACCCTCTTCTGTGTGGTCCGAGATTTCAAATTTTATCCAGTCACGAAAGATTTGAGCTCGCAAGAATTTATAGCCCTCCTCCGCAAAATGATTACGACATGTTAGAATCTGTTTGTCTCTCTCTGCACTAACGGTGAGTAAAATTGCATGAAACTCGTCAAAATCGTTTTACGTAGTATAAAATTTGTGTTGAAATATTATTTAGCATGATCAAAAATTTTCTACGACTAGCAAGCTATTAAAATGCCGTGTATATTTGTTCCGTCGTTAACCCAGAAGGTTGATAAGGGGTTTTATTGTGTGTCACGTGAATGCATCTCTCGTTGGTTCCTATCGTCTTCGCCCGGCGATCCCTATTCTAACCATATCGCATTGAATTCCATTTGCAGATCAATCATTCCACATTGTAAAAGGCACGTCGCTGAATGTCTAGTGATCTGTGATACTCCTGTCACATATTATTGTTTATGTGTGTGCGTCAATTTGATCAGGGCCATAATATTTATTATAATGTACAATAGTGTTTCCGATGATTTCCTTGTAGTGAAAATGTAATTAATTTAATCATATGAAATATAAAAAAAAAATTTAGAACATAATCAAACAAAACAGAATGAATGAATGTAAGTTTTGCAATAGTTATCTATGTTATAAAAATCTTTGTTCGTTGATACCTTGTGGTGAATATTTAAAATATATTATGTGTTACTATAATAGCATATTGCTGAATTATAAATTCACCCGTATTAATAATGAAGTAGTGCGCTCCTCACCCGGATTGTCTATATTTGAATGCGCGCCGATGTTGGTAGCTATTTAACCTAATTTTTGTCATTCCTAAGTCTATAAAAGGACAGACTGTAACTAATTTTATATTGAGTGAGAGCTTGGAACGACTGTAGCAAGGCTGTGAACACTAAGGTGTGCTTGAAGTTGTATCTGATGTAAAAAAGATGGAGAGATTCGAATAGTGTTAATTAGCGGTAAATATTAATGGTTCACAAGGTACATCTATAATTGTGACGACTATTAATTTATACATTATTTATGTATTTACTATTGTTGTTAAAGTTAATACAAACGTCCAATGCTGTACGTCCTATTAGTGCGGCGGGTACGGACCGCTACTGCCCGAGTTACTGAAGTATTGTTGGTTTAAATAGCATAACATTTTTTTCACCTGTCAAAACTCGGTAACAAATAGTAGGAGACTGATTTTGTATAAATCTAATGAAATAAATAGTGATATGCTTATACCAAGGGAGGAAAGCGGGATACTCCATTTAGATGCCCTTATTGTATATTTGTTTGTAAGCTTCTTACTATGTAAAAAGTTATTGCCTATTTAAGGTATCTAAATGTAATTAATAAAGTTATTAATAACAATTCCAATTCTATAGACTATGACTGTATTTTTATAAGTTAGAAATTAATAGCTAAAATAATTAAGTCAACTGTTTATTGTACAGCTTTCATTCACGCTCTAGTATTTGTAAATTATTAAGCCACTACCTAGCTACAATTAAGATACTCATAAAATTATCTAGTTGACTTGAATCTAGTTGATGACTATCATTGTAGAGTTGTACAGAAATCATATCATTATATACAAATTATTCAAATAAATTGTTCATATCAAGATATTGTTTTATTTCATCACAATAAGAGACTGTTTCCAAAATATTCAAATTTTAATTACCATAACAAAAATAAAGAACAAATCTTAACAAATTACAATTCATGAATATCTAAAGTAGGAATAACAAATGGTTAACAAAATAAAGTATATTTTATAGCAAATATATTTCGTTGTAATTAAATTAAAAACGTTAATAATTATTTTACTTGGTCAAACTTAGGTCCTAGTAGGATATCTCTTATTTCTAAAGTTTCAGGGTCTTTTTTTATTTTTATAAACCCATGTTGTTTAAGTTCTGAAACAAAACCATTACATTATTTATCGCTTATAAATACACGAACCTAAAATGAGAAGGTAGTGACTAGGACAGTAATACGTGGCGTAGAAAATAGTAGCAACACACAACTAAGAAAAGCTCTTTCCGAGTGTTTAGACAAGCACTCTGGTTATAATCAAGGCGTAGCCAGTGTATGTATCTACATACACTGGGCAGTCACTCGGAGACAAGACATTTTTAAATGCCATGCCGTACCAAAATTTGGTGCTATTAAAACGAGGCGACGAAAGGAGAGTGCCGGAAGATGGCGATTGCCAAAACCCGCCTATCAAGTTTGGCGATCACTTAGAGCCTAGGTCCACCAGCAGTACATTGATGTCGGTTAATGATAATGCCTTAATGTGATATATTATCTTTCTTCTGGATTATCTGGTGGTAATCTCAAATGGCAAATTAAGTCTAGTCCTCGTAACACAACTGTTTAAAGTTGTAAGACTGCTTCGTTCGCGTAGGTAGGTACAGTGTTTTAGGATTAATTTAAGGAAGTTATTGTATTTAAGATTGACGATTTTGTTGCCTGACCTGAAGGATTAAATAAACAAATCCGAAAACAAAGAAATGTTAAGTTTTTTATTAGCAGGCGCTACTTATTAGAGATTTGGTTGGTGGAAGGATGTACCTATTTTTCAATAATGTCAATTACCAATTCCTTAATTCTAGATCTTATTTATTAACTTACTGAGTATGGAAGTGAAGCATCTCGCAGCGATGACAGCTCCGTGCCCCGGCAGCCGCGGCCCCCGCGCCGTGAGGCGACGAAGCGTTAGCGGTGAGAGCCCCTCCTTGACACTGGCCAGGACCTTCACCATAGTTCCTTCTGTGCCCCACTGGTCTCTAAACAAGTATCTTAAGTTAGCTTAGGACGTCTTAAATACGTAAGTATGAAGGTTACGTTACAATAACACCCAGAGACAAAACGAAATGCTTACTAACTAAATGACAACTCAAGCTGAATAAAACGGTGGCTTTGGTAGTCAGATATGTGAAAAGTCGAAGTGGAAACGAGAGGAGCTCTTTTGCTAGAGTAGTACCACATGAGTAAAAATATTCCTACAGAGTACAAGCTTCTTAACTTTTTAACTATTTTGATAGGGCTGACACCTGTTGCAAGTCAAAAAAAATAGGAAGTAAAAATAAAATACGGTAAGTACCTACATACTACCTACATAATAAAACGTGTATTTCAAAAGGTATAAAATATAAGGTTTAGTGTAATTTGACAATACTAAAGTTGAATTAGTTTATAAATGGCTAACCGTAAATAATTTATTTTACTTTAAATATTTCTTATTTCTTTTTAACGTGTGATACAGTCTGAATATAATATACAAATTTCCTAAATAACTGATCGGAAAACATTCGCATGGCATGCCAAAAGATAATTAATTTATAATTTTATTTTTATATTTAATTTCCAATATTTTGAATTCTCGGATCATTATTAAAATAATCTTGGTACCTATGTTTTTTTTTTATTTCACCATAAAAATTAACATAATTATCTGGACCTGGCGGTATTTTAAGGAACCCGGCCTGTAGATACGTTACCTACATAAGTCTTTACGATGAATAAATAGGGAATCATTGCTTATATTTATGGCATTTTCCGATAGGATTCCGATTTCTTGCACTTGTGTCGATCCAGACATTTCCTATACAATTATCCGGCAACAAACCATAGCAGTGCGTAACTGACCCTTTGTTTTATATATTTAGATTTAACACCAATTTTCCATAATCAATATTATATAAATAAATGAATCATAAAAATGGTAAAATCACAATTCGTCAGCCAAATCACTCAAATAAATGTCGTCTAATGCGCGCGACGTGCAGGCGGCATCCCTGTCATTTATACCGCAACTGAATCGGCGAAAACCTGTTCTTACCCCGGCGACGCGTCGGTGAACGCGTCGGTGAGATGTCACGCGTACATCGCCGCGCTATGTGTGAGTGGAATAACAGCGGGCCGCATATAGGCAGCTTGTATTCTGGTGGGAATATTTATTCATGTGGTAGTACCTAGTACTTTAGTATTATCTTATCTGTGGTAGTAGTAAACTATTTTCCATCACTGAAAAAAGGTACGGTTACCGGATGATAGATAATATCATATTTTCGCGTATGAAGTCGTGGGCAACATCTAGTATTCTATGAAATACATTTACAGCGTGTAAACGCAGACCTTACTTACCGGATAAACCTTTTCGAGTCTGTCGTCTGGTCGGAGTCTCCTAACGACACTTTGGTTCTGTCCAAGCTGCCTAGCTGCGTTTCCGAGCTGTCACTGCCATTCCTGACCCTCGCGTCCTGGGTACTGCGAGCTGTAGCTTGTTGGGATTCAGCAGCCTTGGTCGCCGGTAAGTCAGCCAGACCTACTTCCTGCAGCATCGCAGTGAGAATTTTCTCCGGAGATGCGTGGAGCTCAGAGATCGGCTGGACGTTCGCAGTAGATGGTATGTTCTCTTTATTTGCTTCTGTTTTAAGGTAGATTTGTGGGTGTTACATATAAACTTGGGCTTAACACGACTATGCGTATTTTGTATCCATTAGGTACATCAAGTTTTAATCCAGCTCAAATTGGTGTGTCTTCATTTTGAAAAGTAAATAATGTAGGTACCATAAAGTAGTCTTATGTGACGACTAACATATTTATAATAACATGTGAATTAATATTTAATAAAAACACAAATTATAGTAAAATATTGAAAAAAACGTACCAACATCGAATGCGGTTTCAATTGCCATTTGTTGACTTTGTCGAAAAGAAACGTAGCCAATCAGTCGTTGTCTTTTGGGCTGTAAAACAATTAAACAACAACCTAATAAGATCATCTTATGGAGCCCGCATTTTTAAAGTAAATAATATAATATCTACTCATAATATCTACTATAATCATTCCACTGCAAAGCCAAGGTCTTTATCATTGACTTCAAGTTACCACAGAAATGATGGATAAAACGCACAATAACCATGCTTGCCAAACGCGGGTTTTTGATCACGAACCCGAGCAATGTTCGAAAATTCGAAACTTAATTCCTGTCCCGGGGATCGAACCCAGACAGAGATCTTAGCCCGGTACTTAAACAAACCAACGGGGCGTTGTTAAAGGATACCTACGGCAAATCATAAGCGTTTTTTCTTTATTTGCTTCAGAATTTATATTATCATGACGCAATTCAATCGTTTCCTCAAATAATTTACACAATTTATCTCTAATGTGAAAATTTACAGGATTTTGAAGAAACTGCAACATAAAGTGTCTTTATGAAGTAGGATCAAATAAAAAAAAACTTACCGAAACTTCATTTTCACTAACACGTTTACGAGACTGGGAGAGTGTCTCTATTTTTTGTGTTGGCAAATCGGCTATGTCTTCTGGATGTAGGGGTAGCGTCACGTTTGGTGCCTCCGCAGTATTTAGAGGCTCTACTACATTGAAACTTTCTAACTCGGGAACAGGCTGTTCGATTTGCGCTGACTTATCTGGCACTACCAATTCTCTTTCTTCTTCAATCCTTTCAAGAACAGACCTAGAGCGCACTCGGCGAGATCGGTCCACTACTGGTACCTGTTGGAAAAAAAGATATGCACAATATGAGGAGTTAACGTCCGCTGCAGTTACATAAGTGTGTTTGAGCTCTTAAACGCCTAGACTTTGGCTTTGTTTTTTTCATGGAAAAGAAAACTTAATTTTGCACAAACATCGTCGGTTAAATGTTTTAATTAACTGTGCTGTTAATTAACCGGTGTGTACGCCACACACCGGTTTTCAAGGTGTCGCCTGCTCCGAGGTCCCGGGTTCGATTCCCGGACGGGTCAATGTAGAAAAAAAAGTTTTTTTCTACATTTTGTCGGGTCTAGGTGTTTGTGGTACCTTCTTTGTTTCTGGTTTCCAAAATACGAACGCTTTTAATAGTTATTCAAATTGGGATCAGAACAATGTATGTGATGTTGTCCACATTTATTTATTATTTATTTAATTAACATAACTCCAAAAATATTATACCTAATAAGTTGAGGCACTTGAAAAACAAAAAGATAATTAACATTTTCTGTACTTGTAATGTGAGTATTCGGCGTATGAAAAACAATGTTGGAGTTTATCTCCTTATAAAAGATGTTTAATCTTTACTCTGACTGTTAAATACCACAAAATCTTTTAAAAATTTACAAAGTTTATTATAATTTAACGTATAGTTTTTCATAACCACTAACCTCCATTTCCCTTTCGTCCAATGCCTGTCTGATAGAATATCCGAGATTTTTCTGATAGAGCCTTGTCAGTGCCAGCGCTATGTTGCCATAGATGCCCGGGCCTGCGTGGGCCGGCCTGCGGAAGTAAGTGTCGACTGGCACTCGGATTTGTATTATATCGTCCGAACTATCCTGAAAGGTTTCCTGTACTGATGAATTATTTTTAAATTGTCTTACAAAAGATGTAAAGAAGATCACGTTTAGTATTATTTCATTTGCTGCACTGCAGGTACAAAAGAAAAACTACCAGAGCACTTTTCTTTCGTATTGTTCGTTTTTCGTGGGTAGTCGTGAAAAAGGAAAGTAGTACCATTTTCTTTTTAAAAATTTATAAGAACATAAACCGCGTAAGATAAATATTGTCAATGAAATATTACGCTTTTAGTTTTCCGTCTTAAAAAACCTTGTTTTTTTTTTGCAACGTTTTACCTGACTACCAAGACATGAACAAATGTTAGGAGATTGAATTAGAAAGTTTTATGTGTGCTTACCTACTGATTTTGATTATTAGATAATTTTTTGATGTGAGTAGGTAGGTAGAAGATTATCAACCCACCGAAAAAAACAACATCTCTATAAGTATCCAAATTATTAACTGAAAATTTTATATATCCTTAGCTTTATCCAAGTCCGAAACTTCGCCTCTTGCGAAAGACAACCCACCGAAAAAAAAAACATCTCTATAAGTATCTAAATTATTAACTGAAAATTTTATATATCCTTAGCTTTATCCAAGTCCGAAACTTCGCCTCTTGCGAAAGATAAAGGGTACCTACTATCATTTTTAACACACGACACAAACTTTTTCTTAATCGGACCACTAGTATTTGAGTGTATTCGCTCTAAACATAAAAATCATTCCTCTGTATAATATTAACTAGCTTTTCGCACGCAGTTTTTCCCGCGTGAACTATTATATTATAGTCTACGTTATATCGCGCGGGCAAAAACGGCTTGCTTACCCATCAATGGCATACAAGTAGCCTATGTCCTTTCTCGGGGTCTGACTGGTTTTGATGAAATTAAGTAAGTACAAGTATAGACTATAACTTTGTACCTTCATCAAAATCAGTTCAGTAATTTAATAGAAGCGTGACAGAAAGACAGAGTTACTTATTCGTTTATAATATAAGAAAGGATAAGGATGAAGGTTTACATCGCATCTGAGCTCCACAAAGGGATTCTCGATGCGAGTGACGAGGTAGTCGGCGCTGAGTTTGGTCTTCTTGTCAATGATCAGCCTGTCCTTTAAACGCCGCCTTTTCGATGGTGGCTGGTCTTCAAGCTCCTGATATAAGATGATATATGAGATTAATGAATGAGATAAACATTCTACATTTGTTAGGTCCTAAAAATGTACCTACGATTTGTGTTAATGAATTATATGTTTCTAAAAATAGTAATGACTAATGACTTAAGAATACGAATATGTTTAGCTGTTGTGATTTTGTAGTTCTTATATAGCGTCATTTGATTTCCTATTTATCAGGGAAAAATGCACTAATCAGCAAATAACCTTGAAACTTTCTAAATTGTGTAACAGGCGTCTTATTAGATAATGCCATTACCTGTAATTCAATTTCAACGACTTCTTGTTCCTTAAAAGTAGACTCTTCGGGTGCTTTCTGTTGTTCATCTAGCGGAACCATTTCAACATGGGGTTCTTCGGGCAATTGTCTAAAAATATTAAAAAAAATATATTGTCTGGGTTCTGGATATATTTTGAAATAGCGACCGTGCACCGGACGACGATCTGTGGGTAAACCCTCCACCAAGTGGACCGACGATCTGGTGAAGGTTGCGGGAAGCCGATGGATGTGGGTGGCACGGGACCTGCGCGGAGGCCTATGTCCAGCAGTGTGCGTCGTTTAGCTGATATGATGATGATAGGCTTAGCCAGACCACTCCATGTCTAAGGCTGATTTTAGAGTCACGCTGATCGTACGGTGACTATCTGCGCCGAGCGCCAAAATGTATGGAAATCACTGTCAGCGCCTCAGATCATATAAAGAAGGTCAGCGCTGACCGCCGTCGCAGCTTAAGTTCATACATTTTGACGGTCATCAGCGTACGATCAGCGTGACTCTAAAATCAGCCTAAGGTGTTGTTTAGAGCTAGAATAGTGACGATACGGTTTGCACAATTTTTAGCTGATCTGTATTAAACTCTGTCTACATATCAACTAATTATGTATGAAGTTCTTTAAAATGCTTGGACAAAGAAATCATACTTAAGTACCTACACGATCGTAGGGGATGTATTATTATACGATAGGTCACCTACCTAACACCACGAGTGTCAGTTACTTTAGCGTGTTTGTGCCTGTTTTAAGCTAACGTAGGTATATCTAAGTAATTGCTTTGAGTATTTTGGGGCAGGACTACCTTAGCAAAAAAAATGCATACCTATAATATGCACCATTGACTCGATTAAAAAAATTGTGTACGTACATATGGTTGTTGTAAAAACTATCTAAGTATGTAGTCTATGTAGGCCTTAGTAACAGCCTATAATCATCCCACTGCAGGGAAAAGGCCTCCATCATTGAAATCAAGTTACCACAGCATTGATGAGTACTGGCATAACCACCACGCTTGCCAAATGCGGGTTGATGATCACAAACCCGAGCAATGTTCGAAACTTTGTCGCCCGACCCGGGACCCCGAGATCTTGGCCCGGTATTTAAACCACTAGACCAACGGGGCGTAAGTATGCCTTGGAGAGTAGGTACTTATATGTTTACCTGCGGCGCGCCCAGGATAATATTGTTCCTGAAAGCTTTTCAAGTTCTCTTATGATACCATATTAAATGTAGGAAAATTACAGTCAATTGGATATTTAGTTTAGTGCACACCAATTTACGACCACTTTTAAATTTCCTTCCGGAACATTAGCTAATGGCTTGGTTATAAGGCTGGGGCAACCACATCAATTAGGTAGGTAAGTTTTTATAACAAACCCATAGGCATATGTTTTTCATCGCGTCAATTTTTTTGTTTTTATTAGGTAAGTTTACCAATTTTAAGGTGATCCCTGGCCCAAGGTAGGTACTAAACGTCTGGTTAAATCATAATAAAATGTAATACCTTCTATTAGGATTTTAAAAACCGTAAATACATCTTCCATTTAATTGTAATAGTGTTCGCGTCAATTCTTGAAACCAAAGTGTGATAAGGTATTTTTAATGATTGGTTACAGGTTTGTGTTTTTGTTACCTTTTACATTTCAGTTTGTAAGATAAGTGTCTATACCCTAACCCCCTAGCCCCTGAATAATACTCAAGTCTTATTATATGTGGATACGTCAGTCAAACTTACGAGTATTATTCTAGCAATTACATAAAAAAACATAAGAAAACACGAATTATTGCATATTATCTTACTAACTTTTCTGAAGGTGGACCAGACAACTCGGGAAGCTGGATTTCGGGAATTTCAGGGATATCTGTAGGAACGGGAGATAAGAAAAATAGGATCAAGGAATTATGGAATCAAGAGGTGTCGACTAGAGTAGGTAAAAAAATAAACTAACACAAAGATATTGTATCTTTGTGTTAGTTTATTTTTATACATTTATAAAAAAACTTAACAAACCCTGCAAATTTTTTAAATTATATTTTTTTTTTTAAATTACATATATAAATAATAAATCAAGATGCGCTTATTATAATCATCGGCACTAATAATTATGGTTTAATTTGTTAACCCATATCTAGCTCAGATAAGAATTGTTGTGTAGGTAAGATTGTTAACAATTACAATAAACATATTATTCTTCTTCTAATGTGGCTGTTAACAACTATAAAAATAGTGGTCAGAAGGCAGCAAGAATTTCTATGCAGAAGCAGAATGATGAAACAATATAATAGTAGACACATTGTCTAAAAATATTGCAGCCCTCTTGACTGTATTTATTACAGCTTTGCTAATAGCTAGTTTGGGCTAGACCCCAGTCAAAGCATTGGCTCCTTAGGCTACAAGCATTTGTACCAGGTAGGGCCCACGAACTCGAGTACCATTACTTCATTACACTGAGTCCTTTTTCCAGGGCGTCGGATCAAAACACGTGACGCATTGTATTTTTAGCACAAAATGTATGATTGCTTTAAGCGGAAGCGTCTGTACAGGGTGATTTGTACACCATAGACCTAGAGGTAATATTATCAAAAAAATAAAACTATTACGAATGAGATCACACAAAATATAGTAAAAAAAACTATTACGAAGGCGGCCACACTAAAGTCTACAAAAAAATGAACTTGCCAAAAATTCATGTGTAAGTAAAATAGCGATATAAGTACCTAGTATACCTAGCTGACAGAATATTTAAATATTTTTTAATGAACCCTGTTGTTCTGTGATATTTTATGCTAATGATTTTTATGTACTCGGGGCTATCTTTGGGACCCTAGTGTAGGTTAAAAAGGGCCCTTCTTCTGACGTGCGTCAACACTCCCCTTCACCACCCGATCCAGCCTTCCCTGGATAACCATATTTGGTAAAGTCCTACTAATGATGTCTTCTGTATGCCGTTTTGTGATTTACAAATGTTGGTACATATTTCACAAAAGCTTGTACTTATATTTTTCGCCCCTTTTAAATCTTACCTGTCGCCCACCAGTTCTCTATCTATCTCGACGATAAGCGATTATGCTATACTTAATAAAAGTCACCAATATAACCAGTGATTTACCACTTCGCTGCAAGAACAGCTAAACAGGAAACTGCAAAGTGTATTTAAACATATATGTATATCGATATGAAAGATTGAGTGTTATTTACCTTTCTCTAGGCCTCCCATTGTCATTCGTTCATCACCAGCAGCTACAGAAAAAAAACAGATAACTGTTTAGCATAATAATTAGGAAACCTCTTCTGGATCCTCGAATCTTCCTAATATTATAAATGTGAAGAGTGAAGGGTTCCTCAAGCACGCCAAAACGGCTGAGTCGATCTGGATGAAATTTAGCAAGGGTATTATATTTATAGGCTGGAGTCTTATTAGTGCTCTAAGGCTGGAGGAGTTTATAGGCTTCTTTTATCCCGAAATAAAGTACGGTTCCTGTGAAATAGTTTCGAATTATATTGCTGATTATTAATTATAGGTAATTGTATTGTTTCCAATACATTTTACATATTATATTTATTGTATTGGAAACTATACTTAGTGTTTCCAATACATTTTATTTAATTTTATTTATAAATATATTTAAGTAAGCGAGGATTTTTTGAGAGTGCTATGCTATGTCTTGCAGTGTAATAATGCGTGCTAAAAAACGATGATAACTGGAAACGTTGTGACATCTTAAAGATCTTACATTTCCTAAAAAGAGTGAGATCATGTTCGGATATCCTCTCCATCATAGGCGCATCGTGCGCGGCTCGCGATTTGTCGTGCGACTTGTCGCCCGTTGTGTCCAGCTGTAGCTCCAGGCCGCTGTGCTGGGCTCCAGACACGTTCTGCACTAGCATCATCTCGAGAGTCTGGTCGCGGAGCATTTGGAACGCCTGCTCTGGGTTCTCCTCGCCGAACCCATCCTGGGAACAGTAATAGTTCCGAATAGGCCCCAGGAGCTTTTAAACGACCCAATATCCTATTCTACTACTGTTTTGGTATAATTTTAGTGATGCTATTTAACCTGAACAATGGCTAAAAAGAAGCAGCGCAAGAAATGCAGTCTATGCAATTGCCCATGAACGAATTTTCTACTTTCTACTTCGTACATCGCGGCCATAGCACACTGGCACCATATCTTTTAATAAAACTTTACATTACAATCTGCCCTACTTATGTTCGTTAATTTAATTTTGTACCTTATATTACATCATTGGTTGATGACATAATTGGTTACATAAAGAATAAAACGAATGTTCAAGTGAGTTTACAAAAATTGAGTACCAAACAACAAAAGGACTACAGCTCATATAAAGTAGTTATACCTAAGAATAAACTGAGCCTATTCCTAAGCAGTAACTTGTGGCCAGACGGAATCTCCTTCCGCCGCTTTGTTAACTTTCCTAGACGGGAAATAACCAGAGGGACTGGTAAAAGTAGTGGCACGATTAAGATTATTTAGGATGGATGGTACAACTCTTATTACATTTAACTGTAAGTCTCTTAAGAGATCAATGAACTGCGTCAGGGAGCTGAGTCAAAGAGCAGATATAATTGCACTGCAGGAAACTTGGTTGTTGCCTTACGAAATCCACGAACTGAGTAACGTAAACAAAGCTTTCGGATACTTCGGCAAGTCAGCGGTGGACTTATCAGTACCACTACGAGGAAGACCTTATGGTGGGGTTGCCCTCTTATGGAAAAGCTCGAGATTTGAATGTGTATCAGTGATACCGTGTGAGAGTGACCGTATAGTTGCAATAAAAGTTTGTGCTAGGGGTCGTTCGATGCTGGTGTTCTCAGTGTATATGCCTACTGATACATCTGAGAATTTTGTTGAGTATGTTGAATGTTTAAGTGAAATAGTGGCAGTGGTGGAAAATAGCAATTTAGAATCAGTGTATGTTCTGGGTGATTTCAATGCACACCCAGGTGAGCGTTTCTGTGAGGAACTCCTAAATTTTTGTAAGGATCAAAACTGGCAGTGTATAGATATAGTAACTCTAGGATATAACTCTGATACGTACACCTATATTAGTGAAATAAATGGCAGTAGACGCTGGCTTGACCATTGTTTGACCACTGAGGCCGCCCGTGGCTCCGTTACTGATGTTAGGGTGCATTATGATGTGCTATGGTCGGATCATTTTCCGCTAGAAATTCAGTGCAATATTAAAAGTTTGATACAGTCGGCGGAGCCGCCGCCGGCCTCTCTGAACAAAGTAATTTGGGGTGAGCGTGATGAGCTACAAATAAAAAAATTACACTAAATTTTGTAATGAAAATTTAAAGTTAATTGATTTCCCTCTTGAGTTTGATAAATGTGGTGATTCTATTTGTAATGATGTGAACAAGGAACATACAAGTGTAATTGACAAATTATACCGTGACATAATTTTGTCAATACAGAAGGCCGCGGAACTTGGCTTTAATTGTAGTCAGAGAGCAGGCTGTAAGAAAGGCGGTCGTCCCATTGTTGATGAAATGCACAGGTCCAGGAAACTTTTTAAGGATAAACTTAAATTTACTGCCACCACCACACCACTGCCAAACCACTTAGACCTGCATGACGGTCAGTTCGGATTCAGGCCCAAACTGTCAACCGAATGCGCTATCCTGGCTCTCAAGCATACTGTCAGGTATTATATAGATAGGAAGACACCGGTTTACGCAGCTTTTCTAGACCTGTCAAAGGCGTTTGACCTGGTTAGGTACGACATTCTTTGGAATAAACTCCTAGATGTTGGTGTGCCAGGTGAAATTATAAATATTTTTAAATATTGGTATGGCCATCAGACTAACCAGGTCAAATGGTTGGATCAGTCTTCTGATGAATATGGGTTGGAGTGTGGGGTGAGGCAGGGCGGCCTGACTTCCCCGACACTTTTTAATCTGTACGTAAATGAGCTAATTGTTGGGCTCAGCGGCGCTGGTGTCGGCTGCTCCATAGATGGTCAATGTTTAAACAGTATCAGCTACGCCGATGATATGGTCCTGCTGAGTCCATCAGTTGCTGCTCTCAGAAGGCTGATCACAATATGCGAGGAATATGCGAGATCCCACGGCCTCTTGTATAACAGTACCAAAAGCGAGTTGATGGTATTTAAAGCCAAGTCTCGCAAAGTCCTGTTTGTACCGCCTGTTAAGCTCAATGGTAATGAACTTGTTAAAGTGTCGTCCTTCAAGTATCTCGGTCACGTGGTTACCGAGGATTTGAGGGATGACAAAGACATTGAAAGGGAAGGAGAGCGCTGGCAGTCCGCTGCAACATGTTGGCTCGCAGATTTGCAAGTAGCAGTCCCGATGTAAAAATAACGTTATTTAAGGCGTACTGCCAAACACTTTACACGTGCAATCTGTGGGTCAACTATACGCAGGGGGCTATCAACGCTCTCAGAGTACAATATAATAATGGTCTTAGGATGTTGTTGGGGCTTCCGCGCTACTGCAGCGCATCGGGGATGTTCGCGCTGGCACACACGGACGTTTTTTACACCGTAGTGCGAAAGCGAATCGCATCACTTCTGCGCAAGGTGCGTGGGAGCGCAAACAATATTCTAAAAACAATAAGCGATAAGCCTGACTGTCCGATTCTGCGGCACTGGGTGTACACACACACACATGTGGCCGGGGTGTCGGGCAGTACGGGCAGATATTAATTCGTTTTTGGATATATATTTTTTTCACATAATGATACTACTAACATAAGTATAAGTTTTCTGTTACTAAAAAATATATGGACACATGGTCTGAAATAAATCAATTTTATTTATTTATTTATATTTATTGTAATAACTTTATTTTATATTATGGCGTCTACTCTCTTTTATTACCCTTTTGCGTGCCCTAGAGGGTCCATAATGCTCATATTGTATTTAAATTTAACATCCTCTGTACCTACATTATGGTTGCAAATAAAGTATTGAGTATTTATAATATAAAAACTGTCGATTCTTTAACTAAATAAATAAAGTGGACACTGTGGACAGCATCAATACATTGTTGATCCCAATTTGAGTACCTAACTATTTAATTTAAGCATTCGTATTTTGGAAATCAGAAACAACGAAGGTACCACAAACACCTAGAACCGAGAAAATGTTGAAAAACACTTTTTTCTACATTGAGTCCGGAAATCGAACCCGGGAACTCATAGCAAGCAACATCCTGAGACCGGTGTGTACGACACTCAACCACGGAAGTCGTCTATGTAACGATTATAAACAGTTTTTATGATAAAAGAAATTGTAATTTATTTTATTTATTTTGCTATTTACAAGATAATGCAAAATAACTTTATGGCATGTTCGTTCAAAGTAATATTCCCATAAAATAAAATAAAAGAAAACTTACATTAACTGGTATTTGGATCTCAGGTAGAGCAGTTTCTCTTAGTGTTATTTCTTGGATATTTCCAACGACATTTCCACTATTCTGTAGCAACACAAACAGTAAAAAGTTATTTAACCCTAAACAAATAAATTTCAAAATATGCAACCAAAATAATAACTGAAATTCGTTATAGTAAGAAACATAGTAGAAGTCCTGAAACACCCAATTCCTGTGATGCGACAATGGAAATTTAAATCAGTATATTACATTCAGTATTTTTTTTTCTACTTTTATCATTTATTAAACTAGATGTTGTGTTGACTTACTTTAGTTTTAAAATAGAAATAATTAGAAAGTTATATATTTTTAAACCTGAATAATGTCTTCAATTCTCTGTTCGTTTTCCGGTTCTTCAGGAATCACCAACTGCTCCCGAGGCATTTGGAGTAGTGGCCGTTGTATCACATTATCAATAACTTCATGAATATTCCATCTACAAGAATAATGCCATTTACAAATTCTATACTATTCTACCAGTAATAAATACTATACCATACTGACTAACTATGTTTTGCTTACTTTTTGTTCACATTCTTGGTAACATTAGCGTTGATCATGCACAATTCGCCTAAAAATAGATAATGTTAGAATATTTGTTGGTTGAATAGACAAACTTAAACAATTTGATTTAGGTACATTACACACACTTACCCAAAAAAATTGTAACTTTTCTTTGGTAAAGTCTTACCAAGCCTCTCAAAAGCTGTGAGCTAAGGCGAAGCGAAAACCTATTAGATGGACGCCCAGATTCGTTTGTCATTACGTCCATAAGATCGTCACTGAACAGAAAACAATAACGTTTAATTAGTTTATTCCAAAAAAACTTCGATAAGCGAAACGCTTACATACAACATATTTTCTTGTTAGGATTTTGATAGGATATACTAAAAAAACTTAATGCATGAATAAAACAGGCTACAACGAATCGCGATGTTTAGATATAAAACGTACCAAATTCTACGAACATCATGAGACCACAACTGCCTATGAGTTATCGTTGCAAAACGTAGGGGCCATGAATCTGCTACCCAGCAGAGATAAAATCTACCTCCTCGCTTTAACGAATCCACTGGATAAAACATTATTTAAACTTTTCGAAGAAGTTATTAAACTAACTTCTACTGCAATGAAAATATATTCACACAGTTGAAATTGCTAATTCACTTTGTTTTGGCGCGTGGAACGTGCATGTGCATGCAAGCAAACAGACCTTTAGTAATCGTTTTCTATGAAACAGACAGAACAGAATCAAAAGGGCTAATTAAAATGACGCTATTTTTCCCGCTAATTTTTTTTTTATTGTTACTTTTTCTGTTCAGTGACCAAAATTACTCTGCGTTTGGTTTTGTCTGTCTGGCAAGTAATGAAGTCTTCGCTTTTTATGTGCATCTATCTTTTAAATGAATAAACGTAACCGTAATAATAATAAATAATATGATTTTATTTATTTAGGTTATACATACGGACAGAATGTAAAAAATAAAAAGCACTTGACAAACGCGTAAAAATTTTTAACTCCAAAAAAAGGTTATAATTACTTTTTAATTGTTGGAATGGTTAAGGGGTTTGTCTTTTGTGCCTTAACTATATCTATAAACCATACTTTAAACATTATTTAACAGAAAAATAGAATGACAACAACAATTCTTGAGCGAATATTACGCACAGCTAAAAAATATTCAACATCTGCCAAGTCAGTCAATTTCTTCAAAAATACAGGAATTTCTTTCAGACTTGCACAAATTGAAAAGTGCAAAAAAACATTTCAATACCTTCAACCTTTGATTATCCTACAACCTACAAATCAATTCAATGACCTTCAACTTTTTGTGACGGTTGACCTACCGTTGTCTGTACTTTTATGGGATCAAATAAAAAAATTTAAAAATGAAAATGGATTTCAGATTATACAACGTGTTCCTTTTGATATCCCCTCATGTATTATATCTATGCCTATGGACCAAAGACAACTAACACGCCATCTATCGGAATAAATTAGCACTTATTGATCTCTTTTTTATCAGACTGAGGCTGCCCCCCGCCCACGTCCGATAATCGGTGACTGATCCTACAAAAAATCGGTCATGATTGTGTATGCTGCTGCCTACTATAGAAAAATCGGCCCGATTATTGGTCCTACAAAAAGTCGGACGTGGGCGGGCAGCCTTACGAAAGTATGTCTGTCAGTCAGTTAGGCTTTCACGACTTCACGACACGCTACACCGATTTTGATGAAATTTGGTACAAAAATTTATCTCTATTTGCGGTTGGACCTACGCTGTCGCCAGATGTTCATCGCAGCTTCTCCGGGCAGCTTTAGGCGATTCCAGAAGGCACTCAGCCCAATATCTTGAGCGTGTTACGTGGCCTTTTGATGCCTCGTAACTTACGAGGGATCAAAAGGCCATTTTCCTACTGCTGCTGGGCACAGTATTTCTTCTCATAATATGTAGCGTGTAGTCCATGCGGCCAGAGCCTCGGCCGAAAAGCTATGTTATAATAATTAAAAATATTTTGGCTTGCTATACCCAAGAGAGTAATCCGCTAGCGTACTTAATTATTATTTTACATTAGGCTTTATTAAAGTAATACTGCACCACAGCAGTACACACTTTCACAATAGGAAACAAAGTCCGTATTTAATCTCTCGCTTTTCGTTTTCTGTGTAAAACACGACAAATAAAATGAGTTTGATGAGTTTGTATACTTGGGGTCGGTGTTTACTAGGGACGGAAAGTATGAAAGTGATATTTAAAGGAGAGTAAATGCTGGTAACAGAGTGAATGGTGCGCTGCACGCCTTTGTGAATAGCCAGAAGATTTCTATGAAAGCTCGTCTGGCTGTGAATAGAGGGGTGTTGGTTCCAACACTCATGTACGGAAGTGAAAGTTGGGTATGGCAGAAAAAGCATGAAAGTAGAATAAATGCAGTAGAAATGAGAGCGCTAATAAGTATGTTAGGAGTGAAATTGAGTGACAGAATAAGAAATAGTGTGATAAGAGAACGTTGTGGTGTGAAAGAAGATATTGTCACAAGGATTGAGAAAGGGATGCTTAGATGGTTTGGGCATGTAGAGAGGATGAATGAGAGAAGAATGACTAGACAGATCTACAAGACGAGTGTGAAAGGGAACGTTGGAAGAGGAAGGCCTAGACGAACCTATCACGATCAAATCGGGGATGTTCTGAAGAAAGGTCAGGTCAAGAGTACTCTAAACCGACGAGCATGCATGAAAAGATTGATGAATGTGGAAGAAGCGAAAGATGTATGCCAGGATCGTAGTAAGTGGAAGGCCTTGGTCTCTGCCTACCCCGTTGGGAAGGAGGCATGATAATATGTATGTATGTATGTATGTATAAATTCTGGTTGCACTGGTTGGTTGTTTTGTGTTGTCGTGTGGCTAGGGATGTGTAATTTTCTGGAGATCAACATGTATTTTTCACAAAAATAATATTGATTTACCAAATTGTCTGATAACATAGCTTACTTGTAAATCCCACATTAGGCTAGGCCTGGCTCATAGAAATCACGTTGAATTTAGTAAAAGCTGCCGCGTGAGGTTTTAAATGTATGTTAGATCTTGACCTCCAGAATATTCGTTTAATCTGTTTTGGGTACAGCGCCGGCCCGAAGTAAATTTTATAATGGAGCGAGATCCAATTAT
This sequence comes from Anania crocealis, assembly GCA_949315895.1. NCBI lineage: Eukaryota > Metazoa > Arthropoda > Insecta > Lepidoptera > Crambidae > Anania > Anania crocealis. The sequence continues at coordinate 9,438,722 of OX438856.1, forward strand.
GGCGCTTCTCCTGTTTCCCTATACTTTCTTTACCATTTAGGCGCCCTCTAGGATTTGGCGCCTGAAGCGACTGCTCCGTTCGCCGTATATGGGCGGGCCGGCCCTGTTTGGGTAATTGGGTTAAGGTGAAAACTTTAACATTTAACTAAATTAAGATATTCAGAAACCTATTATATATATTGAATTATTTCGGTTAAATAACAACAAGAAAATGATAACTAATAATTTATTGTATTCATCACAGAACATGGAAAAGGTTAGAAAGGCTGTCATGCGCTATTTGTATGAGAACTGATGTCGCCGCCTGCGCCCCTCTACACATAAACGAGTTCAAAGAACGCTAATCTAGCGAATTCTTTTGTCAAGAGTAACCAATCACAGCGCTTACTTACAAGCATTTGCTTATAACCTCTGCGGCGCGCCTGCCCCGCCTAAATCGCCTTCCTAACCTTTTTCCATGTTCTGTGGTATTAATAATAACTAAATCGTACTACTAATTTCAAATCCGTTTAATTAAATATTGTGAAATGAATACTTGTAACCACTGATCTGTCATTAACTTTGGATGTCTAACATTTCGAATATTAATTAAAATGCAGAATGTTACATGTTAATATATTTTTTTTACTACGTAAAATAGTTAAATTCTTTTCCAGATTCCTTCATAACTGTCTTTAGTCTATCTATGCAGTTTTTGTTGAAGTGTTCAAGTTGCACGCCTTCTTCTATTGCTTGACGCAAAGCCGATTCTGCCTCATTTATTTTGTTGTTTCCTAAATACATGTTAATTAGTCGAGAATAAACGTTGCCGAAAGATCCCTTCGATAACAAGCTGTTGGTTTTCATTGTCTCTAATAGTTTTTCTACCATTTTAATGTTGTTGCTTGTGTGGCTTTCTTGAAGCAGCCTTCGGAAGAGTAGGTTGGGTGCTTTGCAAAGCCACTGCTTCCAAATCTCATCGGCTTCTTTCTCCTTTCCTACAAGAAGATACTCCATCCACAGTAGGTTAATAGGTATGAATTGGTCTTTCGATGCGGCTAGCTCTGCTAATTTATGACCTGAAATTAAATAAATATCCAACATTACTGTTTGTGTAAAGACTTATTTTCGTTCAGAAACTTTAAACTAAAACTGAATTTTAGTATTAGTAGTAACAGCCTTTCAGCCTTTTAATCATTCCAAGACAGGGAAATACATAATAATATGTAAAGTATTTAATATTTTTTTTAAAAGTGTGTTTTTAAAATACGGGAAAACTTTCTCTCCGACTTTAGAGATATCGTTTTTAAAGGATGGATTAGATTTTTAAAGAGCGTTCGCTAAAGTAATATCATAATAAAGCATAATATCCCTTTAAGATTTTTTTTTAAAATTCAGATTGACAGGAATTAAACAGTCATAAAATTAAAGAGATTGATATACTCACATTTAGCGACAAGTGTTTCATTATTTACGATGGAAGCGAGCGCGCTGCTTCTAGGGAACTTCTTCATGACAACCTCGAAGTCTTCGATCGTGGAAGCGGTCTGCACTTCTTCCACCAGAGAGTCTATATGTTTCGCTGCCGCCCCTTTATTGAACATCGCTAATGTCAGTTTGTCGTCGTAGGTCAACCGCCGCCGAGAAGCGTCTGTCAAATACTTGCCCAACTGCTGTATTTTCTCCACGTTACCAGTCTCAGCTAGAACTTTCAAGAGATATTTCAATACGGGAGTCTTAGGCATTGTCCCTTTCTCGATCGACCTCAAAGCAACATCCATAGCTTTAGCCGCTTGACCTTCTTGTACTAGCTTCTCAATCTTCCCAGTGATATCATTTTTTGTAGGCAGTTTTTCTATTTGCTGGACACTCTTTTTATTACCTTTTTCCTGTTTCGATTTCTCGGGCATCACAAATGGGACTTCTCTGTTTTTCGATTTGAGATGTTCCCCGAGATGTAAAAGGAACTGATTGCTGGGCACTTCACCTTCCTCCTGCAGAATGGTCCAAAGTCCCAATGCCTTGTCTGTTTCGTTGGCCTTGCAATACGTAGCTAGTAGGTGATAGAATATATTGGATCGGTCAATGTGGGATAGCTCCTTTGTCGCTTCAAGAAGACCTTCTAGGTACTCTGATTTTCCTTCCTGCAATAATAAATTGGTGACTATTTTATTCAGCTCTATGTACAAACAACGGCAGGTCAACCTACCTAAAAAGTTAAAGGTCGTACGTTCGCATGTATTAAGTAAGTGAGTGCGTGCGCGTATGTGATTGTGTTTACGTGCGCATGTGTGTATGTTTGTGTATCTTAATGACGGTAATCTTTTACATAGTCATTACAATAAAGTATGTGTTTGTGTGTACAGTGTAATTGTGCGTGTCTTTATACAGGGTGAAAGGTAAATGGCACGACAAGCCACATGAGCCTATGTTAGCTTAATAGACATATAAATCTATGGTAAAGTCAGATATTTGATTGCTTTTTTTCATACAAACAAAAATTTCAGATTCTGATTTGTATAAAAATTAAAAAAAAAAAATAACATCAAATTTCTGACTTCACCGTAGTATTTATATGCATAATATGTTAACATAGGCCAATTTCAGCTTGATATACCATTTACCTAACAGCCTGTATATGCGTGCCTGTGAGTTTTTGTGTGTGCGTTAGCGTATGTGTTTGTGTGTAGATGCGCGTGTCTTCATATTATGTGCTTGGCCGTGAGTTTTTTGGCGTTGGCGTATGTAGTGTTTGTGTGTAGGACTGTATGTGTCATGTTTATTACCTCGACATATCGTTGGCAGGCGTCTTCCAGTCTTCGTTGGCGCGTGTGCATACCAGGAGTCTCCAGGATGCGACGAGCCTGCCTCAAGCGGCCGCATTCAACAAATGCCAGCACTAGATCGTGTAGGATGTTAACTTCGCCGTGAATCTGAAAACATAATCAATGTATTTTAAATATGCATTGATCCCTACAAAAATTACACCTAAAACTCTTCTCGATTGAATGATTAACGTTGATTTTATTTCAGAGTAAAACTTTATAACCCAGCCAATGTCGACATGCAATAGTACGGATATTTATGAAGTGACGACCTCCATGGCAGAGTAGCGTGCGCACCCGTTTTCAAGGTATCGCCTCTTTTTCTCGGTTCTGGGTGTTAGTGGTACCTTCGTTGTTTCTGATATCCATAAAACAAGTACTTTAAATAGTCATTTACTTTGGGATCAGTACAATGTAATGTTGTCCACATTTATTATTTTTGTAATAAGGGTAATATACGAGTATTAGTCATTAATCTACTATAGATCTTGGATGTAAATTAATATTTGTGCAATATGATTTGAGTAGAAAATCGATTAGGGAAAATTCTTGGTTGTTTTGTATTAACATAACTAAATATTTCAATAAGAGGACATTATTGAAATGTAATTCAGTATGTATGATGATGACGTTTAATTTCCCATTAACGGTCAAATAGTTTTTAACATTACTTAGCTTTCAATCGTAATATTAACTTTTTATTTTTTACGTTTAAGTTATCTCTGAAGTCCTAATTAGCGTAGTATATAATTAGTTTTATCTGTAGCTGACACTCAAAACCGGTCGTTTAAAAAGGAACTATTTTTAACAATGTCCTTGCAAGAAAAAAGAACATTGCATTCTCCAGGATGGAAAGCCGGCCTTTAGTAGCTTATTGAATAATTTATGTTTAATTTACCTGTGTACTTAAATCAGCCAACCACTGTAGTTTCGTGGCGTCTTCCTTAATGATAAGTGCCTTCATCAGCTCGCCCTTCCAAGGAGTGCACCTGTACTGATTGCAGCACAGCTCAAACTGTTTCAGTGCGCTCTCGACGTCATCTTTCAGTAGGAACACCTTTATTGACGGCCCCAGGATAACGTTTGACGCCTCGATGTAGTTATTTTCAATCATCACTTTGGTTAATTCAAGTACCTGTAGAAATATGAAAAATATAAGAAAATGCCATGTGGTGCCGGCACATTAAAAGAACATCACCACTTTTCTTCTTATGGTAATTAGGCCACAAGAAATCCGTATACTGTGTACTTCGTTTCGTATGTAGGTATCGACGCGACGGATAGGAACGAAATAAAAACGTTATTAAACCTTTATTTTAACCAAAAATGAAATGAAAATGTTCTACTTCAAAAACGTTTTTATTTCGTTCCGTTTCGAACAAAACTGAAACCAAAGCGTTCTTAGGCATTTAAGACGATAACGTTTCGAAAAATAAACCGGTAAACAAGACCTGGTAGTAAGAGACGACCAAAGGAGTACTGCCAGAAGAAGACGGGCAGCGTCTTCTCTATTAGCCAATCTGCGATCCCCATTCCGAGGCTATGGCAGTCTTTCAAAAGTTTTGAAGAGGTTGGTGTCTAACGGACTGATACCTATAGGCTGGTTATTTGATTACATACAATAAACATGTAGCTAATAGAATCTTCGAATAGATGTTAAGAAAATGTAAATGAATAGTTGTATATTTTAAGCTAGCACCAGCATCTGTATTTTGGTAGAATTAAGACAAAGGGCTGTTCCTGAGCTGGCTTCCAATTTGTCAGTGTCAAATTACTGAGTACCTTTTGCATTGGGTATATGAGATGAGTAATGAGTATAAATAAACTTTTAAAAATTATATGAACTGATGTCCACTGCTCAACATTGACCTCTCAGTTATGGGTTTCCAAAGTAACACCTAAGTCTATTAATTATACAGGTACATCTAAATTCCGAATAATTAGTGCGTACATACTTTAGTGTCTTCCTTTTGCTCAGCTAACGTATTCAGCAGCTGCCAACATTTGGAATTATGTAAAAATCCTAAATTTTCATTGTCCGTTTTTGGCTTGTTGTCTTTCAAGAACTGAACTGCCTCGTCGTACCTATTTGCCTTTACTAGAGCGTTCGCCATTGAAATCAACTTGTATTTATTCAATTCGAAATCCGGAGCTTGTTCGGCCAGAAGAGATTGACATTCCTTCGCCTTCTCAATTTCATCGTTCTGACAGTAAAACTCATAGAGCTGTGCTAGCACTGCTGAACTTAGTGTAAAGTTAGATGTTTTTAATTCCTCTACATAGTTCTTTACTTTTGCGACATTGTTTTCTTTTATATAAGCTAGTAAAAGTTGTTTTTGCAGGCGGATTACATTGCTGTTGCTATCTTTGGTCTTAATCTGTTCTATTAACTTTTCAAGTTGCAACGATGTCCGAAGTCCTGTGACACGGCGAGAACTCTCAATCACAATTGGCTCCAAGTCCGCCGAAGTAAGTTTTGTTAGCAATTCTGATAATTCAGTGGTCATGTTCTTATCCATGTACTGTTGTATTGCTTCAGCTGATTCCGTACTTATGCTAAGGCCTTTAGCGTATAGTGCTGTGAGCAGTTGCTCAATTAATTCCGGTTTGGACAATATTTTGACAGCCGACTTCACAATTCGGCCGATGTCATGTGCACCGGCTCTCTCTTCTGGCTGGCTATCTTCATTTGAGTTTTCTTCGTTTTCTTGATTTAGTGCGGAATTGCTATTGGCTATGTGAAGAATGGACACAAAAGAACTTATATCCCTAGTCTTGCCAAGAGCGTTAAGCAATGGCCTAGTTAAAGCTGCATACTGCCCTCGGATCCTAAACTGCAACGCAATTTCTGCCGCTTCTTTTGTTTTGCCTGTATCTAAGAGTTCCATCATCACATTTCTAGCGCCCAATATTGTTGGGACATTAGCAACTTGCAACTTCAAAATCACATTTTGAAGGGTATCTTTATCTATTAGATAAGGTATGACATAGTCCCTAAGAGTTTCTCCAGTTGGAATTAGACCTTCAGCTGACATGGTGCGAAGAATTTGAAGGAGGCCTTCCTCGTCACCTTCTCTACCCTTTTGGGCTAAAAGTGGCCAGTAGTAATGCTGGCGTATTTCCATACCCTCCTTTTGGATCTCTTTAAAAAGCTTTTGTGCTAATTCAGCTTTACCTTGTTGCAATGCTGTTTCTGTAGCAATATACAGTGCACTTGGCACAAGCTTTTCTTGTTGAACTTCTTTGCAAATTTGAATTACTTTATCTGGATCCACGTTTAACCTGAGCAGTTGTTTGACAAAGAATGCACCTTTGAACTTGGTATCATCAACTGTGGTAGATTTGGGCATAGTTTTCATAATAGATTTAGCTGTTTCTATATGACCTTTGTTTAGTAATCTCAAAACGAGATTGTAAACATCTTGATTGTATCCAATATTCTTTTGTAAATGACCAAACAGTTGGTCAATTTTATCGCCATGGCCCCCAAGGGACAGTTGTTCTATGATATCTAAAACATCCTGAATAAAAACAAAATAATATTTAAAATGCCATGGTCAAAGACTAATACAAAAAAACAGATTTGTTAAGAATATGTTGTGTTATTGCCCAACTAAAAAAAAAAAGTTTTTTATTTTACCTTATCGGTTAAGGGTGCATCTTTCTCATTAGCAGACTTGATTACTTCTTTAACTCCATCAATATCGCCTTGTTTAGCATACCCACAAGCTAGAAGGGTGTATGTGTGGTTTGTAGGTTGAAGACCAGCTCCAGCCATAGTTTCCAGTACAGCTTTTGCCCCATCAGTGTCTCCATGAAACGCGTGGCCCATAACTAATGCATTTAACACTGGTTCTGACACAGGTAAGTTCAATTCTCTCATCCTTTCAAGGACTTTAGTTGCACCTTCTACATCACCCTCTTGGCAATATCGCCACATAAGTCTCTGGTATGTAACTCTGAAAATAAAGGTTAATGTTTTCTATTTGAAATATTCTAAACCGCTTCTTAGAAACACCCTTATTAACCAATACATTTTTCTATCCTATTATTATCAAAAACTAATATACTATCATGTTTAAATATATCAAGTTTTTATTACATAGGTGTTTTTCTAGAATCTGAATATGAAAATAATGGTCAGTATACAAGAGGCTTTTGTTTTTTAGCAATACAATGAATATTATGACCATGATATGTTAGCAAGTCATAAAAAAACAATGGCAAACTCACAATTATCTGCCTATGTCACAACACCAAGACAGATAGCTATATATTAATTGATTACTAGATAAGTAATGGTAACATTAAATCATCATTATTTACCTGTTAGGCTGAATGCCTTTGTTTTCCAACTCCTCCAGGAACTGGGCAGGAGAAAATTGATGTTCATTCTCAATGTAGACCCTGAGCAATGCATTGTAGTGTGAAATGTCCATGGGGATCCCTCTCTCGGTGAGGATATTCCATATTTTCTGTACTAGCAATGTTCTTTGTTCTGGCAATTCTTCGGGCACTAACTCACCTTAAATAAAACACTAACATTTAATACTCTGACATGACCTGTTTTTACGGCTTAAAGCTTGAAACAGAAGGCATAACTTTGACATGCATTCCGAAGCATATGTATTGGATTGCATCTGGAACTGGTGGGTACCAATACCAGCTGCAATCTAAATTAGAAAAGATAGTTTTCTAAACTAGTCCACCCGAGACTATTATGATATTATTACTATGCTAGTGCTGTGTCACTACACCAACCAGGTCATCTTCCAAACATTCCATAAGGCAAACCCCAGAAATCATCCTAAAAGGGGGTAAAAGAGGAGTAGATGTTTTGAGGAATCTATGATTTCTTTACTGATTTAGATAAAATATTGCCCTATTACAAACATATCAAAAAAGTTGTCTAAATCATTGCAGCCATTTTCAAGTTATGCGTGTACATTATTACCCAACTATGGAAAAGCCAACAGGAAGGGATATTTTATGATTTTAGCAGTCTATGTATAAGGTAAATGGGTTCCACTTTTGCAGAGCTGATTTTGGTGAATGAGGTATCAATCAATTCCTCATTATAGTCCGGGTAATGTAGGTTACCTTTTGTTAAAAAAAAGCTACATGGCGAATGCTTAAACACTTTAATGGGGTAGGTACTTATAAAAAAAGTTTTGCAGTCATAAAGAGAAGTATTAAATGAAAGAAGACAAACTTCTGAGTACGAAGAAAAAATGTTTTTAAAAAATATAGCAAATATACAGGGTGACTAAATCATTGCATTTTCATAGTCATGTTACAGTTTTTAACATTTATTTTTTTAATCAATTTTTCTTTACTTTTGATAGATAGATAGTATAGATTATACTACTTACCACAACATCTTATTACAAGTAAGGACTGTGAGCTGGTTATATTATTTTTGCTGTTTAATTCATCAAACACTTCATCAATGTCTCGTTTTGTAATCCTTCCAAACCGTTTAACTTCAGAATCTAGCCTCTGAAGCAACGGGTCTAGACTTTCTGACTTTTTAGCAGTAGCATAATCTCGCATAAGAACACTAGAGATAAAAAGATCATTATTGGTAGATTATTTACCAGAGATTTATAATTATAATATTGCTGACTAATATGAGTTCACAATATTCACAGTGAGTTTTTGGAAGTAAAAAGAACTAACAAGAAAAATAAAAGTTAATGTGAAAATTCGGTCAGAGGGTATCCTTAGTTCGATTATTTACTTTATGTTTCGGTGTTATCTGAACCTCAACCTCTGAATGCAATGGCATAGCACAATGACCACACTGTAGCAGAGTTTTCCTTCTTTTTTCAAATTGTTGAAATACTTTGTAAACTACTTTAGTACATTATATAAGATTAGAATAGCTTAGTCTAAGCTTACACTACAAAATGTTTACTAAATTACATAGTAGGTTACTTAACGTAATGAATACCATCATAAGACTAAGAGACTGATGTACCTGAGAAATACTTACTTATTAACAGATGATAAAGCTTTGGGATTTATTAGTGTAGAAACTTCTGTGGTTTTTGCGGTATTCAAAAGCAGCGTTCTAGCCGCACCAGTAAAATATCGCACAAACTTTGTAGACCTGAGCAGCGACGACATTTTATCAAAATGCTAACTTAATGCATTTAAATCTCAGTTAGAAACCAAGACAATTCACCAGTTTAATGATATCGTTAGTACACACACACCATGATACCCAAAAGATTTAAACGAAAAGAGTTCTCAGTTCACTGTTTCACACAAGAACTCCAAAGAAGTTTGTAGGTTATCTTGTTATGTCATTCGCAAAAGTTTTCTTATTTCCACGGAGAGGATAGATAAGGCTATAGTACAATGCGTTACTGCCATCTACACTATTATTAAACTACAAGATAATATTAAAATGCTTTGCTTTTGTTGTTCATCCCTAATACCTCTATCACCACCATACGGAACGACTTCAACGACACAACAAAACGTAGTGATTACTTGTTCAGTGGACACAACCAAGTCAACCAAACTGTACGGGACAGCGTTATAAAATGTTAATTGTATAAAGTTTTTGTTATTTATTATGTTTGTTATATTGTGATATGTTTGAACTTTGAATTTGTAAATTATTGTAAAACTTTATGGGAAATAAATGAATGACAGCCGGGGGTTTAGGAAACACACCCTAAGTAGGCACACACCCTCGTACAGGATAACGAGGACTAGGAAGGGAAATAGGACGCGGCTCTCTTTACGGTATTGCCTTTTCGAGTCAAAATGCAAGCCCGTACTATTTCCCTCTCTTTCTAATTGTGAGATGGCATGCGGCTCTCCCTACGGTATTGCCGATCGACCGCGGAAAACACGCGCATGCCATCTCCCCTCTCGCTCGCACCGACCTCTCGCTCACACAGTGATTGCGTGGGTGGGGATTTTCCCGCCAAAAATTGTGAATATAAGGCGAGCAGGGGGTCCATAGAATCATTCGATCCAGCAGTAGCAAGGAAGAACCTTCTCTCCTAAGCAAGTAGGAAGAGCCCTAGAAGATCAACCTGAACAGATCCTGGGAAGAAAAATAGGAAGAATACACAGCCACCTCACCGCATACAATACAGTCCACACAGTAAACATTGGGTTGGCTGTTACTCCGTAACCCGACATAAGGCGTTATCATTTCATCAACATCATCATCAAACAAGACGGGCGTCTGACCGTCTGGCTTCCTCCCTCATCTTCGTACCAAACCCGGCCACGTGTCATCCGGCACATTGTTGGTCCTTCGAGCCGGATCGTCGTATTGAAGATTGAAGATTGAAGATTGTCAAGATGCCCGTCACTCGTTCCCGTACACAAGAAAGATCGCCTACGTCGGAGACGGAAACATCGTCGGGGACCGAAGTCACTGGTACCACTATGCCAGATACCTCGGCCACAAGTCAAACGACCAGTCCGCTGGCTACTGAGCCAGAACGCCGCCAAGAAGAGCAGCTGGCGCCGCCGGCTGCGCCCGCTCAGGCGCAGCTGCCCGCAGCACACACGAAGAAATTAGCACCTTCTGTAATATCAAAGAAAAGCAAGAAATTACTGAAGGCCAGGGAAGAACTACTGCACATCCAGCTACAGCTCGCCGCCGCCAAGATAGCGGCATTAGAAGCGGAAACGGACACCGACGAAGACGACATTGACACCGTGATTGATGACTCCGGCAACAACAACAACGAACGCACTGTCGCCTGGATTGACGATAGCCGCTTGCAAGTGCTGGCTATCACCGAGCAACCACACAACCCAGAGCCGCTACCGCCGATACCGACGCAGGCGTCTGCCCCGCAGATCGCGACGTGTCCTACGGCGGGAGTGAACGAGACAGCGCATATCGGCGTCTCACCGGCGGGAGTGAACGAGACAGCACATATCGGCGTCTCACCGGCGGGAGTGAGTGAGACGGCATGCGTCGGCGCCCCACCGGCGGGAACAATGAAGAGTGACATCGCGCAACTAGCTGCCGCGATCACTATGGCTACAAGAGCAAGTCAACCGAGAATGAACATTGAATTGCCGATATTCGCCGGGTCCCATCAAGAATGGCTGATATTTAAAGCTGCTTACGAAGAATCGAAGAACGGGTTGACATCATTGGAGAACCTCGCCCGTCTTCGCCGAAGCCTCAAAGGACGTGCAAGGGAAGCAGTAGAGAGTCTCCTTCTATACAACGGCAACCCAGAAGACGTCGTGAAAACCTTAGAAGCAAGGTTTGGTCGTCCGGACGCTATCGCGATGTCCGAACTGGAGCGGCTGCGAACGCTATCGAAACCTCAAGACACGGCGCGGGACTTATGCATCTTTGCCTCCCGGGTCTCGAACATCGTCGCAGCACTAGGTGCCATCAAGAAGAGGCACTACCTGTACAACCCGGAAATCACGAAGAACACCATAGAAAAACTGACCTCCACCATGCGATATCGGTGGTACGACTTCGCGGCTGAACAAGACAGTGAAGAACCGGACCTAGTCAAGTTGTCGCGCTTCCTGAACCGGGAGGCCGAACGATGCGGCCCCTACGCGCAACCTGAACAACCGGACAACGTCGTGCCAGCGAAGAGGCCTCAACGGGCCTACAGTACAAACACCACGGAACCCGAACAGAAGACATACAGCTGCCTACGTTGCGAGAAGACAGGGCACGCCATCGGGAACTGTGAAGAATATAAGAAGCTGAGCGTCAATGACAGATGGGATTTCGCCAAAGAAAAGAGACTATGCTTTCGGTGCCTGCGGTATAGAACCAAAGTACATCACTGCCGCACCACGAAATGCAACATAGACGGGTGCCCCCATCCACATCATCAGCTGCTACATCACACTAAGAGTGGTGAACAGAAGACAGAACAGAAGAAAAGTGAAGTAGTCAGTTCCACGTGGACGCCAAGGAAGCCTCAAGCGTATCTGAAGATACTGCCTGTGACCATCGTCGGACCGAAGAGGAAAATCGACACGTACGCGCTTCTCGACGACGGCTCTACGATCACGCTCATCGACGAGAGCTTGGCACAGCGCGCCGGACTAAGAGGACCAGTGGAACCACTACGCATCGAAGCGATCGGTGAACGGCAAATTGAAACAGGATCTTCAAGGCGGCTCAAACTAACGATCCAGGGTGACCAGAAGAAGCGCCACACCATACAAGCCAGAAGCATCAATCAGCTGCGACTATCCCCGCAGACCATCGACGAACGCGATCTGGCTGGCTGCCGTCACCTGGAGGGCCTGAAGAATCTCACCTACGAACAAGCCAAGCCGGGAATACTCATCGGGCAAGACAACTGGCCACTCCTCCTAGCAGAAACCACTCGCGTCGGTGACAGACAGCAACCAGTCGCCTCACTTACGAAACTGGGATGGGTCCTTCACGGAGCACAGGTGCGGACGCTGGGACAGAGAGTCCACTTCGTGAACCACGTGACAACGGAAACAGAAGAATCAGAGAGAATCGACGAACAATTGAAGAACTTCTTCTCTCTAGAGTCATTCGGAGTCGCGCCGAAGAAACCACAGAACGATCCAGAAGCCCAAGCCTTGAAGATTCTGGATGCGGAGACCAAACGCCTCGAAGACGGCCGTTTCCAGACCGGGCTGCTGTGGAAATCGGCGGACATCAAGCTGCCTGATAATCGAGACTACGCGCTAAGAAGACTTTGTGCCACCGAGAAGAAAATTGAGAAGAATCCCAAATTGAAGGCCAAGGTCCACGAACAAATGAAAGCGCTCATAGAAAAAGGCTACGCTGAAGTTGCACCTACGAAGAAGACTGAAAACAGAACATGGTACCTGCCTTGTTTCCCGGTGATCAACGCTATGAAACCGGACAAGGTCAGGATGGTGCATGACGCAGCAGCCATCACGAAGGGTTTATCGCTCAACGACACTCTACTCACCGGACCAGACCTGCTGCAATCACTTCCTGGAGTGCTGCTGAGGATGAGGCAACATCAAATCGCAGTATCAGCAGACATCACAGAAATGTTCCTGCAAGTGAAAATCCGACCAGAAGACAGGGATGCGCTCCGCTACTTATGGAGAACAGATCGTGACGCTCCACCCACCGAATACAGAATGACGTCACTGATCTTCGGAGCCACCTCGTCCCCTGCCACAGCGATCTACGTAAAAAACCGCAACGCGAAAGAAGCCGCCGAAAAACATCCCGAAGCTGCCGATGCCATTGAACGCAACCATTACATGGACGACTACATCCAGAGCTTCGAGACTGAAGAACAGGCAATCAAGGTCGCAAGAGAAGTTGGAGACATCCACCAGCGGGCACACTTTGAACTAAGGAAGTGGACATCGAACTCCGACGCAGTGTTGCAGCAACTGGATCCGGGAAAGAAACAAGAAAACATGAACCTGGCCGAAGATGACAAGACTGAACGAGTTCTGGGGCTCACCTGGAGAACGTCAACCGACCACCTGGGCTTCAACCTGGACCTGTCGCGCCTGCCTGAAGACATCCTACAGAAGAGGCCGACGAAGAGGGAAGCCCTGAAGATCGTCATGTCCCTATTCGACCCTCTAGGACTAGCCTCGCCTGTCACAATCAGGGCAAAGCAGATCCTCCAGGAGATATGGCGAAGGAGCACGGCGTGGGATGAACAACTGGAAGAAGGCCTGACACTGGAATGGAAACAATGGACGACGCACCTCCAGAGGCTGAACCAAATCCACATACCCCGGTGCTACCCGAACTACAGTCGCAGCGACAATATCGAGCTCCACGTGTTCGTCGACGCCAGCGAGGTCGCCTATGCAGCTGCGGTCTACTGGCGCATCGAAGATGAAGACGGGAACATCCAAACACCACTCATCTTGGCCAAGGCGAGAGTGGCTCCCCTGAAGGTGACATCGATCCCGAGGCTGGAGCTACAAGCAGCGGTGATGGGCAGCAGGATGGCGCAAGCAGCCATCGAGGAACACGATCGGAAGCCAGTGTCCCGAACATTCTGGACCGACAGCAAGACAGTCCTGACCTGGCTGAGAACAGGAGCCCGATCCTTCAAGCCCTTCGTCGCCCACAGGATCGCCGAACTCGAAGAAAACACCAAGACAGAGGAATGGCGTTGGGTTCCCACGAAACTCAATGTAGCTGACGACGCGACACGGGACGTCCCCAAGGACTTCGACGAGACCCACAGATGGTTCACCGGCCCCAGCTTCCTGAAAGAAGATCGATCGACGTGGCCGGAAGAGAAGAAGACCATTCCTGAAACAACGGGAGAAGAACGAACACTGAACCTCAGAAAGTCATCATCGACCGCAACACAAGTCGTGCCTGACGTAACCAGGTTCTCAAGATGGGAACGTCTGGTCCGCACCACAGCCAGAGTCCTACAGTTCGTCAGCCTGCTGAAGACAAAGAAACACAGAACATTCTTCTCAAGAACGAAGCCGAACAAGACAAAAGATCCTTCCTGGGGTGCTCAGCGTGTCGACAGAAAATTGAAGAAATTAATTGAAAAGGTTCATGAAGAAGACAAATATTTGAAGATTCCCGCTGAACTCATCATCGAAGCTGAGAAGGTTCTCATCAAGGCGAGCCAAGAAGACGCCTTCGAAGAGGACATAGAAAACCTAAGAAGAGGACATCAGATCAGCCGTCAGAGCAGAATGAAGAAATTAGCTGTTGAAATGAACAACGGTTTGATCACCCTGAAGTCTCGAATCGACGCTGCAGAAGGAATACCCGAAGTAGAACGAAGACCACCGATCCTGGATGGACGTCACCACATCACGCGACTCTACATCGCGCACGTCCATCTCACCGGTCATCACCAGGGAGTGGAAGCCACCGTCAACCAGTGTCGCCAGAGGTTCCACATCCTGCAACTTCGGCCGACTGCAAAAAAGATAGTCAAAGAGTGCCTTCACTGTCGCAAACGAAGAGCGGCACCCTCAGCACCATCAACAGGAAACCATCCGCCCTGCAGGCTGGCCCATCATCAGCGACCCTTCTCCTACACAGGGGTCGACTACTTCGGGCCTCTACAAGTCACCGTCGGACGAGCCACACACAAACGCTACGTGGCCCTCTTCACGTGCCTCACGACCAGAGCGGTCCATCTGGAACTCGCCGCTACGCTATCCACTGACTCAGCGGTGATGGCATTGAGGCGATTCATCGCGAGGAGAGGCTGCCCGAAGGAGATCTGCTCTGACAACGGAACCAACCTGCACGGCGCCGAGAGGGAGCTGCGCCGAGCCATCGACAGCGCAACAGAACTTGAAGCCAGCAAACGCCGCATCTCTTGGCGCTTCATACCACCGGGCGCGCCGTTCATGGGCGGCGCTTGGGAAAGGCTGGTGAAGACAGTCAAGACAGCGCTATCGACAGTGATGAATGGACGCACCACCAACGACGAAGTCCTAGCCACGGTCCTCGCAGAAGTGGAATTCACCGTCAACAGTCGGCCGCTCACCCACGTCGCGGTCGACCCTGATGAACCTGAAACATTGACGCCGAATCACTTCCTGCTTTTGGAGCCTGCACACGAACCGGCTATGGGACAATTTGAAGACAAAGACCTGCTGGGCAAGACCCATTGGAGGGCGTCCCAGAGAATAGCAGACATGTTCTGGAGCCGATGGATACGAGAGTACCTCCCTGAACTCCAAGGCCGGCGGGAGCCGCACGGCCGTGGCCCAGAACTGAAGACCGGAGACGTCGTGCTGATCGTGGACAACACTCTGCCACGAAACACTTGGCCACTAGGACGAGTAACGGCTGTCTACCCAGGGCCCGACGGCATCGTGCGAGCTGCAGACGTGCTGACCCGAGGAGGTATCCTGCGACGCCCTACGAAAAAGCTGGTGAATCTGCAAATAGAAGAAAAGGACGCCGCCCCTTCCACAAGATGAGTGTCTCTCCGACTGCGCTGCGACACACGGCGGGAGAATGTACGGGACAGCGTTATAAAATGTTAATTGTATAAAGTTTTTGTTATTTATTATGTTTGTTATATTGTGATATGTTTGAACTTTGAATTTGTAAATTATTGTAAAACTTTATGGGAAATAAATGAATGACAGCCGGGGGTTTAGGAAACACACCCTAAGTAGGCACACACCCTCGTACAGGATAACGAGGACTAGGAAGGGAAATAGGACGCGGCTCTCTTTACGGTATTGCCTTTTCGAGTCAAAATGCAAGCCCGTACTATTTCCCTCTCTTTCTAATTGTGAGATGGCATGCGGCTCTCCCTACGGTATTGCCGATCGACCGCGGAAAACACGCGCATGCCATCTCCCCTCTCGCTCGCACCGACCTCTCGCTCACACAGTGATTGCGTGGGTGGGGATTTTCCCGCCAAAAATTGTGAATATAAGGCGAGCAGGGGGTCCATAGAATCATTCGATCCAGCAGTAGCAAGGAAGAACCTTCTCTCCTAAGCAAGTAGGAAGAGCCCTAGAAGATCAACCTGAACAGATCCTGGGAAGAAAAATAGGAAGAATACACAGCCACCTCACCGCATACAATACAGTCCACACAGTAAACATTGGGTTGGCTGTTACTCCGTAACCCGACATAAGGCGTTATCATTTCATCAACATCATCATCAAACAAGACGGGCGTCTGACCGTCTGGCTTCCTCCCTCATCTTCGTACCAAACCCGGCCACGTGTCATCCGGCACACAAACTCTCATACTTTTAAGAAATGCTTGTTAAAATAGGCTACTTGTTGAGTCACTTTAAATGTGGCGCAATAAATTTAACCATTTAGCCACCGAGACCTACGTCATAGGCGTAAATTTTTCAAGCTTATATTATAAATGATTTCACCAATTTGCACCCTTATCACATTACATTTTACCTACTGGTGCACTAATGCACTCACGGCACCTCCGCGTCCGTTAGAACCTTTGATTATATAGCCAAGTTAGAACTTAGAACTTTGGAGTGCTTAATTAGAAAAATATGTTCCCTAAAATAAAACTAAAAATGCAATATTCTTTTTAAACAATATTTAGGACAATATTTACTGACATAGTTGTACCTAACAGAGTGAGTGAGCTAGTTAGATAGAATCGCAGACTACTACTCCTTTCTCTATCTAATTCGAAGGAATTTGAACTATCTGTCTCTTTTCCATACTATCAATTTCCCAAGAATGACAAGAATCGTGTATTACATAACCTAAAATATTGCTATATTTGCGGGCATCTCCTTCATGACGTTTTAAAATTGGCAGGCACTACACTAGGCAGATTTCGCCGATTAACATTTAACAAATTGAGAGAGAAGCTGGAGTCTAAGGAAATATTTAAATAATTTCAACGTCATAATCAATATTCGTAGTTAAATAATTCGTTAACTTTAATAAAAATCTGTGTTTGTAGCTTGTGATATTATTAAATACTTAAAATGGTAAGTTATTTAAATTCTATAACATTCGACATTGAGTTGACCTTTGCCGTTTTGCATAATTGTAATGTTTTTGTGTCTTTTTCTTGTATCAACTTGTATGATTTCTTAAGCGTAATATGATTTTTATACAAATGACTTTAATAAATTTTTTTCTTCACCCACTAAAATTTGTGCCAATAGTTAATAAATTAACCATTAATTAAGCAATTTTTGTAGGTAACATGAATTGCCTAATTAATGGTAAATTTTATCACAGAGATAAGTGTTTATCATTCTTCTATGAGTGATTACAAATTAGTACTATTCTGATGCATTAATAAAGTTAGCCCCGTTAAAATGTCATGTTTTTGCTGTAGTAAGTCAAGTTCAGACACTAGTGCTGCAACAAGAATTGTTGTTAAAAACAAAACAGTTACCATGGTAATAAAATGTGAAATGCTGTTTAATTATTCATTAATTCTTGTAAGTATTTTGTTGTTATTTTTAAAGCTAACTTGTTTTGTTGTGTTTTTCAGGCTGAACCTATCAGAGTGGTTGTCACCGGAGCAGCAGGGCAGATTGCCTATTCGCTTCTGTACCAGATTGCTTCCGGAGCTGTGTTTGGCCCAGAACAGCCTGTCTACCTTCACTTGCTTGATATTGCACCCATGATGGGTGTATTAGAGGGTGTTGTAATGGAGTTGGCCGACTGCGCTCTACCACTATTGGCCGGAGTCCTTCCAACTTTCAATCCTGAGGAAGCTTTTAAGGGTGTCGCTGCTGCTTTCCTAGTTGGAGCTATGCCCAGAAGAGAGGGCATGGAAAGGAAAGACCTACTGTCGGCCAATGTTCGCATTTTTAAAGAACAGGGGCAAGCTCTTGATAAAGTTGCCCGTAAAGATGTAAAGGTCCTTGTTGTTGGTAACCCTGCCAACACAAATGCACTTATCTGCTCTAAATACGCTCCTTCTATTCCTAAGGAGAACTTCACTGCTATGACCCGTCTGGACCAGAACCGTGCACAGTCCCAACTAGCAGCTAAATTGGGAATCCCAGTACGTGATGTTAAAAATGTCGTGATTTGGGGTAACCACTCATCAACACAGTTCCCTGATGCATCTAACGCCGTCGCTGTTATTGGTGGAGTAGAAAAATCGGTGCCATCTGCCATCAATGATGATGAGTTTTTGAAATCTACCTTTGTTAGCACTGTACAAAAGCGCGGTGCTGCCGTTATTGCCGCTAGGAAGATGTCATCTGCCCTATCTGCTGCCAAGGCTGCTTCAGATCACATGAAGGATTGGTTCCTGGGAACCGGAAACCGTTGGGTGAGCATGGGCGTTGTCTCAGATGGATCGTACGGCACTCCTAGGGACGTCGTATTTTCATTCCCGGTTACAGTGAGCAATGGAAAGTGGAAGATTGTGGAGGGTCTCACTATTTCCGATTTTGCGCGTCAAATGCTTGATGCAACTGGCAAGGAGTTAGCTGAGGAGAAGCAAGACGCCCTAGATGTTTGCAAGGATTGACTGTGTAGCCTGTAAGATGTAAATTTGTAAATTATCTTATTCTTAGATTATCGTAAATTACACCTAGGCTCGACATTGCATTTTAATGCTCAGCAGTAATTAGTTGTTGCTTTATTTTTTAAAGGTACTTGCAAATTAGGTATGCAAAAATGTCATAGGTTAATAGATCACATTCATCTAAGTTGTAGAACAACTATTATTTTTGTATTGATATTTTTATGAAACTGGCGTTTACTATTGTAATAATTGATATTAAGTACATTTGTTATTTTGTTATGTAATAAAGAAATTATTTCAGCTTTAAACAGTTTACTTGATGGTTATATATTTTTTTATCACGATTAGCGTTGCTTATCAGTAATTGTACTTCAGACGTCTGTTCGCCGCATTCCTTCGTTATCAATTGTAGTAGGTAACTTATGCAATAATCATCATATTTTATAGAATGGCAACGTGCTGTTGTAACAACTCTCAACTCTTATATAAAATTACTATTCATTCGTCGACCCTTTACAGTAATATGGAAACTTTATATCAACAATTGGTATATATTGAGTTTATTAGCGTTAAAATACCTACGTATTTTATTCATTTCAGTAGTGTTTAGTAGGTATTTTAAACTTTATCAGTCTCTTATCACATGGATGCGAAACTTCATGAGTATTATATGTGCCTCAAGTAACTTTATCGAATCAAAAGGTTCGGCGACTTGTATAAAGAAACAGACAAGACCCCTTTAAGAGGAGGATTTTTGCCATTATCGTCGGGTAACGCTTGATAGGTGGATTGGATTTGCGATCGCAGTATTTTGTCCAATGGTGGAGAGAAAACGCTGCTGCCCGTTTTCTTTTGGCGGTACTCCTTTAGCGTACCGCCTCTTACGACACAGGAAGGATGGTACTATTTGGAATCTAGGTAATTTTATCTGAAGTTGGTAGGTACCTGATTTTTTGTATGGCAAAACACGAAACCGTTAGTAGGTACGTGAAACAAGCTACCAATTTAAGTAGTTGCCAAATAAAAAAAATATTGACTTAAGATTGATTATCATCATGCACCGACTCAATGGTGCCTTATTTCATGCTTTCATATTTTTGTGAAAAAGTTTTATTTTAGTTAAGTATAATTCCACTTTTCTATTAAACTTAACTAATTGTATGGGTACGATTCCTACGAACAGAACAATATAAACCTTTTTAAGTGTTATTATCAGAGATACCTATTCATCGATATAATATCAACTAAAATGTATATCCACAAATTGTTCGCGGTTGCTCGGAAGAGCTGTCGTCCGAAGCGAACATGGCGTGGGTTCGAATCTCATCTCTTATATAAAATCTTGCGTTGATACTACCAAATCTAATATTTTCTTTACAGCAATGTTTATAATAATTGTTTCTGAAACATAAGCTATGTTTATTAAGTAAAATTTTAACGTAGGTACTTAATAAACATAGTTTATTTTTCAGGATGAATTATTCTTTAAACATTTTCAGTCCTTGCTTAGAACAGAGAGATATGCATCAAATCAATAGTAAGCTTAGTCATAAAAAAAAAATACTGGATACTAACATAAATAACTGTTGTTTGTCTATTACCTCTTCGCGCTTAAGTTGACTGAGTTTGTTCGTTCTACCCTTCGAGCAACGCGGCCTTCCGTCCGGGACGGAAGGCCGCGTTGCTCGAAGGTTCTGCCACAGCTAAGATAATACTAAAGGTTTTACTGAATTTTAGTTCCTTAAACGACCGCAGCGGCGCTGTTCTGGTTTTCATCTACCTACAATAATAATTTATAAAGACGAAAGATTTGATTGTTTGTTTGTATTGAATAGGCACCGAAACTACTGGACCGATATGAAAAAATCTTTTACGATTAGAAGCCGACATTATCCCTGATGAACATAGGCTACTTTTTATCGCGGGACCCGGTAACTGGTGTTGCTGTCGGTATGTCAACTACTAATCGGCTTGACCGATTGGGTTAAAATTTTGTATGTTTATTTCCATGGTTTCACTAACACGAATGTATTGAGCCTACCTAATCTGTCTTTCTATATGCCACCGCTAGGCACAGGTTTCCGACAGCGCGATAAGACGTGAAATTCACGCGGGCATAGCCACGGGCGAAGAGCTAGTAGAAAATAAAAAGTTTACGATTGCCATAACGATAACGATAGTTTTCGTGCTGTGCTGCCCGATTTAGAGTTTGAGTCCCGGGAAAGGTTTTTTATGGAGTTTAAAGGGGGGGTTTAGTTGGGTAGGTCCTAGAGTAAGTCTGTGATCACCATTTTTATTCGATTCAGGGATCCTTTTGTTAGTCAAGTGTCGATCCCCTCTCCTAGCTAAACGATTGTTCTTAAATAAAAAAAAATGCAACTGCGCGTGCCCAATGCAAAAGACAGCTCTCTTCTTTCGCTTACATGTAAAATATATCAACTTGTATTGTTTGAACACATCTAAAGATGATGCTGACTTAAAGCCAAGAAATCAAGTAGATTACTACTTATCATTGATAGACACTACTCCAGTGAAATTCTAAATAAAGACAGAATTAGGTGTTAATGGTAAAATGCTACAATTGTTTCCGGAATAGTAGGGTACTAAAAAAAATTTTCGACCTATCAGGCAATAATTAATCATTTAAGATATACTTCAAAAGAGAGTAAAGTAGCTTATTGGTCGGTTTTAAATATAATTACCTATTAGTTACGAGACTCATCTCGTAAAATATCTCGATATCTCAATATCCAACAAACTATTTACAAGAATCTTTATTCATGTGTAAACCTAGGTACTTACTCGTAGTTTTTAGGCCATGTTCACAAAAGACAATCTCCCTTGTGTATCATGGCACTGAGCAAGTAATCACTACGTTTATGGTGCCTAAAGGTGCATCTCAGCTGTTTTTATTTTTTTCCTGAAATTCACTATTTGGGGCATACCCCAAATAGTTAATTTCCACAAATAATCCAGACATTATATTGATCATTCGTTAATCATTGATGATTGGTATCCAATAATCCATCGTAATTCGCAGCTCTATATACAATACACAGCTCTACTGTTTTAAAATAAGTATAACAGATGAAACCTTCATGGTTAGTGTTACAACAGTTATTTTATTCGGGGTATACACCATGCACCTTTGTTTTTAAGAGTTTTTAATATACGGCTCTATTGCAAGCGCCATGATCACGGAAGAACTGTTGCCTATGCGATACTCATAAAAAACAAGGTACCTACATGGTATAAACCCTGAATCAATTAACTCTTGTAAGTAAATCAATCATTTTATACTTTTTAAAATTTATTTATATTTAAACCCGCCTTACAACATACGTTAAAAAATAATACAAATTGTATCTAAATTCTCGACGACCTCCGTGGCGGAGTGGCGTACACACCGGTTTTCAAGGTGTCGCCTGCTCCGAGGTCCCGGGTTCGATTCCCGGACGGGTCAATGTAGAAAAAATGTGTTTTTCTACATTTTCTCGGGTCTGGGTGTTTGTGGTACCTTCGTTGCTTCTGGTTTCCAAAATACGAATGCTTTTAATAGTTATTCAAATTGGAATCAGAACAATGTATGTGATGTTGTCCACATTTATTTATTTATTTATTTATTTATTCTGGCAGGAAAAAAATTTACACACTTGAAATAAAAGATAGCTATATTTACGGATGTAGTAAATAAACGCGTTCTAAAACCGTAAACATATCTTTCATTTGCGTTACACAGCGTTGTAAAGTGATCAAAACGTCGGGTTAAATCAAAAATAAACGCGTAGGTACTCAATCCGTAAACATATCTTTATCTTCAATGTATAGTGCAGGGACCGGAACCGCGTACCTTTAATGGGGTATTTATTCGGGTTAAATCAAAAATAAACGCGTAGGTACTCAATCCGTAAACATATCTTTATCTTCAATGTATAGTGCAGGGACCGGAACCGCGTACCTTTAATGGAGTATTTATTCGGGTTATTAATTGGCTTGTTTTTAAAAACCCTATCCGAAAGGTAAGCTCATCATCGGGCTTACCCCAACGATATGCTTAACCAAACAATACGATTAATCCAGGTAAGCGCTTACCAATACTGAAAACCCCTTAATAGGCTTACCCTATAGTGTTTTGGAATGCTGTTAGGCTATTTTAATTTCTATGCGCAACCCATAATTTGTGGTAAGCGGTTAAACCTTATTTAATAGGTACCGAACTAATAAGCTAACACAAAGGTAACCGCTATTACATGGGTAACCCTATCACATGGGTAACCCTATCAAATGGGTAACCCTATCGCATGGGTAACCCTATCACGTGGGTTACCTTTTCAATAGGCTTTCCTTTTTAATAGGGTTTCTCTTAAAAAGGGGTTTTCCGGTCCCTGGTATAGTTCGTGTAAACTCAAGAAAACAGTTTACACACTTTTGTTATGATGACTTTACTTAAGTACTACGCATATGTGTCAAACCAACTAATAAAGCAACTTGATTTGTAGCTTATCAAAATTAAGTTATGTTATTGGCAACGTAGCCTAGCCAATCGTGGAAAGCCAGCCTTTATTGACTAAGAAACAAAATATTTTGGAATATATGAAATCAAGGATTGGGGATCTAAACAGTAAAAAACAAAAATATACCTATAGGTATCTAAGGTTGATAAATGGCCATCATCAAACCAAAACCAGCCAGTTTTATATTATCCATGTAAATAAAATAATACTACGACGAATTCAATATACGATATCAACATTTTGAACTGATTTCAACTTTCTTGGTCACTTTCATCAGTTCTTTCGTGAACACGCTTGCCGAAATATCGGCGACTCATTAAAACAAGGTGTTATAAACCCCGAATCAATTAATTATTGAATATTTTGAACTCTGTCATTTCCATACTAAACTCAATTAGAACAAAAAAAAATGCGTCAATAATTTTTTTTCAAAATGGTTTTACACAGCATATTTTTGACTTCATCATAATAACACTAGCTGCACGGAATTGTAAAATTTACAGCCAATTTATGTTATTCTGTTGTCTAAGCTACATTGCAGGCAAATTTCAACAAAGTCCATCAAAGAGTAACAAACATCTCAACACAATACATAACGAACATACATAATTATAAATACAAAATTTTATAATTATTATTTGATATTAGTGAGGATATTCTGGTTTCGGCTTAAGATACAATTTATCGAACATCCTGTATGAAATACTAATATTTACTATTAATTAAACGCATAGTATCTAAGTATTAACACGTTGCAGGTAACTTATTACAATAAAGTTTAACATATCACATTCACAAATCAACCGCTTAATTCTAAATTATTATCACAGGTTTGTAGCGGTATTACCTATACCGGTCACCTTTGAGCAAAAATAAAAACTATTCTAAGAATACTTGCAGTACAGATTTGTTTCACCAGGGTTTGAAACTCTGGGGAGTCTTAATATGCCAACTACAACCTCAAAGTGTATCTAACGGCCGGTCCCAATAATCTATCTATCGCCAGTTTTGACATTTCGGAGATAGGAAACAGTTGTTCGTATCTCTGATTTTGCCGTCCAGAGAAACAAAGACAGAAGTTGTTTTCTATCTCCGATGGCGATATGCCAAAACTTAAGATAGTTTGCCGTCCAGAGAAACAAAGACAGAAGTTGTTTTCTATCTCCGATGGCGATATGCCAAAACTTAAGATAGATAGGTTATTAGGACCGGCCGTGAAGACTTAGATAGGGATCACTTTGATATTTCTCTCGCTACCTAAATCAAAGTTCTGGAATTAGGCAAACTCTGTGCGCGATAAGTTTGAAGATTTTACTGCTGTCGTGTGTTTCTGGCATTTAAAAAATAAATAAAACCGGCCAAGTGCAAGTCGGACTCGCGCACTAAGGGTTCCATACCAAAAAGGCAAAACGGGTTTGTTGTATCCCATACAACCCATTAAATATTTATTTTATTTTGTTTTTGGTATTTGTTGTTATTGCGGCAACAGAAATACATAATTAGTAAAAATTTTAACTGTCCAACTATGACGGCTCTTGAGATACAGCCTGGTGACAGGCAGACGGACAGACGGACAGACAGACAGACAGTGAAGTCTTAATAATTGGGTCCCGTTTTTACCCTTTGGGTACGGAACCCTAAAAAAGATCTTCCAATGGATGTCGTAAGAGGCGCCTAAAGGAGTAGGTACCTACTGCCAGTAAAAGACGAATGCGTGCATCCCGTGCATAAGGTTATTATTAGTCTGATAACTACTATATTCTCAATAACGGATAAATAAAGGACTGTCAAAACAAGGTTTAATGATACAAATATACGTAACTCAAATGAATTAAATCACATCTATTTAAGAATAACGGTTGGGTGTAATTCAATGTGCATTTCATTCTATTTAGGTAAAGTTACTAGTTACATTTTCTTCTTCAGACACGAGATATGTCTTAAACTTAGATCGTACGTAATACGAGACATATCTGGGCTACATCGAATCTATATAATTATGATCTGCGATTTATTATTTATTTTACTATCTAAAATCTAAACTAAAATGAACAACATACATTTATCTAAATTAGTACCATATTGTTATCTATGTTTTAAAAACTTGCTGACATAAGCCATGAATTTGTTTGAGAATTCAGCGGTTAAACGATACCTTAACGCGAAGTATGCAAGTAATCTGTGTACAGTCGTTAATGTTAACAAAGCGATCACTTGTACTATGTAACTGTCATTGGCCATGCCCACATCTCGCAGTATCAGGGTTGGATCAGAGTATAGGCAGAAATCTTGATTGCACTCCATGGTTTGGCGGTTTTGGTAGAGTGCTAGGGAGAAGCCAGATAAGCCGTAGCGAAGGTAAGAGGCGGACATGAGCACTTTCATGCTGGTCTCGATGGAAGGCCCGAAGCCCATGCCGTAGCAGCAAAGCGCGAGAAGCGGGGCCGCTATCGCTGGACCAACAATAGATCCATTCTGAAATGAGGTCAAAAAATTAATAATGATTGACAGTGACAGATATCATGTAATAAAACAAGACACTCAATCAGCGGTCGAAAGATATTTTAATAGCGTTAAATTTTATGTAATGTACGTAAGCTTGAATTTTCATTATGACGGGTATGTAACGGCTTCTCTGAATTAGTAGGAGACTGGTATATGTTTATTTCTTATTTTTTATCTATTTTGACAGTAATTTTAATCTCTAAAGCGGATAGTTATAAGGATAATCTGGACAAGTCAGCTAAGAACTACTTCTAAATTTTTTTAATTGTAAACTAACGAAACTTACTTGGATTTAAGAAAGACAATATTTAGCAGACTTAAAAGATACTTACGGTGACGCTAAAAGCTGAACCAACAGCAAGGCCAAGGCCCTCAGAGCATATTGCCGTTAAGATACCGCTGATTGTGAATAGTACAAAACGATCCCATTCTAGAAGTTGCCCGGACATGATGTAGCAGATTCCGAGGAAGAGTACGCCCAAAGACATCTGGTGATACATAAAACATTACATTCGTATCTATCTTCTGTGTTCATGGCCCAATAGTGCCGAAATATCGAAAACTTATAAAAAACAAGGATATGGTAGAAATCTCGAAACAATTAACTTATATGTCGATACCATGAAAGTATAAATCAGTATGTTACATTAACCTTTTTTTTTTAATCTTTCAATTGTTGATTGATTGAAAAGATGTTAGTAACTAATTCGATATCCTCGATGTTTTCTTTTTCATTTAATGACTTTTTCATTTTTTGCATCGTTAGGTTTACCTACAATGCTTAGGTGAAACATCTATTAGGCGCCAAACTTTGGCTCTAAACGTTAGATACAGTTCTTTTTTCTCAGTCTAATTATCGCGTCGCGAATAATTCTAATCAAATCGTTATACGTATTTAAAACTTTTCTCATACTTACAGTTTAAATTATGGATATGTTACAACATTTAGAATAAATTTAGAAAAATGAGACAATAACTAGACTGAGACGGGGGCATTACCGAGACATTTTATTTACCATGACAGGAAGAGATGAGACGGTAAGGGCCGCATAGTACGCTTTGAGACTGTACCAGCGGTTAAAATATTCTCGGCGGAGTAGCCGAACTTCGGTAGGAACTAGAACAAATAAAAATGTTATGTTAATAAATATTCGTCTTTTTCTTCTTCTAGTCGTAGGATTATCCTACAAGAACCATCTATAACACGACATGTTTTAGACCGAAAACTTTGGGCATGGTTTTAAGCCTCTGACGTGACTTGTCTTTTCGTTTTCCATCTATGCCGGTCCTAATAACCTATCTATCTTCAGTTTTGGCATATCGGAGATAGAAAACATCTTCTGTCTCTGATTTTGCCATCCAGAGAAACAAAGACAGAAGTTGTTTTCTATCTCCGATATGCCAAAACTGAAGATAGATAGGTTATTAGGACCGGACGTAAGACATACGGCCTATCGTGCCTTCTGGAGCACGACTTACACTCACCTTCCCCTTCCAGACCAAAGGTAAGGTTGTATTTGCATTTCGTTTGGAGAGTCCAAAGTGTCGTTTTTGTAAGTAACTCTGTTCTAGTTCTTATATTCTATCGATGATAGGCTTCGATTAAGTATTAGGTACACATCGGCCAAAGACAGTATCAGAAAGCACTTCGATTTTTTTCAATCAACCTATAACATCCCACTGCTGGGCAAAGGTCTCCACCAAACTCCACCACTGGTCTCTATCATTGCCAACGACTCGATATATTAAAATAATTAAAATAACGTATCGTACTTACACAGCAATATAGGAATCATGATATAAGTATACATGAAGAAGACGACGCAGCTGAGGCAAAACTTGAAGTTGACGATGGGCGCGTTGGCGTCATTGCCTACCAGGAAAAAGATGCTGCCCAAGAGTAAAGCTGACAGCACGTGGTGTAACAGCTGGATCCATAAAGTAACCTGAGAACAACAACGCACGCCTATTGTTAACTTAATACAGAAGACAAAACTACAAACAGGATCCCAGCGTATAATCCTTGGCAGTCCGGTTAAAAAGATATACTAGAAGAACTGTATTTCAACTATCACAGCTGTGAAACTATTCGTAGTAATTAAGTGAATTTTATTGCTCAGTTTTCAAAGCGCATAAGCTGACAGTAAAATAGATTCTACGGTTCAATTGCATGAACATCTTGAAGTTTAAAGTGGTTAATTCCAAAGTTACCCAACTTCGATAGGTTTCTCTGAACTTCGCACAGCGGAAGCCAAGGCGGGGATTATTAAACAGAAATCTAATTTGTTTTAAAAAGTTAGAAGGCATTAACAGCTCTGTATAAATTAGGAACTTCTGAAAACGAGACAGGTTCTAAAGTGTAAAAAAACCTGCCAAGTGCAAGTCGAACCAAGGGTTCCGTACCATTATCGATAAAAACGTCATGTCTAGTTGTTTGTTTTTGCAAAACGGAAAGTAGGTACCATATTATTATAAATAATCGAAACATTTCAGACATTCTTACCGAATTCCTTTTGTTCTGAATGAACATGCGTTTGGTTAGAATTAGAAATTGGGTCATGAAAGTGGTGGGAAACTCCATCTTCTGTGTTTGTTCCTTAGCCACGTGTTCCACAAAGATGCGCTGTATTGACTCGTCTGAGTGGAGTACGGGTTTTCTGGAAAAAAAGATTGATAGACAATATTGCTTTCTGACCGCGGCTCTGTATCTGTCAGTTCTAAAGGCACTGCTAGACACAGGTTAGAATAGGCTACTTACCTACTTTATCAAGGTCTTCAAAATTGGTTCCATAGTTTTGGCGTGAAGGCGTAACAGACGGACCGACAGACAGAGTTACTTTCGCATTAATAATTTTGAAAAATAAATGAATTTTAAGATTCATTGAATGAAAATATCGACATCCTTAAGTGGGACTTACAACCTTCCGCGTACCGGACTAAAGCTCTTACAATTAAGCTTTTGTTAACGATTTTGTTTCTTTTGCTAAACGCTTTGTGTGAATAAAGTGTAGACTTTTCAGTAAAACAACAACATAAAAATAGGTCAAGTGTGATTCGGGCTCGAATCGTTCCAGGGTGGCACGTAGACCCCGTTGCGCCAGGTGCAAAAATACGAAAAACAAAAACATCGTTCAATTTTTTAATTTTAAATCCGTAACTGTTCGTCGCTGTGGAAACGTATGCTAAGTAAATAGAGCAGATAATTTCACATAGTTTCCGCATTTATATTCAGTCACAAAAATTTCAAAGAACAAACTTCATTAGTGCCAGAGAACTTGCTAAATTAAAAACAACAACGGCAAAAATCTAATTAAAAATTATGTTTGTAACTATGGCATTCTTGGGATTCAAGCGATGTTCATTTGAAAAGTTGAGCTCGGAGCCTTGTTAGTATTTTTATGAGTCTATAAACGGTTTCACTTAGTTTTCCTGGCTTTGTTCTAGACTCGTAGTTAACGTTTCAGCAGTTATTATGTAAGGAGTCACAGAGTTAAATTTTTATTTAGTTAAAGAGGAAAGGAGTACAGTGAGTATTGTTTAAGGTCTTACAAGGTCTCAGGCATAAGAACAATAACATCGGTAAAGCAAAGATGTATCAGGTACCCATCATTTATGTTGAATCCAAGTCCTTTCCAATGCAGAAGCTTGAAAATATCCTTTAACGCAGCAGTAGGTAGGTATTTAAATGCTTAGGAGACATAACATATCCCTGTCTCACGCCCCGCTGCTTCGTTTGAAGTTTGATTTAATTATGAAAGAGAAGCAGTCAGTTTAATAGCTAAGACATTATTGGGCGTGTAAAACTTGTCAATTCTTTTAGATAAATAGATATTTCTATTTACAATAATTGCACTCTCACAATCACAATATTCAAGACACCTAAACAATTACGACTTAGAGGTGTAAAAAAAGGTTTAATTAAATTCCCGTATCACCAACCAATATCAAACATGACGTGCAGTGATGAAATAGAATTGCCTTTAAGTAACTAAAGTATTGCCATGCATATTTATGTAGGTAACCAAAACTTGTTCTGTTACGAAACGTGGAATTCGTCCCAGCATTCGTTTGAACCAGTCTATCAAACTTGTGAAGTGACTACTTCCTTTTAAACTTTGGGTTTCACCTAAAGTCTCAAAGCTACAACTTTTTTTCGGAATACCACAGATATTTGAACTTTATGAGATGAGCAAATCCGCATAAATTATATGGAATAACTATGTCGCACCGCGTAGCTAAAGTAGTTGCCATTCAGTAACATTTTGTGTACCTCGGAAATCGCTCAAATTTGGAACAAAATTTGAATCCATCCAGATTTGTCTACCTACAAAATTGGGTGGGTTTGTAGGTAGGTTGCGTAATTTCGATGCTTGATCACGTACTTAAAATAAAGACTACATTTTTATGCTCTCATTACAATTGTAAGTATAGTTCTCAGATTTTGACCTATACTTGCAGTATAAGACAGTATTACTTGCCGAATTTCATATTTTGCGATCAAGGGGAAATACCCTATAACTTTTTGATTCCCTTATGAGTGTCGAGTATCAACTCGAAAGTTTGATTTTATCACAGCTTACTGTAGAATTGAGGATATGGTTTTAATCTTTTAGTCCCAACCGCAACGCCTACCCAACATACATGAGAAAGGGACGAACGGGCAACAAAACTATTCTTTATATTTTCCTTTTATTTTGAGGTAGGTACTTATAATTTTTATCATATAACATTATATTGTACGTACCTTCCACCTCTAGCAGTGATTCTATCCAGTTTCCGACAAAGTTTCCCATTCTGGCACAGCTCGGACAGTTGGGCTGGCGCTTCCATGTCGCCCAGAAGTGTCTCCAGAATGAAGTCAGCAGGGTTGTGCGTGGTAGGGCATACGTGGCCGGCCTCCGCCAGGTAGGGGACTAGGAGGGGAGCAGCGCCCTGAAAGATGTATTTTGGAACTGTTGTGAGTGCGTACGACACGACTTCAATCACTGAAGACATGATTTGATTTGATTGAAATTGTTTATAAAAACTTTCAATTTAATAACCTAAGAAAAGTGGGCCTTCTACTGTTGTCATTTGTGCCAGATAATGCTTTGATGAATAGAAAACTTGCAGCCGTTTCTAACAACAAAACCGTTACCTATTGTTTATTTTTGTCTGCTTTTTATTCTCTAAACATTAACCACATCACAGTTACTGCATCCCATCATCGTTTTATGCCGTTTGATGCAAGCATAAAACCGAACAGCATCAATCCTGAAGACAGGCAGCAGATTTCTTTTTGCACCGTATTGACCAAACTGCATTCACGATATGCCTACCTAGACTATGTTTGATAACGATGACTGTATGTCAAAGTTTCGTTCAATAACTAAATATGCAACTTTATAACGTAACAGACAATCTGGGGTACCCTTGAAGAGGAATACCTTCAGAAACCCAGGTTCTGCTACGCTACAAAAGAAAATGGTGATAGGATGTAAAAGGAATGAAAGGTAAGGTATTAACATATATCAAAAGGTATCTACATACCACATATTTAACTATATTTACATACATTATCATACTTTAACACTTAATAAGATCTAAAAGTTTAAGTGTCAAAAGTGTATGACAATTAAGTAGGTATTTAAATCTATCAGTTTTCGCTTCTACAAATAAAGAATTCATTTTCAACGAAACTAACTAAATATAAAGTTTTCAGTGCCTTTCCAAATAGTAGCATTACTTTTGAACTGCAAATAATAATCCAAATAGACAGAAAACGGCCACACTACCAATTATGAAACTTCAAAGGACTCGTAAGCACCAAGTATTTAGTTCAGTCAGTGTTCAAAAATAGAAGTAGAACACTTTATTAAACTTTAGAAGTTCAGAGAGTCTCGCGTCATTTTCTTCGGGGAGCACCAATAAAATAAGTCATAAGGAAAAGTGTCTCTGAAGAAATATGAAAATTGCAAGAGTGTTTCGGATGTGGGAGTTAGATCGTTCTTCGCTAAGAAGTCGAGTTTGAGAGATATTTACGTGTGATAGTGTGGAAAGTTACTTCTAAGTTTTCTTATCTTTTTAGAGATATAAATGAATCTAAAAACCGGTTTCATTTGAATTTTAAAACAACTTTTAAATCGACTTGAGCAAATTTTAAAAAGTTAACGCTTCATTGGTCTAGTAATACCGGGCGTATCAAGCGTGACGAATTTTCGAACGTTGATCGGGTTTCTGATCACCATCTGTAAGCGTTGAAATTGGTGTATTTATTGTGCTTGCAATTCTGGTAAAAACATGATATTTTGATTGATGTGAATATCATTAATTATAAAAATTCGAATATGTTTGTACTTACAAGAATTTTGTTTTTAAAACATCGTAAAAATAAAGTGGCGTTATAACATTTTACGGATATTTTTAACTTAAAAGTTGAAACCGCACGCTGCTTGGTTAATCGAAAATGGTTAATTTTAAAAGATATTAACTATTTATTTTAAACAGCTCTTTACAAAAACAATACGGTTCAGCTTGCAAACTTCGCTTAGATTGACATTTATATCATCGAATTGTAACCGACATATTTAACGTTTAAATCTTAGTTTAAATTGTGTCGCACTGGCACAAAAATAAACACCTATCTCCATCCCTAGATTAATGTTTTAATCTAAGGCTCCACCCCTTTGTTTTCGATGGGTGTCGTAAGAGGCGACTAGAGTAATGTCCTCAGATCATATAAAGAAGGAGATATGAAATTACTCGTAAATCCTTAGCGAATCCGTGTCTCCGAATTATTTATGTGTGCAACGCAACTACAATGACACTGTTGTAAGCATAAGGATCACACTATATCAATTTACAACGCACACAAACATGGACCTAATCACAGCGGCTACCACTTTGTGGATTGTGCCGATACAATTATCGTTACATTGATGTTTTCATTAAATAATTCGCCGCGGTGGGCAATAGTTCTGTTTGCCCATATTGGATTCGCACGCGCCGAGCCCCCATTTCATATCTATTTCTTTATATGATCTGAGGTAATGTCAGAAGGGCAGAAGCGTCTTCTCTCAAGACCCTATACTGCCAACCCGAGCAAGGCGATTATGGCTTCCTTATGGAGAAGCATATGTCCAGCAGTGGTCTATTGTAGGCTGATGACGACCATTTGGATCAACGGTAGTTAACGCTGCTTCTGAGCCATGGGTCGCGGGTTCGATCCCCGCACAGTACAAATATTTGTGTGCATGAACATGTCTGTTTGTACTGGTCTGGGTGTTTTCTATGTATTATAAGTATGTATTTACAAAAAAAAAGTATATAAGTAAGATTATCGGTTGTCTAGTACCCCATACGACAGGGTACTAAATACTACCTTACTTTGGGACTAGATGGCTCTGTGTGGCCCAGTGAGGCATGTCTTAAAATATTTATTTATTTATTATTTATTATTTATGATGACAAGGTAATACTTTCATTAAAATACCGTTGAATACCGATACTGGTTATTTTAATTGGTACCGTTATTAAGCTCTATTTAATTACAATTGTCTCTATACGTATCTACTCATATTGAACATAATATAAAATACAACAGCAGTAATACGAGAGGAATACAATAAAGTGAAGTGAAAACAATGAAATTAAGCGGAGTTCCGCGTTCAAAGAGGGCAATGCCTTAATTACGGCTGCTTTGTTGCATATACCGTCATTTAGAGATATAAATAGCAGCCCGCATACGCACCAGTGTTTTCCCTAATTAGCTAATGAAGAAATTGTAAACCCTATAAAGGAGTAGATATTTAAACTTTGAATGCCGAGGGTTTTAAATTGTTTCATACTAAACCTTTAAGGCACACAGAACATAAAAAACGAGTCGTTTTTTATGTTCTGTGTTTATGCATCATTAGCTTTCATTCAGAATTTCAGATCACCATCCGCCCTCTTTGTGTAGTGGTGCGGTGGTTTGCTTACTACGTAAAGGGCCTAGGTTCGATTCCTGGATTGCATGGAAACGATATTTTTGAAATTGGCTTAAGTCTGGTATGGTGTGGAATTATTGTCGGGCTTCGCAAGGCGCGTTAAGCCGTTGGTCATAATTTCTGTAGCAAGATGGAAGTCGCGAAAACCAGTCACGTCAGAGGCGGCTTCGAAACGATATATGGTACCTACCACAGAACATGGAATAAAGTTAGAAAAGCTGTCATGCGCCATTTGTATGAAAACCGATGTCTTGCTTGCGCCCAACTATACATTTAAAACGAGTTCAAAGAACGCCAATAAAGCGAATTCTTTTGACGTTGCGCTTCCAATAGGGTCGCGCGACGTAAAAAGAAGTCAATCACAGCGCTCACTTACAAGCATTTGCTCGTAACCTCTGTGGCGCGCCTGCCCCATCCTACAACGCCTTTCTAACATTTTTCCATGTTCTGTGGTTCCTACTCTCTCAAGTAAGAGTTGAACTTTCTTAATTTTGACAGCAATTATTTCAAAGTGCTAACATCCCAAGCGGAAACCGGCTGGCGGCAAAGTGACATTATGTTTTGTGAATTGTTTTGTTGTTTTCCTAATCCGCCAGTAGTGGCGATTATGGCAAGGTTGACCCTTTGGAGTGGCCTGTATTGAGCAATGGACTGATGTAGGCTGATGATGGTGATGATAAATATCTATGTCTCTACTTTTGACTCTATTTATTATTGTAGCGATAAAACCACGAAGCCAAAATTATTTAAAACACATCAATTCGTCATCGAAAATTCTTGTAAAATTATGTGGAAAGGTATGTACAATCAGCTGCAAAAGTATGTAAACACTTTTTCGTTTTACCAACCTTATATCGTTGTATTAAGAGTCAACATTAGTCAGAAGTGTAAATATACTTTTGCAGCTGACTGTACTCTCGATTGCAAATTGAATGTTAAATTCGCGTTTCTTGAACTAAGTTACTCCCTACGCACAATTTTGACGAGTTAATATCGCAAACTTGCGGAGTGTAACAGCTAAAGACGATCAGACGTAACATTCTAAGTTCTAACTAGGGCTCCGCACGTCTCCGTTCGCGTGGGAATCGGAGATATCGCACTTCCAGTTACGTCGCTATCCTGAGAGATCACTTAACCAATTTGCGATCGCTATCTGACATTTTCTAAATCAAATTTAGTTAATATTGAAACCATATACACTATGCCAAACCTGTGGTAATTAAAATTTAAGGACCTCCTCTTTTTAAAACTTGAAAGCAAATTTCAAGAACAAACCCTATCCTCAGGCTTTCAAACTATCTCCATACATAATTTCATCAAAATCGGTTACAGAGAGATAGACAAAATTAAAGTAAAATAGAAAAGCAGACAGTCAGATAAACTTTCGCATTTTTAATATCAGTACGAATTTGATCAGGTGAATGCACCAGTGTAACTGTGCGTAGGTTA
Organism: Anania crocealis; assembly: GCA_949315895.1. Lineage (NCBI taxonomy): Eukaryota > Metazoa > Arthropoda > Insecta > Lepidoptera > Crambidae > Anania > Anania crocealis. The sequence continues at coordinate 9,473,886 of OX438856.1, forward strand.
GAACTTGCAATATTTTTTGGACTGAAAAATAAGTTACCCAATGATTTAAATTAATTAAGATTGCCTATATACCTTTAAATAATATTTAAATCATGGCCTTTTTCATATATAGGTACGTTTTCTTACATAAGTATAAAGTACCCTGACATATAAATAAATGACGCAATGTAATAACTTCTTTGTTATTATTAAGTTACGCACACACACACACACACACACACACACACACACACACACACACACACACACACACACACAAACACACAAGAGTGCTTTTAGTTTATTGATATTTTTAATTAATTAATTTTTTGTTAACTTTGAGTTTTAGCATTATTTTTAAGCCCTCGTTACATAGATTCTCGCCTCACACCTGTAGAGAAGTGGAAGTGGCTGAAAACCAGCGCTGGGTGGGATTGCTTTTCCTTAACAGCACATGCTGAGTCACCTCCAATTGCTTTCCTGGTAGGCTAAAATAATGTTTGTAACTTGTGTATGTATTTGAAAGCAATAAACTTATTTCATTTCATTTTATTATTATCCATCATTTACCATACATGCTAAATAAGTCAAGCGCATATAATATGTATCTGTAGTGTAGTTAATTTTTCTTTTTATCGTATGAGATTAGAGGAAAATCTGGTATAAAAGTTTTCCAAGCCGCCTATAACCAGCCTTTGACTTAACATTAGGGCGACAGTAAGCCGTGATGAGTTGTTGGTTAGTGGCAACTAGATAGAGAAAGGGTTTCCTCAATTTTGTTATTAATTAGCTACCTGTTATAAAGTCCTATACCAAAACCAACATCTAAACACAGGTATTCTTTGAAGGATATTATATATCCCTAGCAACAGTTTACTGAAATTTTGTTACTGAATAATATTTTTCATTTAATGTTATATTTATGTATTTTGACGACCTCCGTGGCGGAGTGGCGTACACACCGGTTTTCAAGGTGTCGTCTGCTCCGAGGTCCCGGGTTCGATTCCCGGACGGGTCAATGTAGAAAAAAAGTGTTTTTCTACATTTTCTCGGGTCTGGGTGTTTGTGGTACCTTCGTTGTTTCTGGTTTCAAAATACGAATGCTTTGAATAGTTATTCAAATTGGGATCAGAACAATGTATGTGATGTTGTCCACATTTTTTTTTTTTTTTTTATTATGTATAAGCAACAACTTTTTTCTATATTTGCCACTTATTAGAGCGATTTAAAGCCGCAATTATGATCCTACGACTGGTCATATTACCACATATTTTACATCGCCTGAAAATCTTGCAATTACTACCCCAATTTCGGCGTTAAAGCAATTCACATTGGGCGTGTAATTAATGTCAGGATCAAAGCATACTAATTCGTCTGCCGCTTGAGTCGCCACAAAGGTTGAGAGTTCAAGTAAATACTGTCGCTTGACCACTCGTTGCTTTGTAAGAGTTTCTCTGAAGTGCATGCTGGCTGTGTAGCTTAATTTAAATATTTTGTTTCACAGCCGGTACTGCTAGTTGCTATGGAAACAGTTTGGTCAAGGAATTTAACTGTTTAGCAAATTGACTAAACTTTAATTTTGCTGGGTAATATAGATATCATACGACTGATGACAAGCAAGGGACATGACAAAGAAGCCCGCGAAAATCTTCTTTTTGTACGACTTTCCTGCCTTTTCATTCTCATAAATACGATTCGTCGCTGCGTTTGTTGCTATAATCACGGATGTCTCAGCCGTCACATCGACCAGCGCTGTTGTTACGGCTTTTTGTTAGGTAGCCATGCGGCGCTAGTTTCGAACAGATTAAAAGAGAATACCATTTATGCGTTTATGCTGTTACAGCAGCTGAAACTAAAGCTGTTACGACATTTTCGCTAAGAGAATCGCACTGCTGCAAGGATAGTCAGGTATCAGGGTTTTAAAGGTTTCCGATTACAGGTCTCTAATGTGACTGGTTAATACGACTTCCGTCTTGCGAAAGATGCCCGGACCAACGTGCTACGGCTTAATGTGCTTTACGAAACACGACTATAAACCCGTCACAACAGACTTATCTGCTCATTAGTTTTGATTACAGCAAAATTTTCATTCTATTTGCAGTCTTACACCCAGGGCCTCAATTCCGCTAATTTACAAATGGCTCAATTGAATCGTAATTGGATCTCAATCGCATATTTTGACATTACTACCTTAATGTGTCAAAATATACGATTGAGATTTGAGATCCAATTACCATTCAATTGAGCCATTTGTAAATTAGCGGAATTGGGGGCCTGTACTGATAGTTTTATGATGATAAAATGATGATGTTTGTGTTTTAGAAGAAGACGACAGCAACGACTTCTCTCCACTATCGGACTAACCGCGATTGCCAACCCGCCTGCCAAGCGGCACAATTATGGAAAACCCTTTCAAAGAGTCGTGTCCAACAGTGGGCTGGTGGTGATGATATCTCCTAGTCATGTAGCTCGGCACAGCTTACCTATATTGACTTATTTCTGAGTCGTGAGTCTTTACAAACAAAAAAATAATGCATTTAACCGAATGTATCAATAACAACGCTCAAGATTTTTGTTATGATGACGGTATAGTGTTTCGTCCTTTCGTTACTTATTTAGGTTGCATAACCGCATCCTAAAATAGTACACAAGGCTATCCAAACTCATACATCTACATTATAATATTAGTAAGATTACCTATGTGTTTGCGCCATTCAGACATATTACGTTATTACGTAATATGCCTGTAATCTGAATCTTATTAGATAAAAATAAGAAACTATTCGGACAGTAGTCATAAGTAATTAAATCAAATTAAGGAAGGCGATTAAAAGTTGCACCTTGCCACACAAATGTCGGAACACTGTTAAGAGCAAGTATAGTGCAGCAGACGGCGAGCAGGGAATGTAGCGGGTGGAACTATTTAATTTGTAGAATATGGGTGTCAAACTCTTAGGCTGAAGTGTTTAAGAGTGTAATTGCAGTTGGAATTTTAAATAACTCTTTAATTTAAGAAAGTAGTGAGTTCAAAAAACGCGATTTGTTTTTATTGAGTCATGTTATTATGATAGCGTCCACTGGCAACTGTCACTTGTTTTGCATCATTTTTATGTTTACCATTTTCTAAAAAGAATAATCCCACCAAAAACATTCTGTAAAAAACTAGCCAAGTCTCGATGGAGCTGCTTGTTTATCTATAATGAAATCTAGACAAAGTCGTGCCAAGTCTAAGGTTCCTTACTGCGATTTATTTATTATTATAGTTAATGTTGTGTGATTTTTTTAGGAGTAGTTTTTTTATTATTACAAAACTTTTAAAATACAGTCTGTGCCATCTAGCGACGTGTGCGGGTATCACCGCCACTCTTAGTCCAATGCATTGCATTATATTTAGACCAAATTTTGAGCGAAATTAATTAATATTTTAGTGTAATTTGTTTATTTAATTTGTGTAATGTTCGAGTAGAATAAAGTTAATCTTTCGACTATTTCTTCTTGTAAACTTGTAAGTATAAGTAAGTATAAAAGCCAGTCTAGTCTTATCCAGAGTTTTTCTTTAATTTTATTTATATGCGTATTAAAAGCAGAAGGGGAGGCATTCGCCCAGCAGTGGGACGCTATAGGCTAGATTAAATTAGAAGATGTGTCCCACTACGCTGGATTTTTGCAACGACTGTCGATTTTTTTATGAACCAATAGTAGAAGGGGGCATTACCACATAGAACCCTCAGCTGGTCTCAGCTGTATTCTCTGGTTCTTCATCAGATACTTCAGACCTTCGATTTTTGACATCAAATGAAGCGGCCCACCAAGTAGAATATTTTTTGTAAAGGCGGTATGTCGATTTCTAATAGTTTGGTTGGGCTCTTGTGTTTTCTAATCAGGGTCATCAGGTACTCCAGATCTTCGATTATCCTAGTTTTTATAGTTTTCCCTTTATGTGGCCATTAAACCCTAACTCTGTACCAAATTTCAGCTCTCTGAGTTTATGGGAAGTACTAGTTCTATTTTGATGATCATGAGTGAGTGTCATAAATGCGAAACTTTGCTTTAGCTTAATTTCGGAACTAAATGACCTACAGACTTGAAATTTTGGATTTTAAGTATGTGATTACAGCTAGTAACTAGTATTATATTATCTGAGTTACAGCTTACTGCATGACGAAAATTTCTGCGTTCTGGTCTTATCCAGAAGTTCTCAAATAGGGGCCTGAAAATGCGGCGAAATGGTTCCAGTAAAGGATGGTACGGCAGTGTTTGCTTCTGTTCACTGCCGTGCCCCCCGATTAGTAACGATAAACAAGTACATAGTTTAATCATTATCTAACCCTGGTTAATAAGTTTCTTTCTTTCCACCCGTTCCCTCTTTTTTTAAATAGGGTATTTACCTTAATGTTACTAATATTTTAAATGCGGAAGTTTGGATGGACGTTTGTTAATCAACTACACTGAAACCATGCGAAACCGGGGCCAGTAGCTAGTTACATACTAAATTGATCCCAGCAGACTTGCAACATATTTATTAAAAACAAAAGCATTCTTGAATCTTGAAGACTTGTTTTGTTGTAAGGCATGCTTATAAGGCTCCTCATTCCACTCCATAGAGAAAAGCTCATTTTCGCAAAAGAATGGCTACAGGCCTGGCTGGAAAATATTGAATAGTAAAAAAGTAAAGCAACAATTTTGCAGCTCTCAGTTTTTTTAAAAGACCATAATATATTATAGTCATGCAAGAAGTTAACGAAAAGTCGAGCAAAACGTCAGGCAATATAAATGAGGTATATTCGTTTTTAAATTCTCTTTATTTTTTTATATAGGTTAAGCGTAAGTTTAAATCAGTCTACGCTTTTTTCATATAGTGGACGGCGAAAATCAGCGTCCTGGCTTACGTAGTGGGTCACGAATTTTGTGTTTAAAAATTAAATCTATATGTATAATAATGAATCCATATTTCCCTTGGTCACGACATCACGCGTAAACGGCTGGACCGAGTTCGCTAATTATTTTTTGGACCAGCGGAACACAGAAGAACTGTTTGGCGCTGGACTCCGGCAGGTGAGTGGTAGCATCCAGGCGGCTTCTTACGAAGCCTACCACCGCAGAGGAATCTGTTAGCCGTCATTATTGGTTAGAAAACCAAAGATGCCGTTGCCCAGGGTGGACCACTAAGTGTTATTTGTCTTTTGAAGTTAATTTAACATTACATTTTAAACCGCCTTTAATTATGATAATGGTATTATACATTTTAATTTTCTATTGTTATTCTTATGCGTAATACTTATGTGTAATGTTTCGTTGTGATATCCTTCAGCTATATGTTTCTTTTACCAATGTTCTTTGCTTTTACTAAGTTTGATGAAATTAAATCAACGAACGCTTTCGTGGTCCCGCCAAAACTTCGCTGAGAAACTTGGCAAACCTTTAAACCTGGTTCTAGTAATTATTCCCTTTTGTCATCTTATATACGTGTTCTCGTCTTTTAAGAGTGGATGTGAATACACCCAACGTTGTCTTACTCTCGGATGAATTAATTAATTCCTCTCAACGCACCGTTCCCGCTGAATAAATGATTTGATTTGGGTTAAAAACTTTTGATTGATTGGCATCTTGGGGCAGTTGTAAATTAGTTGGGTGAAACGGGGAAAGTTGTGGCGTTGATGTGCCAGATGTCGCTTCAGGGATTTTTGACCAGACTGTAGAAGAAGATAAAGGTGGTCCTTCGTAGGTAATTATAGTTTGTAAGCCGGAGTAATGAAACAATTGTAAGGTAATTTGAATATGACGGCATATTAGTACTTTTTGCTGGAATATTTTACGGGATTTATTTCAACCGAATTATTTATTTAAAGGTAAATAGCATTTTACCTTTTTCGATCCGATTGCATGATTATGGTCGCGGGCAGACCGATTTAGAAATAGTTTGAGACTGTTTTTAGCAAACAAATTACTCTTGTAACTTAAAATTACAATTCCTTGAATAACATTTTTTCGATTGACTTTGGAGGGATTTGAACCCGCAACCTTCGCTTACCGTGCGACTGCGGATTAAGAAATATCTGCATGAAAAGACTATTAGCTTGCATAATCTTTATTAATAGACCCGTGCGAAGTCAGGACGCTATGTCATACATTCAAGAATGGCCGGTATAATTAGACACGGCTTAAGTAAATCTCGTTTATTTATTTGTACTAGCACTGCTATAATTTACTCACCTTAATTGAGTGTCAAAACTAAACATTATTGCATGTGTCCGATTCCTGGATCGTTCTATCTACATTATTAAAATAACGACCGGAACAAAAGTCATTTGGGGCCGCATTTAAGTTTAATTGAAAAAACCAACGCCGGCGCACCGTCATTTTTGGATTTTATCGCACGTACCACTGGTTCCGGGTGACCTGGCCGGAAACAATGTTTAAGGAGAATGCACACTTGATATTGGCTTACCAAAACAAGATTTAGCTTTTTCGGCGGTTATGACAAAATGAGGAAAAATAGTTTACGACCTATTCTCATACCAAATGGATATACGCAAAACATTTCATAATAGTCGGTGGAGCCGTTTTGGGTTCGTTAACAAACACTGTGACTCGAGAAAATATAGAAAAAAAAAACCTTTTTTCTACATTGACCCGTCCGGGAACCAAACCCAAGCCCTCAGAGTAGACGGCACCTTGAAAACCGGTGAGTACGCACTACCACGGAGGTCGCCATAAAGAGGAAACACTACGGGCGAGAGACTTGAAAAATAGGTATTTGTAAAATCTATTGCTGTCGCGCAGTGCCAAACGCATTCGCCGCAGAGTGTGATAGAGACAACTGCTTCTTGTACCGAAAATACCTACGTTATACGTTATACGTAATACGTTTCGTAATCCCCCGATTACTTTTCCAAAACTAGACCGATTTAAATACTTTTTTCATTAAAAAATAAAGAAAGGCTTTGGCTGTGTTCATATGTTTTTTTTTCTAAATTTGAGCCAAATTGGTTTTCTGAATATCAGCGGAAAATCTGGCGAATTTTTTAGATTTTTGAGGGCTCATATCTTTTTTATTAATTAATTTATGACAAAACAGAAAACATAGAAACATGCTTATAGTGGCCATAGATTTTTGTAATAAAAATTATTGCTCTACTGGCATTATCGACTACGTTTGTATGGAAAAACGGCCCTTGTGTTTCCTCTTGTATAGTAAGATATTAACTCTTGTGATAGTGAATTTATAGTGACCATGTATGTTTAAATCAGCATAATACGAGTATGATGCAGTCCCCTTTACTTTCGGCATGTCATGATAGCCGACCGATGAATTACACGATACGCGGTACAATCGCATGCCAAATCCGTTCCAAAACAAAATGAAAACCTACCTCAGCCGTAATTTCTGTAATAACTTTTTATTTTTCCGACAAAAAGTACGTAGTGACAAACTTTTGAAGGCTGTATAATATTGTGTTGACATAATTCGAACGGTCAAAGCGATTTGAAGCAGGTTCATCTAATTTCTGACTTCACTACCTATAGTGCATATTTATATTATGCATATGTTAACATCCTGTATATGTATGTGGGTTCTACATTTGCGGCTAAACTGAGCCGATTTTGGTAAAGAATCAATCGATTCCTTACTACAGTCGAGGGTAAACTTTTGTTAAAAAAAAGCTACATTGCGAATCTACCTCAAAATATTGGGCTACCTTAAAAAAAAAGTAATCATAACGTATCAAATAAAAGAAGACAAAATTCTGAGTACAAAAATGTTTATACAATAAGCCGATTTTGAAATCATTGCATTTTCGTAGTCGGGCTACAGTGTTTAAAACTATTTATACTTGTAACGATATTTTGTACTCATATTTCTACATTTCCAGTGAAAACTAAGAGTGGAAAAAAGGGTCGTTGCATATAGGTTTTTATGTAAGGTTATGGCGTTCATGGTTAAAGTTCTATAATAGCAGATTCAAGATGCTTTAAAAGGACAAACCCGTTTCCCATACAATCTTGGGCCTGACGTTACAAGGCTGGAAATTGGCCATAAATTAAAGCATTTTGAAAAGATTCATCAGCCCTATTTTTACAACTTTCTGCAATGGAAGTAACTTAAATCATGCAATGAGCATTTTTTATTTTATAACCTATGTTACGTATTACTTTATTTAAAAATACCATTTCGGTACTTGAAATGGATGAGATCTAGGTTCCTTTTCTATCAGCTTCATCTTAAATCAATATATTTTACAATACTAGGCATATTGTGTAATGTGCACAAGCTTCTAAGCGGATAATGGGGAAATAATAAAAAAACGCATATATTTTTTTCATATTTCATTCATCCTCATCCAAGTAAAACAATAATACAGGATGAAATTTTAACCACTTTCCAAAGAAAAATACCAAAACATTCACATGCGCACTAGTACGAAAATTGAATGACAAATGACAATTAACTATCATTGTCAACTGATATTCTTAATAATAGTGCAGCCGGTGCCGGTTATTTAGAAATTGAATTATTCAAAATTATATTGTTCAATTGTTTTATCAATGACTACGTATAGAACTGTAACTGGTTCAAAGCTCATGGAAAAAAATTGTAATCGGCTTTCAAAACTAACTATTCATCTAATTTCTTAAAAAATGCAATTTTAAAAAAAAATATAAATATGAATTCCAAATCGATTATAACGTTAAAAGCGCCACTCTAATGACACGACAGAGCGTTTACGGAGATAGTCACGTTTTAATTAAATGGGTGTATAACGGTTTACAGAGTCTGTTTAAGTATCAAACAAACAATATGTATTTTATTAATTTTCTCCACTTGTCCATTGCCAAATAAACTATTTTTTAAAGGAATTTTTCAAACCTACAATTTTAAACAAATATTGCTGGTTCAGAAACTCAATAAATAAAAACTTAATAATTTTGTGTATACAGCCTACAATACTTTTAAATAAAATATAAATAGAAGAAAGTTAAAAGGCAGCATACTGCAAGGCAAACGCCTCTATGATTGAAATTCAAATGACCACAGCAATGATGGGTACAGGCATAATCACCACTCTTGACAGAGCGGGTTGGTGATCACAAACCCGAGCAATGTTCGAAAATTCGAAACTCTTGTTGCCCGCCCCGAAGATTAAACTCAGGATCCCCAGATCCAGAGCCCGGTATTTAAACTAATTAAACAGTAGGGCATGGTAAACACTTGGTATATAAAATGAAATTAATTACCTGATAGCAGCATAGTCCTCTCGCCAGTACGTAAACTCTGTCGAAAAGCGCGAATAGTGATGCAGAAGGTTGGTGGACTGTGCAGATGATCGTTCTCCCCTGCCGCGACAGCAGGCGAAGGAGCACGACCAACTGCCGGATGGACACGATGTCTAAGCCTCTGAAACAAGAACAACAGTAGTTTTAAAGTCAACGGTATATGATTTAAATTCGGAATGCCCAATATCTGAAAAAAGAACAACACTCGATTTACGGCCATTTCATCACGAATTTTGGCTTTCACAAAAACGTTTTGTTTATTTATTTTTCTAACACATCATAAGAATCTGGAATAATATGCTCAATTCGTAATATTATATTTTATCACAGTTTTATTAAACCTGAAGACAGAAATTAAAAACAGTTTAAACATTTAAATCACAGGAGTACTGCTGTTTTCCATTGAATAAAATAACCGTTATTACACAAGGACTTTAAATTTTATTAAGTCTTACATCGCCTACCATTTTGACAGTTCATATTTCGCTTTTCAAGGCATAATTATAATCTCCTATCTGTGTATTTTGACCTCCTAAGTTGTACAATATATGATGCTCAATAAAAAGTATGCTATTATATAAGTACTATAATATTATATTCAATTATCATGATCTTTAGAGTTTCTCACTTTAAATAAAGTTCTTTAATAGGTATTACACTATACATTTTATATACAGCTAAAAGTTCTAATTTACCTATGTACAACAAGTTACATTAAGTAAAATAATATGTCCCGTATCTATAAACTATTAAGTTACTCATATGTTATGCGACGTCACTTAGCCGTTCTGCTAAATAACTCACGAATTTGTGAAACTAAGCGACCCGGGATTAATATTTGTTATCCTATTTTAATGGTGCCATGGGTAAGTTCATGAAACTTTCAGAGTGCCGCCAAAATCAATGGAGATTATTTCGGGCGATTGAATCTAAAGTTGCCGTTCAGAAATATTAGCTGTGCCATGCCCATCTTATCTCTAGTAAAATACAGAGGTTGCTGTTGTGGACCTTTTCAGTTTATGCTGATAACTTGTGTTTATGGTTGAACAAGCGCTCGGCTTAGACATATTTATTTGAGGCTTAGTTCGGAAACATGGGTAACATTTTATTCTGTTCGGTGTCTGGGAAGATTTTTGTACTGCTTTTTTTAGGTTTTAAATAAAGCGAAGAAAAAAGAAACGTCTAATAGTTTAGAGTTAATGAAGATAAAAAAAGAAATTAAATTAAAATGGTGATGTAAAATCATAAGACTTGAGGAATACTCCAAGTAATAATATTATGTAGAAAATAATTAGAAAGACCGGCTTGTCTCTTTCTGAAGTTGCTGTACCTACTTTGGATCCGTCCCTTATTTGTGTGATTAAAGACTAATTGTTATAGTATTGAGTACTCACTGTCATTTAATAGGTACACATGGTATGAGAGGACTTAATGGTGACCACAGTGACCACAAACAATACTGCAGGCACCCTAAGTAAATAATTGACACAGTATTTTAACTATAACCAACTCAGTTGAGGGTTAAACGTTTCTGTGAAAATCAGTTCATCGATTCAATTTGTTATTGTAAACTCCATATAACCGGAGGTGCAAAAGTTAGCGCAGTGTATAATCTAGTGTCGGCTAATAGTCGATTAAGTCGGCCATTGAATTCGATCTCCAATAGTGCGCTCGTTTCGTTTTATTGTGTCGCTTTTCGACGCTCGCCGTTTGATACTACCTGCCCGGTGGAAAACTACTTATGTCTGCTTTTAACCTGCATTTTATTTCTTTAAAAAAAATAAACTGTTTAACCTACGAAAGAGCAAAGTTTCTGATGTCAATGCATGCACGGAAAAGTCGATGTAAAACACATTGTTTCACCTCGAAATGTATCCCATAAAAGGCTTTAAAAGGTAAATTTATACTGACTTTCATGAATCAAACGACTACTTTTAACTTTTTGGGAAATAAATTAAAGGTCCCGGCCGTTTGTAATTCACGAAAAAAATAACTTCCAAAATATATATCAATATGGTAACAAAATCGAGTGGCGGAATCGATTAACTAACGAAATGATGCTATAATATTATTTTGTAAGTCTTACGATTGCAATTCGCTGCAATTGGCGACAATTCAAACGGCAGTCCACCGCGACCGCAGCTCATTGTTCTTCGTTGTGTAACCGCACAGTGAATCATTCAGCGCTCACCACCGCAGGCACAGAATACTATTGGAATTAGGAACGAACGGTGTCATTCAATTATTGTGGAGTTTACTCCAACATTCTATGAATCTATATTGAGGAATAACCACTGCACGATTTGATCAGTATCAAGCAAATTGTAATGCGTTCGAATTTAGAACCAATGAGAAATGTTCTAAATTTGAATTTAAGTTTAAAGGCGGTAGAAAAAACACCACCCTGTAATGTTTACTTTCTCAGTAAGTTTGTGACTGTATCTTTGCTTTGTTTGATGTAAATTAATATTATAAAGAGAAAATAATTAGAGTTCGTATTTTTGTGATGATTAATTAAGTAGAAAACTGCTTAATCTATTTCAGCGAAAATATTTAATAATGGATTTGTTTCACACGTAGTCACATATCACAATTAAACATCTAAAGTTCTGTACTAATTAAATAGTTTTTGGCTTGTGTGTGACAGATAGACAGGACCTTTGTGTGAAGGTATATTAAACGGGAATTTTTAAAGTTATCCTTAGGAATCGATGTACATATAACAGAATTTTATGCGGATAAAGGTGGAGTCTTGTCCCAAACGAAAGTACTTTCCAATTTCTTCGTTTCATTACGAACAAAACATAAAGTTATGGAGGCAGGCAGTCCCCTGGTATGAGTCGTTACCTTCATGAAAAATTGATATTGAATTAGACAAAGGACTAATAGTTTTGTTCTGGATCAGTCAAAAAGCATTGTTTTCGAGTTTGGTTCTACGGGATTTCGATACGGTTTTGTAGAAACTTGGCATATTTTTCCAAGTTATCGAAGTTATCGAAGAAGAAGCATTGATTGTAATGTTTCTAAAGCAAATCGCGACATTAATCTGTTGGTACTGTTCGGAAAAACGAGCCAGCTATTAAATTTTCCAATTTATTTCTGGAGTTATTATCAACGCGTACGATATTTGCATTGCATAAATTAACGCCTTCCGGTGAAGCATTTCTGAAATACTCGTACCTATGAATTATTAGTTCTAACAATAATTGATAATAGGTTTCTGATATTTAGTTTTAGCGGCAAAGTTCAAAGTTAATCGCTCGACCATAAAATAATATGATGATAAAGAACGATTAAGACCAATGCTGTCGTATTTATAAGAGTGTATTTTGTTGATTGTTGTCCCAATATAAAACTGTATAAAAAATGTTGGAAAATCGCAAACAATGTACAGAAGAAGGTCTGATACGAGTATGACAAATTTAGTCAGAGTTGTTATTTGTAAATACAATCCCTTGGATAATAATTTCGGCTGTCCGAGGTGGGACTCGAACCCTTTCGTATACCAGGGGACTGCTCTAACTAGTTGAGAACAGATAAGATAATACTTGGAATGTCGACGAATACTACCAAGAATGTCGACGAATGCAAGGTCAATTTGCGCTGTAAGCGAGTGGAGTTTCATCAAAGTTTGGACCTCCAACATCCGAAAGAATTATTTATTTACAATTAGCTTTATATGTGTCGTCACATATAAAGCTAAATAGTAAATAACATTATATAAAATAGCTTTACAGGTTCAGGCGTTCGAATTTTAATTAATTAAATATCAGTTTAAAAATGTTTTTAAAGCTCTAAAGTTGGTAAGATAACCAACCAAATCAAAACATTCTTAAAGAGTTAATCTTACTAATGTTATCTTATAAATGCGATTCGGATGGATGTTTATTACTTAATCACGACAAAAAAGCTAAATGAAATTGGAAATTGAAAGCACATAGGTAGGTACCTACTTGATATCCCAGATAAATCCCGGTTTCAAATTCAAATTTCCACGCATACGAAGTCACAACAAACAGCTTGTATTTATATAAAGGAGTGACTCTATTGTACCTTAATACGAGATTACCAAACTACTCGTATCAAGTAATAGCTGCGTCTTAGCTGAAACAGTAATGCTCCGAATGAAACTGATAGTACACAAAGCGAACGCAGTGGACTCGGCTCTTGTGGTCTGGGATTGGTTAACGTATTGGATGCGGCTGATGTTTGACTTGCCTGAAAGCAAGCTATCCAACTATAAATAGCTTTGACGTGGAGTCGTGCGTGTATAGCACTGGTGGATCAGTGTCTGAATGAGTATTAAAGCCTTATAGTAAGTGGACTCAGGTTTACAGTTTAAGCTAAGAGTTAATGTATATGACTTGCTCATGTCAATGACTTAAAAAAATAAGTGTATGTAGGTACGAGTATTTTACTTAATATTCCTCATTTTGCACCACCCCGATTTGGTGGCTTGTTTCATGTTTTTCTGTGTTTATTATTATAAAAACTTTATGTGGATTTTTAATTTCGTTATAAGTAAGTAAATATTTTTTCAATTTGAGTTTACCCCGTCGTGGCCGAGCACAAACCGTGCAAGCGTATTTTTTTTTTAAAAAGACTGCGATTTACCCCAAATGTTTTTTTTGCGTTAAATCGATCGTTAATTCGACGACCTCCGTGGCGGAGTGGCGTAAACACCGGTTTTCAAGGTGTCGTCTGCTCCGAGGTCCCGGGTTCGATTCCCGGACGGGTCAATGTAGAAAAAAAGTGATTTTCTACATTTTCTCGGGTCTTTCTCTCTCGTTGTTTCTGGTTTCCAAAATACGAATGCTTTGAATAGTTATTCAAATTGGGATCAGAACAATGTATGTGATGTTGTCCACATTTATTTATTTATTATTTATTTATTTATTATTTATTTATTCTTTCTCATCACGGTTGAAAAAATTTTGGGATTATAGCTGCGTTAATTCTGCTTAAAACATAACCATACCATAGTCGACCTGGTGGCTCTACAGCTTTCTCTACAGAAAAAATCACACCCACAAACTTAAAAAATATGTATTTAACGCCACGAACAAAGAGTTTAAAAACTCTTTAAACCCTTGTCACACCTAGTACACGATGCGTCAAATTGATAAAATATGTTTCTTTTGTTGAAAGGAGTTTAGTTTTTGAAATACTAACCTCCTTTTTTTTTTTTTTCAGTAAATATAATTCCAGCTATATAGCTATAGGTCAAAAACTCATTTACAAATTAGCTAAGTCGCGCAATGAAGCTACACAAGACATCATCAAATCAAAAGTAGTAATAGGACCAAACGGAAATCTACTCTACCACGATAAGGACATCCTAGAAGCATGGTATCAGTATTATGATAACTTACTGAATACCAACACAAATCCCCTGAACACCGGCCTACCAAGCATGGAAAAGAATCTGGGCCTTATACCACCTATAACACCAATGGAGGTTGAGACGTCGCTTAAGAAAATGGCGAACAAAAAGGCAATAGGTCCGGACGGCATTCCGATTGAAGCGTGGAAGTGTTTGGGAGAAAAGGGTGTCTTAATACTGACAAATCTATTTAACATGATGTTGCTGGAAGCCGAGCGCATACCAAACACTTGGAGACTGAGTACGATTGTTCCTCTCTATAAAGGCAAAGGAAGCAGATACGAATGTAATAATTATAGAGGTATCAAGTTGATGTGCCATACTATGAAATTGTACGAACGAGTCATAGATAGCCGACTTCGCATGGAGTGCTCACTTTCCCGACACCAGTACGGTTTCGTGCCAGGACTGTCAACTGTAGATCCAACATTCGCTATAACTATGATTGCTGAAGAACACAGAGCGAAAGAAGAACCACTTTACATCGCCTTTTTAGACATGGAAAAAGCTTTTGACCGTGTGCCTCGAAGTACTATATGGTGGAGTCTTAGGAAAGGACTTATCCCTGAGGCATACGTGTCCGTTGTTGCTGACATGTACAAGGCGGCTAGGTCCTTTATCAGAACAACAGCCGGTATTACTAAGTCTATCCCAGTCAGAGAAGGGGTCCATCAAGGATCAGTTTTAAGTCCTTACCTATTCAGTCTAGTACTGGACTCACTGACCGAAGATGCTCAACAAAAAGCTGCATGGACTTTTATATACGCGGATGATGTGGCGATCTGCTGTAATAGGAGGCAAGATTTGGAAGAGGCCTTAAGTGCATGGAAGGAGCAATTGCAAGCAGGCGGACTAGTGCTTAGCGTTAAGAAAACCCAGTACATGGCGCTTAACATCGCGTGCCCCGACCCTGTTCCGATCGTAATAGATGGACAGGTGATTGAACAGTGTCAGGAGTACAAGTACCTCGGCAGCGTGATGAACGAGTCTGGTAATCTGGAGAATAACCTACAGCACCGCATAGCAGCCGCCTGGCTCAAGTGGCGTGAAGTTACGGGCGTTACATGTGACAGTAGAATGCCCATAAAGTTAAAAGGACTGGTGTACAAGTCAGTCATAAGACCAGTGCTAACATATGGTAGCGAGACCTGGGCTGTCACAAAAAAACACGTACAGACCATTCAAGTTGCTGAGATGAAGATGTTGCGATGGATGTGCGGAGTGACGAGGCTCGACAAGATCCGCAACGAGTACGTACGCGGTAGCCTCGGCGTGCGTGACGTCGCCGATAAATTACAAGAAAATCGGCTGCGATGGTTTGGACACGTATAAAGGAGACCACCTGACTACATCGGCAATGTAACACTCAACCAAAACCTACCGGGTCAAAGGCGGAGAGGAAGGCCAAAACTGCGATGGTTGAGTGTCATAAAGAAAGACCTAGAAAGCTGTGACTTAACCGAGGACGACGTCCAGGATAGGGCAAAGTGGAGGAAGAATAGTCGGAAAGCAGACCCCGTCACCAGTCGGGACAGTTGCTAGGAAGAAGAAGAAGAAGAATTCCAGCTATTCCAAAATGTGTATCATTCACAAACCAACCGTAACTAATTTGACACAGCCGTACAATACAAGTTACAACACACAAGACGAAACATATGGCGTGCGGTCTGACGTCGGACAAGACTGATTGAGCGGCCGCTGACAGCAATAGTTAACGGTTACCTTTCGGGAACGCATTTCTCTCTTCAGGGGTATACGAAATTACTAATAGAACAGTTTGTATTTGTGACCACAGAGATGGGGCGTTTTAATCGTTTAGGTTAGAATCTTAATTAGGTTCAATTTTGAGCTTTACCCTATCAATTTTTTCATATTTAAAAAAAATATAAAATGAATTATTAAGTTAATATAAATAAAAATAATAATGTTTACACTGAAACTAAACTAAATAAAGTTTACAATTTATACTGTAGAATAGCTTATCAATCGAGTGTTCCCTCGAGGCTAATTTCACTTTGTAGGCACGAGTGCCAGTGTTTTCAAAAGAATTAGATTCCGATTCGGGTCTAAGGTCGAAACATGTTTCAATTTCCAAACACGGGCTGGGTTTACGACCTATAAAACGTTACGGGGCTGGTGATTAAGCCAATTACCCTTGCACGAATGTAATTTTGTTTACTTACCTTTCCGATCGGAGATTCCGTTCTGACTTGGTGAAAGCTTTGCCTATTTCGAAAAAACAATCTTTATCTTAAACAGGGTTGTGAGATTTTACTGGTGGAATTTATAAATAATAAATGCACTCGTTTTTTATAAATCAGAAAAATTAACGTACTTACCGCATACACACAGACCCGAGAAAATGTAAATAAACACTTTTTCTACATCGACCCGTCTGGGAATCGAACCCTTGGAGCAGGCGACACCTTAAAAAAGGGTGTGTACGCCACTCAGCACGGAGGTCGTGGGCGGGTTGCTGATCGCAGTTTGGCAAATGGTTGATCAATAGAAGCCGCTGCTACCACTCTTCTTACGGTTCTCTTTTGATCGCCTGTTATGACACCCAATGAAAAAGTGGTGTTTTTTTTAATGTGCCGGTACCAAACGACACAGATAATCAATATTAAAACCTATGCTTTAATATAGCATTTAACATGCGACATTGTTTAAGTAGCGAGAATTCTGTGTGAAGTTTCTTTCTTGAGTAAAGATTCCTTCCATCGGAGTTATTAAACTTGATAAAGAAATTACAATTTCTCAACCCTGCAGTAATCGCGTATGTTGTAACTCCGACACGTTAATTAATTGCATTTCGCCGAGAGCACTGCGTTCAAGTTAAATGCTTTGACGGGGTTAATTTGTTAATAACTTGACAGACTTTCATTTGTTATTAAATTACTCAGGGATGTGAATCTGGTTTAAGATTTGTAAAAAATA
Source organism: Anania crocealis (assembly GCA_949315895.1). Lineage (NCBI taxonomy): Eukaryota > Metazoa > Arthropoda > Insecta > Lepidoptera > Crambidae > Anania > Anania crocealis. The sequence continues at coordinate 9,491,461 of OX438856.1, forward strand.
AATGCGATGAACAAGCTACGTCATTGTTAGAATTATAACTTATATTTTATCGTTGACGACCGTGGTCGAGAGGCATATACAAAGAACTAAATTTCAATGTTTCGGCTCTAGGGTTGATGGAGCTGTAAATGTAAAAAATATTTTCCCATATTCTTGCGAGTGTCTGTGGTGCCTTCATTGTTCTGATTCAATTCATTGTTCAATTCTGATTTCATAGAACAAGTCCATCTATACTGTACTTTTTTTAATGTAAGCAGTTAAGTGTTTATCTATCTATCTATCTACTGATACTTACTTTGGGACCCAGGCAATGATATGTTGACGACACATATAAATATTTTTTGTTCCCTTGTTACCTACTTCTTGTTACGTTTAATTATTAGTCTTGTTAGGACAAGTTTAGGAAATTAAGTACTTTACTACTTTAAATTGGAGTTTTGCAATCTAACCGGATATTAACCCCTCGATTGTATGTTATTCCAGACACAATTAAAATCAATTGTTATCGCGACCGCCGGCGGTCTAATAATCAACAAACATTTGTAAGGTCTTTAAGGCTGATTTGAACAGACGAAAATAAAGGTGGTTTACAATTCAACGCGGAAATATTAAAAATTATAATTTTAATTAACTCCAGTGACTAGTTAATATACGATGTCAACTTTTTTATTTCATTAACCGTACTTGTAAGGATTTGTCTCGAGTAAGTAAATCCTATCGACGCCTCCCCAATAAAAAAACTAGTTCCTTAGGTAATTACCTACTATCATAAGTACACTAAGAGAAGCTGAAGTCGTCTAAGGTTTTAAAAAAATGTAGCGCCGAAAATCAGGACAGGATATTATTACGAGTCATTTCAAGAACATAGTTCTCTAGGTTTTATATAATTAAAGTAATATTAGTGCAGTGTGTGTCAGAGTTTTCCAAGTCGCCTAGATTACATTCTTGTGACGTGATTCTGTTACGACTTCCATCTTGTGACGGAAGTCGGGACCACAGGTTACGGAAAAAAGTTAGAAAGGCCTTGAATTTGGAGCAGGTGCCCTACAGAGGTTATGAGCAAACGCTCAAACTTATACCAAACATAAATGAAAGGGAGCGCTGTGGTTAGTTTCTTTTGACTTCGCGTGACCGATAGGTTGCTTGATTGGCATTCTTTGAGCTTGTTTTTGTGCGCGAAAGCTTGTGTTTATTATGTGCACAAGTAGTAGTGGGGCGCAAGCAGCAACTTCGGTTCTCGAACAAATTGGGCATGACAGCCTTTCTAATCTTTTTCCATTTTCTGTGGCTGGGACCAACTGCATACCAAGCGTTCCAAAGAACGACTATAACCTTGCCTAAACCCGACCCAATATAAGATCGTTTCTGGATAGATTTACCGGAAATCGAGCACTTGCGTAGTAGACGGGGCACCGCACCAACATACCAACCTGGTCGGTACTTGTATTGAATCGCTGACAAATATATTTAAACCTGGTGACGCATATAATACAGATTGTTTCAGCAACTACTGCAGGCACCAGTCTTCACAATACGGTTTATATTGGCCTAATACTATCAATGTATGTTTAATTAGCCCATTATGAAGAAATACTTTCTTTTAATTGTTGATGGGCTTGTTTCACACTGATCCCTAGAGTTGAGAGGAAGCCTCCAATAGAGCGAGCTTATCCAGAAAAAACCTATTTAGTGTACATCAGAGCTGACTAACACAAATGTTACCAGATTATCTTGTTCCTCCTAAGTTCCAATGATAAAACGCCCTCTGACCCAAAACTACTACATTATTCATAACCTGAACTCCTTACTCATACAGCATCATATCTACAATGAAATGGCACTTTTGCACAGACGTACAATATATTCGACGTCATCGTTATTTGCCATTAGGTGACATGATGGAACGTGAATCCATATCAAGGAATACTCAGGAGGTTTGCTCCGATAGTAAAATACTAGACAGCCACCTGGGTCTAATGTTTTGCGCTCCGGACTCCAGAATCGAGAGCTCACGGGTAACGTCTAATTTCCCAAAGAGTAAGTGTTTATTTGACAGATACATAGGTCTACTTTAGAATAGTAAGTTTCAAGCTAATTAAGAACTTCCTCTTATTATTCGTCAGTTAAAATTAGATTTGAACTTCGTAAAGTTAAGCAAGTATTGCCAGATGAAAATATGATTCCGCCCGGACAGCTATGTTAGGACACTAAAGTTGCGATATCATTAGTCCCAAGGCCCTTGGGAATCTTTGCAATTATATGAACGCAAACTCGGAAGGGATGAAATTAATTACAGCGATTACTCTTCTTAAATCCCGGATTTTCTTTGTTTCTATAGTTATAATCTGGGACTTTTTGCGGTGGCCTGTAATTGTTTTTTTTTTCGCTATCCCGACACGGTTCGGTGACAGAGTATTGTGTAAGAGAATTTCGGTATGATGGAAGTAATTTTTTGCCGAACCATGTTTTAAAGGGGCTTCTGAGTTTTGATTCTTTTTTTTAAATATACGTATGACAGCACATGAGGCTAAACACTGATCATAACGTCGTTGTCACAGGTGAAAGTTTGCAACAAAAATGTAGCCTGATGTGACAGGTCACTGTACATTAAAATGTAAATAACCAAAAACTGTAAATATTTTGAAATGGTCCCCTTGGATGTTTTGTTTAGTAAAATGACCCCTTATTTATATAGACACGACATACCCACCCTTGTTGTAACCAGGTACTTTCGGATATATGTGTTTTTAACATACATAAAACATGCTTTTAAAATATTAGACACTGATTGTCTATTCCAAAATATTGTAATAAGTGCATATTAAAAAGATCTATCCAAAATCTGGTGCCGCAAAGTAGTAGTACTACAAAAGCACTGATTTCACTTCTAGCAGCCAAGGAAACTTGAATATTTAGATACTCAAACTCTCTTCATATGGTCTAGACAAAGCTGTACTAGCTAATAAGGTTAGCATACCTTATCTATACTAATATTATAAAGCTGAAGAGTTTGTTTGTTTGAACGCGCTAATCTCGGGAAGTACTGGTTCGAATTGAAAAAATATTTTTGTGTTGGATAGTCCATTTATCGAGGAAGTCTTTAAGCTATATAACGTCACGCTGCAACCAATAGGAGCGAAGCATCAGTGAAAAATGTTGCAAAAATAGTCGCGATCATAATAACAGAAATTGACGCAGACGAAGTCGCGGGCAACAGCTAGTTTATAACACACAACTTAAATTAAACCTTAAACTAACAAGTTTAAATCTAAAACTAAACATCGTCAGTTACCTGCAATGCAGTCATCATTAGATTTATTCGAAAAAATTGACCTAACAGGGAATCGAAACCGAAGCCTTTGCGTAGCTTTCAGGCCACCGAATCACTGCACCAACTGTCTATGCACTAACTGTGATATCTATTATCTATACTTGTTGAATTATAAGTAGAAAAAAATACTCACGTGGTCGGCTCATCCATGAATATGATAGGTGGGTTGTTGACGAGCTCCAGAGCGACGGAGAGCCGTTTAGACTGCCCTCCTGACAGATGTTCTGACCTGGTGTTTCTATGCTCCCACAGGCCGATGGTTTGAAGAATTTCCTCAATCTGCGAATAAGAATAAAAGATAGATTTTTCAAGAGTTCTCTAAGTTGACAGTGACTGTACAATGGCTTGCAGCATAAGTAACTATAAATATAAATATAATACTGATATTATAATTGCCATTAAGTTACTGAAATATCATAAAAAGTATTAAAGCTATACAAACTGTTATTTTATTAAAGTCAAATTAGTTTTAATTTATACGATCAATGTTTGCAACACATGGCGCAACGGTTTCACATAATTGAGTTCGCATATGTTAATAATTGATGACAACCACGTTAATCGACAATATAATTTATGCTATAATATGCCTAGCCCGTAGCGTGAAACTGACTAGGGTAGATTAAATCATCAGTAAACAGAATAAAATCAGTTTTATTTCTGCGAATAGGCTCCTGGAGGCATTTCTACACGTAATTTAACCTAGATATCTGCTTGGGAAAAGAAGTGCTGAGAAGAAGCGCAAGAAACAAGGTAACTAATGTCAGCCTCTTTTTAAAGTTTGCAAAAAGATACACGCTAGTGCGAGCTAGGACACTTTAAAGCCGATATTTTTATCATTTACCTACATAATCATTAATACTAACTGATCTTAAGATATAAGCGTTTATTTTACTCGTAAGCAATGAACAGACATATTCAGAATGGGCTGAATTTTAGTGTGAATATAACGCAATTGAAATAGGTGCCAGCTAATTTTCCAAATCCCAATCAAATATACACAAGGTTAAGCAGTTGTAATCCAATTCTTTTCGAAATATAAAGAAAAAAAAAAACAAACTCGGACGAAATGAACGTAATTTACAGAACTAACATTAGTTCCCAAGGTATTAACACCCTCAAATACGTAATGTATAATCAAAATGAACTGTTATTTCGCAGAGGGATCGTTGTGGAATATCTTGTTAAGTGTAGTCTATTTAGTGGAGAGCATACTTCACACCTAATAACCAGCTTTGGTTAAACCCTGGGGTTTTACTCGACTGTTTTTTCTTAGCTCCTTTTCCGTCTAGGTGTTTAGTTCGAAAAATATTTTAGAAAATGTTGCGCAGGGTTTTTAACTGTTGCGTTAAATGTTGTTATTTTGTTATTTATCTTCGGAGGTATTATAGTAGGTAAATGTTTTCTATTCACCTGCTTTAGTAATAACTGTTTAGCAATAAATTAAAAGGTAAGCGATAATTGTTGCAGTTTCTAACTTAATAATTCGGCATTGTAATAGCTAGCGAAATGATGACATAGATAAAAAAATCTATCATCGATATACATATAATAAGAACACAGACCGATAGATACAAAAATACACCTAAAACTGTCCTTATTTGAATGATTGACAATGACTTTATGTCAGTGTCAACTTTATAGACCGACCAAGTTATGACGGCATGCAATAGTATCTATGGACATGTCTATGGATAATTATGTCATGTTGTAACTATTCGATTGATATAGGTCGTACTAAAAGTGCACCCTTATGTTAAATATGTTCACTTTTAGTTAGGACACTTTTAGGTACATGCAAAAAATATACTTCGATATGTCCAGGATTGACACCCGTATTTATAAAGAAATAATTAATTAGTGCGAAAGTCATAACTTAAGATGCTACTACCTAGTGCTTAAGTGAAGGAAATAGGCCACCATTAATAGACATATTATTTGGCTTAGAATGCAAACTTTTCGTAGTTCTAACTTCTAGTAAAAACTAGATTAAGGAATGCAAAGTCACCTAAGTAATTACTTTTACTTGTTTATGAATATGGGTGTTAATCTACGTAACAATTGCCATGGCTCATTCCTGCCTTAATGGAGATTCAACTTTAAATAGATCACATTTCATTATATCGACTCCACACAACATGCGACAATAAATATTAGTAGTACATCTTGTAAAAACCCAAGAATCAACAACTCGTTTTTTTTAAGCCTGTGACAGAACGGGAAGTTATAGTGGTAATAAAATCTCTGTAAGACACAACCGCTGTAGGTTATGATGAAATTAACACAAAAAACCATAAAAACTTGTGCTGTTGTACTTGTCCCAATTCTGACACATTTGATTAACTTATCTTTCTCCACTGGAACTTCTCCACATTCATTGTGGGTGGTGAGTGAGTTATTAATGATCAAACATTATATAAAAATGGTTGTAAGAAAGATGTTAACAACTATCCCTATCTTATCAAAAATTATTGAAAATAGTATGCTGAAAAGAATCATAGATTTCTGTGACAAATACGAAATAATAAAAAAAGAAAAATACGGGTTCCAAAAAGGGTAATCTACAACGTTAGCTATATTCTCTCTTCTAAAAATAATACTAACTAGTGTCGATAACAAATGTTTTAGCACTGGACTATTTTTTGACCTATCAAAAGCCGTTGACTTTATATCACAAGACCTATTACTCAAAAAACTTGAGAATGTAGGGATAAGAGGTCCTGCTCTCAAATAGTTATCCTCATATTTAAGTAACAGACAACAAAGCATTTAAATAAGGAGAATGGATGAAAATTGTGACATCACATCGTTTTCATCGATACTCACTCAAGGAAGCGTGCTAGGACCACTTTTGTTCCTACTTTACATTAATGATATTACTGACATTACAAATCATAATTGCGTATTGTTTGCCGATGACATATCTATCATAGTGACTTCTGAAAAAAAAAATAATACAATTAATGATCATGAAGACGATATAAATAATACAATTGACAAAATCATTACATGGTTAGAAATAAATAATTTAGAAATTTATCTCAATAAATCAAAATATATTAAATTCAATCAATCTTATAACAAAAACTATAATCATAAATTGAAGGTTGAAAAAATAGAACAAGTATCACAAACTAGATTAATAGGGGTAATATTTGACCAGAATCTTGACTGGAAAATGCATTTAGAACACATTACAAGTAGAATAAATAAATTTGTTTATGCCTTAAAGCAAATTAAGAACATTATAAACAAAAAAATTGCAACTATGTGTAAGTATGTAGAGTCTATATTACGCTATGGCCTAATAATGTATAGAAATAGCACAGATCAGAACAAAGCATTTGTAGCACAAAAAAAGTGTATACGAGCAATATGCGGCATCCGACCAAGTGAATCGTGTAGACCATTATTCAAAGAACTTGGTTTACTACCTCTGCCGTCTCTCTTTATTTACGAAGTATGCCTATTTGTAAGTAGACACCCGAATCTGTTTAAAAAGGCTTGTGAGATTTATCCACGTAATACACGAAACCCAAATAGACTTGTTTTGGAAGGTGCTCCCAGACTGGCTAAATACGGCAAAAGTTGCTTGATTATGACTATCAACATATTTGAGAAAATACCGAATGACATAAAAATGCTGACAGAGAAAAAATTAAGAATAAATTATTTAAATGGCTTAGCACGCACAATTTCTACAGTGTAAAGGAGTTTTTTGACTTTTAACCTTCGGCATACAACGTGGGGTATTTTTAACCCCAGCTCGAGAAAAAGACGTCGATCTATGAGTAGTAATCGATCAAAAACATTGAAATTCCTAGTAGCTGGGCGTTAAGCGTTGCCGCGTCGTGTCGTGACGTTGGATCAGTGCTGCGCGGGCCGCGTTCGTGTGTGCGCGTGCGTAAAGTGGGTTCCGGGTGTTTTTTACCCCACGTTGTATGGGACGGTGCTGAAAAGGTATGTATGCATTCATAAGTTTTTTTGTTATTTTCAATTTGATTTTGATTATATTTATGTGGTTTATTTTCTGTTACAGATATAGGTAACTAAGATGGCAAATAGGATGCGAGATGATGATATTGCGTCGGCTTTACTTGAAGAAAATGTGTCAGAAGACGAAGAGAACTACCCCTGCGACAGTGATGATAATTTTGATCACATTAGCGAGGCGTCTGAATCTCATAGTGATACGGACATGGAAGATCATGAATCTGTAGAAGGAACGCTACCATTTTATACAGGTAAAGATGGCAAAACCAAGTGGTACAAAACGCCACCACGGACCAATGTTCGAACAAGATCTGAGAACATAATAACACATTTGCCTGGGTGTAAATCTACTGTTCGCGACAAAAAAAACCACTTGGAGTGCTTTGAAATATTTTTTACAGCAGAACTTGTTGACATTGTGTTGAAGTATACTAACCAAAAGATTTGTTTGAGATTGGCAAACTCTGAACCTAATCCGTCAACCAAAGAAACAAATAAAGAAGAGCTGAAAGCTGTTTTTGGATTATTAATACTGGCAGGTTTGTACAGATCTAACAGACAAAGTGTTATAGATTTATGGTCAAATGATGGCACCGGTATCGAAATATTCAGAAATACTATGACTAGACAGAGGTTTTTGTTTTTGGTAAATAACCTCAGATTTGATGATGCATCAACACGTACAGAAAGAGCTGCTATCGATCGTTTGGCACCAATAAGACATGTATTTGAAGTTTTTGTCAAAAACTGTCAGGATGCCTATACGCCGTTTGAGTACTTGACTATCGACGAAGAACTCTTGGCCTTTAGAGGAAGATGTTCCTTTCGTCAATACATTCCGTCTAAACCAGCTAAGTATGGTTTAAAAGTATATGCACTTGTGGATGCGAAAACATTTTATACAATGAACCTGGAAATTTACTGTGGTAAACAGCCTGATGGTAGCCCTTACGCAGTGAGTAACAAGCCATTCGATGTTGTAGACCGTTTAGTCAGATGTGTGTCTGGATCTGGGAGAAATATAACTATGGACAATTTCTTTATGAGCTTCGAAACTGCTGAAAATTTACTCCATATCCACAAATTGACTTCTGTTGGTACTCTACGGTCAAACAAGGCGTGCCTTCCTCTCCAATTCAAAGCTAGACGTGAAGAAAAATCTTCCGTATTTGGTTTTCAAAAAGACATAACAATTGTGTCTTATATACCTAAACCACGAAAGTGTGTACATATGATGTCCTCATTGCACCATGATGATGAAATAGATCCAGAGAGCGGGATCCAAAGAAAACCATCTATTATAACGTTTTATAACACAACAAAAAGTGGAGTCGATGTAGTTGACAAGCTTTCAAGAACGTACGATGTATCCCGCAACAGTAAACGCTGGCCACTTACGCTGTTTTTCTCCTTGTTGAATCATGCCAATATAAATTCTTTTATAATACATATGTTCAATAACGAAATTGAGAGAAAAAAAAGCAATATAAGGAGGAAATTTATCAAGAAATTGGGACTTTCATTGCTTGAAGATCATATAAGAAAAAGAAAAGATAATCCTCATATTCCTCGAGATATCAGAAGACGTGTGCACCAAATTTTGGATGAAGAGGTTCCAGGTCCGTCTCGAAAGCAATCGAGGAAGTCGCAAAGATGTTCTTTTTGTCCTAGAAATAAAGATAGGAAGACGTTTAATGGTTGTTTCAAATGCAATGTTCCAATATGTAAGGAACACGCAAATTTGATGTGCCAAAATTGTACTGTTTTATATAACCAATGATCTCGCTAGAATATGACAAACTTAGTTATTTCTAAATTTTTTTATAATGATAAACATTTCTAGTTTAGAAATATCGGCTTAGACCAAAAGTGCCTATAAAAATAAACATCCCACGTATTTTTTTTTAGGTTTAAGAAAAACTTTTTGAATTTTAGAAGTATTTTTGCATTTTGTGTTTTTTTTTATAATTAAAGTTTATTTTCTAAATAATATTGGATTTTAATTATTACTTTATAACTTATTAAGCCAAATTAACCCAGTCTTAGCCGCTGTATTTAAGTAATATCCTTAATAGGTAGATATCAATAAGGGGTTATTTTAACCCCACCTTGTACGGGTAAGGATTTTTTTTCACCTTGTATGCCGAAGGTTAAAGAGTAATGTTAAAATATGGTTCTTGTATTCCTTAATTATTGCATGCTATTTATAATTTGGCAAAACATGAATGTTCTTTAATTTCTTTATCATCTATATCATGTACCATGTTTTAAGCAATTTAATAAATCTATTAAATCTATTAACATAAAATTGAATGCTATAACGTTGAAAGATCGCTCAAGTGATCCACTATGGACGCTCATTTTGTGAAGACTTTTTCAGTCATTGATTTTGTACCTTGTTATAAGTATCTGTGACTGAACTTCGTTTACAATCATTAATTTAAAGACGACACTTGTATGTAATATTTGTTTGGTACAGACTTTTTTATACGTTTATGATCATAGATTTAGTAAGATACTGTACTAAATCTTTGTATATGATTTACCCATACCACAGATAATATAATACTATACCAACGTTAATTAAACTAAAAACTATAAGTAAGACTGCTTCTGGCTGGTGATATCTCAAGCCGTTTACAAAAAAAGAAGAATCATTGTAGTGACATATGGACAAGAAAGTGATCGTATCCCCTTAAATCCCAAAAGCTAACTAGTCATATCCAAAAAGGGACTATAGTCCCTTTTAGGATTTGAGGGAATAAAAGATTTAAGTAGTTAAAGGTAATTAAGGATATTTGAACTACAGTGAATATCTTGTACGATAAATTGTAACGGTGCGTATTGGAACAAAGCAGCGCAACCGATTTATCAAAATTACTTCTGAAACTTGTAGTTAGTTCTAAAAAACTTGAGTGCGAAATGAGAAATAAAAACTGATCTGGAACTCCTTTAAAGTTATCACGGAAGCAATAATCGGATTCACTGAATGCACAAGATGGTGGACGACGGTACATTTTATTTTTAGGGTTCCGTTCCCAAAGGAGAAAAACAGGACCCTATTACTAAGACTTCACTTTTCATCTGTTTGCTTGTCTGTCTCTCTGACTGTCTGCCACCCAAGCTGTATTACATACGCATTTCACTGTGATGATAGCAGACAGTTAAAATTTTCACAGTTGATGTATTTCAGTTGCCACTTGCCGCTATAATAACAAATATCTACTAAAACGGAATAAAATAAATATTCAAGTGGGGCTCCAATTGCTCGATATTCACAACGGCAACAGGTAGACGCTCAAAATATTCACAGAATAAGTTCAAGTTTGTATAATTAAGCGTGTTTCAAAATGAATAGTCTGAATCGTTATTTTATATCTTTTTAAGATTGTTTTTATTTATAAAAATAAAAATAGCACTGCCAAGATGTTATACCTAATGGTTACATAAAGTGGCAAAAACGGTAAATGCACGTTTTATATTCACTGTAATAATAAATGATTAAAATAAATTAAGGTACAGAACCCTTCGTACGCGAGTCTAAGTCACATACCTCCGGTTTTTTTTACTTTAGTACTTAAATAAATTCTGTAAATAAAAGTAATGCATAAAGTTTTAATAACTGTTCGTAGGTTATCGCGGCTCTTATCCCGCTATCTTTGATGCGATTTGCTGATAGTAAAGTTAGCTGAGGCATATCGGTGGCGTCGGATGCAATGAGGTAAAATTCAAACAAAATTTTTTTTAAAACATGCAGATGTAGTGGCATGATTTCACCTCCCGCTTTAAGCTTAGAGTATACAAATGCAGAATGGACCCAAAGCAGGTCAGTAGCAGTGCAGAAGACACGAAATTGTTGTGAATGCGGCCATGTCTTCCTTTATCTTCCTTAATTCGTAACCACTCTAAATATTTGAGTGAGCTTTTAATTTCAATACAAATAAGCCTTTGATGTGTAGTAAGATGCTTTTGGAAGAGTTGGGCATATACTAAATTCGGAATAAAACCTTTTTACCGCTGTATAAATGATATACGTACCAATATACCAAAAAGGTTGATCCGTAAATCCAAACATCTTGTACTTTAGCATCGATACTGGCAAAAGTATTTCTATACTGATTATTCCTTAAGCCCTTCCCAGAGAACGTGCCATGGCAGGCCTTTCCTTGAATTTTCCGGGTATGTGAAATTACTGAATAATATATCTTGTCGATTGCTTTGAGCCGGTTCGGATTATGATTAAATAAGTAATGTATGTATACTATACTGTTACTTTATGATTATGTATGGTACTAACATGTACTGCCAAAGGAGAAGCAATAACTTTATAAAAATACTACGGTAAAAATCTATATAATGATAAAGCAGAAGATTTTTTTTCGACAAGCATAAATCCTTATTTGTTCTGTTATACTGTTATTTGTCGTACTATTTATGTAGACGACTATTTGTTAAAAAGTAAAAATAAAAAGAAATGATTCCAATGAAATAGGAATATTCAAATAAAAAACCGTATGCAGAGAAAATTAAAACAAGGTTTACTTATATCGCATTACTTATGAGGCATTATTAGCCTCTACCTGGTTCGTAATCTAAATCAAGCTAGGCAGTAATGTTGATACATTAAACTCGAAATTGATTGTGCCAATCGTCGAATTCTAAATCGATTATTCAAGAAGTAAAAAGTAACACTCCCCTGCGAGCGGGTCATGGCAAGACCCTCTTTCTGGAGAGGCCTATGTCCATCAAAACTGAGAACTTGAGATCCCCAACTCTCTGAATTACTCGATTACGCTATTAAAAGATATCATGGTGGGCCAGTGTGCGTATTTTGCAGCTAAGGAATATATTTGTTCAAATTTAAGACGCTTTAATTATGCTAGGCTGTGGAACTGATGAGTTATTCGTGTCTATAAAGGTATTAAAATGTAAATAGTTGACTGTATGAATAAATAGGTGATAAAACGGATTTACTTAACAAAATAGCAAAGCAAAGCAGAAAAGTAATTTACGAAGTTAAACTCTGCCAAAATGCATAATATATTGTTTTAAATAAAAATACAAACTATACATTACAAAAAGGATAAAGCACATAAATGCAAGTCATAAGTATGGACTCTTTAACTAGGCAAAATATTTTTTTTTTAACAAAATTGCAACGCAATTTAATTCTTTAACTGTACATAACCAATTATTTACCTGCTATTAAAATCTATTAAGTTAAGGTTAACGACAACTGTGTCATTGCCAGGTTCAAGGACTGTGACTCCACTCACTTGTATGCAGTGCAGAATAGAATAATTGCCTTGTATCTATTATATAGAGGTTATTTATGATCCGCAACCGATATTGTTGACATAATACTCGTATTGTATGGTACGAGTAGTAAGCTAGCAACAGACCTAAACATGTTTACACATGGTTTACATACTAGCTGCCCCGACAGACATCGTTCTGTCAAAAGTTGAAGAAAAAAGTTATTTGGGTTGATTGATGTCAAATATTTGCCAGCCCTCCACCAGAGGAAATTAATAACCGGCCAAGTGCGAGTCAGACTTCAGAAGGGTTCCGTACCAAAAAGGCCAAAAAAACTGGTTTTTGTATGGGAGCCCCCCTTAAATATTTATTTTATATTGTTTTTAGTATTTGTTGTTATTGCGGCAACAGAAATACATAATTTGTGAAAATTTCAACTGTCTGGCTATCGCGGCTCTTGAGGTACAGCCTGATGACAGAGCGACGGACAGACGGACAGACAGCGAAGTCTTAGTAATAGGGTCCCATTTTTACCCTATGGGTACGGAACCCTAAAAAACATCTGTCCTCTGGATAGAAGCGGAAGAAGACGGACAGCAGCGTCTTTTTAGCAGGTTGGTCATCCTGCGATCGCCGCTGTCCCGTCTGTCAGAGTGGCGATTGTGGCTAAATACTCTGTTTGATAAAGGCATATTTCAAGCTGCGGACTGATGTGGGCATTCATGTATTATAATACATAAATTAAAATAAGAACTTTATACAAAAAATACACTTTGAACTCAACGATTGAACATAAGTGTATTTTAATTATAAGTACCTCTATTTATTACAACCTTATGTTACACTAGCTCTCCGCCCTCGAGAACTCCGCGTCATATCGCGCGGTCGGAAACCTGTGCCTAGCGGTGGCATATAGAAAGAGAGATTAGGTAGGCTTAATACATTCGTATCTGTGAACCATGGTATTTCAATATACAAAATTTCAACCCAATCGGTCAAGCTGTCTAGTAGTTGACATAGCAACAGCAGCGCCCGCGGTAAAAATTAGCCTATGTTCATTAGAGATTGTTCGGGATAATGTCGACATTAGAAAATGGTTAAAGATTTTTTCTAATCGGTAGTTTCTGAGCCTTTTGAATACAAACGAACAATCAAATCTTTCCTCTTTATAATATTAGTGTAGATGACTAAATGTTAAAAGCAACTAAATTAGTACCCAAACGTTTAAACGGTTTTTATTTGGAAGTGTTTCATCAGCGACTTTTTAATTTCATACGAGAACTACAGGGTGAAATTTTAACCACTTTCCGAAATTTTTATAGGCGTTCGGTATCGTATTTAGAGTCCATTTATGAAGTAAAAAATGTAAATCAAGCTTTCACCCGAAAATATTTTTCGCAACATAGTTTTCAATTTTTACGTTCCTAGGCCTGATAAGGTATAAAGGGAAAATAAAAAACGTATGAATAGTATCGTAATGAATAAATGAGATGCGAATCGCGTAAAAAATGTGTTGCTAGGCGGCTGTATCAAAAATTTTAGATTTTTTGCGGACATTTTCTAAGTGCTTTATCTTGACATTTTTGTACTGGGCTATACCAAAAGAAAAAATACGTCATTTGTTTTTTGTCTTGTAGATTAATATGTTAAAATTTGGAAGGTGGTTAAAATTTCATCCTGTATACTTGATCATGAATGTGTTAAAATAACGAAAAGTAAATTAAATTTCGAGTCACCACCCAAATAAAATATAAAAATGTTTTACCTTTCATATTGATGTATACCAATCATTTGGCAAAGCCACACAAATTTCACAATGGAAACCAATCATCTAACTTCTAAAACCAATTAAGGGAGTCCATATTGAGTTTCCAATACTTGAAAACTATTTTTTGTTCTCTTAACAAAAATCCACTTGTAACTCAGACATCAAAAGCAGTTTTGTTCTATAAACATTCATTAAGTTAAAGAAGCTTTCCTTGGAACTTATCGTCCTTCTGTTTTAGTATATTTGATTAGCTGCAGAATCCAAACAAAGTGAGTGTAAGTTCATCCACATACTCAAATATTTTTATTATAAGAAATACCTTTGCCAATGTTTTACAAAAGGGGATTTTTTTTTACTGTTTTTATGTTAAGAATTTTATTGTTTTTTGACCTAATGGTTCATCAAGAAGGTTCAGTGTGGAGAGTAAAAGAATGAAATCTAACGATAAAATACTATTAAAGCAAAGGCAAAATACAACCATATTTTAATTTAAATAAACGCTTTTTTATGAGTCTAGCACATATTATTATAGCATCAGATATAATACTATTTATTTAAAGCCTAAGAAAAGAGCAACAAATATGACGTAAATGCCATGTATTTCAAACAATGAATTTTTTTTAGTTCTTTTAACGTTAAACGTTTTTTTTAACGTTTTTTAAAAGAACCATAGGTGAAGGATACCTCTTCAGATGTTTAGACGTTTATTATGATTAGAATCCAGAGACAGTAACAAATTGATAAAGTTCTGCCCTACAACGTAGTTACTAACTAAATATTACTGCCGCGCAAAACTTACATCACAAGGTATGCTAGCAGTTTGACATTTCGAAAATAATATCCATATCGTAAACTTCCTATTTCTATGTAAACTTCGAAGTTTAACATTCGCTATTTATATCCCAAGTGGTTAAACTGAAAATTAATATAGCAGTACACAATCGAATATCTCTTAAGCTCTGAAGTTTGTAGACATTACCCAGAAAATTGACGACGGTGCCAGTTTTAGGCCTGTACACAAATATCGGACCATGGCATACTGTGGTAACTTAAGATTTACGAAATTTGCTTTGTTTTAAATACTTATGTTTGAAAGTGGATCCAATACTAATTGAAAGAAAATGCATTTACTCATCACCAGCATTGTAGTCCAATGATGAATATCATAATTTAATTTATGTTTTCCTTCACTAATGCATAATTATTTGACATTTGTGAATTACTATTAATTTATTTTAGTTATTATTAATCATATTATATTATACTATCCTTTTAATTAAACCTGTATTGTGAATTAGTTGACGTTTATTCATACATTTGAGACATTGTAATTATGGATAATATTATGACCTGTTAAATGTTATTGAAACATACTACTAAAGTCACAAATACCTCTTGTAGGTTATAAAGTAGCTATTAAACACCTCTGTATGTCTACTTATTAGACTGCTGTTACTTTATGTTTGAATACATGAATATGAATAATATTTATAATCCTTCTATACGTATGTTGTCATTTAACTCCTCCTATACGACTGGACCGATTTGAATTAAATTTTGTGAGTATATTAATTCAGTGGGTTCCTGAATGATTTAAAAATCTGCCAGGCAGGCAGGATAAAGTCTGCCAGGTCCGCTAGTCTAGTATAATAATTAACAGACGTTGCTCATAACATCACGAACAGACAATAACAAAGGGATATGGGTTTGAATCCTAAGTGCAGTCTAATTTTGTTTGAACATTAAAATAGTATATGACAAGAACACCAACAGTTTATCTTATAATTCTATATTTTTATTCAGATTCATGGTAGCCTTTTTTGCCATATACTAGAACTAGCATTAGCTAGAGAAGACAGGTGGTTGGTTATGTAGTCTGCATGACATTATGATACGGATCATTTGCATTGGAGGTTAATTATGCGTCACAGTAAATTATGTTACATGTAATGCCGAGATGATTAATCTTAATTATTATGCTATGAAATAAACGTTATCATGACTTTTTTAGCTCAAACCTCAACTAATAGTCGGTCTAGTAATTTCAATACCAAGATCTCGTGGTCCAGGGTTCGATCCCCGGGACGTGCATCAAGAGTTTCGAATTTTCGAACATCGCTAAGGTTTGACACCTTCTAACCCGCGTTTGGAAAGCGTGGTGATTTTGCCAGTACCCATTAGGTATTGGTGTGATAACTTGAATTAATGATGGAAGCCTTTGCCTTGCAGTGGGATGTTTATAGGCTGTTACTTTACAATTAATGTTGGTCTGTAATTGATAATTATAATGACCATATACTTAGCAATCAGTACAATTTTTTCAACTACATGTTAATAAGGAATCCCCAATACCTAATACCGAAAACAATAAGAAATGAAGTTGCTACATTTTCCTCCTAGCTGATCTTTATTAAATGTAGTGCCGGGTGGTGATTGCCCTCTGTCTTCGGGCCAATCAAAGTGTTCCACGCGACAATGTCCAGGCAACGGAACGCAATAAACACAGGATTTCACGAGCTGATAAGACGCAATAAAATTAGCGCCCTTAATGATACCGTCCCTTTGTTTGGGAGGTTAACAGTTTTGTAACAGATGGAAACGACCCTTGAATTCAGGTTTGTAGTTGAACTATACGTGACGTGAATTTGATGACAGAGTTAGTTAGATATTTTGAATAAATGTTTGAAATTCTAGCATGATTAAAGTAATTTTTTTTCTTTGACTATCTGGGCAGTTCTTCCAATTGAAAAAGGGACACTGTGCTATTATTGTGTCGACTACGTAATATATCGAAACTAGAGCACTAGGTTTAACATCAAAATGTGCGTGATGAATTTTTATTTTAGATCCGTGTAATTTGAACACATTGCAATGAAAAAAGTTAGTTGTTCCAGGGTTCCTAAGATATATGATATAGATAAATTAGATAATGTACAGACAACGGCAGGTCAACCTATTCAAAATGTTAAAAGTAATTGAATTGATTTTCAACTTTAAGCCAACACGTAGAGATCAATATCAAATGAAAAAAATTGACGTTTTGTGGTAGGTTGACGTGCTGTTGTCTACATAGAGATGTAAAAAAACTCGAATCTTCGAGTCCTAATTCTATAGACTCGGCTCAATTTTACACGACTCGGTGAACTAACTAAACTCGGATTCTTGATTCGAATCGAGCTTCAGTCTTTTCACAAAGACTCGAACGCTAAAATAGGACTCGAGCTCGTAAAAAGAGCTCAAGTCTTACATAGAGCTCGAGTCTCAAAAAAGTTCGAAGAGTCGTATGCCTTGAGCGTATTATAAGGTTTAATATGAGCGTATTAAGGTTTAATAATGTTAATAGTTGCAAATTAATCTGGCCTTTATACTACATACTTATATGTGCGTCATCAGATCAATTTTGATTGCTTGTGATTGTATTTAACTTATGTATTTCTTCTGCGGCTTACTTATTATTGAAATAAAAATAATAGAAACAACAAATAATAATATAAATATGACTAATGTGTGTATTAATGATTCAAATAAATTTTTCATGATGATTAACATGATTTTTCCTATTAATTAACGCTTTTATTTATTCAATATAACTTTCTTATTACGAATATATCCCACAAAAGTAATATTTTATTACCTGAATTAAACAGGAACTCCAAACGGAAAACGACTCGAGCGCTAAAAAAGACTCCAGTTCCATGTTGCGCTTAAGAGCTCATATAGACTTAAGTTCTCTAGTCTTGGGAGTCTTATTGTAATTTGTTTGTCGAGCTCAAAATTTAGGACTCTAAAGACTCGAGATCTTTACATCTCTATGACTACATCATAGTTCAAATGAGAATATTATAAGTCATCAGTATGTTATGAGTATACTCGTACTAGTCCGTGTCAATAATTGGGTTCAGAGAGAAACAATGATAATTGAGAGAAACGAAAAATGTATGCAAAAATAGACATGATAACTATCCCGAACCGCCATCTATTGCCTTTATCATGTGACTTCATATATAATACAACTGTATTTCTTGTTCCTGTGGGAACTACACATAATTTCGTGATTAATTATAGCTTATATTGTCGCTTATATAACAATACCGCGCAAGTTAAAAAATGGCCATGTTTTATACATCTTTAAAGGATTATCCGGTGTCAAAGTTTTCCAAGCCTACTATTATAGGTATATAACAAGTAAATTATGGGTATTACTACTACAGGACTCTAAGTGAAGTAAAGTAAAGTAACAGCCTATAATCATCCCACTGCAGGGAAAAGGCCTCTATCATTACATTCAAGTTACCACAACAATGATGGGTGCTGGCATAATCACCACGCTTGCCAAATGCGGGTTGGTGATCACAAACCCGAGCACCGTTTGAAAATTCAAAACTTTTTGTTGCCCGACCCGGGGATCGAACCTGGGACCCCGCGATCTTGGCCCGGTATTTAAACCACTAGACCAACGGGGAGATACAGGACTCTATCGTAACTTTACTTTATAACTTCCATCTTACGAAAAGTCGGGCCGGTTTTCGAGAATTGAACCCGAGACCTTTGCGAACTAAGCAAGCCACTATACCAACTGGGTTGTCAAACGCGAGTTAAATCTTACGGATCTATATCGTATCTCCTATCTTACATTTCAGTGCTGGTATTAAAGTATGTTAGGATTAAGGTTATGATATTATGAGTTGTGTGTTTTATTTATGTCGCAAATCTTGACCCAATAATATGTGACTAGAATTATCCAAATGGTTATTCATACAATAAAACATTTTTCATTCAGAATATCATCATCTCCATAGGATGGTTATCTAACGTCATCAGTCTGGATGGGGACATATAGGCTTCTCCGAAAGTTGGCATTACCGTAATCGCTTGGCAAGTGGATTGTCGATCGCAATTTGGTCCCGACCCATCCATACCCAAGATATTCAGAATATATCATTTCCTTAACTGATCCGTTCGGGAAACAAACTTAGTTGCGTAGAAGTCGGACTGGTATTTTTAACACGCGAAACACTACACCAGATGTTTGGTATCCCAAAGCCACTAAATTATCTGTCACTTACAATGAGTTCCTTTTCAGCTTTCCCGAGTTCTTTCCCCAGTTTGAGGTCAGCAGCGATCCACATCAGCTCAAGTACGGTGAGCCTCGGCTGGAGCATGTCGTCCTGCATGATGTAGCTGCTGAGTTTCTTAAACACTTTCATGTCTCGCGCGTGTCCGTTGACTGTGATCCTGCCGTTTACTCCATTAGACCTGGAATGAAATTAATACTAGTGCACAATCCTTACCAATATTTTAAACGCGGAACTCTATATGTATAGATGTATGGATTTTTGTAAGTAGAAGTATTAGTATTTCTGAGATTTCTATTTACAAAAATCCGGTCAAGTGCGAGTCGGACTCGCGCACTGAGGGTTCCGTACCAACTTTAACTAAATTAGGGGTCCACTTACTTCCACTTAGCCAAAATATCACAATATTTTATTGACTGCTAAAATAACTTTGTTTTTCATAGTGTTTGTATGAAGCACAAAGTTATATTTGCGGTTGTTAAAAATGTGCTATTTCTCAAAAAGTAAGGGTTTCATCTGGTTCAAACCAATTTACGTTGATAGCATTTGTTAAGATCTATATTATGTTTTTTTTTTTAAATTTTCACTTGCTTAGTTAAAAAGTTAGACACCCATTTTTCCACTTTTTAAGCGTGTATCTTCCAAATGTTAGACTTTTGGAAAAAATGGTTTTAGAAACCTCTATGTTATTTTAAAAAACCTATCCATAGATACCTCATAAGCAAAGGTTTGACTAAAAAAATATTTTTGTTTTAGTTCTATGTATGGGAAGCCCCCTTAAATATCATTATTTTTTATTTTTTGTATGAGAATCGTAAAGCGGTCTACAAGATACACCTATTTACCAAGTTTCAACTGTGTGATGCTAATATTTTCAGAATAAAGTGGTTGCGACATACGGACGGACATACAGACAGACAGACAGACAGACAGACAGACAGACTTGACGAAACTGTAAGGGTTCCGTTTTGTGCCATTCGGCTAAGGAACCCTAAAAAGGTTAATAATAAGTAGTTGCACTTAGTGCACGCGATAGACCTCAGGATTACTTAATGTGATAAGTATTTAAGCAATTTAATTGCAATTATAATAACAGTATTTAAATTTGAAAAATTTTGTCTCAAGCGAGACTAGAACCCGCATCTCCTCTTTACCAATTTAGCTAAATTTGGTAAAGCAACGCGCCCGGCATGCGAGGAGATGCAGGAACGAGTCCCGCCTGAGACATAATTTTTCACGTTGCAACACTGGATAAGTCCTCAGGCTTTTTCTCGTCTCACTAATCTTTATATTTCCCTATCTTATTAATATTATCAATGATCTTATTTTATCTGAATACAATTAGGCTGGGAGAAAGATATAGGCCGAAATAGCACATAGGCTATTTTTCATCCTAGAAAAAAATGTTCTCTTGGGATTCACTTACTTAGATACTCTTAGTTTCAAATTCAAAATTAAACGCCTACGCCTGCGTATTAAATTTAAAATGCCATTGGGAAATAATAGATAATTTGACCTGGCTACTATTATAAAATAAGAATGATTTTACCATTTTCATTGTCAACTTTGCGATGTATAATTTTTGTAGCACATTTTCTCATTGTATCTTAATCTTAATCCCTCGATCGTGAGTTTTTCCAGACACAATTGAAATCAATTGTTATCGCGGCACGCGCGTGCCTCCTGGGGGTTGAGGGATTAATTGCAACAAATTGGTAAAGTTACTGTAATTCGGTATTTTTAGCATTTACTCTTAAAATTATAAAATTCCTTTAAGTTCGAGTAGTAGGTATTTAAATTCTAATTTGATAATAGTGATACTATAATTTAATACCAAATATTGTATAGTTTCTTGATACTGACTTTTATCCATTATCTCATGACATTGTTTGTTTCTATCTTTCTGTGTCCAGCAGTGGGCTTAAAGGGCCTGGTAATGGGCAAGTCCGTACTTGTAATGTACAAGTTTTGTATATATTACGGCTCTAGATGGAACTAGTGTTAATTAAAAAGAAAATCTTAAACGAGATTTGTAATATTGAGATAACAATATACAAAAAATACAACAAATTTATGTCGTTTAAAAATGAGAAAATATTTTAAGTAGATACCACTTTGCATTTTAGTCACATAATCGATGTGTATCCTAGCTGCCTGTGTGATTCTATTCGGAAGGTTTATTATGTGCTTAAAAATGGATACAGCGACAAGTTCGACATGACGCCATGTCATGTGCTTCCGCCACAAGCTATACACGAGTCAGTTGTGAATAGGGTAATAATTTGTGTAAGCAAACATCGATTTCTCGCAAGAAAGGTATACAAACGAATGTTTTAGAAAAGTTTCACAGCTTACGAATGCTTTCGCATCCGAGTTTAGCCGGACCGTGACCAGGTCCGGAATTCCTTTATGTAGAAATATACTTGCGGGTATTTTCTGTGATCTTGTGGAACTATTTGAGTAACTTATTTCCTTATACGCGTTCGAGAATATATATTTGAACGTTTTGAAAAGCATCCCCAATTTCGATAGAAACGAATCGAATTTTTGATTGATGCTAAATGTTAGTTACCTACTCTAGAAATCCTACAACTTTTATAAGTGTAAAGGTTTGTATATTTAGAGAATTTTAAGCTAAAGAATTTGTTATTTTCGCTAGTTCTTCCAGTTGAAAACATAATTACGATAAAACTGCTGAATTCAATTATATTGAACTATTTTTTAATTCAGCAAAGTTTTATACCTTTTCTTACTTAACTGATATAATAGGTGCAACTGTAAAAAGCTTCGTTTTAAACTTTAACTAGTTAATTGTTCTTACATGTATCCCGCTAATATGTTGAGGAGAGTAGACTTGCCGGCGCCGGATGGTCCGAGGATGCAGGTCAGCTCGCCGGAGCGGAACTCGCCAGACACGTTGTGCAGAATCCGACGATCGCCTGGACAAAAACAACGAGGTTTATTTATCTACAATTTAACCTCGGATATGTCCGATATATGTATGCATAGGTAGGGTAATTTATAGAGTAATAAACGAATCATAAAGACTGATTTCCGAGAATAATTATGTCTAAATACACATATGAATAATATCAAAATTTTAGAAAAAAAAACACTCCTGATACCGTAACACTACAGCACTGTAATAGTCTTATCTATATAAATAATTTT
This sequence comes from Anania crocealis, assembly GCA_949315895.1. Classification (NCBI taxonomy): domain Eukaryota; kingdom Metazoa; phylum Arthropoda; class Insecta; order Lepidoptera; family Crambidae; genus Anania; species Anania crocealis. The sequence continues at coordinate 9,514,055 of OX438856.1, forward strand.
AAACCGTTTTGCCGTAGCATCTAGTGCAATAATAACATGGATGTAATTACTGTCGAAGAAGCTGGTAGAAATTGATAGCCGAGTAGCATACCCAAACCCCATGTTTAGCAATTGACTGACGCAAGCTGATGGCAGTTATGATGCAGGTAAATTTTAAATCGTGGATTTCCGTGAAACGTTAAAAGTATTGTTTTTTAAATCAGCTCATCATATATTTCCAACACATGTCACTTATAAGTTAGATGTCAAGTAGCCAACCCTAAAGTAAGCAAAAACTCCAAACTTCGGAGAATGGAGACCGTTTTCTTAGCGATGTACGCAGTTAAAGCTATCAAGTTCTTGTATGCTTCGTTCCGGGGACAAAGTTTTAGTGCCACTCTATAAACACTTTCGCACTGTGCACTTTTGCTATTCGGTACCTATACGTTTCAGTACTTTCATTGTTGGTTGGGATAGATTCTAGGAATAAGATTTATTTACTTTTGGGACCTCACCTTGTTTGTTGGTTAAGATTTAGCTGATGTCATAATATTTTTGAATGTATTTATATTATAGCATATTATAACATTTTCACGTAACTTGTTACACAAACTTTGAGACATTTTAATCACACTTTTTTTCATCAGTGCTGTTTTACAGATGTCAGTACGGATCTGAGATTGCCGATAGCGAAGGATTTTTCTGATAGTGGTATTCTTTTATTCTTTAGAGCTCTGGCTTGCTCTTACAGACACGGTAATGTTAATAAATTCAGGGACCGAAAATAAGGTTTACAACTTTTTGTGGGCTTTAAATCACATATAACTAGCCCGATACACTGTTTTTGGGCTCTTAAAAGTATTAATATTATCTTAACAGTCGTATATATTAATTTTGTGATGCTCCCGGTAAGTACTCTCCTTTATAGTTAACATTATAAGTAATAATTTTATTACATCTAACGCAACTGGCATTTCCTTTAGTTAACATTATTACAACTATAGTTTATCGTTTAGCGCGTAATCAAATACTTAACCTTTGCAACCTATTGCGGTTTGTGTTCAATTACGGGCTTTACCACAGAACACGGAAAAAAGGTTAGAAAGGCGATATAGGTGGGGCAGGCGCGCCACAGAGGTTATAAGCAAATGCTCATACTTCTGCCCAAACATAAATGTAACTGAGCGCTGTGATTGGTTTATTTTGACGTCACGCGACCCTATTGGACGCACGAGGTTAAAATAATTCACTTGATTGGCGTTCTTTGAACTCGTTTATTTGTAGTGGGGCGCAAGCGGCGACATTGGTTCTCATACAAATGGCGCATGACAGCCTTTCTAACCTTTTTCCATGTTCTGTGGGCTTTACAAGCTCACAGTATACAAAGTACATCCTTTTTATCCTACATTTTGTTCGTCATCATTATACGTAGAGTTTTCAAATTTCATATAATATACAATGCATCTTTCAATCCATGTTTTACTTAATTCTTCACTTACCTAGATATTAACAAAGATACCATCAACTTAGGGAAACGACATGTTGTTTTTATCCATTCATATTATGCAGTATTAGCTGATTGCATGACAGATGCCGAGTCTGCAGTCATAAGTTTAAGCGAAGCGAGCCTTAAGGTTTTTCACAGAAAATGCAAACGAGGAAACTTTTTTTTTGCTTTATTGGTACAAATTATATTCTCACTAAGAACACGAGTTAGGAAAGGACTCTAGTAACCCAAAAACTATTTCCCTAGCCACAGAAAAAAAACAAATTCTTTTTTATCGGTGGCCAGGTAATTTACTTTTAAAGCGTGCAAACAGCCAAGGAGGTTAACATGCCGGTACTAAGAGCCATTCGCCTACTTCGCTAAATGAGCTTAAGCAAGCCTTGGTCCTTTGAGCTATGCAAAATTATACTGGCACGTTGGATCAGATTACGCAAAATGGAAAAGCAGGTTGGATATTGCGAAGAAGCGCGCACATACGGTATCGGATTGTACAGAGCAACGTAAAATGATATCCATACACTGTAGGATTGACAGTTATACTATTGCTTTTGCATCAGATGCGCACAGATAGGTAATTGCAAAATGCGATTTTAATGTATCCGTGAAATGGATTTATGCGTTATTAATTCTAGACAATAACTAAGTCAAAAGTGATTAAGAATGAACAATAATTGCGCAGCATTCTTGGAAGATGAATACATGTTACTATTTATCATTCGTGAGTTGATTGTAATAAATTGGTCGTAATGACCGTCGATCGACCACTGTCTTACGATGGTCAACGATTAATCAGTGCAAATAACACTTGCCTATCGATTGACGTATTATGTTTACTAGATAATAATTGCTACGTGATACAACAACTGTTAAAATTTCTAATTGTAATACAAATCCTATTAGGATTACGTAATAATGATCATATTAGGCCAAGACACATGTAAATGTTTTGATAAACGGATAAAACAAAATTTTATTTTTATTTTACTATCGTCATACAAGAATGTATCACTAAGTGTTTTTATTTAAAAAATCATACTTACTATTAAATTTCTATCCTGTATTACTATAAGTCTATCCGAGCTAAGCCTATAAATGCTCCAAGCAACACCAACCACACCCTTATCCTAAAAAGAATAATATATTTTTCAATTTCAAATATTTATACCTACGTAAGTATTACCAACATCATCATCTCAGTCGTCCTCTTCATTGCTGAAGGTCGTTCCTAACTTAGAAGTGGTTTGTGGTGGTCTTAGTTAGGTCTCTCCACCCTTGCCTATCTTCGGTTTCCCTAAAAGCCATGTTTATTGGGAGTCCCGTTATGGCCTTTATTTGATCTGACCAACGGTATGGTGCCCTTCCTCGTGGTCTTTTCGCCTCTACTTTTCCCATCATGATGGTCTTTTCGAGGTTTTCTAGATCTCTTCTGGCCGTATGTCCGAAATAGCTCATAATCCTCTGGAAGCAAATTGTGGACAATCTGGTGCGAATGTTCAGTTGTTCCAAAATCGACTTATTAGTTCTTTTTGCAGTCCACTGTATACGCAACATTCGTCTCCAGCACCACATCTCAAATGCGTCTATCTTCTGCCTTTCAGATCTGCGTATGGTCCGGGACTCCGACCCATACATAAAAATAGGAAACACGAGTGTACGAATGAGTCTCATTTTCATGCAGTTGGAGATGTTTCTATCCTGCCATATCTTTTTGAGCTTGCTCATTGCGGCTTTTGCCATTTGGGTCCTTCTCTTTATTTCTTTGGTGCAGTCCCCCTCGGTACTTACTAGCGATCCTAGGTAGACAAACTCGCTAACTATCTCGAGTCCTGAGATCTCTCCAGTTCGAGTAAGTTGATTGGCTCTATCTATGATCATCACCTTCGTCTTGGCTTTATTGATCTTCAGCCCTATCAGCTCACTTTCCCTTTCGACTCTAATTATGAGTTCTGCGAGTTCGTTTTCAGATGCAGCAATGAGAGTGGTATCGTCCGCATAGCGCAAATTACTGATTTTCAGTCCTCCTATTGTAATGCCGCCATCCCAGTCTTCTAGAACTTTTATCATAATGTACTCCCCATATATATTAAATAATATGGGAGACAGAATGCAGCCCTGTCGAACCCCTTTCCCAGGTTTGAAGGCTTTGGATACGACGTCATTGACTTTAACCACTGTTTCACCATCCAGGTATAGGTTGGATATCAGATGCGTTAGGTGTTCTGGCACGCCCATTTCTCTTAGAATGTCCCACAAGCAATCCCAACGTACGCAGTCAAATGCCTTTGAGTAATCGACGAAGCACATTAGCATCGGTTTATTGAACTCGCGAGCTTTTTCAATCATTTGTCTGACGTTCACAATATGATCTCTGGTACCACGTCCCTTCACGAAGCCGGCTTGTTCGTTTGGTATTTGCCATCGTAGATAGTAGTGCAGTCTCTCGTTGATTACATATAGCATAATCTTGCTCACGTGGGATATAAGAGCCACTGTTCGGTAGTTTCCGCATATTCTGGTAGAGCCTTTCTTAAGCAGTGGGATAAGTAGCGACTCTTTCCAGTCACTGATCCATCTTCCGGTTCTCCATACCTGATTACACAACTTTAGCAGCTCATGTACCCCTTTATCATTTAGCTGTTTGAGTTCTTCAGCGTATATTGTGTCACTACCGGCTGATTTTCCAGGTTTTAGTTTGTGAATAGCATGGACAATTTCAGATTCCATGATATCGGGTTCCATGCGTTCTGCATCAATGTTGTGTTGGGCAGTGGGTGATGATATTTTGTCCTTATAGAGGTCTTCACAGTATGATCGTCATCGTTGCACTACTTGGTCTATGTCCGTTAGAAGTGTGCCATCTTCGGTTTCAATTTCCCACGTTTTCGGCTTGAAATCTCGGGTGATAGCTTTAACTTGCCTAAAGAAATCCTTCGTTTGCATGGTTTGGCATTGATGTTAAATACCCTGACATATCGCATTGTAATGAGCATTTTTATCTCTGCGACATAAACGTTGGATTGCAGCTGATAGCCCTCGGTATTTAGGATCATTACAGTCGACATCATTTTGGAGTAGTTCCTTTCTTTCTCGTATAATTTTCCATGTCTCTTCTGTAATCCACTCTTTTTTCGGAGCGTCAGCAGTTGTCAATCTAGCATCTTCTCGAGCCGATAACATCACTTCTTTGAATTTGTTCCAGTTTAGGTCGATATCCTCGGTATTGTCTAGTTCTAGTTTATCCATTTGTGTATTAAGATGGCTTTTGAAGCTAGTCATTTCTCCGAGAGAGAGCCGTTTCCTGGGGTTATGGACCGTGCGGTTACATCTCTTCAGCCTTATAGCCATCTCAGCTACCAATAATTTGTGGTCACTCCCACAGTCCGCTCCTGGGTACGTTTTTGTGCTGCTAACACATGATCTCCATCTTCGGGCTATACAGATATAGTCGATTTGGTTTCTGAAGCGGTCACCTGGTGATATCCATGTGTATAAGCGTCTTGGATGTTGTTGGAAGCAGGAATTCATTATTGACAGCGAGTTCTGGACGCAAAACTGAAGCCACATTTCCCCTATTTCGCTTCTATCTCCAAGTCCAAACTTCCCTATAACTTCTCTGAGGTGGTTATCATTTACTGTGGCGCCAACCTTGGCGTTCAAGTCCCCCATCAATATTGTAATGTCCCTTCTCGGAAGAGACCTTAGGACATCTTCAAGTTGTTCGTAGAATTCATCAATGACCTCATCTGATGAAGCCGCTGTAGGTGCATAAACTAGAACAATATTAAGTCGACATGGTTTGGTGTTAACTTTGAGCGTCATTATCCGGTCATTTACAGGATTGTATCCCAAAACGGCTTCGCTGATTTTGCGAGATAGAGACAGGGCCACCCCATTATTACTCTCATTTTCTGGGCCCGAGAAGTACATTGTGTGACCGTTGGGGGTAATATAGAATCCTGACCCTCTTAGATGTGTTTCGGTGAGCCCTAAAATTTGCAGGTCGTATGCTTTTTGTTTCCTGTCTATTATCTCTTTCTTTCCAGGTTGGATCATACCTCTGACATTCCAGGTTCCTAACTTTATAGTTTTGCGAAGCGATGTGTGATGAGTAGATGTTGCCCTTTCATCACCAGTAGCATTCTGTCCACACTGTGCCTGGTGGGTCACATCAGCATGGCCAGTAGCATACTTCACACCATGAGGCCTGGTACCAGCAATGCGCCGGGTGGTAGCCGGATCGCATGCCCTCGCATTATCATTAGTTTCCATTTCCATGTCAGGTTTCTTGGGAATTATAGTGCAGTGGGTTCCCCTGTCCTTCTGCACCGCAGTGTTATTATAATGATATTGATCGAGACATCCTGCAGCCAATTCTCGATATCCGGGTTATGTTGTTAATTTATCCGGAACTCCATTCTCCCGTCTACTTGTCGACCTATTCCTCCAAAGGGGTTGGTTACCGCAATCTCGGTGATAGTTCACCACGGGTAGGTGGGAGTGGAGTTGGTGAGGAGAGGCTGAGGGACTATGCTTGTTATGTAGTCCTATATTGCGCATCACTCACCCTTGAACCCCGACCAACCAATTACCAACATAAGAAAGCATTTTTTTTAATACAAATGTATTTATTAAAACTTTTACTGTCATAAAACATAATTTATTCAAAGAGTACTGATAAACATACTAAAAGCCTTTTCTGTCGGTTCTCTTTTAGTTTTATTATATTTTAAAATCCTATGTGCTACCATTTTTTGGTGTAGTTTCGGATGCCCTAATAATTTGATTAATTTACTTATCCGGTTCTGTTAAGGAGCAAACATACAGTGTTCTGTATTTCAGGACAAACAAAACGCGATAGTTTGTGAAAGAATCTGTCCGTGTATTTTCGTCCGGGGAAGCCCCGTCAGTAGGTCCATGTCGCAAATGCAATCCGGTAACTTGGGCACCGTTTCCTTCTGTTAACCCAGAGATATGCATGAACCGGCACGTGAGTAGGAAAACTTGCATCTCAACGATATGGGAAGAAGTCGCGGGAAATAGCTTTACCTGTACTTTGCTCAAGGTAATGGAATCTCAAATGTGTTTTCTTCAAATAAGAGTTCTAAACTGTATTTTGTTTTATTCCTGCGTGAAATACTTATTGCTGTTTTATTTTATTCCTTTGCTAGTGTTTTGTTTTAGAATTTAACCTAAGAGACAATATATATTTTCTCAGCGAATTAATAAAACCTTTTTTTGCAAAGCACGAAATATCTCATCGAATCGTTTGGCTTATTAGCATTGTTTGTAAAGTTAATATTGGCGGCTGATTTATATTTTTGTCAGTCTAATTTCGTCATTTAAATATATTATTTACACATTATATTTACACATAACCTACATACAATACTCTTTATTGCACAAAACACACATTTTGCATCACAAAAGTTAGTACAGACAATGAGGCGGTCTTATGTCTTTCCCTTACCAGACATCCCTTTTAAGCATGTCAAAAAAGTTATTATAATTTAATTTAGGAAACCGAATTACGTGGTCCTAAATTGGAAAAGAACTTAACTTTCAGCTATTACTAATAAAAACAAATCAGTCACTGTAAAATGCTAAGCGTGAAACATAAAAAAAATTCAACTTGTGTTTCATTTAAAATCAAAGCACTTACCTAATTCAGTCATGTCAATGGAAAATACCAAACAGATCCTAAGGAAGATGGCGGCGAGCAAACGGAAAACATTTTCACAAAAAGCCCGACATTGGAGACAATTTTAAACGAAGCCCATTAAATAATTAAGTTTCGGACGCTTTGCCTGTTTGTTACGAATCTAAGGCCTTACTCCGCAACCTCAAATTCGAAATACAGATATATCTGTCTTTTTCAAATACTTATGACATGGGCTTGAGTGAAAGAGACAGATGGAGCCGAATATACGGATATCGTGTTGCCGATTAACACCTCTGTCTCATTCAATTGAAAACTAATTAGTTTCATTCTTCAGCTTTTATTCAACATTAACGGTTTTTGTTAACCGCTTTTAATATGATTATAAATTTAACACAACATCTATATGAAAGTTAGGTTGTTCATGTTAACGCTTTACAAGATAAGAGGGAGTTTGTAAACAGTATCGTTAGTGTGTTTAACATTGCTTCCATTGCTTCAGTAAGGATGAGCAAGAGTAAAATATGTAAAGCTATTGTAACAAAAAGTTTAAGAAAGAAACTTTTGTACACAAAACTTAATCGACACACAACCACTAGTTTAGAGTTGTTGCCTATTCTTTATACTTAACAAAATATACGCGCAGGCTTAAAAATTACGTCTTTCTCATAGCGGAAAAAGCAAACACTTACTATGAATTTGGAGTAACAGAGTATCTGTCATTAAACTTTCTTAAAATGTGTTTTTGTTCCTACCTACCCTAGTTTTGGTCTATCTATAACTGCAAAAAACAAACAACTAACGACTACGCGTATCTATAAATCTGCTCTCCTACTTCTTGATTTACTGTCGTTGTATCTTTTCCATAAAACGACATTATAATAAACAAGTCGTCACCTTAGAGGGAACATTGAAAAGTGTAATCAGGGCTGCTACACGGCTCTGTTTCGGGGAGATGATGAATAGACCTTTATTAGCAATAAAGTTAAGCCTGAAGTGACTGTTACGAGGGTTGGCAGCATACGTTACGCGAGATTGAATATCGGCCAGGACGCAGGGCTGGCTCAAGTTTTTCACGATGTTTTGTTTTGAAAGTAATATTACTTTTTATTTTAAAATGTTTTATTTTTCTAACATCATTTAATTACGTAAATATAATATTGGTTAGAACAATAGCTTAATAAATTTGACGTTGTTTTAAATGTTACTGTTGCACTGCTGCAAGCGCCATGACCACGTGGTCATGCGCTTGTAGCCACATAACAGATAATTTGTCTGTTCTGTGCTTGTAACAGTGCCGTAATTTAGGAAGCTCAGAAAAAATAATGGTAGAAATCTTGCAACAACTAACTCATATTGACGTTGTTTGTTTGGGATATTGTGCTTGATCCATTATAAATTTTTTTTCAGTTTAAGTATTTTCCTGCCAGCAAAACCGGATTTATAAATTCATCAAGTCATTCGAAACTTCACAACAGTTGTTGATATATATGTATATATATTTCCGCTCAGTCGTTCTGGCGTGATTGAGACACAAATATTTTTATTTATTTATCACAATACAAACGCCTAGTTACTAGCAAGTAGGGTAGACAGCCCTACACTAACGGGCTTAGCGAAAAAATATACGGGGACATATAATGGCATGAAAGTCACCCAAGTTTGATGAACTTAGTTAATACGAAAGACAAGAATAGAAGTTGATTGATAATTTCGTTCTAGTATAAAGTAAATAGCTACCTTAATTACTAATTCAGGGTCATTGACCTGTGAGGATAATGAACTGGAAATTACCTGTATAAGTAGATGGTTATTTACTTACGGTGTGTAAAAACACACAGTAAGTAAATAACAGTCATGGTAAACGATTTTCCAAAAAAAATACCGCCTAAGAGCGTGAACCAATTTTGTGTCGGAGGTTGATGATAATAGTTGGTGACAAAATTAGTGGCATAATTCAAACTTTAACACGGTATATTTTATGGCTAGAAAAGTTTAATTGCAAAAAAGGCATATTTAATTCTAAATCTCTTTTGGTATTGTGGACTGGCCATTTCTAATACCAATTAAAAACTCGATTGAAGTATGTTTTAAAAAGTTATACAAACTCGATTAACGTTTGCTTTAAAAATATTATTATTTATAAGTAGTCAGTCCACAGCTTACGAACATAACGTAAAACGCCAAAAACAAATTATTTTAGAATTTAAGGAGGAATTGATAGAATTCTATATGAACTGATAAAGATTGTCGATTTGTGGTTGGCTGAAGTGCTTTTGACTATACATTTGTAGTCGGAATTAGAAATCAATAGGTTAAGTTTAGATCAAGCTGAGTGCTTCACCTAATTTACCGTCGACTGATTAATTATATTAATTACACCAGAGAAATTCTCTTGGGTCGTTAGTCAAGTGACAGCTAATGAGAAACGATGAATAAATGTAATTTAAATTCAATTAACAATTGCCTCGTTAAAGTCTAGACAATTAAAGTGACATGATAGTCTGATTAAGTAATTACGATGTAAGAGAAAAACGTGAAAATATAAAAAGAAAATGCAAAAGTAAAATAAGTAATTTGTTGCGAAGGAAAAAGTCGTTTTTCTACTTGTGACACCATTCAATTTAAAAACTAACTTTTCTATGATACAACGCTGTTTAAAAAAAATGCTGTGCAAATTGAAAACATAACTTGTATAGGAAAAGTTTTTTGTTGGTAGCCTTATACTTAATGGTCAGAGCAGTCTCCCGGTTAGTGGAAAGCTATGGGTTTAGGTCTCACCTAAGTTCGTCAGAGTTTTTAATCATTCGTATTTACTCTTTACATTTTAATGTTTTTAAAATGTTGTTCTAATACTGTTTTAACAATTTTTTTTTTAAATAAATATTATCTTATCTGTGCTATTACTATGGAGAACACTCCTAAACACCATTTCTATGGCCAGTGCGTTTATAAACATGTCTCGGATAAGCTCTGAAAACAGAATGCTATGAAAATAAATGCATTTAGTTATTTGTTTATTGTTTTATTTAGATAAATTCCAGGGTTCAGGAGATATGAATTAACATTTTTGCTTTTGCCATATATCAAATATCATGAAAAATTGAAGACATAAAATAGGTCTACTTGCCCAAGACCCGCGCAAATGAAGCAGTGAAAGAAAACCGCTAACTTTTAAACTAGAAGTATAAGTACCTCGCATCATTACGTTTCCCTTTCAAAATTATAGCCGCATGTAACCGATTTAAACGCAAAATAACTTTCTATTGTGCGAACAATTTATTGATACAAAGTTGCCTCGGGATGCTGGGATGCTGGGATGCTCGGCTTATTCATAATTTATATTAATTGGGACAGGGAAGTTTGCAACAAACTCCGAAGAAGGGACTTGTTTTAAAGTACAGTTTATGCCAACTGCGCGCGGTAAATAGATACTCTTACTGTAACGCGGGCGCGGGGAGCGGCGTTTCAATGAATAGATTTAAATGGAACCGGCCTCGAAGGCAGCTGCGCGAAAAGCGGCGCGTAGGCGCAGCAGTGCGATTCTATTAATGCAAATATCATAACAGCTTTGATTACAACTGCTGTAACAGCAATGAACACACGATTTCTCTTTTAACGCTGATGGACACTAGCGCCGCATAGCTACTAAACAAAAAGCTGTCAAAAAGCCGTGACAACAGCGGTCGATGAGACGGCTGAGACATCCGTGATCGATCACAAATAAAAGCGTAGCTACGAATCGTAAGAGTAGTATGCAAGGGCAGGCCCCATTTGCTGCGTGGTCTTAGGCTCCATTCATTCTGCAGCGTGTCGCCAGTCGCGTGCGCACGCGACCGGCGCGATTTGTATGAAACTCTATAGTGGTTTTCACTGTGCCGCGTGCTGGCCGGTTGCGTTTTTGAACCGTTTTCGACCGGTCGCACCGCACGCGACCGGCGACACGCTGCAGAATGAAAGGAGCCTTAAGGTCGTTTCTCACGGCGCGTGATGTTAGTCGCGCTATGTCACGCGTCAGTTAGCGGCGTCTGAGTGTAATGAAATGGGGACTACCGTTTCTTTGCTCACCAGTTGGTGCCACTGTAGACTGAGGTCCGGAGGTATAGCTATCAAAGGCGATTGGCGCCGAAACAAAGTGTTATATGTTGAATCTAATTAAGGTTATATTGTTACTAAATAACTATCTTGATATCAACAAACTAACTTTTGAAATAGTTGCTCTTGAGGCCGCCTATTTTTGCGCTATTTCTTAATTCCGCTTTTAAAGCGTTTACATTAATCGCCAAATTATCCATATTTGCGATATTTTACGACGGAGATCACTTTCCAGCAGGTAAATTAAAGAAATTATAATTTATGCAACAAATTCCGCTAAAACCAGTACAAAGTGAATAATATTGGACCTCACGCGACACTAGCGCCTCTAGTGGCAAATTCATTCAGCGATAGCCCCCATTGGCTGCAGCCCAATCGATGGTCAGTCCAATCTGCTCGGAGTAGAATTTTCACTTTTTTTTTTGCGATTTCGATGCTTAAATAATATTATTTCATTCATAATATTTTACGAGATAACGACCCGTTAGTGTACTTTATATAATATTATGTGTTCAAATCGCGAAAGTTTAAAATTATCCGATGCGTATAGTATACTTTTCGTACACAGCTCTGCCCGCGTGAACTACACACTCTTTCAAATTGAAAAAAAAAAAAAAAAAACTGTGTCCAGCTGTGGAATACAAAATAGCTTTGGTCTTTGCCTTGTTTCCCAAGGTTGAATCTAATAATAATTGTTTTTAAGAAAATTATTTCAGTGTGAAGGCGTAACAGACCGACAGACAGGCAGACTTACTTTCGCATTTATTATATTATGTGTAGAAAAATAAATCGTAAAGTTTTCTCGTTGCCAATTCATCTAAGTGGTCTTAGATGAATTGGCAATGAGAACTGAAGAAAAGACAAAAGTTACCATTCCTTGACTTACGGTGCAGAGAGGTGGACACTCACTGCACGTCTAAGCCAATTTAAAGCTCCTCAGGAGTCTGTAGAGAGATCAATGGGGATTTTCAATTTTTTAAATTAAATTCAGTATTTTATTTGCACATGTACTCGGAATAAAGGCACCATTAACTAAAGTTTTATAACCTGAGGTTAATTATAGTCCCGAATTATTATTTCTGGAGTATAAAAAATAAACTTTATCTTAAACAAAGCGAAGAAGTGAAGCAATGGTGTACATTGCTGGTCATCATCATCATAGCATGCACACGACGCCCACAGAATCTCTTTTTTTAGGGTTCCGTTGCCAAATGGCAAAAAACGGAACCCTTATAGATTCGTCAAGTCTGTCTGTCTGTCTGTCCGTCCGTATGTAACAGCCACTTTATTCTGAAAGTATTAGCATGACACAGTTAAAACTTGGTAGGTAGGTGTATCTTGTTAACTGCTTAACGATTATCATACAAAAAATAAAAAATAATGATACTTAAGGGGGGCTTCCCATACATAGAACTAAAACAATTTTTTTTTACTCAATCCTATACATATGGGGTATCTATGGATAGGTCTTCTAAACTGACATAGAGGTTCCTAAAACCATTTTTTCCAAAAGTCTTACATTTGGAAGATAGACGATTCCAAAAAAATATAATTGAGTGTCCCCCCCCCCCTCTAACTTTTAAAATAAGCAACTGAAAATTTTAGAAAAAATACGTAATGTAGATCTTAACAAATACTTTCAACGAAAATTGGTTCAAACGAGATCGAACTGGTAGTTTTTCTCTATCTAGCACATTTTCAACAACAGCAAACATAACTTTGTCGCTATGAAAAACAAAGTTATTTTTGCAGTCATCAAAATATTGTGGTATTTTTGTTAAACTTGGTACGGAACCGTCAGTGCGCGAGTCCGACTCGCACTTGGCCGGTTTTTGTTTCTTTTCTTTTTATTAATTTAGGGACTTTTACAGAGTATTTCAGTCCCATCGTAACCTAATCCTAAATTGAATCTCAACAACTAAACAATATTTAAACTACACCTTAAATAAATCACGATAAATAAAAATATAATTAGTAGCAGTTACTGGTGAAATTTTGCTGAAACCATGAGGCAGACAAGTTTAGCAGCGTCCGATGAAGGGTTTGCCAAATTGCTTTGAAAGACTCCCACATCAAACGTCTTAAGATTTAGTCGACTCACCAATGACAGCCGCTCACTATGGTTCTTTACACATTCCGTCAACAAGTGCTGTACATCATCTATTTTATCACAACACCTATCACAGTTTGGAGAGTTGGATTTTTTCATCAGGTAAGCGAACTTGTTTTGACGGAATATGACCAGAACGAAGTCTATTTATGTAATAAAACAACATACTTTCGTCTTAAAAAAATCAACATGCGAAAACCATGGTAGGCGAGGAGGTTCTCACAGAATCTCGAAAACTTCGTTAGGTTGTCGGTCCATCTAGTGGGGTGCCACAGATTGTCCACCGGTGCGCGGTCGCCATTCCAGAATCTTCCCGCCCCAACGGCCATCGATTCTTTTTACTTCTTGTCCCGTCCACTGCCACTTTAAATTAAATTAAATTAAATGTGGACAACATCACATACATTGTTCTGATCCCAATTTGAATAACTATTCAAAGCATTCGTATTTTGGAAACCAGAAACAACGAAGGTACCACAAACACCCAGACCCGAGAAAATGTAGAAAAACACTTTTTTTCTACATTGACCCGCCCGGGAATCGAACCCGGGACCTCGGAGCAGCCGACACCTTGAAAACCGGTGTGTACGCCACTCCGCCACGGAGGTCGTCAAACTTTAGCTCCGCAATTGTTTGGTCAGTCGGGTCATCAAGCTGGACAATCACGCAGGGAAATACCAAGCATTCCTCTCCTAAATGTTCGCTGAGCGACCTTTTCATGAGGGAGCTGTAGGCAGCTGATTAAAAAATTAGCTAAATATCGGGTTTTGTCACAGATTATGTAATAGGCTAAGTTAAGTGGAGTCACAGAATCAGTACTAGTACTCCTTACAGAAGCTTGACTTTGCAATGGTATTCAAAGAAATGCCAACTCAATGTCGTCAACTGTATGGTGTAATTTAGTTTGCCTCAGTGTCAAGCACATTTTCGTTTAGACACCTACAGAAATCCATTGCAAGATAATTTCATTCTTATTACTCTGGAATATGATTCATAATACACTAAACCTATTCAGTGACGTTATATCATGCGGCGCGCTAGGGATGACTGCTATAAGAAGCTACTACTAGAATTAAACTAAGAATTAAATTTGGATCCCGATCACTATTTAAACAATTAAACACTGCACAGTATCTTTTTGCACGTTTTCTTTTTCTCTCCATTTCGGTAAAAGAACAAGTGAAAAACGGGCGCGTTCTTCACCGCTCGCTTGCGAAACTCAACTGTTTTAGCCCACCCTGGTGGGTCGCCGCGTGTAGGTACGTTTTTGGTACCGACACGCGAAGTTACACAGGCCTGGTGTAGTGCATTAATAAAGACCTTGATTCCTATGAATATAAAATCCTATCTCGAATGTAATATAAAACCTTAAGTATACCTAGGTAGGTACTATTGCTTCTAATGTACAAAGTACGAAGGAAAAGCTAAGGAAAAACTCAACAGAGCCTCACTATTTGTGACTTAACACACATTGACCCTCGTGATCTAGCTAAGTGCCTTGTCCTACACAAAGACCAGTATTACACCGTCTTGTATAATGCAAGGCAACGCAGACTATCAAACCTAATTAAGCCTGAGAATACTTACAGAAAAACTTATAACAGTCTTTTGTGAGTGTCGATCCACTAGAAATTGTAACTTATGCATAGAGTCAACTTTTCATACATTAAGAAATATACGCGCGTGGATTTAAGGTCTTCCTCTTTTCTTCGTCGGTTAAGGATTCAAAACCATTTTAAGTTACCATAGTCATCAAACTTGTAAAAAAATTGAGCTGGTTTAGCTTCTCTTGACCTAATTACGTAGTAATATGATAAATGTTAAGTGAACAATAGAATACGTACATTGATGATCTGTACTTATTATGCAGTTGTGCTATGTCAATAGACTATTAAAATAATCTTTTTAACAGTTTTTATGCTTAACTCATTAGTTAACATTACTCAGCTATGTCTGTGGCGTTGTTTTTATTTTCATAGTACATGTTTTCTGGAAAATTCCATTCAAACTGTTATTAAATTTTTACGACCTTATACAATGTAACTTTATGCCACTAAGGAAAAAAAAGAAAACAAAAGACATAATACAGTTATTAGATTGTTTCTTCTAAGTGACACACGGTAATAGAATAAATTAGCTTAGTGTTATTAATGCTTGTAACATTGTAAATAATTCTTTGTGGTTATGGTACTTCTAAGAAAATACATTAGAACAGATATATTCCGTTAGCCACATAAAAGGAATAAGTCTTTTAAACTTTTTTTTGGAATGTTTTTTCAGTATGACGACTAAACTACAGACATTTTTAATAACATTTTTATGCTTGTTTAAAGTTACTAAATATTGATACACAGAGTTTGATTTTATTAAATGATATACTTGATTACTATGTTTAAATAACTACAAATTACGTCCACGCGCTGGCGCTTACGATCGGCGATCGATGGATATCGATCCATATATGCCGAACTACTTAATTTTAAGCCATAATCATCTTTTTGGAGAGACATGTGTCCAACAGTGGACTAATTATAGGCTGTTGATGATGATGATATTTCTATATCACCTTTTCATGACGGTATAAGATGTAAGTAATTATTGTCTTGAATTTTTAGACACCAATAAGTATTTGTTACTTAGCTTTAGTAGAAGAATTAGGAATAATTTAACGGTAAAATTAAACATAATATAAATGAAAAACAAATGAAAATTGTGCAAAAATGCTATTTTCAAGCGAATAAAAAATATTGTTCGCAGTTCAATGCATATATTTTTTACGCATAAATTTTGCGAACTGTGGAACCTTCGTTGTTTCTGATTTCTACAGTACGAGTGCTTTAGACACCGTGCTTTTTAAACCACCTGGAAAACGAAGCCCCCGTTATTGGACCATTATGCATAAATCATGGGAGCTTTATTTATTTTTATATTTATACGTTGTTGTGAAATGAAGAGCCGGCTTTTGTTTATCCACAGACTTTACTCGATAAAACTTATTGTTCGAAATTACAATTTTACGTAAACTTATGGTAGGTACTATCGTTAGCTGCGGCGGCGCAGGCTCGCACGCGCACCCCGCTCAACGTCAAACTGTGTACTGGAGGAGGTGGCGGG
Source organism: Anania crocealis (assembly GCA_949315895.1). Taxonomy (NCBI): domain Eukaryota; kingdom Metazoa; phylum Arthropoda; class Insecta; order Lepidoptera; family Crambidae; genus Anania; species Anania crocealis. The sequence goes on from OX438856.1 coordinate 9,530,516, forward strand.
GGGGGGGGGGAGGCGTCGTTCGTGACAGGAGCGTCGAGACTCTGGTAGGGCTGGCGTAGGGGTGCGAGGGAGGCGAGGGGGCGACGTAAGGATCGACAGGCGCGCTATATATTAAAAATAATAAAAAAAAAATTGATTCAGACTTTTAATTTTATAACACGCTGTGACGCGCTCAGACATATTATTTTGCTGCAGCGGGGTCTCGGTTGACTGGACGTTACCCAGCTACATCTGTGTGCGTCCCAGCGTGTTTCAAAATAAATAGCTGAACCCAATGATATTTAAAAAGTAATAGATACGTCACATGCGCTCTCAATATGCGTCCCTAAAACGTCACAATTGTGACGTCTTTTCAAATCCATGAAAGAGAAAGTAGTTGTTCTTTTTACGAGTATGACAAGGACAAAATAAGAATTACGCATGTGTGCAGTTGTTCGCAAGCGGCACATATATTTCGATAGTTTTGTAAGGGCATAACCTATCTATACTTTTTAAATATCATTGGCTGAACCGATATTTAAAATTTTAGTAAAAAAATGTTTTGGTAAAAAAATTAGATTAACACTGCCAAGATATTATACATAATGGTTACATAACGTGGGCTTCGTTTTACAGGTGGTTCAAATTGAACGGTGTATAGTTACTTACATTAGGATCAGAAGAATGTATGTGATGTTGTCCACATTTATTTATTTTTAATATTTCGTCGTTTCAGAGGATTTTGGTTTTTTTAAAGAATTTCCCCGAGAAGCAGGAACAAAACCTAACCATAACCACAAATGTTAAATGTGTGTCAAACAAGCGACAACCGTTCAACATCATGCACCGACTTCTTCTTATCATGTGATTATCATTCAAGGATAATCTGGTGTCAGTTTTCCAAGCCGCCGAAACAGGCATCTGGCGTAATTTGTTCTTGCGATTTCCATCTTGCGACAGGAACCGGGACCAACGGCTTAACGTGCCTTTCGAAGCACGACCAGCCCTTCCAGACCCAAGCCAATTTAGGAAAAATCGTTTCCTAAATTGACCCTACCAAAAATCGAGACGCTTGCGTAGTAGGCGGAACGTCGAACCGGGTCGTCATGCACCGACTATACCGGCAAAATTAATAACTGATGGTTAGCTGGGCTGAGCGGAAAACCTGAACTCGGTCGAACGGAACAGAGGTTAATAGTGTCTTTGGACTTTGCTAACACATAATGACATTGTGTGGTAATAGCATGCAGTATAATCTTACATGTATAATTATACTGAGTCAAATTTTCATGATTACTATCATAACAGTAAATTGTTTTAGATTATCTCATCATCATCATTACCAGACTACTAACAGTCCACCGCTCCACCAGAAGGAAGAATTCATCATATTCGCTTCGCTTGGCAGGATTGGCGATCATAGTATAGTCCTCAGATCATATAAAGAAATAGATATGAAATGGGGGCGTGGCGCGTGCGAATCCAATATGGGCAAACGGAACTATTGCACACCGCGGCGAATTATTTAATGAAAACATCCATGTAACGATAATTGTATCGGCACAATATACATTGAAGGCCTAATACTAATTAGCTGTATTGTGAGTACTATGCGACTGCGCAATATATCTAGGTTTAATCAAAGCGTTCACTGCCCGCCTTGTGCGTCGCGACCACACTTTGTAGCGACACACTAATTTGCACACACCAAATGACGTCTTGTGTAAGCGAGTAAGTGGTAGCTGCTGTGATTGGGTCCATGTTTGTGTGCGCACCAATGAGCGTTGTAAATTGATATAGTGTGATCCTTACAGTGTTATTGTAGTTGTGTTGCACACATAAATAATTTGGAGACACGGGTTCGCTAAGGATTTACGAGTAATTTCATATCTCCTTCTTTATATGATCTGAGGTATGGCCTTTGGTGAAGAAAAGACGCTTCCATCCGTCTTCATCTGGCAGCCCTTATTTCTCAGATCATAATAAAGAAGGAGATAATATGAAATTACTCGTAAATCCTTAGCGAACCCGTTTCATATATATTTCTTTATATGATCTGAGGCTTATTTAGTCGTCTTCTAAGACACACATAGAAAGTTATTTCTTCCGTGATCATAGCAACTGCTTGCAACAATCCCGAAATATCGGAAGCCTATAAAAAACAAAGTACATGGTATAAACCCCGTATCAATTAACTCTCGTAATGTCTGAGTGGTTTAGTTAAAAGAGCAGAAGGTTAAGTAAAAAACCGATACGCGTCCAAATCTCCATCCATTTTTTTTTGCCGTTTGAAAAGGTCTTAGACTAAACTTCAAATGCAGGTCACAGTATAGTTGACCCGTTCCACATTGCGCCGCGATTTTCTTCTTAGAAATCCCGCTAGTTCAAATGTACGAGTAACAAAGAGGGCGCGTTATCGCACCGCTATGCGTCTTGAGGAGACAAGGCCGGTAATGTCTGCCGTATATCTCGCCGCTAGCATCGACTATTGCCACGAATATGCCATTTTCGTAGGATTTTTACACCAGTGCAAGCTAAGCGAGGCTTGTCTGAGCTAAAGATTTTCTGCTAGCTTGTTTTCTTTCCGAAAAAATATTTTTGGAACGAAGTTCCTTATTGCGCGTTGCGAAAGGGGGCTAGACGGAAAAAACCGTAACGACACTTTTTGAACGACACTTTCTGCTATAGAGGGAGAGAGAGAGAGAGAGAGAATTAAAAATAAAATAAAATTTTATTACAATTCTCTCACTAAAAAAACTTTGTTCCATCCGGGTGTACCTTGACACCTCTCAAGTTATTTATTATTAACCTATCTCAAAAGTCATAGATACATGCATACCAACAATGAAATAAAACAACATAAAAATAGGTCCACAGATTTTAAAATAATAAATTTTTCCATTTCTGTTTTGCTTTCTTTCAAGGATCAAATAAATCAAAATTTTATAGCAAAAATTAAATGAAAAAATGTATGAATATCCGCCGAAATTAATGGCTATATATAAACTAATCAGAAATTGAAGTCTAAATCAAAGAAAAAACTAATTATCTTTTATTGGTGATCGCTTCCAGTGTACCCAGAGTTTAACGGGAGCAATTGTTCTTACCTCACATTCAAGACGCCTTTTTAGGAGCTATTCGGAAAGATTGTCAATTGGACGTGTGAATATTCTTGCGACCGTAGATTTCAATCTTTAAAATTTCCCTCACGATATTGAACTATAATTTTCTATGTAGGAGTTTTATAAGTATTACCTTTGTCGCGTGGTGTCACGCAAAAGTAAGCACAGCAATTCTGGGTTCGTATATTTAGCGTTTTTTCTAAAATTTTGCTAAATTTGTTTTCTGGAGGTTTGAACACAGCGGAAAATCTTGCGAATTTTTTAGATTTTTGAAGGCTCATATCTTTTTTATTAATTAAAAAACATAGAACCATGCCAATAGTGGCCATAGATTTTTGTAATAAAAATTATTGCTCTACTGGCATTATCCAGGGAGGAAACAGGGTACTACGTTTGTATGGAAAAACGGCCCTTGTGTTTCCTCTTAACTATAAGAGTGATGCAGGGGTCGTTACACTTTAGTAGGCAGGCCACTACCGGCACGTTAAAATAATATGGCACCACCCCTTCTCTTCCTGTGGGTGTCCTAGGAGGTGACCAAAGCGGTACAGTCAGAAGAAGGGCAGTATCGTCTTCTCTCTACCATTAGCCAAACTGTAACCAACCCGCCCGCCAAGCGTGGCAATTATGGCAAAACCCTCGTTTTAGAGAAACTTATTACTGAATAATTTAACACTGTTCGTCGGTTCAATTATTTGTGAAAAAAATCATTCATATTTATGCAATAAAGTGTAAGTACATAAATATTTAAATTGTTCCAAAGATTCCGTGCCGTCCAAGACGGAATTCAGAAAAACCGGATGAGGAAGTTGGTTACATTTTCTTTTCAATTCCGCAACTGTCCGATGGAGGAGGAGGATTTTCAATGTATTCACCCGGGATGAGTCCGGAGTGCCCCGACAAATTGCTCGGTGTTAAACGCCTTTATAAAGTTTAGGTTTTTTTTATATATCATCTACTAGCACGTACTCTTCCGCGGTTTTCCCCACTGAGTTTTATCCCATGGAGTTTTGCTATGTCACAGAAATTATTACTGTGACTGGCTCCCAAATGCGGGTAGGTTACAAACCCGAGCGACGTTCGAAAATTCGAATCTTTTGTTGCCCGACCCGGAAATCGAACCCAGGACCCCGATATCTTAGCCTGGTATAACTACTAAACTAACGGGGCGTTATATAAAAAAAGTAAATTCCTGCATATTACGTGAAATGGTCATTTTGGTCCCAACATTATAGTAATATTTATTAATTAATAGGGAAAAAAAACAGAAATATGACCCTAAAAGTATCGATTATGATAAACATAAAAAATTTACATCAAGTAAATTGTATGTGCTATAAAACTGCCTGGACTCTATGACCCTATCTTAGGGCCTTTTATCGTCAAGCGGACCCCGCATGCGGGTGGCGCGCATTTCGAGTACATTGCTAGCTTTATTTGATGGATCACTCGTTACCATCTATCAAATATTAGTCCGGTCAAATTAGACATTTGAAGGTGCATAAAATCCCAACAAGCTGAAAATCAGTAAAATTGTTCAAAACATAATTATAAATAATATTTAAAAGTTCCCCATCATTCCGTGTATAAAAAAAAATTTTATTCAAGGTCAAAGGTCAAAAAATGAGTTTTTCAGAGAGATTTTCAGCAAAACGGTGAGTTTTATCATAAAAGTACCTTAGACAAAAATTGTAGATCATAAAATTATCTATAAAAAATGTATCAATACTTTTTTTCCTACGAGCCACCGTTTCTAAATACGTTCAATTATGTAGGTCAACATTTTGGTTGCAGAGTCCCTGTCGTATTTGATGGCTATGATGATTGCACGAAAAATATCAAAGCTGCAGAACAACGTCCTCGAACTTTAGCAACTTCATCTTCTGATATTTTACTTGATGAACTTATGATAGTTCCAACCAGACAACAGAAATTTCTTACAAATACTCACAACAAGTCTCGGTTCATTTCAATGTTGAAGGAAAAGTTTACTGATGAAAATATATTGGTAAAACAAGCTAATTACGATGCTGAAGTATTGATTATTGAAACAGCAATAGAGCAATTCAATTTGACAAATACAACTATTGTTGTTGGTAAAGATGTAGAGTTACTGCTCGAACGCCAACTGAAAAAACTATTTTTTTCTTAAAACCAGGGAAAGGTTTTTTTTTAACGAAACATGCATATCGATGCTTATCTATATAATACAGGTAGTTTTTTTAGGAGCTCCGTACAGAAAGAAGAAAACGGATGCCGTTGGTGATAACTTATTGTTAAGTTGAATTACTCTATTTAAAAACTTCAGCACATTAAAAATTTTAATGTATTTAAGATTACATAGTTTTTATTATGTCTGTCTGCTGTGTTGTTATCTATTCAACGAACTGACCATGCATTCAACTGTATAAAATGTCTTTGATTGTGTTGTCATTTGTTTATCAATACTCATACTTTTTGAAGCCTTTGTGTACGAAACATAAAAAAACTTTTCCTATTTTTTGTATTGGTCCTTTTCATTTCCAAATAAAACTTTCACGTTCATCACTTTATAGTCGCTAAGCCAAAAATAAAATTTTGTTGGTATAATGAGACCTTGTTACTATTTTGTGGAAACTGGCTAAAACATTTCACAATTATCAACTTTTCTCGTCAGGAAGCCGAAAACTAGTTAGTCCAACTAGTTTTTGAAGTGCTAACTCAACGGTGGAACATTGTTGATTGACAAAACACTGTTACCTGTTCAGAAGGAACGATTTTCTGCAATAAAGTTATATTTATGTTGGCACATTACCTACCACAACAAAGTTTTAAAGAGTATTACTAGTGGTAGTGTCTGTAGGACTCAGATATTTTCTTACAACCAAAACATATCACTATTACTAATATTTCTCTTTTATCCGTTGGTAAAGTAGATAGAGAGAGAAAGAAAGAGAGAGAGTATTAATGAAACACAAAATCCATCATTGAGACTGTACATTCGGGAGAAGTAAACAGAATTTCTTCTCTCGAATGAATCCGAGTTCGAGAGCCTTTTTGTATTAATCATTCGGATGTGCTGCGAAAAGGTTTGGTGTATTTCTCTGTTTTTACCGGTGGATAAAAGAGAAATACGGATGTCTGACTTTTCGCCGAAAATTGTTTGCCAGATTATCACTTGCCAACTAACGTTTCGCAGAATTTTATTTCGCTATATATTATATATAATTTGGCACGGTAATAACTGTCCATCGCGGGGCATCCTGACGCGGGGTTGGTCAATAGTAGATTGGAGATGCTGATGCCCGCCTTCGTCTTTCAGTACCTTCCATATTTACAGGATGAGAAGGAGCGGTGCTATTCCAATTTAGGCCGACTCTAGTATTATGTAGACCTGGACTCCTAAATCGAAGGATTCAATTAAAATCCTGCAATACGTAAATGAATGTTAACAAGATAATTTTAACTAAGTTAAATAACCTAATACCACAGTTAATGTATGTTTATTCATTTACCATATAGAAAACAGTCAACAATATTAACAAATAATAGTACTACAACCGTTGTTTAGTTTACCTACGGCTTTGCTAATTAGTGTGATTGTTGTGGGAATGCTAGTATTTTGGTGTAATGCTAGCTTTATTGTTTTTTATAGTTCCTTCTTTATTTTTAAAGAAAACAATCTGCACAAGTACCTAATGATTAATATAATATGAAAAACCTTTGAAAAACGTCATAAGGTTGGCAAAGCGAGAATATGAAATTTCTAACTTCAAAATCACGAGTCAAATTTAAATATGCTGATATTAAAATTACATAAAATACAACTTACTTATTATCAATGTTTTTTACTTATCTACTAATGAATATGAACAACTTTGCCTTGGGGTCGTTTGTGAAAAAAGTAAAAAAATGAAATGCTCCACACAAACAGACACTTCTAATAAGGTTACCTATTAACTACACCAAACTTATTTACTCATTTAAAATGAATTCTCAATTCGTAAGCGCAATTGTGTAACTCAGTGAGGGATGATTCCTGGGAACATTGTAAAGCCTCTCAAGAGAGAGATCGGAACAGTCTTAGCCGATCCGCTCCAGTGAGCTCATTAACACTGTCTTGTGCTTGACTTCAGCTGAGCCATTCACTTCAACACATTTATTTATTTATTTTAACTAGATTGTATCAAGAATTTAGTCGGTTATTTTTACGTAAAAAGGTATGATACTCGTATATTGAATTTCTTTTATGTAGTAGTAGTAGTGGTAGTTTTTGAAATTTATTTAACAAGCTTTGACCCTTACCTACTTACCCAATCGAACAAAAAACTATCATCAAAATTACATCCGACAAAAAGTCATGTGTAGTCATTAAAAAAAACTAGTTGAATTGAGAATCTATTCTTATTATAATAACAAATTAGATTCGATTTTTTTACTTTTAAAAATATAATACTTTTTTTCTTTAAAAAAACTATCTGGTCTGGCTATAACTGGCCACACGTCACGTTCAGGCTATTCAGGGACCGAGCAAAGGCGTCGCAACACGGAACCGATTTGCTGTAGATACTTTGTTCCTTTTTCGAAATCCTAGGTAGTACCTATTATTTATTCTTGTATTACTTTATAGAAATAGTAGCAATTCTGTGATATAGGTTTGAGTAAGATCCGTTTAGGTGTGGTCGTCAATAGTGCCTCAGGTAGGTTTGAGAGCAGTCGGTAACCATGTTTTTTTTGCGATTATCAAAGGTCGTCTCCCTCTCTTCAAAGTATTTTTAAGTCAATAAGGTACTTGTTACGTACTTTAATCTTAACAGGTGTCAAACAAAGGGGAATAAATTATTTCATATGCATGATATGGGATCTTTTTAAATAAAAATTTTAGGAATATGTGAGTGCGTTTTTTTATAATAACAATTAATGGTGTTAATTGCTATTAACTTAAATAAAAAATTCCCACCTAAGGTAGTCGAATTTTTAAATCAAGGAATGGTATTTTCTATACGCACTTATTCCGTGTTTTTTACTTTTGTAACAGTATTACTCGATTACAATGGAAATGCGTTATTAAAAGAGCGTCATTTTAAATATTGTCATTTTCCAAAACTAAATTGAAAAACGCATTTCTATTTTACAACTTTTTAGCTGGTTTATTTTCAATCATCTAGTATTATTTAGGTGTTTAAAAATATTTAGTTTGCATTTTGTAATACGGCTTTTTAGCTTCATTTAGTTTCTGATGTAAATGTATTTTTGCTGATTCAGCATCTATATCTGACATATCTTCAAATAACAGACCACGTCAATACTTCAGCCTCTTCAGCGATAAGCCCGCCCTATAGTAGCTTGAAATATATTTTCTTTACTTATTTTGTTTCCAATATTGTGTTGTGTATATTTTCCAATATCAACGCCGTATTTTGTGGCTAGAGCAGTTATTTTCCATTAAAAATAAATTGTTAAAGCCTGTTAGCAGCGTTCGAGTTCCAAACGGATTAATTGAAGTAACTTGTTATAACTGGCTAGAAAACAAACGCTGTTTCAAAAAAGTTAAATTTTTTTTTTAGAACTTCTATAATTGTGTCTTTACTCTGCAACACTTGTAGCATTAATTTAATTGTCCTGTAGTCAGTTTTAGAAGAGTGATTTTACAGCCACAATCTGTGAGTGTGAGAATCACTTTAAAGCTAAACGTTTCAATCGAATTCCTATAAAAATAAATTCAAAACATTGTTTTAAGTCTAATGGTTTCCTACGAATTGGTAAAATAATGAGAGTTACTGGTTTCACTATGGAATATGAAAATCTTACAAAGGTCTTATTTTAAAAATATAAAGATATTCCAGTGTTTCCCTAACCATCTTTTGCTTGACTATATAATCTCGTAGTACAGTCTCGTAGTATTCATTAACCAAACTTCTTCAAAATGACTTGACCGACTTTAATAGATAATAGCTAGTAATATATGAAAACAAATGTTAGATTTATTTGGTTTTTGCCATTCCTTTTTTCTCCTAACATCCAGAACCTTGCAAACGAGATGTCTTTAGAAAATTTGTAGCCAAGACAGATGACGAGGCGCCTCCTGTGACCATTTGTCATATAAATAGATACTTCGGTCGTCTCCTCCTTCCATCAATCGTCGACGTGATCTAAATGTAAAGATCGAGATAAATAGAGGTGTATAAATGCTGGCACTTAAAGCCACTTCACATTTTAGACGAGTTTGGTAGAATTTGCTACAAGTTGCCGTTTTGGGCAAATAATATAATTGATGGTACAGGCGACAAGGCATCCGGCTATCTACTTGGGTACTTTATTCAGTTGTATTAGGTGCGATTTTGCAACAAAAATAAATAAGAAAGCTGAAAATTAATCTTCCTAAATGTAAAGAAAAGTACGTATACAGGATGAAATTTTAACCACTTTCCAAAATGTTTGCAGGCTTTTAGTATCGTATTTAGAGCCTATTTATGAAGTAAAAAATGTAAATCAAGTTGTCGCCCAAAAATATTTTTCGGGATATAGTTTTCAATTTTTACGGTCCTAGACCTGTTAAGGTATAAAGGGAAAATAAAAAACTTATAAATAGTATCGTAATTAATGAATGAGATGCGCAACGCGTAAAAAAAGTGTTGCTAGGCGGTTTTAGATTTTTTGCGGACATTTTCTAAGTGCTTTATCTTGACATTTTTGTACTGGGATATACCAAAAGAAAAAATACGTCATTTGTTTTTTGTTTCGTAGATTGATGTATTAAAATTTGGAAGATGGTTTAAATTTAAACAAATAAAGAACAAAATCATCCATAATATACGGGTATTATGGATGATTTTGTTCTTTATTTGTTCTAATCCCCTGCATTTAGAATAAAATTTGTGTAATTGGTCCTTCAGTGTAAAAATTTTGGAAAACAGACAGTCATAGCCTAGATAAACACTAGGTAGAATAGTAGTAGTAGGGCGCAGAATTTTAACGGAAAAAGGGACGAAAATATCAAAATATATTTTTTTGGTCTGATAAATGAGGCAAGCGTCAATTCAATATTTATTTTTATATCTATATATATAAATGTTATGTTGGTTTGTGTACGCTTCAAAAACTCAAAAAGTTCTGCCCCGATCGAGCTGAAGTTTTAGCATGATATATAATCCGCATCAAGGATTGTTTTTATCTATTTATCCGCGATCGCGAAAAAAAAAAACCATAAAAAAAACAAAAACCATTCAACCAGAATGTGCCACAGCGAAGCGTGGCAGGGAACAGCTAGTATAAAATATTTTAGACACAATAATAAGTATGTATGTGTTTAACTTAGAGCATAGCAAAACTACTGAGGTTTTTATTTTACTGTACTTAGGTAAGTACTAAAGTTTACGTCAGTCAATATTAATAAAATTTTAAAGTTATACAAAGATCAGTTGGCAGGAAATGGAAACGTTTGGACATCAAATCTCTCCTAAAGCAATAAAAAAACATAGCAAAAAATTGTTATTACAAATAACACTCTCAATAGCTGACGTCAGAGTGTCCACATCAAATAAGTTGAAAAGTTCGAATTGAATGGCCAGAGAAATAACACGAACAAGCACCTACTTATGGCAACAGTCAAGGGTAATCTTTTCAGAGTTTTTCTGCGAGTGACCAAGTTCCATGTGAAAGAAGTGACGTTGTACTCGTTAAGGAAAATCTCGCTTTATACCTTGCCCCCTGCCGTTACATCCTCCAGTGAATACTGTAATAGGTAAGAAAAAAATAGATACACAATCAGTGACAGGAAAACGTCATTACCAAAATAAGCACCTACAGACAGAACTTTTGGGATTTTTTTATTTTTTTTATAAATAATGGGTTTGCTCTTGACTACATACTTAACTATACGGTTAAGAAGAAGCCTAAGTTAGAGCTAAAGAGAGGTACTGGTTCTCCCACACACCAGCGGAACACAAAAAAACTGTTTAGCGCTGGACTCCGGCAGGAGGGTGGTAGCATCCAGGCAGCCTCTCACGATTTACGAAGCCTACCACCGCAGAGGGATCTGTTAGCCGTCATCATTGGTTAGAAAACCAAAGATGCCGTTGCCCAGGGTTGACCACTAGGAGGTAGATCCCACCACCCCACAAAATGTTTATTCAACTTAAGATAAGATAATATTAATTCACAAATCACAAGACCTGCTTACTTTTAATTGTGGACTAGTGTCAGCGTTTTCCATTAATCGGGTCGCGACCCGGTACCGGGCCATCAAAATAAAATACCGGGTTGCAACACGCCTTGTTTAAAAAATAATACCTATTTATCTATCGACTCATCGTATATTCTATACTTGCGGCATTTTACACGAATTTGAATAATTAGTAAAAAATAAATAAGCAGCAGCTCCACACTGCCCACAATTTTTTTATGACTAAATAGGTAGGTAATACCAGAATATATAAGAGTTAGTTATTTCGAGATTTCTACCATGTACCTTGTAATAACTAACTCTTACGATAGTGACCATGAAAGTTTAAAACAGTATACCAAAATATATAGCCTGAATAAATTAAAAAAATCTATCAATAAAAGTCTATATATTTTACTTAATGAAACCAGCTTGGATTTAAAAGTATTATGTGGGGCACAGAGGGCAGTGTGAAAATTAACGTGCGATAGCAGAATGTTTGAGAAACACTGCACTAGTTGTCCGTCTCGGCTTTGCACGGGTTTAACAATGAAGATAATGCAAGCAAATGGTCTGCTTCTGATCATATTTACCATTCACACGTTTTTCATGTGGATATTTTGATAAAACAGTCTTTTTTCATACAGTTGTCAAACATTATCTCCTCACCATAGAAACTTAACAAAAAATAATTACCTATACAATTTGGTTTAGTCGGTCGAAAGTTACGCACGCACTGGTAGAGATCGCTGCAAGCGATAAGATCGCCTTAATTGTACAATTCTAGGTGTGTTATTTTTCAATTTTATTGTGTGCAATAAAGAGTACCTATCTGTCTATCTATCTATCTATACATTTCAGTGATCCATTATATTTATGTAGAATATATAGATAATAATCTCTAATAAACATGGATATAGTATAAAAACTAGAAACATTGAAAAAAAATCCTGGAATAAAAACTTTTCATATCCTTTTTCGGGATTCAAACAAATTAATTCCGAATTTCATATAAATTGGTTCAACGGTTTAAGAGTAGGTAACAGACTGACAAATCTACTTTCGCAATCATAACATTTGTATGGATATGCTTTGAAAGTTTAATACGAATATCTACGTTTTTAGTGACACTTTTAGAATTAAAACTGTGTGTTTAATATAAATGGCTCTGCATCGAAGCGTATTTTTATCATAAAACCAAACGTTTCATAATTTTTAAAATACTTGATTTATTTTATGAGTTATTCGCTTTTAACGTTAACTGTACAGTAGCTCATCTACGTGCCACAAAGTTTACAATTATTGATATTGATCTTCAGCTATTCGAGTTTAAGTTGAAAATCAATTGGGGAATTTAACATACAAATATACTTGTTTGTGTGTTGTAGACTTTATTGCGTATCTACGGAAATTTTTAAACAATCAATAAAAGTTGAAAGCAATAAAGGTTTTATTATGAAACATCAATCGTGAAGTTATAGTTCAAAAATATCCTTTTATACCATTGGATTTTTCACGTTAATACTCACTAATATTGTGTCTATCTGTTACGCTTTACTTTAAACTGCTGTAACTATTTTAATGAAATGTCGTAAAATGATAGACTAGACCTTAAGAAAGGAAGGCCCCCAAATTAGCTAACCATACCGTATCACAATCGTAATTGAATAGCAGGTTTTTGACAGATGGGCCAAATGTCAAAATCGCACAATTCAATCACGATTGAACTGCAATTGAAATAGCTGAATAAGAGCCATGGGCTTATTTGTGTCCTACTGCTGGGCACAGACTTTCACCCGCATGATAATATAAAGTGTCGTTCAAGTGGGCAGAACCTATAGTAAGACAAAATTCCTTTTATTCATCGTAAAAGAAGAGGATGTAGGTACGATCACTCTTAATTTTAAATTGATGGTATAAAAATTCAGGTAGGCTATATTTTTAAACTAGCCCTGTTCAAATTTGGGAAGATCATCATTATCAGCCAATATCAGTGTCCACTGCTGGACACACGCCTCCCCAAAAGTAGGATATTGATTCTATATTGACATGCCTTGCAGGCGTGTTGCCGATCGCAGTACGATCAATAGCGGAGAAAAGACGATGCTGCTTGTTTTCTTCTGGCATTAGGTACGCCTTTAGTCGCTTTTAAACACTCGTACCAAGAGAAAGGTGGTATTGTTTTAAGTGCTATCACTACACTACACATTGGATAGAAAATATTACCTTTATATTAATAAAAATTTCCCTTATAATTATAATAATCAAATACGGATAGTGGGACAAAAAAAAACTTTTTATGAATGAAGCCGATTATTGCGTATGGAATAATCTACTAATATAATATTTGCCATGTGCTGACAAATGAACTTATACTTAACCTACTTATTTTTTAATTTCCAAAAGTCTAATTTTTCTCAAAAAGTTTTTATATTTTATGAAAAATAATCTATTTATTATACTCAAATTAGTATCATACTCTTCAATACTGAATTGGAACGGACGTAATTTCAGGAATCCGTTTTTCTAATTTTCAAAATGAAATTTCTTATGTTCGTAGTAAATTATAAGTTATTCGCAAATTTTTATGGCGTCAGAGAATCTGAAATTTTAAATCGCCTTTCTTTTTACGACTGAACCAGTCCGAGAGTTCGGAAACTGTCTTAAACCTCCATATAAATAAGGTGTCCTATAAAATTGTAAAATAGTTCTGAATATGAGACTATCCCACGGAAACCATACTTTTTCCCGGGATAATAGTTAGCCTTATTGCTATTTCAGCATATGAGCTATTTACGTTTAGGTATGTATATATTAATATTATATATGTATTTAGTACCTATATATAATAGTTGTCTAGTTATTAGTGTTTAGTTTATATGTAAGTATATGAACTTTTTGTGGTTTAATCTTTTTTATTGATAATTGTATTTTATATCTACTTTTTTTTATCGCACCGCTTACTAAACATTTCCGTTTAGCCCGATGGTAGACTAGCAGACAATGCCTCGTGGCATTAAGTCCATCTTTTGTACAATAACTGTTAGTTTGTGCAATAAAGCTTAAATAAATAAATGATCTATATATAATATGTTTAAAATTTCAGCTCAATCCGTTTTGAGACTGTTTTAGTATTGCGGGTATAATTTAAAAATAATTAGAGTTAGAGTAAGCAAAGCAAGCCCCACCTTATACATTCGAAAAAAAAAAGTCTTCAAGGAATTTTATTTTCGTCTAGTTTAGATTCATTCAGCAGTTCCGTTTCGTTTAGCAGTTCAAGCGGGATTATTGAGTAACAAACAGATTCGAAGTTCACGATATTTTTGCCCTTCATAATTTACCGCATTCGAATTTAGAACTCACAGAAAAGTTTTTAATATCAAATCTAGAACCGATTTTCCGCAGACAAAACTATCCAGTTTTACAAAAAGAATATATAAATAGACTGTGCTAAAAATATTCCTTTGCGCGTCGACTCTAGCGAAGAGAAGACGAAACGCAAAAACGCGCGGAGATGGAAATTGGTGTAATTTGTTACGGCCGCTCGGGGCAATTTCCTTGGTCGCTGTAATATTGCTTCTGCAGCTCACGCCACTTGCCGCAAGCCAATGTTTTGCAATAACCGAAACAGTTTCATGCTAAAGAAAAATAATGCCATAAGTTACTTACTTACTTACTATTCGTATACTTACGTGGAAAATGGCATAACGAGCGAGCATCATGTTGAAAATGAAGTTGTCATTACGTCAACATGAAACTTTTTACATGAGAACAAAATCATTATTATTCTTCGCCTAATAATGTCTTATTTTGTATGATTTTCGAACATACTCATTTCTTTAATTATTTTCCTTATATGAAAATATATGAAAAATTCCTTTTGGGGATTTGTAGAATCGATAGACAATCTAAATTGGCTATTAAACATAATTACTAACCCTATTAGTTTGAATATCGAGGCCGTAAACTACTGGCCTTATTTAAAACGGCAGACGTTTAAAAATCGATTTAGGAAAAATAAATGTCAACGGTTTTCCTTTGTAATATTTAAAATTGTTTGGCGCCAGTAACCGTTATATTTTATAAACATTAAAACCTAGACAATAATAACAAAATAAACCTTATAATCATAATTATCATTGACCGGGTGCCCTTCGGTTCGCCTAAAATTTAAAGTCCTATTTTCATTTGGCCGAACCGTATTGGCCTAAACTTATAACGTATAATTATTGTCTAGTCTAACAGTTGTTTTCGCACTATTATAGATTGGTCTAAAAATTGAAAACCCTAATTTCAGTGTGTCTAATATCGAAAGCACTAAAATGTATTAGCATCATTTTTTGACATTACGCTTTATTTTTTTAAACAGAAAAGTTTAAGAAACGAATCGCTCACAAACCGACCCCAAGCAGTCTTGTCTGCCCTACCCCTAGAGTGTAATTCAAAAGCGCGTAGGCGCGGAGGGGCGAGGCGGCCCGCGGGCTGAGGAGCAGGAGGCTGTAAGCGAGGCGCCGCGGCTGAGGCTGGCCGGCGCAGCCGGCCAGAAAGCCGAAGCTGCGGTGGTGAGCGTAAGCCATCTGCGACGATAAGCACGCGTGGGACCGCCGGAGCCCTGCAGCGCCGAAGCCGTCACGGAAGTCTGATTGTTTGGATGCATGCATGATTGCTTGTTTGCATGCATGTCTGCTTGATTGCATGCATGATTGCTTGTTTGCATGCATGATTGCTTGTTTGCATACATGCTTGCTTGCTTGCTTGCATGCATGCTTACTTCTTTGCATGCATGCATGCTTGTTTGCATGCATTCATGCTTGCTTGCTTGTTTGCTTGCATGCATGCTTACTTCTTTGCAAGCATGCATGCATGCTGATAAAGTTTTTAACTTTCTGCGAATAAAAAATTGGAACTGCAAAAGTGTAGGTGTTATGATATATTCGGCGAAATTATAATACGGCGATATAAAGTTAAGCGTAGTAAAAATAGGCTAAACACGTTTAGGAATAGTAAAAATGTGCGAAAAAATTTTAGGCTAATAGTTTGTGCGCCAATGACAATTAGGAGTACAAATAATTAGGCATCCCGATATATACCCTCATTGACCACTTAACATAAAGAAGAACCGATGATCGACGATCGTAGGGGGTAGGCCTCCAAGCGATGGACAGAACAGACAGCCACATAAAAAGCCTTATTTGGCAGGTTTTTTCCTAAATTAGATCATAACTATACAGATACCTTGTAGTGGTCCTGTGTCTTAAGTTTTTTAGGTTATACGAGAGATTGCTTTTAGCGATAAGGACGCCCAAATTGTACAAATCGACGATAATTTATCTGTTTTTTCTTTTTAGTTTTCTCGAATCTATTTTCTCTAAATAGTCTGAGATTGATGTATTGTTTCCCTGTAATTTTGTTTCCTCAAAGGTTTAATTTGTGAAATAGTCGTCATATCGAAAATATGTATAAATAACATAATCATTAAGTAGGTATACTTAAGGACTTACCGTTAAATGTTGAATTATGTTTCGATAAATTGTTCAATGGATAAAATGACAGTAACATTCAACGTGAATACGATAAACTGTTAGTCTGGTAACCGTAACAGTTTTTAAACAGTTTTTGTACGAAAAGTTATCCAATGGTACGAGAGTATTACTAAATATTCGGTAAATCAAGAAAAAAAATTGAAAATCGCGTAAATAGTAGTTTTCTGTGTAAATAAATCTGTTTTGATAGAGCCTTTATCTATCTATTGACATATGGCCCTTGCTTTGAGACTATAGTACCGGTTGGTGTGTTGCCAGGCCCATTTATTTTATTTCATTATCTTCTTAGCAATCATTCAAGAAACTTCGGCAATAATACAACAAAGTGTGGAAGGATCGTAATCCGCGAAATAATTAATATAACAATTACCATAAATCATTAGCCGAGGAATAATTTGAGCGCCACTAATTAACCTTTTTCGAGTTTGAAATGAATTTAATTATTTCCTTCGAATTTGTTGGAGCTCCGAACGAAATGGGATTATGCTTAACATGTTGAAATTACTGAATTGGTTTTTGTGGTTTTAATTTTAATGGCACTTGCGGTTGTTTGACTGATGAAAGGAGGTTCTCAATTCAGCATGTAGGTAGCCGTTGCTTAACGTGCCTTCCAGTTTCTGCCGTAAACGTTAAGCCGTTGCTTAACGTGCCTTCCAGTTTCTGCCGTAAGATGGAATTCGTGAAAACAAGTGTAGCAGGCGTCTTTGAAAACCCTGACAACGGACTATTTTTTAAAGAAGGACGTCATATAATAAGATATTTATTAGTATGTAGCACAAAGTCACCTAAGCACAAACACAGACCCTTTGCAGGTTTAATTTTGGAAAACATTGCCTTCTGAATTGACCCGACCGGAAATCGAACAAAGACCCTAGTGGGCGGACCACAGCTTGGTCATGATGATGACGATGAACAAAACCGTAAAGAATAACCTCTTCCGGGGTTCAAAACCGCGTTCTTACTAACTACCACCAAACCAAGACCGTAATTTATTAGATTTATTATAGATGGGTTTAGCTAGCTTCATTTGTAGTTAGCATAGTGTAACCAGTGCTGTTTACTACCGGATATCAGGTAACTAGTTGGAACTCAGCTACGACTAGCCATAAGGATAAATAATTCCCAGCAATTACTGCAGCTGGCTAAAATGATACCTATTTGCATGTAGGTATTACTTTATACTATAGAAACGATTAAAATGCAGCCGGTTAATACAATTGTAATTATCTAAATGAGATGGATGAGTCTACTAAGAATTATTTGTTATCTACTGTGGGCTGTTCAGAGTTTCCCCGGGTTGGAGATTATTATTTTAGATTTTTACTATCAGTCCACTGGACATCATCATTATCATCATTTAAGCCATACGACGTCACCAAATGCTGGCCAAAGGCCTCCCCAAGGATCTCCATATCAATAGGTCCGCATCCTGCGGCTTTTCGCAAACTTTTTTTTTATTGTTATAAAATCCACATCAAACTTCATCAGTTCGTCGGTCTACCTGGTGAAGGGCCTACCCACAGATCGTCCTTTCCGCCCTAACGGCCACCCGTTCATCTTACTATGTGTCCCAACTACAGCCACTTCAGTTTCGCAATTCATCGAGCGATGTCTGTTATCTAAGTTCTCCTACGGATTTCCTCATTTCTGATTCTATTTGAAAAGAAATGACAATCAGTGGTCTCTCAACTGCCCGTAAGCATTCTTATGATACTCATATTAAGCGATAACGCTTCATCATCACTGTGTATATAGTATTAAAATGTAAGCTACATCTAATTCAATGTGAATTGTACTACTCTATAATCATACAATCTACATCGTAATTGGTTTTTTAATAAAGTCACTAAAGCAGGATATATTTTAAAAAAGATAAGCCATATTTAAGGAGCTGTTTCGCAGTTTTCTTTCGCAAAGCGATAACACCAGAGCAGTTATATGCAAACGTCCGCCGATAAAGCTTATACCAAACTGAATGCGAAACGAGCGCGTCCTGAATATATTTAGTACAGCTTATATCTGAAGTACATTAAAGTTGATATTCAGTAATATAATACCACTATAATCTCTGTACATATCTCTATAGAAACCTATAAAAGAAAATCGAACATAGTGAGTTAGAGCAACATAAATAAGCCAAAATGATAGCCAAATAGCAGTTGAAACTTTTATTCAATGAACTGTTTAAAAGGAACAACTTGACGATTTTTAGAATTCTTGTATCTCCGCGCATGAACCAAAACTACTTGATTTAATTGCAGTTTTGTCACTGAATAGTTGCTAGAATTTAAATTGAAAATACAGGCATCATTCTGATTCTAAATCGCGTTCACGCGTACTATGACGTGATCAAAAATTGTTAATAATAAATGTGTACACACATCACATCAATAATACCATATTAAAACGAAGCAGATATGTTATAAACGCACGTTGTGAAGACTCAAATACGTCATAATTAGTATCTTTTGTACTCTTTTAATATTCGAAGGTTTTGTACATCGAGCGCAATCACGAGCCTTAATCATTAGAAATTGTCTCTTTCATTTGTGATTGTGTGCTATTTCGCATCTTTTGTTCTGCTTATCAGTGAAACTTGTCAATGTGTGCAGTTTTAGATTGCTCGGAACAGATGCCTTACTCTGCAACACGAAGCTCGTATTCACGGATATATCTGTCTCTTTCGGATACTTTAAGACATCGGTATGAGTGATAGGGACAGATGGATTCGAATATACGGACATTGTGTTGCGGAGTAAAGCCACAGATTCAATACATTGTTCTAATCCAAGTAGGATTCTATGGGATCGAAAATAATGAAGTTTGCAAAACAAACACCCCAGCATGTAGTAGTAGCCAATCGTTTGAGTCAGCGTTAAACGATTAATCAATGAAATTTTAATATGCCATTGAAAAGAGTTAAAATGTATTAATTATTATATTTATATATTTGCCGTTCCTAGGTTTCGCCAAAATCCTTTTAAGAGCATACATAACTGACATTAATGGGCAATTGATCATTTCGGTATATGTGCCTGTACGAAAGGGATTTTATTATACCTACGTAGTGTACTACTCGTTTATCTACTAAGACTTTTTTTCATATAAGTAATAGCTTTAAAATCTGCATTGTAAAACTTGTATGTAATCTGCATTCTAGCAAATAAATGATTGAATTTGAATTTCAATATAAATTTATTAGCTTTGCACTGTTGCACAGCCTTAAGTGAGCTCAGTGTGACTCTGGCTTTAACCTGAGCCCGTATTCACAACGAAACGCTAGTTTCCCTCGGAATAGATACGAGAAGCGGCAATATGAAAAATAAATGTCTATGAGAATCAGAGCTGGAGTAGCCTCACGTCCGCGGGATATATCCGTCGCATTTGCAGCCGCGAAACTGCCAAATTGCATATCGATGCACCGGTCTTGTTCTACAACGCTATAGAACAATCTAGAAGGACTCTAGAATTCCTTCGAGTGCCATAATACTGTTAGTACCTACTGTTAGATTCACGAAATATGGATCTGATGGTGCGGAGTTTGTTAATAGGTATTTGATTTGTTCTAGGTAGATGAGACTGAAATGAACTACAAATGAAATAGATGAAGCATAAGTATTAAGGTGGCTGATAAGAAATAAATATGCCTAGGTACTGTCTTTTTCAAGTTTTTGTTTTTAATGTCTCATGAGATTTCTATAATGAAGACAAGAATCACACAGTTTAAAATTTATTTCTCCTCAAAAGAATGGAACTTGGAGTCGTATCATACGATTATCGTAAAACATTTTAGTCACTGGGCAGAGTCAAGAACCGTGACCAATCATATTGCGTGAAGTTAGGAAAAGTTGGTGCCTAGCTAGGTTCAGCTCGGTTGCCAGAGCGATTACACAACAGTGAGTCAAGAAAGTAATGCATCACTTTCTAGAATTTTCACTGTGCAAGTAGTATTACTTTCATTGATATATCACGCGTTTATTGTAATTGTAATCTGAATAACGGTGAGGATTCGGTTGGTTTACTTATGTATACTTTCTGTATAGACATGGTGGATGTTGTAGTCGTGCATTGGAAGGCACTTTTTGTGCCCTGTTTTTGTGACGTCATGGTATTAATAATAATAACTTAATTAATTAATGTAGACAACATCACATACATTGTCCTGGTCCCAAAGTAACTATTTAAGACCCTCGTATTGTGAAAATCGGAAACAACGAAGGTAACACTTTTGGACAACATTACCCCCTGCAGGGATCAAACCCTGGACCTCGGGGCAGGCGACAACTTGAAAAGCGGTGTGTACGCCATTCCGCCACGGAGATCGTCAATAAATCTTCAACATTTCTTTTTGTTTCCTATTTGATGACGTTGAAATACAATCGTTTAATAACATACGACTTAGCATCCTTTAGGTTGAGAGGCTTAGAAAGTAATCTGCCTTACCGCAAAAAGAGTACCCTTAACATTGGTTATAAAGTCGGAATGACTGCCTTCTACGTAAGGATTCCGGGTTCGATTCCCGGTCGGGTAAAAATTTACTTGGGGCTGGAATAACAGAAGGCGTGGTTAAAGTCGTGCATCGGATTGCACGTTGAGCCGTTGTTCCCTTTTTTCTTAGATATTATTTCGAAGCTTTTATCGTAAAATATGTCAAAATTGAAAAATTCTGATACTAGATTATTCTTGAAAAATAATCACACGAGAAAACAGATTAATGTACACTTTATTTGATATTTTAGCAACTTAAATGCAATTATAATATCAGTATTTGAACTTGAAAAAATTATGTTTTGAAAAACTCGAAATATAATTTTTCAAGTTTAAATACTTAGAATGAAATGTATATGTATAGGTTTTTTAAACAAAATAAGCTTGTTTATCTTCCAAGTATCAATCTCGAAACATCGACTTGAACTGGTGACAGTTGCGACAAAAGATAAGAATATGCAAGCGCAAATGTGAGGACTGTTGCATAATGAGGTCGGTCCCATTGTGATTCCGGATTTTCCACTGCCCCCTACTGTCTGGGTTCTTCGCTAACAGTCACGTGACTTATCTACAATCTTGAACTCCATCGCAACGCAACACAAAGCCGTACAGAGTTATGCTTTCAACACATTGTCGTAGGATGTTAGAAAACAAAAGATTATCAGAAAAGTATTTATATACGACAAGTATTTCTTGCTATTGGTAAATGGTTCATTCTTTGGTAAATATCAAGCAGAATTTGCAGATTAACATTTTATTTACTCTGGAAAACTAAAATGTATGTCAATGTTTACATAATTAAACTTAGATTATGACAAAAAATAGGAAAGTAA
Organism: Anania crocealis; assembly: GCA_949315895.1. Classification (NCBI taxonomy): domain Eukaryota; kingdom Metazoa; phylum Arthropoda; class Insecta; order Lepidoptera; family Crambidae; genus Anania; species Anania crocealis. The sequence goes on from OX438856.1 coordinate 9,552,624, forward strand.
TTATCGTAATTATTTATTGAAGTTTCAGACAAAACATAACCCAAACATAAATAGTTGTTTTTACGGTTTTTGTTGCCTGAAATTTTTTATCGAAACGATTCTTGCATATCAAACATTGAACCTTTCTTAAGTGTTGTCTATTTTAATATAAATAAATAAACTCCTTAACATCTTCTTCTGTACCTACGTTTTTTTCACTCAATACCCTCTAAATTTTGTGTGGATAGTTTAATTGGTTCCTGGATGGTTTGAAAACATAGCAATCTGTTATTCGCTAGGATATGCCTAAGTTACGTCATATAGGACATAACGTAATCACGCACGAGTCTGTTTGAGGCTTCTTTTGTCTTAGCTTTTAGAACGCTTTTACTTTCTCTTTCGAAATCCTACATCAAACGTAGTTCATCTACTTTAGTAAATCAGTTTTTGTGTAGTACACAAGGTCGGGTTAATTTAAGAAACAATATTTTCTAAATTATCTTGGCCCTAAAAAGGTGTTTTACTACGTCGTGGATTGGTAGGCTTGTTAAACCGTTGGTTATATCTTTTGTCACAAGATAGAAGTCGATAAAGTAAAGACTTAAACTATTTATTGTTTAAAGTAAAAAAAGTAAAAGTAACAGCATATAATCATCCCACTGCAGGGAAAAGGCCTCCATCATTGAATTTAAGTTACCACTGCAATGATGGGAACTGGCATAATCACCACGCTTGCCAAATGCGGGTTGGTGATCACAAACCCGAGCAACGTTCGAAAATACGAAACTTTTTGTTGCCCGACCCGGGGATCGAACCTGGGACCCCGAGATCTTGGCCCGGTATTTAAACCACTAGACCAACGGGGCGTTGTTTAAAGTACCAAATCATTAAAAGAGATGATTCTTCCGTGAGCATGGCGCTTGCAACAGTGCCGAATTATCGGAAACTCATTAAAACTAAGGTACATGGTATAAACCCTGTATCAATTAACTATAGTCATTTAAAGAGTCTACTATTGCGGTTTTCCTACAATGTAGGTATCTTGTTTATACGGAATTTTTAACATTTCAGTAATGTTGCCAGCGCTACGAATAGAACTGCTCTTCCGTGAGCATGGTGTCACGTTGTGATTTCTGAGCTGCGCACTAATCTCTAAATACTCACGTTTAGTTAATACATTCATTAAAACACATTTAATTTCACTTCAATAATAATCGAGTTTTGTTGTTTTGGTTATTGATCTGTCAATGACAAAGAGCTGTCAGATGCGCATGCGACTATGCTCTGAATGACTAAAATAACGTTACGTTCGCTTGTCTACGTTTAGCAAAAGCACGGAACACTTACTCATTTCACAAATGTCGTGAATGATTTATTTTTTAATAAATATAACAATATTTTGTTTTCTATATTTTTAAGATTGTGTGTTAACATTAAATTAGTTTATGAAACTTCACGCAGCCGATGTAATTTTCATGAGCCTGGCAGAATGACGTTTTAGACCTTAGACAGATGTTTAAAAAAATTAAAAAACAATAGTAGTATGGCAGGTTTATAAACATTGGGAATTTATTAGGGAAAAATACGTGTCTTGAAGACTGGTTGTTAAAGAAAAGAATTTAATCAAATGACCAGCCTTTAGTTAATAATTGTAATTGGAGTATTAAAATGATTTAAATTAATAACCTAAAAAGTTTGAATGTTTTCTTGTTAGTTTGATATTATGTGTGTTACAAAGAAATACTTCTTTGTGTTGGTTCGATTGTTTTAGGGAGATTTGAGTTAGTGAACTGAGCACTCGGAAATTCCTTCGTGACAATGATTTGCATTTTTGCAATTTCGAGGTTTCGTTCGAGGATTTCATTTTGATTGATTTCAATCTGGTATTCGGCTTGGTGTTGTGAAGATGTCGAGGAGGACACCATCGCTCTGGCTGTCGGCCAGGAAACCGAAGGAGAAAGATGGAGGCTGACACCTCAATTTTGATAAAGGATAGGAAAGGATATAAAGATAGTCGCCGTGTAAAATATTTTTGAATTTTGTTTCGGTCTAAATGCCGTAAGTATATTTGCTGGTTTCGAAGGATTTCCTTCATTGGGTCGCTTATTGCAGTTCTGTAACATAAGTGGTTTCTTTCAGATCTTTTGATGGCCGCTTGGTTTGGCTACCAGGCTTAGCACATTACCTTCCGTTTTACGCTGACTTTCCGCTGATCAAATGAAAGACGCAAGAAGCTTGTCTCGATGAGATTCGGGTTGGTACCACGCCACGTGGATGCATAAGGTTACCCTACCCTATCTTTGTTGAAGTAAGTGGAAACATTTTCCTAATCCAGTTAGCAGTCTACAATTCCGGTTGCCGTTTATTAGTATTCCGTTCATATTTTAATTCAGATTATTCCGTTTAGTATAATTTACATGATAAGTTTGGTGGTACAACTCGCTCAGAAGTAGGGGTAATTCAGAGCCTTACAAAGGACTCACGCCTGAGATTTCCGTGTTACTAATTAAAGAGGTGGTAAGCTTAGCCGGAGCAAATAAATATATTCTGTTAATTCAAGCTCGTCTCTTCATTTGCCACCTCATCCTGATCATCTACATCAACCCCAACACCCCCTCCAACCCCTAAACGTTGCAATAGATACAAAAAAAATAACATGGTAGAAACCATAAAATAGGTTACTCCCGATATTCACCATGAATGTTTCAATCATTATAACTATTATAAGTTTACAAGGTTTGGAAAAAAAAATCATATTAATACATAACCTGAGTAAAATGCTGACAAACGATCCTTGTTTTATGCGAGTGAAAAAGATAGTCATTAAGGGAACTACTTGAGCTATGTGCTGCTCCAATTGATTTAATTTTATTACTTCTAAACAAAACCAATACTCAAAAAACAAGAACAGTATTAAGTATAAACCTTAGCAAATTACCTCTAGTATAAAACTTTTCATTAAGTTGTTTATAAAGTCGAATTTGTTGCTAACGCCAAAAGCGGCCGCTTTTCAAAAACTCAAAAAATCAAAATCAAAATCAAAATATCTTTATTATAGCTTACATGGTGTAGTTACATGGGGTGGGGATCTCTTTTTAAGTTGCAATAACCTGTATGAAGAGAATCCCGCTCCTTCATTCATACATATTTTAAGATTTTAAGTACTCAGTAGGAATGCGGCAAAGTATAAAAAATTACATAAAGGATTACATATTATATTTTACGATTAAAAATAATATTGTGTGTGTGTGTGTGTGTGTGTGTGTGTGTGTGTGTGTGTGTGTATTTGTGTGTGTGTGTGTGTGTGTGTATGTATGAGTTTGCGTGGGCGTGTGCATGTATGCGTGTGCGTTCGTGTGTGTTTATGCGCTTTAACGTAGAAGAAGTCATTCTGTTTCATGATATGCTTTTAGCAATAATGTACAAGTTGCTATAACTAGTACGGATAGAATAATATGGCGTCTCTAATTACAGTGTATATTATGTAAATGACGTCATAACCTCTGCGCACCTATGAACAAGGTTATATTTAATGAACTGTCGGTTAAGTTTATACGTTTATTATTAACGATACACTATTATCACGGCCGTTCTAATGAAAATGCTAATGATGACTTTCTTAAAGAATCATGCAGAACATTATGCTTTTTGAAATTAGTTTATTTTATGTTGAGTTATATTAATTTGCATTTCATTACATATGGTTTGTGCGTGATGCAAGTGAAATGCAAAAAGTGCAAATGCAAGTGAAGTGAAAAAAAACCGGTCAAGTGCTAGTCGGACTCGCGAACGAAGGGTTCCGTTCCATTGCCTATGTAAACAACAGTAGGCACACCAGTTTTTCTTATTGTAACCTTTTAATTTTATTATTTATTAATAAAGTTAATTAAGTATGAATTATGAATATATAATTAAGTATTTTGTGTTTATTTCGAGTGCCTACCTATTCACATTTATTGATATCGAGCAAAAATGGGCAATAAATGGCGTTTTTTGAATGGGAGCACCCCTGAAATATTTGTTTTATTTTGTTTTTAGTATATGTTTCTGTAGCGGCAACAGAAATAAATAATTCGTGAAAATTTCAACTGCCTAGTTATCGCAGTTCTTGAGATACAGCCTGGTGACAGACAGACGGACGGATAGACGGACGGACAGTTGGTAGTAATAGCACATGAGTAAATATTTTATTCATGTGGTAATAGGGTCCCGTTTTTACCATTTGGTCTACTGCCAACGCCCCGTTGGTCTAGTGGTTTAAACACCGGGGCAAGATCTCAGGGTCCCAGGTTCGAATCCCGGGTCGGGCAACAAAAAGTTTCGAATTTTCGAACGTTGCTCCTTTTTACCATTTGGGCACGGAACCCTCTGTTGCTCTGGTATGTTTATTTCTTTAACTGTTTTTTAAAATTTCCGGTGAAAAGCGTTTTCTGAGGCCTATTTGTAGAAATAAAAATGATTATAATGATTAAACTGAATTTATTATACCCAATAAAACTCTCATCATTTAGTTGCTTCGAGATTTCTACAACGCAAATTGTTATTTTAATTAGTTTCCGATATTTTGGCACTGTTGCAAGCGCCATGATCCAGGAACAACGGTGTGTTCAGGCAGTTCTAGCGTGATCATGGCGCTCGCTTGCTTCATAAAATACAATGTTTAGGTCAACGAACGAAATCTCAAAGCAAACTAACTCACATGATAGTGACCATGAAAGTTAATTCAGTATAAAACATATCCGATGTAGCACTACCACGCTACTGAGTGATAAAAGATTTCCAGTGTTACACTAGAGCCGTGTCGCTTAGGATGCGTTCGGCGCACCCGCTGCAAGCGACGGGTTTTATTAATTTTTCCATACGTAACGAGCCACTACAATGTTGCTAGGGCTGCCCGTCATGCTTTTTTGTTAAGCAATGTTTGTGAGTGAGTATTTTATAACACATCATAGAAATCAGGCTAGGGCCTGATTTGCTAGGGCCAACAATGCTAGGGCATTGTTTAAAAGAATCTACAAAAACAGTGATCGAGCATGATAGGTAAGAATTGGGATAATGCAATCAGCATGTAGGAGAAGGTTTTGTAGAGTTTATCAAACTTCAGGGTAAGCTAATTACGTAGCATAAATACACAGATACCGTAAATTTTAATATAGCTAGTGATAGGGTACACATTTATTTTTTTACCTATGTTGTTGGCACAAGGCCTTGAATCATTAAATAAATTTACATTCTTCGCATAGAATAACGAGTGCGGATGGCATTCAGTCTAAACCTGCTTGCAGCATGTGCGAGGCTTCCAAGTTTTTAGCCTAAGACGTTATTACTAACAAACAGCTGGTAGAGGTAAATCCTTTAAGGGTTTGATCTAGGACAGTTTAATCTACGTCGAGAAACTGTATTGCATGGGTACAATTATTAATTGTATTTTCAATTTACGATATCAAATTCTTTGCTTAAAAAACTGTTTAAAATATTTACAAATCTGCTGTAATCTTAAGTTTTTTTTAAAATTATATTTCTTTCGAATGTTGGAGGTACATAACCAAAATCATTGATGAAACTCCGCTGTATTACAGCGTAAAACGCCTTAGGGCCCGTTTATATGAGATGCTGAGAGGCCGCGCGGCGGCCGGGCGATAGCTTTATTTGGTACGTCAAAAGGCCGCGTAGCTGCCGCGCGGCCGCCGCGCGGCTACCGCGTACTACCACCTCGTGGCCACCGCGTACGCGTTTTCAATTAAGGTTTGGTTGTCCAAAAGAATTTTAATGTTTTGGCCTAGGTAATAGAGTTTAAATTTTCTATGAACGAAACCTGGTAACTAGTCTAACGCGGCCGCGTGAAAGTTTTTGCGTCGTCTAACTGCAGCCTTAAATGAATTCGTTGACGCAAGCAATGTCTCAATGGTAGCTCTATTGGTTGGAGCAGTCACCCGGTAAGCGAAAGGTTGTGGGTTCAATTCCCACCTAGACAAGTTGAAATTTTTCTTCAAGGAATTATTTTCATGTTTAGTCTAGTCTCAGAATGCGTCCACGTGTAATACAGGAGACTTATATATAATACAGACCATATTTTTTACTTTAGTAAATATAATACGTCGCCAACCCTACCGTAAGTCACGAGAGTGTCGCTCGAAGGCGCTACAGTCGGTAATCTGCGCGGAAACGTGCGTACGGTTTCAATTTGCTCTCTAAACTAGGTTTACTAAACTGCAACTTTGTTACATTTGCGAATTTCACTGTTCTGTTTTGTTAAATTATTTTGAAAGTTCTATGTTGTACAAAATAATACTAAACAAAATGTACTAACTGTAATATCGGTTTTGGTACACCGAATACACGATGAATTTTAGACAGGGTAGGGGGAATACGCTGCTGCATGAAAGTAGGAATAATTCTATCGAACCCCATGTATAGTTTGGGTTTGGTTCTTATTCACATTCACACAAAAAATTAAGCTTTTTCAACTATGTACAGAAACGAAGCTTGCAAAACAGTAATCATATTATGTAAATGTCAAAATACAACCGAATTACCGAAGGTAGAATAGAATTATCGAAAGGAAACCAGTTCAAAATATAATAATGGCAAAGAAAGGAGAATTTCGCTAGTGACATCAACACACTGATAATGATGATAAACAAACAATAAGATGATATTATTGTATGTATCTTCTAGTTCCATGCAAATTGATCGGCTATTATTCTATTAAACTTGTTAGTAAATGAAAATACGTGTCTGGTAATTTGCCGTGCATTGTGTCTTTATTAGCAATTTATCAAAGCGTACATTACTGTGTTTCATACTGTTAATGAAAATTTTATTAATGAATTACCTTTACGAACGTTTAATTAACAGCGAATACCGTACTTTGTACCTGTAAATAAAAGATGTTAATTATATACACAGTTTAATATTGCTTGGCAGGGAAAGTAAAATGAAGTATACCAATGCAATTTTGTGTTATATTAAGGATGAAAATACTAAAATAATATGTTCAAGAACACATTTTTGGCAGTTCCTCCAAAATAATTATTACAGCGTTTCAAGAGGTGTACAATATTTCTGTACTCATACCATTATCATCATCATCATCAGCATATTTCGGTACGTACACTGCTGGACGCAGACTTGATATTGTACTTGAAATAATTTCTAACCTAAGTGTCTCAAGACGAAAGACTTTGACCAGTGTGTGTTGCCAGTAACCCCTCGATTGTATGTTATTCCAGACACAATTAAAATCAATTGTTATCGCGACCGCCGGCTGTCTTATGATTCTGTGGGAGGGAAAAACGTGGTCGTTTAATATCTCTTATCAGAAGGCTCAAGGTCGCACAGCGGGCAAACAAGACTTCCTGCTGAAGGAGAACTAAGATTTCGGAGCTGAAGGGGCAGTGCCACGTGCCGGTTTGGAGGAAAGGTTCTGTAATGGCGATCGCACACCGGAAGGCGCTTTGAAGGTAGACCCCCACCGGGTGGACCGACTATCTGGCGAAAGCCGCGGGAAGACGCTGGATAAGGGGTGGTACTGGACTGATCTGTGAGCGTCGTTTATCTGAGATGATGATGATGATGAGTTTTTAACAATGCCTAATGTGGATTTCAAACTCATGACATCTTTGTAAAAATCCTTATACTAAGTTTTTTTTTTACTACAGTCAATTAATTTATTGTAAGCTCCTGATAGCACCAACACAAACCTCAGTGGTTTTAGGTGCTATCTTAATTATATATAATTGCTTAATAAGTCTTTTTATAATGGTAGATAATTAAATAAATAAAATAAGTATATTGTCAGTTCAATAACTAAAGCAATTTAAATAAAAGTATGCAGTGAATAATTAAAACATCAAAAGTTTAACTTGCGCCGAACAGTAATTTGGTATAACGTGAAATAATTGTTGATTGATTAAAAGATGGAGAGACATTATTAACCCATGGGTGCATAAAGAGGGAAAAACAGTCAAGGCATCTTTTAATTATAACGATGCCGTTTTATGGGTCGGAGCACTTCCTCTCTTCCTATATCGTGATAGTAATGTTTTTAATATTGACTTTTATTGAAACCGGCTTAGCGGACGTCCAAGTCTCGAACCCAGAGCTCCGTACATCACGCATTTACTGATTGCCGTTTCTTGTTAATTAAAAATGAAGACGCAAGTTTTTTTTTAAAAGATACTTAAGTTGATGAGCAAATAAAAAATATTGTTTTATTTTTATTTTCGCAAACACTATACAGGCTGTTAGGTAAATGATGTAACAAGCCAAAATCAGCCTATGTTAACATATGCATATAAATACTATTGTGAAGACAGAAACTTGATATTTTAATAGCTTAATGGAGACCTTCTCTTAGAGAGGCCTATTTTAAACAAACTTTTATTTTAAAAAATACACTTGAAAGGTAAAGTTCAGTAATTATACGTACGAATAGACAATATATATGAGTAAGTATGGTTTTGTCATAAGTTCACGGATTCCTAAAAACCGGCCCGGCCACGGAAGTATCTGAGCCAACAAAAATGAGATGTTCTGCGAAAGGTCGAGGGTGTGTCAGCTATTGTATTCTCGAAGATAATTACAGATGTCATCGGGTTTCATGCCCAGTTGTGGACAAGGACAGACTGGTATATTTTAAGAGTATAATTAATGAAATAAGAAATTAATTACTTATTCAACTCGGGTTGAAAGGGTCTGTGATTCGGTTTCCGGATAAGTCCCTAATTACAAGTTTTTTTAGTACGGGCGGCCAAGAAAGTGGTTTATCACCCTAAGGTAGAAAGTCATTCGCGCGTCAGAGAACAATAGGGTTGACTTTTCGATGCAAATATATTCTGGCAGCTACTAATAACTAATATCGCTATTTTACTAACACATGAAATTTTATCAAAACACCAGTTTTGATAAAATTTCTTAGCCGACCGTGTATTATAAATAAGACGTCATTGGTGAATGAAATTCTTCGTTCCAGGAATTATATTCCGTACTTGGAGAAAACAATAGATGTGCCTTCTACGCATTAAAAGGTTATTAATAAAGTAAATAGGCAGCTTTCAAACAAGATTTATATATTTAGTTGAGTTGTATCTAAACCTAACGTGCGGCAGAGTAATCGTCGCGCGGTGGCGTTTTCCGGCGATTACGCGAATCCGCCTTTTGTCACGCGTCGCTCTACCACACCGGCTGAACTGACAAACCATTTCACGTCTAAATGGTTTTGAATACGGTATTTAATGTGGGCTAAAAACAAAACGCATTTTTACTGCATTTGTTTACAGCGAGAGCAAACCTAATTGTCGATTATACCTACTTACTATACCCACCATACAAAACAAAATTATACATACATCGATATTAACAATAGTAATGCATATACTTTATTTGATATTTTAGCAACTTAATTGCACTTATAATATCAGTATATAAGCTTGAAAAATTTTGTCTCAGGCGGGACTCGAACCCGCATCTCTTCTTCTCTTTGCCTGAGACAACATTTTTCAAGCTTATATACTGATATTATAAGTGCAATTAAGTTGCTAAAATATCAAATAAAGTATATAAATAAGTCATTAATTTTTACAGAGTACAACATTAATATATTACAGATGTCAATCATTATTGTCAATTGATGATGATGTTCTATTGATAATTACCACGTTTGCCCGACCGCAGCCGTTTGCAATATCTAAACGCGTTGCCGCGTTGGGAGAACGTAAGCGGCGTTTTCCGGCGTTCACGCAATTCGGGCTATTGTCACGGCTGTCCCTCCGAGCGGTTAATACGACGGAATCGGCGTGAATTCAGTGAAACTTCCGTCAGCTATCTGATGGGCTTTACAATCGGTGTAGGCTATTCAGCCTTAATTTGCACGGACTTTTGAAAAAAGCATTTTTATGTAAGGAACCAAAAAGTTTTCGCTCAAAATGAAGGTCGATAACTCAGTACCAATAAGAATAACATTACTGGAATGTTTAGGAATTCATAAATTTTTTGATATTATTTTCGACTTATTAAAAATGTTTTCTCAATCATTTTTTTTATGATATATCTTAGTATAACTTTATGTATTCAAATATGAACTATAAAAAATACACATAGGTATATAAAACATAAGAAAAAGTAGATAACAGTCCCATACAAAATTAAATGTGACACTTCGAATTAAAATAATCTATGTAGCCACAGTGTCATGTATCAACATTATGAATACCTGAATGAAAAATAAACTTTATTAGGATGAACTCTAGGTCGAACTTTATTAATTTAAAAAAACACAAATTTTCTAGTGGGGTTTCATTTTGTTTTTTTTCTACACTGATTTAACATTAAGTTATTAATGGTGTATGTATGCATTATAACTATAAAACCCCCTTTTTGTTTTATGGATGTATGCGACATCAGCATTAGATGATGGTGTTGGATTAATGTGACGTTTGATGGTATGTTTTGATGATTTTCAATGAACAGACAACGGCAGGTCAACCTGCCCAAAAAGTTAAAGGTCATTGAATTTATTTTCAACTTTATGTCCAACAAGTAGAGATCAATATCATTTGAGAAAATTTGACGTTTTGTGTTAGGTTGACGTGCTGTAGTCTGAACTAGTCATCCCAGTCATCCTATCATTCTATTATCCTATGACTGACTCAATAAATACTATAAAATATACCTAGGTAAACAGAGGAAATGCTATTGCCTTTGCCTACATCATAAACGCATCTTCCGTATGTATAATAAGTAAATAATGTGTAATCATAATAATATATTATTTTATAGCCATAATAAACACCACAATACAAGGTCATATTTAATTTGTTAGCTTCCGTCCAAAAACAACTTTTATATTACAGACCAATTTTGAAAAGTCGAAAAAACAATTTCATTCCGCAAACAGTTGCTGCTCGTTTTATAGGGAAGTAAATAAAATAAGTTTCGGTTACTTATATACCTGCATAAAGTTTTGTAGTAAGTATAATTAGTGCCAAGTGGTGCAGAAATTGGAATAGCACCTACCAACAGCACAAATAAAAAAAAACCTTCTCGTCTTAGGGTGTTTAAAAAGCGGACAGTATCTTCTGTTAGTATTGTCTATGATCAATCAGGTTAAGCAACGATTATGGCAAATTGTTCCCATATCTATATTAAAAAATGATTTGTCCTCTATCCGTTTCTTAACCATTGTAAAGTCATCCCACCGCACGACAAAGGCCTTCGTCATTGAATTCACGTACCATTAAATTCAAACCAAATAAGTTTTTTTTCATAAATCAATAATTTAAATTTTTCTTTAAGTGTAAGGGACTGGTGTCCGAGATGGGTTTGAAGAAAACCGTTTTTTAGGACACCATAAATCAAATTGTAATGAAAATTTGTTATGTTATGATGATGCGTACTTATATCGAGAGAGGTTTCTGAATTAAAAGAAAGACCGAGCGACCAAAACTGCAGCGGCTAGTATTAAATATAGATGACCTACATTTGGTAGACTGAAGGACGGACAGAATTTAATGCACTTTTTAGCAGTCACTATTTTTGATCAATGAAATATCGATTTGAACTGTTTTGTTAAAAACAAATATTTAAAATAATTTGACAATAAGCGTGATATAAATGACAAAGACAGCGCATAATGACTGTGAGAGTCCTGTTTGGCACCGACTCAAAATTTAATGTCAATTTCACGTTGTTCGTCGGTTGTCAACCCTACTCTTTTACACTTAGGGGTGGGTCTAAAAAAAGTAGGTATAGGTACTTTATAAAACAAAGAGAAAAAAATAGTCACTTTACCTAGTAAAAAGTTATACGTATAACATATTGAAATTTAAAGATACACAGCGGATTAAAAGCCTGCTCTTTATTTTGACGGTTGATTATACGAACACGAAATTAAATATTTGTGGGTAGAATGACTGACAACGTCTTATAAATGTTGGAATAGGTGCCATTTTGCAACAGATATGAGTAACATAATGTGCTGGAAACTGTATACAGTTCACCGGTTTTTAAATTACCGGTTACCGGTTCAAGGTGAGGCAAAAGGAATTTTACGCTCGACAATATATCATCGTATTGTAAAACTTGAGTCTTCTTTAACATATTAATATACAGTTGTGATGTAATCATATTTTATGAGTTACAAATATAAACCAGTTTGTTTGCATAATATGCAAAATCAACTTATGTAAACGCTTATCTCTACGACCTAAGACCTTCATCATCATCAGCCTGTATCGGCCATATGATGGACATAGGCCTCTCCAAAAGAAGAATTATGCCATAATCGCCACGATTGGCAGGCCAGTCGGCGATCTCAGTTCGGCAAATGGTGGTGGGAAGACGCTGGTGCCCGACTTTTTCTGGCAGTACTCCTTCAGCGCCTCTTGCGATACCCACAGGAAAAGAAGGTGCTGCTATTTTAACGTGCTGGCACCACACGACATTTAATACAAAGCGTGTTTGGTTATATACAAAATCGACTTATGTAAATGTTAATCTCAACGACTTTCATCATCATCAGCCTGTATCAGCTGACTGCTGGACATACGTTAGGAACTTTTCAGGAGAGACAAAAAACTAAACTGACTTACGTACTGTTTCCATAGGATAGTGGCTTCAGTGCTATTACTTTCCCGTAATTTTAAAGGTTTTAATTGTTCGTATCTTGATTCTGATTGGGCAAAACGACGCGTTTTTCGATTCTCTAGCGATCAAAATGTAAAAATCGCCAAAAAATTAGTTACGTGGTAATAGAACACGACACATAGGACTCTATAAAAGGAGGATTTATGCCATGGCCACACACTTAGCAGGCAGGTATTCTCTTCTGGTGGTACTCTTTCATTTTTTTTACACTCATGAAAGAGAAATTGTGCTATTCTATCTTTTTTGCGCCCAATGTGAAGAATGTGTGTTGAGAACATAAACAAGTTTGTTTGCATAAATATGCATGATTGGGTTATGTAAACGTCAATCTCCATGACGAGTTAATCGATGAGTCACATGAAATTTACTTCGATAGGTATGTATATTTAAAAGTACAGAAACTAAAATCGGCTAAGCAAAAAAATGGGTTTACTGTTAAATTCTGAGTCTTTTCCAAATCAAGCAAAGAAGTTTGTCTTGCGCCAATTGAAGATTTTAAACCAGGTTTTCAGTCAAGTCAACATCTAATCATGTATCCTATTTCGAAAAACCGGTGCTAGGTACAACAAAGGTATGGCTATTCATAGCCTATGAATGTCATTGCAGTGTTTAAGTGTTGGTTCTTTTGAATGTAACAGACCGTGACTGATGGAAGTCACATCTTCATGTACTAAATAACGGAGAGAAGTTATCACGGCACAGAGAAGGCTAGTTTATAACTTAAAGGCTTGCGGCAGCTGGTATACATCACAGTAAAAGTACAAAAAAGAAAAATAATATAAACATATGTGGACAACATCACATACATTATTCTGATCACAAAAGTGTTTTATAGCTAAGCTTGTGTAAATCACAAACAACGAAAGTACCACAAACACCCAATGATTTTCTATACTGATCCGTCCGGGAGTCAAACCTGGGACCTCGGAGCTGACGATAACTTAAAACCGTTGTATCATGTAGTTCGTTGAAATTGGTAGCATAATTCGTACTTTTTTGTCATTATGTTCTTACTCGTAAATCCTTTGTAGCGTGGTTTACACTTAGACTACTTTTATGACGTTCTATCAAAACTAAATGAAACCAAGGTTTTTTTGTCCAGAATATTCTTATACTTATCAGCTTCAGCTACTAACACAGTTATAACTGACTTGAAAATAAACTTATTGCTATATTTTTTAATTTTTGACAATTTATATCAAATAAAAAAATAAGTTTAAAGTCACTAAAATTTAAATTCCCGACTCTACAAGCCGTTTGTTTCCTTACCCTATTCAAAATTGATAATATTCATTAATTATGCGTATTAGGTTGCAGACAAACGAATCGGAATAATTAATAGTAGGTCTTGTTAGTTCCAACCGCGTGTTAGAAGCGAAACTCAAACAATAAGGCTTTGGCTGAATGGTCCAACTTTATTCATTAGTTATGTGCGCCCTAAAAGTCAAAAGTTGTTTCTGACGATTCCGATAGAATACGCACGGAATTCTCATCTGCTTCCCTAGGGATGGGTGTAGTGCGTTTTAAAATCGATTTGGAAAGTTAAAATAACTAAACACCTTCTAAGTATAAGCGGCATAATTGATGGTTTACAGTGCAAGCATGGCTTGATGATAAATTAGTTTACGATGTTATACAAAATGCCTGGTCAACTGATAACCTTAAATAATACCTAATGTAAGGTTCGTAAACATTCGTTGGCATAATTTTAAGGGCACCATAATAATATTTTCGCAAATATGACCTTATGTTAGATTTTTTGTGCCAATGTATAAATCTATAAACATATAATCTATAAATATATTTTTTGTGACCTCTAATAGCATAAACGGTTTTCGTTGTTGGATCATTCAAGATCAGTAATTATTTTTAATTAAGTCTAAACAGGTTTCTGTTTTTTTTAATTATAATCTTTAAATCTTACTGCCTGTCTACAATGTTTTTTTGTAAATTTGTAGTTATCTAAACTAAATTAACGATTATACCTATAATTATATACCTACGAAATATGAATTAGTAGGTGTGGTTTTTGTAAAACTGTGTGTTGCTTTACAAGCCGGTTTAAAAATAGATAAATATGGTGTGTATTAATTTATAATAAATTAAAAACTACTACGCGGAAGCTCAGATAAAGAAAATAACCTGCCCAGGCTTGTTCACATTGAAGAAATTCTGAAAATTTTGATTATTGTAAGAAATGTTAAATATAATAGTCTACAATAATTTCCAAGTAATAATTAGGTTATTTGAAAAATACCAGTACGACAAAGGTATCGATATTCATATTATTTGTACTTACATCCCTATAACCTTGCCGTCTGCTTTTTATTTATAGTTCAATTTCAGGATCGAATTATGCGCAAGAATGTTCTACGGATAGTTTTATTGGGGAAAGTTTTTCGTTATAGACAACATTATTTTTTATTCCACATAATAACGCTGAAGGATCGTTTCGTCATCCGCAACGATTGTGATTGAAGGCAAAAGAACAAAAATGACTTCCGTGGAATGTTTTGATCACTCCATGTTCTGAACCTGTTTTCAAGCAATTAAATTGCTGCCAAAATTTGAAGATAATATCCTTGATAAAAAATTTCGACTGCCTGATGTGGGACTTGAATCCGCTACCTTCTGCAAACCATAAAACATGGCCAATCGCTATGTGAAGCGCTACACTCTATACAAAGTGTCAAAACGTGATACTTCCATAAATATTTAATAACATCATCATCATCATCATAATCTCAGCCAAACGACACTAACTTACAGCAATTAATTACAATTTTACTTAATTTTAAAATGCATCTTTTTAATTGTAATGGATAAATTTGACATAGTAAGAAAAAATAATTAATAACATTGCGGATCGTTTTGGAGCTTTTTGTTAATCATGATTAGCTCGACCTTAAGTTGCTCAGCGGCAGAAAACCACATCGTAGACGATCACCTAATAATTCCGAACGTATATTAAAAAAATATAACTAGTATCTTAGAGCTTCAGTAAAAATCGCTTAATATTGCATGTTAAATCTTTAAATACTATAAAAAAGCTTAATTTTAGAACGAGCCCTTGAAAGTTTGGGTACTTTTTAAATTCCTGGCAGTATACCGACTTAAATTAGACTTTGATTTATATAAAAATAAAATGGAATTTGTATTAAAAGAGTTTGCGAATCGGACTCGCGCACTGAGGGTTCCGTACCAACTTTAACACTTGTTGTCACTTAGCCAAAATACCACAATATTTAATTGACTGCAAAAATAACTTTGTTTTTCATAGTGTTTGTATCAAGGACAAAGTTATATTTTGCGGTTGTTAAAAATGTGCTATTTCTCAAAAACTACCGGTTTAATCACAAACCAATTTTCGTTGAAAGTATTTGTAAAAAATGCTTCTAGTAACCTTTATGTCATTTTTAAAGACCTATCCATAGATACCCCATACGTATAGGTTTGAGAATATTTTTTTTGTTTTAGTTCTATGTATGGGAAGCTCCCCTTAAATATCATATTTTTATTTTTTGTATGAGAATCGTAAAGCGGTCAACGGGATACTACCTACCAAATCTCAACTGTGTAATGCTAATACTTTCAGAATAAAGTGGCTGTGACATACGGTCAGACAGACAGACTTGACGAAACTATAAGGGTTCCGTTTTTTACCATTTGGCTACGAAACCCTAAAAATTAAGTACTTAGATACATAAATTAAATCGTGGATGTTTTAAAGGTCATTTTGTATACAGTTGTATTTATGAGGTATATTATTATAAAAGTGACAGTTAATTAGTGTCAGAGTTCACCTACTATAACTCTTTCGTACTGTGACTATGTCGGTTACCTTAATATTTTTCCGGAATAGATCAATGTCAGGGCTGGCACAACAGCCTGACGCCGCCAAGGCCTGGCCTCTTCGTCTAATGTCCATTTAACGATGCTCATCAAAATTCCGGCGTCTTATAGACAAACCGAATAATTATGAACCCTTTCGGTGATTAAATAAAACTCATTTATGTAAACTAATACAAAATTTAAATGAATTAATGCTGGACTGGATATTTGTACAGTCAACGGATTAACTAACCTAAATAAATCTACAATCAATTTTCTATTTCAAGACTAAAAGTTTAACATCGATTTGTGTATGATTGTTGATTGGGATATTTGTATTTACTATGTGATAACTACTAATTAAATAAATTACGCTGATTTTTATAAAAGTTTTTTTGTTTAGTTTTTTATTTAAAATAACCAACAACATGTTTTAACAGATAATCATAGTTAATACATTCCGGTATTATTTGATATTCCAACTTTTTAGACGATGGATAACTAAAAGGTTCACTCGTAATAAAAAATAAGATCTTCGTTGGTAGTTTGAATAGCGTCGACTTATTCATAAATGTCACCTGTAATGAAATTATTATACCTACTTTTTTTTTTATTTAATTACTAACTAAACAGTTAGAACTTCAATTAAAAAACAATGTCGAACTATTTCCTTCCAGGAATGATTTACTATTAACTTATTTTTAGAATTTTACTATGTGCCGAATAGGCACACTATCAAACAAAATAAAATCTAAATTAGCCAGTTCTGAGCACATCATACTAAACATCTGGAATCTTATGCAGTTGCTATAGGTGCGATTTTACAACAAAAATGTATGCTTTGATGTGAAGGCGTGTGTGTGCTTTTTTTCCGTGTAAGAACACACAAGTCTTTACACACTAAAAAACAGGAGGTCTCCTATTCTATTATTACGTAAGTATTTGGGAAGTGAGTTGCATTTTTTATCGTAATTGTTATTTTTTTGTTACACATCTTTAGATTTGTCCATATTATACCAACGTAACAGGTTTGTGATTACGTCTGTTAGGACTATTTTATATGAGTTATAATATACTCGTAGTATAACCTGTTATTAAACTTAACCGGTCAAGTGCACGCTATGAAGACATAACTGTTCCGTACTAAAGTAGTAACAGTAATGTTGGCCTAATCTATATCAAAAAGTAAGAATAAGTGAAGGACTATGGCCTATAATCATTCCACTGCAGGGAAAGGGTCACTATCATTCAATTCAAGTTACCACAGCAAGAATGGTTACAAGGCAAATGCTACAGCAATATATTAAAAAAAAATTAAGTATCCGGTCATAACGAGTGAGGTATCAAATATTTATAAGAAGACATAATTCTGAATACTAAATTTTTAAACAATACAGATAGACAGGGTACACAAAACTTTGAAATCTTTGAATTTTGGTAGTCGGGTAACAGTTTTTTAAACTATTTTAACTTGTCACTTTAATACTACTCAATCCCTTTAAGTATGTAAGAACTCGTAAATTTTAATAAAATAGGTACATGCATTTTATTGAGATTGATGAGTTCTTTACCTTTCTTAACGTAAAAATGTAATAATAGAAAATACAATTCCTTGAACTAAAAAAATAATTTCAATTTGCACCAGCACAGTATTTGGTTAAAAAACAGTATCAAAACAATGTAATACATAAATTATATAATTTAATTTCGAAATAAATGCAAACATGGAAACATTTCCCAAAATAAACATATTATTATAATATGTAGAAGAGTTTTACACGGAAATATCTATCCAAATGCGATATGAGTCTTACTTACTTTTAATTTATCTCACTAACTGGTACACAGATAAAATAATGCAGTCATACATAATCTCACAGATATTGCTTTAGGAATATTGGCTTTACGAAGTTAGGAAACAAAATTCGATTTAATTTTTTTGTGTCCCGCGCAAAAATCCAGACAAATAATATTATTTTTCATCTTTTTTATACCAAACAGTTTTTTATTCGAATAAAACAATACAGGAATTGTAGCTGGCCAGTTCTAAAAATGTTCAGTGTATGTAACTAACCGTATGAAACCAGCGAAGCGCGAAGGTATCAGTACAACTACCATGTTATGCGACATGCTTTATGTTACTGTGTAACATCTAGAACTAAAATAGGTATTTCTTAAACCCTTATGATAGATAAGTACCTAGCGGTTAAATTAACACATTTGTTATGCTATAGAACGCAATAAATGGTTTGATTTGAAAAAAAATCGGTCAAATTCGTTATCTATAAAAGCGGCAAAATAACAAGTTTTTGTATGGGAGTAGCTTAAATATTTGTTTTATTTTGATATAATTATTTATTTTTAAACATTCTGTGATTTCAATATACCTGTTGCCGTTATCAATATTGAGCAAAAACGAGACTAAAAATCACGTTTGCTGTATCGGAGCCCCCTTCAAAATATAATTTATTTTATTCTGTTTTTTAGTATTTTTTGTTATAGCGCCAACATAAATACATAATTACTGAAAATTTCAACTGCCTAACAATTACGGTTCATACATCCTGGTGACACAGACGGACGGACAGGCGGATAGCGAAGTCTTAGTAATAGGGTCCTGTTTTACCCTTTGGGTACGGCACATTAAAAAACTATTTTGCTTAGAAAGTAAAGATAATTCAATGATACTGCTTATTAATTCTTCTCTGACTTTTGATTTATCATTTAAATGTGCATTAAAAGATAAATCAAATCACTAAATAACTCTCAAACTCTCTCCAGGATTTTTCAACAAAATAATTTTATATTTTACCTCACAATATACTTTTTGTCACATGATAGTCTGAAATAGTCTAAACAAACAAATCAGCGTTTCCACGACTAATAACAAATAATTTCAGAATATATTTTAATATTCCAGTAATTCCTGCATCGAGAGATGCTTTAGTTATCACGGAGTTTAGAATATCACGGAGAATCGTTGTCTCTGTGTCGAGAAAATTTACACAGAAAAGAAAAACAACAGAAAGTGCACTTCAGAGGCGAATGAAATAAATCACAATTAGTTTATGAAGCCATTATAATTTTACGCAATACGAAACGCTAACGATCTCGTTAAGTTAAAAAATACATTTCTTTTCTGCGAGTATTATTGTTTATAAATACGAAAAAGCGACATTCATTATTTCAAGTGCTATTTAGGTAAATCTATATAAATAAAAATGAATGTTGCTTAGCGCAAAACTCGAGAACAGCTCGAGCAATGGGTTCTTTTTATAATGACAGCGGAAAGTTTTATAAAGAAAAATGCGTGGACAGTAGTAAATATAATAATCACTCGGGAATACGCTATATTTCTTTTTACTATTAACTTTTGACAGAACGAATTTAATTCAGTCCGGGCAGCTATGTAAGTATAGTGCTAAGTAATTTTTTTTTTTGACCATTGTTTGTATAAATCTGAACGAAACAAGTAAACACAATAATAAATCCCTCCAACTAACACACTAGTCCAGACTTTAACTGATCAGAACTTGTAAACAATAACGACTAAAATAATCTATCAAATAAAATTAATGTTTGTCTATGCCATTCTGTAAAGAATGAGATTTAACTGATTTATTAAGAACGAACGGTTTCAAAGGTTACGAAGCCGCATGCAAATGTTATTAATTAGATAATTTATATCCATAGGTAGTTATAGCATATTTATGCAGCGTTTTAGGTAATTGGTATAACAAGCCGTGGCCAGCCTATGTTATGTTAACGTTTACCTTACCATAGTACCTATACTATGAGGTCACAAATTTGATATCATCGTTTTCGAAAATATTTTTTCATACAAATCTGAATCTCAAAATTTTAGTTTGTAAAAAAAAATTACCTAATTTTTCTGACTTTACTATAGTATTTATATGCATATGTTATAGGCCAATTTCGGCTTGTTATACCCTCTACCTAACACCATGTGTATAAAAAGAAATACACAAATTGCCCTTTGCAGGTTTCAAAGCCCTATCTGCTGAACTCTTAGTTTGGCTCACGCACATCTAGACCAAAAAGTTTTTTTTATGATGAATTAAAAAATTAATGATAATTTTAATTATAAAAACACATAGTGAAAGCTCTATGTAATTAGGTACCCACTTTTTTGGAAATTAGCTGCCAGATTAAAAGGTATAAATACCTGTTATATTGGCAGCAAATTTATGTAGGTTTTTAATTTTTCTTGATGCATTGTTACACAGAAAACTTAACACTAAGCGTCGGGAAGGTAATAACGAATTTACCTTTAAATTATAACAGTGCATTGAAAATCCCAGTTTAGTGTTAAGCAAATCTATGGTTCAGGTCAAAGGAAAGAAAACAAAAAAAAAAAAAGAAGTTTGTTTCCACTTTTAAGTTACTAAGAACGGAAATTATTTCTTACCTTTATGCGAACTGACGGTGTATCCAACGTCTTCAAAAAGAATATGGACCGGTGGTCTCTTCGCCATGCGATTGAGGGCTTTCAAAGTGGACCCAGCCCTTTCTAAAGCTGCTGGCGTCCATTGGCTCTCCTGGTCCGGCTCCAACACCAGAGGGTTTGGCGTTGCAGATGTTGTTCCGTGAGCCAATGTAGCACCAACAATCGCCCGGCGAACTAATGGTATAGACGACATTTTGAAGAAAAAACTTATATCACATCACACAACAAGGAGGTTTAAGTTGTAATTCCACTCAACAATATTGAAAAAGATCGGGTCGTTAAATGTAAATAGTAATGTAGCATTAAAATTTTAAGAGTTTGAATATTGCTGGCAAAGTTCAAATTTGTTCTAAAAGAAAAGTAAACTCGCGCATCTATTCCTTTCGACTATCATCGCGCATGGCACTTGCGCTGGCGTCGCGTCGAGCGTGCAGTCGGCGACAGAGACGCAGATTGACTAACAAAATTATTATACAGGCATTTACTACGCGGTGCAATAATAGCAAATTAGTCATGGTGTTTATATTGACGCTAAACCCCAGAGGATTTATTTTTTGTAAGCAAACCAATGATATTTAAAAAGTTAACCATCATTATAGCAAACCTAAAATGTAGTATCAGTAATTTAATTCGAAAAATTATGTGTCAGGCGGTACTCGAACCCGCATCTCCTCGCATGCCGGGCGCGGAAATGCGGATGCGAGGAGATGCGGGTTCGAGTCCCGCGGCCTGAGACATAATTTTTCAAGTTTAAATACTGATATTATAATTGCAATTAAATTGCTTAAATAATATCATATTAAGTAACTAAAATGTTTTGTTTCGTTTTTTTTCCTACTCTTGAATGCTTCTTCTTATTTCCAGTATCACCATGGACCTATGGACAACCCGTTTTACTTATTTTGTGTTTAGAATGGTTTGATTCTAGACGGTAAAAATTTATAAAAGTATTATTAAAAGTTAATTTTTACATATTAGGAATATGTTTCCGTTTTGCAATTAAGCACTAGTTGTCCAAGTATCGATTAATAAGGTATCATTAACCGTCTAAATAGTAAGGCCAAATCATTTTAAACATGTGTCTTGTTAAAAATGAAATACTTAGAGCTTTTGGAGGGGTCTGTGTCTAGCAAAGGACTGGTAAAAGGCATCATAAGACTACATGTTGTTTGGACATCTTTACAGATAAAAAAAGCTGGGATATTGTTACGAACTCGAAACAAATGGACAATTGACATAGTTACTTATCTGGGTATTTGCGTTTGACGATTTGCGAACAATAATGAAGCAAGAAAAAAGGTAGTTATCCCATTTTTTTTGCTAACATATGTTTGCCAGTTGTCTTGAATATGGTTTCATAGCACTACTCATTAAAATCGAATCCTTGCGAGTGACCAACCTGGAGACTTTATTTATAGAAAACAATTAGTGGTCATGGTCAGTCGTTAAGTTTTTCCATGGTAACATTTTATTTCGAATTACAGTTTTCAATAACATTTGAATACAATCCAGATGATATTGTGAGCTTTGTTCCGAGTAAGTGCGATTAAATGTTAACAAAAACTATTTATTGATTACTACAATATATTTTAAAATTCGACAGTTTTAATGGATTTAGATGTTTTGCATTTGAACTGCTCAGATAAGATTAATGAAGAATGGGAATGATAGTTTAAGTCGCGGCTTCGGCCGCATGGACTTTGGTATTGGGTTCAGAGTTTCGTACCCATTTAACGCCCTAGGTACTAATATCACCCATAAAAACCGGCGAAGTGCGAGTCGGACTCCCGCACTGACGGTTCCATACCAACTTTAACTAAAATACCACAATATTTTGTTGTCTGCAAAAATAACTTTGTTTTTCATAGTGTTTGTATGAAGGACAAAGTAATATTTGCGGTTGTTGAAAATGTGAAAACTACCGGTTTGATATCGTTCAAACCAATTTTCGTTGTAAGATTTTTTTAAGATCTACATTATGTATTTTTTTCAAAATTTTCACTTGCTTAGTTTAAAAGTTAGAGGGGGGGGGGGGAACACTGATTTTACCACTTTGGAAGCTTCTATCTTCCAAACGTTAGACTTTTGGAAAAATGGTTTTAGAAACCTCTATGTTATTTTAAAAGACCTATCCATAGATACCCTATACGCGTAGGCTAAAGTAATTATTTTTTTGTTTTAGTTCTATGTATGGGAAGCCCCCCTAAAATATCATTATTTTTTATTTTTGTGTGAGAATCGTAAAGCGGTCAACAGGATACACCTATCTACCAAGTTTCAACTGTGTAATGCTAATAATTACAGAATAATGTGGCTGTGACATACGGACGGACAGACAGACAGCCAGACAGACAGACAGACAGACAGATAGACAGACTTGACGAATGTATAAGGGTTCCATTTTTTGCCATTCGGCTACGGAACCCTAAAAAGGACGGAGTTGTAGTCCAGGGTTGGTACTACGGCACCCAGTAGAATATGGAAAACTGATGATCGAAAAAAACATTGACTGTAAACAAATGACTATATAGATCGTCACTGTGTGTATAGTATTGTGTGTAGCCATGACTTTAAACTTCATAATTAAAACTAAAACTAAGGTATCAAGTAATTAATAAATAACTAACCATCTTAATAAGAATTGACCAAAAATATGTAATAAATCTTGACTGAGAGCCGCTAAACAAGAAATCAACGACGATAATCGTGATACGTCGACAACTGCAAACAAATTTCGTCTTTTCCCTCCGTCTAAGTTGTTTTTAAAACCGACACATATCAAGCTAAGGAGCTGCATGCATGATTGTAAACTAGACTTAAGTGTTCTGAACAAGCTTAAACTTGCTAGAAGTTTGTAAAAACGACCGGCGTGCTTCAGACATTTTTGCAACTTTTCAGATGAACATTGAACACTGCTCTTAGGAGTTTGAAAACTTTTAAACCATAAAGTAGAGATATTGATGATAAATACATTTTAATAGAGATATAATAATAGTAAGTCTCACTCGTGTCATACAAACAATGTCCACCTTTTAATTACTTATATTTATTTACTCGTACTTGCTAGTGTCAAATGAAAAAACCACTGCTTGATAAAAAAATCGACTGCCCGACGTAGGAGTCGAACACACAACTTTTTTTAAATTACCGTTTGTGTAGTGAACGTGACGGCCTAAAATCACCACCCCTTCTTGTTCCACGAGTGTCGTAAGAGTCAACTAAAATAGTTCCAGGAAAATTACTGCCAGAAGATGACGAGAATCAACATCATTTCTTCACCATTGGCGAATTGCGATCACCTACCCGACGACTCCTACGACACCTACTATTAGGAAGAGAAGGATATTCTATTTTAGGCCGTCTTTTGCCGTCTGGTCCATTTATTATTATGTTTGATGTAAGAACGATACAAATAGATATACATTTATCCCCGGTTAAATTGCATTCTCTGTTCTATTTCGCTAATTGGAGATACTTTTTGTAATCTCTACGTACATGCGAGAGCCCTTAGTTCAGCCCAGTCATAAAATTATGTCTTTGTTAATGTCTCCGATCACAAAAGACAGATCAGGCGCATAAATTCTGTTTAGAATGAGGAACTTTTGTATGTGAAAATTCCTTGGTTTAGAATGGCGGACCAAACTGTAACCCCACTGTGATGGAAATCAAAATGTTTGTTTATAGTTTGAAATATTTTGTTTAACTACGATTGTACAATGACTTATACACTGAGTTTTTCTTGTAATTCAATTTGATTTTATTTCATACTTCGAGTAGAAAACTACAATCGCAATTAGTATTCTGTTTTAATAGTAACCACTTTATTAGTAGCGTTATAACGTTGATAATAATTTGTATGTAGATCGAAATCAAATACCGAATGTACTGAAATTACCACAAATCACTGAAAACAAATTTAGAGGCAGCAACCGTGTAATATGAGAATCTGGATCGACGCTCAGATCAACGACTCTCCTTGTGGGAGCAATATACGACATCATCGATCAGCTATGTTTTAATCGTATTGCAATATTATGTAATTATACAGCGTGTTAGGTAAATAGTATAACAAGCCGAAATCTATGTTAACATATACAATATAAAAAAATTGATAACTAATTATCAGTGATTGCATGTTTAGCAACGTCTCAAAATCAGTGTTAGTTCCTCTTGTGATGAAAGATGGGTTTGTTATTTTTGAAGGGTGTGTTAACCCTATTTTTGTACTATTTTTGTGGTATTTTAAAATTGTGGGAATATTGTAAAAACAACAATTTTATTTCTTATTATATAAAATGTTCTACATCAAAAGGACCAATTTACATCATCGTTAGGATAGGTGATACGAGTAGGATTGTCAACTGGTCATCTAGTACTTTATGTTTATGGAAATTTCATACATAAATAATTTTAATTTTACACCTTCTGCCTCTAATACTGAGAAATACAATCCTAAACCTACAATAATCCAATAAACGACACATAAAGCTTATAGCATGGAAATGCTTGGCAAAATCTTGCGCAGAATTATCTTTAGTGTTATTACTATGGTAACCCTTATGACACCACAATAATTGTTGTTGCCGGCAATTATCATCCTACTAACGAGAATCGTAACAATGCTTTGTATGTAGATAGTGTAGATAAATAAAATAAAGTAAATAAATGTGGACAAAATCACATACATTGTCCTGACCCCAATTTGAATTACTATTTAAAGCACTCGTATTTTGGTAATCAGAAACAACGAAGGTACCACAAACACCCAGACCCGAGAAATGAACAAAAGCACTTTTTCCTACATTGACCCGTCTGGGAATCGAATTAGGGACCGCGGAGCAGGCGACACCTTGAAAACCGGTGTATAGGCCACTCCGCTACGGAGGTCGTCGAATAGATATATGGCCTATTATATAAGAATGAACATTTTTGTAGCAATATCGCACTAATTTCAACTTTAAAAGATGGGCCCCAGCTAGCGTTTAGCTTAATGTCCTGTCGTCCATATAAAGGTATGAAAACCGAGTCAGACTCATGCTGCATTGAATAATTATCTACACTGTAGATACGAGAGAAGGTGGAAAGGTGATCGATTCTACTATATATGCGAAATTCAGAATGGATATTTGTTACCTAATCACGTCAAAATGGATTTATATGAAATTTGGCGTGAAAACAGATTTTAATCTAGAATAGCACATAGGCTATTTTTGTTCCGAAAAAATACTGTTTTCGTGGGATATTCTTTCAAAGAACTGCGTTTTCAATTTACACCAGGAGTTTATTTGCATGAAACAGTTTCAAAACATTTATAAAAGCTGTTTCTTTTTTACCGTTTGGAAAATATTTGAAAAAAATATTTCTCTCTATATTGGTACAAAAAATCGTTGAAACGCCGCTGGCTTACAGTATAAATAAAATGTAAGTGAAAATGGAAATATTATTTATTCCAAATGTAAAAGCCTTGAATAAATTCATTGACACAAAAAAATGTCTTAGTAGCTCAATTGGTTAGAGCAGTCATCCGGTAAGCGGAAGGTTTTCGGTTCAAGTCCCACCAAAGACAGTCAAAAATATTTTTAATCTTAGAAATAAATTTTCAATTTAATTAAATATATCTAAAAAACTGAAAAAGACGCTGTAGGCCATCATATTTTGGCAGTTTATTCGCCTAGGATGGGAAAGATGCTTTTTTATTCTAGGTTGGTACCAAACAGAGCGCTATAAAATGTTAACAATAAATACAATTAATTATAATTGAAACTAGGTTAGCAACACAGAATGTTACGGCCACTAAACAAACAACAATCAGTCCATTTGACCCAATTCCGCGTCTTCTTTGATACATATTAAAACCCGTTTCTTATATTTCCTAATGTTAGAGCTGGTTATTTCACAGATGAGTGGAATAATAACGGTACGAAGGTAAACACGCTCTTTGAATTTCCTGCATTAAAATTTGATTTAATCATATAATAATATACGACCAGCATCATAGTGAACACTTTAGTGCCATGTCTAAGTAACAAGTTTGTTTGCTTTCAAGAGATTTTAAGGGGAATAGATGGAGTGATAATTTACTTCGTCATGATGCTAGAGTGTTTAGGTGACTTATTATGTACACTTATTTAGTTAATCTAATTATTAAAATAATAGTCATCATCATCACCGATATTGTTGTGTCTGTTAGTGCCCTTTTAGGATTCCGTGCCTCAAAGAAAAAGCAGTTGGATCACTTTGTTGTCCGTCTGTCCTTCCATATGTCTGTCAAGACCGTTTATCTCGGAAACGCTTTATATAGTTATGAAAACTAGGTCTAACGTGCCGGGCGCGGTGCTTTACCATTCAGCTTAGCGGGTTCGAGTCCCGCCTGAGACATAGTTTTTTAAGTTTAAATACTGATAATATAGTTGCAATTAAATTGCTCTAATATCATATAAAACATTATATTCTGTTCTATTCTATCATTTGTCATGCAACTGTCGACGGCGAATTAGTATTACTAACAACTATCGGCAATTTATACAAATTTGTTTTAGTTCATGAAAAAATATTTTTTTTTGTGTACCATTTTTTATTCTATTTCGTTAACGTTAACCCATTTCGTGGTCGTGAAAAAGAGTAACGATCATAATATTAGTACGCTTTTCCTTACGGTATCAAATGTAGTGTCGGCCAAATAAATCAAACAACATTTTATTGGTTGTCTACTACTTATAATCCTGTAGATGTATCAGACGATTTAAACAGTACTGTCAGTGTCTTTTTGCCACCACTGGTAAAACTGATCGCGAACCCGCCTACCACGCGTAGTAATTATGAGAAATCCACCTTTTAGAAAGGCCCATATCTAGCAGTAGACTGAAAAAAGGCTGGCGATGATAAATGCAATAAAATGTGACAATGCATCAATAGTTAACAACATTAAAATAGTAATATATTAACAACATTAAAATAGTAATATAATAAACTTTGAAATTTTGACGACCTTTTGGATCAGGGTTAATAAACGCTGCTTCTGAGCCACGGTTCCATACTCGCACAGTAAAATATTTGTGTGCGTGAACTTGTCCGTTTGTACTGGTCTTGGTGTTTTTCTATGTATAATATGTATATATTTACAAAAAAAGTATCTAATTAAAGTGTATCGGTTGTCATGTACCCCATTCGCCAAGCTACTTAATAGTAGCTTAATTTGGGTCTAGATGGCGCTGTGTGGCCCAGCATGGCATGCCGTAAAATAAAGAAATAAAAAAATATATAATGTTAGGAAAAAGAAAATAACACAGATGACACTACGGTTGTTTTGCCGACACCGAACGTCAGGACCGTCGGCAAAGTAGCGAAGATCGCGGAGGCCCCACTTTTGGCTCGACGAGCGGTGCGGACGGTTGTCATAGGGAATATAGCTAGCTCCATACTTTCTCTTGTGCAATTAAATTTTGTAACTAAGTACCTACTTATGTAGTTGTTGTTCGATTAAAATATTTGTTAGTACATATCTTTCTCATTTTAATAAATTCATTACCTTTTGCTAATATCAGTAGTGGGATATAGAACTGACGTAGCCAAACCCGCTCTGTTATCCGACAATTCGTAATTCAAAATCATAGTGCGCATGGTGGATACTTGTTTGTGCTTTAGTGTTTTGTTAGAGTTAACAAGTGTCGTTTAGTGGATCAGATTGAGTTCTGTTTTATTAGTTTTTTAAGAGTACCTACATACATACTTACATTTCGTTGCGTGAATAGTATTATAACAATTTAAGTTCGTTAGTTATTACTTTACGTGGGTATTTGTTAAAAGTCGATTAACGCAATTAATTAAATTTTGCGAGACGTTTTAATAAATTGATTTTAGTGGTTTATTTTAAGCTTGTAGTTTCGATTTTATTCTTAAAATGTCTGATGAAAGGTTTAGAAGTAGAAGCCGACATCGTCATCGTAGTAATTCTCCCGACGGAGACCATGACGATCTAAGGCGACAAATGCAAAAGATTTTAACACGGTTTCATGCGTTAGAAAGACAACCGCTCCCAACATTGCCTACGTCGCTGCCAGCCTTAGGTCAGCCGGAGCCTGCGTCGATGGGGACTTCGTCTTGCACGCCGCCTGGATCACCACCGCTATCGTCCCGACGCAGCCAATCAGCCGTGGGACTACGCGATGAGGTGGCGCATGATGCGGCTCCGCGGTCGATCGGTGCTGCCGCTTCCGAAAAATCCTCCGCAGATGCATTGGTAAATGCTATTTGCTCCATCAATAATGCGGTGAGGTCAACCCAATCTTATTACATTTCAAATTTTGATCCTAATTTACACGACATTGAAGTTTGGTGCCAGGAAGTAGATAGGGCTAAGATATCTAACAACTGGAGTGACAATGAGTGTTTATCTCGGATTGGTAATTGTCTGAAAGGAGATGCTCGTTTGTGGTTAAATGAATGGGTGACGACAGACCGCAGCTGGAGCAGTTTCAAAAGAGAATTTAAGCCGTTATGTCCTAAAAAGCTTGATGTAGCAAATATTTTATTTGACGTGATGAAAACGACATCTGATAGTTATGCCACGTACGCCGATTATGCCCGGCGTTCGCTGCTCCGTCTCCGAGTTGTGTCTGGTTTGAGTGAAGAATTGATGGCTGCTATTGTTATTCGTGGTATCACAGACCCTCAAATTAGGGCGGCTGCCACGAACGCAAAGCTTATGCCAAATAATTTAGTAGAATTTTTTTCGATTTACATTAAACCACAGAAAGAGAAAAATTGGACTAACTCAAACCGGGTTCAAAACCAACATGAGAATTCTAGATTTAGACGCCAAGCTGATATAGTAAGGAAACGACGGTACGAAACGGCCAAATGTTTTGCTTGCGGTTTACCTGGACACGTACAGGCTTATTGCAGTAAAAGACCCAAAATTGATAAAACTAATTCCTCTACTGCCATTTCGTCAATACCTGTAACACCTAAAGAGTCAAATACCAAGTTTTGTAATTTTTGTAAAAAACCTGGACACCAGATTGATACATGTTTTGCTAGACTAAAATCTGAATCACGCAATCAAGCTAACGTTAACTTTTGTCGTGAAATTGAAGTTAGTCGTAGTAACGATGTAGTAGTCGCCGTGATTCAAGGCATCCCTGTCGATGTGTTAATAGATAGTGGATCAACCATATCTTTAATGTCGTCAGCTTTACTCAAGCATTTTGATTGCCCCCGTAAGCCTGCTTTTCGAGTATTGAAGGGTATTGGTAGTCAAGAAATAGAATCTACTCACTTTGTTACTTTACCGATTGAATTTGATGATGCAACGCTTGAAGTAGACTTTTTTGTAGTTGATGCTGTATATATGAACATGCCTGTCATAATAGGAACAGACGTTCTTAATCGTGAAGGTATCATGTACTTACGAACTTGTGAACGGCAATATATTACTCGTAATGCAACTAACTCTGATAGAGTATTTACTGTTGAGTCTGATGAACAGATCCAGATTAACACAGAACTAACAGGTGACGATTTAAATAAACTGGTCATGTTGATAAAGAAGTTTGCGCCTCACTTTATAGCTGGTACAGCTATGTCAACTGTCACTACTGGAAGTATGTCCATCAAGCTCAACAGTAATGCGCCGGTTAGTTATAGGCCGTACCGCCTTTCACAAACTGAGACTTTGCGCGTTCGTGAAATTGTTAAGGACTTGTCTGACAAAGGTGTCATTAGGGAGTCGGAATCTCAGTATTCTAGTCCTATCCTGCTCGTTAAGAAAAAAGACGGCACGGATCGCATGTGCGTCGATTTTAGAAAACTCAACGAGATGACCGTTAAGGATAGATTCCCACTCCCTCTCATAGATGATTACATTGATCGATTAGGACGTCATAAATATTTTAGTAGCCTTGACATGGCTACAGGATTTCACCAGATACCGATGGAGGAAGGTTCTATTCCATTAACAGGGTTTGTCACGCCAGAAGGTCATTTTGAGTATTTGAAAATGCCTTATGGCTTGGCTAACGCTCCTATTGTTTATCAACGAATTATAACAAAAACTTTGCGACACCTCATTGATTCTGGTAAAGTCCTCGTTTATATAGACGATGTTCTCATCATGAGCCACTCTATCTTTGAAGGACTCTCTGTTCTTCATGAAGTGTTGACTACTCTAAATAATGCTGGATTTTCGATCAATTTAAAAAAATGTTCATTTTTGACAACCAAGATTGAGTATTTAGGCCGCACCATTAGCCAAGGTCAGGTACAGCCGAGCAAATTAAAAGTACAAGCTCTTGCTGAGTCACCTATACCGAAAAATGTCAAGCAGGTTCGTCAATTCTTAGGTTTGGCAGGGTACTTCCGGAAATATATAGCAGGGTTTTCTTCTAAAACGGCTTGTATCGCTAAACTGACAAAAAATAATGTTCCTTTTGTATGGGGTCTCGAACAAGACGCGGCAAGAAAAGAAATTATTTCACATTTAACTAGTAAGCCTGTTCTCGCTATTTATGATCCTAAATTACCAATCGAAGTTCATACTGACGCTAGCTCCCTTGGGTACGGTGCAGTACTATTTCAAACACACGAAACTGGTTATAAACGTGTCGTTGCCTATTTTTCTAAGGTAACACAGGGCGCAGAGTCAAAATATCACTCATACGAGTTGGAGACTCTTGCGGTGGTCAAAGCCCCGCAACATTTTAGACACTATCTGGTTGGGGTACATTTTACAGTGGTGACAGATTGTAACGCCTTGAAACTTACGCAGAAAAAGAAAGATTTGATGCCGCGTGTTGCCAGATGGTGGATTTACTTACAGGATTTTGACTTTTCACTTGAGTACCGTAAAGGTACCTCCATGTCACATGCGGACTACTTAAGCCGTAATGCCGTAAATGTGGTTAGAGTTCAAAAGCCTCAAAATTGGGCACTTATTGCTCAAGCCGCGGACGAGGAAACTCAAATTCTTATGCAAAAACTTACTGACGGCCAATTAGACTCCAATCAATACGAAAAAAAGAACGACATTTTGTATTATCGTTACTGTGCACCGGGAGAACAACCCAAACTGTTATGTTTTATTCCAAAGGGTCACAGACTCAGCCTCCTTCGCGTCTTTCATGACGAACATAACCACGTTGGAGCAGAAAAGACTTGCGATCTCATCCTTAAACATTTTTGGTTCCCAGGCATACGTGCCTTCGTTCAAAAATATGTTTCTCATTGCGTTGTATGCCTGTCACATAAGAAAGCTCCTCGAGCTCCACTCCAACCAATTAATTCATATGAGAAACCTGAATCCCCATTTGAAACCATCCATGCTGATGCTTTAGGGCCCTTGCCAGAATCCAATGGCTATCGGTATGTGCTTATCATTGTTGATGCTTTTTCTAAGTATTGTCTCTTTTATCCCATGATACGCCAGGATGCTAGTGAACTTAAGCGTCATTTTACAAATGCTGTTTCACTCTTTGGCACACCTAAATTAATCGTTGCCGACCGTGGCCGAATGTTTCAAAGTGCCGAGTTTCTCAACTGGGTTTCCGAACTAGGAAGTAATATCCACTTAATAACTCCAGAAATGCATCAGTCCAATGGGCAAGTAGAAAGATACTGTAGAACTTTACTGAATATGATTAGGATTCAGAGTAACTACTGCCAGGAAGAATGGTCCAATGTTATGTGGCGACTACAACTCACTGTTAATGTAACAAAGCACAAAACTACACAGACCGCACCGCTTAATTTATTGATTGGTGTTGATGCCATGACACCAGTCATCCGCAGCCTTGTGCGTGACGTCGCAATAGAAGGCACAAATCAAAACAGGGAAGCACTTCGTGTAATGACACGACAGCGAGCGTCTGAACGCTTGAAACAGAATCAAAAGCAACAAGATGCCTCTGCTAATCAGCGCCGTCGTGCACCTTTCACTCATCCAGTCGATTCCTTGGTATTTGTAATAAAGAAAGCACAGTCCACAGGGAAGTTAGACTCTGGCATGCGCGGTCCATACCGTGTTGTCAAGGCGCTGCCCCATGGGAGATACGAGTTGCAGCTGGTGGCAGGCTCCTATGGAAAGTTGACTCAAGCCGCGGCCGAATACATGGTCCCATGGAAGGGCGAGTGGACTCCAGATGCGTGTGCTGCCTATTTTGAGAGTGAGTTTTTCTTAATGGTTACATAGCGAGCAGACCTCGCTTGTGAGCAGACCTCACACCTCCTTGTGAGCAGACCTCACACCCCTTTGCGAGCAGACCTCGCTTGTGAGCAGACCTCACACCTCCTTGTGAGCAGACCTCACATCCCTTTGCGAGCAGACCTCGCTTGTGAGCAGGCCTCACGCCCCCTTTTATACAAATTGTATTTGTGAGCAGACCTTGCTTATGACAAGTTCATGCACATATTTGCGAGCAGACCTTGCTTGTGAGCAGACCTCACTCATATCGACTAGCAGACATTGCATTTTGGTGGATTTCGAGCTCAATTGTGAGCAGGTTTGGAGTCCAATTGCGAGCAGACCTCGCCTTGATTTATTTTCTAGTATTTGAGCAGACCTCATTTCATATAACAGGTGCAGACCAGAGTGAGTCCGAGTCCACTGCAGAAGGCCAAGACATCGCTGTGAATCAAAGCAGTTCCGGAACAGCGGGTCACAACTCATCTGTGTCAATTCCAATGGTCGAACATTCGCAAGATTCGCATTTGAGCACGAAGAATCCTGTACAAGCAGACGCTTCAGACCCAATGGAGAATGAGAACGTTCTCCTGTCAGGAAAGGCCGTGTTAGGAAAAAGAAAATAACACAGATGACACTACGGTTGTTTTGCCGACACCGAACGTCAGGACCGTCGGCAAAGTAGCGAAGATCGCGGAGGCCCCACTTTTGGCTCGACGAGCGGTGCGGACGGTTGTCATAGGGAATATAGCTAGCTCCATACTTTCTCTTGTGCAATTAAATTTTGTAACTAAGTACCTACTTATGTAGTTGTTGTTCGATTAAAATATTTGTTAGTACATATCTTTCTCATTTTAATAAATTCATTACCTTTTGCTAATAATAACTTACTTTACTCACCATAAATAAAACTATTTTTAGGCCCGTGTCCAGTGTAATGACAAAGGCTGGTATATGTAAGGGTTACAGAAACACATATTTTAAATATAAAATTAAAGTCCTTACAACCCTACCTGTGATGCAGTGGCTGTGAGCTAGTTCGTAAAGTTGTGTAACACTGTTTTCGATAGATAAAGTTTCGTTCCGAATAACACGGCGATCAGCAACCCTATCACGAACTCTAAATAAATGCACGTATGTATGTAAGCAGCGTTGTTATACATTAAACTTTGAATTAAACTTTTTAATAGGAAATTAAACCGGGTTATTTTGAAAGGGTAACAAAAAAAAACTTAAAAATGTTGACCACCCAAATGATCGGTGGGTGCTCGCTCGTTTGGTGAGGACGTTTTTCTGGCACTGATCGAAACACTACTTTTATATTTTAGGCGCCCAGAAAATTATTCTTTGGCAAAGACAATTCAATATTATTTTTCAGTAAATTGCTAGTGTGATTTGAAAATAAATATTTTTTATTACATTTGTTATCGTTTATTACAACATTACCTAAATCTAAAAAATAAAATCATTAATCATAAAGTTACAATATAAGGCGCTTGTTGACACTTTACCACAAAAGAGATTATACAATCCCTTCTAATTAACCTTTGTGACTCATTATAACTAACAAAACATCTGTCGTCACGATTTTAAATTACAAAAATAATTCATTGTCGTGGAAACTTAGACGTTTATTTTCGTTTCCTTAAATGACATAACATGTCCTTGTAACTGAATTGATAATAAAGTAAGGTTGTTGAGGTCGGAAAGGAAATGAAATGAGTTATGTTTAAGTACTTAAATGCATTCTAACGTATGTTGCATGTTCGTAAGATAATGCAGACAACTTACAACCTTCGAGAAAACTCAAATAATCTCATTTGATATTAAACCATAGTCATTTGACTTAAAGTTTAGAATTGATTAGGGTTTTTTTTGTCAAGTAATAGGTATTGGGGGTATTTATTTTTTGTTATTTACGAAAATACTTAAAGGATGCACAGTATCCATTGACAATTGCGTAATTATTAAGTTTTACCACTCTGTCAACCACTTAAAGCGCATTGCGATGTCGTTATTGTTCAAGTGACATCGATTTAAAGTGTTTTTTTGCCCAACTGTCAATTAGACATACTGTTCTGAGGAAGTTCTCAATTAGATTTTAATGTAAGTAGGTAGGTACAGACGACAGCACATCAGGCTGGGGCATCTTATATTATTGAAATAAGTGCAAATTTGCAACAAACATGTTTAGTATTATGTACGAACTGGAAAAACCTATGATTTATTATATTTTCACGTATTACAACGGATTTCTAAGCCTTTTATTGTATTCTAATTCGAATGGGATCATCTTTGAGTAATACCAACAGGTTGGAGATTTTCTTTTTAAAGAAATATCACGTAGGTCCATTAACAAAACTATCTTACGAGATATATTAGCTGCGAATAAAAAAAAAACAAGATGAACTTAAAGTTGATCCTATTTAAATTCGTGACGAAAAATTGAATAATGACAAAAATCCTCTAAGTATATTCGAATTTTCCTTCCAAGTGACCATGTCAATTCGTAATTTTAATCATAAAAAAAAATGTCTGAGTCCCTCGAAAACAATATATTTCATTAAAGACAGCCCGGATCCGGTTCTTTTTGTGAAATAAGAAGCTGTCCCATAATTTGTCGAGGTCCAAAGAAATGCTTCCGGATTCCATTTGTCGGATCAGTCCTCTGTCCGCACATCAAACGGCAAAGGAGAAAAATAAAGGAAAGCGTATGAGGGCTAGATCACACTGTGCAACCGAGGCGTTAAATAAAAAGATTACCTATTGTCGTCTTTTGTTACGGTTTTGACCCATTACCAGTGTTCACATCTTAGTCGAGTTCTCTTAATACTCGCGGTCCATTCGCGCCTGCTAGTAGGTACAGAACCTGGAAGAAGACCTGCTAGCAGCTTGACGATAAATGTGATTTTTTTCCAGATCAGATTCAAATTAGCCGCAAAAAGACATTATTTCTTTATAATTTTCCCCAGACCGGCTAAACATATCGAGATGATATTTGACAATGAGATAGATTACAGGCTGGAATAGCACTTCATGACCCGGAAAAAAATACTTTCTACTACTACTTAATACTTATTTTCGTAGGATATATTCAAAAACAAAATTTAGTAGTCTACGCGTAGGTAGTAGCGGTAAACAGCTAGTCTTTCCATAAACATAAAATAGTATCGTTTAAAATAATGCCCATAGCAGTCACCCGCAGTAATCCGGACATTAAATTACGATGCAGAGAATAATTATTTTTCATCAAAATGCTCGGTCCTCTGGTAGTTGTTTATCATTTAAATACTTCCGGAATTTTGAGCTATCACGAACATAAATATAATAACAGGAAGAACTTTTGAGTGTATGCCATCAGTCATTATCGTACTGATCATTTAAATTATCGGCTATGATAAATAATGAAGAGTGTAAAAAGTTGCAACGGAATTGCGATAACTATACAGGATGTTAGGTAAATGGTATAATACGCCGAAACTGGCCTAACCCTTTTAAAGGTTTTGCGAGACCTTACCTATAATATATAATAAAGATATTTGTTAATATAAATAAATAAAATAAATAAATAATAGCCTATGTTAATATGTATTAACATAAACACTATGGTGGAGTCAGAAATTTGATATCATTAATTTTAAAATATTTTTTTTTTATACAAAGATTCTCAAAATTTTAGTTATTAAACAAAAATTTAAAAATTATAATATTAAATTTCTGTCTTCACTATAGTATTTATATGCATAAATGTTAGCAAAGGTTGGTTTCGGTTTGGTATACCATTTACCTAACACCCTCTATACCTATATGAACTTTGTGTTGATCTTTGATATTGCGTTGATCAATAAAATGTAATATTGTCGTCATCATCATCTTATCAAAGATTTAATTACGTTTCTACCTTATCGTTCACTTACATTACCGACTCAGTACGTGTTTGTTTAATCATAATTATTGTAGGTATAATTATGCGAAGAAGAAATTAAAATAATGCTAAATTAGAAAAAATGCTAGAATAGCACATGGCTACTTTCCGCGCGCTAATCTCAGAAAGTACTGGTTCAAATTGAAAAAATATTTTTGTGTTGAATAGTCCATTTATCGAGGAAGGCTGTTACGGACTTTTTGTAGTGACGATGACAGACTGGCCATTAGTTTGAAAATTATAAGACTGATTTGGAAGACGAGCTTTTTGACAGCGACACGGACGACGTACATTTTTCTTTATTATTAT
Source organism: Anania crocealis (assembly GCA_949315895.1). Lineage (NCBI taxonomy): Eukaryota > Metazoa > Arthropoda > Insecta > Lepidoptera > Crambidae > Anania > Anania crocealis. Next base: position 9,589,956 of record OX438856.1, read on the forward strand.
TTTTGTGTTGATTTGTTTAGTTTTTCAGTTTAGTTTTGTGTAAATATTTAATTAAATTCTAGTGTTTAATAAACTCCTTGACCGAAGCAGCAAAGAAGTTTCCTTGAACCCCTTCAAGGTGGTCCTTCGAAATCAACCGACCTGGCATATGGAGACACGCAGTAAGTCCAAGATTATGGCATTGAGTGCAAAGACCGCAACGGCACATACGACAGCAGCTGTTCCGGACGCAGACAGACACGACGACAGACAGTCTGTCCGAAGTAGCCGCCCGCCCTCGCCGACACCTTCCGTCCGCTCTGCCGCTAGTTCTATGTCAACAGTTCGACGGCAACGACTTCTGCATCTTCAGAAAGAAGCGGCAGAAGCACGTGCGGAAATTGCCAACCGACTCATTGAGGAAAAGTTAGCGCTGGAGTCACAAGCGCTACTAGACGAAGAAGACGAATACCTTGCCTGTAATCTGTCACGTTCACAATCACGAAATTCACTTAAAAAGGACGACAATGTACAGTCAGGTACGAAACCTACTATTAAAAATGACATGAACAACCCAGATTTTTGTAGAACATCTTTGCCTATACCCGCTCACATACATAATTCGTCTGCCATACCCTTAGAAAAAGAGTTAAGTAAGCTTCTGGCCCGACAGGCCAGCAACACAGAGCTACCACCATTCTCTGGTGAGCCACAAGAATGGCCCTTGTTCTATAGTCAATTTATATCGACCACTCGACTATGTAGTTACACAGAAGCCGAAAATATTGCCCGACTTTCAAAATGTTTGAAGGGCCGTGCACGTGACTCAGTGGCGGCTCTCCTAGTAAGCTGCACGAACTTAGATAAGATCATCAAAACATTAAAAATTCGATTCGGCCGACCAGAATTTATTATTGAGACAATGTTAATCAAAATTCGAAATACAAAATTTATACGTCATGATGACATTAACAATTTCATCGAGTTTGCGACCATTGTCCAAAATGCTGTAGCTACGATGATTGCTATTGAGGAGACCGGTCATTTGACGAACCCTTCTCTGATCAAAGAGGTTTTAAATAAGTTACCATCGAACTTGCGGTACCAATGGGCTTTTCACGTAGCTAACAAAGACAGTTTTGTTGCCACTACTTTGAAAGATTTATCAGAATGGATGATAGACATAGCAAATGCAGCGACTATAATTGCACCGATGCCTATTAATGTAAATCCAAATAGACCCGTTTTTCATCAAGTTGATAAAAAGGTTATTCTAGCTACAACTTCAACACCGACCGCAAAATGTATATGTAAAAAATGTAAAGGTGGGCACACATTGAAGGATTGTGTCGAATTTAAACAACTTTGTACAAATGACCGGTGGAATTTGGTAACATCAAATAGATTGTGTTTTTCTTGTCTATCTAGTCAGCATCAATTAAAAGATTGTAAATATCGACAAAAATGTACGAAAGAAGGATGCGACAGGGTACACCATCCTTTATTGCACGCGCCTCCAATAAAGCTTGCATGCACTTTGTCGACGCATGAGAGTGTTAACACTGCGACTACACCGGCAGTGAACCATTGCGAGGACATAAGATCACAAGTTCTCTTAAAAGTTATTCCAGTTATCATCTCCGGGCTTGCAGGCGACGTCGAGACCCTGGCGCTATTGGACGAGGGTGCTGCGGTCTCTCTCATCGATTTATCGCTGCTAGAACGTGCAGGTATTGAAGGCAGCGTCTTTCCTCTGCATATTCGAGGAGCCACAGGTATGACGACGACTCAAATTGACTCTCAGGTGGTTTCTTTTTTAATTCGTGGCCAAAATCAGAGTGAGACATTTTTTGTAAATAATGTGCGTTCGGTTCGTGATTTAAATTTGTGTGTACATAGCTTAGGTTTTGATAAAATTGTAAATAAATATCCTTATGTTAATGACTATGTACAGGAAAATGACTTTAGACATAAAAAAGTAGAGTTGCTTATAGGACAAGACAACGTACACCTAATAGTGACCAGAGAGATTATTCGCTCTGACAGACAAGGACCGATGATTTCTTTGACTCATCTTGGTTATGTTGTGCATGGAAATGTTGGCCTCAGAAACATTCCGAATGACGTGACAGTTTTACATCATTGTAGTTGTGACGAACTGAATGATCTCGTCAAAAAATCATTTTCGACGGATGCCTTTGGCACGAAATTCAAAAATGACACTCCTCGTTCCCGGGAAGATGTTCTTGCACTACAAATAATGGAACAAACAACGCGTCATCTTCCTGGGGGTCATTGGGAAACGGGACTTTTATGGCGTGATAGTGATTGTCATTTACCAAACAGTTATGAGCAGGCATTTATTAGGCTACAAAGCATCAAGCGTAAAATGATTAAATTTCCTGAGTTTGCAGAAAAATACCATCTGAAAATTCAAGATTATGTACAAAAGGGTTATGCGCGAAAGCTGACAAAAGAGGAGGCAAAACATCGCACTGACAAGACTTGGTACCTGCCCCATTTTGCGGTATTCAACCCTAATAAGCCTAACAAACTGCGTTTTGTGACGGATGCTGCTGCTAAATCAGGTGGTAAGTCTTTGAATGACTTTCTTTTACAAGGTCCTGACTATCTAAACTCATTACCCGGTATTTTACTCCAGTTTCGATGTCATCGTTACGCCATTAAGGGAGACATCCAGGAAATGTTCCACCAGGTATTAATTATAAAACAGGATCGCCAAGCTCAACGTTATCTCTGGGATACGACGAGTACCAGATGAACGTTATGATTTTTGGCGCAGTATGCTCTCCTTCATCAGCACAATATGTTAAAAATATAAATGCTCTGCGGTTTTTAAAAACTCGTCCCGAAGCTGTCAAAGCTATCACAGACCATCATTATATGGATGACCTGATAATCTCGGTTGACACAATAGAACAGAGTAAAATGCTGGTCGACGACGTTATTGACATTCACGCTCAAGGTGGCTTTAGTATGACCAGCTTTATGAGTAACTCGAAGGAAATTTTGCAACATCTCCCAAAATGCAAAGTGTCTACAACTGGGTCCAAGGTATTGGATGACATTCCTGATTTGCCAGTAGAGCGTGTATTAGGTGTCAAATGGTTACCCGGTGAAGATAATTTTGTTTTCTCCAGTTTTCAAGACGTAATTGACAACCAAAGTGACAAACACCCTACCAAATGCCAGATCCTCAAAATATGTATGTCTGTTTTTGATCCTTTAGGTTTTTTATTATTTGTCACAATACAAGCAAGAATGATTCTTCAAGACATTTGGCAAGCTAAAATTGGCTGGGACGATGAGGTGACTGGAAGTTTATATGACCAATGGCTACTGTGGCTTCAAGACCTTCGAAAAGCTACTTCTCTTCAGATCCCTAGATGGCTAATCGATATACAGGCAGACGTGTCTAGACCAGTCGAAGTACATATTTTTTGTGATGCCAGTACAAGAGCGTTCGTTGCAGTTGCCTATCTGAGATCTGTTTTAAAAGGAGGGCAATATCATGTCAGATTAATTATGTCTCGAGGACGAGTAGCACCTTTAAAGATTTTGAGCATTCCTAGACTAGAGCTCCAAGGTTCCTTGTTGGGTGCTAGACTGGCACAATCGATAAAAAAACACATTGACTTACCTATTGGTCGTGTCGTATATTGGACTGATTCGAAAACAGTATTGAGCTGGATTAGATCTGATGTAAGACGCTTTAAGCCATTTGTTGCTCATCGTATAAGTGAGATTACTGAGCTTACAGACCCTGACGAATGGAGGTGGGTCCCGACGCACCTAAATCATGCTGACCTCGCAACTCGGGAAAAGACATCAGATACCGCCAGTAAGCTTTGGTTGAATGGACCTGACTTTCTCAGACAAGACCAGAGTTTATGGCCAGTTGAAGAAACTGTGACAACCGAGCTAGATCCTGACCCTGAGATAAAGATGGTGCTCGTGACTACAACCGTTTGTAATGACTACTTACCAGATGTTAATCGATTCTCAAAATATTGGCGTTTCATTCGAGCTACAGCTTGGATTTTGAGGCTGAAGTATAATTTACTTCATAGGAATGACCGCCGAAAAGGTGAGCTTGTAGCGGAGGAAATCAAAGAGGCCGAGGTGCTTCTCATCAGAGATAGCCAAAGACGTTCATTTCCAAATGATTTTCATATATTACAGACTACAAATAAGGTAAAGAAAAACAGTTGTTTATTTCAGTTAGTACCTTTCATTGATTCACTAGGAATTATTCGCGCACGTGGTCGCATTGATTCAGCTAACGCGGAATATGATGTAAAAAATCCGATAGTTCTGCTGCCTTCTGACAACTTTACAAAGTTGCTGGTCATGCAATACCACATAGACGCTGCACATACTGGTAAAGAAAAGGTGCTGAATGATTTAAGACAGAGGTTTTGGATACTACGTGGTCGATCAGCTGTCAAGGCTGCCTGGCGGACATGTCAGGTGTGTAAAAATTGCCGTGCAGTGCCGATACCACCGCTAATGGGACAAATTCCGCTGAGTCGACTTACACCTATAAAAGTTTTTGCCTATACTGGACTTGACTATTTTGGACCTATGAACATCAAAATTGGACGTAGACAAGAGAAACGTTATGCCGCTTTATTTACTTGTATGACAGTCAGAGCTATTCACATTGAATTAGTTAACGACTTGACTTCTGACAGTGCTATTATGGGTTTAAGACGGTTTATAGCAAGACGAGAAACTCCACATGAAATTTGGAGTGATAATGCGACGACTTTTAAAGGAGCGGATAATGAATTACGCAGACATGTGGAAAATTTAGATTTAGACAGATTACAACAGTTTTTGAGTGTTCAACAAATAAAATGGAAATTTATTTGTCCAAATTCTCCACATCATGGTGGGTGCTGGGAAAGAATGGTACGATCAGTAAAGACAGCGCTCAAGTTTACCCTAAAAGAACATATTCCAACAGAACAGATTCTTCATACATTACTGACAGAGACAGAGTGGATGGTTAACAGCCGGCCCTTGACGCGAGTCCCACTCGACCACAGTGACGATACACCGTTAACTCCAAATCATTTCATTTTTGGTGGACAGACTGACATAACTATTCAGACTTTGGATGATTTTACGGATCGTGATTTATTACGTAAATCGTGGCGTCAATCCCAACGACTAGCAGACCTTACTTGGAAGCGGTGGCTCAAAGAATATTTACCTACGTTAACCAAACGTGGTAAATGGTTCCAGATAGTTGACCCACTGACGGAAAACGACATTGTTATTATTTGCGACGATCAACAACCTCGAAACCAGTGGCCCAAGGGTGTCGTTATTAAGATATACCCTGGACCAGATGGGCAAGTACGCACGGTGGATATAAGGACTGCGACTGGGACATACCGACGACCGGTAACAAAACTTTGTAGACTTGACGTTAAACCCAATTCAGACTGACTCGATTGACTTGATATTACTCGGCTTTACTTGACAAATCTGACTGGCCAGATCTTCAATGACTTCAAAGTTCAAACCTGACTTGACCTGACCAGACTGTTGACATCCTGACATGGCTTTTAAGTATTGCTTTGCAATACTGGAGGTGGGAATGTTACGGACTTTTTGTAGTGACGATGACAGACTGGCCATTAGTTTGAAAATTATAAGACTGATTTGGAAGACGAGCTTTTTGACAGCGACACGGACGACGTACATTTTTCTTTATTATTATTTTTGTGTTGATTTGTTTAGTTTTTCAGTTTAGTTTTGTGTAAATATTTAATTAAATTCTAGTGTTTATTAAATTCCATAATCGAAGAAACAAAGAAGTTTCCTTGAACCCCTTCAAAGGCTTTAGGCTATATATCATCACACTGCGACCAAAAGGAGCGAAGAATCAGTGAAAAATGTTGCAAAAACATTCGCGATCATAATGACAGAAATTGACGCGGAGGATGTCGCAGGCAACAGCTATTGTTAGATATAAGCCATCCTAAGTAGCAGTTCTTCAACCGTTGTCGGTTAGCTTACTCTACAAAACTTTAAATAAAGATTCTTTATTCAAACGTGATGAAGAACCACAAAAAATTGTTTACGAGGATGATTATGCGTCTTCATATGGGTACCTATAGTAGGTAATCATCGATCTGAATCGATTGCATACAAAAGAACCGGTTGTTAAATTATGGCGGTTGAAGGTCGTTTAACAGTGACATTCGGAAAATTAACCGTGTCCAATTGTAAACGATTCGCCATAGTGATCAGAAAAAAATCAATCTTATTGTCAAGTAAAAAAGTTCAACACACCTTTTTCGGGTCTTCACAAATCCGGTCAAGATAGTCGGAATCGCTCATGAGAGGTTCCGTGCATTGTAGCTACAAGACTTTACTGTGCGTATTTTAAAGATGCGCTGTTTCGTTATTTAAACCGCGCCCGGTATGCATGGAGATGCGGGTTCGAGTACCGCCTGAGACAACATTTTTCAAGTATAAATACTGATATTCTTTGCAATTAAGCTAAAATATCATATCTTTATATGACTGTTATATGTGCATATATTCATATCGTCAGTGGAAAGGAAGAAATGCTAAAGCGCCATTTGGGCCAAAATGAGTTACATATATTGTTGGATAGGCTTTTTTTTTCTGCGTCGATCTATGTAGGTTTTAACTCAATCAGACAATTTTTTTGGCGCTTTAGCATTCCGAAATTTGCAAGTATTTCTAAAATCACCGCCCTTGCGCTACTAAAACGACGTGTTGGTAGTGTTTTTACAACAAATGTCGCGTAAGAATTTTTTTGCTGGCACATTTTGCTTTCACAACATAAGTATTTTTTTGTTACTTAAGAACTTGAATGAGGCTGTTACTTTAGCATTTTAAGCTTTTTGAATTTTAAAGTTTATTGGTACATTAGCAATTATTCATAACTGTTGTTCATAATGATTTGGCATGTAAGCAAAAGTAAGTGATCAAGATTCGATTAGTTTTTGCGCTTTAGGATTTTTTCATTCGCTGTTTGTGTAAGTAGGTTTAGTATGTTAGCAAAAATATTATACTTGAAATGTATTATTACACATTTGTTAGCAAAAAGTAGCCTTTTCTTACAAGTTTTAAAGTACTTTAGCGATAATTATCATTAAATAAAGCAAACATTATAGTAAGTGAAGTAATATTAACATTACTCAAAAAACTTAAACATTATGATGCATTGAATGATTCTTTGGATCTAATAAGTTCTTACCTTAAAGGCAGAACACAAAAGGTTTGCATAAATGGAGCTGAGTCGTCAGGGTCGGCCCTTATTATGGGTATCCCTCAGGGATCAGTATTAGGACCCCTGCTATTTTTAATTTATATTAAAGACCTTTCCTGTTATTTTCATAATCTTTGTGAGATGGTATTGTTTGCAGATGACACATCTATGATTTTACAAACTGAGAGGGACAAATCTTTATTTGACGATGTTAACAATACCCTTTCAAAATTATTGCATTGGTTCACAGCAAATAATGTTTTACTAAATGCAAATAAAACAAAATGACATGTTAAATTGACCATGCCGTACGTACGGTTTGCTGTCACTCATCACAAATCGCGATAATAATTGTTAAAGATGAACCATTAAACTCTTTAGATTCTACTACGTTTTTAGGTATAACTGTAGACTCCCATTTGCAATAGGGTGCACGTTATTAGGGGGCTCTGGAAGACTTAGTTCTGTTGCTGTGAGAAATATAAGGCAACTGACTGATGTTGGAACGGCATGATTCGTATATTTTAGCTACTTTCATAGCATAATGACATACGGAAGTATGTTGTGGGGCTCAGCGGCAGATATTGAGTCAATTTTATATTACAAAAACGTGCTGTATGGGCTATTTATTTCTTACAAAAAATACGTACATAATTTTAATACCAAAAATAAAGATGAACTTGCCGTTCCAGGCTTCAGACTGCGAAAAGTAGGAAAATCGTTCATGGGAAATTGTATTCGTATTTTTCAACAAATTACCACAGGGTATTGCTGAACTCCTTGTACATCAACTTAAATCGTATGTCAAAGTAATTTTAATGAAAAAGGGCTATAACACTGTAAATGATTATTTGTATGATAGAAATGTAAGGCATTAAACTGTCCCAGCTCGTACTTTCTTAAACATTTTGTAAAAAAATATTTAAAAAGGGGCTGACAATAGTGACCGAGTTTCTTGCGCTGCTTCTTCTCGACACTAGCCCAGACTTGTCCCCAAGCAGTGGTAGGTTTAAATATTAGGACATGTAAAAGAGCCTCCTGGGGCCTATTTGCAGAAATAAAACTGATTTTATACAGCACGTGACTATAAAGCACATTCCTGTTGGAACTTGTCGGTTTTTGTTGTTTAGTCGCCGTCCGGATCATCATTTTACCGTGTCAACTGGATTGTAAGTAAAGTTTAAAGGTATGTCTTTCTTTTCCGTAATATTATGATTGTGTTATAATAATGATGATAGACAAAACATTTTTAAAGTGCCGTGCCTCAGTCAGCCAAACCGGAACCCTTATAGGATCAAGTATAAGTATCAATAGTACAAGAAGAAATACAAATTTTTTTTCTTTTTTTTAAGGTCTTCATGGGTAGCAAACGCAATGTTTATTTAAAAAGTTCATTGGATTGGAAACAAGCTATCCGATAATCCGACCGACTAACCGAGTTGACCAACGCATCTGATGACATGTCTTCTCAGCATACTATGGCTCATGTGCTCTCACAATCTGCTCTAGAAATTATGTAAATTTATGCTGTCGAGCCCAAGTGCTCGGGCTGGGGTCGATGCATTGATCTAGAATTTAAAGTAACTCCTCAAACTCTAACTCACATGGATCTCGTGGATCACATAACCAATACGTTTTCTGATGTAATTCTGAGCTCAAAGATGTTAGTAATATGTTGTATGTTTCTTTGTATTGATATCATCACATCTGTTCAGTTTTAAATAAATATACAACTGTTTAATAAAGTTTTTAAATATTTCGCCCTTGTCTAATGGTACAATGTTTAATTTAGGTGTCATAAGGTCCTTTGCTCCTCAGTACCTCCTGCATACATGAAATTGTTTTGTGCTGTCGAATTCACTCTGCAGTTTTACTATAAGCTGTGTAATTTCCTGAAAGTTATTTTTTTCTTCATTTTCATTTTCCCACTGTGTCATCAGTACTCATCAGTAATATTAATTATTTGTAGTATATATTTTTTCTTCGTAAATATCAAATTTTGTACATTCATAACACTCGTAATTTAAATTCATAATCAGAAATTTCTCGTAGGGTTTGTATCTGGCTGCCGAGTTTTGTAATGCAGCCTTTAATCGAAGTTAGTGTACGTTTTACTTAGTTAATTTATCCATTTAGTCGCCAATTATTTCATTCTAAAATAATACCATTATATTTGAAAGCTATGATATTTATTTTCTGATTGACACATTAAATGTCATAACAACGAAAGTGTAGTCAGAGAGTACAAATATGTAAAGATGATGGATGTGACGTGAAACTGAACAAACTTCGCCACCATTTTTTACCCTCTTAAAGATTAAATTTTTAAGAATACTGAAAGACGTCATTAATAATTTTTAATCAGGTAGCTGGACACCAATTTTCATTATCATCGACTTAGCTTCAAAACTAACGGATTTTTATACAAACTTATGGGGCCCTTTTTACCCCATTATAGGCGGAATTTCCAAAAATCAAAAGTGCTTACCTACACTATAAAAAGAAGCACGGTGAAAAATTTCCGGTTTTAAATCCCAGTAGTTTAGGCTGTGCGTTGATATGTCAGTCAGTGTTTTATATTTAGGTAATTCAAAATATAGTCATTACCACAAACCTGTACCCGGTTAGTAGTAATGTCAATATTTTTAATTAAGGCATTAGGATAATTAGGCATTTTTTTCACAAAACATTTATACCTATTTAATCTTTAAGTATAATTTTTGCTTAAAACGTGTAATGTAGTTATAGTTTAGCAACATTTGCCTTTATTCGTTCCATGGGGTCTGCGTATGTAAGCATATATTCCTGTTGGTTCCGTGAATAATGTTGCTTCTTACGCATTACTTCGCTGGCGTATGTGACTACAATAGTTGTAGTTTAGTAATTTATCTTTGACATACTTATTCAATTGTAACTCACTAAGCAATTATGTTATAATAAGAAAAATGTTGTTAAAACTCTTTAGCACTTTGTGGTTGCTGGATATTTAAATATAATGGATGTTAGAAGTTTTATCCTGACTGACATTTGATTAATTTTCATGGTATTTTTTCTAAAGCGACAGCTATTTTGCGATCTAAATAAGCAAGGAACCTATGTATTATATCTAAATTTAGGTAAAAAATCTAGATCATGTTTCCATTTTAAAAGTCCGGTTTAACATTAATATCAAAAGAGATAAGAATTTTTTTCCGAAAATTGAAACTTTGATCCTCTTTTTCCACAAGTACGGTTTTGGCGCTTTAGCAGTTTTTCCTTTCCACTGACGATATCAGTATTTAAATAGCTGTTTCATCTTAGCTGACTGTCAAACTTACGGGTGTTACGAAGAGTTCAAAACTCGTAAAATTTGATGAAACTACGCTGGCTTACAGCGATAAATAAGAATATGCTTGAAAAATTGGCGCTGTGACTCATTAGCTTTATTGGAAGAGCACCGTACCTAGTATGCATGGATATGAGGGTTCGAGTCTTGCTTGAGACAACATTTTCCAAGTTTAAAAACTGATATTATAGTTTCTTAGTTTCAAAAACCATAATATCAGACAGCGAGGGATTAATGGAGTTCTGTTGACACCCAATATATGGAACTCTGAAAACAACCTTATTTCCAGCATTTTATTAGGATCATTCCATTGTATCGTAAACTTTAGAGTAAAGCAACCAACAAGAAGTTTACAACTCAGTGCTCACCTAATGCACATTGTACAGAGACGACAAAACAGTTGATAGCCACGACTCCAACTATGATGTACGGGCTTGGGCACTCCGACTAAAACAGGAATAGGGCGACCATGAACTTATAAAAGTTGATAAACAACACACAGTATGGATTTACACACATACGTTCCAGAAACCTGTGCCTAGCAGTGGGATGCAAATTCACCATAATATCCTTTATCATCGTCTTATCTATTAAACTAACAAATCTTATTGAAAAATCTGTTCTGTAGTTTAGGCGTGAAAGCGGAACACACAGACCGAGTTACTTTCGCATTTTTAATGTAAGTAATGATGATTAAAATAAACCTTATCAACAGAATAGCAAAGCGGTAAATAACAGAATTAAGAACGATTTGGCTTCAAAAATCAAACATTGCTAATTGAACATTCTAAAATTACCCGATTTGACAGTATAATTTTACTTTAACCAATATAATTATGCAAGTCATCGAATTGAATAAAGAAAAATATTTTTCAATACGGATAACCACAGTTCTTTTTACATATTTTGTTATGTGAGGATGTATATTATTGTATATAATTTATAGTCTTTCATCACAAAACGTATTCATATTATTCGTGTAGCTCCGTTTGAATTAAGTAAGGCACGTTTAAATCCCGTTAACGTTCAAATAATTTTGCAAACCGTAAGTTTACATTGATCTTCTTCTTCTTATCGTATAAATGGCAACTTAAATTCTATTCGATCAATATGTTGCCACGTGTACCGCCCTGTCGGAGGCTTTGATGCTGTAGACGCCTATAGGAAATACTAGAAGGTAAGCCATGGTCTAAAGAGTGGCGCCACACGCGCATACACGATGATAGATTGATTATAGTAATTATTAATATTATAAAAATATTATTTATTTTCAATTCATGTACTCATTGCATTGCAATTTTGACGGTCTATGTTATTTTAATGGTAAACATGGTTTACACATTTTTTTGTCTAAAGTATGGACAGCCTACCATGAAGTAAAAATAGCACCATAATCATTTCAGCATTTACAATTTTGACTGTCTAATTTAAGATTTTCCTTTTTTTTTTTTTTTTTTTGACGGACCTATAACTGAAACCCCATATGGGAGGCTTTAATCAGTTAAACCGGGCAGAGTGTGGCGAGCGCTGAAGGCGCTCAGCCTAGGTCCGCCACGCTAGCGGTACTCCGGTGCGGCCGAGGGTGAGGCTTCGCGAAGCGAAGCCTCAGGCTCGCTCGCACCGGGGCCCATACTAGCGGGCGTGATCGGGCCAGTGTGGGGTGCTAAGGGCACCCTACCAAATGGCGAACCCACCAGTGGTGGCGCCGCCGGAACCGGAGATGCCGTGGCATGCCGGATCACGGTCGGGCTCCATTCTGGCGGGCCCGATCTGGGAGGGGGGATCGGACAGCGACCTCAAGGGCGCCTCTGTAGGCTCGGACCTCGGCTTGGGTCGCCGTCCGAGGGGGGGGCAGGTGAGAAGCGGCCAGGCACATGATTGTGTCGGCCGAAATGAAAGGCGGGACCACGCACCCGCCTCCGACGGGTGCGGTGTGGAAAACTACTGTGTTGTGCAGTAATTGAAGTGCTTAAGGCGGTGTTGGCTGTTGTGACATACGCGGTGATCGGATCGTCGGGGTCGTTCAGCACGTGCCTGGACCGACGGCGTCGGAAGGCGACATCCCTCTGGGGGGTGTACGTGGTGGCTTCCGCTATGAGCGGATTGGGGTGATTCACTGCCTTATCGAAAAAGCGTTGAGAGGCTTCTTTCATATAGAGGGCAATGGATTGGATCTCGAGATCTCGGTGGATATTATTGTTGCGTACGAACCACGGGATACCCGCGGCCCGACGCAAAAAGAGATTTTGAAGTGTTTGAAACTTCTTAAGGAGGGATGGGGCGGCGTGAGCAAACACCGGACTGGCGTAAGTCATCACGGGGCGGATGCAAGTTTTGTAAATTGTCAACTTATTTCTAAGCGACATTTTACTCTTGCGGCCGACTAGGTGGTATAGTCGGTGCGTGTAGAACTTCGCTCGGTTACAGACGCGATTGATGTGCGATGCGAACGATAGTCGTCGGTCTAGCTAGGATGACACCTAAATATTTGACCTGCTTGACCCATGGGATCCGCTGGTCGAATAGGGTGAAATGAGTGGGAACATTAGGGCGGGACGGATTAGGGGAGGGCGCTACGGGGATGTTCCGCCCGAAGTACATCGCTGCACTTTTGTCGGGATTGACTTCGATACGCCATTTTCTAAACCATTCACCCAATTTGGTGACCGCGCGCTGTAGCGCTAGGATCACATATTTTGAGTTTGGACCGGTTTTGTAAATGGCGGTATCGTCAGCAAAAAGGGCTAGCTCCGTGTCTGGAGTCTTGGGGATGTCGTTTACGAAAACGGAGAAGAGTAGGGGTGATAGCACAGAGCCCTGTGGGACTCCGGCTCTGATGGGTCGAGGGGAGGAGAGAGTGCCGTCGACTCGGTAACGAAAAGTGCGATTCGACAAAAAGTCCCGTAAGATGAGCACGAGACTGTCCGGCACTTTGAGTTCGTACAGCTTGTAAATCAAGCCGTTGTGCCAGACTTTGTCGAACGCTTTCGCCACGTCGAAGAACAACGCTCCCGTTCCCAAGGGGCGGGGTCTATTGAGACCGTCCAGAATGTGTTCCGTGAGGCGGTGCACCTGATGGACGCAGGAGTGGGAGGCTCTGAAGCCGAATTGCTCGTTGATTAAGAGATTGTTAGAGAAGAGGTAATCTCTTAATCGGGAAACTAATACGCGTTCGTATATCTTGCCCATAGTCTTTAAGAGGCTGATGGGCCTATAGCTGGTGGGGTCGGCCGGGTTTTTTCCCGGTTTTCGGATGCCTATGACCTACGCCTCCTTCCACGAGTCGGGGAAGACGCAGTGGGTCATTGCGGCGTTAATGATTGCCACCAATAGGCAGAGAAGTTGGGCGGGCAGGGCGCGGAGTACTCTGTTCGAGATACGGTCCGGCCCGGGTGCCTTGTTAGGGCGGAAACCTTTGACTATCGCCTGCACCTCATCAACGGTAGTAGGGGTGAGAGGGGTTGAGGGGGGGATGACCGAGCGGTGCTGGACCTCATCGTTCACCATTTGAAGGTGGTCTTGGTCGAAAGGGAGGGTACTAGGGGAACACTGTGCCTCTAGACTGTCAGCCATGCATTCGGCTTTTTCGTTATCGTCAAGCGCTAACGATTGATCGGGTCTTTGGAGGGGGGGCATTGATGCAACTATGTCCGACTTAAAGGTTCTCGCCAGCTTCCAGTAGGCCTGGTGAGATGGCGAGATTTCTTTAAGTAGATCGTCCCACCGATTGTTTCGGAGCTCCTTAATACGTTGCTTAACAGCACGCTGTAAGCCGCGCAAAAGAACCCGATTTTCCTCGGTGGGACACGCATCGTAGGCCCTGATAGCCGCGTTCTTGGCTCTCAGCAGTTCTCGCGCGTCATCAGGCAGCCTGAAACGATGGTTTCCCATCGCCGACACTTGCCTAGACGAATCGCCGATGGCGACCGAGATGTGACTGGTGAGAGCGTCGATCGCTTCTACAGCCTCATTTGGCGAAGAAATGTCGTCGGGGATTGAGGAAAGTTGGGGGCTGTTACAATCCTCAAGTTTACACTTGAGTTTGTCCCAGTCTATCAACGACCTCATGGGGGGAGAGTATGACTCCGGGGAGCCGAGACGAACTATCACCGGACGATGGTCCGAGTTGAGGGCATGCACGACTTCTATCGAATGAAGCCGAAGGCCTACATTCTTTAGAATAGCCATGTCAAGAATATCGGGACGATGTTCGACGGTGTAAGGGTAGTGGGTGGGCTCTAGAGGCGGTACAACGTCAAAGGATAGGGTTTCAGCGAGTCTGCTTAAGCGCGTGCCACTAGTGGTCGTGCATAGGCATCCCCACTGGGTGTTTTTGCTATTAAAGTCGCCGCCTATAAAGACGGTTTCATTCATAGCGAAAAGGGCCTCAAAGTCACTCCTGACTGGGGTTTTGTTTTGACCGGAGAGGTAGGCCGAAGCGATGAGAATGGGCCTGTGGCCGGTCATAGATAGTCGGCATAAGGAGACTTCTATGTCCCTCGTGGGTGGGGGGTCGATCGAGGCACAGTGTAGTGAACGCTTATAGTAGATAAGCGTGCCGCCGCCACGTGTGGACCTATCATTTCTGACAATAAGATAGTTCGCAATGTTAGGATTGCGATAAGAAGGTTTGAGACGGGTTTCCTGAACCAGAAGGATGTCTACCTGGTGCTCGGTCAGGAAGAGGGATACCTCATCCCGTTGGTCTAAAAGGCCATCAGCATTGAAAAATGCTATGGTGATCGACCTCGGCTTAATCCTGTTTTTTGTATTATCCATTAGTGATGGAAGGATTTGATGGTTTGGAGGAGAGCCCTATGCTCGACAAGGATTTTAATCCTTAAATGGGCGTTGCCCACAGACTCGTCCAATTTCTGGCAGATGACATCGACTTCTTCGTAGTCGATGTCCTCCATAAAATTGGCCAGTCTGTTTAGCTGGGCCTCCATGTCCCTCGAGGGGGACGGCTCAGCTCGTGGGGCTTTGGGTGTTGGTGGTGGGGGGGGGGGGGGCAACAGCTCGTACGGCCGGTGTTGCAGGCGGAGCTGCTACCACGGCCGGGCTGAGACTGGGGGTCGGGGCGGGGGAGGGCGCGGGGGCCATGGACGCCATTAGGGGTTTAGCCCAGGCATTAGGTCGGCAAGGTCGGAGAGAGGGGAAGGCCGACGGTGTGATGATCACCCGTGGCTTCCCCGTATTATGGGGGGTGGGTCGAGAGGGGGGGGCTGAGGCCACTGGGCGGGGTTGCGCCTTTGGGCCCTGGGACATCCGCGATAATTCGCAGGGTGTCCAAGACCTCCGCAAAGGACGCATCCGGGCAGCGTGGTCGCCGTCTCCCTGTCCCGCGTGCAGTCGGTCGTGCCATGGTCCCCGTGGCACTTTACGCACCTTGGGCGAGCATGGCAGTTCCGGGCTGCGTGGCCATATAATTGGCAGCGATGACACTGCCCAGGGAACCCCTTTTTACGGGGGAGTTCTACTTTAAGGCCGCTAATGGCGCAGATCGTCTTCACGTTGAAGACTGCCTTTCCCTCGGCCGAGTGGTCTAGGACCACCTGGACCAAGTCGAAAGGTTCGCGCCTGCGCCCCTTGAAAAGACGGTGGACCTGCCTGGCTGGGAAGCCCTGGCCTTGCAGGTCCTGAAGGATGGCCGGAGTGTCCAGCTCTTTCGGGAGACCGCGGATGATCACCCGCAGTTCCCTTTCCTCCGGGAGGGGATAGGTGTGGTACCCTATCATCCTCCCGTCGAGAAAACTGGTGAGGGAGCGGTGGTCACCCGAAGTGGGTACTACCACTTTGATGCCCACGGCACAAGTCTTCGCGTGTGAAAACGCGATTTTGCGCTCGTTCAGGGCGGCGCTGATTACATTCCAGGACGATTTGTCCTGGACGAAGATAGGCGGCACTTTGCTCGCCTGAGTGGGGGATGGGGTGGTGGCCTTTTTCCCAGAAGGCTGGGAGGCGGCCGACGGTAAGGGCCCCTTTTGGGTCTTAACGACCTTAGCGGGGGGAGGCGGGGGCGGGAATTGCGCGATTTGCGCGATTTGCGGGCGCGTTTGGCACGTTTCACCGTGATGAATTCATCATCATCGGTGGCGGAAAGAGAGGAAGTGGAGTCCGATACCGGGACGTCACACTCCATCACGGAGACTGGGGCGGGAGAGGGGCATGCCTCCTCCGGGGGGGAGAGAGGGGTCCGCTGCGCCAGCGGGAGCGGCGAGCGCGAGCGGGATGGGGTAGAGGGCGTTGACGGGCGGGGCGGGGGGTGCGCGGAGGGCGCTACCTCTTCCGGCTCCTCCGAGCGAGGCGGGTCCGGGGAGAAGGGGCTATCCCTTCGGTAGTCGTCGAAACGACGAACTACCTCAGGGTAGTTGGCCTGGAGGAACTTAAAAAGTTCCCCCAGGAGGGATTTGTCCGCCATTACGGCGGTTAATATGTAGACGTGACTCTACTGCCGGTTCGCAAGTCGCAACCTCCGAGAAGAACCGGTAAGAAACTCGGAGGTGTACACGGTGTGTACCTCCCTTCCCTGTAGGTGTACAGGTCTGGGGTGTGTCGAGACAATGTGCCCTACCGGTGTACTAAGTAGGTAATCTACAAAGTAGGGTGTGTAGCCTACGCCTAACTGACCTTCGGGAGGGCCCGGGTGAAACCCGGGATACGCTCCCTCAGGGATGGAATTGCAGGAGAGGAAGGGGGGACACGCCCGGCAGTGGCTGGCGGGAGTATTCCTAGTGCCTCAAAAGCGAGGAGGAACGCCTCGCAATCTCAAGCAGGCCCTCCAGGGGGCCAAGGAACTCCCCCGGCGTACCGGCGGCGGAGGGAAACTTTCAGTGCCTTAAAAAAGGCGCTGTCTGTTGCTCCCTATCAACAGAACGGCTTTACAGCGTTAAACTAAATCGGTTTCGTTGGCACCGTTAGGTTTCCGCCGATTTAGCCGCGGGCAAAACCACGTAAACCTGTAAACATATAAAGAGGACTCTCGACTGAGCGAGACAAAGGGTGGGGTAAAGCTGCGGCGCGATACGTGTGTATAGCGCAACAGCTAGAAGCGGAATGACCACCTAAGATTTTCCATAAAAACTTGTTAGCCATTTAAATTTTATGAAATTTATGGACACCCTGTTTGTTTATTATCCTGTGTGCTTTACGAGTGTCCGGTGCTTGCAAGCACAGATGGTTTTGGAATTAATTTATCTTACTCGAAAATATTATGTGCGTAAAAATGCCAGGTATCTTGCTAAGTACAGTTTTTGGTTTTGTACAAAATGAACCTAGTAAATCCTTATTATGATTTTTTTAGGGTCGTTAAGTTTGATTTAGTTGCTGACGTCAAAACACATAAAAACACGCAAATTATTGTGTACAGTTATTTTAAATATTGTACCTACGTCAACGTTTCCATGTACAAAGTTTTTGAATTTTTTACATTAAATAACCAATAGTAAAGCCTTTTGAGTAAAATTCTGCGCGTAATTTGATACCTAAATGTTTTCAATTTGTGTTCATGTTTTTATAAAAATTATATGGTTTTATTACAACCTTTTACAACTGACGAAATGTAGGTCTGCACAACAGATTTATATTGATAAAATTCAAAATCTTTGAAAACGGAAACGTTAAAGTACCTAAGTTGATTAGTACTATTCTATAAATAATTTCATTACTGAAAAAAAAAATTAGTTAAATACTTATGTCATATTGCAAAAAATATTTTTGTACAACGGTAGCAAGTTATAATAATTATATTAGAGTCTCTTGAATCTGCATATTGCTTAATGTTTTCTCAAACTTGACTTTAAACTACCGATTGGTTCCAAATAAAGTCGTAACTTTAGCTCCTTTTAGAATCGACGTGATTTGTGGTGGAACTAGCAAATTGCTACTTCATCACTTAGCATAGCTGACTTCATTGAAACTGAAAAGATTTACGGTAAAATACTTGTTGAATTTTAGTAGCTGGCGCAAGATATACTTTGTTATTAAAATCGATGATTTTGCCACTGCGTCGATGTCGTATCGTATTTTGGCGATTTTTTTCCATATACAAGTACTTATTTTAAATAGCGTTTTGCCTGTTTGCTTTAAAATGCTAGGCATCTGCAGTGTCTGGTGTCTTGCGTAAATCCACACCCTATTCTGCATCTCAAAATTATAGTAACGCAACTGAATTCCAAACAAAAGGAGCAGCTGCAGCGTATAACCTCAACATGTAAGTTCAATGAGATAAAGAAATATAACGAATTCTACAAAAAATATTTAACTAACGAAACAAAAACTTGACAGATTCCACAATGTCAGCTATTATTTTTTAATTTATTTTGTAACAAGAATGTTACATCCATTACAGGTATAACGTGGAAATGTTTACCAAGTATAGTTAAATATCTTACGTGAAGCCTACTAAAGATGTGACTTCTTAGGCAAAACTGAGCTGACTGAAAAACACGAACAATAAAACTCTTACGTGTAATGTATACCTATAGGGTTTATCAAATTTTAATGTAAACTTTACAATTTATGTTGTAAATTCATAGGAATTCATACCATATTAGACCATACCTATAGAGGAATGATTCCATTACGGTTGTTTCCAATATACAACAACGTCGCAATTCAGAAGTTTGATTGTTGATTTGCATTATAAGACTTCATTGTCATAATTTTAAAATAGGATACCGTCATCTAGAAAATCTACACAATACCCGTCACGTAAGGGAAAAATTATCCACTTATCGACCTAAAAACATATTCAATGCGAAACAACATAACTTTTCCACTTCCTCCTTAGAGTCAAGGCTACGTTCTGACACGTCGTTACATAACTTTAATCACGTTGACGTCATTGCACGTCATCTAGATGTAATTTCACGGACAGATGATTTTATGGAAGGTAAATAAACCCATAATATCTGTCACCTGACATGTTATGGCGTCGCTTGCAATTGTTTGTCGCTTATTGTCTTTGGAGTTTAATTCGAATTAAAATTATCTATTCGTAACCAACTTTGTCTGCCCGGTCTGTGTCTGTCTTTTACGTTTTAATTGGAAAATAAGCTAATGTGCTAAAAAAACTTGTAGGGTGTAAAATATCCGGTAAATCTTAATTACGATACTTTTAATTAAATGATCTACAGTCCACATTTACTTGAAATATTAAAACAATTTAAATAATTCGAAAGCATAAAAAATGGGTGCCCTTCGGTTTGCCTAAAATTTGAAGTCCTAATTTCATTTGGCCGAACCGTATTGGCCTAAACTTATAACGTATAATTATTGTCTAGTCTAACAGTTGTTTTCGCACTATCATAGTTGGGTCTAAAAATTTAAAAACCTAATTTTAGTATGTCTAATATCGAATGCACTAAAATATATTCGCATCTTTCTTTTGGCATACCGCTAAGTAATGAAAGCCATTTTTTTTAAAACCGATAAAGTTAAAAAAACGAATAGCTCACAAACCGACCCCAAGCAGTCTTGTTTGCCCTACCCCTAGAGTGTAATTTAAAAGCGCGTAGGCGCGGAGGGGCGAGGCGGCCCGCGGGCTGAGGAGCAGGAGGCTGCGGTGCTGAATGTAAGCCATCTGCGACGATTAGCACGCGTGGGACCGCCGGAGCCCCGCAGCACCGAAGCCGTCACGGAAGTCTGATTGTTTGGATGCATGCATGATTGCTTTTTTGCATGCATGTTTGCTTGATTGCATGCACGCCTGCTTGCTTGCATGCACGCTTGTTTGTTTGCAAGCTTGCTTGCTTGCTTGCTTGCTTGCTTGCGTGCTTGCTTGCTTGCATGCATGCATGCTTACTTCTTTAAAATATTGACAAAGTTTTAACTTTTTGCGAATAAAAATTTGGAACTGTAAATGGTAGGTATTAGGATATATTCGGCTAAATGTCGCATTTGGCAAATTATAATACGGCGATATACAGTAAGGCGTAGTAAATATAGGCTAAGCACGTTTAGGAAGAGTGAAAATGTGCGAAAAAATGTTAGGCTTAAAAGTTTGTGTGCCAGTGACAATTAGAAGTACAAATAATTCGGCAATCCGATATATACCCATAAAAAATGCAAGTTCGTTTGAAACAACCATTTCTAAAGTTAGGTACATATTCATCAAAATAACAAGTTAAGCTTATCACTGAACCAGGATTTATAATGCAATGTTATAATTCTGCCCGCGACCATGATTCGAGCAATCGGATCGAAACGTCGGGAAGGTAAATACGATTTTGCCTATTATAACATTGCATTGTAAATCCCGGTTCAGTGATAAGTTTTATATGTTACGAGTACAATGCAATAAGAAAGTTTAAAAACCTTAAAAAGCTAAGCGTTGGTTACATATAATAACCGGCCAAGTGCGAGTCAGACTCGCGCACGAAGGGTTCCGTACCAAAAAGACCAAAAAAACTGGTTTATTGTATGGGAGCCCCCCTTAAATATATATTTTATATTGTTTTTAGTATTTGTTGTTATTGCGGCAACAGAAATACATAATTTGTGAAAATTTCAACTGTCTAGCTATCGCGGCTCTTGAGATACAGCCTGGTGACTGAGCGACGGACAGACGGACAGACAGCGAAGTCTTAGTAATAGGGTCCCGTTTTTACCCTATGGGTACGGAACCCTAAAAAGTACACGCCAAAATTGACATCCCCCATTTTTATAAGGTGGTTTTATTTATACATTTCTGTTTTTATTTAAATAACACTGCCACTACATGTACCTAAGTCCCAATAACTTTTTTTCATGAACCAACAGGAATTCTCGTAAATATGCTATTTACGAAAATTCCCATTTGACGGGTTATATGATAATTTACTTGGAATATTGATAGTACTTAATTAATCAATTCGGGAATCCCTACGTTTTGAATCTGATAAACAATTACATTCCTTGTCAGAACATGTGTTTTAGTTTACAGAGCGCAACGTTTACCCTACAAATATAGTTTCGAAACTGTATTATAAGCAATTAAAAATTAAATGAAAGTATAAAAAACCTTTTCAAAAACAAATTTTTATTGAAATGCGCTAAAAATAAAAATAAAACTTTTATTCTAAAACTTTTGCTGTGAACTTATAACGTCATAACACATTTTACACAATTTATAATATGATATAAATGCTTTTCGCGACATTTAAGTTGGTACTCGTATTTACTTAGATTGAGAATTTTAAAAGATACAATTATTCACATCAAATTATTTATTTACTCTCAAACTTAGAATATTATTCTAAGCTCTCAAAATATTAAAGTAAAGCTCGCGACAACACTGTATGTCAAAGTATGTAAATAAATTGTGTCAAAAGTGTAAAATTTGTTATAACGTTATAAGTTCACAGTAAAAATTTTAGTGTAAAAGTTTTCACCCTAAAACTTTTATTAGTAAGTTCCATAAGCGGATGGATTTTAGATTAAAGAACTGTGAGTAGGAATGGGAAGATTTTAATTTGATTATTTAAACCTTGAATGAATTTGTAAACTCAAAATTAATGTCTTGGTAGCTCTATTGGTTAGAGCTGTTTCCCGGTAAACAGAAGGTTGTAGTCGCACCTAAGGCAGTAGGAATGTGTATTCAAGGAATCATATTTTCAAACCTAAAAATACAGGTGACCTTTTTCATCATTATAATTTTTTTTTAGGCGTTATGTATCGTATTTAGAGCCCATTTATGTAGTAAAAATGTAGGTCAAGTTTTCACCCGAAAATATTTTTCGCAACATAGTTTTCAATTTTTACGGTCCTATAAGCCTGTGAAGGTGTAAATGAAAAATCAACAACATATATATTAACGTAATGAATGAAAGAGATGCGCATCGCGTAACAAAAGTGTTGCAAGGAAGCCGTACCGACAATTATATTATATTTTTGGCGAACATTTTCTAGGTGCTTTATCTTGACATTTTTGTACTGGGCTATACCTACCAAAAGAAAAAATACGTCCTTTTTTGTCTCGTAGATTACTGTATTAAAATTAGGAAGGTGATTAAAATTTCATTCTGTATTATGTCACTCGTCACGATTAAACACTTAGTTTTTAAATAAACTTCTTACTGATCTGTCTATTATCTTATGCCAAAACTAATTAGCTTAGTTTTCTTCACATTTGGTATTCAACCTTTGTTTCTCAGACAATTCTGGGTGCCAGGACAAATAGCCGTTGCTTGCCACATCTTTCAGCTTCGTACAAACTTTAGTCGAAGGTTGAACGCCCCGAGGGAAATTACACTTTCTTGGACCCAACAATGAATTAATAAAGCCAAAATTATGTTGCAGCTTCCACATAAACATTATAACTCTGAAGTAATCGGTGAAAAATATTTTGGGATCGTTTGGGATTCTCGAAAAATAAGACCTCTGTTACACTTTCCGCCATTTCTTTTGAAACTCACAGATGCCAAAATTTAGGTATGGTGTATCAAAGTTGTTGTACTTCCGTCTTTCTGATCTTTGAACTTAAAATAATCAAGCCATTTATACAAATAAAAGAAAGTAAACCATTAGCTTCTCAGACCAGCAAATTAACAATCCGACCTTTTTCGAATCCGATCCGAATTTTTGTTAAATAAATAAAAAAAACAAAAATAAAATATGAATTTTTTTTCTCGTGTTCTTCGAATCTCTGGGTACAATAAATTTTCATTGCATTCTTGCCATACCTATATTTATGGATAGATTTCAATTAAAACCGACTTAAAAAAAATTTAAAACGACTTAGATCATTTCTACTTTAAAACTACTAATTTATTAAAATCGATTCAAAACTTTTCCCCGTAAAAGATTAACATCGTCAGCTGATTCACACATACTGGCCGTTTACTTAGGCGAATTAACTGTTAGATACTCCCCACTTAATTCTAGGATTGCATGCCTATCATAAATATTCGTTAGCCCTAAATGTATTGCGTGTGTGAAGGCTCTAAACCCTAAAGCCTCTTCTTAGTTGTCCGATGTAAGGGCTATATTATGTTGCTTTCATCTGTGTATTAAGGTAAACAGTACCATAAAATATTAGGCACTGTGGTTAAAAGATTCAAATTATTAATAGTTTTTCTTGATGCGAATAAACAAACTAACCTACAATTTAAAAATACCTACTCAAATATAAGGATCCCCATAGAGGTATAGAGGAGCAAGGAGGTTAGAAAGCAGACAGGTAACCTTATTGAATGGCTATTCTAACCTAAGGATAAATACGAAGCAGTTGTTTTTATTTTCAGTACTCACTTTGTGATGAATCTGAAAGTATTAACAGTTTCAGTTTTCACTGTCGGTTGGACGTTAATCAGTGTTTTTTTTAACAAATTTATAGCGGCCTCAGAATGATGATTTTATAAAGAACCTTTTTCAATTTTACTACTTTAAAAAATTTTAAAACTTTTTCACAAGAAGTAATAGAACTGGCAACCGATATAAAAATATATTTAATAATTTCGAAGTAGAGTAAATAAACGTAAACCTAAACAGATAAAATATCAAACTCCTCAGAGCACTTCTTCATAAATTCTCCAGATTAATCATTGATGTATTTTAAAATAAATTCCATACAAAAATTACACCTAAAACTGTCCTCGATTGAATGACTGACTTTGATTTTATGTCAGTGTCAACTTTATAACCTAGCCACATGCAACAGTATCCATGAATATTTATGTCAAGTTGTAACTATTCGATTGATATAGGTTGTAAAGTGCACCCCTATGTCAAGGTGCACATATAGTTGGGTAATTTTAGACGCTGATTGTGTATTGATATTTCATACATCACTAAGTAATGCATTTTTGTCAAAATTGTAAGAAAAAAAAGACGTGTGGCACTCGGAGACTGCCGCGGTAAAGCTATTGCATAGCATTTCTTATCAACTTATGCAATTATTAAACTAAAAAGTACGAGTATCACCGCTGTGCCGGTCGGAGTGGGGGGTGTTAGGTTATTTTCGTTACGGAATTTCTGGATTCGGTCTCCACGCTCAAGGCCCGCGATAGAAGCTATGCAATAGCTTAATTTTATAATTTTATGTATTTTCTAATTTTGACTTTTGTAATTAATTTTTTCTGTTATTTTGGCAAATATGGTTACCATAGGCAACAATACTGTCAAAATCCTTATTTTCTTCTAAATTCTTTTAAATTTCGAAAATTCAAAATTGTTCGATCGTGCCTCGCCCCTAGTGTTAGATTATTTTCGTTACGGAATTTCTGGATTCGGTCTCCACGCTCAAGGCCCGCGATAGAAACTATGCAATAGCTTAAAAAAATTAAATAAAACATAAAAACTGAAAAGAAAAAAAGACGTGTGGCACTCGGAGACTGCCGCGGTAAAGCTATTGCATAGCTTGCGTGCGTCAAACAGCACCCACCTCGTTAAACAGCACCCCGCTCGTCGAACAGCACCTACCTCGTTAAACAGCACCCCACCCGTCAAACAGCACCCCACCCGTCAAACAGCACCCACCTAGTTAAACAGCACCCCGCTCGTCAAACAGCATCCACCTAGTTAAACAGCACCCCGCTCGTCAAACAGCACCCACCTCGTTAAACAGCACCCCGCTCGTCGAACAGCACCCACCTCGTTAAACAGCACCTTGCTCGTTGAACAGCACCCACCTCGTTAAACAGCACCCCATCTGTCAAACAGCACCCACCTCGTAAAACAGCACCCGCTCATCAAACAGCACCCACCTCGTTAATCAGCACCCCACCCGTCAAACGGCATTCACCTCGTCGAACGGCACCCAACTTGTCGAACGGCACCTGCCTCGTCGAACGGCACCCACTTAGTTAAACGGCACCCACTTCGTCGAATGGCAAACGCCCCCCGCTCGTCGAACGGCACCCACCTCGTTAAACAGCACCCCGCTGGTTGAACAGCACCCACCTCGTTAAACAGCACCCCACTCGTCAAACAGCACCCACCTCGTTAAACAGCACCCACCTCGTGAAACAGCACCTCATCCGTCAAACAGCACCCACCTCGTAAAACAGCGCCCGCTCGTCAAACAGCACCCACCTCGTTAAACAGCACCCCACCTCATCAAACAGCACCCCACTCGTCAAACAACACCCAACTTCTCGAACGGCACTTGTCTCGTCAAACGGCACCCACTTCGTCGAACGGCACCCACTTAGTTAAACGGCACCCACTTCGTCGAATGCAAACGCCCCCCGCTTTTCGAACAGCACCCACCTCGTTAATCAGCACCCCGCTCGTCGAACGGCACCCACCTCGTTAAACAGCACCCCGCTGGTTGAACAGCACCCACCTCGTTAAACAGCACCCCACTCGTCAAACAGCACCCACCTCGTTAAACAGTACCTCGCTCGTCGAACAGCACCCACCTCGTGAAACAGCACCTCATCCGTCAAACAGCACCCACCTCGTAAAACAGCACCCGCTCGTCAAACAGCACCCACCTCGTTAAACAGCACCCCACCTCATCAAACAGCACCCCACTCGTCAAACAACACCCAACTTCTCGAACGGTACTTGCCTCGTCGAACGGCACCCACTTCGTCGAACGGCACTCACTTAGTTAAACGGCACCCACTTCGTCGAATGGCAAACGCCCCCCGCTTTTCGAACAGCACCCACCTCGTTAATCAGCACCCCGCTCGTTGAACGGCACCCACCTCGTTAAACAGCACCTCGCTCGTCAAACAGCACCCACCTCGTTAAACTGCACCCCATCCGTCAAATAGCACCCACCTCGTAAAACAGCACCCGCTTGTCAAACAGCACCCACCTCGTTAAACAGTACCTCGCTCGTCGAACAGCACCCACCTCGTGAAACAGCACCTCATCCGTCAAACAGCACCCACCTCGTAAAACAGCACCCGCTCGTCAAACAGCACCCACCTCGTTAAACAGCACCCCACCTCATCAAACAGCACCCCACTCGTCAAACAACACCCAACTTCTCGAACGGCACTTGCCTCGTCGAACGGCACCCACTTCGTCGAACGGCACCCACTTAGTTAAACGGCACCCACTTCGTCGAATGGCAAACGCCCCCCGCTTTTCGAACAGCACCCACCTCGTTAATCAGCACCCCGCTCGTTGAACGGCACCCACCTCGTTAAACAGCACCTCGCTCGTCGAACAGCACCCACCTCGTTAAACAGCACCCCTCTTGTCAAACAGCACCCACCTCGAAAAACAGCACCCCTCTCGTCAAACAGCACTCACCTCGTTAAACAGCACCCCACCCGTCAAACGGCATCCACCTCGTCGAACGGCACCCACCTCATCAAACGGCACCCACCTCGTCGAACAGCACCCACCTCATCAAACAGCACCCCACTCGTCAAACAGCACCCAACTTGTCGAACGGCACCTGCCTCGTCGAACGGCACCCACTTCGTCGAACGGCATCCACTTAGTTAAACGGCACCCACTTCGTCGAATGGCAAACGCCTCGTCAAACCGCACGCACCTCGTCGAACAGCCGTATCACCGCTGTGCCGGTCGAAGTGGGGAGCGTGAGGTTTTTTCGTTACGGAATTTCTGGATTCGGTCCCCGCGCTCAAGGCCCGCGATAGAAGCTATGCAATAGCTTAAAAACAAGCTCTACGATCCTAGACAGAAATCAATTCGCAGGGGACAGTTACCAACAACAGAGACTGCGAATTTAATTGAGCTAGCCACGGCCGCTTAGTTCACACACCTTCTCCTTCTTTTTTTTTATCTTATTTATTTACCGGATTTTTGAGCGCACGGCGTCAATGTACGAGTAAATCCCATCATTCCTTAACCTATTAAAAATCAGCAGGTCACCTATTAAATATAAATGAGTACAAAACTTTGGATGCACATGACTTTGGTTTTGCTAAAATGCCGTGAAAAATACCTACGTCCATTGTGCACAGACCAAGAGTTTTCGCTAGAAGTTCTCTTTTAGTGGCGGTCCGGACACACTCCATCAACAAATGCTGTACATCTTCTTCTTTTTGACAGGTATCACAGTTAGGGCTATCTACTTTCCGCATCAAGAACGCGAATTTGTTTATTGGGGCATGTCCAGAGCGCAACCTATGGGCTATAACAATTTGTTGCCTTCCTATGTCACTTCCAAACCAAGGAATTCGAGGAGGCTCACATTGATTACTTTTGTACCAAATGCCTTTAGTTTTTGATCTTTCATTAAAGTGTTCTTTCTTATTGATGTAACATATAGATTTGAAAAAATTAAGTCTTTCCGAAAACATTGGTAGTATTCTAGCCTGATCACCTTTCATTACTGCTCTTTGCTAACTTGTCAGCCTCCTCGTTTCCATGGAGGCCAATATGTGCAGGAACCCATTGCATTGCCAAGGATATTGCTGTAAAATTCTATAAGCTATTGATATTCCTCTTCCTCCAAGTAAACATTTAATTAAATGCTGTAAACCACTTTTACTGTCAGAAAAATAACAATTTTTCTTAAGGTTAAATCAGAAGACAAGATGTAATTCAAAGCCCTTGACAATGCAAAGAGTTCAGCAGTCATTATAGATATGTGTGATGTAATCTGAAACATTTCATAGCTGTTATTACTTGGGTCATAGTAAGCGGCTCCCAGGTTACCACTTGAAACCTTGGAACCATCGGTATATATGCTATGCCATCCTCGATATTTTTCAGCAATCTCACTAGTTACAGCTTGTTTTAAGTAGTTCGGATCATGAAGGGATTTAGCATCCTTTAAACAGTCTAAGGTAGGCTTTACAACTCCTAATACATCAACATTCGTAATCCTCGTGGCAAGAGCATACATTTCTAGGGGGTAAGAGGAAGAAATATTCTCATCTAGCATATCTTTCTGAGTAATCGCTATCAAAGGTTTCTTTTTCTTACTCCAATATTGATTCTTGTAGCGTACATATTGTCTTCTTAAACTAAGAGGAGGAAAGCACAATTCATTCTCCATTACATGTATAGGTGTAGTCTTTACAAAACCTCCCATGATCTGTAACGCCAGGATTTGCAATTTATCAAGCTTAGAGGTGTGAGAGTTAGCAGCGTTGTCATACAAGAGGCAACCATAGTTGATACGACTTCTAACAAGGGCTATATACAGTCTGTGCAAGTCTTCTGGCAGTACTCCTCTATTCGTCCCTTATGACGCCCTTAGGATGAGAAGGGGTGATGCTTATGTTTTAGGCGACGAACGATGGCGTCAGCTGGAATCAGGTAGCTAAATGAAAAAGTGGTGTCGTTAGTAAAGTTCTGTATTTAATTTATCATTTTCGTTTACTGCCCTTAAAGAACCATTTTCGTATTTAGACAAGGAATGTAGAAGTCACTATAGTATTTTCTTTGGTATCCGCCAAAACCATGTTGTAGGGAATAATTTGCTTTTGATCTTCGAACTGAAAAATAAAAATAATGATATTGAGTTGACAATACAGTTCTCAAAGTAAAATTTTCTCTTAAACTTATCATTAAACCTGTATTTTCAATGCAATATAATTTATAGGTAAAATCGTATTTACCTTCCCGGTTTAGAGATAAGTTTTTTATGTGTAACAAATGCATTAAGAAAGTTTAAAAACCTATTAAAAAAAATCTGCTTAAGGTGGGACTCGAATTCACAACCTTCCGCATTCCAAGCGACTACTCAAACCATTGAGCTACAGTGACATTTTTAAGCGACTTCCTAACAGGAGGAGGATCTCAATTCGACTATTTTTTATTTTTCATTTTATTAATGTTTGTTATCTCAGAACTTTCGACTAGTTAAACGGTTTTTTTTTTAATACTGATGTTTCCCGTGTGGGCCCTTTTTAACGAAGTCATGATCTGATGGTGGAATCCAGGGAAATCGAGGGAAACCTTTATATTTTATAGGCACTTATTACGTTTTCGAATATCTTTCTAAAGTTATTTCAGTATTTGCGTCTGGTAGGTACTCATCATTTCATGTTGATGAGCTGATGATGGAAGGTACAACTCCTTAACGGTTAGGAGTAGGAGGATAATTCATTAAATATCATAGGCGTATTTAGTCAGATAGTTATCCTCTTTCTTAGCTGATGATGGAAGGTCAAACTCCTAAGCAGTTAGGAGTTGGAGGATGATTCTTAACATTCTATTGCGTTGAGGTGGAAGTTTCTTAAATAATTTATGCATTTTAATCTAGAAGTCATCATCACTATTTTAATGTAGGTATCGTTACCGGCCAACTGAGGATTAATAACTGCTTTCTCCATTTTACCTCATCACTAGTAATTGTTAATAATCACGTAACCTTGTAAAGACGTCTTTTAAAGATAACTTTAAAATTTGTGACTGGATTATTATGAAGTTTTTGACTTTGATTAAAATATCCAGCAGTGTTTAAAAAAATATTTTTAATATACCAGATCCCAATAATTTTTCGTGTGAAAATGTGAATCACGTGTATGACGATGGTACAAGGTTACGTCGTCTCTTTCAGTGAAACCTATAATTCTAATCAAGCTATATTTTAAGGACTATCTATACTTATTAATATTATAAAGCTGAAGAGTTTGTTTGTTTGTTTGTTTGAACGCGCTAATCTCGGGAAGTACTGGTCCGATAAAATCTTTTTGTGTTGGATAGTCCATTTATCGAGGGAGGTTTTAGGCTATATAACATGACACTGTGATCAATAGGAGCGAAGCATGAGTGAAAAATGTTGCAAAAACAATCGCAATCATAATAACGGAAATTGACGCGGACGAAGTCGCGGGGAACAGCTAGTAGATGATAAATATACCTATTATGTTTGGCTCGGCAACGACTTCAAACTATGGGCCGTTTGCATCTAACGTATACTCCTTCAGTGTATGTTTTTTGGGCTGGCATAACACGTCTTATTTTACACTGCTGCGGTGCAGTTATTGTCAAACCAATTAATGAAATCAATATGTTTAACCGCGATCGCACAAGGTAGAATTTTTACAAGAAGCCAAACTACATTAAGTATAAAAAAATGCTAGACGATTAAAATACATAATCGGTTGCAGATCCTTCTCTGTTTAAAGTCGGTTAAATTATATCGCGCATTAAGTCTTACTATTGCAAGCAAACCTTATCGAATATTATTGAAGAAGTGTTAGAGGATATAAAATATATCAATAAAAGTAAAATCTATCACGTAAAAATTATAAAAACATTACTATGACCACGACATACATCAATAAAAATTGATTTTTATTTATACTTAACCTGTTCAGTTTACCTAATATTTTTAATTTAAATTTATATGAATTAATAAAATGTAATAAACAAGACTTTCGAACGACTGCATCAAATTGGACAATTTATTTGTATGTTTATAATCATCAGGAGAAGGTTTATGCGGAAGAAAATGTTTGATAACTGTATGAAAAAAAAATGTAGCTATTTATAACAAACTTTTCTTATTCCAAAGTTAATAAACAACAAGCAATCAGACCCGAGATAATACAAAAAAAATGTTTTTTTTCTACGTTTGGGAATCAAACCTGGGTCCTCAAAGCTGGTGGAATCAACAACTCTTGTTTTAGAATAAATTACGTGCAGCACACCCACATAATCCGAATGTTCGGAAGATTGGTTAAGAGGAAACATTAAGGGTGAAACAATTGAAAAATAGGTATTTGTAAAATCTATTGCTGTCGCGCAGTGCCCGAACGCCTCTCCCGCAGAGCGTGATAGAGAAAACTGCATCTTGGACCGAAAATACCTACTAAAAGCACACAAAATCAACGTTTCGTAGTCCCCCGATTCCTTTTCTTAAACTAGACCGATTTAAATACTTTTTTCACTAAAAATTTAAAGAAAGGCTTTGGCCGTGTTCGTATATTTTGCATTTTTTCTAAAATTTAGCCAAATATGTTTTCTGGATGTTTGAACACAGCAAAAAATCTGTCAAATTTTTTAGATTTTTGAAGGCTCATATCTCTTTTATTAATTAATTTATGAAGAAAAGGAAACCATAGAAACATGCCAGGAGTGGCTATAGATTTTTGTAATAAAAATTATTGCTCTACTGGCATTGTCCAGGGAGGAAACAGGGGACTACGTTAGTATGGAAAACGGCCCTTGTGTTTCCTCTTAAGGGGACTACTAGAGCTATATTACCTCAAGTATTGAAGTAATTTAGGGGCAGCACGTAGCTCAAGTATTGAATCATAGTAAACCCATTTTGTTGTTTATAAAGTCGAATTTCTCACTAACACCAAAAGCGGCCGCTTTGAGCAATAATGTACAACACAATTACCCAGTCGCTCCCAACGTATACGTGATAGTCGCTCACATGGCATTTTCACTCCTAGACTCTGTAGGAAGATAGCAGGCCACCGCGCACCGCTACGGCGAATTATGTACTCGTTCAACAAACAATTTTCTCAGATAGATCTATTCACACAATCCTTTGGCCAGTTTAAAAATGCAATCCATTCCAAATTAAAAATACTCAACGATTAAATGGTGTTTCACAGTTTTTACGTAAAGGTACCCACAGTAGCTGCAAATGCTATAGTTGCATAGTTGCTTTGATTGTTAAATTGTTATTATGTTCTAATATTCTGGTTGCAGGAACTTCATTCATACTCATAAAAATTTATTGTTACCTGTTTAGAGTCAAACACAGTGTTTATGTCAATAATCTCACTTAAAATTATATTGCGAACAAAGTAGTTGGTTACATATTTAGTAAGATTGTAAAATTTATTTTACTTAGTTAGTAAGCCATAATATGTAATTGTTTTTTGTTCCAAATGAAAAAAAATAAAATAAAAATGCCAGAATGAAAAGTAGTTATTAGCAAATTTGCTAAAATGATACTGTTCTAGGTTTTAGAGGATTGATTTTGTTTAGAAGTAATAACATTAAATCAATTGGGGCAGCACATAGCTCTAGTAGTCCCCTTAAGCCATTATCACACCATTTAGGTGTGCGAGTATGAAGTTTGTTTCAAGAGCACAGTTTGAGACCCTAGGAAGTGTAAATTATAGATTTCGCCCGGAAATCATGACCAGAAAAACGGCTATTTAACAGAGTAGTGCCAAAAAAGACGGGTATCAGCGTCTTGACCGAACTGCAATCGCCAAAGGTGGCTGTTATGGCAAAATCTTCCTTATGGACTGATAATGAAAACTGTTTTCTAACACCAATCACACTTAAAAATAATTATTTGTTACTTTTTAAAAATCCTTCCGTATAATTTAATAGTACACAAACCTCTTTTTTACATTGTGGTTAAATATATGATTCACTAGATCTTTTAAGTCCTGTTTTCCTACAGCAAAAAGTTCGTGTCGACAAAACTTACAGAAAAAAATTAACATTTTATTTGCTGTAGATAGTTGAACGAATGTCCCGAAGAAAAGTAACAGTATGATTAACTTCAACATTGTCGGTTAGGCAACCACGTAATATAATAATGTACTAATAGTTATCTGTACATTAACTTATATTTTATATACGACAGCTCTGTATTACACTGCCAATAAAAAAGTCGAGTCCTTCGTTCGCTTGTTTGTAATAATAAAAAAATCGGCCAAGTGCGAGTCGGACTCGCGCACGAAGGGTCCCGTACCATTGACTAGGTAAACATAAGTAGGTATCTACATTAATTTAGTTAATGTAGTGCCTTCCTGTTACCATTTCTTGATATCGAGCAAAAATAGAAAAAAAAAATAGGCAAAAAATGGCGTTTTTCTATGGGAGCCCCCCTAAATATAAGGTCACTTTTTTTCAGGTAACATGACTTACACAGAGTCGCTGTTTATATAAAATAAAAATATCCCTATAATTTTTTCCAAACAAAATATGACTAGTTATCATTTTATTTTTTTCGAACAAAAAAATCTCTCATTCATAGGCATTCAGCGCTAGTGCCGCGGTGCGCAAAGCGTGGGTGGGGAGAGAATGGAGTTCATTTACCTACTTATCTGTCTCGTGCGAGCACTACGTAGTACATACTGCTATAATTTACATTAAAAAATATGAAATCTCAATTGAGAAATCTCAATCAATTAGTTGATTAGAAAAAAACCAAATCTAGCGTGATTTAAGAGGGCACAGCGCCATCTATTGATCGTGCTTGAACAGCTGGTCAGTATAATAAAGGACCAGTTTTATCAAGTAAGTTCTGGGCAGTGCTAAATGCCAGCCAGTGGGTCTAGCACGAAAAATTGTCGAATTTAAATCGTTTGCGTGTTCGTATCGCCGTCGAAATATTTAGTATGAAAATTTAAACAGCGCTCGCGCGGTCAAAACGCGAACTACAAAACAAAGCACATACTTTGTGTCGTTTGCTTTCGATACGCAAACGATTCGAAGTCGATAGTTCTTTGTGCTAGACCCACAGATATTTAATACGAAATGACTTTTTTATTCGAACAATTCGTTAGGTAGTGCTTAAAATTGTTTAATTAGAAGCGGCACGTGTATCGATCGAACAAGGTCAGGGTCGTACATTATAACAAACGGGTGTTTTATTTAACTCTTCAATTAAAAAGTGTTCATGTGATTTATTCGAGAACTAGTGAATAACAATATTTTTTTCTTTTACAAAACCTTATTCTTATTTATGCTGAACCGGTCGTTAAAAGGAAATCACCAAATACAAAATTGACCTTACTTAGTTTTAGCCGGCTACAACTAGGTGCAGCCCGCCACATGCGGTTAATCTTAGGTGTATCCTACTTATCTTCGGTTACAACTAGGTTTAGCCTTCATTATAGCGGCTAGAACTAGGAACAGCCGCACACTGGTGGTTAAACTTAGGTGCATCCTATTTATTATTGGCTAGAACTAGGTTTTCAGTTCAGTTGTTTTGAGATTCTAATTTTGCGTTTCCCGATTGATTCGATTACATGGAATAAATAAAAGACAGGGATGTTTAAGTGACATTTATTATTTTTTATTTGACAGGCAAATATCTTTTAACAAAAAAAGGCGTTATTATAAGTAATTAAAACAGAAAATATTATAATTCTTCTCTACATAAACTAACAGAACTAGACATAACAAATTAAACATAAAAAATAAAGTTTTACTTTTTAACTATGAAAAAATCAACCAAGTCTTTGTTCTCTTCTCTCATATTTTTATGTTAAAACAAATAGGATAAGTATTTTACTCAGTTTTAAATATACAAAATCAACAAATTCTCATATATGATAGTATGTTGCAAGAATGTCTATCACTTATTTGAACAAGATAAACTTGAATGACATTTAGAGTTACACAAAATACTATAATAATTATATTATAATTTTAGAAAAGTATTGGAAAATATTTTACATATTTTCTTATCTCGCTGGCAAATATCTTTTAACCAAAAAAGACGTTATTATAAGTAATTAAAACACAAAATATTATAAACCTTCTCTTCATAAACTAACAGAACTAGACATCTTTGGCGCAAAGATAAAAAAATAAACATAAAAAATAAAATTTTACTTCTTAAGTATGAAAAAATCAACTAAGTCTTTCTTCTCTTCTCTCATATTTTTAAAACAAATAGGATAACTTTTTAATTCGGCTGCTTTACAGAGGCACTTTCTATTACCACATTTAGTTTTGCAGTGGCATCTTTTGTATCCTTGTCCTCCAGTTGTAGATTGGGCATTAGCAATTTGGCGTAATGATTTTTTTTCGGGAGAAACAATATCAATATCTAAAAATTTCGTTTCGCATACAGTGAATTGATTCCTAGAAAATAATTCAGTAATAGTGCCAAACTGGTTACCCAATTTATATATTTTTTTTAGCTAGGTTTATGGCTTGTCTAGGATAAGATATCTTATCTACCGGGGTGATGATACAAAATCGAATCAATCAGGAAACGCAAAAGACGAATCTCAAAATAAAACCAAAATCCTTAACTGAACTGAAAACCTAGTTCTAGCCGATAATAAATAGGATACACCTAAGTTTAACAACCAGTGTGCCTTTAACAAGCCTTCATTATAGCGGCTAGAACTAGGTACCTACAGCCACCTAGTTCTAGCCGCTATAATGAAGGCTAAACCTAGTTTTTTTTTTTTTAATATTTAAATGCGTAGCTATTTACAATAGGTTGTGAGAGGACTGGAGTCTGAACTAGGCAAAGGCCTGGCATACAGGCCTCCAGTACTCCCCTCTCTTGATGGTGGTCAAGTGCACATAAATAGTGGTTTTTATACAATCTGAATCAAAACCGTAACGTAGTCGTAGTTGTAACCGAAGATAAGTAGGATACACCTAAGATTAACCGCATGTGGCGGGCTGCACCTAGTTGTAGCCGGCTAAAACTAGGTGTAGCCGCACTTCGGCTATTAGCCGTAAAATATACATTTTATTCTAATTTTATTATTTAATATTAAAGTTAAAATACAACTGAGCTTAGAATAATTATTCTAAGCAACTGAGTGTTTTTTGAATATTTCAAGAGCCTACCTGTTCCCATTATTAATTATATCGAGCAAAAAAGGGAAAAAAATCGCGTTATTTGTATGGGAGCCCCCTTGATATTTATTTTATTTTGTTTTTAGTGTTTGTTGTTATTGCGGTAACAGAAATACATAATTTGTGAAAATTTCAACTGTCTAGCTATCGTGGCTCTTGACATACAGCCTGGTGACAGAGCGACGGACAGACGGATAGACGGACAGACGAAAAAACGGACAGACAGCGAAGTCTTAGTAATAGGGTCCCGTTTTTATCCTTCGGGGTACGGAACCCTAAAAATTAATAATAACATAAACCTATTGTGTTTTCTTCTTCTTCTTTTGGATTGTGGCGAATCAAGTGTTTTGACATACGTCTCACATGATTCCGCCTATGTCACGAATGGGGCAAATACACGGAAATTAAATGAAAAAAAAATCAATTTTAACCATCTTACTTAGTATTATGGTTAAATTTTATTTTCTAGGATTTTAACAGAAAGAAAGAAAATAAAAGTAAGAAAAATTATTTATTTGGCATCAGACAAAACAAAATAGACGTATCAATAAAAAAAACAAACATATCACAAAACCACAACATTTAAAATAAAATAATAAAATGATGGCAAAAGGGTCAGCATCATGCTCAGCATGTGTCGTGGCAGCTAAGGCATGTCAAGACGCTAATATTCTGCGGGAGCCTATGAATATCACCTTCTTGCTTTGTGTGTAGAGAGAGCTGGCTGCAACCGCAATGATTAGGGTGTCACTAAAAGAATGTAACTAAAACTTATAATTGCGGGTCTGAACGAAGAACGAAGAAAACGAATCCCCTCGTGACCACGGCCGTAGCATCACGGCCGAAACGTCGAGGAATGTACGAGGGCGGGTCAATAAGTCCGTGACTTTTGGAATAAAACACAGATTTTTTGATAAACAAATCATTTTATTTTTCAACGTAGTCTCCCTTGAGCTCTATACACTTTGTCCAACGCTTCTCCAATTTTTTTATCCCTTCCAAAAAATATGATTTGTCGAGGTCCTCAAAATAGGCCTTTGTTTGCGAGATGACTTCATCATTGGAGTCAAATCTTTTTCCACCAAGCCATTTCTTTAGGTTTGGGAACAAAAAGTAGTCACTCGGAGCCAAATCTGGAGAATAGGGCGGATGAGGGAGCAATCATAGCCCAATTCATGGATTTTTGCCATGGCAACTGCACATGTGTGCACCCTTGCATTGTCTTGGTGGAAAAGAACTTTTTTCTTGGCCAAATGAGGTCGGTTTTTTTTCAAATCGTCATTGAAGCGGTCCAATAAGTTGGCATAATATTCCCCATTGATTGTTCTTCCCTTTTGAAGGTAGTCAATGTGGATTATCCCACGTGCATCCCAAAAAACAGTCGCCATAACTTTATTGGCTGACAAACCCACCTTGGCCTTCTTTGGCGCCGATTCACCCTTAGAAACCCACTGTTTTGACTGTTGTTTGGTCTCTGGTGTGTTGTGATGGATCCATGTTTCGTCCACGGTTACAAAACGGCGCAAAAACTCCTCCATATTGCGATTAAACAACGCCAAACCTTCCTGTGAAGTTGTTACACGATTGCGTTTGTGGTCGACTGTAAGCAAACGCGGCACCCATCTTGCGGAAAGCTTTCTCATGCCGAATTGATCTTTTAAAATTGAAACCACTGAGCCATGCCAGATCCCTACGGCTTCCACAATCTCTTGCACTTTCAATCTTCGGTCGGCCAACACCATATCGTGAATTTTTTCGATTGTTTCGGGTGTAGAGACCTCAACTGGGCGTCCAGGACGTTCGGCATCTTCAGTGCTTTTACGGCCACAACGAAATTCAGTAAACCACTTTTTTACCATTGAAATCGATGGTGCAGAGTCCCCATAGTATTTATCAAGCTTAGCCTTGGTCTCGGTAATGGTTTTTTTTCGCAAAAAATAATGCTTAATAAGCACACGAAATTCACCTTTTTCCATTTTTTCCTCAAGTTACTGGGTAGTCTGATAAAAATAGCTGTCAAACACAAACTAACTGACGCAGCAAGTTCAAATTTTGATAGGAATCAACTGACAGATACCTGTTGAAGGGAGTAGTGTTGCTTTTTCAGTAAAGAGGTCAGAAATTCAAAAAGTCACGGACTTATTGACCCGCCCTCGTAAGTAGTATCAATACTACTACATACCACACCTACGTCGCGTTCAGACCCGCAATTATGAGTTTTAGTTATAATGCAACGCGAAAGTTTAAAAGTTTACTAAAAGAATGTGTTGACATTCGCTGGTTGTTATTATTATAATCCATCTCTCGTATTGTATTCTATGTTATTCTATGTGTGTACTTTTCTATTAATATATTTTATGTTACTGCACGCTAATTTGTTCTGATTGCTTTGCCAATCCCCCTAACAAATACAAAACAAGAAGTAAACACAAAACAAGTGACAATAAAAAAAAAAGAACATTTAATATAGTAATATGCACAAAACAGTTTGGAAGTTTAAGTAACATTTACGATTAATAACAGATTATCGAAACTACAAGTAGATTATATAAGCACAACTAAAGTAGATATGTATGTGAACGGTACCTTATTGTGTCGTACTTCCTATTTATTATAAATGTGTTATAATAAATAGGAAGAGAGAATTGTGATAGTCGACTAAAGTACTGCCAGAAGAAGACGGACAACAGCATCTCTCCAATATAGGCCAGTTGAACAGTTTGCCAAACGTGATAATATAACTTACTTATATTTCAATGGATGTCTGGCATCTTCTATCATAGGAATAATATCAGTTCTCTTCTTGGCTACATTGATGAGGTCTCTGCCGGATCTGTGTGAGAACTCCACCGCATATACAAGCCCTCCTGGAAACAAACATTTGTATGTTAGGGAAAAATACAAAGAGGATAGAAAATCGTTGACAATTAGTTGTTATCAGTTTAGTGGTTGACGATAAGTATAGTCTTCATGCATCATTTGAGTAATGAATGTATGAATTTATTTATGAGGTCGCTCACCCTAAATTGCACTACCTAATCCGATCACTGGTGATAATTATGGAAAATTCTAAAGTTTTTGTTGCTCGACCCAAGGATTGAATCAAGTACCCCGAGATCTTGGGCCGGTATAAAAACCAATAGACCAACGTGGCGTTGAATTGTGCGTAATGTAAAGTAAATACCAGTATGAACGTGCAGAATGTCTGAAACCCCTCAATAAATTCAAGAGCAAAAAATCATACGACAAATTTATTTAGTAAATATACGAGTAGGAGAGTAATTTAAGTTGTTACTGAGGGATAATTCGAATATATTGGTACCTTGGATACCGTCCTCGATCAATACTTATCTGCCCAAAAGTTACGAGTTTATCAGTTTAGGAAACAGACACAGTACGTAAACCAAAGCAGTATCTACTCTTCACACAGAACAGTTACTTTGATAACAATTTTATTCCAGGAATCATTTATTTTTAGCACGCACAAAAAATGAAAATAAAGATATGATTATAAAAATTCATGATGTAAGAAAACAAAGATAATTTGCCGTATGATAAGAAATGTATGTAAAACATTATGTAAAACATCATAACAGTGATTTATTTTTTTAATAAAAAAAAGTTGTGAAAATTATTTGATTCAGACTTTTAATTTTGTATCATGCTATGAGCGCAGACGAAGTATATTACCGGGGGGTCTCGGTTGAATGGACCTTACACAGCTACATCTGTGCGCGTCACTGCATGTTTCAAAATAAATAGCTAAACCAATATTTGATTTTTCTATAAATAAATTTGGTAAATAAAATAATAAGTACTGCCAAGATGTCATACGTAATGGTTACTTAACGTGAGCTTCGATTTACAGTTGGTTGAAAATGTACCGTGTACAAAATAATTTATCTTTTTAACA
The DNA here is from genome assembly GCA_949315895.1 of Anania crocealis. Classification (NCBI taxonomy): domain Eukaryota; kingdom Metazoa; phylum Arthropoda; class Insecta; order Lepidoptera; family Crambidae; genus Anania; species Anania crocealis. The sequence continues at coordinate 9,629,835 of OX438856.1, forward strand.
AACAAAAGTTGGCTATCGTAAGAATTATTTTGAATTGAATTTGACGCAGTATATCCGTGAAATATTATCCTGCGGATAGAGCTACTGCATAATCTAATGTATACTGTATGGCTTAGAATTTGTTTATGCTTATTTAGAAGTAATCCGATCAAAGGTCGGATTGTAGGAAGGTTTTTCTTTTAGTGATTATTTTAAATGAAAGGTCGACGCAAAGGCTGTGACCTCAGTTTGTACCTACTTATTTCGGACGAATAACAAAGTAGGTCATAATTTATCACTGAAATTACTTAGATTGATGGTATAATTTAAATTAATCGAGTATAAATAATTTGAACTCATTTTTCATTCGATATCAAAGGCACACTTTAAAACATAAACTTTTACTACGGTCACATTAAAGCAAAAATGTTGGGCATTTTTAAATGGAAAAGAATTATAACGCTATTTCAAATGTTCTGTCGATAAAAAGATGGCACGATACATTGTTTGATATGAATTCCTCTCAGTTCCAGATTTTTCATTATTTGGTATCTAAATTTATTTGGAGCTATGGTAACTTTTTTTAGCTATGGTAATTTGTACAGTGGAAGTATTTCTGTTTACATTTTGAATAGTGATTTAAATCTGCGTTTTATTTAGTTGGTTGGGTTGATTAAATCAAATTTCAAATTTAACTGGTAGTATAGTTAAATTTGAAAATGAATATTGCAAATTTTTCCATTGCGGGAAATATATCTCTCTAATATCTCTAATCCTAAATGAAAAGGATAATATTTTCCTATGCGGTCCTTCCTTTTTACCGGGATGAAATAGTTTACGTCTATTCTCAAACCTACTGGATTTAAGGAGGAGTTCGGTAACAATAACTGTGACACGAAAATTTTGTATATTAGATGAGCAATTACATTGATGTACTATGAAAAATGAGCACTTTGAGATATTTTTAGGGTTCCGTACCCAAAGGGTAAAAACGGGACCCTATTACTAAGACTTCGCTGTCTGTCCGTCTGTCCGTCTGTCCGTTGCTCTGTCACCAGGCTGTATCTCAAGAGCCGCAATAGCTAGACAGTTGAAATTTTCACAAATTGTGTATTGTATGGGGCTCCCATACAACAAACCCATTTTTTTGGCCTTTTTGGTACGGAACCCATTGTGCGCGAGTCCGACTCGCACTTGGCCGGTTATTTGACATTAATTTCACAGTTTAAGCGTTCTGTTACCAGTCTTTATAATGTCTGAAGTGCCTTATCTCTGGTGCTTTTAATACGCCATGTATATTAAGCGTTGCATTATTTTTGTAATCAGTGACAGTCGTAAAACGTGGTTTACGATATGGCCAGTGGCATTAGGCGCTTTATGCAAATTACACACGGTACCGTCTCCCGGGAAATACACGTGAACGTATCACTGGCTCCTGATTCTGGATGCTTTATTATCTTTTCCAGCCCTTTTAGGGCCACTGTATCATTTTTATGCTCCAACTAAGTTATGAGACACGAATAGGTACCAAAAATTATTTAGATAAAAACTTTTTACTTAGTATTTTCACCGATGTAATTTTCTAGATAAAGAAATAAGTAAATAATTTGACGGAGTCATAGATAAAAACTAAGAACTATAGACCGTTTTTATGACATAAAATTATGACATCTCATAATATAAAAGAAAATCGTGTTAACCACTTATAACTCGGGACAGGCTGGACCGATTTTTATGATTTTGATGTTTTAGTTTTGTCTTCGCTAGGAATAGGATAATAAGTATTTAATACTGCAAGAGAATATTTAAGATTGACAAGTTAACGTCAAAATTAGTTTTCATATATTTTTCCAAAACATTAAGGACGTCAAAATCAAATACTATTCTGAGGCGATACGAAGTTTGCGGGCGCTGCTAGTTTAGAATAAAAAAAAAACTATTTAGCTATTGCTTCGTCACAAAAATTCATTTATTTAGCTGCTGCTATTGTTTTATCCTTGCCGCAATGGAGATTTAACTTTTCGTTAGTAAGTTTAAATAAATAAATAAATATTTAAGAAATGCCTCACTGGGCCACACAGAGCCATCTGGTCCCAAATTAAGCTACTATTAAGTACCCTGTCGTATGGGGTACTAGACAACCGATAAACTTACATAAATACTTTCTTTTTTTGTAAATGCTTATTATTATAATACATAGAAAACACCCAGATCAGTACAAATAGACATGTTCATGGTAAGTTTGTACTGGTTTAATTGCTACTAGCAATTAAGTTACATAAAGTTGAATGCTACTAAGTTAAAAGTTGGTCTCTAAAGTTTGCAGTCATTGAATATGTGAACTTTAAATTTTTTTTCTCAAATCTTTGGATGTATTTATAAAAAAAATGAAGTTTCCATTAGCGACACACTCAATGTCCATGTAAATAAGAATCTAGATAAATACTGCGGTACAGTTATAAAACCTTTTTTTTGGAAGAAAGAACAATAAAAAACAAAAAAAATAATAATAATAATCCACCAAATCTTAGTTGGTCTAAGGTAAGTAACTGACGCATCTTTTCATCTTGCAATTATATTATTGTCCAAATTTTTTTGTAGCCTTTTTATATTTTATATTAATAATTAATGTATCAAAAAGGGTAAAAGTACCTATACGTTTCTAGACACACATGAACACAGTAACAAACTTGCAGGTAACTTTGCTATTTTTTTTTAAAGGAGTTTACTCCTAAGTTACGTTTACTTTAATATTTCATTTTGTCACGTTTGAGGGCTCACATTGCTACTTGTTACACAGTATGATAAATATCGGGTGATGCCAGCAAAAAAATAGCAATGGTTGCTGTTAGAGGCGACTAAAGTATTACCGCCACAAGAAGACGGCTAGCAGCATTAATTCTCGCTATCATTGGTCGAACTGCGATCGCCAACCTCTGACTTGAGAGAGGTCTGTGTCTAGCAATTAACAAATATAGTCTGTTAATTAATATAATTGTAATAAGTTAGGTCAACGAAGGAATTCAGTGATGGAGTCCTTTTCCCTGCAGTGGGATGATTATAGGCTGTTACCACAGATAAGATAATACGAAAGCTGTTACTTACTTAGGTCAACGAATAATCGGCGCGGCAATGTGTCTGACCTAGCTTCCTCAAGACAGTGATCTCAAACAGATATCCTATTTTGTGGGTTTTTGACATACCTATAGATGGAATATCTGTTTAACTAGAAATAGTTTGGGCTTTGTTTTGTACATATGACATTATACTTAACATGTCCAGATCGGGTTGTAAACGACTGGTGCACAAATGATTACAAACTAAAAAATATGAAGAAACGGAGGCATTATTACAAAATATTATGTAAATATAAAGTGACAGTATTAAATATATGTATATATGTATACATGTTTTTGTAAATATATACTTATAATACATAGAAAAACACCCTGAAATAATATACACTATTTAAATAGAAACTATAGGGTCGATCTCATCACTATAAAATTAATATAACTTATTTGTAGTAGTAAATGAAAACAAGTATGTACGAGTATATTCTTTAAATTCGATATGACCGATGCCGCAATGTTATGTGGTATTGAAAACAGTATAAAATTCTGTTACCTTTTTTATTGCTCTTATTGTTTTATGCTATTATTTTAATACTAGTAGGTTCATTCTTTTAATAAGTACAGCCTATAAACTTTTTACCTTAAGAATCAATTTTGTGAATCTGTATGTAAACATGTCAATAAGCATGAAAAATGTATAAAAATGAGGAATAATTTGATTAAAATGGGAAGACTGGTCTCCACAACACAGGAAATCCCAGTGTGGAGTCCAGTGTTACTGTTGTATATTAATAGTGTTATGTTATGAAACATGTTAGTGAAGTTGCGCGGAGCCTCTTGGGTGGTGGCTTGGCCCGTGAAGCTGAGCAGGTTTTGTATTACAGCAGTCCCAAAATGCCGGGAATAAAATTGGGATTTTCGTGCAAGTTGACTCGGTCAGCTGGCTTTGTCCCAACTCTACCTGATTAAAATTACCTAACAAAACCCCATCTCTACCCGATTTAATTTTTAGGGTTCCGTACCCAAAGGTTAAAAACGGGACCCTATTACTAAGACTTCGCTGTCTGTCCGTCTGTCCGTCTGTCCGTCGCTGTGTCACCAGGCTGTATCTCAAGAGCCGCAATAGCTAGACAGTTAATTTTTTTTCGGTAGGTATGAAAAAATGTTTCAATCATGATATTTTTTTTTTATTTATCATTTATTTCAGGCAACAGAGTAAAAAGATACAGGCCCATAAAATAAATACCTTAAAGTTAGACATACATACAATATTTATATAAAGATAAATTACACTATTACCTATACACATATTACACTATTATGATTGGGATGTTGTTTTTGTTACGTGTTTTGTCTAAAAATATTATTTTTATTATATTATTTTAAATGTCGATCGATCTATTTGATGATTAAAACGTTTGAGGATTAAAAAAAAATTATATCGTTTAAAAGTTTTTGAAGTGAAACTTCTTTATCGGCGTTGGAAAAATTTACCGTCACGAAAAAGTTTTCGGACCGTCACGAAAAAGTTTTCGGTTGCGCGTCACAGCGTCACATTTTTCGGTTACGCGCCATCTTTTTCTTGCCCCTACCACGGTTGGTTCAGACGATAGCAAAAAGGTAAAGTGAAATAATATTTAACCAATTTAACCAATTTAACCAATTTAACCAATTTAACCAATTTAACCAATTTAATTAATTTAACCAATTTAACCATTTTAACCAATTTAACCAATTTAACCAATTTAACCAATTTAACCAATTTAACCAATTTAACCAATTTAATTAATTTAACCAATTTAACCAATTTAACCAATTTCTGGAAAGTTGCATGTAGATCATTTTTCGAAAAATAAGGCCATAAAGAAGTTTCACTTCTTACGTGTGTACACTAGTACACGCACAACTTTTTTTATTTTGACTGTACTTCTTATCATACCGGGTAGAATTAGGAATTTTTGGTAGGTAATTTTAAATCGGGTAGAGATGGTATCGGGAAGAGTTGGGACGAAGCCGGTCAGCTGATCAGTTTGTATGAGGGCTCAAATTGTTCGGTTTCGTGTTCGGTTCGGTTTTGCGTTATTTCATTGTCACATAGTATACCTACATAAAATATGATTATGTATTTTAATAATGTTGCGCAAATATTAAGTCATGATATTGTTGTACCTACTATAACAGTAACTAAGCCTGTAACTTTGTACCTTTTGGACTCAATAAATATTTCTTATTTCTAATTTCTTATTATAATTCCATTCATTTTAATTTTAATTTTTTTTATAATTTTAATAAGGATGGTAATTTTATCATAATACCGCTTTATAAACCTTTACAAAAGGTGTAACCTTTAGTAAAAAACCTAAGAAATTTCACAAAACTAATTCCAAATCTTCGTACAGAATTTAAACGCAGAAATAAACCAACAATAAACGGGGGCGTAAACCATCAGATGTAAATGAAATAACAGAGGTCTGAGGAGTTGTGACTTAATTTTCGGAGTTTATATCTGTACCGTAGTTAATGCAAACATTAAAATGAGTGACAAAACAGATCTGAGACCGAATTGTCTGGTAAAAGGATTTTTAAACAGACAAAGGAATGTGATTGTTATATTTTAATTAGAGTGGGGCGTGGAATTTTAATTACCTCGCAGTGGTAACCAAGTGACGGAGCCTACGTAACAAGACAAGGGCTATCACGTAGTGAAAGATGATATTGAAATAAGTAATCAGGAGCTGTCGTGTGGTACCAGCACGTTGAAAGAATAAGAATAATAGGGACGGTGCCCCCTTTTCTATCCTAATGTGTCGCAAGAGGCGACTTAAGGTGTGCTGCCAAAAGAAGACGCGCTGGAGCTTCTCCCCACCACCATTGGCCAATTCGTCCAAAAGTTCGTACGGAAAAAAGCGCGGCTCTCTTTAATAAACCTTTATCAGTGCTTAGTTTTTATATAGTGTAAGCCTACTAATATTTTAATATAATATTGTAATTGTAAGTATAATCTCTTAGTCATAATCTCATAGTTAGCTGTAAAAGCATTTATGTATTAACAATAAGTTATAATAACCTTTTATAAAAAGTTTGTTACTGGCCACATTATAATTAAAAAGGAAAATAGAAAAATAAGACTAGGGAGACAGGACGATCGTCATGGCGGCGTGTTGGTTGAAAAACCTATTAAATGTAATTGATTCGAGAACAACAGTGTTTATTTTCATAAATATTAGGCTATCCCCATAGCTTCAGAAGTGAGATCGACGAAAAACGGATATATTTTTCGATCTACGCCTACAAAGAAAAAACGTAAGTAATTTCTATTTTCGTGTTTTCAAGTGCACCAATGAAATAATAATGAATAAAATCGTAGGATAATGCAAGAAGATAGATAGATGACCGAAAGTGTTGTTGTGTGTTAATCTATTTTTTTTTCCTTCATGCCGTAGATACTTGTCAATAGTTTTGTCATTCAAACTAAATTTTACAGTTTTTCTCTAGATCTTATTTATATCAAAATGAGCAGTAATTTAGAGATAAAAAAAAAAGTATGAAGGCTCTCGATTTTTGAACGGGGTACACCTCGTCAGGCTATGCAGAATCTCTGAAATGAAAGTCACTCTTATACTAAAGTTCAAATCAGGAAATACGTCGTGATGGCGTTGATTTTGTCTTACAATATGAAAGCATAAATAATATGTTTGATGCTTTTGAGTACCTAATGGACATAAGCGCCAATGTTGTAAAAAGGACTTTATATTCCGATACCTATCTAAAACATCCTGTTATTAATATTCTCATAAGGCGTGTTTGTTTTAATATTTATAGTGATAGTGACAATGATATTTAAAAAGTAATAGATATGTTACATGCACTCTCAATATGCGTCCCTAAAACGTCACAATTGTGACGTCTTTTTAAATCCATGAAAGAGAAAGTAATTGTTCTTTTCACGAGTATGACAAGGACAAAATAAGAATTACGCATGTGTGCAGTTGTTCGCAAGCGGCACAGATATTTCGATAGTTTTGTAAGGGCATAACCTATCTATACTTTTTAAATATCATTGGATAGTGACATATTGTATATTCTAAGTTGTATCACATCTATTCTTTAATGCACATTAAAGTTGCTTATTCAATTAAGCAACTTTGGTTCCTCGATTAAAGTTCTCTTCTTTTCCTAATAATTGTTTTCTAACCGTAGTATTCGTAAGTAAATATGTATGCTCAAATTATTTTTTATTTATTTTTATATATTTATCAATATTAAGTTGTTGTAAATTATGTAATCTATATGTGTATTTATAATAATATAATATAACTTGTATAAAAACTGTGTTATTGTTTTTTTTGCTAATAAATAATTTGATAATATCTGAATGTATAATAATAATAAGCGAACAGGGATTCGATTCCTTTATTTCTGATTTTATAATATCCTAAATAGTTGTTTTGTTTACTAAGTGATTAAAGTGCAATAAATGTACCTAATGTATTTTTTATTTATGTGCGATAAAATGAATAAAATAATAATAATAAAGTAACTATCTGGGTTCAGTTCCCAAGTATGTAATTAAAAGAGGAGAAGTTTATAATTTTATCGAATAACTACAAACCAAATCATAATTTAACTTTGATCTATGAACTAGTGAGAAACTAGTTAGTAGTCATTATGTAAATGATGTGTTATAATAGTGAATTATAAGCATAATATGTAATATATATATTAAGACAGGATGTCGGTCATAGGTAGTACTTACTAAGGCAATTAATGTTAATATATTTTTTTTATTGTGTATATAAATATATATATACATATTATTTACACTAATTACAAAGCTAAATACTGTACGACATGACGGGAACTATTAAACTTGTAAGACTTAATATAAAATTCTCATTATCATCTCAACAAGTACATATGTTTTATTATATCAAAATTAACATTAAAAAAATTGTTTTATACTTATGGATAATTTTGTTACATCATTGTTTAAAACTGTAGCTAAAATTAAAGATTTTTGATTTCTGTTACCTTTTATCAATGTTAAAAATTATTGATTGAAATGTGATTTGCAATTATTTCATATGTTTTAATTATATTGAATTTACCTATTATTATTATTATTTTTAATATTCAATAGGTAAGTTTAAGTTAAGCAACATTTTCTTTGGTGTTGGTGAATAAATTTTAAAGCGAAGGGACTCGCTTGTTACAGGAAGGCCGAGCTGTAAGCCTACTAATATTTTAATATAATATTGTAATTGTAAGTATAATCTCTTAGTCATAATCTCATAGTTAGCTGTAAAAGCATTTATGTATTAACAATAAGTTATAATAACCTTTTATAAAAAGTTTGTTACTGGCCACATTATAATTAAAAAGGAAAATAGAAAAATAAGACTAGGGAGACAGGACGATCGTCATGGCGGCGTGTTGGTTGAAAAACCTATTAAATGTAATTGATTCGAGAACAACAGTGTTTATTTTCATAAATATTAGGCTATCCCCATAATAGCTAGCAGATTATTCTAAGATGGCCGACTCTTGCTCATAGGAGAATATAGGGTTCGGTCTTGAAGTCAGTCAGAACGAGATATTCATCCAAAGGAAAACGTGACAACCCTACCGCAAGACTCAGAAAATTCAAGATGAAATTCTTAATACCGACACTGCAAATTTATTCTAAAATAAATTCATCTTGATGTTTAATAAAACGGAGTTAACAGTTTGATATTTTGTTTAAGCAAATTAGTTTTCAATTGCAAGATAATTATAGTTTTTTTGACAACTAATTTTAATTTACCTAGGTACACACATCAAACAATGTTTGGCCACGTTGTTAAGTTACTTAATACGTATTACACACAGAAAATATTGTAAAATTAACAATAGGCTCGGTATGTACTAGAGTTCACATCTCATTTATGTACCTAGGTCATAATTATATTTAACGCGCTTATGAATTTCAATAAGAGCGTTCGTTGCGTGGCGATGAGACAGTTATAGGCTGTAACACATTTCATGCCTGGATTACAACCGCCGATAGAATGTACTTTATGTAATGCTTATCATGGTTGCCTTATGGGGACTACTAGAGCTCGTATGTGGTCCCCTCAATTGTTTTTTTTTTACATCTAAACCATAGGGAAAGAATGATCTAAACAAAATCAATTCTAAAAAAACTAGAACACTATTACCTTAACTGCTTTTCATTCACATGTATTGTAATTATTACTAAAAGCGGCCGCTTTTGGCGTTAGCTACAAATTCGACTTTATATACAACTAAATAAAAAGTTTACTGTGATTCAATAAATGCTAGAGCTAATTTGCTACGGTAAATTGTGTTCTAGTTTTTTCAGAATTGGTTTTGTTTAGAAGTAATAAAATTAAATCAATTGGGAGCAGCACATAGCTATATGTATAGTAGTCCCCTTAACAGTAAATATTACCAATATAGGGCTCTATGTTATAAAGGCAATTTTTGTTTTATAAACTTGCGATTCAACGCGTTTTTTTGCGCAAATTATTTTGCCTCGACTGATTTCGATATTTTATTGAAAGGGAATATACCCCTTCCCTTCTAGAAAATTTGATATCATTTAAAATTGAATACAAAATATGAATCATGAAGGAGAAAAACTAAGTAAGGTTTTTTTTTTATTTATTTTTATTTATTAGGATTATCAACTTAAGTTACAATAGTGTATAAATCTAGATTAAACATGCTTAGGGAAATAAGAAATATTGCCCGACTGATTTATATGTAGATAAACACAAATTGCACCATATTTTGCACATGTGTTGGATTGTAGACAAAACTTTTAAAAAGAGAGAAAAAAAAGAATGGCGTTCAAACCGATTTTCAAAGTATCGCCTGCTCAAAGGTCCCGGGTCATATTCCCAGACGGAGTAGAAGAAAAGTTTTTCTATATTTTCTCAAATCTGGGTGTTTGTGGTCCATTCGTTATTTCTGAATTCCACAATACGAGCGCTCCGTGGACTGTTTTATGAACACCCGTGTGTTCGGGAACTTTTTTGGCGGTAAGTGTCGCTCGAACAGGGTGCGTCTCATGTGATATAAAATCATTTGATATAATCAAACTTTAATAACGATCACTTTACATAATGACCATTTGTTACAACAACACATGATATAATTTTTTTTGACATAACGATTACTTTACATAACATACAGTTTATTTAATACTATTTAGTATAACATTCAAAACAAATAAAACATTTTGGAATAAAACTCATTTTATGAGACGACCATTTGGATCAGCGGTAGTTAACGCTGCTTCTGAGCCATGGGTCGCGGGTTCGATCCCCGCACAGTACAAATATTTGTGTGCATGAACATGTCTGTTTGTACTGGTCTGGGTGTTTTCTATGTATTATAAGTATGTATTTACCAAAAAAAAAAGTATATAAGTAAGTTTATCGGTTGTCTAGTACCCCATACGACAGGGTACTTAATAGTACCTTAATTTGGGACTAGATGGCTCAGTGTGGCCCAGTGAGGCATGTCTTAAAATATTTTATTTATTTCGTATATCTATAATTTGAGATAAAAAAGTTTTAAATATTGATTAAAAGAAATAACTAAAATTGCTAAAATTTAGAATTTGGTTGAATCCCGACTCCCTGTGGTCTTTCCGCCGTGGTACTTGTCTGCCCTACACTAGAGTGCAATTTAAAAGTCGGAGGCGCGGAGGGAGTGCAGTCCTCGCTCGCAGTAACGAAGCTCGGGCGCCCGGGCGAGCTGTAGCGGCTGAGGCTGGTCGCCGAAGGTGACCAACAAGCCGAAGCTGCGGAAGCGAGTGTGGGTGCCAGAGATTTGTTACGCAAGGGCGGAAGGACTGCACTTCCCGCAGCACCGGAGAAGAGCAAAACAAATGCATGCATGCTTGCCTGCTTGCCTATATGCATGCTTGCTTGCCTGCATGCATGCATGCATGCTGCTTGCTTGCATGCATGCAATGATGATTGCCTACAAGCATGCTGCTTGCCTGCATGCATGGTTGCTTGCCTGCATACATATTGTATGCTTGTTAGCCTACATCCATGCATGCTACCCTGCATGCATGCATATTTGCCTGCTTACGTGCATGCATACCTCCTTGTCTGCGTATTTATGGCATTTCGTACTATTAAAGATTCGGAATTTATAGTATTTGGTATCTTTAAATTTTGCATTTTGATGATTTTGTATCAAGTAATCATTATCTGTTTTAAATGTTATGTAAAAGGGGTGTTATCGTAAATGAACATTATACTAAATGTTATTATACTAAATAAAATGTATTTTTTTTATCATTATAACATGTGAATGTTATATTAAACGGTTGTTATACTAAATGATTTATCCCAATTGTTACTTATACGTTTTGAAATTATGTAATTTAAAATTATATCTTTCCTTCATTATATTAAAAAGTGTTATATTAAACAAAATTATATCATTTGATTGTATATGTTTTGATCTTTATACGATATGTTGCTATACTATATATTACACACCCGCTCGAACACACGGGTGTACATAAGGAACGCGCTGTCATTGGGCGTTAATTTTGCGTGTTCGGATATATTTTAGGCTGATATTTTTAAATAGTTACTTACTTTGGGATCAGAACAATGTATGTGATGTTATCGAAATGAATTCATTATTTATTATTTAATGTTTGTGTAATATAAAAGAGTATTTATGTTTCAAAATAGAATAGCACCACTTCTTCTTGTTTTCGGGTGTCACAAAGGTGACTAAAGATACCGTTTGCATGATTGATTATACACAGAAAAAAAGATGTAAATTTAGAACTACCCTTTGAAAATAGAAAAGACATTCCTTTATATCCTTTAACAATATTCATCCGACGGTTACTGAAAAACTTGTTGTTTTTTCAGACACAAAATGTTATGCAGGTCATTGCTACAGATTTCCCAAGAGTAGGCAAGGGCGCAAATTTACATAAAATAATGCGGTAAAGTAACTGGCATGGTCCCTTTGAAGATAAATAAATATTGTTTGACGGCATTACAGCGGGGATGCTTTCTGAGGATGAAATACTTTGTCTCTAGGAGAGGTAAAGAAAATGTGGTAAGACAGTTTTGATTTAGTTTATCTTGTGGGTTAATATACAAAGCAACTATTTAATTTAGCAGTATCCACACACACACACGCGCACACACACACACACACACACACACACACACACACACACACACACTCACACACACACTAACATTACATATTTAGGTTTTGCGTAGGTATATATTATTATAATATTGTAAGGATTACTACGCAAAGTTTTATGTTGGAGTCTTGGAGTTGGGCGCTAACACTTGCGACACAGTTTTTAACGAATGCAAGTACGAGTATTAACGATCACATTTTTATGGCACCACTTGTTTTTGATACCAATAAACTAATTTGGATTTTGAATTTAATTTGAACCTACCTACTTAGTTGATGACTAAGTTTTAAGTAGGTATATGAGGGAAAAAGTTAAAAGCAAATGTGTGTTAATTATATTGTGCAGCTCTATTTTTAATGGTGTGCCATACGTATGTATGGCTCACCATTAAATATAGTGTATAAAAGTATTTTTATACACTATAGATATCTTTGTATCTATATTGTATAGATTTGGTTATCGTAAAAAATCCTGTTGCGTTTGCTTTGTTAACATTAACATTAAAATTTAATACACGAAGAAATTTTTGTTTGTACTGTTGGTATTGAAAAAGTTCTGTTTTGTTTATTTTACAATGGATAAAAACAAATGATGTAAACGTTTTCAAGTCGTCATATATTTCGATTTACGACGACGACGATTTTCATGTATGACAACCATTTAGAATAGTGGTAGTAAACGCTGCTTCTGACCCATGGGTCGCGGGTTCGATCCCCGCACAGTACAAACATTTGTGTTCAGGAACATGTCTATTTGTACTGGTCTGGGTGTTTTTCTATGCATAATAAGTATATATTTACCAAAAAAAGTATATAAGTAAGTTTATCGGTTGTCTAGTAATCTTTAATTTAAGCTACTTAATAGTAGCTTAAATTGGGACTAGAAGGCTCTGTGTGGCCCAGCGTGGCTTGTCCTAAAATATTATTATTATTCTTATTATTTCCGATCATTCTTGAGACCCTTAGAGGGAAGCTAATGTCCAGTAGTGAGCTTGAGCTAAGTTGACGATGGTGATAATCGATGTCTTAAAACTGGTTATAATTGACTTAATTAAAAAAAAGGCAATTATAGTTTTAAAATAATTTGATGTAAGTTTATTTTTTAAACCTCGCAATATAAACGAGAAGGTGATATAATTTAGAATGCCATATATCCGAGAGTGCGATATAACTGAGAACGCGATATAACCGACAGAGAGATGAAACGAGAGCGCTCTATAACAGAGAGTACGATGCAAACGGTAGCGCGATATAGTCGAGAGCGCGATGTAACCAAGAGAAAGATTAAACGAGAGCGCCCTATAGCGTTATAACAGAGAGTACGATGTAAACGGGAGCGCAATATAGCCGAGAGCGTGATTTAACCGAGAGAAAGATGAAACGAGAGCGCCCTATAACAGATAGTACGATGTAAACGAGAGCGCGATATAACCGAAAGAAAGATGAAACGAGAGCGCTCTATAACAGATAGTACGATGTAAACGAGAGCGCGATATAGCCGAGAGCGCGATGTAACCAAGAGAAAGATGAAACGAGAGCGACCTGTAACAGAGAGTACGATGTAAACGGGAGCGCGATATAGCCGAGAGCGCGATGTAACCGGGAGAAGGACTAACCAAGATAGTCCTATAACCGCTTGTGCATATAAACGAGAGTCCAATATAACCGAGATCACGATAAAACCGAGAGCGCCCCTTTAACCTAAAGTACGCATGCAAACGAATTCGCGAGCGGTAGCGACTCCTAACATATAAACCTTTTAAATCTCAACTCCATTATGTTTATTACTAGTTTAACAGTTTTAGCACATTTCAAATACAAAGTGAAGTAAAAATCGAATAAAAACTTTATAGCGGTTCACAGTAATACATTAGGATAAACGCTGAGATAAAAATGTCTAATATTTTACGATTCAGCCACCATTTATGATTTCGCTAATCTCGTTTATTTAAACGTCAAAGGTTAAGGGTAAATTGGCGCGTTTTCTTGATTAATAGAAATACAAGCGTGCTTTAAAAGGCATTATAAGAAAGTGGCTTTTGTCGAACGATGGAAGTCGTATAAACAATTCACGCCAGGGGCCTTACTCCGCAATACAATGTCCGTATATTCGAATCCATCTGTCCCTATCACTCATACCAATATCTTTAATTATCTGAAAGAGACAGATATATTCGTAAATACGAGCTTCGTGTTGCAGAGTAAGGCATCTGAGGCCTGTGATAGACGGCTTGAAAACGTCTGAGTTTCCAAGTCGGAATTTCTTGAAGGATAAACACTCGATAAGAAGATACAAACATTAAACATTACAGTAATTTCTGTTTTGAGAATGTAAGTACACATGACAGCAGATGAAGCTATCAATCTGACCTATATGCGGTTGCGTAAAGTTAAAATTGAATTGAAGATTTGCAACATTTATGGGTATTTAGATAGCAACTATACTACAGTATTCCCATATTTTGACGTGACAACGTCTTATAAATTGGTTTGCCGGGTGACACTTCAAGAAACTGCGTTACGCTCCGCTCACGTTATGCGCTCACAATGAGAGCGAGTGAGAGGCACGCGTCCCTTCCACTCGGGCATGGTTAGCCCGCCTAAGAGCGAGAGAGACAGACATAAAAAGTGAAAGGCACGCGTCCCTTCCACTCGAGCACAGTTAGCCCGCCTAAGAGCGAGAGAGAGAGAGTGAGAGAGATAGGCATACACACCGGTTCATGTCTTGCGCTTCTATAAAATCCAGTTCAATAAAATTTTGTTAATATGAAATTCAGTCCGAGATTCTTTGTATAAATTAATGTTTTAAATATAATTCTTTGTATAAATAAATGTTTTAAATTGTTACTATTATTTCATCCTTCTTCCTACTATACGAATGAATATTCACATTAAAATTATTTTACCACTCAAAGTCGTTGTCACGTAAAACTTTCGCCCGTATACCGACTTTACAGGCAACCAATTTTTTTGAGTTGTAACAACCCAATTTAGCTCACTTTTGAGCACGGGTCTCTCTCCTTTAAAAAAATAAAAACATTGTAACAAAAATATCCCACGGGAACTGTACTTTTGTGATAAAAAGTGTTATTCCAGCCAATAAACTATCACTGTGCCTAATTTAATTAAGATACGTTGAGTCATTTTAGCGTAACATACCTACATCCAGACATCAGTATAGGTAATCCATACTCATAAATTTACACATTTCTTAACATAATATGACGGTGATTGATAATTGACAATAATTCTTTTACTAACTAAAATTGGTGACATAACTAACTTTTTAGATTGGTTTAAATTTTGTGAACAAGGTTTCAAAAATAAAGGCTTTTTTCTAAAATGATTATATAGTAACAAAAAGTTTTTTTCCTCATAAATTTTTTGACACATAGTTTGCTTGCAATTAGTAGGTAACACTAGTAACTATTTATAAGAATAATAAAATATTGAATTAGGTCCCAGCCTCAGCATATGCTGTATAGACCCGTGGGCCTGTGAGTGACACTCCATACGCAGACGCAGAAGACACAAAAAAAAGAAGAAAAAATAATAACAAAAAAAAAAAGGTTGTTCTGTACACACACATCAGCAATAAACGTTTATTTGCGATGCGAAATCTGAAACTGGACCGGACCACATACAATAATACTCCTGAGACCGTGACAAAAATGGCTTTTTACGTTCGGCCGAGATTTTAAAAGATTGACTTCTATTTTCGAACTAGCAAGCAACGTACAGCATAATGTTGTTAATGTGGTAGTTGCCACAAAACAGATAAAAACGCCTGATTGGTTTCGGTTTAAAAAAAATGTGTGTTTGTGCAATAAAGCGTTTTGTATTAAATGAATTGTATTCTTATTAACACAAATAAAAAATCGTCAAGTAAAAAGGTCAACTCTAATTAATGAAAACATGTTTGAAACTATATGGTATACTTAAAACCTTCTCTTTTCACCGCCGAAAATGCTACATTATTGCAAAATGTGTATCCATTTTATTTTAAACAGAATTTGTAGGACAGAGGCAGCGACTTTCATAAATAGTTCAAAGCTCTCAGTCACCAGCAGGCGTGAAATGAACTCGGAAGTTAACGCTGTTATAAATATCGTCATCTAAGTTTAATTCTCAAATGAGTTACAGTTATGACTGTAATACTTTGGAACATTAAACTGTGCTAATTGTTCAGTAAGTGGCGTTTCAAGTACTTACACTGTCTGGCCCTAAAGTGTTGGAAAGATGAAATCGATTCAGGGCTAATAATGTTATAAGTAGATATATCTTCATACTTAAATTGTATCAGTTCTCTAAGACGAAAACAGTTAAAAACTCAGACACACACACATGGCTTGGCAGCAGGTTGACGATGCCAGTTTAGCCAATTGAAATGAGAAGGCGCTATATTAAATATTTTTTTTCTGATATTCGATTTTGGTGCTGGTAAAAGATGAAAAATGAGTAAGTATCATCCACTCATTTTTCATCTTTTAGATAATCCTTTTACAAGACAGGAAGCACATTCAGACTTCATCATTTCTTCAGAGCAAACTACACACAGTAACATACACAATTATTGCTTTTAAAGAATTTCATCTTCGTTTCACTTATTTCTTTTGTTTTGTCAACTTTGTAAAGATACCATAAAGTACGTTTATGTCTTGTTACAGAACAGCTCTGAAATATTCACAGATGTTTCATGTGCCTTGCAACATTTTATAATTATTCCCAAGGGTTTGCCCCTTAGCGAAAATTTTTTCAGTGCAAATATTTTTGTCACAAAGAGTCATGTTTCAAAGTTTTCTTCATTTTCGCAAGAAATATGAGAATATTTCCGCCATTTTTACGCGCTTGATTCATAGCCGTTACGGCCGTGGATGTTTAAAAATATATCATTGTTAGGCATTATAATGCTGCCATTTCGTTTTAATGGAATTGAATTGCGTAATCAAAGTATTCTTCATTAAATTTTTCATTTCAATAAATACTAAAATACTTGAATGGCCTTAAATGTTTCACTAATGATACGAGAAACATTTATTTAGATAAATTTCACCTCTATAATTTAACAGATGACCTCTCTAACATCGTTTCGCCAAAGGATAATTAGTGCTTTGATTTTATTTTGACGTCTCAAATGTCATAGTCATCAAATATGGCGTAGTAGGAGAAAATATGACGTACCTAGTAGGTCCATCTTTTTTTTTTGCCTTAATTTTTCTGCTTTTCTGCTATTTAACCAATCCTAGATCTTAAAAATAGGTCCAGCTATAACTGATTTATTATAAGTAGACTAAGAGTCATTTGTTTCATAAACATATTCAAGGTGATTTTGAAACCCATCGACCAAGTTTAGAGGTAGTTAGTATACCTGATCAACAAACATACTGTGAAGATATATAAAAAATAGAAAAGTAAATATTTTATAATATTTCTGTATCTTTTCTTCATACTTCAAAAGTAATAAAACAAAGCTAACAAAATATATTTTTAAACATATTACAATAGATTGCTTTCCAAAGGATTTAATATAGATGATATACTAAGTCAATGATGCAGCCCATAGTACAGTAGTGTACAAACACTGTTAAGTCTGTTGATAAATATTAATTATTATTTTTAATTCCATTTTCTATTACCGTAAAACTTATTTTCTGGTTAAATTTTGTCAAATGATATCAAATTCAGACTGTAGGCATGGTCTTTCCTTTCAAAGCTAGGTTCTAAAATCAATGATTACTTACTTAATGTTACATGCTGTTAGGCAGAACGAGGTATACATAGCATTCAATATTCTTTTCGTTAGTATAAATACATTTTTTATAGGACTGATGGTACGATATAAAAAAGCCCAAATGTTACGAATAACCATACATTTTACGTAGGTACTAGATAGTATGGAAAACCAGTTAATATCTTAAGAATTTCACTATCACCCAACTCCGCTGAATAACATCGTTGTGTTCTAGGTATTCTTTCAAACTACTCAATGGCCATCTTTTCAACGACTGACGTTACATCTTTTCTCTCATATCCTTTCCCCTAATAATCCCAAAAGCATTTTAACCCTTTTCACGCATCGAAGCGAGCCCCGGCACGCATCAATTTCTGATGCGAACTTCTTCACCGATATCAAGAATTTATTACAGTTTAATTCGTATCTCATCAACTGTAAGTACTCAATAACCCTTCACTGCGGCGCGTTGCGGCAAAATGGTGGAAAATCTAGTAAATGAAGAGCATCTTCCAATCCAATTTCGGCGCCGAATGCGTAGGCTCTAATAAGTGCGGCCATAATTGAAGCAACGATCGCCAGATGTCGCTAGCGCGTAAACAAAACATTTTATCGCGTTCGACGGGTTGAAACTATTGCGAATATTAGCGGGGATAGCGAAGGAACACCCTCCGATTATTCAGCGGGTGGTAGACAAAACAGAAGTCAGTTCTTGTTAGCAAATACAAAACAATAATTATACTAATACCATTATTACATAGGTACGTAAACCCTTGATACATACAAGTGGGTAGTCATAGCTTTACTTAGTTGGTTCAAGCTAGTACTATGAGGTATGGGTAAGAGCATACCTACAGGATGAGTTTTTCATTATCTTTAGAGATTTATTTTTAGAGCCCATTCATGAAATAAAAGATGTTAATCAAGTTTTCACCCGAAAATATTTTACGCAATATACAGAATGAAATTTTAACCACCTTCCAAATTTTTATATATTATTATTAATCTACGAGTCAAAAAACAAAATATGACGTATTTTTTCTTTTGGTATAGCCCAGTACAAAAATGTCAAGACAAAGCACTTAGAAAATGACCTTTTGATTGAGGTATGAAGGGAAAATCAAAAACTTATGAATAGTATCGTAATGAATGAATGAGATGCGCATGTTATACTGGTAATTCAGTAAGAAATTGTGGTAATTTGTTAGAAATGCTATTGCAATTGCAGACTGAAACCTAGAACGGGGAGTTTATCTCAATGTCTGCTGTTAAAATAATTAATGAAAATTCCTGCAGTAGCCTGATGTTGATTATAATGATGTTAATGAAGGTAATGATAATGATGGTTTACTGATTCAAAAATTATAAATAACTGGCTGACCCGGCAAACGTTGTTTTGCCATAAAAATGATTAAATTACTAAAATAGCTATTAAAAAATAAGGATTGGTGATAAAAGGGTAAAAATTTAGGGGTGTATGTATTTTTAGGGCCACATTATAGAAAAATAATAACAAAAAAATTTGTCCAAAAATTAAAAAAAATATATATCCTATCCCTACCCTACCCCTACCCTACCCCTACCCTACCCCTACCCTACCCCTACCCTACCCATACCCTACCCCTACCCTACCCCTACCCTACTCCTACCCTACTCCTACCCTACTCCTACACTACTCCTACCCTACTCCTACCCTACTCCTACCCTACTCCTACCCTACTCCTACCCTACTCCTACCCTACTCCTACCCTACTCCTACCCTACTCCTACCCTACCCTTACAAAAAAGACGATAATTGATCAGTTATCGAGTGGGATGAAACATGATTAAATTACTAAAATGGCTATTAAAAAATAAGAATTGATCGTAGAAGGGTGAAAATTAAGGATTGTATGTATTTTTGTATGTTGTATCATAAAAAAATAGAAATTAAAAATTTTGTCTAGAAAATAAATAAAAATATTTAGGGGTGGACTACCCCTAACATTTAGGGGGATGAAAAATAAATGTTGGCCGATTCTCATAGATACCGGATAAGCACAAAAAATTTCATCAAAATCGGTCAAACCGTTTCGGAGGAGTATGGCAACGAAAACTGTGACACAAGAATTTTATATATTAGATAGGAATCACTTTATGAATCTATAACTATACCCAAGATTTTCAAATCATAGGGCCACACACTGTTACCTATAACAGTAATTTAGACATAACACACACACAACACATACACACACACACACACACACACACACACATACACACACACACATACACACACACAAACACACACCATTTTTATATGTTAAGATATTTACGTTTGCTCAAACTATGTACCGTTACATTGTAAAAGAAGAGCGGGATCTCCCGCTACAGGTACCACGAGACGGTACGAGGGTAGATCCCAGCCTCAATATTGTATACGTTTTGACGTGACAACGTCTTAAATTAGGTTGCGGCTGGGAGTCACTTATGAAAAAGTGTAACGCTCGGTAACGTTACGATGAGTCACCGAACGAGAGAGAGGCCCGCCGAATGCCTTGCGTCTCTCTCCCACTCAACTATGATCGGTCTGCCGCGCGCGCAGCACTAGAGAATTAGGCGCATTTTAAAATTTGTGCAATTCTTATTTTCATTCAATTCCTTGTTCCTATTGTGCAATTTAATTATATTCATATCAATAAATATTCTACCGAGAAAAAGACGTTGTCACGTAAAATCTTCGCCCGTAAAACCGACTTTACAGGCAACCATTTTTTTGTGTGTTAACGAAATAAACAATTTTTATTTTTTATTAGTAACAATTATAAACTACTAGCTGTTGCTTGCGACTTTGTTCGCGTGGCATCTTGAATTTGATAAAGTCTTGTCCTTGCGTGATTTTAACAAAAGTTAAATCGTTGCCTATAATCATTCCACTGCAGGGCAAAGGCCTCCATCATTGGACTATATCTACTGCTACATAAGGTTTCGCAAATTTTTAAAGATACATAGACGATACAACTTTTACCAGCCTGACCAATTTCGAAGGTTGTGTTGTCTTTGTTTGATAGGATATAGCTGAAAATTGGTCTCATACCGCCCTTATAAATAGAGTTGACAGACTTCAAAAAATTTTAAAATAAATACCTTTTTTCCGTAAACTGAATTGATGCACAAGCGCTAAGCAAGTCATTAATTTGGAGTTGGTGCCAAACAAGTTATTATTGACAATAATCAAGCTCCGATTTAAAATTATGACCTATTTCACGCATTTCGTCTGATCAATTTGTGTGAAAAACAGTTCTATAAAAATATAAGAATTGGTAATTTAGTTCATAAGAACATATAAAATAAATAATATAAATAAAAAGTTGTGCGTGTACTAGTGTACACACGTAAGAAGTGAAACTTCTTTATGGCCTTATTTTTCGAAAAATGATCTACATGCAACTTTCCAGAAATTGGTTAAATTGGTTAAATTAGTTAAATTGGTTAAATTGGTTAAATTGGTTAAATTGGTTAAATTGGTTAAATTGGTTAAATTTGTTAAATTGGTGAAATTTGTTAAATTGGTTAAATTGGTTAAATTGGTTAAATTGGTTAAATTGGTTAAATAGGTTAAATAAATAGGTTAAATAAATTGGTTAAATTGGTTAAATTGGTTAAATAAATTGGTTAAATTGGTTAAATTGGTTAAATTGGTTAAATTAGTTAAATTGGTTAAATTGGTTAAATTGGTTATATTGGTTAAATTGGTTAAATTGGTTAAATTGGTTAAATTGGTTAAATATTATTTCACTTTACCTTTTTGCTATCGTCTGAACCAACCTGGTAGGCGCAAGAAAAAGATGGCGCGTAACCAAAAAATGTGACGAAAATGTGACGCAAAACGTGACGGTAAATTTTTTCCAACGCCGATAAAGAAGTTTCACTTCAATAAATATAAAAAAAAGTTTTGTTATTAAACAATAATTATGTTATAAATTTACTGTATGCAGGATAAAATTTAAACCACCTTCCAAATTTTTATGTAACAATCTACCATGCCACCGGTGACCTCCATGGCACCTAATTTGTTAAAATTACACCAATTAGGGAGCAATTAATATTAACAGATTATTTTAAAAAAACAACCATATAATATTTCCAAATAATTCTCACTCATCGCCTATGCCCAAACTTCTCCAATTATTCTTAACGTAGGTGAATGAAGATAAGAGTGAATGAGAAAATACTGCTCCCAAATAAATGTACGACCAATAATTAGACTGATAAACTTCATACCACTTAAACGGGCCTTGTTTAAACTTTGAGTAAGACAAAGAAAGCAAAGTGCCTATAATAAAGGCGTCGTTATTTTATTTTGTAATATATTAGAGTGATAGATGACCTTGTTTTGTTGAACTGACTGATTTGGCTTTCTGAATAATATTTTTTGCTGTACTAATATTAGAGATGTACTTTTCGATTAAGGATTCGAAATTACTTTCGATGACTTTAAAGAAAACTTTAATAAATTTAATTAATCTATTGAAAATACAAATCGTTTATAAAAAAAATCATCTGCGTAAAATAATACCACCCCACCTCTTCGTTGTTGTAAAAAGCAACTAGAGCATTACCGTCAGAAGAAGAAGCAGCGTCTTTTCAACAGACATTAGAAAGGAGTATTTTATATTTCTATGGTCTACCATTACAATGGCAATATTTGCATTTTGGAGAGGCATATATCCAGAAGTGGGCTGTTGTTATATTAATGAAACTGTCAGTTATAAAAGCACATTAAAAGTTAAACTCATAAACGGATTAAGTTCTTCTTATCGTGTCAATACCATTTCACATAAAAGATAACAAAACCTCCTTCTTTTTGAAATCGGTAAAAAAGACATAATAGATTCCGTTACCGGATTATTACTTAATACTTCCAACTGCTTTGTAGTCTACATTGCGAAACATTAGGCCAACATTATTACAAGCATTTAAGAAATACAAGTACACGAGTGCATATAGAAATTTACTCGATTTATTCGATAACTGTCCTGACTGTTTCGATACTTAGTTAGCCTTAATTCTTCCCACCCCTAAAATAGGCTGGAGTCTCCTTTTAAGGGTAATTTAATATTTATCGTTGTTAGTAGTGGGTTTATTTATTCATCAGCGAAGGGAGTGTCTCCCTCAGTACAATAAACTCAAAAGATAACCTCTTTGTGGTTCTGTATTGTTGTTGTGAATTTTGCAAATGCGGTTCGGGCTTCTCTATGGGAGCTTGAAATTGGGAGTTTTCCGCTTTTGTTTTGCGTGGAATGTCAGTCTGTTTGTACTTTATTTCTTAGATTTTTAGTAGTGAGTTAGTAAGTGAGATACATTTTTTTGGGTGTCATAAAAAGTAATCGAATTTTGATGCGTACACTTTTAGGCACAATATTCACAATCTCTGTTATTGTCAGTATTTAAACTTGAAAAATTATGTCTCAGGCGGGACTCAAACCCGCATCTCCTCGCATGCCTTATGAGGAGAAGCGGGTTCGAGTACGGCCTGATATTATAATTGCAATTAAATTGCTTAAATATCATATAAAGAATCTCTGTTATTCCCATAGACACATGAGAAGAATAAGAATCTGTAACTTTACTATCTATTAAAAATCTAAAAGTATGACTATCAAGCATAGTCTGGTATCAGACTTTTCCAAGCTGTCTATTACAGGCCTCTGAGTGGACTTGTTTTTGGGCCAGCCATCTTGCGTCAGAAACCAGGACCAACGGCTTATCATGCCTTCTTAATCCGTGGCGGAGTGGCGTACACACCGGTTTTCAAGGTGTCGCTTGCTCCGAGGTCCCGGGTTCGATTCCCGGACGGGTCAATGTAGAAAAAATGTGTTTTTCTACATTTTCTCGGGTCTGGGTGTTTGTGGTACCTTCGTTGTTTCTGGTTTCCAAAATACGAATGCTTTAAATAGTTATTCAAATTGGGATCAGAACAATGTATGTGATGTTGTCCACATTTATTTATTTATTTAAAAACATAGAGCCCCCCAACCATTCCTTAAGTAATTCAAGCATATTTAGAAATTAGGAAATATCGTTTTTCAGACTTACGGACAGGTAATTTGACTTTGCGTAGCAGGCGGACAGCTGCTCCACTGTACAAACCTTTGTTCGATTTCAAATCCAGAAATTTTGTGATATAAGTTCAGCTACTCGTATAAATATCTCTATCATTGAATTCAAGTTACCACATCAATGATGGGTTACAAGCAATAACACTACGCTTGTTAAATGCGGGTTTGTGATCACAACAATATTTCAAATTTCGAAACTATTGCACGATCCGGGGTTCAAATCCAGTACCCCGTGATATTGGCTCGGTGATAAATAAATAAATAAATGTGGACAACATCACATACATAAATTGTTCTGATCCTAATTTGAGTAACTTTTTAAAGCACTCGTATTTTGTAAATCAGCAACAACGAAGGTACCAAAAACACCCAGACCCGGGAAAATGTAGAAAAACAGTTTTCTACGTTGTCCCGTCCGGGACTCGAACCCGGGGCCTCGGAGCAGGCGACACCTTGAAAACCGGTATGTACGCCACTCCGCCACGTAGGTCGTCAATCCACGGTAATGAAACCATTCGACCAATGGGGAACAGATAGTCAAAGGGAAAGTTTAATTGGGACTTCTCGAAGTTCATTAGAATGGGGTCTTAAAACTTACTGTACTAGTGTTCACTACCTCGAAAGTTTAAACAATAATAAAATTAATTCTGTTAAACATTGACTTAAGAGTCGCCATTTAGTCAAAAGGACAGGCCCGGACTGTGTTTTATACATGAGAATCAAAGCGGAGTCCGCTCTTGTCATGTTAAGTTTAATATTCAGGAAAAAAAATCAGTTTCCCTTGTACTATCCATCTTAGTGGAGTATTGTTAAGTTGAGCATCTGTACTTTCATTGCATGCGAATGCGAGTCACATGTTTTTTTCCTCCCAAGTCGATGTCGAACGGCACAGCAAAAGTATTATTAATTATTGCAGCTGGTGTAAAAATAATGTGTACTTTCTTTGTTTCGTGGCATTACGTATCTTCCTGCCTGCACTGCTTGTGAAATGAATGGCGTTGGTTGGCGGCCCTCTTCTAGCCAACCAATACCATGCCCGGCAGGTGGGCGGAAATCCGATTTGGAGCAGAGAGAATACAACCACTGTCATTTTTAGTCTATGTTTTGAGATAATTTTCAAACTGGTTGTATTCTCTCCGGTACAAAATGTTCTTAAGCCTTGCACAGTACAAATATTTGTGTGCATGTACATGTCTGTTTGTACTGGTCTGGGTGTTTTCTATGTATTATAAGTATGTATTTACAAAAAAAAAAAGTATATAGGTAAGATTATCGGTTGTCTAGTACCCCATACGACAGGGTACTTAATACTACCTTAATTTGGGACTAGATGACTCTGTGTGGCCCAGTGAGGCATGTCTTAAAATATTTATTTAAAACTGCCCGCTGAAGTACTAGACACAATTTTTTTTTTGTTTGGAGGTCACCGGTGACCCCCATGGCGCTCAATGTGTTAAATGGCCATCACTTTTTTTTTGTTTTTCCGTTTTTTCTCTTGTTTCTGTTTTTTAGTTATTTGTATTTGTTTCTTGTGAATTTAAATTATTGTCTGTTATAATATGTACTTTCTTTCTAAAACTATTTTTATGTTATTATCTTTTTTTTATTTAAATTATTGAAATTCATTCTAGGCTCCCGCAGAACATCAGCGTCGTGGCACGCCTTAAGCTGCCACGATATATGCTGAGCGGGAGTCTTTTTTGACACCTTTTTATTTGTAATGTTTCTGTGTAATTGTTTATCAAATGTGTGTCAAATAAATGTTTCTTTCTTTCTTTCTTTCATCTTTTGATGTAATAGGCAAACTATTTCGGACAGGCCCGGACTGTGTTTTATACAAAATGACAAATAAAGTTTAGTCCGCCCCTGTCATCTTGAGTTTAATATCAATGAAAAAACAGTTTAGCGGAGCCTTGTTAAGTTAAGCATCTTTTGATGTAGAGGCAAAACTATTGCGGCTTGACGATAGGAACTTTTTTATCATTAAAATTTGTCGTTCTTACTAAGCTATGTTATTTTATTTACATGAAATTTATTATGTCAGTTGTATAAACTCTTTTTAGCAAGCAGGTTATTAGAAAAAAAAAAACAAATTTACTGGCTAGCTTTATAACATAACAAATATATCTAGGCTAATCCCTAACTAATTAACAGGTTTCGATGTTCTTGATCAGTCAGCTGAATAACATTGCTTTGAACCAATAATTGCAATTTCTGTTCTATCAATACTAGTGATAACCGATCTATCGATGTGAGTCTGCTGTGCGACAACACTAGTCTTAATAATAGGGGTTAAAGTATGAAATTGCCGATTGTTTTCCCACTTTTTATTTTGTTTATAGCTCTTAAGTATAGTCATATTATTGCGTAATTCTTTTTGTATTGTATCAAAAACGAAATAAAGTAACTTTTGACTAAAAAAAATGCAATACTAGTGCCTATTACTTCAAAGGAAGTCGTTCAAAAGACCCCTTACAATGTGTCAGCTGACCTTCTTGCTTCAATTAAGTATATTTGTATTATATACTTTGATTTTCAGAAATTTAAATACTATAATGCGTAGCTTTATAACCATCTAACTTTCACCTTTAATTGCATCGAAAACGGTTCAGGCGTTTTTTAAAATACTAAAAAATTGTTAGTATGGAAAAATGACTTTTCTCGATTTCGTCCATACAAAACGGCAATTTCATACTTTAACCCCTAATAACCCGAGTTTAGCCTAACGGTTTCAGCGTTAACGGCCATACAACGACTTTGTTAGCTAAATGTAACGCCACTTCAGCCGCACATAAAAGGATTTGCGTCGTAATGCTTCTAATTTTTACATTTACACTCATTTAAAGTAACCTGCTGTGACCTTATTTGCTTTAAAATAATTGTGAATTACATACGTTTTGTCACTTAGAGCAGTGACCACGCACTCGTAGGCTCGTGGGTTGGATGACCTGGTGAGGTGTGCTGGCGATGGCTGGACGAAATCAGTAAAATAAGTTATATTTCTGCAAATAGGCCCCTAGAGGCGCTTTTACAATATTTCAAGCTGCCACTGCTTTAGCTGCTTTGAGAAGTAGAAGCGCCAGAAATTCGGTCAACTGTGTCAGGACAAGAAGTGGGACGCGAAAGCAAGCGATCAGCAGTGTACTGAAGAAGGCTATCATTGTGAGCAGTTGTACCAGTAACTATTATATTTAATGATGTTTTTGGTATTAAATATCATACACCCAATTTTATAAAGTTGACTTTAGCATGGCATTAGTTAATTATAAAACTCAAGTATATTATTCATTAGGATATACCTTGCTTGACACCTTTTACTATTTTCAATTTTGGAAGAACAGATTATTATTATCATGTAACTTACTATGATCTTGGAAGGACTGGATTATAACAACCAGAAATGTTTATTTTACTTACCTACTACATCTTTAAGTTCCCACAATAAATGTTGTAAATTTGTTTATTAAAATTTTCTATGAATTCATTACTCAAATGATGAACCAAACTTCAGACCTATTCATGAAGACTATACTTATCATCACCCACTAAACTGATAACAACTAATTTTCAACGATTTTCTATCCTCTTTGTATTTTTCCCTAACATACAAATATTTGTTTCCAGGAGGGCCTTGTATATGCGGTGGAGTTATCACACAGATCCGGCAGAGACCTCATCAATGTAGCCAAGAAGAGAACTAATATTATTCCTATCATAAAAGATGCCAGACATCCATTAAAATATAGGTAAGTTATTACCATCCTAAGCCAATGTAATAGTCAAAAACAAGTAAACAAAATTAAAGACTAAATGACCAAATGTTTTGTATTGCACTTTTAACAATTCAACCGCTTCAAATGTAAATCAGGGTTGGATTCCCACTTGAGGTGAAGTCGTCGCTGGCTGAAAATAATTGCTAGCAACGAGTTAACAGTTTTTTTTTACTTGAATACACACGATATTGCTTTAAGACAATTTTTATGACTCTAGTTTGGATTCCCTTTACGAATGTAACTTCGAAGGACTGCTAATTTCAGTACTTCGTATTTACTTTTACTATAATACCTCGGTTCGTTCCTGGGCGAATGGTCTGACGGACAG
Source organism: Anania crocealis (assembly GCA_949315895.1). Taxonomy (NCBI): domain Eukaryota; kingdom Metazoa; phylum Arthropoda; class Insecta; order Lepidoptera; family Crambidae; genus Anania; species Anania crocealis. Next base: position 9,658,022 of record OX438856.1, read on the forward strand.
ATAGACAGTTGATACATATTTTAGGCTGGCATCATACGGCCTTGGAGAATGTAAATTGCAAAAACAAGAAAATCTTTGATGTAACTAAATAAAATGTTGTTCTGATCATATCATAATTTAAACTTGACATCGTTTTCGTTTAAGATGTTTTTCATCTGACTGAAAACACAAATAAAACAAAATATAAAATGCATGGGATAAAATCATGGACTGGAAAAGTCTAGCGTAAAATGTGTTAAATTGCAGTTATTATTATTCAGCACACGATTCGGTTTTTGAACACATGCTGGCTGGTAGTTGTGATTTGAAATTAGAAATTCGAACGCGAAATTAGGGGCACCAATGTAGAAGTGGCAATGGCCTTCATTTTCGTACCGCCATTTTGTTTCCAAACTAATTAGTAAAATTGTTTTGTAAATTTTGTTAGCGTAACGCGATAGCTTGTCTTAGTTCATTTCCTTGTTTTGTGTGTTTTGTATTGTACCTATTTAATTAAACAAAAGTTCAAAATCGTTTATTTCTCTTGTTTCTTAACAAGTATATTTTTTGACCTAATACCAATGATATTTTAAAGTATAGATATATTATAATATCAGTATATAAACTTGAAAAATTTTGTCTCAGGCGGGACTCGAAGGAGATGCGGGTTCGAGTCCCGCCTGAGACAAAATTTTTCAAGTTTATATACTGATATTATAAGTGCAATTAAGTTGCTAAAATATCAAATAAAGTATATAAATGGCTGTTTCATCTTAACTGACTGTCAAACATCTGCAAAGATGTTTCTTTCGGGTGTTGGGGGTGCAAGCTCCTAACATTTGATGAAGCAACGCTGGCTCACAGCGTAAGGATATGCTTGAAAAATTCGCGCCGTGTCGCAGTGTCTCGGTGGCCTAATGGTATGGCGCCCGCCCGGCATGCTAGGAGATGCGGGTTCGAGTCCCGCCTGAGACAAAATTTTTCAAGTTTATATACTGATATTATAAGTGCAATTAAGTTGCTAAAATATCAAATCAAGTATATAAATGGCTGTTTCATCTTAACTGACTGTCAAACATCTGCAAAGATGTTTCTTTCGGGTGTTGGGGGTGCAAGCTCCTAACATTTGATGAAGCAACGCTGGCTCACAGCGTAAGGATATGCTTGAAAAATTCGCGCCGTGTCGCAGTGTCTCGGTGGCCTAATGGTATGGCGCCCGCCCGGCATGCGAGGAGATGCGGGTTCGAGTTCCGCCTGAGACAAAATTTTTCAAGTTTATATACTGATATTATAAGTGCAATTAAGTTGCTAAAATATCAAATAAAGTATATAGATATATTATGTTACCTTCATAGAAATTCGCGTATTAAATCTGTTCCGAGCAATCCAAAACTGCACACATTGACAAGTTTCACTGATAAGCAGAACAAAAGTTGCGAAATAGCACGCAAATTAAAGAAATGGTTATAATTTTTAATGATTACCACTCGTGACTGCACTCGATGTGGACGTTGTAAAAAACGGCCTTATTAGGGCGTATTTGAGTCTTATACAACGCTCGCGCTTATAACACATCTGCTTCGTTTTAATATAATATCATTGCCTAATACCTATTACGAGCTTTGTTACAATTGAATACATGTTTGTGATATGAAATGCTACTCAAAATAATATAAAATCACGTTACATTATGCGTTTATTAACGAAATGTTTCGCCCAAAAGTAGGATTATAATGTATGTTTGCTAATGAAGTTTGTCCTTGTCGCACCATAATTGAGTGAAAAGGAGCACCGACCTATAAACGGCAAAAGCGCAGAAGCGTAGCTATCACTCAAAACCCTCCCATTCAACACTGACCGATAAAGAGGACGAAATAGCTAGTAATATTTTAATTGATTTTAACTGATTTTATTATCAGTATTATTAAGCCTCAAGGAAGCTTAAGGCAGAAGTATTAATGTAAAATCCTTTGTCTATTTGAGGCTTCTTTCAATTGAAACTTGACATGACCTCCGCTTTTTTTATATTAACATCACACTGTCGGGCCGTCTTAGAATACAGTGGCACTCATTTTTTTGCTCTGGGTGCCATAAGGGGTGAACTTAATTCGCCTTTATCCATCTCATAAACTTTTGTGAGCTGTCACAAGTTGACGGGTATTGATACGACTTCTCTTATCGTTGAATGATAATAGTGACCGAGTTTCTTGCGCTGCTTCTCCTCATCACTAGCACACAATTGTAGGACAAGTATTGGGACGTGTAAAAGGGTCGAAGCATATTAGCAGAAATAAAACTGATTTTACTGACTGGATACCTAAATTGTGATAACCAACTTACTTGCTTGATGTAGTGAATTTAGCAAATGCCTTTTTTTTAGAGAGTTCAGTAAGTTGATTTAAGCTAATAATAGTTCATTTTAGAATTATTAGTGATGTATTTTTCTAACTTATAAAATACGTTAATCTCCTTCCTTCCAACTTCTATGCGTTTTCGTTAGCAGGCATCCACCCGTACATGTTGGGACCTTTTTGTCAAAGTAATTAAGAACGCGGCCGATGTAATAAATACACGTAATTATGTTTTAAACAAACATTCTCGTTATGCTTTGTAAATATTAGAGATAATAAACAATGGCGTAGCATTCCGGGGTTACGTTGGAAAACAGGTTTATGATGAATCCTCTGTTTTTGTAACGTTGCAAATACTTACGTAGGCTTTGTTTGTTGCCTAAGCATAATAGCAAAATATATTATATTTTCGATCACTTAAATAGGATAATATTAGGGGTTAAAGTATGAAATTGCCGTTTTGTATGGACGAAATCGAGAAAAGTCATTTTTCCATACTAACAATTTTTTAGTTTTATTAAAAACGCCTGAACCGTTTTCGATGCAATTAAAGGTGAAAGTTAGACGGTTATAAAGCTACGCATTATAGTATTTAAATTTATGAAAATCAAAGTATAAATTACAAATATACTTAATTGAAGCAAGAAGGTCAGCTGACACATTGTAAGCTGACACATCTTTTCAACGACTTCCTTTGAAGTAATAGGCACTAGTATTGCATTTTTTTAAGTCATAAGTTACTTTATTAAGTTTTTAATACAATACAATAATAATTAGGCAATAATATGACTATACTTAAGAGCTATAAACAAAATAAAAAGTGGGAAAATAATCGGCAATTTCATACTTTAATGATAGGGTCATTAGGAGAAATTTAGGAGAATTTTAAGTCGCCCGTGTTTTGACTGAGATGACATCTGCACACATTTATTTTAATGCGACTAGGTAATTTTAAATTAATTAAGTACCTATTAACTTTGAAATAATTTTATTTTTGTAAAGTTAATTCCTCTCTCAGAAAAATATTTTATGCAACTTACCAAAAATACAAAATAAAACTTTTTAAGACAAATTTTCTGTTCAATTGAAACCTTTGATTATTTATTGCTCTAAGATTGAAAAACAGATAGTATTAAGAAGAAGGTCATTTAATGTTGAAGGAAAAGAAGAGCTTTGCTTTTATAAAATAAGTGTGAGTTTATGAACCATAATATTGGTTGAGATTGGTGAATAATTACAGCAAACCCTTTGTTACGGTAACTTCGGTAAACAGACCTAACATAGAACCCCCAATTTTACAACATGCGCAACTCTTCTATTCCGAATTGAACATCGGGAGTTAATTAAAAATTTAATTTATTTCAACCGTGATTGTTTTTTGTTGGAAGCTTGTTGGTTTATTGCGAAATGGACAAAGCCAATTATTTTTTGTTCAAATATTTTATTACCAATACAATGTTTGCTAATTAAAACGGCGGAAAATGGTCAAATGTTTTGCGTTTTCATTAAACAAGGTGAACCATTTATTTTATACCTAAATTAAGTAAAGATCATCAAAAATGACGACCCGGTTGGTGTAGTGTTGCGGTGGTCCTTCTATTCTGCAAGAGTCCCGGGTTAGATTTCCGGTCTGGTTCTGAACTGACTTTGCATTACGGTTGCGGTAGCAAATTTGCGTTGCTGCTTATTTTAACTTAGATTTAGTGGATTGGGATGAAATTTGGCACGAAGATAGATTATAGGTTCGAATAGTGTATAGGTTACTACAGAGGTATTTGTATCTCGGAACAATGTAGGTACGGTTCCCGAATAATCGCCAATTTCGTAATTACATAACTCATTGGTATGTTCTGATTGAATTATCCTAGAGACATTTTCTCTGACCATACTAAATATTGCGACACCAGTAATGGTTTTTTAACAAGACCCTTCTGACCTGAATATAAATCTTTGTCGTTTAGGCCCAGAAATTCCTCGACGTATTCGCAATAACTCATAAAAATATGTTGGTTAAGGTAACGAAAGGAATTTTAATTTCGCAATGACTGATGTTGGAACGGTGAAATTGCGATTTTATCGTATTTTAGGCACAGCTTAGAAGTTATTTCAGTTATTTGGGGCTGGATTATTATAATAAGTTTCCCGTTAGGCCGTGACTTTCATTTATTTCATGACGTTAGCAGAAATTATAAAACCTGGCGGTGGCAGCGATTCCTGTTCGCGTTTAGTGAGAAATGTAGACTCGAAATTAGTAAAAGTTATTTAATATTGCTACCAAAGGACTGCAGCTACCTGTAAACTACGGTATTTGCAATTGCCGTGTTTCCGTAGTATTATTTAAAGTTTAACAACGTTCCGGTCACAACTTTAAGCTTTGCGTCGCATTTGTTTTGTAAGAAGTATTCAAAAGTATATGCAATACATTTATAATAAATTTCTTTATAATAAACTTAACAAAGTTCGAAACATATATCCACTAACAAAATATAGATGCAAAGTTACTACGTCAAATTGGCTAAAAAACTTAGATTATGATGAAACGGAAAAACTGTTAACAATCCCCAGTTAAAACCACACACATAATAACACACACACACACACACACACACACACACACACACACACACACACGCAGCTTTCTCTCATTATGTTAAGGTCCGGTTAAGGAGAGGCTGGCAATCTGTCATACAGGTCTTCTAGTACAGTTGCCAGTCTCTCACTTAGATATAAATTTAAAACTTTAACCTTGTTTAATTATATGAAGTGTATTGTATTGTCTATGTGAGAGAAGAAATAAATAAAATTATTATTATTATTATTATATTATTTGCAGCCCACAACGCTATCTTCGTGTAAATTATAATTTTGTACAAATTGTTGCGAGCTGTTTGGTAAAACCAGGTGAAACTCACAGAGCAGACAAATGGTAAAACTGATAAAGTGACGATATTTTTTTTAGATAAATTTAAACGCGCCACTGTAAAAGTTGATTAAAGTCACAGGTCTCTTAGACATCTTCATTCACATAGTCAGTATGGTTAATGACTAGCCTTTTCATCTTCTGACAGCTAGGAAATACAGGAAAATGTTTTTTCTACATTTACCCGTCTAGGAATCGAACCCTGACCTTGGAATTGGTGATCCACGAGTGTACCTGCTACTCTGCTACGGAGGTACATGTATCATGCTTAATATCAGTCAAATGACACTCATGCTTGTTTATTGGAGGATTTCGCAACTGTTGTCAGGTGATTTGGCGATCGCAGTCTGGGAGAGCACTTGAGAGAGGACGCTGCTGTCCGTCTTCGGGCAGTACTCCGGATAGAACCACAAGTTGCTCACTGTCGGCACATATTTAAATTTCTTATCCTATATTTAAACAAGGTGGATACATTTATTTATCTGGGATCGCAATTAAGAGATCAAGCGACGTATCGGTATGGCCAAAGACGCGATGACACGGCTTCAAGTCATCTGGAAAAACCGTAGCGTAGGTTTCCGCACTAAAACACGCTTAGTAAGAGCTCTGGTCTTCCCTATTTTTTTTTATGTACGGAGTGGAAACGTGGACCATACTAGCCAGAGAAAGACAGAGAATAGACACATTCGAGATGTGGTGTTGGAGGCGAATGCTAAGGATACCCTGGACAGCCAAACGCACTAATGTGTCTATTCTATTACAATTGAATGTCAAAACACGTCAGTCCTCAATCTGTTTAAGTCGCGTACTTTCATACTTTGGCCACATAATGCGAAGAGGAGGCGAGTGCCATGAAAAGCTGGTCATAGTTGGTGAAGTGGAAGGCAAGAGAGCGCGAGGTCGTTCGCCAACTAGATGGTCTGACCAAGTGAAAGAAGCAACCTCCTCAAGCAAATTTCATCAGGCAGTGAGAGCAACGATGGACCGAGACCGGTGGAGAAATTTAACAAAAACTGGTGATCGCGATCCTCAGTAATGAGGGATCGATTAGAGAGAGATTTAAATAATAAAAATACTTAATTATATTATAATACTAGCTTATTCGTACGTTTTAAATTAGGTACCTACTCTTAGTTATAGGCATTGATTAAACACATCATAAACTTGATAAACAAATGGCACTTTCACAAAAATGGCACTTGGAAACATAGACTTTTGGTTTAAATCATAGATTTAATATACGAGTAGTATTAAATCTATGGTTTAAATCTAAGCAGCTAATGTCATGTGTCACAAAAAATTCAACGGAACGTACGAGTATTACGTGACACGACATGACGTAATGATAAATGCAATGTAAAAAAAATACAATGTTCAGTGGGGACTTATTTGATGAGGACGTTTTTAAGTGATAAGTGATTGTCTAGTTCATTATTAGATGGTTTATATTAACATAAACATAAAAAAACTACTTATAAATAAAAATAACATGAAAAAGAAACAAATAATTAGATAAACTAGATAAGTAAGGAAAAAACTATAAAAATGGTCCTCGCCCAAGATACTGGCAGCATTACCTCGCTGGATTGCGATGCTCAGTCGCTGTGCGAGGTAGCTGCCAGCTCTTGGGTCACCGCTGACGTCAGATGAACGTTTAGCAATCTTTTTAAATAAAGAGAGTGCATTAGGACCCCACGGACCTAGGGTTTCGACACCAAAAGGTACGAAACAGTGCTGGGTGCCTATTAGGCTATTATTATACATCAATGGGTAAGTACATAGAATCTTAGATATTTTTCTCCACTAGTAGAATTTCGTTACTAAATGACGTCAGTAACAATTTTTAAGGACTACTACTTTAGTTAATGTGGAATATAAAAACAAGAATACGAAGCCGGCATAACGCGAGTGTTTGCTTAACTTTTATCAATTCTGTGCCGTTAGGCTGAGCGTACACGTTGTATATTGTATAGGTTAATTTATAAGATGTCCGTTTAACATGAATAAGATTACGAAATATGGGAAATAGCGTCTATCAATAGCGATTTATAACAACAAAAAAATGATAGAATTTGACACAAAGAAAGATTTTATCCTACCAAACATACATCTAAACTTATATAATATAATATATAATAATGTATCTATACTAATATTATAAAGCTAAAGAGTTTGTTTGTTTGTTTGTTTGAACGCCCTAATCTCAAAAAGTACTGGTTCGAATTGAAAAATTTCATTTGTGTTAGTCCATTTATCGAGGAAGTCATAAGGCTATATAACATAACGCTGTATCAATAAAAAATTGACGCGGACGAAGTCACGTGCAACAGCTAGTATAAGATAAATAGCACATACTTTTTAATCCGGAAAAAAGTTCGGTTCTCGTGGGAAATGTTTACGTAATAAGTTTCATGTTTTTTGGCAATAAAACTATAGCAAAAGATCCTTTCCGTTTGTTGCTTAAATTGCAGGGAATGCAATAGAAGACAGGTTTCATTTTGCATCGGAGATTGACAGTAAAGTCGCTCGTTAGTAGCAAAATGCACGGACGATGGTTGCTCACACACTCCCGCCATCAGATATTGCAATTTCAGAAACTGGATGCAGTTGCTAACCGTTTAATGTCGATCACATGAGACGAAGCATACACGCAATGCAAAATCGGCATAAACGCTAAATAACGCTAAATTTTTAGTACAGTTCTCAGAGCGCTGAACAAGAACCCACGAGCTCATTACTCTTGATAAAAACACCCAACATCTTAGCTTGTTTCAAAAGGCAAACGGTTGTGTCATCTATATTTCACTTAGCTTCGCCACACTTCGAGGATATAGTTGTAGATAAGACGAGGTAGAAGGAAACCAGAGCTCTTTATCACACAAGTTTTTTTCAGACTAAACACAATTTAGATGTCCTTTTTCGAGAGATTCGTTAAAACCATAATGTTCAAAACAGTGTTACAAGTTAAAAAGCCAAGAGAGGTCAATGTTACTTGTCGCCAACATACATGTATAATGACTACTTGTTCAGTGGCCAACATATCTATTTTATTACCAATATAATAAATTTTTTTTAGCGCACTAGGTTAACCAAAAAGCATTTTCTTCAAATTTCTATTGCTGTAGCCGTTAGGTACTGCGCTGTCTGTCAGTTAGTAGGTATATAACGGTGTACTTAAGCCATTGTTCCAGTACCTGATGTTTCCCCGATAACGTGTTATCACAATATGTAGAACCTGCCTTAACTATTTACGGGCCCAACTGAAGCAGTTGTAAACAAGAACCGGTAAACACGCCTTGCGAACCGGGCGCACTCGTAAATGGAACGTTTCCTATGGAACGTGGCTTTTTGCATAAATTTGAATTTATGACCCGCCAGAGTGAGTATTATAGCCGACTGTTTCATATTTACTTTATTGAGATGGGCATCAAAATTTTCAAGGCGCGTTATTGTAGATGCGCGGATTTTGGGTTGCGTATTCCTTTAATTAAAGATTGTTTTCGTGAAAAGTTGACGACATCCTAGAAGACGACCTACCACGTCTTCAAAATATATACGAAATATCGGCTACTCCGAAGTCTCGATTTCGAGTCCCTGATTGGTCAATGTAGGAAAAAAGGTATTTTTGCATATTTTTTCGTGTCTGTGTGTTTGTGGTACCTTCGTAGTTTCTGATTTCAACAAAACAAGTTCTTTACAAAGTTGCTTTCTTTGGGATCAGAATAATATACCTAATATGTCATATTATACATTGTGACGTAATTCACATTTTTTATAAAATTATAAGTCCCATTTGCATTATATTTAAATTTCACTTATGTAGGTACGTTTATACTAATCTTCGTTTAAGTGAATTTATATCAAATTCTGTTGATAAAATGTTTTTTAATTAAAAAAATCACCACCCAAACCACATAAACAGTAAAACCAGCAATGCTTTGGCCATATTTTACATGTCCAAATGGACGCGATAACGGCTGCAAATATATTTCACGATTGGACTGTAGGAAAAGCCTTTTAATGCTTTGATTAAAGCTCTGATTAAATCTATATTTATAGCACAGCCCGCATCTAGAGAAGGCAAGCACATTTAGCTTTTGGGGATCGTCTAAATACATAAATGGGTATTATTTTTCAGGATTAAAGTGGGAAGATCTTTTCTGTGTCGCGTGATACTCGTACATAAAAATAATCCAAACCTTCTCTTCCGACGGGTGTCGTAAGAGGCTAGCAAAGCAGAAACATAAGCAGACGGGTAGCAGCGTTTGCTCTTCATTATTGGTAAAATTACGATCGCTAACCCGCCTGCCAAGAGAGGCAAAATAATATTACATAGTAAAATCATTTTGTAAATAATTCTTGAACATTGTTCGGGTTTGTGATGATCACCAACACGTATTAAGAAGCGTGTTGGTTATACCTGTACTCATCATTACTGTGATAACTTGAATTCAATGATGGAGACCCTAGCGCTGCTGAGAGATGATGAATATACTGGGAACCCATCACTTAATCGCAATTTTCTTCAACGAGTTTCATTCCCCATAAAACAATTCGCAGATGTTATTCAACATATTCTAGAATCATGTTACATCACAATTTCATTTGGTCGAATGCTTATTATCTACAAACTTACTTCATCGTTACTTCTTTTCATATATTATGTATTTTATCGAAGTAATGTTAGTTTACTATTTTGTTACCCATAATTTTATTTCCACGTAAGTTCCAATATGCAGAATTGTTGAAACATCCAATTTTACTTCACTAAAGTCCGTATTGCCAAACGATTTTTGTTACTAATATTATATTGCATACTTTATTAATAGACAATTTAAAGCATGATATAAATATGTTATAAATATTGATATAATAAATAAACTGCGTTAATCCCGACTCGCCGTGGTCTCCTCGCCGTGGTACTAGTCTGCCCGATACTAGAGTGTGATTCAAAAGCCGAAGGCGCGGAGGGAGAGCAGCCTCCGCCCGCTATAACAAGGTGCAGGCACCCGCGCGAGCTTGGGTGACTGCACCTTGTTATGCAAGGGCGACGAGGCTGCTATTCCCGCAGCGCTGGAGACGAGGAAATCCTAATGCATGCTGCTTGTTTGCATGCATGCTTGCTTGCTGCATGCATGCCTGCATACTTGCATGCTGCTTGTTTGCATGCCTGCTTGCTTGCTTGCATGCATTAATGCATGCATGTGCTTACTTGCATGCATGAATGCATGCATACCTGCTGCATGCCTGCGTACCTGCTTGCTTTCATGCATGCATTAATTTTTAACATTAAAATTTATTTGAGGAAAAAATGCTACGGGAACCGTTACACATTGAAACATGTTTTTATGAATGGTTTTATCGATAACTTAATAATTCTATGAAACATTAGTTTGATATGTCGTTATTCTATAACAAAACAATTGCGAAACATTTTTTTTGTGAAATGTTATTCGATGTTATGAAACGGCGATTATTAACTATTCGATAAATCAAGAAAAAAAGATATTAACATTCATAGAATAGTTTTCTGTGTAATGAAATTCGGTATCAAAAAAGTATGTGTTTTGATAGATACCCGAATATACTGTTATATTACTTTACTTTTTCTACATATATTTGCTCCTTTTAATATAATATATTTGCTCCTTTTAATATATTTAACAGTAATATTACTGGTATGTATATTTTCTATATCGACTCTGACTCAGTCTACGGGGTATATAAATTACACTGATGCTTGTTTAGGACAGCTGTTATTTTCTTTGCGTAATAAGCAGTTAGTTTGAACGAGTCAGATAAGGTAGTTGCGCTTAATAGGGTCTACACAATTTTCCAGACAGATTAAAGCTAAATAAGTAATTACAGTAATTAAATATGGCTCGAGTTTTATTTGTATTCAAACTAATAAACTCGCATAGGACGTTTTTCTAGCGATTTATGTAATACTAGCTGTTGCCCGCAACTTCGTCTGCGTCAATTTCTGTTAATTATGATCTATACTAATATTATAAAGCTAAAAAGTTTGTTTGTTTGTTTGAACGCGCTTGAAAAAATATTTTTGTGTTGGATGGTCCATTTATCGAGGAAGGCTTTAGGCTATAAAACATCACGCTGCGACCAATAGGAGCGAAGCGTCAGTGAAAAATGTTGCTAAAATTGTCGGGATCATAATAAATACCAGATTGACGCGGACGAAGTCGCGAGCAACAGCTAGTCGCGAAAAGTTTATAAATATTAAGTTAAGGGAAAATAGATAGTACTTATCTATATTTTATATATGCTACTTTCTATTTTCCCTTATCTTAATATTTATAAACACTTAATATTTGGAGCAGTCCTTGCAGTTAACATAACATGGCACAACATATTTTAATTTAAAAGGCGTTTAAATTATCAAGATTATTTATTTAGACATCTGTTTTTTCTTTTAAAATTTATTCTCTCAAAATGTTTTGAGAAAAATTCTCAAAACATTATTTTTCTCAAAATTGTTGTTTATACATACCTACAAGTGCAGATCAACCCAACACACAATTTCATATTTCCTCAAATACAACAGATCATTATTTGGTGCAGTAAAAGTTAAAAATCAATTGTAAAAACACACCACTGTATTGATTAATCAACGTTATTAAATGGAGAGCTGAAGAATATTAGACGTAGTTTTAATAGTTTTACATACTTCGTAAAATTATTGGAGGACAGAAAATATAGAGTTACACTTATATTTGAAATTATCTTGAAATTATTGTTAACCCTTAACTACCTACCACCTATTACTGTCACACAACCACCTATCATACGTCTGTGGGACCCGAGATTAATAATAAATATGTTAAGTATAAACATTAAGGGAGGGATCCAATTTGAATAAAAATTCTATTTTGAACATTACTAACCTCTTTATTCAATAAAAGAGGAACATTAAAATTAAGAATACCTTCACAATAACTTGAAATAATTGGCCTATTCTCTTTTTTTTGGCTTTCTTACTAACACTTAGATGAAATGAGATCTTAAAAAAAATGTAAGTAATAGGAAATTATTCTTATATTTTTTATATATAATTCAATTAACACGGAACGTAAAAAAATAAATATATCACTCATTATAGTAATTATTTAACAAAATTGCGGACTCTAAACTTAGAGCTTTTCACAACTGCGAAGACGATGTTTTGTTCGAGCATTCTAAGCAAATTGGGGCTTTGCATTCGAACACATGTATTTGTGTTATGGGTTTTTTTTTATATTGTGCAATTGGAACAGTTTTTAAGAACCGCCAATAGCTCTTCACAGAGTTTATGTGTAATACAGTCGGCCCTTCGTATTGGGAATCAGACGCGCCACTTTCTTCCAGTACGCGATTAACTTCGACCTGTTCCACATCGCTGCATTCGTCGTTTGCATTCTGCATTCGTATATCATTGTCTGATAAATCTTGTTTTGTTTTAACCAGCGATAAATTACAGCTTCACTAAGAACAATTATAACTAAAACATTAAAAAAAAATAACGTAACCTCCTAACAGGGGTCTCTCAGTCCCACGCCGGTATTAATTTACTCACCTGAGGTAAACGCGCGCACCTCTTACCTTGACAAGCCGTTGATCGGTACAAAGGGACGTGGGAAAAAGGTACAGGATCGAACGAGTCGATGCTACTCTCCGGCGCAAAAATATTCACAATTATTATGTCAACAAGATCTGTGAGACGTATGGTAGGCGGTTAAGGGTTAGTAGAGATTTCTTTGAAGTTATCATCAATCATTGTAACGTGGTTTCCACCGCTGCCCAAAATAGTCCTAAAAAGTACTGCTAGAAGAACTCACAAGCAGCGTTTTCTATTAGCCTCCCACTACGCAAACCGCCATGACCCTCTGTGCACTGGGCCCTCTGGCGGTTCTTGATGGACGCCGCCCCGTAGAGGGCCATCGACCTCACCACCATCCTGTAGAGACGGCGGCAAGAGTCTCCGGCCCCCTCTAGGTTGGGCAGCAGGCGGCTGAGCGCACCCGCTGTTTGGGGACCAACACTGAAAAGTGGACCCCAAAGTCTCACCTGTTGTCAAGAATGACGCCGAGATATTTCAACGGCTTCTTGAAAGCGATGGGAGTGCCACGTCATTGGCCTAACTGCGATCACCAACTAACCTACCGGGGCCCTTATTCTTCTGTTTTTTGAATCGCAGTTCGATCGTGATTGAATTGGACGATTTTGACATTTTGACTAGAACTGTCAAAAACCTGCAATTCAATTACGATTGTGATACGATTTGTTTACGCGAATCAGGGGATAGGCGAGATGATTCTAACAAGATCCTTCTTTTTTGGAGGAATGCAACTGTGGGTTACAGTAGAATGATAATAGTGAGGCGCCCCGTTGGTCTAAAGGTTTAAATACCGGGCCAAGATGTCGAGGTCCCGAGTTCGATCCCTGGTTCAAGCAAAAAAAAAAGTTTCGAATTTTCTAACATTGTTAGGGTTTGTGATCACCTACCCACTTTTGGCAAGCGTGGTGATTACGCCAGTACCCATCATTGCGTAATTTTATGATGGAATCCTTTTCCCAGCAGTGGGATAATTATAGGCTGTTACTTTACGTTTGAGTAATTAATAGGTTTTAGATCTCCGAGCTTATTCGCTTATCTTAGGAAGATAAGGTATGCCTACGTAAAAGATTGGAAAGTTCAAAAATCTTTATAATAATGTCAGCTTCACACCATCCATCACAGGATATGAAACTCAAATTATACATAAACTGAATACTTTTATATTCGAGGCACATCTCATATTGATTCTCAAAAGAGCAGCCGAGGAAGTTTGCAACTTTGCATATGGTAACCCGATTCGCGCTCCAACTGATCTTTGCTGTAGCTCCGTTAGAAGAGTCAGCACATTGTGAAACATCTTTTTATTATATTTCTTAAGTGAATTTATCAATTTTTACCCTTTTTTAGTGACGCCCCGTTGGACTAGTGGTTTAAATATTGGAACCAAAATCTTGAGATCCTGTCGGGCAGCACAAACTTTAGATTTTTCGAACATTGCTCGGGTTTGAGATCACCAACCCGCATTTGGCAAGCATAGTGATTATGCCAGTATCCATCATTACTATGGTGCCTATTTTAAATTGAAAAATATTTAGACACTGAAAATAATTTGTTAGATGTATGTTGAACGACTTTCTTACAATCTTACTTATGTATAATAACGGCCGGTCCCAATAACCTGTCTAACTTCAGTTTTGGCATATCGGAGATAGAAAACAACTTTTGTCTTTGTTTCTCTGGACGGCAAAATCAGAGACAGAAGATGTTTTCTATCTCCGATATGCCAAAACTGAAGTTAGACAGGTTATTGGGACCGGCCGTTATATGTGTAAGGTCGCAGTTAGATTACCTATTAGGTAACTTAGTCAAAATTTCACGTGTGTGGTACACGTGAAATTTTGATATAGGTTTATATATATATACATGTAGTGACATCTATTTATATCAAAATATTATGTTATTCATATAAAATAGTATATTAAACTGTTCTATTTAAGTTCTGGTTATAACTGGCCGTTATATTTCAACAAATTTGGCTCACACATCCAAAGTAGTTTGTATGAATGCTTCTTAATACTGAAAAGATTTTTGTATATTGTTTGCAACATTTTGTTCTTATTTGTAGCGAATCAAACATTCTTTTAATTTAAGAACCATCACGGAGAGTTAAAGTCAGTTAAAAACAGTTTTATTTCTGCGTATAGGCCACAGGAGGCGCTTTTACACGTCCCAATATTTAAACCTACCACTGCTTCGGGACAAGTCTGGGCTAGCGCCGAGAAGAAGCAGCGCAAGAAACTCGGTCACTATTGTCCGCCTCTTTTTTAATTATTTTTTTTACAAGGTAAGGTAATTTTTACAAGGTTTAAGCAAGTACGAGGTAGGACAATTTAATGCCATACATTTATATCATTTAAATAAGCATTAACAGTATAATAGCCCTTTTTCATTAGGATTACTTTGACATACGATTTCAGTTTATGTACAGGGAGTTCAGCAATACCCTGTGGTAATTTGTTAAAAAAATGTGGAGATGTATAAGAATCATCATCATCATCACTGGCCTAATTTTACTAAACCTCATCCCCACTCTTGGCAGATCGGGTTGGCGATCGCAGTTTGGCCAATGGTGGCAGATGAACGATGTATTCCACTTAGAGCACCAGCCCGAATAGCACCTGCGCGATTAGCACCTGCGCAAATAGCACCTGTCCTAGTCCACGAAGAGCACCTATCGATATTTGGTGCTCTTCGTGGAGCTTCGTGCCCTTCAAGTTTCTTTTTACATTTTTGTCCACGAACAGCACCTACAACACAGCGGCCTAGTAGTGGCTGCTAATATGTATTTGATAGACAGGTTGTTATTAAATGAAAGATATCGATAAAAATGACTAGAACGTATATTAATAAAAATACTTTTGTATATTCGAATCTTTTATTTAATAACGTCCTGTCTATCAAATCATATTAGCAGCCAGCACTAGGCTGCTGTGTTGTGGGTGCTGTTCGTGGACAAAAATGTAAAAAGAAACTTGAAAATTGAATACATAGAAGATCTATGTATAAAAAAGAAAGTCGTGTTAGTCACACTACTTAAAACTAGAGAATGGCTGGACCGATTTTTATATGGTTTTGGTGTTTTTGGATTTGTCTTCGTTTTTGGCCATATTGACTGATTTATCAATTGCCCGTCTAAAACGTGTTTCTATTACTTTACAAAGACATAGTAGCTTGAAAAAAAAAACCAAAGTCTAGCGATGAGCCAGTTAACGAAAGGTGTACTTATTTATCCTGAGGCAGTAGAAAACATAGTTTCCAAAAAACATTTTTCAATTAACTCAGAGATAATGCAAGTCTCTAAGACTATTAAAGAAAATACGTTTACGTTTTCTAGAGATAGAAAAACGATTTTTTATTTCTTCTAAATTGTAAATTTAAAATTGGAAAGCCGCGACGCTACTGCGACGATCTATTCAATGCTGAAGACTTGTGAATATTTTAATACTACAAAGACGGACTGCCCCGGTGCCTTTAATGGTTTTAGACTAAATCTCTCACTTTAGAGATTTATGGTAATCGAAATTCAAAATACCTTAAAACCAATTTTTTTTAAATTTATTTTGTGAAGATGTGTGACTTACTTTTATACAAATATAATAAAAGGTATAAAATATAATAAAATAAAAATTATATGAAAAGTAAAATATGTATTCTAAACTTTTAATTGATATTAAAGTATTTGTATACACATATATGTACTACTATAGTATAATACAGTGGCCAGCACATCAGGCTAAACATTTTTGTGGCAATCTATAACTTCTGTCAACAACAATAAGATGACTCAGTGTGCTGTCTCGTCTGTGCAATAATATTATTATATTATTTTTACAGCTGTAATCAAGACTACTATTGATCAAGATCTGATAAATTACAGGTTTGTTATGCTTTTAGTTGACCCCTTTGAAAGAGTCTAAACAAAGAACATTTTATGGCATAGTATGCAATTTTTACTTTCGGAGACACTCGGTATTGCAAGGAATGATAATATACATTGTATATCTCAGCCCTACATTGCCTTACTTACTCAAAATTTAATAGCACCAATTTTTCGCTGGGCGATAAAACTACACGACGCCATATAAGGCATATAAACAACAAGTTTCAAAACCCAGGGCTGTGTGAACAAAGGAACGAGTAGAACATCGACAACGATGCCGCGATAGACGCTTCCAACTTTACTTTAAAGCTGATGCACACCACTTTGTTGAAGCTATAATATAACGGGACTAGAAGCTATTATAGCTAAACGAGTCAACGTTCAAATAAAGAGAGTTGAGCGGCACCGTGTGTTTGTGTCCACAGACCCGATATCTTGGACATGGCGGTTCTAAAGAATGTAGGCCTGCGCCTTCGTTCAATAGAAGTCCACCATGACCTAGATTCTGACCATCGCCCAGTTGTCCTCCAATTAGGTCCCTCTGACCAACAGATATCCATGAAAACAATACTGGACTGGCACAGGCTCGAGAGCAATCTCGGACCTAGTCCAGATTCAGTATTGAACTCAATCCCAGACAGGTTAGGATCGCCTCACGAGACTAACCAAGCGATCGATGCCCTCACTAGCCACATCACGACCGCTATTAGCGATTCGTCTAGGCAAGTTCCAGATATGCCTAGGCATAGATTGAACTTGCCGGATGACGTGAGAGAGCTGTTGAGGGCAAAGAGAGCTGCGACCAGAGCTTATGACTCCTATCCCACCGAATATAACCGAACCCTTCTACGCACTTTACGGACATCTGTAAAGGAACGTATTAAGGCTCTTCGGGAAAGTCAGTGGGATAGCCTACTTGAAACGATCTCACCATCTCACCAAGCCTATTGGAAGTTGGCGAGATCCTTCAAGTCAGATATAGTCACATCTATGCCTCCTCTCTCTAGACCCGACAACTCCGTCGTATTCGACGACGAAGAGAAAGCCGAATGTCTGGCCGACAGCCTAGAGGCCCAGTGCTCTCCTAGCACGCTTCCTATAGACGCTGCCCACCTTAGTATGGTGGACAGCGAAGTCGAACGTCTCTCGGCCCTCCCTCCAACCTGCCCCCTTGCACCCACCACCGCCGATGAGGTGCAAACCATCATCAAAGGTTTCCGTCCAAACAAGGCTCCCGGTCCGGACCGGATCTCCAACAGAGTCTTACGAGTCCTCCCCGCCCAACTGATTTGCCTATTGGTTGCTATCTTCAATAGTGCCATGGCAAACTGCATCTTTCCAACCGCGTGGAAAGAAGCAGACGTCATAGGTATCCCTAAGCCCGGCAAGGACCGCTCCAAGCCCGCCAACTACAGGCCCATCAGTCTCCTCAAGACTATGGGCAAATTATACGAGCGTGTTCTCGTCTCCCGCCTAAGAGATTACATTTTCTCGAACAATCTCTTAATCAACGAACAGTTTGGCTTCAGAGCCTCCCACTCTTGTGTCGAACAGGTGCACCGCCTAACGGAGCACATTCTCGACGGCCTCAACAGATCCAAACCGATGGTAACCGGTGCACTCTTCTTCGATGTAGCGAAAGCATTTGACAAAGTCTGGCACAACGGCTTGATCTACAAGCTGTACCAACTCAAAGTGCCCGACAGTCTCGTGCTCATCATCCGAGACTTTCTGTCAAATCGTACCTTTCGCTACCGCGTAGAGGGGTCCTATTCATCTCCCCGCCCCATCAGGGCTGGAGTCCCTCAGGGCTCCGTGCTATCTCCTCTTCTCTTTTCAATTTTCATTAACGACATTCCCAGGTCACCGCAATTAGAGCTAGCTCTATTTGCGGACGACACAGCCCTCTATCACTCTGGCTACCATGCCGGTTACATCATTAAGGCACTACAACGTGCAGCCCAATCCCTAGGTGACTGGTTTAGGATGTGGCGAATAGAGGTAAACCCCGAGAAAAGTGCAGCAGTGTACTTTACTCGAGGTTTCTTCGCTTCAAAACATCCTAAACGATGTCTCACACCAATCACCCTATACGACCGTCCGATCCCTTGGGAGAAGACAGTCAAATACCTAGGTGTCACCTTAGACCGTAGAATGAGCTTTAAACCTCACATCAAACGCGTCCGTCAGACTGCAGCCTTTTACTTTTCAAGGCTCTACTATTACATCGGCAGGAAGAGTAAAATGTCACTTAGAAATAAGTTGACAATTTACAAAGCCTGTATTCGACCCGTGATGACTTACGCTAGTCCAGTGTTCGCTCATGCCAGCCCCTCAGAACTAGAAAGACTCCAAATCCTCCAAAACAAATTCTTACGCTCTGCCTCGGACGCCCCGTGGTATGTGCGTAACGACAATTTGCATCGCGACCTTAACATTCCGTCAATTGCCAGCTTTATGAAAGAAGCGTCTCAACACTTCTTTGATAAAGCCGTCAATCATACGAATCCTCTTATAGTCAAAGCCGCCACCTACTTGTGCCAAAAAGATGTCGAAGCCCGTTTCCGCCGACCGAGGAACGTTCTCGAAGATCCCGACGACAAAATCACATCGTTCGTAAAACAATTCACCACTCACAACAGTACACACCCGACAAGCACTAGATCGAATCAGCGCACTCGCCGGCGAGTGCGAGGACCCTTGCATCATTTCGGCAGGTACAGACATGTACCTGGCCGCTTCTCACCAGTCCGCCCTTCGGACGACGGCCCAAGCCGAGGTCCGAGCCTACAGAGGCGCCCTTGAGGCCTAGTCTGCCCCCTTCGATCGGGCCCACTAGAACGGGGCTCGCGTAGATCGGTCTGTATGCACAGACCAGTCTGTGTTGCAGCACCGAGCTACGCGATGCAACCACTAGTTGGGCTGACCTCTTGGCCGGGTGCCTTCAGCACCCGGCACGGTCCGATCGCGCCGCTAGTACGGGGCCCCTGCGCGGGCGAGCCCTAGGCTTCGCGTAGCGAAGCCTAGGACTCGCCTCGCGCTCGAGGTACCCGCTAGCCTTCGGCACTCGCCTAAAACCCGCCCGGTGAAGCTGTAACGGCCTTCCGCCACAGCATAGGTCCTTTCAAAAAAAAAAAAAAAAAAAAAAAAAAAAAGTGTGTTTGTGTTGCACGAATCATTTTGAGACACTTTTAATATCTTTATAACTTAAAATCTACCCTATTTTAAATGCATAATATATTTTTAGTTGATGAAAACTAGCCAACTGTGTATGCTGATATGAAGTTACTTTTATTTCAATTCTTTTGTCGATCAAGTTGGCTTACAATTTTCCTTTTTTTTGTGGAATTATAAATACAATTTTTATTCGATTGTTAGTTGAAGTTAGTTCGAAAGGAAGTAAATAAAACAAAAGTGGTATCACGTATGACCATGTAGATCGGCGCTTACTTAAGTCAAAACAAATTTTGGCATTGTTTAATGACCAATTATTAATTACAGTAAAAAATACCTAATACCTTTTTAGTTTTTTGTGTAACAGCGTTATGTTTTGCATCAGCGTAATAATAGAGCTATTTTGCTTTTTAGTTACCAGTGTTAACAATCAAATAAGTGTGTGGGTATGGTTTTTTCTGTTTTGCTAAGGTGGAAACGCTACGGTATTTTTACTATTCTTTATTTTTTCTAATATAGCTTCACACTGTTACCAAACTTTACCCAGTATAGCGTCGGATTATGTCTCTTATGATAATGTTATCTACTTAACCCTATGCTCTTTTGAACTGTCGTTTGAGGGTCTATTGTTCCCGTCAATACTGTTTGTTACACTTTATATTTTATGGTTAAAGTTGAGTTAGTATTTCAAGTCGTTTCAACCCTAGAGTAATCCAAGGAGCGAGTTAGCTTTCATAAGTAATGACGTGTGCCTGCCAGTTATGTCTGAAGATGTCAATAGTTTGAAACTAAGAATTTAGAATATTGTTAACCGACGAAATTAAATACAGTTGTAGGTGTTGTAGTTCAACGACGGCAACACTTTGCAATATTATGCAAAGGTAAGCAGTGCGAGATTCTTTTGAGTGTTAATGAAGTAGCGCATCGGTACTTTAAATAATGCATTGCTTTGACTATTTACGCGTCAAAATCGCATCGAACAAATACATATTTTTTTAATGTTTCACGCACTAATTATCGAATAAATTCAGAAATTATGAAGCTTATTCGAGATAAATACATATTAATTTTAAAATATTCTAGAAACGATAATTTGTGTCTTTGGCATCGTACATAAACCAGTTTTCACTTTAAGAAAGGCTTTTATTTTTAGTTTACGGAAATACAATTAAATAAAATTACCTATCTGTAAGTACAGAGAGTTTTGACCACTTCAAATTTTAACCACGTTCCAAAATTTTTATAGGCGTAAAAAAAAATAACAGCCTATAATCATCCCACTGCAGGGAAAAGGCCTCCATCATTGAATTCAAGTTACCACTGCAATGATGGGAACTGGCATAATCACCACGCTTGCCAAATGCGGGTTGGTGATCACAAACCCGAGCAACGTTCGAAAATTAGAAACTTTTTGTTGCCCGACCCGGGGATCGAACCTGGGACCCCGAGATCTTGGCCCGGTATTTACACCACTAGACCAACGGGGCGTTTATAGGCGTACAGTATCGTATTTAGAGGGGTTATTCCTTATTCATCCTATGACGTATCATCCCATTTCCTCACTCATCCCAAACTAGTATTCCTAACTCAACCTATGTTATAATAGGGGTTAAAGTATGAAATTGCCGATTATTTTCCCACTTTTTATTTTGTTTATAGCTCTTAAGTATAGTCATATTATTGCGTAATTCTTTTTGTATTGTATCAAAAACTAAATAAAGTAACTTTTGACTTAAAAAAAAAGCAATACTAGTGCCTATTACTTCAAAGGAAGTCGTTGAAAAGACCCCTTACAATGTGTCAGCTGTCCTTCTTGCTTCAATTAAGTATATTTGTATTATATACTTTGATTTTCAGAAATTTAAATACTATAATGCGTAGCTTTATAGCCATCTAACTTTCACCTTTAATTGCATCAAAAACGGTTCAGTCGTTTTTAAAAAAACTAAAAAATTGTTAGTATGGAAAATGACTTTTCTCGATTTCGTTCCTACAAAACGGCAATTTCATACTTTAACCCCTAATATTTTCTTAAATCAACCGAAATGCATTCCTTACTCATCCCAAGGTGAAATATTACAAAAACAAATATGGATAGTAAAATATTGGTTTATATTCTTCAGAAAGTTATTAAGTAGATATGATATTAATACTAATATTATAAATAAAAATTGAATAAAACTGAATACATTTAGTGAAAAAACATTACCTACATGTTTAATAAAATATACGTTGCATAAAAGCACCAGATTGTTTTAGCAGTACAAAATTGTTGAACGAAGTCGTTTTAAATGAAAGTTCTTACAGTTGTGATTCTAGTGTAAAAAAAAGTTGTGATAGAAGCTTTGCAGAATTTAAAGGACAGAGTATTTTCACATACGAAAAAAAGACCCCGTATACATAAAAATAAATTGATTGTTATAATTATATGTGTATGTGTAACATTATTTGATTTGTATCCTTTTGTGAAAAACATGATTTTTTAATCTTTTATTAAATCAGAATTCCTGCAGTTTTTATTTAATACGAGTATAATGACCTCAACACAAAAATTAACTGAGCGTAAATTTATGAAAATTTTATTTTTATTCCGGTTTTGCAATAGGATGAGCTAGGAATGTTTTTGGGATGAGTAAGGAACTTAAAATTAAATATTTGTTGTGGGTTGAGTAGGGAACACAAATGGGATGAGTGGGATGAGACGTCATAAGATGAATAAGGAATAACCCATTTAGAGCCCATAAATATGAAGTCAAAAGTGTAAATCAAGTTTGCACCCGAAAATATTTTTCGCAATACAGTTTTCAATTTTTACGGTCCTAGGCCTGTTAAGGTATAATTGGAAAATCAAAAACTTATGAATAGTATCGTAATGAATGAATGAGATGCACACCGCGTTAAAAAAGTGTTGCTAATAGGCGGCCGTATCAAAATTTTAGATTTTTGGCGGACATTTTTTAAGTGCTTTAACTTGAAATTTTTGTACTGGGCTATAAGAAAAGAAAAAATACGTCATCTGGTTTTTTGTCTCGTAGATTGATATATTAAAATTTGGAAGGTGGTTAAAATTTCATCCTGTATACACGTATTAAACGTAAAATTGTATACACGTATATAATACTTAAATCTTTGCTGTACTGTCAGTACACGAATTGTCTATTGAAGTGTGCAGATTTTCTTGATATTAAAGAGGATGGGATAGCACACGACCTTTTTATTGTGTTTTTTTGTATTAAATTGTAATTGTGATATTAAAATTTATTAAGTTCTTAGTATCAGGACTACTTCCACAATTTTTATAATATCAATTGAATAAATCAATTGAATACTTGAATTGCCACATAATATTTGCATTTGTTGCCTGATTGTTACCTGTATTACTGAAATTTTAACGCTCGTTTGCTCTTTTTTTTTTGGTAAAATACCAATGAAAACGGTATAGTTATTATATTATAAACTATGTTTCTGTCAGGGCATCAATGCGTAGTAATTTTACCGACATTTTAGTGCTAAAGTTAATTTATTTGGCCCTACCTTATTTTCAATGAGTTTTTGAGATATTTCGACACTGTTAAGCGCCATGTTCACGGAATAACTTTCAAGGTTCATAAAAATAAGATAAACCCCGAATCAATCAACTCTACTGATGATAGTCATAAAAGTTTAAATTCGGGTAATATTTTACTAGTTTTTCTGATGCTCCGAGCGGACTCGAATCCAACGAATCAACCAATTTCATGTCAGTCCCGAAAAAATAGCAGGGTGGGTCAGATGACCGCCCGGGCAGTCCAACACGCTCGAATGGACATTTCTTAAAGTTTCGTAGGCTCGGGCAGTCGGCGGCGGTTTTAGGGCTTAGCTTACTGAGTCACCAGTGCAGTGTGACAAAACAGAAACATAAATTTAATCTCCAGATGCGGCATGATAGCAGATCATTTTCCATTGTGAATTGTTTTACATTTCTGAAGGATGATAATTATGAGGACTCTGAAGATTACTTCGAGGGAATGCTTTGATAATGAAACAATGAAGAGGCAAGCGACATGGGATTATATTCAAATGCTTCCTTGATTATCAGAAGTATTAGAATGAATGGCGAATTAAATTTAAATGTAGCCTTAATATTGGTAGGTTTCGGAGTTCGTTTGTATCACCATTTATTTTAAAACCTTAACAGTTAAATTACTTTGATGTAAAATACATAATAGCTTAAGTAATAGAAGTCAAATGAGTATGCAGTCCTCAAACAATATAACAGCGTATGAACGTACAAACATACAAAATATACAGTCCTATAGAAAAATGATACTTAAAATGCCAACTAAATTTCAATAAAAAAATGTTTGACGACTTTTGTTGTGCAAAAGGCGTACACACCGGTTTTGAAGGTGTCGCTTGCTCCGAAATCACCAGTTCGACTCCCAGACGGGTCAATGTAAATAAAAGTGTTTTTTATATTTTCTTGGGACTGGGTGCTTTTCGTGCCTTTGTTGTTTCTGATTTTCACAAAGAGAAAAGAACAATTTACGTGAAGGAGGTGGTCTACATTTATTTATTTCAATGTAATATTATGGTATCAAACTTACTGAAACGCCAATTCAGCGTTACATACATGACTCAAAGATGAATGTAACTAAGTAAAGGAAAGTAAAAGAGCACCCAAAAGTTCAGTGCGGGTACTCATTTGATGATAACGTTTTTTGTCATATGGCCTGAATCTTTAAGTCGATATGGAATGATATCATATTATAAATATATATCACGTTTCAGGGTGGCAGACTACAGAGTGGAAGGAACAAATAAAGTATATTGAGGAAATCATTACATATAGTGGCGAGCCAAACGTCATTATCTCACAGAAGCTGTTTCCGGAGAATCATAATGTTTTGAACGCCCCGTTGGTCTAGTGGTTGGTTTAAATACCGGACCAAGATCTCAGGGTCCCGGGTTCGATCCCCGGTTCGGGCAACCAAAAGTTTCGAATTTTCAAACATTGCTCGGGTTTGTGATCACCAACCCGCATTTGGCAAGCGTGGTGATTATGCCTGTACCCGTCATTGCTGTGGTAACTTGAATTCAATGATGGAGGCATTTTCCCTGCAGTGGGATGATATTAGGCCGTTACTATGATGTTTTGAAAAAGTTTATACAGGATGAAATTTTAACCATTTTCCAAAATTTTTGTGGGCATTCAGTATCGTATTTAGAGCCCATTTATGAAGTAAAAAATGTAAATCAAGCTTTCACACGAAAATATTTTTTGCAATACAGTTTTAAATTTTTACAGTTTTAGGCCTGTTTAGGTATAAAGGGAATATCAAAAACTTATGATTAGTATAGTAATGAATGAATGTGATGTGCATTGCGTATAAAAAGTGTTGCTAGGCGGCCGTATCAAACATTTTAGATTTTTGGCGGACATTTTCTTAGTGTCTTATCTTGACATTTTTGTACTGGGTTATACCAAAAGAAGAAATACGTCATTTGTTTTTTGTCTCGTAGATTGATATATTAAAATTTGGAAGGTGGTTAAAATTTCACCCTGTATAACTATTTTGATAACTCGCCTTGCTTTTGATCCATGTAGAAAACAGCTAATCAATGAAGGCAATGCATTACATTAAAACAAGTGAAATTGAGCATTTTCAGGACTTATCGCAATTATGTTAACGGTCAATCCCAGCAATGGTGTAGATAAAATAAACTTTATAATTTTGAAAACCACGAAACTAAGTTAAGTGGGAGAAGAAAAAGCTGTGAATAAAAAAGTGTTACATTTTAGTGTTACCTAACTTGTAGGATAAGTTCCAACCGGGCGTAACTTAGAAACACAAAATTCTTAGACAACTTTATCTGGCTGCGGCCGAAAATGACCAAGTTTTGTAACCAGATGGAGGGGCGATAAACTTGGTAAGAGAATTAAATGCAAAATCTGATGGTAACTGAAATTTTGACCACCTGCTGATGAATGCTTCGGGGTTTAATAGCACGATTTCTAGAATTAATATTTCCAAATGTTTTCGTTGTCAGCAGATGCGTTAGCAATCGGCTAAGTTTTGTTACGGTTACCTTGAGTCTTAGTTGATTTGCTTTGAGTTGGGATTGTAAGTGACCAGGTTTGTAGATTGGTATAAAAGGTTGTTAATTTACAATAGGATAAACTATACCATTGTAATGAAAGTATTTTAAGGACTTTCTGGAATGTGATATATTTTATAAGAATTAGCAGTTGGAATTTATTATTGAAATCATTATTAGCTTCGCTTAGTGAAAAAATGAAGTAAATTTGATGAAAAATAAATAAATAATCTTTCTCCTAACTTGTCTTGTCTCTTTCGTAGCGAGCGTTGCAAAATAGTTTATTGAATAAAGTGACCAGTCACATAAAACTTCATTGATAAAACATAAGATATCGTATTATATTTTTTAGCACGATTCCAGAACGATGTAAAAAACTAAGTGTTCTCAGCTATAGTTAAACTCATTCTGAGGAAACTATCTGTTAATTTACTTGAATCGTAATTAAACGTATACTCATTCATGGAATAAACGGTTTTAACGATACTCGTAGCACAAACGATAAACAATCCAAATTGAAAATGGACGCGTTAATATTTTATGGAAAGCAATAAAATCGTCTACACGGCGCAGTTTATTCACAAATAGGCGATTGACATGGTTCCAGTTATTAAATCATTAATTATTCATCAACTCATTTTCTGCACAGCTCAGCATTATTCATTAAAATTTCAATTTTTAATTATTGGATGTAAATTATGGAAAGGATTTGCATGTGGCCAGTTCCGAATTTAACAGTTAGAGATCAATTATCGCTGTGACACGTGAAATGGTTTTGTTTTCTACATAACATTTTGGTAATCGGCAAAAACGTTGCATTAATATATTTGTTAAAGCCATAACCGAATATTTAAATATTATGATATTACGAGTCGCGTCAATAATAATATCATAATTTACTTGAAAATCTTGTCACTGCCACTTGAAAAAATTGTCGATCCAAGTAGGTATTCACAGGCTAAAATTCTTCATGCAACAGTGATTTAGCTGATCAAACTAAATATCATTTCTTTCATTAGGTTTAGTTACTATCTAAAGTTGATACTCTTGTTAGGATGAAACATTTCTAGTTGAGACCTCAATCTGACTTTCACTTGGATAGACAGAAGTGGCAACTCTAGATTACAGAATCGTTTGTCAGGTAGGTACTTGTAAATGTTTCTATTTGGTACCTGTTAATCTACGAGTATAAAATCTTTATCCAATGTTAATAATATATTTGTATTTTTATCACAATAATGCAGTACAATATTAACCATTATTACCAAAACCGTAAGTAGTTGCTTAAATTAGCACAAGTGAAATGAGGTGTTTTTAGTACCAAAATTAAGCAGTAGAGACCAACTAGACTAAGCCGTTATCTTTTTTACTACTATACTTTATGGTATAAAACATAAATCTATTGCTACTGTGGAAGATGAAATAGTAAAGATAAAGAGTACAACCCATTGCAATATCAATAAAAATGGGAAGGATCATGTCACGATTATCTTTTGGTAATAAATCCGGAATGTGTAGGAAGTAAAATCATAGTCGATTTGGAAAAGCCAGTTTATTTCAAGCAAGTTACCTTAAATATTTTATCTTTATTTTTATTTTTGCAAAAAATAGTGAAATACTATTTTTACTCTAACCTCTCTTCGTTTAGTCAAAGCTCTATTCCTAACATGATTCCAGGGTAAAATGGAATCATACCGAGCGCGGCGCTTTACCATTTAGCCACCGAGACACTACGTCACAGGCGTAAATTTTTCAAGCATATTCTTATCGCTGTAAGCCAACGTTGTTTCATCAAATGTTATGAGGAAACACAAGGGCCGTTTTTCCATACAAGCGTAGTAGATAAAAGGATAAAGCCAGTAGAGCAATAATTTTTTTTAAATATATATATATATAATACCTTATAGCATGTTTCTATGTTTTATCGTCTAAAATTCGCCAGATTTTCCGCTGTGTTCAAACAACCAGAAACAAATTTGGCAAAATTTTTGAAAAAAGGGAAAACATACGAACACGGCCAAAGCCTTTCTTTAATGTTTAATGAAAAAAGTATTTATCGGTATAGTTTTGGAAAAGTAATCGGGGGACTGCGGAACGTTGATTTGGTGTAGGTATTTTCGGTCCAAAAAGCAGTTATCTCTATCACACTCTGCGGTGAAGGCGTTTGGCACTGCGCGACAGCAATAGATTTTACAAATACCTACGAGTATTTTTCAATTCTCTCGGCCGTAGTGTTTCCTCTTAAGAGTTTTTGCACTTTTAACACCCGAAAGAAACATCTTTACAGATGTTTGACAGTCAGTTAAAATGAAACAGCTATTTATATACTTTATAATGATATTTTAGCAATATAACTGCAATTATAATATCATTGTATAAACTTGAAAAAAATTAAATTTATATTTCAAATTGAACTTGTATGCTTTAAAAAATTATGCTTGTGACGTTAGTGTCTCGGTGGCGGAGATGCGGGTTCGAGTCCCGTCTGAGACAATATTATTAAGTTTATATGTTACTGTATTATAATTGCAATTATATTGCTAAAATCTATACTAATATTATAAATCTGAAGACTTTGTTTGTTTGAACGCGATAATCTTAGGAATTACTGGTTCGAATTGAAAAAATATTTCTCTGTTGGAAAGTCTATTTATCGATAAAGGCTTTAGGCTATTTATAACATCACGCTGCGGCCAATAGGAGCGAAGCATCAGTGAAAAATGTTGCAAAAATAATCGCAATGATAATTACAGAAATTGACGCGTACGAAGTCGCGGGAAACAGCTAGTATCATATAAAGTAAAATGGAATAAGTTTTAAGAAGAGTTTAGCTACTTCTGTTTTCATCATATTTTATTTTTTAATTATAACAAAACAAGCAAAACTAGGCAAATTTTATTTTGGTGTCAGACACAGCATCTAATGTCTTAAATGAAAAAAAGTGCTACAAGCCAAACTGGCCTAGCTGTTATTTGTAGACTGTGCAATAACATTTATAAACGACTGACAGGCGACGATTTCACGCCTTTCCTAAGAAAAGTCCCGAACAATTCAAGAAGTAAGATTTTCTTGTCGAACGACTTTGATTTGTTTTAGAAAGTACGTAAAGCCAGCTTGTGTATCTCACTTTAACCTAATAATTAAAAGAAATGACTTTTTGGAATTATTTGGATTTGGAGCGTTTAAGCTACGGATCATTGTGGTTCGTGGTGAGAGTAGTAAGTCTTGAATAAGGATCAAATTTCACTAATATTTTAAATGTGATGATGTTTGTTAAGTACTAGTTCAAATATTTTTGTTTAACTGTTACAAATAATAGAAAAATTTTAGGCATTTCTAGTAGATTTTTTGCTTTAAATAATGATTTATGTTTTTAATCGTAGTACGAGTATTAATGGTAAGTCAAACTGAAAAGTTCAATGTGTATAGTCTTCTGGTGTCCTGGTTAATCAAGCGAAGGGGTACTGTCTGTGGCACCTACAACAGTACATTGCAGCTACTATACCAACAAAACCCGACTTGGAACTTTTTTTTATTAATGTACCTATTTTGTGGCAGAAGGCCGTTACAGCTTTACCGGGCTTGGCACTATTTGCAGCTACTATACCAACAAAACCCGACTTGGCACTTTTTAAGCTATTGCATAGCTTCTATCGCGGGCCTTGAGCGCGGGGACCGAATCCAGAAATTCCGTAACGAAAAAACCTCACGCTCCCCACTTCGACCAGCACAGCGGTGATACGGCTGTTCGACGAGGTGCGTGCGATTTGACGAGGCGTTTGCCATTCGACGAAGTGGGTGCCGTTTAACTAAGTGGGTGCCGTTCGACGAAGTGGGTGCCGTTCGACGAGGCAAGTGCCGTTCGAGAAGTTGGGTGTTGTTTGACGAGTAGGGTGCTGTTTGATGAGGTGGGGTGCTGTTTAACGAGGTGGGTGCTGTTTGACGAGCGGGTGCTGTTTTACGAGGTGGGTGCTGTTTGACGGATGAGGTGCTGTTTCACGAGGTGGGTGCTGTTCGACGAGCGAGGTGCTGTTTAACGAGGTGGGTGCTGTTTGACGAGTGGGGTGCTGTTTAACGAGGTGGGTGCTGTTCAACCAGCGGGGTGCTGTTTAACGAGGTGGGTGCCGTTCGACGAGCGGGGGGCGTTTGCCATTCGACGAAGTGGGTGCCGTTTAACTAAGTGGGTGCCGTTCGACGAGGCAGGTGCCGTTCGACTAGTTGGGTGCCGTTCGACGAGGTGGATGCCGTTTGACGGGTGGGGTGCTGTTTAACGAGGTGGGTGCTGTTTGACGAGCGGGTGCTGGTTTACGAGGTGGGTGCTGTGTTTAACGAGGTGGGTGCTGTTCAACGAGCAAGGTGCTGTTTAACGAGGTGGGTGCTGTTCGACGAGCGGGGTGCTGTTTAACGAGGTGGGTGCTGTTTGACGAGCGGGGTGCTGTTTAACTAGGTGGATGCTGTTTGACGAGCGGGGTGCTGTTTAACTAGGTGGGTGCTGTTTGACGGGTGGGGTGCTGTTTGACGGGTGGGGTGTTGTTTAACGAGGTAGGTGCTGTTCGACGAGCGGGGTGCTGTTTAACGAGGTGAGTGCTGTTTGACGCACGCAAGCTATGCAATAGCTTTACCGCGGCAGTCTCCGAGTGCCACACGTCTTTTTTTTTTAATGGACCTATTTTGTGGCAGAAGGCCGTTACAGCTTCACCGGGCTTGGCACTATTCTGCTTGTTCCGTTTTATTTGGATCTGAAGGCTATATAAGGGCTACAAGTCCAGTGGTTAAGAGACCGGCAGATAGGGAATTTGATTACTCTACCTACAAAATGTCGTCTCATGAAGCTTTTGAGCCTTGATCCTTTGATTGAGTGATTGATCCTTTGAGCTGCATAAGCATTATGCTGCAAAGAGCGTTCGTCTTACTAAAATTAGTAATACCTATTGTTGGTTGTAGGAACAAGCCGACCATGGACTTCCTGAGTAGACTGTATGCGGACGAAAACACTTGTTGATTTCTTCAGAGTTTATTTTCTATTTCTTGAAGGTGACCGTGAGAGCAGGGACAATTTTCGCCTGATCACGTCCTATTCTTATTCACATTTCTTAAATTAGCCTAGTGACTATACAAAATTCGTAATTTTCCTTAGATAGACAAAGATAGAACACACATAGTCTCTTTTACTCTTTGGACACTTTCTCGATCCACCCACATAATAACTTCGGAGAAAAGAGAGGTCCGATATGTGTATTGCTATCTCTGTCTTACATATTCTAAACTTACCTACAGGCTTCTTAACATTTTTTCCACTTACAATCCTACCTACATGGGTTTTTGCTACCGACCTTTAGAATTTGTTAGGGGGACAGGGACAGCCTATAGGATACCTCCGCCGCGCGTGAGCGGGACGGCCTACAGTTATTTTCCTTCACCCCAGTACCTTTAAACAACCATACCAGATCCTACCTAATACTTTAGATATTGTAAGTGGAAATAAGAAACCGGTTTACTATTTTATTAAAATAAAACAAGCCCTGCGCTAATACATTTCCTTATAAACTAAGGCCCTAACA
The DNA here is from genome assembly GCA_949315895.1 of Anania crocealis. Classification (NCBI taxonomy): domain Eukaryota; kingdom Metazoa; phylum Arthropoda; class Insecta; order Lepidoptera; family Crambidae; genus Anania; species Anania crocealis. The sequence continues at coordinate 9,689,577 of OX438856.1, forward strand.
GAAATTACGTTTATTGGTGGTAAAATATAAAGTCTCTGTCTTTTCTATATGTCGTATAGTCATTTCTTTAGCACGTTTACGACATTTCTCTATGAAAAGTAATACATATGCCATTGCTCTCACTAGACGTTCATAATTAGAGAAACGTCTCGCATCTGGCACGCTCCATACGTCATTTGTAGTTACGTTACATATGACTTCGTTGTTTTCTTCATCATCGCCGTCTGCTGTCACATTCGGTGATGGCCATAGCTCTTCGTTTGAGTATAGAAACAACGGTCCGGTGAACCATCGGTCTTCTCGAGACTTTATATCGTAGTCGACTCTCGTTGCGTCGTCGGCTACATTTTCTTGCGTCGGCACCCATCTCCATTGGCTAGGATCGGTCAACTCCGTAATTTCACTCAGACGGTGCGATACGTACGGGGTGTAACGCACTCTCTCGTTCTCTATCCAATGTAGAACCGTTCTAGAGTCCGTCCAGTATGTGACTCTATCCGGTTGCCATCTGTGCTCTCTCGTTATAATTGACGCAAGTCGTGCGCCGATCAGACACGCCTGTAGTTCCAGCCGTGGTATCGTCTGAGCCTTTATCGGCGCTACCTTCGCTTTAGCGGCGGCTAACATCACTCGTTTCGACCCATCTTCGTATTCCACGACCCAGTATGCGGCCGTAGCGTAAGCAGACTCGCTGGCGTCGCAGAATACGTGCAGCTGCTTTCTAGTCACTCCCCCCGTCTGAGAGTAGAGACAGGGTAGACGCTAACTGCTTAGAGCGTCCACACCACTCAACCATGTCTGGAATTCACTGGCTATTTCCTCGGGTAGCGCTTCGTCCCAGCTTGTGTCTAGGCGCCACACCTTCTGTATTAGTATCTTCGCTCGGATGGTGTAATAACTCAGTAGTCCAAGTGGATCGAATATTGACATGACTGCGCTCAGTGCTTCTCGCTTCGTAGGCGTTCGTTTCAATGTCTTCACTTCTTGCGGCACTTTGACTAGCACCGTGTTAAAACTTAGTTCGTCGTTGTTAGCGTCCCACATAAGTCCCAGCGTTCACCCATATTGAGTCATAGCGGCACCGAGCTGTTTCGGTGTCGTGACACGGCTTTCAATTGGCAGCTCACGCAACACGTCCGGCCCGTTTGTATTAAAGGCTGTAAGCGTGAATCCCGCCTGCGCGTGTACATGACGAACTTCTTTGATGACGTCACTTGCTTCTTGTTGTGTATCGAAACAGTCGACCCAGTCGTCCATGTAATGGTTCTTCGTTATCGCTTCGTGTGCTCTTGGGTACGTACTGGCGTGTTTCTGAGCGTTGTAATCACGTACGCTTTGTGCTAAAAACGGTGAACTCTTCGCTCCGAAGATCATTGAAGTCATTTTATAACGCTTTGGTGGTGACGTTCTGTCGTCGCCTCTCCATTAAAACATTTGCGCCGGCTGATCTCTTTCTAAGATTTTTACCTGTAGAAACATCTCACTGATATCCGCGGTCACTGCTATGGCTCGTTCTCGGAATCTAAAAAGCATTCCCGCCAAATCTCTCAGTAAATCGGGACCTTCTAGTAGTGCGTCGTTCAGGCACACTCCATTGCTTCTAGCGGCAGCGTCGAACACTAATCTCAGTTTACCGGGTTTGTTCACATTGGTTACTGCGAAGTGTGGTAGATACCAAAGCCGTGGGCTATCTATCTCGTTATTTTGGCTCTCTTCGGCGTAACCTTCTTCAAACATATTATTCATCTGTTTCGTGTATGCTTCTTTGAACTCTTTCGATTTGTCCATCTTTTTCTCGATTGCCATGAGTCTGCGCCGTGCTAGATCGTAGCTCGGTGGCATAACATTCACATTTTCCTTCCATGGTAATCCGACTTCATACTGTCGTTTGACATATCTTACTGAAGTTTCAAAGGCTTCATTGGCACGAATCTCATCTGGATTTTCACGTTCTTTCTTTAAGATACCCAGTGAACCTATTTCAAAGTGTTCTTTCACCATATTGTGTAACTCGTCATCCATGGCACGCGTCGTGCACTGAGTTAAACTTTGCTTGCCGTTGACATATAGCACAGTATTTTTCTCCTTTATCACATGAGACGGCGCTATTCCATGAATCACCCACCCCAGAGTGGTAAGTGACGCTACTGGTTCATGACGTTTGCCTATTAGCAGCCTTCTGCTGACTGCCATCAGGTGCCAGTTATCCGCGCCGATCAGGATACGCGCTTACATAACATACGTCTTCATTGTTTAGTATACGCATGTGTTTATATCTCAAACAACTTTCATTTATCGTTTGTCTATGAAGTTGAAGATTCTCCATTGTTCTCGCTCTCACCGCGTGCTTCTTATTGCCTTTAGCGATGATTTGAATCTCCACTTCCGTACTTTTATGTGGCACGCTCTGTGCATTCACACTGCAAATGTGTAAGTCTCGAACTGGCCCTTCTGCGCCGACGTAATCTGCTAACTCTTTATCGATCAGTGTAATTGTTGACCCCTCGTCAAGTAGAGCGTACGTACGTACTCTACCCATTGGTCCTTCTACAGTGATCGGACATACTTTTAACAATACCTTGGACGCGTCTATCAAATGATTGACAGATGCGACCACCTCTTGGTTTTGTTCTGGACTCTTGCTGTCCCTTTCTAATGTATGTTGTAGACTCTCGCTGTCCCTCTCTGACATATGTAGCATTCTGTGATGACGTCGACCACAACCGTTCTCATTACATACTTGCGCTTTGCATTTGAGACGCCGATGTCTATCTGATAAACATAGAAAACATAATCTTTCTTCCTTTAACCAACAAAAAACCACTTTTCCATCTTTGGTTAACTGTCATAGCTATAAACTTTTTACACAGTGACATCTCATGGTCTCCACCGCAACACAAACAGGGTTTCTTTTGTGCCGTCCTCCTTTCTTCGGCTGTGACGTACACTCCCGTATTTTTCTTTCTTAAGTTTGTGTTCGGTTTGACTGACACGACTTCTCTTTTTGTAGCGGAATAGTTCGACTGCGGCGTATATGCGTAGCGTAGCGCTTTGTTAGACTCTTCCATTAGGAAATGTGACAAAGTGATTATCTCTGGCTCCGAATAGCTTGAGTATTGTACTGCATAGTCGCACCATCGAGATTTTAAATGCGGGCTAAGTTTATCAATTATCTCCCGTGTTAGCATTGGATTTCTCAGGTATCCTCTGTTGTCTATGGAGTCCAGCGTGCAAACAATATTCTGTACTTTGATTGCAAATGTATTCAAGTCACTGGCAGTCGGTCCTAGGTGCGGCAGGCTCTATAATTCATTGAGCGTTCGATCAATTATTATCTCCGGCCTTCCGTAGCACTGTTCTAGAGTTTTCATAATTATGTCTGGATCGGATACGTATGTCCAGAACGTATGGGATGTAGAGGGGCGAACCACCATCTTCCGCCCCAAGCCAACCTCACCTGCACGCGGTGCATCCTGCTGGACGACGAACGAGGCTCTGGCGATTGACCGACCGATGGCGGTATAACCATCCAACGGAAGGCGTAGTTAAGTGTACCGGGCCGGTGACGGGCAGCAGCGTCATCGGTGCAAGAAGCTACGCCCTGCGATCGCCAACCCGTCTGCCCAGCGTAGCGATTATGGGCATAACCTCCTATGCAGACGCACAAAAAGCCACGGCCCCCAGTTCCCGGCGGTCCCGCTATTCCTGGTCATGGTGGCGACCACGGTTACGGCGGGACGGGGGGTGCGAAGAATCTCCGGGTTACGGGAGGCCACCAAAAACAACTGACCCTGAAAGACGAAAGTCTTCAATCAGTGCGTCCTACCTGTCATGACATACGGAGCCGAAACGTGGACACTGACGGTACGGCTAGTCCACAAGTTCAAAGTCGCTCAGCGGGCTATGGAAAGAGCTATGCTCGGAGTTTCTCTTAGGGATAAAATCAGAAATGAGGTGATCCGGCAGAGAACTAAAGTTACCGACATAGCCCACCGGATTAGCAAGCTGAAGTGGCAGTGGGCTGGCCATATTAGCCGCAGAACCGACAACCGCTGGGGTAAACGAGTTCTTGAGTGGAGACCGCGTCTCGGCAAACGTAGTGTAGGACGCCCTCAGGCTAGGTGGAGTGATGATTTGCGCAAGGTGGCTGGCAGGAGCTGGATGCGAGAAGCCGAGGATCGACCTAAGTGGCGTGCAATTGGAGAGGCCTATGTCCAGCAGTGGACTGTGATAGGCTGATGATGATGATGATGATGACGGATACGTATGATAATAAAGCTGCTACTGCTTCTTTGGATTCTCCTCTTAGACAGCTTCTTAATCTAGCCAGGTTCTCAGCTTTAGTGTATGAGCCTGTCATGGTTGATTCTTGCATTGCTGCCTTAAAAGAAAGCCAGTCTGTCGGTGCCCCGCTAAATATCGGCAATTCTATTACTTGTCGTGGTGTCGGTCGTCTTGACATGATTTTCTCTAATGTCGCTGCGAGTACCTCCGCCCCGTCCATCTTCATTCGAGGCTCTTCCTCCTTTTTATTCTCTTCCGGAGGTTGTGATGGATTCAAATGACGGTTTCTAACCATCTCTGTCATTTGAACATCTTTCTGTCTTTGTCGCTCTTGAGTAAGAATGTCGCAAGGCTCCTCTGTGGTGGGTAGCTGCGTTTCTTCGCGACGCCGGGACTGCGACTTGTCCAGCCAGTCGTCCACTCTGGCTTGACTGACACCGGCGGGTATGCTCTCACGGTCATCGTCGTCGGTTTCCATAATTGTAGCTATTTCATATTCTAATCGTTTTTGAATTAAGCTTTTCTCAAGTGCGGCGAGCTTCTCTGCGGCCAATAACTCCGCTTGTCTAATTCGTGCGGCGACGCTTGACCCCCTCGATGACGGTGCCTTTGTCCGTGGCACGTCTGTGTCGGCGTTGGCATCTTGACGCTTTTCTATCGGTGCTGGGTCCGTCTCCATAATATATCCGCCTTCTGCGGGTACTCGACTCCTTGATGTTTGCACCGATGGCGATGCAGGTGGCTCTTCAAAATCACATCGTCTTGAGTTTTCCATTGCTTGACTCCCGGCGGCTTTACGTGGTGAATACGGTGGTGTACGTTAGGTGGTGAATGCCCGAGCCGCGGTACACCCGCGTCTGGTTACACTTTCTTCTTTTCGTTACACGATGAACGGTTACGATGATGTTGCTGTCCTTGTCTTGCTGGCTTCACTGTTGCACTGATCTTCAGACTGATCTTGTTATCTTGCTGGCTTCACTTATCCGGATCGCATGGACCAGACCTTGTTGGTTGTAGGAACAAGCCGACCATGGACTTCCTGAGTGGACTCTATGCGGACGAAAACACTTGTTGATTTCTTGAGAGTTTATTTTCTTTTTCTTGAAGGTGACCGTGAGAGCAGGGACAATTTTCGCCTGATCACGACCTATTCTTATTCACATTTCTTAAATTAGCCTAGTGACTATACAAAATTCGTGATTTACAAAAAGAGAGGTCCGATATGTGTATTGCTATCTCGGTCTTACATATTCTAAACCTACCTACAGGCTTCTTAACATTTTTTCCACTTACAATCCTACCTACATGGGTTTTTGCTACCGACCTTCAGAATCTGTTAGGGGGACAAGGACAGCCTATAGGATACCTCCGCCGCGCGTGAGCGGGACGGCCTACAGTTATTTTCCTTCACCCCAGTACCTTTAAACAACCATACCAGATCCTACCTAATACTTTAGACATTGTAAGTGGAAATAAGAAACCGGTTTGCTATTTTATTAAAATAAAACAAGCCCTGCGCTAATACATTTCCTTATAAACTAAGGCCCTAACAGAAATTACGTTTATTGGTGATAAAATATAAAGTCTTTACATATTCAAAGCTGATACAATAATAAGGTTAATTACATACACTAAAATATTAAATTAACGAGATTGACGTGTGTCCGTAACACCTATTATGTTGTAAGTATACACTGTTTCTTCTCAACACTAGCCTAGCACAAAAAGTCTTGAAGCACATGTAAATTATAATGCTAAAATTATGAAGCATATTTATGGAAATATGACTGGATTTGCCGTTTTAAAGAAAGTAACGATTTTGCGTGGCTTTTGTAAAATTTATTATGCGAAAAGTACGCACAGTTAGTTTAAATAAATTTTAAAGTTTCACATGTCTAAAAGATTTGCCGACTAAAATAAGTTAGCTAAAAGTTGGGAGCCAGGAAATGTAGGAATTTGGGTCAAATGAGGATTTTTTTCCAAAAGGAATGATCAAAATATTATTTTATTGGAATTTCTATAAGTCACTAAACTATTATAAAAGGCTGTTTCAAACATTTTGACACATCACTGATGTAATCAACTAAATGACAGAGAGCTTCAATTGTATGCCATTTTGATTACGAAAGTGCATCACCTGCTTTCTACATGCCCATATTTTTACTCTATTATTGCGTCACTTCATGCAAGACCGACGCATGAGACAGTGAAAGGAATTTATTGTTCCCAATTATTTAACAACTAATATTCACTGCGGGGATGGTTTCAGCCTGAATAATAGCCGGCGAAGTTAGCACAGATTTTGCCTTTAGAACGCCATTTTCGTCGTAATTCATTGAAATTATACTTAAATTACAAGCTATTTGAAAACAAGAAGTTGATGCGTAAATTAATTACGTAGATATTTTCGACAAGTAGAAGTTAAATACAATTCAATTTTAATTAAAAATAAAGTAACATTTGTATGAAAATACAATTCAGTGAGGATGTCCGTTCTTTAAGAGAGGCCATGGTAGAGAAAACTAACTTGACCTTAAGTTATGGCTCCCAATGGGGTGACGTCAATCTGGTCAAATTTAATGCCACCAAAAAGCAGGCATATCTGTTCTCAGGAAAAATTAGTCCTTTCATGTTGACTCCTACTTTCCGGGGTACCACTGTAACACAACAGTTACTGACAGTTTAGACCTTCTTGGCATGAAGTTAACATCCGACCTTAGCTTCAGCGACACTATTGAGTCTAAGGCCCAAATTGCACCCAAAAAGCTGGGAATCCTAAATAAGGTTAAGCCATACTTCACGCCGGAACAGCTCTTGATCCTATATAAAGCGCAAGTTCGGTTGTGCATGGAGTATTGCTCTCATCTCTGGGATGGTTGAGCCAAACACCAGCTGGCTGCACTTGACTCGGAAGAACGCAGTCAGAAAGATTATTAGATACGATGAGTTGGTGAAAACTTAGCTTCATAGTCTAGGCCACCGTCGCAGAGTTGCTTGCTTGTCAGTATTTTACGGAGATTGTACTTCGGAGAGTGTGCTCTTGAGCTGCATGAACTCATTTCGCCTTCCCCTTTCTATCTTCAGGATTAGGCGCACTGCAGGTTATCATCCCTCCCTGTTTGATATACCGCGATTGCGTATCAAGCGCTTTTTCTCTCCTTTTGTGATGCGCACCACCAAGGAGTGGAATGCCCTGCCTGCCAAAAAATTATAATCCTAAAATTTTGAAAGCAAGAGTGAATAGGCTGCTTTAGGGTAAGCTCGCTCCATCTTAGGCTTCTTCTTAACCGAGTTAATTATGTAGTCAAAAGCAAGCCCATTGATGATAAAAAAAAACTTTGGGGTGCTATGCTAATGCTACCAAATTTCATTGGGTGGGTGGGATCCGCATAATAGCAAACCACCCAGGGCAACGTCTCAACGTACACAACAATTTGTAACGGTCTGTGGTGACGGTTGATCCCTCTGCTGATGTGAGTGATCCCTCTAGCGGTAGTAGACTCCGCAAGGGGCCACCCGGCCGCCTGGATACGACCACCATTCTGCCGGAGTCCGACGTCAAACAGCACTTGTTTCTAACTGTGGGGACTTGGTTCGGGATTTCCTGTACACTTTTGGGTAAGCTTGCACTATCGTAGGCTTTCTCTTAAATCTAGAATTCAGTGTAAAGCCAAAAGCAAGCGCATCATCAAAAATAAAAATAAAAATACTAATAAAAAAAATAAAAATAAAAATACTAATAAACAAATAAAAGAAGTTGTAATAATAAAATAGGCTACCAAATCAAGAAACCGTGGTATAAGGCTATACTTGTTTTTCTTACTTATTCTATTCGTCCCGTTAATTATTTGTTACAAATTATTAAAGTAAACCCTTAGGGGAGGCCTACGCCCAGTAGACGAAGTTTGGCTGAGAAAAGGGGGTTAATTTTTTTCTTTATTATTTTGTCAAAGCCTTGGCTTCTATTGTGACGGTCAATAGTTTTTTAAAAGACTCCCTTGAGTAAAGCCTTTGAAAAGAAAGTACAAAAACGTAACGTATAATGGAACCTTTAGAAACCCAGCCCACGGGATCTACATACCTACAGACGAACGGCTAAAGTGAATTTTCTTGTTCTACAAATAGCAATATGCCTTATAAGTGTTCCTGTTATAATGCGAAAATTTCCTATTCACAAGTTTTCCTTATTCTTTTATGAGTATCGCCGTTACTGTTATACCGCTTCCATTGCTGAGTTATGTCATAAAGTAGGTAAACTACAGAAGGCATTGGTAAGATTTTGTGTGACGTTTCTGACGAGTGCTGAGCGGCAGTTCGTAACCATTTTCAGTTGTCTAATTCCAAGATTGTTGCCTATCTAATGTATCGTAGTGCTATCACTAACCTCAAGCCATAACCTACTATCCACCCTAAGTGCTGAATATTTTTAACACTTAAACACACATTCACGCGCTCAAACCTACGTGCACGCACTATATTTAGTTACAACATGTGTGTAAACTTAGTTTTTGTGTATATGTCACACAATCACACATGCGCATAACATCAGATAATAATAAGTTGGTTTCTAGTGGTAGTGTACGACAAATTGTCGTTGGTCGGATGATTTTATGTAACTTAGTTTTATTGATAAAGAAAGCCAGTAGTTCTACAGCCTTAGTAGCATAAAGGACAATAATGGTAAACATTTTTCATTTATCACACCTTAAATATATAATTATAGATAAAATAATATATGGTATTGACCACGGAAAAGTTTAAAATAAGTAATCTCAATTCTGTGGTATCGACAGTGGCACGAAAGTTAGCTAAATTTTTAATATAAGATCACGTGCACTAAAAATATACCTATATATTATTTCTTTTAATCCGTTACTTTGAGTTAGTTGAAAAATGTTTGGCTTAAAAATAAAAAGTATTTATTTAGAACGTTAAGTTGTTTCGAGGTTCCTACCGTGTTCCTTGATTTTTGTTGCAAGCGCTATGCTTACGAAAGAACTAATGTATTCACGAGTATAGTGCATTGAATGTATTTTAACAAACTTTACGTTGAAGTACTTATTGTTATTATGTAAAAAAAATACCAACTATTCTTAATTGAATACAAGTTTATTTTTAATATTTTTTTGGGTAATGGTATTAAATATAAGATGATTCGGTTTTCAGGTTAAATAATATTGTCACTTTGAAAGTATCATAGTTGATTTACTGTCTCTTTTTGCACTGTGATAATAATTTTCATTCACACTTCCATAGTAAGTGCGGAATTATGCTAAGCTTTGAGAATTTAAAGTTTCGTAATACCTGTTTATTTACATACGTTACTTAAACCGAAGGGCATTAAAGTGGTGGAAAAATAACAGCATTTTGTTATTTTTCAGTTGCAAATATATTTTTACTGTCATTTTGATTTGAGTAGTTTAACTATCGTGGAACACTTCTGAATATCCCAGAATTGATGCTAAGTGGCGTCTGGATTAAAAAAATAATTTCGATCTGATATTCAATTGCGAGAAAACTTGAAACCTAGAGATGGACAAAGAACGTAGTTTGAATTCAACTGCCAAATGAAAAAACAACAAGCTATGTACAATACGAACAAAGCTGCAGTTACAACGAAATTCTTCACAAAAAACAAACGAATGACACATACCTACCTAGTCAATGTTAACCAATCACCTATTATGTACATGAACAGCATGTATAAACATAATTATGCGATTGACTAGCAACACGTCGGAGGAACTGAGACTGCTCTTTCAAGTGATAAATTAGTGCTCCTAACGAAATAATCCAATAGATTGGAGCAGTACTGGAGTAAATATGGATTATGAAAATTATTTTGCTAATTATTTCCACTAGGTACCTGAAGGTACCTAGGTACCTTCACCACACTACCCGCACTAACACTGAATGAGCAAGCACTATTTCATGCAGGAAAACCGCCCGCCCAATTAGTACCCAACACCGATATACGAAAAACCTCGACGTGTTTCGCCACTTCACGTAGCATCCTCAGGAGATATTGTCGAATTCGCTGCGCTCCGACGACTAAGTCTTAAGTCGTCAATGAGCTCCGACGAAATAATCCGACCAAAATAATTTTCAAAATCCATATTTAGTTATGGATATCTGCAAAGTACCGCCTAAGTTTATTAATTTTAGTACTGGAGTACTTTACGCATGTGTTAATAAAATTCTTCTCCCATAATAAAGTAATTCCGATAGCCGTTACAAAGTTAGGCCTTTTGATACTTGATAAACATAGAGAGCGTCACGAGATCCTTATAAAAGCAAATCGGGTCTTGGGTTTGCGTTAACCAGACTTAAACACCGTCTAATTGAGTGCTTAGTACCGACGGGTGCGGCGTTTAATCCTTAAGGGTGCGGACATGTTTCTAACTGTGGGGACATGCCAAACTTGGGCTACTAGAAGGCTGGCTTTCCACTCAATGGGAGTTGAGAAATTGAGAGAGAGGTTAACGCAAAGTTCAGTATTAAAATTGAGTTTTGGAGTGCGTTGGTTCGCTACTATGCAAGATGTTCGGGACAATGTTGAAAAACTCTCCTAGCTTGGCTTTGGTCTGGAAGGGTGGATGCTTCGGAAGGTGCGTTTTTCCCCTTTTCTGTCCCAGGATGGAAATTAAGACAAGAAAAGTAATTTTAAAATGTTGGTTGCAAAAGCAAACTATTTTTGTAAAGTGACAACAACAAGGCTTTGCCTGAGGCGCGAATAATGTAAAAATAATGGTTTATAATTTTTATGAAATTTTTATGCTAGCTCTTTTATATTAAGTAAGTTGCTTTGATTATCAAACCAACGTATGTTGCTTCATTTAAACTATTATACACCAACACCAATCATTGCCACAACTCTGACGCATATCGCAAAGCTATATACTTACTATACAAGGTGTGAGGTTAATGGTATTAGGAACCAAGTACTTTAGTTTACTTTTTAATTTCTTAACCTCTGTACAAAAACAGCAAAATGACTAAATCAAACGTGTGTGTGCGAGTGTGAGCGTGACCGTGCATGAGTGCATGCAAGCCTGTATGCGTGTGCATGCGTGCGTATGTGCGTGCGTGGATGCGTATGTGCCTGCATGCGTGTGTATTTGGATGTGTGTGTATTTTGTGAATCTGTAGGTATGCATGTGCGTGTGTGGATGTCTTCCGGGCTGAAAACTGTATTCATGAACTGAAAATATCCTCATAACAAAGTTATCTCAATCGGTTCAGCGGTGCGGTTAGACAGTGTACATGCAGCCTTAAGTCCGCGTCCCCCAGTAAAGTGAAGATCACATGCAAATGAAGGATAATCATAACATATCCCATCCACAGTAATTGCTAACAGACCGGCAGTGAATGCGTATTTTAAAGCTAAATCCTTGAAATGCAAATACCAGCTCATCTATGAGGTGGTTGGATTTCATTAAGTTTAATTACTGTAATATAAGGTTGGAAACATTCTAATAAATGCTATTTATTTTTATTATATTTTCAAACATAATAAATATGCAAATAAAAATTAATTTGAATTCTTACGGGCCAGGTTATAGTGAGCGGTGCGAACTTTGTATCGTCAGTTAGATTATGTACATCGTCAGTTAGATTATGATCAATTATGGAATACAAACCTTTCTGACTTTGAAACGAACAGTAAAAATGGTTACAACTCTAAACCGGCATTTAAATAGTCGTAAGACGAGACATTAACGCCCCGCTAGGCCGAGATCTCGGGGTGCCAGGTTCGATCCCCGAAGCGGGCGACAAAAAATTTTGAATTTTGGACATTACTCGAGTTGGTGATCACCAACCAACATTTGTGTACCCGTCATTGCTATGATAACTTGAATTCAATGTTGGAGGCCTTTACCCTGAAGTGGAATGATTATAGGCTGTTATTTACTTAGAAGAGAGATGAATTAAGTAATGACAGAAGAAGACGAGCAGGAGTGTTTTCTATCCACAATTGGCTAAGAAGGAATTGGCTCAAATCGCCTGCCAAGCCTCGCCTGGCAAAATCTTCTTTTGGATTGGCCTAATACCGACATGCAGTAGACTGATAGGGACTGGTAATAATACTTTAGTATTATCTTATCTGTGGTTATAGCCATAATTATAGTAAAAAAAAGGATTTAAAAGATGTCAGCTTGTATGCCGTAAGAGGTAACAACAAGAATATTGGCAAAAAATGACGGGCAGTAGCGTCTTCCCACCACCGTTAGCAAAATAGCGATCGCCAACGCGCCTGCCAAGCGTGGCGATTATGGAAAAAAATATTTTTTGGATAGGGCTGTGTCCAGTAGTGGACTGATCCTGATGACGATGATGTTAATTTGCTTCTCCCATTTTTAAACTGCATCGGTCAGGAATTGTAAAGGAAAAAGGCACGTAAATGTTTTTCAAGGAATCAGAAACCGTGCCGTTATTCAAACGCTAATAATTAACTCCTCTTAGTGTACAACGTTTTTATACTGTACAAACAAAAAGACATTATATTTGCTCAGCATATTTACTGGAATGCCTGACAAACAGTTTCAAAGCTTTGAGCAATATTTATTACTATGTTAAATATTGCTGGCGTAAAGTACTGGTTTTGGGTCATTTTACATTAAAATTAAAACTGATGCTCAAAAGCGATTTTTTTGCATGCCTTTGAAATTTTTATATTGACAGGAGAGACATAGTTGTTATTGTTAGACGTAGGTAGTTGTTTTTTTATTTCCTAGTTTTTGTGAATTTGCTTGAGTAAATAGACTCTACTTTTTAAAAAGATCGAAGATTCTATTGCCGAAAAGAGAAAAAAAAGCTTGAGTCCAATAAAACGAGCGCTTATTTTTGGTGATAGACAATGTGAATTTTAACCTATGCAAAATTTCGAAGTAACTACTGTTGCGTATTTTTATTTATTTTTGTTACTGAAACTTTTTTTGTACCCTTTGACTTGTACTTTCAACATCAACCAGAATTTTTTTTGGAAATTTACATTGGCAAATTTTATTCTATAAATTATTTATAATTTTTTTCTTTAAAAACATTATACAACTTGTTTGAGACAAACTTCTTAGCGTTCCATGGATTAAAAAAAGCCTTTTATAAATTCGTCGAATCAGTTAGAGCAGAATTAGTAAGTGAATGGTTGTGATTTCGAGTCCCACGTAAGGCAATCGAAATTTTTATTCAAAGACTTATTTTATCTATCATTGGGAATAAATTGCGATCTATACATTCAGAGTAGAAATATACCAAACTACCTTCCGGTAGGAGTGGCATCGTTTTTTTAGGGTTATGTACCCAAAGGGTAAAAACGGGACCCTATTACTAAGACTTCGCTGTCTGTCCGTCTGTCCGTCTGTCTGTCACCAAGCTGTATCTCAAGAGCCGCGATAGCTAGACAGTTAAAATTTTCACAAATTATGTATTTCTGTTGCCGCAATAACAATTAATACTAAAAATAAAATAAAATAAATATTTCAGGGGGGCTCCCATACAACAAACGCGATATTTTTGTCCTTTTTTGCTCGATACCAACAATAACAACAAGTAGGCACTTGAAATATTCACAAAACACTCCGTTGTATTTTTACTGGAATAATAGATGATAACATTTAAATAAAATAAATATTTAAGGGGGGCTCTCATACTAAATCGCCATTTTTTTCCTATTTTTGCTCGATATCAATAAATGGTAACAGGTAGGCACTACTATAAATGTACTATTGTTTATCTAGTGCATGGTACGGAAGCCTTCGTGCACGAGTCCGAATCGCAAGTTGCCGGCTTTCCCATTCAGTTGTCATCCCAAAACAGCGCGAACAGTACCCTCGACATACCGCAGCTCAAATACATCTCACTTCAAAAAGCAGTCATATTATATTAAAAACATGCAGAATAGTTCGAAAATTCCTACAGGCTAACGAAGAACCTCGTCAACAAACGCAGACCAGGACACAGTAACAAATTTCCTCTCTGAAATAACATCGCACAAACATTAATTATGTATTTCATTTTATTGGGAAAGCACTTGGCTTAGGCCCATGCATTCTTAAAATACCAGCTTACGGCTGAGACACTAAAGTGTATAAAAAACAACAATAATAATAATAATAAAAACCTGTCAACGTGTACACGCATATTTTCGTTTCCGATATTATATTATTTATTATTTATCCAGTTCCACCCATTGAAAACAAATTTATACTGAACCGACCACCATAAATTATTACAATAAATAACACCTTCAAAATGAAACCACAAATTATAAACAAGAAACAGAAATTGAAATGTTGTGACAGATAACTGTCAAGCAAATTTTCATACAGAATATAACGGAATGAATATTATGTCGTGATTTAATAAACATGTTGACGAGACTACAAGCACGCTTGCGACCCCCGGGCTCGTTGCTTGGCTCCGCCTCGCAGCCGCCTCCGGCGACCAGCGCACCTACAGTGACTGCTGCGCCGTCGCCGGCCCCTGCAGTAGCGTCGAGCGAAAGCGACGAGTACTTCTCTCCGCCTTCGACTCCACCACCTGCACGTCGACGGAGAGGCCGGCCATCGCGGGACTTGGGGCTCACGGGGCAACCGGCTCCGAGTAGGGCCCCCGCTCCCGGTGGTTATGTGCGGCGCATGAGATGGACGGAAACTATGAATGAAAACGTCATGCGCGCATATTTTGAGGCTACAGAGGGGGGAATTAACCTTACCGCGTACCGAGGAAGGATGCTGTCTCTTTTTCAGGCTCTTGAACCAAGCGTCAATGTATCGGCACAACGACTGTCAGATCAGGTACACCCGTACCTGATCCAGCGTAGTCATCTGCTGACTGACACCGTGCTTGATCGCATACGATCTGAGATACAGGGTAACCGTGTCACTCCCGTCCTTCCACGTATAGCGAATGTCGCTCCATCTCAATGTGCTTTGCAGCCAACTGACAGTATCAACGTGGATGGGAGTGACACGAATATTCATGTAAGTACCCATAACAATGATTTATTGAGAAGTACTTTGGAGGATGTAGTTCGGGAGCATCGATGTATGCCGCATCACCTTAGACCTCGGCTTCCTCGCTTGCCTATGCATAACAGAAATAGGGCACTGGTGTGTACCCTGGATTCGTGGCTCTCATCCTACTTTGAAAGCAGCGAAGACCTTACGGATACCCACTCCCTCCTGTACTGCGCGGCCGTTACGATATGTCGTGTAGCTAAAGTGAAGTTTCCAAATACTAGTGCTACACGACCAAAACCAGATGTACCGGCTTGGCAGTGCAGGATAGAGCGGCGTATCACCGAAGCTAGGGTACTCATTGGCAAGCTCAGTTGCTTCAAGGAGGGCAACACACGCCCTAGAGTGATGCGCTTTGTGAGGCGGGCATTTTTCGGGACAGATATTCAGCCCCGAGATTTTATGTTACGTGTCACAGAGCGCATCGACTTCCTGAAGCAGAAAGTGTACGCATGGGCCAGCCGTATTCGGAGGTACAAGGCACGGGTGGATCGCTACTTCCAGAACTCCATGTTTCAAAGGGATCAGAGGTCAGTTTACAGATTATGGGAGCGATCTGACAGGGAAAGTAGTGATGCAGGGCGGCCGGATGATGATGCCATGAAAACTTTTTGGCGCAGAATTTGGTCGACTCCCATCACTCACTCTGAGGGCGATTGGATAGGAGATGTTGAGCAATCATGCGAACAAATTGTGGAAATGGGGGACACTCACATAACCCCCCAAGACGTAAGCAATGCAGTTTGTCGGCTACCTAATTGCAAAGCACCTGGACCCGACGGACTGCAGAACTTCTGGATAAAGTGGCTACGCAGTTCGCATGATTGCTTGGCATATTAATTCGAATCGGCTTTACAATCAGGATCGCTCCCAGAATTTATGACAACTGGGGAAACCCATCTGCTCTATAAGAATGGTAGTACCACGGACCCTAAAAATTATAGGCCGATTACATGTCTGCCTACAATTTATAAGGTTCTTACATCGATTCTGAGGGACAAAATCTCAAAACACATAGAAAACAATGAGATAATGTCACCCTCTCAGAATGGATGTAGGAGCCTGGCCCGTGGTACTAAGGAGCTGCTTCTCATAGACACGACTGTTAGCCAGCAGGCTCGCCGGAACCGAAGGGATCTGTCGATGTGCTGGATAGATTACAAGAAGGCATACGACTCTGTGCCGCATACATGGCTCATGCGGGTTTTGGAATTATACAAAATAGATCCAACTCTGCGCACCTTCCTTAAGTTATGTATGGGGCAGTGGAGAACTATACTTCTCTATCCAGGATCTCGACGGGCTCTTGGTAACGGTGACCCTATTAAGATAGAACGGGGTATTTTCCAGGGTGACAGTCTGAGCCCCCTTTGGTTTTGTCTAGCTCTGAACCCACTCAGCACACTGCTGGAGAGATCAGGGCTAGGCTACCGTTTGCGGAGATGTGGCAAAGTAATATCGCACCTGCTTTACATGGATGACTTGAAATTACTTGCTACCAGCAGTTCTCATTTGATAGAGTTACTGAAGCTAACACAAAACTTTAGTAACGATATCAGTATGGAATTTGGTGTAGATAAGTGTGCGGTTATGCATGTAAAGCACGGTGAGATAGTGGAATCCGAGGGGATCCAACTCACGGATACCATTCGCTTGAGAGCACTCACCGCAACCGAGACTTATAAATATTTAGGTATGTCACAGGCGTTAGGAATCAATGGGGCCGACATGAAACAGTCATTGAGGGAGAGTTTTTTGGGTCGCCTGACAAAAGTCTTAAAAAGTCTATTGTCAGGTGGAAATAAGGTGCGCGCCTACAATGGGTGGGTCATGCCGGTCTTAACTTACTCCTTTGGCATACTTAAATGGACTCAGACTGAATTGGACACCCTGGATAGGACTGTTCGTTCATTGTTAACCACATACCGTATGCATCACCCACGTTCGTCTGTAATGAGGTTATATATCCCGCGGAAATGTGGTGGTCGTGGCTTTTTAAATGCCAAGACTATGCATAACCGTGAGGTGTATAACCTTAGGGAGTATTTTCTCCATGCCAGAGGTGGTATGCATGAGGATGTGGTTGCAGTGGATAACGGATTGACCCCACTATCTTTAGGTAAAGAGAACTGGCGCAGGCCTGTAGTTTTGAGTAATAATGATCGCAAGGAGGTATGGCAGAGCAAAGAGCTCCACGGAAGGTTCTATCGGGCCCTTCACGGCCCTGATATAGACCTTCCTGCTTCTGTGGCCTGGCTACGCTTCGGGGACTTGTTCGGGGAAACCGAAGGGTTTGTCTGTGCAATTATGGACGAGGTAGTGATGACGAATAACTACCGGAAACATATCCTGCGAGATGGGACAGTTGACATTTGTAGAGCATGTCACTGTCCAGGTGAATCCCTCAGACATATCATTTCCGGTTGTTCGCGTCTCGCTAAGGGCGAGTACTTGCACAGGCATAACCAAGTAGCCAGAATCATACACCAGCAACTTGCTCTGAAATACAACCTTGTGTCGTCGGAGGTCCCTTACTACCAATACGTGCCTGAGCCAGTTCACGAAAACAGTCGTGTCACATTGTACTGGGACCGATCTATCATCACAGACAGGACTATTGTAGCCAACAAGCCTGACATTGTGGTGATAGATCGTCAAGATCGCCATGCAATGATAGTTGACATCACCGTGCCGCATGACGGCAACCTCTTCAAGACTGAAAAGGATAAAGAATGTAAATATCTTGACTTAGCTCATGAGGTTGTCGACATGTGGCCTGTCGATTCAGCTGTCATTGTACCGATAGTCGTCTCTGCCCACGGACTGATAGCTAAGAGCC
The DNA here is from genome assembly GCA_949315895.1 of Anania crocealis. Lineage (NCBI taxonomy): Eukaryota > Metazoa > Arthropoda > Insecta > Lepidoptera > Crambidae > Anania > Anania crocealis. Next base: position 9,707,718 of record OX438856.1, read on the forward strand.
TCGATAAACACCTCAAGAGGCTCACGTTAGGCGCTTGGGTCAAGAGTAGGATACAGAAGGCAGTACTCTTGGACACGGCCCGCATTGTAAGGAGGCTCCTGTCTCTGGAGCCTTAACCACCGGTAGCTTGGACCCTGATCTCGATGCCGGTTGGGAACTATTTTTTATATTTTTAAATGTATTTATTTTTTTATAAAGATATTTAAAAATAAAATTTATATGTTATAAGATTAAATAAATGAAATAATAATATTGCAGTAAGATGCTTGTAGGGATCTTGAACGGATTACCGGGATTGTCCTTAGAGCCGTGTAAATACCTCTCCACTCCTCAAGCACCTCAGGCTATGTTGCCCCCTTGTCGCTACGTCACTAGATATGTGCTAGCGGCCGTTTTCGGGGGCCCATTAAACGAGTGTGCGAGTCACCCCCTGCCATTTTATCCGTGTGAGTAACATAGGTCAGGCAGGGGCCATAGTCTTTCCATAGTCCCAGTTACCCAGTCCACTAGCACCCAAACCCATAGCCCAGTATCCTTTGTATCCACATTCTACAATAGTCCTGCACTGACCGGGGGTTATCCTTGGGTGTACTTGTATAGTGTGCATAGGGATAATCGTCGGTTGGTGTCACATTACATCATTTAGATAAATGTTGTCTAACGGGCCTCTGCGAGTTGGCTCCGGCCCCTCGTACGCCTTCCAAATGTCCGGGACTCCATAGTCCCGTGATCGGAAACAGACCAACATAATAATAAAATAAATATTTAAGTCCTGAAGTCCAACCTTACGTCCGTGCTTGAACACCTAAGCCACGTGGGAGGCGGACATCTGCAACAAATTCACTGCGCAGGGCAAACCCATAAAAATGGAGCTAAGAAGTAAAAGTAAACGTTTAATGCCGCTTCCCGGAGGCGATCGCCGGGGCGGGCCTGGAGCCGATGCTGGGCGCTACAGCATGCGAGGCATCGGTGGCGAGGGTTCAGGTGGACGGCCCTTCGCCGGGGGACCTGCTTTAAGTAGGGAGCCTGAACAATGCGAGTTCACCCAATGTTCAAATGTTGCTATTTCTACTGTTACTCCAACCGAGGATGTTTCGCAGGAGGCACCTGCCACCAATTCTGCGACCACCAAGGCTGGCAAACCAAGAGTACGTATGAAATGGGATGAAGATTTATATATATATTAATACTTTCATCATGCGTACATACTATTACATCACTAAGTTAGAGACAGATCGTACCATGTACTGCATGAACTTATATAACCAGTTTAACTTAAGTATCCCAGTCTAGAAGTTTCAGCACAGAGGATTGCAGACCAACGCCGAGTCATCATTCGTAATAAATTACTTTCTGACACCACCTTAGAAAAAAATAAGAAAGAAGTAAAAGAACAACTTAAATCTGAAGAGAAAGATCGACGCACCTCTGGTCATAACATGGACACAACACTTACAGACAATTCTAGTTGTGATGACAATCTTCCTTTAAACACACTTAGAATAACATGTTCAGACTCAACAATAAGACCAACTGTACACACCGCTAGAATTGACATCATAGACAGCTTATCTACAACACAAGCCTCCGTAATTTCTTCGCCAACACTATCACAAGATGTGGTAGGTGCACATGACCACCAATTAAACACATTAATACAGAAATTATCTAATAATTTACAAACAGCACTTGCTGAATATTCAGGCACAGATCCGACATCAAGACCCATACTACCAAAACTACGCGAAGACAAAAACCTTTATCGACTACTTCACATTTTCAACAACAACATTTTGAGCAAATTCTATTCAAATGATTCTGATGTTAGTCAAGTACATACATTAATATAATGAAGTGCGTTAGTTATTAGTAAGGAGTTAGGGCATAAAATTAAAACTTTAAATTCATACAAACGCAATATAAGACAACCATTTCAAAAACCAGCGTGGCAGATAAGACTAGAAAATGATATAAGTAAATTACGGACAGACATAGCTAGAGTAACGCAGTATATAGCAAGCGACAGTGTATCAGAAAAGTTACGTAAAAAAAATTGAAATTATATTTAAGAAGAACCAAATTCATTCCACTCATGAAAAAAATAACAGAAGACCTGAAGAGTTTCTTGACACGTTGAAACAAAAATTATCAATTAAAGCACAAAGATTGAGACGTTACAAAAAAGCACTGCAGCGTAAAGAAGACAACCAACTTTATACAAGGAGTGAAAAATTATTTTACAGAAATTTAGGAGAAACACATAGTAATAACGTAAACACTGATATAACACATGAAAAATACCCTTCCCCCAAAGAGCTTGAAAATTATTGGACTGATATATGGGGAAATAATTCTGAATATAACAACCAAGCAGAATGGATTAGAGTAGAAGAGAGCAAATGGGAAAATATTGACGAAATGGAATTTAATAATATTGATGAGGATGATATATTGACTGCTACAAAAAAAATGAAGAATTGGAAAGCCGCTGGATGTGACAGAATCCATTGCTTCTGGTATAAAAACTGTACTGTTTACATGGCATATTAGGGACTTCAATCACTTCTGTCATAAAAGGGGAGGTAGATATGCCAAAATTTTTGACCAAAGGGACCACTTACATGTTACCAAAAAGTGCCAATATTGAAGACCCGTCCCAATACCGCCCAATAACATGCCTTCCTACACTATATAAATTGATAACGTCATGCATTACGAATAAGCTTAACTCTCACATCGAAAATAATAATATTTTGTCAGAGGAACAGAAGGGATGTAGGCGGAACCACCTGGGCTGCAAGGAACAGTTACTTATTGACTCAATCATACTTAAGCATGCTCATAAACGTAAAAGAAATATTAATATCACATAAATAGATTATAAAAAAGCTTTCGATAGTGTACCCCATTCATGGCTAATAAAAGTGTTACAAATCTACAAAGTGAACCCGACAATTATTACTTTCCTTGAGAATGCCATGGCTGATTGGAAAACTACTCTTTTTCTAAATCAAAATTGTGATGTTATTAGCACAGGCGAAATTCTGAACAGAAAAGGCATTTTCCAAGGTGATTCTCTAAGCCCATTGTGGTTCTGTCTCGCCCTGAACCCTCTTTCAAATTTACTTAATAATTCAAACAACGGATATAATCTATCAAATACCACCTCCGTGAGTCACCTAATGTATATGGATGATATAAAACTCTTTTCAAACTCAGAAAAAGCTATGAAAACCCTTATAACGATAACAGAACAATTTAGTAAAGATATTAGCATGACTTTCGGATTAGACAAATGTAGGACACTAATAATTATAAAAGGTAAAGTTAAATCCCCGTCTAATGCAAATGAAACCTACAACTTTAAGATTATGGATGAAACATAATCTTAAAAATATCTTGGAATTCAACAAGATAAGGGCATTCACCACATCAAAATAAAAAAAGATTTATCACAAGAATATTTACGACGCGTTAATTTACTCTGCAAAAAACAACTTTACGCTAAGAACCTATTTAAAGCTATTAATACATTTGCTGTGCCAGTGCTAACATATTCATTTGGGGTAGTGAAATGGACAAAAACAGATATCAGTAAGTTAGAAATTAAGACTAGAACCACACTCACAAAACATAATTACTTACACCCAAAGTCAGCCATACAAAGAACTACCCTGAAGAGAGACCAAGGAGGAAGAGGCCTAATAGATTTAAAGGTTCTTTGGGAGGGCCAAATTCAAAGGATTAGAAGTTTTTTCTATAACAAGTCCAATGAGAGCAATATACACCAAGCCGCGGTAAATTTAGATGACCATTATACGCCACTTGACCTAAAAAATAGAAACAAAGAACATTTAAATAAACAACAGAATGATATTGACAAATTAGCAGCATGGCGTAGAAAAGAATTACATGGTAGGCACCTCCAAAATCTAGAAATACCACATATGGACTCGATTGCTTCAAAAAACTGATTGAAATTAGGCGCCTTATTCCCAGAAACTGAGGGTTTTATGCTAGCGATCCAGGACCAAGTAATAAATACTCGAAACTATAAAAAATATATATTTAAAGACCGTAATCTTAGCACAGACAAATGCCGTAAATGCAATAGATTATCGGAAACAATCCAACACATAACTGGAGCTTGCCCCAATTTAACACAGACAGACTACACTCATCGCCATAACCAAATCTGTAACATTATACATCAAAAATTAGCATTCAAACACAAACCTTTACTTGGAAAACCAGTACCATACTACCAGTACACTCCAAAGCCGGTGCTGGAAAGTGACAGTCACAAAATATACTTTGATCGCGCAATACTTACCGATAGGACAATTCATAACAATAGACCCGACATCATACTCATTGACAAGCACCACAAAATAGTATACATTATAGACATAGCTGTTCCTAACACCCACAATTTGCATAAAACCATCACTGAAGAAGTACATATATTACTGAACTCAAAGAAGAAATTTTAAGAAGATGGAAGATGGACAAAGTATATATTGTGCCGTTGGTCCTTTCCGGAACTGGTGTCATCCCAAAATATTTACTCACTGCCCTGCGCAACTTGAATATACCAGAGAATACATACACGACTATGCAAAAGGCTGCAATTCTCAACACGTGCCGTATAGTAAGAAAGTTTTTGCAAGACGACTCCCATCCTACAACATTCACTGAAAACGTAGCTCACTTGGCTTAGACCCGTGCTCTAGCGATATTACCAAATTATTTGAATGGTACTTTGAGAAAACAAAAGCGAACGAAAATAATAATATTTATTATAAGTAGTATCAACATTTACAAGGTCTCGAAAATGTACGGTGACTGCTTAACTAAGCAAATTGCCTGAATCTCAGTAGTCAGATAAGTAATTAACTTAGGTAGGTATGTAATCAAAAAATAAATAATAAACATTAAGTATGTAACCACTGTCTGTGGATACACCTACACACAAAAAGATCAAACATTCAAATTTTTTTTATTTCGGTACAGCCCAGCACAAATATATCAAGATACCTATAAAATGTCCACCAAAAATCGATTTTGGTTACGGCCTCCTTGCACCACACTTTTTATGCGATGCGCATCTCATTCATTCATAACGATACCACAGATAATATAATACTAGTTAGTAATACTAAGTATTTATAAGTTGTTGATTTTCCCTTCAAACCTTCACAGGCTTAGGACCGTAAAAATTGAATACCATGTTGCGAAAAATATTTTGAGTGAAATCTTGACCTATATTTTTATTTCATAAATTGGCTCTAAACACGATACTTAACGCCCATTAAAAATTTTGATGATGATGAAAAAGTCATTCTGAATAATAGTTTACCTTTATTTATTGCTTATTTTCAATTAGAAATAATAATATTCAGTTGTCAACTCATTTACAATGTAGGTACTACCACCGAACTCATTACAGAGATACTGAATTAAACAGCTCTTAAAATATTGCTCGAGTTGTAAGACTGTCATTAAACTAATGAGAGATTCGTTTAAATTTTAACGCTGTTGAGAAGAAACACTTGCGTTTTTATATGTTTTCGATCCGACTTTTCTTTAACGTTAAAACCGAGACATTTAAAAACTGTCGCTAAGAAGTGAAACAATGTATAAGCAAGAAACTACAAAATTATACGATAGCGCTATCAATATATCGTTGAATGCGTTTGGATATTCAAACATGCATTCAAACATGTTGGTCATCATCACAGATCAAATGCACGGTTAGCCAATGATGTTATGACAGAGTTTAGGTGTTTAGGGTGGTGGTGCGAAGTTGCGTGAAGGTAGCGATCAGTGTGCGTTGGTTTTCTATGGACTGTGTGGCTGAGTGAACCGCCCTTCTGCACTCGTATCCCAACATCTAAAAATGCCAAATGTCTATCTACTTCCATCTCGCAGGTAAATTTGATATTCGGATGGACATTGTTGATGCTCGCCAGGAGAATTTCAACACCTTCCCCGCCACACCTCAGTATACAGAAGACATCATCAACATACCTCTTCCATAATTTGATCTCAGTGGGTGTAGTCGCTATTGTTTTCTCCTCTACATACTCCATCCAGATGTTAGCGATGACACAAGTACAGCATAAACAGTAGTAAACTAATACATAATTACCACATAAATAAATGACTCCACCGTTGGTCCTGGTTTTCTAATTGACCCACAATCATCAGCTTACTGGGCGACTGTCCAAACATTTTTATTTTCAAGGATTGGCATATTCCGTTTATGCTGACATTTATTTGCATTAACTTTTGTGAAATTATATGCAATTAAATTGTAGGTGTAAACACTTTAGGAGCTCCATAAATGTAATGTATTTCTGCTTATTCATTCAACGTACAAGTCATTTTTGCATTTCCAAGGGAACAAAGTCAGAATGAAAAACAGAAGCATGTAAGCATAGAAGTTAATATTAATAGGAATATAATATTAATAGGGTTATAAGTTTGACTTTTGAACCTATCCGGAATGTTACTATTTTTGTTTTATTGTTTTCAAATTCTCCCTGTTAAGAAAGGTCATAGGTCTCTATGTCTATACAGCTGTGGGAATCTACCTAGTGCGTGTATTAAGTTGCGTATTTGGAGACAGGGAACACAAGTGATCAACACAAGTCTTAGTTTCAGAATCCATTTATTTAACATACTATCTTATACATTACAGTTTCGTGTCACGTGCACGCGCATGCGAATAACATACATAACTGGGTCAACGAACTGACATTATGTTTGTACTATGACCCACTACTAATTACGCAAGGTCGCCACATTACTCTCCCCCTTTGAAAATAATTAGCACTAATTATACAGTAGCTACAACTTATTCTAAGGTAAAGACATAACATATAATATAGTAATAACAGAGAGTATATTGTATAAAAATATATAAGGAAAAACGTAAATATTAATTGAACTACCAAAAAAAAAACTATACATAATATTTATACCGTGCACTCGCGTTTCAATCACTGTAACGTTACGATAACACTAACTACACTGCACTTTTTATGGAACATACGCAGGGTTCACTTGGGCTTGCGCCTGAGAGGGCATGGATCTGGCCGCTGGTGCCATCGGTGTTGTCGCCGCCAGCGGTGACATCGGGATGTTGCTCGCCGCTGCCAATTTTCCCAACTCCTTGACCATGGCCTTGCGTCCTCGAGCCATACATCTTTTGACGAGGTAGAGCGCAGCGATGATAAAAAATATTGAGCACACACAACCCATCAGAATCTCCGTTCTAGTTATTTCTGTACTGGTTGAAGCGGGGCCATTACTTGATGTTGCCTGTGCCTGCGATATGACGGTGTCTTCTTTCGATGAATAGCCTCCCATGGTTAGTAACTATGTAGTTTTTTTTGTTGAGAATCGACGACGTTTATCGAAAGAATGACTGAATTTATCTAATTACAAAATCGAACGACCGGCTTGATGACTCGACCGGACCTAGTAACGCGATCCGGCGTCGGGTGACCGTCTGTATTGTGCAATTTTGTGCACTGTTGTTTTTCTGCAGACGGTGCGTTTCTGGGTTCATCGCCTTTGTCATCGGGTACAATGAACGCTGGTTTTAATCGGTCAATAGAAATTACGGCAACGCGATTAGGCAATTGTATTTTAAAATACTTCGGGTGTCTCTCTAAAATTTTGTATGGGCCTTCATATGGTGCCACTAATGGTTTTCTTACAGCATCCGTCCTGACAAACACATAGTCGCATGTGTTCATGTCTTTGTAGATGAATATGTGTTGTTTGTTATTGTGGCTACTCGGGATAGGTTTTGTGTTCTGAATCGAGCGCTGTAACTCATCGACGAATGACTCAGGAGAAACAAAATCCTTTTGTTTGTTGGTGTCGAAAAATATCCCTGGTATTCTGACATTTGCTCCGTACACCATTTGAGCTGGGCTTACTTCGCCCCCCTGACGAATCGTGGTTCGTAGTCCCAATAATATAGTGGGTAACTCGTGTGACCAATCTCTAGTATTTCCGCGTGCAATTATGGCGGTCTTCATAGTTCTATGCCATCGTTCCACGATTCCATTAGATTGAGGATGATAGCTTGTGGTTCTAATTTTCTTGATTCCCATTAATTTAGCCAGCGATGTGAACAGGTTGGACTCGAATTGACGTCCTTGATCTGTCGTTATCCTGACAGGACATCCAAATCTTGAGATCCAAGTGTTGTAAAACGTTCTTGCTACTATCTCCGCTGTGACCTCTGGTACTGGAACTGCCTCCGGCCATCGAGTGTAACGGTCAATGAACGTGACAATGTATCTATTGTTATTCGATATAGAAAGCGGTCCGACTATGTCAATATGCACGTGATCGAACCGTTCTGAGTCAGGAAATTGCGTTATCGGTGAGTTGTTGTGACGTATGATCTTTGATTTTTGACAAGCGATACATTGCTTGGCCCATCTGTTAGCGTCTTGATTCATACCAGGCCAAAAATAATGTTTTTGAATCATTTTTCTCGTAGTTCTGATCCCTGGGTGCGTGGAGTCATGTAACATTGCGAGTATTTTTTTTCTGAATACACTCGGAACAAACGGTCGTATTTCGCCAGTTGATATTTCACAATACAATTCTTGGTCGCTGTGTAAACATATTTTCTTCCATTTAAACTTGTCATTGTGTAAAAGTTTCATCATTTCTGGATCAGCCTTTTGTTGTGTAGCAAATTCACTCCAATCAATCTTGTTAGGGAAGTCAATTTGTGAAATTCGGGATAAGGCGTCGGCTACTGCGTTTTGTGCTCCGGATAGGTGTCGTATATCTGATGTAAATTGCGCAATGTAATCTAATTGGCGTAATCGTCTAGGTGATATTTTTTCTTTAGAAACTGTTTGTTTTTCTTTGAACATAAAAGATAGGGGTTTATGATCGGTGTATACTATTATCTCGTGTCCTTCACAATAACTTTGAAAATGACATATCGCCATATAAATAGCTAACAGCTCCCTGTCATACGTGCTGTATCCTTCTTGTGTTTTTGATAAGGCTTTTGAGAAGAAAGCGATAGGTTTCCATTGATTATTGATATTTTGTTGAAGAACCGCTCCGACGCATGTTTGAGAAGCGTCTGTCATAAGTGATAGCGGTGCGTCGGGTGCGGGTGGGCTCAGAGCGATGGCTTTTTTCAAACCATTCTTACACTGATCGAAAGCTTCCCTGGTTTCATCGGTCCACTCAATAACCTTGTTAACTCGTTTAGAATTATTTCCACACATATACTTATTTAACGGTGCTTGATGTGCTGCTGCGTGCGGTATGCTTGTTCTGTAGAAATTGAGCATTCCTAAGAAACGTTTTAAATCACGGACCGTCTTTGGTAATGGGTACTCGTCTATAGCTTTTACTCTCTCGGGTAACGGGGTTATACCTTGTGACGTTATCTTGTATCCTAAGAAATCTATTTCCATTTGGCCAAATATGCATTTCTCCGTGTTGATGGTTATCCCGTGTCTGTCTAATCGTTTAAGCACTTCTTCAATGTGCTCCCGGTGACTAGTGGGACTTCCTGAAGCTATCAAAATATCGTCTACGTATGAAAATACGTAATCTAATCCACTCATAATGTCATTCATAAATCTCATGAAAGTTTGCCCTGAATTGCGCAGACCGAAGGGCATACGGGGAAACTCAAACAAACCGAATGGTGTAATTACGGCTGTTTTTTCTATTTCCTCGACCGGTACTTGATTGTACGCTCTCTTGAGGTCGATACGGGAGAATATTGTCTTCCTGGGCAAAATGTATGCGAAATCTGTTAGTCTCGGGATGGGATAGCGATCTGGCTTGGTGATTGCATTTAATTTCCGGTAGTCACCGCATAACCTGATCCCGCCATCTTTTTTCTTAGTCACATGGATTGGGCTGGCCCACGAGCTCTTGGATGGTCTACAGATGCCTGCGCTGAGCATATCTTCGATTTCCTTTTTAACTAATTTATACTTGTCAGCCGATAATTGGCGACACTTGGAAACAACCGGGTGACCTTCGGTAATAATTTGGTGTACGACGTTGTGTTTCGGCGTTTCCTTTGCACAGAATGGCTTGGTGACGTCAGGGTACTTTTCTATTAAATCTGCGAATGGTATCTGAGCGTTGATCGTCTTGACTGTAGGCATGTTAGAGTTCGTTATTTTTGCAGGTGTTAATAATCCCGTCACTCCGTCAATTATTTTTTTTCGGCGCATATCAACTAACAAATTGTGTTTTTCTAAAAAATCAGCGCCCAAGATTGGTTGTTTGACGTCAGCGATGACGAATGTCCATCTGTACGGCCGTCGTAATCCGTGATCTAGTTCAAGCGTTTTTTCGCCGTAAGTTCTAATTTCGCTCCCGTTAGCAGCATATAACTTATATTCATACGATACGTGTGCCTTTTTAGTTCTCGGTATAACAGATATATTTGCCCCTGTATCTATTAAAAAACGATACCGACTTTTTCGGTCGGTAACGCATAGGCGGCTAGATGGATATATAGCGCTAACGTCCGCCTCCGTCAACACTATTGGGAGTTTTCCGGCTTTGTTTTCCATGCACAAGGTTGCTCGCATTTCTGTGCTCGAGCTCTAAATTTGTGATGGTAATAGCATAGCCAATTTGGGTTGTTTGGTCTTCTCTGTCTTGATCTTGATCGACTTCGGGAATGCGACATAAATCCACGTCCACGGCCTCGTGTGTAGGAACGGCTGCCTCTTAATTCCGCGACTTCCAGCGATAATTTGTTAATCTGAGCTAACAACTCATTCATCGGGAAACTGCCGGTGCTTGCGACTTCCGATATTTCGTGGAACCTTATATTTTCCATAATTTTGTCAGCTATGGCGGCCAAGTTGTCTAGTTTCTGATCCTGGCTTACTGTCAAAACCGCCCTGACAGAACCTGGTAGCCGCTGCAGCCACAAATTGTGAAGAGTAGAGTCGGCAACATTCGCGTTCCGTGCTAGTTCCGACATCTTGCGCAGGAGTTGTGACGGTTTTTGGTCGCCTAATTCAATCTCTCCAATCAGTTTTTGAAATTGTCGTTCAGCAGACTCTTCGTAAATAGATAACAGCCTTCGTTTCAATGTATTGTATTTTTGCTCGTTTGGTGGACTTAGTAGTAGATCGCCAACTTGTTGAATTGTCTCGCGGTCTAATTTTGAGATAACCAAATTAAACTTGCATTCGTCTCCCTGCTTCTGTGGTGCCATGATGGACTCGAACTGGGCAAACCATAGCCGCGGCATCTCGATCCAAAATTCGGGGATTCTTGCGGTCACGCTTATGGACGAGACTTCGGGGCCGGCAATGGATTGTGTTGAGCATGATCCTGATGCGTGTGCAAGCGTATCTCGTTGCCCTGGACATGTAGCTTGTTGTTGTACGTTCTGGTATTGGAACTCGCCTTGTGGAACAGGTGTCTTCTGCATGTTTCTCGTTTGATATAAAATAAGAGAAAATCACGTCGGGGTCACCAATGTGGGAATCTACCTAGTGCGTGTATTAAGTTGCGTATTTGGAGACAGGGAACACAAGTGATCAACACAAGTCTTAGTTTCAGAATCCATTTATTTAACATACTATCTTATACATTACAGTTTCGTGTCACGTGCACGCGCATGCGAATAACATACATAACTGGGTCAACGAACTGACATTATGTTTGTACTATGACCCACTACTAATTACGCAAGGTCGCCACACAGCCATGCACATTTTAAACATTTTAGGCTTTTCGAAGCATTTATTTTTGTCTATATTTATTTTTGTATGTATATAAAAAAAAAAACGTGTCAGTTACACCACTTCTAACTCGAGAATGGGTGAATCGATTTTTGCGATTTTGGTGTTTTTTGATTTGTATTCGTCGGGAATAGGATGATAAGTATCAAAAACATATGCAAGTTAACGTCTCAATTAGATCAATAAAATGTATTTCATTATAATTTCTCCCACCACGCCATGTTTGAAGACACCAAAATCAATTACTATTCTGAGGCGATACGAAGTAGGTACGCAGGGTCCGCTAGTTACCTACTTAAAAATACAATACCTTAAAATAGTTGCTTCTAAATATCCCTAGTTAAATAATCTACTATTTTAAGCAACTAACTTATTTAAAGGATTTTCTAGCTCACTGTATTTGATGGCCGATTCTAGGATAGGTACTTTTTTATTATTTTTATAAAGCCGAGAGTTTTGCGCAATTTTTTACACCTTACACGCTTCAAGTCCCAAGAGACAACCGGTTGTCTCACTATTAATTGATTTTAATTGTGTCTGGAATATCCGATCGTCAAAGGGTTAAGAAACCATGAAATCATCTGTTTAAGTTTCAAATTATGAATTTTTTACGCATAAGCACAAGCTATGAAAATTCAATTGTACAAAAAAAGTTTTATTAAAGGTCTTCTACTTTATTGTTTAGGTTTTTTTTGCTCAGGTTAGAAATGAGCAAAATAAAAAAGAACATAATTATTTAACCGTGCAAAATTGCGTATTATCATGATATTCAAATCTCTCATGGATGATTCTGAATGGGGAATCAGATTATTTTTTCACGTGTTAGATTACAGTCCGTTCTCGACTATACCGCGTTGCTTGTATGTATTTCTTTTCATAGAGATACTCCAAATTTTGCAATTAATATTTTCCTAAACTGGAGAGCCCTTAATAAATATCTCTTGCTCATAAACTTTAAACGTGCGAGAGTCGCTTTAATCCAACCATTTCGAACGAATTATAATTATCATACATTTCCTAACTTTGAACTACCACCCTGTCAAATTTTATGTTTGTACGAGTACGTCAAGCACTTTTTGATTTTGCGTGACGGTCTTTTGTTTTTGGGTAGACCGGGTACAAAAGTACCACGGGGCAATAGTACCATTGCCAATATTTCCATACACAAACAACGTTTGAATGTGTTTGTAGCGTCAGTTCACGCGCTCGATTCGTCCCCTCCCGCTCACCAGTCGACGGCGCGCCAGTGCTGAGGCGGACGCGTACACGGGGGATTTTTTGTTTTTGATCAGTCACAGTAAGTATTCTCGTAAAAAGTTTTAGTCTGTAATTCCAATTAAACTCGCTATCTTATCAAATCATTGCTTTCATTAGTTTACTAACACTTCAATCTTTGTAAAAGTGATGAATTATAGATATATTAATTGATAAAATGCCGTGATTTGTTGTTTAATATTTAAACTGTTCATTTGGAACAATTGTACCACTGACGGTGGGGACAATTGTAGCGGTACAATTAACCCCATGGTAAAATTAACCCCGATATCATATTAGTTATGATTTATTCTTAATTAAAATGAGTTAAAATTAATTTAATTAAAATGAGTTAAAATTAATTAGGGTGAATGATTTTGTTCTTCAGAGGCACATAGGTACTTATTTGGACTTTTTGTTTAAGATGGCACGGCGAAGAGCGAAGTTAACTGATAGAGGCTCCAAAAAAGAATATTATACAAAAGGAAGCGGAAGAAGCTGATAAAAAGAAAAAAGCCAAGCAGGTTAAAATGAATCTACTGCAAGTTTGTAAAAAGGGCAAAGGTAAAGGAAAAAAAGTAAACCAAAAACTACAGAAAAAAATAGAACACCAAAAGATTATGCTAGGCCCAGTACCTCTAAAGAAACGGAATAATGGTATTGCATTTTGTGTATGGAACCTTATAGTGCCAGCCAGCCGTCCAAACGAAGTTTGGGTTCAGTGCATAATTTGCGGAATGTGGGCACACGAAGAATGTACGGCACAAGAAGCCAATTATGTTTGCCATAACTGCGACTCTAATTAATAATTAAAATATAAATATCATAATATTAAGTACTGCCTGTCAGGGTTAATTGTACCGGGGGTTCAAATTAAAAAAAAAAATTCAAAATTCTTTATTTTTAACAAGAACTTACCTATATCTAGTTTACGAAAACCTCCTTTTAGGCATAAAATATATGCCTGTATCAGGAGATAACGCTCTGCATATCTAAGTAGGTACATACATAGTGTGTATTTTCTAAAATATTACAAAAATAAATACAAAGTTAAATCTTAATAAAAATAAACGCAAGTTAGTACATAAATATATCTTTCCTTTCAACAATATAAAGTTTATTTTATCGTAAAACGGGTTTACTATGAATATGACTTATACTTACTAATCTAATAATTTATTAATAATGTAGAATATTTAAATAAATTTGTAAAGGCTTGTATATGTAATTTTATATGTGTAATACAGTGTATGTTATTGTGTTGTTGTGTGATTATTATATATATTTCGATTAAATTTTATTACAGTTTTATAAATGTTTATGTCTTACTACATTCGCCCGAAGGATTGACAAGGGCCTCTGTTTCAGCGTAGCTTAATTCTTGTAACCAGTTTATTATGGAACTTTTACACTCAAAAAATGTTTTTTTATGTATATGTAGTTTTTTGTTTACTTTGTTATACAGATGGGAAGACCGGAATTCGAATTGTGTTCTAGCAAATGCTGTTCTGACCTTGGGAGTGTTTGCAACTTTAAATTTACGAGCGTTTCTTTTATTATCAATGTTAGGGTCATAGGTTTAATTTTTATGTTTTTTTAATATTAATTCTAATATATAAAGTTTTCTAATAGATAATAGTTTTGTGATTTGGTAGAGACTTTGAGTTGGGAAAGATCTTTTTTTAAAATACATTATTTTAAGTAATGCTCTTTGGGCTCTTTCTACCATCAAAAAACGTGTTTTAAGCGCACCACCCCAGACCGAAATACAGTAGGTTGCTATCGACTGAATTAAAGAAACATACAATTCATTCAATAGATTTCTGGTGGTACCGGCACTATTACTAAATTTCGAGGGAACAATGTGTCTCAGCGTTCGGAACATCCAATTAAATTTTCGTAATCTTGACACAATCATTTCAATCTGGAGATGCCATGACAACCTCTGATCTAACATCACTCCCAAATATTTCACCGATTCTACTTTATTTATTAAGGGACAACTACAGCCGGAACCAAGGGAATCATCACATGAATGAATTTTTATTTTGAAATCGGTTTTGGGTTGGTGATTATTGTAGATGCTAAAACATACATAATTGGTTTTAGCAGTATTTAAAGTGAGGAGGTTATGTTTGAGCCATGTCGCAATTTTTTTTAAACCGTTTTCCGCTATTGTTTTTGTAGTATTCCAATCAGAAGCAGTAAAGACGATTGCTGTGTCATCGGCGTAGGAAAATATTTTCGCATTGTTGAGGGTTAGGCTGCATAAGTCATTTATGTAAATGAGAAATAGGGTGGGACCCAAAACACTCCCTTGTGGTACGCCACATGACACTTCAACGTCTCCACTCGTACAGTCTTGTATTTTAACTTTTTGCTATCTATTGGCTAAGTAATCTTTAAAAAAAAATTGGTTGTTTGTAAAGTAGGTTTACGATCGAGATGTTTACGTGATAACGTCTTATTGGTGATATAAGTTTTTAGGAAGTAAGGAATTAATGAAGATAACAATTTTTTCAAATTTTAAATTACATCTTAAACATTCAACGAAAACTTAACCGCACGAGAAAATCTCCATTCGTTTGTATGCCGCTAGAGTGAGAGAGACGGAAGTTCGGTCCACTCACTCGAACGCTATGCCAGCCTCCGCTCGTGAGGATTCCGCGTGACAAGTTTCACGGAATGACTGGCAGCGCTCGAGATGAGACGGGAGATCGGTCCGTCTCTCTCTCTCGTTATACCTGCGATCGCGCTCGTGAGGTTTTGGTGTGACACAAGTTTCTGAACATGTCACCCGACTAAAACGATTTTAAAGACGTTATCACGTCAAAATTGAGAGTTGTATATCTCTTATACCAATTTTTTCTAATTTTTTTAGGAGAATAGTAGTGGAAACCGTATCAAACGCTTTTTTAAGGTCTATAAATACTGAGAGACATTTCTTGCTTTTATCAAGGTTGTGTGATATCAGCGTAGTCAGAGAAGAAACTGCGTCTTCTGTCGATATTTTGCGTCTAAAACCGTATTGGTTCGGGGACAAGATATTCTTAGCATCGAGGTATTTTAATAATCTAATATTTAATATTTTTTCTAGAATTTTAGCCAAGACTGAAATAACTGAAATGGGCCTATAGTTGCTGACGTTACTTTTGTCTCCAGTTTTGTAAATAGGAGTTACTATAGATTTCTTCAATGAGTCGGGAAAGATACCCTTCCTAAAACAAATATTAGTCAAGTGTGTTATGATAGGAATAATTTCATTTTTTACATATTTGATAAAACTTGTAGAAATATTGTCCCATCCCGGAGCGCTATTTGATTTCAGATTCATTATAATGCTGTTTACTTCTTCATGGTCAGTTTCCAACAAAACAAAGGATTGTAACTGATCGGGTAAGGTATTAAGGTATTTATTTATGTCATCATTACTTATAGATTCTTTTATTTCACTAGCAAGTTGATTTCCGATATTCGCGAAAAAATTATTAACATAGTTAGCAGACTCAAGCGGGGATGATTTTAGGTTGGTAAGTTCAGTATTTGTTATGTGTGCTTTGTTTGTATACGTTATTGTCTTTATATTTTTCCATAGTGATTTATTGTCATTTATAGAGTTTTCAATCAGTTTTCGCTCGTATGTTTTTTTAAGTTTCTTTATTAGCTTATTGCAAAAATTTCTATAGCGTGTAAATGTAATCTTTTTAATTTCGTTTAGTGGGTCTCCTTTAGATTGCTTTTGTAGTTTATTGCGGTTATTAATACATTTTAGAATTCCGTTCGTGATCCAAGCTTTTATTATTCGTTTACTTTTTGGTATTTTTGTAGTTACAGTATTTTCTTTTATTGACTCGGATAACCATTTAACAAGGTAATCTGATATAAAGTTAGGGTTGTCACATAAGAGTAGTTGAGGCAAATCTTTCTCTCGTAAATGTTTAAGAGCATTTTCAAAGTCTGTTCGAGTAGTTGTTTTGGGTGAGGTTTGGCAAATTTTTAGCTTGGTTATGGATAAAAATGTGGTAAGGTGATCTGTGATAGACGTATTTAAGATGGCAATGAAAGCCGAATATGTTTTATTATTTAGTCTTAACATAAAGTGATCAAGACATTTCCTGTCTCGAGTAACAAGCATGTGACCAGGATGAATGCCATGCGCTGACAACATGTCCAGGTAAGATATTCTGTTTTTTAAATCATTTGATTGCTCGTCAGCAATAGGTTTTATATTTATGTTAATGTCACCTGCAATTATAATATTTTTTTGGGAGCCTAGGGTGACTAGATGTTTTGATAATGAGTCTATGAAAGGTTCCGCAGAGTGATTGGATAGTGAGCGATAGATGCCTAATGTGGAATTATTAAGAATATCTATTTGCAGACCAGAAACATGCGTTAGATGTAGTTCAGTGACTTTTGATTTCAGTGTATTTTTTATGTAGACTACTACCCCATCGTTTTGGTTAAGTTGACGAGTAGTTTTGTAGGAAATATAGTTGTCAAGTGTAGGGATAGGTTTGTCAGGATGAATTCGACATTCTGTTAATATTATTATGTCGACTTCAACGGAGAGGGTAGACAAATTTACGAGCAGATCGTTAAAGTTACAATAAATGCTCCTTATATTCTGTGAGATAATATTAAAGTCTGTTTTGTGTATGATTTGTTGCTCAGCAAGATCAGTCCAGTCACATGCGATAGATTTAGCTATATTAATGTTATCAATCATATTTATGGCTTGTGTTTTGTCACCCATTGAAAAGTTTAACAAAATACACTAGTGGTTGCAAAAATAGCGTATATACGTGTGAAGCTCTTTTGGTCTCGGTTGATCGGGACACTAAACAAATTGTGAGCAAGAGACAGTTTAGAAGTACAAATTGTGTTGAGCTTGTAGGCCATGTTTGATGAGTTGTTTGTGGGATTTCTGGTTTGTAGGTTTTGTGAAGTGTGTGGTTTAGTAAGACTGTGTTTCGTAGTAGTGTAACTAAGGTTTGCTTTTCGCTGTATAAGATGTGTTTCATAGTTTTTTTTATTTTTTATAGTACTGTTTAGGCAAAAGTGGTGTCTTAGAATTTTGTGTGAGATTAGTGTATTATAGATTAATAAGCGCATTACTTCTATTAACAAGTACATAATATACCAATAATTTGCAAATAAATCGGTAATTGTACAAAATAGTCATATACTCTGCATAAGATGTTGAACCTGCGCTTCAGAGTGTATTCTTATAATGGGAGAAGATTCATCTTTTCTTACATATACGAAACCATAAGCAGTCCAGCAAAATTTGTAAGAACGAGATTTCACTAGATCGCGAGATAGGAAATGTAGGCGGGATCCTTTGGCAGTCAGTTGTTCAGTTACAAAAATAGGGGTGTCTTCATTTGTTCGTAGGCCTAGATGTTTGGCACAAAGTTTTGATTTATGCTTGATGTTGAAAGATTTACACATTTTAAGCATGTGTACCTTAGCCATTACAGAAGATGTCTCCACAATTATCGGTGAGTTTTTGGTTGTTTCTTTCTTGCTACGAACCCTATATATGTCACTTATATCTTTTTTATCCAATTGAGATCCTACGTTCGTAGATAATGTCATGACCATTTCCACGAGATCTTCTTTAGTTTCATTACTTTGCTTAGGAACATTTTTCATCTCAAAGTTACACTTCCGACTGCTCCTTTGCAAATCTTCTAATTCTTCGAGAATAGTTATAATCTTTTTGTCTTCTTTCGCTTGTCCCTCTAGTTTAATTATGTGTTCTTTTAAATCTTCGTTCTGCGCCGTTAGAAAAGCAATGGATTCTTGGATACTTGCATTTGTTTTTCGTATGTCTTTTAATGTTGGACTGATAGATTTCAGTTCTTTAGCTTGTTCTGCCAACATTGAAGCTATCATGCTCTTCATTTCCTCCTTAAAATTCAAAAGATCTGTTGACCAATCATCTTCTCTTCTACGCTTAGCACGCACATTAATACTTTGCAAATCGCCTGTATTTAGATTTGGGGTCGATCCACCGAACGGCATCGTAGCAGGCACCAGATGTTCATGACTAGATTTCCCGGATGATGACGGTGATATTGGTGGGGTCCTTTTCAACGGCATATTTCGTATGCGTATGTATTATAAATATTTTAATAAAGGTTCTGCCAAGTTCTTCTAATTGTGCAATGTTATTTTATTCTCTATTTCAAGTCGTCGACTAAAACGAATAAAATTCAAAGCGCAATGCACACAATAGGAGCGTACGTAGACTCGTAGCACGCTACGAGCCTCGTAGCGTGGGGCGTAGTCGGAAGTCGTAGCACTGTACGCAACAGACTGTTAATTTCGCTGCGCCGATTCACTCTTTTCGTGGCGCAGTTAGTAAAAGCTCGGACTGTAATAGCAGTGCAATCCAGCGGCGCCCGGTTCGAAACCAACCGAATCGAAAAAATATTGTGTTAAGTGTTCACTCACTCGAGAACATCGGTCGCGATGCGCGACACCTGGGGGCTTCGGAGACACTTGGCGGGTGCACTAATCACAAATGGCGAAGTCCGAGGGCGCCGCTCAAACAACTGGTATTATTTATTAATTATTTCGATACAAAAATAACACACGTCCGCCCGTTGCAAGGCCCGAGAGGCAAGAGGAAAAAAGCCAAGCAGGTTAAAATGAATCTACTGCAAGTTTGTAAAAAGGGCAAAGGTAAAGGAAAAAAAGTAAACCAAAAACTACAGAAAAAAATAGAACACCAAAAGATTATGCTAGGCCCAGTACCTCTAAAGAAACGGAATAATGGTATTGCATTTTGTGTATGGAACCTTATAGTGCCAGCCGTCCAAACGAAGTTTGGGTTCAGTGCATAATTTGCGGAATGTGGGCACACGAAGAATGTACGGCACAAGAAGCCAATTATGTTTGCCATAACTGCGACTCTAATTAATAATTAAAATATAAATATTAAGTACTGCCTGTCAGGGTTAATTGTACCGGGGGTCAATTGTACCCTCATACAAATTGATAGTTTTTAATTTTTGTGATTTGAGAGATTGTTAGTAAGATAATTACGTAATGTTTGAGTCAAAAGAATAGTATATTATGCAAGAGTTGTCAATTTTTTGTTATTGGAATAGAATAGTTGTTTTTATTTAAGTTTATGACGTGTTGTCTTTTTCGACTGATTACTATTAAGTATTTTGATTCCTAAGAGTAAAGACTGTTACTGTAGCTTTATTACAACGTAAAATTACCAAACATTAATAAAGACATTATTATTAACACATATAACAGAGTTTTATTACCAAATTTATTTTTGGTACAATTAACCCAAAGTAGGGGTCAATTGTAACACACGACACCATTCTGTTCAGGTGTGGTTTTCATTGACTTTTCGGTACCGTAGGTTTTATTTAAATACATATATTTGCAGCTTAAGAGTGTAGGTAGTGAAATTTAAATGCAGAATAAAATATATTTCAGTAGATTTGTCGCTATCAACTAATGTTTAAAAAATGGTACCATTGTCCCCGGTCTACCCTAAAGATCAACAAGCTACCAGATGCAAGATCGTTGCTCGTTATTCAGCAGAAAATACTTTAGGTTTTTCAATGGTTTGTCTAGATTTTTGGTTTGCAAAATAATTTGTGCAACAGTTTTGGAAAGGATCTGATGTCATTACTGATAAGGAAATCCCATTAGGATTCTCAGTCTAAAAACTCAAGTATTACCGCGACCCAATTCCAGCACACCTAGTTCTCATTTAGTTAAGAGCTGAAACCTTTTATCGCGAAACCTGCGACATAATGTAGTTTGAAACAGTAGTATCTGTACATATTTGACGATGTCTACTGCAGACATGAACCATTCAGTTATACTTACATGTATAAGTGTACAGTTCAAACTCAAATTCAAATTTTTAATTCAAACATTAATTTGCATCATATTATTATGTGTATAGATAAAAAGTGACATGCACCCTGCAAGGTTATAGCAGAATATTATATAATTTTAAATTCAATTTAATTACACTAAGGGCGGAGTAAAATTATTAAGTATAGATCTAGTTACATTATCATTTTAATACACTTGTTCTTTATACTATTACCACGTAAAGCGACACCTTAACAAAACACGTCTGAAAAATTTGATGGCAGAGTTACTCAAAAAGCGTTCGCCTACACTGCCAGCCTAACTCTACTCTAACTGAAATGTCTCATACTGCTCGGTGTAGAATTCAGAATATTGTCCTTTTTCCGTTATAGGTCAAATATCCGAGGCTCTAATGCACTTTTAGCTTTAGATAGAAGTGATACATACTTACATAACTCATAGAAACTCAAAACTCATTTCCCTCTATCCCACCAAAAGCAGTGCAAAATAAAATTCCTTAAAACAAAAAAAAAACTAATTTTAATAGAAGTCATACTGTATTTTTCTTTACTGTGATCAGTTCCATTACACGCGGGAGTTTATCGGACTATTTTGTCTCATGTGTATGGCTTGTTGCGTACCAAGCTGATGCGCTTAGCTCCTACTTTTGCATTATACCTTAACGTCGGGTTGGAAGTTTTGTGTCTAAAATGGTAACACATCTTTGCGAAATTTCTTACTATGAATAAAAAAACTTAGTTTGATAACTTAGTTTGTTTTTTTGGACAGCCATGAATATTCGAATATTTTATAATAAGTAGTAACATTAGAATACGTTGTAGTAACCGCGGCACACACTCAATATTACAATTGCTGGCTTTCTGCTACATTGTCGCGGTGGCGAGGTAAAAAGACCAAGACCAAGCGTACACGATAAATAGTAAATAATAATACATATTTAAGTAAATTAGATTTAAGTTATAGTTTAATTTAATTCGTTAAATAAGTAGTTTAATTAAAGATGTTTATATATTTTAATAGTTTATTTATTTATTAAATGTAACATTTAACGATAACGTTACAACATATGGATCAAACTAGAACAGCCTGCCGATGAATGGCAATGTTCTCGACTGTGAAAACGTAGGTAACGCAAGGAACGAATATGATGCACTCACTCACGTACGGTCGGCCAAGACAGTTGTGTACCAGTTGTTACGAATCGGTCGTCCGGATTTTATGTAAACACTTTTTTTAACTTATATTGTCTATTTTTAGTTTTCCTCTTTTTATGTGCATGTTTTGTTCTGTCTTTATTATTGTGTCATTGATCTTTCTGTCTTCTGCTGTTTGCTTTCTTGTCCTTGCTGTCTTCGCTTTTGTAAGTTTTATTCCTTTACTTTGAGCGCTGTTCTTTTTACCCCTATTTCCCCGTAGTTTTTAACACCAGTTTTGACGAAATTTCATGTGTCAGTATAGTCTAAGATCCCACCATACAACGACCTTCACCGAGCTGGTTATTGGATGAAAAGTATTTTCTATTCAATTAAATATGCTAATAAATATATTAAAAATGGGTTGCCTACAAAAAAAAAATCTACTCTGGCCTGAAATTTTCTAGATAACCCATTTGAAATATATTTATTGGCATATTTAATTGCATATAAAATACTTTTCATCCAATAACCAGCTCGGTGAAGGTCGTTGTATGGTGGGATCTTATACTAGTAAAATAGCGACAGGATATGACTTTTTAGTATAGTAGCTGTCCGAATATATTTGCATGGGAAAATCAACCCTATTGTTCTCAAACGCGCGAACGACTTTCAACCTTAGGGTGATAAACCACTTTCTTGGCCGACCTTACCTTGGGATGATTGATGTCTTCCACCGTCTACCCGGCACCAGTTACTTAGGTTATTCTTTGTTTCAGTATATCAGCGACAGAAGCGTTGATGTAGTGCTTAAATAGATATTGATGTTGCT
The DNA here is from genome assembly GCA_949315895.1 of Anania crocealis. Classification (NCBI taxonomy): domain Eukaryota; kingdom Metazoa; phylum Arthropoda; class Insecta; order Lepidoptera; family Crambidae; genus Anania; species Anania crocealis. The sequence continues at coordinate 9,730,592 of OX438856.1, forward strand.
CGCACGCGGTGGCGAGAGGAAACGGTTTGGAAGTGTGCGTTCGCGGCGCGCGCAGGCAGATTTTTAATTCACCTTAAGGCCCGGCAATCCGGGATTTATGGATCGATATCCATCGATCGCCTATTGTTGTCGCCAGCGCGCGACAGCACGGGCCTGATAAGCCGCCACGCTCACGTATTTTGTAGTTACATAGTAATTATGTATATCATTTAATGAAATCAAACTCAGCAAATTTGTCTATAAATATTCAGTAGCTTTAAACAAGCATAAAAAATTATTTAAAATATTCGTAGCTTAGTCGTCATATTGAAAAAACATTTCGAAAGGATTTGTCATTTTTTTCTATCGATACAAGTTAATTAAATCGTAACTGGTAACGAATGTTACTAGACTAGGTTCTCAACTAATATTATTATTTTATCTAGACTTTAAAACGGTGTTTTCTAGTTCTCAGATGGTTTAAAAACTTAAAAACGCTGCCTCCTAAGACTACGTCGCCTAACGTACCTAAGTTTTGGTCAAATTAATCAAACTCGTGGGTAGTTAGCGCCTTTATGGCTGCGATTGTATTAATGCATAGACCTATACAAAAGCATCGATAGTAACGGCTTGTGTAACGATTACGAAACAGTGATTAAAAAAAAATACTAATACGTATTTTTTGCTTTAATTCAAACATTACGTGGGCTACTAAATCATACTCTTTATCATGACAAATATCGCTGTTAACATACATTTTCGATTCAAACAATTCCATGTTTTCCGTTTAAAATTTTCGTTGAACCTTTTAACATTGCGTGAAACAACGCGATACCGCACAAATCATAATTTATACGTTTTCTATACAAAAGTCACAGCAATATCCGATCGCAGCGAATTATGGAAATGTTGTGTAGAATATTTATTGGATAGGAAACGCGATGTTGGTTTATCATAATAATATGCTTTGACATTCAAACACAATCAAAAAAGGTAAAGTGACTGATTTCGTTAACATAACATGATAAATTCACAGAAAACACAGTGGTGCAACTATGAAGAATAAGAAAATACATTTTTATAGTCATCATGGCAAATATTTCACATGTGAAAAGAACACTTGTTTGAAGAACTAGTTTAGTAAAAGTGATTCACGTCTTCTTAAAAGGAAGGATGTAAACCTTAGTTATATCTTAAAAGTACAAAACAAAAATGTACGTTAAAGAAATGATTCAATTTGTTCACTTTGAACCGAACTTAAGATCACACTGAGGTCTATCGAGTAAAATTGGTGATAAAATAAATTAAGGTGAACATCACATACCTAAATTTTCTGATCCAAAACTAAGTAACTAATTATTTGAAGCGCTTGTTTCGTGGAAGTAAAGAATAGCGAAGACACCCTGCGTGTGTGTTGGGTTTTTCTATATTATCTCGGGTCTGAACCCATGACAATACTGAAAAATGATATTTTTCTATAAGTAATGAACCGATCGGAAACTGAAGCCGGTGTAGTAACGTACGCTTCTCCATCGAGGAGGACTGGATGAGATTGACGCAGCGAGCCAGGAATGCTACTCAGAACTCTTACCCCCGTATTTATAAACAAGTAAAAGTAATTACTTGACTAAAAGTAATTACTTGAGAGACAATTTGTATGCCTTAATCTTGAAATTACTAGAAGTTATAAATACCAAGATATAGCATTCTCAGCCAAATAATATGACTATTAATGGCGACCAATTTCTTTCACTTAAGGACTAGGTATGAACACTTTAAGTTATGACTTTCTTAAGCAATAAGTAATTACTTCTTTATAAATACGGGAGTTAGACAGTACATTGAAAATTAAGATACGTGATACCTATACTTTTCAAAATCAGTTGCCTATGTTATTTTTAAAATCTTCTTACATCGAGGGCACTTTTTATATTAAATTCAAGGAAATGAGTTAAGCCAAATAAAGTACAATAGAAATGTTATAAAAACATCACATCTGATAGTATTTCTAACATAAATCGCGTTAGGCTTTCGATTTAAAAACATTCAATAATAATTTGACAGCCGATTAATCACGTGACACAAGTACCGGTATGATGTAATTTATATTGGTCGTCAAATTGTTATCAAATGGTTTTGAATCAAAATATTTGGCTCTGTTCCCGGTGTTTTTACACGTCCGGAAATATAGTCTTCACCCGCTTCAATGAATTATTTGCTGATGATCAAAAGAAAAGTATCGGCCTAAAATCATCCTACTACAGGGAAAAGGCCTCCATCATTGAATTCAAGTTACCACAGCAATGATGGGTAAAGGCATAATCACCACGCTTTCCAAAGCAATGTTCGATAATCCGATACTGTTGTTGCTCGACCCGAGAAGGACCACTAGTAGTTAAAAAATACAGGGCAAAGATCTCGGGAGGGTTATGAAGAAAAGAAACCACGTTGAAATTATATAATTTTGAAATATGGTTTAAATGCGATGTGTTGGTGATGCTTGCACGCTAAAAGAACAGCACCACTGTAGAGTAGAGCCTGGAAAAGACGGGCAGCAGTGTCTTATTTTAAGAGCCAAACTTCGATCGCCAATTTGCTTGACAAGCGTGGCCATTATGGCAAATCCTCCTTTTGGTGAGGCCTGTGTAAAACACCAAACCGCGTTAATTTTATATATTAAATAATCAATGTATTGTAATTGCACCCACACTCTGCGACCGTTTTTAATTAAAATAAATACTTTAGTCGCTCGCACTCAGTAAAACAACCAAATATACATGAAATGGTTACCATTTAAAAGCGCGTTTCATTTTCATCCCATTTCAGGCTCATCGGCAACACATTAACTGTAATTTAATTGCAAGTAATGTATAGCGTTATATTTAGCACTCTCAATTTAACTATAATTGGTTGTGTCTAAACGTTGTATTATATTCGAATTAAATCAAATAAATGAATGTGGACAACATCAGACACATTGTTCCGACCTCAATTTAAATTACTATTTAAAGCAATTATTTCTGTAGTTTTTTGTGGAAACAAGGAAGATACCACAAACACTCTAGTTCAAGATCAGAAGAATACAGTATACTTACTAATATTATAAATGTGAATGTTATTTTGTTTGTTACGCTTTCACGCGAAAACTACTAAACTGATTATCATGAAACTTTGTACACATATTCTTGGAGATATTCAAAGTAGCACATAGGCTATTTGTTATCTCAGCATCGTCGCGTTGCTGCGTTGGGCACAATTTTCGCACGCGCGATATAAAATGTAGTTCAAGCTGCGGGCAAAAAGCTAGTAGGCTATAATTTATCCCAAAACGTTACACGTGTATCATTAGGAACACGGCATAGCTCTTATTTTGCGAAATCTAGTGACACTGACGATTGTTTTTTTTTTTATAATCAAAAGGCTTGCTCTTGACTATATACTTAACTCTACGGTTAAGAAGAAGCTTAAGATGAAGCGAGTTTACCCAGAAAGTGGCACTGGTTCTCCCACACACCAGCGGAACACAGAAAAACTGTTTGGCGCTGGACTCCTGCAGGAGGGTGAAAGCATCCAAGCAGCCTCTTACGAAGCCTACCACCGCAGTAGGATCTGTTAGCCGTCATCATTGGTTAGAAAACCAAAGATGCCGTTGCCTAGGGTAGACCACTAGGAGGTAGATCCCACCACCCCAAAAATGATTGATGGTAGCGCCATATATTTTTTTAAGTAAACGATCGTATCTCTGAACCCAATACACAAGTCTAAGCAAACGAAGTCGCAGGCAAAATACAGTTTATTAAATAGTTATGCAAACTTAATGTCAATTGACTTTATAAAGATTTAGTATTATATAAGTTGTAACGTAACAACAATATGGGCAAACAAAACACGCAATTAACAATGCAATTAATTCCGAAACGTTAAATATAGAAGCGACAGCAGGAGGTTCGAAAAAAACCGAAATTAATTTTTTAAACTAATTTATTAATAATTAAATTACAACTAGTTACAAATTGACCCGATCGAGGTTGGATACGAAGTAGCGGCGATGATGATGATCTCGGGGTTGGTGGCGCGATGGCGTGGTCACGTTGAATTTGCACGAGAGTTGCATCAGCGATTTCGTCATCTTGCAATATTCGGTTGTGTCCTCCTTAGAGGTTTAGGAGTCAGCGATATTCGTATAAGTAGGTAGATTTACGTAATTCCTCCGCCCACAGATCAGCAACTATTTGAGAACTTTGAGAGGAAATGTTGCTGGTATGGTAATATGACTGCTTCCCGGTTTTCTTTCTCTTTCTATTACAGATTTATCCGGGCTCTCGTATTCGTGAGTTTCGGACTTCATATTTTCTTGATTACTGGTACGTTTGCAGGTAAGTATCTCGTAGCGTCGTAGCAAGACTACGAAGATGAGTACAGTTGCACTTAATAGTACGCAATAGAATGGTATGGTAGTGTGGTATAATATCTCGGCAGGCGGTGTGTCGATTTGTACAGGCGTTTGGAGCGCTATTTTATCTTGGATGCTGTGAAGGCTCTGCAGGTTGATTGAGTGCAAATCAATGCGGGATGAATCTGTGGCTTGCATTTCAATATTCGGTATCTTCATTATCTTAAGAGGTTGACCTTTTATCTCGTCACTATCGTTGATTATAGTGAATTCGGGTGTGCGTAGTTGGCGGGTGAGTGGGATAGTGACAAAGTAACTTCCTTGAAGCTGAGTGTAGTCTTCTCGGCCGCAGATAAGATGAATCTTCGTGGGATGTGGCAGCGAGATAACATAGTGTTGGTCGTCTAGCTTTTCCATTGCTTCTTTACTCAGAGTGATGTTTGTAAATTTGCAGGTCTTCTCCAGAGATTGTTGTGAGATGAGATGCTGGATACAGTCAGGTACGGTACGGATCTGATGGTTGATGTTTTCTTCACAGAGATAGCCGTGAGATAACTTCGGACATTCTGCCTCTATGTACACGAATGCATTCTCGTTGGTAGCAATGAAAGGATAAGTAGGTATGAGGGCTTGATGATATTTATTAGGTGCTATTGATAGTTTATATAGGTCATAGGATATTTTAGTCACAATCGGGAATTTGAATATTAAAACTATTTCTTTATCTATAAAGTAATAAGCGGGCTTTATAAGATCATAAAATTCCCGTAATTCTAAATCTAAGATGCTATCTCTACCGTATATATTTTTTAATCTAATTAACATGTTACTTAAGATGTTAATCTTTAGCATTGAATGGTGTGTGCTCGATGCACGAATAAATGCTAAAGTATTTTCTACTGTAATTAACTCACTTAATAAGTCATCTATATTTTCAGTAATTATAACTAGTAGCTGAGCAAACTTTGCAAATTTAGTTAAAGTCTCAGAATGCTGACTTTATTTATTCATTATAAAAATTAAAGTTCCGTTAATAATACGCTGATTTTTGACTAATTTAGAGAGAATACCAAAGTTTTTCGTCATCCAATCTTTACTGTAGCTTATCTGATTATTTAACTCAAATGAAATCTTATTCTCATTATTGTGAAGTGTTTTAATGGCATTATCATATTTAATCGCATCTGAATGATCTAAGTTACCCGATATACTTTTTATAACAGATCCTAATCCGTCTATAAGGCCTCGTTTAGTTCGGCTGGGCTCTAAGCTATGTAACTGTTCTAATACTATATTCAATTTAGAATTTAAATAATTAATCTGGAGTTCATATAAAGCATAAGTTTCGTTAGGAAGTCTAGTCTCGTAAGCTTGAATTTGATTCTGAAGTTGTAAGATTTTATCTTCGACATCATTTAACTGAATGCGTTGTAAAAAGGTGTGGTAGTGTGTTATGAGTCTAGTTGGTCCCAGTTTGAACGGTAAAAGTCCTGGTCCGTCATCCAATGTTTCAAGTCTTATCTCCTGGGCTGTTGTCGTCAGGATCAGTATCGGCAGAATTCTGCAGCAATTTAGCATGTTTAGGAATTCGTTTCAGTCTAGACTTAGCTACTGGTCCCCGTTTTTTGGAGGTATAAATGTGGATAGGTAAGTCGGTTAAAACTTTGTCCTGGGTAAATCTTGGGGCTACTTTCTGTCTACTGGCCTTAGGGTTTTTTATAAAAATTTGTTGCTCCGGAATATATTCTATTTCTGGTTCGCGGGATTTATTCCTACTCTCTATAAGGGCTGTTCTATCTGCTAAGGATGTGTCATTGATTAAATCATACACGGTTTTCATCTGTTCTTTATGATTGACAAGGTACTGCTGTAATAAGTGAGGAACTGGGTCTATATCAATAGGATCTCTAGGGTCAAAGTGTCCTGTGATTAAATCGAAGGGCTTACACTTATTAAAACTATGTATTGAACTATTGTAAGCTATGAGAGCATATGGCATAAGGTTTATTATGGGTTCGTCTTTTTTCTGTAGTTTTAATATGCGGAGATGTTCGAGCAAAGTCGAATGAAAACGCTCTATGTTTCCGTTATCATTTGGTGAGTGGGCTAGAACTCGGTGATGATTTATCTTATGTAATCGAACAAATTCGGCGAACAATTGATTAGTGAATTCAGTTCCGTTATCGGTAACTATTGTAAACGGAAGGCCATGATGAGAACTAAACTGTAATAAGGATTGGAGGATACTGACTGCTGTACCATCTTTCAGGTGATATGCTTGTCCGTATTTAGAGAAGACGTCTATAAATGTTAAGTATTTCTCATTCTGAACTGTGAATAAATCGAGGTGAACGGTTTCAAACGGTTTTGTTGCTGGCGGTACTACGTTAAATCTCTGTCGAATTGGATGTCTATCGTATTTCGCTTGTCCACATATGGAACATTCACCTATAAATTTAGATATCTGTTCCTTCATTTTAGGCCAAAAGTATCGTTTAGATAGTGCCAGATAACACTCATTAATACCTCTGTGGTTGGTTTTACCATCGTGGTAATCACGAATGATCTCTTGTTGCCTGAGATACTCTTTAACATTTTCTATTTCGGATTTAGAGAGTATGAGATTTATAGATGAGCTCTTAAATTTATCTTGAATGATTGGGATCACAGAGTACATGGCGAGAGGTGGGTTTATTAAAAGTGCAGTTTTAACTTTGGGATTCACATATTCTTTAATTGCGTTTATAATGTCGGATTCTAAATTCGATTCACTAATTTGCAACGAAATACGAGTATGGGTGTCAAATGGCTTTGTTATTACGGGCCGTCGTTTGACGTCACCTACAATAGTGATGTGCAATTGTCGATGGAATCTATTTATAGGTTCATCGGTAATGGGGACTTCGAGGATTGGGTGTTCATGGCTAGTGTGAGCGGTTAGAGTGTCGGAGTTAGATAGAGATGCTGGCTTCTCTGAGGGATTCGCGGTTATACTACTTATCTCTTCATTATTGATCTCGATTCTAGACAGGGCGTCGGCATTTGTGTTACTTTTGCCTTTCTTGTAAATAACAGTAAAGTCATATTCACTTAACTTTAACCTCCATCTAGTTAATCTCGAGTTAGGTTCTTTGAGATTCATTATCCACTGAAGTGGGCGGTGATCGGTAAGTATTTTAAACTTACGTCCAAACAGATACGGTCGGAAATACTTTGTGGCCCAAACTATGGCTAACAACTCTTTCTCAATGGTACTATAATTTATCTCACTATCGTTGAGAGTACGGGATGCGAATGAGATGGGTTTATCTGAACCTACTGGGCCTTGGGATAGGATGGCCCCAATAGCTAAATTTGATGCGTCTGTGGTCAAGATAAATTCACGAGTAAAGTCGGGGTATTGTAGTATAGGGTCGTTTGTCAAGAGTTTTTTACACTTTTCAAATGCTTGTACGTAGTTTGAGTCTAACGTTATCTTTTTACCTTTTTTTAAACATTGAGTGAGAGGTTTTGTGATATGAGCAAAATCGGGAATGAATTTACGATAGTATCCAATAAGACCTAAAAATTGTTTGATCTGTTTGGGAGTTTCTGGAATGGGATATTGCTCTATTGCAGAAATCTTATCTGGGTTCGGTTTGATGCCGTCTCTGGTGATGATATGACCAAGGTAACTTGTTTCTAACTTTAAGAATTCGGACTTATCCATCTGAATCTTAAAGTTGGATTCGCGTAACCGCTGGAGAACCTTTTCAAGGTTAATTATGGACTCCTGGAGCGAAGAACCAAACACGACTATATCGTCTAAATATACCAGGCAAATTTCGTTCTGTAGGCCTTTGAGGACGTTATCCATCACTCTTTGGAACGTAGAAGGTGAGTTCTTAAGACCCATAGGCATACGCAAGAATTCGTAATGCCCATGCTCCACATTGAAGGCTGTTTTGGGTATATCGCTCTCATTCATTTCCACTTGGTAAAATCCAGATGCTAAATCGAGTGTGGTGAAGTACATGCATTTGCCAAGCTTGTCAAGGACGTCAGTTATATTGGGGATTGGATATTTATCGTCTATTGTCTTGTCATTCAGTTTACGAAAGTCCACAACTATACGCCACTTCTTTTTACCAGAAGCATCAACCTTCTTGGGCACAACCCATATGGGTGAGCTCCAGGCTGACGTGGAAGGTCTAATTATTCCCTGGTCTAACATTTTATTTATCTGATCACGGACTTCCTGTCGATGTACATAAGGATAGCGATAACTTTTAGTATAAATCGGAACATCATCTGTCGTTTTAATACAGTGTTTAATTTGGTTTGTAAATGTTAGTGGTTCGCCTTCCAAATAAAATACGTCGGCATAACGCGAGCATAAAGTCTCTATATTAGCTCTTTCCTCGGCGTTCATATGATCTGTCCTAAGGCGCGAAATGACGGCGCGTGCGCGTGACGTAGGCACGGACTCAGTTCGCATGCACTCGATATTAAAAACTTGTGCCTGCGCTGGGTGGTCTAATGAGAATATTATATCGTTATTTGTAGGATTATAGACTTCTAAGATTCCGCGGCTATTTTTAACGGATGTAATGCAATCGGAAATGTGGCAATTACAGATAATTTGCTCTTCGACGAGGACGTCACCATCCGGGGCGTTAATTGGGATTCGAACTATTTTTGAAGAGTTTGCCGGGATAATGTCTTCATAGAGGTTGACGTTCAGCGAGTTGTACATCTTAATAGGATTGACAGCAAACTGGGTTGAGAGGGTCTGATCTTTAAGATCAATCTTCGCTTCCCATTTAGTGAGTAGATCTAGGCCTATAAGACCGTCGAAATAATTATGGAAACGGTACACAAATAATTTTATCTTATCTTGGGATTTTAGTTCGGGAAAGCACGGTAGTGTTATAGAGTAGTCATTACGGCTGGTTGCGTGAACGTTAGTCACTTCGAAAGGGTCGTAATCTAAAGGAAAGTTACAGAAATATTTCTCAACAGATTCGGGACTAATAAACGACTGATTTGCGCCGGTGTCTATTAATAACTTAAGCGGCGGGTTTAAAATTTGAATGTAAGGAAGTTGCCGTTGCGTTTGTATATTCAACTCTATTTTAACTTGTCTGACGGGCGGGCTATCTGAAAATCCTGTTCTGTGGAACTAGATGCTTGTGGCTCGTTACTTGACTCTACGTTATTGTGACCAGTGGGCTCGTAATACTGAACTCTATTGGCATAGTCATAGTCATAAGATGCGTCGTAATTATTGCAATCAGTTAAGTCATTATAATATTCTGTGTCGTAGTAGTAATCTGAGTAGTATGGATCATCGTATGCGCATTCATTTAAATTGACTTCGCGTGATTTGAAGTAATTATTTGGTGGGGGATTGCCGAATCTTTGCCAATCGTGTCCAAATGAAGTTGGTGGCAAAGGTCTGGGTGTGAATTGCTGTACTCCGCTCATAGGTTTAGGAGGCGGCTGGTACTGAGGCTGACGCCTAGGTGGTAACCTGAACATGTTACTTTGGGCATTATATTGCGGTGGTGGTGCACTAAACATTTGCTGTGTGCGGGTCATACGCGGCTGTTGAGACTGTGCGATACTAGGCGAGTTAAATTTAAAAGGTTGCGGTTGCACTGATAAGCGGAGCGGAGGCGGCGGCGGATTATATCTCGGCGCTGCCTGATTATTAAAATTAGATATACTATTAAAGTTATTAAATTTAGGCATTGAGGAGGCTATAGGTAAGGCAACTGGTGTGCGATGGGCTAGTTGGTGTCTAGGCATACTTTCGTTACGTTGCTGAAGATATTGAATATTTAATTCTTCTTGCACATACTCTAAAGCTTTTTCTATACTGTCTGGCCTCATAGACCTTATACGAGATCCAAGCGGTTCCTTTAAACCTCGTACAAAGGCTTGCATGGTCAACTTTTTATACAGAACCCTCTTAGCGTCTATAGTGGTTCCTAGTGTCTCATGTAATGTAACATAGGTCATTATCGTGCTAAAAAGAGTTTGACAATGGTCATAAAATTCTTGTGGGCTACTATTGCCTTGCATAGCTAGGGAGAGGTCGTTATAGAGTGCTGTCTCGTCCCGTTGATCAGCGAAGTTATGTACTAAGACATTTCTAATCCCTAACCAGTTATCTGGGATGCCATTTGAGTTAATAATGGTAGCGGCGGGTCCCGTGATTTTGTTCAGGATGCCGTTTAGGAGACACAAATTATTAAGTTGACTATTGGGATCATCTCGCAAATAGTCTGAACATAACCTATCACAAATATTAATAAATCTAGTTAAGACGTTGGGGTTCCCGTCAAAATCGGGAACAAGGCGTAAGGCCTTGTAAATACTATCGGGATCAATTTCCATTTCTTCTGATAAACTAAATAACCTATTTAAGTCTAGCAAATGTTCCCTGCGTTGCCTGCTAGATGCAGACCCACGGGATCCAGAATTTCTTGGATGAAAAATTGTGACTAAAATTAGGGACTAAAGATAGGATAGGATAGGAAACACGAGAATGATTCAAGTGCACTTACATGAACATATTTCGGCTTTTCTTGTGTATCGATGTCTGGATACCCTCTAGCTGGCTGGCTTCTGGTTCTGGATTCTCGAACGCGACTTGATAGCCACACGGGCGGCTCGTTATGACGGAAATCTTCGTGATGAAGCGCGAAACCGACCGCGAGAATCCTACCGACTGCGCCAAATATAGAAGCGACAGCAGGAGGTTCGAAAAAAACCGAAATTAATTTTTTAAACTAATTTATTAATAATTAAATTACAACTAGTTACAAATTGACCCGATCGAGGTTGGATACGAAGTAGCGGCGATGATGATGATCTCGGGGTTGGTGGCGCGATGGCGTGGTCACGTTGAATTTGCACGAGAGTTGCATCAGCGATTTCGTCATCTTGCAATATTCGGTTGTGTCCTCCTTAGAGGTTTAGGAGTCAGCGATATTCGTATAAGTAGGTAGATTTACGTAATTCGTTCCATGCACAAAGCAACAAACAACAGCGAATTTTGGTCTATATTCAAGTGTTTGCTTGCCTAAAGTTTTTTAAAATTATTTTCTAGGTTCATCAAATTTTCTGGTAACATACCTAATTTCAAACAAAGCACTAACTAAAAATTAAGCATACATCCCAAAATATTGGTCCTTTTTTAAAATGTACATTGCAGGTTGCAGATGACTGTGTATTTGTAGAAGACGGACGTATATTACATTTGCATCTGTTATCAATCGATCTTGCAGCGACCGAAGTGTTTGTAAAGTCTGTTTAAGACTTCCAAATCAGCCCCGGTGGCTCTGGAATTTCAATTCGCAAAGGAAATTGCAGAAATTGTATACGAATTCTAAGAAAACATTGTTTACGTTAAATAGGATTTAATACAAAGTTTGTCTAAACTTTGCACGGAAACGTAAATTCAATTAGGTATATGTAAATAAAAAAAATGGTGACAATACTGAAAGCCAAATGACGCTCATTGCTGGGCATAAGTTTCCTCCAAGGATATCCACGACGATCAGTTCCGCGCCATCTGCATCCTGGGAATCTTCTCCAGATACCGACAGATCAGTGTCCAGTAAATACATTTCCAAAACCTTCCGCCCCTATTAGTCAGTATTTGTTAGAAACTACGTAACGCGCGCTACTTGATACGAATTAGCAAGATAAACCGCTCAGATGGACCAGTAAAAGTTTTAGTTTACAAAAAGTTACTATCTGTCAAACAATCTTAAATTGACTTCTGTTACACATACGCACTCTTACTTTCAGTAATTTCAACGTAGCATTAGCATATGTATAGAAAAAGCTTGTATGCTAGTGGTCGCATTTAATATGTAGTTTGCGAGCGCTTTGCCAGACTAACACGCTGCACTATAATTTTACGCCCCTTTTTATCTCGGGTTCTATTTTGTGGAACCATATATTATTATGTTTTGTTCTATAATTTTGTTTTTGTCTATTTAATTAGTCAATTAAATATGTATTTTTCTTATGATTATTTATTTTATTATATTCAGGTTTAAGATATTTATTTTCTCACAAAGAATTAATAAATTCACTTACAGAGAAAACCTTAGATAAGAATAAGAATAAGAAGAAGAATAATTTATTAGCTTGGATGAGGTACACCAGGATAACAAAACATATTACATTAGAATCACTCATCCAGCCATATGAAGCGGCATGCAAAATATACATAATTACAATGTTTATTTATTTATTTAAGTGTTCGTAAGGTCTAGTGTGTGTACCTATGTGTGTGTGTTTTATAGCAATGAGTGATTGCTTATAAGCAATTAAAAAAAACTGATGTGTTTACCTACTTAATAAGGTTTTTAAAATTTTAATCAATTCAGAGTAGAAATCGTATATTGCACCCACCACTCAAAAGCATCTTAGCAACAAAAGTTTAGGACACAAACAAATATTTAAGCCAATCAATATAAGTTCATATTTTCCACTTACATATTGTAGCTAACCAATTATGATATAAATAACTTTGATGAGGGCAAAGGGAATTTTGTTAATTGCCTCACAATGTGGTCACTCAACTAATTGCTATTGATCCGTATCGGACGATACGCTAATAACTGTGATTTATCATATGACCGCTGCTTAGCCTTGCAAATCTGTTTCTCTGGAGAATTTCGATACATTCTATTAATTTCAGATGGTGAATATGCAACGGCTTTGTCATGATTAGTTTGATAAAGTGATCAATTTCAACAATACTTGGTGGAAGTGTACTAATAGTATCAAACTAGTGTTGTATAACAAGATCTTACTCGTAATACTAGAGTTTAAAAACTCTAGTATTAAGTATACTGATTTAAACTTTCATGGTCACTATCACTAGAGTTATTTAACGGGGTTTATACCATGTACCTTATTTATTATGAGTTTCCGATATTTCTAGTATTAAGATCTTGTTATACAACGCGTTGGTCAGGAGTATTCTTGAATATGGCAGTGTGGTATGGCGGCCCCATTACGCCTGTCACATACTACGGCTTGAGCGTGTGCAGAAAAGATTTCTTTGGCACTTAGCTTATACTGAGGGAAAAGCCAAGATATTAAAGACCTATGAGGGAGGATAGACTTAAATATTTCAAAATGACAACATTGGAGAAAAGACGGGATCTTTTAGACTTATTGTTTCTCTCAAAATTACTAATAAACAAAATTAATTGCCCTCAACTATTGACAATGTTTCACATGAAAGTTCCTCGTAGGATTCCTCGAAAACCGATTGCACCACTCTGCCCTCCGTTCTGTCTGTCGCACAGTAATGGGCTCCAATTCCGTCATTCCTCGACTCTCCATTATAGTAGCCTGATAGACATTTTTCATGACTCAGTTCATAAGATACGCAAAGTAGTTTTAAGTACCTATTAAGTAGCTGTAAATGTGATTCTAAAGCTTACTCAGCTTTTTTACTGTAAATGCATGTGGAGTCTACTTGTAATCAAATTATGTATTTAGCTATATACATTTTAACGAATTTTTATTTTTAAGGAAATTGTAATGCATAAATTGTAAGTGGACCTAATAAAAAAATAACTAGCAACATTAAAATTTATTCGGCAACGTCTGTTTTTTTTTACTTTACTTTACTTTAATTATGAAATTGATATCGAGTATCTGGAGATTATTCCTATAGTTGTCTAGGCACAGTCGGCTAACAATATGTAAGATGATATTTTTGCTAATTAATGACATAAAGTATCGGCCAATAATCGTCAAACTCCAGGGAAAAGGCATACATAATCAAATTCAACTTACCATACCAATGATCACACTCATAATCATCACTCCTCTTGCCAAATGCGGGTTGATGATCACAAACCCGAGCGATGTTTGGAAATTCGAAATTCTTTTTGCCCGACCCGGGGTTCAACCTCGACCCCGAGATCTTAGTTCTGTTGATCTCGATCAATTATGAACTTTTCGATGTACCAACTATTTTGTTAGGTACTATTAGGTACCCTTCAAAATCCAAAGCAGTGCTATTCTAAGATTATAGTTAAATAGAAAAAATACTATTACAATTTTAGTAAATATTAATATTAGGGGTTAAAATATGAAATTGCCGTTTTATTGTAATAGGTTCTTTGAATTGACATAAAATCTTCATGGTTTGAGGTTTTCGAATGAAACTTTTTTCACATGGTTTCTATGTTCTTCTTTTAAAAAATGTGAAACATTTGAATATCGACTTTCAATTGTTTTTGTTATTTAACTTAGACAAGAAAGATGGATACTGCGAAAATTCGAGTGATTTTTGAATACGAGTTCCGACGCGGAAGTAACGCGGCAGAAACAGCCCGCAATATCAATGTTGCATTTGGAGAGGGATCTGCTTATGAACGCACCGTGCGATTTTGGTTTAAACGCTTTCGTGATGGAAACTTCGACTTAAAGAACGAGCCACGAGGAAGACCGCCCACACAGGTGATTAACGATGAATTAAGAGTGATGGTGGAAGCCGATCCTTGTCAAACTACCGAGGAATTAGCGGCATGGTTTAACGTAACCTTACCCACAATATTGACTCATTTGCGTCAAATCAATAAAATAAAAAAATACGAAAAATGGGTGCCTCATGATTTGACTGATGTGCAGAAAGAAACGCGTGTTGAAACTTGTGTTGCCTTGTTGAATCGGTACATATTAAATCGAATTGTGACATGTGATGAAAAGTGGATTCTTTATGATAACCGTAAAAGAAAAATGCAATGGCTGACCCCAAGTCAAACGCCACAACAGTGTCCTAAAGCAAAACTTACCAATAAAAAGGTAATGGTAACTGTTTGGTGGTCTCAGCATGGTGTTATTCACTATAGTTTTCTCCGATCTGGTCAATCAATAACGGCAGATGTCTATTGTGCCGAACTCCGAACAATGTTGGCAAAACTAGCAGTAAAACAGCCCCGACTCATGAATCGATCTTCACCATTATTGCTCCATGACAACGCGAGACCTCATACAGCACGAGAAACCGTTTTGACCCTTCAGGAACTGCAATTAGAAACCATTCGACATCCTCCGTATTCGCCAGACCTTGCTTCAACGGACTACCATTTTTTTCGTAATTTGGACAATTATCTACGTGTCAAGAAGTTTTCTTCCCAGGAGGCAGTACAAAATGCTTTCACACAGTTTGTGCAGTCTAGATCCTCAGAGTTCTATCACAAAGGCATAAATGACCTTCCTATTAGATGGCAGCAATGTATAGATAATAATGGTAACTATTTTGATAAAATAAATTTGTTAAAAATTAAAAAATAAACAATTTTGATTTTCAGTACAAATCGGCAATTTCATACTTTAACCCCTATTATTTTTGGATAATTACATGTAAATGTTGGCAGCGGTTGGATAGGGAAAGCCCAGGACAGAGATTTGTGGCGTGTCTTATAGGAAGCTTACATCCAGCAGCGGACAATGACATGTTACTTTAAAAAATATCGACTACTTTATATGTGATTCGAATTCATATCATCATTTTCATCTTTACAAAGTTTCTGCCATAATCCAGACGGATATCGCAGTATAGGGCAGGTCGATTTTTATACACGCAAGTTTATTTGACAAACTAATTGTTGGTTTCTTAATATACGCGAACGCTGTACAATGAAATGACAGATTCATTTTTATTTTAACTTATTACATACTTTACTTAACACTAATCGGAACGTCGGGATTAATAAACATTTTATGTGACTCCAGCTAATAAACGCCTAAAACCTTAAACAGATCTTTCGTTTCAATCTACATTACTTTGGAAACGAAATTACCGCCTCATACTCATCCATATTTCTGTCTTTAATTTCTAAGTCTCGTGTATATTTAGTCGGTAAAGTTAACGGAGTATCAACGAACCTTTTGGATCTCATTAATTACTTCAACTTACATCCTCAATCTGGGCCAATTTAAATCTCAGGGCCGCTACTTCCCGAAAGTGCTATCACGCGAAAGTTAATGGAATTTACAAATCAAAAATCTGATTCGCTCGCTCAAAGGGACGAGAATTGTTTCACTCCAGACGAGATTTGATTTTGAACGGGGTATAGGGATGTACGATCTCCATTTCTTTGATTTATGGTAAGCCTTGTCGTAAGGTGTGTAACTTTGGTCTAGAAATTCACGGTAAACCTTGCCGTTAGATAATATGTAAATGTGTATGTATAGAATGGCCTAGTTTACTCGTTAGGATCGATTAACAAACGTTCTCCAAATACAATTAGAAAAGGAGGCACTCGGTGGAAGAGGTCGGTAGCAATTTTAGAAGCACTTGAATATCAGTCGTCAGAAGTAAATGTTAAAGTTAAAACTCAGAACTTTCTCTTCTTTCTTTTGATACCCCACTCGTTATGACTGCAAACTTTTGTTTTTCTAAGAACCTACCCCAATATTTTGTAGTAGCACTCGCCATGTAACTTTTTGTAAGCAAAAGGTAGCTTATATTACCCGGACTATAATATGGAATCGATTAATATCTTACAAAATCGGCTAAGTAGTTTAGAGCTGCAAATAGAGAACCCACCCACATACTTATTATACCTAGCTAAAATCATAATCCTTCCTGTGGCTTTGCCGTAGTCGGGTAAAAGGACGTCAATCTAAACTTCTCTATAAAACAAGTTGATAGTTTCTCATTATCATAACAACTCGGTACAGACAGGTTAAATAAAACTATATCAACCAAAAAATTAAGTAGAGTACCGTTAAATTATCTTCCTAATTTGGGTTGGTGCTTAATTGTCAGATTTTTTTAAACTGGCACTGACTCTAAATAGGAAGCTTATTTTATGCTGGTTTTAGCATATAAGTACAGCTATATCTTTAAATTTTTGGTAGAAACCCAATCTTATTTTCCTTTCCTTGGGTGATTTTTTTCAAATCAAATTTCAAAAAAGCAGCATAGGCTGAAGACGCCGTGAATAACCATTTTAACTCGCAACACAAAAAAATATTATTTTATGTTATGATGACACAATTGATCAATGTCACAAATGTATTCTAAAAAAATATCGTTGGTATTTTTTGGTTGATTACTTTTCAGCCTAACCCCGTATGTGAACGATCCTCAAATCGTCAAATACAAATCGTCGCATCCCTACGACCAAGAAGTAGACTAAAATGAAAACGCAATTTATCTTTCTTCAGTCGTCGAGTGGAAACACTCTGGATTATTTTTATGGAGCCCCAACACCTGTTCGGTATATTTGAATCGTGAATCATCTTCAGTTTTATGTCTATTTATTTTATTACTTTTTCTTCCGTTGGATGTTTTAGCTTAATCGGAAGAAGCGACGTTTACACATTCTTTTGTTCGAGAACAATGTGTTTTAGGACATCTTTTAGCGGTTTTATGAGGTAGGTAGTAAATATATTGTAGGTTACTTTTACAGAGTTACTGATAATTTGAAATTGTGATTATTTTCTACCTGTTAACAAGTAATGTGAACAGTAGCCTGCTTATCAGGTACTTTATTTCAAAGTTGCACCTATTTCAAAACACACGGGATACCTTAATTAGCACTTCATAAAGTGTGCAAATTTATAAGAAGCTATAAAATTATGTAATGTTCCTTATATTTGCCCTGGAGTATGTCTATCAACTCATTTCTAATAGGCTCCGGTAAGGCTATATGAAAAAAGTAACAGCCTATAATCATCTCACTGGAAGGAAAATGCCTCCATCATTGAATTCAAGTTACCACAGCAATAATGGGAACTGGCATAATGCTTGCCAAATGCGGGTTGGTGATCACAAACCCGAGCAACGTTCGAAAATTCGAAACTTTTTGTTGCCCGACCCGGGGATCCAACCTGGGACCCCTAGATCTTGGCCCGGTAATTAAACCACTAGACAACGGGGCGTTATTATAAGGCTACATGAATATGAATTTAATTATCATCTCCTCATTTTTTTATTTGTAAAGTTTATCCATTATCCAAAAAAAAATTAAATGCTATCAGTATAACTAAAAAATCCAGTTTATTTTTGCCATTTCTATTTTTTTTCATTGGCAAACTGCTGGACTTTAGCCTCCTCTAAGGATCTCCGCAACGATAGGTTAGGCGCCACCCGTATCCAGTAGCTTCACGCAATCTTCACTGGATCGTTAATATTGGGGCCTACCCACAGATCGTATTCCCTAAAATCGCTATTCTTGTTATGTGTCACGCCTACTGCTACTTTAGCTCAACAATCCTAAATTAAGGAAAACAAGGGCAGGAAACATCAAGCATCGCAAATTACAATGATACTCGTACAAAACAAAAAAACAGTTGTCTTTAAAAGAAATCAAACTGTCCTGTAAATGTCAACGCTTTGATATCATTATTTAAACAACTAAAAATCCATCATAGATTTGGAATTACTAGGTAAAAATTTTGCGACTGTGTCGAGCGGGTCGTCAATTTAATGCGTAATAATATTACCAGTTATACATATCTTTACTCTTACAGCTTTAATTACTAAGTTAATAGGCAATAAATATTAATTTACACACTAATATAGCCCAAAGGCAGATAATTACCTGTCGCAAATCTGTCTGAGCAACAGCTAGGGATAATAACTTATCTGTATCTAGATACACAATTAGCGAGCTAATTATGAGCCTCGTAAACTTTAATTATGTTTGATTGTATATAAAGGTCAACGTCGTAGTCTAGGTAGTTCAATAGGGACGTAGGTATCTTGCTCATGCCATCTGCATCTCATCACTGCTGGAGGAAGGCTTCTCCAAAATGAGAATTTTGCTACAATCGCCACAATTGGAAGGGGGATCAGCTAATAGTAGACAGAAAGTGTTACTGCCAGTTTTTTTCTAGGAGTACCTACCTACTAGTAACTTTAGGCACTCTTTACGACACCCACAGGAAGTAAAGATGGGGCATTTTACAAGTCCAAAAGCATTTAATGTGTATCGTTTGTTTTTATAACGTGCAACAGTACCTCATCTAGTGCCGAAAAAATATTTTTATCCGTAAGTTAAAATGTTGAATAATAGAGCCACTCAATAAAATGGTCTTATCCTGATTTTACTTTGCGGTAGAAATATTTCGCGATTTCAAGATTCTTCTGAGATAAAAGTTAGATTTGGTCCAAAATTCATTTGAACGAATCAAAGGCTTAATTCTCAAAGATACTTTTTGTATTATTATAAATTAGAAATAAGAGATTAAGTTTTGTAACTTCCACCTTAACTTAACCAGTAGATTAGACATTTCATAGTACATTTAGCAGCTTTCAAATATTTCCGATACCAAAAATATTGTTTTAAGATCAGCCAACAAGATGGGATCTGTTTAGTATCATAATAATATGAACTAACTTTTTATTGAGTATTTTCATTTTACTTCTCATATTTTATATATGTCATAAAATTAAAATGAACAATCTCAGGTAAAAAAATTGTTTTTAGTTATAGCCAAAAATCGCTGTAGCATCTGAAATATGTTTATAGTTTCTTATGTTTTAGTTATTTCAAGCTCGCCGTCTACAAAGAAGGCATATTAATGGCATCGACTAAAGAAATACGATAAAAAGAACAATGACAGTGACAGTACATGTAATTTAAGGTAATAGTTTCGTATTAGATTCGTCTGGATACGATTGACGAGTGGAACAGGAGGTACCAGATGGGAGAGACAGGGTCCACGACCAAGATGTTCTTTCCTGACCTGCATAATTATAGTCGTTTAAGCACCAAATTTCAAATTTATTTTGATAAAATACTGTTTTGGCATTCATAATCATTTGGCAAAAAAGGACTCTGCAGAGTAGCAGAGGACTAATCTGAATAGAAAAAAAAAGTTAATAGTTCAAATAAGTAATCTACGAGATGACATCAATGAATTAGAATTCGATTAAACTTGTTTTGAAAAGGCGTAGTTAACCCTCAGCATCTTACTGTATGCCTACACTTCAATGTCACACAACAGCCAACGTGAAGGCGGGACTATAAGGAAAACATCTCAAGGAAACTTGCCCACGTCAAGAAGAATAAGGGCCAATGAGAGGAATAAGGAAAGCACTCCCATAATTCTGCCACAAACAGATCAGTGTGATTTATTTATTGCTTGACATGGATTCATAGGGTATTATGGTATGCGCCGTAAATAGTCCGACATTGTTAGGTCGACTTTTAAATTGTTTTTTTCTAGTACGTTCAAAGTAGGAGTATCACATATAGGCTTTTTCAAGGATATAACTGACTTCTCAATCGTTTTTGTTTTGCATTCTGTCTACTCCATTTCTCTATTTTCTGAATGTATCTAACTTTTTAACTGAATTCAAATGAACAACTACCTAAGTTCCACCGTACGTATTTTTCATCGATTTCTTTGTCAATGTGGAAGAATTTTCCTAATTGTTTTTTAAATAAATTATTCATTTCTGTTTTATACCAATAGAATTGGCTAACTGGGGTCAAACTAAATAAATAAAAATATGATTATAGGATCAATAAGCACTTATCACGTTCTGATTGTTTCATTAGTATTTTTACCTAAAGGGTTCTTTAACGTGCATATTCTATTTCAATTAGAGCTGGTTAACATAAACAATGATTATTACGAGCATAAATGCGCAATTCATACAGATTAAAGCTTTTATGGTCACAAGGTAAAAACCTCGTAACAACTATGATGACCAGCCTATAAGGGTCTCCAGCTGGACATGAGCCCCTCCGAGGCCACCCTAAAACAAGGATTTCGCCATCGCCACGAATGGCAGGTGGGTTATCGGTCGCAGTTTGGCCAAGTAGAGAAAAGACGCTGCTGCTAGTCTTACTTTCGCAGCATTCCTTTAGTCACCACTTACGACACTTATAGGGAGGTAAGTAAGTGCTCTAAAAAGTTAGTTGTGTTGGTTATACTGCATGATGTCCTATTAAGTAATTAAAGACTACGTCGAAAGCGACTCCTGTCGACCATTAACCATACCAATTGTCGCGGTTTTGACAAAATTCTTCATTTTACTCGTAAGTGCAATATATTTGTGTAAGAAGGTAAGTAAGTTACAGCCTATAATTATCCCACTGCAGCAGAAAAGGCATCCATAATTGAATTCAAGTTACCACAGCAATGATAATGACTGGCATAATCACCACAAAAACAAACCCGAGCAATGTTCGAAAATTCGAAACTTTTTGTTGACCGACCCGGGGATCGAACCTGGACTCCGGGATCTGGTAAACCACTAGACGTTTGAATTTGTGTGGGTTGGTTATAATAACAGTATTACATTCCAAACATAAAAAAACTCTAAATTTAGTATGACCTCTACAAATCAATGGAAATCTAGAACCAATATTATATTGCAATGTTATCTTTGCCTTCATCAGCTCGATTCCGGCAATGATCAGCAAATTCAGCTAAAGGTTTCAACAACAACACGAATTACAATTGTAAATTTTGAATATATTCATAACCTATTTTGCCGGTCCCGTGGCCCTATTCTAGTACGTTTTGTTCAAGTGCGAGTGATATGATAGTTACTTTGTGTTATCAATAAAATAAATTAATAAAATTATAAGAAAGATAAATAAATAAAATTTTACAAAAAAATACGAGGAGATTCTGAATTTGACGCGAATAGTTTTTACCAGGTAGATAAAGAAGATAGATAAAACGCATACTTTTTACCAGTTAGGCCGATTTCGATGGTTCGTGTTGTAAGATAGGACAGTTCTAATTTGATTTTATCAAATGGGACCAAATTTAATAAAAAATTTTTTTACAAAACATTCATGTAACGAAAACGTGTAATAGGCCACGTGCAAACGTGCAGTGTATATTTGTTATACACTCAAAGACGATGCCCAACAAGAATTCTTAGAGACTCATTTATGCACCCACTCTGGGACTTAGTGCCTAATTTCACATTTTTTGTGAGAAATATTTAATAAATGTATTGAAAAAAAAACTGTTTTCCTATCCACATCAAGAGTGAAAAGGGTAATCATAGTCATAAGCAGACCTTCTCTTGAATTATCTTCATTGGTAAATACGTGCAAAGCCGAGTCGGACAGTTGGTAATTGACATTATTACTTCTAATGTGCACTTCTTGAAGAGATCTATAAAAAAATTACGGTGTTGAATCGTGTTGGAATCAGAATAAGCCCTTCGATTCTCGGCCCATAACTTACACATACAGCGTGGAGCACCAAGATAGGCAAGACGCCATGACTAATCGCTACGTCCAGATATCTTCATCCATCACGGAACATGATATGTCATGTTCCGAACCCCAGTATGTGATTGAACGCGTATGAATCTTTGATTATAGCAGCCCCAAATATTTCCGTGTAAAAGTAACTTACTTTGGATTTGTACAATCGTTTTCTTTGTGACTAACGTTCGCCACTGGAAATTGGCTTTTAACCAGCTAGTAAAATAAATATCAATTTAATATTTGCAATCGCTATCTTTGTATACCAAATAGTGAATATTTTGGTATGCTTTACAAACTTCCATAATTTAACGCTTTTGACGACTTCTGATACGGATACAATCTTTAAATACTAGCTAAAAAAGAAAGTATTAAAATTTGTCTCGGGTCTCACACTATCTTCATACTAAATTTTAACTCAATTGGTTGAGAAATTATACATTCACCATACAAACTTTCACCTCACTTGTCTTCTCTAAGGAATTCCTAGAACAATACCTATTTCTTGCTACAGTATCAAAAGGATACAAAAAAGCTTATGTACTCTCTCAAGGTCTCATAGATCTTTGTACTAAATTTTATTAAAATAATACAGTTCTGTAGTTTAGGCGTGCAAGCGTTACAGACAAACAGACACAATTACATCCGCATTAATAATAATATTATTAGTAATGAAGTAAGGATTTTCTCATGTATTTAAGACTGTGTACCAGATCTTAAGCGTTCGTGGTCAGCTTAGTCCCGTATTATTTTATACATATCCTATTTCCAACTAACTGTACCAGTCTAAACGCTAACAACCCCTTTGAGATTATGATACTCTTCAGCATGTTTTCAAACGTAAGTTGTTGCTTGTTTGAACCTCTAAATATGAGGTTTATATTCATTACAAGTTTCGGAACAAAGGTACATTGTAGGTGTGTCAAAATTGAAGCAATTACTCAACAATTGAATTTAACTTGTGATCTGTGGGTCAACCGAATGCACGTTAAGATTTTTTAGATGAAACTTTTTCTTGCTTAGTAATTATAGCTTAGGATGTCTTTGACTGTAGCAAAACTAATAAAGAGTGATAGCACACCAATGGCAAGTGTGTTTGGAAACTATTTTTCTAATGTGGACAACATATAAATTTTTCTGATACGTCATAAAGTAAGCAATAGATGTAAAGATTTTAAAAAAAATATGTGGACGTCACTATTTGGACCACCCTGTATATTTTTTCTACAAAGATCCGCCTGGGGATTAAGCCCGGATCCACGGAGCTTTGAACGGAAGCAAAACATTGTTAGCAGGTTCTACCATTCCACAATGCATGTTGTTGGAAATAACAAATTATAGATATTTCAATTTTAATTTAATAACTTCATTGTTCTTCAGAGTTTAAAGTATCTTTACTATGCAGATATAAAAATATAATATAGCCATCTCCTCTATCCGTGTGTTTTGTCGGACAGGGTGTATCCCGGTGTTTTGCGTCTTTTTTTCTTTTTGTTTCTTGTATCTTATTCTGTATTTTTTTCTTGTCTTTATTTCACAAAATCAATTACAATCAAACCTGTCTCTAAGTTCGGCAAACACAAGATATCAATTTTAGAATACTGTTAAAAGCCAAAATTGTTTACTAAGCGTTCCAAAAAGTATAATATATAGGAAACCGCAAATTTCTTCCAGAATGTGTTTGCTTTTCTTAAAGAAAAATAATGATCGATGGCACGGTGATGGTGAGCCGTAGACAAAGAAGATTCTGCAACAAAAAGGTACGAATAAAGTACCAAATTTGAGTCACTGGCATATATCTTGTAAGTAATATTGTATTGACATTAAACATATGCCTTAAACAAACCAAAAAAAACTTCCTATTCTTGGTGGCTGTTTACCCAATTTTTCTACTTTTAGCGCCGGGGCTTTAATGGAAATGGAGCCAACTTTGAGCTATTCGAGCAAAAAAAGAATCCAAATCGGTTAACTCCCGAAAAAGTTATGCATGGTCAAAGGTATAAAACGTATGAAACAAAATCATATTCGCGTCAAATGGAGAGCGATATATTTTATTTTCGCCATCAAAAGCAAGCAACGTCACATCATCTAACATTAGAAAAACGGGCACTCCCAAAAACGTCATTAAAATAACTATGTAAATCATAACTGCGTTTTAAGCGAGCGTGAGGCCTCAGCCTTACACATCCATTGGGGCGTCGAGGACGGCTCCTTAGAATTAATGATTGATGAACGCGCAATGTATCACTATACCGTCTTTTTACCTGTTTTACAGATTTAATGTTTTTCATGAGCACTGAGAACATTGTTTAAGGCGACAACTCGAGCGATAAATATCTTTCGTTTACGGGTTTCCAAACTCTGCACAAGAAACAAAAACACAGCACACATTTTTTTTGACGACCTCCATGGCGGAGTGGCGTACACACCGGTTTTCAAGGTGTCGCCTGCTCCGAGGTCCCGGGTTCGATTCCCGGACGGGTCAATGTAGAAAAAATGCGTTTTTCTACATTTTCTCGGGTCTGGGTGTTTGTGGTACCTTCGTTGTTACTGGTTTCCAAAATACGAATGCTTTAAATAGTTATTCAAATTGGGATCAGGACAATGTATGTGATGTTGTCCACATTTATTTATTTATTATTATATATTTTAATTTTTTAAAGTGCTCCTACCCAGACATTTTGTGTTTGGACGACTTTGTTGAAGGCTATATGCTGTGAGCAGCTAGCGTCCGACTACCGAGAGATTAAAAAAAAAACAATTGTATAAGATGACACAACTTTTTTTATGTTTTATTTTAAGCCAATAAAATAGTAAAGCTAATTTAAAAAATACAATTCATGATAATTTTTGTTAAAATTTTGTTAAAATTGAATAAACATTTTGACTGCCTTTTGACTCGATCCCTTTAAACAATATAATAAAAGAAAGGTCTTTTAGATTTTAATTATTATATAGTTTTGTTTTGTAAAATTACGAGGTCTCCTCATACAGTCATTCAACTACTTTATGAAAAAATGTGAACAAGTTTTCTATTTTAGCATTGACATTAGGTAGCCCTAAAAATATATTTTAAATACTGCTTTGAAAAGTCTCTGCACTGTTTCCAGGTAAGGAAATCCCACGAGGTGGCGATATAGTCTCTAGCAGGGTTTCAATCTGATTACTGAGGCCCAACTTTGCAACGGATGCCCGTATCTACGAAAATCATTGTCTCTTTCACATACTCTAAGATATTGGCGTGAGTAAAAGAGTGAGTTGTTACATATATTGTTTCATAGAGTAAGGCTCCTGATACTGGAAATATCTGGTACCGTATACGGTTTATATTCGGATTAAGTTCGCATGAAATTTGGTTCATATTTCTGTCTGCACTTGCTAAAATATCATATAAAGTGCTGGTATATAGTTGGTAGACTTGTGTTTACACTTGCGTCATAGCAGTGAAACTTAAAGACAGGATCCGTTAGAGATACTTTACTGTTGCGTTTATTGAAATGTTTGTACATGGTGCAAGGAAAAATAATATTGGTAAGATAATGCAATGGAACAAATAATTCTTACAATCTAATCTAAACCATACACTTATTATTGTAAATAGGAAAGTGTGTCCGTGTTTTCCTCATTGCCTGAAAGGCTTCGTAGACAACTTGCAGCGCGGCGGGTATAGGCACACTTCAGTTCACCATTTATTAAATTCACTAAGAAGTAAAAAAAAGAAAAATTTATACTTAAGAAATTACAAATCAGTAACGATGCTGCCCATCACTGGTGTATCACATTTAGCTGTGTCATTTATAGGCAAGGGTGTACTGCCGTTTGTCGTCAAGTGCATTTTGTTGGTCAGCAGGATGTACCACAAGTAAGAAAGGTTAAATTGGGGCACTAAAGTGGTGAGAGCAACCTCAAACCTCTTTGTATTGGGAGACACATATATCCAGCAGCAGACTGCTGAAGGTTAATGATAAAGTAGATATTTCAAAGTGCATTTCAAGTCCATTTCTGCCACTAACCAATTAATTTTAACTAGCATTTTAATCAACCGGGTTGTTGTGTAAACGTCACAAAAGTATTCAGTGCCAGCTAAATGATTTCCGTTAAAAATTCACAGCGCGCACGGAAACCAGATCATTATTTTTATATTACACGTTTTAATAATAAAATATGAACATGAATATAATCAACGTGCCACGTTTTCCCGGTTCGCGGTAATCCGCGAATTACATGGTAATAAGCGGTAGCGAGCGCGATTTATAAATAATTACCCAGTAAAAGCAAGTGGTGCCTGTTGGTGTTTAGTTTTAAATTCATCAAATTAGCATCAAAACGTATCTATATTTTTTTAAGTCGAATAGGTAGATTGTTTATGCAATTTATTTTAGAGCGTTAACGTCGCCTAGATTTGGGTCTACTTTATCGCAGAACTTTTAATGTCATAATTTTACTAAGCATAACAGCGGAAAGCATACTCTTCATTTTGAAGAAATCATTTAGCTTACACATTATAATTCAAAACCCATAATTTTGCATGTCAGAATCATCTTTAGAAATGCATTCAATTACGGATTTTTTTACAGCTTATGTACCACAATCAAAACAAATGTAACGACACTTCATATGTTAAAATACACTATACTGTAGGGCAAACCATAGTACATTCATACATACAAATAAAATTAAATGTGCGTGTGCGTGTGTGCGTTATATTTGTAAGCAGTGTCTTATCTGATTTTTTCTGTAACATAATGTTGAAATCTTGAAGATTATAATCAAGATTCTCTTTCTCTTTCTCTCTTTCTAAAAGCGATCAACAATATCGCTATCACACGCATAAGTAGCATACCCCGTATCGCACAGTGTCAGTGTGTTGCGTCGCTGGTCGGATTTAAATCTGATTACTGATACGGTTCAAAATGTCAGTCGTATACGATGCGGGTAGATGTTGAATTTATACGATATTTTATTCCAGTGTTGTACCTTGTTTGAACAATCGTGATAAGGACTTTGATGTGAAAACGCTTTGAAGTATAGCGATACCATAATTTGAGCTTTCAGTTCACATACGGAAGTGTTAGCGTGTTTGCGGTGACAATAAGGTTATATTGATATAAATATTTAATTCGTACAATTTTTGTCGTAAAATACGCATAACATAGAATAACGTAGATTTGAGTCAATTGCATGATGTTAAATAAGGACTAAATACACAAATCGTGAAAAGATAACGTCCTCACTAAACATTTGGGTGTACTTTTACCTTGATTGTATTTTTTTTAGGGTTCCCAAAGGGTAAAAATGGGACCCTATTACTAAGACTTCGCTGTCTGTCCGTCTGTCCGTCGCTCTGTCACCAGGCTGTATCTCAAGAGCTGCGATAGCTAGACAGTTGAAATTTTCACAAATTATGTATTTCTGTTACCGCAATAACAACAAATACTAAAAACGAAATAAAATAAATATTTAAGGGGGGCATACAAAAAACGCCTTTTTTGCCTATTTTTGCTCGATATCAATAAATGGTAACAGGTAGGCACTACATTAACTAAATTAATGTAGATACCTACTGTTGTTTACGTAGTTAATAGTACGGAACCCTTCGTGCGCGAGTCCGACTCGCACTTGGCCGATTTTTAAAGACATGTGCGTAAGGTTTATACTATTATGCTTCTTGTTAAATGTTTAACATTGGTGCCTATTTGTATCTCATTAGCTACATGAGATGTTGTTTACTTTATTAAATGCTCTACTTCCAATATGGCCTCCATATATTTACTTTACTCATATAAGTAGATCGTGAGCACATATCAGAAAATTATATACGATTAGACATAAGAGTTCTACGGAAGATTTCCTTTTCCGAAGAATTTGATCAAAGCATTAATATCCGCCATATTGTGAGCGTTTGTGAGTTCAAGGCATTCCTGACAATACTTATGCGATTGAGCAATGTCGTCGTGTCATTTTAAAATAGAAATACCTTAAGGTGCCTAAATCTTTAATGGCATTCTTATTTATTCTGAAATACTTTATTTGATATTTTAGCAACTTAATTGCACTTATAATATCAGTATATAAACTTGAAAAATTTTGTCTCAGGCGGGACTCGAACCCGCATCTACTCGCAGAAATTTTTCAAGTTTATATACTGATATTCTGAAATACTTTCTTCCTATCCTTTAGTACTATATTAATATTATAAACGCGAAAGTATGTATATGTATGGATTGTTACTCTTACACGCCTAAACGACTCAAAGGATCTGAATGAAATTTGGCACGGTATTAGTTTATTGGGTTAAATAACAATATATAGGCATTTTTTCTTTCGGGAAAAGGTGCGGTTTCCGTGGGATAGTTTTATTACATAGTTTTAATTTAACGGATCTATACAATGTTTTTCTTTTGATATCCAATAACTCTAGGGTACTAAACAGACCATGGTAAAGAATTAAATTGCATATGAATTATTTTTCAATTATATATATATATTTTTAATTTTTTCATACAAAATAAACCTTGTTATGAATGAACTTTTAAAGATAAAGATAATGAATGAATCAACACTAAGGATTCGCCATACTGGTTACATTTTTTTAACAAATTTAACTACAATTCAGTGAGTTTTCAATTTAATTAAAATTAAGTTGAAAACTCACTTGTTAAATAACTTAACGATGTTGTAGACTGACATGAAATTCGATACAAATCTCATTGGTTTTAATGAATATCATATGAAAGAACAATTTCTTTGTAAACTTTTTATTTGTTAAAAAAAAAGAAAAATTGATGTTATATTTGAAACTATTGATTTTTGAACCACAAATGTTCTAGGGCGTTTTATATTATTTTTACCTATAGAACATAACCTTAAAATTATGGGATATCAAAAGGAACACGTTGTATAAAACATGGTACGGTGTTATGTAGTTTTGCTCGTATAACATATACTACTTTTTATACTGGGAAAAGGTATAATACAGTTCCGGTGGTGAAATATTAATACATAGTTTTGAATACAAAATTCCACGCGATCGAAGTCACGGGCAACAGCCTGTACAAAATATAATTTATTCATACTATCAAAGTAAAACTGTATTTAATGTGCATTCCTTATTATGCGTTATTACATTTTTACTCTTTGTTACAATAACAACACGCAACTGCTGTTTCGTACTAAGGTTTTATGACGATGCAAACGGCGTCGTCTTTCGATTAGCTATGAATAGGAGCTCAGGCTTTTGCCTGGCTTTGTATCTTCCTCACATGCCACAACCAGATAACAGTGTAACATTATTAATTTGCACGGCGAGCTAGAGTCAGAGCTTATGTATATTTACCTAATGTTGTTTTTCTAGCACACCTTGGAACAGAGACAAGGTGGGCTAGACTAACATGCAAATGTTTGTTTAAGTTTTTAAGGGAGATTCTAAAGATAAATTATTGTTGTAACTAATATTTAACTACCATTGTGTAACTGATAACTTCAAATAAACTTTGTAATCAATAAAAGGTACTTGTTTAATTTAATTTTATACCTATTTATACATTTACTTTAGCACGGCAAGTAGGTCTCCCCAGCCGGGTTACAGTTTGCAATATTGAATTAAGCAGCACTTTTTATTATAAAACTTAAACAGTTTAAAAAATAGAACAAACCTGTAGACGGATATCCTCGTAAGCTCCAAAGAGTGGTTTGGCGTGTATGGACCCCCCAATCCTCTTTGCCTAACGGGATTTTCTGAAGGAATCTCCTAAAGAAGACGAATAGCAACGTTTTTTCTTACCCGCCGGTTAAATGTGGTGATTTTGTTAAAAAAAATCCTTTTAATTATCTAAAGCCTAGACCATTTCTTACCTTAAAGACGATGTAAACATTGAAAGGGAGTGTAGGGCATTGGCTGTCTGCGGTAGCATGCGGATGGCAGATTTTCTCGTTGAACTGTTAAAGTCAAGATCACGCTATTAAAAGCATACCATTGTTAGAGTTTTTACTTGGAGAGTCTCGGGATCTGCCACACTCAAAGATCTCTAGATGACTTACGTATCCACTACAATAAAATATTCAGAATGTTGTTGCTACTTACAAGCTAGTGCAGCGCATCGGGGAATGGGGATGTTTGCGCGACATCATAAAGATAGCTTCACGCCATCAACACGCATTTTGCTTTATCAACGATGTTAGTTTTCAGTTATTCGAATCGTCATTCGAATAACCAAAAACTAACATCTTTGATAAAGTAAAATGCGTGTTAGTTGCAGATATAATTAAATGATAATGCACTTCTTAATTGATCACTTTCCGTATCTTTCCCCGCATAGTATTTTGATGAGATTATGTTTGATTATATCTGATTTGATTTGATTTTACTTAGGTCTATGTCTGGCTGTAAATGAGTGCTCTCAGATACACTCTCTAATACACACGTTTTTATTGGTGTCTTTTTACCTCTTCCCAGACAATACATATACTGCCCAATGTAGTATTCTGACTACAACAGACATATCATTTCCTGAGGCAGGTGTATTTTCTTTAAAAATATAAAGACTGTGCGTTGCATTATAGCGGGAATTCCGCTCTTTCTATTATGTTTGCATCAAATAAAATGCAGAGATGAAACGACTTGGAAAATCCTTTTCCCATTTCTTTGCATTCAATTTCAAACCAAACCTCAAATACATATAATGACCCGGCTAGCATAGTATGAAGGTGATATCAGTAAAATCAGTAAAATCAGTTTTATTCCTTCAAATAGGCCCCAGGGGCCTAATTTTGAGTATCTCTATGAAAAGAAATACATACAAGTTCAAATCAGATCAAATCAGTTTTATTTCTGCAAATAGGCCCCAGGAGGCGCTTTTACACGTCCCAATATTTAAACCTACCACTGCATCGGGACAAATGTGGGCTAGTGCCGAGATGAAGCAGCGCAAGAAACTCGGTCACTATTGTTAGCCTCTTTTTAAATAAATATGTTGACATAAGATATATGCTAGTGCGAGCTGGGACAATATAAAGCCACACGTTCCTATAATATATATGATCATTAATAGTATAAATAGCCCTTTTTCATTAAAATAACTTTGATACATGATTTTAGTTTATGTACTGGATGTTTAGCAATTGACAGTGGTAATTTATTGAAAATACGAATACAATTTCCCATGAACGAATTACCACTTTTCGCAGTCTGAATCCTGGAACGGCAAGTTTATCTTTATTTTGGGTATTGAAATTGTGTACGTCACTATTTTTGACAAATAACTCTAGGTTCTTACGGACGTACATAATGTTTTCGAAAATGTATTGAGATGCAACTGTAAGTATGTTAATATCTATCTGTATGTTTTCGCACTATAAAAATAGACTCAACATCTGCCGCTGAGCCCCATAACAGAATTCCGTATGACAATTTACTGTGAAAGTAGCTAAAATATACTAATCTTGCCGTTCCAACATCAGTCAATTGTCTTATCTTTCGCACAGCATAAGCAGCAGAACTAAGTCTTCTAGACAGAGACATAATATGAGCACCCCATTGCAGTCGAAAGTCAATTATACCTAAAATGGTAAAGGAGTTTACAAAACAATGCAATAATTTAGAGAGGGTATTAAAATATCAGTATATAAACTTGAAAAATTATGTCTCAGGCGGGACTCGAACCCGCATCTCGCACATTCGAGACCCGCCTGAGACATAATTTTTTAAGTTTATATACTGATATTATAATTGCAATTCAGTTGCTAAAATATGAAATAAAGTATAGAGAGGGTATTGTTAACATCGTCAAATGAACGTTTGCCCCTCTTAGTTTTAAAAATCTTTGATGTGTCATTTGTAAACAATACCATCTCACAAAGATTATGTAAATAACAGGGAAGGTCGTTTATATAAATTAAAAATAGCAGGGGTCCTAACACTGATCCCTGAGGGATATCCATGATAAGGGCCGACCCCGAAGACTCAGTTCCATCAATGCAAACTTTTTGTGTTCTACCTGTGAGATAAGAGTTAATCAAATCTAAGGAATTATTCGAAGCACCATAATGTCTAAGTTTTTTAATTAAAATTTTATGGTCTACACAATTAAATGACTTTGACAGGTCACAAAAAACACCTACAGCATTTAACCTACTCTCCCAAGCATCAAACACGTGTTTTAGAAGTGCTACTCCCGCATCAGTGGTATTTCTACCTTTCCTGAATCCATATTGATTGTGATGTAATAATTTATTCAAACTAAAGTGCGATAAAAGTTGGCTAAAAATAATTTTACTTAGTACTGGCTAGACAGATATTGGTCGAAAATTAGCGGGATCACATTTCTCGCCAGATTTAAATAATGGAATGATTTTGCTAAACTTCATTAAAGTTGGAAACTGTCTATCATCAACACATTTGTTGAAAATTATTGCGAGATGAGGGGCTATTGAATTTATAATTGTATTGATAATATGGACGGGAATTCCCCAAAGATCTTCAGTTCTTTTCATATTCAATTCTCTAAAAGTTTTTATAATTAAATCAGGGTTTTTAAGTCTAAAATTAAATGAAGATTTGCACTCATCGTCAACCGACTTGAGAAGAGATTAAGCTAGATCAGCGGAAGAAGCAAGCCCTTTAGTAGTGGAGGAAGCTATATTTGAAAAAAAAAACTCAAATGTATTTGCAACGTCTGTGCTCGTGTTTATTAACTTATCCCCCAATTTGAGAGAGTAAGTAGGATTGCTTGGTTTTATTCTACATGTTTCTTTATTTATAATATTCCGAGTAGTTTTCGCTTTATTTTTGGAAGCTGAAATTAAATTATGAAGATAAATTGACTTTGCTTTGGCACATACTATTTTAAATAATTTGGAGTATTTTTTAACATGGTCTATAATGTGGTGTGGTTTTGAGATTCAGCCATTAGGCTATACAAATCATATAATGTTTTCCTGCTTTTGTAAATACCAGGTGTAGCCCATTTATTAAACTTACAATTCTGTTTGTTTATGATCCCAAGCATTCCAGGTTCGATTCCCTACCAGGTTTATTCAAGAAAATAAATTTTTTTATGCATAATCTGTATCTGGAAAAGCGGCGGTATGCTAAATTCGTTTTTCGAGGGGCACATCTAACTGTTGGTGTCGGCTTCTTTAACAAAATAGAATTCATAAAAACTTAAGTTAACAGGTCAAATAATGCAAGAAAAATGTACCGACGAAATCGTTCCTCATTAAAATTACTATAATAGTCGGCGGGACCACATGTCTTTATTTTAAGAGTTGACTTACTATACGAGTACCTAACCTTTTGTAGGTGATAATGAAATAAAATTGCCGGTTCCTGATAGTAAAAAGTATAATATTTTAGTGACAGTTAACTGACAAGGGAAGCGGTATGTTCTCGAGACCATCACGCACCAAGCATTCCATCACATTAGTGATGTGTAGATTAGGTACCTAAAAAATATATGTTCACCTGCTGAATAAAACCGAAACTCGACTTAAGTATATGTCATTACAACACTTACTTCTAACCAAAGAATGATTAACAAGCAGCATCTGTCTAACAATATGCAAATGCTATTGAACGCCCAATGTCAATACTGCGTAATTGCTATAAGTAAATAGACATGTTATTCTATGTATAACATTAATTAATCCTCTACCTTATAGAACGATGGATACAATAATGTTGGGATCATAACAAATAACAGCAGATAGTGTTAACTGTATTTAAACATAGGAGCAGAAAATAATAATAATGAGACTGAACTCTACTTAGGGTTCCAATGAATAAAAAAATAAAAACCGGCCAACTGCGAGTCGGACTCGCGCACTGAGGGTTCCGTTCCAACTTTAACCGATTTAGGGGTCCACTTAGGTACTTCCACTTAGCCAAAATACTACAATATTTAATGGACTGCAATATAAATGATAACGAATGGAACTGAAACTTTGAAATAAACCTAAAAGGCGTTAAAAGCAGAATAGGTTGAAAACGCGAAGCAGCGAACACGCCTTTCATTCGACACTAGCTTTACGCTCGCGGCTCTGCCCGCGTGAATTACATTTTATATCGTGCTTACGGAAACTTGTGCCCAACAATAGGACACAAAATAGCCTATATTACATTAATTATCCACAGAAATATTTGTGCAAGGTTTCATAATGATCGGCTACGGTTGTTTTTGCGTGAAAGCTTAACAAACAAACTTAGATGCACATTTATAATAGGTATTAGTAAGGATTGATTAAAATACGATTGCGAACCGATACGTTAAATATTATCTGATGTTTATGTTGCTGATTCAAATACTGATCAGTGATTTTTTCTGTGGATTAAATGACCTTTTAAAGTCCTGTCGACTTTAACGTAAGCGTATATGCAACATGTTGTGCATTATGCTAGTATAAAATTGAAAATACGAATACTTGAATAACATTTTTCGACAGCTAAGCCAGCATAGTTAATTTTTATAATTTTCAATCTAGGAATCGTATTTTAGCTAATATTATATTGTATTTCTATAGACAAAAACTAAAGACTAACCAGTGAATAAACAGTATTTTAAGTTTTTTTTATCCAACACAAAATGGCGGAATCGGCACTTTATCTACACTATTTGCGAGCACGGGACTGCAAAGTCGTACTGCATTTTTCATAAGGCAAATAATTCCAGTGGTGAAGCGACTATTTACATAATAGCCTATTTATGGTTGCTTCGATTCAAATGTTTACCTCTTAAGTTTTTCTTTGTATGTTGTAACCTCTTCCAATTAAGCCACTGATACATAAGATGTATATATACATCCTGCCAAAAAGGTCTATGACATATTCCTGAGAGCATACCTATGATCAACTTACATGTTTGATCCCATTAGGTGTGGTAGAAATTATACTAAATGTTCATGGTGGAGATTACAATAATAGAAAATATGTAATTAATTAGTACGGATATAATAATTATTATTGTTTGTCTCATTGACTCATTTTAAAAGTTATTACATCATAACTAACTTTTCCATATTGTTCTTTCTTACGTATTTGTTTATCATCGGTCATTATTTAGTACGTTTGCATTCAGCGCCGTCTATATTAAAATCATTGAGCTAACGAAACTCCTCTCATCAGTGTTGCCAGAAGGTTACTTTTAGGTTATTTTTAACAGCATTGGTTACTTTTAGCTTACACTAATGAAAAGGTTACTTTTTGGTGATTTTTTTGGAATTCGTAGAATTAACTTTTAATTTCTTACGTCGAAGCAACGTTTTACATAAAACAAATTTTACATAAATCTTGTTATTTGAGTGCTATGTTCTTAAATCTTGCGACATTACGATAAGTTTTTGTGCCAGTTTTATCGTTTCTTGGAGTTTTTGGACACAAATAGAGATCCATCTCTGTCTCTTCGAAGTAGTCGAATAACGATTCCTCTCAAAGTTTTCGTTTTTAGATCCCTAAGGCACAGAAAAGCCCCACAATTTGTGATAATATCCATTCTAATCCATTTTTAAAAATTAATTACACGAGCACGTACCTACATCCATACATACCATCATAACTGCACAATCCCGCCAAAAATGATAACATTATAGGTTAATAGGTAGTGTTACTAAGGTTTGGATCAACGAAATATGGGAAAATTTTCGTAATGAATACCCACCGACCAGTATCTACGACTAAATAAAATATAAAGGAGATGTCCCAAATTGTATGGAGGCCAGGCCCAGAACCTGTACACCCCACCAAAAGATAGACCAATACACCTACAAGATTTTGTTATTATCCAATTCTTTTAAAATGGCTTCGTTTAGTGGTTCAAATAAAGAGTTAAGTAAGAAAATAGCAATACAAAACAAAACCATCATGGCGGAAGATGACATTTTGATGACATCTGTCAGTTTTGGTTTCATAATCGCGCATCTAGGAGTCGAGTGCCATCGCTTGCTGTAGTGACAACAAACATTATGGAAGCAATGTGTCAATCAATACCAAATCCAGAAATCGAAAATGAGGTCGTTATAATGAACTACATTTAAAACGCGACAAGCAGAACAAAAACTTGAAGTGAATGATTATGCCAAAGTGACATGGGGTATCTGACAGCTACTAGCATTTAAATTTTTTTTAGATTGACGCCATTTTGGAATGCCTATGAAGTTTGATAAATTATTCGATCTTGTTTATTTTTGAACCACTAAATTATATGTTATATAAATTTATATGTATTTTTCCCAGAATAAATATATTTTTCTTGATTTTTGTAAATGGTGTACTATGTCTGGGCCTATTATGGGACATCTCCTTTGGAACTACGTCAATAGCAACTAATAAAGAAATTAAAATTCATATTTAGCATAATGTATCAATATGAATAAATACGGGCAAGTGCTCAAAAACTCATCGATGTTTCCGTAAGCCATACAACTAACATTCTATTCTATCAACCTTTTAATACCATTCAAGTAAAAAAAAAAAGGTTATTTTTTACACAAAAATGAGGAGTTCCGTCAGCTCAATGATTTTAATACTTATAGACGGCGCTGAATGCAAACGTATTAGATAATGACCGATGATATACAAATACGCAAGAGACAACAACATAGCAAGTTAAAATAACGTAATAACTTTTAAAATGAAACAAACATCAATAATTAATATATCCGTACAAAATAATAAATGATTATTTGCAGCTATTCCATTTTTGTACATGCACCACACAAAATTATGTAGGTATGCATATCAAAATTATGACTCAACCTCGTGCGGATTTCAGCCACATATGCAGTATATTTATAAAAGAACTTATGCAAATAGTGCTCGCAGTTCACTTCTCGCGAAACCTTGTGTAAATCGTTCTAGTTTATGAAAAAGACTAAAAATTATATTAAAATCACGTAGCAGTGTGCAAATTTTTCACAAAATTTTAAGTCATCTTTTATTTGTAAAGTTCTTTGTTGCCTGAAGCAAAGAACTACTTGTGTTTGCAAAATGTTTTGACATTTAAACACGGTGTAAAACTGTACTCCGTATGATAATTTTATTAAAAGTAGTCATTTTTATTTTCATACAAAGAAATAAAGCCTAATATATTATTGATGATTTCTAGTAAAGCGATTGACTGAAAATTGGTCACTTGATTTGGTTATAAATCTTAGTGAAATGAGATTTTGTTAAACCTTACGACCCTTTTAGTTTTGTGTGTACTAACATAAAAAAACATAAAAATCTCATTGACTCCATATTCTTTATTTTATTGTCCGTTGCAAATATAACTTTCACATTATAACCGCGTAGCAATATGCCTAATTTTTTACGACTTTCGTGGTGGAGACATATACACTGATTTTTAAGGTTCCAGTACTCCAAGATCCCGTGTTCTATTACGGGACGGTTCAATGCAGATTTTTTTTATGTTATCTGGATGTTTCCAAAAATCAAGCGCTTTAAATGTTATTCATACTTACTTTGGGATCAGAACATATCGGATCGGATCATAATTATTATTGTAATGTGCCGTTGTCCACATTCACTTATTATTTTATTTTGTAAATCTGACTATGAATCCCACCTTAACTAGAACCTAAAAATCTGTTTCCCCCACGATCACACACTCATCTCAGGATTTCCCACTGAATTTTAAAACACTTATATTCGAAGTGCACAGTATCTATAAAAGAGCTTATGCAAACCGTCTCGGTCACACCACTCGCCGCATTGCTCGCCTTATGTAAATCGCATGCGACTTCGCATGAGCCATCCGCAAATCCGCAAATAGTGTATTTGTGTTAAGGCCAGTTCACATTCAGTCAGTTGCCACTTTGCCAGTATTACATGTCTGGTTAAAGACTTGAGTGTCATCAGTGATGGTGCATGAAACTTAAACAAGGCCGCTTAATATGGGTCTCATAAAAAATCTGAAGATCACATAGCAATGGAGAGGAGCAATGCTTGGTATTTCCCTGCAAGATGGAATCATAAATGAGCGAATCCGTACAGAATTCAGTTAACCGTCATAGAAGATTCGAAAAATTGCTGAAATAATTTCGAAGCTGAAGTACGTAGAAGACAAAGTAATAAAAACAGATGGTTGTTTGGGCAGAAAGGTTCTGGAATGGCGACCGCGCACCGGGCGAAAATCTGTCGGTCACCTCCTACCAGGTGCGCAAAGGCATATTCACAGAGTTTTGTTATATACTTTAAATCTTCGTCCAAAAATATATCACAGAAGATTAATATTAATTTAAGGATAAAATGGCTCGTGATTATAAAAAAAAGTGTATCTTTGAAACCTCAAAAAAAATGTACACTTTAACTTTGTTGCGTGAACTTTTCACCGATATAAACACACCTTAAAACTTTAGTCCAACTTTAAAGATTTAAACGG
The DNA here is from genome assembly GCA_949315895.1 of Anania crocealis. Lineage (NCBI taxonomy): Eukaryota > Metazoa > Arthropoda > Insecta > Lepidoptera > Crambidae > Anania > Anania crocealis. The sequence continues at coordinate 9,769,555 of OX438856.1, forward strand.
TGTGTAGCTTTTTAGTAAATTAAAAGAAATTTGTTTTTACTTCTGTTTTGAAGATATTAGTAGTACTAATAGATTTTTAGTAGCCAATAGGATCAACCTGTCAACAGATACTTGTCGCTGCATGCATGAGCGTTAGGTATCAATATATCACTAAGGGTCTGTTTCACAATCGCTGAGTAAAGTTCTGGGTAAGCTACTTCAACCCTATCTGCTCAGTAAACTATTTTTCAGGTTTTACAATCCCTGAGTAGGGTTTATCACCACTTTATCTGCTCGTTAAGTTAATCACCGGATGCACTGCCAAGTAGCCTTTTACTTGACAAGTAAATTTAAAAAGATAACCTCAAATACGTCATTTCTAAATTTTCATCAACAAGAAGTTATTTTATTATTTAAATGGACAGTTTTACAGTCATTATAAAATAACACTCACAATGTTCGTAATGGTAAATTCAATGTAAACAAAATCACCACACAAAAAGTACCAAACGTCGGCAAATTTGGCATTTGTCATTTACTGACTAACTGACGTTGACTCGACATAGACTTTTTGTTGAAACCTCGCTGCGTTCCATTCTTACAGAAAAATTGATTTTAGAAAAGGTGAAATGACTCATTTACATTACAGTGTAAACATTTTTTGTACGAATTTATTGTTTTTATTACTTATAATCATAACAAAAAATATTTTTAATGATAATTTTGTGATTACTATACTTTATAGAAACACATACATTATTCTTACCTTGAAACGAAACGTAACTTGTAAGTAAGTATTAATTATATAATCTTCACTTTAATTTACTGATTGGATGATTGTGAAATGTAATTAACTCGTTGAGTACCTACTTAAGCCTTTACTTAATGATTGTGAAACAGACCCTTATAGATTGTTTTTAGGTATTTTTATCTTATTTTACCGTAACACAAAGTTTAAATTGTGATTAATATTATGATAAATAGGTAAGTGCAATTTTATTAATGAGAAACTGTGTATATCTTAATTATCAACAATGTTTTGGTGCCGGGTCTGCATTAATGAAAAGTGAATGGTGATCTACGTTGTTTATGGTCAGTGGGGCAAAACCGTAAGGGGTAAAATCGGTCAGTTTACGGATTTGACCCAAAGTATGCCAATTATTTAAGGATGTTTTTGTATTCTAGTTTTCAGCCAACTATACAAGAATAAGAAACCCATCTTCAGTTTGAACAAATCACCCAAGCAATCAAAAATTAAAAACTTCGTGCTCTAGAAATTATGAAAATATTTGTTTATACAGGATGAAATTTTAACTACTTTCCAAATTTTAATATATCAATCTACGAGATAAAAAACAAATGACGTATTTTTTCTTTTGGTATAGACCAGTACAAAAATGTCAAGATAAAGCACTTAGAAAATGTCCACTAAAAATCTAAACTTTTTTGATACGGCCGCCTAGGAACACTTTTTTTACGCGATTTGCATCTCATTTATTCATTACGATACTATTTATACGTTTTTGATTTTTCCTTTATACCTTATCAGGCCTAGGACCGTAAAAATTGAAAACTTTATTGCGAAAAATATTTTCGGGTGTAAGCTTGATTTACATTTTTAACTTCATAAATGGGCTCTAAATACGATACTGAACGCCTATAAAAATTTTGGAAAGTAGATAAAATTTCACCCTGTATAGTAAAAAAAAAGGCGTAAATCGAGTGGGTGAAGATTGGGTGCAGTATATTACCTGTAAAGGATGGGCACACGTAGGCTGAAGGCATGAAGATAACAAAGATTATTTTGAATATTTTTGGTGACATAGTTTAACTTTTATAACGTATCGGGCAAAATCGTATATACCTTGTAGTGTGTTGTACACCCAACCTACACTTATATACTTAACCTATTATATAAACGTGCATCGGAACTACTTGTGACACACAATTATAGACGCATCATAGAGTCAACACGTCTTTTCATTTGCTACTCCTGGTCCCCACATTACATGGCGACCCTGCCAGGGCTGCCTTTCGGCAGTGCTGTGCAGATAAATACTTTTTTTTTTAAATCTGAACCGTGAAAATTTTATAAAGACTAAAATAAATTTCAAGTGAAAAAGTGAACAGTAGAATTGGACTGTTAATGTAAAGAAGTACCTACATGTAAAGAAGATTAATTTTGGAGGAATAAATAATTCGAAGTACGAGAGATAAGAATAGTTTTGGGAATGCTGGCGGCCGGGCGAAGATGGTGCCAGATGCAGGCGGAGTGATGTGCTGGGAGCCGGGAGTTGTTAGAGTCGGATGGTGATGGTTCTGTTGCTGGGCGCAGGGAGAAGTACGTGTCGAGATGATGTGTGTGTTTGCCGCCGGGTGATGAATAAGTAAGGAGACGGATAGCGAAGATGATTTAAAGAAGAGTAATTTTACGTAAATTCGGTTAAGAAAATCCATATATTATTTTATATTTCATATTTTATTAATCAAAATGTTTTATTTGACACGTGGCCACTGTGTTCTTTATTGTAAGGTAAGGTTTATTATTTTAAATAATTTAGATTGTAGACGGGTCAATTCATGTAAAATTCATATATATATATTTTTTTATTTCATATCCATGAGTTATTAGAAGTGCATAGTCTCATTATCTAATGTCATTATTATTATTTCTTTGAGCTAATTAAAGCATCAGAAGCAGTCAAAGATAAACTTGCGTATTTTGTAATCAAAAAACATATTTAATTTTATAACGTTAGATTTTTGATTGAATTTAGAAGAACTGTTTATCAAGGTCAAGTGAAGTTACTCGTATAAAAATATGTTCATTTTATGCTATTTTCGTATCAATGTAAAATTTTTTTTACGAGTAATTAAAATTCATCAATTGAACATTGAATAATAATATGTCATTTTAACAATTAATAATTAACTTTCAAAAGTAAGTAATAACTGCAGTTTTAGGTTCGCAATCGAAAGAGAATTCCTTAAAAATAGTCACCGAGTTGACTACAAGCTTTACAGTTTACGTTTTTATTTTTTATTTCCGTTTCTTATGAAATTAGTAAGATTTTAATTCTGGTAAATATACAACTTTGCTAATCTAGATTTGGTTTCAAAACAATACATTTGTAATTTAATTACTTCAAAGTATGGTTTATTTAAAAATACTTGCTCATATTTACTATGTTACTCTGCATGTTTTTTTTTTCTCTTATTCTTTCACTGACGTTATTATAATAACGTCAGCATATAAATGAACTGGTTTAACATTTAATTTGGTTTCAATGTAGCTTGCACAGTAAATATAAACTATTTTCAAAGGATGGACCATTATTTGTAAATAAGATTTACTATACTGTTAACATTTGTTTTTGTTTATCCTAAAGCTTGACAAGTAATTATGATATTTTTATTCTTTTATTTTTGAGCCAATGTAGAGCTTAAGTATAAATTAAAGTAGAATAAACCGCAAAACGAAAGATTTAAGACAAACCCTTTTGGTTGCTATTAACATAATAATATGTTAACTTTTTATTGATAATTTAACACGCAAAGTAATGGATTTAGATACGTATACCAGTAGATTTCATCATTTTCGTTGTTGCTTTGCTGATATGTTTTTTTTTTATTTTTTTTTGTATAATTTTAAATTGTTTTATTGCGTGACATGTTTGTTCTAAGATTTGGTATATAACATATTTGTATGTAAAATATGCAAAATATCGTACTGCTCATAATGTGTTGGCAATAATTTAAATGGTCAAAAAGTTTTTATTTACTTTGCTATTTTTACATAGTCATAATAATATTTCAGTTTAGGAAGGTCTAAACTGCAAACGCAGTTCACTCATATTCTAATTTATTGAATATGTTACATGATTTAAATCTCATAACTTACAAATCTAGCTAACTACTCTTGAGTTCCATTTCAATATTTATTTTGAGATAAATAAATTTCAAACGCGTCTCTAATTATTTAGGTATTTGTCTTCTAAACAGGACAAGTTTTTTTTTTAATTGTGTTGATTCGGCATTATTTACATTTAATGGTTTATAGTACATTTCGAGGTAGTTTAGGTATTAGTAACAGGTTTTTTTTTTTTATATTTGCCAGAATTATCCATTAAACAGGAGTATTTATGGTTGATAATAGTTGCCTATCAATAAGTAAAGTTCATGTAGATTATGAAATCTTGTAAGAAAAATTTAAATAAGTAGTAATTTTTCAATATTTTAGATTCATTATTATATTGTAATTATTTTCATTCGGTAGTAACTAATACTGCGCGTCAGTTTACTCCAGATAAGGACAAGTAGGACAACACGAGTTAGTGCATCAGCATTTTTGTAATCGACGACCGACGAGTCTTAGAAAGAAATATGAAACTTTACTTCAGTAGGAAACCGAACAATAACAGACGTACCGTAACATTAGAACTTGTTTTGCATACTATAATTTTAAGCACTTAGTTTGTCGATAATTATTTGCTTAGCGAAATAAAAGCGGTGTTCTTATTTCAATCTAGTTAAATACGTCAAATGTAAGCACGAATGGTTGTTAACAGACTTTAACTTTCTTAGTGGGTTCCTAATATGTTTTCAAGGATTCGGAATTTCTTTAAATGAAATTAGTTTAGTTTTGTTAGTATACTCGTAGGATCCTGATAATAATAACTGTTGAAAGATTTTAAATAGTACAAGTACCATACGTTAGATAATGATGTGTATTGGTCTGTTTGAAGAATGTATTAAATGGCTTTTGTACCAATAGAGTGCATTAGTTACATTCCAAACAAAAAAGGCTATATGGCATAGGAACGATAGATGTAATAAGGTTATGGTTTAATGATTGAGACTTAAGGTTGTTTTGAATAGCTGACAATTTTCGCGAAAGGAATACTTTGGTATTAATGTTTTGTCACACGAGTGGACTGATCACCCACGAGTAAACAAAAACATTCATGCTAAGGGATTCAATTTGAATGTAATAGTACTCTAGTAGGTTTTGGAATGTAGTTCGATAGTTTAATTAATAGGAAGATTATGTTATAAAGGCACTGTTGGCACAAATGAAGAGGTACGAAACGTTGTCAAATCCTTCAGTTTGATCATGGTGTAAACGAGATTTCTCCGTGTAAGCCGTTGGAGATCAAAAAGATCTTAAAAGAGGACACGTTATTGTGATAAAAAGGATACAAAGTACAGTCTAGGGTATCAGATCCTTCATTTGATCATGGTGCAGACGAGTTTCTCCCCGTGAAAATAGTTGGAGATCAAGTGATCTTAAAACATGGCCCTCAAATAAGTCTATGCATAGCTTAATATGGACTAAATGTCTTGTAATCTAAATATAGAATCGACTATAAATAAAATGACTGTACCAAATAAATGAATATGAAGAAAAGGAGCCGGCCGGCCCAAATAAAATATAAGTGCCCAAATGAAATGATGATGAAAAAAGTGCCCAATTAAATAAGTTAAGTACCTATATTACTTAAATGGTGAAGTGCCTGTAGATATGAGATACTACCCATTGTTTGTATTTGTTAAAATTGAGATTGTTGGTAAAGTACTTGTCATGAATGTAATGTTTATTTAATGTAGATAATATGTAATCAAATTGTTAAAATACTATGTAATGTTGTTTTTAATTAAAAGAGAAGTTTAAAAGGAAAGGAAACTTGATTAAATAATAAATTATACTGAAATTAGCAACATTTTAGGGTCCCACTAAATTAATGATGAAGTCAAATATATATGAATTACTAATAGTATGTTTACAACTTGTTATGAATTACTGTTTTGAAGAAGTTATATTATTTTGACATTTACTTAATGTAGTATTTTTTTTTTAATCAGACAACTAAAAGTACACTTGAATATAAAGACTTTAGTATGTTTAATATTAAATACATTCTAATGAAAATAAATTATCATAAAATTAATAATAGTGATGTTTGTGACCCGCCTACTTTAAGTATAGATTTAAAATTTATATACCTACATACTGTAATGTTTGTCATACACACAGATAATTACATATGTCTAATTTTAGTTGGACACTAATGTAAGGTTCGGTGACGGACGATAAAAGAAACACTGCTTCTTATTCGAAGTTACATGATTTATTGATCGATTATAAGTGCTACAATACTATTTATAAGATTCAAGTATCTTACGTTACATACATATACTTATTAGTTATACTCACACCACCACACGTCCTGGGGGTGTTAGAAAAATAATAATAATGGTACAGTATTATTATTATTTTTATACCTTAAATTGTTAAAGTCTCTTATATAATTTTGTCCTATTCTTATGAATAAGTTTTTCTAAGTTATTATACTTAATTAAAACATTTGGTTCCAAATCTTTGATTACTTCGAAAGGTCCTAAATACAATGGATCTAATTTACTTTTACATGCCTCGTTCTTAACTAATACTAAATCTCCTTGGTTATAATTTATAGTGTTTACATATGAGTCATAACGTAATTTTCTTAATTCTTTACTATTTTCTAAATTACTCTTAGCGTCTAGTTGCGACTTTTGAAGTCTATATTTGAGTTCAATGGGATAATTTTGGAAATTGTACAATGGATCTAAAGTGTCGGTTAAATTACTAGGAATATTGCATCGCTTTCCGAATACAAGTTCGTACGGGCTGTATTTAGTTTCTGTGTGTATAGTAGTATTGAAAGCAAAGCACCAGTAGGGTAACCATGATGACCAATTCTGACTATTGTTATTTGGCATAATGCGTAAGTAAGATATTAAATGCTTATGACTGTTTTCAAGTGCACCAATTGTTTGATGATGATATGCAGTTGACGTTATCTGGTTAATATTTAAGAGTTTGCATACATCTTGCATTACTGTAGAAATAAATTCAGTACCTTTGTCTGTTATGATTTCGCGCGGAATGCCGTAGCGTAAAATAAAGTTATGTACAAACGCTGTAGCCACGGTCACACTATCTTTTGTTGAAATAGGATACGCCTCAACGTACTTAGTCAAGTCGCATTGTAGAGTTAAAATATATTTATATTCGTTACTATCACTACTTATAGGGCCCACTAAATCTAAAAATACTCTATCGAACGCCGATGTTCCCGTATTGGTAATAACCATCGGTTGCTTTGTGTGTCTAAAATGTTTTTGTCTTTGACATTGATCGCATTTGGTAACAAATTCAGTTACGTCTTTTTCAATGCCTGGCCAGAAGTAACGTTTCTTTATGTTACTTATCATCCGCCTAATCCCAGCATGACCACTGGTTGGCAGTACGTGATAGTCATTTAATATAACACGCCTAGTGTCTTTGTTTATTATCCTCTTAACTCCTCGTATAATATGTAAACGCGGACCGGTCCATTGAGGAGATTTATTAATTAAATTACTTATTTTATTTATTAAAACTTTCTTAGTTTCATTGAGGATAAAATATATATTTTTAATATTTAATTGTTTACAAAATGAACTCAATTCCCTCACAAAGACACCTCGTGTACATTGCGGTGGGGAAATTGGTTTTACACATATTAAATCTCTTGATTTTATAAATGCGAAATGCTCACATTCGCACGTTACGTCATCTTTCATTTCATTCCATTCGTCGTCATTCAAAAATAAAAATTCGGTATAATTATTTGGAAGTTTGAGCATCTCCACGACTCTTGGGTGATCAGTCCAATTATCGATGAAAATATTATTTCCCAAATAATTATTCGATTGCGTATTTTCACCATTCATATTTTTCCTTTGCGCCCTTGTCATAACAGATATTATATTCTCATGCATTCCTTTTAACTCTTCACTACTTATTCGCATCCTAGATAATGCATCTGCAGCTACATTATCTTTTCCTTTCACATAAATCACATCAAAATCGTACTCTTCCAATATAAGTCTAAATTTCATAGTTCTACTTGAAGGATTTGTCATGTTAAATAAATAAATTAAGGGTTTGTGGTCTGTTTCAACTATGAATCTTTTCCCGTAAAGATAGGGTCTGAAATATTTCACTGCCCACGTGATTGCCAACAATTCTTTCTCTATAGTGGGATAATTTTTCTCAGCTTTATTTAAACTTCTACTCGCAAACGCCACAGGTCTACGATCTCCGTTATTTAAAACTGCTCCAATCGCAAAGCCTGATGCATCAGTTTGCAGAATAAACGTATTTTCTTTATCGAAATTTGGATACTGTAATACTTTTGGCGAACTAAGTACTTGTTTTAAGGTCAAAAAGGCTTGTTGACATTCATCGCTCCATTCAAAATGTACATTCTTTCGACATAATTTATTTAATGGTAAGGTAATTTTTGCAAAAGAGGGAATGAATTTTCTATAATAATTAGTAAATGCTACAAATCTGCGTACTTCATCCGAATTTTGTGGGACAGGATACTGATCAATTGCCTTGGTTTTTTCTGGATCGGGCTTAATTCCTTCAGCTGATACTACGTGACCAAGATATAAGACATCCTTTTTCAAAAACTTACATTTTGTCGGATTTAGTTTAAGGTTGACTTTTCTGAGTCTAGAAAATATGTCGATTAAGTTTTTATTATGTATACTTAAAGATCGTCCAAAGCACAGCAAATCGTCCAAATATACTAAGCATTTTTCATAATTCAGGCCTGTCATCGCTATTGTCATAGCTCTCGAGAAGCAACTTGGGCTTGTTTTCAATCCCATCGGTAATCTAGTTAATTGGTATTGTCCATCATGAGTAGTAAACGCTGTAAGCTCCCTACTGTCTGATTTTAAATTCAGTTGATAGTATGATTGATTTAAATCGAGATGAGTAAAATACATAGATCCTGAAAGAGAATCTAAAATATCGGCTATGTTAGGTAATGGAAATTTGTCGTCAACTATTCTTTCATTTATCAGTATATAAACTTGAAAAATTTTGTCTCAGGCGGGACTCGAACCCGCATCTCCTCGCATGCCGGGCGGGCGCCATACCATTAGGCCACCGAGACACTGCGACACGGCGCGAATTTTTCAAGCATATTCTTACGCTGTGAGCCAGCGTTGCTTCATCAAATGTTAGGAGCTTCCACCCCCAACACCCGAAAGAAACATCTTTGCAGATGTTTGACAGTCAGTTAAGATGAAACAGCTATTTATATACTTTATTTGATATTTTAGCAATTAAATTGCAATTATAATATCAGTATATAAACTTGAAAAATTTTGTCTCAGGCGGGACTCGAACCCGCATCTCCTCGCATGCCGGGCGGGCGCCATACCATTAGGCCACCGAGACACTGCGACACGGCGCGAATTTTTCAAGCATATTCTTACGCTGTGAGCCAGCGTTGCTTCATCAAATGTTAGGAGCTTCCACCCCCAACACCCGAAAGAAACATCTTTGCAGATGTTTGACAGTCAGTTAAGATGAAACAGCTATTTATATACTTTATTTGATATTTTAGCAATTAAATTGCAATTATAATATCAGTATATAAACATGAAAAATTTTGTCTCAGGCGGGACTCGAACCCGCATCTCCTCGCATGCCGGGCGGGCGCCATACCATTAGGCATGCGAGGAGATGCGGGTTCGAGTCCCGCCTGAGACAAAATTTTTCAAGTTTATATACTGATATTATAATTGCAATTTAATTGCTAAAATATCAAATAAAGTATATAAATAGCTGTTTCATCTTAACTGACTGTCAAACATCTGCAAAGATGTTTCTTTCGGGTGTTGGGGGTGGAAGCTCCTAACATTTGATGAAGCAACGCTGGCTCACAGCGTAAGAATATGCTTGAAAAATTCGCGCCGTGTCGCAGTGTCTCGGTGGCCTAATGGTATGGCGCCCGCCCGGCATGCGAGGAGATGCGGGTTCGAGTCCCGCCTGAGACAAAATTTTTCAAGTTTATATACTGATATTATAATTGCAATTTAATTGCTAAAATATCAAATAAAGTATTCTTTCATTTAATTTTCGGTAATCAATGACTAAACGCCATTTTTTACTATTGTTTTCTGACTTTTTCGGAACTAACAAGATCGGACTTGACCATGCACTACAGGATGGTTCAATGATTTTTTCAGATAACAATTTATTTACTTGATTAGAGATTTCATCTCTTTGTGCACGTGGTAGTCGATACGGTTTTGTGTAAGATGGTGAAACGTTGGGCTTTAATTTAATTTCCGGCTCATAAATGTTGCTTACTGTTAATGTATCTCCGGGCAAGTAAAATATGTCAGAAAATTTAGCACAAATGTTTTGAATTGAGCGTCTTTCTTCTAGGTTTAAATGAGAAAAATCTAATAACGAAAACATTTTGCGTACTCTTTCGCTGTCTATGCTTTCACTCTTATCATACGTACACACCTCATAGTCATTTAAACTTTCATATTCCGGACTAAAATAACTTAAACAAACCTCATCATCACGCGAGTTCAAAATTTGGATAGGAATTTTACCATTAATTGCTTTACAAATGCCACTTGCCAAATAAACACCCTTACATAATTCTTTTGACCGTATTAAACAATCTTCATTCAAAAATGTGTCGATATAAAATATTTTCTCACAACGAGGAGGTAATAGTAAGAAATTATTTCCGTGAATTTTACCTAGGCCTAAAGGCAAAGTAACCTTAGTATTTGTATCTAAACATGACAAAGTCATATTATTTAATTCGTAATTAATAACACAATTATATTGTTGCAAAAAATCTTGTCCAATAATTCCATCATGCAAGCATGTCAAATTTCTAAGAACATAAAACTTGTGTTTGAATTCCATTTCATTTATGGATAGGTTTAAGTAAACAAAACCCTCAGTGTTCAAATGACCACCGATTCCTTTTATGCTTATGTTATGTTGGATGATTGGAATGCGCAGCGCAACAATTGTTTCATATTTCACTGCGGATAATGATGCTCCTGTATCTATGAGCCATTTTTTACTGACGTTATTTATATTGAATTCTACATAGTTACTATTATTACAAGAAAAAATACAATTATTATGCACGAAAAAAATCTTCAGACGTATTTTCCGAAGCCGTAGTAGTCTGTGAATTACTTAACGAATTCTCACCACTAGTATTCATAAAATGAATTTGTCTTGTTTGATTTCCGCGGTAGGTATTATTATTAGATGAACGAATACCTTGATGAGTAGTTCCGCGATAAAATGTACGTCCTCGGCCGTAGTTGACCTGGCGCGACGTCCCGGGGTTTTGATTCTGTTGGCGCGGCTGATAATGACCGCCGCCCGCACTAAGGCCACCTCGAAAGCCTTGCCGGCTCGAGAAACCCCTGCGACCGCCCCTAAATGTCTTGACAAAATTACTTGGCTTCCGTTGTTGTTGCCAGCTAAATATAGTTCCTTCCGACTGCGATCGGGAACCATATGACGACAATTCCTCATCTTTAGCCGCACGAATTACATCTTTTAAAGAAGTGTAGTTACGAGCTGCTAATATAACTCTCAAATTGGCGTTTCTTAAACCATCTATAAAACTTTTGATAGCTAATTTCTCGTTAATTGGCCTTAAAACCTGATATGATGCCTCATTGCCGTCGGCCTGTGAGATAGTAAGATTAACGAACAAACTATCTAAACGTTTCCCGTAGTCCTCTATACTACTAGTATTTTGACTTTCTTTAATTAATTGAGTGTGGATAGCCGTACTAGACATTTGAGTCAGTAAATGTTTTTTCATATCAGACAAAAGTGACTGACAGGTAGTGTAAGATGACGCCAAACGAAGTTTAGCGCTTTCAGATAGCCTTGTTTTTAAAATAAAATTTATTAGAATTTTTTGTCCTTCTGTATCTAGCATTGAATTATATAACTCAATTGCGTCAATTAGTTTTTTGGTGACTTCCTCGCGATCATTCATCTCCGGCAAAAGGGCAACCGCCGTTTTTAAATCGAACTGAGACATGGTGCTTAAGGTTTCAATATTACTAGTACAAAATTCCTCTATTTTTGAGTACAAAGATTCTATTCTAATACAAATTTCCTTACTGTATATTATATCTTTACTTTTATATTCTCCCTTTCTTATTTTATCATCTAAAATATCGGCACACGTAAGATATCTATTAAATAATACGTGAGCTACGTTTAATTTCTCATTTAATGTTTTTTCCGTTCGTCGGTTTTTATTTAATTTTATAAGATTTTCTTTTAAATGTTTGATTTCGCTGTATATTAAATCTAGTTCGTCAAACATTACATGCGACGAATTAAATTATAATCATAAAATAATAATATATTGATTAAATGAGATATTAAAATATGCAAATAAATGATTAAAACTAAAAGATTACATACCCAAATACCATAACGTATGAATTAATGACTTAATTGGGGGACAGGCCACTTTCACTATAGGGTGGGGGGGGACAGACCACTTTCATTATAGGGTGGGGACCGAAACACTTTACACTTCACACGTTTCACAACTTTTCTTCTTTTGCGCTTGGGATGCCTGCTCTATGCTGCGACCGAAGTGACGCCAAGAACGTCGTGACATCATGTGGTTGTCCAACTCTCTTCTTATAACTCGTTTGTGGCATCGGTAGTAGAGTTTGAATAGTCCATATATCATCAATAATGCCATCAACAACAGAATTATAGCCAATATGATGGTGGTTGAAGAAGCATGGAAGGTCAGCTGCTCTATACGGGCTTCATTATTTTGCCCAAACTGGGTAAAGACCATTTGGTTTTGTTGGCCTTCACTTGGTTTGCTCTTGCTAGAACCCATTTTGCAGAAACTTAATTGATTCACAATACTCGTATTGAACGCACAAGATCGTAAAAGTAAGTGGATCCATGTTGATGATTAGTAAAGTCAGCACTTATGTAGGTAATTTAACACGCGCATGGCAGGGTCGCCATGTAAGGTTCGGTGACGGACGATAAAAGAAACACTGCTTCTTATTCGAAGTTACATGATTTATTGATCGATTATAAGTGCTACAATACTATTTATAAGATTCAAGTATCTTACGTTACATACATATACTTATTAGTTATACTCACACCACCACACTAAGTTTAATTTTGTTAATCTCTAGATTATAAGCCAGCTTTGCGATGTCCTATAATTAGTAATAAAACTGTACTCGGCATTTAGCCACAAAAAATAATAATTGTGTCTTTGTTTAGCATTCATTGCATTTTATTGACATAATATAATATGTAAATGTTACAATATGGTACTACTAATGCTTTTCCTTTTTTGAGACTAAACATTTTGTTTTTTAATTTTTTTTTAAATGAAATTGTTTTTAAATATAGTTCAAGTGTTTATATATATTATTATTTTTTCTCCATAACACAAATGTCAATCAAATTTAATTGTTGTATTATTAATTGAGTATTTAGTAAATCAGTATTTTTTTTTAATTACTTCATAATCAGTCGTTTAGAAAAAAAAAGGTTGTATATTTTTTTTCTTTTTTAAAGGGGGGAGGTGTAGTGTGTTGTACACCCAACCTACACTTATATACTTAACCTATTATATAAACGTGCATCGGAACTACTTGTGACACACAATTATAGACGCATCATAGAGTCAACACGTCTTTTCATTTGCTACTCCTGGTCCCCACATTACAACCTACTATACGGTTTTGTCTAACCCCCAGGGCAAAACCTTAATTCGTCGAGGTTCAGTTTTTGTTGATTATTTTTGTTATTATGATGATTAGAGTATTATTTTTTAAATTCTACAGCCCATGAGAGTCTTTAATAAACGACTTAATTTTGATTGTGCAACTTTCATTTATTTCAATTTTATATAGGTTTGTTCTTAGCTATACGGTTTTGACCCGGTCTCCCCTACTGATATTATAATTGCAATAAAGTTGCTAAAATATCACATAAAGTATATAAAATGTCATTTGATTATTGTAATATCGGAAGTAAGTGAGCACCGTGACGTCACAGTTAAGTGACAAAACGTGAACGGAATCATGCTAGCAAGAGGTACTGTGTTTTTCATAACATTCTTAGACTGACCGTGACCGTTAGTCCACTCAGTTCCGAGACAACCGAAGTGCTCAATATTGTATAATGTTCGTTAATAAAGCCTGATGAACTGTAAATCAGATATGAATACTCATATCTCTTACAGGCGTCAGTCTCATTAAGCTAGCCTGTATAATTTACTATACCTACGAATATATAATAAATAATTTTTATTTATTTAAAGAGCTCGTCACAAAGGGAGTCGGTGAAGGCAGCAGCCGACCGCTTCAGACAGACTGCCGCTTGTGCCAATCCTCGTCTGAAAGAGCGGCAGTTGACCTTGTATTGCTCTAGCAAACATAAGAACACCTGCCATGGGCACACGCTTGAACTGAATAATTAAAGAGATGTTTACAAATAAGTGTACCTCTCTAATACACTTAGACACGTTACATATAATCTAAGAACCAATAGCAAGAAATTGCGTAAACACATGTTATTACGAAAGAACAAATTTAATGTTCGCGAACATTGTTATGTTTGCATTTTTTTTTAGGTTGTGGATGACGTTCTTTTCTGTTTCTATAGGTATAACTTCAAAATTTATTTATAAATGTCTGACTAGCTTTTCGCCCGCAGCTCTGCCCGCGTGAACTTCACGTCGTATCGCGCGGTCGGAAATCTGTGCCTAGCGGTGGCATATAGAAATATAGATTAGGTAAGCTAAGACCCGAGTTCACCAACAGCAGACGTTTAAGTTTAAACAGCGTTTAAAATATTATTTGACATGTTTTGTATGGGAATTGTGTCAAATTAATCGTCACTCTTTGTTTACCGGCTGTTTAAATGTTGGTGAACTTGGGTCTTAATAAAGTCATGTCTGTGAAACCATGGAAATACACATATAAAATTTGGACCCAATCGGACAAACCGTTTAGTAGTTGACATACCAACACAATGAAATCCGCTGCCCCCTATTTTAATTTCAAGTCATTTAAAGTTAAAATATTATTCAATGGATCTAATGTACTTACATCGTACATCTTATTGCAAGTCGAGATAAACTACCACGCACTGCTTCAGAATGAAAATACATCTATGCGAAGCAATGGTGCATGAAACCCACCGGAAATTTATTTTTCCTAAATGTCTAAACTTTATCATGTAACGCTAGGAATATATGACAATAAATAATAATAACAAGTATTAAGACGCTGACTGCAGCCGATGACCTTGAGCAATAAACACGCCCACAAATTTATTCGCCTTTGAATTTCTTTGGAACGCGCCGCAGCTATCACTGTCAATTCCCGTAGGAGTGACAGAGAAAAAGCGCATGGAATAGAAGGGCCTAAGTGCCAAACAACAAAATTCGTTGTGCAATTTAAAATTGCCATTTTATTAAAAATCTAAATCAGCCATTTGCTTAAGCAACATGTAATATACAATATAGTACAATTTTATTACGAGTATCATTGTTATACGGACTGCTGGTAAAAATGGTAATTTATGTATTTTCAGAGGCTACTTTGAGATTTTTTTCTATCTAGAAAAGTTTTAAGAATCGTGTTTTGGAAACAGCCACCTGGTCGAAAATATGATCAATTACAACTACATAGAATTTGGCAACAATACGAGCCATAGGCTTAAAGCAAAACAATCTTCATTGAGCTCAATTTGGCTCATGTCAGCGTCTTAAAGTATTTATTCCAACACGTAGACGCGCGCGCTCATGTTTTTTTATTTTTATTCAAGGTACAGCAACAGAATACAAATCAAGACTAATACTAAGTTACATTTTGTATATTATTACATTAAATTTGCATCCCGATTATAGCTGGACACGACATTATCAGTTAATTAATACATAAAATACAGTGAGCTACAATTTACTTTTACATCCTTCTATGTAAATTGGATGAGATACAGAAAAAATATCCAACTCACTACTAATACTATTATATAATCTACACATTCGGTATATTGGATTATTATACGTAACATTATTTCGGCATACTGGTAGATCAAAAATTTGCTGCTTTCTCCTACTACTACTTGTCTTAAATGAAAGACGGCTTAACAAATACTCTGTGTCCCATTCATGATTAGCAATTTTGTAAAGTGCCGATAGGCTAGCTATATCCCGTCTAGATTGAAGAGTGCACAAATTAAAATGCTCGAGCCTTGACTCGTAGGTTTCCAGCCTTCGCCGGAGACCGAATTTGGCACTAATGTAGCGGAGAGATCGCCTTTGAATAGCCTCTATTCTGTCGATGTGAGTGCTGTAGAAGGGGGACCATATGACTGAGCAGTATTCCAGTATACTTCTAATGAGAGCGGTAAACAATGACACAATACTAGCGGGCTTGCGAAAGGGTTTTATTGTTTGGAGTACGAATCCCATGATCTTGTTAGCTTTCGAAATCATATGACTGTAATGATCCGTGAAAGAAAGCCTCACGTCCAGCACAACTCCGAGATCTTTGACTGTGCCCTGTCGAGTCAATGCAGTGTTATTGATGGCATAGGTGTTGTGTTGTGTATACAAAGTTTGTTCTTTGTAAATGTTACCAAGTGACACTTTGAAATATTCAGTGACATGTTGTTGTAAGAGCACCATCGGAACAATTTATTGATGTCCTCCTGCAATGCAGAACAATCTTCATGACAGTTGATTTTGTTGAATATTTTTAAGTCGTCGGCGTAGGCGAGGAAATTACATGTCACCGAATCTATCAAATCGTTAATAAATAAAATAAATAAAAAAGGACCTAAGTTAGAGCCCTGGGGTACACCAGGCTTAGGAACAAATGGTGAGGATTCATATCCGTGTACCTTTACGATTTGTGTGCGATTCGATAGGTAAGACACAAGCCAGCGCAGAAGGGAGCCATGAATTCCAAGGTGGTTAAGTTTGCGAATTAGAACTCCGTGATCTACCCTATCGAACGCCTTGGAAAAATCTGTATAGATGGAATCAACTTGAGTGCGTTTATCAAGAGCTTCAGCCAAGTAATTGACATAACTTAATAGATTCGAGGTCGTCGAACGTCCTCTAACAAAGCCGTGTTGCCGAGAACTTATGATGTGTTTAAAATTAAAATAATGTGCTTATAAATCAAGCTCTCAAAAATTTTTGAGAAGCAGCTTAATATACTAATTGGCCTATAATTTGAGACATCCGACTTATTACCTGATTTATGTATAGGGACCACGGAGGCGACTCCCATGAAGCTGGAAAGTGCCCAGTGCTAAGGCTTTTATTAAAAAGTATGTATAAGGGCTTTACTAAGACTGGGGTGCAAGCCTTCACAAAGCTGGGCGGAATACCGTCTGGACCCGGTCCCTTCGACACATCAAGAGATTTCAGGGCCGAATCAATTTCGTACTCTGAAATAAACAAAGACGAAATAGTACGGCATGACTCAGGAAAGTCCGGTATGTACGCATTTTTCGATGGTGAACTATATGTAGAGGTAAAGTGTTTTGCAAATAAGTTAGCTATGGTGACGCCATGTGTCGTATGTTCACTGCCACAAAACATCTGACTAGGTAAACCACTCGAACCCCTCTTAGGCTTTGCGTAGTTCCAAAACATACGAATGTCGCTCTTCATCCCTTCCTCTACTCTACCTATATATGTTTTAAAGTTATTGTCAAGGGTAGTTTTCGCTCTTGATCTTAGCATTGAGTAGGTGTCAAAATCACGTGGATTGCCGAATTTTTTATATTTTTTATATTTTTTTTTATTTCGGGGTATGTTTTTCAATGCATTTACGTAGAATATTGGAGAAGATCTGAAGAAACCCGTCACAGTCTAAATCGGAGTATTGGTTCCAGTCAATTTCGGAAAGTTCCGTGAGGCAGTTCGGGTAGTCTGTTTTATTAAACCTGAATTTGACTTCGTCTTTTACCTTAAGTGTAGAAGTTTTGTCAATTTAAAAGGTTATATCTAAAGAAGGGTGGTGCCAATCTTTACGAGGTAAACATTGGGACTCAGTGGCATTACAGACTGTATTGGGAAGGGATAAAACCAGATCTAGGATTCGGTTCATTTCATTCTCAACAAAGTTATGCTGACTGAGATGACTGACATGTTGGATCTCTTCTGTGTTTATGTCCCGAGGAACTTGATCTAGGTTAAGTTCTTCCGAGCCCAGCATTACTGCCGGCATATTATTGCGCTAGATTTTGCAGCTGTTGGAATCGTTCACAAATTTCAGCAGTTACTCTGTCTACTGAAGTTAACATTGTTCACCTCAGTTCGTTTTTGTACGATAACCCAACGTCTACAGATCCATCGCGGCGTTGCCAAAAATATGCTGCCACCTGATTTGTCTTGAGGGTTCTAAAGAAATTCCAAGCTCTTTACATAAATTTTTAGCATATTGTAGAGCTCCGTCTACAAATTCAGCTCTATTTTCTTTTAATACCGTACGCTGTTTTCCGCAGATTTTCAGTTTTTTTTCGTTTCGTTTTCGATACGTCATATTGCGGACGTGATTTGAAATAAGTATTTTTTTTCTTAATTATGCAATGTAATATTTTAGTTATGTTCCTCATCCTATCCTTATATGTTTGTACAAAATACAGCTCTGGGATAGTGCTAGTAACTCTAACATCTCAATCCTGCAACGAATGCAAAGTACGATTCTTAGAACAGTATCTCAAGTGCCATACATTCAACATCCAAAAATTATCAAGCACGTTTATCTAACGAAACATCCTAAACTGGCTTGCTGTTGAGCTGACTTAAGAAAACTAACTACCTACGCTAAACGTTTAAAAAGGAAGGTTAGATTTCAATTACATGTGGCAATCTGATCCGTGAGATCGAAGTCGATTGTATGTATAGGGTAGATGTCTTCGCTAGAAGGCAGACTTGACTGACCGCATATCGTACAATAAATCTGCTTATAGTGACATTTCTGGTTGCATGACCCAAAAAATATCCTTATTCGCTGCCCCCATTTGTATGGCGCCCGGGGCCATGGCCTTCTGCACCTCCCACGCTACGCTACTGTACCGACAGCAGCGCCTCCTACCGGGTCCCGCGGTAAAAAGTAGCCTGTGTTCATCAAGGATAATGTCGGCTTCTAATGGTAGTTAAATGATTTTTTTTGAAATCGGTCTAGTAGTTGTGGAGCCTATTCAATACAAACAAACAATCAAATATTTCCTCTTTATAATATTATATCGAGTCCCGCCTGAGACAAAATTTTTCAAGTTTATATACTGATAATTAATTATCTTGTCGATTACAACTTGACATGTTACTCATTCGGGAAGCTACGAAAAATAAAAAAGACAAAAGACTTTCACCAGTACGTGTTGCCATATTATGTATATCATATTTTGGCAAGTATGTACCATATACCCTAAATTTCATCATCATCTTAACCAAACGACGCCAACTGCTGGACATAGGCCTCCCCTAAGGATCTCCACAACTATCGGTCCCGCGCCACCCGCATCCAACGGGTTCCCGACCTTTACCAGATCGTCGGTCCACCTGGTGAGGGGCCTACCCACAGATTTTCATCCGGTGCGTGGTCGCCATTCCAGAACCTTCCCGCCCCAACGTCCATTGGTTTTTCGTACTATGTGTCCCGCCTACTGCCTCTTCAGCTCCGCAATTCTTCGAGCGATGTCGGTTATCTTAGTTCTCCTACGGATTTTCTCATTTCTGTTTCTATCACGAAGGGAAATACTAAGCATTGCTCTCACCATTGCCCGCTGTACGAAGTTGAGCCTTCTTATGAGACCTATATTAAGCGCCCACGTCTCAGTTCCATAGGTCATCACTGGCAACACGCACTGGTCAAAGACTTTCGTCTTGAGGCATTGAGGTAATTTAGACGCGAAGATTTTTCGTAATTTTCCGAACGCCACCCCTCCGAGTTAGATTTGACGAGAGATCTTTTTGCCGAAATTGGACTTACCTAGCTGGACTATTAATTGTCCCAGGTATACGTTATGGTCAACAACTTCGATTAAGCCTAACTATACTGAAAAGTCATTTTGTTAGTTGGTTACAGAATTTATGCCCACAGTACATCTAAAACTTTGTCTCCGAAGATCTATCCATACCTAATCACCACGCTTGCCAAATGCTTAGTGATCTTACACCCGAGTAAGTTTCGAAAATTTGAAACTCTTGTATAAGCAAACATTAGATAAAAAAAATGAAATACCTTTGCCGTATGCCGTACTACTCGTATGTGTATCTCTTGTGTTGTTTTTAAACGACAGTGGCAACAAGTCGGTTAACAATGGGAGCAGAGCTGGTTAGCATCAATAAGAAATTAATATACCTTACATATTATGTATTAATAGTGGGAGATGGCGTATGTCTTTTCCTTCTACCTTCTTATTTGTTGTGCAGCACACTAAAACGAGTCAGATATGTACATAAATAAGGAGATTAAATTAAACCTACTAATTCCACGTGAATAAAGTGGAGAGCAAAAGCTAGTTTTGTATGAAATAATAAGCACTTGTCATTTAGTATTTGATAAACGCGTCTAAAAGAGATGTCCCGTAACAGGCCCAGACATTGTACAGTATTCTAAAAAA
Organism: Anania crocealis; assembly: GCA_949315895.1. Classification (NCBI taxonomy): domain Eukaryota; kingdom Metazoa; phylum Arthropoda; class Insecta; order Lepidoptera; family Crambidae; genus Anania; species Anania crocealis. The sequence continues at coordinate 9,790,076 of OX438856.1, forward strand.
TCAAGAAAAATCTACTGACTTTAGAAAAAATACAAATAACTGTATATAACGTAAAATTTAGCGGCTCAAAAATAAATACAATCTAATAAATATCGCTCTCAATCAGGTATACATGATGGCGTTTGACGAAAAAAAAAGATAAACCATAAACTCTAAATGTCAGTCTGTAGCTGTCAGATTTCCTTTGTCAATATTTGACATTTAACCGTTCTTTTCAAGTTTTTGCCACTCGTCATAATCTCACGTGAAAAGTTATTATTATATCTTATTAGTACAACAAGCACAAGTAAGCAAACAATATCACTTGTTTGAATCGATATAAGCGATTTTGTAATTATTTAAACTTACAGATGTCATTAAAGTGTCATCTTCCGCCATGATAGTTTTTGTTGTTTAGTATTGCTATTCTAATAAGTTTATTTTTGTTTGAGCCATTAAACGAAGCATTTTTAAAGAATTTGGATAATAACAAAGTGTTGTAGGTACATTGCCCTAACTTTTGGCTATGTGTACAGGTTCTGGGCCTAGCCTCCATACAATTTGGGACAACTCCTTTGCGCTTGTGTAATGTGCACGTTCTCATAAAACACCTGTCATTGGCACACGCCTGAACTAAATATGGGATATCGTGGGAAAATTATGGCACATGGCGTAAACACATGTCATTAGGAACGGACAAAATAATATAGACACAAAATTTAGAAGTATTTGTAAGAAAGGTTTTTTTACATTCTGATCCGTACTGTTTTCTTAAATAAAAATAAACTTTTCATCAAAATAATGATGTCAAACTGAGGCTCCCTTTTTTCCACTCTCCAGTATCTTGGGCTGCGATGATCTAATTAGTATTAAGACGCAGAATGGTTACTATAATAATAATTATTATTACTATTTTATGCAGACGAATGTCTATTTAGTACAAAAACACTATGCAAAATGTTATCAGTCTTTGTAGTATCTACCGAACCTAGAGAGGTAAGGTTAGGTTAGGAAATACGGACCGTATAACTCCATGTAGAATTACCCTTAATTGATAGAATTGTCTCAATTGTTCATAGAAAGCACTGTTCATCGATTTATCGGAAGCACGAAATAACTCTAGGCCGATACCTTGACTGGCCGACAGCACGTTTCACCGAAAAACGATACAAATAAAAAATGGTTGGCCGATCCTTGGCCTGCCAATTGTATTGTTTTTCGAAAGCACACCTATACGACGTCGTCCGGTACGTAGTCACCATTCGAGAACCTTTCCGCCCCAACGGCCATCGGTTCTCCGCGCTATGTGTCCCGCCCACTGCCACTTCAACGATGCAATCCTTAGAGTGATGTCGGTTGTTTTAGTTCTCCTGTGGATCTCATCATTTCTGATTCGATCGAGTAGGGAAATACCAAGCATCGCTCTCTACATTGCTCGCTGGTTGATCTTGAGCCTTCTTATGAGACCCATAGTAAACGACCACGTCTCACTCCCATAGGTCATTACTGGCAACACACACTGGTCAAAGACTTTCGTCTTGAGACACTGAGGTATTTCGGACGCGAATATACAGGATGAAATTTTAACCACTTTCCATAATTTTTGTAGGCGTTCAGTATCGTATTTAGAGCCCATTTATGAAGTAAAAAATGTAAATCAAGTTTTCACCCGAAAATATTTTTTGCAATATAGTTTTAAATTTTTACAGTTTTAGGCCTGTTTATTCAGATATAAAGGGAAAAACAAAAACTTTTGATTAGTATCATAATAAATAAATGTGATGTGCATTGCGTAAAAAAAGTGTTGCGAGGCGGCCGTATCAAAAATTTTAGATTGTTCGCGGACATTTTCTAAGTGCTTTATTTTGACATTTTTGTACTGGGCTATACCAAAACAAAAAATACGTCATTTGTTTTTTGTCTCGTAGATTGATATATTAAAATTTGGAAGGTGGTTAAAATTTCACCCTGTATGGGCAGCGTTCTGGAAGCTCCGTATTATATATACGGAGCTTCCCGAACGCTGCCCATCCAAGCCGGATTCGACGAGAGATCTCTTTCTCGAAGTTGGACTTACCAAACTGAACTATCTGTCCCAGGTAAACATAGTGGTTAACAACTTCGAGTGCAATGTTCCTAACGTAAACTGGAGCGGGTGCAATATGGGCATTTAACATGATTTTCGCCTTAAGACCCACTCTTTGAGAAGCATTGCCAAGATCTTCGAGCATAATGTTCAGGTCTTCCAAGCCATAAGAACCATAATGTGTTAGGTATTCGCCATTGATGTTGATGCCGCGTCCTTTCCAGTCCAGAATGTTGAAAATATCCTCCAACGCAGCTGTGAACAGTTTCGGAGAAATAACGTCTCCCTGTCTCACGCCTCGCTGTAGTTGAATCGGATTAGAGCTCTGGTTCTGTAATCGGACCGACATGGTGGTGTTTTGATATAAGTACTTTAGCACCTCGATGTACCTGTAGTCTATTTGGCACCTTTGGAGAGACTGCAGCACTGCTCAGGTCTCAATCGAAGGCTTTCTCATAGTCCACGAACGCTAAGCAAAGTGGCAAGTTATACTCTTCGGTCTTCTGTATAACTTGCACTATAGCCTTTTCGGAACCCGGCTTGTTCGGGAGGTTGGAAGTCGTCAAACCTGCAAGTGAGACGATTCGTAATGACTCTCGAAAACATCTTATAGATATGGCTCAGAAGCGAGATGGGTCTGTAGTTCTTCAAGAGAGTTTTGTCACCCTTCTTGAAGAACAGCATCAAATAATATGTCTATTAATGGTGACCCATTACCTTCACTTAAGAACTAGGTAGTAATATCTTAAGTTATGACTTTCTTAAGCAATAAGTAATTACTTCTTTATAAATAAAAAGGCGTAAGATATCTGTCTTTTGACTTGCCGATAGCGATGGGCATCCGCTGAGTTCTGTAGCCTCATTTTGTTTCTCTGATCCATGAGTAATGAGTAGGAGAGTCTGACTGGAGAGTTTATTTGATTTGGGACGGTGAGTTTTAAAGTACTTGAACCCTACCGTACAGACAGTATCCACCACCATGTTGTATAGATCATCCACATCGATGCTGTTCTCAAGGGCTTCGAAACGGTTTTGAAGCTCGAGCTGAAAGCACTCGGGTTTTGAATTTGAGCCGGTATTGGTCGGAACGTGGATTTTATCAGTCGCGCTCTTTCAAGCTTTACGTCGATATTCAATGTACAGAGGTACATTGAATGCGGTAATCGCTTCCTGTCTTAACAGCGTTGACCACAGTGACATCATTAAATATGTGCTTTTTCGTTGACATGATGAAATCGATCTCGTTTTTGACTTTACCGTCCGGGCTGATCCAGGTCCATTTGCGGCTTACGGGCTTCTTGAAGAAGGAGTTCATCATAAAGAGGTTCTCCCTCTCCATGAAGTCTGCCAGCATCTGGTCCCTTTTGTTCCGTTGCCCAAATCCAAATTGCCCCATTCTCAGCTCATCACCGCAACGTTGCCCTAACTTCGCATTGAAATCCCCCATCACAACCGTGTAGCGGTAAGTTATATAGCTATGCATGGCTTTAGAGATCTCCTCATACATAGCTTCCACTTCAACATCGAGTTTTGAGATCATTCAGCGAATATCGTTTCGATATTCTGAGTATCAGGCACGCTACCCTGCTCGAAACACTTCCGATAGTGATCACGTTGTAGACAAGGGACGCCCTCCCGGTAGTATAGTAAGTTACCGGATTGCAGGGTTATTGAGTCCTCCCCCTCTCTTCGGACTTCAGATAGCCCAATGATATCCCAATGTAACTTACCAATTGCCTCTTCCAACTCTACGAGCTCCACGTCGAGCCTCAGTGTGCGCGTGTTATATGTTGCCAGGTCAAGCCGTCGTTGTTGGCAGCCGGATTCCCACATACGGGAGTCCCACATACCGCCCTGCCCTCCCCCGGGGCAGTGGTGACGATGCGCAACGCATTTTCCTCGCGTAAAAAAAAAAAAAGGTTAGGTTAACCTTCGGACCCGGAGGGAGCCAATGCCCCGGTGCCACTAGTGCGGCGCTGACGATGATACGGCGGAGCACACGTTTGAGATGTGCACCGCATGGTCAGAGCCTCGCCCTTCGGGCGGTCGTGGAGTCCAACCTCAGGCTGCCATGGGTGGTCAGGGCAATGCTCGGTAGCCAGAGAAAGTGGGAGGCTGTGGCCGCCTTTGCTGAGGAAATCATCTCAGCGAAGGAGGCCGCCCAGCGGGCCCGCGAGGACAATGCCCTTGCGGACCCGGTCAGATGCAGGCGAAGGGGGGTTAGGAGGAGGAGGTATGCACATCTCCTCTCCCCCTTAAGCAGGTCAGTGGCACGGGTCGGGGGACCCGGGTCACACCAAACGACCTGACTCGTCTGGGGGGCGATCCACGTGCACCGGACTGCCCCTCCCTAGGCGTGAAGGATACGGACCGCCAGGGTCCGGAGATTGCTTCGGCCAGCCCGGACCCAGGAACGGCGGTTTCGTGCAGGGGTGCACCCCGGGGGTTATTTTAGTGGGTATGCCTACCGGACCCTTCTTTGTACGAGAAGGGTTGGCGGTGGGAGAGTCCCACATAACCCGTCCTTCTCCCAAGTGACGGGTATGCGTAAAGCATTTTAGCAAGTTTCCCCCGGGAGAAAAAATAAAAAATAATATATAAAAGGTTACCCTTCGGAGATGGTCCACAGCGAGCAGGTATGGGAAGCGGTGGCCGCCTTCTGCGACGACGTCATTTCGCGTCCATCGGCGTAGGCGGGGTGGTAGGCCCCGCCAGGGTCCCAGGCGGCAGGTGCGGGGGCACCAGGACCACCACCGCCTAGCACACGGGACCAGGACGGCGCGTTTTTCGCCCAGCGCGTCGTCCAGATGTAGGAGTCCGTGGACTGTCGAGTCACCACAGACCCTGCCCTCAGTCAGCGTGGCGGGCGACGCGAGGTTTTTAGTGGGTATACACCTGGGTCCCATTCCTAGGAGCAGCGCCCTTTTCAGGGCGTCCCACATACCGCCCTGCTCTCCCCCGGGGCAGTGGTGACGATGCGTAACGCATTTTCCTCGGGTAAAAAAAAGGATAGGTTACCCTCCCGAGGAAGTTTTGGGTCTCCTACCGGCTGCGTCCCCAGGTGGCGGATAGGGGAACGCCCTCCAGACATGGAGGATACCGGCCATTTGGCCTGCGCACGGTGGGCTGAAAATCGACCTTCATAGACTTGGAGATATTAATTTAAAAGGGTCACTTTTTTTGTTGGGGACTGCTTCTGTTAACTATTTCTATGCTTTTTATGTCATTAAAGCTAATGTAGCTTATAAACGGATGATTTATAATTATTTTGCGAAAAATTTGTATTGAGCTCGCATGAAAAGTTCGATTTTCTTTAGAACTGCAAGTCAAACCGTAATATCTCAGGGAGTCTTAGTACTAATTTATTTCTGATTTTTTTACATACTACACATAACGGTCCCTGATTCTGATTTTTTTTAAAATAAATAAGATTAATATATTTTTTTATTTCGTAAATGATTCATTTTAATGCATCAAGTCAAAATACTAGGTACCAATTACCGGAATAAATAGTGTAAAATGGAAGTTAATTATTAACAATCAACCGCAAACATCAACTTTTGCTAACAAAACAAAAGTTGATGAAACAAAAGTTTAGGATTCTTTTGGGAATAGTTTCTTTTGGATTAAAGTTATTCGTATAGGTGTGCTTTCGGAAAGCAACACAATCGGCAGGCCAAGGATCGGCCTACCATTTTTTATTTGTATCGGTTTTCGGTAAAACGTGTTGTCGGCCCGTCAAAGTATAGGCCTAGAGTTATTTCGTGCTTCCGATAAATCGGTAAACAGTGCTTTCGATGAACAATTCTATCGATTAAGGGTATTTCTATATGGAGTTATACGGTCACAAGGCAAACGTGCATAAGACTACGAAAAATTCCAAACAGATTTGCATCATACACGTAGTTCTAAAATTTTAAATTCTTTATGTTTGCACCGTACCCTAATAAAAATAAGCGTTCTCAATAATTATAGCGGCCAAGTGCCGAGGCTACAATAAAAACCTCACACTGAATGCATTTACAACATAAAATATTAGCACTCCGTTAGCTAAGAAGGGAAACGTGGAAAATGGAGTACATAAAAAAATATCCCACTGAATTCGTTAATCCTCTGGAGATAAGTTTGAAAATCCTATGCTATTGCGATATTAATTTCTTCGACGGCGATATATCACCGCAAAAAAAGTATGTTCGTTGTGTAGTGGCACTTTTGTGTCTTACCTTTGAATATTACTCTTTGTCTATGTCTATAATTGACGCATGGCACCTGAAACAAATGGTAGATTTGGTTTACACTGTCCCTTGCCACATGATTATTACACAGGGTAAGAATACTGTTTATGATTTCTACTTGCGGCTGATGTTGTGAACTATAAATATAAACAATAAATGCAAAAAAAAAAACGATTAAACGTGTGCTTCTTTAAACAATTCTTTCTTTGATGATCTGCGTGGCAATTTTCAAAATTTCTTAAATCTTTATAATATTATGTATCTTAAAATATACGCCGCGTAAGAGATATATATTTATATGAAAAAGGATTTCTGAGAGCGATATACTTAGATTGATGAAAGTTGAATGCCTTGTAAATTACAAAAATACCACGAAAATGATTTTCTTTAATTTAACTTTCTCAAAAACGTTATACAGATACCATTAAATATAAGCAATACTCAACTACTACGTTTACCGTTTCACTTACAACGTACTGATCCCAATTTGAATGATTTCCAAAATACGAGTGTTTTAAATAGCAAAGCACTCGTAATTTGTAAATCAGAAACAACAATGGTACCACAAACACCCAGACCCGGGAAAATGTCGAAAAACTGGTTTTTTCTACATTGACCCGGGAATTGAATCCAGGAACTCGGAGCAGGAGACACCTTGAAAACCGGTGTGTACGCCACACTTCTTCACTTGAGGTCGTCAAAAGCATTCCCGCCTTATTTTGAAAATAATATCGACACGCCGTAAATATTCGTGAACTGGGATGCTTTACTAAAAAATAAGTGACAGATCCATAATTCGCATTAAAATTTAGTGACCAAATAGACGATACCAAAATATGTAGTAAAACATTAATTATATACTATAAATAAATGTGTATTACTTTACCTAATCTAATCCGCTTGGGTTTAAAATCATTAAGTGGATCGCAAATGGGCGGTGAGGCCATGGCAGAACAATGTTTAGGAAACACTGCACTAGACCATCGAGATTTCATAAACCTAATAACAATTAACTTTAGCTACTAAAATTTAAAAGATTCATCCACAATTAACATAATCTTATTATTTCCAGCAATAATACAAGTCATATTAATATTGCCTCACAAAAATACGATTCGAGGCATAATTGTACAACTTGGATCGACATGGACAACTACAAAACTGACAGCCATACAAGTTCAGAAAAAGAATATTACCCTCTCGAGGTTGAACTTTGTAATAAAAGGTTAAAACAAATCCATAATGGCCACGGTATAGCACATTTTAGTTGCACATTTCTAGAAAAAAATAAAATAATATAAGTGCATCAATCTCTGGTTACATTAAATAGCAAAGCACTCGTAATTTGTAAATCAGAAACAACAAAGGTACCACAAATATATATATTTGTGGTATATAGGCCTATATCCCTAGCTACGGTTGTAGCTAAAGTGCTGGACAGTTTGCTTAATAAAAGACTGAGCAACCATGTTAAAATTCATGACGCCCAGTTTGGTTTTAAACCTGGTTTGTCCACCGAAAGTGCTATCTTTTGTCTTAAGCAAACTGTACAGTACTCTACAGCCCGCAAAACTCCAAAATATGCCTGTTTTTTGGACTTGTCGAAAGCTTTCGATTTGGTGTCGTATGACTTATTATGGAGAAAATTGGATAGTGATACCAATCTGCCGTCTGAATTTATAGCGATATTTAAATATTGGTATGACAATCAGAGAAACCGCGTGAGGTGGGCTAGTTCCATGTCAGACGTGTACGGGTTGGAATGCGGGGTGAGGCAGGGAGGGTTAAGTTCGCCAACGCTTTTCAACCTGTATATGAATAGACTGATCGAGGAGCTCAGCAGCACCTACATAGGATGTCACGTAGGTGGGCTGTGTATTAATAATATAAGTTATGCTGATGATATGGTGCTGCTGAGCCCTTCGATCGGTGCCTTGAGAAAATTAATTCACATGTGTGAAGAGTATGCAGCGGCTCACGGGCTCAGATACAACTCAGTTAAAAGTGAGCTCATGGTTTTTCAGGCGGGAACGCCTGTACGGAGTTTACCTGTTGTTTACCTTGGAGGCACACAACTGAAGCGTGTTGAGCAGTTTAAATATCTGGGCCACTGGGTCACTGACAGTTTGTCAGACTCTGTGGATGTGGAGAAGGAGCGTAGGGCGCTGTATGTCCGCTGTAATATGTTGCGCAGCAGATTTGCACGTTGTAGTGAACAAGTAAAACTGACACTTTTCAAAGCCTACTGCCAGTCATACTACACGTGCAGTCTGTGGGCGAACGTTACGCAGAGGGCATATAGCGCGCTACGCGTCCAATATAACAATGCGTTCAGGATGCTTTTCAACCTGCCGCGCCATTGTAGTGCATCCCTTATGTTTGCAGAGGCGAATGTCGATTGTTTTTACACAATCCTCAGAAAGCGATGCATGTCATTCTGGTCACGAGTGCTTGGTAGCTCGAATGGTATCGTTAGCGCGCTGGCTGACCGGTGGGACTCCCCACTTTTCAGACGTTGGCAGCAGCTCCACGCGCCTGTCGCTCAATATTTAGATTTATAGACAAATAGCTCTTGTCTATAAATCTAAATATGTATGTTTTTAAATTAATTTTTTGTGTATTTTATTTTAATAAATTTATTTTTAAGTTATATGGATTTTTATCTAAAATAAATAATTTGAATTGAATTGAATTGAATTAATTAGGTACCATTATTGATATGGCTGATTCCATTTTCCATTTCGAAGCTGAGTTGATAGTTTTATCAGATAATTTATTTTGTTGCAATTATCATCAATACACACTTGTTTTAAGTGAATTATCAAAATACTTGCAACTCCTTATGCTTGCTTAAAGTAACAATATTATTCCCGTAAGCTTGCTTCGAACTTTTACTACCGAAAGCTTTATTTATATTCTAAAGTAATTCCTATTTATCCTTTTTTGCTATCTTGTACTGTTTAAACATTTTGTATCGATCAACCAGCCCATCACATTATCTTTATAATACTTAGTTATTTGATATAAGTTCAATATTGTACGAAACAATAACTCTAGTGATAGCGACCATGAAGGATTAAATCAGTACTATTGTGATCCTGTTAAAAAAAGACAACAGTATTGTAATAAATAACCAAGTGCGAGTCGGACTCGCGCACGAAGGGTTCCATACCAAAACGGCCAAAAAAAAAGCTGGTTTGTTGTATGGGAAAATGCCTCCCTTAAATATTTATTTTATTTAGTTTTTAGTATTTGTTGTTATTGCGGTAACAAAAATACATAATTTGTGAAAATTTCAACTGCCTAACTATCGCGGCTCTTGAGATACAGCCTGGTGACAGAGCGACAGACAGACGGACAGACGGACAGACAGCGAAGTCTTAGTAATAGGGTCTCGTTTTTACCCTTTGGGTACGGAACTCTAAAAATAGTACAATTTTTTTTTCAAACAGATAGCTATTCTATCCCCGAAAATGATTAAAATATCATCATTAGTTCTATTTCTGCAACTATAGGCCCCAGAGGCGCTTTTACTTTAACAATAATTAAATCTGCCACTTCTTCGGGACACATATTGTGAGCTAGTGCCGAGAAATTCGGTCACTATTGTCAGTCTTTTTTTAATGAAATATATTTTTGTTAACAGGTTGCTGTTATTTTTGTATATATGGAGCTATGGTGTATTTTTTGAGACCGCTTGCAGAGATACTTGTTCGAAAGTTCGTTTTCAATCAAGAGTGCGAAATGGTCCTTCCGTTCTTTTACTCGTACCCCTTCGAACCTGAGCAGAATTGGTTGGTGTTTGCCTTTGTTTATATGTTCCAGGTTTTTACACGTAAGTATACGACTAACATGATTTTCAAGATTTTCTTTGTACTCGTTTTTGCGGCTTAAGCGGCCTTATCTTTTTGGGTTTACTTACAAGTTAGATTTTTTCACAGCTTCAAGGTACTGTTAGGCTTGAGTATATGGCTTTAATTAAATTTTGATACTTTCAAGCTTAGAATACTAAGCTTTCAAGTATTTCCGGGATAAAGGGTCTTGACAGAAAGCCGGACAGATATCATAGTGATGCCATAAACACCCTGTTGTTTTCTCTTTTGAGTACATGACCCTAAAAGTAGGTGTTTACACACCCATAATAATATACAGAATTAAATTTTAGTCAGTATCCAAATTTTAATACAATGATCTACTAGACAAAAAATTAATGACGTATTTTTTCTTTTAGTACAAAGTGTCAGGATAAAGCACATAGAAAATGTCCGCTGATAACCTAAAATTTTGGATAGGTACGGCATCCTCGCAACATACCTACTTTTTACACGATGCGCATTTTATAGATGATCAAACGAACTTCAAAGTGAAGTTCGAACGCTATTATATAAGTCGCTTCATTCGAAAATATAATTATTTACAAGGTAGTCCCTTTCACCTACAGGCAACCTTCGCACGTCTTTAAAGAGTATATAGTTTAAAAAAAAAAAACACTTCATTGTGTGCCGTCAGTGTCAAACTTATCATTCCATTTTCGTGCAAGGCAACGAATGCACGCGCCTAGCTACACAAAAATGCCAAAACGTAGTGCACAAGAAAAATTGCATCATTATGAAAAAAATATTAGGAAACTGATGAAAAAAAAAGAATCTAAGCAACGTCGAAGGATTCGGCGTATAGATTCCTCGGACGAAGAACTTCATTCGTTATTGTATTATTTATAAGTTGTTGATTTTCCCTTCATACCTTTACAGGCTAGACCGTGAAAATTGAAAACTATGTTGCGAAAAATATTTTCGGGAGATAACTTGACTCCTTTTTTTTTTAATAAATGGGATCTAAAACAATACTCTTGAGCCTACTAAAAAAATTTTGACGGTGATAAAAAAGTCATTCTGTATTGAATACAACTTACGATCCCTATAATATTGGGCAGCCGGTAAAAATGATTATCGTCCCCAATTTATTTGTAGAGGAGAATCCCAAAATGTACACCGCGCATTTTAAACCAACTGAAAAACAAAGCCCATATTATATAACCATTGTGTATAACATCTTGGCAGTATTTTTTTTATCGATAAAAAATATCATAGAAGATAGAAGCATACACAATATTGATTTAGCTGTGACACATACGGACGTAGCTGTGTTAGATTCATTCATCCGGGACTGCACCGCAGCAAAATAATACGTACACGAGCGTCACATCGTGCTTCAAAATTAAAAGTCTAAATTTATATTTAATAAATATCAAAAAATATTTTGATCGATAAAATTAATAACGGGTGCCCTTCGGTTCACATAAAATTTAAAGTCCTAATTTCATTTGGCCGAACCGTATTGGCCTAAACTTATAACGTATAATTATTGTCTAGTCTAACAGTCGTTTTCGCACTATTATAGATTGGTCTAAAAATTGAAAACCCTAATTTCAGTATGTCTAATATCGAAAGCACTAAAATTTATTAGCATCTTTTTAGAAGTCTGATTGTTTGGATGCATGCATGATTGCTTGTTTGCATGCATGTCTGCTTGATTGCATGCATGATTGCTTGTTTGCATGCATAATTGCTTGTTTGCATACATGCTTGCTTGCTTGCATGCATGCTTACTTCTTTGCATGCATGCATGCTTGTTTGCATGCATTCATGCTTGCTTGCTTGCTTGCTTGCATTGATGATAAAGTTTTTAACTTTCTGCGAATAAAAATTTGGAACTGCAAAAGGGTAGGTGTTATGATATATTCGGCTAAATGTCGCAATTGGGAAATTATAATACGGCGATATAAAGTTAAGCGTAGTAAAAATAGGCTAAACACGTTTAGGAATAGTAAAATGTGCGAAAAAATTTTAGGCTAATAGTTTGTGTGCCAATGACAATTAGGAGTACAAATTATTAGGCATTCCGATATATACCCATTAATAACACTGCCATGATGTTATCCATAATGGTCAGATAACGTGGGCTTGGTTTTTCAGTAGGTTCAAAAAGCATGGTGTATATTTTTCGAGATTTTATTTTATCATTTTTAAATTTTTCGTTGCATAATTATTTAAATGTTAACGGGAAATTAAACACGTCAAAATTAAACGTCAGGCAAAATAATAAGGTATGAGCGCATTTAATTTCCCGTTAATATTAAAATATTCATTTTACCAGTTTATAATGGTTGCTTTTGTACAATCCGTGCTAGACTAGAGCTAATTTGTACTGTTGCTGTTTGCACATGTAAACACTATAAGGGTTATTTAATTTTGTTGGATACAAAAATATAAAATTTTCAAAATCTGCTCGACATGTCAACAAGGTTGTTAAGTCATCTGTTGGAGGTTAAACATATTTTTTATTTGTCTGCATATCGGTTCCTTTGTCTGTCTGTCTGTTTATTTGTTCATCCGTCCGTCCGTGCTTTTATTTCATTGTCATAACTAATTTATGCTGGATCGTTAAAATTTGAACAGATAACATTTAAGGATACAAAAACATGTTGCTAGGTAGGCTATACTGTGTAGTGCAAGTATCAAATAGCCTTTGACCTTTTCGGTTTATCTATAGTATGCTTTAAGTGGCGAACAAAGGAGTTCTACCAGAAAAAGACTTGCATTAGCGTTTCCACTGTTAACCTCACTGCGAATGTCAACCAGCCTAATTTGCATGGAGAATAATGCAAAATTATGCTATTGGAAAGGCCTATGTCCTACGGTAGTCTTTGAAAGCTGAAGTTGAGGTTGGTTTAAGGACATAAATGCGACTCATAATGAATAGTTCATTCTTATAGACGATTTCCTGTCAGGCAAAATTACTTTATTGTTGCAGATCTCTGGTTTACGTATGCCCTTGCAGGGATAGGGTGTTTAACAGTGGTGCTCTGTTCTCACTTGGTCACTGAATTCTGTTTACTTCACGAAGACTTGTTGCACATGGACCCTGTGTCGAATGGACCTTCTGTAAAGAATATAAAGAATATTGTGAAGAAGCATCAGGAATTGCTTTTGTAAGTACAGCTGTCGGTTTGTGTTCATTTTATTCATTTATTCATTTAATTAAACATGCCGGCTTACAGTTTAACCCAACGCGACGGCAAGTCATACACAAATTATTATCTCAAGAGTTAAACAACAAGTAATCAATTAAACTAAAAAAAATAACACAACTTATGGTGGTGTTGTATTATCATCAGCCGACAGCGTCTCTAAAAAGAAGAATTTTCAAAGCACCTCGCTCGGCAAGCGGGTTAGCTGACACTGCTGCTCATATATGCTTTTTCCTATACGTACCCCTTTAGTCGCCTCTCGCGATACATAAAAATATTTTAAAGAAAATTAAAAAATATAAATGTAAAAAAAATTGGTTGTTTGTAAAGTAGGTTTACGATCGAGATGTTTACGTGATAACGTCTTATTGGTGATATAAGTTTTTGGAAAGTAAGGAATTAATGAAGATAACAATTTTTTCAAATTTTAAATTACATCTTAAACATTCAACGAAAACTTAACCGCACGAGAAAATCTCCATTCGTTTGTATGCCGCTAGAGTGAGAGAGACGGAAGATCGGTCCACTCACTCGAACGCTATGCCAGCCTCCGCTCGTGAGGATTCCGCGTGACAAGTTTCACGGAATGACTGGCAGCGCTCGAGATGAGACGGGAGATCGGTCCGTCTCTCTCTCTCGTTATACCTGCGATCGCGCTCGTGAGGTTTTGGTGTGACACAAGTTTCTGAACATGTCACCCGACTAAAACGATTTTAAAGACGTTATCACGTCAAAAAATGGATATCCTTAGAAAAAGTATATGAGCTGTGAATGTCTGATCTGCCTGAAATAATGACGATTATGATTTGATTGGTACTAAATGGAAATTTATAAATGAAATGATTATATGAATCAGAATGTAAATAATTATAATTCGATTTCAAAATATCTGCAAAAAGAAGATACGTCATGAGTGATACTTGATGGAATATTTAAAAAAAGATAATAGTCGAATCACTTATTATCAGCAATTTTTTTTAGTGTCAATCTTCTTCTTCTTCTTTCGTGTCGGCAAGAACACGGGCTAGATCTTACTTGCTCAGAAGGCGGCTACCGTGCTAGCCCTCTGGTTACTGACAAGTAAGTCCTCACGCGAGCAGGTGGTCGGGCACGCGGGTCAATTAGTGAGGTGAGCCATGGTTTGCAGGGGTTCTCCACATTCACAGCTGGCGTCTGCGCTGCTTGAGTACTCCCACCGACACAGGCCATCTTTACCTCGACCAACCTGGGTCCTCAGTCTATTTAGACTTCTCCAGGTTGGCCAAGGTTCCTTATAGCCTGGAGGCAGATTTTCATCGGGGGGGTACAGTGAATGTGGATACTCGCTTGCCCAAAGCCTGCACCTCATGTCAGTAGGGGTTTCGTCGGTAGGCTGCGTAGATCGCAGGAAACTTTTGTGGCTTCGCAACCGACCTATGGCGGGAGAGAGCCCGTAGAGTAGATGTCTTGGGTCGCTTTCCTGTTTTTGTTTTTCAAGCGAACATGTCACTTCTCTCCGGACTCTGGGTGCTCACTTAACAGTGACACGAAAGTGGGATCGTTTGTGGCACTCGATACTTTAGACAGCAATATTTTTATGTTCATTGTGTCATACGCTGCTGAGAGGTCGACAAATACAGCACCTGCGACCATGCCCCGCTCAAATCCGTCCTCAATGAATTGAGTGAGGTTAAGCACCTGACTAGTGCATGATTTTCCCGGCCGGAATCCGGCCTGTTCTGGGATAAGAGTGGGGTCAATGGTACCTGTGAGTCGGTTGAGTATTAGTCGCTCGAAGAGCTTGAGGGTATGACACAGGAGAGAAATTGGTCTGTAGCTCTTAGGGTCAGATGGAGATTTCCCAGGTTTTAGAAAGGCCACAATTTTCGACTTCCTCTACAATTTCGGGATCTTCGCTGATGCCATGCACGCGTTAAATAAACTAAGCAGCCAGGATATAGCCACTGGTCCCAGGTGTTTCAGCTGTTCGACTGTGATATCATCCAAGCCAGCAGCTTTGCTGTTTTTGAGTGCTTTTTATGCTTGTGGTGATATCAGTGAGTGTGAAAGGCAAGCTGATGTTGTTGCATGTCTGTTGGGCTGATCTTGGTGTTTTGGGGAGTCTTCCAGTAGGTTTTCCATTAAGTATAAGCTGTTGCGCTACTTGATTGGCTGTGGTTTGACCCGGTAATGATGGAGGGGGGGCGGGTCATTTGTCAGTTTTTGTATAGTGGACCACGCTTTCTTGCTATTATGCATCATATCGATAGACGTGACAGTGTTCATCCACTGTTCCTTCCTACGAGTACTATCGCCTACCAGACTAAGAAGCTCTTCTCCGATCGAGATGGTCTGTTCAGAGAAGGGGTCTAATGTCAATGGGATGCTTTCTAAGTTTACTTTTGCAAATAAATATGGTGTTAGTCTACCCAATGCAAGGAGGCAGATTTTTTGAAGTGGCGAGCATTCCAGATTTGCGACACAACTGTTTTTGGTATGCTTTATTGAACTTTACCTATATTTGAGATTAATTATGTATTTCATGCATGTATTTTATTATTATTTTAACTTCATATTTTACTTTTAAGAACTCTTTGCCGCCTTCTCCACTCTTTTCCAATTCAACTGTCCGTACTGAGGTTGTCTTGACGAGATCTCTTCCAGCGGTAAGACCGGCTAAATTGTACAGCTTAAAATGTATTTAATGTGACAAATATATCCTGTACGGTGTGAAATAAAGAATATTTATCTTATCTTTACATATCTTACATTTTTACCCTAGTTATATCGAACACATACAATCACTATTTTTAACTTTATTTTTTATTGACTAGCGGATCACAGGCATCATTCGAAAACCAATTGAAATATTTTGTTTTTGTGCCCCCGTCTTTGTCCGCCCTTAACTAGTTATTTGGGTTGATTGATTTCTAAATACTACAAACTTACACCCCCTATTTCTTCGTAAGGGTTGTTAAGAAAAATAATAAACTACATGTTTAGATACCACAGAAATGATGGGTAAATATAATATAATCATCACGCTTGCCAAGCGGGTGGGTGATCACAAACCCGAACAATGTTCGATTCGAAACTCATGTTACCTGACCCGGGGATCAAACCACTAGACCAACGGAGCGGTCCGCTAGGGGAAAAATTAAGTGTTTCGAATATTTAAAGTTATTGTCTAGAACATAATATGTTCAAAACAAAGTTACGAAACTAATCTTTAACATAAGCATTAGTTTGGTATTTATTTAATTTAGTTTTTAAATACAAACTTTTAAAACCTTAATTCACTCGATTACTACTGTTTTTAGATTGTGTCATCAGCTGGATGAAGTATTTAATAAAATAAATTTTATTAAAATGCTGTTTGCAACTGTAGTGACCTGCTTTTATGCTTTTTCAGCAAAGGTATGACCAAAGTTATTTCTTTTCCGTAGCTTTTATTCCACTGACAAGGATGTTTTTAACCAACTCCAAAAAGGTTTAGCTTTGAGGCTTTAGGTACGCAAAATTGTATTAAATTAAAATACCAAAAGATTTCTGATTGGTATTAGCAATCAAAAAATATTTTGTTTTGCAGCTTTTAACTGATAATGTTTGTTTGTAAATGTTACGCCAGATAAATTTGACTTTATTATTTGCCATATGTCTTTATTATTATAATTATCGAGTTCATTCCATTCCAGATGTCAGATGGCTCGGCAAGTGTAATGATGTGTAATTATATAGGAGTCTTCGGAGTGCTTGGGCCGGCATATATGATTTGCTACTACAGCCAATTACTGGCGACAGAGGTAAGTTATTATGGAACACGCTTTTGCAGATGAATTAAAATTCTGTAATACTTTGTATGACATTTTAACAACTTAATTGCAATGATTGTTACATCAGTAGATATTTAAATGTATGTATTTAAAGGTATGCATGGAGAAGCGAGTAAGGTTTTATTTAAAATTGTTGTATTAAGTTAATTATTAGCTAATAAGAATTAATGTGGGTGACATTATTGTCGTCGTTTGATGGAATACCTACATTACCTACAATATAGTAGTTAACTAAACTTAACTTAACTAAAAATAACTGTCGTAAGATACATTTTCGTTAAAATGTGACTTCTATTTGTTTTCAAAAAACGATCTCTTGTCTGAACTCTTGTCAAAACGAATTTCGGGAAAAAAATTAGATGGTGATTTAAAAGTTATTGTGTATTTTTTTCTTGTACATGTTATTTGCAGCCAAAGTAGAATCAGAGCCCACAAATAATTATATTATACAGATGTCTGATCAGGACGTGTTAAAGCGCCTTCTGGAGCCCATTTGTAGAAATAAATCATTTTTATTGACAGCAGAACATTTTGCTATATTATTATACTAGGGCATCACAACGTAGCTTTGACATAGTCCTAGTTTGCAATAAATATGTAAAGCCTGAAGTGCAGGTTACTTTACGTTAAATATTCAAAAAATTAATTATTCTTGTATCAATAAATTCCTAGATAATTTATCGACAAATGTGTTCTTATGTTATTTATTTGTAACATCATTTCAATACTTTACAATTTGCAAAATTTCGCCTGAGACAACATTTTTCAAGTTTATGTACTGACTTTACAATTTGTTCAGTAGAATCCAGAGCTATTCAACAATTTATTTCAAAATCGTCTACTAGAATGATACATAACGATCTACCACGTTCAAGCAAGTATGAAATTAGAATACTTACGCTTCATGTGTGTATAAACTTACATGTTTACATGTTTCAATAGGTATCAAATTTTTAAAACAGAAAAAAATCTTTTAGGCTTTAAATCATTTAATATCGTTTAAGCGTGGTGGTTATGCCTGTACCCATCATTGCTATGGTAACTTCATTTCAATGATGGAGGCCTTTGCTCTACAATAAGATGATTATAGGCCGTTATTTTACCTCCTTTTTTACAATGAATATCACAAAAGCATTTTTTTTTAAATTATATTTCCAGAGCGCTGGTATAGCCGACTCGGCATATAACAGTCTTTGGTACAAAGGGAGCGTCCAACATCAAAAATCTATTAGACTTATAATTTTCAGGTAAGCACCCAAAAAGGGTTTTATATTATTATTACCTACGTATTCGTAATAATGCATAAATACAAATTATTATTTTTATGCAGAATGAATGTGATGTGTTACTAGGGCTGATCAAAAAATTTTGATTTTTGGCGGACATTTTTTAAGTTCTTTATTTTGTCATTTTTGTACTGGGCGATACCAAAAGAAAAAATATGTCATTTATTTTTTATCTCGTAGATTGCTAGATTGATTGATAGATATTAAAATTTGGAAGGTGGTTAAAATTTCACCCTGTATATCTATTAATAAATTTAGGAAATCTTATTTCCTTTTTCTAGAGCCCAGATACCGTGTTGCTTGACATCTTTGAAATATTCACCAATCACTTTAAATACGTTTAGCAAGGTTAGTATCCAATATAAACCACGACACATTATTACCCTAGTAAACTGTTTTGTAATCTTAACACTTGCAACTAAAACTTGCGTAAAACGAGTTAAAAATAATGTAACAATAAAATCTTATGATGGAGACCCAAAACAGTTTTGAGTAAGAATAACTACAAGACAAGAAGTCTAATTTGGCAAATCTGCCCTTTAATTATTTACCTATCTACACAAATATTATAAAGAGGAAAGATTTGTACTTATTTATATGTGTGTTTGTATTAAATCCGTGCCTGGCGTGAAAAAGTTAAGTCCAAAATGGTGATTTTACAGGGCAGCAGTTTTAAAGTTTGACGTCTGCTGGTAAATCAGTGTATTTAATGTGTTAATGCCATTACCTTTAATTATGGGTATTTTTTATCAATCTTTCGAACGGTATCAGTAGAATTACTAAATTCATTTTATTTTTTGATATATAAGACTTATCAATTTGTGCACCGATGACATGTCAACTTATTCACCGTCATACTCGTATTAGGGGTATTTGTTAAGCAAAAACAATTAAATTGATTAAAAGCTTTATCAATTTATTATTCAAAAACAAATACAATTTTAAATATAATCCTTTCCGGTAAAAAGATAAGTTTTTTTTACTGTAGTTTCATTTTTAAGCCGTTCAGTTCATCATTTAGGTTTATATATTCTGAAATGTCTGATCCATTAATCAAGGAGATCCAATAAAACCTTCTTTTTTTATCTTCGCTAATTGATGTTTAAATTTGATTTAAGCTACAAGATTCCAAGCCGGACTTTCATAGTTTCTTGAATTTAATTGATTTTAATCAAGAATTGCTATCCAAGGTTTATAAAACTTAATAGTTTCATTTATTTTATTTTTTTTATTAATATTTTCTTGCAAATTTAAAAGCGCTTCAATAATCGAACTTAATGCTACATGACAATCTCTGACAATCGACCATAGAGCTAGTGTAACCTTTTGATAGGTTGCCAAATAAAATTTTCATCTGACACATTGTTTATTCTTTAGATATTCTTAACGGCCCTTTTTGGTTCTAAATTTTGATAAATCCAAATAACCTTCCAAGGTCATGAGTACAATCTTAGAACTTTTTTATGCAAAAAAATTCCTTGAATAAACATTTTTAGATTGTTTTAGGTGGGACTTGGTTGTGGGTTCGAGATCCAATCAAGTTTGTGTCGACGAATTTATTCAAGGCTTTTACGCTGTGAGCCGATCCAACCTAAATGTTTCGAGACGGTTTTTTAATCAAATTAATTGCTGGCGTACATAGAAAATAAAATTCCTTTACTAAACTTTTTTGACTGTCTCAGTTGGGCCTCGATGTGGTTGTGGGTTCAAGCCCCAACCAAGTTTGTGTAAAAGAATTTATTCAAGGCTTTTTACGTTGTGAGCCAACGGCGTTTCATCAATGTTTTTGTTATGTAACTCCAACCTAAATGTTTCGAGACGGTTTTTTTAACAAATTAATTGCAGCTGGTGTACAAAGAAAATACAATTCCTTTACTAAACTTTTTTTGACTTGCTTAGGTGAGACTCGATGTGGTTGTGGGTTCGAGATCCAATCAAGTTTGTGTCGACGAATTTATTCAAGGCTTATACGCTGTGAGCCGATCCAACCTAAATGTTTCGAGACGGTTTTTAATCAAATTAATTGCTGGCGTACATAGAAAATAAAATTCCTTTACTAAACTTTTTTGACTGTCTCAGTTGGGCCTCGATGTGGTTGTGGGTTCAAGCCCCAACCAAGTTTGTGTAAAAGAATTTATTCAAGGCTTTTTACGCTGTGAGCCAACGGCGTTTCATCAATGTTTTTGTTATGTAACTCCAACCTAAATGTTTCGAGACGGTTTTTTTAACAAATTAATTGCAGCTGGTGTACAAAGAAAATACAATTCCTTTACTAAACTTTTTTTGACTTGCTTAGGTGAGACTCGATGTGGTTGTGGGTTCAAGCCTCAACCAAGTTTGTGTCGAAGAATTTATTCAAGGCTTTTTACGCTGTGAGCCAACAGTGTTTCATAAATGTTTTGTTATGTAACTCCAACATAAATGTTTCGAGACGGTTTTTTAAGCAAATTTATTACTGGTCATATGAAATAAAATTCCTTTACTAAACTTTTTTTGACTGTCTTAGTTGGGACTCGATGTGGTTGTGGGATCAAGCCCCAACCAAGATTGTGTCGACGAATTTATTCAAGGCTTTTTACGCTGTGAGCCAACGGTGTTTCATCAATGTCTTTGTTAAGTAACTCCCACCTTAATGTTTTGAGAAGGTTTTTTAAGTAAATAAATTACTGCTTTACATAGAAAATACAATTCCTTTATTAAACTTTTTTTGATTGTCTTAGGTGGGACTTGATGGGATTCAAGTCCCACTTAATCCCTCGATCGTGAGTTATTCCAGACACAATTGAAATCAATTGTTATCGCGGCACGCGCGTGCCTTCTGGGGGTTGAGGGATTAAGGCAAATGACTTTATTTTATTTAAGGAAAAGTATTTTGTGTTCAGTCGTTTCAGTGTTTTTTCTATAAGATTCCTGTTGCGTGATCGCAACACCATGGCAACAAAGTTCTTGAATAATTTTTCTAAGCTTTACCTATTTCGAATGAAGAATAATTAGGTATATTTAACCCTTTCTTCGGTATTGATTTGTTTGTAATAGTTTTCGGATGTTAAATACCTTTATACAGCTACTTTACGAGACATAGCCGATTACAATTTCTTATAGCTAATCATAGCCGATTAGCTTCCTATTACATACGAGTATTTAGAATAAATAATAATATTATTCTTTTACATAAATACGTTTAACTTGAATTAATTTTATCTTAACTAAGTATCCACCATTAATATAACATCAATAATATTATTAAGTATTTCTTCTTGTTAATAAGTACCTATTTAATACTAAAAAGGTTTTTTAGTAGGTAATTATGCTTAAAATGTTAAATTTAATTAATACAGACAAATTTTAATCTTAATTCATAGTCACTTTTAAATCTTAATCACTGGATCAATGTTGAACAACTACACATATTATATTTAAATTGCCAGGCTTGAAGCGGAAATAACTTGACAACTCAACATATCAAGCTTTGAGTTAACATTTAATAGGGTTCTATTGTGATAACTCATTTTGTCCAATACTTTTAACAGGTTCAGAACGGGCAAAATGCAATAAGTTCAGATGTCAACTTTTATTTATTTGTCTCGTATCGTTTTTGATTGGATATGTCGTTTTATATCAAAAAGTTTTCTTAAAGTTGAGATGTTCAAAAACGCACATGCATTTTTTTTTTACTTTTGTCATATTAGGATTTTGATTTTTTTTCACCAGAAGGGTCCTAAGCATAGGAAGCAAATAGATTGATAAAAAAAATTTCATGCATCTCGACTTATCAATGTTTACACGCCAGGCACGGAAATAGGCTCTGAAACTAGTTGACCGATTTCGGAAATACTATTAAAAGCTGACACTATTTTTGATAAACATAGGCTACTTTTTACCGCGGGACCCGGTAGGTAGCGCTGCTGTAGGTATGTCAACTACTAAACGACTTGACCGGTTTGGTCGAAATTTTGTATGTGTATTTCCATGGTTTCACAGACACAAATATATTAAGACTACCTAATCTATCTTTCCATATGCCACCACAGGTTTCCGGCCGTGCGATATGACTTGGAGTTCACGCGGGCAGAGCCGCGGGTGAAGAGCTAGTTATTATATATTATATGCTAATAATAGGAATAAAAGTGTATAGATCTGTCTGCATAAGACATACACACAGGCAAATCATAAGATTTGCCTTTTTGTAGCCTACCTAGTAGTGCGCCTGGTTCTTGATACATTGTATTTACTTACTTACTTACTTATTATTATGTATTAAATATTTTTTTGTTAATGTAACCTGTTTTTTAGGTACTGAGCACGACTTGGTCTTATTTCTCTCTGGTTTCGTCGCTCTATACAGAAGATGATGTATGATGATTGCAGCAAAAATGATGATTTAATCGCAAAAAACAAAGAAAACTATGCACAAAGCAAATAATATATTTATTCACAATTCTTTTTAAGTAAATAAAGTTTATCGTAGATGTGCTCTCATTTTTATTTTAAGAAAAGATCCTTAAGTTTTAATAAAATTACCATTTTGATATACCATCAGAAACACCTGGATATAATCGACGAATTGCAAACGCATTATTTAAAATTTAATAATCATAACTGTAGATAATGACCACATACACGTCATCTCAATAAACAGATGGCATAATTAATGATTAAACGAACTTACCTGTACGTGAAGTTCTATCATAATTATACTCGCGCCTCGTCCTCGAGATTAGTAATTTACACATGTAGTTACGCTAGTTGTCACCACTCATGCACTTAGTTGAGAAAATAAATATCATATTATTTTTTTCTTTCTATTATGACAATTCGAATTGACATACCCACAAAAACTTAATAATTTTTATTTCTTTTTGTGGGTACTTCGTCCAGTTCCGTTCTCGGACAACTATCGCCAATCATTTAGTTTAGAGCCAAAGATCCTGTGGTTCATTGATGTATTTCCGAGGCACTATTGTCAATTTTGGGTATGTATGTGTAAACAGTATTGGGAGGGTGGGATTACTAATCTCTTCGGACTCGGCGCTCGTATAATTATGATAGAACTTCACGTACAGGTAAGTTCGTTTAATCATTAATTATACTCGCGCCTCGTCCTCGAGATTAGTAATTTACACATGTAGACTTTGAGAGTATTTTGGGAATATCATCAATGAGTAACAATTTTTGTAAAGATTAACACAAACTTTATTTGTTTAGATAATAATCGAAAAACAACATTGAACTTCTAGGATTAACAACAATTAATTAAAAGATTTCTTTGAGTATTTGCTCAAAGGGTAACATTAATCAGAGACGATTGAAATTACTTAAATAACTAAGGAGTAACTATTCTTATAATAGCTATCGCAGTTAAATATTATAAATGTTTGTAATCTGCTCTGGTCTGATTATAGCTGATCGTAATCAAATAATTATATTGACTGTTGATTTATTATTGATTCTGCTAAGGTAGTACTATCATCATCGACAATAACTCTCTGATAGAATTTTGCAAAAGTTGTGGAATTCCTACTCCAGCCTGCCGTTTTACGAATGAAACTAGGCTGACGCCCAGTGAGTGCGCGCGTGACGATGCTGCGTGCCTCGTGCTGTGTGCACTGAATATGCTCGTGTCGACCCCACACTCACTGAGTGTTTGCTTTATCCAGCGGCTAAGAGATTGTGTTCCAACTGGTTTATGTGGTTTTCTAATTCCAATAAATAAATCATCAGAAGTTCTTAGTGATGAGGTACGTTCTATATAACATAGTAATGTAGTGGCTGGGCAAATGGCTGTTTTTTCAAAAAAGAAGGGTAGATGAATAGTTGGTTGTTGAAATCCCGGTCGAGAAGTCTTTATAATATCGGGAATTTTAATTGTGATGCGCTGGGAAAAGTTTTGAATATTGCTAATTTTAATCTTCGAGAGAGTTTGAACTCTGTGCGCGGTCGACAGGGCCAGTAAAGAAATAGTTTTATTTGTTAGCTTATCTAAAGTTAATTCCTCATTAGGATGCCATAAACATAATTTGTGTCCCAGGTAACTTCATATTTAGGTCTTGGTGGCTTTAGTCTAAAAACCCCTTTGAAGAATCTTTTTATTCTGTCGTCATTCATTAGTACTGGGCTCAGCACCAAGGAAAGAGCAGATCTGCATGAATTGAGTGTACCATATTGGCAACCGTCGTTAAAGAGTTGGGTTAAAAAATAAATTATTGTGGGAACAGAGGCGTCATAAACATTTAAAGACTTAATTTTGCAGAAATTCCACCATTTCTTCAGGTAAACATCGTATTGTTTGATGGAGTTAGGCGCTAATGATGCTAATATTATATCTAGTGATGATTCTGGTATGTTTTGTCTTGAAAATGAGTCCCGGATAATATGCCTGCCACCAGGGTAATCGACTCGTGTATCCGACTGGAGCTGGAATGAGACAGTAAGGCATGGCTTTTAGGTGGAAATGTGACAGTTTTCGAAATAAGGAGGGATTTAAACAAGGGGTACCATGGCTGTGTTGGCCAAAAAGGTACAACCATGATACCCTGTGCCCTGTCGGTTATTATTTTTGTAAGAGTTTTAAGTATGACTGAAAATGGCGGGAATGCGTAGAAATCATATTTTGTCCATGAAACTGTAAATGAGTCTATTGCCAATGCGTCTGGGTCTCGGTGCCAGGATATGTATGTAGCACATTTGTTATTTATGCGACTGGCAAACAGATAGATTTTTGGATGACTGAATGTGTGGGTAAGAGTGTCGAACGCCCAATCAGACAGCTCCCATTCTATATCCGGGTGAGTTCTTCGTGATTCGTAATCTGCAATTGTATTATGACTAGATTTTATGTAAGAGGCAAAGACGAAAATCTTTTTGCTTTCACACCAGTTCCAAATATCGCGAGTTATTTGTGTTAGGTGAGGGTATTGTATACCCCCCATTTTATTTATATAAGCTACTGCGGTGGAATTGTCAACTCGTAGTAATATCTGGCAATTAGAAAGGTTTTTAGAAAAAACTTTTAAGGCAATTAATGCGGCCAGCAGTTCTAAATAATTTATGTGTCGTTCTCGTTCGGTATTCGACCATTGCCCGCTCGCGGACTTTCCATCACAGGCGGCCCCCCACCCCGTCGTTGAGGCATCAGAAAATATCTCAACTTGGTAAACATCGATTTTAATTCGATGGACAGAATGTTCTATTTTGTTTAGCCACCAGTCGAAATCAGGTTGTAGTGATTCAGGTAAATTCATAGATTTGTTATAATCATAATGAACTTTCAAGTTGAGATATTTGCATCTTTCCATTTCTTTTGTGTGCAGCCATCCGTATTCAATCGCTGGACATGAAGAAACTAATAAACCTAATAGCTGAGCAAAATTTCTTATTTTACAACTTTTTAATTTTGAAAATATTAATAGTTGCTCTTTTATTCGTAGTCTTTTATCAGTTGGTAAACTAATCTGAAACTCGCGTGAATCTATAATCATGCCTAAGAATCTGCATTTGGTTGAAGGAAAAGGTGTGCTTTTTTCCACATTAATAATAAATCCGAGTGAAGTTAATAATCTCTTAGTTAGATCAATGTTAGTTAGGCATTCCAGACGGGAATATCAAATCGTCTAAATAAACTGTGGACAAAAGTTCTGCAGAGCGCAATAACTTAGCTATAGGTTTACATATTTTTGTGAAAACGTAGGGGGCT
Source organism: Anania crocealis (assembly GCA_949315895.1). Lineage (NCBI taxonomy): Eukaryota > Metazoa > Arthropoda > Insecta > Lepidoptera > Crambidae > Anania > Anania crocealis. Next base: position 9,816,197 of record OX438856.1, read on the forward strand.
GTACTTAATCCAAACGGCAGAACATTAAATTCGAATAATTTACCCTCAAAACAAAATCTTAGGTATTTTCGAGATTCTTTGTGCATTTTAATTAAAAAATATGCGTCTTTAAGATCAATTGTCGCCATTTTACAATTATAAGTTACCATTTTTAATGCAGTTCTTAAGTCCTCTAACTTGAAATGATCTGTTTTCACGAATTTATTGAGGTTTTTTAAGTTTAAAATAAAGCGCACCTTGCCATTTGGCTTGGATAACAAAAAAATACTCGAGACAAATTGGTTTTCACACGGAGAACATTCTGAGACTGCGCCTATTTCGATTAGATTATTAATTGATTCTAAATAAAGCTGTCTTTCATTGGTCGAGTAAGTTGGTCTAGCAGGGAGTGTGTGTTGTACAGCGGCTGATGCAAATGGTATTTTGTAACCTTTTATCCAAGATAGTATAGACTGATCGTTAGTGATTGCAGCCCATTGCTGATAGAATTTAGATAAGCGGCCTGCGTCCTTAACTGCATCTAGAAACGGCGACGGGTACGTCGACTGATGGCCCCGCGATGACGTCTTCAATGCGTTTGCTTGCCGTGGCATGTACTGTGTCTGCGGCGGCGGGCGATACGGGTGCGACGCGGCAGGCTCGTGGCTCTTCGGCGCTTGCGCCGGCCCCGCAGGCGGCCTGCGCGCCTGGAGGGGAGCTCTGCGGTTTAAAGCTCTCGGTGTTGGTCCTTTATAGTTAGTATTTGCAGTTTTGTTGCTAGTTTCTGCTTTTAGGTCAATCCCTGATTTATTTACAGCCTTAGCTGATTTTAAGGTCTCTGCTAGATTTTCACCGAACAAGAACGTGTCTATCTTGGTGTTCTTAAGGTGTTCCTTCAAATCATTTATGAGGGCAAATAAAATGAAATTTCTACGTGTGATGGAATCCGCATGTTGTAAATCGCATAAAATTCTGCTTATATCCATTAGTTTTTGCAACACATCGTTAGTTAATATTTTTGAATTTAATTGGGAATTTATGATGTCGGCCAAACAAGCAATTGCGCTAGACATTTGTTTCTGTTTGTTTTCTATGCCTTTATCGCGTTTAGCTGCAGTATTAGCAATTGCCGCTTTAATTTCTAAATTTATTTTAGGTGCATCTAGTTGGATACAATTTTTCGGTAATATATATTTTGAGATAAATTTTTTACGATTTTCCGTGGTCAGACCATTTTTAACAATATGTAACAATCGATTTGCGAGTTCATTACGTACTTCAGGCCCGTATTTGTCGGTATTAGTCGGATCCTCGCCTAGAATTTCTAGAATTTCAGTATCCAGATCAGTAATATTATCCTCATGAGTAATAGGTTCTTCGGTGGGTACATCCGTAGAAGTACTAGGGCCAGGCTGAGGTTCAGGCGTTTTATTGGAATTTTGAACTGTTTCCTCCTCAGGTGGCCATTCTAGTAACCAATCATCTGGTCGCAGTGCGGGGGTATCTGAAAATTATCATAGATATGATAATTTTTTCAAAAGTAAGTTAAATAACTTACTAAAGTGGACTTTAACAAGTCCATGACTATTTTTAATTAATATCGAAATCTTTAATCCATAATTATGAGTACAAAGAATAGAAATGTAAGATACATTATTGTTTGTACAATGGTCATAGTCATAATAATTAGGTTAGGTTACAATCCCCAGCGGAAGGAACGCCAACAAATTTTTAAATGCGTTGAAACAGCCCCAGTGACTGTTCAGGTTGCATTTTAGAAACATAGATACGTATTTACGTAAGCAGGGTAGTAAGAAAATAGTTATCACTTTAGAACAAGTAAGTAGGTAAATACCTGCACCAATTATTTCGTCGTGTAGAACAACCGCTTCCTCCAAGTCCGATACACTTTCCGAAGCACTAATTTGCCTATCGCGAATTGAATTTAAGAAATGCCATTTTGTTCACTGTAAATCCAACAATTCATTCTCATTATGTAAGTCAATTAATTATTTAATCGATTGCATTGACTATGAATCTAAATATATTAACCCGAAACAGCTAAGGAAATTTATTGCATGCAGTGAGCGTAAGTCTCAGAAGCCTTATTATACACAGTATCCAAAAGGAACTATCCCGTACTATTTTTCCAATACTCTACCGGTCAGTATGGACTCTACTGACTCTCAAACGCATAAGCCAGTATGTTTAAATCAAAGTAAATTACCACAGTTTTTTCCTAAAATAGATAAAAATACTTTTTTTCGTGTCTCCTAATGCTAGAAGATTCATTATAATGCACCAAAATATTGCCAGTGCATTAGCAAAGCAAGAATTACTAGAAATAACCCTAAAAGATTTATTTGAAATTGGGATTGATCCAGATCTAATATGTCTATCTGAGACTTTCCTGAAGGCTGGTAGCGAACAATACCTAAAAATTGCCAATTATGAGCTGGCATCAATGTTTTGTAGAGACAAAAAACGGGGAGGTACATGCATATTAGCTAAACGGAATATTGTTTATAGGGAGCTCACTAGACTAAAAGCTCACGCATCTCAAAAAGTATTCGAAGTATGTGGTATCGAAATACCTCTACATAAATTGTTGGTGATATGTATCTACCGAACACCTACATCGGATCCAAACATTTTTCTTAATAAACTTGATCAGTTACTGTACGACCTATTTCGAAACATCACATACAACACCAAAGTGGTCTTGACTGGAGACCTTAACATAAACACCCTAAAGCAGGAAAATTTAACAAACTTTTTTCGTGATTTGTGTCTGAACTATAACTTAAACATACACATTAATGTACCAACACGAAAGGATTCGTGCATAGACCATATTCTCAGTAATATGACAGATGCTAACGCGACAGTTCTCCCCTTATATCTATCAGATCATGACACTGCCCAGTTATTGAGTTTTTTAGTTCATAACAAAGCATTCAAACCGAAGACTCATACAATTCACAGAAAAGATTACAGTTTTGAAAACATTCATAAATTTAAAGAATGCATAAGCATGTTGACTTGGAGCAAAGTATACTCAATAAAAAACTTAAATGATGCTTTTACAGAATTCCATAATGAATTGTGTCTATTCTATAATATGTGTTTTCCAATTAATAAAATTAAAATCAATAATCTAAATGACAATAAGCAGAAATGGATCAGCAAAGGCCTAAAAATTAGTTGTAAAACAAAAAGGTCACTACGTTTTAGGTACTATAAAAACAAGACGGTAAATAATAAAACCAATTACATTAAGTATTCTAAATTACTAAATAAATGCATTGACAACTCTAAAAAGAATTGTAATATAAAATTTATCACCAATAGCAAAAATAAATGTATAGCAACATGGAAAATAATAAAAAATGAAACCAGCAGTGTAAGATATGATGATGACATTCCCGAATTAAATCAGAATAATGAAATCTTGACTAACCCATTTGACATAGCTTCGGCTTTTAATAATTATTTTATTGATTCGACTAATTCTAATAATGTGACACCAATTCAATCTAATGAAACTAAAACGAATAGTAAAATAAAACCATACACAATGTTTCTTTACCCAATGAGTGAAGAAGAAGTTAAAAAAGAAATCATGGGCTTAAACAACACTAAGTCTGAGGGTTTCGATGGAATTTGCACAAAAATAGTTAAAGCATGTAGCATAGAACTGGTTCCTGTGTTAACATACCTCATAAACTTATCGTTTTCATCAGGTACTTTCCCGGAGCTATTAAAACAGTCTACTGTAAAACCGTTATACAAAAAAGGTCTTAAACACGTTGTTAGCAACTATCGACCAATAACTCTTATTCCCGTTCTATCTAAGGTATTCGAAAAATGTATGTGTCAAAGAATATTAAGTTATTGCACTACTTTCAACATCATTCGAAAGGAACAGTTCGGCTTTCAGAAAAGGAAATCTACGACATTGGCAATCTTTACCTTAGTAAAAACAATATTAAATAAACTAAATGAAGGTTGCTTAACTACGGGACTCTTTTTCGATCTATCAAAAGCTTTTGATTTTGTCAACCATGAGCTTTTGTTAGAAAAACTGGAGTCGATTGGAATAAGAGGACCCGCACTGCAATGGATATCATCCTACTTAACGTATCGAAGTCAACGAGTGATTGTCAGCAGGTTAATAAAAGATGAATTGTTACCTTGTTCATCTGATTTAAGAACTATCAAGCGTGGCATCCCTCAGGGAAGTGTGCTTGGTCCTTTAATGTTTATTTTATACATAAATGATATCATAGAAGTGACCACCCACAACTGTGTTCTATTTGCAGATGACATCTCAATTATTGTGACTTCGGATAAAAAATCTAGACTTGACCATGAAAATGAAATTAATTATACTATTGACAAAATTATAAAATGGCTAGAGGCAAATGACTTAAAATTGAATTTAAATAAATCAAAATATATCCAATTCAACCAATCAAAACATAAGCAGTATAATTTCAAACTTAATATAAATAAAATACAAGAAATAACGCACACTAAATTTCTAGGCGTAATTATAGATCAGGACTTGAACTGGAAGGTACATATCGAGACTTTATGTAACCGTATAAATAGTTTTGTATACGCCCTAAATAAATTAAGAAAGATTACTGACTTACGAACAGTTCTCACTACTTACCATGCATATGTAGCGTCTATATTACGCTATGGGGTTACAATGTGGGGAAATAGTACAATGAGACACAGAGTATTTATCGCTCAAAAAAAATGCGTCAGGGCCATATGTGGAATTCCCCCGGGTGAGTCTTGTAGAACAATGTTTTCTAGCTTGGGCTTACTTCCGCTACCGGCACTGTATATTTATGAAATTGGCTGTTTCGTGAAACAACACATCAATCACTTTGTGAAAGCAGCTGAAGTAAATTCTAGACTAAAAAGAAACCCAAATAGACTTGTATTAAATGTTATTCCTAGGTCTGCTAAGTATAATAAAAGCTGCCTAAAGATGTGTATACGTGTATATAATAAAATTCCAAATGACATTAAAAACCAAAATTTTAACTTATTTAAATTAAAGCAACTTAATTTACTTATTGAACATAAAATATATGACATAAAAGATTTCTTTGACTATAATTATTAATTATCATCGAATAATATCCAGTAGGTATCCATGTTAAATTTATTGTTTGACTTCATACAACATATTTTTTATATAGAGACATATTAGTATAATTTATTTGACATACTTACCATTAATTTATAAATAATACTTACCCAAATTATTGTAGTGTTATGTTGGATAATTAAATTTATTTTGCATGCTTTTGTAATAGCAAGACATGTGGTCTCCTAAAATTGTAACACCTTCAAATACCATGTTTTAAGCAAATAAAGATTATGATTATGATTATGATTATGATTATGAATTTTACGTTCTAATTTTCTAATTTTGTGTTTGTAATGGTTAATGTCCTCTTCGCGGGACCTAGAATTCTTACGTTTCGGCATTTCTATAAAAAACTGTGCGAAGACGCTAAATAGGTGTTGAGTGGTTGAGCACTAAAATGCGAATGATTGGCGATAGTTGTCCGAGAACGGAACTGGACGAAGTACCCGCAAAAAGAAATAAAAATTATTAAGTTTTTGTGGGTATGTCAATTCGAATTGTCATAATAGAAAGAAAAAATTAATATGATATTTATTTTCTCAACTAAGTGCATGAGTGGTGACAACTAGCGTAACTACATGTGTAAATTACTAATCTCGAGGACGAGGCGCGAGTATAATCTACAGTTTAAATTATTCAAGAAACTCAAAATGCCTACCTAAAAAAACATAAGTAAAATTATGTCACTGACAGAAATGTTTAATAACACGCTAAATGGCACTTGTACGTTACGTTTTATGTTTGTAGACAAGGCCGACCACGACAGGATCATCATGCACGCGTGTTATTCTAAAATTTAAGAACAAAAGAACAGTGTGCATTCCGCCGGTACCTAACGTCCTTTTAACTTAATAATAAAACCAAAGACTTAGTAACTATACTTAGTGTATGCTAATAGCTAGGTCCCTTTGCGATGGGCCTTATAGAGACACTGTTCAGCTGGATGAAGGCCTCTTCTAAGGATCTCCATGACGATCGGTCACGCGACCCACATCCACCAGCTTCCCGGGACCTTTTTCGGATCTTCGGTCCACCTGGCCTACCCACAGATCGTCATCTGGTTCACGATCGCCATTCCATAACCTTTCCGCCCCCTAAATATTCGCAGAAGGTGACCAGCAAGCCGGAGCTGCAAAAACGAGTGGGTGCCTGCTTGCCTGCATGAATGCATACTTGACTGCTTGCCTGCTTGCCTGTTTCCCTGCATGAATGCTTAACTGTCTGCTTGCATGATTTCATGCTTGCTAGTTTGCATACATGTTGCTTGCCTGCATGCATGATTGCATGATTGTTAGCGTGCATTCATGTTTTGGTTTTTAAGTTTACGTATATTCGGATTTTTGATATTTCAGGTCATTATAAATTCGGAGTTTTGGTACTCGTATCATGAACCTCTGCATTCAGACAATAAAACATATAAATTATAAAAATTAGGAATTTTGAAATATAAGTTTAATAATATTAGGACTTTTGCAATTATAAAGCTGCCCAGCGGCAATTAGTACCCAACCAACTACACCTATCACCATAAATTTTTAATACTAACTTTTGTCTAACTCATCACTTTCGTAATAGCGCGTAACCTTAAATTACACCCCACAATAATAAACAACAAGCGACTGACTGACCACAGACCACAGTAAATAAAATTGACAAAATAAAACCTACTTATAATATCAGTATATAAACTTAAAAAATTTTGTCTCAGGCGGGACTCGAACCCGCATCTCCTCGCGAGGAGATGCGGGTTCGAGTCCCGCCTGAGACAAAATTTTTCAAGTTTATATACTGATATTATAAGTGCAATTAAGTTGCTAAAAATATCAAATAAAGTATAAAACCTACTTATATAAATACAGCCAGGAACATATTCGTCTCTTACTTTCAATATAATTATTATGACGATTCGCCATAATAACGGAGTAGAACATTATAAGTACCTATTATTAAAATTATTAAAAAGTATGCGACAGCACATCATACATTATCTTTAAGAAATTGAATTTCAACTGATATCTTGATAAATAATGGGCTTGCTCTTGACTACATACTTAACTTTACGGTTAAGAAGAAGCCTCAGATGGAGCAAGCTTACCCAGAGGTACTGGTTCTCCCACACACAAGCGGAACACAGAAAAACTGTTTGGCGCTGGACTCCGGCAGGAGGGTGGTAGCATCCAGGCGGCCTCTTACGAAGCCTACCACCGCAGTTTAACTTATTATGTCACTAAACAACTCCCAAAGCGGTGAATAAGTTATAATGAGCAATAAATGTTAACGGTAAGTAGGTACCTATACGAAGGTGGGCAATTAAATGGTCGTCAAAACTATATAATAAGCCCCGTATAAACCGGGTAAGCCGCCCGCCCCAAACTAGATTATAGTTCGGTTTCTGAAATGGCGAGATATAAGCGTAGCTCCCTTTATTATTCTAAGCAAGATCAGAGGCACTACTACGGAATGCGCTGCCCTCAATAACGAATCTGTCTATCTCTGTCATATGATTTAAAGCATTGGCACGAGTAAGAGAGATAGATGACGTCCAATATACAGACATTATTGCAGAGTAAACCCTTTGGAGTCTTTGGAGGAAAAAAAAAGGAAAACTATAATAATGGTCCTCGTGGTAAGGTGCCCAAGATACTGGCAGCATTACCAACGCTGGTTTGCGATGCTCAGTCGCTGTGCAAGGTAGCTGCCAGCTCTTGGGTCACCGGAAGTAGGTCTTATTTTAGGTTGGTGAAAAAATCCACTCGAAGGATTCGATTCGGTGCCAAACAAGATTTTATTCATGCATTCGAAATAAGTGACATAATTTATGCTTTACATCGGTATATATTTTTTGATTCTATTTTGTTTTTGCAATTGTCTATTAAGAGCCATTAGACAAAAAGATAACGTTCAAGTTTAGGTAAAAATTGAGTTATTGTTTAAGTGTGCGTAGCTAGTCACACATACGCAACGTAAACAGAGTAAAGCGTGCACCGAGATGGACAAAAAAATCTTGAGCTGTCGTAATAAGACTTGATATGATATTAATTTTAAATGTAAATAGAGTTTGTTTTGTTGTTTGAATATTTATAGATGTCTTTTAATAATAAAATACAAACAAGTATATGTAAAATATAATTCGAATTAAAATAATAACAATCACATACTACAAAAAATCAATAATAATGAAATACGTATTATTGTTTGCTCCTTAAGGAAGCAATCCACTATTAAGCTCCAGAACTTATAAGTACGGTCTGCTAAAAAAGTTATTAATATTTTGTGCAGTGACTCAAGACATTGAGCCTACAAGTCTAGAGCAAATATCTGATCTGCGAAATTCCTCCCATATCTCATTACAATCAAAGCTGTTCTAGAGCCCCTGCTGTTCTTTCATGCTGGTTTGACCACCTTTGAACCATAAGGCCCCAAAGACCAAAGAAGATGGGGTTGACATCAGGCGCTTTTGAAACCTGTATAATGTAAATGATTTCTGATCATCTGAGTTGAAAAATCAAACATTTCTGCAGAAGTTTTAGTCAGTGTAAAACCATTGTTTTCATAATCACGTCTCATAATACCTCTTTCATTATTTAAGATTACAGGAATACTTAGGACTATAACAGCTTCAACGACGATCATTTAAATTTCCCTCTTCGCCCTCACGTGTAATCCAAAGACGAACAGCTTGTCTCAATCAGGAATTTTACGAACAAGTACAGAAATAAGAACCCTTACTTCTTCTAAAATATTTTTTGTAAAAATCACTAACCATAACATGTTTTCCATAAAAATTTGTAGTCATAATGTTCAAAAAGTCGTAAAATAATATTTTTAATTGTCTTAATGTGTCAGTGAAATGTTGTAAAGATAATCGCGATCTTAATAACTGAAATTGACGCGTATGAAGTCGCGGGCAACAGCTAGTCTATAATATCCAACAAAGTATAGTTAATAGCAATATACAATATAATAGCAATAGCAGCCCAAAATTATTTTCTAAAATTAGGTTTTAGTGACGGGAACGAATCGCAATGTACATCCAAAAGCACGTAGGCGCAGAGGGGCAAGGTGGCCCGCGAGCTGAGGAGTGGGAGGCCGTGATCGAGGCACCGAAGCTGAGGCTGGCCGGCGAAACCAGAAAGCCGGAGCTGCGGTGGTGACAGAAAACCATTTGCGACGATTAGTACGCGTGGAACCGCCAGAGACCCGCAGCGCCGGAGCCGTTACAGAAGCCATATCATTCTTGCATCTTTATTATTATTGCATTAATTCATATCTTATAATATTTATTGGAAACCGTTTTGGTCTTTTGTGTATTATCAATAGTAATATTTATGACTAACAAATTTAGGGCATACCTACTGGATTTAGGGATTTAAATTTTATGACAATCAATATTAAGTAAAATTAATTCGAGCAAGTTATCATTCAGACAAATGATGATAAGAACAAAAAATTATGATTCTTTAGATTATGATTAAAAATTTTAGGAGACAAAATAGACAACCATGGAAATATATCAATGACATTGGAAATAGAGTAATTGTAACAAATCATACAATACATGCCAGAATTCGATAACGTTGCATCGTTTTATTACGAAGTTCCTATGACAAGCCTCTTGCTCCGTCCATAGCACATCAGATTTGTTCCGTGTCTTCATAATTTTGCAATGTCAGGCGATGTACTTTTGCTAAGATTGAAAACAATATAATGATTGTATTTACCTAAAATCTGTGGTTTCTTAAGGTTGTAGTGTTATCACGTTTCCTTTTTTTTAATAATATGGTATAAAGCATCTTTGCGACCCATTGCTGGAAAATAAACAAACACAAGCAACGACAGTAATTCATACCTACATAATTCATAATGAGCAAATGTTACATCTCGTAACGAAACTAAAAGCGGATTAAAAGTATTTGGTCGCAGTATAATCATAACTTCACGCTACGAGAACGCGTAATTCAGAACACGGAAGAAAATGGCACAGGTTCTACCTGCACGGTCGCTCGCGCCGTTCTTATCGCTGCTTGCTTGCGCATTGTAATTTATACTAATGTTCAGATCAATATAATGATAAATTAATTAAAATATTTGCAAAATTAACTGTTGAAATCAATTGTAGAAAACACATTGTTTATTTTGGGATATTTTTTTTTAGGTTTTACGGTGTATCACAAATCACGATAAAATAAAGGTGCAAATCTTATAAATTTGCACAAAGTATATATTTTTTTTCTCATTTTTAGTAATGAAATTGTAAAATCTGTTTCATGAAATGACAACAAAAACATGTGTCCAATGATTGCTACATATTTTTGGGCTTATTATTTTAGTATTATTAATAGATACAGGACTTTAAAATTAAGTCTGCGGCAAGTTTTCAGTAAAATGGTTGTGGAAGATGGGGCACTGACAATAAAGTAAATTAGTTTTAGCAATTGTTTTTCATTAAACGTCAACATCAAAGATTGGCCTATATTTTGCAGTTATTAAATATTTTCTAGAAGTTTCATAAGATAGTCAATTAGGAGTCCAAAATCTTAGAGATTCGTTCAAAACGGAGAGACTGCTCTTAATACCAATGCTGATTTTAAGAATCTTCCATTCTTACTAATATCTTAAGTATTATCTTATCTGTGCTAATATTTGTTACTCTGGATGAAAAGTGACATGGATCTTTATCGTAACTTGGAAAAGCATATAGGTATGATACTCTTTATCCCAAAAGTACGATACCAGTATGAAAGATAGAGATGTATCCCATTAAATTATTCTAGCTCGAACTGGCTTATTTATTTTTTGTAAACAAAATTATTTACGTAGACCTGAACGTGTACCTATATTTTATCTCATAGCCACAAATAAATTAACATATTTATTCTTTACGTCTTATACGAATTATGTTAAAAAGAAAATGTTAACTGACCTGCCAGTTATGATTTTAGGAATTCGTAATTGTTTTTAATAAGTAATTAAATGAAAATTGGAATTTTGACGATTTAAAATAAGTCTAATGAAATAAATAATTTTAATAACGATGAAGGCAGTAAAGTGGGTCTGAATTTTTACAAATATTTATATTACAATGTACTTCAAAACAGGCTTGAGGCAGCTAATAGAATATTTACATGCCTCGTAGAAAATTTCACTAAATATTTATGATTTATTTAGTAGAGTGTAAAGTCAAAAGCACCGTTTCCAACGAAAGATTAAGCTTTATGCAAAGTTTAAAATGATTCGGAGAAATAAAATGTGAAAAGAATAATAACTAAAATAAATAGTAGGCATTTTAGGTGAACCCTATGTCCACCTGTGAATGAAAATACTTTGGTTAAGTCAAAAATCACAGCATTTTGAAGTAAGACATTGTTTTGTTCAATTTCTTTTATCATGCCTTAGTATTTATATACTTAAATTAAAATTGTCTGATTTCGACTTGTATGTACTACTATTTTACGTAACAACCTGTGTACTTTTGGTTTGTGTTTTTGTAAAATGTGTATGGTACAAAACAATTGTATCGTGTCGTGCCATATAAATTATAGAACCACCTGTTATCTTCTCTCTTCTTCTTCCTCCCGCTAGTTATTCATGTCTTAAGCGGATACTACAGGTACACTGCTTAAGTTCAGCACCAGCGTAATAATATAATGTTGAATTTTAAGAAATACCTATCTTAATAATTCAATCCTTAAACTTTAACTTATCAAACTTGTTAATCAGTTTAAGAGTGAAAAGTTACGGACAAACAGCCATAATTATTAATTTTTAGTAAGTGTTTGCTTGTAGTTTACTCCACCAAAACAATCAGTATAAAACGTATCACAAGGTTCTAGACGTAGACGCATAATACCGAGGGTCCTTTCTAAGCTGTGATCAATAGTTTGATCACAGTCAACAGTGTATAACAATTTTAAACAGTGGCGCTAGTGTCCTTTTTGCTCCCCTCCAACTACTTACGTCAGCTCGTTTCTTCGACTTAAGTTCGGCAATTCACACGAGTTGCTAAACCTCATCATGACTGTAGTCATTGGACTACAAGCAACAGTAATAAGGAAAATAATTTAAAATAACCGAAAGTAACAAGGGTAATGACCTGTACCCTGGACCGCGCTCTGTGGTGACCTGACTTAATTGGATGGATCTCCTAATCAGTCAGACGAACATAGAATTATCTGCTTCACGTATTTACATGTAGTGTAATTTTTTTGCATGAACTTATTTGACCTTTCGGAAATTTTACAAAAAAAAACATTTCATTACATTTTCACCTAGCATAAAAAAAAGCAATTAAGTTCGACACAAATATTTTCAAAGCTCATGTCAGTCAGCAAAGTAATATGATACTTTCTCAACATAAATATAGTACAGTAAGTCAAGAACTTTAATGAATAATGAATCAGATATTGGTATCTAAGTTGTAAATAATAATCTTAAATTTTAATAACAAGAATATACCTATACATGTAAGCGTACATATTTAAGTATATAAAAAACTTGATTCAAGTTTACCTGAAGAGTATTCCCATGTATCCTGTCCTGTATAATAAAATAACGTAAACAACGTTAATTTTTTCAATAATTTGTGACTGGGTGTGGTTTTAAGAGATGTTTTTTCGACATCTACAGATAACTTAGATCACCAGACGCCACGTAAAAGAGATAATATGTTCAACATTTTAACGCAACTTTATAAATACGAAACTTGACTACAAGTTCATTTGAATTTCTTAGTTATACCATTGTAAATTTCTTAACTAAATTTTTAACACGTGACTTACCATAACGGGTTAAATTGCAAAATTCGCATTTCTCTCATTTAATAATTTATTAATTGGTTAACATTAATTGGTTATTTTCAAATAAAAAGATTGAAAATAGGTCAGGGTTGCCTGGAAGAGATCGCTTGCAGCGATAAGGCTGCCCTTGCTCACATTAGTTATGAATTTAGTTTTAAGTCAACTGTTTGTACCAATTTTTAATGTGAGCAATAAAGTGTTATCTATCTGTTATCTCTCTAGGTTAGGTAGCTAGTAGCATTTCAGCTTGACCCTTAATAGGATCAAGGATTTCGGCCAAAAAAGTCTGCTAACATTAGTTGGCTAAATTTTAATATCAACCTGATGTCAGTTCTCACCTTGATCTTGAGTTAGAAGTCATAGTCAACCATTACACAAAAACTTCTAGGTTACAAATGCTTTGTAACCTAGAAGTGCTGGGTCTACGCTTTAGGATACTTTGAGTATGAATGTCGGACTCTTTTAATACCGTATGACTATATTCTTAGGCTGATCTATCTTGAAAAATCTGATTTCAGAGTTTGCCAAGCTTATTACAGGTATCTGAATTTGCTTTTTCAACTTCCATCTTTGCAACTCAAGTATCACCATATCTCTTTATTAAATAATTATTTCGAAAGAAGTGTTTACGCTCTGCGGTATCTATAAAGTCAATGTGCCTGTATCCAGCTGAACCTACAGTTATAAATCAATTAACGCTAATTAATTTACACCTTGAAAATCCGTCTGAACCAAGCTCAATTATGCACTGTAATAATTTTAACGTTGTACGTGGAAATTTCCGGGGTTTTGTAAGAGTTTGCCATATTGGGTTTGGGGATAACAATCTTATCATGTTACACAAATGATTAAGATCAAGATTTAAGTGATTTTATCGTTGCAATAAAATCAAACGGGAACTTAAGATGTTTTTTGTTTTGGAACCAATGCCGAGGTGATCGAGGGTTTTGTTAATATTATCTGTGTGTGTACCTCGTTTGACATGTATGAAGTTTGAGGTAAATTTTATTTATACACCTTAAAAATATTGTGTGCAAAATTATTTAAGAATTAACCAAGTTTAAAGTATAATAGTATTATTTCCTAACATGTTTATTTCATCAAACCTTAACATGGATAAAATAAATACTATGTCATATGGACATCATCACATACATAGTTCTGATCCAAAAGTAACTATGTATTATTTTATTAAGATAGAGAAATTTATAATATTTTTTACCCTTTTCGGGAATCAAATCCGGGACTCTGGAGCAGGCTATGGAGGTCTTCAAAATCTTTTATTTACATTATAGCTAGATGAGCGCTTCTCCCAGTATGAAAAATCAAAAGTTCCTGCAATTTTATCTATATAGAATCAGTCCCCTAATTCGCCCTAAAACCAAATCGTATCACAATCGTAATTGAATTGCAGGTTTTTGACAGTTATAGTATAGGCTAAATGTCAAAATCGTCCAATTCAATCACGATACTTTGAAAAGTCAATACTTTCACATAAATTTCAACCATACACATATTGATAGATGAATGGTTTTGAGATGTAAATAGGTACAGTTTCAAGGAATTTCATTGTTTAGAAGGTTTAATTCAAAATTAAATTTTACTTGATTTATGAAACTGATGAGTACTTAATAAATAACTAACCGTGGACAACATCACATTTGTTCTGATCTTTAAGTGATCAACTTTTTAAAACTCGCATCGTGGAAATCTGAATCAACGAAGTTAGGTACCAAAAGCACCCACACCGAGAAAATGTAGAAAATACTTTTCTTATCTATACTAATATTATAAAGCTGAAGAGTTTGTTTGTTTGTTTGTTTGTTTGAACGCGCTAATCTCAGGAAGTACTGGTCCGATTTGAAAAAATATTTTTGTGTTGAATAGTACATTTATTGAGGCAGTCTTTAGGCTATATAACATCACGCTGCGACCAATAGGAGCGAAGCATCAGTGAAAAATGTAGCAAAAATAATCGCGATCATAATAACGGAAGTTGACGCGGACAAAGTCGCGGGCAACAGCTAGTGTATTTATATTTATTTGTCATAAAAACATGTTTAACGATTCTGAATCTTAAATATATGGCGCATCAAGGCTCAAAAGCAACCAAGTGTAAATGACCATTGTTACAGTTCTGCTTTTAGTTATTTCAAAATTTTCTTTCCAACAAATTCAAGATATAACTACCAAATTTTCGACACTTGCACCAAACATTAAAATTCTTGACAGAAAATCGCTTCGCCTCCTTGGAGCCCCAATTCTAGATGATGCAATTCCTATATTTATTCAAGAACAAATTTCCAAATTTCAGCAGTCCTCCGACCGACTTTTCGAAATTAACCCCCATATGGCTTTATTTATGATTCGATTCTGCACTTTTGCACCAAAATTTACGTATTTTCTTCGCTGTACCCATTTATGGCGCTTTCGAGACCTTTTACATAATTTAGATTATATTCTTCAAATAACTCTATCCAAAATTCTAAATTGCAACTTTACAGAAAGTTCTTGGACACAGGCCACCCTTCCTGTACGTTTCGGAGGACTCGGCACGCGCAAAATTGCAAGTATTGCACTGCCAGCATTTCTTTCTTCTGCATACAGTACAGCCAATCTCTATAATAAAATACTGGGTCCCTTGTCAGGCTCAGTGGAGTTGGCTTACTTAGCAGAAGCAAGAAATGCTTGGTCAGCTGCGTGCCCGGGGATTGATCCTCCTTCATCACCTGCCTCCCAGAGACAGTGGGATGAGCCTCTTTGTTTGCAAATCCAGAATGAGCTATTCGCTTCTTCTGATAATGCAACAGAGCGTGCTCGCCTTCTAGCTGCCTCTCAAGCAGAGTCCGGTTACTGGCTACAGGCTCTTCCATCAGTCAATATTGGGACCCTGCTTGACAAGACCACTCTGACTATATCAGTTGCTTTAAGAATTGGCGCCAAAACAAATCACCCCCATCACTGCCGCTGTGGTGACCGCGTCAGTGAGTTTGGGCACCATGGTCTTTCCTGCCAACTAAGCGCTGGCCGTGTCTCCCGCCATGCTAGTATCAATGACGTCATCCGCAGAGCTCTGGTCGCCGTCAATGTGCCCGCTGTGCTCGAGCCTAGCGGCATCAGCCGTGACGACGGCAAGAGACCTGACGGCATGACTCTCATTCCTTGGAAACAAGGTCGTCCTCTTATATGGGATGCAACCTGTGTGGATACACTCGCGCCATCCCATATAAGTAGTACTTCCACTACTGCATGTGCGGCGGCGGCATCTGCTGAGGCTTTGAAGCGACGCAAATATGCAGCCTTAAATGAAGGCTACATATTTGCGCCGTTTGGTGTTGAGACTATGGGTCCTTGGGGTCCAAGTGCCCATGCTCTCTTTAAGGAGCTTTCCAAAAGGCTTACCGATGCAACTGGTGATCAAAAGGCTGGCATCTACCTCGGGCAGCGGATAAGCATTGCAATCCAGAGAGGTAATGCTGCCAGCGTTTTGGGCACCATACCCGGAGGCTGCGCTGGGGCTGATATCTTTTATATTTTTTGACTTTAAGGTTACTTTGTTATTAATTTTACTACTTTTCTTTTTTACTTCCTTCCTGTTATGTTTTATATATAAAAATTTTTAGTGTAGTTTTGGATTGTAAATAGAAGTTTGTGTTGATATTAATAAAGTTATTTAATGATAACATTTAAATCTCAATTCCTATTGCTTTGGTAAGGCGGTCCCGTGCTATTTGTTGTTTCAACGTAAATAATCGTATTTTAATGAACGACTCAGCACATGCTAAGTGCTCGTTAGAACCGTAACAGTTGGTCTCTATTCATTCAGTCCTACGCACGAAACAGACACTTTTTGTTTTAGAGGGGCACTAATTACTGTGAATTAACCTTTAGATTTAAGCATTGTTTTCAAAAAAGGTTGATTCAGGAATACTTTTAAAATAAAATAAAATATTTAAAGACACACACATGCACACTGGACCACACAGAGCCATTATCAAAAAGTGTACCTACAGTTATTTAAAATAAATAAAAAAACGTTTAACTCAAAAATGCAGAGGAACATGGAGAACATAGTAAAAAAGAACAAGATACCGACAAAAATCTGCTCTTATGAAAATTAAAGATCTGCGCATACAAGAGTCTTTTTTGCCCGCAGTAGACAAAAAATCTTGAATTGTTAATAAAATGTACGCCAAGAACTTATCACGGACTCGAAGCAGTGACGACCATTTGGATCAGCGGTAGTTAACGCTGCTTCTGAGCCATGGGTCGCGGGTTCGATCCCCGCACAGTACAAATATTTGTGTGCATGAACATGTCTGTTTGTACTGGTCTGGGTGTTTTCTATGTATTATAAGTAAGTATTTACAAAAAAAAAAAAGTATATAATTAAGTTTATCGGTTGTCTAGTACCCCATACGACAGGGTACTTAATAGTACCTTAATTTGGGACTAGATGGCTCTGTGTGGCCCAGTGTGGCATGTCTTAAATATTTATTTATTTAAATATTTATTTATTTATTATTCACATGAAATTAAAAGAAAAAAGAAAGACGTATGGAATTTTTACGGACCAAAGTGCGCGGTGTGCTTCGCTGTGCCTAGTCATGTTAGAACTTCTATTTTTTTTAGACACTTTAACGTACTTTTGTCTAGTCCAGTTATTGATGTCCTCTGTTGTTGTCGGGAATTCTTGTACGCGGTATATTAATTTATTCGTTATTCAAATATACGTTTATTCGATTGTCCCTCGTTTGCGTAGCTCTCTAGATGGAATTTGGTATGGAGTTGGGACTTGAAAACTACTAATGACAGTGTTTGTCCTGGAAATCATCCTTATATGGGTTGAAATGAAGTGTATTTTTTTAATTTATTTCAGAAAATATAGCGATCAATCTGTAAGATGAGCATAATAACCGGGAATTTGATGAAGTTACGTTACATGCGGACAGAGTCGCGCCAGAGGTGTATTTGCCGACTAATTCCAGCCGAACAGCCTATTCTTATATAACAGATGTTATGTAAATACGTTATTCCAACACTTTGACAACATCCCTGCAAGCCCGCATATCTGCGGAATACGGGTCGCAAGCGTAAGTAAGGCCATTGCGGCGTATTTCCGGGCCTCGTTCGGTTATCATACACCGACTTACAAATAGTTTGGCTATAAACACGAAGTAAGGATATTGTTATTGCTACTTACACTTCAGCTTCACAATAATTCTAGCGTATCGGTTATCTTAGTTCTAGTACGGGAGATTTCAGTCGAAAGAAAAACAATTGACAAAACACAAAAAAAAGTAAGTGTTACATATTTTCTTCAATGAAAATAGTTTAAAGACTTTTTTCAAATAAAACCGTCTATATACTTTGAAAATATTTCACCAATTCATGGCTTTTATTCATTGGCTTCATGCGAAAGTAGACAAGGCGCCGCGACCCGACCCTAAGCGAAAATGTGACGTAGTCTTTTCAATATCGTGAGTATTCACGTCTCATTTACGGGTGAATTGAGATAAATTCTATTTAGATCGTGAGTCATGACATTTTTATTTTGATAAATACCTTTACTATAGTCAATGTTTTGGTTGGTAGTTGACGTTGCAATTTACTAATAGATTGCTTTATTAACAGACGAAAATCTAACCATTCGTCATTCTAGGCTTTTACTTTTTTCCGATTTTTTATATACCGAGAACTAAGATCAACATAATTATCAGTTTTTGAATAGTAGGTACTTAGGACAAACACGAAACCGCCAAAAAAGGGAAGTTGAACTGGGTTACTATTTGACTTTGATAAAAAAAACATCCCGAAAGATCGAGAAATATCCTTCTAAAAATAAGATTTAAACTTAATTACCAAACAATGGATTGACTAATAAGCTAACAAAAGATAATGACCATAACCAGGCCCAGATTGCGTCTTTGTAGTTTATATTTCAAAAATCTCTTTCCAAATTATAATTGTACTGGTATTTTTGCTAATATCAAATAAATAGGGGTTTAAAAGAAACACTTAAATAGTTGCAAATACATTTCCGGTGTAGTTCCGAAATGAGCCAAAATTGATATTATCGTGTACACACGGGTTAAAAGACAAGGAACTATGAATTTGGAAACTATTTGAAGTACGTTAAAATCGATAGTGGATAAATTCGGAACGAAGCGCCATTTATGCCCATTTATGTATCAATCACTGTCATTCGAGCAAAGCATAATTCTGTCTCCTGATTCCGTTTTTAACAACAACAAGTTGTTGCGCACACATTATGACAGTGGTTTGTTACCTGAGCTAGAATCACATCTAGAATCGCTTTAATGACATCTAGAATCGCTTTAATGACATCCAGGCTCCTGCTCCATTTTTAGATTTAACTTTTTTGATTAGGGTATTAATGTTTTTAAAGTAATAAATATGTAAGACATACACTAACAAATACCTATATATTTTGAATAACCTATAACCTATTTGTTTTACTTCTTCTGTCACATACTTTGTAAAGTATAGCTTGATTTTGGTGTGAGTTGGATAGAGTTCTACATTAGCATAACATAGCTTAGGACTGTGACTCCAACTTAAAGAAATGTATGTATAATAAATTCTGGCTCCAAAAATCAAGCTTTTACAGACTTAATTTATATGTGCCTCATAATTTCGCCTCAGTTGTTTCCTAAGTCATTCTCGTCAATCCTTCTAACTTATATTTATTAGCTCTTGTACCTGGTCATCATTTGGTATCTTAAAACGATAGCTAGCTATATTAACTTGGTGAGATAGGTACCTACATTAACTACTGCAATTACAAAACATAACCTCAAAATGCCTAATCTGCCATTGAATTTCTCGTAAACTTACCCCTAATTATATTTCTGAAATATTTTTTGTGTCTACTTTTTAATTCCGATTTTTTCCCTAACTTTTTGTAAAGAAGCATGCTGACGCAAAGTGGGCCGAGTTTCTATAGTTTTTTGGTCAATATCCTTTGAGTTGGTGCGTGATGATTGGCTGCAAAGATATATAATCATTTGCCTAACTTTATAAAGGCCCTCCGAAGTATTTAATTTGAAATAGAGTTGAAGAAAATACTAATGTCGAAAGCATACTATAATTTAAATATATATTTTAATGACAAAATTTAATTATTGAATACCATTGACATTATTATTATTATTTTTGAAATTACTGATTTTTATTCGACTTTTGATTTTGCCATAGTAGCTTAGTATTGACATATATAGAGATATAATGACATTACACTTAATGACATATTGTGAATTTTTTGTGACCACTGCGCTGACACTATTTTTTTTATTTGATTGAAATTCTGATTGTAATTAAGGTAATTTATAATGATATTTATGTATAATACTCAATCACGAATACCTCATTGAGAGCATAATATAATTAAATTAACATCTACATGCCTGATTGTATTGTCTGCAAAATTATATTATGTAGTGAATAAATGAATATGAAATATGAATAATATGATTTAGTGTTTGGCAACTCAAATTATTATTTTTTATAAAAAATATATTTTATTACTGCAATAAATACATTATCACTTATTTCAAAACTCCGAACAACCATGCCTTTTATAATGCCACTCAATAATAACAGTCATTGTGATGGATGAGGATGTATCAAAACAGTACCTTTAAAAGTTTCATAAGAGCAAACGTTTAGTGATTTCTCTACTAAATAAATAGAATGAAAAGTGTTATTTCATTCTGCACTAAGGAGCATTATACCACGAGAGCACTAGGCGCTCACCGCGACTGATATATCGTTGCACTATAAAGGCTCCGGATGTGGTGGATAATACAGAACCCTCTTAATAGGAACGGATAAACTAGGGACAAAGAATTTTCAGTTATCTGGATAAAATTTTGGTATAAAAGCTGTGATGCATAAAGTTGAGGTCGATGAAGCACGCTACCTTTTATGACCTTGATACGGCTTCATTTAGGTTTAGATTTAAGCTATGCTATAAGCTATGGCAACATAAATAAGTAGTTAAATATTTGCCTTAGAGTAGTAAATATTTGCCGTAGAAGGGTATCTTGTTTTCTTTTGGTTTGATTTTTATTTAATGCAAAAGTAACCTAATACTGTTCTCATTTCAGTTTGGAAAAAAATATCCTTAAGAGTAGTAAAATACTGTAGCCAGGCAACAAAAAGTAAAAGCTATTATAAAATATTTTTTTTCGATGGAAAAGAATGGAAATCGATAGTTTTGCTTCTCATCATAATATTAAGTTTTTCATTCAAGATTGTTTTTGTATATAGCCTTTCTAACTTAGGTACATATTTAAAGATGTTACATTATACTTAGTTAGAAATGTCTCAACGCCTTTTGAAACATACCGAAATCCGATAGTTAGTCCACGTAGTTAGGTCGCACCCTAATTATGTAAATAATCATAGCCACAAGCGGTGGAGCATAAGCGTATGCTAATGCTGGAAGCCGCTGAGTTCCAGCTGTTAACTCGTGAGCGCGTATGCGTAACCTAAATGCTTACGCGTTTGAGAACACTACCACTTTAAATAGTAGACAAAATACTATTACGAAACGAGACAAAATACCTATGTCAGGTACTGTCAACCTACACCATTAAAATCAGTTTCATTTCTTCAATGCTTACCTTTCAATATTTTATCTTACTCCTGCTTTGGGAAGTGTTGGATAATGCTGCAAAGAAGCAGCGTAAGAAAGTCGGTCACTTTTGCAAGTGTATTTCGAAATAATAATATTTATGAAAATATATATATGCCAGTGCGAGCTGGGACATTCAATATAATTAATTCATTTCGTTCCTATATTATCGTTACATTGATCGTTTCATTAACCTTATCTACATTTACACCTTCATCTATAATCGGTTATATTTCCCATTGCACCCTATACTACTTGAAATTGATTCAAATTAAACAGATTTAACTACTTCATACAGAATATTATACTTCATACAGAATATTTCAAACACGCACGTACCTACATCACTCAAAATTCAACACCCGACGTCTTATTTAGATGAGTCACGAGCACCGTTTTGTTTAAAATATCTCAAAAACCCCACACTTTGTATTCTGCGCGTGCAATAAGGATTTTTTTGTTAAAATATTATTTATGCGACGGAAACGTTTCCAAGATTTGAGATAAAAAGCGGCTAACACCGTCATAGTGGTGGATTAGCATTATTCCGTCAGGTCTGACGCATTACAAAGAGAAATCTACACATGCATAAGGGAGGACTTTATCCTGCTGCCAATTGGAGTTACCCTTCGGTACTCTACATTATTAAATTCTTGTGTAAATCTTCCAAAAAGGGGTTTTCATTCAGAGATTTCAAACGATATTGTTTGTGAAAGTGTTGATAGTAATACATTTATTTATAAAAAAACCCGCAGAGAAGAATCTGCCAATGAGCTCTTAAACTGGTGGAAAAATAATGGGTGCTCGAAAGTAAAATTTAAAAGAAAAATATTGGTAGTCCACAAAATACCATTTCATTAAAGCTAATAAACTTTTTCTACAAAATTTTTTTGGAATAAAATAATTCTTTTTTTTTAATCTGTCAATCCTAATCCTATCCTATCTATTCTAAATTAGATAAACTATGAGTTAGTAAAATCCATCGAAATCAGTCCTAATGGTAAAAAAATATGCGTGCATTTTTAGAATTGCTGTAGAAGGAAGACAATAACACTCGCGAATTATTAATTAAGAAGTAGTTACGTGATGATGTTTTTTTTTGTTTTTAATACAGCTTGTAACAAAGTTTAAAATATCAAAGTGGACTTGCGTTGTTTGAATTTATAAAATGACTAATAATAATAAATTTAAAAAAGTACATAATTTTGTGTTTTTGCAAAATCGTTATGAACCGATCTTAAATCGGTTTCTAACATAAGGTTCAATCATATTTATCAATTATATTTCATGTAATAAATTCTGATAACGGGTAAAAGAAATCAGAAGACTTGTTCATTTTATTCACTTCATAAATACGTTAGTCTTGACCTTGAATACGAGCAAATTGGCAATATAACGAGTATTCAAATATTCCGCTATCCGCTACATTCTCGTCATCGGTATGGTTTAGAAGGCAATAAATCCCAACCCAAATCGACTATAAATCCATGTCTGCGTTTCTGGGCAGTTACACTACCAGTAAAGAAACTATAAAATGAGCCCTAATGCAGTGATAGTCTTTGATACGATCTTATGAACTGTCATGAATATCTTTAGATACGAGTACTAGTTTAGTGTCGTCAAATCCACATTCAAGATAATATTAGGTAAAATTGTACTAAAAAGGTTCAATCTTGTTAAATTATTCAACATACGGGTGAAATTTTAACCACTTTCCAAATTTTAATATATCAATCTACGAGGCAAAAAACAAATGACGTATTTTTTCTTTTGGTATAGCCCAATACAAAAATGTGAAGATAAAGCACTTTGAAAATGTCCGCCAAAAATTAAAAAAAATTGATAATGCATCCTAGTAGCACTTTTTTTACGTGATGTGTGCATCTCATTTATTTATTACAATACTATTCATAAGTTTTTGTGTTTCACTTTATACCTTAACAGGTCTGGGACCGTAAAAATTTAAAACTATATCGCGAAAAATATTTTCGGGCGACAACTTAATTTACATTTTTTACTTCATAAATAGGCTCTAAATACGATACTGACGGCATATAAAAATTTTGGAAAGTGGTTAAAATTTCATCCTGTATATTGAAATGAAATACCAATTTACGGATTCGATTTGCGTTTATTAGGGTTTGAAATTATAATACAGCTATAAAAATATGCTTGAAAAATTCGCTCTGTGATGCAGTGTCTCGGTGGCTTAGTATGCCGCGCCTGGTATGCATGGAGATGCGGGTTCGAGTCCCGCCTAAGACATAATTTTTCAAGATTTAATACTGTTGCTAAAGGTAAATTGACTGATTGACTTTTGTAAATAATGTAATTTAGGTTTATACAATTTATACACTCAGAACTAATAAAATATTTGTATGAATTTAGTTGAAAATTTTACACTTAGTATTACCTACACGGCGTGTTCTATTTTATTCTTTCGAAAATATCTGGAAATTGGACACGCGCCAAAACCGTACTACATTTATATGTTTTGTAACTTTTAATTAAATAACGGAAAATTCTATCTCTAAAACATCGAAAAGTTCGGTTTTAACACAATCATCCGCGTGAAAACCGAACATGCTGAAAATTACAACGAGTGTGGAGTTTCGGAACGTTTCGATGGTTGTCGAAATTTTGTTAGTGGGAATTTGTTTAACTCAATATTTTAGGATATTTGAACAATCTTTTGGTATTCAATGATACCAAAAGATTGTCCAGAAAGAAACAAGGTTATTAACGCCCGCACTTATGATTAAAATACACTGAGATTTAAGCACTAACCGTTTACATTTTATTTTAAAAGTTTTTATGTAATCATAATATTCTGAATTCAGAGTAGTGTTTGTGGGTATGATAGAATAGATTAATTCTTAAGTGATAATTTTAATGTTTCTAATATTATAGATGCGAACGTTTGAATGGATGTTTGTTACCCAATCACGCCAAAAGTGTTTAACAGATTCTGGATGAAATTTGGCATGAGGATAGATTGATAGCTAAAATAGCACACAGGTTACTTTTTAATCTTATCTCTTTTTGTCTATAGATAACGTTTTTTTCGGAAACGCGTGAAGGCACAGAGCTAAAATTATGTGTACCTAGTTATATACTCAAGTATACAGTCAGTCAAACATTTAGAAAATGTGTACCTACTCGTCGAATCAACATTTTCTGTCGGTTAAATACGGGTTATATAAGTACCATAAAAATAGGCATATATAGCACTTGATTTCCCACCGTCACTTTTAGGGTCTAAGTATGTGCGCACCTTTTCAAGGTAAGTTCGGTTATTTCTAAAATGTATACATTTCTATTTTAGATTGCGACAAAAGATCAGCATGACAATAAAGAACGCCGGGTAAGGGTGTGAAGGGCTTGTGAAGTGTGGGGCGTCTTCATTCGCGCCTAGGTCGTGAATACACTCTAGAAATAAGGTCAAAGATAGTTTTTGTTTTCCCATTATGTATCGTTGGCCAGTATTTGCTTTTAATCCCAAGTTGTGGCATATAATATCGATAACGTTTTTTTTAGGAAAATATTAGTACCTATCCTATCACTAGCTAGTACTTTTCCTTAATTTCAAGTTTGAGGTTACGACACAATTGTAACTTTTTAAAATTCCATTTTCAACGGAAAGTTGGTTCTCGATTCGAAGCAATTTTTGACCATTCATAACATTTGAACCAATTAGACCGATTTGGATGTCTTTTATCTGTATGTTTTAAAGTTCCTTTACAGCCTTCAACAAATGAAAAAGTGAAACTTTTTTCACAAAAGCTTCCACCGAAAAAAGCGTGAAATAAGCAAAAAGTTTGAGTCGGTGCCAAACAATAAAATCATAATGCACCGACTAGAAATTGGTACCTAAACTAATTATATTTTTTACAAGCAATAATTTGTAAAACAAACAGCAATACGTGTATTTTAAATCCATATATTCATACCATAAAGGGTTATCTGATATTCATTGCTTCATTGTTTGCAATATAAGTATTACCAACAGCTAAACATTATTATAGAAATGTAATATGTTTTTCCCAATAGTGACAGGCACCGAATGTAAACCCAGCCCTACAATGTTGAACGGACGAGTGCTTTCGTTCAACTTCACGTGCCGAATCGTAATTCATCGAAATTCGGAGTATTCATCTCTATACAAATCGAACTTTTGTAGCAACATGCCATAGACGAATAATTCAACGGAAGAGGACCAGGGTATATCGGTTGTGATAAACTGATTTAAATATTCATAGTCACTGTAACAAGATGTTATTGATTCGGGGCTTATACAATGTTTATCTTGTGAAGCCCCGTTGGTTTAGTGATTTCAGTACCTGCCCAAGATCTCGGGGTCCCGAGTTTGATGCCAGGGTGCAAAAAAATTTGGAATTTAGAATATTGCCCGGGTTTGAATCACTAACCCGCATTTAGCACATTTTCGAAAATTACTCGGGTTTCTGATTTTCTGGTGATTATGCGAGTACTCATTATTGCTATGGTAACTTGACTTCAATGATGGAGGGTTTGCTCTGCACTGGGATTAATGGAGGCCGTTACTACTACTACCTTGTTTTATAATAGTTTCCGATGTTCCTCTCTAATCGATATCACATATCATATTATCATAGTACAATTCGAAACTATATTATATTCAATACTTTTGTGAACTTTATTTCCTAAAAATATGAGTGTGATAAATTTTAAGCTGAAAACCTGTAAGCGTAATACGCATATTAGGTTTGACAGGCTAAACTAAAAGAGAAAAATCATTTAGTAATTTAAAATAATAATCCAACAATTGAAGAAAAAAAAGCGTAAGTAACTTTTAAGTCAAAGTTGATATTTTTGATTTGATAGCGACTCATAATTCATAAGACATTGTACCCAGTCCCTTTTCTTAATTTAGTGTATAAAAGCAGTTTTCATATTTCATTTCGTATAGCCAAATCCGATCAGTGGTTTTAGCATGATTGAGTAACAAGCATCAATCAAATCTTTCACATTCTTTAATTTTGTAGGTACAGATTTAATTAACATTAAAGCCAGTAACGTTGTGGATACTATTGTATCCAATATATAAGATATGGATGATACCAGCCAACTTTTGTAAGAATATTTACTGCGTACACACCATTTTATCCTGTTAACAATGGCCACAGTAGTTTAGCTGCACTCTATTTATTTGCTTTAAACGTTCCTGAAAAAGCAGTTTTGGCGATAACGTTGAAAATAACAATGAACCAATTTCAATTTAACCACCACTTTTTGTTTGATGTTTTATTTTTAGACCACTAAATACAAAAAAGGTAAGTTTATATCACACTATAGGTTATACAAAAATATGGATTTGTAGTGATGACACGACTCCAAAATAGTTTAGAGGAAAAACCGTATATTATCAACGATGTAATTATGCAAACCAATCCTGGGTTGGAGTGTTGAAAATAAAAATAAAACGGCATCTGTCCACTCGCCCCTCGGCTGTGAGGGGCTAGTAACGAGTCAACAGGGGTAGGTAGAAGAACAAAATATCGATATAAAAATCTGACAAAAACATTTCAATTTTACTCAAAATCTCATAAGTATCGTATGGTGCCGGTGTAAATATCTGGAATGGAATAGAAATATGTTTATTTGGTGAACTGAAAGTTTCTGGAATTCTAATAATATTTTTCAACGTACCTTCCGAAAATCTTTCTAATTTTCAAAATGTCCTTTTGCTAAAGCAAATTAAAATAAATATTTTTATTTGTAAATTTACCTACCATTATCGTTAATTTATGATTTACGGAAAGCCAAATTTTGTTTATTTCCTGCGTTCGATCAAACCTTGAATTGTACTTATCGTATTTTATGTTTACTTTTCCTGTATGTTAACTTACACAAAATTTGTTTTTTCTTTCGTAAGAATGGTAATAAGTACCGCAAATAGCAGTTACTTAAAAACTCGTAAATATACTACACAATAAAAGCAGAAGGTATCAATACGTGTAAGTATAAGTAGGTAAGTAAAAACTTTCGGCCATTGGCAGACAGGAATTCTTCATTCAAGACAATGATATTACAAAGAAAAAATATCATTGATTCAAGATATCCTATTTTCTATTTAGAGAAGAAATTGTATTGCTTCTGAACAATTTTTGAAGCCTCTGACGACATTCACTATTAGCAGCTCTAGTGAACTTCTTCATTATCCTTCAGTCATCTGTTACGATGGTTATGGGTAAAAGAAGGGATAATGCTATTCTAATCTAATCTTTTAATGTGTACCAAACTACATGTAAGTTAACATTATCATGTTCACTTACATTGAATTATTTTCTTGTCTCCTGGTAGTCTACTGCTGAAGAGACAATGATATTCATCTTTAGATTCTTGAAGTCTTTAGTTAGACTTAGTTTCAATTATTTGTCATTATAAGTGGCTCCGGGCAAAAAGCATTTTACGGCTCTTAGCCACTTTAATCTTATTTGTCTAATTGAACGATCACCATTGGTTTCAGTTCGGACTTACTATTTGAAAAAAATATTTGACCAATCATTATAAGAGTGGTTGGGCTTAGCATGCCTTTGGGTTTTTGGAATCCTCTTAGCGCATTTTATTTCGCAAAGATTCTTTGTGGTTTTCTTTCAACCGACACTTTTACTCAGTGTGGTAACAATAACATTTAACTCCTTATTTTTTATCAATTCGTACAAGAAGAATTCAAATGAGTCGTCGCGGAATTGTGGGCCAACTATGCGTCTTAAGCAAACGCCAAAACTTGACCGATTCTAGCTGGAAAGAGCTTTTTTAATTAATAGCAGTCCTTGATAGGCAAGTATATTTTCATTGATGAAAAGTCATCAGTACCTACATAAATATGAGAAACTAGTAGAAGTATTTCTGCATTAGGTAATATTACATTCATAAATATTTTTTTTTGCATAATTTTTTAACTGCAACATAATAATATTGTACTAATGGATAGTAACTACTATTAAATGGAAAAGTGTGTGTGTCTGTTTGTTTGTCCGTCTTTCACGGCAAAACGGAGCAACGAATTGACGTTATTTTATAAGTGGAGATAGTTGAAGGGATGAAAAGTGACGTAGGCTACTTTTTGTCTCTTTTTAACCCCCCACTTCCCTAAAATGGGGGGTGGAAGTTTGTATGGAGCATTCCACAATGTTCAAGGTAGAAAGCTAAAATTTGGTATGCGGACTTTTTGTGACTAACATAAAATTCGTGCATCATTTTTTTTGGTATTCCACCCCCCACCCCTAAAAAGAGGGGGTGAAAGTTTATTGTTACCCTTAATTTAACGCGAGCAAAGCCGTGAGCAAAAGCTAGTTGCTTTAATAAACCATAATATGGTTTATTAAAGCAACTAGCTTTTGCCAACCAACCAACATATTATATGTTGGTTGAAAAGTGAGCTTAAATAAGTAATAAGGGCTTACGTATACTCGTACATAGTCTTGAGGTGAAGGCACATAAAAAATATAACACTACAATGCATGAGGCGACTAAAAAGTACTGCCAGAAGAAATTGGCCGTATTGCTATTGCCGACCCGCCTGTCAAGCGTAGAGATTATAAGAAGGTTCCCCTTTCAGAGAGGCGTGTCTGGTGATTATGGCGAAGATTTTGTCAACATAAAAAACAAAAACATTGATTAGAAATACAATACCTAGTGATAGTTTCACCACACTTTTTAAACCACCAACACCACGACACTGTGTTAAAAAACAAAAAAACTGATACCGAAAGCGGTATACGTTTTGGCACAATATAAATTACCAACTCCTGCTTATCCATTAATTCGATCGTATTACCTACTTGACTAAATCTATTCTGTATTTTTTTTTCATTTTCTAAAAATGTTAGTCACGCGGTAATTCAACATCCAACATTAGGAAATGAAATAATAGTAAAGTACACTAGTATAAAATTCTCATTATCACTTATTTCAGTAAACGTTACCCTTATACCGAGCATCTCAAAACTACGCAAGTTGTCATTGGGAAATGTCGTAAAATGGAGTGTTTCAACAAGGGTAAAACTTAGCTCGTTTGAGGTCTCAAAGACCAAGAAAACTTATGACGTGTGGTCGAAGTAACCTGGATGGTACGGTCTTAAGGAGTACAAACTTCTTGTTATATGGAATCTTTAGGACGGGTACCCTAGCGATTAAGACATGTATTAGGTACCCTTTTCGTTTCGAGGGTTAAATTGCTTTGAAATTTTGAAGTTTGTTCGTCGCCACTTAAAATAATCGGCTTTGAAAGACTTTAATAATGGTAACAATAATGAACTCTGCTTCGATTGACGGAATATTTCAAGGGTGTTCTTACAAAAACTTCTTGAACAATTATATGGAGGACTGCTAATAATGTAGCAAAAGTAACAATAGTTTAACAAAGTGAATGCGTTTTACGTCAAATTGAAACAAATTCAGGAAATTTGGGATTTTTTAGTTTTTGATTGTTATTTCAGAATTGAACGCGGTAGAATATTATTTAAATATCGCTTGGCAATTTGTTTTGATATTTGATGTTGACTTTATGGTCAGTGTCAACTTTATAACCCGGCCAAATTATGTCACCAAGTCATTACTTGTTTAGTGTTATTGCAATGTTATACTATTCTATGAATATTTTTCATGTTGCATCTACTCTACTACTTTTGAATGTGCACTAATGAATTGCTATTGGATTATCCTGATTACAGAAAAAATATTACAATTAAAAAAATACGCTGTTATTTACAAAACAATTTGTAGATAGTCACAGAATGTTCTGAAATTTTGAGCTTTCTAAAAAACGAGCATGTCCAATTTTTATCTTGTCATATAAGCATGTTCATTTATTGATCAAAAAATTAACACTTTGCTCGGCTAACGTCAGCCGTAATAAAATTAAAACACAATCAAATTCTTTGAACATTATTTATTAAATATTTAAAGAAAGAGCAAAATTAAATATATTTTTGAATATAATTACTCGTAAATCTTCTGACACTCCGATTGTAAGTCTTTTATACCTTTGCATTTTCCATCGTTTAACCATTCAGGACAAGTCTGAAAAAGAAAGCACATTATTTAATACTAGCTGTCTGCCCGGCCTTGCACGGGTTAACTAATAAAGTAATAGTACGGAAATGGTCTGTTTATGACTATGTTTACCGTGTACAATTAATATGTGGATATTTTTAAATCAGTTTTTATTCATAAAATTATCTTCATTTTTCATACAAACCTTTTGCCTAGCCATTAAAAAAACACCAAAAAAAATCTAATTTGGTTCAGCAGATCGGTTTTTGTGTACATACATATCGATGAATTATTTTTATACCTGTATAGATTTAGACGTCCCCGTTTTCTTAATGTTATGTAGTTTTCTTTTCCCGGTACCCGAGAATTCCATTGAATTCCGCTAAGTTATATTTTGTCCTTCATAACAATAATATGAAAAATAGGAAAACAATGCAAATACAACCTCAACTTTCTGTATTGAAATTGCCTCGACGTCAAATTCCGACCATTTTAAAGTGCGCTACGTATCTCTACTCTTTAGTAAAATAGTGTTGTTGCTGGATTCTATCGATCATTTCAGTAATTCAATACAAGTACTACCATAAATTATCTTTCGGAACTGTTGATGAAAGATAACATTTGTATTTTCACAGTACATGTTGCTATAGTACCTACTCATAAGTGATTTGCTACAAAACCATTAACCAATATCATTATGCTGCTTATAATTTGTTCTTACTGATTCAAATGTATCTTTATCAACAACTTCCAGACCTAATAAAAGTACAGTTGTCATACTGTTTAACTATTATAGTTTTTCATTGAGTTAATAATTGGTTTTTCCTACATTAAAAATGATATTTTCAATCAAATTATAATTTAAACAACGATTCATAATTAGTTAAGAGTATTATATAATATCTTAGTTGAAAACGCTTCACGATAGAGTCGATAACACTGGTCTCGTATTATTCTTTAGCGTGCTATGATGGTTTAAGAATGCTATAGTAGAGTCGTCTACTTAATTTATTCTTTCAATATTGCTGTAAAGATTTTATTTACCGCTAGATTTTTAATAATGTTATATTTCTTATCAAACTTCGTATTTATGATTAAAACTATCGACTTGCGATCTACAGCACTTATGTGGACTAACAAAATAAATCACTAAAATTGTTACTTTGTGAACAAAGCAAGCAGTTTACATTGGAACTTCTCGAAATGTAAGACTGTTTTGATTCTTTGGTCTGAGTTATTTTAAGAAACGAACGAAAGATTTTTAGACGCATATTATTTGATAATCGGAGTTCATGAACTTCGAATATAACAGCTGCTGCTTACAAATTGACTCATATTCTTTCCAAATCTTTGAGTTGTTATTTGAAGTTAGAATCATGAACATGAGAATAACAGGTGCTATACTAAATAATGTCCTGTTTCAGTTTATCTAAACATATTATATATAACACACACGGAGTTATTATTATAGGCTCATTGTATTATTAAAATATCGGTTGGTTAAATGCTCTAAGGTTTAGGGTAAGTAGTTATCAAAACGACTTAGATTAATTAATTAATTGCATTAGCTTTTTCCCGTTTTATACATTTCACACTATTCCATAGTATTCCTAACATATTACCTATTATATGTTTATTGTTTTATTTCTGCAAGAATACAAAAAAAACCCGTTTCAATGTATTCAAAATAAAATTATTCATACATTCCAAACCATAATTATACAAGTCAGCTAGTTACTGTCAAAAAATAAAAAAATACATACCTTAGCTGTCTGAATTTTCGCGCAACGCAAGAACTTTGTAATGTCACATGTGTCTGCGGAGCCGAATTTGGAAATATCCCCATCAATACATCCTTCGGTTATTGCTTGTGACCGCGCTGGCATCATTTCCGTATTCTCTTTCATATATTCTTTGATCTTATCCATGTTAAGTTTACCGTCAGATGTGACGTGACCATTTTTTCTGCCTATACATATGTCTCGTTCGCACTGAAAAAAATATTAACAATCTGACAGTTCTACTTTTTTAATTTTCAGAAGGTTTTTTTTATTAAGTAATCACTGTGTTGTCTTAATTTTAATATCATTAACTATTTTTTTACAATTATGCATGCGTACCTACTCTCAAAAAACATAATCCTCATTCTGACGCAATCGTGTTAAATCATCGCCAAAGAAATTTGGCAAATTACCTCACTCATAGTGATAAACCTGTTCAAAGCAAGTAATTTGACACGATAGCAACGTTTTTCAAGTGAATTGGTGATCGCAGTTTTGCTAATGTTAATGTAATTTTCTTCCAACCATCCCATATTTTCTGGCAGTACTCCGTTACTGCTTTTAAAGTTGATATTCCAAAGACGACACCATATTGGCATAAATTTACTTAAATATTAAACAATAACTTACTGAATTTCCCTCGTGAGGCAGATGTTGGCATTCTTTTATGGACTCTTCTAATTCTATAAACGGTTTAGTAATTACCCCCTTGCAGCAGTTTAGTATAATTTGCTGTGGAAACATGTATAATGAATATCAATGTGGACAACATCACATACATTGTTCTGATCCCAATTTGAATTACTATTTTAAGCACTCGTATTTTAAAAATCAGAAACAATGAAGATACCACAAACACCCAGACCCGAGAAAATGTAGGAAAACACTTTTTTCTACATTGATCCGTCCGGGAATCGAACCCGGGGCCTCGGAGCAAGCGACACCTTAAGAACCGGTGTGTACGCCACTCTGCTACGGAGGTCGTCAGGAGGCTGTAGAATATCTATTTTGAATTAGAATAGTATATAAAAATTATAATTATGTTTACACAAAAATCGAATTTAAAGTTTGCAGAGTCATAACATGATAAAAATAAATACAAATTTCGACTGCCTGAAGTGGGACTCGAACTCCATCCTTCGGTTTAATGAACTGATATAACCATTGAGCTACCCTACATACTCAGACAAGGCGTCACGTCAAGCCTGTTGAATGTTTTGGGTTCGAGTCCAACCTCAGGCAGTAGAAGGTTTCATTCACGGAATAATTGTATTTTCAAATTTACGCAAGATAGCAATTAAATTGCTTAAAACGACAGTTAACCATACGTTACCGAAAAAATAGATATTTTGAAAGAAAAACTGGAAACACAACAAAAATATCTTTCAATTCAATATTTAAGCTTATTTGGCAATAATTCAAAAATACTCACAGGTTGTACAAGCATCTCACATTTATCTTTATCAACAGCCTGAAATAAAACCATATAAATTCTATTATATTATATTAAAAATAAAAATAGTACAAGTCTGCGATTACAAAATTTGGGTAACTGCTATTTATGTGATGTTTAAACACGACGACGTTTTTTGGGTGTGTCTATCTGAAAGTTATCACATTCAATGAAAAAATATGAAAAATATATTATATTTTTATTAATTCCTTTTGAAACCTTTCAAGTTTTAGAAAGCTTGCATTTGAACCTTTGTAATTAATTTTTTTTGTAATAATGAATAAGGTTTGTTCATATATTATACAATTTTAATCGTGTAATTTTGTACCAAAAACAAATAGAATGGTTAACATAAATATAATAAATAAAATATTACCAATACACCGGCTACTACCAGCACCAAAATATTCAAAGAACGATACATGTTGTTTAGCTCCTAATTCAGTACTGGTGTTGGAAAAATTCGTGTATTCTTTTATATAGAACATGACAATTACTATAATTTCCCTAGGCGTTAAAATTGCAGAAAATTGTAACAGCTTAGCACCGGATGCGGCTATAAAAAATATAGAAACGATTTGATTGTGATGTTCTGTACTGTTAAGGTCACTGTAGAATACCTAATGGCCGTTATTAACAAAAAATACATTTTAATGTCAGTCTGGTTACATTTTGCGCCGAAATTTAAGCCTACTTTGGAAATGTTGTATAGGTTTCATATCATTTCATACATATCAGGTTAAACACTGACCTTCCTTATGTGGTTGAAAAAGGTGTGATTTTGCTACAAAATGTTTGCTCTTATGTGAAGGTCACTGTAAAGTTAGATATGTAAGTCGTTTTTTTGTTGCACGTGACCAGCCTAATGATTCCAAAATTCAGAATAAATTCCAGATGGAATCTGCGAGGGACAAAGAAAATTATTCTCATGTAAGGTCCTATGGTGATATTGATATTTTCGGTTATAAGTTATCATGATTTCGCCCTACTTATGATAGACAGTGCGAATATAGACACAACGCAGAACGCATGCCACTGCAACTTCATCTTTAGTTTTCCTTTCATCACACGTTCTGAACCACTTATTATTGCAATGCTCCAATTGTAGTTGTTTTCAATCTACCACCACCAAACATTTGTACTTTGTAAGTATCATTTGAAGCGCAACTTCTGCAGCAGACTTGATGTATATCTACTCTACTTTATTAAGCTACTATAATAAGTAGGTAGTTATAGAAAATACATATTATTATTTTGCATTGTTCAACATATCTCATTAATTCAGATATAAAAATAGTAGTTATAAAATTCTTATACTTATTTGTGTGATTATTACCTGTAAAATAAAATAAGGTGTTAGTGTTCTCCGAGCTGTCTATTGCAAACTTTTATCGTGATATATTTACAAAACTTCCATCTATGCGACAGAATATCATTTTGGGAGTTAAACCAACTGCATCTTTCGCAATTGTGGTTCTAAAGCTGATATTTAATTGTATTTTTTCGCTGCTTTTGTTATTTCAAAGTTTCAAACGACATGCCAAGTAAACAAATTGAGGGAAACATCACTGCTTGTGTATAAGGTTAATTTAAAACATCTGCGATAAGAAATGTATTGTACTGATGGTATGATTTTAGATTTTTTGCATTCCCTCTTGAGGGGTAGGTTTAAACCAACTTAAAAAAAACATCAAATAAGAACTCCGTACGTAAAAACAATAAAAATCATTAAATTAGCTAATATGCTCGAAGCATCAAATTTTTTTAATGTGAAAATTTGGAAAGTATTACTTCCCCTATAAAATCAATTTCCAAAACTGTTGTTTATACAAGTAATCAGTAAATATATTTACATAAAATAATACTTGCACCTTTTTTGTATTAAGTTTTTTTCTTTCTAAGAACGGAAAAAAATAACATGTTTTTTTTTTAAATTAAGTGCTTCTTTTCTCTTTATGCGTTATATTTTGTGTGCATTTGAAATGACAGAATATAATTTTTAAACTGAAATGCTTACTGAAAAGTTTTGCCGCCATGTCTTGACACGTAAGGGTTTTTGGAAATGTTATTGCATTAAAGATGCTTAAAGCGATGAATTGCAATTAAAGGAAATTTTGGGATTGTATATAAATCATTATCCGCCTTGAAGTTAGGTAGAAACAACTTTGAGGATGAGGTGAACAGAAGAATTCAGTTGGGTTGGGCAGCATTTGGGAAACTACGTAGAGTCTTCTTATCGTCGATCCCACTTTTTTTTTTTTTTTTGAAAGGACCTATGCTGTGGCAGAAGGCCGTTACAGCTTCACCGGGCGGGTTTTAGGCGAGTGCGGAAGGCACTCAGCCCAAAAGCGGCCTGCTAGCGGGTACCTCGAGCGCGAGGCGAGTCTTAGGCTTCGCGTAGCGAAGCCTAGGGCTTGCCCGCGCAGGGGCCCCGTACTAGCGGCGCGATCGGACCGTGCCGGGTGCTGAAGGCACCCGGCCAAGAGGTCAACCCGACTAGTGGTTGCATCGCGTAGCTCGGCGCTGCAACACAGACTGGTCTGTGAATACAGACCGATCTACGCGAGCCCCGTTCTAGTGGGCCCGATCGAGGGGGGCAGACTAGGCCTCAAGGGCGCCTCTGTAGGCTCGGACCTCGGCTTGGGCCGTCGTCCGAAGGGCGGACTGGTGAGAAGCGGCCAGGTACATGTCTGTACCTGCCAAAATGATGCAAGGGTCCTCGCACTCGCCGGCGAGTGCGCTGATTCGATCTAGTGCTTGTCAGGTGTGTACTGTTGTGAGTGGTGAATTGTTTTACGAACGATGTGATTTCGTCGTCGGGATCTTCGAGAACGTTCCTCGGTCGGCGGAAACGGGCTTCGACATCTTTTTGGCACGAGTAGGTGGCGGCTTTGACTATGAGAGGATTCGTATGATTGACGGCTTTATCAAAGAAGTGTTGAGACGCTTCTTTCATAAAGCTGGCAATCGACAGAATGTTTAGGTCGCGATGCAAATTGTCGTTACGCACATACCACGGGGCGTCCGAGGCAGAGCGTAAGAATTTGTTTTGGAGGATTTGGAGTCTTTCTAGTTCTGAGGGGCTGGCATGAGCGAACACTGGACTAGCGTAAGTCATCACGGGTCGAATACAGGCTTTGTAAATTGTCAACTTATTTCTAAGTGACATTTTACTCTTCCTGCCGATATAGTGGTAGAGCCTTGAAAAGTAAAAGGCTGCAGTCTGACGGACGCGTTTGATGTGAGGTTTAAAGCTCATTCTACGGTCTAAGGTGACACCTAGGTATTTGACTGTCTTTTCCCAAGGGATCGGACGGTCGTATAGGGTGATTGGTGTGAGACATCGTTTAGGATGTTTTGAAGCGAAGAAACCTCGAGTAAAGTACACTGCTGCACTTTTCTCGGCGTTTACCTCTATTCGCCACATCCTAAACCAGTCACCTAGGGATTGGGCTGCACGTTGTAGTGCCTTAATGATGTAACCGGCATGGTAGCCAGAGTGATAGAGGGCTGTGTCGTCCGCAAATAGAGCTAGCTCTACTTGCGGTGACCTGGGAATGTCGTTAATGAAAATTGAAAAGAGAAGAGGAGATAACACGGAGCCCTGAGGGACTCCAGCCCTGATGGGGCGGGGAGATGAATAGGACCCCTCTACGCGGTAGCGAAAGGTACGATTTGACAGAAAGTCTCGAAAGATGAGCACGAGACTGTCGGGCACTTTGAGTTGGTACAGCTTGTAGATCAAGCCGTTGTGCCAGACTTTGTCAAATGCTTTCGCTACATCGAAGAAGAGTGCACCGGTTACCATCGGTTTGGGTCTGTTGAGGCTGTGGAGAATGTGCTCCGTTAGGCGGTGCACCTGTTCGACACAAGAGTGGGAGGCTCTGAAGCCAAACTGTTCGTTGATTAAGAGATTGTTCGAGAAAATGTAATCTCTTAGGCGGGAGACGAGAACACGCTCGTATAATTTGCCCATAGTCTTAAGGAGACTGATGGGCCTGTAGTTGGCGGGCTTGGAGCGGTCCTTGCCGGGCTTAGGGATACCTATGACGTCTGCTTCTTTCCACGCGGTTGGAAAGATGCAGTTTGCCATGGCACTATTGAAGATAGCAACCAAAAGGCAAATCAGTTGGGCGGGGAGGACTCGTAAGACTCTGTTGGAGATCCGGTCCGGACCGGAGGCCTTGTTTGGACGGAAACCTTTGATGATGGTTTGCACCTCATCGGCGGTGGTGGGTGCAAGGGGGCAGGTTGGAGGGAGGGCCGAGAGACGTTCGACTTCGCTGTCCACCATACTAAGGTGGGCATCGTCTATGGGAAGCGTGCTAGGAGAGCACTGGGCCTCTAGGCTGTCGGCCAGACATTCGGCTTTCTCTTCGTCGTCGAATACGACGGAGTTGTCGGGTCTAGACGTCGATCCCACAGTGCCTCAAGACGAAAGTCTTTCATCAGTGCGTCCTACCCTGGACACTGACGGAACGGCTAGTCCAGAAGTTCAAAGTCGCTCAGCGGGCTATGAAAAGAGCTATGCTTGAGTTTCTCTTATTGATAAAATAAGATGATCCGGCAGAGAACTAGATTTTCCGAGATAGCCCACCGGATTAGCAAGCTGAAGTGGCAGTAGGCTGGCCATATTTTCCGAAGAACCTACAACCGCTGGGGTAAACGAGTTCTTGAGTGGAGACCGCGTCTCGGCAAACGTAGTGTAGGACGCCCTCAAGCCAGGTGGAGTGATGATTTGCGCAAGATGTATGCGAGAAGCCGATGATCGACCGAAGTGGCGTGCAATTGGTGAGACTTATGTCCAGCAGTAGACTGCAATAGGCTGATGATGATGATGTTATAAATCATTATCATCATCAACAGCATATAATATTAGTCTACTGATGGATACATGCCTCTACAAAAGGAGATTTTTTCCAAAGTAGCCTCGCTTGGCAGGTGGATTAGCAATCGCAGTTTGGCTAATGGAAAGAAAGCACTAGACGGCACAAGTATATAAATAATAATATTTATTATTAACCTACAGCACACGTATTAGCAAATTTTACCACAGTCAGAGTTTAGTGCTATATCTACATTTCTCCTTTGCAAAGGGCTATTCAGCCTAACGACTTCGAACTGCTGCTACTGTTTCTCTACGGGTCTCTAAAGTGATCGTTTTCGTGCTACCCACATCTTGTACATTCCCACGACCCTTAACTGATTATCGGTCTACCTGGCAACCTATAACCTTTTCTAATCATACTATATAATATATTCCGTCAGCAATTCCAGAACCTTTCCACCTCCTGCTACTATCGATTCTTCTTGCCACGTGTTCCTCTCACTGCCACTTCAGATCAACCAGTCTATGAGCATAGCTCTCTTCATTAATCACTGTAAGACCTTGAGCCGTCTTGTCATGCTATGTTATCCTACCCACTGCTACTTCAGCTCAATATTTCTTCGAGCGATGTCGGTTACCTCTGTTTTCCTACAGATTTCTTAATTGCTGATTCTATCGCACAGGAATATACCAAGCGTAGTTTTTTCCATTACACGCTGTGTGACTTTGAGCCGCCATAACAGACCCAGAAAAATGGTGCGAATAAAAGTTAGCAGGAATCTCTTATTAGAATTATTTTCTGTATAATTTCCTCTACCTTCAAGTGAAAAAGATAAGATTAGGTGAAAGTTTAAATATTTTCAGCCTGCCAAAAGCTGATAGCGAGATGACGTCATAAAAACCAAATTCCCAGAATCGAGTAGGTACCTACGTATAACGTCGTTTGCTCGAATGATCCGAAATCGTCTCCACTCGAGTAGCGATAAAATGAAAGTTAAACAGGAATTGATAACAGCATATGAGAATATGATGGCAGATTTGAATATTTCTAGAAGTTTCATTACGTGCAAGCGTAGGATTTACCTTTAAACCTACCCTTTTAAATTACCGCGGTTCATAATTGAAATGTTTATTCCTAACCTAACCTCATGATTTGTGAAAACACAAAAAATCAAGTGTTCCTACTTGTGTATATGTATGAGTGGTTTTGTGTGTGAGAAATTGCAATTCTATGAATAAAAGTTTGGACTGTCTTTAGTTTGAATAAATTCTTTGGTTTTTCTAAAACGTTCTCATTTTAAAACACTTTGCAATATCAATTTGATGCGCTTTAGTAACCAAGATTTAATGCAAGGTAAACTTTGTTTATTGAGCTGTGCCTGGTAGCCAATTGCGGGGGGGAAATTTTAGTTTGCAAAGTACTCGCGATGTCATTACCGCGCTTTCCGCACTTTGGTTACGGCACTCACACAGCCGCAGCTAGTAAGCCTTACAGAGTTACGTTTCACTTAATTCTGTATGACCGGGATTCCTCAGAACCGTAAAACTTCAAACTTGTTTGTATTTAAGTATTGAAACAAAGCCTCAACTGTTGGTCTTTTAAATATGCTTCTGGACTCTATGACAATGTTTTAAAAGGTTTTTTATTCTCTGATTTAAAAGGTTAGTCTCAATATTAAACTTAATAAAAGATAATAGCAGATTGTAGATACACTTGTTGACGTAATAGTGTCTAGAATTTTCTAACACTTGCCACTGAAAAGCAGCTACAGTTTTCCAGATGATGATTTGTTTTCTCCTGTCTCAATGTGAAAATTTATAAAAGAGAGAAAATTCTTAATTCACTTACCGAACATTTTAATTGAGCTGTTATTCATCCTTCCTGTCACGAGATATATGCTACCTTTTCACAAATCAGTAATGTTAGTATGCTTTCGTACTTAAATGGGATACGAAGCTCTAGTATACTAAATATTACCTTGTGGTTATGAAAAATGAATAGCAGCTTGATAGGCCATGGATAAATGTGACTATGAATTTTAAAAAGTTATTTTAAGATTCATCATGCGTCACGAGATGTACGATTCAGACATTTTTTGTGCAATACCACAGCAATACTTACCGCTACTACAGACCAAGTATTCAACTTCTTGTGGAACTAAAAATCAGCCGCAAAAGTTTTAGCGCCTTTGAACTAAAGGAATGCAGCTTATTTTATATGGTCGGTATTAAAAAACTTCAAGCACTGTTAGGGTCCTAATAGAACTATACATTCTATCATTCGCAATTCTTTTTAAGTAAAGAGATATTATATTATTTTTAGTGGCCTTAGTGTTCATTTAAAAATTTAGGTTGCTTATAACATCAGTATATAACCTTGAAAATTTTTTTTGTCTCAGGCGGGACTCGAACCCGCATCTCCTCGCATGCCGGGCGGGCGCCATACCATTGGGCCTAATGGTATGGTAATTATACAGGATGAAATTTTAACCAATTTTCAAAATTTTTGTAGGCGTTCAGTATCGTATTTAGAGCCTATTTATGAAGTAAAAAATGTAAATCAAGTTGTGCCCCGAAAATATTTTTCGCGATATAGTTTTCAATTTTACCGGTCCTAGACTGGACTAGGTCCTGAGGTATAAAGGGAAAATCAAAAACTTATGAATAGTATTGTAATGAATGAATGAGATGCACATCGCGTAAAAAAAGTGTTACAAGGATGCTGTATCAAAAATTTTAGATTTTTGGCGGACATTTTCTAAGTGCTTTATCTTGACATTTTAGTACTGGGCTATACCAAAAGAAAAAATACGTCATTTGTTTTTTTCCTCGTAGATTGCTATATTAAAATTTGGAAACTGGTAAAAATTTCACCCTGTATAAATTTTTCAAGTTTATATATAACTCCTAAGTCCTGCAAGACTAACGTTAATTTTAGAAATGATCGTTTTTTAAATTGTTGCCACCAGGAATCGCATCTTGGTTTTCCAAGTACAGGCAACGGCGAGTCAACCTACTCAAAAAGTTACAGGTCATTGAATTTATTTTCAACTTTAAGTCCAACAAGTGGATATCAATATAAATTGAGAAAATTTGACGTTTTGTGGTAGGTTGACGTGATGTTGTCTGTACCTGGAACCAACTGGATCGTTATGTTTTTGAATATTAACTTCAGTTTTATAAGAAAGTGATTTTTATTAAACTTGATCCAGATTATCTCTTATACATAGTTAGAAGTTAATACCCATAAAATTAGTTCGTAAAGTACCTACATTCGCTGCCGCCAAGTTCCCGCATCATAACAAACGAGATAGATCTGCCTGTATACTTACTTACTATGTATGT
Source organism: Anania crocealis (assembly GCA_949315895.1). Lineage (NCBI taxonomy): Eukaryota > Metazoa > Arthropoda > Insecta > Lepidoptera > Crambidae > Anania > Anania crocealis. The sequence continues at coordinate 9,858,247 of OX438856.1, forward strand.
ACTGGTTGTCAGGTAAATGGTATTTTAAGCTGAAACCTGCCATTGTATAAGTGCTATGGCGAAGCAAAAATTAGATTTGAATATTTTGAAAATTTTCAATTCTTTTACACTCTTATTTATATTCTTTTATATTTTAATGAATATAAAAATAAGTAAATAATATTTTTCAAAGATATTTGTATAAACATTTCAACTTTGACGCTGTATTCATATGCATAATTTAACATGTTTTTGGCCATGCCGAATTTCTGTAACCTAACACCTTTACACTTTACGGTAATAATAGGGGTTAAAGTATGAAATTGCCGATTATTTTCCCACTTTTTATTTTGTTTATAGCTCTTAAGTATAGTCATATTAATGCGTAATTCTTTTTGTATTGTATCAAAAACTAAATAAAGTAACTTTTGACAAAAATAAAATGCAATACTAGTGCCTATTACTTCAAAGGAAGTCGTTGAAAAGACCCCTTACAATGTGTCAGCTGACCTTCTTGCTTCAATTAAGTATATTTGTATTATATACTTTGATTTTCAGAAATTTAAATACTATAATACGTAGCTTTATAACCATCTAACTTTAACCTTTAATTGCATCGAAAACGGTTCAGGCGTTTTAAAAAAAACAAAAAAATTGTTAGTATGGAAAAATGACTTTTCTCGATTTCGTCCATACAAAACGGCAATTTCATACTTTAACCCCTAATATGTGGTTTTTCTTTGAATTTTGAAGAACAATAAAATTTTCAACGGTGGTATAAAAAACGCACGAACTTTCACTATCCGTGCGTGTCTAATTCAACTACGGAAACTTTTCTTTTAACAAAGAATTTATTCAAGTTTCATTAAGTTAGCATATTTTGATCAACTTATTCATTTACTGTTTACATGAGGAAACGGGTAGCTAAATGATTAGAACTTACACCTAAAGCAGTCGATATTTTTACAAAAGGAATCGCATGGAATAGTAAGTATTTTTTTCTAACAGACCAGCGTTAAAAAAAAACATTTTCAATTTGGTTACTTTTGCACTTATTTGAATACATGACAAAAGTGTAATTGAATTTAATCATAAAACGTAATAAAATGCAACTTTAAATTTGTCTCTCAAGAAATCACCCTGACGTTAAATTCCTACCTCTTCAAAGAACGCTACGGATCTCGTAAAGCGTCTCCTTTGTGAACTAGGTACTTAGTGTTGTTGTTTTTGTATCAAATCTATCGACAATTGCAATGACATAGTTGATACAATTGAATAACATAATAAAAATATGCCTTGTATACTGTACAGCCGTCAGAATTCACCAGATTGTTAAAATATCGCCTACTTTACCTTTTATTATATCAACAACTTGTTATTTCCTCTTTTATATACTAATATAATTTAAGGGACTTAAGATTAAGTTTAATGCTACTAAGCATTAAACTTAATCTTAAGTCCCTTAAATACTAAAATACATAAAAAAAATACAACTTATGAAATTGCCGTTCTGCAGTACTGGCCATTTCAAATCAAAATAATTTTTGTTTGGCTAAGAATTCTAATTTCAAATTTATTTTATTGTAAAAAAATTGAATTCTTTTCCAAAAGTAGTCATTTGTTTATTGATTTGTGTTACATTTTCATCGCATTTCAATCTTTTTCGTCATCATGGATACGTTAAAAATTCGATAATATATGAAATATGAGTACCGTCGTGGCAGCAACGCGGCACAAGCGGCACGTAACATCAACGACGTTTACGGAGCTAACACTACAAACCAACGCACCACCTGTTATTGGTTTGCTCGCTTCCGTTCTGGAAATTTCGACCTGAAAAATAAACCTCGGTCGTCCGCAGACTTTGGTCGACAATGACGAATTAAAGGCGATTGTGGAAGCTGATGATACACAGCTTTCGACATTAGCGTCAAAACAATATTTGTCCATTTGCGTCAAATTGGCAAGGTAAAAAAGCTTGACAAATGGGTGCCCCCCGAAATCAATGATCGCCAGCGCGAAGTACGCGTCGAGACGTGCCTTGCTCTGCTCAACAGACACACAAATGAAGGAATTTTGAACCGCATTGCTACCTGCGATGAAAAATGGATTCTGTTTGACAACCGCAAGCGCTCAGCAAGTTGGTTGGATCCTGGTTCAGCACCTAAGCAATGCCCTAAACGAAAACTAACCCCTAGAAAAGTGATGGTCACTGTTTGGTGGTCTAGCGCCGGTGTGATTCATCATAGGTTCTTACCAAACGGGGTGAGTATTACTGCAGATGTGTATACTGTGAAGAACTGAACACTATGATGGAGAAGCAGGCACATCTCTAACCAGCAGACGGTCTCCAAGTCGCAAGAACTGGGGTTGGAAGCTCTCTGTTATCCGCCCTACTCACCAGACCTTGCGCCTACAGACTACTACTTTTTCCAGAATTTGGATAAGTTCTTGGCAGGAAAAAAATTCAATACCCGAGAGGCAGTACAAAATGCCTTTGAAGAATTTATTGCCTCCCTTCCAGCTGATTTCTTTAAGGAGGGCATCAATAAACTGCCACTGCGTTGGCAAAGATGCATTGATTGCATGGGTGATTACTTCAATTAATACAAATAAAAAATACATTAAAAAAAAATTCGTTTAATTTTTTTTATACAAAACGGCAATTTCATAGGTAAAGACCTATATTAAAATAATGATCTGTAATTCTAATTATTCACTAATAACTGAAATATTTTTTATTTTTTTTAAGGATTTTCTTAAGAGTTGTTCATTAGGTATTCTAATTCGATTATGTATCCAATTTTGTGGCCCATCTAAATAAATGCCTATCATGAAAAGTTGATTATATTATGTATGAGTAAGGTTACTACTTTCTAGTTAGATGTTCTTTCGATATATAAATTGGTTGTTGTATATTTCTACATACACAACTAGTGCAAAATGTTAAAAATTGTTTCTAAATTAACAGTTTTACTTTCAGACAATGAAAAACATTATATTCTACAGACCTGGGGATCGAACTCAGGACCACGAGCTCTTGGCCTTGTACTTAAACCTCTAGACCAAGTAGAGCGTAATTACATATGACGCTAAGAAAAATACTAACAATACGTTGAAAAAGTCTTATTTATCTTTTACTAACAAATAAGCGTAAACCTAACCTTATTAACAAACTTTCTCTAACAAATTAATTAATGTGTGCTTTTTGCTAATAATTTGGAGACCTCTGTCAGACCTTATGAGCGGAGAAACACAGCTTTTAGTAAGAAAAACAAAATTTATTATGCAACAACTATTCCTCTTGGCTTACATAATGTAACGTCGATGTTAAAATAAGTCAGCCAATCAATTTACAAAAAAAGATTCAATGTAGTATTACAGTATCTTTCCCTTGTTTTATCTATACAGACAGAATGTTAAATACATTTTAATAGAAGCCAAACTAACATATTTTACAGAAACATGTACTTAAATACTTTGGCATAGTAAAGGAGATGTCCCAAATTGTATGGAGGCTAGGCCCACAACCTGTACACATTGCCAAAAGTTAGGGCAATTTATCTAGAACACTTTGTTATTATCCAAATTCGTTAAAATGGCTTCGTTTAATGGCTTAAACAAAAATAAACTTATTAGAATAGCAATACTAAACAACAAAAACTATCATGGCGGAAGATGACACTGATGTCATCTGTCAGGTTTGACAATTTCAAAATCGCATTATTCGATTCGAACAAGTGATATTGTCTGCTTACTTGTGCTTTTTGTAATAATAACAAAAAAATAAAGAGTTTTAAGTTATGTAATGCCTATAATAAAGGATAATGTATTTGCAATTATATAATATTAGCTTTTTACGTGAGATTATGAAGAGTGACAAAAACTTGAAAAAAAAACTGTCAAGTCAAATAACAAGGGAAATCTGACAGCAACTGTCATTAAGAGTTTATGGTTTATCTTTTTTTTTTGTCAAACGCCATCATGTATTTGATTGAGAGGGATATTTACTTGATTGTATTTATTTTTGAGCCGCTAAATTATATGTTATATAGAGTTATTTGTATTTTTCCAAAGTCAGTAGATTTTTCTTGATTTTTTAGAATACTGTACAATGTCTGGGCCCGTTATGGGACATCTCTTTTTGATATCAGCATTTATAAAAAAAAATATATGTAACTTAACCCTAATTTTTACTTTGCGATAAAGTGTATCTTACACCTCACATGTGTTGTTATATTTACCATCGTTAGTAAAGTATGACATAGGTTCGTATTTATTAAGGTTTGTTTAAGTTTGTTTTATTTTTTAAAACATTGCTTTATTTTTTGGACTATAAAACTGGCTTTTCAAATTTCAATCAATGTTTTGTGTTGTGTTTCAACTATGTTTTGTTTGTTATACAACTTAGGGCCAAACATACTATTTCTAGACACAAATCTTCATATAATTCTGTTTTCAGCACAAATTGAATAACATGTAGTTTTTTTTTTAAATTTAAACTTAGAATAGACAGATTCTGAAGTATAATGACAATGTTCACTCTGTTTACATACATTTCGCCCCGTTAGGGTAGAGTTCACAAACAGACGTTTAATTTTTAAACAGCGGTTAAAATATTATTTGACATATTTTGTATGGGAATTGTGTCAAATTAATCGTCAATCTATGTTTACCGGCTGTTTAAGAATTGGTGAACACGGGTCTAAGTCTAGGCGTTTAAGTATTGGGTGAAAATCTCTGGGTCCTGGGTACGATCCAGGGTCGGGAAAAAATAGTATCTTTTTTTTTTAATATTGCTCGAGTTTGTGATCACAAACCCGCATTTGGCAACCGTTGTGATTATGCCTGTACCCATCATTGTTGTGGTAACTTGAATTCAATAATGGCCCTTTGCCCTGCAGTGGGTTGATTAAAAGCTTTTTTACTTTACTTTTACGCCCCGTTGGTCTAGTGGTTTAAATACCGGGCCAATATCAAGTTCAAATCGCTGGCACCCTCAGTGACACAGTTTCAGTTACCTATGGTACAGCACAAGGTTCAGTCTGTGGTCCATTGCATTTTTTAGCCTATGTGAATGATATGGACTCACTATTTCAAAACTGTAAATCATTCCAATTTGCTGATGATACATGTTTGATAATTGCAGGCAGTGATTTAAAGGAGATCGGTTTATTGCTACAAAATGACTTTGATAGGCTGAACATGTGGTGTCATGATCTTGGACTAGTCCTAAACGCCCAAAAAACAAAGTTAATGCACATAAAATCACCATATCTAAAATCAAATTACTGCTTGTCGAAACTCGTGGCTCACACTCACACCTGCCTACACAATATTCCAACTAAATGCGATCTTAACTGCCCCTTAATTAAACAGGTTGATACTCACATGTACTTGGGTTTACTCATTGACAATAAATTTAATTGGGGTCCACATATTGCGAGAGTATGTGACAAGCTTCGAGCGATCTTAGCAAAGTTTTATGTCATAAAAAATCGTTTACCATACAGAACTAGGCTTTTGTTGTATAATGCACTGTTTGACTCGATCGTATCGTATGGATTATCTAGCTACGGCCGGACGTTTAAAACCTATCTGGATACCATATATAGATTACAAGTAAGGATACTAAAATTAATTAGCTTGCCGAATGATAAATCTAAATTTCAAAACGAGTGTGATCTCTTCAAACATTGCAAAACACTACCCATACATGACAAGGTCAAGTTTTATCTTTTAAAAGAAAAATTTTTTAATAGCCAGTTGCAAGTCCAAATAAACCATCCTGTATACACACGCGTCGAGTCGCACAAAACAAACTGGTAACTGCACCGGCCAATAACTACTACGGTGAACGGACGAGCGTATATCTGATTCCGCGGATGATACATTCTCTGCCTACCGCCTTACGAAGTGTTATCAATGAGCGAAACATAAAACACAAATTAAAAGAACACCTGTTATCGCTTTTGTAGTTTGTATAAAGGTAACATTATGGTTATTATTTAAATAAGGGTATTCTTGTTATTTTTAATAGTTAAGGTATTAATTATTGATCTAAATTATATAAAGACGAATCTTTATTATATAGTGCTACACACAAACCCAAGAGGTTTATTAAGTACTGTTTAGAGTTTAAAATTGTAAAATTAACTGTAATTGATAATATTAAATAAAAATAGATCTCGGGGTCCCAGGTTCGAATCCCGGGTCGGGCAATAAAAAGTTTTGAATTTTCGAACGTTGCTCGGGTGTGTGATCTCCAACCCGCATTTCGCAAGCGTGGTGATTATGCCAGTACACCTATCATTGCTGTGGTAACTTGAATTCAATGATGGGTGCCTTTTCCCTGCAGTGGAATGATTATAGGCTGTTACTTTCCTTCCTTTACTTAACTTTTTACACAGATCTCAAACAAGACTGTCTGCTTTCGGCGAACTGTGTCTCGTAGCCAATTGCGGCCAGAAGTATGTACCTACAAAGTTGGTTGGCGAAGTTCTCGCGCTGTCACCGCTGTCCGCACCATGATATATGACACGCACACAGCTGCAGATACTAAGCCCTGGAGTTGAGGAATTTCACTGCATTTCGTGTGACTGTTCAGATATATTGACGACACGACCGTTGCTTGTACTCGAAACTTTGCGGAGAAAAAGGAGAATGTCAATTCATTTATTTGTTTTTTCTTAATTGAGGGGTGTAAGTGGAGTTTAGGAGTTACGCTTAATTTTGGATGACTGCTGAGATATATTGACCAGATGATCGTTGCATATAGGTTTGTTGATCCAGGTAAAAAAGGGGAAATCTCAATTTATAACCTAAATAATATTTTTTTAACTGACTGATATTATGATATTTTACTTTTGTATGGTTCCCATTAAATTAGAACAAATAATCCTTATTTTATTGTGAAATAATAAAGTTTCATCATCTACATGAAAAATAAAATGGCTACAAAAAAAAAATGAATCAAAACAAACGTAAAAGGTAAATAATAAGGTTTCTATTTCATAACAATTATTATTTGAACCAGTAATTAATTGTAAAACGTTTGCCATAAGAAAGCTATAGTATATACGAATTGTCAGCCCTCAAATCGAACTTAACTAAGTGTTATAAAACTAAGAAGACGAAATCAAAAAAAAAAACTGATATATACTCTACAAATTGACACGAGTCCTTTATAATTATTTCAGGCTATCGGTCAGGTCCTTTATAATTATATAGACCAATGGTATCTAAAACAGCCTTATACCGCATAAATATACATAAAGTTATTATTTAGATATTAAAGATAAAATTAAAACCAATATTTCAATGATAAATATAACTATATACTATATATATTATATATTTTGCCATAGTATTCATTGTATTAGGTACAGACTGGATCCTCTTGCAATACATTTTACGTAACACCCCGTATACTGCGAGAGAAACATCTTGTCGACGCGAGGACGCTTGTTTTATGTTGTTCGATCCAAGTTCCACTCGCTCTTATCTCGGAATGTGCACGTTTGATATCTATTGTCACCAATAGAGGCAGGTTGTTTCTCCATCGACGTCAAAGGAAGTTTGGCAAAGTGCTGTCCTTGTTTGCTGTTACTTGTACAATGGACTGCGTTACCGTTCGGTAAGTATGACAAAAGCTTCTCGGAATTTTGTGTTAAGACTTCATTGTTTGGCGGTTGAAGTTGCTCGGTTTCTATTCCGCACATTCTCCCTCATTTGGTCACTTTAAGTAATCTTTATTGTTGGGGCTACGTATTCTTCTAAAAGGTAACTCACTTATAATTGCAATTTTGAATTCTACTCTATTTACGTAAGACAAGGTAACAACAAACACTCTCACTCTCATACAATTCTGTTGCACAAATCTTGCATGCGATTTGTCGAGCAAAAAGGTTTCGTGGTGTCTTTCCAGTTGTCAACGCATCGTATTCTTTCTATATTGAATATGGGACGTATCGTGTACGGTCTTTAACCGTTCATTAACCTAGTCACGCACGTGTCAGCGGATTTACCCGATGCGCGACAATTTGTTAATTTAGGTCATACTTTTTAATAGCTAATTACAATTGTCTTTATAGTCAGTGCATATCCGATCACCATACCAATCGCGCGTATTTCACTCATACCACCACCATTTAACCATTTACTTTATCGTATTTTAATATCGTGTAAAAACTGTATTATTTCGTGTTGTTAATAGAATAAACTTTTGTATATTACTATTTCACCAGTGACTTTCTATCTACCATTCCTTTCTAAGTGTACAACCCGTACATTTATTATATATATATATATATATATATTTTTTTTTAAGGTTCCTTTTCATGTATGTAAAGAAACTTACTTAGACAGTATACATATATTACAGCTTTAGCAAAACAATTAATCTCAAGCGATGTTCTTTACATAACCCCGGTGTACGGATTGCCTTGTTATTGGACGAGCGGCTCCTGTCAACCTAAATACCAGCCGTGGGCAGACCAGTCCAGAGGCACCTCGTGTCGTCACCAGGCCGAGCTATACTTCTACCAAATCACCACTCTGAGCCAGTTCAAGGCTTAAGTTTCACCATCACCACTTCTGCTACGGAACCAAGTAAAACAAGTAAGATCTTTCCTTTTTTACTTACTTTACTGCACCATTACCATGGAAGGGCTATTAGAAACCCAAATGCAGCTTATGGCGGGGATGGATCAACTTCTGAGAAACTTCAAGAAGGACAGCCATGACCACAAAACACTAGATAACGTCAGGAGGAAGTTAGAGACCTTAGATACTTACTGGAATGAGTTTAATTCAAACCACATTCAGATTTGTAGTTTTGGAGATCAAAATAATTCTTATTTTACGGGCATGGAATATGAACGTACAAAAGATTTTTATGACAAGGCTAGGCAAGTTATACAAGGGTACCTACCGGAAGAAAGTAAACCACCTACACCAGTTATTAAACCACCTACATTAAATATACCAACCAACCTACCTTCATCGCCTTTAGCTTCATCACGAAAATTCGAATATAATAACAGCAAATTAAGTGAGTTACTACGCAAACAGGCTAGTAACTTCAAAGCATTTTCGCGGACCATCTCTAATATTAACATCGACACGCTGGATAACAAGTGGGAGTATGATGATGCTCTCAAGATGTTACAGTCTAGGTGGGAAATTATCGACACTTTGCACTGGGAGATTGACAGTGAAGAAAAAGACGTGAAAGATCGAAGTTATGAGGCTTATGAAGTAGAGTTTTCGGAGTACGAAAAATCTTATACCAACATTAAGAGAGCTATTAACACCAAAATGTGGTCAGTTTCGCACAGGGAGAAGTTAACACCTCAAATGGAGATACCAATGTTTAATGGAAATTACCAACAGTGGATATCCTTTAAGGACCTCTTTGAAGCTTCCATCCATAGCAACCCTTCCTTATCTAGCGCACAAAAACTTCAATTTCTAAAAAGTAAATTAAAGGGCGACGCCGAAAAATTAATACAGCATTTAAGTGTAAGCTCAGAGAACTACCAAATCTCATGGGATATACTAAATCACCGATTTAATAATAAGAAGTTGATATTTACCTCACATGTTACCACTCTTCTTAGTTTACCAATCATGCAAGTTCAAAGTGCTGCTCTTATTAAAAAACTGCATGATACCACCAACGAATGCCTACACGCCATACAGAAGATGGGTGTAGATACTTCTACATGGGATCCCATAATTGTGCATTTATTGGCCCAGAAACTTGACATTGATTCTCATAATGACTACGTAGAGTCATTGAAAAATCCAAGAGAATTACCAACGCTAAAAGAGTTCTTAACTTTTTTGGAAACAAAGTTTACGGCGTTAGAAGCTTTTCGACGCAAACAAAAAACCACCAAACTATCACACCATGAAGACTATCGCTTCAGGAAACCATAACATGAAAGATTTACCAGTCACCAAGTCAATAAATCAGTCGTTAAACCATCACCATTATCATACAAAACCATGCACGTGGAGTCGAAAAGATGTCCTCATTGCAACGAAAATCACGCAATATACCTATGTAAATCGTTTCGCGAATCGAGACCGGATGTCAAGCAAAAAATTATTGCGAAAAATAATTTATGTCCAAATTGCTTGTTCAATCACCACGGCAAGGAATGTTTATCAAGCAAAACTTGTCGCCATTGCAACGCTAAACATAATTCGTTAATTCACGACTTATTTACGTCATCGATGCAAAGTTCAACAACCAGCAATAATAACCAGGCCAAAGAGCGAAACACGTGCCATGTGTCTCAGGAAAATGTAGCTGAAACTCTGTTGGCTACAGCTAGGGTCAATATCCAGGCTGCAGATGGTAGTCATCACTCTATGCGAGCGCTCATAGACCAGGGCTCTCAAACATCCTTGATTACTGAAAACGCCGCCCAGAGATTAAAATTAACCAGACAACGTTGCAAAGGAATCATCTTTGGCGTAGGCGTTAAAGAAAACAATTGTAAAGGTGTTATCCGAATCACGTTATCATCATTACACAACAACTTTAAAACGAGCACTGATGCGTTCATTATGAAAAGTCTTATAAATAAATTACCAAACCAATCCTACAAAAAACCGTCATGGAAATATCTAGATACCATTGAACTAGCCGATCCTGAATTTTACATTAGCAAACAAGTTGACATCTTATTGGGCGCTGATGTTTATTCAACTATAATAATGAGTGGTATCATAAAAATGGGCCCATCCTATCCAGTTGCTCAAGAAACACAGCTTGGATGGATCCTATGCGGTAACGTCCAAACATTTCATTGTAATGTCGTCATTAACCATACGGACGAACTACAAAAGTTTTGGGAAATCGAGGACATATCGCAGCCACCATCAGAACTGTCTGAATCAGAAAACCATTGCATCAGTTATTACCAGTCTACCACTACAAGAGATGAAAATGGTAGATATCACGTGAGAATACCATTTAAACCAGACCATGAAAAACTACTAGGATCATCTAAACCAACCGCTATCGCACAGTTTCATCAGTTAGAAAGAAAACTATCTAAAAATAAATCTATCGCAAAAGAATAGAAATTATTTATTGACGAATATCGTTCATTAGGTCATATGATTCCGGTCGACAACGGTAACATGAAACCTAATTGTTATCTACCGCACCATGGTGTACAGCGATCTGAGTCTACTACTACTGCACTTAGAGTCGTTTTTAACGCTTCCGCCAAAACATCTACAGGGCTTAGCTTAAATAATGTCATGGAGGTGGGTCCCAATCTACAACAGGACTTACAATCTTTGATTTTGAAGTGGCGAAAGTACCAATATGCCTTTGTAGCTGATATTGAAAAAATGTTTCGGCAGATTGGAGTGCATGACAGTGACCAGAAATACCAGAAAATAATTTGGCGTGATTCACCTGAGCAACCACTTCAAGAATACCAACTTACCACAGTCACTTACGGCACAAAATCCGCACCCTTCTTGGCAATGATGACTTTAAAACAGCTCGCCACTGACGAAAAGCTCAATTACCAAAAAACCAACGCCATCAAGGTCCTAGAGGAATCCTTTTATATGGACGACTTATTACATGGAAGTCATACCATCCTGGAAGGAAAACTGTTAAAGGAAGACCTAATAAAACTTTTACAATCAGGAGGCTTCAATCTTCGTAAATGGAAGTCAAATGCTATCGAATTACTATCTGACCATAACCAAATAAACCAAGAATGCTTTGACTTTAAACAAAACGAATCCACCAAAACATTAGGCCTTCGATGGCAACCTCAAACCGATTTCTTTATATTTGATTGTAAAATCAACTTTAAGAACATACATCCTACAAAAAGAAGCTTTCTCTCCGATATATCGAAAATATTTGACCCCTTAGGTTGGCTGTCACCTTTTACCACCAAATTAAAAATCTTATTCCTAAGGGTGTGGCAATCACAGCTCCAATGGGATGATAAATTACCAGAAGAGATATGTGGGGAGTGGACCAAGATAAAAGACGACTTTCATAATGTCGGCAGCCTTCAGTTACCAAGATGGCTAGGTATGAAAGAACAGGGCACCATTGAACTTCACGGATTCTGTGACGCTTCCATAAAAGCATACGCCGCAGTAATATACTGTAAAATAAACCATGGTACGTCTGCATCTATCGTTTTAGTAGTAGCAAAAGCAAGACTAGTTCCAGCCAGTAAAACCATCACTCTTCCTAAATTAGAGCTCTGCGGTGCTCTTTTACTTGCCAAACTAATGCGAAAGGTGCAAGACTGTTATAGCGACTACCAAATAAAAGCATATGGCTGGATTGACTCCATGGTCGTTCTCGGATGGCTTAATGGAGAACCCAGCCGATGGAAACCATTTGTAGCGAATCGAGTAAGGCAGGTCACAGACAACATTCCATCGAAAAACTGGCAATACGTCAAGTCGGAGGAAAACCCGGCTGACTGTGCTAGTCGAGGTTTGACCGCATCTCAAACAAAACAGCATCATTTATGGTGGCATGGACCACAATGGCTACCTACATATCGTGATAATTTAATCAACCAAGACCAGAAGTATACCACAGATGAAGAAATCAAGCAATGTAAACAAACCAATTTATCGAATATAATAACTCGAGTGCTTGACGACAGTATAATGGTGGATCTTATTTCAAAACAAAGTTCATTGACGCGTGCGGTTCGCATTCTTGCTTGGATCATGAGAATACGTCAACAAAATAAATTGCCATTTTTAACTTGGACAGAGCTGAATTACGCCAGAAATATGATAATTAAAACAATTCAAAACCAAGAATTCACCAACGAAATTACCAAATTAAAGAGCAACAACCAAGTTAATAGACAAAGCAATATTCATAATTTAAATCCCTTCCTAGATCAGAATGGTTTACTTCGAGTCGGTGGCAGGCTAAAGAATGCATTCATCGACGAAAATATGAAACACCCAATTATTATCCCATCAAACCATAGGCTAACTGAATTGTTAATCCACCACGCCCACCACCAAACACTTCACGGTGGAGCGAGATTAACTCAGGCTTACCTACGACAGAATTATTGGATTATCAGCGGAAACCGTGTAACCAAAAAACAAATTCGTCTTTGCATTAAATGTAGGAGAAATGATCCAAGTAAGCACCAACAGCTGATGGGTGATCTACCTCCAGCAAGGTGCAACCCCAGTAAACCGTTCTGCCATACAGGTATTGATTTTACAGGGAGTGTGTTAATTAAAACTAACAAAGGCCGAGGAGTAAAAACTACCAAAGGTTACGTGGCCGTGTTTGTGTGTTTGGCAACCAAAGCCGTACATTTAGAGCTGGTTTCGGACCTCACCACTTCCTCATTCCTAGCAGCACTACGTAGAATGGCAGCCAGAAGGGGAGCACCACACCATATCTACTCAGATAACGGCACCAACTTCGTAGGCGCAAGTAGAGTTTTAAAACGGGAATGGGAAGAATTAAAACAGAACGTCTTTAATGAAGAATTCATGTCAGAAGTCGCCGAAATGAAGATAAACTGGCATTTCAATGTTCCAGCTTGGCCTAGTGCTGCTGGAATTTGGGAAAGTGTATTAAAAAGTTTGAAGTACCATCTGAAGTGAGTAGTAGGAGAGCAAAAACTCACCTTTGAGGAATTTACAACCATTTTGACCCAAATTGAAAGTTGCTTAAATTCACGCCCTCTGTGCCCATTAACTGAAGACCCGGAAGACTTAAATTTCCTCACACCATCACATTTCCTATCCAGTGGACCAACACTTACCATTATTGAAACAGAAAGAGATGAAAGAACCAGGTGGCAGTTAACACAAAAAATCTTTCAGGACATTTGGAAACGCTGGCAAGCCGAATATTTGACCAAACTGTCGGCGCGATCAAAGTGGCGACAACCTCATGAAAATGTAAAAATCAATGACATAGTCATCATCCACGACCACCAATTACCACCTGGAAAATAGGCCATGGGTAGAGTAATCGAGCTGCACCCAGGCAAGGACGGCTATGTTAGAGTTGTAACTCTAAAAACCAAAAATGGTGTTTAGAAACGACCTGTTTTGAAGATCTCCGTTTTACCAGTTTCCAACCAAGAAGACTCAAAACTAATTAACAGCACCAAGCCAAGGACAGTAGTGAAAAAGAAACCACTAGCAAGCTATTTCACCACTATTTTATTGTTATTCGCTTTACTATTTATGCCAGCTCAAGCTAATTACGATTTATCACCATTGAATAACAATAACAGTATGTACTATTTTGACAAAACATCTACCATGTATCTAATACAAGATGAATGGAAACTTATAGCATATCTAGACTTAAAACCATACTGGCAAGGAGCAACTTTGTTTAACAAATATTTTACCCACCTGACTGATATATGTAACCAAACAAAAATCAAAGCACAGTGTGATGTAATGTTATTACAATTAGGTCATGGATACGACGAGTATAATTACTTCAACGGAATGTTACTCGGTCAGCAATTCCCGGCGCACGCGACTCATCGTAGACGTCGTGGGCTCTTCAATGGTGTAGGCAACGTTGCCCACAGTTTATTTGGAGTATTGGACGAAAACTTTGCGGAACAATATTCAAAGGACATAAATCTAATACAAGCAAACGAAAAACATCTTGAAAACTTATGGAGAAACCAGACGTCAGTAGTAGAAGCGGAATACCATTTGCTGCGGAAAGCCCGAACTTCTGTCGAAAAACAATATAAGCTTTTTAACCAACACTTGAATAGCCTCGAGCAAGCTGCCACTAATTTAAACGCCAAATTAAATACAGTAGCCACCAATAACGACTTTTCTATGACAGCTATGATTGCGAATAATATTCTATTCGAATTACGAAGGGTCCAAGACACATTGTTGAACGCTATTACTGATATTTACTATGGCAATTTTAACGTACACCTTTTAAAACCAGATCAATTATTACAAGAATTGCATTTAATAGCTGGTCGCATTCCTAAAGATTTGTCGTTACCATTAGACAATATATTTAACCAGTTACCAAAACTCTACCATTTACTAAAGGTCAAAGCAAGAATAACCAAGGAATTCTTATTATTCGAAATTAAAATCCCACTTGTGAACAGAGATTTATTCGACATTTACAAGATTATCCCAATTCCACGGGAAATTGACAACTATATGGTCACCCTAATTCCTATCGCCAACCATGTAGCGATCAACTTACAAAAGGATATATATGTACCCATAAGCGATAATACACTTCAAACGTGTATATCATATGACATCGATGTTCATTTATGCCCATTAAAATCTCCACTATACCACTTTAAATCAGACCAAAGCCTGTGTGTTAAACATACAAACAAGCAAAGCTGCAAGACTAAAACCATTCCATGTGAACACTCATGGTCTCAGCTTCATAAGATGAACTCATACTTATTTACCTGTTGCGGCGAATGTCCAGTTAGAATCATATGTGATCAGATGATCGCCGCAGAGAGACTGAGAAAGGCCGGCGTAATAACGTTAGGGAACGGCTGCGTCATCAAGGGCGACTCCTTCACTATAACGTCGCATAAGCAATTTTTCAACAATATAAACATTCAACCAGACATCGTAACACCTGATATACCACTTATAAATAATATAATAAACATTGCTATTCCGAATACAACTATCGAAACCGGATCAAATGGATTTGAAAAGGATCTTAAGATTATTGGAGACCAGATCCAGGAGATGAAATCTGAAGAAGGAATAGCAGATGTCATATCATACCATGACGTCCACCATTACGTGGCCATCTACGTGCTGATGGCTGCCGCTGTGTCCGGCGCGCTGGGCTGGCTGTGCTGGAGGCGGCGAGCGCGCTCGCGGGCGCGCTCCTGCAGCGACGTCGACGCTGCGTATAGTGCTAGTGTGCAGTGCGTTAGTGTTAAAGACCGCGTGTCTAGTGAACAGTGTAATAGTGCAAGTGCTAATAAGGCCGAAGTGCCTAGTGTCAGTGCGCGAGTCGATAAAGCAACGATGCCAAACTATCGGAAATATTTTAATGCGTCTGACTAACCTTAGCATAATAAATAATTGTTCTTTCACCTTGTAAATCCACTTCACCACATCTTGCACTTTCATCAAATAACTTTAATTTGAAAACGTTTTCTCACCATTATACACAGCATCCCTACTTTTCTCGCCCGGGAGTATGTACGGTCTTTAACCGTTCATTAACCTAGTCACGCACGTGTCAGCAGATTTACCCGATGCGCGACAATTTGTTAATTCAGGTCATACTTTTTAATAGCTAATTACAATTGTCTTTATAGTCAGTGCATATCCGATCACCATACCAATCGCGCGTATTTGACTCATACCACCACCATTTAACCATTTACTTTATCGTATTTTAATATAGTGTAAAAACTGTATTATTTCGTGTTGTTAATAGAATAAACTTTTGTATATTACCATTTCACCAGTGACTTTCTATCTACCATTCCTTTCTAAGTGTACAACCCGTACATATCGGATTCTGATTTTGTGTAGCAGAATTTTGGACTATATAAACTGTTGTTAATAGTAGTCAGAGCTTTTCTAGGCAAAGCCAAGGGTTTGCGGTAAGGCGGTCATCTTATCTAGATTAATTAAATTCGTGTTAGTTATACTTAAAACACATATTATATGCGTAAAATGATTTGTATATTTTAGGATTTGTTGAAATTTTATTTTCACTATGAGTTGAAAATAAAATTTCATCAAATGAAAGGCAGTCAATTTATTTATTTACTCAAGAATTTTCATTAGCCACTAGTAAAATAATATATAGATAAGGAGAAATTGTAAGACTAGGGTGACTAAAAAGTGTTGCTACGTTAGAGTAAATTAGTAAATTGTAACAATGCTTACTAAAACGCCATCATCATAATCAGCTTATTTTAGTTCACTGCCGAACACAAGCTTCGAAAGAAACATTTTGGCCTCATCTTCATGCTTTGCAGGCCGTTTAGCAATCGCAGTTATGCCAATGGTGGACAGAAGACGATACTGCCCATCTTTTTCTAGCACGACCCATAAGAACAGAAAGGAAAATAAACTTAAAATATCTTCACAGACACACACTTAGAGTTACTTACGCACGGCTGAGCCTTACATATTTAACACCCAAAGTTACATTTCTACAAGAAGCATATTCTCTTAAACCAACTTGTAAATTCGTACGCTTTCTCGTCTTAAATCAAGTTAAGCAATAAAGATGATTATTTAAGTGCGGGCGCGCATGTTGCGGTTAAATGGGCCACTCGTGACGGGAATGCACAAAACCCCGGACAGTGGTCACGGCGTATTCAGCTAGGCACAAAGGGCGTAATGGAAAACTCAGTAACCCAATATATTGCATTTTGGTTGTACCTAAAAAGTTGGGTTTGACAAAGTAGTTGTGGTCGCAACTTAATGTCAAGTTAGCCACAAAAACATTTCTGGGAAATGCAAGTTTTTTTTTAAATTTAACAGGACAGTTTTACATGTCAAAAACTCCGCAATAATCTCCAGTATAAATACCTACGTTAAAAGTATATGACATATTAAGTACTCTATAGTTCTGTACTTTGTAGCTTCATCTCACCCCACCTTTGCTCATACTGTGGTCACAATCCACGCCAAGCGATACAACATCGCAAATTCTCCTTTTAGACCGGTTCTTGTCTAATTGGACTCAATTGGATGATGATATGTAGTCCCAAATTAAGCTACTATTAAGTACCCTGTCGTATGGGGTACTAGACAACCGATAAACTTACTTATATACTTTTTTTTTTGTAAATATATACTTATAATATATAGAAAACACCCAGACCAGTACAAACAGACATGTTCATGCACACAAATATTTGTACTGTGCGGGGATCAAACCCGCGACCCATGGCTCAGAAGCAGCGTTTACTACCGCTGATCCAAAACCGTTAATTGTTAAGTTCAACCAGTGTTGTAATTTTTACAAAATTTAACTTACCCTGTTCTCTTACTCGGTATGAATGTTTGCATTATTATGGCTTTTTTATATTTACTTGTGTCAGGCATGCAATTAGTGTTGAGAATGGTAAATGTATCAAGTAATTAACATTTAAAGTTTGCTCAAGATACCAGTGTTAAATAACTTTAACCACAATCAGATGTGATCTTTCATAGTCGGAGTTTAGAAGATAATCCTTTCCAGTAGTAACAAAAATAACATAGGTAATATCCAACGATATTATTCATACTTGCTAGATGTTTGTCATAAAATACTATACATTTAATTAGATTGTATTGTGATTTTTTAGCTGATACGTTAAGCTAACCGCAACTCAATAATAAGCTTTCTTATTTTTATTCCTTTTTGAATTCAGCTAACACTATCATAATCCGTTAACTACGTAAAAATATAAACATCGATTTATCTATTTGACTATAATTACTTCATCTTTTTTACATTAGTTAAAGCAATGTCATAACAGGAACTTTTGCGAGGAGTGTCTTTAATAAACTATTTGACATTTAATACTGAGGCTATCTATCTATATTCTTCTAAAATTAATACTAGTCACGTTATGCAAATAAAATGCTAGAGTTCTACAATCAGATAAACGTTAACCATAATAAACGTTTTGTTGCTACGTTTTGAGATACGATACCCTTAAAGTAAGCAAGCAACTGTTACGAAAATTAGCTTGTCTCTCCCCTAATGGGCAGCGAATCCAGTCAAATTGGAAAATTAAGGAAAACTAACTGGCGTCGTTTAGATAAACAACCGGGAATTCCCGTAATGGCTGCGACTATTTGCGAATGGACTCCGGGACTGTTGTGCAGTTCCAAGTGTAACTTGGGAGTAAACGGGAATAGTTTTGCAAAAAAATTCCATATTTATTAGGGGTTAAAGTATGAAATTGCCGTTTTGTATAGACGAAATCGAGAAAAGTCATTTTTCCATACTAACAATTTTTTAGTTTTTTAAAAACGCCAGAACCGCTTTCGATGCAATTAAAGGTGAAAGTTAGATGGTTATAAAGCTACGCATTATAGTATTTAAATTTCTGGAAATCAAAGTATATAATACAAATATACTTAATTGAAGCAAGAAGGCCAGCTGACACATTGTAAGGGGTCTTTTCAACGACTTCCTTTGAAGTAATAGGCACTAGTATTGCATATTTTTTTTAGTCAAAAGTTACTTTATTTAGTTTTTGATACAATACAATAAGAATTATGCAATAATACGACTATGCTTAAGAGCTATAAACAAAATGAAAAGTGGGAAAATAATCGGCAATTTCATACTTTAACCCCTATTACAAACATAAAAGTTTAACATTATTGGCTTTGATGAAAATAAAATAAATTATATGTCAATGTTTTACTAAGGAAACTATTTTTTTTTCAAACTGGCATGCGTCTGAAATGCTGTAGTCGTGTTTCGGATGGTACATTGGTCCCGTTGGTACTGATTTCTGTCGCAATAGAGTAGTCGTAATACAAATCTCGTCAGAGGCCCGTAATAGGCGGCCTGAAAAACGTCAAGCTAATGGCAGTGTTGTCTTTATGAGTAAATAGACTGTTGGTATTTTTAATTTGTATATTTTTTTTAAATAGGCCGTGTTTGCAATGGTTTCTTTGGTTTCCAGAAGTTTCTGCACCTTAACTTGGGTATCAATCATGGTGAATCCTTTAGTTATTACACTGTAGACACAGTCACCAAGCTTATACGGAGGCAACAATACTTAAAATAACACCTTATAAATGACTTTGTTTATATCAACTTGAACTAGATAGATCTTTAGATCAAATCAGTGTTTTTCACTCTTAGAGAAACTTTTTCTAGGTTAAATTAGAATAGAATGTTGTCAAAGTCAAACTTGTATGATCCATATTGTTCAATTATAGTAAATTTGAACTCAAAAGCCTTGACTGATGCCAGTTACAAGTAGTTTTGAACGATAGTGTAGCTTATAATATCAAAGTAAGTTATTACTTATACCAAATTTCTAGATAACGACTACTTATGAACTGATTGTTGCATTTAGAGCTCATTTGCCTGCGGTTAAAGTTTGTGCTGTAGATGAAGGGTTCCGTACCATTGACTAGGTAAACAACAGTATAGGTAACTACATTAATTTAGTTGATGAGCACCTACTTGTTACCATTTATTGATATCGAGCAAAAATAGGCAAAAATGGCGTTTTTTGTATGGGAGCCTCCCTTAAATATAAATTTTATTTTAATTTTATTATTTATTATTAAAGTTAAAATACAATTTAGTGTTTTTTGAATATTTCAAGTGCCTACCTGTTGCCATTATTAATATCGAACAAAAAAAAAAATGGTTGCCTGTAAAGTCGGTTTTACGGGCGAAGATTTTACGTGACAACGTCTTTTTCTCGGTAGAATATTTATTGATATGAATATAATTAAATTGCACAATAGGAACAAGGAATTGAATGAAAATAAGAATTGCACAAATTTTAACTATAGAAATATATTTTGTTTACTAAAACATTGTACATGTAAACTTAAACTTAACTAATTCCTATTTGAGTGATTTTGTTGAGGATAGGACGATGATAGGAGAAATATGAAATGAAAGGAAGTGTTTCTGCTGTAATGTGTCTTGCGAAAGTCAAGTCTTTTTCCAACGCCAAGAACGTTCGAGAAAGACAAAGACAGAGACACAAGCATGCGCCGATTCAATGCGCCTAATTCTCTAGTGCTGCGCGCGCGGCAGACCGATCATAGTTGAGTGGGAGAGAGACGCAAGGCATTCGGCGGGCCTCTCTCTCGTTCGGTGACTCATCGTAACGTTACCGAGCGTTACACTTTTTCATAAGTGACTCCCAGCCGCAACCTAATTTAAGACGTTGTCACGTCAAAAGGGCAAACAATCGCTTTTGTTGTATGGGAGCCCCCCTTAAATATTTATTTTATTTTGTTTTTAGTATTTGTTGTTATTGCGGTAACAGAAATACATAATTTGTGAAAAATTTCAACTGTCTAGCTATCGTGGCTATTGAGATACAGCCTGGTGACAGAGCGACGGACAGACAGCGAAGTCTTAGTAGTAGGGTCCCGTTTTTATCCTTTGGGTACGGAACCCTAAAAACGAAAGTCTGAAATTCATTTTAAGCGTCATAAAAACTGGTTATCGATTACTACTACGCATAACTTATTATTACCAAGTTGACCGTATTCGATGTTGTTTTTTGTTTGTTATGGCTTAACTCAAGGTTCGTCTCATTTACATTTGAAAAAAAGAATACCATCTCGAAAAGCACAAAAATTTTATTTTTTCCCAAATAGTTGATGCTAAACAGGAAATTACTGCCAATCAATATGCTCCATCTGCTGACGCGCGCAGCAATAACATCTAATTTGCGCGTCCGATTACGTCACTCGACAAGTGGTGCGCTCGGGTTAAAAAAACAACGATTGTAAAGCGGTTCTTCGATTCGGTTTAAGTGGGACTTTTTGTAAGAGGTGTTGAATGGAACTTTTAAACAGTGTAACAGTTATACTAATTTATGCATTCTGAATAAAAATACATAGCTCTAAACTTCGTGTATTGCAATAATCACGACATGTTGGTTAGCAGTAAACCAATTTATGCTGGTCAGTTTTACTCGCTATAAATAATGAATCTCTTTGAGCGTAACAAAGCCAAAATGCAGTTCCGCGAAATAGGCGGGCCTCTAGTTTCAGTTTAAATCATCTAAGGTTTTTGTTCTATCGATATATAATATAGTATAACATAACTATTATGGGTATTAATGCGAGCAATAACAGGATTTGCGGGAGCGACATTTCCTCCATATTGTTTCAAACAGCTCATCACGTTGAATTGTTACCTTCCTTTGTAATTCACCGAACAGTCTCTCTCTAATCGATCCCTCATTACTGAGGATCGCGATCACCGGTTTTTGTTAAATTTCTCCACCGGTCTCGGTCCATCGTTGCTCTCACCGCCTGATGAAACTTGCTTGAGGAGGTTGCTTCTTTCACTTGGTCAGACCATCTAGTTGGCGACCTCACGCTCTCTTGCCTTCCACTTCACCAACCATGACCAGCTTTTCAAGGCACTCGCCTCCTCTTCGCATTATGTGGCCAAAGTATGAAAGTACGCGACTTAAACAGATTGAGGACAGACGTGTTTTGACATTCAATTGTGATAGAATAGACACATTAGTGCGTTTGGCTGTCCACAGAACAGTAATCTAGGCAGAATTCAGTTTCACCATTAGAAAAGCGGTTTTTGGTTATTTGAATCATCGAACGCTTAGCAGTCATTATTTTATGATCTTGTTTATTACCTATTTTCTATCTTCTTCTATAAAAGAAAGTCGTGTTAGCTGAAAGTTGACGACAGAAAATCAAGTACTATTCTGAGGCGATACGAAGTTCGCGGGGTCAGCTAGTTTTATTAAGAAATACCTTTCTATTTATTAAAAATACTCCTAGGCATTGCTACTAGGTCTTAAACCGCCAACAAAAGGAAGGTTGAAGGAAGCGTCGCTAAAAAGGATATCTGATATATATTTTTTTTATATTTATATGTGCCGACACCTAATAAGAATAGCATAAACCTGTAGTACCACCAAAAGAAGACTGTCAGCAGAGTCTTCTCTCCACCGTGGCACCGTTAGCCAAATTGCGTCTGCCAAACGGCATGCCATGTCTTACGGTAAAATCCTCTTTTTGGAGAGTCAGCCAGCTATGGACTGCTGAGGGCTGGTGATGATGATTTATATAAAACACAAAAATATAATTATTATGAGAACTCCGAATTACATATTATTACTAAAGTGTGACCTTCTCATGTACCAGGTAAATACAGCCACTACAGTAAAGTTAGATTACAATAAAAAATAATATGTAGGTCATAAAGCCAACTTGGTAGGTAAGGTGAAATCAAGTGAACCAGTGAAACGGCTCGTTTGTAAGACGGGTGAGATGTTTAGCCTTAATAATAGGCTTTAAGCCGGATTAGCTTGACAAAGGCCTAATCTGTGTGTGGAACCGTAAACTAATTATTACTATTGTGCTTGCGATTAAATCGCATAAACGTCGGTATGGTAGGAACAATGGCGATTAAAATCACATGTGAAGTAGTCATCGATGTAACCAAAAAGATTTAATGTATTTTTTTTATTGATAAAACATTTTGATATTTCTTTTGAATATAAAAAAATTGTCTGCAACAAAGTTCGCATTACTTGCTCCGTTATTTTTTGTGAACAAATATCCGTGAATTAATCCAGTTTCAATTTTTTTCTGTATTTTTTGCGTGTGATCACTTTTTATTTTGTCTGCACAAAATGGCGGCAAAGAGAGTGCCGCAAATCGCATTATTTATAGGGTTTTTAAAGATTTTAGTGAAAAAATTTCTGGATACTTACACAAAAATTATGTCAGTATCTGACGAGAAAATTTCATGGAAAGAGCATGTCATAGTAATAATGTTAAAAATTATGGTATAGTGAGAACTTGGAAAACTTCTTTCAGCTCGCTGCTCAAGCAAGCTACAGCCTTAAGTAGAATGATTGTAGGTATACGTACAATCATTCCAATGGACCAAGAAAAATTAACAACTGTATCTTCTTTTATCATTACGGTTTTGGTAAAAAAAAAATGCCCAAATTCTTACACAAAAAACTTGTTTTAACTTTCTAAGACAAATAAAATTATTTTGTTTACCTATACGAAAATTTAGGCTTAAATTAAACCGTGTCTTTCAAATTAAAACAATCAGTCAATTAGCGAGTTCGTTCATTAAAAACTGGTTGGTTTGAATTGGATATTTGTATAATTGGGTTGTTCAGTTCAAAGGTTTATAATTTCTAGACGAGGTATGATTAATTTCGAAATATTGGCTTTAATATTAATTTCTCTTCGTTAACATTTACACCTTAAAGGTAGTGGCACACTATACCGGTTCCGCAACGGCACGCAGCACGGCGTCGCCTCGAATATCACAAAATATATTGTACGACTCCCAACTTAATGCTCTAATTTGAATGGCAAGCTGATTGCTGGGTTGAGGCGGTGCCGGTATAGTGTGACATGACCTTAAGCCGTAATTGGTTGATGGCTGTCAGTCTATTTAAAACTGACAAACAAAAAATTAAAGCTTTCCTTTTTATAATATCAGTTTAGATTAAATTAATAGTTTAAGTGATAGATATTATAAAAGCCAATGCAAAAAATTTACATCAGAAGTAAAAATTCGACGAAATGTAGACAATACTTGTCTTGATTTACAATGTTTGCGTTGTCAACAAATGTGAGTGAAAACCAACCATGTATCCCCTATTTTGGGCTTAAACTATTACATCTTCCTTTTTTTCTCCCGAAAGAGCTCACTTCGTGTGTAGATAAATAAAGAGATCAAACAATATCTCGACTACCCAACGTTTCTTGCCAAGAAACGCTTGGAAAGTGCTTCATTTTAATATTGACTTAACAAAGGAGGTGAATATTTGAACAACGTGAGACGAGGTTACTTCAAGTGACACTACAGTCGCGGTGAATTTAATTCAAAATTCAAAATTTATTTATTACAGACTACATAGGTCCATGGGTTAGTATAAAATAACTTATAAAATAAAAATAAGACTAAGAATAGGGGTTAGTAAATACAATAAGGTGAGAACATTAAAAGATTTAATTATTATTGAATCATGTACCTAAGCGGCACCCCGTGCGGGCACGACCTAGAAATGGTGCTGGTTGCGACTTCGGTCATCGTTCGCACGAAATGGCGCAATATAGGCGCATGCGGATCATCTGCCACAGTCCTCAGGATGCTGTTGCCACTTTCCCGCACTCGACTTATCAGCGACGCCACCTTTTTTCGAATTAGTGCCTGAAAACCGTCTGTATGTGACTGTGCAAACATTTCAGACGCACTGCAGAAGCGAGGAAGTCCCAACATCATCCTGAAGATATTGTTGTATTGGATACGGAGAGTGTTTAGCGATCTTTTAGTACAACAGATCCACAGACCGCCCGTGTATAGATTCTGACAATATGCCTTAAAGAGAGTTATTTTGACTTCCTCCGTACAACGGGCGAATCTGCGGGCCAGCATGTTACCACGGACCGCCAAAGCTCTTCGCTCCCTTTCTATGTCGACATCATCCTTAAGATCGTCGGTGGGTATGTGTCCTAGGTATTTAAATTTAAAAACTCGATTCAACTCCACTTCGCCAAGGCAGATTGGAAGTGTAAATTCAGGACGTTTACCGGCGGTTTTGAAGACCATGTATTCACTTTTTCTGACATTATACATCAGACCATGTGATTTAGCATAGTTTTCACACACTTTTAACATTTCCCCGATAGCACTCGCAGTCGGACTCAGCAGCACCATGTCGTCCGCGTAGCTGATGTTGTTAACACTCACACCACCAACTTTGCATCCGACACGCATCCTGCTGAGTTCCACTATGAGGTCGTTAACGTAGAGGTTGAAGAGCTTTGGAGACGACAGCCCCCCTTGTCTCACGCCACACTCCAACCTGTACGACTCGGAGAGTTTGTTAGACCATCTGACACAGTTCGTCTGATGTGTGTACCAATACCTAAATATATCTATCATTTCCACCGGAATACCCCTGTCCTCCATCTTACCCCACAGCACATCATACGAAACGAGATCAAATGCTTTAGAGAGATCCAGAAAACATGCGTACACCGGTGTCCTTCGGTTTGTATAATATTGGACAGTATGCTTAAGACTCAGTATTGCGCTTTCAGTGGATAGTCCGGGCCGAAATCCGAACTGCGCGTCATGTAATTTTAAATACTTTTGCAAACACGTATCAAGCAAACTGTCCAACACCTTGGCTACTGTAGTGGCAAGAGAGATAGGGCGATAGTTGACCCTGTCCGATATATCTCCTGTCCTGTTCTTGACTATAGGTACCACAATAGTTTTCATTAGGTCCGGCGGCAGGTATGAATGTCTAATGCACAAATTAAAGAACAGAGACAGGACCCTCGGCAGGTGCACACCAGCATGTTTCAGGTGCTCGATACTGAGCCCGTCGTGCCCAGGAGATTTGCCTCTGCTCATCCGTTTAATTACATCCCTGACTTGACTAGCTGTAAATATTAACATTGGCTCTTTCCCGAGCACGCCAGGCCCAGCCTCGGGCATTCCAGCGGAGGGACCGAGTAGGGATCGTACCTTAAAGTGTGTCATAAAAAGGTTTGCAATTTCCTCTGGGTCGCTTTTCCCATCTACACTCGCCGGCAGGCCAGGCCTAACGTCCAGCTTACCAGTAGCTTTCCAAAATTTTCCAAAATTCTTGTTGGCTCGAAGTTGTGCTATTTTGTCCATTTTGATCTGGTCCTGGTTACTTATGCACCATTTTAATCGGCTTTTAAAAATCCTGCGTGATTCTTTCATCTGCTCGTATATTTCACCAGCAGTCGGTCTATTATGTAAAACCCAAATTTGGAATTTAAGCCTAAATTTAATATTATCTATAATGATTTTGATATAGAGCATAAGTATTTGACAGTTCTTATTGAAACTAGCGTTTGTTCATAAGTTTATTAACCGTAAACGTAGCGGCCCGTCCCAGCTTCGCACGGGTGGACCCGTTAAGTTTTAGTAAGGATCCCTTATCTTTTCTAGCAATAAATATAGCCTATGCCATTCAAAGTGAATGTAGCTTTCCAATAGTGAAAGGATTTTTTAAATCGGCACAGTAGTTTTTGAGTTTATTTATTATAAACATACACACACACAAAAATACAAATCTTTCCTCTTTATAATATTAGTGTAGATTTCTCCGGTCTTCTTCTTCTTATCATTTGACTATGCTTCAAATAATTTTGGTTTCAAGCCACCTATGCCTCTGACGTGACTTGTTTTTACGAAGTCCATAACATCACAACAGTATATTGCATATTGTACTGTACCTCAGAAGGCACACAACCCGTACCTAACCCTTTAACCAAGCTAATTTAGAAATGATTCCTAAATTGACTCGACCGAGAGTTAAATTCGGGACCCTTGCGTAGCAGTATCGTCGATTTATCTAGAATTCTTCGGTTCGCACCAATATATATTTTTTTAATAAAATTATTCCAAGAACAATCATCACTATTACTCGTATAATTCGTATTCAATAAATTAGTTCGGTTCATTTGTGGATAACTATGTGTACTGATTAAATTACCAAATTTATTGTAATGCATAAGATTTTTGACTTATCACTAAAATTATTTGATTCGCGGTTAATCGCCATGATCTCAAAAGATATAGCAACTAGAAAATGTTCCCCAAAATCTAATTTTGGATAAGGTCTCCTCGCAACACACATTTTTACACGATGCGCATCTCATTCATTCATTACGTTACTATTCATAAGTTGCTGATTTTCCCTTCATACCTTCACAGGCTTAAGCCCGTAAAAAATCGAAAACCATGTAACGAAAAATATTTTTGGGTGAAAACTTGACCTACATTTTTTACTTCATAAATGGGCTCTCTCTACGGTGATGAAAAAGTAATTCTGTATTAAAACCTAAAATCTGTAATTAATCCTTGTCAAAAACTATGAACTATGTACAATTTTCATCACCATTATCATCAGGATAAAGTCCTTTTACTATGAACATATCATAATCATTATGACAAAGTCCTTTTACTTTTAACATAAATTAAGGGATAAAAATCAAAATAAAACAAACGGTACCATAATATGGTACCGTATCGATAGATAGTACCTATTGGTAGCAATAGGTACTATCTACGTTACCAATACGTACGTTTTTGTAGTGGTATTCAATCAAATATACCCTGCAAATTTTAAGAGAAAAATCAAGAAGACCCATAAGTATAATTGCATTCTATTCATTTTGGTAGATTCGCTGATACAGCGGTCCTCCAAGCGACAATACCATTTATTTTTACCACGCTTTTATTAGCTTGGGTTGTATCTATGTAATGGAATCTTTGAGCATAAATTTGACCGATTTCCAGAAGTTTGATTAATTTGAAACTTTGCACACGTATCAAGGGCCGATGACAATGCAATAATTTAATAACAGTTTTCCCAGTTTTCCTCTGTAAGAGGGAGTAAAAGAGATAGAGCTAGCGCGCGATCTGTATCAATTATGTTTCCTGCATAGGTTTGGACTTACAGTCGGTAAAGAAGGAATCAAATCTTATAAACTAAACTAAAAAGTAAAAAATAAATTATAGTTTAAAAAACTAAAAAACCACGCTTTTAAAACAGATTGAACTAAAAAATTAAAAATAAAACTGTAGTAATCAATTGAAAAATTCATATTATTGTACAAAAAGCGTGGGGGCTTGATTTAGATTGTTGTAAATATTTTATCAATAATTTACTATATCTGTGGATATCATAACAAGCACCCCACGCTTTTTGTACAATAATATGAATTTTTCAATTGATTACTACAGTTTTATTTTTAATTTTTTAGTTCAATCTGTTTTAAAAGCGTGGTTTTTTAGTTTTTTTTTGCTATCAGACGAGAAACGTTTGCATAATTTTAAAATGGAAAGTTAATGAAGTGTGGATTTTCATTATTTCACAATGTTCATTGTCGCATGCCTTTGATGTTACCTTAATGACTGAAGAGCAAAATGGAAGTATATGTATAAACTCAATGAGTATTATGATAGTGTTTTTGAAATGGAATCACTTCATTCTAGTCAAGTAGAATCATCTTTAAATAAACTAAATTATGATAAATTCGTAGTTTTTTGTAGATGAGAAATATAGATAGATACACTTTATTGCACACCATAAAATTGAAAAATAACATAAGAGTAAGACTTAGATTAGTACAATTTAGGCGGTCTTATCGCTTGCAGCGATCTCTACCAGACAACCTTCAGGTAGAGGAAAGTTGAAACAGATTTGAAAGGGAAAGGCAGCAGAGAGTATTCAAAAGTACACGTAACAAAATATTTTAGATGTAAAATTACAATCTGAAATATATCTAATATTATAAATTTGTAGTTTTTTCACCATAATTTTAAACTTTAACTCGTTGAGCATCATGAGAGTCAACTTTTTCTATTGTGTCTAGTTTATTGGCTTCAGCTTGCGGAATATTCTTTTCGGTTTGTATTTAACCAACAAAATTAAAATAATGAAATCCGTCAATTCCGTAAAAAAAAATGCATGGACTTTAAAAAACATATTAGCATCATCATCATCTCAGCTGATGTCTACGGCTGAGCATAAGCCTCCCTTAAATAACACCACGATATGGTGGATCTTGCTCCAAAAATATCTACTGGTGGTAATTGGAAACCGTTTTAATTGGTTTCAAAACAAACGGCCCTGCAATCGCGGGTTTCGATTACTCGTTATCGAATAATTTACATTTTAAAGATTATGTCGACTTTCTTCGTCTCGATCATTAGAGTACTCGGACGAGGGCTTAATTTGCATATAAATAGGCTATGGCTGTCTTGGGTGAATGCTATCATTCGTAATTAACCTGTCAGCGATGTTAACGGATAATTTTCGCTTAGGCACGAACGGATCTGATATTTTAACAATAAAACTTGACGTAAAAGATGCCTAGTTTAGTATCTACACTTGACAGTTTAAAGGTTAAAATTCAAGACGTTTTGATTGCTTTATTTGTAACCATTGAGCTACCAAGGCGTTTGTATTATCGGCAACTTTGTTCAAGGTTTGACGATGTAAACCTAGAAAAAGCCGTTTAATTTTAACCAATAATTGTTCAATATATATAGGTATTTGTAACAAGATTTTTTGTGTATGATGACTAAACTGGCTTATAGCGTAACGTAGGTACTTCAGTAAATTTGTCGACGAAAAGTAAAGATAAGAAAAGTAACAGCCTATATTTGCAGGGCAGAGGCTTATTATAGAATTTAAGTTAACTACAAGACATTTTTTCTTATATAAATAATGGGCTTGCTATTTGACTACATACTTAACTATACGGTTAAGAAGTAGCCTAAGATGGAGCGAGCTTACCTAGACGTACTGGTTCTCCCACACACCAGCCTATGTAAGTGTCGTCAACCCGCTCGGAGAAAGGTTGTAGGCGTCGCACTATTGACCATGGGACACATTATGTATGTAAAGGAATTTTTAAAGGCTCAAATTTGAATCACTGCTAAAACTAACTCAATAATAACGTTTAAAAAGCAACAAACATCTTCATCGCGACTTCTATAATGGTGCATAACGAAAAATTTTCTCTTAAAATGTTCCGTTCTTCCAGTCTTCAAAGTCAGAGCAAAGTGCTTATTTTGTTTTATTTGAATAAATTGCCCGCTTTCTCCGGCGGGTGGCGAGCGAGCATTTGTTTTCACTTAGAAAGCCACTCGACGCTTCGCGAATCTACAGCTTCGCCACTTTGTTAGGTCACGAAAAGGGCGGATATCGTTATTTCTTACGCTTCTGACAGATAGGGTGGGTGCGTTTCCACCAAAACGCGTAACACATCTATGCTTTTTT
Source organism: Anania crocealis (assembly GCA_949315895.1). Lineage (NCBI taxonomy): Eukaryota > Metazoa > Arthropoda > Insecta > Lepidoptera > Crambidae > Anania > Anania crocealis. The sequence goes on from OX438856.1 coordinate 9,888,756, forward strand.
TTCACTTACGAATTCCGGTGGATTGGGTTGGTGAGCTCTGGAAGGGATGGGGTTTACATTCGTGCTTCGGAAGGTACCTACGTTATACTATCGGCCTCGACTTCTTGTAAACTCAAGTCACGTTCGAGACCTGTAATAGACGGTTGGGATAATTAAGACACCAGAATATCTATCTTGGATAGTCTAAAGATGATGAGAGAGTTTTTGAGTTTATTATTGGGATTAATAAAAAACAGAGGAAACATTTTTATTTTTGTAATATTGAACTTTTTAGTTTTTAGAAAATCGGACTATACAGAACATACAAACATATAAAAATTTTGGTTATCTCTAGTAGTAGCAGAAATAACATACATGATAATTTGAATTTAATAATACCGTTTTAGTTCCATTTTCAATAATTTACTGTTCGTAAAACGGATGTCGCTCATTTCATAGCCATACAGTCAGCTGAACTGCAACGATGCGGAACAGTACTGAATAAAATTATCCAATAGAAATGTTAATCCATCTGATTTACATAGGCTAATCTGGGACTAACTCAACTTCGGTTTGTTAGTGTTTAAAAGTTAACTGCAACCATTTCCAATTAGTTGAAGTGTTCACTTTTGATTCGGATTTCATAAAATCGCTTTTCAGCTCTGATCAATGGGTATTTAATCGGATAATTGCTGTAGCTTCTGAATAAACGTTTTGTATTTTGAATAGTTTGGTATTTAGAAAATATTAAAAACTAGCGGATGTCTGACGTGATAACAACTATCCTAAGAAAATTGATGAGACAAGTGGAAAATCGACTTCGTGAAAGGCATACGTGAAAAATATTTGGTGTTAATTGAGAATAGTTACGATACGAAAATCCTAAAATGTTTTTTTCTGCAACTCAGTAACACTATAATATTTCACTTATAGTTTCCTCCAGAAAGACGTAATATTTTCATCGCGACTTGCTATTTATAAGAATGTTTCGAGCCTTCTCAACCTGTGGGAGATTTCTTTTGTTTTATTCATGCCTTGTTTACGATTCTGCGGCTAGGAACTTGAGTTTCAACAAGTTTTGCGACTGGAACGCTGCAGGTAATTTTCTTTATTTTGTGATATGAACCTTAAGAGTTTGAAGTGTGGGTTTGAAAATAATACCACCTTTAGGCATAGTTTGCAGCTTTTTTAGGGCTTAAAGAATTAATCCTACTCTTTTGTGATGTTTATAGCAATAAATTGGACGACATAATTCTAATAATTAATTTGAAAAGAAATACCGATGTTAAACATGACACTATGAATCGGTTCCTGACTGATCATTGACTGTTTGTTTGCAACCAAATCTTAATTAGTATTTTTTGTGCACAATAAACAGGGAGGGTCTTAGGTTTATAGGATTTGAAGCCGTAACCAGCCTGTTTCATCAAAATCAGCATAAAGAACTACCCGCGTTTAATAGACTACTGCAGGACATCTTCCCAAGAAGAGAATTTTTCCATAATTAACATGCCTGGAAGGTGGGTAGAGAACTGTAGAAAAACGACGCATTGGCAAGTCTTAATTCGGCAATTCCTTTAGTCACCTCTTACAACACCAATAGGAAATAAAGACGTTTTTTTAAATGTGATCCTATTGACAGTCAAAAGATCGCTTTAAACGTCTGATATTATATGGCTCAAACGACTTTAACATTCCCTAAGTGCATAAAATGTGATAAGTATTGTCTGGTTTTAAATAACAGAAACGCAGTATAGAAGGCGAAAATGAAATATATTTAAAGTATTCAGAAAAATACATCTCGTCTCTTCACTTACAATCTTTATCAGTCCTGACCTTGGGGCAAAGGGCACAAACACATCCTTACAGTCAAAAATGAAAAATACCTACGTCGCCAAGAATTTAAAATACGAGTATCATTGCGACAGAAATCTTTAAATAGAACGTCATTTTAACAACCATTCTAGAAGTTAAAAGAGGCAGCAGAAGCTGATTAGCTTCTTCACGGTTGCTTAACCTTTCTCGTCTTATAGTTGACTAAAAGAGTACTGCCCAAAGAAAGGGGGCACAAGCTACCTCGTTTACAAAAAAATAAAAATACAATTGTACTGGCTAAAATAAGCGGCTGTTGCGACCGCGCAGACGATGATTTTTGAGATGGTGGACCGATGATCTGGCTAAGGTCATGAGAATCCTGTGCCGGTGTCAAAAAAATTCGGTCTATTTGTTTTCGAGTTTTAAATGTGTTAATGACTTCCTTGTAAGAGTATATAATATAAATATTCACCATAAAAGCTTAAATCACAATAAATAAATAATAACAACCTTTCACAATGTTATATATACTGCGAATTGTGAAATAAATTTAACACTGAAGATTCAAACGGATACACCTGCCGTCCATTTTATTTTTATAACAGCAAAAATGGTATTTCCACCGACCTGGATAGTACTGTCATTTCTATTCATGTGACATTACCAGCAAGATGTTTTGTCCCGCAAAGGTTTGATGCGAACCTTCGTTTTGTTCAGAATAAATATTTTTGACTTGATTTAATAATAGTTTCTCCAGAAAATGGATCAAACAAGATATTTTTTTTAAAGAGTGCTTATTTGAAGAAAATGATGCCGCGAATAAGTTTTACTATAAATAAACCAAAATAAAAATTATAAGAAGATAATATAAGACGAATAAATAAAAAAACGAAGAGATTCTTAAGTCGTCGTATGATACACGAATAGCAGACTTCGAATGACTTTTTATTATTTTAATTTTTAAAAAGCCAAATTAAGATGTGATGTTATCTTTCTTTCCGTCAACACCAGCAACATCGGTCAAGCTGGACTGAGGTATCTTCAGAAAGACAGTTTTGCCATAAACGCCACGCTTGGCGGACAGGTTGGCAATCGCAGTTTGGCCATGAAAGAGAGAAGACACTTTTGCTCGTTTTCTTTTAATAGGGTAAGGTTGCCACTATTGGACCACTTAACTTCGAATTGATATAACAGCTGAAATGTGACATGTAGGAGTAACGTGATTTAATATTTTAATAAGCCTTACTAAAAGGAACTTGCATGTGGCATTTATAATTTTTAGCATTAACCATAAAGGCAGAAAATGGAAAGAAACGGTTTAGCCATGGTTGCTTTCTTTGGACCATTGTTTCTTTAATTGGACCTGTGAGTTGCTATCATTGGACTTTGAAAATTTTCTGTAGTGGTCCATTTAACGCAACCATGAGAATTCAAACAAATAAAAGACAATTTATTTAATAATCCATTTTTAATTATTAGTTAACGCTTTATAAAATAAAATGGTAACGCAAGGAACATTAATCAGTCTCAAAATAACTGTTGGCTTGTTTTGAGACCAACTTCTTGTTTTCTCAAAGCTTGTAGTGCTAGTTTCACGGTGTCTTCGTTCCACGCATAATATTGTCCTCGTTTGGCCATGCTACAATGAAAAAGAAACAATTAAAAATACAATTTCAAAAGTTGCTATGATTGGACCAGTCCAATAAAAGAGACACTCACTGGTCCATTGATGGCAATACGTACCACAAGAACAAAACTATGAATACAAAAAAAACTGTAGACTTTCCGAAAAATAGTTTACGCATCTAATTCGACAACTAAATAAGGAACTAAATAGAAAAAGAAACGACTTGGAAACCTTTATAAAACTATACTTACATGGTAAATGTGTCACGAGATTATTACATCGAGAGCGCGCGAAACACGGCGACACACGTCCTTCCTCAACGGAGCTCACGGCGACACTTGTGGGCGCAGGGGTTGTTACTAGTTCAAAGAGCTAGCGTTTTGGGCCAATGGTTGATTTTTAACGTTCTTCGGTTCAGAGAAATCAAAGAGGTCCAAAGAAAGAGCCGGTCCAATGATCGCAACCTTACCCTATTAACTAAGATTAAAATAATGTTTTTTTTTATTTGTGCCGGCACCACACTGCACTCGTGCGTCTCGGGCTTCGCACGGTTTCCTAATCAAGCTAATACAAGCAAATGGTATGTTGATGACTTTGTTTACCCTATACATACTTTTCATGTGGATGTTTGTTAAACAGTTTTATTTCATACTAGCGGATCCAACAGACAGTTGTCCTGTGTTAACTATGAATATTGATTTCGCATTGGTTTAATTAATTAATAAAAAAATTCAGACACACAAATTGTTCAATATTCTAATGCTTTCTGTATAATATACGACATTCTTTGTTTTTTTTTTCTGGCGCGTATATTAACTGTATACCGGAACAGGCGACATACAGGGTGAAATTTTAACTACTTTCCAAAATTTTAATAGGCGTTCGGTATCGTATTTAGAGCCCATTTATAAAGTAAAAAATGTAAATCAAGCTTTCACCCGAAAATATTTTTTGCAATATATTTTTTAATTTTTACGGACCTAGGCCTGATAAGGTATAAAGGGATAATCAAAAACGTATGAATAGTATCGTAATGAATAAATGAGATGCGAATCGCGTAAAAAAAGTGTTGCTAGGCGGCCGTATCAAAAATTTTAGATTTTTTGCGGACATTTTCTAAGTGCTTTATCTTGACATTTTTGTACTGGGCTATACCAAAAGAAAAAATATGTCATTTGTTTTTTGTCTCGTAGATTGACATATTAAAATTTGGAAGATGGTTAAAATTTCATCCTGTATAACTGGCCATGTGAAAATTTCATTTTTTTTTACATCCTAACTGACGATATTTGCGGCACGTACTCTGCCAATGTTATGTTAAACGCCATAAGGTTACACTAAAAAGGTTGAAATTGTCAAAACGAGATTACATTAGATAAAATTTCATATGGTGGTTAAGTTTTCTAATTTTACGGGCAATTGTCTTAATGTTTTCTTCCATAAGAACTTTCAACTGACAATAACAAACAAATAAAAAAAGGATTAGCGAAATCGGTAAAGCCGTTCACGCGTGATGCCGTGACCAAGGGAAACAAGAATTAATTTTTATATATATATATATATATATGCAGAAATCCATAACTAAATATGGATTTCTGAAAATTATTTTCGTAATGATTTCCGCTCGTTAACATTGTCCTAGGTACCTTCACAACACTGCCCGCACTAACATTGAATGAGCAAGCACTATTTCATGCGGGAAAACCGCCCGCCCTCCCTTCAAGGATGCTACGTGAAGTTGCGAAAGGCGTCGAAGTTTTTCTTATATTATATAATATCGGTGATGGGTACTAATAAGTGCATTATCTGACTGCATGCACTTTTTCTGCAAAAGTAACAATTTTGAGGTTTTTCTAGTATCTCAGAAAAAGTGCGTTCCAGAAAACAAATATTTTATTAAGTGGAAGCTTATATCTTCTACCAAATGGAAGCCTATCAAATTGTCTACCACTTTTATTCAATTCTATATTTTTTATTCTATACACTTTTTCCAATTTCCCAACCTTTTTAAAATAACTCAACCGTGAAACGGAACGGAACAAACAAACTATTACCACCTTTTTTATACCATTAGAGATATAATTTTTAGGAATCCTAAACCTAAACTGGACTAGAGTTTTAAAGTGTCCATCACGTTACAAATGTCGAGCAAATTGGTCATTTTCTCATTATGTGACCGGATATTATGGACATTTATTGTCATTAACGTTATTAACGTAACATTCAATTCTATTGGAAAAGTATGCAATTTTTTTATTTGTAATGCATTATAAGAGACAGGATTTATTAGAAATTGCATAAAACGAAATGAAATACTAAAAAGAGTAAAAAAATACTAAACTACTAGTGCAACAACTAGAATACAATACTTAACAGAAGGGTGAACCTTAAAAAAGCATACAGAATTGTTGAAAGGCAAATAATAAAAGCATAATAGTTTAAATCTATACTTTTGTTTACTATGATTTCATTCGATTTGAATAAATTCATGTAATTTCTTCTTTTTTAGGGTTCCGTACCTAAAGGGTAAAAACGGGACCCTATTACTAAGACATCGCTGTCTGTCCGTCTGTCCGTCGCTCTGTCACCAGGCTCTATCTCAAGAGCCGCAATTAAAATTAAAGCAGCCTAGACAGTTAAAATTTTCACAAATTGTGTATTTCTGTTACCGCAATAACAACAAATACTAAAAACAAAATAAAATAAACTCCCGGCTCCCATACAACAAACCCGTTTTTTTTGGACTTTTTTGTACGGAGCCCTTCGTGCGCGACTCAGACTCGCACTTGGCCGGTTATTGTTAATTGTTAACAAATTTTTGTATGTGATCATCGAGACAATAAATTCCTAATGTGACCGAGCATTAATAATTATAAATGACGGTCGCTTATAAGCTTTAAACTTCATTTCAATTAGCTTCAAAACTGACGGAGTTTCATACAAACTTGTGGGGCCCTTTTTACCCCCTTAGAGACGGAATTTCTAAAATTCCTTTCTTAGTGCTCACCTACACTATAAAAGGAAGCACGGTGAAAATTTTCAGATTTTAAATCCCAGTAGTTTAGGCTGTGCGTTGATATGTCATTCAGTCGGTCAGTCAGTCATTAAATCAGTTTTCATTTTTATATATTTAGATAATTTCAATTCTTACCCCTTTACCCAGCTTTTACTGTTGGCTGTACCAAATATTCTCATGGACCAGCTGGGAAAGAAAATGCTTCTTTATTTTTAATGTCCTGGACCTCTTGGGAATCAAAGTATGAACTTACGTTTTTTGAAAACAATAGAGCTGTGGACCTTTGGGAATAACCCCTTTAAACTGGATTAGTACCAAAATAGAAAATGTAAAAAGATTAAGTCACTTTCCGTCTAATATGGCAATAAGATTTTCTTAAATGTGCCTGTGTGGTATAAATAAACTAATGGTAATAGTATTTTAACTTACCTGATATAAAAAAAAAATAGGACAAGTGTGAGTTGGATTCCTTCTCCGAGGGTTCCGTACAAAGTGTAGGTACATGTTATAAATAGCACAGAAATGGAGTCTTGCAGATTTATTCAAGGATATTCCGAATTTTTTAAAAATAAATTTCAAATACTTGTATTATGACGGTATTACTTGCTAAATTTCATAGTTCTCGGTCAACGGAGAATTCCTTATATTGATTCCTTTGAGGTTTTTGAGATATGCGTTTATAGCAGCATATGGTTTAAATTTCAAAGATACCTTAACACAACATTCCCGAGATAAACGGCCTTGTCAGACAGACGGATGGACGGACAGACAACAAAGTGATCTTATAGGGTTTCATTGTTTTCCTTTTGGAATAGGGTCTAAGTCATCGGCAATCTACATAAATCTAGGTTCACTGTTTCAATTTAACCAATAAAATAAAAGACAAAAGACGCTGCTGCTCGTCTTTTAATAATCTATAATGTCCATATAATGTGTATATATTTTTAACATTTTTTATGTGTACAATCATAGAATGTGTATGTAGTTATGTATATATTACTATTCAAATATATTATCTTTGGTATATATTATTTAAGTAATTATTAATATTTATGTATTCTTACATTTTTATTGGTTTTTTGTTATATTACTGTTGGCAATTTTTTTTTTAATTGTATTTTTCTTTTTTTTCTTTTTGGCCCCATGGTTGACTGGTAGGGATGCTTTGGGCATTAAATCCGCCATTTTGTACTTTAATTGTCTTTGCAAAGAAAGTGTAAATAAATAAATTAAGTAATTTTCCTAGCTTTGTTGACTTTCTTGGTAACGACAAGTATCCGTAGTAGCTCATAAACAAGTTTTTAATTTAATATCAAGCGCAACGTTTTCTTTGACGGTAAGAGGAAACAGGCTCAAAGAGATATAAAATTATGACTATTAGTGAACTACTCCGAGAACAAATAACTACCTCCACTTGGCGCTCGAGTTCAGCGTAAGCATACTTTATGAATTTATTTGCTATTGCCTACTATAATATATTACCTGGTTGGCTGTGGTGCAAGTTAAAAGCGAAAGCTTTGTACAGCGTTAAGTTTTTTTGCATACAAATTGTACTGAAGAAAAGCATGAAAGGTAAGCCAATAAGTTACAACAAGACAATTTTTTACGATTTTGTAACCGATTTAAAATTTCCGTTACGCTGGTACATTTATTTGAATATTTAAAAAATTAATATTTAGCTTTATATTATATTATTTTCAATGTTAGTATCAAACTAAAATTGTGTGACACCTCGTGTTGTGACATTCTTAAACCATTTTTTTTTAGAATGATGGGCTGATTTCCTTATGCATTCTGTTGGGAAGAAACATCAGTTCACTAATGGACAAAAACCTTAATCTTGGCAGGTAATTGGTGATCGTAGTTTAGCCAATGGCACCAACATCGGCCAAAATACGCTCCTATCTGCCTGTTTCTGCAGGCAGTAGATAATTATCAGCCTCTTACATATTATGACGGAAAAAGGATGGTGCTATTTTTTATTAATTGCGTGCAGAAAACTAGTGCCTAGTGCTAAATGCACAATATAACTATTAACAGCGACTTCGAGATATACAGGATGAAATTTTAACCACCTTCCAAATTTTAATATCTAGGAGACAAAAAACAGCTGACGTATTTTTTCTTTTGGTATAGCCCAGTACAAAAATGACAACAAAAAGCACTAAGAGAAGGTCAGCTAAAAAATTAAATTTTTTTATGTGGCCTCCTAGCAACACTTTTTTTACGGGATGCGCAACTCATTCATTCATTACGATACTATTTATAAGTTTTTGATTGTCCTTTCATACCTTAACAGCCTTAGGACCGTAAAAATTGAAAACTATGTTGCGAAAAATATTTTTAGGCGTAAACTTGATTTAAATTTTTTACTCCATAAATGGGCTCCGAATGCGATACTGAACGCCTATAATTTTTTTTGCAGATTATGAAAAAGTCATCTTGTATTAGCAACTTCAGCACATTTTACACGTTCATCCTTGACACCTTTACTCGGAGTCAGCCAGTTGTGTTGTGTCGCCTTTTACCTAGGTAACACTGAAAATGTTTAGAAAATGAAAAACGACTTAATGTAGAAAGTTGCCAATAATTTTATTGTTTTTCGAAGTACCTAATCTCCGTTTCTCTATACACATCGTCGCATTCGATGGAAACACTGAGAAAAGCAGTGGGCCCATTCTTTCTTAGGGGTCTCTTCTATGGCATTCTCGTACGCTTTCACCGCATCTTCAGGGCTCGTAAAGCGAATACCTCGAATTTTATCTTTAGTTCTTGGGAATAAATGAAAGTCATAGGGCGCCAGGTCAGGACTGTATGGCGGATGACTCATTATCTCGACACCTGCCATTGTCAAATATTCAACAGTCCGTTTTACGGAATGCGCTGAAGCATTGTTGTGGTGAAGGAGGATCCTGCTTCAAGGGCGCTGCTGTCGAATTTTTTCCAAGACAACAGGCAAACAGCGATTGACATACTAGTCTGAAGTAACTAACCTTCCATGTTCTAGCATAACTGTCGCAAAATGACCTTTCCGACCAAAGAATGAGGCAATCATCTTTTTTTCCTTGACTTCTTCCTTTCTTTACCTTAGTTGGCCGATTCTCGAAAGAAAACACCCACTGAGCTGATTGTCTTTTGGTATTGGGTTCGTAGCAATATATCCAGCTTTCATCATGTGTGACGATGTCAAATACAGCATTTGAGTCACCGCCGTTGAACTTATCTAACATTTGGCGACACGGTTAAAGCTTCCTGACGCCGCCTAAATGTTCGTGTAATATTTTTTGAACTTGACTCATACCAATGCCTAGGCTTGCATGTATCTGCTGATAGGTCACTCTCGTATCTTCCTCTGTCATGCGTCGCACAGCACTGATGTTATCTTCAGAAGTCACTGTTAAAGGACGTCCCTCACGTGGATCATCATTGAGATTGCTACGTCCACGCTTAAACTCGTTAAACCAATTGTAAATAGTGGCACGAGATGGGGCTTCATTGAGAAATGCTAATCGCAGTCTATCAAAGCTATGATTTTGTTGTTGAGTAAGCCCACAACAAAAGTCATAATAAATCATTGACCGAAAATTTTATCGCGTTAGATTCATTTTCACGTATAACAAGAGTTTTAGATTTGCCGCCAATTCACAAAAACAAATGACAAATGAATGCAGTATACTACATTAGGTTACCAAAGAGTTACAAAATTGAAATTCAAAAAAGTTTTTATTAGCAATGTTTCTATCTGTTCTAAACATTTTCAGTGTTACCCACGTATTGTGTGGCAAGCATAAGAAGTAAATCCTAATCAAAATGCCCTTTAGAAAAACCACTTCTCAGTGGTCGCCACTTATTTATTTATCTATTTTATTTATTGCATTACTTATTTATAGCATAGCATAAACTTTTTCTTAAATTCCAACTTGGGCCACCGGCTAAGGGTTGACAGCGCCTGAAGGCGAGGTGGGCCGGTAACAATGATGGATGCGCACATTTACGCGACGCTATCCAGCCCGCGGCCCGTATCAACTTATCTAGTAACACCATCGATATCGGCTTTGGTTATCCTGTAATTAAACTATCCGTTAAGGGTCTTTTACATTGATATATAGTAAGAAATAGATACACAAATACAAATATCGATACAAAAAGTACTTACACCTAAATTGGTCCTGATGACGATTTTAGATCTGTGGCAGTTTTATAACCCGGCCAAATTATTTTGATATGCGAATAGTATGGATATTTATGTCAGAGGTTGTATTAGAAGTGTACATCAGGTTGGGGCACTTTTTTGACACTTATTGTGTATAAATATTGTTCTGTATTTGGGATTTATTTAAGAATTATTTTTTTATATCAAGTAGGTACATTTTTTCTCTTCCCTCCCTCTAAATTAAAAAAATATGATGTCTTAAACAATGGTTTACATTAATTTATTTTACACCTTTCAGCCAATGCCTTGAGGGCGCTATTTGTGCCACGGCGAGCGAGTATTACCGGTTCTCGAAAATACATTGTGTAAAACAATTTTTGAGCAGTGTTTTGTTTATAGTTATTAGGTGCATTAAAATATTACATAAAAGGTAAGCTATTTAAAATTACAACTTACGGTTTTGCCTTTGTTCGGCAAATTTTATGAAAACCGTTCCATCTATTTAGGACTGTATAATATTATATCTTAATGAAACGCTGGTTCTGGTGCAACTGAGAACTGTGTTACGTAAAACAAAAGTATATACAAAAACAGTATGAAAAGTAATAAACCATAAACAATTCTAAAAAGTACAAATATACTCGTATATCAAAAAGTGTGTGCATCCTGCACATTTCTGCCCTTTTTTAAAGAAAGACCAATTTCTTAACACTCCGGCATGTACCTCACATATGTCCGCAACTATAACGACACCATATCTCCCAGAATAGACAGAAAATATACTGCCTTTGGGCCATGATCCTCGAGGTAGATTGTTATCCACGATCTAGATGACATCAACTGCGACATTCTGTGTAGTTTTCATTTACCCTCGTGGCGCCAGAGTGGGTAAATTCTCTTTAACCCATCCCTGCCAGAAGTAATCAGTAAGCCGCAGAGCTTTTTTCCAACTAGCGCGACTGGCAAAGCCTCCGTTTTCTAGCTCGGCGGGAAAAGCAGATCCTGGTGGTGAGTCAGTTATAAAATACAAAGGGTTCAATGCTTTCTCTGCGCATGGATTGCCGGGAACGTGCGTGAGCGGTCGCGAGTTTACTAAAGATTCAGCCTCGGCCTTCACTTTTCTGCGTTCAAAAGCGACCTGAACATGCCCAAAGAAATCCAACCCTAGAAATGAGGACTCGCGTCGATAGTGGGCCAGGCGTTCCGGTGGTAGGTTTCCGACAGGAGGGCAAAGTAGTCTGGCCCAAAGCATCTTATATGTCGGACATTTATTTGTGTTAGACCGCAACGTGTTTCTGAGGCCCAAAATCCAGTAGTGTTGGCGTAAGCGGTTCACCACCATTTCTGTGTTGCCGTGTGCTGCCTTCATGTGGTAAAACTCGATCAAAAGATGAACCGCAGCATGTTTCCTATCTAGTACGATAGGCTGACGTGAATCTGTGTCTAAACCTGCGACAGCAACGGTGTGATCAGACAATCTAATTAAACCATCATGGTCTAGGAATATGACATATTTCCCTAGGCGGCATTGTGCGGTGGGAAGTTTCTTATAGCGAAGACATATAACTTCCTTCTCAAGCACAAGCCATCTGACTCTTGCGAAGCACATGTACCTCCGCGCGACGTATATAACCAGCTGTAAGACTTATTGGCCAGGTCCTGGGTTCGTCCCTAAAGGTCATAAAGCTGTTGTCAGTACGCGCCCCTAACGACAATCCCCGATCAAAGTCCGCGCGTGCCCGGAGCACCGCAAGAAATTTATATATTCTTGCTGTTGCACGCACCAATGTGAGCGATGAGCTGATGCATGTAAGGTCGGTGCACAAAAGTGTGTGGTGCGAAATTACTATAGATGAAGATGGCACGGGCAAAGATGATAGTGACGATAGTCTACTTCGAAGTGACACTTCGTGATTATTCGTGATTGCTACTGCAGGAGTTGACATGGGACTGTGAAGGCGAGTGTGAGGGCATGGTAATTATTCAAATTCCTCCTGGAGTGATGACGTCTGATCTGATCAGTGCGAGCCAGCCCGGCTCGCACTGATCAAACTTCGCAATCCCAGCGTGATAAAATCGAGGAATACGAAGTCTTGAGGCCGTGGTTAGGCTTTCCATCTACTGCCCGAACAGGGTCTTTATGGAACTACTTAATTGGTATACTTTGTATAAATAACCTTTGTTCTGTTAAAGAATGCAATTAATAATTTGAATCATTAAATGACGGCTGGATTAAATGCATAATTATTATTATCTTAATTATTTTGAAAAAAAAAACTGTTTCTTTGGGTAAGTTTCCTCAACGTGGACGAAGACTCGGGAAGCACCTAGTATAAAATAAATACTTCTGATAGTTTATCTTTAAAAAGTAGCCAAGATTTTTAGTCAAGTACTTTTGAAGAGAGTTTTTAAACACTAAATGCATAATTGCAAGACCACTACCTGGAACAAGAAACAATTGAAAATAAACATGGAAATAATTCATGTACAAATGAATATCAAAACTGAACAATTTAGTAACATTTAAACAGAACATCGCAAAATAATACTAAATTAATTTAGTATATTTGGTTATGAGCAGAAATTTATAGTGAACGGACGAATAGTCTAACGAAGCATAATTATCAGAGAAACACAATAGTTTCCACAGGCTACAATATAATGGTCTCAACCCTTTTTACTAACAGTTAAACAAGACTCGTATTTCAAAGTATGTAGTGCTCCAGTTATCACAGTTAATACCACAAGAGCAGTAGCTAAATGAAATATTTTTTTAATTTTTAACGAAAAAGGAGATGTCCCAAATTGTATGGAGGCCAGGCCCAGAACCTGTACACCCCACCAAAAGATAGACTAATACACCTACAAGATTTTGTTATTATCCAATTCTTTTTAAATGGCTTCGTTAAGTGGTTCAAATAAAGAGATAAGTAAGAAAATAGCAATACAAAACAACAAAACCATCATGGCGGAAGATGACATTATGATGATGTCTGTCAGTTTCAAAATCGCGCAGCTAGGAGTCGAGTGCCATCGCTTACTGTAGTAACAACAAACATTATGAAAGTAATGTGTCAATCAATACTAAATACAGAAAACGAAAAAGAGGTCGTTATAATGAACTACAATAAAAGCGCGACAAGCAGAACAAAAACTTGAAGTGAATGATTATGCCAAAGTGACAAGGGGTATCTGACAGCTACTGACATTTAAAGTTTTTTTAGATTGACGCCATCGTGGAATGCCTAATGGAGTTTGATAAATTATTCGATCTTATTTATTTTTGAACCACTAAATTATACGTTAAATAAATTTATATGTATTTTTCCCAGAAGCAGTATTTTTTTCTTGATTTTTGAAAATGGTGTACAATGTCTGGACCTATTATGGGACATTTCCTTTCGCCGGAACTACTAAGCCATATTTATAAACATTGAATCACCGTTAAATGAAGTAAATATTTGAAAAGATATGAAAATGCCTTTATACCTAAACAATGAAATGTACCTACCCACTACACTTAAGGTAATATTATTAAGGAAAATGGTTGTCTGAAAAAATAAAAAAACTTAACATATTATTAATTGCAAACTAAAATCGGCTCATCGTAAATAATAATTATTAATAGTTTTTTCACCGCATACTAATAAGGAAGTACCTAGTCATTGCGTTTGTTGCAGACTCATATGTTTTCTAAGAATATTAATATACATTTTAATTTAACAAAACAGCCCTTATTATTTCGGCTTTCTACTATTGACGGTATTCAGTTTAGGCCAGGGTAGTTCAGTACAGGCATCGTTATTGAGTTTTAAAACCCATTTAAGACATAGAAAACAGCGTCTCAAAGTATGAAAAACTATATGTATTACCTGAAAATGTAGTCTAGTCACAATTTGTAATCGGTAACAAGATTTAATGAACTGGGCTCTACAGCAAAATCACAAACCTACATCTATTTGTAATGTTTTTCAATAGGACTAAACTACAGGCATTCAAAATACCTTTTGTGCTTATTCAAAGCTACTAAATATTTTTAGACAAATTATTAAGTATACTATGTTAAGATGACTACGCCTATATCCTTTTACCATACTGCCTGACTTTCAGAAGTTTTTCAGTAGATCCTTTACAAAAAATAATAAAAATCCTTTGTGAAAACATTGATTCAATATAAGTTTTCATTTAGAAAAGGAAAAAAAAAGCACACTGTTTGCACGGCTTCGTAATACTACATTAACAAAATGTTTACTATGGTTTTTAGTAACAGGTATAAACGAAATACCGTTTTGTATTAAATTTGTGTAAACGCTTCCCTACTTATTTGCAATTTCTGGTTTTAGCGTTCCTGAAAACTATTCTGTACTTATTTAACGCTGAATTCTCATAGTACTTTACATTAACTGGGTAAGAGGCTTCAGAAATACTGAGAACATGAAAACGCTATGATTCTACACGAATAACAAAAGAGGTCTTGTAGTTCTATTGTTTAATAAATGCGTGCTTAATTTTGAAAACATGAAGAGGCTGTTCCTACTTAAATAGTTCAAACTATGAACGTGCAGAAATTAAATTTGATTGTTTTTGGGATTATTAGCGTTTTTGGACACGGACGTGAATGCTTTTTTTTCTAAGCTTATGGAAGATGTTTTCGTGACCTACTCCAGCTGGGTCATCCCGGCATACATCAAAATACAAAAACCGGCCAGAACTAACGCCAACGGTTCCAGAAGACATACTCGTATCAATATCTGTGTGTCACTTATATTATGTTTTCTTAGATTTTTAATCAAATTGTTAATAATACTTTTAAACTTAAAAAAAAAGAACTAATAATATCTTATTTAGACCGCAATAAATATTAAAAATAGGAAATTCTAAGAAAACTCTCTTCGCTCATCTTTGAAGTTAATATTAACGACGCATTTAAATGCCATAACCTATTTATTCGCAACTTACCATACAAAAAGCTTATGGAAATGTTGTGGTACTGCAGTAAAATACATAATATACATATTTTGCAAGATGGATCAAGTTCTGTCTGTGAACTTATGTTGATGTTTCTAACAAATTCAAGTCAAATATTTATTGTGTTTATTTATTTAGATAAAGATTAGTTCATTATAAACTCTATTTATTGTTTAGTTACTGACGTCAGTTTTATAAAAGAACCATAAAAGTAATTTTCTTTTGCCATTTGTTTTCAAACCAAGTTGTAACAATATAATTATCAACTGCTTTTCGATTATGATTAAATTAAGAACACTTTATTTATATAAAATGTATTGTGATCCTTACAAAAATTGGTCGTAAGTTGACCGTCAGTGAATTCTTGTTTGGCACCGACTAAAAATTTGGTGGATTCTTTCACGCGATTTGGTGGATTTTATGTGATTCTTATTTAAACCTCTGCCACTTTGCAAAAATGCCACAAAAGAATCTTTAACCTTTACCTATGTAAAACATTTTTGAATTCTATTTTATTTTTAACTAGCGGACCCTGCAAACTTCGTATCGCCTTAGAATAGTAATGATTGACTCTGACGTCTTAAATGTCGTTGTCATCAAATATGGCGGGGTTGAAAATTTGTAGAAATTACAGTTTCTTAGTTAGTTGTTTTAACGTTAACTTTCCAATGTTTTTAATAGGTAGTATCCTATTCCCGACGAAGACAAACCCAAAAAAACAAAAATCATAAAAAACGGTTCATCCGTTCTCGACTTATAAGTGGTGAAACCTCAGATCATATAAAGAAGGAGATATGAAATTACTCGTAAATCCTTAGCCGTCTCCGTATTATTTATGTGTGCAACGCAACTACAATAACACTGTTGTAAGCATAAGTATCACACTAAATCAATTTACAACGCTCATTGGTGCGCACACAAACATGGACCCAATCACAGCGGCTACCACTTATTCACTTACACAATGCGTCATTTGGTGTGTGCAAATTTGTGCAGCAACAATGACTGGTCGCGATCGCACACGTCGGGCAGCAAACGCTTCGATTAAACCTCAATACATTGCGCAGTCGCATACTACTCATAACACAGCTAGTTAGCAAACCTTCAATGTATATTGTGCCGATACAATTATCGTTACATGGATTTTTTAGTGGATGGAGTGCAATAGTTCTGTTTGCCTATATCGGTTTCGCACGCGCCACGCCCCCATTTCATATCTATTCCTTTATATGATCAGAGGGTGTAACTAGCATGACTTTCTTTTATTTACATAAATTTATTCTATTCTCACTGTCACCGACAACTGTTTACCCTCATGAATTGTACCTCCGGTGTTAAATTCCCCCAGAATAAAGTATTTTACACGTGTCAAGCTATTTTGGACAATCCATTTGCGAGATGCGACTTTAGCCGATTTCTGTTAAGCCCGAGGCGAGGTCAGGCCCTTACGGAATCGGAAAATAAAAAGGGTCATTCAATCATGAGAGGGCAGAGACAAGGAGGCTTTTGTTCAATTTTAACCTTTGTCTAGTGATGTAAGGCCATCGATAGTTTTGCTATCGGTTTTTTTGATATGAAATTCAATAGCACGAGACTTCGGTTTGCAGTATTCGTGAAATCATCGTATTTTTTGTGGTTCGAAGCACTCTCCGGTAACGTGTATGGCATAAAATATCACCTATGAAGAGGTAAGCTAGGTGCCTAAAGATTTTTTGGATGTCGATGCCAAGATAGTTATACTCACGATAGTACATACTAAACACTATTTGAACTATGGATAACTAAAACTAATCTAATTTATACATTAAAACCCCTCAAATTCCTGTCACATTAAAAATA
Source organism: Anania crocealis (assembly GCA_949315895.1). Classification (NCBI taxonomy): domain Eukaryota; kingdom Metazoa; phylum Arthropoda; class Insecta; order Lepidoptera; family Crambidae; genus Anania; species Anania crocealis. The sequence goes on from OX438856.1 coordinate 9,906,153, forward strand.
ATGATTATCGCGGTTACTAGGTAACTGTCGCGAGGCATTTAAAGTTTAAAACTTAATGTTTATGATATTAGTAAAAAATCTCCACAAACATTAGAACCGTAACATAATTTATTTCTAGTCGCCTATTAGGGCGACGTAGTCCTAAGAGGTTTTGAGTTTTAAAAACCCATCTGAGAACTAGAAAACAGCGTTTTAAAGTCTAAAAAAAATATAATTTGTATTAGTTAAGAATCTAGTCTGGTTACATTCGTTATCTGTTACACCATTTAATTAACTTGGCTTGATAGAAAAAATCACAAACCAACATCTTTTCGAAATGTTTTTACAATATGACGACTATGGACATTTTAAATAAAAAAAATATGCTTGTTTAAAGCTACTAAAGATTTTTACACAAATTCGCTGAGTTTGATTTCATTAAATGATAATACTTGATTACTTTGTTTAAATAACTACAAAATACGTGAGCACGGCGCGCGGCGGCCCGTACTGCAGTGCGCTCGCACTTACGGAGCGCATAGGTGACGTATTCCACTTAGAGCACCCACCCGAATAGCACCTGGCCTATTCCAAGAAGAGCACCTATCGATATTTGGTGCTCTTCATGAATTCGAGTTTATTTTACATTTTTGTCCACAAACACCACCTACAACACAGCAGCCTAGTACTGGCTGCTAATATGTACTCGTATTTGATAGACAGGACGTTATTCAATGAAAGATATAGATAAAAACCACTTGAACGTATATTAATAAAAATACTTTCGTACATAGCACCTACAACACAGCAGCCAGCACAAGGCTGCTGTGTTGTAGGTGCTGTTTGTGAAAAATATAGAAAAAGAAACTTGAATCCACGAAGAGCACCAAATATCGATAGGTGTTCTTCGTGAACTAGGCCAGGTGCTATTCGCGAAGGTGCTATTCGGGCGGGTGCTCTCAGTGGTATACGTCAGCGTTCCGTAATAGGTGATTGATGCATACCGATCCATAAATGCCTACCTACCGGGCCTTAAAATGTGTTCGTAGGCATTGCATAAAATATGACAATATTTTGTATATAATTCATAATTTTTAGTCCAAATCACTTTTACAACTCAGGCAAGATCTATAAAAGATTCGTTAAAAATTCATCGATGTTCCATAGCCACTATCGAGCATCACTACTACTGTCAGGGATTTGTACCTAAGGTTACCGATATCTCAATGTATTATAACGTGGGGATACCTATCCTTTTGATTCTGGATTAACACTTGAAATTGCTTGCGGCTTTAGGTGATGAAATACGAAACTTGTGCCATTTTGGTGTCTGTTATACCTTACATTATAATTCAAGGTGTTTGGTAATTCCGTATCGTTTGACGTTCTAAATGTTATCGTCATTAAATATCAAGGTGGCATCATGGCATACGCTAAGGGCATACGAAACATGTATAAGACTTACTACTTACTATTTTTGATGTTTTAATGAAAAGCTATTCGTGGTAGCGAAGACAAATCTAACAAACTTAAGAAAAGGAAAATCGCTCCAGCTATTCCTTACTTATGCAATATTGTCTTAAAAAAAGAGACTAACACGACTTTGTTTAATTTAAACAGATTAGAGTAGTGAAATCTCTATTTCAATCTATCTCGACAGTCGTAGGCTGCTGTCAGTGGAAGGTAATAATAAATACTCAATACTGAACATATTTTTAAAAAATAGTTTATTTTTATCGTGTGACACATTTAATGGTTTACTTCATATCCTCCGGGGTCGAGTAGTAGTACACATCAGTTTTCAAGGTGTCGCCATCTTAGGGGGTTTGGATCCCTGGACCAAGTAGTAGTAGTAGAAGTAGGTAGACAGAAAAGAACATAAAATTACAACTTTTTATTTATGAAAGGTAAATAGTAAATATAAGTACAATAAATCGACTCCTGACAATAATACATTTTTAATCAATATTTTGGGTTTCAATTTGTTGACTGGCCGTATTTTTTACGGGCAGTGATAGCTAGAGAGCGGATATTCGGATACATATTTGCCTAAAGTTGAAGTGTTGACTGTTATTGAATGCACTTTTTTATCGAAAACATTCCGGGGTTTTGGAATCGCCATACATTTTTTAAGAAGACGCTTCCATAATATCCCAGCCAAAAACTAACCTTAGGTAAATATGCATCCGATTATCCGATCTCTGGTGATAGCAAATATATTGCTTATTTTATCATAGTTTGCCTTTACAATGATCAATGTATGTATGCTAAAAATAAGTCAAATTCTCTTTCACATGCTAAGGGAATGCAAAAAAGGGTAGACCTAAAACACGTAGAAACACGAGCTATGTATGTAAAGCCGTAGTTTCCGTCTCTGCAAATAAAGTGCGATTGTGAGGCCCAAATCATCTCTAACACGGTAAGGCAGGTTTCGTGAATAATCCCATTTCGGGAGCTTTCAGTAAACAGTAGTGATGTAAGACGGATGTAGCCTACCCACAGTACCCGCACAGTCAGTAACAATAGCTAATAACGGTTAGCTAGGGAGTCTAGATTTTAGTTTGGCAGCTTTCGTTGATTAACAATTATAACAAATTACTATATTTTCATATTACTATGAATTTGTTATTATGTTTTATACGAGTATTTTAATACGACGTAGTAACGTAAAATCATCCCACTGCAGGGAAAGGGCCTCCATATTCCAATTCAATTTACCATAGCAATATGGGTACAAGCATAATCACCACGCTTGCCAAATGCGGGTTGGTGATCTCAATCTCGAGCCATGTTGGAAAATTTGAAAATTTTTGTTGCCCGACCCGGGGATCGAACCCGGGACCCCGAGATCTTGGTCGGGTATTAGAACCAGTAGATCAACGGGGCGATATGATATAGTATATGACAAAATCATAATTAGGTACACAGGCACTTTAAGGCGCTGTTCCTGGCTTCTGTCGCAAGATGGAAAATCTAAAGACAACAGAAAAAGAAAATTAAATATATTAAATAATAAAATAAAACTAAAAGATATACTTACTTATTATACTGCACTACTAGTATGTTACTATAAATTGAGCATCGAGTTTATCAGTTTTTAAATACAATGCCATTAAAATTAGAATGTAAAGAAACGTTCTTCGCTTTTTCTCTGATGATAATAAGAAATCGGACAAATTCTAGGTTTAGGGTAATTTAGGCCAATTTTCTACGGCCTTTAATTTATTTCCTCTGTTTAAAAAAGTATAATTAATAGTCAACAATAAATTCAAAATGAAGTATTTTACACATTAACGTGACATCCATAAAATTACTTTTTCTCCTACGGGATCGTAAGACCGCCGGCGGTCGCGATAACAGTTGATTTTAATTGTGTCTGGATTAACATACAATCGAGGGGTTAAATAAGAAATCTAGTAATATCTAATCTAATTACTTGACTACAAGTAATTACTTGAGCGACAATTTGCATGCCTTAATAAAGAAATTACTAGAAGTTATTCTAACAAAAGTTAGCATTTTCAGCCAAATAATATGACTATTAATGGTGACCAATTTCTATCACTTAAGCACTAATGAACACTTTAAGTTATGACTTTCTTAAGCAATAAGTAATTACTTCTTTATAAATACGGGGGTAAGACTACGGTAGACTTCCAACACTAGTATACATACAGCTCGTATTTACTCGTTCCTCAGGTGGGATGTTCGGCAGTATTGGTGTAGTTGGATTTGATCTGGGATTACCGACTTATATAAAATTTTATGATCGCTGACAATTGAGTTGATATTGCAATATTTCATTTTAATATCCCTTTTCTTATTCACTGTAGAATAAATGCGTTACGCATACCAATTACCACTGGAAGTGAAAGATTCTGGGGCTCCGGACCTTCCGCATGAGGTCCGTAAGCCCACTAAAAAAACTATTTTTATATACTTAAAGTGTCTTTCCGTTTCAGCTTTAAAACTGCACCCATTCTTCCTTTGAAGACGTAGCCAGAATGAACTGACAGTATATTGTACTCATTGCAATAATACTATCATCAGGCCGATTCAGTCTTTTTCTGGCATGGGTTTCTCTAACTACAGGATTCTGCTTTCGTTTGGCAGTGGAGAGAAGACGCTGCCACTCGTCTTCTTCTGTTGGAATGTCCTTTTTAAAATAGGGATTATCCCTTAATCTAGCTCATAACTAAGTAATCCATATTAATATTAAAAATGCAAAAAAAAACATGTGCCCATGTGTTACCTCTTCACGATTAAACCACTATACTAATTTTAAAGAGATTTGGTTTATAGATAGTTTAAATATCGGAATAGGACATAAGGTAATTTTTATTAAGAAAATCATGTATATAGAGATAGTGACGGTAGGTATAACCAGTAAGACAATATAACCGATAGCACGATTAAATGAAACTGAAATATTACTAGGACTGCAAATAACTGAATTCCACGCGAACAAAGTCGCAGGCTGAAAGCTAGTTGGCAATAATCCTTGTCTTGTATAAGCTTACTTTACAAGTACGTAGAGATCATATTTCAATCGTACATAATTCATTCATCTAAAGTACGCACCACTTTTTATTATTTTTAATTCATTGAACAACACTATTAATTACATAAACAGGACTGAACGCGATATGAATTTCTTAACTACACTACCACTTATTTGAGTTTTGTTATTACGCTGCAACGGCTGTGGTCACAAAGCGAACGTCTACGAGCTTCGCAATGCTTATCGCGTTTCGTTCCCAACGGTTATATTGCAAAGCGAAAGTCTAAAATCCGATTCCGTAGGTAACTAAACTCAAAGTGAATTCGTTTGTGACTTCCCTATTCAGAGATAAAAGAATAGGTACGCTTTGTACGAACATCCCATCTTTCATCAAAGTTCCGCCAACGGAACGGCATCGATGATTAACGGTACAGTGAGTTCCAGCGAATTCAATACAGTAGTAACTAGATAATAGACTGGACAGTCCAACTCTAGATACGAACAAATAGTAACTTTGTCGATAAAGTACCCACTTCTACGGCTATTACGACCTGGTGACATGTGTAACAGGATGAGCCATTCCAATCTAACGTGCCAATAGTCAGTGTCTAGTGCTGTAGTTGTTTATTAGCGATAATGTCGATCGGTTTAAAAAACGTGGCACTATCATATACCCTTCACTAATAACACTTCTTATTGTTGCTTGGGGACATAATTTGTAATATTGCATGTAGGATGAATATAATTTGTGGCAAAAGTTAGTAAAAAAACATTTTTACACCAATATAACAGTATAATTCGTTAAAATATTCAATATAATATATTTTTTTTCGTTAGAGATCGTCTGATGGGAGTTAATTGAGCATGGTGTGGCAGACGGAAACATATTTCGCGGGCTTGCTTTCACGTATTGCTTTCACGTATGGACGTAAAATTATTGGTTTTATTGATTAGAGTACCTACTTTAAAAACTAGTTTCTTATTATTTAATTGATTTATCTAGTAAATGATAAATTTAATGTACCTACTTGATTTAGAAAAATGCTTTATTACAGCCTGAATATTTTTTCCGAATATTATTAGTGTAGTAGGTACTTGTTACTCATAATAACATGTTATGCACTTTAGACTTGTACTTATTTTTTTTTATATATGAGTACCAAATATAAATTGCTGTTCGATTTTAGCTAAAGTATTTTTTATCTATATAATCAGTAGGTTTATGCGAAGTCCCTTCGCAGATGTGACAAAGCCGCTTACGTCAAAATTGTACATATACACTGGTGATTTGTCGATTTGAGACAAACCTATAGAATGATTGTCTAAGTTTGATGAACGTTTATGTGTTGATATTACCGCGTCAGCACTATCTTTGGAACTTAGACATTCAATTTTGAACTCTGAACACACAAACCGCTGCCTGGTTTTTGTGTTGATAATGATATTAAGTATATTACATTTAAATTGGTGTTGGTAATAATATTAAGTATATCACATTTTAAGGGAAACCCAAAGGGTAAAAAGGAACCCAATTATTAAGACTTTGCTTTCCGTCTGTCGGTCCGTCCGTCTGTCACCAGCTTTTTTATATAAATGTCAGAGATATTGTAAAATAAATATTTTAGGGGTCTCCGATACAATAAATGTGATTTTTTTTGCTTGTTTTAGATCGCTATCGATATCAGCAACAGGTAGAAGCTTGATTTATTCACAGAATGCTTTGATATATTATTATTTTTACTTTAAAAATAAAAACTTAATTTAAAGTAAAACAAATATTAAAGGAGCCCGGGCTCCTATACAAAAAACGTGTTTCATCATTTTTTTCAATTTCTAATAGTACAAAACCCTTCTAGCGCGAGTCCGACTCGCATTTGTCCGATTTTTTCATACTAAATGGGATTAGAGTGACGTCAATCATAGAGTGTCGTACACGTTTTATTTAAGTTTTTTTTGGTCACACCACCGGTTTAATTCCCACACGGTACAATATAAAAAATGAATTACGATTTTTATTTCTAAACATTCAGGTATTAATTTGCAGTCTCTACTCCTTATTTCTACAAAAGGAATGCTTTATTAATTGTTTTTCTTTTTGGATAACTTTTTGTTGTTTTTCTTTTTATCTTTTGAATATCATTTAAGGATAATCTGGTGTCAGAGTTATCAAAACTAACTATCACAGTCAGATGACTAGTTTATTCGACTTTCATCTTGCCACAGAACGTAGGTAAGACCAACTGCTTTAACGTGCATGTAGAACGAAGTTTATAATGACTTCTGTCTTTCACCAATCAGTAAATAGGTAACAATGTTGCTGTCAAAATTTTGATACAATGCGTGTTAAACGTGAAATCAAGCGAAGTACCTAAATGCGTTTTGATATAACGTTTGATCTGAATAAAACCAGCCTGTACATTGTAAGTAATATTACAATACATTTTAGTTTTGTTAATATTATTTCCAATAATCCATTATTGAAAGCTTTACAATATATTCGTATTCAACAAACTTACAGTGTGATGATACAGGGTTATTTATAAAAGTAGATAGTAGTAGAATTAAGACAGCTGTACTAAAATAATTTATTACTATTCTTATTTTAATCAGATCAAAATATTGGATAAAAAACGCGGGTTTGTCGTTTTGAACTCTGCGTGGCGCGAATGCCTTGGAGTACAGCATTTCATGCCGTAATTGGGCTGTTAAAAAAGGGCTCAGCGTTGATTGGTCTACATTCACAAACCAATGTGTTATCCTATTTCTTGAAATTTTTGTAAAGGGCTTGACCAATAGAAAAAATACACATGTTATGTATTAATATTTTATTCATCATCTGCAATAAATTGAATAGACGTAGGTATTTCGGAAATTTGCTATATGAAAAATTATGTAAATCACGTATAATCCCAATGCAACTACAAAAACATAACCTACTGAAAGTGGAAATTAATTTGTAGGATCGTACAACGTATCAGAAGGAGGCTCTATCTGAATCTACAAAGCCGAGACATAGCTCCGTTATCTTTGCAACCCATGGAACCGTGATCGTCGTGGTGAAGCTATGGATGCTGTGAAGTTTTGTTTCGCTTTTGGATCAATTACTTATCATATAATTATCTCGTTATACCAGTAACCCTGTATAAGTCAATGAAATGTAGCATTGAGATTACTAAGTTAAAAAATTTGACTCTACAAGATTTTGTTTTTCACGCAACAATACCTAGACTTTATTAAATTTCCAATTTATCCATTGTAATATTTTTCAATACATATCACTCAATGCAAAACGCATTAAGATCGAGTTTCGTAGTCCCAAGTGTATTGTGTTATTCAAAGTATAATAGTTCCAAGCTAGTTTTCCATAAATAGGCCCCTACATTGATCTGCGGGGAATATTGGAAATGTTATCTATATTATACATCTTAGAAGATGATGTATCCAACTCTCACTTGTACGATAGAAAAATTACTAAACAAAAAGCAGAAATAATATTTTTAAAGTCAGATAAAATCAAATAGGTTTGAAAAATTAAAATATTATCTTTTTTTTTTACAAAACTGACAAGAAGCATGTACTTAATACGCCACCATATTTCAAGTTGAAATTTAATGACGGTTGTCGCTGATTTATTGTGCGGCACCGACTTAAAGTTCATGTTTTTCGTCTTGTAATTGTTTGTGGAAAAATAAAAGTTGATTTTTAACTTTTTGGAGATTTTCATCCGGTTTATTGTGCTCTTCAGGCTGACTATTTTATTGAAACATAAATAGGACCATAATTTGAGTTATACCATGCCGATACACATAAAAATATTCGAACAACCTAGTAAAAAGTTCGTGATCATGCAAAAAAAATCTATGTGAAATTGCAATACGAATTGCGAATCTTCTCTTGTTTCAGTACTAAGATGTCTTTTTATATTTTCTATGTAATTTTCATATCATTCCACGAATGTTTTGTATTTGGTTGGAATCAAATCTCTTTGTTAATGAAACATCTGCATCCTCTTAATTTATCCTTAAAATTTATGAATAGGAAACGTCTACTTTTAAAAAGGCCTGGGCCATTATTGGACAGCCCAATATACAGTCCAGTCCAATAAAAGATATTTTAAGAGATCGTTTGTTTATTAAATTAGGAGTATAACATCATTTTAATTCAGTAGCCAACGTTTTAAATCGTCTGCCTGCCTAGCAATATATTTAATCTGGTCGTCGCTCCGACAGAAAGATGTAAAATAACAAACAGAACATATCTTTCTACGCCACTCAAACCCTTTTTTTAATCACCACTCTAGAAATGCACGACACTATTTCCCTGGTTTCGACCTCTGACTTTTGTGTGGCCAGAACCAACAGCGGCGACCGCCAATCAAAACCAACCAGCAAAGTTTTGCGTCCCAGCGGAATGCTAAACTATCTTGGATTAAACTTCGGACCTCAGCAACTTCCAACAGTTGCCAATTGTTTACCTTTTTTGTACAATGTACAACCTCGTCAAACTACAAACCGTCTCCTCGAGAATGTTATTGATCCATGATTGTTTGCGTTTAAGGCAGCGTAGTCCTAAGAGACTTTCTCGACTACAGACTATATCGTCTACTTAGCTTAGCGACATAATTAATCTTCAGTAAATCAACAGGAGGAAAACGTTAATTAAAATTTACTACAATATAAATATTCCCTTACAATATTTTTAAAACAAACCTCATATGTTATATATTTTTTTATTTTTTGTCAAAAAAAGTGGCGTACGAAAAAATTTTTTTTCGGTGTTATTAGTTCCACATAACAAATAAACTTCTTATTATGTACATTTTTTGTTGCTTTTCGGATTGAAATATAACCTTGAATATGGCACTACAAGTTAGTTAATCTACTCAGCAAAATTAGGGAGTCGCACGCCCCTGTGGCAACCACAAACAAATTGGACGTTGGAAACTGTGACCTAGGCCGCACGAATGTGCTGTGCTTACTTTAGAGCGTTAGTGACTTCGGCACTATACACGCCAGCAAATGATGTTAGTTAATTATTTTATAAATTGTATGTATTTGAAATCCGAATTTCACGCGTTGGCTTCGCACAGGTCAGGTCAAAAAGAAAAGAAAAATTACTTTTCATTTTTAAAGAAGGTTTTAGAGAAGGTTTTAAATTAAAATTCGAACCGTTTTTTTTTTTCTGTAACCACCATGCTTAACTTTGATATTCGATTTCGATCTTTTCGACTTTTTTGTTTTAAAGAATATAGCTCAAAGTTGACTCCATTTGAAAGAAAATCCACCTCGAAGGATAAAAAAATAGGGTTTACTTTAAAGAACAGAATAAATTTTTCTAAAAAAAATATTCGTCATGAAATACAAAACTGAAATTTGTCAACATGCAATATTTACCGACTACAAATTGCTAGTTAAGTTAACACGTTCCTTGCGTCAGGACCAATTTATGTTTAACTATAACCACGCACACATTCTGACATACTCAATCCGTTTATAGAACTAGAAAATTTTACCCAGTATTATAAGACCCGAGTTCACCAACATTTAAACAGCCGGTAAACAAAGAGTGACGATTAATTTGACACAATTCCCATACAAAATATGTCAAATAATATTTTAAACGCTGTTTAAATTTAAACGTCTGTTGGTGAACTCGGGCCTAAGAGTCAAGGATGTCAAGCAACATATTCATTTAAAATAAAATGACCGTACTCTACTAAAGTTTAGGTATTAACACAATCTATGCTATTTATGCTCCAGCCATTTGTAGTAGAATTAATCTACTAGTATCTTTTTCGGACCAAACTTCTTTTAACATCAAAATTCAATCTTTGGTCAGTATAATATTTTGTTTACCTACCTAACCTCACACTAGTGTCATTGTACATACAGTTAATCCAGAGAGCGCAATTAGCACACAGCCGCTGCGCTGTGACCACTGACTAATTGGGCATCGTCAGTTGGACGACAGAGACCTCAGTCTTGTCGCAGGATTTTGCCAACGAATTGATGAAATATGAAACTTATGATCTTATTGCATTATAGGGCCTTTAGACATTTTTTTCTCTAAAATTTGAATTTGAGGATCCAGGGTAGTTTTGTGGGTGGATTCGTTTACAGACTAGGCCAATTTAGGAGCAGATCTTAATCGGCTCAGGGCTGGATGGGAGAATGTCCTTCCTCCCGGTGGGGCGGTTATAAACGAGCTTTATTGACAGGTTAAGCCGTTGTTGGTGGCATATTTGTAGCAAAACGCAAGTCAGTAAAAAGTATTCATACAGAGGTCAGTAATTATGTCACTTAGAAAACTTTGCCACCAGACTACACTTGTAGGAAAGCCATACAACAATTAAAATCTTTTTCAGAAACAAATTGACCAATGAAAAATGTAGTAAACGTAAATTGGATTCAAGATCTCCGGGTCCTAGATCGATGCCTGGGTCGGGCAACAATGATTTCGTTTTTTTTGCTCGGGTTTGTGATAACCAACCCGCAATTGGCAAGCGTGGTGGTTATGCCCGTATCCATCACAGCTGTGGTAACTTGAATTCAATGATGGCGGCCTTTGTCCTGCACTGGGATGACTATAGGCCGTCACTTTACTTTATACATTAATTAGTACTTAGCTATTGAGTACGACCCTATTCAGTAATGTAGTCGCCACCAGTGGCACCGGCCGCGACCGCAGACAAATTGAGCGTCAGTGTGACGCAGGCCACAAACCAGATAGATGCAGAAGTCAATCTACATACAAAGTGGATTGAGCAACACACACACATAGACACCGCTTACGGAAGCGATGTCTCGGACTAGTTCGGACCGTTAACCTAGTTATTGGTTTATATTTTTCCTGCTTTATTCTTAACAATAACTCTAAGAACTAGATACGACTGCCACAACCATGATAATTTTTATGCATAAGGCAAAAATGATGATCCTTGTTCGACCGCCGATTAGGTATGAATAGTGAAGTATATCCATGAGATTCACTTCTGTACCTATATGTTTTGTGCCTGAGCCGAGCCGACCAAACGAGTTTACAAATGGTGTTGAATCTCTAACGCTGGGAAGCTTCGTTTGGCGTCGCTGTTTATGTTAGTCCTCGTTTGGGGGTATATGTGGTCCTGCCACCGTTTGCAGGTAAGGATAAAGCGAGTTATATCTAACAGTTCATTAACCTGCCACGACTGTCAAATCCTAACCGGGTTTCAACTTGTACACTAAAGTGCTGTGTATTTAAAACAATATTAAACGCTTAGCAGGCAGGTTGTTGATTTCCGTTTAGCCATTATTGGAGGGAAGACGTCGCTGCCCGTTTTCTTCTGGTAGTATTCCTTTAGTCGCCTCTCCCGAAACCCACAGAAAGATAAAGTTAGTAGTGCTATTATTCTTCTTACGTGTCGGCACAACACAATAACAATAAGAAATGACATCTAATTAAGAACCGCTTTAGTTTTTTGTCAGTTGAAAAATTCAATTTTTGATAGAGTAAAACATCACTGTATCACGATTGACAGACTCGTTTCCTAAATTCAACCTCAAAATTATAATCTTTTCAAAATAGCCACAACTCTAGATCGTATCTACATTTTAATGTTTGAGAGAGTTATCTCTCTTGGATCTAAATAACAATTGTAAATAACAGAACTTAGCTTCGAAAAATATAGGTTTGCATAATTTTTCAAACCGCCAACAGAGTTGTGGGGCAGGTAAGTACGGACAACAACACAACAAAAGTATGGACACAAAAAAAAAACATTACATCCTGTTTCTAAAACAGTTTTGAAAAATGTTTGTCATATTTTTTTTAAATAGGTACCTAAATTTATTTTGAAAAATATTCTATGTTCATTTTTATATTACTAATTGACAAATAAACCACAAATTTTGAGCCGTTGAATGTTGGTTGTCGGTGAGTACTTGTTTGGATATGATTCAAAATTTTCACGTACAAACAAACTATTATTTGAAAATAGTTTTTCATATTGAAACTTAAATTGGACGTTCTTTGGGCTATATCGAACAAAAAAAAAACAAGATCCATCTTCCCGGTAAAACGATTTTTGCAGTCATACAGACAATATTGTATATGTTTCAATAAGAATGCTTTAAATATTTACTCACTTTGGGATCAGAACACTGTATGTGATGTCGTGAAATCCCTTCTTCTCTATGAGCACAAATCACTAAATACTAATAATAATATGGGTATCTTTAAAGATGGTAAACGAATTACTACTTGAAAAAGTTGGACAATATCAGCATTTTCTCTCCACTACTAGACAAATTTCGATCACCAATAAAATTCTTGTTTTGGAGAGGTCTATGTGCACATGTAGACTAATATGGGCTGATGATGACGATGATGATGATAATAATAATGTTGTAGTATCGCTCGTGAACTATATATATTTATGTAATACTCAAGAGATATATTAAAAATTTAATACCATAGTATACTTTTAATTAACCGTAATTGTTTCCTGTATAAATGGTAAAAATAAAACAATGAAATGTTTTTGCTATCGGTTCCCGTTCAACGTGTTTACGTATTCCTTTGCGATCCGCTAAATTATTTAAACTCAAAGCAGCGATAAAAGTATACGGGGCGAAGAATAACAGGGATCCAAATTTTTACCATAACTCTGCATGTTTCACAGGTTGCACTTATAATTTCGAGAACACTTGACTGCAAAGTGTAAGAGGGTATATATTGCCAACGAAGAAAGGGGAGAGACACAATTTCAGACCGTGGCGGTGTTCGATGTAAGAATATAAAATTAAATGTAAGGGAGAGAAAATAATTTTGGTTAAAGGAATAGACGGACAGATCAATGGACATATAGACGGACTGGACGAACAGATAGATAGCTGAATTGTCTAACAGACAGACGAACCAACAAATAGATGGACTGACTGACTGATGGATGCTCTGACGTCAGACGGACAGGTGCGGGGTCTGACTAACTGATGGATGGATTGACAGACTAACAGGCTGACCGACGGACAGACTGGCAAACGGTCAAACTGATGAACTGACAGACTGACTGACAGACGCGACTAACTAACAGACTAACTGACAAATGGACAAATAATGAAATGACAGACTGACAGACGCACCAAAAGACGTTACACATCACATTTTCAAAAGAACAGTCAAACGAGACAGTATTGTGAGTTTTGTCTTATATTAGTAAGAAAACCCTAAATAAAAATTTTTGCTTTATACTAACTTCCTTGTGAATTTTTAAATTACTTCCGAAAAACCACGACTGACAAAAACATCTTCATTATTATTTAACTACAAAAAGAAACTTCCGCGATGAACCCTTAGTTTTTCTTTGAACTGACGATTAAATTAGCAAGTCACCTTTTTGTTTAGGAATAAAAACGAAATTGAAACCAATCTGGCGACAAATAAGATTTTCATCTTTTTGATTTACCTTAAGTTTGTATACTTGGGGTCGGTGTTTACTAGGGACGAAAAGTATGAAAGTGATATTGAAAGGAGAGTAAATGCTGGTAACAGAGTGAATGGTGCGCTGCACGCCTTTGTGAATAGCCAGAAGATTTCTATGAAAGCTCGTCTGGCTGTGCATAGAGGGGTGTTGGTTCCAACACTCATGTACGGAAGTGAAAGTTGGGTATGGCAGAAAAAGCATGAAAGTAGAATAAATGCAGTAGAAATGAGAGCGCTAAGAAGTATGTTAGGAGTGAAATTGAGTGACAGGATAAGAAATAGTGTGATAAGAGAACGTTGTGGTGTGAAAGAAGATATTGTCACAAGGATTGAGAAAGGGATGCTTAGAAGGTTTGGGCATGTAGAGAGGATGAATGAGAGAAGAATGACTAGACAGATCTACAAGACGAGTGTGAAAGGGAACGTTGGAAGAGGAAGGCCTAGACGAACCTATCACGATCAAATCGGGGATGTTCTGAAGAAAAGTCAGGTCAAGAGTACTCTAAACCGACGAGCATGCATGAAAAGATTGATGAATGTGGAAGAAGCGAAAGATGTATGCCAGGATCGTAGTAAGTGGAAGGCCTTGGTCTCTGCCTACCCCGTTGGGAAGGAGGCGTGATAATATGTATGTATGTATGATTTACCTTTTTATCGTATATTTGTTTATCTTTCAGTAAACGAGAAAATACAACAACTTTTTTTTTATCTGCTTGCGATATTGGCTTAGCTTACATGTTAAAAATGTTTCGGGCGATTTTGTTTTGATATTTTTATTGTTAAGTTCTGTAACTTTTTACACATCTACTGCTGGACATACGCATCCTCGAATAATCTCTACGTCAATTGGTCCAAAGCCACCTTTCAGCAAGCCGCATCCAGTGGCTTCCCGCAAACTTCACCAGATCATCGGTCCACCGAGTGGGGGCTCCCCACAGATTGTCGACCAGTGCGTGGTCACCATTCCAGAACTTTTACAATCCAACGGCCATTGGTTCTTCTTACTATCAGCCCTGCCCATTACCACTTCACTTTAAAAATTATTCAGGCGATGTCAGTTATGTTAGTTCGCTTACCGATATCATTATTTTTGATTCTATCGCATATAAAAATACCAAGAATCGTTCTTTCCATTGTGTTGCCATTGCGCCAATTTGTATGGTTTTTCGAATGTGTCACAATATTGTATGTTTATTATTTTAAGCGATGTCGGGTGGTGTTGGTAGGTACGTTGAAGGAATAACACCTCCAACCCTTGTTTTCCTCTGACTATTGTAAAGGTGACTAAAGGAGACTGTCAGAAAAAAAACCGACAACAGCGTCTTCCCTACATCGTTGGCCAAACTGTGATCGTCAGCCCGCCTGCCAAGCATGGCGAATGTTGCAAAATGCAATTTTTATTCCAGGCGTGGACTGAAATGGGCTGATGATGACTACAGTGATTATTATTTTCATCTAATGCTCGTATACATTTTGAAATATACCTAGATACACTGATGTCTAAGCGCTTAGCTGAGACATCTCTCGATCCTAAAGCTGGCTTATACCTAGGCCAGCGGATAAGCCAAGCTATCCAGCGTGGAAACGTAACCAGCCTCTTGGGTGCCTTTCCGCAGGAATGCGACCTTAGTCAGATATTTTATTTATAGGATTTTATTAAATGGAATATCTAAATGAGTGTAAATATAGTTAATAATTTTTTATTTAGTATTGTATTTAGCTTGTTTTTATATTAATTTTAAGTTATCGTATTACGTTATTCAATAAATTTATTTCAACAGTAATAAGTACATATCCTTATACTTGTACCTCACAAAGAGTTATCGTCTCTGCTCCATGTCGCTAATGTGTTCCATCTATCATCCCAACTCGCGATATTGGAATTCGCCTTGAAATATACGGTCATAATGTTTTTTAAAATTATTGCGCTGCTCATACAAGGCTGTCGACGCCTTCACATAAATTTTCTGTAGACATTCATACTATACATTAGTTAACAGAATGCAGGCGTGATCCGAATTCAGGCAAGCGCTGGATCTGGTCTGACAAGCAGGGACCAGCCTATGTTTTCTTTTTAAATTTAAGTTTTTTTTGCCCATGATTTACGAGCATAACTACACTTTTTGACAAGCGGGCGGTACCATACTTATAGCCTACGCCCTTTCTTAAGATCGATCTTTGTACCAAATTCCATTAAATTCAGTTCAGTAGTTTAGGCATGACAGTGTAGCAAGCAGACAGAGTTACTTTCGGATTTATAATATCAGTAAAGACGTAAGGACTATGGCCAAGGTTTTCTATCCTCAGGAAAGTTATGTTTTAATCGTATATTAAATAAGTTCGTTGCATACCATAGGTTACAAAAGGTGTTTCACTGATAAGGTATCTCTATGTATCCTGATAGATGTGGATATGGATTTCGACCCTTGTATTTGAATAGGGCCAAGTTTAAGATGTTGCCTTATTAAACAAATAATACCTAAATTGGCTTAGGTACCCTATTCGTTTTGACATAATATCACGTTGAAAATTCAATTTTTAATAAATAACCGGAATTCAATGTTAGAATTTGCAAACTACTCCTTTGATCGATCGCAAAGCTTCATAATGTTTTCTTTAGTTCGTTCCCATCGGTAGTTCTTTGACTTTTTCTGCATATAAGAGCTAAGAGTTCTAAGACGAAGTTGTTTTCTTGTTTTTTGGGTTCCGCCGTGCTATGTACCAGTCGCTTTGGTTGGTAGAGTTTTCAATTTAAAAGATTATCAAAAACTTTTTTACAGTTTAGTATGTATTTTAACATGTCGTTTAAATGGCATTGGTTTAATTTTATCATATTTTGTATTAGCAGTCAGTTGCGCAACACTGTTATCTAATCTACCGATAATAAATGGAGTAGGTACAGTGGACAGTACACCACTTTAGTTGCCTCTTCTGACAACCAAATCAAAAAATCCAAATGTTTTCTTCTTCAAAGGATATTTTACAATTGAATATAATGATACGACCCCAAATGGCTATTTCTTCTAATTCTCTTTCTTACAACTTTTTTATCAAGTAAGTAAATCACACAGTATTTAGTTATGTAAAAACTACGTAAGCACCATGTATGTTTGTGAGTGTGTGTAAGTGACAAAAAAGGACAACAACCATAGTAAAAAAAGGCGACGCTGGGATATGTTGTGCAGGAAGAATATTAAAAACACTTGCAAAAAAAACTTTCATTTAGATATATTTCACAGAACCCAATAACAATCAACGCGATTCTTATACTCACTGAGTTCTGTATAAGTTCAGCGTCGCCGGATTCTTTGTCATATTTGCGCTCGTCTCTCAAGGGAAATGTCTCATTCCCGACTATTCTATTTACAAGTACACTCAATTGTAAAGTGATGTTCCTCAACAAATGTTTGTGCCTTCAAGAACCCGAGGGCTTGTCTTTACATAATCTATCCCAGTAGAATATATTTATAAACCTACTTGATAAAATATTTTAATATGAGAATGTCGAAAGTTATGTTGGTGTAGAATTTAGAATTTAGATTTTAAAATCTGTTTCGAATATGAAATAGTCTCATGATGATAAATTAAAAAAAAATACCACGGTTAATTCTGGTTTGAGTAACCTTTGACTTCTTCCCGCACATAAACTTAGGATATAATACTAAATCTATGTTCCCGCAACTTTGGTTGGAGTTACAAGTGAAAAAAGGATAAGTATGATAATTTCCCTCTTGACATAAATACAGAGTCTTATTGTACACTGATGTTCGCAAAAGATGTTCTCATTTTAATGCCTTTTTTATTTAAGAAAATTGAACTTTTTGATATTATCTTAATAAAAGAGATTAGTTACACCACTTATTACTCGAGAAAGTCCGGGCCGATTTTTATGATTTTGTGTTTTTGAATTTGTATTCGCCGGGAATAGGATATTAACTATTAAAAATATTAGAAAGCTAACGTTATTATTTTTACTTTTTCGTAGATATTTTCAAACATGCCATATAATACGTCAAAAAGCATATATTTATTTATTTATTTATTTTAAGGACAACAAACAAAGCATACACCTTAAATATTACAGGTTTTAACAATATATGGTGAAACATTCTACTATGGTGCTGCCTTACTTAAAGGCTGACACGACATGCACAACAATTATAATAATGTAGAAAGCACATTACATGAATAAATAAAATATTAAATTACAAAAGCTAAAATTTAGTCTATTTTGCTGAGACAAACTGGTATACATATAACTCTGAGGTGATACGAAGTTCCCAGGGTCCGCTAGTTAATTATAGATATTAATAGAACAATTTTTTATAGTTTCAGCCGGATAAAACCAAATTCGGATACGCAGAAAAGATGGATACATGCACTAACACGCGTTAGAAATGCCCTTCTAAAATCAACACCTGTATCCCAAGTCACTACGTCTATCCTTCTACAATGAGGTGAATTGAAAACCGTGTGTGCCTAAGTCGTTTTATAGGACAAAGTTAGTTCTAAACATGTCCATAGTACGATTATATACGAGGGGTGTTCAAAAAGTAGTGAGAATGAAGTAGTAATGGTGGGTACTTGAAAAAAGATTTTATTGTCACGGAAAGATTAGTTCTTTGTCATAATACCCTCAAATAATTAGCTTTCTATCTTGTCTGTGTCAGTTGAATTCATTATTTGTTTTTGACGTGTCGATAAGTCTCGCTAAAAATGGATAAAATTGAAATCCGTGCGGTGATAAAATACTTTTGCTTGAAAAATTTTACTACGGAACAAATATTTAAAGATTTACGTCAGACATTGGGGGAGTCTGCTCCTCCATATTCCACAGTGGCTCGGTGGTGTGCAGAGTTTAAACGTGGTAGAACATCGGTTAAAGATGACCCGCGCTCTGGCCGCCCTTCGACGTCAGTCACTCAGGAAATGGTCGAAAAAGTTGAAAAAATTGTTCAGGATGATCGCCGTGTAACAGTCCGTTTTATAGCTGAAGAGTTGAAGATTTCAATAGGTAGTGTGCATAGCATTTTGCAAGATCACTTAGGAATGAAAAAGGTATCCGCGCGTTGGGTCCCGAGAATGCTAACGGACGCACAAAAACAAACGCGACTCAACATTTCAAAGAGCTCATTGGAACTGTTTCAACGAGATCCTGATCTTTTTTTGTCCCGATTCATAACAATGGATGAAACATGGCTTCATCATTATGATCCAGAAACGAAACAACAATCAATGTCCTGGAAAAGACCGTTATCTCCCACGCCAAAGAAATTCAAGACTCAACCATCTGCCGGCAAGATCATGGGCTCAGTTTTTTGGGACAGCCAGGGGTTGGTAATTGAATTGAATACCTTGCTCATGGAGCCACTATCACAGGAAATGTCTACGCAGAACAAATAAAAAAAATTCGTCAGGAAATCCTTAAAAAGCGACGAGGAAAACTCTCGAAAAAAGTTTTGTTCCATCAGGACAACGCGCCGGCGCACAAGTCTGCAGTTGCCATGGCAGCAATCCAAGATGCTGGCTTTGAGATCCTCGATCATCCGCCAGATTCACCGGACTTAGCCCCTAGTGATTTCTACCTATTTCCGCGTTTGAAAGAACACTTGAGAGGCACAAAATTTGAAGATGACGAAGAAGTGAAGGCCGCCGTAAACGATTTTTTAAGTACTCAAGATGAAGATTTTTTTAAAAAGGGAATTTTGGCCCTAGAAAAAAGATTTGCTAAATGTATTGACCTAAAGGGTGACTACGTCGAAAAATAAAATTATATTAAATAAATTCATTTTCTAACATAGCTATTCTCATTACTTTTTGAACGCCCCTCGTACAAGCAAAGCCACTGATCACTGTCAATCATTTTAGCGTAGCTGTGAGCACACACCGTTAGTCTCTCACGAATCAGTGGCCAGAGAGAGGAGATAGCTGTTCCCTTGTCAATTTTTAGATCTAATATAGATAAATACGCAAATTGTTGGACACAGTACAGGGTAACATTTTGAATTCAGTGCACATAGTATTTGAAAAAGATTTGTTGTTATACTTACAAGTTTAGCATAAGATATGGGAGTAATCGTTACGGATATTGAAAAAAATATTAAGGTTTTATCTAATTACCTTCTGATATTGGCACAACGTTCTTGGAAGAGCAAGGTTCATGGTATAAACCCCAAAATAATTAATTATTGTGTTAGTGACCATAAAAGTTTCAATTCTCAGATATATCTCAGAGAGATACTGGCTGTATTCGTCTTTTTAGAATATGAATTAAGCGTGTCTAAGGATGCATTGATAAAACGTAAGTGCGTGAGTTTTAAACAGCTGGGTTGACAAGAGATTTGTCAAAACCCGAAGGCTACCCCTTGGGGCGCGGCTTCGCCACTTCGTCACGAGCCGCCCGGAATACTTTAATACTGAAGGGAATACTTTCTTTTTTATTTTTAAGTAGCTTCTCTTTGTTATTTATTGCACCGGCCAGGAGATAAGGTTATTTTTCACGCTATGAACACAGAAAATGTGTGTGAAAACGCAAGTTTAAAAAAAGTTACAACTGTTGTTTGTAAGAAGTAAATAAAGCTACTCGGGATGTTTAGGGCACTTCTAAGAGTCTTTTTATTACCAAGTCCTTGGAGTCTAAAGACAAATATCTTTGACTAGCTGTTTCCCGCGACTTCGTCCGGGTCAATTTCTGTTATTATGATCGCGATTATTTTTCCAACATTTTTAGCCTAAACCCTTCCTCGATAAATGGACTATCCAACACAAAAATATTTTTTCAACTCGAAAAAGTTCTTCCTGAGATTAGCGCGTTCAAACAAACAAACAAACTGTTCAGCTTTATTATATTTGTATAGATTTATTATACCTAAGACGTAAATTATTACAGTACCACCTTTACACAGCGATGGGCTGATCACATTTGTCTTACAACCGATAGATAAGGGAAAGACGAAGTTTTAAATGCGGTTTCGATATTTCCTAGCATGAACAGTTTAAAGCTAAATATATAGTTAAACAAAACAAAAAAGTTATTTCATCATACATTGTTCTGATTCATAATTATGTTAACCGCTCTGTGTTGTTAATATAATAGTATTGTATAATTATTCAAGGGTAAAATTATATTTAACTTTTCGACTCGAATGCACGAATCATGGGTCTGAACTTTTAAATAATTTAATATAGTACTTTTTAATCCTTTTTAGTTTTACCTTGATTTGTGTTAAAATGCCACATTAAAGTTTAAAAACCTTAATTTGATAAACACTTGTTCCTTTAATTTTGTAACAACGAAGGTGGTGGA
Organism: Anania crocealis; assembly: GCA_949315895.1. Classification (NCBI taxonomy): domain Eukaryota; kingdom Metazoa; phylum Arthropoda; class Insecta; order Lepidoptera; family Crambidae; genus Anania; species Anania crocealis. The sequence continues at coordinate 9,927,398 of OX438856.1, forward strand.
AACATCCAGCTCCGTGACAATAAAGAAAGTGGTTTTCTACATTGACCTATTTTAGAATCCAGCCTGGAAGCTCAGAGCTGGCATTACTCACCTTGAAAACCACTACTCGGCCACGGAGGTTGTTTTTATAACGTGCCGGTATTACACAACATGGAGCTTGGCTCACCATTGTGGAGAAAATGATGTAAGTTTTAAGCTATTGCGTAGCTTCTATCGCGGGCCTTTAGCGTGGAGACCGAATTCAGAAATTCCGTAACGAAAATAACCTAACCTAACACTCAGGGCGAGGCACGATCGAACAATTTTGAATTTCCGATATTTAACAGAATTTAGAAGAAAATAAGGATTTTGACAGTATGGTTGCCTATGGTAACCATTTCTGCCAAAATAACAGAAAAATTTAATTACAAAAGTCAAAATTAGAAAATACATAAAATTATAAAATTAAGCTATTGCATAGCTTCTATCGCGGGCCTTGAGCGTGGAGACCGAATCCAGAAATTCCGTAACGAAAATAACCGAACACCCCCCACTCCGACCGGCACAGCGGTGATACTTTTTAGTTTTATAATTGCATAAGTTGCAATGATATTACAAAGAAATAGATATGTTACTTCGCGGCTTAAGTTAAGAAGTATTTTTGAGTCAATTGTAACATGTCTCAATCAGTTTGCGTCAAACAAGCTTCAGAGCGAGTCACAGTGACAGATTAACAAAAATTTGAAAAATGCTTGTGTATTCCGATTTTGCACAAATTATTGTGCTAAAATGAATAAATCTCAAGGGATCACATATCACATGTAAAAAAAAAAAGTTTATAAAAATATTTGTTTTATACTACGTGTTTTTTAATTTTTAAGTTTCTTTGTAAGTGCTAAGACGACGACATAGATTAAAAATTCAGATGCGACAATTTAGGTATCAATATGACGAGTTAATCATACCATAGCACACATAGTGGTATTTATTTAAAAATAATTCTAATGAAATTCTTCATAATTGAATTTGGTACTTTGATAGTTTGAACCACAGAACATGGAAAAAGATTAAAACGGCTGTCATGCGCCAATTGTATGAGAACCGATGTTGCCGCTTGCGTCCCACTACTCGTAAACGAGTACAAAGAACGCTAACCAATCACAGTGCTCACGTTTCGGCAGAAGTAAGCTAGCTTCCTTTCTAGCTTTCCTTGTAATGAAGTTAGAAAAGAAGAGTGAATTGCAATAGTGCGAAAGCAACGAAGTGAATCAGACTGGATGTAATTGTGTAATATCTTTTTGTTACAATTGTACATAAATATTTCTGTTAAAAATTCTAACTTGTGTAACTCTCATAATTCGTATGTATGTATTATGTTACGTACTTACATAGTAAAAATATTTTTTCATATAACACAAATACAACCTGTTTTATTTCTCTCTATTTTCTACCTACTTTCATATATTTGTACTGTCTGATTTTGGTTACAATTCCTAATCTATGTAACTGTCATCGTGCAGCGCCGTGACGTTTTGCGAACGCAATTTAATATGAACATAACATATCTATTTCTTTGTAATATCATTGATAAGTTGATAAAAAATGCTATGCAATAGCTTTACCGCGGCAGTCTCGGAGTGCAACACGTTTTATTTTTAATTTTCACAACGTTCTATGTAGTGAGTATTAATATCCTTACACTTATAGCTAAAGCATTAGTAAAAAATAGTACTGCTGGAGTATTAAACTGATTTTTTAAGTTATATTTAAATTCGTTAGATTCTTTTTTGATTTACGATCACGTTATTAAATTGATTACCCAGACTGTCAACCCGACGAACCTAGAAGGGGAATTTTTAATCTTATAATAAAAATGCTTTTAATATCTAGAAAATATTTCTTATAATAATGTTCGCGAATAAATCTAGACTCAAAACTCACCGACCAGAACCACAATCTACGAGCAGAACTTTTTATTTTAAAGGCGGTAATGATCGAGATCCATTGGACTGAAAAATTAAAACTTGGTCAGCTTAAGAACCATCTTTTTTAATCGACTTTTGTAGTCAACGTAGTGTCTTGAGTAAAGATTTCTCTTTGAAAAAAAAAGTGATACTGTCGCCTTAACTGCATGTGTTTTTGCTTTTCACTAAGTTAAAGCAATACAAACGACTAGTTACCGATGTTATTTTCATAGAACAGTAATAGCACATCTATTCTATTCTAATTGTAGCCGTATTTTCGATTTAATTTAGATACATTTTCTCATCATCTTCCTTTTATGAGATAGAAACTTGAATTCAAAACAAACCAGTATTACCGTTTACGTAACTAAAAGCTTAAAGTATGTGTTAAAAAAATTTTCTTGAATTTAGAATTGGACTGTCTTCGATGAGGTTTGAGCCCATAATTTTAGTCGCAACGACACCAGCGGGACGAGAAAAGGTGGCGCCATTTCAATCGCAAAGCCAAGTGCCAAGCTTTTGAAACGTAGTAATGAAAAAAAAAGCTCGATTCTAATTGAAGAGGTGGGAGTGAAGTCATTTTTTTGCTTTTTGCCTTGTTCAGTAGCTCTCAGACATGTCAAAATTAAACGCGGATCAAAATTCGAGCGAAACAGTTTCAAGAGCGAACGAAAAACACGACAGCTCTTAATAGTGAATGGCGACCTGACGAGCGTTGAACCGTTGAACGTTGGGCATTGAAGTGTCCGACACAGGGAAAAATATTGTACAGGATTTTAGACAAGTTGATTAAAATACAGAACTGTTTTGGTATTTGAACGTTACATTTTCCGTTGATCAAATAAAATCTACTTCTCTTAATATCGGCCTTTTGCTAATTGGGCGACTGATTTTCAACTACCGCGACAATATGCTTTGAGCTGTAATCTAAAGGCTCCAAGTTGTGTTGATGGCTCGTGACGACTTTGCATGTGTTCTCGCCCGTTGCTGCTTAAGACCAGGGGGGAAATTTAGCCCCTGAAGCTGGGTGGCGCTCACTGCTTAAGCAAGCTTCAACTAGATGGCTCTTTTGGCTTTTAATTGTATGGGGCAATAAACCTGGGGCATTGACACGTAAATCTTACTAATGGCACCGAAGGAAACGGTGGCTTAGTGGGTTAGGTAAGATCTGTTGACAGAGATCAATCCTCACAATATAGCTCTATGACGCTCCCCCTGTTGTAAAGTACCTATGCGTAAGCGCTCGACCATCTCAAAAAAAAAGGTTTAAGGTTCTGATTCCTTCCACTAGTCGTTTTTTTTAATCCAAGGGCAATTTCGAGGTACAGTGGCCAAAACATTAGTCAAATTACGTCAAATTTCTCCTATTGTTATCATCATCCTCACCAGCCTATATAAGTAAAAACTCGGTTACTGGCTACCCTAAAATGCCATAAACGCCATGACTTGGAGATCGCAGTTTTGAGGAAGAGACACCTCTTACAACACCCATAGGAAAAGAACGCGTGGTACTATTACTTTATGTGACGGCACCATACGTCGCAGTAACTATTGGTAAAGTGAAGTAAATACTTCGAAATATTTTTCCTAAAGGTTATTATTTTATGCATGCAATGCTAACAGACCTAGACAGGACATTAAAAAATCAAAAAGGGTATCCAATAATATAACATTATCACTTCTCCATTAAATTGTATTATAATTATTTTAGAGATTTTATCGGGATACATGATCAATTATTTAAATGAACCGATGATTGGCTCAAATAACACTTAATTTTGCGGTCAGTTGTTTATCATCTTATTACGTTTTTACTGATAATATTACTTTTCTGAAGTACCAAAATGTTTTTTACGTTGCAAATCTGTTGGAAATTTTATGGAAGTGATTTTTACAAGTATTCTGGAATAAAATAAATGCATGTATTTAATATGTATATGACTACAGATAGATAATACTATGACATAATATGTAGGTATGTCAATTATATTGCAATAAGATAATCCTCCAGTTTTATGGTATTTTTTTTTTCTAACAAGATAATACGCCTTTTCTAAGTACTTCATTATAATTTAAAGCTTTAAATTTTAGAACAGTCAAATGAATCAGAATGGGAAATAAGGGAAATTTCATTTAGATGCTTAAAGGGATTACAAACAAATTAATATTTGTACTGAGCAGGAATTATAATAACGCCCTAATACCTATTATAAGCTAGTGAGGAAAAAAAGCCGCCAAGTTACAAAATATTTGCAAGAGTCCTTGAAATTGGAGCATACAAAACTCATCTGGATTACAAAAAAAAATCTACAACCAGCGCCATGTAGGTCAAACAAGTTGTAAGATTTTCTAATCAAATAAATTCTTTAAATTCATAAAAAACCTATGAACAACGTATTTAAGGCTGTATTGTGGATATTATTGTGCAGTTTAAATAAAACATTAATTTCCCTATTTCTAAAAATCTATCCTTACTTTGTTAACATTACTGGCTTTGCTTTAAAAGGAGGCCAATATATTTTTACACAACAGTACATCAAGCAAAACATTGGGGCATCTTATCCACTTGACGCAGGTGCTATTTTGCAAAAAAATGTATAGCCTGATCATATTAAAAACGGTTATCCTTTAATTTTCAAGTTAGCAACAGATGAAATAAAATGAAATAAAATTTATTGCTTTATTCATTTATCATATACTTAGTACCTACACAAAATACGTTGTACTCGAATTAAACACAAATAAAATTAGATCTGATTTACATTATTTAATCTAAAATACTAATCAGAGCTTTTAAACATAAAAAAACCTATGCATTACGCGATAATTCTTTTATAAATAAAAATGAATAAAACATATTTCAATGTTGGTAAAACGGAGTTGGACATATAGTAACAGCCTATAATCATCCCACAGCAGGGAAAAGGCCTCCATCATTGAATTCAAGTTACCACAGCAATGATTGGTGTACTGGCATAATCACCACGCTTGCCAAATTAGGGTTGGTGATCACAAACACAAGCAACGTTCGAAAATTCTAAACTTTTTGTTGCCCGACCCGGGATTCGAACCTGGATCGCGATCTTGGCCCGGTATTTAAACCACTGTGGCGTAATTAGACATGATGACACATAAATAAGTACTTTAATTGTGTAATGTCGTTCTTGAATTTTGGGATTTCAGTAAATCTACATTACAGTAAACCTGCACATAACAATCCCGATCGAATACGTCAGAAAACCGAAACCAGTATGGTATGATTGCGTTTAGTTATTGTTTTATCTTTTATGACTATTACCACAGATATGATAATACTACACATACACACTACACTACACATTACTTAATCCTGTTTGTTAATTGTCTGGATGATTAGCATTATTGAAAAAAAAACTAGGAAATAATATAACTTGGCAATGCACTGTTGTGCCTCGCACTTCAGGAGCGTTACCGCTATCGAAAATTGATATCTACGTATTATGCACATTTCATTACGTTTTTGTTTATCCCTTTAGAACAATATTTCGATTTTAATTGTTAACAAAAGATAATAAGTTCTTAACGTACAACTGGTTAGAAATATTGAGGATACTAAATCTATTAATGAATGTCATGACTCTTTAAGACTTTCGCTTATAAAATGGGACTTTAATCATTTACCGTCATCATCATCAACAGACTAAATCATTTCACCGCTGCCCTTGCATTTTTTTAAATACGATACGTTGCTGCGCTTGTGGCTGTGATTACGGATATCTCAGCCATCCACATCGCTTGCTTATTGCCATTTGTATGGTACGGGCTTTGTATGGTAGCTATGCGCCGTGCGGCGCTAGTGTCGATACGCGTTAAAAGAATACCGATATTTTTTTTTAAGCTATTGCATAGCTTCTATCGCGGGCCTTGAGCGTGGAGACCAAATCCAGAAATTCCGTAACGAAAATAACCTAACCTAACACTCTGGGCGAGGCACGATCGAAAAATTTTGAATTTCCGAAATTTAAAAGAATTTAGAAGAAAATAAGGATTTTGACAGTATGGTTGCCTATGGTAACCATATCTGCCAAAATAACAGAAAAAATTAATTATAAAATGTCAAAATTAGAAAATACAATAAATTATAAAATTAAGCTATTGCATAGCTTCTATCGCGGGCCTTGAGCGTGGAGACCGAATCCAGAAATTCCGTAACGAAAATAACCGAACACCCCCCACTCCGACCGGCACAGCGGTGATACTTTTTAGTTTTAGGTATAATTGCATAACTTGATAAAAAATGCTATGCAATAGCTTTACCGCGGCAGTCTCCGAGTGCCACACGTCTTTTTTTTTAAAGGACCTATGCTGTGGCAGATGGCCGTTACAGCTTCACCGGGCGGGTTTTAGGCGAGTGCGGAAGGCACTTAGCCCAAAAGCGGCCTGCTAGCGGGTACCTCGAGTGCGAGGCGAGTCCTGGGCTTCGCGTAGCGAATACCGATAGTGGGTTCATTGCTGCAATAGCAGCTGTAACCAAAGCAGTTGTGATATTCGCACTAAGGGAATTGCAATGCTGGACAGACATTTTCAAAAGGATGATTATGCAACAATTGCCACTCCTGGGTTGGCAATCGCAGTTTGGCTAATGATGAGTAAATATCGCTGCTGCCTACTTCTTCTAGCAGTATCATTATTGGTCGCCTCTACATTCGTACTACAGACAACGGCAGGTCAACCTACCCAAAAAGGTAAAGGTTGATTTTGAACATTGATTTAATTTACAACTTTAACTCCAACAAGTAGAGATCAATATCAATTTAGAAAATTTGACGTTTTGTGGTAGGTTGACGTGCTGTTGTCTGTACAAGAAGGGTTGGTGATTTTTTTGTAATTGCCATTTAATAACGCCCTGTTGGTCTAGTGGTTTCAATACCGGGCCAAGATCTCGGAGTCTCAGGTTCAAATCCCAGATCGGGCAACAAAAAAGTTTCGAATTTTCGAACGTTGCTCGGGTTTGTGATCACCAACCCGCATTTGGCAAGCGTGGTGATTATGCCAGTACACCCTTCATTGATGCGGTAACTTGAATTCAATGATGAAGGCCTTTTCCCTGCAGTGGAATGATTATAGGCTGTTATTTTACTTTTTTGACCGTTTAATGAATACGAAAAATTAATATTATCTAATCCAGTTTAAGCGTTACCTCTATGGGAAAAAGGATATTAAAATTACCGGCAATACTCGTACTTGAATAAGAATTTGTAAAATAACTGTCCTTGCTCTAAAACTGATTTTAGAAACCAACGAACAAAGTCGAGGTTCTCAATTTATCAAAAACGTATACAGGGTGTTAGGTAAAGGGTATAACAAGCCAACACTAGCCTATGTTAACATAATTATGCATATAAGTAGTAATGTCAAGTCAGAAGTTTGATATTATCAATATATTTTTCTTCATTTTTATAAAAATCAAAATTTTTAAATTCCTCGCAAAATATTTTTTTCAAAAATAGCCAAAAAATAACCAAAAATTACAAATCTGAAAAATACTCTGTATAAAAAAACATACCAACGAAAAGTATGAAATTGGCCACCAGTCAGCCAAATAAGAAATCACCGACAATCATCAGCAGTAACAAACATGACAAACACGCAGCTCATGACTTGACAAGATGTACGTCCATTCTTTTCGTATCATATTTTTAGCAAAATATCATTAACCCCTACTTAGAGTTTCCGAAATGTTCCTGTATAGGATAAAGCGTGTTGTCTGGGCATTATCTCACACAAGACGCCGTGAATAATGTAGCGTAAAAATAACGAGCCGCTACTGCAGACAGCTGTCTCTCTCGCTAATGGGCTTAGTCGATTAGTTATTCTGTTATTAATAACGTTATTTCGTTATTCATTGTACACTGTTATGTTGTTCACTAGCAGTTTTTTGTACATTCTTAAATATTTTTATTAGGTTAGCCTGTTTTGCGGTTGTATTTGATTTAAGCATCAGTAAAGTTTCGCACGCGACTTAAGACGCTGACTGCAGCCGATGACCTTGAGCAATGAACACGCCCACAAATTTATTCGTCTTTGAATTTCTTTGGAACGCGCCACAGCCATCACTGTCGATTCTCGTAGGAGTGACAGAGAAAAAGCGCATGGAATAGAAGGGCCCAAGTGCCAAACAACAAAATTCGTTGTGCAATTTAAAATTGCCATTTTATTAAAAATCTAAATCAGCCATTTGCTTAAGCAACATGTAATATACAATATAGCAAAATTTTATTATCATTGTTATACGGACTGCTGAGAAAAATGGTAATTTATGTATTTTCAGAGGCTACTTTGAGATTTTTTTCTATCGAGAAAAGTTTTTAGAATCGTGTTTTGGAAACAGCCACCTGGTCGAAAATATGATCAATTACAACTACATAGAATTTGGCAACAATACGAGCCATAGGCTTAAAGCAAAACCATCTTCATTGAGCTCAATTTGGCTCATGTCAGCGTCTTAATTTAATAAATTGAGAGCTCATTTATACCCCATACATTGTAGATTGTAAAATATTTGTATTTTTTTTCTTGCATGTTTGTGGCAATACCTTTGATGAAACTAAAAACCATTGACAAAACTACGCTGGCTTACAGCATTATATAAATCCTTAGACGCAAAAATGTCATAGTAGCTCAATTTGTAAGAGCAGTCGCCCGGTAACCGAAAAGTTGTGAATTTATGTATCAACTACAGTTGTATCCGTCGAATTGTATTTTAAACTAAATAACATTATAAATGCGAAAGTTTTTAGGGATATTCGTTAATCTAACCCGTCACAACGGCTAAACAAAACGCAGTGAAATTTAACACGCAGTAAAGCTAAAATAGGCTACTTTTTATCTAGGAAGAGTCACAAGACGGAATTTATTGGAAGACCGCATATCGTGACCTAGAGCGGACCGCAAAAATTGAAAACGCTCCTTTGAATAAGATGGAGATTTTGGATTAAATAATATTGAGAACAAAAAGGAAAGAACGTAAAATTCACGCCTGCGACGTATACGTATAGATAATCATTTTAGCAGAGCTCGGTATTCTGAGATATGATCGTACTTTCGTAGACCATAGATAATACGAATGCAGAAATTTTGAAGGCGCTCGAGCTTGCTTAGGAGATTTTCATTGACATCTAGGTAGCAACAGTCTACATAATCAAGAATGGGAAACAGAAGGGCTTGAACCAAAGCAATTTTAGTGGGTATTGGTAAGAAACTCCGTAGTCTATTAATGGACGCAGCCGTTGCAAACACTTTTCTGCTAACCTCCGCGATCTGTGTTGCCCAGGTAAGAGTACTATCTATGTAAACACCCAGATTTTTAACAACAGGGCTATAAGGAACCTGAACACCGTCAAATATGATAGGTGGTAAGGCACTCCAGTCAATTCGGGCATTTTGCCATGAGCTACCTATTATTTATTCTCTCATGAACACTAAGTATTTCGAAGTAAAATATAAATAAACAGAATTAATACTTTCATGTTTTTCCTTTTAAAATTTAGTACAAAGCGAGCACATAAGGAACAGAGTTAATGCGTTGAGCGTAATCTTTTGTTTTCGAACGACGAGCGCATATTCAAATTTTGAACGCGCTCATTCAATGCTCCCGAATTCAAAAGCTTAATTAAAAATGTGAATAAACATAGAATTCATCGGAATCGAGTTACCGAAGTAATTAATAATACCAGTTTTTTTTTATATTAATGTAGTAATGTGATGTTACAATGTAAAGCAAAGTTCATTGAATAGATTTTCTACAGAATTTAATTTTGATTCAACCGTCTTTGTTTGATGTTAATGTCAGTTGTGTAGTACTTTTTTATATTTTTACCAAACTATTTCAATTAAACATAAGAGTATTATTTTATGATGTTTAAAAATAAGTAAAATGGGATAGCTTGAAAAATTAAACTTATTTAACATGTTTTTTTTATTAGAAACTAGCTGTTGCCCGCGTCGCGATTATTTTTGCAACATTTTTTACTCATGCTTCGCTCCTTTTGGTCGCAGCGTGATGTTCTATAGCCTAAAATCTTCCTCGATAAATGGACTATCCAACACAAAAATAATTTTTCAATTCGGACCAGTACTTCCTGAGATTAGCGCGTTCAAACAAACAAACAAACAAACTCTCCAGCTTTATAATATTAGTATAGATTTATAAAATAGCTATTTTTAAAATCTTTTTTTGTTCATTGCACAACCGGCTAAGGCCGGAGACCATGCTGCCAATGTTTGTAAAAAGAAAAAAATATCCCAACTATCAACGAAAGGTCAAATATTTTTTCTTTTACTTTTTTGTGTTTATTTATATTCAATTGAATAAAATGTTAAAATCAAGATATTAAGATTTGAACTGCCTGTTTCGAGTAAAATATTATTCACGTAACATTATCTTTACCCAAGACAATATTGGTTAATGGAACTGCGCAGTCATTTCGGGGACAGACTGGTCTTAATTAACCCCAGTAATTACTTGACATTTACCTAATTTTAGGACGCTTTTGTACTGTATACACTCTAAATAATATTGAAACTTTTAATTGAATTCCAGCTTGACTGGGTAAATGAGTAGGAAGAAATAATGTCCTTTGTTTTGAGATTCTTCTTCAACCTTCCCAGTTTCTAACGTTAAAAACTTTGGACTTGTTTTTTTACTTAATGTTTTTAAATTAATTTATTTAATGTGTGATCTAGTGTTCCGCCCAGCTTTCTATTTTTAAATAGTAGGAAATTACATAATTCATAAAAATGTGATAAGTTATAAGCGTTCGTACTTTTTGTAACCGCGAAAAGAAAGCAGAGGTCCTCAATATGAAAAATTATTTCTATTAATTTGTTTTCAATGTTTTTCTATTTTTTTCTTAGAGATTGATAACCTATTTGTAGAAAAAAACACATTTTAGGTTAAAATAAATGTTACACAAAACAAAAATAAAATAATCGACACAACACTAAAAATAAGCCATCAGTTTAAAGTTGGCACTAACAGTCACAATTGACGAACTGAAAACTTTCTAATGAATTTACTTTATGAAATGAATCAAGATTTCCAACACCCATTAGGCGGTAGCAGCGTTCTAGAAGCGTGTAATTTTTAGCATCGTATAAATCAAAATTTTTCATACAACATAAAAACCAGACTTGGCTCGACGCATAAAAAATAAACGAAAGTCTAAAATATCGCGTGCGAGTTGCTAAATGACGGTCTACAAGTCCCATTTAATTACACGGTAGCCACATTTTGGTTAGGAGCCAAAACCGTTGCGCATGCCTACATGTTGTGCGCTTAGACATGGCAAAGATATCTGATATTAGAGACCCTGCTGATTCAGATGTCCTAGTTATCTTTGTTTGCCATAAATGTAGGTACACTGTGGGCGGCTTGCTCTTGACTACATACTTAACTCTACGGCTAAGAAGAAGCCTAAGATGGAGCGAACTTACCCAGAGGTACTGGTTCTCCCACACACCAGCGGAACATAGAAAAACTGTTTGTCGCTGGACTCCGGCAGAAGGGTGGTAGCAATCAGGCAGCGTCTTACGAAGCCAACCACCGCAGAGGGATCTGTTAGCCGTCATTATTGTTAGAAAACCAAAGATGCCGTTGCCCAGGGTGGACCAGTAGGAGGTAGATCCCACCACCCCAAAAATAAATTTTGTCGTTTAAGTACCGGACCAAGATCTCGGGGTCCTGAGTTCGATCCCCGGGTCGGGCACCAAGAGTTTCGATTTCTCGAACATTGCTCGGGTTTGTGATGACCAACTTGCATTAGGCAAGCGCGATGATTAGGCCTGTACCCATTATTGCTGTGGTACGAGTAGCTTGAATTCGAGATGGAGGCTTTTGCCCTGCAGTGGGACGATTATAGGCCGTTACTTTACTTTTTCTTCACAGTCAAGTATATTCATACTATAAAAGAATGCACCGTTTAAACCAAAAAATTAAAAAAAAAGAAAAGTCACAGCCTATAATAATCCCACTGCAGGGAAAAGGCCTCCATCATTGAATTCAAGTTACCACAGTTCATTTTAGTTACTACAGCAATGATGGGTGTACAGGCATAATCACCACGCTTGCCAAATGCGGGTTGGTGATCACAAACCCGAGCAACGTTCGAAAATTCGAAACTTTCTTTGTTGACGGACCCGGGATTCAAACCTGAGACCCCGAGATCTTGGTCCGCTTTTTTAACCACAAGACCAAAAGGTACTAAAAATACATTCTCACATCCTTTTTTATATTAATTATTTTTGTTGAAAGACATGGGTTAATGTCCTTTCATGTTATTTCTTCTGTAAAAAATCTAAATTCACGTATAGAGATTAAACTCATATACTGGATAATACTCTGTACGAGTATAAGAATGTATTGCAATCGCTTCGAAAAAGTATTATAAGCAGTTACAGGAACACATGTATTTAAAGTTTTCTGGCCCAATGCCTCGACGCTTTTGGCGTCAAACGCGCCATAAGTCTTACGCCTCGATATCTTATCTTTGAACGGCATTTTGAAAGGAAGTTGTCGAAACCTGCAAAATTTGGCAATGGTGGTATATTATGACTAAGATATTAAGTAAAACCATCGACTGTCAAACAATATCACCAAGATAATTTGCTACAAATATATTAACACTGAAGTCAGTGTCGAGGATAAGGATAAGTATTCTCGACAACAGTTTTACCATAACCGTTAAGAAAAGTGTTTAAAATTACCAAAAAATATTTCATTATTACTCATTTCGTATAACCTATACACAGCTTAATACAAAGTCACTTTAAATACTTACCGACATTGGTGCGAGTAAAATTGGAATTAAGGCAAAACACACAAAATTAAAATTAAATATTGATTATTTCTTTTACATAATTCTGTAACAGTTTTAGGCTGGGACCTACCTAGTAAGTATTGGTATACCTGTAGTAGGAAGCCCCGCTCTTCTTAACAATAGACATCATTTACTTAAAACTTAAGACAGAAGTAAATAGCTATTAATATAACTAGTTTCACACCTTATAATTTAATATTATACTTATATTATTTAAATCGCGCGATCGTGCGTGTGTATATGTGTGTGTTTGTGTGTGTTTTTGTGCGTGTGCGTGTGTGTATGTGTGTGTGTGTGTGTGTGTGCATGCATGCATGTTTAGATAGCGTGAGCAAATATGACTTACGTTGCGGTTACCTCTCTAGTCTTGTCAAAAGGTTCTCCGTCTCAAGGTATCCTAAGGTGGCTAGCGCTTTAATCACAGTTTTTTTACAGTCGTAATATTTCAGATTATAAATAGTAAATCGTATATGTAGTCTGCTATAGATTGTAGCAGATTGAGCATAGAATTGTCTTCTAGCAAATAAGGTTGCTTGTTGTTTGCTTTCTAAAGGCAGCATTTTAATCAAACGCAGAGAAACATCAATTTTAATTAATGGTTTACCCATCAAAATTGAATTGTTTTACATAAATAAAACAAAATGAAACTTCTTATTTTCATCGATTTACCGTACGGGTGCTGGATCCATTTTGTTGCTGTAACAGTACTCGGGGTCTGAGACATAGGTGAAGGTTTGGAAGGGCGCTGCTTTAAACGGGCGTCAGCGCCCTTCTACGGCCTAGGTCCAACTCTAACAAACGGCCTGCATCAGACGGTCAGATAGGAACTAATTTTACAAACTTTAAACGAAATTTAAGCTTATACACAGTGTTTAAAGTCTTTATTAAAAAGTCACACACAGCTGCACTCGCGGGCGCGTGCGAAACAGCTAGCGACGTTTCCACAAATGTCGCTTTCGCCATTCGTTAATTTTTTTTTCTTCGTCAAACCTATGCGTATAATTGCCTAAATATTTTAAAAGACCTATCCATAGATACCCCATAGGTATGTATGGATAGGTCTTTTAAAATGACATGGAGATTTCTAGAACCATTTTTTCCAAAAATCTAACATTTGAAAGATAGACTAAGCAAGTGAAAAGTTTAAAAAAAATAATAATATAGATCTTAATTAATACTTTTAACGAAAATTGGTTTGAACGAGATCAAACTGGTAGTTTTTGAGAAATAGCACATTTTTAACAACCGCAAATATAACTTTGAAAAACAAAGTGATTTTTGCAGTAAATAAAATATTGTGGTACTTTGGCTAAGTAAACCCCTAATTCAGTTAAAGTTGGTGCGGAATCCTCAGTGCGCGAGTCCGACTCACACTTGACCTTTATAAATATTATACGCGATAACGACCCGTTAGTAGACTTAGTAACAATATTATGTGTTCAAATCGCGAGAATTTAAAATCATTTATCTTCAAGGGACTTCACATTTAAGTATAATATAGTTTTATATTAACTCAATACTTCTATGCGTTCCCGAGATAAACTACGAATTCAAGCTAACGGACGGACAATAAACTGATTCTACAAGAGTTCCATTTTGTCTTTTTGAGGTACGAAACCCTAAAAAGTTAAGTTACAGAATCAAAGAACAAGAAGGTAAATAATTTTAGGTGACAAACTAAACGTTTGTTAAGTACTCAGTTTTTATAAAAAGCTTACAAAATTAAATAAAACTGTTCTTCCAAAATCTCTTGCAACGACTTTAAACGTGTTTAAGTAGTTGTAAATGCATTTAGGTATTCAAAGAAAGTCCGTAACAAAGTTACCTTTTCACCTCAAAACCTTGATCCTAAGCTTTCTTTTAGACTCAGAGAGAAGTTTTTGTCGGCTTACGTTTGAATCGGATGTAAGAAGTTTAAACGTGTTTAATAAAATATGTATGTACTTACACTTGACTATCAGACTAAGTCATTTAGGTAAATGTTATCTAATTGTTTGATAAATCTTATTTATAGCTACTGCTTTTACAATGTACAAAGTCTTAGCCGAGGCTCCATACAAAACTGATAGAACTCTACCTATTGACGTCATACAATTCTACGACCATAACATTTCGTAGCACACGCGTAGCCATAGCCGCTACAAAAAGCTCTTAGTCACGAGTATCAGCTGCGTATAAGAGCTACGTAGCTACGTAGTAAGTAGCTACGACGCTCACAAATTCCAGTTATATGAATTAAGCAAACTTTACATACTCATGAAACAAATGAAATATATAATATAAAAAAAGAATCGCTGAATTTGTTGCTAAAATCTCGAGGACAGCTAAATCGATTTCGCTTATATTTTTTTAGAATATTCCTTGAAATAAGAGGATGGTTCTTACGCAGAGTTTTTTTTTATGTGCCTGAAAAAGTCAAAAATCAACACTTTTCTATACTCTCACGCAAACATAATTTTTTTCAATCTCGCCTTGGAAATGGCATTTAAGACGTCAAATCAGTCAACTGCTGGTCACAGGCCTCTCTATGTGGTTACGTATCATTTCAACTAAACTTGTTATAACTAGTGTTTTTTCAAGTTTATATATTATACTGATTGTTATAACTATTTTCAAAATAACTACGGTCGATTTACATATGTTCATATCGCCTGTTGGACAACTCAACTACTGTTTAATTCACCTAATTTTGTTTTAACTAAAATCAATTAGACTAACGAACGATTTATATAATGGTTGTTTAAGCTATTGGCTGTTTCAACTAAGTACGAAATACCTAATGGACAACTTGCCTACGGTTGCTAAAACGGTTACAGTTTATTAATACTGCGTGGTGGGTACTTACAAAGTCTATCTATAACGTTACGTGTATGCATTTTGTGTTAAGCTGAGTACAAATTGATACAAAGCATGCAGCAGCAAGCAAGCGTGCAAGCAAGCATAAGGAGTTTCTCTTCTCCGGCTTTTAAATTACACTCTAGTATTGGGCAGACTAGTATCACGGCAAAGAACCACGGCGAATCGGGGACAACACAATTTGTTATCTAAATATTCTTTTTTATATACAAATATTGACTATAGATGAAGCAACAGTAAGTGAATCGTCAGTTCAGTCGACCTTATTTTCATTAATTGTAGTTGAATAAACCGTAGTTGAATGAATCATTAGGTGAGTAAAACGTAGGTGAGTAACCGTAGTTGATTGAAGTGATTGAACCATTAGGTGAGTAAACCGTAGGTGAATTAATCGTAGGTGAGTCGTCCGTTATGGATTTCGTCCATTAGTTATAACAAAAATATGTGAAACGATCTTTAGTCATATTAAACAGTAGTTCTTCCGACCGTAGTTGTATTGAAAATAGTTAGTCGAAATGATACGTAGCCGGAGGATTTTGCCATAATCGCCAGGTTAGGCAGGCTGATTGGCGACTTTTCTCTTCTCTCTCTCTCAGTACTCTTTAGTCGCTTTTTACGACACGTACAGAAAGAGAAGGGGTGGTGCTATTTTTAACGTACTGGCACCACACGACAGTAGTTTCATTTTCAAATACCTGAAACCGCCAAGCATTTCACAGGCCAAGCGTACATCATGACAAAATGTTTACAAGATTTATTTATATTGAAGTAAAATAACTGCCTCTAATCATCCCACTGCAAAGCAAAGATCTCCATTGAGTTCAAGTTACCACAGCAATGACGGGAACAGGCGTAGGTAATCACCATGCTTCCCCAGTACGGGTTGGTGATCACAACCCCGAGCAATTTTCAACAATACAAAAGACCCTTTTGTTGCCCGACCCGAGGATCGAACCTAGGATTCAAGGCCTCGACTCGGTACTTAAACCATGTATTGGTTTTATACGGACGGAGCGTTAAAAATATAAAATAATACGACTCTGTTCTTCAAGACATTCCAATTTCATCCTTTATTTTAAATGGTTTATAAACTTTTTATCACTAAACTATTTAAAATCTGGGTTTTGTATAATAATAATGAATTATTTAAAAGCTAATTTACATAGTCACGTCACGAATGCTTATTTATAATTTGATAAGTCCTTTTAGTCTAGACAATAAGGACCTTTGACCTTTTTTGCAATAGATAAAATAATATCAATAGAGGTTACTCAATTTAGTGGTAATTTGAAGTTCTAAGAAAGAGAAATAGTAGCAAGTAGTGGTAAAAGCATCTGTTACCACGGAATCAGAGACCTAAAATTATAATTATGCAGTAAAATAACCTTGTAAAGTAATAAATGTATTAACCTCCATAGAGTTTCGTCTTTGTTTAAAGTAACGGTCTATAATCATCCCACTGCAGGGAAAAGGCCTCCATCATCAAATTCAAGTTTCCATAGCAATGATTGTACAGGCATAATCACCACGTTTGCCAAATGCGGGTTCGTGATCACAAATCCGAGCAACTTTCGAAAATTCGAATTCGAATAGTCCGACCCGGGGATCGAAACCGGGACCACGAGATCTTACCCTGGTATTTAGACCAACGGTTTTAGACCAAACGATTAGAACAACGGGGCGTTCTTCTTTGTGAGGATAACATGAATTGCCAACTAAAGGACTTATTGGAAATAGCTTCCAATCAAAACGCAAATACCTACACAGATCTTTTATTATCGAAACCGAAATTTTGAACATACTTTTTTTTGTTTTGCAGAAAGACTATAGAGGGCGCTTTAATACTTTCCAATATTGTAACTGCTTCGGGAAAAGTTGAGATTTGTGCCGAGAATACCTTGCCTTTGTAACTAAATCATAATTTAGTATACGTTAAATTTTAAAAATATTCCTATGCCATTGCGGGATAGGATAATTAATAGTAATACTATGCTTTACTATCATTTAAACCATCATTAATAAGAAAGTAGCCCGTTTTCCAGTAACATTACTTTAACATACGATTTTAGTTTATTAAAAGGAAGTTCAATAGACTATTCGTTGGTTGAAAATGCAAATGCAACGTAGTAAAGAAACATAAATAAAAGTCCCTCATTTTCCCTCGGTAAAAACCAAACCTCCTTACTATAATAACCTAAGCATTTTATTTTATCTAGGGTAGCTCCAGTTATGAAAGTTGAAACAAAAGTCTCGAGTCGTGCAGATAATATTTTAAAACAAACACACTTAAACAGTCCGTTATATTTTCTCTTAAACCACACAAACACAATTCACGACATGTGTCTTAACAATTTACAGTGTGTAGCTAAGAAAATGACACTCGTTGGAGTATTACAAAGATGTAGCTATCTGGATATTATGTAAAAACATGAAACGACATTCTTATGATTTTTTATTTCTCTGAACCAGTCCACTGCTGGACAAAGGCTACAAATGGAGGATTTTGCTATATTATCCATTTTTGGGGATTAGCGATGCAGTATGGTCAATGATGATGGGAAGACGCTTCTGTTTTTGCCTAACTCCTTCTGGCAATTATTCTTTAGTTAGTCGCCGCTTACAGCACCCACAGGAAGAGAAGGGGTCAAAATATTGTAACATAATGGCATTTATTAAATAATGATCACTCAAAGGCAAGTATAGACTTAAGCATTTACTTGTAGTAGAGCAACGAGCCACTTTATTTTATATTATACTAGCTGTTCCCTGCCACGCTTCGCTGTGGCACATTGTGATTGAATGGTTTTTGTTTTCTATTGTTTTTTATGGTTTTTTTTTTTCGCGGTCGCAGTTAAATAGATAAAAACAATCCTTGATGCGAATGGATTCTGTTTGATAACCGCAAGCACTCAGCAAACGAAAACTTACCCCTAGAAAAGTGATGGTCACTGTTTGGTGGTCTAGCGCCGGTGTGATTCATCACAGCTTCTTACCAAACGGGGGAGCATTACTGCAGATGTGTACTGTAAAGAACTGAACACAATGATGTAGAAGCTGGCACATCTCCAACCAGCATTGGTCTAATACTCGTCTCCGTTGCTCCTGCACGACAACGCGCGACCTCATACTGCACAGCAAACGGTCTCCGAGTTGCAAGAACTGGGGTTGGAAGCTCTCCGTCATCCGCCCTACTCACCAGACCTTGCGCCTACAGACTACTACTTTTTTCAGAATTTGGACAACTTCTTGGCGGGAAAAAAATTTCAATACAAAATGCCTTTGAAGAATTTGTTGCCTCCCGTCCAGCTGATTTTTTTAAGAAGGGCATCAATAAACTGCCCCTGCGTTGTCAAAGATGCATTAATTGCATGGGTGATTACTTCGATTAATACAAATAAAAAATACATGAAAAAAATTAGTTTAAATTTTTTCATACAAAACGGCAATTTCATAGGTAAAGACCTAATATTTATTTACATTTACAATTTTTCACCTTTACTAGAATATAGTTGGAGCAGAGCTTTTATTTTGACCACTTAATTCTTACGATTTTAGTCCAATAGCATATGCAGACCTCCACGAGTTTGTCTTCCATTGTAAAAGTTAAATTGCGATCATCGTTTTTTTTTTTTACTTATAATATAAATTATTAAGATAAACGCAGCACACTCAACCTGTAGTCCAAAATTTCAACAAATATGAAAAGTAAGGTATAATTAAATATCACTGGTAACTGCACACTTACTGTAAGCATTCATGCGAACTTTAAGTTACAAGGAAATCCTTTGGAAACGGAGGTCTTACCTGAAATGTATTTGTAAGATGGGTACATTACAGTAGTTATGCACAAAAAAATACGATAGTGTGTATCTACTTTAAAATAGAATAACACATCCCAAATTCCTACTATGGTTGACGTAAGAGGTGACTAAAGAGTAATGCTATGGTAGGAAACGGATAGAATCGTCTTCTTTCTACCATTGCTTGCTTCTTCTCGGCAATAGCCCACATTTGTCTCGAAACAGTGGTAGGTTTGGATATTAGGCCGTGTAAAAGCAACTCCAGGGGCCTATTTGCAGAAATAAAACTGATTTTACTGATTTTAACTGATTGGCCGAACTTAGATCGACAATCGGCCTGCCGCGTAGCAATTATGGCTTCCATTCGGAGAATACTATATTCAGTAGCTATGGTCAGTTTCAGAATAATGACGACGATATTGAATGTTTTGCTTGTTTCAAAGTTATTGATAGTAATTAATATGGTTTTATTTATCGAAATCGTGCAAGTTCTGATATTGTAAATATACTGTAGTTCGTATGTCACAAATATTTCAACTATTTATTACGTTACTGTATTCGTTACGACCCTTATTTTCGCAAAGCACTTCTTTCGTGGAAATCATAAACAATTAAGGTACCACAAACATTCAGACCCAAAATAATTATATAAAAATAGCATTTTTACATTATTCGGGAATCAAACCCGGCACGGGACTTCGAAGATTGTTGAAATAATAAACAGCAACTTATTTAAATAGAAACAGGATAAAAAAAGTTTCAAATTCTATCAGTGACCTTTTTCGCAACTCCAAAAAACTCCTTCAGTCTGTAGTCTTAAAGCAATTTGTTTCTTAATTAACAAAGTTGTAGTACTTCCAGCCGGGACAAACATCTTCGATAAGGGTGCTTGCACACCCAAGTCACGTAACTCAACCTATTTGAACCACTACAAAGTATCTGTGTATAGAGCTCAGTTCTCGAAGCATCTTCAAGGGTTTATATGGGCTTATAGGATCAGTGCACTCACTGCTTTCATCCAGCAAAAGACATTTTCAATAATGTTCTTTCTATTTTCTCCAGTAACACTCAAGCTATGAACTGACGTTACAGCTCATAATTTTAGTCTTTGATGATGTCTCTTCTAAATGTCTTTAAATTAGGTTTTTTAAGTTATTATAAGTTTGGTTTTCTAAGTCACTTTTTACATGTTCATTAGTTATAATGTCACTTTTTAATATAATTGGGCAGAAAAAAGGGTTGACAAGCTACATATACTATTGACATAACTTGAAACAAAGCAGAAGATAAAATATTAAAAAACTCTTGATTCGGTTAGCAAATAAATTGCCGACACTGGTTCATCGAACTAGCTCATAATTTAAGGGAATTTCGCGATTGTCGTCTGTTTTATTACGTTTGATATAAAATTAATTGAACTTAAATTTGCTTTGGAGTTTCTTAAGTAGTTTTAAAACTATGCATTTTTTTTCAAATGTTAGTTATGAAAATCTTAGTATTGTTGGCCTATGTTACAATGGCTTAATCACAATAAAATGTATTCTAACTTAAACCATTTGCCTAACATCCTTTCCATTTTAGAATAAAATTATTGAAAATTAACTCCAACAAATTTCACAACAGACCCTAACGAGTTCATAGTAACCTTCATCCAATTAGTTACACAAATGAAGCCAATTTAGTGCCAGATTCAATAAGCCACTGAATTTAGAAATGGCTGAAACACTCGTTTTGTCATTTAATCGTACAATACTGAATAAATATGGCCGATTTAGGTCAACGTTGCCATTGAAAATGCGGGAAATTGTCCCCGTCGAAAGCCTTCGCTGATTCATTGGGGAATTGTTTTACATTGTTGGTATAAATAGGTACATAATAAGGATGATATAAAAATATTTGTTTCGTTCAAACTTCAATTTAGGCAAAATGAAAATGCGGCGTCCTTAGTTTTATCCAATATAATAACGTCTTCAGAATGCTGTTGAGGCTGCCGCGTTTTTGTAGTGCATCAGGGATGTTTGCTTGTCACTATGTGGATGGCTTCCAGGCTATCATTCGCAAGAAGACAACATCCTTGATAAACAGATTGCGTGCCAGTAGCAACAGCATTCTCAAGACCTTAGCTGATAGGTACACATCACCTATCTGGAAGTGTATGGTGCGTAGGGTGATTTAATTTTATGAATTATGATATGTAGGTAATTGAATTGGATTTTATTTACTTTCGTTTATTTTAATTAATTTCATTTCATTTAATTTGGTTTAGTTGTTAACATCAATCGAAAATTTATTGCTGAATAATAATAATATTAATGTTTAATCTAATTCAATCGAATATAATTATAAAATAATAATAATAATGATGATTACACGATAACGATTACTAACATTAGCATTTAAAGTGTTTTGAATACTAACCACAATATGAACTGTAAAGCTGTTCGAAATAAAGACTTTTATTTATTTATATTTATTTATTAGTGCGAGTGTTACTTCATGCAACTTAACGAACGCGTTAACGTTAATTTATCTAGCACTGATGTAGCGTCATCTAACGTCAACTTTGCCAAACCATTCAAATCCTAATTGCCTTAGTGAGGAGACCCCACGGCAATGGAAAACATTATTTTGTGTTTTTAATTTATTCCACCAACTTAATAGTTGAAAAAAAGTCTTTGTGAAATACGAGTACGTTCAGTGTCGTACAAATTCAAGTTTTCGTAATCAATGTAAAATTACCTAATAAACAAAAAAATATCCTGCAGAATTTTTGTTAAATGGGTATTTTTTAAATGGTTATCATTAAATAATTTAATTTTAAATCAGTATTGCGGTGTAATGATCGATACTGGCATAATCACCACGCTCGCCAAATAGACGTGATCACAAACCCGAGCAATGTTCGAAAATTCGAAACTTGTTGTTGCCTGACCCGGGGATTGAACCCGGGATCTTGATTTTTTGGCCCGGTATTTAAACCACTAGACAAACGGGGTGCTGACAGAGCGAATTCAATGGTGGAGGCCTTTTCCCTGCAGTGGGATGATTATAGGCTGTTACTTTTTTTTTTTGTATTGCCGTGATAGATTTCTTGAGTTAAAAGTGAGATATTTTATTACAACGGTAATCAAATATTATGGTTTATTGTTATTACTTTCAATTCTGTGTAATCTAGAGATCCATATAAAACGCCGTTTTCAAAATCGCAGTATGTCAACCACACATACGCTCATATTGCTGTTTTTAACTTCCAATACAGTCTCAGTATATTCCTTCCCCCAAATGCAACGAAAATTCTATTGCATTAAACTACAAAGGTGGCAGATAATCGTCGTTACTCAGCCGTCTCTTGTTAAGATACTGTTACGTTTCGCCACTTTTCTGTATAGAAAATGGCACGATTCCAAACCGACGCCAAGGAGAGATAATGCCCCGGAATTATGCAAAAGGCTCACGTATTCCTGGCTAAGCATAGAAGGCCTTGCACAGTACTGGACATATTTTAAAAAGGTGTCACCTTTTTTCTAAGCTCACCCGGGTATGGACCAAAATGCTTTGAGTACGCGTGATATTTTTACGTGTTTTATTCTGCTCTAAATATATGGTTTTATAGCATTAGTAGTTAGTTTTTTGTAGTCGGTAGACGTTTTAAGAATGTTTTTAGTGTTGTGAAATGTTGGTTATAAACTAATTTAGTTAGAAAAAATACTCCAGCTAGATGCTAGAATAACTATCACTACTTTGTAAGTCGCTGTCACTCTTCAGTGTCGATCTTTTTAGTTAAGATTTGAATGTTGACAGAGACAAAAAGCGGCAGACAGGCAGAAAAGCCAAAATGGCTGTATGGATACGTTCAAGGCCGTAATAAGACTTGTAATAATAAAAAATACCCCAAAAACTGACGAACCTCTTTTTAATTTAATCATCTTAATTAGACCTTTTAATTAGATGTCTGGCGTGGCGAAAAGTGCGTAGGTAGGATACGTTTCCGGAGGTTTATGTCCAGTAAATCTTTAAGTACGTCATGTACTAATTTAGACTGATGATGATGAGGATTCCATAAGCTTTGATTTCACTGCAGAGCAAAGGCTTTGAATCAAGTTAACACAGCAATGATGGGTAAAAAAAACATGATTACCTGACTGGCCTAATTCAGGTTGGTATCACAAACACGAGCAAAGTTTGAATAATAAAAACTCTTATTGCCCGACCCGGGGATCGATTCCAGGACCTCGAGGAGTAGGCCCGGTACTTAAACCACTAGACCAATAGGGCAGTAGTTTTGATGTTTCAAATTAGTATTAGTTATGCGCCATAAGCTAATTATCGTTAGTTATTTTTGATTCAATTTACTTACTTTATGCTTTTTGCCAAATAAAATTTTGATAATTCGACTGAGACGAGATAAAATATCTAAATCGATGAATGACGAAAATTATTTTACGTTGCAATCATATACCTACTTTAAACAAGAATCTAGATACCATCAGTGACAGAAAGTGTCCACATCAAAGTGTCATTAGTTGCATGCAGCAGTCAAATAAACAAGTACCTAAGGTTGAATGGGATTGAATTTGCATTGTGGTAGGCATATGATATGTAATATTAGAGTTGCTTTTAAATATTTGAACTTGGACCCTTTGAAGGGGTTCCTTTTTGGTTTTCTAAAATTAAAATGATTCGATTTTTACAACATCGAACACGGTGTGCTGATTATTCAGTTGTGCTATATTTTATTCACGCGATACTTCATTGGGGCGATGTATTGTTTGTGCGACAAACCCTACAGTGATTGCTCAGTATTTCGGTAATATAAAAAATGGATACTATAAAGGCTCGAAACGCCTACTTTCGTCTTTAACATTTAATTCATAACACTTTTTTTATTTAAGAGTGACATTTTCATATGGATCAACATATCTTGTTATTATATTTTATCTGAGGTTATAGAACATAAAATTAAAGATTAAAACGCATGTCAAATAAAATAGAATCCGTTTTAGTACTTTAAAGGAATTTAACATTAGTCGGAACGCAATTACGTTATAATGAAGAATTTTCATTTTTGCTATAGATGATATGAATCTGTAAATATTTGAGTTGTATATAAGAAGCTTTTATTATATGTCACACTTACCTTAACTATTTGCTTGACTTTTTAAGAGTTCAGCAGGGTTTGTTAGTAAACAAGCCACCCCTATAGTTCCGCCAATATGTATGTTTGTCTGTCTGTCTCTCTGTGGTTAAGCTCAGGAAATCTTTGAATTTTTTGGTACGGAATCTATTGATGCCATGTGGGAATTGGCATAACCAATACTAAATCACAGTTACTCAATTTAGACCATCTATGTGGTGAGTCTGTATAAGTCTCATTCTGGTAGTACAAAAGTAAGTTTAATCTAACTTAGAAATATTATTTTAAAAAAAATTACCATCACGCAATTTTCAATTGTTATTTACTATCGCCTATTAAACTAAATGAGCACACCGTTTTACTGATTAAAAAGGATCAAAATGTTATGGGTTCGATATTTGACTTAAATAAGATACACGCTCGACCAAATCATTGCATTTAAAAACGGGAACAGACCACAGTGCGCAACCACAAATATTATGAATGTAATTATACAAAGCCTTCACAAAATCATACAATTTCGACTTAATAACAGCTAATGAATTGTCATCATTTACATCAACACAGCCGGTATTAAAAACCAAATCCGAAACAATAAAGCACTCTCATATTATAATGATCCTTATTGTTCCTTCATAAAGTCGTTTACTCAGCCACTGCTACAAAAAAGTGTCACTATGTAAATTTCCATAATGACTTTCAAGCTTACAATGTGCTATAAGACTCAAATATTGTACCCAGAGGCACAGATCACTTAGACTAGGAGCCACTGCACCTAAGTGATCTCTATAGTATATCCAAATAACCTATCTTTAAGAACTATGTATTAAAAGCCCCTTAGCTGATTAAGTTTATGGTATTCCAGCAAAGTAACTTGTGTCAAAATATTATTTTTGCACTTCTTGCTACTTTTTTTTTAACACCATAGGAAAAAATATGAGTTTAAATACTACGTGAAGTAATAAAACTATTTTATTTCTAGTTGATTCAGAACTTCTCAGTTTTAACTAATGTTTTACTTATTAAATAAAGCAATTTAGGCATAATTTGTAACTATTGCATAACAAAAAAATATAATTTTACTAATGTGAAAAAAAAAAACATTTACAGTCAGTGACGGAAATCAGACTTTCAATTTTACCTGCAGTTTTTCAACACACGCAATTTTGGAAATGTGTGACTATTGGTGGTTTCTTTTCACTTATTTGGTGTGTGCGTACCTATTAAATAATTTTAAATTAATAAAAAAAACAATCAAAAGCCCTCATGAAATGAACGGTCACAAAACATTAGGTAGCTCCATAAGTTAGTATAATCCTTAATTGCATTAGCTTTAAGTCATTTGTTGTGTAACTTTAAATAATGATAGTATACCACATTACATTACCTGTTTACTTCAACTTACACCGTGTGAAGGGCCATTTTTGGATGAAACTACCTATTAACTTTTTATTTAATCAATGTGTCTATGATACTAGCGTATCTACATCTACAGTCTATTCATCTCTTCTTATTGTAAGCAAAGTTTAATACGCTCCTAATGTTCGCATGACAAGCAAAAATTCTATTCGCCATAGTTTTCCTTCTACCATGACAAGCTTAATGCTACGAACAATATTCATTAACTGAAAACGTTTTTGTGATAAAAATTTTATGAGAAAATCTGAAGTGAAAACAGAATTGTATGTAAATTCTTCTTAAAGGCGACGGCTTTATGAAGTATTCACGAGTCGTAGATCGTAAAAAAATCGTTATATTGTGGTTAAGTTAACATTGAGATTTTGTTCCTATACCTATAAGAATGTTAGTTATCTTTGTATGTTTTGAATGTTACCCTATTACAGAAATCAAAATTATGATATACTTTGATTATTAATTTGAGTTCTTAAAAAACTTTTTATAATATTTAGTCTTAATAACACAATTCAAGGATCTAAAATGTATTATTGAGACGGATTTAGAGTTTTTTAAAGTTAGTTGTGAAAAAAAATCCTAAGTTACTACTTCGTAAATATTTTAGTAAGCTCTCATTTTGGTCTCGTCGAAAACCATAATCATCCACTTGTTATCTGCATCTGCAATTCTCAGTTAGAAGCTCAACAACCTTAAATTGTTAATTGGTACTTTTGGCAGTCTCTTTGTTTTTATGAATATATTCATAATAATTCAATGGATGCCAGAAACAGTACCGCAAACAGTGGTAGTTTTTTTACTATCCCATTTCATATTCTTCAGGTGATATTTTTCACAAATTTAGTAATGTAAACTGCCCGAGAATGCAACAGCAGTATATATTATCTCATGTTTCCCTTTTCATCATTAAATTCTTGTTTACAGGAATAATTTTGACTTAGGCAAGAATACAATTTTGTTTTTTATTTTCTACCAATAATAAACAGTGCGGTTTCCTTCTCTCTAAAATGCAATTGCCAACCCGCCTCCAATGAGTGATGATTATGGCTTTAGGGCCTTGTGCACAGCTGTGGGCAGATGATTATGATTACGATTCTTATAGTTTGATAATCTCATACACCAATTTACCTAAGCGATGGATTTATTTAGCAAACTAATATTAAACCATAAAGCCAGAACAATCATCGAAATCAGACGCAAGAAACGAGTCAAACCTTCTCTCCTACATTTAATAGAAGATAGTATCAACACATCTTGGATTTTCGTACAAGATAATCTAAAAACAAGCATTACGTAGCATGTTACGTCCAAATTACACTTCGTATTTGAAATTCATCCAACTATTCTCCGCTCAAATATCGAGCCAATATCTGGCAAGAGTTACCTAGACCACATACCATAAAGAACAGTAAATAAATGTATTAACGCTAACTTATAAACTTCAATTTATGAAAATTGTAACAAGTCTGTACTATTTAGGTATAGTATTTATTTCCAGCATCGCTTGCATTAAAATTTTACAATCATATTATTGTATACTAGCTGTTGCCCGCGACTTCGTCCGCGTCTATTTCTGTTATTAGACCGCGATTATTTTTGCAACATGTTTTCACTAATGCTTCGCTCTTTTGGTCGCAGCGTGATGTAAGCCTAAAGCCTTCCTCGATACATGGACTTGTACTTCCTGAGATTAGCGCGTTCAAACAAACAAACAAAAAAACTCTTCAGCTTTATAATATTAGGTAATATAGATGAAATTCTTTCAACTATCTTCTACTTTAAGACCAAGCAAATACCTACCTGACATGATTTACCCAGGTCACATACTAAAAAGAACATTAATTTACTGTTTTATTTAAGAATATCATTTAAAAAAATAGTAGTATGCAAAACTAGTAGAAAATATCTATTATGTCATTGATATAGCTGGAAAAGTATTACCACAGGTATTACACAATTTAATAAGTACTTGCATACGAGTACTAATCAAATGCTTAACCAGGCTGATCTGTCTGCTCTTGCCACTCTACAGACTTAGAAACATGTCCTAACGCAGCTTAGTTTAACATTACAAAGTTAAATTTTAGGAAATACTTTCCAAAACGAACAGTTTTATGATAATCCCCGGTCAATTACAAAATCTGGCCAGTTTTAAAACGACTCACTTCCAAAATGATTTGTCTTCTCGACGGGCAATGAAAATTGGTTGCAGTAAATCAAATCTTAGGTAGACAGGACGAAATGAAAGCGACTTCTATTATTAAAGTTGAATTTTAATATTTTTGGTTTCGTTACAAATGGAGCTTTCACAATTTTTCATTTATAATGCTAGTAGTAGTTTTATACCTTCCCAACTAGGTACTAGGGTGGCATTTTAGTCAAAGCAGAACATACAATTGAAACAGAAGAATTCGTAGTAGAACTTCATATATTTTGTTTTTCTTTCCAATACAGAGTTGAGTTGCGTTTGAATAAATCGCGGCTTTTTTCTAATCTTTCAAAAGGCGCAAGAGAGTGTTTAAGACTAGATGTAAATGAGTAAATATGTATTTTTTGCTAAACATGGTATAGTTTAATTCATTGTTTAGATTAAAAAAACTTTTGGAGTTTTGCTTAAAATTAAGGTATTAAAAATTACAATATATCTGAGAGTTGATTTTGATTTTATTTGTATTTGTGTTATGTGGGATCCTGTTATTTATTTTTCTTATACATATTATTGTAAATGTTTAGTAACCATATAAGATTCCCAAATAACGAAGTCATTCTTTAAAAAAAAAATTGTTATTGAAATATTTTTTATTTACGATCTTCGTTAAACTTTCATCATCACCAGTTAAAAATACAATGTGTGAGATTTTTAACGATAGGCTACGTTAGGTTAATTATTAATAGTAATCCATTTATTTATAAACTACTAAAGTTCAAAATGTAACAGTGAAACATACACGATTTGTTTGTATTAACAATAATATTTAGGTAAATTACCAGCGCTTGTTTGACCAGATTGTGAAATCATGTATCATCAGTATAATAGGTATTAGGTATTTGAACTATGTTATTATGCAAAATTTACTGAATAACGGGAATAGATATTTAATTCAATTAATCTGAAACGTGCCACGGAATATTAACAATAACATGAACATTTCCAGCAATACATATTCAGACATACTCACAACTCTATATATTTTAAATACAAAATTAAATAGTAAATTGTTACTACTAAAAATTTATTAGCCTACTGTGACAATCTCTTTCCTCTCTTTTTCTTTCCCTCGCAACGATTGGTACCAAGCTAACCATTTTCAACAGCTTCCTACAATCTCTTCTAGATTGTTATCCACCTAGTGGGAAATCAACCTAAAGATTGTGGTACAGCGTGTGGTTGTTATTCCGAAACCTTTCCGATGCAACGGCTACCAGTTTTCTTGCTATGTATCCCAAGTTGCTATGTATTCCAAGTTAACTGTCCAAAATCAAATAAAAATTAAACAAACAATTGCAATGAACGAGAACCATTTCTTTGTTGGACTATAAACCCGTTTATTGACCGAATCTGAGAAATCAATAACTTTATTTTGCACAGACAGGCATCTTAATGTGCAAGTTTACAACAAAAATATGAAAATAATACCTTCACCGACTTACTTACTTTCTATGGTGCACTTAAAGAAATAAGAAACGACTTAAGGAATAAAAACGACAAAAGATGTCTCTTTTGCAACTGCGCCAGTGATCAAATCTGCAATCGCCACCCCGCCTGTCAAACATTTTATTTGTCATTTCGAGAAAATCCCCCTTATGTTCAAACAATTATGTGTGAACATACGGAGGATTTTCTCGAAATTGCTATCGATTTTGGCGTTGGTCTAGTGGTTTAAATATCGGACCAAGATCACGCGGTCGGGCAACAAAAAGTTTCGTATTTTTGAACATTGCTCGGGTTTGTGATCAGCAACCCGCATTTGGCAAGCGTGGTGATTATGCCAGTACCCATCACTGCTGTAGTTACTTGCATTCAATGATGGAGGCCTTTTCCCTGCAGTAGGATAATTTTTACTTTACTACTATCGATTTCGGCAAATTACTCATTTTCTAGAGTCCTGTGTCCAGCAGAGATGAGAGAGATGAGATGAGACCTGATCCATGATGTCGAAAAGAATCAACTTTGCGTAAACCCCAAAAATATAATATTACAAAATGAGTTTAATGCTTTTTCAAATTCATAAAGCCATCATTCCTTATATCAGCCCATTACCATCTTTCTCAAACTTGGATCCTTGTACATTGTATACCGTCAAATCACTTATTAAATATCAAATATTCCTGATGTAGTTTCAGTTTTAAATAATAATAATAATAATATTTCAGACATGCCTCACTGGACCACACAGAGCCATCTAGCCCCAAATTAAGCTACTATTAAGTACCCTGTCTGTATGGGTTACTAGACAACCGATAAACTTACTTATATACTTTTTTTTGTAAATACATACTTATAATACATAGAAAACACCCAGACCAGTACAAACAGACATGTTCATGCACACAAATATTTGTACTGTGCGGGGATCGAACCCACGACCCATGGCTCAGAAGCAGCGATTGCTACCGCTGATCCAAATGGTCGTTATATATCCAACGCATCAGGATCAATATCGGTTTCAAACTTATATCCATACTATTGCATGACGACATAATTTGGCTGCGTTAAAGTTGCCATTGACATAAAAGCAAAGTCAATCATTAAGGGGACTATAGAGCTATGTGGTGACCTCAAGTGATTAAATTTGATTATTTTTAATCAAAATTAATTCTCAAAAAACTAAAACAGAATTAATTTAGCAAATTACATCTAGTTTTTATTGAATCACAGTACACTTTTCATTTTTCAACTTAAGATGAGCACAGATAAGTGTCATTTTTTTATCGGACTGCGCATATAGTTCTTCTTCAAATTAAAATCGTTATTTTTTCAAATTAAAATATGCAATTTCAATCGTTTTAATTTATATCCGTTATCCTCGAAGGTTGAACGCCAACGGCATGGAGTAGAGATGCTGTTGCTCTTGAAATTGAAATTGAAATGTATTTATTTGCGTATGAAAAGGGTAAAGTTCAGCTTTTTCAACGTTATACTGATAGCATGCAAAATATTTTAAACAAAGTAATCATAATTCAAAACAGGTGACTTTCTTCGTAACGGGTGACAAGACACTTTTAAAGAACAATCGACCGAGCCCTATATATAAGTTGTTAGCAAGAGTTATCACGTATTGTCTCGTTTCCAGGTTTGATGACTTCCAACCTATGTAGCAAGCCGGTTTCCAAATCTTGACAAAGGTTGAAGCTAAAATAAGTAAAAAAATTAAAATCAGTTAAAAATCAGTCCAGTCATTAAAAAGCACCATAGACTACATAAATACGCTGCGCTAAGTTATACAGAAGACCGAGAAGTAGACCAGCCATTTTGTTTGGCGTTTGTGGTATATAATATGAGTAAGCTTTGATTCAATTGAGTTATGAGCGGTGCTGCAGTTTCAAATAGGTTTTCTTAGATCTTATGCAATGAATATCATATTGTATGAAAATAAATTTATCAAGTTGATCACAAATATTTTATTGTATTTGCATTTTCAAATATTTAAACACATAAATGTCTAGATTTCAAATGTCATAACATGTTTGTTCCCTTGTTGTTTTGTAGGGACTATCTTAAGATTATTTTATCAAACCAATAAACGCCGTGTTTTGGTTGCAAATAATGTCTCTTCTTAATCAATTTCAGCTGAAATCAATATAAACTTGTAGTTGTATAAGGCTGACTAAATTATGCCCTAACGAGACAAAGGGAAAGGATTTTGTGAATACATTTGAATAGTTAACTATATAGATGGTCGCATATTTATATGACTGTCGCGGGGTATCTCAAAAGGAAATTTTAGGAGTTACAACGAGTAGAATTTAAAACAATATTTAAGGAAAAAAAAACACATCCAACTAAAAAAAACGTATACTGGGATAATTTGTTTTATTTTACATTTTTTTGTGGTGTATTAAAGTTATATGAAATGTAATTTTCAAATTTGTGTAAGAACCAACTTTATGACCATGTTTAAAGTTTCAATATCTGCCTTTGTATATTACAAAGATCCTTTTAAAATAAAACAATAACTAGGTATATAAAAGCGATAGCATTACACGGTTTGAAAATGCTTGTCCGGTAAACATGGTATCATTTGGCCATCTCCCGACATTATTTGGCAGGACATCTTGGCCAGCACGCCGTACTGCCTTTTTATTTTCTACATTTAGCAGAAAATTGAGACATACACTCAGATATATTCGGCACAAAACTACTCATGACAAAAGATCAGGGCCCCAATTCACATTTATTATGGTAGTAATGTCAAAATATACGATTGCGATGCAATTGCGATTCTATTGAGCCATTTGTAAACTAGCGGAATTGGGGCCCTGATGTGCGGTAAAATGATGATCTTTAAAAAACAATGTTCTTAAGTATATTGTGTAGGAATGGCGTTTGCCGTAAAAGAAAAAATACTTTTCGATAGTTCTTCTCATTTTTTTCACCCTTTTATTTTTTTATGCAAGCGTTAATTTTACTGTCTCCGTTCTGTGTTCAGTAAGAAACCGATTAATGTGTGCTTTATAATATGGTAAACAAACGACATTTTATGTCGTGTTACCGTTCAAACTACACAGAATTACGGTAAAAATAATAAGGTTATAGGGAAAAGTTTGCTCACATTTTATATGAGAATTCAAAACATTTTTTAATAAAGTTTGTTTATATTAAACTTAAGTATGAAGGTGTCTTTTTGTAACTTTTTGCCATCTTTTAGGTAAGTACACTATCCCATTGCTATAGAATTGTTTGGGCTTCTGATAAAAAAACCGCGACAAGTGATTTTGCCAGTCTTCTCATGATGTCAACCTGACACTACCTAAATAATAATTTTGAAGATACAAAAACAGATGAAAATCTGAAGGTCAAGATTATACGTCGTATGCATTAACACCTTCTAGCCAAACTCGCATAATTTTTGCTGAGTGGCTAAATATCTGTAAGGTTCTTTCCTTCAGTTGATTCATTCCGGCCGCTTTCTCCAACTTCTTGCTGTAATTTCATCAGTTGTTCGTAGTAGAGTTTAAAATCGATGGTATTGCCTCGCGATAACAGCTCTTAATGAATAATGTCAAACCAACCAAAGCGACGTGCATCTTCGATATCAAAATTTTCGGATTGTAAAGACTTAAACCAAATTTGTGCTATTCTCATAGACACTGCTCTAGGTTCATAAACATCACAATTTTTTTTACGGCTTGCGTTGAATTTTTACCTTTTTTGTAGTAAAATTTTAAAAAGTATAGAATTTCTTCATAGGATTCATCTTGATACAAAGAAAATCAAATGAAAATCTCACATTTTTCTAATTTAAAATTTGGAATTATATTCCTCAAAATTTGAACTTCTTAATGACACCAAAACCGATACAAATGGTACCTACAGGCTAAGAAATTTCATTACGAGTTCATACATACTATGCGAAAATACTTTTTCCCCAAATTGCAAACTTTCAATAAAGTTTAAGTATTTAATAGTTTTTTTTTGTGAAAGAGTAATAAATACCATGCATGCATCAATACCTACCAAGTTTTGCATTTATAAATATTACTAGAATTTACCTTTAAACCATAAAAACAAAACACTGTTGCGTTCACACACGAAATAAAACTAAAAACTAAAATCTAGCAAAATTGAACGTAAATGAATTTATTCACGTAAGCCATACTGATTCTTACTAGAGAATATTTGAAAGAGAAAACATTATTCTGTGCTGGCAGCATAAATATTATGTTCTCAAAAACTGTTCAGAAAAAGGAGATAAAAATGGATGTTCCATCGCTTGGAAACTATGGGCAGTAAACTCAAAACCTTTCCTGGGCACAGGGAATGGACGAAACATTTTTACGACAGAATTTTATGGATGCGTATACATATGCCGTATTCTTTGAATTATAAATCGACGATATCGATTTTCGTCAGCGTTCGTTAAGGAAACTTTTTAGCTTATCACCATCGTTTGTGTATAAAACAATGGAGATTCATTGATCGTCAAAGTTGGTGTACGTTGTTAAGGCTTTCCGTTTACTTATTATAATTTTCCACAATTAAATTAAGTGTTTATAAGTATTATTTTTTTCTTTAAAAAAGTTTCGGGAATGAATAAACCAAAAGACCAAATTTAATATGTTCTTGTCAGATTGACACATCTATTTTCCATTTTGAATGGAGGTTAGGTTGTTTATATTTTTAAAAAATAAACTAGCAGTCCGTCCCGGCTTAGCACGGTTTTACCAATGAAGACAATTGAAACAAATGGTCGGTTTAGGACGACGTTGACACTTTTCGTGAGGATATTTCTACAGCCTTTTTTTATACAATAAACAAACATTTTCTTCAATACAAAGCTCTCTTGACCATCTTATACATTGCAAAAAACATAACTCGCATAAGAGTTGCTGAGGATGCTTGTTCGAGTCGATTTCGACCCAACACTTATTAAACACATTGTTACTGGTTCCGACTCGTGGGTTTACGAGTATGGCATAAAAAACATCAACAAACTTCGAAGTGGCGCCTTCCAACTGAACCAAGTCTATTAAATGTCAAAGTCTTGTTAACTGCTTTCTTTGACTAGCGCGGTGTTGTGCTCTTAGGATTCTCGCTGGATGGTCAAACGGTAAATAAATAATATTGTTTGTGTGAAGCATGAAGAAGAGAAAATTCTTTAAAAGTTATCCTTATTGATGAATTAGCTGTCTTTTAGAATTTTCTACCATAAATCTGGCTGATTTGTACCTTTGCACAGGGTCATAATTATGAATGAATTATTGAAAAAAAAAAACAACAAAGTTTTTTGATTTACTTTTTAATATTTTTCTTTATCTTAATTACCACTTTGTGGGACCTGTCCGGAGAAAACGTTCAAAAAATATTTTGATTATTGGGTTATTCGTTGGTATAATGTATCGTTTTTGAAAGAACAATATTTAAAGATAAAATAAATTTGGATAAACAACATTTCCAGTATTATTGATCTTTTCCTAGTACCTTTTTGATCGAGTAGTAAGGCTCTACAAATGAAAGATTTTGTTATAATAGCTAAACGTGGAAGGCCAATACAGAAGATCAAAGAAGTAAATGGTCTTTACTTGCGCTATTCTATGCAATATTTTGATCTCCGACTTAAAAGAGCGGTGTATTTACCTGGTCCATATAAGTAACGGCCTATAATCAACCAAATGCAGGGCAAAGGCCTTTATCGTTGAATTCAAGGTACCATAACAATTATGGGTTTATGCATAAGCACTACACTTGCCAAATGTGAGTCGGTGATCACAAACCCGAGCAGTGTTCGAACATTCGAAACTTTTTGTTGCCCGACCTAGGGATCATACTCGGGTCCCCGTGATCGGGCACAGTATAAACCAATAGACCAACGGGGCGTTACCAGATCCATACATCCTAGAAGAACCCCATTTTTTTCAAACTAAGTATATTCATAATTAATTGAATTCATTTCATAAGTTACGATTAATACACCAGTTTAAACATTAAATGTCTAAGGAATCTTAATATTGCCGCGATGAAATATCAACAATCTGGAAGTTTAAATCCTCTCGGAATTATTACTTCCGCTTACCTTTCGTATTCCATAGAGACGGTCATAGCCTCGTTAACATACACACATCTAACCCAAACGCGGAAGGTCTAAAATTTAAAGCATGTTTTTGGTATAGCTATGTAGCAATTCTAAACATGTGGTAAGCGCCGTCTCCCCATTTGTACGCGGTAATGAAAAGCAAACAAATTCTAAAGTCAAGTGGGTTCTGCAAAGCCACAGTGCGCCTAGGTTCGCTTGCAGTCATTGAACTTGAGCCAAAAATGTGATTAGCCTGAAATGGAGATGCAAAAGCTATATGATTTCGTCTACTTTTTATTTCGGTTATTGAAATTCAAAAGAGTTTTTAAATCTAATTCGGTTTTTGAACCACAAGTGAGTTAACCTAATGTTGTAGATATCAAGGATTTACCTTCCATATATTTTACTTTGATAATTACAAAAGATTACTTTTGTTTTGTTTAGAGAAAAAAAAGGCTTTTCAATTTGCAATACGCATAAAATAGTGCCGGCCTTCACAGACATTGACCTACACTTTGGCGCCCAGTGTTCGCCCGCTTGCAATCGCTCATACATATTATCAAAGCTTGGCTCATTTATTTATAACTCCATTTAATATATATATAATAATGAGTTAAGCTTCGGATTGATTACTATTAAATCGATTTCGCATCTTCATTTTTCTTCTTAGTTAAAGGAGCTGTTGACACTCACTTTTCGTAACTTTTCGTAACGTAACTAGTTGATCTAGCTTATTTTGTACCGCATCCGCATATGCAAATTATATTAAGTAAGTAAACTTGCATGTAAAAAATTCTTTTATAACCCATCGCGACATAATTTTATATTATGTTGATGTAGATAAACGCACGATAAAGCTAAATTTTTACTCCTACAGGATCATAAGACCTCCGGCGGTTGCGATAACAATTGATTTTAATTGTGTCTGGAATAAAATACAATCGAGGGGTTAATATCTTTTTATTAATCACCAAACGATTTCTTTCAAAATTGGAACGGTTCCGCATGTATACAATTTGGTCGTCCCATTTTTCTGAGAATAATAACGCTTGCAATGTTTAAATCACCATACAAATGCGGGAAAATAACAGTAAACAGGCAGAGCGTAATATCCGACTGTCTAGTTCCAACTGGAATGTATTCGTCAAATGCGGTTTTCCATTCACATTTGCGATGAGGAATAATACTGAGCATAACTGACTAGAATATTATAAAAAGTAACATGGCATTCAAACTGTCAGGAGTTTGGTAGGAATGTAAATTATTTATTTAAAACTAGCTTCTGCTCGCGACTTCGTTTGCGAATTAGTTATGAAAAAGTTAATTTTGTTATTTTTCTGTGGATCCAATTAGTAAGTAAAGTAGCCTATATCCTTCCCCAAGGTGTAAATCGACCATCGTACAAAATTTCTTTAAAATCGGTTCAGTGGTTTTTGTGTTTATTTATTACAGACATACACACACACAAACATACAAATCTTTCCTTTTATAATATTAGTGTAGATGTAGATGTAGAAAAATTGTTGTGAGTGCTAATATAGTGCTTATGACCGATGATCTAGCGAAGGTCTTAGGAAGCCATTTGTTGCAGGTGGAAATTCTTAGGAGAGGTGCAGTTGGCATGATTTCGTTGAGATGATAATGTCATCATTATCATGACGGTGTTCAGAATAGCAGACGTATAATGTATAACAAGAATTGAATTAATGTTCTAACTGACTTTTTTTCTTCTCGTTGTATTGTTTCTGTCTATTAAGTGTGTGGGAGGCCTATGCCTAGCAGTGGGCGTCGTTTGGCTGATATGATGATGATAATTAAGTGTGTGGTGTCTGTGCCTGAGAAGTGACTTTTACGACTTTAATCTAGCATCAGAAGAGGGACCAAACTTACATATCTTCCAAAGGAATAATACTGACCAATCTACCACTTCCATATCCAAGCCAATTAGGAATGATTGTTTTCTATATCGACTCAATTGAGAATGGAACCTGAATAAATGAAACTGAATAACAAGGAATAACCGAAACTAGTACAAACTAGTTTCGGTTTTTATATTTTGAATTTGAAATTATATTCCTTAAAATTAAACTTCCTCTACAAAGAGGAAGCTTACTTTTTTTTAAAAGTACTTGATTTCTGGAAAATTTGAGTTCAAATGAATTACCCTTTTGAATGTTTAATGTTTTTCGTCAGATGTTAAAGATATTTTCAAAGATGAAACGGACGTTGAAAAGTAAATTGCTATTATTCCAATTCGGTACTTTAGTATCGTCTAAGTGTCTTTCAAAAATAAAAATACAATTTCAAATTCTGAAACAAATCTTATTTTGAACAATCCTTTATAAGGCAGTCATGTAATAGCTAAATGTAATATTTCATAATACTATGACCCTACATACACGTGCAGATCTGCAATAATAAGTTACTTTTAACCTCAGATGATTATTTTTATATTAATTCTTGTTTATTTTTTTAAATAATGATACCTTGTCTTAGATACAAAACTTTAGTTTTTTACTGTGTTTTAGATTTTGATAGGTCATTTTTTCACGTTATTCACATTTTATAGCTCTGTTAACAACCGAGAAAAGCAAAATCGAAGAAAAATAATTATCAAACATTATTTATGAATAATATGCCTACAAATTTGTATGTTTGTACGATAGTTTGGGGGATAATTGATCAAATTAGCTGATTTATCAATAAGGTTATAAGTGTTTAGTTACAATAACTATATTAGTAACTAAACAGAGTAACAAAAGAAGTGATCAGCAGTAATAGTTCCCAAACCCGTCGGAAACAAACTACCGAAATACTACAAACCAATAACAGCTCGCTGTTTAAACTTCTTTGCAAGCTTGTGAGAATGAAGCACCCTTTAAGTTTCTATACAAAACTTTATTGCGCTTATAATCCATATTCACCAGTTTAGCATTGAAACGCTCCTGTGGATTCCTTTTCATTTCGCAATTGGATTCTTACATAGTTTTAGATGCCTAATTTTTAAGGTAACCAACAGCATTGGGTTTCATTCTGATGATTAAAACATACAAATTTTAAAAGCGATTTACAGAATTCCCTTAATTATCAAATATTAACTTCAATACTCCAGCTAAGTCAATAGTATAAAATAACGTAATACAGATTTATAGAATGTTAAACACACAAACGATCACAAGCTTTGCAGTAATGATAACATCTAATAAAGTACACATTACAGCTGGTTTAATTTTTAACACAGAGAGGAGGTACCGTGGGCATGACGGATAACAACGGGCTAAAAACAAAAGATGAGTGTAGCCTAGTAAAATAATATTGAACAAGATACCCGAAAGTTATTAAAATTGATTTACTTAAAAAAATTGTAATAAACATGATGTTTGTTGATGCTGCTGTTAAAAACTTATGTTTAAGGTTTCTAAAGACTTCGCTGTCAGTCCGTCGGTCACCAGGATGTACCTCATGAACCGTGATAGTAAGACAGTTGAAATTTTCAGAGGTGATCTATTTTAATTGCCGCTATAAAAACAAATACTAAAAAACAGAATTAAATACATATTTGTGGGGGCTTCCATACAGCAAACGTAATTTTATTTTCTCGTTTTTGCTCGATATTGATATTGGCAACAGGTAAACGCTTGAAATATTCACAGAATGTTAAAATATATTCACTTTAAAAACAGTTTTTTTCATGGAGTAGATTGGGGTTGGACGTCAACAAAGTTTATATTGTTAAACCCAAATGCTTTTTTTTTATTTCTTAGTTTTGTAGAAGACCTTTAAAATAGGCCTCCTCTAATGTTTTTTCATACAATCATACAATGTTGGCTTATTTACTATGAACCTGCAAGCATGATCATTGATCATGGAAAAAGATAGTATGGCAAGTTTCGTAAAAATGCGTGACAAGGGGGGAGTGGGGGGGGGGTGTCTGAAAATCTCAAAAATCGTGTGACGTAATTTATGGATGACCCCTTTTCAAATTTCACATCCTACTTTTCTTTAACCATTTGTAAGTTACTATAGAGTTGTTTGTTTTCTCATCTTTTCCTGTGAAATGCAACATGTGACCCATTTGAGATGTTCGATGCGAGCGAGTATGTTTGTTTACTTATTTTGCTTGTCAGCTTTGTTTCGAACATACACATAACATACTGTGCTCCATTGTCCGTTGATTATTTGCTCGTTTTTCCTGGTGATTATTTGAGGGACTTTGCTACGAATCTGTGATACTGGTGGTTGCAAAGCCCTTATGTTTTTACAATTATCGTCATTTTCAATACTCGACCATCAAGAACTTAATTTCTTTCAAAATATAGGTTAAAAAATGTCTGCTAAATGTATAAAAGTTATATGATGCAGTTTTTATGGCTTTTTAAAATGCTTTTAGATGTTCTTTGAGTATTTAGGTACTTTTACATGAAGTTTCACATAATACTCGTATAAGAAGAGACACAATCGATTTAACCACTTTTAGACACCTCTTTAGTGGGATGAAAAGGATTTGTTGCTTAGTTATTATATTAATTAAATTTAACAACATTGTGGAGGAAGAACCGCCTATTTCAAAAAGGTTTTTTTGAAGTTTTGATTTTTACTTTCTGTAAGAAACGTAACAAGTAATTATCATTATATTACTAAAAGCTTTCATTACCACTACGTCCATCGAAATTTTGTTTTAAAATTTCTAGTATTATCTTCAGTTGGCAACGAGGAATATACAAATCCGTCATTAATCTTACAAACCGAACTCTATTTAGCATCGGAACTGTTAAAAGCTAAGAATTCCCAGACACCGAAGTAACTTACGACTATAGTTGGCAAGTCAGTTAATACAATAACGGTACGGTTTCAATTTAATGTTTAACTTCCGCTTAGTTTCGATTGTGCTTTGTTATCCGAAGCCACGTTGCGTGTTGTCCTGACTGCGGGCAGCGGAGTCTAGCTGCGGCGGGGGCGAGAGAAGTTTGTTGTGATGTACAAGACTTCAGTCTTCGAGTTCAAATTTTTGAGACTCGTGTCGTGTTTTAAGGGCTCTTTTCGCTCAGACAGTTTAGAGCCTAGTTGAGCACGAGTTTTCTTTCCCGTCGAAAGAGTAATAGCCTTCAAAAAACGCTCAATTAAAAATAAAATGTTTTGAACCAGACGCTCAAAAACGACTCTAGGTGAGTCAGTAAGCAAACAATATTTTTACTTGTCTTTTATTCTAGTTCATGTTACTCATCTTTATTTACAATTTGTTTGAAAATAAAAAAGAATAGATCACCTATTATCAATTTTTAGTCAACTAAAACTGAACTGAAACGAGCGCAGAAAAAACTGTCACGTAGAAAAAAAAGCTGTTGCTCTCATGTCACGTAACCAGGTTCACGTACGAGTCGATAAATATGAATGACTATGAACCTTAATAAAAAACATCCGTACATAACTAAGTTTAGACATTTCTTCACTGTATCAGATTGAGAATGTTTTTTTTAAAATGACAGTTTTTTAGAAGACCTATATTGTAAAATCGATGCAAGTGTTTTTCTAACCAGTAAAATCAGTAAAAGTTTTATTTCCGCAAATAGGCCCAAGACACTTTTACACGTCCTAATATTTAAATCTACCACTGCTTCGGGACAAATGTGGGCTAGTGCCGAGAAGAAGCAGCGCAAGAAACTAGGTCACTATTGTCAGCCTCTTTTTAAGTAAATATGTTTACATAAGATCTAAGCCAGTGCAAGCTTGGACAAATTATAGACACACATTCCACAATTTCCTATTCTTTACTTTATTCTCTAGGTTCCGTAAAAGGTTGGTAATTGTCGTGTGGTGGTACTTAAAAAGAAGGTGCCACCCCGTCTCTGCCTTTGGGTGTCCTAGTCAGCGATTAAAGGAATACTGCCACTTGAAGACGGGCAGCAGCATTTTCTCTCTACCATTCGCCAAATAATCGCCAACCGGCCTGCAAACCGTGTTGATTATGGCAAAGTCCTTCTTTTGGAGAGGGCTGTGTCCAGCTGTGGACTTCAATAGCTGGAGATGATGATCATGATGATTGGATCAAACTGTAATTGCTAAACTACCTGCTAAGCCAGAGAAGGCCAAGGCCATCGGCATTAAGTACACCATGTGCTTTCTTTTTCACATTTGTGCAATAAAGATTAAATAAATTAGTTTGGTATCTAAATAAAGAATATCTTCCTTTTGTAGAAGCCTAGTAATGTCCAGCAAAGTGCTAAGGAATGATGATGATCAGATATGTAGCAAAACGTTGTTACTATTATTACAACTTATAGCTCAACCTTAAAAACAACAATGTTCTGACGAAGATCTCGAGATCTCGTAAGTCTTCCGCCAGTCGCAATCACAACAAGTAATTATTACGTTTTAGCCGCAATAATCGGATGCTTAGATTCGGTCTAGTTTTTATTTTTACTATAATAATTAACATTTAATTTATCACAAACAAAATAAATGCAAAGTTTTTATGTCCATTCAGTCATCCGTTTTATTGTATTAGTAAAAATATTTATCAATATAGATCATAAGACAGTTTGAGAAAACTAATTTACTTATCGTGTTAAAAAAAACTATCAAAGCCTGTGTAGTCTCTCAAACTTCATATAAATGCTGTCATACAATAATTTATAAATGAAATAAGGTTTTTCATTGTTACTTGAGGAATTTGGTCAGTATTTTATTCTCTTTCGAAGCGGCAGATTCTGAATTCTTAAGAAAATTTTACTTTGGTACGAATGGATGATTCGCGTTGTAGGGTTGACACTTTGTTTTTATAAAGAACTAGCTCTTGCCCGCGAATACGTCCGCGGATAAAATTGTACCCATGAAAATATCTGTTTATACTGGTCAGGGTAATAATTGTAAGTTAAGTAAGTTCTTACTTACTTATAATGACGCTGTGTAGTGGCTCATAAATTAAAAAAGAAACTTACCTTCTTCTAAATGAGAGTCAGGAGATGTAATATCAGTATTAAGCTTAAAAAATAATGTCTCAGGTTGGACTCGAACCCGCATCTCCTCGCATACGGGTATGCAAGTTTGTAAATTTAAATGCTGATGTTACAAATGCAATTAAATTGCTCTTAAATATGATATAAAGTAGATGTATTTTAAGTTTGCTGGTAGCGGTAGACATGCTTTTGGCCTTTTTTTTTGTTTACGCAGGAAAAAATGCATTACACATACCTACTGCTTCAGGGGCAGCAGTAGGTTATGTGGGACTCTCTTGTCGTTGTATGTGACCTCGCCAACCTGAACCGTGGCCACCCTTTGCAACGACAGTAAATGTCGTTGCAAGGGGTGGCCGCCAACGTCTCACGCCCACGCGCCGCCCAACATAGCTCAAACTATACTGGGAAGCGAGCGACTGCCGTCCGCCGCGGGGCTGACGCCCCAACGGCAACACACTGTCGCGGCCTCAACGGTCACAATAGGCCACGGGTCGAAGCCCGCTACCACTGTCTGGAGATGCATTCAACAGCGGGCTGCCCAAGCCCACTGAAAGCGCCTCCCGTGTGGGTTTTGGTCCACGCCGGCCAAATGTCTGGAGTCTGGAATGTCTGGAGAGCGTTCCCCTATCTGCCACCTGGGAGAGAGGGTCTCCTGTAGGAGACCCAAAACTCCCTCGGGGACATGCTTTTGGCCTACCTTAAGTGTAGG
The DNA here is from genome assembly GCA_949315895.1 of Anania crocealis. Classification (NCBI taxonomy): domain Eukaryota; kingdom Metazoa; phylum Arthropoda; class Insecta; order Lepidoptera; family Crambidae; genus Anania; species Anania crocealis. Next base: position 9,970,799 of record OX438856.1, read on the forward strand.
TATGGAGGTTGTTTGTAAAATAATAATATTGATAAGATTATTTGAAATAACTTCAGTATTTATAGTTATGTTTGTACTAGCCCTAACTGCTAGTTAATACGATTCCATCAATTATATTTACAAAAATCAACCCTAACTTAAACTTATAGATAAGTAAGAATGCAAATGTTCCATCACTCTGCCATTGTTGGTTCCTGAGGCTTTTATTTTTTTGAATTTCTCATTCCCTGCGGGATATTATCTCCTCTTAACGCCTTTGTTTTCACTTGGCCATTGTGGAACCCTGATTTTTCTGCCCGATAAACTATGAAGCAATTTTTTGTTTCAGCCGAATACACACTGAAATGATTAAATTCAATAGTTGTCAACTGATATTAAATCTAAGTGTAAAGTTCTTATCTTTTCTAAGCGTTTTGCTTTTTCTGTTAAATGCTGTCGGTTGATAAAATGAATACAACCAACACCCAGCAGTGGTCTGACACGTTGTAAATGCTGACTAACGTTTTTGTTGTCTCATAATTTTACAATTTTTTTTCTTTGTCGCTTTTTAAACTTATCACTTATTTTATTTTCTGTATAAGGAAAACAAATAGCTTATTATAACGCATTAAAACTTTTTAAATACGATAAAAAAATAGGTAAAATAGTTTTCACTACTATTTTATTTGAGAAAATATAATCTAAGAGAGAAAAGAACATTACATGTAGGGTAGGTTCTTTAAAAACATTTAACACAATTTTATTGGCATTATCATTATAAATGCAAAAATAGATTCAAACCTATTTTAGCTACTAATAGTATCTGAGACTAATCGGGGATGGACCGACAAACAGCCAGATAGACAGATAGTCAGACGGATTGACGGTTCCTTAGTAATCGAACAATCTAAATATATATGTGCTGTATACATCACCTCGACATAAAGTTGAATCCATTGCTTATAATCGTAGACCAATGTGGGTAACATTTTAATTAAAACATCAGCAATTTCCTCATCCACATCGGGACTGATACGAAAATGTATCCCATCAAATATGTTTAATATATTTTTAACTGGCATGCGTTGCCTCGTGATTTTAATTAACTTCCTGATCAAAGTTACAGTACAAACATATAAGCATGTTCAGTGTACACAACATAGTGTAACTCGCCAATAGCAAAGACGGCATCTATAAAACAACTTCTTATTACGACATTTCATATCTATTTAAAACTACGAGTATATTTGTAAGTATTTCAACCTCTTCAAAAAGCAACTGAATTTACTCTCAAACATGATTTGTAGAGGACCAAAATGAGAAACACTTTCGTAAATGTAAAACAATCAGTGATTAATAAAAAATGAATCAATTTTATTAACATCGATAAATGAAACTTATAAAATAAAGCAATAAATAGCAACAGAACTAAAACAAATGCAAAGATTTAAATTAAAAAGCAGAAAAACTTCATAGCTTAATGCAATCAAGAAGAAGTTTACTATACATTATTTAGGTACATAAATCTTACCGATCGGTCATATAAGGCTGTGATTTTACAAAAGCGAAGGTGTGCGGTGCAGAAAGTGAGCTGACCAATCAACAATCAAGACATGGCTTAAAATCGTGAAATCCTTGAAGAATCGTGAAGAGGCGTAGTTCACAATATCTCTCCACTCCGATTAGAAATCGTACTAAGGATACTCAGGATTTTTTTTCTCCAGACTCTAAACTCAGTTGACTTACAATTTTAATGGAGAAACACACTCACATATATATGGTTTGCGTTTGGAAGGGATGGGGGCTAAGGTCATGTTTGGTTTTGACTAGACTACCGTTAGTTTTTGGCTTGTTTAAGAAGATGGAAGTCGTATTAATAAGTTGTGGCTAAAGCCTGTAATACTGTACTGTATACTGTACTGTACAAAGAATATCTTTACAGAAAATTTATTCAGAATGAAAAAATCAAAAATGTTGGTTTCAATGATTCAATCTTTTTTATAATTTTTACTATGACTACATAACAAAAGATCGGTTAAATAAATTACTGCTCCCGCAAACACCGCTTTTGTTTGTGTAACCTATGAACACATTGTAGTGTTGGATTTCATATAACAACAATAATTAAATTTAGTGACCTGTATTTCGCTGTTAATGACACAATAAAAGGCTTGTGTTAAGTAATAAAATAATGTTATCAATATGACATCACGGGGTTTGTATACAAAATACACAGCATACAAAGTAACAAATTGCAAAAACCTAGATTTTATTTAAAAAAAAAAAAAATTTTGTTCCTTGTCTGGTTTACAGACGGCGTATTTTGTGAGACAAATTTATTGAAAATATACAGGGTGAAATTTTAACCACTTTCCAAATTTTAATATATCAATCTACGGGACAAAAAACAAATGACGTATTTTTTCTTTTCGTATAGCCCAGTACAGAAATGTCAAGATAAAGCACTTAGAAAATGTCCGCAAAAAATCTAAAATTTTTTGATACGGCTGCCTAGCAACACTTTTTTTAAGCGATTCGCATCTTATTCATTCATTACGATACTATTTATATGTTTTTGATTTTCCCTATAAACCTTACTAAGCCTAGGACCGTACAAATAGAAAACTATATTGCGAAAAATATTTTCGGGTGAAAGCTTGATTTACATTTTTTACTTGATAAATGGGCTCTAAATACGATACTGAACGCTTATAACAATTTTGGAAAGTTGTTAAAATTTAATTCTGTATATATACGAAGAAAAAAGAAACATTTTGCTGTTTTTAATTTTACCCACGACGGACCGGAGAAATTAATGCGTTTAGGGTGAGAGGTTGTGTGTTTGTGCACACCAACAAATGTTCTAATCTATCTCCACAAACGCTTGACCGATTGACATGCAATTTTCTATAGTTAATTTGTTATTTACGGAGATGATTTTTAGGCAGGCATTATAGTATTAATCCTCCAGGGGGTGTGTGCTGCAGTCACATTTTTTCTTCAGAAAGGTTTAAGCGAAATAGATGCAGTTTTTTCTAATCGGTTTCTTTAGCGTAGTGGGCTTTTTTCAAATTATTGAACAAAACGGAATTTTAATAATGTTATTGTAGAAAACAAAATACAGGATGTGACTCATGACCCCAAATAAAATTATGTGAATGTTGATAAAGTAAAAATATGCAGCAATATTTTCAATGTAATTGTTTTAAAAGCATAATCGAAACATAAAAATTTAATTCCAACTTTAAATGTTAGCATCATACGATTTCACGATACGAGTATTACAACAGAATGCATTTATATTTATTGGAAACATTTGGATTTTTCAATCATACTCTTCTAATTTAATTTTACTATTTTTCCAAAACTCTAAATACCGCTTTCAGCTTGAAAGGATCGCTTCAGGGCTTTCGCCTGGGAGCTTGCCGTTGGTCGTCTCCATTTTTATTATTCAACTTGCAGGATTCAGAAATGCTGACTGTAGTACTGCAGTGGCTTTACTTACAATGGCGATAGATGTAATCAGTATGTTCAATTATGACGACTCGGTCCGTCTTATTGAGGAAATCAGAGACATCGAAGTCACCACAAACACCCAGCCCCTAGAAAATATAAAAAAAATTTTTTTTTCTACATGTACCGTCCGGGAATCGAACCCCAGACCTCGTAGCAGGTACCTTGCAAACCGGTGCGTACGCTACTCTGCCACGGAAATCTTGAAGAAGTATGACATTTTCAAGAGGCCTTTGCCTGGTTAACGGTTAAGATTTTAGTCTTATTTCATGTCACCCTGTATAAGTCCACAAAATATAGCGGTCCATGTGGTATCTAATTAAGGTTTTAGCATGGTAATATTGAAAAGCCATTTAGTTGTATTTTTTTGTATAATTTCTTTATAATTTACAATATTGTAAGGTTTTAGTAAATAAACAAAATGCGCAATGGTCACGAGGAGATTGGGTTCGATTCCCGATTATAAATAAATATAAATATTTTAAGACATGCCTCACTGGGCCACACAAAGCCATCTAGTCCCAAATTAAGCTACTATTAATTACCCTGTCGTATGGGGTACTAGACAACCGATAAACTTACTTATATACTTTTATTTTTGTAAATACATACTTAAAATACATAGAAAACACCCAGACCAGTACAAACAGACATGTTCATGCACACAAATATTTGTACTGTGCGGGGATCGAACCCGCGACCCATGGGTCAGAAGCAGCGTTGGTGCAAATGGTCGTCAATTGTGTATGGAATGTTCTTTACTAAATTGGCTTTTGCTCTTTTTAAATAATCATTTTCACAAAAAGATATATGCCAATGCGAGCTACAATTATCTATCATAAAAAATCATTTAAATTATAGTGGCCCTTTTTCATCTAAATTCCTGTAAAATATGATTCAAGTTTATATACAGATAGTTCGGCAATAATAGACTGTGGTAATTGTTTAAAATGCGAATGCAACTTTACACCTTACGCGATTATTTCGTGAAAAAGAAAGACAAATCAATTCTCTAATTATCGACAAGAAGAGTAGAATAAAACTATGAAATAGGTTTAAAGGGAGAACCTTCTGGGCTTACTTATATTATGTTTCAGAATACGGAGTATGTTATTAGGTCAGAAATTAAACAGCGGTTGTTTTATAAAGAAAAAATTTAATAAAACAAGTTAAGACGCTGACTGCAGCCGATGACCTTGAGCAAAGAATACGCCCACAAATTTATTCGTCTTTGAATTTCTTTGCAACGCACCACAGCTATCACTGTCGATTCCCGTAGGAGTGACAGAGAAATAACGCATGGAATAGAAGGGCCTTAGTGAAAAACAACAAAATTCGTTCAGCAATTTAAAATTGAAAGTTTATTAAAAATCTTTATCAGCCATTTGCTTAAGTAACATGTAATATACGATATAGCAAAATTTTATTATCATTGTTATACGGACTGCTGAGAAAAATGGTAATTTATGTATTTTCAGAGGCTACTTTGAGATTATTTTCTATCGAGAAAAGTTTTTAGAATCGTGTTTTGGAAACAACTACCTGGTCAAAAATATGATCAATTACAACTACATAGAATTTGGCAACAATACGAGCCATAGGCTTAAAGCAAAACAATCTTCATTGAGCTGAATTTGGCTCATGTCAGCGTCTTAATTATTTTCAATTCGTACAATTGATTTGGAGCAAATTGAATCGCCACCAATTTGTGTCATTAAACCATAAAAAAACTTTGATGAATTGTATTACCGGCAAACATTTAAATGTGTATTGTATTTAGGTCAACATATTTTTTAGGGTTCCGTACCCAAAGGGTAAAAACGGGACCCTATTACTAAGATTTCGTTGTCTGTCCGTCGCTCTGACACCAGGCTGTATCTCAAGAGCCGCGATAGCTAGACAGTTTTCACAAATTATGTATTTCTGATAAAGCAATACCAACAAATACTAAAAACAAAATAAAATAAATATTTAAGGGGGGCTCCCATACAAAAAAATTTGCCGTTTGCGGTACGGAACCCTTTGTGCGCGAGTCCGACTCGCACTTGGCCGGTTTTATTTATGTCACAATCGTAATCGGCTCACACAAAGATTTCATTGATATTATTTGGTTTTGCCTTTTTTTTTTAACCGACGAAAAAAAGAGAAGATACAAAAATACGACTTTGACTACTAGGCCACGCATAGAGTTTATGTTTTGCGAGGTTGACTTACTTTTTCGTTGGTTTGAGTTTGACTAATTTGATCCTATTTCTGCTTCGTAATAATGTTAAGGAACAAAAACATTTTCATTATCATCATCATCTCAGTTAAACGACTACTTGACGTAAGCCTCCAATCTGGATCTTCTCATGATTTTCGCCAGATCTTCGGTCCACCTGGATGAGGTGCTACTCACAGATCATCGTCCGTTGCGCGGTCGCCTATCCAGAAACTTTCTGCCTCTACGGCCATCGATTCTTTCTACTATAATGTGTCCCAACCACACATAGTATCATCATTATTTATTTAGCATAACATGACAAAGCATAATGGAAAAAATATTACAAAAAATTTCTGACGAAAATCACTAGGTTTGTCATAATGACGTGAATACTCGTATAAGTGAACATTATACAATAAGTACAATTAAGTTATAAAATGTTGCTAATTTTATTTGTTTATTTATTATTTGGCTAAGATGATAATTGATGCACTGACTCGAAATTGATAACTCAATATTTAAATTCGTCGGATTTTTTTTGTAAAATCAACCTTTTTTTACTTTCCTAAAGGTTTGAAGAAGGTCAAACCGCCTAGTAAATTATCTGAAAAGGAGCGATAGGTCACACAAGGTTGAATCTATTGAATTATCTGATTTTCATTTATGTCATCGTTATCTATTCCATTAAGTTCGGTTAAGCAGGGTAAGGGTAAGTTACACACATCTTTTTAAATATATGTGCTTAACTTGATTTAGACAACAGTGCGTTACGTGGCGTGACACTGGATGCATGCTTTAATAACGGCGCATTTTTTTTTTTGGTATCACTTATAATACGGGTATTGGTGGGGCGTGTAAATGGCTACACCACGTACAGTCAACCAAATTTAATTATGACCTACTTTGCCTTTCATTCCTTTAAACTCATAAAATTAGTAAGGTTCTCTTAGCTGTCATGCATGCTGCACTTAGTACATTTTAAATATGAATAAAAATACGTCAACTCGGGTCATAGATTAAATAGATCTATGCAAGATTAATCTTTATTATCACAGCACTAGACATGTTTTAGATAAACCCGTCTTAATTTGAATTTAAAATAAGTCTATAATCCAAACTCTTTTCACTACGAAAAATAATAATAATCATAGCCTTGTGAGTGACTGTCAGTGTCTAATAAAATAATAACAGGTTCATTACTAGGAAATGTATGTTCAAGCGAATTTCATCCTACTTGCATAGAATGACAGTAGAAAAATGACCATAAGGTGGGTCATGATTCAATTTGGTCGATTGTACTTAGCGGGGCAGTAATCACAACCAAATAAATACGTTCTGAGGCGGACAGAAGAATATATTAGGTAGTATTGAAAAATAGGATACAAACGAGAAAATTATTATTGACTTCCAAAACAAAACACTATCAATTGTACCTAATTAGGTACAAGTTATGAAAGCCCACCAACCTGCGGAACAGTCCGGATTCACCTGTGTTCTGTATCTCGTCTTTTTCGCCGTAACACCTTTCGTGGATATTTGCGGTGAATTTGAAAATAAAGTATTTTTAACAATTTTTTTTAAGAAGCGGTTCATGAGTACGTTTTTAGCGGTCTCTATGGCAACGAATAACATACATAACTCAAGTGCGTTTGATTGGCTGTTGGCGCATCCGGTGCCAACTTCACGAGATATCAGCTAATCACGGAGCTGATTAACAAGTACGGTGGGAATCAAATTGTTCCTAATTGACAATGCTATCGCTTTGAAAGTCATTAGAACAACAATTTAAATTAAAAATTTAGTGGGCTAGAGCAATGTTCTACCTGTTATAATGTGATAAAAACGCTCTTTGATATTAAGTCTTTTCGTCCTTTGCCTGACATATTGATGTGAAACCTTGTTTTAAAAAAAATGGAAAGGTGATGGTACCTAGACCCTAATTTAGCTAACCAAATCGTATGACAATCGTAATTTTATAGCAGGTTTTTGACAGTTCTAGTATGGGCTAAATGTCGCCCAATTCAATCACGATCGAACTGCAATTAAAATTTCAATAGCTGAATAAGGCCCCTACAGTAATAAATAAACGCAATGCGCAAAACTTTCCATTAAACATTGTTTTCTATCAATGAGTAACCTGATAAAGTACTATAATTTTATTAGTACATATTAAAAATAAGTTAATTTTGACTATGACTTTTGGATCTAGGCCGCATGGACGTTCATGTTCATTTCGATATCAGATTTCAAAATGAGACCAACTTTAACAAAAACTTCACAAATTGGATTGGAAACTTTTCGTAAAAAATCATTACATGAATTTTCTGGTATCATTTACATGAAAACTTCCAATAACAAGCAAAAGTCAAAACTGTATTATGCCAATATCGATAACCTGTCAAGAAACTAGAAAGTTATTGAAGTAGATAAAGATTTTCATTTCCCATCTCCGCAGACCCGTCGTGCAATGGCGTCATGTGCATTTCACTGCGTTTCCGATGAACACTTTTTGCTTTATTGCCGGAACGTAAGCCCGTAAAGCCAAAACAAACAATTGGAATCATTTCGGGCAATACCTTTGCTTTGTTTATCTTTCGAGCTAGGATTTATGTTTAATAAAGATGCAGTAGCATGTGAAGGAATATAGAGCGACTGACTCAGAATCATATAACTGACTCAGTTAACATGCAAATATAATGAGTCGATACACAATTTTTTTTTTATGTCACTGCTACACAATACCTAGATGGGTAGTTTAGTGATTTTCTTATAGTAGACATTTTAAATTGTATAGTATTGAATGGATGGGATGTTGTATTCAAAATATCCAATTGATAATGAGTCGGCGCACGGAATTTTCTTAGTGTTTTTTTGTTTGCTACCGTTACAAAATACCAAGTTTAGTGATTTTTCTTATACTTAGTAGACATATTGTATTGTATTGAATGGATGGAATGTTGAGTCCAAAATTTATTTATTTGATCAATATCCTATAAATTGAACCCCAATTTTGTTGGTGATTGTAATTTTTATAGGGTTTTCTTTCAGTAGTAAAAAACCTTATATAATGTAACGAAATATCCTAATATTTGTTTACTCTACACAATGTTTTTTAACTTCTGTTTGGACAGACGTTTATAAGGAAAAAAGTCTAAGTAACTTCTGCCAACAATGTTTGGGGAAACAAAAATGTGTCTGAAATTAGGCCCTCAGCTCTCATTATCCGCCGAGCGATAATCTACTGAATTAGCGGCTCGTACCGAGAGAGGGGGAGAGGACGATAAACCATTCATCTGATAAGCCATTATTTAGAGCCCACTAAATCCTGTGCATCGTACCAATTTATTTCATCCATCGTATATCATTGAGCTGTTATTGTTTTTGACGTATTTTAACTACGAATGAATAGTATGAAGGTAGAAAAACTACTTTCTGTATATAATACAAATAAAAGCTGTGTGATTTCTGTCGGTGTCGTGTGAGGCGTGAGGCGATTACAGGAAAACTGCCAGAAAACGAAAGCAGCTCTTTACTCTACCGTTGTAGAGCAGCGATTGCAAAACCCATCTCCTACATGGGGCGATTATGGCTATCTCATCCCTTTGTTTAAGTTTGGCGAAAAAAGTGACCCTCCAATTTTATATTGCCGGGGCTAAGTAAAATCTTTGAGAAAATAATGTTCAATCAGCTTGTATCACACTTTAGTGTAAATAAATTATTAAATAGCAACCAATATGGCTTCAGAAAAGGTAGAAATACTACCGATGCTGGAGTTGCTCTCCTACAAAATGTGTTTAACGCTTGCGAGAGGCTCGACACCTTAGGTGTATTTTGTGACCTTTCAAAGGCAAACTTAAACATTATGGTGCATCGAATGATTCCTTGGATTTAATAAGTTCTTACCAAGAATACAAAAGGTTTGCATAAATGGAGCTGATTCTTCAGGGTCGGCCCTTGTTATAGGTGTCCCACAGGGATCAGTTTTAGGGCCCCTGCTATTTTTAATTTATATAAATGACCTTCCCTGTTATTTACATAATCTTTGTGAGATGGTATTGTTTGCAGATGATACATCAATGATTTTTAAAACTTAAGAGGGGAAAATCTTCATTTGACGATGTTAACAATACCCTCTAAATTATTGCATTGGTTTGCAACAAATAATCTTTTACTAAATGCAAATAAAACAAGATGTGTTAAATTTACGATACCCAACGTGAGGTTTGCTGCCACTCTTATTCTACTACCTTTTTAGGTATAACTATAGACTCTCATTTGCAATGGGGTGCTCATATTAAGGGGCAGTCTGGAAGACTTAGTTCTGCTGCTTATGCTGTGAGAAAGATAAGGCAATTGACTGATGTTGGAACGGCAAGATTAGTATATTTTAGCTACTTTCATAGCATAATGTCATACGGAATTCTGTTGTGGGGCACAGCGGTAGATATTGAGTCAATTTTTATATTGCAAAAACGTGCTGTACGGGCTATTTACGGCCTTCAACCCCGTGACTCGCTGAAAGAGCTCTTCCAAGAGATTAATATACTGAAAGTGTCTTCTCAATACATTTTCGAGAATATTATTTACGTTCGTAAGAACCTACATTTATTTCTTAAGAAAAGTAACTTACACAATTTTAATACGAGAAATAAAGATAAACTCGCCGTTCCAGGCTTCAGACTGCGAAAAGTAGGAATATTGTTCATGGGATATTGTATTCGTATTTTCAACAAATTACCACATGGTATTGCTGAACTCCCTGTACATAAATGTTCATACCAGCAAATGTTCTACTTCTACCCTCAGAATTTTGTACTATGTATTGCTTCGTTTTTAAGTGTTTTGTTGATATGTCTTATTGATATTACTCTATAGAAATCTATGTAGTTTTAATCAAAAATTTTTGTGTAAAAATAACTTTTAGCTATAGAGGAGCCATACTTCCTGGTACGGGTAGGTATATTTCTTACCTAAAAGGAAGCTTGGGTCAATGTTTGTAACAGTGACTGTTTTACATGAAAATAAATTATTTATTTATTTATTTATTTATTATAAACTTAAATCGTATGTCAAAGTAATCTTATTGAAAAAGGGCTTTTACTCTGTTAATGATTATTTTATGATAGAAATATATGGCATTAAATTGTCCCAGCTCGTACTTGCTTAAACTTTGTAAAAATTACCTTACCTTGTAAAACTTTATTTAAAAAGAGTCTGACAATAGTGACCAAGTTTTTCGCGCTGCTTCTTCTCGGCACTAGCCCAGACTTGTCCCGAAGCAGTGGTAGGTTATAATATTGGGACGTGTAAAAGCGCCTCCTGGGGCCTATTTGCAGAAATAAAACTGATTTGGAGAAACTACGACCTATAGTGGACTAATATTGTGGTCTATTGGTGTCTTTTTAAATATCGTATCGCAATCTAGTCTAGTCAAGTGAAACTGGATAACAGAAGCTAACTCTTAAACTGAAACCACTTCAACTGGAAAAATACATATGAAAATCGAGGTTTGTGTCCACCAGTGGACTGATTCGGCCTGTTTATTATGTTAATAATGAAGATAAAAACGATATTAAAAGTAACAGTAATTAGATAATCACTCATGCAATAAAGCAATAAAATAAATAGTTTAAAAACTGTAATCCGACTATAAAAAAGTAAGAAACAAGTTGATTATCATACCGATAGCAATCGGTATGATCGTAGCAAATTAATGCCGTAGTCGTGCGTGCTGTGGGTGTTGCAAAGACTGAGCACAGCTTAAAACTGAACAGATCGTCTGAAACAATAGGATCCACCAGCTTTCTTTGCTATGGGAAGCAATTATACTTACATGCACACCAACAGCACGCACGACCACGGCCTTTCTAGAGTCCTTAAATAACTCCATATCAAATTTCATCAGTACTGTTTTAACAGACAGGTGTCTGTCTGTTACGTTTTCAGTCCATAATTTTGACTGTGTAGTCACTTTAGCATTTATAATGTTACGGATGCTGTATAAGTGTATAACCATACTGTTATCATTCACGGTTATTTCAGCATCTGTATGAAATAAATGTGTGCCAATAAGATCAGTTCACACAAGCGGAATTCGCATGATTGTTAGTAGCCGGTGTGAACTACCTTCCGCTAGTATGAACCGACACTAAGGCTGTGGACACGAAGTCGGCTGGTGCGAGGCGTGGCGTGTTTTATTCAATGAATCGATCAAAGGTCTGAATTTAAAGATGGAGCGAAGCTTGTGGGTTCATGTCCCACCTAGGACAGTCAAAAAATTTGTATTCAAGAAATTGTATTTAAAAAAACAACACTACTCCGCTCTAGCGCCGTGCGGTCTGCTCGCTGGCTTTCAGGCATCGTTGCCGTAGCGGTCCCCCCCGCACCGCTACCGCCTCCGCCTCATAATCGCTGTCACCAAGGCGAAGGCCTATTACTAAGCTATGGTTCTCTTTATCAACCGCTACCGCAACCACTTTGTATACTGTCGTCCTGTCCGCCTAGAGGGTGTTTTCCTTGTCGTTTGCCAAGTTGCGGTTCACTCTCAAGAATACAAACAATGACTAACTAGTATGGGAACTCGTGCCTAACATGCTCTTGTAGTAATAAAATTGTTGGCAAAATGTAATTTCAATTAAGTATTGAATAACTTTGTAACATTGATACATTTTATCGAAATATTTTTAAGTTTAAAAAGTAATGGTGGCATAAGTTGTGTTTTACCGCGATTCAGTTTTGATATATATACAGGGTGTAAAAAAACTAAACGCAGACCCTTAAGTTACGCAATCTGAAAAGCAAAGCAAGCCATATTACAAAATATTGTAGCTGGGAAATGATTTTTATTTATGGGACTCAAAAAAATATCATAATTCGTAGCGTGCAATGTATAGCAGCCGTAGCGTAGGCCGCTGCGCTGGAGATGGCTGCTAAGTTCAAAAGTCGTCCGCGCTGAGCCGTACATTGCGTATTGTAATTAATAAAGCCTTATTGTGAACGAAATAATAAAAATAACCACTATGTTTGTATGAAGAAAAGTTTTTATGTATCCTTTGGCAACTGTTTTTGTAATAAAATGGAAAACAAAATTGTGACTTTGACCCTCAATATCTTCGGAACCAGCTGTTTCCCAGGTATGGTCCTAAAGAGAAAAATGATCGTATTGTCCCAATACGTGGTTTTCGGATCTGCGTTTGGTTTTTTTACACCCGTTATATGGAACAGTTGTGCTACTTGCTTGGTGGCTAGGAAAATATCGTAAGGTAACTCGGACCTTTATAAAATTAAATCATCCTACAGCTGAATGTAAGGCTAGGCTTCTTTACAAAGACCGTTTTTCACAATCGACACTCTTGAAGGCGGTTTAGCGATCGCGGTTTAGCTAGTGGTGAAAAGAAGATGCTGCTGCTTGTCTTTTTCTGGCATGACTCGTTTAGACCCGAGTTCACCAACAGACGTTTAAGTTTTAAACAGCGTTTAAAATATTATTTGACATATTTTGTATGGGAATTGTGTCAACTTAATCGTCAACAGTATATTACGTCAATCTATGTTTACCGGCTGTTTAAATATTGGTGAACTCGGGTCTTAGTATCTTTGCATATGAAATTTTATTAATAGACTCAGGCGTTACTTTCGAATCGAAATCCACAACTACGACTAAGCTGTGAAGACTGGCAACAGGTAGGATTTTCTTAATATCGGTGTCGGATACTAATAATTTATTTTGTATTATCCGTACTTCATGCATTTTTAAGTAAGGATGGTTTTCTTGCAAAAACTAGTGCTTGCTCAGTCGGTGTCGGTGCGGGTAGTGTGGTGTAGGTAGTAGGTACGTAGGCCGGTGTTATTGAACTGAAACTATTAGCTAAATAATTTATAAAATGTATATTTATCTTTGCTAAACCATCAAAGGCATTAAAAAAATGTTTTTCTTCGGTTGAAGACAATTTTAATTAACCTAATTAAATAGTCAATATCACGTTATTACTTCATTTAACTTCACTTTGATAACGAATATTGAGTACGTATTACCTAATCTTTAGTTTTATGTTTTTGTTTCTAATAAAGCCATCAAAATAATTAAATTAATATTAATTAGGTTATTCCATGCGAAGCCGGAACATCTCTTCCTTATTTAATTATGTCGATGATGCGTGTTTCATAACAATAAACTTTATGTAAATGTGGTTCGCAATGATATAATATTAAAAATGGAATACTTTTTTGTTTTGTCTTTGAAACAGTTATTTTTATAGTGCTTAAATATTAAATGAAACACAAATTCATTATTTATTAAAAAAAACATTTTTTTAGATCAACACTTGCAGTATTTACGAAATGGTCACGAGTTCGATTGCCGGTCGGTCAACTTAAGAAATCATATTTTCTAAATTGGCTCAGGTCTATTGCACACTAAGCCGTTGGTCCCAACTGACGTATGACGGAAGTCGTAGAAAAATCTAATCAGAGGCCTGTAATAGGTGACTTATAAAATATAATTATGAGATTAAACTATTCTTAAAAAAAAGTAATAAGACAAGAAGAAAATCCCAACTAAAATTAAACGCTATAGTGCTGTAGAAAATTCACATAAATGTATTTTTTTTAGCTTTCCAAACAGAAATACATAAAAGTGATAAGTATCATGTCACGTGAAAATTTTATTCATAAAATAGGCGAAATTTTTCTGTCCAGGACTATAATAACGAAATTACAGCCTATTTTCCCCCTTGGGAAGGTATAAAGTACACTCGCGCGGCTGTGTAATAAAATAAACGGTGTGATAGACGGTTGTAATGGGAAAAATATATTCAAGAGAATAACATACTACACACTTTATAATGTGTTGTAAAATTATGACCCGTCTGATATAACATACCTGATTTGATGCGTAAATACCAAATAGTAAGCTTCTAAAATGTGTTTCTTTTTTAACCTACTATGTTTGCTGCTGACCATTGCAGCAGAAGAGTAGAGAACAGAGGGCTAACATAAAGCGACCTGCTAGGTCACATACATAGCGGAACCTAAGGCTAGCCCGGGCCCCGTACTATTTCAGTTCGACATCTACGCTCACTTGAGTGGCGTGACTTGAAGGAGGCCTACGTCCAGCAGTGAACGGACAGTGGCGGTTGATTAATTTTAATTGATCTACATTCGAAAACTGTAAATAGTTTGTCGAACAAACATTTTTTCCCAACTGGCCAGACCGTCGCCTGGTCGTGGCTTGGCGTCCCAAGCGCCTCCAGTGTGCCCGTTACCAATTCGTGCAATGGGATCGAAACGTCGGGAAGGTAAAATACTATTTACCTTTAAATAATTTATTGAGTTGCAGCAAACCCAGTCAAGTGTTTTAAGTGTAACAATGCAACAAGAAAGTTTATAATCCTAATTAAATTGCTAATGTAAATACTTAATATGATATGTAAGCAATTTAATTGCAATTAGAATATCAGTATTAAAACTTTTAATAATCATGTCTCAGGCGGGACTCGAACCCGCATCTCCTCGCATTCCGGGCGCGGCGCTTTACCAATACAGCCAACGAGACACTACGTCACAGGCGTCCTTTCTTCAAGCATATTATTATCGCTGTAAACCAGCGTTGTTTCATCAAATGTTAGGAATTTGCACCCTTAATACCCGTACCCTTAATATACATCTTTTCAGATGTTTCACAGTCAGTTAATATGAAACAGCTACTTACATATTTTATATGCAATTCTAATTAAATTGCTAGTGAAAATACGTAATATGACATTTAAGCAATTTAATTGGTAGGTATCTAGGTACTTCACAAGTTCTTGAATAGAAATTACGATTGCCTTAAGTGTGACTTGAACCTTCAAGTTTCCCTTGGTTGGTTGTAGGTTGAAATCACATAGGGAAAGTCGACATTAAAACATATATTCAGGGAATTCTATCTTCAATTTACAACTTCTGTCATGAAACAAGTTCTTAAGTAATACTTATTTTTCTGTTTTAACCAACTAACTTACTTAATTAGACAAAGTTTTTTTATTGGTGGCCAAAAGTAGTTTTTCCTTAGGCAGATTAATTTGCAAACAGACGAGTTCTACCCAGGATTGTCGAATTAAAACTTTTTCGATTTTGCTCCGAATCAAATAGATTTGTGATTTCTGACAAGGAAACGGAATCCATAATATGAGGATCAATTGAGCCGTTAAAGTTTAGAATTCGTATTTCATTCTTGTTGATAAGGATATATGTGTGTTCTGAACTTCTGATAATATTAAATGTGTAAAAGTAAAAAAGTTACGTCCCTAAATGATTCCACTGGAGGGGAAACGCCTCCATCATTGAATTCAAGTTACAACAACAATGATTGGTACAGGCATAATCACAAACCTGAAAAATGTTCGAAAATTCGAAAATATTCTTGCCCTACCCGGGTATCAAACCCATGACCAACGGCGCGTCTCTGAGTATTTTTTCATAATTCCGTCTCAGTCACGAAATAACATTTTTTTAACAAAGTGGCCTTTGTCCCTTCTGTATGATCCCAGTATCTTACTTTAACCTTGTTTTGTTTTGTTCAGTAAATAATAGAGGTTGAGTAGGTTAAGCAATGCTATTTCTCAAAACTATCACTTTTTTGGTACAAACAACTAGGTACCAAAAATTCACACAACTTGTATTTTAACGACTTTTCCTAACTGATGAATAAATGTTTTACTGTTATGATTTTGCAGTACAATTTTCTAATTTCGAATTATTTTTTAGATGTCAAATAATAAGGAAATAAGCACATGGTTGGTAAAGTTTTGTTACAGGTATCTTAAAGAGCTTGATCCCAGAATACTAGTAAACACAAGATCAATATTCTATTAACGTACAATTAAGTTATTAAAGCTATTACAATACCAAAGGCAGTACGATTCATGTTTGTCAAAAACAAGCCTGAAAATACGAGTAATGAATGAGAATTGCTTACGTCGTTATTATCAATGTATGTATGTAGTATGCATAATTGTTTGCATTAAATAAATCTATTAAAATACATTCTGAATAACAGATCCAATGTTATAAGTTCTAAATTTTTGATTTTTTATTACTTTAGTTACTACTTTGGAATTTTGTTTCTGTGTTTATATAAAAAATGCCTATATCACCTTTGCAGGGCAAACTCTTCGTGCCCGACCCGGGATCGAACCCAAGACCGCCAGATCTTAATAAATAATAACTAAATTTGAACAACATCACATACATGGTCTACTATTTGTGGTAAGCAGAAACAATAAAGGTACCATAGTCACCCTGAAAATAGTACTCATAAACATTAGGAATTTTGAAATTTAGGTTTTATAATATTAGGACTTATGATAGATCGGATTTGTGATTTTCGGAAATCTGTATCATTCGGAATTATAAAAATCTGTATTTTGAAATTCGTGATTGTCAATATCAGAATTCAGTTTTTCGTATTTATGTAGTGTACCCGTTCAAACTACATAAGGATTCTGAACACATCGTCAATATCGTGTGATACCTTTGACACTTCAAAACACCAGCCGAACAATACGACTCCCAATGAATATATTAACACAAGTAGTACCATCGGGGACTATATTTGTTGATTAGATACAAAATCAGTATTGTTAGTCTGTTGCTACAACTCCCCCGAGTTCATCGTATCGCATACATAATCAACCTTCGGGTTAGCATTGATTCTATCATTTGAATTTTGAGATGTTCAAGATAGGAAACTTAGGCCTATACCTATATCGAACCTCGTGGGAACGTTAAGTTGTGTAATACAATCAAGAGGTACACTGCGGTTGTTGAGTAGTTTAGTACATTATGTTACAAATTATAATGTAACAATCACAGAATCTGTAATATGAAATTGGTTTAAATTACATAACATTATGTATACTTGAAGAATAATTTTTGGTTTGCATCAGATGTTTTTACGTGTAACAACATTTGTTCTAAAAGTAAGAGTATGTTAAAAAGTCTTAGGCTGCCCGCCCTCGTCAGACTTTTTGTAGGACCGATAATTGGGCCGATTTTTCTATAGTAGGCAGCAGCATACACAATCATGACCGATTTATTGTAGGACGTGTACGTTGCTCCATTGCTATCAGTACGTTCTATTTTTCTCCTACAAAAATCGGTCACCGATCATCGGACGTGGGCGAACAATCCATCCCAAAGGTTTGAAATTAAATGCAGATTTTTACTGATTCACTGCCACTATGAAAACTAAAAACATCGTACAGGGCCCTCGCTTGATCACTAACTGATAACTTGTAGAGTGCTTCTAATTAAAAAACTACCTACATGCTCGTGAGCTATAAACATAGAGCCATCATTAGGTACTTACTTTACCACCTATTGATGGCTTAAATCCACAAGTTCAAAGTCGCTCAGCGGGCTATGGAAAGAGCTATGCTCGGAGTTTCTCTTAGGGATAAAATCAGAAATGAGATGATCTGGCAGAGAACCATTGATGGCCCATTGATGAAGTAAAAAATGTAGATCAAGTTTTCAGTTTAAAATTTTTACGGTCCTAAGCCTGTAAAGGTTTGAAGGACAGTCAACAACTTATGAATAGTATCGTAGTTAATAAATGAGAAGCGCATTGCGTAAAAAAGTGTTGCTTGGTGGCCGTATCCAAAATTTCAATTTTTTTTCGAACCTTTTCATCATTCATTATTTGGATGATGATTAAAATGTCATTCTGTATAGTATAAAATTAGCATTTCAATTTCTTGAGGTAAAGCAAATATAGTTTTAGCGTGCTTGCCTATATTTTTTTGAAAACAAATAACAAATATTTCGGAATGATAATATTTCAGTGAACTGGAGTAAGTTTTTTTGTCTGTGGATCAAACGTCAACATCAACTGACTACGAAAGGGTTCCGGCAAAATTAGCAGCACTTAACTTTAATCCGGATAATCCACGAGCAAACGCTCGTAGGCAGCCCTAAATGGTTTAGAATATAGATTAAATTTAATGATCTGATCCCAATTTTAGCTTTTACTCTGTAAGTAATTTAATACTTTAGATATTGTGAGGCGGGAATGGACAGCGTCCCTTGTATGAGCCAATTTCGTTTTAGCACTAGCTCGGGTAATTGGACTTGAAGTTTAATGATCGAAACTATTAAGGACCTGTTCGTGTCAGGTATCAATGTGTATTGCTGTGATTTTAAAGAAATGTTTTAAAGTACTTTGTAATTGGTTTTGCCATGATGCCTACAAAATAGATCCATTAAATGACTTTGTGCAATTTATTTGTTATTAAGTAGTTTCAGAAAGATCCAAATTAAATAAGCGAGTCTAAAAGACGATGATAAAAGAACTGGTAGGTACTGTTGCAAATAAAATGTTTTAAACATTCCGCAATAATTTTGTAATGCAAAAGTATGTTCATATGGTTGTTACCTCTGGACGCATATACTGATAAAGTAATTTGGATAGATAAGACAAAATAGGACAAAATATGTTAGAAATTCGTCCTAAAAATCATCCCTGAAATAATATCGTGAGTGTAAATAATGTAGGAGGAATATATCTCCTACTTATATTGTAACTAGAAAGTTTGTAAGAATGTACGTATGGAAGTATGTTTGTTACTCTTTCACGCTAAAAGGACTCAACGGGTCTGAATGAAATTTGGCATGGTATCAGTTTATTAGCTGGAATAAATATAAGCTAATTTTTATTCTAAGAGGTAGGTACGGTTTCCGTGGCATAATTTTAATACATAGTTTTAAATTCAAAATTGTATGCGTACGAAGTCGTTTAATTCATAATTTTATTGCTAGATTTTGCCGCAATGAGGTTGAATGCCTAAAATATGTGTGAGGAATCAATATTATCTATTTGATGTAGAGATTAAAACATTTTTAGTTAAGAAGACTAATATAGTCGGAAACGTGATATAACCAGGAGTACAATATAGCTGAGAATAATGTTATAGGTTTAGCAAAAACAAAATTAAATGAAGCCTGACAAAGAAGTGTTTCGCAAAATGCCAACATGAATAAGCAGCATATCCTTATTTCAGTCCTTAAAGATGAAAAATATGAATGAAAGTTAGAAGAAGGACAGTGTTATGAATAGCTGTGCTGTGGCTTAATAATTTTGAGTGATGGTTTCATTAAGTGAGTGGCAAACGGTACGAAACATCTTTTAGACCATCGCACTTTATTATTTTGGGTTTTGCATCGCTCGCAACACAAAGATGAATTCAGTTATGTTTGACAAAAATGTATCATAGAAATCTGGACCTTTTTGTTATTTTTATACCTATTGAAATTTTGTAAACGGATTCTGAACAAAGCCAAATTTAGTTTAGAAATAAAAACTTACTGGTTATTAAACAGACCTGGATAAACTTTGGCGTGCTTATAGATTATGAAATGAGAACAGTACGAAGCTTACAAAAATGTTGCATGTGCCAAAGAAGAAGTAGCTAAGTATCTACTTAATTGTGTGTATAAACACACAATTTTCACTAAATAACTTTGATGTTTTTCCTTGGGATCGAATTAGTCATAATATTTTATTTACTAAATAGCAATTTTCCAACTTCCTTCATCTTAGTATCTACGTGATCCGTCTCTTAGTATAGGGTGCACTTTGACAAAGTTGAGGTAAAGGCAAAAACTAAATGTAACAGAGAAAAAAAGGTCGCAATCAACGCAGTTCATGTAGAGATAAGCAAAGGGCAATATAGCACACAAAGCTAGCATGGTAGGAATGTTAGCAAGGGATGCAAGCGATGGAACTTGCAAGGAATGTTACAACGGATAGTACACTATCCGTTTGCTCTGCTTTCACACACAACTTTGTTAAGAGAGCATTTAAAGTTTAAGCATCTTTGCACTGCAGCTGAACTCTCTTGTACAGTTTTGGTAAAGATACCCGGTTTTTCAACTGTGAACCACTAGTAGAAATACACTTCAAAGTCAAACTTTCCCTGGATAATAACACAAAGATTGGAGTTTAAATAAAAAATACGTCCGATGGTACAATCAGAAAATTCTTTTCCGTTTATTATTGATGTATTGCCTCAATTCTACCCTTACACAAACCTTGCCGAAATTGCTTTTAACAAGTCGTGAAAGTATCAGCCAGGTGAAATATTAAATTTTCCCTTAAAGGGTGAGAATGAGGTGCTAAATGCCTCTTTCGACTCATAAATTGTCGATTTAAGATTGGGCCGAATAATTTGATATTGAATCTATGGAATCTAGAAGGTAGAACATAATGTAATGTTGCCATTAACAAGGGTCTAGGTGGCGAAGAAATAGGTTATTGTATTATCGGCTACGAAGCAAATATTTACTTTCGTGAATTTACGCTTTGAAAGATAATATCCACATTATATGATACGAGTAGCTTTAATTTGTATTTACAATTGATTTTGTGAGCTTTACTTCTGTTAAAGATGCCCTTTGTAACAAACCGGCTATAAAACCTTATTCTAATCAGTGTTTCATCAATTAAAGGAGTAACGAAAATATTTGCTTCCTATGATTCTGTTTTTCATTTCACGGTTTATGTTATCAATCTGGTGTCATTCTGCTCATATTGATGAAGTGAATTGTACTACAACATTCAAAAAAGTGTTTCATGAGATATTATTTAAATGTGGTATTGGTTTTGAATTCTGCACCTTTTCTTACCCTATAAGCATGTTGCTAGAAGCAACTTAAGACTAAATGAGCTTTCCTCCAGCGGTCAAACTGCCATATCAAGTCAATTTTCTCTTCTTCGATAGGCTTTCAGCAGTATAAGGAGTGTGGGTGATTGATGATGATAGGTCAAAATCCTATTTACATCTGATCTTTTAATTATAGTTAAAGCACTTGTCACTATAACTTCGTAACCTTTAGGCATAATCGGATCAGTTTCAATCCAACAGGCATTAGCCATAGAAGTCAGGACCAACAGCCTAAGTAGGATGTTTCATAAACAATATTTAATAAATCTCATCCAACAATCTGCCATTATTATGGAATAATTGTGTAACGTCCCCTTAACAGGCCTTTCGAAGCCGTGAGATCTGATTTTTCCAAATAATATCAATAATGTACACACTGATAGATGCATTCTCATTAGTCGTCTCAGGTCTAGAACCGGCGTTAATACAGATAAAGTGGATTTCATTTCTAATGTTAAGAGGCTTGCACAATAGAATCCACAATTTGGTTTTCAAAATCGTATGACAACTGGTACATACTTAAAATGTATTAGTGTTTAGCCAGATCGATTTTGTCTCTACCTTGCGATGTGAGCCAACGCAGTTCTATTAGTTTACGTGTTAAACAAAATGCGGTGACTTTTGAATCAATGTTATTCAAGTATAATTCTTTGGTACATTCAAACAATTTCAAAACAAAAGTATATTATAATTACGTTAATACGAGTACAACTATCGTGGTATTTGAACATCATAATTGAACTGGGTTAATAGCGTTTCATTTTGTTGTTCAACACACATAGTTTATAAATATCTTCTTTCAGCATTTAAATAGACTGAGATGAAAACGTTATAACCAGCCCGCCCACAATCCATTGCAAAAGGAACCATTATAATGACCTGTAGTGGGTGTTTCAATCAGAAAGCTACTTCATGTGATTTTCTTTGTTACTTTCTAACGAGAAAACATTTATATTCATAAAGCTGAATCTATTTTGTACCTACTGCTTTTTTGCTCGTGAATTTCAATGTATAAAGAGAAACATTGCGTACCTCTAAAAGGTCTGTTGGTTTAGAAGTTCAGTATCGAAATATCTCGGGGCTTGGGTTCAATCCGCGGGTTAGGGAACAAGAGTTTCGAATTTCTAAACATTGTTCAGATTCGTGATCACATTTAGTATGCGTGGTGGTTATGCTCATCCAATGATGGGTCTAGATCAACGGAGCGTTGGTCTAGCGGTTCAAGAACAATCTCTTAGGTATGTTATAATTCCGTTAATATGACGCCCATGGTATCGGATTAGTATTTTAACTACTACAATAATCGTAACTAAGCTTGTCCAATAGCGATTGTTAACACATAATTAGTTATACATCCTTTTATATTCGGATGGAAAAATAACAATCATAGTCCACAGTCCGCCCACATTCCATTAAAAAGGGAATCACTAATGTGTCCGGTGGTGGGTGTTTTAATCAGAAAGCTATTTTTATACTTCATGTTATTTCCTTTGTTGTTTCCTAACGAGAAAACATTTTGCCCATAATAGTGAACTAATTTTGTCCTGCTTTTATTGCTCATAAATTACAATTAGTCCCTCAACCCCCAGGAGGCACTCGGGTGCCACGATAACAATTGATTTCAATTGTGTCTGGAATAACTCACGATCGAGGGATTAATAAAGAAACAGAGTAGTTACAATTACTTTTAAATATTATTGGTCTTGTATGTAAGCTTCTGAATAGAACTAAGCGCAGTTCATGTTCCACCTTTAGTAGAAGGTGTCTTTTTACCAGAGGCAATTCCCTTAAAAACCTTACTTGTAAAAACTCTGCAGATCGTGGCCGTCTCCTAGCCGATGGGTATAGTAAAGTTACTTAATCAAATAGCTCACTAGATATAGGCTTGCTATACAGGATGAAATTTCAATCACCTTCCAAACTTTAAAACAAATGACGTGTTTTTTATTTTGTTCCAGCCCAGTACAAAAATGTCAAATAAAGCGCCTAGAAAATTTTGACGGTGGTGAAAAACTCAACTGTCTAGAAACCGAAGGGTTCAATCATACTTCAGGAGTTTTAAATACAGCAAGTCTGTATCAAGATGTTGATTTATTTTTGGAAGTCCACATCGGTGTACGAGTGCACATGCTGATTGTGTGATATCATCGTCATCATCGAAGTCCACTGCTGGACAAAGGCCTCTCCAGTTGCACGCCACTTGGGTCGATCTTCGGCTTCTCGCATCCAGCTCCTGCCAGCCATCTTGCGCAGGATACACTCATCACACCACCAGGCCTGAGGGTGTCCTAAACTACGTTAGCGGCGACGCGGTCTCCACTCAAGAACTCGATTACCCCAGTGGTTGTCGGTTCTGCGGCTAATATGGCCAGCCCTCTACCACTTCAGCTTGCTAATCCGGTGGGCTATGTCAATAACTTTGTTTCTCTGCCGGATCACCTCATTTCCAATTTCAACCCTAGTGTGAGTGAGCGACTTTAAACTTGTGGAATAGCCGCACCGTCAGTGTCCACGTTTCGGCTCTGTATATGATGACGGGTAGGACGCACTGATTCAAGACTTCCGTCTTGAGGCATTGTGGGATCCATGATGAGAAGACGTAGCTTCCCAAATGCTGCCCAACCCAACTGGATTCTTTTGGATTGTGTCATATGCGCAGTAAAAACCATTAATATTCTCGGAATATATTAAATGACGAGAACAGCTTATCCCACCGAAATTTAGGGTCATTAAGTTATCGAAGTAAAAATGTACCCGATTTCTTATCAAAAGCTCTAAACCCACTTGAAAAGAGCCCATTTGAAACTTCTAAAATGTAACCACTGAATGCTGGGTTTGAATGCGTTCAATCGCCCACCAGATGCAGCCGACACGGCTTACCAACTGTAAATAGGGCGCTTTTCTATACACTAAGATTGGCTCTTTTCACGGCATTTCAGTAGAATCGTGTACAAGCACAGCAAACATTAGTACAGCCACACTTAGGAGTCGTATTTAAAAAACTATTTGCAAAGAAATTTTTTGAAGAGAAAAATTATGCAAATATTTTGAACCGCATCTTGGTTAATTATTTAAAATAATTTAACATTTATTTATTATTTACATTTATTTATTAATTTGTCGCATCGATGAAGTCAGTACTAGTATAGTTATAAATTAGTTTGAAAAAATGTAGTAGACTTACTTAGACTAAAAATAAAATATGTAGTAGACAAAGTAATTAGGGAAACCCTATTCTTTCACATGATTGTTTATTATTTGGGTAAAGCGTCCATTTAGGAAATACAGAAGTAATAAATTTGGCGAAATAAAAGACGCAAAAGATAGTATTCACTAAGTCTGTCAAAAATGCAGTTAAATGCATTCTAAATGTCCAGTGGTGCTGTCCTAAACACTCCATTAGCTCTTTTTAAGGTAGAACCCGTCGTTTGGACGCAATCCAACTGAATATCCCCTTTCAAACGATTTCTGAGCGATAGATGAAAGGAGCACTATAATCTATATTACCTACATTATAAGAAATGCACAGGTTTCACTTGAAGGATAATCATTAAGAACAAAAACAAAACAATTTTGAAATGAAAGATTTCTTTACGGATAATAGTACGCGCTTATTTTTGATTGAACCCGTCGTTTCGAACACTTTACAGCGTCCATGGTCACGGGTAGACCGTACTATAATCTTTACCACCAACCAAAAATACGCGTACTATAGTCCGTAAACAAAATAAATCTTTCATATCAATGTATAATTTTCGCGTAAACTCAAGAAAACAGTACAAAAACATATTTTATGTCCGTAAATTCGGTACAAAGCAAATACGCTTTCTCCGTCTCTTTCGCTCATCGTAATCCAAAGGCGAGTGAAAGACACGAATAATGATGAATAGTGAAAAGGCTCAGGAAAATATCGTTCCTAACGAGCATAAGCTGTTTAGTGTATAAACCTAAGCTTTTCATTTAAATTGGGTAGGTACTAAGAGTACGTTTCCATAAAAGCGGAGCTAGCCGAATGGGAGAGGAGCGGAATGTGAACAGACCAATCACGCGCTCGAAATTCACAGATTTGAGGAACTGTGATTGGCAGCCTAGCATTGAAAGTTGTAATGACTTAGTTTTCTTTTTTACTGCTTCGTTTTCTTCTTCCCGGCTCTAGCATAGAATAGTCTCGAAGCAGTAATGGTAGTAGTAGTACAAGATATTGGGACGTGCGTGGCTCCTCCTGCGGATTGGGATGTGACTTCTACTGGGGCCTATTAGAAGAAAAAAAAAATGTTTCCATTTATTGGTTATTATTTGTACAAGTAACTGATCTAAATAAAAAATTGGTATGATTTATACTTTTACTTAGAAGTTACTTAAAATTAGTTACAAAACAAATTTAAATATAAAATAATTTTAGAAGGAAAAAATACTTACGCTTTGAAATATAATAATATTAACAATAATAGTAATCACAAATGAAAGACCTGTGGAGTTAAAATCTGCAGACGACTTTACGTCAAAAACATTTCTCATTTTTATTTTTCCGTTTGCTTTAATACTTCGTTCTGTTTCCAATTTACTGTGATAAACGAATGAAATCAAACGCTTTTGTCTGAAAAATTGTCTTTTATTGAAATCAACTTGAAATTGAAAATACAATATCACCTAGGCTATATTTTCATTTGCTACAGTTATTTCATCGCTTTACAACTTCGGGAACCATTCCTAAAGTTTTGCGGAAACGTGTAACACTGTACTTGTTATTATTTATAATCTTACTAACATTAAATTGTTTTATTTATAGGTTATAATTATAATTCTGTTAGTAGTAACTTTTGCAGTAATAATCTGTGTTCAAGAAATCATGTGGAAATCAGAAGCAACAAAGACCCAAACCAAAAAGATCAAATTCATTAATCTACAACAATAAATCTATCAATTTCATACGTTTGCAAACATTTTATATTTTAATTTTCAAAATTTTAAGTAGTTACTTACTACAAAAATATTTAGAAACAATAGGATATTATATTATAGGTATCGAAACAAAAAAAAATGTATGATATTTTGATAGAGGAATTCTAAGTCCAGCCTATTTTCACCGTAATATGTTTAAAAGTTTTAATAGTTATTATTTGCACGAAAACGTTTAAATTATAAATTATGTTTAAAAAAAATTAAGCATTGTTTCTGCCTGATTGAAATTATTATGTTTAATGCTGAACCAAAGAAAACTCATATTTTTCGGTACAACAAAAACTTAAAATTTTAATTTAACACGTTGAAGCGTTTTGGACAATACTGCGCCTTGTGTCTTTTTGCCACATTAGCCAAATTGTGACTGTTAAGCCGCCTGCCAAGCGTAGAGATTATGGCAAAATCTTTCAGATAGGCCTGCGTCCAGCAATGGATAGATATAGGCTGGTCATGATGATGATGATTAGGTACCTCAAGTAGGAAGGTAACCATTAAATACGACAATGCAAATGCCTAACAACAATTAATAACATTAACAATTACAGTTTAAACAAACACAATGTTACACGTTATGTCCGCTTCAATTAAATCTTAACAATATTTACCCTGATTGGGATATAAACACTCGGGTTTGGCAACCACAATTCTTTTCCAACAATACTTGCCGAATTTCACTAAAAATTTTATATTTACACTTCATCTGACAATATTATCAAAAATCATTCACTGTTTACCAAGTCATTTCACTTTGTTTTTTTATTTACATTAACTATGATGTGTTAAATATTCGAACAAAACAATAAAATGTTATAATTATGTTCTTAAATATTTCATGCTTGATTAAATCATAACTAAAAATTGTATGTATGTATATCGTACAGTTTTAAATTACCTAGCTGTTATTATTATTTAAAACTGACACATAATTGATTGGATTTTTGAGTAGTGTAAAATTTTGTTAATATACTATTTTTATTTCCATTACCTACTTAGTTTAACAATTTGAATTCATAACTCAGAAATTTGTATTTACATATGGTATTACTCGTATGTTTAAATACTCTATCTCCACAGTTGAAAATCACGGCATTTCATGCACAAAAATTCACATTCACTGAAATGTTTACAATTTATATGATAACACTGGCAATTATAAATAGTGCTGGTAAACTAAAACAGCTAGCCCATTGTGCCCTGCCTTGCATTGCTGCTGGGGTTTCTCCTGAGAACAAAATTCGTTATTAGACATTTATTAAATCATTCTCTGTTTTCCCCTATCCTGTTGACATGGCTCATGAATGAGTTCTTAACCTGTACTAATATTGTAAATAGAAAAATAATAGTGCCCGTCTATCTGTAAATCTTGTACGCCTAATATTCTCAACCGCTTCTAATGAAAGTTAGTACAAAGATAGTTTTGACCTGTCTAGACATACGGCCGGTCCCAATAATCTATCTATCGCCAGTTTTGACATTTCGGAGATAGGAAACAGTTTTCTATCTCTGATTTTGCCGTTCAGAGAAACAAAGACAGAAGTTGTTTTCTATCTCCGATATGCCAAAACTGAAGATATATAGGTTATTAGGACCGGCGGATAGTCACACACACACAGGTAGGCACAGGTTTCTGACAGTGCGATACAATGTGAGCCGCGGGCAAAAAGCAAGTTTTAATATAAACCAGCACGTCAATCAGGTTTCAGATTCACCTTGTATCTTTCTTGTTTATTTTACTGTGTCCAAAGTTATGGTAAAACTGTTATTGAAATAGAATTAACAAGTTCTTGGTAAGTTTTAAGCATTGGAAATGTCTTATTTGTTACCTTATGTAACAAGTGTAATAGCAATGGTTTTAAATATGAACCTTCTTAATGAATAATTAGAATAGGTATACATTTCCGTCAGCACCCGTGAATATAGTTTTATTTTACGAGCTCTTAACACGCAACGCTACAATGACATCAACCGTGTTATTGTTGCTAAATTGTAAATGAGCTCTGTCATTAGTCATTACATATTTTTTTCATTTTTAACAGTATTATTTCTTTTCTTCGCTTCAATATTATGTTAGAAACAATTATTTTAAGATACTTATTTTAATGAATATCTGCAATAAAAATTACGGAAAACGTTACAGCGTTGTTTAATTTTAGTTCAGTCAGTGAGTCAACTTTTTTTTTTGTTTAGTAAACTATTTCAAAAATCCAAGCCCAAAAAAAACTAGTTAATCCTTTTATCTACATTGATCAATCCAGCCAACCTTGAAAATCGGTGTACTAAACCTCAGAGGTACGAGTACCTACTCAAAAAATATTTTGTACCATTTACTTTGCATGGAGTAAATATTGCTAGAAGTTTCAATTGTAATTAAATCCATTTGTTTGGTAGGTACTGTACTAATTAATTGTCAAAATTAAGCAACATCATTTGTTTTATTAAATATCTTCTATCACTTCCTATTCAAGTTCTTCAGAACTAATGAGTAGCAATTTTGCTGTCGGTAGAAGAGTTTGGCATTCCCTCAAAAACTCATATAATAATATGCTGTCAGTTTTGAATTGTCCAGTTAAGGCTGCTTATAGCAGAAGAGCAAGGGTTTTGTCAAATGTATACCTAAAAAGATAATATACATACTATAGATACTCACCAGTAAGAACATGGACACGTGCCGTTGCTAGCTGTGCGTTGTCCGGCGCGCACTGATATGCGCCTGCGTCTGAAGTCCGTGCAGATTGTACCAGCAGTCTACTGCTACTGTGTATGCCCTTCTCAGTGACAAGGGATATACCTCCGCGGGTCGAGTCGAAGTTTATAGTCTGTTAAGAAAATTGAGTAACTTTAGGTTTTCTTAATTCAATCAGTAGGATAAGATCGTAAAGTTAAAATGGCGATGGCAACTATTATGAATATGGTAAATGGGTCAAGAAGCTAACAGTTAAGTTAAACTATTGGGTCATGGTGAACCAGTAGACAGAAAAAATTTTTTTTTTTGTGGTTTTGACTTTTAATACATCGCAATGCTTTTTTACCTAGGTAGTTTAAAAATCAGTTTATAATCAGTTTTATTTCTGCAAATAGGCCCCTGGAGGCGCTTTTACACGTCCCAATATTTAACCTACCACTGCTTCGGGACAAATGTGGGCTAGTGCCGAGAAGAAGCAGCGCAAGAAACTCGGTCACTATTGTCAGCCTCTTTTTAAATAAACATGTTTACATAAGATATATGCCAGTGCGAGCTTATACAATTTACAGCCAAACGTTCCTATCATTTATATAATCATTAATAGTATAATAGCCCTTTTTCATTAAAACAACTTTGATATATGATTTTAATTTATGTACAGGGAGGTCAGCAATTGACAGTAGTACTGATATCAGCACAAAAAAATATTTTCCTATCATCATCATAAAATTATCCTTTTGAAAAGGCCTGTGCCTTGCGGTGGACGTATATAAACTGATAATGATGTTGATGACTTTTATGAAGGAGAACTGAGAGGCTTTTTTAGTTAAAAGTCCATTATCTATCTCAAAACATAAACGACTTAGTTTCGGTATTTGTTCAACAGTAAAAGCAATTTATTAATCTTCATCTGTAACACGTGAAGGCAATATGTCTTACGTGTAACCCAATAACATGTGGTTACAATAAATTAGGCAGCTCAGGAAAGTTCTGAGAGCTGTCAAGAGTTTCGCTGGAATTTCTAGGAGCATTAGATTTGGGTCTCTCTCTGTCTTGTAATGGCTCCTCGGAATTATTTGTCTACAAAAATACTTTGTTTAAAAACTAGGGACTTATTTGCCTTTGATACGAGTATCGCAACAGCTTACTTAATTTTTATAAGAAAATTGCGTTTATTGTATAGTTTTTGAGTAAATTTAAACAATTAACAATACAAAGAAAGTAACAATTTATAAACTCATTTGGAAGATGTATTTTGTAAAATAAATCTAAATACTAGATATTATACAAATATTATTGGATACCTTTGATCAATCCACCAGGAATTCCATCCTGTATTACCTAAATGGTTAGATGGCATTCGAAAGGCGTGATGTACGTTTGGACGTCGGTACCCAACTGAAAAGGGTCATTTTATGTAGTTTATGTAACAGACTATTCCAAGTGATAGAGCTGGGTTAACGAAAATCGTTTTATTTTATAATCTAAATGACAAAATTTTTTTTTTGGACATTCGGTTGATGTATGGACTAGGTTATAGAACCACCCCACTCTCTACCTTCTAGTCAAACGCTTTTTTTGTTTGACTGCTCCGTTGCTAGTAAATACTGTTAGGTACACTATATCTATGACAGACTTTTGTCTATAAGTCAATTGATCTTATGGCTGTATAACATTTTATTCCTTTGCCAAAGCCTAACGTCAAGTAGTGGGGAAGGTAGTCCGAGAAAGATATATAAACGCTACCGAGCACTTATGCGGGCATTCGTTGTTCTACAGCTCAACCGTCAAGACGAACTGTTGTCTCTCTAATATTATGATGATTGTTATGTGAATAGTGGATAATAAATGTGAATGTGAATATTGAAATTAAAGTAAATAAAAAGGAAGATAGTGAAACTTCGTTTGTTTCTTTTAACTCAGAAATTGGGATAACAGAGATTTGATAAATATCTCGCCACGCCCGACGACACTGTAAGTAGAATTACTTTTAAATATACATAAAAACCCATTCGTTCATGCATGTCAGTAAAACGGCCTAAGCTCGGTTTAACTTGTCGAATACCCGACCAAGTCTATCATTCCAAGATAGTAAATTACAATGTACAAAAGCCCTTAATAACGTGCATGCATAATCATTTTGACTTGAAGTAAACAGTAATAACTAAACGATGTTAAACTACACTTGATTCACAATGTTTTTTTTTTGGCTGATAATTTCAATAGTATTTTTTCCTCTATCTCAGTTTCAAGTTAATTGGTTTTTATCAATGCTATTTTTGGTTAAGAGGTTAACAACCTGATTAGATCGTAAAGATATCAGAGACACAAATTAGCATTCTTATAAGTGTTTGATTAGCCTAGCATACTATATAAATTAATCTCAACAAGCCTAATCTTTTTATATGGGCGTTATAAGGGACCAAGGTCAAAAATTGACACTATTTTTTATAGTTTTATTACTTACTCATGTAGTAACGTAATGAAATCATATCTTATCAATATGCGTTTACATTTAAATAAGTGATGACAGCGTAATATTTCTGAGTTTCAGTTGCCAACAACATTTAAACAATGCAGTCGAGAGCTGAGCGGGATCAAGGCAACAATCATATGAACGATAAACTATTGTCGACACCTAAGTCGATAGGAAGGATTACCCGTACCAGAACTAGAAGCAGAAGCAATGATCAAAGCGATCGACAACGTGAGTCGAGCGGGGAGCTTGAGCAACGGTCGACACGTTCATTGAGGCATTCTTCGAGCAACCTGGGAGGTGAGCTTGAGCAACTTTCAGGTTCTCGATCTCTCAGGCGTTTTCGTGATTTGAACGAGGAGCTTGAGCAACGTTCTCGTCACGAAAATAGTCGAGAGGCGTCTGGGACCAGGCGTCGTAACGATGAGCAGGAGCGACGTTCGACTATGGTGCCCAGATGCTCTAAAGATTACAGTGATGATGAGCTTGAGCACGCATCACCTATCCTATATCGCGGTCATACGCAAAAATCTGGTCTTCAAAGTAATGATAGACGTGGCGTCGATAAACGTTCACGAGATCGCTTGAGCTACGATTCTGGTAGAAATGGAAGTCGTTCTATAATTTACGCATCACCTCCTCGCGATGACAGGACATCGAAGTCCCGGCAACGAAGATTGAACAGTAACGAACGAAAGCATATACGATCAAGAAGTCGCTCTTCGGTTCGTTCATCGTCTTCCCATTTAAAAGGTAGTTTTAGTACGTACGGGATTCGGACATCGAGATCGAGGCTTCGAAGATCACCCAGCATGAAACAAGGGCGGATGCGATCAAGGAGTCGCTCTTCTGTTCGCCCGTCTACGTCCAGGTCATCCCAGTCAAGGTATGGAGATGTTCGAAGTACTAATGGTAGCAATAATGTAGTCAATCAGTTCGTAGAAGCTCTTAAACAACTGTCTAAGTCAGCCAATCACAAATTACCCTCGGTCAACAATGTTGTACCTGATTTTGACCCACTTTCCAAAACTCAGACTATTTTAAATTGGATCACAAAGATTGAAGAATGTGCTGAAATATATGAATGGGATGAACGTGAAATCATTCACTACGCACTCCCTAAACTTTGTGGTCTGGCAAAATCTTGGTACCAGAGTTTACCGACTTTGCTATTCACCTGGTCGGAATGGAAGACTAAATTAATCGAAGCCTTTCCATGTAGAGAAAACTATGCAGAATTACTCTCGGAAATGTTGTCTCTTAAAGTTAAATTCGGTGAACCACTCGAACAATATTATTATGCTAAACTTAATTTATTAAACAGATGTCAGATTGTTGGTAGAAAGGCAGTAGACTGCATTCTCTATGGCATTGAGGACCGGGCAATCAAGCTAGGGGCGCAAGCAGCGCAATTTCAGAAACCAGAACAGGTTCTTAAATACTTAAAAATGGTGAAAGTAGGTCAGCTAAGAGATAGGGATAATGTGGGACCGTCTAGAAGTAAGAACGACGGCAATAAGAAATACACAAATTCTACTGTAACTGCCAATAAACCGAACACTGATAAACCTCTCATCAAATGTTTTAACTGCGGAGTGGAAGGCCATCCTAGTTTTAAATGTCCTAAACCTATAGAAAAGTGTAATAACTGCTTTAAGTTAGGTCACCGTACAGTAGCATGTCCTAATATCTTGAAAAATAAGACTCTAGCTAACAACAATAAAGACCAAAATTCAAATGAAAAACAGGTTCTTAAAATTCATGTTGATGATAACGATACCTTAAAAAATATATTTCAAAATGACGAAGATAGAAGGAATAAATATTTATTGACAGCCAAGGTTAATGACAAGTGTATGCCTTGTTTTGTTGATTTAGGAAGCGAATGTTCTATAATACGAAAATCTGTGGCACTAAGTTTAGGGTTGGTATTGAATGGAAATGATTTGCCCCTTATACGCGGCTTAGGTAACACCGTAATACAGCCAACAGGTCAAGCGGTCGTCAATATCGAAATTCAGGGTATTAGAGAAACAGTCGAAGTATACGTCGTTGAAGACGAAATTTTAAAATATTCTCTCCTGCTTGGACATTCTTTTACTGAGCAACCTAACGTTTTAATCACCAAGACTCCAAAACGATTGATTTTTGAAAGGGCTGATAAAAGTTCCAAATTATTCTTGATTGTTAAACATGAGATCGAGATAGGCGTCAATGAAATTAAAACTATACCAGTATACACCGATTTTCTATTAGACACAACAGTTTATGTTGATGGCTCTATTAGGGGTAAGCCAGGTCATGAATACTTCTTATGTCCTGGTGAGTATGATCTAAAGAATGGCAATGGAAGCATTTTAGTCCATAATATATCTAGTGAGTCAATCAAATTCCCATCTGAATTCCTAATGACACGTGCAGTACCAATTGATAGAATTTTAAATGTTTTTAACTTGGGGATGGGAACTGCGGAATCCTTTAATACGAAGGGTATCAATTGTAACAAATCCTTAACGAATAAAGAACTAAATGATTTGAGCGAATTATTATGTGAATTTAAAGATTGTTTTTCTAGTGGACTAAAAGATATAGGCTTCACAAATGTTACAGAAATGGAAATTAAGTTAAAAGATTCCGAACCGGTTGTTTATCGACCATACCGTATGTCACATTCCGAGCGAGTTCAAGTACGCGAAATGGTACAGGAGATGCTTGATGCAAATATTGTCCGTGAATCTTCATCTCCCTTTGCAAGTCCGATTGTACTGGTGAAGAAGAAAACTGGTGAGAAACGGCTATGTGTTGATTATAGAGCCCTCAATCGTAAAACAATTAAAGATC
Organism: Anania crocealis; assembly: GCA_949315895.1. Lineage (NCBI taxonomy): Eukaryota > Metazoa > Arthropoda > Insecta > Lepidoptera > Crambidae > Anania > Anania crocealis. The sequence goes on from OX438856.1 coordinate 10,005,157, forward strand.
ATTACCCGCTTCCATTAGTAGAGGACCAGCTTGATCAGTTATCTGGACATACTTTTTTTACATCTCTAGATTTAGCCTCTGGTTATTATCAGATTCCTATTTCGGAAGATTCTCAACCAAAAACTGCTTTTGTGACTCCTGATGGTCAGTTTGAATATTTGCGTATGCCGTTCGGCCTAGTTAATGCTCCTTCTGTCTTTCAAAGGACTATAAATAAGGTTTTAGCTGAAGCCAAAACTAAATTTGCCATAGTATATATGGATGACATATTAATACCAGCGCATAACTTTCCCGAAGGAATTGAACGATTAAGGGAAGTGTTAGAACTCCTCAGAAAAGGTGGTTTGACCTTAAAACTGAGCAAATGTAATTTCTTTTTTAATCAATTAGATTTTCTGGGTTTCGAGGTAGGGGCAGAGGGGATCCGCCCGGGTGATAGGAAAACCACAGCTGTTTCTAACTTCCCAGTACCCAAAACTCAGCATGAGGTTCGTCAGTTTATGGGACTTGCTAGTTTCTTCAGGCGGTTTATTAAAGACTTTGCTCTGATTGCTAAGCCCCTCACGGATCTACTACGTAAAAATACTGACTGGAAATGGAATTCTGATCAAAATAACGCATTTTTGACGATCAAAGACAAACTTCGTTCGCGACCTATTATTGCCCTATATGATCCATCGGCAGAAACCCACTTACATACTGATGCATGTAAAAATGGTGTAGCAGGCATATTATTACAGAAAAACAAGGACGGTATTTTTTGTCCCGTATCATACTATAGTCGTAAGACTACGGTAGACGAGCAGAAACTACACTCTTTTGAGCTAGAAACTCTAGCTGTAATAGCTTCACTTAATCGATTCAGAATGTATTTACTCGGAATTCCATTTAAAATTTTTACAGATTGTAACGCTTTGAGGACCACTTTAACAAAACGAGACTTAGTTCCAAGAATAGCGCGTTGGTGGATACAGTTACAAGAATTTGACTGTTCGATTGAATATAGGCCCGGAGATAAAATGTCTCACGTCGACGCTCTTAGTCGCAACCCAGTAGATCCCGCTATATCCGAGTCTCATGTGCTCGACGTCCTTAATATTGAAACTATTCAAACTGAAAACTGGCTTAGCACAGCACAGCTGGTAGATAGCGAAATAGTTGCAATAAAAAATATCCTAAATGGCCCTGATTCGGAAAAACTGTTGGAAGTCCGAAACAATTTTAAGCTAAAAAACGATCGCGTTTATAGAATTGTCGATAATAGTCTTTGATGGGTTGTTCCAAAAGCAATGCGTTGGCAAATACTAAAAAGGAATCACGATGACATCGGTCACTTTGGCTTCGAAAAAACATTGTCACGTATTAAAGATTCCTATTGGTTTCCCAAGTTACGTAAGTTCGTAAAGAAGTACGTATCTGCATGTTTAGAGTGCGCGCACCATAAACATGCGGGAGGTGCCCGACAGGGGGAACTACATCCTATACCTAAAATAGACAGACCTTTTCACACTGTACACGCGGATCATTTGGGACCTTTTGTTCGTAGCAAACGTGGTAACTGTTACCTACTAGTTATTGTTGATGGCTTCACAAAATTTGTTAACATACGCCCTGTTAGGAATACAAAAGCAATAACAACCTTGCGTACCATAAAAGAACATATAAGTTACTTTGGGGTCCCATTTAGGTTAATAACTGATCAAGGTTCATGTTTCACTAGTCATGTGTTTAAAAAGTTCATAAACGATATGGGTATAAAGCATGTACTCAACGCCGTGGCCACGCCTAGAGCAAATGGTCAAGTTGAGAGATTCAACAGGACGATTTTAGATGCTCTCGCTACTAAGGCACACGGTAAGGATGACAGGTCATGGGATGAGTTTGTTCCTAATATTCAACTGGGTATTAATACAACAGTCCATAAAACTACTAAGAAAAGCCCGTCAGAACTGCTTTTTGGATTTAAGTTAACAAACCCTTCTGAATCAATACTGAGCTAAGTCATCGATGATACTTTAGACCAGACTTTACCGACTGACGTTACTTCAATTAGACAAGATGCCTGTGAACGTATCGAACTCCAACAGGCAAAAGATAAGGTTCGATTTGACAAAAAAAGAACACTTGGAACCAAATACAGCGTAGGTGATTTAGTAAGAGTAGAGAGAGAGATTACTTCAAACGATGGCAAATCAAAAAAACTACTATCTAAATTTCAAGGCCCATACAGAATTTGTAAATTATTACCAAATGATAGATTCGTGGTCGAAGACACCCCTCTAACACGTAAGAATAATAGGCGTTACGAAACTATAGTGGCTATTGACAAAATCAGACCATGGATGAACTTAAATACAGATTTAGGAGATAGTAGTGATAGTTCTAATGATGATCATAATGATGTAGAAAAAGAATGACAAAACTTAATGCTTATTCAGTACATGATTTTCAGGTTATTATGAAATTTAAGCTTATATTACTGTTACCTCCTGGGATGCATGATAGATATGATAGGTACATAATGGATAAATAATATTACTTTATCAAAAAAATAAATATAATTGTTACAAGCTGTAAGTATATTAATGTACACTTTTTATGATTATGATTTTTGTATTGTATTAAATAAGAAATAACTTGTTTGTTTAAATTGATTTGATACTAAGTTATACAGAAAGCTAAAAGTATTAGATTAATACTCTTTAAGTACTATTATCTTAGTTAACGAAGGTATGCTGTGTGAATATTATCTTAGTACAAATTATAAAATTTACTCAAAGATTGACAGTTACACTTTGCAATGCAAATTTTCATGTTCAAGTTTATTTCTTTGATGCTGATGTATGATTAATCAATAAAAAAATATCACCGTAGGTATGAGGACATACCGTTCAGTCAGATGGCCGAGCTGTTAGGTACACTATATCTATGACAGACTTTTGTCTATAAGTCAATTGATCTTATGGCTGTATAACATTTTATTCCTTTGCCAAAGCCTAACGTCAAGTAGTGGGGAAGGTAGTCCAAGAAAGATATATAAACGCTACCGAGCACTTATGCGGGCATTCGTTGTTCTACAGCTCAACCGTCAAGACGAACTGTTGTCTCTCTAATATTATGATGATTGTTATGTGAATAGTGGATAATAAATGTGAATGTGAATATTGAAATTAAAGTAAATAAAAAGGAAGATAGTGAAACTTCGTTTGTTTCTTTTAATACTTTATTAAATTAACAATATAAGGTCTCTTACATACGATTATTTAGGAAGATACTTTCTTAAATAATACGCTTTGCGCTGAACAGCGAAGCAATTCTATCGAACACGGATCGGTAATACACTTGTACGATCCATAAGACCAATAACTCAGCAAGAGTGTAAAGAGTCATCTTTTTAATGGTTTTTTGGTACTGTCATGCATTGTTTATTTACAGAGATGTAACTTAAATAACCTATTAACTATAAGCATATAAGGTGAAAAAATCAATGACAGATATACAAAATCTGCAATAAACATGCGATGCATGCAATCTGCGAAACATGACCATGAATTTCGTTGCAAAAATAATAAGCTACATGTACATCTGAATTACCAATGCGCAGGTTCAAAAAGGTACAACCGAGTGATCGCTGTAGCTATTTTACTTACGCATACTGGTTTTACCCAGTAAACTCAACACTTGGACATTGGCTATTGATTTATAGACCAATATCACTGATCCTTATGGTGTTTTGTGTGACTGATAAGAAATATTTTATAAAAAACCGGCCAAGTGCTAGTCGGACTCGCGCACTGAGGGTTCCGTACCAAGTTTAATTGAATTAGGGGTCCACTTACTTTCACTTAGCCAAAATACCACAATATTTGATTGACTGCAAAAATAAGTTTGTTTTTCATAATGTTTGTATAAAGGACAAAGTTAATTTGCGTTTGTTAAAATGTGCTATTTCTCAAAAACAACCGGTTTGATCTCGTTCAAACTAATTTTCGTTGAAAGTATTTGTTAAGATCTACATTAGAATTCTTTTTCAAAATTTTCATTTGCTTAGTTAAAAGTGAGAGGACACCCATTTTACCACTTTGGACGCGTCTATCTTCCAAATGTTAGACTTAGATGGTTCTACGAACCTTTATGTCATTTTAAAATACCTATCCATAGATACCCCATACGCATAGGTTTGAGTAAAAAAAATATTTTTGTTTTACGTCTATGTATGGGAAGCCCCTTAAATATCATTATTTTTATTTTTTGTATGAGAATCGTAAAGAGATCAACAGGATACACCTACCTACCAACTTCAACTGTGTGATGCTAATACTTTCAGAATAAAGTGGCTGTGACATACGGACGGACAGACAAACAGACAGACTTGACGAAACTATGGGGGTTCCGTTTTTTGCCATTCGGCTACGGAAACCTAAAAACTAGATATACAATAAGCGTTAAAAGTTGGTCCATCTAAATGGCAATAAAAATTTGACATAACTTACTCATTTTTAGCACAAACTATATTAATCGAATAGGTACAACGTAAAATTTTATATCCATTCCATTGCATGTCGACATAATTTCGCTAGAAAAAGTTGAAACTGATAATAATATAAAAACGTCAATCATGCAATCGAGGACATGTTCGACCGAAAATCGTCAGCTTTCGGGTCATTCTTATATTGGACTTAAAAGCTAGTTCTTATTAAATATCGATGGAGACTCCACTGCAAGTGCTTAGCGTAATAACTTTTCGGAAGCCTTGCACAGCTCCGCCGCCTCTAGGTTGTCTAGGTATGGGCTGTTTCGCGGAGTTTACGGTCTAATTGCAGATTGGAATGCTATTCCATTCCGTGAGCGGTTAATATGGAATCGCTCCTGGAAACTGCAATCTCGCCGCTGTGAAACCGTAGCCAGAATAATCAGTATGTGTACAGGTTTGCTATGAATATAAAGCTAATACTAAATTTAGGTACTTTAAACTTAAAAAACATAAACATAACAGCTTATTTTATGATACTGGCTGGCTGTATAGGATATTGCCTTAAGCTATCTGTCTAGCAATATTGAAACAATAACTTTTTCGAATCGTTTATACATTGTAATCAAATGTATGAGATAATAAGAAAGAAACATATTTTACTCGTATAAACACGAATAGGTATTAAATAAAAATTCTTCAAATTTATTTTCCAAAAAAATTGAAATGAATCCTTCAAGTAATTTTTTATGCCGTTTAAAATATACAAAATTTAGGATAAGTCAATATTATTATAACGTTTAGTGTTTTGTTGATTCAAGTAGATAATAGTTTAACAACTTGCTTTGTGCTACTAACGTTTGATTGTTTGACAGTTATTGACATAATCATTACTAGATACTAAACTACGTATTTTCATGTTCAAAGTTTTATATTTTTTGTTTAAACATGTTTTTATATCAACTCTAATATACCTTGACTGACTACCCTATACCTATTTGTCTAATGTATGTGGAATGTGAGAAATAGAACGGGAGAAATAGAAAGTTATGAAAGGGAAGAAAGACGGAATGAGAGAGTTTAATTAATTTTGAATTTTAAATATTTATAAAATTCAAGAAAGATGTCAGTCAGCTTTTGTTTCGAAGTCGTAAGACGAAGACGTTTTAAAAAATTGTATAAAGAAGAAAAATGGTTTCCTTTATCCCTACATGTATATTAAAGTGTGAGTTAGATTTCATAGTAAAAATATAGACAAAGGGTTAGATTAGGTTAGGTAGTTAAAAAGATGTAACGTCCTATAATCATCCCACTGCAGGGCAAAAGCCTCCATCATTGAATTCAAGTTACCATAGCAATCATGCGTACAAGCATAATCACCACGCTTGCCAAATGCAGGTTGGTGATCACAAATCCAAGCAAAGTTCGGAAATCCGAAAGTTTCGTTGTCTGACCGGATCGGACTCTGGACCCCAAGATCATGGCCCGGTATTTCAACCACTAGACCAACGGGGCGTTTAGAAAAACTAATATGAACGCAGATAATTAACTGAATAACTTACCTTGCCTCTATGAGTCCAATTGATAGTGTTCGGTGGTTCCGGCGTATGACGCACTATACAGGTTAAATTTATTGTGGAACCAGCGTAGATGAATAGATCTGGTCCGCCGAGGATCTCCGTTTCTGGTTCTGAAAGAAATATGATGTTTGAGAATTTTTCACATTATTTTCAATGACTCATTGTTGGGGCAAAACTGTCAAATGACTCAGAAGTCAATATTATGAATAACGTTGACAGTTTTGCCCCAAAAATGGTCTTAATATTAATTTACAAATATTATAAATTATTTTTGCACTTCACGGATTAAAATATTGTAAATATCTCAATGATCGCACAATTATTAATAATCAGCCTAACAACAGATATAATTGCATTATCAATAATAAATGTTTGCTTTTTCTTAATGGAGTGTACTCGCACATATTCTAGCTAATGCCAAAATAAATATTCTATAGTGATGTTCCCCTCACGGTTTCTCGGAAAGTTGAATGTTTAACTAAAACAGATAGATAATACGAGATGAGTGAAAGCAAACATGTATTATCCATTCAAATGAACCATGTATTATCCATTCAAATGAACATTATTTATGTTTTTATATACCACAGCGAACAATACCAAAACTGATTTATTAGTTTCAATTTGAAATTTCATTTTTTATTCACGCTTTATTTTGCTTAGTTGTTCGAAATCACTTGTTATTCTTAACTAATAAAATTATTAAAGTATTTTCATCGGTTTCCAATGCGTATCTATTTAGGTTCTGCAAGGAAGCCATATCTCTGTGTATGTTTGTCTGTTGGTGGACTAGCTGAAAAAGTACCATATAGCTGTAATTTGAGATGGATATTAAAATCACAAATATATCAGTATTTAAAAATGAAAATGTTTGTCTCAGGCTGAGATCGAATCCGCATTCTCATGCAAATCGGGCGCAGTGCTTTGTCCGTTAAGCTACCGAAACAATTACGTCATTATATATTTTTTTCGAGTAGGTATGTTTTTTAGCGCTTTGAACCAGCGTAGTTTCATCAATGTCAGAAGATGGCACTCTTAACACTCGAAAGAAACAGCTTCACAGATGTTTTAAAAACAGTTAATATTAAACAGCTGTTTAAATACTTTATGCCTATGATATTTTAACAATTTTATTGCAATTATTATATCAGTATTTCAACTTTAATACTTATAAAATTGATTTAAGATAGAAAAAGGATAGGAATGGCTCTTTTAAATAATTTTATCTTAACAATAAATTACCCGTTTTGCGTCTAACGTAATACTACAGCTATTATGGCGAGTATTTAACTTTGGGATCTGGCTTTGATGTCTGTAAGATCAATATCTAGATTAAGGTCCTTCAATCACCAGTTGTGAAATTCAAGTTTAAGGATGTTTGTTAGGGAGCGTACGATTTCAAGTTGGTTAACTGACCTTGCGAATTTCGTACCTCAGAATAATACTGATTTTGTATTCTCAAATAATTTAAATTTATTTGTGAATACAGTCAAAATCAGTATTTTAAGGCATTATAATAAAATTTTAATTACATTATTCACTGAAGTAAAAAATCAACCAATTTTGCAACGAGGAACAAACAAATAGTAAATAATGTCTTAAAACTTTCTGTTATTATACCTATCATCTTTTTAAGCTAGCAATTTCAATACATATCTTTCTATAAATTGCATACAAGTAGACACGACATGATTACTAACATTACATCATAACATCATTGATAAATTTATAATTATTGGTTTCAACACTATGTTATTTAAATATTTTTTACTTTTAGTTAGATATTACAAATATATTATTAAAATAGATATATTTTTACATGCATAGTATATTAAGTTTGCCATATAAAATCTATATTTATTTTACATACTTTTGTAATATGTTTAAGAGCTCTTCGCGGCCTTCACGTCTCATCTCTATTCAAATTGTCCTCTAGAAAGTTATTTAAAAGAGATTGTGCAGCTCTAAACAGTATATTATATCTATATATTTAAATTAGGTAAGTTCTAATTGGCAAATTAATTGCCAATTTCTTGTTACCTGAATCCAAGTGGACCTATTTATCGAAATTAGTAGCATTGTAGTTCACTAAATACGCGTTGATTATGCTAATCTCTTGAACAATCGTGTTCATGATTCGGATTCGATGATTTGCTTGCAAAATCAAATGAGCCGACCGCATACCATGGGGAATTCGAATACAAAATTTCGGCGTTTCCATACTAGAAATCATATTCAGTCAGATCTCGTTTTTTTATTTTGTTTTTTTTTTATTATTTTTTTATTTTCAAAGTTTACCAACGCTTGTGTATAATTATATTTATTCTAAATTTAAATTACGAGGGCGGCACTGAAAATTTCGGGAATCAAGGAAGTGACACAACATTACTATTTAAAAATGTATTTATTGCTTTTCAAAGTATTCTCCGCGAAATTTGACACATTTTTCCATACGACGGAACCAATCATTGAAGCAACCATTCCATTCGGAAGTTTGGGTCTCCAAAATGGCCATTTTGTAGGCGTCCACAGCTTCTTCAGGTGATGAAAATCTCTGACCACGCAATTTATTCTTTATTTTAGGGAAAGTATAGAAATCATTAGGGCCTAGGTCGGGACTGAACGGCGGATGGTCTAATAATTATATGTTTTCTTGCTCTAAAAACTCTTTTGTTCTGTGCGCGGTGTGAGAACTCGCATTGTCGTGATGGAGGATGATGCGGCGGCTGCAGTTCTCTTTACGGAGTTCAGAAACGACCTGTGGCAAACAAATGCTAGCATACCATTCTGCATTAACCATTCTTTGTCTCTCAAGAGGAATAGTCGCAACATGGCCGGTTTTGGAGACAAACGTGGCCACCATTTTTTTTGCAACACTCCGTGAACAAACAATTTTTGTTGGCTTTAACTCATTTTCGAACACCCAAACTCGTGACTGGTTTTTTGTTTCCGGTTCGTACGCATATATCCAGGATTCGTCACCTGATACGATGTTGTATACAGCATTTGAGGATCCTGCGTGGAATCTTTCGAGAGTTCTGACACACCAAGTAACGCGAGCCGCTTTTTGCTATTTACAGAGCGAATGCGGTATCCATCGGGAAAACAACTTTTTTACATCTAATTGTTCATGCAAGATTATTTGTATTTGACTCATGCCAATGTCTAAAGTTGCCTGAATTTTGCGGTATGTCACATGTTGATCTTCCTCAATCAGCTTACGCACAGCATCAACGTTTTCTTGGGTGACTGCAGTTTTTGGACGACCTTGACGGGGATCATCACTGAGCTTGACACGTCCACGTTGAAATTCAGCAAACCAGCGATAAATTGTGGTTTTGGATGGGGCTTTATTACCAAATGCAGAAATCATCCGGTCAACACACTGTTTTTTTGTTAAACCACTTCGAAAGTCATAATAAATCATCGCCCTTGAATTTTCTCGAATCAATTCCATTTTCTCAACGACTAAACAAGTTTGACAAGACCTTGTGTCATAAAAGCGAGAATCTTTTTTAAATAAATAAATGGTATTCGATTTTTAAAACCAAAAAGATTTTAATATGACAGGAACAGTGGAAATATTCCATTCCCGATACTTTTAGTGCAGCCTATGTATAGATAATATTCTAGCTGATTATCACAAACAATTATAGGCAAACACAACTTGCACTGTAATATGCTCATTATTTTATATTGATTTATGTTCAAAATCTTATTACAATTTAGGCACATACGAAAATACATAATACATAGGTATTATATGTGTAGATGTTAAGTGCAATAACAAGTATTATGGCGTCATACTCTCTATCTACTAACATTTACATTGCTGTGCCCAAACTTATCTTAACATCTTAACTTAATATCTTAACTTTTGGACAAGATTTTTTAAGAAGTAATAGTTAAATATTTATTTAAATTTTTCTTGTAATTACTTTCATGTGTTCTATCACCCCTGAGTCGGGAGTTGCTGTTCAAAATTACACCCTGTATTGGTAAGATAAGATAAAATTGCCTTGTCAGGTTTTTTAAATTTACTATAAAAACCCTTATAGTTGTATTATATCTGTCTGTTTGTGTATAGTTAGAAAGATAAATAGATAGATAGATACTCTTTATTGCGCACCTTGAGAATTCCATTGGAGCTGTACAGTCAGCTGCAAAAGTACGTATATGTCGCAGCCATCTAGTTAAATTGACCAGCCAATCAGAGGCCTAGGCCGTTCATTAAACGCCTGAATTTAATTAAATCAATATGCTGATGGTTAATTGAACTTGAATCACTCAACGTTTAACATCTTGATGTATTGAAAGTTAGCCTTTTGGAAATGACTGACCAAGACTCAGCCACGTGATTCAAATGTAGTTCAGTTTTTTCCCGTGGTCAGAGCAAAGTGTATTGTTTTTCGGTTGCGCTGTATTTTTAAATGAAAGTTTACGTAATATATTGTAAAATTCATATAAAACATAGAGGTGGAAAAGAAAACCCAAATCTTAGACCGACGACTATCGTTCGCATCGCACATCAATCGCGTCTGTAACCGAGCGAAGTTCTACACGCACTGACTATACCACCTAGTCGGCCGCAAGAGTAAAATGTCGCTTAGAAATAAGTTTACAATTTACAAAACTTGCATCCGCCCCGTGATGACTTACGCCAGTCCGGTGTTTGCTCACGCCGCCCCGTCCCTCCTTAAGAACTTTCAAACACTTCAAAATCTCTTTTTGCGTCGGGCCGCGGGTATCCCGTGGTTCGTACGCAACAATAATATCCACCGAGACCTCGAGATCCAATCCATTGCCCTCTATATGAAAGAAGCCTCTTAACGCTTTTTCGATAAGGCAGTGAATCACCCGAATCCGCTCATAGCGGAAGCCGCCACTTACACCCGTAGAGGGATGTCGCCTTCCGACGTCGTCGGCCCAGGCACGTGCTGAACGACCCCGACGATCCGATCACCGCGTATGTCACAACAGCCAACACCGCCTTAAGCACTTCGATTACTGCACAACACAGTAGTTCTCCACACCGCACCCGTCGGAGGCGGGTGCGTGGTTCCGTCTTTCATTTCAGCCGACACAATCATGTGCCTGGCAACTTCTCACCTGCCCCCCCCCCCCCCCCCCCCTCAGACGGCGACCCAAGCCGAGGTCCGAGCCTACAGAGGCGCCCTTGAGGTCGCTGCCCGATCCCCCCTCCCAGATCGGGCCCGCCAGAATGGAGCCCGACCGTGATCCGGCATGCCACGGCATCTCTGATTCCGGCGGCGCCACCACTGGTGGGTTAGCTTATCGCTTAGCGTACCGCTAGCGTCAGCGCTCGCCACAATCTGCCCGGTTTAACTGATTAAAGCCTTTGTAGGCTACTTACGTATTCTACAATAATTTAATCGAAATTAAACAAAACATTTTTTAACTAAATTCACATACACATAAACATTTATATTTACTTATAACTAAACTTAACCTGCTATAGATTTAACTAAAATAAGTAAATACATATATTAATTTAAAATACATAATTAACTTAGCTTAACTTATTTCTTAATTGTATTAACTTACATACTACTATTTACATAATTAAGTTTTCTAAGTACATTATCACTGTATGTTATCGATAGTCGATATCGATATGCGTTATCGACTCGCGCAAGCACAATGCACTGCGATCCTGTTTTGGACGACCGTATCAGTCGAACTACGTTGGATCGGCAGTTGAAATCTATGCATCAACTATGCTCCGCGCGTCGCTTGCGCAGGCGATGAATGCAATTTTATTCCGCGATCTCATATTTTGTACTGTTAGTTATTGAAATTGTGCTAAACGCTTTCATATGCTTATATTTACTCGCTCGCTACACTCCTTCTAAACTATACTGGTGTGACTGTTAACATAAATTTTTGTATGTGTGAATTTAAAACAATATACCAAGAGATTAATTCCTACTCGGTTTTTAATTACTCATTTCTTGTGACTTCACCCAACCACACCAAGAGGGTCTTCATCATACAGACCCTCCTATAACTGGTGACCCCCGTGTAACACGGATTTTTGAAGATGAGCGACAGCAGTGACACAGCAGATACGGAAATACAAAATGGCGCTAGCAACGTAACGGAGCGCAAGAAGGCAAAAGTACATATTTGTACTGGCGCGGGTTCCTCAGCATCGAGTGAAATACGTCGTGTGAACCTGAAAGTTCCTCCATTTTCACCTGATGAACCCGAGATCTGGTTCGTTCTGCTAGAAGGTCAGTTCGAGTGTTGTCAAATCACGGATGATACTACTAAGTTTATTAACGTCATCAATAATCTCGACATTCAACATTCTAAAGCCGTCAAGGATATTTTACTCAATCCACCAGCTGAGAATCGGTATCTTAAAATAAAGACAGAGCTTATTAAGCGCCTTTGTGCTTCGAAAGAAAATAAGGTTAGACAGCTGTTAGTACACGAGGAGCTTGGCGATCGGAAACCATCACAGTTCCTTCGCCATCTCCAAGACCTAGCTGGACCTTCCGTTCCTGAAGATTTTATTAAGACCATTTGGTGCAACCGACTTCCTCAGAATATCCAAACTGTGCTTGCTTCTCAACCGACGCAGCCATTAGACCAACAAGCAGACCTGGCAGACCGTATTCGTGAGATTACATTACCCTACAACGTAGCCGTAACGTCAGCCAACACTTTTCCTACCAACCCGTGCAGTGAAATAGCTGAGCTGAAGAAGATGGTCGAAAAGCTCACTCTAAAGCTTGAAGAGCATACACGCGCTTCCAACTGTTCAAGCATTCGATCCCGACCACAACATCGACGCAATAGCAATTCTCGTCCCAGGTCGCGATCCAACTCCAGCTATAAGAAACACCCGGTATGTTGGTATCACATGAAGTTTGGACCGAATGCACGGCGTTGCATTAAACCGTGTGACTACACACAATCGGGAAACCCGTCGGGCAGTCTCTGATGGCGACTGGTGATTGCCATTCTTCAGGTTGCCTCTTCGTTACAGACCGCATTTCGAATACCCAATTTTTAGTTGACACCGGAAGTGACTTATGCGTATTTCCCCGATCTGCACTTCGTGAACGACGATCAAAAACGGACTATCAACTAAGTGCGGCAAATGGTACGTGTATCGACACGTTTGGTTACATTGAACTTAACTTAAATTTAGGCCTAAGGCGTGATTTTTCATGGCGTTTTATTGTAGCTAATGTTACTAAAGCTATTATTGGCGTTGATTTCCTTAGCTTTTATAATTTAATTGTTGACTGTCGTAACCAACGTCTTATTGATAATACAACTTCTTTGTATTCAAATGCTTGTCATGTTAGTGATGTGAACATATTTTCTGTAAAAATTTTATCGACTAATTCTAAATATAATAATATTTTATCTAAATTTCCAGAAATCACACGCCCTTCAGGCAAACACTCAATCCCAAAACATAGTACCGTTCATTTTATTCGTACCACTCCAGGCCCACCAATTTTTTGTAACCCCCGCAGACTTGCTCCAGACAAACTTCAAATTGCCAAGCAGGAATTCCAGCTTATGCTGAATGATGGTACTGTACGTCCCTCCGATAGTCCTTGGGCTTCACCACTTCACCTTGTCCCTAAGAAGGATAACGGTTGGAGACCTTGCGGTGACTACCGTTTGCTTAATTCTAGGACTATCCCCGACCGTTATCCTATTAGGCACATACATGATTTCGCTAGTTCGATTTCTGGTTGTAAAATATTTTCAACAATCGACCTAGTGAAAGCTTACAATCAAGTTCCGGTCCACAGCGACGATATAAAGAAAACTGCCATCACGACACCCTTCGGCTTATACGAGTTCCCATACATGAGCTTCGGTTTGCGAAATGCTGGCTCCACATTTCAAAGATTCGTCGATGAGATGACTAGGGGCCTCGATTTTTGCTATGCTTACGTCGATGATCTGTTAGTGAGCAGCAGAACTAAGCAGGATCACGTGACCCATCTCGAGCAGCTATTTTCTCGCATGAAGGAGTACGGGATTGTCATCAACACTTCAAAATGCGTGTTCGGCGCAAGTGAGGTACAATTTTTAGGCTATCATATTTCTGAAGCTGGTACTCAACCGCTGAACACTAGAGTGGAGGCGATCAACGAGTTTCCCGTGCCTAAGACAGTGAAGCAGCTCAGGCGATTTTTGGGCATGCTGAATTTTTATAGGCGTTTCCTTCCAAACGCAGCTTCAATACAAGCCCCGCTTAATGCTTTGCTTGCCAGCTCTGTAAAAGCATCCCAGCCCATCGACCTCACCGGTGACACTCTTCAGGCTTTTGAAAAGTGCAAGGTAAGCCTCGCTAACGCCGCTCTTCTTGCTCACCCTGATAGCCAAACAAATCTCGCTCTGGTTACAGATGCGTCGGACCTGGCTATGGGTGCCGCTTTGCAGCAGTTCAAGGATGGATCATGGCAGCCACTGGCATTCTTTTCCAGGAAACTAAGCCCATCGCAACAAAAATATTCGTCTTACGATCGCGAGCTCTTAGCCATATACGAAAGCATAAAATACTTTCGTTATATGCTGGAGGCACGATATTTCATGGTATACACGGACCACAAGCCGATATGTTACGCTTTCCACGAAAGGAAAAGTAACTGCTCGCCTCGTCAATTCCGCCACCTCGATTACATTTCGCAATTCACGACTGACATTCGCCACATTTCCGGCAAAGATAATGTCGTTGCTGACACATTGTCGCGAGTCGATGAATTGCAAATGCCAATCGATTTCGATATTCTTGCTTCATCACAAGGTGCAGATCCCGAACTTACCCAATATCTGAGCCAAGACAGTTCTTCGCCTTAAGAAACTGAAAATTCTCAACGGTAGTTCAGAAGTTTACTGTGATGTAAGTACTTCTTCACCCAGACCCTTCGTGACAAAACCTCTTCGTAAACAACTCTTCGACAGCCTTCATAATCTGAGCCACCCAGGTGCTAACGCAACCGCCAGGTTAGTTGCAGAGCGCTTCGTTTGGCCCGGTGTGCGAAAAGACTGTCGAGAGTGGTCACGAAAATGTCTCGCATGCCAACGCGCCAAGGTGAATCGCCATGTGTCGTCCCCTTTGGGCACATTCGATCTACCTCGCGCTAGATTCTCTTTCATTCACGTGGACATTGTTGGACCTCTTCCTTCTTCACAAGGTTTTCGATATTGTTTAACGGTTGTGGATCGTTTCACTCGCTGGCCCGAAGTTACACCGATGGTTGATATGACAGCTGAGACGGTTGGTAAGGCCTTAATATCATGGATCTCCAGATTTGGATGTCCAACCGATATTGTTACTGACCGTGGACGACAGTTTGAATCTACGCTTTTCCAGTACCTTGGAAAAATGATAGGATTCAAACATCGTCGAACCACAGCGTACCATCCAGCGTGTAATGGCCTTGTGGAACGGTTCCACCGTCAATTGAAAGCCGCCATAATGTGCCATGCTGACTGCAACTGGACTGACTCGTTACCTTTAGTCCTCTTGGGCATACGAAGCTCGTTCAAAGAAGACCTTAAAGCTTCCTCGGCCGAATTGGTCTACGGTGAGCCATTACGACTCCCAGGCGAATTCTTCCAGGCGTCTGTCCCTGATTCCACAGATATTTCGGAATTCACCACTCGCCTTCGCCAGTTCGCCACAAGGCTTCAGCCTTCCCCAGCTGCACGTCACAGTAGAGACAAAATCTTCATCTACAAAGATTTAACTTCTTCCAGTCACGTATTCCTACGAGATGACGCATTGCAAGGTGCCCTACAGCCTCCATATTCTGGCCCATACGAAGTAGTCGAAAGGGGTGATAAAGTTTTTAAAATTCTCGTAAAAGGCAAAACTATTACGGTTTCTATAAACCGACTTAAACCGGCCTATACGCTTAGTGACCCCACTCCTATTCTTTCTTCTACTCCAACCGTGACACCTAGTCACTGTTCTAACACTCCCACCACCTTACCAGACCCAGTCCCAGTTCAAGATACTGTTAAGACAACTCGATCAGGTCGTGTAGTCCGATTACCAGACTTCTATCGACACCATGACAGCCTCTGGGGGGGAGTGATGTAGGCTACTTACGTATTCTACAATAATTTAATCGAAATTAAACAAAACATTTTTTAACTAAATTCACATACACATAAACATTTATATTTACTTATAACTAAACTTAACCTGCTATAGATTTAACTAAAATAAGTAAATACATATATTAATTTAAAATACATAATTAACTTAGCTTAACTTATTTCTTAATTGTATTAACTTACATACTACTATTTACATAATTAAGTTTTCTAAGTACATTATCACTGTATGTTATCGATAGTCGATATCGATATGCGTTATCGACTCGCGCAAGCACAATGCACTGCGATCCTGTTTTGGACGACCGTATCAGTCGAACTACGTTGGATCGGCAGTTGAAATCTATGCATCAACTATGCTCCGCGCGTCGCTTGCGCAGGCGATGAATGCAATTTTATTCCGCGATCTCATATTTTGTACTGTTAGTTATTGAAATTGTGCTAAACGCTTTCATATGCTTATATTTACTCGCTCGCTACACTCCTTCTAAACTATACTGGTGTGACTGTTAACATAAATTTTTGTATGTGTGAATTTAAAACAATATACTAAGAGATTAATTCCTACTCGGTTTTTAATTACTCATTTCTTGTGACTTCACCCAACCACACCAAGAGGGTCTTCATCATACAGACCCTCCTATACCTTCCATATAAGGTTTCAGTGACAGGTCCGTAAAAAAAAACCCAAATATAACTACCATGACTACATAAAGTTTAGTCATATGGTTAAACGTTGCGGTCAATTAATTGGCTGGTTGTTGTTGAGCTATTTAATTAGATGCCGGCATTTAGTCAATGGCCTAGGCTGTTAACTAAATTCCTGACTAAGCTAGTTGGCTGCGACACATACACTTCTGACTAATGTTGACTCTTAAATACAACAATACATCATAATGTTCATAAAGCCAAAAAGTGTTTACATACATTTGCAGCTGACTGTACAATAACGGCAGTATTATCGCTAAAAGAGAGATATCGTTGTATATCTGCCTGTTGTTAAACTCAGAAACTCGTAAGCTAAGTACCTACAAACTATTATTTGAAATGGATGAAAGATGGCATCTGATGTCAGGACATAAATATTCTAGCATTAGTTCTTCTCAAGGTAAAAGACGACTGATCGTGTACTATAACAAGATGACCGGCAGCGTCCTATCCTCGCAATTAGTCAATCCGTGATTTGGTGGCGATTAAGGCAAATTGTATCTTCTTGAGAGCCCTATGATCAACAGTGGATTGTTTCTAATGTTTAAGTTCATGCAAAATCAAGCTTGCGAGATAAAAAAACATCTTTAGTATTACCATAATGACATCATACACGTCGGCAGGATCTCAGAATAATAATTTAGATCGATGGCATATCACGTCATTTTAACAAGAAAATCATGTCTCATAGATTTTCTGTGTTTTATGGCGATATTTTCCCGCAGTTAAGAATATCGATTATCTTTAGGGAAACGAAAAGATGTTTTAAATTCGACCCGTAATTTTTTTATGATTTATTACGCTTATTGTTTTTTTCTAAACCGATGCTAAAAAAGGAAATTATTACTTTATATAGATTTTATGTTTAATCATACATAAATTTTGTATACAGGTTTTTTTGATCGATAGCGTAGCTAAAAGTTAGATCCATTTAAATAAAAAAAAACCTTAATTTACCTTTCAATACATAAAAATAGTGATGACGACTTATTTAAGAAATTCCCTCCCCAACCCTCTAAAATCTTAAGAATCATTCTCTAACTCCTAACTGCTTAGGAGTTTGACATTCCATCATCAGCTCACCTGAATAACCTGAAAGAGGATAAATATCTGTCTATACGTGCTGCGGGCTGTCACGCTTTCTGATTAAGTTACTTCTTAGAATAACTGCGCTGATATGCACCCACGATGTTGAGGTAGACGGCGTGCCCGATGGGCGTCGAGGTGGAGATCTAGCACTCGTACTGGCCGAAGTCGTGGCGCCGCGGGCTGCTGAGCTGTCGCGCGTACTGATTAAGTTACTCAGGTGCTCAGACTTAATGTTCGATAGGGCACGCGAAAATAATTCAAAATACATAATTAATTTTTTCGTGCCGTATCGAATGCTGTGTTCGCCTAATAAGAGGCTTTACATTTAGATATATTTTGTTGGGTAACATGTACATATATATTGTAATAGCTGTTGGTTAACCTAATAAAAAAAAATTAAAGAAAATACGCTGGTACGCACCCACGATGTTGAGGTAGACGGCGTGCCCGATGGGCGGCGTGGTGGAAATCTGGCACTCGTACTGGCCGGAGTCGCGGCGCTGCGGGCTGCGGATGCGCAGCGCCCACTCCTCGGAGCGCGGCTTGTGCTGCGCCTCGAAGCGCTGGTCCGACGTGTACGTGTACCGGCCCACCGTTAGCAGGTGGATGTCGCGGTGACGGACCCATGATACCTAGAATAATACACTACTGTTACTAATGTTACAATGATATTATGCACTCATAAAATGGCTTGCCGGCAGAATTCTCTCATAAAAGAGCATTACAAATAAAAATGAAAAACAATCAAATAAAAAACCATTGACAATTTAAAAAGTATTAGAATAAATAAAATAATAACCAAAAGAAGTGGAACGGAACCTAGTTTAACCATAAGTCATTTGTTAGTGTTCAGTCATTAGTAGTCCAGTATTAGGTAAAAAATACCAAAAATAATTACGCAAAAACAATAAATTCGAACAATAAATGCGGACAATAATCACATACATTGTTCTGATCCCAATTTGAATAACTATTAAAATCACTTGTATTTTGAAAACCAGAAACTACGAAGGTACCACAAACACCCAGACCCGAGAAAGGTAGAAAAACAAATTTTTTCTACATTGACCCGACAGGGAATCGAACCCTTTGACCTTAGAGCAGGCAACGCCTTAAAAACCGATGTGTACGCCACTCCGCCACGGAGGTCGTCAATGTTCTTATTTATGTAAAAACATGTCATATTTGTACCATATGCGTAATCAATATCCCTACTGACACGCAATAAGGGTGCCGTGTTTGTCAAATCTTTGATTACTTAGTATAGCAAAATATACCAGTCTCCACTCAATATACTTACTCTGCATTTAAATAACAATTTACTTTGAGAAGACATTAGATATTGTATTAACGAACAAACGATACAATTGTTAGAAATAAAACTTTGAGAAACACATTACTTCTGCTCAAGAGGAAACTAAAGCACGATTCAAAGCGTGGTTTTGAATCAGATTTAACAACAAGTATCGTTATTGTCTGCGACGATTCTGCCGACAACGTTTTGTTACAAACTTTAGTGTTTCTAGGGTTCCTCAAACAGAATTTTTCATCGGGAGAACCAAAATTTTACTTATTTGGCATTTTGGTCATAAAGATTTTTTTAAACACAATAGGCTATTTGACAATGCGTAAAATAAAGTGTGAATTACTATTATCAGCTTATAATATGAGTTTAAAAATGGTTATTTAGCAATGGAAGTTGAAAATAATAAACGATTTATGTACTATTTTACAAATTCTGTCAATTACTATTACCATGGACAACGATTTTGTAAAGCAGAAAGCAATAACCTGCCCATTCATTAAAAATCAGTAACAAACAAACTAGATAAGTAAAATGTTTATTGAAATCTTACGACTGTAGCTACAATACAAATATGTACTTACCACAATAAAAAAAAACTACTTTTACTGGGTTCTTCAACCTCTACTCAATAATATAAAATGGATTTCAAAAACCAGTCAAATAGCCTATTGCTTGTCAATGTTTATTGACTGCCTTAGCTTGAACCCTACGCTTACCGGGCGACTGCTCTAACTACTTGAGCTACCAAGTCATTGTTTGTGTCGACGAATCAATTCAAGCCATTACGTTGTAAGCCAGTGGAAATTCATTGTAGTTTTCGGTTATTACCTCTAGCATTGGTTAACATAAAACAGATTTTTGAATGTTGGGAAACTGTTTTTTAAGAATTTTAACCTGTCTGCTGGTGAACATTAAAAAAACAAATCCTTGTATCCTTGTTAATAAAATGTATTAAAAAAAATCCGTAAAATAGCCATAAATTCAAATAGCAGTAGCTAGTCTGAATATATTTCATATCTTAATCACCTACATTTTTTGTCTTCAATTATGTTTTACGTTTGGAATTTGAAATAGCTAACTCATTCTACGCGTAGGCAAATAAACCTACCTTGTTTGAATAAATTAGTAAGTGCTTTTAATAAAACAAATGAAAATCAATTTCTTAATTTGCACAAAAGAATCAAATTTCTTAATATGAATGATATAATTCATCCAAAACAAATATTAAGTAAGGAAGCCTTGGTTGCGAGTAAAGTTGACGCCATCTTTTATTTAATTTCAAAGTCATTCCGACTTCGAGTTGAATACATCGCCACTAAGTTACTTCATAATATGACTTTATTTCTAGAATGCGTTGTTTTTGTTCTAACTTATTATGCTACAAGTTTGTTAAGTAACGACGACAACTGGACTGTGCTAATGAAATTGGAGAGTGTCCAACTTGGTAACAAGTTTACGACTTTACAAAATCTAAAATTTTGTCTAAGCTAAAAAAAATAACAAAGAACAGAATATTTAAGGATTTTAAGAAGACAGTTTTCTTAGTAGTTATCGGGTAATAATCAAATGCAAATAGACATTCGACGACCTCCGTGGCGGAGTGGCGTACACACCGGTTTTCAAGGTGTCGCCTGCTCCGAGGTCCCGGGTTCGATTCCCGGACGGGTCAATGTAGAAAAAATGTGTTTTTCTACATTTTCTCGGGTCTGGGTGTTTGTGGTACCTTCGTTGTTTCTGGTTTCCAAAATACGAATGCTTTAAATAGTTATTCAAATTGGGATCAGGACAATGTATGAGATGTTGTCCACATTTATTTAATTTTTATTTATTTAATTTTATTCTTGTTCAAAACCAATCAGTTGCTCCGTATGTAAATGTGTTATTAAAACTACTTTTTCGCTTTTGAAGGGTAATTTATCATCATCCTCTTATATGATTTCCCATCATTGCTGTGGTAACTTGAATTCAATGATGGAGAACTTTGCCTTGCAGTGGGCTGATTATAGGCCATTACTATTTTATATAGAATACTTATTTTTACTATTCCAACTATTCTAAAAAAACATTCCCTAAATTCGTCATCGGCTTCCTAGCTTCTTCTTACTATATCTTTCAAGGATAGTCGTCAAACTTGTTTAAAAAAACCACTTGTATGTTGTCTGATGTGAACTGATTTTACGACTGCTGTTTTGCGGCAGAAGCCGAGACCAACGTCTTGATATAAATAAATAAATAAATGTAGACAACTTTATTTGATATTTTAGCGACTTAATTGCACATATAATATCAGTATATAAACTTGAAAAATTTTGTCTCAGGCGGGACTCGAACCCGGGAGAGACTGCGACTCGAACTGCGAGGAGATGAGGGTTCGAGTCCCGCCTGAGACAAAAAAAAAATTTTTTCCAAAAATTTTTCAAGTTTATATACTGATATTATATGTAGACAACATCACATACATTGTTCTAGTCTCAAATTGAGTAACAATTTAAAGCCCTCGTATAGTGTAAATCAGAAACAACGACCACAACACCCAGACCCGAAAAATTATAGAAAAACACTTTTTTTCTACATAGACCCGAACCCGGGACCTTTGAGCAGGTGACACCTTCAAAACCGGTGTGTACGTTACTCCGCCACGAAGGGCGTCATAATGATATGCATTCAAAGCAAAGCACGCACGACTCAAAGGCCTTACTCCTTAATAATATTAATCCCATAATCCCTTACTTAATCCCTCCAGACCCCAGTCAGTTTTACAATAGTTTCCTAGGCCTGACCGGGAACACTCAAGGACATCCTATATGTCAAACCGACAATGTGATCCCAGCCTCTGTGCCGGGATGATGATTAAGTTTAAGCTCACATAATTTTATATCAACTGTGCTTCCACGAACGCGTTAAAAAACTGTTAGCTTTATTTATCTTTGGTCGAAGTTGAAGTTTTTTGATTAACTCTTAAGTTTTACTGATTTTTCTTTTTTTTGGGTACACATACTTTTGGATCACAATCTAGACTTAAGTTAAACATTTTAATTATAAGAATTCTCATAATAATTGTAATTTATACTTCGTTTTTAATAAATAAATTAAAATAAATCGTAGCCAAAGTGGGTTGTCAGCTTTCCAGGTATGTAAAATTAACGGCCTATCATCATCCTATTGCAGGGCATAACCTCTATTATTGAATTCATGTCCCCATAGCAATGATGGGTACAGGCATAATCACCACTCTTGCTAAATGCTGGTTGGCGATAAGATTATGCAGCTAGGTATTTAATATGTAATTAATTAAATCCATTCTGCCTTTATGGCTATTCTTGCGTTTCACACACATTGTCGATCATTGTTGTTGGAAACTCGCACCTATGTAAACTACGTTCAGGTGCCACAGTGTATAGCTTGATGTACTGTCGTCTGTACTAGGCTAACACAAATCCAAATTGTTCTGTATTATCCGCCAAAATTATATTTGAATATTAATTGTGTGATAGTCAACAAGTAGATGATTTATGATGTTTATATTACAGTTTGTTTGATTTATTTATTGTAACTTTATCGATTTTTAAGGCTTGTGCCGTATTACTGAATTATCGTTGCTTATAAAGTCGTTTGTCCTTAATATAATTAATACCAAGAAGGTTTCTAAATTTAAAACTTTATATATAACTAAAGGAGATAAAATATTCTGAACCTATATTTAATTAGGTACTTACAGTTCTATTTTGTAAATTCTTCACTTTACAAAGAAGTGTGACCGGGTGTCCAACTAATCCGGTCACATTCTCAGGTGTACTGGCATCGAAGTATGGCGCTCCAGCAGTCTGAGGCCAGTCTTCCAAGAACTCCGTCCGGAACCTTCTGGATGACTCGGATACCGTGCTTTGGTCTCGTGACCTGCTGCTCCCGCTCTCTTGTCGACAGACTGTAACAAATTAATGTCTTTATACATATTCGGAGTATGTAAACTGGTCAGAAAAAACATAAGTATGTATGCGCATTTACCTATATCATTAACCACGTTTTATTAAACTTCACGTAGTAAATATTAATGTCAGTAAAGATATATAGTTATGGATACAGTGTTTTCATAGTGAATTTTTTTTATTCGTAAAATAGTTTATTTATTGATGTGTACACATTTTTTAAATTTGTTTTTGTATAAGATTTAATTTGTATTTCTGTGATACCCTTACGGGTTATGTTATCGAGATTGTTTGTACTATGAGTAATACCAAAATATTGCAATAAATTTAATGATACTAACTATCAAGTAATTAAGTATTCAAACCACAACAGTTATTTAACCCGACAGCAGCTCCAGCTGCATAAAGTAGTTAATTCATTCGTGTAATTGCGCTCGCATTTTTAACAAATATCCTATTGCTGAATTACCTATAAGTACATAAGGTCAAATTGCATGTAGTAACCAGGGTTTCTTATAAAAATAAACAAGTTTTTTTTAAGAAAAATGCCTAGTTACTACTTACTAGATACTACACTTGTAATGATAAAAATGTTTAAAATTAAAATGTCCTAGCTCGCACTGGTATATTTTACTAACCTATAACATACCAATTCAAAAAGAGTCTGTATTGTTAACCTGTCACGCTTGGCAGGGGGATTTGCGTTCGCATTGGCCAGTTGTGTTGGCGGTAGGTACCGACCTGCTCCGACCATTTAAGACACCCATAGGAAGAAGATGGCTATTATTCTATATTTGTTTTGCCACAGCCCCAAAACTAACAAAGTATCAGAGAAAATATTATTTAGTTCAGGATAATACGTGCCCACTCATTGTTGAAGTTATATCCAGCTTTTTTGCTTAGCAACAGGCTACTTACGAAATGACGTAGTCGCTATTGTCTTTGAACTTTTGCCTAGCAACAGCTTGAGAATAATATTTTATTCGTAGCCATTTTTCTGTTTTCACTTACTAAAATAAGATTTCATTTTGCTAAATACCATATCTTATAATCGAGCGAAAGATTGATGATAAAAATGTACGAGTACTATGGCAATTTGATAGCGAATAAATACAGCTACTCAAATGCGAAACCCAAAACCACTTGGTTTGTACTTGAACAAGACTCAGGCCAAACGGTCTTTGATCAACCGTTCATGCGTATTGTTGAACTAGCAAACACAAAGAAATAAAATAAGAAAATAATAAATGTTTGATGGTTATAATAGAATGGGTAGATTCGCATTCGGTGTAGATTTGGCTACATCTTACATGGCTACCTGCCAGATGCTAGATTGCCAATGAAAAGTTATAGGCAGTAATTTACGAAGGCTTACAGCCAGACCTTAGTTATTTTGCACGTGCGATTGGTGACAACAAAGATTGGTAAATTGGAAAGCAATCGTATAAAATATTGGACAGAAACTTGGCATCTGCTCCTGAAGCAAGTGAAATAAGGCATTTTTCTGAAATCTGAATCTTTTTTTCTTTCATTACCGCATCAAGCCAAAACACGCACTGATTTGGTAACTTATGCACATTAGACTTTGTTAATCTTTTTTCTACAACGACTTAACGGATTTCAATGAAATTTGGCACGGTTTTAGTTTGTTGGCTGGATATAGGCTACTCTTTATGCCGGGTTAAGGGTACGGTTTCCTTTGGTCCCTTGTTTTTTAATGCATAGTTTTAACTTCAAAATTACACGCATTCGAAGTCGCGGGTTAACTAGTTTCAATATAAAGGCAATAGAAAAAACGCTTTACGGTTAATTTCCGCTTAAAGAAACAAATAAGACGATGTAAGTTTTTTACTTTAAAAAAAGGTATGACGGTGATAATAGACGTTGTGAGTAGATCGTGTCTTGTATATATTTTTTCTTATCAATGTAAATTTGAGCAGTAGTTAATGACGTTCTATGCCGAAAATATAAAAAAATATAGAAGGTTTTTCGAAAACCTGTCTAAATTTAATGTATAATAGTAGGAACCTATATTATTTGTTCGCCAAGTTCATAACTAGCCGAATAACCTAAACTAACAAACAGGCCTATAGAACCAGCTGCAAAATTCGACAGCCCTTCATAATTTAAAATTTAACGCTTAATCAAGCTTCGGTTGACAATCAAGATTTACGCGTCCTGAGAGAACGTCGAATTTTCCAACCCATTTCTTTCTGCTGGTCTACGGTAACGTCACGATTAATTTTTAAATCGATCAAGGATCATTAATCTGGCCGTCCTCTTCAAATTAATGGACTTAGTGTTTGGATTGGGGAAGTAGGGAATCCTTGGGATTGCTGCCTAGATTTGGTTTGTAGAAGTTTGATTTAGGATACGAATAAGAACATTTTTGTCAGAAGATAAGAGTTCAATAACACTGAATATTTCTTTGAACTGGTTATAGGTAGTTCTCTGGGAAAAAAATAATATTAAAAATTTTAGTGCAATCCCAAAACGTTTTGTATTTTGAAGTAGAAAATAAAAATTTGAAGCAGTTAGGTTCTACATAATATGCGCTCAAGTTTACATGAATTTGAAAAAAAAAACATTTCTTTTCACATGCACCACATCTGATTTGAAACTACACTGTTAAGAAACACATTGTCTCATGACTTAGACGGAAATTTGTAAAACGGCTCAGATGGGACCCTAGTCTAGAATTTTCTAATAACTTTCTAAGTTTCATATTGAGACTCAATGCAACAAAACACGATTGAGAGGAATTTGAACGCATTGTTTAGTAGATCATAAAATAATCTTAGGTCTGACTAGCTGGTACTCGCGACTTCGTCCGCGTGGAGAAAACATCCCACGGAAACTAGAAGAAGTACTTCTTACGGGACTCAAAGTAGCATAATGCAATCCCTGCTTATTATCTGTCTGTGTGCAAAATTTCATCCAGATATGTTTTGCAATCCTGACATAATTGATTAACCGACATCCATCCAAACTTTCGCATTTTTAACATAAGTAAGAGTAGTAACATAATTCTAAATGGGTATTCATACGAATTATATTGTTCTTGTTACAAAAAATAATCCGATATGACCTTTGCAGTTATGAATCGAATCATCTTTTTGTGTTATAAGGAAACTCAAACAACTACGGCAAATCTCCAGATTTCCCGGCATCTCTTTCCGACGCCAAATAAAATTAAGTCAGCGGAAGTTAGCTTTGACAAAACTTTGAAGTTCACTACCATTAAACAGGGTCCTTCAGGTTCAAGAAGACCGCGACAAAGAAAACGCATTTGACAATATTAATAATGACTTATGCAGCAGCAGTGTATGTGATGAAAAACATTAAAATTTAACACACATACACACACACACATATTATTACGCGTATATGCGTGCGCGCTATCTCAAATCTCGCGCATTCCAACACATACATGGACGCAGCAAAAAAATAATGCTATTGAAATAAATGTTTAACATAGTTATGAAATTTGTAAAATAATTTAATTTTACTTCAATGGTTTCCACAGACGACCAGCGTCAACGCTAACTGGCAACATTTTTGTTACAAATGTATCAATAACGCTTTTATTGTTGCTTAATTTCTGTGACATCAGCTAGCTTATCTGTTTGTTTTTTTTTTAATAATTTATTTCATTATTTTCCTTACGGTTTCATTATGTCGCAAAGGTTCCAAACCGCCTATAAATCATAAGTAGTTTGTTTTTGATTCTTCTTGCCACAGAAGCTGCGACCAACGGCTTAGCGTGCCTTTCGCAGTACAACTGTATCGCCCGCCCAAGTCAACATTAAAAATAATAATCGTGCATTAATTTAACTCACCGGGGGCTGATCCCAGGACCATTGCGTCAAATATGGTCCACCGTACCACTTCACCAAGCGGGTCACTGATTTAATTGCTTTTGTAACAATTAATTAGACAAGAAAAGAGCTAAGCACATAATCGCGACTCAGACAAAAGTTTCAGAAGTAAGTGTAATTTCGATTAATCAGTTTTCGTTAAATTTGAATCTCCGGCATCGTTCTAAGTAAATGTTGAATATTATTATTAATTTTGCCTCAAAATTTTAGTGCTGAAGATGTAATTTATTTGATGAAAGCAAAAAGCAAAGTTAAGTTGTATTAATTTAAAGTCACGAACACCTTGTCCTTCAACAGATGTAGGTACTTAATATATTTTGGGTATAAACCTAGACGTTCAAAATTGGTTCTTGATAATATTTAAAAAAAAAATTTATTAAATGACGCTGCGGCTTGTCTCATTCTGGTGGATTTCCTTCAATCACCTTTTACAACTCTTATAGAAAGAGAACGATGCATTACCCTATTATAGGTATTTTGATCATGGGTTAATTCGGAACTTTTTTCCTGTTGGAGTACCACCTGTACCATCAGTGGTAGGTACCACCAGAAGAAAACAGACAGCAGTAAGTTTTCTTCCCCGTTGGCCAAAAAACGATCGGCAACCGACATTGCAAAACATGGCGTTTATGGCAATTCTCCTTTTTAACCTTAGAGTGAAGTATGTGGTCAAGAGCAAGCCTATTGATTACAAAAAAAAAATAAGGATTCATATAAAACTGCGATTTAACGTCACAATTATTACAAAAAATCAACGTTCTTCTTCCCATCGTGTGATTTCGAAAATGATCTGGTATCAGAGTTTTCCAAGCCGCCTATAACGGGCCTCTGAAGTGACTAGTTTTTACGACATCCATGTTGCGACAGAAACCGGGACCAACGGCTAAATTTGATTCCAGATGAAATCGTTTCCTAAACTAATCCGAACGGGAATTGAACCCAGGACCATTGTGTAGTAGGCGGAACATCGAACCCTACACCAACAGGGTCGTCAACGTCAACAGTTTTGGATTTGAAGTATATAGGGACATACAGACAACACGATTGTATATTTGTCGCTGTTGCTATAGGTCCTTGCTATAGACAATTTTGCGGCGTAGATAATAATGTCAAAATTTCAAACTTTGTTGACTGAATAAATACTAAAAGTGTTGAAGCTGTGTGAAATAGTTTCCTAGAGTTAGTTTTGATGTTGCAAAACGAAATTCTGTCTGTCACTTCGTTTAATTGGATAAGCACTCTGTTTGTCACTTCGTTAAATTTAATTGGATGCACTGTGTTCATAAAACTATACCAAAACAAGTATTCCGATGTAATAACTAGGGACATACCCTGTATACTCGGAATAGAACGATAGCCGACATTGCTCAAAGAAATGCTGAGCGGAAGTGGCAGATGGCGGAAAAGCAGAACTTATGACCGTAGAGACCAAAAGGTTCTAGAATGGAGACCGCGCACTGAACGGGGCTCTCTGTCAGTCTACCTAGTGGAGACTAGATGGACCCACAATCTGGAGAAATTTGTGGGAAGGCAAATAATGCAGAAGGCACAGAACTGGTCGTACTGATCCTTAGTACTTTCGTAATATATATGTCGCAGCCATCTAGTTAAATTAGCTAGCCAATTTGACGCCTAGGCCGTTCATTAAACGCCGGCATTCAATTAATTCCCTAGGCTGACGGTTAATCAAACTTGAATCACTTAACATTTAACAACTTGACGTATTGAAAGTTAGCCTTTTGGAAATGACTGACCAAGACTCAGCCAACTGATTCAAATTTAGTTCAGTTTTTTACTGTTAGCATGGCAAAGAGTATTTAGATAAAGTTTTTACTAGAAATTTAAGTCGAAATTTACGGAATATGAATTTCAACGTCAAAGTTGGTTTACTGTAATATTAATTAAATTATGCGTTTCATTAACGTTTACTTTGTTTCGGTTTCAGTGTGATTTAATAAATACTAGAGGTTTGCTAAAATGTATGTGCTAAATGCTGATATAGTTTTTAAAAATTGATTTTATTTTAGAAGTAATAAAATTAAATCAATTGGGGGCAGCTCATAGTTCTCGTAGTCCATTTTCCACTGTTGCAAACCGCCACCGATGTAATCATTGCTACGCTCTTATATCCATACACTTAAAGTTCAAAACAGTTGAAGTAGCGATCATAAAGGAACTCACCAATAATGCACGAAAGAAATTGTACTGTGAAGAGGCACACAGCGCCTCTACCCGCCATGCTTCTCACCAGCCTGGGGCGTTCGTCGCGTCTGAAACAAACCTTGTGTTAATAACCTTTCAAAGAAACCCTTCCAGCCTCCAGAGAGAGGGAATAAAAGAAACTAATCAGCGGAGTGTGCGTTGGGTGTGGTGGATTTTTAATATACCGGGTGGGGGTGGTGAAAGTTCGTGAGCTTACAACAGTATAGTACCGAATCCGATAGCCAAGCTTGGGTCTGCCTGCGGGTTTGAATGGTACATAAAATATAAATAGAATCAATCGGATGGTTGTGATTTGTGTAAAAAATGTGTGTGGGCTTTTTAATTTGTGTGTTCGTATTTTAGGAGTTCGCCTAATCTTATGTGTGTGTTGTAGATAAACCTGTTTGAATAGCTTTTAAATTAATATAACTTAAAACTATGTTAAAAAAATGTCTATGGATTGAAGCCATACCTACATATACATTAGTACGAGTATGTTTTATTGCTATTACGGCAAAAGGCGTCATGGGACGAAAAGAATTCAGTCGATACCATACAAGTAATTAAAAGAAAACCATTGAAAAATCATGAAAATCTAAGATATAATCTAGCTAAGGTGCATGTAAATGATATGCACCGTAGCTAGATTATATTTTAATGATTTTTCAATGGTTTCCTTTTCAATTAAAAAGTTAATTATAGACAACACTAGGCGGAAGTAGCTTAAGTTAAAGAGTTATTTTGAAAGATCGGAATTACTCTATTTTTGGTAATCTTTTTAAAATAGTTAAGTATCACTAATTGTCATGTACCAAAGCGGGAAATAACAACTATTAGAACCTGATCAAAGCTAAAGGCAAACCAAAGTGATAGCATTGGTATATTTGATAATGATATTAAATTTGTAAGTAACCCTTACTTGTGTACAACCGTGGATAAAACATATACAGTTCAAAACAAAAATGATACAAAAATATTATCTGTTCCTTTCTAATACCAAAGACTAATACCAATGGGATTTGTTTTTGTCGTAATTAATTTACTATTCTGAACAAAAACTAAATTTTATAAATTTCGTATCATATTATGGGACTCATGGTATTCGTCCGGAATAGAAAATTAAACGATTACAAACAAATACCACAGGTATTAGTTTTTGGTATAAAAAATGTATAGATAAAAAAAATGTCTACGATTGCATCGCTTATTCGGTGAAGATGTTTTTCGATTGCTGATTGTATTCTAGTTTCCATTTAAATCTATGGATGCCACACTCATAAGCGGGTAGGCATGGTAGGTTCAGCAGTATCTATGTGTTAAATTGCAAAGCCGACCCAAATCAATTACTACATCTTTGACCTAATTTAGCTTATGATAATCGAATAGTTCTTTTGGGTTGACATTCAATTATAAAATATTCAACTTTACGTCCCAGTGATTATGTAGTCTTTCTGTTACCCAGACTGATTTATAGGCACGGAAAGAAAAAGATTTTTTTAAAATTGAATTTTTTAAAAAAATATTTTCAATTAATTAGGAAGTTCTTTAATACTCAAATCGTAACAAGATTATGGTTGTAATTTTGGACGTTAGCTTTCTTTTTTTCAACGTTTTTTTACAGCTTCAATGCGTAAATTATTGTGTTTTGTTTGATGGTTAGGCTTGCGAAAAAATATTTATAATTTTATTTAAAAAAAACGGTTTAAAATTATATTTTTTATAAACTTAATCACTAACAAAAGATAAATCATAAAACTAATTTATGGATTTCACAATGTGACCCTGCATGCCATTGGCCTTTGATGAAAGTTTGATTTAACCGAATAATTATAACAAAACCGATCTTCTGCATTGAAATTAAAACATTTATAAAAGCAAAATTTTTATCAGTTCAAATGTAGGTATAACTTACTAGGATGGACTGTGTTTACGGCATGACAGCAAACATTATTGTTATGTTCAATGTAAGAGAATGACTCTAATTAGGGCAAAGATCACGATACGAGTATTTTATCTCTCCAAAGCTAATTAAGTTTAATAACATCATGTTAGTTATAAGTAGTTATTATATTTAGTATACTAATTTTAATTTATTTGTTTTTATTGTTGAATAAACCAATGAACCATTTGAATTTCAATTCCATATTTAACTATTGATCTTTCACCGGTAAAATTGTTCAATATGTTAATCCTCTTTGCAATGGGCTCTCGACTTTGTGCGAACTTTTATTTCGGACATTTGAAATATCAGTGATATACGTACACTCGTAGTCAAAAGACTCACTAGAGCGAACGCAATTATTCTCCGTTATACGAGAACGAAGAACTAGATATTTTTTCGTCTATTTGAAAATTCGAATGCTCATATTTTTTCGAATTTTCGAAAATGGAATTCTCAGACTAAAATACAGCTTATTGCCGCGATACCTTTTACTTCGCATACTTCAGCTAGCAGGTCGCGTTTCAGTAATTTAGATGATTGGAAAAGAAATAAGCAGCTCTTATTTTTTCTGTAGCAGATAATATTAAATATAATGGCCCGGTATTAAAACCAGTAGACCAACGGAGCGTGACGGTAGCTTCACGTGTAATCGTAAGTGGCTTCAAACATAAAATTAAACGTGAAGCCTTAATACTTTGCCAAGATCTCTGGGGTCCTGGATTCAATCCCTGGGTCAGGCAACAAAAGTTTTTATTTCTTGTAATTTTCAACGATAACACAGTATTTCATGTCCTTTACAAATTATATTTTCCTCAAAGTGCACATGTTGTTTTGTCTTTTAAAAAATATAATTATATCAAAGAAAAATCTTTCTGATTTGAAAAGCATTATAAGTTGCATTTTACAGAGATATGGTTAAGTCAATACTGACTATAAAGTACCTATACTCGTGAAATGTCACAAATTAGTTGCCTTCCTGAGGATACTCAAATATAAAGATTACTCGTACGTTTGACCAAAGCTGGGAACATTTTTATAATTTGTCATGCTCTCTAAAAACTGGACGACTGCTCTTTCAACTCAAAAATATCTGATGTTAGAGTTTTCTAAGCACCTTTTACAGGCCAATCTTTTAGTTAAGTTAAGTATAAAATAAAGTTACATGTTAAAAATATTACATTTGCATTTTACTTATCTCAAAAACAATTTAAATATGAGCTTCTTACTCTTAGGCTACAGAAACATAACCTTTCTTCCAAACTCAAACAAAATATAGGTAACTACCTACATAATACCTATATAAATAATGTGTATTAGAACGCATTTTGTTTTACCTAACCAAGTTTAAAGAAAAGTTTCTTTCACACCACAATGAAATAAGATCACTGACACGTAAACTCTCCAAACTTGTACAAGTGAAGACGATTCGAAACTTTGCAACAATTTTGGCAAAGAATTTTTGAGTTGTGCCGCAAAATTCCACCGGTTAGTGTATTTTTGGATTTATTTTCAGTAGGAAAGAATTAAACTTTTAAATAGCAGTTTGAAATTAAATGTTCAGTTTAGTTATACAAATAATACCAGTCGCCTAGTAAATGAAATGTTTTGTTTTGAGAAAGAAATTGTACTAAACGAAATTAATTACTAATTTGACTTAAACGAAATAATAATGTGATAAAAGTCAGACTCTGAACTAAAATTGGATTATCATAGAGATCAATTTTATTTTAAGGTACGAGTTCAATCAAGTGTGAAGTCCTGTCAGGCTGATATTTGTTATATTAAAAAGCACTCAAACTGCATTAAATTTATGAACAATTTTGTAATGTTGACTCATTATGTCAACCTCGTAAAATATTTACGTCTTATAACATTTTATTATATTATAAAAAAATATAAAAAAGCCTTTTGTTTAAAAAAAAACTCTTTTTTTGCTGGTCAACTGACTTTTCAACTTCCAAACACTATTCAGCTATAATAGTTTAATTGTTTTAAGTGTTATTTTCATATCCTACAATTTGTTTACGTATCCATCAACAACATACAGAGAAGCGCCACTTGACTTTAACGGAAATTAGAAATTTGCAACTCTATTATATTCTTGAGAATTAGTTATTTCGAGATTTCTACCATGTACCTTGTTTTTTATGAGTTTCTGATATTTCGGCACTGTTGCAAGCGCCATGATCGCGGAAGAAGTCTCGGTAGAAATCTCGAAATAACTAACTCTTACGATAGTGACCATGAAAGTTTAAAACAGTTCTATTATATTCGTATGTCAAAAAAAATATGCTCACAGACCAACAATATTTTAATACCCACCTAAATATACCTACCCCACAATATAAAATATACAAGGAAAAACCCGCACATAAAAAATAATTAACAACATTATACTTGATTTAAGATTTTTTATCGTTATGTATACCTACTGCTGGCAAACTGCAGCTCATATAGTAGGTTATAATCTCTGAGATTAACTTCTAAACGGACAGACGCACATGGCGAAGCTATCAGGCTTTCCCACATAATTGACGAAACCCTAAAAAAGATACACGTCAATTTAAAAACGGGAAGCAACAAAAAAAATTCGCAAATTAACAGAACGTTAATTTTAAATAATATATCCACTAAAATTCAACTGTTGTGGTGAACCATTAATAATAATACAACAAGGAAGGGTGAATGAAATTAACGCGTGATGGAAACGGTCACTCGACCGCAGAAAAACCGGGTTCATCCAACTGGGTCACACATGTTACCCTCCATTAAACAATAGCCCATTACGGGTCGGAACGAAACAATTTACCGGCACTAACGCGTTAGCAAGATGGATCATACTGCAATACATCTTTGTGGCGATACTTAGAACCTGTCTTCGAAAGAAGGCGATTTATCAATTTGTTTGCTCTTTTCGTCCGCGAATACGATACAATTTCTGGTATTTTTTTTAGTTTTTATATTACTTGTTTATGTTAATTTTTCCCTACTTTTTCCTTATTTTATTGCAATATTCTTCAGTCATTACAATGCCAGTATTTCTTAAGTTTAGCTTCTAAGTGAAAATCTAGAAAGTTGCATTCATTCTACTTGATTGTAGCAAATAGACTTCCTAGTTTATATGTTTTTCGTTTGCTTCTATGAGATTTAAGCGCATGTTCTGCTGAGACTGAATTATCGCAATTGGTGTCATAAGGTAATAAACCAACGAGTAATGTCAGAAGAAGGCAAGCATCAGTGTCTATTTCCACCATCGGTCTCGATCGATAACCAACCCGTCTAAGGTTGCGATTTTACCAAAATATTTCTCAGAGACGCCTTTATCTGCATATCCTATCCTTAGAATAAACTTTTTATGTCAAGCTTTTTGATACGAAGTTTATATAAAACTAATGGTCAGAAACTACTAAATGAATTTTACTTTTTTAAATATTACCAGCAATAAGCTCTTTGTAGTACCATTTTTTTGGTAAAATTTCTTACATCACGATTTGATGTTAAATTAATAAGGATTTTTAAACAATAGTAAAGCTAAATATGTATCAATAAACTACCCTTAAGTATATTCATTTCTTTTTTACGTCTTGAGAGGAGGTCAATAATTTGTCATAACCGTACACATCGTGTAAAGTAAAGTAAAAGCCTATAATAATCCCACTCCAGTAAGGCAAAGGCCTCATCATTAAAACCAAGTTACCATCGCAATGATGAGTATAAACAAAATCACCACCCTTGCCAAATGGGTTGGTCACATCATCATCACAAACCCGAGCAATGTTCAAAAATTCGAAAATTTTGTTGCCCGCCCCGTAAATCGAACCCGGGACCCAGAGATCTTAGCCCGGTATTCAAACCGCCAGACCAAACGGGGCGTTTACACATCGTGTATTTCTTAATAATTCACGGCACCAGGCTGTGCTTTAGATTTAAGGTTCAAACATAGAAGCTTACTACGCGTTCGTTTCGAGTTGGCCGCTACCACCCTCCCCGCCACACCGCACCACGCTCCTTGACAGACCCTATTAGTACCGTTTGCAACAATCGCAACATTTCGGGTAAAGAACTTTAGGTGAGCCACTATGGAATCCCCTCACACCACAATGATTTCGATTTAATTAGTATACACAGGTCTCTGCACCTCCTCAAGGTTGATTGTGCATTACGAATAAATAAATAATCGATTGTAATTTCTCCATTTTATTTATTTTAATAACTCACATATCGTCTAGGGCGCAGGTACATATTATTTTGTATCTCCATCAAATCAAACCAAGATGTATGGAAATGATAAAAAGATATTGCAATAAAAACACGATTATTTCTTTTTGCCAACGGTACTGCTATATATGCCTGTGACGTCATTCTGTAACGGTCATCGACGGCCATCTCGAAGCGAACGGGTAGATTATTTAAACTTGGAATCGACATTATTATTTGATTACAGATTACTTTGCCAGCGTTATCTTTCCTTAATTTTCAGTGATTCGTCCCACAATACGTTCGTCCCAATGGGACGAAACACTGGATTCAAAAATATATTAATTTTTGTTCTGCGATTCGTCCCATTAAATTTATTCTTTCATAGTGAGTTTAGTGCCGTCGGCGAGTCAATTAAATAAAAGACAAAACATAGGTTTGTTAACAATGTCTGTATTTAAAAGGAAATCCACAATAAACAAGTTTTTATATTTAAATCATTATAAAAGTAAATACTGTAGGATTAACAAAAATAAAGGATTTATTGTAAAAATAGAAACGCTTAAGTTTTAATAACATATTTGAGCGGTAATTCGTCGCAAATATGTATATAGGGAATTTGGTAAATACCCTAAGCAGCCGAAAAGTATCCACAGCATGTCCATACAAATGTTATGTCACTATCAAAAAATGGAAATTGCGAACTTTTCATACTACGAGTTAGTATGAAAAGTTCGCAATTTTCAATTTATTAAAAACTCAATGGGACGAATCCAGAACAAAAAATATTTTATTTTATAATTCAGTGTTTCGTCCCACTGGGACGAACGTGTTGTGGGACGAATCACTGAACGAGCCATTTACTGGACAGTATAACTAGTTCAAGTGGCTAGTGATGATATACTTACAAAGATTAAAAAAACAAACATTAAGAAAAGATGAATTCTAAAGGTTTAAGATACAACAATGATCAGCTGTAGATATACATACTTATCGAAACGAATATTCGCTGAGCGAACGTTACGTTGCGGGAAGTATCTCCTTTACTGATTGTGTTCAGTGACAACTGTTTTCCCCTTGAGTTTATATATAATAATGTAGCGAATCGGTAATACTTATGAGGATACTAACATTCTTATACTGGCCATTTAGGATCCTTAAAAAAGGGTTTCAAAGAAAATAATTGAGGACAAGACTTTCACAGTGAGCCACTCTCGCTAACCTTTGCCTATTTTTTGTTGAGTATTTCAATAGTGGAGTTGAAAAGATTTTTTGGGTTCATATAGTATAGCCGAATACAGGTAACCTTTTCATATTTCGTCCGGTCCGAAGAGTGAAAGGCAATTTACGATGATTGAATCACGTGTAAGTACTATGGGATTGATTTAATTTATTTATACTTACGTAATAAAATTCAATTTTTTATGGCCCAGCTTTTCTTCAATTTTTATTACGATGTATTGTTTTTTGGTATTAAGGACTTTGTATCGAACAATTTCTTCCAAATTAAAAGCAATTTATTGAAACAAATTAGAATTTTATTGTTTTGTTTTTATTGAAGTAGGTATTATAATTCCTAATCTTCTGTTCTCATTGTGAACGTCGAGTTCAGTCGCTAAAACCTTATTATCTTAATTTGGTCTTAATGAAATACCTAGACGAATTTTCTATTATAATACTTATAAAAACTTAATTTTAAAAGTAATCTTTTAGGTGCTATCTAGACTGAAATGTACAGTTACAAGTATGCTTAAGAGCTGTAAAACTTTAGTCTTTGTCTTCTTAGATTAATATTACCTATATATATTGTGAGATTTAGTTTTTATTTAAAGGCAGTACTAATTTTGTTTTTGTAGTTGTTTAATTTTGTATTCACTTTATTCGTTCTTGCTTTGTCATTATTAATTAAAGGTGGCACTGACAGTCTGAGAAGTAACAAGGGCTTTTGTTGTCATAATGTTATAGTTTACGTTCAGGCATTTTTTTTTTGCAAGCAAAAGTAAATTATAGGTATTATGAATTAAAAAGCTTTGTGCATTTTAAAACTGGAAATAGTTCCATTAAAACAACCATTATATCGTTTCATAAAGAAATGAAATACACCTTTAATTAGCAACCTCTCTGTGTTCTTCGTCAAACAATCTGTTGGTAAACATGTAAAAAGCCGGTACAAACAGCTAGTTAAAAATAAAAGTTACTCCCCGAAATTACGAGTATAAAAAAACATTTAGTTTGTAAACAAAGTTATCAAAACTATATAACCGTTGCTATCGCAGGTCGAACGTTATTATGTCATCCTACCTCGTGAAAGATTGTTAAAAAATAAACATCTACGCGCTTAAACATGAAAACGTTGCTTGGGGTATTCTTCATTGCATGTTTTGTTCAAACACAAGCGTTCACGTTCACAAGATGTGGATTAGTCCGAGAATTGAGGAGGCAAGGGTTTCCTGAAAATAAGATGAGAAACTGTAAGTAATTTTATTTTTGTGTTGTTTCCATTGCTAAAGTATAAGAATTATTATATACAAAAATATCACTTTGAACTGTCCAATTTCAATTAAGTAAATAGTGTCATGTGTTATGCCTATCGCAATGCAAAATAAAACCATAGGTACATCCATAACTTAAATAGAATGCTACGAAATTGAAAAGGCACCCAAATTTTCAATAGGTGCTTGTTTACTAACGACGTTTTAATATCATTCATTGTATATTCAGTTTAATGTTCTGTAGCTGCATTATAATTTTCTTATACACTTTGATAATAACTTAGCATTAAATTTAATCTAACGGAATCATTTTTGACAATGTGATGTAACAATAAAAAAAATAATTAAACCTACGACCTCCGTAGCGGAGTGGCGTACACACCGGTTTTCAAGGTGTCGCTTGCTCCGAGGTCCCGGGTTTGATTCCCGGACGGGTCAATGTAGAAAAAATGTGTTTTTCTACATTTTCTCGGGTCTGGGTGTTTGTGGTACCTTCGTTGTTTCTGGTTTCCAAAATACGAATGCTTTAAATAGTTATTCAAATTGGGATCAGAACAATGTATGTGATGTTGTCCACATTTATTATTATTATTATTTTATGCATATTTTTTTTTTTTTACTCTCATTTGATGAGGTGATGTCATGTTCAGACGGGTTGTTGCAACCAAGCCTGGCATGATGGTATAGTTAAAATAAGTAAGATGAGCATCAGGTAGGTACTAAGTGATTTTAACAAAAGGAGCTAGTTTACTATCGTGTTTATGCATGAAGTTGATAAAAATTTGCGTGTTATTCTACAAGTATTTAGTATTACTACTTTTTGAATTAGGTTTAAGATACTGTGATGAATTTGTAATGAATCTAGGCTTTTTCTTAATGATTTAGGTATAACTCCTGTAGATGATATTACTATTGGTACAATATGCACCGTTTGGGCATTCCATTGTGTTTTAATTTGAATGGCCAAATCTGTATACTTAGTAAGTTTTTCATTTATTGTACTCTGTATGTTATGCGTGTTTGGCACAGCTATATCAATTAAATAAACAGTGTTTTTCTGTTTGTCGTGTAGTGTTATGTCTGGTCTGTTGTAATGTGTAGTTTTGTCTGTGATAATAGTTCGGTCCCAGTAAATTTTGTGTTGGTTGTTACCTAGTACAGGATTGGGTTTATATTTATAGTAGGGTGTCTTTTTATGTATGAACTTATAACGGTGGGCCAAATATTGATGGATAACTGCGGAAATCTGATCATGTCGATGCTTGTAATCAGTGTTGACTAAATTTTTACAAGCACTGGTAATATGCTGGATCGTTTCACTGGCACTGTTGCAATGGCGACATAAATCTGTAGGTAGGTTTGATTCTTTTATTATATGTTTTTTGTAGTTACGGGTTGCAATAACCTGATCTTGTATAGCAAGCATAAATGCTTCTGTTTCTGGAAATAATTCCCCTCGTAGTAGCCATTTATTAGAGGCCTCTTGATCAATATGCGCCTGGTTGAGATCAGCTTTATGCCTGCCATGTAAGGACTTTTGTCCCCAGGTATGTATTTTGTGTTCATTATCTGTAATGTACTCATTTTTTTGTGCGTTTCGGTCACAGAGATTGAGTGGAGTAAATTGATGATCTGATTCAACTGAAATTTGGTGTAGTACTGAGTGTTCTGATTTAGTGTGGAAAAATTGCCTAAGCGTCGTGATCTGTCTGTTGTGCATGTTTTGTATATCTATTATTCCTCTACCCCCTTCCTGGCGCGGCAAAGTCAATCTTTGAGTGCATGATTTTGGGTGATGTTTGCGATGTTTGGTTAGTTTTGTGTTTATAATTCGCTGTAATTTCTTTAAATGACTCTGTGACCAGTTAACTATACCAAATTGAGATGGCATACGTATTTATGGCTTTTACAGTATTTCTCGCGTTAAGTTCTGATTTTAGTATAAGTTCTAGTCTTTTCTTAAATTTGATGGTTAAGTCGGATTTTGTTTGCCGGTGATCGATTTGCTTTGCCTGTTGAAAACCTAAATATTTGTACGTATCGTTCTCGTCAAGTGCTTCAATAGTGTCCCCATTTTGTACTATGTATGTATTTAATTCAATTTTACCTCTTTTTGTTGAAAATACTTTGCACTTATCAATTCCAAAATTCATACATATGTCGTTGGAAAATGTGTCCGTTACATCCGCTAGTTTATGAACATCCTTGATTGTAGAACTATACAACTTAATGTCATCCATATAGAGAAGATGTGACAGAGTAAATTGTGTACTGTTATTTTTTATTGTAAAGCCGCATTGTGTTTCGTTCAATAGTTTTGAAAGGGGGTTCAAGGCCAGGCAAAACCAAAGAGGACTTAAAGAGTCTCCTTGGAAAATGCCTCTTTGTATTTTAATGGGTTCGGTAGTCAAAGACGCGTTTTTAATATTTAGGACAGTATTCCATTCTTGCATTATAGTTTGTAAGAAATGTATTAATGTTGGATGTATTTTATAAACTTTAAGAACCTCAATAAGCCATGAATGGGGAACTGAATCAAATGCTTTTCTGTAATCGATGTACATTGTGTGAATATTTCTTTTCTTTTTGTGTGCCTCCTTCATAGCTATCGCATCTATTACTAATTGTTCCTTGCAGCCTTTGCTGTTTTTCCGTGAACCCTTTTGCTCTTCTGCTAAAATATTGTGTTCCTCTAGGTGATCGTAAATCGTTGTACTAATACATGCTGTAATAATTTTGTAGAGTGTCTGTAAACATGTGATGGGTCTATACTTTGCAGGATTTTCGGTGTCATTATCTTTAGGCAGCATATATGTAATGCCCTCAGCCAAGTACTTTGGTATGATTTCTGGCGTTGTTATAAATCTATTTATGTGATCATGTATATATGGGTAAGTGCAAGTGAGTTTTTTATACCAGTAGTTATGGATTTTATCAGTTCCCGGTGATTTCCAGTTATGTAATCGTGCTACCACTTTAATAAATGTGTCTGTTGCTATGTGTTCGAAGTGCATGTCATTAACTTGTGTATCTTTCAGTTTATGTATCCAGTCAGCGTTTTCGTTGTGTGTTACGGGATTTTCCCAAATATCTGACCAAAATTGATGCAATGTTTGTGGTGTAGGAGTTTGGTTGTTCTTGGGTGGTGTTGTGTTGCCTAAATTACGATAAAAAGATTTCTCATTGTTAACAAACATATTGTTTTGTTTTTTCCGCTTAGTACATGTTACATACCTTTTCAATCTGCTGGTTGTAGCGCTAAGTTTTTGTTTTAAAGTATCTAGAAATTGCGATAAATCTGAGTTTATGTCTTCATATTGAGAATGAATCCTATACTTTTCTTTAATCACCTCTATAGCTTCTACAACTCTAGTATTTCTGTTGCCTTTTATATATTCCGTAAGTCGCCCAATATCTCTTCTTAACTTGCCAATTTTTTCTTCCAATCTTCGTTGCCATGGTGGCTTATTTGATTTATTTGGGCAGTGAAGTATTTCCTTACTTTGGTGTACACGGGTTCCATTGCATATTGCTGCAGTGTAAGCTGCGCAATAAATCAAAGTTTGTAACATAGAAAAATCAAGATCTGGTTTTAAAAATTTTGGCAAAATTTCTTTATTTAACTGTTCCACTGTGAAGTTAAATTGTCTTGTAATTTTTTGCTTTGGCAAGAATGGCCTCTCCGTAGGTTCAGTATCTTTGAATAAAACTAGCGCTGTATTAAACTCCTTTTCAATAATCTCTAAACTAGTAAAGTGTGTACTATTATTTGTTTTATTAAAGTTGTGTGATTCGTGTATATTTTCTTGGGATTGATTGTGTGTATTATTATATTCATAATTTTGTACAATAGTAATAGGTTCATTGAGGACGTCCGTATTGCTGGTCATGTCTATATGAATTTCACCGATGTGTGAAGTTTGTGTTTTATCATTTATTGTATTTAATTCTTCTGCGACTTCAGCTTCAATTAATTTTAATCTCTCAGGAGCTATCCATTTATTTATCATTATTAGCCGTCTTTGGTCTGCAATGCGTTGTTGAGATATATAACTGAGATGAGGGAATTCTTCTATAAAATCCTGATGGATTTTCTTCCTATAAGCAGACTTTTCAGTTTCTAATAAAGTCGCTTTAAGGTAAGATCTAATGATAGTTTCATTATATGCATTTGTCCATGTCATTCTAGTTCGTTTTCCTATTTGTGAGTGTGGTAAGTTTGGTTGACAAGTTTGCGCAATGGGTGTGTTGGTCTGAGTTATGTGAGTTGCATTTAATTCTGTTTGAACTTCCATGTAAATTGTGTCAATTGTGTCTTGTGGCAAGAGTTTGTTGTTTAATATTGCTCTTTTTTGGTCGCCTAGTCTTTGCCTAGTAACATGCATCTCGGGAAACATTTCAATGAAATTAGAGTGCAAGATTGATAAGTAGCCTTTGGTATTAGTGTCAAGATTTGTTATTCTTAAATAGGTGCGTAGTATAAATTTGTTCATATCGGTAGACCATTTTCTACGCTTACAGACTTTATTCGAGGTGGGTACAGGTTCAGCGGAATCAACCGCATCCTGTACAACATCCACGGTCTGTTCACTATTATCTGAGGTAGGAGTAAAAACGAAATCTGATCTATGGATTGACGAATTGCTGGGGAATAGTGATTGAGTATCAGAAGAATCTGAAAACAAAATATCCGTGTCGTTGTCGGCTGTAGCATTCTTCTTGACGGAAGCCCGCCTGTTCAGCTTCTCGTCGCCGTTGGTTCGCATACTGAGACACCCAGCAACGGCTCCAGGTGCGCCCCGGCGACCCCCGGGCAGCGGCCGCAAATTGTACTTTTTAAATGACTTCTCCATATTGATG
Organism: Anania crocealis; assembly: GCA_949315895.1. Lineage (NCBI taxonomy): Eukaryota > Metazoa > Arthropoda > Insecta > Lepidoptera > Crambidae > Anania > Anania crocealis. Next base: position 10,047,927 of record OX438856.1, read on the forward strand.
GGTTTGCCCTTGCCCTGTTGGTCACCCGTATGGTAAGTATATTACGGGTGTCCGCCCCCCACGTGGCTTAGATGGTCAAGCTCGGACGAAAGGTTGGACTTTAGGGGGCTTATTATTATTATTATTATTATGTATTTGCCAAAAAAAAATATATTCACAATCTCATTCAACAGATACCTAATATTGATCCGGGTTTTCAATTATTAAGAAAAGTGTAATTTTAAAGGAGTATTGCTATCTAATTATGTGAGAATGTTTTCATTTACCCAATCAACATGTAAAGTAAGATAATAAAGTGTTCACTGTTTAAATTAAGATTGATTTTTATCATACAATTATAATTGAGTGTTACTCGAGTGTTGATACTTTTTTTTAAATCTGTAGACTGTAGTAGACTGTATTTGAGTAAATTATATGATGACATGTGGTTTTAACACTAATATTTTTATGACTAATAAGTAGAGTGGTGTGTTGATTGGTACCTGGCATGGAATGGTTGTTAGCTTTTAGAACATAATCCAAATCTTCTTTTTTGTATTTTTTGTATTTATTTTCAGGGGTCTGTCTAATAGAACACGAGAGTGGTCGACGTACAAATGTTGTGGGGCCAAGAAACAAGAACGGTAGCTTTGACTACGGGCTCTTTCAGATCAACGACGGCCTCTGGTGTAGCAACTCGAACGTCCCTGGGAAAGATTGTCATGTTACGTGTGCAGGTATGAATGTACTTTCCCACTGGGTAGTTGTGTGTAGTGCTGTGAGATTAAGTAGCATAGTACTACCACTGTTCGTCTAATGATTGTCGCACTAGCAATAAACAGAAAGAAAATCGGCCAAGTGCGAGTCGGACTCGCGCACAAGGGTTTCGTACCATTGACTAGGTAAACAACAGTAGGTACCTACAATAATTTAATTAATTTAGTGCCTACCTGTTACCATTTATTGATATCAAGTGTTGGCGTTTTTTGTATGGGAGCCCCCCTTAAATATAAAATATATTTTAATTTTATTATTTAATATTAAAGTTAAAATACAACTGAGTATTTTTTGAATATTTTAAGTGCGGTAAGCACTTGAAATATTGCCATTATTAATATCGAGCAAAAAAGGTCAAAAAATCGCGTTTGTTGTATGGGAGCCAACCAATCCAATCCAATCCAATGGGAGCCTAAACCCTTAAATATTTATTTTATTTTGTTTTTAGTATTTGTTGTTATTGCGGTAACAGAAATACATAATTTGTGAAAATTTCAACTGTCTAGCTATCGCGACTCTTGAGATACAGCCTGGTTACAGAGCGACGGACAGACGGACAGACAGCGAAGTCTTAGTAATAACAAATAAAATTATGGTGCCAAACAAAACTATTTAAATATCTTTGCCTATCTTTCCTTTGGTTGAAGTCGAGAAATATTGTTAGAAATTATTTTTAAAATCTGATTTAATAAATATTACCTATGTTTAAAAATTGACCCCCCTGCTAGATGGACCGATGACCTGAAGAAGGTCGCTGGTAGTGGCTGGATGAGGAAAGCGGGGGATCGTGCACTGTGGCGTGCCCTTGGGGAGGCCTACGTTCAGCAGTGGACTGCAATAGGCTGATTGATTGATTGATTGATGTTTAAAAAGCCCAAAACCTTATACTATAAAACTATCGAAAATGTAACTAGTTTCGGAAATAGATAAGTACCATCTTAGTTATAAGTATAGAATTCAGTATGGTTAAGTCTATCTTTTCAAACAAAATATTACCTTTAAGGGGACTACTAGAGCTAAGTGCTGTCCCCAATTGATTTAATTTGATTACTTCTAAACAAAATCAATTCTCAAAAAACTAGCATAGTATCATTTTAGCAAATTACCTCTGGTATGTATTGAATCACCGGCACTGGCATTCTTTATGTATGGTACATTATTATTGGCGTTAGCGACAAATTCGACTTTCTTAACAACTAAATGAAAAGTTTACTATGATTTAATAAATACTTCGTTAAGGTAGTAACTGAATAGGTTCTTGCGTCTAAAACTGCTAATAACTTATTCTCTTTAATTAATTAATTTTAATTTAAAAAAAAAAAACCAAGTCACTCGAAATTGTTTATAAATGATAGCACGTTTATTTTCTTTTTGTATTTTGAAATATTAAAAAAAGGTAGCTAAAAATTATTGCTTTTAGATTTCATTAATTTTACTTAAAAACAAGAAATATTTTCTTGTTGCCTTTTCACTTTGACATAAAAACTATTATTTCAAATGAATTTTAGTTTCATTTTTAAAATACGGTTAATTCTATAAAAAATACTTTTTAATTTTCAGAACTTCTAACTGACGATATCACGAAAGCTTGCGTCTGCGCGAAAAAGATCTTCAGACGTCAAGGTTTTATGGCATGGTATGGTTGGCGCAACCACTGTCAACTTCCAAGCGATTTGCCCGATATCAGCATGTGTTGAAATGGTGACATTAAAGACAATTTGTGTAATACATAGATTTAAAACAACTAGAACAATGATTTCTCACTCTTCAAAATGACAATACAACGACTAAATAATAAATAGGTACGAGTAATACTCGTACCTATTTTTACCATCATCCCATGCCATTACACAGTACCCTCTCCTGAAGAACAATATCCACCAAATCACTATGTCCAGATTGTCAATTACAGTTTGGGTAATTGTAACAAAAAAAAAACAGTTACTGCTCGTCATCTCCAAGCAGCTGCCTCTAACATCAACCCTAGGACGAGTAAAGGCGACAGCACAGTCTTTGTTAATTGACTTAATTGATCATAACGTTAAAACAAGGACATGTTTCCCTAAAACAGGCTCATATGAGAGAACTTCAAACTTATAGTTACCTACGTATAGTTTAATATAATAAAACAAGATAAATGAACTCTACGTAATTTCATCTTTGAACGCTTGGCTTAGCACCAGCCAAGAAACTTAAGTTACAGTAAGTACAAAGTTTTGTAATTGATTTTCAGTTGGCGCTATGGCAAAACTGAGTTCGTCTTAATATTGCATAATTTTATGTAAAAAACTGTTAACAAAATTTTTATGACGCAAAGCAAAAGGGGTTACTTATTTTAGATCGTCGTGATTTTAAGTTAACCTACCATAAGTAGTTGAATTTTTTGGTTACAAAAATAGGAGTAAAACAAAGTCTGTTACAAAAATAATCTTTTGTAATAGTGCTGAGTGAGGTCTTTTATACAAATAAAAATAATAAATTTCTACTCAAAAACTCTTTTTTGACGTGACAACGTCTTAAATTAGGTTGCGGCTGGGAGTCACTTATGAAAAAGTGTAACGCTCGGTAACGTTACGATGAGTCACCGAACGAGAGAGAGGCCCGCCGAATGCCTTGCGTCTCTCTCCCACTCAACTATGATCGGTCTGCCGCGCGCGCAGCACTAGAGAATTAGGCGCATTTTAAAATTTGTGCAATTCTTATTTTCATTCAATTCCTTGTTCCTATTGTGCAATTTAATTATATTCATATCAATAAATATTCTACCGAGAAAAAGACGTTGTCACGTAAAATCTTCGCCCGTAAAACCGACTTTACAGGCAACCATTTTTTTTTTCTTCTTTTGCATGCGTTGCCTATATGGTATCGTTACAATTAAGGTTTCGCGTTGAATATTAAGTTCAGTTTTATTTTTATACTAAGCAGTGCTAATGTAAATCAAAAATCTACTATCAATAGCGTGCATTAATAAAGAAATCTGGTAGTTAAGAAAATATTTTTCAAGACAATAAATTTGTGGTATACATTAAATTATCAATTCCCTGAATAAATATTGGTCGAAATTGTATTTTTAACCATAAAGATAAAGTTTTAATGGTTTTTATGTGACTGTTCTTGTTTGCCCAATTCTTTTAATGCTTTTTTACTGCTATATAGAAAAAAATGAAAGTGGGTAAAGCCGCAATAGATTAAACAATTGAGATAAGTACACTGATTATTTACTGTTTATTAAATGGGCAACCAAAGCTCTTACTGACATCATATATCAATCTAATGGGGACTTTTCGTATTACGGTCATCGTAATAAAGAGTGTCACTATTTTTACGAAGAACTTCCTAACAAAAAATCGGAGGTCAAATGACTATAGGTATGACCAATTAAAATGATTTTGTTCCAATTTTAATAGAATATTCAATTATAAGGTAGACTTAAAAAGGAAAAGTCTCGATTAAGTAGAAACAGAACACAAAGTTTTAAAAAGAAATATGTAGATAATCGTTGCCTGTTGGGTCTTTGCCTTGCAGTGATTAGTAGTTAGTAAATAATAATAGTTACAAAACATTATTTAAAATATTTTATGTTTGTAAAAAATTCGAAAAATATATACGGCTGTTCTTTTTTTCAAAAAATCATAGGCTATTTAGTTCTACTCGTATTTACTGAAAAAATAATAATGTATTATGGTTATGAACTTTATTTTAAATTTCAAAGTAGGAGAGTAAAATGGTAATATGACTATAATATCTCTAAGTCATTGGCACAACTACGTATTAATTTCGAAGAAGGAATCAGCTGCTTCTAGATTTGAATTAGGTCGATTTCGCAAAAGAAAATGTTTACTATGAAAGCATAGAATTGGCCGTATATTGTAAGGTTTTCTGTGGCTACAGAAAGAGATAAATTGTAACCACTACGATGTTAAGAAATGCGACATTTCCTTCAGAAAGTCTTTCCTGCAGATATTTTGCTGTTTATGTGGTTCTGACAAATGGTAGACTATTTCACGTCATGAATAACATTTAACCTTGAACTTTGTGAAATAAATTCGTTCGTTTCGTAGTCGACAAGGAACCCTCTTAGTTTTAATAAGTCTGTTTGTAAGTACATGTGAAATTTGATATCAACCACTTATATGACAAAAAAGCTGTAACTGGGTATCATCGATACATATTTGAACCACACCGTTACAGTTGGAAAATCAAAGCTTGAACATCCTTTTTATTTTTAAGTAAGGATTAGTAGGTACCTACTCTAAAATATTCGAAAACATGGTATCTGTCTATTAAAGATATTATTGGTCTGCGAACAGCGTTATCAGATAATCTTAGGAAAGTAAATTTTTAATTTGTTAGCGCAGGTAATAGTGTCATACCGACACTGGAATCCTAATGTAACCTGCACCTAACCAGTATTCCAAACAATCTCGTTGTTATATAAAGGTGTTTGCGCTGATATTTTTATGTAATGATACGGTATTTCAAGCACCGTTTTCTATAAAAGTTGTAGATAGTTGTGTCACGTAGCTACAAGGGTGTTAGCGGGTAGCAGGATGTTCTAGTAGGTAAGTGATCCCTGAGGACATCTCGCATCGACCGAGACGTCAACGTTTATTACGCATCAAGAAAGCCAGTTTATTGCTCAGTCTGGGAAAAGTGGCAGATACACCAACAAAATAGGTAGTCTTATTGTACGAACTGTAGTCTGTATTACTTTATGCGGCGAAATTGGAACAGTATCTACTCACTTAAGCTTAACCTTTCTGAAAAACTATTTACTCAACTGTGATAGATTTTTCTATAGGACCAACAATATAGTTTTGTTAACACATTCCAGTTGGCGCACCATATACACAATGCCTTCCTCATGTAGTGTGATAATTTTTTAACGGTTAACCCATTTTTGTGTAATTCTATGACATAAACTAGAAATAAACGAAATTTTGTATAGACAACAGCACGTCAACCTACCACAAAACGTCTTTTCGCAATTGATATTGATCTCTATTTGTTAGACTTAAAGTTGAAAATCAATTCAATGACCTTTAACTTTTTGGGTAGGTTGATCTTCCGTTGTCTGTTCATTTCCATTCATACTAAAAGCAATCCTAATATTAATGCGTAACTTTAGATAGATGTTAGTTACTCAAACACGCCAAAGTAGCTAGCTCAACGGATCTAGATAAAAGTTCTAATTTTTATCTTAAAAATTGTAGAATTTTCATGGGATGGTTTCAATAAAAAAAAATTACCTACATAATCGCGGGCCACAGTACTAAAGTTTAAACAATGCATAATGTTCATTATTGTCTTAGAAGAGCAAACGAGACTGTAGTATGAATGTTAGCTATTTCCAACCACTCATGAAAGAAAATATATTAGGTATATTATTTCATCAAAAAAAAATTAACAGACGCAGAAAACTAAGTAAGCTTATTTTAGATCTGAGATAGTCATCACGTCGATAATACAAATCAAAGTTGACATTTTGAAAAAAGCCGGTTAAAAATATTAACTAAAAGTTTTGATTTTTATTGACTTACTTTTCTCCTTCAAGAAATGGAATTTTATTTTTAAAATGCATAAGCACCTCTTTAGAAGATTTACTTTATATCTAAGTCAAGGTGAAAAAAACAAAAAATACTTATCAAAAACATTATTCTAATAGAGCTCTTGGAAGATTCTTTTCGCGGTCCGAATACCTCCTGGTGAAAACTATACATAGCTGCCAAGCTGTAGGGACAGGTCTAACCTCAAACTATGTTGTTTTCAGGGCCATGATCTCGAGGCAATTATGGCCCTGAAATCGATGCGATCGAAGCGGATACAAAATAGATTATGCTAGGTAAGAATCAAAATACTGGAATTTATTTTCTTTCTAATTCATAACTGATCTATACTCTATACTTAATATATAAAGCTGAAGAGTTTGTTTGTTTGTTTGTTTGTTTGAACGCGCTAATCTCCGGAAGTACTGGTTCGATTTGAAAAATTATTTTTGTGTTAGATAGTCCATTTATCAAGGAAGGCTTTAGGCTATATAACATCACGCTGCGACCAATAGGAGCAAAGCATCGGTGAAAAATGTTGCAAAAATAATCGCGTTCATAATAACAGAAATTGACGCGGACGAAGTCGCGGGCAACAGCTAGTTTTAATATACTCAAGGCATATAAGACAATTTTAGTCAGTGTGAAACCATTAATAAACAATTTAACTTGCATTTGCGCAGTGAAATGGCCAAATACGCAAAATTTATAGAACGAATAACACAGACGATTCCATATCTAAAGTGCACTGAAAACTGTAAAACGGGATCATCTAATGCAGATGCATCCTGTGTATTGAACGTTAGCATCCATACCAGATGGTATGGATGCTAATGATCAATACACAGGATCAGATGTTACTGCTATTAAGGAGATCGAATTTAAAATATCTCTTTAAAAATAAAATTGTCTGTAATGTCGGCACAATATAGAATAACACCATAGCTTTTCGCTCTTAGTGGTTATAGGAACATTGGCAGAAGATCTATACCATTATCTAAATAAATCGCAGTATCCGCCTGTTAAGAATTATTTTAAAATTAGGAAAACCATCGTCTAGTGACGTCTACGTTCAACAGCAGACTGATGCGGGTCAATTATCCGCCTCTACTCAATGATATTATTAAAACGAAGCAGATATGTTATAAGCGCGCGCGTTGTGAAGACTCAAATACATCCTAATTAGGAAATTTTGTACATAGTCTGCGTCAAGCGCAATCACGAGCGGTAATCGTTCAATATAGCCATCTCTTTCATTTGCGTGCGAACAAAAGATGCGCACAATTTCGCATCTTTTGTTCTGCTTATCAGTGAAACATGTTATGTGCAGTTTTGGATTTCTCGGCACAGATTTAATACGCAAATTACTATGAACGTAACACATCTATACTTTAAAATATCCTTACCTCTATTAGTCTAATGCTGGACTGGAAGGAGGATTTTCCCTAATCACAACGATAGGCAGGTATGGTGTCTTAAATAAAATAGCACCAACCGTTCTCGTTCTTAGTACTGCCAGAAGAAGATAGCGCCTTCTTGCCTATTACTAGCAGTGGGCGTTGTCTGGCTAAAAGGAATGATAAAGATAAGTTTTATTTGCTATTTATAAAATGTTTACCAAGTTAATTCCTTGTAGTTTGCAGGAATGACGTAATTGATCAAATTTTTTCATAACTTATTATTTTATCTTCAGCACGATAAATGAATTGTTAACAGTGTTTAAGTATCTTCTGGATTAAAATAACTTGTCAGAGAATTTTTCTACAAGTTTGTTTTTACCTCAATTCTAAACAATATTCAACCTTAAAATTTTACAATACACTTTTGTAGTAACACTATTTTTATTACTACAAAAACTTAAAGCTTTACACAAAAAATGTGAATCATAAAATCAAAACGGACTGTTACTAGGCGCTTTTCTCAAAGGGTTTATACAGTCTATATCGAGCCAAGTAATGACTCGGAGAGTGGACCTCCGTGTTTGCTTTGTTGAGTCTTGGCATCTTACAAAAAGAATCCGCCATTTTGGGGATCGTTCCGGAGTCTTAAATATGTATAAGCTTTATAGAGCAAGTGTTCTTCAAAGGGATAAAGATTTAAAGTAACTGTAATAGTTTTCATTTACAGAAAACGTAATGTACGATTTGAGCTTGCCAAGTTGCTGTATATTTAATGAAAGTCTAAATGGAGTAGTGGTGCAGTTAATTATCGACGTAAAGACGGTCAAACAAAATTAATAATTAATGTATTTATTTACAATAGTAAATTTTACAGTACTGATGTGAACCTAAACTTAAGTTAATCGTTAATATATCTAAAGATTCTTGTCAAAATTCGCCATAACTTCAATATTTGAAAAAACATCGAAACACATACACAATCGCGATCGCTGGGTTAAAGATATACGTAGATTGGAGATTTGGTTATTCTGACGACATCAGTTCCTTTATAGATGCATCAAATCTACACTTTCCACTGAAGATATTTCTAACGAAATTCAAGTCAACAATTTCTGTTTTGCGGCATTTGATATATCCAACATCCAGCATCCCGAGCTCTTCAGAGATTACGCGGAGGAGGTGTAAAGTAGATGCATTCATCTTTATCTTGTGACTCGTATACCGTTTATTTACATTGCCTGCATTCTACACCATTTGTCTTGCCCGGTACAGGTGCAATTTTCTACGTCTTTTATGCAAACACTGTGAAAACTTAGACATACGAGTATGTTACACTTAAAGCTTTTTGGTCTAACTTGATGGATGAAAGTTGTGTTTTTATTAAAGCCATCTTCTGACAAGAATATAAAGTCCTTTGACAAGTAAATACAAGTAAACCCAGTGTATAGCTACACTAATAAAAATACAGAATTTTTCATTAAAAACACAATTCCTTGAATAAAAAAATTGTAGAAAATCTTACTCAATGAAATCTAATATATTTTCGAAAGTTATATATTATCAGTTTTGCCTGAAAAACGGTTTTCAAATTATGTTGCATAATCAATTCAATTATGTAGGGCAGACGTATATATTTCTTACTTCAATTAACAAATTTAGTGCTCTATTTTCCCCTTACCAATTTACAAAAAATAAAATACTTTCAACTGGTGATTCCATTTAAACAAACTTTAGTTAAACAGCTGGATCTGCAGATTACGCATAGAAATAAGATCTATGCGATAACATAAAGTTATTAAAGGGGGTTGTAGAAGGTAACGGTATCAAGATGTTTAGTTGTGATTTATTTTTACAATATTACTCAAATTATCCATACTAATAATTATAAATGTGAAAATCTGTATGTCTGTTTGTTTGTCAGTCTTTTTCGGCAAAACGGAGCTACAAAATGACGTGTTTTTTTTAAGAAGAGGTATTTAAAGGGATGGAGAGTAAAATAGGCTACTTTTTGTCTCTTTCTAACTCCCCACTTTCCTAAAATGGGGGTCGAAGTTTGTATGGAGCTTTCCGCAATTTTCAAGGTAGAAAGCTAAAAAGTTGGTATGCGGATAACAAAAACTTCGTGCATCATGTTTTTTAAATCAGCCCCCAAATCCTTAAAATTATTGTTACCCTGAACTTAACGCGAGCGAAGCCGCGGACAAAAGCTAGTGTTCTTAATACATTTAGAAAATAGGATATTCAATTGAAATGAACTTAAAATACATTCATGAAGAGCATGACATATCTAAGAGGCGTTTAGTTGGTGAAATCAAACATAATGTTGTCTTAGGTTCTGTGGTCTGCACAGCAAACAAATTTAGCTAGTTGTGGTTAAAAAAAGTAAAATGACAAGAATTCACCATACAATGACAATAATTCACCATAAGCTTAAAAAAAAAGTATTTTTTGAAAAGTTTGTAATCGAAGTATACGTCATTTATACGAGTATTAAAAGTAATGCCAGCTGCTTGTATCATTAAACACCTTCAGTAATATAACAAAAAAAGACAAACAGGTAAACCTTGTCTAATTTTACCACAACTTATTTGAGAAAATATACGTCCATGATAATATCAGTTCAGTAATATTATTATGTCAAACATCCCTTGTCCGTCTTATATATTTTTTTTTGTAATAACACCGTTGTTGTTTACAGCTAGATTTCGCAGTCCACCCGACAGAAACTCTTGGCTGTTTGTTTCAAAAGACCTCCTGTGATCTAAATTAGCTATTCATGGTTTTTGAAAAAGAGCTTAATTTTATTTAAAGTATGTTGTGCGGAGTTGGCAAATAAAATAGAATAAAACCACCCCTACTCTTTACCTGGGTGTAGTAAATGGCAACTAAAAGAGTACTGCCAGAAAAAGATGGGCATCAACTTCTTCTCTCTAGTACTGTCCAAACTGATATTGTCAACACCAGGAGGGTTTGGCAATATTAGTCATACCAAAGTAAGTGTGGATATGGTAACATCCTCCTTTTATTTTATTCATTCATTCAAAACACTAAATGCTTTTGGTTATTAGTATCTTAAATTCTATATTAGGTTTGAAGATGCCTGTGTCCAGTGGCGTGCACACCATACATTATGCCAAAAAACACTACTACGTCAAAATAAATAAAATGCCGATCCCTGCTCCTATATAAAAGCTTTTAAAAACCTACTTAGGTACTACACACTTTATCCAGAATTCATTATCACATCATTTTTTTTCTTTAAACATCACCAACCAGCAATATCAAAAAGTCTTCAACTCTTCTATAATCCGCAAGTTTTTGCTTGAATCCGAACCGTTTCGTTTTATTAAGTGGATCATGTTGTTATTTAAGATGCAACGTCGTGTTCCGGCAGTAATACCATTTATTACGTCTTCTTAGGAAACACGTTTTATTATTGTATAATACAAACTTAAAAGTTGTTACGGAAAATATAGGCACTTACTTTTAAGATAGGATATTATTTTGTGAAAGAAAAATAAAATTATTTTTTTTAACATTTCAGACAATAGTGACTTTAGTTTTGTTATGTTTTAGATGTACTCGGCTTTATTATTGAACTTTTTAACGTGATACTTGTTCTTTATCCTCTATCCTTTCAATAAAACAGCATCTTGGACAGATTACTTTGAAAAAGGAGATCTTATCATAAATCCTAAAATATTAAGAAAATAGATTTTTCGTAGAAGTCTGGCTCTCCTAAAACAAAACAATTTTGATCTTTAATACTTTGGCTAAAGGACTACATAAACTAGTATCAACTGTTAAGCCCTCATAGACATGTATACCAATAATAACTTGTAACCCCCAGGACGATGTTGGTCAAAAGAATGAACTTGTTATTCTGTATTGAATAAAAGAACATTAAGGAGATCGGAAGTTTGTTTCCCCGGTCGGCCAATGGTCGATCCGCCATTATTTCCTCTATGAGTGATTGTGTGCGTGATAAATTGATAATGGACGAAGCCATTGACTTTAACGATAATCTATTGGCTCTTTTGGCTTATTTAGTAATCCAGTGGCGTGGAGATATGACAAAGGTTAGAGTTGAATTATGTATTCGAGTCATTTTGGAAAACAGACTAACTCAGAGAGATGGATGCCGGTTATAATATACATAGGGTTTGATGCACGATACGGTTGTATCTATGACAAATTAATATTGTAAGTAACTACAATTTTATCTTACTAATATTATAAATATGAGTGTTGGGATGAATGTTTGTTACTCAAACAAAACGAATGAACAGATCTGAATGTAATTTGTCAGGGTGGTAGTATATAAATAGCATATAGGCTAGTATCAGTATATAAACTTGAAAAATTATGTCTCAGACGGGACTCGAACCCGCATCTCCTCGCATGATAATTGCAATTTAATTGCTAAAATATCAAATAAAGTACAGCATATAGGCTACTTTTAATCCCGGAAAAATGTTCGGTTTGAGTGAGATTACTACATTTGTTTTAAACAGCTAAGCAGAAGTAGAACATGATTTTTTGAGTCAAAAAATCACAATATGGTCTACTCTTTCCGGTTCCCATAGGATAGAATAACTATTTTTTCATCAGAAGATTATAAATAGATGAACGAACAGTGCATACTCTACAAGCCTACGTTGTTCGTCTCATACATAAGAACAATATTACTAACCTAACCTAACTTTTACACATATTATTTAGGTTATTTTAGGGTTTATCATCGCTTGTAAGGATGGCGGCTCAGTCGGCAAAGCGATGCAGTGGTATATCATTTTTCTAAATTGGCTTGGATCTGAAAGCGGTGGGAGGTCCGTTTTTGGTTAAAAGATTAGGAAAAAGCAAGTAAAAGGCATGTAAAAGACGGCTTGGAGAACTCCTTGAAGGTTACTTTTAATTATGTCAACTAAGTACTAGTATGCCTTAGGATAGAGTTCACCAACTGACGGTTAAAATTTAAACAGCGTTTAAAAAAATATTTGACATATTTTGTATGGGCATTGTGTCAAATTAATCGTCAATCTATGTTTATCGGCTGTTTAAATATTGGTGAACTCGGGTCGTAGCAGTTTTTTTTTCAATTTTACAATCGACCCTGTAATAATACTTGTTCATATTCTTGAGAGCCTGTAAAATATAGCCATTGTTTACAACTTTTAGTCGTATTTAAAGTAGCGGCAACATCCACCAAGACCCATTATCAAATGTGCTACTTCTATGTGCTACCTATTCACTTCACCCCTTTATTCTCGACCAAATGACACTTGATCGGCTTTTTTATGCAGATGAGGCGACCAGCCGAGGGCTAATCACTTGCAAATTGGCTTCAATTAACTGGACAACGCTTTGATAGGTACAAAGGTGAGTTGAGGGAATTTACTACTGTGTATTTGCATTTTTAATGAATACCCTCAAGTGTTTTTAGAAGCTTGGTATTGGTCAAACAGATTCAAATCTTGAGTTTTTTTAGTTTTTAATAAAAAAAACTTACAATTTTGGCGCTTATTTATAAATTTATAAAGATATTATTTAAAATTATACTGCGAAATATCCATCTGATAGATAGACCACACTCACAAGAAAAAAAAAAGAAACGCCAAAATCAAAATCAGCTCTTTTGATTTTGATACACATTTGCGTGAAGAAGGAAATTCACTCATTGAAAATCACATTAGCGATTCCAACAAATCACCAAAATTTTTCTACTGCCTGTAATCTATACTAATATTATAAAGCTAAAGAGTTTGTTTGTTTGTTTGTTTGAACGCGCTACTCTCAGGAAGTACTGGTCCGATTTGAAAAAATATTTTTGTGTTGGATATTCTATTTACCGAGAAAGGCTTTAGGCTATATAACATCACGCTGCGACCAATAGGAGCGAAGCAGCTTGCAAAAAAGGGGAAAACTATTCATATTAATGGCGATCATAATAACAGAAATTGACGCGGGTGAAGTCGCGGGCAACAGCTAGTATTAAATATGTAGCGTAGCTACACTATACAACGTCCTTTCACATACTTATATCAAAACCGTGACTGGGTTTCTTGCACTCTTCTCGGCACTACTCGTATATAGGCCACAATACATTTTGTAGAATAAAATATCTATATATGTAAGAGCACTAAGCACTCCTAAGGTATTTTTGCAGAGATAACAGTGAATACAGTGAACTTAATGATTACGTATATTTTCAAGTTTCATACAGAACAGGGGCCTAATTCGCGTAACCGAATCGCAGTTCGATCGTGATTGAATAGGACGATTTTGACATTTAGCCCATACTAGAACCGTCAAAAAGCTGTCGTTCAATTACGATTGTAATACGATTTGGTTACGCGAATTAGGGGATAGTTAAATTTTAATAATTCTGTTTTATTTACTATCGTAATTTTAAATCTAATAATTCCGCTAAATGAAGAAATTCCAACATGCCAACACGGAACGGTGTACGATATACAAATACAATTATTGACATGAAATTTTATCTTGATACAACAAATGTGTCTCCTGGCTAAAACTTTATAAATACAGTTCTTTTTTATACATAAGGATGTAAACTACTTACTTGAAGACTTGAATAAAAATTCAAATCAGTAACTTTACTGATTTGAATTTTTATGGTCACTATCTTAGTCTTAGTTTTTGGGCTGTCAGTTATTCTTGAAATAAAAATTGTATTCCAAAACTGAATTTGTAACACTAATTATCGGATTTTCATGAGAACCAGGTTCGTGGTAGAAACTAGAAACCTCGAAACAATCAACATACAATTTCTTAAATGATAATTTCTTCCTTCTGCCTTGAGACTTGATCGCACAACCTTTTATTCTACTCAGACATTTTTTTTTCAACGATTTTATAGACTAAAGCTTCGTAAACTACACAGTGTATCATATCCGAAATCCGGTTCTAGTATCGTCCGGAAATATGCCTATACCAAAAAGTAGTACACAAAAAAGCCTATGTCCTTTTTCAAGGCCTAATCTATCTTTTCATCGAATTTAATTATAATCAGATTAACAGTTTAGGCGTGAAATCATAACAGATAGAGTAACTGTCACTTTTATGATATGACAGACTAAAAAAAATATTAGATGGATGACTAATATAGAATTAAACGTCCACACAACACGTTCAAAACGTAAACAACGTGTTCAGTGAATGCTTGAAAGCCGACTCAATCGCAATACATAAGGCTAATTACGAGTAGCATCGAAATTTACTAGAGTGCCTAACAGTTTGCATAGAGATTATGCACCGCATCGATTTGCCGCCGATTTGCGGTGTAAAATCAGCGTTCAGATTATACAACACTAGAGTTGGCATTTAAAGCTGTGAACTTGGTGAAATGTACCTTATAATTTTCATGATCATCATCCTATATAAGTCCATAGGCCTCTCCAAGGGAAAAAAATCTTTAATTGCCTCGCTTGGCAGGCAGATTGGCAATCACAGTCATGATAGGTGGGTAACACTGAAAATGTTTAGAACTGGCCAGTTAGAAATATTGCTAATGAAAACTTTTTTTGAATTTCAATTTTAGAACTCTTTGGTAACCTAATGTAGTATATTGCATTCATTTGTCATTTGTTTTTGTGAATTGGCGGCAAATCTAATACTCTAGTAACACGTGAAAATGAACCTAACGCGAGAAAACTTTCGGTCAATGATTTATTATGACTTTTGTTGTGGGTTTACTCAACAACAAAGCTATGATAGGCTGCGGTTAGCATTTTTTAATTAAGCCCCATCTCGTGCCACTATTTACAATTGCTTTAACGAGTTTAAGCGTGGACGTAGCAATCTCAATGATAATCCGCGTGAGGGACGTCCTTTAACAGCGACTACTGAAGATAACATCATTGCTGTGTGACGCATGATAGAGGAAGATAAGAGAATGAATGACCTATCAGCAGATACGGGCAAGCCTAGGTATTGGTATGAGTCAAGTTCAAAAAATATTACACGAACATTTAGGCGTCAGGAAGCTTTGTACCAGATGGATTCCTCATACTTTAACCGACGACCAGAAACACCTTCGCATGGACTGGTGTCGCCAAATGTTAGATAAGTTCAACGGCGGTGACTCAAATGCTGTATTTGATATCGTCACAGGTGATGAAAGCTGGATATATTGCTACGAACCCGAAACCAAAACACAATCAGCTCAGTGGGTGTTTCCTTTCGGGGATCGGCCAACTAAGGAAAAGAAAGGAAGTCAAGGAAAAAAGATGGTTGCCTCATTCTTTGGTCCGAAAAATCATTTCGCGACAGTTGTGCTAGAAGATGGACGGACAGTTACTGAAGACTGGTATGTCAATCGCTGTTTGCCTGTTGTTTTGGAAAAAATTCGACAGCAGCGCCCTTGAAACAGTATCCTCCTTCACAACGACAATGCTTCAGCGCACTCCGCAAAACGGACTGTTGACTATTTGACTATGGCAGGTGTCGAGATAATGAGTCATCTGCCATACAGTCCTGATCTGCGACTTTCATTTATTCCCAAGAACTAAAGATAAAATTATTCGTTTTACGAGCCCTAAAGATGCGGTAAAAGCGTACGAAAATACCATAGAAGAGACCTCTAAGGAAGAATGGGCCCAATGCTTTTCTCAGTGGTTCCATCGAATGCGACGATGTGTAGACAGGAACGGAGATTACTTCGAAAAACAATAAAAGTATTAGCACTTTGTACAGTAAGCCGTTTTTCATTTTCTAAACATTTTCAGTGTTACCTAGGTAATAGTAGAAAGAAAGAAGCCGCTGCTGCTCGTTGTCACAGTACCCCATTAAAAACCCTTTACGATACCCATAGGAAGGGAATTCGTATAATGTGCCTGCACTACACGACACCTTATATTATATTTATAAACAAATATATTATAAGTTTAATATATGCTATGAAAACGGCGAATAAAAGAGCAGGTACTATAAGAAGAAGACGGTCAGCAGCTTCTCTGAAGTGATGGCCAAACTGCGATTGTCAATCTCGCTTACCAAGCTTGGCAATTCTTTTTTTTTAGTTAAAATTGTCCAGCAGTGGGATTTTATTGGCAGATGATTATTATATTATATTATATTATATTATGATATTGATATTGATATTGATCACAAAATTGTTGCAATAGTTTGTTAAAAAAGTTTTTTTATAAAAATCTCGTGTTAAGGTGTCGCACTCCACCAAAAAATTAGTGATGAATAGGTCATAAAGAACTTTTACCCTTTTACCAAAAGCCACAAATTGAAATCGTGATTTAGGTATTTTGAAGGAATGGTCCTAGGTTTAATTTACTAAATCTTTAATTAAAACAATATTCAAATAATTAAACTGTCGCGCTTTGACTAAACTAAACTTGACGAAAAGTCGTTCCATGAAGGTGTTGCGTTACTTTAATTTTGTTATGCATTTATTATGTTTCACAATTCACACCACAACTATGCAAGTATTACACTATATGTGGTGTGAATTGTAAAAATTTAAAGTTACGTTTGATTTTGAGAGTTCATTTACAGCAGACAAACGCTAGACGGGTCAGCCAGATTTACTATACTAATAAAGAAATGTAAGAATTTTTTTATAATACATCTTGTTCACAACACCACACTGGTAATGCCTTACTTCATTTACCCATTGACTTCTAGTGGAATCGAATAAAATACGAATTTGAAACTATGCCACGGTAACTGTTTTTTTACAGGGTTTAAACATGATATTGTGCTAGATAAGTCTATCATTAGGTATTTATATTTTGCCAAACAAACATCTTTTTAAACTTTTGCGTTTAAAATACTATAGCAAGATTAGCCCTTATACTAACTGGCCTATAATTTTATCAAAAAACGTGCTCTAATACACCCGAACAAAAACCGGGTCACCCAATTAAGGTGGTGTTTACCGAAAAAAGGCGTCAAAAAAAAGCTTAATGACATTTTACTAAGGAGCAAAATACCCACTGTCTAACATCACAATACAAATAAGTTAAGAAGGTTACCTTTTATTCCTTGCATTGTTTTCGTGAGTTAGGTTTAGTTCATTTAGATATCTCTCTACTGCATGCAATAATATTTCATTTGTGGACACTCAAAAAAACATGCTAAAAAACGTTGTGGTTTGTAAGTATTTAACCAGTTTAAAGGCTCAGCAGCGTAACGGAAAATCCCCGTTACATTTTCTAAAATGCATTTGATTTCAGACCAAAATATGATGGGCTATCCTAGCCTACTATCTATTTTTGTTAGAATTTTATCAAGATTTAGTCTAGTTATTGAGCAAAACTTTGACGATCGGATATTCCAGACACATTTAAAATCAATTGTTATCGAGACTACCGGTTGTCTCATGAGGCTTGAAGCGCTACTCAAAACTTTCAATTCTATTATAAGCAAGAAACATAAAATTTCAGGTAAGTTTGGTTTCACAGTACATGCTTCTAACATTACCATAAGTCTCCATAACGCAGTTGAAATTTATATTCAAAGAGTTTTTTTTGTTAAATTTATACCAGCAAATAAGTTTCATAAAAGACATTTCAACAAATATATTAGAATAAAGCGTAGTGTTCATTGCAAAAGTTTACTGGCAACTTTGTATATGAAAAAGAATATTATTTACTAGATCCAAAAGTATTTTTCCTTAAATTTAGGTTATTAGTTATCTCCAAAAAATTTATTTTCTATAGTCGCTTAGCGGTCACAATTTGGCTGATCGGAGAGAGAGCACAGCCCTTTTTCTTAAATTGCTACTTTACTTGAATAGTATGATATCCACAGAACAAAGGGTGGGACTATTTATTTAAGAAAATTATTGCTTGTATCCGTAATTTACAAGCCTCACCCTCAGTCGTACAGGGTGACAGCTAGCGCGATGGACCGAGGCTGAGCACCCTCAGCTTTTGCTAATATCTGCCCACTTAACTGGTTACAAAAAGCTTTCCAAAAAGCATTTAGTTGAAGCTGAAGCTGTCAATATCATAATTATGCAAGTTCCATGACAAACTGTACTGTAAGCAAAGTCAGAAAGATCTCAAAACAAAATCATTTTCGATCAAAATGCTTCTACTGCGTATGACTTTCACTGTGCCAAAGTTCCCGCTTTAACGTGCCCGGTGAAAAATAGGTCGGTTACTGTTTCTCTAACGAGCCTTTAATAGCTGCTTCTTGATCCTTGTAACGACCGCGACCGCTAATCCTCGCCCATCGAGATGGCTAAGATGTGCTACTGAAAATCCTTTAATAGAGTTACTTCTTTGTACCTCCTGTAGACTTTGCGGGCTTATCCTACCCAAAAAGGTCGAAGGGTTTAAAATTTTAGCTGCCTAAAACCGTATATGTATATAATATGCTGACTTCAAAAAGCCATTTAGGTTCTTAACATTCAGCGTTCATTTTACTTTGCTTTGAAGAATCCTCCTTCTCAAGTAGGATATTTTATTTGAAAAAAGTTAAACCATTAAAATTTTAGGTCCAATTGATTAAAGAAATGTTAAAATTACTTGCCCATACTAACTAGTCAGTTCTTGTTAAGCATATTCAAAATTTACGGTTTTTGATTTACTATCACATCACTGTTTGTATTTCTAGTTATATTTAAACCTAGATAACATTTTGAATAACCCAAATCTTTTATAGCAAAATCATTTAACAAAGTTTGATTAACGGTTTCAAAAGAATTGTCATTTTGATAGAATATTACAATATCATCGACAAAAACTGCTAATATGACTAACTCGCCACCAAAAAGTTTTGTATACACACAAGGCTTAGAAGGACTTTTTACAAAACCTATTTTATTCAAAGTTTCATTTAGCTTAATATTCAAAGCTTGTTTTAGACCATATAAGGACTTCTGTAACAGACAGACCTTATCTTCTTGACCTTTTGTTACGAAACCTTCAGGCTGTTCCATATAAACATGTTCTTCTAGATCAACGTTAATAAAATGCTGTGTCGACATCCAAATGCCTCATTTTGAGATTCATCTCTGCAGCGAGAGCGAACAGAGTCCGAAGCGAAGAATGTCGTACCACTGGTGCAAATGTTTCATAGTAGTTTGTACTTCACTATATTTCCTTCGGAATCCCGTTTCAGCTTAAAAACCCATTTGCAAGGCACGATTGTTTTATTGGTTAATCTACCAGCTTCCATGTTTATCCATCCATGGCTTTCTTCCATTTGAGATAGTCAGCTGTCTCTTTAGTTTCAGATAAAGTTTTAGGCTCATTAGAAGCCTTGTATGTTAGGAAATCGGGAGGATTTTGTTTCGGGTTGGATATCTAGGACTCAAGGTATTCACCTCCTCAGATCCACTTGGTTCTGAAACAGAAACAGACCTAGTTCTCACTGGTTCTACCCCCTCAGAATTAACATTTTCAATCTGTTTAACTTCCATGTTTTGAGGTAAGTTTCTAATAGTAATCTAAAGTTCTATATGTATTCGCAGCTGTAGTTTGAATATTAGTTTCGTTTTGCCCTCTATCGAAAAAAACAAAATTGGTATAGAAGTAGGGACATGAGTCATATCAGTTGAAGTATTTTCTCGCAAGTTAGAGAAACAATCTTTGAAAAAAGGTTACATCCCTGGATTTTGTCAGCTTTCGTGGATGACTTGGACTCCTAAAAAATAACTGTTTGGGTCTTCAGTATAGCCAGCAAAAGTTACTTCTTCTGCCTTTTTATCCAATTTCTTTCTTTGACATGAAGGTATTTGAATAAGAGCTCTACAACCAAAAACTCGTAGATTACTGAGACCAGGTTTACGACTAAACCGTTTCTCAAAAGGTGTAGAAAACTTCTTTAGCAATCGGTGTGGTGACCTATTTTTAAGGTACACAGCAGTTCGAACAGCATCTTCCCAGTAAGCTGTAGGCAGACTGCTATTAGTTAACATTGCCTGAGCCTTTTTTACAATACTACGATTTGTGCGTTCGGCGATACCATTTTGCTGTGGACTATAAGGAACAGTTGTTTAATGTTGAATTCCCAGTGAGACAAAATAGTCGCTAAGTTCTTTATTTACAAATTCAGTGCCAGTATCTGTCCTAATCTTCTTTATTTTATCCCCAGTTTGATTTTCTACTAAAGCTTGAAAAGCGCAAAACTTGGCTTTTACTTCATTTTTTGAAGGAATAAAATAAACAAAAATTGTACGGGAATAATCATCAATAAACAATAATATATACCTGTTACCTTGAAAAGACTGTTCAGAAGTTGGTCCACAAAGATCAGAATGTATTAGCTCTAACTTTGACGTTGATCTACTATTTACATTCTTATACGGTTTACGTGATTGTTTAGCTTCTACAGACGTATTGCATTGCTTTTTATCAGTAACTTTAAAATCTATGCCTACGTTACTGTTTTTCAAATGATTCATACCTATTCGGCACAGATGATACGTTTATGCCACAACTCATACCTGCTAAGAGAGTCAGAGTGCACATCGTAAGCCACAGTTTGAATTTTATTTACAGTACCATCTAAAGTGTACAAACCACCATAGGACGTACCATGTAAAACAGAATTACCTGTAAAATAAAAAGTATCTGCATTATAAAACTCACAACCATTTTTATTAAAAATAACACAGCTTTATCTATTGCCTTTTTCACAGATATCAGGTTTGATTTTAAGTCTGGAACAAACACAACATCCTTGAGAGTATTTACTACTTTACGATCAGTATTTGTGGAAATATCACCAACACCATCAACGTTCAATTTGTTAATTCATCAAACCAGTTAAGTCTTGAGGTCATATTATGTTTAGCAGCACCTGAATCTATGTACCATTTGTTCATATCGGAGTCATTTTTGATTCCTAAAGCATAAAAAGAAGTGGAATTCACTTTCTTCTTTGGCTTTCCCTTTCTTTCTTATTTAATGGGATTTAATTTCTTTTCTTTCTTAATGGACAGTCGGGACTTTTGTGATCAGGTTCTTGACAGTCATAACAAACAATTGTATTTACTTTGATTTTATCCGTCTTTGTTCTCATGACAGAGTTCCAATCAACCGCATTCGTTGCATCACCCCTTCTATACATTTCATAGAGCTTCGCTTTAAGTAAACTCGTGGTTACCTCATGACTGTTTTCCAGAGCCATAATTAAAGGCTCATAATTGTTGTGCAGTACATAAAACTGCATTAATATACTCGTATTGCTCAATATTTTCAAAATCTGATAGACTAAGGCGATAAAGTATTCTTTCTAACGATATTCTGCGGCCTATACTCTTATCTTCAAAGGTACCTTGTAATGCCGACCAAGTCTCGGAGGCAGTCTTTGCACTCCTTACATGGACAATAACACCACTATCCGAGGTTAAGCAGATTTTCGAGAGAGCCTTTTTATCATTTTTCAACCGTGTATTGGTGGGAGTGGTATCTCCTTCTCGATAGCCTACTATGGTCTCCCACATATTATTATCCTCATGGATGAGATAGTTTTGCATTTTAAACTTCCATAGAGGATAACTGTCCTATCTCGCAGAAACCTTTATCTACAAAGTCTGAAAGACGGTATAGATGACGATACAGACTTACTTGAACCACCCGATGAATCTCTGTTTCCATTATTCACCATAATTATTAAATAGTATCCAAAGCAATAATACTTTTAAAAACTGAATAAATTCGTGCTGATAACGTTTGTAGAAAAAAAATTGCAGTTTTATTTATTGATTTGTCAAAACAAAGGTGGTAACCAAGTAAACAAAAATAGATTTAAAAATTAGGCCAGTATTACAACAGTTCTTTTATAAGCTCGTGTTGAGATTTTTGAGGTATGAGTTTGTAGAAATCCTTGAGAACTCTCAAGTATTTGCAATGAACTTAGCTGCTGGATCCCAAATCCCATCAAAAGCAGTCGAAAACGTTTATCAAAATCACAACTAAAAGTCAAGCTTAAAATATTTAAATTTTTCTACAGATGGTTCTAATTTACCTATTCTTTTAAAGATTTAGTTCAATGAAAATGTTGAATATAGGTATAGTGGCTCACAACGCAAACCACTTTATAAAATTAATTAGGAACAAGTAACACCTTTGTTTTATAATGAAAGTAACAAAAAAATATTTTTTTTGTGTGTAACCCTAGGGTGCCAACAATAGATACATAATTTATTACATATTTAAGAAGACCTTCTTAATTATTCTATCGTTATGCTTGCCTTTCAATAGGACAATAATTAATACGGCGCCTGTTAAACTTGGAAGGGTCGTCGGGAGAGTGCTCGCAGTGCACTCCGACCCGGAGGGATCTTTTGTGTCACATTATGTAACTTTATAACTATCAAGTTTCATAACACTTTCAGACCTAATCATAGCTTTGAAAGCTTAAACGACGAGAGCGAAATACCATTAACGCTAAATTCTAGTTCGTTATTACTTCATCTTAGTAGAACAAGTTTGACGGAGACCTTTATTTTATAAGAGCAAATTACAAATAACTGTCTTGTTAGATAAGATTAAGGCTTAGTTACTTTTCTCCTTTAAGGTATTTAAATAAACTATTGCGGCCCAATGAAATTAAAATATCACTGAAAAGAGCCCGTGAAATTAAACGCACCAGTCGTTATTGACAATAATCAATGCAATTATAATTTCAGTAGTGAAATTATAATATCACGTCTTTAATAATATCCGTGCAACATATACATATACATTCCTTATAAACCTACGAATTTCGTCAACACACTAGAAGTTGACATGCAAATCAAAATTAGGTAAATTGTAAGCAATATTTGATTTAGTTTTTTCAGTTACTGGATAGGTTAATTAATATTATTTATACTTATAATATAAAGTTCTCCTTTAATTTCCCAATCAGTTTTCAGGCAATCCATTTGTTGAAGGGAAAAATAATTACTTTTATTATAAATATTTCGATTATTATAAAAAAGGAGTAACTTATGGTTAACATGGTTAACAATCAATATAATTAATATGCAGCTTTCATAAAATAATTCCAAAGAATGTTTGGTGTTACTTATTCTACAGGAAGCTCGAAACATTTTGAATTGCGTAAATAAAAAATGTAAATTAAGATTCAAAAGTCTTCGCTTTTCCTTTTGCCGAGAAAACAATTGAAAATGTAAATTGAAAAATGTTATTATGAAATTTGTTGATTAAACAGTACTTTTCCGATAAACGGAATTTTTATTTAGACAAAGATTCAAAGACCAATAACGTCTTCGTCTCCAACCGTGAATGCTGTACCCTGTACCTACAGTGTTTGAAATATCTAGAAAGCCAAAAACAATCAGAACAAACGCGAGTGAAATCCGCCAAGACTTCTTTAGATTTATTGTCACTTTCTCTACTAGATACCTAAAATACCTAAGTCACGCAAGTTCTTGAATCGCTACGATAATACATGAACTGTTTCGCTGATTCAACATGGACGGCGCTATGCAAGCGAGCGCCATGTTCTAATAATAGGACAGTGTAAGCATGCGTACAACCCTGGCTCACTTGCGTTTGACGTGTTCGAGTTTGCTGTAACCGAGAAGTTATGGGCACCGAATGTCAGCAAGAACATTCGGTTGCCGTTGAATAATATATTAAGCTGAATAAACTAACAACTGACTGTGCCCATCATTGCTGTGGTATCTTGATTTCAATGATAGAAGCCATTGCCCTACATAGTAATGGCCTTTAACTATCCCAATGGTTCAATTCAATTCAAATCATTTATTGCGTTCTATAATGTTACAAGAATGTTATAAAGTATATTTTACACAGTTTATTACAGATCCTGTTCGTGCACAACAATATAATTAGTAGTAGATGGGCAGACAGGATAACGCCGACATAATATTTCAGTACAAGCAACAAAATATTACATCATCATCATCACCGTTAGACCTTTGTCATCTTGTCAGATGATTTAAGCAGCGACTACGTGTTACGAGCATCGTCACTCGTGGCTAAACAGACCGATCCTCGAACGACACTTTCGTCCGCACTTACGGCACACGAACTGAGAGTCCGTTGCGACGGGACTCTCTCCGCATGTCCTTTATTTCGCTTTTGTGCCAGATTTTGAAGCCAGGCCCTGTATTGGGTCTCACAGCCCTTAGGGCTAAAATATTACAAGTAGGTATACATACATAGTTTCTAAAATTGACTTTAAAAATTCATAGATCGATTAGTTTTTTAATAGTTATTTTAATGTATTAGAACATTTTTAATCCCATATTTTTATTAAAACATTACATTATTTAAATTTTAACAGCAACATCATTGAAACTTTATGAATAGACCTTTAATTAATATTCCAGAATGTAATTATAAATAACAACGCAATTTATATTAAGAATATCGAGCGTATCATCCTTTTGCCACCATTTTTAGGGTAATTTCGTAACTTTTGTATTACGTAATAAAAATTTTTGCAACATGTTCGTATGCAATCTGTTTGTTGAAGGGAAATGGAATAAATTTTCTCATAAATATTTTTTTTATTAAAAAAGAGGAGTAGTTTGGCATCGTGCTTGCCTTTCAAGAGGACATTAGGTAATACCAAATAAGACATTACCGACAGTAGATATTTATGAATATGCACTAACTATAATCCATCTTTTTCTTACAGACCCAATCTTGACCCATCCTGGAATTGAACCCTACTCACTACACCAAACAGATTTGTTAACAATGCGAAAACTCTCTTTTCTTTTTTTATATCTAACTGATACCTCGAAACTAAATTTAGGCAGAGTACGATTTTCATTAATGAGATAATATATACATCCACTATCCTTACATTGAGTTCAAGTAATGTGGTCAGGGTACTACGGAACTAATGTCGTCTATTTCATATGATCGTTCTGAAGGACTTTATGGGAGGGCTAAGTCCAGCAGAATTGGTGTCTTTGTGGCAGATAATAGGTACTTTGTCGCACTGCAAAACATGTCTAGCATGAATTATACTTTCCGCGTTAACACACAGAAAATATCTTAAACCATTTATCATACTACTAGCGGACCCTACGAACTTCGTATCGCCTCAGAATAATATTTTATTTTGACGTATTAAATGTCATTTTCATCAAATATGGCGTGGTTGGAAAAAAAACAAGAAATACATCATCAATTTTTTTTTTAAATTAACTTTCCAACGTTTTTAATACCTATTATCCTATTCCGGACAAAGACAAATCCAAAAAGACAATTATCATAAAAATCGGCCCAGCCGTTTTCAAGTTATAAGTTGTGTAAATAAAAAATATTTTTATTCTATCTTCTTAGGTACAGTAGGTACTGTCCCTTATTCTGATAAAATTATAGTAATAATTATTGAAACTGTTATGATGCTTCTTAATATATATATGCAACTTGCATTTATTGAATATGTAATCAAACAATATTTTTTTAACACAAAAAAGTTATCGCTAGGCTAAACAATATTTGTTAACTGCTCTACATAAAAGTTTCCTAACACAGAAATGGGCAAATGTCGCCTGTTGTGAATTGATGTTATACTAAATCATTTTACGATTTACGTCTTTATCGGCAAACACATAAAATTCAGGCCATATAGTTTAAACTGCAGTTAAACCGACTTAATAGCTTTTAGAAGAACATAAACAGTATACAACAACACGAATGATACTTAGATTAAATCAACTCTTACCTTCGAAGTGTGATCCGCTTGAAAACATTACCACAAATTAACAACTAAGTATACAGTCACTTTTTGACGCCGAAAGTAACAATCAATTATGTTGATTGCCTAATTAACATTTTACATACAACAAAAAGGTCTGATCTAAACTTTTTCGTTCTTTTGAACCTCCAACAACGAGCAACACTTCGAAGAAAGAACAATGCACATCGCCTAACAATAGGCAAGACGAAAATAAAAACAAAAGAAAAGCAGCAAGTCACCGTATCTTTTGTTTGTAGTTCGAAAATAAGGATTTCAAATTTTTACGCGCGAGAAAAATAGCGGCAAACTTGAAAATGGAACGGCATGTCACTTTTAAAAATTCGTTCGGTAGCGAAAGTCGGTAGTGTTGGGCGGGCGTTACGGGTGTCCGTATCTACGGTGAGACCGCTACTGCTATTAGAGAATCGCAACGCGCCTGCGTTGGTTTGCGCCACCGTTGGTTCTGCACTCCTGATACATTTCTGCTTCAATTAATCCCAGCTCTGTACTCAATTACACCTACGGGAGCTTCTCCCCTGATAGCGCCTTCAACTATTTAGACACATTTAATAATGACTGCAATGGATTTATATTTTTTTTTAAATAATAATTTAACTAATATCGAAGTGTTAAAAGCAGCAATAAAAATTGTAGCAGAAAAAACGTACCTACTTATTTTACGACACAAATAAAGCTTTGAACTAAGTACCAATTATACTTTATTTGATATTTTAGCAACTTAATTGCACTTATAATATCAGTATATAAACTTGAAAAATTTTGCGAGGAGATGCGGGTTCGAGTCCCGCCTGAGACAAAATTTTTCAAGTTTATATACTGATATTATAAGTACCAATTATTTTTAAGCCGACGAAAAATAAGAATTATTCACGAATCACGATACAACTCAGCAAAAGGCAAATTTCGAGTCGATTCCCGATAAGAAATTACAGACAATTATCAAACACCGAATCAAAATTGCTACCTTGTTTCACATTTTTTGCCGGTTCAGTTATCGAGATAAAAAAACATTTATTTTAATTAGACATCCCGAGAATACGTATTATTTATCGAATCAGTTAAAACGGAAGCCTTTTAAAATTTATTACACCCTAAATTTCAGTTATGAAATGTTTGCTAAATAATTGCAAAATGTTTTTTTGCATTTTTGCATAGCCGAAGATACATTTAAGTACAAATACTCTTGTAACATTATTCTTAGTTTTCGTCCACTGCTAGACATACTCGTAGATTTCCGATTGCACTAAAAATTGCTATAATCACTTCGATAGGCGGGAGGGTTGGCAACCGCAGTTTTTGCCATATGCCACCTATATTAGGATTTTATGTATTATTATAAGTATTTATTTACAAAAAAAAAGTATATAAGTAAGTTCATCGGTTGTCTAGGACCCCATACGACAGGGTACTTAATAGTAGCTTAATTTGGGACTAGATGGCTCTGTGTGGCCAAGTGAGGCATGTCTTAAATTTTAAAACAAAAATATAATAATACGATATCATCATCAAACGAAGTTACTAGAATAACGCAGTCTGTTTGTACCCGACCCGGTTAGCAATCAAGCCTTAACTTATCTCTCGACCACAATTCCTGCATAAAGCCTAGCCAATGTTCATAATAGAAGGGCAAAAACAGCTTGGGAGACCAAACGGCCCGTGAACACTGCTGGACTCGACCATTCGACCATGATAGTAGAGGTAACATAAGAACATGTAGTAGTCCCATTCTCATTAATTTAAATAAGGTTTTTGTAAAAAAAAAGTCTTATAAACTACCTGTTCTGCGATTTTGCGTGAACTACAAAATAGTTGGCATGACTCATCCTCTTTTTTGTTATTAAAGAAATGAATATATTTTTTCAAAAAAAGTTACTCCTTTAACATTAGCTATCTGCGTGTGAAAGCATCGTCTTAAATCGGTCCTGCCTTTCAGATATTAGCTGGAACAACCGACAGACAGAAAGAAAATATAAAAAAAGACGTGTGGCACTCGGAGACTGCCGCGGTAAAGCTATTGCATAGCATTTTTTATCAACTTATGCAATTATAAAACTAAAAAGTATCACCGCTGTGCTGGTCGGAGTGGGGGGGTGTTAGGTTATTTTCGTTACGGAATTTCTGGATTCGGTCTCCACGCTCAAGGCCCGCGATAGAAGCTATGCAATAGCTTAATTTTATAATTTTATGTATTTTCTAATTTTGACTTTTGTAATTAAATTTTTCTGTTATTTTGGCAGATATGGTTACCATACTATAGGCAACCATACTGTCAGAATCCTTATTTTCTTCTTAATTATTTTAAATTTCGGAAATTTAAAATTGTGCGATCGTGCCTCGCCCCGAGTGTTAGGTTGTTAGGTTATTTTCGTTACGGAATTTCTGGATTCGGTCTCCACGCTCAAGACCCGCGATAGAAGCTATGCAATAGCTTAAAATTATTTCAAAATCAAATTTTACTAATTTGTATTTATAAAAGGACAACATCACGTACATTGTTAAACAGCGAAGGTACCACAAACATCCACATCTGATAACATATAGAAAAATACTTTATCCAACACTGACCCATCCGGGAATTGAAACCGGGACCACGAGACACGCAACAACTTGAAAACCGATGTGCACCATCGCTACGGAGATCGTACAAAATTAATATATAAATTAAATAACAAACTATGAACTCGATGTATTTTTTTATGATTATGTATATTACCAAAGAGTTGAAAGATATAAAATATGTTACTGATGGTACTCTTTTGCATTTCACGAAATAACCAAAAACAATGATGCAGGCCACACAGGGCCAGTTAATTGAATACATTACTGACTGATTAGTTTGTTTTTTAAAAGTTTTGAAAATGTATTTCTCAATCTCCCATCTTCAAGGGTTGGCAAAGAGATTATTGCGAAAACTACAGGCCTATTAGCATACTTTCTTGTTGCGCCAAACTGTTCGAATCTCTAGTATCTGTGTCCATTTATACACACATAAAACCTCTATTTTCAAACAACCAACATGGGTTTATTAAAAATAAATCAACCATCACAAACCTGCTTGAATATAAAAACTATTTATGTTGCGCTTCTGATAAAAATGTGCAGGTAGACTCTATTTATACCGATTTTTCCAGGGCTTTCGACAAGGTTGACCATTCTCTACTTTGTCGGAAGCTTTGCCTAATGGGTATACACGGCTCATTGCTTCGGTGGATCGAATGCTACTTGTCCCGGAGAAGTCAGCTGGTTGCTTTCAAGGGTGAACTATCCGATCCGGTTCTTGTCACCTCAGGTGTCCCGCAAGGCTCTATTCTGGGCCCTTTGCTCTTTATAGCCTTTATAAACGACCTTGTCGGGCAGTTAAAGTGTCCTAACCTTTTATATGCGGACAATCTTAAAATCTTTTCTGAGGTGGCTACCCCTAAAGATGCTGAAATATTACAGTCCGATATTGAAACCGTTGCAAATTGGTGCACTCTTAATCATATGTATTTAAATATTAATAAATGTTTTGTGTTGTCATTCACTAGAAAATCAAATAAAAATAATTATGAATATACTCATAATGGTCATAAACTCAAACGACAGAATCAAGCTAAGGATTTAGGCGTAATTTTCAACGAGAAACTGACTTTTTACGAGCACTACAATAAAGTTCACGCCAGGGGTGGTAAAATGCTGGGTTTTGTCTTACGCAATACCAAGCAGCTTAAAAACCCTAAAAGTGTGGTTTATCTATACAACTCACTAATCCGGACTATTCTGGAATACGGTGCAGTTATCTGGTCTCCGTTTTATGCCGTATATACTGACCGTATTGAGGACATCCAAAAAAGATTCTTAAGATGTCTCTCTTTTCGTCATGGTCACTATCGCAAATTGGCTTCCTACGAAGATAGGCTGGAAAAATTTAACATGGTTAGCCTAGAAATGAGACGCAAACGATTCGAACTAATTTACCTGCATAAAATATTACACTCAGCGATTGATTCTCCGTCTTTACTCGCATCGATAAGTATAAACACGCATTACAGAGCCCGTGATCGCAAGCCTAAGCTGTTCTCACTCCAAGTGTATCGCAACAACACCTCGTACTAAAACCCGATAGTACGGATGTGTCGCCTCTATAATGATTTTTCGCAGGACTACCCGGGTATCGATATCATGGGTTCTAATCCGAATGTCTTCTCTAGATTTGTACGTAATGTTCTAAAATAAATTAGTTTTTGGTTTTTATTGTTAAATTGCCCCAGTTGGTATCGAATCTCACATAAAATGTATAAGCTACAATATTGTAAAGTCTATCTAATTTGTTAAAATAATATCAAAGTAAGTAGTAGTTTTAATAATAGTAACAAGCATCCATTCTCTAAAACTCTCGTGTGTAATAATTAGAATAAAATATTATAACAGTAAGAGTTAAATTTGCGAAACGATGTAACTCATTCTTATGTAAATTTCTCAAGCACATGTTTTGGCTTACAGTTTAGGATATTAATCATATTATGTGTAACATTTGTTCTATCTCAACTGTAAACTGTTTTGTGTTTTAATAAAATAAAAATAAAATAAAAATAAAATTTATTTTTATGTAATATTGTGACGTGATTTGTAAATATTGGCTCCAAGTCAAGTACTAAACAATGGGGGCTATCGCTAGTAAATTTGCCACTAGAGGCGCTAGTGTCGCGTGAGGTCCAATATCATTCACTTTGTACTGGTTTTAGCGGAATTTGTTGCATAAATTATAATTTCTTAAATTTACCTGCCGGAAAGTGATCTCCATCGTAAAAAATAGCAAATATGGATTATTTGGCGATTAATGTGAACGCTTTAAAAGCGGAATTAAGAAAAAGCGCAAAAATAGGCGGCCTCAAGAGCAACTATTTCAGAAGTTAGTTTGTTGATATCAAGATAGTTATTTATAAACAATATAACCTTAATTAGATTCAAGATATAACACTTTGTTTCGGCGCCAATCGCCTTTTACTGCTATACTTCCGGACCTCAGTCTACAGTGGCGCCAACTGGTGAGCAAAGAAACGGTAGTCCCCATTGAGTTACTGTGTCATCTCCTCTTATGTGGATTATATTCAAGGTGGCGAAGAATTATCAAGAACTTCTTATATTTTATTTGTTATCAACTCAACATTTTATGGAGAATTTATTCATATTACGATGCCTTAACCGAAATATTCCTTATATTTATATTGGTATCGTAATAGAAGCGATTAATGAGAACAATTAGAAGGATCCTACCTCCACTGTTGGTTAAACTGCGATCCGATCCACTGGCGGTTATGGCAAAATCCTTGTTTTGAAGAGTATTGAGTCCAAGAGTGGACTGAATTATTGGCTAGCGATGAAGATGATGATGAAAACTGAAATCACACCAAAAATCTGTCGAGAACTAAGACTAGCTTATAAATTCACCACAGGAAAGCGCAACCTTTAATTCAGAGCCGTTAATTCATTCGTTCGGAGCATAAACACCCAACATATCAGTAAAAAAGAAATGGTACATCTTTTCCAAGTTATTACCTAAAAGTAACCTTTTGAAAAGGCCAATCGAAAAAATACGAGCTGAAGCGAGAAAACACTTTGAATTTTTCTAGTTTCAATTTCGAGGCGAAGTCGGAATTTCCAATCTAATGGCAAGCGCTAGAACAAGGTGTATGAATAATTTTAAGTTCTTCCACACTTGGTTTTCCGGTTCAAAAATTCTTATTGAAATTTGACAGCAGTTTTGCAAATACAGCAAATTAAACTGTAGAACGATGAAATCAAAATGTTTAAATTAACAAACGAATTTTTACAGAGAAGATTCCTAATTTAACTCGTATACATTTTTCTTTTTCTATGTTCTTCTGACGGCGGTTTTGAATGTATTGAAAAATATAATTTTGTAAAAAATACATTTTGAAGAATATTTTGTTATAAGGACAAGTAATAATAATAACAGAATCAAAAATAGTAAGAAGCATAAATAAGCATCTAATTTTGAATCTATGCCAAACAATCATGGATGTTATCAGTATATAAACTTGAAAAATTATGTCTCAGGCGGGACTCGAACCCGCATCTCCTCGCATACCGGGTGGGCGCTATAATATAAATAGCTGTTTCATCTTAACTGACTGTCAAACATCTGCAAAGATGTTTCTTTCGGGTGTTAAGGGTTGCACCCTTAACATTTGATGAAGCAACGCTGGCTTACAGCGTTAAGAATATGCTTGAAAAATTCGCGCTGAGTCGCAGTGTCTCGGTGGCTTAATGGTATAGCGCCCACCCGGTATGCGAGGAGATGCGGGTTCGAGTCCCGCCTAAGACATAATTTTTCAAGTTTATATACTGATATTATAATTGCAATTTAATTGCTAAAATATCAAATTAAGTATAATCATGAATGACCCTGAACCGAATTAAAATTTTAGCATTGTTATCTGTTTAGTTTACGGCACTTATTTTTATAGATATTTCCTTTTAAACGCCCTGTTGATCTACTAGTTTCAATATAGAGCCATGATCTCGGGCTCCTAGGTTCAATTTCCGATTCAGGCAACAAGAGTTTCGAATTTTTGAACATTGCCCGGGTATGTTATCACAAACCCGCATTTGGCGAGCGCTGTGATTATACCCGTTCCCATCATTGCTATGCAAGGTACCACTTGAATTCAATGATAGCGGCCTATTCCCTGCAGTGGGATGATTAGGCCGTAACTTTACTTAATAATATGTATGCTAACATTAACAATCATATTTGACTTGCTTCATTTAAGTATGCTATAGCTAAAAGCGTTGGTTAGAAAGATCTATTTCTAAGTTGCATATCAAAATTGTAATTGAATTTGATTTGATGTTCCACACCCAAAAATTTATGAGCATCCAGAGCAAAGAGGTTATTATTATATTTTATGGAAGCAACACTTCACTTCCCTCCTAAGATAATCTACAAATGACAGAGGTACTTGCGTAAGATCCTTTAGACCCTGTGCGTGACTTAACAAAGAAAATTTTAAATTCAGTCTGGCAGACATAGGTCACGCACGCCGCTGGCTTAAGGATAAGCTGCATCTTTGGAATCGATCTACATTTCTTTTTTTTGTCTTTGAATACAGTGAGAATAATATCAGTATAACATTATCTCCATTCAACGATGAGTTATACTCTTTGCTTGAAATCATCGATTTATGATTTCATATATTTTTCAAAATTTGCTAAATTCTTATTATGCATATGCTTTACGCTTAACATACAGTTAGCTAAAATACGATCGTCAATCCCCCTTCAGAGCGTGGCGATTATAATCTAGTATTACATGATGTCGATTCAACATCTGTGTTAAAATTTCTACTTAAAATGAATAACTTGTTATTATCCTATGACAAAGTAACAGTTAAGCAAATAAGTTTATTTTCGGGTTTTAACGCTGACCTATATTTTTGTACGTCATGTAATAATATACCACAGACATCACTACATCCTCTCGTGTCGTCATAAAATAGCACTAAACCTTGGAAGTTCTCGTCGATCTTATTAGTACCTCCCAAAGAGACTCAAGATGAACATGGGAAAAATTAAAATCATGTTGAATACCTAAGCCGTTTCCACTCCAGTCTATAATAGAAATACTACGCTCGAAGTTGTTGACCATTACCTACGTATACTTGGGACAGATATTTCAGCTATGTATGTAACATTTCCAGAAATATAATATCTCTCGTCGAATCCAACTCGGATGGGCAGCGTTCGGAAAGTTTCGAATAATCTTCGCATCCAAATTACCTTAAATGTCTCAAGACAAAAGTCTTTGGCCAGTGCATGTTGCCAGTGATGACTTATGGAACTGAAACGTTTTAGCCTAATATGGGTCTCATAAGAAGGCTTAAGGTCGCACAGCGAGCAATAGAGAGAGTCATGCTCGGTATTTCCCTGCGTAATAGACTCAGAAATGGAGAAATTCATAGGAGAACTTAGACAACAGATATCGCTCGAAGAATTGCGGAGCCGAAGTGGCAATAGGCGGGACACATAGTCCGAAAAACTGATGGCCGTTATGACGGGAAGGTTCTGGAATGACGACCGCGCACCGGACGCACTCTTTGGGTAGGCCCCCCACCGCTGGACCGACGATCTGACGAAGGTCGCGGGGATGCGGGTGGCGCGAGACCGATCGTGGTGGAGATCCTTGGGGGAAGCCTATGTCCAGCTGTGGGCTGGGTGAGATGATAATGATGACATGCTTTCTTGTGGGTGTCTTAAGAGGTGACTAACGGAAACACTACTAAAATAAGAAAGGAAACATTACCTCTACTATTGACCCAACTATGATTAACACCACCTGCCATGGCTAAATATTGCTTTTGGGTTTTTTAGGGACTTGAAAAGGAGGAGGTTCTGTGATTGATGCATATTTTTTAGTCGTATAGATTGATTTGGACTGTTGGTAATGATGATGACGACTATCAACCTTACATCTACAAACATCATAATTTAGTTTGATTAGATCAACTTGGATTTGACTTTTTTGCCGTACGGGAAGTGTGGCACAAAAATAAACTTGCTCTGCAACTCTTTTCTCTTCCTATGGGTGCCGTATGAATGTAGTATCACCAAAAAAGGACAGACTGTGTAGCGTGTTATCGCCACCATTGGCCAAACTATAATCACCAACCTACCTACCTTCCAAACGTGATGATAATGGTAAAATGCTCCTTTTGGAAAGGCCTATAATCGGACAAATTGAGCTGGGGATAATGACAGTAGATTTGAAATTAAGAAATAAAGGCTATGAAAGCATTAATTTTGTAACGACGAAGACGCTGGCAAAAGATCGTTTAAAATTAAATATATCATCAAATAACATAATAATATGTTAATTTAACGAACTTCTAAACTAAACGTTATTATTATGATAGTCTATTAAACTCAGTTACCCAACTTCTAGATGCTGGAATGATAGCTTTTGATTTACAACCTAAAGTTAGCTTAGAAATCTCAATTAATTCAATAACGTCCAGTTTGTTTGGTTTAGCTTTACATTATTAAGTCGTAATAACTTAAAACAATATTAACTGTAAGCAAATATTTTATCTATGGAGTTAGCAATAACATTATCATATTATTTATTATTAACGGTTGTTTAAATTAAATACGCAACAAACGCTAACAATCTAGATTTTGTTAAACCAGGGCCCCAATTCCGCTAATTTACAAATGGCTCAATAGAATCGCAATTGCATCTCAATCGTATATTTTGACATTACTACTATACTAAATGTATCAAAATTTACAATTGCTTGCAAAAGGTTATATTGTAAAGAAAAAAAGACTGAACAAGTGTGAAATCAGAATTAGTGAAAATCAGTTTTATTTCTGCAAATAGGCCCCTGAAGGTGCTTTTACACGTCCCAATGTTTAAACCTACCACTGCTTCGGGACAAATGTGGGCTAGTGCCGAGAAGAAGCCGCGCAAGAAACTCGGTCACTATTGTCAGCCTCTTTTTAAATAAATATGTTTACAAAAGATATATGCCAGTGCGAGCTGGGGCAATTTAAAGCCAACACGTTCCTATCATTTAATAATCATTAATAGTTTAATAGCCCTTTTTCACTAAAATTACTTTGATATATGATTTGAGTTTATGTACTGGGAGTTCAGCAATTGGCAGTGGTAATTTATTGAAAATACGAATACAAAATTTACCATGAACGAATTACCCCTTTTCGCAGGCTGAATCCTGGAACGGCAAGTTTATCTTTATTTCGGGTATTGAAATTGTGTACGTCACTATTTTTGACAAATAACCCTAGTAGTAGTAGTCTGTAAGTTGGACTTACGCACAGAGGGTTCTGTACACATAGGTACGTATACTAGCATGACCACGTATATTGTTGCTTTATCTCGTTGGTTGCTCGTATCGTAAGTTACCAAATTTTAATACTATCAGAAATTTCGTTACACTTGTATTTAAAGATGGTATTACATAATTCTAGGTCAACGACCCTATAAAATATTTAATCCCTTGAGAGTGTCGAACTGTACATTCTTGCTGCTTAAATAGGACGTATCCTTTTTTTTTACGTTTGAGTTATATTGTGTTGAGATTTACATTTCAACCTCCACGCGTTCTCGAGATATACTATCATGACAGAAGAACGATACGATTTCGTTTTTAGGTTACGGAATTCCAGAAAACATCGATCTCTTTAGCATTAACAATTACTACGATATCATCATTTACGTACTTTATATGATATTTTAGCAATTTAATTGCATTTATAATATCAGTAGGTATATAAACTTGGAAAATAATGTCCCGCCTGAGACATTATTTTCCAAGTCTCGAACCCGCATCTCCTCACATACCGGGCGCGGCGCTTTACACCATTTAGCCGCCGAGTCACCGGCGTCAATTTGGTGAAGACGTATTTTTCCTTATTAGTAGTGTCCAGTTTGAAATCAATGGTATGGTAAACCACTGAATGTGCTATCAACCAACCTTACAGTTGAGATGGAACAATTTATTTCACGATATAGTCACACATTCAGTTCAAAACATTTTTTATTTTACAGTTCATTTTATTCATCATTTTATTGTTCGATAAAAGAACAATAATTGGATATTATTGCGTTATTTGAAAACAACATTTTGTTTTGTAACAGACTTCGCGATTGACTAACCAATTAT
This sequence comes from Anania crocealis, assembly GCA_949315895.1. Classification (NCBI taxonomy): domain Eukaryota; kingdom Metazoa; phylum Arthropoda; class Insecta; order Lepidoptera; family Crambidae; genus Anania; species Anania crocealis. The sequence continues at coordinate 10,085,001 of OX438856.1, forward strand.
GTAGCTTGTAGTACAGTTAGTAAAACTCAGGAAGTTTTTTTTATAAGCTGTGCAGACATTTCAACTATTTTTATGAGTCATACGATATTGTGTTGTACATCCAATTCTGAAGGTTTCAATTTAATAATACTACTTAAGCTAATTTGTGTGCCGTAATTTATAGCTTTTTATAAAAAAAAACAACAGCCATTCTCTTGCAATTGATGTCGTAAATAAGACGTAGAAGCGTCTTCTTTCCACAATTGGATAAACTGTGATAGCTTTTGAATTTGCCAATCACTAAAAACTTATGTTCAGTATTAATAATTTAGCTATTTTAGGACACTGATAGATAAAATTTATTAGGAGACCTTTCAAAACATTGTCGCATTGCTCGCAAAACACTCATGTAATAGTTGTTGGGAATAGTAGAATATTTATATTATGATTATTAAACACCCATCCTTCGATTATTGTAGATCTAAGTTTGTAAATAAATAAAGAAAATTAATTAAACCCCTACTTAAAAAAAACGATCCCATTCCGAACAAGAGCGGACAGTTATCAGAAAAAAATACAACTTTTAGATATAAGTATTTTTCGATACGTAATGATAGAAAGTACAGTTTTTTTAGATTCTGGGATAGCTAAGTAACAATGCTATCTTGGTGAGCATTACCAATATCCGCCATACGCTCAAGCATGTATCCGTCATCGAACAACGTTCAATAGTGAGGTGTAACACTTGTTTCCAGGTTTTCCTTACTCAAATTGTGATAAATTGAAAAGTGAATTCCTGTCACTTCTATTCTTGGCTTTGAGTGATATTACTCTCGGATTGGTAGACTTGTCTTGGATTGTGATAACTCCATAAAAGTGAACTCCTCGCACATTTATTCGGTGCTTCTGGACCCTGGTACGGTCACGTAGACCGCCGGGCCTTTTCCATTCAGTGCTGCTGGACCCTGGCGGTCTACGTGACCGCCAGACCTCCATCCCACGCAGCTGGACTCCGGCTTGGTCAGACAGGCTGCCGGGCCAACTACATCTGCACATGTGTAAGTTTAAATTAGAACATTAAAAACTCCAGTCCAACAATTTAATAAATTTTTGTCTAAGCCTGAGCTGTCGAGTCGTAGCAAAGATTCAGTCTGCTTAGGTTTCCGAAATAAGATCCCATCAAGTTGGATACTCATCCTTCATTTAGTGCCAAATTGCTAGTGTTAAATTTGCTAAAGTTTATTTTAAAATTCGTTGAGTAAATTTTTAAAAGTCATTTGTTGGCAACAAGTTTTGACTTTTCAAACTGCGTATTAGTATGCTAGAACGTTTATATCGCATCTGTAGTGCAAGCCCGAATTAAAAATCATCATTCCTGTTGCAAGAAAAGAGGTAATTATGAAAACAGGAGGTTTGCAATCCAATTTAAGTTTGACAGACAATGCATAACTTTTTAACAAGTTGATCTAACCATTTCGATATTTCTTAAACAAAGTTTAGCTCAAAGTAGGGTATACCTTTTAAAAATTGGAAAAAAAACAAGCTGACATTTAGACAAAATCTTCAAAATCATTATCGTCAATTAATACCAGTCTACTGCTAAACTGAAGCCTCTCCAATAGGAAACTATTGCCATATTCGCCATGCCTACTAGACGGGATGGCAATCGCAATTGTACTAATAGTGGACAAGTACAAAAAAACACAAAAACATTAACCGACAAATACTGAATAAGTAATCTCTACGTTCCGAAGACGTTCCGACAATAAGCGTGAAATTACTATTTTTTCTTTAATGTCATTTTTTTTAAATTGTCTTGTGGTGCCGGTATATATCAATAATAGCACCACCCATTTTTTCCGTATGGATATCATAAGTAGCGTCTAAATGACCGCCGGCAAGTATTGCAAGAAAAAAACGGACAGCAGCATCCTTCTTTCCACTAAACCGCCTTATTATCATAGTAAGTATGGCAAGCTTCTCTAATTTCAAGATAATCCTGGCTTGTCTTCAGATGTGGAATGATGTTAGCTGATAATGATGATGATTATTTAGTTTGTAAGCGTCACAATATAACATAATAGTCATGAAGTAAAAAACTATTTCTGGGCTCTTGAGTTCCGCTGTAACTAAACTTTGTCGGCGGTTAAAGTTTACCTTGTGTATACTTTATTTGATATTTTAGCAACTTAATTGCACTTATAATATCAGTATATAAACTTGAAAAATTTTGTCTCAGGCGGGACTCGAACCCGCATCTCCTCGCATGCCGGGCGGGCGCCATACCATTAGGCCACCGAGACACTGCGACACGGCGCGAATTTTTCAAGCATATTCTTACGCTGTGAGCCAGCGTTGCTTCATCAAATGTTAGGAGTTTGCACCCTTAACACCCGAAAGAAACATCTTTGCAGATGTTTGACAGTCAGTTAAGATGAAACAGCTATTTATATACTTTATTTGATATTTTAGCAACTTAATTGCACTTATAATATGCCCGCCCGGCATGCGAGGAGATGCGGGTTCGAGTCCCGCCTGAGACAAAATTTTTCGTTTATATACTGATATTACCTTGTGTAGTTTAGAAACTACGAGTGCTATCTCTAAATATAAATATTGAGTTTTTATTCACTAACGTGTATCTTGAGGGAAAAAACAAATGATCGTATTTATATGTTAGTGTGTCTGTTAGAAGTTTTGGCAACAGAAAAACAATATTTTTTAAAATTTTCAACTGTCCAGCTATCGCGGCTCTTGAGATACAGCCTGCTGACAGAGCGACGGGCAGACGGACAGACGGACAGACGGACAGACGGACAGACAGCGAAGTCTTAGTAATAGGGTCCCGTTTTTACCCTTTGGGTACGGAACCCTAAAAAAACGAGCCGAGAAAGAGGTTCGAAAGTAGAAAAGCCTCCTTTTCTAATACGGTGTCCATAAAATATTATCTTCTCGGATAGCCTTACTGGATTGATAAATACTTATTGTATTAATTCAATTCAATTTATTCATTGCATCATGTAGAACTTAGGATGTTATAAGAGCTTAGATCTATACATGAACCCTGCACGACGACGAACCGAAACGAACCACGACGATCGTGGTTACTTTAGTTTTAAATTTTCACTAATATTTTTGGTTTATAAATGCAATGTTTGACGACCTCCGTGGCGAAGTGGCATACACACCGGTTTTCAAGGTGTCGCCTGCTCCGAGGTCCCGGGTTCAATTGCCGGACGGGTCAATGTAGAAAAAGTGTTTTTATACATTTTCTCGGGTCTGGGTGTTTGTGGTACCTTCGTTGTTTCTGGTTTCCAAAATACGAATGCTTTAAATAGTTCTTCAAATTGGGATCAGAACAATGTATATGATGTTTTCCACATTTATTTATTATTTAATTAGTTATTTAAAGTTAGTAGAGTGCCCGCGACCATAATTCGTGCAATAGGATCAAAACGTCGGAAAGGTTATATACTATTTATATTCAGTTGCAGTAGATCCCGTAATTTATACAATTTTGACAACCAATATGAAAAGCGTAGGTATATGCCTTGTTTGTATTTTATTAACTTATTTTTTTCTATGTCAGAATTAAATACATAATAGAACCCTGAATGCGACACCCGTCTCATTTGGCATATATGTTTTTTAAAGAAAACAACTATTTTCTTCAAAACGACTAACTAAACCTTTGCCAAGACAATTAAGAGGCACTTTGGGTCAGTTGGCAACGACTCAAAATGAATTAAGATTTGGGTAAATGCAGTATTTAACACGCAATTAGTATGATAAAGCATTATAGTTGAGTTGTGTCAGTGCGAAGGGAGCTTAGTGGGTGAGATAGCTTTTCCAATCTTTGTGTAGGGAGTTGTAATATCAAAACGTGTATTTTATATTGGTTTTTCAGCAAACAGAGGTCCTCTGCCAAACAAAAACCTCTCCACATGAAGGATTTTGCTGTACTTCGCCAGGCAGGTTGGGAATACCAGTTTGGCCAACGGAAGAAGAAAACGCTGCAAAAATTCGCATTATATTTTTATGACACAATACTCTTTTTAATATACAATACTAAATTTAGAGCAGATGGTGGTATATTAATCATTCAATTAGACTTTATTAGACAAAAGGTAAAGAACAGTTTCACAAATTACTAAAAAAAAATACAATATTAAAAAAGTTAGTGCATTCGCTGCTTAATTACTGAGATGTAATGTAATATATCTCCACATGCTAGAGCCTGATTTATTATTATTTGAAAAGTTGTACCTGTGTCCATCATGCACTAGGGACAGTAGTTTACCTTTCTGATTGTCAATGAATTTTAGGGTAGGTACTCATTTTAAAACACAGTTCTGAAAATTATCTATACTTACTAAAATTATAAAGCTGAAGAGTTTTTGTTTGTTTGTTTGAACGCGCTAATCTCCGGAAGTACTAGTTCGATTTGAAAAATTATTTTTGTGTTTTTGTTTGATAGTCCATTTATCGTGGAAGGCTTTAGGCTATATAATATCACGCTGCGACCAAAAGGAGCGAAGCATCAGTGAAAAATGTTGTAAAAATAATCGCGTTCATAATAACAGAAATTGACGCGGATGAAGTCGCGGGCAGCCGCTAGTTTTAAGATAAAATTGTTGTTAACTCCAATATTTATGTAGATATTTTATGTATTTTTGCTGACAAAAACTTAAATATTTTTACTGACAAGTATAGTGTTTTATTTTTCATATAACATTTGTCATTAAAAGTGGCCAGGCTCACCGATATAACTAGATTTTGATAAAGAGAAGATGTTGCATTATTTATTTATCTAAATACATACCTTTTGTGTCAGACATTTCGACTTTCCGTCATTCAAAAATAATACATTTAGAAAATCAGACATTTTGGGAAAAGTGTGGACCAGTCCATTTTGAAATTCAGGCCAACCCAACCGGAAGGCTGCAATTCTTATCTTCACTGTTAAGACAAATGCGAATGTAAATAGTGACCGAGTTCCTTTCCCCGCTTCTTCTCAGCACTAAGCCAGACTTAACCCGAAACAGTGGTAGGTTAAATTTTGGGACTTGTAAAAGTGCCTCTTGGGGCCTATTGCAGGAATAAAACTGTTTTTTTTTACTTTGTCTGTCTATCTGTCTTTCGACGCTTTCACACATAAACTACTGTATTGATTTTGGTAAAATTTCGTACAAAGATAGATTGGACCCTGAAAAAGAACATAGGTTTTGCATCCCACTGCTGAGCACAGGTTTCCGCCTTGGGTATAACGTATAGTTTATGCATGCAGTACCGCAGGTGAAAAGCTAGAATACATAATACTTCGACAGTATCCCGAAACTCTAAATCAAAAATTAAACAATATCATATTATACGTAGCAATTACATGCAAAGTTAATAGGATTCCCAACCGAAAATCGGGTTTTTTTACAAACGGAGTGGTAGATTTAATTTATTTTTGAATTTATTCGATGTAAATTGTACACTGCGGATACAATTCAAGTAAGTCATTAGTGCACTCGCGATTTATGGTCGTAATAAAACGGGTGGCGATACAATAAAAGACCAAATTTTACCGATACAATAAATACGTTCGCAACGCATATTTAACGGGATTGAATAAGTATTTTTAAGAATGAGAGTTTCTGACGTCAGAGATTATATAAAATCTTTTAAATAGATTACTGGATATATAACTAGACTTACGTTTATTATAAATGAAAAAGTATAAATGAATAGACGGTTGGTTGGTACCTACTTAATCACGCCAGAACGGTCTAACTGTTGAAATTATGCACGGAAATAGATTCCGGGTAAATAAAATAATTAAAAAAATGTATGTATATATATAATAATATAGGTTAAATAAAACACAATGGTTTTAATACTAAAGGTAGTTATTTCCAACTCTAAGCAGATCTCATAAAAACAAAGGTATTGATTATATTATTATTCTTCACATATGCGAATACCTTTACTGATATGTCTTGTGCACTTGCAAACTTAGGAAAAATACTCCAATTGACGATTTACTGGGCAAAAAAAAATGTTACACTAAATAGAACCCGTAGTTGGTTGGTCGATGTCCCTGTTTTGTAGGGACATAACTGCACTACATGCTTCGTATGCACCTCGATACAAATAATTTTATAGACATTTTGTGTATGGGAGAGTGTGAAGAGATAATTTCTTAAAGAGCGAATGTATGTACGAGTAACTAACATATTATATTTTCATGTAAGAAAGCCTAAGACACGCAACATTAAGCTCGCTGCTTGATAAAGCCTTTAGGTATTGCGTTCTTTGCTGTGAAATTTTTGCTGTATTTTGAACTCATGTTTCGAACCTGTTTCCTTGACTTGTAAGTTTACTTCGCATAATATGTAAATAGCAAAAGAGTCGCAAGTCCGATACATCACCCTTGACGTGAACTTTCGAAGTTCACTGTTCGCGTCTACTTTTTTGAGTTTGATTCATTTTAAAAGTGGAGTGTAAAGTTTCTAAATTGACAAATAATCTGTTGATTGTAATATAGGTATCACAAACTAATAAATTTATTAAAATCAACTATTGAATTCAGACGAATAAATATTGAAGCCGGACAAACGAAAAATTATGAGTTCTGAGTTTAAAACCCCGGAAAGTGCAAGACGACAGTGTAGTAAAAAAAGCAATTACATTTGCGTCAAGAATTTAAAAATGTTTTATTAAGTATCCATTGCTAAGATAACTCCAGAAAATTTAACACTACGAATTTATTTTTATAATGTATAATTGCAAGGAAATGAAGAAACAAAATCATTGGCTACTGGCTGCTATCTTTTGTTTGAAGACATAGGGTAGATAGCCGACTTCTATGTTCAGCCAACGTAAGACAGCTGGTTGTCCACAACGACTAGTCTGCAGCCAGTGCGCTTGCGTTTTCAATCAAACTAGGGGCCTGGATTTAAAATAACTTACATCTCCCGTCCAATGTCATTTGAAAACATCGCACCGCCCTTTTTAACTACTGTGCATACGCCTTTCACCTCTATGTCATCTTCAGAAGGCGCTCGCCAAGGCAAAATAGCACAGCCCCGAATAACAAGGTAAAACTGAACGGCAAGGCCGATAGTACTGGAATCAATAGTTCAAATTCCGTTTAACCAGTTTAAAGAGTGATTATGTGATAGGACACAACTAATAAACTGGAAATAGTAGATAACAAACTAGTTCTGAAAAATATAAACAAAAACCTCTGCATGTCTCGAAAAATTCTGCACTTCGACTAATTGCACAGCTACGGGAATCATAACTGTGCACTGTACAAACTCCTCTTCAATTTACAGGTATTTATAAAGAATACTTCTCTAAGCAGAAGATGTCTGATACACGAAGAAACTAGAAGAAGCACGAAATGGTAAACTGCCACAGCAGCTCACAACGGACAAAATTTCTTCGGGAAGTCAACACGAAAGGTAAGTAGGTAATCAGGGACATACAAGACCTTATGCGTTACGGAACTGACCTGAAATGGTTCTATTCGGCTAGCCAAATTTTACTTACATACCAATTAAGAGGATAGGTGCGGAAAATCCATTTCCAAGTAACAAACTAACTAACAATTGTATTGGCTTTTTGTGTCTACCAAACGACTAACGCCATCATACCGCCGATTCACGAAATTCTACAGTGATGAAAATAATTTTAGCATGTTTATTTTGGAATCAACTTTTAATTTTGTCATCTTTGATATTTTTGAAATTTTTCTACCAATCTGTATACAATTGGGCTGCAATTACAGAAAATTAAACGTTATCTTTAAGTAAATCAATCGCGTGAAATGCGTGAATGCGGTGAAGAGGTATATAATCGAAAACAACCAAATGAGTCGATGGCGAGAGAAATAAGCGTCGCGACGTCCAGCCACACACTGCGCAGGAAATTGCTTCTAACAAGTTTAATTGGACTAACACAAGAAAAAACTTTTCCAATCTGCCTTTGTAAGTGGCCGCGCTTTAGAACCAGATTAAACCGGTTATTAAGCAGCGTTGTTTATGAGATACGTTGCTGCTTGTTACCTCAATATTTGTAACAGAATGTTTCGGAACAGAGTGTTTCAGCGTAAATGTATATATATAACAAAACATATTCATTTTTTATAATTTACATTTTACTAACTGACTCACTTAATTTAAAAAAACTGATGCTAAGTATACTTTTAATATTGTTTTGGTTTTACAACAAGCCATCAAGTAAGTAACATAATATCTAGGAGAGAAATGCAAAGAAAAGATATAATTTATAAAATTATGTAGCTCTTCAAAAATTTTTGCTTTACTCTCACCAAAAAACTTAGAACCAAACAAGTAAATCTAGCTGAAGTGTTCATACGTGCAATCAAATCTTAAATTTGCGCATACGAATCGAAATGTTCACGCGTCGAATCAGCTGGCAATAATCTTATTCCCCAATTACTCAAATGGAATCCATCTTCATATCGCGGGCCAGTCACTCAATTTTATGAATGGAAGTTTTGCGTGAGCTACGTTTGAGGTAACGAGCTACTTATGCTAGGGTTGATAAACCATATAACTTTAGTGTAAATACATAGTCTGGTAGTCAAGGTTTGTTGAAACACATTATTCACTTTGAAACTACCATTAAAATTGACAGAAAAGTTTTGTTTCAGCATAGACGGATTAGAAGCTTATTAAGGATATTGTCTTTTAAAGATATTATCTTTAAGTTTGGGGGAAATTACCTAATAAAATCAAAATTGATAAATATTTATTGTTAACAGCATTTTTTATATTATAAAAAAAAATTGACATGTGGCACTCGGAGACTGCCGTGGTGAAGCTATTGCATAGCATTTTTTATCAACTTATGCAATTATAAAACTAACAAGGCCCGCGGTAGAAGCTATGCTTAATTTTATAATTTTATGTATTTTCTAATTTTGACCTTTGTAATTAAATTTTTCTGTTATTTTGGCAGATATGCTTACCATAGGCTGTCAGAATCCTTATTTTCTTCTAAATTCTTTTAAATTTCGGAAATTCTAAATTGTTCGATCGTGCCTCGCCCCGAGTGTTAGGTTAGGTTATTTTCGTTACGGAATTTCTGGATTCGGTCTCCACGCTCAAGGCCCGCGATAGAAGCTATGCAATAGCTTAAAAATAGTTATATTTTTTAAACACATTAAGCACCATGGGGGACACTGATGACCTTAAACGATACATTTATTATTGTGTCTAGTTTTTCGGCAATTCGGAAAAAGACTTAAGAATAACTCGGAAAGGACTCTTACGAGGCTTTACTAAAAAACGTGGAAAAAAAACTGTCAACACTGAACACTTGCGACCAAGCAGCTTTTGCTAGGGAATAAAAAATACAGGCCGAATTGGAAACCTTCTTGGTTGCTCAGTTTATAAAAAAATAGGAATTAGAAAACCCTAAACAATTTTGATGACCCTGATTCGTCGAAATGTTATAACGAACTTGGCCCTCTGAACTGCGTAAAGAATTAGGTGAAATGGGAATGACTAAATTTCTTAGTTACGCTTGCAGGTAGATGTAGAATCAAATATACTTGAGATTTGCGTAACTTCGTTTAAATAAGATCGTAATATTCGTTTGCCTCACAAATGCAAAAATATGATTCATTTGAATATCCAAGAGAGATTTCACTGGCAGTTTTAGGAACTCATTTTGAATACCTTACTTTTGGAATGAATAACTACATCAAGTTTGCAATTAGAAATATGCATGAACAAAATTATGTCTAACCTCGCTGTTATATATTTTTTTCCAGGGTTACGTAGCTTTATTTTATTGCGAACACGAAGAGTAAAATTTTGTCGACGGTTTTATGTACGAAAACTTTATGTTTTTTTTTGCCATTTACACGATTAAAGTGAAAGGTTGTCTCAAGTTTTTACTCAAAAAAAATGCTGATACCCGCGACATCGCGCGGTGGGATTCGATCTGTTACAAAGTTTTCGTCGTGACTCAACCCTCTCTCTACCTCTCACCCTATTGAGCTCAACCTATTTTAAATACCCTATATGATGTAGGCCCTCTACAGGGTGAATCAATAATCAGGTTAAAGTCGCTGGAAGCCCCTTAATGCGGATTGCGCGGGAACGATCGGCGTGGAGATCCTTAGGGAAGGCAGCAGTGGACAGCCGCTGTTTGATACTGATGATTCGATGATGATGTTTGGAAACACCAAAAAATTTAATTGTTATTATTGATAAAAATGATAACTTGATGAATCGTGTTTGAGTGACCAAAACACTACGATCGTTTGTGTAACGTCGAGACCTAGGATTTTTTACATAAATCTTAATAAATCCTGTCAAATCAGTCTAATTTACTGTCATACACGTCTTGTCACCTTTCCGCAATGAAATTCCCCGAGGTATGTTTCACTTACAATCCCACAATTTTGTGGAAACCCGTGTAAAATAAATTTACATATCAGCTGAAATGGGAGCAGTATGGAGAAGTAGGCAAATAAGCAATGAAGACGCCGCGTCAGGGAATGGGGGCTATCACTAGTGAATTTGCCACTAGAGGCGCTAGTGTCGCGTGAGGTCCAATAACATTAACTTTTCACTGGTTTTAGCGGGTTTCGTTACGTAAATTATAATTTCTTTAATTTACCTGCTGGAAAGTGATCTCCTTCGTAAAATATCGCAAATATGGATTATTTGGCGATTAATGTGAACGCTTTAAAAGCGGAATTAAGAAAAAGCGCAAAAATAGGCGGCCTCAAAGAGCAACTATTTCAGAAGTTAGTTTTTTGATATCAAGATAGTTATTATAAATAACAAACTTTAATTAGATTCAAGATTTAACACTTTGTTTCGGCGCCGATCGCCTTTGACAGCTGTACCTCCTCGGACCTCAGTCTACAGTGGCGCCAACTGGTGAGCAAAGAAACGGTAGTCCCCATTGTGAACAGAAGACAACAATTCTAACTACCATGATTTAATATTTTGTTTATCTAAAGTGAACATCGTGTGCGAGAGAAAACATTTTCAACTAGTTAATATAATAACTAATAATTGCGATAAATGACCTCTTACAAGGCAAGGCCATAAACTATGGAGGACTTATAAAAAATCAAATTGATATCTCTTATAATATATAAAATTCTCATGTCACAATGTTAGTTACCTTACTCCTCCGAAACGGCTCTACTGATTTTTACCAAATTTTATATGCATATTCAGTAGGTCTGAAAATCGGCTAATATTTATTTTTCATACCCCTAAGTGATAAGAGTTATTCACCCTTAACATTTTTTTTAATTTTTGAAAAAAAATATGTTTTTATTTTTATATAATGTGGCATTAAAAATACATACAACCCTAAATTTATACCCTTTTAATAGCCATTTTAGTAATTTAATCATTTTTATGGCAAAACAACGTTTACCGGGTCAGCTAGTAATTCAATAAAATATTCAAAAACTAGCAAGTCTTAAGTTAACTGCGTTAATATTAGTTACAGTTAAATAACATAAAGAAAATTGATATTACTAATAAGATGAGAATGAGCTTGTAAGAACATTCAAATGTTTCTTTTGGTGCTTATTTGGTAAGGATGTAATCAGTTCGTTGAATATGTATCTAGATTTTGTACATTATTTTTCATTATTAAAACTTTGACAGTGCCTAACTTCATATCCCTTAATCCTCCTGGTTACTGTAAAACGAGGAAAAAAGTTCGTTATGCATGTTTTAGCAAACTTATTAATCATGTTTTGATTGTGATATCCTAAGACTAATCAAATGTCATATTCACCTACGTGACACTTACATATTAAACTAAAATAAGTGTAGTTGGGTCTGTGTTCATTCTTGTCTGTAAGGCATACGCTGAATTATTGCGGTCCGAAATGATACGGCAAAATGGAGGGTAGTATTCAGTATTGTAGATAATGTAGGAATTTGTACCGTACACCGACGACAGATCTAATGGGCTAGACCTTTTAGCTGAGAGGAAAAGGTTTTTGTTTTGTTCTGTGATTGCTTTCATATCATGTAGCTTCTGCTTTATGAATTTCTTTTCTACATAGAAAATGCCTTTTTATTAGGAAATATATTTGTATGTCGCAGTAGTCTTCATCACTTTTATTAAAATTACCTCAGAAGCTTAAAAGGAAAGTCTTAGGCCGATTTGTTGCCAGTGACAATTTAGTACTGAAATGTGGATTCTTAAGAAAGGTTGCACATCAGATAATAGAGAGATAATTTTTCATCATTTCCCTCGCGATAGAATCAGAACACTGGAATTTGTAGGAGAACCAGGATAAATCAGCAACAGTCTAAGGATTACTGCTCTGAAGAGGCAGTAAAAATAACTGTATAGTTTCGCACCCTATAGGTAGACCAGCGATCTGGTGAAGGTTTTGGATAGGCGCTGGTTGTGGGCTGCGTCGATCCGATCGATCCTTACCTAGAAGCCTGTAATCGACGACTTTGGTCTAATTGTTGTCTTGAAGGAGTAAAGAAGAAGTTCTTCACCCCTTTCATAAAATTTTGTCTTTGGCGTAATAAGCTCATAATTTGTAGAAGACATTTGAGTTTAAGAGAAAACACTACAGGCGAGAGAATTGAAAAATAGGTATTTGTAAAATCTATGCTGTCGCGCTGTGCCAAACGCATTCACCGCAGAGTGTGATAGAAACAACTGCTTCTTGGACCGAAAATACCTACTAAAAGCACACCAAATCAACGTTTCGTAGTCCCTCGATTACTTTTCCAAAACTAGACTGATTTAAATACATTTTTCATTTAAAATTTAAAAAAAACTTTGGCCGTGTTCGTATGTTTTCCTTATTTTCTAAAACTTTGCCAAATTTGTTTTCTGGATGTTTAAACACAGCGGAAAATCTGGCGATTTTTTTCGATTTTTGAGGGCTCATATCTTTTTTATTAATTAATTTATGAAAAAACAGAAAACATAGAAACATGCTAATAGTGGCCATAGATTATTGCTCTACTGGTATTATCCAGGCAGGAAACAGGGGACTACGTTTGTATGGAAAAACGGCCGTAGTATTTCCTCTTAATTAACAATTGAAACTGTTAACCAAATGCTTTGGCACCAACTAAAGATTTAGCACGGTTCCTAAATTTATTGCGAATAGCCAAAACACGAATACAAACATTCTGTTTCTGTTAAATGCTGTTTGGATCACATTGTGATTCCATTAGAAGTTCTGACAATGCTTCCAATTACGTATTTGGGTATCCATCGAAATCAAATTTCAGAATATTTGTACTGATGCACACACACTGAAATCTAGTTTTGCTCACGCAGTATCATAATGTTTAATAATCGAATAGTCTTAGGCAATGATATACTATATTATATTAAATATCGATAAAAATAATAATTATAATAATTTTTTGACCGAATGTTTATGTTTTCTAATTAAAAATGGGATACTTTTAAAATGGTGTGTCAATTGACTTGATTCTAACTTTAAACTACCTGCGATATGATGGCTTTTCTTTTTAAATGTTCAGTATATTCCCTCTTCATAAGTATTCTGGAAAGTCCCTAATGATGATCTTGACTTACGAAACATGAGTTATGATGAAATATAGTAGTATCCCAAATTATGGATTTCCTATATTTTTATGTTTTTACTTTAAGTTCTGCGATAAAAGGTATTCCCAATACAGTATGGCGTCGATTTACACAAAGATTTATTTCTTACTTGAATATTGAGTAGTCGTGTTGTATTTTCTGGTGTATTTGAAGATAAATACACCTATATATTTGAATCTGTAGCAAAGCAAGTGACAAGAATCCGTAAATAGATTCTAAATCCAAAGGTAGCTGCTGGAATCTATAAAATCACGAGACTCAGAAATGAAATTACTATGGCGGCAACAAATATCAACGGTAGCTCGCTAGCGCTAGAGATTTTTTTCGTTTTTTATCTTTTTATATGGTTTTGAAATGTTTAAAAGCCATTACATTAATCGTGTTAATTGAAAACAGGATGCTTTAAATAAAAATGTTTGGTGACTTAGGTGGATTTCTTCTTTCCTCATGTTTTATTAGAGTAATTGTTTAAAAACAGTTTACAAACTTAAAAAGCTGATGTCAAATATTATTTTATTTTGGAAGGAAACGGACTGACTTCCATAGAACCTTGGGCCTAAAGTGTAACACAGTCAAAGTAGTGTTATTTGAAAGATAGTAAAAAAAATAAAGAATTCCTGAGCATTTGGCAAAAATTGGCAGTCCGTGATATGAGATATAAAATATTATAAAAAAGTGAGGTTAAGAATAGCTTATGCCGAAATAGTTAACTTTTACAAAGAATAGCGTATTAAATAATCTATTTTTAAAGTAATGGAGCACTTTATATAATACAGATAAGTGTATTTATGTTACTAGAGAGCTTGTAACTATATTAGATAAAAGTATTCCAAAAGCAGAAAAAGAGCACACTCAAAACGCAGCGAAGAAAACAAAGCAAACGACTCGAGTGACATTTTTTTTCTTTCTCCTGTCAATGACAATTTTTTTACGGCTTTGGAAACAGGTGTTTATGAAAGTATATGAAAAATCGATTACAGTTATTCATTATAAAACAAGGTTGAAAACATATATTTTAAGATGACTTCTGTGTTTTATGCATGTGATGTTATTAAACAATATATTTTAATTGACCTGACAGTAAAACGATCAACAAATGAATCAACGATCTATTTGTGATGTTCGATTCATTGCATTCGTTAACACTAACTTCTAACGTTGTGTTCTTTTTTCCTAGACTGTAGATAAAGCTGATATTTTGTATTTATCTTAACTATTTAAGAAGTGTTTGAATGAACAATATTTCATCTTGTTACATTTTGGTCCACCGTGGTCCGTCTCCTTTGTCACGTAATGTTGCAGAAACATACCCAACAACATTTTAAAACTACTGAGGTTTTCAGTGTAAAGCCTTAAATAAATTGTTGTTATAGTAATTGTTGCAAATAATATCAATTCAAACATCACTCTAGCTATAAATAAGTATAGATGAATGGATAAACATTTGCCCGGTCAGCGGAAGATAGCGAGTTCAAGTTTAGACAATTTACTTGTAATTAAGCGTGTTGCAGACAAACAGTGTGTATATCTACGTTGTCCAAATAGCCGTGGAGTTCTAATGCACTGAGTCGTCGTAGTTGGTGGAAAACAACTTATGTTGGCGCGTTGCCACCGAGTGGACTTGTATTGATTCTGTACGCTGTCACAGGAGGCACATCATTGAGCATTCATTAATCTGAACGGAGCTAATCTGTAGAATGAAATGTGATCCTTTTGTTACGTACACATCAATAAGACCCGAGTGCACCAATTCTTAAACAGCCGGTAAACATGTCAAATAATATTTTGAACGCTGTTTAAAACTTAAACGTCTGTTGGTGAACTCTGCCCTAAAAGTTCATAAAAATATCAGACAGTTGGATCGAATCAGTTTGACGATCACAGCGTTTTTTGGGTGTCACCTGCTCTGAGGTCCATTGAGCTTGATTCTCGGAGTGGTTAATGTAGAGAAAAAATATTTCTATATTTTACTCAAATCTGAGTGTGTGTGGTACCTTGGTTACTTTTTATTTCCACAAAACCAAGTATTTTAAATAGTCACCTTACTTTGGGATCAGAAAACTGTATGTTATTTTGTTTAAATATGTGCATTACTTATTTTTATTATTTCACTTAAAGGTCTTCAAGGATGGACTGGTATCAAATTTTTCTAAACTGCTTATTGCAGGCATTGGACGTGACTTGTTTTTGGGGCAGAAGACCGAGACCAACGGCTTAACGTATCGGCCGAAGCCCGACTATAGCATTCACCCTTTCAAGATAAACCAATTAAAAAATAAACCTTTTCTAAACTGACCAGACCAGAAATAGCAGGTTGTGCACCGCACCTTACACCAGTCGGGTCTTCAAAGTTTTGTAATTCATATACCTACGTTTACCCTTTTCATTATCATTTTCTATGCAACTAATAGTTTGCTGCAGTAGTTTTAATGCAACGTTGGTAAATAGGGCGTTGTACAGTCACGCACGTCACTCAGGGCTGATGGCCGCTGATTGCATATTCAATTCGTACAGAATAATCGTGCCGTGCAAATAGATACGACTGTTCGCAAAATACGAACATGATACGCATTTTGCTTTGTAAATCGTCCGAAAGAGGCGCGAACAACATTTGAACATGTCACAATCCGCTAAAACGTCTGGTTTCTCTGAAAGAGAGAGGTTGAATAGAATACTGACTGGATGAGAGTTTGGCCTCGGATTCGAAGTCAGCGGCTGCAGGGCAGCGGTAACGGTGGAACGGGAAGCGGCGCGTTTTAATGAATAGATATAAATAGAACCGGTCTCAAAGGCAGTGGCACAGGCTTCGAGAGCGATGCCTTAGAGATTTCCGTACCGAAAGGTATACATTACAAAGTAAAAGTAAAGTAAAACAACGGCTTTTAAGCATCCCACAGCAGGGCAAAGTCCACAAGAATTGGATTCAGGTTACCGTAGCAATGGTGTAGGCGTCATCACCCGGTTTTTAGCCACTAGACCAATGGGGCCTCATAGGCGAATAAATATAGTAGTACCACCATATTTCCTTATTGGTTTTACTACCAGAAGAAGACGAACAGCAGTATCTTCTCTCCACCACTGACCAGACTGCAATTTCATGCGTCCACCAAGAGTGACGATATGGACCAAATGCTCCTTTTGGAGAGGCCTGTGTCTATTGGTGGACCGATATAGACTGGTGACTGGTGATGATGATGCAGTCCACTTGCATACACACTATAAAGTACCAAAGGAAATTTAAAGGCTTTGACACACAAATCCCATAATTCAATCAACAATCTAATTTTTATTTACATTAATGTAAATTTCTTCATAGTTCGTTATTAGACTTATTCAATTACGTTTAAGCGTTTGATTCAAGTAGCTAAGTAGGTATGTAAGTTTTTGAAAACCGATCAATCAAAGTAAGTACTTACAAATCTAGACATCAAAGAAAACTATTATTATTTGAATTTTAGAGCCATTAATCATACAACGACACTTAGAAATGTCAATCAAATACAGGAGAATATATTTAAGTATTAACAAATAATCATTAACTATTTCCAAGAGTTAAAACTTCAACAATATTTAACATTGATAAATTTTCTTATTGACAAATGTCTAAAAAACATAAAAAACACGTTTAATTATCAAAAATGTAATAGAAAAAATATAATACGCCTCACATCACGAATAATGGCCGCTCTAAAATAAGGTTTTTCCTTTCATGGAAACTCTTGCCAGGCGGGTTAGAAAGGGTTATCTCTCTTATACAAAAGGAAAGCCAATTAAAGTCCGATCTAGCCGTTGTTAGTAAATCTACGTATTTTTAATTTATTAATAATAAATTGTTAATAAATTAAAATCCTGTATGTAGAATTTTAACGCCCAGTAAAAAAAGTTTACAGAATAGGGAATTTCACAGATTTTTTAATGAAGATGCCATTCTTATTCCGTACCTATTTAAATTTGGGCGGCCTTAGGTAAGTTAAAAACAAAAAATGAATTTTATACTAAGGAGACTAGAACCACATAGCACTTAGAACTAGTCTATTAGTTTTTGCGGGAGATAGGTAAGAGCTCAAACTAAAAGAAAGAAGAATCGATGACACCCACGGGTGTCGTTTTGTGTAAAACTTACTATTGTTTTTATTCAAGCTTAGAACTTTTACTACACAGTAGTCTTCATCATCATCTCCATCATTATCTCTAGTAACATTATAAACGCAAAAGTTTGTATGTATGGGTGTGTTACTATTTCACGCAAAAACTGAGTTTGATAAAAACCTTCTTGTGGTCATTTGAACGATAACGGGAAATTAAACGCGATCATACCTTATTATTTTGCCTGACGTTTCGATCGGGTTGCACCGATCATGGTCACAGGCTGACTGAAAATTTCTTGTGGTCAATTCATTGTTTCTGCTTTCCACAAAACAAATGCTTTAATAGTTACTTTAGGATCAGAACAATGTGATGTAATACAGGGTGCACAAGACCATAGAACAGCTGCTTTACGTGTAATATAAATCAAATCAAATGTAACCATGATGTCGTTAACCTAATTATTATTTTTATTTATTTGAAATGAAAAGGTTAAAATTATTTATCTCACATTTGGTTACATTATGATCCATCGGGCTATTCGAATCATTGGCGTGAACTATACTTTTAATGTCTGATTAATTTAAAGAGCCGTGTGAACACTATTTATAAACCTTTTACCGATAACGAAATACGAGTAGTATTTTCAGAAAATATTTTTATCATTTACATGTACTCTCGCATAGCCTCAACATCTTCATGCGTCGGTACCCTGTATACAAAATAAGATGGTGATTTCAGTAAAAAAAATTAAAATATTGCTATCTAGCCGACTTTTTACAATGCAAAAGCGCACTTATAAAAGGTTAACGCCCATCTAACGATTTAGCAGCATGTGGCGGCATTCCTCCGACTCGAAATGGAGCCTTTAGAAATGTCACTTTAATTCTGTTGAACCTAATCTTACTTCTTACTAATAATAGGGGTTAAAGTATGAAATTGCCGATTATTTTCCCACTTTTTAGGGTTCCGTACCTCAAAAGGAAAAAACGGAACCCTTATAGGATCACTTTGTTGTCCGTCTGTCCGTCCGTCCGTCCGTCTGTCAAGACCCTTTTTCTCAGGAACGCGTAGAGGTATGAAGCTGAAATTTATATTAATTACTCAGGTCTACTGTCCCTTGAAGCTGTGAAAAAATCAAACTTCTAAGCTAACGCAATCAAAAGATACAGCCGTTTATGCCGCAAATTTTCGACACTTGCAAGGGAATCAAAACCTACAGGGTGCTTCCCGTGAACTCAGAATCTTGAAATTTGGTACGAAGCAACGTCTTATAGCATAGATAAAGGAAAAATTACGAAAACCATAAATTTTTAGTTACATCACATAATATATTTTTTTTTAATAATTTTAAACTTACTACCCATTTCTTCATAAACGCGTAGAGGTATTAAATTGAAATTCATACCAAATACTCAGGTCTATAATACCTTTAAGCTGTAACAAAATCAAACTTCTATGTCAACGCAATCAAAAGAAACAGCAATTTAAGCTGCATATTTTGAAACTCGCAAGTACTCGCAAGGGAATCAAAACCTAAAGGGTACTTCCAGTCGACCTAGAATCTTGAAATTTGGCATGAAGCAACGTTTTATAGCACACATAAAGGAAAAATTCCGAAAACCTTAAATTTATGAACGAACTTTGTAAACCTTGCAGGTTTGTACGGAACCCTCGGTGCGCGAGTCCGACTCGCACTTGGCCGGTTTTTATTTAGTTTATAGCTCTTAAGTATAGTCATATTATTGCGTAATTCTTTTTGTATTGTATCAAAAACTAAATAAAGTAACTTATGACTAAAAAAAATGCAATACTAGTGCCTATTACTTCAAAGGAAGTCGTTGAAAAGACCCCTTAAAATGTGTCAGCTGACCTTCTTGCTTCAATTAAGTATATTTGTATTATATACTTTGATTTTCAGAAATTTAAATACTAAAATGCGTAGCTTTATAACCATCTAACTTTCACTTTTAATTGCATCGAAAACGGTTCAGGCGTTTTCAAAAAAACTAAAAAATTGTTAGTATGGAAAAATGACTTTTCTCGATTTCGTCCATACAAAACGGCAATTTCATACTTTAACCCCTAATAATATAAATGTGAATGTTTGGACGGAAGTTTGCTACTCAATCACGCCAAAACGAATATACAGATCTAAATGAAATTTGACAGGGAGGTAGTACTTACCTAATATGATCAGGAATGGCATATCAGATACTTTAAATCCCGGAAAAACTTACGTTTCCCTATAGCTATGTTTTGATTTTCTGTGAAGGGTCGGTCATGATTTCTTGTGCAGTGGTGGTTTAGGGGTCGAAAAATAACATGGTCCACATTTCGTCCTTAAAAATGGTTCCCTCGGGATATTGTTTCTTCATTAGAGGATTTTACACAATCAAAGTCGCGGCTAACAGTAAGTATAGAATAATTTTAATTGTCTAAAGAAAAAAAAATCTGACAGATGACAGTCAGGAGTTATTTTGATTAAAACATATTACATAGACAGCTATATAAACTCTTTAGTTTTCAAACCTCGTCTAATTCTTTCTCATTCAAATCTTCTGGTATCCTGGATTCAAACCACGGCACAGTATTAGTGTTTCCGGTGCCAACTTGAGATACTATAATATCATCTTTCTCGTCCTATATAGGTGTCGTATGATGCGACTTACGGAGACATTTGTGAATGTCAGAAGACAGGTGACACGCCTGCAAGAGATAGAGTCTGAAGTCTTGCAGTGGACTGATTTGTTGTGAGTGTCTTTTTTTTCATTGTTTTTAGAAATGCTATAAATTACGAGTACGATTACAAATTAGTGAATCTTGTGTGGTGACGGCATATTAAATAATAGCACCCCCTCTCCTTCCAATAATGGCGCAAGATGCGGCTAAAGGAATACTGCCAGAGGAAGACGGGCAGCAACTGGATTAACTGTGATCACCTAGCGTAACGATTATGGAAAAATCCTCCTTTTTAGAGAGGTCCCTCCAGCAGTGGGCTAGTATAGGCTGGTTATGATGCTAAAACTTGGTCGATTGTAAGAGAGTACATAATTACAACCTACACATTAACAAATACTGAGTGTAAGGATGATGATACTAAAATGGCTTTAGTTTGATGTATATGACACCGTAAAATTGTAAACTTCGTCAGTTCATAATTAAACGTCGATGGATTACAATCTAACCTTACCTAACCCACCGTTAGTTTATAATCTCACGCGTTGTTTTGTAAACTGACAGATCTCACAATTTTACGGTGATATATACACCAAGTCTAAACGCAGTAAAAGGTAATAGTTACACTCGCTGCAACTAGAATCATACCAGTTAAGCTTATTCTAACTAGGAACGGGAATATACGCAAAGAAAAATAAATAGTGCAAGCATAAATATCATGTTGAACATTAATGAAATGGGTTGCATATAGATCAACATTGGGTGGCTATCCACTAAAATGTCATTTGTAGAGTTCCGGTTGAGTGAATGGCCTTTTACTGGAATGAGTGAAATAATTAGTTAACAGTTAGCTGCTGGGGCCTTAATAAATCGCAATGCAGCCCAGGGCGCGGGGTCGGAGACAGTGTGGGGGCAATAATTTTATGTCGATATCTAGCTGGCCCTACAGACGGACGTGTTCCTGTCTTATTTTTTATGAAGTTCCATAGCTTATTCAAAGTTTATTTACAGATCTGCAAATTTTGACAATATCGCATACATAGCAGGACATGACAGGTAAGGACGGAATGTATTTAATTTTTTTTTACTTCTTTCTTCTCATATTTTCGCACCACTTTTTTTCAACAACCTTTATGGTGAAGTGGTGTACACATCGGGTTCGGTTCCCGGAAGGGTAAATGTAAAAAAAGTGTTTTTCTACATTTTCTCGGGTCTGGATGTTTATGGTACTTTCGTTGTTTATGATTGTGTAATACAAGTGCTTTAAATGGTTTCAGTATATAAATTTGAAAAATTTTGTTTCAGGCGGGAAAAAAAAATTTTTTTTCAAGTTTATATACTGATATTATAAGTGCAATTAAGTTGCTAAAATATCAAATAAAGCTTTAAATGGTTCATCACTTTGGGATCAGAACGACGCATGTGATGCTGTCCACATTTATTTATTTATTACATTTACTTCAGCAAAGTCAACAAAATTGGTTTAGTCGTTTTCTGGTTTTAACGAGACTAAGAAATAACATTTTACTTTTATAGATACATTGTTTTTGTATTTCTTTGACTCCCATAAAACTGAAATATTTAGCCCTTATTTTAGTTGTTGAATCTGATTTTACTGATTTATACAAGTGACTATAAGTTCATAGCAGATATCAAGAAATATTTGGAATCTAATTAAATCTTGAAAATAAAGCATTATATAAATTGATTTCTACCATTTTGTATCTTTTTTATGACTTTTTGATATATCAGCACTATTGCAAGCGCCATGATCATGTAAAATTTTTATACGAACTCATTCAATTCTTCCTAGGTCCGTCTGTGTCAATTACAAAGTAATTAATGTAATTTATTGACATCATTAAACGATTACCAAACAACTGCCTTTAATTGGGCACTTGGGGATACTTTCTTCAACCATTCAGTATATCCAAATACAAGAAACATAATTAAATTCAAACAGTTTTACATTTAAATCAGTGAAAAAAATACAAGACAAGCTGCAAATTCCATGGTGAATTGCCTTTTAATATCGATAAAGGTGCGGTACAACACTGGCCTTTACAAATGCGAGTGCATTTGGCGGTGTGCCAGGGTTAGTAAGAAAACCTGTGCGTATCGATTCCGTGCGACCCGACACGTTGCCTGCCAAACATTTGCCAAGAATAAACAGCACCAGTTAAAAGTTGACTTTCGATGTTATTTGACTCAGTAAAATGTTTGTAACATGATATTACGAGTGCTTACTCAATTCAAGATAGCGGGTACGTAATATATGTTAATATTAGCCCTGATACCTAGACTACTAGTTTAGAGAGGCAAAACTATATGCTCCGCAGCAGAGTATTGAGATACATAAAAATTTCGGAAAAGTAAATAATTAATTTGTCGTCATTTTTTTATAAAACCTTTTTTTTATTTTTTACTTATCTTTAATTTTTGAAACTTTTTTGTTGCTAGACCCGGGATTCGAACCTGGGACCCTGAGATCTTAGCCCGGTATTTAAACCACTAGACCCACGGGGCGTTATTTCCTCTGACGAATATTATTAAAAGCCTACTTAACGTTTGCCCCTATTGAAAAGAACTCACGTTTTCGCTGTCGAGTTTGTGATAAAAAAAGCAAATAGGGGTAACAATAAACAAATCCGAGTGAATTGTTCAAAAGCGCTTTAACGGGGCCCGTTACTTCAATTTGGACGCTGTGGGGCGCGACTAGCTATACAAACCAACATCTAGTGCAATGGGGACTGCCGTTTCTTTGCTCACCAGTTGGCGCCACTGCACACTGTAGACTGAGGTTTGGAGTTATAGCTGTTAAAGGCGATCGGCGCCGAAACAAAGTATTAAATCTTAAATCTAATTAAAGTTTATTATTTATAATAACTATCTTAATATCAACAAACTAACTTCTGAAATAGTTGCTCTTTGAGGCCGCCTATTTTTGCGCTTTTTCTTAATTCCGCTTTTAAAGCGTTCACATTAATCGCCAAATAATCCATATTACATTTACGATATTTTACGAAGGAGATCACTTTCCAGCAGGTAAATTAAAGAAATTATAATTTACGTAACGAAACCCTCTAAAACCAGTGAAACGTTAATGTTATTGGACCTCACGCGACACTAGCGCCTCTAGTGGCAAATTCACTAGCGATAGCCCCCATTACAGTGAGCATTCAGGACACAGCAAAAATACACCGTAGAATAACTATCACTTATAGTGTCATTTCAAAAAAAAACATTTCAAAAAAGGAGCCACTTTTTTTGAAGTCACATGGTCACAAAGCGACACAACTTTCTTACGTCTTGAGACCACTGCCACTGTAACGTTTAGTTTTAAATTAGTTTCTTACCATTAACAATTTACAAATTAGATAGGAGATAAAAGATTTTCAATTACTTGCTTAGCAACCTTATAAATCTTTTAACCATCTTTCAGTCACCTGAAAGTAAAGTTTTTACCTAATAAGCTTGTTATAAAACTAAGAATAGGAATATAAACTAAGTGAAGGTAATGCCTATATTTCGCAAAGTATGATGCCCTTGGTGTTAAGCTTACACTAATGAGTCGGTAACTTAGTTTGTAATAGTAGTTATTATAGGGATAATAATTGATTATTGAATTGCTTATGTAGCGTAGCGGAACGATTGTTGGTTATTCTTGACTCATCCAAAGTATTTCAATTAAAATAAAATCAGCAAAATCAGTTTCATTAAGGCAAATAGGCCCCTGGAGGTGCTTTGACTTATCCAAATATTTTAACCTACGACTTTTTCGGGACAAAAGTGAGCTAAAGCTCTGATGAAGCAGTGCTAGAAACCTCTTTTTTTTAATAATTTTGTTTATGCAAAGATATATGCTATTGCAATCTTAATAGACAATTTAATGTTACATAGTATAATTAATGAACAGTGAGTTCAGCAATTGACTGTGTTAATTTGTTAAAAAATTCGAATGTCCATCTCATGAAGGAATTTTAAACCTTTCGTAGTCTGAAACCTGGAACGGAAAGTTTATCTTTAAGTCTGGTATTGACATTCTGAATGTTTTCTTAAGAAATAAATGAAGGTTTTTTACGGTCGATTTTTGTTGTGTTTTTAATAATATATTATTATATTATAGCAGGCACTAACCAATTTGCTAAACCTTTCATCAAATGACTGACGGTGTGGCCTCAACCTTAGGGTTTTCTACGTCACACCCGAAGAGATTACAGGTCAGTTTCGAGATTAACCCATTAATCACTCTTTAGGCAGTTTACGGTACATTAAGTAACCTAACCTAACCAAGTTGTTGTTTGCATACACTAAATCAGTATGACATTACATACAGGGTTAGTTAATTAAAATCTTATTTGTGTTTTCAAAAACGTCAATAAACATTTCAGTAAAAATCATCATATTTAATACAAGAAACAAAATTTGTTTGCACATCTACTAAAGAATCAATTCAAGACACGTATAATGGATGTAGTAAGTACGTCTAAAAACTTTAAACGCCAAGCGGAAAAGCAACCCATAGGTTGGACTTGGCCTCTAATTCAGCTAACCAAATCGTATCACAATCGTAATTGAATAGCAGGTTTTTGACGGTTCCAGTATGGGCTACATGTCAAAATCGCCCAATTCAATCACGATTGAACTGCAATCGAAATAGCAGAATAAGGGCCATGAACCCAAAACCTTTCGCTTACTGAGCGACTGCTTTAAATAATTGTGCAACTAAAACATTATTTGTGTTGACGGATTTTTTAAGGACTTTTTGATTCAACAGAATTTCTTAAGGGGATTACTAGAGCTAAGTGCTGCCCTCAATTAATTTAATTTTATTACTTCTAAACAAAATCAATTCTCAAAAAACTAGAACAGTATCATTTTAGCAAATTATCTCTAGTATTTATTGAATCACCTATCAATAAAATATTTGACATACCCCTATCGCGTAATAATATCTCGAAAAATCAACCCCTATCCAGGTTATGTCGACTTTACGAGAAATATAGCCTTCGCTTAACCAACCTTGACATCTTCAACTCTAACTTGGTTCGCTTTAAAAAGGTTTTGAAAGACATCCTCAAGGAAATCCCCTTATATTAATATTTATTAAGTTGTTGTTCTTGATGATTTGGTTTGTTAGCTGTTATTTTAAACAACTATATGTAAGAAAGAAGAAAATTGTTTCTCATTCTTTGTAAGCCGATAAATTTGACTTTAAAAACATCTAAATGAAAAGTGTACTGTGATTTAATAAATACTGTACGGTAATTTGCTAAAATTCTACTATTTTAGTGTTTTTAGGAATTGATTTTGTTTAGAAGTAATAAAATTAAATCAATTGGGGGCAGCACTTAGCTCTAGTAGTCCCCTTAAGAGAGTCGAAAAATTTTCTCACACCTCTTACGGCACCCAAGGAAAAAGAAGAGGTGATGCTATTATGCTTTTATATCATCTTATGGTACGACTAAAATCGACACGAATATATCAGTAGCATATAAAACATTTGCTCGAGAAGAGGAAGGATGTAAGTTTAAATCCTACTTGAAGCAATTTTTTATAGTAGAAGAAGGTTATTTACTTATGCTTGTACAATTATTAAGAATGTTTTTTAAGCTATTGAATGTGTATGTCTTGTAAGCTGTCCATAAATAAATTAATATATGTTTATAGTATTTAAGTGACATTATTCTGTAACTGAGGCTAATTAAAGTGAAATAATTAAGAGCTGGATTTTAAAGCATAAAGTAAATGTACAGTCAAATATTAATTTACATGTAAAATTGCGATAACATTGATTATCAAACATGGTGGTATAAGACACGTCTTCTGCAAGCAATTTATGTGCATGTAGTAATTTTAGAACAAATTCTCCCATAACGTAAATACATCATATTTTTTAAATATTAGGTATTGCAGAGCAACTCAAAGATAATCGATTATAAAGCTAATAAAACACACAATTACACACCATTTATAAAACCTATATGACAATACCTTCTTCTTCAATTACATCGGTAGTGTTTAACAATAACTTATGAAATTCTTTGTTAAAATAATCTGTTATCATATTCCAAACACTGGCGGAATACCAAACTATAATACCTATTGAGAAAATTAAACGAAAAAATAAACCTAACATTATTATAGCAAGATAGAAATTTATCTAAACAGGTTTTTCGTACATAGAATAGGTACTCTATTTTATTTAGTAGATAATCATATTTCTTTTCGATTAACAGTGTATATAATAAGTGCTATAAAGGGACGATATTACGAATTCACCTCAATTGAAGATATCAACAATTATGATTTAGTTCTACTAAAATCGATCAATAATTCCAATATTACAGAAAAAAATTTGAATGCTCATAATATTGTTGAAAGTGTCACCACTAAGATGAATTATATAGAAACAATTGCTACCTATATGGTCGGGTAAGTAAAAATGAACCTTCTTAAACATGGGATAATAGCGAAAATTGATATATAGCTGGATCTGGCAGTCAGTAGAAAGAGTCCGGGTCATATATCATCTCTGATATGATCTGGATTGCGGTTTGGACGTGTGGATAGACGATAGTCGTAAGCATTACTATAGTGTTCGCTATGACGAAAAGTTTCATGGTATCAATGCCATCTGTTGATCTGGAAAACCAAATAATAAAGGTATAACTTCTCTTTATCAAAGACTACAAATTTTATACTTTATTTGGTATTTTAGCATTTCAATTGCAATTATATTATCAGTATTTAAACTTGAAAAATTATGTCTCAGGCGGGACTCAAAACCGCATCTCCATGCATACCGGGCGTGGCGATATACCATTAATTAAGCCACCGAGACCCACCTGAAACAAAAGTTTGAAAATGATATTTTACCAAAAAATATAACATCTTTTTGTCGTAAGTGTACACTGTACATGTATCTAAAATTAAATCAATAACGCAAAATACTTTTATGAAATTGGAGAGACCGACTTTTAACTTTATTGACGTTAACATGACGTAAATCAGACAGCATTTTAACAAGATTATTTTGACAAATGCATTAAATTGAAAAGACAGTAAAACTACTTTGCAGTTCTAAAATAAATCTTTATTGAAAAAAGGCTTTGACTGGAATTTATTTTGTAATAAACGTTCAACCTAAATTCAGTCTGTGTAACAAAAGTGATTAAAGATGTCTATCTACGTAAAATTATCTTCCTCTTATCGCATCACTAAGTACCTGTCAAAGAAAGTCTGGTGTCAAAGTTTTTCGAGCCGCCCATTGCAGATCCCTGACGTAACTTATTTTTTTTATTTGCAACTACAACCTTCCAATCGACAATATAGGAAAGATCGTTTCTTAAATTGACCCGATTGGGAATTGAAACCGGAACCTTTGCGTAGGAGGCGGGCCAAACTACCGCACACCAATCAGGTCGTCAAAATCAATGTAATTTTTTTTTTATGTTTCACTAATTGACATCTGCTTGAATTTATTATAATCTGCGGCTATATTTTATGTCAACATCTAACTTTGAGACTAATTATCAATAGCTCATGTTCTTTGCTTGCAGGCTTTTAAGGGCTAATTGTTTCTTATTTCTTATATAGACGACCTAATTGGTGTAATGGTACGCCCATTACTTAAGGCGCTGCAATTACCGGTCGGGTAAATTAAAAAACGATTTATTCAGGTCTAAAAGTAATCTGATGACTGAGTGGTTATGGTCTTGCTTTGGAAGGCATGTTGAGGCTATGGTCCAAACTTCTGTCTCAATGTGAAATTTGTAAAAGCAAGTCACGTCAGATACGACAGCTTATTATAAGTGACTTGAACTGTGACTTGACTATGAAAACCCTGACACCAGTCTACTTTTGAAGGAAAGCCATTCAACAAGGAGAGGTAAATAAATTGAAACTAGTTTTTTTTTAAATTTATATAACTAAAAATGTGGCCAACCTTAGCCATCCTCCAAAACCCTGATCCTCATCATCCAAAGGGTCAACTTTGATTTCAACTTTTTCAGTGCTTTCCGATTCTCTATTTTCTGCGGCTTTCGTTGATTTCCTTTTCGCTTGTCCACCGTTATGTTTGTTCTTCCTCATAATCTAACTGTTAAAAATAAGGGAACTATATTTCATCAAGCTGAGACATACTGAAAATTTTATAATTTCAACTCTTTAAATCGTTTGAGAAGTAAAAGAGAATTTGCACCATCAGGACTTGGCATATTATTATAAGTAAAAATAGTAATTAAACTACTACTTATTGTTTTAATGGTAGTTAAAACTTGCTAAGCTTTACAAAATTTGTCAAACCGGACCCATAACAGAATTAATGTGTCTGCAATCTGATAGCATTAACTTTTTAACTGATACAAAAAGAGGAGGTTCTCAATTCGACACGTATATGAAGTATGGTCATATATTTTTAAGTATAATAACTTTTTACCAGGTAGGCTGACTGCGATAGGTTCTATTTTTGTCTAATAGGGCTTAGCCTAAAATTAATTCTATATAAAAATATGTATTGGTACGGATAACATTAACATTATAGAGCCATTTACACTCACGACTAGCAGTTAAGTTTCCAAGCAAGCTCAAGTAGAATTGTTGAAAAAAATCACTGATAGCTTTTGACAAAATTTAAAAATAGGATTTGATAAAAGCATCTAGTCAACAAAACTTCTTTACCGAATTATTAACAATCGATGAGCGAATCGCAAACAAAATTTGAAAAACCTTTTAAACAAGAGCTTTATATTATTATATGAAATATAATAATATCAATAATATCATATATAATATAATACACGTAGTAGCCGAATGAAACAGACCAAGTAAGTACCGAGCTCAAAAGCCCACTACATGGTCCTAGTATGTTAAACTGGATAAATTTATATTATTAAAACAATTAAGTAGATAAAATTTATAATTAAAATGCTATAATCATCACTTAGATTTGACAAACCACGGCCCCAACTGAGTTCAGCGTAAGGCATATAAAGGCTTCTTTACTACATCTAGGTAAGACAGAAGCCGTCTTTCAATTAAAAGTAATCTTTAACTCCTACTGGATCACAAGACCGCCGGCGGTTGCGATAACAATTGATTTTAATTGTGTCTGGAATAACATACAATCAAAGGGTATTTAAAAAAAAACGCTAACAAAAAAGCCACATTGTACGAGAGATAATTTTATAAAAATAATTTATACCACTTTCAGTTTTAATATTGAGATGACACGTAGAAAGTCTGGGTCTACATTATTACTTCTATGTTGATAAAAACATACCTGTTTCCGTTACTCCCATACAGTTCTTTGGTTCTGCCGTCCAAATAAACACTAACTTCGCACACCTGCTCCCTGATCAAATATTATCTGATCTAATATTACCTGTGCGGTGTGGACGAAGAAACAAGGGGCACGCGCCTTCCCGACGATCTAACATGCTTAACGAACCGCATTCAGAGAAGCCTCTCAAACGCTGATCAATAGTTTCACAATATAAGTATACGCAGCATACTCAATTGGCCTAGAAAACCGGCAAGTTTAAGAAGCAATAGGCTGGGTAAACAAAGATTTAAAAAAATGCTAGCTAATTAAAAGACACTATTTGGATGTGTACATGCAGTTTTAAATGAGTCATAATAAAAGTTTTAAACTCAAACATTGATAAATAACATACATACATTCATACATATTATCACGCCTCCTTCCCAACGGGGTAGGCAGAGACCAAGGCCTTCCACTTACTACGATCCTGGCATACATCTTTCGCTTCTTCCACATTCATCAATCTTTTCATGCATGCTCGTCGGTTTAGAGTACTCTTGACCTGACCTTTCTTCAGAACATCCCCGATTTGATCGTGATAAGTTCGTCTAGGCCTTCCTCTTCTAACGTTCCCTTTCACACTCGTCTTGTAGATCTGTCTAGTCATTCTTCTCTCATTCATCCTCTCTACATGTCCAAACCATCTAAGCATCCCTTTCTCAATCCTTGTGACAATATCTTCTTTCACACCACAACGTTCTCTTATCACACTATTTCTTATCCTGTCACTCAATTTCACTCCTAACATACTTCTTAGCGCTCTCATTTCTACTGCATTTATTCTACTTTCATGCTTTTTCTGCCATACCCAACTTTCACTTCCGTACATGAGTGTTGGAACCAACACCCTTCTATGCACAGCCAGACAAGCTTTCATAGAAATCTTCTGGCTATTCACAAAGGCGTGCAGCGCACCATTCACAAATAATATTCCACCATTCATAAATAACAGTGTACAAACGTGTAGTTGTTAAATCATAAGCACTAAAAGATTTAAGTGGTGAAAAAATTTAAGTAGTACTATTTAACAGTTGCTTTGCTTTTGGCAGAGTTTGAAAGAACAAAGAACAGTCTTGCAAGAGACTAATCTTTAACAATAATATTTTTTACCGGTGGCTAAGTAATAATGATGACAGTAGACTGCTAGCGCACAAAATAAATATTATTTTTTGGCAGTTGGTTAAAACCCAGTTTTTTTACGGAATCAAGGCTTTTGATCTTTTGTCTTTGAGAAAGCATCCACTAAGTGAAATCCCTTTGAAAACAAAGCCACTACGTAAGTTAAGTTGCTTCCTAACAAGTTATAACTATCACTGTTCTTTCGGCTAAGTTTTAGAAGGTTAGGCGATAATTTAGAAAAAATTCTATCATGGCATTTTGCTGCCATGTTGCCATGTTAATGACCTGAAGGTTGTATAGAATACGGTACTATTGTGATAGCGCTCAGCATATTGTTGTGAGTAGGAATTAATTTCGTTCGCTAGTGTAATTGTGGTTATTGAAAGACTATTTAAGTAAATTACATCAAAAATAAAAACGGTAATCTATGATAACTGAAAATAAGGTAAAGGCATGGTAAAGCCTATAATCGCCAAATTCAAGTTACCACGCTTGAATGCGGGTTAGTGATCATAAACCCGAGCAATGTTGAAAAATTCGAAACACATTTTACCTGATTTGATATATTAGCAACTTAGTTGCACTTATAATATCAGAATATAAACTTGAAACTTGTCCCGCCTGAGACAAAATTTTTTCAAGTTTATATACTGACATTTAACCTGACCCGGGGAACCCAGCAACCCGAGATCTTGCTCCGGTACTTAAACCAACCTTTACCGTAAGTAAAAAGAAAATTGGAAGAAATAAAATAATGTTTCGAAAATTTAGCTCAAAATTTAGTTATGATGTTTTAAAGGGTGATCTTACTATATTAATCTTCATTATGACACTGACATGATATAGGTGAGACCTGAGAGCGAGTTAGTTAGCGGTTATTGATGTAAGTGTTAGCGGAAATGAACAAGTTTGCTATGAACTAATGTTATAGTCTGCTAACCGAGTTCTTCAACTAGAGTAACAATTAACGGTTTTGTCCATTGGAGCCCAGATTTAGTTATAAACACGAGTATTGAATCTGAAGGAACCATGTACTAAACTGAATCAATTATATAAAGTCATCAGTTTTTCACAGCGTAACATTGCCTAAACCTGTTTCATTTTATTCAAAAAATATTTGTCCCTATATTATAATACTGTATTTAAGTTTATGTAGGTAATTTCAATTTAATCTAAGTTTATTTTAAAATGTTCAAATCTCTTCTCTTCTTCTCTCAACTACATTTTTTACTTTAATTATTGGACCCAAGATTAACTGCAATGCAGTGTAAACATAAATAAAATATTGTATGATATGAACCTCAAATTAAGGTTATTATTGTTAATAACCACACAGCGGGCAGTGGCGAGAGCATTGCTTGGTATTTCCCTGCGAGATAGAATCACTTTAAATATTTAATCCTACGTCCATCATTAAAATATCATACAATATTGTGCGTTTTAAGGAAACGAGCATTCTGCGTCTATTGCAATTACTCAGAATTATGTTGACAAGTGAGAACATCATTAAAACTTACATTACATTATCAACAATATCATTTGGAACAAAGGCGAAACGAGTAGTTATTTTGACAATTAATGTTAATGACTTCTGAAACTTGATGTAACAAACCAAGATAGTGTATAGTATTTCTATCTTAATAAATATTATAAAATTTGCGACACAAAGGCATTGCATAACGATTAGAAGATAAAAACTTTTTTATAAGGTTAGAACACCTTCACCACCTTTCAATGGAATTAACTTGTTGTAGGCCTTTGATATGGTCCAATAGCTAACGCCACAGTCGATTGCTAATTCTCTAACAATTGGCCTTTGAATTTACACAAGACATCTATAGCCTGTTCAATTATCTACAGACGGGTAACACAATGACTTGTTACCTCGACAGTATAACGTGTATAGTAAACATGAGTTGAACTAGCAGTATCATACGATCAAGCAGGCTAGATTGATATATCCGTGGCTTCAGGTTTAGAATAAAGTTTAATATTAGTTTATAAAAAAATGTATTGGCATTTACAACAAATTACCACAATCTTTTTCTAAAGTATCAGTATAATTTGCAAATCAGATCGATCAAAAATGGCTACTAAACTGTTAAATATCTAAAACACTGATGTTGGGCCGTCGTTGTGTGTGTCAGTAGTGAACGTTGAAAAGATTAAACATTAGAAATGTTTGGTACTTTCATCCGTCCACAGAATGTTGCTATTCCTGCGTCTTCTAAATAATTGGCAAAACTGATACTCATCCTACAAGGCTTTGTAGCTTCATTTACTGAACTAGGAATACATCATGGGTGCTTGTCACCTCCCCTTAAGATTCTCCTCACTTTCATGGGTGACAAATTGAGCACCGAGCCTGTATCAGCCGTGCTTGCCGTTGCGTATTGGTCATAAAATTTGAGGATATCCAGATATGAGGGCAGTCGAGGTCGTAAACAGCCCGATCCTGAAATAAAATAGTGTGTGGGTTTACGGTTACGCCGTAGATCTCGGCTTAAACGTGCGGCTTCAGCAAAATTTTAATCTGCGTAATGTTAGCACAACTATTTGCAAGTAGTCTACGTTTGTGTAACGACAGGCATCGCGTTAGTTCACGCGTGAAACTTTACGGAATGAAAGCAAGTAATAGACTTAAGATTAAAATATTAATAACAATAAGTGGCAGTTCTGATATAAGCGCAGGTGCCATCTGAAAGTCGCAATTAATGGAAGCTAGAGATGCGCTTATGGTCAGACGACTGATCTGACTATGTATACGTATTAATTAGTTGATTCAGTTCAGTTCTTTGTAAGTTAAGTTACTATGTTACATGTGAACTGTGGTATGTACGCAGGCTATTAACGCGGCTGTGTAGGCATGACCGGCTCCTGTGACAGGAGCCTGATTGTAATCCCTTAGGCATGTCAATCAAATGGATTTCACATATTTATTTTTATTGTAAAATAATAAAGTAATGATGTCGGCTGATGATAAAGTTTTATTTAATTAGCATGATTAAATATTTTCCTTATACAGTCTGGAATTTTAATCATCTTCCAAATTTTTATATAATAATCTACGAGACAAAAAACAAATGAAGATTTTTTCTTCAGTACAAAATGTCAAGATAAAGCACTTAGAAAATGTCCGCCAAAAATCTAAAATGTTTGATATGGCTTTTATGCAACATTTTTTACGCGATGCGCATCTCATTTTTCATTACGTTACTATTCATATAAATTGTTGATTTTCCCTTCATACCTTTATAGGCTTGAAACCGTAAAACTTGAAAACTATGTTGCGAAAATTATTTTCCCGCGAAAACTTGACTCTAAATACGGAACTAAATACAATTATAGAACAAACTAAAACAGTCTATGAAAACGGTTATTCTGGTAGGAAAATTATG
Organism: Anania crocealis; assembly: GCA_949315895.1. Classification (NCBI taxonomy): domain Eukaryota; kingdom Metazoa; phylum Arthropoda; class Insecta; order Lepidoptera; family Crambidae; genus Anania; species Anania crocealis. Next base: position 10,119,195 of record OX438856.1, read on the forward strand.
CGTGGTCATACACAAACATATACACGTTGAATTATACCCATCTTTTTTTTCGCCTGTGAAAATAAGGCTTGTATATATTAAGTTTTTTGTTGTATAACAATAAGGTACCGTAGAAAAATTGGGTATATTTTCATCCCTTCCTTATTCATATTTCCGTTCCAACTTAAACGGGACCGGCTTTTTATCTTTTATAAAAAATTGGACACCAAAAAATTTGAAAAAAATGTAGGTCCATAAAAAACATTTACGCGTAGACTTGAGATTTTTCTTCTTTTTGATATCGGTAAAAACTATTACGCATTACGTTCATTTATAATCAATTACGTATTTAAACTTTGAAATGTTTACTATCAAAAATATGTGTCTGTCACATTTGCATTTATAAATGACTGACCATCTAATAAATATTAAGAAACTCTCTAACTACGAGGAAAGCTTCCGAATCAAAACAAAAGTCGCGTTCTCATGCTAGTACATTATGTACATCATAAAATATTTTCTACCAACGTACGTACTAAACGTCAAGTTATTGCCACAATATGTTCGATTTGTTTTCAATTTTATTGTAAACCTGAAGTTAATTTATCAAGAAGCTCGCTTCACATGCCATCTGATTAAAGCTTTTCTAAGCTTCCAATATCCAGTAATCTCCCCATAATTATTTTCATGGATGATATTTATTTCGCAATCGTGAGAGTTCTTTGATATAACTTGAACGATTACCGACGTCATAATATGGTGTCTTATAGGATCATTACACCAATGATTAATTTGCTCGCCGTGCATAGCTATTTTAAAAGACAATGCAATTCCTCCATATTATCAGTATTTAAACTTGAATGTCCAGATGACGAATAATAAGTGATAATAATTTTAAGTTTCGACTGGTCACACGTGTGTCCGTACTCTTATGGCCACTTGGTGAATAATCCCAAAAAATAAACCCAGAATAAAAATGTTGCTCAAGGTTTGTGACGGGTAGGCGTCTACTACTTAGAATTAACAAAAAACACCATAAAGGTACTAAATTATTTATTACATAAAATTAGAGTAGGTATAGCATGGGTCTTAGATTCGACACACTTGATTAGGTCCCAAATTTACAATAACACTACTATCCTGGCCAGCTGCAGCGACGTCCCGAAGCGGTGATGCAGTAGGCAGTATCCAGTGGTACCGGTGGGTATTTAAATTCCAATGGGAGAGTGACAGCAGTGCACGGCTGATAGTAAAAGGTAGGAACCCTGGAACATCATAATGGACATTTCAGAAACTGTCTGATCCTCGGGCCATATTGCAACATCCCGATCACGACACTATAGGTACGCTAAGCACAAGTATAGCAGTACTATTTCAAGCAGCGATCAAGGTGAGGCAATACAGGCATAATCATACTAAACACAAACATTATTTAACTATTTAATAATAGTAAGAGAGCGCGTCTTCTAAATAACAAGTAGATTAATTGCTACTAAAAATTGTGATACAATTTTTTCGACTGGCTTAGGAGGGACTTGAAACCACAAGCTTTTGCTTACCAGGCGACGACTTAAACTTAAGACATTGTTTGCGACGCAAAATTTATTTAAAGCATTTTTTGCTATAGGTCAGCGGAGTTTTTCTTTGCCATTTCTAGAGTAAAAGATCGTAAAAAGGTGACTAAAGAAATATTGCCAGAAGAAGACGGACAACAGCATCCTCTCCATTAAATTCGGACCGTCGCCGATCGCAAGTATGTCTCATCACATCCTACATCAGTCTACGCCACGCTTGCTAGGTAGGTTGGCGACTGAAGTCCATTACCTGCGGTATAGAGAAGACGCTACTTATTGTGACAGACTCCTTTAATAACCACCAACCAAGCAGCCGTGGCTAGCTCAATTAAATCCGCAGACTCTTTGGTTGGTGTTCGTCCCTACAAATTGAATTCTGGTATTCTAGAGCTTGTTTTTTCTTTTCAGTTTTTTTGCAGTTGCTTTAGCAGCCGGGTTTTTTTGTTTTTATTTTATTTTATTTTTATGTTGTTGTTTTACTGGTAAAACAAAACAATAAACTCGTTTTATTTTAATAATTTGGATTACTGGTTCAATAAAATTTTTAAGGTGATCTCAATAATTTAGAAGCAAATAATTTTTAAACATCGTTAATCTGCTAAATGGATCCGTTTACCCTTAACGATTATCATCCGGGTATTCAGGACGTGGAGTATTCGTTTGGACGTTATCGGCGCGCCCACGTCACAGGTCCGTTTGTCACGAGGATGACACTCGTCTGACATTGTAATGCGACCCTGACGGTCGGATTAATATGAGCTCCAGATCCTCTTCAACTATAAGAATGAAATGTGGACCGACCGTTAATTTGTATGAGTCATCCTGATTAGATAATCACTAATTCTAGTTGCTAATATTGTTGGACAGGATATAATTATTGTTTCCAAAGTCTATGTCGTTTAAGAGAATTGTTAAAACTTTGTTCAATGATATTTGATAGTAGACTAATGAATGACTACGAAAACCGTAATGGTGATATTAACCTATTTTCCGATAGTGTTTTTGAAATGTAACATTTATTACATAGATAACAGAATGTACATAATGTAATCAATCATCAAATAATTGACTGTGTTTAGAAGCAAAGTCTTTAACATAGGCAGTCAATGTTCCCGAGAATATTTAACGCAAGTATTTACATTATTTCAATTTTAATGGCACCATTATATCTCGACTTAAATACATTTCTATTATCTTTATTTTATACTAGTTACAGAAAGTCTGATAATACCTAATATCAAATTAGCGTCAACAGAAACGATAGTTAGGTACCATTCTATTCTACCCGATGAATAGAATAGTAAATTAAAACAATTGTTATTTAGTAGTGTTAAAGAACAAGACGCCGAGCAAACCGTGTTCGCTTCGGTATCGCGGCAGCAACATTTGTATCAGCAAACAAATTTAACCACATTTACTTAAATAGGTCAACTTAAATGCTGATATTTGTTATTTCACCAAAACAAGCGGTTGGTCCGTATTTAATCGCATTAAAATATTAAATACCATAAATGCGCGGCGAAAACGCGCCGTCTGTAGCGCGCCAAAAGGACATAATATAGAGTATTCAGAAAAAGATTCGGCTTACAATGTTTGTTTATGGCACACTTACAGGTTTTGAGGCCAATTGAACAGATAGTTTTTTAAGGAATGTTTTTTAATGAAATAATCTCAGTTTTAATCTTAAACGTTTGATAGTATCCATCACTTTTGTACAAGCGCTACGTACCGTCCGGGCTTGACCTACTGCAATGTCAATGGACCGACCGCCTGAATGATCATTCGATCCTCACCATTACCTAATTGGGCTTGAAATGAAAAATCACCATTTATATACCATTTCTATTGGGATTCATAGGCAAAAAAATTACAACTGATAAATTTTTAAATACCGGGCCAAGATCTCGGGGTCCCAGGTTCGACCCCCGGGTCGGGCAATAAAAAGTTTCATATTTCCGTACGTTACTTGGGTTGGTCATCACCAACCCGCATTTGGTAAGCGTGGTGATTATGTCCGTACACATCATTTTTAGGGTAACTTGAATTCAATGATGTAGGCTTTTTCCCTGTAGTGGGATGATTATAGGCTGTTACTTTACTTTACTTTACTTTACTTTTTACATTTTTCATAGCATCTGATTTGAACCGTTTTTGGTTTTGTAACATTCTAGTTACGTATGGTAAGTGCATACATAAGGATACTTCAAATGTCAACGGTAGAATCATTAATTGGTTACCTACTTTATTTGTTTCGACAAAGCTCATAAACACATAACAGCAGTATCCGGAATGTAATTTAAGCAATCTTAGATTACTTACACCCGTATTTATAAACAAGTATAAGTAATTACTTGACTAAAAGTAATTACTTAAGAGATAATTTGTATGCCTTAATCTAGTAATTACTAGAAGTTATAACTATCAAAAGTTAGCATTCTCAGCCAAATAATATGACTGTTAATTATTGTGACCCATTTCCTTCACTTATGCACTAGGTAGTAACATCTTAAGTTATGATTTTCTTAAGCAATAAGTTATTGCTTCTTTATAAATACGGATGTGAGTTTCTTTGGTTTTCTTAAAGAAAGTATCCCAGACGCAGCTGAAAATAATCTAAAACATTATTACCTCGACCCATTTCGTAGTAGCCTAAGATCCCACCATACAACGACCTTCACCGAGCTGGTGTTTGGATGAAAAGTATTTCCTATTCAATTAAATATGCCAATAAATATATTACAAATGGGTTGCCTCAAAAAATCAAAAGTTAATTAATCATACAATTAACTTTTTTTTAAGCTTATCACTGGTTTGGTTAATAGACAAATTCCATACCAATCGAAAGTATGAAGCCTATGGATTATGCAAACGTTAGGTTGACTATTTTTTTCTTGTCACAACCCTTGAGTAGGCAGTTATAAACAGGTAAATCGATACTAGTAACTTGCACAGGTCTGGTTAATTAAATAAAGTTAAATGCAAATTAATATTATTTAATTATGAACACGGTGGCATAGGGTTGAATGCGAAAAACCAGACCTGAAATTCGGTTGTCAAATTTTAAAAATTCTACTCTTGACTGAATTTTTTTATTGGCATATTTAATTGCATATAAAATACTTTTCATCTAATGACCAGCTCGGTGAAGGTCGTTGTATGGTGGGATCTTATACTATAGTGATCTTTCTACGAATATCAATGTGGTTGCTTTCGAATAGTGTGGCTAGAATATTTATTAACATACAATATTCAAATATAGGTATAGATTGATGTATTTTTAATGAAAGACAGTCTCAACCAAATAATACTGTTAATATTTTTTATAAAAAGCTCAAGAGATATTGATTTATTTCTTGCTTATCAATCGGCGAAAAATAGTGTTTTTTTTTCATATTGTCTTAGTTTTTATACCTACATTATTTTTTTTAACTACTCGTATTTTATGGACTCAATATAAAGTAAACCCAGCAATGTAAAGAGGATTAACATTCTCAAAAAAATCTGCAAAAAATTGTCTCGGTAAAAACCCAAAAAAAATAGCTTTTTCATGCACGCAAACATACATAAAACGCGCACAGGCAGTGTTGGGAGCATATTAAGTTTCTAACTTAGGCAGTCTCACACAAATACATAGTTTTGTCAAATTATTAAGAATTTATATGTTATTAATATTTGTGTGACGAAGAAATAAACATTATTTAAAAAAATACTTCCCAAGAATGAAATTAAAGGTTTACATGTAAAAATAAGACCTTTTCTTACTAAAATTTGAACCAGTTAAAAGCCTGAAACGAACTACCAATTTTAAGCTGGTCTAAAAGATTTTGAAACCCTTGTACCAACCCAACTCAAGTAACGAAACTATTTGTCAGTTTTATTTAATATAACCCGTTATATTTTTTATTGAAACTGTAAACTTTAACCTTATTTCACGCGTGACGTAGGTACATACAATGCCGGTAAATTAAACAAAAGTTTTTTGCCAATTCTGTTGGGTACACACAGTGTAAATTGCATTGTGGAGTTGTTTCTTTATCAGACATTGGTTCCTTTGGAAGAGAATTGATGGAATTCGTGGTTGATTACACAAAACTTTTGTATAGCTGCTCAGCGCGGGCCATTACACAAACCCAAAATTATATTTTACATACAAAATGAGACCATTGGTTCTGATCGTCATAATAGCTCAAAAATAACCGACGATGATATTAAAAATTATAAATTATATTCACGATATCTGAAGAATAAGATTATTGGGCTAGATGTTTTTGAAACGGTTTTTAAGCAACGAAATTGATGGTATACATTTAAAATGAAGGCTTGAACACAAAACCGTTTGCTTACCCTTGCAACTGCTCTATCATTCATAAAAGTCCATCGTGAGACCACATTTCCCTCGGATGTTTTAGGTATACATAACTAAAATCACACAAAGGAACTCCACTAACATGTGGTGCAGAGCATAGTATAAATTTGCCAACACAATGTCTTGGTAGCTGAATTGGTTGGTGCAGTCACTCCGCAGACTGTATTCGAGTCCCATGTTTGACAGTCAAACTTTTGGTCCGAGGAATTGTATTTGCATATCACACTAGCAATTTTATTGAAACAGTTTAAAAACATAATTCAAATCATCCTATACTATTTTTCCAATATAATCGTTAAGGCTGCAAATTCAATGCATACTAAATTGCCTCGGAATAGCATCGTAAAATAACACGAAGTATTACTCCTAGTCTTTATTACGTTCAGTTTTTAATCTGCTAGAAGCGTTGTAATACAATATGTTACGTGTATAAAATTGTCGCTGTCCCGTGTTCTGGGGCAATTTGTCATAGCCGTTTGCTCCTGACGTTACTTGATCAATATACGGCTTTGAAATTATTGCACAGTTTACAAAAATCAAAATGCCCGTTTGAATTGAAATAGAATGTCGCAACCCAAGACGCGTATCTAGAAACGTCTTCTGTTTATAAGTTCGCGACAAGAGACTGTAAAATATATCAAAAATACTTTATATCTTATCTTTATTCGTGGTATGTATACGTACATGTGTCTTATTTGTAAATTAATAATAAAAAATGCTACCTACAGTCACTATTCTACACCCTTAGCCCCTGAGGCCTTATTCAGCTACACATTGTCCGTACCATCTCCTCCATTTATCTCTCTTATTCACCATTCATAAGAGTATCTGAAAGAGACAGACAGATCCGTGCATACGGACTTTGCGTTACATAGTTCGGCCTCTGTTACAAGCAAATGACCAGTAAATTCAATTTAATAGGAAAAACCGGCAAAGTGCGAGTCGGACTCGCGCACTGAGGGTTCCATACCAACTTGAACTGAATTAGGGGTCCGCTTAGTTCCACTTAGCTAAAATACCACAATATTTAATTGACTGCAAAAATAACTTTGTTTTTTATGGTGTTTGCATGCAGAAAAAGTTATATTTGCGGTTGTTAAAAATGTGTGCTATTTGTCATTAATTACCGGTTTGATCTCGTTCAAACCTATTTTATTTGAAAGTATTTGTTAAGATCTAGTTTATTTTTATTTTCAAAATTTTCACATTCTTAGTTTAAAAGTTAGGGGGTCCCCCCCTAACTTTTAAACTAAGAATGTGAAAATTTTGAACACCAATGGACACCAATTTTACCACTTTGGAAGCGTCTATCTTCCAAATGTTAGACTTTTGGAAAAAAAGGTTCTAGGAACCTCTATGTCATTTTAAAAAACCTATCCATAGAATATCCCATACGCATAGGTTTTGAGTTAAAAAAAGAAATGTTTTAGTTCTATGTATGTAGCCCCACTTAAATATATTTTTTTTATGAGAATCGTAAAGCGGTCAACAGGATACACCTACCTACCAATATCAACTGTGTTATACTAATACTTTCAGAATAAAGTGGCTGTGACATACGGATGGACAGACAGACAGACGACAGACTTGACGAAACTATAAGGGTTCCGTTTTTTGCCTTTCGGCTATGGAACCCTATAAAGGAAGGCAATAAGTGGACCTGTTAAAAAACGTTTAAAGTTATTGTTACGCTCAGATCGTTATACATTTTGACATTACTCTTTTAAATGATTTCTATCGCCGAAGTTAATGTTTAAAAATTAATTCCCTAGTATTAAATAAGTCACCACACTTCACAGAGTATGAGTCAATGGAATGTCGCACGCTATAATTTTACTAGCGAAAATAAGGCTGTATTTAAAACATTGAATTATGGCACATTAAAATTTAAATTGCTTTCTCAAGCGTTCACAAGCAAGTTAATGGTGAATGACGCTGTAATATTTTATACAGTATTATTATTTTCGTAACTGGTGATTTTCATTATAAAAATTGCCGTAAATAACGTTAAAAATAATAACATACTTTCGTTGAAAAAGTTAAGCTGCTCATATTATTTCAGAAAACTCCTATAAATAGCCCTGGTTGCTATAACTAAGGACAAACAATACGTAAGTTAAATCACAGCATAAAAAATTAAAACTGGAATAGTGAAAAACATATAAAACAAAAAAAAACTTTGCTACAAAAGCTTTAATAAGCTATTAAATTTAAAAATATACTACTTAATATTTTAGAACATTAGATTAAGGAAGAAGATTATAAAATACCTATCTGTGTTCTCGCCACGAGCTAAGGCAAAAAACAAAATTCTATCCATTGCCAAAGGTTATAACAAATTTAAAATCGTGTGACGAATAGGCAATATCTGTGTGAATTTCAAATGTCATGTTTGACATCAATTTTTAACACGTATATTTTTTTTGTATCGGCATCAAAAAGTAATCAAAGTTACGCTACTTTGATTACTTTTTGTCAAACGTGCCATAATATGTATTTTTCGTTTTAAAAAAATATATTTCTCTCAACACAACACAAACATTATTCTAAACATGCCCTATAATCTCGAAAGAGGAAAATTTGGCACGCGATCATGATAACGTGGGTAAATTACCTTGTTTTCACCATAATGCAGGCATTAACAGAAGGTCCAACTAGACGCTACAAGTAAGTCATCCTTACTATTAATACGAGAAGTTTTGTATGTATGGATGTTTGTAACTCTTTTACATAAAAACTGCATAATGGATTTGTATTAAACTTTCCAGTAGGTAATCTAGCCTTTATTTTATTTTTATTTTATTTTATTTGGAAAACATTACAGTATTTTTAAGACCACAAATAACACTTATTTTACGACTGGATACCAATTACATGTTTTCACTTATAAAATTCAAGAAAGCTTGTTTTGAATTAAATTCAACTAGGTAAGTATAAATTACAATATAAAGAAAAGACGACCTTGGTAAAAGACGATCACGGAATATAAACCAGAAAGTTACTACACAACATAGATCCAATCCAACTTACTCAGAATGCACATCATCAAATCAAATCATCAAACCAGTTCTTTGATAGGTCATTCTTAATGCTGTTAACACTTGAATTAAATAAGTCGATGTCTGAGTCGCTAGCTATCGCATTGAAAATGTTAGCCGCCCTTATGAAGAACGAATTCTTTCTGTAATTAGTAGCACTATGAGGATCAGAAAGAGTTGTGGGGCGTCTAAAGGTCCTACTAGGAGCTGTAATATTAATGTATGAAAGGAGATGGGGTGAATCTGTTTTAGACTGAGCAATTTTCAAAAGATAGATAATATCGCCAATTTTGCGCCTATGTTGCAACGGTAGTGTATGGTGTTTGCTGCATCTCCCCTCATAGTCATTAATATAGGTCCCGCTCTTGTACTGTAGGTACCGCATAAATTTTCGCTGAATGCACTTGATACAGGGTTATTATTATTTTCATATCCCCATTCATTTAAACATACCGAAATTACGTGTAGTTACCACAGGAACATAACACAATTGTATTTTAGACATGTAACACAGAAGACAGATGGCGCTGCCGCGGCCGGTCAGTTACCGTTTTTTTTTTGGGCAACATCTGCATGTCTCTGAACTCAACACTGAAATTTATGCTGGTGAAGTCGCGGGCAAAAGCTAGTGAGTATATTTTAATAATTATTTGTAGTCGTAGTAAATACGAGTAATAAGAAGGGCATTCGAAGTTCAGTCTTCTTCTATGGTCCCTAAAATCAAGCCCAATAACACTATATTTTGTTCGCGTACTTTGTTTACTCGCGTTCTGCGTTCCCTCTTACAAAAGTGAGCCCGAAAGTCATAGTATGCTTCAGCCTAATAAGTTAGCGAGATCTGTAGCTTAGGTAATAATAATTGTTAGTGTTTGAGTGCGAAAAAGCGTTTAAAACGTCTTCTTGAGCCTTTACCCAAACCAAAACCATTTAAGTCACCATAAGAGGACACATGGAAACTTAGAACTTTTTATATATATGGGGCTTAGCAGCTTAACGAAAAAAATTTTTTTTCAATATTTTCTAAAAAAAAAATATTCATATGGCTATTTTCAAGTGAGCGAGGTAACAATATTGGAAATTCGTGCAAATGTGACGTTTACGCGCAGCGCTACGTTAGTTTGTCGGCACGCAAAAGCTCATCAATCAACGCGCCAGAATCCGTGTTCGGGCCGGTTGGGTACATTTTACATGTTAACAGTATGCCCAATGTCATAAAATCATGCAAGACATATATGTACGCGGATGACATTTGCCTAATGTATTGTGATAAAGACCCCGAAAATATATAAAAAACTATGCAACAAGATCTGGATAATATTGTCAGGTGGGCACACGATAACGGTATAATAATTTTATTAATGTAAGCAAAACAAAATGTATGTTAATATCATCACCGTACAGTCACCAAAAAAATGTAAATATTTTAATTAAAGGCCACACGTATGACTGCCTCCACAGCAGATATACAGATAATTGTACATGTGTGAGCAACTGGAACAGGTGCAATCCTATAAATATCTCGGATTAGTTATAGATTACAAATTCGCATGGAACCTGCATGTTGAACAAATATGTAAAAAATTACGTAGTGTGCTAGGGAAAATATATCACCTGAAGTATATGACAAATAGATGTATACAAAATATGTTATACCATGCACTGGCGGACTCAATTATAGGATACGGGCTGGGTAGTTATGGTCTCACCTTCCCGGTGCACTTAAATAAAATTAAATCTCTGCAAATAAAATTTCTAAAAATACTAGCTGGCTGGAAACTTAAGAAGGCATGTAATAAAGAATACGAGAAACTATTCAAAATATGTAACATAATACCAATTGATAAAAAAGTTAAAATGACAGTAATTGTAGAACAATTTAATAATTCTGAACATAAAAAAGGGCGAATATATAGCTACCCAACCCGGCAATGTAAAAAAAGAAAATATGTTGTACCGAAAATTAAAAACTATTACGGTAAGCGAACAAGAAGCTGGATCGTACTGACAATACACAATGAGTTACCGCCCAATTTGCTTAATGAAGTTGTTTCTAAAAATCATCTTAAGAACATCTTATAAAAGCATTTCTTATCAATGTGCCCATAACGAGTCTTATAAAATCATTTTTATTGCTGCAAATATAGGTGCCAGGAGGTGCTTTTTTTTACGCAGCATAATACTTAAGCCTACCACAGTTTCGGCACAAGTGTGGACTGGTGCCGAGAAAAGCAGTGCGGGAAACTGGATCACTATGGTCAGCTTCTTTCAAATAAATATGTTTGTTACACAAGAGATACGCCAGTGCGTGCTAGGACAGTTTAAGGTCATGCGTTCCTATTTAATTAAAATTACTTTGACATTAGTTTAAGTTTATGTATAAAAAATAAATAAATAAATAAACAATAAAAATAATAATAATAATAATGACAATTTAGCAATAGACGGAGCAATTGATTAAAATTAAATACAACATGAACAAATTAATGTAAAAAACCTTTGTTGCAATGTGTCCACTACGGTATCATACTTATAGCTTCGACGACCTCCGTGGCGGAGTGGCGTACGCACCGGTTTTCGGAGTGTCGCCTGCTCCGAGGTCCAGGGTTTGATTCCCGGACGGGTCAATGTAGAAAAAAAAAGTGTTTATCTACATTTTTTCGGGTTTTCGTTGTTTCTGGTTTCCAAAATACGAATGCTTTAAATAGTTGTTCAGACATTTATAATGGGATTTGTTTGTAATAGCTATACTTAGTAAATAAGATTCTTAAGTCGAGAACTACTGCCGACAAACTGCTTCGCAGTTTGGCAGATGTGAGAAAGATGTAATAAATATAAGTGATTTGGTAATAAATAAAAAAAAAAAAAAAGAATAGCGCCGAGCCATCGCTGCCGCAACACTGTTGTGTAACTGGTCTAAAAATCTAATCCACGTAGTATGAACATACCCTATCGTCAAACTATCAATCAATTAATATAATGTCCTTTATTTGCCGGGACCAACTACGTAAATTCAAGTTATATTGCTTCAGCAGCTTAACAGACATAGAAACACTTTGGAATTCAATATATTATTCAATATGAATATCTGTAGGAATGATCCCACTGATTCAATTTCATTTTTGTTATTGCCGACTTAAAAAATGTTATCGTGGTGTGATATACCGTGGTTATGCATGCTCGTCTCGCTCGACAAAAGGTATAATGTTACGGCTCTGGTAAAAAGGGCTTGCTGCACGTATACCCTTGCAACTATTAGGCTTCTTTTACATTGGTATCAAGTAAAATATTAAGTAACTAATTTATTAGGGTATAAAAAGGGATGTGAAATGTATTATTAACCACATAAAGATACCAAACGAATTCCGTTTATGAGCGGTAGAATTTTAAATATTGTTTTCGTTGGGTATGAGAGAGATTCTCAGTATTTTCTTCAAAATAAGGATACATTAAATATTTCTAGATGATATGATACGCATTAAAACACTGTACCGTGACTGGAAGCTTTATATTTAGTGAAAGCTTCCAGTGAGGTAAGTATTTTAATATGCGTTTTATTTCAGGGTAAAACGCTGCTATTATCAAAATTAAGCTGTTTTTATTTTGTTTTATTTCCAAGTGCTACTCAACAAAAATGTATTATGAAACAACGATTTGTTATGACTATAACTTTACTACGGAGTCACTTAGTAAGTGTTGTTTTGAATAAATATTATTTATAATATCGTCTTAACCTATCAGCAAAAAAAGAGGTTCTTAATTTTAAAATTATGTTTTAGGTGAAACTTTTTACACGTCTGGCGCATTTATTTATCATTTTCTGTCAGTACGTTTAATCGCATCTTACAAAACCCATAGGACAAGATAGTGTGCTTTTATCATATTGAAGCCAAACCAAGCCATCGTCTATTGCAATTTTGCTACATGAAAATGTATCATACAGTTAAAAAATTGTCGGGACAAATAGTAAAGGTACTTCTATAAAACTTATTTGTTTAGGTATATTTACGTTTTAGTCATGACATAAAACGTTTTACAGTAACAATTAGTAACAAGAGTTAAAAACTAGATTGCCGTTATAAAAACGCTTGAAAAGTTCAAAAATATTAGGATGCATTTTTAGAAAGGCATTACAAGTATCCGGCAATTGTTTAAATTCAGCTTACTTTGAAAAGTCCTTTAAATATCTATGGTGAATTCACATTGAAATATCGGTACATTATACATTTTATTTATTTATTTATTGTTTATTGGTACACAAAACGAATTACAATCAATATAAAATTGTACTTAAAACTAGGGGGTTTACATCTGGATTGTAATTTAAAACGAGTGTACTCTAAAATACTAAATAATAAAGGATGTTGAGGTGTCCAAGAGGAATTATCAACACAACTCAGACTAATCTAAGGAAGAAACAGTAACATTACAAGTAAATAACTAGTTTGGCATTTAAATAACGGTGTTATTAACGGCAGTCAGGCTCAAAACAGTGTTTGAGTCTAAATTGTCGGGTTTGGGGTAAAGGATATCCTTAAGGGTTTTAGAGTATACAACAAAATTAGAGGTAAATATATCCAAATCTAAATTATGTTTAGCTAATTCGTTATACTGACGATCCATCCGCACCAGGGGGTTATAATGTGAAATATTGTTTTTATAGATTAATAAGGCAAAATGATTAGTTTAGTTGGACGTACGCGCGCTTTACATAATATTAAACGTTATTTGTGAAAGAAGCTCAGGGGTGTCTAGAATTGAATGAACTATTTTGTAGAGGTAAAGGAAATCAAAGTACTTCCGACGCGTTTCAAGTTTGTAAACGCTAAATCTGGACAGTCTCGTTTCGTAATCATGGCCGGAGCGCCCTATCTGTTGACGGTAACATAACATTCTTAAACATTTTCTCTGAACACGTTCTATTTCATCAACATGGACTTTGTAGTACGGTGACCATACAGGGCTGCCGTACTCTAAAATGCTTCTAACCAGAGTGAAGAATAAAATATAGAGTACTGAATGAGGTTTTTTAAAGCCTCTGGAGGATCTAAAGACAAATCCAAGTAGTTGATTGACTCTCGTTGTGATGCAACGGTAGTGCTCTCGAAATGAGAGCTTGTCATCAAAAATAATGCCCAGGTCCTTAGCAACACCGGTCCTGGCAAGAACTTGGCCATCAATCGTGTAATCCTTGACAATCCTACAGCGCCTGCCAGTGAAGGTTTAGCATTTACTAACGTTGAGGTACATGTGATTTGACTTGCACCAGTCAGAAACAAAATTTAAATTCCTTTGTAAAAGACTGCAGTCGTTAGTGGAAGATATGGTTTTAAATATTTTTAAATCATCAGCGTATAACAAACATTCACAAAACAAGCGTTCCATGAGATCTTCAATGAAGATAACAAATAAAAGAGGCCCCAGATGAGATCCATGCGGTACTCCCGATGTCACCAAAGCCGGAGCCGAGAGGAACCCCTTCAGAGCCACCAATTGACTTCTGTTGCTGAGGTAAGAAGTTATCCAACGGTGCAAGCTGCCATGGATACCATAAGAAGTGAGCTTAGCACAAAGCAGCCCGTGATTGACTTTGTCAAACGCCTTTAAAAAGTCTGTATAGACAGAGTCAACCTGACCACTGGCGGCAAAGCTCCTACAAAGGTAGTTCTTGTACTCTAAAAGGTTGGTGATAGTAGACCTACCTTTTACAAAGCCATGTTGTTTGTGTGAGAGAAAAGGCTTGACGTGGCTGTATAAATGGTAATAGACCAACGATTCGAATAACTTTGCAAAACAGGAAAGAATACTTATAGGTCTGTAGTTTTCGCACCTAGACTTATCTCCACTTTTGAAAATGGGAATTATGTGCGCTGTTTTCCAACGCTTAGGGAAGATTTAGATTATTTAGGTTTTTACTTATTTTTTCATTTAAGGATTTTTTTATAAACTCTGCAGTGCATTGGAGTACAAACTTTTAAATTCCAAACAAACAAAGGGCGATTAGTATAAGGCACATTTATTTTTTCAGTAATTCTCTGTGGTACTTACTTAAACTTAATCATTATCTCAACCAAATGACGTCCATTAATGAAAAAAGTATCCAGAAATATAAGGAATTAAGCATGAACAATTATTATTTTCTTGCACTTGCAATCAGTGAAAATAATGTCATTATTATCACCAGTCCATTTCAGCCCACTGCTGGACATAGTACAGTATTTTTTTACGCGATTCGCATCTCATTCATTCATTACGATACTATTCATAAGTTTTTGATTTTCTCTTTATACCTTATCAGGCCTAGGATTGAAAAATTGAAAACTATATTGCGAAAAACATTTTCAGGTGAAAGCTTGATTTACATTTTTACTTCATAAATGGGCTCTAAATACGATACTGAACGCCTATAAATTTTTTAGAAAGTGGTTAAAATTTCATCCTGTATATTGAAACAAGCGGACAGACATACAGAGAACTAACTGTTACCCGTGACTTCGTACGCGTAGAATTTTGAATTCAAAACTATGTATTAACATTATCTCAAAGAAAAAGTACCTTTTCCCAGGATAAAAGTAGTATATATGTTATTCTAGCTAATAAACTAACACCGTGGCAAAATTTCATTCAAGTCCGTTAAATGAAAACTATGTATTTCCATACAAACTTTCATACCTTTGTTATTTCACCCCTTTAAGGGTAAAGTTTGTACAAACTTTAAAAATCATTTTTATAGATATCTAATCAACAGCATAAAATATAGGTAAATTCCACATTTTTAGCTTTAAAATGACAATACTTCCATACAAAGTTTCAGTCGGTTTTCAACCATTTACAACCCTTTTTTTGGATTAAATGTAGCTTATGTACTTTGTCAGGTTCTAGAGTATTTGTGTTTTAAGTTCAGTAGTTTTGGCGTGAAAGCGTGACAGACAGACAAACAGAGTTACTTTCACATTTATAATAGATTAGTACTTATTAGTACTAATATTAGTAAGGATTGCAGATAATAAGGAAAAAAAAGGAATCTCTAGAGCGTTATAATCATAAACGGTTCATACTCAGACGGAGTAGTGAGCTAAGCGTTAGTTACTAAAAGGAGTTATAAAGCTATTTTTGTTTAATTTTCTCATCAATCATAAAACATGCAGTGTTGTGGATATACCCTTACAAATGTAAGTGATGTTAAGAACGTGATTCGAATGTTGAGATGGGACATACGCCATCGCTCTGTGCGGTGTGAGGCACGAGTGTCCTTTGAGTGGGACATTGAGATTTACTGGAAGAAATTATTATACAAATTTGTCTGAGATTAACAAAGTTCTTATTTCAGGTTAAACATAAAACTTGAAGACCTAAGTACATTTGCAAGGTTTTAGGGCCTGCTTCACAATCGCTGAGTAAAGTTCTAGGTAAGCTATTTCGACTCTATCCGCTCAGTAAACTATTTTTCACAATTCACAATCCCTGAGTAGGGTTAATCACCACTTTATCTGCTCGTTAATTTAATCACCGGATGCACTGCCAAGTAGCCTTTACTTGACAAGTAAATTTAAAAAGATTACCTCAAATACGTCATTTCCAAGTATTCATCAACAAGTTATTTTATTATTTAAATGGACAGTTTTGCAGTCATTGTAAAATAACACAATGTTCGTAATGGTAAATTCAATGCAAACAAAATCACCACACAAAAAGTACCAAACGTCGGCAAATTTGACATTTTTCATTTACTGACTAACTGACGTTGACTCGACATAGACTTTTTGTTGAAACCTCGTTGCGTTCCATTCTTACAGAAACATTGATTTTAGAAAAGGTGAAATAACTCACTTACATTACAGTGTAAACATTTTTTGTACGAATTTATTGTTTTTATTAATTTAATCATAAAAAAAATAATATTGATAATTCTGTGATTACAATACTTTTTATTTTATTTAATCATTGAGACAGCAAACGGCTACAAAATAGTGACTTAAAAAAAAGTTTATAAAGTAACAAAGTTAATAAATTTGCAGCCCACAACTCTATCCTCGTGTTAATTACAGTAATGAACAATTTGTCGCGAGCTGCTTACTAAAATTAATATAGTTAGTACAATAATGGTGAAAACTTAACCAAGCGACATGAAAACAAAAACATCAATAAAAGAAGAAGCAAACAGCATATTGAAAATTAACCTGCTTACTTACTAATGCAGCCGTATGACGATAGCTGCTCAACAATACACTTTTTAAAGTTTTTTAAATTATTTGCAAATAGGTCTATATTACATTCATTGAAGCCTTCATCATACGACTGCATCATTCGGCGAATGGGAGCACGTAGGCCGGCATTAGTGCGGCATGCGCTGGTGGCAAACAGATTACGCGCTCGCACCGCACGCTTAAGAGCATTTCTAGGAACAAGATACTGTATACTAGAAACCAACTCAGTACAGTCAAATTTATTGTTAACTATTTTAAATAAAGTCATGGCTTCAAGATATTTACGTCTTGTTTCTAGCGATGTAATATTGTACTTGCATAGCAATGGGTCACGTGACAAATAGGTTTTATAACATCGATAGTGCATAGAACGTAAAAATTTATTTTGAACCTTTTCAATTGCTTCTTTATATTTTTTATAATAGGGATTCCATATAGGTACCGCATATTCGAGCTGAGAACGTATTAGTGTTTTGTAGAGATATAAGTATGTAGCAGGGCGCCGGAATTCAGTGGATGATCTCATTACAAAACCATACATTTTGAAGGCCTTATTTATTATATTATCTATGTGGATGTTTAAGTGTAATTCACAATCGAGCTGTACACCTAAGTCTCTTATGTCTGATACTGATGTCAAGGCAGTGTTACAAAGATAATAATTGTGATGGAGTATTTGTTTCTTTTTTGTAAAAGTTATCGAGTGGCATTTAGAAATATTTAATTGAAGTTTGTTAGAGTTACAGTAAACGGTCAGTCTATCAAGATCGTCTTGAAACAATTTGCAGTCTTTGATATTACTTATGGTTCTGTATACTTTAAGGTCGTCAGCGTATAAAAGAAATTTTAAATTTAGAATTTATTTTAAAGCCTTTAATATCGTTTATAAAGATTATAAACAGAAGTGGCCCAAGTATCGATCCTTGAGGTACACCAGAGGTAACCGAAACACATTTTGACTGATATCCATTCACAGCGACAGTTTGAGAGCGATTAATAATGTAAGAGACGAACCAGCGCAGTAAATTGCCACGTATTCCATTAAATGCAATTTTGTCAAGAAGGAGCTTGTGGTCCACCTTGTCAAAAGCTTTCTTAAAATCTGTATATACTGCGTCAACTTGAATGCAATCATCCAACTTTTCGAAAAGCATGTTAGTAAATGTCAGTAGATTTGATATTGTAGATCTATTTTTGACAAAACCGTGCTGTTCTTCAATAATGGTTCTATGTAAAATCGGATAAATTTGATTATGCACCAATCGCTCAAAGACCTTTGACAAGGTGGAGAGAATAGAAATAGGGCGATATTGCTCCACATCGTGTTTGGAACCCTTCTTATGCACTGGAGTTATATTAGCATGTTTCCATGCTTTTGGAAAAACGCCCTCAACCATACACTTATTGTAGATTATGTGAAGTGGTATACAGATGCTATCAGCAGTGAGCCTAAAAAAAAGTGCAGGGAGTCCATCAGGACCAGGACCTTTAGAAATATCCAGTTTTTTTAATTCGTTTAATATTTGAGATTTACTGAAATATAGGTTGGATACTAAAACATCATGAACTCCAGTACTTGTGGTAGGAGGAGGTTGCCACTGTGAAAAAGATGAGGAAGGTATTTCGAAAACCGATTGAAAAAATTCAGAGAACAAGCTGCAAATTTCTTCGGGGTCATTGGATTTGCAATTTAGATACTTCATTGTAAGCGGGATATTAGATTTAGTTTTACGATTTGATATATATGTCCAAAAGTGTTTTACGTTTTTAATTATATTGTCTTCCACAGATATCATGTAATTCTGATAGCTTTGCTTACATTTCTTTTTAAACACTTTTCTATATTGGGCGAATTTTTCATAGTCCGTTTGGTTTCCAAATTTATGCCACCTTATCCAAACTTTTCGTTTGTTTTTAAATAACTTAATGAGAGATTTTGGAAACCATACGGGGAACTCCCCTGTACGGGTATTAGCGTATGGGGTGTGTTGCTTTATGATATTGTGTATGGTATGGTAGAAGGTATCAAGACAAGTCTCGGCAGGCAGTGAATTCAGGATTTCCGTCCAGTTCGTATTCCCAATTTGTACGTTAATCATATTTTAATCTGCCTTGTTGAAGTTATATTTATTTGTAGAACGCCTTTTCATAAATCTGTACGTTAGACAATTGTCAATAAGTGCGATAAAGGGTGAGTGATGCGGGTCGAGTAGAAGTAATGGATCTGATGTTGAACGAATTGTTGTTGGGACATTCGATATAAAAAGGTCAAGTATTTTTCCATTTACATTGTATAAACTGTTGTACTGAGATGCATTTAGTATTCCAAAAAAGTTAATCAATAATGAGTGTATGCATGTTGACCCCAAACCAATCAAAGGTAACGGCTGATTGCTGGTGTCAGTGTTGGAGGATGACTGGAGCTCCCAAGAGATTTCCGGAATGTTGTAGTCGCCAATTACGTAAAAACTGTCTACAGAGTAACTATCGAGACAATCTTGTAGTAGTTCGAAGTGCTTTTCATAGACGTGCACATTTGTGCGAGGTGGAATGTACGCTGCACTTATGGTATGTTTCTTTTGTCTATTTACGCTAGGCATTTCAACTAGTATGTGTTCAAGATGGTTTGGTTGTAGAGAGTCGTCTGGCATTGAAATGTTAAAGATAGTTGATCCCAATCCTCGTAACACTGCCACCAGCACTCCCCCACCATCTTGCTTTTTAGTAGCATAATGATCGCGATCGCATCGATACACAACGTAGCGGTCATCGATGAATTCACCATTTTCAATATCTGATATCAACCAGGTTTCAGTAAGTATAATCACATCGTAATTATTTGACAGGATGTTCATATAAAGTGTGTGCAGTTTTGTCCTAATGCCCCTACAATTTTGATAATAGAGACTTAGGTGATTATTTATTACATTAGTGTTATTCATTTTCAAAAGCAATAATTAAATTAAATATATTTTGGTAAGACCTAATCTGTATTATATTGTATAAAAATATATCTGACACCCTTGGACATAGTATCAAGTGTTTTATAATTTTTAGCATTTGATCGGAAACAAAATCAGTATAACAGAATGTGACCCATATGCTAGCCAAGACAGATAATCCATATAAAAAGGAAGTTGAGACGACAATTAGATGTACTGGTAAAATTAAAATTAAAGCGACCAAGACAATACAATGCAATAAACACGAAACAGAAATCATTATAACCGGAAGATACAACAAGTTATTTTTTCTTACTGTCCCTGAGTCTTCTGAGATCGTTTTCTCCTCGTATGGCGAGCACAGGGCTATCGTCCGCTTCGCGAACCAGAACAGTTGAATTCTTGACCCAGACATATTTATATTGCAGTTCCCTGGCAACCTCTCGACATTTGCGAAACAACTGTTTCTTCTGCAACGTAAGATGTTCATTTAAATATATCACCGAAGACGTTCCATGTATACCAAGTTCATCCGATTTAAGGGATTTTGCTTTTCGATACGCTGCAAGTATATTATCTCTCTGTATACGTGTACTGAATTTAACTATAATATTTTTTGGTATGTCGTTCGATTGAGCATGTGGCACTCTATGTATAGATATAATATCTCCTTTTGAGAGGGGAAAACGAACGGCTGCTCCAATGGCCTCAATGATGCTCATCAGGTTCTCGTTACGTCGTTCAGGTACGTTGCAGATTTCAACGTTTACTTGTCTGGCCTGTTGCTCTAGGGAATCAATTCTAGATAGAAGACTAGAAGCCACTGACGACGCCTCGTTAACCGCAGTATGTGCTATTTCATCAACTCGTTTTTTCAGAGCGCTGTGGTCGTCTGATTGAAACTGTATGGAGGTTTGAAGCGCAGTTATCTCTTGATTAATTTTAGATATGTTCTGCTTTAAGGTCACGTGCTCCGTTCGCAATGACTTTATTTCGTTCTGTATATCATTCAATTTGTCCTTAATATCATCTCTAATGGACATCATATTGGAGTTTACATCGTTACGCCATCCATTGAGCGTGTTTAGTAGCTCATTAAATTTATCAGTCGGAACAGTTTCCGTCTGAGAAGTTGAGGGAGACAAGTCGCTTTTATCCAAAACTTCGCAAGACATGTCCATAGACTGTTCCATTGACGGTACCTGATTTAGCCGAACTGGTGTATTTAAATTTGGTCTAACCCGACGAGTTACATTTGTGCATGTAGGGCAAATCCAAGTTGATCGAAATTCCTTGGATAAGGCTTTGAACTGCTCTGCCTTAATATTTAGGCATTCGAAGTGATATTTGACGTTACAAGTACGACAATGCAGAGAAACATCTTTCTTCAAAACCAAATTGCAGGCTCCGCAATTCATAGTAGATAAATGAGTTTTTTTTTATGCAATTGACGTAAGAAAAGTTCGGCAAAAACAACACAGTACAGTCTTAGGCTGTCAATATAATATATAAAAAACCAAATAAAAAAATAATAATAAAAAAAAGCCACAAAAAGAGCAAAATTAGTTCATAGATCCGAACACCGAGTTCTCAGTTCGGTTGATCCCAGTTTGCTGTCAGCCTAGTTGCGCCAACTACCACATACACTAATGAATGAATTTTAAGTTTGTATACTGTTTCCACTGCTGTTTCGCCTCGTTCACTTTGCTCGTTAAAAAGTCCAAAGTTCACTATGCACTGTTCAATTCTTAAAAGTTTTCACGATTACCCTACGCTGATCAGCTTGATTTCCACTTTTAGCACTAATCACTTGACTATAATGCACTGTTTCTATGCTGTTCCGTTCACTATTAATTGTGCTTTAAGGATAATAAAAATTTTAAGATGAAACTTTAACTTTTATCGCACTTTGACTTTTTAAATGACGGAGCACAATGTTATACGTGTTTCTCTTATGCAGCGCGCGACAGGAAACAATACTTTATAGAAACACATCAATTATTCTTACCTTGAAACGAAACGTAACTTGTGAGTAAGTATTAATTATATAATCTTCACTTTAATTTACTGATTGGATGATTGTGAAATGCAAAGAAAGTTAACGAAAGGATTTAACCTCTATGTAATTAACTCGTTGAGTAACTACTTAAGCCTTTACTTAATGATTGTGAAACAGACCCTAAGAAAAGTTGTCCAATTTATAAAATGTGTCTAATATAGAAAAAATCCTGAAAATTCTGTAAAAAAACAGTTAGATTAAGTCGTTAATTATATAATAGAGGTACCTGTAAATAACTGGCGATGTTAAAAACAATAAATAAATCGAGTAAATCAGAATTTGCCACATGGAAATACGAAAGCCTTCACTGTGTGTAGCCGGACACGCTTTAGTCCGGTCTTTTACTATCCCAAGTTATTGCCTGAGTGTTGTGAGGTGATGGCACATACCAGGAAGAAAACCTTACTCATTTAAAAAGTTTATTCTTTTACACTTACGAGATTATCACTCTAAGGCGTCGAAACATTGTTTCTTTGACTGATACGTTTTCAGGGATAATAACACTACCTCTCTTATATGGGTGCCGTAAGAAACGACAAAATAAGTACTCTCAGAAGAAGAAGGAAGCAGCGTCTTATCTCCGCCGTTAGCAAAACTGTGATAAAGAAAGAAAAGAAAGAAAGAAAAAATATTTTTTTTGGCATAAGACAAAACAATTTACACGTATCAATAAAAAAAAATTAAATACATAAAATCACTACATTTAGAATTAAAAGAATAAAAAAATGGCAAAATTGGTTGTGTGATCGCCCACGCTAGCTAAACGTAACGATTACGTTAAATTCCTTCTTTTGGAGAGGCCTGTGTTTAGCCTAGAACTGATCTACGAGTAGGCTTGTGATGATGATGATAGTGCAAAAGTTTGAGTCAACCGATCTCATTACAACCATAAAAATATGTCAGTATTTAAACTTAAAAAAATTATGTCTCAGGCGGGGCTCGAACCCGCATCTCCTTGCATGCCGGGCACGGTGCTTTGCGGCATGCGAGGAGATGCGGGTTCGAGTCTCGAATGAGACATAATTTTTCAAGTTTTAATACTGATATTGTAATTGCAATTAAATTTCTTAAACATCATAATATAAATTATAAAAATATCTGCTCCTTTTGTCTACTAAATTACTTCAGCAAACGAGAGCTGTTTGGTTACACGTTAAAATATTATTATATTTTCAAGTAAACATCAAGTTTAACCTTTGAAGTACGCTCGCGTGAAAGGAAAGCAATATTGGCAAGAAAAATAAAAACACACATAAAATCCCTTCCGCTAAATTACTCCATGGGGAAGAAAAAATGTGAAGACCAGACATTATTCTGTATCGAAATGTATCAAGACTGACCTACGCTTATTGGTACGAGTATGATTGATGGACGTGGCTTAGTAAAAATGGGTTATTGCCCAAAAAGTAGAATATCAGAGTTACAAATGAACTGTTTCCTATCTTACGTAATCAGAAGTGTATATACATTTATACATATATTAGTATACACATAACGAGATACAGATATACAATATTAATTGTTTTGTGCTAAATAATATAGATCACGTTAAATGTCTTGTATACAGGGTGTAAAGTAAATGGTACCTACGAGTATATCAAGCCAAAATAAGCCTATGTTAACATCTATGCATATAAATAGTACAATGAAGTCAGAAATTTATATTTATATGCATTATATGTATTTATTTATCAGTCTGTATATAAAAACAAATTCAGGTTAAGAAAATTAATATTATATTTACAAGTTCATAGAAAATGCAAATTGATTAATTTTAAAAAAGATAGCTGAGTTGTTTCTACCGATTAAAAATTTATATTTATTTAAAAATATACTTAAGTAAAGTTAAATAAATACTAAAAGCAAACATTACAACAAAATCCGTAACACCGTGGTGGTCTAAAGGCCAAGATCTCAATGTCCTGGCCCCTAATTCAGTTAACCAAATCGTATCACAATCGTAATTGAATAGCAGGGGCCTTATTCAGCTATTTCAATTGCAGTTCGATCGTGGTTGAATTGTGCGATTTTGACATTTAGCCCATACTAGAACTGTCAAAAACCTACAATTCAATTACGATTCTGATACGATTTGGTTACGTGAATTAGGAGAGTGGTTTTTGACAGTTCTAGTATGGGCTAAATGTCCAAATCGTCCACTTTAATCATGATCGAACTGCGATTGAAATAGCTGAATAAGGCCCCTGGATTCGATCCAAGAGGCAAAAAGAGCTTCGAATTTTCGAAATTGCTCAGTTTTATGATCACTAACCCGCATTTGGCAAGTGTTGTGTAATTCTTGTACCCATCACTGCTATGGTTACTTGAATTCAATGGTGGAGGCTTGCTCTGCAGTGGAATGATTATAGGCCGTTACTTTTTTACCTTTTTTACTACAAAATCAGTTCTTTATAAACAAATTAGACAATCACTTCCAATATACACTTTAAAAAAATCCACAAACCTAGGAAATAGGTAGAAACTTTGAAATTTCACAAGTAGCAACATTACGTTACGCACTGACCGCATATACAGGGTCGGGGTACAGATGAGCGAAAGCGGATTTATAACAAGCGTACACGTTGTTATAGTATTCAGTGCTTAAGGTTATTTCCCAAAAGCAATATGCATGAGAACAAGTAAGGTCCCATTACCATTACCATACCGTGGTATCGAAAGATGGCGTCAGTTATGATTGCTGGGAACTAAAATGGCTTTTACTGACCAGCGGCCTTACGGCCATTTCCAATAACCTATCTATCTTCAGTTTTGGCATATCGGAGATAGAAAACAACTTCTGTCTTTGTTTCTCTGGACGGCAAAAACAGAGATAGAAACTGTTTCCTATCTCCGATATGCCAAAACTGAAGATAGATAGATAGGTTATTGGAAATGGCCGTTAGACAAGTGGCTTTCTAATATCGTTTACGCTAGACGAATTGATGTCAAATGTAATGACATAAGCTTACGAACGTTCGATTGTTGGTTAATGTCATTTTCATATATTTGTTATCTATTCGTCTGGCGTAAAAGATATTAGAAAGCCATTTGTCTAAAGCCATAGGTACTTGTAACTGTGCTATTCCAAATTAACTAACTTCGATATTCCAAATTATCTTGAATTTTCTAAAAGATATTCATATTTTTTTTTAAATCACTGATTTTACTATCTACGTTAGCGAAATATAATAGCAATATTCTGCACATAATATCGTTTATTTGAAAAGGAATCATAAGTCTCTAGTCAAATATAAAAAAGAAACACTCACTTGTCATAAAAAAAAACAAAACCACCTATTTAATATACGAGTACAACAATATTTCTTTTGGATGAGGATAGTACTGCATACCTAATCATAAAATATCAAACCCCGATAAGATTATATAAATTATTTTTAAAAACATGGTATTGCATGCTGTAGGTGTGCATGTATAATGCAGCTGCCTATCTCAACAAAGAGACTTGGTGTATTCTTTTATATTGCTTCAGACGATCTGTTCAGTTTTAAGCGAAGCTCAGTCTTTACAACACCCACTGCACGCAAGACCACGGCATTTGCTACCATGATATCAATTGATATAATTAATTCTCGACTTATTTTTTACTTTTTCGTAGTGAGGTTACAGTTCTTTAAACTGTTTATTTTATTTATCTTGCGCGGCTGAAGGAGAATCACTAGAAAAATACGGTAAGCAACTTCGTCTCACCATCAGTCCTTCGATTGCAAACTCGCCTCAATTCATGCTTATCATGATTGCCACACTGTGTACACACGCAGTGAACATGATATGTTACGGTCATTGCAGACGGGATATTCCTGAAATGTCTACAAGGACCGATAAAAAGTTTAACTCACTTGACAGTGGTGCGTTATTCTTGTTACTCGAAAAAGTGCTTTACTGTCTCGCATATTTATTGTAAATTCTAAATTGGAATAATTTGCAGTCACATTATTAAAAGGTAAAACCTTTGATTTCTAACCTGTTTCTATTGTCATATCGACACCAGACTGTCGATTCTACTGTAGGTTAGCAAGTTAAGCCTAAGTCTGCCTTGATACAGAGGCGGAGCTGTGCGTGATTATGTATTAAAATTATTATAGATTATGAATGACAAGGAACATTAATTGTTATATTTTTTGGGTACTAAAACGAATTTTACTAAATTTATTCCAGTGTTATTTATTAAGAAGATTCTTAAAATCCTGCTTGATTATCTAGAGGCCCGCAGCTAAAAAGATTTAGAAATATATCCTTCATTTCAATGTACTGTGTTCAAGGAAACGATAGGTTAAGAAATGCTATAGTGTAATATTTAGAAGTAGAGTTTCAGAACTATTGATAGTTTGGATATCGATTGTTGATCTCAAAACTTTTTACTATATCGATAGTGCTATCGATAGTATCGATATTATCGAATCAATCAAAACTATCCATACCATTTACAGTATTATGATGTAATAGAATCAATACTATCGATAGTAGTGTTCCGAAGCAATACATTGGTCTTCAATAGTATCGATACTATCGCTAATATCGATACTATTGATAGGCTATCGATAATATTTATATGACGTCAGCTATAGATAGACTATCGAGCGGCAACTCTATTTAGAAGCGCGTGCGTCTCGATCGGCGCTTTTCAAACGCGTGACTATAGAACAAGCTTAACATGTAAGGACAGAGGATTGATTGGAGCATGCCTTGCGTTCGGCTCACTGAACAATTTTATACCACCTCCTGGTATGATGTTGACTCTGAAACTGTTTGTGACTAGGTTTTCTACTGTTGTTTTATCTAATGACTAAGCATCAAAATGTGATCCTCATACTAATTTTTGTGGACTGTTGTATAAATTTCTTGAAGTGTAATTATACAGGGTGAAATTTTAATCACTTTCCAAAATTTTTATATGCGTTCAGTATCGTATGTAGAGCCTACTTATAAAGTAAAAATGTAAATCAAGTTGTCACCCGAAAATATTTTTCGCGATATTGTTTTAAATTTTTACGGTCCTAGACTTGTTAAGGTATAAAGGGAAAATCAAAAATTTATGAATGGTATCGTAATGAATAAATGAAATGCGCAAAGCGTAAAAAAAATGTTGCTAGGTGACCGTATCAAAAATTTTAGATTTTTGGTGGACATTTTCTAAGTGCTTTATCTTGACATTTTTGTACTGGGCTATACCAAAGGAAAAAATACGTCATTTGTTAATATATTAAAATTTGGAAAGTGGTTAAAATTTCATCCTGTATACTGTCCGCTTTTAATATTAAAATGTTAATTATTAAAATTAAAAAAGTTTAACCTCTTAAGTTTAAAAAAACACCAAAAATTGAAGGGTCGAAATCGTATACTAACTCAAAAACTACAGCCCCTTGAATAAAAATTTCTACTAGGTACCTGAAGGTGGGTCTCAAACCCATAATATCCCACTTACCTGACGACCGCAGTGGTTCCGAGAAGTTACCTCAGGCAGTCTGAAATGGTATTCAAGATACGAGTACCTATTGTATTTTATATGACACTAGCAAACTAATTAATTAAAAAAAAAATAGGCTCAAAGATAAAAAGTTTAAGAACGTGTCTAAGTCGAGTCTATGCCAAACAAACAAAGTAACTATTTATGAACAATTTTTTTCTTCTTTTAGTAGGTACAATGATAGCACTGTAATGATAAAGATTTGATGGAGAGTCATTTGTACAATCAGTTCAGTAAAGCATTTTCCGACATTATAGTGATTCCAGCAAATCCATCCTAATGGGGTTAATGACATCAAAATGGCGCTGGAACTCGCAGTTTTACAAACTTATTCTTCTCTTAGCTCAGAATGGGCGAACTTTGTCATGAATTTTTCGCACATTTTCGTGACACTTCACTGCCACGCTTTGTTTCAATGTTTAAGCCGTTTTGGAGACATCTTTTAAGCATAGTTTAATTGCCTTTCCTGTTAATTTATTTAAAATTTGCATGAAGTAAAACGCTATTACGTTTTAAATACTGTAAGTTACCTAACTGAAGCAGAACTGGAGCTCCATTATCAGTAAAAAAATATATCATGAAAATTATAAGAATTTTCAATGATTATTTTATTAGTATTAATCTATTGGTTAGATTAGAAATGTTTTATAACAATTTGAATATTTTAATAGTTATTTAGTAATTGAAATTGCACTTTAAGATGA
This sequence comes from Anania crocealis, assembly GCA_949315895.1. Classification (NCBI taxonomy): domain Eukaryota; kingdom Metazoa; phylum Arthropoda; class Insecta; order Lepidoptera; family Crambidae; genus Anania; species Anania crocealis. The sequence continues at coordinate 10,147,546 of OX438856.1, forward strand.
ATTGAGTTTGAACTGGTAGCAGCTGTAACATACTTAAATGACAACTATAAATGTAGTATATATGCGTAATCAATTATTCATAAAAAAAATCATAAATCAATTTCGAAAATATTATTTTAATAAAATTCTGCACTTAAATTTCACGAAGCATGGTGGGGAGACTGGAGGCGCTTAGCGTCGTCTGGCTGGTTGGGAAAAAATTTTTTTCTTCTAGTCGCGCTTCCTCTTGAAATTTCGTCACTCTTTTAACGACTCTAGTCCGCTCGCGACCATGATTCGTACAATTAGATCAAAACGTCGGGAAGTTGCAAAACTACCTTTAAATAATTTATTCGGTTTTAGTAAGCCCCGTAAAGTATAATGTTTTTCTTTTTATTTGTTCTAGTTGTTTACCTGGAGCTCTAGTTTATTTGACGCCCAGTTAGTCTAGTGGTTGTTTAAGTTCGATCTCCGGATCGAGCAACAAGTAGTTTCGAATTTTCGAAAATTGCTGGTATGTGATCACCAACCTGCAATTGGCAAGCGTAGTATTTATGCCAGTACCTATCATTGCTGTGGTAACTTGAATTCAATGATGGAGGCATTTTCCCTACATTGGGATGATTATAGGCTGTCACTAGTTTTGTAAAAAATTTTTTTTGTCGGTAAGTACCTCACTTTCCGGTTAAATTCCGTCAGATTTTTGCACTGTAGTACTGATGTGTACGCTCCACCCAGACAATAACATAATCCGTTGCCTATATATGTATTGTGATTTATTAAGAGAACACATTAATTATACGCGCATCGTTACAACAACACCTTTTTTTCATTCGTCTCCGCTCGCCCAACATTGCATGGCGACCCTGCCAGGATACTACAGCACCCTGGCGCCCAATATGGCTAAGAACCCTGTGATGGAAACTCCGTTGCCTAATAGTACTACTACTATTAGTTTTTTAGATTATTCTCTTGAAGTAAGATTATTAAATATTTTTGCGCAAATCATGCAAGCATCAGAACTTAAATATACTGAAGTTACTGATGTAGAATAAGCTTTTAATAACTCATCCTTTCACTTAAGTAGCTTACACACTTGCACGGTAACGGTCTAAGTTATAGTACATAATTAACATTCTCAGACATGTTTTAATACTACGAGGTTCTTGACTTTAAGCTCTTGTTTAAACAGATCCTTCTAAGGACCCATCCACAAGTGTTGCACAATTTTTTTATTAATATGTAATTATCAAATATTATCATCATAACCATGACGACCTCCATGGCGGAGTGGCGTACACACCGTTTCAAGGTGTCGCCTGCCGAGGTGCCAGGTTCGATTACCGGACGAGTAAATGTAGAAAAAAGGTTTTCTAAATTTTCTCTTTCTTAGCTTAGTTTGTATAGTGGTCGAGAGAAAACACTGCGGTCCATCTTTTTCTGCCAGTACTCCTTTGATCCCTTCTTACGATACCCATAGAAAGAAAAGGGGTGGAACTAAGTTATTTTTATGTGCCGGCACCACACGATACAGCAGCACAGTATTTTATCAGATGTATAAATTTTAATTTTGCTGAGTTATACGCGAGCGTATGGACCAATGAGTCATCAATTTATAAACCCGGCTAAATTCAAACGTCTTGAACCTGATGAACAGTTCGACTCTTTATCAATAACAATCCAAATATTTGCCAATCTGAATGCACCTTAATGCGATACGAAGCTCAGCTGCAAAATAAGCTTAACGATGTTTCAGAAGCTCAATTCAAAGTTTAGTGAGACATCGTGTTCACAGAGGAAGATAAAAAACAAAAGTTTTAATCAAGTCATTATACTAAAGCACCATTTAAGTCAACTATCGACAGAATACCGTACGACTCCCAAAATTAAATCGTGCTTCGTTATAAATAATGTGTGTATAAAGTTCAAAGGATATTTACAATGCGTTCAGTTTTTAATAAAGGACTGTTGTAAAAAGTAAAGTAACAGCCTATAATCATCCCACTGCAGGGAAAAGGCCTCCATCATTGAATTCAAGTTACCACAACAATGATGGGTACTGGCTTAATCACCCATCAATCAAATGCGGGTTGGTGATCACAAACCCAAGCAACGTTCGAAAATTCGAAACTTTTTTTGTTGCCCAACCCGGGAATCGAACCTGGGACCCCGAGATCATGGCCCGGTATTTAAACCACTAGACCAACGGGGCGTTAAGGACTGTTGTATTTATATTTAAAGAAAGATTTTACTATGCCAGTAATTTTACTGCACGACTAAACAAAACAACGTTTTTAGGGTTCCGTAGCCGAATGGCAAAAAACTGAACCCTTATAGATTCGTCAAGTCTGTCTGTCTGTCTGTCTGTCCGTCCGTATGTCACAGTCACTTTATTCTGAAAGTATTAGCATTACACAGTTGAAACTTAGTAGATAGGTGTATCCTGTTGACCGCTTTACGATTATTATACAAAAAATAAAAAATAATGATATTTAAGGGAGGCTTCCCTTCCCATATAGAACTAAAACAAAAAAAAGTTTTTTTACTCTAACCTACGCGTATGGGGTATATATGGATAGGTCTTATAAAATGACATAGAGGTTTCTAAAACCATTTTTTCCAAAAGTCTAACGTTTGGAAGATAGACGCTTCCAAAGTGGTGAAATGGGTGTCTAACTTTTAAACTAAGCAAGCGAAATTTTGAGAAAAATACATAATGTAGATCTTAACAAAAACTTACCAAAAAATTGGTTTGAACGAGATCAAACCGGTAGTTAATGACAAATAGGACATTTTTAACAACCGCAAACATAACTTTGTCTTTTATACAAACACTATGAAAAACAAAGTTATTTTTGCAGTCAATTAAATATTGTGGTATTTTGGCTAAGCGGAAGTAAGTGGACCCCTAATTCAGTTAAAGTTGGCACGGAACCCTCAGTGCGCGAGTCCGACTTACATTTTTATAAGTTTATTTTTAAAGTATAGTTTACCGATTGCGATGTTTGGCTTAATTTAATGTAAAAAAAAGAATTTGTTTTACTTTTATTAATCGCTTTTAATTGCCGTTCTATATCAAATCATTATGTAATGTAGAGGTTTAAAAAAACTGTAACTTAGGATAATATTGGTCAAAAGAAAAAGATATTTTAAAATTAAGAAATCAGTATGACAATGGCAATCCTACTTGTAATACGTATATTATTCGTCGATGAGCTAAAGTTTAGTATCGTTTGACGCAAACATAATTATACAATCAGTTTCAGTTTTCCTAAATTAGGTATTGTTTTACTTGTGCAGCTTCAATCAATTCACGGCACTCAGGAGCTAATCTTCAGTCAGTACACAAATCGATACTAATTTAGAGCATGTTAGCAAATCGTTATGTATTGACATTCTGATATTAACGGCCAATAATTGCGAGCTGCGGTCCCTTGGCCATATTCATGTATCATTAGTACATGCTTACACGATGCGGATCAAATAGTATATTACATACGGTCGTTACGGTTGGCACTCCACGGAAGAACCTAATCGGCACCTACATAAAAAGTTTCAGTAAAATGTGTTAATGAGCTGTTCCGAGATCATAATTTGCAATAAGAATCCTAGACTGTAGATAAATGGAGGTTTTAAGAGTGACTCCAAAGCTGTTGTAAGAAGCGACAAAAAGATCATTGTGTGATGTCTGCCTGATTTCGGTCATGGCGACCACTTCAACTCTAGCCACTGATTTGGCGCTCATGCGCACGAATATGGCTTATGTAGCCTATATTAGCGGCGAAACTTGGGATCACGAATTGGGATCACAACTTAAATTACGTTTGGAAGACTACATGTTATTTGATATTTGATTTTAACAAGCTACATGAATATGCTTGTAAGTAACTGTTTTACTTTGTGGACAGACTTACCAAAACCGGACGCGTGAATTGCACTTTCACAGACCGAAGGTCCAGTTTGTTGGTAAAGCAACCTCGACCCACGACGGTATAACTATTAGTCAGGTGCAACTCCTAGTCGGTTACCTTCAGAAGAATACGGCACTAAAATTCAAGGGAAGATACTATAATTATTTTTGTTTTAGACGGTCTCTAAACGGAACGCTTAGAGAAGTTCACTTAAATTTGGGGGTAAATTATAATTTGATTGCATATTAAAATTGTATTGTGATGATTTTCAGTGTCACAATAATCACGACCGTTTTGAAATCATTTCATGTATTTTATCAGTTAAAATCAGTTAAAATCAGTTAAAATCAGTTTTATTTCTGCAAATAGGCCCCTGGAGGCGCTTTTACACGTCCCAATATTTAACCTACCACTGCTTCGGGACAAATGTGGGCTAGTGCCGAGAAGAAGCAGCGCAAGAAACTCGGTCACTATTGTCAGCCTCTTTTTAAATAAACATGTTTACATAAGATATATGCCAGTGCGAGCTGATACAATTTAAAGCCAAACGTTCCTATCATTTATATAATCATCAATAGTGTAATAGCCCTTTTTCATTAAAACAACTTTGATATATGATTTGAATTTATGTACAGGGAGGTCAGCAATTGATAGTGGTAATTTGTTGAAAATACGGATACAATTTCCCATGAACGAATTACCTACTTTTCGCAGTCTGAATCCTGGAACGGCAAGTTTATCTTTATTTCGGGTATTGAAATTGTGTACGTCACTATTTTTGACAAAAAATTCGAGGTTTTTACGGACGTACATAATGTTTTCGAAAATGTATTGAGATGCAACTGTTAGTATGTTGATCTCTTTGAATAGCTCTCTTAGAGAGTCACGGGGTCTAAGGCCGTAAATAGCCCGCACAGCACGTTTTTGCAATATAAAAATAGACTCAATATCTGCCGCTGAGCCCCATAACAAAATACCGTATGACATTATACTGTGAAAGTAGCTAAAATATACTAATCTTGCCGTTCCAACATCAGTCAATTGTCTTATCTTTCGCACAGCATAAGCAGCAGAACTAAGTCTTCCAGACAGAGACCTGATATGAGCACCCCATTGCAGTCGAGAGTCTACAGTTATACCTAAAAAGGTAGAGGAGTCTATTGTGTCTAATGGCTCATCTTTTACAATAACATTTGTGGCGGAAAACCTTACATTAGGCAAAGTAAATTTAACACATTTTGTTTTTCTTGCATTAAGCAAAAGATTATTCGTAGCAAACCAATGCAATAATTTAGAGAGGGTATTGTTAACATCGTCAAATGATAATTCGCCCCTCTTAATTTTAAAAATTATTGAAGTGTCATCTGCAAACAATACCATCTCACAAAGATTATACATATAATATGGAAGGTCGTTAATGTATATTAAAAATAGCAAGGGTCCTAATACTGATCCCTGAGGGACACCCATGATAAGGGCCGACCCTGAAGACTCAGTTCCATCAATGCAAACTTTTTGTGTTCTACCTGTGAGATATGAGTTAATTAAATCTAACGAATCATTCGAAACACCATAATGTCTGAGTTTTTTAATTAACGTTTTATGGTCCACACAATCAAATGCCTTTGACAGGTCACAAAAAACACCTATAGCATCTAACCTACTCTCCCAAGCATCGAATACGTGTTTAAGAAGTGCTACTCCCGCATCAGTGGTATTTCTACCTTTCCTGAATCCATATTGATTGTGATGTAATAATTTATTCAAATTAAAGTGCGATAAAAGTTGACTAAACATAATTTTTTCAAATATTTTACTTAGTACTGGCAAGATAGATATTGGTCGAAAATTAGCGGGATCGCATTTCTCGCCGGATTTAAATAATGGAATAATTTTGCTAAACTTCATTAAAGTTGGAAACTGTCTATCATCAATACATTTGTTGAAAATTATTGCGAGATGAGGGGCTATTGAATTTATAATTGTATTGATAATATGAACGGAAATTCCCCAAAGATCTTCAGTTTTTTTCATATTCAATTCTCTAAAAGTTTTTATAATTAAATCAGGGATTTATCAAAAATAAAAACTCCGAACATGCTGGAATAAATGCTCGACAAACGTGGCGACTGTGCGCTCAGACATCGAGCACATACAAATAGTCAACGGCCAACTATCCGGGCTGACAAATGACGTCCGAATATGAGGGCAGTGGCGGGCAATGATAATGTCACCAGTAACAAATGGGGGGCTGCAGCGAATAGCGGGGCCTCGTGATTTGAGGATTACGATATATTATTACCCTACGACACTATCGCGCGACTGATGACACGGCCGGCATGGCGTGTGGGCCTGAATAGCTCGGATTTAGTAGGCACTAGATTTTACGAGTGGAGAACACGCGATATGTACAACATGTACTGTGCTCTTGGACTAAATGCAGGAGGACAGTGTTTGACATAATTAAGTTAGTATGTATATTATGCTATTACCAAAATGTGCGTGGACTGCGTACAAAAACCTCCGTATTTCATAAAAATGTATCGCAGTGTAAATACTCGTATGATATAATTGCATTGACTGAGACTTTTCTGACAAGCTCTGTGTCTGATGGTGAACTCTTTCCTGCCGAGTATGTTGTAGTCCGCCATGATCGGTCTGGCGATGTCGGCTGGGGAGGGGTCTTGCTAGCGGCGCGAGAATGCTATTCTCTAAGAATTATTAAAATATAGATGGTCTTACACCTGACATTGAACTAATTATTGCTACTGTAACCCACAAAAGTGTAAATTTTTTATGTTGTGTAGTATATTTACCACCTAGTTACAACGACGAGCAATATTTAAAAGTTTTAAAATGTATTGAAAACGCAGTTTGTTCATATCCTGATGTGAATGTTTTGATTTTTGGTGATTTTAACCTAAATTCATGCAGTGCCTTTGTTAGAGAACAATTTGACCTGTTTAGTAATTTCTGTGGTCTCGGGCAGTATAACACTGTACTAAATAACAAAGGTGGTAAATTGGATCTCATATTGAGTGACGTTGATTCTGGTTAGATAACGGTGCTATTTAATGAATATCCTTTTGTAAATATCGAAAATATCATCATGCACTTGACTTGACAGTGTCTGCCGTACTGCAGGGTGCCACTGCCCTCACGCTCAAATCATGCTGGTAATTCCGAGGCATCTACGAATTGGAACTGGCGGAAAGCAGATTATGAGTCTCTTTATGCTGCTTTGACTAAGGTGGACTGGAGCGATCTTTTCGAAATAGGCGATGTTAACTTAGCTGTGGAGACATTTTATTCAAAATTATACAACTGCATTCAATTTTATGTACCCCTGATGGTACTAAAATCAGACACAAAGTACAAATACCCAAAATGGTATACCAAAGAAATTATTGCTACCCTAAAATATAAGTATTTTCACCTTAAAAAACTATAAATCAGAATTCAAGGAATTTAATAAAGAATTGTACAAATATAATAGATCTCACGCAAAGAAGTTAATTGATTACGCATATCAGCAGCATTTACTTTCTATTCAAAATAATATCATTAACGAACCAGCCAAATTTTGGGAATATGTAAAAGATAAGAAAAAAAATAGAAGTCGAATAGACTCATATATATATATAGCAATACTGAAGTTACGGGACAAGCCGCCGGTATAAGAGAAGTCTTCGCCTTCTCTATTCGAGAAATTGACATATCGGATTTAAAAGCTGCAACGAGACGCCTTAAGCCAAGCACTTCTGGTGGGCCGGATGGCATTCCCGTGTTTCTGAGTAAGGACTGTATACCGATCCTTGCGGAGCCGCTATTACACTTATTCAACCTTTGTGTAAAGAATGCGACGTATCCGACGCGTTGGAAGATGTCACGAGTTACGCCGGTTCCCAAAGGTAAATCCGAAAATGACGTTTCCACATACAGACCGATAGCGGTGCTTTCTGTGTTCGCTAAAATGTTTGAAGTTATTCTGACTCGTCGAATTAGTCTGCAACTTGATGGTTTATTGCACCATAGTCAGCATGGCTTTTGCAAGGCTAGATCGACGACTACAAATCTAGTATCATTAGCTGACTATGTGTGTGCTGAATTTGATATTGGGTGGCAAGTCGATGCTGCCTATTTTGATTTTAGAAAAGCATTCGATCTGGTCTACAACGACGTTCTACTGAAGAAACTAGCTATGGTAGGTTTCACTCCCAAGCTCTTGCGGCTTATTAGTAGTTATCTAAGGGATAGGCGTCAGTACGTAAAGTTGGAAGGCTATGAGTCTGAACCCTTTTATACGAGGTCAGATGTGAGTCAAGGCAGTACCTTAGGACCAACTCTCTTTCTTATCATGATTAATGACCTACCCGAGACTGTAAAAAACGCTCAGTGCCTTCTATTTGCAGATGACCTCAAATTGTATTTGGGAATAAGAAATGAAGTTGATACAGTTTCTTTACAATCTGACATCAACGCAGTATTGGAGTGGAGTGAAAACAATTCCCTTCCATTTAATACAGCTAAATGTAAGGTAATAACTTTTTCTCGTAAACGCCATCCATTGCAGGTAGTTTACACGATACTCGACGCTCCTTTAGAGAGAGTTAATCATATTCGTGATCTTGGGCTGACATTGGATACAAAATTTGACTTTCATTTACACATGACTGAAATTTGCAAATTCGTGAGTAAGACTCTAGGTTTTATAATAAGAACTACTTCACAATTTAATAATCTGAGAGTGGCTAAGGTAATATTTTATTCGTATGTTCGAAGTAAACTTGAGTATAGAGCTATTGTTTGGGACCCCTATGAAACGAAATACACACTTATGATTGAAAGAATACAACGAAAGTTTGCACGATTTTTTCGGTCCCATCCTTTTTATTATTTATACTGCTGACTTGCCACATGTTATTATACATACTAAACATCATCTTTATGCAGATGATCTTCAGATACATATTTCTTTCAAGCCCTCGGAAACAAGTGAAACAGTTAATAAAGTCAATCAAGATCTTCAGAGTATATCTATATGGTCTGAAGAAAACGGCTTGGTATTGAATCCGCTTAAAACTAAAATACTTTTATTAGGTTCCAAGAATCAAATTAATAAGATTAACAAAAGTGCGCTAGATATTAGAATGAACAATATCAATATTGAACATGTAGATGAGGTGAAAAATCTTGGAATCTGGATGGATTGCAAATTAAGGTTTGAAAAACATATAAATATTGTTGTTAAGCAGTGCTAATACAGATTAAGGGTTTTATATCAGGTGCGACAGTACTTAAGCGCAGAAATGAGAATTTACCTTTGCGAATCACTTATACTGTCCAAGTTGAACTATGCGGACTCTGTGGTTGGCTTAAGTCTATTAGCTCGCACTAAAAGGGTGATACAACGTCTTCAAAATTCCTGCATTCGATTTTGCTTTCCCATACCTCCTAGATCTCATATTACTCCGTATTTAAACAGCAACAATTGGATGAACATGGAAACTCGACGCCAACTACATTTTGCTATTTTGCTTTTTGGTGTCATAAAAAGAAAGAGTCCACCATATTTATTTAAAAAACTTAAGTTTACTCAACGCCAATCAAGAATTAATGACATTCTAATCTGTCCTACGTTCAATAGTGCAGCGTTTCGTGGTAGTTTCAGATATTCGGCATCGAAGTGTTGGAATAACATCCCCCCACCTATCAGGAGTAGTATCAGTATTGCAGCTTTTAAAATTAAATACAAAAGACATTTAATCAGTGTTCAAAAGGCCGTTTGACTATTTTCAGTTACATTCAAAAACTGCTTAAATAAAAAGTCTAAATTAAGAAAGCCAGGTGTATATGTATGTTATATTTTTTATTCATGTTTTTAATAATTACTACCTTATTTTCAATTATTTTCTCAATGTTTTAGTTTAGTTATTATATCTTATGATGCCCGCAGAAAACCAGCGTTGTGGCACTCTTTGCCTCGACATATGCTGAGCGGGGACCTATTTGGTACAGCCTTAATTAAGTTTTTTATTTCATTAGTATTTTCAATGTAATTTTTATTGTACCAAATAAACGTTTATCTTATCTTATCTTATCTTAAACACTTGAGTGTAGAAGAAGACTTTTGTTAGTGGTGCATTACCTACATGCATTGCATCAAAAAGTTGACAGTCCAGTACTGCTGCAAAAATTGGGTCTGCTTGTTCCCTCGCGTATGCCTCGGGATGCCTCGGGCGCGGTCGCCCCCCGGCGCAGGCCACGCTTGCTGCGCAGACCTGTCACGCGCACGCAACACGCTGCACATGCACCTACGATTTGTGCCTTGCGTCTGATCGGAGACATACTCACTCGGTGTGATGATTTAGACTTGTTTGCTGATAGTTTGGACATTATTTGTAGAAGATTTTATAAATTACTGTTTGTTTAATTGACTTATATGTGTTATAATTATAAATTGTGTTGACTGACATTTGACGACCTCCGTGGCGGAGTGGCGTACACACCGGTTTTCAAGGTGTCACCTGCTCCGAGGTCCCGGGTTCGATTCCCGGACGGGTCAATGTGGAAAAAAAGTGTTTTTCTACATTTTCTCGGGTCTGGGTGTTTGTGGTACCTTCGTTGTTTCTGGTGGTATCTTCGTTGTTTCTGGTTTCCAAAATACGAATGCTTTCAATAGTTATTCAAATTGGGATCAGAACAATGTATGTGATGTTGTCCACATTTATTTATTATTATTTATTTATTTATTTATTTATTTATTTGTAACTTAAGAAGGTAAATTATTTATTTTCGACATTATATAAATTGACATTATCTTGTACTCGTATTCGACGACTGATGTATCATATTCAGGACACTAATTATCCTATCATTATTAATTTACTGTAATTCTAATGTTTCTCTTTAGACTACTTTTTTTTGACTTGCTTGTGAGTTCTCTCTGTAGAAAATGAATAAATGAATATTAAACATTTGCGGAATTTTTTGTCCGATTATGTAGATTTTAATGTGTGTAAGAGATGACAGAAAAAAGATGTAAGGTGAAACTTGGGAAGGGTGGGTCACACTATATATATATATATCTGTTGGATAATTTAGTGAGTATGAACAGATGACACGGTCTGTTTTAGTGATTATTTTGTTTATTTTAATGGGATCACTGAGTTGACTATGTAGAGTGTTTAATTACCATAGATTAAACGACGTTGTCAATGTCACTGTCATAATTGTTTCTGTCATTTGAGCGTCTGACGTTGTCCTGGCATTGTCATAGCTGTATCTGTCAGTTGAGCGTTCGGTCGAGAACTTCAATTGCTCTCAAGACGTCGCCTGCGCTGGACGTGCGCACTGATCGATCCAAATACAGCATGGCGGACACCAAGAACACTCTTATTCGAATCTGTTTGAATCAGCGACATATCAATTCATTGATACATAGCAGTATGTACCTTGGTGCAAGGTCAAATCATTTATTTAGTTTATTCAAACGCTGTCTAAACCTATCCATGTGTAAACTAAACAAACACGTTTGTTCACTTAAAACTAAACAAGCATTACCTCAAAACGACAAACAAGCGAAATCACTTGACGTACGCATCAAGGTACTTGATCAAACAATTTGTACAAGCCGCAGAATCGGCTTTGATTCGAGCCTTTTGCCCGTCTCGAAATTCTGCATACGAGTAACTGATGGACTGAATTTGCTTTATACAAATGTTGAACTTGAATAAGTAAAACTTCAATCATATAAGTAAAAAAAGTAAAGTAACAGCCTATAATACTCCCACTGCAGGGAAAAGGCCTCCATCATTGAATTCAAGTTACCACAGCAATGATGGGTACTGGCTTAATCACCACGCTTGCCAAATGCGGGTTGGTGATCACAAACTCGAGCAACGTTCGAAAATTAGAAACTTTTTTTTGTTGCCTGACCCGGGAATCGAATCTGGGACCCCGAGATCATGGCCCGGTATTTAAACCACTAGACCAACGGTGAAAATTCAATCATAAGCAGTAAAAATATAATCATGAAGCAGTTAAAAATAGTGTTTAAAAGACTGAAATACTTATTTCAAGATGTAATAACCGATAAATAAAAAAACAAATCTTTTACGAATGTAATATTATTATGTGTAAAATCTTAAGTTTTAGTAGCATTTATAACGTAGCAGAATATCTGGGGTACCCTTGAAGAGGAATACCCTCAGAAACCTAGGTTCTGCTACGCTACAAAAGAAAATTTAGAAAGAGGGAAGTTAATGGGAACCTACCTCCCTATAATTATTCCCTAAAAAAGAAATAAAACAAGAGATAAGATTATATACAGTATATATATTAAAAAAAACTAAAATTTAAGAAATAAAAATACGTAACTTAACTTTTGTTTTAGGAGTCCCAAAAAAACAATGATCAACGTGGAGATGGCCTGGCGGTCGACCACGCTAGGATCTGCGTAGTGGAGGGGAGGTGGCCCGGCAGTCTCCCTGACCAAGCCGGGGTTCAGTTGCTCAGGATGGAGTTGGCCCGGCAGTCTACGTGACCGCCAGGATCCAGCAGCACTATATTGAGAAGCCCCGGCGGTCTACGTGACCGTACAAGGGTCCAGAAGTGTCGAATAGATTTGCGAGCTCACTTTTATGGATTTTCCTAATTCTAGAATAATAATAGTCAAAGTCAAGAATAGAAGAAGAAGTGATCATTCCTTGACACAAAACGTCTACTTATATCAAAACTGATGGAACCACCATTAATTTTTTAAAATATTTCAAAATTATAACTATATTTACACAAGCAGCTATAAAAATTAAATAAAGAAGGTAAGTTTAATATAAAATTTGCCAAAATACAATATCTCCTAACCGAAATTTAGATAAATTTACAATATAAAAAAAAATATATAACGTTTGACAAGGTGGTTGCCAGCGGTAACGATGTCTGTTAAAATAACAAGAAAATTTTAATATTAGTGTCAAAATTAGTACAAATAAAATTACAAGAAATTATAAGCTAAAGTAGAAAAATTTATGATGAAATGAACAAGCAATGAAAGGTTAGGTATTTACATATGTCAAAAGGTATCTACATACCACACGTTGTAAGCAGTAAACAGCTTATACAACAATATCTGATTCTTCCAGAAATATGTCAAGTTTAAGTGATAAAAGTGTAACGACTATTTCACGCCTCCTCTTCATGTGTGTTGTTTAAAAACATCACTGACTTGTAAAGTCCAAAGTCGGTTGAACAGATCTGAGTCTGACTGAGTTGGGATCTTGGCCTTAGTCAGGATTTACCTGTCAAAAATCAGTGTTGTCCTGAGCTTCGATGTTGACCATGACAAATGTTAAACGAGAGCTATGTTGATGCTTTATGATACCAGATTTAAATGTGTTGAATAATGTTTTATGTTACTGCAAATATGATCTAATAAGTATATTATGTAATTACCTATGTATTATTACATTTTTTTCGTTGAAGTCTTTGCTTGGTAGAACGAGATTGATATTTTTTAAGCTCGCCTAAAGCCAGTATGGCTAAGATGCGACACCACGATAAATTTGTCGCACGACATGATAAAATTTGTCTACTTGTGTTATTTTATCATTTTCCCTAACATGGCAACCACCCGCGATAAAAATTCTTCGCTCGACAAACGTTTATCTACACGACAAACGAATGTAGCCATATTACATAATTATATAGTTTTTCGGTGTGGAAACATTGGTTAATATTATAATCATTCGTTCAATTTTACGTCAGACTTGGCTAAAACACTTCTTGCCAGAGACGTCATCTGCGTTGACACATCTTTGGGTGACAGTCACTGTCAGACAGTGACACCTGGCAAACAGCATTCGCGGCATATTTTTCGGTTTGAACTTTGATTGAAGTGTGAAAAGTTTTAAAATTTGAAATGGCCTCAAAGATGTGAGTAAAACTAGTAATAAACTGAAATAAATTCTTATCATGGAAAGTACTAATGGTTTTTAGGTTCTTTTAGAAAACTTAGAGGCAATAAGGCACAGATCCAGTATCTGTGCCAATACATGGCTGGAAGACCTCCATTTTTTGGTTCCAAGTCCTCTTTCAGCCTATCTATCAAATAAAAATCCATGGGCTTGGATATACGCCACAGAGCCTGGAACTCCATATCCGGAAGGTCATACGGGTTGCACACGTCGCGGATACGCTTGCGCTGAATTTTACGCGCCTCCCGTTCTTCATAAGTGGTCAAAATGTAATTAAAATGTGGCACGGCAATTTTTTATAAAGGGTTTATGCCTTGTCGTGAGCTATAAGCGACCACGATAATTTGTCATGCGCAAGTGTCAAAAATCGATTAAAATAGACAAATATAAGAGGCTCATGTTAGAGTTTGTAGACAATTTTATCGTTTATCGTATTTTGACAGTTAGAGATGACATAAATAGTCTGCCATGTTAGCAGCGATAGACAAACGATATAACGCTGTCAAAATGCGATATAAGGCCGCGATAAAATTATGTCATGGGTCGCATCTTAGCCCTACTGGACGTGTTATTAATAATTAACTGATATTAACTTTTCTGGTCACTTTTACAAGACTTATTTTATATTACATTAATGAGCAAAAACATTTTGGTGATAAATATTTAAATAAAACAAATGCAATGTTACGTAATACAATGCTTTATTTGATACCGAATTAAAAAAAATTGCGAGTAGTTTTAAGTGAAATTAAAGTTAAAGTATTAAATTGCGATACAGTAATGAGGTGCCCTTCGGTTCGCCTAAAATTTGAAGTCCTAATTTCATTTGGCCGAACTGGATTGGCCTAAACTTATAACGTATAATTATTATCTAGCCTAACAGTTGTTTTCGCACTATCATAGTTGAGTCTAAAAATTTCAAAATCTAATTTTAATATGTCTAATATCTAATGCACTGAAATATATTCGCATCTTTCTTTTGGCATAACGCTAAGTAATGAAAGCCAAATTTTTTTTTTTAAAACAGAAAAAGTTAAAAAAACGAATCGCTCACAAAGCAACCCCAAGCAGTCTTGTCTGCCCTACCCCTAGAGTGTAATTTATAAGCGCGTAGGCGCGGAGGGGCGAGGCGGCCCGCGGGCTGAGGAGCATGAGGCTGTAAGCGAGGCGCTGCGGCTGAGGCTGGCCGGCTGGGCCGGCCAGAAAGCCGAAGCTGCAGTGCTGAGTGTAAGCCATCTGCGACGATTAGCACGCGTGGGACCGCCAGAGCCCCGCAGCACCGAAGCTGACACGGAAGTCTGATTGTTTGGATGCATACATGATTGCTTGTTTGCATGCATGTTTGCTTGATTGCATGCACGCCTGCTTGCTTGCATGCTTGCTTGCATGCTTGCTTGCTTGCATGCACGCTTGCTTGCTTGCATGCTTGCTTGCTTGCTTGCCTGCATGCATGCTTACTAGCTTGCTTGCATGCATGCATGCTTACTTCTTTAAAGTATTCGTAATGTTTTAACTTTTTGCGAATAAAAATTTGGAACTGTAAATGGTAGGTATTAGGATATATTCGGCTAAATGTCGCATTTGGCAAATTATAATACGGCGATATACAGTGAGGCGTAGTAAATATAGTCTAAGCATGTTTAGGTAGAGTGAAAATGTGCGATAAAATTCTAGGCTTAAAGTTTGTGTGCCAGTGACAATTAGGAGTACAAATAATTCGGCAATCCGATATATACCCACAGTAATGGGCTCTCTCTTATGTCATCTACGAGTAATAGGGTGCCCTTCGGTTAGCCTAAAATTTAAAGTCTTTATTTCATTTGGCCGAACTGTATTGGCCTAAACTTATAACGTAAAACTCTGACGGTCCCACGCGTATGTTTGTGTCAATGACAATTAGGACTACAAACAACTCGGCATTCCGATATATACCCCATCTAATACCATTAAAACCATAGACATAGTATATACTAGGTCTATGATTAAAACACTTTCAGCACATAATCACCTTGCTAAGCTTTAAAACGAAATTATTTGAACATCAAGCTGGTATATTAGAAAAATTGAATACAAAACGCGCTGAAATAAACTTTTGAAAAGAAACAAATTTGGTAGCTGTTGTTTTCAAAGTTCCGCGAACTAGCAAAACTGTTAGACCTCGGGCTAAATATTATTGAGGCTGACGATTTGGGTTTTGCGTTGCATTTACCAGTGATATGATATTTTCGAACCAGTGATCGTCGCACCCACTGCAAGCCATTGCTGGACCAGTACCAAGAATTGAAATAGATGAAGTGAAACTCGCAGTGGCGCAAATGAAAAACCATCAGTCATCTGGAAGAGACTAGGATGCACAGGTTTAAAATGGCTTGTGAGGCTGTTCAACGCCATTTTGACTTCATACACTATACCAGAGGCGTGGCGCCAAAGTTACTTGGTACCTTTTTATAATTTAAACAAAGGGGATGTCAGCGTCTCTGGCAACTATAGAGGAATTAAGTTGACGTCACACACCCTCAAAATCTGAGAGAGAATACTTAATAATCGCCTTTTCAAACACGTTGTCATATCTGAAAACCAATATGGCTTCACACCGTCCAAATCCACCACTGACGCTATCCAGGCCACCCGAATTATCATGGAGAAACATCGGGCAAACCGCGGAGATCTACACCTAGTCTTTATTGATTTAGAGAAAGCGTTTCATCGAGTGCCTCGGAAACTGGTGTGGCAGGCCATGAGAGCTCAAGGTATACCAGAATGCTATATCACCCTAGTACAGGACATGTACTGCAGAAGTTGCACAAGTGTGAGGAGCCTGGCCGGGCTAAGCAAAAGCTTCGAAGTTAAAGTAAGTGTCCATAGAAATAACATGTTTTAAATTGTATTTTTTTTTTCGTGTGGCGCCGACCCATTTAAATAAAACACACAATACTTTTTTTCTTATGGGTGTTATAAAAGTTAACTATAAGAATTAGAAAAGTGCCAGTAAAAGACGAGCAGCAGCATTTTCTCTTTACCACTGGTCAAACAATGATCGCCAACCTGCTTTTCAAATCAAGGTCATCATGGTAAAAATGTCCTTTTGAAGTGGTAAATTTACAGTAGTAAACTGATGAAGGTTTGCAATGATTATAAAAAAAGGTAATCATTGCATGCTGAACTCCATGTACATAAATTTAAATCATAATATATCAAAGTTATTTTAATAAAAAAGGGCTATTATACTATTAATGATAGGAACGTGTGGCTTTTAATTATCTTAGCCCGCACTGGCATATAATGTTATGTAAACATATTTTATTTATTTAAAAAGAGGCTGACAAAAGTGACCGAGTTCTAGTGCTGCTTATTTTCGGCACTAGCCCACATTTGTCCCGAAATCTGTTTCGGAGGTAGGTTTAAATATTGGCACATGTAAAAGCGCCTTAAAGGCCTAATTACAGAAGTAAACTAATTTTACTGTATTTTATTTTTTATCCAGCAATTTCAAGTTGGTGCACTAAGACAGTTGATGTTTTTTTTTTGGCTTCCACTAAAATAATTAGTGACCTTTTTCATGATTTTCGTCTGTTCAATGTTGTAAAAGATTTTGTTTTTATTTTACAGGCTGCTCTAAAAATTTGAAACTCTATGTACCTCTTGTGATATAATTTTTGTCTCCAAATAAAAGTAGTAATGAAAGACGTCCAATGAATTGGTTATTGTTTAGAGAGATAAGCATTATGTTTTTTACATTGTATTTAAAAGTTTAAATAATGATATTAATATTGAAATTAAGTTGCTAAAAATATCATAAAGTATTTAAATTTATAGCTGTTTCATCTTAACTGACTATTAAACATCTCAAAAGATGTATCTTTCGGATGTTACGAGAAACTTCTAACATTTGATGAAACTACGCTGACTTACAGCGATAAGAATTATGCTTGAAAAATTGACGCCTGTGACGTAGTGTCTCAGCGCCGCGCCCGGTATGCATGGAGATGCGGGTTTAAGTCCCGCCTGTGACATAATTTTTCAAGATTAAATAACGACATTAAAAATGCAATTAAGTTGCTAAAATTTTATATAAAGTATTTTTTTATTGTTTAGAAAAAAAATCTGACGTTCGTTTTAAATTGAAGGACATTATCGTAAAAGAACTGTTATGTAAAGAAGGCATTTTTTCAAAATCATTGGAATTCAGTCTGAGTGAGGCGGTTCCGATATCGTTTGTCAGGCTCACACTCTGAGGAGGGTGTCAAGTCATCTGAATGATATATGCCTCTTTAGACTGGAGGACAAAAAATCACGTCTTGTCGTCTAGTGCAGGTTTCATAAAGTTATAAGATTGAAACTTATTTTATTTAAAACATAAAGCAATGTGTCTGAACATGGCGTTCAAACTTAACTCGTTTCCTAATTTTACTACAGTTATAAATAAGAAAGTTTTTAGTGTTCGTTACTCAATCAGGCCAGAACGGCTCAACGAATTGGAGTAAAATATTGTAAGAAAAAGAAAAAAGGTTAGAATTGAACATAGGTTACTTTTTATCTAAAAAAAATTAAAATTCTTTTGGAATAGTTTTAAATTTAAACTCCACTCGTACGACGTTTGTGATTTTGGTCAAAACTTATTTAAAAAAAGAGTGAAAATCGTTGCCATTTCTTAAATTTTTGGATTTCTGAATAAACTGCTTCACCGATTCGAGAAATTGTTTATGAGGCCTCTTGGAAAGTTTCAAACAAACAAGGCAACTTAGTGTATTCAGGTAACATGCCTTAGGAAGACAATAATCTCCTCTTTTTTAAGTCCATTAAACTGCAGTTACTAGTAATGGCCTATAATCATCTCAATGCAGGGCAAAGGCCTCTATCCTTGTACTCAAGTTATCACACTAGTGACGGGAGGCATGATCACCGAGCTTGCCAGATGCGGGTCGTTGATCACAATCCCGAGCAATGTTCAAACATTCAAAACTCTTTGTCCCGACCCGAGATTCGAACCCAGGACGGGATCTTGGCCCGTTACTCATACGACTAGATCAAGTAAGCGTTAACTAACGCTGAACACAAACTAAAAATATCCAACAAATAAAATAAACTAAACAAAATTCTAAATTTTTATCCTCTTTCTAAACATGAGTGTAAAGGTAAAGTCCGAGATTGGCTATTGTCTCTAGATTATGATAGTACAGAAAATATCTTGATTTAATTTGCAAAATAACTTTGTTATTATCACTTACTGTATGTCGTACAAAAATGAAATAAAATAAATATGCACATTAATATCTGATAAACTTTATAGGCAATATATAATGTGTATGTATATGTATGTGTATGTCTGTTTATGTGTATGTCTATGTATTTACATATACATGCCTATACTATATCAATATAATACTTTTTCCGTTAAAATAACTAATTTTATATAACTTAGAAGAAAATTTTATTTTGTATGTTGAAGAATAACAGATAAAAATTATTGTCATATTTCTGGGAGAGGGGACTGATTCCTAAGATACAGATAAGTCTTGTTTGGGAATCAGAGTCATTAATTTAAATTGTAACTTTGTTATCAATAAAGATATTTGAATTTTAATTTGAAATTTGAATTTGAAAAAAAAGTGCATGTTAAGTCTAAATATGACCATACAAAAGGTTGGTATGAGTCACGTGGCCATTCCTGGGTCGTTTATCAAGCTCACAGACCGCGGAAATTCTGAAGAGGGTTTCAAGTCATCTCACTGCCTTCGTGTGATGGAATGATATATTGCAATCTTCCTATGGACAAAGGTAGCAAAAAGTATGTATCAATGCAAAGTTTTACTACATAAACCTTACAAGATTATCAAACATCTATTGTTTGTTAGTCAATCGCACCTAAATTTCTGTTCAGATCTTAATGAAATTTCCATCGATATACAGGCTGTTCGGAAGAACGTTGAACATACAAAAATGGGGGGCAGGTGAGGTGGTCTGTTAACTGACTAGCCTAAAAGATTTTAGCTAGATCTCAAGTTTTTTTTTCTGTTATTTTCGCTTTTGTACCTATTAACCCGTTTGAAATCAAAGGTACAAAAGCGAAAAATTTCAGAAATTTAAAATAATATTAATTAAAAAAACTTTAGCCCTAGGTAAAATGTTTGGACTAGTTAGTTTACAGACCATCCTCACCTGCTCCCCATTTTCGTATATTCAACGTTCTTCCGAACAGCCTGTATAGTAAAACTGGATACACAATCATCAATCAATCATCACACAATCATCAAAAAACAATAATAACATCTAAAACTGTCCTCATTTGAATGTTTGACGACAACTTTATAAACCGGACAAATCATATCGGCATGCGATAGTATGGATATATATTACATGTTGAAACTTTTTGATTGATACAGGTTTTACTAAAAAGGGTTCACTTAGTTGGGACACTTTTTTAATAAAATTAATAGACTCAGGCGTTACTTTGTGGAAATCCATAATCACTTTTTTGATGCTGATTGTGGATCTAGTATTTTATATTACAATGGAAATTTGTCGCGGAGATAGATAACAGACGATTTCTGTGGTATTGTTTCAAATTCAAAAATCTCAACCAAACGAGGACGTGAATAACAACTAATATCCCTATTGTTTATTAGTTAGTTAGATTAGTTGTATAGATAAACGTTTGTGGGTAATAACGCGATCATACATAGCAAGAAAGAGAAAAAAATACCTTGTTAAATTCTTATAAATATAGGATGAAATTTTAACCACCTTCCAAATTTTAATACAATAATCGAGACAAAAAACAAATGAAGTAGTTATTCTTTTGGTATAGCCCAGTACAAAAATGACACTTCGAAAATGTCCTACAAAATCTAAAACTTTTGATACGACACAACACTTTTTTTACGCGATTCGCATCTCATTCACTAACTATAAGTACTATTCATAAGTTGTTGATTTTCCCTTTGCACCTTCACCACTTGGACCGTAAAAATTGAAAATTATGTTGCGAAAAACATTTTCGGGTGACAATTTGACTTACATTTTTAACTTCATAAATGGGCGCTAAATACGATACTTAACGCCTATAAACACTTCGGAAGGAGATGAAAAAATGAAAAATTCCCTGTATTTCAATTAGGCCTTAATTTTTAAGGTTTCGTACTTCTAAAGGAAAAAAACACTTGTAGGATCACTTTTCGTTGGTTCGTCCGTCCAGCCGTCCGTCGGTTTGTCTGTATATCAAGAGCGTTTAACATGAATAAGATACGGCCGTTAATGACGCAATGACGTATATTTCGACACCTCGAAGCTCGAAGTAATCAAATTCTATGGGCTATTTGCCGTTGACCTTAATACTAAGAAATTTGGCAAGTACTTTATAACGTTTTATACTACAAATACCTATGTAGAAAAATCTGAAAACCATGTATTTGTAATTAAATTATAATTAAAAACTTGAGAGGTTTTAGTGAAGAAATTGTATTAAAATTTTATTTAATTTTATATTTATTTTTAATTATCTCTTTATCTCCCTCTCTCTCTCTCCCTACCCCCCTCTCTCTTAGCAAAAAGTGTCACTACAATTTTTTCCGTCTAGCCCCCTTTCGCAACGCGCGATAAGGAACTTCGTTCCAATAATTCTTTAGTGGTACCTATAATTTCGGTAGACGATTGTACTTGCCAACCTGTTCTGTTTTTTGTATTATAATCATTTGTTGTATAAAAATTTTATTCAAAATTATCGTCAAAAATGTCCCAACTAAAAGTGCACCCATGTATTTGACATAAGGGTGCACTCTAGCAATCAAATAGTATAACATGACATAAATATCCTTAGTTTTGCATGTTGCCATGATTTGGCCGAGTCATAAAATCAACGTCAGTCATTCTGGTAAACCGGTCAATGGTGCCATTTTTGTATCGGATAGTGAATCTAGGTCTTTTATACTGCATCAATGATTATAATCAGAAAACTACACTCAACCTAATGATATTAATCAATATAAAAAATGGTCGTTTTTTTTTTATAAATAATAGGCTTGCTCTTGACAACATACCTAACTATACGGTTAAGAAGAAGCCTAAGATGGAGCGAGCCTACCTCGAGGTACTGGTTCTCCCACACACCAGCGGAACACAGAAAAACTGTTTGGCGCTGGACTCATGCAGGAGGGTGGTACCTATGAAATTTATTTTAATTATTGAAACATGGCAGTCATTCATGTATTTCAATAGACAATTAATTAAATTAAATCAGTAAGAGATTTAAAAATTATGAAATATTCAACTATTTGAAATATGGGCAGAATAATAAACGACCTTTAACTTAATAAATTTTTATTCAGGTTAATTTATTAGGATTAACACGTCATACATAAAGGTCATAAAATTAAATATAAATTAGTCAGATCTTGTGAATGTATGTTAATTATTATGATAAATATATTTGATG
The DNA here is from genome assembly GCA_949315895.1 of Anania crocealis. NCBI lineage: Eukaryota > Metazoa > Arthropoda > Insecta > Lepidoptera > Crambidae > Anania > Anania crocealis. Next base: position 10,169,841 of record OX438856.1, read on the forward strand.
CAAAACTTGTATCTATTATACATTATATCTGCAATCTGGCACAAATATCTGTCCAGACTTTAGCTAAATACTTGTAAATATTTGTAAAGTCTAATTTGCATTAGGCCAGTGTTTTAGTCGAGTGACTCGCTTTCAACTCGCTACTAAATTACTTACTAACTTACTCGACTAAATTCTTCGTGTTCAGACGCTTTTAGCTACTAAAATACTTGTTACTTAAATACTGGCCTAATGCGAACTTGGCTCAAATGCGCCAAAACATCGGAATGGATCTGGATGAAATTATGCATGGGGCAGACTACATATATGGACAGGTATAGCACATAAAATACTTTTAACTCGAAATAAAAAAAGAATCTCCCGATAGATTCTTATTCAAAAGTCTACGCAAAAGAAGTCGCGGGCTACAGCTAATTCATGAAAACATTTCCAATGGCATTCAGTGCCAGCCCAAAATAAATAGAATGACACCATCTCCTCTCGGCGTCAGAGGTGACTATAGGAGTACCTCCTGCCCGTCGGGTAGTCTCTCTCCACCGTAGGCAAAAATATGAAACAAATAGCTGCTATCCGCGACTTCGTACGCGAATAATTTTAAATTTAAAACTATGTATTACAATTATTTATCCCACGGGAACCGTACCTTTTCGCGGGATAATCACGGAAGTAGCCTATATTATGTTATTCCAATCAATAAACTAACACCGTGCCAAAGTGCCCACATTTGTCCCGAAGCAGTAGGTTTAATAAATATTGGGACGTGTAAAAGCGCCTCCAGGGGCCTATTTGCAGAAAAAAAAACTGATTTTACTGATTTTTATTGTATTTAGATCCGTAGAGTCGTTTTAGCGTGAAAGAGTAACATTAGTAATGTTACCTTGGCCTAAAGACATGCAATTTGATGCTTTCACAGTGTCATAAAATCTTCATGTGAAGTTAAAATACATTTCTACGGTGAATTCCGAAGTTCAAACGTTACTTTACAAAGCACTAGAAGCTACTCAGGAAAGGCATTGCTCTATAACCACGACGTGTGTAGCAAATACATAAGAATTCGCTCACTGCACCCAGTATAGGAGAAAATGTAAAGTTTTCTCAGAGAAAAATATCAAAATCCCGTTTCTCGGATGTGAAAATGGAAAAGTCTGGTTGAAATCAGCTATTAACGTTTGAGATTAAATGTCGTGTCGTTAATGGTTTCAAGTCAGTACAAATGATTGCTTAAAGTAACGGCACCTGTAACGGTGCACATACTGCATAATTTATATCTATACCAACCTAAATCAGTCAAAAGCTCTCCATTTTGTTATACTCGTAGCCGCTACGCTATGAAAACGGGTTGATGAAAGCAGTTTGCCAATAATGAAGGGAAGACGATTATTTCCGTCTCCTTCTGGTAGTTCTCTTTTAGTCGCCTCTTAAGACACCCATAGGGCGAGAACTATAATTTACATGACTTATTTATATACTGTGGTGTATCCGTAATATTGATGATACAGTATTGGCAGATTAACAAAAGAAGATTTATCATCAGCCCTTAGCGCTCGGATAGAAAAAGATGTATGTCATGTAAGTTAGAAATTTAAACAGCGGTTTTTACTGGTTAAAGATAATGAGTTAAGAAAGATAGAGAGCGACAAAAAGTCACGTCATTTCCAGGTAACTCAACGAGCTATACTAACGGCTGCATAGTCTAAGTATTTATATGAGAAATACGGTTATCTGCCAAATAGAAGTCCGACTTAAGTCTCGAGATTAGCTGTACTATAGTGGCAATAAGCTGGACATGTATGCCGCAAAAATCGATAGCCAATATAGCAGATTAGTCTGTCAGTAAAAACCACACGCAGGCAAGTGTTGTCTAAGATACCTAACGCATCTTTAAACAAACGACCTGGCAAGGTCTACTGTCGGTCTCGGTGGGTGCATTGATGAAGAGAGCAAAAGCAGAGTTGTACCTTTTGGGGAAAGCCAACGTTTTAAAGTGCGATGACTTAGTCATTATTATAATCTTCTTCTGATGGAGAAGAGTTTAATAGTGATGATGATAATTTAATAACGTGAACTGAAATCTCTTACACTTCGGTAATCACAACAGAATATGAAATTTTATTTCACTTAACAGAATATTCTCTGACTCATTTTAAATGAATACCTTCTATATTTCAGGCTAAACATTAGGATTTTGCTGTACATTTTAAGGATACCTAACACGATGTCTCAAGAAGCAAACATTACAAAATTAATTGCGAATTCTCTGTGTTTCTGAATAGGGTGGAGGAGAGTAAACTCAGTACAGTAATGTCGGTTACACTGTTAGATTCGTCAGGTGAGGTCGGAAATAATATATGTCAGAACACAAATGAGCTACGCGTAGCTTAAATTTGAAATGAAATATAAAAGTTTATTTGCACCAAATAAACCTATATTCGTATGAAATTTCGGAGCTAAACTAAGCTCTACTGCTGAATTAATAACAAATTTTTACTCATATTGAAGCACGACCTAAATGTCCTTATGGGATCCCTTCGGTTCATAGTCAAGACTAAGAACTAAATAAAATTTAAGCTAAATGAATGAATTTATTTACAAGTTGTACTAACTTGTCGTGCCCTAACGGCATATAATCATCCCACAGCAAGACAAAGGCCTCCATTATTGAACTAAAGTTGCTACATCATCTATTACTAATTACTAATATTATAAAGCTGAAGAGTTTCTTTGTTTGTTTGTTTGAACGCTCTAATCTCAGGAAATACTGGTCTGATTTGAAAAATTCTTTTTGTGTTGGATAGTCCATTTATCGAGAAAGGCTTTAAGCTGTATAACATCACGCTGCAACCAATAGGAGCGAAGCATCAGTGAAAAATGTTGCAAAAACGGGGAAAATTATTCATATTAATCGCGATCATAATTACAGAAATTGACGCGGACGAAGTCGCGGGCAACAGCTAGTTATGGATATAAGGATACCCGGGGATCGAACCTAGGACCCCGAGATCTTTGTCGGCAGACCACTCGACCAACGGGACATTATCGTGCACCACCTTTTTGCCCTAGAGGTGTCGTAAGAGGTGGCGACAAAACAATTGGGAGATGATGGGCCGCATTGTCTTCTTTCCACCATTGCGTATTGGTCAAACTGCGATCGCCAACCCTTCTGCTAAGCATGGCAATAAAGGCAAAATTCTCCTTTTGAAGAGACCTATGCCCAGTAATGGAATGATGTCACATAATGAATACGATGGTTAAAAAACGAAACAGATTTAAATTATTCATCAATGCCGCTTGCAAACGCCTTTTGAAGTTTTTGTTTCCTTGTAAATCTTTTTCATACTAAATCCAGGATTCACAAGAAATGTCGTTATCAAACGTTTAACATCAGCACATTCCTTGTGAATTTCCAATGTATTTATATGAGAAAATCGGTAATGTAGATATGGAAACGGTAGGTCCACAATCTGTAGTAAAAGTTGTAAAATATACTAATAGTTTTAACTGACTCTCGAGAGGAGGCTTTACTTAATTTTAAAAAGTACCTATATAAAGATCTTCTCATCACCATGACAAATTTAACATAAAAAAGAATTGTACAAACGATCGAAAGTCACAATGTAATAAAACAGATAACAGATAGATATAATTTGATTTCATAATAGAAAAAAATAAACATTATAAGATGGTTTGTTCCTTTTTCAGTTGTGCGTTATATCGTTTTAAATGAATAAATTCTGTTATTAATGTAAATGAGCTTTGCAAAGGACAGGCTTGATTAACAGTTATTTTCTAGGAATCAGAGGTCCTATCATACAACGCGATGCCCGTAAATAAGGATTTATCTGTCCTTGTCACGACTTTCAAGGAATAGGCTTGAGCAAGAGAGACAGAAGGAGTTGAATATTCGAATATTGTATTGCAGAGTAGGTCATCTGTTTGGTGTAAGCAATAAATAAAGTTAGTAAATGAGTGGAATAACTTTGAATTCTCAGTAAAAGGTATTACGTTCAAAAATATTAATTGACCTATTAAAATCAAATCAAGTCATATTACTAGAACTAATTGCTGCGAAATTAGTTTTATTTTTAGGTAGGTATATAAAATAATATATTTGTAGTAGGCGATGAAGAATTTTACATTAAAATTGAGTTTTACTATAGGCATGCAATATCGTCACTAGTCTCCAAAAGAAAGACAGGCAATCGCCGTTTGGCTTGTGGTGAAAAAACCGTTCTGTTCCGTCCGTCTTTTTGACAGTAAGTATGTAGCTGCATACGTCACCCATGGAAAGAAAGAAAGCAAAATAACTGTTTTCAGTGATTTCTGCTACCCATAGTCTTCTAGTGATATTTCAAGTGAGTTACGAGCAAAGAAGTATAGTGCGATTCTATCTTAGGTAATCACCAAACCGCACATTTTTTTAGTAGACAGGGGTGAAATACCGCCGAAACCTGGTACTAAAACTTCAAAACGAAACATACCGCCTATAGAGTCAATCGTAAATCAATTTTTTTACGCAACGATTGCTTGGTTGCGTGATTTATGGACGTAATGGGTTAAAATTTCAATTTTGGTATCATATTTGTTGAAATATTAACACAGTATTTTGTTTATTGCAATATAAAGTAGGTAAAAAAAACATAACATGCGATTGCCGTGGCAGACAGCCGATCATTGAACTTTATATAGAAATTTCAGGATAATCCTAATACTCTAATGGTATAATTAAACTGAAATACCCTTGTTTTATACAGGGCATTCAAAATTGTGGAGCAGCTAAAACTATTGAACGAAGTATGGGTTTATCATAAACAAATATAGAATGTTCAAAAAATACAATTTCATAGCAGATTTATAACAGCTTGGTTAGTCACGTTCACAAATAAAATAAAACCTATTTTTGTGTACATAACTCTAATTTAACCAACGAAAACCAAAAAAAACACATTTAAGTCAGTGCCAAACATGTAACTGAGAATCCTCAAACACAGACTCAGCATGTTACCATTTTCGTCGATTCAAAGTTTTAATTTATTTAATTTATTTTAACTTACTGAAGTTTTAATTAAAGTTAACGTCCTACACCTAAAACAAATTAATTCCTTACCTCAAAGGCTTGTCTGTATACAAGAGGTGTCTTGCATATGTGCAATGCATTAGCGCCGCGTGCAAGCAATTCAACATCTCAAATTATCTCTATTCAACATGGTTTTAGCTCACGTTCACGTAAGAAATTGCGCAACATTCCTGTTTATCAATTGCGGTTGATTTTCTATGGTAAATTGTATTGCAAGATATTTATGATTATGACTATTAAGGATGTGGCTGCCGAGGGAGATGTAAACAGAGCTTTTTTTTAAATTTAGTGTATTTTAAGCTGAATGACAATTTAAAGGATTCTTGCGAGACAGTTGTTTAAAATTGTTATAGTAAATCACTGTAAAATAAAAATAGTAAAACTGAGAAAAAATTATAGGTGGCAAACATTTTCAGCTTCGTAAAATACGCATTTCGTTTATTATATTTATTTATTTGACAAAGAGCTCCAGGAACATAACATAAATTTAAAATGTACGGAAATAATGAAAATATACACATTATTATATGTGATACTTACTTAAAACCATTCAAACAAAAACATACGATTCTGATTTTTTTTAATTGAATAAATAAAAAGTAGGTTAATGGTAACAGTTTACTTTGATATAAGTCTTGAAACTTAAATAATATGCAAATCAGTACAACTGAATTATATAAGTCCACTGTTTTTTAATCTTAAACACTAGGTAAATCTAGTTAAAGTTCTAGTCAATATCATCAATGAAGCACATAATATACATCTACTAAATTTTATTACTATAGATAACGAACGTCTTGTTATTGGTTTGAACGTTCTGTTTACTCATCACATAAATAAAAACCTTATACAATAAATAAAATAAACATTATTTATTTCTAGCAATGCCCATTTATAGTGTTAATTTTTATACAAGTAAACAGTTATACTACAGTAAACCTATTCTATTATATCATTTAAAATTGCTTCTTAACTATTCCACAATAACTTGAAGCCTTACTTTCTTCGATGCATGATACTAACCTATTTTTATAAGCTATTTCAGTATTCTTCTCGTGCAAAATAATATTTTTTACAACTAAACTCGAAACTTATGGTATTACGAGTAAGACGTGAATCTTCAAATACGCAATAAAGTAAGGATTCCATTAAACTTTCAGTTTGAAAATAGCGAGCGTTAAATTTTGATAGTGTTAGCACCTTCACGATGCGAAGTATTTTAAACACAGTAGCATGTGCCGTAATATAGAAAGATAGAGTGTGTTTGGTGTGGTAAATATAAATTGTTTATACAAAATACTGCTAAAATATTTCTTTATTTATAGCTTATAATCAAAAAATATGTAAATATACTTGATTGCCTGATACCGGGGATGAAATATAAAATACTAGCTGACCCCGCACAGAAGGCTCACTTGTTACATAAATGCAAGCACACGAACATACCTATCCTGCTCAGTGGGACCCCTCTGGTATCACTTAAGAATAATATGATATACCTATCATAATGACAGCGTTAATGATTTTCATCAAATATAGTTGGAAAAAATTTTTAAATGTTTTAAGTTACATTCTTACCTTTATAAAAATTCTTATCCTATTTCAGACGTAGAAAAATCCAAAACACAAAACTCATAAGATCGGTTCGGCTGTTTTTGAGTTCTAAATAGTACTAACACGACTTTGTGGATAATACAAATATTTTTAAAAATAATCCTTTTGTATTTTGGAGCTTCTACCTGAAAATATTAATTAAACTCCACTTTCTTACAGTCGTCGGCACAAAAACATTTTTAGGTAGATTGGCAATTCCCACCTCAGGCAGTCAAAAATCAAATTAATACAAGAAATAGTATTTTTTGTGTAACACTATCAATGTTCTTTTATTTGATATTTTAGCAACTTAATTGCACTTATAATATCAGTATATAAACTTGAAAAATTTAAAACGCTGGCTCACAGCGTTAAGAATATGCTTGAAAAATTTGCGCTGAGTCGCAGTGTCTCCGTGGCCTAATGGTATGGCGCCCGCCCGGCATGCGAGGAGATGCGGGTTCGAGTCCCGCCTGAGACAAAATTTTTCAAGTTTATATACTGATACTATCAATGTTATTGCCAAATTTTGTTAGTTCAAAGCTGGCCATAAGTCTCTCCGAAAGAAAGATTTTGTAAAATCGACACATTATGATAGTCCACTGGTGGCCACTGGCCTCTCCGAAAAAAGGATTCTGTCAATATGCCTGTCTTCTTCTGGCTGTGTACCTTTTTGAGCGTTCCTACATTATAAGATCTGAAGTATTTAAAGCTCTGTCGCTGGAACTCATATAAGTTCCCAAAACTTGTTTCAAGTAGATCGAGTCTACATAAGATTTTCTCCGCAGTGGATCTGTAATGTCATTTTTATTACTTTTAACACATTAATGATAAGAGTTTTGTTTAAGGCATAAAATTAAAAATATTAGTACCTAATCATTTTTAACACAGATCACGTTGTAATCTTTAAACAGCAATTTAAGCATGTAAAGAATGAGTTGTATAAAAGCAGTGGAATGATTTTTTTCTGCTTATTTGCTTATTATTGACAACACTAGCAGTTCAATAAGTACAGTCATTTATAATTAACTTATTTTAAAATCAGAGTAAAAAAGTGAAGTCCAACTTATAAAATCGTTAAGGTACTCATGTATCAGAGAGACATTTTCACTAGAATTTTATTTGTACTTTATTATTCAGAAAAATATTTGTTTGTTGTTTATAATGAACTGAATTCATAATTTAATATAAACGATAATTTATTTTTATTTATCAACACAAGTTCCTCTTTTAAACATAATGTCTATTAGATTAAGTGATCGCAAGTCTATTGATTTGGCACAGTGGCACAGTTTTTCATAACACCTACTTTTAGATGTGACCCTTGTCTTACGGAACAGATGGCCAAAAATAAAGGCATTGTCCGAAAAATTGCCTACAACACCGTAGCTGTAGACGTATCTCGGAAAATTTAGCACAAAGTGATATATTGGTTAGCGAACGTGTCCAATCTGGTTGATTTACAGTGCCAATAATCTGTGCCGTCACGCGACACCCGTCAGGTGTCAGACGAGAGCGCTATTGTCACGTAGAGCACTATGAAAATGTACTGATGTATATTGCATACGGGCAAGACGCGTTATTTCTCATGACTAAATTTTATTTGATTGTAAACACCAACAGAAAGTAATAATTTAATTTAATAAATGATAAAGTAATAAAAATACAAAAAAAAGTAATAGGAACAAATTTAGAATATTAAGCTGACCTTTTCATAGACGAAAGAGCAGTTTTAAAACTATTATGCATCCACTTTTCATCAGTATCAGTAGCTCAAATAATCAAGTCATCTAACCTTTTCGATAAATGACGCTATTCGTTTTGAATCAAACCCTGGCCATGCTAAGCTTTATAGAGGTTTCAAAAGGAATCTGTGTACATAAAGTATTATGTTGTCAGGGCTTACGAGCCATTTAAATAAAAATTCGAATCTAATAAATACATTTTAGAAAGGATACATTCCAGACTTGTAATTTGGTGCTACGAATGAGCGTAGCGTAGATTTACACACGAGTGATTTCCGTAGTCACTTACTACGCTTGTCGTAGTATCAGCTACGAGTTTGTGTAGTCGTAGCTGCAATATTTACTACGCCATTTAGAATAATATGCCACTGACTAGTCGCTCACTGAGTTTTGTTTAGATTTGACCGAAATTCTTAGGTTTCGATTAATCGAATTTACTTCACTTTATTTGATATTTTAGCATTTAAATTGCAATTATAATATCAGTATATAAACTTGAAAAATTATGTCTCAGGCGGGACTCGAACCCGCATCTCCTCGCATGCCGGGCGGGCGCTATACCATTAAGCCACCGAGACACTGCGACTCAGCGCGAATTTTTCAAGCATATTCTTAACGCTGTAAGCCAGCGTTGCTTCATCAAATGTTAGGAGTTTTTGCACCCTTAACACCCGAAAGAAACATCTTTGCAGATGTTTGACAATCAGTTAAGATGAAACAGCTATTTATATACTTTATTTGATATTTTAGCAATTAAATTGCAATTATAATATCAGTATATAAACTTGAAAAATTATGTCTCAGGCGGGACTCGAACCCGCATCTCCTCGCATGCCGGGCGGGCGCTATACCATTAAGCCACCGAGACACTGCGACTCAGCGCAAATTTTTCAAGCATATTCTTAACGCTGTAAGCCAGCGTTGCTTCATCAAATGTTAGGAGTTTTTGCACCCTTAACATCCGAAAGAAACATCTTTGCAGATGTTTGACAGTCAGTTAAGATGAAACAGCTATTTATATACTTTATTGGTATTTTAGCAATTAAATTGCAATTATAATATCAGTATATAAATAATCTTGAAAAATTACTTAAATTTATCAATCAGCCTATTGCAGTCCACTGCTGGGCGTAGGCCTCCCCAAGGGCACGCCACAGTGCACGATCCCCCGCTATCCTCATCCAGCCACTACCAGCAACCTTCTTCAGGTCATCGGTCCATCCAGCGGGGGGCTGGCGTCCTACAACACGTTTGCCGAGACGTGGTCTCCATTCGAGAAACCCGTCTATTCTAACGCTCATCGGTTCTGCGACAAATATGGCCAGCCCACTGCCACTTCAACTTGCTACACTTTTGGAAAATGTCCATAGCTTTGGTCTCTGTCGGATAATCTCGTTACGGATTTTATCCCGCAGCGAAATACTCAGCATAGATCTTTCCATAGCTCGCTGAGCGACATACAGTCGGTTGGCCAGCCTGACCGTCATGTCCACGTTTCTGCTCCGTATGTCATGACGGGTAGGACGCACTGATTGAACACCCTACTTTTCAGGCATTGCGGCAGTGACGACGAGAAGATATGACGCAACTTCCCAAACGCTGCCCATTAAAAATTTACTTACGCCCTGAATTAACTTACACTAATAAAAATTACAGAATAAGAAAATGATAAAAGAGAACAAATTCATAAGCATTTCGGTGCAGCGAATAAGCTGTGAATTTATTTCGAGATTGTTAAACCAATTCGGAAAACTCAGCACAGAAATGGAAACTCACAAAAATTGACGAAACGATTTTCCTGATATAAAAATAGGCCAAATAATTTTCGAGCTGATAAACAACCGTCGACTGTGTACATAAAAAAAATACCTAGCTTCTTGCGTTTCTATATCATTTCGAACAGCCCGTATGTTGTCAAGGCACGCTGCAAGCGAGCAGCAAAAAATGGCAGATTAAGGTCAGGCAGACAATGGGGCGAGCGACTGCCGGATGACGCCTGTTTTTCTTGGGCTCCACTCAAACACTGCATTTAGAAAATGAAATATTTTCACGAATTTAAAACGTTTTTAGTAGGCTACTTTATAGGAATAATAAGCTGTCTCTGACAAAAAATAGCACTGAAAAAGATTTTTACCTTTCAGTTCGTAGACAGGTTTCTCTACTAAGAAAAATTGAAACTAGTAGAGTTGTTTTTATCTTGTTATATGCTACTAGAATAAAGAATACTCGTAACGTATTTTACTAGACAAACGTAAAGTTACTCTGAAATTTAAGTGCTTGTGGAAATGGACCATGAGAAGCTAATGTTTAGTGTGCATAAAATATCTTTGTTATACACTACAGCTTGAAAATATAGTACTTAAAATTTTAATAAAAAACTGTATTCGGATTTTAAAATACGCTGAGCACGCTACAATCAATACATTTTTGTTTTAATGACAAGACAAAGAAGTTGAATTAGTATTTGACCAATTTGTCGGTGCCAAACATACATTCAGAAGGATTAACTGACAAGGCCTGTCATGAAAAATATAACTTTGAGGTATTTTTTCCCTCAATGTTATTTCAGAAAAATATTTTATTAAGTTGCTTACTAAATTTACATGTTTCTACGCTTTGGCAAAAAAAAGACGCTGCTGGCTTCCTTCTGGCAATACCCTTATAGTAGCCTTTTACGACACCCTAACGCTAAGTATGATACTAGGTCCTGCTATTCTATTTTAAGTCGTCATTACTAGGCAAAAATGGTCAAAGTATCTCCAATGTAGTTTTAGTTTTTAAATACTTTTGCAACTATACTTTTTTATTGTCAACTGAACGAGAAATAGGTGCTAGGATATACACATTTGTTCAAAACTTACTCGAGCCAATTTGCATATAGCGGAATTAAGCACGTTACTTATGCATAGGTCTCGACAGCCGGGCGTTATTATTTTATGCATATTTTCAGGGATTACTTAACTCTGAGCTGTTTTTCGGATGAGATACATCGCATCGGTGAGAAACAATTTGCGTACATAAATGGAAAGCTTAAATTTCACCAGATGTTTCTAGGTTTTAAAACTAAATCTTATATATTCTATATATATTTGATGCGGAAAATAAAAAAAGATTTACTTGGCAGCGAGTAATAATGGGCGCAGTAACAAATATCTATATATATATCCTAACAAACAAAATTGCCGTTGGTCTATTGGTTTAAATACCGGGCCAAGATCTCGGGGTCCCAGGTTCGAATCCCGGGTCGGGCAACAAAAATTTTCGAATTTTCGAACGTTGCTCGGGTTTGTGATCACCAACCCGCATTTGGCAAGCGTGGTGATTATGCCAGTACACCCATCATTGCTGTGGTAACTTGAATTCAATGGTGGAGGCCTTTTCCCTGCAGTGGGATGATTATAAGCTGTTACTTTAAACAAAATTCGCGCACATGATATTAGTGAAATGAAGCCTTACTTCATATTTCCAAAACTAACATTTATCACAAAGCTTGCACATCTAAAGAAATACCTATTACAAAGCTGAAGAGTTTGTTTATTTGTTTGAACGCGCTAATCTCAGGAAGTATCTACTGGTTCTAATTGAAATATATATTTTTTTGTCTATAATTATCGTGCAACACAAAATATACTATTTTAAAAACTGTTTAAGTGAAATAGTAAAGCTTTGATTTTGTGCTGAATACAAGGCACTGATAAAGAAGTAGAACAGCCGTATTCAAAATTATATTTCGAAATTTGCCTTAAATGTCCTCATATTTAATGCTGCCTTCAATGCCGCACTCTCAGCATTTAGCAAAACGCCATCTAGCGGCTTTAAGTTCGGACATTATAAACACAATAAACCATTTGTTAGGCTTATCCCAGAACAATTTATCAAGTAAACAGCCTAAGCAGAGCCTCGGTACCGCAAACCTAAGACAATTAGCACAGGAGATTGAATAAATTCCATTGTGTGTGAACTATGACACAGTACACGGAGATACAGTGAAGTCACTTCTCTAAATTCATGGAAAATTAAGAAAGCAGTGTAATCCCTCGTATTCCAAGGCCATGGCACGACTTTGTCTAGATTTCATTACTTTTTAGAGATAAACAAGCAGCTCCATCGAGACTTGGCTAGTTTTTTACAGATTGTTTTTTTTGGGATTTCACTTCTTTTTGTAGAAACGTAGGCATATTGATTTATTTTATTAGATTTTCTTATTTGACACGTTTTTTTTCTTTTTAGGAGTATTTTTTTTATTATTACAAATCTTTTAAAATATAGTCAGCGCCATCTAGCGACGTGTGCGGGTATCACTGCCAGTCCAATGCATTATATTTTGACCAATTATGAGCGAAATTAATTAATATTTTAGTGTAATTTGTTTATTTAATTTGTGTTATGTTCGAGTAGAATGAAGTTAATCGTTCGACTATTTCTTCTTGTTAACTTGTAAGTATAAGTATAAAAGCCAATCTAGTCTTATCCAGAGTTTTCCTTTAATTTTATTTGTATGCGTATTAAAAGCAGAAGGGGAAGCATTCGCCCAGCAGTGGGACGCTATAGGCTAGATTAAATTAAAAGATGTGTCCCACTACGCTGGATTTTTGCAATGACAGTCGATTTTTTATGTACCAATAGTAGAAGGGGGCATTACCATATCTCCAATACAGCTGAGACCAGCTGAGGGTTCTTCATCAGATACTTCAGACCTTTTTTTTTTGACATCAAATGAAGCGGCTCACCAAGTTGAATATTTTTTGTAAAGGCGGTATGTCGATCTCTAATAGTTTGGTTGGGCTCTTGTGTTTTCTAATCAGGGTCACCAGGTACTCCAGATCTTCGATTATCCTAGTTTTTATAGTTTTCCCTTTATGTGGCTATTAAACCCTAACTCTGTACCAAATTTCAGCTCTCATGAGTGCTGATCATGAGTGAGTGAGTGAGTGTCATAAATGCAAAACTTTGCTTTCGCTTAACTTCGGAACTAAATGACCTACAGACTTGAAATTTTGGATTTTAAGTATGTGATTATAGCTTACTAGATGACGAAAATTTCTACGTTCTGGTCTTATCCGGAGGTTCTCAAATAGGGGCCTAAAAATGCGGCGAAATGGTTCCAGTAACGGATGGTACGACAGTGTTTGCTTCGCGCTCGACTTGGCGGGGGCACTGCCGTGCCCCCCGATCACAAAAAAAAAACTCATCACAAAGTAAGAACGCTACAAACAAACAAACATGAGACAACACAGAAAAGTCATTATTTTTATTGACTGGTCTAGAACCACAGAACTCTCAATGATAGTTACGTTTATGCGCTTATTGATAAATTAACCTACTGCTATCAATTTTTATTACAAGTTCGTAATTGTTGGTTGTTTCCATATGCTAACTCATCATAATTAATCAAAGATATGTAGTACCGTCCATCAATAAGTGAGAGTCAACTTATTTGATTTAAAACATGTTTTTATACCAATGATACATTTTGATACTAATTAAATCGTGTCATTAGTAAAGTTTGTCCTCTATTTATCCCCACTCTACATCAGTCCACAGCTGTACAATGCTTATCTAATGGGATCTTGTCATAATTGCCACGTTTTGCAGGCAGCTTGGCAATAGCAGATCGCAATCGTAATAAGCGATTAAATAGGTAGGTACTTGACAATAATAAGACGCGTTGCGTCTTTTTAGTAGTACTTTATTATCTACTAAGTAACAGCCTACAATCATCCCACTGCAGAGAAAAGGCCCCTATCATTGAATTCAAGTTACCACAGCAATTATGGGTAGTGGCATAATCAACACACTGCGGGTTGGTGATCACAAACTCGTGCAATGTTCGAAAAGTCGAAACTTTACCCGACCCGGGGTTCGTTCCTGGGGATCGAACCCGGGACCCCGAGATATTGGTCCGGTATTTAAACCACTAGACCAACGGGGTGTTAAAGTCTACTAATTTTAAAAGTATTACAAATTACTATTAAATGAAAAGTTTTTAATGCATATTTTCTTATTACAGATGTTATAAGAAAATATGCATTAAAAATTTTCATTTCATTGAATAAGTAAAATGAAATAAAATATTACTGTTCTCTGAAGATTCTATCTAAGGCTTGAGTCGTCGTCTTTGATTTAAAATCTGACTCTCTGACTGTACTGTGATTCACTGCACAATGTATTTTAGATGTAACTTTTTTCACTTGTACCGCACTTTCAAGCACGGCAAGAATTTTAAAGCTTTATCAATTTGTTTCAAATGTACTATAATTACTTGTGTATTTGTATGGCTTAGGGTTTGTAAGTGTTATTAGGCTACTTTATATAATATTTAAGCTATTAAATTGAAATTATAATGTCAGTATTTAAACATGAAAAATTATGTCTCAGGCGGGACTTGAACCCGCATCTCTTCGCATGCCGGGCGCGGCCATTTACCATTTAGCCACCGAGACACTACGTCACAGGCGTCAATTTTTCAAACACTCCTAACATTTGATGAAACAACTCCCTCTCGAGTTCGAGTCCCGCCTGTGACAGAATTTTTCAAATTTAAATACTGATATTGTTGTTAAGCTATCAGTTTTTGTTGGTGCTTCGCTCTGTGGATCCAACGAAAAACCAGCGTTAAGTGCTTGCGCACAACATACCTAACCCTTACCTATACCTACCAGGAGTCTCTCAGACTCCGGCGAATTTGTTTCTTGTCATAACTAGTCGCACGCGCGTCTTTAGTCGTCAAACGTCCGTGTACCTTCCTCCCTCTACCAACAGTACCTAGCCTGCGCTAGGCGACGTTAAACGTACGCGGTGTTGCTCTCAGGTGAATATTAAAAGTTGTTTGGAGTCTAATAGACTCCAGGTAGGTACTTATGGGATTTTTTCTTATAATATTTTTTATTATTGTTCTAAAAATGCCAAGTAATAAAAGACTTATTGAGCGCTAGTTAGAGCAAGAACTTGATAATGAGGACTATTTGTAGAATTCAGAATGTAGTAATGCGTATGTGAATATTATTGACGATTTTGTGCTAGAGGAATACTCCGGATTGGACTCGGAAAGTACGGTGACGGAGAGTAAGCGTTGGATTTAGTGGTAGCAACTTTAAAGTTTCCGCCTCAAAACACGTCTCATGTTCTTACTTCATCACACGAAGATGACATATCCTAGGAACTATTGCAATCTCAACCAAGAAAATAAAATCACATTGGTATAAACCGCTTTCGTTGGTCATCACTACCAGCTTCTTCTCGCACAAGAATATTGCAACATAATATTGTGAAACAAAAAGAAGGCGTACAGGCAGCGTATAAAGACTCAATCAATTCTTCGTCTTCTTCTCTTGACATTTGTTGCCAGTTTTTCCCTGATATAGGTATCATTTTCATAGGTTTCATAGGTGAAAAGCTTCAAATTGTGATACTATATTACAATAACCAATCACGTGAAATTGCAAAAGTTTCGGGCTTGCAATTTTGTTTATATTTTGGCATTTTAAAAAGAGTATTAATTGATAGTTAAATTTGTACATAGGTATAAATTGAAGGATAAAAGTTTCTACTTTACGTTTTTTTTTAATGGATCTCAATTGCGATAGAAGTAATTTTTTAAGATTTTTGAGTCTATAAGAGATTTAAGCTTTTTTTGATAAATATCATAGATGATTTACGTCGTTATATTTTTTATTTATAAAAATCTATGACAATAATAGATTGTATATTTGTTTACCTTTTGAAAGCTTAGTTTTTTGCTCAGAGCCCTGAAAAGAGAGGAGTCTGAGAGACTCTAGGTAGGTAGTTATATGAATAAAACAAGGGGTAGGTAGCTAAGGGCTAAATATGCTGACATGGATTCCTTTCTGCCGGGACCTTGACACTCGTAGTCTTATCCTACTTAATTTCATTCCGGTTTGAGTGTGTAATTTTAAGCTTATTATTATTATTATATTGTTTTGCTACCTATTTTATCAAATTTCTTTCCTGTCTTTCTTTCTTTCTTTTTATCGCCTCTTACGACTCCCATACGATGAGGCGGGGTGCTTTACCAATTTAAGCAAACACCAAGATTTACAGAAACGCTCTTTAATTACACTTTCATGTTTCATGAATATCCCAAAAATTTTCGCATAAATGTTCGCTTTACTTGACAAGGTTTTAAGGAAAAATGTAATGAAAAATATTCGAATACAGGAAATTATGCTTTCATTTCTTATTTGATATTATATTTCGTAACGTTTTTGGTTATTAAATATATTTTACTAAGCTCGGCTGATTCCTGGTGATCTGAAATTTTGTTTGTAACTTATATTTTTTGGTTAATGCACTCTAATGCAGTTGACGTTTAGGTTTTAGAGTAATCTTTCATTTTCACAGTCAAGCCGACTAGTCGACTTTGTGGGTTTATGTGTCATATATCTATTTTAATAAGTAAATAAATAATAATATTAGGAAGGGTGACAACCTTGTCACCCCCTCTTAATATAGTGTACCCACACTAGCGCTATTTTATCTGGTGACGGAAGCCTGGAGGTCTAACTCTACTACTAAGAGGCTATCGCAAAACAGCGCATTTAAAAATCTTTGAACGAAATATAATCTTTAAAGACAATATTACGCGACCGCGCGGGCGAATCTTTTAGGCCGCAAACTGGACGGCCGCGGGTGCGGGCGCGGGGTCTACTGCGGCGCGGGCGACGAGGCTTATTGCCCGCCGCCCGCGCCGCGGCCCTCGCGAACGGTTAATACAAACTAAAGCATAAATATCAAGTCGCGCGAGCCGCGCGATGCACTGCGGTCGCCCCTGCGCCCGCACCTGCGGCCGTCCAGTTTGCGGCCTGGCGGGTGAACAGCCGGCGACGCATGAGCGACTCCAACCGCATGTTATTGGATTTGTTTGCATAACGCCGCTTATCCTAAGTTAACAGTACTACGTTGCGCTTAGCCATTAAAAAAACACGACAAGTCTCATGGCTCAATTGATAATCAAAACGAGTTTTTTGTGGCCCCTATAACACAAACGAACGATAATACTAGAAACAGAATAAAATAAATAATGAAGGAGGGCTCGTACATACAAAAAACTAGATTTTTGTTCGATATTCATAATGGGAACAGGTAGATGATTAAAATATCGACGTAATATTTAGTTGTAAAAGCACTTTAAAAAAAATAAGGTAATACGAAACCATTCGTACGTGACTCAATTTTGCATTTAGCCCTTTTTTAGATCGTATTTACTTGCTTTGTGTTTAAATATGCAATAGTAAAAAAGGTATTAGGGAATTCAGAAGGTCCTATCTGAGCCGTTATTTATTATTCCATCTCAGTCGTGCGATAATACATGTTTATAAATAAGTGACGCTAGTGTACCTTGAACCTTCTGAACTTAGTCCGATTATCTTTAATAAGTTTGTTTATGGAAACTACACTGATTCATGTAAAGATGCGAAAGTGAAAAAAGCACAGTGCATATATTGTTTTTTTATATTTAAAGTTCATAATTATACATACATACTCTTCAAGCTCAAGTTCAAGCAAAAACTACTGAACACATCAAAATAACTAATCAAACTCGAGCTACAATAAATGGAACATCTTGATATTCCGTGAAACTTCACGGAATATCAAGATGTTCCAGCGTAGCGAAACACAGTAACGCAGTA
This sequence comes from Anania crocealis, assembly GCA_949315895.1. Lineage (NCBI taxonomy): Eukaryota > Metazoa > Arthropoda > Insecta > Lepidoptera > Crambidae > Anania > Anania crocealis. The sequence continues at coordinate 10,187,903 of OX438856.1, forward strand.
TTTCGTATGAAATAACGTGACAAATAAGTAGACAATAGACATTATTCGTGACACTCTGAATTCAGTTCCAAAGTCCACGTGGGACAAAGTTGCAGGTGAAAGCTAAGCGAAAATAATTTTATTACCTGTTTACCATATCCATTGATAAAGATGCAGGAGTTTAAAAGATAACCATCGTGCCTCCGGTTAGGTGACACCGTTAAAATCGCACGCTTGAATGTATTTCGTGACAGTGAAAGGTATATCCTCCTATGTGTACGTTACCACACATAGAACACCTAGATATGGCCTCAAAATTTTAAGCGTAATTGAATTTTATTCGATCTTGGCAAACTCAAAATACTTATCGATAAATACAACAATAATGATGTTTTTCTTTTAAAGAAGAATTTAACTTGATACTTACTAGTAATTCTTTTTCTCTTATTAATTTAAAGCCAACAGCGTCAACCTTTGTGGTCATTTATTTCCACTTTATCCTTACATTGACTAAAATATGCCGACTTAGCATTGGTGGCTAAATGCAAAAATTCAAGTTTGAAGTAGATAATTACTTATTTATGTAAAAAAGTTTACCACCATCTCGGAAAGAGTATTTTTGCTCTTCCACTGAGCAAGTATGCTCTTCGATATCTGAGTGCAAAAGCGGTTTTTATTCGCTAGAGGATAAAGTAAATTTGAATTTAGAACATCGCGTGCACTAGGTATGTGATTTCAAAACATCATTAAACCTATTTACTTTCATCTCCATGGTGCCGTATTCATCATACAACTTTTTTTTAATCTGTTAAAAACTCAGACTCTTAACCTCCTTGGTGTACTTTTGTTTTCAATTTGCTTTGCGCTCGCCATTTTGTTTTGAATTCGTATTGTTATAAATAAGAAACTTGAAAACGAGTAAAAAAAACGAAAATGAGTGATTCCAGCGTCGAAGAAGTTTATTTCTGTAATACTTACATATCATAATGTTGTAGTAAATATGTACCTAAACTGAAATAAAAGTATCTTGTGATTGTAAATGTTTTATTTTGCATTTAGTCATTTCCTCGCTAAGAGGGGATGAAAAGTTACGTGTTGCACTCGAGTGCAAAGATTTTTTAACCTTGTGCTCTTTTAATTCCCTCGCTAACGCTCAGGATTCTAATTTTTAAATCACTCGCTGCGCTCGTGATTCAATTTTAGAATCCTTTGCTTGCTCGGTCATCAAAGTTGAGCACGCGGTTAAAAAGGAACTTTGCACTCTTGTATAACAAATAACTATTATTGTTTCTATTTTAAATGAGTAAAGTTGCAAGGTACGAGCAAGAATATAATAAATAAGTAACTGTTAAACAACAAAAATCATAAGACAGTAAACGAAGACTGAACTGAACGAAGTACTTATTCACCTTTCACTGCATTTTATTACCGAGGATTCCGAAGTTTACCTAAGATTCAGCTAAGGAATTGAAATTTTACCGTAATTCCCAGGTCACTTCTAGTGACTCTATTTCATCTGTTGGAGCATTTCATATCGGAGGCGCGCACGCGTTGGCATTTCCCGAACCTCGAGGGAGGTGCCTCTTACGTGACGGCTTCCACTCCTGAAATATTTGTACTATTCATCGCCGCGAGCTGTATTAAAATGCGCGCAATGCGACCTCCTTTTTATCACACTTTATTTTTGAGAGACTTTATTTTTTAGGATAGCCCACTTGGTGTGAGATATGTTATGCAACAAAATACAGATAGGAACATAGCGGAAGGCAAAATTTCGAAATCCTTTTTTTAATTCAGTTGTAGTATGTATTTTTTAATTTTGTTTTCCGTTTTTATTATGTGGACAACATTACCATGAATTTTTTCTATCCTGAGTAAGAAGCTCAAAATATTTGTTTCTTTGCATGTCATTTTTAAGCAAAATGGGGTAACAATAAAGGAAAGTACTTCCTCAAACATAGTGTTTTGAACTTTGGGCTAGCGATACCATAAAAGCAGGGATGTACGCCACTGGCTGTCGGAATTTTATAGAAGTATGCATTTGTTTTAAAGGCTTGCCCTTCATTGAAAATAAGTGTTTGGTCCTAGAACCTTCAAGAATAACCTGTAGATCCATAATACCTAAGAAATACTGGCTATGTTTCTATACTCCAAAATACTCGATTAACATAATAATATTATCTCGAAATTATGGAAATATATTGGCGATTGCCAAATGTTATAACTAAATTTTGCAATACACACACATGCAATACTCAAAAGTAAGACCCTGACCAATCATAAGCCAAGTGCTAGGAAACAGAAAAGTTTTTTTTCAGTTTTAAGCTCACAGCTCAAGGAATCATCAATTCCATTGTTATCATAAGATTGAAGTAATAAATTGATTTAATTAATTGCAATTCAATAGAACCCAGTTCAGAATATTTTCTTTAAACTTTTGTTCGAAATAATACAAATTTTAACTACTTTTAAACTTTCGCGTTGCATAATTATTTGAAACGATAACGGGAATTAAACGCGATCATACCTTATTATTTTGCCTGACGTTTCGATCGGGTTGCACCGACCATGGTCACAGGCTGACTGGAGACAGCGATGCACTCACTCCGAGGGGAAGGTAGATTCATATAAATCTACCTTCTAAATGTTTATTTCTCCAAGCACCGTCACACACCACACTAACCGTGTCCTTATTCCGCGAGACAGCTGCCGCGTCCGTATTACGATGCTTACTCGACTGCGTACTAAAAGGAGGCTTTGTATTTTCAATCACCGGATTCCACGTCGCAGATAGTTTGAAACCGTCTTCCCGATTGAAATTTTTGTGCTTCTTTATTTCAATCGCTTCACGCACAACCCTTGAATAAAAGTGGCGATCTGTAGAGAGGACTTGCGTTTGATGAAATTCAATCCAGTGATTGGTGCCTGATTCAAGCAAATGTTCCGCAATCGCAGATTTTGCTGTCTGGCGATTTTTTACAGCGGCGATATGCTCCTTCACCCTTTCCGCAATGGTGCGTTTCGTTTGCCCTATATACGACCTACCGCAACTGCAGTCGATTTTGTAGACACCAGGAGTTTGTAGCGGTAATATATCTTTCGGCGAGCCCAGTACGGTGTTAACTTTTGACCCCGGTGTGAACACCGTTGGAATGGAGTACTTCTTAAGCAGGGAGCCAATTTTATCAGTCACTCCTTTCACATAGGGCAAATATGCGGGATGTCTACTCACATTCGGACTTTTACAAACTCCTGACCGCGGCTTCAATTGTCGTGACGGCATTACAAATCCGTTTTTACTAAGTACCTCCTGTACATGTTCTAACTCACGACTCAAATGCTCAGGGTCACACAGATCATACGCTCTGTTGATCAGAGATGTCATAACGGATTGTAAATGCCGGGGGTGGTGGTGTGAAGTCGCATGTAAGTATCTATCGGTGTGTGTAGGTTTTCTGTAGACACAGTGTGATAAGGACCCATCTGATCTTACTCTCACCAGGACATCCAAAAATGGCAACGATCTGTCTGTCTCCAATTCATAAGTGAATTTCATCTTGGGATGAATGGTATTAAGGTGTTCCATATATTGGTCTACGTCCTGTTCGTTTCCTTTGACAATACAAAAAATGTCATCCACGTATCGTTTCCAAAGTCTGATAGTCTTAGGGCCGAGGCGTAAAGCTTTTTCTTCAAAATGCTCCATCCAGAGATTAGCTAGTACAGGGGCTACAGGACTTCCCATTGCGACGCCATCAATCTGAAGGTAATATTGACCTTGGAATAGGAAATAGTTGCCATCTAAGCAGTTTTTTAATAAACCAATATAGTTAAAAGCCATTTCGTTGTCACATAGCTTGTCTTTAACTAGGTCCAAACACTCCCCGATTGGAACGTTGGTGAAAAGGGACTCCACGTCAAAACTGACCATAACTTCACCAGGCTCCAACCTAAGGCTTTCTATAATTTGAACAAAATGACGTGAATCTTTTACATAAGACGGTGTTTTTCCCACCAGGGGCTGCAGAACTGACGCAACATGTTTCGCGAGGTCGTAAGTAGGTGATGCAATCTGACTTACGATTGGTCGTAGAGGTACACCTGCTTTGTGTACCTTTGGCAGTCCATACAGCTTCGGTGGTTGGTGTGATTTGGGACTATGTAGTCTTAAGTACTCGTCCTCTGTAAAAAGATCTTGATTCTCCTGGATAAGAGTCCGGATCCTGCGTGTTACTCTGGCTGTGGGGTTATAAGACACTTGTTTATACACTGTGTTATCACCTAGCATTCCGTGTATCTTCTCTTGGTAATCCGTTTTATTCATTACTACAGTGGCGTTTCCCTTATCGGCCTTAAGCACTAAAATATCTTTATTTTGGCGGATATCTTCTAATGCTTGACGCTCCTCCCTAGTAATGTTGTTGGCTGGAAGTTTTGATTTTCGTAATATCACTGCAACGTCTTGTCTTAATGCATCAGCATCGCCAGGAGGTATTTTATTACGAACGATAGTTTCCTCCATGCATCCGATTACTTTTTCACATGGAATCCGCTTCGGTGTCAGGGCAAAATTCATGCCTTTGGCCAAAACATTGGTTGCAGCATCACACGATAGACAGATAAGGGAAACGCCACTGTAGTAATGAATAAAACGGATTACCAAGAGAAGATACACGGAATGCTAGGTGATAACACAGTGTATAAACAAGTGTCTTATAACCCCACAGCCAGAGTAACACGCAGGATCCGGACTCTTATCCAGGAGAATCAAGATCTTTTTACAGAGGACGAGTACTTAAGACTACATAGTCCCAAATCACACCAACCACCGAAGCTGTATGGACTGCCAAAGGTACACAAAGCAGGTGTACCTCTACGACCAATCGTAAGTCAGATTGCATCACCTACTTACGACCTCGCGAAACATGTTGCGTCAGTTCTGCAGCCCCTGGTGGGAAAAACACCGTCTTATGTAAAAGATTCACGTCATTTTGTTCAAATTATAGAAAGCCTTAGGTTGGAGCCTGGTGAAGTTATGGTCAGTTTTGACGTGGAGTCCCTTTTCACCAACGTTCCAATCGGGGAGTGTTTGGACCTAGTTAAAGACAAGCTATGTGACAACGAAATGGCTTTTAACTATATTGGTTTATTAAAAAACTGCTTAGATGGCAACTATTTCCTATTCCAAGGTCAATATTACCTTCAGATTGATGGCGTCGCAATGGGAAGTCCTGTAGCCCCTGTACTAGCTAATCTCTGGATGGAGCATTTTGAAGAAAAAGCTTTACGCCTCGGCCCTAAGACTATCAGACTTTGGAAACGATACGTGGATGACATTTTTTGTATTGTCAAAGGAAACGAACAGGACGTAGACCAATATATGGAACACCTTAATACCATTCATCCCAAGATGAAATTCACTTATGAATTGGAGACAGACAGATCGTTGCCATTTTTGGATGTCCGGGTGAGAGTAAGATCAGATGGGTCCTTATCACACTGTGTCTACAGAAAACCTACACACACCGATAGATACTTACATGCGACTTCACACCACCACCCCCGGCATTTACAATCCGTTATGACATCTCTGATCAACAGAGCGTATGATCTGTGTGACCCTGAGCATTTGAGTCGTGAGTTAGAACATGTACAGGAGGTACTTAGTAAAAACGGATTTGTAATGCCGTCACGACAATTGAAGCCGCGGTCAGGAGTTTGTAAAAGTCCGAATGTGAGTAGACATCCCGCATATTTGCCCTATGTGAAAGGAGTGACTGATAAAATTGGCTCCCTGCTTAAGAAGTACTCCATTCCAACGGTGTTCACACCGGGGTCAAAAGTTAACACCGTACTGGGCTCGCCGAAAGATATATTACCGCTACAAACTCCTGGTGTCTACAAAATCGACTGCAGTTGCGGTAGGTCGTATATAGGGCAAACGAAACGCACCATTGCGGAAAGGGTGAAGGAGCATATCGCCGCTGTAAAAAATCGCCAGACAGCAAAATCTGCGATTGCGGAACATTTGCTTGAATCAGGCACCAATCACTGGATTGAATTTCATCAAACGCAAGTCCTCTCTACAGATCGCCACTTTTATTCAAGGGTTGTGCGTGAAGCGATTGAAATAAAGAAGCACAAAAATTTCAATCGGGAAGACGGTTTCAAACTATCTGCGACGTGGAATCCGGTGATTGAAAATACAAAGCCTCCTTTTAGTACGCAGTCGAGTAAGCATCGTAATACGGACGCGGCAGCTGTCTCGCGGAATAAGGACACGGTTAGTGTGGTGTGTGACGGTGCTTGGAGAAATAAACATTTAGAAGGTAGATTTATATGAATCTACCTTCCCCTCGGAGTGAGTGCATCGCTGTCTCCAGTCAGCCTGTGACCATGGTCGGTGCAACCCGATCGAAACGTCAGGCAAAATAATAAGGTATGATCGCGTTTAATTCCCGTTATCGTTTCAAATAATACAAATTTTAATGTCAAAGACTTTCTAAACAAAGACTATTAGATTTAAAGCTTAAATAATAATAAGTTTAAATAATTATAAGCAAGCTTATACACACGCAATTCCTTAATTATTATTTTTTTGCGGGTGGCGGTTGCCCTTCGCTTGGGCTGCGATGTATGCGAACCTCATTTATGCATTTGCGGCTCTCGCGTTGAGGCGAGCGGTTACCATGGTTTGAGTTGCCGACGATATGAGGGTAGATTTCCTCGTCATCACACTCTTAATGATATCATTCGGAGAGCTCTCATATCTGCAAACATCCCATGTATGCTTGAGCCACCTGGTCTTAGTCGGACTGATGGCAAAAGACCGGATGGCCTTAGTCTAGTACCCTGGGATAAGGGTAGATACCTCTTGTGGGATGCTACTTGTGTAAGTACTTTTGCTGCTTGTCATTTGGGGCGGACCACGTTGGAGCCTGGGGCAGCAGCCGAGACAGCGGCTCTTAAAAAGCACTCTAAATACAGTGAGTTAAAATCGGCCTACCATTTTGTCCCAATTGCTTCTGAAACTTCAGGCTTCAGAGGCAAAGAGTTTTATTGCAGAAGTAGGTCGTCGCCTTAGAGTGAGGACGAATGATCCTCGGTCAGGGTCATTCCTAGTTCAGAGGATAGCCGTAGCCATTCAGCGGGGGAATGCTGCAAGTGTTATAAATATATATAAATATAAATAAATATAAACATTTTTAAGACATGCCTCACTGGGCCACACAGAGCCATCTAGTCCCAAATTAAGGTAGTATTAAGTACCCTGTCGTATGGGGTACTAGACAACCGATAATCTTACTTATATTCTTTTTTTTTTGTAAATACATACTTATAATACATAGAAAACACCCAGACCAGTACAAACAGACATGTTCATGCACACAAATATTTGTACTGTGCGGGGATCGAACCCGCGACCCATGGCTCAGAAGCAGCGTTAACTACCGCTGATCCAAATGGTCGTCGTTATGGGCACTTTCTCTCCGGGGTTGACATTGCTTTGTTTTTTTTTTAATATTAGTTTGGACTAGTAAAGGTAATTATATGTACATATATATATATATATATTTCATATTTAATTAATTTTAGTTTTATATTATATTTAAATTTTTATAGGTATTATAATAGATACTTAGTCTTAGAACGCCCCGTTGGTCTAGTGGTTTAAATACCGGGCCAAGATCTCGGGGTCCCAGGTTCGATCCCCGGGTCGGGCAACAAATAGTTTCGAATTTTTGAACGTTGCTCGGGTTTGTGATCACCAACCCGCATTTGGCAAGCGTGGTGATTATGCCAGTTCCCATCATTGCAGTGGTAACTTGAATTCAATGATGGAGGCCTTTTCCCTGCAGTGGGATGATTATAGGCTGTTACTTTACTTTTTTTTTTTTACTTAGTCTTAATTCAAACTTTTTTATTAATATAACTTTATATACTTATGAATGTAAACGTTGAAATAAATATTCGTTAATTAAATATTGGAAATACTCTTTTTTCAAATAATGAAATTGAATACGAGTATGTATCGAATATATCCAATTAAACAGCCAATTTATAATGGCCGCTTTGTAACAATTATACCTAAATCAAATGGTTTTCAAAACTGTCTAACTTCTTGGAATTTCTAATTTCAACCTGTCTGCCTCAATCTGCGGATGCAATCGAAAAACATTTCTAGTTGTGAATTTGTTACCCAAAGCATATTCAATGAACTGGAAACGATATGATCTTAGGAATACTACATATCCAGCGCGGTTGCGGTGCGGTTTTGTACGCGTAAACGCGAGGCAGCGAGTAAGACAGAACCACAACCGCTGGCACTTGTAGCAGAATGTGGATGTTCGTCGCGTACTGTCGTTGCATCTCCGTCGCAACTGCATCGAAACGCTTTAATGATTTTTAAGTATATCAGCTCGAAAGTCTCGGCTAGTAGTCCATAGTAGAGACTATCTATGGACTATACTAATAATATAAAAATATAATATGTCTTTGTGTGGTCTAGGCCCTAGGCCCATTAGAAGAATAGGCTTCTCTTACTATATGTGACGTAAGACTCGACTAAAGGAGTACAACCAGAATTAACTTGCGTTTATTAAGATTTTTTATTTTGTATTATATTTTGCTTTATATCGACGTTTTAAACACGTTAACAGTGTAGACACTATTACATGGTAGACGAGAAGAGGAATGCTGTAAAGTGTTTAGGTGAGGTAGAAACTATAAACACTGTTAAATGTAACATAGACAAAAATGAAGCTACAATCTACCTAAAATCATTTCGATGAAAACTTAGGTAACCAATGTGTTGAAAAAAGCATTGCTTATCATTAGGTAGTAACTGATGACGCCTGATTAAAAACAAAATAGCAGCTCCGTTCTTGTTTAATATGTGCACATATTAAACAAGAACGGAGCTGCTATTTTGAAGAGCAAGAAGCGACTTAAAAAGTAATTGTCAGAATGAGATACACAACAGCGCCATCCCTCCACGATTGGCCAAGCAATCGGCAACCTACCTTCTTAGCATGACGAAAGTAACAACTTTTTTATAGGCTTTTGTCTGTAGTGGCCTTTTGATAATTAGTGAGTATCTGACAATGTTGTCTAACAAATTGGTCTAGTGGTTTCAGTACCAGGCCAGGATTTTGGATCCTGGGTTCGAAACCCTGGTCAGGCAACAAAATAAATGTTTCCAATTTTGGAATTTTGTTCAGGTTTGTGCCCAATTTGGCAATAGTAACTTTTATTTAATGATGCCTTTGCCTAGCAGAGGACTGATTAAAGGCTGGTACTATAGATAGGTCAGGAACTTAGACAAAGTTGCAGCTTGCAACTTGCTATTAGTTTGAAAAATCGCTTTATCTGCACTGCCCGACAAAAGTCATTGATGTGCTCAGCTGTGTTCCGATTTTTCATAAATGTTTCATGTGTTTTTTATCATTATGGAAACGTTACTGAGATATTAATCATAAATGATGATAGCACTTGTTTCATAAATTTGCAAATGAAACAAAGCATCCTACCTCATGCGATCGAAACTTATTCAAGGAATTGTATTTTCATTTCACACTAGCAATTCATTTGCCTAAAGAACAGTTATCAAAAGGATTTTCTGACATTTAAATCCTATAAAATAGCTGTCATTTTTTGTATACTTAGATTTAAAATGTCAAGGTGATATTTGATATTAAAAACCTGTCACTCTCTCTCCCCCGTTAGAAAATTGCAACATTGTATTTTTTTAAAACAAGAGGATGTAAAATGCTTGGGAAACTTTTGAAAATAACGTTGTATTCTAGAAAGCTCGACTTTAAATTGCGAAGACACATTTTTATGAAGCCACCAAGCGTGAAATTTGCTGTGTTATCAGTCATCTTGTTACAAAGGTCGGGTGGATGACCTCGAAAGTGTTTTCGTCTTAGTTCTGACTTTTTGTTCTAGAATCATCTCGTGTTGCGAAATTTTAGTACCCCTGCCACTCGGTAGTAAAATATCAATTGTAAATAGTTGCGCCATATGGTGTTGATCTAAATAGTGTAGCACCACTTCTTGTCGTCTTATGGTTGTCAACAAAAATATAACGCTAGAAGATAAGGTCGTCTCGATCGTGAAATTTGCTGAAACTAATTTAACTGTCTTGAATTTATATAATTAAATTGTCAGGCATGGCGATTAAGACGCTGACTGCAGCCGATGACCTTGAGCAATAAACACGCCCACAAATTTATTCGTCTTTGAATTTCTTTGGAACGCGCCGCAGCTATCACTTTCGATTCCCGTAGGAGTGACAGAGAAAAAGCGCATGGAATAGAAGGGCCTAAGTGCCAAACAACAAAATTCGTCATGCAATTTAAAATTGCCATTTTATTAAAAATCTAAATCAGCCATTTGCTTAAGCAACATGTAATATACAATATAGCAAAATTTTATTATTATTGTTATACGGACTGCTGAGAAAAATGGTAATTTATGTATTTTCAGAGGCTATTTAGAGATTATTTTCTATAGAGAAAAGTTTTTAGAATCGTGTTTTGGAAACAACCACCTGTTCAAAAATATGATCAATTACAACTACATAGAATTTGGCAACAATACGAGCCATAGGCTTAAAGCAAAACAATCTTCATTGAGCTGATTTTGGCTCATGTCAGCGTCTTAAGGCGTTTTTTTTTGGAGATGGATATCACTAGCAGCTGACTAGTTATGTTGTTTTTGATGAATAAGGAGTTTTTACTTGTTGTTATTAATCCAGATTTAACGGCAAAATAGAACTGCTTCCAACTCCAATAATAAACCACAGGATGGAACTCTAACGTTTCTAAACTATACCAATTCTGTTGAGTTTTTATGTTCTAAGATGTTACGGTAAGTCGTAACCTTTTGCGGTAATCATATCCTACGATAAAAATGTTTTGTTTAACCAAAGTTTATAGCAAAGTTTATTGTTCGTAAATCAAGCCTCATGGATTCACTGGTGGTTTGAGAGTAGCACATCTAAAGATATGAGTGGATCTTTTTATAGAGAGGTAAATGTTTTGCATCAAATATTTTTTTTTTTTAAAAAGGTTAAGAAACTTGTATCATTTAGCTATATTGCAACCGACAAAATAAGAGGTCGGGTTTGACGTATATTTTTTCTGTTGAACTTTTTACATAGTTAAACGATTTCGATATATTTTGTTAGATTGCTTACTTAAAATTGGTTCTATAAAAATATTAAATGAAAATTCCAATTATACTAGTAGAGCAATAAGGTTGCATTACCTATAAGGCTAAATCCTTAAAATAAAATTTTGACTCTTTCAATCGTCATTTTTTAAAGTAACATAAATTTTTATACTATAGACTATAATATGAAAATCGATTGGAAAATATTTTTTAAATTTTGTGTAAGGTGATGGTGATGTACGTCGAAGCTTTGTATATTATTAAATACATTATCTGTTATATAAATCCAACTTGACATCTACAACAAAACGTTAAATAATTTTGATATTTAACACTTTGCTTATTACATTTCATTGCCTTTATACTCAAGACAAAAAGATTATTTGTACCAATACATATAAATAGCTATACATTCAGTAGCAGGGCTAACCTGTGCAAAAATTATTAGTACTGTTTAAATTTAGACTAATTCTAATATTATTTTTTGTTACTTTACTCAGTAACGTGTAGTTCCAGCTGAAAAAATATTTAAGAGGTGGTGCATCATACCTCCTCCTGTGGGTGTCGTAAGAGGTGACTAAAGATGAACCGCCAGAAGAAAACGGGCAGCAGCGTTTACCACCCTTTTGGCCAAATTACGATTGGCGAATCGCAAATCCTCCCTCTGTAGAGGCCCATGTCTAGTAGGCTGATAATAAAGACTTTAATGTAAAGAAATACTACTTACCTATTTTTCAACACAAAATATAAGTCACATTTTAATTTTTTTAAGTTCAAAATAAACCGGATTGACAGTCCAATAAAAATTTAATGGATTCTTTGAACTTTTGTCACAAAAGAAGCGTGAATGAAGCCACCAATTTTGCGTGATTTCAAAACAAAACAATTGCTAAGAATTTTAATTTTCAAGAGCCGATTTTAAATTAGTAAAACTTTTGTATAAAAGCTATTATTGCAAGCAAACAACTCTTTATTTTCTTAAAAAGTATTATTTTTTAGTTTATTCATAAACAATCAATCTTGTAATACTTTAAAGAGAAATAATAATGTTGTATTGTTTAATGATATCATAGTTAGCCTTCTCTAACTCTGATTGATAAATCCCAGTGCCCAAGACAATTTAGTATTCTGCGCCCCAACTGTAAGGTAGCTAAAAAAATAAATAGAAAGAAAGAAGGGAAAAGGTCAATCAGCAATCACTGTAACACGTCCGGCGAAAAAGCCGTCCGAGTTCTTTGAAATGGGAATAACAATTTAAGTCTAATTAGCTGACAACTCCGCGCTCCAAACGAACTACTAAATTCAGCGCGCAACGTTGAATTAAATTTCCCCAAGCCAACTCTATGTTAATTCACGCCACGATTATAAGATTAGGCTAAGTGTGAATTACGGTAAATAAGAAAAAACCAAGACTCGTTACACCGCCTTGTTGTTCTGAGGTGATTACAGACGATCCCTCTATTCTCCGACCGGCGGTTTTGCAATTTAGTTAGGACGGACATTGAGAAAAATTTGCGGGATGATCTGCGGATAATCAAATTCTATCATTATTTCTTAATCCATAAGGTTGGTTTTAGGAAGTGTCTGGTTTATAGTTTGACGCGTGCGCGTTGCTAGGTAAGGCGGGAGACGGCACGATACCGCAGTCATGAGTCTCACCGTACGGCATAAACCGCGTCGTATCTCATGTTCCCCGCGCCCCGCATGTCAAAATAACTAATTGGTTCACATCACTAACATTGACCAACTTACCGAAACATTTCCATGACGGTTCTGTGTGCTCAGAACTTTGTTCTGACGTATATTGTCAGTGGCTGAGTTGTTTGTTTGGAGTGGCAGAGTTTAGAGAGCGGTGATTAGGTATGTCATAACTTTAGTTTTCATTTGGAATGCTTTAAATTATTTTTGCACGTCTTTGAAATATCATTAGCTAGAATTTTTCGAACAAAAACAGATCGATACAAAAAATCAAAGTAATTAATAGTTTAAACTTTTTAATACAAGTAGAAAACTTAAACATAAAATTAAAAAAATATATTTGAATGTTTACAAACACTTACACTATAACTTACATAAAAACGAAAAAAGGTTGGTTACCCTTCTTTGAAAGTTAATTTTTTGATTTTGTTTTATCTTACTGACACTCACTGTACTGAATACTAATAATCATTTTGTTACCCATTGCGCCTCAGGTTCTTGATTTAGATATTTCTCGTTTTTAATTAAGAGAGTATAACCTTTAAAATGAATGTTTTCTCGCCTTGGCTAAGGCGGTTAAAGTACTAAATGCATAAGTTACTTATTTATTTATTTAAAATTTTATTGCACAAAATAAATATAAATGTACAAGGTGGACTTAATGCCATGTTTTATAAATAACTTACCTGATATTTATAAAATAATCACAAGAATATACTCAATCTTCAGGTTTATATTACGTGCATATACTGTTTTTTTAAAGAGTTGATAGAAAATCCGTGGAAAAATCAATCAGTTTACGACTTAAAATTAACGTATTAAGTATCTTAGCTCTCAATACTGTCATAAAACATCAGGTTTTGTTGACAAGTTGGTAATAATAGATTTTCCGGTTTAGACGGTCGTATCTTTGTTTTTCGTTAATCGAGAAGTTTGATTTTTTCACAGGTTTCAGGAACTGTACATCTGTGCTCTTGGGAGCAAAGGAATCAAAATTTGGTATTTTTCGTGGACCTAAAATTTTTATATTTGTCAAGAAATACCATCTTATACTACTAGGGAAACATTTAAAAACTATAATAATCTGTATAAATTTTTTAAAAAAAAAGGTAAAACTCGAAAAAAATCTGCAAAACTACACTTTCTGAACTATGATTCCTGAACTATTATTAACATGAACCTACAAACTACCCATCACTGTGGAAACTTGAATTCAATGATTAAGGCCTTCACTCCGCAATGGGAATGATTATAGGCCGTTATTTTACTTTTTACCTATAAATTAAATTTCTGAATACGTGACCCACGATGCGCGAGTCCTACTCTTTTTTTCTTTTTATTATATTAATGGGCTTGCTCTTGACAACATACTTAACTATACGGTTAAGAAGAAGCCTAAGATGGAGCGAGCTTACCCAGAGGTACTGGTTCTCCCACACACCAGCGGAACACATAAAAACTGTTTGGCGCTGCACTCCGGCAGGAGGGTGGTAGCATCCAGGCGGCCTCTTCTGAAGCCTACCACCGCAGAGGGATCTTTTAGCCGTCATCATTGGTTAGAAAACCAAAGATGCCGTTGCCCAGGGTGGACCACTAGGAGGTAGATCCCAACACTCCAAAATTCTTACTGCTCATTAGATATTGCACTAGTCCGATTTTTACGTATTGTCTCTGTGGATATATAGGATTTTTATACCCTGTAAATATTCTAACAGGAAAGTCCCATCCCAAATACAAGGGAAGCGCCATTAATCCCAAAAGGCTATTTTTCACTCCACATCAATTTGTCATCAGATAGGCAAAAGCTTTGGGTATCACGTTTGTAAGTAAAAGAATCGCTAGCGTTTGAGATATTTTTAGCTGACGAAATAAGAAATGTTCATTCACCAGTACATTCGTTGATATGTTAGCAAACGGATTATGGTTTCAAAAACTTTTTCTACCAAAAAGAAAGCTACGGTAAGTATGAAATGAGGAACCAAATTTGAAACGGAGCGTGGTGATTTTCGATGGTAGGTATCTTAGCGTCGGTTTAAATATTTTATGGGTGTTAAGTTAATTGGTTGGTATGCATCCTGTCAATCTGTTTTTTCTTTTTTTTTGTGTGTGTGTGTGTATCCTTTTTTTTTTTTCAAATTAAAATGATATAAATTCTGAGATATACCGAACAAAATATAAAATATAAAATCAGTCTCACTTGAAACTATGCGTCATACATAAAAAAATGTTTAAAACAAGGTATTACTTATTTTTTACATCTGTTGAAACATCATGTATTTAATTACGACCTAATGAGCGGTACGAAATGTGTGTATGTGTGTGTGCATGTTTCGGCAGATACCGTATAATCAAAATGTTCGTATTTCGTTCGCCTTGTTATTCAAGATTATCAAGAACTTTTCTTTAATCTAGATTTCCTATTAGAATAGTTACTTTACTAGTAACTAAGTAATACCTATTTCAAAATGAACACATATAGAATATAAATATGATATAGGTAAAGGCGGGATAGATGCACCACTTTTTGAGATATCCTCCTTATTTTAAAAATATTTATTTTATATAAATAATGTCTATGTAATTTAGCTAGTTTAATCCTTAATGTTTAACTGTGGTTTCAGCTTTTCCTGGAACTCATTTTTTGAGGATAGATGCCTACCCGTATGGATAGTTGCCCCACCATGAAAACACTTAGAAAAAGGATAGATGCCTGTGGCTCAGGATAGATGCCCTTCATGCTGTAGGAACGAAAATTTCAAACAAAATTTTATGAGCTTTTGAGGACAACTGGTGTTTTAGCAGTAGAAGGCTACTCCTAAAACAGAAATTATCTCTAAGAAACATGGACTTAATAATGAAAATAATTTTGCAGTTTTAATTGTCATTGTTAGAAAAGAATTTTACTTTGAGATCAAATTAAATAACCATAAGAAATTTTTTAAAGTATTTGATCAACAAAAATAGGAATTCTAAATTATTTTTATAAAATACTCGTAGTAGCTGTTGCCTGCGACTTCGTCTCCGTCAGTTTCTGATATTATGATCGCGATTATTTTGCAACATTTTTCACTGATGCTTGGCTCCTATTGGTTGCAGCGTGATGTTATATAGCCTAAAAAGTCTTTCTTAATAAATGGACTATCCCTCACAAAAATATTTTTTTCAACTCTAACCAGTACTTCTAGAGATTAGCGCGTTCCAACAAACAAACAAACTCTTCAGCTTAATCAATGTCATTATACACAAAAATATGTTCAAAATATACACCGAAACCTATGTATGGATGTATGTATGGAGGGGTAGATGCCCCTAGGGGCACCTATACCTCGAAAAATCAGGGCAACTATCCTTTTTGATAGTGATAGATGCCCAAGCATTTTTAAAATAAATAAAAAACAAAAGAGCAACTATTTCCATTTAGATACATACTTGATGAATCAGTATATTGTTGTAATAATAAATATAACAGAATTATAACTACTTATAAAGTTATACAACATCAAATACTAACACTTAAAACTTTGACGTGTTCGTCAAATTCGCCGTGGTGATGATTTCACACATAAGCGAAACGCGTCCTCATAGCACTAAGGCCCGTGTGGTTTATTTTTATTTTTTTTTATTTTTAAGGACCTATGCTGTGGCAGAAGGCCGTACAGCTTCACCGGGCGAGGCTTAGGTGTGGGGTGACTGTGGTTCTTAATTATACTATTGTTCTTTAATCGCAAGTTCAGGAAGTTAGGTTTTTTGAAAATGAGGCATCGATCTCACTGGGGCATCTATTCCGCCTTTACCTTATGAAAAAATATAAAAATGGAAATTGAATAAGTGACATGGTTCATTTATAAGGTTAAAACCAAATAATAAAATAAGGTTAACATGGACATAATTACAATATTTCTGACACCAAAATAAGTAACTTCTAAAGCAAATAAAGAATTAACGACCAGTCATCATAAGCCGATTTTCTAATTTAATGAACTTTCCCTTTTTCTCGAACATAAGGGACCATTTTAGCTATTCTTTTTGTACCCAACAAAGCTTTTAATTTTCATTTTGTTTTCACGACGCTCAAATAATAATTTTTTGTTCAAAACTTTTTTTGCTCCTACTAAAATCCCAGGAGTAATGAATAATACGATCTCTGTGAGCAGGCTTTACAAAAACGCACCATTTTTATTTGCTAGTACAAAAAGATATTAATATTACCCGAAATAAAAAAGAAGGAATAATTTTGACGCAAATTCGTCGTATTTAACGTCAACGTTTAGACATCAATAGATGGCAATCTGCATAGCAATAATAACCAAGAAATGCTACCATATTGATAGATTTCAAATGCAAAATCTTTGTGAAATGCAATAATATGTCATATACCTATAATAAAATCGTCTAATCGCGAGGGGCACTATAATGTACATGTTTATAAAAGAACTATTTACTAGCTTAAATTATCTCTCCGGTCAGTGATTCACCCGGTCATAAGCAAAGGTCATATTGTTTACTATCTATCCTTGTGACACTTTAATATGACAGATTGCGTTGCTTGTACAAATGTTGCGACCTTTATTGGTTTCACAATATTAAGAAATGTTTTCTAGCCACTAGAGCGACGAAACTGCCGCTTTTACAAAGATACAAAAAGACAAATTATACAAATAATATCCCAAAATTTTGCTTGATGTACTGATATGATTATATCAGCTAACCATTAACTTGGCGTTGAGCCGTATACTTTGATATAGATGGTTAAAAGGTAGTTTTGAAGTAGGTATATCCTACCTAATTATAAAAATAAATATTAAGCTGAAAATGGATGAAAAGACAACTTTATTAGTAAAGACAATATTAGTATCAAACTAAAGCGAATGCAATTCCTTGAATATAGATTTCTACTGATGAGGTGGGACTCGAAACCTATTTATTTTTAACATAAAAAGAAACAAGAGAGCGTTGCTAATGATGTTAAAATCACAATTACAAACACATTAATTAATGAGAAGCGACAATACAGATCTAGCCAGGGAAATGTATAACGTCCATAATAAAAATACCGTAAATAATACCTAATTACTTATTTTTGACTTGCTTTTACTTAAAGTATAGACACTCCATACTGAATTAAGGAATTCCTTTGAAACATGCCACCTTACTTATTTCTTGAATTACAAAGCTGTACCACCCGTTCAACAATCAAAATTTAAACGTCTTAAGTCAACCATCCACTTCTCTTTGACTGTTCGCATGCACGAAGTGGTTTGAACACAAATAGATTTTCATTTTAAATTCAAATGAACCTTATTAAATACTTCAGTCGAAGTTCAACATATTATACTGGCAAATGATTCTGCTGGAGTTTCATTAAGTTTTAATTTACGATTTACAATAGTAAATTTATGTCCCTCCTTATCGACATGCATGATGGTTTCGTACAAGGCGACTAATGGAGTGCCACCATAAGACAGTTAGCAAGACTTTCTTCCTTAGGTGATACTAGAATCATCAATCTGCTTGACGATTATGGCAAGATCCACCTTTTGGAGAGGTCCGGTATCCAGATGTGAACTACGTATATCAAATGAATATATTTGACGTTTTTTTGAGATTGTTGATTAATTACTAAATACAAAACTGGACGAATCTCTACGCTTGGCAGATGGGTTTTGGATTCTAGTTTGGCGGTGGAGTCTAGATGGTGGAGAAAAGATACTGCTGCTCTTCTAGAAGCATTACTCTTCTAGTCGTCCCTTACCAGCCCATAACTACAAAGGGAAATTTTTATTCCACTAAAACGGTCCAACCGTTTCTTTACGGTAAGATGATTATGTCAAATTTAAACATTAAAAAATAAAAAATATTTTATTTATTAACAGACCATTTGGTTACAAACATTTTGGTGTTGGTGTTGGTGGTAAGTAAAAAGATACCTCTATCAGGTAGTCACCGCCCAACTAGACCGTATTGTTTAATGGTGCAATACAAATAAAATAATCTATTCTAAGTAAAATCTTAAACTACATCTATAGGAGTTTTATTATACGAAATCTCAAACTCTCTGAGAGAAACTGCGTGTGTGTGCAAGTGTGTGTGTGTGTGTGTTTGTGTGTTTGTGTGTGTGTTATGTGAGTGAGTGTGTGTGTGTTTATGTATTCGCGCCTGCGTGTTTGGTGGGGAGATATGTAATTGGGTTTTTATGAAGTGTATGTAATGCTGAATGTTATAATGTAATTTGGTTTATTTTAGAAAGTTCTCAGTTTCCAGGTAGCTTAGAGTTTTTAACCATGGTATAAGTTCCTTCGTACAGTTGTAATAGGTGAGTGAATAAATTTTTAGAATTTTATTTATTTTATTGTACAAGAAGCTAGGCTGTTTGTGAAATTGTCTACTAGCAAAAGCTGTTCTGGTCACTTTAATAGCAATAGCTTTGTCTTTTCTCCTTTTGTTCATAATTTTTAGGTCGTATTCAAAATATTTATGCATTTTTAGTACAGCATTTAAGATATATAGTTTTCTTACAGTTAGTACCTAGGTCTGCGAATGCATAGAGTTGTTCTGTTGGGTGCCGTAAAGGAAGAGAATACATAATTTTAAGTAAACGTCTTTGTGTTCTTTCTAGTTCTAGAAATTTTGTTTTAGTTGCGCACCCCCACATTAAAGCTTTTACTAACTACTACTACTAATACTCTACTAAAAGGAAGTAATTAATTACCTACCAGTAGTTATTCATTTATTTTATTTTAATTTATTTATTCTCTTTTCATATAACTACACTTTCATCCATACTTATATTATAAAGCCAAAGTGTTTGTTTGTTTGTTTGAACGCGCTAATCTCAGGAAGTACTGGTTCGAATTAAAAAATGCTTTTTGTGTTGTATATTCCATTTATTGAGGAAGGCTTTTGGCTATGTAACATCACGTCATCACGCTGTGACCAATAGGAGCGAAACATCAGTGAAAAGTGTTGCAAAAATAATC
The DNA here is from genome assembly GCA_949315895.1 of Anania crocealis. Classification (NCBI taxonomy): domain Eukaryota; kingdom Metazoa; phylum Arthropoda; class Insecta; order Lepidoptera; family Crambidae; genus Anania; species Anania crocealis. The sequence continues at coordinate 10,207,732 of OX438856.1, forward strand.
GCGATCATAATAACAGAAATTGATGCGTAAGAAATCGCGGGCAGCAGCTAGTAATATTATAAAGCTGAGGAGTTTGTTTGTTTGAACGCGCTAATCTCAGGAAGTAATAGTTCGAATTGAAAAAATATTTTTGTGTTGGTTAGTCCATTTATTGAGGAAGGCTTTAAGCTATATAACATCACGCCGTGACCAATAGGAACGAAGCATCAGTGAAAAATGTCGCAAAAATAATAACGATCTTAGTAACAGAAATCGACGCAGACGAAGTCGCTGGTAACAGCTAGTTCTTCATATATAACAAGTCAATAATATCACATCTTTTCCTATAAGGTATTCTAAAACACACACATAGGGTGAATTATTCACTATTACATTGCAAATTTTGATTAGCCCCAAAACGATCAGTTGTTGCTCTGAACCCTAAATTATGTTCACTTAAAGCAAAATTTAACGTAATGACACCACCAAGCTGCGAAGCGATCGAAACCGCAGTTTTAATTAAATAGCAATTAATTTTACACGAAGGTAAAGATTATTAACGAAGACAGAATGACTAATTGTGTCGCACCAAATGAGTTTGATATTTAGCAAGTGGAATTTAATTTCGTTAATGGTAGAAACAAGTTACAACTCACTTTAATAAGTACTTATAGTATAATGATACCATAACTGTAATGAAACATACAACTAAAAACCTTAAAAAATATAATAAAACCAATAACTAAAATATATTACTAAAAGGAGTCCCTTTAGGCAAGGATCCGAAGATACTGGCAGCGTTCCCCCTTTGTATAGCTAAACTAATTCTTTGTCCGAGGTAGCTGCCAGCTCTTCGGTCTCCTGTGATGTCGACTAACCTTTTTGCTATTTCTTTGAAAAGTCTTATAGCACTAGGACCCCAAGGACCGAGGGTCTCGAAACCGAATGGGACAAAATCATATTCGGAACCTAGGACCCTGTATTTACATGCTTTAGCTTTTTCAGCCGCTTCACATGCCGCACCAGCTCTGATGTTGGTTCCATGTAGATGGGAAGGGGCCAGCGTGTCTGAACAGGTTGCATCCCATACCAGCACCCGGCCCATCTTCCATGGAATCAAACTCATACCATCCGGTCTCTTGACATCGTCTCTTGCAATACCAGTCGGCTCAAGTAGACTTGGCACGTTGATGGTGGCAAGGGACCGGCGTATGATATCGTTAAGTGCTGCATGTTTCGAGAAGCGGCCTGCACTTTTTTGGCATGACAGTCCGTGATGTCCTAGCTTGTCGACATTACTGCCACAGGGACATTTATGAGGAGCGCAGACCAGAACCCCAAGCCGTAGGGAGGTTGCGATTCGGAGCGTGTCAGGCTCAAGAAATGGTTCTGTATTTGACGAAGGGTACGCGTGAAGCCAGTAGCCGGCCTCATGCGTACCCACTCATAAGTACTTATAACACGTAAAAGTTCATGTTCGAAATCATTATTTGTAATTAAACAAATATCCCACGAAAGCCCAAAAAAATGGCAACTCATTTAGTGTAGTAAAATAAATAAAGCCGACCAAGTCGGACTCGCGTACGAAGGGTTCTGTACCGAAAAGGCCAAAAAAACGAGTTTGTTGTATGGGAGCCCCCCTTAAATATTTATTTTATTATGTTTTTAGTATTTGTTGTTATTGTGGTAACAGAAATACATAATTTGTGAAAATTTCAACTGTCTAGCAATCGCAGCTCTTTAGATACAGCCTGGTGACAGAGCGACGGACAGACGGACAGACGGATAGACGGACAGAAAGCGAAGTCTTAGTAATAGGGTCCCGTTTTAACCCTTTGGGTGCGGAACCCTAAAAATGACACTTCACACACGCTGAGTATTGTAAAAAAAAAAACAAATTGCCAGAACGATAAAATCAAAAATAATAGCTTAATAATTGAAAATAGGCATGACAAGCTTTAACACGATTGCATCCTATTACAATGTTCTTTTCTCATAAAATAAATATTAATAAAAACCTAGACGTACGTTAGACTAGCTCAGGCTCCTAATTCAGCTAGCCAAATTGTATTACAATCGTAATTGAATAGCAGGTTTTTGACAGTTCTAGTATGGGCTAAATGTCAAAATTGCCTAATTCAATCACGACCGAACTGCAATTTAAATAGCTGAATAAGGCCCCTGGACGTGTTAATGAGTTGCAGGCACGATGGTCTGACCTTTTAGAGTGACTCAGGTTTTGTCATGCCACAGCTGTTTTGGTGACTACCTTTGCTGCACTAGCATAGAAGAGTCTACCTCGTTCCACCACTGTACTAGCTAACTGTTATCCCACAGTTCAGACTCATCGAATGGCACCAGAAGCTACAGAGGGTGGTTGAGTAGCCCCACGTAACTCTGGGACGACCCTCGCTGTCGCAGAGTACCTATGCGTTAATGCAGTCCACCGCCTCAAAAAACTTTTGACGAGCGGGCAGACAGTCATTAACTCGTTTACTGCTAGTTAGCATTGAAAACTGCTATTGCATATTTGCATCTTTTGAAGTGGAGATTAGTGGCTTGGCTAATCTAATTAGCAAATTATCTATTCGGCTGATTAATAGTATTGGTGTCCAAAAGCCTAATCTGATAGCTACCTCTTCCAACATATTGCTATATGTCTCCCTGGCATATGTTATAATCTTAGAGGAAATCAAATCCTGTCAGGTATTTTTTTACATTCACTTCTGTAATTGTATCTCCAATGTAATTCCATCTAAATCAAATTAACTGTTCGTGTCTCAAATACCGACCAAAATATAAGCTTTTTATGTCCAATATCTTTATTTTTCCGCGTTAAATGCTTTCACACGCAAGGTTGGCTGTATAAAAGTCTCAGACTCCAATGTCAAAATATATTTTCCGAGTCAACATTCATTTGATATGATAAAAATAAAAAGAAAATATCATATAATCGTCACTGGATAAAGTTGGGTTTAGTGTTGTGTGTGATTGGTCAAGTGTCGAGAATATTTTTTCAACATTTTTGAATTTTGTAGGAGTCAACAATGAAATGGAAAAAAAAAATAAGGAACTGATTTAATAAAACCAAAAGGGTTTAGGCGCAAAACGTCCTTTTCGCAAAATGTCACCTGCCGAAAAAAGGTCCTATTCGCAAAATGTCCTATTCGAAAAACGTCCTATTCGCAGAATGTCCTATTCGCAAAACGTCCTGTTCGCAGAATGTCCTATTCGCAAAATGTCCTATTCTCACAATGTCCTATGGTTTTGATGACCGGCTTGGTTCGCTGATTTTGTGAACAATTTGAACTTCAAGTAAAGTTTAAAGTAAAGCGGAACTTATTAGATGTGAATGATATTAATTGACACTAAAGAAAAATAAAAAAATTTACACTTAAATACAATATTATGTATTACTTCTAGATAATATAATCAACATTACAAATATCAAGACTTGAGACGTCATAATCATTAAACAATTTTATCAAAAAAATGACAACACAATCATGTGCCGTGTAGTGCCGGCACATAAAAAGAATAGCACTACCCCCTCTCTTCCCGTGGGTGTCGTAAGAGCCGACAGAGGGAAAACTGCCATCAAGAGATGGGCAGCAGCGTCTCCTAGAAGCAGCAGGCCATACTGCGATCGCCAACCCGCCTGCCAAGCGTGGCGATTATGGCAAACCCCCCCCAAATATGAATACACCGCAAAGAATTCGGCCCCCAGTCTAGTCCTAGCTATGGCAGCGGCTATGGTAACGGCGGGGCAGGGGGTGCTAAGAATCCCCGGGTAAGATCCGGCTGCCAACAACGACGACTCGACCTGGCAACATATAACACGCGCACACTGAGGCTTGACGCGAAGCTCGTAGAGTTGGAAGAGGCAATTGGTAAGTTACATTGGGATATCATTGGGCTATCTGAAGTCCGAAGCGAGGGGGAGGACTCGATAACCCTGCAATCCGGTAACTTACTATACTACGGGGAGGGCGACCAACAGTCCCTAGGTGGTGTCGGGTTCATCGTCCACAAGTCCCTTGTCAACAACGTGATTACTATCGGAAGTGTTTCGAGCAGGGTAGCGTACCTGATACTCAGAATATCGAAACGATATTCGCTGAATGTTATTCAGGTTTACGCTCCGACCTCAAAACACGACGATGTCGAAGTGGAGGCTATGTATGAGGAGATCTCTAAAGCCATGCATAGCTTTAAAACCCACTACACGGTTGTGATGGGGGATTTCAATGCGAAGTTGGGGCAACGTTGCGGTAATGAGTTGAGAATGGGGAAATTTGGATTTGGGCAACGGAACAAAAGGGGTCAGATGCTGGCAAACTTCATGGAGAGGGAGAACCTCTTTATGATGAACTCCTTCTTCAAGAAGCCCGTAAGCCGCAAATGGACCTGGATCAGCCCGGACGGTAAAGTCCAAAACGAGATCGATTTTATCATGTCAACGAAGAAGCACATATTCGATGATGTCGCTGTGATCAACGCTGTTAAGACAGGAAGCGATCACCGCATGGTCAGAGGCACATTGAATATCGACGTAAAGCTTGAAAGAGCGCGACTGATAAAATCCACGCTCCGACCAATACCGGCTCAAATTCAAAACCCCAAGTGTTTTCAGCTCGAGCTTCAAAACCGTTTCGAAGCCCTTGAGAACAGCATCGATGTGGACGATCTATACAACATGGTGGTGGATACTGTCCGTATGGTAGGGTCTAAGTACTTTAAAACCAGCCGTCCCAAATCAAAGAAACTCTCCAGTCAGACTCTCCTACTCATGGATCAGAGAAACGAAATGAGGCTACAGAACTCAGCGGATGCCCATCGCTATCGGCAACTCAATAGACAGATATCTAAGTCTTTGAAGAGCGACCTTCGTCAATTTAATACCCGACGTATTAAAGAGACCATTGAGCGGAACAAAGGCTCCAAAGTGTTCGCCAGAGATCTGTCTATTGGGCAAAGCCAATTGACGAGGCTGAAAACTGAGACAGGTAGCATCATTACGTCAACACCTGAAATCCTGAGGGAGATTGAGAGTTTCTATGGACAGTTATACTCCACGAAAACACCTGTTGAAAGCAAGGCTAAAGACCCTAGAGCCAAGCTTACCCCACACTACTCTGAAGATATCCCGGACGTCAGCCTGTGCGAGATTAGGATGGCTCTCAAGCAGCTTTAAAACAACAAGGCGGCGGGTGATGACTGAATCACAACAGAGCTCCTTAGAGCGGGCGGTAAGCCGATACTTAAGGTCCTCCAGAAGCTCTTTAATTTTGTCATCCTCGAGGGCAAAACGCCAAAGGCATGGGGCAGAGGCGATGTGATGCTGTTCTTCAAGAAGGATGACAAAACTCTCTTGAAGAACTACAGACCCATTTCGCTTCTGAGCCATATCTATAAGTTGTTTTCGAGAGTCATTACGAATCGTCTCACTCGCAGGTTCGACGACTTCCAACCTCCCGAACAAGCCGGGTTCCGAAAAGGCTATAGTACCATAGACCACATTCATACGCTGCGGCAAGTTATACAGAAGACCGAAGAGTATAACTTGCCACTTTGCTTAGCGTTCGTGGACTATGAGAAAGCCTTTGATTCGATTGAGACCTGGGCAGTGCTGCAGTCTCTCCAAAGGTGCCAAATAGACTACAGGTACATCGAGGTACTAAAGTACTTATACCAAAACGCCACCATGTCGGTCCGATTACAGAACCAGAGCTCTAATCCGATCCAACTACAGCGAGGTGTGAGACAGGGAGACGTTATTTCTCCGAAACTGTTCACAGCTGCGTTGGAGGATATTTTCAAGCTTCTGGACTAGAAAGGACGCGGCATCAACATCAATGGCGAATACCTAACACACCTGCGATTTGCCGATGATGTAGTTCTTATGGCTGAGACCTTGGAAGACCTGAACATTATGCTCGAAGATCTCGGTAATGCTTCTCAAAGAGTGGGTCTTAGGATGAACATGGACAAGACGAAAATCATGTTAAATGCCCATGTTGCACCCGCTCCAGATAACGTTGGGAACATTGCACTCGAAGTTGTTGACCACTATATTTACCTGGGACAGATAGTCCAGTTAGGTAAGTCCAACTTCGAGAAAGAGATCTCTCGTCGAATCCAGCTCGGATGGGCAGCGTTCGGGAAGCTCCGGCATATATTCGCGTCCGAAATACCTCAGTGTCTCAAGACGAAAGTCTTTGACCAGTGTGTGTTGCCAGTAATGACCTATGGGAGTGAGACGTGGTCGTTTACTATGGGTCTCATAAGAAGGCTCAAGATCACCCAGCGAGCAATGGAGAGAGCGATGCTTGGTATTTCCCTACTCGATCGAATCAGAAATTATGAGATTCGCAGGAGAACTAAAACAAGCGACATCGCTCGAAGGATTGCATCGTTGAAGTGGCAGTGGGCGGGACACATAGCGCGGAGAATCGATGGCCGTTGGGGCGGAAAGGTTCTCGAATGGCGACCGCGTACCGGACGACGTTCCGTGGGCAGACCCCCCCTACAAGGTGGACCGACGATCTGATCAAGGTCGCGGGAAGCCGCTGGATGCGGACAGCACAGGACCGATCGTTGTGAAGATCCTTGGGGGAGGCCTATGCCCAGCAGTGGGCGTCGTTCGGCTGATATGATGATGATGATGATTATGATGACAATCATTTTGAAAGTTGCAAAAAAATTACTTTTCGCTTACACCACCAGAACATAGCATAAATTTTTATTTGCTTCTTGCCATTTTTAAATTCTGATATTGCCCGCCGCATGTCTCTTTGTTATATTTTTTATCGTTACAGAACTATCGACACTTCGGCAACACTATCTCATTCTCGCTTTTCCTTGAACAGAAACGTCGTTTCATCCTCGCTGTCGCATCAATCAAACAAATCTCAAGTATAAATTGATGAGGTTTTCGGGTTATCTGGAGTGTGAGCTACTTGAAGGACCGACCTTTCAGTGAGGGTTAGAGAGGCTAACGTTTTTCATTTAGATTAGTTTCTAGGTAATGAGATTTCTTGGTTTGAAACGGACTCAGTGATGTCTAGCTGTACCTTGATCGTGTTAGATATATTACCCAGATAGGTTAGAGAAAGTATTTCATTAGTGTGTTTTAGGACATTTTCTGCACAATCTTTTATAAGATGAATATGAATTGCATGTCTTTCATTTTATGAGACCATTTTTAAAGTTAAGAGAATATTCATTCCAAAATACTCGTATTTATTTCCAAAATAGTTATCCTACTAGGTACGTACCGGTTTTTTAAGATGTCGCTTGCTCCGAGGTCAATCAATTAAAGAAAAAAAGTATTTTTCTATATTTTCTCGGGTCTGGGTGTTAATGTACCACGGTTGTTTCTGATGTCCACAAAACAAGTGATTTAAATAGTTACTTACTTTGGGATCAGAAGTAATCAGAACAATATACGTGACGTTGTTCGCATTTATTTATTTATTTAATATAATGCACTGGTGTGAACCACAGCGGGCAATAGAACGAGATGTGCGTGGTATTTCCCTGTATGTAAGAATGAGTAAATCCGTATCAGAACTTAGTTTGCCAGCACTGCCCTGTAAACCCAAAACACTGTAACTCGAGTTTTTTTTAGTCAGCTACATGCATATAAAACATTTTTTAAGTTTTACATCATATTAAAGGAAATATGAGCATTTCAAAAAGAGTGTATTTCAAGAATGTTCCCCGTTTATAATGGCATCATACTGTAACTAGAATATGCATATAACATAGTTGACTTAAGAAAATGAAAAATGAGGATTTTTGTTTGTTATCTTTTATTATTAAGTGTATGTATACTGGTAGTATTTTAAAAAAGATAGAGAATGCATGTACCTATTTACTTTTCACTATCTTTTTAAAATATTTCAATTTACTTACGTTCAAATATGTATTAAGAAAAATGGATATAAGAAAATCCTCTAGCTAAAGTAAACAAAGAATCAAACATTTTCTTCACAACGTGATCTATCAATTTCATTCTCAAAACAAACATCAATTATAGTCCTACCCAGAAAATCTTATACCAAAGAGATTATTCTAGCTACATGTATTTGGCGTGCCATGAATATATTACAGCCCTGTATCCAATTGATACAACCACAAATCCACCTGCATGCTAGAATGTTGAAAACTATTTCCTAGATTCCTAGAGGAATTGCTAGCTTAGAAAACTTGACCTAGCATTTATTTTCCTTTGCCAGCCTTAACGAATGACCTGGATTTTTCGATGGAGATGCAAAACTTGAATTTAAATTTTGTTTTGTTGTTTATTTTTAAGTTCTTGAGATTTATTTAAACCGGTACGTAGATAAAGTTTATATATTGTTTATGCATTTTCCAACTTCATTCTCCATACGTAACGTTAACGTAAGTTGCTATGAAATTTTTTTACGTAGGATAAGTTATAGCTGGAATAGCATACAGGCTTATTAACTAAATAATTATCAGAAAGTTTCTAGATTCCCGAGGTATATTTCCTTATTCTGAATTTCAAGTGTGCATAGTCGCGTGCAATAGCCACGTGGCTTATATGTATTTAATATTTAAATGTTTCTTATTAATTTTACTCTCATTTTGTTTCCCACTGTAGGGCAAAGGCCTCTTTCACTAAATTCAAGCTATCACAGCAAATATGGGTACAGGCATAATAACCACACTCGCCAAATGCTGGTTGGTGATCATAGAACCAAGCAATGTTCGTAAAACTCTTGTTGCTCATCGCGGGTATCGAACCCAGGACCCCAAGATCTTGGCACGGTACTTAATTAACCGTTAGAGCAGCAGAGCGATAAAAATAGGAATTGATTAATTTGCACGGAGACAATAAAAGCTTCTCTACACCGACTTTTTTAATATCGTTGACAACTTGTGTTGCCAGCAACAATCAGCATCTTCATTGGATGTAACAGCCTATAATCATCCCACTGCAGGGAAAAGGCCTCCATCATTGAATTCAAGTTACCATAGCGATGCTATGGCATCTTCATTGGGTGACATCAGTTCACTGTAATACAAAGACCTCCCTAAAAACTGTAGGTTTATACGTATTAGCATACATTTATTCATACTATAACAGTGTTGTGACAATCCCATCAGCATGATGAAATTCGATCAATATGTTATGAATGTCTTTGGAATAATGCCAGATTTATTTTGACACGGAAAAAATATGAGAAACAGATTTTGACAAAAGCTACAACACGTTTGTGTCACTTCATTGTCTTCTTAGCCAAAAAATAACAACAGTGTTTGTTATTTACTTTTGAACAAGTCATTGTCTTACAGTGGCACTAGCAATGCTAATAGAACGATTTGGAATTAACATTTATACTAGCTATTGGCCACGAGAGAAAACTGACACCGTAGGTTTTTTGCAAGGGTAAAATTATATGAAAATGAATGAAATGAAAAACATTTATTTCTAGAAGAAGCGCTAAATAACAATTTTTTACCTGTAGTCCCCAAACTAGGTAATCCTGTCTTTTGGGAACTACTTGACAAAGTTTGTGTGTGTTGTGTGTGTGTATGTGTGTGTATGTGTGTGTATGTGTGTTGTGTGTGTTTGTACCCCGCCCAGCCCTACGTAAGTGGCTTACTTAGGATCAGTTGTATAAACTGCTGGGCAAAGGTGCTTTTCCTGCCTACAAACTATCCCCGTAACAACTTTTTATTTAATTATTTTATAGATTCGTCAGCTATTGTAGCAGTCTTTAAAGCTTAGATACTATGTAATCTACTCCACGTATTTTCTTTTATTTAATTCTAACTAAACTTGACATGCACAAACACAAAACTTGCCATAAAAGTCACAGTACATCAAAGACTGACTCTATTGCAATGCTTACATTTATTATCTGACATCACTTTGCTGGATGCAAGTAGCATTGAGCGTTGTAAACAAGAAGTGCACGCATTTCATCATATGTATTGCACGTTCGGCAAGCAGGTTGTGATTGATCGTTGGCCAAAGCTCGTCTTTTTCTGGCAGTATTCCTTTAGGTATAAAGATATTTTTTTATTCCCATAAATAACAATAAGTCACTTAAATGAGAAAAGGATTTAATTTGCGCAAGATGGTTGGCAGGAGCTGGATGAAAGTGGCGTGTAACTGGAGAGGCTGGATGAAAGTGGCATGTAACTTTTGGGGTGGTGGGATGTACCCCCTAGTAGTCCACCCTAGGCAACGGCATTTTTGGTTTTCTAACCAATAACGGCTAACAGATCCCTCTGCGGTGGTAGGCTTCGTAAGAGGCCGCCTGGATGCTACCACCCTCCTGCCGGAGTCCAGCGCCAAACAGTTTTTCTGTGTTCCACCAGTACCTCTAGGTAAGCTTGTTCCATCTTAGGCCTCTTCTTAACCGTACAGTTAAGTATGTTGTCAAGAGCAAGCCCATTATTTATTATAAAAAAGAGGCCTATGTCGTGCAGTGGACTGCAATAGGCTGATGAAGATGTTGATGAGAACATGAATCGAAGGATAACTGCAACATGAGAATATTAAGAAAATCGCTGTTCGCATTGTATTGTTACACTCACATAACACATTCAATACTTGCAATTAAATACAGGTTATAAAATTAGGATACAATCACTTTTAGCAAGTTTAGATTTGAATGCATTAAGCGAATTAAATTTTTTATAATAGAGGGTAACTTGTTTTATAGCTATGCGCCTACATGAGTAACAATTTTTTGCCATAATTTGTTATCGCTTTGGGTAGAACGAATGCTAGGAGTACGTTTCGTAGATCGTTTTCCTAATCACCTCGTACTACACTATTTTATTTTTATTTATTTATTTTATTTATTTTGGAATACTTAAATACTTACTCGCATTGACTACTCTTATACTTATACTCGCATTGAAACTTACTCGCACTAATATGGTGATAACGGGTAGTACTATTTACTGTGCCGGCACCACTCGACAAATTATTTACTCTATTTCTCTGAGCAGATACACACTAATAGCGATAAATAATAGGATTGAAATTCCACTGCATATAAAGGTGGAGGCCTTTATATGCAGTGGAATTTCAATTTATTTCATTTTCCATTGTAATAAAGTTACCACAGCAATGATGGGTACACACACACAGCAGGCACAATCACCAAGTTTGCCAAATATGGTCAGTGATCACAAACCCGAGCAATATTTGAAAATTTGTAACTCTTATTGCCCGACCCGGGGATCGAACCCGGGACGCCAACATCGGTCGGGTATTACATCGAACCCGAGTCCGGTACTTAATCCACTCGAGCAATCTACGGTGGGGCGTTATACGAGTAAGAGTATTATTTTTACGAAAAGTTAAAAAAAAAATACAATTAGTCAAAGTAGTTATCATAGTACTGAATTGTCTTAATTCGTGCACCCTTCTAAGATGTTTAGATTGCCATCCACTTTTTCATACAATTGTAAGAGTGACGTCACAATTTAACCCATAAACGAACGGGCCAACAAATTCGGCTCGTTGCAAACAATCGGACCATTGTGAGCCACCGATTACAGTGCCCGACTTGACGTCTCTCATTCAATCTTCACGGAGAAAATGATACAATGGCGGTCTCGGCCGTTCAGAGAACTCTATTTATATGCCTACATTGAACTACTCGTAGTTCATGCAATTTTCCACTTTTTTGCAATTGTATTTAAGAAAAAATACGTACTTTATATACCTAACTGTACTTATTCAATATTTTTCAAGTCAATGTCATCTTTATCAGATCAAATATAATATAAATACTAGCTGTTACCCGCAATTTTGTTCGTAGATAAAATTTCGCCTATTCTATACCCTGACCTGCCGCTATACATAAAAAAACCGACCAAGTAGGAGTCGTACTCGTGCACTGAGGGTTCTGTACCAACATTAACTAAATTAGGGGTCCACTTACGAGTACTTCCACTGAGCCAAAATACCAGCATATTTTGTTAACTGCAAAAATAACTTTGTTTTTCATAGTGTTCGTATAAAGGACAAAGTAATATTTGCGGTTGTTGAAAATGTGCTTTATCTCAAAAAGTATCAGTTTGATCTCTTTTAAACCAATTTTCGGTGAAAGTATTTGTTAAGACCTAAATTATATTTTTTTTTTCAAAATTTTTATTCGTTAGTTTTAAAGTTAGAGGGGGGATTCCCATATTACCACTTTGGAAGCGTCTATCTTTCAAATGTTAGACTTTTGGAAAAAATGGTTCTACGAACCTCTATGTCATTTTAAAAGACCAATCCATAGAAACGTATAGGTTTAAGTAAAAAAACATTTTTTGTTTTAGTTCCATGTATGAAGCCCCCCTTAAATAACATTATTTTTTATTTTTTATATGATCGTAAAGCGGTCAACAGGATACACCTACCTACCAAGTTTCAACTGTGTAATGCAAATACTTTCAGAATAAAGTGGCTGTGACATACGGACGGACAAGCAGACAGAAAGATAGACTTGACAAAACTAATGGGGTTCCGTTTTTTGCCATTCGACTACGGAACCCTAAAAACCCTATCAATATTACAAAAATATTTTAATCCACCGGAACCGTAGACTTTCCGGGATAAAAAGGTATATCAGCTATTCCAAAGTTTTAGCTATTACTGGCGTTACCAAGATATTGAAATGAGGTATACATCAAAATTATAAATAGTTAGAGGCATTATCCTTTTATTGGCAATGAGAAAGAAGTATAAAGAACAAACATCGGTTTTACGGCCTCACTTCGCAGAGTTTAGTAATTTACTAGGATATACAAATTTGATACCAAAAATAGTAGGAATAAGCATTATCCTTTAATATTCAAAGTAACGGAAAATTTTCGACATGACATCCATTAGCACATAAAATACTGATAAACAAAATTTACGACATGATGATCACACCTTCCCTGAATCATGCTCGCACGCAAACCGAATGAAATTAGAATAACGCTATTATTCTTAGTACACATATTCAATTAATTGAAATGGAACATTGAACTAAGCAAAGAATGGTTCAAACATGTCATTACTGACAAATTTTTTGTTGTGATAGAATAACGCCTTTAAAAAGTTTTACATCGCCGTCAAAGTTTTTATAGACGTTAAGTCGTACAGTACTTAGAGCCCATTTATGAAGTAAAAAATGAAGGTCAAGTTTCAAGAAAATATTATTTAAGCAACATAGTTTTCAATTTTACGGTCCTTAGGCTGTGGAGGTATGAAGGGAAAATCAACAACTTATGAATAGTATCGTGATGAATGAATGAGATGCGCATCGCGTAAAAAACGTGTTGCAAGGAGGCCGTATCGAACATTTTAGATTTTTGGTGGACATGACATGGACATATGCTTTATCTTGACATTTTTGTACTTGGCTATACTAAAAGAAAAATACGTCATTTGTTGTATTTAAAATTGGAAGTTGATTAAAATTTCATTCTGTATACCTAAGCGCGCCGCATTGAAGATTCTGGAATATTAAGTAACCCTTTTTCGTGACCAATCGATTATTTTTAGTTTTTAGGGTTCCGTGCCCAAAGGGTAAAAACGGGACCCTATTACTGAGACTTCGCTGTCTGTCCGTCTGTCCGTCTGTCCGTCGCTCTGTCACCAGGCTGTATCTCAAGAGCCGCGATAGCTAGACAGTTGAAATTTTCACAAATTATGTATATTTATTGCCGCAATAACAACAAATACTAAAAACAAAATAAAATAAATATTTAAGGGGGGCTCCCATACAACAAACCCGTTTTTTTGGCCTTTTTGGTACGGAACCCTTCGTGCGCGAGTCCGACTCGCACTTGGCCGGTTATTTTAAACTAAAGCCACGAAATTCTAACGACAATTGAGTGAGAGTCACTTTTCTGTCTGTTTCCCAATGGCACCAAAATGGTTTAAAAACGGCTCTAGATAAAATCTGTAGCTCGGATCTAAGATACAGCCTATAATCTATCCGAGCTACAAATTTTACCTATGTTACCTATGTTCTATAACATAGGTAACTTTTTAAATTATTTTTAAACGCCCCGTTAGTCCAGTGGTTTAAAAACCGGGCCAAGATCTCGGGGACCCAGGTTCGAAAAAAAGTTTCGAAGTTTCGAATGTTGCTCGGGTTTGTGATCACCAACCCTCATTTGGCAAGCGTGGTGATTATGACAGTACCCATCATTGCTGAGGTAACTTGAAATCAAAGATAGAGGCCTTTTCCCTGCAGTGGGATGATTATAGGCTGTTACAATTTGTTATATAAACCACGTACAAAGTCGCGACAAAAAGATGTGTAATTATAATTCGTAGCTGCATTATAATTTTTCTTCAATCGCATGATTACGATATTAGGGTTAGGACCGTAATGTATATTGTGGCATGACAAGTTAGGTATTACTTTAAGAGAGATTGCTATGACCTTAAAAATTATATGCCTTCAAATTAACACATTTTCATCAGACTGCTTAGTGTCAAAAAAAGCGTCTAAAAATTATTAGCAACATTTAACTGAAGAATTAGCCGTCATTATTGGTTAGATTAAAAAAAAAATCAGTAAAATTATTCACATTTTGAATCTCATTTAACTATATTAAGTACGTATTCGCTTCTCTACATACCAGGTACATTAAAGTTTCATATCGGTCCATGTCCGATATTCCAAGTGTGTAATTTCTCACAATTATTGCAAGCTCGCGGTGCCTTGCCGGTTTACATTAAAGTCATGACGTGTTCACCTGTTCAACTTTACCAAATGTTATTATAAAATGAGCTTTTATTTGTTGTTTTTGAAACTATTTTTAATTAATTTAGTTGTTAGTGCAAGTTAAAATACTTATGATGAAATTTGGGTGCATCATCATCATCATTGGACAGCATTGGGTGGAAGTCAAACACACAACCTTACACTAACCCGGCGACTACCTACAGCAGCCATTGTGATACCAATACATTTTTTGCATCGATGAATTAGTTCAAGGTTTAACAAAAATAATGTTTTCGGTTATACCTCGAACATACGATAAAATTATTTTTAGAAATATTTAAGTATCGGTTGTATTTTATACATTTGATATTTATTTAAGAAAATAAATTGTCAGTGTAAATTGCAAATTAAATATCTTTAATAATATTATGCAATTGAAAAAAATAGGTACCAATTTTTATAGCATTACTACACATAGGTATTTCAAGAAATCAATCACATTTAGTGTTAGATTTATCGTTAGAAATTACGCAATCTTACAGGTTTTTCATATATCATAGACATATTCCAACAAATAATCATTTACATGTTGCACTTTTTAATTATACTTTGATCAAATGTTATTAGCCACTTCCGCTGTAATGTCTCGGTTTTGACAGACCTGAAAAACAGTTTTCTACTTAGTTTTAAACGATATTTTCGACTAACTTATTCTTTTTTAATGTCGGGTAAAAACATACTGGAATGTATCCAGTTTAAGAATTACCTGCCATGAGTAAAACCGTGTTGCACTGTACATTGAATGTTTTGCCTTCCTTGTTTTGTTTTACATGCAAAACACGTTTCAAGTTTGTAAATACAAGTGAATCGATATTACTCGTAGTTGAGCTAAGCCCGGTTAGCTTAGCAGATTCTGCATTTATAGTTTCCTAAAACTTGACCTGTCCAACTTCGAAATTAATCGATTAGTCAATTTTGTACTAGCTTAAAAACTCATCAGACTTTAGATAGATATACCAAACTAGATATAATGTATAATCCCTATTTGTATTTAAAACTAAAAGGTTTATGACGTAAATTTTAGCGAGCGGCTAAAACAAAGGTAACACACTAACAGACTGTATTCTTTTTAACAAAGCATGCGAGTTTTCTATTATGTGTTGTTTTAGATTACCTACTAAATTAAAAAAGGAATGGATATTGTCAAAGAAGTACGCGTCAGGAGTAGACGGAAAAGTCTGTCTTATAGACTAAGCTGCGATCGCCACCACGCCTGCCAAACGTGTTGATTTGGTTTATTGAAGAACATTATCTTTGTAAGAATTATGACTGTAATCATGTATAAAATCATTATTACAGTTAGTAGTCTAAATTCAAAAATACAAACCCCTGTCGTAATATATAAAGCTACCCTTCGCAATTTTTTGCTGTAACGATACTTAGCATTTTGTTAACAGGTAAAACTGCTAATAAGTTATCCCAAAGACTAGTTGGAGTACACAAGCAACTGGTTTTCTTTTCATTAAGAACGTATTATACGTACCCGGGTTAGTCAGCTAGGAATTTAATTACTTCCTAAAGCAGTTGCTGCTGCTCTGAAGTTTGAAATTATTTATTTTTAACGTATCGCTGACCAGATGAAATTTAATAAACGCGTAATTTTCTACTGAATTTATAAAGCATAGATTTTTACTTTATATATTCAATTTTTTTCGGAAAGAAATCTTGGCGTTTGGCAAATATTGAACAAAATGCTTACTGCTATAATAAATTCCATTTAAAAGGAAATCTTGATTAAATTACGACATCGCAGTTCGCAGTTTTTACCACGCTTTTATTAGCTTGGGTTGTATCTATCTATGTATCTATGTATGTAATGGAATCTTTAGCATAAATTTGACCGATTTCCAGAAGTTTGATTAATTTGAAACTTTGCACACGTATCAAGGACAGATGACAATGCAATAATTTAATAACAGTTTTCCCAGTTTTCCTCTGTAAGAGGGAGTAAAAGAGATAGAGCTAGCGCGCGATCTGTATCAATTATGTTTCCTGCATAGGTTTGGACTTACAGTCGGTAAAGAAGGAATCAAATCTTATAAACTAAACTAAAAAGTAAAAAATAAATTATAGTTTAAAAAAAAACTAAAAAACCACGCTTTTAAAACAGATTGAACTAAAAAATTAAAAATAAAACTGTAGTAATCAATTGAAAAATTCATATTATTGTACAAAAAGCGTGGGGTGCTTGTTATGATATCCACAGATATAGTAAATTATTGATAAAATATTTACAACAATCTAAATCAAGCCCCCCACGCTTTTTGTACAATAATATGAATTTTTCAATTGATTACTACAGTTTTATTTTTAATTTTTTAGTTCAATCTGTTTTAAAAGCGTGGTTTTTTAGTTTTTTTTTAAACTATAATTTATTAAATTAATAATATACCTAACAATAAAAAACTTGAAACATCCTAAGATTAACTCGTTCTGGAAATAATTGGGGGTCAGTCAAAAGTACCTTTAAAAACAAAATTAAATGTTTTAGTTTTAAAAAGTACTTCAACTTTGAAAATTTATCATATAACACGGGTATGGTCTTCAACTTGGCCCTTTTCCGAAAATGCGAAAATCAATCAATTCAAAAGCATTCAAAATTGTGCTCAATACTTAAACAAAAAAACAATAAGAAAAATAAATATATTTATGGTTTCATTTAACGTTAATAGTTATTTCTAGTTATATTATTTTTATCGAGGAAAATCAGCACTAAACCAACAGAGCTTTGTCATTTATGACTTATGGCCTTCCAAGATGAACAGAAAAAATACGAATAATAACGATGATAGTTAATATACATAATGATAAATGTCTTACCGGGTTTCACACTTGGGATTTTGTTTGGAACGAATATTGGTGTACAAAACTGTGTTTTTTGAACATTCAATGGTATTGAAATATTTAACAAAGTATTCGAAAAATTATAACAAATCATGGATCAGCAATCAACTCCAAAAAATGTTATTATATTCTTTTAAACTAATAATATTAGTATTAAAAGTAAATCAATAACATTATCTTGCCATAGTGAAAATGTAGGTATTTAATCATCTGCAGTCACAATCACAAACTCGATTCAATACGTCGGAATCCAATTTTGAAACAAAATTAAAAAGTTGATCGAATAAATCGCACATTGGAAATATTTAAGTGAGCAAAATTGCTTTGTACTAAAATACTATAACGTTAATTTAATCCGTACTTAATATTGTCTTCAAGCCCCGTTTTATTTTTATCAACAGAGTTTTACAAATGTTTTTGGTTAAAAAAAATATGCAAAATGTCTTCCTTACTTTGTTAATTAATTGTTCGTCATCAATAACAGTGTAATTGCACCAAAAAACATTTTGTTATTAAGATAAGATAAGTCTTATTTTAATGTATTTGTATGATATTAAAATCAATAAAAACTTTACAATATGCTCTAAAAAGTAACTAGACCGTTGGATCTACTTTAGCTATGTCCGTATCTTGGCGAACTCAGTGTTCCGGATCCGGTGGACCGAACCGGGTAACTCGACCGGTTACGGCCAGTTTTGTGTCAATTTCGCCCAAGTCACTTTAGACTCGCGTGTTTGTTGGAAAACTTACGGTTTCAACGCACCATTGAGCTATCAGAATTTGAAGGAAACACTTTCAATGGGAGCTCGGAATTGGTTTTCGCTGTTCAGTTTTGAACTGGACCTGAAGTTGAGTGTTGGAGGAACGTTTGGTGTCAAGAAAATTGTAAAAGGTCGTTTTATTGTCCTGTTTTTTTAGGAAAAAGCTATATCTTTGTGAAATCATTTTTGTTTATTTGTCAACCTGTTTATTATTGCGGTTGGTATATTGTAGATTTGGTAAATTTTAAGGTATTGTCTTCAGGATTGGAAAGGATAGGACAGGATGACATTGAAAAAAAAAGAGAAATCTGAAATCATTTTCGTGATCATACATCAAACTTGATATATACCCTTCATTTGAATAATATAGGTACGTTTCTAACTATATATGCTTGACGTGTACAACCATGTGGTCTAAAATGGTATAGGGCTACTGCTGCTCGTCATTTTGGTGTCACTAAAGAACCTCTACCGAATAAAAACGGTCAGAAGCGTCATCGATCACTCTATTTATTTCCCATTCTAATGACTTGATCCAGATTAATGTTACTAAAGTCTGATCAATTTCTTACAAATTGGCGTTACAAAAACTGTTTGACCTGTGTTAAATTATTTGAAATAAAATATACATTTTTCTAGTTGAAAAATGTATGCCAAACAAACTCGCACTCAGCACGTTTGTGTTCATTATAATTTGTTACTTATAATCTAACGCAGTATGGTGGCGGCATATTAAAGGATAGCGCCACCCTTTCTTTTTCCATGAGTGTCGAAAGAGGCGTCTAAAGGAGTACTGCCTGAAGAAGACAGGCTTCAATATCGTTCCTCCAACATTGGCCAAACTGTGATCGCCAACCAGTGGCGATTACGAAAAAATATTTTTTATAGAGAGGTATGTGTCTTGGCGTAGTCTGAAGTGGATGATAATGATAATAAATCATTATAAAAAAATTAAGTCCGATTCCTCGCAAAACTTTAAACTATAAGGCCAGAGCGGTTGGACCAATTTTCAAGATACTGATTTGATTTTTGGATATTCCCACACTCCGAACAGCAGAATGACTATTAAAATATAAGACAAAACTGTTAACCAAAATGTATTTTTTCATACATTGTCTGCATGTCACACTATCTTGGACGAAATGATAGAAACTATAAAGATAAATAATAAGACATGATTACTCAGTGACGTGTAGGACTGCAAAATCAAAACCTTAATAAAAAATTTAAACACACGAAACCATTTAAAAAAATCTTCACTGACCTACCTGAGTATCACGTGACATCTGATCTGGAGACACCTTGAACACAGACATGCACGCCACGCCACCAGATGTCGTCAAAGGAAAAACATCTATTTATTTGTTTTATTCATAAAAATTTCACGTTTTAGTCCACTTTTTTGTACTCTTATACAGACAGTGCTCCTGCCGTTGGCAGGTTAACCTACCCAAAAAGTTAAAGGTCATTGAATTGATTTTCAACTTTAAGTCCAACAAATAGAAATCAATATCAATTGAGAAAATTTGACGTTTTGTGGTAGGTTGACGTGCTGTTGTCTGTACGTCAAACTGAGGCTTTATGTGTTTTTAGAACGCCCTTTTTATTAACTTATCAAAGAAGACTGAGAAGATATAATCACTCTACAAGGCAAAGTTTGCTTCATAAACGCTGCAAATTAATCATTGAGGAAAGCCCTGTTACATATTGTAACAAAAAAAAGTTTTGTTCATCAAACTGTTCGCGGAAGTCAAAGTTTGACAAGGAAACATGTAGGGAAAAAATTCAATGATGCCGGCTACCTTATGGCAAAGGAAAACTTTGCTTAAAGAATCTTTTAGTATGTGCTAAAAATAAACGCTCCTATGTTAATAAGCTATGATGTTTGAACCCAGAACTTTGTAACACAGCCCACGTGTACTCCTTTGGTTTAATATTAATTTTAGCAAAGGCAAGTAGAGCCGACGCGTGACATATTTACACTAGCTGTTGCCCGCGACTTCGAAAGCGTGGAATTTAGAATGTCAGCTCACGGGAATAGTATGTTTTTCCGGGATATAAGGTAGCTTATGTGCTACTCCAGCCTATAATTTATCTCCGTGCCGAATTTGATCCATATTCGTTTAGCTGTTCTGGCGTAATTGAGTAATCTCGAAGACTTAGTTCTGCTGCTTATGCTGTGAGAAAGATAAGGCAATTGACTGATGTTGGAACGGCAAGATTAGTATATTTTAGCTACTTTCATAGCATAATGTCATACGGAATTCTATTGTGGGGCTCAGCGGCAGATATTGAGTCAATTTTTATATTGCAAAAACGTGCTGTACGGGCTATTTACGGCTTTCGACCCCGTGACTCGCTGAAAGAGCTCTTCAAAGAGATTAATATACTTACAGTGTCTTCTCAATATATTCTCGAGAATATTATTTACGTTCGTAAGAACATACATTTATTTCTTAAGAAAAGTAAGTACACAATTTTAATACGAGAAATAAAGATAAACTCGCCATTCCAGGCTTCAGACTGCGAAAAGTAGGAAAATCGTTTATGCGAAATTGTATCCGTATTTTCAACAAATTACCAAAGGATATTGCTGAACTCCCTGTACATAAACTTAAATCGTATGTTAAAGTTATTTTAATGAAAAAAGGCTATTACACTGTTAATGATTATTTAAATGATAGAAATGTATGGCATTAAGTTGTCCCAGCTCGTACTTGCTTAAACCTTGTAAAAATTACCTTACCTTGTAAAAATTTATTTAAAAAGAGGCTGACAATAGTGACCGAGTTTCTTGCGCTGCTTCTTCTCGGCACTAGCCCAGACTTGTCCCGAAGCAGTGGTAGGTTTAAATATTGGGACGTGTAAAATCGCCTCCTGGGGCCTATTTGCAGAAATAAAACTGATTTTAGTACTGATTTTTGATTTTTTAATAAAATCCATTCAAACATTCGCATTTATAATGTTAAGATTAAACCATACCTCCATTATAAGCAGGACACTTTTGGATGACAAGAGATTTAAGGATTGCCAATCACAGCACCTTAAAGTGCTTTGCGATTAAAACATAAATAACATATTTATAATCTTATCTATACTAATATTATAAAGTTGAAGAGTTTGTTTGTTTGTTTGAACGCGCTAACCTCAGAAAGTACTGGTTCGAATTGAAAAATTCTTTTTGTGTTGGATAGTCCATTTAATAGAAAGGCTGAAGGCTATACCTATATATCATCACGCTGCGACCAATAGGAGCGAAGCATTAGTGAAAAATGTTGCAAAAATAATCGCGTTCATAATAACAGAAATTTACGCTGACGAAGTCGCGGGCAACAGCTATTGACATAATAAATACAAAAGTTTGGATGGATATTTATTAATTATACTAAGTAGTAATTACGCTAGAACTGCTAAAGAAATTAAAACTAAGATTAATTAATTCAAGATAATGTAAATATTTAAAAAAATGGGCTTTCTGGGACAATTTCAAACTAAAATTTTACGAGTATGTACAAAGACACGGGCAACTGTTTGGAGTGAGTAGAGTTGAGTAATGTTAATAAATACTTAATCATTCGAGTGTTTCATAACGTTATTTATTTAAAACATGATCGCTGACAAGTTACAAAACCACTGTAGAAAGCATATTTTATTTAACAAAATCAGCTTTTAATACTTATATGTAAATATAACTTGGGATAAAAACAATGAAGCCGTTACTTCTAAAGCTATGGCGTTATGAAACTTATGAGACATTTACGCATTTTCTCTTAATATTTTTGCCCAATCATAAACGTTACCGGAACAATTTTTCATTTCTCGCGACAAACATTGGACAATAAGGGATATCATAAATCAAGAGATTCATCTCATGAAATCTAGACGTTTTCCCTTCTTTCTCTCCTATCTTCTCAGTAGCGGCTTAGTCTGGATTTGTTTGGAATTCATTTACTGTTTTTCGTAGATCTAAAATATTTACGAAGCAATTTAACGGTATGAGTTTTTTGATCATTTATTCGTAAGTAAGCAGTGATTTATTTTGGTTTGTTAATAGGCACATTAGTCAATGGGTAATCAACCTACTTACAAGACGACAAAATGAAATATAATTATCAATGATTCGTATTAACTAGATTTTAACTTAATTGAAAGATTCAGTAGCGGATTCCTGTTATTCCGAAGTTGAGCACCTTACATTGCATTTGAGTAGACTGTTGTATATAAGTACTTATAAATTGTATATATGTGAAAGTCTAGAAGACGGTTTCTAAATCAATTAAAAAGACTTTCATTACAATATTAAGTATTCGCGTAAATTCAAGAAAGCCATAAATAGGTTTTTTTGGAACGTAAAAAAAACAACTTACGAGTTTTTTGTGTAATGTGTAAGATGAAGTGCTGGCTACATAAATACCATTAGTGTAAGTTAGTTACAAAGTTAGATACACAGTCGGCGTCAAAAAAGTGATCACATAAAGTTGCACTCTTAGAACAACCTATATCAATCGAATTGTTACAACATGACAAAGATACCCATACCATTTCATGCCGACATAATTTGGCGGGGTTGTAAAGTTGACTTCGTCAATAATTCTATCGAGAACAGTGTTAGGTGTCCTTTTTGTATCAGAGTGTGTATCTAGTTCTTGCTATAATATCGATGATAAATACTTTTATAGGAAATGGACCAATTACTAAACTCAACTCTCAGCAGAGCTTGGCTTAAAGTTATAGCGCCTTAAAAAGTTACCTTACCTTGTAAAAAAATATTTAAAAAGAAGCTCACAATAGTGACCAAGTTTCTTGCGCTGCTTCTTCTCGGCACTAGCCCTGAATTATCCCGAAGCAGTGGTAGGTTTAAATATTGGGACGTGTTAAAGCGCCTCCTGGGGCCTATTTGCAGAAATAAATCTGATTTTAACTGATTTTCTGAGTGCCTTTATGAATGAAGACAGCATAAGAAAGCTTATGTTAAAACCCTCCAGACATACTTCATCATCACCATCAATCTACTTCAGGCCCCCAATTCCGCTAATTTACAAATGGCTCAATAAAATCGCAATTGCATCGCAATTGTATATTTTGACACATTTAATATGGTAGTAATGTCAAAATATACGATTGCGATGCCATTGCGATTCTATTGGGCCATTTGTAAATTTGCAGAATTGGGGCCCATAAATTAGCAGAATTGGGGCCCAGTCCACTGCTAGCCATGGCCTAAAGAAGGAGCAATTTGACATAATCGCAACGCTTTTAAGGTTGGCGTTCTTATTCTGATGCTATTTCTGTGGTTATCTCCTGTGAAGCCTCAGATCAAAATAATATGTTTTTTATGCCGGTAACTAACGGTACATACACATGTATTACTTGAATATGTCCTTACAGATATATTAGTATTATTATTCATGACCAAAGCCCAATTATTGTCCTTGAAAATGTCTTTAATAAATTGAATGTTTCTTCCTAAATTCTAGACTATACACGGTGCATTTTTAACCAACTGTGATACGAAGCCTACGTTACTAAACCATTATGTATAACATCTTGACAGTATTATATTTTTTTTCACCTGATTTTTTTAAATAAAAATATTAAGTAGGTATTGGTTCAGCTATTTATTTTGAAACATGCTGCGACGCGCACGCCGCACACATGTAGCTGTGTAATATCCATTCAACTAAGACCCAGCCGCAGCAAAATAATACGTCTGTGCACGTCGCAGCGTGTTACAAAATTAAAAGTTAAAATCAAACATTAATAGTTTTAAAAATTTTTAATTAACAAAATATATAACTCTACCATGTTGATGTACATAATGATCCAATAATGATAATGTGGGCTTCGTTTTACAGGTGGTTAAAAAAGCACGGTATATATATATTTCAGGGTCAGGTAGGAGGTCAAAACAACAACATTTATCCAGAGGTTTAACTATTTAACTTTCATTTTAAAACTACAGACTTTTTAAACAAATCACAAAATGTAAGTATGAAGTACAAACAGGAAAAATCATGTTTAAAAATTTTGGAATTACATCAGAGGAGAATTGTTTAATTTTATTAAAAAAAATATTGGATTTAGCAATTTCAAATTTTTTTCTCTGTACATCACGAATACTCAAAAAGTGTTTTAATTTTATTTGGTTTTGTTTCCAGCAACAAACGAACCTAACGCGAAACAGATTGTTTTATAAATTCGACAGCTGCTGCTTATTATAGGAAAAAAATAATTGTATGCGCAGATAGAAAATGAAAAACTATTACATACTTGACAATCATTGACCGCAAAACGTCCTTATAAAATAAGATCTGACTAAATCATTTGTATGATTTCCCAACTTGGTAGCGTTTAACTTAGGCGCTTTGCAGACGGTGGGGCGGGCCGGTCTTTTTGACCGCGAAGTAATAAAGACCACGTCTGCCCGTCAATGCCCGCGACTGCCCTGACCGCGATCACAAAGCTCACGAGGGACGGAGGCAGTTAGTCAGCAATTAAATTATCAACATCAATGAAGTCCATCACTTGAAAGCGCGCGGCGCGGACTGAGCTAGCTGCCCCGCGCCGCCGTCTGCGTTACTTCATACAAACAGGCCCCCAATTCCGCTAATTTACAAATGGCTCAATAACATCGCAATTGTATATTTTGACACATTTATTAAGGAGGTAATGTCAAAATATACGATTGCGATTCTATTGAGCCATTTATAAATTAGCAGAATTAGGGGCCTGGTTTGTGTGATCCATGGCGGGTAGCCACGGACATGCCGCGCCTCCTGTGCCCGGCGGGCACCTGCCCTTCTTGTGCGTTGGAAATATAGGATTCCCTTTGCGCTATCGTTCGCGGTAAAATTGATCGGCCCGGGCAGCCCCGCCGTCTGCAAAGCGCCTTAAGGTTAAATTCCTATTGCGACCAGGGGTGAGTTGTGACTTATGGTCACGGTTACGTAAATTCAATCTGGGACATGCTCATTATCTTATTTAAAGAACGAATCGCCAAATGTGTTGCTTAGCGATAAAACCAAGCGCGGCTGGACCAATTCTACAATTTTTATCACATTTCACTTTAACAAAGTGCAAGAAAGTTATGAAAAACAAACCTTCAAAATTTCCATTATTGTATTTTAAGTAACGAATCACCGACAGGTCATTGACTTTTGATAGAACGAAGACAGAGCTGCTAGTTTTACTTAGCTTATATATTGCAGAATACATTAATATTGCACATTCCAAGTTACACTTGCATTTTCGATTAGCTTATAGGGTTTGATGGCACTGACATACAAAAGTAAAAGTCCAATCAAAAAAATATATTTAAAATGGTCACCTATCTTATGTTCGAATTGTTTTTTTACCGAATTTTATTTTACCAAAAATTTTACAACTAATTTCGTTTCGCCTTTTTTCATTTCGCCAAAATAACGTTTCGAACTGTATCAGTTGACCTATTATTAATTCGATTCGATTTTTATCGCTACCCCGACGTTTTATTTTGTCAAATAACTTGTTACCGAACTTATGCTTGGCCGAAATAACATTTGTTCGAAGATTTTTTTTTCCGAACACTCATTATACCACTGTTTTATTTGTCATATTTTTATAATAATACTATAATACTACATTAATAATACATCAAACTCAATAATGAACTCGAAGGTAAAATTGTTTCTACGTAAATACTAAAGCGTTGCATAATGGTGTAATGTAGTGTAGCACGCAAGCAAGCATGCAGCATGCAAGTAAACATGCAACATACCATCAAGCATGCAGCATGCAAGCAAACATGCAGCATGCAACCAAGCATGCATCATGCAAGCAAGCATGCAGCATGCAAGCAAGAATGAAGCATGAAAGCAATCATGCAACATGCAAGCAAGCATGCAGCAGCAAGCAAGCACGCAAGCAAGTATTAGGAGTTCCTCTTCTCCGGCGCTGCGGGAAGTACAGCCTCTTTGCCCTTACGTAACAAGGCGCAAGCACCTCGTTACAGTGGGCGGAGGCTGCTCTCCTTCCGCGCCTCCGGCTTTAAAATTACACTCTTGTATTGGGCAGACAAGTTCCATGGCGAAGGACCACGGCGAGTCGGGCTGTCGGGCACCTACTAAAATATAAATAATTGTAGAATGTAGCCTAATAATATTCGGTAAGATGTGATTTAGGTCAAGTGAACGTATGGCAAATAAGCCATCTTGTAAATGAAAAAAGTTCAAAAGTAACTTCAGCCAACAGTAAAAAGTTATCATGAAAATCGATGAAACGTAGTTCGGTAAAATGATGCTTATGTCAAGAGATATTTCGATGGACTAATAATATGTCAAATGATACATATAGCAAAAGAAATGTCGGTCTATAATTTTCGGACAACTGAAATTTTGTCAAGTAAATTACGGAAAAGTAATCGGTTCCCGGCAACCATCTTACGAACCAAGATAAATCAATTTATCGGGAACCCATCACTTAACCGCAACTTTCTTTAACGATTTTCATTCCCCATAAAATATTTCGCAGATGTTTCTAAACGATATTCAACATAATATTCTAAAATCATTTTACATCACAATTTCATTTGGTCGAATGCTTATTATCTACAAACTTGCTTCATCGTTACTTCTTTTCACATATAATGTATTTTATCGAAGTAATGTTAGTTTACTATTTTGTTACCCATAATTTTATTTCCACGTAAGTTTCAATATGCAGAATTGTTGAAACATCCAATTTAACTTCACTTAAGTCCGTATTGCCATACGATTTTTGTTACTAATATTATATTGCATACTTTATTAATAGACAATTTGAAGCGTAACTGATATAAATATGTAATAAATATTGATATAATAAATAAACTGCGTTAATCCCGACTCGCCGTGGTCTCCTCGCCGTGGTACTAGTCTGCACGATACTAGAGTGTAATTCAAAAGCCGGAGGCGCGGAGAGCGAGCAGCAGCGCCTTGTTAAGCGAGGGCGATGAGGCTGCTATTCCTGCAGCTCCAGAGACGAGGAAATCGTGATGCATGCTGCTTAATTGCATGTCTGCTTGCTTGCTGCATACATGCCTGCATGCTTGCGTGCCTGCTTGCTTGCTTGCTTGCTTGCATGCATTAATGAATGCATGTGCTTACTTGCATGCATGAATGCATGCCTACCTGCTGCATGCCTGTTTGCTTTCATTAATACATGCAAGCAAGCAAGCAGCCATGCCTTCTTACTTGCATGCATGCATGCGTACCTGCTACATGTCTGCTTGCTTTCATGCATGCATTAATTCATGCTATGGGAAAAATGCTATGGGAACCGTTACACATTAGAACATGTTTTTATGAATGGTTTTATCGATAACTCAATAATTCTATGAAACATTAGTTTGATATTTCGTTATTCTGCTTAACAAAACAATTGCGAAACATTTTTTTTGTAAAATCTTATTCGATGTTATGAAACGGCGATTATTAACTATTCGATAAATCAAGAAAAAAAGATATAATATTCATAGAACAGTTTTCTGTGAAATGAAATTCGGTATCAAAAAAGTATGTGATTTGATAGATACCCCAATTTATCGCCTATCAGCAGATTAACAAAACTTTCTTCGAAATAAAATCGGAAATCAAACATTTCACAAGAAAAAACGAAGGACGAAGTTCGTTGAATAACACGCGATTCTATGCCGAACAGGCAGAGAAGTTTTCGTGTAAATTGACTTTTATTCAACAGGGCACTGCGGGTCACAATATCGCTGAAAGAAATGCAGGAATATTCGGGACAATAGTGTTATGAAAAAATGAGACTACAGGGAATATTTACTACACAGCTAAATTATTGCATGTTTTCATAACATACATTTTGCAAAAAGGAAATACCTTTAGACAAATGTCCTTAAATTTAAAGAGGTGTTAAACCTCTTATTTAATTATAAAATCCATCACTTATCTTAAATGTATAATTTAATCAAATCGTCGAATATTTGAATTTATTTTGATAATAAATTAACGAAATATATTTCAAGCTTGTGAGAGAATTGACTAATCCGTTCCGGCTTTGCACAGGTTTAATATTTAATATTTTTTCAATAAGTTGACCAAGTCATCAAAAAACTGTCAGATTATTTAAATATTAACATTGATCAGTGACTTCGATTTTTCAAAACATCATCAATGTAATCACTTTAAAATCAAATGACAGATCGTTCTACACTACTGGTGCATTTAGTAATAATGATAATAGCAGATAGTAGAGATATTGTTGTAACAAACATCGCAGTAGCTTTAAAACTGGGACGTCCCTTGTCAGATAAGACATTTCGCTGCATCACTAGCTATAGATCTTTTAACATTAGAGCAAGTTGCGTTTGAAAGACGGAGTCATAGTACCTTCCTATCTACTTAACTTTATCTTTAAAGATCGGCAGTTTTGTCCTCGTTCCTATATCAGGTTATTTTTTTGTTTACATAACACGAAATCCTTTGAGTTGACCCTTTTCATAGAAATGTTTGTTATACTTGGACCGACTATAGGTTTTCTACTGACTGCTTTCATTTTTCTATATTTTTTTACAATAAATGATGTGAAAAACATAATGGTTACTTTATCATAAACTAGCTTTTTGCCTGCGACTCTGCCCACTTGAACTACACGTTAGTAAATTAATTATAATAAATATTACGAGTATGATTCGTATTTGAAAACTGGTCTAGTCAGACTTTAGGCTTCAATAATTATTATTCTGAGTTGTAAGAAGATATAATATTTTAAGTGGATAAAAAATATTGTACAGACAACAGCACGTCAGCCTACCACAAAACGTCAAATTTTCTCATTTGATATTGATCTCTACTTGTTGGAGTTAAAGTTGAAAATCAATTCAATGACCTTTAACTTTTTGGGTAGGTTGACCTGCTGTTGTCTGTACGTTGTTATATTGTTGTTAATAAATTGACCATTGAACTGTTTGAACTTGCCACCCATTTTGTCGGTGAAGTGAACAGCAGAGGCATATAATATCATAATATTGAACTTGGCTCTCATTTCACATTAATGTTTTGATGGGATTATTTTTAAGAATGTCGTCTTGCGACAGATGCTGGAACGGGGTTTAGGTGCTTTTCGAGGCACCATTATAGACCCCAACTCCTTCCAGACAGAAGCTAATTTAGAAAAGGTTGTTTCCTAAGCTAACCTACCCGCGAATTGAACCCGGGACCCCCCCCCCCACCACTACACCAATCAGGTCATCTCACTCTGGCAACAAGTATTTGTAAGTCTGCACCCAGATAAAGATCTATTCAGAAACTTGAGTTGTCTAGACACAATTATTAGAGAAGCTAAAAAGTTTATGATTGGTGAAGTTTAGGAGAGGGAATTATTCTGAAAAGTATAAACAAAAAACTTAATACTTTACCCAGAAAAATCTTTATGTTAGGAGTTGTATCAAGGTGTTTGTCTCACGAACTATGGAAACGAGATTTTATTTGAACATATTAGATAACTTACAAAATACCAACGTAGGTATATGTGATTTTGTTTTTTTTAAACTGATCTTAAGCAAATATCTTGTAGTGTAAATTGAAAATCGAAATTCTTTGAATAAAAAAATTTCGGTTGCATGAGTTACGACAACTTGATCTTTTATATCTAACATTGTTACTTAACAGGTATTTTTTATAAGTACTTCATTGCAAGACAAAAAATGTTACAAATTTTGGATTTGATGGAAAGAACCATCTCTATTAGTCAAATTTTGAGGTCAAGCAGATATGATGCAGAGGATTGATATGTATTTACTAGCTTTTGGCCATGTGAACTACACATTATATCGCGCGAGCAAAAACTCATGCCCAGAAATGGGATACGAAATAGCTTCGTGATGATCGGTTGAGTAGTTGAAACCGAATCAAAGAAATTGACATCAATATTTACAATAGGGATAAGCCATATTAATAAAAAATATTTGTATGGGACAGTATTTATCTGAACTGAACGATTTTTTGAGTATCAAAGAAACGATTGAGTGACTAATTTTAAAAATATGGCAGCGCGTATTTAATTCGGCACAATTAAAGTTGCTTCTACTGTCATGAGAGCTCACTTCAATGTCAAACATCAAAGAGAAAGTGACGCTTTACGATTCTTCAATATGGCAGTGATTACTTGTTTTGTGAATATGGCTGACTGATGTACGTGGCACCTATATTCAAGACTCGCTTTATGCACGAATGGATGTGCTCCACGCATTTGACGAATGACTAATTATCTGCGCCATCTTAACGTAAAATGGAAATATATTTCAGAATTTCTGATCATTTGAAGGAAGTGCCTAGCATTTCTCACTATAATTTAAGGAATTGAGTCTTGTTAAACCAAACGACACTGACTTTGAGCAAGCCGAGAACTAACTAGGTACATATTATTCTTTGACATCTCATCCTTAGCGGTGCTTGACCAGGGCTAATTTTTATAAAGACCTTTTTATCTTAATGCCTGTATAGTCCTGAGTATTATTTTTAATATTATGACTACCGTGAGTTATTCCAGACACAATTAAAATCAATAGTTAAATAATTGCATCAAGCAACACATCACCACATGACGCCTACCGCTGGGCATAGGTCTTAGATAAGGATCTCGGTTGGTCCTGCTCCACCATTATTCAGCGGCTTTCTGCAAGCTTTGCCACATCGTTGGTCCGCCTAGTCCACTAAATAGGCTTTATGGTGAATAATAATAAAACCAGACAGTGACTTTTGCCAAGATTGTCCACCAGTATAAAAAATTCGTCTTTAAAATAAGTCCTCAGCTAAAAATTGTATCCTTTACTCAAGGCAAATCACTGCGCTACGGCAATCGTGAAATCACAAACACGCATTCCCATGTTTCGAAACATATGTGCAAAGTTTGACAGTTATTGTTGTCATCAAGCTTTTCTAGAAGATGTAAATCGGACAAAATATTTTAGACTTTAATACCCCTGAGGCAAGGCAACCAAATAAATATTTGCAAGGCTGTGCCAGAAAAAGACGAGCGGCGTCTTCCCTCCAACTATTGGCCAAACCGATCGCCAACTCACCTATCCAGCGTAGTATTTATGGCAAAACTATCTTTTTGTGAAACCTATGTCCAGCCAGATTTAAAATACTAACTACCATTTCAAAGTGCAATATTTAAATTTCATGTGTAGCAAAAAAAACACAATATTCGGTTAGAAGGCATCTTGGCGCAAAGATCCACGATAAAAAATTATTGAACAAAACTTATGGCTTACAAAGACGTAGGTAATAAGGCAGGATATATCTATCATTCTGTGTTATGGTTGACGTAAAACATAGGTCTCGTCATTGAATTTAACGCGCGTCTGCAGACTTTTACATAAATCGGTGCCACACACGATATGATACTAATAAACATTCTTTTTCGCGATGAATTCCTTTCTTAGCAACAGACAAATGTCCAAAACGTGACGACATAAATGAAAAAGTGCTGTACGTGGCAAATTGGCCAGTGTTACAACTGCGAAAGTATATAGGTAGTGCTCTAGTTTCTAAAGGACTTTTTTCCGAATGGAATCCAATCCTTCTAAATTTGTTTTTTGTTTGAGCGGACTGACGTGTTATTAGTTAACTCTAGACGTGACTTGTTTTTACGACTTCCATCTTGCAACAGAAGCCAGAACGCCTGAATGTACCTTCTGAAGTACAACTATACCCAATTTAGAAAAGATCTTTCCTAAACTAATTGTAAATCAACCCTGAGACCCTTAAATAGAAGATGAACTACCGCACAACCACACTAACCCTTCTCATAATAGAAAGTTAACACCTGGGAGATAAGTGGGCTTATTTCGCATTTTTTAAATTATTCACTGTGAAAATTATTGCAACTATAACCTACTTATTTGATTAAAATATAAGTCCAATTACAAACAACGTGTCTAAAATATCTCTGGATCCATAGCATCATAGCGCTAATAATCTCTGTTTAGTCAGATTTGGCGTGAGAGAAATAAGTAACAATCAAAATAAATTTGACTTCGCTAGTGTTAAAAAATGTACTTACTGAATTCATAATTTGCCTGATTCTTGTTCCTATAGGTACTTTATTTAGGATTCTAACTCCAACATTATCATGCTATATTGGCCCTTGGAGCCCGACTAACACAACATCCCGACAACTAGTTTACGGATATGTTGATCGATTTTTCGCAAGCTCGCCTTCTTTGTACCTTGGCCGCTTGGGTGTCAATTCGCAACAGTATAGCGAAACGAACCAATCAAATCAAACGATTTCTGCTCCGTTTTGTTTGTATCATCGGAGTCTGTATTTTGTTTTTTATCGGCAATTTTTTTGCAAGATAGGCGACAGTGTTTTGTTACTAGGTCACAGTGTTTTGGTAGATTTTCAATATAGAGAATAAGAAAGGAATGTTATTTCATAATAATAACTGATTACTTTTTATTTCTTACTATGGTTCTAGTGGATAAGACATAAAAAAACATAAAAATTGCATGTGACATGTCACATGATTGGATGTCTATTGCTTATTGCCAAATTTATTATTTAACTTACACTTCATAATAAACTGCGTTTAAAATTTGATTTACACCTTTATAAAATGTGACTGATGCTACATTTTGCGTTCGTATAGCCCGAACAGTTTATTTGTTCGTTGATTGTATAGATACATTAATCAAATCTAAATTCAGAGAGTGGCCTGCATATTCAGGCTTAACAATTTCATTGCGAAATCGCATCATTATAAACTGCTTGATGTATGTTGATAATCATATGTGTAAATTTCAGTCATAACCTTTCTTGATCAAGTGGTTGAGACACAGCCTTTTAGCAGGTCACCAGCAGCACTGAAACTGACATCGGTCGGGTCAATATAGAAAAAGATTTTTCTAGGATCCAACCAATATTTTATCATTCATACCAACAGTATATTTTATCATGACGTCTACTCTTGTCGTGTTTTTCGCTCAAACTCATAAGCGCGCCAATTCGATATAATTATTGTTTCCAATTATACTGGCCTTTACTGGCCTTTCTAACTATTATATTTTTACAAATGCAGAATGTGGTGTTGCTATCCCAATAATTATATTGATAACGCTAAACGTTAAAGTAGTTCAACATGACATATTGAGCTTAGACAGAGCCTACTACATCCTTTCATGTAATAACGGAGTTAAGCATTTTATTTTCAGGAACATAACGTTACCCATAGTTTATTTTATATCGTCTTGAAACGCAGGGACCCGAGACTTCGTATTACAAGGCGATTCTGTTTACAGCCATGGTAATAAAAGAAATGTCTTCACCACAACCATGCATAATGGCTACAGTATACGATTCCAACGTAATTTGGTCGGGATATGAGTCGGCAAATTGGGGTAGAAAGTTCGGATAACTTCCATAGAGTAACTTTGAACGTTTTGTGAATAGACTGATGTAAGACGAAATCACATTACAATACTTTAGAATTAAAATATACAATAAATTTGTC
This sequence comes from Anania crocealis, assembly GCA_949315895.1. Lineage (NCBI taxonomy): Eukaryota > Metazoa > Arthropoda > Insecta > Lepidoptera > Crambidae > Anania > Anania crocealis. The sequence continues at coordinate 10,241,580 of OX438856.1, forward strand.
AATTTTTCTTAACCTGCAATCAAAAGGAAATAATAATCATAAAAAAACAAAAATGTTTAGGGAGTATTTATACTTAATGGAAACTTGGATCATCAACATCTTAGCTAAGATGGTTGGATGGTTGTAATGGTGTAATGGTCCTTAGAATCTATTAAGACTAGACTAAAGTGATCCCGAACTAAATACCTAGGTGTTGCCTAGTAAAGTAATTTTCATTTCAGAATATAATCCTGTCTCTTAATTTTGCTTAATTATTATTTTTTTTATTTATTATTAATAGTACAAAAACATAGCACATAAATACAAGTTTCCATTATGACAGGCATAAAAAAATTTCACATACAAGGGAAACAGGTGATTACTGATGCCCGTGGTAGGAAAGCCTGGGTTACAGGCATCAGGACCCCTATTTTACATGTGCCTTGCTGAAATATAATGATGCACGTGTGCGAATACGTGAGTGCGAGTTCGAGTGCGTGCGCGCGCGCGTGTGTGTGTGTGTGTGTGTGTGTGTGTGTGTGTGTGTGTGTGTGTGTGTGTGTGTGTGTGTGTGTGCGTATGTGTGTGTGTGTGTGTGTGTGAATAAGAATTTTATTTATTTTGTTATACAAGAAAGTCCCAAGGAAACCAAAAAATCGGTGGGAAAATTTATGTTTAAATCGCTTTGACAAACAGACATTTCTCGGTCGTCGTCGAGGCGGTTGAGACTGCGTAGAAGGGAATGGGGTAATGGAGTGTTGCTTAAGAATACAGCGAAGTACGAATAATTGTCTGACCGTAAGTACCTGACAATCCCTGTAAAGGTTGTAGGTAGGATACTTATACGGTCGGAATGTGCAAACCTTTAGCACCGCTCTTTGCGCCCATTCTAGTGCTATAAGTTTAGTCTTCGCTAAACCTCCCCAAGCTACCACACAATAGCTTATTAAAGATTGGCACATGGCTAGGTACACCATTTTCAGTACACGAAAGTCCTCTATATGTCGTAGCTGTTTAAAGACAAACATTAGTTTTCGGAGCCTTTTTGCCACCAGTTCAGCATGCAGGTGAAAACTAAGTCGAGAGTCAAGTAAGATGCCCAGGTATTTGAAAGTATCGGTTCTCTCCAGGCAGGGACAATCACAACGCAGATTAGATGAGTCGTGGGTCGAATGGACCTTAATGTGACTTGTAGAAGGAATAGAAGGAATCGAGAAAGTCATATACTTAGTTTTTTGGGAATTCAAAGCAAGATAGTTTTGTTGCAGCCACTCATTAACTGCATTAAAGCCCGTTTGAGCGGCATCAAAAGCTTCCTCCCAGGTAGTCCCTTGGAACAACAGAGCAGTGTCATCAGCAAATGATACAATATTACCATTTCGTAAATATATACCTGTAAGTTCGTTAATATAGATGAGAAATAATGTTTATATTGTAATAATGTAATTATTATTTTTTACTTAACAGCTATAGCCATTCGTGAATCAAAACCATTGTTTTGCTTGGAAGCTTATCCGGCGTTTGATATTGGCTTTTGCATTCAATAATCATTTTCAGCCCAAATTAATCCACTAATGTCATTGGTTTACCTAAATGGAGGAATAGTTATCCAAAAAGTCAACATTGGAGATGACAGTCCGTCTTTGAGCACACCTGGTGACATTAGGTGTGCTTTGACGATGTCCAAAAGACGAATAAAGAGTGCTAAAAATAAAAGGATTCAACACCACACACCTTCCTAACTTCCTTACTCTAAAACTCAACCAACAAACGTAACAGAACCCACGTCACCCCATTAAACCCGAATCAAAGACAAGCAAATATAATTTTGATTTTCGTAATTGGAATTCCTCCTGGTAACGTTTTGGTACTTTTGTTTGTTCTATTGATTATTGATTTGTGGGGATATTGGTATTTGGAGGGCAAGACAGAGGTATTGTGAAGTTAATTGACATGAAACAGATCATTTTTCATTGTTGTTTTCATTTCATGCAAAAAGTATTTAATGGAAAATTCTGTGTATTTTTCATTTATTTCTGTCCCAACGGAAGGTTTTGCCATTATCGCTACGCTAAGAAAGGCTTGGTGATCGCAGTTTGGCCACTGGTATAAAGAATTAGCTGCAGCAGTACTTGATTTGTTCCTTACGGCACCCATATGCACCAAAAGTAGTACTAAAAATATATTATAATACATATTGCCTATGAAACGAAACGGCTATTTAAAATACCGCGCGTTGTCGAATAATAGAAGAGCCCGACGTCATTTCTTTTGGTAACATACAAAAGAAGTAACCAGAATTGATTTATTAGGTAGGTAAACAGGAAAGAGTATGTATATTTTTCTTTACGACCCAGAGGTCACTCTACAGACTTGCACCAATCTTTACGATCGTAAATTAAAAAAATATATAGGTACTTAGTTTTTCAATCTGAGGCATGCACAAAAATCGAGCTACTAATACGTTATTTTTATTAAGAACCAATACTAATTTACTTTTATATAAGAAATACGCCATCTGCCACGCGCAGAGATCATGGCACCCCGACTAATAAGGGCTGATTAGGATGATTTGGTAGAATAACAGATTTTGTTAAAACCAATTCCCATGCGGAACATAACGCTAGTAATAATTTATAGCCTTACAATAAATAAATAAATAATAAATAAATGTGGACAACATCACATACATTGTTCTGATCCCAATTTGAATAACTATTTAAAGCATTCGTATTTTGGAAACCAGAAACAACGAAGGTACCACAAACACCCAGAACAGAGAAAATGTAGAAAAACACTTTTTTTACCCGTCCGGGAATCGAACCCGAGTCCTCGGAGCAGGCGACACATTGAAAACCGGTGTGTACGCCACTCCGCCACGGAGGTCGTCCAATGTTTTTATAAATGTTTTCACGAGTCATTCGAGGGATATCTTAGTCATAATTTTGCTTTAGTAGCTGCCTACCAAAAACAAAATAATTTATTGGATTTAATTGGAACCTTTAAAATATAAGCTAACAAAAAGCTTACCAATTAAAAACAGGTTTGTACGTCAATAATGAAAAGCGCGTAATTATAGCAAGTGAAATCGTTTCCATTGACACGGGAAATGGGAATCAGTCTTATCAATTTACAATCATTTGTGTTTTTTGTCTGTTGTTGTTTAATAATATTTTCATATCGAATAATAATGGCAAAAACATACTTCTGATGGAAACTTGTATGGATACTGTAATTGGATTTTGAATAAGGATTTTGCTTTGATTCAATGTTAACAGATTGAACAACATCATTGATACAATATTTTATTGCCATATTGTTGGTAATTTTCAATCTCGATAAAATGAAATCCCGGATTATTGTAAGGCGCATGAGGAACCAAAGCCAGTTCGAGAACGCCAATAACATTACTTTAGCTAATAGAATATCCTATTGACCAACAATTTTAGCTGGCAAAGAGACAATATATAATAAGTAATATAATAAATGTGGACAACATCACAAAGACTGTTTTGATCCTAATCTGAGTAACTTTTAAAGCACTCATATTTTAAAAACCCAGACCTGAGAAAATGTAGAAAAACACTTTTGTCTTACATTTACCCCGCCCGGGAATGGAATCACGGAGCAGGTGACACTTTGAACGCTCTATGTGTGTACGCCATTCCGCCACGGAGGTCGTTACAGTTAACCCTTATCAATAATTAGCACTTGCTAGCTGAATACATGATACATGGGTAAACGAAAAATGGAAATAACAAACCCACAATACATTCAAAGGCTTATTTAACTACACCTAACACAACGGGATTAATTGGTAAAAGATTCAACCACACTTTACATAAGGATAACCTAAAGATTTTTTTCACCATTAACATTTACCAATGTTTAGGCGTGCTTTATGTACGAAGAAAGGATAAAGTGTTGTACCTAAATATGAAAAATTATATAAGACTAGCGGACCCGACAGACGTTGTCCTGTCTTAACTATGAAAATAGATTACGAAATGGTATAATAAAAAAATGATACCAAATTGTTTATTATTATTATGCTTTATGATTTACAAAAATCTTTGTGTTTTTTTTGCTAGCGGGCCTATATAAATAGTTTTATTGGTATTCCGACACACGAACAGGCGAGAGACATTACTAGCCATGTGCAAAATTCAGTTTTTTTCCCCCTATTTGACTGTATTTGTAGCACTCATTCTGTCGATTTTATGTCAAACGCCATACACTAAAAAATTTAAATTGTCAAAAGTGCTAAATTTACATCAGAATTAATTTAAAATGATGGTTAAAGATTCTTAAATTTTCTCATTTTCCGCGCAATATTCTTATTTTATTCTTTCATAAGAATATTCTCCTGGTAATAACAAACTAAACAAAAAAATAATTAGAGAAATAGAATCAGCCGTTCACGCGTGATGCGATAACCAAGGGAAATAGGGATTCATTTATATATATATATAGATAGTTTTTTTCGTAATCTCCTGCAAACATAATACCATTGAAATGTAATAAGCAACATAAAAGCAAGTAAAATGTTACTGGTTCCTTGAATTTACGCAAACACTATGTATATACATTTCTTTCATGTCTATATCTTTTGGAAAACTGCACCCTCTCAAAGTTTCCATATTTTTTGAAAGTCACAGCCTAGATTTAGAACTCCGTACATATTTTTTACTAAACTGATCTAATGTTTTTCATTCTAGGTATCCGCCAGGAATGCGTAGTGCTCGATATGGCTCTAACAGTGAGCAGGACCAAAGCAATTCTTCTATTTTCTGTTCTACATGGATGTCTCTTCTTCATTGGTAAGTTTATGAAAGTGACCTTTATACGTATATTTGATTGCATTCGATAAATTTATACGAATTTGGTGACAGCACTGAAAGATTTTTTCTACGCATCATCATTTACAGTTTAATGCTTCAAATCATAAAGTTTTAAATTAAAACAGTTCAAAAATATATAACTACTAGCCTACCCCACGATCTTCGTATCGCCTCAGAATAGTTTATTTTGATCTGACGTCTTAAATGTCATTGTTGCCAAATATGGCGTTTACTTCACCAAGTCTTAAAGAGTCAAGAAACAAATAATTTGCAATAAAATAATATTGCGACTACAAATTGAGATGTAAGCTATCCTATCTTTTAAGTTGGATCAAACTGCACACGGTATGCAAATCAAATTTGAAATCGGTTCAGTAGTTTAGGAGTCCATCGCGGACAAACATTGTGACACGTAATTTTTATAATAAAGATTATTTAGTCACGTGTAGATGTTTGTTTATCTCAGAAAGTAGAATTTAAATTAAAATAAAATCTTTGAGTTGTATTACACATTTCATATTATACTTAATAAAATATAATGATATCTTTCGCTATTTAATTTCAATCTTAATATCAGTTTTTAACTTGAAAAATTTTATAGTTTCGGAAAACGTGGAAACTTCAGCATATTTTGATTTATGGTTCTGATGTTATAGACTTTTTTGATCTTTTTAGGTATCATTTAGAAATAACTACCTAAGTAAATTAAAGTAACAGCCTATATACTTTATTTGATATTTGAGCAACTTAATTGCAATTTATTATAATATCAGTATATAAAATTGAAAAATTATGTCTCAGGCGGGACTCGAACCCGCATCTCCTCGCAATCCGGGCGCGGCGCTATACCATTAAGCGGAGATGCGGGTTCGAGTCCCGCCTGAGACATAATTTTTCAAGTTTAAGATATTATAACAGCCTATAATTATCCCACTGCAAGAAAAAGGCCGCCATCATTAAATTCAAGTTACCATAGCAATGATGGGTGTACTCACAGGGTGTACTGACATAATCACTACTCTTGCCAAATCCGGGTTGGTGATCACAAATCCGAGCAAAGTTCGAAAATTCGAAACTTTTTGTTTCCCGACCTGGGGTTCGAACCTGGGAAACCGAGATCTTGGCCGGGTATTTAAATCACTAGACCAACGGGGGCATAATTAACTCAAAAGTAATTTTGAACGTTAAAAAATGATTCGATTATAGATTAAATGCACAATAAAATAAATTGTAATATTTGCTAGGTGGCCATTTTACCATGATTAGTGCAGATGCTAAAGTCGTAATTTAAAATATTTTATCTGTCGACAAATTTGTTAAAGACTTCATTTACATTGTAAGCCAATGCAGTTTTATCAAATTTTTTGTCATGTAACATTCGAGATTAATATTTTACAATTGGCCTTAATGTTTAATACTATACAAAGTTATATTTAGAATTCAATATCTTAAATACAAGTTTTGACTGCATTAGAAACCTTATTAGTATCATCAGTACCACCTGTCTAGTGTGTCTAGTTTCTATCTAGCTAGTTTAAATTGAAATTAACATCAACTGTCTTAATCTTCTAATTACATTGACAATCGCTCTAGTTGTCTTTGATCATGTATAATCATCGTCGTCACTGCTATCAGAATAGACAATTGCAATCGATCGAGTCGGGGTTAATTAGTTTCTATATATAGCGACAAATAACCGTTTACCAATAAAGACTATCCTCGTAAAAGTAGAACATCATCCATAGTATGATACTAACAGAAAAAGAAAATAGTGCGGGATTTTTTACTCCAATGGAAATTTTAAAATAAGTCGATATATTAAAACTAGCTGTTCCCCGCGACTTCATACGCGTCAATTTCTATTTTTATGATCGCGATAATTTTTACAACATTTTTCACTGATGCTTCGCTCCTATTGGTCGCAGCTTGGTGTTATATAGCCTAAAGCCTTCCTCGATACATCGACTATCCAACACAAAAACAATTTTTCAATTCGAACCAGTACTTCCAGAGATTAGCGCGTTCAAACAAACAAACAAACAAACAAACAAACTCTTCAGCTTTATAATATTAGTATAGATAAGGAATAATAATATCAGTATATAAATATGAAAAATTTTGTCTCAGGTGGGACTCGAACCCGCATCTCCTCGCATGCGAGGCATGCATTATAAGCGCAATTAGGTTGCTAAAATATCAAATAAAGTATATAAGGAATAATAGTTAATATTTTTGTTATTATACTGTTTTTTCAGCAATCAAATTACGTAGTGTGAATAAAAATACAATTCTTTGAATAAAAATTTCGACTGACTAATTATATAAACTTATATTATAAAGAGGAAAGATTTGATTGTTTGATTGTATTAAATATGCGCCGAAACTACTTAACCGATTTGAAATTTTTTTTTACCATTTAAAGCCTACATTATCCCTGATGAAAATAGGCTACTTTTTACCGCGGGGCCCGGTAGGTGGCGCTGCTGTCGGTATGTCAGTTACAAGAATGCATTAATCCTACCTAAGCTATCTTTGTATATGCCACCGCTAGGCACATGTTTTCGACCGCACAATATGACGTGGAGTTCACGCGGGCAGAGCCGCGGGCGAAGAGCTAGTATGATTATAAATTCGTCGACAGAAACAATATCTTGGTAGCTTAATTGATTACAGCAATCATCCAGTGAAAGTGTTCTCTACCTATAATTAACTGAAAAATATAAAATTTTAAATAGCAAATCAAATCGAATGAAAGGTTTAAGCAAACTTTTAATTTTTTTAAAATAGGCAGGTACCTACTTATTTTACTAAAGTCAAATATTTTATGCAATGGTTCTATAGATTACATTATTAGATTTTTTGCTACAACTTTCTCTAATGACCAATTTTATACAGTACTTGAGTAGTTTAGGAATTTTTGAGTGAAATAATCCAACTACTACAAACAGTGTTTCGGTTTCGGAAATAATATTTCTAGCATAACCGGCTCACATTTTGCTAGGCCTCTGCCAATCGCTTGACGCCCAATCCTTGGTTAATCTTTCCCATCCGCTGCCAGGGGCTTTGCATACAATCATCGCTTCACCTTGTTAGACGATAATCCAACAGTACGATTTTTACAAATTGTATTTAAAATGTTTCATATTAAAATAGAGCACTTAAGCACATGAGTACTTAAGGTTACAGTTTTCATTTAAAGCCATCTAGTCCCTATATACAGTTACCTGTAACTATATGCCTATAAAATCATATTCCTTTTTATCGTAATTAAATACTTATTATACGAATAAAACACTCAAACCAATACAAACTGATATTATTATGTTTATTATTGATATATAGTTATTGGTTTTGGGTGTAGGACAAGCACAGTTAAACACTTGTTAGCTATTCAATAGTCTATAATGAAGTGATGGTAGGAGAATGATGTTCGAGTGAACAACTGATTGAACAAATGAACGATTGTATTAACGGAAGTAGAACTTGGATTTTTGTAATATACCAACAATAGTCATACTGTGTAGGAATCAAACCCAAGGCTCTTAAGCAGTGTTACTACTACTAGATATAATAGTATTTATGTAATTAGCTTTCAAAGGCCAATTAAGCCTGTATAAAGTAATTTGTTTGGATCAGCGGTAGTTAACGCTGCTTCTGAGCCATGGGTCGCGGGTTCGATCCCCGCACAGTACAAATATTTGTGTGCATGAACATGTCTGTTTGTACTGGTCTGGGTGTTTTCTATGTATTATAAGTATGTATTTACAAAAAAAAAAAGTATATAAGTAAGTTTATCGGTTGTCTAGTACCCCATACGACAGGGTACTTAATAGTACCTTAATTTGGGACTAGATGGCTCTGTGTGGCCCAGTGTGGCATGTCTTAAATATTTATTATTTAATGTTTTGCTATGTAAATGTTTTTTTTTTTTTATACATTTGTTATTTGTGTTTATTGATAAATAAAGACCATTATAAAACAAACAAACAACTACTACTGGATCAAACTTATAGTGAAGTTGTTTTATGTTTCGTGAATTTTATCATTTGGTCTACGTTTTGACTGAGTATCTCTGTCTTAAAAGCAGCGTTATTGAGTTTTTTAAACCCATCTGAAAACTAGAATACAGCGATTTAAAGTCTGAAAAAAATATATTTATTACTTGAGAATCTAGTCTAGTCCCAGTCGTTATCGGTTACACGATTTGATTAACTTGGCTTATTAGAAAAAAATCACAAACCTACATCTCATCGAAATGTTTTTTCAATTTGACGACTAAACTACGGACATTTTAAATAAAAAATATTATGCTTGTTTAAAGCTACTAAATATTAATAGAAATATTCGCTGAGTTTGAATTCATTCAATTATTTATGTTATTTTTAAATAACTACAAAATACGTGAGTGCGGTTGCTCGTCAGGTCGCGCGCTGGCGGTTACGGTGCGCATAGGGGCTCCGTAATAGGCGATCGATGGATATCGATCCATAACACCGTGTTATACGTCGCAGTCATATCTTAAAATAGTAAAACAAAAAAAAAGTAACGGCTTATACCTATAATCCCATTGCAGGGCAAAGGCCTCCATCAGTGAATTCAAATTACCAGAGCAAGGATGGGTGCAGGCATAATCACCACGCTTGCTAAATGCGGGTTGATGATCACAGATCAGTGTTCGAAAATTATAAACTCTGTTTGCCCAACCCGAGCATCAAACCCAGAACCCCGATCTTAGGCCGATACTTAAACCACTAGACCATTTAATTAACGTAATATTTAACCTTGACCCCAAAAGAGATGTCCCGTAATAGGTCCAGACATTGTACAGCATTCTAAAAAATCAAGAAAAATCTACTGACTTTGAAAAAAATACAAATAACTGTATATTACGTATAATTTGGCGGCTCAAAAATAAAAACAATCTAAGAAATATCCCTCTCAATCAAGTTGGCGTTTGACGAAAAAAAAAGATAAACCATAAACTCTAAATGTCAGTAGCTATCAGATTTCCTTTGTTAATATTTGACATAACCTTTCTTTTTAAGTTTTTGCCACTCGTCGTACTCTCACGTGAATTAAAAACTAATTGAAATAATCGTAAATATCCTTTATGCATTACATAAGTTAAAACTCTTTGTCTTGATTGTTGTTAATACAACAAGTACAATTACGCAAAACAATCACTTGTTCGAATCGATTTTAAAATTGTCAAAACTGACAGATGCCATCAAAGTGTCATCTTCCGCCGTGATAGTTTTTGTAGTTTAGTATTGCTATTCTAATAAGTTTCTTTTTGTTAAGGCCATTAAACAAAGCCATTTTAAAGAGTTTGGATAATAACAAGGTGTTGTAGGTATATTGCCCTACCTTTTGGCAATGTGTACAGGTTCTGGGCCTAGCCTCCATACAATTTGGGACATCTCCTTTTGATTAAACTATCACAAATAAAGAGACCATCACATATTTTGGTGGATGTAATAAATTTATTTGTCATAGTGAGAAGGGTAACGCGAAATGTAATTACGGAGGCTTTGTGTGATAATGTTATTGTTAAGGGTAATAGACATTGGTGTTATATTTGATGGGACTAAATGATTTATGTCAGAGATAGATCATGTAACCACGTTACCATTGGAGATAAAGGTAAATTATTTATTAGGAACTAGCTTTTGCCCTCTACTTCGTCCGCTAGAAAAATCTATGAATTTATCAAGTTCTTTAAATAAATCTAGGCATCATTAAATTTAGAAAAGATTTTCTTGAAAAAAGGCTATATTTTAAGTTTAGCTACTATCAATAATATTTGAGAACATTATATTAAATTTTATGCATTAGTTTTGCATGATAAGTGAAGGCGGACTACATTCTGCGGATACTTTAATAAACTTCTAAGAGGTAGACTGCATCCACGGATTTCTGTTCCGTGACTGCATCAATGTTTTAATATTATTCATTTCATTTACTTCAAAAGAATTTATGGGACAAAACATAATTTAAACTTGTCTTTAGTTATATACAAGAAATGTATAGAAAGGTAATACATTTTTACTGACTATCGACTATCCTTTTTTTACTTTACAGTAAAATTATAATTTTAAATTGAACTAACATCAATTTTAAGTTTAGTTAATACATAATACTTGACAAACTTCTTAATATGCTTTCCACGGTTGGTATACCGCCTATGTACAAAGTATTTTTAAAATAAATAATATTTTATAATTTCATTATAAAATTCGTCCGGAAATTTCAACAAAACAGGTGCTATGTAGTTACTATGGTCAAAACTTTGATTTTTGTCTTAAGATGGGTTCAATTTTTCCTCAAAATGTTTTGACATGTTTGTATCAGACCGCACAGTGACCAGCGATCATAGTCGTACTCGTAAATAATGGGGGTTATAAAATTTGACGCCGTCACAACTTTTGTTTGCATATTGCTCATAAAACCTTTTGGTACGTAATACAAAGTACTTTATCAGGTTATTAATGAGCGGGTTAAAATTATATTTAATATCCCTCTCGTTAAAAGCGGTCCAATAAAATTGTTTTGTTAACGGTAAGGATGGCTATCCACCCACTGGGCGAGAATCGGGACATAAGCGGTTTTATAATTAAATGAGTATCGTGTGGTAGAATATTTAAAATACATATTATTTTTCTTGTTTAAAATATTCGTATAAATGAAATAAAAAAGCACCACCTCTTCTCATTCTATTAAAGTCGTAAGAGGCGACTAATATATCTCCAGACAAAGACATGCAGCAGCATTTTTCCTTCAACATTGGCCAAAATGCAATCCCCCTTCCAAGCGTAGCAATAACAACCCAGTTTGTTTGCGAGTGCGATGGTTCGCCTACCAGACCAGGAGTCCGGTTTCGATACCCTACACGGGTACTTTAGAAAATGATCTCTTCTAAATTGACTTCGGTTCGAATGGCTATTGGCGTGCTTCAGAGGGCACGTTTAGCACGTCGGTCCTGGTTTCTGTTGTCAGAACAAATCAGTCAGAAGCGTGTTGCAGGCGACTTAGAATACTCTGACACCGAACTATCCTTGAAGGATAGCCTTAGGATAAGAAGAGTAGCAATTATAGAAATAAAAGGACTACGTTTAGTTTTGGACTAAATGTAAGCTGATTTTGTTGATTCGAGGGTTCTAAACATTCGTAAATTTTAGAACATAATAGAAGTCTCTAACGCAAAAGCAGCTTTTGGATCCAGAAACTATCAACCTATATCCACCTCTAAAATTTCATCACTTGTGCTATCTGACCGCAATAAAACTGCTAGTCAATAAGCATAGTCACAACTTTTTTCCACAAGACAGACGTCCCTTCTTAAATCATAGATTGCGGGTTCCTTTGTATACATACAAACTCTTGTTGTGTTTATTTATTCCCCTCGGTTGGACGACTCTCAATGGGAGAGGCTACGCTATAAGATTTTGTATGGATGGTATTTGCAAGCCTGTTGTCTCTTTAAAGGTCCTGAGAGTATTAATTTTTAAAGAGAAAGAATCCTGCCTTCGCTTGAAGTGTTCTGATCTTTAAACATGACTAAATTTTTTGACAAAGTCTCAAAGTTCTATATCTTATCCACTAAAACGAAAAAAAAAAGGTGTGTGCATGATGATTGTCGGTGATTCCACTGAAGTACAATAGGTGGCTTATTTTACATTTTTTCGCTGGCAATATTTTTTTTTTGGTTTTTTAAGTCCCTGAAACTACGAGTACTAGAATGTTTAATTAATTTAAATATTGAAATCGGTCTACAATACTCGTATAATGTATTTCTGTATAAGATTCGAATTGAAAAATTCACTTTTCTTTGACGCTAAAATATTGTAAAAGCTTAACTCAATGAACATAAATAAAAAAATAAATGCACTGTTTTATCAAAACATCGAGCAGACGTATAATACAACTAAAAGACATATACCTACATATTATTTATTGTGTGTAATTGTAAGACAAAATGTTGAAAATAGAAAAGCATTTCTTAAAATCGAGCATCCAATCCTTAATAGATAATAAGGTCCTTACATACAAATTTGGCGTATTGCAGTACTGATCACTTTAATCTACAGAAGCTCCTCTTTGGTTAGGAATTCCAAATTCAAATTTATACAGCTATTTAGACATGTATTTGTGTTTTGTAAACTGTCATTCATTTGCATTTTTTCTTCCCTTTTTTCTCTTTGCGTCACTTTGTTGACAAAATGGGAAACTTGAAATATCGCGTTACTTACGAGTACGAGTTCCACCGTGGCACCAGTGCTGCAGAAACGGCTCGTAAAGTTAACGATGTGTATGGCGGTCGTGTTGCAAAAGAAAACACCGTGCGTTTTTGGTTGCAACGTTTTCGTTCTGGAATTTTCAACCTGCAGAGCGGACGTGCCCCGTGGACGACCGGAGACCTTAGTTGATAATGAAGAATTAAAGTCTATCGTGGAATCGTATTCATCGAAAACTAGTTCGAAGCTGGCTACAGGCTGCGGTGTAAGTGATAAAACCGTTTAATCTTTAATCCATTTAAAGCAAATCGGAAAGATTAAAGAGCTTGAAAGGGTAGGTACCTCACGAATTGAGTGAATCAAACCGCCAAACGCGCGTCGACTGCTGCGTTACATTACTTAACCGGCACAATAATGAAAGGATTTTAAATCGAATCATTACCTGTGATGAAAAGTGGATCCTGTACGACAGTGAAAATTAAAAGCGCTCGCAACGCTGAGCGAGCGCTGACGCTGGCCAGCCAGCCAAATCCTGCCCCAAACGAAAATTTACCCAAAAAAAGTTACTTTTGAGCGTTTAGTGGACTAGGGCCGGTGTAGTTCAGTACACCTTTTTAAATCTGGCCAGACGATTACGGCAGATATCTATTGTCAGCGATTGCAAACCATAATGGAATATGTCAATCGTTCTACGCCACTACTGATTCACGACAACGCTAAACCACACACTGCACAACAGACGGCTACCAAATCAGAGGAGCTCCAATTGGAATGCCTAAGACATCAGCCTTACTCCCCGGACTTTGCTCCAACTGTTTACCATTTTTGTTGAAATTTGGATAATTTCTTGCAAGGGAAAAATTTTAACGCCGATGAGGTAGTACAAACCGTCTTTAAAGATTTTATTGATTGCCGTCTGAATGGTTTTTTTAGTAAAAAGATCAATAAACTACCCATGAGATGGCAACAATGGTATATACTTTGATTAAATAATTATAATTTATATTAAATAATATTTTACTTTATGTTCCTCACATACTAAACGCCAATTTTATATGTAAGGACCTAATATTACAAATGTGAAATTAACTCTTTAGTCTGTCAGTCTATTAAGTTTTCACGCCTAAACTCCTGAAATGATTTTAATATGCAAGATAAATATAATAACACTCCGTCAAACTGTAATGTTTTTGAGATGTGGAACAATTGAGGTAATAAGCAATCGAGTATAAGTATTATTTGTCAAAATTAGAGCAAACTTTTCTGTTGATATTCATACAAACGTCATCCGATCTCGGGACCCTACTTGAGCCCCTACCCGTATTTACGTCTTCCATATTGCAACAGAAGACGTTCCTTCTAGACTCGACTTAAAAAAAAATGTTTCCTTGATTAACCAGACTGGTAGTCGAACTTCTTTTGTGCAGGAGACAAACCAATGTTTTTACCAAATACAATACGCAAAATTGCAGCTTTATAAATTAAAATAAAGATTTCGAAAAATAAATAAATCGTTTTAACCCTTGCTAAATTATGTTCCATTTTCACACACTTGGCCGATTCGCGTAATGTACACGACAGATTTTTTAGAACGCAAATGGCTATGTAATTCCGGTAATGGATGTCGAAAGTAATGCCAGATTATTTTGCGAGTTTCATTTGCGTAATGTTCACGTTTACAGTTTCACAATACAGTTGTGCTAAGTAGAACCCGTTCATATAAATTGCTTTTAGGGTTTCATACATTTTAAGGAAAAACATCCCTAAGGATCGCTTTTTTGTGTATCCATCTGTCTTTCGAAGCTGTTTATCTCCGGAACGCATAATGATATTATCGAGTTTAAAATAAAACCATATCCCAAAGTCTACAGTCCCTTACAGCTGTGATCTTTTTAAATAATGTATAAAAACAAATACGGCGGCTTATGCCGCAAACAAGGTATAATTCGACACCCTTGAGGAAGTCAAAATTTATTGGGTGATTTCCGCTGAGCAAAAACTATTCAATTTGACAATTGCTACCGACCTGTACTGCAAGTAAGGAAAAAATTCTTGAAAATACTTATTTTTAAATAAATCATGACAAAATCTGCAAAAACTGTGCGTCTAGATTTCTTAACTATTCCCAATATTTACAGTGCCTTTGTATTGCAAAATCAGTTCCATTTCAAATGACCAAGATAACCCAGTATTTCACCTGATATGCAGCAGCATAAAAAAGGTTAGGAAGGCGATGTAGGCGAGGCCCAAGGATTGCTGGTAGATTTGAAAACGGTAAAGTTTTGTCAAAAATACCATTCTTAAGTCCTGACATACTTCATTTAACTCAAGTGTAGATTGATAGAAGAACAATTATTCTGCATTTTTAAAATCTTGTAATTAGTAATATTATTTTGAAGAATGAAAATTATTTTTTACTGCTAGTGTTTACGGATTTGGACGGATCAATAGAGAAAAAATCTTATACTTAGTTGATTCTTATTTCATAAAACAAGTGCCTAATTAGCAACCTTCTTCAAGATTAAAAGAACGTTTTTATGTCATTTACAATAATTGGGTATAGGTTCGTTAATTACTTTATTGTGTCCATAAGTAATAGTAGTTTAATTGAACAATTGCCATTTCAATCGAACATGCCTTCAATAATTAGACCGTCCCTTGCATCATTCATACCCAAACTAGGTATTACACAAATTTATAGAAATTAGCTGAAATATTACTGCATATATTTAACATGTGACAGTTACGTATGGGAGGTTGTTCCGTTTGTTTTAATTTTAAGACGGCTTTGTATTTGTTGAATGCTGCCTGCATACTTTGAGTATCAAACATTAAATTTTAATTAGACCTTTTTCTTTGTACGGAATATCCATACATATTGAAAAGTAATAGGTAATGAGAGTTTGCGACTTTTGCCTGTTTTTTACCATGTTTTGCAAAAATTATAATAAAATCATGCTAACAACTCTACGGCAGCACTGGAAAACTTTGGATCTTTTAACGTTTGACTTTGAAAAAAATTAATAACTCTTTTGACGATTCTGTAGTCCAAAATAAATACTTATAGTTACGTCATTCTGTCTGTCTGCGAAGCAGCACGAAATAATTATGACGATGTTAGCCGAAACTAACACAGCTCAGTAGGATTTAAAACGTAGTTTCAAATATAAACATCTGCACCTGAACCATTAAAAATTAGTAAAAAAGACGATAAATATTTATTTGCGAACAAAAAATATAAGGCGACGTGCAACTATGGAACTATAAATTGCCCGACACATACTTGACTAGTTTTTTGTACCCTAAGGGGAGAAAGGGTAATTCTTTTTAAATTGGCATTAAGCCAATTTAGCCTTAACCTTATCATATTATGGCAATGCATATAAAAATCAGTAATTTATCCGTTCATAGAAGGTTAAAGTAAATGAAATGCTGTTTTAAGCTGAAAAGTAAAGCTAAACATAAAGTTTTGATAAGATTTTAAACACTACTTCGTAATAATAAACTCCTATTTTCCTTGTCTTAGCTGGTTCCGGCACAGAAGACCCATTAGACAGTTCAACCGTGGATATCTCATCTCGGCGATTCAGAGCTGAATTCCTTCAAGAGTGGCAAGGTTCCGCAGATGCCCCATACTTTGATGCTGGTACTCCGAGAAATATAACTGGACTAGTTGGGCACCCAGTGAGGCTGCTGTGCAGAGTAAAAAATCTTCAGAATAGAACGGTGAGACTGCTTATATTAATAATAGCTATATTATTTTATGCTTTATGTCATTCTTGGGCCAAACAAATCCTTCAAAATTAGGTATACCTTGGAGCAGGATTTTTATCAAAATTCAACATTAAACAAACTACATTAGAATCGATAAGTTAACGGTTAGCCTAAAAAAATTAAAGTAACAATTTCACAATCCATATTTTAAAGATTATTATAATGTAAATAATTGTGTTGAATAACAATCGATAGAGATTATCTAAGAAAAATACATCGTCTGCTTTTTACTAGACTACACTGTTAAGGTATAGTTCACTACCCCGAGCTTCCGTATTTTCTTTTATAAATAAATATTGAACAGCAATTCACTACTCATTCCAACATAACACTTAATTTTACCCGTAACCATAAACACTGTAAAGTGTTCCAATTTAAATCAATATACCCATTATAAGAATACAAAATCCTATAAACGCGAATACTCGTATATTCTGTCAGTAAATATTTTAATTATAAACACTTGGTTATAAAGATACAAACAGTGACCGTAATATAAAAAAAAATATGTGGCAACATTGAATTTTTACTATAATTAATATTTTAGTAAAGTCGTTAATTCAATAATGACTTGTTACGTTTAAATGTTTACGCATTCGTATTTGTTACAAACAAACAATTTGTTTATTTTTTAAAAATTTCGTCAAAACCACAAACAAAGCAATTGTTTTAGTATGTAATTAGATATTGTTGGAACTACATAACAATATTAATCAGTAAACAAACTGGCTTTTTCTTAGACCAAACGCTTTGAACCAATTTGATCGATGGAAATTAAGTAAGGCTATCTCTAAAAACTCCAAAGTCTAGACTGTCAACACTGCTCCTTGAGAAGTATTCAAATTTTGTTGACAAGTTTGATTTAAATTAGTATAAGGCTGTTTTACTGTCGGTGCGTTTTAATTTGCATCAAATTATGCTAAAGTTGCTCTCGATTAAATTAGTGAATATTCTTGCAAAAATTTGGAATAGGATCGTAGTTTCTAGATCTATGTTATTTCAATATCGATACCGGCGTCCAACCTTAAGCTTACTGTCTTCAAGAAGCAATGTAGTAGTATTATCTATATATATATAAATGAATCCCTATTTCCCTTGGTCATCGCATCACGCGTGGACGGTGGAACGGATTTCGCTAATTCTTTTTTTCTTTTGTTTGTCATTGTCAGGAGAATGTTCTTATGAAAGAAAAAAAAAGAAAAAATAAGAAAATAGCGCGGAAAATTAAAAAAATTTAGAAAACCTAATCACCATACTAAATTATTTGTAATGTAAGTAATGTAACCTTAGCGCTTTTGAGAATTTAAACTTTTTTATTGTAACATTTGTGGCGTTTGACATAACATTGACAGAATGCGTGCTGCAAACAATTTCCGCGGATAGCATTTGCAATGTCGATAAATAAATTTGTATCTGAAATATTTTTATAATTAATTATACCAATATTCATAGTTAAGACAGGACAACGTCTGTCGGGTCCGCTAGTTAATCATTAAAAACAGATCTTAGAACATGTTTGTTTTTAAACTATTATTTTTTAAACTGAATAATTCTTATTGGTCTCATTCATCCTAGCGAAAATAACAATACATCCAGCCCTTCAATAAAATAAAGACTTACATTAATAATTCTAAACGATTTCTCTAGTGTTCATACTTTGTTTTTAGCCAAATTCAGAATCCAACTGAAAGTGAGGTAGTCGAATGGCAACACACCGACATTTTCAATACGGCGCGCTCGCGCTTTTTATAAACAATACTAGCGGATCCTCAGATCATATAAAGAATTCCTTTATATGATCTGAGAGTGGATCCCTAGAAGTTCGTATCGCCTCAGAATAGTATTTGATTTTGACGTCTTAAATGTTTGTCCTCAAAGGTCAATGTTCATATTTGGCCTAGCGTGAACATGTCGCTACCAAAAAAATAATTTTACCAATAATTATTTTATAATTAAACAGGCATTACTTTTTTTTATTTTTGTGTCAATTATCATCAAATAACTATAGTAAACACATTGACTATCCCAGCATCCGGTTTGTAATTCAAGATTTAGTGCTGCCACAATATAGTTTACCAACAGTTCATTCCATAAAATCGATTCAAATCGATATGTGTGTCCCGCGCGAATGAAGAGTATTTACTGTGGCCAGCTAACATTACATTAAAGTGTTCATAAACTAGCATTTTGCTAAAAATATTAATAATAAGATTATGCAATCGATTCTTCATCGTTCATTCTCTGTTTTTTGAATATGTCACCTTTGTTGTAGTAAGTAACTTTCTTTTAGCAAATGTTAAAAAACAGTTTTTAAGGATTGTGATACAAAATAAAGTTTATATTTTGTATCTTCTTATTATAAACTAACAATACAACTACAACAAAAACGCTCTTTTGCTTGTCCACGCTAGGCCAAAGCCACTATGGTAAGTGAGCAATGTCCTTTTAGATGGAGTGGTTGGAAAAAAACCTACAGAAATACATATTATTTGTGATGTTTGGTTCTTAATGTTTTTAATATTTATTATCTTAACCCGGGAAAGACAAATCAAAATACACCAAAATCATTAAAATTGGTCCAGCTGTTCTCGACTTATAAGTGGTGTAACTTACACGGCTTTAGAAGAGTACTGCAACATACATAGTTAGTTTTGTAATAACAAAAAGGTTTTTTTTTTAATGTTTATGCAACTAATATTCTTTTTAGATTATACCCGCTTCTAACTTTTGATGTTGGGCAATCATTTTTTTTATTTAAAAAGAAAATGATCTTGCCAATTGATGTAGTATTGTAGTGCATTTCCCAGAACTAAGATTTTAATTGAAATAGTTCAAACTTTTGTTTTAAAATATATTATTGCTGATAATACTAAAACCAGTATTTAAACTTGAACAATTATGTCTCAGGCGGGACTCGAACCCGCATCTCCTCGCATGCCGGGCGCGGCGCTTTACCATTCAGCTGAATATAATATCAGTACTGCTTGGAAAATATTTTGCTTAGTAACGGCGGATTTCTTAAACAATAGGGCTGTAATTGGAGTGGTCTATGATTATCCAAAACTTCAGCGTTTATTGTCAGAAATCTGCTATCAACTGAGAACATTTTAATATCTTTAACAAAGTTTATTCAGAAGATTTCTTTTCAGTCGTGATCTAAAGACAAAAGCCAATGGCATTGAACAGGAGGTCGTCCCTTTTCTTTAAAAAGGGTGAGAAAATAGAAGATAGTTTGAAAGAACTATTGACCCATGCAGCTTTTGAGCCATATTATTATCTCTCAGTTGTTTTCGCTAGCTTCTTATTTGGTTACTTCCAACCTCTCGGACAGGTTGGCTTCAGTAGGCCATAGACCACATTGTTCGCTCCTGCATGAGTATATTTATTTTTTCAATTAAGTGGTATGGTGATTTTCATGTACCCTCGACTTTTTGCCCTATCATGACTTTTAAAAGTTACCTTTACAAGTCAATATAACTGATATTGAGTCGTAGCTTTAAGAATAGCACCACCTTTTCTTCTTATATGTACAGCAGCTGCAAAAGCACCTATGTATGCACTTCTGACTAATGTTGACTCTTAATACAACAAGTAAAACCAAAGAGTGTTTACATACTTTTGTAGCTGATTGTACGTCGTAAGAGGCGACCAGGTAATACGGGAAGTAATTAGTAAGAAGATAGGCACTAGCGTCTTCTTTTCACTGGTCAAACTGCCATTACTAACCAAAACAATTTTTTTTGGAGTTGCTTATGTCCGCTTAAACTGATAGATCTGATGATAATAATAACTCCAAATTCAAGTGTTACAGTAGATTCCACGTTTTAGTACACGCTTACAACAAAATTGATATGTATGATTGAGTTTTTGTTTTTTAATTAAATTTAGTGAAATAAAACCTTCCATGAAGATTGACATAAGCTAAATCATCAGTGTGGTTACAGTGTGCTTACAATCGCCGTAAAGTATTCCTAAATACAGGTCAAGTGTATATTATATTCACCATTCGTGGCGGAGTGGCGTATTTATACCGGTTTTCAAAGTGTCGCCTTCTCCAAGGTTCCAGGTATTCCAGGAAGGGTCAATGTAGATAAAAAGTGTTTTTCTACATTTTCAGTGTTTGTGGTACCTTCGTTGTTTCTGATTGTTACAATACAGGATGAAATTTTAACCACTTTCCAAAATTTTTATAGGCGTTCAGTATCGTATTTAGAACCCATTTATGGAGTAAAAAATGTAAATCAAGTTTTGACCCGAAAGTATTTTTCGCGATATAGTTTTCAATTTTTACGGTCCTAGACCTGTTAAGGTATAAAGGGAAAATCAAAAACTTATGAATAGTATCGTAATGAATGAATGAGATGCGCAACGCATGAAAAAAGTGTTGCTAGGCGGCTTTATCAAAAATTTTAGATTTTTTGCGGACATTTTCTAAGTGCCTTATCTTGGCATTTTTGTACTGGGCTATACGAAAAGAAAAAATACGTCATTTGGTTTTTGTCTCGTAGATGAATATATTGAAATTTGGAAAGTGGTTAAAATTTCATCCTGTATGTGCTTTAAATAGTTACTTACATTGGGATCAGTACAATGTATATGTGATGTTGTCCACATTCATTTATATAAAGTGTACCCATAATTAATTTCTATCTTATTTGATATTCTGACTATGCAACTAAACTGTCCCATGCTTGACATTAAAACATAAATATATAGTTCCTGGAAATTGTAAGAGTAATGAAAATATTACTATTATTGTTTAAAAATCGATTAGTTTTTAAAAGCCATGAACAGCAAAGTCACTAGAAAGATTTACTAAAAGTGTGAAAAGTTTTAATACATGTTCCTAATATATTCTGACCTTGCAGTAAGGCTCAAAATTGAATACGCTTACATACTTTTCAATGTTCAAACTAGTACGTCGTCATCTGAAGGTGCAAAGAACATTAATCCTTCAACGTCGATTGCTCGATGGAGATCATCAGTCTTGCTGTTGTTACTGTCATGTTCTGGCTCGAACGCTCCAATGAATTGTTCTTTTTAGACAAGATTGTTAGTACCGATGAACGTTAATTTAATGTTCGTTTTGAGCTGAGAAAACAAAATTTTTTAAAGAAATTCTTTAAAAAAATCTTCTAAAACTCATTTACTACCTTTTTAGTTTTTTATGAATATCTTGAAGGGCCACGTGTTACGATAATTGCAAAAAGCTATAAGATTATTTTCAGGTTCAATCTTCCTTAAAACCTACGGAGTATAGTTTCAGTCAATCAATAAACGAGAATTTAAAATGATTTCAATATATTGTACAAGTTTTAAAGGTAGGTACTTATTTAAACTTCAAAAATTATGTCCCAGGCGGAACTAGAACCCGCATCTCCTCGCATGCCGGGCGCGGCGCTTTAACCATTTGGCTAAATGCGATGCGCACGGCATGCGAGGAGATGCGGGTTCGAGTCCCGCCTGGGACATAAATTTTCTATTTGCAATTTAATTGCTTTAAATATTATATAAAGTTTTAAAGGTATGAACCTTGGTGGGTATTTTACCTTCGGATACCATTTTTTATGTTAAACCTATGCAACAGCTAGTTTTGTTATAAAAAACACTGATGGGTTAATATTGATACCTAAATGCAACTAGACAAACTACAAATAATAATACCTTTTTTTGACAAATAAAAAGCAAGATTTTAAAACAAATCCTGATAAAAAAATCAACTAACGGCCGGTCCCAATAATCTATCTATCTTCAGTTTTGGCATATCGGAGATAGAAAACAACTTCTGTCTTTGTTTCTCTGGACGGCAAAATCAGATACAGAAGATGTTTTCTATCTCCGATATGCCAAAACTGAAGATAGATAGATTATTGGGACCGGCCGTTAATGGTTAACTACAATATCAAATCATTAACTGTGCCGATTCCATATATTAATTTTCTATTTTATTTTAAAGTACCTCGTCTTTTACAGAGTTGAAGAGGCCATTGGATTTCGGTACCTACTCGTAACGGCAGTCAAGTGGGGGGTAATGGATTTGACATAAGTCGTTTTGACTTCAATTGTTATTCCTTCGCCATTTTATACGCTCTGGATTACAAATCACTTTATTTTTACTACGCTGACTTTATTTGGCTCATAGTTTCAATTTAAGCAATATAATCATTGCAGTATTTGGTCTGGATGACTTACCATCATACATTAAATTTACTAGCTTTTAGAAGCAACAAGTCTTCACACATCATTTTACAGATAGACGAATAGAATGTCTTCTATAACGGCCATTTCCAATAACCTATATATCTTCAGTTTTGACATATCGGAGATAGAAAACAACTTCTGTCTTTGTTTCTCTGGACGGCAAAAACAGAGATAGAAACTGTTTCCTATCTCCGATATGCCAAAACTGAAGATAGATATGTTATTGGAACCGGCAGTAAAGGAGGAATTCGCCATAATAGCCACGCTTAGCAAGCGGGCTGGTGAACCCAGTTTAGCCAATTGTGACAAAAAATGCTGCTGCCCGTATTCTTCCGGCAGTATTTTATTTTCTTTGTCTGAACCGGAATCATAAAAACTCTTTGTATATACGTCTAGAATTTTCATATCTCTTTTAATAAGTTTCATATTGACACAACGTTACAAAACACAATCTAGAGAAGAGTGACGCTTTTCTTGATCGCATTTTATTGCTTTGTGTCTCAATTTGAAACTGTCTAAAAGGTATTCGAAAAATCTAGACGTAATTACCAGCCTCGGTAACTGGCCCGCTTATTTGATACGTTACTAACAATTCTCTGTCAGTTATGGTTTGTGTTTTTCTCACTATACCCACATGAACATCCATACATTAATTTTAATAGTAATATCAAGATACGTTTACCGAAGACTTAAAAAACCATATAAATAACATAATTAGCAAGTCATAAAATATGTTGCGTTGTAAATAGTCATAAATTATATAATTAAATTTATATAAATAATTCTCTCCCCCCCCCCCCCTTTATTTGATCTAATAACCCTTCTCATAGTCTTTGTACTTAATCGACACAAAACTCGAATGTTTCCCGCTGTTAAAACACAGCTATACACTTCCCTTCATCAGAAAATATACTGGAATGTTACCCGTTCGCCACAATTCTGTTGTAATATAAATTTCAAACGTTTATTTATAATGAACGTATAATTTTACAGGGTTACGACCAATACGGGCTTATATTTATGATTAGCTTTCCAGATAGCAATCGTTTCACCTCCGAAGTACGCACTTAAGCGTTCCATTGATAACACATACCCCAATAAAATGCCTCGACACGATCCATTACGGAGAATTCTAAACGAAAGCTGGGGGTGAATCGGACGTACTTTTTCTTTAACATCTTTGGTGAATGTTCAAGGGTCCCGTATTTCAATAATTCAATGATAATGCATCAATTACATTTTATAGACGCCACACATAGAAGATCAAAAGTGTAATCATCATAGAACAACGAGCTATGATTCAAAAGTGATTAATTGGTAGAGCCAGTAGATGTAGTGTTCCGTCAATGCAAGAATTACCGATGGGTTAGTTACCTACCAACTATGTGAAACCCTTTAAAACAAAATAATTAATGGTCTTCGTAATGTAGTAAGGTTCAAACTGAAAATATGTCAAATGCAAGACGGAACCCTAATACAGAACGGATTTTACTTGCCTTTAAAAACATTATTTGAAAACCTTTTTCGGTATCTTCGAAGCTGTTAGGAATACACCACATCTTGTGCTGAAGTTTAAAGGTTTTCCTGTTAAAAAAAACATTGTTGCCAAGATAAAAAAACAGAATTTCGTTCGGTAAACTTCACAGACACTGGTGTTTTGTGTCACACAAAGTTAGGTTAGCCTACTCAGCATTAGAAATAATTGTGAAAACTACGATTTAGTGCCATGAATTTGGGTAACTAGCAAAACCATATCGTATTATAAACAAATTCAAATTGCAACCGTTTCTTATTTGTGATTTCCTGAAAAAATATTTTCTTAATATAATTGATTTTTATTTTATGAGTATAAACAAAATTTTGCATTGTTTTGCTTAAACGAAATCATAAAATTAAAGAAACAAATGTAATAAGAAGTGCAAATATTATATTAGGTGTTAAAGTATGAAATTGCCGTTTTGTATGGACGAAATCGAGAAAAGTTATTTTTCCATACTAACAATTTTTTAGTTTTTTTAAAAACGCCTGAACCGTTTTAGATGCAATTAAAGGTGAAAGTTAGTTAGTTATAAAGCTACGCATTATAGTATTAAAATTTCTGAAAATCAAAGTATATAATACAAATATACTTAATTAAAGCAAAGAAGGTCAGCTGACACATTGTAAGGGGTCTTTTCAACGACTTCCTTTGAAGTAATAGGCACTAGTATTGTATTTTTTTTAGTCAAAAGTTACTTTATTTGGTTTTTGATACAATACAAAAAGAATTACGCAATAATATGACTATACTTAAGAGCTATAAACAAAATAAAAAGTGGGAAAATAATCGGCAATTTCATACTTTAACCCCTATTATTTAAATCTGGTCTTTCAAACAGATAAGATAAGATAGGAAAACGTTTATTTCGTACAATGAAATGGTATAATTTTTTATTTTATTTAATTTTATTTATTTGGTTTATCAACTGTTGTTACAATGGTTCTTAAACTAGTAATAACATGAATTTGGGATGCTTG
Source organism: Anania crocealis (assembly GCA_949315895.1). Lineage (NCBI taxonomy): Eukaryota > Metazoa > Arthropoda > Insecta > Lepidoptera > Crambidae > Anania > Anania crocealis. The sequence continues at coordinate 10,267,126 of OX438856.1, forward strand.
CAGTTATTGCACGACAGACTTACAGATAAACTCTGCATACACCATACATTATTAGCACATTATACAGATACGAAACAAACAAAACAAAAACAGAAAAGTATATGCTATGTGTGTAACTTAAGAAATATCAACGTAAAATATAAATCTTCTTTTACATTTTCCTACCCACTATTTACCTTCTATTAATTAATGACCCAATCTATTTTTCTATTAAATTATTTACTGAATATCATTTCAAATGAAAACCTGCCAAATAAAATTAGTGCTTATTTATTGTTATTAATTACTACTGACCTCTTAAATTTATTAATGGAGTCCAAGTGAACGTCCAGGTAATCGCTAAGTTCATTGTGAAGTTTACAGAGACGTGGAACCGGTGAGCAGGCACCCAACCGAGTCCTACGGCGTGGTGCAGAAAGAATATTTTTTATCTTGTTACGAGGGTAACGATGGGGAACTTTAAAATTAAATTTACATACTAGTTGTGGACAATCGACCATATTTCTAAAAATCTTAAATAGGAAAGCCAAATCGAGTAAGTCTCTGCGTTTATCTAGATTGCTAATCCCGAATCTTTTCAGTCTTGCATCGTATGAGCGTACTGCTTTGGCCTTGCCCTCGGAAAATGTCAGGTGCCACAAAAACCTTTTTTGGATCCTTTCTATTCTCAAAATATGGTTGGCGTAGTGTGGCCGCCAGACTATTGACCCGTATTCAAGTATGCTTCGCACTAAGCTGTTATAAATCAATATTTTAGTTTTGTAACTCTTAAATATTTTGATGTTGCGTAATATAAAGCCTAATGCCTTAGACGCTCCAGTAACAATTCCCTCGATATGCGGCACAAATGTAAGTTTTCTATCGAGAAGAATACCGAGATCTCTTATTGAGTCTACTTCAGTTAAAGGTGAGCTGTCAATGCTGTAGGGATAAGTCAATATACCACTGACCTTCCTGGTAAAATTAATGAAATGACATTTTTCAGTATTAAGATGCATGCCATTAAGCCGACACCAAGCAGTCATGTGATCTAGATCTTTTTGAAATAGTTCTGAGTCTGAAACATTATTTACTACCTTAAGAACTTTTAAATCGTCAGCATATAAGAACGGCTTGGAATATTGAAAGCATTCTGGGATGTCGTTGACGAAGATGTTGAAAAGAACTGGTCCCAGATGGGAACCCTGAGGAACACCCGATGTGGTGAAATATATACTAGATTTGAAGCCGTTAGCAACGACATAAAAAGATCTATTCCGGAGATAGGATTCAATCCACGTCAAGAGGTGCACCTGTAAAACCATACGACGCAAGTTTTGAGACCAGAACGCTGTGAGGAACCGTGTCAAATGCCTTCCGAAAGTCAGTATAAACGACGTGGATCTGCCCGCCCCCGTCAATTCCCTCCATGACTTCCTCAATAAAGGTAACAAGGTTGGTAGTTGTCGACCGAGCCTGTACAAAGCCATGCTGGTGTATCGAGATGTGCTGTTTAAAATAACCTTGGATTCTTGAGCAGACAATAGACTCTAGTATCTTTCCAAAGCTACTGAGTATTGAGATCGGTCTGTAGTTTTTGACAGCCTTGTTGTCACCGCTTTTGAAAATAGGAACTACCTTTGCTACTTTCCAATGCATAGAAAAGACACCCGATGACAGTGAGGCATTAAATATAGATAACAGCGGTGTTACCAGGCTTTTTGAGCAACGTTTTATAAAAAAAGGTGGTACTCCCTCGGGCCCAGCTCCCTTTCTATCATCTAACACTTCAATTTTTTTCAAAAGGTCGTCATAAACTATCTCAATTCTCGAGAATGTGTCGTTGCAGTCACCACCACGGGAACCAAGCACGTCCTCGCCCAAGACGGGTGCACTTGCAGAAGCAAAATATGCGCCGAACATATTGCAAATAGACGGTCCACTGCTTGAAGAGGTAGCATCGTCCACCATGACTGACGGGAGACTGCTGCAATTGTTTTTTTTTTGATTTTATGTAGGACCAAAAGTATTTCGGATTTTGACTAATGTGGTCTTCTACCTTTTCAATATATTTATTGTAACAGTCCACCGACAATTTTGCGCAGCGCTTTTTTAACAGCTTCAGTTCAATCACATCCAACGGGTTATTGTATCTTTTTACCCTTATTCTTATTTTCTCCTTTTCCTTGAGTCTGTTGATTAAGCTACGCGTGTACCAAGGTGGATATTTGGTAGTATTTTTGTTTGAAAAGTGAGGCACATGTTCCGCTATAACGCGATCGAGAGTGTCCTGGAAGCCTACCATTTGATTTACATCCTCGCATTTATCGAATAAGAACATCCAGTCAGCCTCGCATAGGGCCGCGTTGATGTCGTCATAATTAGCTTTACGAAAGTTAAAGCGTGGGCAACTAGGGTTTTTAGGCAAACTTTCTATATGATCAGACGGTAACACAATAAGTAAAGGGGGATGAAGTGGGTCAATTTTGCTCAAGGGATCAGAACATTTCCTCACCTCACAGCTCTGTATGTCAGTAAGTACTAAGTCTAAGATTCTGTCACTATTATTAACTACACGGTTCAACTGTTTAAAACTATTAATGTAATGAAAGTCTACCAGTGTTTGAGCCAAACCAGGAAGGCAGCAGGACGCCTCGTCCACCAGGTTCCAGTCAATGCATCCCAAATTAAAGTCACCCACAATATATATAATGAAAATAGTAATAAAATAAAAAACATAATTAAGGCGGTACCAATTAGGTCTTTGCTCAGCATATTATTTTGTCGAGGCACAGAGTGCCACAACGCTGGTATTCTGCGGGCATCCTAAGACACAATAACTAAACCAAAACATTGAGAAATTCAATAAAAATATGGTAGTAATGAATAAACATATGTATAAAAATATAACATAGACATACATCTCGCCTTCTATATTTTAATACTATTTATTTAAACAGTTTGTGAATGGAACTGAAAATTGTTGTACGTCCTTTTGAACATTGCATAATTGCATAAAGACATTAATATGTCTTTTGTATTTAATTTCAAAAGCTGCAATACAAGTACTACGTATGATACGTCATACCAGGTTGCATCATTGTGGATACATTTGTGTTAAAAGGTATTTTGAAATTTAAGTAGGAAAAGTTGGTATAAATATTTCAGCTCTTCTACTATTTTATTAATTTATTTTTTTCTGTGCTAGTAGGTTGGCTAGAAATGATTAAAATATGACAAGAGAATATTTAAATTATAAATATATATAATAAAGTATCTAAAAAAAGAAAATGGGAACAATTGCTTTCCTTTGAAAATGAAGCAACTTGCAACTTACCTAAACAAAAAAAAAATACTACTACTACTAGTTTAGATAGGTTGATTACAATGCACAAGTTGCTTTCAGCGATGTGACTAAGAGTTTTTTTTTATTTTTCTGTGTTTTTTTTACCAGGTGTCATGGGTCCGTCACCGCGACATCCACCTGCTGACGGTGGGTCGGTACACGTACACGTCGGACCAGCGCTTCGAGGCGCAGCACAAGCCGCGCTCCGAGGAGTGGGCGCTGCGCATCCGCAGCCCGCAGCGCCGCGACTCCGGCCAGTACGAGTGCCAGATCTCCACCACGCCGCCTATCGGGCACGCCGTCTACCTCAACATCGTGGGTGCGTATCAGCGCACTCAGTATGAGCAGTAACTTAATCAGTAAGCGCGACAGCTCTGCAGCCATAGCGCAGCGACTCTTACATAAATATATTACCTATGGTTAGAGATTTTGTTCAATAAAATACCAAGAAATAAATTTGCAGTCTTGTGAAATGCCGATAGTTTGCATAACAATACCTTAAATAATGTTTCCAATGTTTTTCGCTAAGAAAATACAAAATTGAAGACAATCAAAAAAAAATCCAAAGGTACAATCAAAGTTTTCCTGATATACAGTGTGCATTTTACATTACCTAGAAAACGAAGCCCACGTTATGTGGCCATTATGTATAACATCATGGCATATTTATTTAATAAAATTATTTAATCTATAATGAAAATATTTTTTCAAAAATATTAAATATTTATTCAGACTTTTAATTTTGTAACACGCTGTGAGGCTCACAAACGTATTATTTTGCTGCAGCGGGGTCTCGGATGAATGAACCTTACACAGCTACATCCGTGCGCGTCACAGCGTGTTTAAAAAAAAATATATAAAAAAAAATAACACTGTCAAGATTTTATACATAATAGTAAGATAACGTGAGCTTTGTTTTACAGGTGGTTGAAATTGCACCGTGTTTAATGCAGTTCAGAAATTTATAGTTGCACGAGAAATTACAAATAAATGAAAAATGGTACACATTTCACTTAGCCATTTCACCGTTATAAATGACAGTTTTATTTTTAGAACCAGAAACGACGATATCGAGTGGTCCAGAGTTATTCATCCAAGCCGGGTCTACTATCAATCTCACATGCACAGTCCGTCACACACCCGAGCCACCTACATCAATAACGTGGACCCACGGCGAACAGGTACATATATTATATCACTCACCAACTACTTTTGTGAATGGGCCCTTGGTACAATATGATTATCAGTTGGTAGGATTCCGTGACTAAAAACAGACTTACATTAAACCAACCAATCTGCCCAAACCTTTGGCAGTTGTTATCTAAACTGGCCAATATGCAGGGATTTATAAATGAAATAATATGCCTAATAAAATACAATTTATGGAATATGTATGCATTTTTTTACTAGGTAAGTAAGCGTTATAAAATGTTCACTAAAAGTTTTATGATCATTATCGTATGACAAAGTTCTTTCAGTGTTGATACCATATATTTTGTTTTTATAAAATTCTGATATTTCGGCGCTGATACAAGTACCGTGATCACGAAAGAAACTTTTTCTTTTGAAAACACTAAACAATTTGCTATTTTTCTGGGTGCCTAACTTGCATAATTTACTTCACTGTTATCATTTTAAACAAAGATATATAGCTAATCAGCTAATCGATATAGACTTTGATGATTAACATTTAACAAGCGTATTTTTGTTAACATTACCATCAACGACTTCCTATATCATTAGACACGAAAACTTAAGGAATCTACGTGTTACGTCTAACAAGGTTTTTTAAAGTCAAATGTTTTGCTTTAGTTGGGACTTGAATTCACATCCTTCGGTACCAGAAATGCTCCATTCTAAAACATTATTCTATCAGAAGAAAGCAACTTATATTCAGCCGTTGTCAGTATGAAGTGTCCTTTTTGTTAGGGACTGTTTTGTTAAGTTTTTATTTACTGTTCAGGTTGCTGCCATTTAAAAATATACGTTTTCGATTAGCGCAAAATCGTAATTTGTCACAAACACATAAAATATAACACAAAAAAAAACGTATATATACGTTCCATTAGTGCAGATAAAAAAGAAATAAGCAAAACTTTCTACAACAGTTCATAATGGAAAAGCCTTTTGTATTTCGTTTTTAGAGTATATTTCTACAGAGAAAGCTTTTGAATCAGGACGTATCTAAACACTTAAACCAAAACCACTAATGTTATAAGTTAACCATATCAATAATAATCTTTCTAACCCAGTCTTCGAGTTGTTATGACAAAGAATTAAAAAAATTGTAGTGAAACCATGGCGTTAAATTGTCATAGTTCGCACGGGCATGTATCCTTTGTTAAGCCGAAAGCAACAAGCATTTAGTAAGTGCTCATTTAGTGAAGACGTTTGTCTGTCATCGATTGTATCTAATTTGTTATTTAATAGCTTTAAAAAGCGTCAGAAAGGTAACAAAACCGCACATGACAATCGTCGTAATTATTCGACTGATTTTTTGACCAAACATTTTTTTAGGATTTGTTGTATTTTTTTAAATACATTTTTATGTTACAAATAATATTTAAACGCAATTGGTATAAATTGAACTGTACAATTTCCTTTTAAACAATTGAAATAAAAAAAACATTAAAATCAGTTAACTCCTTAAAAATTATGCGCTGGCTTCTCATTTATCAATGAATAAATACCTAAGTTAACGATTTGAGCTTCTCATATATTCAGTTTTCTAAACCAATATTGTAATTTATATTTTAAGTCTGACCAATATCACTGGTCCTGTTGTTTCACTAAAATTGGCTGATCAAGTTTTAATACCACGGTATTACCTACATCTTCCCTCCAGTTTAATAATATTGGGCACATCTAATATCAAGATAGTTATTATTATCTTTCTAGATTCAAATTATGAAACTTTAACTGCAATGCTCATTTTGAAATTCAAATTTTATTTCCTCAAAGAAGCGAAAGTTTCATTCAATTTAAAATTACAAACCAAATCCCTAATCTTATTGAGGTTCTCAAATAAGTTACGAACAAAAATACTTCATTCGCTTCCAAATGACAAATCTCCGCAGACTTGGAATTTGCATTCGATCAATTAGCCAAATTTACTTAATCACGTGAAACGAGAGATCTTGGATTGTCCGTGGACATTAAATCCTAGAAGGCACGGCTGAGAGCCCGATTCAGATTTAATCGAGGTGTAAAGGACTGTAAATGGAGTTTCTATTGTGTTAATTTTCAATTGACTGTGTGCTAGCTGTTTCAATTTTACGGCTGGGTCTATCAGTTCCACTGGCGATTTCATTTGACGATCTTAACTCTAGGTAAATTTAATTGGTATCTAAGCCTGACAACAATTCAATTACTTCTAAGAAACATTTTATCATGTAGAGCCAGGATTTCTTTTTAGTTAATCATGCATCGGTTGAACACTAATAAAGGGTCATTTTTTTTCGTTAATATTTACTTTAAATTATATGTATTCGTCGAGTTCAGAAACCTAAACTGCGAGCCGCAATGTTTAACACAATCATCATTTTGTCTTAATATAAAATAATCAGTCCTGTCACCAGGTATCAGACATGACTTTTGTTAAGTACCAACCATTCGGACCAGAAATACTCGGCACTGAAACCCTAACTATGTCTCTGCCATTATGATCATCAATGAACTGTTTCAGGTTATAAACTTTGACTCTGCTCGCGGAGGTATATCCTTGGTGACTGAAAAGGGTCTAAAAAGTACTAGTCGGCTGTTGGTTCAAAGGGCCAGGGGTGCTGACGCAGGGCTGTACACTTGTGGTCCTAACAACGCTCCGCCATCATCCACTAGAGTACATGTTTTGTCAGGTAAGAGAGGATAAGTCTATATAAACTGAGTATGTATAAGCCAATGAATTTTTGAAGAGTGTCTGTTAATTCTCGTCTAATTATAATAAATGACTATAAACATGGGGACTGATGGTCACTGGTCTTTAAATTAGCGCATCACATTGTCTCGTAACTCATCATCATTATTACCACCTAAAATCCAATACTTGGAATGGACCTTATTAGGCGTTTTAGCTGATGGTGAAGAGAATGCAAGTACGCCTATTCTATTTTGGCGGTACCGTCATAGAAGAGGTGAGCTCGTTTCTCTACCTAATCTGCAGTAACATGGAATAAACAATTATCTTATAAATGTACCCAATGTGCCTATATCATATTACTTCAAATTAATTTATTTGCACTCTAAACCATTTTCCAATGATATTCAACTTTATCAAACCGCCCTAATTTTTTTCTAATATCTATTTTTATTTCTAGGTGAACACCCTGCAGCGATGCAACAGGGCTGCGCAAAATCTTCACTAGATCGCACAACGTCAATAGCATGTTGCTTATTGAGTTTGTACATATTATTAAGAAAACCGTCATTTAACAGTTGGCATTTTGGTACCTGAATAATAATATTCCAACAATTTTATAACAGCGTATGTTATTAATTGACATTAATCACATGGAATTGACCCAGTTAAAAACTGAAAGTTTAATTTCCAGAAAGAAGTTGAAGTTAAAGTTTAACTGTATTTATGTCAAATAAAGAAGGTACGATATACTGTTTTAAACTTTCATGGTCACTATCATAAGAGTTAGTTATTTCGAGATTTCTACCATGTACCTTGTTTTTTACTCATAAAAAACAAGGTACATGGTAGAAATCTCGAAATAACTAACTCTTAAGAAGGTACTAGTAAGTTAAACCATTCAATGTGTAAATCTAATTTGAAATTGGAACTTCTCTTTTTGTAATATTGGCAATTATCTTAATTTGTATATGAAATAAATATATATCCATAATTTTTATTCAAAAGAAATTAACAAGGATTTATAATAGTAGAATATCATTTTTGATGCTTGAAATTTCTGGTAATTAGGACTTATACGTTTTAAGATTACTAAATAATTAATTAATAACTTTACGATTTGTTGTCATAATAATGTAACACGTATACTACACGTGAAATAAATATCATATACAGGGCTAACACATTCTAAGGATCTGATTTTGGGCTTAAAAATAATTGTTACACACAATGCTGAACTGTAAAAAGTGATTTCAAAAAGTTTTTAATATAAAAGTAAGTAATAAAAATATTTGCTTATTTTACACGCCTCCATTATTCTATGTTTTTTTTTTAAATTTGGTTTATGCTTATTACTATATTATATTTACCCCTATGATGCCTATTACAAAAACACCACTGTTGTATAGTTATAATTCAGTGTCTATTATTGCACACTTAGAAATAATTAAGAATCGGAGGACACTTTGTCAAACCACTATAATATCTCAACGTTACCAAATTATGTGAAAAGGTACATTTTTATATTTTTTTGTTATATATGGGACCAACTTAGATAAAACGAACAAATATGCAAAGTATTAGGTTTTTTTCAATATCAGTTTTTTAACATTGCAACATTACGTTATATAGGTACTTAATTTCTTTTGAGTGGTTGTGTCAAACATAAAATTCCGATCCCTATGTAAGACCTTTGTTTAGCAGCAGGTGTTGATGAGTAATACGACTCTAATGAAGTATTTTTGAAGTGAAAACTTCTTTAGCGGCGCTGAGCACTTTTTGTTGGATGGGTAAAAACTTCCAAACTCGCGTCAGGGTCACGTGATGCTGATCGAAAAAGCGTAAGATCGAGGGGAAGGGAGAGGAACTAGTATCTCCCACTCTTTCTACCGTGCCTGAGTGTGCTGTTTTCTATTATTTTTGAAGTGAAACTTCTTTATCGGCGTTGGAAAAAATTTACCGTCACGTTTTGCGTCAAATTTTCGTCACTTTTTTCAGTTACGCGCCATCTTTTTCTTGCCCCTACCACGGTTGGTTCAGACGATAGCAAAAAGGTAAAGTGAAATAATATTTAACCAATTTAACCAATTTAACCAATTTAACCAATTTAACCAACTTAACCAACTTAACCAACTTAACCAACTTAACCAACTTAACCAACTTAACCAACTTAACCAACTTAACCAATTTAACCAATTTAACCAACTTAACCAACTTAACCAACTTAACCAACTTAACCAACTTAACCAACTTAACCAACTTAACCAACTTAACCAATTTAACCAATTTAACCAATTTAACCAATTTAACCAATTCAACCAATTTAACCAATGTAACCAATTTAACCAATTTAACCAATTTAACCAATTTAACAAATTTAACCAATTTCTGGAAAGTTGCCTGTAGATCATTTTTCAAAAAATATGGCCATAAAGAAGTTTCACTTCTTACGTGTGTACACTAGTATTTTAAAACATATTTCTATTGATAATGCTCCTGCTTATCTAATGTTGTATGAAAATTATATTTCCCAATATATAAGAACAAATTTTTGCTTTTATCGTAATATTAATACATAATTTTATCATAGACTGTATTTGGCTTGCATTCCGTTTACCTGACACCCTGTATAGTACTGATTCAATATCAAATGTGTAAGATTGTGTAAACAATTTTCAACAAGCCTGTATATTTATTATTAAAATCAATTATTTGTTTTATCATTTGCCCAAAAATGTATTATATTCAAAAATATGATTATTTAGTGTATAATAAATGTAAAATGTTAGCAAAAGAATAAAGATTTTGTAAAAATAAGATAGACGAATATTATAATATTAGGTAGACACAAATAACATAATTGTTACACTTCATTATCAAAAAAATACTACTTTTAATATAAATTTTATTTGTCAACATTAATTGTTCAATGTTGAAAACTAATAGTGTTGAACATTTTTTTAAAGTTGCAATTCACATTATTAGTTTATGATCATGTTAAAATAATACAAGCTACTTAAATGTTATATTCTCGTCCATGACTACAGAACTGGGATATCATTTAATATTATTATTATTTAAATAAATTAATAAACTTTCAAAACTATTTGAGTCCAGTGAAATAATTATAATGTAAGTATAAAAATATTTGTCCTGTAGCCACATAACTTGTAAAAACTAAATATTCAAAATAAATAATATTTTACAAAAAGTTTTTCATTTTTTTTGAAGATTGTTACTACTACTTATAACATTTTTAATGCCAAATTAAATTTTACTTATAAATCCAGAAAATCCCAATTGAAATTGTTAAAAGACGGATTTTATACTGACGTGATAATATTTTTACGGTTCCCTCTTAATACGGAGTAACCAGAGAACGTTTTCGGCAGTCTTATCGCTAATAGCGACAACTTTTGGGAAGAGAAAATTATGTTTTAGTGGTAGGGCAGTGCAAGACAAACTATGTATGAGATATACAACATACATACCTAGAATATATACATAATACTTAGTATACTTACACATACTTACCTAAAATTTATTACATACACATAAACACATATTATGTTGAATTAAAAAGATTCCATAGGATTCTGGGTTGGTGAGATTATAATTTTGAATACCTCTTTTATCGAGTGTTATATTCAGATAAGAAGCTAAAAACTTCGATCTAAAGAAATAGATCGTATCTTGCTGCTTCGTTTTTTAATATAAAATTGTAGAAAAGGTAGGAGTAACTATCTATCACAAAATTTTAAACGCACTTATGAGGGGGTCCTTATTGAGCAGTTACTAACTATTCTGCCTCAGCCAAAAAATATTTTTTTAAAAGTGACGTCAATGTATTGTACTACCGTCTCCTACATTATGGTAATATACATTTAAAACAATTTTAACAAAATTTGTATTGTTAAAATACGAGAGCTTGATCAAATATGAATACCAACACAACCGAAAAAACAAAGCAAATAAACAAACAATATTTTGCTAAGTGCTTACCATCGCGGGTGGATTATGGACGCTCGTGGTTTCGTCGGGATCCCCCAAAACTAGATTCGAAGTATCGCAGTGTTAATATGGAATATAAACTACATTTGACGTTGTATTCTCTTAAATTTTCAAACATTGTAAATAACGTACATTTTGGTACGGCGTACTACGGCCCGTTAATGAGGTCGTATTTAATTTATTTTACAGCGCAATTTGTGTGTATTATTCACCCTATTAAGTAAACTGATGGCCCTTCTTCTGCTACTTTAGAGCATTCCCAATGATAAATGTCTGGACATTGTTTAATGGATTGGATGTTAAGTCTTTTACCAAAGGGCACAGGTCGCTGTTGTGATTTGGTACGCCTAACTATGCAAGGATCTGTGTGAAACAATAAAGAAAACAACATATTTTTAAATTTAGTCAGGTCTATAACTTCTGGGGTTTGTGGGTCATAGCCATGTTTCAGAAGGCACGTCAAGCCATTTGTCCCGGCTACTGTGAATAGACTAGATACCATTTTGGTCGAGTGGTTTATGTTCCAACAATCAACATGCTCGGGTTTGTGATCACTAACCCGTATTTAGAAACAGTGGTGTTTATGCCTTATGATTATTGCCGTGGCAACTTGAATTCAACAATGGAGGTCTTTACCAAGGCCTTGCAGACAAAGGGATGATTATATGGAGTTCTTTTACTTTACTTTACTGTGGCATGGTAGAAGTAGCTAAAACATGACAAATCAAAAGCCTGCTATAGGTGACTTGCAGTACTCTCGACACTAGTTACTTCGCGATTATAACCACGTGTCTTTCCTTGTTCTTACGTTACGGAGTTCGAAATAGTGCCATAAAAACACATACAAGTGCAAGTTGGCAGAATTATCAAAGACACTGATTGACAAAATCGATCATCATCATTACCAGCCCGTCCAGTCCACAGGCCTCCAAAAACTGTATTTTATCGTAATAGGCTGTGCTTAAGAGGCGGTTAGGTGATCGCAGTTTTGCCAATGATAGAGAAAAGAAGGTACTGCCCGTCTTTTTCTAGCAGTACTCCTTTAGCCGCCTTACGACAACCACAGGAATAGAAACATATAATATTCTTTAAATTTTAATTTGTAATATTCGTACAAGCTAACTTTGTTAGCTCAGTTATATCAAATAATAAAGTTATCTTATTCGCGCAAATAATTACACGATATAAATATTTAACCAACAGCTTTCAAATCTGGATGATCTTAATTAAAACAGATCAGAGTAGCCCAAATAAATCGGACGAAACAAATGTAATGAAAAGTAATGGCATCGCAAATAGGCAATTCATTGAAACCAGTAAACCCTTTTGGGCAATCCAACCACACATTAATTGTGCTAAGACCTTGATGAAATTAATACAGCCACAGCCTCTGTATATCAGTACAACAACGGAAAATAAACGAAAAGAAAGAAAAGAAAGAAAGAAATAAGCGAAATAGCTCGAAAAATTGTGGAACTGAAGTGGTAGGGGCAAGACACATACGAGTATTAAGAAGATCGATGGCCGTTGGTGCGGTAAGATTCTAATATGGCGACTGCGCACCAGACAACGATCTGTAAATAGTCCTTCCACCCGGTGGACTGACGATCGTGAAGTTCGGAATAAGTTGCTGGGTACGGGTGGCGGAGGGACGATTAGCAAGAAGATCCTTAGGGAGGGTCTATGTCCAGCAATAGGCGTCGTTTTGCTAAATTGATGATAATTGTGTTGTATTGTATATTTTAGTCAGTCTTCAAAAATATATATTTTCACAAAAAAATTAAATCGATAAAAAATATGAAATAAGTCACCAACTTTTAGTCGATGCCAAACAAGAAGTCGAAATATGAATTTTTAAAATAATTTTGCCAATCATTAATTACAAGTTACAACTAGTCGTTGCAGCGCAGCTAAAGCGATAACATCTCCTGAGAATACCACGTGGAGTGGCAAAACGCGTTGATATAAAAAAAAAAATAGATCGGTGTCGGGAACTAATAATTGTAATAATGATTGTACTGCATGCATTTTTGTAGTGAGGGAGGGCGATTTTCGTACATGAACCAGTGCTTGGACATTCGGAATCGGTGCAGTAAGTGTGGGTGTAGTACCTAGGCCGGTGTTAACGAGCGAATTTTTTAATTCATATTTATCGTTTCGTTATGGATTTCCACAAAGTAACACCTGAGTCTATTAATTTTTAAACCAGAATCATCATGAACTAACTCAATATTGGTATCTAATTAATTTTACCCTTTTTTTCAGTTCAATCTTTTGGTAAGTAAATGGAGTGTGCTATAAATTTCGATAAAAGTTAAAAAAAAAGTAAATAAAACTGCCTGTTCTCTTTTATATGTGCGCCTTATCGGAATGCAGTTATTTGTCCAGGAACCTTCTCGATTTAATTATGGGGAATATTTGAGTTGGTAAACTTCGGAAGTGTCGATTCTATGGTAATGACCGAGCAGTATAGATCTTGCTAATTGGTAAGGATTAATTGAATCGGATTTGATTTTAGGGTCGGCGCCTCCCTTTGTCACCAACGAAGGGCGATACGAAAAATTCGAAAATTAAAAACGCCCGTTCTTGCGCCTTTATCTTAGCCAACGATATTTCGGCGTAAGCAATTACTTCGTCGTCTTAATTAAAGATTCCTGACGATTTGCATAATTTATTCGACTTATTAGAATATACATGACGGTGAAATTCTCAATCAATTCAAATGGCTGCGTATATTAACATAAAGTAAATTAACAAATGTCTAACTATAACAAATATGAGATGACTTAATGTTGCCCGCGACTTTGTATGCGTGGAAAAGCTATACCGTGGGTAACGTTTTCGAAATAAAATTATTGTAATACTATTTTGGTCTCTAATCTTTCTCTCTGCAAATTGTTATCCAGTTCCGTTCAGTTGTTCCGGCGTGTTAACTTATTTTAACAAACGGCCATATTAACTTTCGCATTTATAATATTCATAACATAACATAAATACTCTGTATTGCACACCATACAGGATTTTGTCACATAAAATACATTTAAAGCTGTACAATTTAGGCGGTCTTATCGCTGGAAGCGATCTCTTCCAGACAACCTCAGTAAAGGACAGTATATTCGTAAAAGATGATTCCTTTTTTATGGAAACCGATTTTAATCGTTACATGCATAGGTTACATCGTACCTATCTAGTATCCGTTTTATTTTATGCAGAAATAAAACCAGCCACATCCGTTTCCTCGGACGACTGACTTTATTATTTTATTCCATAAAAAGTTATGTTTATTCACTTTAATATGTTACTGATGTTATTTTAATTGTTACACATTTTTACGATTCCATGGAGTTCTTTAGTCGATATTGGAATATTTTTCTTACTGGATTTTACATACTGGCCAATTTCAAAAACTTTGAAATTGGCCAGTATGTTACATCGTACCTATCTAGTATCCGTTTTATTTTATGCAGAAATAAAACCAGCCACATCCGTTTCCTCGGACGACTGACTTTATTATTTTATTCCATAAAAAGTTATACTTATTCACTTTAATATGTTACTGATGTTATTTTAATTGTTACACATTTTTACGATTCCATGGAGTTCTTTAGTCGAAATTGGAATATTTTTCTTACTGGATTTTACATACTGGCCAATTTCAAAAACTTTGAAATTGGCCTGTATGTAAGATCCAGTAAGAAATGTGTCACCGACATACGGTCATAGAAAACTCATTTCACCTTTAGCATCTTTGACGCACGAGATAACGTTCTTATTTAATCAAAAATATGTTTTTATTAATATATTAAAATATTTGCGTTGATAGTCATCAGGGATACCCGAGTACAGGGATTAGTACCCAAAGCACGTCATCATTAATTTGGCTATCGCATTTCGCCAAATGTTAAAGAGATGTCGCTTGCATGTCTTCTACCAAAATTTTGTTTTTGTTACCTCTTTTAACACCTTTACGACTAAAAGGGGTACTGAACGTTTAAGATTTTTTTTTCAAAATCTTTGATACTGCATTCTTCTTCTTATCGGTTTATTATCGATCTGAATGATCTGGTGTCAGAGTTTTCCAAGCCACCTATTGGCCGTGCCTCCTGAAGGACGTTTTGAGCCCCTTTCCGCTTCCAAACGTAAACCAATTTAGAAAATATCGTTTCCTACATTGACCTGACCGGTAATAGAAATACTATACTAAGTGGGTCTTCAAGCACATTAAGATTGCACCATAAATTGTATAGCCATATAAAAAAGGTTTGGTTTCCTTGTTAAACAGGTTACTCAGATCCTCTGATTACTTTTGGTGTGACAAACTAGTCTTGCCACATTCCAGGTCCCCTATTCAGCTAACTAAATCGTATTATAATCGTAATTGAATAGCAGAAAATTTTGACAGTTCTAGTATGCTAAATGTCAAAATAGCCCAATTCAATCACGATTTGATTGGACGAATAAGGGCCCTGGTGTCAAAAATATCTTAATTAGAAACTATAAGTACCTATTTGAAAATTTTAAAAACGAAAATGTCAGTGTCATTAAAAAAAATGCATAACGAATGGAAAAATCCTAAACACGGTTAAATTCTTAAAAAAAGAATGATATTGCTGTTTGTTGATAAAAATCGAACACGGTAAACAAGGAAACGATCAACTATGAGCGAGTGCTTGTCGCTCGCATGACAAAAGACTACCGGTCCGCTCGTTCGCTGAATCGGCGTTTCAACTAAATCTAACGCTAGGAATAAATCGAAAGCCGTTTCGCCACGTTAACAAATCGGCCGGTGTAAATTGCACTTGCACGTTTCCAGCCAGTAGGCCAGAAATAGACGTTTGAAGGACGTAAACAGTAATCAGCACATTACTTAGACGATATGTTTTTAGAGCAAAATTGCTCCTAGTAAGTTACCCCAGTGTAAAGCATAGTGTGCTGTCGTCTACACGTCTAAAAGAGTTAATTAATATTAGCAAAGTGAGTGGGAAGATGGTACTATGAAAGTAAACATTTTATTTGAGTATTTATAGGATCAGACTAATTCAGACCTATTTTCCTGTTTGTCGTTTTATAAAAAAAGAAGGTACTAATTTAACATACTAAATTTCCTTTAAAATATTTTGAAAAGTATGTGATTATAATAAATCTATAAAAAATAAACATTTGTATGACTGAATTTTTTTGAATGATTTAGTCAAATTATGTTCACTTGTAGGTACTTAAATGAATATTAAACACAAACTTTTATTTAAATAACGGTTCATTGTTAATGAAATGCAATTGACTCTTAAATGGGGGAATAATTAAAAAAATAGAATACTCCGCTGGCTACCAGCTTAAAATAAATTTTCCGACACATAAAAACAATGTGTTGGTATCTCAATCGTTACAGCCAGTGCCCGGTTGCTCGGTTAAGAGAAAGGTTGTGTTCTAGGCACACCTAAGGCAATTTTTTTAGGGGAATTATTATTTCAAATTTTATGAAACTGATCCATTAAAAAATCATTCTGGTGTTTCAAAGAGCAAATAACAGAACATATTCAAAGCGCGCGCGACCGTTCTCCCACCCTCGCGAAGTCGATAATCAGTTGCTTCTAAACTAGACAAGACTAGACTAGACTAACACTAGATTAACTAGACTAAGCGACTAACGATCGGCTATTTTCTCGCTCACAAACGTACAATAGATAAACATTCAAACAAAAGTAAACAAAAGAGTTGCATATGTCACCGGAAAATAACAAGAACTGCAAATTAATCATTTTTGATTGACATGTCTCTCCCTTTTTTTAAATTCCCTTTCTGGGAGTGAAAGTCTTGTTAAAATTAGTCCCGCCGCTTTAGAGATGAGTCTGATCAAACAGACAGACAGACAGACATACAGAGAAAAGTTTGAAAATAGATTTTTTGATAAAAGTATCGTATATACTTTCATATTTTAAAAGCTTACCAACTTTATTTTTTAATATCACAAATGTGAATGTAAGTGTGTTTGTCACGCTTTCGCGCCAAAACTATTTAACCGATCATCATGAAACAATGTACACATATTCTTGAAGATATTGGAAGTAACATAAGTTATTTAGTATCTTACTGTTGGGCACAAGTTTCTGCACGTGCGATATAAGTTTAGTTCTCGCAGGCAGAGCCGCGGACAAAAAACCAGTAAGGTATAGGGTTTAAAGTATGGAATTTCCGATTTGTACTGAAAACATTGTTATTTTTTTAGATGTACAATATCCTGAGATGTTAGTTTATCTCTTTTCGATATATACCTGGGGATCTAGATTTTATAAATTGTGTGAAAAAAATCTGCAGCTCTCCGGAGATAATAATATCCAAAGAAAAGTTACTGTCATTATCATCATTATCGCCAGGCCATTTAAATCATCACACAGTCTCTCCAAACAGAGGACTTTGCCATAATCAGTACACTTTGAAGTATTTCTCTATGGAAAAAACTGAAAGTTCTAAAATTTTCAATAAAAAATATTTTTTTTTAAGCCTCGTTCTGTAGAATAATATTCTAAACGTAGTTTTATTGCGTGAGAAAAGAAAGGAGGGCGGAATAATTATTTTTCCGGATGAGATGGACTCATTTAAGTGCAGGTCACGTCGGGTCGCTGTTATTCTAACAAGGTTTTTTTCTTGGTTAGCAGAAGTTAATTCAAGTTAATCTAAACCCTGATGACTTTATTCGATTAAGATAAATTTATTTTTTAACATTTCGCAAAGAAAATAAGGTTTAACTGTTTGTTATGGAATGCTACCGTATACCTACTCGTATATCTAGATGCTTATTTAAAAATTAATCTAATGTCGTGACAATGATCGAACGTTAGCAGAATAGGTAATATACTTACTATTTTTTATTTATTAATTTATTAAACAACAATGTTTATAATTGGTTTTACAGGCATTTTTACCCACAAAGCCGACTAGTCGGCTTGACTGTGGGTTCTTAGTATAAAATTAAAAATAAAAGGGACAAAAATTTACAATAATTTAAAAAAAGAAAAAAGAAAAAAGATAGGTCTACTCTACATAACTATTAATCCACGTTTTGAGTAAATAAGTTAAATAAAATAAATATCTAAACAGTCTCTAATAAAAAAACATTTCAACAACTTCTTAAATTTTTTCTAGCAGAATAGGTAATAGTGACCGAGTTTCTTGCGCTGCTTCTTCTCGGCACTGGCCCAGACTTGTCCCGAAGCAGTGGTAGGTTTAAATTGGGACGTATAAAAGCGCCTCCTGGGGCCTATTTGCAGAAATAAAACTGATTTTAACAGATTTTCAACTGATTTTAACTGTTGCCCGCGATTTTTTTCGAGTGGTATTCTGAATTGAAAACTACGGGATACTTAGTTTTAAATTCAGAATTCCACTTGAACCATTTCGGCAAACAAAATGTTTGTGCTATTCTAGCTTATACGTGTTAATTTAATACAGATCAGTTGAGCCACTCTGACATGATTGAGTATCAAAAATGTATCTAAACTTTCGCATTTATAAAATTAAGTATAAATTAGTTAGATTTAACCCGTTTTATTTTATGCAACTTGTAGGTACACAAGTTGTTATTTAGAGTTAGTTATTTCATGATTTCAAACATGTACCTTGTTTTTTATGAGTTTCCGATATTTCGGCACTGTTGCAAGCGCCATGATCGCGGATGACGATGATCTATCCTCCATCGTAGTCTTTTATTGCACTCGACAATGGTACTATTGTTTGTAAACTCACTTATCCCTCGTCCCTCTTCTTGACACACAACACTCACAGTATCTGATCGCGAAACTTAAGTTTTAGGATTTTTCTGATTATTACAAAATTTTACCACCGGATTCTAGAGACAATTTAAAGCCATCTTCACGATTAAAGTTTTTGTGTTTGGTAATTTAAAGCGCTTTTCTAACCATTTTTGGTGTATTATGGCGTTCAGTGGTAAGGCCCCAGTATGCTTGCTTCGTGTTAGGCCAATTCATAATTAGGCGAACCAATTTGACAGAAAAACTGACTCTTACGATAGTAAACATAAGAGTTTATATCAGTATATTTTTATTTAGAAATATCAAATAGTAAATTTGAAATATTCTAAATTGTAAGCTTAATGTTTTTAAGTTATAGTAAAAAATCTATTTTCGGTGTCCTTTTAGCAATAAAAACTTTGTACCAAAATTGTTGTTATTGAACCGAGTGTTCAGTTCCTTAACAGTTTTAAATTATGTCTGTGCTGCGTGCATGTACCTATATTTATGTAAATGTGTACGGGTTGGTTACCCGTGTGACGTAAAATCTGACAGACATACGGAGGAGCCAGAGTCTACGCAACCCTAAATAGAATGCGTGAAAACATCCTTGATCGATATCGGTCAGGTATCGCAATGTTTGTTTGTTATCCATCACGATTACCCGGCATCAAAGCCGATGGTTCAGTTAGCTTGGAACTTTTAACGAGATTTTTGAGGTAGACGTGCGGTGTGTTGGCGTCGTGAAATTTGGATCGTAAATTGAGTTAGACCAACTTAACTTCAAACCTGTCTTGCCCTAAGTAATCTGCTTTGCTACTACAATTTCCTCCAGGACGATATTTCGTAGTCAGAATATTCGCGAAGATTTCTTTATTACCGCACTTTATTCAGGACGGCCTTTAAAATGTTTCAGCCGTAATAATTAAGTGGCAATCTCAAGTTTTTACCCACTTTTGTCTTTTCAAGAATTCTTCAAGGCAAGTAATAAGTTTTGGATTACGCGCGAAAATTGTTGGAGGGAAGATAAAGCATGCTTTTGGGAAAAATCAAGGCTTGTTTTTTATACCATTCTATTTTTTCAGTGAGGTTAAACTATATGACAACTTTTAACCCTAGAGTGGGCGTGGAGTTTTCATTTACCATTTTAATCCCTCAACACCCAGGAGGCACTCGGGTGCCACGATAACAATTGATTTCAATTGTGTCTAGAATAACTCACGATCAAGGGATTAAGAAAGCATATTATGGTGATTAAATTAATTTATTTTCTCATGATTTAAGTAATGAAAAATCAACATATTTATCACATACGCTTCAAGATTTTGTAGTTTATCATACAATTATCAGTAGGTGATGAATACTTATTATAATGTGACATCATATTCTTTGTACATAATAATATATTAAATTAATTAAAAACAACAAATAGAATAAGTAGATAATTTTTGTACTATAAAAAAAGTATATTCTTTAACAATATTGAATTTTAGTTAACTTTTAAGACAATGCAATGAGTTATTTTGCAGTTAAATTTCTTTACAATCATATCGGATGGTAAGAGGCCAATAGAGTCCGAATTATGTTTCCCTGTCCGTTAATCAGTAATGTAGAAACACGTAGGAGAAATAATAATTATAAGATAAGTACCTAGATAAGTGTATAAGATGCTATATGAAGTGGTGCCAGCACAATATAGGGCAAGCCCAAGGGTTTACGTTACTTTACTCATTTAGGGTACTAAAGAAGTACTTAATACCAGAAGAAGACGGATCACAGAGTCTTCTTTGCAAAACAGACCAAATTGTGACTACAAACCCACCTGGTATGCAAAACAATTACAGCTGAATCATCGTTTTAGATAGGCCTATTTCCAGCAGTGAAATAAAGTTGTTTGATAATGATAATAGAAAATAAAAGTATTTAATGTCATTACTCGTTGAAAAAAGCTGGTAAAACTTATACTGGTAACCTCAAAATGTCACTTCTTACCTCACTTTAAAATGCCTTTAAACTAATCAAAACAAACTTTGGGTTACCAAAAGCGACAGTTATAAATTCCGAAGGACTTCACACTTTAGTATCATTACCCTACTTTGCACTCAGAGCGAAGTTTTAATCTCTTTTCGATAATAGTTGACTATTAGCGACACTCCACGCTTTTGAAACCGATTTTTTGTTTGTGTTCCATAGGTTTTAATCGACACGCTGCTGCATACTCAGACAACTTCGTAGATCCATTTATAATGTCACCTTTTTGCCACTAAGTACAGCGTAACTATCTAACAGTAGCCTTCTATCCTAACTATCAGAGATATTGCAAAAAAGGTTTTCGTTTTCTCGAACTCCACAGTTGTTCATTACTACCAGTGTTTAAATGGGTAACTCCTTAAATAAAAGGTACCTAAATAAAATAAAACATTAGCTATGGAATGTAGATATTAAGTGACAACTTTATGTATCGGTTCAGAGCCCTTAGACAAGTGGCTTTCTAAAATCGTTAGAGAATGGATGTCAAATGTATGAAAATGACATAAGCCTACGATCGTTCGATTGTTTGTTAATGTCATTTTCATACATTTTTTTATTTATTCGTCTGGTGCAAAGAATAAATAACAGTTCATTGATCTTCAAGTGAAAGAAGAAGAGAAATGTTGTTACCTGTTATTGTACGAAAATCTTAGCTTATAATTGTAGGTAGTATCGGTGTGGCGACCAACTTTCTTAGTATAAGACAAATCTTTATTTTATCTTGAGTTTTTATGTAACAATATGTTAAAGATATTTTATGAATAAACTGGTTTTAAAATAATATTATAATTTGAATGCATATTACTCGTAGAACACATTACATGCTTACCATGAATACTTGTTTCACTGTTTTCTACAAAATATGATTTTCCATTATTATTTTTTTGTCTTTTTTATCACACTAAATGTTTTATTAACCAAGTTTTATCAAATAGTATTATATATACAAATCTAGAAAACTAACAATGTTCCAGACTTAGGATTTATATTAACTTAACAAAATAAAAGAGAAACTAAAAGTATTACCCTTAAACATAAAAAAGCGAGTTTTTGTCTGTTATGGATTGCAAAAAGTGCCGTTCAGCGATGCGAGAAATGCTCATAGATGTATAAAACAATATATTTTAACAGTAGCTTGATATTAAAAAAGATATACTTATTACACAAACAATACTCATAAGACTAATCAATTCAAGTTTTTTTTTAGAACAGATTGATGCAAAAGCTCTTGCCTGACCCTCAAGATCCCACTTGCAACGAAATTTCAACCCAAACAAAAGTAGGCTAGGCAACAATCGCTGAATTGTAATTTATTCCCGACCGCACAGATAAATAAATCGTAAGCCTTCAGATATCCCGGCTGGAGCAGAGGTCATCTGCGACCACAACGGTTGTCGGGGAGTTAGTTAGGCAACTGTATCACGAGTCGCAACACTCACCCTAGATTTATTGCTTTATATAATCAGTGACAGTGCTGTAACAGTATCTTGCGTTAACGCGATATCGATAAATGTTAAAGAATTTGAAAAAAAATTTGATGATCCATTCGGTATATGATTCTGTATATCCATTCTGTATCTATATAAAAATGAATCATCGAAATGTATGGACCCAATGGGTGACACATTTATATAACACAATATGTAAAATAACAACATCGATGGGTATTGCAAGAGACGACCATTATGCTGCTAGAAGATGGGCAGGAGCAATTTGTCTCCACTGGCTTGATTGCAATCGATAACTTAACTGCTTAGCGTGGCAAATAGTGGCAATCATGCTGAAATCCTACTGCTTGACAGGCTTTGGATAGCAGTGTCTTTGATATGTGTCTGATGACTAATGATTATGATGATAACTTGTTTGTATCATTTCACAAGTAAGATTTACTAACGTATAAAGTTTTTTTGGTGATAAATACTTTGTAACTAAGTTCTTACAAGACACTAATCGCACAGGGAAAGTGTGACAGCAGCGTTTCATTTTCTATTCTTCTTCTCTGTCGTTTTGCTCTTGACAGAGCGGTCGTAGTCACGATTAGTTCATCCACATGTGCTTAAGCCAAGTTGTCAACGTTGTAATATAGAAATAATCGATTGTAGTTTTTAGCATCACTAAAGAAATTCCAAGCCCTCCTTTGATCGGCAAAGCGGAAGTTCGGTGCCTATTGAAAACTTAAGAAAATAAAATATCTAAAGGATGAATTTGTTAACAACAGGAGTATTTTTAAAAGAGTTATTAGTTAGTTAGTTATTATATCTTTATTACTTATTAGCTGACACCGCAAACTTTGTATCGCCTCAGAATAGTATTTGATTTTGATGTCTTAAATGTCATTGTTATCAAATATGGCTTAGTCGGAAATGTCTAAGAAGAAGTTCAAATGTTGACGTTAACTTTCCAACGTTTTTACCACGCTTTTATTAGCTTGGGTTGTATCTATCTATGTATCTATGTATGTAATGGAATCTTTGAGCATAAATTTGACCGATTTCCAGAAGTTTGATTAATTTGAAACTTTGCACACGTATCAAGGACCGATGACAATGCAATAATTTAATAACAATTTTCCCAGTTTTCCTCTGTAAGAGGGAGTAAAAGAGATAGAGCTAGCGCGCGATCTGTATCAATTATGTTTCCTGCATAGGTTTGGACTTACAGTCGGTAAAGAAGGAATCAAATCTTATAAACTAAACTAAAAAGTAAAAAATAAATTATAGTTTAAAAAACTAAAAAACCACGCTTTTAAAACAGATTGAACTAAAAAATTAAAAATAAAACTGTAGTAATCAATTGAAAAAATCATATTATTGTACAAAAAGCGTGGGGGGCTTGATTTAGATTGTTGTAAATATTTTATCAATAATTTACTATATCTGTGGATATCATAACAAGCACCCCACGCTTTTTGTACAATAATATGAATTTTTCAATTGATTACTACAGTTTTATTTTTAATTTTTTAGTTCAATCTGTTTTAAAAGCGTGGTTTTTTAGTTTTTTAAACTATAATTTTTATACTATTCTCTATTCCAGACGCAGACAAAACTAAATACACCAAAATCATAAAAATCGGTCTATTAACCATTCTAGAGTTATTGGGGTAAGTTTGTAACTGACACGACTTTCCTTTATATATGTATATGTAATTATATATATGTACATATATTTACACATATATGTTATACCTATAGATATTTTATATATACTATAAACCAGGCTTCCTGCCTTTGCGATCGTGTTCTAATGTAGGTACTTTGTTTCATGAAAAACATTGAAATTAGCTATTCTATACTTTGCTCCTGATAATTCAAACAGCAACACGGCTGGTCTTTCTATATAAAATCTGAAAGGGTTTTAGAAAGCATAGTATGCTTCGACAGGCATACAATGCAACAGACATACAAAATGTTTTTACCGTCTATTGTCGCAAGATGAAAGTTGTAAGGATAAGTCACGCCAGCGACCTGAAAATAGTGACTAGACTAGGATAATTTTGATACCAGGCTCCTTAAAGAGAAGTCATACAAAAAGAAGAAGAGAGATGTTTAAATTAAATGTTTTCATTGCAAATGACTTGAAAACTTTCCTACTTTTGTTTCCATAGTAAAATGGTTTATGGTCAAAGAATACGAACGACGTTAAACGACTATTTACGGTATACGACCAGGAAGATAAATTTAACCTATATGTTATGGTGAATATTATTGTCTGTCTACGTCTTTTACTAAGACGTGACCGAAGAAGTACTAGCGTGACATAAAAAGAAACGGGGCAGTAACATCTTGCCTCCGTTGGTAAATCTGTGGCACCAAGCGTGGCGATTGTAAAGTAAAATCATCGTTTTGGAAAAGCAGTGTCCTGCAGAGGAACTCGGCACACTTATTCGTTTTTTTTTTTATATTTAGAATGTGGTGTTAAATTTTAAATACACAAACCCTAATACATGATAACTAGGGCATGGTTATCTTTAAAAAAAACGTGATTGTAGTTATTCATAAACACAAAACAAAAAATGCAATCACAAAGTTGGTTAACAAATCACAATTCAAAAGCAAAGTTAGTTTGTAGATGTTTTAAATTTTAAGATGTTTTGCACGCCGACCTACTTATAAACAAAATAAGTGTATTAAAAATTCAAAGTGGTCCATCGTCTTAGGTAGGTAGTACGTAGATACTTCCATTAGAAACTTTTGCAAACGGGATAAGGGAAGAAACAATCCATGAATATAAATACTGTTGTAAATTATTTTTCCTTTACTTAAGTATTAAAACTTCAGAAGAGAATTGGTTAACGAAAAAATGTTATACTGGGTTGCACCAGAGCATTTAGTTGCTGAGGCTATGGGTGAAAAAATTAGCCTTTACCATTCAAACAAATAACTAATTTCAGAAAATATCAGCTGTTAGGAAGTTCTTAAAGACCAAAGATTCGTTTATAGAATGGGGACTACCGTTTCTTTGCTCACCAGTTGGCGCCACTGTAGACTGAGGTCCGGAGTTATAGCTGTCAAAGGCGATTGGCGCCGAAACAAAGTGTTATATCTTGAATCTAATTAATTATAATTAAGGTTATATTGTTTATAAATAACTATCTTGATATCAACAAACTAACTTCTGAAATAGTTGCTCTTGAGGCCGCCTATTTTTGCGCTTTTTCTTAATTCCTCTTTTAAAGCGTTCACATTAATCGCCAAATAATCCATATTTGCGATATTTTACGAAGGAGATTACTTTCCAGCAGGTAAATTAAAGAAATTACAATTTTTGTAACAAATTCCGCTAAAACCAGTACAAAGTGAATGATATTGGACCTCACGCGACACTAGCGCCTCTAGTGGCAAATTCACTAGCGATAGCCCCCATTAAGAAATTACGACACTTTAGGTACTATAACTTAGATAAGAAGCCATTCCATGCTCTTCCGCAATATCTGCAATATTTTAAAATAATTTGCTACAATAATAACTCCGTCTGCAATATTTTTAAATAATTTTCTACAATAATAACTTAAATGGTAAAGAAAAATTCTCTCGTTATGAAAACTTGTCCATTTTCTCATAATACATATCTAAATACAAGCATAAGTGTAATGAAAGTCGAATCGTCATAAATAAGTCTCACTAAAAATTTTACATACCTACATTTGATCAAGTTGTTGTCAGTAAAATAACATTAAAACTGGTACAACAGAAAGGAATGCTGCCTTCTTTCCAAATTTCAATCCGAGCCTGTCATTCAGCGTTAGCCTCTGAAATCTCAATCCGAACCCGTTCTTGCGTCAATTCAATCCTCTCACTCACATCTTTCCATTATGTAGATGCGTAATACCAGTATACTCAAACCCGAATAGGAAGCCCCCGACTTAATTGTCCGTAAAAGTAAAAAAGGCAATTTAAAAAGGGATCTCAGAAAAGCGCACTTACTACTAAGGAAGCTCTGTGAAATTTATAGCGCTCGCAAATAATCTTCCGTTCAGTTTTCTGGGTACGAAACATTCTTTAGCAATACTTAAGGGCTTTCTTGTTAGGGCCGCCATCTTAATGGTGTCAAATTAGCCAGCTTAGTCGGTAAGTGGTGCCTTTAAAATCGGCAAGTTATATTTATGTAATTAAACTGTGACATTTTAATTGGTAGGCCATTTTTTGTAGTTTGGTAAGTGTAAATAAAAGTAAAGCTGTAAGCGGCCAAAGTATGTTTTTGCTTATATATAGCCAATTTATGATGAACAATTTATTAAGTAGGGCTATTTGTGTTCTTAAATGCTAGAACTGATAAGTCTCCTACTTTGTAGTCCCAGTCACTTATATCTTCCAATAACTCAGTTATTCTAAAAATAAATGAAAATATGAGTGGTTTGGGCATTTTGTAATTGGGATATGTTTGCGTTGGTCAAGGGAAAGTTATGTATGCAATAACTAATAATCTAATTAAGTTGTTTTTTATTATTGTGTCTGGTAAATTATAGCAGCCCGGTAACTCTTGAACAGATTAAAAATGAGTAAGATTTGTAAATAAAAAAGAAACAATGTGTTCATAGCACATCGGTGAGTAATGATGGAAAAGGAAACTGCTGCCCATTCTCTTCAAGAAATCACAATTTCTTTGCCCCTAAAGAAATCCATGGGAAGAGAAGAAGTGGTAATGTTCTATACTACGCTTAAACCACACGTAACGTTGATATATTATCATATTCCGACAAAATGGTAACGAAAGTCATGCCATAATCTCAATAATGTAACTCTAAACATGGCTCACTTGAAATGGGGTTAGCCGTCCCCGGAAGATGTATGGAAAATATTGCCGATATGTATGTATTTCCACGGTTGCGTTTGCCACTCCATTCCCAACATCCGTGCCCGAGGCAGGAGTGCAAATTACGTAATTTATCATGTCGACTAGGTTTATGGGTGCTGAACAACGTTTTCTTTGTGAAAAAAAATGCGCGGACAAAAGCATTGCTCTTGGTGATGTGGAAAAAACAACTTCAGGAAATGTAGCTTTCTGAGCAGAAGCTCAATCGTTAATACCAGTTGTACCCAAATTAAATATTATAACGATTTCCATAGAACAGGTGCTTAAAATAGTTACTTACTTTGGGATAAGAACGACGTATGTGACGTTGTCCACATAACTATCTCGATCTTGAATACATATTTTCCCCCAAATCGTGTTCAAGAGACAGCGAATTTTCCCAACAAAAGGAAGGCACTGACAATGAAAACCAGCTTCAGCTCACGTCTTGCCGTACGAGGAGTCACAACCAATCATAATATTACGGAGCATAGTGTCACAGTTTTTCTTTTGAGTGAAAACATGAACATGAATTAAATGAATTCGAACTTATTAATATTATGTTACATATTTCCAAGCGGAGTTTTTTTTTAAAAGGCAATATTATTGATTACTTTTGTAAAATGTTAGTTAAAATATGTTAACAATTAAGAAAATGCGATACTTAAAATAAATAAAAATTATTGCCTTAGGTGTAGAAAACCATTTTCTCAAATTTGTAATGCAGTTTTAATGTTTTTTTTTAAATTTAGAATAAGATTAACCCCACTTCCTTGTTTATCTCTATAATCTGTAGACATCTGATATAGATCTAAGTACGAGTAGCTTAGTAAGCTAAAACAAAATAAACGATATTCTTTTGGCGTTTTGCCAAGATAGGTCAGCTCTTCACTATTTGGCGATCACTGACTTAGTTTTATACAGGTACTTCCAACCCTTTATTTTAACGTTAGCTTAAACTTAAGGTCTTATGACTTTTAGATATTAATAAATTTCCATAAAACTTTATTGCTAAAAATATTCTAAATTATTTGTTTACGGATTAAAGGCAAGTTTTATAAGTCGTTTTGAAGTCTGTACAGTCAGCTGCAAAAGTATGTAAACACTTTTCGGTTTTACCAACTTTGTATTAGCAGTCAACATTAGTAGGAAGTGTATTCATACCTTTGTCTTTGTGACACGGACAGACTACGGTTATTTACCTATCCGGAGTTTTTGGAAGTTAAAGACCATAATAAACATAATAATATTTCTAGAGTTATTTGACTCAGGATTTATACCATGTACCTTATTCATGACCATGAAAGTCTAAATCAGTATATAATAATAATATTTACTATTGTTTTTTTCTATCCTTAATGTGGTAGATGAATCAACTGGCCACAACTATCTACATTTATTATATTTTACGTAAGTTTTGCTGTAGCTGTTTACTCAATGAGCGTTTTATTTTGTCTGCTACCTTCATTTATTTTAATGTAATTTGTTTATCCTTGTAATTCTTTTATGAGTTATCGGTTTTACAATCCCATCAATAGATAAAGTTTGTTATCGGTATTTTTGGAGTATATAATTTCAGGAAAGAATTTCGGCAATATACATTTTCGGTTGTGAGTATTTGAGTTTTAAAATATGTATCTAAAAGGTTACTTTTAAATGCCATCTTTTATAAAATAAGTTTCAGAGTAGCGAGCTACTATCCTAACTAAGCTACGGAAAATATGTTTCGGAATAGTGAGCAACTATCATAAGTCTCGACTAACTTATCAAAATAGGTATCTAAATGCAATTACGCTTACATAATTTGATTACTGCATCATAAGTAGGTATCATACATTATTTATTACTGGCCATAAAAACAAGTACCAAAACGGGGTTCACACTAGGGAGTAAAGCTATAAATGGCAACCTTTGGAACATACCGAAACCTTTTTCTAACACGTCAACATGAATGTTAAGGCTTGATCTAAGGCGAATATGTTTAAAGCTTGGACGCGTTTTCATTTAAGGCATTAAGTATTTAATATTTTTTGGTTGGCTAACGTTCAGCCAGCAATGAAAATCCTAAATTCAAATGATTTTGATTTCTTAAAAACATGGAATTCTATTCCGAAATTCAGTCCCTTGTCAATGTTTTATTTTCACATCATTTGTAAGCGTTAGTTTTAACGGATTTTATGTAATAAGCACAGAACATGGGAAAAAGGTTGGAAAGGCGATGTGGGCGGGGCAGGCGTGCCATAGAGGTTATGAGCAAATAATATTCTTGTAAGTGAGAGCAGTGATTAGTTTATAGCGCGAACAATAGAGTCGCGCGACGTCAAAAGAACTCGTAACGCTTATGTGTGGTGGGGCGCAAGCGGCCACAACGGTTCTCATACAAATGGCACATTACAGCCTTTCTAACCTTTTTCCATGTTCTGTGGTAAAAACTTACTAAGATTTTTCAATGTTTCGGCACTTTAAACTTTAGAACTGAGCTCTTTCGTAGTCAAGGCACTTGAAGCAGTGTCGAAAAACGGAAACTTATCTACAAAATTACTTATGATAGTGACCAGGAAAATTTAAATTAATTTACCTATTACAATTGAAGATAATACTATAAGTAACTTGGGAAAACGAGATTCATCGGGCGTACTGCGTCTACAACAATATTTTTTTATTCAACTGTAGGGATAACGCCAGTCAAACAGCAGATCTTCCTTTTCAATATTTTATTGCTTGCTTTCTATGTGCTAGTGAACTTTTACTACGAGGCTACCGTCCGTTTCCGCTGATCGACACTCAATGCCCAATCTGCCGAGTGATTCCAACCCCGCCACCATTACCGGAAGTTACCTTTTTATAAGTCGCTCATTTGACTACTCGGAAACAAGGTTCCGTGTTGCCAGCATAGAAATATATTATTCTACTATTTAAATTGTTTATTTTAAAAGATATTTAATTATTTTTAATGTAAAATATTATATTCGAGGTTGATAAATAGAGATTTAAATATTAGACCTTACACTCGACCGTCCTGACAACGTGTATGACCCCATACACGTACCTATGGTAGACCTTACACTCGGCAAGTTGAGTTATTCATTACAGTTTACAAGAAGAGATCACATACAGGGTGAAATTTTAACCACTTTCCAAAATTTTTGCGTTTGGTACCGTATTTAGAGCCCATTTATGAAATAAAAAATGTAATTCAAGCTTTTACCCAAAAATATTTTTCGCAATATAGTTTCCAATTTTAACGGTCCTAGGCCTGATAAGGTATAAAAAGAAAATCAAAAACGTATAAATAGTATAGTAATGAATAAATGAGATGCGAATCGCGTAAAAAAGTGTTGCTAGGCGGCCGTATCAAAAATTTTAGATTTTTTTCGGACGTTTTCTAAGTGTTTTATCTTGACATTTTTGTACTGGGCTATACCAAAAGAAAAAATAAGTCATTTGTTTTTTGTCTCGTAGATTGATATATTAAAATTTGGAAGGTGGTTAAAATTTCATCCTGTATAAATCATTTGTCTTTAACTAAGTTTACGCTTGTTCCAACCCTAGCCGGCCCAAACCGAGTAAAAGAACAAGCAAGAAACCTCTCGGTGGGTTTTATTCTTTTCGAAATAACCTGGCTAGTGATCTCAAATCTTACTTATTCTAGGTTACAAAAATCTTTTACAAAAACTGCTATAGGTTATTATCTTACTTTAGCAATTAAATATACTCTCGTTAATTTAAAATATTAAAATATTCTATTATGAGTTCTTAAACATTGTAAAAGATTTATAATATATATTATATATATTTATTATTTATATACAAAGGAAAAACATTTTATCATTTGTTAAACTAATATAAGTAGGTATACAAAGCCAATAATCCGGCAACATTTAGGCATTATAAAGGAAGGGAAATGCTAATAACAGCAAAACGTAACTGAAATTTAACACTAGTAGAACATTGTGGACTGTATTACATTGATATATGGACGAATGAACTCAAAAAAGGGTAGTATAATATAATTTGCTTTGTACAGTCATAATAAAAATTATTCTGCTAACTCGCTCGCTCACGAGTCTCACAGCTAAAACTTAACAAAATGGAGAATTCTCTATATAATTCTACCATTATTCTCTAAAATGCCAAACCACGAACCCGCTCGCTCACAAAGTCTCGTGGCTGGCTCTCGTCTATTCAAGGGTAAACTTTTCATAGAGTTGGACACGAACCCGTTCGCTCGCGGAGTCTCGTGTCCTTTTCCCTCTTCATATACCATGTAATAACGGAGTCAAACCACGAACCCGCTCGCTCACGAGTCTCGCGTCTGACCTGGAACACAAATAATAATCTCTCTGTAGCATTTATAGCACAACTTCGTTAACTCATTTTGATATAATCGAATTATTAAATATGGTAAACGGCAAATTACTTAATTTCATAGACTGTAAATAAATTTCTGATTTCAATTAATAAAATGTTTTATTTTTCATATGAACCTTCGTCACTTTTATCATTCAAAATCTCAGTGCCATCACTGCCCAATTCTAGGGCAGCTAAATGTATCCATGGAAGCATCCGTTCTGCCGCGACAGTAGTTTTTCGCCTATTTTTCATCCGTTCAAACCCGGCTATGGGCGCCACCTTATAACGATCATTTCCTAATATCTTAACAACTTTAAAAGGGCCTTCGTATGAGGGCAGGAGTTTGGTACTTTTGCCATCATTTTGAAAGGCAGTTTTTGCTATCTTAACGAGTTCGCCATTTTTGTAAGCCCTAGCTGGTTTTCGTCCCTTATCGTAGTACTGCTTCTGCTTATCTTGCTCCTTGTCAATTTTATCCTTCGCTTCCTTACGAATCGTCGATAGCATGCATGATTTGCGCGTCAGCTCTGCTATTTCATTGAATGCTGGATTACTTTCGCTATCCATCAAAGGGCCAGACATAACTTCAGCGGGTGCTCTACCTATGGTTTTTTGCGTCGTGTTATTTAAACCCCACTGTATTTTTCCTAGATTTGTATCCCAATCTCTTTCGTCCCCCTTTAGATTTTGTGCCGTTAGCGAGTCCAAAATAGTACGATTATATCGTTTGACTTGTCCATTGGACCTTGGACTTGCTACTGCATTAAGTATGTGGCGAATACCCCTATCGAGACAAAACTTTTTGAAAGCATGCGAAGTGTAACAGCTGCCACGATCACTGATCAATCGATCAGGGTTTCTAAAAGTATCGAAAATATCCCCCAGGACCTTAATTACATTTTGGGTATTAGTATTTTTAACTGGTTTAATAAAGACGAATTTAGTAAAAGAATCTACAGTCACAAGTAAATGTGTATTGCCCCTTTTTGATCTCACGAAAGGCCCGAGGTGGTCTGTATGTAAGGTGTGAAATGGAACTTCAACTTTTGGAATGGGATGCAGTAACCCTTCGCTTTTATTAGTAGTCTTATTTGAATACGCACAGTCAACACAAGCGCTCACGTATTTTTTTATAAATTTCGTCATCTTCGGAAACCAGTAATATCTTTTGATCCGTTCTATTGACTTTTCAGAACCTATATGCCCTATATTGTCATGGTTCATCCGACATACCTGCCACCTCGCACCCTTCGGAACCACCCACCTAACATTGTTTTTGTCCCCATCGAGATATCTGAATAATTTGTTATCTTTAATTGTATAATTGTCTTATAGATAGTCTAATCCTTTAGAGTCTAAATCACTATTTATAATGTCCCGAATTCTGTTCAATTCCTCATCACCTAATTGCAGTGTGAGTAGCCAATCGTCACTACTAATTGCTAAAATCGTAAGAAAATGTTCCGTATCCTGCGACTCTGGAGCAAATACCGGGTTTCTTGACAATGCGTCTGCATGTGCCATCTTTGCACCGGCCCTATACTCGACTGTACAGTCAAATTCTTGAAAGGCGAGCCACCATCGTGCCACACGGGGTATAAGGTCCCGCTTTTGAAAAGTGGAGCGCAGCGCACTGCAGTCGGTGACAATTTTAAATTCCTTCCCTAAGAGGTATACCCGAAACTTTTTTAATGCACAAGCTACGGCTAGTGTTCCTAGCTCATAGGAATGGAAATTTTTCTCCTCCGGTGTCGTCTGCCGACTGTAGTACGCTACGGGTTTCAAGGAACTATTTTCTCCCTGCGGACACTGCAGCAGAATCCCACCAACACCAAGTTTGCTGGCGTCGGTATGAAGCTCAGTGACCGCAGAGTGATCATAAATGGCGAGGACTGGTCTTGTCACCAATCTGGATTTTAGGTCTACAAACGCCTGCTGTTGAGCATCCGTCCACTCCCACCGCACGTCTTTCTTTAGTAGTCTCGTTAGTGGAGAGGCCAGCTCGGCAAACCCCCTTATAAACTTTCTGAAATAGCTCACAAGCCTCAGAAACTGTCGTACCCCGTGAACATTTTTAGGCAATGGGAACTCTTGGAAACACCGAATCTTCGTCTCACCTGGCCTCATTCCTTCCGAACTGATCTCATACCCTAAATACTCGATTTTGTTCTGTAGAAAACTACACTTTGCCAAGTTTAATTTTAGGTTGGCATCATCAAGAAGCTGCAAAACATCATCTAGTCTTGAAAGGACCTCATCAGGGTCCTTGCCGTATACTAACACGTCGTCAATATAAACTGTAGCTTTATCGAATCGCGCAGGTCCCAGGACATAGTTCATCATCCTCTGGAACACCGCTGGAGCGTTTGCCAACCCGAACGGCACACGATTGAACTCGTACTGCCCGTCCAGGGTGACAAACGCCGTAAGGTGTTTACATTCCTCTGCAATCGGCACCTGATAATAACCTGACATCAAATCCAATGTGATGATCCACGCCTGGCTCGCCAGTCGTCTAACTTAATCATCAATAATCGGCATCGGATATCTTTCTTTGATAGTAATTGAATTCAGCATCCTATAATCTATGCACATCCTAATATTTCCATCCTTTTTTCTAACTAATATCACAGGGCTGGCATAATTGGACACGGATTTTCTGATAATGCCTGCCCCAAGCATATCACCTACCATACCTCGTACCTTTTCACGCTCGTTATGAGAAAGCCTATAAGGTCTATAGACTACTTAATTCGATTTTCATTTGAGTAACATCGGTGCATCCTAGCTCATTTAAACTAAATGCAAAACAACGTTGATAACGGTTCAGTATTTCAAAAAGCCTATGTTTATCCGTTTCAGATATTGAATCACCAAGTTTTATATGTTGCTCATCAATAAAAATGCTATAAACCACTTTGTTAGTGTTTATTTCAGGGGCAGTTAGCGTTACTACTCTATTAACTACTTCTAGTTTCTCGGCCCGGGAGAACACAAAATTTTCTAGTAACGCGCAGGGAATCGAGCATGGAGAAATCAAAACATTTAATATGCCATTTTGAACTTTGTATATCCCACCAATAACGACATATTGCTGAGTGGGTTTTCCGACTACTTTTGTGTTGATTAGGACATTTCCATTAATACCACCTCTGTCGCAGCCCTAACACTAGCAATGCCATATAATATAGTGCTTACTGTTATTCTTATCCTAATAGGCTGTCCTTCATCTTCATCAATATTTGAAGGAACTTCTTCACCTACATCTAAAAACTTCAAACTAATCGAGTCCTTATAAACTATAATATGAGGGTGCTCGGAGTAAGTTTGACCAACGAGCATTGGTTTGTCGAGCAAGACATCATCAACTATTTTACAATTACCGGTACCCCATCAATGGATAACTTAACTGTCACCGAACCTAAAGACCTCACAAGACCATTACCAAACCCCTTCACTCAGAATTCCTATCATAGTGGCATTTGTTTTCCTGATTAAAGTAACTTCGCTTCCAAAGTCTACGAACGCTTGGAGGGGCACATCATTGACCAAAACTTCTTTAATAAATTTGTGGTTAGGGTTCGAGCTAGAAATTGTCATTGTTTTAGGGACCGCGGTAGTTTTTGTTGACTCCTGCTTAAATCGACAATCCTCAACCTTATGCCCAATTTTGTTGCAATACTCGCATTTAATAAGAGGTTTAGTGCATTTAACAAATAAGTGACCCCTCTCCCTACAATTATAACAAAATAAAACCGTGCTATGTATATTTGATTTATCATTAGTTCTACTTTGTTGACTTTCGTTATAGCTAGTAGGCAAGGAGAAATTACGATTTCTAACGGTTGGATGAAAACTAGAATCTTTATTGCTTAATAAAAACTGTAAAAGTTGATCGGGCTCCATGCATCGCAATGGGATGGCACTTGATTTGGCAGTTTTATCACTGAGACCGTGGGTGATACAGTCAACAGCACGTTTTCCCGTTATTTAACACTGGTTAATAAGAGCAAGCTTTTCGTAAAAATAATTCTCAATTGGTTCGTTGAACCTGGTTCTACGCTTGAGCATCTCCTCCAAGGACTGGCCATAATTCTGTTCACTGGGGAAAGCCTTTAGCAGCTTTGCTTGCCATTTAGGCCACGTGAAAAGGATAGTATTTAAGCTTTGATACCAAACTCTGGCCAGTCCCTGCAGTTTTTGCTTTGAGAAATGAATAGTTGTTTTGTCGTCCCAACCGTAGACAGATGCACACAAAACTGTATCATACTACCCTCATTTCATTAAAATAAAACCGAAATTGTAATAACACCTGTGTTTTGTCACAATTAACCTGTACAAATTATTATCCGATTGCTTTTTATTTGAAAATAATAATCTAAATAGGAAAACTTATGTTCAGCTTTGTAAATATAAAATCTTGGCAATTAGAAGTTTAAACAAGATGTACTCACGCTCAGACGTCGAGGTATCCCACTTCTGACTTGTAGGGATAACGCCAGTCAAACAGCAGATCTTCCTTTTCAATATTTTATTGCTTGCTTTCTATCTGCTAGTGAACTTTTACTACGAGGCTACCGTCCGTTTCCGCTGATCGACACTCAATGCCCAATCTGCCGAGTGATTCCAGCCCCGCCACCATTACCGGAAGTTACCTTTTTATAAGTCGCTCATTTGACTACTCGGAAACAAGGTTCCGTGTTGCCAGCATAGAAATATATTATTCTACTATTTAAATTGTTTATTTTAAAAGATATTTAATTATTTTTAATGTAAAATATTATATTCGAGGTTGATAAATAGAGATTTAAATATTAGACCTTACACAACCATAAAAATCCAGCTACATGCAACATATCAAACTTAACGAAATCTGTTAAAACATCCTCAGCAATACTACCGGTCATATAAAGTGTACACATGTACAAGAATTCTGCATGTAGTCGTTATTCCCTAGCCGAGTTTAATGAAACCTCAACTAGCAACCACATTGTACTTTACACTCCCTGTAAAGTTTACACTCACTGCGTTATCCCACATAATGTAAACGGAATAATTGAATATATCCACTTAATTTGATACGAGAGAAATCCTAAACGGAATTCATGTGTGCAAACATTTACTTCAAAATGTAAATTCGTCTAATAAATCGTCCAAAGAAGCGTATTATGGACGTTACGTTACACTACGTTACATTAGTTAGATCTCCGGACCTTAGATGTTTGGTACTTGTGGTAGTAGTACTAAGTTCTTTGTTACTGCTGATTCCATAGAACAAGTTTTTTGATATCTTACTGTGGAAACATTAATGTTGATATATTGACTGTTTGATGCCAAAATAAAAAAAATAAAAAAATAAAAATAAAAAATACTTTTTTTTTATAATAATGGGCTTGCTCTTGATTACATACTTAACTATACGGTTAAGAAGAAGCCTAAGATGGAGCGAGCTTACCCAGAGGTACTGGTTCTCTCACACACCAGCGGAACACAGAAGAACTGTTTGGCACTGGACTCCGGCAGGAGGGTGGTAGCATCCAGGCGGCCTCTTACGAAGTGTACCACCACAGTGGACCACTAGGAGGTAGATCCCACCATCCCAATATATCCATCATCATAGCCAAACGACGCCTACTGCTGAGCATTGGCCTCCCCCAAGGATCACCACAACGATCGTTACTAACCTGAGGCCCTACTACGCAACAGGAAGCTCATATTTACGAATATATCTGTCTCTTTGAGACACTCTAAGACATCGGTATGACTGATAGAGACAGATGGATTCGAAAATACGGACATTGTATTGCGGAGTAAGGCTTCAAGATCTATCAGCTTCCCGCGACCTTCAACAGATCGTCGGTTCACCTGGTCCTACCCACAGATTGTCCTCCGATACGCGGTCGCCATTCGAAAACCATTCCGCCCCAACGGCCATCATTTTTTCTTAGTATGTACCTATACCATCCACTGCCAAGTCTTTAGCTCCGCAATTCTTCAAGCGATGTCAGTTTTATTAAAAAAAAAAATGTCGGCCGTCTACTTTATTTTTGAACAGTGTGTATATATATATATTTTCAAATTTACCTAGGACAATATTGAGCAATTTTATACTTAGAAAAAAGTTTTGAATCATGTAACCAGGTAACAGATTATGTGTATTCATGTATAAAAATAAACGAATTTAAAACCTCCTTTTATTCATCAGTTAAAAAATATCTCTGCCTAAATTACTCTGCCCATTGCCAATTCATTTGAACCGGTCCAAAATTTATCAGCAATGACAATTTCGGTTTTACAATCTAACTCCACCACACCTGACCCCCATTTGCTCCCGATAAAACTGATAGTGTTAAAATAAACTTTTACGACAGCCAACCGAAACAATTGTAGGAGTACCTGAGCCTTCTTTATCTATATTCTCTTGAGATACATTAACATGCATCCTCCTAGGAAATTAAAGGTAAGGCAACTTCGATAGTAGCGGATAGGTTGGAGATAATATTATTGAAGTATGTCAAACAATAATGCTTTGAAGCCGACTACGAAATTGTCCCCAATTGGGTAATATTAACAATAATAATATTAGGGTATGGTTTTGGTGACATATTTTTTTAAATAAAGCGTGGGATGGAATCACATTTTTGGCTGAATGTTTTTTTGCATAAATTATAGAAGAGTAGTTTAAATGCATAATGGTTATTTACTATAATTTGAATTTACGTATAAGTAAACAAGGTTATTGTTTTACGCAAAAGGTAACGAATAATTGTGTCACTCATAAAAATTTAAAAGTATCACTTGACTTGTGGTTTGAAAATCACTATCAACTGTTAGGTTTTAAATTTTTAATACTCTGACAATAATTTAATAGCCATTATTTTACTTCACTATAAACATTAACTTTTAGTTGGACATTGTGGAATTACCAATGATATTTAAAAAGTATAGATAGGTTATGCCCTTACAAAACTATCGAAATATCTGTGCCGCTTGCGAACAACTGCACACATGCGTAATTCTTATTTTGTCCTTGTCATACTCGTGAAAAGAACTATTACTTTCTCTTTCATGGATTTGAAAAGACGTCACAATTGTGACGTTTTAGGGACGCATATTGAGAGCGCATGTGACATATCTATTACTTTTTAAATATCATTGGGAATTACTTCATTTTGAGTCATTCAAAATTGTTTTGAATCGATTCGAAAAAATCCAAATCGAATTACATATTATGGCGCCAAAATTGTTTGTGTTTACTAACAGTTTAAGGTTAATAACTTCATGAA
The DNA here is from genome assembly GCA_949315895.1 of Anania crocealis. NCBI lineage: Eukaryota > Metazoa > Arthropoda > Insecta > Lepidoptera > Crambidae > Anania > Anania crocealis. The sequence goes on from OX438856.1 coordinate 10,306,027, forward strand.
AACTTTTATTTAATATTGCGGTTAGTCTTTTCTCATTTGGTATTTAATTTTTATTGCTACATTTTTAAGTGTGATTTTCTTGCTTGCCAAATAAACATCATCTTAACTTTTTTATCTTTTTCCGATATAAGACAAAAAAATAAAGAACAGTAGGTACGTCGTCTATCTAAAAATCATGATTTTAGCTCTAAAAGACTCATAGTACCTTAGATTAAACCGTCCTGTCCTTTCATAAAAGAAATATCTGACACCAAAAAGAATAAAAGTTACAAAGCATTGCTATTTGAAACAAAAGTGTTCAGTTCAGCTGTGGCTACAGTTTTGAAATTTCAATTTATCAATTTTTCTTTACAATTTTAGAGTTCCGCACACAAAATAAAGAAAATATATCTAATTCTAGTTGAAAATCATTTGAGCTGAGTCAATGATTTTTCAAAATCAGTAAAACAAGTAGTGGTAAAAAAATTGGTGATTATACATAAAAGACTTTGATATTTTTACAGCAAAATTATACATTTACTATTGCATTTCGATAATGCTTAATATTTCTGTGTAAATCCAGCCTAAAAAAGGAAACAGCTTCTGCTACTAAACTTAGTTTCTGTAAAATATTAATTTTATGTGGTAAGTCCACATTTTCTTAAAAAAATGATAATATTCCGATTCTTAATGATTTGAAAAAGAATTCTTAAAAAATAACTTGGCTTCAGTCGAAAATATTTCAAGAGCTGCTACTGCGCTAACGTATCAAGAAAAGAAAACCTTTTATACGTTTAAGCCTTCCGTACACAACAAAAACTTTTAAACCCTTTCAAAACTGGTTTGGGTTAAAACCAGGAGTCGTTAAACAATTTTCAGGTGCAGAACCAAGTTTTCATTATTCAATCCCCGACCAGTTTTCAGTCGCGTCTCTCGAGGTATTTCAAGCGACTATCCTTGAGTTTCAATTGTTAAAAACGTTGCGCGCTGAAATAGAAAAACGGTGCTGTAAAGTTTTTGATACTTAAAAACTAACGGTAAAATAATAAAATATGAAACAAGTTTTGGAGACGACAAATGGCAGCTTTTATTGATTGTTTCTTTGTCACCGACTCAAAATTTGTAATGTTTAGGAATAAGTGTGTAATTTCTATGTTAACCCTTAGTATTTTATTATACTATTATAATTTAAACCAGATACCTATATATATCCGGGTATATTAGCTTATAAGCTACAATTCATCTATGCACAAAGTCACGAGCAAAAGGTAGTGTTTTACAACTGCATAGTGTAGTTAAGTTTGTTTTCTTATTTTTTCATTTCATTTAATTAAATACAAACTAGGTTTTAAGTACCTATTAAGTAGAAATCAATCTAATTTTATTATTTCATTATAATCTGTTGTTGTTTACGACAAATTTTCAATAGGTACCTAGCTAATTTTTGTTTATTGAATTTATAAAGAATCTAGTTGGCAGTTACTTACTTAAATAGTACGAGTATTTATTAAGTTCCGAAGTAAATATTCTCATGACAATATTGTATGTAGTACCAATTCTAAAAGTATACGTACGCTATCTGTCGCTAGATTGTGATTTGGGACATGCCCTAAAGCAGTTTGAACTGACAAAATGTCAAAACATTTTCGACCTTATTCCCTTAGTCGTAGGGACAACGTTTAGCAATGTCTCGCACGTGATACAAAATTGTAACGATTTATCCCTGGTGAATAATAGCCGCTGAACCATGTCCAACAAAAAGCGTTAGTATAACTTTGCTGGGACTATAGAAATCTAAGTAGTTATAGAAGTATTCTTATAGGTAACAAAACACAAGTAAGCTCAAAAAGAGCCTACACTAAATTGAGTCGAAAGAAAAAATATATCGTTAGGAACTGACTTAGATAGATGGCTCAGTACACTCACGACAGTTTCTTCAGTTGAAGTTTGGGTTAAAAAGATTTAAACTCTATTTATTTGACGATTTTTCTTTTTTTAAATTAAGAGACAAATGGCAATGTTTGAGTTTATCGGAAAAGCAAATCATCGACATCAATCAATGATGTACGAAGTTATACATAAACATTATTTTAAATACAATTATTAAACGCATTGGTTGACTCGTTTTTTGTCTTAGATTGGCAAGCACTAACAAATATCATTAACATTAGGTTTCAAGAATAATATACGAAGGCGAAATTTCTGTTTTTCTTACTAATTGTTCTAAGTATCTGCTTTAACCTGTGACTTGTAGAGGATCATAAGACCGCCGGCGGTCGAGCCAATTTAATAATTTACTTGAGATTTTTCAATCTGACTGAATTTTTTTGCTACTTTACTTCAATATACCTAGTTGATAGAGGTCAGTGTTTAACATCACTATAGCAATCCCGTACCGGCCAAACAAGGAACCAATACTAAACATTAGATTTTTTTTTAAACTTAAAACCCGGTTACATCAGTCTCAAAGGATAAGAGTAGCCTCGTGCCCCAGTGCAGTAACTCACCTACCTCTTTAACAAGATGGAGTGTCACTCAGACAGAACCGCGACAGCGCAATTACTTGTACAGCCCTAGAGCGCAGGACTCGCTTGCAGTCGCAGCCCTACGTGAGGACTCAACACATATTTAGATTAAGGCACAACGCACAACAAGATTGTTAGATTGAAAATACAATTTCTGGCCTAAAACTTAAATTCAAAAAAAGAAAACAAAGTACTGTTCGAAAATCTTAGCATTTAAATTACCTCAGTGTCTCAAGACGTAAACCTTTGACCAATACGTGTTGCCGGGGATGACTTCATGGGCCTAAAACGTGGTAGTAAGTTAAAAATGTTACTAATAGTTATATCATAGAAAAAAACATGAGGTCTGGCAACAAATCGCATAAAAGTCTTATAAAATTCAATATTGTTACAGCCATTTTGATGTACCTACGAGTTTTAACGCGATCTTAAACTTAGTAGTGGCACAGGTAGTGGCAAGACTAAATGATTATTAAATTCATAATGTAATTTTGCCAAGTAAAAATATGAATTTATCATTGATGAGACTTTTACCATTGAAATGTTAATGTGAGTCTATTGAAAGGATTTTGGGTCAGAAGGGATAAAAAATTGTATAGATGACAGCAGGCTTTTCACTGGGTTTCCTTAACACAATCGACATAGGTGCGAGTTTACAAAAAAATGTACTTAACGAACAATCTTAGCAAAAAGCTTAGGAAATTGATATTTCGAACGGCTACGGCCGATTATAATATTTGAGCCGATCCTGAACATTAAACAGTAAGTATTCGCGAAAACATCTTTATGCTTACCTCAATATATGGATACAATCTAAAGATAAATTTCTACGTCCAACGCTCTCAAAAGAACCAATTTCCTTATGTACTTTTGAAATATAGTTCTCATTCTGCGAACGTAACATTCCGGCGTTCCCACAAACCGTATTCTATCCTAGGTCAACAAGGAATTCCGACGGAACTCTGCATAAACATTTACGTAGTCCTCGTGAATATTAAATTGAGACGAAATTTTGAAAAGCCACACTCAGAATAACATGTTGCGATGTGACGTTATAAAAATGATGTCAATAGATACATTTATTTAATACAGTTATTATTGACGATCTGTTGCCTTTGACTTTTTACGTTTGTAAAGCCTAGTTCGCATTAGGCCAGTATTTAGTCGAGAAACGAGTATTTTAGTAGCTAAAGGCGTCTAACAACAAAAATTTCGTCGAGTAGGTTAGAAAAGTAATTTAGCAGCAAGTTGAAAGCGAGTCACTCGACGAAAATACTGGCCTAATGCGAACTAGGCTTTTTTTAGAATTTGAAACTGTGCAACAGAAACCGTACTTTTTTCCGAGATAAAAAGAAGCTTGTACATTACGTATAAGCTACTTTTTACCTCTAGCCAATAAAATATCTTTGTGTCAAATTTCAGCTGTTTTGGCGTGATTGGGTAACAAACATTCATTCATTTGCATTTATAATAATAGTAAGATTAGTAAGATTTAAAAGTAAAGAATATGACTATCTAGCGACTGTCCAGTTGTCATCCACTTCAGTAACACCAAATTTTAATTCATCACGTTTTAGTCAGTACAAAGGACTGACCAGCGCAATAGCCGCACGAGATATTGCGCTTAAGCTGCAAATTTACCACAAACGCAGTATTTTATCAGCCAGTTTAGCGGAGCTAAACTCAAATTCCATATTTGATACTGAGGTATTGTTTCACTAAAAATTACCACAGTTAAATTTGCTTAGAAAGATGAAAGACCTTGTAGTAAGTAATATACTAGAGCGAGTGTCTAAGCTGCATTAGCAGGTTCGTACCAGATTTGGCTGGGCAGGGGGAGAAAAACGAGTAGTGAAGGTGAGTGTTGATGTACGTCGGAAAGGGCCCCTTAAACCTACACCCGTGTCACAAGTCCCGGGAGGCTACTTGGAGATTCTCTTTCTGCCACACGATGGACCCGGCTGCACGGTAAATCCATGGAACGCTAAGAAGTTTGTCTCTTGTTTTGGCTTTTTTCTTTCTTTAACTATCGCAGCTTTATCGGGCAGGTTTAAACCAGTACGGATACGTCATTCGTCCTAATTGTCCCATCTTCGCACTAGGCAAGTGGGAAGTCGATCGCATTTGGCCTAATACGCTGCTGCCCGTCTCTTCTGGTCGCTGTCTCTTACAACACCGATAAGTTTAAGCAATAATGTAGTCCCTGAAGGGATGGTGAATCATAGGTTATTAAGAAAACATATTTATTATAAATTTTACACATAGCTTTAGATTTTACGGAATCTAAATTTTATACTTAGGTTCTGAAAACGTTGTTATAACTAAAAATTAAACGGCGACAAATATTGGAAAAAGTTTTGGTTAGCACTATAATCCGTATCTGGGTTCGACGATAATCCTAGGATTATCCTAAAAATTTCACCAACATCGTCACAACTGGACTGATTTATTTCAAAACTAGCTGTTGCTATGGAATTTTGGAATTTAAAACTGTGCATTAAAATTTTCCCACGGGAAAAGTAAAAAATATCATATTTATAATGATGTTATTCCAGCCAACAAACTAACACCGAACCAATTTGTTTTTCAAATCCGTTAAATCAAAACTATGTATTTCCATGCAAACTTAAATTATATTTTTATATACACCGTGCTTTTTTAACCACCTGGAAAACGAAGCACACGTTATTGGACCATAACATCGTGGCAGTGTTATTTTTTTTTTACAAAAATATTTTTTGAAAAATATTAAATTTTGATTAAAACTTTTAATTTTATAACACGCTGTGACGCGCCCAGACGTATTATTTTGCTGCGGCGGGGTCTCGGTTGAATGGACCTTACACAGCTACATCTGTGTGCGTCACAGCGTGTCTCAAAATAAATAGATGAATCAATGTTTATTATTTAAAAAAAAAAATTTGGTAAAAAAAAAATAACACTGCCAAGATGTTAAACATAATGGTCACATAACGTGGGCTTCGTTTTACAGGTGGTTTAAGTTGCACGGTGTATATCTAAGCAAAACCCTGAAAAATAAAATTGAAGCATTCTTTAAAAAATTATGATACTCGTGCTTCCATAAAAATTTACAAACCCTCATTCAACCCCTTTTTTCGCATTGAAAAGTAGCCTATGTCCTTGAAATTGAAATTAGTTCGGTAGTTTTTGCGTGAAGGCGTGACAGACAGACAGACAAGCAGAGTTACTTTCGCATTAATAATATTATATTATTGATAAGGATATAAATTTTATTCTAGAATCAAAGTCTACTTAAATTAAGTTATTCATATTATCACCCTATAGGTTTTGTTAGTTGATATTAATTTACGAAAAGAGTGATTATAAATACGAGTCGCTCTGCAAAGTAAGTGGAACTTAGCGTTTTAGTAATTACTAAATTAAGTAACTTAGCAACAAAAGCGGGACTAAAACTCAATTTTCGTTGTTCACTAATAGACGGTTATATTACGAGTTACAGTGAATAAGAAGTAGGTAGGTAGTAAGGTATTAAGAGAGTCATTGTCGTGACTAAAAGTACTTAGTTGATTTTACTTTGTAATAATCCAAACAGATATCAGTGGCCGCTAGGTAGTAACAGTAAATTATTGAGTTTAGACTCTACATTACCTATTCGGACATTAAATACAAATTTATTAACATCTTCTTTTAATACAAGATAAAAATGAACAGTTTTTATTGGATAATTAATTCGCGTTCAAAGTTTTAACAATTATCCCACAAAAAAGAGAAGAAGAGAGATAAAGAGATAGATAATTTTATATTGAATAAAAAATTTTTAAAGGCAATGCTTATGAAATTAAATGTGCATTCTATTATTATATGAGTAAAACACAGTTAATTAGTCAAATAAATCAGTAATTATGCTCTTGATACTCTTATTTAAAACATTGATACTAGTAAGAAGCTGTACGAAGTGTTTTTTAGGGTTCCGTACCCAAAGGGTAAAAACGGGACCCTATTACTAAGACTTCACTGTCTGTCCGTCTGTCCGTCTGTCCGTCTGTCCGTCTGTCCGTCGCTCTGTCACCAGGCTGTATCTCAAGAGCCGCAATAGCTAGACAGTTTTCACAAATTGTGTATTTCTGTTACCGCAATAACAACAAATACTAAAAACAAAATAAAATAAATATTGAAGGGCGGCTCCCATACAACAAACCCGTTTTTTTTGGCCTTTTTGGTACGGAACCCTTCGTGCGCGAGTCCGACTCGCACTTGGCCGGTTATTACAGTTTAATATTTAACTTAGTGTTAAGAACTGATTACTCGATGTACACAGGGTGTAACAAAAAGCTTAACGAAACCTTAAACCTTAACATGTTTCTAAAGAAAACGATTCGACGACCTCCGTGGCGGAATGGCGTACACATCGGTTTTCAAGGTGTCGCCTGCTCCGAGGTCCCGGGTTCAATTCCCGGACGGGTCAATGTAGAAAAAATGTGTTTTTCTACATTTTCTCGGGTCTGGGGTGTAAGTGGTACCTTCGTTGTTTCTGGTTTCCAAAATACGAATGCTTTAAATAGTTATTCAAATTGGGATCAAAACAATGTATGTGATGTTGAACACATTTTTTTAAAAGAAAAAAGTTCAGTAACAAATAGCAGAAGATTTTCATGCAAAGATTTTGAAAAAAAAAATCACTTTGACCCTCAATATCTCAGTAACGATTTATTTCCCAGGTATGGTGTCGTGGAAATTTTTTTTCGTACAAATGGATAGAATACGTGGTATTCGGTTTTGTTAAGCCTTTTGTTACACCCTCTATGTGTGCGTTGCTCGAACACACTTTTATGTAGATTGACTTCTGTACCCATCTATCTTTTTTGACGTGGTAAAGCAAAGATGAACCCGCTAACGAGTCTGAATTCAGGTGACAAATTAACACGTATGTGGCTCGCAAAGTCACGATGCCATGTGTCGCGTCTCGCATTTGGGAGTCCAATTAGTTTAGTCATATTTACTTTACTTAAGAAGGCATAGAAAGAGCGAACCAAGTATAAGATTAGGTAAGGACTTTATTAATGATATATATATTATATATTAAGCATATACTCACTCGCCTATAATAGTTACTTATAAACGTTACTATTTGTATTATAGTTTTGATGCACTGGGTATTATTTCGCCTATTGGGTACTATGTTTTAATCTAATGTAATAGGAGTCTTTATAACTTGTCTATCAAAGGGATAGCACTACACTGGTGACATGTAAAACAAGTTTGCTTTCATACTAATACAATAAAAAAACTGTTATCTTTAATGACGAAATAAGTAATTAAAGATATATCAGATATAGTCGAAGCAACGAAAGAAATCCTTTCGTGTACGATTGCGTGACCGGTAATGCAAGTTTAATCGCTTTAGGAGTTTGAAAAGAAAATAAATATGACATTGGAATACTTGCGGGTTTGAGGTTGTTTGTTATAAGGATATTGGGATTGAATTTTGAACAAAATAAACAAACTTTCCTAAGGAAATGATGAAATGGTATTGATATCACACTGAATAGTACTAAGTTGAATACCGATTTATTTTTTCTTATCGTATCAATAACATTTTCTTTATTATCTAATTTTATTACTTGGCCTTCCGTGTTGCCATGGCAGTCCTAGATTTAAATCGCATATTGTAATGAGTTTGTTTGATCAGATAAAACAACGACAAACAAACGCAATACAAGTCTTTTCAAAAGACGCCAGTTACATAATTTTGACAGTGAATGTATATATTTCACGGGTATATATCGGGTTGCCTAATTATTTGTACTCCTAATTGTCATTGGCGCACAAACTATTAGCCTAAAATTTTTTCGCACATCTTTACTATTCCTAATCGTGTTTAGCCTATTTTTACTACGCTTAACTTTATATCGCCGTATTATAATTTCGCCGAATATATCATAACACCTACCCTTTTGCAGTTCCAAATTTTTATTCGCAGAAAGTTAAAAACTTTATCAGCATGCATGCATGCTTGCAAAGAAGTAATCATGCATGCAAGCAAGCAAGCAAGCAAGCATGAATGCATGCAAACAAGCATGCATGCATGCAAAGAAGTAAGCATGCATGCAAGCAAGCAAGCAAGCATGTATGCAAACAAGCAATCATGCATGCAAACAAGCAATCATGCATGCAATCAAGCAGACATGCATGCAAACAAGCAATCATGCATGCATCCAAACAATCAGACTTCCGTGACGGCTTCGGCGCTGCGGGGCTCCGGCGGTCCCACGCGTGCTTTTCGTCGCAGATGGCTTACGCTCACCACCGCAGCTTCGGCTTTCTGGCCGGCTGCGCCGGCCAGCCTCAGCCGCGGCGCCTCGCTTACAGCCTCCTGCTCCTCAGCCCGCGGGCCGCCTCGCCCCTCCGTGCCTACGCGCTTTTGAATTACACTCTAGGGGTAGGGCAGACAAGACTGCTTGGGGTCGGTTTGTGAGCGATTCGTTTCTTAAACTTTTCTGTTTAAAAAAAATAGAGCGTAATGTCAAAAAAAGATGCTAATACATTTTAGTGCTTTCGATATTATACATACTGAAATTAGGGTTTTCAATTTTTAGACCAATCTATAATAGTGCGAAAACAACTGTTAGACTAGACAATAATTATACGTTATAAGTTTAGGCCAATACGGTTCGGCCAAATGAAATTAGGACTTTAAATTTTAGGCGAACCGAAGGGCACCCATATTTCACATTTAAGAGTATTGCTTAAAACGTTTCGTTTTAGCCAGGCAGTGACAAATTATATAAGGCCTTAAAGTTTTTGTAATTTTAAGATTCCATATTTTACTGTTCAAAGTGAAATTTAAAATAAACTTTATAACAAAAAAAGTAAGAAATAATAATCAAAACTGTCGAAAAATATAGGTAACACAAACAAAAAACTATCTACGGGAGGAGTAAAAATGATTACTTTCTTATTATTTGGTCATCACTTAGTACAAGATACCACTAAGCTTGGTGATTATGCCTGTACCCATCATTACTATTATGGTAATATGAATCCGATGATGGAAGCCTTTCCCTGCAATGGAATGATTATTACAGGCCGTTGCTTCATATGCAACATATAACATTAATTAAAATCCACAGTTTTATACGTGTCATGGTAAAGCCTACTGTCATTGCACAGGCGGTGATAACGCGCAACATGAGAATATGACGTAAAAATTTCGCCTCTCTGTGATCTGTTTTTACGGGGAATATCTTATTTATTGTAATGCTTAGGGGTCTGCTGCATAATCCTGATTTTTTTTTTCTTAGTGAGCGAGTTTTATTTACTTATACTTAGGACTGTCGCGGTCTAAATTTCGCCGATAAGAATAAATTCCTTAAACATATGTAATGAGTAGGTACTGGTTTTCCTAAAAATAAAAAAAGGAAATTAAATAAATGTGGACAACATCACAGACATTGTTGTCACCCAAAATTGAGTCACTATTTAAATAAATGAAATTCAGAAATTATCTTCGGAAAAGCTTTTTTGTATTATTTGTAATGGTCAGGAGAAGGTTTGCCTAGAAGAAAATGTTTGATAATAGTATGGAACTGTTTTAGAAATATTTACCCTCAAGAAAAGTGTCTAAAAGGTAAAAATAGCTAAAAAAACAATAATGTTTGCATAATCTTCACCAGAAAATCTATGCACAGACAGAACGAACAGTCAATCTTCTAATTTTGCAGTGTTTGTAGCCAAACTTCCCCAAAAATTTATAATTTTTTGTGTATATGTGGTATCTGAGAATAGGTCGCAAACTATTTTTAATCTCGACTTCTAATATATAAAATTCTTGTGTCACAGTATTCGTAACTACGAACTCCTCCGAAACTACAAGTCCAATTTTTATGTTTTTTTTTGTGTATATGTAGTAGTTCTAAGAATAGGTCGCAAAATATATACTATGTCTATGGTCGCATAATGGTTGCCAACTACTTTCCATCCCAAAAAAAAGGACGATTTTCATAGGATAATACCAGATTTCGCGTGTTGCAGGCTACCCAGTATTTTTTTATAATTTTGTTCGCTTATCCTGATTATTTGCTTCGTAAAAAGGTAAACAAATTAAAGATACCTCCGCATTGGAGCAAGTGCTCCATCAAATTATCCAAGAACGTCATTTTGTGTGTTTCATTCCGCGTAACGATTACGACCTTCTCCGTGGAAGGTTTGTATTACGTGTGCCTGCATAGTGTATGTGTGTACCCACTTGTATATATGTGTGTGTATGCGTATGTTGCTGCGGCTTAACAATCCACAGTGTAAAGCATTACGTTAGTACCTAAATAATTAAATAAATATGAACAATTGTTCGTACCACAAAGTAAGTGACTTTTCAAAGCACTTATTATTTGGAAATCATAAGATAATCGTAGGTACAGACAACGGTAGGTCAACCTACCCAAAAAGTTAAAGGTTTTGAGAAAGAATTGATTTTCAAATTTAAGTCCAACAAGTAAAGAAAGATCAATAATTATAGTATCAATAGAGAAAATTTGACGTTTTGTGGTAGGTTGACGTGCTGTTGGCTGTACGTCGCTCCACCACTTTTGTTTTTATGTCGTTAGTAGATATGACGACCATACTTGGTAGAAATCTCGAAGCAACTGACTAATATCGCTTTCACCATTGTAAATACACGCAACATTATTTGAAAAAAGCTTCTTTCTTTATAAAAACACTATCTTGGCAACAAAAACCACTAGACAGCAAAGCAATCTTGAAAAAGCAAACCTTCAGTTTCTCGTCGTAACTTTAACGCCTGCCTAATCCTGTTTTCTTAAAAAATACATTTGGGTAAAATATCTTAGAGCGCTCTTATTCTACGATGTTGCTTCTTGCGGCTTTCTTAAAACTTATTGGCTCATAATTTTTGGACCAAATGCGGTTCGCTTTTTAAAATATTTAAGAACGCTTGGTTTTTTATTACATAAATTAAAAGGGTGCAAGACTTTGTTCTTGTATGCGTATCTATCATACGAACATACTATTACGAAAACAAGAGCTTTGATAGCTAGTTATTTTTGGGATCAAAACAATTTCTAAATGTTATTTTGTGAACATTTTGTTTTTGTTTAGAGCTTTGAAAGAAGCTACTTCTAGATTGAAGTACTTAAATTGAGATCATGGAAAGTACCTTAATTACTTTACAATAATTTCTCAAACTGATATGTGTAATGGAGTAGCGGTTGTGAAAAATTTTGATCGCGATATAATCCGAGACGCAATACAAACGAGGGCGTGATACGAGTATTACCAACTCTCTCGATGACAGAGTTGCGGGTGAAGCGGTAATATGTGTTTACTCGTATATAGGTATTGCAAATATTAAACGACCTGTGTGATAAAGTGGAGTACACGGCCGTTTCCAAAATGTCGCCCGAACCAAGGTATCAGGTCCAATCCCGGACGGGTTGTAAAAAAAGAGTTTTTTTTTTAAATATTTAAATAATTATATAGTCTGGATGTCATTGGCACCTTCATTGTTTTATATCCACAAAACAAGTACTTTAAATAATTACTTACTTTATAACCAGAACAATGCACCTGTGTGATACACACCGATTTTAAATTAACTTAACAAAAAAAGCATATTTTTTTACGCTAAAACAAGTCTCTCAGTCAGCTCTAAGATCCTTATCCTATTACAAATAACCTTCATAAACCAAATTAAGTTATCCAAATTCAAATATAATTGCCTTCATAAATAGCCGTTTAGATAAAATTCAAAAAATGTTAATGCAAATTATTATAGCCCATTATACCTTTGTCGGAATTTACGATCTCTCATTGTGTCATAATGGCCAATAAACAAAGTCGCCAAGTCGTCATAAAATGAATTATTTGTTTATTACACTCGAGGGAAATAGGTATTTATGTTTAAAGGTTTAATATAATGGAGGCTCGTAGATTATTACGTATGTGTTTTTTCTTTGTGTCACATTAACTTTGTGTATCGTTTAAATTAGGTAATATTACAGACTGACGACTGTTTGTATTGACAACACACTAGGTTGTCATTATAGACAAAAACATTTCACGTTTAAAAATATGTCGTTTTTTAGAAATATTATCCACTCATGACTAATGTTGTGATATTTTCCATATCTATATAATTATATATATATATTTTTCAGACATGCCACACTGGGCCACACAGAGCAATCTAGTCCCAAACTAAGCTTACTACTAAGCTTATAACTGGGGGTACTAAACAACCGATAAACTTATATACTTTTTTTTCTAAATACATACTTGTAATACATAGAAAACACCCAGACCAGTACAAATAGACATGTTCCTGCACACAAATGTTTGTACTGTGCGGGGATTGAACCCACGACCTATGGCTCAAAAGCAGCGTTTACTACCATTGATCCAACTGGTCGTCATAAAAAAATGTTATGTTTGTTTGTGTACGCTTCAAAAACTCAAAAAAATCTGCACCGATCGAGCTGAAGTTCTGGCATGATATATAATCCGCATCAAGGATTGCATTTTTATCTATTTATTTGCGACAGCAAAAAAAAAACATACCACAGCGAAGCGTGGCATGGGAACAGATAGTTACAATATAATATTTTATTGAAGGCCTGGTTTTTGTTTATTTTTAAATGCAATGGAAACTTTGTCATTCTTCTATCTGTTTTGATTTTGTCACTCCAAAAACCAATTTAAACGAAAGTAGGTTTGTACTAGAAGTCAATCCCGCCCGGTGAAGCTGTAACGGTCTTCTGCCACAGCATAGGCCCTTACTAAAAAAAAATTAAAAAAATATATAGAAGTCAAAACAACAGCACAAGTTGTATAATATAGATGTTCCATTAGAAGTGTTAATTGTTTATATTAGAAATCATCTTAGTTGTTGTCTATTATTAGTTTCTGATAATTAGGCACAGTTGCAAGCGTCATGGTCGCGGAGGAAAACATATAAGCAAAATTAAGTACCTATAAGGTAAGTACTTTAAATTTGTATGTACTTAATACCTTCTTTTACAAAGGCTACCGCCCCAATAAAAAAAATGTACAGACAACAGCACGTCAACCTACCACAGAACGTCAAATTTTCTCAATTGATATTGATCGCTACTTGTTGGATTTAAAGTTGAAAATCAATTCAATGACCTTTAATTTTTTGGGTACGTTGACCTGCCGTTATCTGAACACGACGTTCTTTGGAATTCCTTTATAAATCTAAAAACGTTTAAAGTTAATCATTGAACAGTCGATACGCTTACGAACGGTCTTATTTCCCCAATAGAAACAGTTGAATAATTTACTTACCTAACCTTAAGGATGAAGGCGAAAGTTAACAGATGTTCACCGACGTAGACAAATACGACACGCCACAGTATAGATTACAATAGAAGTATCTTCTGCCGGCATTTTTAGTTTTGGTTTTCCAAACTACTCTTATACTCGTACAAAATTAAATTTTAATCACCACCCAAATTTTAATACAGCAATCTACAAGACAATAAACAAAAGCCGTATTTTTTTTGGTATACCGTATAGTCCAGTACAAAAATGTCAAGATAAAATACCTAAAAATGTCCGCAAAATCTAAAATTTTTATACGGCTTCCTCACAACACTCTTTTGACGCGATGCGCATCTCATTCATTCATAACGATAAATTCATAAGGCGTTGATTTTCCCTTTATACCTTCACAAGTTTCACAGGCTTAGGATAGGGCCGAAATATAACTCGGGTGAACACTTAGTCTTGACCCATATTATTACTTTATAAATGGGCTATAAATACGACACTTAACGCCTCTAAAAATCTTGACAGTAATGAAAACGTCATTCCGTATAAGAACCATACAGAAATGACTTTTCAAACTCAAAGGAATGAATAGAAGAAGCTATTGCTAATATAAAATTCAACTTTAGAGTATTTTTTTTTTAAATAAAGTGGACAGAATCTTAAGAGGAAATACAAGGGCCGTTTTTCCATACAAACGTAGTTTCCTCCCTGGATAAAGCCAGTAGAGCAATAATTTTTATTACAAAAATCTATGGCCACTATTAGAATGTTTCTATGTTTTCTGTTTTTTCATAAATTAATTAATAAAGAGAGAAAAAATTCTTAGCGTTCCATGGATTCACCGTGTGGCAGAAAGAGTAACTCCAAGTAGCTCCCGGGACTTGTGACACGGGTGTAGGTTTAAGGAGATCATAGTATTCGTTTTCTTTCATTGCGTGGTCTTTTAGTACATTAGTTTCCCACGGCACGGTAAGCTCTACAAGTACATTCCGTTTTGTAGCTCTAGATAAAAGAAAAATGTCACACACATCCTCTGGGATTTTATAGTGCTTTTCATACGTGTCCATTAAAATAGTCCAGTCAGGTGCTGTACCAAGAATTGAGTAAGGCTTGTTCTTAGAATTTACAGTGGAGCCTTCTTTAATAAAGTTAATTTGTCTTTTGTTTGTAGTCAATCCTTTTTGGGCCCTCTTTTGTTTGTAGTCAATTCTTTTTGGGCCCTAGCCACTGAAAGGCTTATAGCTTCACGTATAATTTGAAGTACTCTGTCATGGCGATGTGAGTAGTCACCCCTATTCAAGAGCACCTTGCATCCCACCAATAGGTGTCTTGCTGTATATAGATATAAGCCCTCAAAAATCGAAAAAATTCGCCAGATTTTTCGCTATGTTCAAACATCCAGAAACCAAATTTGGCTAAATTTTAGAAAAAAAAGAAAATATATGAACAAGGATAAATAATCAAAGGAACAAGGCCAAAGCCTTTCTTTAATTTTTAATGAAAAAAAATAATTAAATCGGTCTTGTTTTGGAAAAGTAATCGGGAACTAAAAAACGCTGATTTGTTGTGCTTTTAGGTGTAGGTATTTTCGGTCCAAGAAGCAGTTGTCTCTATCACACTCTGCGGTGAAGGCGTTTGGCACTGCGCGACAGCAATAGATTTTACGAATACCTATTTTTCAATTCTCTCGCCCGTAGTGTTTCCTCTTAAAGGAAGGAGGCTGTACCAAAAATACAGCCTCCTTTTTCTCCGTACTAATCTTTTTATTTTACATTTTAGCACTTAAAGAAAAACGAAATGTTATTTTACTACTTATCTACATTGTTACACCTTGATAATGTAATATAATGCAATGTAAGTTTGTACGAATTTAATTATATAAAAGTACTAAATCTAAAACATCATTTAATTTTGTTATGTGTCTGGAGTACCATAAGGCAGTGCAACGCGATCAAAAGTATTATAATATATTGAATGAGTAGAATGTTGATGGAAATAATTTGGTGCAGGCGCTTTGGTGATAATATCCTTGCAAGACGCTCCTTGACTAAGATACGTCTTGTGCCAGTAGCGAGAAAACTTACTCATACCATTTTAACTGTGTAAGTACGGAACCCGCCCGATTACTTTGCCAAATGAGGCGAACATTTTAAATGAAGATCGAGGATCTATTACTACAATGGGTGTGATAGTTTCTCTATCAACTGTACGTTCTCATTAAAGTTTACAGCTTTGAATTCGAACAACCTGTATTTCAGTTGTTGTTTTTTTACAAGTAAGTTCTTTAAAACTACTTACCTTAATTATTTTCCTGAGAAGGTTCTTGTTCACTAAGCCAAACGAAAATTTAGTATTGTGTTCGTTCAACACATAACAAGATGGAGGTAACTTCAAGAAATTAGATAATTAAAGTTGTGGAAATTGGGATTATAAGATAGCTTTAAAAGTCTTGATCTATGAGCAAGTACAGAATACAGATGCATTCAGTTTAATGGAAAATATATTATATGATTAACGTACGATGGAGCTGGCATGTAATTATATCAAAAAGTCCGAAATAAGTAAAGAAAAGAAAACTAAACTTTTAGTCAAAAAAAGAGTCACAGCCGTGATTGAAAACTTGAGTGGTTGCTGCAAAATGATCATTTTTTATGTGATAACATAATTATAATAATAATGATAATAATAATGATAATAATAATAATTTTATTTATTCAGATAACAATTGATCCATTCGTTAGTAACAAAATTAACTTACAGCTATGTTAGTAGAAAATGGCATAATTGACAAACACAAATATTTTATAATTATTTTTGGAGATTACCAAGAAAAAATAAGTATTAATTAAATCATCTATGTTTTTTTTATTACTTATCATTTATTTGTAAAAATATAATACGTTCTACAGAGGTAGTAAAACTTTCCGTATTGTAGATGCACCTTTCCTGAATATTTGAAATTGGGTCAGTTGACTATAATCAGGGTTTTGGACAATCCGGTAAAACTGATTGCCTCGTTTAGGGCTGTTCATATTTTTCTACCCAGCTTAAGAAAGGATTTGGGAAAAGTGATAAAGATATTTGGCGGAAAATGTGTGGATTTCAATTTTTTAGAACTCTATCCTGTGTGAAAAATGGCACAAAAATAGACTGTAGTTTTGTATAACATGTATTTTAAATCTGTGAAATACTACGAGTATTTCATGTTGCAGAAGTGTTCATGTAACTGTACAACATTTCATTAAGAACATGGCCCGAAATATAAAAAGATTGTAATTAACGTCTTAGCTGACCGTTTTTATAAAAAAGTCGAAAATTGGGCCATTTTTAGGGTTTCTTAGGTAAGGATAATACTGTTGTCTTGAGTTTACGCATACATTGAAATGACAGCTATGTTTACGGATTTAGTATGCGTTTACGAGTATTTTTGATTTAACCCGACGTTTCGAACCCGACCAAAAATAAACGTTTACTAAATTCGTAAACATATCTTTCATTTCAATAATTAGGATAACTTTGTTGTCCTCCTGTCTGTTTGACTGTCAAGGCCGTTTATTTCAGAACTGTGTAGAGTTATGAACTTAAAATTAAAACTATTTACTCGGCCTTACTATCACTTGAAACTGTGATAAAATCAAACTAACTAAATATAAGAAAAGATACGGCCATTTATGCCGTAAATTTATTTAATATTTTGACGCTCTTAAAGGGATATTTTTGTCAAGTAATAACATGTAGTAAATTTACAAAATTAGAGGAAAATACAAAAGTTTCAAGACATTTCTTATAAAATCATAGTAAAAATTTAAAAAAAGCGTGAGGTTCGCTACTTAAACTATTTATATTATTATTACCTTAATTTAAGGGCGAATCCGACTTACATTAGTCCGTATTTTTAGATATTTGGAGGGTGATTATCACTGCAAAACTTTTCATTTTGTAGTTGATAAGGAAGTTTTAAAAATATAAATGTATGAATATTATTGAAAATTTGCTAAGCGTATAACGTGAGTAGGTATTTGAATACTTTTAATTGTTCGTGAAGTACAAAGTATTTTATCTTTAATTATAAGCTAGGTTTATGTATTGTAAGCTTAATGTTAAATGTATTGAAAAACAAATTCGAGTAAGTCAATTTACTTTTAAGTAAAGCATAGCCAAAAGGCAACCATTTCATAACATAGGTAATACCGCCTGAATAGCAGAATGTTTTTCAACCTTTTTTCTCGGTTCTCACTGAAATATAGTTAGACTAGTAACAATAATGCACCGCTTCCACCTGACGCAGTCGGTGGAATAATTTCAAGTTATTATAGCGGAAAATTGCCCGAACAGAACCCGCGCGTCAAACTGCGAGACGCAGTTTGAGTAGTTTCAGTGGTGAGTTGGAATTAAAATACGATTGCGTAAAAAGGAAACTATGATTGACTAGCATAAAAAAAAGCAGATCTACAAACAGTATACTCAAAAATGTTTTTTACTTTCTAACAGTAAAACAAAACATTCATTATTTTCTGTGGTATGCAAAAACTGACATGCATCTTACTCTTTTTAGGGTTCAGTAGCCGAATGGCAAAAAACGGAACCCTTATAGATTCGTCAAGTCTGTCTGTCTGTCTGTCCGTATGTCACAGCCACTTTATTCTGAAAGTATCAGCATTATATAGTTGAAACTTGGTAGATAGGTGTATCCTGTTGACAGATGTACGATTCTCATACAAAAAATAAAAAAAAATTACATTTAAGGGGGGCTTTCCATACATAGAACTACAACAAAAAAAAAATTTTACTCCAACCTACGCGTATGGGGTATCTAGAGACAGGTCTTTTAAAATGACATAGAGGTTTCTAAAACCATTTTTCCAAAAGTCTAACGTTTGGAAGATAGACGCTTCCAATGTGGTAAAATGAGTGTCCCCCCCCACTCTAACTTTCAAACTAAGCAAGTGAAAATTTTGAAAAAAATACATTTTGTAGATCTTAACAAATACTTTCAACAAAAATTTGAACGAGATCAAATCAGTAGTTTTGGAGATCAAACACGTCATTTTCAACAACCGCAAATATAACTTTGTCCTTCATACAAACACTATCAAAAACAAAGTTATTTTTGCAGTCAATAAAATATTGTGGTATTTTAGTAAAAGTTGGTACGGAACCCTCAGTGCGCGAGTCCAACTCGCATTTGGCCAGTTTTTGCTTTGCCTTCGTCGTTATTACAAACATACAAAAACCTTGTACATACATAGTTACACAAGACGAGTTCGTTTATCTTACTAATACATGTTATAGACGTGAAAGATTGTAAGTATGGATGTCTTGATGTCTAGATGTTTGTCACGCAAAAACGACTTAACAGGTCAGAATTAAATTTGTCACGGTTATAGGTCATGGAACAACTAACATATGGGCTACTTTTTTCCCGGGTAAAAGGTACGGTTCCCGTGGAATAATTTTATTACATAGTTTAAATTAAACAAGCATAAAGGAAATTGTCACGCTGTTAAATTATTGAATGAAATAACATAAATACTACTTTTTTTTTCGGAAAAAGGTAGATACGGTTCCCGTAGCATAAATTTAATACATAGTTAATTAAACAGGCCTAAATGAAATTTTTCACGGTGTTATGTTATTGGCTGGAATAACATACAAGCTACTTTTTATCCCTGGAAAAAGTACGGTTCCCATGGGTAAATTTTAATACATAGTTTTAATTAAACGGATTTGAATGAAATTTGGCTTGGTACAAGTTTATTGCCTGTAATAAATAAATAAATATTTTCAGACATGCCACACTGGGCCACACAGAGCCATCTAGTCCCAAACTAAGCAACTACTACGAAGCTTTTCGTATTGGCTACTAGACAACCGATAAACCGATATTATGAATATATTTTCTGCCTGTCTGTTACTGTTACTACTAGTGCTATGTGCTGCCCCCAATTGATTTAATTTTGATACTTCTAAACAAAATCAATCCTCAAAAAACTAGAGCAGTACCATTTTAGCAAATTACCTCTGGTATTTATTGAATCACTGTTAACTGCTTTTCATTCTCGCATTCTTTCGTATTATACATTATTGCTAAAAGCGGCCGCTTTTGGTGTTAGCGACAAATTCGACTTTTTACACAACGAAATGAAAAGTTTACTGTTATTCAATAAATACTAGAGGTAATTTGCTAAAATGATTCCTTTCTAGTTTTTTGAGAATCGATTTTGTTTAGAAATAATAAAATTGGGTATCTATCAAAACACATACTTTTTGATTCCGAATTTCATTTCACAGAAAACTATTCTATGAATGTTAATATCTTTTTTTCTTGATTTATCGAATAGTTAATAATCGCCGTTTCATAACATCGAATAACATTTCACAAAAAAAATGTTTCGCAATTGTTTTGTTAAGCAGAATAACGAAATATCACACTAATGTTTCATAGAATTATTAAGTTATTGATAAAACCATTCATAAAAACATGTTTCAATGTGTAACGGTTCCCATAGCATGAATTAATGCATGCATGAAAGCAAGCAGGCATGCAACAGGTACGCATGCATTCATGCATGCAAGTAAGCACATGCATGCATACGCATGCAAGTAAGAAGGCATGCATGCATGCATTAATGCATGCAAGCAAGCAAGCAGGCATGCAAACTTTCCCTCCGCGCCTCCGGCTTTTGAATTACACTCTAGTATCGGGCAGACTAGTACCACGGCGAGGGGACCACAGCGAGTCGGGATTAACTCAGTTTATTTATTATATCAATATTTATTATGTATTTATATCAGTTATGCTTTAAATTTTCCATTAATAATGTATGCAATATAATATTAGGAACAAAAATCGTTTGGCAATACGGACTTTAGTGAAGTAAAATTGGATGTTTCAACAATTCTGCATATTGAAACTTACGTGGAAATAAAAAATTATGGGTAACAAAATAGTAAACTAACATTACTTCGATAAAATACATAATATATGAAAAGAAGTAACGATGAAGTAAGTTTGTAGATATAAGCATTCGATCAAATGAAATTGTGATGTAACATGATTCTAGAATATGTTGAATATCGTTTAGAAACATCTGCGAATTGTTTTATGGGGAATGAAAATCGTTGAAGAAAATTGCTATTAAGTGATGGGTTCCCAGTAAAATTAAATCTATTGGGGGCAGCACATAGCTCTAGTAGGCCCCTTATTAAGTATTGTAACGGTTTTAATAAAAATTGGTTTATAGATATAATTATTAGACCTTGATAAAGGGCATAGGCAGTTTAGCATTCCACAACTGGGCACAGGTTTCCGCCTGCGCGGTATAAAACATACTCATCAGCCTATCCTGATGCTCCTGCCAGCCATCTTGCGCAAATCATCACTCCAGTCCTGGCCTGAGGGCGTCCTACACTACATTTGCCGAGACGCGGTATAAAATAGTCAAAGTATTATATCATGCAGGTAGAGCCACGGGAAAAAACCTAGTACTAAAATATTACATAATGCCTATGTTCAATTTATAGTTAATACTTTTTTCCAATACAGTACTTAACCAACTTTATGAAAATTACGAGATTAAATAAATAGGCCCAAAATGAAAGTTTTCGGATGACAAAATAATTTATTAAATCTCATAAAAAAGTTTCCAAGAAAAAGCTTTAGGGTACTGCCAATTAATTATTCTAACAATCCATTTTGTGTAAATCCACATCTATTACAAAGTTGAATCATGATAATATTTCAGAGCTTGATTTTTTGAACATTATTTGTAATGGATTATAAGTAATGTCATATCAGATGAAAAGGCATTAGATGATTTTCTTCAATAAATACTTTTTAAGATAGATTGAATAGAACACCGTCTTATACTCCAAACTGAGTTCGTAAGCAGGAGATATTAAGTACTATGAATCATGCTTGTGTAGTACCGATTTCAAACTAGTTACTATTTCATAAATTTAGGGACAAATATTTGATAGGTACTAAAACTTCATTTGTTACAAAAAGCAAGACTAAGGTAAGGGAGAAAAAGAAAGACAACGAAAGATTGAAAAGAGTACAGCAATACTTTCAAAGTACCGCTTTCCGAATTCGTTATTCAAAACTTAAACGGTGATTTATATTCCGAATGTGAAAGGTCACAGTTTCCGCAAAGAATATTTTCTGTTTCACAGAACGCCACTATAATTTATTAGGGTTTGCCCACAGATTCGTTCCACCCGAAATTGTAATAAGGGCGCTCGTAATCTATTAATTTGACTACGCCACATTCATTAGGATACACGTGGAATGTTAAGATAATGATTTGATACTTAAACTCGTTTGATTACTTCGTTACAAATGAACATACGAGTATCTATAAAGTAACAAAAATACTAGGTTCTGCACGCAATTTCGTCCTCGTATCTTCTAAATTAGGTTCAGAGAAAAGGTCATCACAATCATCATCATCAACAGCCTGTACAGGCCACAGCTAGACACAGATTTCTCCCAAAAAGAGGCTTTTGCCAAATTCGCTACGCTTGGCAGGCAGGTTTGCGATGCGCAATTAAACCAATGGTAGAGTTCCCTCTACCATTGGTCAGCAGAGTCTTCCGACTCTGCTACTGCTTTTATTGGGATGTATATGTCACTGTAAAATTGTGAGATCTGTCAGTTTACGTGAGATTACAAACTAACGGTTGGTAAGGTTAGGTTAGATTGTAATCCATCGACGTTCATTTATGAACTGACGAAGTATACAATTTTACGGTAACATATACACCGCTTTTATCGGAATATACAGTGTCGCTGACAGTATGCCGTATTATCCGCTTAGTGCTTTGAAACTATACTTCTTGTGACAAAGTCTACTATAGGTAATGAGTGTTCCAAAACTTTTTTTTAGATTTTCGTTTATGCCAGCCACTAATTTATCATAAAAAGGAAAGATTTGATTTTTTCGTTTGTATTGAATAGGCTCCGAAACTACTGGACAGATTAAAAAAAAAACATAAGAAGCCGATATTATCCCTGATGAACATAGGCTATTTTTTACCGAGGGATCCGTTGAGTGGCGTTGCCGTCGGTAAGTATGTCAACTACTAAACGGCTTGACCGATTGGGTTGAAATTTTGTATTTGTGTTTCCATGGTTTCACAGACACGAAAGTATTAAGCCTGCCTTACCTATCTTTCTATATGCCAGTACTAGGCACAGTGGAACATGGAGTTTACGCGGGCTGAGCCGCGGGCGAAGAGCTAGTAAATTATAAAGCAGCTGTTGGTAAAACTATTTTTGTTTGAGATGTGTTAAATTTTATTAAAGGTCAATGTAACAAGCCTTGTTGCAATATCATTATGGTTTTAAACGTTTTGCAAGAAGAAAGAGTTTATGATTGCTGTTGTTTTATATGTGTGAAAATGCTTTCCATGTAATATTTGTTGTTGTCACTTATCATCTGAATTCTCCTACTTTTTCAGTTTATATAAAAACTAGCGGACCCCGCGAACTTCGTATCGCCTCAGAATATTCATATTTAATTTTGTTGTCTTAAATGTCATTGTCATGAAATATGGCAAGGTTGGATAAATGTATGAAGAAAAACAGTTCCTCAGTAGTTATTTTTACGCTAATTGTCTAATGTTTTTAATAGTTATTTGCCCGCGACTTCGTCCGCGTGAAGTAGTTATTTTTGGTAATTTTTTGTGGATCCTTTTGTTACTTTGTCCTTTTGTTTGTTACCTTCGCTGCAATGTAAAGATTTTGAGGCTTGGACACCCGCGATCACGCCACTTAAAGTTGCCCATGACAAAAACAGTTTTTTCCAAGTCAACTCATGCTACTTTGAGCGTCTGGTCTTGTGCTTTATTTATGGTCATGGCAAATGCAGCTTTTGAGGGAATCTGAATTATTGTAAATTGAAAGGGCAAATCTGTTTGAATAATAGGTATACGTGGAATTAAAACATCTTCTCTTTTTCCCATTCCAGTCATAATTATCGCTTTTATAATATTTTGTCCCAAATAAGTGATTTGTAGCCTTGACCATTACATAGTATTATTTTATATGAAATAAATCTATTCTATTCTAATCTATTCTATAGTCTTGGTGCGTCAAGATTTCTCATTTACAGGACTGGAACACCAACCTTCAGCCTTAACTTATGGGCTGACAATTCTAAAGAGTTAAGAAACTCTATAGGGTTAGTACGATGTCACTTGTTCAGTGTCCATAACATTGTCTACTGAGAGATACTCCACAACATTCCCTTTCACGTCTGACATAATTCGATCGTTTATCAGCCTTACTGTCTCATTTGTCAGCGCCAAAATCGCTCGTTCACACAACCATTCCAGATTTCTCAAATTTATTTGTAGATCAGGGCTGACATTATTTTTTAAATCATCTGTGGTATCATCAATTTGACAGAATTCATGGCTCAGTGTAATCATAGCGTTACTGTCAGTTGGCATACTATCTTCTCCAATTTTCACGAGAGCAGCCGGCCTGCTTAAGAATCATTGTGTAGTCGAACTCGTAATATTAGTAGTCAAACAATACTTTTTTACATGTACCCATTATACAGACGCTTTCAAGCAGGCATTTATTTCATCCGCTGGTGTACCTCTAGTGATAACCCCTAGTGATAGGTACTCTTTATTTTTAAGGTAGTTCCTATTTTTACTTTTTGCATGCTATTTTTGGTACACTGACGTATACAACTGAAAATCTTACGACATTCAAATAATTATTTTTTCACTCCTAACTTCTAAGTAGAGAAACCTGCGATGCGGGATAGTATGGACACATGGTGATTTGTATGGTGAGGTGTAACAGCGCCATCTTTTGTTTTTCGTCGGAACTGGTCAAACTCCTGTTAGAGTGGCGTGTGAGTTAGAGGTCTCCACAGGTGTCTTCGAGTAATTAGAAAATATGACGAAATAACATAATCTTCCTTTTATAAAGCCAGTTAAAAAGTAACCTATATTGTTTCTCAAGGTCTAGTCGACCATAGTACCAAATTTCATTAAAATCAGTTCAGCGGTTTTTGAGTTTATTCATTACATGTGTCATACATACACACATATAAATACAAAAACACAAATCTTTCCTCTTTTTATATTAGTGCAGATAGCACTATCAGTGTTATTGTCACCTATTTAGCCTTTAATGTTACATAATACAGTCAGGTAGTTATACATGCCATCATTTTAAGTTAACATTCTTTTTTATTGTTACAGACAGTAAATTTTTTACAAGTGTCAAATTACAAAAAAAAGTTCTAAGGTTTATACACACCATTTCAATACAATAATAGTTATTTACTTATCTACTTACAACGAGCAACTAAAAAAAACAATATGTAATTCATCATAATGTCGGATTAAAGCAATCGTCTACTTAAAATTTTAATATTTTTTAGTTGCTCCATTTTTGGTCAAAAGAATTAAATATGTGTCTCGTATTGTATCTTACAATGGATGAAACTCACGCTATCAATGGTCCCAACTGGTGCGAGATATCGTGTCCATGAGCGGTGTCTATGTCTGCAATGGCTTCTGCATTTATTTCGCTTTTGTGACTTGGGTCATTCTTGAGTTACCTTTGGTTAAAATCATTCATATTTCCTGCCTTTAAACCTAGAGCTAAGAAATAGGTACCAGGTACATCAGGTTAATAATGTAGACAAATTTCATTAAACCTACGCATATTTTATTTTGACCTGCCAACGGTCCCAAATTACGCACACCGCCCCTCGTTTGTCTTAAACAAGATAATTTAAAGGGAAATAATTTTGCAAGACAGACTAATTAAACCTGAATTAATTAACAACGAAAACATAAACAAGTTTCAAGCAATTATACTAGGCTTAGAGATGTTTATAGTTCAAGTTTGGGTAAATATACTATAAGTGGTGTGTTTGTGTAGGATACCAGGGAAATCAAGTTTCCTACTGGCATGTTTTATTTGTTTAGGTATATGGAATGTTGTTTTGCAATTACATAATAATATTCATGAGAAACAGGAGTTATTACTCTCATCTCGTAAAAGTATGACTTCTGCATCTAATGATTGATAGTGACATCCAGATACAAAATCTAACTTTTGGATGAAGACATTACCGGTGCATTAAATTGCACTAGAATTATTTTAAAAAAATCTAAAAAATACAAACTTCATAAAATAAATAAATAAATAAATATTTAAGACATGCCACACTGGGCCACACAGAGCCATCTAGTCCCAAATTAAGGTACTATTAAGTACCCTGTCGTATGGGGTACTAGACAACCGATAAACTTACTTATATACTTTTTTTTTTTCATATTTAGCAAAAATTTGTTCATATATAGCAAAGCACCACTTTTGGAGTTTTTCGCGTAAACTCAAGAAAACAGTAATAGGAATGTATTGAAGTAGATACTTCGATAGCAATCTGGTAAACTTACTTTGCAACTGTTTCACTTGTCGAAGTTCGGGAAGATCTGCTGATGAGTTTCAATGTACGTAATCCCTAATTTTCTGATATCAAACTTACATCATTCTAACGTAAGCCGTATTAGTTTATCTATATCCACTTTTCAGACAATAGTCTTTGTAAACACAGGTTTGTTGTTATACATAGCAGTTACATTAGAACTGGGGAAGGTGTTTAGGAAGTACTGTTTTGCAATATCGTAGCAAAATGTTAACAAGTGGTTAAAGATGGTTAGTGCATCACGAAGAGCAATTTTATTTTCTTTAAGCAAATTTAAACTAAAATATCAGAAATTTTGCTGTGTTGCTCTGTAAATAAATTGCATTTTTGATACACTGGCTTTTCACCGCGACCTCGTGAAATTAATAATGTCTGTTTAGAAAAAAAACATTTACACAAACATCCACACATCCTCACAAACTTTCGCATTTCTAATATATGCAAGACAATTGTCTATTATAGCTATGACATTAATTACCATTTTGTTGGGATCTTTTTGTAAAAATATTTGTGTTGCTCATTGCATTTACTTCTTTAATCATGGCTACAAAACTTGACAGCACACAATACAGTTTTTGTTATGTGCTATTCCAAAAATAAAATTAAATAAATACAACTAAGAATAAGATGCAACTGTACACATTTCCATCCACTTCGCCAATTCAAAATCATAAAGTTACAAATTATTCTTGGGTCCCCGAGATTCATGATTTGCTTGCTCATCACGTCTGAGCCTTCTACTTTTTCGCCATGTCGACCTAAATTAATTCATGCAAATTATACTCGGAGTTGTCTAAAATAGTATAAAGTACCCTGTTCGTTTATGCGTCAGTCGCAAAGTTAGACGTTCAAGTTTATTAAGCTTTTCTATTTTAAAATGTATTTGTAAATTTTTGTTTCATTTACTGATAGTCTGCTTCTAATGAGTCTTTAATGTAAAATGTGCAGGCTACATTTCAATTTCTGATATATTGCATTTACTATCTATTATACAACTATTTAGAAACAGTGTCATCTACTTTTTTGCACTTAGTCTTCTTCTTCTTCTTCTTTCGTGTCGGCACTTTCGGGGATCGTCGGGGATTCTAAAAAAAGTTCTTAAATGAGTAATGAACTTGGGTTCGTAAACCTGGCATAAAAAACTTGATTTAATTATTACTAGTATATGATTTTTGCTATTTTATTTTTTTCGCGGGAAGCCGCTGGATGCGGACAGCACAGGACCGATCCGTGGAGATCCTTGGGGGAGGCCTATGCCCAGCAGTGGGCGTCGTTCGGCTGATATGATGATGATGATGATGATATAATTTTATAGTAGTAAATGCTGCGATTGTTGTATTATGGAACACACTGACATAATCTTATCGCCTGTAATTGCTGGGCCCTTCAAATACGCATTTTTTTTATTACAACTTAATTTGGTTATTTGCCAGTTTGGTTACCTTTTTTAACTAAAACTTTGTAATGATCGTCGTTAACTTTTTCAAGCGTTGAGGGTTATTTTTAAACGTGTTCTGCTATTTTAATAGAAATATGACTAATTTGTTTAAAGGTACATTATCTGCTGACTAAGCAGTACAAGGATAAGTATCATCGAGGAACAATGCATCTCTCACTAAGGCAGTCATTTTGTTGAAGCAGCTTAAATATGTCGCACTATGGTACGGTTAAGATATACCTATTATCTTAAAAATATTTTTAAGAGCTTTAAAAAAAATTAATGTTATTGGAATTGTAATTGAAACTAAATTTTATTGAAAAAAATATATTTGTGAGTTAACATTGAATTTATTAAATTATCTATTAAAATATTTAAAACTTATAACCACAAATAAAAAAATCACATACCCAAAAAAACTATAGAAATTATACGGTCCACGTGATAAGTGCCCAAATTTTGTGTATGCAGGACTTCTGGGGTCAAAAGAAGCGTGAAATATGTTTATAAATTATAATTGAACCATTTTGCAATAAAATATTTGTCATAGCGCAGAGGATAAATATACCAAAGTGACAATTGTAATTTGGGACACAGTAGTCATAGGACATAGAACTGATGATAAGAAAGAAATTCTTGAGTAGAGACCGCGACTTGAAAAAGCTAAAAAAGTAGTAGCGATGAAAAATTAAAAGCTCCTTTGTTAAGTTTTGTTTGTCCAAAGCACTTACAAAAATTTTAATTTATTGGTTTTTGTTTCAGCCAGATTTTTACTTTAATAATATGAGTTTCTTAGTATAAGGATTTGCTAAAAACAATATCATAATAATGTCTAACATTCTTTGTTTTTTACAGTACCTACCTACTTTACATATTTTGTAGAGCATTGGAAATAAAAACGTTAGATTCAGAAAATTTTCGTCTACTTCTTTTTTTTCTAATGGTGAAGGCTGTGGTGAAGGCAGTGTTTTTTTCAGAGTCGAGCCACACGATTCTAGCAATGTTGCGAATAGGCAGAAAATTGTTTTGGATTCATATTTTCGGCAAAGTTTGCCTATGGTGAACATATTAAACTTAACAGAGTTAATATTTTTTATAAAAGTTTTTAAAAATACCTGAAATATTGATTTAAATAATTGAAATAAAAACTGACATTAATTTCAAAATAAATAGATATTGTATGCCTCTTCTGTTTTACTTCTCATTTTTTCAATCTAAACAATCCACAATTACGTAAAACTTTTTTTTTTTAAGTTAAACATTTTCTTTTATTTAGGTACCTACTCAATTTTTATTGACTTCTAACCCCAGTCTCTCTTCCATGATTGGATTTTACTGACACAATCTATTATTTATCGATGTTGCACGTAGTGATTACTTGTTCGGTGGGTCTTATATTATGCGGGTCTAAGATTGCGAACCAGATAATAAAATAAACAATGCTAGATATCAAAATTAAAAATAGGGATATCTTTATGCTTACAATAACGGGAATTGCTTTTCCAATAATTGTAAAGCGTATTAAAATAATTGTAAGCATGGACATGACCAATATAAATTTATGAATGGTTATACACGTCCTGAAGAAAATATTGTCGCGGATATGCTTGACGGTTCGAGATATCGCTAGACGAATGTACATAACTACCTACGTTCCACCGTTAAGTAATAACAAGATCTTAGTGCAAGCGACATTGAACGTTAAGTCTACACAGTAAGGCGCAAAATGGCATACCGCACTAGGGTTGTTTATGTTTAAATGACCTTGTGATTTTTCTGGAAATCGAACGTTCTAGTATGTACGACTGGCGTCGATGTCGAGATATATAAATAACCGGAGTTAAGACGCTGCAGTCAGTTCATTCTGAGCTTTCGATGCGATACCTGCGAAAAGTGATCTAGTGCGAAGTAACGACGACTTTAGCGATACCAACGGATATAAGGACTACTCTACGGATTGGCTAATAGTGTTTTGGAACCAACGACCTCAGCGACCCACTGGACCACGATTCTTGTGATTTGGCTTTTGTGATAGTTTTTGCGATCTGTTCATCGCCAAATAAATTCTTCTAATAAGTCAACGGTGTTTTATCCAAATCCCGAATTCCACGTTCGTAACAATATTATACTTACATGGTACTTCTTTGCTCTGCTCTAACGTTGTGGAACGTGACGGTCATTTGTGTAAACACAAAAATATAACCCAAATCCTCAAACTAACGATTAACACAAACGTCCTGTGATGGCAGAGGTTCATAATAAAATTATGTTTTGGTATTTCTAATTTTAATGTTGTCCTATGAAGGTTCTATTTTATTCGAAAAGCATAAACATATACGTGTATGACTATGACTACACAAAAGGTTTTCCATTCGGCCTAAGCTACTCATTAATACCAGCATCCAAGACACAAAACATGGAAAATTCCATTCATTAATGCAACTGACACCACAAGTTTGTCAGTGAGGTATTTAGTACCCGTAATAGCAGAACTGAAACTTAACTTGTTTGCCAAATGTCTGTGCTTAGTACACGAAAACTCGACTGAATCGGCTGAGTTTAATTACAACGCCTCTGCTTAAAACTTGTTTGCTACTTACTTCACAAGCGATGACAGCCTGCATTGCCGTTGGGTCTTGCAAAAACTTGGCGCAATCTAGTCGTAGCCACGTCATTTGATTGTCTTATGCATATCAAAATATGCCATGACTTACCTTCGAATAAAGTCGTGTTTTTAGCTGTCAGTAAAATACTGATGTACAAGTTTGTTGGATCATATATTATAGGTGAAACGTCAATTTATGTATTTAATACCGCTACCATTACCAGCTCATTTCAGTCTGTTACTGTTTCACACACAGGCTCCTCTATGATAGACAGGCGGGTTGGTGATAGCATTTCGGTCAAGATGGAGGGAAGATGCTACTGAACGTTTTCTTCTGGTAGACCTTTAGACGCCTCTTACGGCATCCACAGGAAAATATGTAGTGTATCTATAGAGGAAACGCATAATACATGTTTTTTTTTATATATCTAACTTTACTCATCAAACATTTATGGACCGATCACTGGATGATTGTCATGAACAGTCAGATTTAAACATGGTGTACATTACTAATATACGAGTCAAAATGTTCAGTTCAGTTGTTTTGTCCATGACCTAGCGGAAACCTTTGAGATATTGAGTGGAGTTCACATCACATTGCGATATTTGTGTCAACGCGCCCTACTTCCATTCCATTCCGGTTTTGTAGGAAAAAATTGGAACACAGCCCTCAAACTGTTTTAATTATAATTTTGGAGTCAAATATAAAAAATGTCTGAGACAGAGTTTCACTACGTCTATATTTTTTTATAGAGGACTTTAATACTATCAATATAGAAGAAAATTATCTCAAGGATATAAAAAAGTGCATTGCCTAAGTATTAGCGGCCTATGCTTTCCATTTCAATCAAATCTGATTACTTGATAGGTGAGGTAAATTCGTTAACTTAATAATAGTCCATTTAATTTTACTTGGATGTATTATTTTGGTTTTAAAAAGTTGGGACAACGTCACTTACATTCCCAAATCTCTTGATCCCAAAGTAAGTAAATGATAAATTTATAGATAACACTAGTTATGTGGAAATCAGAAGGAACCACAAACATAGACACACACACCGCCCAGGAATCAAATCATGTACCTCGAAGCGGGCGACACCTTAAAAAAAGATGTGTACGCCAGCCACTTCTTATAGTAATTTACACTATGTGTTTGTTATACGATAAAACCAACATAATTATTAAGATTTAATCATGAATTCATTAATTTATAAACAAACTTTGAAGTGCAAATTGAGAACCAAAATGTCGACTTTATTTTAAAACATTCGCTCGAGTGGAAGTGAAAACGTGTGAAATGTTACTGTTGAATATTAATGTTATTAAAATAACCAGTTTTCAGCCGATATGCAGTTCATTCGTTCAGTGGATTTTTTTCAATTAGTAATGTGTACCTATGTTACATATTTCTGAACAAAAATTTATTTTTAATTAAATATTAATTGTTTTTTTTAGCTGTTGCATAAGACTACGTACGTATATACTATTCCTCTTTTTTTATAATTAAACGTAAGTAGTAGTCTGTCCAGCTTATCATCTACCTCCATGCTGAATACCTATATTCCAGATCTACTCATTGAACGGGTAACATACATTTAAACTACCACATTTATATTTGGGTAACCACTACACCAATGGGGGCTATCGCTAGTGAATTTGCCACTAGAGGCGCTAGTGTCGCGTGAGGTCCAATATCATTCACTATGTACTGGTTTTAGCGGAATTTGTTGCATAAATTATAATTTCTTTAATTTACCTGCTGGAAAGTGATCTCCTTCGAAAAATATCGCAAATATGGATTATTTGGCGATTAATGTGAACGCTTTAAAAGCGGAATTAAGAAAAAGCGCAAAAATAGGCGGCCTCAAGAGCAACATTTCAGAAGTTAGTTTGCTGATATCAAGATAGTTATTTATAAACAATATAACCTTAATTAGATTCAAGATATAACACTTTGTTTCGGCGCCAATCGCCTTTGACAGCTATAACTCCGGACCTCAGTCTACAGTGGCGCCAACTGGTGAGCAAAGAAACGGTAGTCCCCATTGGGTCGCCACAGAGGGCAATGAGCAAGGCTAATGCTCATTTCATTTCTTTGTTGTCTGCTTAAATAGTACATATTTGCTTATTAGATAATTAGTAAATACTTCACAAAAAATAAGTCTTTCTGTAGTAACAATAAGTAGCCTTAAACTAGGTCGGTATATCATTTAAATATGGGGAAACATTTTAACAACCCTTTGAGTTCTGAAACAATGTAACTTCATTTCCATATTAAAGGCCCATGTGTTGATTATGTTACGGACTTAGTATGGTGAGTAACTTGTTACAGGAGTAAGCGGAACAAATTTGAAATAATTCAAAGCCGTACTACGGAATATGATGATTATATTCTGTAGTGTCTATCTCAGTCACGTAGGTTAAAACATTGCCTAGGGCAATAGAGACAAATGGAATCGTATTTACAGCCATTTTGTAGCGGAGTCAGACCTCAGACCCGCCTAGTGCAATTTTCTATAATAGCACCACTCCTTTTTGTTCTATCAGGCTCTTAAGACTAAACGAATATTGCGGGAAGGATATGACAGGGTCGTCTTTTCTTCACCGTTGGCCAAAATGCGATCGTAAACCCGCGCAAGAGTAGAAATTATTGCAAAATCCTTCTGTTGCCTATCATGGATAGTATAATATACATATAACGATATCGAATCATGATAAATTTAACAAATATAAGTCTTTGCTTCTTGAGTTACTGTTCTAACTGAGCTTACACCAATAATTTTTTGTAGTCGAATTCTTTCAAAGCTATTGAAGCTACGTTGTCTTTTTATTTTACTATCAGATTAGATTTTATGTAATATGTTTCAGTTTACGTTGATTAGATTTACTAATTTGCTGTGATAGTGAGTTGTGACAGCTTAAAATGCAATAGCATAACCATTTTACGGAAAATAACAAAAATTTGCCGAGTGATGAACGTTAAATATAACAATCAAAATCATTTAGAATACAATTGTATGAAAATTACGCTTTGTTATCTTTGTATAAAGAGGAGTACTTACTTTGTCTGGGCAAGATACCCGATCTGTTCGTGCTAGGCATTTGTTTTAAACTTGAAAAATTATGAAAAGACATAATTTTTCAAGTGTATATACTGATATTATAATTGCAATTTAATTGCTAAAATACCTATCAAATAAAGTATAAAAAAAACATGTAAAAATACATTTGTTGTACAAACAGTTGGGAAGACAAAGTACAACAGTCATGACAATGTAAAATAGTTAATATTCATACTTATTACTAACAAACAACCTAAGATGTAAGTTGCAAAGACAAGTCACGTCATTGGCTTGGAAAATTCGATAAACATCTGACAAAAGGAAGAAGTTAGTTTTCACATTAACAATTAAATACATAGGTTTACATATAATAACTTGCAGCCCCCAAACTATGTAGACCTGTATTTTAGAGACTTTACAATTGTTAGTTTTGTATCATACAAATGCAGAATTTAAATTTATAATTCACCCCTATTCGGGTAAGAATGTAAAACTATCACACAAACTATTTAAGGTAACTACTTCGCACTTTAACGTCCTACTCATCCACTGCAAACTGAGTCATGCATCTTGTAAAGTTAAAAAGATGAAAAAATAAAGTCGTTTCTACCGCTAGTAAATGAGAGTCTTCCGAAAACAATACCCGCTCCGTCTTTCACCGCGCCTTTGAACGCGCTCAAAGCCCGAACTGGGGCCGGGTTTTTCGCATATTGTCCGCAACGCGGATAGAACGTGCATTTCATGGGGACTGCATACGTTACGACTTTTTTTTTAATGTGACGATTTCTTGGATAATGCAAGATTCCAAAAGTGATTGGAACTTCTGGATTATACCTTTGTTAACTAAATTTCCTATAATCATCCCACCGACGAAGACAACCGTGGTTGAGTGGCGTAAACACCGGTTTTCAAAGTGTCGCTGCTTCGAGGTCCTGGGTTCGATTACCGATTCGAGAAAAACTCTCGTGTTTTGAAAATCAGAAACAACGAAGGTATCACACATACCTTCGTTGTTTCTGATTTCCAAAACACGAGTGCTTTAAATAGTAATTCAAATTGGGATAAGGCAATGTATGTGATGTTGTCCACTTTTTTTTTATCATTCCACCGCAAAGGCTTCCATCATTGAATTTAGGCTACAACAGCAATGATGGATTTAGGCGCTATTACCACGCTTGTCAAATCTCAATCTGAGCAATGATCTAAAATTCAAAACTCGTGTTGCCTGACGCGGGATCGGCCGATTATAACTACATAAACAAATAAAATAAAAATGTTTCAGAAGTGTCTGTTAGGGAAAAGTGCTGATGCAAATTGAAAATAAAATTCCTCAAATGAAATTCCAAGTCGCAAGACAGTTGACATTTTTATTCAAGGGATGGTATTTTTCAAAATATAACTTTTGGATGTTTGAGGTAAGTGTACATTAACCAAATGAATAGATGAAATATTAATAAATTGGTCGACATAAAACGAAAGTGTTCGTAGCCCAATGGTAGCAGTCGCCCGGTAAGGGAAGAATCCTAAAGTTCCATCTAGCGCACTCAAAAATTATTTCACACAATTTTACTTAATTTTATATATTTTCCTCACCATTTAATCTTTTCCTTGATTTTTATTACAAACATTAGACCCACGAACATCACTTTATTTTAATCTCATAAGTATAAATAAAAATTGTTATTGAGTATTCACAAAACCGAAATGAAAAAAGTGTGTAAGTTTTAAAGTTGAAAGATGTAAATGTGAACTTAAAATCGGTGCATGTAAAATTTTAACCCAGTTTCAAATTACGAGTTTCATTCCCAACGTGCTGGTTGCTTTACGAATGCAAATGAATCTAAGCAATGATTTGTATGTATCCGTCATTGTTTTAAAAGGCCTATTACAAAAATGTTGCAGTTCTAGGGCTAGTGATGAACACACATATAAAAGAGAATGAACGTTGAAAACCGCTATGAAAATATAAAATAAACTACAAACATAAGTAAACAAATATCATTTAATACGTAATGCTTAATTTTACGTGAAAAATTATACTTATTTTAACTTGTGTAAAAATTGCTAATATAGCTATGTGTTTAGCTGTTGCCGTGTTTAATTTCATCGTCACTTATGTAAACTCAAAAACTAAATACAAAATCAGTGACAGAAATATGTTCTCACCAAATGATCGCCCATATGAATTAGAAGCAAAATCATTTATCACAAAGTTTTTCTATTGTAGAAGCTTATATCCAGTGGTGGGCTGAAGTGGGCTTCTTTTGTTTATTTTCGAGTCAACAACTGCGAGTAGTATATTGACTATAACCAGTACTAAGCGGCTTCTTGAGCAACGTCAGTCAATTCAGATCGTCTCTCGTGCAAGGGACACAGAGGATATACCAGCAAATTGTAAAAAAAAAGTAAAGTAACAGCCTATAATCATCATACTGCAGGGCAATGGCCTCCATCATTGAATTCAAGTTACCACAGCAATGATGGGTACTGGCATAATAACCACGCTTGCCAAATGCGGGTTGGTGATCACAAACCCGAGCAACGTTCGAAAATTCGAATCTTTTTGTTGTCCGACCCGGGGATTGAACCTGGGACCCCCAGATCATGGCCCGGTATTTACACTACTAGACCAACACCCCGTTGGTCTAGTGGTTTAAATTGAACTTGCTTTAATCTACGCCTTAGTCCGATGCGATTTGAGTTGCATCTTTCATCCCTCCATTTAACGATCTTATCCCTAAAACGCCCAATCTCTGAGTGAAATTTATTTAACCATAGTTGTTCATTATGCATAAACAGTAAGTATTACTCAGAAAGTGAGCAGATCCTTGCATCACAAGGTTGCGTTTTTAGGGGTCTGGTAGCCTGTGAAAGCTCTTGCAGCTTTTCAGATGTACCCTTGGTAGTGTGGAGCCATGGAGAGGTGATATAAACATTTAATAATACAAAATCATAGCTTCAAAGCTCTTTCACTAAGAGGTTACGTCAGCACGCTTTGAATCAATATATAATACAAAGTTTAAAAGGAAGGTAAATCATTTTAAATCAAGTCAATAGAAAAGCTTTCGCAACTTTCGCAAACTCGAGTGCCGACGCGAGAAAGCCTACCATGATTCTACATAAAACACCAATTCAAACAAGTTGGGTTGCCGACCAAATCGAGTGTGAGCACGTACGCAATGATTTAGTCAGAGAAAAGTGTCTGCCGGTGAAATGTGGCCAAACTTCAGGGCACGCTGAGAATACTAACGCCCATGTAGATGTTGTTTTTGATATTTACACTGCTAACTTTTTTCTGTCCACAAACAAATTATATGAACCGGCACAGACTTCTGTGCCTTACATGAAAAGAAAAAAACACCACATCCACATGCAGCATTATAGTACTACTAAACTAAGTAAGATATAATATTATAATAATAAACTTGGATTTTAAAAGTAAATTAAAAGAAGTTGTTAATAATTTCTAGTCTAGGTAGCTGCACTACACTACCTGCAATAACGGGAAAAAACCCTTACCTTCGTAGCAGATAATATCTCCTTAAATTTATCTGTGAGGTGTTTAAACGCGTCGAGTTTTTTGTCTTTCTTGCATGTACTAGACGTGCTTGCTCACTCTGTGCTGGTGTAAGAAGTATTTTGTAGGTATCTTAGCCGAGTAGAAAATATAAACAAATATAAATTTAATAGAATACTTTTTATTTCACACCGTAACAAAAATAATCATTCGATGCTTACAAGCGATTTCAAATTTGGGTGGTCCTGTCAAAAAGCTTTTATCTTTTATCTTTTTTTAATTTGTATATTGTCTAATATACAAATTACAAATATTATATCAGATCCAGATCAAGATAATGCATCTGATGTTGTCCACATTTTACATTCATTACATAATACATAATATACATTAATATCTTTCATAAAATTAGGTTTAAACGCGATTTACATACAAAATCATAATAACTGAATGTTTAAGCTAATCATTATACAGACATACGAATTAAAACAGACAAACAGTCATGGCAAAACTATAACGGCTCCCTATTACTACGGGCGCCCTAGAAGCTAATATCTCCGACCGCGTATCTATTCTATTTTGGCTATGAATGCGATTCGGTCGCACGCGCGTTGGACCTAAGTCACCTAAATCATATACCTGCGAAGTTTTTCTGTTACCCCAAAGGGCTATAGTGAACGTGCCGAAGGTACGTACTGTCTTATTACCAACAGTAGTTTGTAGAACGTTGCGTGATTGATACACAGAAATCCCTTGGCATCAGTTTTCTGGATATAACATGAAAAACACTGGACGGTTTTATTCAAAGCAATAAACGTGTTTGAGTTATGGTGTTAATGTTTCATGATTTGCATTCTCTTATCATTTATTTGATGATGTTAATGGTTGAGAGGCACAGACATCGGTTATCATGGTTCGATTACGGGAAAGTACTTTTCATGATTATCACGGGACTGAGTGCTTGTGGTACATACATTTAGTATTTCAAATTCTGTAAAATAAATGCTTTATATTTGCTGGAATCAGAAAAATATAACTGATTTGTTTGTTGAAATGAAAAATATGTTAACGGATTTAGTACGCGTACACCTTAATATGCTTGTGACCATGAACGCTGTAAAGTGCTCGAAACGTCGCATCGGGTTAAATCAAAAATAAAGGCGTACAAAATCCGTAAACATAATTTTCATTTCAATGTATAGTGTTCGCGTAAACTCAAGAAAACAGTATGATTTGTTGATATCATTATTTTTATTATCATTTAAACACAAAAGTCTACTTACTTACTCCGTTGGCTCAGCGACCCGAAGTGGATCTTGGCCTCCGATACGAGATGGCGCTATCGCGCCCTGTCTTGAGCGATCTCCTCCCAGTTTTCTGCATTCAGAGCACGTAGGTCCTTGGCCATTTCATCCTTCCACTGGTATCGCGGTCGGCCAACCGGTCGACGACCTACAGGCTGCCTAATGTACGCCTTCCTTACCGCCCTGTCATCCGGCATTCTTTATAGATGCCCAAGCCAACGGAGTCTTGCTGCCTTTATCTCCCCAATGATGTTCGGCTCAGACACTAGATCCTCCAGTTCTTGGTTCTTACGGATCCTCCAGTTACCATCCTCCCTCTGTGTCGGTCTCAAGATCTTACGAAAAATCTTCCTCTCGGCAACGAGAAGCTTGTTATCCGTACATTAAGATAGGTCTTATGACGGTTTTATAGACGCATCACCTTGGACACCAACACCTTATACAGAGCCGCCGCGCATCTTAGGGTATTCTGAATGCGAAATTCAATCTCCTGTTCTCTGCTATTGGAATCATTTATCAGGCAGCCTAGGTATTTGAATTTCTCTACTCCTTTATACGTAACCCCTTCTACGACCAGGTTTTCTCTAGGCGCCAAGATATTCCTGTATCTCCGCATGTGTAGGAACTCAGTCTTCTCCCTGCTGATTTTCAGACCAATTCTTGAGCCTTCCTCGCCAAATACCTTCGCCTTATCGGAGACGGTAAATCTGTTTTCTCCTAATATGGCTAAGTCATCTGCATATCCGACTATTTTATGCTGGCCATTCAACTTCACTCCACCGTCTAGTACTTGTACTTTCCTGATGACGTATTCTAGAGCTAAATTGAACAGCATAGAGTATAACGCATCTCCCTGCTTGAGACCAGTAATGACATCAAATTCATCCGTCAGCTCAATACGGCTTGTCTGTCAATACTATCATAAGCCTTGGCGAAGTCTACAAAAAGGCAGTGTATTCCTTGCGCAAATTCCCATTTCTTCTCCATGAGTTGTTTGAGGAGAAAGATCTGGTCCACTGTGCTGCGGTTACGCCGAAACCCACACTGGTAATCTCCAAGAATCTCTTCGGCATACTTTTCCAACCGACCCAGTAGGACATATGAGAAAACTTTGTAAGCCGTGGGAAGGAGTGCTATTTCTCTGTAATTCGAGCACTACTTCTTACAGCGGGGACACAAGAAGGGGTCTTGTGTATCGGTCAAATGACCCCTACGTTCCACTCAGATGGTTGCCGTTCCTGTAAAAAAAAAGTATATAAGTAAGTTTATCGGTTGTCTAGTACCCCATACGACAGGGTACTTAATAGTACCTTAATTTGGGACTAGATGGCTCAGTGTGGCCCAGTGAGGCATGTCTTAAATATTTATTTATTTTATTTATCTTCGAGTAATTGGACATTAGGCTGATAACCTTTTCGGACCGTCTGGACTTCCTTGTAGAATTTACGGGTATCACCTGTTCCGATTAGGGTTTCCATACTCCTTACAGTGTCCTCCAGATGTCTACGTTTAGCCTGTCTAATCACCCTGCGGTAGTTATACCTAGCCTCCTGGTGCTTTTCTTTCCAAATGTCATCTTGCTCCGCCAGGGTTTATTATTTTTTCTTCTTATCGTGTCAGAGTTTTTAAGCCGCATATTGCAGGCCTCTGAGGTGACCTGATTTAAGGACTAAACTTTGCGACAGAAACCAGGAGCAATGGCTTCACCAACCTTCCGAAGCACGACTTTCTTAACCTAACTCTTTCAGACCCAAGCTAAATTAAAAAAGGTCGTATACTTACTTGACCCGACCGCAAACTAAGACTGGAACTTTTGTGTAGTCGGCAGAATACCGGAACCTCTATGCCAACCCGGTTGTCGCTGACTTAAGCGAAAGGGTTAAAAATTAGGCATCAGTTAAACGTTTGCAATTTTCCTAACGTTTAAGTCTGCTTATCTTAACTCCGCTAAATTGCTAAAGCTGTGGGCACACCGCTGATTTTTTTGTTTTATATTTTATTTTATATAAACTTATTATTAACAGAACGGAAGTTATTTCGTAATCATGACGCTTGAAACTGTGCCGAAATATCTGAAACTTATATAAAATAAGGTACCGTGTGACAATAATAATACTTTAGCAAAAGTAAAGTTGGAATTGATAAATTAACACATTACCATTGCGTTGCAGCAAAATCCCTCTTTAGCCTACTCAAAAATTGTGTAGTCCTAGCCTAAATATTATGTAGCGAGGCGACTTGTACATTTGTGGCAATTGTGGAGATAACAGTGGCTGCTGCTTGCCTTTAACTGTTTATCAGTAATTTATATTTTATAATAAATGTTGTTCCTTCCGTCGTTACAAAAGAAAAAGGAAAAAAAATAAACATTGCAAGTCTCGATCAAAACTCTGTTTATTCAGAATAGAGTTTTTTATTTATTTTTACACTTAAAGTGATAAAAAGCTCATCAAGTAAATAAATCTGGTCCGTTTTGGAGTCCCTGCAGCGTTGCCAAGTAGATTGGCGGTACGTGCAAGTGATGAGATGTCTCTACGAAGCCGCCACCATGTCCATCCAAGTACAGAATCAGAAAACAAAACCTATACCGTTGCATCGAGGAGTGAGACAAGGGGACGTCATTTCCCCGAAATTGTTCACAAATGCAATGGAGGATATGTTCAAGACGCTGCAATGAAAAGGACGAGGCATCAACATCAATGGCGAATACATCTCTCACTTGCGATTTGCAGACGATATCGTCATTATGGCAAAAACGCTGCAGGACCTACAACAGATGCTGAATGACCAGCTGACTCTTCTGTGCGCATCGGCTTGCGGAGAATCTAGATAAAACCAAAGTACATATACTACCGCAACCGATTGCGATGCACGGTACCTTCCTCGAAGTTGTTCAGAAATACGTGTACCTCGGGCAGACATTGCAGTTATGTAGAAACAACTTTGAGGAGGAGGTAAACAGAAGAATTCAGTCGGGTTGGGCAGCATTTGGGAAACTACGTCGAGTCTTCTCATCGTCGATCCCACAATGCCTCAAGACAAAAGTTTTCAATCAGTGCATCCTACCCGTCATGACATACGGAGTCGAAACGTGGCCACTGACGGTACGGCTAGTCTACAAGTTCAAAGTCGCTCACCGGGCTATGGAAAGAGCTATGCTCGGAGTTTCTCTTAGGGATAAAATCAGAAATGAGGTGATCCGGCAGAGAACTTAAGTTACTGACATAGCCCACCGGATTAGCAAGCTGAAGTGGCAGTGAGCTGGCCATATTAGCCGCAGAACCGACAACCGCTGGGGTAAACGAGTTCTTGAGTGGAGACCGCGTCTCGGCAAACGTAGTGTAGGACGCCCTCAGGCCAGGTGGAGTGATGATTTGCGTAAGGTGGCTGGCAGGAGCTGGATGCGAGAAGCCTAGGATCGCCCTAAGTGGGGAGCAATTGGAGAGGCCTATCTCTAGTGGACTATGATAGGCTGATGATGATGATGATGATGATGATGAAGTAAACAAATTGGCTGTATCAATTATAAACGTATTGTAAACAAGAAGACTCTACTGTTCGTTTTCTTCAAGAGTACCTCACTCCTTTAGTCGCCTATAATGATGCCATCAATTACAGGTTGTGGCTATGGCTATCCAAGTCTAGGCACAATAATCAAACTATCTCGAATTGCGTGTATCAAACAAAAGCAAACAAATGAATATCAAATAATACAACGGTGAACCTATTGTGAAAGTTAAACTATTAGATAAAGCCGAACCTCAATCCAAAATAATGGAATTGATAACAGTGGTAAAGTCAGCGAAATGCATTTCTTGCGACGACGGGATTAATCATAGGCGACTACTACAGCTAAGTGCTGCCCCCAATTGATTTAATTTTATTTCTTATAAGCAAAATCAATTCTCGAAATACTAGAAAAACATTTTTTTTTTGCAAATTACCTCTAGTATTTATTGAATCACAGTAAAGTTTTCATTTAGTTGTTTATAAAGTCGAATTTGTCGCTAACGCCAAAAGCGGCCGCTTGTATAGCAATAATGTACAATACAAATGAATGCCAGAATGGAAAGCACCAGTGCACAGTGATTCAATAAATACTAGATTTAATTTGTTAAAATAATACTGTTCTATCTCCTTAACGAAATATCGAACGGAGTATAGTTCTTTTGACAGTTAAATAGAAATAAAAGAAAAGCTACAATTGCACTGGATATCTGACCAGCGACAAAATAGAATGAATGTTTTACGGCCATTAAATAAGTCTTGAAAATCTAAGTGTACATTTGACTTGAACTATAAAGAAAAAGTTATTATATGTAGGATTCTAAATTAAATTTTCGAATTGTTCAAGATAAATATGATCATGATGATTTGTGTACGTAATCCAAATTTTTCCTAATAAAGGAATCGTCAAAAAAACTGTTTGGGAACAAATATCAATTAAAACTATAGCATTAATAAAAATACTTGCTGTTTGCCGCGACTTCGTAAGCATGGAATGTTGAATTTAAAAGTATTTCACGGGAACTGTATATTATTCCCGAATAAAATAGAAGTAGGCTATCTACTTCCGCGAATTGTAAACGGACCCGTTGGGTCGTTCTGGCGTAATTTAATAATAAACATCCATCCAAAGTTACGCATTTAGAATATTTTAAGTATAAATTATTAATATTAGTAATTTTAAGACAGCAATAAAAGATATGATATGTAAATATAATATATGTGACTGACTATACATGTCACTAAAGATGCGTGCTAACGATAAGTCGAGAGATTGCCAATCCGTTTAGATGCGGCCTTAGGGGATATCGTGCTAGAATATTATATGTATCATTATCTATACTAATATTATAAAGCTAAATAGTTTGTTTGTTTATTTGTTTGAACGCGCTAATCTCCGGAAGTACTGGTTCGATTTGAAAAATTATTTTTGTGTGGAATAGTCCATTTATTGAGGAAGGCTTGAGGCTATTTAACATAACGCTGGGACCAATAGGAGCGAAGCATTAGTAAAAAATGTTGCAAAAATAATCGCATTTTTAATAACAGAAATTGACGCGGACGAAGTCGCGGGCAACAGCTAGTCTTTAAAATTTGATCTTGGCCATTATCAAGCCAGCTAAGTTATTAGTTTATTATTCAGGACATTGTAAAAGAGATAACGTAGTGCAACATAAGGAGAACAAAATTAACATACAAGATTATATTCGTACATAAAAGCACTTTTTTTACTCCTGTTTGTAGATCCAGATATCGTAAAAATAGTTTTATTATAAGAAGTACAAATCAATATAACGCAACCTACAGTCACATAGACATTTTTAACGAGAGTATGGTGAGATATCGCCGTTTTTTAAAATCCACTTAAATTTAAGCCCTCTTTTGTAGTCAATATTGTCTTGTTAGCATAGCTGGCTTTTCCCCCGGCATACGTGTCTCTTTTAATAAAATTTTTGTAATAACTAGCATTGGAAACTTTAAATGCTTATGTAAAAACTATGTATCGTTAGCTTTATGTAATATTATAACGTTGTTTGTTTCCTTAATAAAGATAAAATAAAATAAAAATACATTTAAAATACTTCACATATGTATTACCTACATACACATTAATTAATGAAATA
The DNA here is from genome assembly GCA_949315895.1 of Anania crocealis. Lineage (NCBI taxonomy): Eukaryota > Metazoa > Arthropoda > Insecta > Lepidoptera > Crambidae > Anania > Anania crocealis. Next base: position 10,349,834 of record OX438856.1, read on the forward strand.
GAACTTCTTTATTTACGCAAACCTGTACCGAGTCAACATCAGCGGGACAGAAACGGTGAGTTAAGGAAGTGATTCGGATTAAATATTTCCAACAGGAGTAAACAGTTCTACAGACGCACAGAATGAATATTAAAATATTGTTAGTAAAACTTTGAAGAATGGGAAGGAAAAGAGAGTAGTAGTTACGAGACAACCGCAAATTTTTTGGGGCATCGGTAATGTTATTCTTTAATATTAATTTAAAAGTCCAAAAACCTGTCTAGAAGAATAGATATGCTAAAAGAAAATGGACAACATCGTCTCGTTTCCACCACTGGCCATATTGCATTCAGCATCGTGCACACTAAGAGTTGAATTCACGGAAAAATCCAATTTTTTGCGAAACCAACGTCAAACGTCTTGACTAATATTTGGGGCTGATGATGATGATAATATGAATTAGGACAGAATGTTTTAGTCAAAGCGTTTTTTTTTTGGTCTTTATTTAAAAAATATTTTGATGATTAATATCTACTTAATTTCTATGCTAACTAATGAATAGACAGACAGACGGTCATGTTGAGAGCATAAGGGTTCCTCGTGACTGTGGAACCCTTAAAAAGTTACACAGCAAATATGTGCAGCCTACTTGGGATACGATAGTTAAGTATCTTTTTTTTATCAATACCTCTTTATACCTGGCGCACCGAATTGCTCGGCCATTTTAATTTAATGCATATTTAAACATCATCATCATCATCATCATCATCATCACTTCAGTCAAACAGATCGTCTAGCAGATGAAAATTGCTAGACATAAAAGTGAACTCAAAATTGAATCCAGATAGAAAAATTCTAGAAAGAGTGAATGCAAAGACAAAACGTTATTTCATTCCAGCTTAGATTCTGGAACTGACTCCGAAATCGTCATAGTTTAAATAGAAGACGAAACTAATTCCGGGCGTACTGTGGAACTCCGAACTGTTGGGTTTTGGTCCAAGTCAAGAAACTGATGCGGAAGTTAAAGACTTTTTAATATAAAAATTCAATCAAATTTACTAACAAGAAAACTTTTCAAACAAAAATCGGTGGCGGACCTTTATTTATTGGCACAAGTTATATTTTTTTATTTTCTGAAGCCTATTAGAGTAGGAATTTTTCGACAAACCTGAAGAAGTTTAAACGTAAACAATAATAATTATGTATGCGTTTTAAAAAAAAGTACAATAAATGAAGTCAAAAATGTATTCGACATGTCATGTCGAATTGTAAAATTATTTTTTTCGTCGGTTAAAAAAAAGTATAAACTATAAAATTAATAGTACTTTACTTACTTTATTTGATATTTTAGCAATTTAATTGCAATTAAACTTGAAAAATTATGTCTCAGGCGGGACATAATTTTTCAAGTTTATATACTGATATTATAATCCTTTACTTTTTAATCGATTTATATATATTCTTTATTGCGCACAAAAAAACATAAAGGTTGTTACAGTAAAAACAGTTTACAAAGGTGAGCTTATCTCTTTAAGAGATCTCTTCCAGCCAACCTAACTGGTGTGAAGGAAATGCATTTAAACGGGCACAGATGATATTATAATGATTCTCGGAATTTTTGTATTTAGCCCAGATTCAAAATTGTTTTCATGCTTTTCGTTGTTTTTTTTTTGTGTTAATATATTTATGTAAGTTAACTTTTTGAAGTGGTGTTGATACTTTACCGGTATCACCTACATTTTATTCGAAATGATTTTGATTTAGCACTTTGTTATCATTAAAACTTGTAATTTAAGTCAATGGTGGCTGTCACATAAAATTACTCCTTAATGTCAAATTTTCGAAATGAATCAGTATCGCGTCCAGGAAATTCGTTTAACTTTAAAAATATAGCTAAGTCGTATGCTTTATATTTAAAATTTGACCCAACGATATATTTATTTACCTGATATAGATCTACATTAGTTTTTTCTAAAATAATTGGACCAAACAATAAACAGACGACGAAATTCAGCAAACTCCTAAGAAAACAAAGTTCGGAATCAGTTTATCTAGTAGCTTTTAAAACTCCAATATAACGACTGAAAATTCCCCTAAGAAGATATTTTGTAATTTGGTGTTGTTTCAATCAAATTCGATTTGAAAATTGTTAATTTTAAATTAATCTACTTTCGGTGGCAATGTTTGCAAAATCGCCTTTAGGTGCCTGCTATACCTCTTTGGTTGTTTGTTTCAGGAAGTAAACTTTCTCATTTCGTTTCTATTGTACAGCTAAAGGTGTGATTTGTTTCTTAGGACGCCTATTATAAAATTTCTATTGTTAAATAGTTTTTCCCGTGACTTTGAAATGTTCGAAACGTCGGGTTATATCAAAATATTTTTTAAACACACAGAGAAAGACAAACTTCTTAGCGTTCCATGGATTCACTGTGCGGCTGCCAGGTCCATCGTGTAGCAGAAAGACGTCGTGTGGGTGTAGGTTTCTTTCCTTTCTAATGTACATCAACGCTTCTACTCATGTTTATCTTCCTGCCCAGCCAAATATGGTATGAACCGGCTTATACAGCTTTATATACTCGTTCTAGTATAGAACTTACTGCAGCTCTGGAGAAACCAAGGTCTTTCAGCTGGTTATAGAGAGATTTTTCTGGTTTTACCTCTCGCTCCTACTTCAACAGCATTTATAGTAACTAAATAACCTTTTTTTGTTCATTCATTTAGGAGATCATATTATTTTTTTTGTTTCATCGCGTGGTCTTTAGGTAGTTATGTTAGTTTTCCACGGCACGGTAAGATCTACAAGTACTCTCCATTTTGTAGCTTTAGAAAAAAGAAAAATGTCCGGTCTGGGTGATGAAACACCCACATCCTCTGGGATTTATAGTGCTTTTCATACGTGTCAATTAAAATAGTCCAGTCCGGTCCAACCAGGATTGAGTAAGGCTTGTTCTAGGAATTTGTAGTGGAGCCTTCTTTAATAAAGTCAATTTGTCTTTTGTTTGTGGTATATCCTTTTTGGGCCCTAGCTACTGAAAGGCTTATGGGTATGATTTGAAGTACTCTGTCATGGCCATGTGAGTAGTGTACCCTATTCAAGAGCATCTTTTGCTTCCAACCAATAAGTGTTTAGCTGTACATATCGCCTCTCCACAAGTATAGCAACATTTTTCAGAGGCTTAACCCCACCTTACTAAGTTACTCTGGTCAGGGAGGGTCATTTGGAAGGCATTAAAATATAATTTTAATAAGACAGGAAACCAATCATAGAGCAAGGTGCGCTACTTTTAGCTAAGGGGATACAAAACTCGCCAACAGATAACCACTCCTTTTGCGTTACTAAATTCATTGCGTGCGCTTTGTAACTGTTGTTTTCGTCTTGTTCTAGAAAGTTTTTTTATTTTGTCTCGGTATCTTCCTTCTCGTACCCCACCCGGCTCTATTCACTTGTGCACCTGCCATAAATAGTTTGTGGAATTGAAATCTAAATACGGATTAAATCTGTAATTATATCTTTAATTAAAATAACCTGCGTCGTTAAATATGGCAACATTCTATTTCCTCCTTCGAGGAAAAATTCTGAGCTGGGACGACAAAGCGGGATTACTTAGAATTGAGATATTTGTTGTTACATAAATGTCATATATTTCTGCAAATAAAAAATATTCAGAATATCAATGTTTTTTGCTAGTTCACAAGATATCGTGATAGCTACTAATTGCTGATTACTAAACAAATGGGTCACATAGATCATTATCTTTTTTTATTTGTTTTTTTTTACAACTCAGGTTTACGTATAGATTTTTTTTTTTTTTTTGCACACGGACGACCAATCGTTTCCTATTGAAACGATCGCTCGAACGGCAACCCTCCCACGGGGGAAGGAGGTGGTGAATCCTCATGGATACCTCACAGCCGGCTGTGAGGTTATGTGAGACTCCTACTCACTAAACACCACCTATAATCGCTATCACCAAATGGTGTTATAGCATATCTGAGCGACCACACCCCCTGGAGGGGGTGTGGTGCAGGGCGTCACTCACCTAGGCGAAGTGCGCACTGAAGAGGGCTGGCATTCAGAAGGAATGATCAGCCGTAAGTGAGTTTAAAGATAGACCTGTGTCCAGAGTGGACGTGGGCCGAAATGAAAATAAGTTTAACTTGAATTCGACTGACTCCCAGAAGGGGTGACTGCCGATTGAGAGGACTGGGGTTGACCTGAAGGGTCCTGTGGAATTGAGTGGGGTTGACCTGAAGGGTCCTGAGAGAGGATCGCTTCTGCGGCTTCCTGAGCCTCCAATAGGCAGTTCAGGTTGGCCGTGAGCTCATCGGGCGGGTCATTTAGGACTGATTTGGGTTTGCGGGATAGTGAAGGATCAGAGGAGGTGGGTGGGACATAGTCCGCCGCGGATTTGATCAGAGGATTGGAATGGTTCTTTGCGGATTCGAAGAATCGCTCGGAGACCTTCCGGAAGTGTTGTTGGAGTGTGGGAAGCTGAAAGTCCCTATGTAAATCCGCATTGCGGACATAGTAGGGGGCATTGGCCGCACGGCGGCAAAAGATGTTTTGCACTCTTTGAAGTTGTTCGAGTGTGTTTGGATTGGCATGAGTGAATACGACTGATGCGTATGACAGTACCGGTCGTATGCAAACCTTGTAAAGCGTGCGCTTGTTTAGTAGGGACATTTTACTATATCTACCTAGCATTGGGTTCAATCTTTTTAGATAGAATCGGGCGCTACGTGCCACATTTTGAACGTGAGGCACAAAACTGAGTCTCTGATCTAAAGTGACACCTAGGTATTTTACTGAGCTTTCCCAGGGGATGTCTTTGCCTAGTAGGGTCAGGGGGCGGTCTTTGGGAGGTAGTATGTGTTGTTTTGAATTAAAGTAAATCGCGGAAGACTTTTCCGGGTTAACTTCGATTCGCCACTTACAAAACCATTCTCCTAGCTTGTCTATTGAGGCTTGAAGCCTCGGGCGGATTCCACTAAGGGAGGATGCGCGTGCATATAAGGCCGTGTCGTCGGCAAAGAGGGATAATTCGACTTTTTTAGTCGGGATGGGGATGTCATTAGTATAGGCTATGTACAGTAATGGCGCCAGGACCGAGCCCTGCGGGACACCAGCTGTAATAGCCCTAGGAGAGGAGAGCGTATTTTCGTGCCTAAACCGAAAAGTACGATTTTGTAGGTAGGAGGCGATCAGCCGGACTAACCGAACTGACAGATTGAGTCTGTACAGTTTGACTATAAGTCCGGTGTGCCAGACCTTGTCGAAGGCTTTGGCAACATCAAAGAAGACTGCTACGGTCTTGTACTTGCGTGGCCAGAAACCGTTTAGGACAAACTCGACAATGCGATGTACTTGTTGGGGGCATGAGTGTTTAGCTCTGAAGCCAAATTGGTGGGGAATGATTAGATCCTCACCGTGGAGGTGCTCTTTCATACGAGCCAGAATACATTTTTCCAAAAGTTTGCCATGGCTTTAAGGAGGCTGATGGGGCGGTGGCTCGACGGTTGGTTTAGGGGTTTCCCTGGCTTTGGAATGCCTATTACAATAGCTTCTTTCCAGGAGTTCGGAAAGTAGCTCTGTTTGAAACAGGCATTAAAGATGAGGGAGAGGAAAGTCAGGACTTGTGTTGGGAAGTACTTCAGCGCCATGTTGGAGACGCCGTCGGCTCCAGGGGCTTTTTTGACTTTAAGCTCTCTGATGAAGGTTTTAATTTCATCAGTAGAGATCGAAATGGGGTCAGTGTCGGGAGATAGAGGGGCAGAGTTCAGAGTACTGAGCTCTTTCTCTATTTTCCGGATGTGGGCTGGGTCGCAGGGTTGGGTACTGACTGAGCATTGAGAAGCAATGCTGTCAGCAAAGCATTCCGCTTTTTCCTCGTCCTCGAAGGCTGTGGAGCCATCGGGGCGGATGAGTGGGGGAGTATATGTAATAGCGTCGGTACGAAGGGCTCTAGCCACTTTGTAGTACGCTTGGTGGGATGGGGTGATCTCGGCCATGAGGTCGTTGAACTGATTAGATCTCAGTTCCTTGAGTTGGGTTTGGATTTGGCGCTGAAGGCGATTGGCAGTGGCTCTATACTCGGGAGTGGGGTATTGGGCTGCCCTTCTAAGGGCTCGATTTTTATTCGTTATCAATTTCCTGAGGGACGCGGGAATGCCACTGCGAGGTTTCGCTGGGACAGACTTTACGTTCTCCTCAATTGATTTTTGAATAAGATTGGTGAGGGAGCTCACCGCACTGTCTATCTTTTCCTGACTATCAAGATAGTCGGGTTCGATAGCGTACGGCGAGTTTTCGGCATCCATTGCCGTCTTGAGTGACTTTTCAAAACCGTCCCAGTCGGTGATGGTTTTAGTAAGGGGCTGAGGTGGATCACGGTGTCCTAGGACGAGTGACACTGGCCTATGGTCTGAGCCAAGGTCGTGGAGGGTTTCGATCGATCTAAGGTCTAGGGATACGTCTTTAACTAGCGCAAAGTCTAGTACGTCAGGTTCGCAATCTAGTCGATCGGGGTAGTGTGTGGGCTCATAAGGTGAAATAACAGTTAAGTCAAGGGCTTCAGTGATTTCTAATAACCTATTGCCAGAGGTGTTGGTTTGGCGGCACGTCCAATCGGTGTGCTTTGAGTTGAAGTCACCAAAGAAGATAACTGACTCGCCTAGGGATAGGAGTGTTTGAAAGTCACTCAGGAGGGGAGTAGTGCCTGACGGTATGTAGACTGACACTATGATAATGGTGCGGTGACCGGTCATAGCCAGTCTACACACCGTGGCTTCCATGTTGGAGAGTGGAGGGGTTGGTATAGGTGAGCAATGCAAACTCCTCCTATAGTAAATGGCTGTACCGCCTCCATTCGGTTCTCTAGTACGGCTGGGAGTGGGGTCTGGTACCCTATCGTTACGTAGTAGGGTGTACGAGGGGATTGTGAATCCCTTCCGGAGACGTGGTTTGAGCCACGTTTCCTGGAGGAGAAGAAGGTCAACTCCCGTTTTGCTTACGAAGTCTCTTACTTCGGAAATATGTAAGCGTAGGGAACGGGTGTTAAAGCTAACAAGCGATAAGCCTTTTGGTTTGATACGACCGACACTGGGAGCCCCGGTGTTAATCATAGGGGAGGAAGAACCTAACATATTAAATTAACTAATCAGTTGCACTCGGCAACTATTTAGTCAATCAATATCCTAATTGCCTACCAGCCGAGTAGTTAACTGAGTACCTAATCGGTTGCCTAGCAGAGGGATGCCTGTTGGGACTTATAGATCCTTTGAATAGCCCTTAGGCTTTTCTGATGTTGATCTAAAGCGTTCATAATGTCAAAGGAGGAGCGGGCATTCCTGACTTTGATGGCAGCTACAGTGATATCGTCAAAGTCGATGTCAGCTGTAAGTTTGCCGAGAAAACCTATGTCGCCCTCACCAGAGGCGTTTATGGCCTGAGATGGCGAAGATGGTGGCGTTTGGGAGCGCTCGCGCAGGGCGGGGGCGGGGGTCGGGGTTGTGAGCGACTTAGCCCAGCTCCCTGCCGGTCTAGTGACCGGAGCTGTTGGCTTGCCAACCGCTTTCGGGAGGGCTGGGAAGTTGTGAGCGTCACTAGTAGGAGGGCCAGCCTGCGACCTCTTAATAGGTTGCTGATTGGCTCCTCCTTGCGTAAGGGACTGGGGTTTCGGGCGCGGGGCGCGTGCACACCCCCGCCAGTTGGCGGGATGGCCAGTAAGGCCATAATTGACGCACGCCGGCTCACCGGGGGAGTCGCGCGTGCGCTCACACTCCTTGGTGAAGTGAGAGCCAAGGCATTTAACACACCTTGGCGGGGCTGTGCAGTTCGCCGCCGCGTGCCCATAGAGTTGGCAGCGGTGGCATTGGGCGGGGACTCCGCGGCTTCGTGGGGGCTCAATTTGGATCTTGGACAGACCGCAGACAGTTATGTCTTTGAATCTGAACAGATCCCTAGCTCGGGGGCTGTTGGTCATTGCGACCAAGACAAGAGGGAATCGACGACCGCCATGGCCGAACATAGGGTGGACGGATTCGGCTGGGAAGCCTTGTTTAATGAGATCGGATTTGATCTCATCAGACTGGAGTTCAATGGGAACTCCGCGGAGGACCGCGCGTACTTTACGCTCTTCCGGAAGAGCGTATGTGTGGTACGCGTATTTATGCGTAGTGAGGAGGTCGATGAGTCTGCGGAAGTCAGAGATGGTTGGCACCTCTATCTTGATCGCAGACCCTGTGTTGGACGCTCGGGTGAATGCAATCTTTGACTCAAAGCAAAGTCGGGACACTTCGGTCCACTTTTCTTTAAGTCGAAGAAATACTGGGGGTGGTGGCTTGGGCTTGGTGGGTACGGGGTTAGACCGCGTGTGTGGACGGGGTTGGGAGTTTGAGTCAGGTGCGGAGGACACCGTAAGAACGGGCCCCGTTCCCTGCAGGGGGATGTTGATGGGGGCGGCTTGAGTAGCCGGGGATGGGACTGGGGATGGGGAGTCCGGGAAGTCAAGAACCGGCGAACGCCTGTTCTTGGCGCGCTTCCGGTTCTTCTTCTTCCTGCTGGTGACAGGCAGGAAGGGGTCCTCAGGAGCGGAAGACTCCTGGGAGGAAGTGGGGGAGGCGGACCTTTCAGACAAGGTCTGCTTGAGGGGGTGGGCAGGCGAGCGGGCACAGTCCATCTCTTCAGAGGAGTGAACTTCCGCGGGGGTGACATAGCCGGGTAAGGTTGGGATGGCTGAGGGGGAGACAAACCTCGAAAGGTTGTCTTGCATAAACTCCAGTAAGGCTGGAGTTTTAAGAAGGAGATTTACTAGTTCCGCTGGATCCATCGCGGAGAGGTTGAGGGGATGGCAAAAGGGAGATCAAAGAGACACCCCCCGCCAGAGGCAGGGGGGAGAGGGGGGGCGGTGAGTGAGCAGGTATCCCTAATGGATAGCCGCTCTTCCCTTCCCCTTGGGACTAGGCCCAAGTGCAATGGGTCCGGGACTTCGGTTTTTTCCAGGGCCTGGAGGCCCTAGAGAGCGAGCCGGGTGCGCTCAGTTGGCTTCGTTGCCACCGTAAGGTATCAACCAACTCAAACGCGATCGGTTATTTAAAGTAACACTGTTTTGATACAAACAGTGAAACTAAAAATAACAGATTAAGTGCACAACGATGCAAAACGTAGCAAGTGCGAGCGCTGGCGTATGGCCTTCGCCTATCACCGGTAGGAAAGGAAGGGGCGCACGGGCAGACGGACGTCTGCACCGTACGAAGTGGAAATGGAGAGTTTACGTATAGATACAATGTTAGTCAACTTTATTTTGTGTGGAAGAATCAATAAAGAACATTGACAAACCAATTTATTTACATGTTATTTTCTTATACTAGTATTAAACAACGCGTATTTAAAGCGATTATGACAATTTTGTCATAATCGCTTTAAATGTAGGGCAGGCACCATAAACCTTAACTTTTACTAGTGCTTGACTGCGACATAATGGTATGCCTACATCGCAGCTTGAAAACCAAAAATGCTTGCAGCATTTCCTACTGAGCAATTGTGGCTAATAAAAGAATAATGGGAACACCTTAACATCCTAGACAGCAGGACCTGGCAAGGAACGAGTCTAACAAGAATATCTGATATGTGTGTTTCCAAAATGGCAATAGTTAATACCTATCCACCATTAGATCACAAAGTCAATTACGTCGGGCTGGACGAGACACCCGTAGCCTAATTGGTTAAGAGCCTGGACGCTATGGAGGAATTTCCGGTCGAAAACCCGGATTTACCTATTTGCTTTGTAAAATTTTTTCATTCCACTTTCATGCATAATTTGCATTATCACCTAAATCAGGTAACCTAAGGGCAAAAAAAATTATACCAAAAAGGCTCGCATTAGTATATTTACAAGCTCGTTTACGCAAGAATAATTCTTTGATTAACAACTGCAATTGGCTCTTGAATAAATCGTTTCATTTAAAAAAGAAATATCTACACTTTGGTCAATAGAGGATTCATTAACGCTTTTAATTAAAATTCTTCGCAAAAAACGGGTCAAGAAATTAATATCTTGAAATTGTCTTTTACCTTTAAAGACAATTTTCAAAGAACGCAGAAGCCGGTTGGACTAATTTCGCCTTTGTTGAGGTTTCAGAGAGCTCCGTGAAACATTTTGAGGGAACTAGGGAACTTCGTAGCGGTGTCTCTGGACGAAAGCATTTCGTGGTAAGCTAATATAACTTTGAAAGTGTTGAAAACTACATTTGAAATGTGTTGTTTTGTACTGATTGAACGCCCCGTTGGTTTAGTGGTTCAAATACAAGGCTAAGATCTCGGGGTCCTGGGCTTAAACCCCGGCTCGAGCAACAAGAGTTTCGAATTTTCTAACATTCCTCGGGTTTGTGATCACCAACCCGCATTTAGCAAGCGTGGTGATTATGTATGTACCCATCATTGCTACGGTAACTTGAATTCAATGATGGAGGTCTTTGACCTACCGTGGAATGATTATAGTCCGTTCCTTTATTTTTGATATAAATATTGTACCAATGTTTGTGGTTTTCTTCTTCTTATACCCGACTATTTCGACTCCCCGTGAGGTTAATTTAAGAAACGTTACTATCCTAATTTGCTTGGGTCTGGAAAAGGTGGGGGTTGTAGTCGTGCTTTAGAAAGCACATTAAGCCGTTGTTTCCGGCTTCTGTTACCAAAAGACGTTAATTTATAGGTCTCGTCAGAGGCCAGTATTAAGCGACTTGGAAACCTCTGACAAAAGAGTATTCTTGAAGGGAAATCAGACTGGCAACCTGCCTAAAAAGAGCTTACCAACTACTCGTATGAACTTCCAGAAATTGAATGGATGAGTTTGGAATTTTCTATACAATATTTTTATTTGCTTTCTTAGAGTTCACACTCGTAACGCCTACTACTCAAAAGCTTAAAAGGGTTTTTATCTTACATTGGGATTTACTTTTAAAGTAAAAAAAAAATAACTAGACTTTTGAAAGGGAATCATAGAATTTTCCGGAATATTATGTACAAACCACAGAACATACGAGTAGTTCCATGTTCTTTGGTACAAACTCTCTCTGTGTGTCAATTTTTTTTTCAGATCTGTCAACCCGTTTAGGCATGATGGAAGTATAGTGGTTTGCAAATTAGCCATACATTTTTGTTGCAAACTCGCACCTATGTACAGCACGTTAAAGACACCTAGTGTATAGCCTAAAGTGCTGTCGTCTGTACAAACATCCATTCAAACTGGGGCATTTATACGAGTAACATATTAATTAATTAATTAATTTTAACCAAGAAAATAATTCAATGAATAATAAAATATGAAATTTAATCCCTCAACCCCCAGGAGGCACTCGGGTGCCACGATAACAATTGATTTCAATTGTGTCTGGAATAACTTACGATCGAGGGATTAAGTTCCAATATCATTCAAATTATTCCGTATATTTTGGATATTTAAAATAAGAAAAGCGAAATACTTTTCTTTCATAAATGCTTCACTGGCTGGGAACATAGCAAAAAAAAATTTACAGGAACTCTTTAGTTTTTACTATAACAGTCTGCAATAAAATCCCTTTGCCTGTTTCATTTATAAATAAGGCTGACCCCCTCATCAATATTTCCACGGCATGTCCACCAAATTTCTACTCTATGGCACTACGAGGAGGACGTGTTCTGAAAAAGTTATTTGATTTATGCTTCTTCTTTGTATATGTTGAGGTAAATGGCTAAATATTTTATGTAATCACAATTATGTGTCATAAGGTAATTTGATATTTAATGGTTTGCGTTGTAGGTTGAAATTTTCTGAAATTTATAATTTTAATCATAGCAGTTAAATGGGCAGATACGAAAACAACATTATAAAACAAATGATTTTATGTAGCTGTACTTGTAGCTTTCTACAACAATTTGAACATATTATTGGATTGTTGTGGTGAAATAAAACTTCTACCAAAATATTTAAACTATAAAATAATAAAATCAGTTACAAATACCACGTCGGTGCCGAACAAACAGTTAATGACAATTATAAGTATGCATCGAAATAACGTTTTATTTTCTACATCATTGTACAGAGATGATCGTTTTGTGGTCTAATCCAGCTTTTTCTGTGCGACGCAGACAACAAATAAGTGGTTGCGGGTTCAAAGCACGCACGGGACAACTGTTCGTGTGATAAGCACGAACAATGATGTTTATGTTACCTATGTTTGCACCGATAAAGGTTTTCAAAGGGCAAATATTACCTACTTGTTTTTTTTTTTTATCATTAGTGCCAATAAACTTTTTAGCCGAACTGTATTATTAGGGTTTCGCACCCAAAGGGTAAATTGGAACCCTATTACTAAGGACTTTGCTGTCCGTGTGTCCGTCCGTCTGTCACCAGGCTGTATCTCATGAACCGTGATAGTTATACAGCTTAAATTTCGGAGATCATGTGGTTCTGTTTCCGCTATAACAACAAATACTTAAAATAGAATAAAGTAAATATTTAAGGGGGCTCCCATAAAATAAACGTGATTTTTTATCGATTTTGTTCAATATTGATAATTGCAACAGGTAGACGCTTGAAATATTCATAGAATGTTTAGATATGAAAAACGTATTTTTTTGCTTGATATTACTATCATAATCGATGTTTTTATAGATAATGGTACGGAACCCTTTGTCCAGACTCGTCCGGTTCTCACATGTTTTTAATTGTAAGTGGCTTGTTTATTCGTATGAACTCAAATGTAGCGTTATTTTTTAAAATTATAATCGAATAAAATGTTAGCTAAAAAGAAAAAACAATTGTAAATTCATTTTCTGTTCTTTGAATTTCACTTACACCCGTATTTATGGAGAAGTAATTACTTATTGCTGAAGAAAGTCATCACTTAAGGTATAACTACCTAGTGCTTAAGTGAAGGAAATGGATCACCATTAACAGTCATATTATTTGGCTAAGAATGCTAACTTTTGATAGTTCTCACTTCTAGTAATTACATGATTAAGGAATACATTGTCACTCATGTAATTACTTTTATTAGTCACTTTTACTTGTTTAATACGGGTGTTAATCTATATAAATATGTCGCAGGGAACTGAGGATATCAGGGATTACATGAAATCCCTAGGGATATGACGGAATCCCGGTAGATGTCGAATATTCTTGTTTATTCGGCAGTATCCGCTTTTCTGACATTTTACTAGATTTAGTTTAATGGAACGACATATCTCTGACTTTATATCAGTATTTTGTCATATCACTAGATAATTTTAGTAAAAAGACGTAATAAACAAGAATATTCGGCTTCTACCGGGATTTTGTGACATCCCTGGGGTTTTTTTATTTATTAAGGTACACCAACAGCACACATATTAAAAAGTTACAGTAAAATTAATTATAAAAGGTTCATTCTGATATATGCGCCAGTAACAGGCGTACACAACTTTTTTAAAATTCTCGCGTATTTGTAAAAAAAGACACACATTAAAAAACTGATAAAAATACAACTTTTAAATAATAAAAAAAGGAAAAAGTGATGATGCCTGCATCCTATGGTGGAAAAGGCAATTAAATATTTTAAATATGTTTTATTTTTAACACCTCGGAAACCTGTCTGCAAAAATGTCTCAAAGACCCAGAGAAAATATCCACACTGCTGCTGACTTCATTATAAGAAGAAGACAAGCGCACCACAGGTGAATTAAGGCCGAGATTAGTCCGGCACCGTGAACGACTAAGGAGTCTTTTAATTTTGCTTCTAGGATAGCGATGTGGAACACCTAGTTTGACATTTTCAATCAAGTATGGACTATCGATAGAACCTTGGATAATCTTGCGTAGAAAATGCAAATCGTGTTGTTTACGCCTAACTCGAAGTGGAGACATTTTGAAGAACGTAAGACGACTGTCATAGTCGGTCCTGTGAGATATGCCGGCACAAGAGTAAGCGAGTGATCTAGTAAATGAACGCTGCACACCCTCAATACGTTGCGAGTGGCAGCTGTAAAATGAATTCCAAACAGAAGACGCATACTCAAGATGACTTCGCGCCAGAGAATTATATAGCAATATTTTTGTATTATGGTTCCGAAAACCTTTAGAGTTACGATTAATAAAACCGATCATTTGTGCAGACTTTTTAACTATTGTGTTAATATGAGATTTAAATGTAAGTTTGTGATCAATAATAACTCCTAAGTCACGTATTTCGTCTACTCTCTCAAGCGCAACTCCTCCAAGTGTATATATCGAATTAAATGTTTTTTTTTCTCGTATATTTAATGAAATAGCACTTTTTGGAATTTAGAAACATTTTGCTCTCATCGCACCATCGCTTTACATTGTCAATATCTTTCTGTACGAGTTGAGCATCGTCCAATGTATTCAAAACTCTGTATATTTTTAAGTCATCCGCAAATAGGCTATATTTACAATGCTTTATTCGATTTGTGATGTCATTTATAAATATAGAGAACAAGACCGGTCCAAGAATAGATCCCTGTGGTACACCCGATTCAGCGACATACACTTTCGATTCATAACCGTTAATTACAACAGATTGGGGCCGACTGTCAAGGTAAGATTTGAACCAAATGAGAAATGAGCCGTGAAAACCGATTTGTTCAAGTTTGTTCAGTAGTATAGGATGGCATACTTTGTCAAAAGCACTGCTGAAATCGGTATATATCGCATCAAATTCGCGCCCCTCATCAATCTCCGTTGACAGCTGGCTGACAAAAGAAACCAGATTGGTTTCAACTGACCGTCCCCTTTTAAAACCATGCTGATGCTCTGAAATCATATGTTTCGTATGGCTGGTAACAATTGTGCAAACTAAAGATTCGAACACTTTCGAAAAGCATGAGAGAATAGATACCGGCCTATAGTTTTTGACGTCACATAAGTCACCTTTCTTATGCAATGGCACAATGCGAGCTCGTTTCCACTCTTCAGGAAATTGTCCAGACACAAGCGAACGATTCACTATCAAACTAAGAGGAAAAGCCAGAGCAGGTGCACATCTTTTAACAAAAAGAGGAAGAATGCCATCAGGTCCAGGTCCCTTTAGTGCATCTACAGCTTTGAGAACTTTAACAATTTCGTTTTCTGTAAATTGAATGCACCCTACACTATCTCCTTCAAGGTTGTCATCCATGACAGGGGTGCACTGTGTTGCAAAATTAGAAAATCCAGGGAGAAACATTGACGAAAAATTTTTTGCAAACAGGTTGGCTATACCCGTGCCAGTATCAGCTGTGTCGTCATTCATGTGCATTTTGGCGGGAATAGTTGATCTGTCTCGCCGTTTGTCTTTCATGAATCGCCAAAATGTTTTAGGATTCTTGACAATATCACTTTCAACCCTACCCATATACGCTGAATAAAGTGTTCCAGAAAGACCATGACAGCGCTCCCTCAATATCTCATACTCAACTCTGTCGCGCGGGTTTTGAAATTTTTTAAATCGTTTTCTAAGTTTTTCTTTCTCTTTCAACATTTTGACTATATTCTTATTGAATTATATTTTATTAATATTATTTTTTTTATTAATATTTTTTTTTTTTTGGAACAAACTCGTTTATTATGTTATTTAAACTTTCGTAGAATTGCGCAGTCATGTCATCTAGATCCGCTATACCCCTAAAAATCTCACACCAGTTGTTGTTTTTAAGTTTAGAAATTATACTTTCATAATCAGCCGTAAAAAAGTTATAGCAGCTCTTATTGTGCCGCCGAAGACATTCAACCACATTATCTGAAAGTGACACCAACAATGGCGGGTATTTGGAATCTACTCTACTAAGCTTTGTTAATGGTTTCAAGACACTTAATTCAGACAGAGTACCGAGTACAAGATCTAGCATTCTATTATCTATATTACATAAATTATTAAATTGACAAGTATTGGACAGCGACATAAAATCAACAAATCTGTTACCCAAAGAATTATCATAGTTTGTAGGCAGAATAAATTTGTCATAATTATTGGTAGATTTAATCCAATCGATAAATGGGAGATTGAAATCCCCAACTATAACAAGATCATCGACACAGCCAACAAAGTTAATTACATTATCAACAAAGACATTCATACTTTCCAACTTAACCGGCGGAGGCATATAGACAGCACAAAGAGCCACATTTTTTAATTGATTTCCAATACGTACTTGAATCATGACCCATAAGTCCTCACATGAGGTTTCCCAGCAATGGATGCGATATGACTTAATTTTTCGCGATACAGCTATCAATACACCTCCGCCATCTTTCTTGACACTATTAGTGATATCACGATCTCGTCGGTACACAATATATCTAGAGTCAATGAATTCACTACTTGCGATACCAGAGTTCAGCCACGTCTCGGTGAATATAGGGATTTCGTGAAATCCCTGATTTCCACATTTCTCTGCGACATATATTATTATATATAAATGAATCCCTATTTCCCTTGGTCACGGCATCACGCGTGTGCGGCTAGACCGATTTCGCTAGTTATTTTTTTTTGTTTACTTTGTTAGTGTCAGGAGAAGGTTCATAAGAAAAAAAAAGGTAACGAATCTGCGCTAAAAATAAGAAAATTTAGAAAACTTAATCACCATATAAAATATTCCTCATGTAACCTTAAAGTATTTGACATAACATTGACAAATGCGTGCTGAAAATATTGTCGAATAGGATGTAAAAAACTAAATTTTTCACATGGCCAGTTATATTTCGCCTGTTTCCGTGTCAGAATACAAACAAAACTATTTATATTATACGTGGCAGAAAAAAAACCAAGTATGTTGTAGAAGAGTCAAAAAGCATGAAAATAATAAACTATTTCTATCTGACACATTTTTTTTAATTAAAACAATTCGTAATCAATATATTTTTTAGTTAAGACAATACAACGTCTGTCGGGTTCGCTAGTTTTGTATAAGAATTTGTGTTATCTTTCTTAGCAAAATTCCAAAGTCGAATTTGAACATTTTAATCCTGGCACCAAACACTCGATTGTTCACAGCTGATACAGTCGTTAAGATACTCAATCGGAACGGGCTAATAAACCCATTTCCAATATAACGCCAAAATTGAAAATCAATGTAGATACCCCGTCTTCGGCTCAGGCAATTAATTGACAAACTTTAGTCTTTATTAAGTGAACTGTGAGTTTCGAACTCAAAATATAATCATTAGATAAAATAGAAGGTCGATCCTTTGCGTTGCTTGTCTTTGGGGCTAGCTAATTTAAGAGGTAATGCTGCTACCCTTTTTGATACCGTTAATTATGTGGGTACAGCTAGTGGAAAATGTTTTTATTGTATTCTATTCCTATTATAAGGTGACACTTTGAAACGCAGACATACCTACATCTTGACGACCATTTGGATCAGCGGTAGTTAACGCTGCTTCTGAGCCATGGGTCGCGGGTTCGATCCCCGCACAGTAAAAATATTTGTGTGCATGAACATGTCTGTTTGTACTGGTCTGGGTGTTTTCTATGTATTATAAGTATGTATTTACAAAAAAAAAAAAAAAAAAGTATATAAGTAAGTTTATCGGTTGTCTAGTACCCCATACGACAGGGTACTAAATAGTACCTTAATTTGGGACTGACTAGATGGCTATGTGTGGCCCAGTGTGGCATGTCTTAAATATTTATTTATTTATTTATTTATTTATTTATTATTTATTATTTATATGGCATACGAAATAATAAGGGTATATATCGGAATGCCGAATTTTCTGTACTCCTAATAGTCATTAGCACACAAACTATTGGCCTAAAATTTTTTCGCTCATTTTTACTTTTCCTAAACGTGTTTAGCCTATTTTTACTACGCCTTAATGTATATCGCCGTATTATAATTTCCCAAATGCGAGATTTAACCGAATATATCCTAACACCTAAAGTTAAACATTTTTTTTAAATAGCCATGCATGCTTGGATGCTTGCAAAGAAGTAAGCATGCATGCAAGCAATCAAGCAAGCATGCATGCAAGCAAGCAAGGAAGCATGCATGCAAGCAAGCAAGCATGCATGCATGCAAACAAACAAACAAGCAAGGATGCAAGCATGCAATCAATCAAGCAAACATGCATGCAAACAAGCAATCTTGCATGCATCTAAACAATCAGACTTCCGTGACGGCTTCGGCGCTGCGGGGCTCTAGCGGTCCCACGCGTGCTAATCGTCGCAGATGGCTTACGCTCACCGCCGCGGCTAAGGATGGCCGGCGCAGCCGGCCAGAAAGCCGAAGCTGCTCCTCAGCCCGCGGGCCGCCTCGCCCCTCCGCGCCTACGCGCTTTTGAATTACACTCTAGGGGTAGGGCAGACAAGACTGCTTGGGGTCGGTTTGTGAGCGATTCGTTTCTTTAACTTTATCGCTTTCAAAAAACATTGAGTTTTCAATACTCAGCGTTATGCAAAAAAATTGATGCTAATACATATTATTGCAATCGATATTATACATACTGAAATTAGGGATTTCAAACTTTTAGACCAAACTATAATAGTGCGAAAACAACTGTTAGACTAGACAATAATTTTACGTTATATTATTATAATATTATAAGTTTAGGCCAATACTGTTCGGCCAAATGAAATTAGGACTTTAAATTTTAGGTGAACCGAAGGGCACCTAAATAATAAGCATAATAGTGTTTAGAAAAGTTATTATAACGCATTAACATGATAACGCAAATTTGTTGAAAGTCATAATAATAAAAGCCATAATCATATAAATCTATATTTTCATTTGCCATATTTTATAAAGCATATTTGAAACGCAGATTTTAATTATGCATAAAAGACCATATTCATAATTTTGCCTAATATACTTTTATAAAGCACTAGCTGTTGCGCGCGACTTCGTACGCGTCAATTTCTGTTATTATGATCGTGATTATTTTTGCAACATTTTTCACTGAAGCTTCGGTCCTATTGGTCACAGCATGATGTAATATAGCCTAAAGCCTTCCTCGATAAATGGACTATCCAACACAAAAAGAATTTTTCAATTTGAAGCAGTACTTACTGAGATTAGCGCGTTCAAACAAACAAACAAACAAACAAACTCTTCAGCTTTATAATATTAGTATAGATAAATTAGTGAAGCCATACTTAAAGCCATAATTAAATAATGAAGCCATAATAAAACATATTTTTTATAAATATCCATAAATTTTATGTTTACTTTTATTAAGCATGTGTCCATACCTAAGTAATTACCAGTTGGTTTGAAAAAGTGTAGGTTAGGTTAGGTTAGAACAGTGACCCTAAACGAACAATAGGCTATATAATAAACGATTTATTTATAAATCCAGAAATAAAAATGCAGTTATTTAAACGTTTGTCACGTGACACGAAACGCTCCTGATTGGTCGGGTTTATGATGAAATCACCTGCTTGATAACTTCGTTCGCCTACCTGTGTTTTAATAGCTTTTCAAAATGTTTTGATTATATTTTCCTACAATAATAGTATCCATTGTTTTTGTGTGATTTATTTCCAATATTTTACAAATTCTGTCAATTACTTTTACCATCGACAACGATTTTGTAAAGCAGAAAGCAGTAACCTGCCCATTCATTTAAAATCTGTAACGAACAAACTAGTTAGTCGGGATCTTTATGTGTAATGTTTATTGAAATCCTAAGACTGTAGTTTGTGAAGTGTATTCGAAGTGAGTTGCAAGAGGCATTCTGTTAAAAACATTAGAGGTAAGTATTATATTAACCTCAAACCAATAACAAAATATTTGCATTCCTAATTAAAGATTATAAATATTATGTTTACTTACATCGAAATGGTCCTCACAGAAGAAAATATTTGTACTATTCGCTATGTTGTTATGATCCCTCCGAAATAGTTGCAAACACTTTCGGCACACTTAGACTTTCTTTTGAACAATTAGAAATAGTTTTCCGAAGTTTTTATAGAAATATTTTTATACATTTTGGAACTGCATAGCATTTGAATCTCATTTAAATACATAAGTCACTGTTAAAATATAGTTCCAATCGCACTTTCGTTATTTGTTTGCAACAAGTGTATGTAGAATGATTATGTGCTACAGATCACAAGACAGGCAGGTGATGTCACCGACCCCATTGCATCGCCATATTGACAAAATAGCGTTTTGGCATATTTCAATTTGCAATTTTCAATTTTCATTTTATTGTTTTTCAGCAAATATGAACCAGAATTTTAAAAAACCACTTTTACTGGATTCTTCAACCTCTACTTAATAATATAAAATGAATTTCAAAAACCAGTCAAATAGCCTATTCCTCCCCTCCATATGAATACTGCCATTTTTTGCTCAACTTAACCTTAAAATATAATTTTAACTGTTCTTAAAACTATTTATAAAAAATACATATATCTAGGTGACGCTTTGAAACACATAATGTTTGTTGACATAGTTTCAATTATTATAATAATTTTGAATAGGAGTTTAGGTATATTGTCAGTTATGCTTATCAAATGTATGCTTTTTGAATAATATGTCTTCAGAATATTATGGCCAACAAAAGTTATGCCTTTATATACTTTAGCTTTTCAAAATTATGCCATTTATGCCTTCAAGGTTTCTTTAGCCTAAAGATGTTATGCGTGATAAAGTTATGCTTTA
Source organism: Anania crocealis (assembly GCA_949315895.1). NCBI lineage: Eukaryota > Metazoa > Arthropoda > Insecta > Lepidoptera > Crambidae > Anania > Anania crocealis. The sequence continues at coordinate 10,370,433 of OX438856.1, forward strand.
ATGGTTTATGGCAAATGACTATTATGGCCATCATCATTATGCGTTGTTAGTTTATGGCGAAAAACGTTATGCGTTTCAATAGGTAACCCTATTATAAATAAATAATAACCGATAAAAATGGACAACTTTACATTGGTACATTGGGTTTAACTCATAGAAAGTAGATATTAAAGTACTTATGTTAGTTGAATCAAATTTAGAAAATAAAGAAAAGTTTATATGTCTGGTAATTACCAGACACATTGAACCGATAATAAGAGTCAATATTTCCACATTGGTTATCGAACCTGGGGCCTCAAAGCAGGCGACTCTATGTAAGCTGGTTTGTCAGCCACTTGACCACGGAGGTCATCTCAGATATATATTTATAATAGGTATGATATTTTAACAATTTTAATTTGCAAAATTAAGGTTTTCTTTTGAACCGACAAAAAAAAGTAGGAAACTTAGACAATGAATAGCAAGATTTTAATCAAAAATGATTTACTTAATATACTTTATTATTAATACTACGTCTGATGAATTTATGAGCCTTCTCATATCAAGCACTTCCTCAGAGCTGCTCATAAAACAAACAGTTGACTGATTACCCGCGTTCTCGTATCTTTGATCCCACACCACACTACAAACAAACTACAGTAATCTTGCAAAACAACATAATATGCACATTTTATGTAAAAACATTGATAAGGATGCATTGATGTCAAATAACAAAAGTATATAAATAATTAATAAATAAATAAATAAATGTGGACCACATCACATACATTGTTCTGATCCCAATTTGAATAACTATTTAAAGCATTCGTATTTTGGAAACCAGAAACAACGAAGGTACCACAAACACCCAGACCCGTGAAAATGTAGAAAAACACATTTTTTCTACATTGACGCGGAATCGAACCCGGGACCTCGGAGCAGGCGACACCTGAAAACCGGTGTGTACGCCACTCCGCCACGGAGGCCTCATGAGTATATATTGCAAACAAAGGGAAAAGGCCTCCAATTCTAGTTACCATGTCACAGCAATGTATAGTACAGGCCCAATCACTACAATTACCGATTGTGGGTTTCTGATTCGAGCAATGTTCGGAAGTTCAAATCTTTTTGTTGCCCGGCCCGGAGATCGAACCCGGCTGAGACTTTGACCTGGTATCAAACCAATAGACCAACGGAGCGTTTTTATTTCCCAAATTACTTTCGTAGCAAATGAATATCTTTTAGTTTTGGATTCATATTCTAAAAAAACATCTTTCTCATAAAAAAGAAACAGGCCTTCATACTTACCATTCGTAAGTATGAAATTATAAGCAAATTAAATTTTACATAGCTTTCGTGTAGGTACAAAATGTTATTGATTGAAAAATAAGTAAGTAGTATTACACTTTGAATATAAATTACAATCGCTTCCCATCCGATCCTACCAAAATTATCACATTAATTTATAGAAGCTTTGTAATTACTACGAAATAGGACCCTTGTATACCTCTTTCCTAATTCTCATTTCTGTCAGGATTAATTTCCTGGACAAAACCTTTGTCATTGCGAGGATTACAAACTAACACTATACCAAATCTAAAAAAGACTAGTTTTTTTAACGCCCCTTAATAATGATATAATAAAAAATACGATTTGAACACTTTTCGAGTGTTAACACCTATTACAGACTGTAATAAGCGATTCTACTGAATCTATCTCTTTCACTAGCTTTACGTTAAAACGTGACGAAATATACACACATCAATTTCAAAATGTTACAGAAATGATTGACGCCTGCAATTATTTAGCCCTACGAAGAACCGATGTTATCGAACTAAAAAATTACGGTAATTCAGTTGAACCATTACAAGCACTAAAAATATTAAACGTACTATCATTTGATTAACTTTAGTTGACTTTACAGAGTTGTTGAAAAATCCTCAAAAACATTAAAACCTTTGAAATTGTTTTAAGAAATATCTATGCAGGTTGCACAACTAATATGAAAGCATTAATCTGATTTATACCTATCTTTTATTTTTTCTTAATGGTAACTGTTAAAAAATATAACTTGACTTTTTCGGTTCTTACATTGTTAAATAGAAGAAGTCATCTTTGCTTTTATAACTATTCGGCTTTGTTTACGGCTAAAATGAAGCCGATGTTAATAATGTGACCTGACCCTAGCCTCAATGATGTGGATCCCTATCAAGTAATATGAAAAGCGAGCATGATTATCTCTCGGAATTGGAATGTATTTCTGAAATAAAAAATTGCCTAACTAGCCAAATACAAGCTAGATAAATCAATCCGTTCTAGCGCTTAAGAACAAATATCTTTGTAAATTTTCACATTTATAATATACGATAGTAATAACAGTTTTTCAACTTGAGCTTCTTTTTAAATACTTACTAATATAATGTAAATTACAATACTAAAGTATCATAGAAAGTAGAAGATAGTAAATTAGTAAAACGTAGACTATTGCCCGATTCAGGGTTCGAACCTAGGATCCCGAGATCTTGGCCCGAAAACTTTAAAAAAAAAAATGTAACAGCCTATAATCATCCCACTGCAGGGAGAAGGCCTCCATCATTGAATTCAAGTTACTACAGCAATGGTGGGTACTGGCATAATCACCACGCTTGCCAAATGCGGGTTGGTGATCACAAACCCGAGCAATGTTCGAAAATTCGAAACTTTTTGTTGCCCGATCCGGGGATCGAACCAGGAACCCCGATATCTTAGCCCGGTATTTAAACCATTAGACCAACGGAGTCGGGGGCGAACACTTTCTAAGATAGATATAAATAACGTTTCAAAGACTTGAATATTGAGTAGGAACTATGTAGGTACACAGCTTAACATTCATTCTGTAAGTTCCTCCATAAGAGTAAATAAATAAAAATGATATGTTCAGAGCAATGAAGCACAATCTCTCAAGATTATATTCTCAATAAAAATAATGAACAGAACGCGTCAGGGGAGATCAGCCTGTCGAACGGAATCACTTATCCCTTTTCCAATTTTCCACGAGTAATCTAATTAAGGAGTATAAACAGTATATAAATGGAACGTGGAATTGTGAAGAAGTATCGGATTACAGGTCCAATCGTATCGTGATAATTAGTCTTAGACAGTCTTCGCCTCATAAAACAACACGTCTTAGTCCTTTCTTGACCAAGTTTGTATTTAAGCCTGTCTAATTACTCTTAAAAAATAATGAGACAGCTCCGAAAAAAGTACTTTTGATTAATTAAAAAATATATAATAATATACGCGATTTGAAAACCTATTATCTTCTTTTGTAGAATTATCTGAATAGTACACCAAAATGCCAGAAGTGAGTTTTTTGGAACTGAGTTACAGTTCTAATACTTTGATCTTTTTATTTTCGTCAATTAATCGTGCGGTAAAGCTACATTTTAAATGGCTGGGCTATAGTAATATTATTTTCTAAAATGACTTTAGTAATTCGACGACCATTTGGATCAGCGGTAGTAAACGCTGCTTCTGAGCCATGGGTCTTGGGTTCGATCCCCGCACAGTACAAATATTTGTGTGCATGAACATGTCTGTTTGTACTGGTCTGGGTGTTTTCTATATATTATAAGTATATATTTACAAAAAAAAAAAGTATATAAGTAAGTTTATCGGTTGTCTAGTACCCCATACGACAGGGTACTTAATAGTAGCTTAATTTGGGACTAGATGGCTCTGTGTGGCCCAGTGAGGCATGTCTTAAATATTTATTTATTATATTATTAATTATTAATTATAATCAGGTAATTACTATATTCTGAATTTTTTCCCGGTAACTGACAACAAAAATTGACAAATGAAAACTATCGATGTAGTAAAACCATGCAATAACTAAAAAAAAAAGCGTGTAAAAAAAGTCGTATCGTAGAGTATTATATTATATGTGGTAGAGTCAAAGAGACAGCACAGGACCAATAGAGATAGAAAATGCTATACAAACAAGATTATCTCCTCAATTTAAAAATATTTGTTCTAATCAATGCGCCTAGGCATGTCCCGAATCACATACCTGTGATAAAATTCTGGTAACGTTTTCGAATGAGTTCACGAACACGTTTGTTTGATGTGGATCTATGTATGTTTTATTGGAATAATATGTTACTGGTTCGCATTGCAAATCACATTTTACTATGCAATGGAATCTACTTGCTAATTGAAAACAACAACTTTATCGAAAAAAACCTACGCGATAGAATCAAAAATGAGTAAATCTGTAAGAGAACATAGATTCTTTAACAGACAAAAGATGATTCTCTAAGAAATTTTCCATCTTTAGGTAGACATTTAGATTTTTCTTTTTAACCTTGTTATATTGGAGATAATATTTTGACGACTCTATTAACAAAAATTATAATAAATATTAGCAAACCTTTGACTTGATACGATTTTACAAATAACATTTGAATAGAAAAAAATGTGCTCGGCCACCCACAACATTTTCAAAACATCTATTCAATACCAGATTACAATGAAATGTTTTTAATACATAGGTTTAGATCAACGCAGATTATTTTTATAAAATGCTTATTCATATTTTAAAGGTCTCGTAGACCTCCGTGGCGGAGTGGCGTACACACCGGTTTTCAAGATGTCACCTGCTCCGAAGTGCCGGGTTCGATTCCCGGACGGGTTAATGTAGAAAAAATGAGTTTTCCTACATTTTCTCTGGGTCTAGGTGTTTTTGGTACCTTCATTGTTTCTGTTTTCCAAAATACGAGTACTTGAAATAGTTATTTAAATTGGGATCAGAACAATGTATGTGATGTTGTCCACATTAATTATTTTATTTAATTTTATATTACTTATTCGAATTTAGTGTAACTTTCTTATTCGAAAATTAGTTTAAATTTAGTTTAAAAAGATGTAGCATTTAAACCAAAAAAACGTTGACGGAGTTAAGCAATGAAACAATAAGTAAACATACCAAAGGCATGTACTTACGTACAGCCCCGAGTGTAGACTAGTTGCGAAACTAGAATCAATACTGGAATTCTTTTTTTTTATTAATATATCATTAAAACTACCTACCTACCTTACTTCAAGCATTTTCAGTAATCAACTTTACTGTGACATCGAACAATTATTATCTGGGCTCCTGCAACAAAGTGGAAATTACGTAAAAGGTAATACATTCCACGCCTGTACTTGTATGTATGGGAATAACGGGTACTTAATGGTAATGCGATAGCCTTTTCGTTAGTTAAACGTTGAATTCACTTTATTTTATTAATTATAGTTTAAAAAACAAAAAAACCACGCTTTTAAAACAGATTGAACTAAAAAATTAAAAATAAAACTGTAGTAATCAATTGAAAAATTCATATTATTGTACAAAAAGCGTGGGGTGCTTGTTATGATATCCACAGATATAGTAAATAATTGATAAAATATTTACAACAATCTAAATCAAGCCCCCCACGCTTTTTGTACAATAATATGAATTTTTCAATTGATTACTACAGTTTTATTTTTAATTTTTTAGTTCAATCTGTTTTAAAAGCGTGGTTTTTTAGTTTTATAAACTATAATTTATTTTTTACTTTTTAGTTTAGTTTATAAGATTTGATTCCTTCTTTACCGACTGTAAGTCCAAACCTATGCAGGAAACATAATTGATACAGATCACGCGCTAGCTCTATCTCTTCTACTCCCTCTTACAGAGGAAAACTGGGAAAACTGTTATTAAATTATTGCATTGTCATCGGTCCTTGATACGTGTGCAAAGTTTCAAATTAATCAAACTTCTGGAAATCGGTCAAATTTATGCTCAAAGATTCCATTACATACATAGATACATAGATAGATACAACCCAAGCTAATATATAAAAAAAAAAAAAAAAAAAAAAAGCGTGGTAAAAAGAGATAGAAAAGTAAACTGGCGCCGATAAATAAGCGGGTATTTTTAAAAATAATATGAATAATGGCTCTGATGATAACCGAATGTCTAGACTTTCCTAAAATCTAAAAGGTTTCGTGTACCTACATGGTACGATCCAGATTAATACAATAACGTTTTGTTTCTGAAGGGGAACAATAAAATTCCGTCGGACAAGATTTTTGCATGACTTTAAACGCTTACGCAGCGGAGCCTAAATGAAGAAATTGAATATATTTTGATCGCTGTGTAATGTTTTTTATAGATAAGATAATACCTACTAAAGTTGTAAAGCCAACTCTTTAATTCGAAATACTTGTTTCTCAGATCAGCACGTTAAATCTTCTTCTAAATTTACTTTTAAGAAGGCTTTGCGAAGTCACTTTAAAGACTAATTTTCTTTTCTATCTCTCAAGAATCTCGTTGACATTAATTCTATGTGCAATCATATTATTATGTATGTGTATTTATGTATGTTTAGATATTAATTATTACTTATTATATTTGTGTAAGTTTATTGTTAGTAGTTGTATGTTTGCTTGAATAATTTAATTTATTTTTTTCCCTTTTTGCACCGCCTGAGTCATCTCTGCTTGGCCCCAAGGTTGACTGGTAGAGAATGCTTTTAGTATTAAGTCCACCTTTTGTACTTTTTTATAATTGTGCAATAATGTGTAAAAATAAATAAATAAATAAATAAATAAAACAAATGAATTTTTCAGCTTTATTATTTTAGAATAGTTGTATAGTTTATCTTCTGTTAGCAAATTAAATGTTCTAATTTGTTTTAACAAAAACACAAAATGGAAATGAAAGTCAATATGTAAATTATTTAAGTCTATTATTAAATTATTTGCTTACAAAATATTTGACTTATTACTACTTATTGCCTATTTTAAAGCGGCTTTCGATAAAGAAAGAAAAACATTCCAGCATATGGAAAACCTTAACCTTTTTTTGAAGTCGGTTAAAAATCATTTTTCAAGAAATAATGTTTTGCAAAATTAACTTCAATGAAATATTGTTTTCCATATAATATTTAGACTTGTTTAGTATCATCCTTTGCGATGTCGGTTTCTACGGCTGGCTTCGGCTGCGCTTTAGGAACTGAAAATTAAATTAAATGTTGACAAACATATATAACTATGCAATAAATAGTAATTAGACAGCGGATAAAGTAGGTCTAAATACTAAAAGATCTTGGTGAAATAGTATAGGAGCAACCGCTAACTCCTCCCCCTGTAGGTTTCATAAGAGTAGTACGTACAGTTACATACAGTTACGTACAGTGGGTCTAGCACGAAAAACTATCGAATTCGAATCGTTTGCGTGTTCGTATCGCCATCGAAATATTTAGTATGAAAACGTAAACAGCGCTCGCGCGGTCAAAACGAGAACTACAAAACAAAGCACGAACTTTGTGTCGTTTGCTTTCGATCCGCAAACGATTCGAAGTCGATAGTTCTTTGTGCTAGACCCACAGTTTTCTTGAGTATATTTAAATGAAAGATAATAATATGTTTACGGATAATTCAAGTTTATTTTTGGTTTATCCCGAAGTTTCGAACACTTTACAGCGTTCCTGATTACGAGGAGACTAAGGTGTTTAAAACTATCACCTCTAATTTTTATCGTTAGGTAGGTATGTTCCTTTTCACATAATATGAGCTAACTGTGTCCGAAGTCTTCGCAGTGTTGCCATGGTTTGTGGACTTGTAAGACGTCCCAAGCAGCTGGTTAAACCAATAATAAACGCGAATAATCCGTAAACTTATTTTTCATTTCAATAGTACGTATAGTCATAAAAAAACGGGCAGCGAATTCTTTTCTTAATCTATCCGCAAGATCTTTTTCAAAAAGTGAACTGTGTGCTAAAGATGCCCGAGAACTTTGTGTCATCATCACTTAGTCATGATGCAAGTCTTATTCAAGAAGATTGTTGAATAACGATACTTCAATATCTAGACTCTGATAAATTGTCAAAAACTTGCATGCTAACGTTTTTCATAGTGCGATGGTCAACAGCGTAAGGGTTCTGGGTTGGAGTCCCATAAGCGTCAATTCAGTAAACGATCATTTCTAAATTGGCTATTTAGACAGAAAGTCGTTAATTCGTAAATAAAAGTTTAGTCATGTCAGAGGTCGGTAATATAGGTAGCTTGAAAAACTCTGACACCAGATAGAAAAAGAAGAAAAATAATGATGTATACATTATTGTGACATGTAAAATCGCCACGTGGGCTCTTATTGCTACAAAAATCAAACTAAGTAATGTCATCTTCTAAAGCCATTCTATTACTTAAAGAATATTAAATCTCAAACATACCTCCACTCAAGATCTTCTTAAACAACACTGAGCATGGAGCGTCTATGAACAATACCACGACAAAAGACGCCATGAAAACTAAACAAAAGTGACCCAGAAATCTGAACATCTGAAAAATACAAAATACACAATTATCTATAGAAGTACATACGGCATGAGGTGGTATAAATCTTTTTTTTCCATCAAGTCAAAGTTCATCATTTATCATATTATTATTTTTTTTCATAAATTTTTCATAATAATATAATGAAGGCTTAATAATGCTTAGCTTTTTGTTTTAATAAAGCTAGATATTTAAAACGGAGTTTAAAGTCAAAAGGTCGACAAAATTTTCGAATATGATTGTGACTTCTTTATATGTACGGGTGGATCACGCATATACTATTAGATATTTAAAATCAATAACTTACAACGCCATTTACCGACCAGACCATCGGAGCTGTAGCACTGGAGTTGACCACAACCATCAAACCAAAGTGCAAGATGTACATTGCGTATGCGAGACGAGCCGGCAGCTTCCATACTCGAAGTGACAGCAACCAATTTATTGGTCCTGTAATTAATGCAACCCAACTTATATTATAAACGTTGGTATGGATAAAGATGTATGATATCTTTCCAGTTATTTACAATTTATTTCACTGCATACATTATTCGTATTTTTCTTAACCCAATGCTTAAGTCTAAGCGGACGAAGTCGCGTACAAAAGCTACCTATTCAATATTTTCTATAATTAGGTACAGTTAAATATCAGGTCATGTATAATGATTGTATTTGAATTTAGGATGATGTCAGAACGAAAAAAGTATGATAAAATTGAATGGATAAATAAATAATAAATAAATAAATAAATGTGGACAACATCACATACATTGTTCTGATCCCAATTTGAATAACTATTCAAAGCATTCGTATTTTGGAAACCAGAAACAACGAAGGTACCACAAACACCCAGACCCGAGAAAATGTAGAAAACACTTTTTTTCTACATTGACCCGTCCGGGAATTGAACCCGGAACCTCGGAGCAGACGACACCTTGAAAACCGATGTGTACGTCGTCATAAATGAACATCGATTTGATTATTTCAAAGGTGCGTTGCCGCTAGAACAGTTTTTACGAACGTATTATATTCATTTTTACTATAAACGAATGTATAACGTAAACCTTTAATGTGTTTTTTCTTTTACATGGTCTAAGGTCGTAATAATAATAATTATTGAATTAACCCTTCCAAGTGCTTTGAGCTGTTCAAACTTGTTCAAACTTCGAATATACAGTTTCTCCTTTTCCGTACCGTTCTGTTGGGACAGCCTAAGCCTGCGTTTCCACAGAAGCGAAGCTATGTGGAGTGGATAGGAGTGAATTGTAAATGGACCTATCATAGAGCTCGAAATTTATGATTTATGGAGATTTAGAGCCCAGTGATTAGTCAGTTTACATCCTCCCCATACAGCCTGAGACAACAAACTTACCTGCATATCCATGCACGCAAGCAAATACCAGCCATCCCAAACCCATTGCCCAAATAGGTCTAATAAATGAATTGTATAAGTTGTCTAAAACTTGATTGTCCCACTCAGGCAAGAGAATTGGGTATGAACAGTACACGACGAAGGACAAAAGCGACGCTGAAGACACCCAGCCTAAGGCCACAAGTTGCTGAAAAGTCATATTTATTTTAGACTCTAACACATACAAAACGGCATCAGTTAGTCTGAAAGGGTCTAAAAGTTAGTTTGTAACAAAAATAAGCATCATCCAAAAATATGATTAGTAAACTATCTATTTAAAGCACTTAGTTTGTTTTGTGAAAATCAGAAGCAAAGATACCACAAATACCTAGACCCGAAAAAATAAAGAAAATACTTTCTTTTTCTACATTGTTCCGTCCGGTAATTGAACCCGGGGCCACTCCACCACGGAGGTGGAGGTGAGGTCAATAATCCATGGCGTTACCAAAAAATATTGTAAATCCGCACAATGCCCACAAATTGCGCTCCAGGTGTCAATTTAGAAATACCTCACTAGGTACGCATGAGTGCTTTTTTCCACTGCTCAAGTAAAAGGAGGGTTAAATAATATTTATCATAATAATAAAATATTTAAATAAAAACATATTTGATCTTTGCAAACATCTCTGCTCTCATATTCATGGAAAATTATTATTGATATCGTATGACTTTTTTGATTCTTACCCAAGACAATCGGACTCTTTTGCCCCGAGTGCAAGTGAGGATGTAACCAACAATCATCCCAACCAAAAATGGTGAAGCCCGAGTCAGAGTATTCATGTAATACTTTTGATAGTAATTTATCATTTCATCAGCACGTCTGAAAAATGTAATCAAGATTACTGAAACTTCTAAACATGAATTCAAAAAGAAATTCCTTGCTATAACAGGTGCTTCGACAACATCAAAATAAGTATCTGCGAAAGGGTGTCATTTAAAAATACTTATTTAAACTTTGGTGCCGATATTCCAATAGATTTTCTAAAGTTTGGAGATAGATTCGAATTTTAAAGCAGCAAAGATAAATTTAGGAGAAAAAAAAAAGGAAAAACACTAAAGAAACACCTTTCTAAACTACTCACCTTAGATTTAAGGATGATGAAGGGAATTCATTGATGAAGTTATAAGCAGTAGCAGCTGACAACTGCAATGTTAAGGCCAAGACTAAAGCAAGCCACGCCATGGTCCTCTTTCCACTTAACACCCAAAATAATACTAGAGGTGATAGAATGTGCAGCTGAACATCTATAGCAAGGTACCAAGTCACGCCTATGCACTAGAAAAAATAGTTTACATCAAATATATATCCAATTCAAATCCAAAAAAAAATATACCACCAATGTTTATTTAGCGTGAGCTATCACCACCATTACCAACCCATTTCACACAGGCCTCTCCATATAGAGGATTTCGCCATAATCGCCACGATTGGCAGGCATCCTGCTCCATAGTAGTGAATAGCGAAAAAGACCGATCTCTAAGGATATACCGCGGAGACAAAAAGACAGTTGCGATGACGAAGGTTTTATAAAGGTGGAAGGGAAGAAACCCGCCCGCCGAAACCTTTGCGTCACCGCCCCGACAATACAGAACCTCCTGCTGCGGCCGGCTATCCCGACAACGCAGTTGTATATGTCCCGCCTGCATCACGACACAAAATCAGAGGATATTGTGAAGTACATCACAGTCAAAGCCAAGTTTACTCGGAGGGTCGAAAAGCTGGGTTCCAGCCATAACGTGAATTTGTGGTGAGAATACCGACCGAACATCACTGTCGACCTTCATAAAACAAGATTTTTGGCCTAAAGGTGTTTTGTTACAACAATTCCGCATTGCGCAACACGTCGCCGCCTTCACTACGTGGTATAAATAATAATAGTTTTTTTTTAGTTAGATATATTATATGTATGTTGGACTGTATGGTATATATTATAGGGTCCTTTGTTGCCTGATTTAAATATGCTGAATGCTGAAGGCATCCGGCCAATCAGTGAACCAGTCTAGAGATTGTACCATAGTGACCCAAGACTGCGTTATAAACTTGTTTGGAAATAAGACTGACTTACCATTTGAGAAGGGCTCATATAATTCTGAATATGTAAGAGTGTGGACCACCAAAAAGTTCGGCATCTTTCGACAAGATCCGATACCTCAACCCAGTAAGGTCCATCAGAAAATCTATTCAGTAAAGACGCCTCAATGAGAACTCCGGTTGCTAACACGGGAAACATTCGCAGAAGACGATTTAGGTAGAATAAATGAATGTTCTGGAGAAGTTTTTCTGTAAATCAAAAGGAATTTTACATAGTTTTAGTACATTAGTGATTATACCGTACAGTTCATTTATTACTTTGTAGGTTTTGTTTCTATTTTAAAATTAAAAATGTAACGATTCGTTGAGAAGTTTACATGTTATATTCTTCTTTCTATCATATAACTAACCTTAAGGAATGATCTGGTGTTATGTCATTCGACAGAAGCCGGAACTAACGACTAAACGTACTTCCTGTACTTAGCATGACAATAACCCGAACGCCCCTACCAGACCCATTCAGAATAGGTATTGACCCGACTGGGAATTAATTCCGGGATCCATTCATGGTAGGCAGATGCACGATTACTGGTGTAGTGAATTGCATTTTTTTTTCATTTGTGAAATATGGTTTCAGTATTCTTCTCTCAGTAAGTACTCAATTGTAGTTATTCCAGACAAAATTATAATCAATTGTTATCGCGACCACCGGCGGTCTAATGATCCTGTGGGAGTTAAGTGAATAAAAATAGCAATACACTTACTTCCACTCAACTTTTCTGCCGTTGAATACACTAAAAGTATTCCACCTAAAGTGAAAAAAGTGTCCACACTTATAGTTCCTGACACCAACCACAAAGCGTTAGGTGTTCTCTGCCACTGAAATAAGAATAATTTTTGTTAAGCTATATAATTACAGCCGCTATTCTTGTGTAGTGAAATTTAAATCGTATAACAAGAGAATACGTAGAAAACGCATGGATTTCAAGGCAACTAAAATATATTTTTCTTTTTTAGAGATCTGTAATGTAGTTCAAGATAAATCTATTTACACAATAAGTGAAATCTGATATTAAAAGTATGGTCAGAGAACGCACTGTAAGTATTCAAACCCAAACAGAACTTGAATACAATCAACTCTTCTTTGACCGCGTCTGGTTGGTTGTACTCAAGTTTAAGTAACCAAAGTATGTGGTTGCTTGTACCAAGGTAGGAATTGACTTTCGAAGACACTGTAGTTATTGACATCTCTATTTCCGAGCAAAATAAATTATCAAAAATACAAATTGATGTCAAATTATGAAATATGGTGGCACATAAAATAATAGGGTCAGCCCCTTTTTGTGACGACTTCGGCAAAGTTATTCTTTTGTAAAAGATCGTGTGTAGCAGTGCAGTATGATCACAAAACAATCGAACGACAGGAAACAAGGAAATGACAAAAAGGAAATGTACTAAAAATAATTGTTGTTTAGAAGTCTTTTTTCTGTTGTTTTTATGATGTTCATCCTTCTTGTTCACCTTCACTTTTTTATGTGTCATAGATTGACTATCTAGTCGATCTCTACCTTAATATTAACACAAGGAACAAATTCTTCCTCATGGTGTAACCGCTAGAAATTATACCTTTTTAAAAGTACTAATATAACTAACATCTAGCCAAAGTTAATTTATAAATTAATAAATACTGACCTCATACCCAATTAAAGGATTGGTCCAAAAATGGACAGTACTAAATGTATGACCAATAAGGACCCACAACATCGCTAATGCTCGTATTCCGTCTATACAATGCAAAGCGTCCGGACTCGAAGCAAAATTCATCAGTCTTTGACCATTGGTGTAAATTGAAAATGTAATAAGTATAGATTTTTTGATTTCTGCCAAAAATAATTATTACACATTTACTTACAGAACATTTTAATGAAGTTACTTTAAATGATAGCTTAAAGTCTGTTATTTTTTGTTACATATATAAAAAACAGCACAGAAAAGAATAGCAAGAATGAAATTATTGGCTACGATTTTCTTTTAAGTGTGATTCAATCACTTTTTTATAATGTATAAAAATAACTACTTATTATAAAATCTTTTCATTAATACTTACCATTTTTGTAGACGAATTTTTGGACAATGTCATAGGCTGTGCTCAAAAGGCTTAAACATCCAATTAGTGAAAACAGTACTCTGTAATATTGTAAAACCACAATGTTTAAAATTTTCCTTATAATTCAAAGTTTTTAGTACTTTTATTTTAATTATCATCAATTATCTGTCGGTCTTTACTAGTAGCTGACTAAATTGTAGATTCATTTAGCCGTTAAGATGAGTTTAACCTAGCTCGTTTTGTATTGGTCGAAATTCATTTGATTTACTTAAGAATATTGGAACAATTCTTGACAGGTATTAGTAAAATTAATTGGCTCATTGTGAAACAAGAGTAATGACTTTGGAACAACAAACTTTTTCAATAAAGAAAAAAAACAATTAACTTATGCATCTATCTTTGTCCATTAATATACATCAAAACAAGAGGCAAGATAGGTATATTATTATGATTGTCAAATATAAACAGTAATGAGAATACACTAAAGTTTTTTACAAAATCTCTGACAATGGTCCTAATATCGATTTGGATAATATCAAAGCTAGAACTTACATGGATAAAAGATGGAAGCATTTTAATCTACGAGTACATGTTTATTCACAGTAAATTGTTACTGAGTCCTTCCAAGACCGCTCGGGTCGTTTGAATCCTAAGGTCTATTATTAATCTGTCTTAAGGTCGCTCACACTGTCACTTGTTACATTTAGACATACTTACACAGCGACATAATCTACTGCCACCCACGGTTTATCGTTAGGCAGTCGGCATAATTCGTCACGATATTCAAAATTAAATTCAGACACATTGAAGAGAAGTGCTGTAATTGCTTGATGAGTTGTGCAGGTTTTTGGTACACATACTGCAAGTCTGAGCTCTACGCTGCTTAGTGGACTATCAGGTGTTACTCTAAAACATAACATTCATCAAAGTATAAAAAGGGGTTACAAGTGAATTTTATCTTTTAGAGAGATGATTAGGCAAAATAGCAAAAAAATATGGTATAATAAGGGATTTTAAACTTTTAGCTTTGTTTGTTGGGAACACTGTTCTTTAACCGGGGTGCCCTAAACATATCGAAGATAGTTTTTACAATTTCCGTTAAGTATTTCTGATATTGTGGGACCAACCTTTTTTATCTTTTAAAGTATAAAAGGCATGATACTAAAGATTTGGTAAAACTATCTAGTTGGTGATAATATGGCCAACACAGACAAACCACAAAAATATATAATCCATATCCATGCAAAACAATGTCGTTCAAAGTTTAAACACTTTACAGCGTCCATGGTCATAGGATAACACAATATATACGAGTAGTATTGAAGTAAATTAAGAAACCAATATCTAGTGCTCACTAAACTATAGAACCCAAAACTTTAAAGACTGATTTAAAAAACAACTTGTGTGTCTTGTGTTCTTTTAAAACACCACTGAAATATGCATTATAGTACCTTGAGTCATTAAATATTCCCGTCAATCCTTGAGCTCCAAATTTTAAGTGATTTAAACCTTTAAGCCTAAAGTTTATTTCATTGAGATTATCTTTCCGGAGTTCAGAAAATCCTAGTTCAGGAAACACCAGACTCTGTTCCATCGGAACTTTGACTAAACAGTATTTTCCTTTTATTTCCGAATTGTCGAGTTGACGATTGATGCTTAAGCATTGATGGTAGTTGCCCAAATCATTAGTGTTGCCTTCCAGAATTCCTCTGGGAATTCTAATTCCAGCATCAATAACTGTAAAAATGAAAAAATATTGTCTGACTGTAACCGTAGGTATTTATTTCTGCATTTATTATAAACCACTATCTATGGCCCCAAAAAAGACATATACATAGTGGACCGAGTTCGTGCCGTGGAAATTTAAATTTGAAACTACTTATCAAAACAATTTCATGGGTACCGTAACTTTTACGAGATTAAAGGAAGCCTGTGTGGCTATTCCAGCCAGGACAATCTAACACTTTCAAATTTCATTCAGAACATACAACACAAAGTTGAACTAGTTACACCACTTACTAGTCACGAATGGCTGGACCAATTTTTATGTTTAGACTGCGCAAGTTAATAACGATTTCAGCTATGCATTAATTAATAGCGTTTACTTACATTGCAGTTTGAGTATTAAGTCGTTTTGTACATAATTGAGTTGTTCTTCACACAAAACAGGATCTAACACTTCTTCGTATAAATTTTGGTCTATAGCAGGTCTTTTGGGGTCCCAATATAAGTAACTATTGACCAATTGCACTGCCACCAAAATTGTTAAACATCGTAATGCTGACAACATAACTCAAGCTATGTGATAATCGTATTGTTTTCGAAAACACTTGACTTATATTAATTTTATTAATATATTTAATCTAGATGATTGTTTATCAATTTATCAGTCAATCGTCTTATCATCATATTTTTTTTAACATTTCAGTGCACGCACCTTTTACGGGTCTAAATGTCCCTACTTTATTTTACTGTAAAATAACAGCCAACATTCAAAGCACTTAACGGGCAAAGGCCTACATATTATGTTACACAGTACAGATTAATTTGAAATATCCTATTATTTGGATACAAAGGTTTTTTTGCCAAATAATGCGACGGCTTTACCAATGAGAGCAGGAAAAAAAGATGGATCTCTCATACATGTATTTTAGAATAAAACGAAAAATAAATATTTGGGGTTACGTTCATAGAAACTTTACTTCCAATATAAAACATATTCAAAAGCTTCTCATGATTAGGTAACAAGAGTTATGGGTTCGCAATCTTGTTTTTTTAAAATATTTTGTAATGATAAAAAAATGGAATTCCTATCATGTCAGAAAATTTAGTTTGATTTCTGGAAACAGACCTCAGGAGACTCTTTTACACGCTCCAATATTTAATCCAAGTACAGCTTTTGGACTCGGGTTATAGCCGAGAAGTTGCTACAGAAAGTCGGTCTTTATGGTTATCTATGAGTTATTCATTCATGTTAAATTTTTATTTTATTCATTATAGGCATTAACATAATATTAAAGACTAGAGAACACAGTCCGATACAAAAATGACACCTAAAACTATCCTCTTTTGATTGATTGAAGTTGACCATAATATGTCAAAGTACTTTAGTATTATTTTATCTGTCAACTTTATAATCCATCTAAATTATGTCAGCATGCATTATTAAGAATATTTATATCGTATTGTTGTAACTATTCGACTGATATAGGTTGTACTAACATGGATGTACTTTTAGATGGGACAGTTTTTGACACTACTTGTGTATCTAGATTATATATAACATAAATGATTCTAGGGTTATAATTATATGATTTATATACGTTATCTATATGACGCCTTGCAATTCTTCGATATCGATCAAAAGGTGAACGCCCTGAATGTCGGTGAAGGTGACCATCTAAGTTAAACAACAATTAGGTATTGAAATAAAGAAGTTTACGGATTTAGAACGCGTTCATTTTTTATTTTTCCCGACGTTTTGAACACTTTTTAGCGTACAGTCTACCCGTGACCATGAAAGCTATAGTGTTCGAAACGTTGGGTGAAATCAAGAATAAACGCGTACTAAATCCGTAAACTTCCTTCATTTCAATGTATAGTGTTCGCGTAACTAAAGAAAACAGTATAACAGTTAGTTTATATTGACGACGAGTTTTTTGCCGTGGCTTTGTCTTGTTTCAGGTTTTAGAATTTGGTTCAGAGATAAACGAATATTATGTGCTTAAATAATAGAAATGTTAACCAAAACAACAGCTTTATTTATAAACTGTGTCACATGACGTCATACAAAATACATCTGTTATTAAGTATAATTTATCCCTCAATTGCGTGTAGTTGCTCGGGTAGTACCTACACGCAATAGGAATAAATTATAGCATACTATCTGTAGCCCGCTATGTTCGAGAATGAAATTAAATAAATATATTTTTTAAATAAAAAAGTACCCCGCGTCAATTCTGATACCTCCAAGAATATGTGTACAAAGTTGCATTATGATCGGTTAAGAGGTTTTCTCGTGAAAGCGTAACAAACTAACTTACATTGACATTTATAGTACATGCGGCACACTAAAAGCTTTGTTTTCAGATCTGTGGTCCACCTGTTTTAAAAAAATGGTTCGATCGCATGAAAAGGTGTTTAAAATGTAATAGAGAGTATTTTGAAAAGCAACAAACATAATATTTTGGTTATGACATGTTGTTTTTTTTAAGTTGGACAAAACTTTTAGTGTGACCAACGTATTAGTAAGTAAAAAATTAATGTTATTCAGATGTCTGTTACATTCATCATTGCAAAGATTTGTTGAAACCTTTTCAGTTGTTTTTAGCTGAAAGAGTAACTAACATCCATACATCTATATGTAACATCAAAATAACGTAACATAATGATGAAACTTAAGTTTCGTGCCTAATAAAATTAGGCATCAGAATAGACTTTAATTTATTTTATACAGCCAAACTTCTGCGTTTAAAATATAAGTAAGGATTTGGTTTTTAACGATGTCAATGGTTTTAAAGATTACCTTAATTACTTTTTGGAATCCCTTAAGTGGGGATTGAACTTGTGCTATTCCAACTAGTTATGTTTTGATGGATCCATCAAAACATAACTCGTTTTGACAAAAGTATCCTAATAATTATTAGTTTTCTTAGTGAATCAATGTAGTTTTATCGAAGATTTCGGGTAAAGAAAGATATACAGGCTATTAAAATGCCAACCCAAATAAAGGCGACCCTAGAGCTAAGTGCTGCCCCCAATTGATTTAATTTTATTACTTCAAAACAAAATCAATTTTCAAAAAACTAGAAGAGTATCATTTTAGCAAATTACCTCTAGTATTTATTTAATTAATTTAATATGTTAAAAACGCTGTATTTACCTGTAAAAGGCATATCTTTTACACATATTACTCATTTATAATCTAAATTGTAATGTTTACTGGTATATAAATTGCTATTGAATCTTTTGCAATTAATTAATTAATTAATTAATTAATTAAAGTTAACTTTCCATTTACTTAGTTGTTTATAAAGCCAAATTTGTCGCTAACGCCAAAAGCGAAAGCTTTTAGCAATAATGTACAATACGACAGAATGCCAGAATGAAATGCAGTTAGCAGTGATACAATAAAATAATACCTAACCGCGTGCTACACCGTAGACATGACAAAACCTATGTAAGAATTCGAAATAGCGCCATCTATCCTCTATTGCTTGTACTAATGTTGCTTAATATAAAAAATGTCCGGAAGTAAACATCACCAGCAATTTAAATGCCACATAAATGCGATAGATGTCACTATTAAGAAGTTTTCCATATATTATTTCCTCTAGGAGTTTTCCACATAGATTTAGTTTAATATACTAGCGTTTTACTTTATATCTATTGTTTCTAAGTAGGCTAAAAATAAAAACAAACCATTGTGTGCTGTTAGCAGTGAGAAAAGATTTCAAAATAAATCTTTATTTGCGTCTAAATTCATAAAGTAATTGTACAAAAACAATAATGTATTATCTAGAATATTATTATCATCACAATAAATCACTTTTAAACTTCTTTGCCAGTTTCTTTAGCGATTTCAGTCTCTTGAGCTGATTTCTGTGTTTTTTTAGGAACTGGAACAAAAAGTAAGTTGATTCATCATCATCATCATCATTTGTTTAATACTTATAGCAGTCGCCCGGTATGCGGATGGTTGTAGCTTGTGTTGTGGGTTAGGTGGGCTTAAAGTAGTTGAAATTTTTATAAGGAATGTATTTTCAAAAAGTAGTTTGCTTACTCAACATCATCATCATCATCAGGAACAGATAATTGCTGGACATACGCCTCTCCAAAAGAAGGATTAAAAAAATAATCATTAAGCTTGGCAGGCGGGTTCGCCACCGCAGCGGTAGGGATAAGGCACTGCCACCCATTCATTTGGCAGTACCTATTTTAGTCGCCTTTTGCAACATTCAGAAGGCGATGAGGGACTACTAGTCGAGCTATGTGCTGGCCCCAATTAGTTTAATTTTATTTCTTTTAAACAAAATCAATTCTCAAAAAACTACAACGGTGTCATAATAGCAAATGGCACGCCGTCAGTCACCGTAAACTTTCAGCGCGATAAACGGTGTAGTAACTTGTGAAGACTGTCACTGTTATCTTATGGGACTTTCATCTAATCTTGATGAGGAATGTTACCAATTTTGGATAGAAATGTAGTAATGGTGTCCTCAATAAGAACGAAGAGTGTGATCAAATTTATCATACGAACAAAATTTACGAAGCTAAACAAAATCAAAGCTTAAAAAAGGTCACTAATATTTTAATTAAAAAAAATGTGTTGTAGGTACTATGACTTCATATTCTTCTATGCATACCTACATTGAAGAAGGTTGTGACTGCAAAACAAGTTTAAGTTTTTTTAAATATTACGTAGACTATTTAAAAAAAAAATTGTGAGTTTTATAAAAGAAGTGCTATATCTATTCTTTCCTTCCTAACATACTTACCTCCACTTAAAATTTTCTTGAACAGCACAGAGCACGGAGCATCTATGAATAGTACGACAATAAAGGACACGATGAAAACCAATCCAAAGTGACCCAAGAACTTAAACATCTGGAATTAAAAATATATTATGAGCAGGTTTAGACTTATAGTTGGTGGCATTACGTGCGTAAAATTGTCGTTTGAAAAAATACGCATCGAAGAACAAAACTCTATTTTGTTGTGTAGAATCCCCTTCCAAAACCATTCCAATTTTAAAAAGATAGTTTAGTAATTTTAATTAGACTTATTAAAATATATTTAATCTTTATCAATATCCAATCTTAGGCAATAAATAAAAGATAATACTTACAATGCCTTTAACGGAGAAGAATGTTGGAGTTATTGCACTTGAATTGACAACCACCATTAGACCGTAGTGCAAAATGTACATTGCGTACGAGAGACGAGCTGGCAGCTTCCAAATGCGAAGTGATAGAAGCCAGTTAATTGGGCCTGAAAAAAAAAGGAAATCATTATCCAGCGTAGATTCGTCAACATTTCTGCAACAGCAAAACCTCCTCCAACCCTTAGCAAAAGTTGTATGTATTGACAAGTCCTTCTGCTTTCGACTGATGGACGGTTAAATTAGTGTCGGATCTGTTAGTGTTTGGGCATGTAATTTCCCATTTTGACCAGTTTTTGACTTATTGTGGCAGCCTTTTTGGTTCAAAGCCTACTTAGACCATCCAGGAAAAGCCAGTTTTTTTTTTTGAGATGCGTATATTGCTATCTCATCAGGGTGCATTATATGCTGCCCTTCATAGATAGATAGGGGGGCACCCTCCCCCCCAATGCATCCGACACCTTCCACGACAAATCGAATTCCAGTAACTTACTAAACCATCGAGAGGAAGTAACTTTCCATTACCCAGGTCATGCCCCTCCCGAATCAAAATCCTTAACCGCCACTTGTTACATTTGGTCTGTACGTGACACGCTGAGAATCTACTCTTTGTATCTTCAGCTATAAAAATTAAATATTACCTGCATATCCATGTACGCAAGCGATTATCAACCAACCCAACACCAAAGCCCAGGCCGGTCTGATGAACGAGTTGTACAAGCTATCAAGAGGCTGACTGTTCCATGTTGGCTGTATGATCGGATACGAACTGTATATTATAAAAGAGAATATGGCTGTTGCCCAAATCCAGTTGAAAATCACCAGGCTCTGAAACAGGCAGTAGAGTTCAGGTAAAATGTAATGTTAGCTGTTAAATCAAGCACAACATCTCCTTTGGTCGTCAAAGTCATCAAGATTTTTAGGGTTCCGTATCCAAAGGATGGAAAACGGGATCTTATTAGTTACTAAGACTTCACTGTCTGTCTGTAACCAGGATATATCTTATAAATCATGCTATACAGAACAAAATAAGTATTTTTAGGAGGCTCTCATACAGCAATCTAGTTTTTTTCCCCATTTTTGCTCGTCACTAATGACGGCAACAAGAAGGCGCTTGAAATGTACAAAGCTTTTTTTTTTTAAACTAATAATACAATTTAAATAAAATTCATATTTAAAGTAAGCCTCCCATAAAGGAGATGTCTCATAATAGGCCCAGACATAGTACACCATTTTCAAAAATCAAGAAAAAATTACTGTTTCTGGGAAAAATACATATAAATTTATATAACGTATAATTTAGTGGCTCAAAAATAAATAAGATCGAATAATTTATCAAACTCCATTAGGCATTTCAAGATGGCGTCAATCTAAAAAAATCTTTAAATGACAGTAGCTGTCAGATAGCCCTTGTCACTTTGGCATAATCATTCACTTCAAGTTTTTGTTCGGCTTGTCGCGTTGTAGTATGTAGTTCATCATAACGACCTCAATTTCGATTTCTGGATGTGGTATTGATCGGCACATTACTTTCATAATGTTTGTTGTTACTACAGCAAGCGATGGCACTCGACTCCTAGAGGCGCGATTTTGAAACTGCCAAAACTGACAGACGTCATCAAAATGTCATCTTCCACCATGATGGTTTTGTTGTTTTGTATTGCTATTTTCTTACTTAACTCTTTATTTGAACCACTTAACGAAGCCATTTTAAAAGAATTGGATAATAACAAAATCTTGTAGGTGTATTGGTCTATCTTTTGGTGGGGTGTACAGGTTCTGGGCCTGGCCTCCATACAATTTGGGACATCTCCTTTCATCTGATTTTTTGGCGTTTTTTAGCTTGATATTGAGAGCGGCAAAAGTTTGCCGATTTAATGTATCGTATGTAGAATATTTAATCCTACGTTCACTCCAAAAATAAATGATTAACTTAAAGTGAGGTACGGAACCCTTCGTGCGCGAGTCCGACTCGCACATGTCTAGTTTCTCTTATATCAGTAATTAGTACTAATCAGTGCAAGAAAGCTGCCCGTCCTGCCTCAAGAAGGCATGCATGCACTGCACAGTTTCAGGTTCTTGAACGGGCCGGGCGGGCAATTCTTACATTTTAGAGCTTACTCACTCGTGTGTCGGTGCAGGTCACAGATCATGGTGCAGGTAGTTTGGTGAAGGTACTGAAACCGGTGTTGACGAGCGGAGAAAAGTAACAGCTCTATAATTGAATTCAAGTTACCACAGCAATGATTGGTGTACTGGCATAATCACCACGCTTGCCAAATGCGGGTTGGTGATCACAAACCTGGGACCCCAAGATCTTGGCCCGGTATTTAAACCACTGGACCAACGTGGCATTGACGAGCGGAAATTGTTAGTCAGAACTAAATAAGAATGCAAAAATCCATAGATTTCCGCAAAGTGACACCTGAATATTCATTTTACCTTTGTCAGTCGAATTCTTTTGCCACGGTATGAAGCTAATGTGTATCCAATGATCATCCCAATGAAAAACGGCGAAGCACGAGTCAATGTATTTACGTAATAATTAAACATGTAGTAAAACATTTCATGTTCACGACTGAAAGGAACGGCATATTTTTAACACATCTATTATACCAAACAAAGAGTCATTCATACGGTTTGATGAATGTGATGGACATTATCATAAACCACTGCTGAACATAGGCTGGGTTTTGCCATTATTGCCATTGGGAGGCAGTAAATTAGTAAAATCAGTTTTATTTCTGCAAAAAGGCCCCTGGAGGCGCTTTTACACGTCCCGATATTTAAACCTACCTCTGCTTCGGGACAAGTGAGGGCTGGTGCCGAGAAGAAGCAGCGTAATAAACTCAGTCATTTATGTCAGCCTCTTTTTAAATGAATATGTTTACATGAGTTATATGCTAGTGCGAGCAAGGACAATTTATGACCACACGTTCGTATTAGTTATACAATCATTAATAGTATAATAGCCCTTTTTCAGGCTAGTCTACTATCGCAGTATGGCCAGTGGATTTAGAAAATGCTACAGCCATTCTTGTTCAGGTGGGAATCCTTTAGTTACTCTCACCACTGAGTGAGGGGGTAATATTATTTTTTCTACAGTTACCACACGGTTCAATCGTAGGCATATAATATTAGTTTATTCTAGATATGAACGACTACATTTTTTGCGAAAACTTTAATAATACAGAAATTTTTGAATGTATGACAAGTGCAATTGAAAAGAGTGAAGTGTGTTTTTTTTAAATGATGTCATACGTTTTCGCTCCAATACGATCAATGTGATTACGTTTTCTTCGAGATACTTATTTGAAAGATCACACCATGCTAACGTTTGTAGGTATATACCTACATTTACTTTTTTACACGTGATACTGGCGGAACAGTGTAACCAACACAAGTTCATCGCCATTAAATAAGAAGAAAAAGAAGAAAAAAGTGATGCAAAATGACTAGATACCAGTTAACATTACAATGCTATAAAAAAACGTGACTAAAGTTAACCTAATATATTTTGCACCTTTCGATATGAACATTAATTATCATTTATAATATAATACCTTGCATCCCTTGTATATATAAATAGTTTAATGTAAAACTAAAAATTTTATATACCTACTTTGGACTCATCATTGTGGATGGAAACTCCATAAAGAAATTATAAACAGTCGCCGCAGATAGCTGAAGTACAAACGCTATGGCCAAAGCTAACCATGCAGTATTTTTGGTTCCACTCAACACCCAGAACAGAACAAGAGGTGATAAAATATGTAGTTGCACGTCAATAGCTAGGTACCATGACTGACCGATGCACTGAAAAAATACATACACAGCCGTTTGAAGCAGCCATTGGGGATTGGTTATAATAATAATTGTCTTACGAAACAGTAATGATTAAACTTTATAATTTGTTTCCAGTTAGCCACCATGCAGCTAGAAAATATTGATCAGATTCGAAAAAAATTAAATAAAAAAAAATAAAAAAATAAAATGTGTTTTAGTTTTTTGATAATCTCTAATAAGCAATATCGAAATTTTAAGTAAATGTACCTTTTACTTCCAAACCCCAAGAGGTACATTTACTAATTTAACTGGAGTTGCTCAGTTTTAATAGGTTTTCACTATATTTTGTGTTTCTCAAGGCCAGCAATTTTATAAGTTAAGACAAATAGAGTCCTAGCTAAAGAAAATCACAATATATTTAGGTTTATTCTTGAAAGTATAGAATCTAAAACACACCCCAATATCAATAGAGAAGATGGTTGGAATTTACCAGCTGCTTGGGACTATATCATTTCAACAATGAAGTCCACGAAACATGACCAAACTGCGAAAACTAAAACTCATATTGCGTGGATAAGGACGTAGCCTATAGAAAAAACTAAAGGTATGCATAGTTTCAAACATTTTTCTAACTACTTTCTATGAGATAAATAACACCTTAGAATACTTCAAAAAGTTTGAAACGTTGCTTGGTATAAACCAAACTATAATGTCAAATCCTGAAGAATGCGAGTTTAATCCGTAATTTATCTTTTATATCAATGTTATAGTGCTCATTTATATTCAAAAAACTAAAATACATTAATCGTATTAAATTTTAAAAAGTAAGTAAGTACTAAGTGTAGTCTGTTTCCTAGATTCAAATACAAACCGTTCTCTCGGGGTTCATATAATTCTGTATATGCAGTAAGGTGGACCACCAAAAAGCTCGACACCTGTTCATTAAATCAGACATCACCACCCAATAAGGTCCATCGGATAGCCTGTTGTATAAAGAAGCTTCTAGAAGAACACCAGTGGCGAGCACGGGAAACATGCGTAGAAGACGGTTGAGATAAAAGAGGTGGAGGTTTTGAAGAAGTTTTTCTAAAAAACAACGAGTAATAATCTTCAGTAGACAGTATTTATAACTACATGGGCTATTGATTTTAAAGGATTTTATTGCAATGGTGTATCAATGCTGTAATCTCCAACGAAAAAAGAAACAACAATCAATAAACGTTGTATACAGTGCATTCTTATTGGTGACTTCAGTTACTACCACAATGGATGCATGCAGAAATTTATGAGCGTTTAGGGTTTATGCTGTTTTTGTTAATAATTAATTGACGGCCCAAGAATGAAGGGCTGATTTAAAAAAAAATTTAGTCTATTAAAATCTGTTGATTCAATGAAAACTCACTTCCACTTAGCTTCCCAGCTGTTGTATACACTACCAATAATCCACTAAGGGTAAAAAATGTGTCAACAGTAATGTGCGCCGAATTCAACCATAAGGCTTCAAGTGACCCTAACCACTGAAAAAAACAAACTAAGATTTAGAATTTTAGCGACAATGTAAGTAACTTTATGAACAACAAACATAACATTATTGACATTGTGTCAAATTCTACAACCACTTCCACTTAGAAATAGAACGGACAATTATTTTAGAGTTTATTTTATAAGTTTTACTTAACTTTTTTATATATTTATGATTTCAATACTGTTAAAAGTGCAATGATCACGAGAGAACTCGGTTCTACTACTAACAGGTGAATTTTTAGTCACCATCCAAACCACAGAACATGAAAAAGGGTTAGAAAGGCCGTCATACACCATTTGTATGAGAAACGATGTCGCCGCTTGCGCCCCACTACTACTTGTGCACAAGCTTTCGCACACATAAATGAATTCAAAGGACGCTAATCAAGCGAATTTACAACACACTCAGCAACCAATCATAGTGTCCATTTACATTCATGTTGGACAGAAGTATAAGCATTTGCTTATTACCTCTGTCGCGCCTGCTCTGCCTACAACGCCTTTCTAATCATTTTTCCGTTTTTTGTAATCCAAACGTTGATAGAACAATCTACGTATGAGACAATGTTTACAATGAGTCTATCTTTGTTCTTACCTGAAATCCAATAATAGGGTTGGACCAAAAATTTTCGGAACTAAACGTATGGCCAATCAGAACCCAAACCATAGCTAGTGCCCTGATACCATCCACACAATGTAAGGATTCAGGTCCAGTCGGAAATGTCATTAAACGCTGGCCGTTCGTGTATATTGAAAATGTTTTGTAGATTGATTTTGAATCATCTAAAACAACATAGAAATAAACAATCCCGAACATATAACTTGTGTTAGGACTTAGGATTAGATAAATAGACTTAAAAAAAAAGTTATTTCCTTTGCCTCTAATATGTTACCATACTAAAATAAAAAAAATGCATTTATCTTTTAATATATTATAAAAATACAAAGTAACTTACCATTTTTGAAAACAAATTTAAAAAGTACATCATATACAGTACTTATAAGGCTTAGCAATCCAATTAAAGAAAACAGTATGCTAAAACAAAAAATATTACATTAGATAAATGATAATAAAGCATGTTTTGAAAAATGTTTAGAAAATCTTATCGATTTGTATATTCGATTTGAGTCTTAGACGTGCGTGCTTGTTGTCAGTAATGACGTACAAATGTGGTCGCTTATGAGTTTTCATGGGCAACCAAGCGTTGCCGTAGCACTAGGGCATCTTAAGAAGTTAAGTAGTGAATTTTGCATAAAAAATATACATAATATGTGTCGGCCACTACCCGAAAGTAGTATCTATTATAGAAAAGGAAGCATTGACGGCTTTCCATTGTTTTCAATTTGCAGTTATCTATTTCGTAAGATTAATCAAACAGATTTATTGATATCATATCAAAAAATATGTGTATACTTACGTAGCAATATAATCCGCCGCCACCCACGGCTTATCTTTGGGTAAACGACAGAAATCATCTGTATATTCCAAACCAATCGATGTATTGAAAAGAAGCGATGTCAATGCTTGTCGAGAGGAACATGGTTTTGGTATACATATTGCTAGATTGAACTCCATACCAGTAAATGGACTGTTTGGTAATAATCTGAAAATCGTTAAAGTAAGAAGTGAAACATCTGAATGCAATTATATTTCAATGAGCAAATACTTTTTTGTAAAAAATAATAAATTTGGCACAAATACTACTTGAGGAAATTCGTCGATACAAAATAACATCTTGGTTGTTAAAAATCGTGGATCGCGGCAATGACAACTCGCCCGAAGTGACACATATAGTGAACTGTGACGTGGTCCAGACCTACATATGTATACCTTGGAGCTTAAGTTCAAACAACGGCGGCTGCGTGGATGATGTGAAGCGACGTATGGCCATAACCAGAACTGCGCTGGAGAAGTTGAGGAAAATTTGTAGGAATTGTAATATAACTAAAACCACCAAAGTCAGGCTTGTTCGAACATTGTTGTTCTCTATCTTACTTCACGCGGCAAAGACGTGGACAGTGCGCGAGTTGGAAAAGAGGAAGATAGATGCTCTAGAAATGTGGTGTTGGAGGCAAATTCTCGGAATATCATGGACGGAGTTCCGCACCAACGTGTCCATACTCCGGGAGCTCAACATCACGCAGTGTCTGTCAACCATTGCACAGTCGCGCATACTACAGCACTTCGGCCATGTCTCAAGACGTGATAACGACTCCATAGAGCGGCTAGTTGTACAAAGAAAAGTGGAGGAAACCAGATCGCGCAGTAGGTCGCCGGTGCGCTGGACTGACCAAGTGAAGTCCGCAGTGGGAGGCTGCGTGTCTGACTGCGCCAGACAGTCTGCGAACCGAGAGGGGTGGCGGGAGATCGTGAGGAGAGCTGTGTCCGCTTCTATCACTAACACGGACTCCTCAACGTGACCACGACCGCTCTGCCAGGAGCGAAACGACAGAGAAGAAGATATTAAAAAAGTATAGTTGTTATAAAGCTATCATAATTATATTTTTTTTAATACGAAATGCATAAACTTGAAAGGGATACTGATTGCTTATCATGTGATCTAAAATAAGTTTTTGTTATTGGCTCATTTCTCTATTCATATTTTGTCAGTTGCGAAATGGTTGTATATTGCCTTTCTTTTAGGTACTTTAATAATAATAGATATCAAATAAAAGGTAAGGTTTGAATTTGAAAAAAGTGACAAAAGAGAATAAATGAACATACATGTTTATGACTTGTAATCATTATGCCTTAAATTAAAAAGCCAACAAAATACATAATTGGTAATCTCAAAAACTTTGTGCGGAAAAAAGTATGCTGATAAACCATTTTTGTAAAATACATTAAGGGAAAAGAAAGTAAGTCAAAGATTTATTTTGTATGAACGTTGTAGGAATTGATGAGATTGCCTAAAAACGTAATGCAGTTTGAAGGTATGCAATAATGCAAACCAATTAAGACCCCGTTGAAAGAGTAGACATAGTTTTAGGATGTGATTAAGTGATTAAGATTATGTCGTGAGTTAAAATCCCACCAGACGCAATCAATATCCTTGAAAGAAGACATAAAGATAAGAAATAAAAAAAAATGTATTCATATTACAGTCAAAACATCTATTTGATAAAGATATCTGTTATTAATCTGATTGATAACTATATTAATGATTTCCGATTTGCATACCTTGTGTCGTTAGAAAAAATGCCTCCAATTCTTCGTGCTCCCAAATACATCTTATGAACACCTTCATATTTTGCTTTGATTTTAGCAATGTCTACTTCTAGCAATTGTTCTAATCCAGGCAATTCGGGTAACGTGAGGGTTTGGTTTAATGGGACTCTTATCATACAGTACTTTCCTTGTACCTCAGAATCTTCTAGTTGACGATTTATACTAAGACATTGATGGTAGTTTCCCAGATCTAGTGTGTTACCCTCTAATATTCCTCTTGGAGTTCTTATTCCAGAATCGATAACTGTAAATGTATTTTGTCATAATGACGTATTTACATACATATAATTTCGATCTAACTGATATGTTGTTGGTACTACGGTAAAGAGCTTGTGCGGTCAAACCACCAACCTTCAACTTACCCTGTACTCTATGTATTCAATAAATTAGTTTTTTCAATTCCTTGATACAATCTAATTAGTCCACACCGATCCACTGCTGGACTAACGCATCGCCAATAGGAAAATTTTGCAACATTAGGGCAAAATACGGCAGTACGGTAAGGTTGTTCTTTTCTTAAAAAGTGTGTCTTGAACAAACACTCCTGAATAGTTATTGATCAAACTCGCTTCTGAGACATATGCATTATTGTTTTCAAGAGTTTTCACGAATCGGCTCGCTTCCAGATTTGCTGAATTTTCAAATTCCCAAACACGGTATACCATATACCACCATATACCACATATATGCAGCAAGTTATACAGAAAACCAAGGAGTACAACAAGCCATGTTTGTGGACTTCAAAAGTCTTTCTATTGATTTAGACATGGACGGTGCTGCAGTTTCAATAGCGAGTACTTAACAAACCTTCGCTTTGCACGGAGAAGGTTTTATTAATTGTATCGTTAGTCGAAGCTTTTTAGTTTAATGCAAATATATTTATTTTACCTTAATTGTAAAAAAATATAAGAAATTTTTTTACTTACATTGCAGTCTTAGTATAGAATCTTGCACCACATAATTAATATGCCTATCACATAACTCGGGATCCAACGCTTCTTCATACAAACTTTGGTCTAGAGCTGGATTTGATGCATCCCACACTAAATTTGAATTCACAAACTGCACTATTAACAAAAAGGCAAACCATGTTTGTATTATCATTTTTTTTTTCAACTACAAGACAACGTCAGTTTGGTATGCAGAAGAGAGATTAAATGTTTAAATCAATTAAAATATGTTTTCAGTGGCGTCAATATGCTTATCTGATTCACTAATGTACGTACCATGTGCACCTGTCTACCTAAATCGACTTATTTGATGTTATCGTAAACCCGACGTATACTAAGTTGCAAGAAATTTTCAACATCATCATCATCACCACAGTCAAATGGTGCCTACAGTTGGAGGATATCTAGCCCCTAGGATCACTACCTATATATCCCCTAGGATCACTACAACGACCGGTCCCACGCCACCCGCATCCAACGTCCAACTGGTGGGGGGCCTGCCCACAGATCGTCGTCCGGTACGTGGCTGCCATTCCGGAACCTTTCTGTCCCAACGGCCATCGGTTTTCTTACTATGTGTCCTATCCATTGCTACTTCAGCTGCGCAATATGCGAGCGACTTCGGTGTTCACATATATATAATACGTAATTACGCGTTAAATTCAACTCCTTTTTTTGGATCGTCAATGGAGAAAGATACGCAAATACTTAGAATGACCTTATGTTGATAGTATTGCCTTGGCATAAATATTTAATTCAGCGAAACCGAATCGAAGACAAAATAAGATATGACAGCTAATTTGGGAGTATTAATGTTACATTTAGATAATTGAAATGGAATATCCCTATCTTACATTACATACCTACGACAGTATAGTTGTAAGAAGTCAAAACAAAAACAAAAATAAGAAGTTCTCAGCGTTCCATGGAATCACCGTGCGGGTGCTGGGTCCATAGTGTGGCAGAAAAAGAAACTCCAAGTAGATTCCGTGACTTGTGACATGGGTATAGGTTTATATTCTATCATTTTTTTACGAATTGTTATTTGGAGCTATCATAAACAAGTTAAATTTAACCAATCAAATGCTTATGTCAAGGGGTTCCTGCCTAACATAACCTTTACTTTATTTGATATTTTAGCAACTTAATTGCACTTATAATATCAGTATATAAACTTGAAAAATTTTGTCTCAGGCGGGACTCGAACCCGCATCTCCTCGCATGCCGGGCGGGCGCGATACCATTAGGCCACCGAGACACTGCGACACGGCGCGAATTTTTCAAGCATATTCTTTCGCTGTGAGCCAGCGTTGTTTCATCAAATGTTAGGAGTTTGCACCCTTAACACCCGAAAGTAACATCTTTGCAGATGTTTGACAGTCAGTTAAGATGAAACAGCTATTTATATACTTTATTTGATATTTTAGCAACTTAATTGCACTTATAATATCAGTATATAAACTTGAAAAATTTTGTCTCAGGCGGGACTCGAACCCGCATCTCCTCGCATGCCGGGCGGGCGCCATACCATTAGGCCACCGAGACACTGCGACACGGCGCGAATTTTTCAAGCATATTCTTTCGCTGTGAGCCAGCGTTGTTTCATCAAATGTTAGGAGTTTGCACCCTTAACACCCGAAAGTAACATCTTTGCAGATGTTTGACAGTCAGTTAAGATGAAACAGCTATTTATATACTTTATTTGATATTTTAGCAACTTAATTGCACTTATAATATCAGTATATAAACTTGAAAAATTTTGTCTCAGGCGGGACTCGAACCCGCATCTCCTCGCATGCCGGGCGGGCGCCATACCATTAGGCCACCGAGACACTGCGACACGGCGCGAATTTTTCAAGCATATTCTTTCGCTGTGAGCCAGCGTTGTTTCATAACCTTTACATTAAAATTTGATTAATATGAAATTCACATACAACAAAAGGACAAATCATGCAATTATAATAAATTGAATTTTTTAATGAGTAAGTGTAGGTACGTTGTTCGCTCGACGACTGGTTATGTGTAATTAAAATAAGGATTTTACATTTTGACTTGATTTTCTTGACGTTTTTAATACTTGTCAGCATTCATAGCTACAGGTAGATGAAGTAGACTAAGGTGATTTGTCTTTCAGAAGATTATAATTGCTTTTTTATTCAAAATATTTCTTTACTTGTTTTAAATTCTGTTTTATAATAAAATATAAATTAAAAATAAAACAACTTCAGAGGTAGTTTTGAGGCCGCTATGAACTATTTTAAGAATAAATCCTACTAGTCTGAATCGGGTGTATATCGGATTGCCGAATTGTTTGTACTCCTATTGTCAGGGGTACACAAAC
This sequence comes from Anania crocealis, assembly GCA_949315895.1. Lineage (NCBI taxonomy): Eukaryota > Metazoa > Arthropoda > Insecta > Lepidoptera > Crambidae > Anania > Anania crocealis. Next base: position 10,403,018 of record OX438856.1, read on the forward strand.
TTTTAGCCTAAAATTTTTTCGCTCATTTTCACTCTTCCTAAACGCGTTTAGCCTGTTATTACTACGCCTTACTGTAAAGCGCCGTATCATAATTTGCCAAATGCAACATTTAGCCGAATATATCCTAACCTACCATTTACAGTTTACATTTACAGTTCCAAATTTTCCTTCGCAAAAAGTTAAAACTTTATCAATATTTTGCTAGCAAATGGCTATGCAATGCAAAGAAGTAAGCATGCATGAATGCAAGCAAGCAAGAATGCATGCAAGTAAGCAAGCAAGCAAGCAAGCATGCATGCAAACAAGCAAGCATGCATGCATACAATCAAACAAACATGCATGCAATCAAGCAAACATGCATGCAAACAAGCAATCGTGCATGCATCCAAACATTCAGACTTCCATAACGGCATCGGCGCTGCGGGGCTCCGGCGATCCCACGCGTGCTAATCGTCGCAGATGGCTTACACTTAGCACCTCGCTTACAGCCTCCTGCTCAGTTCGCGGGCCGCTTCGCCCCTCCGCACCTACGCGCTTTTAAATTACACTCTAGGGGTAGGGCAGACAAGACTGCTTGGGGTCGGTTTGTGAGCCATACCCTCGTAAGACCTAATGGTCATTTAGAGGAACAAAAATTTAATAGTCAGTAAGACCGGGGCTGCGGCTAAGAGCAGGGATGTGAAGGAACAAAAATATCATCGTCAAATTTGAGTTCGAAAATTCGAGCCTAGTGAAAAATTATTGTCATATTTACTGGCGACGGACGTTCAAGTTTTGTAGTTGTTGAACGTTTTTGTAGTTAAAATGTTAGTTAGAATGATGGAGAATATAATGAAATGTTGATTTCACCGATTTTTTCCAACTTTGTGATAATTTAAATCTGTTGGAAAATTATTGTTCCTTGCAAAGAACATTAAATTTGGTTTCAATTACTTCAATATTTTTAAAAATATTATTATTTTCTCTCTTGAACCCGCATATCTGCCAATCATGTGTAAAGATTACGAAGAAATACATTATTATCGTTTTTTTTTATAAAAATAAATATTTATCGATTTTTAATGTTATTATTTTAATAATTTATAAGTACAACTTCTATATCAAAGTAGATCATTTTAATGATAAAAGCCGACTGTTCCTTTCAATGCACCAAATTTCAATATCAAATTAAAAAGGAACTGCTATACTGAAATAAATTATTTTACTCCTGTACAATTACACAAACCAGTTTTACTGAATTATGATAGAATTAACGTCAGTATATCAAGTTGTCGTGTTTTATCAGTATTTTAAATTTTCACCATTTTTCAATTTTCAGTCAGTAACGCCGATCGCCTTTTAAAAGAACATTTTTTTTTAATTTATTATAAAAATAGCTTCTATACTAAGTTATTTCATGCTCCTGTTAATATGACTTTGATGCAATATCTCTAACTTGGCGAAATTGTTAATTAAAGTGCTCAGCGTGACTGACTATAAAAGGATAGTTCCTCAGAATGCACATTCAGTCTTACTTCTAACTGTAGGCAATTATGCTCCCCGTCTTTAAGCATGCATATATATATTTATATTATACATGTATATAAATAATATTATACATGCAAAATTAGCTCTGTCACGCCTAACAATACAAAAAATAAATTATCTTTTAAATTACATCTACAAATAATTTTAAATTAACTTGTAAACTAAAATTAAATAATTATACTACTATATATTTTTTAAGTGTTCAAGTCCTAGATCGCGATTTAAAAGCACTTTTTTTACTCCTGTTTGTAGATCCAGATATCGTAAAAATAGTTTTATTATAAGAAGTACAAATCAATATAACGCAGCCTACAGTCACATAGACATTTTTCACGAGAGTATGGTGAGATATCGCCGTCTTTTAAAATCCACTTAAATTTAAGCCCTCTTTTGTAGTCAATATTGTCTTGTTAGCATGGCTGGCTTTTCCCCCGGCATGCGTGTCTCTTTTAATAAAATTTTTGTAATAACTAGCATTTTAAACTTTAAATGCTTATGTAAAAACTATGTATCGCTATCTTTATGTAATATTATAACGCTGTTTGTTTCCTTAATAGAGATAAAATAAAAAATAAAAATAAAAATAAATGCGTGCTATTCGTGCGTGCGTAAGCTGAATAAATCTACGCTCTTCTAACGCACACAAATATGGCTTCAGTGTTACTATCATCGGGCGTTTACCCACAAAAAATGGGAAAACGTGTTGTTTTGTTATACGACGATTTGCCATGTGTTTGGTATGATCTTTAAATACATAAGAAAATATGATTACATTCATAAGTATTTTACATATTTATTAATCTAATGACGAATGCCACCGTTCAATGTGTTTAAATTTAAATGCCTGTATGATTGTATACATTCACATTAACCCGGCGTTCGTCGCTACTGGGTAAAGAATACCACAGACGTAATAAAAAGCAAATATTTTTTTCTAAACATAATTTTGCGACTTGCCGCTTCAAGTACCTTTCCTCGTAGATACAAGAGACGCGCTCCCCGTGCCGCTGTCAGTTGGCGCCTCGCGCTCTGTCACTGCGGACGTTCGAAGTTAGTATGGGTGAAATATACCCGGTAGCGACCGTTTGTGTTACTACTTTTTTTGTAATATTTTTATGATTTATTCTTGTTTTAGCACTCCATTACCATGCATTTCTCACTGAGTGACAACACTATTGCTGAAATTTTACAACAAGAAGATAGTGAGGAAGAAATTGTATCAGAAACAGAGGATCACGAAACCTGCAGTAACCATAGCCGTGATAGTTGCTCTAAGATTGGCCCAAAACCATGCATGTCTCGCTGTGAAGTTTGTATTTGGAAAAAATATCGCAAAAGAAAGATGTCTTGTGGAATAAGCAACAAAAGAATATGCAGAGAACATGCAATACCTATTTGTGGCAGTTGCTTTCAAGAAAAAAAAAAGTTATTAAAGAAGTTGAAACATAAAGACTGCAAATTTTTAAAGTTGTGATTTTTTGTGAGTTTGGAGTGCGATTTATGAAAAAGAAATTAGAATAAAAGTAAAACTTTTTTTAGTTTGACTATCTGATCTCATTTTGCTTGATTCCAAAGAGAAAAATATAACAATTGTTATTTTTTTAAGATTTTGGTTCTTATTAATGTATGTACCTTAAGTAACAATAAATACTTATTTTCATTTATATGACGGCGCCTTTATAAATTAGTCAGTCGGATCGAGAGTGAACGATTCACTCTAGCGGAACGTCGTATCGATGGTGGCCGGGCAGCCATGTTGGAACGGCACTTTTGAAAGAACAGTCGCCCGCGCACCACGTCCTCGACGAATCGCTGCCGATCTGCCTAATCTATAAGCCATTAGAATTGTTAATTATCGCGTTTTGATTTAATTAGTACGATTACATGAATAGTTAATTGATTTTTGTGTAAGAGATAAAATTAAGGTTAAAATAATACTGTGAAAGTGATTAAACGAAGATTTAAAATAATTTCTGTCTACCTACTTATATTTAGTAATTCCTTTGCCTGCACACTTACGCCCCGGCCATGGAATGTCCTGATGAAGTACCCCACCCGCCATCATATATTACACTTTTTATTTATAGCCAATAGTATCTACAATCAATATAAAATAATAAACCTCATTTTCAATTACAGTTTTATAAAATATGCATCTTTAAATAGTGTGGTAATTTTCACCCGGTTGCGAGCGTTGATGTCCGTATTTGCCTAGCGACAAAGAAAATGTTTGTCTTTATTTTCTTTGCTAGCGACGAACGCCGGGTTAAAAATATATTTTCATAGAATTAATAACACCAACATTTAGTCTAAACAGTATTAAATAGCTGTTATGGCGAATTCAATATTTTCTCAATATTAAAAACCTACTAAACAAACTGTGTGCAATTTTTTTTCCCAAATCTAGCAACACTGATGTTGATAGGTTTTGTGTTTCAAATTATTTGTTTTTAATTCGATTTACGTACAGAAAATGTATAAAATGTAAGTACTTACCTGTGAAATGAAACTTTATCACTTTCTTTTTGTTTCTCTGATATGCTAGAACACTTCTTCATAGTGCAAACAGTCATTTTAAATTATTTTTCGCGAGCTGTGTTTGACTGAGCGTGACGTTGAGCACTGACAGCGCGGAACGAAATAAGCCAGATATGGCTTAGTTTTAGCGCGTTTTTCGTGCTTACATTCGGTGTCTAGGTGTTATTATTCTAAGATCTTACATAAACAAAAATGGTAACTATTTTAAATGGGCGAAGTCGGGCGCAATCGTTCAATTCTAACATCTTGTGAGGGCTAATATTCCACAAGTGTACAGGAACAAGTTTTGCATCGATACATGAGCGTTGCAACGATCAGCCGTTATGAGTGGACAGTCCGCGCGATTACCTTAGAACGCAAGAGCGTACTATTTCTTAATAACTATTCCCTCGTATCTTAAAGGGTTACCTTAGAACGCAAGAGCGTACTATTTCTTAATAACTATTCCCTCGTATCTTAAAGGGTTGTGAATTATTTTAAAACTAGTTATTTGTTATCGTGTTACCCCGGTATCGGGTGAGTGTTGCAAATGTATATTTTATTTTAGTGCCTAGTTGTTAGTAGTCCTTCGTCCTACCTTCGTAGTTTAGAAAAAAAATGCAATTTTATTCTGTATGTATTTTCAGTGCTTAGAATTGTCTGTTATAATATTGTAAATCAACATAGACATCAGTAAGTGGATTAATCTTATAAGTGTTATCGAAAATTATCCATTTTGGACTTGTACAAAATAGATGCAGTTTATATACGACCTTCTATGACCTTCGATGGTCATCACATTTTTATGTACCTACTTAATATATTATTAATTCACTATTCTACAATTAAAGCATATAACTTTGAAGTCTATAACTTTTACGTTACCTACCTGTAGAATAATTGTAATATAAGGTAGATTAACTACTGAGCTCAATGCTTTGGCTAATATATGATTTTGTATGACTGCCACATCATTAATCACTATTTCTTGCCATTATCTTTACTATCTGATCCGACTTGCTTTGCTTCCGGCTTGATGTTGCAGTCATCCGTATGAAATCCGACTTTGTTAAAAGTGACCGATTTCCGGAATTCCAGGGTTCTAGTTCCGGACGACGAATAACGTCGAAATTGAGCTAACTGCCATCGTCTGCATTTTGTGGAGAAGAGCTCCTGCTTGAATTCCTGCCGCGTCATCATCTGCACTACGGACACTTACGAGGACAGTGGTTAAGATTTTAACTAAATTCCGGTATCAGTTCGGTTGCCAATTTCAACCCACCCCCTGAGATTCTTATCGAAATTAGTTTTACATTAGTAAATTATTGTAACACCTGATTACTCTTTATTTTACTTACCCTCCCTTGAAAATTATCTCAACTACCTAATTATAAATTGTTTTTTCCCTTTATTTTGCATGTTCCTTAAAATCCATAAAGCTCGGGTCAAAAAATGTATAATGCTTAGTCGCCTCAGGTCGGGCAATAAGAGTTTAGAATTTTCGAACATCGCTCGTGTTTATTATCACCAACCCGTATTTGGCAAGCGTGGTGTGGCTCCTAGGTAAATATTCCCTTTATTTGGCAGAATCTTGTTGCCCCGAAACTCATTTGGCATAACACACTTGGCATAATCTTCTTTCATCGAATTTACAAGGCATATTTTTTTATAAATATAATAATTGTTTGGCAGAAAGTTTGTATGGCCGAATTTACAATGGCATACTCTTAAGATGGCAGAATTTTACTAAGCATAATTTCGTTAAGCATAACGTTTATTTAGTGCGACGATTACTTGGCATACTATGCATATTGCAGAATTTCATTTGAAATTATTTCATTACGCATTGCTATTTCTATAAAAAAAGGATTTTGACCTTAAATTGTATCAAGAAATTGTCTTAAAAAGTCAACGAGTTGTGTTACAAAAGTCTGTGGCAGAAACGGATCGTGCCTACCCCTAGAGTGTTATTTAAACCCGAGTAGGCGCGGAGGGGCGAGGTGGCAAGCCGAAGCTGTGGTAGTGAGCTAAAACCATCGGCGACGATAAGCTCGCGTGGGACCGCCGAAGCTCCGCAGCGCCGAAGCCGTGACAGAAACCATGCCTGCTGCATGCTTGCTTGCATGCTGTATGCTTGCATGCTTGCTTGCATGCTGCATATTTTCCATGCATGCTACATGCATGATTGCTTGCATGCTGCATGCATGGTGTATGCTGCTAGTATTGCTTACATAGCATTGCTTGGGATACAAAGAGAAATAAAAACCATAATATGTTCACAATCAACTGTTTTATTGATAATACCAGATATTACCACCAGTAATAATGCCTTTTAATGACTATAGTTATGAAATGTATGCCAAAAGACGATTCTGACTATGAACTTTCTGCAATATGATGGTTCTGTTTTTTAATTATTGTGGATATTATGTATGCCTAAAGATGATTCTAGCTTATAAAATTATGCGTTTTGAGTGCCTGATTAATGAGTAAATGCCAAATGAGTTCCTGCGTAATGAAGATGATGCCTTCCGCTGATATGCATAATAATATTATGACATTAAAAATTCTGCGATAAAAGGTAGACCTGTTTACCTATGCTTGTGCCCATCATTGACTATAAATAAAAATTAATAAATATTTTGCAGACATGCCACACAGGCTACACAGAGCCATTTTAGTCCCAAATTAAGCTACTACTAAGTAGGTTGTCGTATCTAGTACCTCGACAATCGATAAACTTACTTATATAATATATATTTTTTTGTTAATATATACTTATAACACACAAAAAACACCCAAACCAGTACAAACGGACATGTTCATGCACACAAATATTTGTACTGTGCGGGTGGTATGGAACCCGCGACTAATGGCTCAGAAGCAGCGTTTACTACCACTGATCCAAATGGTCAACTAATTTATCAAGTTTCTTTAATGTATTCTGTGAAAGTGGTTCTGCTGTTTAGAATTATACAAGAAATAATTGTTCCTTAGGCTGTTATCAAAACCCCATCGCTTTGCTATGACACAGTCTGTAGTTCAGTGGCACACACCTCGGTTGTCAAGGAGTCGCAAGATTCGTGGTTCCGGGTACTAATAATTAACTAAATATTAAAAAAAAAATTAGGTATTTAGCCTGGCTACAGTTAATAAAATAACATGATTACAAATTTGTTTATTATTTATACTTTGTAAATAGCTAAACATAAAATTGAGATAATTAGCTACTAAAATAATAATTAAAACTACAATATAAATACTTAGTATTGATACTCGTATATAGAGAGATAACTCTTTATTATACTTAAAAGTAATAACACCGCTATTAGAGACTTTATATTTAAATTCAATGGCCTATTTATAAGAAATATCTTTCGATATGTGATTGACAGTTTTATTTTACACAACAAAGTTAATTTTGAATCAACAGACACATAATAAAAGCAAATTCGCTGAACAATGGTACTATATCTTTACTAATAAATCCCGTATAGTGAACTGTCTGTCTGTAATGTCAAAACAAGTTTATCAAACACTAGCTGTTGCTCGCGACTTTGACCGCGTCAATTTCTGTTTAAGATCGCGATTATTTTTGCAACATTTTTCACTAATGCTTCGCTCCTATTGGTTGCAGCGTGATGTTATATAGCCTAAAGCCTTCCTCGAGAAAAGGACTATCCAATATAAAAATAATTTTTCAATTCGCACGAGTATTTCCTGAGATTAGCATGTTCAAACAAACAAACAAACTCTTCAGCTTTATAATATTAGTATAGATAAAAACTTCAACGCATTAGGTACTATGTATAACTATAACAATGTCAGAAGAAAAAATCTATTGTCAATATTTATTATTTGCCTGTTGAAAATTAGTGTTTGTTAAAAACGGCTTTGAAACAGCTAAACGGCTTAAATTACAAAATTATTATTTTTTACAAATAAACAGTAATTATTTTATCTGCCTGCTTAGCATTGAAAGTTAGTTAAAAACATATCGATACGTCTTAATGGCTTTTAGTACAATTTTTATACAATAAAAGTTATTTAAAAATACGCAGGTAGGTGTTATATTCTACAATTTTCATCGTCCTTCTCATTTATCGCCAGCTGATTGAATAGTTATCGAGTACATCATTTACATTCTAGTCTTTTTCATATCGTCATCTGAAAAATTTTCAACTACAGTCACAGCTTTGAATCCCGTATCGGGTTTTGTCGGCTCGATCGGTACCTCTTTGGCTGGTGGTCTTCGGCCTGAAAAAAAACAAATGAATATTCAATCGCTTTAAATGTGTTTCGCACATTTCTTTCTACATCGATGACAATTTATGAAAAAAAAAATGATACCTGATTTGTCCACTGATAATATAAAGTCTCATAAAATTTGGGAATATTCTTTATGTTTAGTAAAACAAAGCAAAACAAAATAATAAATATAAATCTACGTCCTTTTAGCCCACCACGGACGATATACAGACTGATTTTTATTGAAATACGCTACATAATACCTTAGTTCTGCAAGATTTTTTTCTTCTGGTCGATCGATAAGAGTAGATGTGGCTATGGCAATCAAACAGCCCTGACTCGTGCGTAAATTTTCACTCTTAGTGCTCCACAACAGCTTAATATCAAACACTTCACAAGTAACCGTTGTTCTACAGATTCGTTAATATTTCTGCATTTTAATTTGGATTTTACCCAGGAGACAAAGTTCCCTAGTAGATCCCCAGATATCCGTAGCAAAGGCCGATATGATAGCAGCCCGGTATAAATATTGTGGTCAATTATTTTGACTTTCTTTCATTTTGACAAAACTAATTTTAATTTTTCTATGCAAATCCGCAATTTTCTACTTCAGCCTCTTTATTTAACTTTACTTTAGCTATGTTGTTTTAAAATATTGCAAAAATAAAACACGAGTCTTACCTCCTCCTCCTCCCAGGAGCATCTTGATAATGTTAGTGCAAGGGGCGTCAATTATGATTGTCAGCAGGAAAGCTCCAATCACAGATAGCGAGAAAAATATAAGAAATCTGTACAACTGAAAAAAATAGAAATAGGTACATCACATTTTATTAAAACATGATTGTATAATTCTTTGCAAAAATATGTTTTTTTAACAACTCTCTCTTTAATGCGGTCATTCAGGTTAGCAAATCAAATTTATTTGTCTAAAAGATGTTTAAAAGATAACAACATGCCATTAAACTCTGTCATGTGGTAAAAACAACTAATATATTAATTTGTGACTGAATGTAATCTGTAGAGTTCATTAAAAAAAAACTTTAAAAAAAAACTCATATTTGTAGGTAGATTCAGATTGACAATATTAAAAAACACTGACATCACATTCCTAAATTAAACTAAAAAGAAACATATTTTTCACCAGAGCGTTATACTTCAACAGCAAGTCCTACAACCCTAAGGCTGTCTGTCCACCGGAGTGGAGCGAGGTGGCGAAGCGGAGAAACGGAGAAATACTAACCAATAGGATTGCACAAAAGCTCTTCTCCTCTTTTCTGTGCTATCCTATTAGTTAATATTTCTCCGTTTCTCCGCTCCGTTACCTAGCTCCGCTCCAGTGGACAGGCAGCCTTACTGTCCCCCGCATGTTTTTACCAAAATGATGATATTTTTGTTTTTATAAGAATGTTTATAAACACACACAATGCTACGCCGCGTCGTACTACGATGTTGCCCAAATAACTACAGCGCTACAAATAATTTACGACCTGTTCTACGGTGCACCGAATTACATTTATGATGAGTGAATCACAGATTTTCACCATCTTTTTCTACCGGAGGTATATATTTTAACTGGGTGACGATTACGAATATTTTTTTTAATATACTCGTAATACTCTTACATTTACTACTACAGATCTAGTAGAGTTCAAGTTCGTAGAAGAAGAAAAATATATTGGACAGCAAGACGAAAATAGGTCTAACTTAATGCTTACTCAGAAAGTAACAATAGCTATATGAACCCGAATTTGTAACTCATTGTGTTTTTATTTTATTATATACGTAACCGTGTCATTGGCGTTATGACCCATAACGTCAGGAATGGTACTAAACTGCTTATTAAAGAAGCTTAATACTTACAGATAAATTCACTGCGAAGTAAATAGGTTTGAGGGTAGTTGCATTGATCAAAAATATAAGTTGATAGTGTAATATGTACATTGCGTATGAAAGACGGCCAAGAATCTTAAATATATCCAGTGATAATACCCAGTTTATTGGACCTGAAACAAATAAGTACGGGATGTCTAATAATTATACACTTTCAAAAAAAGAGTTTTGCTTCTTAATAGAAACATGTGATGTGACTTGTTTTTAAGACTTCCTTATTTAAATAGAAGCTGGGATCAATAGCTTAAAGTGCCTCGGAAGGCACGCCAAGCACTCGGCTTCTGTTTGAGAAAAGCATGACTCTAAAGTCCTCTTCTTAACCCTAGATAATTTAAAAAGATTGATATCTTAATTGACTCCACTAGGAATTGAGCCCAAAAACCTTCCCTTGTTGGTAGAACACCGCGTCACTACATCACAGCCACGCCTCCGTGCAGGTTCATCACGCCAGGTCGTCAATTAAAATTGTCGAAAACCTCGATATGAACTATTATACATATAAATTAATTTTTCAAGTCTATAAACATTTTTTTTTATAAAATAGAAGAAAATAAATAATTATATTTATAGCAGTTTGCAGCATTGATATTGTAGCAGTTTTTACTGCCTGCAAACAGGGATATACTATGTTTTCTTAAAATGAAATCTAGCTAGATCGATTTTATTTTCATACCAACTTAAATTTTGCGATTCTGATTTGTATGAAAGTATTTGCTGCCCGTGGGGTGGGGAAGGTAATTTATTTGGTAGCAGTAAATCCCGTGAAGTGTTTTAGTGTAAAAGTTTAACAAGAAAGTTTAAAATCCTACATTTAAATCTGTTTATGATACTTACCTCCATATCCGCTATGACACGCGAAGACTATCCAACCAACGCAAGCAGCCCACACTGGTCGTATAGTAGAGTTGATAATATTATCGCCTATCTGGTTGTCCCAGTCAGGTTGGATGTTGTAGTATGTAGCAATAACGACAAATGTCGATATTGTGAATTGAACAATAAAGATTATTCCCACCAACAGCTAAAAGCAAAAACCGATAATAAAGCTGCGACCTTTCACACAAAGTGTATTTTGTTAAAATAACCTTAAATTGTTGTTGTTTTTACATAAATTTCAATAATTAGCTATAAACTTTGACATTTGGCAGGTTTGTTGACGATCGCAGTTTAAATTAAAAAAGCTGTATGTATTTTTAGTATCATTTAATGGCATTGAAAGGACCCCTAAAACACATAGGAACAACGCCGTTTTTTACATCTATAGGAACAGAAAGGAAAGTGGTATTCTATTTATGGTCAGCACTATGTTTGAGGTCAGTTTTCAAATGCTTACCCATGGTAGTTTAACTTTTTTCCCGCGATAAGTGTGAAGCATATATCCCACCATCATCCCTATGAGAAACGGTGAGATACGATTCAAAGTGTGAAGGTAGTAGTACTTCATATATGTAACAAAGTCTTCATTTGGTCGTCTGAAATATAACCAAGGAAGTAAATTAATTGAAATTAAAATAATTTTAACGTATAAAATATCTTTCGTGGTAGTGTGATAGATGGCTGGCACAACAGTGCCATCATAGCAATGATTACAATTAGTTTCGAACTTTATGATTTAACTGATTCAAAGATGGCGTTTAGTTAAAAGTTATTTTCTATTAATTTAAAAATTATACTAAAGACAGTAAAATTTTGAAGTGGTGTAAATATAACTTAAAGAACATCAGATACATTGTTCCCACCGCAAGTTCATAAAATCAGAGACAACAAAAGTATCACAATTACTCATACCTGAGAACATATAAAAAAAATATTTTTAGACATCCGTCCGGAGAATTTGGGAAATCGGTGTAAATGCCGTTCGACGACAGAGGTCCTTAAAACTTAGTTAATTATTTTTTTTGGGTAACGGAGCAAACAATCGTGTTTACTTACCCCAAAGCCACAACAGCAGACTGGAAGTCGTTAATAAAATTGTAAGCCGTGGCCCCACTTAAAGAAGCGACAAGTGCTGTACATAAAGCGGCCCAGGCGACGCGGGACTTCTGTCCCAAGATCCAGAAGAGTAAAATGGGGGAGGCAACATACAACTGCATATCTATTGCCAAGTACCATGAGTGACTAAGACACTGGAAAATATAAATAAAAATAAATTTGGACTTTTCAAAATTTTTATAAGCGTTCAGTATCGTATTTAGAGCCCATTTATGAAGTAAAAAAGCCCATTTAGAAGTGTAAATTAAGCTTTCACCCGAAAATATTTTTCGCAATATAGTTTTAAATTTTTACGGTCCTAGGCCTGATAAGGTATAAAGGGAAAATCAAACACCTATGAATAGTATCGTAATGAATGAATAAGATGCGAAACGCGAAAAAAAAAGTGTTGCTAGGCAGCCGTATCAAAACTTTTAGATTTTTTGCAGACATTTTCTAAGTGCTTTATCTTGACATTTTTGTACTGGGCTATAGGTACCAAAAGAAAAAATACGTCATTCTAATTCTAGAGTAAGAAGTTAGATTTGTTTTATGGAGTCCGAAACAAGAAAACTACTACATGCTAGAGATGGAATGAAAAAGTTAAGATCTACATGCTCTCGTTTATGTATTGCATCCGGGAACCGAACAGATGTAGGAAAACTTAAAAGCATTTGTGTCTATGCCACTCGACTTTGAAGGTGTAAAAAAATGTTTGTGCTGCAAAGAAAGTAGCAATTAATATTAATACCACTTAGAAGATCTGTCGTTAGAAATTATGTAATTGTCCTGATAATATTCATTGCCTTTACTTTATCTAAGAGGCGACTAAAGGAGTGCTGCCAGAAGAAGACGGACAGCAGCGTCTTCTCTCATTCATTGGCTAAAATTTATCAAAGTGATTATGGCAACGTCCTTAGAAAACAGATAGAAAACACTTTATTGCACAAAACACAAGATAACAAAATATTACAAACAAGAGAAATGTACAATTAGGCGGCCTTATCGCTTTAAGCGATCTCTACCAGGCAACCTTTGGGTAGAGGAAATTAAGTTATAGTTGAGTAGGGGTAGCACTGTGCAAGACAAGCGAAGTTTAACAGATACAATAACATACATGTTACTAAAATACAATACACGTAAACCTACATATCAATACCTAATACCTATACAATACAAATAATACATATACCTACCTAATTAACATAATAATAAAATATATATATAAATATATACATAACATTTAAAATAAAGATAAATAAAAATAACCATCCACACATACACGAACCAACATGGCTAACTTAATGCTACGATCGCGACAGGAAAAGTGCTTTGAGCCTGGTCTTGAAAATAGGAAGGGACTCGGATTGTCTAATAGTTAAGGGTAAAGAATTCCATAAGCGGACAGACTGAACAGTGAAGGATTGTGAGTAGAACTGTGACGAATGGGAAGGGAAAGATAGTAATAGTTTACGACCCGAGCGCAAATTATCTTGACCACTGGTCGGCTACAAGAATTTAAAACGTTCTTTGAGATAGCAAGGAGTTCGCGGGTTAAATAATACAGAATATAGCAATGAAAGGACATGAAGATCACGACGGAGACGAATAGGGAGCCAGTTAAGCTGGGCTCGAAACTTGGAAACGTGATCATATTCCGTAAGCCAAAGATAATACGTATACAGAAATTTTGAAGGAGCTCAAGCTTATCGAGGGATTTTTCATTGAGATCGAGATAGCAGCAATCAGCATAATCTAGAATAGGCAGAAGTAAAGCCTGAACCAGAGCAATCTTGGTGGGTATAGGTAGAAAGTTACGCAATCTATTCAGACAACTAGCTGATGCAAACATTCTCCTGCTCACTTCACTGATATGTTTGTCCCATGACATTGAACTATCCAAAAGAACTCCCAAGTTCTTTACATTTTCACTATATGGAATTTGGACATCGTCTAATACAATTGAGGGTAGTGAATCCCAATTAATCTTTGAGATCAGCCGGGGGCTACCAACGATCATCACTTGCGTTTTTGTAGGATTAACCTTAAGCCCAAATGATTTACTCCACTCCGAAATGCGACGTAGGTCAGAGTTTACTGTTGAGATAACTTTTGATAGGTCATCAAGGTTACCCTGACAATACAGTTGTAGATCGTCTGCATAGAGATGGTACGAGTAGAAAGAAGTTAGATCAAGAGTAATAGAATTTATGAAAATAGCAAAAAGGAGAGGAGACAAGATGCCACCCTGTGGTACACCAGCTTAGAGGTTACACCATGAAGAGAAAGAATCCTCAGCGATGATGCGCTGTCGACGCCCAAGCAGGTAACTATGGAACCAGTCAATTACCGTTGGAGATACCTATGTTAAGAGAACGCAGTAAGCCAATCAAGATGTCGAAGTCCACAGTGTTAAAAGCATTACTAAAATCCAGCAGCGTCAAGACCGTGAGATGCTTATTGTCCATAGCTAGGCGAATATCGTCAGTAATCTTTACGAGAGCTGTAATTGTACTATGACCTGGGCGAAAGCCAGATTGTAATGAGTTAAGGAGATTACATTGGTTTATATGATTGCTGAGCTGCTGGTGAACAATACGCTCCAACACCTTGGACAAAAAGGGAAGAATTGAAATAGGTCGATAATCCGAATAAGAAGAAGGATTGTGTTTCTTAGGAAGAGGAATTAAATGAGCGTCTCTCCACGCTGCAGGAAAGGTGCAAGTGCTTAAGGAGTAATTGAAAATTCGCGTGATAATGGGAGCAAGAATGTCGAGTAACGGAATAATCATTCTACGACTGATGTTATCACTGCTTACTGCATTTGAGGTAATACTTAGTACGTTCTTCTCAACATCACAATCGGATAATTGACTAAAGACAAAAGACGAGAAATAAGAAGTTGGAAGGGATGACAGATGATTCTTTCATCCTTCTTTTGGAGAGGCCCGTGC
Source organism: Anania crocealis (assembly GCA_949315895.1). Lineage (NCBI taxonomy): Eukaryota > Metazoa > Arthropoda > Insecta > Lepidoptera > Crambidae > Anania > Anania crocealis. Next base: position 10,418,125 of record OX438856.1, read on the forward strand.
CCAGCAGTAGACTGATATAGGTTAGTGAATACAGGTACGAGTACTACTGGTACTACTTTAACAAATCGGCAATCAGGTGCTGACCAATTTGTTAGAGTACCTCTTTATGGATGGAATAAATAATCTTAGTTCTTGATTAGGAGTCTTGTTATGATGATTAACAGTAACATGAACATCAACATACCATGTCCATAGGGTTGACCCAATTTTGAACATAAAGAAGCGTAGTCCACCAATTCGCTCTACAATCGTTGACATTTTTTGCAACTGTACCCCAATACGGACCATCCGTTGTTCTATGAAGGAATGAAGCTTGAATAAGAACAACTGCTGCTAGTATTGGGAACATTCGGAGAAAACGGTTGAGATAGAAAAGGTGCAGGTTCTTTAACAAGGCCACTGAAAAAAGAAAATACAATATCTACAGAATTAACAAAGTCAAAGAATTATTTTGTTTAAATACTCGCTAGGATACACGAAAAAAATTACAATTTTCTCTATTAGTATAAACGTCTTTTAAATAACCGGCCAAGTGCGAGTCGGACTCGCGCACGAAGGGTTCCGTACCAAAAATGCAAAATGGGAGCCCCCCTTAAATATTTATTTTATGTTGTTTTTAGTATTTGTTGCTATCGCGGCAACAGAAATACATAATTTCTAAAAATTTCAACTGTCTAGCTATCGCGGCTCTTGAGATACAGCCTGGTGACAGAGCGGCGGATAGACGGACAGACAGCGAAGTCTTAGTAATAGTAATAGGGTCCCGTTTTTACCCTTTGGGTACGGAACCCTAAAAACTAGATCATAGGATATACTTTCACATACGATGTTATACCACAGTGCAAAAAAATGCTTTCTCTGTTGTGGGTATGTTTTCTATGTTTATATAAATAATTAAATAAATATCACTTCTGCCGCCTAACTAAAACAGTTAAAAAGATTTCTTGATCAGAATAATAGCGAAAACTTACTTCTTGATACTTTTGAAGCTGTGGTATAAACAAGTAACAATCCACTGATCATGAAAAAGGTGTCTACTGTAATATTTCCAGCGGTAATCCAGAGACCCCAAAACGATTGCATAAACTGAAATAAAGAGAAAAACTTTAGGTAAATCAATTTCATTTCTGCAAACTGCCCCATGGCGGCGCTTTTACACGACCCAATGTTTAAATCTACCACTGATTCAGGACAAGAGTGGGCCGTGCCGAGAAGAAGCAGCACAAGAAACTTGGTCAACATTGTCAGCCTATTTTTAAATAATTATGTTTACAAAAAGTAAGTGCCTGGGCGAGCTAGGAAAATTTAATACCGTTCATTTCTATTACTTGACATCATTAGAAAAATAGAGAAATAATGCATTGGTAACTTTCAGTACTAACTTAAGCTTTTAAACGCCTTTAGCCCTATAGTCAACAACATTATTAAGAGTTTTGATAAATAAATGAGCAAGAATATGATTTACTATTTGATGTCGACAAAGTAACTAAAAAGAACAGACGGTAACAAGGATTGGTACACTGTCTGGTGCAAATAATTTTGGTACTATTCTCGGTATGACCATTTTGACTTATTATATTTCAACATCGAAGTCAAGGCTGGAATTGTTTTATAGCTTAAGGTATAATTAAGTACGCATTCCTACTAAAACTTTAATGATACCCAAAACTAGGTGTTATTAATATTTTTGAATAAATATGTACAAACATTTTTTTGTTTTTGTTATATGGATAAATGACAATATTATATTTAAAAACGACACCACACGACATGATTTTGAAGTATTATAATAATTTAAACTTTTATGGTCACTATCACATTGCAATGTTGCAAGCGCCATAATTAACACTGCACTGCAACAGCGAACAATTTCTTCCGTTTAAAAATATACTGGCAGGATAAGGATCAAAATGCGATTGTCAGCCTACCACGCGAGCTGATTTTGGTAAAATCTATTTTTTGGTAATGTGCAGCGGTTGATTGATAATGATGATTATAATTTTCAATTAGACGATGAAATTTATATTATGTTTTGAGCTATAGAAGAACTTGAAAATTATTAAAGAATGTAAAATGCTAAATGAAGAGAGGTGGTAATAATTAATGAATAACTGATACTTACAGCATATACATCTAATGGATTCTCCGGAATATAGGTAAGTTGCGTGACGAAAGTATGTCCGACAATGACCCACATCATAGCAAAGGATCTAACACCATCCAGACAAGTAATAGCGCTGGGGTTCGATGTAAACACGAAGAAGTTTTTCGTGTTTGTGTACAGGGAGAACAATGTTAAGGTTTTGTTGGCTTTCTTTGCATCTGTGAAGGTAGATTTAGTAAAATTTTAACATTTTATAGATAATAAGAGAACAGTTACTCATTTAACGCACACCTTTGTTTTCCTATACTGGCTACTATACCTAGTTTAGTTACAGGGATATAGCTCAAGGAAAATTTTACTACCAAGACTTATAAATATGGGTTGGTAGCATATTCAATATATGATGAGCGATAGGAAAACGTCTTAACAAACTTTAAATGAGCAGCTTACAATTTCCTTACAGATTACTCCGATCAATTTTAAGTCACGAAGGTTTAATTTCAAGGTTCAAAATCATTATGTTAAATTTGCAAGCATTCGTACATTAAATCAAAGTCTTCGTATATCGTATATTAATCATAGTATTTCAAACTATCATTTACATACGATAAAATATGTTAGAAATTATTTAATACAATTTCCAAAGTTTACGAAAAGCAGTGAATTCACAAACCAATACTCCTACAGGATCATAAGACCGCCGGCGGTCGCGATAACAATAGATTTTAATTGTGTCTGGAATAACATACAATCGAGAGGTTAAGGCGCATTAGTGCTGTTTGTTTTTTTGTTTTTCTAACATAAATTTCTTGTTCAAAAACAAAAACGTAATCAATAGACTTTGATATTGAAAAAATACAAAACATATCATTCTTAACTTTTGATAATCTATTGTAATTTATAGAGTTATTCCAAAAATCTAACTATCGCAATGTATTGTAATCAGATATTGATAACGGTCTTTATGGATGTACTGAGCAGATATCCAATTTAATTATTAAAATATTATAACAAGTCAATTGCAAATTACGCGACGTCGTTTTTTCATAGTTCTCTACAATTTGACACATTATGTTGCAAGAAATAACTAAAAAGTTTAGTAACTTACCTATATTGTGTGTTTAATTATTTTTGTTTGAAAATCAACTTGTTTAGCACTAATAAAGTCATCTTTTATTGCACCAGCGCAGTTTTTGAAAAAAGAGCGTATCTTTTTGTAAAAAAAACAATAAGTATTCAGTATTTTTAATAAAATACTGTTGCCTGCGACTACGTACGCGTGGTATTTTAAATTTGCAACTATACTGGACATTTAATGTAATGGAATGAAACCAAACAATTATCAAAGACTAAAAAAGCTCATGTGTTTTTTCAGTTTACAACCCTGTACCATATTTCATTTAGGTCTTTTATGCCCTTGTTGCGTGATTAAGTAACAAGTACCCATCTATAATTTTGCATTTATGAAATTGACAACTACTCGTATCAAAGTTACGCTTGTGTTAAGATTGATTTTCGAAGCAAACTATACCAACTTTAAATTAAGCCCTGGCATACAGAAAAAGAATCAAATATTTCAACTTTGTAATAAAATTAAACGTAATAAAAGGAATAAGCATCTTATTAATCCCATGTTTAAAAATTTACGCAAAAGGTAATTCCAAGTAGGCAGATACTGATTGTTTATGAAGGCATTAGAAGATAAGTTAATACGATTGTTATGAAATTTCTGATAATAGTAAGACATAAAATAAGCATCAAACAGTAGCTTTATTTTTGTATGACAATAAATAACAATATTTAAATTGTTGAGGATCAACTAAGATTATTTATAAACAATAATTATATCTTTAGTTTATCCTTTTAAACATACTAGCAATCGCAAAGATTATTTGCAAGACGTATTGTATATACTCGTATTTTGCCAAATAAAAATTTTAAGCCTTGGTTTTCCTGATTTTAACTATTTATAACGAAACATAAATACCAAGAATTTTGGTCATAAATGTCATGCCCGTTCTTAAAACCATTTTGATTTATTAAAAAATCATGAACAATGATTATTGCAGATCTTTGTCATAATTTATGCCTTTTCGTCGGTTTTTGTTTTTATTTTAAAGGGCTCGGGTTGACAGCTCTACACTAAATTTTCCTTTCTTTGGGGTGAAATTGTATTACAAAATTTATATTGAATGGGACTAACTGTTAATATACCCTATTTAATATACCCTATTTAATATACCATATCGAAAAGCTATTACAAAATAACTAATCGTCAAAGATTATTGTATTTTAGCGCTAACTTGAAAATGCGCATTCTTCATACATATATTGCCTCTGTCCTTGTCCTCGTTTTGATTTCACAAGTTGCTTGGTGACAAGGTGATTCATATAAATATAAACTTTACGAATAGGTAGATAAGAAAAATCAATGCCAATACCTACAAACCTTTTCCTACCTCATTATGCGGCAAATGATAAAAGGACAGAGACATAACATTAAAAAAAAAACACAAATGTCGTCGTTAAATGAAACTATAACATTTAGGTTCTCTTTCAACTGAATAGAATGCAATATTATGGCAGGTACTATAATATGGAGCTGGTTTTCTGTACATACAAAAATTTAATTGGTTAAAAATAAAGTGCTATTAAAGACAAATTACGAAGTCTCTAAACATTTCGATTTGTCTTTGAAAATAGACAAATAAATCATAATTATTTATGTTAAGTAAAGTATTATATTTGTATATATTATTATATATAGAAAGAAAAGAAAGAAAGAAGAAAATAGATTTATTCTTATACACAAACTATAAATATAAATGAATCTATTTGCTAAGCCAGTGGTTTTGTGTTTGGCTGACGTGTGACAAGAAGAAGCGGCAGAAGAAATTTAGTCACCATCGTTAAGTAAGGCTTAAACAATACTTAACATAAAAAAATAAATGTGGACAACATCACAAACATTGTTCTGATCCCAATTTGAGTAACTATTTAAAGCACTCGTATTTGGAAAACCAGAAACAACGAAGGTACCACAAATAACCGGACCTGGGAAAATGTAGAAAAGCACTTTTTTTCTACATTGACCCGTGCGGGAATTGAATCCTGGACCTCCGAGCGACGACACCATGATACCGGTGTGTACGCCACTCCGTCACGGAGGTCGGGTAATACAATTAAATAGAGATATTATTATATCCTTACCTCTTTTGAGAATAATTGTATGCCTGATGTCGTAGCTAGTACACAACACTGTTAAGAGCCCAATTATAGAAAACAATATCCTGAAAAAAACACATCAAAAATATCTTAGCATATTTACTAAGTAACTAGACATTACGTAGGTTCTTAACGCCCCGTCGGTCTACTGGTTTAAGTACCAGGCTAAGATCACGGAGTTTGGTACCCGGGTCAGAGGCCTTACTCCGCAACACAATGTACGTATATTTGAATCTGTCTGTCTCTGTCACTCATACCGATGCCTTAAAGTATCTGAAAGAGACAGATATATCCGTAAATACGGGCTTCGTGTTGCAGAGTAAGGCATCAGGCAACAAGAGTTTCAAATTTTGGAACGTTTTTCGGGTTTGTGATCACCAACCCGCATTAGCAAGCTTGGTGATTATGCCAGTACACATCACTGCTGTGGTAACTTGAATTCAACGTTGGAAGCTTTTGCCCGTGTGGGATAAAGGTCGTTACCTTATGGCCCTAGCCTGCCATAAGGTTGCCGACCGCTGCCTTACGTGTCTATAGAGGACCAATGTATATTTATGACGATGATTAATCAAGAAATCAAAATTTCCAAAACATCGATATGATTCATTGAATAATCATAATTTTATTAAAAGTTACAATTATTAACCACGATTAGTCACCATTGGCTTATATACTATCTAATCGAATAACCGGAATAATGAAAATTTCACAGGAATTCTCATTAATTCTAGTTTATATTTTAAGCCTTCGATTAAAGTATTGAAGCAAACAGGTCTTGTCTAGACAAGCATTTATCAGGTAGCACTTATTATTTCATACTAAAGTCACACCTAAGTATAGAATTTAAGGATCTTACACTATTCGTGTATGCACACCGTGCTTTTTAACCGCCTTACAAACGAACACCAATTTGTATGCCATATTATAGACCTCTTGGAAGTGTTTATTTTCTTTTTATTACTTTTTTATATATACTACGTTTAAGTAAAATCAACAATGCAAGATTATTGTGAACCATCCTGTACACCAGTTTTGTTAATTATATTTTTCTTTTGTTAGTCTCTAACTGTAAATGGAATTTCACCGAAAATCTGTGAACCGGGTCAATAGTTACGTTACGTACAAAATTACAGTAACAAATTACGAACAATATTAATTTACCCATGCCAAATCAAATGTTAAATGGTAGTCGGTGGTAACAATTGTTTTTGACTTACACCGCCACGTAGTCAGCAGCCACCCACGGCTTGTCATTCGGTAGTCGTACGAATGCTTCTTGCATTGTCAAGTTGGCGGTCAGATTTGATGTCAAAATATCCAAAGCCAGTTTTCCAGGACAGACCTTTGGTATGCAAATGGCCAATTCCATATTTAAGCCGGAAAAAGGACTCTCTGCTGCCACTCTGAAAGAAAAAACATATGTGTATTATTTTTCTGAAAGCACAGACTAAGTTTGCCTTAAATCATTTTATTCCAGTCACATTTCTGAAATGATGATACCAAGCTTTTTTCATAACGAGTTATCTCTAAACGTGTTTCTACGTAAGTAATTTGGTGATGGCCTAAAACAGGATACCAACCTAGAAGGTGTTGTTGTCTTATGGGTGACGTTAGACTTGACACCGAAGGAGTAAGGAGTACTGATGGCCACAATTATAGCAACAGACCTACAGTTACTGAGATTGCCAACCCGCCTACCAAGCGTAGCAGATCCTTGTTTTGGAGAGGCCTATTTAGCATTGAAGTGATGTTCGATTATGACAATGATGATGTTTTAATCCTATAACTTCTTTCTCATATTTTCGCTAAACCTAATGAAATTGGCGTGCTGGACACTTTTGGCTAGTCATGTATGTCAGATGAAGCAAGAGCTGATCAAAGTGTCTGCGAATAGATTTAATAAGTCAGGGAGGATCTGCTTAGCATATTATTATATCATATTCTTATTCTTCGGCATTGTATCATCATGATCATTATTAGCTCATATCGGTCCATAACTGCTCAGGATTTTACTGTAATCACCTTACACGGCAGGAAGTTAGCAATCGCAGTTAGAAAATGCTGCTGGTTTTTTGGCTATGCTTGTTTTGTCGCTTCGATATGATGATAATCACAGAACATGGAAAAGAGATTTTCCATGTTCTGTGATGATAATAATGATAGCGGAAAAAAACAATGGGACTAATTAAAGACTTTGTTTTAATTTCCACAAAAATTACCAAATTTCAGTTCAAAATTTTGCTGCAAAGCTGTGTTAGTATAAACAATGCAGAATTATCGTTACATGAGCAAAATATTTACAACGGTGTTTCAATTGTATAAAAACTATAAAGAAACGCAATTAAAGGTACTCTCGTTATTTGTCTGTCTTAAAATTGTATCTTACACCTGTAACAATTACATACCTACTAGTAGTCTCAAACTAAGCAGACTTTGTACTGTGCCGATAAGATAGTGGAAAAGTTATTATTATTTTATTTACATAAATGTCAATAGAAATTATTTTGAACACACATTTCTTTGATTCCAATGTAAGTAGCTTGTACAGCACTTGTTTTGTCGAAATCAGAAACAACAAAGGTACAGACAAGGAAAATACAAGAAACTATAGAAAAAAAAACTTATATGCACCGGATGGTAATCAATTCCGGGATCTCATAGCTGCCAACCTCTTGAAAACCGGTGTCTCAGTCTCTCGACCGCGATGGTCGAGGATCAATACATTTAACAAATATTGTTAACCATATTGGTAAGTTTTATGACACATTAGCCTTAAGGCACACAAAATTGCATCTTGGTAATTAAAAACCCTGCTTAATAATATCTTGAGGTGTAACCACTAAATCGCCATACTTGAGAAAAAACAATACGTACCTAGACTGATGCTCTCCTAACATAAGTGACACGCCGTACTTTGCTTTTTCAAAATTCTTCATTTTTGTAAGTAGTTCGCCACTGTAGTGCGTCGTGTTGGGATTCAATTCAGGCCATGGGAGTTCTGGCCAAGGCAGATCAGGCCAAGGGAGATCAGGCCAGATCAGCTCTGGTAATGAAGGGAGCTCAAAATTGTCTTGCTGCAATGGGATTTGTACAACACAGTACTTTCCCTCGATGCTCGTGTCTTGTGCCTGATAGTTGATATCGAGACATTGGAAGTAGTTTCCAGAATCCCTTGTGTTACCTTGGAGGATACTACGTGGAGGTCTGAAGCTGGCATCATAAACTGCAATAAATTCAACATTAATTGATAGCTGTAAAATACAGGGATTGGCTATTTAGATAGTGTTTAACGTTGAAGTGTTTAAGAAATTAGATAAGAGCTAATGACAGAAAGAATACAGTGAGCCGATTTTTGCCGTTCTTTTTCTCCAGACTTTTATTGCCATTCTTCCTGTCATTCCATATTTTCAGGCAGATCAAAAGATTTTTTACGAAGGTTTTTTCCGCCGTCCGCCACGCTAACAGTCGCCCGTAAGGCACAGTTGAGGGTAAGACTTTACTCGGTGAAGCCTTAGGCTCGTTCTTCTAAGGGCCCATACTAAACGGTGAGATCGGACCAGTGTGTATTGTAAATGGAATCCTCCAAAATCGTGATTTCACTAGTGGTGGCGACGCCAGAACTTAAAATCGGCTTCAGCCGCCCTTTAAAGGAGTGGGCAAAGTAGAAACTGCCAGACTCGTGATTGTGTCGGCAGGATTGAAAGACGAGACCACACATAGCTTTAGTCGCAGCACTCGCAGCACAGTCATGGAATATTTGAAGTACTTAAGGCGGAGTTGGCTGTTGTTACATACGTGGCGATTGGATCATTCGGTATCGACAAGAACCGTTACCCGCCCAGATTTTTGATTGTAGTGTGATCATCCCTTTGTCTAGGTTTATGTACAGCAGTGGAATGATGTAGATTGATGTTGAATCTAGTGTTAGAAGGACATATATACCTACTTATTTATAATTTTTTTTTTTTAATTTTAACAAACTAAGGCATCTTTTCATACCATCAGCTTTTATCTGTTCACTGCTATACATAGACTTCTCAACCAATAATTTTCTGCCAATTTGTACTTTATTCTGGAATTACTCCTTAAGTAGCTTTTTACGACAACCATAGGGCAAGGGTGGAGCTTATCAGTTGCTGTTATACAGCTGCATAAATTGCATATGGAAACTATTAAATTTGCAATGCATAATTCAAAATAAACTTACATCGATATCTCAGAGCACTGTTGTTTTGCATAACGTAGTTTAATTGTTGTTCACATTGTTCAACATCGATGACTGATTCATAAAGTTTCAAATCCAACGCATTATTTGTGCATCCAGCGCGTAGTATGGAAAACGCACACAAAACTATGCATTTAAAAAATAAATTCATTTTCAAAATTTTACAATGTTTTCCAGTCAATTATTTTTACAACTGCTCTGTCCTCATATTGCCTGTAGTGAACTAAATTTATAAATGGTAATGGCTAATATTTAAAATTTATCAAATCTTATCTTCATTAAAAAACCGGCCAAGTAAGAGTCGGACTCGTGCACGAAAGGTTCCGTACCATTGACTAGGTAAACAACAGTACATTTAGTTAATGTAGTGCCTTCCTGTTTCCATTTATTAATATCGAGTAAAAATAGGCAAAAAATAGCGTTTATTGTACGGGAGCCCCCCTTAAATATTTATTTTATTTTGTTTTTAGTATTTTTTGTTATTGCGGCAATAGCAATACATAATTTGTGAAAATTTCAGCTGTCTAGCTATCGCGGATCTTGAGATACAGCCTGGTGACAGACAGACGGACAGACGTACAGAAGGACAGACGGACAGACAGTGAAGTCTTAGTTATAGGGTTAATTTTTAAGGGTTCCATTTTTACCCTTTGGGTACGGAACCCTAAAAATTATTGAGTTGAATATGTTGTTATTAGATTGTTTTTGGTTTTAGGGTAAACCTCTTCGAAAGGAATTAATATACATACCTAGTTGAACATTTGCATATTCTTATTTAACTTTTATGATCCCACTGCTACCTAGCAAGTCCCAAACCTCTCCACAGTCTCTGGCAGTCTGACTTAATCATTGTACTTATCATTTCTTCGTTGCTCAAAGCTAGCTATAGCCAAGCATCTATTGAGGAACGATGTATGTCCCTTTTATCCGAAACCATCCTACCTATGAACCCTGAGTTCCACTTAAGCTTCGCTGGTTTTTCGCCTTAATTTCTGCAATTTCTGCCGATCCTTTTAATACCCAGCATACCCCATTTAACAACAGACCTCATTAAAAACTTCTTATCACTGACTGGTTAGGTCACTGATTAAAGCGGACTCATTCATGTCGGTCACAGGACCGACAGGTAAAAAAAAAATTTTACTACCATAATAAATGTGTCAAAATATACAATTGAGTTACAATTGCGATTCTATTGAGCCATTTGTTAATTAGCGGAATTGGGGCCCAGCTTGAGTTGATATCTGTCACACGTCTTAGTCCAACATCAAAAGAAATATTTATCAGTGCAACATGATATTATGTAATGTTGTGTACCTATCAATTTTTAAAATGTCCCGTCTATATCGGGCTTACTTTAGCTCTCTATATTAACATAATATAGAGGTGTATCGGCTTATCCACATTAAGGGATTGATACCCAATGTCAGCAATCGATCAATTCCATTTTAATGTAGGTAGACCCTTAATCGATTTCAAATAACTGATATTATGTTATTGTTAAAGAAATAAGGCTTACTCTAAAAGTTTGTAATAGTATCTATCATAATATCATACAAACTTTATTGGCGATGTTATGAAAATCTTTTTCTAAGCCAACGATCCAAGATCAGAAATCATAAATAATATTTTTATTATAGCTATAATAAACAACACCAATCATAGCAGTCTCGTATTAAAAGATAAAAAGCCCTGATTGTATTTTATCAATAACCATTATCAACGCGTCATATCATAATCAGTAGCGTAAAATAACAATCAACTGTGTAAATAATGCTACAGTAGAAAAATATACAGTGTCTTTCTGATTGATAACGCAAAAAACAACTGCAGAACATAGGCTTTCCTTAAGGAACTCCTCGACCATCGGTCCCGCGCCTCCCACATCCAGCGGCTTCCCGAGACCTATCCATAGACCGTCGTTTGGTCTGTTATCGCCATTTCAGAACCGTTCCGCTCCAGCAGCCATCGTTTTTTCTTGCTATCGCCTACTGTCTCTTCAGGTCAGCAATTCTTCCAGCGTCGATTATTATTATAGTTCCTACAGATTACTTTTTTGATTCTGTCGCGCAGATAAAATTGCCCGCTGTGTGACCTTGAACCTTATTATGAATTTTAGGGCAATTTATTTTATTGGTTGCAAGTAATTATTGTCTTCTAGCTTAATCAAGGATATTGTTCAAAATTATTGATTGAAAGACAGCACATCAAGCTACACACTGCAACCTATTTATGTATGTGAACTGGGTGCGATTTTGCAAAGAAAATCTGAAATCTAATATTTGGCCACTGTGCCTACCTATATGTATTCTAAGTACCTGTACGAGGTTTAACATACTAATATTTAAGATTGATATGTTAAGTATAAGCTGTATTCTAACCAATTGTTAAGTGTTAATTAAACTAATACCGACACTTCTAAGTATCGAGATACTAAGACATTACCTAATATTGTGTGGGCAAATTTACTCACGCTGTAAGCCATCAAAGTTTGATTAGTAAATAAGCTACGTGGTACTGGCTCAAAACAGGAACCTTTCGTCACATTATTGCCTATGTCAAGAAGTCCGATGGCAATACGTAATAGGCAATACCTGTAAATAAAGCCTTGACTACGAACTTCGTTGTTAATGAGTGGCCTACTTCCGCAACGGACTTCTGCCCAGTAACAGTCCACAGCTGGACATAAAACGCCACTTAAATTACCTCCTATAAGACGCCGCGCCGGGTTACGACGGGTGATACCTATTATTTTTAAATTCAAGTGTCAAAAAAAATGCGATCATAACTTCTTTGACTATTGAATAATTATATCAACTTTACAAAGCTATCAAAATACACAGAAAAGATTTTTAACGATTCAGAATCGACAAACTGTTTTTTGAGTAAGGTAATTGTATCAAATCTATCGTATTTTTTTTATATTCAGACAAAATTAATAAAAAAATTACAGCTGGTTATTTCGCGAATATTGAAATTTATTAATGCTCTCTCAATTATTTTCCAAAATTTTATTATTTTTTAATTATTTTTAACAAAACTGAGCGTTCTATTTTATTTCTTTTAATGTATTTTGTTACAGACCAACTCAAGTAAATAATTTTTATCATGTATAATTTTTTAAAAGCCACTGTTTTAAGTTTTGTTTTAGTTTGATCTATCATTGTTATTAAATTATTTTATATTCTCTGTATTTCTAAGCTCTCAGCTAAGTACTTAGTTGTTTTGTATTTTGTTTGCGGCATACATTATCTTTTTTACCCGACAGGAAAAGCCAACAGGAAGGGTTATGATTTTAGCAGTACAGTTTATGCAAATAATATGTATGTGGGTATCTACATAATATACCTACATATACTGCTAAAATTTGGGTAACATATTAAAATACTGAGCCAATATTGGTGAATTAGGTATCAATCGATTCTTTATTACAGTCCGGGTACACAGGCTACCATATGTTATAAAAAGGTTATTTGAAAAAAAAAGTATGAGGTCATAAGGAGGTATAAAAATAATTAAAGATGACAAAATTCTTAGTATTAGGGGTTAAAGTATGAAATTGCCGTTTTGTATGGACGAAATCGAGAAAAGTCATTTTTCCATACTAACAAATTTTTAGTTTTTTAAAAACGCCTGAACCGTTTTCGATGCAATTAACACATTCCGGGACACAATGCTAGACACAATAGAAGTTTTATTGTTATCACGTCGACAGGCGGTTGGTGTCCCGGAAAGTGTTAAAGGTGAAAGTTAGATGGTTATAAAGCTACGCATTATAGTATTTAAATTTCTGAAAATCAAAGTATATAATACAAATATACTTAATTGAAGCAAGAAGGTCAGCTGACACATTGTAAGGGGTCTTTTCAACGACTTCCTTTGAAGTAATAGGCACTAGTATTGCATTTTTTTTTTAGTCAAAAGTGACTTTATTTAGTTTTTGATACAATACAAAAAGAATTACGTAATTATAAGACTATACTTAAGAGCTATAAACAAAATAAAAAGTGGGAAAATAATCGGCAATTTCATATTTTAACCCCTATTATAAAAATGTTGAAACAATACAGCAATTAAATAGGGTTACTTTTAAATCATTGCATTTTTGAAGACGGGTTACAGTTTTTTAAACCGTTTTTTATCAATAAAATTGAATGTGGACAACATCACAAACTGATTTAAACTTTCATGGTCACTGTCACTAGAGTTATTTGATTTGGAGTTCTTCCATGATCATGGCGCTTGAAACAGTGCTGAAATATCGGAATCTCATAATAAATAAGGTAGGACACGGTATAAACCCCAAATCAAATAACTCTAACATCACAAACATTGTTCTGATCCCAAAGTGCGTAAGTAATACTTAAAACATTTGTAAACTAGTGTGTACGTCACCATGGAGGTCGTAAATTTTCCAAACCTGATGTGAAATGATCGAATTCCAATCCACCCAACCATAACACCTGCATGATAAGATAATTTAATTAATTACGTGTATGATACATAGCATAGACTCGATAGTACCTACACGGAAACAAAAGCCAAACTGCACGTTACTCATCCGAATATTAGGAAGTAAACCGATTTCGTGCGGATGGCTCCCAAGAGGCGCCATGGGTATTTTTGTGAATGGCGGGTGGCGCCCGAGAGGAGCCAAAATATTTACATGTAAAACTCTGATAAAATAGCATTTATAAAGTTTACCCCCTTTATTAAAGTGTCTTTATTTGTCTCACAGATTACGATTTCAGTGTTCGTTTCGGGATATTTCATGAAAAAACACACTTCAGAAGTTGTAAACCTTTTTAATACAAATATCGATATGATTAATACAGATACCAAAATATTTTTTATGTTAGCTACTTAAAAATAATTAAGAAATAATTTTACTCACAATTGTTTAAGGTATAGTGTTTTTATATCTAAACTAGCTTCGTCTGCGTGGCATTAAGCAATAATAAAAAGAAACGAATTGATAAATCAATCGTGACAAACATATAGCAAAAGGTTTACAAATATGATAAAAATAAGTCACTTACCTTCCATTTCTCGTATAAACACTTAATTTGTCAGTTCTAAACACTTTAATTTATTTATTAGAACACTTATGTTCGCTGTTGAATTGAGACTATAATATAAACAAGCGGAAACCAAGGAAACAGCGATCACTTATACTACATGGCGGGTGGCGCTCGAGAGGAGCCAAGAATGTTCACGCGAATGGCGCGAAAAAACCACCAGTTTATTGTGAATATTTCTCTCTATCTCTCTCTCTCTCTCTAAATGCAATTGCATATACTAAATAAGTAATAATATTTACTAAATAAAATAGGGGCGTGCACCTTATTTGAGAACGTCAGCGGTCTTATTTAGCTGCCAGGCAACTTTGACTGCCCAGGTTTGACTACCGGACAAGTCAATGTAGGAAAACCCGTTTGTAAACTACACAAAACAAGATATGGTTCTCAATTTTGTGTCTTAAACCCAGGCATAACTTTTTACCAGATTGACCTTAACTATAAAAAACCCCAGAAGACTAGGAAAATAGGGTAGAACCATAAAAAATTAAATATTCAATAATTTTCACAAAAATTATACCACATAAAAGCATGAAAACTAACTAAAAAAAAGAAATTGCTGAAAAGGATCAAGCATTGTTTCTAAATTAATTTACATTACTCATATTAATGAGAAAAAGTAAGTTGACAAAGGCCACTAAAGTAATCAATACCTACTTCATACTGTATGTAAGTACATTATCTTATGCGTGACTTATTCGTCCATAGCTTGCTTTTGTCTGAGGATACTGATAACAGTTGCATTGAACTCACTTATTAAGACGCTGACGCGAGCCAAATTGAGCTCAATGAAGATTGTTTTGCTTTAAGCCTATGGCTCGTATTGTTGCCAAATTCTGTGTAGTTGTAATTGATCATATTTTCGACCAGGTGGCTGTTTCCAAATCACGATTCTAAAAACTTTTCTCGTTAGAAAAAAATCTCAAAGTAGCCTCTGAAAATACATAAATTACCATTTTTCTCAGCAGTCCATATAACAATGATAATAAAATTTTGCTATATTGTATATTACATGTTGCTTAAGCAAATGGCTGATTTAGATTTTTAATAACATGGCAATTTTAAATTGCACAACGAATTTTGTTGTTTGGCACTTAGGCCCTTCTATTCCATGCGCTTTTTCTCTGTCACTCCTACGAGAATCGACAGTGATAGCTGTGGCGCGTTCCAAAGAAATTCAAAGACGAATAAATTTGTGGGCGTGTTCATTGCTCAAGGTCATCGGCTGCAGTCAGCGTCTTAAAAGAGCAACCAAAAATGTAAAGTTGCACAAAATAGGTTTAAATTATAGCTACGTGACATCTGACTTATGTAGTATGGCACGCATAGCACAAAAATAAGGACTATTTAAAAAACGTTTAAAGTGAGTCAAAATAGCGTCCAAAGGAGTCGGTTACATACAAACATACAAGTGAAGCTAATATAAAGCGTGTAAAAAAATGTTGAAAAGTAAATATTAATTAAAAATTTGTGCTAGTCACATAAAAAAGTTGAGAAAATTAGGAGACTACTTAAATAACAGTACAAGGTGGAACTCCAAATACATAAGTACAATTTCAAAAAAATAATATATCTAATATATAACAATGAATCCCTATTTCCCTTGGTCATCGCATCACAAGTGAACGGCTGGACCGATTTCGTTAATTCTTTTTTGTTTTGTTTGTTATCATCAGGAGAATGTTCTTATAAAAAAAAAATTTGAAAATTACGCGGAAAATTAGAAAATTTAAGAAAACTTAATCACTATACTAAATTATTTGTTATGTAACCTTATCGCTTTTGACAATTTAAACTTTTTTAATGTATGGCGTTTGACATAACATTGACAGAATGCGTACTGCTAATATCGTCAAATAGGCATTAGGGGGTCGCAACAAAATACTGAATTTTGCTCATTGCCAGTAATATGTCTCCTGTTACCGTGTCGGAATACCAACTAAACTTTTTATATACCCACCCGAAAAGAACAACAAAGAATGTTGCATAAAGCATAATAGTAATAAACAATGGGAACTTCTTTTATTAAACCATTTCGTAATCAATATTTAAAATTAAGACAGGACAACGTCTGTCGGGTCCGCTAGTTTTAAGATATTTATAGACATTGGCAACCTATATGACTAAACAGCATAACCCTTAAAGAAATATAACAATCACGGAATGTGTCAGCGATTAATAGGAATTAAATTATTTTTATTATAGATAAGATTTCATAAAACCCATTTATATTATCTAGTACTTATTCATATCTATTAGTTTTATTATAAACAAGCAATCTGTAGAAGTCTCGTCGAAAAAATGGTTTCTATCAAATATATAATTGTTTGTGTACTTTGCATTCTTCGTGTTGACGCTTACGTGGACCCAATTGATCTTACTTTTAATAATGCATTGGATTTGAATCTTTACGAAAATGTCATTGATTTAGAACTATGTGAAACACAGTTGAACTACATAACGCAAAACAATACAGCTCTTAGGAACCAATGTAAGTAGCATTTCTTCAAATAGCAAACGAATATAATTGAAAGACACTAGATAAATTGGAACAAAACTTCCAAAATGTATAAAATCAAATCAAATAAAGCTGTTGAAATCTTTAATGAATGATTTATTTGAGTTAAAACTATAAAAATAGTTATCAAAAGCAATGCATCAGATCATTACAATTATTACCAACAATTTCATTCAGATCAAAAATGAAAAATATAATCAAAATATATCACAAAAATATGTATTGATTAAGTATTATTATGCAGATTGAATATATCTAAACAACGAATGTTATTAAAGTACCTACTTATATATAAGGTACTTAATATTGTTCTTCTGAGTATTTTATTAACTTTAAATTTCTGACTGAGACTGATTAATATCTTTTAACAAAACAATGAATTTATTTCTCTAAATTAATTGCAAGTTTTCTGATCGTTATTGTAGAATGACCTGACTAGCCTCATGCCTAAAGTCCTCTCTTCTAGGGTTGGGTGTGCGGGTGCTTTTCAATGAGGTGCTTTATTTGTGTTGCATGCAATAATATTTGCTTTATTACGATGTCAAAAAGCTTTACAAAAAAAATTAGGTACTGAAAATTATTTTGCGTGTGATTCGTGTCGAGTGCGAAAGAGAAGGCTCGCGGTTCCACCGCTTCCAGTCAGCCGAGCCGATCCTTCCTCCTATTACACTGCGCCCCGTTGTCTCCCTAGCGCCATCTCTGGGTGAACTAATCCGTAGCGTAGATCGATAATAGATTTATTGATTGAACACGCACGATGCGCACAGAGATCATTGTGCGTTGACATTGGCAAAGATGGCACGATGCGCACAGAGAGCATTGTGCGTTGACAGGCCGATGTGCACAGAGAGCATTGTGCGTTGACATTGGCAATGAGTACTAAACTTTTCATTATAATGCGGTCCTAATGCAATAACAGTTTTATGGTGTCATTCTCTTAGCCTACTCCTATTTATAGTAGGTATTGCTGTCTCCGAGTAGGGTCTTTAAAGTACTATGTAGGGCTTTGGAACGTTTTGTTTGTAGCTAGGTTTATTACGACGTTTTTTTTTATATTTTGATTTAATTATGTTATTATAATAACAACGTATAATAATGTAAACTGACGTAGAGTGACTTGAAAATGTTGTACTAACATTAGTAAGAATTGCAAGATCGTTTTATTCAGACAGAAGTTGAAAAATATGATAGAGTACTTAATATCTATAGAGTAAACTTATTTACAATGAGCGGACTCTTACTTAATTACAATCTTATACTCAGAAATGCAAATTTATGCTAAAGTCTCACTCGTTTGTTGCAGTTATCGACGCCAGCTTTAGACCCCCCCGCAGTATACTGAAAGGCAACACAAGGGACACAGGAAACTATTTCCAATGTCTCGATATCAGCTATCAGATGCAAGACATGAGCATCGAAGGGAAGTATTCTGTTCTACAAATTCCATTACAGCAAGATGACTTCCAGCTCCCATCTTTACCAGATATAGTTTGGCCTGACACTCCTTGGCCAGAACTTCCTTGGCCTGAATGGAATCCAAATACAACGCACTACAACGATGAACTGCTTTCGAAGTTAGACCTCTATGCAAGAGCAAAACATGGCGCTGAAAACGTATTGGGGCATGGCGCCAGACATAGGTAAAATGAACAAAGAGATATTTATTAGGACGATCATTTGTTTATCTTTAAATACTGTACCGTTGTAATGGAAACATGCAATTTTCGAAGTTTTAACAAAAATAAAATAAGTGAGTAACAATATAGTAAAGTAGTCGATTGTAAATAGGTGTGTATTGATTTACTTACACAACAGGGCTCCAATTCCGCTAATTTGCAAATGGCTCAATATAATCGCAATTGCATCTTAATCGTATATTTTGACATTACTACCATATAAATGTATTAAACTGATCTCTTTGCGACCAAGCCTCCAAAAAAATAGAATAAAAAAAGGTGAAGTGAAGAGAGAGATAGTTTATTTTTATATGTAGGTAATCTAAATAAATAAAAAGACGTGTGGCACTCGGAGACTGCCGCGGTAAACCTATTGCATAGCTTTATTATAAAACTAAAAAGTATCACCGCTGTGCCGGTCGGAGTGGGGGGTGTTAGGTTATTTTCGTTACGGAATTTCTGGATTCGGTCTCCACGCTCAAGGCCCGCGATAGAAGCTATGCAATAGCTTAATATTTCTTTTGATATGAGTAATACATTTACAGATTTAAATTGCGTTTATAAGAGTTTTACATTATATTTTAGTTCATTCAATGTTTTGCAAACTTTACATCGTTCTTGATCACGGATAGACTGATTCATTCAGTTCTAAGACTTACCCTACATTTAATATTTTAGGGCAGGAGCAGACAGTCCAGTTTCGGGATTGGAAATGGAACTAGCCGTCTGTATTCCAAAAGTGTGCACTGCAAAATACGCGTTTGATGTCCTAACGACAAATTTAACAGCGAATTTGACAATCCAAGAAGCATTTGTCCGTCTTCCCAACGACAAAACCTGGGTGGCAGCTGACTACGTGGCTACGTAAGTTTGATAACAAGAACAAGATCTTAAAACAAACTTACTAATGTATTTTTATTGACGAGCAACAGCTACTTTTCGATCGGATATTACTAATAGGTATTATACAGGATGAAATTTTAACCGCCTTCCAAATTTATATAGCCCAGTACAAAATGTCAAGATAAAGCATCACTTGTAAATGTCCGCCAAAAATCTAAAATTTTTGATACTGCCTCCTAGCGACACTTCATTCATTACGATACTATTTATACGGTTTTAATTTTCTCTTCATACCTTTACAGGCTTAGGACCGTAAAAATTGAAAACTACTCGTATGTTGCGAAAAATATTTTCGGGTGAAAACTTCATTATTTTTTTTTACTTCGTAATGGGCTCTAAATACAGTACTAAACAGCTAGAATTTTTTTAAATTATTTTTTCTAGTTAGTTTTAAGATTTCAATCACATTTCGTACATACAATTTTATATGGACAAAATACAGGCCATACATACATATATATTATCACGCCTCCTTCCCAACGGGGTAGGCAGAGACCAAGGCCTTCCACTTACTACGATCCTGGCATACATCTTTCGCTTCTTCCACATTCATCAATCTTTTCATGCATGCTCGTCGGTTTAGAGTACTCTTGACCTGACCTTTCTTCAGAACATCCCCGATTTGATCGTGATAGGTTCGTCTAGGCCTGCCTCTTCCAACGTTCCCTTTCACACTCGTCTTATAGATCTGTCTAGTCATTCTTCTCTCATTCATTCTCTCTACATGCCCAAACCATCTAAGCATCCCTTTCTCAATCCTTGTGACAATATCTTCTTTCACACCACAACGTTCTCTTATCACACTATTTCTTATCCTGTCACTCAATTCCACTCCTAACATACTTCTTAGCGCTCTCATTTCTACTGCATTTATTCTACTTTCATGCTTTTTCTGCCATACCCAACTTTCACTTCCGTACATGAGTGTTGGAACCAACACCCCTCTATGCACAGCCAGACGAACTTTTATAGAAATCTTCTGGCTATTCACAAAGGCGTGCAGCGCACCATTAACTCTGTTACCAGCATTTACTCTCCTTTCAATATTACTTTCATACTTTCCGTCCCTAGTAAACACCGACCCCAAGTATACAAACTCATTCACTTGCTCCAGTTCATTACCACCAATCCAAATACATACTTCTGTCATGCTCTCTTCCTTTGGACAAAATACATAATATGTATAAATTACAATTACTAAAGAGAATCAATAAAAATTTAATTCAGAATTTCCACACTCTTATCCGTAGCAAGTATCAGAGTACTCTAGAAATGGAACAAAGGGCTTAGAGAAAGCCGTATCTCTATTTTTAATATTTGTTACAGAATAGTGTTCTCCATCATCGGTCTTTTTACTGTAATGTGTACCGGTTATGACATCAGTTATAGATTTTTTTTCAAAACAGGTAATTATTACACTACAATAAAATTGAACTTTTGCATTATAGACTTTTTTTGTTTCCTTATGTTATAACGCACCGTTAGTCTAGTGGTTTAAATACCGGGCCAAGATCTCGGGGTCCCGGGTTCAATCCCCGGGTCGGGCAGCAAAAAGATTCGAATTTTGAAAAATTGCTCGGGTTTGTGATCACCAGCCCTCATTTGGCAAGCGTGGTTATTATGCCAGTACCCATCATTGCTGTGGTAACTTGAATTCAATAATGGAGGGCTTTTCCCTGCAGGTGGGATGATTATTGGCTGTTAATATTGTATAGACATTTTTGTTTGCTTTATATTATAGGTACTTAAAGTTAAATATTACCTAAATCATAAACGAGTAGTAGTTTTAGATCTTATCAATTTCAAGATATGATATAAAAAATATATTGGAAATTATAATTAGTTAACGCCCCGTCGGTCTAGTGGTTTCAATGCCGGGCTAAGATCTTCGCTTCCCGGGTTCGATTCCTGGATCGGGCAACAAAACGTTACAAATTTTCGAACATTGCCCGGGATTGTGATTACCGACCCGCATTTGGCAAGCGTGGTGATTATGCATGTACCAATCATTGCTATGGTAGCTTGATTTAATGGTGAAGAAAATTGCCCTGCAGTGGGATTATTATAGGCCATTACTACTTTAACGTTTGCTTCTAGTGTTATTAAGTAGTATTGAACTTTATGTCATAAATTAATAAATGATAAATAAAGAATAAATGAAAATATATAGACACTTTTTTAATCAACGACAAAGGACGGTATTCTGAAATCATGTGCCTATTATTTCAGAATACTCATAACGATATGATTGTTTATCAATTAAAGGTTATCAAAACATTCACGTGATTACTGATTGGTTTTGATAAATGATGGATCTATCCATCATTTAATAAATACCAATCACAATAATTATTTTAAGTTAATGTTCAATCTTTGTAACGTCACGTTTTATGAGTCTTATTTTATAAACCATCTCCAAATTATTATAACTATTTTATATATTTTTAAATACCTACACTGCTGACTGATTTTGGCGTGGTGTTATTCTAAAAGCAGGTATATAATAGGTCAAATTTGGTTCCAATAAGTTGGAGAATGAATTTTTATCCCAAAAGGTGCAAGAGTTTTTCCAAAACTGAGCCGTTAAAAATGATGATAATAAGTAAAAAAATTCTTGTTGGTATTAAGCAAACAATCACCGACAATCACCATGCAAGATTCATAAATTATTTCATACTGTAGTAATAATCTTAACACCTACTGCCAACTTTTATGCTTATCTTGTAAATTTGTATCTTCACAGATCCCAAAAAAATTAACAGGAATTACATAGTGTTTTCCTTGTACACCAATACAAAGTCATTTTTCAAGTTTTCTTCTAACCCAAACGCAATAACTTGTCTGGACGGCATTAGATCTTTTGCTATGATGTGGGTCATAGTTGGACATGTATTCCTTACCCAGCTTGGATTTATTCTTGAAAACCCATTAGATTTCTTAACTGTGAGTATCTCAATTTTGTACCTTATTAATATAGCTTCTATCTTTTGACACATAAATGTCGTAATCAGCTTTTAATGGTGCTTCTTCCAAATGAAGACGATTGCCAACCCTTGTCTTGTCAAGCGTGAGAATTTGTGTGTCAAAATGCCCCTTTTAGAAAGCTTATGTATAGCAGTGGATTGATGTAGTCTGAAAATGATAAGGATAAGTTTTTGGAAACTTCTTCGTTCATACCGACATCTATCTTGTCTATCCAGATTTTTATTGTTTCTGAGCTGCTCGAATTTTAAAGATAGCATAATATTTATTTAGATTTTCTATGATAGCCTTGTATATAGGAACGCCCTTATGGACAGTTAATCACATGTCTTACATACCCACTACATTCTTACAGCAAGACCAATTATTCATACACGACTTATTATTTTTGTTATTAGCTGAAATCGAGCTTACAATACTAGTTATATTTTATTTCAGTTCATGCAGTCTTTTTGGAGTTTTTGGGTTCTAGGCGCACCTATAACAGTCGATACATTCTTCATGATCAGCGGGCTGCTGGTTGTTTACACCACCGCAGCTAAAGTATCTAGGAGTGAGTTATAACCGTAATCGTGTAATATTAATTTGTTAACATTTGAAAGACAAAAGGTTGTCCTTTCCTAGTTTAAAACCCCAGGCGAAATCGTTATTGTGTGCCAAATACATTTTAAATTACAGCTTTTTCATGTGGGTTTCTAAAAACTTAGTAAATTCATGTTTTTTTTTCAGGGTCACTATTGAAAAATATCCACCTTTTCTACCTCGGTCGTATTCTGCGAATGTTCCCTGTGCTAGGGGCAGTTGTTTTAATCCAGGCATCGTTCTTACATAGACTTGCTGATGGTCCATACTGGACTGTGTTGACAAGAAACATCAATGACTGCAGAGCGAACTGGTGGAGCACGTTGCTGTACGTACAAAATTGGGTCCATCCAACAAATCAGGTATGTTTTAGGTTATTTTTTCCATCTTAACACGGACCACAAGATTTTTTGATGAATTTTCCAAGTATGTTTTTATCGCTATAAGCCATTAAGTATAGTTTCAACAAATAGATGTTTTATCCTAACTGATTGTCAAACATCTATAAACATGTTTCTTTCGGGTGTAAATAGTGCAAGTTTTTAACATTGATGAAATACAGCTAAAAAAAATACTTTGAATTTTATGACATCCGTGGCCAAATTTACACACACACTGATAGCTCCAAGGTCCTGGGTATAGTGGCACGTTTTCGAAGAGGCCTCTGTTCAGCAGATATTAGAGCCCATGGGGTGTACAGTAGAGTGATAGATGATAATGAAGATCATTATATTTATAATCTTTTCAGTGCCTCGAACACTCTTGGTACCTTGCTATAGACGTTCAACTCCACATTGTTTCTCCTATCGTCTTATTCTGGATCTTGGGGCAGCGTTCCCGTGTATCCTGGACTGCTATGTTAGCTGCACTCATTGCAGGTCTAATTGGAGCCACAACTTACAATTTCATCAATAACTTTCAGTCTGTTATGGTATCTTTGGCGTAAGTACATAAAATTAGTTAGATTTTTTGTGTCTTACTCTTTATTATAAAAAACATTTTAACATGTCCAGAAATTATGATTACCACAAAAACTCGTGTGTGGTTAGGATGTATCACTCGGTCACCAAAAAAGTGAATACTGATTTGATTTTGCTGTGACCCAGGTATCTATCTTACAATACCTACACATTTCAACATTTCAAAATAGTCTCAAACAATTAGTTTTTAGTGATCTCGTCTTTAATCTGCGTATTGACTAAAAAATAAATACATTTATTTATGTTGGAACAAAAAATATACATTTATTTATCAGTATTGTTAGCATTGTGCTTCACTTTTTTTATCGTAGACCGATTAACTATATTATTTTTGTCAGTTAAATTAAATGTTCAAGTAAAATATTTAAATTAGCAGCAATTTCGCAATTTTAGCTATTTAAATTGAAATATTTATTTAAACTTCATATACCTATTTTGAGTAGATAGGTTAGATCAATAAATATTTAAAGTAGAAGTAAAAGGTTTTCTGAATTTTAACAACAAAATGATTTTGGAACAGTCTACATGTGATAACTAATGTGTCTAATGGCATACCACAGATGAGATAATACACCATATGAAAGAGTTCGGAAGATTACATTTCCTATTTACAAGCTACATTTTTGTGTGTAATTATTTTTAACAAATGTATTGATGATAGACAGTTTCCAACTTTAATGAAGTTTAGCAAAATCATTCCTTTATTTAAGTCTGGCGAAAAATGTGACCCCTCCAATTTTCGACCTATATCTATCTTGCCAGTGCTAAGTAAAATCTTCGAGAAAATAATGTTTAATCAGCTTTTATCACACTTTAGTGTAAATAAATTATTAAATAGCAACCAATATGGTTTCAGAAAAGGTAGAAATACTACCGATGCTGGAGTTGCTCTTCTACAACATGTGTTTAATGCTTGGGAGAGTAAGCTAGATGCCATAGGTGTATTTTGTGACCTTTCAAAGGCTTTCGATTGTGTAGACCATGTAACATTACTTAAAAAACTTAAACATTATGGTGCATCGAATGATTCCTTGGATCTAATAAGTTCTTACCTTAAGGACAGAACACAAAAGGTTTGCATAAATGGAGCTGAGTCTTCAGGGTCTGCCCTTATTATGGGTGTCCCTCAGGGATCAGTATTAGGACCCCTGCTATTTTTAATTTATATAAATGACCTTCCGTGTTATTTACATAATCTTTGTGAGATGGTATTGTTTGCAGATGACACATCAATGATTTTTAAAACTAAGAGGGGCAAATGTTCATTTGATGATGTTAACAATACCCTCTCTAAATTATTACATTGGTTTACAACAAATAATCTTTTACTAAATGCAAATAAAACAAAATGTGTAAAATTTACCATGCCCAATGTAAGATTTGCTGCTACTCATATAATTGTTAAAGATGAACCACTAAACTCTGTAGATTTAACTACCTTTTTAGGTATAACTGTAGACTCTCATTTGCAATGGGGTGCTCATATTAGGGTGCTGTCTGGAAGACTTAGTTCTGCTGCTTATGCTGTGAGAAAGATAAGGCAATTGACTGATGTTGAAACGGCAAGATTAGTATATTTTAGCTACTTTCATAGCATAATGTCATACGGAATTCTGTTGTGGGGCTCAGCGGCAGATATTGAGTCAATTTTTATATTACAAAAACGTGCTGTACGGGCTATTTACGGCCTTCGACCCCGTGACTCGCTGAAAGAGCTCTTCAAAGAGATTAATATACTTACAGTGTCTTCTCAATACATTCTCGAGAATATTGTTTACGTTCGTAAAAACATACATTTATTTCTTAAGAAAAGTAACGTACACAATTTCAATACTAGAAATAAAGATAAACTTGCCGTTCCAGGCTTCAGACTGCGGAAAGTAGGAAAATCGTTTATGGGAAATTGTATCCGTATTTTCAACAAATTACCAAAGGATATTGCTGAACTCCCTGTACATAAACTTAAATCGTATGTCAAAGTAATTTCAATGAAAAAGGGCTATTACACTGTTAATGATTATTTAAATGATAGAAATGTATGGCATTAAGTTGTCCCAGCTCGTACTTGCTTAAACCTTGTAAAAATTACCTTACCTTGTAAAAATGTATTTAAAAAGAGGCTGACAATAGTGACCGAGTTTCTTGCGCTGCTTCTTCTCGGCACTAGACCAGACTTGTCCCGAAGCAGTGGTAGGTTTAAATTGGGACGTGTAAAAGCGCCTCCTGGGGCCTATTTGCAGAAATAAAACTGATTTTAACTGATTTTAACTGATTTTAACTGTGCTATCAAGTTATTTTTTCTTACAGACCAGGAAACGATACTGTTCGATATATGAGTGAGTACTACTTCAGCACTGTAAATCGTATTTCGCCTTTCGTCATCGGAATGATGGTTGGATACATACTCCATTTATACCGAGACAAGACTGTCAGAATGTCATGGGTAAGCAAAAGACGTGCTCCATACAAATTAAATTAAAAAAAATATATATATTATAATAGGGGTTAAAGTATGAAATTGCCGATTTGTACTGAAAATCAAAATTGTTTAATTTTTAATTTTTAACAAATTTACTTAATCAAAATAGTTACCATTATTATCTATACATTGCTGCCATCTAATAGGAAGGTCATTTATGCCTTTATGATAGAACTCTGAGGATCTAGACTGCACAAACTGTGTGAAAGCATTTTGTACTGCCTCCTGGGAAGAAAACTTCTTGTCACGTAGATAATTGTCCATATCACGAAAAAAATGGTAGTCCGTTGGAGCAAGGTCTGGCAAATACGGAGGATGTCGAATGGTTTCTAATTGCAGTTCCTGAAGGGTCAAAACGGTTTCTCGTGCTGTATGAGGTCTCGCGTTGTCATGGAGCAATAATGGTGAAGATCGATTCATGAGTCGAGGCTGTTTTACTGCTAGTTTTGCCAACATTGTTCGGAGTTCGGCACAATAGACATCTGCCGTTATTGATTGACCAGATCGGAGAAAACTTTAGTGAATAACACCATGCTGAGACTACCAAACAGTTACCATTACCTTTTTATTGGTAAATTTTGCTTTAGGACACTGTTGTGGCGTTTGACCTGGGGTCAGCCATTGCATTTTTTTTTTACGGTTAAAGTTACTGTTGCAAACTTATAGGGCACTATGTGAATCAGTGATCGCTTATGGTATCTGTGCGTGGGGAGGCGCGTGTAAAACAATTCTACTGGAAGCAGAACGAGCCCAGCGTTGCATTCTAAAGGTTATGATGTCACTTCCCTACCGCTATTCAACAACACTGGTGTACGATAAAGCCGATTCGAGCCGAATCGATTTAATATTCCTTCATTTCTGTACCGATTCAACAAGGCAACACAAGTTTCAACACGCGTTTCTTTCTGCTCATCAGTCAAATCATTTTTCTTATTTTTTTATTTTATTGATTTGATGAAAATGAGTCAATATTGTGGGTAAGGTTACGTTAAACCATGCCGCTAATTCTTGGGTAGTTTGACTAGGATCGGCTTCCACCATCTCTCTTAATTCATCGTTAATCACCTGTGTGGGCGGTCTTCCTCGTGGCTCTTTCTTGAAGTCGAAGTTTCCATCACGAAAGCGTTTAAACCAAAATCGCACGGTGCGTTCATTAGCAGATCCCTCTCCAAACGCAACATTGATATTGCGGGCTGTTTCTGCCGCGTTACTTCCGCGTCGGAACTCGTTTTCAAAAATCACTCGAACTTTCGCAATATCCATCTTTATTGTCTAAGTTAAATAACAAAAACAATTGAAAGTCGATATTCAAATGTTTCACATTTTTTAAAAGAAGAACATCATAGAAATCCTCAAACCATGAAGATTCTATGTCAATTCAAAGAACCTATTACAATAAAACGGCAATTTCATATTTTAACTCCAATATTATAATTAATGAAATATTACTTGTATTCCTACTTATTGCAACTGCATAGTGCAACTTATGAGTACATCGAATAAGCAAGACAGGAACGTCTTCTTTTCCTTAAGAGGAAACACTACGGGCGAGAGAATTGAAAAATAGGTATTTGTAAAATCTATTGCTGTCGCGCAGTGCCAAACGCCTTCACCGCAAAGTGTGATAGAGACAACTGCTTCTTGGACCGAAAATACCTACTAAAACACACATCAAATCAACGTTTCGTAGTCCCCCGATTACTTTTCCAAAACTAGACCGATTTAAATACTTTTTTCATGAAAAATTTAAGAAAGACTTTGGCCGTGTTCGTATGTTTTCCTTTTTTTTATAAAATTTAGCTAAATTTGTTTTCTGGATGTTTGAACACAGCGGAAAATCTAGCGAATTTTTTCGTTTTTTGAGAGCTCATTTCTTTTTTATTAATTAATTCATGAAAAAACAGAAAACTTAGAAACATACTAATAGTGGCCATGGATTTTTGTAATAAAAATTTTGCTCTACTGGCTTTATTCAGGGAGGAAACAGGGGACTACGTTTGTATGGAAAAACGCCCCTTGTGTTTCCTTTTTAGGTTAATGCTGAAAATGATCACCGTCAAGCCTACCAAGCGTACCGATTATTGTAAAGTCCTTCTTTTGGAGAAGCTTACGTCCAGTTTAAGTTCTGATTATGTCGATTATTGTCTGTTTGTTTGATAATTTGATTCAAAAGCGTGTTACTATGTTGATCTGAACTTTGTGTTCTTCCAGATGTTAGCTGGACTTCTCTGGGTTATCGCAACTGCAGCATCAACAGGTGTAATAATTACCACATATTTCAACATTCAACCACATTGGGATAACCAGTTGGCGGATAATATTATCAATTCGTCTATAAGACCGGTCTGGGCCGCTTGCGTTGGATGGCTTGTCTTTGCGTGTAAACATGGATATGGAGGTATGTCGATTTGTTGTGTCAGTTTAAATAAAATAGAAACAAACTTTTATAATCAATCTATGAGTACCTGAAACCGACGCACCTATTCGCGATGACACCATGATACCTCAGCACTTGCTAATTTCTCGTTTATAAAGAGGCGGACTTAAAATAGGCTATATTTTTGGGCACGTCAAATAAAAATATTTTTGATTTTAACATGTTTATTAACAAAGTTTAAAAGTTGTTGTGGCAAATCTAGTCAATTCATGACAAAATAAGTGCCAAGAAATGTAAGCTTAAAAGGGGGTTTAATATTCAGATGACAGCGTATAGGGATCTACAGGGTGTAACAAAAAACTTAACGAAGCCTTAAACCTCGCATTCGGTTCATTAAACCATATTGTATGCATAAAAAATAATCGCTGGCAAACGACTTTTTTTAAAACATTAAAATAAATCAAGTATTTACTGCCCGCAATGTGTAGCGCGCACGAAGCGCTACCAGACGAGGATTGTGACCTAACTTCCTACAATTAGATGTGCGTGCGTGCGGTTCATTGCGGGTTGCTCTCTTTAAAGCATTTTTTATGAAAAAGTAATAAAAATTTTCATAATGTTTTTAAAGAAAAAAGTTTAGTAACAACAGAAGATTATCATGAAAAAATCTTGAAAAAAAAATTTTCACTTGACCCTCAATATCTCAGTAACGATTTATTTCTCAGGTATGGTATCTTGGAAAAAAATGATCGTACAAATGGGTAGAATACGTGGTATACGGCTTCGTTAAGCTTTTTGTTACAACCTGTATACTAGGCTTTATTAAGTTATTGAAAGAAGGTGCTTTTTTGCAACATATATGATGAAATAGGTTGACCCGTACAGGTTAATTTCTATCGTTTTCGAATTTTGAGTTTTTACTTCATGGGTTTAAAAATAATTTTATTTTCCGTTCCAGGTCCTGTAAACTGGATCTTATCACTTCACATATGCAAGATACTTGGTCGTCTCTCGTACGCGATGTACCTTATACATTTTCCAATAATATTTTTAACGAATGCGACTGCTCTCCAACCAATATATTTCTCAGTGAATTTTTCTGTAAGTAATAATGTGTTTATAATTAATTTTATCAAAATCAAAAGGTTAATATATTTTAAGTAGGTAGGTTATAATTTAAGAACCGTAAACCTAATTGAAAGTTTGAAAACTATCAATTAGGTGAAGCCGTGAAATTACTGAAGTCGGGCGTACTTAACTTACTAGGATCAAAAGGGCCATGGCTCGGGGTCTGTGATATAAAAAACTAAGAATAAATAAACCCACCCACCCAATTAAAAACTCTTATAATTCACTTTGGTTTGATAAACCATGACAAGACAACAAGGCGCAGTAAGGTGACCATCTCGACTTGGGTGATAAGGATAAAGTCTCATGGTATTTAAGGTTTCCTCCATTAATTTATGTGGCGGAAAATATAACAGACCCCAGGGCCCTGACTTTTTGAGTACGCTCCTGGCTTGTGTCGCCAGAGTATCTATTAAAGATAAGTAACTTTAAAACTAATAATGTCTAAATTTTGTGATGTTTCATTTACAGATGCAAAAGTTTCTGATTGACTTCTCACTAACATTTATAGGAGGTTTTCTTTTGACCGTCGTGATAGACGCTCCATTCACTAATATTATCAAGATGTTCTTAGGTGGAGGTAAGTGTGTTGTAAATGGAGCTTTTAAGTAAATATGAAACTGATAACAGATCATCCTCATCATTATCATCCCATATTAGTCTCTTGACACATAGGAAGAGAAGAGGCTGTGTGCAATCCTACTATTGTGCTTGTACTATGCAGGGCGACAAAACCGATAATAAGATAATGTTTTTATGATAATATCATTAACTGTCCTATAGTCATCGGTCATGTTGCTGAAGATATCCCATACAATCAGACACTTTTTTGGTAATAAAACATACAGTTAAATGTGTCTTTAAATTTACCTTATAGGTAAATAGGTTTGAGGATCTCTATAGTCAACTGTCATAGAGACACGGAAAAAAAGTCCTCAGTTCCTAATGTTAATGTTCGTAATGCTTAATTGTCCAATGACTGTCCGTTGACCCTACATCTCAAAATTCACTACACTTAAGTAAAGTAGACTTCGATATACCTAAACAATAATATTATTATGTTTAGCTGGCGTTTTAAAAATAATAGTAAGATTATCTCTGAAATGTACAACATTAACTAAATAAAAAAAAGTAATACTTAGGCCATTTTGAAATCCTTATATAAACTAAACGTAGGTATACATTTTACTTACAGGACCTAGACCACGTACCAAAGAAGTGCCAAATATACCAGAAGAAACCAAAACGGATTTGAACATAGTTGAAAACGAAAATAATAACGTAACGGAGAAGTCAAGAATGTAACCTTTGGACTTTCATTAGAAAATAATTAGCGGATGGATGGCAACTCGCTAGGGGTAAATGTTTGTGTTTGTTGGAGTTTACAAATTTAATAAGAAAGAAACATGTTTTTTACGAATCAAAAGAGGTCATGACAGTATTTCGTCACACTTATTCAATAAATATAAAACATATTGTCGACTAGACGAATTCAATTTATGACTTAAAAACAGAAAAAAAGTACAAACTTTAACAAATCTACGAGTCTTAGGCGCTTTCAGACGGCGGGGCGGGCCGGTCTTTTTGACCGCGAAGTACCTAATAAAGACAGCGTCTGCCCGTCTATACCTGCGGCGCGGTCTTTTTGCCCTTCATCTGCTTGGTAGTATAGGATTCCCTTTGCGCTATCGTCCGCGGTAAAATTGACCGGCCCGGCCCGCTCCGCCGTCTGCAAAGCGCCTTATGGTCTCATATAAGCATAATGTTTTGTGCGAGGACACACAACACAAGTCTTCCGATGGAGCCACATAGTGCACCATAGACAATTTTAACCAAAGAAGTATGTAATTGTAAACAATAGCAATCCCCAAGATAATTAGCGTTTTAATAGGTCATATTATTCTGATAGAGTCGACTAGAGGAATATTGTCTGAAGAAAGTGAATAAGGTTCAGAGTCATTTGCGCGTCAGAGAACAACTGGGTTGATTTTCCCATCCAAATTATTCTGACAGCTACTCATACTACTTGTACTGTGACACATAAAATGAAGTCAAAACTGGTAGTTCACCACTTTCTAGGCCAACCGTACCGCAAAATTATTCTTTGGAGCGCCTTATGCCCAGCATTGGTCTGATGTGGGCTGAAGGTGATGTTCACGTGGAAGACTTGAAGAAATTCGATTATTAATTTATATTAATTTGTGTTACCCTTGATAAAATTTAAGTCAATCTACAAAACTGGAAACAGCAAAAAAATCATAAATTTTAGATGAAGAAATTGCAATTTATACAGGGTGAAATTTTAACCACTTTCCAAAATTTTTATAGGCATTCGGTATCGTATTTAGAGCCCATTTATAAAGTAAAAAATGTAAATCAAGTCGTCACCAGAAAATATTTTTCACGATATAGATTTAAATTTTTACGTTCCTAGACCTGTTATGGTATAAAGGGAGAATCAAAAACTTATGAATAGTATCGTATTTAATGAATGAGATACGCAATGCGTAAAAAAAGTGTTGCTAGGCGGCCGTATCAAAAATTTTAGAATTTTTGCGGACATTTTCTAAGTGCTTTATCTTGACATTTTTGTACCGGGCTATACCAAAAGAAAAAATACGTCATTTGTTTTTGGTCTCTTAGATTAATATATTAAAATTTGAAAAGTGGTTAAAATTTCATCCTGTATAAACATTAGTTTAATAAACTCATTTAGATAAAGTAAAAAATTCGAGACATAATTTTCAAATTTAAATACTAATATTATAATTGCAATTAAGTTGTTAAAGTATGTTATAAAGTACTTAGTATTTTTGACCTACCTACACTTACAATAAAATTAAGGACAGCAAATCAATTATCATTTTAAGTTAAAATAGATCAATTTATTTTAGTCAAAGATGTAATGCAAGTAATTAGATCCTATTTATTTAATTTCTATGTTTAATATTGTTTAATGTTTGTTTATGTAGGTACCTATAACTTCCGATCGGTAGATTGCACCAAATTGGTTACCCCATTGTTATAAGTTAGTTTGTAATGGCCAGGAGGTCTGTACTAACTAATCGACATGAAGGGTAAATGTTCGTGTCGGGTCGTGAGAAAGGGTAAAGGTAAAAATAATCGGGGTTATAAAATAAACAATTTCTTGCATTATGTTCATTGCTATAGCTCGTGAATAGCCGTGACAGTAACTTTATAAATTAATAACTGTTATAAATTATAAATATAATTGTATTTAAGTGTGTTACCTATCTCATTAATATAAGTAAATAAATAGTTAATAAATAGTTATTAATGTAAATAAAACTTTTATTTTAAATTTGAGTTTTGGTGGTGACCCGGGTGTGCAAAGGGTATTTAAGACATCCTATCACACGGTTTTTGACGGCACAAGAGAATCGCCTTATGGAGAAGAGAGAGAAAGAGAGAGAGAAGAATTTAATTTAGGTAATAAATTCGACATTGGCAATGGATTTAAATCGAGTCCACAGCAGGCTTGCAGATTTTGAAGGATAATCAACCGTTTAGAAGTATTTTTTAGTTTTGACAAAAAACCTACTTAATAAACAATTTCAAAAAAACCCAACAACTTAAGTAACATAAAAAATAACAAAATTTCTAGTACAATAAACCACAATGATTTGAGCTGCTACTCATTTACTCGTTGTCTTGTATTCTTTTGGAGAAAAATATTTTTGTTTAATTTGTCTATAAACTTTATCTGAATAGGTGTTTTTTTTAATATTTTATTATTCTATCTGTGATTTTAGTATTTTTTAGAAAACCAACTTTTTAACAAATTATTTATTGCAATACTATGTTTGGTGGTCTAAGAACGTATTAGGTAATACCATAGGGTAAGTATATTTCTTTCCCTATGGTAATACAAACATTCATTTTTATTTTTAGCATAGAAATATTATTAAGTGCCATCTAAATATTTTATTACAAACTAACACTCAAGATAATGTGCTTTTTAATTTATCCATATAGTTTCACTTTACATTCAAAGATGGCAGTAAATTGAGGTTTTAGTTTATGACGAGCGCCATCTTGTGTTTGTTTTGATTACTAGCTTGACAACTCTAGCAGCTTGCTGTGTCTTTTCATTAAAGAGTTTACTTTTGTTAGTTCTAGCGCAGATAAGATAGATGGCACTTAATCGTACTTTGTTGTTTTCTAGACTTCCGAGTCACTGATTTTTTTGGTTTTATTTTAAGAATTTTTATTTACATTTAGGAACTCGAATCGATAAGGTCTTTTTAAAGCGACTTCAACATACGGAGCATATTCTCAGTTCGACGGGATCGTGTACGTTTTTTTTATTCTATTGGTACTTTTTGTATTTGTAATTGTATCAGGGACCATAGGGAAAGAAATATACTCCCTATGCAGGGACTTAGGTAGGTAGGTACCCCTTTAATTCACTGCACGACAACTTCCAAATCACTTCTTTTTGTTTAATCATCCTTAAACTCAACTTATAGCTCAATGTTATATCATAATCTATTTACAAAGCAGTATATAAAAAAATGTAGACGTGTATTTTTTAATGGGGACTACCGTTTCTTTGATCACCAGTTGGCGCCACTGTAGACTGAGGTCCGGAGGTATAGCTATCAAAGGCGATTAGCGCCGAAACAAAGTGTTATATCTTGAATCTAATTAAGGTTATATTGATATAAATAACTATCTTGATATCAACAAACTAACTTCTGAAATAGTTGCTCTTGAGGCCGCCTATTTTTGCGCTTTTTCTTAATTCCGCTTTTAAAGCGTTCACATTAATCGCCAAATAATCCATATTTGCGATATTTTACGAAGGAGATCACTTTCCAGCAGGTAAATTAAAGAAATTATAATTTATGCAACAAATTCCGCTAAAACCAGTACAAAGTGAATGATATTGGACCTCACGCGACACTAGTGCCTCTAGCGGCAAATTCACTAGCGATAGCCCCCATTGCGCCATTTTTTACGAATTTTTTCAACGTAGTCCAAAAAAAACGTGCAACAAGCAAAGCAAGTCTTGTACATTTTTGAGTCGTTGCCTGCCAAGATATCACTGACAACGATCACGTTTCGGCTCAAAATTGGTGGCTTTCTCGCTATTCGTTACTATTTGTATTTTATGTAAAGCGTCGGTATACGATTTAACGGGATTCTCCTGATATCCCTCTTTTTTGTCCCAAAAAAATTATATGACGCATACACCACGCAAGCATGTCACCTGGAAGGGGGGATTGACATGTTACGTGGGTGGGACTATGAACCTCGCGTAAGGTCCGTACTTATACCCACTAAAAACCAGCGGTATCCTTCCGGTGCCTTATGTACCGGGACTACGGGTCGCCTTTTCCCTATTTTTAAAAAGTTTAATATCGTTATAACCGACTTCACACAGAAGAGTAAGTACTACCAAGCACAATTTTTTTTTTGTGAGTTCTGATTTGATGTCTTTCGAAGTATAATTTTTGTATACCTACAGGTGACTTTTTAATCATCACCAAAAAAATTTATAGGCGTTCAGCATCGTATTTAGATCCCTTTTATGAAGTTAAAAATTAAATCATGTTTTCACACGAAAATATTTTTAAATTTTTACGGTCCTAAGCCTGTGGAGGTATGAAGGGCAAATCAAAAACTTATAGATAGTATTGTAATGAATGAATGAGATGCGAATCGAGTTAAAAAAATGTTGCTAGGAGGCCGTATCAAAAACTTTTGATTTTTGGTGGAAATTTTCTAAGTGCTTTATCTTTGTACTGTAATATACAAAAAAAAAAATACGGCGTTTGTTTCTTAAAATTTGGAAAATGGTTAAAATTTCATTCTGTATACACCGTGCATTTTTAACCATCTGACAAACGAAGCCCACGTTATACGACCATTATGTATAACATCTTGGCAATGTTTTTTTTTATTTATTAAAAAAAGTCTTTGGAAAATAAAATAAATAAGACTAATTATTTGAAACAGGCTGTGACGCACACGGTCGAGTTATTTTGCTTAGGCTGGGTTCTAGATGAATGAACTTTACACAGATACGCCCGTGTTTCAAAATGAATAGCTGAATCAATATTTTATATTTCTCAGATATTTTTTGATAAAAATGTAAAAAAAAAGACGTGTGGCACTCGGTGACTGCCGCGGTAAAGCTATTGCATAGCATTTTTAATCAACTTATGCAATTATAAAACTAAAAAGTATCACCGCTGTGCCGGTCGGAGTGGGGGGTGTTTAGTTATTTTCGTTACGGAATTTCTGGATTTAGTCTCCACGCTCAAGGCCCGCGATAGAAACTATGCAATAGCTTAATTTTATAATTTTATGTATTTTCTAATTTTGACTTTTATAATTAAATGTTTCTGTTATTTTGGCAGATATGGTTACCATAGGCAACCATACTGTCAATGTTAGGTTATTTTCGTTACGCAATTTCTGGATTCGGTCTCCACGCTCAAGGCCCGCGATAGAAGCTATGCAATAGCTTAAAAACTACCAAGATATTATTATACATAGTGATAACATAGCATGGGCCTCGTTTTTTCAGGAGGTTCAAATCCCGGTGTATAAGAGTCCTCTGTTAATGAGCTTCTAGTATCCTTTACAATAACGCAAAAACTCCAAAACGAGCGTGCGGTCAATTAAAACAGTGTAACAAGACGCTATAACTTAAGTCGGCTAGCAAATCGGTTGGGCTCGGTAATTATCGGCACTGCCCGGAGTATAATGTCTCATTGTTAATTGTTGGCGACGGGTATCGGAGGCGGATCTCTTTGGGACTGTCCAGCTTATCTTGGGGAGAGGCAGAGGGCTCCCGTCTAGTAAGGCGATCTGTGAACTGTGCGATTATTGGTTTAAACTTTCAGGGTCAATATCTTAAGTGTTAGTTGTGCTCGTGATCATGGCGCTTGCAATAGCGCTGAAGTATCGAAAATTCTTAAAGAAACAAGTTCTGTGGTAGAAGTCTTCGTTACGTAACGTAACCGCCTATAATCATCTCGACCTCCAATTCAAGTTACTTCTTTTTTTTTATAAATAATGGGCTTGCTCTTGACTACATACTTAACTATACGGTTAAGAAGAAGCCTAAGATGAAGCGAGCTTATCCAGAGGTACTGGTTCTCCCACACACCAGCGGAACACAGAAAACTGTTTGGCACTGGACTTCGGCAGGAGGGTGGTAGCATGCAGGCAGCCTCTCACGGAAGACTACCACCGCAGAGGGATCTGTTAGCCGTCATCATTGGTTATAAAACCAAAGATGCCGTTGTTCAGGGTGGACTACTAGGAGGTAAGTAGATCACACCACCCCACTTCAGCAATGATATGTATAGGCATAATCACCACGAGTGCCAAATGTGGTTCTCTTCTCATTGAAAATCCTGTTACCAGACCTGGGGAAGGAACTTAAGACCCCGAGATTTTGACCCTGTATTTTAAATGGGACTTAATACGACATTTTGACACTTTCTTTAACTTGTAACAATGTTAGCTGTAAGAGTTCCGGACCCTTGATAAAATTGAGTAATGAAAAGTTTTTAGTTAAAATAAAAAACGAAAGAAAATATTTACTGGCTAGCGATTTTCTCTTTTGTCAAATAGGTAGCGTAATATTATTGATTAAACACAGAAAATATTTGTAAGTACTAACATTATAAGTAAGTATTGCCGTGAACAGACGGCTTTATAAGTCATTTTGCTTGCAATTAGTACGCGTCGTAATAAGTAAAAGGCGCGGATAAACCTCTAAAGAATGTTTTCTTACAAATAAGAAGCCATACAAGTTATTGATCAAAGTTGAAAAAAATAAATAACTTAACAATAATTTGTACTTATGACGATAAAAATTAGAGGCGGTAGTTGAAAATTTTTTTAAATTACCATCTTAAAGACGAATAACACCTTAGTCTACCCGTGACCATGAACGCTGTAAAGGGTTCGAAACGTCGGGTTAAATCAAAAATAAACGCGTTCTAAAACCGTAAACTATCTTTCATTTTAATTATTATGACTATGTTTTAAACTGTCCAAGAAGTTTACAAGTAGCTAGATGATTGCAACTATGGTGAGAAGACACCCAAATGTTTGGTGGGTGCTCATTCAGTAAATATGTTTTTTGTCACTGATTGTGGAACTAGCTTTTTTAATATTTGACGACCTCCGTGGCGGAGTGGCGTACACACCGGTTTTCAAGGTGTCGCTTGCTCCGAGGTCCCGGGTTCGATTCCCGGACGGGTCAATGTAGAAAAAATGTGTTTTTCTACATTTTCTCGGGTCTGGGTGTTTGTGGTACCTTCGTTGTCTCTGGTTTCCAAAATACGAATGCTTTAAATAGTTATTCAAATTGGGATCAGAACAATGTATGTGATGTTATCCACATTTATTTATTTATTTATTCGATGATCTATCCTATTAATGTCGATTTAAAGTGTTACATAATTAACTATGAATCATCATTTGATCGATTTCTATCAAAATATAGCTGCTGAAAGGCGCCAAGGCGCCAATTCAATGTTATAATTTATCGCATAGTAAAGATTTAGACAGTGGGTTCAGTCTTACTAAATTGCAATATCCTACGCAAGATTTCGCAACTTCAAAAAGTCTCTCTTTCTGAGTTGCTTTTTTTAGGGGCTTAAGATTAGTGCCGAAACCCGTTGGTCTAGTGGCTTAAATACCGAGCCAATATCTCAGGGTCCCGGCGTCAACCCCGGGTCGGCCAGCAAAAAAGTTCCAAAATATCGAACATTGATTGGGTTTGTGATTTTCAACTCGCTTTTGGCAAGCGCCTGAACTCGTCGCGTCGTTGGCTATGTTAACTTGAATTAAATCAGATGGAGGCCTTTGTCATGCAGAAGGATAATTACATATAGGCGTCACTTTACTTTTTTTATATTTCCCTAATAATACATTGGTTTAATAGTGTAAGCTTACAATAAAATGTAGGTTCTTTTCATAATAAAAGACTTAAAATAAGGCAATCAATTATTGGGTGACAAAAAACTGATGTGACCACCATGGCATTGCATTTGCAATAGTCATATTTAAAACTAGCTGTTGCCCGTAACTTCATCCGCGTCAATTTCTGGTAAAATGATAGCAATTATTTTTGCAAGATTTCTCACTAATGCTTTGCTCTTATTGGTCGCAGCGTGTATGTTATATAGTCTAAAGCCTTCCTCGATAAATGGACTATTCAACACCAAAATAGTTTTCCAATTAGAACCAGTACTTCCTGAGATTAGCGCGTTCAAACAAAGAAACTCTTCAGCTTCATAATATTAGTATAGAATAGATGGAACGCAGTATTTATTAAATTCAAATGAATGACTGATAAATTTTATACCAACTGAACTAACCTCTGTTGTAACACTAAAATTTTCTAACTCTCAAGAAGTCGTGACCGATCGATTCGAAATCGTTAAAATAAGTTAAAAGAATCTAATTCGATACGTTTTGCATACAAAACTCTTACCAAATCGGATTGCCGATTACAAATTCCACAAGCAACAGTAGTCATCATGGTATTGCTTAAATGGCGGTTGCCATTCCTTAACCGTGGGCGATATTTAAAAAAAATTGTTTCTCGTTTTAAATTTGGAACGAATGCACGCAAAAATATGCCGACCTAAAAATGGACGATTAACGATGTAGCTGTTTTATATTTGCAAATGTACGTCAAAGATTTCCATATCTAATGTAAAAAATAGATGGTTTAGTATCAGTTACTTTGTTAACTAAAGTTACGAGGCATTGGCAACAACTTTGTGTACTTTACGTGATTTAATTTAGTATATTAGTTCCGATAAATACCTATATCTACTAACAAAAATGTATCCTACAATTATATTGCATTAGTTTCTAACTGGAACTTCTATAAGTACAAGTAAAATACAAAATAAAACACATGTTTTGTAAAATTTAAGAAGATACTTAACACCTTTTACTGTTCAAATACTTTACTTTACCCAAAAGTGTAAGCGAACGCAGTTTAGTATCTGTAGTTTTAGGTCAGTGTTTCTTAACTTGTAGTCCGCAATGTAAATTGGTAAAAGAATGAACCACTAGATCAATATTGAAATAAATAAAAAAAACATTAACCTTTACATAAATTGAATTCCTAAAGCCAGAACAGTGCTCCGAAATTAATTCTTGTTTATTTATTACGTTTTCATGAAGTGGTAAAATCTTATTGAGATCAGGATCTGTTAGATACGGGACAGAATGTCAAACCAGCTTAGTAATAGGGGTTAAAAAATGAAATTGCCGATTATTTTCCCACTTTTTATTTTGTTTATAGCTCTTAAGTATAGTCATATCATTGCGTAATTCTTTTTGTATTGTATCAAAAACTAAATAAAGTAACTTTTGCCTAAAAAAAAAATGCAATACTAGTGCCTATTACATCAAAGGAAGTCGTTGAAAAGACCCCTTACAATCAATGTGTCAGCTGACCTTCTTGCTTCAATTAAGTATATTTGTATTATATACTTTGATTTTCAGAAATTTAAATACTGTAATGCGTAGCTTTATAACCATCTAACTTTCACCTTTAATTGCATCGAAAACGGTTCAGGCGTTTTTATTAAAACTAAAAAATTGTTAGTATGGAAAAATGACTTTTCTCGATTTCGTTCATACAAAACGGCAATTTCATACTTTAACCCCTAATATATTACAGTAACAATGCATTATTTGAGTTCTAATTTTGGTTGGCAGTTCCATTTTTAAATATCAATTATATATTATCTTCAAATTCAATCACAATGATAAATCGAAACACACAGCGCAATATGAATGGAATGAACGTGAGTAATCATTAACATCTGGTCTATGCGTTTTTAATGAGACCCCGGTACTGTATGGGTTGAAAAATAGTCGCTGCAAAGCTAACAATTATTATTTTTAGAAGGCGTACTCGCCAACGGCGATGACTTACTTGATGAGATGTTGCTACTGACAAGACATCTGTACAGACCATCTTAATATCAGAGTACGGTAGGCTCGCTTAAACTCGCTAAATTTTTAAAATGTATACAAAAAATACAAAAAAATAAACGAAATCCCTACGTAAAAAAACTAAAACCGATTTGCAGTCTTCAAACGTCTTAAAAAAAAGAGAAAGTTATTTATTTAAGTGTAATTTGTTGTTTACGCAATGAATCCGTCTTACTATGAGTTTTTTTTTCTTTAAATAGTCATATTTTAGCTGTGGGTTTACTCGAAATCAGCTGATGATTGAAGTTTTAGTTATATTACTACCACTTCTCACTGAACATTGAGCAATTTGCAACCAACCGTTATTAATGAAAATTTTTTTGTTTGTGTATCCCAGCTAAATAGCTGCCAAACAGATAACACCTCGTTAAATCTTTTTTTGTATTCACACCAATAAATAAAAATATAGTCGCTATTAAATTGTTTATTTTTAAATTAAAAGTATGAAATAAAACATTACTTAAACCAATTCGCTACTTACGCTTTCAAGAATTGGTTTAGACCTCCTTATACTATCTGTCAAACTTTTTATACACAGACCAGTCAGTTACATTATTATTTAGCGTGTTTGAAAAGTGACCCTTCTCTATACACATATAGTATCCTTACATACCGGTAAGGTTAGTGAACTAAATTTGTGTAATAGATCTCTTTATGGCTTAGTGTAATTAGGCATTGATGATAATAATGTTATGGGTGGTACTGTTTCTGACGAGTATGAATATTCGTGAAATTTAAAAAAAGGTAACTACTCTATGTCCTTAAAAGAATGTCTGCATGGTGCAAATTTTTTTAACTGCCAGGTACAGGCCTCGAAAAAAATGTAACAGCGGCTTAACGTCCTATAGAAAGCATGGCTGTAATCCCTACCTAGTGGAATTCTCGATTGGGTCAATTCCGAACCCGGGACCTTTTACCCCCAACCACTGTACCACTACACGAATCATATTGTCAATTATTTTAAATAATACAAAAATAAAGCTATGCTGACCTCTTGAATGTCTTTATTTGTATGAATCTATGAATTTTAAACTCGTTTGATTTCGCGGTGGGGGCTTAAACCATTTTTTATGTAAAATTCTATACCTCCTACAAATATTGATTAACATTTATTAACAGGCTTTAGCGTTCTTTTCTTTAATTTAAAAATAACAGTTCTTTTCGATAATCAAAAATGAAGCGTCAAAGATAAAGAACAGTTACTAAAAAAAATACATGCTTTCTCAAGGCTTTATTTTATTATATTTATTTTTTATCCAACATATTTTTTTATATTTATTTAATATTTTTTTAAGATGAAGCAGCTTTTTTGGTTTTTAGCAACTAAATTACTAGTGCAATTTGAAATATTGTTCTTTGAATTTTTATTTATTGTTTTACATATTATGGTTTAATATTGATCTCATTTCTCCAATTTACAAATATTTTGCATATTTTATACTATTAATCAAATACTCTCTTAAAACACTCATAGGGTGCCTTAGTACATCTTCATTTATTGACATAAAATAAAAGATTACACAAGAGAGTCTGTCTGAACAGACCTAGTAAAGTAAAAAAAAAGACATAGGTAAAGACGTAATAACATTTTAAGTATTTACAGCTTCCCAATTTAGCAATCCCTAAATGGTCTACAAAAACTAAGGATCGTTCCCGTGAACGACGGTCCATTTTACATTCAAATTCTCACCCGGGGCTACTTGGAATCTCTAATTGTTCAGGGAGTCGAATTATAAATTCATTATGGCAGTCCCCCGGTGGCTATGGATATTTTTCGTGTCGCTCCACGAGTTAAGCTGAAAACGGTTCTAAATATAGTGTTGATACTGCATTGTTAATGTGGGCTTTATTCAAAATTTTATATCAAAGGATGTTGCAACTAACAAAATAAATGTTGATTAAGTTTTTCTTAAAATTTTATAGTGAATAGTGTTTTGCTATACGGGATTTGATTATTTGTCCCTTCTTTTTGGAGCTTGGCACAAAAGCCCCATTGGTCAAGTGGTTTTAGCTTGATAGGTGTTACTTTTTTCAGGCAGAATTAACAGAGTTCAAGTGTAATATTGGCGATATTTGTACTACATACGCGTGAGTCCGTGAGCTTAAATACGCGCAAAGACTTGACTTGCGCGTGCAAAGGTTAAGTGATTAGGCTACTTCACCGTTGACTTCCTCTCAATCCTAGGATTCAGTGTGAAGCCAATAGCAAGCCCGTTACCAAAAAAAAAACCAGGAAATTATTAAAATTTGAGTTTGAATGTTATTCTGATACCTAGGCTACAATCCTGGAAAATTTTATCAAAATCCTCTCATTCGTTTTTATGTGAGAATAACAAACTTCCAAAACATGAAATCTTTCGCGTTTGTAATAGAAAAATAGATAGATAAACACTTTATTGCACAAAACACAAGAATATAAAATAATACAAACAATTATTTATAACTTACAACTATAGGAACTATAGGAACTATATGAAATCATATATAAAGAAGGGGTAACGCAATGCAAAACAAATTGTGCGAACAGATAGACAATCAAAATTATTTTCAAAATTTCGAATGTATACCGTAAAACATAATAAATATACCTTTATAATACATATTATATCGATTAATAAATATAACGATCCATGGATACGCGTCAGACAGTAGTTAGTAATAGAAGACGATAAAAACAACTAGCGCATCGCATCTCTGTTTAGTATGCGCGTGAGTGGCTCCCGGCGTTACGCGTCCCTCGCATGCTCCGGCTCATTTTCTCTTGTCCCCTTCCGGCCCTCGGGCATGCGCATGCGACACGCTACCAGAGAGGTAGCAACACTAAAGCATTCCGGTTTAAATACCTACTACGAGTGTTTTATAATTGGTCGCAATGACATTTCGTTCTTATCGTCTGGCAAAAAAGGGGTTTTCAATTCGACGCGTGTATTTTTATCATGTTCTCCCCATATCTTTTTGCAAGATTTTCCGATTTCGTTAAACCAAAAATTGTTCGATAAATACATATTTAAAAATGTATAAAGTATATCTTAGTGCCCATGATATTTGATAAAGTCCTTTATATTATGTGGCAATATGCCATAGACTTATAGATAAAAAGTTTCTCAATTCTTAGCTTATAATTCTTAAATTATAAGCTAAGAATTGAGAAACTTTTTTTCCTGTATGGTTGGTTTATTCCTAACGTGACTAGCAAAGTTAATTGGTT
Source organism: Anania crocealis (assembly GCA_949315895.1). Taxonomy (NCBI): domain Eukaryota; kingdom Metazoa; phylum Arthropoda; class Insecta; order Lepidoptera; family Crambidae; genus Anania; species Anania crocealis. The sequence continues at coordinate 10,462,597 of OX438856.1, forward strand.
AGGTTATGTTCGTAGCAAGATATCGTTGATGTCTTTTGTATGAAGCTTTTCTTGATAACAGTCGATCTCTGGCTCGAGTAATTTATTAACTCATTTTATTTTAATAATCATGAAATAATAAAGAAAACATTCGATATTAAAAAAAAGTCTTTATTTTATTGTAGGCGCACGTTTTTTTTATAAACAATACTACCTATTTGTTGTTGCAGCAAAACATCACAGTCACTATACTTGATGTTATTTATTAAATTTGGTAGAATTCTTTGCAATTTTAATAGAAAGAATTAAGTATTGTGACTCCACTCCAGGGCCCCAATTCCGCTAATTTACAAATGGCGCAATAGAATCGCAATTGCATCTCAATCGTATATTTTGACATTACTACCATAATAAATGTGTCAAAATATACAATTGAGATGCAATTCTGATTCTATTGAGCCATTTGAAAATTAGCGGAATTGGGGCCCAGCCTGTAGGTTATAGTATCCTGTAGCATGAAATGGATTATAAAGAGAAAAGTGGCCTAGCTATAGACGCCAAAAAATATCCCCCACGCGCCTGACGGCAGTTTAGAACTGGCCAGTTAGAAACATTGCTAATGAAACCTTTTCTTGAATTTCAATTTTAGAACTCTTTCTTACCTAAAGTAGTATTTGCATTCATTTGTCATTTGTTTTTGTGAATTGGCGGCAAATCTACAACTCTTGTTACACGTGAAAATGAACCTAACGCGAGAAAAGTTTCGGTCAATGATTTATTATGACTTTCGTCGTGGGCTTACTCAACAACAAAGCTATGATAGGCTGCGATCAGCATTTCTTAATAAAGCCCCATCTCGTGCCACTATTTACAATTGTTTTAACTAATTTAAGCGTGGACGTAGTAATCTTAATGATGACCCGCGTGAGGGAGGGATAAATGAAGATAAGAGAATGACCTATCAGCAGATACGAACAAGTCTAGGCATTGGTATAAGTCAAGTTTAAAAAATGGAACACGAACATTTAGGCGTCAGGAAGCTTTGTACCAGATGGATTCCCCATACTTTAACCGACGACCAGAAACACCTTCGCATGGACTGGTGTTGCCAAATATTAGATAAGTTCAACGGCGGTGACTCAAATGCTGTATTTGACATCGTCACAGGTGATGAAAGCTGGATATATTGCTACGAACCCGAAACTAAAAGACAATCAGCTCAGTGGGTGTTTCCTTTCGAGGATCGGCCAACTAAGGTAAAGAAAGGAAAAAGTCAAGGAAAAAAGATGATTGCTTCATTCTTTGGTCGGAAATGTCATTTCGCGACAGTTGTGCTAGAAAATGGAAGGACAGTTACTGCAGACTGGTATGTCAATCGCTGTTTGCCTGTTGTCTTGGAAAAAATTCGACAGCAGCGCCCTCGAAGCAGGATCCTCCTTCACCACGACAATGCTTCAGCGCACTCCGCAAAACGGACTGTTGAATATTTGACTATGGCAGGTGTCGAGATAATGAGTCATCCGCCATACAGTTCTGACCTAGCGCCTTGCGACTATCATTTATTCCCAAGAAATAAAGATAAAATTCGAGGTATTCGCTTTACGAGCCCTGAATATGCGGTGAAAGCGTACGAAAATGCCATAGAAGAGACCCCAAGGAAGAATGGGCCCACTGCTTTTCTTAGTGGTTTTATCGAATGCGACGATTTGTAAAGAGGAACGGAGATTACTTCGAAAAACAACAAAAGTATTGACAACTTTCTTTATTAAGCCGTTTTTCATTTTCGAAACATTTTTGGTGTTACCTAGATGTGGTGGTTTGACTAATACACAAATGTTCAAGGTTTAATAAGTAGATAGGTTAAAAAACAACTTTTCTGAAAATTTTCAAAAGCATGACAATACACTCAAGGTAATGGTCGTGCTTCGGAAGGCATGTTAAGCTATTGTTCCCGTCTTCTGTAGGAAGATGGAAGCCGTAAAAATAATTTATATGAGTGGCCTATGATATGCAGTTGGGTAAACTTCGATACCAAACTATCCTTGGAATGACTATACGACAAAAATAAGAGCCTTTATTTGTTTATTTAAGAAAATCTCTTACAACGATCAATACAAAAAGGAACTAATGCGATGATGAGGAAAATAAATACGAAAATTAGAAAAAGATAATAGATCAGTAAAATGTATGTATTAAACACGTCATTTTGTGATATCACTCAAGTTACCTAGAAGTCAAAAAATGTGAACATGGTTCAGAATTAGGGTTGTAAATATACTGCATTGGATATACAGTGTATATTATACACATATGTATCGTTTAATGGATGGCGTGGCAGGACACTGCAGGAAGTAAAGTATATTATATATTTCTATATCAAAAAAACCTTTGAGGTCACTGGATTCTAATTATCAATAAAAGTATTTAGTTTTAGTCAGCATCGTTTTTCTGATTTACTCCCTTACTTTGTGTTTAATATTGAATTGATTGGAATTGTATCATGAACAAAAAAGCTATGGTATCCAAGATCCTGTTTTAATCTATACGCCTCATTAAAATTGTCATAAAATGACTTAATCGGTTCGGAGACGTCACAAGTCAGTCCAGACAATACTGGTTTATACTTTATAAATATGCAGAAGGCTCACATCGACTTGCCCAGTAAATCAAATATTACCTTGGCGTGATTATGTGATTTGTTTGGATTAGTTTTAATTAGTTAGTTTGGATTGTTGCGTCTGTATTAGCGAATAGAAAAGTACTACAACAACCACTGTATGAGGTTTATCGCTACTTAAGGCAAAAAAAGGCTAATGTGCTCGTACTTATTATAAACTTGTTGCGGACAGTACCTAGTAAATATTTTCTTTAATATAATATATGAAATAAAAACATATTTGCTACTTAAATGATGAATTTTGATGTAGGGTAGATGTACACACCTTTACTCTAAAAATATCAAAATATAAAAAAACCAATACCTGCTAATTGCTTAAAAGCAAAAGAGCAACCCACAACGAGTCGAGGTCAGTTGGATCTTCTGAAATACGTTACTGTACATAAAAAATGGCCCGTTGAGTAGAACTCAGTTGGATGTTTGACAGAAGCTTCTTTATACCAACTATACTGTTCTTCAAATCTTTCGGATTATTAATTCGGGACCAGTGCGACACAGAAACGAGTCAAAATTAATGACGATTAAGCCGACTGTATACTGGACGTGTGACGGCATGAAGCCTCTTAACGTCATCTCAAATGACTGATGAAAATATACGGTAAAGAATTTGGGGAGTTTCCGATGTAGCTGTGGGTCTAGCACAAAAAACTATCGAATTCGAATCGTTTGCGTGTTCGTATCGCCTTCGAAATATTTAGTATGAAAACTTAAACAGCGCTCGCGCGGTCAAAACGAGAACTACAAAACAAAGCACGAACTTTGTGTCGTTTGCTTTCGATACGCAAACGATTCGAAGTCGATAGTTTATTGTGCTAGAGGTACTGGTCAATAAAAGTTCGTACGATATTTATTGCATTTATTCAAAGGTTTTGATTGATTACACAAATCATGGATTGAAACGTCTCGGGATGGTAAAATTCTATTTTCCTTTAAATATAATTAATTTGGATGCAGTAAATCCCCTGAAGTTTTAAGTGTTGAAATTAAAGTCTTACAAGTTTCTACGAGTACTAAACTTAAAATACAAATAAAATTAGCTGAAAACTCAAACTAACCAATATAAAGCAATTTGGAAAAATTATTTGTGAATTACCTTTATAATTTTTTATCCTTACTAATGTTATAAACGCAAAAGTAACTCTGTCTGTAACGTTTTTACACCTATATTACTGAACCAATTTTGATGAAATTTAGAACATAAATAGATTACACATTTAAAAGGGCAAATGCCATTTTGCATTCCACAGTTAAGCCCAGATTTCTGACTGCGCAATGTAGTGTGCATTTCACGCTGGTAGACTGAGCTGGAGGGTGAAAGCTAGTTTAATATATTTAATTATAACTTGTATTACACTTATCACTTACCAATCAAGACTTTGTGTACTTTTTTTTGTGTCAAAATAAATATTTTAATGTTTATTGTTATTTTGATGATCGCAAAAATAGCTGTTGCGAAGTGTCGTTTAACGGAGCAATAAAGAACACTATGTTTTCAAAATACAGACTGACAAGCATTCATTCATGAAATAAAATAAAAGATGTAATAAAGCCTTGTAAAATACTTCTTCGTGTATACAATTCTAAAAGCATTTAATATTATAATTAGATATGTGGTAAATATGATACGTTACGATAATATTGTTGCAAATTGCTGGCAGCAGTTAGGGTAAGTATCAAAACCGGCCAAGTGCGTCTTTGTAGTTGTTCATTGCGAATTCCTACTTGAGTAAGTTACCTACTTGATTTTGTCACTTTGTGATTTCAGATCGTTCGTGAAATTACAGGAACTTTTTTCCTAACGACTTTATAGTACTAAATATTTCCAATGGCATTTATCAGAAATGTTTATACTATTTGGTCTGGTCGATTTTCTGGTCGTCGCTACGATCTTAAACTTGCGAGTCCTACGGAATTTTGACGTTAATGTGCAAACAATCGTTTAGCTAGAGTCACAGGTTACAAAATAGTTGCTACCTAACAGATAAATCACTTCATATAAAAAAGTCCATACCTACTGTTTTAAATACATACAGTTGAACTGGAAAGTGATAGCTGCGTGTGAAAATGAACCTTAAAACCTTGTATACTCGATTGTTATTCTAATGCGGTAGCGCACAGTGCCATGATCGTTGCTAAACGTAGAGTTGCTTCTTTCAATTAAATAGTTACGTATGTAAATTAAGTTACGTTTCTTTTAAGTTAGAAGTGGTTTTACTATGCATAATTTAAATTGATTTTATATACTTACAAACAATGCATAAAAATACTTTACAAATCTAGTTACATGTGTTTTTTTATCTTTTCTAAAATTTATGTGTTTTACCTATACAGGATGAAATTTTAACCACCTTCCAAATTTTAATATATCGAGATCTACGAGACAAAAAACAAATGACGTATTTTTTCTTTTGGTAAAATTTGCAAAAATGTCTTAAATCGCGAAAAATATTTTCGGTTAACAACTTGATTTTCATTTTTTACTTCATAAATAGGCTCTAAATACGATACTGAACGCCTATAAAATTTTTGGAAAGTGGTCAAAATTTCATCCTGTATATTAAAAAAATATCCGAATCCAATAACAAAAGATTTTTTATTTATTTTAAAACCTATTTAGCTACTTACAATATTACTTTAACTGCTAACAACTAAACAGTTCGAAGTCGTTGCCGAGCCTAATAGAATAGGTGCATAATCATCTACTGAGTTGATTGCCGCTCGCCAACAGCCATTTTTTTAAGTTCCATAATATTTGATTTGTTTTATTTATAAAATTATTTTTGTATTGTATGGGCTCGGCACCGAATTCAATCTGTTTAGTTTTTAGTAGTTAAAATAATATTGTAAGTAGGTAAATAAGTAGGTTTTAAAATAAAACGTTTAAATTCTTCTGTTATTTTGTTCTTTTTAGTGAGTTTTTTTTTCCAGTGGTATTTTTTATAATTTTTCTCTTTTTAGTGTTAAATTAATTCCAGAGTATTAATCCTCTGTTGGCCGGTAACGGTACCTACATTAAAATAGTGATAACGACTTCTAGATGAAAATGTATGAATTATTTCAGAAACTCAACATCTCATCGCTATAGAATCTTAACAATCATTCTCCAACTCCTAACTGCTTAGGAGTTTGACCTTCTATCATCAGCTCACGTGAATAACCTGAAAGAAGACAATTATCTGACTATACGCACCTATGATATTTAAAGAACAATCCTCCTACTCCTAACCGTTAAGGAGTTGTACCTTCCATCATCAGCTTATCAACATACAATGATGAGTACCAGATACGCAAATACTGAAAAACTTTAAGAAAGATATGCAAAAACGTAATACGTGCTAACAAAATTTGAGGGTTTCCCTCGATTTCCCCGGATTTCACCATCAGATCATGACTTCGTTAAAATGGGACCACACGGGAAGCACCAGCTTGCAAACAAAAAAATAATTTTTAAAATCCGTTCAATCAGTGGAAAGTTCTGAGGTAACAAACATAAAAAAATGTATATTGTCGAATTGAGAACCTCCTCCTTTTTTTGGAAGTCGGTTATAAACCGGGGCAAATAGGATCCAATGAAAAATATTTTTATATGCTAAACTCAGAACGATCACACGTGACTCGAAGGTAGGTAATAATAATAATGGGGTACTAGACAACCGATAAACTTACTTATATATATATATATTTTTGTAAATACATACCTATAATATATAGAAAACACCCAGACCAGTACAAACAGACATGTTCATGCACACAAATGTTTGTACTGTGCGGGGATCGAACCCGCGACCCATGGCTCAGAAGCAGCGTTTACTACCGCTGATCCAAATGGTCGTCAAATCAAATCGTCGGTAGGTAGTCGACGATAGCCGAGACTATCGCACAGTTCTAAAAAATCGCGTGCCTCTAAAAAATACAATTGCCTTGTCTATTTTTTGGGCTCCGTACCCAAAGGTCAAAAACGGGAACCTATCACTAAGACTTCGCTGTCTGTCCGTCTGCCTGTCACCAGGCTGTACCTCAAGAGCCGCGATAGCTAGACAGTTGAAATTTTTACAAATTATGTATTTCTGTTGCCGCAATAACAACAAATACTAAAAACAAAATAAAATAAATATTTAAGGGGGGCTCCCATACAACAAATCCATTTTTTTGGCCTTCTTGGTACGAAACACTTCGTGCGCGAGTCCTACTCGCGCTTGGCCGGTTTTTTTACAAACAATAGGCTTGCTCTTGACTACATACGAGTACTTAACTCTACGGTTAAGAAGAAGCCTAAGATGGAGCGAGCTTACCCAGAGGCACTGGTTATCCCACACTCCAGCGGAATACAAAAAAACTGTTTGGCGTTGAACTCCGGCAGGAGGGTGGTAGCATCCAGTCAGCCTCTTACGAAGCCTACCACCGAAGAGAGATCTGTTAGCCGTCATCATTGGTTAGGAAAAACAAAAATGTAGTTGTCCAAGGTGGACTACTAGGAGGTAGATCCCTTTTTACTGGCTTTTCTGCTGTTGTATTTCTTGCTTACTGGTAAGCAAGAAATACAACAGCAGAACTACTACCTTGTATTACCACATATTCCCTACAAAAATCTCGGTAATCATTACTCACAAAAAATACACTTCTCTAAGTTTATCTTATCGAAGTAAACACGTATAAGTAGTATGAAATTCTGCTAAAAAACAAAAACCTAAGCTCCTACCTATGAAATGTTTCTTAATGCATACAGTCAGTAGGTAAACCGAGCTGTATTTTCTTACAATTGTCATGTATAAGCCAACAGAAATCAAATTATACCTACATCGGTATTTAGATTGTTTTAAAAACCTAGTTTAAAACAATGACATTCACCTGTCTATAATGCTAGGAAATATAACAAATAAAGATTCTTTTTTTTCAGAGGCCGGACTAGCGGTATCTAGTGACAGAGTCCTGCTAAAATACAAAAGGGGAGCGAAGGGGGAAGGAATTGTTAAACTCTGATAATAATAAGCACATCAAAACGTTTTCAGTTTGATGTGCTTGCTTATATCGAAATAGTGTTCACATACCACAATTTTAAAGACTTATCCAACGATTCCCTACACCATGAGATCATCGTCATAGTTCTCCTTCAATCGCTGCTTACGACATCCATGAAAAGAAGATGCTTATGCTATTCAATATATATATAAATGAAATACGGCTGTACTTAGTCAAAAATATTTAGCATTATTCCTGCTTAACTATACTATAGGTACGTTATCATAAATCCTTTCACCAATAAAAAAATAAACCTAGTACAACAAAAAAACTACACATAAAATACTTACAACAAAAATTTCTACAAAATTAGACCAATATCAATCTAATAGCATAAATCACCGAAAATCAACAATGAATGAATCGACGAAAACCGACAACAATGCCGCGCGGTAATGCACGGCGCGCGCGCAGAGGCTGGCCGGCCCAAACCACGCCCATACGCTGACCCCGCCCTCGCAGTATTGATACTTGAACTTACGGATGCGACGTAAAATTTTTCAAATAAATATCAAATAACGTCTCATGGTAAAGTAGTTAATTCATTAACATGTGCGGTATTGGTTCGAATTGAGCAATAGTTGCGTTGTTTTCTTCTGTACCGGAAATTATTGTTGAAAGTAATATAATGAACGTAAACTTGAATTGTAGCAGTAATATCGTTAAAGCTTGAATCTTTATTTAAAATATCAGATATTTTTATGAAAATCCCATCTGAAAATTGTCACATCTACCCTATATTTAATTTTTTATAATGATACTATACAAAATTTTGCGTTCGAGCATTATTATTGAACAAGAAAAGGTAAGCGCTATTTTGGAAATGCCCTGTTTATTTTATTGCAATGATGTAAGTAAGTTTACAGAAATATGTTATTATAGATACGAGTAATTAAAAACATAAAATCTGATGTTGGATTGAATTTCATTATACCAAAGCACAATTATGTCCGACTTATAAACAAAGGACTGCCTAATTATCTTTCATTATACTTAGGTACTTCAATTTTGAATAGGTATATAAGATTTAAATTTTATTACAATACTTCTTTATTTAAATTTCAATACTAAGTACTATATTGTCCAATAAAATTAGATCTTTGATCTCTGAGTTTAGTGGTTTTGTTAAAGAGGTATTTATTAGACGACCATTTGGATCAGCGGTAGTTAACGCTGCTTCTGAGCCATGGGTCGCGGGTTCGATCCCCGCACAGTACAAATATTTGTGTGCATGAACATGTCTGTTTGTACTGGTCTGGGTGTTTTCTATGTATTATAAGTATGTAATTACAAAAAAAAAAAAAAAAGTATATAAGTAAGATTATCGGTTGTCTAGTACCCCATACGACAGGGTACTTAATACTACCTTGATTTGGGACTAGATGGCTCTGTGTGGCCTAGTGAGGCATGTCTTAAAATATTTATTTATTTATTTATTTATTTATTAGTTGTAAGAGTTTCTCATTCATAGATACTTAGACAGGTAATAATAATAATCTTTACTACTCGTATATAAAAGAAAGTCGTGTTAGTTACACCACTTACATTTATAACTCGAGAAGGGTTAGACCGATTTTTAAAATTTAGATGTTTTTGGATTTATCTTCGTCAGGATTAGGATAATAACTATATAAATATTGGAAATGAAATTTTACGTAAAAAATTTAACGTCTTCATAAATATTTCCAACTTAATCAAATAACGTCAAAATCAAATTATATTAATCTGAGGGCACATGATAAATATTACTCATGTGCTGAGGGGATGTTACGTAGTTCGCAAGGTCCGCTAGTATTCCTTAATAAACAGAAGATCATCACTAATCATCGAACAGAATATAAAGTAGGTATACAGTTAACGCAGTAATTTATACGTTATCCATCTCTGCTTACGCTTTGAAGCACATTGGATTAATTGCCAGGTATGTCATTGATATTTAATTTTAACTGGACCCTTCAAATGCAGCATTCAAAATTCATGAATTTTTTTAAATTTATGCATTTCATCATATTTTATACGAGTTCAAATTTAATACCTAAACGGTATTTGATAGATTTTTAGATTTGATGGAGTACTGTCTGTTTTTTTAATAAATTTTTATTTTTGGAAATGTTATAGGGAAAATTTGATAACCAAATACAAGTTTACGTAAACTCTAGTATACTTTATAATAAAATCACTATTAAAAATCTTGTTTTACACTAAAAACTCCAACACACACATACCAGTAGTTCAAGTAGGATTGCGGTTTGCGGCAGGTGCGTTTAGGTCGTCGACATTTTCTGTATCATGTGTTACCTGTTCTGTCTTTAGAAGCTCAACTCTAACACTTTGTCATAAAATTGATATTTCTCTGAAGCCTAGTACAGCTTCTGCTATGAATTTTGTGATGACGAAGAAGATTAGTTGTTTGGTGCAAATAATACGATGTTATAAGAGTAACATTTAGTAATTGCAGTTTGATATTGGGTGAACCGCAGAACAAAATAGTTTTCATGTCATCTGTTTTTAATAATTTAATTTAACATTCATTAAAATTTCTTTGTTACAGTTTTTTATGAATACTAGGTTTTTTTATATAATAATTCATGTTCACTTCGATATGTATTAAAGAAAACCACAACATAATGCCTTGTGTGTGATCATTGAATTAGGTATCTCTTATTTTCTCTATATACAAAAAGTTCATCAAAATATGTTAGTGTTATTTAATTGTGTTTGTATTATTGTATTTATGTATAATTTATCATTTTCAAAAACTGCTTACGTCAAACTATGCCTAAGCCAATCAACTCAATAGAACGTTTCTTGACGGCATCTAAAACTATGAAATTCACCTGCTCATTTCAAATGTCATCGTAAAAAAACACGTTAAGATAGCTAATCATTTAAAAAACTGACAGATGGTGTCAGGTGCGACTGCGCTCGGCGACGCTCTGTGCCGCTGTGAGACGGGAGGTGCGCGAGCGCAGGTGCCGCCTTTGAGGGGGGGCACCTTACCATACACCTTACAAACTTACCTAAGCTACTCTCGTGATCCCTAAATCGAGAGAGCTTGAGCTCATAATTGAATGACGAGGAAAATATTCGAGTTGTAGGGCCATACTCCTCTCCTTTTTATCGAACAAAAAATGAACTGTAAACGCGATCACGGCCGCCACTAAGGTCAATGTTAGCGCTTCCTTCAGTGCACGTTCAGAGAAGAGCGCGCGCGCATCCTGCGTTTGCGCACCGTGCAGTACCCGCCTATCTAATATTGTTCGGAATTGCCGGTCGGCATTGGACGGGTTAACGAACTTTTTGACACCTCCAAAGACCGAATTAAACCAGATTCTGGATCAGTGAATTGGACGGAGATAACTCGTGATAAATACACTCCGACGTTTCACTGGGCGATCGATCACGTAACCAACCGAAATTTATTGGTGACATTCTCGGTCGATAATCGGAGCGACGTCCCTTTTTTTTAAATTAATTATTTATCCTCATTACTTGTGATGGACGAGACCGGTCACATTCTTGGGAACTACTCATTTATGACACATTGGGGACTGTGGGTAGAATCGGACTAATTGTTTTTTAAATAACATTTTTAATTGACAATCAAGACGGTATGTGCCAGTGTTAAAAATGGAAACGCTAGTTTTGATTCCCCAAGAGCTGAGCTTGGCTCTGACGCCTGGTGGTGCAAGAGGACGGGAGGCCTCGGTCAGCGTGTGGACATCATTGGAACTCCAGAGGGGGACTCTGCTCTACCCTTTCCAAGGCACTATCAGGATTGATAAGCTTCACGTCTACTCATACGTACCGGACCATGACGTAAGTACAATTTAATAATATTGTATGGATTTTATGTAAGGTTATTATCAGAGCTAAACTTTTTATAGTAGAAGATTAAAATAAAATTTTAGAGAAAATTGTAACCACTTGGTAATATATTTTCCGCGAAAATTATAATTCATAAGTTAGTATAGAGACGTACAGAGGTTTCTAAAAGTAATTCATTTTGAAACTTATCAATCAACCTTAAAGAGGATTTATTTTTTTAACGCGTATTTATGTATGGCGTACTTATCACTTTTTGGGGATGAAAGATTTAATGATTTTACTATTAAGTTGAAATATAGAAAAAAAAAGCTAATGGAATGACATCCAAAAAATATTATTTGAATTATTTTCGTAACTACGTAGTTATTTTTATTTATTTTGCTTTAAATCTAGGTAGATGTACAGTAAAATAATAAAAAATACAATATCTTTTGAAAATAAAATAATAATTTGTCAGTCTAACATTGTAGCTTAGGAAATATTTTATCAAGAGGATGTATCGGTTTTGATATTGATCATGTAAAATTAAAGGCGAAGGCTTTGATGGAGCGGTTTGTCATTCCATGCGACAACTTTAATTAGTGTGAGCGGCCTTTTTTATTTAATATGTTACTTTGAGGTTATGGAGACGATATCTAAATGAATCGGAATAATTTCGGAGTTTGTTTAATATTTACTAGAGTTCAGAAGTAGGTACGCCTAAATTACGTACGATTTTTGTAAATATTTTATTATTGCGAAAAAAAATTATGACTCGACTAAATGATATATCTCGCATTCCAGTCATATGTATTTTGGATTGAACAGTATTTTTGCGAACGGTGTGTTATTATCACTACAATAGTTATCACTACTGAGATCTTTACAACTTAATGCCTTTAATTTAGTTAACGTAAGTAACTTTTACCTAAAATTCAAGGTTCCAATGAGATGGAGGCATTTGCCCTGTGAGTGTGATAGTTATAGGCCAATAGCAAAAACATTTTTTTTCGTACCAAACTCGTAGTAGGTTTTTGTTTTGATTTCTTTATAAAGGCAAAACACAGTCATTTTTATGTATAAAGAAGAACCAAAATGATAACACAAAAACAGTGATAAATAAAATAACATTCGTTATTTTCATCTATGAATAGTAACACACATAAGTAAGTACCCACATAACTAGGAATGTTAAATTGTACTGAATCTGCAAAATATTGCAATAAAAAACGTTGCTATATTAACGATATTTTTTAGACAAACATCAGATCTTCCGTGTTTTATTTTTGCAAATACTTGTATTTACTAATATAACTCTCAGATCTTATAAATTTTTCACCTACTTGAGGAAAATGTCACATATTAAATTATTAAGATCACTTGAGATTCTAATCATTTGTACTATAATGTTGATCATATAGTCATGGTCGTTTTGTTTTTAATTAAATCGGTTTTGTACCATCGGGAGGCATATTAAAAGCGTTAATTACGTCGTCCCTATATAAATTTGCATAGAAAATGGTAAATTATGCGAAACAAGTTCAATATTTATTAATTTTAAGACATTTTATGCGTGGATACAACGGATCAAATTTTAGTTTGACTAATTTTACACCTTCAAAGGGTGACCCACCGGTTTTGATTTGATCGAATTTTGATTACTAAAGTGAACGGAAGTCTTATACTTATAGGTATGTATGTAAAGGAAATTTCATGGTATATGGCCGCGTGGTGCTGTCAATAATAAGATAAGACCTTTTACTGAGTCAAGTAATGATTGTAAGACTCTAGAGGTAATATTGTATTTTGTAGATAGGTATAATATATATTTTTTACAGTAAAATAAGCGACGAAAGAGGCGAATCACAAAAACCGACAAATAGAAATTAAATTATCACGGTCCTGACATAAAACAAAATAAAATATTTAATATTAAACTATAATCATTATTGTCTAAAAGCATTTGATTTATAGTTTAATTACAAAAGTTTTGCTGGAAGATAATCTCCGCCATGTGGACCGACGATATGCCGAAGGAAGCCTGAGATCCTAAAGGAAAAATTATGTCCTTCAGTATTCACGTATATTTTTGCAACTATCAATACTTTTATGAATGCCTTATTGATTTAATTTTAATCACAAAACATTTCGTTTATACTTATGGTCAATAAAATTTATAAAAAAAATACTAAAACATCTTAAAAATAAATTCATGAGACTTCAATATCTCATTTCGCACTAGTTATGATGACTGTTGCAAACAAATGATCTAACCCTCATTACCATTCTTCCCGACCTTTTCAATCGATGTTTGTTTTCAATTGAACCCTACAAAAGGAACGCTTCAAACTAACCATAAAACCGCAATCGAGGTGCAGTTAGATCCTTCCATAAACAAATCAGCCAGTTCATATTCCAATGTTCATACAAGTTATAGCAGATCAACGTATAACGAAATGTATTTTTTTCTCGATTGAAACTGATATATTTGGGATGTACTAAAAGGTGAATCTCGATTAGAAAAAAATGATATGTATGGATAGGTTGATGTGCTGGCCACTATACAATGACAGAAATCAACAATATAATTTAGAATAAAGCAAGACTACTACTGAACGACTGTATTATGGAATTATTGCTGATTCTTCTACTAAAATGTTTGATTATTAATCAACCTTAATATTTTTCTTTACTTAAATTAAGGCACAAAAGAAGCATTTTTTTTTTGCGATCATGGCTTTTTGCGTTACATTTTTTATATTATATTTTACAATTTAAAAATTAAAAATATTAATACTCCGTTTCTGATTTAAACAAACAACATTAAAATAAGTACTTCGATATCCATTTTATAAGACTAAAATTATCAGCATTACGATGCTGCAAAGAAAATAAAAAGTCGTATTATACGATGAATACGAACGTACGGACTTTAAATAGTTGGCTGTTCTTGTTTCTATTTTCTAAAACCCAATACACTGGCACGTACAATGTGGTTACCAATGAGATAGGATCTTTTTACAGCTCAAACAAAAACAGCTTATCATAACTCCGACCGCACGGTTGGACGCTTTCCGGATCTCTGCGTATAGATTTTAGCCGCAAAGATGTAAAAACTAGAGCCATACTTAAAATGGAAGGCTTATATGTATGTATGTATTACTTTTATTTTAGCACTATTATATCAACTATTCTGTGAATGTATTGCTGATAATGTAAGTGAATGTATTTTTGACAATTAAACCCTCCTATTCTTTGTTTTGTTCTTTGATAACTGCTTAAGCTCTGTTACGCATAGCTATAGCTAGTATAAAATATATACAAAGTTTCGTTAACTTCAAATTTTTATCCTTTCAGTACTAGACAGTAAGCGTTTATTGAATTAGCTAATACTACGTGTATGAGAAACAAATCTTGCTCTTAATTAACATTTAATAAGTCAGAATGTTAATAAGAAGTCGTCGGCTACTGAAATTTCATTTGCAAGCCTCATTTCAGCTATGTATGTAATGCTTGCATTTCGTTTAAAAACAACATTTATTTTTTACGCGTTTCAAGATGCTACTATATCAAAGGATTTGGGTTTGAAAGTTTAATGAATCAGCGTTGATTCATGTTAAACAAGTACATACAAAATGAATAGATTTAGAAACTGGCAACAATAGTTCCAAATTTTCAAACATTGCTCGGGTTTGTGATTAACAACCTGCATTATGCAAGCATGGTGATTATGCCTGTGCACATCATTGCTGTGGTTACTTTAATTAAATCAGGGGACTGTAAAAGACTGTAACATTATTTTCTTTTAGAAGCAAGTGAAAACTTTTGCTTGTTTGCTTTGTAATTAATTAATTAATCTCGCTAATAAAACCGTTGAATATATATCTGTATATAATACGAATCACTATGCGTGTTGTTTATTTTTTTAAGCTGTACTCAAAATTTGTGGCATATTACTTAAGATCTAACATAAAAAAGAGTTACATCTTTGATATCATTACTTAAAAAGGCAATGGAAAATACCTCGGAAGCGTTCATGTTTAAGGAAAACCGGATAAAATTCAACTCACGCTTGTATCAGACCGATGTTGTAATTTTAATAATTGATTTAGAATTATGATCAGTACTGTAATATTAATAATTTTTATTAATTTGTTTTGCTCGATTATTAAACTGAATTAAATGGAGATTGTGAAGTTTGTATTATATACCTAAGCAGAAAATAGAAATAAAGAAGGTTAGCAGTATCTGTTTTTATGATTTTGCAATATTTTAGACATGATCAGTTCCGTGATCATGACGTTTGCAACAGTGCGAAAATAGTTTACTCATAAAAACAAGCTGTAATGTTAGTGACCATAAAAATAAAATAAGTGCTATAGAAATGCTGATTTATCGTAAGCTTTCAAACCGCGTCAGAGTTACAGTGTTAAACGTAACAGAACGTTTAACAAAACGAAATATTTTTTTTTTATCTTGTAATGTTATAATTATTGTATTGTAATTTACTTTAATATTATCTCGATAATCTACATATTTTCAACCGAGACAAAATGTCAAAGAGTTTCCGCTATTTCAACCGTATACATTATGGATTTGTTAATGTTTGTATGATATTAGCATGATGCCCTAGTATGTTGAAATGTTACGTAAATATCGCTTGTCAACTTGTTTTGATTACGAGTATCACGTTTTTACACAATCTAACTTATGGCAATAAGAATCGTATACCTATGAAGAAGTAGGTAATAAATTTTATATGTACTTAGAGAACAGGATTAATAAAAAAACACTAAATTGATTTGATAGATTAGCAATGGATACTGTGTTTTATATTAAACGATAAAAAGTAACTAGTGTTCTTTTATATTTATAAACTTCAACGTGTGTTGTGTGGTGGCGACACATTCGAAGAATTAAATAGCGTCACATAAACGTGCGTGTTTCATAAAAGGCGACTAAAGGGCTCGTAGCTGCGTCAATTTTTCATTGAAATTGATGTTATTAAATAATGAAACTTCGACTTAAAATAAAGTTGGTTTTCAGATAAAATATTGCTTGAGGATTTTAATGAAATATAACGGGAAGACGTTTTGAATTGAAATGACTGTAAACAGTACATCATTCATAAATTATCTAACCAAAACAACACCCTAGGCTCTAAATAGCCGGAAGCAATGTTCAGGTGTCGAATGTATACGAACTTTCACCACTATGAACTGGTTTGAGCCAAACGCAGTCGGGCGCAGACCGTTGTATAAAAAGCGAGATCGCAATGTGTAAGCGCATGCACCGTTTATTTTAAAAACACAATGGAGTGCTTAGTCGAATAGCAATCAAGTATACAAAACAATATTGCGTTACGTATTTTTTATCTCGATTTTTTAATTTTAGTTCTTAACTTATTTTACAATTTTGTTTTACTTTTCAGTATGTTTGGGCTATGGCATTAAATACTACATTTAATTTTATCTCGTGGGAATCAACAAATTTCACATGAGTCGACTTGAATGAATACAGCTAATTCTTTGAATAAATATTAATAATTACAGGAACAATATCACTTTTTGGTCAGTATAGAACAACTAAATTTTGTTACCGCAAGAGATAAAACTTAACTTGTAAACTTTAAGATGGTAAGTTTTAGTTCTGTTGTAAAGAATGCGCTTATGACAGTGCCAAGATCTTGGAAACTCACTAAAAACAAGTACCCAATGTGAAACCTCGATATAGCTGTTAGCTAACTCTTCCAATGAAGAACCTGTAATCGACGGTATTATACTGAGTTAAAACTCGCGGTGCTAAACAGAACATAGCACTACACGTTTCTGATGCGCGTACTGACGCAGGCATATAAAAAAGCTCCTCGGTAAAATCATGACGTGCTTTCATCTGTTTTTTGTATGAATAGTTATTTTTTTAATAGGTAAAGGTAAGTATACCTACTTGAAGTGAGATATGTTTTTTGACACGATAGAGATGTTGCAGTTAGTTTAACATTAGTATTATAGTCAACCCAAGATGCACTTAAAAGTCCTGTATATTGTTTTTTTTTTATTATTATATAATGCAATCTGTCTCTCTATGGACATTCAGCAATATCTTTATTATTTTTACATAAATTGCTTGTGGTCCAGATCCAGTGATATGGCCACTTCAATGAAGAGAACTGTTTCTTTTGTAAATGTCTTTGTCTTCTTTACTATATTACTGACATAAGTCTAAAGGTGTTTTTCTTTTGAGTCTTGAGAATACGACTCTTGGTTTCATGAGTCCTGTATATAAAATATATAATTTTATTATATATTTACACTAGATAGCAGAAACTGGCAAGGCAAAGGCTTGGTTGCTACTCAGCAACAAACAATATTAGTCATTCGACACGTTTTATTTCCGGCGAGCTAGACTCATTTGCGCTTGGCCGGATTTTTCGTTAGCATTTCTTTATCGATATTTATTAATCCTTGAAGCCTAACTGATGATATACTTACTGTTAGTCCCGCAAACATTAAAACACTATATTTGCTCGGAATGTCAGTAATTAATTTGGCTTCGTTAGCCATACATTGAGTTATCTACGCGATACCAGAGAACCAGCTTCAGCGGAAGCGGAAGCGACTAATGATATACGACAGATCGTTTTCTATTTTTCGGTAAATAGTGTTTATGTTTAACGGTTGTTTGAAGTGTTAAATCACAGTTCAGTGTCAGCTAAACAGTATAACTATTTCGTAAGAAAATTTTAAGCTCATTCCCGAGAAACATCGCAGGTACAATTTTCGTTCGAGTGATCCAAGAAAAGCCAGAATCTTTGTAACGAAACATTGGCTAAAAACAAAGGCTGAATGTCTTAATTAGCCTTTATTGAAACTAAAGCAGTGTCTACTTTTGAATTAGGTACGCTAAAAGTGCAAAGTAAAATACGGATAGATAAATAAACTACAGCTTTACGATAAAATGTAACATTGTTATTTTAAGGCCATTTAATCCGTTACAAAAAACTGTTATGTTTGAAAATCAATTGTATTTGAAAATTACTCATACACGAGTTTGATTTAGTACCGATGGTAATACAAACAATTTTTTGACGTCCCTTTATGCACCTACTATACTGTACTGTACTATACTGTACTTTAAGACATTCAATAAACTGTCTTCCTTTTTCATTTAGTATCAAATGTTTAACTGATCAGGCTACTATAGGTATAGTCAAATATACTGTGGTATAGTTGATTTGCAAGTTTGACAGTAAGAGTCTAATTGATTTTGTATGTGAAATGATGATAAATGTATTTATTGGTATCATCTTTCGAGTGAGACCGTTCAATATATCATCTCAGTGTTTGTGTTAGCGGTATTAGTATAAATTTAAATATTCAAGAAGCATGCATAAGTGATCAAAGTTTATGTGAAGTTTACTAATTTATCATTTTTTTTCGGCGTTGTTGAGTTACATATGTCCGAATTAATTTTCTCCGTAAACTACTAGATTTTAAAAATAAGCTGCAAGTTATATTTGACTGTTATTTTTAAATATAATGGCATGGTCAAACCTGATCACATTTAGTTTTAAAAAACAATATTACCATTTGAATAAAAGACCAACGTTGTAAAACAGGCTACCGAAAGAAATATTTCTACAAAAAAGAAAACTACCAAAAAGGAGTAGGTAAGTAATGTTTTATATTAATGGCTTACATGCCTGCTTTGCCAAAATGGACGAGAGTAATGCAAGAATTTTAATCCAAATTTGAATAACTTTTTTGGAACAGCTGTTCTAAAAACAAATAATTAGCGGTTAGAAACTAAAAACGCTCGTCTCACCACTCAAGCCACACAATCTGGTAGCTTTTTGTAGACGCCGCACGAACACCGTTGATTACGAAGACGGCTTTGTTCGACACAAGGGGCTAATTACAATTGTTCCGAATATTTTGACAACGCCCATTTATAATGGCATTTATTGTTAACGCCTTAACGGAGTGGTAGTTAAGATCTATGAGCTCTATTTTTAGAATAAAGTAATACCATATTTTTTTTTCGTTTATTAAAAATAAACTAATTTAATCATCATAATGCATACATACTTTACAATTTTTTAAGTATTTCGTGTATTATTAAAAGTTTATTGCACAAATATAAATGAAGTGCAAAAGTTGGACTTAATGCAATAAGGTATTCTTTACCATTTTACCAGTAGGCTAAACATAATTGTTTTTGTGGGCAATGCGACAAAGTAACTCTAAAAGTGTTTTTAGCTCTACTCTGGTAATTTAAAATTAAAGAATTTTAACTCCTCGATTATATGTTATTCCAGGCGCTTCGAACCCCAAGCGACAACCGGTTGTCGCGATAACAATTGATTTTAATTGTGTCTGGAATAACTCACGTTTGAGGGTTTAAAATCAATTGTGATCCTGTAGGAGTTAACAAAAATTCCCTGCCTGTCAGATCATGTCTACTTACCAACAAAATGTTTTCCGAGTCAAATAAAGACTTTGCAAACGGATTCGCGGGCAACAGCTAGTAATAGAATAAGAACAATTATGTGTACTATATTAGGAAACATTATAAAACTCTATTACGCTGAGTAGAAATACGAGAAAAACGTGTGAAACTTGTTACAATAGGATTGGACGAGAAAGAAATCATAGAGCATTGACATTGAGAGAATAATAGTGATAGTTTGTTTATGGTGTTAATGATTTTAATGAAAAAACAAAACTTATTTTTTATGACCATCAGCAACAGCTTTTATCAGTCTACAGCTGGACAGACCTTTTGAAGTATTTGGCTATAACCTCCAAGGTTGACACATGGATTGGCCATCACAGTTTGGACAATGGTGTCGAGAAGACGCGCTGTTATATTATGACCTATTTTCGTGCGGTAATCTTTAAGGCACCTCTCATATCGACGTCCATAGGAAGAGAAGGGTCACTTTATTTTTCTTTCGGCATATCATGGTATACTTAGTGTATCTTTTAATGATTAAAAAACAAAATCCTTACGGTTTTTACGGGCATAAGAAGCAATGTTAGAAAGATATGATCAATGTAGTAAGTAATCAAAACATAACAACTTACAAGACTGTTTGTTAGCTTGGTCTTTTTCCCCTCATTGTGATCGTGATCTGAGTCATCACAAGTCCGAGATAACGATTACGTAATCTATTAATTATATATGATTAATATGATTACAATTACTAAATTTGAGGGGTTGTTATTTACAAGTAAGTAGCTATGAGAACCAGATGACATCTGTATCATATCCACACATCCAGTACTGTATGTAGATATGTGAGTTTTTCCTCACCTTGTTAGGTAAAACTTCGCATAAAATTTTGAAAAATCTAGAGGCACATTATGTCAGTCAAGCTCCATATAACCTGCTTGATGAGTAGTTAGCTAATGGGTTTATTAGTCAACCGCCAGTGTTGTTGAAGTGAATATCAAAGTTATTAGTTCAATATCAACAACAACAATCAAACAATATCTCATTAATCTTGGTAATAATATAAATGCAAAAGTTTAGACGGATATTTGTAACTTAATAACTTGCATCTAGATGAAATTTGGTACACAGATTGAATACAGGCTTATAAAGCACGACGGCTTTTCCTAATGAAAAAAAATACGGTCTTTTACACTAAAAATTCTAAACAATATCATCATCATCAGCATATCGCAGTCCACTGCTGGACACAGGCCTCTCCAGTTGCACGCCACTTAGGTCGATCCTCGGCTTCTCGCATCCAGCTCCTGCCAGCTATCTCGCGCAAATCATCACTCCACCTGGCCTGAGGGCGTCCTACACTACCTTTGCCGAGACGCGGTCTCCACTCAAGAACTCGTTTACCCCAGCAATTGTCGGTTCTGGTGCTAATATGACAAGCCCACTGCCACTTCAGCTTGCTAATCCGGTGGGCCATGTCGGTAACTTTAGTTTCCTGCCTGCAATATAAATAAACATAATTATGTACTTCATTACCGCACTACAAGGACAAGACTATCTTTTTGACTGTATCGCGTACGTTGTCAGCTAAAAGATAGAATGTAACAACATCATGGTTAATTCACACCAAACTTTCGTTTGTAGAACCCTACAAAACTCACCCATATCGCGAACATTGGCCTTCATACTTCCTACAGTGAACAACACTGCAAAAACCTACAAGTTCACTATCCGAACAATCGAGGAAAAACTCATGACGTAATCGGGTGAAACACCTAATTACTTACCTCGCATAACTATTGAATAAACTTTCGCTTTTGTGTTGAAACAATGCACTCTCTTCTAGTGTGGTAACACATGGCTTTTTACGGCAATGTTCTCACAAGTCAGGTAAAGAACTTGAAACATGTGGCCAGATTAGCGATTGTATTCGTGTGTCCAATAGTTTCCTGGGTTTTTGACAATAAACAACCAGTTTCACTTACTATGTTTATTGTTTTCGTTGGTGTCATTGGCCATGCTTATTCTGACTGTTGTCTATGTTGATAGTAAGTACCCTGGCAGCAGAGCTACGTCCATTTTCTGTTACTTAATTATAGTACATGCCTATAATTATGCCACTCCAACCCAAATCCGAGCAATGTTCAAAAATTATTGCCTAACCTGGGAATCGAGCCCAGAGATCTTGTCTCGAATACTTAAACCCTAAACCAACGAGGCAAATTATCTATTACATAACATAGGAAAGTAACAGCCTATAATCATCCCACTGCAGAGAAAAGGCCTCCAACATTGAATTCAAGTTACCACAGCAATGATGGGTGTACTGGCATAATCACCACGCTACCAAATTCGGGTTGGTGATCACAAACCCGAGCAACGATCGAAAAATTGAAACTTTTTTGTTGCCCGACCCGGGATTCGAACCTGGGACCCCGAGATCTTGGCCCGGTATTTAAACCACTAGACCAACGGGCCATTATATAACATACAGTCAACCAATCAATCAACAGCCATTGTCCGTCTACTGCCACATTTGTCTTTACTGGGCTTTCCCCATCCAGACGCTGCCAACAGTTCTCCTAAGGTCATCAGTCCATCGAATCGCAGAGCGTCCTACACTAGGCTTGCCTAAACGCGATCTCCAATATAATAATTATATAGTAATAGCTGCCAAACTTAAAGTGCATTTTGTTTGTATTTAACTTCATATAAAGGACCACTTGGCAGGAGAGCAACTGACTCGTAGAGTTCGCAAACTTGCTGTGAAAGTACCAGCCATCAAACACACTATCTCATATGCATCAACAGATGGCAGTCTATAATAATATTATGCAGTGTTTTTACATAAGATTGCATTTTACAAGACGTAAAAGTACATGTCATGTAGATATTAAATTTGTAATAAAATTAAGTATAATCGTCATAATCGTCTGATTTTCTGAGATTAGAAGATTATAGATATGACGCAATATTAATGCATTGTTTTGGCGCATTCACAAAAGAAGAGGCCTTCTTTTCTTATTGGCGTTGAAAGAAGGGACCAAAAGATTACTAAATAAAGATGATAAGCAGCGTGTTCTTCCCATCATTGGTCAAGCACGCCTGCCAAGCGTGGCGATAATAGCATAATTAATCCTCTTTTTAACGGTTTTTTTTAAATAGTAATACTTTTATTTCTCTATAAGGTTTTACGTAATGACAGCATTTATTTCAATACAAATAATACTCATAAACAAATCAGAGTTAAAGTTCCATATCACTTATATCAGAAATCAATTATTCATGCAACATCTATACTAAAGGCTTTCTACCAAGTGATGGACAGTCACGAAATTCATACGTTTTGTAATTATAACGTATGGGAGAACAAGTTTATTAAGATAATGTATTGACTCGTACCAGTAAGGTTCATCGCTTTTTGTTGCACTTATAATTTACGGTAGGAATGTTCTTTAATTTATTTAATATTTTTATGTTTCGTAAAAACATTAAAATATTTACCCATAGTGGTTGAGGTGCTAATAAATAGAAAAGTGTTGAAAAACAACCCAAACATGTAAAAACTGCACTTAAGAGTTTAAGATATTATAAAAGCTTACGACACAATACGATTAAAAGGTAATAATATAATAATATGCCAATCTAGTTTGTCATGAAATGATTGACGAGATATTACTACAATTTAATAATTTTCTTCAAAATCCTCTCGTTTAAGGATAATCCCGTGTCAGAGTTTTCTAAGCATCCTATTAACTGCAGGCCCGACGTGGCTTAAGTATTTTTACGATCCAGCTTGCTCCAGAAGATTAGGTAAACGGCTTCACGTGCTTTCTTATGCATGACTAGAACTTCTAGAGTCAAATTATTTTCGGAAAGATTGCATCGCAACACCCAATTACTTATTATATTATTTTGTTAGACATTATAAAATAAAACAAAAATACACCATGCATTTTAAACGTCCTGCAAAACGAAGCCCACGTTATGTACTTATTTCAATCAATGTTTTGTATTTTTCTGAGAATTTTGTTGATAAATAAAAAAAAAACATGCCTACACGTTAAACATTGTAGGTACATAATGTGGGCTTCCTTTTCCAGGAGGTTCAAAATGTATGGTGTATAAGAAAAATAGACTAAATTCACTATGAATATGCTAATGTGCTAAACTAAATTCACTATGAATTCACTATGAATATGCTAATGTAATGACATATGGGAGTGAGACGTGGTCGTTTACTATGGGTCTCATAAGAAGGCTCAGGATCACCCAGCGAGCAATGGAGAGAGCGATGCTTGGTATTTCCCTGCTCGATCGAATCAGAAATGATGAGATCCGCAGAAGAACTAAAAGAACCGACATCGCTCGAAGGATTGCATCGGTGAAGTGGCAGTGGGCGGGACACATAGCGCTAAGAACCGATGGCCGTCGGGGCGGAAAGGTTCTCGAATCTCGAACGCATACCGGACGACGTTCCGTGGGCAGGCCCCCTACAAGGTGGACCGACGATCTGGTCAAGGTCGCGGGAAGTCACTGGATGCAGACAGCACAGGACCGATCGTTGTGGAGTTCCTTGGGGGAGGCCTATGCCCAGCAGTGGGCGTCGTTCGGCTGATATGAAGATGCTAATGTGCCTGTACTGTGGGTGACGAAAGAAGCGACTAAAAGAGAACTGCCAAAGGACACGGGAAGCAGTTACCCTTCCACCAATGGCCAAACTGAGAAAGCCATAACCAGCCTTCAAAGTGCCAAGAATGGCGATTATATAAAAATTCTTCTTTTGGAGAAGCCAGTGATCAGCAGTGACTGATAGAGGTGACAAAGATGATGAATACACTATGACATACACTGCCTTTCAACCTATTAGGCTACATCTATTTGTATGCTATATTTATCTTTTCAATTAGTAGTGAAAATGAAACTTAGAGTCGTAATAACTTTCGCATTTCTTATATTAGTATGTATGAAACAATCAATATCTTTGACTTTTAAACTTGAAACGAATTTCCCTTTATCTGAGGTTTGTCATTATCATATTATTATATTTTACTATTGAATTTTATACAGTAGGCTCACCTTAACTATAGGACTAAGAAAGTGTATGTCATAATTCTTTTCTGACTGCCAGCTTAAAGGGTGAGAATTATGATTGTAGATTACTCAAAATTTACAATCACTTTATAACTTCATACCAGCTAGTTAACAATTTCAATTCTATTATAAGGTGATACACATGCGAATTAAAAAAAATATTAAATTCAAACTTAGCGCAAGTTTGAATCGCGGTATCATCCATTTATAAAAATGTTTACATCATCACATCTGAGTATGAGATATGTGTGAGATGCAAAACCTATTTTTCTTACACTGACTCTATGATAATTGATATGACGACTGGCGAATATTTTTGGGCATCTAGTTTAAAAAATATATTATGAACCTTACCTTGTTCTAATGAGTCTACTGTTCAAACATTATTCGCCTACATACGTTGTTCCTCATTTGAATTTCATATTCATTTCTAATTAAAAGCATCCATAAACACAGTTCGGTAATTACTGACGTCCAACTAATTGATGAATCACGACAAACCAACAGATTTGTTTTAACTGTAATAGTTCGTGCCAGTATATATAATTTCGAGTAGTAAATAAGCATGAAGTTTATATCGCATAAAGAGATAATTAAGTAGGCAGTTGTTTGTCTAACATTAATTAGAGAAAACGAGAATCAGTTAATCAACTTTTATTTTTTAAGTAGGCTCCAAAATACTTTTGTTTGACATGTCTCATGTCTCCTTATAAAGATTTAAAGATATTTTTGTCTCTAGAAAATAGCCAATGACTCGGTCAATAGGTTGACAAATCTATTTTGAAATAAATTTGTTTCTTTGTTTCTCAAAAAGATTTTCTCTTTGATAAAATTATATTCTGCAAAGGACAGACGCATACTTTAATAAAGTCTGTATAAGTGTAACTTTGATTTGTCTTTAGTGTAAGCTGCTTTAAACTATAGAAAATTAATATTGGTACTCACCCACCTGCGCAAAAACGCATTTTCAATCAAACCCACTCAGAAAAACCGTTGCCCGCGCAACGAAATACTAACATAAACATGTCAGGGTTAGCATAATACAATAACGCATCACTACAAGTTTATGAGACGAGTTTTCAGAATGGAAAGCGATATGCGAAAAGGACCCAGGAGCAAGATAGATAGTGGTGTAGAAATATCGACACGTTAAACAGGTATGAATAACTGAACAGAATTTAAGGCTTTTTTAGTCATTGCAAAGATAATACTGATTTAAACTTTCATGGCCACTATCTTAAAAGCTTTTTCCGTGCTCATCCCGCTTGCAACAGTGCCAAAATATCGGAAAATCATAAAAAAACAAGGTACATGTTAAAAACCTCGAATCAAATAACACTCAAAACTATTTGCACCTTTTGCTAGTTGGTATAAACAAACAGGTTTGCAATGTTGGGTCCAAAATATAAAAATTAAAATTAATTAGGTATTTAAGTAAAAATTAAAAATAGTTATTTGTATAACATAATGGAGGCTACGACAAAAATCTGAAATTTGCAATGATCCATAGTGTTTTTGTGGGTAGGCTAAAATTATTTAAATGCTGTTAATTATTTTCCACTACTACTAAAACCTTGTTTTTTTTAAAATAAGTGATATGAAATGATATTGATTTGAAAATATTATGTCTAAGTGAATAAATTGTGTTGATTTGATAATACTGCTAAAAAAAATATAGTCAAAATTTAATTGCATTATGTGTTTCAAGAAAGTAAATATGATACAGCTTTATTATATCAAATGTATCATTTCCCCCATACCAAAATACTATCTCTGTACCTACACTGCATGCACAATCTTGTTTTTCACATCACTAAAAGCAAGTGTCCGCCTCTTAGTATTCATGAGGACGGCGTTATGCGAGAGACACGTATAAATATTTAGAGCACGCAAGTTCCATTTGATTAGAATAAACTCGTGTAAAGTTAGTACAGTGAAGTGTTATCGATTTTGAAAGCATCTAGGTACGAGTAGGTTTCGATCCGACTTATCCTGAGTAGGCTTATTAACATTTTGCAGCATTTTATAGAAGTCATTTAGTAGGGCTTTGCCATCAGTTGTTGTCTAGTAACAAACATTTCGTATTAAAAATATGTAACAAAAATATCGAAAGATTATTTGAAGAAAAAATGAGCATAAGATTATTTAATTTTATTTTAAAAATTAATTTTCATTATCGTTTGTTGTTCAGCTAAATAAAATAACTAACTTGCTGTCTAAAACATACTATATAAACATTTGCATTATACCGTTACCAAAACATTTTTGACAATGTCAATGTTATAATTACAAACTGTAAATGCACTTTAGTAACTAAATACACACACATACACACACACACACACACACATACACACACACACACACACACACACACACACACACACACATACACACACACACACACACGCGCTCATTTTTACTGTATTTTTACTAACCTAAACTGTTCTTATTTAATACTAGTTATGCTCAATGTGGATCCGAAGGTGAAAGCCTGGTAATCGGTCAGACAGGGTACCCTGGTACCCTTGTACAGATACCAGTCTCCCACAAAGATGAAATATGTTTTATTAATGTAACTAGACTTAAGTGCTAATCTTTGTGGAAGAGAAATAAATAAATAATAATAATAATAAAATAATAATAATAATATGTATTTTTAATATTTGCGAAATTATCAACTTAGGTATTTAATTTTATACTAGTCATACGTGTTCCAACCTTGTTGTTCGATAACAAAATCGTAAACAACAATTCGAAATCTAAAATTGTTGGAAACTAGTCCAGCAATATCATACATTATTATTTCACGCCACTTTTTGGCATTAAGCGGTCCGTGTACTCTCCCTGAGGATACCTATTTAATGAATGAATAAGTATTCGCCGATACTGTGATATACGGTTATCTAATCAGGTGTATTTTAAACGAAAATCTTGTATAAAACCAGATTTATCACGTTAAATCGCTATATTTAAATCACATAATAATAGGGGTTAAAGTATGAAATTGCCGATTATTTTCCCACTTTTTATTTTGTTTATAGCTCTTAAGTATAGTCATATTATTGCGAAATTCTTTTTGTATTGTAGCAAAAACTAAATAAAGTAACTTTTGACTAAAAAAAAATGCAATACTAGTGCCTATTACTTCAAAGGAAGTCGTTGAAAAGACCCCTTACAATGTGTCAGGCGGTTCAGGCGGTTTTAATAAAACAAAAAAATTGTTAGTATGGAAAAATTACTTTTCTCGATTTCGTCCATACAAAACGGCAATGTCATACTTTAACCCCTAATATTTAAACGTATTAGTTACTTGTATTACTTTACTTGATGTATACTTCACAGATCATTTTAAGCGTGACATCGTTATAATCATAAAAAAACTTAAATCTTGCGTTTATTTTAAGAATAATCTGTCATAACATTTGAACGTGTATTATTGGATTCCATTCATACAATCAATAAACATCAGAATCAAACCACGCTCGAATAGTCCACAATGGTTCAATTGATATAACAAAAAGGTTTCACGTAGACACTTTAACAGTTGACCGAAATCGATCTGTCAGATTTGGGATATATGGACTTGTTCAAGTATCCGTTACACTATATATCCGAAAGAATTCCACTGTTAAAAATCTAGACAAAAATTTTTGATTACAAACATATTTGCATACACTATTTAACTATAAACAATGTTTAATCCTACTAAGGTACAACTCATTTTGTTATAGTAAAATTTATTCATAACGCCTTAAAATTGAATGCCCTTTCATAAAATTTTGTATTTTTATAGACCAACCATTAGCTATTATAATAAATATAAATATTACCATATCCTATTAACAAAATCAATCAACTAGCTGTAAACTAAGCAGACCATAATACTTGCAGGTACTCTTGTGATTTGATTTACTGACAATGTTTACAACATTGTCTAAATGACACACACATAGAATCTCCGTAACTATAAAGCAAGGTGATATAAAAAAAATTAACAGTTTTTTGTTTTTATGACAATAAAATTGATTGAAAAAAACAAGTGATTGTCATCTGAAAGTTGAAGTACAATAACAAATTGTGACCAATGTGTTAACTGACTTATTGCTATTACTATAGATATTATTATCCGTATCCATATCCGACATTGGACCGCCCTAAGTGGAAGTGTAATTAATCGAAAACAGATGGTCCCTTGTTAGCCTGTTCGCATTAAGAACCGATCTGTAATTGAAATTTTGATAGCGCGATTCATCGATAAATGGGGTTTACAAGGATCGATTCCAATCGTGGACTTGCGGTTACACTGGTATAGTTTTGCTATACTAGTATTATCGCAAGACCTTAGCGCTTGCTTTGCACTATCAACTTGTAACAATACTTAGATTAAAAATTAAACCTAAACCCTGTCGTGACTAACTAACATGTGTGGTGCCGGCACATTTTAAAAATAGCAGTATTCCTTTTTTTTTGAGTATCGTAAAAAGGCGACTAAAGGACGGACCACCAGGAAAAGAAGTTACGTAGCATCTTCTCTTCTCCATTCGCCAGACATTCCAGATTCCAGATTCCATTCGCATTCCAGACGCCAAGCGTAGTAGTTATGGCAATATCGACCTATGGAGGCCAGGGTCTAGTAATTTACTGATGTCGGGTGCTGAAGTTAATAAACAAACTGACTCTCTGAAATTATTTCACTTTTTGTCAAGTGTATGCATTTACGAATATTAGTCAGTAATTCGACAAACTTCAAAAGTACTACACTAGCGACGCTAAATCGTCTAGTGTAAACGGTCTTAACCTAAGGTTTTGAACGCACAAACACAATGATCTCCCTGCAGTGCAACTGCTTTCTATAGAGAATTATAATCACCTATTGTTAGAGCCGCTAATACACAATTAAAACATTGTGCAGAACGAAATGGACGATGTCCAATGGTTTGATCGAAGTTATAGAAAGGAGATGTCCCAAATTGTATGGACGCTAGGCCCAGAACCTGTACACATTGCCAAAAGTTAGGGCAATATACCTACAACACTTTGTTATTATCAAAATTCTTTAAAATGGCTTCGTTTGATGGCTCAAACAATAATAAACTTATTAGAATAGCAATACTAAACAACAAAAACCATCATGGCGGCAGATGACACTTTGATGACATCTGTCAGTTTTGTCAATTTCAAAAGCACATCTCGTTTCGAAGAAGTTTTATTGTTTGCTTACGCGTGCTTATTGTAATACTAACAAACAAAAAAAGAAGTTTTAACTTATGTAATGCCACAGATAATATAATACTAGTGTAATGCCTAAAGAATATATATATGCGATTATATATTATTAGCTTTTTACGTGAGATTATGACGAGTGGCAAATAATTGTGAAGAACGGTTATGTCAGATATTGACAAAGGAAATCTGACAGCAACTGTATTTAGAGCTCATGGTATACCTTTTTTTTCGTCAAAGGCCATCTTGTATGCCTAATTGAGAGGGATATTTATTAGATTGTATTTATTTTTGAGTCACTAAATTATACGTTACATACAGTTATTTGTATTTTTCCCAAAGTCAGTAGATTTCTCTTGATCTTTTAGAATACTCTACAATGTCTGGGCCTGTAACGGGACATCTCTTTTATTCTACACATTTAACAACTCACTGCCGATTGTGAATATAAAAAAAATTATACCATATTAAAATAAAACCATATTAAAGAGTACATTCTCGTTCCAATACTTAACGTTGTAAAACAGTAGTGATACCGGTCGATTCGTGATCGTAATATCACTTTGTAGCTTCCGAATATCATTATACTTTATCTCCAATCTCAATAGCATAATGCTATAGTGAGTGTTATTGGGCATCTAATTCTAATGGCGCTATCTACTTACAAGTCTGTTATTTTTAGATCGAATAAAAAAATACGGGATTCTCCTACAGGATCATAAGACCGCCGGCGGTCGCGATCACAATTGATTTTAATTGCGTCTGGAACATACAATCGAGGGGTTAACGCATTTTTTTTTTCAAATTTTTTTTAACGGTTCTCACTTTTTTTGGATGAAGTATTTTTACTTTACTTGAAATATACGCACAAAATTTCATCAAAATCGGTCCAGCCGTTTCAGAGGAGACAAAACACGTATATTAGAATTATATCAATTATGATTTCAGTGGCAAACTACAAAATCTAGATCCCGGCTTTGGAGGCCATACCCCAATAGCCGAGCCGGGAGATAAACCTAGTTTAAATCAATGTTAACAACTATGTTTTGTCACCCAAACAACTTGACGACAGTTTATCAACAACGTAATTAGTAACAGATCAAAATCGCCATTTAATAGCCATATCAGATGTTATCAAGGTTATAAATACACAAAGTCGTTATGCGTATGATACTGTTCTCGAACGGAAGGCTGTCCCATACATTTTTGTTACATCGTGGGAACCGTAGTTCGGATATTAGGAAAGTGCCCATTATAAAGTTGCTCCGAGCATTTCTATTATGGCATATTTATGGCTAAACGATCGCCTATTTTGTTAGGGCATTGTAAATTAACGTTATACGGTAGGCGCGTATTGGGTTTGTGAATTTTAAAGTGTGAACTGGTCATCCGTTATTTTAAAACTGTTGTACAGTTTTATTGTAGGTATAGGGAAAATGAAATTAATAAAATATATTTTTACACACTCACAGTGCGGAATCTGTGTCTTCACGTTGCAAACGACGATTTACTTGAGTTTTTTGTTCCATATCGATTAACTACATAATTTTACTTGCCTTAGAAGTTTTAACTTACAAAATTTTATTTTAGTACATTGCGTGATCGATATATAAATCTATGACAAGTAACAGCTTTATAGTACTTATAGTCTCTGAGATTAACTTCAGATGGATAGACATACGGACGGACATGGCGTGAAAGCACGACGCTTATATCGACGACATCTCAGCAAGTCAGCGCTGACGCTAACGCTGCATACCCTTAATACAGTAGCGGAACATATTGACCTTTTTCACTGTTCTCTAAGCGAATTCACGAAGACAACTCTCTTTAAATTGTGTTATTGTGTATAAGTTATTATTGTCAGTGTATAATATGTTTGTTTTACCTTTAATTTCTTTTTGCTTGTCTATTGTATTGGGTCTTAACTTGTAAAAATAGATTTTAGCTTTGAAAAAAAAATTTAAAAAAAAACTTTTTTGTAAGTCTACTATAATAACTTCTTACAAATACTTATAACCAAAGTTGATTTTTACTTTTTGCTTATTTAAATGTTTCAAATATAAAAGATAATCAAACCATCATGTAATTTATTAATTCGTTTGTAATTCGTTAATGTTTATGTTTTTTATACTTGCAAACTTGATTATTATCGTATATGCAAAAGTAATTCAGGCTGTCTGTCTGCTTGTTACGCTTTCACTCTTTAATCACTGAATCGACTTTTATAAAATTTGGTACAAAGACATCTTAAACCTTGAGAGTCCTACTTCTGGGCATGGTTACCACTCGTGCGATAAAATGTGTAGTTTACGCGGGCAGAGCTGCGGGAAAAACGTCGATATATTCAGAGAGGAATTATTCCACCGAAATACGAATTGAAGAAAGGCGTTCAAACAAAGTCAAGAGTGTGAATTATATCTATATAAACAGAATAAGTAAAAAGTTAATTAAAGCTTCAATACACTTTGTAGCGTGGCTTCTATACAGTGAGGCCTCTCCCTAAGACCACGTGACAAACCAAGTCATCAATCAACGGTTGTTTATTTTCTGATTTTTAGATAAATTTTGTTAAATGTATTTGTGATGATCTTAATTATACAGAAATTAGTATTAAAAGGTACTAATTTCTCAACAAAAGTTATCTACTATCTCTATCTTGTATGTGGAATAGTTTTGGTCGTTGAATCATTTATTCGTTTTGATCTAAAATGAACATAAAAGTTAGATGCTGAATGACATTGATATTATTTGAATATTTGTGTTGTTAGGCTTAAAATTTCTATGGAATTTTTAATAAAGTATTTTTTCCAGTCGTTTGAAAGTCCCTTTCTTTGCTATGATTCGTATTCACTGTCTGTCTGTACAGATATTTCTTTAAAAAATATGTAGGTGTTTTGGTACAGCCTTCATTACAACACGTACCTAATTAGCTAGACAATATTATAACAATAGATCTCTTTAGTATAAAATTTAAAACGTAGACACTTTAATTGAAGTGATAAATAATTACATCTTGTCTCTACGAGTATGTTCCATACTAAAAACTAAACCTCTTTACAGTGTAACAATAATTGTATTTGTTCTAGATAATTCGTCCTAATAAGGTAGCATTGAAAACGAAAGCCATTTGAATTTAATGCAAGTTCCTTCCCGATCTTGTATGGAAATACAATGAATGGTTTGAAATAAATCTAATAACAGACTCTCACTACACTCAAACTAAACAGGATCAGCCAGGATGCAATATTTTTTAAAAAAACAAACCATATTGGTAGTGTACACTAAAGCTTGTTAATTTTTAGGCATAGCTCCTTGGTTAGATGTTGGTGTTCCTTTTTAAGGAACTTTCTTGCGTTTCTTGGGTTACCTACAAAATACCATTTGACCTCTATAAAATCACTAAAGCCATATAAAGTTTAAATTTATACCAAGTACTGTAGTCCACGCATCGATGAAGTTGTGTTAAAATCATATCTGTTAGTCTACGCAAAACTGAATAACCAGCCAAGTGCGAGTCGGACTCGCGCACGAAGGGTTCCGTACCAAAAAGGCCAAAAAATCGGGTTTGTTGTATGGGAGCCCCCCTTAAATATTCATTTTATTTTGTTTTTAGTATTTGTTGTTATTGCGGCAACAGAAATACATAATTTGTGAAAATTTCAACAGCCTGGTGACAGAGCGACGGACAGACGGACAGACGGACAGACAGCGAAGTCTTAGAAATAGGGTCCCGTTTTTACCTTTTGGGTACGGAACCCTAAAAAAATACTGGGTGTACTGAATAACTTACACTGAAGTATTTTTTGTAGCCTATAATAAATATGCGATGGTTTGCGACCAACCTAACTGCCCACTTAATGATATTTTATGGGGTGAATGAAAGCCAAAATACAATTTATGGTTCATGGGAAGCCTTGGATCTGCTTTATAAGAGTGGGTTAAGTTATTGCATAGGATTTACTACAAAATATTTTTCACGTTCGAAATATAATTTGAAATACAATGTTAGGCAGTATTGAGACTTGGTAAAACCTATTTTGACGAATATATCTATATAAAATAAAAGATATAAAATAAACCAATCATATTTCAAATATATTCCAAAGTGAGTACGCTGTTCTATTTATACTATGCTATAGTTCACCTGCCCGACTAGTTAGTTAGAGTTCCGTTTAGAATTATGTACAATCTGCTATCACTGCAGACATTGCTATAAAATATAATTATTTGTAGGAAACCAATTTGTTGCTTGCACCATTGAAATTGTGATTTGTTGCTTGCTTTAACAAATAGAAGCTTCCGTAGAAATTTGAACTTTAATTACGAAGTGTTTAAGTTTCAATAATACTTGTACTTTTTAATATAGAAGCATTGTTGTTCCTTGCGATAATCTCAGGTAGTATTAAAGATTTATTGCTTTTACATTGTTGTTTGTATTATATATTATGATAATTTGATAACTCAACTCCTGTTCGGAATTCTTAGTTTTAGCAAAACTATAGGCAGGAAAATGTGAATGCTATACAATAGATCATTTATCAATTTATATGCTCCAACTCAAAATTGGTGACTTATCTCGTAATTTTCTTCAGTTATTTTGTCATGGGCAACAAGATTTAATAAATAACTTTATTTGATGTATGTAATTTAACAAATTTTGTAAAGCCAACGAATTTGTCGTTATAGAAAATTGCTTTTTTGTGATAAAAAACTAGGTAAAAATAAACATTCAAGGAAAAAAAAAAGTTTTATAATGCAATAATGACACTTACATCATTCCAAAAATCGCACTTATGTTTTCAACCACAAAAACATAAGGTTCCTTTCTTTGTCATCAATCGTATTTTTTTGCGCTAAACTAACAAAAAATTAACAGGTATAGAAATACTATAAAAAGCCCGGAAGTTCTTTAACTAACGCGTCTTCAGTATTATAAAAACCATAAAAACGATCGTTAAGTTGCGGTGCGAATTTGAAAGTTGCCTTTTTTGCAAAAAACTGACTTTGAGTACCTGACACGAAAAAGTCCTATTAATTGACATGTGCCAATGATAAAAAAAACCGATAATGTGGCATATTGACTTTGAATGATGCATCTGTCGGATTAAAGAAATATGTTTTAAAATGTTAGGCTAAATATACTATTTGATAAAAAGTTTTGATTGATTGCTTTTAAGTAATGATGGATTAATATGAATGATACTTGACTCCAGTATCAAACAAATTAAAAGTCATAAGTACAGGTTATAGGAAATGATGAGATGCAATGTGTAGCATAGTTCTGAGCAATCACGTAGTGTATTTTATTTCAAAGACCTTTGTAAAACAGATTAAACATTATCATTTACTCATGATTTAAGATGTGTGCATTACATCTTATTAATATAAATCTTCAGAACTTCACAAGCACTTACCTTGACTGATGAGTACCTCTTTCTGCTTTAGACTTTAGAAAGGTTAATATAACACAATTTTATTTATAAATATAATTTAATATAATTTTCAAATAAATGATCTATCCTATATATATTTTGTGACTAAACATTTCGCTTCAAATACTTAACCTGATTGTTGGTGACAATGTTTTCCTTGCTCTCCGTCGAGAATAATAGTCTCGTATATTATATATTAATATATTATATTAACTTCCATTATTTAAATCAGAGAAGTGAAACTGGGATCCTTCTAGAATACCAGACTCAAATCATTAGAGCAGTAAGACGTCAGTAAATCGTGATAGTATCGATATCATGAGAGCCTGTCAGTGATATGGGAATGGGAAAGTCGCGTTATTCCTACCGTGACGAGCATCGTGTACTGTTACTTGAGCATGTGTATCGTGTAGCATTATCAGGTGTGATATTTGGATATTAGAAAATGTCATGTTCAAGGTAAAACTGATATTTCCAATTAATCTAGTCAATTCTTTGATTGAACAGTTTAGTAAACTGATTTTTACGTTGCATCCGCAGTTGCTTTGAGTTTCCAAGTATTGCTCAGCAACATTCGGCAGCTAAAAGGTATTTGTTGTTAGTTAATGTAGCCGTGTTGGTACATGTTGAACAACGTTGAAGAACAAAAAGTAATTCATGTGTGGGTGCTCGGTTACTTAAATTTTATTAATTTATGTTACTGAAGGTATATACGCGATAGGTAACAGCCAACAAACAATAAAAAGTAGCTACGAGACATCTGTTACTCAATATTTCCGTGTTGCAGGTTGTTTCTAAAAAATAAATAACTGCGTTGTGGTTACATCGTAAGATGAACAAATATCAATATTGATTGAAATTGCATTGGCTGGCATATTTGATGTTAAAATAGAAAAGTCATTCAAAAGATAAATCGAACTCTGTGATACGGAATCAACCCATGTTTTATTAGTGTCCAAGCAACTACTCTTCCACTAACCTAGTACTTACCTGCTGTATCGAGAACTGTTACCTCGTAAAATAGGATAACGTCTAATTTAGTTTTAGAGACTTAGCTGATTTTTTAACGTTTAAATTAAGGCCCCTAGTGATAAAAATAATAGAAGATGTGACCAATCTGTATCATTCCAAGTTTACTT
Source organism: Anania crocealis (assembly GCA_949315895.1). Lineage (NCBI taxonomy): Eukaryota > Metazoa > Arthropoda > Insecta > Lepidoptera > Crambidae > Anania > Anania crocealis. Next base: position 10,499,427 of record OX438856.1, read on the forward strand.
AAAAACAATAATTTAAAACACATAAAAGATAATTCCCATGAGCGTCAGGACTGGATTATAGTGGTAGGCAAAACGACGGATGTCCTGCCTTGTTTCTCAAGCAATTAGCATAATTCTAGCATTAAATTTATTAATCTAGTTCTGCACTGGGAACTTATTGGTTCGTAGAGTGAATATTGGCCTACAAGTTTTTAGGGATCCTTGGAAAAATAACTATATTCCGATTTATATTTTCAAAACAAATTGCAAAAGCAGTTGTTGTGATTCAAGTGCGTTTTTTCTTAACGTTACTATTGTCGCTAATATTACAATTTTACGTTTAACAATAATTTATTCTTAGTAATTATATTTAGTGTAAATTCCACTAAGATACTTACATGACTTTTTTTTTTTAATTTACAAACTTACAACATTGTACCTGAACATACGTAAGAAGAGTGATTAGAACTCTCGTGAGTTATTAGAACTTACAAAATTTCAAGCAATAAATAAATAAATAATAAATAAATAAATGTGGACAACATCACATACATTGTTCTGATCCCAATTTGAATAACTATTGAAAGCATTCGTATTTTGGAAACCAGAAACAACGAAGGTACCACAAACACCCAGACCCGAGAAAATGTAGAAAAACACTTTTTTTCCACATTGACCCGTCCGGGAATCGAACCCGGGACCTCGGAGCAGGCGACACCTTGAAAACCGGTGTGTACGCCACTCCGCCACGGAGGTCGTCGGAGGTCGTCGTCGGAGCAATGAAAACAAATAATCGTAAAAGATAGGTACTGGGGGTATTTATTAGGTTAACAATGAAATGACAAGAAGAAGACAAAAAATACTAATAAGTGTTGTTTTAATAGACAAAATATGGAACATGTCGTTCAAATGTTTGCACATCGATATAAAAAAGCGTTATACAACTTAAGTAAATTCCTGTTAATAGACGGAATCTTGTTAAAACGCATAATACTTAAATTCAAACCTATTCGATGGGTGGTTGACCCATCTGTGAGAAATGAGTTTGCCGTTGCTAATAAACAAGGCAATCAAATGTTTTTTTTCGCCAATTTTAGGTTATTTTACACATAGAATTCATTACAAAAAATAAACACTAGTATTAATGATTTTGATTGAAATGCGTAAAAATTTAAAAACATATGATAGCAGATAAGACATTTAAGTTCGTTAGTGTTGAAAAAAAAGTAATATGTACAAAATGGTATCGCAATCCGAAAGCCTCTAATAACATATAAATACGAGTACTATATAACATAAGTACTCGTCGAAATCATGTCTATACTAAACACACTTGCTCAGCAGAACCATACTGTATGAAAATATGTATATATGTAAGAAATGGTAACATGCATTTATTTTTATAACTATACTTTAACTAAAGAACCTGTATGAAATATTTAAATCAATAGAATAATCGTTAATGTATTAGTAACTTAGATGAACGTTACCCAATAAATAGAGATTTAATTGATTTATTTTTAACGATTTCATACTTACGTCAAAAAAATTTAGATAATTTGCAAATATAATAACCAAACATTCTCACTTACTTTCATAACTGACACGTGAGTTTGATTATTAATTTTATTGGCACAATCACTGTATAAATCGACCTATGTATTCATGTTACTACATTTTGATGTGTAGATTTACGGTCTTACTTTATAAATTTGATGCAAATATATTCAATATCGGCAGATAATTTAAAAACGAGTGTTTATTGTAACGATTTTAAGTTTGACGCATGTCTATACATCACACTCTCTTCTTCACGTACATCCGACGCATCGACTGTATCGATAAACTGTTAATGTAATGAGCCTCGGCAATGGTAAATTGCTTTGATCACTTCTACCAAACCAGCAATGGTTGTTGCATTAGTCAAATTTACATGTCAATTGATGGATCGTCCGTAATCCTAATACGAGTTGTCGTGACTACTTCCCAAGTAATGGGCTATGGTTAGACGTTGATTCGTGGTTATATATTAAGAGCACAGTTCAAAAGCTAACACCATAACGAGAGGTCAAACACATTAGCCACCTAGCGGGCTCACCAAAAACTTTTATTAATCAAACCGTTTTTTACCATGTATATGGTGAGAATCAAAACTTTGTTTTATAGACACGGTAACAGGCAATTTATAATGCTAATAGTTTAAGCAAAATTTCGTGTTAATCGATCTGATAATTATATTTATATGATAATTCACAAAATATGAACATGTGATGCTAATGAGGCGATAATACGAATTTCATAAATCATAACACCTATTTACGGATATAAACAAATACTTAAATTATCATGGCCACAAACTTGAAATCATAGCGACTGATAATATAGAAGAAGGTATGGTAGAGATGGATATATCGTTAAAACCAAGTTACATCAAAGATCAGTAACGGGTGCTTTAATACACTCTGACACCAGAACTATATCCCGCTTTATGCGGTCGAAAATATTTTCGAATTCAATAGATTATCTTACTTTGATATTAAGAAAATCTATTAAATCAAACATCTTTCATACCTATTATTTTATAACTGTCATGGCTTGTCCATAAAGTAGGGCATAAGAAATAGTAATTAAAACCGCCATTTAGAAATCTCGAATTCAACAAGTAGGAACAGCGGTGGTAAGAGGTTCAGGGACTAGAGTGGTTTATTGCTACGCTATTCTATGGTCTAGGTAACTTAGGCTATGGACGGACAAAAGCTCCTACCAGAATCATATCATATACGAAACTAACAAACCTTAAATCTACTTACGACAGTACGTTTCACATCTTCCTCAATGTAGGATGCCCTATTTCAGTACAGGCAGGACCTTTCTGTATCAATAAAATAGCAATAAAATAATATAAGTCGCATGTAGCTGTTAATTGTATTAAACCTGATCGTTTGATATATGATATCATTTTCTAATGCTCCAAAATACAAGCTGTTCTCACATTAACAGATTCTTAATAACGAATCAAAAAGCGCGTAAAATCGTTAAAAATCTGCCCTCGTTCATAAATATAATATTACAAGCGAAATTAATGTGACAAATGCTATAATTTATGACGATTCAGACGGAAGCTAAATCATAAATTTTTATGTTTTCACAAGATACACTTTGTCGCCTACCGTTAAGATGTCTCGTTTGGTTTCATACAGGATGGTGATTTAATACTAAAGCCAAAGTTGTAAAAGAGTGTTTTATGTTAACTATTTAGTTGGACTTTGTTTATGATTTTAGGTTTGGCGATATCGTGTTTGTATTACCATATTAGATAGATAAAACAGTTAACAGGTAAATGACAGTAAATTATATGTTTTAGACGGAATTTGTCATCAAAGACAGTGTTTTTCTACCTTTTGTGAATATCTCATATTTGCAAGATAATGTGATAACAGTCTGTAAGTCACAGTTTTCACTACTTCAATATAAATAAAATAATTATTCAGATAAGTAAACAGTATAACCTTTACTGCACTCCAAACGATGAAAATTTCACAGTTAAGCTTTGCTATTTTAAATTTTATGGTTATCATTATTTCAAATTTTTAAGATATTTAATGTGTAAAGCTATTTTAATTTATAAACTTTTTTTTTTTACATTTAGCATTGTTTAGCATCACGACTTATTTACACCGCACAGTCAACGAATAGTATACTTGTAAAAGACACCCTGTATAAAATTACATTTGCGTGTAGTATTCTAACTAAAGCCTATAAAATCTCAATTAAGTAACACCACTTCCTCTAAGAACAACGTACCTGTCGGAAGCTTGTAGTCATTATAGTTGATATATGTGAGATTTTCGTCATTCTACCGCAATACCCGATTAATAAACGCTTTGGGCCCATAATGTTAAGCTTAAAACCATAAATAACCTAAGCTGATGCATTAGCATATACTTAGTAATTCAAGAGCATAGCATTAACTTTAGTATATTGTTTGATATGAAAAGGCGATTCTTAAGTAGCTCGGATTATAAGAAGTTAACATTTTAATATATCAATTTAAGCGATGATGTGCTTGTGATAAATTGAATGATTTTTTTTTATGTCAGCCGACGTTTCCATAGATTCTCTTTCTATAGGTGTCGCAAGAGGCGACTACAAGAAAATTACCACAAGAAGCAGTGCCTTCTCAGTACTATTGGCAAAACTGTGACCTGTTGGCAAACGTGGCAAAACTCTGCATCTAGAGCAGTACGTGACCGATGGACCGATATAGCTGGTAGTAACGGCGTCATCCCACTGCAGGGCACAGGCCACCATCATTAAATTCAAGTTACCACAGAAATGATGGGTACAGGCATTACTACCACGTTTACAGGTGCGGCCGATGCGGGTTGGTGATCACCAACTCGAGCAATATTCGAAATATCCCAACACGGGGATTGACCCAAGACTTACCTTGACCCGGTACAACCACTAGACTAGACCAATGGAGCGTTGTCATATTATTAGGTGTTAAAATATGAAATTGCCGTTTTGTATGGACGAAATCGAGAAAAGTCATTTTTCCCTACAAACAATTTTTTTGTTTTACTAAATACGCCTAAACCGTTTTCGATGCAATTAAAGCTGAAAGTTAGATGGTTATAAAGCTACGCATTATAGTATTTAAATTTCTGAAAATCAAAGTATATAATACAAATATACTTAATTGAAGCAAGAAGGTCAGCTGACACATTGTAAGGGGTCTTTTCAACGACTTCCTTTGAAGTAATAGGCACTAGTATTGCATTTTTTTTTAGTCAAAAGTTACTTTATTTAGTTTTTGATACAATACAAAAAGCATTACGCAAAAATATGTCTATACTTAAGAGCTATAAACAAAATAAAAAGTGTGAAAATAATCGGCAATTTCATACTTTAACCCCTATTATAAGCGTCAATAATACTGTTAGATCAACAATATGTTACTCGCCTAGTTAGGGTAATGATAATAACAACATTTTATTTTTAGGATGTTTCTCTCTTTAAAATACTCAATAAAAATACGAGTAGGTTAGGTTGATAAAAAGAGTTTCTAGCGACATGATCTTGAATCATGCCCATCTTCAGCCGCAGATAATCCACCGCAAAGTAATCACTCATATTTCACCACAGAGCTGTACCAGGTGGTATCTGATATTGTGAAGGTGTTATACCACATTCTCGATGACAATGTTTATGTTACATTCTTTTTAATTGTTGGACTTCACCTTAATACCGTACTAAAAGTCACTGAAAATTTTTGGTACTGTCGTGTCTTTTTAAATATTAGGGGTTAAAGTATGAAATTGCCGTTTTGTATGGACAAAATCGAGAAAAGTCATTTTTCCATACTAACAATTTTTTAGTTTTTTTTAAAAACGCCTAAACCGTTTTCGATGCAATTAAAGGTGAAAGTTAGATGGTTATAAAGCTACGCATTATAGTTTTTAAATTTCTGAAAATCAAAGTATATAATACAAATATACTTAATTGAAGCAAGAAGGTCAGCTGACACATTGTAAGGGGTCTTTTCAACGACTTCCTTTGAAGTAATAGGCACTAGTATTGCATTTTTTTTTAGTTAAAAGTTACTTTATTTAGTTTTTGATACAATACAAAAAGAATTACGCAATAATATGACTATACTTAAGAGCTATAAATAAAATAAAAAGTGGGAAAATAATCGGCAATTTCATACTTTAACCCCTATTATTAGCCAAATATTAGCTTGATTTGTCTTATACTATTTTAACAGTGCGTAGTTGTATCAGAAACATTGTACTTTTTGAACATGAGTCAATATTTTTTAAGATATTTGTGACGTTATCTATCAAAAAGTTTTTATTCATCTTTTGAAGTTAGGCACCAAAGAGACATAGTAATTGAGAACATTTTAAGTATTTTTATAGAGTGCAATATAACCGAATTCCAAACAAACGAAGTCGGGGACAGAGCACAAGTTAAAAATAAGTCATAACTAAATCAAAACATGATTGAACGCTGATCATACACCATCAGTCTTGTACCTATGCATAATCCCGAGTTACCCGTAAATAGTTGAAACTGGTCCTTGGGAATCTGGTTCAATAAACGACCAGTCCCATACATAACGAGACCTCAGATGCAGCTGTTATGCAAAATTAATCAAGAGAGGAAAGATGGGACATATAAAGACCGTATAAGACTAAGCGACCGTTATAATCAATAAAAAAACTTTAAATAAGAAAAAAAAATGCAAAATTAGTTGCGAAGATAACTTTTAACGAAATCGTATAGTACCTTATTTTTCTTTAAAAAATGGAAATAATGTTACATACAAAGCTAAATTTGATGGTTCTTCGAAAACTCTCAATGGGAAATCAAGTGGAAAAAGTACCAATCACAATGAACTGTGAAAAACTCGTTATTCGTTAAACGAGTATGGATTTCATCTGAAATAAATACTACTATTAGGTACATACTTCCGCTATTAACAGACATTAGTATTTTTTATGACATAAATTATGCAGATTCATTTTTATCTGCTGATGACATTTATATGTAATTTAAAAAATAGTTTTAGCTAGTATTTTCGTTTATTGATCGCACATCATAATTCTTTCGGTGACCTTTTCAAACACAGAACAAATTAAACAAAATGCTAAATAATACATGTGATTATTTTTCTTTAAATTTTTTTTTTGATAAACATGTCCAGTATATTGCCGCAATATACGAACAATGATTACGACACAATAGCTAATTGTTATATTACTTTACAGAGAATTTAACATATGCTAATGCTATGCTGTAATAATGTACGAGACGAAATAAGACCAAACCTGCCACAAAATGTCAAAAATTTTCAAATAAAATTGATCTAAAAGTATTTTTGTTAATGTTAAAAATAAACGGAAAAAAATCTGATATAAATGATAATAGGAATTGAAATATTAATGCGCTGACCACTGAAACCAATCTTAAAGTCCACCATGTCATAGTAGTTCTAGTAACTTAAGGTATGTGCTCTGCAGTTGTTGAACATTAGGTACTGTACCTAATTAACCTGAATTGACCAGTACGAAAACATTTTAGGAACTTGACATTATGGACTGAAAGGGTTTTATTTAGTGATATCTGTATCACTGAGTAAACTATTGAAGTCATTATCATCTTCATTAAACCATCGGCAGCTCTATAATCACGTATGGCATGTGAGTTGCCAATCGCAGATTCGTCAATGGTGGAGAGAAAAAATCGCTGTACGTTTTCTTTTGTAACTTTTTAGTCGCTTTTCAATACACCCGAATGCGGGAAAAGGTTAGTTGATATTATTTTGGTTTCTGTTTTGGGCCATCAACACGAATCAATTTGATATTATACGTATGCTAATTAATAGGTATTTGTTAACTTTCAAACTGCGCCTGCATACTAAATAACCTGAGTAAATCTCACTTAAAGCTGCTGGACAGTTAGATCTATTTTATTTGCCCAATTTCACCGATCTCATACACATTTTTCGACTTTCTCACGCACTTAATTGGTTATATCGAGTTTTGCTAGAAGTCGCTTCTATTTTTTGCTCAAACAGTCGTCGGCGCCAGTGATATTTTATTCCTTATATCGAAAGACATAAAGATGACACGGTCTTAATGTCACTTATTATACTTCCTGTATTACCTTATTTACTGGTTTTTTTTAAAAGAACTGCCATACCAATAAATTTGATTATACAGGTTATAATTTTAGAAAGCTGTGAGAAATTGTAACTTTTTCATCGTATTTTTAATTGTCATTATTAAGTGCCGATATCGGAGTCACAATTAATGATCTATGAATATAGACCGTATATTATATTATGATCTAAATGTTCATATTTCTTGTTTACTTCGATACCAAGCTCTCACTTTTACTCGGGCAGTAAATGTCACGTGTCGGAAGGGCTTCTTATAATCCTTCGTCAGGGTCGCAAGTACCTAGTGTATTTTTCGGCCACGCGGTAGACTCAAATCATGCATAGTAAAACCATAGATGCTAAGTGTCATTAAAAATAATATTTCTTGAAAAACTAATATGTTTGGCAGGAAAGAACATTTAAAATTAAAATCGCCTAAATATTTATGTACATAACTATCTATTTAATCTAATTCAAAAACATTTCTTATCACAGTGTTTGTTGTCAAAATCTTACGAAATAATTAATTAAAAATAAATCGGTAAATTAGTGAATGTGGTGGTGGTTTGTTTATGAAAAAAAACATGGTTTTCATGGGATAGTTTCAAGTTTCAAATTCCACACGTATAAAGTTCAACAGTTCAGGCAACAGCTAGTATTTATTTAAAACCGAATTAATAAGGATTGATGTTTGTTTTCAAAAATTATAATAAATTAAATTATTTGCTAAGAATAATCGTCGTGGTATCAGTTTTCGGATACTTTGGTTACTATCTGACACATCTTAAGAGCCGCTCTTACGTTAGGCAACATAATTTATGGGTACAATCAGGGATACAAGGTATTTATTTTATTTTAAAAATGTTTAGTTTTCGTTATTTTTTCAGAAGTAGTTTCTCGTGTAGCAATTTATCTTTTAAATTTAATAAATAATATTTAAAACAATGTTGAGAATTTTTTGCGCGCACTTTCTAAAACCCTAGTAAACCATGCTTTGTTAAAATGTATAATTTCTGGCGCCCCACCACCTGAGAGAGTGTACTAAGTGCCAGTTTTACCTCGACAAATTTATGTGACAATGAACTTATTTCTTCAAAGCTGTCACTAGATGCCATGATGGCAGCACATAAAATTCGCACTTAGAGCAAAGTACAGTAAACGACGGCTCAAGCAGTACGTTGATATGAATAAGGAACCTGAATTTGAGCAATAAACTTATTTTGGTTGTCAGGCATGATGACAGTACGTTCAACATAACCGTACACATTTTAGTGTTTGAGGAGTTGAATAGAGCCAAACTCAGACTTGGCATTCTGATTGTAAAGTCAGAATTGGTACATTCAAACATAGCCGGTTTTACAGGGGTTTTAATCGCATGCAAAACATCGCAAAGCACTAGTAACATCCATATAATTTGTACACAAGGGCTCAAATATGTTCATATAAATTGTGACAATGCACTTACGAGTATTTCGCAAAGATGTCAGGCGTGATGGTAGGACATAAGTGCCGTACTCATCAAAGTTTATACTTTCGAAGAGTTAAGAACAAAACCCGCGCAAAGTATTGTGTATTACGGCTCAAGAAAAGTATGTTTTCTTGCACGACTGTCACCAAACTCAACCCTATCGATGTTGTCAAAGCTATTAACGTCCCATGACCACTTGTGACCCGAATCGGTAGCTTAATCGTCTGTTAATTTGTTAGATCCGAGGTCAAAAGTGCCGGCATTAAAATTTATAGCTTTATTTCATCCACCTTGTTTATTTTATCAACTTTTTTCACTAAAACGACCGTTTGTGTCGCGCCGACGAGATTTTTTAGTTTATTGGCGCTTTCCGATGCCGATAATGATGCAATTAATATAGTTTTTTTTATTGGAATGGGTTTCTTTACACACTTTGAGATTTTAAAGGATTTATTTGTGTACTTAATACTTAAGAGGTTTTAGTGAAAGTGACGACGTGATTGGTAGGTGATTGACGACGTCTTGGATATTGTACTAGGTTCGATTTTTGGTTCAGGTTAGTTTATAATATCGTTTTATTCTTCTTATGACGTAATTATTTTTTAAGAAAAATGCCAGAAAAACTCTAACACCAGATCATGGTGTTAGAGTTTTTCTGGCAATTTCTTTGACGTGACTGGTATAGCTATTGGACTCGACCGGGAATTGAACCCTAGTTTCAGACTCAGGTTGAAGTGATATCTACTTAGTATTTTAATGGAGAGAAATAAAGTTTATTTATTGAATTATTTATATTTTTACTTATTGCGATTGTAAAGGCCTCAACTAAAATAGCACGGCCTTTTCTCGACAACGAAATGTTTGAATACATTAAAGAACCAAGGATTATCTTAAATTATTTACCAATTCTAAAATTACAGAATTGACGTTGTTTGATTCAAATAGCTTTAAGCTATATTTGGCATTTTCCAATAGAAACATGTATGTTCTAAGATATATGATATGAATAATGATTGAACGGCTGATTTAATTTCTAGCTTTTATATATTTTCCATTCCGATTTTATGACAGATAGATTGGATTAATTCTAGACATAGGTTATGTAATTTTTTTTCATGGGTAAAATGTGTAATTTTTATTTATTTGATGTGCGTTATCATATCAATATAATGAAACGATATAAACTATCGTTCATGTCATAAACAAGTTATATGTACACTTGTTTATGACATGAACGATAGTTTTAACGTTTTATAGCTAGGGAAAAATCATGACAAAGGAGTTGAAATAAACAATCCACTACTGTAAAATCCTAATTAGTTGGTGGCTTATTGTTTTTAATATCGCTAGTTTTTCTAGCCAGCCGGCCATATTTTTCTTAATTCAAAAGTGGAGTTTGACCTTTGAGCTAAATTTTTAAATTAAAAAACAAAGCTTTTAATTTTGGAACGCTAAACAAAAAATAAATGCTTCAATTTTATTTCAATCTAAAACATACGTGTTATACGGAGTAGTTCAATTTGCCTATTAATCCCGACAAAGAATCCATATCGCGTAACGGTACTAAGATAATACAGAGCAATACTCATTTATCTCGACAGTTAGTTAAGCGAGGTTTAATTCGGTGGATTATAAGTTCGTTCGATTTGGATGCCACTTGGCGACTTATCAAAAGCTAACATGCTGATTACAGAGTTTCTTATAAAAGCTGAGTTTTTAAATTGAATGAGATCAATGCTGAATAGGCCTCTTAAAAAAGCATTAGTTCACAGCAAGACATAATTTAGTTAGGTTTATAAAAATGAAAAAAAAAAAAATACAAATAATTTTGTATGTTTGTATCATTTATAAGTTTACGTAGTACATGTAGTACTCTAGAATTTTCTTTCGTTTCCTAGTTCAGGTACTTGTTCGATCATTTTTGTTAAGTTTTCTCATGTTTGGCACTAACACAATTGGCGGTAATCGGAAACGTCACGTATAGCTCTATCTGATCAAAACTGTCAGACGTAAAAAGTATTAAAAAAGGCTCAGTTAAAACTTCTTTCTTTTTGTCGGTTCGTATACACCAGTAGAAAGAATGAAGTATGCCCTAGTACCACCAAACAGTACTAATCTAAAACGTGGGAGATAGTTGTCTCATTTATTTACGTATTTAATAAAAACATGCTTTGTGGGTAATTATGGTAATGATTTAATGATTAATGAGCCGATTAAAAGGGTAATCGTTGTTCAAATAACTTATATTTACCGATGTGAAAGGATAAGAACGTGATTAATTAGAATTTAAAAAGGTCAGCTACTTAAATTAGTATAGTTTCATTATACTAATTTAAGTAGTACTATATAAGCGTTGTTAAAGTGAAAATTCTGACACAAACATCACGATTTAAATGAACTTAATTCAACTGTATTGATTTATTCATACACTAGTTTTATTTCATAAGTTGTTCACCTCAATACAAGAAGATGGCGCTGACGGTATAATATGTTGCAGTGACGGGATGGGACTTGAACCCAACGGGACGAGCTTTACATAATCAACGTCTTGCTAACTTCTTGAACCAGTTGATGGTTAGAGAAATTGAGCTATCATAATTTTGACACATTTATGTTTAAAATTATACTTACATAGAATTTTCAAATTCATACTAGCCAACCAAGTAATGGCCATTGCCTTTCTTAATTATTTTTGTCAACTATCTATGTTTTTTGGTTAAAGTATTTATTGCTAATTTATTCAATTCTCTATACACCGGATAAGAAAGTGGTAGAATTGTATCGAGGATTTTTATTCAATAAACTGGACTTTTTACTTAAACAACTATCACAACAGCAAGTTAAGGATATAAAACGTTTATTTTATTGCCAACGGTCCGTTTTAGTTCATTGTAGCACGTCCATCGAAGTATTTAATGACAATGTTATTTTGCTAATGTAGAGTACAATTTACAATCTGACTAAATAAGCAGGCGGCGAAGTAAGAAAATACAAAATGAAGGTATCATTGTTTTGTTACATTGCAATGTTAAACTTATTTTGTAGAAAATAGTGCGGTAAATTGGTTAAATTCTTATAAATATCTTTAAATGGACCCCTACTACCTCTCTTATTTGTTTAATGTAGAAAATATCAATAGATAATCTTTTTTAAATTTTATATGAAAATGTGTGACACGGTTCTCAGAACTATAAAAATAATGATAATAATAATAATACTTTATTTCGCCAAAAGATAACAATATACTTCAAAAATAGGTGTACAAGATTTTATGAGGATCGGTAAAGTATTTTTTTATGTGAAAGAGTTACAAAAAACTTTCATTTACATTCATAATATTTAGTATGGGTTCTACAGTTTTAAGAGTTCCGTATAATCTTCAAAGCAAGTTTGCTGTAAACTTGTCACAGTTTTAAGAAAATAAAATGTATAATGAAAATGCGTTAAGACATAATTAGCTTGTAGAAAATTGTATAAAATTTAAGTTATCTTCGCGGTTCGAGACCAATTCAAGGTTTATCTGCACCGTGATATATCGGCTACTGGCCCTTACCATCCCACCAATCACTGAATAATTACAAACCTTCGGAACGTGAATTAAAATGCTTGCTGGATGTACCTTCGTCTTTTATTTTTAGTAATCTTTCAAGCTAATTGGTGTGAGCGTTTTGGGAGCCGCGGTTGTTTTCAATTCCATGAAGTTTCGTAACATATACAGGGTGAAATTTTAACCACTTTCCAAAATTTTTATATGTGTTCAGTATCGTATTTAGAGCCTATTAATGAAGTAAAAAATGTAAATCAAGTTGTCACCCGAAAATATTTCTCGCGTTATAGTTTTCAATTATTACGGTCCTAGACCTGTTAAGGTATAAAGGGAAAATCAAAAACTTATGAATAGTATTGTAATGAATGAATGCGATACACATCGCGTAATAAAAAGTATTACTAGGATGCCGTATCAAAAATTTTAGATTTTTGGCGGACATGTTCTAAGTGCTTTATCTTGACATTTTTGTACTGGGCTATACCAAAAGAAAAAATACGTCATTTGATTTTTGCCTCGTAGATTGCTATATTAAAATTTGGAAAGTGGTTAAAATTTCATCCTGTATATTAGGTATGAACTACTTACTTACGATTTATGTTTGGGAAAATCGATTAAGGATATTTTAAAATGAATGAATGTGTGTAATAAAATAAATCGAACCAATCCACCACTTTTTAGTCGATGTCAAACAAAAAAACACTGAAAATCGTCATACTCTGACTCAAAGTTGGCGGCTTTAACACTTTTCATCTGTTCATTAAAAAAAAAATGGAGCCGTCACGGGACGCCTGGTAGATGTGAAACATCGACGTTATTTCGTAAAAGTAGTATGCAGAAAAGAACAGATTGTGGTAGGAACTAAAAATGTCAATAAAATAAAATAAAAAAGTTGTGCGTGTACTAGTGTACACACGTAAGAAGTGAAACTTCTTTATGGCCTTATTTTTCGAAAAATGATCTACATGCAACTTTCCAGAAATTGGTTAAATTAGTTAAATTGGTTAAATTGGTAAAATTGGTTAAATTAGTTAAATTGGTTAAATTGGTTAAATTGGTTAAGTTGGTTAAGTTGGTTAAGTTGGTTAAGTTGGTTAAATTGGTTAAATTGGTTACGTTGGTTAAGTTGGTTAAGTTGGTTAAGTTGGTTAAGTTGGTTAAGTTGGTTAAGTTGGTTAAGTTGGTTAAGTTGGTTAAGTTGGTTAAATTGGTTAAATTGGTTAAATTGGTTAAATTGGTTAAATTGGTTCAATTGGTTAAGTTGGTTAAGTTGGTTAAGTTGGTTAAGTTGGTTAAGTTGGTTAAATTGGTTAAATTGGTTAAATTGGTTAAGTTGGTTAAGTTGGTTAAGTTGGTTAAGTTGGTTAAATTGGTTAAATTGGTTAAATTGGTTAAGTTGGTTAAGTTGGTTAAGTTGGTTAAGTTGGTTAAATTGGTTACGTTGGTTAAGTTGGTTAAGTTGGTTAAATTGGTTAAATTGGTTAAATTGGTTAAATTGGTTAAATTGGTTAAATTGGTTCAATTGGTTAAGTTGGTTAAGTTGGTTAAGTTGGTTAAGTTGGTTAAGTTGGTTAAGTTGGTTAAATTGGTTAAATTGGTTAAGTTGGTTAAATTGGTTAAATTGGTTAAGTTGGTTAAGTTGGTTAAGTTGGTTAAGTTGGTTAAATTGGTTAAATTGGTTAAATTGGTTAAGTTGGTTAAGTTGGTTAAGTTGGTTAAGTTGGTTAAATTGGTTACGTTGGTTAAGTTGGTTAAGTTGGTTAAATTGGTTAAGTTGGTTAAATTGGTTAAATTGGTTAAATTGGTTAAATTGGTTAAATTGGTTAAATTGGTTCAATTGGTTAAGTTGGTTAAGTTGGTTAAGTTGGTTAAGTTGGTTAAGTTGGTTAAGTTGGTTAAATTGGTTAAATTGGTTAAGTTGGTTAAATTGGTTAAATTGGTTAAGTTGGTTAAGTTGGTTAAGTTGGTTAAGTTGGTTAAGTTGGTTAAGTTGGTTAAGTTGGTTAAATTGGTTAAATTGGTTAAATTGGTTAAATTGGTTAAATTGGTTAAGTTGGTTAAGTTGGTTAAGTTGGTTAAGTTGGTTAAGTTGGTTAAGTTGGTTAAGTTGGTTAAGTTGCGAGCTCAGTGGAGCGAAAGAGATGGCTTAACGCCGGATCGAGTGAGAGAGAAACGCACAGTCGATTGCGCGTGGCGACGCGTCGCCACGCCAGAAATCGGTCTCACGTGCGCCTATAGATGTTTCACATCAAAAAACTTTATAACTACAAATGATTCAAGGTCGAAATAAACGGCAAATGATAAAATTAGGTTATGGTGTGAAACTCAGAACATGGAATTCCATGTTCTGTGGTGTGAAATTTATAAGTCCTAATATCTAATATATCATTATGATTTTCTGATTTTTAATAGTCGTATACGATTTACAAAATGAAAAATTATATCTATCCATACTTATAAAGAAAAACAAATCACCGAAAGGTATGTCCGCGCATAACTTTCGATTCAGAGTAAACATGGTCCTACACAGACCATTGGCTTACATTATCTTCATTGTTAAGCCAGTGGAATGCCAGGACGAACTGCTAGCTTAGAGTAAAAATTATTACAGCAAGCAAGATTTCAACATAGCGATTTGCAAAAAAAAAAAAAACACGTCTGCTACCTCCCATTCTCTTTGTTATGATTATTATACTTATAAACTAACAATACCACATCTAGTAATTTGGTATTATAAAACACCAACCGAATGCAACCGGCGAATCTCGACTTGGTTCCGCCCCACTATTTAGTGCAATTATTGCGTCGCCTCGGAAGCCAAAACGAATAAGACAAGCATAGAACCTCGGACCTTGATTAAAATTGTGACGGGATGATTGTGGACGCGAAGCATCTGGTGCGCCATCAAGATTTTTTTACAGTACGGTAGCTAAATCTGAATTTGTTTATTTTTTTGTAGGTTAAAAATATGTTTATAGGTTTTTTTTATTTTGTACCTATTGAAGACGAAATATAAAACAAAGATTGAAGACACGTCCATATTTCCTATCTCACAGTTGTAGGGGGCTTTATTCCTGAATAAGAACTTCTTAATCCCAAAATAGAACAATTAAAACTTTCTGAGTTTAAACCGTTAATTTAAACATTAGCTATTAAATAAAAAAAATATAAACTCTCCACTTGTAAATGTTTGATGCTCATAAACGGTCCATAATTTACTTAAACACCATTGATAATGCAATAAAGGTGTTGACAGGGACACGGTTAGTTAAACACCCCATGGTTAAACATGGTTAATCATAGCATAATGCTAGCGTGCAATACCTTCTGTTACGGTAGCGCACACGCCATACAAAGTATTGTTATGAATTATTAACCGTCTCGTCTTTTGGTATTGATACAGTTTATGAATGGGTGGTAGACTGTTACTTTTTGAAATAATTAACAATATCAGAAATAGAAACCAGACCAAATTATTAATTTAGATAATTTAATAACTTAAAACGGTAAAATCTATTCAGAACCGGTTTTTTTTTTCATAATATTAATTGACAGATTGACTACATTCTTTTAATTAAATAGAGATGTCTATTCGACTGATTCATGACAGAAAAATTGTAGAAAAAACACTTTTTCTTCATTGACCCGTCCAGTAATTGAACCCGGGACACCTTGAAAACCACTGTTTACGCCACCCCACCACGGAGGTCGTCTCAATAGATTTGTTATTAAATATTTGTAAGAGCGATTGCTCGGTTTTAACAATGACCTGATACAGTCACCAATTGTTGGTTCAACGAAATATTAATGTAGATTATTTTAATCTACAAGACACACGACTAAACCATACGGTACTTACATCCATCAAATGTCAATAACGTTGCGTGACAGCAAATTTATCGTTTCTCTAATTGAATTAGCTTTTAACGATAGCGTTTACACGCTCGTCGCGTGCAATACCGACCGTGAAGGCGTCATGGTCCGGTATACCACGTGCTAGGATGTGGGGTGGTTAGCAGACCGTGGACACAACTGCAACAGAGATAATGTGCATTTATAGATCATAAACACATAATTGTCAATGAACTGATGGTTATAGGAAGGAATGGTTCTGATATGGCAACCACGGCCAGTTGGACCGCCGATCTGACGAAGGTCGCAAGAAGCCGCACTGCGGGTGGCGCGGGACGGATCATTATGGAGATTCTTAGGGAGGCCTATGAGTAGGCGTCGATTCGTTGAGATAATGTTTAGCTAATCATATTTAAATGCACATTGAACTTTTTGTGAATCAAACATTACTTACGTAACTTTGCTCGTATGACCATAATAAGGTTTTAATTTTATCGTTAACTGACCAAAAGGACATTGCTCAATTAACTATGGGACTTGTCGAATTTGCTAATAATTGAATAACTCAAGTTAAAACTGCAGTTATAATTTCAAACATCACTACTAAGATTTCAAATTAATAAACATGTGTTTATACACCTGACCAATTTTAAAACCTGATAATAAAGCACTTTGTATACATCTGATGCATTTATTTTCATGGTCGAGTATACCACGTGCGTACATTATGAAGGGTGGTTAATAGACCCTAGCGTCTTCACACCTGTTTGACTTTGAAAAGGCGTTGCAAAATGATAATAATACGAATTGGACCACACAGGTGTAACTTTGTCAATTGATTGATACCATAAATAAATCTATTCCAGTTCCAATAAGGAGTTTAAGATACTACAAAAGAGCAACATTGTTAAATTAGTTCAACATTAAGGAACTTTTACCTAACGCATAAGCACTTCAGTTATACTTATTATTACTGAAGTGCTTACGCGCTATGAGCTATTTCGAAATGTTATGAAGCAGTTTCTTAATGTATTTTCTGTAAACATTGTTATTAGTAAAGTGAATGATCACAAAATACTTCCAATTTGTTTCAATTGATCACTGCCCTGAGGGTGGCATCTACGCAATCTCTGATTTATGGCGTTTCAAAGATTTCTGCTGCAAATGCTTAGTGATTGTCTTTTTTCCGTTTCCTGCATTTATTGTGAAACTATAGCATCGAGTATCCAAATTACAGATACCTGTTGGATTGGTACACAATCACAGCAGCTGTAGGTACAGGAAAACGGAATGAGGTGCAATTTGAGATCATGACTGTACCATTTGGAGCCACGTCACCCTCCAGTCATAGCAGGTGCAAGAAGCGAAGATGGAGCGGAATCTTGTGTACCTTAGGGGCTGTTGTTTTCTAGTAAATATGTATCCCAGTGATTTGATGTCAAAGCTACTGTTTTTTCCAAATACGAACGTCGACGTAAATTTAATTCCTAATATTTCGGTAATTCAAAATAGTTTTCAAAGTAAAGTGTCTTGTTAAATAACAATCGCATTGGAATTGTATCATTCATAAATTGAATCGTTTTGCATCATGCACATTTTTGACACCTACAAAACTGTTTTTATTTATTTCTTTCCATAATTTTTTGAATCCATACTTTGATATGAGTAGAAACTCAACAATCTTATTCGCTTAGTCTTATGTTTTGCTCAACAACTCACTGCCCAGTTGCAGGTAATATTGTGTTATTACTGTTTACCCCCGGCCTTCACGACTCGTACCAGTTCAGAAATTGTTTCGAACACTTCTCTTCGGGCACGTGCTATATCGGTTGTAAAATTGTGGTCTTTTCCGCGAACCCCGCCTGTTTCACCCGTTTGCAGATAACATTATTTGTTGTGGAATAATGTAGTTTGTTAAAGTATTACTAATAATACGTGGGTAACATTGAAAATGTTTAGAACTGGCCAGTTAGAAACATTGCTAATGAAAACTTTTTTTGAATTTCAATTTTAGAACTCTTTGGTAACCTAATGTTGTATATTGCATTCATTTGTCATTTGTTTTTGTGAATTGGCAATCTAAAACTCTTGTTACACGTGAAAATGAACCTAACGCGAGAAAATTTTCGGCCAATGATTTATTATGACTTTTGTTGTGGGCTTACTCAACAACAAAGCTATGAAAGGCTGCGATTACCATTTCGTGCCACTATTTACAATTGGTTTAACGAGTTTAAGCGTAGACGTAGCAATCTCAATGATGATCCGCGTGAGGGACGTCCTTTAACAGCGACTACTGAAGATAACATCAGTGCTGTGCGACGCATGATAGAGGAAGATGAGAGAGTGACCTATCAGCAGATACGGGCAAGCTTATCCTCCTATAGGAATTGATTGGTATGAGTCAAGTTTAAAAAATATTACACGAACATTTAGGCGTCAGGAAGCTTTGTACCAGATGGATTCCCCATGATGGAAACACCTTCGCATGGACTGGTGTCGCCAAATGTTAGATAAGTTCAACGGCGGTGACTCAAATGCTGTATTTGACATCGTCACAGGTGATGAAAGCTGGATATATTGCTACGAACCCGATACCAAAAGACAATCAGCTCAGTGGGTGTTTCCTTTCGAGGATCGGCCAACTAAGGTAAAGAAAGGAAAAAGTCAAGGAAAAAAGATGATTGCCTCATTCTTTGGTCGGAAAGGTCATTTCGCGACAGTTGTGCTAGAAGATGGAAGGACAATTACTGCACACTAGTATTTCAATCGCTGTTTGCCTGTTGTCTTGGAAAAAATTCGACAGCAGCGCTCTCGAAGGAGGATCCTCCTTCACCACGACAATGCTTCAGCGCACTCCTCTTTTTTTTTTTTTTTTTTTTTTTAAAGGACCTATGCTGTGGCAGAAGGCCGTTACAGCTTCACCGGGCGGGTTTTAGGCGAGTGCGGAAGGCACTCAGCCCAAAAGCGGCCTGCTAGCGGGTACCTCGAGCGCGAAGCGAAGCCTAAGGCTCGCCCGCGCAGGGGCCCCGTACTAGCGGCGCGATCGGACCGTGTCGGGTGCTGAAGGCACAGACTGGTCTGTGCATACAGACCGATCTACGCGAGCCCCGTTCTAGTGGGCCCGATCGAGGGGGGCAGACTAGGCCTCAAGGGCGCCTCTGTAGGCTCGGACCTCGGCTTGGGCCGTCGTCCGCAGGGCGGACTGGTGAGAAGCGGCCAGGTACATGTCTGTACCTGCCAAAATGATGCAAGGGTCCTCGCACTCGCCGGCGAGTGCGCTGATTCGATCTAGTGCTTGTCAGGTGTGTACTGTTGTGAGTGGTGAATTGTTTTACGAACGATGTGATTTTGTCGTCGGGATCTTCGAGAACGCTCCTCGGTCGGCGGAAACGGGCTTCGACATCTTTTTGGCACAAGTAGGTGGCGGCTTTGACTATGAGAGGATTCGTATGATTGACGGCTTTATCAAAGAAGTGTTGAGACGCTTCTTTCATAAAGCTGGCAATCGACGGAATGTTAAGGTCGCGATGCAAATTGTCGTTACGCACATACCACGGGGCGTCCGAGGCAGAGCGTAAGAATTTGTTTTGGAGGATTTGGAGTCTTTCTAGTTCTGAGGGGCTGGCATGAGCGAACACTGGACTAGCGTAAGTCATCACGGGTCGAATACAGGCTTTGTAAATTGTCAACTTATTTCTAAGTGACATTTTACTCTTCCTGCCGATATAGTAGTAGAGCCTTGAAAAGTAAAAGGCTGCAGTCTGACGGACGCGTTTTATGTGAGGTTTAAAGCTCATTCTACGGTCTAAGGTGACACCTAGGTATTTGACTGTCTTCTCCCAAGGGATCGGACGGTCGTATAGGGTGATAGGTGTGAGACAACGTTTAGGATGTTTTGAAGCGAAGAAACCTCGAGTAAAGTACACTGCTGCACTTTTCTCGGGGTTTACCTCTATTCGCCACATCCTAAACCAGTCACCTATGGATTGGGCTGCACGTTGTAGTGCCTTAATGATGTAACCGGCATGGTAGCCAGAGTGATAGAGGGCTGTGTCGTCCGCAAATAGAGCTAGCTCTACTTGCGGTGACCTGGGAATGTCGTTAATGAAAATTGAGAAGAGAAGAGGGGATAGCACGGAGCCCTGAGGGACTCCAGCCCTGATGGGGCGGGGAGATGAATAGGACCCCTCTACGCGGTAGCGAAAGGTACGATTTGACAGAAAGTCTCGAAGGATGAGCACGAGACTGTCGGGCACTTTGAGTTGGTACAGCTTGTAGATCAAGCCGTTGTGCCAGACTTTGTCAAATGCTTTCGCTACATCGAAGAAGAGTGCACCGGTTACCATCGGTTTGGATCTGTTGAGGCCGTCGAGAATGTGCTCCGTTAGGCGGTGCACCTGTTCGACACAAGAGTGGGAGGCTCTGAAGCCAAACTGTTCGTTGATTAAGAGATTGTTCGAGAAAATGTAATCTCTTAGGCGGGAGACGAGAACACGCTCGTATAATTTGCCCATAGTCTTGAGGAGACTGATGGGCCTGTAGTTGGCGGGCTTGGAGCGGTCCTTGCCGGGCTTAGGGATACCTATGACGTCTGCTTCTTTCCACGCGGTTGGAAAGATGCAGTTTGCCATGGCACTATTGAAGATAGCAACCAATAGGCAAATCAGTTGGGCGGGGAGGACTCGTAAGACTCTGTTGGATATCCGGTCCGGACCGGGAGCCTTGTTTGGACGGAAACCTTTGATGATGGTTTGCACCTCATCGGCGGTGGTGGGTGCAAGGGGACAGGTTGGAGGGAGGGCCGAGAGACGTTCAACTTCGCTGTCCACCATACTAAGGTGGGCAGCGTCTATGGGAAGCGTGCTAGGAGAGCACTGGGCCTCTAGGCTGTCGGCCAGACATTCGGCTTTCTCTTCGTCGTCGAATACGACGGAGTTGTCGGGTTTAGAGAGAGGAGGCATAGATGTGACTATATCTGACTTGAAGGATCTCGCCAACTTCCAATAGGCTTGGTGAGATGGTGAGATCGTTTCAAGTAGGCTATCCCACTGACTTTCCCGAAGAGCCTTAATACGTTCCTTTACAGATGTCCGTAAAGTGCGTAGAAGGGTTCGGTTATATTCGGTGGGATAGGAGTCATAAGCTCTGGTCGCAGCTCTCTTTGCCCTTAACAGCTCTCTCACGTCATCCGGCAAGTTCAATCTATGCCTAGGCATATCTGGAACTTGCCTAGACGAATCGCTAATAGCGTTCGTGATGTGGCTAGTGAGGGCATCGATCGCTTGGTTAGTCTCGTGAGGCGATCCTAACCTGTCTGGGATTGAGTTCAATACTGAATCGGGACTAGGTCCAAGATTGCTCTCGAGCCTGTGCCAGTCCAGTATTGTTTTCATGGATATCTGTTGGTCAGAGGGACCTAATTGGAGGACAACTGGGCGATGGTCAGAATCTAGGTCATGGTGGACTTCTATTGAACGAAGGCGCAGGCCTACATTCTTTAGAACCGCCATGTCCAAGATATCGGGTCTGTGGTTTACGTTAAAAGGATAGTGGGTCGGAGAAAGGGGGGCGATGATGTCAAAATTGAGGACTTCAGCGAGATCTGCTAACTCTCTACCATTGCTGGAGGTTGTTAAACAGTTCCACTGAGTATTTTTGCTATTGAAATCTCCGCCGAGAATGACGGAGGGTCCCATAGCAAAAAGAGCCTCATAGTCGCTCCTTAAGGGAGTCTTGTCGCCAGGTTGATAAATGGAAGCTATTATGACTGGTTGATGGCCGGTCATGGCTAGCCGACAGACAGAAGCTTCAACGTTTGTGAGCGTGGGAGGGTCGAGGGGAACGCAATGCAAGGAGCGTTTGTAATAAATTAGAGTGCCGCCACCTCTAGTGGGCCTATCGTTGCGAACTACGTTATAGTTGGCAATCATAGCACTACGAGGGAGGATGGAGGGTTTTAATAAGGTTTCTTGTACCAAAAAGATGTCGACTTGGTGCTTCATAAGGAAGAGTGATATCTCTACCTTTTGTTTTTGAAGACCAAAGGCATTAAAAAATGCGATGGTAAGGGACCGGGGTTTCGTTCTAGAGGGTGTATTATTCATGGTGAGGAAATGTTTCTAACTTTTTGGAGGAGGTCGGCGTGCTTATCTAAAAGACAAAGCATTGCGCATGGGTCTTTTTGATGCGCACGGATTTGGGCTGCTACATATCTAATTTCAGCCGGGTTGATTTGGCTGAGATTGTATATGAGCATGGCATCCTGCTCGTACGGGACAGTTGGCGAAGCCTTAGGGGCATTAGAGCGCGGGTCACGGAGGGTGACCGGGGCATTTGTAGCCTGCAGTGCCTGAGGGGCCTTTGGGACTACTGGCGGTGCCTGAGGGGCAATAGTGGTGGCCTTAGGGGCCATAGTGGGGGCCTTAGGGGCCACAGATTGGGCCGTAGGGGCCATATTTGGGGCCTTAGGGGCCCTCGGGACTGCTGTAATTTGGCTTAAGGCCGGGACAGGGGCGTAGGCATTCCTTGCCCAGGATAGTGGTCGAGACCACGCGTTGTGTCCGTAAGGACGCAACTCTGGGAAGGCTGTGGGTTGAGCCTAAAACTGGCGAAACGAAGGGGCTGGGAAGTGCGCGGCCTTTGGTGCCTGCACCCGTGAGTTTACTCGCGGAGCACGGGGGCAACCGCGATAATTCGCGGTGTGTCCCTGCTCTCCGCAGAGTACACACGCGAGCGGGGTAGTCGCCGTGTCCTTACAACGAGGACAGTCGGCGGTACCATGGTCACCCAGGCATTTCACGCAGCGCGGGCGTGCGTGACAATTACGGGCAGAGCGCACTCCTCAAAACGGACTGTTGAATATTTGACTATGGCAGGTGTCAAGATAATGAGTCATCCGCCATACAGTCCTGCCCTGGCACCCTGCGACTTTCATTTATTCCCACGAACTAAAGATAAAATTCGAGGTATTCGCTTTACGAACCCTGGAGATACGGTGAAAGCGTACGAAAATGCCATAGAAGAGACCCCTAAGGAAGAATAGGCCCACTGCTTTTCTCAGGCCCACTGCTTCTTTGCTGTGTAGAGAGGAACGGCGATTACTTCGAAAACAATAAAAGTATTGGCAACTTTTTCAGTGTTACCTAGGTATGTATATGATTGTTAGGTAAGATTTATTATTGGTTGAGTTTTAGTTGTAAAATAACAAAGATTATAGTGATTATATCGCATTCGTAATACCTATCAGAAAAAAATCAAAAACAAATGGTGATAATATCAGAAAAAAAAAAACAAATCACAAACTATGTCAGCTGCATTACATTCTTGGTGGTACTTAAACAAGGTCTTTAGAATTTAAATTCTAACTGAACGTTTTATTTTTTCTGCCGAAATCCAAAACGTAATGGCGTCCGCGCACGAACGCGCGCAATTTGGTGGAAGTGCGGCAAATAATCGCCTGAGGGCGACGCGAGCGCAATCATACTGTTGAGCGCGTGTCCATTGAGCCTTGAGAGGAAAGTCAAGACTGTGGTTTGGTCGATATGTAGATGATACAGTTCAGCTTTCCTACTTTGAATGAATCCTATTCTCCGATCGAATTGGTAAAGTGCGCCGTTTTATATTTCACATCATTTTGTCAAACAATTCTTTGTGTGTTTCTAAAATATAGCACTTGGCAGGAAGTCTGCTAGATGTTGATCGATTTTTTAGCTATTTAAGTTATGGTACTAGCTTCTAAGTTTTTTTGGCTGCTAAGTTTATGCTTCAAATCCGCTATGATCATCGACAATTTACAAAATTCCTATTTATGCGATAATGTGTGTGCAAAGCAAAAGCCAACAGTTGAACATAGTTATATTTACGGAAATGATTTATGGTAGATTATTAACGTATGTACCTCAAAATGTATTTATGTGTATAACAGAAATTTTAAAATTATATTTAAAAAAATCGTTTATTAGATTCAACAAAACGTATCGTTTAAAACATTGGAGTAATGTGCTGGCTAAAATTTAAACCACCTATCAAGCGAGGATGTCAGAATGCGCGCCCGCGGCCCGGACGTTCATTTTGGCTTCTGTTTAAGAACGCGATCTCAAAATTGATGTATTACTCACTTATGCATTTATGCCTGTAGTTGGCTTTTTGGTGTACTACTGAATATATTGATCGGTCTATAAATAAAGTTGTTTAAAACGATGGGTCTATTGAGCGATGGATGTTTAAATAATAGCTAGAATTTTATTAACTACTGGCTATTTGCCACGACATCGTGAGTTGATGTAATAAACATCAATTTCGCAATTATTATATTGGTAAGATGAAAAAGATGAAATTCTATAAAATCTTTTAATTTTAAATTATTTTACACAAAAATGAATCCGGGCTAGCTTATTTGATTTAATTATGAGTACGTTAAAATTGTCTTTTTATTATGATTAAACTAGAATTATAAATTTAAATTGGTTTTACCGGTTTCCTGGATTGATTTGATCTAAGAAACTTCTTGACTTAACTCAGTCCTATGTTTGCAGATCTTTTGATGACAGTGTGTACATATAAACTTTAAAAATAAAAAAAGCTTCATCATCGTGGAAGCCATCTGCATTAGTCACTTTTTAACGTTCTAAATAAAACGGCAAAAACTCGGAATCCAGAGAATCCATATTCCAATCGATTCGTCGGAGTCAATCGTCCGGAGCAGATTTTTTGAATGGTCGGTCTCTATTAAATTTAATTGATGTCAACTCCAGTCGTATTAAAATGTGAAGTCGATTCGAAACAATTACGAAGATCGAAATAATGAGCAGCCCTTTTCAATCGTATCAACTTTTGAGTTTTGATTCTTATCCCTTCCGTATAAAGCCTAATAAAGTATAACTGATTAATTACTGGATGTTTTTACCGAATATGTATTAGCACTTATTACTAAAAAGTTAATGCTCTAAAAAAAAGTATTATCCCCATTGAGACGTTGTTGTTTTGGTACTGATGAAGACATTATATTACACAAAAATACAAATTAGGTTACCTCATTGAAAATTAATAAATCTTTTTCAGCGAAAGATTGTTCTCACTACTTAAATGAATGAAAAACCCAACCTTATTGTTTTTCTTGCCTGAGAGAGATTATTTTTAAGATAAGAAAGATGATAGGGTAAGATGTAAAAACAACATTTGATTATTACCAGTAGGTAAAGCTAAGGAAAGTTCTCCTGAAACTGATTTTCTTCATAATATTAAGAAGAGGAACTAGATAAAGTTTGGAACAGACATTCACTTTTAATTGCGAAAAATAATACGGTTCCCGTGAGATCAGTAATAAACTATGTTTGTTTGTCATAACGAAAGGGATCGTCATGATATTTTGCTTAGTGGTAGTTCAGGTATCAGGGTATAACTACGCTAAACTACATTTTATCCAGCTGTTCAACCTGTAATTTAACGATGAAATACCGCTGTTAATAACAAGCACAGATACGTTACAGTTTTATTTTATTAAGTTTTTCAAAACACTTATTTGTCGTTCTCAAGTTAGCCTAAAGGTATGAATCATACTATAATATAGTTCGATGATTTACTGGAAAATATCATATCCATAAAAATTTGCTCTGGAAGATAAAGACTATCATTACTATCTATCACAAAACATACATACAAATCTATACAATAGATTACTCAAAGTCAAGGCATAAAATCATAATTTCCCTTATCATGTTGGTACGGCAGCGGAGACCGCGAGCGATCACGATCGAACAGAAGCGCCGCGGCCGGCGGCGCGTGCGTATGCGCTGCTTGTTAAGGGGACTGCAGATGGTAGAAAATAAAAGTATTTTTTTTTGTTCTGTTCTCTAATGTTACTTTTTAAAATATTTTTTAAATCGTTTTTTGATAGAGCACGATTGAGAATTCTAAATGACTTTATAACCTTTAATAGATATCACAAAAAACTCACTATCAATAAATAGACTCGTTATAGTTTAAGTACCAATCAATAAATTTTATTTAAGGTTTCACTTAATTTCAGTGTATACAATATGTAGACATTCAGGAGATAGAAAAATCAGTTATTCCTTATAAAAGAATGCGCAGTGTAAGCTAGTCAGAGTTAACTACTTGCGTATTATGTTTTTTCCAGTCGTGAGGAGGATTTTACCGTAATGGTTGGTTGATCGTCACCGGTTTTATTTGGCTGTACTCCTTTAGTTGCCTTTTACAACACCCTTAAGAAAAAAAGGGAGTGTTAATATTTTTACATGCGTGTTGAACGACACAATTGTGTAATTGCTTATCATAACATCAATTTGCCTATTTGTTACGAAATAAAGATGTACCAAACGGTCAATACTTAAATAAAAAAAGATTTTCCGCACTGTAGAGGCGCCTTAATTTGGACAAAAGGAGTGAAATATTGACAGTAAAGTAGCGACCCGGCGGCTTCGTTCGACATAGTACGGACGTTGCTCGTAACGAGTATCATTCTCTACTAAATACTTACTTGTTATTGCACCCTGGTAGTTTTACAATATTTTGTATTCAGTAAGAGATATATTTGTGTTCTTTGATTTAAGTTATCAACAACAGTCGAAAGATGAGAAGGTTATAGATTTGATAAATATTTTAAAAAGTTTTAACGGTTTAAATTGTTGCTTGATGTATGAAACAAAATAAAGTTTACTAAAATAAAAAGAAACCGATTTTGTGAGTAATTTTACCAACTCTAAATTGCTTTTTGTCTTTCTATTTTATGATCTAAACCTTTTGTTATGATTTCGTTTAAATTATTTTGATTGTTAGGTTGAATTCTGTAAAATTATCAGTCTATAATTTGTGGATTTCCTATCAGAAAAACTGAAGTAGGTAATTGCCTAAACCAAGAGTATTGAAGTTAAGGTCGCCCCATATTCAAAAAATATCTCTTAAGTCCTCACAGTTGCTGTTGTTAAGATTGGTTATCATTTGTTTCAAAATTAATGCAGACAATAGATAAATAATAAAAACTAGCATCTAAGCAAGCTAGAGTCAAATTTTTATATATTTTGGATTAAATATTTTTTTTCAGACATGCCACACTGGGCCACACAGAGCCATCTTGTCCCAAACTAAGTAAATAATACAAAGCTTGTCGTATTGGCTACTAGACAACCGATAAACATACTTATATATATATATATTTGTAAATATATACTTATAATACATAGAAAAACACCCAGACCAGTACAAACAGACATGTTCATGCACACAAATATTTGTACTGTGCGGGGATCGAACCCGCGACCCATGGCTCAGAAGCAGCGTTTACTACCACTGATCCAAATGGTCGTCATACATAAGTACTGTATATTTTTTTTACTAAAGACACTTAAATAAGAAAAAAACACATATGGACTGTTTGTTTAATACAAAAAAAGTGAACCTTAATACCTACAAAGAATTTATCTATTGTTCTGCGATACACAAACATACATAATTTACACAAATAGTTTAACAATGTATTAAGTTAAGTGACTTAAGTTTAGATGTGTCCTTACATAGTTTAAGTTCTACCCTGTATATTGCACTACACAGGGTGTGGAGCAAAAACTTTGCGACAAAAGAACTCCAGACGATACCAATTTATGCGGTCCCGGATTAACGGGACAAAGATTTATGTGGTTGACAATCGGGACGTAAAAAGAAATGGACCAAACACGATCCTATAGCTCTAAAACAGTTAGAGACATTTTTGTTTTCATTATTTTTTGTTTATTTGTTTTATCTTTCTTGGCCTTCCTTTTTCTAGTAGTATGATTGACTATGATGTGTAGATTTGCCTATGCACATGTTCTGAGTACCCACCGAAAATGAGATTTTATGCAACCGAGGAGTTTAAGGCCGTTTTTACACTTAGCAATTTGCCTTAATGGCTATTTTTCTATAAATTTACAGACATGCGATACGATATTAATAGTATCTCGGGAATACTGCGATCCAAACAGAGTTGTAAAAGCGAAATTGACATATTTTTAATGATGATTAGCGTTTTGACTCAAACAATGTGGGGAGACTTACGCGCAGGGACAACCGCCCCTTCGCGTAAGTGGCGAAGTGACGAAGAAACGTGCGTGTTTGAAGTTTTCAAACTCACGCGTTTCTGCTACTAATCTATATATAAAAGAAAGTCGTGTTAGTTACACCACTTATAAGTCGAGAACGGCTGGACGGATTTTTATAATTTTGGTTTTATTGGATTTATCTTGGTGAGAAATAGGATAATAACCGTTAAAAACATTGGAAAGTTAACATAAAATAACTAACTTAGAAACTGTATTTCTTCATACAAATTTTCAACCCCGCCATATTTGACAACAATGAGATTTAAGACGTCAAAATAAAATACTATTCTGAGGCGATACAAAGTTCGCGGGTTTCGCTAGTGTAGAAATATCGCCAAAGATACAGTTGTTATTACTTTACTTATCACCCAAAGATCGTCATGGTGTAGAAATATGTATCTATGTAATCATCATATGGCAGCGCAATTTTAAAATAATGTCCGTTGATATGGCAAGTCTGTAGTATTTGAAGAAATCGATATCAGACTTCAACAATATCCAATAAAACTGCCATTCTAAAAGCCCTAAACTGAACACGAAAACATTGAATTATCAGAAGTCTAGTTAGCTAGCTGATAAAAAATCAACTATACAGTTCCAAATTCCAATTTGTAAAATTGTAACCAAAAGATTTTACATTATCGTCTTCTGTAATGCAATTTGTATGTAAGAAAACATTTAGTAGATATCACATAATTATTTATGCATTTCAATTGGAGCTAACAGTCGTTCTGATTGTACAGTCTTGATCCAATGAACGCATGCAAATTTGAACTCTATTAAAACAACATAAGAATCAAGAATACATTTCACTCCGTTCAGGATCATATCAAGCGAAATAACTTGAATGCAGTATGCGTAAAGTACATTATCATAACACGATGTAAATTGCGTGCATTTCTCTAATCGCACCGGTCAAAGAGTATGATAATAAAGTTCGTAGATACGGTATATATATGCTAAATTATATTTAGTGTATAGTTTAACCTAGTGATTTTATTATTACGTACGGTACATAGACATTCAATTTACATTAAAAACATATTTCTATTTATTTCATACATCTATAACAATCTTGATCTAGATTGAATGATCAAACAAAACGTTTTATGAAAAAAAGGCTGGCACAAAAAAGGAAAAAGATAGGCAGCGGCTTCTTCTCGCCACCATTGGCCAAACTGTGACTGCCGGCCCCCCTGCCAAATATTCTAGACAAAACAGGACGATTGACCGAATTCTCTTATTGAAGAGGCCTATCCACAGCTGTGGTCTATTAGGACATGGTGACTAGACATGTTAAACAAAAAAGAAAAAAAAGAAAAACGAAGTCTTTTTACATAGAATTCATGTTCGCAAGCTTAAAATACAAAATTTTAACTGTCATACATAATTAAAATCAAGTTTCATTTGAATTCTAATCTCATATTGTTATCTTTATCCGTCTTTATTGCTCCTGATATAGCGTTGGAGTATCTGCATCGTATAATCCTTGATCTATGGTTCTTAGTTAGCTTTCAACTAACCGCCAGAGCGGAGAGGTTATTCGTAATGACGTGAAAATTACAACAAATATGAGCAAGAGCCGCAAGATTCAATTCGCCATCTTGTAATTAATGGCTGAGATAGAGGGTTAAACTAAGTAGGATTTACACAGATCGTTTATCGTGTCCTTTGATGTAGGTACATGTTTTTATTCGAATGGCAATATTTTTTTTAACATAAGTTATTTAAAAAAATATAATATCATGTTCTTTTCGGTTAGTAGCTCAAGGGTATTACCATGTTTGAAGTTATTCACGACAACCACCGGTTAGAAACATTAGGTAAAGTACCAAAAAATATTACCAAAATATTTTACCCACCAAAATTACGATATCTGCCATCTTTGAGTCGATGCAACTCAAAAAAAAAAAAACAGTTTTATTTCTGCAAATAGGCCCCAGAAGGCGCTTTTATACGTCCCAATATTTAAACGCTTCGGAACAAGTCTGGGCTAGTGCCGAGAAAAAGCAGCGCAAGAAACTCGGTCACTATTGTCAGCCTCTTTTTAAATACATTTTTACAAAAGGTTTAAGCAAGTACGAGCTGGGACAATTGAATGCCATACATTTTTATCATTTAAATAATCATTAACGTGTAGTAGCCCTTTTTCGTTAAAATTACTTTGACATAAATTTAAGTTTATGTACAGAGAGTTCAGCAATACCCTGTGGTAATTTGTTGTAAATACCAATACAATTTCCCATGAACGATTTTCCTACATTTCGCAGTCTGAAACTATATCAACTATATAATTATAGACAAAATCTTTTATAAAATTTCTATAAAAGTTTGTTAACAGTTTTCATGGCATTCCATTGTTTGTCTCATCTGATAAAAGTTTCATTGAAATTTTACAATTTATTTTTTTGTTTTGTTACAGATACGACACCGGTTCGGTTTATTTGACGAAGTATGTACTTCAGGTGGAGTCCAAGTAAGACATTGCAATTGGGTGAGGTTCCTACGAGTCTCAGAAAACTACGGACCACAAGTAAGTATCAGAAGTATTTTTTTATAAATACTGCAATACGAATTTTCTCACTGGTTGACTGAATTCCCCTGTGCTGTTGATTAAACGTCTTAGCACTTCTAATAAAGACTAATGCTTATTGAGTTATTTATATCACTATTAGTAAAAATACTTACTATTTGTATATGTTAGCATTAATTCAAGATGTTACTTATTCGAAATAGACTTCACTGAATGCATATTAAATTGATAATATTTCCTTATGTACGAGTAAGATGCTATTTAAGTAGCACCAACTTTTTCGTCATTTTTAAATATAGCTTATTTTGCTGTTCAAGAGATTGGCCATCCAAACATAAATCTTATCAATTATCTTTTTTCTTCTCAGGTAAATTTAGTTTGCACAAAAATCAAAGGAGAGCCAGTATACGAAGCTGTCAAACCAGTGTCAGCGCATACCGAACTGGTGGTATACTACCTTCCTGAAAGACCTGAGGAGATGTTCTTCGTCAGGATGAGAAATAACTTGTACAGACAGACCATGGATTCCATATTAGAAGGTACAGATTGACAGTATTAAAAAATCCTTAGTTTAAAAATAACATATTTATAAATATGAATCTGTTATTTTAATTATAGTTACAATTATTTAGTTCCCTGTGGTTGTGTTTCTCGCTAGTTACGTAATCTCAACGATTTTTTCCGGCGCAGTCCCGGGCTCGAATCCCGTTTGGGTTAGTTTAAAAAACATTGCTCGGTCCACAAACAATAATTAAATTGAATAACATATTTTTTTCGGTTTGGTTCTAATTGTTATTAAACTGATATTTTAAAATTAATTTCTACTCTTCTCTTTTATCAAATCGAACAAGATCTTTAGGCCATTTCATTACTTAAATATTATTTCTTGTTTTCTTCAAATACTTTGTCAACACTTAAGCCATAGATAGAAAGGAAACGGCTAGTACGAAACGGTTATTTACTACCACGGAACAGAAAACTGTTCCGTGGTTACTACACTATAATATATTATATTAATATAACTGCTTGATGTACCAATAAAAATAAAGAAATCAAAAGAAAGGTTATGTAGTCAATATCTGTATTAAAAGACTAAAACTATTAACTACCTTTAATGAAAGCTCTTTCAATGGAAGTGCGCACACTAAAACAATCAAGATTGTTATAATAAAACAAGAGCAGTCAGATGCTATTATTTAACGCTATAAAGAGAAAGTGGAGCAATCGGTTAAAACTGCACGTCCGGTATTTATGGGTGCCATAACATTATTAAGTTAGAAGGTTTAAATAGACCGTGCGTACAACACAGGCACAGCTAGTATTGATCACACACAACATCCCGAACCCGCGTTAATCTGCGTTCGCCAACCCACCTGCTAAGCATGCCATGACCAAAATCTTCCTTTTGGATAGGCTAGTGTGTTGAAATAGGCTGATGATGAACATGATGAACGCAGTGAAGCTGTTCATTTTGTTCAAAGATATTCATTGTTTTGTTAAAAGGTAACAACTGTAGAAGCGACCAGTTTTCTCATAAAATCTTGTCAATTTCTGACAATTAATACTTTTTTATCAAATAAGTATTATCATGCATGACAGTTTGTCGGTTTTTAAACCACAATGCCAAATAGTACTTAATAAGAAGACTACTGCTGCCATATCATATATACCGGTACACATACTTTTTTCCTAAAACCTAATAAAAAAATGTTACGAATTAATCAAATGTTACAGACAGTTTTTTGTGAACTTAGATAAGTAAGCTTTTAATTAGTAAAAACAAAGTTTGTGCTTTGTAACAAGTTGTGATAGCGACAAGCCTTACTTATGACGACGCGACGTGAAGTTTGAGTTGAATTGAATTTGAATTTAAATCTAAGCAGACTGTTCTCTTTTTGGCTATGGTTAGCCAATTGCTCTACAATATTAATCGATCTGCGTAACTGTTGGGTAAATGGAAATTCCGATATTCCTATAGGTATTTGGATTGATTGAATTTTAGCTATAAAGGTATAAACTAGTTGTTAGTGGATTATAGATTCTACAAGTTAAACATTATTTTAGTGAAAAATGTGTATCATTATTATATTTCGTTTTTATTAGTTTTGGATATTATTATGATTCAATTTGCCAACAGAAAGCACATTTAACATCACGCTTTCCAAATGAGGATGGTAATTAAAAAATATATGAAATTAACAGATCCTGGTTGCATGTCACTGACATTTGAATTATATTTTTGACTTACTTATTAGTTTAACAGGTGATCTAGATCCAGCTCTGGGGTCTAATATACGGGATAAAATTTGAACCACCTACGAGACAAAAAGCAAATGACGTATTTTTTCTTTTGGTATAGCCCAGTACAAAAATGTCAAGATAAAGCACTTAGAAAATGTCCGCAAAAAATCTAAAATTTTTGATACGGTTCGCATCTCGTTTAATTATTACGATACTATTCATATGTTTTTGATTTTCCCTTTATACCTTATCAGGTCTAAGACCGTAAATATTGAAAACTATATTGCGAAAAATATTTTTGGGTGAAAGCTTGATTTAAATTTTTACTTTATAAATGGGCTCTAAATACGATACCTGACGCCTAGAAAAATTTGGAAAGTGGTTAAAATTTCACCATGTATACTGTACTAATTATCATAAGACCAGAAAATCTGCCACTTCTACCAGCAATGTCAATAAGAAAGTGTTTATTGCAATAATTACTTTGTCAGCAATTTTATTACCTGGATCTAGTTTACTTAGTGTTATCAACAAAAAGATAGTAAACTTTGTTGGTTATGATTTTGATATATTGATGAAAGTAAAACTTGAAATTTTATCTACATTTACCTTTCTTATTTTATGTAAGTAATTTTAATAACTGCGTGATAACGGTCAGTTATAGGATGATACCTATGTGGATTTTCAAATATATTTTGTAGATTTCTTCTTGTTATTTTTAAACAGATTGAACTTGTTATTTTTAACTTATAAACAGATTATTTCTTTGCGTAGACTATAAAATAAACATCTGACTTATAAACCAAAAAATATATACCAAATCAATTTTGGTTCTTTGACATAAATTTAATCCAAACACAAAAAAAAACATTTTAGAAATGTAGATACTCAACACTAAAATAATATTATTCAAAAGTCTTAAGCGGCTTTATCAAATGTGAAGCAGATATAAAGTGTTTATACAGCATCCGCTGACAGCGCGTTCGGATCACCGATACGGGTCGATCGGATCTCTGCGCGAACGCAAACGAAGCCGCTTCGGTTATCTCAGTAAAGCCGTGTGTATAGTGTACGATATATCGCTTCCTTGATTCGGTTGCGTTCTTTGATAGAGCGACTGAGCGACACTAAGTTATTGTACAAATACAAAAAATATGTTATATTTAAAAAAAAACCTACAAAGAGAGTGAATTAGACACTGTGCTTGATAATAAATTGTCAATAAATTCTTGTTTGGCACCGACTTAAAATTTGTGGCTTATTTTTCATTATTTATTTGTATTTTCTTCTATTTTGGATTTCGAACACTTTTATTCCTATTTTTACACTTAGGAGTGTTAGGTTTTAAACTTCAGTAAGACCAATTTTGAGACGTTACCGTACCCATCGACCGTAACAATAAAATAAATAAATTTATATGTGCCGATGTGAGAACTTCCTCTTTTTTTAAGTTGGTTAAAAAGTTTTAATTGATAGAGCAAAAAAGTTTGTCAGAGTAGTATGGATAAAAAATATGGAGGGTATTTTACTCGAATCTCTATATCAATTTTGTTTAAAATTACAAAATAAATATTTTTTTCTTTTTAATTTCAAACAAAAAATCCAATTAAGCTTCAAACAATATAATTTATGACCGAAATTGTAAATTCATTATAATTATTCCACACCTAAATTTTCATCTGGACACACCTTTACTTTGCCGACCAAAAAAATAACAATCGCGAGGACCGACTACCGAACCGAGACGCCTGCGAAGAGCCTTTGATGCGCGCCGCCTACCCGGCCCATACCGGTATCGGAATAGCAGATATCGCCTAACGTGCGAATGTTGAGGACGATTTTTTCAATTTTTACTTTGTTAGTACTGTTATGCGACTGTTCTTTAAAAGATCTGAACTCTTCTCTTTTGGCATGCCAATGTGGGCTAATGATGATGACGAAAATACAAAAAAAAGGCTATTTTCCTCATTCCTCATTCCATTTTGGTGAACATATTTTTTTTAAAAATCTTCATTTACATGTTGGTACTATCAAATACACAGAGTACACAGAGTAAGAGAGCACTAGTTCATGTCAGAAAGCTACCCTTTAAGTTGTGTACCGAGCGGAAATCTTTAGCAAAATAATTTTTAATTCATATTATTTTTGTCCCAATTAAGAACTCCAGATCAAGAATTGTTTTTAAAAAAGGTTTTAATCAAAGCATATATTATTGTTCTAAAAATTAGTTAAAATTTAATATAGGAAGCGGAATGCATTTCACTATTGCAAATAGAGTAAGCAAAACGAAGCGCAGACAACCAACTAGCAAGATGCTATCATCCTACCATCTGTCTAGTCGTCGCGCCATCTAGAATTTCCTACGGCTGATCTTGAAATAATAATATAACCTAGGGTAGTTTATACGGATAAAGTATCTTTTGATCTAGAATAGGAACATGCGGCAACTAATTAATCCAGTCCACACCGTGACAGCACAGAATTTATAACTAATATCTAGATTATTAGCTTTGCTGCAATCCCTTAAAACCAAAGCAAATTTCAGACTTCAGTGATAAGTAAAACGAAACATTCATTAAGACTGGTTCCAAAGATCTATAACTGGTTGTAATAAACATAAACTGTCTAGACTTCCATAACGAAATTTACGGTTGTAAAATATTGGCTCATTAAAAATTTCGCTTGATTGGACCGAGATGTTTAATGTCAATAATTTGATCTGAATTATAAAATGCGCCCACTCACAACTAATCACCGTGAAATTTGCATGGTTAAAGTTCCGACAGCGGTATCTAAAAGGAGATGATATCCATTATATTCTTTGATGTCTTAGCGTTTTGTGATCAATGGATCTGTTGATTTAATTTGATGCATCTCTTTTGAATAACTTTACATTTTTAGTATCGAGCTTTGATGTTTATTATTTCACACATCAGTGTGAATAATGTTTTGATTTTCACACAGATTCACCGTTAGATCTGTCAACATCGTTGCTGTCAAGAGTGCTACTGCCAATATCACCACCATCAGGAGAGGATGAACACAAGTCCGTATCCGGAGATTCTTTGACGTCATCATCTGCAGGATCATCAAACGAACTATTAGAAATGACGCCTAAAGTTCCAAGAAGGCCAGCAAAATCAGAAAGAGCTTTATTACCTTGTGAAGTTTGTGGGAAAGCTTTCGACAGGCCTTCACTTTTAAAAAGGCACATGAGAACACACACGGGTAAATAGACAAAGTTTAGCAATTATCCGTAATTACGTGGAACCCTTCATTTGGGTCTTATAACTTAATTAATATTCAACAGAAATGTGGAAGTTGATGTTTTATAATGGTTCAATTAGAATGCAATTCAAATTAACACTTCTTAATTACATAAATTTGGCTGCATCCTCTACCTGTTTTAGTAAATTAAAGTAATTGAATTTTGGACGATGTGACCAAATACGGGTTTATATTGCTCCGTTATTATTAGTATTTTAATTTTACAAATATGGTATAAGAATAACAGGTCTCAAGGTAAACAAATTAAGTTTCTACATATTTTTCTCTACATTAATTGCTATTAGATTATTTTATTTGGCCATAATGACTCATTTGATAAAATTTGGCATTCAACTTCCTTTATTTGAAAAGGATAAATTAAGACTAAATTAATGGTGAAAAATGTCTTTAAAGCCGTAAATGTCATAATCAACATGAAATCTTAAGTGAACTCGTGAATTCAACTTAAAATTGGCTGTTGCTTAACAAACGTTTCTCTCGCTAGTTGTTAAAAAATAAATAAAATGCATTGTTTTGTTTTTAAAACCAACCAGTAATCAATTATAGTTAATCATTTATTTTTTAATTTAGACATTCTCAATCGTGTATCAAGTGAAATCCAATGTTCAAATAAATACCATAATGAGAAAAAGACGATTTGTTACTGCAGCAGACTGGTACATTTTTTTTTTAAATATTATCGTATTAAGTTATACAAGCAAACTTGGTAATTTAGTCCAACCTACTTCATTGGAAATACTTAAAATATTATTTAAACGATCATACATAGTTATTCTTTCACTCAAGCTCTGTGAAAAATAAAAAGGCTAGTGATTGTTTAATCTTAAGTTTTAATAGTTTTTTTTTTCTAATCAGCCTAATAAACCACTTTTTTTTTCTTCTAGGTGAAAAACCTCACGTGTGTATGGTATGCAACAAAGGATTTAGTACGTCAAGCAGTTTGAATACACACAGACGAATACATTCAGGAGAGAAGCCCCATCAGTGCCAGCATTGCGGGAAGAGGTTTACTGCCAGCTCGAATTTGTACTATCATCGGATGACGCACATAAAGGTTCGTAACTTTACTCATTAAAATTGTAATTTTATTACTGGTTTGTCCTGGTTGGCATAGCAGTGTTGTGGTACGACCATTGCGTCAGAGTTCGAGTTCGATTCTTGGTGGGAGCAATTTAGAAAATGACTTTATCATCAAAAATAGTAGTCGACAAAACAGGTCACGTCAGATGCGTGCAGTAATATAATGACGGAAACTCATACAAAAGGAAAAAAAATACTATTATATCTTTCAAGTTTGATTTATTAAAAAGAGACTTAACTGTTTTATACATAATAATCTTTCAGTTTCAAATAAGTGGATCAAATAGGTGTGCCTACACTGTACAGGTTAAAACAAATTTACGCGAGTGCAAAAATACGGTAGGGTTTTTGTAGAAATGCTTTTTGCAGTTAATGTTTAATGTTGTCGCTATTAATGCTTTGCTTAATGAAAGTTGACACGAGCTTTCAACTAGGTGTGTACGTGTAGGTACTCTACGTAACATGCAATTGTTAGCGCACCAAAATTGTTTAATAGCAATTTTTGAGACAAGTTATACAAGAATTTTCTCTGTAATCTTATTAATCTTTTGTTTTGTTCACCACAATATGAATAGTTCACACAGCGCCATATAGTGTGATGTTCAACGGGGCGGAAAAGTCATGCATCTTAGTCGGCAATCGTGGGAATCACATAGTCTGCCACATACATGAACTTTAAGGAGTCGGTCTATTTTTTCATGTTGCAATGATGTGTTCAAAACAACATTCAGAAGAGATTACCTAAAAGACCTTAGTTGAGCGGTGTACATTGCAGTACCCAAAAAGTTAAAGGTCTGTAGGCGACGAATTCCTGGATTCCAAGTTTTATGCATATATGTTTGTACTTACTATTTGTCGTGTATTTGTAACGTTAATAAACGCGTACGGTTGTGGGTGCGCGTGGCAACATTTTGTTTGCTTTTTTGTCTGTGGCTGTCAGCTGTCAACGCAAGACGGGCTCGGGTTGTATGCTCTCTG
Organism: Anania crocealis; assembly: GCA_949315895.1. Classification (NCBI taxonomy): domain Eukaryota; kingdom Metazoa; phylum Arthropoda; class Insecta; order Lepidoptera; family Crambidae; genus Anania; species Anania crocealis. The sequence goes on from OX438856.1 coordinate 10,538,160, forward strand.
TTCGCCTGACGCACCTAACTACAACGGTCGAAATACAAAAGTTTTTGGTGTTCTAGTTGGAATCCTTTACAAGGTCATTGAATTGTCTTTCAACTTTAAGTCCAACAAGTAGAGATCAATATCAATTGAGAAAATTTGACGTTTTGTGGTAGGTTGACGTGCTGTTATCTTTACAACGTATTACAAAGTGTCCGGTTTGACGGTCACGGGGCCTGTCCGGTATAACTTGACAGTTGGGAATGTAAGAAAAACATAATCAAACTCTGTATTTCAGGAATCTCTCTCTGTGTATTTTATTCCTATATCATAATAGTGTTGAATGTCTAAAACCAGACATGATATTCTTACTTCTTACTGATGTAAGATGTAAAAGTTTTGATGGATGTTTGTAACTCAATTATGCCAAAACGGTTTAATAGAACAGAATAAAATTTGACATGGACATAGTTTACAGGCTGGAATAGCGTACAGGCACATCTACTTTTTATCCTGGACAATAGAACGGTTCTCGTGGTAAAGTGTCAAATTTGACGCTAACAAAGCCACGGGCAGCAGCTTGTAGACTTATAAATTTTTATTCAGCAGCATGGAGGATATTCTTAAAACCAATTAACACCATTATAAAGGTTAACCATCAAACATTGTACAAGAAAACTATACTTAACCCGAACACAATACTCCAGTAATGCGTTTAGATAATTGCTCACAGCCATGCAAACCCTATGAAATATGCATTACACTGTCATTAGTCCATCGGGTTACTTAACCACGGAAACCTATGCATGATGGGGATAATTGTTTTACAAAACTATAAAAACGCGTTATCCTTGATAATGGAACAATGGAACAGTTTTTATGCTGATAATTCACATGATTCCTAGGTATATCCTTGTGTAACACAATATGATACATAACCGGTTTCATTGTGTTTTAATAAAAAATCACTGAAATTGTTGGCGTGATCGTCTGAGAATAACACGTTTTATGTCAAATTAAGTTTTTATTGAACCATTGAAGAAGATAGTATAAACGCGGATAATTAATACTGAAAGCAATAGGTGATAATTACCTACTGCTGAATTTATATATAAACTAGCTATATCCTGCGAATTTGGTCGCAGATAAAATATCTGCTATGCTCTATCTCAAAAGCTACTGCTAAAAAATCATGTCGATCACTTTCAACATGACAAACAAAAATTAAAGCATACCTTACAGGAATTGTGTATTTTTCCGTAACAAGGAACTAAGTAGTCTATGTGCTAATCTTGACTGTCACTTATCTCTGTGTCAATTTTTAAAGTAAGATAAACATTTAATTTTACGTAATCACTCTTGAGACATCCGTCTTAACGGGATTTGAGCGAATGTCATTTGCCAACCAATTTTCAACTTCAATTAAAAATTACTAAAACTAATAAAAGTAGTACGAATTTGTATTCTTATTCTCACTCCACCTACTCTAATTCTGTATATTAAGTAAATCAGAACCTAAAATTACGCGCTTAAAAATTAATTACATCCTACTCATAGATAATTCACATCAAAATCAAGTCTAAAAACGTAATTGCCATGCAGCTAATAAGTATGGTACACACGATATACATTTAGTTAAGTGCTATACTACGGGTCGGTAAAGCTTGGCACATTACATGGTGATGTTACCGTGCTCGTTTCCCATAACGCCCCACCTTAAGTTTTTACTTATTTAACTATGACCTCATGTGTCCGCGACTCAAGAAAATCACACAGCGTATAGGGTTGGGCCTTACGTCTTGAAATGTTTTTACAAATTTTGTCGTGGTATATTGTCACAATCATGGGACAAACACAAAAAAATCTTTTTGTTTATACAAATAATGGGCTTGCTCTTGCTTACTACACACTTAACTATACGGTTAAGAAGAAGCCTAAGATGGAGCGAGCTTACCCAGAGGCACTGGTTTTCCCACACACCAGCGGAAAACAAAAAAACTGTTTGGCGCTGGACTCCGGCAGGAGGGTGGTAGCATCCAGGCGGCCTTTTACGAAGCCTACCACCGCAGAGAGATTTGTTAGCCGTCATCATTGGTTAGAAAACCAAAGATGCCGTTGCCCAGGGTGGACCACTAGGAGGTAGATCCCACCACCCCAATGAAATATATAATGAAATCCTTGTTCTTATAAAATTTATTTCAAACAAAAAATATTCATGTGTATATTAGTGAGAAAAGGTTGTATAGCCGATATTTTGGTTTATATATTGTGACAAGATATAAAGTAATAACTAGAATAAATTTTATTTACACATTATAAGGAAATCAAATTATGTATTTATTAAAACTTGTGGCCTAAGTTCCAATCCCCATTTAAAGTGTTGTAAGATACTTGACATAATACAAGTATTGCAAGAGTGTGATACTTCTCAGTGGTCCGTATTACTTTTACCTACTATCACAATGACATGCTAGTCTTCAAACTCAAATCTCTACTTAATTATGCACAAATTAGTAAAAACCAATTTACGCCATTAATAAAACTACATCTCTTAACTTTAATCAAAGTCCCAACCCACCATATTTCTCCGCCCACGCGCCAACCCTGGCTCCTTAAGGTGCACCTGCGGTCAGGTAGTTATAGTTAAGGCGGTAATAAATTACGCAGGGTCAGGTCAACGTGGGAACGATCCTGCGCATGCGACTGTGACGAAGGAGTTGTCAATATGAATTGGTTCGCTGGCTCCTTGAATTGGTGTGGGCGGTAGATTCGAATACATAAAAAAAACTGAACAAAATTTTCAATGTTATAGCGTTGGGGTAATACCACATAAATCGGTATAATTTTCATCTAAAAAGATTTGACATTTTTAAGTTATTCTTATTGTAAAGTTATTGGGGTGTGCACCAAAAAATTTGTGAGTTTGACAAATTTTCAAAGAAGGATTCAATTTTAAAGGTTTTTCACGACTTTTATTTTAAAATCTTTCAGTTCACAGCGTCTGCCAAATTGCTGGCAACTAAGAAAAAATGCATTTTCAAATAAAACACGTGTAAACTCTAAGCTCGGTAATGAACCCCGGTCATCTCATATAGCATGGTTCACGCACAACGTGTGAAGTCACGGTCTACCGCACCGTCTTCAGTATCGTCTTCGTCCCGGTGTTTGCGCACGCGTGGGAATAACATTTTTGGTATCTTCCACCGTGTCGGGTCAACAAAGACGAGGTATATGTACGGTTTTATTAAGCAATTTAAGTTGTGGAAAACACAAAGGTTTTTGAATATTCTTTAGAAAATGCTCGCGTGAAAATGTTATGCACATTTTGAACTATTAAAATATATTTGTTGAAATATATTTTAGTAGTAGGTTTGTTGAAATTATAATTTTTAATTTATATTATGATGTTTGATTAACTGAGAAATGCTTGAGAGTATGATACTTAAGTTTATATTCTGCTTATTTGACATCAATATAATATTATGCTTTAGCTAGAGTTTTGTCTGTTATAAATAGTAACCCGACTACGGAAATGCAATGATTTCAACGTCACCTGTATATTTTCTGTATTGTTTAAACATTTTTGTACTTTATACCCCACTCGTTATGACAGCAATTTTTTTTTTCAAAGTCGCAACATATCATTTTTCATTCGCCATGTATTTTTTTTTAGCAAAAAGTAGCCTATGTCACCCGAACTATAATAAGGAATCGATTGATACCTCATTCACAAAAATAGGATTATTAGTTTATCCAAAAATGTAGAACCCACATAAATACCCACACGTAGGTACTTACATAGACTGTTAAAATCTTTTCCCTTCCTGTTGGCTTTGCCGCAGTCGGGTAAAAATAAGTGTATGCTTGAATATACAGTATACACATGAAAAAGATTTTACTTCTTTTTCTGCTATTAATAATATCTAATCGTAAAACTGCAGTCTGTTGTTTATTAATTTGTGGGTTAAGTCTACATCTATCTTTATGTTTAGTTCTTAGTTCTTTATGTCTGTTTTCTTGTCTTTAGACGTGTTATATTTCTCTCAAAAAAATGAACAGATATCATAGTAGGAAATATCACTACATTGAAAATTTACCAAATAAATACATTTATAAAGCACCAACTCACTATAAATCCGTCTTAGCTGACTTTGCCATTGTTCCAGTCTTGCCCTGATTGATCAGGCATTCTTCCAGCTAAGGGATCTTTTGAGCTGTCTCTGAACATTAAGGGCTAGTTAAGGCTAGATCGGAGCAATAATGCATCATTCACAATAGCTGATGTGGACTGATGGACAATAGGCTTTATATCTGTTAAGTTGGGCTCCATCGAATATAACATTCGTATAACTATTGAATCTGTAGAAGATATTCCAGAAAATATGGTACTCCTTAAACTCTGTTTTTTTACGATATTTTGAGGACTCTTCCTTATCAATTTCTATGGAGAGGTGCCATTCGTTTTTGAGCTAGTACCATACAACACATTACTTATTATAGGCAAAATTATCGCGACATTCAAAAGTATGTATATCTATGTCATGTTGTATCAATTCAATTGATATAGGTTGTTTTTTTTTTTTTTTTTTTGCACACGGACGACCGGTCGTTTCCTATTGAAACGATCGCTCGACCGGCAACCCTCCCACGGGGGAAGGAGGTGGTGAATCCTCATGGATACCTCACAGCCGGCTGTGAGTTTATGTGAGACTCCTACTCACTAAACACCACCTATAATCGCTATCACCAAATGGTGTTTTAGCATATCTGAGCGACCACACCCCCTGGAGGGGGTGTGGTGCAGGGCGTCACTCACCTAGGCGAAGTGCGCACTGAAGAGGGCTGGCATTCAGAAGGAATGATCAGCCGTAAGTGAGTTTAAAGATAGACCTGTGTCCAGAGTGGACGTGGGCCGAAATGAAAATAAGTTTAACTTAAATTCGACTGACTCCCAGAAGGGGTGACTGCCGATTGAGAGGACTGGGGTTGACCTGAAGGGTCCTGTGGAATTGAGTGGGGTTGACCTGAAGGGTCCTGAGAGAGGATCGCTTCTGCGGCTTCCTGAGCCTCCAATAGGCAGTTCAGGTTGGCCGTGAGCTCATCGGGCGGGTCATTTAGGACTGATTTGGGTTTGCGGGATAGTGAAGGATCAGAGGAGGTGGGTGGGTCATAGTCCGCCGCGGATTTGATCAGAGGATTGGAATGGTTCTTTGCGGATTCGAAGAATCGCTCGGAGACCTTCCGGAAGTGTTGTTGGAGTGTGGAAAGCTGAAAGTCCCTATGTAAGTCCGCATTGCGGACATAGTAGGGGGCATTGGCCGCACGGCGGCAAAAGATGTTTTGCACTCTTTGTAGTTGTTCGAGTGCGTTTGGATTGGCATGAGCGAATACGACTGATGCGTATGACAGTACCGGTCGTATGCAAACCTTGTAAAGCGTGCGCTTGTTTAGTAGGGACATTTTACTATATCTACCTAGCATTGGGTTCAATCTATTTAGATAGAATCGGGCGCTACGTGCCACTTTTTGAACGTGAGGCTCAAAACTGAGTCTCTGATCTAAAGTGACACCTAGGTATTTTACTGAGCTTTCCCAGGGGATGGCTTTGCCTAGTAGGGTCAGGGGGCGGTCTCTGGGAGGTAGTATGTGTTGTTTTGAATCATAGTAAATCGCGGAAGACTTTTCCGGGTTAACTTCGATTCGCCACTTACAAAACCATTCTCCTAGCTTGTCAATTGAGGCTTGTAGCCTCGGGCGGATTCCACTAAGGGAGGATGCGCGTGCATATAAGGCCGTGTCGTCGGCAAAAAGGGATAATTCGACTTTTTTAGTCGGGATGGGGATGTCATTAAGGCTATGTACAGTAATGGCGCGAGGACCGAGCCCTGCGGGACACCAGCTGTAATAGCCCTAGGAGAGGAGAGCGTATTTTCGTGCCTAAACCGAAAAGTACGATTTTGTAGGTAGGAGGCGATCAGTCGGACTAACCGAACTGACAGATTGAGTCTGTACAGTTTGACTATAAGTCCGGTGTGCCAGACCTTGTCGAAGGCTTTGGCAACATCAAAGAAGACTGCTACGGTCTTGTACTTGCGTGGCCAGAAACCGTTTAGAACAAACTCGACAATGCGATGTACTTGTTGGGGGCACGAGTGTTTAGCTCTGAAGCCAAATTGGTGGGGAATGATTAGATCCTCACCATGGAGGTGCTCTTTCATACGAGCCAGAATACATTTTTCCAAAAGCTTTGCCATGGCTTTAAGGAGGCTGATGGGGCGGTGGCTCGACGGTTGGTTTAGGGGTTTTCCTGGCTTTGGAATGCCTATTACAATTGCTTCTTTCCAGGAGTCCGGAAAGTAGCTGTGCTTGAAACAGGCATTAAAGATGAGGGAGAGGAAAGTCAGGACTTGTGTTGGGAAGTACTTCAGCGCCATGTTGGAGACGCCGTCAGCTCCAGGGGCTTTTTTGACTTTAAGCTCTCTGATGAAGGTTTTAATTTCATCAGTAGAGATCGAAATGGGGACTGACCCCATTTCGATCTCTACTGATGAAATTAAAACAGGTCAGGAGATAGAGGGGCAGAGTTCAGAGTACTGAGCTCTTTCTCTATTTTCCGGATGTGGGCTGGGTCGCAGGGTTGGGTACTGACTGAGCATTGAGAAGCAATGCTGTCAGCAAAGCATTCCGCTTTTTCATCGTCCTCGAAGGCTGTGGAGCCGTCGGGACGGATGAGTGGGGGAGTATAGGTAATAGCGTCGGTACGAAGGGCTCTAGCCACTTTGTAGTACGCTTGGTGGGATGGGGTGATCTCGGCCATGAGGTCGTTGAACTGATTGGATCTCAGTTCCTTGAGTTGGGTTTGGATTTGGCGCTGAAGGCGATTGGCAGTGGCTCTATACTCGGGAGTGGGGTATTGGGCTGCCCTTCTGAGGGCTCGATTTTTATTCGTTATCAATTTCCTGAGGGACGCGGGAATGCCACTGCGAGGTTTCGCTGGGACAGACTTTACGTTCTCCTCAATTGATTTTTGAATAAGATTGGTGAGGGAGCTCACCGCACTGTCTATCTTTTCCTTACTATCAAGATAGTCGGGTTCGATAGCGTACGGGGAGTTTTCGGCATCCATTGCCGTCTTGAGTGACTTTTCAAAACCGTCCCAGTCGGTGATGGTTTTAGTAAGGGGCTGAGGTGGATCACGGTGTCCTAGGACGAGTGACACCGGCCTATGATCTGAGCCAAGGTCGTGGAGGGTTTCGATCGATCTAAGGTCTAGGGATACGTCTTTAACTAGCGCAAAGTCTAGTACGTCAGGTTCGCAATCTAGTCGATCGGGGTAGTGTGTGGGCTCATAAGGTGAGATTACAGTTAAGTCAAGGGCTTCGGTGATTTCTAATAACCTATTGCCAGAGGTGTTTGTTTGGCGGCACGTCCAATCGGTGTGCTTTGAGTTGAAGTCACCAAAGAAGATAACTGACTCGCCTAGGGATAGGAGTGTTTGAAAGTCACTCAGGAGAGGAGTAGTGCCAGACGGTATGTAGACTGACACTATGATAATGGTGCGGTGACCGGTCATAGCCAGTCTACATACCGTGGCTTCCATGTTGGAGAGTGGGGGGGTTGGTATAGGTGAGCAATGCAAACTCCTCCTATAGTAAATGGCTGTACCGCCTCCTTTCGGTTCTCTAGTACGGCTGGGAGTGGGGTCTGGTACCCTATCGTTACGTAGTAGGGTGTACGAGGGGATTGTGAATCCCTTCCGGAGACGTGGTTTGAGCCACGTTTCCTGGAGGAGAAGAAGGTCAACTCCCGTTTTGCTTACGAAGTCTCTTACTTCTGAAATATGTAAGCGTAGGGAACGGGTGTTAAAGCTAACAAGCGATAAGCCTTTTGGTTTGACACGACCGGCACTGGGAGTCCCGGTATTCATCATAGGGGAGGAAGAACCTAACATATTGAATTAACTAATCAGTTGCACTCGGCAACTATTTAGTCAATCAATAACCTAGACGCCTATCAACCAAGTAGTTAACTGAGTAACTAACCGGTTGCCTAGCAGAGGGATGCTTGTTGAGACTTATAGATCCTTTGAATAGCTCTTAGGCTTTTCTGGTGTTGATCTAATGCGTTCATAATGTCAAAGGAGGAGCGGGCATTCCTGACTTTGATGGCAGCTACAGTGATATCGTCAAAGTCGATGTCAGCTGTGAGTTTGCCGAGAAAGCCAATGTCGCCCTCACCAGAGGCGTTTATAGCCTGAGACGGCGAAGACGGTGGCGTTTGGGAGCGCTCACGCAGGGCGGGGGCGGGGGTCGGGGTTGTGAGCGACTTAGCCCAGCTCCCTGCCGGTCTAGTGACCGGAGCTGTTGGCTTGCCAACCGCTTTCGGGAGGGCTGGGAAGTTGTGAGCGTCACTAGTAGGAGGGCCAGCCTGCGACCTCTTAATAGGTTGCTGATTGGCTCCTCCTTGCGTAAGGGACTGGGGTTTCGGGCGCGGCAGTAAGGCCACAATTGACGCACGCCGGCTCACCGGGGGAGTCGCGCGTGCGCTCACACTCCTTGGTGAAGTGAGAGCCAAGGCATTTAACACACCTTGGCGGGGCTGTGCAGTTCGCCGCCGCGTGCCCATAGAGTTGGCAGCGGTGGCATTGGGCGGGGACTCCGCGGCTTCGTGGGGGCTCAATTTGGATCTTGGACAGACCGCAGACAGTTATGTCTTTGAATCTGAACAGATCCCTAGCTCGGGGGCTGTTGGTCATTGCGACCAAGACAATATAGGTTGTACTAATAGTGTACCTTTATATCAATGATTTTAGTTCCTCAATATATCTATTGATAAATATCTATCCGGTTTAAAGCAAACCATAAATATCTGCATATGTTATTGATCAGTAGTATAAACTGTTTCACCCTAAATTTAAATTATCACAGACATTCACGTAAATTTTTATTAGTACTTATAAGTAACAGTGCTGGGAACATCATTGCGATTTATCGGCAATCCGTACACCCGACACTTCTCTCTCGTTAGGGCTCGTTATTTGTTTGTTGTCGCTGTCCGACGACGTGACGCACAATTGGTGGCCACACAAAGCATTATCCGGTAGGATATGTTATGAGCGGAAAGCGGATAAAGTGCAGGTATCTGCAAGCTAAGTTGAAAGGTCACTTTTCCTACATTTAATTGAAAAAAAAAATTGACTTTGTATATGAATTTTGAAGCTGCAGAAGCTCTGTCGTCATTTTGTTATTTGTTTTACTATCTTCTGTACAACAGTGATTGGTTTTATTCATTTAGAAGCGTTGCTGTAATATAATAACGATGTCTAGATGCGTCAAAAGAACTAATTGTTTGGGATTGCTAAAATGTGTTTTAAAGCGTTCATTACAAAATAAAGCTTTGCGTGTTTTGACGTTGTATCAAACATTAATTATCTGAAACGAAAAGTTGTACAAAAATTACAGTAAATCTTCGTCAGTTCTGCTGGACCTTCAACAGCGGTCTTGTTCTGATGTTTTCTTTTTTCTTTTTCTTTTTTAACACCATCAAAAGATAATGTAAAACCATCATAATAAGTTTACCATAAATTACTGAAAAAATACTTTTCTTTTCCTTTATGAAAAATAATATAATGTTCATATAATTTTTTTCAATACGCCTTAACTTGGACCACACATACACAGTTACGGCTCACAAAGTAACGAGGAGCCAAGAAGATTGGTGAGTGACTGGAATCAGCATGCTATTTGTGCACCGTCTGTTGAAGACAGCTGACGTTTTGTCAGCAGTTCCCCCGTCAGGTGTTGTAATGACCTTAGAGTTCAAAAGTAGAACCTACTTTTGAACTCTTGGAACTTGGAACAAAAGTTTTATAAATCATCATAAAATCCTCCTTTTGTGCTGGTGATGATGAAGATGATGATCCTTATCTCTAATGCAACAGATTAGACATTTATTATCTGCATAAATAATTTCAATTTAGTTAGTAATTACGAAAATCTAATCTTATTACTTTTAATTACAATATAATTTGATGCTCTATTATAAAAATTACATTAAATAAATTTATTTTTGAAATCGATGATTTATAGCTTTCTGCTGTATTATACTGATAAACTTTGCTGTATTATTATTTTTATTGCAAAATTAAAAAAGGTGCTTATGGATCTTTGTATCATAAATTACATTTTCAACTTACAAAAAGCTTTAACATTACGACATAACGTTTTCAAAGCTTTCAATCAGCCCCGTTCACACTTTACGTTTTAAAATGTGATTTTGAATACAAAATCCTTTTTCCTAAGTGCGTGAATCATTTCTTTATCCAGTCCTTTTACGATGCCATATTGCCTTTATAATCTTATTAATGACGTAAGACGGCTGCGCCAGCGCACCCTGCGTGCACCTGCCGAGCTTTCGATCCGGTATTCGAAATTTGAATTAGCCTGTTTTAATTGTAGGTGGTTGTGTAATAGTTACATATCAACTTAAAAATTCTAGTGGATATATAACGAAAATATTGGCTGCTTTTATTAATGGATGTTTTGATAGCTTCAAAATTTAAAACAGATTTTTAAGAAAAAATTACAATGTAGTTCCTTTGATAACTATTTTTGATAAAAAAATATAACACAAGAAATTGGATAACGATAAGATTAAAGTTCAAAGAAAATGATAGCATCCTTCACTTTTCACACCACAGGATCCCCTAAAAGAAAAATACATGTAATAATAACATATTCATTTACTATCTGAAAAAACAGTTTCAGGATATAAACATTGTTGTGATGAAGTATTAAACCGTTAGTTTTTTTTATTACCATTATTATTTTTACCACGCTTTTATATTAGCTTGGGTTGTATGTATGTATGAATGTATGTATGTAATGGAATCTTTGAGCATATTTTTTACCAGTTTCTAGAAGTTTGATTCATTTAAAACTTTGCACACGTATCAAGGGCCGATGACAATGCAATAATTTAATAACAGTTTCCCAGTTTTCCTCTGTAAGAGGGAGTAAAAGAGATACGAGCTAGCGCGCGATCTGTATCAATTACGATTCCTGCATAGCTTTGGACTTACAGTCGATAAAGAAGGAATCAAATCTTATAATCTAAACTAAAAAGTAAAAAATAAATTATAGTTTAAAAAACTAAAAAACCACGCTTTTAAAACAGATTGAACTAAAAAATTAGAAATAAAACTGTAGTAATCAATTAAAAAATTCATACTATTGTACAAAAAGCGCGGGGGGCTTTATTTAGATTGTTGTAAATATTTTATCAATAATTTACTATATCTGTAGATATAATAACAAGCACCTCACGCTTTTTGTACAATAATAAAATATGAATTTTTCAATTGATTACTACTACTGTTTTATTTTTAATTTTTTTGTTCAATCTGTTTTAAAAGCGTGGTTTTTTAGTTTTTTAATTATTTAATCCTGTTTTCATACCCTTTGCTGTCTGCTCTACCTTCTTTTTATTCATATTTCCTTTACTCAAGTTATCTGGAGGATATCGCTCTATATTTAACTTTAAGTTGTGCTTAAAAAGTTGAAATTTAACTTCAACTAATTTATTTAGTGCTGTAGCTAAATTTGGAATCATGTCTGATTTCAGAATTTTGTTACTTACTTGTTTTAAATGCTCCAAGACGGCGAAAACATTTTAGGTAAGGTACTGTACCTAGGTGTTTAATTATCCCCCGTTGTGATTTTGTTTCCTTGCACAATTAAACAAAGATATTATAATTATCATACAGGTAGCTCCAAAATCCTAAGTTACAAGCAAACTACTCATATTAAAAAAGTTTCCATAAATTTTGACAGTTGTTGTTCAACGGAATAATAATTTTTTTCCTCTAAGATTTTTGCGAAAACATTTTTAATTACTTCTACAATAAAAAGTCACTTTGCATATAGTTTTGACCACAAAGTTTTATGTTGACATATCTGATCAGACCGGAAAACATTAAAATTTTATCATTTCTCATGTTTACTATCGATTTTGAGATGCAATCTGGCATAATTATTAAAATAAACAAGATATCAATGAGTTCCTCTTAATAACGCTAGTACGCTTTATGTCTTATCTAGAAGTTTAAATGGATCAATTTGTCGTTTTTTAATAAGTCCATAATGAGCTATTCAGTAAATCAGTTTCACTGTGATTGTGAAATGAAGCTCTATGCACAGAAAACCGTAGCATTAAAGGCATATGTAGATTATTACGGTTTCTTTTTTAAACTTGTTAAATACTAAAGCCAGCGAATAAAGAACAATAAAAAATGTGCCTTACACCGGGATTGCCTGTTTCATACTGATAAAAGTATTTGATGTATTGTACTTGTCTAGCATCAAACTAATATTTAAATTTAATAAATATATACATTCGTGCAGTACTTATAATCTATAGTTAATAAAGAGTTAAGTGAGTACAGAAAAAAATTATTTTCATTTAAATTTAGTGAATTTTAATTTATATTTTGTTTTTTCTTCTTTCTGAAATTTAAAATTTTATTAATTGTAATTATTTACATTTAAAACTTCTTATTTAGCATATTAAGCATACTGTTGAATGATATTACATGGCGTAAGTGTGTGCGTTACCCCTAACGTTTTAATCGCCGAAACACATAAACTTATAAAAATCAAACGACAAAGTTGTGAAAACTACTTGCACTACAGGAAGTCAATTAATGGTTTTTATTGGTCTAACAACTTTCGAACTAATAGATACGTATATCGGACGAACTAGTAGGCTGAGACTAGTTTGTGGCCCAACTTGTCGTGATTGCCGCCAATATAAATTTTTGGACTCATCTGGTGGTAATTAACAAGGTTGACAGTACCGCTTTTAATATTTTATTGAGTCGTGGGTTTTTGAATCATTAGTATTGTAGCATTGAATTCATAACGCCCTATGAAATACTGTTTAGCCTGCACATTAGGGCATACGTTTATTGTAATAAATTATGTAACTCAAATGTAGTCGATTAATATGTGTCTTATAAGAAGGTCACACAGCAAGCAACGGGATGTATTTCCCTGCGTGATAGAATTTTAAATAAGCTAATCTGTAGGAGAACTAATATAACTGATATCAAACGAAGATTTGCAAAGCTGAAGTGGCAGTGGAACGGACACCTACTAAGAAAAATCGATGGCAATTGGGGCGGAAAGGTGGACCGTCAATCTGGCACTTGATGCGGGACTGACCGTTGCGGAGATCCTAACAGGAGGCCTATGTCCAGCAATTGTACGGCTAAGATGATGATGCTGGTGTACGTTCACAGCGTAAGTTATTTTATTCCAATGCAAATAACCGAGCCTGACATTTGGCTATTTTTCTTATTCGCAGCTAACCGCCTAGGTAATTAAGATGCCCTACGTTGCCTTTGCTAAGTCGAGGTATCCACTTAAGAACCGTCTTCCTATTTTTTTTCCAAACATGAAATATCACCTTTTTCACAATTCAGCTTAATCTCTTTTAAGTCATTATACAATAATGTGGACAACATGACTTCATAGTTCAGTTGGTAGCCATAGTCTGGTATAGGAAGGCTCGTAATAACTTTAATATATTTCAGAACCACAGTGTATACAATACAGATATACTGATTTGTTACTCTTTCATTCCCATTCGCATTCATTTTTGAGTTATTCTGTATTGAATGTGATAGTGGTTCGATTGTCGTGAACATGCTTCAAATATTATAATCCAAATGTATAAGTTACAGAGGTAAGAAGAAAGTTTGTTTTATCCTTACCTGTAAATAATAACACGTATGGTTAAAGTGAATATTAAAAAAAGGATTTTTAAATTAAAATAAGACCGGACTTTAATAATTTAATCAAACAAAAATCGGTTCACCTTTAAAATTAAGGCCTGGAAATACATAATTATGGATGCACAATGCACATAGCTCTCCGTTACATACCTATTTTCTATATGTAATCGACCACATTATTTATATTCTTCCATACAGCATACAGACAAAGGTCAAGAAAGTTTTTACAGCTGTATTAACGGCTTAATTTATTGCTTTTACTAAACGTTAATTTTACATAAAGTCGGTGCATATCAAACCGCCATCAGCATCAGTACCATCGCGTGCGCAACCCACCTGCAACACACTTGATCTACAAATAATGACCGACGCTCGTACAATTGTATTAATTGAATAGCACGTGTCAACCATTTTTCATTTTTAGAGATCGGTAAAATGTCATATAAATAAAAAAAAATGTAAAATGGGTACTACTCATTTCATGTGCTGGCACTGCACGACATAAACCTATTTTTTACCTATTATTGCTCGTAATTCTTCGCAGCTCTAGAAATTAATTTTAGCTGGCAGTAGATCGATAGGATTTGACATCGTCAGATTTTAATCAATGGGTATATCTAATTTTTTTTTTAAAGGATTGTAGCTATCATTTATAAATATTTACAATTATATCAATTCTGCAGAAGCTGTTTAAATATTGACATCTACCAGTCTTGTTTTGATCTTCATTAACTCTATAAAACAGACCTCTAAAAAAGCTTAAACCTCAAGACGTCATGTACTATGTCCCTGTAAAATTGACAACTTCATCAAATAATAAATAATACGAGTATGTTGTGCGTAGCATTACAATTGTAATTCCAAGATTGGTCGATAGAGTATCGTCTGCTTAGTTCAGAGGTAACGAAAATTTAAAAAGCCGCTAAAGTCACTTAGCCGCCTTCTTTTATATCAGGGCAGAATTAAACAATGAGTTAGGTTAGATTAGGTTGCAATCTACCCTATGTAATCTACAGTAGATAGTTTAGAATTTTACGGCGACATACATCATTTTGACTAGCAAATGTATTTATTATTGTACAGAATCATTAGAAAAATTACAGATCAACATTTACTTTATTACATCGCAAAGAAATGCGTGCAGATAATACTGTTTTCCGCTTCAGTTAAGAACGCATAATGATGACTCCTATAAAAACTATCACGGAGATGCATCAATTATAATTTGTAAGACTTCCTTGTAACGATAGCATGATTGCCATTTATGTCGTCATCTATTGTATTGCTGTTTTGTCACGGTGATTGTTAACCGATTAAAAAAGTGAATAAACATTTTATAAATTTGAACAATATAGAAACTACTTTTTATAACGAAAAAATTACGGTTTTCGTAGAAAGTTTGTGTAGTTATAGATGTAGTATGCAAACAAAGCCATAGGAAATGCTAGTAATTTAAAAACATAAATCAAACACCTCAAATTAAAAATTTAGTTTTCATTATTCAGAGAAATAAATGATACAAGTATTTATAGTTTCACAACTTTAATGATATTTTTTTATCTTCAACTAGGTCGGTGATATAAATATTAATTCAAACGTATTTATTAGTGACTCTTCTATGCCAAAGCTAATCACTCAACTTGTTTCGTTCCGATATTAGAAAAGCAATCAAATACCTAATTACTATGTAACAAGTACACGTCTTGACGTTATCTCACACTTTCGGCACGATGAATTGAATATTAAAATGTTTTATATAGGGTGATCCTATTTATATTATCATGTGGTCACGACACGTAAAAAGAATCAACCCTTTTTATAGAATTGGAGTCCTAAGAGACCACTAAAGAAGCACTGCCAGAAGAAGATAGGCACCGTTTGCCAATTTGTCAAATTTGTGGCAATTATGGCATAATCCTCCTTATGAAGAGGCCTGTGTCATTGTACCAAGTTACATGATGATCCCATTCAAGTATCATGATAAAATTTTGACAGTAAATATAGAAACATGATCTGATTAAAATACGCTGCATATAACACATTAATTTAAGCAAGGAAATTACGACTATGAATAAAAGAAACTATTGACAAATTCTGGAACAGGGGGCAGTCAAATTCACAGGTTAGTCCGAACACTCAAATTCACAGGTTAGTCCGAATATCTTCTATGACATCGATTCGAATTGAGTATACTTAACACTCACAACACTTACTGATCAATCGCCCGTATTGGATAGTTCCAAATTTTTTCTGTCTCTGTCTTAATCACATGATAAATAGTAACCTATTTTTTTTACAAATTCTGGCATTTTAGGTTCATATGCCTGAACATGAAAAGAAATATCCCAATTTCATCGCTTTTGATTCATATTTACAAACATCCTGTATTTACCGAGCCGCTTGTTAAGTACTCACTTTTTGGATGTGTCATTCTATACTTAGTAGTGCTTTGAATGATTTTTATATCAGAATATACACATTAATATCATCTTTGAACACTGATAAGTAAGACTCAGAATTGAATGTCGCCTTGGGCCCTTATCATCGCCCACGTATCAATCTGTAGTTTTTTTTATTCCTACTTTGTAATCGCTTAGCCCGGTATTGATTTATTAGAGCGAGTTTGATGACTGATTCGTTATTAGTAAGTTATTTACGAACAAGAAAGGTTTTTTTAACCGAGGAAAAAAGGAGGTTTTAAATTTAACCCGTGTATGTATAATATTTATGGTATAACTATGCATAAAAAAATAATAAGTTAAACAATGTTGATATATTATTTTGTTGTTTTATAGCTGAAAGTTGGTGGCCCAATTTCTAATTGGTATTAAAAAAAACATCCTGCAGGGTAATAAAAGTGGAACATATAGCCTCCAAAAAGTAAAAAAATATATATTTATCTCCAAAAATTTTGTTAATGAAACAAACCAACTACGACTATCAATAAAATTTTAATCGGTGCCAAACAAGAAGTTAAAGTTAAGTCAGTTAAATTTTTGTATTAAAACGTTTTATTACATCATTAATTACAAATGAGTCGTGTAACATCTTCAAAACTTTGCCCTTAAATGTCAACCCAAATAAATGCAAATTTACTTTTTTAAATAGAATTTATGCTAAAAAATATGCAGTATCTACACGAAAAGTTTACAAACTTTGTTAACAATGTAAAATAAAATTCAAAGAATAAAAAAGCGACTGTCTTGAGTTATCTTAAGTTTTAATTCTGTCAAACAAATTATACACCCAACTGTACAATAGTTAAAACAAATTGTGCAAGTTTAACAAAAGAACTGTACTGCCTATGTTGTATTTAAGTGCAACCGCATCATCCCAGAGAAACGGAGAGCAAAATAAGTCGCATGAGCCGAACGGAGGCAGATTGCATCGGCACAACACTATCAATCATTCTTTATCGTCCTTTTGCCCGCACTGATTAAATTATTCCGGAGAGGTGACTTAATGAAATAGCCAATGTAAGGAGGAGCACACACCTACCTGCAGTGTTGTGGGAAAGGAATATTTATCTATGAAGATTTTCTTCTTGAATTTGAATAAAATTGAACCAACCGACACAAAGTCAATTGAAACAACTAAAAATAAATTGAGGAACCGATAAATTGCGTATCTTTAAAGTATTATTATACTATTATTTTCTGGCCAGCTTTATGATGAATGTTTTAACACTGGCATAAAATTTAGATGATTTCTATATTCATTTATCTAAACAATTTCGTGTCATTTAAAAACTAAGAATCACGGATGTTTTCATTTTGTCATCAATTAATTTTTGAGTATTACGAGTATGTTAGATTTTTTTAACTATTTTCTCTGATTTATTTCTGCAATTTGATCTGTTATGTACCTGTCGAACTGTGAAACTGAAAATCACGCAGAATTAAAATAACAACTTCTGGACCAAATTTCTTATAAAACATTTTCAAACGAAAACTTTATTTTAGTTGAATGGTTCTACAATGGTTCATTATTAATCAGTTACAATTTTTTGTCGCCCTTCAGTGTACAAGCTACTTAACGGCATCGATATTCCTGTAATCATAACAGAGAACTATCGTGATATACGAGGAACCAATTAATAAACTTCTTGTCTTAGCACCGACACTACGATATTGATGAACGTGACTATAGATAATTGGCCGTGCCTTTAATTAGGCACAATATCGATTGAGCAGATAATGCAGTGACATTTTGTATATGTCACCGTAAAATTGTAAACTTCGTCAGTTCATAATTAAACGTCGATGGATTACAATCTTACCTAATCTAACCCACCGTTAGTTTAAAATCTCACGCGTTGTTTTGTAAACTGACAAATCTCACAATTTTACGGTGACATATACATCTCACGGGTACATAACAAGCTCCTACTTTATGTAAAACTATCTAGACAAGCAACAACATCGGAAAAATAAAATGTGTTTGTCTAATTTCTTCAATAAAAATTTCGACGTATTTATTCAAGGCTTAACGCTAAAATCATCAATTATTTCCGTTATTACCGCCAACATCTAAGAGTAACATTTTTACATAAACTTTGTTGTCGATTATGATGAAACAGTGATATAAATGGTTTTCTTACTGATTCTGCAATTCAAGCATTTGTGTGAATAAAAAAAAAACAATTCCTCGAACTAAAATTTAAACTCTCTTTGGTGAGACCTTAACTTACAACTAGCAGTCGCCTGTTAAGCAAAAGGTTTTAGGTTCAAGTCCCATCTAGGACGGTTAAAATTTTTATTCAAGGAATTCTATTATCAATTTATACCAGCACTTTAATTGCTAAAAACAGTTTCATGTGAACCACAAAGTTTTTGTGCCGATATTAGCCCCTTTACAAAAGTTTTCTTAACATGGACAAATTCACTCATTCTAAAATCTACCACATTCCAAAGCACTAGACTTGTAAGTCACGCAAATCCTGACTGCCGAGAAAACACTAACGAGGCAATACCGAGCGTAATAGCTCGGTCGATCAATTTATTTAGTTAAATTAAGCAAGGCGCATCACATTTGCATTTGATTTCCATAACGCAGCCCGGCCGTATCTGCTTGCCATACGTCACTCGAGACGGTACGTTCGGTGATCGAGCGTGTGATTATGATAGCGAGTTTGTCTCGATTTAGACGGTCTTTTCAATGATAGATAAGGCAAAATCGCTGCACGCTTGTTAGCATTCGTTTTTTTTTAACATATACCTAATAAATATAAAAAAGAAAAGATCGACAAAAATAGAAAAGTATTTAACAATTTTTTTTCATGTTACATGAATTTTAATTATTTTTCGTTTGTTGTTCTTTCCTCTATATCTAGGCTTTCACTTATATCTAAGCGATATACGCTATCTTTTTACCTTAAATTTCCTTTTTTGATATCCTAAACTTTATAATGACCATGATTAAAATTAGTTATGTTATGTTTAGATAGACCTTAATGCATATTCAATTAATCAACTTTACTTACTTTGTCAAATGTGTTACAATACCAGACAGTCAGTGTAGACCAGTAAATTCAAATCAAGCAGACTTGTAGAAACATTTGAAATGTAGGTTTTTTTAGCTTAATATGAAAAAAGTTTAAAACAAAGTGCAATTATAGCAATAAAGAACCCAGTCCGAGTGGGCAGAATCTAGTTTTATGTAACGCATAATCAATTTTATCTAAAAAATTAACACTACCACTGGTTAAATCGAGCGTGTTCATATCTTAATGCCTTTCCAGCTTAGCAAACAAATAAATCTTTAATTAACAGCAAGCGAATAAATATGCAATTTACATTTATATCTCGACAGAGATACATAGATGTTCACACCGCTCTGATCCAAAGAAATAATTATTCGTATCGGTTTATTATCGTCATTTTGGAAAAAAAACCCTTCATTATCAGTGTACGTGAGACCAGTTTTTGTCTCACTCGTGATTTATCCAACGGAAATTGTCAGACAACTAATGGCTCTTTGTTTATTGATTTATATATTGCAATATTCGGTAGCGGGAAAGGTCGAAATAATATCGGGAGTCGTTTTTTGCCCCTGATTATGCTACCGCTTCCATATTGGACTTGTGTTTTTTACTCATGCAAATATAAATTTAATTTAGACACGTTATATTGGAATTAGACGTTTGGTGGGTGTGAAAGGTAGGCAGGATAGTGAAAATTAAATGGGAGGAACTTATTTTTTGTTTGCCTTTTTATGTTAGCTCAGTTAACAGGTTATTTGGAAGATGCTTAAAAACAGGATATTAGTGTAACCATTTCCATATTAATTATAGGATTGGGTTTTTATTCAAAATTAACTTTATTAGTTATTAAAAACTGACAACTTTTTAATTCGTTATCATTTTTAATGCAGTGGCAGAAGGAATATAATGATAGATAAATGAGTAAAATTACATTACAACCAACAAACTGGATACTAAATTACCATCGTTTCACCGCTACCTCTAACATCAAATCTTAGAGAACGTTTAACCACAAACTAAATTGTCTTACTGTTTGTCCAAAAAGTAGAATGAGCAATGATAATTTGGACCAAACCCTGAGAAGCCACAGGGAAATGACGATATGGTATATTCAATTTGTTCAGCGTTCACCGTCGGTTTACGGGCCATCAGCAACTTTTTATTGTCTCAGAATCTACTGTGGGGACTCAATGCTAATGTGTCCCACGACATTATTTTTTCATTCGGAAGTCGTTTCGGTTAATGTTTTGAACGATATATACGATGCATGCTATCAAAACTTCATTTACAATGTTAGGGACATGGGACAAGTTTTTTCAACATTAAGTTAAGCGGCTATCTTTATAGCTTCGGTTATCCAAAACAAATTAATCAAATCTAAAACCAGTTTTATAAGAGTTTCAGTTTATTTTGATAAAAGAAAAAATCCTTTGCAACATAAATTTACATCACCATTGAGAAAACTGCGGATGTTAGTTATGGTGCTTCCATTTTTTTTTATATTGGTTTAAACGCGCTCGTAAGTGGTCATCACTTAAAATTTTCTCAATCTATGCCAAATGAATTGCTTCCCCGTTTAAATTTCTAACCCAGTTTCATCCATGGTTTCTTGCAATGTTCTGTGGTTTCTTGGATAAAACTATGCTCTGTTTTTTTCCTCCAAATTTCTCCTGAATCAGTTTAAAGAGTAAACCGAGAAGAGCCAACAGGCAGACGACAGACAAACGTTAGTATGGATTATTTTTCTATTAGTACTCAACTCTAAATATTACCAAAATAACATCCAGATAATAAATAAAATATCAAGTAGCAGCGTAGCCTGCGATCGCATTCCATTTTTTTCCATCAGTTACACTAATGCGTTGAATGTTTTAACGTCGTACACGGTTGTCTGGTCATTTATAACCGCACTGTATGTCACATAATGATGCAGTGGACGCATATTACTTGTGTTTTTAATCAAAAGTTGATAAAAATAGCTACGTGTTATTAAAACTTCGTCATAACATCGATTTGTGTAGAAAATGAAAAACATATAGGTGTTAACGAAAATAATACTTTACCGACATAACTTATGAGCAAAGGACATTTATACTATTTTGAATTATTGGTAAATAGTATATTGGGTTGATATTGGTGTGCAATGTTTGGCAAAATTTTATTTATTCAAATCTAATTGCAATCTTACATACGAGTACCTCTTTACCTTTATAATACCTAATTTTTGCAACTATTTTTATGTCCTGAAATTTTGTTCTGTTCTTAAAGTAACCATTTAATTAATTGTTTTTTTGGAAAATAAAAAAATCGCAGGTCCGATTATCGACATGTTTAACTATTGATGAACCAACAACACTACTGGTTACACACAAAGAAAGCCTCACACATTCACAACCACGTTCCATTATAAATTCATTTGCGCTCACGCGTGATGTGCGATGTCATGACTTTGATTATTGAAGATGATGATTATTATTAGCCGTTTTATTGTCTCCCAAGATTGATTCTGTGTTCTTTTTCTGGTCATTATCATCCTGGGGTTTATGGCGACTGGTTTTGTGTGAACTGGTTTATTGCTTGTGCCTTGGAACTTGGTAAATTATAATCTTCAGTTAAAATGCAATGTTTTACAAACAAGTTACGAGTGTCTAATATATTAGTAGACAGTAGGTATACTATCTATATCTATGATGGATATTAATCAAATTTACCTTGTCATTGTCCAGAAATCAAAAACAGCATCTCCGTCACTGACTTAGAGAATTTTATTTAGCACAAAAATAAAGTAAAGTTGATGCTTCTTTTATCATAATTGTAAGTTCCTGGAGTTAAAAAGTAAACTTTTCCCCACCAAACATTTTAATCCTATAGCATTCCGATTTTCCATTTTATTTTTGACAAAGGTAGTTGGTAATAGACCGTAGGCACCCGTCTTGTTTTAGCTGAATTCTTTTAGACTCCTTTTACGACACTTATAGGACACGTAAAGGTGGCATGGGACCACAACTCGGCATTTTAATATCACCTAAAAAGTTAAGAATTAGGTAGTTGCTACGGGATTATTTTCAGCCACTTTGCTTTTTTTATGAGTAACCGATATTTCGGCACTATTTCAGGGGCTATCTATCACAGAAAAAAATATGTTACTGCGGGCTTGTGGTTCTTCATCATCATCATACCAGCCGAACGACGCCCACTGCTGGGCATAGGCCTCCCCCAATCTTGTGGTTCTTACGAGATCTCGTGAGAGATAAAACGATCTACACTTTGACGCATTAAATTTAATTTTAAGCCATATTTGCTTTGTAATATTTATTTTCTTTGTCATCAGGAAAAACCGCACAAATGCAGCCTATGCTCCAAGTCGTTCCCAACTCCTGGGGATCTCAAGTCCCACATGTACGTGCACAGCGGCTCTTGGCCTTACAAGTGCCATATTTGCTCCCGAGGGTTCTCTAAGCATACAAACCTAAAGAACCACCTCTTCCTTCATACCGGTAAGATTACGTCCACTGATAGTAGAATACTAAGTATAACCACAGATAATATAATACTAGTTTGATCAATTACCATTTGAACCATGTACCATTGAATCTTCTGATTATTGCCTTTTTAAAATATACTAATGTCAAAAGATTCCAGGAAACAAGTAGGTAGTATCGGACAGCGTAGGATCGATTCTCGTGAAGATTCTTAAGGAAAACCTATACTCGGGAGTGTCATTTACTTTAGAGATAATGATGAAGTCAGCAAAAATATATTGAACAAAATATGAAGAACATACTGTAGTACTTTGAAATAATAGGACAATTAAGAAGTTTTTGTTTTAGTTTTTTATAAATATCAATATGAAGAAATCCAAATGGTTCTTCAGTTCACGTGAAAGCCTATTTGGTTTGTTCAAAGATTAGTTAAATTTCTCGTGGCTATTTACATAAGTACTTTTTTTTTCTTGTTCTTATAGTTCTTTTTTGTTTGTTGCAGCTAAACATCAAAGAAACACCGCAAGAGAAGCTACTTGAATATTCCAAGCCTATGAAGTTATCATAATAGATAAATTGAATCTGTTCACTTAATCGAAACGATAAAATACATATCTTCTATAGCTATACAAAATACAATGTGTGATACTAGCTTATAACTAGACAATAAGTATTAATTTATTTTTAAATGTAATATAGGTAGTTGATTTTAAGATTTACGTTCAGAGAAATCAAACAAGTTATTTAGCTATAGGTCTTTTTCAGTACAATTTTGCATTTCTGAGCATAATATAAAGATTAGTTTTAAGATAACAAAAGTGTTTTTGGGAAAAGATGATGTGATTTTATAAAATAAAATTAATGTAACATCATTTGATTAGAAATGGCAAATATCGCACGATTCATTATCTGCATACGAGTATCTTATATTATTTATACGTATTGTATAACAGATATATAAAAAACTATAAATTTATTTAAAAAATGATCTGACATTAGGCTAAGACTGGCGTATGTAAACTATTGAGTAGTGAAGTATTGTAGCTGTCTCTGAAAGAAGACTATTTAGGAGTAAATAAATGTTTTGCTTGTTTTTTGGTCATGACGAATGCAATAAACACAAAACACAGGAGATTCAAATAGTAAAGTAGACACAAGGCAAATTCATTTGGTTCATCATTTTGGTGTTTTCCTAAAGTGTTCCTACTTTATCGCTTAAATTTGGCCAATATTTGTTTAAATATTATGTATAGTAAAAACACTGAAATAATATGTAAAATGTAAGTAACCACAAAGATTTTATTAGTCTACTGTTAAACTTTTACATAACAACATTGCAAAAATTTCACTTTAGAAGTTTATTGAAATGCGTTTTAATTAAATATTCATGTAGGTATAACAACATATTACTGTACGACATTTACAATGTTATAATAAACTTTAGAAATTCTAGAAACCTGACATTCCATTTTAAATTGACACACGTATTTATTTTTATTTAGGTACTGTAAATACATTAAAATTGTAAATATTTGCGTAATTACATAGTTATTATGTAAAATATTTTATATATACCTACACTATGTACGTATATTGTGATTTATATACCGTCCAAAATGACTGTAAATATTTTTTTCTTACTTGCAGCAAATCTATAATTTATGGAAACTATTTATGTTTTTGGATAAGTTATTCGAATAAATACATTTTTGATTACAAAAAAATATTTGTTTTTGTGAACCTATCGTTATTAAACTATTCTGGTTAACATAATGGTGTTGTCAAACATAAAGATTTAATTTGTGGTATGATAATCTAAAAAACGTGAGAAATCGAAAAAAAAAGGATTTGATAAACATATTCAAAGATAAAATATTAATAAACTAAATACAAAGTTCCATATAATTTTTTTTCTTCAAAATGTCTATGTTTGAATATAATTAGCTAACGTTTCATGCCTACCACAACAAATTTTTCCTCACGTAAATGTTTTAAGGGTGGATGCTACTGAATTGAAATAACACCAAAATGTTTAATGGGTGCTCATTTGGTGAATACGTTTTTTTATTTGATCTTTCCTTAAGTAGCTTTAAATTTTTGCATTAACAAAATGGCTCATAGGTATTTGCAAAATTTATAAGTTTTTAATAAATTATTTCT
The DNA here is from genome assembly GCA_949315895.1 of Anania crocealis. Classification (NCBI taxonomy): domain Eukaryota; kingdom Metazoa; phylum Arthropoda; class Insecta; order Lepidoptera; family Crambidae; genus Anania; species Anania crocealis. Next base: position 10,563,052 of record OX438856.1, read on the forward strand.
GTAGCTTTAACTTTGTCGCCGTAAATAGCTTGATTATTGAGGAATATGATTATCAAATCCTTCTTTTTGCATTTTCTCACATTTGTTAGATTATCACACAACAAATTAAATCTTTACACTTCAAAAAATCTTATATACCAAGTTAACAAAACTGAAACATCACGTTCAAGTTTATAAATACAGAAAAAATTCAAATAAGTTTTTATAAATTATTTCTGTAGCCTTTGTCACCATAAATTACTTTGCCAAAATAGGTATATTTACATCGACCAATGGCACCCATCGCGGCATCGGTTTAATTTATGCGGTGCACATAAGCCTACCATCAGCCTTAGCAGTCCACTGCTGGACATATACCTATCCTAATAGCCGCTATTCGACGAAAAGTTAAAGGCATAAATTGCATGGCTTGTTGCCTTTGTTGCAAAAATTCTTTCAAAATTCGTCAAAACACCTACCTGATTGTTGACGAGTCTCGGACTTTGACGTTTAAAAGCCGCTTATTGTCATAATATGCTCTATCGATAGTATGACAATAGCCAGAATAAGTAAAACTATCGACGGCTTCGATAGCGCTTTCTTGTGGAATTGCTTTTGATGGCTAAAAATAGTGTAATTATTCCGATTTTTTTTATGTTTCTGCTGAGCTTAAAATCGATACTAGGTATGTACACAATTTCTGTTCATTCGAGTTTAGTAACTTGAAATACCTATAATAGTAGCTGACTATCCTGTGAATTGACAGATGTGCTATAAATAAAAGTTAAAAAAATAAAATAACGGTCTATAATCATCCCACTGTAGGGAATCATTAAATCTAAGTTATCGCAGCAATCACCATGCTTACCAGATGTAGGTTGCTGATCACAAGCCCGAGCAATGTTGGTAAATTTAAAAATATTGTTGCCCGACCTAGGGATCGTACTCAGTAACTTCTATCGAAGTGTAAGAGTTACGGAATTTGCTCCAGTTTTTTCCAGAATACCTTCTGGACTAAACTTCTTAACTATGTAAACCATCGATCATTTTTTCCTCTTATCGAATCAACTAACAATAAGTACTACGTATCAATTACATTTTTCCAGGTCATCGGTATAGTCACTAATCTAGATTAAAGTACTTAGAACTATCAATAGTGCGCATTCAGCCTTAATCACGCAAATAATAATATATTATTCGAGTCAGTATTTTTTTTAAATATTAGGGGTTAAAGTATGAAATTGCCGTTTTGTATGGACGAAATCGAGAGAAGTCATTTTTCCATACTAACAATTTTTTAGTTTTTTAAAAAACGCCTGAACCGTTTTCGATGCAATTAAAGGTGAAAGTTAGATGGTTATAAAGCTACGCATTATAGTATTTAAATTTCTGAAAATCAAAGTATATAATACAAATATACTGAATTGAAGCAAGAAGGTCAGCGGACACATTGTAAGGGGTCTTTTCAACGACTTCCTTTGAAGTAATAGGCACTAGCATTGCATTTTTTTTAGTCAAAAGTTACTTTATTTAGTTTTTGATACAATACAAAAAGAATTACGCAATAATACGACTATACTTAAGAGCTATAAACAAAATAAAAAGTGGGAAAATAATCGGCAATTTAATACTTTAACCACTATTAAATACTTACAAAATCCAAACAAGTTTTTTTACGATAAATGCTTAAATAATAAACCTTTTTTAAAGGTTTTAAAGATTTCTATTATTCTAAATGGATAGATAATATTCAATGCCTGAGTTGGAATTCAAATCCTACAATCACTACGCCTGCTTTTCCAACAGAAGTAGTATTTTTCAAACGGTTAAATTTTTAACATAATCCTACTTTACTTCACTATCACAACCCATTGTCACGGGTACCAAATCCACAAACAGTATGGCGAAATATTTATTACCCTTTTAAATATACTCACTACGTAGGCGTCTCCAACACGCAATCCTCGTACCGATTTGCATAAAACAACTTCACTTGGAAGTATTAACTCTTAATTGTGCCTGCCGTGGAGCATGCCCCGGTCCTGTGGGATGTAACATGCTCCCGGGTCCAGATAAAAGCAATTCTAACATTTCATTCCCCGTGGAAGTGAGGCGGTATTTATAGGGTTTCGCCGCTCGTTACTCGATTTGTAATTTCCAACTGATTCTCTCGAACGATTTTTAATTGAATCGCTAGTGAGTTTGATCTGTCCTTAATCGACACTCTTGGGGACTCATAAAACTGGAAGAGTACTTCAACCTATACTTACATAAAAGCGAATGGTCACACACTCATTACGATATACCAAAGACTACTTGACGTAGGTACATAGATGAAATTTTGCCTGCGAGGTTGTTTATGGTTAGTAGACATCCGCTATTAGAACGTATTTTATGAGTAGAAGACATTAGCTAAAAAATAATTTTGAGGCAGGGCTGAAAAATGGCTCAGATAACGATTGCAAATATTTAAAGTATTACTAAAGATCAAGATATATTTTAACCGGGAATACAATATTTATTATAATTATTTATTATTTATTTATTGAAGAACAATATTTACAGACAGGTTTTCCAGATTTAAACTTCCATGGTCACTATTACTAGAGTTGATTGATACGGGGTTTATACCATGTACCTTAGTTTTTATGAGTTCCCGATATTTCGGCACTGTTGCAAGCGCCATGATCACGGGACTACCCACCTGCATAGACATCAGTTCTCCCGTGATCATGGCGCTTGCAACAGTGCCGAAATATCGGGAACTCATAAAAACTAAGGTACATGGTATAAACCCCGTATCAATCAACTCTAGGTTTTACAGACATATAGACCCACAAAGCCGACTAGCCGGCTTGACTGGTTCTTTGTACATCATGGAATTAAATTAAAAATAAAAGGATAATAATTTTCATTTTTTTTAATACTCAATAATCTACATTTTAAGTAAATAATCTAAATAAATATAGTCGAGAACACGGTATAACTGAGTGTTCGATGTAGCCGAAAGTGTGATTTCATTCACGTGGAAGAAGTAGCGGGTGCAGCGCTGGAAATGCCATATCTGCAACTGCCTAAATTAGAGAAATTCTTAGCTAAAAGAGTACCGTCTGAAAAAGGCGGGAAACATTAAAAAGGCGAAAACCATGTCCGATGCCTATTTCGTACCCGCACAAGTTTGTATTGGAAACATTTGAAGTTATTGACCAAAACGTACCTAGAAAAGATAGCCCATCTAGGTAAGCCAAATTTCGGGCAAGAGACAATGTTTTTCGTTCCAGAAGCAACGAAAAATATTCGAGTCAAAATTAACTCTGTAGCGCTAGACGAAAGTTTTTGAGCATAAATTGTGTTGATGGTGATGACATAAGAACTTGAAATGCTCAAGGTTATACAGAGGGCAATGGAAAGAGAGCAAGGCTTGGTATTCTCTGTGTGATAGAAACAGAATGACTAGAAAATCCGTAGGAGAACTTCGATAACCGACATCCCTCAAAGAATTGCTGAGCTAAAGTGGCATTGGGAGGGATAAATACAAAGAATCCATGTTCGATTGAGCGGAAAAGTTCTGGAATGGCGACCGCTCACTATATGATGGTCTGTGGGTAGGCTCCAGGCACCAGGTGGACCCACGATCTGGTGAAGGTCGCAGAAAGCCTCTGGATGCGGGTAATACAGGACTTATTATCGTGACGGTATTTAGAGGGACGTCTATGCACAGCAGTGGGCATCATTTTGCTGATGCTGATAAAAGTTTAAATGAGCATAATGAATACATCATTTCAATAACACCGTTTATTATACAATAAGTATTAATCTTCATACCTACCTAAAATACTAAAGCATTATCTTCATCTTTTATACATAAAATACTAAATGTATTATACAGGATGAAATTTTAACCACTTTCCAAAATTTTTGTAGGCGTTCAGTATCGTATATAGAGCCCATTTATGAAGTAAAAGATGTAAATCAAGGTTTAACCCAAAAATATTTTTAGCAATATAGTTTTAAATTTTTACAGTTTTACGCTTGTTTAGGTATAAATGAAAAATCTAAAACTTATGATTAGTATAGTAATGAATGAATATGATGTGCATTGTGCAAAAAAGGGTTGCTAGGCTGCCGTATCAAAAATTTTAGATTTTTGGCGAACATTTTCTAAGTGCTTTATCTTGACATTTTTGTACTGGGCTTTACCAAAAGAAAAAATACGTCATTTGTATTTTGTCTCGTAGATTGATATATAAGAATTTGGAAAGTGGTTAAAATTTCAGCCTGTATATAAAATATAAGTAATATATTTTTACTAAGCTCCTGTTACTATACACGGTGCATTTTCAACCACCTGTAAAACGAAGCCCACGTTTTGTAACCATTATGTATAACATCTTGGCAGTGTTATTTTAATTTTTTTACCAAAAAATTTTTTTCATTAAAATTTTAAATATATCTTCAGCTATTTATTTTGAAACACGCTGTGACGCGCACAGATGTAGCTGTCTAAGGTCCATTTTACCGAGACCCCGCTGCAGCAAAATAATACGTCTGTGTGTGTCATAGCATGTTACAAAATGAAAAGTCTGAATCAAATATAAATGATTTTAAAAAAACTTTTTTACCTCAAAAAATAAATAAAACTGCCATGATGTTATACATAATGGTCCAATAACGTGGGCTTCGTTTTCCAGGTGGTTCAAAAAGCAGGGTGTATAAAAGTTCTCCTAATTTATGATTAATATGCTCAATCACAACTAAAAAAAAGCCTAACCTTATTCAGCTTAAAAGTACGAGTACACGAGTAACATTCCCATATTGTCTAATGGATTTATTTAAAACGAATCCTATTGAACAAGTGATGGCATTAATTAATTGTATAAAGAACTTAACTCAATCACTTGTTATCCGATATATTCGACGACCATTTGGATCAGCGGTAGTAAACGCTGCTTCTGAGCCATGGGTCGCGGGTTCGATCCCCGTACAGTACAAATATTTGTGTGCATGAACATGTCTGTTTGTACTGGTCTGGGTGTTTTCTATATATTATAAGTATATATTTACAAAAAAAAAAGTATATAAGTAAGTTTATCGGTTGTCTAGTACCCCATACGACAGGGGAATATTTATTTATTAAATATTTATATTTAATATTTCCGCGGCAAATTGTTGCTTGCATAAATAATAACAGCTGAAATACTTAGCTATGCGAATACTTTCCACGAAAATTTATTTTCCCTCGTTTTATAAGTAACAGAAATTATAGGTAGACAAAGATCCTAACAAAAATAAGTCATCGAAATGACCGCGTCTACGTAACGTATAACGGGTGGCATACGAGTACCAGTATAGTGGAAATACAATACATAAAATGGAATACTACTAAGTTGCAAGAGCCTCTTTTTTTGATGAGCGCTTATATTGCGGGGATGTTTTAGTCAATAGTTGTATCTATTTTTTTCTCACATTTAGTTTTTGATGTTAGATTTATCTAAAGTATTAAATAATAAAAAGAAGAATAATTTTTAAAAACATTGTCATTTCACAAAATATTAATATTGGGGTTTATACCCTTAGAATAATAACACCTAGAAACCGAATGTAAACACGAAAAACGCGCAACTAAAACTTAGCCAAATCTGGCTTACTTTGTTCCGCAGTTTAACACAGCTCGCGAAAAATAATTTAAAATGACTGTTTACACTATGAAGAAGTGTTCTAGCATATCAGAGAAACAAAAAGAAAGTGATAAAGTTTCATTTCACAAGTAAGTACTTACATTTTATACATTTTTGTACGTACATCGAATTAAAAACAAATGATTTGAAACACAAAACCTATCAACATCAGTGTGTTGCTAGTTGTGGGAAAAAAAGTTTAGTTGGTTTTTAATATTGAGAAAAATATTGAATTGAATTTGCCATAACAGCTATTTAATACTGTTAAGACCATAGATACAAGTAGATCGACTGACAGCCCAAAAATGCGTGACCAGTTTTGACATGTCAATGTGTGTGTTAAAGACTTACCTTTAACATTTTTAGACTATCGATAAGAATTGCAGTTCGTCGTTTGGAAAATAATGTTTACTGTCACACTGTTTTTATCTCGAGATTATGCACCTACTTTGCGGCATACCTCACCGCCCTCACTTCTTACGACTATAATAGTGGGCAGGTAAATGTGCCCGGTGAGTATATTTTTTACATAATTATGATTAAAAAATAAATAGTTTAAATTTATAAAAAAAATTACAGCCATTGTTAATTAGTTTTATTTATTTATTTCTTCAAAAGATTTCCCGGTGTCATCTGCTGTGCCGTTTGAGCTCATCAATAAAAGTAAGTGAAAAAGAACAAGTTAACAAAATCTGAAAAAACTTTTACATTTTGATGAATCAATCCCTGATTATATACCTTTAACAAGATTATCTTAGTTATGTGATTTCTTACAGTTTGCTTCTTCAAATTGTTAAGTTGACATTCATTTGAGACGCTAAACGTTAAATAACATCAAATTTCTCCGGAAACATTCAAGATAAACGTCGACAATAGTATCGATAAATTTGAGTCAAGCTCTAGCGTACATGTAAAATATTTCGATGAATTAATTATCCACCAAAATAATGTAAATAATCAATACATAGAACTTTATCTATACAAAATATTAGATGGAACAAACGGATTGAAATAATTTCACATTCACAACATACCAACAAGATCAAATTCAACAAAAATAACGCGTTTTTATGATGACGACTTTCTACGTATTTACCTGTGAAATGAGCAATTTTCTAAATTATTTTTGTGGTTGACTCCACAGGCACTCACAGAACATGTGACCATTGTTAAATAAAATTTTATTTACTTTAGATAATCTACGATGTACTAGATAATTCCATAAAATGTTGAAGCTTATATCGCATATGCCACTGGATGTCACTCTGTCAATTAAGACTGATCACAAAACGAAAAGATTAGTTGTCTTTTTCTATCTTGGTAGATTTCCATAAGAGGTTTTCTTCTATCTCGCAGGCTTTGTCTGTCTATTATATTGTACGTTTATGGTTTAGACTAAATGTTGGTGTTATTAATTCTATGAAAATAATTTCTTAATGTGAATTTATACATCATACAGGCATTTAAATTTAAACACATTGAACGGTGGCATTCATAATTAGATTAATAAATATGTAATATACTTATGAATGTAATCATATTTTCTTATGTATTTAAATATCATACCAAACACGTGGCAAATCGTCGTATTACAAAACAACTCCTTTTCCCATTTTTGTGGGTAAACGCCCGATGATGGTGACACTGAAGCCATATTTGTGTGCGTTAGAAGAGCGTAGATTTATTCAGCTTACGCACACAAGGATAATTAAATGGCACGCGTTTACGCTTACGTTTTGGTTCAGACGCGGCTTCTAGGTGTTATTATTCTAAGTTTATACTATGTTATACTTTGGTTTTGACGAAATGATAAGAACCATTTGCAATAGTGGCAAAATATCGAAAACTCAAAAAAACCAAGGGAGTTCTGCCTTAATTATAGCCAACATTGCCGAAATATTAGAATATCGTGAAATTGCCAATTTAATGGCATACCTTGAACTAATAAGTAACTGACCATGAATGTTTAAATAAGTATATTGTCATTTTAATTTATAAAATTGCTGCATAAATCTAAAAAAAAAAACTAGCAACACCATGTAGATCTAAACATCGAACAAGTCAATCATCGCTGTAATAAATCTTTACACGGAAACAATTATAACATTACCGTCATTGGTGGTCCATTTCGGACCACCGAAACGTTTGTTATTTAGTTAATGATATTCTAACCGATCACGACGGTTACCGAGAAACTATTAATAGGACCACATGATTGCACCTATTGGCTGCAGCGTGGGTGTCATCCATTTCAAATTATGCTCTCTATAACCTATTTTAAGTTAATTGCAATTGAAGCGTAGGCTTTTGTTTTCGGATCAGACGTTTGAATTTTGGCAGTCGTATAAAATGTAGGCTTCATTTTACGTATGAATTTATCAAAGACTTTTAGGTGGCGTTGGGCGTTGTTTAAATTTCTATCATGTATTACATACATACATGATAAAAGCAAAAAAATACCGGTGAAACATTAATTAAAACACTGCATTCTTTGGTCATGCTTTCAGTCAATACTTAATTTTTATATTCGTTTAGTAATTTTTGTATATTCTATCAATTAATTTGTATGTTTGTCAAATGGTACTGGCACATAAAAAATGCAGGGCTCATTGGTTGCCAGTGAGGGTCGTAAGTGGCGACTAAAGGAGTATAGGCAAAAAAAGACGGGTAGCAGCGCGGTTCCTTCTGTATTGCCCGAGCTGCTATCGCCAACCTGCATGCTAAGTTTGACTATTGTGGCAAAATTATTTTGGAGACGCCCGAGTCTGATATAGACTGGTATTAATGAGATTTTCTTTAAACTTAATTCAAGCGTTTAGCCCTATGCTTTGTTTTAAGCGTAACTACAATAAAGAGTATCGATCCATCTAAATCGTGCATTGCTTTCTCTATTATTTTCAGTTAATCGATACTTACCGATCAAAATGTTTTTGGTGTGCTCATTTCACTTTTTAGGACGATATCAACAGAAGAATTGCATTCACGTTTCAAACGGTGATTAAAAAAAGTTCTATTAAACCAACAATTTAGATCGGCGCGGGCGCACAATGCCATAGATCGCGCTGCAGGAGCGAACGCGTCTAACACAACTTGCCCAACATAAATTTTAATGGCTGGGTTTAAATTTGCTACTTTAGAGGGACCATTTTACGCTGGTCAACCAAACCTATCAACCCATCTACGAGACAAAAAATGTAATAAAGCTAAAGCAAAATAGACAAGTTGTTTGGATCAATATGGAGTTTTGTTCAGAGCAAAATGCTTTGTCATAGGGCGTAATCGAAGCGAGACGGTGGCTTTGTACAGCGCCCGTCATCGGGTTTTTGTTATGTTATCTGATGAGTAGTGCTCCCATTTCGCCGACAAAAACCGATCGGTTGCACGTCCAAAAGGTACAATCATACACAACCGTTCTGTTTACAAAGTGCTATCTTAGGAACGATACTATACTTACTGAATTTATATGGATCTTCCAAAGGAAAGTATCTTGAAATAAGTTTTATAGCTACAAGAGAGCCGGTTATTTAAAACAAAATATCTCGTAACTGAAATAGAACTATGAGAAAGGACAGAGATAGGACGCTTGTAAAGTTTGTCTAAAATAAGTTTTCTCTTCTCTTTTTCAACCAATTCAATTTAAAAAAGCGGCGTCAATCATCTAAATCCTATTTTGTGGCTCTTTGCCTCAATATGAAACTTAATATGAAACTTAATAAAAGGCACAAAAATATATTTTTACCTTAATAGATTGTTGGACAGTTTTGTATTTTGTTGATTTGTATTTTGTTGATTCCAAATTGTAAAAATCACATCAGAGATGGCGAGTCTTTAAAACCCGGTATCTATGCTACTCAAACACAGATGTGTCCCACTCTTATTTTTAAACTACAATTTTTATGTGTTGATTAATTTTCTATTATTTTAAGCGATGTTTAGGTAGTTCAATTCAACAGCCATTATCCGTCTACTTCTGGACGTAGGCCACCTTAAGGTAACGCCACAAATCTATGTCCTGGGCTTCGTCCATCGAGTTCTCCTAAGATTATTTATCAGTCCATCGAGTCGCAGGTAGTTGCTGAGGAAAAGGAAACTACAGATCTTATCACACTATGTTTATTTTTAAACTGATTGACAATTTAAATGACGAATGATATTCCTAGGCATTAGTTTAGAGTTGTAATATTAAAAACACTGTACATATAAAATATATTTTGTTTCTAGGAGTTCTAATATTTATTCAAAAGCAAAAAGCTGAAAAATGTTTATTGTACCGTCGCTAGCATTAATATTCATGATGAACGATAGTTATTATTTTATTTTTAAACTGTTCTGAAGGCAATTACATCTCAAATAGAATTATTGTGAATTGATAAAAAAAAACAATATCTTGAATAAAAATTTCGACTGCCTACGGCGGGGCTCGAACCCTTCCGCTTTCCAGGGCCCCAATTCCGCTAATTTACAAATGGCTCAATAGAATCGCAATTGCATCGCAATTGTATATTTTGACACATTTATTATGGCAGTAATGTAAAAATATACGATTGCGATGCAATTGCGATTCTATTGAGCCATTTGTAAATTAGCGGAATTGTGGCCCAGGCGATAATAGCCATACCTAACTGTTGAGCTATCTGGACAGAGAGAAAACTTAAAATAAATAAAAAGCTGTTTCATCTTAACCTATTGATAATATTTGTATATATATAACTCTCTCGGTTGTTAGAGGTAAAAGTAACAACCCAAAGTTTCTATGGACAGGTGTAAAGGCTTTAGTTCCACCACCACGCTTGCCTAGTGCAGGTTGGTGGACAGTGATGGCGACTCTGTGGCAACATCACACCGTCGTTGGACGTTTTTCAAGCCGCCCAAAGACCTCCAACAGGGCTAAACGACTGTTATCTCGAGACAACAGCCGGGACCGACCGACGTGCCCTCCGAAGCACAGAAGCGCTCTTGGTGTAATGCCACAAACGGTCACCCATGGGTATTGTTAGAGGTACTAGGGGTTAAAGTATGAAATTGCCGTTTTGTATGGACGAAATCGAGAAAAGTCATTTTTCCATACTAACAATTTTTTAGTTTTTTTAAAAACTCCTGAACCATTTTCGATGCAATTAAAGGTGAAAGTTAGATGGTTTTAAAGCTACGCATTATAATATTTAAATTTTTAAAAATCAAAGTATGTAATACAAATATACTTAATTGAAGCAAGAAGCTGACATATTGTAAGGGGTCTTTTCAACGACTTCCTTCGAAGTAATAAGCACTAGTATTGCATTTTTTTTAGTCAAAAGTTACTATATTTAGTTTTTAATACAATACAAAAAGAATCACGCAATAATATGACTATACTTAAGAGCTATAAACAAAATAAAAAGTGGGAAAATAATCGGCAATTTCATACTTTAACCCCTATTACTAACAGAAAATATTGATGAAACTCTGCTGGCTCACAGCGTCAAACCTAAAATTAATTCGTCAACTCAAAATGTCTGGGTAGCTCAATGGTTAGGGCAGTCACCCAGAAACCGGAGGGTTTTAGGTTCGAGTCCCACCTAAGGCAGTTGAAATTTTTATTCAAGGAGTTTTATTTTCAGCGATGATTTTAATTTATTATTAAGATTTCAACTAAACACATCAGAATACTGCGCTTGAGTTATTGCAAATGTAGCACAAATATTTAAAAAATACAAAGGCAAGGTAAGGTCCATAGCGAACATTCTGAATAAAGTAATCTTAAATGGTCGATACTTTAAAATCGTTAAAGCGTCTTCAATTACATTTTTCAGGCTCTTATCTGTAACAAAAGAAAATAATGCTTGGAGATATTCGTAGATTATAAAACTTCTTATTTGACTACCTTGTTGCATTTGAACATTTATAATCTATCACATGGCAATACAGGTAGATTGGTATTATGTTTTTAGACCTGCGACAATACGAGTAATTCGCGCAACTGAATCCAAATTCAAACGGCAAGGGCAATACTATTCATATTCTGCTCCTAATTAATACAGTTACATAAATCCTGTGTAAGTATTGAGTTTGTGAATAGTACTCTAAAAAAGCAATACAAAGAAAATACTATGGTACATTTGACTACATATTTTGCAATATATATTTTTTGGAAAATACAAAGTAAAAAAAAACAAATACATTTAGCTTTTAAAGCATCTGGTTACGGTTACAGGAGATCTTAATAAATCACCGAAATAAAACCCTTTAATAAAGTTTTATATTTTGAATATATTATAGTGAAAAGCGTCAAAATCTAGGTATTTATTTTAGTATTTAGAACATGATGTTATTTACCATGTTTTGTATTATGATTAAGCTTAGTTTGCATTACCTTTGCATTCCACAGACATGTTTGCCAATAAAAGTTTAATATTATCCACTTCTTTATGAACTTGATCAACTGTAAATGTATGCAATAGCGGCATAATCACATTTAAAAATATTATATCTGTATATTCCAAAACAAGGTTCTGTAAAAACAAAAATACCTATGATTAATTCTTTGCAAAATTTAACGTTACTAATAATATTAAGCTATTGCATAGCTTCTATCGCGGGCCTTGAGCGTGGAGACCGAATCCAGAAATTCCGTAACGAAAATAATACTAACACCCACACCCTCACACTGGGGGCGAGGCACGATCGAACAATTTTGAATTTCCGAAATTTAAAATAATTTAGAAGAAAATAAGGATTTTGACAGTATGGTTGCCTATGGTAACCATTTCTGCCAAAATAACAGAAATTTTTTATTACAAAAGTCAAAATTAGAAAATACATATAATCAATGATATTTAAAAAGTAATAGATATGTTACATGCGCTCTCAATATGCGTCCCTAAAACGTCACAAATTTTCAAATCCATGAAAGAGAAAGTAATTTTATTCTTTTCACGAGTATGACAAGGACAAAATAAGAATTATATTTCGATAGTTTTGTAAGGGCATAACCTATCTATACTTTTTAAATATCATTGCATATAATTATAAAATTAAGCTATTGCATAGCTTCTATCGCGGGCCTTGAGCGTGGAGACCGAATCCAGAAATTCCGTATAGATAGTTTTTAGTTTTATAATTGCATAAGTCGATAAAAAATGCTATGCAATAGCTTTACCGCGGCAGTCTCCGAGTGCCACACGTCTTTTTTATTAATGCAGAAGTACTTCATTGCTGTATGTATGTTACACATTACGCCTAAACTACCAAACCGAATTTGATGGAATACTAGTTTAAACCTTGAGAAAATGAATAGGCGGTTTGTTTTATGCCGTTGCTGCGTAAATATATTTAATGTGTTGTTTATGCAGGCAGAGCAGCGGGTGAAACGCTAGTTCCTATATGTATGGACGTACAAATATAACACGCTGTATTACAAACGAGCGCACCGGATTGCAAAACGTCCGCACACTAAATGCAGCTACCTCACATTTAACCGTTTTTTAAGCTGATACAATAGTAAGCCGCATTGTATAAGCACTTGACGGTCGTCAGAGCGGCTTAGTAACTTTTAGCCCACATACAAACTAGCGAATCGTCGTTACGCCATTTTGAAAGTTTTAGTTTCAATTAGCGTAAGTAGCGCTAAATGATCATTACAACAACAGCGTAACAATCGACAATTACTCTATCTCTAAGCGAAAGTTAGACTTAATTTAATTTATTAAAAATGTTTCACTAAATTTAGTATGCAAAAGAAGATTATACTAAAATTTAAATTAAATATTCTTGTTTACATATAAATAAAGGTAAAATTACTAGTCATTTTAATAATAATTAATTTATTCTTGCGAATTTACAATAGGTGTACAGTATCCTTGTTTAGTGACAATATACAGAAATATTTACACTTTGAAAATTAAAATAGGTAATCTTGCATTAATTTACTATGCTAAAGTTATGTCCAATACGTAAAATTAGTTTGAGGAATGTATAATGTATTTTCATGTGTTTTATTTTAGACTGTAAGTGTTTTGTTATTTTTGCTATCGCGGGGAGATATTCAGTATAAAAATGTATAATAAATAAGTCACCTAACATTGGTCGTTCCGGAAAATATGGCTAAACATTGGGAAAAGGTTTTCTTTAAATGGAAAAAACCACAACGCTTGAGGATTGCAGTTTAGCAATCGCCACTACCCGTCTGCTCCGGTGATGTTAGTCCTTATTAGACCGCCATCATAAGTCATAGACATGTCGCAGGCATTTTGTGTGAATCCGCCGTTTATACCACATGAATAAATATAGGAATATTTACTCATGTGGTTTATACGGCGTCATCAGTTTAAAAACGCTCGCTGATATGTAATATGCCGAAGGCAAAATGACACCTCCTCAATTGTCACAATATCTACGTTGGTTGTAGTTTTCAGGTGACCATGGTGAACAAAGCACAGTTTGGACAAATCAGAATTTAATTCGGCAATTTATAATATAAACACACATTGAACTTCTTAGGATAACAATGTGACACTGTCAAATTAAAACAACTAGGTGGGTACATAAATCATATTTTGAAGTCTGACATTTTCATCACAGTTATAAATAAGATATTTCAAAATATTATCAATTAATCATTATTTTAAATAACTTACTTTTACTTTATATACTTTCGCACTAATTTTGAATCAATCTAGTTATATTTTTTATTTTTTTACCTTCTGTTTAGGCAATTTCTAAATACTTTCCAATACCCTTTACACAATCTTATATCAAAAAATGTATTATGTCGTAATATTCTTCTAACGGTATTACACGAACCGTTGGCCTGTCAGGGCTAGCTTTTTTAAGATAAGATAATCCACATGACCAATACTCATTGCCTCTTTTTTTTACCGATAATACTATTCGGGGGTCCTTTGTGAATCAGATTCATGGACACTTTAGCTTTTTTTAGGTTCCGGATAACCTTAAAACTCTTCTTAATTCCACGGCTTTTTTATTGCTCCCGCTTAAAGATCTTAAAACTTTTTAATTCACTATGGTATATGTCCCTAAAACTTATAATTATTTTGTTAAAAATCTTTTGAACACTTATTATTTAGTTAGTGTCACAAATTACTACTGGACGCTATTTTGTTTTTTTTAATCAACAGCGACGCGCGTGGTATAAAAGAAAACTAAATTCTTCAATTTGCCTCGGCATTATGTTTAATGCGTTTTAATCGTCAATCAAATCTTTAGGCATAATATATAATGACACGGCAATATACATTTTGCCTTCGGAATATTACATATCAGTGAGCGTTTCTAAACTGACGACGCCGTATGTAAACGGCGGATTCACACAATAAGCCTGCGACAGACATACGCCAATATTTGACGACCATTTGGATCAGTGGTAGTAAACGCTGCTACTGAGCCATGGGTCGCGGATTCGATCCCCGCACAGTACAAATATTTGTGTACATGAACATGTCGGTTTGTAATGGTTTGGATGTTGTATATGTATACCCTATAATATATATTAACAAAAAAAGTATGTGAGTAAGTTTATCGGTTGTCTAGTACCCCATAATCCAAGCTACTTATTAGAAGCTATTTTTGGACTAGATAGCTCTTTGTGGCCCAGTATGGCAAGTATTAAAATATAGTAAATGCCTCAGACATAATATACCTACTAATGATAATAATAGTGTCAATTTATCTGCAATAAGAATAATACTTACTTCATTAAGCGTGCCTAACAAAAGTCTGTGAATCGACATTTGAAGTTTAAAAAAACAAAATAATAAGGATAATGAGGTCTGAAACAAGAAAGTCACCGGTTAGTATGCAAAATATTTTTTAATGATAAACAATAATTGATTTAGCAACAAAAAACCCGGACAATCTAGGTTATCCAGTCGTCGAATGTCGGAATTTTCAAGAAAATTGTTGATCAACGTTATCAACTTCAATGTGGGGTTATTTCACCAGGTCAATCCATGATCCGGTGAAGTTTGCCGGAAGCCGCTTTATTCAAGTTATTCCAATCCAATCCATCAATTTTTCCATATTCTACTACCTATTAATGGCTAAGTAGAAATTATTTAAGTAATCTATTATTTGTTTTATGTTGCTGTTGGTTTTCTTGCCTCTTCATTGAGCTTGTCGAAGCATTCTATTACATGAAGACATCCTGCTCCATAAAAATGTAGGTTCGTACAAAAACATAAAAGCAACGGAGATTCAACCAATCAGATGATTGGAATAACATTCGAAATTTATATATCTTATCGCTTGTAGTATATTTAACATTGGATCGGATTGTAATAATTCTGACACGATTATTACGTGTGTCCTTAGCCTCCCCATCTTATTAAGTCCAATAGTAGGTGTTGTGTAGTTGAGATGACGAACAAGTCTATATACCGAATGACTTTTTTATACCTTACATTTTTTTTATATTTGTTATGTATCGTATTTAAAGCTCATTTATGAACTAAAAATGTAGGTCAAGTTTTCGCACGAAACTATATTTCACAACATCGTTTTTAATTTTTACGATCCTAAGCCTGTGAAGGTATGAAAGGAAGTTTAACATATTATGAATAGTATCGTAATGAATGAATGAGATGCGCATCGCGTAAGAAGAGTGTTGAAAAATTTTAGATTTTTAGCGGACATTTGCTAGGTGCTCTATCTTGACATTTTTGTACCGTAGAGTAGATTGTTGTATTAAAATTTTGAAAGTGATTAAAATGTCATCCTGTATATTTAACAGTTTACTAACAGTAACTTTTTTACTCACCATATACTTCACAGGGGTTTGAACAGTATAATAAATGTTTAACAAACAATTATAAGCATGTAAATTTATCCGTATACTATCAATTGATACTAGTTTACCTCGTTTTATATGATCTAACAAAACTTGAAATCTCATACGGATTATCTTAACTCGTTGCCAATACGTTTCAAAAATTAGCATTTTAAATATTTCTATTATAAATGATGTTATCAAAACAGACGTCGCTAGTGCCCATATCAAATTTAAAACGAAGTAGTCAGACATGTAAAAGCGTACACAATTAATTACTACTCTGCAAATGACTACCAAGCTGAAACACAGAGCAGTGGTTTTGTAAGGGCCTCTATAGAAACCAAAATCGGAATCAATAGTATCTATTTTACGCTTAAACTCGTTGATATAGAATCCTTTGGTACAAAATGCTACTGTCATCGTTACGAACTGTTCAAGACCAATAACCATGGTAACTAATACAGACTTGGTCAAGATATAAGTAATAGCACTAATTGTTAGTGTCACTGCCATTAAACAAATACAGCTTATTTTAATTAAATTATTGAAATTTTTATTTGTAACGTTGTTATAAAAACCAAAGAAGCCGCACACAATTTGAATACTTTCGAATGAGAACATATTTTCTGCTATAACGTTGTTTTGATGTAAGTAATGCCACATGAAAGAACTGGCGGCCACACTGTACACTGCAGTTGGAGATACTGTATATTTCCAATTAACAATTTATTGAAAAAACACTATAGCATTATATTAATTAATATTGTCGTACCTACTTCAGTTGGAAGAGTGGATGCCGTACAGTAAAGATTCCCCTACTATTAGTTAAGCCTTTCCAAAAAGATGACTTTGCCAACTATGCCACTGCCGTCAGATGAGAAGAGGAACTCTTGGTTCAATTCTTTTGACATGCAAGCACAACACGACTTTTTCTGTCGTTCTCGATGCCTAACTCTTGTACTATTTACGAAATCATTGATAAAGTAACTCATATTAAATCAATATAAACCTTCAAGAACAAAATCGAAATTTACAAACCGCTAATTACCAACACGTTAACTGCGGACGTGATTTAGGTACGTCGGTTCCCGGCGTCGAGCTGCCTTAATAATATCGTTTAAACTTACGATCGCTGCTTGAATTAATCGATAATTGTTCATAAATCATCGATGTTCGATTTGCACAAAGCACTATCGGGGTGCGAAGAGTTAATTTATCGATCAAGTACACCGCTTCAGGATAGCGTGTTACGAGTGCATAACTCTTGGACTGTGAATCCGTGTTTATGATGGTGGGTTTCGGATTTTTGCTGATAATGAATCTGGATATAATATTGGTGATTTTTTACAATTAACTACAGTATTTGTGGTTGGAAAAGTACAACTTAAAAACTGTCTGCGCGATGTGGTCTATGGTTTGGTGCAATAAGTTAACATACGAGTATTATTTAGCACCGAAACAAAGACGAAGATCTTAATTCAAATGCTCTTTCATACATAAGTTCGCATATTTTTTATGGAGTTTATAACGTAACAGACAATCCGGGGTACCTACCCTTGAAGAGGAATGCCCTCAGAAACCTGAGAAACTGAAATAATACAAGAATATAATGATGATAAAGTAGTATAATAATAATAACGTAACTTAAAATTTGAAAATAGGACTTCGAATTAAAGTAGAGGAGGAGAGGTGGCCCGGCGGTCGACCACGCCAGGATCCAACTGCGCAGCAAAGGGGAGATGGCCCGGCCACTGACCACGCCAGGGTCCAGCTGCGCAGGATGGAGGTGGCCCGGCGGCCTTAAATATTTTGCTTTTAAATATTTGAAAATTATAATTATAATTACTCGTATAAAATAATATAAAAATGAATCCCTATTTCCCTTGGTCATCGCATCACGCGTGAACGGATGGACCGATTTCGCTAATTCTTTTTTTGTTTTGTTGGAGACTGTTCTTATGAAAGTAAAAAATAAGAAAATTACGCAGAAATCAGCAAACTTAAGAAAACTTAATCACCATACTAAACTATTTGTAACCTTAGCGTTTTTTATAATATAAACTTTTTAATGTAACATTATGGCGTTTGACATAAAATTAACAGAATGCGTGCTGCAAACGGTTACAATTTCCAGTGCGGTTAGCATTTGTAATGTCGATAAATAAATTTGTATCTGAAATATTTTTTTAAATAATTATGACAATTTGAAATCAATATTCATAGTTAAGACAGGACAACGTCTGTCGGGTCCGCTAGTAGGTAAAATATATTTTTACAAGCCGCTCATAATTTAAAATACACAAAGAGGTGAGTTTAATATAAAATTGGCAAAAATACAGTGCCTCCTAACCGAAATTTAGATGTATTTACACAATTTTAGAAGAGTAAAACGTTTGACAAGACGATTACCAGCGTAACGATATATTTATTATATCAAAAGGTACCTACATACCACAAGTTGACCGATATTTTTTTGTTCAACTTTCGACCGTCCTTTTTTTATGAGTGTCTTCGCCTCCGTCTTCTTTCCATCACTGGCCAATCTTTGAACGTAAGCCCGCCTGCCAAGCGTGGGGATTGTGGCAAAATCCTTCGTTGGGGTTTCTTTCTAATGCAGTGGACTGATGCTATCCAACTAGTGATGATGATGATGACCACGGTGGATGATGACATTATCAATCCGTTTTGTCATGCGTTCGGTCTCTTAGTTTGCACATAGGAATGTCAAGTTATCATTTAATACAGACGTCACATTATACCTATGTATACCAATATCAGAACACGATGACGTAAAAGGTCTTCAAAAAAAATTCTACTGTGTCAAGCAGTGTGTCAAAAAATGCATTTTGTTGGTTCTGTAGATATTAAATACCTATGTGGAAACTAAAAATTCAGTCTATCAGGTATAATTGATCAACTCTACAAAATTCAAGTGAAAATATACTGATGCATGTACAGCTTAGTAATCAGGTTCTATTGATTAATACTTAGCAGTCTTCCGAATATAAAATTTTGCCGGGTTATAGCAGCTCATTGGTAATGAGCCAATGTACTTCTTTAATATTGGTCCGACCGGTGTTCGACCAACTTTATAACAATAGTTATTAAATATTACTAGTTATGCCTGCGACTTCGTTTGCTTAGACTACAGGCATACCTCACCCTCTTTTGTATTTAATAAAATAAAATATAATTCCAAAATAAAAGTAGCCCAAGTGTAGCCCAAGTTCCTTCTTATAACTTTAAATACTAAGTGTGAATGTCCCGTCAAAATCGTTTCAGCCGTTTCAGAGATTATCCGGATCGAACAGGCAGAAAAATAAATTACCACTCGAACAATGGTGCGTTAAATTCTATATAACGTGAATAATACATGTGATGTTAAAATACCTTGACTGAAAATTTAACTACCAATAACTTATTATTTATTTTCTATTTTTAATAGAGAAAAAATAATTATCTTAACTTTTGTAAAGTAATAATATCTGACAAATATAGGCAACCCTATAACAAAAGTTATGACTACTTGGAACCGAACTAAAAAGGGCACGTGCCACTCCACAGCAAATACAATTTCACCTTAATGTATATTGATACATTCTATTCCATTTCAAACTTTACTACACCCAATTTAAGATTAAATTTCAAAAAGCAGACAATTCGATTCAGAAAAGTGCTCACGTAGCCATATCATTTTTTGATAGTGCTGATTGCCTAAGCGTGGTTTGTTTGTTTTACAGGAAGTAATAATATTCACAATAATAATATAGAGTAAAGAATTACTCATTCGTATCGCAATTTAGCTTATAAGTATCTTGGCGAAGAAAGTAGCATAGTGGCAAGTTATTTATTTTCTCGTTCATACTAACAATTATAAACAAAATTCAACAGAAATTAGATGGTGTTTAATAAAATGTCATCATCATCATTCCAACAAAACAACGCCCACAGGCACCGCTCTGATCATAGACCATCTATGGGCCTCTCGTAGGGATCTCTACAACAATCGGTCTCATGCCACCCACACCCAGCGGCTTCCCGCGACCTTCACTAAATTATCGGTTCATCTTGCATCGGCATGGTCGCCATTTCAGAACCTTTCTGCTCCAACAGACTAACAGACATCGGTTCTTCTTTTTATGTGTCCCGCGCACTGTCACTTCAGCTCAGCAATTCTTCAAGCAATGTCAGTTATTTTAGTTCACTTAAGGTTTTTCTTATTTCTGTTTCTATCTAATACCAAGCATTGCTGTCTCTATTGCCAGTTATGTGACCTTGAGTATTCTTATAAGATCAATATTAAGCGACTACGTTTCAGGTCCATTAGTCAAAATGCACTGATCAAAGACTTTCGTCCTGAGGCTGAGATACGATATATGTGTATTAACATTTCTACAAAATTATTAGTTCTAGTGATATTTATTATAATATTTCCATAGTTTTAAAACATCGTAATTTAAATTGAATATAGGTTATTTTCGAAATTTTTGATGAATGAACGTAATATTTTTTTAATTTGATAAAGATTAAAAGTTAAAGTCATTAATTGTCTTAAATTACTTAGATCGATCACTGAGATTTTTGTTTCTAGACATTTTAAAAACATTTAGTTTTTAAGCTTTCCTTTTAAAACTAGACTTATTTTAACATTTATATTCGAACTAATAACAGTATATTTATGGTCCTTATTTAAAAAATTTCCATCCCATAATTTTTATGTTACAATAGATTACATACCAATAAAAAAGATCCTACATGGATATTTCCCTCTTTGCATTAAACTTCATAATTAGTTATGACGGAATGATGATGAAGACAGTGCTCTTAACGTGTTTTTTTACTATTCTAATTGGATAGGTGATATTTGTTGTTCATCTGCTCAATACCTAGAAAGATGTTATGGGGTGAATTAAAAAAAGTCATATACCTGCTGGCCATAAGTCTAATCTAACCATCGTAATGTCAGCGTAAAGGAAGCGACGACCGTTGGCGCAGGTGTAGGATCACCTGTTGCGTTGCGCGAGCGCAGGGCGACCGTTAAATTCTATATGACGTAACGACTTCAATACGCACTTAGTTCGGAACTGCCTTGGTGGTGTATGATTTCGGTTTTGAAATTTGAAAAAAATTAAAAAACACTTATTGAAAAAAATAACAAATAAAGCTAGGATTGAATGGTCGAGTGTATCGAGTTACAATTAAAATTAAATGTGTTCGTATCCAAACAATTTTTTTTTTCTTTTTTCTAGAATCGATTCTTAATCATTTAATCCAGGACACTAGATAAAATAAACATATTTTTAAATAAAAAAGCCAAAAAGCCAAATTTTAACGGTAATTTAAAAAAAAATCAAGTACTTATCTGCTTTGCAAAATACAATGACAGAATCTATATGGAAAGCTAAGCAAATTTAAAAAATACTTTCTACTTTAGGTTACATTTTAATCTGTTGTAGATTTACTATTCATAATACAGTATTTTTTGAATCAATTGTAACTTTAGAAAGTGAATTACAATTCTGGCTGTAACTATGATCAGACTCTTATAAATGTACCTAACATACACAGATACGGAGAAAAGAGCGAGAAATAGAGATAGTGAGGAGTTTGACCCATGGTGGAGAGAAAACAGTGCTGCAAATCTCCTTCTGGCAGTACGTTCAGCTGAGTCACTACTATTATAATTATTTATCCTCAGAACCAAAATATGCTGCGGAGATTTTGGACCCTGCTGAACTGGACCTTGCTGAGCCAGCAGACGTTGTTGTCCATGCAACACTATCCAGATTTGCTAAGTGCTTGCCGTCGCGGGTGGATAATGAACGTCCGTGGCTTCGTCGGGGATCCCTCAAAACTAGCTAGCTTCGAAGTCACTCCAGAAGAGAGGTGGTTTATTCTTCATATGCCGGAATAACGACAGAGATAGGGGTGCTACCTCTGAATGACAAAATCACTAAACAAAAAAGTTTTGCTCTTATTATTATTTTTATGATATAAGCAAGTCTAAATATCTAAGTATAACGCTAGGAACTGGTCATTAAAATTTCCTTCCATTACAAAAACATGAAACCCGCCTCTAATTAACAGCAGAATTAAAACCTCAATAGCCTCACAATAGTAATGAGGTGAATGCAATAGTAACAACACGGGTCGGGGTCCCAGGACAGGTGCATTGCGCACGCGCCGACCGTTAGCGGTAGAAAGCTCGCGACCGCATTGGCACGCGATTAGGGTAGCCATGATACAAGTTATGGTAATCTTAATTTGAACATGACAGCGGCAATTCCTGATAAAGGGATGTTTGAATTTGAATTGCAGTAGAGTGTTTGCAAATTATAGACTTAATGAGATTCCTAGATACATTTGAAGCTCACACAACACACGATTGAAACAGAACCGCTTTAAGAGGAAACACAAGGGCCCTTTTTCCATACAAACGTAGTCACCTGTTTCCTCCCTGGATAATGCCAGTAGAGCAATATTTTTTATTACAAAATCTATGGCCACTGTTAGCATGTTTCTATGTTTCATTTTTCATAAATTAAATAATAAAAATGATGAGCCTCCAAAAATCTTAACAAATTCACCAGATTTTCCGCTGTGCTCAAACATCCAGATAACAAATTTGGCTAAATTTTAGAAAAAAAGCAAAATATACGAACACGGCCAAAGCCTTTATTTAATTTTAATGAAAAAAGTATTTAAATCAGTCTAGTTTTGAAAAAGGAATCGGGGGACTACGAAACGTTGATTTTGTGTGATTTTAGTAGGTATTTTCCGTCCAAAATGCAGTTGTCTCTATCGCGCTCTGCGGCGGAGGCGTTCGGGTCTGCGCGACAGCAATAGATTTTACAAATACCTATTTTTCAATTCTCTCGACCCTAGTATTTCATCTTAAGTTAACATCAAGACATATTATTATGTAATTTATTTTAATCATCAATATGTATGTAGGCCCACACTAGGTGGATTAACGATCTGGTGCTGGTTACATAAAGCCACCCGATATACTAGGCTTCAATCTATCGTTGTGGAAATACTTTTGTGGGAAGTCTATGTCTAAAAGTCGTCGTCATGGGCGTCATTTGGCTGAGATGATGCTGATCATAATATTTTTATTATTTTACTAAAAAGTGTAAATCTCTTTCATTTGTAAAAAGCGTAAATCTTTTTCAGATTGCACGGTAGCGTGCACACTGAGCGGATTAGTAGTGAAATGTCATAACGCAAGTGTCAATAAATAACCTGCCTTATACTGATATTGACTACTTTTCATCATGTGATACCAAAGTGCGAAGTAAAATTTTACGGAAATTAAGGCTGATTTTGTACATTATTCTTAAACCCTTTGTTGTAAACTAATTTGTTTGATGTACAATAAAAAGTATAATATCATCAAGGTACCTTTTTTCTTAAATAAAAGCGCGACTTCATAAATTAGTTATGCAAATTAATTCCTTACTTCTCAGAATCACTTTGTTTAAAATACTTGAAATCTTTATCGCTATGACTCTCAAATCACTATCCTCGAAAACAGTGTATCATGGCTACTTTAGCAGCTTAGCGAACATAATAGTGTGATTAATGCTTAAAGAAAATTTGACGGCTGCTGTTGTTTTATCTACTTAGCCGCACGCTCGAGTTTTTTGTACGCCCGTATGTAGAGCGATTGCTAATGTCTTGAAAATAACGTCTCAGCACAACAAAGGTGGATACAGAAGGTCCTAGTAAACTTCTTTATCACCAACTTATATTGGTTCACCGCTGGACACAAGTCTCTCCAAGTAGAGAAATTTGCCCATCTTGGTATGCGAGTTGGATCGTAGTTCGCCAATGGTAGAGTGAAGATGCTGCTGCCCGTCTCCTGCTTGCATTTACCTTTTAGTCTCTTCCACACCCATAGAAAGAGAAGGGGTGCACAGCCTCTCTCTCTCTCTCTCACTTTTTAAAGTGCCGGCCCCACATGGTATACCTAGTAGATTTATCAACTTATACATTAGTAAGTTAAGCAAATATTGCCTGTGTTTTTTTTTTATTTTGTTAAACATGTTCTTTTTTGGGTAAGCTTAACCTGTCTTTGTTAGTTAACTAGGGTCCAGATTAACCACTAGTTTCTGTAGGGAACTTAGTGGCCTGCGTGAAGTCATTTATGAGAGAAACAACGCAAGGAACAAGAAAATATTGTGTTTGAGTAAGGTCAGAACTTCAAAGGTTTCCTTGCTTCATCATCAAAATTAATATAGTAACTAGAAGCCAAACCAAAACTACAATACATCGGTAAGATTTTTTACTTCATTAATGGAGGTCTTTTCCCTGCATTATGTTGATATAGGCTGCCAAAATACATCAACCTACCATACAATGTGAATTTTCATAATTGCCACTGATCCTAATATACATATATTATTATGTTAAAGTTAGAAATCCATTGGAAAAATTGGACATTGATGGGTAGGTTGAGCTACTGGCAACGATACGTAAGGCCACAAATATTTCAGTTTAAGGTTTTAATGTGAGGCTACTGTATGATTTTTCCTTTAGTTCTGGGTGAGAGGTCCAGAGTTGCATAAATTAGACGATTCTACGTTTGGGCTTGGTTTTGTATCAATGTGCCGGCTAATGACACATTCGGATGTGGCTATGAATGAACGGGTTATAATGACACTCCGGATGAGACGTTCTGATTGTAGCGTTTTAATTTCGTTTAAATTTTGTACTGACTTGTTTTTTTTTAGTCTTCGGTAGATTACTTTCCAGTACTCCTAGTTATCTACTTACACTTAGCTCTTGTTTAAGTTGGATTTGGTGGATAACACCTCAGTTTATTGACACCTTTTATAGGATCTGACAAAATGCAATTTTGAAATACTAAGTAAACTAAGACGTCACGATTACCCTACTTAATTATTTGTTGATTTAGAAGCAATCAAAAATTTTATTGAACAAAAAACTGAAATGTTTTTGAGGTTTTAGGCATTATTTAAGAAGTAACTTTGAAAGAATGTTTTTGCTAATTATTTGTGAATGGTATCATACAAATACCAAAAACAGCTCTGCATTAAATGCTTTGCTGTATCAACACGATTAGTTCATTAACAGCTGCTGAACGAATCTCTTTCATAAAACGCCAAAAAGAGATACCGTTAGCCGATTGATTGGATCTATCGTATTTAGTTTCTTTTACATAGTGTCTATCTTTGTTTGAGTATTTTAGTCTGCTCTGCGATGTGGCAGTGGGGGTACCTTTTATTTCAGTGTCGTGATTAAGAGAGCTGTCGATAACTTTGGATCTTTTGAGTACCTATACACCGTGCAATTTTAACCACCTGTAAAACGAAGCCCACGTTATTGGACCATTATGTATAACATTATGGCAGTGTTATTTATTTTTTTATTAAAAAAAATTTATGAAAAATTTTTATTTGCTGCGGCGGTGTCTCGGTTGAATGGACCTTACACAGCTACATCTGTGGGCGTCACAGCGTGTTTCAAAATAAATAGCTGAACCGATATTCAATATCATATTTAAAAAAAAAATTGTAAAAAAAAATTACATTGCCAAGATGTTATACATAATGGTTACATAACTTGGGCTTCGTTTTACAGGTGGTTAAAATTGCACGGTGTATACGTAATTTGTTTTTAGTCTCGTAGATTACTTTATCGAGATTTGGATAGTGATTAAAATTTCATACTGTATAAAATTAATTTAAAAAGAAAGAGTTTTTCTACTACTATGATTTTAACCTCTATCTACAAGTAATTAGTAGATATCTACTGTAAAAATTACTTGAAAGAATTATTTGTTAAATATAACCTGATAGATGTCGATATTCGAGTCGTATTTCACAAAAATAATTACACCACAAGTTCTGCTACTACATTTTTTGTTAACATAAAATATCTCCGTAAGTGAATACATTTACAACGTTCATGGTGGAGTGGCAAACACACCGGTTTTCAAGGTGTCGCCTGCCCTGAGATCCTGGTTTTGATTCCCGGTCGTGTCAATGTAGGATAAAAGTTATTTTCTACATTTTCTCGGGTTTGGGTGCTTGTGTTAACTTCGTTGTTTCTGATTGCCACAATACGAGTGCTTTAAATAATAACTTACTTTGGGATCAAAACAATGTTGATGTTGTCCACATTTATTTATTATCATTTATTATAAAGAAATTCGTACATACGGATCTTGAAGACAGTAACTGTTTCCGCCATAACATCGAGACAAGGGAAACGGAAATGGTCCAACCGTCGCGACCACATTTTGATCGTAAAACATAAATAACATGCCATTTTGATATAAAGGTGCTTGTATTAATGTGGGTTTCATTGTTTTGAAGGCCTTGTGCCTAATACCACACTATTGTTGATTGCTTAAAACTTTTTGAACTAAGGTTTTATAGCGCACAAAATATGATACCAATTATAGGCATGATCACTGTCGGTAATTCCTTGTCTGACATCGATTCTAATATGATGGGCTTTTCATTGATTTTACTTTTTAGTGTATTTTATATTTCTAAACGAGACCAGCTTTAAGCTATATCCTATCGAAACACAAAAACATCGAAAACTGTTCTAGCATGAAAAGTTATAGTCATAGAGTGATCGATCATCAAAAAATATCTTCTATTTTTATTTCTATAAAAGTATCATATTCATTTATTTTGTATGTAGCCCCCTTATATTTCAAGGAGGGAATTAGTAATAACCAGAACACACAATAGAATAATAATTGTACTGTAAATGTTTTCTGATGATTAGTTTAGGTCATTTATATTACGTACGCTATGACAAAAAACGTACTTATTTATTTACGAATTATCATAAAAGTTTTTTAAATTAAGAACATTTCAAATTTCGCTTCGAAGGCCTATTTTTAAAGGGCTTAAAAGTTATCTAGATTGATTAAATAAGTTTAGGCTACTACACCAAGGATCATACAATGTCTTTAATAAAAAGTGATAGTCAACGCGTCTCCATTCAACATAGTCAAAATGGATTTATTTCCAACATCGCATTGCAAATTCATCTTTTGTGGCGACATTAATACTTTCACAGTGCAATCGAAGATGCAATTCACCGAGATTGGCAATTAAGTTAAATTTTATACTTTTTATATGTCAATTTGAATTGAGTAAGGTACACGGAAAAAAAAGATTTCCTACAATACTACAAGAACGTTTAGTTAAAAAAAAAACTGTTGAGTCTACGAAAACCGGGTTGAGATAAATAAAAATATCGTATCGTGAAATAAGTGACTTGTAAACATTAACTTATGATTCTAGTTAAACATGATTTTGTAACAATTACTTTTAAATCGTTTTGATTAACCACGTAACATGATAAATACAAATAGGTTTGTAAAAATTATGATGCATCTGTAACGGTGAAAATACGCATTGTAATCTGTACCCTTCAAATAGGTTATTATCTGCGGTAAAAGCGGAGAGGAACGGGGGAGGGGGGCGGTAACCGCCAACCGCCAAAACACATGCTTGCAAGCACAAGCAAGCGTCGAAACCAGTTTCAACCTGACTCGACAGTCCTCCTCCCTGGCCGTCCGCCGGCCGCCCCGGTGTTGTTTGTTTGATTTGATTATTTATTATTTGTTGTGTGTCGGTCGTCTACGCCGCCGGCGCGAGTACAGTGTTTTGCCTGGCATACAAGTGATCCTTTACCAATGGATGAGGATGTGAAAGTGTTGTTGCAGGCGTGGAATTTAGAGGGCTACATCGAGCTATTTGCAAGTAAGTAACGTATTTTTTCCTAAAATAACTAGTAGTTGATTAATTAATTTGATAAAACCAATATAATCATTTAAGTTTTCCGGTGCACGCTGTAGCTAACTATTATAGTCTAAAGTGGGTGGGTAAAGGTACCTACCTACATCATAGTGTCTTTTTAATTTACGACACAAAAATAGGTAATGAAGTACCTACTTAACGATTAATGTTGAATGAAACGGGCATGATTAAATTAGGTTTATGTTATATAGGTATACTATTAAACTATAGGACTATAAAGTACCAATATAGTTGTTATTCATGCTTAACAAATAGGTATTTCACATAAAACCCAGATCAAAAAGTGCGTGTCAGGCCACGCGCAATCTAGGGTTCCGTAGTTTTCCGTTACAGTATGTAGTATTTGCTACCTGATTTACAAAATTAAGACCATCGTATAAGTAATTTCCTTCACTAAGTAAGTTAAGTTAACTCTGCAAGTATAGTAATATAAAACACTACTTAACTGTGTAAAAAGTTTTCCTTTTAACTTCGTTATTATACGAGTACTACACTGTCGTGTATTTTTTCACATTTCTTTCGCTGTCAGAGGCTCTAATTTGTAACAAAAAATGGCATTTTAAAACTTATTATATTATTACGCAAACCTAAAATAGTAACTAATTAAAGTACTATTGTTTGCATGAATTATTTTAAATAGGTAATTGATTTATTGATTTTATTAAATACCTACTTATGTTTATTTACAGAAAACAAAATTACCATTGATTGTCTACATCTGCTCGATGTACAGATGATTAAAGAATTAATTCCAGTCATAGGTGACAGGGCTATATTTTCAAAAAATTTAGATAATTGGATGAAGTTGTCACAACAGTCAGATAAAGAAAATCTACTTGTAAGTTAATCAAATTGTATTGCGCTATATAAAATAAGTAATTGTTTATTTAGGTAATTAAAAAATAATGTGTTTTTGAAAAGTTTATAAATACAAAAGGCAATTATTTGTATATTAGTAGTTGGAGTTACTTCAATTGCCGACCACCTCCGTAGCAGAGTGTTGTCCCCATCTCCGAGGTCCTAGGTTCGATTCCTATAATACAAATGCTAGCTACTTACCTTAAAACTAGAGCAATGTATGTGATATTGTTCAATAGTTATTACCCATGGCAGAACAGAAATTAAAAATTATCAATCTTGGTAGGTTTCTTTAATTTATATTTTAGAACTGTTTTAAAAAGCATTTACTTATTTAGTTTCTTAATCAAAACATGTAAGTTTAATGTTACTTACTAAGTAAGTTCATGGATTCCATTAATTTTAAATGATAAAATGAAAAGATTGTTCACATGTTTAATTTGATTGCCTTGGAGTAAAATCTTATTTGTGTTCAGTATTTTTCTTGTGTGTGTTAGTGATTTAATTAAGTGATGATATCTCACTTAAATTAAATTATTTATATTAATTATTTTATTTTATCAAGCAGGACTACAGAAGTCAACCATGATATAGATGTCTTATCAGATCGACATCATGATCCATTTAGTAGCATTTCTAATATAGAAATATTTCAACTTGAGAATGAAAATCAGACATGTGAGAGTGTAATGTGTTCATCACCCATTGCATCAACAAGCAAAGATTCCAGCCTGTGGGATTTACAGACTAGTTCTGTAATCGAGTCTACGGGAAATACAGGAGTCTTCCAATGCAAGGTGGGTATGGTTGCTCGAGGTACAAATAGTAGATGTTGACTTTTTATTAAAAAAACACAAACTTTGTTCCAGAAACTATTGGATATCCTTCAATCCAGTGTAGATGGTAGACTATTACTAAGTTTGCATCAGGATGATGGGTTGCTAAACAGTAGTTCAAGAAGAAAGCTTTGTAATATTATAATTAAATATTTACTTGGAGATGACCCAAAAATGGCAACAATTCCCAGTGCAATTTTATGTGACATGGCTTTCCAAATCAAGGAAATTTTCAAAAAGGAAAACATTAGCACCTACTTCATACCATACATTAATAATAAAAAATTGAATATTAAAAGGTGTGCTAAAGGAAAGTTATATGATTGTCTTCATAATAGAAAACGTGAATATCGTTTAGCTGTAAAGAAGTTAAGAAGTGCTAGTAGCTACACATCAACAGATACTGCATCAAATGAAAATGGTAAAGGGTTTGAAACAAGTAGGTGGTACTTACAAACTTATTGCAAATGTATTTGATATAAAGGGTGAGATTTTAAGATAAGAGTGGATGGCCAAATTCGTAACTGTGCCATTAGTGAAGTTTAATTGCTAAAATCAAAACCATATTAACCTTCTTTTTTAATCACTACAAAATCTCAGCAGTCGCTTCCCAGCTAAGCCAAGTGATTTATCTAAAATATAAATACAAAGTTTTGATTATAGCCTAAATCAAGCTTATTTCTTTTCAATATAATTCTTACGGATTTTACCTTTTACTTCCATCTCAAAAACTCATTCCACATAAATATTTTATAGTGGATTATCCCATTAAGCCCTAGTAAGAAGCTACTATTGTAATATGGGTAAATAAATCATTTTCCGGTATTTTCAGCTGATGTGTCTGATGATATAGCGTGGATAAAAAGTTCAACTGAACCATGGAAAATGCTAGAAAAGAAATGGAAAAATACACTACATTTTAGACAAGTGGAAGCCAAAGATTTAACTATTTCCAAATACATGGCACTGTATCCTGGTTTAAAAAAACCTACAGGGTATCACTTACTGTGTATCGATTTTGATGCGCTATATCCTGATGCGAAAGATAATCTATACAAGTACTTTGGGCTGTCCAAAAAAGCTATTTTTGAATTAGCAAACAAGAAATGTATTACAAATAAAGGCATGCAAGAGACAATAATGTCTATTACTAATGTTTCAGAAGAAAAAGATCAAGGTACCTAACAAATTATTATTTTATTTTATATGCGAAACAACAAAAACAAGTTAGTTATGATTGAATTCTTTGCCACAGTGGCAATTAATTACTAACATTTACAATAAATGGTTTTAATATGTACAATGGTATACGTTATTTGTATGTCTTGTTCATGCGTTATTCTATCTGTAACCTATTACTACTTAGTCTTTATTTTCTGATAAAATAGAAATAATTAATATTTCTTTCAGGGGGCAGTTCAGAAGAAGCGGAAAATATATCGGCATTTATGTTATTGCCACTGTTAGCCGGTCTACCCATATTAAAAAAATCTAAGAAAAATTGCTGGCGGCCATCGCGTCAGGAATGTCAAGACGGGTTCATTACACACGTATCGAGACAAATGGACTTACAAGAAACAATCAAGAAAAGAAATGAGAAATATTTCAAACATGGTATTACTTTTCAACCTTCGATTTTTATTGTTGGCGAAAATTTAAGAAAAATTGAGCAATATTTTATAATAGTGGAGAACATATTTTACACAGTTCATAGTATAGTTGAGGCGGTTGACATCTGTTTTAAAATGTATCAAGCTTTGCATTGTGAATATTCGTTTGAATGTGAAACGGTATGGCATTTCATTCAAAGGGGATTTTATAAAATAACGACACCTTACGACAAACAATTTGTCACAGTAAATTCTTTATTATCAGATTTGCAATTAATAGAGTAGTAAAATTATAAAAATGCCCAAGTGTTTTGTTTGTCAGTTGATTTTATCAACTATAAAAGACTTATGCCACCACTTCAAATATTTTCATGCAAATTTTAAATTTGATCATTACCAATGTGTCGAGGTAGGTTGTAATAGAAAATATTATTTACTTAACTCATTTAAAAAGCATTCACAGATGCATATCTGCTCAGATAAAGATAGAAATACTGCAATAAATAACTCAAGTGGCAATTATGTTCCTCTTAATAGTTTTAGTTCCTTAAATACCATTCAAAATGAAAATCATTATGTAAATGATGTTTTACCAACTGTTAAAGAAACATCCTCTGCACAATCTAAGACTGATTCAGCAGATTCTCTGGTAAAATTTACAGCTGCTTTATACGGTAATGCTTTGATCCCAAGAAACGTAGTTCAATTTGTCATATCAAACATGAATGATATGGTTTCAAATTCTGTAATTAAACCCTTACAAGAAATTTTATCCGAATGTCAATCCCAATCTCAAGGGCTAATGTCTATTGAAATGTCTGATCGTTTAAGTCGCCATTTAAATGCATTTAGTAATTCTATGAACCATGTACGAACAGAACATGCACGTTTCTTGCTTTTTAAAAATCAAGGTACGTACATAGAGCCTACAGAATATATTATTGGGCAAAGAATTGAAGGCACCCATGCTAATAATAATTTTAGATTAAATCCAATTACAGCTACAGGACAAAGCATTTCTATTCGACTAGTTTTGAAAAGATTTTTTGAGGTAAACAATATTATGTTTAAAGAGACTATTCAATGCTATAATGAATATTTAGCTTCTTCTAACAATGATATCATACAGAATATAGTGCAAGGCTCTGTATGGCAAAATAAAGTTAACTCTTGTAACGGAAAAATAATTTTACCTCTTGCACTATACTTTGACGACTATGAAGTGGGCAATCCCTTAGGCAGCCATGCTGGTGTCCATAAATTAGGCGCTGTTTATATATCGATTCTTTGTCTCCCGCCCAAATATTTGTCAAAATTACGAAACATTTTTCTGGCGTTACTTTTTCATTCATCTGACCGCCAAAAGTTTGGAAACAGACTGACTTTTGCTCCAGTTATTTCAGAGCTAAATTTTTTAAGTCTGCACGGTATTGAGGTAAATTTTCCTAATGAGCTTCCTTTTAAAGTGTATTTTGAATTAGCTGTTATTTTAGGTGACAATTTAGGTATTCATGGCTTAATTGGGTTTAGTGAATCTTTTTCTGGAAACTTTCCTTGTCGAATTTGTAAAATACATAAAGAAAACCTAAAGTACGCTCACGAATGTGATGACGAGTTGTATCGTACAATGGAGCAGTATTTGACGGATTTAGATATTAGAGATGTTACAATCACGGGTATCAAAGAGGAATGCGTATGGCATGACGTAGACGGGTTTAGTGTCATCGATAATGTAGGAGTAGATATTATGCACGATTTATTAGAAGGTGTATGTAAATATGATTTATCTTTTTTATTGCATACATACATATTTGAATTGAAGTTATTTACAATAGAAACATTGAACAACAGGTTGATATCCTTTGATTATGGACCTGACCGCGATAATCAACCCCCATGCGTGCTACCAGATCATATCCGTAAACAGACTATCAAAATGTCGGCTTCAGAAATGCTTTGTTTTGTAAGATATCTTGGATTGCTGTTAGACGATTTGATTCCCTCGGACGATCCACTTTGGGAGCTCTATTTATGTCTAAGAAAAATATTAGATATTGTTACTTCAACACATTTGCAAAGAGGAACGTTTGATTTACTCCAATGTTTAGTATCTGAGCATCATAAATTATATTTATTTCTTAGTAAAAAGTCATTAACACCAAAGTTTCACTTCTTAACACATTATCATCATATGTTAAAAAAGTTTGGCCCGTTGGTATCAATCTGGTCTATGAGGTTTGAAGCCAAACATCGTATATCAAAACTGTCGGCTAATGTATCTAGCAATAGACGTAACATTTGCAAATCTTTAGCTATTAGACACCAATTAAAGTTAAATAACTCATTTCTTAATGATAATAATGTGGACAAACAGTGCGGCCAAAAAAAGCCAGTGACTCATAAAATTAGACAAAAAATTATAAACTGTTTAAATTTAAACGATGAGTCTATTGAAAAGTGTAATTGGTTAATTATTAATGGGATAAAGTATAGGTCTAACATAATGTTAACTTTAGACATAGTTGATGGAATGCCGAAGTTTGGTTTAATTGAGAACATTTTTGTACACAATGCTGGTATAATTTTTGAAGTTAGTATTTTTGAAACAGCATACTTTGATGAAAGATTACATTGTTTTGTTGTTATACGGAGAGAGACAGAAACAGAGTTTTATATGTATGATAAACTTTTTAGCTATGTGCCAAATACTTTGACTATCAGCCGCGATGGTAAAATATTGTATGTCACTGTGAGGTCTCCGTTATGATTATAATATTAAATTAAGTATTTTAGTTAAGTTTTAATACTTATCTGTTAAATGGCTGATAGCAGCCAACTAGCGCCACCAATAGATATAATTTTGTAATATCTAATTCTTTTAAAAGCTGTAATGGTAATACACACATAAAATACTTTTAAAATCTTGTAGTTTTAAAATGAGTTTTTGCCACATGTGGTCACTTTTGTTTTAAGTCCATTTGAAAGAAAACTAGTGGAGTGAAGGCAGAATTCAAATTCATGTATTTTATGAGTGCATTGCCGATCTATTTTATTAAACACTGTTTTAGAAGTTTTAAAATTAAATCCATAGTTAGTTAGCTAGTTGGCTACAATCAGCCCCTTAAAGTAATAGGTTTTCCCTACAAAGTGATTTTTATCAAATCCTGAGGATCTTATCCTCAGGATATTTAAATAAATTGATTTCAGCTCCTCACACAAAAAAGATAATTTTAAACTACTGAAACTGATTTGGTTTTTCATGTTATGTTGAGTCAGTACAATAATGTTAAAAAAGTAATAAATTCAAATTATGTAAGTAGTTTATAAATAAAAAGTCGCGATATGGTCTTTCGGTGTGACTGAAACAAAATCAACAAATAAATTAATATGAACAGTAAATATATGTACATACATATATACAGGGTTAATTTTTGAACACCATGCAATGTTGTATTTATGAATATGAACAATTTTTATTATGGAACTAATAGTGAAATAAAATAAAAACAGCTGTTCCATACATTTGGGTCGAGTAACACTCGAACTTTTGTATGGAACAGTTATTTTTTTTTAAATTTCACTATGCTAATAGTGAAATCAAGAAAAAAAATCTGCTATCCCATAGACTCTGTATACAATGTGTAACACTCAATACGCCATATAGTCACTATTTATTTGTAAATTTCTTCAATCAGTACAGTCTCAGTTTTGTTTAAGTTTTTTATTTGTAAGTATAGATAATATTGTTTCGCTATTACGATAAAAGACAATGCCCTGATTTTATACGAGAACAATAAATGTTACAATAATGTTGCAATAAAGATGAGTAAACTAATACATTTTAAACTTTTTTATTTCTTGCATTTACATAATTTTGTAACTTTTGTCATTATGTTCATTGGCGGGATTGAAGTTGTTTTCTGTACCTATAGTATTGAATTTGAACTATTTCTATCTATACAGGATGTTTGGTAAATACCCTATCAAGCCGAGACGTACGTACTCTATAAACTACCCTGAACAATGATTGTTCTACGACTTTTCTGAAAATCGTTTTTTTTTCAATTTTTCATACAAAACTCGATCAGCGGTTTGGTCATTTGTATGAAAAGTCGATTATTTTTTGAAGATTTTCAGAAAATTGGTAGAACAAACATTGTTCGGGGTTGATGTATAGAGCACGTATGTTTCGGCTTGATAGGGTATTTACCAAACATCCTGTATACAGTCAACTATCGAAGTGACAAATGTTACAATAAGAGTACAGTCCCCATTACAAAAACTACATTGTAATCATTGCATCCATGCACTGTTAGGTGAAATATATTAATCGGCACTATAAACAATATTACTGCAATCATAACAATGCATTTACTGTAAAGATAACTATTTAAATAGTACTTCAAACAAGAACCATAAAGTATAGATCACTAAAGTCTTGTAAGAACTAAGAAATGACTTGTATAAGCATCCCAAATATCTGTTATTTTTAACAATTTACTTAGTAGATCGTAATAATAAAATTGTTAGGTGAACATTCCGAATCGTGTAGCGGTTACAATGTGCTTCTTCATATTTACATTTAAAATTTAACGAGAATAGCCTGGTAATATTAACAAACAGTTTTGTCGTCACATATACAGCAAAACAGTATTGTACAAAAAACCATATTCTGGTTATCTGTACGAGAATGTTTTTTCAGTGTAGCGGTTAATTCCATACCAATCGAATTACGCGTCGGCCATGGTCTTCCACGACGTCTGGGTACAAAACGCGGTGGAACATTTTTTATGGGTTTGGTCGCTCGTGCCAGGATCACGGAAATTCTAACCGTCACTGTTCAATGGGTGATCAATTAGGGTTCTCTAATACGAAGAAGCTAATTTTACGAAAAAGGTTCTTCACTTTATTTGCATTTTAGTTTAAAGAGTGAGAGTTTTGAAGGAAAAAGATAAAGAGACGAAAGTGGGGATAAATTGCAAGATAAAATTTTAAATATACAATAAAACTGACAACTTGTTGAATATTAGCTAATTAAAAAAGAACCTTTTACGATAAGTAAATTCAAAAACCAGAAAGACAAACTTCGAAATGATTTGATTAATGTATAAAGTTTTGAAGAATCATCCGTTAAAAGAAAGCAAAACCATCTATCTAACCTTGGAGAAAGATAGGTGTAGGAAATAAATGATGAAGAAGGATTAAACACCCCATTATGTGTTTCGTTGTTTGGCAAAATAAAATAATTAAGCTAAATGACAAAAACCATTTATATTCCATTTATTCTTCCACTCCTATCACTAAGTGCATTATTATATTACACTTGAGAAACAATAAAGAACCCATAACTAGCCTCCTGAATTTTTTACACAAAAATGAACCAAAGCGCGATGGACCGCGGTGAATCCGACCACGCGACACCGTGACGGGGTGCGCGTACGCACAAAAACTACCGCTCTTGTAAGATTAGTACCGCGCAACAGACTGCTATATTGATCTGATTCATTGCAAGTGACAGGATAAAGATAGAAACGTTGAAAGTAAGTGGTGTAGCATTAGGTACTCTGGGTTGTATTAGGGTCGACCTTACTTTTTAATGTATGCGCCCTGTGTCGTCACGTCTTAGAAAACACACATAAAAATAAGAAAACTGGAAAAATATAAAAAAATAACAAAAGCATTTTTGTAAAGAATCGGAAAGGTATGTTTGATTTTGGTAAAAGTTGCAGAGCCAATTTTTCAAGCATATTCTTATCGCTCTGTAAGCCAGCGTAGTTTCATCAAATGTTAGGAGTTTTGCACTCTTAATACCCGAAAGAAACATCTTAACAGATTATATCAAAATTACCGATTTTGAAATTAAAATTTATCCATAGCCAAGCGACTCGATTAGGGGACCTAATCGAGTCGCTTCGATTCTGCCGAGTTGTAAAACTTATTCTTATCTGTTATTCCATTTGCTCGAAGACATCCTTTTATTTTTTCTAAAATTTGTAACGGTCCTCATTGTAGTATGTACTTACAAATTTACGCAGCCATCGGTGTACGGTTAGGCACTTATTGGGTTTGACTGATATATTTGCTGCGTCCCCATAAAACAGATCGCTGGCTGTCAGTCGTATGATCTACTAGAACTATAGATTTAGTATAATACTAAGCCGCGGTGCACGGCGTTCGAGTGAACATTTTTATCACCGGACCGGATTAAGTTTAAATATACACAGTTTCAATCTAGTCAAAAGTTCATAACATAAGTTTGAATGTTTCCCTTTAAAGTTGCCGACGACATATCATCGTTTGTATAACTGTTTTGTTCCTTTCGAATGGCCAGGTGTTTGTTAATCAACAGAGTATTTTCACACATTTCTCAATGATACAACGTGGGTGTGATTAAAAGAGATCAACGTAAAATATGCTATTCGACAAGCCACCGTCATTATTGTGATCGATATCGAGTAACGCTAAGTTTAATTACGGATCGTCATATAGGGATGCGCATGCGCCGAATGCAATACTATTATATTTATAACAGATCGATAAAGTGAGCCATATTTGTGCATCGATGTAACGTCGACTGTAATCGGAAAATTGATTTGTAAATTGATCACGTGCCATCATTTTATAAAGTATAATTATGTAACTGATGATTTCATCGATGATCGATGATTTATATTTTTTGGCGTAACGTCACTGCCTTTTTAAGCGAGAGTATTGTATCTAGCACGAGATTTAAGTTGATGTATACTAACAATCACAAGCCACGCTTTTAAAAAAAAAGTTTATTAAATAATATGGTTGTAAAATGTATGTTTGTGTCATATTTGCTGACTGACAGTTTGGTCAGTTATCAAACAAATGTCCTGCGAATAATATTTTTATTCAAATATACACCATCACATTCTTTTCTTTACAAAATTTTGACAAAATGTTTTTATTTGTTACTTTCTATCTCATTATTATTACATCATTTTAACGAAACTTATATTATTTAAGATATTTATCTAAATATTAATTGGAAGATTAGTAAGATACCTAAAATGATGTATGAATCCGACACACTAAAGAAATGTAACGATTCAATCAGAAGTTTTAATTTGCTCTTCAAACTCAATAATTGTTGAGATAAATTCTTCTTTTTAGTTCGATAAAATGCACATCCCTATCTAGCGCCTACGCAGTCTTTAAAAACCCGACGCTGGTTATCGAAGGAGACCACTAGTAATGATTTATTACTCCGCATTAAACTCTACTTCTAGCAGATACGAACGTTTACCGGACTTCGGCAAAGGTAAGTAAATTTTAATGGATTAGTCACGATATTGGTCTATAAATTGCTTTGGATAACAAGAAGTGCGTATATGAAAGTAATTTGGATTGCCCCTAACTTGGAAGCAACAATCTTCGATGAAAACTTAAGTTTGAAGAACCAATTAAGGCTTCAGATAGATTCGTTACTTTGTTTTAGTATTACGAATAACAGACAACGGCAGGTCAACCTACCTAAAAAGTTAAAGGTCATTGAATTGATTTTCAACTTTAAGTCCAACAAGTAGAGATCAATATCAATTATTATTAAGAATATTTTACGTTTTGTGGTAGGTTGACGTGCCTTTGTCTGTACATCCGTTTTGTTATCTTATTATTCTTACTTCATACTAATATTAAACACCGTGAATTTTGAATCTCTGGAAAACGAAGCCCTCGTTATGTAACCATTATGTATAACATCATGGCAGTGTTATTTTTATTTTTTACTAGCGGACCGTTGTGTCTTAACTATGAGTCTATGAATATTGATAACGAAATCGTATAATAAAATAAAATGTTACCTACCAATTTATTTAATAATATTATGCTTTATGATACACAACATTGTTTGTTTGTTTTTTTCTGGTGGGTATATAAATAGTTTTGTTGGTATCACGACACGGGAACAGGCGACATTACTGGCCATGTGCACAATTCAGTTTTTTTTACCCCATAATTGATGATATAAATTTGTAGCACGCTTTCTGTCAATGTTATGTCAAACGCCATTCATTAAAAAAGTTTAAATTGTCAAAAGCGATAAAGGTTACATTACAAATGATTTAGTATGGTGATTAAGTTTTTTAAAATTTTCTTATTTTCCGCGCAATTTTCTTATGTTTTTCTTTTATAAGAACATTTTCTTGACAATAACAAACAAAACAAAAAAAGAATTAGCGAAATCGGTCCAGCCGTTCACACGTGATGCAATGACCAAGAGAAATAGGGATTCATTTATATACAGGGTGTAAAACAACATAACTAGACTAAGATTTTTTTGAAATAAGACTATTCATTTTAATTCAATTCAAATATTTTTTATTTTATTGCGTTCTATAATGTTACAAGGATGTTATAAAATATGATATAAACAGTTCATTATAGACCCTG
Organism: Anania crocealis; assembly: GCA_949315895.1. Classification (NCBI taxonomy): domain Eukaryota; kingdom Metazoa; phylum Arthropoda; class Insecta; order Lepidoptera; family Crambidae; genus Anania; species Anania crocealis. The sequence continues at coordinate 10,603,006 of OX438856.1, forward strand.
TTCATACATAATATTTCAGTACAAAATAACAAATAATAAGTGTATACATACTTTCTAAAATTGACTTTATATTCAATTTATAGATATCGATTAAATTTATATCAAAATAACAGCTAATCTCATATTTTTATTAGATTGTATTACTTATGAAACATTTTTATAAATTTGAATTTGACATAAATGAAATAAATTGTAATATTTGTGGTCAATGTTTTAATTAGTTTTTTTTATTAGATTTTTGTCATTTAGGTATTCATTTATTGTATAGTAGCAGTTATTTAAAAGAATAGATTTTATCGATTTTGAATATTAAATTTTCTTTGATTCTTCTTTTATAAATTCCGGTAGTTTATTGTAAATTTTTAAAGACATGAATAGTGGGCTTGATGAATGAAGCTTTAGATGGACAGGCGGTAACATTAATTTGTTCTTACGAACACTTCTCAATGAATGGTTCGAGGGTAAATCCGATCGCTTTGTATAAAATTCGGGGTGTTTTCGGACGAATTTACATATTTCCAAGATGTACATACATGGAAGGGAAAGTATGTAAAATTTTCTAAAATATGGTTTGCAACTTTCTGTCTGTTTTGTGTAGGCGAGAATTCTAATTAGCTTTTTTTGCAAAATAAAAATTTAATTTATGCTGTGACGCGCATGAAGGTATTATTATGCTAGGCCAGGTCCTGGATGAATGAACCTAACACAAATACGTCAGTGTGTGTCATAGCGTGTCTCAAAATAAATAGCTAAATCAATATTTTATAATATTCTAAGATATTTTTTAGCTAAAAAACTTAATAAAAAACTCTGCATAGTCGTTATACATAGGTTACATGACGTGGACTTCGTTTTCCAGGAGGTTTACAATGCACGGTGAATATGTGAATGTTTGGATTAATGTTTTATACTCAATCACGTCAAAACTCAGATCATATAAAGAAAGAGATATGAAATTACTCGTAAATTCTTAGCAAACCCGGGTCTCCGTATTTTCTATGTATGCAACGCAACTACAATAACACTATTGTAAGCATAAGGATCACACTAAATTAATTTGCAACGCTCATTAGTGCGCACACAAACATGGACCCAATCACAGCGCGTGCAACGGCTACCACTTACTCACTTACACAATGCGTCATTTGGTGTGTGTAAATTTGTGCAGCGACAATGACTGGTCGCAAACGCACACGTCAGGCAGCGAACGCTTCGATTAAACCTCGATACATTAGTATCAAACTAGTTAGTATCAAACCTTCAATGTATATTGTGCCGATACAATTATCGTTACATGGATATTTTAGTGGATGGAGTGCAATAGTTCTGTTTGCCCATATCGGTTTCGCACGTGCCACGCCCCCATGTCATATCTATTCCTTTAAATGATCTGAGCGTCAAAACGTGTTAACAGATCAGAATAACATTTGGCAAGAAGGTAGCATATGACCAGGAATAACTCAACGACTTTTAACGCTGGAAAAATGTACAGTTCTCAACAACAACATTCTATGGGATGATCATGTTTGTTTTTCATAGTTAAAAGGACCGTCATGATTTTATGTGCGGTGATCGTTTAGTGGTCAAAAATAACATGGTCCACTGTTTATCTTTACAAAAGAGTTGCCGTGAGATAGAATAATAATTTTCTCATCAGAGGATTTTAATGCAAACTGAATTGCGGATAACAGCTGGTAGTTCATAAACGAAATATGTAAAGACTGTTGGTGTTTATGCTATTTTTTTTTTAGTCATGCTACACTAGGCCACACAGAGCCATCTAGTCCCAAATTAAGCTACTGCAAAGTAGCTTGGGATAGGTATGGGCACTAGACAACCGATAAACTTAATTATATACTTTTTTTTAAATATTATAAACTTATTATACATAGAAACAGTACAAACATGTTCATAAACACAAATATTTGTACTGTGCGGGGATCGAACCCGCGACCCATTGCTCACGAGCAGCGTTTACTACCACTGATCCAACTGATCGTAAAGTCACGTAAATATCAGTTTTATAAAATAAATCTTTTGAGTAATGAATAAATCATTTTAAGTTTCGAGACATAAAAAAATTCTTATAATAGTAAAAACTATCGCCGATCGTTATTTATCAGGATTAACCTAATGTTAATTTTGCAATAATAAGCTAAGTAGGTTATAGCAAATGAATATTACATTAAAAAATTATTTTAATAACATATTAATGTGGGATGTGAGAAATGGAACGCAAGGTAATGTGAAAGGGAGGGAAGTGGGAATGAGAGAGATGAATGATTTTGAATTTTAAATGTAAATATATTCTAGAAAGATACTTTATTTGATATATATTTATTATTAGATTATTATTAGATATATAGGAGATGCGGGACTCGAACCCGCATCTCCTCGTCCTTTTTCAAGTTTATATACTGATATTATAAGTGCAATTAAGTTGCTAAAATATCAAATAAAGTATCTTTCTAGAATATATTTACATTTAAAATTCAAAATCATTCATCTCTCTCATTCCCACTTCCCTTCCTTTCACATTACCTTGCGTTCCATTTCTCACATCCCACATTAATATGTTATTAAAATAATTAGTATAGTATAAATAAAGTATATAAATAGCTGCTTCATCTTAACTGACTGTCAAACATCTGCAAAGATGTTTCTTTAGGGTGTTAAGGGTGCAAACTCCTAACATTTGATGAAACAACGCTGGCTCACAGCGTAAGAATATGCTTGAAAAATTCACGCCATGTCGCAGTGTCTCGGTGGCCTAATGGTAAGGCGCCCGCCCGGCATGCGAGGAGATGCGGGTTCGAGTCCCGCCTGAGACAAAAATTTTCAAGTTTATATACTGATATTCTAGAAAGATGTCAGAGTTTTGTTTCGAGTTCTGTTTTAGATTTAGATTAATTTTGTAGTTTGAAGTTGTAAGACGAAGACGTAAGGCGAATAAAATTGTGCAGTGAAGAAAAATAGTTTCCTTTATTCCTACATTAATTAAATACAATATTCACACTACGATGTAATTGCAATACCGAAAATTGCAAAAAAAATTTAAGACACAAAATGTGTTCAAAGAAACAAAACTCTCTATCATAATTAATCAAAAACTGGAACTAAACTTAATGACTGCGGATACCGTTTACACTGTATCATTTAATAATTAACAATAAATCATTATAGAAAAATAGGCGAAAAGGTGCTGTATATTAATAAAATAATTATTGTATACTGATTGCTTGGATCCACGCGGTAGGCGTGGTCAATTCACACGAAGACACAATTTATGGAAAGACAAAATCTTGTTCTAATCCTTAACTACCAATTAATGATTTAAATACATTTAAAACAAGTTTCGAATACATTGCGGGTAAAAACGAAACGACACTGCCCATCCACAGTAAAAAGATGCAGTGGATATCAAAATTGCAACATAAACCAATGTAACCTTACAAAATAAAAATATTGGTTCTTAAGTAGTACTGTGATGTAAAATAACCAAAATCAAACTACTTTATGCTACATAAAGTAGTTTGATTTTGGTTATTTTTTAAAATCAATTTCCTGCTGAACTTAAAGGAGGCGTATCGTACAATATCGATTTGAAATCTGTAGTATTAATTATGATTTTTAAGTAATTCTGGCTACTTAAAATTCTATTATTATCAAGAAAATGTATTTTCATATTCTCTGATATAGTGAGTGAGTGACATTTTAATTAAAAAAATGTTTTTTTTTTAATATTCACCTATTATATCTTCCTTTGGAATGTGAAGTACTAATTTTTAATAATACACTCTCACTTTTACCTTTACTATTTCCGTTAAATCGCCCGTAAGTTCCTTTTGTACCAATCGGAATTTCTCTTTTCTATTGATCTCAAAAGGCATTCACGTACATAATCATAGCATTAGGAGCCCGAAACACCAATCTATCTTCTATCATTATCACAATAGCCATAATTGACTTACTATGCTACCATTCCATTTCGACAAGTCAAAGGGTGGAGCAAAAACCGACAAAAGGTGTTGTAAGTTAAAATTACCCGATTCTTATGAATATGTATGTATCATTATGGATAGCATATGCGCAACACATGGCCGATGGAGCATAAGGCCTATTGATAATATTGGATATTTGGTTTGCTGTAGCGAAGGAAGTAAGTTTTTTGTTCCAATTAAAATTTGTAGTATACAGACATATAATGGCTTTTAAAGTTCTATTCAAAAAGGGTTGACATGTTTTTTTTGCGATATTATGTTTAGTTTGAACGGGTTTTAGTCGATATTTCTACTTAGTCAAGAATACATGTTATGAGGTTAATTTTACAGCAAAAGATTATTAGTAAACAAAGTACCTAGGTACTTAGTGTAGAGCGAGAAAATGGAGTGCAATCAACACAATTTTAATAAATCAGTATTTATACAGGGTGAAATTTTAACCACCTTCCAAATTTTAATATATCAATCTACGAGACAAAAAACAAATGACGTATTTTTTCTTTTGGTATAGCCCAGTACAAAAATGTCAAGATAAAGGACTTAGAAAATGTCCGCCAAAAATCTCTAAATTTTTGATACGGCCTCCTAGCAACACTTTTTTTTTACGCGTCGTGCATCTCATTTATCCATTAGGATGCTATTCATGTGTTTTTGATTTTCCCTTTAAACCTTAATAGGTCCAGGACCGTAAAAATTGAAAACTATATCGCGAAAAATATTTTCGGGTGACAACTTAATTTACATTTTTAACTTTATAAATAGGCTCTAAACACGATACTGAACGCCTATAAAAATTTTGGAATGTGGTTAAAATTTCATCCTGTATAGGTATATTACCTATTAATAAGTGAAATTAATCAAATTATAATGTTTCTGATCTGTGAGTGAATAAAAGCCAAGATGTTCTACAGAAAACAGATTTTTAGTACTACGTTTATTACCAGATTTGTGTAGGATAATTAAACAAACATAAAGGCTGACAATCATAATATATTTATTTATGAAGTATTTGTACCTATTTTTATTACATAAATATTTACTGTTTACACACCTTTTATTTTGTCATACGCATCGCCTCTCTACCAGTCATCAAAGCAATAACAGTCCCGAACCTAATCCAAATAACAAGTCTGCTCTCGTGAACTAAGCCACGTTGCAATATTAAGAATGTGTTTATTAATAAAACATTAACAACCACTAGTAGTTAACAAAACAGTAAAAAAAAGGGTGCCTTAATGTAAAAGCAAGACTTCTCTTTATCCTGTGAATGTGAATGTCTAAAAGAGCGACGAGCAGCAATTTTGTTTACCATTGACCAAAACAGCGACCACCAAACCACCTGCCGAACGTAGTGATTAATAGCAAAATTACTTTGTTTAAGTCTTGTGTCTAGCGAGATATATTTTTTAAGAGATAATTTGATAATAATAAGTTGCCTAAATGGCTATTTTTCAGGTACAACGTTGGCTCTTTGTCAATCGTTGAATTTAGATAAACATGCTGGTAAGAACCCAGTTTAATCGATAACGATCATCTTCGTAACTGCTTGATCGGCACTGTGTCTACGGTACCTAAATCATGCATGAAATAATGCATATAATTGGATCTTGAATTGGGTGATACACATATCATAAGCTACCAAGTTGTTTGTGTTCATAAAAATTAAACTAATGCAATTTAAAATAATAAATAAGGAATCGTGATTTAACTTTACACTAACAAGGTTATTTACTTTAAGACTCTTATAAAAGTATCTGTTTTTAAACTAGAAGCTCTATTAGTTTAGAAAAACCTAGTTTATTGGCGTTAACTATAAGTACATATTGGCATAGTTAGATTTTTTAAATATCAAGCCTGAAAATCGTCAATCACATTTCAAAAAGCTTTTTCAATTGGTTTCTACGTAAAAAGCAACTTTTTCGCCAATGTATATATTTTTTACGTCATATTAAGGTGTTACGTGTGTTGATATGTCATTCAGACAAGTTGAAGGATAAAAACCATAGATTTAATATATATTAAATCTATGATAAAAACCAATATCTAAAAATAACGTTTCCAATATCATCCTTGTCAATTAATTTGTGACGCTTAAAGTGATATTGGCAAAAAACATCAACGCGTTCGTTACATAGCACAAAGATTGTTCAAGCATAAAATCGCATTAAATATATCACAAATCAATCTATTCATTATTGTCGATTATAACGGCACATGTTGATCACCCAATTTTAATTAATTTATTAAGACAACAGCTCGGTTAATTCGTGATTCGTTTTACCGATGTGCGAGCTATTAATCAAGTTTTTTGGCCCGTGGCAGTTTAGGGTTCCATGGGAAATATAAAATCGTATGAAGAAATTTACTTGTTACTTTAGGGAACTGGGGCTGTCAGACAGGGTTATTCAATTAAAAACTATTTTAATATCATCATAATTAGATAGCATCAGTTTGTTACTGGACAAACGCTTTTTAAAAGAGATTTTTGCCACGTTTGGCAGATGGATTGTTGATTGCAGTTTCGCTGATGACAAAGAAAAGACGGTGAAGTCCGTTAACTTCTGGCAGTAGGTACTTCAGATTCATGAATAACGAATCATGTCTTTAGACACCCTTAGAAAGGAGTGGTAATATTGTGCCGGCATCACATACACATTTTGATACAATATACTAAATTATGATATGATTTAGAGTCAAACGAGTTACATGGATGTAATAGATAAATATATTTTATTTTTAATATTTTTCATTTGTAGATTTTCTTTTGTTGTAATATTATTGTATTTAAAATTGTATTGCATTGTACTTAAAAATATACAGTAAATGGATCTTGGATCTTGAATACGATAATGTTGAAAGAATCCAACGGTTAAATAAAAGTGAAACGATATTATGTCAGATGCACTGCGTCTGCGTTAGTAACGATACTTTGTATGTATTTGTTGCATTTTTTATTTTAGTTTTTATTACATCGGTGTTTCCAATCAAAGACAGAACCATATCTATAATTAACAATAAAGCGCAAATAAAACCCGATCTTACTTAAAACTTATTTAAAATCCGCCCATAACATTCACTGGCGGCACCATCTTTACGATTTAGAAATCATAGTCTCTTGATTATAAAGTGTCTAAAAATTGCAGAATATAAATCCATGCAGATATTACTGCCTTTTTAATTACTGCTACTCGTGTTCTGATTGGAATGGGCTAAGATAGTGATTTCACGGATATGTTCTGATCTGTTTAATTGATTTCTAATTTGAAATCTGATTCATCAAAGAACAGCGCCGGTACACTATTAATTGTGACCAAGAAACATTCTTCGATTATTGCAGTTATCTTGCATTTTTACTTGAATATAAGAATATCGCTAACTAAATCTTCATGCACATAAAATTCATTATTCGTTTTTGTTCTTCTGCATTTACTCAAACTTCTCACGTCCTAATTTGGTGACCCCGACATGATTTACATACGGATACCAGATTTTCTTCGTTTGCAGGGTAAGTCGAAGACTACTGTCGCGACCTCAGCCTTTTTAGATCAAGAAAGATCTTGGAGTTTTTTTTACATATTGTCATATTCTAAAAACGCTGGTAGTCCATCAGTTGCCTCTTCAGACTACGTACTATTTTTTTGTTTCCATAAAACATGTATGAAGAAATCATAATTGACCCTCTTTAGAGGTTCTCAATAGATTGCAAAAAAATATGTTTATTCTTTGAAATTGACGAGAGATAGGTAATACTAATATTTTTCATGGTAGTCAATTCTACTCTTTACGTGACGCATTATTTTCAAAAGTGTTGTTAAAAATACGGTTATGGTAATTTTCATCCAAATAATATTTTTTAACAGGTATTTGTATTTCAGAAGGTTAATAGTAATCAGTCAGTAATAAAAACAACTAGCCGAATAAGAGCAAATGATATAATGGATTATTTATCTTTTATTACTTCAAAAACACCGTCTCGTTCGCTAGTTGGTGCTGTTATGCATGTGTTCATATGTTATTTAAACTAAAACACTATTGCAAGTAACAATTTGGCCCGCAGTACCGTTGGAACTATAGATCAGCTCAGGTGTTGTCTGCCTGCGGGCTTCTTTTGTGGTGCAAGTCACCAGCTTACGATTGGCTACTGACTTCTTTGTTTGTTGATCAGTAGTAGGAAGTTTGTTATAAAAAAACTTCAATGTGGGTATGTCATCAGTGCTATGATCTCGAAGACCGGAGTTTTGTTCTTATGTGATTTGTTATACATGTATGATAGTAATGTTTTGCCAAAAACGTCACCTATTTACCTACAAACAGTAATATTTGTTTTTCGAGCTGACCCTTTTCGTAAGTTAGATGGTTAACTAAATAAAAATAAATTGCTATTCTCAAAATTAGTTTTCTTTAAAAAGGTTATTGATAAGTTATCTTACCAACTGAATATAAATAAAAAAGAGGTTCTAAATCCATTTTTTTTTACTTTGTCATATTATTTTTATGCATGTATTAACCCAGATTGGTTTCATTTTGTAATGCTTTCTACCTTAAATCCCGTGTGGTTACGACTTTGAATGCAATGTAAAGGTACTTACTATTCGTACACATAGGGCTAGAAGATAAACAACACGAGTGTTATTTAGAGTAAAACTAGCTGTCCTTACTTCGTTTTGCTTGATGTGCTATTCCTACCACCTACTCCTTAAATTCACAATCTCTACCCCTACTTTAATATACTCCTACTCTTACTGTAACATATTCCCTGCATAACTCATACCTACTTTTCTGCTTCCGTTTTAGAAAAACAAACCGATAGCAGCGCCACCGACAGGGTCCAATTATGGTTAAGGACTTTCTTGGACCTGTTTAACTCTATACCAAAAAAATCTAAATTATGTTCACGCGTGATGCGATGGCCAAGGGAAGTAGCTTTCCATTTTTATCCTTAAAGATATTACTTTATACAGTCATTGCAAAGTATCGCGCTTCGAAAGGCATATTAAGCCGTTGCATTGGTCCCACCTATTATCTTAGGATAGGTATAGTCACGTCAGAGACATATTGTAATAGACGTCTTGGAAAACTCTAACTCCAGATCATCATTGAATAATTATCGCTCAATAAGAAGAAGGCGTAATTTTATTGAAATTTGCTTGATTTACCTTTGACTTCTAACTTAAACCACTCCAAGCAGGTGAGATGCTACGTTATTGTGGCCACCACGCCCGTCCATATGGAAGAATAAATTTGAACTTGTTGGTAAAATATTATTGTTTGTTGTGGTTTACGACTAACAACTGTCAACGGATTTGTTCATGAATATCATTATTTACTACACAATACATTACATGCATCGTTATCCTTGACTATTGGACTTGCTAAATTAACATTTCATGGACTTCCATCATCAACACCCCTTTTGGTGGACGTAAGCCTCTCCATAATGCCATAATCGCCTCACTCGGTATAGGCGGGTTGGATGTCTTACTGGAGGATAGACGCTGCTCTGCGGTGGCCCCCACCATCGCAGAGTATGCGTTAAAGCATTTCCACGACTCAAAATAAAAAGGGATAGAAGCTGCTGTCGGTCTTCTACGGGCTTCAATTTCTACTTCTTTAGTCACCACTTACGACACTGACAGGAAGAGAAGGGGTGGTACTGTTCTTTCAACATAACTGACTCAACACGTTTGAAATGCTCTAATTGCCACGCTTGGCAGAGGGTTGGTAATGGTATTTTGGTCGATATTGGGAAGACACTGCTGCCTGTCTACTGGCAGTACTCCTATAGTCGCTTCTTACGACACCTACCGTAAGCAAAAGGGTGGTGATATTTATAAATCTGGGTAGTGTACAAATGACACAATTAACTTAATTTTGCAGTTGTGATATCATCGATTGAATTATTACAAACTAGACACAATCAGTGATGGAAAACGTTCTTATCAAATGAGCACCTTAGTTGCATTAATCTTTATCTCATGAATGCTGGGTATCACACATTATGACATTAGCTGATTATATTTAAATTTGGACAGTTCGAAGTGTCATTTTTGTATGAGATTGACCAAATTTGATTCAGTAACATATCAGTACAGCCTTTCGTATTTATAATTAAGAAGATTAAATATTGGATCAATTGATTTCAAAAATTGATTCTTTTTCCTTTTGTTAGGTGTGGTCTGCAAAATAAGATAACGACAAATGATATGCGTGGAAATTATTTCATACGTTCTAATCTCAATCCTTTGATGGTTCCCATCAAAGCATTCGTTTTGTGAATAGTATGATAGAATTGTAACAAGTTACATCAATTCAAATTTAAACTCATTCAATAGTCCATATACAGACATCATCATAACCAATTCAAATCTGACCATAATAAAAGCAAAACGCGTCAAATAATGGCATGTGTCTAGCCATAATCACAACAATGATTTAAACAAATCTCTCCTTGTGGTTATACATAATAAAAAGAGCAATAAACAGTCGCCGAAATCAGCTTCCAGCTATTACGGTAAACCAGCCATCTAAAGCATAGATTCGATTTTTTTTATTATACACAATGACTGGTTATTACCAGAGATGAAAGCAGATAGAAGCACCGCACGCGCCAGACCATACATTAAAATTATTTCGGAATGTGCCAGATGTTATCTGATAGTTAAAATTTCTAATAATTCGTTGTTATTCAATTTATAGATTGATACTTTATATGAAACCGATTTTTGAACGCACCTATTTGTTGATTTGAATACGTAGCAAATTTTTAATTTACAGAGAAATTAAATTACTATTGAACGTACGTGGCCAGTCATAAACACGAGTTGGTATTCGCCAAATGAATTGACGCGTAAGAAATTCGTTTAGATTTTGCTATTAAAATTGTTGTGCGAGTTTCAATAATTGGTTTGGTTCAGTTACTTTGGTAGTCTTATTGGAATACATTAATCAATGGACACGTGCTGCAAACGGCTGCGCCATTATGAATATTTAGATAACCGTACTATACCTATTGGCAGAAATTAATTATTTGTATTATTATCAGATATTTTTATGATTATTTTGGTATCATTACTGCTTTGGTGGTGATTGAGATGTGTAAACTTTTTATTTTATTAATGATCCAACTATTAGTGATTGCATTAAGAAGTAGTATCATAACGTTTTGTTAATTCAAACATTGAAATCATTGTAATTAAAATAACGATTAGGATATAAAAAGACAACAAATTAAGTGACGAAAAAGAAAACATTCATTCTATATTATATTTTAATAAAGAGACATAGTTGGGTACTGTCGAATTAGGTGGTCGATTTTTTTAAATTTAATTTCTGCCCCTGAAAGATTATCTTTTCAGTGTACCTACAAACAAGTATCCATCAAATTGGCACAACTCTGTGATTCTCCCGAATAAAATAAATTAGTGAAATAAAAATAATTACAAGTTATATTTACATTGTAAAAAAAAGGCTGATCCTACCTATACGATGCACAAAAGTATGCATTTATAACTAAATAAAGGATAATCTAAAACTAAACAAATTCTAAGTATTTTGTTCACTGAATGTCGTAACAGTGTTGTTAATTAGTTTTTTTTTTTTCAAGAAATGCCATGCTTTTCAGTTTTAAGTCGCGGCGACACGAATTTTTAGTTTCAGTTTTTAGTTAGTAAATGAGCTTAATAGATTTACAGAATTTTTCGTTTAATAATGTTTTGGATTGTTGTAATTAATTTTGTTGGTAGTGATGGTGGTTTTAATTCTGACAAACATTTAAGTTGATGTTTACTTGCTTTGTCAAATATTATTCAAGTGTTAATATAAGTAACTTTGTGTATCCTGTCCAGCATTATTCTAAACGGGCCTGCTCTGAGCATCGGTGATGCTGTGCAGCACCCAGCGTGAAACTATGGTTTTCACGCTATGATACAAAAGTGTAGAATTTGGTGAATGCTTCCCGATCCAATTCGCAATATCTGCTGGATCTCTAACTTCGTAACTCTTGTGTTGTCTTGTGTTAAATTGTTCACTGCTATCATATTTTTATCCGTTACAACCGTCAAAGCCCTTTGATTACTTGTTTCATCATCCCTCAAAGCTCTGCCGGGCTTGAATTCATTATACACGACACGATACACGGTTACTATAGAAAGGCTTTCAAAATAAAATAAAATAAAATAAAAATAAAATAAAATTATGAGTGGCCCAGTCTATCATACCATTCATTCGGTTATAGGTGACACTTAAAATTTAAAAAAAGAATAGTTTGACAATGTTACTGGAGATAATTTTTATGAGACATGATAAATTAAATCATCTCGCAAACAACTTGGATGGAATTTATTAAATTGGAATGTACCTAGTTTTACTAACTTAAAATATACATAATATTATTTTCAAAAAAATAAATAACTGGCCAGTCTCTCACTCATAAATTCTTCATGTCGCAATACTTTCTGAGTCAGAATTAAAACTTAAAAAATTATCGCCTGACTTACGAGGAGATTCGAGTTCTAGTCCCGCCTCAGACAAAAATTTTCAAGTTATATAGTGATATTATAATTGCAATTAAATTTCTTGAATATCGTATAAAGTACTTTCTGAGTCGTAATTCTATAGCTTTTTTTAAAATTCCCGATATCATAATCTTCCACCGTGATTGATATAGTCATGGTATTCATCTCAATAGGTACTGCCATAACTCTAAAATTACATTGAAGTCTTCATTCTTCGGAGAAACCTCATACAGTTTTTGTCTAATTTGAACTATCAAAATGTGGGTACAAGAACATTAATAAATTATTGCCTGCGGCTACTAAGTGGCCGGATATTGTACCTCACACTTTTTATAAATTGACTAAGAACTCTATGGCTACAAGGTTCAAGTTGAAATTCGTTTGAATAAAGTTTTGATTTGCATTCACAAATTCAATGACTTAAATTAAGGCAGTTTCCGATGACTGTGAATATTAAAAGCGTAGCCCGAAGCGGGAATGTCTAAGATAGTAGACACTTCCTCTGTATGGTCTGGTGTTTTGTAGGCGTACTCTATATGAAATTTGATTACGGTAGATATGTTTCAACTATATTTTGAATTGTGAAACGAATGTAGCCTACCATCAGTAGCATGCTAAACTACGGTATAGGCTACAGCATTCGACCGAATGTAATAGCTTTCGTAGATTACAAATACTTATTCAAAAGGATTTATAAGTGGAAGACGTTATGAATTTTATAATAATGAGTATAATAATGATTTATAATAACCGGTAGACCACCCGTGATCATGAACGCTGTAAAGGGTTCGAAACATCGGGTTAAATCACAAATAAACGCGTACTAAATCCGTAAACATATCTTTTATTTCAATGTATAGTGTTCGCGTAAACTCAAGAAAACAGTATATTTTTCAATTTTGTCTAGTTATTTTATTTATCAATAACATTGTAGCCTACTGTAGCCCACCGGTAAGGTACTCGGTTTGTTAGGTTACGACAACTTTACAACACTAACTACACCTACGCTTTAAATCAGTGTAGTTGTTTTAGAGATAATATCACACGCACATTGGAACGACTAGTGTAAGAAAGTATACAGGTTCTGTTTCGATAAATCTATATTAATCTTCTGACAAACCGCGAGTTGTCGTGTGGTGCCACGACATAAAGAATAGCAATATCCCTTCATAGCTTATGAAAGAACTAATGGAGTACCGACTGAAGAATAAAGGCAACAGCGTAATATTGGGAATAACTTTTATTGGAGAAGCCTGGATTCATAAGTGGACTATGAATCCAGTCTTCTCCAATAAATTACGAGTATGTTGATGAAATTCAGGATAATTAAAACTAGAAACTAAAAGCGTGAACTGTAGAATATTATTAAATTGTTTTTATTTTTATTACAAAACTTAAATCATGACACCAATAACCCACTGGCATATGGTTACTCAAAATGTTTTTGAATTTGCAACTAGTCTTTGTAGAACTACACGTTATATCTCTAAACCTGTGTCCTGCATTAGGATATAAAAAAGCCTATTCCCTTTCCTTAGGTCTAATGTAATAAAAAAATCCCAGAAATCCCCAAAAGCCCAGTACAAAAATGTCAAGATGAAGCAACTAGAGAATGTCCGCCAAAAATGTATAATTTTAGATACGGCAACACTTGTTTTTACGCGATGCGCATCTCATTCATTCATTACGATACTAGTATAAGTTTTTTTTTCTTCTTATCTGAACAGATTTAGGATCGTAAAAATTTAATGATATCTTTTACTCGAATAACGCTTTAGGCGAATATCGAAATATATATTTATTTAATAAGGAAATTAAAATAGGATGTGACTACAAAAGTCACATAACGTGGAAACACATTCCAAAATCGCTATTATTTGGTACCCAAAGAAAGAGCCTAATGCATAAATTATTTATTTTAGAAATTGGATCTTACTGAGGACTCATAAATTACTGATAAAAGTAAGTACCTATATCGTCATTTAACCCATCAATCAGTTAATTTTTAGAGCCATTTTAAATTAACGTGTAAGTACTTTTTTGTGATTGAATACATTAAACTTGTGGAAAGCTTTTATGTTTAATAGTTTCTCGTAATATAGACGTCTGCTACCGTATAGCGTTTGTCAATCATTCTTTATTTTATGTTCAATCAGACACTGTTTTGTCTGAAAGCCGGGTTTCACATAAACGAGGTATATTCGTCAATTTGGTTCACATTTGATTAGTTTTACTGCCTATTCATAAAGTATGGCCAGGGAAACTGCGTAATGCAAATTATGTTTGACATGATTTAAGTACGATCGAAACACAGTTGGTGTAGTGGTGCTTTATTTCTTGTACTATGCAAGATTCACACGTTCGGCTCCCTGATGTAGGGTAAATTCAACAATATTTATTCCAAAGAAAGTGCATACTACACCGGGCGAGGCGCTTTATCATTTGGCTTTACGGCTAAATGGTAAAGCGCCGCGCCCGGTATGCGAGGAGATGCTGGTTCGAGTCCCGCCTGAGATATAATTTTTCAAGTTATATACTGACATTAAAATACTATATAAAGTATATAATTATCTCTTAAAAAATTGAAGGTTATAGTCGCGTTTCAGTAGGGCCTTGGTTCTATCGCTATATGGAAGTCATTATAATAAGTCTGTAATACTACTACAAAACTTGGAGGTTAAGTAGGATTTTTTTTATATTATGAGCACTAGCATTTACTATGAACGTGAGTTACTGTTTTTTTTAACATCCTTTTAAAAATGTAATTTCAGATATACATGACTTTAGCATATGTGTACTCGTACAATCGAAGCTACTTCAGAGTCTACAAGTGACCGAATTTCAGTAATATTTGACTATAATGGGCAGGATGACTGACAGTTATTATAAAATTATACTTATTTTGAAACTGTTGCGTGATGAATTATTAGAGAAAAATGCTGATTCCATTAGCAGTACAAAATCAAAAATTATAATGAGCGCACACATTTTTGACCCTTCTCTATACTTCAATATATACGGTATTTTATGTACCTACTTAGTATGAAGATAACACTTTTCAAATTTAAATTATGAAAAAAAAACGCGCCTTAGTAGTAATATTGTAATATATGTAAGTAATATTTAAAGAAAACCGGTTCTCATCAATCTTCGACACATAATAATAAAGAAAAAATAAGTCAGTATTTAAACTTGATTAATTATGTCTCAAGCGGGACTCGAACCCGCATCCCCATGCCTAGCGGGCGCGGCGCTATACCATGAAAGCACCGAGATACTGTATCACCGCGCGGTTTTTTCAAGCATATTTTTATGGCTGTAAGCCAGAGTAGTTTTATCAATAATGTTAAGAGTTCGCACTCTTAACACCCGAAAGAAACATCTTTACAGATGTTTGTCGGTCAGTTAAGGTGAAAACGCTATTTAAATACATTTTAGCAATTTAATTGCAATTATATTACCTATCAGTATTTATACTTGAAAAATTACGCAAGGTTTGCAATTATATTATCGGTATTTAAACGTGACGCAGTGTCCCGGTGGCTTAATGGTATAGCGCCGCACCCGGTATGCTGCATACATGCATGGAGATGCGGGTTCGAGTCCTGCCTGAGACATACATTTTCAACTTTAAATACTGATATTATAATTGCAATTAAATTGCTTAGGTATAATAAAAAGAAAAAAAAATTAATGTTAAAAAAATACAAATTAATATGTCGGTAAGAATAGGTACATCAAAATGAACTAAATTATTGTTTTAAGGACTGATAGGAAGTTCAACTTTATCCGAAAATTCTTCTAACAGAATCGTCGGATTTCGAAAAGGGAAAAAAGTCTCAACTTATCGGAATCTTTAATATTGCTATACGTACTCATTTATGGGCAAGAATCAATAGAATTATTTAAGCATTAATATTTTTTTATCAAAATACCTTAAAATTAGCATGAGTTTGAAACTGTCTATGCAACTTCGTACCTCAGCCCAATTACGAAAGTACAACACTCAAGTTGTGGTAATGAGTAGTACAGCTTCTATCGCTTGTTTCCTGGCCCCAAACCGCTGCCCACGTTACAGTCAAGCCCCCGTATTTATTGAGCTAATTGGTTGTAAATCGGCGGTGGATTGTTCAAAATGGCTGCCAACGATTTTGTGTAGTAAAACTCATAAACCTCCCTACGCGTTCGTTGTCGGTTAATGGCTTCATGATAAGACCCCTTATACCCTAATTGGAGATTCAAATGTTATTCTGAGGAGTTTTTTGTCTCAATCATTATTAATTTAAACGCCAATTAGACAGTGATGGCGTTTTTATTGCACGAACCAATTTCTCTGTGTCGTTAGGTATGGTACCAGTAAATGTAAGTTTAATGATTGGACTTTATCGTTGCACTTTGGTTTAACTTTGATAAGAAATGATTTGTACATATAATTAAGGAAAGCATTGTCTTTTTGTTAGAATACTTTGAAATATGTAGGTTCAAGTGATATTTTGTCTATAGACGCTTGTAGACTTCTTGGGGGGAGTTGTCCCCATTTTAATTGTGTCTGGAAAAAAAGTCTACAAGCGGATAACAGTTATGTTTCTGTAGTCGAAATTTCGTTAATTTTATTAGCCCTGACGCCAGAATAACAAGAGTATGTTCGATTATTATGTTTAAGAATTTGTAATAGGTACTACTAATACTATACAGAGAGACGTTGTGAAGCTTGCCACCAACACCTGACTACGATCAATAGAAAGTACCGTTTAAAAGTATTGAGAAATAATACTATACATACAGTAGGTATAAAGTGTTTACGGCTACCTTATCAACTGCGACTGCTTTTCATTCATTTACACATGGCTTTTCTTGTCATAAATATAATAAGGGAGAAATTTTGTTACAAGCATTTTTCACAATACGCCCCATTAGTCGAATAACGACCCTTGGTTTTAAGAACCGTGCCAAGATCTCCTGGTCTTAGGGTCCATCTAGGGGTCAGGCAACAAGAGCTTCAAATATTTGAACATTAGTCGGATTTGTGATCACCAACCCGCATTTGGCAAGCGTAGTGATTATGCCTGTACTCATCATTGCTGTGGTGACTTAACTTATGGTGAAAGTTTCCAATTTTTGATCATCCTTATTTTATGTAAGAACGTATAATCTCGAAAATATTTCGCCCACATTCATCGTCCGTAGTATTATATTACGTATGATCAGCTCTAAGTTCACAAAACCTGTTAATGCTTACGGCCATCAAACAATATTTAACAATTTGAACATTATGAGTTTATAAATTTGTTTTCCAAGATCGAAGCAATTTAGGTTCAGACAAGGGTATATAATGTCGTCTGCGCATTATTACGTCATTACCATAATGCACCCGAAAATCCCCAAAAGGCAGTGAATTATGAATAAACACCAATTTGTATGTATGAGTGAACAGCGAATTAATTTTGCGATACCTATAGAATATACCGATACGAAACACGGTTTCTCGAATCGGTATTTCTATGATTACGTAGATATGCCAATTATTATTGTTTGCACAAAGTTGATTGTGTGTTGTCGGCTTAAAGTAGAATAGCACCCCGTCTCTTCTATTTTTGTGTCGTAACATAGAGGTGACTTAAGAATCACTGCCAGAAGTGAAAAAAAATCAATTTCGTCTTTCCATTGAACAAACTGCGGTCGGCAACCTGCCAAGCGTAATAATCATTCATTACTTACGTATTGTCTATGTCTTTAAAATGCACTTTATCTTAATCACGAGTGTCTAAGTTACCTGATTGGCTTTTAGGCAGGTGTCATCCAAACGTAACCATTCTTAATGCTTTGAACCCCACGAGGAACCCGGGTGCCACGATAACAATTGATTTCAATTGTGTCTGGAATGACTCACGATCGAGGGACTAAGCGCATTTTGATAGCGGACCCCAACTATTTTAATATTATTTCGGCAAGTACAGATATAATTCTGGTCAAATTTTGCTAGTCCATTCTTTGGGCGACGGTCTAATCCAAATTCCAAGCCTACACAGGCGCCCTGTAGGCCCAGAGTGCCCTTCTCAATCGAACCTTCTAGAACATAGAACATAATTTAAGCAACAATTTAAAGTGTTTGTATTATGGAATACATATAAATAAAAACGAAGGTATTTCAACACCCCTTTTTCTACATCGACTAGACTAGAGATCGAACCTCAGAGATGGCAAATCCTTAAAAGACAATGCCAGTCTCATAAAAAAAAAAACTTTTTGCAGCGCACACTAGAGGTACAATGAAGGGCTAATATTCCAAACGTCCAAGGATGCTTCTTATATATACTTTTGGATTCAAAATTCAATGACAAAGTTTTTGAAGTAACTTAATATTTTATTTTACCAATAATTTTAAATGCACATGTACAAAAGCAATAAGACTAGATATCTGTAACTCCGCCCATGCTATACGAGACCACACTTTATAATTTAATGTTACTAACAAATTGCATGGCTCCGTCTCCAGGGTTGTCACGTAACGTCATAATGAAACCCCTGATAATTACCGTCGGGTAATCTCAGAACCGGTCCGTTCACATCTCCATTCATGCGGGATAGCTAAATAACAGCAAACAACGCACCACGTGAATAACACAGTAGTTAAATATTATTATCTGATATAATGTGCTTTTAAAAAGAGTAAAAAAGAAAATCAGTTACATAAAGCTATTCTTGAATGTATAAAAATGATCCATCCTCTGAAACATTGCCCATTGGGGTAGTGGTTTATTACCGGGCTATTGATCTCGAATCGACCAAGTAAAATTTTGCATTGTTTTAACAATCTGCATTTAATTTTGGAAGCTTACTTTCAGCATTCGTTTTAAATCGTCATTAGATTATGTAAGTCCGATGGTATAAAAAGAATAGATTCTTAAAAAAAATATTTTTGCCCTAATTACCCCGTTTGATTATAATAATGATAAAATGTTGAATAATGAAAACGAATTCAATGTTTTTAATGTGAAAATTTCGTTTATATTGTGGACGCGTCATGAACTTAAACTTTGAGTTCTTAATATTCAAGCGATTCTTACTAGCAGGTGGGTTTTTTCAAAAGGTAAATACATCAATTTCAATTATTATTATTTCAAAGAAATAGGGATGGCTGTTATGACTGTATTGTGTCCATACGAGTCCGATAACACTCGATTGAATAGATGCTATCGATGATCGATTCTGCAGGTCATCGATGACTGTTCATTTTCTATATCAATTATAGACCTTTGATGTGCGGATATTATAATTTGAGAAGACAGCCATTGTTCGGAGATCGCGAAAAAAGTTGTGGTTAAGTTTGTAATTAATGTATTGTAAAGTATTATTTTAATTAATTTATGTGAAATTATTAATGGTACAAATTTTGTATTTTGCTCTTTTTTTGTATTTTGAATACTTGTTATTATAGATTACAAGAAAATTTATGTCCACACATTATTTATGACAACAATAAATAAATTTGTCCTTAATATAACCAGCATTAAATTACGTTTTACTATAACATACTTTTCAAAACTTTTTATTTCAATAAAACCCTTATCTTTCAATGGTAATTTTTTCGAATTCTGAAAATTGCCTATGAATTCTATGTGACGAGTCACCAACGATTTTGGTGTATATTTAGCCAAATAAGTCACTAACTACTATTTTAAATATACTATAATAAATGAGTATTCTGTTCTTAGTACGTAACTCGGCACATAAAACCCTGAATTGCATCTTCATAAGGTTTTTTTAAGACCATTTATTTGCACAATGATCATTCAATATAACCAAGTTAAAACCTTAAACCACCCATAAATATTTTTTATGTTTTCAACTTTTGTCCATCATATTGTAATGGTGGTCACTATAGTTCATAAACCATGTTCTCTTGGACATTTTCCAGCTAATCACATGTACAATTAGCTGTTTCACTCGGCAAATGAGTACATTTTTACCGTTACAAAATATCATTCTATGCACAGTCACTGTCCATCACATAAATTGGGTATACACTTTAAATAATTTCAATTGTGTCGCACCGCACACATTTGGTTATTTTCTTTGCAATCTGACACTATAGTAGAAGAACGATCGGTAGTTTTATTCTTTAAGTTTTCTGCAGTTCTGGCAATAATATAATAAGGTATGATATGAGGCATTAGAGAACTATCCATTCATCCAACTCTTCTTTTCATTTCATAATCTTTGGATAATATATAATTCAATCACGAATTTGTATTGATAATTTGTATGCACACATCTGAGTGTATAAGATTCAAATAATTCCAAGCTAATCGTCAAACTTGCATTTTAACGGGCTCTCACTGTACCACTGAATACGTACTCAAAGAATACATTTTGTTGAAGTTTTAAATACTGACAACATTTTTGGCGAGTGGGCAATGTGCGCACATGTCCTAGTAATTGTTGACAATATAGAGCCCTTATTGTACGACCCTATCTGACCTTAATAACTGTTCTGCTTTAGTACTACGCCAAGCTGAATCAAACACTCACATATTAAGTTAATGCGTAGGTAATGACAGCACGGTTAGCAGCACTCGTCGCTATAAGCGATAAGTTGACATAAAGCACACACCAGCATGACACAGTATTAATGCAGTCACAAAAACTGCAACCGCAAACAGTAAATTTAAACTTCTACTCATCATTATCATCATCACCTCATTGTTGAACATAGGTTTCACCAAAGGGAAGGTTCCTTTGGAGAAACCTTCTTCTTGCATTAGCTTCTTGCATTAGCTGTCACATCAAAACAGTTACGTAAATAACAAATCTGTAGTTGCGTGTCATCAGCCTTTCAAGCAGTAGCCTGGTACATACTAATTGTGTGCCTACTCCCTCCAGTTTCATTGTGCATTTAGCGCGGGTGCCATTCTATTTCTTGTACAATTATGTGAATGAAAGATGAGCTAGTAGCGTGCGGGCTACGGAGCCATTATTTAGCTGAAGATGAGGTTGAGGTGTTAGTAGCATGAGCGAAAGCGGCCAGGTATAGACTAGCTCCGACGCGCAATAGATCTTGTGGGACTTAATATAATTTTATTTGATAAATTGTTCTTATCTAGCTTGTACTTTACTATCATCATAAACAGCTTGCATCAGTTTACTTCAAAAGTTGCAATGGTCAGCAGATGGGCTGAAGATCACAATTTGGGCAATGGTGGAGAAAACACGTTACTGCTGAAGGATCTTTAGGCTAGTCATATCATCATGAAAACACAAAGCTTTGATTGATTGATTGATCTTATCAATCTAAAAAAAAACTTTTGAGAAGTGTTACAATTAAAGAAAGAACAGGAAAAATCAAGACAGAGGTTGCGTTCACTGCAAATGATGAAACGTACTAAAATGTCCGCTTAGCTATCCACAGTTAACCCTACAATATTGACTCACGAGTTTGCGAAGTGATCTGTCAGTTGATAATTGCCAGAACATAGATGCATTAACAGAACCTAATTACCACAAAGTACTATCTCGTTCATGATCTACACTATGTCCTCATCCTTACCACAGACACAACAAGTACACCAGACGCATGCGTGTCGCTGATGAGACAAATAGAACAGATGCTGATGAACGTGGACCGCAATAATTATATAGAAAAATGCGGCAAGTATAAAAATTAAAATGGACCCGTAGAATTACAGCTTAAAAAGATCTGAAATATTTGTGGCACTGATTCAGTAGTCATTGAGGTAAGTAATATTAGACAAAGACGACAGGAAGACATTTACACAAAAATAATCTAAATGAAAAAAAGTTGGATGTTGTATCGAACCATAAAAAATGGAATGAAACATCAATGTAAAACCTTTCAAAAAGAAAAACTTTCAATATTTAAGACTTGTGGTGCTACAATTTTCCTATTAATAAAGTAGTCAGGTTCAGTTAACGGATTCAGTTTATTTTGAAGCTAATAGTGTCATATTGTGATAAAAAAGTATAGCAATCATTAATAAAAAAATGAAAAATTGGACCAGTATTTGAGATTGAATTGCTATCTACAAATCAACTTATTAATATATATCCACGATCACAAACACGATGCTTAACGTCATCACTTTACAAAACTGTAGTAGACCACTGCTAGACACAAGCCCCTCTAAAACGATAATTTCGCCACAATTGCCACGCTTGGCATGCGGGTTAGCAATCGTAGTTGAGACAAATACGGTGGAGACGCTGCTGCTTGCCTTCTGCTGACAGCACACAGTCAATCGTCTCTTTCATAATCAAAGGTAAGAAAAGGGGTGCTGATTTTATTTTAATGTGCTGATTACACCTTAAACAAACAAAAAGTTTGTGCAATGTTTCGTCATCAAACTCCGCTAACTATTATATTATTACGTAATTAATCTTTTTTATCAAATTGGACAAAAGGTCTGCAAACTTGACTTTTAGCTGTAGCCCAGGTAATGTGCCCCCAACATTACGCATTCCACCACGGAACCCTAAACGCACGAGACCTGCAATGAAACCAAGTGTGATTACCATAATTTCATCGGCCCACGTGTCTGAGGACGCTGCGGTACAAAAACTGGTAATAATCACAGTACATCGTAGTACAGTTGCAGAGAAAAGACAAATTTTAAACGAACAAAATTTTAATTTTAAACTCGTAATAATTGTAATTTTGATTTTTAAATGCCTAATTGGGGTTTAATTTAGGAAAATGGCGTCGTATTTTTTTGGCTTGTATTGATTGGCGGTAACCAGTAGCGAAAAATACTTAAAAACATAATGGCGAACTTACAAAACGATAATAAGGTATTGAATGACATACCTACATACAATTTAAAAAAAGATCAATTTATCTTCTTTTCCTAACGGTAATGAATATAAGTAAATGATAGATCTGGCATTCGTAACTAAGTTGCCATCTGCTTACCTTTTGTGCAATACTGTCTTTTTTCAAACCTTTTTTTCAAGTTTCCTGGTTTTTGTAAGTACAGCATTAAAATGTGTTAGTTTGATTATATTTTTGTTGACATTAAACCTGGTCTCATTAAAACGTATGTACAAATTTTTATTCTTTGTGTATTTTTGTTTGAACTTCTACAGGATCATACAACATCAGGAGCGGTCGCGATAACAATTGATTTCAATTGTGTGTGGAATAACATACAATCGAGAGGTTAATATTATTAATGATAACTTAGGTGACCTTTAAGTAATATACATTTTTTAT
Source organism: Anania crocealis (assembly GCA_949315895.1). NCBI lineage: Eukaryota > Metazoa > Arthropoda > Insecta > Lepidoptera > Crambidae > Anania > Anania crocealis. Next base: position 10,626,747 of record OX438856.1, read on the forward strand.
GTTAAAACTAAGGGTGACGGTTTTATTACTACGGCTGCGACATTGTTTTGTTTAAACTACACGGGATTTAACTGTTTGCGAGTAGCAATCGAGTCAAAACATTTTACGATTAAATCATTACGAAGAAATCCTACATAGTGTTAAGTTTCTAATGATATAGTGTTAAGTAACAATGCAACAAGAAAGTTTTAAAAACTCTGCAAGGTTGATTAACAGACTTCATTATACTTTTCCTTTTTAACTTGTTTAAAGGTGATAAACCAAGTTAATAAAACGAAAAAGACTGTTCTGAGATTATTAATGGCAGCACGGTTTTTAATTTAATAAACATATAGCCCTTAAAACTTTTCTTTCTGTCTGTACGAAAGTGCAGTAGTCGCATGCCCGGAGTATCGTCTGGGCTACCGTACTGAATAATAGCTTTTTTGCTCAGGACATAGCTTTGCATCGCTTCGTATTTTGTGCTGCCCTGCGGCTGCCCTCGGTTTTCGTGTACCATAATAATGTTGTGATTATGTTCGTTTGTTACAATGTTACTATTCAATTTCGGAGTTGTTAGTCGCTGTTTTTATTAAAATTTGCTAATAAAATTATTATAATAACAGGACTGTTTTATGTAGACTTAACGATGTGGTCCAAGCTAAATTCAATTTTGAGTTTAGAGAGTCAAACATTGCTACGTATAAAGAGATATATTTTTAAGTATTCTTCTAGTTATATTAAACAGTGCTCACCTTAACCTAGTAAGTAAGGATTTAGTAATGCAATTTATAGCTACGTATAGTTTATAATAATATTTCTTAACAATCCTCATGTGAAGCCTTACACTAACTGAAACTTCCCCTTAAACTGCGACTATGATACATGCAATAGAATTGAAACATAGGGAGGGTACTTAAAAACTATTTTACCCTTAATAAAAAGTTTTATGTGTATTAATGCAATAAGTTTAAAAAAATATATCTATTTTTAAGGTTCTAAGATAATTTTGTGACCAGTGATACAATAATAATAGAGTTAGTTTGTTTTATGATCTGTTGACCCCCATGTTTCAACCCAAATAAAATAAAAACTATTAGGTCAATGGCCGCCCGCAGTTCATAGGTGAAGACTAGTAAGTGATATGATGACGCACCATTACATTTGTATGTAAATGAAAGGTTTATGAAATTACTTATAAATAGTAAAATAGTGCTTTTATACATTATATTTTTCTCACCCTAAAGTAACTAAATTTAAAAAAAAAACAACACAATAACTCGACAAACACCCAGACCCGAGAAAATATAGAAAAATACTTTTTTTGTTTAAGTACATTAGTTTTAAAATCAAACCCGGGACCTCGGAGCAGGCGACAATTTGAAAAGTACCCAACTTCACCACAAATTTCTTTAAAAACACAAACCTATGCAACGTTAGAGCTAATTACTCAAACGACTAACATGATAAGATTTAGAACGTATCAGCTAAATAAGTACGTTATTATCGCGCTAAGTATTAAAATATCTAACAATCTGCAACAGTATAGATCTCGGTGTAAAATCATAGTGGGCTTTCATAATCGGATGCTGCTTGAGGCGCGATGCTACCGATAGGGAGCGTGCCCGCGGCGCCCGCGCAACCATTTACGAGCGCGCCGTACTATGTAGGGATACCATGGCTTCTGACTTCTGAAAGACTTCCTAATTACCTTGTTTGATGTTATAATATTTTTAAATCTTGTTAAAACTGTAATGTGTGATTTAATAATTGGTAAAGCTGTTTTGGAAGCACTAACCGAAAACGTCTTTTAAATTCCGATGGCTTTCAACGTCTAGGCTTGAGTTAATTTATCGACACAAAAAATGTCTAGTAGGACGAAGATGCGAAACCACGATAAATTTGTCGCACGACGTGAGAAAATTTGTCTACTTATCTTATTTTATCATTTTTCCTAACATGGCAATCACCCTCTATAAAAATTCTTCGCTAGACAAACATTTATCTTCATGACAAACGGATATAGCCATATTACATAATTTTATAATTTTCTGTGTGGAGAAATTGGTTAATATAATCATTCCTTAAATTTTACGTCCGATTTGGCTAAAATATTGTCTTCTTTTTTATCGTATTTCGTATTTTGACAGTTAGAGATGACATAAATAGCCTGCCATGTTAACAGCGGTAGACAAACGATATAACATTGTCAAAACACGATAAAAGGCCGCGATAATATTATGTCGTGCGTGGGTCGCATCTTAGCCCTACAGGTAGCTCAATGGTTAGGACACTCGCCCGGTATGTGGAAGGTTATAGGTATAAGTTCCATCTCAGGCTTAAAAACAGTTTCAAAACGTTTATTTTTAAACAACGAAGCATTCAGTTAACCTTAAGAGAAAATAACAGAAGTTAACAGTAAATATCAGTTAGAAAACTAAAATAACTTAACATATTTTTATTTGAAATCTAGTAGTTATTTCTTTTACTTTTCAAATAACTTGTCAGACAATTTGCTATCAAACTTTTGCAAAATAAAAAATCGGACTAACTAACTAGGCAGGTATAATCTGTATGTGTATTTTATATCATACTACAGTCTTGGAAAATTATATTATATACTTGGATAACCTACCAATGACAGACACCAGTGGTCGTTATTGATGTGGTCACCCATTTTTGTGTCCTGGGACAACAAAATTGCAACAATTTTTCGCATTTCATTGCCACGATAAAGTTACTAACACCCTTAGTATATCTATTATTTGTAATTTATATATTTCCGGTTAAGTAAGTAGTTATCAACTAAATAGCTTACTGTTTAATTATTAGAACATAGTTTAATGTTTACCATATTTTTAATAGAGTATTATTGATATTTATATAGCACATTATTTTAAATTGACTATCAATAATTTTGCAAGTGCAAAGATAGTCTTTCTCTTTGTAAAGTCTCTTTAATAGTTTTCAAACCTAAAATTGCCAATACGTTTTGCATGCACAGATCGAATGAATTTCATCTAAAACATAAAAATCTTGCGTCACGGTGGTTGTGTTCAAAGTTCTCCAAAATCAAGTTAACTAATTTGACCGATTTTAATGATGACTTGTTATATTTTTAGGGTTAAAAATTGATTGTTAACATTTTTCAAAGCGAAAAAATGTACAGTATAGGCAAACATTTATGTTTGAATGTTTGGTAGTTATACTTCTCCAAATAATAGATCAGACCAATAAATTAGTGAATTGATAAATGTAAATTAAAGGCAGGTTTCTAAATCACAACTAAGACCACCTGAACAAATGAGCAACAGCTAGCACTTTGGTTCACAAAATAAAAAACTTCTGGTCACCCCATTCGATCCGTACTGGGAAGAGTGAACAAAAACCATCGTCTCGTGATTGCCTCGCGCGGGTTGATATTGTTAATTTCATTCGACACATCCCTCGTGCCTTAGCCTCTTTGGTTCGCCAATAGGTATTAAAATTTTATCACACAATTACAGTGTAATCGATTATGTTGTAGGTATTCATACTGCTTTAAAGTTGCAAGTTGTTTTGGGTTCTTGGTAACATTGTTACAACACTAATATACTTACTTATTGCACAAAAATTCAATAAAAGTATCAGCGTTAGAAGTTTTCTGTTATTAGACATTCCCAGCAAAAAGCTAAAAATACTTTAAAAAATATAATATTATCTCGTGATTGAGGCAGAATGAGACAAAGAAACCAAAAAGGTAATCTACCAAGATATAAAGAAATACCTATTTTTTGATACATTTTCTTTATATAGTTTTAAATTTATTTGTGACATTGGTAATTAAGTGTCATTACACCTTTAGAAAAATACATAATAGTATTACATACCATAGGGAAAGAAATATACATACTTAGAAAGGATTTCGTTAAAAAATAAATACCAAATCCCATTCTGAAATGAAGTAACTATTTTCAATGCTCAATGTATTTCATACTTTAATATTTTTAAAGATAAATATTATCTAAAAAATGCAAATTTTGATACAGTGATTTTCCATTTTGAATGTCTAATTAGTGATCGTAAAATTGACATGTGAACATAATAAAGTCGATTGAAAGCTCGCGATGAAATCGATACCTAAAATGCGGTTTTGGTTGGGGCCACACCGCCGGCTATAAATACTTGTCTCCAGTTTTCATATTTATGTGTATCTATGTAAAGTTTTTTAAAATGTGTTTTCAATAAATACTTAGTTAATTTTTTTAGTGTACAAATTTGAATAACTTTTTTCAATGATGCATACGTATAAAATTACCTAAATGGCAGAAAAGTTTTGATTTTGTACATCGTACCCTACTATTAGGAGGCCTGTTCATTTTATATCCATAAAACAAGTACTATTTTGTAATTAACGATGGTGGGATGGATGATTTTCAGCTAACTGAATTATCTGTAAAATGTTTTGTGAAAAGAAAGTCTAATAATAATAAAATCCTAAATATGTTTTTTAAATATTTAATTACGTTTTTGCAGTACTGTGGTGCAGTAAGGTAATTTTTTAATTTCATAGCTTAGGTTTTACCAACCAGTCCAAAACTTAATTGATTTCAACTGCCATGGCCGCTTTTATAAGATATATTTTCTGCGGTGTTTCTACCACGCACTTAGTTTTTTTTAGTTTCCTATATTTCAGCACTGTTGCAAGCGCCATGATCACGGAATTATTCATAAAAACCAATGTACATAGAAGAGTTTTAAAAAAGAAAGCATTTTACCGCTTGTTTCATAGCTGCATTGGTAATCTCATCTGGTTGGGCCAGAGTAATCACACGTCACTCACCGCTGGAGTGGACTGGTATGTATGATACAAGCATATCTTCAATTATCGTGCCTTACTTAAACACACGGTAACCACGCTTACTGGTTTTACATAGATAATGTATCGTGACAGAAATGTCAATGTATTATAGTATTCAGTTGTGCTATTAGTATGGATACGAGGGTGCCATGTCTTAATGTTGAAATGTGTCCTATTCCATAAGGTTGACTTGCAATCCAATATAAAATGAACAATAAACCTTAAAAGGTACTTCAGATACAACAATGTTAAAGTATTATATGTTTTATTCATCAAGTTTATAGTATTAATTTTATCACAGATATAGATGGATTAACGTCTGAGATTACACAAACATAAAGTAGTTAGCTACGTTTATTTGTCATTGTTATAGCCATGATCATCATCTCAGCGACACCACACTCACTGCTGGATACAGGTCGCCGTAAAGATCTTATAGACGAATTGAGTTTTTTTGTATAAACTTAAATAGCGTGTATGTTCTTCGTCAGAGCAGCATTTATATACGCTGTTTTGCAAAGTGGATTATATATGAATGCATTATCAAACAATAACGAATTCTAAATATCATACGGATTGTTATCGAGAGAGTTTACGCACATTTATGCACAAACTTAAGCATAATGAATGCAAAATAAATACATTTTCCGCTATTGTGACTAACCATTACACTTAATCGGCTGGAACAAGGTTTTAAGTCATTCTCTTACTTCTCCTTAAATGGAACAGGTTGTATAGCATAACAGTAAAAAGGGACGGTCTATGATCATACCACTGCAGGGCAAAGGCCACCATCATTGAATTCAAGTTACCACAGCAATGATGAGTACAGGCATAATCACCTCGCTCGCTAAATGTGGGTTGGTGATCACAAACCCGAGCAATGTTTGAAAATTCTAAGCTCTCATTGCCCGACCCGAGATCTTGGCCCGGTTGGTTAAAATAAACTCAAACGGGACGTTAACATCCATTATTATGTCATCATTTTAGAAGTGTACCTTCTGTGTTTTGAAGTGTAATCTTTGGTAAACTTTTTACTCGCTCGCCAACCATCGGAGATCACTGGAAGTGATAGCCGATGGTGATCGCTGTGATCGCTAATCACGTCTCTGACGGGCTAAGAAGCCGTTTCCTGTGTTACTGTCTAATTCACGGCTCACTTTAAGGCGTAGCAATAAGTCCGTAATGGAGCGGTTTTGTTTTGATGCGTTTTTGTTTTAGAAACTGGGTTGAGTACTTGAAGTATCTACGGTTTACTGATCCAATAGATAATGTTAATGTATGTGCGTTATAATTGTTAGTGTTATGTGATATTGTACCAAATGGAATAGTATCACCCTTACATACTTTTATTTAGGGTGTCGAATCATGTAATTTCAGTAGACGACGCCTTACGATACCCAATGATATCCATAAGTGCAAAGCACCTTACACTGGCCCGATGACGCTCGCTAGTATGGGCCCCGGTGCGAGCGAGCATGAGCCTCACCCTCGGCCGCACCGGGATGCCGCTAGCGTGGTGGACCTAGGCTGAGCGCCTTCAGCGCTCGCCACATTCTGCCTGGTTTAACTGAATAAAACCTTCCATATTATAAGGATTCAGTGATAGGTCCAAAAAAAAAGGTTTTATAAGTTTTTTTCTATTACCACATGGATCACAAAACATACATTTAACACCTGTGAGGCAGTGATTACTCAGGAGACAAATGAAACATTTCAAACAATTTTTTGTAAGTTTTTGCAAGCTGAGCGGGTTAGACATCACCGTTTGGTCAAAGGAGAGAAAGGCGACGCTGCCAGTTTGGCAGGACTTTTTGAATCACTGCTGACGAGACTCAAAGGACAAAAAGGTGTCGGTGTTGTTCTCTATTAGGGTTGAAAACAAGTGCTTTATTTTGAATATTAAGTACTTTTACCTTGTAAGGCTACAAGGTTTTTATAAATCCAATGGATTTTTACTGATTTTTAAATTGCATTTATACAATATGCATCAACAATCGACTCATTCAAAGCACTTAATTTGTCTTTGTAGTATCACGAATTGAACTCCAATACATAAATAGATAATATGAAATCTTAGTACAACATAGGCTTTTTATGCATGAAGTAAGACCTTCAAATATTGATCAGTTTTAAAACTTTCAACTGCTTACATCTAAATCAACTGTTAAATAATTTATATTGTTCATAGTGATATTTGTAACAAAAAATTCGGATGCTGGAGGTACCTAACCAAAAATATTGATTAAACTCCGCTGTCTTACAGCGTAAATTTAAATAAATCTATGTAGTTTAATTAATTAGAACAGTCGCACGATAAGCAGAATGTTGTAGATTCAAGTCTTAAGTAAAGCAAACGAATTTTTTCTTCAATGAATTGCAATTTCAAAGCACATCTTTAAACAAAACTCAGTCATCCGTCAGTTATTGCATCGCTACACCTTACTCTAGTAATAGACCTCTACCTACTAGTAATTACGAGTGTAGGAAACAATAAAAAAAACCTACCATCCGGAGTTCGATCCATCTTAGAGATTTATTATTAAATCGGTGGCGATCTAATGAAATCGATACTGACGTAATATGAAGCAAATAACCACGTTGGAGCCGAGGAGAAATTACTATAATCGATGCGGGACTCGAACTGGCTACCGTACACGTACCGTCAAGTGGATGAACAGGTTTCTGGATTTGCGAGTACGTACAGTATTTCTATGCTTATCTAATAGATCTCGAGATGAAGTGTTTGTGGGTACAAGAGGATAAATCAGTTTCGTTAATTGGTCTAGCTAGATATACGAGTGGATGTTGAAAAGTAATTTACCTGAATAGAAAAAAAGTACAGAAATGTTTTTTTTTTCTTTGTGATCACAGTCACAACGGACCAATCCAAATCACATACTCACTAGGTAGTCTTCACAATTAATTCATTACAAAAAATACACGTTACAGTATTGTTATTTTTGTAGTTTTTTTTTTCTGTTTACTTTCTTTTTGTGATTAATTTGCTTTTATTGCTTTTTTTGGTTTTAGTTTGTACTTTTCTAGCTGTTTAATTTTTATGTTATTACTGTAAATGGAGACTTAATTGTTTTATGCACTACATTTATGTTGCATTTTCTCACCCTCCATTTCCACTCCGTTCGGTGCAGACGTCCGTCTGCCCGTGCGCCCCTCCCATCCTTCCGGTGATAGGCGAATGCCATACACCAACGCTCGCACTCGCATTATTTTGCATCGTTGTGCAATTATCTGTTATTGACTGTACTCACTGTTTGTATCAAAACAGTGATACTTTAAATAACCGATCGCGTTTGAGTTGGTTGATACCTTACGGTGGCAACGAAGCCAACTGAGCGCACCCGGTTCGCTCTCCGGGGCCCCCAGGCCCTGGGAAAACCGCAGTCCCGGACCCATTGCACTTGGGCCTAGTCCCAAGGGGAAGGGAAGAACGGTTATCCGTTAGGGATAACTGTTTTCTCTCGCCACCCCCCCCCTCCCCCCTGCCTCTGGCGGGGGGTGTCTCTCTTGTTCTTGTTCTTAATTGTCCTTTGACCTTAATTGCCCCTTCTCAACATGGATCTCAGTAGGGCTGGAGCGAGAGAAATCTCGGACCTCCTCTCTAAGTCACCAGAGTTTTTAGAGTGTGTTATGGCACTCATTCCCAAATTCTCCAGTAAACTGCCCCCTCAACCAGCAAGACCCCATCTGGTCTTACAACTCCCGAGGACGCCCAATCTTCAGACGGTATGGACGTCTGTTCAGCACCACCCACTCTCAAGCGCACCCTGTCTAACAGGTCCGCTTCCCCGACCCTATCTCAGGAGTCCTCCACGTCTCTCCCTTCTGACGAGGCATACCAGCCTGTCTCGAGAAAGGGGAAGCGCGGTAAACGCGCCAAGAACCGGGGCTCTCCGGTACTTGAGTCGCCAGCGTTCCCTTCCATCTCCGGCCTCCCCGGCCACCCCCGCTGTCCCAATCCCTCTGCATCGAGCAGGGACTGCACCAACGGTGTCCCCTGCTCCCACTGCTCGCCTAGACTCGCGGTCTAAGCCCATTTCCGCCAAACAAAAGGCGCCCCCACCCATTTTCCTTAGATGCAAAGAAAAGTGGACTGAAGTGTCCCGGCTTTGCATCGAGGGCAAAATTAAATACACCCGTGCATCCAACACGGGTGAAGCCATCAAAATAGAGGTGCCGAGCATCTCAGACTTCCGTAGCCTTATCGAGCTACTAACCAAAAACAAACTCCCTTATCACACTTACGCTCTTCCTGAAGAGCGCAAAGTACGCGCGGTCCTCCGCGGAGTCCCGGTAGAGCTCCACATGGATGAGGTCAAAGCCGACCTCACAAAACAAGATTTCCCTGTCGAAGCTGTACATCCAATGTACGGCCAGGGCAAACGCCGTTTCCCCCTGATGTTAGTCGTCATGACCAACTGTCCCCGCGCCCGTGATTTGTTCAGGCACAAAGAGATTATAGTCTGCGGCCTGTCCAATATCAGGGTAGAACCCCCGCGCAGCCGTGGGGTCCCAGGCCAATGTCACCGCTGCCAGCTCTATGGGCACGCAGTGGCTAACTGTACAGCCCCACCAAGGTGCGTTAAGTGCCTTGGCTCCCACTCCACCAGGGAGTGCGAACGCACGCGCGACACCCCGGGGAACCGGCGTGCGTGAACTGCGGCCTTTTTGGCCACCCTGCCAACTGGCGGGGATGTGCACGCGCGCCGCGCCCGAAACCCCAACCTCCCATGAGGTCGCAGGTTGGCCCCTCTACCCATTCATTCACCAACTTCCCTGCTCTCCCGAAATCGGGCGGCAGGGAGGCAGCCCCGGCCACTAAGCCGGCAGGGAGCTGGAGGAAACCCCTCAACTCAGCTCCCAAACCTCCCCCCTTCACCCCGCATGAGAGGGTCCTAATTCCGCCACAAAAATCGCGTCCACACAATAGTGACGACGATTTCACCTTGGTGTCCGACTTTATCGATAAAATCGATATCGACGAAATAAATATAATCGCAAACAAACTGCGAAATGCCCGTTCCACCCGAGACATTATTATGACACTTAGTCACCACGAAAGGTGTCTGAGAGTCATAAAAAGTCTCAAGCCCCAGATTAATTAATTAATTAATTAAGCCCACCCCATATGACCCTTCAGGTCGCCCCCAGCCCTCTAAATCGGCTGCCACCCCTTCTGGGAGTCAGTCGATAAGTAAATAATTAATTCAGGCCTACGTTCATTACGAACAACGGCTCCTTAAATTCATTTATTCTAAGCTCACATTCCTCCCGAATGCCAGCCTCCTTCAGTGCGTAAACCGCTTAGGCGAGAAACGCCCTGCGCCACACTCCCCCATGGGGTGTGGTCGCCTCAGATACGCTACGGCACCTTTGGTGGTAGCGAATAAGGGTGGTGTTTAGTGAGTAGAAGTCTCACATAACCTCACAGCCGGCTGTGAGGTATCCATGAGGATTCACCACCTCCTTCCCCCGTGGGAGGGTTGCCGTTCGAGCGATCGTTTCAATAGGAAACGACCGGTCGTCCGTGTGCAAAAAAAAAAAAAAAAAAAAAAAAAAAAAAAAAAAAAAAAAAGTTGCATTTTATTTTCAACTAGCTGCTGCCCGCGACTTCGTTCGCGTCAATTTCTGTTATTATTATCGCGATTATTTTAGCAACATTTTCACTAATGCTTCGCTTCAATTATTGGTCGCAGCGTAATTTTATATAGCCTTAAGCCTTCCTCGATAAATGGACTATCCAACACAAAAATAATTTTTCAATTCGAACCAGTACTTTCTGAGATTTGCGTGTTCAAACAAAGAAACAAAGCAACAAACTCTTTAGCTTTATAATATTGGTATAGATTGTTAACTGTTTGTTTCCCTGCAATAAAAAAATAAATAAAAAAAAACGCATTGAATACAGAACTTCCTCCTTCTTGAAGTCAGAAGGATAGGGAATAATGTTTCCTGAACTCCATGAACTCCACTTTATCGCGCAGTCGGAAACCTATGCCTAGCGGTGGCATAGAAAGAAAGATTAGTTAGGCTAAATAAATTCGTGTCTGTGAAATCATGGAAACACACATACAAAATTTTTACCCAATCGGTCAAGCCGTTTAGTAGTTGACATACCGACAGCAGCGCCACCTACCTGTCCCGCGGTAAAAAGTAGCTATGTTTATCGGGATAATGTCGGCTTCTAACGGTAAAATATTTTTTCAAGTCGCTCTGGTAGGTTCTAAGCCTATTCAATACAAACAAACAATCAAATATTTCCTCTTAATAATATTAACGTACCTATATATCATATTGAAAGAATAAATTGAATTTCCTTTTTACTAAACACAGACGAATACCTACCCGTTATCGATAGGCGATGGAATAGAAAGACAACAGATCCTTACAATTTTCTGTTTCTTTTTTCCTCGTTGTGAAAACATTCCTCGGCATATAAAGAAACGTATAACTTTTAGTTATTAAAGCATGTCTTCCACAAATGATGGCGTCATTGCCTTAACTAATAAAGTGAAGTGAGTCACGCACGGGACTGTTTGTCGATGACTAATGCATGCTTCCTGAAGCGGTCACTAGATAAGGTTTCTTGTCAATCTTTAGGGAATTTCTTGTTTAAAGCAATAGGGAGAAGCCAATATTTTCGAAGGCGCACCACTAAATAAAGATCATTTTACGAGAGATAGTGTTAACTGCATCTCCTAATCTACTAGATACATAGTCCAATACAGATTAAAATTTGTCTCTTCAAACTAGGGTTGCCACCCGTACTTTATAATAAAGTATTGTACGTTATTTCAGGTAATTCGACTCTATAGTTTACGAGAACAATAAAGACGAAAATACTTTATTTCACATGATTTGATATCTTTGTGATTTTGTAAAATTTAGGTGTAAGTATCTTTTCGTTTAATGACATTGGTGCTGAACCGATGTCGCCTTGAGCATGTTCAAGGCAATGTTTTTTCTGTGATGACTAGCAAATGGCGGGACGAAAGAAACAGCGTCTCTAAATTTGATAAAAACTTATTTACTTATTAACTTTAATTTCAAATCTATACTAATATTATAAAGCTGAAGAGTTTGTTTGTTTATTTGTTTGTTTGAACGCGCTAATCTCAGGAAGTAGTGGTTCGTATTGAAAAAATATTTTTGTGTTTGATAGTCCATTTATCGAGGAAGGCTTTAGGCTATATGACATCACGTTGCGACCACTAGGAGCAAAGCATCAGTGAAAAATGTTGCAAAAATAATCGCGATCATAATAACAGAAGTTAACGCGTACGAAGTCGCGGGCAACAGCTAGTAAAGAAAAAATATACTATGCAATTGTATAGTAAAGATACTAATTTGATACATAAATAGCATAAACGCAAAAAGAAATTGTGCTTTATTTTGATTTCATGTACTTTTATTTTCTTACCTATAGGTACTGACCGATGTACTTTAACGGCTTTAAAAAAGGTGGCAACCCTACTTGGAACAAACCAAAATTAAATTCAATCAGCTAATGTGTCATACCTAAACCTACCTATTATGTTAATTTACGCAATGCAATCAGAACTGAAGGTTCAGCACTGAAAGTTATTAAAATAATGTGTGTCATTTCATTAATTTTAATATTAGTAAAAACAAGTCTACTTTAAATCTAATATAATTTTTTTTGTGCTTTTTATTGAACTTTGATAATTGTAACGGAATTAAAAACCCTGTATCGTGCTGGTTTTCAGATGTCAATCATACAAAGATTCATAGCATTTTAGTTTGAGTTTTTAGAAGAGAGAAAGAAAGAAAGAAACATTTAATTGGCCACAAGCACATTACAAATAGACATAGACGAAATTACAGCTAGACAATAGAACAAGAGACACGAAAAAAAAGTAGTTTAAAGTCTGGTTTTGAAGTACCTAGTCATCTTTATAACCAATAACTAACTTTTCTATCACCATTGAACAATCAGCCCTAAATATCATAATGTTCGGTTTCTCTTGATTCTAATAACATATGCCATGTTTTGTTTCTTTTTAGGGTCTATGCGGGTCTTAACTTTGAATCATAAAATGTATGTAAACTTAAGACAAATAAATAAATTAGCAATACCAAACTCAAAGTTGAAACTCTTGAAACTTCACCAAAATGGGCCTCACATCAATGCCATAAAAATATTTAATAATCTTCCCACACTAAGTTAAATGACAAGAAAACATAAACAAATTCAACTCAACTTTAAAAGAATATCTTCTGAAAAAGAGTTACTAAAATCTGCAGGAGTTTCTCGAAGACAAGGGTGTAACAAATTAATAATGTACATGTTTGTAAAATTGTAACTGTGTGTTTATGTACGGAATGCATGAAATTACTTATTAGTCATATTTATTAATAATGTTGCTATGCCTTATTAGATTTATCTGAATTATATTAATGTTTTAGGCTTTTAACATGGAATTATTTTTATGTTTTATTTAAATTGATTAATTAAATTAATTTATTTTAAATTATTTTTATACTTAAATCTATTTCTTCATGATTTCAATTGTTATTTTGAGCCATTTTTTTATTATTTTTGTCATTATCAATTTTCTGTAGCCTTAGTTCCTAATTTATTTATAATTGTATAGTTGCATTGCCCTACCAGGGTCCATATGTCTACTGCCCAATTTTGTAACATCCTACTGTAATACATATGTGACGCAATAAATGAATATGAATATGAATATAAACAAAAATAAGAAAGGTCTTCGCTATCACCATCACGCACTTCACAACAATTTTACAAGTAACCGCGTTATCTTCTATCCATAGATCATCTTTTTTCACAAAATAACTCAAGAAGCAATTACCAAGAGTAAAAAGCAATTTTAGATTTAGATCAAAAAACCATAAAACGTGCCAACGATATGATACCGCTCATGCACTGTCGTGCGCTATAGTGTAATGATAGTGATGACGGAACTATCAAGAAACTAGAAAAACGTTAAACGGTTAACGTTAAATCGATAACAACTAAGACACAGACGATGACTCACTTCTCTCTCTCTCTTATTAAATAACAAAACAATTTTCATGGTTTCCGATTTAATGTGAGATTGATTTTAGGATCTAAATACTATCAAATCCTTGATAACATAATAATACTCGTATGTAAAATTAAAAATACCGCAGTGATATTTGATATAAAAGCACCATATCTTCTAGTCTTATAAATATCATAAGAGGAAACCGCTAAGAAAAGCAGCGTCTTCTTATCTACCATTAGCCAAAATGCGATTGCCGGGTGCATAGGCTTTTGTCCAGTAGTAATATAGTGAATGTAGGCTTAATGTAATAATAATTATGGAATATTTAACTAAACCATCAAATAATTCACAAATACACAGCTTCGAAAATTGAACCTATTATTTAAGGTAACAACGTATCGCCACTCGTTATATTGGCTCCGTAACGTTACCGTCAGATTCAATTACGATACCAAAGGCGGCACCGAGTTGCCGACCGGGAGCCGCCATTATAATAATAATTGTATCACGATCGATTAATTTATTAAACCCAACTGGCCAACTCTATTCACATGTCGTTTAGGCGATTTATCGCCTGAACGGATGTAGGGGAGGGCCTATGCAAAACAGTGATTGAGACCGTTATGCCATTATGGAAGGGAATTCGGTCTAACAAAATTATGAACGATATAAAAAAAAACCAATCTCCGTAGTCAAGAATGTAGTTGGTAATGCCGTTGCTGATTCTTGCATGATATTCTAAAAATATTTTCTGAGGATTAGAATGAAACGGTTTAACATACCTGATAACATTTAATAATAACGTCTTTGACTTGTCAAGAAAATTAAGCATAGGTGTATGGTGTATTAATAGGCTGATGTTTTAATTGTATTTTTTTTACCCGGCGATATAGTTCTAAACAGGCGAGTTTAGTATGAAAATTATTTTTCGAAATGCTCATAACTAAGTTTTTTCTCCACCATATTTCTATGAATAGTTATTCAATAAAATAGTATTTACTTCTCATATAATTTTTCTTACACCCATTGATAGATTCTTCTTCATGTCATCGGACTTGATCGGACCATCTGTAGAGCTGTCTGTCTTTCAGCCTCTTTTTCTTTTTTGACTTTCCTCAAAGATAGTCTAGGGTCAGCGTTTTTCAAGCCTCTGACATGACTTTATTTTACGACTTAGGTCTCGCGACATAAGCCAGGGCCAGCTGTGTAATGTACCCTCTGCACCATGATCCCTTTCATTTCAAATCTAAGCAAATATAGAAAAGATCGTCTTCTTAATCAACCCGGCATATTCCTGCCGTGGCAGGAATAAAAGTCCCCTACCCTTCTAGAACCAAGCCAATTTAGAAAAGATCATTTAACCAGACCGCAAAACGAACCAAGGATCTTTGCGTTGTAGGCGGACTACAACATATTATTATTACACCACGCGGGTCATCTTGGTCCCATTTCGAGGATCTCTTCTCTCCACCTTCCGTATCCCCGTCGGTACATCGTTAAATATGACGGGTTACGTCTAGTAAGTTTTATAATACCTATCCGACTTAGGGTCTTTTCAGAGCACAGTTGCAGACCTTTGCCTTGTAGAGACTCCTAAATTATAGTCTAGTTAAATCATCCATTGACACAATTTTTTTAAGCTTTTATGCTAGCTGAAAATATTTAGTGTAGACTTTATTATCACCACGGTTGAAGCCGTACACTGTCCACCTATGTGTTAACCGATAGTTTGCTACTCTACGTAGTTTAAGACAATAACTAGCTTTTTAAAAAGGGAGCAAAACGACAACAATGAGTTCTCGATCGCACAGAATCAACCGTTTCTGTAACTATAATGGACGAACGTTGTTTGTGTGTATGTATGTTTGTTTAATTTTAACCGATATAAATAAATAGACTTCTACAGTAGCAGTTTATACAAATCAAATAGATATAAATGACTTAGTATTAATAATTTTGTTAATTGCACTTATGGCTCTTGTTTTAAAGTGATTTAAAGACATAGCTTTTCTTTTTAGTTTTAGCTCGTTCATTTATAGTTTTGGAGTTCGTTTTTTTTAACAAATATTTAAATACTTTCACGTACGGTGTATGCAAAAATATCCTATAAGTACTTTAAGTACTGGAACCATTTTAATTTAGTTTAGTTTCGCTCAATGAGTTTGATGAAATACAGTTTTTACAAAATTGCAAAATTCTAGTTTTTCCTCTAGTAACCCAATTTGGAACCATGCAATTCAAATACATAGACAAAAAAACGCAAATGCACTCTGCATTATTAAGCCACAAATTTTCCCATGTTTGTATGTAAACAAATTGTTATTATGTACATTTTCAAGTAACCTGCTGCAAATGACTTTGACATTGCAGTTAATACTTTCACCACAGGACATCTCATGCAGGGTGAAAAAATAATATACATAAAAATATAAAGGGCAAAATGTAAAAACTGCTTGTGCGTAGATCAATAGTACAAAGTCTTATTCTTTTATATCCGTAAAAATAGGCAAAATAAAGTTTACAATACAGTCTGACTATTGTAAACTCATAAAAAAACTGGTTATATGGTATAAACCTCGAAAGGAACTCTGGTTTTAAGTTTCAATTCGTAGAAATCTGTACTGGGGTAAAAAAATATATTTTATTAAGTACTTATATTTTTAGCTACGAGAAAATATACAATTATATTAGAGCCGATTGTACTTTATATCCCCATTTTGCTAACTCCCCATTTTGAGAAATTCCCGTGTTACGAACTCACATTACCTATGAGATATCAACATTTTGAGAAATCTTGATTATGCTTCTGAAGGCTTCAGAGGTTTTTGAAAAACAATCAACAAAATATACATGAAACAGAAATCACAACACAAAAAAAATACATGAGTTTTTAGATTTCACTGTTGTAATGTAACAATTGTTTAAATTGCTGTATTTGATTAGTACAACTATCCTTTAAACGAGATATAACTTTTAAAACTTGTTTTTTATCAATAAAATAGGTATTTGATGAGACAAACATAACTCTCACGCACCTTGTATGCAAAATTGTAAAAAATGCATAAAATATTCAGCCAAAGCCGCGGTTTTGCGCTAGTCCCGGTAAGAAGATTCCAAATTCTTTTGTGGCTCGCCGCCCTCAGACCAGTAGCGACATACATTGAATACAATACAACACTTATTTATAGTCAAAACTGTCGTGGCCATAGCGTCCCACCCGGTTTTATTGAGGAGTATCTACACTTGAGTCATGTTTTAGATTTTCTTTAAAAACGGCTAGAATTGTTATTAATACTTACTAATGATTACAATATTAAAATCTTAATTTCGCGATACGTAAATGTATTTTTCATTAAGGATAATTGATAGTAACAAATAAATTTTCTTTCTTCAAGATGCACTTAAAAAGTAAAAGGATTTCTTAATTTTTTTATCACAAATTCCGTCTTATTTGATTTTCTTGTTCCATTATTTGAAATGGTTCATAGAGTTAATTATTAAGTACGTTTATTCAAAACAATTGCATTCGATGCAAAATAAGCAGCTGTGTTATAAAAATTGCTAGAAGATCAGGTTTTATTTAGAATCATTGAATGCGCTCCTTTATAACGTATATCACTGGTTCCTTTTGCGGTTCTCAAGATCAGAGGCATAGCTGCGCCTAAGGTTTTGTTTGAAAAAAGGTCCTATATAACGGTTCGCACGGTTAACAAGGTCAATGGGACTAATGATTTGTTTTTGTTTCTCTCGTCCCTTTTTGTTTGGAATAATTGTGTTGTTTGTGGTCAATTTCGGGCAAGCTAATTGGCGAATTGTTTCTTAATTTCGCATGGTCAGTGATGAGGTTGTAGTTTCAATTTAGTGTCGCATTTATTTTTATCGCTCAATCACTAGCTGGGGAAGATAAAAGATGAAGTTTTGTGCCAGGCAGTAATGTTCATTTATTGTGATTGTGTGATAAGAATTTTAAACTTTCAAAAGAAAACCTAAAAAGGTTTCCTCTAATTTGTTGTTTGAGAAAAGAAAATGTATTATAATTATACATATTGATATACAGTCGTTTATAGAGGACTATGACCACAATTATGTAACTTTGTTGACATTAAAATTGAGAAATTCAATTCAATTCAATTCAATTCAGATAGTTTCTAACTCAACATTCCACGAGTACGTGGTCACGGGCAATAGCTTGTTTTTAAGAAAACAATCAGAATCAACAAATGATATCATTTAGACGTCTGATAGCAATCACTTTCAGATGTCCTTTAGTTAGAAGAGTCTGAATTGCCTAATGTAAATAAAGAAATCAAAATTTTACAGGAGCACTCAGACAGTAACATTTTTAGACAATCTGCTCTTAAACACAACCACAGGGAAATTCTTACAAAGTCCAATCATGCCCAAATATTTTAACGATATCATGTTCTAATTAAAATAAAGTCTTGATAAGCTTAAAAAAAGAGAGCATAAATAGCCCATAAACATTTGCACACTTAGATCAAAATAGGAGCAAGTCGAAAATATGGAAAAAAAAAAAACAAAATTGCGAGTATTTATATTAAGAAGCGCCTCAACGAAAATATCAAATACTTACTATTTTCTTATGTATTTTATTGTATTGGGTCATTAACTTCACCATCATCTGCCCACGTCACCTTATTGCTTGATTTTTTCGTAATCGTCACGAGTTACAGACGGGTTTATGATTATGATTTGACCAAATGTTGAGAGTAGGCGCTACTGTCTGTCTTCTTCTAACAGTACCTATTGATACATATTCGTATAGGCGTATACGCGATGAAAATAAAAACCTTTATTATGGGTTTAAAAAGAAAGCTTTTATAAATTGTAAATCATTGTTAATTATAAAATCGGGACCGAATCATTCATCGTGAGTTCGCACACCAATCTATCACTTACTCACTTCTTTAAAATCCTATCAAATCTAAATCATTTTGAGTTAAAACATTTTTGATTTAGAATCCAATATGCTCGCTCCGTATAGATACATCTTATTAGACAGTACTTGATTGACGTGCCCAGTAATTTGTGGACGGCGAACTGAGGCAAGTTTTAAGATCTTTATTTTTCGTTGCACAGGTGTTGTGTATGTTTAGGTGTGAAAGTGAATAGTTGCATCATACGGAATCAATAGCGTTATTATTTTCACATTTGTCTTATACGTAACATAGGTATTTTTCTTTTAATCTCGATGAGCATACAATGGGCTTTAGAAACGTTGTTTTGAAATAGCGTAGGTGAAATGCTTTACAGTTCATATTTATTAATTGGTACACAAAATTATCTGGTTATGTAATTAGTAGGTAGATAGTAGATAATCAAAATAAAAAAACATATAAATCTCATAAGTGATTTTATGGTTTTGTTGAATAAACTAACACTATTTTTATAATTTTTTTAGTAATATAGCTTATCTTGTTATTATAACGTTAACTTTAATTCTGTAAAGCGTAGCGTGCACTATGACGAGCTTCTAATGTTCCATACCTTATTCCACTATCAAAATTAGTTTACAAGCGTACAAGGAATTTTAATAATGCTATCGCCACAAGGATAATCGGCACAAGTTCCAAAAATATATAATCACGTGTCATTAATAAGCCGTATGAGATTCATAGAGCTTATAATTTCGTCGAGCCGTCACCTACGAGCTTGAAGAAGGTACAGTAGAGTCACCTCTCTTGCGTGGATTCACTGCGTTACAAAACTGTCGTTTCAGGTGCTATCAATAATCTAATTAATTTGTAAACGCTTGGTCTGATCTGGGGTTCTATAAAAGGTAAATATAATCATATTTATAAAATAGTCAAAGTAATCAATGCACGCATCCATCATTGCTAAGATAACTTGAATTCAATGATAGAGACCCTAATTGCTTATAAATAGGCTGTTATTTTACTTTTTAATCAATTTGTAAAGGCTTGTAACTATTTACTACTAAATATTAGACGCTGCCTTACGTCTTCTCCTCGCAGTACTCTTCATCTTCATATTTAGACACATAAAATATCATATTCAGGCTCCCATCAGGTGGACCGATGATCTGGTGAAAGTCGCGGGAAGCTGCTCGATGCCGCTGGAGCCTTAGAAGAGACCTATGTCCAGCAGTGGGCCTCGATTGCCTAAGAAGATGAGACACACGTTTACTATTTAAAAAAACCCTGCTGTTCATAAGCTATATTGTGTCAACTATCACAGTTTTTCAGTGCCCCAAAATACTGATGGTGTCGTATAAAAAACTCGTTAGTGTGATTATCCCTAATAAAGGTGGGTATATGGTCAGAAATAATGGCGAGACTATTAAGGTAATGCTATGGCAGACCGTCAGTGTTTCGCCTTTGTGTCGCCAACGGGCTGGGTTTATTTATAAATTTTATTAGACGTAATTAGATAAATGAATGGAAAGGTGGTCAGGTGCACGCTTGTTTTAGATAAGGTTCCGTTAGTTTTGAATTGTTGACTATAAGGGTGTTTTGTTGTTCATATTTTACGTTAGTTGACCTTGTTTAGTAATTACTTAAAGGTTGTAATAATAACCTCTACTCAATAGTGGTGTGGAATAGATCAGTTTTAGCTAACTAAATTACAATCCGTTTTTTTATACCTCAAATGTCATATAATATTATGTGCCACAACGTGACAACCTATTGGTTTTTTTGCACTTGAATAAGCTCAGTTATACAGGGTTAACTGGAAAAATACTAACGATCTACTTATAACAGTTACTGAATAACAGAACAGCTGTTATTCTCTGTAAACTTTTCCATGAAAAAAAAACTAAAGAATTAAAAATAAATACAACCCACAGTTTTACCATACTACGAGTATAACCCATAATATTTTCACTATCAGCCCACATCAACAACTGGACATGGGTTTTTGCCATAATCGGAAGATGGGTAGCCAATCACAGTTAAGCAAACGATAGAGAGAAGACGCTGCTTCACGTCTTCTGCTGCCAGCAATTCGTAAGCGATATAGAGTAAGGTTTTAAAATTTTATAGCCGTTTATTTATTGTGAATTATTTTATGCATTTTATAATGACTTTAAACAGACCGAGTCGGTACGGAACTCTAACCACGAACCACCTGTCGCTTGATTAGCTTTTACACGTTTACAAAAGTTTTATTACCCAACAAAAAAGCGGTGATTCTCAGTTCGACGAGTGTATACATATTTTTAATCAAAAGTACTCATAACTTTTTACGAAGTTGATCGATTTCGATGGTTCAATTATATACTTGATAGATCAGAGTTGACAACCTTCTAAAATTTAAATAATCTTTTAACAGACCAAAATCATAAAATATGCTACCAATTTTGAGCCGGTATCAACCAAGACATTTATAACCGTGGGTTTTTGATGAAATTTCATCAAAATCGGTGAAATAGTCAAGGCGTGAAATCGTAACAACAGACCGACAGAGAGTAAGAATACTTTTGCATGCTTAGATATAACAAAGCAGCAACTCAATAATAGTTTGGTGCTTATTTCATAGCTTTCTTCGGTTTATTTATTGTAAATTTGTTTCAATTTTGAATCAGTTAAAATCAGTTAAAATCAGTTTTATTTCTGCAAATAGGCCCCAGGAGGCGCTTTTACACGTCCCAATATTTAAACCTACCACTGCTTCGGGACAAGTCTGGGCTAGTGCCGAGAAGAAGCAGCGCAAGAAACTCGGTCACTATTGTCAGCCTCTTTTTAAATAAATTTTTACAAGGTAAGGTAATTTTTACAAGGTTTAAGCAAGTACGAGCTGGGACAACTTAATGCCATACATTTCTATCATTTAAATAATCATTAACAGTGTAATAGCCTTTTTTCATTAAAATAACTTTAACATACGATTTAAGTTTATGTACAGGGAGTTCAGCAATATCCTTTGGTAATTTGTTGAAAATACGGATACAATTTCCCATAAACGATTTTCCTACTTTTCGCAGTCTGAAGCCTGGAATGGCGAGTTTATCTTTATTTCTCGTATTAAAATTGTGTACGTTACTTTTCTTAAGAAATAAATGTATGTTCTTACGAACGTAAATAATATTCTCGAGAATATATTGAGAAGACACTGTAAGTATATTAATCTCTTTGAAGAGCTCTTTCAGCGAGTCACGGGGTCGAAAGCCGTAAATAGCCCGTACAGCACGTTTTTGTAATATAAAAATTGACTCAATATCTGCCGCTGAGCCCCACAATAGAATTCCGTATGACATTATGCTATGAAAGTAGCTAAAATATACTAATCTTGCCGTTCCAACATCAGTCAATTGCCTTATCTTTCTCACAGCATAAGCAGCAGAACTAAGTCTTCCAGACAGCCCCCTAATATGAGCACCCCATTGCAAATGAGAGTCTACAGTTATACCCAAAAAGGTAGTAAAATCTACAGAGTTTAGTGGTTCATCTTTAACAATAATATGAGGGGCAGCTAACCTTACGTTTGGCATCGTAAATTTAACACATTTTGTTTTATTTGCATTTAGTAAGAGATTATTTGTTGTAAACCAATGCAATAATTTAGAGAGGGTATTGTTAACATCGTCAAATGAAGATTTGCCCCTCTTGGTTTTAAAAATCATTGATGTATCATCTGCAAACAATACCATCTCACAAAGATTATGTAAGTAACAGGGAAGGTCATTTATATAAACTAAAAATAGCAGGGGTCCTAATACTGATCCCTGTGGGACACCCATAACAAGGGCCGACCCTGAAGACTCAGCTCCATTTATGCAAACCTTTTGTATCCTGCCTTTAAGGTAAGAACTTATTAGATCCAAGGAATCATTCGATGCACCATAATGTTTAAGTTTTTTAAGTAATATTTCATGGTCTACACAATCGAAGGCCTTTGAAAGGTCACAAAATACACCTAAGGCATCTAGCTTACTCTCCCAAGCCTTAAACACATGTTGTAGGAGAGCAACTCCAGCATCGGTAGTATTTCTACCTTTTCTGAAGCCATATTGGTTGCTATTTAATAATTTATTTACACTAAAGTGAGATAAAAGCTGATTAAACATTATTTTCTCGAAAATTTTACTTAGCCCTGGCAATATAGATATAGGTCGAAAATTGGAGGGGTCACATTTTTCGCCAGACTTAAACAAAGGAATGATTTTGCTAAACTTCATTAAAGTTGGAAACTGTCT
Organism: Anania crocealis; assembly: GCA_949315895.1. Taxonomy (NCBI): domain Eukaryota; kingdom Metazoa; phylum Arthropoda; class Insecta; order Lepidoptera; family Crambidae; genus Anania; species Anania crocealis. The sequence continues at coordinate 10,649,779 of OX438856.1, forward strand.
ATCATCAATACATTTGTTAAAAATAATAGCGAGTTGAGGGGCTAATGAACTTATGATTGTATTGATAATATTGACAGAAATTCCCTAAAGATCCTCTGTTTTTTTCATATTTTTATTTATTATTTATTTATTTTATTTTAGACTTGAGAAGGGATTCAGCTAGATCAGCAGAAGAAGCTAGCCCTTCAGTAGTAGAGGGAGCTATATTTGAAAAAAATGACTCAAATGTGTTTGCAACCTCTGTGTTCGTGTTTATTAGCTTATCCCCTAACTTGAGAGAGTAAGTAGGATTATTTGGTTTTACTCTACATGTCTCTTTATTAATAATATTCCAAGTGGTTTTTGCCTTATTTTTGGAAGCCGAAATTAAATTATAAAGATATATTGACTTCGCTTTGGCACATACTAATTTAAATAATTTAGAGTATTTTTTAACATGTTCTATAATATGTGGGTTTTGAGAATCTGCCTTTAAACTATATAAATCATATAATGTTTTTCTGCTTTTATAAATACCAGGTGTAGCCCATTCATTAAACTTACACTTCTGTTTGTTTATTTTTACTTTTTTCTGTTTAAAATGTTTATCAAATTCCTTTTTTACTAAACCAAAAAGATTCTCATATAATTCATCAACATTCTGATCATTAGGCTTTAGCAAATTCACACCCTCTTTAATTTTTTCCTTAAACTTTTCTATTTTATTAAAAGTGAATTGCCTATACACAGAATCTACTTTGTTAGAGACATAATGGTGTTCGAACGATGCTTCTTGTCCGCTGTGGTCCGAAATAAGACAATTTAAAATCGTTTTTTTTAACACTTTACCATCACAAAAAATATTATCTAAGCAAGTAGCTGACGTGGGCGTCACCCTGGTGGGTTCATTAAAAAGATTAATTAGATTATAAGACTTAAAGAGATTAAGAAACCGGGTGGACAACTGCGTTTCTTCTAATATATTAACGTTGAAATCCCCACATACCACTACTTTCTTATTCGATTTTGAGAGCTTTTTCAGAGCCTCATCCATAACAGATTCAAAAACGTGGTAATTAGCTTTGGGGGGGCTATACACGCTAATTATGATATATTGTTCCAGCTCAGCACACGCTAGTTCAATAGTTCGTTCAACCGAGAGCGACACAATGTCTTTGCGTTCTTTACATTTTAATTCATTTTTAACAAGAATAAGTGACCCCCCTCTTGGTGCAGACTCCCTTATGAGCGAACTAGCGACTTTATAATTTTCAATGTTTAACATTAGTTGGTGTTTTTTAATCCAATGTTCTGTAAGACATATCACATGAACGTTATAATCTTGAAGAAATAACCCTAAACCTAACTCTTTGCCGGCCAGGCCTTGTATGTTTTGATGAACAATATTGAAATACATATCAGGCCTAGCTTTTGTCTTTCCTCTCAGTTTAAAGCCTCAGAGGTTGTCAATGGCACAATATTTAAATTAGTACAAGTACTAACATGTTCATAAATTATACTTTTGCTATTTTTAGCAAGACAGTTAATATTAATATTATATGCTAACAAAGTAGCAATTTGTTTTTTTATTATATGAGGCAGGTGTACAGAGCCGCCTGTCAAAATAAAACTATTGTTAATAAATTTATTTGTGTCAAAAAACACAAACTTGTCACTATGTCTTTGACATAGGTTATATAATAAAGTATTCATTAAGTGAATATTTGCATTAATATTATTTAAATTATTTTTACAAAATGGAAAGGCACAGAGGAAAATTTTTTTAACACATAATTTATCTAAAATAGAAAATGATTTTATAATATTATTTTTGGTAATTTTTTGACTATTACCTAGCATTAAAATAATGGTACTTGAGGTTGAACATGTTTGAGTATTTTCTATTGTTTTAATTATTTCATCAAACGATGCATCCGGCATGCAATTATTTATTACATTGCAATTTAATTTATTGTTTAGTATAGAGCCATAACCAATTCCTAGCCTATCTGAATATAAAATGACATCATTCGACTCCTCTTTAGATGTTGCCTGAATCTCATTACTTAAATTTAGACTGGACAACTGTGGATTTTCAACTCTCTGTTGGTAAGTGCACTGAGTTGAATTTATCATAATATTAGGTAATGATTTACAACTAGTATTAGCATTGCCAAGATTAAGTAATTGGTTTGCAGCCAGGATGTGTTCATTAATTTGGTCCTGGGCAGAGTTGTATAACAGTGTCATGGATTCCAGTGACTTATGCAACTTCGAGGTGTCATCCTGCAATTGTAATATGTCAGAGTCATGTTTCAACCTACTTTCTTGTAATTTTTGACTATATATTTCCAGGCTATCAACTAAATCAATACGTTGCTTTCTCAACTGAACATTTTTATAAAAGCATTTTTGCTTTTTAACAAGTTTATTTGTTTTTATAATGTATTTATTTAATTTGATATATTTTTTAATGTTATTTCTACTGTTTAATCTAATTTTACTATTAACTTTGACATCAGTTTTTTTTGAATAATTTAATTTTGGAGAGAAAGCTAATTCACCGGGGGTGCCTACTAATTCCTCATAGAGGTTTAATGTCAATGCACAGTCCTTTTCTTGTTTTTCATCTTCCAAATCAATTATGGTCTTGTTGGCATCTCTAAGTTGATGTTCAAGCTCGTTGTTCCGTCTGAGAGTCTGCTCAAAGATATTGCTGCATTGATCGAATGTGCTGACCGTGTTCAATAATTCATTACGGTGTATGGAGACCTCTTCGAGTTGGGCATGGACATCAGCTAATTCTTTCTTAAGTTGAGAGTTCCGCAAGATGATCGTTTTGAATTCCTCTTCACTATCGTCTCTTTCCCTAAGAAGCTGGCTACAACTTTCTCTACTTTGCTGCAATTCATCGAGTGCCTTTTTAAGTTTCATCTCAGTGTTATGAGAGGTCATCTTGCGAGTCATGATTCCAGTCTGGGTATCCATTGTGTGTGTTTTAGTATGGTCTGAAATAATGCAAAGGAATGTGTGCAACAGACGGTTTGGAAAGAAATTAAGTTTATGTAGGTAGATAATTTATGATTTATATGGCAAGAAAACTGAACTGCTATTGTTAATTTATTGTACAAGATATTTGGTTGAATGTTTATAATTGATTAAAATAGAAGCTGATAATTAAAATTGGAGCAGTTAATTATGTTTATTTATGGAGGTAAGCAAAAAAAAATTATAGAATATGTGCAATCTTAAAATTAACTAAGTACTAATAACTAATGTTGTCCAGTATCATCATTTGACTACTGCAATGTACCTGTAAATGTGTTACTGTATAGTATAAGGAGTAAATTGTCTGCGGTTAAGGGGTTGTTATCGTCAACTTTACTTCCACTATTACGTCAAGTAAAGAGAGGCACAACAGAACCGAATCGTATTGAAATGTGGCGTATCTCACTTTCGTGAGGTTTGATCAGTATCTGTTGTTGAGATAGTAGGTATTTCAGTAGCCAAACAACCGACAATTACCGCGAAACACTTATCTATTAGACTGTTTAACTTTCTTAAAAAAAAATAACCTTAATTATTTATATGTAGGTACCATATAATTTAAATTTACTTATAGTGAGATTTAATAAAGCATTTACAGATTTATATGTATTATAAAAACAGTACTCTCCTGGTTTTAGGTGATCCGTTAGGTCCTTACAAATTTTCAATTTTTGTCAAGTTAAGTGTCAAAGCCGGCCGGCAACTTTTCCAAAAACTTTAGTCACGATACAGGGTTTAAACTTTTACAAAAACAATTTGCATTTAATGGTTATGCCCTGCTTTTGTTATCTATTCAATTATTAACACTATAATACACTTTATTTTAATTTAAATTAAATAAAACTACAGCAGCTGATTGCACTGCGTCTGACAGCTAGGGTTGCCAGGGCAAAAAAAAAGTAAAAATATCCATCATAGTATTATGAACATCTCAGTTATACTATTTCTTACCGTACCGAATAAGTAGTAGTATTTCTTTTTTATAAATTGAGGTAGTGGGATACGACAAGAAATTTATAAAATTTTGATTAATTTTATTTTTTAATTGCTTCCAAAACACGTGTCTATCGTTCATCACCCTTTATGGTTCCGCCACATGGCCGATTTAAAATCAATGATGGATTCAAAAGATCACTTTCCCATTCACAGTGAGAGATCGAAGAGACCTACGGATCTATTGTTGATAGAAATCGAACTACAGAGTTCGATCGCAACGCAAATGATACGGTCATATTGATATTTTTTCCACGGGTCAATGGATATGTGATTAGATTCCTTCGGTAGGTGAATAGGCACCATTTGAATCAACGAATTTCTTTTACGGATTCTTTTATAGGTTATAAATTGTGTTTCGCTGGTCATAATGGAGTTATACAAAAGTTTTTGTGGTGTTGAAGGAATGTGCAGTGATCATTATTAGTGACCTCTTACTACTTTGGGAACATGCGACTATGACAAAAGTTTAATTGAATCATAAAAATAAAACATGAAATCTAAGTTAGATTTGTATAGATGAACGATGATCAGTGATTTCTATGTACAATTATATCGTTCAAGGGTAATTCTGTAAATCATTCGGAGCCCAATAAAGACAGAACTAGCCAGGTTTTTAAGCAATGTATATTCAGAACTCAACTACATAGGACTACATTTAAGTTGCATACGTACGAGTATCAGTACAAAACTATACCCGGGGCGACTCCACTGCTACTACGCAGATTACGGATCTGCGCTAGAGCTGCGGGCGTGCATTCGAGTCAGATGAACATGTTGCGTAGACGTATATTATAGATTCATGTCAATGGTTGCATATACAGTGATAACATGGCACAGGATTCTAGGACTTCATAAGAGTTAGTTGTTTCGAGATTTTTACAATTTACTTTGTTTTTAATGAGTTTCCGATGTTTTGGCAACATTGCATTCCCCATAATCACGGAAGAACTGAGTTCTTCTGTTCATTCTGTCATCAAGAACTAATTCTTACGATAGTGACCATGCATTTAATATAGAGAAGGACCATTTTTTATTATTCAGCGAGTTTAAAATTTAGATTAGTAAATTTTGGTTGTATGTTGCGGATGCCGGTGGGATACCCGCATGATATTTTAACCGTCTATTGTAATATTCACACGCCAACTATGGCAAGATACACTGTGACGAAAACTACATAACCATAAGATCCAATATGTACGTGTATTTCAGTGAATAAATGAATTTGAATTTGAATTTGATATACGAGTAACGTGTAGTTTACGCGAGCAGAGCCGCGTCTGAAAGGTCAATATAACTAATTTGATTTTTATTTGGTAGGTTTAGTTCTTTTATCTATTTTGATTGATAATTATAACGCTCATCTAAGCAATCGACTTGAGTATTACATTCGCATCCAAGACATTTTCTTTTCGCGATAATTATCGAACTCCGAAACTTGTTCATCGTTTTTTCAATACTAATGGCTAAAAGTATTGACTTATTTGAAATGTGTTTTGAATATTTCATGAATGCCTTGAAGCTTGAGTGTTGCTAGAACGACAAAATAGGTCAAGCACTAACCCAAGAGGCTAGGATATATTTTCAAAGTCAGGCGTTTGGACAATGTGCAAATTAACCTTCATAATCAAAGATAGTGGCGCTGATTTCTATGATTGATTGGTGTTACGCACGAAACTATTGGCCGTATCTTTATCATGAAGTTATTTAAATGTATAAATTTCTAAACATTCTTTTTTCTATTTACGTTAATTGCCCGACCACGGCCAAGCAAGGATGGGTTATGATTTTAGCAGTTTTGCTATAGTATTTATGTGGGTTCCACATTTGCGGCTACTACTGAGCTGATTTGGTGGATTGTATCAATCTATTCCTTATTATAGTCCGGGTAACATGAGCTACCTATTTTTAGAAATACCACATGGCAAATGCTACATCAATATACCTAGAAATACGGTAGACAGGTTACAGGTTTTAAAACTATTTATTTATTATTTTACTTTTATTAGGTATAGAGTCACTGTTATCTGCTTTTCATTCAGACATTCTTTCGTATTGCACATTATTTCTAAAAGCAGCCGCTTTTGGCGTTAGCAACAAATTCGAATTTACAAACAACTAAATAAAAAGTTTACTGTGATTCAATAAACACCTAGTTTTTTGAGAATTGTTTTGGTGTAGAAGTAATAAAATTAAATCAATTGGGTCAGCACATAGCTCTAGTATAGTCTGAAACATTCGTGTTGTACCTACTTTAGCATGTTTTAAAACATTCTTGACACAAATATATTATTTTTCCTTTTTTTTTATTTACCAACCATTATTTTAATCCACAACTCCTGCAGCAGGCTATATCCAATGTGTGTTCGCGTCTGATTAATATATCCGAGTCCTGCGTCCGCGCATAACTACTGGGTATGGGACAATGTAATATCTGTAAGTCCCATAAATCCTGTCCCTCCTACTCTAAATATAGGATAGAATGAAAGTTTCAATTGTAACAAAATGATGCTTGTTTTGAACTATTATTTAAGCAATATAATTGCTAGTGTAAATTGAAAATCTAATTCGTGGGAATCAATATAGTCTTTTATTTTTGGTCTCCAGGGGAACCCCCATAAGCCGTCCGCTAGCCTAAAAACAGTCACTCGGTAAGTTGTGGGCTCAAGTATGGGCGTGCTGTAAGGACGCAAATTCTACGCAAGCTATTTTTTTTTGCAGCTTTAATAGCATTGTAATTGATTGGGTTTTTCGAACGCCTAGCGACATCTTTTGATGGTTCTTGGTTTCGTCGCTACGGCGCCGTATTGTTATTTAGGTCATATTGTTCCTTTTTTCCCAATTTCGAGTTTGGAATATCTATTTAATATAATAATTTTCTTTCTGGTTCGTTTCTAATAAATTAAATAAGGGCTATTTCTTAATTTATTAAGATTCCTTCCATTTAAGTGTCATTTGTATGATCGATTACTTTAGTGAATCAAAACGCGTAACGGAACGTCATAACAGGAAGGATTAGGTTTTCTTTGGGACACTTGACCTGGGATCGCCGACCCAAATGGCGGATATATTTTTATAGTGGTTGTTAATAACAATCCAAAGATGTCAAGGGCATCTAATGTAACTTATATTTAAAAGTGCAATAGCAAAGCAACATGAGGTAAAATATATTGAAATATTAATTTATTTTTCACCGGTTGACAAATTCCTCGTATGGCGTGGTTGTAAAATCGTATATATTTGTTACAGAGGAATTAAGTAAATTATAGTTAGTGGACGAGGGATATGTTTTCTGAATCTGATATTCTTCAGTAAACGTAAGTATTGCCTTGGATAAGTGTGTTTTCATGCCTCATGTTTGGTATCAAAAGATAGGTTACTAATTTGATAAATTTCTTTTCAGATGGGTTAATTTTTATAAATTCTATTTTTAATCTTTAATTTTTATATTCTTCTAATTCTATCTGGATTAGATTGTTATTCCTTATCAACACTTAACTTGAGGTTCTATTCCTGATGATGAACATAGTATTTGTATGGAACAACTTGTGAAGTCGATATAGTTTTGGGTTTTCAACGTTGGGTTGTTCTTGGGAACTGACATGGACTTCCATCCGGGAGCTTAGTAGCCACAAGAAGGCTCAGGACCTAACCAGGGATTTCAAGGGATGTTCTGAAGTGATGCACTGACCGATAATATATTGTAAAGTCGAGTCTTTATATCTGAGCTATTTAAATTATGCAGAACGGATAGCACTGATTTCAATCCCGAACCATTACACACACCCTGAATTAATTATGTTGAGAGTCATATCTCTAGTACTAATTGGTTAATATATTATATCTTTAGCTACGTGGATTGTCTAGTTAATAGTAGTATATCTATTAAGATTAATTACTCATAATGTAATAACAGTTGGCCATCAACTTAATAAATATATTTAGTAAATACTATTGATTGTTATTATTCAACATCCCGTAGCCTGTCGACAAGGTTCTTTTATAAATTTCTGCAAGCCGGGCATAGACTTAGCCTACCTTTTAGTCTTGTACTATGTGTTCTACAACACCTAAAGAGCACCCACCAAAACATTCAGCTTGCAGTGCACAGCAATTTCTGGGTAGAACATGCAGTACCCAAGTTTAAAAAAATAGTCTAGGTCCTTATGTAGGGATCGCTTTTTTTATTTAGTTAAACGTAGTAACTAGGCAAGGTATGCAATGCTTATTGGCATGTTGGTGTGCATGCCACTGGATTCAAGTCACCTTAGTTAATCGAAGTTGTGAGGTGATGAACTGACAACCCCTAGTGGAGTGACGTACGAGTGATGTTCTATTAGGGCGCATTCACGTAGAAAGCTGGCTACCAGCGCTGATCTGCCAGCGCATGCAGGCAGTCTCTATACTTCTGGTTCGGCTCAAATTATAGAGACTACCTGCTCTGGCAGATCGGCGCCGGTAGCCAGCTTTCTACGTGAATGCGCCCTTACTGACTTAAGGTAAGAACAAAATATGTTTTTTGTCCACACTCATTTTTAATAATGTTATTGATTCTAGTTATCGAAATTTTTATTCAATCAATAGTATTTTCTCAAATAATGTGTGACCAGAGGTTACCTACCTTATGTCTGATTATTTTTTTACCGAATTTTATTTTACCGAAAACTTTTCCGTGTAGTGCTAGCACAAAAATAATATATTCACACATCTCCTCTTGCCATGAATGTAAGAGGCGGCTAAACCGTACGCTTACGAACCGCCAAAGAACATTCAGTCAAATTAAAATACCCGCCTGTCAAACGTGACTGTTAAAGCATAATCCTTCAATTGGAGAAACCATGTATAACCTTAGACTGATCAGGGTGATGTTGAAAAAAACTATAAATTAATATGAAAATTCTATAATGATAATTTGGCACATTAATAAAGTTACAGCAGTTGACTAATTTTACACCCGTATTTATAAATAAGTACCTCACCTGCACGCGGTGCATCCTGCTGGACGACGAACGAGGCTCTGGCGATTGACCGACCGATGGCGGTATAACCATCCAACGGAAGGCGTAGTTAAGTGTACCGGGCCGGTGACGGGCAGCAGCGTCATCGGTGCAAGAAGCTACGCCCTGCGATCGCCAACCCGTCTGCCCAGCGTGGCGATTATGGGCATAACCTCCTATGCAGACGCACAAAAAGCCACGGCCCCCAGTTCCCGGCGGTCCCGCTATTCCTGGTCATGGTGGCGACCACGGTTACGGCGGGACGGGGGGTGCGAAGAATCTCCGGGTTACGGGAGGCCACCAAAAACAACTGACCCTGGCGACGTACAACGGACGCACGCTACGGCTAGACTCGCATCTGGCTCAACTTGAGGTGGAACTTGGGAAGATTAGGTGGCATATCCTAGGGCTATGTGAAGTCCGAAGAGAGGGGGAGGACACCATAACCCTCGAGTCGGGCCACCTAATGTACTTTCGTGAGGGAGACCAACAATCCCAAGGTGGCGTTGGGTTTCTGGTAAATAAGTCCCTTTCTGACAACGTTGTGGAAGTGTCCAGTGTGTCGAACAGGGTAGCGTACCTTATTGTTAAGCTCACTGAGAGGTATAGCCTCAAGGTAGTTCAAGCGTACGCACCGACCTCGAAACACTCGGACGAAGAGGTGGAGGATATGTTTGATGACATATCAAAGGCCCTCCACTTCACCACTAAGACTCACTACAGCGTTGTTATGGGAGACTTCAACGCTAAAGTGGGAGTACAGAATTGCAACGAATCGGTAGTAGGATCCCATGGATTTGGATGCAGAAACCATAGGGGGCAAATGCTTGTCAACTTCCTCGAACGGGAGGGGCTCTTCTTGATGAACTCCTTCTTCAAGAAACAGCCCCAAAGGAAGTGGACGTGGCAAAGCCCCGACACTATGACGAAAAATGAGATTGACTTCATCATGACCAACAAGAAGCATATATTCAGAGACGTCTCCGTGATTAACAGGTTTAATACCGGTAGCGATCACCGACTCGTTCGAGGCTCTCTGAATATTGATTTTAAGGCTGAACGTGTCCGTCTGATGAAGTCAAGGCTCCGACCTACTTTGCTCCAAACCATGATAGGATCTGAAACGTTCCAGTCAAACCTGGAAAACCGACTCGCTGCCGTGGAAACCACAACAGACGTAAACCAGAACCTCGAAAATGTGGTTCGGATCCTCAGGGAAGAAGGTACGAGATTTTGTGAAATGCAGCGTAATGGCAGGAAGTCAAAGCTTTCGGAAAGAACTTTAGGGCTGATTAAGGAACGACGTGAAAACCCACCCGTCACTTCGTCAGGAAAGCGCGCTCTAAACCGAGAGATCAGTAAGCTCGTACGACACGACCTCCGTTGCTCCAATACTCTTGAGATTGAAAGAGCGATCGAGCAAAATCGGGGGTCGAAAGTGTTCGTACAATCTCTTGGAAGAAGCCACCTGACGAAACTGACCACAGCAAGTGGAGAAGTCGTTGCTTCGAAGCCAGCAGTCCTTTCCGAAGTAGAACGCTTCTATGGCCGGTTATACGCTTCGCATGCATCTCGACCTGATCCCGAAAATGAGGACCCTAGAGCCGCGTTAACACGCCACTACACTCAAGACCTGCCAGAAGTCAGCATTGACGAAATCAGGATGGCTCTTAAACAGTTGAAAAATGGAAAAGCCCCTGGAGAGGATGGCGTTACAACAGAATTGCTAAAGGCTGGAGGTAAACCCGTACTGAGGGAGCTTCAAAAGCTTTTTAACGCTGTCCTGTTTGAAGGGAGAACTCCGGAGGCGTGGAGTAGGAGCGTTGTCGTCCTGTTCTTCAAAAAAGGAGATAAGACCCTGCTGAAGAACTATCGACCCATTTCACTTCTAAGCTACGTCTATAAGCTGTTTTCAAGAGTCGTCATGAACCGCCTTGCGCGAAGACTTGACGAATTCCAACCACCGGAACAGGCTGGATTTCGAAGCGGATACGGCACCATAGACCACATCCACACATTGCGGCAGATTATACAGAAGACCGAAGAGTACAATCAGCCTTTGTGTCTAGCATTCGTGGACTATGAGAAAGCCTTCGACTCGATAGAGATCTGGTCCGTTCTGGAGTCCCTGCAGCGTTGCCAAGTAGATTGGCGGTACGTGCAAGTGATGAGATGTCTCTACGAAGCCGCCACCATGTCCGTCCAAGTACAGAATCAGCAAACAAATCCTATACCATTGCATCGAGGAGTGAGACAAGGGGACGTCATTTCCCCGAAATTGTTCACAAATGCAATGGAGGATATGTTCAAGACGCTGCACTGGAAAGGACGAGGCATCAACATCAATGGCGAATACATCTCTCACTTGCGATTTGCAGACGACATCGTCATTATGGCAGAAACGCTGCAGGACCTACAACAGATGCTGAATGACCTGGCTGACTCTTCTGTGCGTATCGGCTTGCGAATGAACCTGGATAAAACCAAGGTTATGTTCAATGAACATGTACTACCGCTACCGATTGCGATGCACGGCGCCGTCCTCGAAGTTGTTCAGAAATACGTGTACCTCGGGCAGACATTGCAGTTAGGTAGAAACAACTTTGAGGATGAGGTGAACAGAAGAATTCAGTTGGGTTGGGCAGCATTTGGGAAACTACATCGAGTCTTCTCATCGTCGATCCCACAATGCCTAAAGACGAAAGTCTTCAATCAGTGCGTCCTACCCGTCTTGACATACGGAGCCGAAACGTGGACACTGACGGTACGGCTAGTCCACAAGTTCAAAGTCGCTCAGCGGGCTATGGAAAGAGCTATGCTCGGAGTTTCTCTTAGGGATAAAATCAGAAATGAGGTGATCCGGCAGAGAACTAAAGTTACCGACATAGCCCACCGGATTAGCAAGCTGAAGTGGCAGTGGGCTGGCCATATTAGCCGCAGAACCGACAACCGCTGGGGTAAACGAGTTCTTGAGTGGAGACCGCGTCTCGGCAAACGTAGTGTAGGACGCCCTCAGGCTAGGTGGAGTGATGATTTGCGCAAGGTGGCTGGCAGGAGCTGGATGCGAGAAGCCGAGGATCGACCTAAGTGGCGTGCAATTGGAGAGGCCTATGTCCAGCAGTGGACTGTGATAGGCTGATGATGATGATACTTATTGCTTAAGAAAGTCATACCTTAAGATGTTAATACCTAGTGCTTAAGTGAAGGAAATGGGTCACCATTAATAGACATATTATTTGGCTGAGAATGCATACTTTTCAAAGTTCTAACTTCTAGTAATAACTAGATTAAGGACTACAAAATGGTCACCAAGTAATTACTTTTAGTCAAGTAAATACATTTACTTGTTTATAAATACGAGTGTTAGTGTGTTGAAATTTTAGAAGAAGAAATAAAAATACGAGTAGCTACGATCAAATAGGTGATTTGAATCAGAAGTCATTGTCCTTAAGTCAAGCAATTATTTAGCTTAATTATCATTATTTTTTAACAAAAACACTCAGGATTAAAGGAATTTAACCGACAAATAGCAAGACATTGGCAACTTAGCCACCAATTCGGTGCATGATAAAAGTCGCCGATATTTGTGAAGAACATAGGTACTTAAAATTTGGAGTTGGGTAAATAATTGTGAAAAACGTTTGATTTTTTTGTTTCTTTATGGTTGCCAACCCCATTTATTTAACTTTAGGGTTTTTTTTTATTGGAACCAACATTTAGGTTATATGCGTAGAAAAAATTGATCTGTGGCTACCGCGCACAGGACGACGATCTGTTGGTTGGCCAGGTGGACTGATTTGGTAAAGTTCGCGGAAAGCTGGTGGACGCGGGTGGCGTAGGTGGCATGGCACCGATCGTTGTGGAGATCCTAAGGGGAGAGGCTTTTGTCCAGCTATGGGCGTCGTCTTGATGAGGTTATGATGATATACAAAAATACACGCAGAATTTATAACCGCCTCTATGTATGTCGGTTGAAAAGCTGGTAGTGGAAAAAATCGTCAATTGTTGTCAGATTTTCGAAGTTTCTCAAAGTGTCTCAACGCTTTTGCAATGAACTGCCGCATCGCGTTGAATTTCATAGTTACAACTATATTTTCAAGAATATCCCAATTATTTTTAATTTTGTTGTAAAACCCCTGCTTCATACCTAACAAAAGTTTAAAAAAATTGAGTCAGCGCCAAGCAGGGTGATAAACAACCTATTTACTATGAATGGATTGCGTTCATTCTTGTTGCCGGGTCAATTAATCTTAACGGATTTATATAAAAAATGCTGAGCATGTATAAAAGAAAAGTTTTTTTTACGTATGTACTCTTCAACATAATTTGAATGACTAACTTTGATTTCACTTTTTGATTTTAGTTATTTACCTACTTTGTTTTCTGACAACTAGCGCGATCTATTGGGTTTATAACGAAACACTAAGTGTATTTTTAGGTGCAAGACAAATGCAGAGAACTGCCACAGGTACTAGGTATATCTTTTATATCAAGCTAGATGGCTGTAGCAGTGCTTGCTTAACGCACAGCAAATGGGGTGGAAGTACAATCTTTTTAATATAGAAGGCGCTGAGTACACTTTTCTCAAACCCAAAGCAAACAGTTCAATAAAACGTTTATAGATGGCGTTAACCTATCACCATTTATATAACCGTGATGGTCCGGTGATGGTTTGCATCAAGAAGTCTTGTCTAACAAGACTTTGGCGATTCTTTTAAATAATTTATATGTAACTAAGATTCATGGATGTACTGGATGTGCATTCAGTGCAAAAAATATTAAGATGTTATTTGATTCAGTGCCATAAAAAACAAATAAAACAACTTTCAAACCTAAATTTAATAACCTTACCCTTCATTGACAAGAGTGGTGGTTCACAGTTTTAATTTCAATTAATTAAGTTATTTTAAATATTTTAAGGTTACTTTTGGTGACGATAATATTTTTCATTTCATGCAGTTATTTGCCAGTGGTCTTTTACTTTGCATGGAATAAATAAAACAATAAAAAAGTAAAGTAACAGCCAATAATCAACCCACTGCAGGAAAAAGGCCTCCATCGTTGAATTCAAGTTACCACAGCAATGATGGCATAATCTGGCATAATCACCACGCTTGTCAAATGTGGGTTGGTGATTACAAAACCGAGTAATGTTCGAAAATTCGAAACTTTTGGTTGCCCAACCCGGGGATCGAACCCGGTACCCCGAGATCTTGGCCCGGTATTTAAACCACTAGACCATCGAGGAGTAATTTCTTATAATAAATTTGAATCAGCTGAATAAATATATAAACTTGAAAAATTTTGTCTCAGGTGGGACTCGAACCCGCATCTCCTCGAGTCCCGCCTGAGACAAATTTTTTCAAGTTTATATACTGATATTAAAAGTGCAATTAAGTTGCTAAAATATCAAATAAAGTATACAGCTGAATAAAATTTACTTACTAACTTTTTTGTACAGAATAATGCATTTGAAGTGTAACAGCAGCGTGGAGAATGCAATTGTAATGATTGATCGACATCCTTATGAAATTCTCTGTAAATATAAATGATATTAACTTAATATCTCTACTCAAGCAGTCTTCTATTTCTTCTTTTTAATTGTGGCCTTACACGATTCTGCCAATGTCGCGTTTGGGGTAAATACACGGTAAATACTAAGAGGAAAGGGTTACGTACTAAAATATTTTGTGAATATTTTAAGCGTTTACCTGGTGTTAATTTTAATATCGGCTAAAAACGGTTGTACGACCCCTAAATATTTTTTGCATTTTTTATACTATTCAGCTATTGTAAAAGAAAATATACAATTAAGTATTTTGTGAATATTTTAAGTGCCTAACTGCTACCATTTATTGAAAAAAAGGACAAAAAATTGCGTTTTTTGTAATTTTTGTATGTTTATTTTTAGTTATTTGTTGTTAATTTTATACCGCACCGCACTACTCTAACGGATCATTTTAAATTAAAATATGTATATACAGGGTGAAATTTTAACCACTTTCCAAATTTTAATATAGCAATCTACGAGGCAAAAAACAAATGACGTATTTTTTCTTTTGGTATAGCCCAGTACTAAAATGTCAAGATAAGCACTTAGAAAATGTCCGCCAAGAATCAAAAATTTTTGATACGGCATCCTAGTAATACTTTTTTTACGCGATGTGCATCTCATTCATTTATTACAATACTATTCATGAGTTTTTGAATTTCCCTTTATACCTTAACAGGTCTAGGACCGCAAAAATTGAAAACTATATCACGAAAAATATTTTCGGGTGACAACTTGATTTACATTTTTCACTTCATAAATTGGCTCTAAATACGAAACTGAACGCATATAAAAATTTTGGAAAGTGGTTAAAATTTCACCCTGTATATATATATATATTTATTGAAATGATTCTTTTTCAGCTAACTCGAGAAAAGTTTAGAATATTTATTGTTGGTATGTCTGTTTTATTTCACCGCACTACCAGATATTAAATAATTACATTATTCTTTAAATATCTTTGTAGATTGCTTAAATATGTTAAACGGAACCACAAGCATGCTATATTAAACTGAATATACCTATTATAGATAGACAAGTGATTCTTGACCACCCATCTTGTTTTTTGGGTAAGTTTAGGGACTCACTGATGCAATAGACACGTGAAAGTTTATAAAAGTGGGAATCCTATAGATCCGGTTCTTAATGTTTGATGTCAAATATTTTAATCAATTGAAATCTATTTATTATTCATTTAATGTGAAAATGTAGTATAATAGAGGCAACGGACGTACGTAATTTGTGAAAAATTTCAACGATCTACCTATCGCAGTTCTTGAGATACAGCCTGGTGACAGACAGATAGACGGACAGACAGCGAAGACTTAGTAATAGGGTCCCATTTTTACCCTTTTGGTACGGAACCCTAAAAATAAATAGTAACTCCGTCTGTCAGACGTATAGGTCGGTGGTTAAAGGTTAAAGCGTCGAACAAACCGAGTTTATACAAAATAATGCATTATATTGAGTGCCAACTTTATATTAAATACAAAATTAGCATAATTTTAACAAATAATAGTTTGCAAAGTACATAATTAGTATTTACTATATGCCAAACCATCACTTAGAAGTGATAATGATACTCATAAATAATTGACATGATTTTCACCTACAAGGATTAACTTAGGCTTACTAAAAAATCGGCCAAGTGCGAGTCGGACTCGCGCACGAAGAGATCCGTACCATTGAATAGGTAAACAACAGTACCTACATTAATTTAGTTATGTAGTGCCTACCTGTTACCATTTATTGATATCGAGCAAAAATAGGCAAAAATGGCGTTTTTTGTATGGGACCCCCTTAAACATTTATTTTATTTTATTTTTAGTATGTGTTGTTATTTCGGTAACAGAAATACATAATTTGTGAAAATTTCAACTGTCTAACTATCGCGACTCTTGAGATACAGCCTGGTGACAGTAACGGACAGACGGATAGACGGACAGACGGACAGACAGCGAACTCTTAGTAATAGGGTCCCGTTTTTACCCTTTGGGTACGGAACCATAAAAAGGGTTAGACATGCCACATACGCGAGCGAACTTAAATATGGAAAGAAAACATTCATGTTATTCTTGGCAATCGTAAGAGCTTAGATAAGTTTGTATTTAGAGACCTAAATAACTAAATGTGTTCCACAAAATGTATGATAAATTATAGTTTTTATTACATTACTTAGTAAATACATGTTTGCGGTAATATTAACTTTTTTGATGTAGTTACTCTAGTTACAAAAAGTTATACTGATTTTTATAGTGTTCTAGTGCATAAATAAAATAATACTCGAATAAATATGTGAAATAATTAACAATATAGGTATCTATATCGACGCATCAGTAAATATACTCTAAGAATAAACTTTAAAAACTTTCCAAGACAGGTCAATCACACTAGCAACTCCTAACACAAATGTATGCTAAATCAGCTCCACGACAGAGAAACCGACTTCCGATCCCAAGTTCAATGCCACCAATTCAAAGTTGATGAGCAAGTGCACATTTCTCGCACAAAACGTACCGTTACTCTGACCTACTCACCAGCCTTCGGCCAGTTTCAATCTCAGCGCCTCACGCGGCGAACGTCAAAATGTTTTTCGAAAGTTTCGTACTCAACTTATCTGTGCTACTAGTTTTGATCATAGCCCTTACGTTTGATTATGTCACCAAATTCTTCAGTTACTGGTACATCCGGCACATCCCTAACAAAACACCAATTCCCTTCCTCGGAACCGACTACCACAGGATATTCGGTATTAGAAGCAACACCGAACAAGTGAATGAGCTATACTCACAGCACCCACAAGAAAAGTTTGTTGGGAGCATCAAAAGTCGGATCCCAGATTTGATTGTGAAAGATCCGGATGCTGTAAAGACAATACTGTCGACGGATTTCGCGGATTTCCATTGCAGAGGGCTCGGCTTGGACAAATCTCAGGATGTTTGTTTACGAAACAATTTGTTTTACGCCGAAGGGGAAAAGTGGACTCTACTCCGTGAAGGTTTGAAGTCAGTTTTGAGTAACATAAAATGCGACACTGAAGCAAGTCTGCATGACTGTTTGTCAGGAACAAATGGAGATACAAATGTTCAACAGTTATTGTCTAAGGTATTGGATGGTATATTCAAGGACCTGCTTTTAAATGAAAAATCTGACGGGCGAATTATATTTAATATGAGATCGATGGTTCAAAAACGCACTTTTGTTGAAAAGATTAAAACGTATTTAAAACATGTCTTTCCATCCCTGTACGTAATGTTTGGTTTGGTGACAATGCCAGGTGAGCCTTCTTTAAGAGCAAAAGTGGAGTTAGAAAAATCAAAGCTTACTAAGATCATAAATGAAGGATCAGTTTTCCAGTTGGGGCTGAAAGAAAAGAATAGATCATCGAAAGACATCGATTTTTCTTTTGCAGTATTATCTACATTTATTACAGAAGGTTATGTTCCAAGTCATAATTTGCTAACAGCTCTAATGTACAATTTGGCATTAAATCAGCAAGTGCAGAAGAAAGTTCGAGAGTCAAACGACGAGTATTTAGACGCTGTCATTAAAGAAACATTAAGACTGCATCCCCCGTATTCCGTAGTTACACGTCAATGCGTAAAAATGTACCAATATCCAGAAAGCGATTTGATTATCGACAAAAAGATCACAATTAACGTGCCGATAGAGGCAATGCACAAAGATGAGAAGTTCTACAAAGATCCCAAAGACTTTGTTCCCGAAAGATTTTTTGCTAGCGAGACATCGCCAACTCACAGTTTTGCCTACTTGCCTTTTGGGGCTGGTCCAAGAAAATGCATTGGTAAGTCATAACTTATATGATTTGCTTAGCAAAATAGTTTTTCAGCTGCCATCGGTACTTCGAAAATGAATGCTGAATCCGATATACAATTTTCGTTCCATAAATCTAGCTACTTACATGCATACAAATACAGCACCTTGTTTGCAATTAACATAGCTATTTGCAATTTTTAATACTTTAAAATATTTGCTATTTATTTGGGAATGTTTAAAAAATTTGTCCAAATTTTACACACATAATAATCTGTGTAACCAATTCTGCAACAACGTTTGTCTTAATACGAATTTTTGTATGTAAATAATAAAGCATTTAATTCTTATAACTTGCGTGGGCTTTGAAAAGTCAATTAGTGACGTTTCAAATACAAAGGTTGGGATAGGTCATTGATCTCATCGCTACCAAAAAAATATACAACGATAGCTTATAACATAAACCGTTAGGTCAGTATGTTCTATGGAAACTTTCTAATAACAAATTAGGTGAATTCTAAACTAGCTACGTCTACATTGTTATGTTACTTAATTATCTCCGACCTTTCAATCAATCTGTTATTGACCTCAATCGCTTTACATGAAGCATTAGTGTCGATTTCTAAGCTAATGCATATTAATATCGTGGTTAGTTCAATTATAATTGATAGGTTATACATCAAACTAATGACTCGTTATACTATATTTTCATGTGTGAAATTCCACTCCCTAATTTTATTTTAGAATCCGTATTTCTATTCAAAATTATTAAACGTCATTAATAATTTATTAATATTTTTTTATATTATTTTATGGTATAGATGGTCTGTTAATGTTTTTACTGGTTCTATTTATTCAAAGTTAAAATCTGTATAGTTATCTGATTTAAAAAGGTTGTAGCTACGGATGAAAGCAATTTAATTCCCGTGACTAATAATGACTGAAAGTTTTTTAGACTTTTGCAAGATTTCTCGGTATTTAGCGATATATTTTCTTACAGCATAAATTTATTTTTTTCAGGTGAGCAACTAGCCATGCAGATTGCACGCACAGTGACGAAAGCAATCCTGAAGAATTACCAGATAGACATCAGTGATCGTACTCCGAAACAATTGGTTTTGACAGATCACAACTTTGGTAGGGTGGTGGATAGAGATGTCTGGCTAAGATTCAAGCCAGTCAGCAATTAAATAATCTATAATAAGTATGGTAAAGGTAGTATCATAAATTAAATAGTAGCTGTGCAATTCAGATTCAATTAGAAGTTTAAATATTGGGTGCACAAAAATATTATTTCTAGCATATTACATAGCACAATACAAAGGAAAACTTAGTAGATAGTTTAATAATGGAGCTTGTTGAGCATTTTGACGGTCACTTTGTACTTTGTAAAACTTTAACAACTCTAACTATTAAATCGACACACTTGATATATTTGATAGAAACAGTCGCTATAGCAGCTAAACATGTAAAGTAAAGATATAAAAACCTAAAAAGTGCGAGCCGAACTCGCCTACAAAGTATTTCGTACATGTTCATTGCCTACTATTAATTAATACCAGTTGCACCGTTTAGTTTTGATTGCTCTACATTTTACTGAGCCATATTGCTCTCTCAATTTTAGTACAATTTGTATAATTTTTGTGGTAGTTTTAATTATGTTTCTGAGTTAGTACGAACTAAACGTGTTTATGAATTAAGTTTTATTTTTACATTAAATATATAGAAGAAATAGTTATTATTCGCTTTAGGTTTTTTATGGTTTGATTTTAATCTACCTTCTATGAAGTCATTGTTATTTTAAGCCCACTTCACTTTAGTAATAATAAAGAGTTTAGCCAGAAACGTCACTCACACACTTACCTAGCGATGGAGATAAGAATTATCGTATTTTTTTCCATTTGGTCATAATATTCTCGAACTTATGATATACAACCAATAAATACCTACGTAATTTTATTAATATAACGATACTACTCGTAGTTTACTTAGAAATGAGGGGAGTACCACAAGCTTTGATTGCTATGGGCATTAAGCAGTCTTAGACTGGAGTGTTTATTCTTTAAATGAACTGTGTTAATTATGAACAACAAAATGGTCGTCCAAAAGGAAGCAAACCAATGACATATGATCGATCATATTCACACTATAAAGAAGAATAACACTCTCAATACAAAAGCTTTTAGGACCACAATCCCATTTCATATTTCACTGCCAAGTATGCCATTGTAGGCCACTGTAGGTACTGGTTGGACAAAAACCGTGTGTTTGAGTGCTATCAGTCACAGATTGTTTTGGAAGAATAGTTTGTGATAAATCAGAAGGGTGACCGATCGTACTTCGGGTTGACAATACAAATTGTAACAAATGAAAAACTTGCAAAATTTCATGCATCTTCACTTATACCCGACTTCTAGCTGCCAAATATCAGATGTTTTTAGATGTTATTGGGATGGAATGCTATGAGGTGGCTAGCAAAACTGAAATTCATTTTAAAGATTTAGAAAGTTATATGAAACACAGAAAAGTTGGCTAGCTGCGTTAAAAATGTATAAATATGTAGAAAGATTTCGGTTTTGTCTTCTGTATTTGGCATTTCGTGTCAGGTTTCCTAGACGTACATTGATTCAAGTTTGTTTACGTGTACCTATGTGAATAGTCCAAGGCCAATTTTGACATAGTGATGTGATAAATTAAGTAATGATTACAATTTTATTTCTTACAAATAAATTTACCGACCGGTGCATGATGACATGATGATTGTTAGTGATTTTTTTTAGGATCGACTCGAATTAAATGATTCATTTTATTTTTATGCCGACTAAATTGGTGAGGAGGGCGAGAGGCATTTATTTTGTATGACCACGCAGATGATTGATATTAAGGTAATTTAATTTGGTGACACAAGCACTCTGTGAATAATAAGTGCCAAATCTGTACATGGAGTATGGACTTAGAAAGCAATATTGAATTGTGTATTTTATTAAACATTTACAAGATAATAAAAGAATTTATAACTGAACCGGGATTAACAATGCAATGTTACTCGTATAATTTATAGGTAAAATAGTATTTACCTTCTCGACGTTTCCCGATTGCACGACCATGACTCGTTTTGTGTGTAACAAACAATGCATCAAGAAAGTTTAAAATCCTTTACTAAAAGAAATTGTGCCATACCTAGGTACTATGCGGCGTAAATTACGCTTGTCTGCCTATATCTTACTAAAATCTATTCGCTCATTACTCAACGAGAAGTGGAGCGCTTTAATTACGCCTTTGTGTAATTTTTTCAGATAATGTACAGTAAACATTAACTGATGCTTGATACTTTAACTGACAAAAACTGGCCAAGCGCGAGTCGAACTCTCGCACGGATGGTTCCATACCTTTTCTTTTATAAATAATTATACAACAAAATATTCAGTGAATATTTCAAGCGTATACCAGTTGTCACTACTAATATCGAATAAAAATCACAATTGTTGTATGAGACCCCTAACATATTTATTTGATTTTAAAATACATGTACCTATCATCTGTGTAAATTTCAACAGACTAGCTATCACGGTTTATGAGTTACATCAGAACAGAGGAGTCTTAGTAATAGCGTCCTATTTGTTTACCCTTTGGGTACCTACGTAACCCTAGAAAGAGAATTAGTAATTGTCACTCTTATGTGATCACATATATCTGGAATTCTGGTCTGGACTAAAATAAAATAGCACCACCTTTTTTATTCTTAGGGGTGTCGCAAGAGTAAACTGAAGGGGTTATACTGCTCTGCTATGAGAAGACTGGCACCAGCATCGTCTCTCCACCACTGCAATCACCATCTCGCCTACTAAGCACACCGATCAGACAAAGTCCTCATTTTCCTCCAAAAAACCTTTGTCCAGCAGTAGGTTGATATGGGTTGATAATGATGATGATGAGTTTTAAGGCACCACAAAATTTTCGTTACAGACTCTGTTAATAGAATTTCATCGATCAAAATCAGTTAAAAATCTGTATTTTTTGCATATAAACCCATAAGGGTCGTTTATGTACACATTCCAATATCTTAACATGCAGTAGCCCACACTTGTCCTGCAAGTTTTTTTCAAACTTTTTTTGCTGAATACCCCAATGTCACGAGCATGTACAATGACAGGTACAGTCAAATTGAACTGACCAATTCCAAATCAAATAAGACAAACATCAATCACACCACACCGGCTAGTAACTCAAACATTGGTCCTGCTTTTGTTTTCAGCGTTCAGAATTTGAAATAAACTTGAGAGTGTCCGACTCAGTTTCATGATTCATTTGTCATGGAGCCAGTTCACAAGAGTTTCGTTCAAAGGAAATAATGGTCGATGAGTTGTGAGGGCGTCATAATTCACAACACTGTGCTTCGGTGGCCATACATCATAGGATTAAAGGACAATCCGTTTTGTGAAATATCGCACTTTATAACACGCAAGCACAAAAAAGACATTTGCATTATATTGTTTTTAAATGGCGTTAACGTTTTAGCGAAAACAATTTATTGCAATAAAGAATATTCGTGATGTCATTTAATGATAAATATCGGACCAGTGTGTTGCAATTTGCAATTAAAATGTCATGGATTTATAGTTATCTTTTTTTTTCAGCAAAATTATTTTGCGTTAAAGAATAGCATTTCCCTATTCCGTGTTTTTGGGTATTGTCAAAAGCGACTAGAGGAGTACAAACAAACGACGACGGACAGCAGCGTTTTCTCTTTAGGAAACATTGGCCAAAGTGCCTGTCGCGAAATTCTGCTTTTGGCGAGGCTTGTTTGTTGTGAGTTCACTGAGAACTGACATAGGCTGATCATGACGATGAAGATAAAAAAATAAAAATAAATTTATTAATCAGAAATACATACAAAATTTGAATTAGTCCCTGACTTCTGTGCTAGATTAAATCTGTGAGAAAGAAGTCAGTTTCCTCTTCCATATTAATTTTCTTAGGTTTCTATATATTTAAACATAACAAGAAAGTGTGTGTGTGTGTGTGTGTGTTTGAGTTTGTGTGTGTCTGTCTGTGTGTGTGTGTGTGTGTGTGTGTGTACACGTGCGGTTACGTGTATTTAAGTGACCAAAAAGCATTAGGGATTATTAACTATTTACAACAGCAATTCGGTTTGGTAGTAGTCCAATGACATTAAAAAGTTTTTCAATTTAATTTTTACTTCATAATTAGAGAAGGGTTGTATACTAATAATCTTATTTATTTTATTATATAAACTGACAGACATATAATTTTGTTGCCGTCTTGCAAAAGCAGTCCGACATTTCGGTGATTGCCACACGTTAGTCACAGTGCGCTTTAGTTTATTAGTGTGCACATTGTAAGGGGTACTTATGTGTTTTTTTAACGTCACCTGAAGAATATAAAGCTGTCTAGTTGACAGGACCTGGCATTTTTCAAACATAAGTTTTGTTGAAAACCTATATGGATTGAAAGTCATTGTTTTTAATAATGACCTTTGTGCTCTTTCAAGTTGTATCATATAAGTTTTACAAGCACCACCCCAGACCTCAATACAATAACTTATAAGAGATTGAACCAATTCAAAATAAACCAAACGCAAGGTGTCAAATGTTGCAGCGTGCCTCAATTGTTTAAAAACCCAAACGAGTTTTCTGATCCGTGATGTTAAAAGATCTCTTTGGGCGTGCCAGTTAAAAGCGTCATCAAGAATAATACCCAGATATTTTACACTAGTAGTTCTGTCAATACTGAGGCATGTACACTTAGTTAATTGTGCAAAAGTACACATATGAAATTTTAGATGAATATTATTATGCGGATCAGATTTCCCAATATTGAATTGCAAAAACTTTGTTTTTGATGCGTTTAGTGTAAGCCATGAGCCACTGACCAATTTTATGAAGCCCAACCTCTGCATGAAGCTGGACCTCCTCCAAACAAGTCCCGTGAAAAACTAAGGCGGTGTCATCTGCATAGGTAAATATTTTCCTATTTGTTAAGACTTGCTAACATAGGTCATTTATGTATATCAAGAATAGACTCGGACCCAGGATGCTACCCTGCGGAACTCCATATGTTACGGGTGCTTCTTCACTAACCAAATTACCAATTTTCACTTGCTGCAGGCGTCCATTCAAGAAATCTCTAAAAATCCCGTAGGCATTTCCTCTGATTCCTATTTGGTACAATTTATGCTCAAGTCTGGGAATAGACACCGAGTCAAAGGCTTTAGCTAGGTCAAGAAATACACTTTTGTTTAGAGTCTATTAATTCAGTAATATGATTAACTAGCCGACTTACAGCATCACCAGTGCTCCTACCTGGCCTAAAACCAAACTGAGAGTCTGATAATAAATTGTTGTCTTCTAGGAAGCCTATAAGTCTTTTGTTGAGCGCTTTTTCTAACAATTTTTATAGCGTCGTCAACACAGAGATAGGCCGATAGTTGGAGACTCGATGTTTATTCCCAATCTTGTGCACAGGTGTGATAAGGGATTTCTTAAATACTTTAGGGAAAACGCCCTGACTGAAACAGAGCTCAAATATTTTAGTAAGTGTAGGGACAAATACATGTTTACCTAGTTTTAGTAATTTAGAAGGTATACCATCCCATCCCGTCGCCGAATCCAGTTTCAAGCCCATAATTAATGTCTCGACCTCTTTTTCATCAGGTGGTAGCAAAACAATCGAATTTGGTATTGAATTCATTTCAAAGTTCTAGTTATGGAAATCATGACTGTCCGATACTGATATTGCATTCGCCAATTGTTTGCCTATATTCGCAAAATAATTATTTACCTCCCCAATATCCCTGTATACGTTATCAGATGTAAGCAGCTCAAATGCACTTGTATTAGGTTTTCTATAGTTTATAATTGATTTAATGGCCTTCCATGTTTCTTTGTTAGATTTACCAGAGAAAAGTAATGACTGTTCATAGGTTCGCTTTAATCTTTTTAGAAGAGAGTTGCAGAAGTTTCTGTATCTTTTGTATGAGAGAATCAATGTAATGTTTTCAGGATCTTTCTTAACATTTCTGTGCAGTTTGTCTCTATGTCTGATACATCGCAACAAGCCAGATGTTATCCATGGTTTTATAGTACACTTCTTACATGGTGCGCAAAAGGTTTTTGAGTTCTTTTCTACAGCAGCAGAAAGTATATTTACAAACTTTGTGGCAGCATCATTTGCATCCATGTTAGGGAGTATAAAAGAGAAATCTACGGTATGCAAATATTGAATGCATGCCTCAAAATGAGTTTTTGCATGTCTAGTAGATTTTATAGCTGGACTAGAATGAGTCAAGCAGAGACTGAGCAGAACCAAGCTATGATCGGTTATTGTACTATCAATGACAAACACAGAGGCATTTAATATTGTCTTCAACATAATGTGATCCAAACAGTTCAACAATCTGGTAGGATAAGTGTGACCTGGTAGCATACCATGTGTTGCTGATAAATTTAAGTACGGAGCACTGTTAATGCCTCTATTACTAGGCTTTATGTCGATATTAATATCACCTATAAGTACAATATTATTGTTATACGAATTTATAGGACGTATGATATTATTATCATCTATAGATGTAAGAAAAGTATCAATGTTTGGAATGGATGGCGATCTGTATACAGCTAGTACATATATATCAGGATCTATTTTTAACAAAAGGTAGTTGGCGCCTGGCAATTCTGGCTCAGATATTGAATATTTAATATGTTTTTTCACATAAATAATGATTCCATCGTTCTGATTCTGGCATTTAAAGGAATGAAAAGCAACATATCCATCAAGGACTGGAATAGGTTTATGGTTAGTCAGCCAACATTCTGTTAAAACTAATATGTCCACCTCAAAACTAAACGAAGCTAATTGAACAAGAAAACTATCCATATTTTTATAGATACTACGGATATTTTGTGTCAATATATTTAGCGAAGGTATTGCTTTACGTTTCATTATGAAGTTACAGGTATCAGTGTCACAGTTATCCGCTATAGTGAGAAGGTCGAGATCCGTTGAAAAATCTTTATCTATATGAGTCATTTATTAATGTTTTTAATAATAGGCAGCATATAAAACCGAGAATAAATATAGAAGGGAAAAAAATGCGTATAAAAAACTGATAACAATAGATAATAGTTGTCAGGACAGACATTAATTTCGTAATTTATTATTGCAAGATTTGTTGTTTGGCGTTTCTGTGCCGCATGAATGCAAAATGTTTGAGAAATGTGTGTGTAAGTTCTGTTTGTTGTATGTGTGAGATACTTGTGTGATTTAAGTATTGGATGACAAAAATTACAAATATCATAAAAATAACAAATACAAATAAGTTACAGTAATACAATATAAAACTTAAATCTAGTCAATTAAGTTGACTTGGTTTTAGACTATTAAGATCTGCTTCGTTTCTAATAAGGATGTGCTGTTTACCGTCATCTTGCCGCAGAAACACCTGCCCATGTGAAGTCCAACAGTACTTATACCCGTTGTCTTTGGCATAAATGCGTGTAAGGTAAAAAGTGCGTTGAGCACTTTTTGTTAACTTTTCAGATACAAAGACAGGTTTTGGTAAGCTGTCGATTCCAAAATGAGTAGTATTTAATTTGCTCTTAGTGTTGATTTGTCGATCTTTTTAAATAATATTTTCCTTTTTTGTCACACTAACAAAGTCGACAATGATTGTGGATAGTCCATCTTTTTTACCAGAACGGAAAATATCCTTAATATCACTTCTTTGAATCTGTGTATCTAAAGCTTTGGCTGTGTTTCCCGTGATAAAATATTCCTTAGATTCGCCTTGTTTTTTGGGAATATTACGAATTTAAATTTTTGTTGACATTAGGAGACGCTCAAGGTTTTCAACCTTTTCCTCGAGGAGCTGAATATGATGACGGTCTGCCTTACGCTCCAGGGCTATATTTTCAAGTTTGACTACCATATCATCATATTGGCGAGAAGCAAATGCGATCGATTCCTTAATTTCAGTGTTCTGCGCAATAACTTCGCGCATCGCAGCCTGTAGATCGGCAAATTTGCTATCAGACTTAGCTGTTGTCGCGGCCAATAACGCCCGAATCTCGTCTGCGAATGAAACGCAGCAGTCTTCATCTCGCCTTTGTTTAAAGAGGGTGGTAATGTGATCACTTTCCATCGTGGTTAAGTAGGGAGTCGAATCTGATTGAGGGATATTGCGCGGAATAAGGCGTGCCACCTCTTCAGACATAGGCGTAGAAGGTGGAGTGCGTTTAACTGACATAGTTATTTAATAGTCAAACTACAAACACAGGCAAAAAGTCAGTTGTTTGTTTCAATAGCTCACCCAACGTACCTTAGATCACCGCGAAATGAACGTCATAGGCGCCGTGCAGAACGTGTTACTTACGCGTTTTAATAATACCACTTCACATACACAGTAATGGTGTCGGTATTTTAATATTAAGTTATTGTTGCAGAAATAATTGGCTTAAAATCTTTGAGATTACGTAATAATGACCTTCTATAACACGCACACTTCACTATACACAGTTTTACTGATTATGTTGCATATTATTAGACACTGATATCAATTATAAACATTAAAATTATTTTTTTTTGCGACGAACGTGTTCAAATGTAATGTTTACTACACGGCAAGTGGATGAGTAGGGATGTCTGTAGAAGATGTCTGTAAATTAACAAAAAAAAAAAAATTTTTAATACTAATATTCAAATTAATAACAATATAAACAAGTTTTTATACGGTTTTAAATGAAACGTGTTATTTATTAAGAAAATACACTTAAAAATTTTCGGCGCTCTCCTGTAAAATGGAATTTCTCCGAATCTGTCGATTTGTTTTTAGTATTCATGGTAACCCTAACGAGTATTTACAGGTCCTTTCATGACAGGGTCCATTATAACCGTTGACTATGAAAAATATTCCCTCTATACGCCCATTCTCTGCGTCATTGTTGCGTATATTGATTTTAAGTATACCTATTGACAAGCAAAAATGAAAGAAGGCCTGTAATAAAAGTCGAGTATTTTTTTTTTATATTGGACCTAAAATAGGAAATAAATTTGATGATAATAATATTGATAAATATACTTGTATAATAGATAGCGAAAAACATGGAAAAGTAAAAAATTGAACTCGCGAACTGATGGTTACATACCGCTACATAAAATTACAAATATAATTTGTTTTGATTGGAGTTTAGTAAATCAAAACTCAAAAGAGCTCAAGCCATCAAATAATTTCAACTCAAGTCATGGACTAATTTCCAAATAACTTATAATTATTCAAAATTAACCGTTAAAAACCGTCAATCTGATGTTATTTCGTAACAATAAATTCACGACTTCTGATTTTTTTCCTATAGCTACAGCATAATATTAAATCTTGCTTAATTTGACGGTTCTAGATTAAAGTAAAGAACCCTACAGGTTTTGGTTCCCTCTGTGTTGATACCTTTGTATGTGAAATGACAAAACCAAGCGAATTACATAGGTACCCAGAGACAAACAGACAAACGGATTATAAAAGCATCTCAATAAGCTTTTTTTCTTTAAAGATACAGAGCTATAAAATTGTAAAATGACAATGAAAGACATGTAGTCACTCATCTAAACTGCAACTTTTTCTACTTTTCGTATGATTGTAAAGAAATTATCTTTAAGAGTTTTCCAGTCTGATGTGTCTTTTTTTTACTGCTTCAATCTTATTTTATTTATTTTATTTTATTTTCATATATTTCAAAATCCACAGCTCTAATAAATAATTAACTGTCTTATATTTAGTACATACAGCCAATGACGGATTTTACATAATATGCTTATAAAATAAGTTAGTAAGAGGAGACGCACATAAACACACACACACACATAACACCTAAGATAACATTAGATACTAATCACCTATTAAAGAAGCAGAAAGTATGTTGCCGATGTCTTTCTTAAAGGAATACAACGAGGAGCAGAATAAATCTATTGAACCAAATTTATCATTATATGTTTTCTGAAGATGATCTGAATCTTGCGACAGAAGTTAGGACAGCTTGACATGCCTTCCGAAACACGATTAAAACCCGTTCCAAATCTACACCAATTAAGAAGAGAGGCTTTCCTTTGATCCAATCGGGAACCCAACCCTTGCTTTGTAGGCAAATCACCGCACCACTATACCACTATGCGGGTCATCCCCACAGCTTTTAATGATCAGTACCAAAATTAAAAGCCGCCTCTTCTAGCGGTCTACCCTGGGCAATGTGTCCACAGTCTGTAACGGTCTGTGGTGACGATTGAGTGATCCCTCCAGCGGTGGTAGGCTCCGCAAAGCGCCGCTTGGCTTGCGACCACCATCCTGCCAGGGTCTGACGCCAAACAGTAGGTACTCGCTGTGTTCCGTCGTTATTCAGGATTTCCAGGGCGCTTCTGGGTAAGTTTGCTCCATCGTAGGCTTCCTATCATCTTTACGGTTCAGTGAGAAGCCAATAGCAAGCCCATAAACAATAAAAAAAGCTTACATATTTAAGCTGAAAGAAATATATTCTCTCAATAAAGAAACATTTTATAACGTGTCAAAAGCTAATATCATCCCTATTTAGTTGCAGTGCGACGTGGTAAATAACGTTTGCATTGAACTAAATAATTCACCCGGCGTTGCTTATAAAATTTGCACGACGTCGGATTGGCGTGGTGTCGAGCGACGCGCCTAATCAAATATTTTTATGATCGACGCTTTTTACGAGCGACCTTTGCAAAGCTGGTTACTGTTAACACAGAGGATGTAGCGGTGCAAAACATATACGGCACAGTTCTTTTTTACAGACTTATAGTAGTAAGACTGAGACTTGGACTAGAATTATGAATGGTCAAGTATTGCTGAGCACTGAGAAGGCCCTTAGCCTGCTAGTACTAATATTAAGAAAAGTTTGAATAAATGTATGATACTCAATCGTGCTAGCACAGTTCAACGTGAATGTATGAAATTAAGTGTAGAAATAGATTTCAGACTGACATAGCACAATGGCTACTTTTTGAGAAAATGCCTTTGTGGGAAGGGTTTAATTTTATATTCTGCGTAGACAAAGTCGCGGCTGTTTGACAGGATTTGTATGAGAATACGAGTAGTAAATTTTTTTATTACTATTTTTTTACAAAACACTAAACTTATTACGGACAATGATATAATACTAACGAAGATATAAAAAAAACATTTTGGAATCTTTCGTCAGAACATTTGCATTTTATTTATTGTAATGCCAACTTTTCGCCTTAAAAAAAATGCTGTATCTAATTTTAAACACAAAACCGCTGTGCTCTTCTAACATAGCCAGACTTGTATGCTAAGGCGTCATTCACTACAAGCTTTCATTTCTGTACATAATTTGGATAAGGAAACAAAATAAAAGTATAATCCTCGCCGGCTCGAATTGGGTCATGTAAAATATTATGGCTAATTTAAGATGTCCCGGATAAGTGCTTATTTTTACATCGTCATTAGTTTCGTTTGCGTTTGTTTCGAAGCAGTGGTTTCAAATATTGGGACGAGTTCAAGTTCATTTTCTAGTATTTACACATTAAAAAAGTTCCGATGTGTGTCACGGGCAGGGTAGGGATCCGTAGTAGCACAGAGCTGTCATGTAGTACTGGTATATTAAAAGAATAGTACCACCACTTTTTTTTATGGGAGAGGGAAAATGATGGGCAGCAGCGTCTATTTTCCACCGCCAGCCAAGCATGGCGATTATGGTGAAATTCGTTTTTGGAGAGGCCTGTGTCTAGCAGAGGACTGATTTTTAGGTTGCTGATGATGACAGTTTAAGATTAAACGTTATTACATACGAAAATCATCTCTTGCGGGGGTTGAAGTCAGTCTTACATTAAGACGTATCTCAAATAGGTACAGAGATGTTAGTGCTAAAATTTTAAGTAGGTAATCTCTTAAGAGTGCGATATATAAGTAGGCACAGGAGGACGAAATAGCCTTCGTCTTTCAACTGCTTTATATACTCTTACTAGCGCCATAAAAGAATTATGTCCGACAATAATCAAAGATAAAAATTTAATTAATATTCACAGTTCAGAAACGCCGTTTCAAAATATATAAATAATTCAATTGAAAGCAGCTGCTGCCTAAAAAAGCTCCTAGGGGACTTGGATTTATGTTTTTTAATATTTCGCCGGTGGTAAAAAATTTGAAACATTTTATGCGCTATCAGGTTATATTAATTAAGAACGGGATGATATTTATGCATCGCTCGACTGTCAGTGATGACAATGCCACAATGAACGTTTTACACCAAGCAAGCGTTTGCTTTTGTTGAGATGATTGTGCAGTGTGGTAAAGATTTACAACCAAATACAAATAAAAGAAAAACAATTTCAATATTGATATAAATTAAAACATTATATTTTAATATACATATTAGTTAATTCATATACAGTGGCCTGCATATCAGGCCATAAAATTTTGTTGCAAACTCGCACCTACTTTGCGGACCCCAAGATGTCCGAAAGCCTTATTCTTTTGTCTGTACCTGAAGTCTTTTACTATGTGCTGACATGTGCATGAAATACATTAAATATAATGGGAAATATAAAACGTTATTGACGAAGCCAATTTTTGATCGATTAACAGGCCAAAATGTTGAAGTACGCCTAATAACAATTGAAATTAGTTTAAGCTTATTTACGAATCGATTCTATTTATCACTTCGTTTATATGTATCAGTCTAAACATTATATTAAAGTAATTTTTATACCGAAATATGTCTCGAAAATATTATACCTACTTGACTTCTACGGTCATACATTCCTTTCCTTTAAAAAAATCGGATTATGTCAGAATTATTATTGTGTATAGATTTCATTTCTGACCATAGATAAGTGGGATTTATAAGTAACCTGAAAATACCTATTAAATGATAAA
Source organism: Anania crocealis (assembly GCA_949315895.1). Classification (NCBI taxonomy): domain Eukaryota; kingdom Metazoa; phylum Arthropoda; class Insecta; order Lepidoptera; family Crambidae; genus Anania; species Anania crocealis. The sequence goes on from OX438856.1 coordinate 10,682,042, forward strand.
TCGTTCTGACCATAAATAAGAAACGTGTATTTTCTTGAAAAACAAAAAATATATAACTGACGATCGATGTCAAAATTACGATAGGCAAAAGTTGGTAAATACATTATTGGAGATCGTTAAATTGTTAATAAACTCATGTCAAACATCGTACAGTCAGCATTTATTGCCATAATATGAAAATATCCGTGTCCAAATTATTTTAAAACATATTCGTGGTTTAAAAAGTTACTAGTAAAGTTTCTAAGAAATTTCCTAATCAAATCTATTAAATAATAACGAGTCACTAAAATGCATGACTAACGATCGATTGCACCAAATTGGATAGGCTAATTCATCTTTTGTTATGTTTCTTATGGTTCAATGGTGGTTGGATTTGTCTTCGACGGGAATAGGATAATAACTATTAAAAACATTGAATAGTTAACGTCACAATATCACAATTAAATGTATTGCTTTACAATTTATTTCAACTACGCCATACTTGTTAACAATGAAATACTATTAAATACTATTCTGAGGCAATACGAAGTTCGTGAAGTCCGCTAGTTTAAAGTAAAGAAAAGTGTAAAATATCAGGGTTGGCAACTTTATATTAACAGTTAAATAAATAATTATTTATCCGACGGTATCGCGCATTCGCGAATTCGAAAAAAGAACTCAAACAATAAACAATGCTTGTGAAACAAAAGGCGTGAACAACAGTGGCACGTGGAGTAAATAAAGAGTGAGCTCACTGTGCTGATGCCTTTATCCGTGGAGTTCTGCAGGTATCACGTAGCTGAAAGCGCGATTGTACAGACAGCACATGAAGCTATACACTGGGCACCTTAACATAGTTGGCATAGGTGCTAGTTTGTAACAACAATGTGTGGCCTGATGTGAAGGGCACTGTACGATTGCGTGCCGAACAGAAGCACTCTACTGGCTTGATTGGTTTGCTAAATCCACTAATCGAGAAAATACCGCTAACAGTTTAACTACTTAAGAAACTATACACTTTCTACTGCCATGCTTGTATTTTCGTAATTACAAATCCATGTATGTTATCCTGTAAAAACTAAAATTTGCAATCGAATGAAAAATCGGTTAACTACTTCCAAAGTTTTTGCAACACATCAAAATACAAATATATTTTTTTTCTTGGTAGAAACATAAAATGAGTCTTGCCACACAAAGAGAATACAGTTTAAAATATGAAAAACATAATAACCTATAATATAAAAAAATAGACATACAAAAGACAACAAGCAGAAAAAGAAAACTAACTGATTAGGCAATTTACCACCGAAAAGCATAAATTAGTCAATATGACAAACATTGTCCCAAAACGACCACTCTCGTCGTGCAAAATAATATGTTATTAATTTCTTTAATTTTTTGTAATAGTTTTTATTTCTAAATGCTTGTACATTTTGGAGCATTAACAAAGTGCGCTGTGTAGAGCAAACGCAAACGGCTGCCTCGTAAATCCGAAGCACAGTTTAGCGGTTGACAAAGAACGCTCCCAAGTATTCGTCGGACATTATGCGGCGTGGGGTTAGTTGTGATAAAGCAGCCACCGGAATTTATTATGACAAACGTTTTCGGTGGATTTTAATGATTAACCAAATAAAATGAATAGTTAGATGCACAATCAGTACCAGAAGTAGGTCCTTACCAAATTAGCGCCTATTTGAACGTTTGGGTGCACTTTTGAATTCCTAACAGTCTGCTCAATTCAACTTGAAGTCATATTAATAAGTATTATTGAATTTGCAATAAGGTACGCTACTTTATATGATATTTTAGCAGCTTAATTTCAGTATATAAACTTAAAAAATTATGTCTCATGCGGTACTCGAACCCGCATCGATGCGGGTTCGTATGCTAGCGGGCCGGTACGCTACTGTTTCGTAACTACCAGAACTGCCTTTCAACTTTTAATTATTTGTGGTTGGAGCCTCAATTAAGGCATATTATTATCCATAATGCTTCTATCAGTTGACTCTTTTAGATCTAGTAGTAGTTAGAAAAAATAACTGAAAGAAGATATACGAGGAAACACAAAATCTTGGCTCGCTTCTTATCTTATAAATAGGAAGCAATTTGTACAGATATCACATTTAAATAGAGCTACTAAAGAGTTGAACCAAATCAAGTCATCTACTAAGTTTATAACTGGGTCTATACCTCAAGGCAGTGTCCTGAGTTGTCTGCTTTTTTTGGCATACATAAATGAATTACCTTCAGCTCTCACACAAAAAAGTAATTCTATTTGCAGACGATGCAACTCTTACTTGCGAACATAATAATATAGACAATTTACAAGCTATTCTCAATGAATCTTTGCAAAAAATAGTATTTGAATTAAAAACACTAGGTCTTTCACTGAATTCCGGAAAAACAAAAATGATGCAGTTTCGGCCGTACCAAAGAACTGAACAAATATTTTCAATATCTTATGAGGGGCGAGTGATTGAACAAGTGAATAAATGCACAATGCTTGGAATCACGATAGACTCGACGCTGTCGTGGAAACCACACGTGGAAATATTGGTGAGTAGGCTCAGTAGCTTCTTTTATGCACTGCGAGAACTCCGCAAAAGCACAAACGAAGAGTGTGCGCTCACTGCGCACCACAGCCACGCTGCCGCTTGGATAGGGTACGGGATTATATTTTGGGGCAACTCGACCGATGTGTCTGCGATATCTGTGTTGCAAAAAAGATGTCTTCGAATCATTACATTCACGGCGCCAAGAGAAACATGTAGGACAATATTTGTAAAATATAAATTACTCACTGTCACATGCGTCTACATATTTGAATTGTGTCGTTTTATAGAGAAACAAAGTACATATTTTAGGCATTTTTATGACACGTCGAGCCGTTATGCCTCGCACCGCGCAAATGATTTTCTTCTACCTGCAGCCCGACTTGCATTATACAAGCGTGGTCCGCATTATATGGCCGTAAAGGTATTCAATCATTTGCTTAACTTTGTAAAGGCCCTCCAAGGTAATAAATTTGAAATAGAGTTGAAGAGAATTTTGATGACAAAAGCATACTATAACTTAAACGAATATTTTATTTATAAAATTTAATTATTTAATACCATTGACATTATTATTAATATTATATTGAATTATAGATTTATTTTTAAATTTTAATTTTGACATTTTATCTAAATTGACATCTGTAATCAATCACTAATAATTGACATACTATTATTGTAAAATTGTACTGACCACTGCGCTGTTACTATTTTATTTAATTTGTAATGAAATTCTGAATGATAATTTAAGATAAATTAAAATGATATGTATAATCGAAATCACGAATACCTCATTGAGGTCATAATATAATCAAATTAATATCTTTATGCCTGTATTGTCTGCAAAATTATATTATGAAGTGAATAAATGAATCTGAATATGAATATGATAAAACAATTGCTTTTGATTTAAGATAAATAAAAATACATAATACTATTTCATACTGTAAGTCAGCGACATGCAGCAAGAAGCAAAAATATCACATATCCTGCATTATTTTAATATTTTGTTAAATAAGCCCCTATAAGACCTAACCTAACAATAAAACCTTATCTTACATATAAGTAATAGTCGTCGTGAAATGTACCAACTAGTGCTACCTCAGCAATTCAAAGTTACTTAGTACTGCATAATGTCACCCATCGTCCGTGCCAAGTCGAGCAACAAACTTAGATGGCGCTAGTGTGCAATTTATTGGCCTGCCAAGGAACAGTTGTTTTGGCCAAATGGTTATCTCAACTGTGGATATATTTGTCTTTGTCTTAATGCATAGTTTTGGCAAGACGTCAGGAGTTTATAAGAAAATAGCTTTGGATGATTTTGTTAAAGATATTCAAAGCTTACATCGAATCGGTTAAAATATGTATGTCATTAAAATTTTGGTTCATTAATCGGATTCTAGTTAAATTAATATTACTAATGCTTAAAACAACACAGAGGCCGACCGAGAAAGAGATGGATGGACTGTGTAAAACAATATAATAATATGAGTGTGAAAGGTGTGGATGATTCAGTGATGAGTGATAGAATGGTGTGGAAGAGAAAAACTTACTGCGCTGACCCCAGATAAACTGGGAAAATGGCCAAGGGAATAAATGAAATCAAATCCTACACTTCAGGTAGAAAGGGTAAGAAGCACGTCCCTTCAGTGGCTGGGAGGTGGTTAAAGTTATTATTATATTAGTTATACCTAGCATATAATTATGAAATTCAAGAATAAAACTCAAGAAAAATCTTAAATACCTATTTGCGTCAATATTTTATTCTGGATATACACATATGCACGCTGTGTTGTACAACATTTAATATGACGGTTTTTTCAAAGCATTACGCAAGAATACGCAAAATACAATCGATACGTAAGTAATATTATTTCTAAACCAACTTACTGATACTTGTTTTACACCTTACCGTGATTTAAAACAGGAAGAGAAGAGGTGGTGCTATCCTTATAACGTGGCAACACCACACGACACAGTAAATGTTTAATTTTAATTTGTAAAATTTGTTATACTATTATGCAGTAGCTAGATACTATTAAATAAAGCAATGTTATTTTAATCGTCTAGAGGTCAAATTTTACTTAATATTATAAGAGTTTATAATCGTCCCAATTTGTTATCGAAACAAGATATTTTTATCCACGTAGTCCTTATCCATTCGCTTTCAATACACTCTCGTGTAACACAATACTTCATTACAGCGCCGTGTTAGCTAAAAGAATTTCCATATTAAAGTACAGTTGGAAGCTATTCTGTTTATAGTACAAGAGCCTGTGGCAAAAATACTTCGCACTTTTTATAACAATGTTTTGTTTTTTAAACATGAATAAAAATAAAACGTCACAAAAGTGATCTAGTTTATTGCGCTGCTTCTTCTAAGCATCGGCTCCCACTTATCCCTAAGTAGTGAAAGGTTAGTAAATCAGGTCGTGTTAAAGCGCCGCCTGGGGTCTACCTACTTGCAAAAATAAATTGATTTTTTTAATACATAATAACACTTACATGTGTACACTAGAAGTGCTTACCTGATTGTATGAGAGGGTGGTCGAGTACTAATTTTTACAATATTTTCTAACTGCCTGACAGGACATTTTTCTTTTTTTTTGGCGATCAACTCGTATTTTTCCGCAGAGGGTACACTGTTTCTCCAATATTATGTAGCTGCTACAAAAAGTTATGTACAGTAGTGTTTAGTAAAGGTAAATTTTGTGTCAGTCTTTACAGCTTATCATGTATGTAAGATCAACATTTTTAATCTTGCGAGTCATTAAAATTGGTTAAGGCTAGCCGAGATCAAATAATAAAACGGAATGCAATTAGAAGGCAGTTCGAATAAAGTATTTGTTTTGAAGTTAATAGTGTCGGTCGGGTGAGCATTCGCTATGGATAGTGGACATGGGATGAGGCAACTGTGATCATAGGTATATTTTTATCATTCAAATTCTTTAACTTAAGCTTCTATTAAACTGTGCAGTTACTAAAAATCTTATTAGAAATTTGAAAGATGTAGACAGGTAAGTTAGAAAATTTTGGATCTGATTTGGTAAATGGATGAATGAATCTGATCTTCCTTTTCTTAATTTTTTAACTAGAAAACCTGGCTGTTTATACGTAATCTCATGATCATCGTTAGAACTAGCCTATTATAGGCCATTTCTAGACATGGCACTCTCCAAAAGAAGGACTTTGCCATTAGATATTGCTTTTGGCAGGCGGGTTGACGACAAATGTATATGTATATATATAATCCTTCTCTTTTGTCGCTGGTTTATAATACGGTGTCGTCGATAATTTATTTATTTATTTTATTTATTTATTTATTCATTTATATCAGGCGACAAAAGGCCCATACAATAAATACCTTACAGACTAACATACATATAATAAACTCAACTAAAAATAACTATTTATTACAAGTAACACGTAATGAAGGCGGCGACGTGTTGCGCAATGCAGTGTCCGGTATCCGACCACGGAATCGTCGGAACAAAACACCTTTCGGCCAAAAATCTTCTTTTATGAAGGTCGACAGATGTTCGGTTGGTACTCCCACCACAAAGGAATTAAAATTCACGTTATGGCGGGAAACCAGCCGTTCGACCCTCAGAGTGAATTTGGCTTTATTTCTGATGTGCTCCACAATATCATCTGATTTCGTGGAGTAATGCAGGCGGGACACGTACAACTGCGTTGTCGGAATAGCCGGCCGCAGCAGCTGGTTGTGTCCAGTCGGGGCGGTGCCGCAAAGGTTTCGGCGGGCGGGCTTCTTTTTCCTTTCCACTTTTTTGAAACCGTCTTCATCACAGCCGTCTTCTTGTCTCTGTGGTATACTCTTAGAGACCGTTCGTTGTTGGTTACCCGTCGCTTTTGTAACCCGCTCGGGTTGTCGCTTGGCGGGTTGGTTAGCAGCGGTGACTGCAGCGTATGGACGTTGAGGGGTCGACGTACACACGCGTGACGTCTCCGCCGGGGCGGAGGGGGCAGCAGCGGGGCGCGCGGCGGTGGCGGGGGGTGACGCATCAGTATGCGCTGACGCAAAACTGCTGATGGATGCGTTTTGCCCTCCACGACGAGTGTTCACGTTGGCGGCCTCCGGTGACCTACTTACCGAAGCAGTGTTTCTTAATAACATGACTTCGGTTCGTAACCCACTGATGGTGTTTTCGGAGGCTTCCAATTTACACTGAACCTCGGCCAGACTCGTTTTCAAGAAGTTTATGTCCTTGAGCAGCCTGCTGACGTCGACGTGGTCGAATGTGACGGGAGGCAGCTTATGCAGATCCTTCGCCACGAACGTAGGCACATCATCAGGGTCGGTCTCCTTCAACAGGGTGATGATGTCCTGGAGACTCTTCGCACCTCCATCCCTCCGTCGAGATGGCATCTCATCGGCTTTGCCGATGCTACGGAAAAGCAGCTCCTTGCCACTGCAAATCTCGCCTTCTTTGAAGTTTGACTTGCAGATCTGCACGATGCTGACTTCATCCATGGTATCGATGGCGTTTTGGATAAAAGCCAACACTTCGTTCACTACGACTTGTTGCGAGCACATAGTGAAATATATCGCGCAACGGCTAATGCCGCGCGTGACGTGAATTAATAAAAATAATTCTCGCTTAGGCAATTGTGCGCGTCCGTTTCCGAGCGCGCATCGCAGTGATAAGTCTATCAAACCAACACGATACCTCCTAAGGATTCTTAGTTGTGTACGATTTAGGATTCAATTTGTATATAACCACTATAGTACAGATAACGGCAAGTCAACCTATCCAAAGAGTTAAGGGTCATTAAATTGATTTTCAAGTTTAAGTCCAACAAGTAGAGGTCAATATCAATTGAGAAAATTTGACGTTTTGTGGTAGGTTGACGTGCTGTTGTCTGTACAATAATTTAAATTCCTTCTAATTCCGATTGAGATTTGAAATAAAAAACAAAGTATGTACATTAAAGAATCTTTGATAACAAATAAACGCACAACACAATAATAATTGTGTGTACTCAGACGGTAATGGTGGCTCAACTATTCCAAGTGCATTAAAGGTTAGCGCATAGAACTGTATTATCGTCAACTACTTTCCTGATATTTGTTCCCATTCGAGTTGTTCAGGTTAAATTAGCGTTTATGTCATAGTATTAGATACCTTTTTATTAATTCACTGGACTTATATTTAGTAGTTAAAAACAGAAAACATTACCTCGTCCCGTCTCATGTGCTCCGAAAGATACGACTTTGAATGCAAAATTAGCTCATAAGCATTGGCCATTTCGCTGCCAAGTTGGCGATCATGGCAAAATTAGCCTTTTGGAGACCTTCAGCATTGGACTGAAATGGTGAGAATTTTCCCTTTACAGACAGTAACATTGTTTAGGGTTTTTGGAATGACACCATAATATTACGATTGATGTTTAATGACGATTGCCAATGTTATTACGAATTGATTGAGATATACCATTTAGTGAACCAATACCCTATTTACTGAGACCATTTTCAAATTACCGGACCTTGTGGAGATTGGGTTTCAGTTTCTCTAATTCAATATTTTGTAACAACCATCTTACAAGAACCTATTGAGCAAAGAGAAGTGGACAACTAGAACAAATGGAAATAATCGGTTGCACCAAAGGTATGATTGAGCCCTTTCTTGTGTTAACTAGATTGACATTATTTTTTTGTCGTAGATTTGTGGTTTTTCATCATTTACTACGTTAATACTTCTTTGTGAAGTGATAGTCGTTTATAAATTTTTCCAAAAATAATTCAGCCAGAATGCGCCGTTTTAATTTTGCAACAAGTTTTTTTTAAACATGGATGTTTTATAATTACAATCAGTATGTTCTATGTTTCTTTTGATTAATCACTGACTATCAGATAGAGGTAACTCTTTTTCGAACGGTGCCAAAGCTATATCAAACCCTTCCTTAAGTCTTCCTGACTTTGATTATCTAATACGGAAAGATATTTGTGCCCAATGTACTGGTTCTACCGTTATTGAGTAACAAACATCCATTAACAATTGCAAGATATACTTAATTAGTTCTACATTAGTTCTATCGGAAAATAAACTATTGTTAATTGGTTCTGGTTTTATTTCTGGACCTTAGCTTACCTTTCATAGCTAGAAGTAAATTTTCATTTAAGTGAAGCAATGATTGGCAACTCTTAATATAAAACAGAGACTTAAAACTAATTTAAAAAAAGAAAAGTGCTGTCACAATAACATTGTGATCGAAATACTGACAAATATTTTATTATATACCTCAACAACAAATTAATTATCAAATTTTACCCCTGACAATAAATTTAGTAATGACGAGACGTGTGTACAAAAGTATTTTTTTATAAGCAAAAAAGTAGAGTTCGTAATTTATATTTAGATTAATTATAGTACCGAATGCTGGCCCAATAACACGAGTCGTTTAAGATAGCTGAGCCATACACCGGACCGTGGAGTCCAGGGATTGCAGATACAAATTGGTTTAGTTATAAAACTGCGAGCTCTCGCTATATTAGCATTATGTGGTCCCACGTGGACGCTTTGCTTCGTCGTTTACTCTATTGGCTGCGTCTATTGCCCGTACCTAGTACAAGTATTAGGTTTGCGTTAGCGGAACAGATACTTTTTAATAGACACACAGGTGCTACTTGGTATAAAGTCCAGCTTAGGATTTTTTAGCAGAGGAAGGGGTTTTTAATTTTACTTGTAATATCTTTGTTTTGTAAAAGGGTATTTGTAAACAGGGTAGGCCACATGTGGAACTTTAGTTTATCACATAAAGAGTAAATTGAAAATATCATTCTTTGAATTTGAATGAAAGTATCGACTGCTTTAGGCGAGACTCGAATCCACAACCTTTCGATTATTGACCAATGCTATATCCATTAAGCTACCTAGACAATTTTGTACCGTCGATTTTACAGGCATTACGTTATAAGCCACCGAATGAATTGAAAAATAAATATTTTTAAAATATTAAAATAAAACAATTTTGACAAGATATTCAATTTGCTTTTTTTTTAAACTGCATTGGTGGTGTTTATTGAAAAACTTACTTCCTTGAACATAAATCTGGACTCAGTCGAGAAGCCCGAACTGTCACCCGGTAAGCAAAAAATATTGTTGAAGTCCCACCCAAATTGAAGCAAGTGAAATTTTCATTCGAGAAATTGTATTTTCTCTTTGGCTTTACGAAGCTAAACAAAACTTACCTTATTAAATATAACTAGTAAATAAAACACTGACGACCAATATCTTTGAGCAGTGCTCGAACACTAATATGGCAGTATTTCCTAATTATTAACCCAAAATGCAAGTTAAACAACAACAGTCATACAAATTAGCTACAAAACAGTTAACAGTTAAAAACTTAAAATGCCCATCATTATGTACCTAGTTGGGCACGAAGCTATTTCATGCGGCCGCGCAAACAAGCGCGTTGCGGTTGTGGAGTTGATGCTTAATGCTACTGTTGAAGCTAGGGTTGCCATCGTTTTAACCTACAAAAAAGTGATTTGCAGAGCAAAGGACTCCATCATTGAATTGGAGTTACAAAATCAATAATGGGTACAGACACAATCACCACGCTTTCCTAAGGCAGGTTGGTGATCCCTAACCCGAGCTAGGTTCGAAAATTTAAAACTATTCTTTTTTGACCTTGAAACCCAGAACCCCGAGACCTTAGCAATTACCTACAAAAAATTTGGTAAACTTATTTCGACGCGTCTTTCATTTTATATGATTTAATTTTAGGTATCTTTAAGGTATAGAAACTACTGTTGACATTAATAAACTGTTTTTTGTATAACTCACAGTGGCCAATGGTTTTAGGGTAGTTTTTAAACCGGTTATTTTAATTTAGAAGTATTTTTGTGTGCGTGGCGTTGCGGAGGAGAGAAAAGACAAATCACCGCGGCGTCATCTGAAATAGTTGTACAGTGTATATGTAGGTATATACTGTTTTACAGGGTGGAACAATGTCAATGATATCCGATAGGTGGCGTTCAAATCTTTTACATCCTAATGCAGCTGATGGAACTTCTAATCTGAAACCACTCGATCATCATCGGCCTACATCAGTCCACTGCTGAACATAGCCTCTCCGTTAGAAGAATTTTGCATTAATAGCCACGCTTGGCAGTAGGGTTGCCGTTTACGATAAGCTATCGCCGTAAGGCCAATGGAGAAAAGAAGACGTTGCTGATATCCCGCTAGTGGTAACCCTTTAGTTGCCTTACAACACCCTAAGAAGTAGAAACATAAAAGTAGAAAACTCTTTCACTAATCAACAAAATCAATAAACTAAAATAGTATCACTTTAGCAGATTACCTCTAGTATTTACTGAATCACAGTATACTTTTCATTTTGTTGTTTATAAAGTCGAATTTGTCGCTAACGCCAAAAGTAGTATTAATTAGTAACCTTAAGCATAATCAACAGCATCTCCAGCGGCTTCCATTCCCACTTCTTAGCTTTAAATAACTGACTATCAAATCGATTAGGTAAGTAAGCTTAGGTCATCTACACCGCTAAATATCAGCTCTCTCTCTATAGTATCTCTATAATTTATACCAGATGGTTTAATCACTACTTTTTACATAAACTTAATTACGTAAAAATACAATACAATTCCCTGATTTTTTTCCCTGAATAAAAATGTACTTAGTAGTACATCCATCCAACATTTGTAAAAACACAATACGTGTTTTAATGTATAATAAACTTCTCATTTCTTTGCCCTCTAAAGTTTAGACTTTGGAGGGCAAAGAGAGTGCTGTAGAAAAGTTCGTTTTCGTGTAAAAAGTGTGAGTCGTGCATAAACCGCAGATGTGAGGCGTAACGACGTTACGTGTTAAATGAAACACTAGTTCAATTTCAAAATATCATGTATAAAAAACAACAAATGCTTAAAAATTATAATTTCATAACATTGTACAAAACAAAAAACAAAAAATTCGTTTTCACATAATAAAAATATCACAGCGACACTTTGGTTTGAGATCAATGCTTTCCATGGTGGAATCCCCATTCCTTATGATCCTTGTGACCACCCTTCTTGCCGTGGTCATGGTGATGGTGATGATGTTCTTCATGTCCATGATGACCCTTGTGACCGTGGTGATCCTCGTCATAATGGTGCTTATCATGATGACCGTGCTTACCGTGATGATGTTCATGATGACCGGACTCATGATGACCACCCTTCTTGTGATCGCCTCCATGTTTCTCGTGATGTCCATGATGCTTGCCGTGCTTGTGGTGCTTGCCTTCGTGGTGATGATCATCGTAAAAGTGGTGGTCCTTATGGAAATGATCCTTGTGATACTTTTTGTGGTAGCCGTCAGTCTTTTCCCCCTTATCATGGTGCTTATGGTGTCCGTGTTTGCCACCTTTATGATGATGACCGTGCTCATGATGATGTCCTTTGTGATCATGTTCATCCCAGTGTTTCTTGTGACCACCGCCGTGTTCATGATGATGCCCTTCGTGGTGATGTTTGCCGTGATGTCCGTGCTCACCTTTGTGGTGATGGTGATGGCCCTTGTGACCCTTGTGGCCCTTTTCCCCGTGTTCGTGGTGATGGTGGGCATGGTGTTCTTTCCCGCCACCACTCTCGTGATGGTGGGATTTGCCACTGGCAGCTGCGACTAAGTCTTTCTGGTCATCATCCAGCTCCCTGCCAAACGCCAGCGCCAGGCAGGCTAGCCATACCAGACCAACCACTGCTACCTTCATTTTGCTGTGTACTGTTTGTTGTTGTTGTCAGTATTTATAGTTGAGCTGAGAGTATTTCGCAATGTTGTGCGCAAGAGTTTCAGGGACAAGTTCGAGACGGCAGGTGACCAGTGGACCGTTAAACTGCAATTGTGTGTGAAATCACTTTGTGTGTATTGTTTTTTTTTTTTTTAATTTAGTTGATCTAACGTTTCACTTCTTTCACTGCACAATTAAATGATAGTAAGTTGTAAGCTTCGAAATATGTCACTAAATATATTAATTTGTTGTCCCCGTACTATCGACCTATTAATTTGTATTTGGTCTTGTAAAGGACCATTTTTTTGTTTTGACAGATATGCAAACATGTGTGATATTTTATATAAAGCAAAGCTTTAGTTCCTCTATGGTGAAGTACTTAACGTACACAACGGTTTTTAGGATATCGACAGCCTTCGAAATCTTGGACATAATATAATTATCTGACGGATTCATGGAGTCTCGGTTTTTATGGTACTGCGTTGTTAGTGATTCTCATAAAAAGTTTTGAAAAGTTATTTACTTAAGAATGTATTTTGGGTACCTCAGGAACCTAAGTGACCATTAATTCATTTTTGCTTATAAATATTCAATCGTAATGAGATATTTCGTAAATGTGAGTAGCGCCTCGTTATCGTAAATTTCACTTCCTTGTTAAATAGCTTTCTGACACTGAAGAGCCTGAGTCATTAAACACAAAATATTCCAAGATTCGCAATGCTTCATTAAAACTGGATCGTCTAATAGCTCTTTAGCTGTGAGGTAAGTGCCGGCATTCATAGTTCAATTCACTGAGGATTAACAGGCGGTATTCCAAATGCCTTTAACTTGTATATAATGAAATCTGTAATTAATATTATCCGTTTATTTTATACACTTGTTATCTACGACAATGGACTTTTTTACAATAAATTAATATTTAACAAAAACTGCTTTCTACTAGAATCTAAATTGGCCTATATGAGAGTAGCTGGATAATTTGGAACAAGACTCATACTCTCTTCAGTCAAAATTATACATTTGCATAGCCATTTTGAGGTGAGTACGATGTTTTCGATTTTTCTCCCTTTACACAATGTAAAGTCCAAAATACTGAAAGTATTATACCGCCCCAATATCTCTGCATGACGTGTAAAAAGAACAATCTGCTTGGCTGTTGAAATTTAATCAAAACAACAATAGGGTTTGTCCGTCGGGCGTTATTCCGTTGAAGAGTGGTTACCATGAAAATGTTAGGACAATAGTTATTAAGAGTATATATGGATCGATTTTAGTTTTGTTATTCAGTTGGTCATTAACTCATAGCTTAGCTGCATATAGAACTGAAGGACTTTACTATGATAGCTATGTTTCGCAGGTGAGTTAGTCGAAATTTGACCAATGGTGGATGAAAGACGTGCTGCTGCTCAAATATCACAGAAATTATTTAAAAAGCGGTTAAAAAAATAGATCGTACTAGCAAAAATGAGAATAGAATTACACCGAATATTTCGTGGCGGGTTTTTGGACACCCTATTGTTCAAAATTAAAATACCTTTCGTCCTGTTATAAAAGAGTGACTGTCAATAAAATATATAAAGTCATTATTAGGCTTAACCTTATTGACGATGGATAAATGAAAAATTATTTTGCCCTGATTGGTGAAAAAGTTTGGTCTGCTAAAACAACGTCTTCATCGATAGCACAATCACGACCTACTACACAAAATCCCGGGTTCGATTCACGCTACTTATAGCTAAATTAAGAATCAAATATTTCTAAATTGTTTCAGGTCTAAAGTGAACGTTAGCCGTTGGTCCCGTTTTTTTAATAATGGAAGTTTAGCTTAAAATGAAGACGCTGTTTTTGGACAATTTCTGCTTTAACTACTCCTAACAAGAATGTTCGTACCCCTTCTGCTTCTATAGGTAGGAGCAGAAGGGGTAGGAACATTAATTTTTAATGGAGGGACTTTTCAACTTCCAATGCTTATATATGATCATTTCCCGTGATTTTTTACTAGCGAAAAATTGGATATGAAGCTATTTCATTTTACATTCCATCTCCGTGACCAGACCCGTTTAGTTTTGGTGTTATTAAGTTCATTCATTCAAACTATTGCAATAATAATATTTTGAAAACTTCCTTCCAGTACTCTTAGAATAGGTCCGCTGACGAAGAGGCAAGGATCCTTCAGGGACTAAAATTTTACAGGACAAATATTTTTTAAGTTTTTCAACTATGCTTGCATTCTGGCCGTATTCAGTCCGAGTTTGTGAGATATTTTTTTCGATTCGTTGGTTCAACTGTAAATTGGACAAGGTAAATAGTTTTCTTTAAGAATTCGGATTTAAGACATTTTATTTTCTCAAAAATAATTAACAATTCACTTACATGAGAAATTAATACTAAATACTTAGTTTATAACACCCGTATTTATAAACGTAATTACTTAGGTGACAATATGTATTCCTTAATACAGTAATTACTAGAAGTTAGAACTATGAAAGGTTAGCATTTTCAGCCAAATACTATGACTATTAATGGTGACCCATTTCCTTCACTTAAGCACTAGTTAGTAATATCTTAAGTTATGACTTTCTTAAGCAATATGTAATTACTTCTTTATCAATACGGGTGTGAGACTACACGATACATTTAAAAACAACAAACTAACATGTAGGTAGTTTTGTATCGGCTCGACCGCTTAACAAAGATGCCGTTTGGCAACTTCCAGCAGCTACACTGGTCTAGCGAAACTGGAACCGACAAGCATTCACATTAAACGTAAACAATTAAATAAGATAAATATATTTTTTGTTTTTAATATTGATCGTTTTTTTTTAAGTATATTGGGAAAAATATATTCAATTCGATATAGACGATGATAGTGACCTAAATGATCAATTTATCTCTTTCACCTCATCTTCTCCTGTTTCCGATGATGATAGCTTCCACTCAAGTTCGTTACCTCTCCATGATGTTTTAAATTCTGTCTTTTCTCTTTTACTGATGTCCCAAAAAACTTAAATATTGTTCACATTAACGCTCAAAGTATACCGGCTCATTATCCGGATATGCTAACAGCTTTCGATAATAAAAATGTCCATGCGATTCTTGTGTCTCAAACCTGGCTGAAACCCTGTCTTCCTTCCACCTCTTTTTCAATCCCTGGTTTTCAACTAGTACGAAACGACCGCATTGTCCGTACCGGAGGTGGCATTGCAATTTACATCCGTTCTCATATAACTTATTCCATTATTGACATCTCGCCCCCTTCTTTTTCTTCTGACCTTGCTCAGTATCTTTTTGTTGAATTGACCCTTTCACACACAAAAGTTCTTCTTGGTGTTTTTTATAGCCCTTCTGTAAAAGTAAACTATTTTCCCGACCTCGAGAAAATATTGGAAGACCTTTCCCCCTTATACAGCCACACAATTTTGATGGGAGATTTTAATACATGTTTGCTTAAAAACGACAGTCGCGCCACTAATCTCCTATCTCTCATCAACTCCTGTGACTTGCATATCCTTCCCTTAAACGCAACCCATTTCTTTCCTAATTGCACGCCAACTCTCTTAGACTTAATGATTGTTTCCTCGCTTGATCACATCGCGCAACATGGCCTATGTTCAGCTGATAGTTTCTCTTACCATGATTTAGTATATCTATCATACAAAGTACGTCCCCCTAAACCTAGGCCGAAGGTAGTGTTGCAGCGCAATCTTGGCGGTATGAATGTCGACAAGCTACGGTTGGATGCTGTTAACACGGACTGGTCTGTGATTGACAGCGCCAGCGCTATTGATGAGAAGGTCAATTTATTTAATTCACTCTTGGTACATCTAATCGATCAACACGCTCCAGTTCGACCAGTGAAGATTAAACATTCTCCTGCACCTTGGTTAACGGAAGACCTAAAAGCCTTACGTGATAGAAAAAATTCAGCAAGGTCCAAGTTCAAAATGGATCCGTCCGATAAAAACCGCGAAAAATATAAGTTGCTACGAAATCGCTGCAATAGAATGTGTAGAGACGCTCAAAGACGCCATATTCACAAATCCGTTGAAAATGGAAATCCAACTAAGGTTTGGAAATTCCTTAAGTCAATAGGAATTGGAAGGCCTCGCAATAATTGTTTCCCGAAAGATACTAACGTCGACAATTTAAATAAACATTTCTCTTCGTCTGTAGTCATTGATGATGCAACAAAATCACAAACACTAAATCACCTGTCATCCCTTCCAGTTCCTGACTTCTCATCTTTTGTTTTTAGTCAAATAACTGATTGTGATGTTTAGAGGAACGTACTAAGCATAGCGTCAAATGCTGTGGGCTGTGATAATGTTAGCCGCAAAATGATTATTCCCGTCCTCGACATTCTTGTTCCCATCATCATGCGAATCCTTAACCACTCTTTGAGCACTAGCATATTCCCTACAGCTTGGAAGGATGCTCAAGTGATTCCCCTCCCTAAAAAATCTAACCCTTCTTCCTTCAGTGACTATCGTCCCATCTCAATTCTTCCCTTTCTGTCTAAGGTTTTGGAGCGAGTTGTTCATCAGCAACTCAGTCATCATTTGAACAAATACAATCTCCTTAACCCTTTCCAATCTGGTTTTCGTCCAGGCCACAGTACGACTACAGCCCTAGTAAAGATCACAGACGATATCCGCCATGGTATGGACAAGAGGTACCTTACAGTCTTGACGTTGCTTGACTTCAGTAACGCTTTCAATACTGTTGACTTCGACATTTTGATCGGCTTATTGCGTTCCCTAAACATATCTCCTGCGGTCATTGACTGGTTCCATAGTTACTTGCGCGGGCGCCGACAACGC
Organism: Anania crocealis; assembly: GCA_949315895.1. Taxonomy (NCBI): domain Eukaryota; kingdom Metazoa; phylum Arthropoda; class Insecta; order Lepidoptera; family Crambidae; genus Anania; species Anania crocealis. Next base: position 10,699,146 of record OX438856.1, read on the forward strand.
ATCATCACTGAGGATTCTTTCTCAGCTTGGTGTGACGTCGGAGCTGGTGTACCACAGGGTGGCGTCTTGTCTCCTCTTCTTTTCGCTGTTTTCATTAATTCCATCACTCGTAATCATAGTTCTTCCTACCATCTCTATGCAGACGATCTCCAACTATATTGCCAGGGTGGCTTTGATGACTTGGAGACCGTCATCTCTACAGTAAATTCTGACCTGACTCGCATTTTGGAGTGGAGCAAGTCTTATGGTCTCAAGGTTAACCCTGCGAAGACGCAGGTGATGGTTGTCGGTGGCCCTCGATTGGTCTCTAAGATTGACTGGGGATCACTACCTCCAATTGTATTCGACGGTGTCCAAATCCCATTTAGTAAATTTGTAAAGAACTTGGAAGTTTTTATGGATGGTTCTTTGACATGGGACAAGCATGTATGTGAGGTGAGCAGGAGGATGTTTGCATCAGCAAGTTCTCTCAATCGATTACGTAATTTTCTACCGATACCGACCAAGATTGCTCTAGTTGATTGACTATCTTTTCGTACAATTTGTTTTGCACTGCATTACCCCTTCTACGCTAATATAAGATTTCCTATACCCAAAAGGTTGTCTGGAAGAAATCGCTTTTTAGCGATAAGGCCGCCTTATTGTACCTACAATTATATCTCGTCTGTATTAATATTTATGTTCATGTGTTTTGTGCAATAAAGTGTTTATTCATTCATTCATTCATTCATTCATTCATTCAAAACTTACTAGCTAGTGTTATACCAGTAACATTGAAGAGTTTATCGTTTGTATCGTTCAACAGTGCCGAAACATTGAAGACTAAAACAAGGGTCATACATGATTTTCTTATTAATTTTTGAATTGCACAACGCATTGGTTACTTCTTCTTTACCTATTAATTTATGTTTAAGCCTATGTAATTCCTCGTTCATACACATGTTCCGATCATTAATATTCAAAGTTCGAGTATATTTGCTCTCTTTCGCCCTTCCAATCATGTCCAATCTTCCTAAATCCAACAAGACACAGTAACAACCATAGGTAACTCCTGGCACAGGTGTAACCGTTCCCGACAGATCCCCTCGATCCCAAATAACTTTTTATTCCATTATCCGCTGAGCGAACTTCCACAAAAGTACGAGACGTCAACTTGGAATTGTAAATCATCTGTCTCCGTACACTCGCGTACGAGATAAGTGACTGATTGTCTATGTCAAACTCAGTATCCTAAGTTTAATAATAATTCTTAACAAAGTCGACTTACAGAAACGCAATAACTTTTTTTTGTTTACTTAAATCACAGCCATTTTCATTTATCACACCAACAGTATTGTCAATTAAACGAGACCTGTGTCCTACAATATGAACAAATAAAGAAAAAACTACTTTTTTATCATAACAAAAATCTTCAAATGATACGAATTACGAAGCGTTTATTCTAAATTTGTAAATAAAATTATGTATTGTTATTTTTGAGGATTTTTTTTTATTAGTTATTTGTTTGCTTATAGAACAGTTTAAAGTAAATGCTTATTATTGCTATAATAATTTTTGTATGATGTCTTGAAATCAATATATTATAATGCTCGTTATTGCTTTGAGAATCGTGTTAATTTCTAATATTCTGTATTTTTTAAATGAAAATGTATTTATTATGTTAAATGCTCTACAGTTAGAAATTGTACCTACTTTCAGATAGTCGATGCTGAAGATGTTTACTTCTCTTGTTGAACAACCAATCGGTAATCCCAGCTCGTTCGTTTCAAACTTTTTCTTTTCAATCTCAAATCCATCAATCCTATAAAAGGAGTCAGGGGTCGTCAACTCTGAATTGTAAATGCGAGGTGCGAAGGTCGAGCCGTGATTTGTCGCCGGTTATCAGTCCCACCGTCTGTAACAAATCATTCGCAGATCGCGACAGAAACGGAATATATCAAGGAGGGTGAGACGGGATAAGTTTTGGGGACACCACTTATTAGCGCGGCGCGTACACACGGTGTGCTTTTGTGCTTTTGTTTTTTGGGTTTTGCTTTTATGTATCAGGTAATTCTTTGTTTACAAAGTGTATTTATATGACAATTTACTAGTGTAGTATTTATTTTAATTAAACCATTATAGAGCAGTGACATAATGGCTACTAAAATTTTGAACCGAAACAAATGGTTATACCATCAAAAACCAATGAAAAGTTGCTACAGTTTGGATCGTTAAAGAATCAGACAAATTTCAGGTTATATTTGGTTTGTCCACTTTTCGTATGTCAACTCACTAAAAACGTGAAATCATGTTCGATGAAATTACTTTTCCAATCGATTTAATCTGGATTCAATACTCAATTTACAATTAATTTTCTAATGACGTAAAAAATAATTTATTAAAAAAATAAAAAGTTTACCTTCGTTTTGAAAATATCTGTGTATTTATTTATGGTAAGACTTAAAATTATTGTTAGGTAATTGTATATTCCAAAAAAAAATATTGTTCCACTGGGTTACAGTCAATCGCTAGTATGATTTAGAATATAAAATTAACACTTTATTTTTCTAATACCTAATAGAACAAAAATAATACATATTAATATGTAGATTTTATTCCAACAGCACAGTTTAAAAAAAATAGAAATATAATAATATTTATCAAATTGTTATTGACCTTCTTCAATATAAAACCTGTGTAATGGCAATTAAATGAAAAAAAGAAATTCTTGTGAAAATAAAAGCAAAGTAAAAAAAAGTAAACGACAACTCGCAACTGAAATGGTTGAACAACATCTGGTGTATCAAGGTGAAGGTCGATTGATTTCATTCATCTGTTTTTTCTGATTACCAGCTCAAGTTATAACGGTTTGTTCTGTTTTGTTAGACTTATAAAGCTAATTTTCTTCTTCTTTCTTATTTTTAAGAACAAGAAACTTTGGAAACAAATTAATTTCGCTTTTTACTATAACTTTTTACTTTTATCAATCAATTTCAAAGCCTTCTTTTTACAAATAATGAAATACAATAGTTTTTTTTTTAGTTAGGTAAAGGTTTCCAAGTCATAGGTGTTTTTTTCTGATTCCATAAATTCATGCAACTTGTGTTAAACAAAACATATGTGATGACTTGCCTTTTGCGATCTTTTTGTTCATAGCGGCTTCTGATTTTCAAATATTTTGTAATAAGCAATAATCACTTAATTATCTAAAATCTGCGTAACTTTTAATGGGTTTCAGAAATATAAGACATCTCCATTTATTCCATTTGTATAGCCAAAATTTTCTTTTCGTGCCAGTTTAATTATACATTAACAGTTTACTCGCTCATGTTTTTTCTTGTCTTGCTCCACCTCTTGTTCGTCTACGTCACGAGTAGACAGGGTGGTCCCACAAGGATTTATATTGGGACCGATACTCTTCATGTTGTATACAGCTGACATCATACGTAATATAAAGAACTGCAGCTACCATTTATATGCGGGACGACCTTCAATTGTACATTTCTTTTAAACCCAAACGATACTGACGTAGCTGTGATCAAAATAAATAAAGATTTAGATCGTATTTATCAATGGAGTTACCGTAATAATTTGGATTTAAAAACCTCAAAGTCAAAGTTCATGATAGGCTCAAAAAATATCATAAATAGGATTGCAGCCCGTGCTCCACAGGTTTCTATGATGGGTGGTCGTTTGGAGGTTGTTTGAGGGACTTAATCTAGAAATTGTGCGCAATTGTTTTTATAAACTTAGAGTACTTTACCATGTCCGAGATTATGTTAATGTGGAGATGCGGGTGAGGTTGTGTGAGTCGCTCATTCTTTCAAAATTGAACTACGCCAACACCTTTTTTGGGAGTTGTCTACTAGGTCGTACCAAAAAGATAATACAGCTTATTCAAAACGCTTGTGCTCGTTATTGCTTTCCAATCCCACGACGCTCACACATAACCCCTTTCTTGAACCGCAACAACCTACTGAATATGACGGCAAGATACACCTTAAACTTTGCGTCACTGCTTTTTGATGTAATTAAAACACAAGAACCAGTTTATCTAAAAGAAAAATTAAAATTTTCACAGCGTGCGATAAGGATAGCACCACGCTTGATATGTCCCCAGCACGGAACGGCTGCGTTTTATGGCAGCTTTCGCTAGGCTGCTACAAAATGTTGGAATAAGTCGCCCCCTTAAAATCTGTTGTCACCTTCAAACATCGTCTCAGAAAACTTCTGATTGATCAGCAACTATCGAAAAAATAGCAATCGTTCTGTGTTGTTATTATCGCGAATATTTATATATTTTTTTAAATGCATAATTGGTACACATAAACACACACACACACATTCGCACACATCATACACACACACACTCACTCACACTCACACACACATTTACAAATAATTTATATGGAAATTTGTAAATTTTTGTTTTTTGTTTTAAATGTTTATATCTGTTTGCGTGGGCCGGTGGCTCCTCAACCTCTTTGTTTTCCACAGAAAACCAGCAACATGGCTACTTTTGCCGTGGAACTACCGCTGAGTGGAAACCATTTTGGCTACATATCGCAGCGATGTTGTTTTACCTATTTAACTTGTGTGATGCATGTACCAATAAACTATTTTTCTTTCTTTCTTAGATGACAATTCCCGAATCATTTTTTTTTACTTATGAATAATTTTGTAACCTAAATGGTTTCAAAGTGTCATCTAAATAAGCCTCTAAAAATACTAGTATTACAGGACATTTATTATCCTCCCGTGTATTTCGGTCATCATTTAAGAACTATCCCCTTCGTATTGGGTGCTTAGTTTTTATCGTTTCCGATGACAACTGGATTGATTTCTTATACGTAGAACTTGGAGTTTGAACAAGTAGTACAGCCAACTTAAAGTGCAGTCAATACACGATGCAGTCATGATCCCTTATCAATTTTGACTAAAAATCTATCGAACTAAAAATTTATTAGAATAATTGAGAGACAATATGATTGTTTGGAGACATGATCAAGAATTAAGCTTCTCTTTGGTAGGAAACGTTAGGATTCAATTATGAAAGTAATCGAGTAAATAAAACAAATATCTACAATTTAGTATTATCATGTCGAAAAGATATTTTTAAAATTACACGGCTAGAAAAAAGTTCTTCTTAGAAATAATCTTACCGTAAAAATATGTCGAAAAAAAATAGTAATAATAATGAACTTCTTTCTATATATAACATGTTTTTGATAGATTTGAAACGTATCAATAAAACCTTTTTCACAAAAATTTAACACAAGTAAAGTCACTAGTTTTGAGTCATTGCTTGATCAACGTTATGATTCAATTATGAAAGTAATTGAGTAAAAAAAACAAATGTTTTATACAATTTTGTATCATCATATCAAAAAGATATTTTTAAAATTACACGGCTAGAAAAAAGTTCTTCTTAGAAATAATCTTACCGTAAAAATATGTGATATTTTTCGTTTGACACCGACCCTAAATTTGCTTTCTTCTCGGTTGTCGTCGATTCAGATAATATGAAAAACTACTAGCGGTTGTCGTGACCTTAACCGCAACTTATTTTGGTGTAAGATTTCTTTTCGTGGTTAAAGAGAATTTTGAGATGATTTTTCAATTGTTGAAATAGCTCACGCACAGATGTTTCAGGTGTTTAACGGTATTTCTTGGTTTTAAATATTTCTATAATCTTCAAATTAAAATTTGTGATGTTGTTTCAACTTGGGCTGTATCATAGGCCTGGATATCGGCGTCGGCGAACTATTAGGTGCTTTTTATTGGAACCCGAATATAAATTGTTCTATCAAGAGGGAAGAATTCTGTGTGATCTGTCGTTTTCCTTGTTTACGAGGTATCTGATCACTCTTGTTTGTATGAGTTGTAGTCTCATCGGAGAATTATTTGGTAATAGTATCTAATGATCGATTTATATTGAACGTTTGTGATATTTTCACTATGAAGATTAATAAAAAAGAGAATAGGAAATGAAAGCTTGTATGTAAACATTTAAAATTCAATTTTTTATTCATTTCGACATATTAAAACTCTTTGGAGTTTCATGGTTTTCGCTAGTCTGAAAGTTTATTCGCCTTAGTAAAGCAAAGTAGGTCCTTGCCTTTTACTTTGCTTTCAGGAAATCATCAGTGTTTACTTTGTATTTTATGTGTAACTATCTGTTTTTTTGTTTTTCTTATACTTGATTAATAATCGTCTAAAATAGAAACATGACTATAGAAGTAGGTATTTATAAGAGTAAGGTGGATGTTCACTTTTGACAGGAAACGGAGGAATACTTAAACAATGCGCATAAAACAAGTTAATAGTGTAACCATTAACAATGTTATGAGACTATGTAATTAAAAATCAATAAAAGCCTAAATAAAATAACTACAGAATGGGTAGCTAGAATATTTTTTTTCATTATGGAGGAAATATACACTCTGATTAAAGCTTTGCGTAATTCTTAACTTATTTGAGTCTAAGATTGGAAATAAAAAATGCAGCTTTAATTTTGTTCCTGCATTTGCTAGAATTGAAATGTAAAACCTTTTTAAGGGTTCCGTACCTATAAAGGGTAAAAACGAGTCCATCTGTCCGTCTGTGCGTCTTCCGCAGAGCCGCATTAGTTGTAGCTAGAAAGTTGCGAATTTTACTAATTATGCATTTCAATTGTTCAATAACCGCAAACACTAAAAAGAAAAAAATAAGGGGGGCTCCCATACAACAAACCTGATTGTGTTGCCCTTTTTTGCTCGGTATCAATAATGGCAACAGGTACGCACTTGAAATATTCACAAAATACTCAGTTGTGTTTTTGCTTTAATAATAAATAATAAAATTAAAATTAAATAAATATTTATTTCCCATAACAATAAAACGTTATTTTTTGCCTATTTTTGCTCGATATCAATATAAATGGTAACAGGCAGGCACTACATTAACTAAATGTATGTACCTATATACTGTTGTTTATCAAGGGTACGGAACCCTTCGTGCGCGAGTCCGACTCGCACTTGGCCGTTTTTTTATCTAAGTACAAATAATACCCATTATATTTTTTTTTATAAATAAATATAAAGGATAAAGACACTATAACAATTTTTATCAGTAATATGAGTTTTATTTCTGCAAATAGGCCCCTGGAGGCGCTTTTACACGTCCCAATTTTTAAACCTACCACTGCTTCGGGACAAATGTGAGCTAGTGCCGAGAAAGAAGCAGCGCAAGAAACTTGGTCACTATTGTCAGCCTCTTTTTAAATAAATATGTTTACATAAGATATATGGCAGTGCGAGCTAGGACAATTTAAAGCCACACGTTCCTATCATTTATACAATCATTAATAGTACTTACTTTTAAAATATAATACTGCCCATGCTCGGTATATAAATATGCCTGTTCCTGTATATCTTTGAGAGCTCATAGCGTTGACGAATTGGCTCAAATAATTTTTGCTGTTTTTCAAGTAAAATATATTTAAAGATTGCATCGAAATATTTTAAAACATTTAATAACAAGTATGCTTGTAAGAAGCTTATCTAAACTGTATGGACAAACTTCAACTTCTAAAATTCAATATTCTCTATTCAACTGAAATAACATGCATTAAGTATATAAACTCCAAACAAACCCTTTCTGAACTCCATCTATAAGATAACATTTCGCCAAACTTACTTTGAAACGTACGATACTAGCCCATAAAATGAAATGTACGGTTTTCCGTACGCGTTTTTCCCAGGACATCGTGTTTGACAACCACGTACAGTACGTTATAGGATTTTCACAGAAGTTTTCCTTTAAAAAAATTCAGACGCTCTTAGTTTGGTTGTGTTAGCGCGGTACAAAAGTTGGGACATTTTGATTATTGGTAGGTAAATACCACATTGTGGAGCGAGTCTAAATCTTATTTAGTGACGAGTAGGTTTTTTACACCATTACAGAGGTCTCTATCCTCAACATAATGACCGTATGTTTGACTCCATTTGTCTCTCTCTCTATGGCAAATGGTTGTCCAAACCACGGGCGCGGACGCTGTACTCGTTGCTTGCGAAGCCCTAGGCGGTTATCCGACTACACCGCGCTTCACCGCGGTCCACAGGGGTCCACAGGGCGGCATTATGGTACGAGTAGCTCTCGCGCGCCAAGGCATTGTCAGTATTTTGTACCACGCGTATTATTAATACAAACTGAGGTATTTGTGTACGAGTATAATAATTAAATCTGACATCCCACTTACCGCAGCGGAGACCGGAGCAGTGGGTTTACTCATGCCAGAGTCTCAAAATAGAGTAACGGAGACAGAACGATCCCCTGGCCTTACGATTGCCGACCGCCTACTTCAGCCGTGGATGATGACAACAAATCTAGAAACTGTTTTTGAGCGAAAAAGTAAGTTATTTTGTGGCTATGTTATATCCTTTCATAAATATCTATAACATATTTTTTGGGAAGGTACTTAACTGTTAATTATTATTATTGAAGTTTTATGTTCTGTATTTGATTTGTTTCTTCGAACGCTTCTTTTATCAAGTAATGAAAACTTTTTTATCCTTTGTTCAAGTATAAAAAAGTTTTTAAAAAAAGTTGTTCTTTAGCCTAATAATAAGGTCGTGTTCAACCTTTAATAATGTACAAAATAAAATAAAACAATCATAATTACAATCTCCTGCTATTAATAACAAGCAAGTGAAAAAGAAATGAAGGTAACCTCTCTTTCTAACTTCAAAACAATGTACAATATCGCGTCCGTTCAAGTCTGATTGGAACTATGAGTGAACCCGATTCACTCTGAAGACATCCGAAAGTCACCGTCTTATTCACGGATTTCTGATATTCGGCTTAGCCTTCGGCAACTTTATAGACGAAAACGAAAATATGACCGAATGTCAATTTTTTGCCCGAAAATGGCCGAAAACGAAAAAGAATATTTGGTCGGTCACTAGTATTAAAACTTTAAATGCAGGTTGTAAAAAACAGTAACTTATGGAATAAATTCAATTTCATGTTTGGATAGATACGAAATCCGTGTACCGCGTCACCGAATTTGAGAGGATAACATTCTGCCGAACACGCTGTCGAGTTTTGAAATAAATTTAAAAGCGAGCACTAACTTTAGACCACGTTTGTTTGAAGGAATTCCTTGAGAGCAACAACTGGTACGTGCCTTTATAATGCGGACGTTTATTTAAAAAACAAGAATATTGCACTCGAAAAGTTTAAAAACTTTTTCCGTTTGCTGGGAAATTATAATGACACGTTTCTACGGTTTGGAACTCGTTTTTAGGTTCATCATCACTATCATCTCAGGCAAAAGACACTAAGCGTAGACATCCCCTAAGGATTTCCATGGCAATTAGTACTGCTCTACCTACTGACTTCTTGAGACTTGACCATAACGTCGGTCAAACCAAACCTACCCAAAGATCATCATCGGGCGTGTCGTCGCCATTTCAGAACCTTTACGGTACGACATTGAGCATTTTTATGGGTCTCATCCCATAAATAAGCAACATCATTTTTATAAAGAAAATTCTCATCATAATTAACTGCTATAAACAAAACATATTGAAAAAACCCAGTACGAGGGGAGGCTGAAAGTTTGACTTGATATAAAAAGTACATTGATTATTTTTATAATGTTATCATAACATTAAATTTGTTTTGTTTAGTGCAAGGAGACAAAATGTTTATTCACAGCGCTTTTCATCTCCATATCCGTAAAAAAATAAATTACACTCTCTAAAATATATTTTTTGACAAAAATATAAAGGCACAGAGTTTTGACTAAAAAATAATACTATGTGCTAATAACTCCGTGAATGACCGTTTTAACTTCTAACACAAAATCATTATTTTTAAAAGTAACAATGATTATACTTATTATTATTGACATATATAATTGCAAATGTATTTTCTTCCTTCTTATGCCTGTCAATATGTATATCTAACATCTAGAATATTCCCAAGTATTAATACATACAATTCTATTTAGAAATAACCTATTTAAAGTAACCTATTTATCCAATTTTGTTCACTTATGCAGGCAAATAAAAAAAGTGCCATTAAATCGAATCGACTATCAAAGGAGCATCTTAAAGGGGTCGACACTTACACACACTCCAGATAATTGTTATTTGCTCAAGCTTAAAAGGGGCGGCAAACAAAATAGAGTATAAAAATGTGGATGCAAAAACTTCGACTGTATTTTCTTGATAGCCGAACCCCTTTCTTCCACGCCATAAAACTTTTATATAGAAGGTGACGTCCCTAAAGCATAGTTCCGAGGCGTTTGGGAATGATAAAATAGAACTTTTCAACTTTGCGAATGACTGAACTGTATTAAGGCACGCATATTTTGCTCCTGGATCTTTTAAAGTTGGTTTACAACAGTGTCTTATACAGTAGGTTCATTTGAGTTGTAACGATTATGAAAATTTTCTACTTAATTATCGACGGGGTTAAATTAGTTTATAATTATTATCATCATCATCAACATTAATCATTATCCTAATTTTAAGAAATTCTACAGCAAAGGTCAATATTTGTAAATTCAGTATCCAGTATTTGTAAATGGTGTATAGGCATCAATCCACCATAAATTCCATAACGATTTCTTTTTTTGCATCCATTAGCTTTGACAATCATGATGAGTTTCGAACACTTTACGGCGTTCGTGTTACAGGTATTGTTTAGAACGTCGGTCGGTCAATAAACCAAATTATAATATAAAACCATAATAAACGCTAGTTAAATCTATACATTTGTCTTTTATTTCAATGAATAGTGTTTGCGTAAATTTAAGTAACCATTGCATAAACGAATTTTCGTTAAGGATCACAATTTATGATATCTAAAGGCTTTCTTTACGCTTATTTTGCAATGAGTCTGTTGTCTTCTATTCTATTATAGGTCAGACATATTCGAATGTTTGTGGCGTTTGGGGATAAGCCGGAAATGTGTTAGGTATTTGAATCCTGTTTCAATTCCCTGCTGTGTCTTCGAACTCTCGGTAAACCAAAATATTGAGCGCAATGCATACAAGCTTATGTATATATTTTTTCAACTTTTTAATATTCATTTTGTATGAACTCGACAAAATAGTAAAATAAAATATTGAACAAAAGTCAAATTACCTCTTACTTTAATCAACATACTGCAGGGAAAAGGCCTCCGTCATTGAATTCAAGTTATCACAGCAATGATGTGTTAGGCATAATCACCATGCTTGCCAAATACAGGTTGGTGATCACAAACCCGAGCAATGTTCGAAAATTCGAAACTGCTATTGCGCCTTAACCCGGAGATCGAACCAAGGACCCAACTTGGCCCGATACTTAAAACTCTAGACCAACGGGGCAGTTAAAATTGTAAATGAGAATAAAAATCACGATTTTTAAATGCTGATTAAGATCAGGAAAAAAACTGTTTTCCTCAGTTTTCAGCATCTTTTGTTTAAAGAACCATATTTAACTTTAAAATACTACGAACATTGGGTTGGATGTTTGTTAGTCTATAACGCTAGAACAGCTGAATGAATCTAAGTTAATTTAGGAACGGAAATAAATTATAGGTCGAAAAAACGCAAACGCTGCTATGTACCTTGGAAAAAATACAGTTCTCTTGGGATAGTTTCAAATTAAATCCATGCTCCACACGTTATATTGTAAGAAACAATATTTTTGGCGTAAGCTACTTAGTAAAATATTAATTACAAAAACAAATTTAGATACTTACGATAAATAACCTATCTATTTTTTACTACACCACAAAAAATCCTATAAAATCGGAAATTTATGGTTTAGATCTCAGTTTCTGTTCGAATCAATTCACCAGGTTTAATTTGAATTGGATTAAATATGTAAATTCTCTCTCTCGTTGAAAAGATGGTCGTCCAAAATTTACAAACACTAGCACTAATTCAAAAAACAAAAAAAAACCCATATACATACTTTATCATGCTATTTTCTCACACAAAGATTATTAGCTTTTATCAAAATAACAGTCGTAAACTTCAAACAAAACCAAATGCCGGAGCCAGTTTCATGAAACGTCAATAAAAGGTATTCCGTGTCTTCAGGCATTCTGCCGTAAAAAGGGGATAAAACAAAAAACTCCTCATTATTGTATGAGATCTTAACACAACTTTTCCATTTTCTATCTGGCGTCGACACACTTTCATGTACCTTGTTTATTAAGAACGTAAAGTAAATATATTTTTGGTTTCATGGACGTGTTAGCCGGTTTATTTTAACTAGTTGACCGAATTTGTTAAGCACGACAACTGTTTTTGCTAAACAATACTAAATCTTTATCTTGTTATCTTAATCTTCTTTCATTATTATCGTATCACTAGTGGCCACAGACCTCTCCAAAAAATAGTTTTGCCATAATCGCCAAGCGTGGCAAGCGAGATGTCGATCTCAATTTGTCCAGTGGTGAAGAGATGATGTTTGCTCGTCTTCACTTTTAACGAGAGTCACATATCCATAACCTTAACAAACATAACTACGAAAATGTATTTTAATAAAATCTACGTCAATCTGATATAAAAGCTGATTATTTTTTAATGAGTAGATTAGAAGACAATTGAGAGTATGACTTCGTGATCCTTATTTTAAGCCGGGATTGCAGAGTTCGCATTGTAAAACTTGACTAATAAGCTTTCTTAGAAGAAAGAAGCGTTCAAAGGGTCAAAGGGTACGTTGCGCTCAAAAATAAAATCGACAACAACTAACTACAGAAAATTAAATTTACACTCAAATTTTTCTGCAACATTATTCATGTACTAACAAAAGGGAAGCACAATAATACCTCTTTGTTTTACACAGCCAATGAATAAGGCATTCACATAGATACTTTCTCTACCCTTTGAAATTACATTTTTCAACCTTTTAAAATCTTAAAAGTCTCGAGGAAATTCAGTTATATCGTTCCTAGCTTTAATGGGGCACATAACGAAAACAAAAGGCTGGGCTCTTTGGAAATATGATTTTTTAAAGACAAACTCTTTGTGGCTGAGGAGACCACTTTATTAGGTTACGCCGGCTAAATGGGAAATAAAAGCAACAGGCTGTGGGGTGACAGAGATGGTACTGAGAGTAACTACAGTTTACACGCTTCGTTTTTTAGGGTTCCGTAGCCGAATGGCAAAAAACGGAACCCTATAGTTTCGTCAAGTCTGTCTGTTTGTCTGTCTGTCTGTCCGTCCGTATGTCACAGCCACTTTATTCTGAAAGTATTAGCATTACACAGTTGAAATTTGGTAGGTAGATGTATCCTGTTGACCGCTCTACGGTTATAATACAAAAAATAATTATATTTAAGGGGGGCTTTCAATACTTAGAATAAAACAAAATTATTATTTTTTATTCGAAACTACGCGTATGGGGTATCTATGGATAGGTCTTTTAAAATGACATAGAGGTTTCTAAAACCATTTTTTGCAAAAGTCTCGCTTCCCTCCCCTCTAATTTTTAAACTAAGCAAGTGAAAATTAAAAAAAAAATCGTAATGTAGATCTTACTTTCAACAAATATATCGCAAAAACATGTGAAAACTTATTGTTTGTACTATTAATAAATTTGCAGCTATGAATCATTTGCCAAAAGATGGCGGTAGGTGTATGGTGTATCGTGGTTTGTCAAGTTAAAAAAAAATAAACAATGCAGTTTACAATACCACAATTTAAGACATGTTTGAAATCGGAAATGAGGTAAAAATTACCTTTAGCTTTCTTCTGACTTGAACTTCATCTTCTTCATATCACTAGAGTTAATTGATACGTAAGTTCCTCCGTGAGCATGGCGCTTGCAACAGTGCCGAAATATCAAAAACTCATAAAAACTAAGGTACAGACAACAGTAGCTGCACGTCAACCTACCATAAAACGTCAAATTTTCTCAATTATAATAAAAAATAAAAATAATAATAAATGTGGATAACTAAGCAAGTGAAAATGATCAATGATTACATACATTGTCCTGATCCCAATTTGAATTACTATTTAGGCACTCGTATTTTGAAAATTAGAAACAACGAAGGTACCACACACCCAGACCCGAGAAAATGTAGAAAAACCTTTTTTTCTACTTTGACCCATGCGGGAATCGAACCCGGGACTTTGGAGCAGGCGACACCTTGAAAACCGGTGTGTACGCCACTCCGCCACAGAGGTCGTCAATTGATATTGATTTCTACTCGTTGGACTTAAAAATTGAAAATCAATTCAATGTCCTTTAACTTTTTGGGTAGGTTGACCTGCCGTTGCCCCTACATGGTTTAAAACAAACAAACATAAGGATGTTTGTAAACATAAGGATGTTTGTTTGTTTTAAAAAGTGTTTTGATTTTGTGAAGGCAAAGGAGCATTTGAAGGATGTTTGTCAAAACCGCTGAACAGATCTGATTGAAATTTGGCAGAGAGATAGTATTTTGTCAGGTATAGGCTACTTAAAATTCCGAAACAATATACGGTTTCCGTGGGATTACTATGATTTTTTTCCCTATTGAAAAAAAATTAAATGGTTTTTCTACAAGTGGTAGTTTAAGGTTCAGAGTATAGCATATCCTACATTGTGTGGACCATTAAAACCGTAATTAAAAAACTTAGAAATTATGGTGGTTCGAATGATTTGTTAGCTTTAATTAACTCTTATCTCACAGGTGGAACACAAAAAGTTTGCATTGATGAAACTGAGTCTTCGGGATCGGCCCTTATCATGGGTGTCCCTTAGGGATCAATATTGGGACCCCTGCTATTTTTAATTTATATTAATAACCTTCCCTGTTATTTACATAATCTTTGTGAGATGGTATTGTTTGCAGATGACACATCAATGATTTTTAAAACTAAGAGGGGCAAATCTTTGATGTTAACAATATCATCTCTACATTATTTTATTGGTTTGTTACGAATAATCTTTTGCTCAATGCAAAAAAAACAAAATGTGTTCAATTTACTTTGTAAGGTTTTCCGCCACAAATGTTATTGTAAAAGATGAGCTATTAGACACTGTTGACTCCTCTACTTTTTAGATATAGCTGTAGACTCTCGACTGCAATGAGGTGCTCATATTAGGTCTCTGTCTGGAAGACTTAGTTCTGCTGCTTATGCTGCGCGAAAGATAAGACAATTGACTGATGTTGGAAAGACAAGATTAGTATATTTTAGCTACTTTTACAGTATAATGTCATACGGAATTCTGTTATGGGCTCAGTGGCAGATATCGAGTCTATTTTAATACTGCAAAAAAGTGCTGTGCGGGCTATTTATGGGCTTTGACCCCGTGACTCTCTAAGAGAGCTATTCAAAGAGATCGACATACTTACAGTTGCATCTCAATACAATTTCGAAAACATTATGTACGTCCGTAAAAACCTAGAGTTATTTGTCAAAAATAGTGACGTACACAATTTCAATACCCGAAATAAAGATAAACTTGCCGTTCCAGGATTCAGACTGAAAAGTGGGTAATTCGTTCATGGGAAATTGTATTCGTAATTTCAATGTCAATTACAATTACCTATTGTCAATTGCTGAACTCCCAGTACATAAACTCAAATCATATATCAAGGTAATTTTAATGAAAAAGGGCTATTATACTATTAATGATTATATAAATGATAGGAACGTGTGGCTTTAAATTGTTCCAGCTCGCACTGGCATATATCTTATGTAAACATATTTATTTAAAAAGAGGCCGACAATTAGTGATCGAGTTTCTTGCGCTGCTTCTTTCTCGGCACTAGCTCACATTTGTCCTGAAGCAGTGGTAGGTTTAAAAGCGCCTCCAGGGGCCTATTTGCAGAAATAAAACTAATTTACTGATTTACATTTTATCCGCGATAAAAGTAGCGAGCAACAGCTAGTCTGATATAAATAAGAAAGTAATCAGCCATTTAAAAACAAATAGCAAAAATCATAATCAAGGCCAAGCAACCAACACGCTACTACCTATTCGTTTTAGTTTATAGCAATTTCAGATTTATTGAAATTATTATGACGTGTTTGAGTAAAAGATATCCATCGCATTGATAATATAAGTAAGAATGAGTAAGACATTAACAAAAAACAAATATATGTTGACTCCTCAGAAGTTCAGGCTCCAGATCCGATTTTAATTCATAAGTGAAGATTACTGAGAAAATTTATTTTAATACTTGTCCTACTAGAAATCTGTTTAAATCAGAAAAAGGACGACCATAAAAACCAAATTTTCGCGGACCTAGTCGCAGGCGATGCGCTACCATCTTTCTTATATTATAAATCTGAAAGTTTGCATGGATGTTTCTACTCAATCACATCATAACGACTTAACAGATCTGAATGAAATTTGCCAGGGAAATACGAGTAGTTTATAGGCTGAAATAATACATTGGCTCCTTGTAAGCTAGAAAAAAGGGGGATGGTGTCAAACTATAAAAAGTCGCAGGGAAACAGCTAGTTAATTAAACGGTGCTTCAGTAATGATATGACATGTGTAGTAGCGATGAGAAGATAGTATAATTTCGACGTTTAAATTTTGCAAAGGTCAAAGGTATAAAATTACAAACGATTATAATACTAAAGCTATATGACTTGGTACATTTTAGTTCGGAGTTCCGCTTACTATACGTAAGGGTCTCGGGTTCGATTCCCGGTCGGGTTGATTTAGGAAATGATCTTTTCTTAATTAGCTTAAGTGTAGAATTGGGGGAGAGGCGAGCTATAGTCGTGCTTTAGAAGACCCGTTAAGCTGTTGGTTTTGGTTTCTATCGCAAGATGAAATACGTTAAAACAATGGCTGAATGAATAGGCGGCTTCTGGGTAAACTCGCTCTATCTTAGGCATCTTTTTAACAGTAAAGTTAAGTATGTAGTCAAGAGCAAGCCCATTGAATATATAAAAAACAAGTCACGTCAGATCGTTTTAGGTGGCTTGGAAATCTCCAACACCAGCGGCCTCGGATAAGTGGCTTTGTAATATCGTTTACGCTAGACGAATAGATGTCAAAGGTATGAAAATGAAATAAGCTTACGATTAGTTAGATTAAACTTGAAAAATTTTGTCTCAGTTTAGACTCGAACCCGCATCTCCTCGCATGCCGGGCGGGCAATTTTTCAAGTTTATATACTGATATAATAATTGCAATTTAATTGCTAAAATATCAAATAAAGCTTACGATTGTTCGATCGTTTGTTAATGTCATTTTCATACATTTGTTTTCTATTCGTCTGGCGTAAACGATGTTAGAAAGCCACTTGTCTAAGGCCGCAGGTCATCTTTGAAGGATAATCACACGATAAGAATAAGATGGTCAAACATTAAAAAACAGAATAAATAAAGGGTTAAGTGTTTTTATTAAAAATATATATTAGTTTTATGTGACTGTGACAAGTGCGTTAAATGTTTTGAAATCGTCGCCATCTTTTACCTGTCCCCCAACAATGATTGTCTTGGTTGATTGGTTCGAAGTTCCTCAATAATAAGTTATAAAACTATAAACTATGTCCGTTTTTGTATTATTTTATAGTAAATGTTAAAAAGATTTACGAAGAAATCAGCTGAGATGTTTTTGCTCTATTTGTTTAATTGCAAAGCCATTTCCTAATGCACTTATTGTGTTTCCGACTTGAATTAATGATCAGTGAGCAGCGAAGACAGGCCCAAGACACGCGATAAATATTGTATTAGCTGCACTCAAGCCTGTTCCGATTGAGTGTAAAGCTTGCACTTACAAGTTTTAAGCGCACTAAGAATTTCATGGACTTCTATATTTTCCAGTTTGTTAAATAAAGTAGGCTGGAATGTTTTGTTTATTTAATGCAAACCAGATTTATGCTTTGCTTGCTTATTTTCCTTTTTTGCTACCGTGCTAAACTGATCGAAATCTGACAGTTTTACGTATAATGAATATTTCTCGACCAAAAAATATCACCACCCCTTTAAGGAACTAAAGGAGTACTGCCAGAAGAAGGCAAGCTGTAGCGTCTTTTTTATCATTGGGTAAACCGCGATCGCCAACCCGGCTACCGTCCGTTATTAGTAGGGTTGGATCTATCGATCGATCGATTTTCTATGTTAAGAAGTTAAATAAAAAACTTTGTTCTTGAAAATAACTCTTATCTTTGCAAAGCGTGAAATAAGCATGACACGGTGCTGTCACAAAACAAAAAAAAAATTGAATCATCAGGCAAAAAAAACAAATTTACTTTGCCAATACACAAAAACAGTTAAACATTTTGAGAAAAAAGAAATATTAGAGACTAAAAAATTTGTTACGTATACTTCACCTGAGTATATTTTTTTCGTTACGTTTATCAAATTCTATTTTGGTGACATTTTTATATGGGTTCACAAAGTAAGTACTTGAAGTTTATTGGCTGGCGTCAGAACCAGTGGCACCTTCAAATGGTCCGATGGTCCATTTTGTTGAATGTATCGCAATTATTGTGATGGCGGATACTTTGTATCCTGCTCATGACAGATATGAGTTACGTAGTGGACTCTAAAATGATTTAGGTGTTATCGCATGGTAAAAGGGTCATTCAAGTTCTTTGTTACGTTTGACGGTGAAACCAGGCTTTTTTACTGAAAATACAATTTTGTTGCCCAGTTGTTTAGTGAAGTTAAATTTTACTTGGGGTAAATGCAGTACGGCATTTAGGAAAATTAAGCAATTGCTAAGCAAAACACAAATTTCCAGTATATAAAAGAAAAGGCAAATAAACATTTCGTATGTAATCATGCAATCGAGTATCATTTTAAAATAATTACTATTATGACGGCAATTACTATTAGTAAAGGTTTGCTGCTTTATCAATCACACTTTTTATCTTAGGTATTTTATTAATATTATACATCGAAAGTTTGGATGGGTGGTGATTATTAAAATCTGAATGAAATTTAGCATACATTATAGATTATAGGTTGGAATAGAACATAAGTTGTTTCTGAGAGATAGTTTTTAAATCGATACGATACGCGTAGGAAGTCACGGACAGCAGCTAATTGGTATTGTAGAAGAGTTCGATGTATGAGTATTCGAGTTCAATGTTCGAGTATCTCTTTCGATGTCGACAATTGTAAGTTGAATGACGGTTTATAAAAGAAAATTACATTTATACATTTATTATTTGTTTTTATTGTATGTAATACTCTGCGTTTTTTTAATGGATAACAAGTCGGTGGAAGGATGAGAAATGGCAGTCCACTGAACCGCCGCCTGCGTCCATAGAATGATAAGAGGCGCTGTTATTTCTTAGACTGTCACTACCAAATCCAAAAGAAAACTATTGACAGAGTCACAGTCACAGAGTACCTAAGAAACTAACCAAATAATGTTTTTAGCTTATCTAACTCATCAACTTTTGTGCATTACTTTTCCATACATAAGGAATATGGTCCAATCTTTGCGTTTTTTAACTGTCTAATAAGTTAGCTTGAAATTAAAATGTCTTAAAGTATGTATCGTTACCCTTTCAATTTAAATCGACACATTCCTTGAGTAGGGTTAAGCGTTTCCAAATTCCAATTATATTGAACACGGGTTACCTACATTACTCGAATGCCCTTACGCATGCCTATTAGATCCCTTTTCAGACTTTGTGGTTAAACTAAAGCAAACCCATACATCAATTGGTACCTGGATTTGTGTACGATCAGCATCGATAATAAGTATGTAGGATGTGAGGAATGAAATGCAAGGTGAATGAAATGGAAGGAAGAGAGAATGAGACAGACAAATGTATTTGAATTTTAAATATAGCATGTTCTAGATCGCAGTCGGTGTTGAGTTGTATAAAAATGAAGTTGGAATAAAATTGTATCACCAAAAAATGCATTTAAAATAACCCTACCAATTTGTTTATACTCTTATCAATAGTGATATACTATTTATTACCTGGTGCTGAATTCATATGTAGGTATTTAAATTTATAGCACCGTTGATACAAAAATTCCCATAAATCACAAGATATAAACAAATTAATGATTATGCGAAAGTGTAAACTACTATACCACCAATTTTCCCTTTAACCAACTGAAACAGCAATCATTAGTCTTTTTATAAAACTATTGTTGTAAATACTCTCTACTATAGCAATTTTCGACATTCGTTTATATTCAGACAGGAAAATTTACTCGGGCTGTAAAGGTTTGCTTTGACGCGCTTCAGAGAAAAGACATGTAAGCACTTTTAAGATCATTAATTCGTCTTAGATTTTAAGGGCACTGCCCTGAAGTTACTGAACGTATAGCCAGTACGAAATTTCAAATCTTGCCTTGCAATATAGCAACGCGACATGCTAGATTTTACCACAGCACGATTCATTAATCTTATCCATCCCAAAACATTTGGCACAATAGGATTTGAAAGGGATTCTGTCATACCGTTACCATACCCCACCTCATAATACGCATTACGCACAATATTTCAAGAGCACAGGTGTCCGGAGAAGCGGGGACCCTCGTCAAAAGGCGATTACCTGAACGCACGCGGCTTGAGCACTTTTATAACCCCTCAGTTAGAGAAACGAAAGGATAGTTTGGTGACAGTCTGACTAAAGGGAGAATATATTGAAAATGTTATAGGCTAGTGTTCCAATAGTGGTTTTTCAAAATTTGAAGATACTGTGCTCGCGGTCATATCGCGTTCCTTAAGCTAGATGATCAATGATCATAGAATAAAAACCAATTGTGTCCAAATGGAAATCCAAAATTCAGAAGTACTATCGATGTTATTGATGTTATCGATAGTTTCGATCAAACAGATAACACTGATGAAATCTCTGAAAAAAATCTCTAAGTTTTACGAAGCTAAACTATCCTGCTAAAAACATTTACTATTAGTAGGAGTGATTTCCGGAACAAAATTGCCTTACATAATTTCAATAATTGAGGCAGTCTTTTGTTTTATAAAGTCTACTAAACAAACGTACTACAAATACTTTGACTTTGGCTCGTAAGTAATAAAAGTCTTTCAAACCCGGAACAGATAGTCTCACTGGGTAAGTCAAATATTGAGGAAGAAATTTCTCGTCAAAATCTTTTTGACTTGGAATTTGAGCGACTTTTGAAATAATAAGATTTTTTCTCAAGATAATTTTAATTCACACAAAAAAATATTTAAATAGTTCAATTTTCAGGAAATGATCATTAAAATTATTCCAATTTGTAGCAAATTTCAATTAATTAAACCATTAATATTAATTGTGCACTCGTAATGTTGAGCGTACTTCCTCTTTACTTAATTTGCTGTCCAGTTTAGTAACCAGTATAAGAATGATGAAAATCATCCAGTTAATTTTTAAGCATGTTCTATAATTTTGGTTCTTTCATTAAAAAAAAACTTACTTCTGGCTTTCGAACGTGATTTGGCTTCAAAGCTAGCCCCTTTGCGGGCGTATTTCTGTACAAATACGAACGCTTTATTACAAGACCTGTGTTCAATAACAACCTACTTCCCCCGGATATGAGTGTAATCAAACACGAAGCGGAAAGTAATTGGCAGGTTTGCGTTCACCTGATAGAAGGAAGTCGATACAGCAGAGCGGCAACATTTTAACATTTAATTATTGGCCGTTGCTTTGCTATGTTTGTAGTGTCCTGCCAATGTTACATTACTGAAATTTACTAGTTTTGCACTCTTTTTATATCTAGATCAATCAAATGTAAAAAGGTTTTTTGCATCTAGATATCGATCTATTATTATCATTAATTTTTTTATCATAATAATTATTTGAAACGATAACGGGAATTAAACGCGATCATACCTTATTATTTTGCCTGACGTTTAAAAGTAGTTATCATAATAATGTCTGACGAAATGTTGTCAGTACCATTACCATTACCATACCATTCCATCTGATGTCTTGGCGTAACTACTAGATAAAATAAGAATCGACTAACTAAAAATTCATGAAATGGACATGAAAATTCATGGAGTCTTATCATAGATCATGATGTGACATTCAAGGGTAGATACCTATGAATGTCACATCATCGGTATTATCCAAGTTAACGTAAACACTTTTTTCTTAATCTAAATTAGTCTTTTATTTTACTTCCGCTCATAGTTTAAGCGGGAAAAATGCATTTATTTTAACTAAAAGTTCATTCAACACTTAAGCAGGAAAGTTGTGAAAGTAGATTAATAGAATATATTCATCTTTAGTTAAACTAAATAAAATAGAAAAATAAAAATGACAACCAATATTCCAGTGCATGGAACCTGCAGCCAGTGTAACATCATTGCCGTTTTATCCGGTATGCCAATGAATAATTCGTTCGAAGTTTCGCGGCGCAACTTTATACAAATGGCGCGGTTGGCTTCGCTTGGATGCGGAACAAGCGAAAAGATATCGAGTAGTAATATTGAAGTAATTTTATTGTGTGTGTGATTATAAATATAAAGCTAACGGTAAATTTCATGAACAAACAGACAACATTTTAAGTTGCTAGTCGGGTTATCCAGAACTTACAGCTATGCCTTCTAACTTGTTATACTTAAAATGGAACTGGAAATTTCGATTCATTAAATCGGAAATATACTTTTGTCTTAATTGTGACAAATACTTATTATTATATAAGTTTATTTTATTATATCAGTTGTGTCATATTGCTGGCGTATTTAATTAGCAATCAAAATGTTGGTCGGGTTTCTAAGCATTTAAAGTAATAGTCTATAATCATCCCACTGCAGGAAAAATACCTCCATCATTGAATTCAAGTTACCACAGCAATGATGGGAACTGGCATATTCACCACGCTTGCTAAATGCGGGTTGGTGATTACAAACCCGAGCAACGTTCGAAAATTCGAAACTTTTTGTTGCCCGACCTGGGGATCGAACCTGGGACCCCGAGATCTTGGCCCGGTATTTAAACCACTAGACCAACGCAAGGCATTGGGCTAAGCATTAAATAAACGAAAATTTTTGACCAGACAGATTAGACATCGCCCCCATACCCTATGAAAAATAGAGCAGCATTTTCTCTGAGACTTCTACAACGGCTACAATAGTATGGGTGCAAGAAGATACCATCCGCAAACGCAGGAACATTTTCCACAAAGGAGCTTCTTTCTCACTAATAAGTTCTTCATAGTTATCTAAGGCACGCGCACGGTAATATATTGGTGGCCAAAGCCTGCGGACTATAATGAATACGCCGTGGTCAAGTTATCATTCTGGCACAAGAGTTTATTTTTTACACCTACTTTTCTTGGGTACTCATTATCCTTTCAGGATAATCACAGAGCAGGTTTTATGGATTCGAGAGCTTATTGAAACTTATATTTCCATGATTATACTTTTTTATTATTAAGTGCAGGATTTCTCACAGTAAAGCATGTTATTATAAACATCACTGTCCTAATTAGCAAAGCTGCACTCGCCGCTGTTAACTTGCGCCAGGAAGTGAAATTTACTGCGTTTTGCACGATTGTTGCAATCCACCATTTCGGGTTATTCCCGCGCACCCATTCGTGGTTCGTTAACTTTGTTATACGAGTGTTCTGTGCTTAGTTCATGATTTCGTTGGGAATAAACCTGCGCGAGGAAGAGTGCCGTTTTTTCGGTGTATTTTTTGCGTGGAACTAGATGGTATTAACATGCTTACGAGTATGTTGGTGTAGATTTTATTGGGGCTAACTAGGGAGTTATGGTTTGTTTACATTATGCTAAGTAAGCGGTAACTCTGTTGAGCTAACTCCGTTTTTGTTGTGATACGCAGTTCAGCCTTAATTCATATCAAAGGATGAATATGCTTATGTATTAGGTTTGGTTACGTTCATAGTACTGCTGGTTGTTGCATTTTACAACTGATTAGGTTGTTTGGGTGAAACTTTTGATGCAATATAGAGAATATTAGATAAATCCAAGCCGGAACCAGCATAATTATGTTAATATGAGTAATGTAAAAACAATGACGTCAAAAATTTTCAAATCATCTTTTACTCTGATCAGTATTATAAGCATAATTAATAAAAGCTGATCAGATTGCATGCAATACTACTTACCTAACACCATCTCTTGTATAGCACAAGGGAATGGTTTTCTTATTCCGCTATTTTTACTTTTAACCTATCTATTAACGAATATAGGGCCGAAATTTTCTAAGCGTGCTTTGTCAATCCTCAATTAAATATACTACTAAGTATATGTATATATGGCCCATTAAATACCACTGACATGGCTTGGGATAATCCATCGATTAAATCAAATCACATGACTATTATTTACTATAATACTGGTACTGGGATTTGCTCTGTACACTAATAAATTATATTTTAGTCTACATCTAATATTCTGGTTTCAGAGTTTTCTAAGTCGCCCCTTGCGGGACTTTTTCTTATAACTTCCGTCTTGCGATATCACGTTAATTTAGGAAATAGCAAGTTGATTTATAAAATATCGTTTCGTTTGATTTGCACATTACCACACCAACCGTGTCGTCAGTTCTATCTGGCTGAAAATTTTGCATGTCATTCTGAAATGGAAAACAAGGCAATAGCTATGTTGGGTAACTTACTAATAAGTTTTGACTTTGGCTAATTTGTTTGAGTAAAACAATAAAGTGCAATAATTTTCCTAAGGTTATTAGCATTTAAAGCTATTCATGTGTTGTAATTGTTTTTATTTAATTGAAAACCAATCAATTTCATCTCTTTAGTCATGCAGTAAACTCTTGACGGAGCTTTAGTATTTTTTCATTTACTTGGTTGATTGATTTTTAGATCTTAATTTTAAGTTTGTGTTATTCATCGTCATTGGCCATAACGACACCCACTGCCAGACAAAGACCAACTCTAATAATCCCTACAACTATGGGCCCTGCGACACCATGTATTTAGCGGCTTCCCGTGACCTTCGCCAGATTGTCAGTCCATGTGTGACCTCACCCACCCACAGATCATCGTTCGGTGCGCGATTGCCATTCCAGAACTATTTTTCCTTAATGGCCATCGGTTCTTTTTACTTTAGTAACATCAGCTCCGCAAGTTTTCGCACGTTGCCGGTTATTTTAGTTCTTTTACAGATTTCCACAATTCAAACTATATCATAAATAAATGCACAAAAAAATACCAAGCAAGCTTTTTCAATTAACTGATATGCGACCTTCAGCCTTTTTAAGATACCCATATTAAGCGACCACGTTTCAGTTCCATGATACGTCATCACTGTCAACGTGCACTGGTCAAAGACATTTTGACCAAGTGTATTTCTGGTATTTTGCAATCGACATACGAATGTTTCTCAGTAAACTAAAATTTATATTTACGATACTGAATTTCATATCGGCCCCGTTTCGAGTTTGTGTGTGACAGACACCTTTGATAAATGCTCTACAAGTAAATCATAGCTGGCAGAAATATTTTACGCATCGCCAGTAATTTATGTCCCAACTTTAATAGTGCGTGTGTTTGATTTAGGAGATCCTACCGAGATTTTCATAGATTGAGAATGTTTTTTTTATTATTAGTTTCAAGTTAGGTGCAAAAGTATGTATACACTTCCGACTAATGTTGACTCTTAATACAACGACATAAGGTTGGTAAAACCAAAAAGTGTTTACATACTTTTGCAGCTGACTGTACATCCTCCACTCGGTTAGGCCATTATCCTTCTATAGACTGTTGAATACTGATGATGATTATGGTGACAAAAACTAGAAAGAAATGCACCTAATATTTTAATTTCTCGAGCTAGTCATCATTATCATAACCTACAAAACATAATATACTTACAGTGGCTTCTCAATATATTTTCGAGAATATTATTTACGTTCGTAAGAACCTACATTTATTTCTTAAGAAAAGTAACGTACACAATTTCAATACCAGAAATAAAGATAAACAGGGTATTGCTGAACTCCCTGTACATAAACTTAAATCGTATATCAAAGTAATTAAAAAGGGCTATTACACTATTAATGATTATAAAAATGACAGAAATGTATGGCATTAAAATTTGTCCTAGCTCGTACTTGCTTAAACCTTTTGTAAACATTTATTTAAAATGAGGCTGACATTAATGACCGAGTTTCTTGCGCTGCTTATTCTCGGCACTAGCACAGACTTGCCCGAAGCAGTGGTAGGTTTAAATATTAGGATGTGTAAAAGCGCCTCGTGGGGCCTACTTGCAGAAACAAAACTTATTTTACTGAACTTACGTCACTCCACAGCTGAACACGGGCCTTCCCGAAAGTAGGATTTTGCTATATTTGCCACACTTGCCACACTTGGCGATTGCAGTTTGACCAATGGTAGGGAAAACTTGCTACTGCCCGTCTTCTTTGAAAGCACTAGCTAACGACCGGTCCCAATAATCTATCTATCTTCAGTTTTGGCATATCGGAGATAGAAAACATCTTCTGTCTCTGATTTTGCCAGCTTTGAAGTTGTTTTCTATCTCCAATATGCCAAAACTAAAGATAGATAGGTTATTAGGACCGGCCGTTAGTCGCCTCTTACGACACCCATAGAAAAGAAATCGGTGGTGCTATTTTTACCCAACTACGGCAAAGCCAACTGGAAGGGTAATGATTTCAGTAGTCTATGTATATAATAATATGTATGTGGATATTTATGTGGGTTCCACATGTGCAGCTAAGTAGCCGATTTTGGAGAATTAGGTATCAATCGATTCCTTATTACAGTCCGGGTCCATAAGCTACCTTTTGTTAAAAACAGCTACATGGTGAATGCTACAACAGTAATTATTGGGATAGATTGAAAAAAAAAGTATGCCTTCACAACGAGTGGGGTATCAAATTAAAGAAGACTAAATGCCGAGTACAAAAATGTTAAAACAATACAGTAAATATAAATAATGACTTTATTTTGTAGCCTGGTTACTGTTTTTTAAAATATAATTCCTGTTTATATGTGCAGACACCATCAGCCATTACTCTAATAAAAACATCTTTGGAAGGTTTTACGAGTATGCTAGGCATAATCATCGTTAAGTCTGAACGTTTAGCAAATAAATGTAAGCTAAAATTTCCAACTCACTGCATCATTAAAACCTAGTCTTGTTACTGATACTACTGAAAGAAAGGTCTTCATTGCAATTTTATTACAAGATTCCGTATAAATTGTAAGAAACATTCCTTCCTACAATTCCAGTTGCCGTCTTGAAGCTTGTGAGTTTGTTTGGGTTCAGTAGTTGAAGTAGTAAATTACGATAAGAAAAAAATTACTAAGGGTACTTCTTTATAATTATTAGCTCTATTTTACAGTTGGTACAACACTTATCCCAAAGATTTGCAACTACTAAAGAGTTTTATTTAAGTAGATTTGTTGCAACTGGGTTGTTGCATA
This sequence comes from Anania crocealis, assembly GCA_949315895.1. Taxonomy (NCBI): domain Eukaryota; kingdom Metazoa; phylum Arthropoda; class Insecta; order Lepidoptera; family Crambidae; genus Anania; species Anania crocealis. The sequence goes on from OX438856.1 coordinate 10,726,426, forward strand.
TTTCAGATGTTTTGCTGAGGGAGAGTCTATAGTTATCTGTTTGGTGATTTATTCATCAGTTAGGGCATTACGAGTAGTATACCAATATTTACAAAAAAGTCATTTAATGACAAACAAATATGGGTTATTATTATAGATATTGAAATGAGATATATTTTTTTTATTATGTTCACTTACAATGTATATATTACAACTTCCTTAAAAATAACCCTTTGTATAAAATACATATTTAAAGAATGATGCATAATTTGGTCACAGTTACTACTTTGCGTATCATAACATTGTAATAGATTAAATTTACATTGGGTGGTGGGATCTACTTCCTAGTGGTCGACCCTGGGCAACGGCATTCTTTGGTTTTCTAACCAATGATGACGGCTAACAGATCCCTCTGCGGTGGTAGGCTTCGTAAGAGGCCGCCTGGATGCTACAACCCTCCTGCCGGAGTCTACCGCCAAACAGTGCCTCTGTGTTCCACTGGTGTGTGGAGTGCCTCTGGGTAAGCTCGCTCCATTTTAGGCTTCTTCTTTACCGTATAGTTAAGTATGAAGTCAAGAGCATGCCCATTTGGTATAAAAAAAAGTCATACATTTTTGCGGAATAGCTTGCGTTTATTAGTTTTTCTAAATCTTATTTTAGTTTTATTGTAAGGTCGCGTACGCTTCAATGTGAGGTAATACCAAAACAAAATGGACTGTATAATACTGAACCCTGAAGATTCTAAAAAAAAACATCTAAAATGAACACCGCCAACTCTCCTCGCGTTAATTATCGAGCACTCTCTGTAGGATTAGAATGCCAATGTGACTTAGGCAGTTGTCCCACCCCTGACGAGGAAACGAGTATCAGCTTTTTCTTGCTCAAGACGAGTAAAGTCAGTTTGTTTTTATAAAAAGGCTCCTAGAGTCGCTTTTATATTATAGTGTGACAATAATTTGTCCTACCACTGCTTCGGGTCAAGAATGTGCTAGTGTCGAGAAGAACGTATAATTGATGTCCCTTCAGTGTAGACAAAAGAGATGCTTATATTATATTTAATCGATGGCGACACTGCCGGCGAGGACTCGCTCTACCAGTTTGTCATAAAACACATTCGCTTCCCGCTGCTCTACAATTCGTTCCGAGTTTCTAGATCTACTCGCTTCTCATTCATCTTCAGCGATGGAACCAATGCCTTATGATCTGGTCTAGACGGGGTAAAAGAAACAGCTTAATTAACGTCAGGTAGCTATTAAATCCTTTTTCAGATGAGAAAACCATTTTTAAAATGATCCATTTCAATTTTTCCGAGTAAGCATTTCCCGTTTTCGTTTTGTAACTTTTGTTCTGGAGATGTTTTATTTATCTTTTTAATGCCCTAATTAGCTGAAAATCTTTTGACATTGGTGATTCTTATTTCAAATAATATTTTTGAGAAAGAGATGGTTGTCTTCGTTGAAAAGCAGCAGTTTTACGATCTTTAGAGCGAAAAGATGTGAATTTAATTTCCTAAGGCGTTTTTCAAAGGTTTTCTTATAACAATGTTGTTTTGAGACTCGACTTTAAATAAATATTAGTCCTATTTGTACCTTACAGCAATAGGCTATTCACCTCATAAATAAATGTAGTCAATGATGTGTAGAAGATACAACTGCTTGTCTCTTTCTGCCATTTTGTTGTCTTTTACAAGCCCATAGGACAAGAAGAAATGTCGGTTTTGGTTTCTACAGAGTAATTTAGCTATTTCTTTTCTTTTAGACCCGCAACATATTCTACACCGTCAGCAATACCAAGTACCTATGTTAACAGTTTTTTTTTACCTTCTACCATGTAACGAAAGCGGAACAAATAAATTAAAATTACTTTTATAAAGGAATTTTAAAAATATTTTAAGAACTTTCTAAGAGAGTAAATTATAACTCGAAAGGCGGATATCAGGTATTTTACGTCATATCCGTTGCGCACTGGCTACATCCGCTTTCCGCGTCGGTCGACTGAAATTCACAGCGATGTTAAAGTATTACTTGTACCAAAAACTATTTACCTAGAATGTTATAAGTAACCAATTTTAAGTCAGTGCAAAATGATGTTCGCTGATTGGTCGTTGGTACCGACTCAAAATGTTTAAGTGATTTTTCTAATGGTCTGCCTAATTTATTATTCCAAATATGTAGCTTATTGTAACTAAGTATAATTATATTTTGTTTAAAATGTATGAGATTAAAAGGCCGTTTATTTCAGAAACAAGTACGTCTATTTTGGAATCATTTTAATAATAAGGTATGTCATATATTTCAAAACCGTCTTGAATTGACAATCTTTTAAGAATTGTTTGATGTCAGAGATTTTCATGTCACCTATACAGTTTTATTACGTTACTTCTTTTTACTATTCCTTCTGTCGGCCAACGGCTAAATGTGCCTTCTAAAGCACGGTTTTTATAGCTCAAACTCTTAACACCTTTTCAGACCCCAGAAAAGATATTTTCCTCCATCGAGCACGGGTTAGTACAAAACAAGGCCATGATATTCAGTTTTTTCAGCCCCCTGCCCCCCCTTGGATGGTGACATAATCCGAGGTCCGAGCCTACAGAGGCGCCCTTGAGGTCGCTTTCCGATCCGACCCGCCAAAATGAAGCCCAACCGTGATCAGCCATGCCACGGCATCTCCGGTTCCGGCGGCGCCACCACTGGTGGGTTCGCCATTTGGCGATATGGCGCCATCTACACTGGCCCGATCACGCCCGCTAGTATGTTCGCCGGCGCGAGCGAGCCTAAGGCTACGTCCTCAGCGCTCGCCAAATTTCCGCCCGGTTTAACTGAATTAAGCTTTCCATATAAGGTTTTGAAGATAGGTGCGTCCGAAAAAAAAAAGTTTTTTCAGCCGGTTGAAATTTTTAAAACGCTACTTTTGGTTATCTTCAGATTCTGTCGTTACTCCCTTAGTCGCTTCTTACTACACCTATATTAAGAGTGGGGTGCTAAATATATATTTTTCTACTGGCAATTTATAGCGAGACGCCAAATAATTAATATTCAAACAATCCTCTTAGGTAATGAGTAAAACTACCAAGTCACGGGCCTAATTTATCTGATTACCGGCGAAACTGTAAGAGTGGACGCGCAAATTGTGTTAGCATCGCGAGATCACAGACCGATCCGGATTTCATTTAGATAATTGAATGAGAATCTATTCTGACTGAGAAAAGGTTCGGTGCAAGTAAGTGGAGATGGAGCCACTAAGGGAGAGGAACGCCTTCTGAACTATATTTTATTTGAGCAATAGTATTAATAAATAAATAAGTAAGTATTATTACGTCTCTGTCCTGTAAGCAGACTTACAGAAACTTAATCCAAGTGATTTTGAACATACGAGTATAACCAATATTTCGGTAATTATGGAAATAGTTGCGTTGTTTAGTCACAAATTCAGTCCAAGTATTACTGTTTTTATCACTATTAGCCGAGGATCAACCTAAGTGGCGTGCAACTGGAGAGGCCCATGTCCAGCAGTGGAATGCGATGGGCTGATGATGATGATGATCACTGTTTTAATGGTTTGAATACAAATCATCTTCTTCTTTTTCCTTATCTCCTAATTGCTGAGGATCGTGACTCCTTTATCTTAATGGTTTATTAATTATTTTGTAACGTTTCGTGTTAAATTAATGTCAATGTAAATTGTTCATTCCTAACTAAAACTTCACAATAGTGTAGTTTAATATTTTTTCCATTTTTATGTTCTATAATGTGAAGATTGCCTTTTATTTTCTGAGAACAGTCCATGAATAAATTCATTGATGTTTTGATTATCTTTCAAACGTTTTTTTTTAATAATTCAAAACTCAAAATACATCATACAAAAAAACTTTATTTGCTATTAAATAGGGTATGTACGTACATAATGTTAAAAATATGTTTTCTTAGTCTTTATCTTATCAATAATCATTCCAATACAAAGCCATGATTCCAGGTGTTGGCACAAAATGTGTTAGTATCAGTATGCTGTAGGTATACGTTTCCAATCTCATCGTCAAACGATCCAAAACCACCAATTTCCTGGCCTACACTAAAGCTGACTCCCTCGATCCCTTCCGTCGAGGTGTGATTAATTCCCCGCTCACCTGATCTATTCCGCAGTTAACCTCCGTCGCTCGTTTGCTAACTAGAACCTTTTTCTTGCGTTTACCTAGCTTCGGTAAGGGTTGACACGAGAGTTGGTAATGATTACAGATTGGAAAGCTTTGCTTAGTGCTATAGCATACTGCATAATTATATATCTAACTTAGCTGTCTACTGTCTAATCTGTGTAGTCTATTATCTCGTCTATAACTTTCTAACAGTATTATATATCTATCTTTTTGTTTATGTGACAGATTTTCCTATAAATACCCAAACAACCCGATCAATGGTCCGCCAACTACGCAAGGGTTCGATTTCCGGTCGGGTCTATTTAGCAAATATATTTTTTCTAAACTGTCTTGGGTCGTTTAGGGTGCGGACTATAGCCGAAGGCACGTTTTGCCGTAGATACAGGCTTCTGTCATCAGATGGAAGTTCTGTCGCAAGATGGAAGTATCAAAAACAAGTAACGTCAGAGGCCTGTAAAAGGCAGCACAAGACATATCATCATCATTAATTTTAAAAGAAGTGGCATCCCTTACTGCGATCTTATAAATCTTATACGTGGGTTGGATTAAACTTGGATAAGCATTTGTTAGGGCTGAGGAAAATGCGTTTCTTTGTTCCACGAACTAAGTTTTTTATTATATCATTTTCTTATCGTACAGTCAACGGCAGGTCAACCTACCCAAAAATTTAAAGGTCATTGAATTGATTTTAACTTTAAGTCCAACAAGTAGATATCAATATCAATTAAGAAAATTTGACGTTTAGTGCTAGGTTGAAGTGCTGTTGTCAGTACTTACCTCATGAGGATAATCTATTGCCAGAGCTTTCCAAGTGGCCTGCAACAAGAATGTTTTTTCGACTTACATCTTTGAATCAAACCAATGACTTAACTTTTCTCCGAAACACGACTTTAACCCACACATCCCAAGTCGTAATGACTTGGGATACAAAAGTACATACGAAAGAAATTTTTTATCTAAATAATGTAATCGACAATTTGCATAAAAAAAGGTAAAAAACTTTTGAAAAGTCAGCGTTTTTCGTTGACTGAATAGTAGGTAATGGCCCTATTGGAGGTCCGGCCCCTTTACCCTGCAATGGGATGGTTAAAGCTTGTTTTTTTAGACAGTGTAGGTAAGCGCTTACAGTGTAGGTAAGGTAAGAAGCAGAGTTCTACAACCTGCACCTATGTCTCAAGTCCCAGGCACTGCACCGAGTACCTTTTTCGGCAAAGGGTCTCTATGGGTAACACTGAAGAGAAGTTCCATTGTGATGAGAACAAATAAACACGTAACTGATTTAAACCTTCATTAAGTTATTGAGAGATTTCTACTGTCTATCTCTTTTTTTATGAGTTTCCGATGTTTGGTCATATTTGCAAGCACCTGTTTGACAACACGCAGAAATGATTTCTACTGATCACATAACACAAAATCTTTAGTCCTGAAGATGGCTTTTAATTGTCTTGTGTTTAAAATGCAGTGGTTAAATTTGTAAAAACGTTCTAAAACTAGGGTTTAAGAAAAGCAATTGGATACTGTATTGTATGTCAAGATTAAGGGTGAGTAAATAATAGTGAGTTTGGAATCAGTGGGTCTAGCACGAAAAACTATCGAATTCGAATCGTTTGCGTGTTCGTATCGCCATCGAAATATTTACTATGAAAACTTAAACAGCGCTCGCGCGGTCAAAACGAGAACTACAAAACAAAGCACGAACTTTGTGTCGTTTGCTTTCGATACGCAAACGATTCGAAGTCGATAGTTCTCTGTGCTAGACCCACAGTAGTACCAGTGTCGAGTGAAACAAAACACTACGACGGAAGGTAGATCTCTTTATCTACTCGAAACAACCACCCGCATTAACATCCATTAGTTCTTCTGTGATTATGGTGCTTGCAACAGTACCAATAAAAAAACTACATGGCATAAAATGAACCCCATATTTTGATTGCTCACATATTTTTGCGAATTCTTATTAACCCAGCCTTCCGCTTAACCGGGCGGGTTGCACGCTTCCCGATTCGGCTCTAATTAACTAACAGTCAATAGCAGGGCGCCTTCAGACGTCGCCCGGTCGGGCGCGGCCAATTACTCGCCAATTAATTTTGCAATAACAACGGCCTGGTTGCTGCAGAGACTGCAGCAATTACAAGCGGCAAGGTTGTTATTCTATATTGTTAAGTTGTTAACTGGCCTCATAACTAAAAAAAAAAGACACTTTAAACAAAACATTTGAAGTCAAAAAATATTATGTTTTTAGGCCTGATAAAAATGCCACGCTGGGCTGGCTGGTTAGCGATCACAGTTTAGATAATGGTACAGAGGGAGAGATTGAAAGCGAGAGAGAGAGAGAGAGAGAAAGAGAGAGAGAGAGATCATTTTCTGGCAGTTCTCTTTCAGAAGCCTCTTACAACCTTAAAACAAGACGGGGTGATGACATCCTATCACTTCTCATTTCCACTCCGCGCGGTGCAGACGTCCGTCTGCCCGTGCGCCCCTTCCTTCCTTCCGGTGATAGGCGAACGCCACACACCACTCGCACTCGCATTGTTTGAATCGCTGTGCATCTAATCTGTTATTTCTTGTACTCACTGTTTGTATCAAAACAGTGATACTTGTAATAACCGATCGCGTAGAGTTGGTTGATACCTAACGTTGATAACGAAGCTAACTGAGCGCACCCGGTTCGCTCTCCGGGGCCTCCAGGCCCTGGTAAAACCGCAGTCCTGGACCCATTGCACTTGGGCCTAGTTCCAAGGGGAAGGGAAGAACAGCTATCCGTATCCGAGAGGTTGATGACTACGGCATTCGCATACTCTCTGATAGCATGGCGGTTCTCAAAGCCCTGGAGAGCAACATCATCACATCCAACCTTATTTACGAGTGTCATCTGGCCCTTGAGGACATTTCCATAAGGAACAGTGTCACCTTACAATGGATCAAAGGACACAGCGGCTCTGATGCCGCAGACCAACTCGCTAAAAGGGGATCAGATCTTACGGTTTTCGCCCCCAGGCCGCACCTGCCTATCCCCTTCAACCAATACAGGTCATGGCTGCGACATCAAACCCTAGTCAAACACAACGACCGCTGGGCCAATATCAGCAACTGCAATCAGTCCAGAGAGGCCGTACCGACTCTTTCACCGCGTCTGACTCGCAACTTAATCACCCTGAACAGAAGTGACCTTCGAAGAGTAGTGGGATCGCTGAATGGACATATCCCCCTAAATAAACATCTCTTTACCATTGGTGCCACAGACAGCCCCCTATGTAGAGGCTGCTTGGATAAGGCAGAATCGGCTGCCCATGTGATTTTGGAATGCACTGGGTTAGCCACCCACCGGGCATCTATCCTCGGCACACCGAGTTCCCTTTCAGAAACCTGTGAACGTCCTAAAATACTTCTGTGCTTCTGGAAGGAGTTGGGGTGGTTGGACTAACCACCCTAATCCCCCCTACGCATAATGGGCCAAGTGGAGCCTAAATAGCGGAAAAGGGAGCCCGTTACCAATTACTAATTACAGCTATCCGTTAGGGATACCTGTTCACTCGCCGCCCCCCCTCCCTCCTGCCTCTGGCGGGGGGTGTCCCATTGTTTTTGTCTTGTTTGTTCCCCTTCAGTATATTATTCATATACTTGTTCCATTATGGCTGACCTCAAGGCCAAACTCATTGCCCATCTAAATAAAGATCCAAAGTTCCTGGCGCAAATGGTGGCACTTATGGAAACCCATAAAGCCGCCTCCTTAGCCAGCTCTTGCTGGTCCCCATCTGGTCTAAAAACTCCCAAGGAAGTCCAGTCCACAGGCGAAATGGATTACATCTGCTCAGCCCCCCCTACCTTGAAGAGGACCTTATCTGATAGGTCCGCCTCCCCGACTCTATCTCAAAATTCATTCTCCTCCCTCCCTCTCGACGAGGCATTCCAGCCTGTTAAAACGGGGAAGCGCGGGAAACGCGCCAAGAACAGGAATTCTCCGATTCTTGAGTCCCCCGCGTACCCTTCCTCCGTTCCATCCCCGGCCACCCCGGTCACCCCCGTTGTCAACATCCCTCTGCATCGAGCAGGGACCGCACCAACGGCCCAACCAAACCAAAAACGCCCCCTCCGATTTTCCTTAGATGCAAATAGAAGTGGACTGAAGTGTCCCGGCTTTGCATCGAGGGAAAAATAAAATACACCAAGTGAAGCCATCAAAATAGAGGTGCCGAGCATCTCTGACTTTCGTAGTCTCATCGAGCTATTAACTCGTATGAAATCCCCCTACCATACCTACGCTCTCCCCGAAGAGCGCAAAGTACGTGCGGTCCTTCGCGGCATCCCAACAGAGCTCCATACGGATGAGGTCAAAGCCGACCTCACAAAACAAGGTTTCCCTGTTGGAGCTGTACATCCAATGTACGGCCAGGGCAAGTGCCGTTTCCCCCTGTTGATGGTCGTCATGACCAACTGTCCCCGCGCCCGAGATTTGTTCAGGCACAAAGAGATTTTAGTCTGCGGCCTGTCCAATATTAGGGTAGAACCCCCGCGTAGCCGCGGGGCCCCAGCCCAATGTCACCGCTGCCAGCTCTATGGGCTAGGCACGCGGCGGCAAACTGTACAGCCCCACCAAGGTGCGTTAAGTGCCTTGGCTCCCACTCCACTAGGGAGTGCGAACGCACCCGTGACACCCCTGGGGAACCGACGTGTGTAAACTGTGGCCTTATTGGCCACCCCGCCAACTGGCGGGGATGTGCACGCACGCCGCGCCCTAAACCTCAACCTCCCAAGAGGTCGCAGGTTGGCTCTCCTTCCCACACATTCACCAACTTCCCTGCCCTCCCGAAATCGGGCGGCAAGGAGGCAGCTCCGGCCTCTATGCCGACAGGGAGCTGGAGGAAACCCTCCAACTCATCACCCAAACCTCCCCTCTCCACTCCGCATGAGCGTTTCCAAACACCGCCGCAAAAATCGCGTTCACACATTAGTGACGACGATTACATAGCGGTGTCCGACTTTATCGATAACATCGATATTGACGAAGTCAAAATAATCGCAAACAAACTGTGGAATGCCCGCTCCACCCGAGACATCATTTATGCCAGCCTCCTTCAGTGCGCACCCCGCCTAGGCGAGTGACGCCCTGCGCCACACGGGGAGTGTGGCGCAGGGCGTCACTCGCCTAGGCGGGTGTGGGGTGGTGGGGTGTGGTCGCCTCAGATACGCTACATCACCCTTAGTGGTAGCGAATTTTAGGTGGTGTTTAGTGAGTAAAAGTCTCACATAACCTCACAGCCGGCTGTGAGGTATCTATGAGGATTCACCACCTCCTTCCCCCGTGGGAGGGTTGCCGGTTGAGCGATCGTTTCAATAGGAAACGACCGGTCGGCTGTGTGCAAAAAAAAAGACATCCTATTTTAGTACAGAATTAAAAATATTGTACTATTTTTGTAGTATACAAATCATCATCATCATCATCATATCAGCCGAACGACGCCCACTGCTGGGCATAGGCCTCCCCCAAGGATCTCCACAACGATCGGTCCTGTGCTGTCCGCATCCAGCGGCTTCCCGCGACCTTGATCAGATCGTCGGTCCACCTTGTAGGGGGCCTGCCCACGGAACGTCGTCCGGTACGCGGTCGCCATTCGAGAACCTTTCCGCCCCAACGGCCATCGGTTCTCCGCGCTATGTGTCCCGCCCACTGCCACTTCAACGATGCAATCCTTCGAGCGATGTCGGTTGTTTTAGTTCTCCTGCGGATCTCATCATTTCTGATTCGATCGAGTAGGGAAATACCAAGCATCGCTCTCTCCATTGCTCGCTGGGTGATCTTGAGCCTTCTTATGAAACCCATAGTAAACGACCACGTCTCACTCCCATAGGTCATTACTGGCAACACACACTGGTCAAAGACTTTCGTCTTGAGACACTGAGGTATTTCGGACGCGAATATATGCCGGAGCTTCCCGAACGCTGCCCATCCGAGCTGGATTCGACGAGAGATCTCTTTCTCGAAGTTGGACTTACCTAACTGGACTATCTGTCCTAGGTAAACATAGTGGTCAACAACTTCGAGTGCAATGTTCCCAACGTTAACTGGAGCGGGTGCAACATGGGCATTTAACATGATTTTCGTCTTGTCCATGTTCATCCTAAGACCCACTCTTTGAGAAGCATTACCGAGATCTTCGAGCATAATGTTCAGGTCTTCCAAGGTCTCAGCCATAAGAACTACATCATCGGCAAATCGCAGGTGTGTTAGGTATTCGCCATTAATGTTGATGCCGGGTCCTTTCCAGTCCAGAAGCTTGAAAATATCCTCCAACGCAGCTGTGAACAGTTTCGGAGAAATAACGTCTCCCTGTCTCACACCTCGCTGTAGTTGGATCGGATTAGAGCTCTGGTTCTGTAATCGGACCGACATGGTGGCGTTTTGGTATAAGTACTTTAGTACCTCGATGTACCTGTAGTCTATTTGGCACCTTTGGAGAGACTGCAGCACTGCCCAGGTCTCAATCGAATCAAAGGCTTTCTCATAGTCCACGAACGCTAAGCAAAGTGGCAAGTTATACTCTTCGGTCTTCTGTATAATTTGCCGCAGCGTATGAATGTGGTCTATGGTACTATAGCCTTTTCGGAACCCGGCTTGTTCGGGAGGTTGGAAGTCGTCGAACCTGCGAGTGAGACGATTCGTAACGACTCTCGAAAACAACTTATAGATATGGCTCAGAAGCGAGATGGATCTGTAGTTCTTCAAGAGAGTTTTGTATACAAATGTTTACCATTAAAATTTGAATTGAAAGTTTTTATTTAACGCCTCAAAATCAGTACAATTACATTATGCTTCTAAACAGTTACATCGTTTTTTTATTGCCACATCTATGTAAGCAGTACCTAAATAAATTGACGACCATTTGGATCAGCGGTAGTAAACGCTGCTTCTGAGCCATGGGTCGCGGGTTCGATCCCCGCACAGTACAAATATTTGTGTGCATGAACATGTCTGTTTGTACTGGTCTGGGTGTTTTCTATGTATTATAAGTATGTATTTACAAAAAAAAAGTATTTATGTAAGTTTATCGGTTGTCTAGTACCCCATACGACAGGGTACTTAATAGTAGCTTAATTTGGGACTAGATGGCTCTGTGTGGCCCAGTGAGGCATGTCTTAAATATTTATTTTATTTATTTATTAAATTAGGGTAAATATTTTTAAAGTATTGGAATTGCTTAAATCATTTTAATATAATATACCTATTAATATTTAATTTTTTTAACCAATATTATAAAATATGACACCTTCTAAGCTTAGCACAACGTTCTTATTACCCGACTACGGCCAAGCAAAAAGGAGGGTAATGATTTTGACCTATATGTATCTATGTAAGTAAGTATATCATCATAATTGGACAGATGAGGTGTCGTTGGAAGCCTCTTGATTCGTCCGCTGGTTATAGGCTACATGACGCCACGTCAAATTGACTACAGCGTCCTCAGGGAACTTAAAGTAAAGAACTACAAAATGATCGTCACGGTATCGTGCGGGGTATTAAATGAAAGAGCTTTGTTAGCACATTTCAAATATGAAACAATTTTAGCTGTTGCTCTCGGTTTTGCTTGCAATCAACTGATAATTGCAAGAATTTATTTATAAAAACATTTTTAAACTAGTTAGGTATCATAATTGGACAAATGAGGTGTCGTTGGAAGCCAATACCGAACACGAATTCACATAACTCCAAAATAAGATAAATAAAAATAAAGTTTTAAAACTTTTTTTTTTTGTAATTTATTTATCGTATTAAGAAAATTACATGAACATAAAGGAAATATTAACATCTAAAAACCACGGAGGTTTACTATGATGCTAATGAGTTAAATTTAGGTCAGTAAGTAAATCCATTTAAACAGTAGGCCAATAACAACTCGCCAATTGTGAAATGAGCAGGTAGTAAGACATAAATAAAAATACTATGTATACGAGACACAAGAACTAGGCAGGTGTTAGACCGAGTTTAAAATATAACTTTTACATGAGAGATCATTGTTTTACATGAGAAATATAACTTTTACACGAGAGATCAGTTAATGAGATTTAGATAAGAAATAACTTTTGAGTTTGGTTTTTAAGTTTTCTGGTGATATTTTTTTGCATATAGCTGAAGGTAATTTATTTATTAGCCGCGGTACCTGAAACGCGGCCGTCCGCTTGCCGTACAAATTATTTGCAGTGGTCTGCCTGAGTCGGTTTTGTGATATGGCGCGTGTGCGTACAGGGTGCTCCACATAAGACTTTATATCATCACAAAAGAAGTAATGTTTTAATAACATCAGTTCAATTTGGTCATAAACTGGTAAAATTTTACAGTGTTTGAAAATATTGTTTTCATTATCAAGCTGATCATGCATATTTGAGGATAATATATTTTTAAGAATTCTAATTTGGAGATCATAGATTTGTTTGATATATGATTTATATGTTCGACCATAGCTTGTCAAACCATACTGAATATATGATTCTGCCAACGAGTTATAAAGCATAAGCCTAACTTTGAAGGGTATTCGATTTTTTAATATTTTAATATTTGCCAAGAATTGACGCAGTTTATTGCACACATGTTCAATATGGTAGTCCCAGTTTAGTTTCGAGTCAATTATAACACCGAGGTACTTTTGTGTGGCCACAACTTCGATAGTAGGACATTGACAAGTTCCTGAGTGGTGAAGGCAGTCGTGATTATGTGAAATTACTGGTTTCGGAGCAAGAAACTTCATGTATGGGGATTTGATAACCATGAGTTTGGTTTTATCGGCATTTAGTACTAAGCCAACGTCATGGCACCATAGAGTCAACATATCTAAATCGGCCTGAAGAGAGTCACACGCATTTAAGATATCCGTATCCGAAACAAGGAGACAAGTATCATCTGCAAACTGAATATAGGAACAGTGTTTCAGACAGTTACCCATCTCGTTGACATAAGAAAGAAAGTGCAATGGCCCAAGGACGGCTGTGCCGCTTGTCACATTTTTAGGGTCGCTGTACAGATTATTGAATTTAACCGCAAATGTGCGATTTTGGAGATAACTTCTACACCAATTGAGCAGTGGGCCCCGGATACCACAGTCATCTAGCTTATCGATTAGAAGTTTATGTTGCAACGTGTCGAAGGCTCGGGAAAAATCAATAAACAAGGCCAATACACATTTTTTGTGGTTCAAATGGTCGTTTACCTCATCTGTAAATTTACAAGGAAGGTCTGTTGTACTTTTACCCGCTTGAAATCCGAATTGATTCCTGTTTATAACCTCGTGTTTTCGGTAAAAAATATGAATCTGTTCATAGACCACTTTTTCAACTATTTTATCAATGTTAGAAAGCAACGTAATAGGTCGATAGTTCGAGTAGTCGTCGTGTTTACCCTTTTTAAAAACCGGTCTCACACAGCCTATTTTGAGATCGTCGGGGTATTCTCCAGATTCTATACTGCAGTTAATCAAATTCGCAATTGGTAATGAAACGTGTTTATTAGCTAATTTAAGATCAGCCACTTTAATACCGTCAGGCCCAGGAGCCTTATTTGAGTTTAGCTTCGCAATAACTTTGTTAACTTTGTCTTGAGAAACTTTTTGAAACAAAATGCTAGAATCCACCGGTCTCCGATAAGTCCTTGGATCAGTTAATTTTAAGCTGCATCTAGGAACAATGTCTTGAACTGCTTTTTCGAAGCTATTTGCAAAGTTGTTTGCTATCGTTTCAGTGGGAAGGCCCTGTCCCTCAAAAGCTCTCAGTATCGCCTTATCGATGGATAAAGTTACCCGTCCTAGCATCTGATTAATAATTTTATAAACTTTTTTTGTATCTTTGAAGTTATTTTGTATTTCATTAATGTAGTATTTATTTCGTTTTGATTCAATCAGTTTATGGAGTTTATTTCTAGTTTGATTATATTCAAGTCTTTTTTTAGGATCGAAAGAACTATTTTTCCAAAGCTTAAATAGTTTATTTCTTTTTTCACATAATCGGGTAACATTTCCATCGATCCAGGGAGCTACGGGTAGGTTCCTACGATTTTTACAATACTTGACAGACTTATTAGTAGTCGCAGTCTGTACAGCGTCTAGGAACGATTTTTTTATAAATGCAAGTATTTCATTTGACGAGTTCGTATTATTAGTCTGTTCCCAATCTGTCGCGCCCATCTTGTTGCAAAACGAGAGATGATCAAAAGTAGCCTTTTGTGAAAAAACCTGTTCGCGTCGAGTAGATGATGTGTCGCCAATGCACGTCAACACTATGCCGTGATGATCAGCCAGTGCAACGTCCAACACCGCCGAGTACGGATCTAATGTGGGGAATCTCGCAAATACGTGATCTATACAAGATTTGGTGACTTTATTTTTTCTCGTTTCAATCCTAGTGTAGTTTGAAATTCCACACATCAATCCGCGCTCGCTAAGTGTTTGCAAATACAAGTCCCTGTGAGATGAAATGGTTTTTAGGTCAATGTTAATGTCGCCGATTAATATGAGGTTAGTTTTACCATCGTATTTTGAGACATACCTGCCAAGTTCTTTCACAAACAGATTCCTATTTCTACACGGAGGTTTATAGACCGCATATACAACTACGTCTACGTTCGGGGTCACTTTTAGGATACCCGTTATGTTTTCAAACATAATACTTTTATGTGGTGTTAAAGTAAATTTAAGATAATTTTTAACGTAAACAATAATACCGCCTCCCCGTTGCGTAGACCGTAATTGGTAGTACATATTATAACCTGGTAAATTATAAAGATTTACAATAATATCTGATATACCAACTTCGGTTAAAATAATCAAGTCTAATGGGTATTTAGAACTATTAATTACTTGTTGAAGTTTGGTGAAATTTTTTATGAGTGATCGTATATTAAAGTGTATGCTAGTAAGAAATAGATGACTTTTTGGGGGTAATTGCTGGTAATGGTCATTTAAATCGTTACAGTTGATAATTTCTTTAATTTTTATAGCCATAATATAGTTTGAAAGTAGTGTAAACGTAAGTAAGTTGAGACAAAGCTAAAAACAAAAAATAAACACAATTATGAGGATTTATAGCTACGTGTAGCGTCTAACTGTTTCAAGATCAGTTCAATGTCATTTTCTGAGGGCTCGTAGGGTAGGTACATTGGTACTCGTAAATTGGTACCAGGCAATTCTATGTACAACCAATTACATAGATAGATTAGTTCGAGGTAGGTCTGCTGATAAGAAATGAAATTCCAAATCCAGGCATATCTTGGCAGCATGATGACCAAAACAGTTAAAACAAAGACGGCTTTTTTCTATAAAACTTCGACGACTATCTACGTCTTGCTTAGCGAACAATTTACGATTTTGTGATTTTCAGTACAAAACTCACACTGAGGTTCAGCTGCTAAGAACACTTTAGGCTTATTAACACCTTGTGGCTGAACACTTTGAGCTTTATAAGACATTGTTGGTTTAGGTTCCAGAAATTCTAATGCGCGGTAACGTTTCGTAATAAATTCTTTAAACTGGGAAAATGTAGGAAGTTCATCTAATTCAGTGTTGTTGCTAACAAACATTTCCCATTCCTTTCTGGAATCTACATCCAATTTAAGTGTTAACAAATGAATTATGAGTATATCCCAAGAGCTCACATCAATTTTACTAGGCGTATGATATTGCGGATCTGCTAAACATACCTTACTATCATTTATCCAATTAATTTCAACAAACCTTTTGCTTGGAAGCATAGATGTGATTGATCTTAAGATGTAAGCTGGAACAGTTAGTACAATTGTAGAATCAAATCTAGGACGTATAGACAACTCAACCATATATTTTACCGCAATATAGTCATTCCCTTCCAATCCAGAAATATGTCCCTGTACCGGTATCTTCTTAAGATGTAGGTACTGAGCAGTTGCTTCTGTGACAAATGAGGCTTGAGAACATTGATCAAGCAATGCCCTGATAAGATGACGTTCTCCATTGGATGACTCTACCTTAACTATAGTAGTAGCCAAAAGTACCTGGCTTTGCACAGGCAACTGATTAGATGAATAGCATGCTACAACTGGGTCATTTTCTACTAAACTGGATGATTCCACTTCCTTTCTAGTGGATGTACCCTCAATATCCTCACCAGACATAGAAATAAAAACTTTGTTGGATGTTCCGTTGTTCTCATTACCTACCGACAAATTACCTGACCTACCCGAACCTTTGTCGTCATACGATTTGGGATGAAGTAATGAATGATGCTTTCGTTTACAAATTCTACAGCTTAAATTGCTTTGGCATAATGACATTGTAACTAAAACCCGACTACTAAAAACACGCTCTTAAAAGTACGAAACAAGAAAATAGTTTCCGCTGAAATTCTTATGTACAAACTATTAAAAATTTACCGACAATTAAATAAACGTCTTATTTACATGTTTTATATTTTAACGTATTTTTATACGTCATACTGATAGAGATTAAGAGATATGTTTAAAGGATAGCCGTGGTCGTATGCCACCTACTGTAATAAAACAGATTCATTATAATAATAAAATAAAATCAAAGAGTAGGTAGTAACACATAAAACTCGTCAAAACGTCGGGAAGGCTTATACTATTTTACTTTCTAAAATAAGGGGTATTCTTTTAATGTGCCGACACTACATGACACCTTTTTTTTTAAATAACTGCAGATCGAGTAAAAGTAAAGTAAAATAACATCCTATAATCATCCCACTGCAGGGCGAAGGCCTCCATAATTAAATTCAAGCTGCCTCAGTAATGATAGGTCCTACAGGCTTAATCATCAAGCTTGCCAAAAGCGGGTTGGTGATCACAAACCCGAGTGACGTTCGAAGATTCGAAACTCTTACTGCTCGACCCGGGGTTCGAACCCAGTACCCCAAGATCTTGGTCCGGCGTTAGACTAACGAGGCGTTACGTGCAGATCGAGCATTCACATATATTTTTCAGGTAAAAGTAATTAAAAATGACCTGTCAAAAAGGAAGACTGAACTAAGTTCACTGATTTAAACTTTCATGGTCACTATCACTAGAGTTATTTAATTCGGGATTTATACCATGTACCTTATTTATATTGAGTTCTTCCGTGATCATGGCGCTTGCAACAGTGCCGAAATATCGGAAACTCATAATAAATAAGGTACATGGTATAAATCCAGAATTAAATAACTCTAGTGAACTAAGTTTGTTTTCATTTCAGTACCTCAAGCCAGAAGGTCGCAACATTACGACACATAAATCCCATTACCACTCCAAGTGCGCGCTACAAGCTTTTGTGTACCTAATTAAAGTTATAAATCTAATAAGAAAACTAGTTATCTAACCTCGGTTAGGATAGTTACATAAATTAACCGCCCCGTCCTGAGTTTAATAAGGCGCCACCTGTCCCATCCGACGCTCGCACTTAATTGCCATCCAACGTTTACCAAGTAACGACTGACAAAGTCTGACTTAAACTGAGTTTTATCTAGACTTAGTCTTAATTATGACGTTGAAGTTATGAATAGTATGATATTTATGTTATTTTATTTCTTACTATAATATTGTAAATTCAGAAGTGACTCTGTCTGTCTGTCTGACTATCTATCTATGAGTCTGCCTGTCTGTCAGACAGAGTTGTTTACGCCTTTACGCCAAAACTACTGAACTTGTGCACGGTGCATTTTAAGCCCACGCGGCCACGTTATGTGACTATTATTCATAACATCATGGCAGAGTTTTTTAATCTATCAATAAAAAAAATAAAAAAAAAAAATATTTATTCAGACTTTTAATTTTGTAACACGCTGTAACGCGCACAGACGTTATTTTGCTGCAGCGGGGTTCCGGATGAATGAACCTTACACAGCTACATCCGTGCGCGTCACAGCGTGTTTCATGATAAATAGCTGAACCAATCATTATATTTAAAAAATATATATATGTTTGATAAAAAAATTAAATAACACTGCAAAGATGTTATAAATAATGGTATATAACGTGGGCTTCTACAGGTAGTTGAAATTACACCGTGTATTTTTGACATGTATCACAAAGATAGATTAGACCTTGAGGAAGTGCAAAGGCTCATAATATGTAACCCACTGCTGGGTACAAGATTTTGTTCGCACGATATTACGTGAAATTCACGCGGGTAGAGCCGCGTAATACAAAAAGACATATTATGTAGATATTGCTTAAAAAAGAAAATACATTATCATTGAGTTGAATGCGTGAATTTATGTCTCATTTCAATGTATACGGGTTGAAATTTTAACAACCTTTCAAATTTTAAAGACATCCTAACTATCAAACGCTTATTTATGAAGATTATTTTTCATTAGCTGATTCTTTTTTTTTTATCTGTGGCTCTTCACAACGTTCGTGTATATAAAGACTGTATATCATTGCAAAAGGCCGCCAACGTCTCAGTCAAGGTCCAGTTCCTAGCCACTTTTGAATTTTGAACCGCGACAATACCGAACCACAACAATACCGCCGCTACACAAGGCGTGACAGCTACAACAGAGGCCTTACTACAAACCACAAAGTCCGTCCGATGTCTTATAGTATCTGAAAGATACAGATAAATCCGTAAATACGAGCTTCGTGTTACGCAGTAGGGCCTCAGACTCAGAGGCCACTACACATTACAATACCTGTGTTTTTGACTATATTTGTCTCAAGCAGAAATAAAAGAGGCGGTGAAAAAAAAGAAATAAACTACTGAACACATAGGTTGGTATATTAATAACAATTGTATAAATGCAATTAAATATGACGTAAACAGAATTTATGTCATTAAGATATACGAAAGCCAGAATAGAAAGGTAAAAGGATTTTACAAAGCCTTATTAGAATAAAATTTTATCAGAAATTTTCTGATTTCAGAAGGTAGTCTGTTCCAGAGCCGTACATGCTAACTTGCTTTTTGAGAGCACGATATCAACTCCAAATGTCTAAAAAAAGGAAAAGACCGTCATAAACACATACTGCTCATAATGGTACTCAGTATTTCCACACAGGACCCTAATTACACTCGGACGAATGTAGAGATAAATCACATTTAATTTCGCCAGGTCACATTTACAATGTAGTAACTTTATCTCAAGTTTTACGAGCGGTTTTTGCTCGGCCAACTAAATTGCGTGAACCTTTCTGACAAAAACTCTCAGTGACAAAGGGCAGATTGTCGCAAATTAATAGCAACTAATAATGACCTCTTATAAAACGGGGGAATTAAAATGACGCACTAGATAGTTGTGCACACATTGTGCTCTTAAAATAACTCTTATAATTTTTTGACGATAATCATTTATGTCAAACAATGAAACGACTAATATGGCTCTTAAAGAGCCATACTAGTCGTTTCATTGTTTGACAAATGACGTGTCGGGGTCACCATATGAAACGACTAATATGGTTAACTATGTATGTAATTTTAATCACTACCAATCTCAAACAGCTGTGGTTTAAATTTAAATAAATTGCCAGATCTATTGTCCACCACAAAACTAAAGGGATTCAGACTTCGTCGATTTGCAACGAATTTAACTAGTTTATTTTATTAGTTTCGAGAAGGCCTAAGTTTTTAATAAAGAGAAAAATGTTAAAACTGCTGAGTAAATAGTACCAAAACATTTTTCTTATCCTTTGTTAATCTCAAAATAAATTAAAACATCTGACCTCTGCCAATTTATATTTAACAACATAGACAGTTTTTGTAATTGGACTGCCACAAGCTAATAACTTTTGATAGATCGATGTCTATCGGGATAACAAGGTTTTCTTACTTTTATTTGACTTTAGCTTAAGTTTCATGCTAGCAGCCATTTTACAAAAAAAGAGCTGTTACTTTAACAGACGGAACTGACGAATGACAGTCCAATGAATCATTTTCAATAAAATATTTTTTTTATTTTCAACGCACAACAAAATTAGTCAAATTATTATGATATTAAAGAACCATATTTTATACTTTAAAAAATGGATTGAAAAACAGGTACTGTGTGCAACTAAAGATCAAAAGTAATTTGAAAACGTTTCTATGTCCAGCAGCATTTTAGCTCTCTGCTTTCTCCCGCCAATCAGATAGGGCAGGTCGAGCGGTGGACAAATGTGCTCGTAACTCAGCGGTCACAGGGGATCCTCACCGGTTATTACCGGCTGAATCGCGCCTATTTCACTTTATTTTTAGTTTTGCACCTTGGAATTCAGTAAAACGCTAGTTCCAGACAAAGATGATTTGAAATTGATTATTTTTAAGCTATTGCATAGCTTCTATCGCGGGCCTTGAGCGTGGAGACCGAATCCAGAAATTCCGTAACGAAAATAACCTAACACTCCGACCTAACACGAAAATAACCACTCCGACCGGCACATGACAGCGGTGATACTTTTTAGTTTTTCCATCTATCGATGAATAGCAGAACTTTTAATGACTTTTTGAAATATCACGCTTGTCTCTTTAGTTCAGCAACCCGCCTTTAGGTGGCATATGTTGTATCGGCATAAGTTGATAAAAAATGCTATGCAATAGCTTTACCGCGGCAGTCTCCGAGTGCCACACGTCTTTTTTTAAACTTTCATGGTAACTAACATAGGACTCAATTGATTTGAGGTGATTTGGGGTGTATACTATGAAACTTATTTTTCATGTGATTTTTCCGTGACTACAGCGATTGCAGTGCAGACATAAATAATATTTTCGTACATGTATCGAAAATTATCACAGTCCACTTTGCCAAAAAACTTAATAAATCGGAACAACACTACAATTTATATTGTTTATACCCTGTTTTAGAAAGTTGTTAAGTCTTTAGTTAGGAAAAGTCAAACCCCGTTCAACCGATATTTTTTATTGAGATAACGCGTTTAATTAACCAAACAAACTGACAAAGTTTCAGCTTAAATTATTAGTATGACCCTATCATCAAGAGATCTAGAACTGAACTTCATGACAACCGAACAACATCAAAAAACTTTCGTTATAAAAAAAAACCTCGCATATTATAACTTTACAACTTTAAACTCATAAGTTTGAGCTACTTTAAGCTTGAGTTACCACAAAAGACAGACCCAACTTGCAAGGCGAAGTAATTTCCCAAGTTCTCCTACTCTAGCTAACTTGATGCGTGATGTAGGTACACTTGCCTAGTTCTAGAGATGTGTTACTTTAGGTAAAGGAACTTTGATAATAGAGCGTTCACACAGCTTCAAAGGTCCTTCGCCCATAACAACATTATGCTCTAAGATTATAACCTCTTATAACATATATGTAACAAAATTTTCATTACAAAATAACAAGCGATAAGAGCAAGTCGAAATCGCCTACCGAGAGTTCCATGAGTAGGATCATTATATTTTATATTGATATGTTAATAAGGTAATAACTAGCGGACCCCGCGAACTTCGTATCGCTCCGGAATAGTATTTGATTTTGACGTCTTAAATGTCACTGTTATCAAAAAGGTTTGAAAATGTATAAAGATAAAAAGTTTAAGGTTTCTTAGTAGGTAGTTATTTTTACGTTTATTTTTCAATTGTTTTTACACTTACTTTTCCCGAAGAATGCAAATTGGAAATATCTAAATTTATAAAAATTGGTCCAGCCTTTCTCGAGTTATAAGTGGTGTAACTAACATGACTTTCTTTAATATTATAGAGACAGAGAAGATGATTTATATCACTTTTTTTTTAAATTACTCATAGGTGGGTAGAGTGGATTTATCCGAATTTTTAGTGTTAGCTATAAACCACTAAGAAAAGGCTTATCAAATTTGAATTTATTTGCAATCATAATTTGACCTTTACAAAGAATTATCGCCATTACATTTGTTTTCAGAATCTATAAAATTTCCAATTGAAAAATCCAATGGCCTCTGCGTTATCTTCGGTTATCTATCTTGTTTTCGGCTTTGTTCATAGTGTTGTGAGAAATTCTATCGACTTTTATTGTTACTAAGTACAGTCACTTTATACCTGACAGTACTAAAATAAGGTCTTAATATTAGATTTTGCATACATACACAGATTAGATAATACTATAGTATACATCATGCATTTTGATGTAAAAATCGTCTGTAATTTCTTGTTTGGTGAGCAAAATTAGTATTTTCAGTATTTCGGCGAGCTGTTTTATGCAAGGCAAAACTCACTCAAAACGGTTATTGGCATAATAGTAAAGATCAAATATAATTATTATTGTAATGTAATGATGAATAGGTTTCACAAAAAAATCGGGAAATCGAGGGTAGAAACTTTGATTTTAAAAGTCGCGCTCTTCATGTCACATCTTCAAACATTTTCCCAAAAACGTTGCATCTATAAAGTGCATACCTGCATAAGAAATCTTATCAATTTTGAGTACGTGTCGTACCTTAACTATTCCTTAAAATTTGTTCTGTTGCTTTAAATTTCATCATTTGTAAGTTACAAAATTTATCGACCATGCCCATCACTACTGGTGAGAGTAATTTTTCCTTATGTCCCGACATCAAACAAATTATCATTCAATTTATTTCGTTTGGAACTTTTTATCGGCTTTTACACTTCACAATTGATTTAAGGATTAGGCTTGACTTTATCCAAGTTGGGATAAATTAAGGTCGGGTGCGTCTGACGTCACTTTATGCCGATTATTCAAATGGTTTTTTAAATATTTATGAATTGCGAATTATTCAATGTGTTACGTTACCGCAGTAATTAATATTTTTTACAAATATTGGGTCGCTACAGAACGCTTGGTATTATTTTGATATCACTGATAAACTTCATTATATTTCTTCAAAAATAAACATGGTCAAGGGAGAGTACTTGAACTTCTTTCTACGGATTGTCTCAACCCCATCTCTATTCCTCGAATACGAAATTCTATTCTATCAAACTTACACCAAAATATAGTTGCTTAAGTTGAATTATTTCTCAACAGTCACTGAAAGATCAAAATTTGAGTAGTACCTATTAACATGATCCGAAATCTCTAATCTGGCAGCTTCTAGTTGAAGCTTGTCTATAGAAGGGTTCAGACGAGTTTTGGCAGGCACTGAAGGCAAATCAGACTTAACCACAGCTAGTGATACCTAAGATGCTACCAAATGTACTGTAAATGCTTGTTCGCACTGAGCCCCATGCTAGTGGATGCGATCAGTTTTAAAATTTCAAAAGTGTCTTATTTATTTGTCATCAGATTATAAAACTTATGTGGAATTAAAGGTTTTGATGGAGGCTAACTAGAACAAGAAAAAGTTGAGATGAGTGCTGAAGATGCTCTGCCAAAGACGTCACAAATTGTTGCCACTATATGGCTAAGAGTGGCAAGATCATTTTGGTTGGACTCCATATCAGTAGGCATGACCAAGTTAAAATGAACCTTATTCACATATCTCAGATAGTGGCACTTATATGTATACATTTTGCGTGGTGCCGGAATCAAAAGAATAGTACTATGTGGGTGTCGTAAGAGGCGTCAAAAAGTTGTAGTCAGAAGAAGGTAGCGGTGTTTTTTCCAACTTTGGTCAAACTGCGATCGCTAGCCCGGCTTTCAAACAATGCAAAATTCTTCATTTAAAGAATCTATTAAGTTTAGTAGTGCCGGCACATCGAAGAATAGCACCACCCTAACTCTTTCTGAAAGGTGTCGTAAGAGGCGACTAAAGGAGTACTACGAGGAGCAGACGGTCAGCAGCGTCTTCTTTTTACCATTGATCAGACTGTGATCGCAAGCCCGCCTGACAAGCATGGCAAAATATTTCATTTGAAGAGCCTCTCTGATAGACAGCAGTGGAGTGATATAGGCTGGGTAATGATGATACATTTTACAAGTGTGCCAAATAACCTAAATTAACACGATGCTAGAAATACTTAAATACAAAAAATCTCATTATTCTCCCCTATAAAATTTAACGTCTTATCACTCAAGATACTTAGCCTGGCAAATTACCTAACACTTTATTATTTTCATTAGCGGTAAAACGCGAAGTAATGACCCACGCGTGCCTTATCCTAATTCGGGAGAGTAAACTGGCAGTTAACGTCCGAGGAGGGGAATCATTTCGGATCATTTGTTTTAGAGGAAAGTTTGACAGAAGGTCACGGTCTGAAGCTTACTGAGCTGGCTATAGCCTTTTTTCATTCTGTTTCCGACGAAATTTTGTAATATCCACTCAGATCGTAAATACTGTTAACATCTATTCTAAAATGTTAGAATACTAAAGGACTTCTCTGGTGAATAAATAAACAAAAAGAAATCACCCTTGCTTGTTTCTCCTTAATTATGTCTTGCTTCTTTTTTCCTAGTTTAATCATGCATAGGTCCATTTTTATCTGGGTCAATGGTGAATTTTTAATTTGAGATAGAGATAAAGACACTTAATGCTAAAGGAAAATCATCTAGTTAACCCCAGAGTACTCTCCGATCTCTAAAATTTACTTCTTATGAAAATCTAATTATAGCAAAATAAATTAGTGATACTCCTGTCTGTCGAATAACTGCAACCGCTCATTAAATCAAGCGTTAAAGGCTTAGCGCTCGTTTGGAAAAAAGGAAACAATTTATAAAACTAAATTAACAATACTAAATGCCCTAGAAAATTTTAAAATTAATTAAAAATCAATGTGAAAAGCTACAAAATCAATAAACTCACTGCAATTTGTAACGGTTATCCAAACTGTAGGGAGGGGACGTGCAGACACGTGCGTTTGCAAGCCCTCACACTAAATTAAAAAAAAAGTTATGTTAAAATATCCTAAGGGTTTGGTGATACTATAAGCAAATGTTTGAGAAATAACTCAGTACTGCTATCATTATAAATCTTATTAACAAAAAAAATATTTAAATGTGCGACTGATCTGAACATTGCTCTTAAAATGAATTTTAGCCCATTTGCATAATAAACACACCTACGAAATAATCAATACCCATGCAGAGGGTCTGATACCTATCAAAATAAGTTAGTACACTTAAGAAACTGAAGGAGAGGTTCTCACAAGTAATACTTTTGAGAGTTTTTCTGAGATTTATGTTTAAAACTTCGGCCATTTTTCATTTTTTCCCGTGCTCGCGCTTACTCGCTGTGTGAACGATTATCATTTTCGTATTTTTTTACGAGCCCAAACTTAAGTTTCTTTTGTCGGATACTTTGGCCGGCATGATCCTTTTCAAAATAACGAACAATAATTTTGCTGAGGCCGTTTTAAAAGCATTATTCAAACTTAGATTGCCAACGTTATGTATTCGTGTGTTATGTAGATAATCTTATAATATAAAACGTTGTGATAATATAGAATATTAGTACCTATCTGTTACATATTACCTATCTTTTCATAATTACCACAAAGTCGGGATACCGATCTTATTAAAAATAAATGTTAACATTCCTGATGGAGTAAGGAAATTTGTCATTTGATTCTACAAATAAAATATATTTCTGTGGCATAAAGTATTAAAACTTTATTAATTTAAATGATCATTATCATAACAATAAATAAGACGACTAGGCAACACCTTCGTTGTACGCATAAACTCTTCATGGCTTTGTTTATCACCTACATTCACTTAAATCGTCACCAAATTAGTTTAATCTATCATATTGAGGTTACACGTATCTCACATAAACTTATCAGCAGGTACTGTCTCATACCTATAAGTATATTTGGCAACAGTTGTCTTAGCAATTTCACTCATAATATCAATTTTATTTTGATTCACAACCATTATTTTATGTTCAGGATAACTACCATCTTCTGGTATATGAACTGAATAGCTTAATAAACAATCAATTCAAAATTTCGTTTAAAATCAGAGAATTGTTGTCACTTCATTCTTTCTCAAGTCCGGAACATTCAAAGTGAAATGTCTATTACAATTGCAGTTAGTTGGTCCACCTAATTCATTTTTAGCAATACATATATTAGGCGATCTAAACTTTTCCTCATCTTTTCTTTTCTTTTTCCCTCTTGGTATTGAATGGGGTGCATATATCGCTGTGACGTCTTTGAATACTTGAGTGCCACTATTATCTATGAATCCATTTTTGGAGTAAACGCTATAGGGTATTTGGTATGTTTCTTTGGGTTTCATCCATTCGTCATTTTTCTCAGTAGTGCTGAATACAATTTGGGAATAGTTAATGGGTTCAGAATGAATATCGTTGTCGGAACTTTGGATTTCACTGGCGTAACGTTGGGACATCCAAACATATCGCGCCATTGGCTCTTCAGGACCCCACAGTCGAGATGAACTGAACGCTGATGCGATTTTCTAGAACAGATTGAGGAATAATATAAGTCAAACGAATAAATAAAATTTTTAAGGTCCTGCTCAATATTAGGGGAAAACTACTTTTAACAGTAGGTATGTCTTGCAGTATGCCTATGTTGGTTGACTTTTTTATTCGATGAATACGACCCCCTTTCAGTAATGGACTGATCTCTATGTCACTTATAGAGAAAAAAACCTAATCTATATTAAATTTTATTATGTTTAGTGTTAGTTTACTTTAGTTAGTAGTAAAAACACATAATATATCTTTTTTTTTGGAAACAGAAGATGTCGTTTTATGTTTTTTTTAATTTTATTATGTTACAAGCATCTCTATGCTAGTAACATAATATAATTAATTAGTTAGTTAGTAATTATAATTGAGTAATTATAATTGAGTAATTATAATATAATTAGTTTTTGTTTCACAAAACTGAACCTCAAATTGAGGCAATAAGAAAGAAACATGTTTGTTTACGTAACATCACTGAAATAATAATAATAGCCGACGAGCGACATAATAGTTTGAAAAAATATATCTCGTAAATACTCGGTGACAAATAGTCTTGAAGTAAAATATTTCCAACATACCGAAGCTAAATTAAACTGCTCCTCTTTAGCAACAGCCACTGCTGCCATTATGATCATCACCACAAGAATCCCGATGAAGACTCCTCCCAAAGGCCATAGCATCTGGCCCTGCCCCCAAGTGGCCTTGATGAGACTTCTTAGCCACCAACCAGTGACTCCGATCAGAAGAACAGGTATTGTCCACCAGGAAAACGCCCAGAACCATGGCAACTTATTGCCCGTTAAAAATTCAATATCCACTGATAGGTAGAACCAGCCTGAAAAATTACTATGCGCTTTAGGAAATTGTACATATCATTTTAACTCAGATTATTGGTGACTCGGTTGGTGTAGTGGTACAATGGCCCATCTAATATGTAAGTAAAGATAAGGGTCGCGGGTTCAATCCTTTGATTTGGAAGGCACGTTTAGACTTAGCACCAGCAGTGGCGCAAGCTGGAACTCTTAGAAACAAGTCGCGTCAAAGGCCTGTTTAGAGGCGGTTTAGAAAACTCTAAGGCCAGATTATCTTTGAAAGATAGTCAGACTATAAAAAAGAAGGAGAACATAGATAATATTATTCATAACAAATCCTTAGTGCAACTTAAGTATTGCCGGCCTGCGCTACTCACACAATTAAAATATGTTACATATTTTTGTATTTATTTTTTGTGACTTTAAAACTGTCTGTCGGTTTGAGTCTTTACATACCACTACCCTACCGAATTTTTTATAGGAAAAAAACATACATTTTTTGTAACTTCCTTCATTAAAATCAACCCGTAAAAGATAGAAACAATAAAATTATGTTACTGATTTAAAATACATGAAAGACCTTTTTTTATTTTTTTTTAATATTAGATTCGTATACTGAAATCGACATACTGAAAGTTTTTGACATTCGTACCATCATGAAACAATTATTAAAATATATGTATATATTCTCGCCTCAATCACACTTAATAATAATATTTAACTTTTCAGTCACCTAAGCTGGGCTATAGCGTCTTCACTCACATTGGTCAAATTAATTCTGCGATCGTCAACCTGCCAAGCATTGTAATTAATACCCCATCCATTCAGGGAGGTCCAACAGTAGGCAACAGTGGATTTAGATGATAAGGGTAGTACGATATATTTCATCAACCTCACCATAAATGAAAGCAAATCCAACAACTTCGATGGCCGTAGTGAACACTGCAAGTACAGGCATTGCAAGTTCATCCAAAACGGTTGCAACCTCCAAACTTCTGGTTAAGACAGCAACAGTGAAAGCAGTGCCAATAGCTGATAGAGTTGCGGCGAACAACCGCCAGTGGTCGCCAGCGAGGCGATGTAGTTTATCGTAAACAGGGAAGAGAAGTGTTAGCTGGAATGTTAAGAATAATTGGATTTTAATTTCCCTTATAAACATATCGTGATATGGATCACAAGAGGAATCTTCGTTGAATGTCTGAGCTAAGCATACGAGACAAACAGGTTTCAGACTTGTAAGCAAAGGTATTGCTTTAACGTTGTTTAAATTGGAACTCAGCGTGTAAAAAACTTAATTTATCAGCATTTTTATTATCTTTTCGAAGAACACAGAGTAATAGTGCTAGTTATTAACGTTGTAGATAGTTATACAGATTTTAATTACGAGTATTAATCACGGTTTTCTACAGCTTTTTGAATAGTTTAGAAACACTTATTGAAGTAGGTACGGTTCCCGCATACATTTTCCGGTCTTGAATACATTTCTTGCAGTTTTTAAAGGTTATTGCGTTTATTGATTGTTTTTTGCCTCGATTGATATGCAAACAACAACAAAAATATAGGTACACACTAACGGTACACAATTATTACAATAAAATAATAACAAAATAAGTACGAATCGTATGACTGATAGATTTGACCACAGAGTACTTGACGACAGACAACTGTCAGGTTTTTTTTTTAATCTCTAATAATGTTTTTTTTAAACGAGCCTAAAAACATTTTTATTTTGAGTGAATAATTAAAAAACGGAGGTCTTTAAAATAATAAATCAGGCATCAATGGGTTCGCAAAAATTTATTCTTTCACCTAGTATATATCAGTGCCAAGTTCATGGTTTTTGTTTTAGTACCAAGCTCCATAGTAAAAAAAATATGTCTTTTATTACAAAAATCTATAGTAAGTTAATATTATAGTAAATAAATTCCGTTCAATATACACAAATATTATAAAGAGGAAAGATTTGATTGTTTGTTTGTATTGAATAGGCTCCAAAACTACTAAACAGATTTGAAAAATTATTTTACTATTACGAGCCGACATTATTCCTGATGAACAAAGGCTACTTTTTACTGCGAAACCCGGTAGGTGGCGCCACCTATCGGGTCCTGCGTCCGGCGACTGCTGTCGGTATGTCAGCTAATACGGCTTGACCGATTGGGTTGAAATTTTGTATGTGTATTTCCATGGTTTCACAGACACAAATGTATTAAGCCTACCTAATCTATCTTTCCGTCCGTTTCCAACCGCGCGATATGACGTGGAGTTCACACAGGCAGAGCAGCGGGCGAAGAGCTATTTCATTATAAACTGGTTCACAATTTCTTTAAATCAAACAGGGTTATTCTTCTAAAAGCTCAGTCACTTTAATTATAAAATTACAATACACAATATTACCATTTTATAAGATTATTAAAGGTCAAAAAAAAAAACATAGTCAACATCATTTGTAAAAATGATACAGGGTAAAAGCTTAGAAAATATTTCTTACCATAGTAATAATGCCAGACAGCAAAACTATCCCATAGCCAAGTAGAGGCCATTCTTTACTTCTTTTTTCCGACACACTCGATTGGTAGATCAAGACTAGTATAGCAGCGAAACTGGTATCTTTGCGGCCAGTACCACCGATCGACTCCCATAACAAAACCCACACCCAGCTCGAAATGAGGTTTGTTGTTATTATTGACATTGATGTCCTGAAACATGTAAACAACTGGATTAAATATTTAATGCGACTAACGGCCATTTCCAATAACCTATCTATCTTCAGTTTTGTCATATCGGAGATAGCAAACAACTTCTGTCTTTTTTTCTCTGGACGGCAAAAACAGAGATAGGAACTGTTTCCTTTCTCCGAAATGCCAAAACTGAAGATAGATAGGTTATTAGGACCGGCCGTAAAATAGTATGACTTTTACATGATTAGCTCGACTTTAAAGAGTTATAGTTTTTACACGCAGTTAAATTAGAATTGCCAAGGTAGAAAAACTTCAAGCATAAGTGACCAATTTATGGATCGCCATCACTGCCAGGCGTAATTTTTTAAGACTGTATATTTGCAAGCATACATTGCTGTTGTAACTTGAAAGTACAATTCCTTGAATAAACATTTTTCGACTGTCTTAGGTGGGACTCGAAACCAAAACCTTCGCTTACCGGCACTGTGAACCGAATCCGACGTTAAGTAAATTTTTACATATCTTCGGTTTTTTCCGTTACTCCTAGCTCTATGCTATTAAATTTGTGAAGAGACTTCGTCTGCGTGGAATTGTCCTAGTTAAATAGCAATCTTGAATATAGCTCGCTCCTGATTCACTACGTTCTCAACTATATCGGGTTCCCAGTTATTTCTCACTGTTTAAAGATACTTAAAATGTTTGCAGTCCTTATCTTTACAAACAAACGGGAGCCCTTAGTACAGCCCTATCTAGTGATATCTCCTCCTTCTTTTAATAGCTCATGTTTTCTACTCTTAACCTAAAAACATTAAAGAGTGATCTGTGACATTTAATCCGGGCCTGTCGCAAAATCCGTTTTAAGCGAACCTTTAATCACCTTCCTCAGTGCCAATTTTAATTATGAAGTACAAAAAAAATACGTTGATACGAAGTTTCAAGAGTTCTTTAATTCAGAAGTCAACTAACTATAAACTACATTCCTGCCAAATCACTTTTTTAACATAAAGCGGTTTTTGACATACCGTGATAAATTATTTTATGTCACTTACCATCGAACATCGGAATGCCTGTAAATAGTTCCTCCGCCACTAATATGGAACCCGCTCATTAATTGAGTAGACAATATTGCCTGCACCATTGCACTGTGCCAGATATACGGTTGAGATATCGGCATCCATCGCTCGCATGATTCGAACATGGAGTTTAAAAACTCTACTCTGGACAGAAATGTGCATAGCACCACTGCGATAATCACAACAAGGGGTGCGAGAATGTTAAGTGACGATTTTAGGGATTTGCGGAGGCGGTATAATCTGAAAACAAAAAAACAAAGAATTATTTCGAGCCAGCGAATGCACATAAGATATTTTTCATCATAATACAAGAGTTGCGCCATCATAACCGATTAAAAAATATTTGTTAATTTCTCTCGGATTTCGGAAACTCAGTACATTGATGATATTCCCAGCCATAAAACTTAAAGCCTTAAATAAATATTGATATTTTGTTTTGGCGACGACCTAAACAAAATATAGGTACTTATTGCATTTTGAGAATACGATATAATATTTCATAATTATAATGTTTGTTAGTGACTACTTCATTGTTTGATTTTAATGAGATTGTTCTAAAAATAGTCTAACACAAATGTCATGTTTTGATCTATAAAATGGATTAAATTAATTGGCACCAGTCATATGATGTTGATTGTTCCAATTGAACTGAATTATTAATTAATGAGCGCTTTAATTACAATTAGGTAGTTGGGGTCAGGTCTCCATATTAAACACATTTAATTATTTAATTGGCATGACTTATTTCTACTTCTCGCGCTACCATATTATGTTTTGTGCGTTGAATAAAATAGCAAATACCATTTTGACGCTGATGTAAGTAAAAAGAAATACTGCTAGAAATATTATTTTCTCCATTCTTCATCTAGCTGCGAACCAGCTTGTTAGTCTTGCCGAATGGCTAACTCCTATTGGAAAGGGTTATCTAGCAGTCGCATTTATTTATGGGTTATACTGTGGCCCGCGACTTTGTACGCGTGGAAATTTGAAATTATCTTACGGGAACCGTAGCTGGCATAATATTTGATTGAATTTTTAAAATATTTTATTTATAAATCTGCTAAACAACTCAGTTATTTGGCTGTATATTGTTATTTTTTGTGGCCGATATTTCGACATTGTTTCAAGCGCCATGATCACGGAATACCAATTCTTACGTGATACTGGCGGTATTAGATAACTATCACGATAGTGACTCTGATATTATGAATAAGTGAAACAAGTGAAACTTACAAGATGGGCACGAAAAACCATAAAACAAATATGAGAATAGCCATCAAGCCCAGATACTGCGGGTATTCGGCGAACGGGGCCAAAAATGTTGACCTGAAATATAAAGGATTTATAATGTATCTGTTTTTGATATCTTACAATACAATACAATACACTTTTATTGCACAAAACAAGATACAAAGAAAAATAATAATTATCTTTTAATATCTTATCTTATCTTTAATATACTAATACGTTTTTATCTAATAAAATTCATTTGAATAAATATTACCATCTATTTACTACTATTTTTATTTTCTACAAAGGTTTGAAAAAAGGTGATTAAACACTTCATGGAATACGACACAACCTTTTAAAGTTAGGCTTTAAACCAAAAGTATTATACCATTTTTTAATTTAACTTTTAGTTAAATTATTTGTTAATATAAAACTCAAACTTACTGAAAACATTCCGATGCATTCATCTTGTTTTCATAGCCCCGCTGAAAATCAAAATAGTTTTTATTATAATTATATTTTCATAGGTCAGTATTAAATATTTTTTATGTTTACATAGGCACAGTAAATGGAAAACCTAAAATACCAAACTCAAATTGATATCAACTAATAAATGTATTGATAATGAAATGATTATAGATGTTTGTAATAAAGGTGACTTCGAAAACTCTCACAGATATTCATAAAAAAATAATCACACATATGACGATATTAAGTTTATTAAATAGAGATTTACATAAACATTGTTTACTTTGCCACTTTCAATTAAAACAAACTAATTGATAAACATTGGTATTTGAGTTATTAATTCTTCTTTATGTATTTAATTAGGAATTTTGATTACTTAAACCGTAATTGCTTTGCAAATGAGTCCCTTTCCAGTTGTAATACTGTTGGAGTAGAGTGTGAGCTCATAAAACGTATACCTAGCAATAAATAGAAGTATTTTATTAAAAGTTTTATCATAATGGTTGCTGATATAAAAATGTACATACTGACCGGTGTAATATGCACGCGCGTGCAATCCTTCAATGGAAAGGATCCCTTCCCAATCCAAATTAAGTAAGCCAGCGACAAGGCGACGTACATGACCGTGTATACGCAGCATAAGAAGGATGTTATCACTTTAAGATGGCCGACACCTGGAACGGAAGTAACAAAGAATGAAATAATGAATTGGCTAGAGGAATAGCATACCTTTTTGCATTTGTCATGTCATAATATAATAACCTTTTTTTTTAGAAGAAAAAGCAAATCCGCCTTGATTTGTACGTATAAAATACGTTGGACCAACAACCATAGCGCGAGATAAAAATAAATTGGACCCACAAGTATCACGTCAATTAAAAATAAATTTGACTAAAAAAGTATCACAGCGAGTTAGCCTTTTCTGGAAAAGTCAGAAGTTTGTATTTTTTTTTATTTCTTTGAAAACAAATGTGTACTTTTTACAGTCTTATCATAATCATCATCGTCATCTTAATCACCATCATCAGCAGCAGCCTAAATAGTCCTCTGCTCAACACACTTGGCTAACTGATGCTGACGTATTTTTTGATAGTACTTCTTTAGCCTCCTATGACACTCATAGAATGTATGTTTCTATTCTTTTATTTGCCATCACAAGATACTGAATCATTGTTAGATCCTAAATATATTCCTCTTACCTCTCAATATGGGAACTGCTCTCCAAACACCAACAGGGTCTTGTTGGCTCAGCTGCCCCATGGCGAGCTGCAGTAACACCACCGGTAGACCCACGACCAGCAACCAAAACGAGTAGACCACCAGGTATGGAACTGCTCCATATCTGAACGCCTCTCGGGGAAGGCGGGCCGAGTTGAACAGTGTTAAGGATACCGATATTGTGCATAGTTGGGTCTTGATGCAGTCGCATGTTGATTTCAATGTCTGTCAATAAACAAAATTCTTTATTATTTGTAATATTCAAACTTGAAAATGTATTTAATACTAAAATTTAAATTGCTTTTAAATTGCTAAAATATCATAATAAGCATTTAATTAGCTGTTTCATTGTAACAGCTTGTACATCATCTATAAAAATAGATGTTTGACAATCTGTTACGATGAAACATGTAACAGATTGTCAAACATCTGTAAATGTTTCTTTCGGGTGTTAAGAGTGCAAACTCTTAACATTGATGAAACACCGCTGGCTAACAGCGCTAAAAAAAGCATACAAAGAATAAACGCAGTGACGTAATTGACTTGGTAGCTTGAATGGTCAAAGCACTGCGGCCTAGATATTTTTGTCACAAAGGTATAATCACTCTAAATTAAAGGTAGAAAAACATTTAAATAATAAATCTACATTTTTAGCATTTCTTACTTATACGAACACAAAACTGGGGATCAAGTTTTCAATAACACACGTATATTTTCATCCAATTTCTAACAATGCCTGCTCTCCTCTTAGGCTCAATAAAGTTAAAATGACCTTTACATTAACTTTTCATTTTTTAAAGCATTTATTACAAATACAAGATAGCTATAAATAGTGGTTGTAATCGCTACACGTTCTATTATCTGGGTGTCGTAAGAAGCGACTGAACTAGTAGGTAGATAGGCAGCAGCGCCTTTTTTTAGACTGCGATCGCCAATTCGCCTACCAAGCATAACAAATAGTACAAAATCCTTCTTTCGAAATGGTCTATGTCAAAGACTGGACTGACAGAGGCTTATAATAAACTAGATGACCGCGTACTTCGTATCACCTATCCTAACGAAATCAACAATCTCCATTCGCTGAATG
The DNA here is from genome assembly GCA_949315895.1 of Anania crocealis. Taxonomy (NCBI): domain Eukaryota; kingdom Metazoa; phylum Arthropoda; class Insecta; order Lepidoptera; family Crambidae; genus Anania; species Anania crocealis. Next base: position 10,761,381 of record OX438856.1, read on the forward strand.
AGTGAAAATTTTGATGTAGAACATTTTGGGAATATGCAATTAACGTTTTTACTATCTTCCTCGCAAATTTTTCGATATTTTTCCATGATTTAAACTTTCCCTGGACTACCACAAATATTTCAAGACCAAAATTAGCCAAATCGGTCCAGCAGGTTTCGAGTTTTAGCGAGACTAACGAACAGCAATTCATTTTTATATACATATATATAGATATAGATATAGATATAGATAGACAGTAAGAAAACCGGGCAAGTGCGTGTCGGACTCACACACAAAGGGTTCGGTACCATTAACTAGATAAACAACAGTAGTTTAATAAAACTAAATATTTTGTAAATATTTCAAGTGGTGGTAGGCCTGTTGCCATTATTGATATTGAGCAAATAAGGGCAAAAGATCGTGTTTGTTTGTTATATGGAGCCTCCCTTAAATATTTATTTTATTTTGTTTTTAGTTATTGTTATTATAGCGGAAACTGAAATACATAATGTGTGAAAATTTCAACTAGCTAACGCGGTTCTTGAGATACAGCCTCGTGACAGATAGACGGATGGACAGAAGAGGACAGCGAAGTCTCAGTAATAGGATCCCGTTTTTACCCTTTGGGTAAACCCTAAAAAGTAATAAATAATAAAAATTAAGAGGTTACATTTTTACTAAAATTATAAACGCAAAAGTCTATGTATGTATGTTTGTTACTCTTTCAAGCAGAAACTACTAAACGATTAACGATCGATTTTGATGCAACTTTCCAGTAATGCAGTTTCACGTGACACATACGATAGATGGCGATGTCGGTTGGTTTACGTTATTATTTCATGAATTACACATTATTCGTTTCTCTTTGAACCCTATTCCGAAACGTAAGAAAACCTAGTCGCTAGCAATAGCTGGTAATATTATTTAGGTGTAAATTCAATGAGTCTTATGCGATTTATCATGTTTCTGGATATTTATTATAAAATTATTTAAAAAGTGTTGAAATAATCAGCGCGAGGACACGACATCTAGAGCATATCAGTAACATTCATGAAATAAGTAGTATAATTACTTATTATATATTTTGGAAATACATTAAATTTACACAACAAGCTTTTTGTCCGCGGCTCTGCCCATGTGAACTAGACGTTATATTACGGAGACGAAAATATGTGCCTAGCAGTGGGATGCATAATAGCCAATGTCCTTTTTCTAGGTTTTTTTTTAAATCAATGGGCTTGCTCTTGACTACATACTTCACTCTACGGTTAAGGTCTAACATATTTTCGTATCTTTCATCAAACTTTGTTGAGTAGTTTAAGCGTGAAAGCGTATTTATAACATACTAGCTGTTCCCTGCCACGCTTCGCTGTGGCACATTGTGATTGAATGGTTTTTGTCTTTTATGTTTTTTTTCGCTGTCACGGATAAATAGATAAACAGTCCTTGACGCGGATTACATATCATGCTAAAATTTCAGCTCGATCAGTGCAGAACTTTTTAAGTTTTTTAAGCGTACACAAACCAACATAACATTTTAATATATAAGATAGATAGACAGATGAACAGACAGACAGACAACTTTCGCATAAATATTATTAGTTAATATTCTACAAGCTGTTTTCCGCGGCTTTGTACTTGTGGAATTTCGGAATTGAAGCTATCCCTTGGTAACAGTATATTTTTGGGTAAAAAACATTTATGATAATCCAATTATCAATCTCACGGAATAAAAAAACATCACAATTTGTTTAGCCTTTTAGCGTGATACCTTATTCATCCAAACTTTCGTATTTATATCAGCTGTTGCCCGCGACCTTGTATGCGTAAAAATAAAAATAAATGCCTATATGGTATTCCTGTCAATTTCTTTTGTCTTCGTGTAAAATGTCACCATATCCGTCGAGTAATTCTGGTGTCATTGAGCAACAAGCATCAATACTAACTTTCGCACTTAGCTATAATATACTTATTAGTAAGTTTTTTTTAGATAGATGATTTCTTTTTAGAGAGAAGGTAGATAGAATACACTATTACTCATACACACCAAATAAAGTAATTCAAGTTAATGTTTATAGAAAGAAACATTAATTCAGTAAGACTATTTGAATAATTTAACCCTCGTCTAGTGGTTGATATGAGGATGACCTGAAAACCTTTTTTAATAAAAAAAAGCCTATCTATATTTACAAGTTGTATAGAAAAATATAAAATCTATTTCGTGATTCCGATGTGAGTTACAAGTAGTAATACTTGTTGTTGTATAGGTAGAGCAGAATCTATTTAAGAGAATTGACTGATAAAACCAGACCAGAAAATACAATACATTGAGGTTTGGTATTTTAAATAACCGGCCAAGTGCGAGTCGGACTCGCGCACGAATGGTTTTTTTGTATGGGAGCCTTAAATATTTATTTTATATTGTTTTTAGTATTTGTTGTTATTGCGGCAACAGAAATACATAATTTGTGAAAATTTCAACTGTCTAGCTATCGCGACTCTTGAGATACAGCCTGGTGACAGAGCGACGGACAGACGGACAGACGGACAGACGGACAGACTGACAGACAGCGAAGTCTTAGTAATAGGGTCCCGTTTTTACCCTTTGGATACGGAACCCTGAAAAACCATATCTGCATTTTTCAAAATGGTGTAAACTACAATTTCTATAATTTGGTAAGAAACATGAAATGAAACACATTAAATTTCCCATTTGAACAAAAAAAGTAACTCATACTAAAAGTTTTCTCGGAAATCACAAATTGCCTGATTCACTGTCATTATTATTAGTCAACATAATCGTAGATAACAACAAAAACGAACTGATTAAAAACAGCCAGTCCATTTGACTAAATAATTTTTAAGCGTTTTATTTTAATAATGTTCCAAACATTGAAAATAATTTATATGTACAAAATGTACATACTTTGTGCGATCATGCGTTTTAACTTTTTGAATCCTATGTATGTTAAGAACATAAATAGGATAAAACGTGACTGCAAATCAAATCAGAAGACCATTATAAGGTGTAAATACCTAATACCGACTAGAATCTTTTCACTTTGACTAAGGTAATAATTTGATATTTTTGGTTACTGCAACTAATGTCAAAATAGTTAAATACATAGTTTAATTATTACACTGTGACGTAAATTAATGAAAGAAAATATATAAAACGCAAGTACGAAAACCCAAAAAAATGTTCATTCATCGTTTAGCTTTTTTGTTTGGAATTGGTTCTATGCAATTCTAAACATTACAAGTTGATTTGATCTGATAGCTATTATACTATACTTTCCCACGAAACGACTAGATAGGTATATTGTGTATAACTTTAGCGATTGAATTAACCATACGTCTTTTCTTCTCACTGTTTATAGGTTAATTATGCAGATAACTAAAAAAAGGACAAATCAATTAAGTACATACGGTATGCAAATACGGTTAACAGGTCGTTTTATAATAAGATAATCTTTAAACATAGTCTGTCAACAGCTGTGTTTTAATCTCGATAAGAAGCAGGGTATGAAACTCAGTCCCTAGCATCAGCATTTTTTAAATAAATATTTTCTAAATAGAATAAATTAATAATTGTATTAGTTAAAGTTAATAAAATGCAATTTCACACAATTAGGTTTTTCAATAAATGACATCGACCAGGTGTTTTTAGGAGTCCAGATACTTGGATAATAATATTATTATGTTCGTTTTCTTTGCACTGTAGCATGTTCGCGGATAAGAACTCCGGCCACTTATATTGAAAACGTAATTGCGAGGCAAAAAACAACGGCATCCGCAGCTCAGTGGTGCAAAACTATTTCATCTCACTGACTAGCTAAGAAATATACGTAAAATAGAAAGGGGCAGAGTGTCCGCTTGGTGACTCACGCCTAGATTAATTCAAAACAATGATCACAAATTACAGTACATACTTTTATCAACCAAAAGAAAAAAGAGGAAGTTTTAAATTGGTCACATGCTAATTAATAAATTATGTGTTTGCAAGTTTTTTTACAATATCTACCTATAATGATGCGTTTTTTACTTGACATACTAAGGTGTGTAATTGACTAGTGCTACTTTTTTATTTTACGTAAGTTTGAAAACTAAGACTTACAATCACTAATGCTATCGCTATGCACTAACTCAAAACCGATTATTTATTACATTACTTAGTTTATTGTCTTAAAATGTAATGTTAGACTAATAGCTAATTTATTAATGTGAATAGGAAATAAACCAACAAAAAATATCAGTCACATTTACTAAACTTATTTAAACAGTAATCTTCATCCTTTTGTTGGATTTTGCTTAAATAATGACGATTTGACGATTGATGCTACGCTGTGCTGTTAGAATCAGATGCACTCTTGTGTAAATGCTTTGCTTACAAGCATAAGTGGTATGAATGAATTCTTTAAATGATATACTCATTACAATTGTAGGCGTTGGACTTACTGATGTTGTTAACACTGTGTACTGACCTACGATAGAACTATCTACCTTTGTAATTACATCACTAACTAAAGCTTTAACTATAGTCACGTTGAAGGCAATGTTGTTTTTATCTTCTTTGTTTTTCATTAAACCAAGAAAGGTGAACTGTTATGTTTTTATTAAAAACAGCAGCAAAATAGCATCGCGATCTTTTAGGGTTTGTGAAAATATTGGCATAAAAATCACAGATTATAGTTAACAAAAAAACTAAATATACAATCAGCAACCAAAAAAAGTTTTCACCTATGTAATGAATAAACGCTTAATTAACATTTTGGTTCTCTTTTAACTTATTAGCGTTCAAATTTATCTCATGTAGGTTTGGTAGGTAAGGTATTAAACCTTACCTACCTACTACTTTAAATATAACGACATAATAATATTATGATCAGCTACATTAAATCAATTTATTTCAAAATATCATTTTTGTAGCGTACTGTGTTTCTTGTTACTATATATTTTTAATTATTGGATTATTTGACATCTTTGACCTCTATTCAATCAGTTTCAATATCGATCGTTATCCATACTAATATTATAATTCAAAAGTAGCACTCTCTGTTCCATCTGTCTATCTGTTTGTAACAATGGCACGTTTAAACCGCGGAGTCAATTTAACATACGAGTGCGGAGTCAATATAATTTTACATTTAATATAGGTAGATATACTATGACTATGAGGGCACAAGCCATAACGTATAGCACTTTGTCGCCAAAACCATTCCTTGGATAAAGTTTGTAAATAAGAATATTTCAAACTGTTTTTGAAGCAATTAAATTGCAAGTTTAAAATTTGTATTTCGACTGCTTGAAGGATTCTAGGACGTAGGACTTTGATGTGGGATTCTAGGATGTCTTTAATACCTACTGTTTTTTAAGCAATACATTCAACAATACAAAATACTAAATACTTTATTTGCAACCATAATACAGAAACAGAGGATGTGACATTTAAATACATGAGCATTATAGACCCTGTCAGGCACGCAAAAGGGTAATAAAAGACAGGAGACGCCTTCATATAAAAGATAGCTAATACAAATATACACAAAATTAAATAAACGAACATAAGTAGGGTAAATTATAATGTTAGAAGTTTTGAAGTGTTGTGAGTTATTCCAGACACAATTGAAATCAATTGTTATCGCGGCACCCGAGTGCCTCCTGGGGGTTGAGGGATTAATTGCTTGTTTTGTCAGTTACCTACATAATCATGTTATTAACAATGTAAGTAGCTCAATAGTCAGAGCAATCGCCTAGTAAGCAAAAGGTCGTCAGTTCGAGTCCCGCCTCGGCAGTCGAAAAATTTATTCAAGAAATTGGGTTTTTTATAGATACCTAGATTTATTTTTTTATGCAATTAGCGAATTTTATGTGATTACTTTGGTACACGATAATCAAGAAATCAATGTAATCGAATTCTGCCTCAAAGTAGCCGATGGAGCTATAGTTAATGACATAAAAGGTAACAATACGACTCCGTTTGCTATGAATCAATAGTCCCTGTCATACACATCGTTGTTTTCCAAACTGGATGCCCGTCGCATTGCGTGCATTCACCGGTCGAGAAATCAAAACAAATGCCAACTTTGTGTCACATAACTAGGCAAGCTGTTTATTTTTATAATCGACCGTAAAAAGAGAAGGTTCAATATTCAATACTCGATAATTTATTGCATTCCATAGTTACACTGTTATGGTATCTCTATGGATATGGCTCTCCATTAGTCACGCATTTTCTCATGTAAAAGTAATTTGTGCTCCATAACTTTCACCCTAGATGTTAAAAAAAACATAATTATTAATAATACTAATTAGGTAGGTAAGATAAGCATTTTGTAAAATCAATTCTTTAGTGATTTAACCATTTGACGCTCGGATATTCCAGACACAATTAAAATCAATTGTTATCGCGACAACCGGTTGTCGTTTGGGGTTCGAAGGGAAAATGTTTCAATTTGAAATAAAATTACAAAACTTGATTTCTTTTTGATTTTTAAAAACAATATTTTCTTTCAGTATATATTAATACAAATAAAATAAAATAAATACGAGTTATTATACACTGAAAAAAAGAATAAATATAAAAGTTATCTAACAGCAAATAACTCAATATAGCTAAGGAAATGAAACATTGGTTAAATGATAGTGAAACTTGGCACGCGATTGATTGAACGCTGCGTTATGGTTCTGTAGTTCGTTTTATTGTGACTACAAGTTTCTAATAACAAGGTATGTATTACAGTCATAAGTAACTTATAACCGGTCAAAACTGATAATCATAATCATCTAAATTATCGGTTTACCTGGTATGATCAGTAAAATCAGTTTTATTTCTGCTAATAGGACACAGGAAGCGCTTTTACACGTCCTATAAGCGGTGCCTACCACAGATCATCCGGTGCGTGGTCACCATTCTAAAACCTTTCCGTTCTAACAGCCATCGATTCTTCTAACTATGTGTCTCACCCACTGCCAGCCCAGGCCAGCTCCGCAATTCTTTAAAGGATGTCGGTTTTCGTAGTTCTTCTACGGATTTCCTCATTTATGATTCTATCACGCAGGGAAATATCGAGCATTACTCTCCACATTACCCGCCGTGCGATCTTGGGCCTTAACATGAGATCCATATCATTAACAATGCTATTAAATTTAGGATAAGTTTGGGTCCAGCAAAATCTCTCGCTCAGCTTGCCTGATGTTGTAGTCACTAGTAAAAATACGTTTCCTTATATAAAAATGGCTAAACAAAACTGCCTTAGGTGGGACTTGAATCCACAATCTTTCGCTTACCGCTTTTACATATGAATATTATGGCATCAAGCTGTGGAGACACCTAGAGCCATTGAACTCTATTGCGCTTCACCGCAACAAACATTTCATATTTTTGTCTTTTTAAAACAAGCCAATATCCTAAAGTGAGTCAGAGCTTTAAGTACCTACCATACTTTAGGGCCAACATAAAAAAAATATGGTCTACTTCACTTTTTCAAACCTTGTTATAATATCAAACTGAAAAACTTATTTGATGAATTTCAAAATTTAAAATTACTACATGCTTATGAATGAACTGATGACTCACTAGAAAGCATAATTTGCATTGAAATTAATAATTATTTAAATGAGTCTTTTGTTATGTCCGTGCATTTTAATGTTAGACGTCATTACTTAATTCCCAGTGGCTCTATAGTGCACAATGTACCTTTTTTTGTTTACGGCTATATAATATTGTATTCGTTATTCTGGCCAACTGATGGCTACTGCTGGACATAGGCCTCCCATAAGGATCTACACGTCTATGGCCCCCGGGCCACTTGTATCCATTAACAAAACCGTTTTTTTTGTTTAACTAACGTTTAACCAAGTTGCGCATTTAATGAAATTATTTCAAGTTTTTACAAGTTTATCAAGTTTTTTCTTCTTTGAAGAATCATATCATTACCGAAATAAAAACTGTCCATTATCGTTTCCCCAGACTGCAACTACTTATGTGCTTTTACTGATTTTAATGAGAATCAACTTAGCGGTTAAAGCGAAAATTTGTAAATATATTATATGGGTGGTCTAAAAGTACCTGTGTTACTTGGCAAATTTCCCCTACATAATATTATGTGAAATTTTCATATATTTTTACTACTGATATATTTTTTCTAAAGATGTATAATTATGGTTGTTTCCTTCACAGGTATTGATGTTATGTGTACAATAATTACTACGAACAAGGTTCTTGTTACGTGTTTTCCGAAGTGATGTTGTTGATACACGATATTGCTATTATTCTGTGAAACGGAGAATTCTTAAGTATTTTACACCTATTACTTTTCCAATATTTGTTAAATTATGATTTTTATTTTTAAATGTGTAAGTGATTATTTTAATACAAGTGTTTCTTTAAATACGTGTTATTGTACTTGACTTAATTATTTAAATCACAATCATCCCGCTACGGCCAGTATCACCAAACCAAAACAATAAAATGAGGTTTCACCGCGTTTGATGCATGTTAGACGTTTGTATGAAAAATATAGTGTACGTACTCCCTTGACAAAAATAATAACATCTCAGAATAATAGGAACTTTGAAAATTTTCGTGTTGCATGATAAAATTTAAAAGCAAAAATATATCTTCTTCTATATCTTGACGTTTCAACTGGGTTACATCGACCGTTGTCACGGAACGCCGAAAAGACAGACTGAAATCTCAAGTAGTTACGTTTAACATATTTTTTCGCTACATACTAATTATTTTAAATGTGGTTTATCAGTTAAGTATTAGGGGTTAAAGTATGAAATTGCCGTTTTGTATGGACAAAATCGAGAAAAGTCATTTTCCATACTAACAATTTTTAAGTTTTTTTAAAATCGCCTGAATCGTTTTCAATGCAATTAAAGGTGAAAGTTTGATGGTTATAAAGCTACGCATTATAGTATTTAAATTTCTGAAAATCAAAGTATATAATACAAATATACTTAGTTGAAGCAAGAAGGTCAGCTGACACATTGTAAGGGTTCTTTTCAACGACTTCCTTTGAAGTAATAGGCACTAGTATTGCATTTTTTTATTAGTCAAAAGTTACTTTATTTAGTTTTTGATACAATACAAAAAGAATTACGCAATAATATGATTATACTTAAGAGCTATAAACAAAATAAAAAGTGGGAAAATAATCGGCAATTTCATACTTTAACCCCTATTATTAAATTTTTACAGTTACTTTTGGACGTACCTACCTATTTAATGACAAATAAATTACTGAGAAGATTCATAATTTAGAAACAGCTTTACTTTAATATGCCTAGGCCAAGGTTACTAAACAAAAATGCAGTCACTTATTTAGCAATCCAATTGTGTGCAATTATTTTGGTAATGTTAGTGCCAATTAGTATTTATTTAATCACTATCCTTATTTTTTATGTCACATAAAGTTAAAAATGTTTCAAATGAGTGATGTAAGTAATAAGCAGAATTATTTGTGGAAAATTTACCTTCGTATTTTTCTAGTCTGACTTATGAAACAGAACATAATAACGCCAACCATGGAACATCAGTCGTAAACGCCACCCAAGAATTCCACGGAAAAGTCGGACTCCTGGTCCAGAATGATAAGAATCGAATTTTCGTCAGTCTGTTGTGAATAAAAGAACTGATATTTTTGCCCGTTTCGGGCGTCAGTCGTTTCATCAGTCAGGCATCATGATTCAGCATTGCCAAAATCTATGAAGCCGGACGGGTAAATGGCCTACATTCCATCAGTCTCAGTCTGTTTTGAAAGAACTGATATTTTTTAATTATTGAACTGAAAATATTGTCAATTTCTCGCATCAGTCAATGCCAAATTTTACGGGAGCCAGACGGGAAACTGGCCTACGTTCCATCAATCTATCATTATTTGGGAATGACCGTTTAAACTTTCAAACATCTACTTATTTTTAAATTGTTTGTTTTTTGTAAATTCTAACATTTATCAAGAAAAAATTGGCTAAAGATCTTTCCATTCCCATTAATTATCTATCGTTTATCTTCACACTCAAAATTCTTTACTAATATTTAAAAGTTTGTATAAATGAAAAAGTGTGTATGTTACTTCTTCATACTTAAGCTACTGAACCGGTATGAATGAAATATGAGTAGCTTAACCTAAAATTAAACTACGTAGAATAGTTTTGTCCTTAAAATCGTCCTTTAAAGCTACTTAAACTGAAGCGAAGGATGTATTACGCGTATTACTTTAAATTTAATTTTAGAGAGAGAATAACAGATAGCATTTGCTTAAACAGAAAGTAATCTTTACGGAGAGAAAAAAAAAACGGTATTTAAATTGTTGAAGCCTTGTTTTAAGTTTTTGAAATGTTACCTGAAGACCTTGTTCCAAATATTAGGGGTTAAAGTATGAAATTTCCGTTTTGCATGGACGAAATCGAGAAAAGTCATTTTTCCATACTAACAACTTTTTAGTTTTTTTAAAAACGCCTGAACCGTTTTCGAAGCAATTAAATGTGAACGTTAGATGGTTATAAAGCTACGCATTATAGTATTTAAATTTCTGAAAATCAAAGTATATAATACAATTATACTTAATTGAAGCAAGAAGGTCAGCTGACACATTGTAAGGGGTCTTTTCAACGACTTCCTTTGAAGTAATAGGCACTAGTATTGCATTTTTTTTAGTCAAAAGTTACTTTTTTTAGTTTTTGATACAATACAAAAAGAATTACGCAATAATATGACTATACTTAAGAGCTATAAACAAAATAAAAAGTGGGAAAATAATCGGCAATTTCATACTTTAACCCCTATTATATAAAAAAATTCAGTGTACCTACCACCCAAAATATGTTTAAACTAAGAGAAAAGCGTCCATGTGTGTGATATAATGGATCCCTACGGAGCGCTATTTCATTTATAAATTCATCGTTTAAATTATTTAAACCGAGTTAAAGGTATCAGAACTGCTCTTACAAACATGATATCCGCCAAATTCTTCCGAAAGCTATTATTTTCTTTTAGAGAAATTTCCAGAAAACCGTCCGAGAGCCGGGACTGTTCAACATAAATAACAGACAACTTTGCGTTTTCCGGACTCGGAATAGCATAACTAAGAAGTTGTAGGATAAATGTTGCCACTTAATTATTTGCACTGCAAAAACTTCGGATTCGTAGAATTGGCTTTTCATATTTCGTGAATTTAGTACCAGCATTGTTTTGGGATAAAATTACGGGTTTTCTTCATTTTGAAATCATGATTCAATAAAATAAAAACAATATCAGTATTAAAACTGAAAAATTATGTCTCAGGCGAAACTCGAACCCGCCACTCCTCGCATGCCGGGCGCGGCGCTTTAACCATTTGAATGGTATAGACATATTTTAACAAGTTTAAATACTGATATTATAATTGCAATTTAATTGCTGAAAATATCATATTATTATAAAGTATAAAAACAATATTTTGAAATTTTATAATAAGTTTACATACAACTATCTCTTAATTTTTAAATTTTTAAATTGTTAAATTGGGGCTTTCAGTGGATAAAAATAGCTACATTCCACTATATCTTATTTTGTTGCTTCGTGTCTCAAAATGAGGTTAATTAGAGAATTAAATAAACACTTACCGCGGTTTTTAATAAGCTGTTATTCATAACTACATTTAGTCACGATATTACTTTTTTTTACGGGAGGGTCGCTATGCATCGTTGTATCTCCTATTTATCAAACGTCATATAGCTGCATGTTTCTCGATAAAACAATTTATACAAAACATTATTCATTACATTCATTTACCATTTAATAGTTCTAGACAAGCACTTAAAAAAACTATTAGTAGGTAATACCCACCTAGAACTGTGAACGATCATTGGAATATGCCAATGTGCTAAATTCCAAAGTCATTCAACCGTTTATAATCATTGAGCAAAAATGTTAAAATCATGATATTACAAAGAGTATAAAACTTGGATGTAAGGTACACAGTCCTTAACTAGGAAAACCGGTAGGCAAGATTTAAAAATAAAAAATATTACTCCATTTGCACAAGAAGATTTTTCCTTATCTAGACGTCATCATTATTGGAATGACAAGCATAACATATTGTTACATTGTCTTTGCGTTTCCAAGGTTTTTGAACATCAAGAATTACTTGTCTTCCTGATAGAAATGAAATTGAAATTAGTCTATACTTATCTAATTTATCCAATGAAATCGTCAATAAATTTTGCAACGAACACGAATTTTAAACGAACAATTACGTTAATTGATTTTCTAATCGAAGAGCTAATTGCTTACGTAATAAAAGTAGTTGATGTAGCTGTTGTATATTTTAATATCAAGGTTAAGGTTTTCGATTGAACACTATCAATTCAGGTGGTATTTTCTTCGCTGGAAGCATCTTTACACAAAACTCTATTACATCATAATATGGGTGTAACAGTTAAATTTTAAAAAGTAATTAGTAGGGATGTCGTGAAATAAAACAGCACTACCTCATCCCTTTATGGATTTGATAGATAATACCGTCGGAAATAAACTTATTTCAGAGAATGCGCTAGTGGTTAGGCTTGGACTGGTCTTTACTTGTTGATCTATCTCAAACCACTGGTAGCGTTAGGTTAAGTTAACTAAGTATAGTGTTAATTACGTTAGTTTTAGCGGATAAAAATATGGATGTAAAAAAGAGGTATGTTTTTTTCAATTTTCAGTTGATTTGTTTCAGTGTAGTGATTTTCACTACATTGATTGATTATTATACACACAATTTAATCCAACCACACAGCGTATGAAGCTTAGTTGCAAAATATAATTACGACTGGGGCGCTGTTATGTACGTGTTTACTGTAGTAATAATAATTATAATATTTCAAGATATTTTAGGACAATTATACTTATGTAACGATCATGCATTCTCATATGTTAGTTTCATAAGATATGCATAGATGGTGCTGTACCTTGCCTCGCGCTAGGTTTTCGTTTTAGCTATAATGTATAAGATGTCCACTTTAAGTTTACATAAAATGTTGATTGGTGGCGTTATATGTCTGTTACAACGCAATGCTAGACGTAAGTATTTTTATACTATTTTAAGGACTCCTGACACATTATTATTTTGTACGATCCGATCACCGCGTATGTCACAACAGCCAACACCGCCTTAAGCACTTCGATTACTGCACAACACAGTAGTTCTCCACACCGCACCCGTCGGAGGCGGGTGCGTGGTCCCGCCTTTCATTTCGGCCGACACAATCATGTGCCTGGCCGCTTCTCACCTGCCCCCCCCTCGGACGGCGACCCAAGCCGAGGTCCGAGCCTACAGAGGCGCCCTTGAGGTTACTGTCCGAGCCCGACCGTGATCCGGCATGCCACGGCATCTCCGGTTCCGGCGGCGCCACCACTGGTGGGTTCGCCATTTGGTAGGGTGCCCTTAGCAGCCCACACTGGCCCGATCACGCCCGCTAGTATAGGCCCCGGTGCGAGCCTAGGCTGAGCGCCTTCAACGCTCGCCACAATCTGCCCGGTTTAACTGATTAAAGTCTTCCATATAAGGTTTCAGTAATAGGTCCGTCAAAAAAAAATATATATATTTTGTTATTGAAGAATTCTATAGGTGTTTCAACTGCTCATAGTTGGCTTTTAATCTATTGGACCTTCTTAACGTCTTCTTAGGCATTGAGATACTCCTATTCAAAGAAAACCTATATTTTTTACAAATCTTTGGTACTTACGTACTATATTGTACATTTACTGTATTTTACATTAAGTTAATAATCCACCTGTATCCGTATATCCTTGACAGTGACGTCGACGTCGTCATCGTGCGTGACCGACCATACTTCGAGGACCACATCTATTACCTACACTTATAATTTTTTTTTTTTTTAATTTTTTACAGAAACAGTGTTTACTCCAATGAAATAACTGTAAGTTAAATGATTTTAGTTTTTATTTAAATCCACACTTAAAATAGACCTACTGAGTTTACATTTTGTTCAAAATATTTTGCTTGTATTATTAACTAAAAAGTAACTTTCCTTCACAAAGATTCAAGCTTTGATTAAAGTCTATGATATCATATTGTCTGCGTTTAACCCATGTTATGTCTATGGTTTAACCATGCTTACATCTTTTATACGGTGTACAATGCAAGACATATTTATTATGTACTGTTCTGACAAATTACGTTAGTGCAAAACTATGTTTTCCTGCGTCGGAAGGTCGCTAAAGGCAAAAAACCGTTTCCTTGTTTAGCCTTTAGCCATCATTTCTGTCATGTACCTAGTAGTTAGCTGGCGGACAGCCATTGTATATACTTTATTTGATATTTTAGCAACTTAATCCCTCAACCCCCAAGCGGCACGCGCCTGCCGCGATAACAATTGATTTCAATTGTGTCTGGAATAACTCACGATCGAGGGATTAATTGCAATTATAATATCAGTTTAAACTTGAAAAAATTATGTCTTAGGCGGGACTCTAACTCGCATCTCCTCGCAATCTGGGCGCGGCGCGGCGCTATACCATTAAGCCACCGAGACACTACGTCATAGGCGTCAATTTTTCAAGCATATTCTTATCGCTGTAAGCCAGCGTCGTTTCATCATATATTAGGAGCTTGCATCCTTAACACCCTAAAAGAAACATCTTTGCAGATGTTTGACAGTCAGTTAAGATGAAACAGCTATTTATATACTTTATTTAATATTTTAGCAACTTAGTTGCAATTATAATAATCAGTAAGTATATAAACTTTAAAAAAATATGTCTTAGGCAGGACTCGAACCCGTATCTCCTCGCAATCCGGGCGTGGCGCTTTACCATTAAGCCACCGAGACACTACGTCATTTTCAAGCATAATTCTTATCGCTGTAAGGCAGCGAGTATAGCGCCGCGCCCGGATTGCGAGGATATGCGGGTTCGAGTCCCGCCTGAGACATAATTTTTCAAGTTTATATACTGAGCCATTGTATACTTTAAAACTAAGCCAAGAAGGTATTTTAAATATATCCTCAAATCAAAAATAAATTTCTGTGATTTAATTTACTTCTAATACTAATCTTTACTAATGATGTAATAATAATACCTGCCCCAATAGAAATTCAAAACTAGATTTAATTAGGTATGTTCAGTTCAGTTTAGTTCAGGTAAAAGTAACTAACTCGGGTTTGTTACATAGAGCATAAAAGCGCAACAATTGCATAGAGCATATTTATTAAAAACCTACTTAAATATTATTCAATATAAACTAACTACCTATGTTTTTAAATGATATGTCTAACACGTATACTAGTAGCACATAGGAATATCTTTGCTACTATATAGGTATTATATTATCAAATTTCTTCGCAAATACTTTGTTAACGAATATTGACAAATTACGAGATTATAGACTTTCACAACGATTCTTACTAAAGAATTGATACTAATCAAAAAGCTTTATTTTGTCGTGACAAAGAAAATAAAATAAATATATACTTAAACTGGAAACTAAAATGATTTGGAAAATATTGATTGTTTGATTCATTAGTTACTCCTACAGGACAGGATATTGAGTACCTAGGTCTAAATGTTGTTGTATTAATTAACATTATTTCACTGAATTAAAAAAGTAAAGTAACAGCCTTAAATTCAAGTAACCACTGCAATGATGGGAACTGGCATAATCACCACGCTTGCCAAACGGTTTTTGTTGCCCGACGCGGGGATCGAACTTGGGACCCCGAGATCTTGGCCCGGTATTTAAACCACTAGACCAACGGGGCTCACTGACATAATTTATTGTAATTCATTAAATGCAAAACAACTGAAACTGTCGTAAATATAAGTAGTAAAGTAAGTAAAGTAAAAATAAATACGAGAAGCCTCGAATTAATTCGTCGGCACACAATATATCTGAATTACTTAGAGGTTAGATCAGTTGCCCTGTAAGCGGGAGATTTTGGGTAGGTTTCCAACATTACAAAAAAAAACCAACAATTTTCACTAGCAACAAGAATAGTTTTGCAAGTAATATAATATTATTCTATCTGAAGCAATACTTTTAGATTTAACTGCACCTAACTATAAGCAGAGGAACAACAAAGATAACAATAACCTAGGCATCACTGAGTAGCAGAAGAAACAATTTTGCCTAACAAACAAGATGGCAGATCGCATCGCAATAAGAAAACCAAATTCACGGTCGGCGGTTGTTTTTACTTTCATTTTGTATGTATCGTGTTAATTATACTCATATGAGCAAGGTATACTTTCAATGGTAAAATAAATAAAATAAAACCTTAAAAATGGCAAGATAAATATTCTGTTTAGAAGAGCAAGGATTCTCATATCAATGAAATTAGTAATAGTATCATTGTTCATCATAATTGGTCCAAGCCAGTCTAAAACAGTTTGATATAACCCAGTAAAAAGATTGCTTTTGCCATAAATGCCACGCTTGGCAGGTGTGTAAAGTAAAGTAACAGCTTATAATCATCCCACTGCAGGGAAAAGGCCTCCATCATTGAATTCAAGTTACCACAGCAATGATGGGTGTACTGGCATAATCACCACGCTTGCCAAATGCGGGTTGGTCATTGATCACAAACCCGCGCAACGTTCGAAAATTCGAATCTTTTTGTTGTCCGACCCGGGATTCGAACCTGGGACAGGTGTGTTAGTGATCGTAATATCCCATGGTGGTGCATAGAACACGCTGCTACCCTCACAGGTTGTGATATCAGTCGTTTGGTCGACTTTTAAGATCTATATATATTATCTATATCTATAAATGATTCCCTATTTTCCCTTGGTCATCGCATCACGCGTGAACGGCTGGACCGATTTCGTTAATTATTTTTTTGTTTTGTTTGTTATTGTCAAGAGAATGTTCTTATGAAAGAAAAAAATAAGAAAATTACGCGGAAAATTAGAAAATATATGAAAATAAAGAAAACTTAATGATCATAATATTTAATTATTTTTAATGTAATCTTATCGCTTTTGACAATTTAAACTTTTTTAATGTATGGCGTTTGACATAACATTGACAAAATGCGTGCTGCAAATATCGTCAAATAGGGGTTTAAAAAAATTAATTTTGCACATGGCCAGTAATGTCGCCTGTTACCGTGTTGGAATACCAACAAAGCTATTCATATACCCACCAGAAAAAAACAAAGTATGTGTATCATGAAGCATAATAATAATACACTATTGGTAACATATTTTTATTATACCATTCCTTTAAACATTTATAGTTAAAGACAGGACAACGTATGTCGGGTCCGCTAGTTATAGAATAAAAAGGGATGGTGATATTCTATAAGAATAGTTAGAATATTCTTTCTCAAAACACTTTTTCTGTGCCCAATCCGGACATGCATGGCCATCATGACTTGGATCATACGCTGTTTTGAACACACTAACGGTCGGTCCCAATAATCTATCTATCGCCTGTTTTGACATTTCGGAGATAGGAAACAGTTTCTATAACTGATTTTGCCGTCCAGAAAAACAAAGACAGAAGTTGTTTTCTATCTCCGATATGCCAAAACTGAAGATAGATAGGTTATTACCGGCCGTTAGATAACAATAACCATCAGATCTTCATGATTCTTAAGCAAAGTAAAAACTGAATATGTTTGAACATAGTCTATATACTATTAGGGGTTAAAGTATGAAATTGACGTTTTGTATGGACGAAATCGAGAAAAGTCATTTTTCCATACTAATAATTTTTTAGTTTTTTTAAAAACGCCTGAACCGTTTTCGATGCAATTAAAGGTGAAAGTTAGATGGTTATTAAGCTACGCATTATTGTATTTAAATTTCTGAAAATCAAAGTATATAATACAAATATACTTAATTGAAGCAAGAAGGTCAGCTGACACATTGTAAGGGGTCTTTTCAACGACTTCCTATGAAGTAATAGGCACTAGTATTGCATTTTTTTTTAGTCAAAAATAACTTTATTTAGTTTTTGATACAATACAAAAAGAATTACGCAATAATATGACTATACATAAGAGCTATAAACAAAATAAAAAGTGGGAAAATAATCATCAATTTCATACTTTAACCCCTATTATTAAATTAGTCGTATTTAATTGTGTATCGTTATTAACAGTGCGTTACTCACCGTGTAGTAGGTGAGTGTTAATCTTAGTATGTAAAAACCAAAAATACAGATTTACCGTAGCCATATCAATCTTAGATTTATGATGTCACATAACTTTAAACGACTTTCATCTTAACACAATCTATAAGATCAGTTTAAATTTTAAGTGTTACGTTGATCTGCTGTCTGTACATATGGTACGATCTTAAGACCCTTTTTAACGAGGTAATGTTCCGACGACTGAGCCACTTCCACTTTGATACGATCACTCAAAACTTTAAAAGATTTTCGTTCTAATAACTCGCTAACTATCCTCAAATCTAGATCGATCTACAATTTATAAACAAAGATTTTTTTATTTAGAATATCTAATGACGCAATTAATTCTTTCAACACATTATGGTACGAGCTTACGACCCTCGTTGACGACGTAAAGGTCCGTCCACTGAGCGACCTCAATGTTAACTCGAAACTCTAAAAGACTTGTTCTAATAACTCGCAAACAATCCGCAATTCTGGATCGAAATACCGTTTAGTAAATTTAATGACCCAATTATTTTTTTCAACATAATTTGTGGTACGATCTTACGACCCCCGTCAACTAGGTAATGTTCCAACCACTGAGCCACCTTCATTTTAACACGTTCACTTCAAACTTTCAACTAAAAAGATTTGTTAAAATCTCGCAAACCATCCTTGGATCTATTTCGGTTTTATTAATACCGTTTAATAATTTTAATGACACATGTTTTTTCACAATACAAACACGCACTCAAACAAACAACACTAGATATTACCCAGCCGTGGTTGGTAGATCTGCTTCGGCTTGTCGTACAACGCAGGCCGCACGGCCTTGCCGCCGCCATATAAACTACAAACCGCGAAGTAGAGGCGCGCGCCGCGAGCGCACTGCACTTAACACTGAACGCGCGAAGGCTGCCGCTAGGGATGCGCGTGATCAAACTTTATATATGTCAAAGTAAGTTTTAATTCAATCAAGTTGCGGCATCATTAGAAGTAAGTACCTAGTGAGAAATTTATAATACCTAATACCTAATACTAAATATTTGGCTTACTATTCTTGTGAAATAGTCATTTAGACTTTATTTATCAACAATTCTATTATTTGAAAATAATTTTAATCGATGAAGGGAATAAAAATTTAGGACTATTTGTTCCTAAAATGACTAAAAACTTAAAATGACAAGATTTAATTCATAAAATGATAATGTAAATATTGTATGTATTGTACATATGGTTTTTGTCCAGAACCAATTTTTCAAATAGTTTTATATCATTATTTCTTATTTGTAGGCCATTTTTATTTAATTTAAAAAAAAAGACTAATAGAATAAAAAGCTATATCGTTTAGCAAATAAATCAAATAACTACTAATATTCGTATAATATCTATAGATCATTTGAATTCTTTACTTGATAATATAATATTTACTACTATGAAGTAAATAAAGAACTAAGTGAGACATTATTGTAAGCGGGGAAGCCTTAGAAATAACAACAGTAACCTTAAGTGACGTAATTGCATTAAATATGATATCCATTCATGTTTACTCATACATTGTAAATGGGAAAACTACGATAAAATACTTATACAACATACGACTTATTAGGCAATGATTAATTCATTACTGCTTTTGTATCAAAATCATAATAATGTTTAAAATATGAACAACATGACTTAATAAATCCATTGTTTTAGGAAATCTAACTGATGTCGCTCTAAAATTTTTTTTTACTGATCCAAAGCTAAAAATATTCAATAAAAATCAATATAATGCATGATGTCAGTTAATAATTGTTTCACACTCTGAGTTTCCTCTCAATTTGAAGTACGTTCAACGTTTTGATTCATATTTTGGGTATTAAAATGTTATGTTTACAAAAATAAAATATTTCGTGTATATTAAATCTTAAATATTTTCCCAAACAATATTTATAGGTAACGGAAGTAAACTGTTTCAACATGTCCCATCACTATTGCGCCGGAGTGTTCCACGCAAGACCGCGTGCGGCACAACTCAGTTATGGAAATGAACAGTGGAGTAAAAATAAAAACACTTCGTAATTATTACGATATGGTCAATGAACATCTATCTGAAGGGTCTTATATTTTTAAAATTAGTGGGTGCAACGATTTTTAGAAATCTCGTCTAATCCACTTCCGGAATCAGGTTTTACGTTACGGATATATTGTATGCAAACGTGGGTTATACAATGTTTAATTGGTATTCTAGGTAATGTAACGTACACTTTCTAGTGAATTAAACGTTTAATATGTATCTACTAGAAAGGTTTGAATAAAATAAAAATTTGAGAAACGCTAAGCTATTTGGATCTCAAAATATTACATTGCAACTCAACTCTACTAATTTTTTTAAAAGCCATATTTAAAACCAAGTTGTTAATAAAGGTTTTACGTTAAATTTAATATTAAAATATGGTCATAACCACGAATAATTTATTTATGGTCGCATTTACCTAATATACTTTTTCATTTGTAAGAATGACAAGATCCTTCAGAAAAACAATGTCAGCAGCTTTACAGGACATTGTTTAAACTAAAGCTATATTTTTCATAATTATAACATACGAGTAATTACTCGTAATATCGAAATAATGAACAACATTTTCAGTGCGCAGATAATCAGTGGGTGGATTTCCCACAGAATACCGACAATCTGGTGAAGATCACGTGAATCCGCTAGATGCGGGTGGCGCTGGATGACCCAATCGTCGTGGAGATACTTAGGGAGGCCTATGTAGCAGGAGTCGTTCGACTGAGATAATAATGATGAAACTAAAGTCCCACCAGTGCTATATGCTACAGTATTATAAACCCTCTGCTGATTTAGCTTGCTTATTATACAAGTTGCAAATGTAGTTTTTAGTACAAATATTTACCAACCAATGCTGATAATATGTGCTACATACAGAAGTGTAACTCCAGTGGGTTGGGAAAGAGGCAGTCTCTTTAAATTGCTTATTTCAAGAGCTGTTACAGTAGAGTTACATATCAGTAAGTGTAATAACTCTAGCCCTTTAGTTATTATAAAAAGTACAAACATTTAATAAGCATTGCTGCTATATACTCAGATGCAACTCGTCTAACAAGCACTTTGAAGACGTGACAGTATATTATATATATTTGTACTATAAGGAATCTGGCGTTTTCTGGATTCAGCGGGTTTAAGTAGGTAGTGAGCTTTAAAGCCAAAATTGCTGCCACAATAGATCAAGCACTTATAGAAGTGGCAAACTGCATAGCCCAAAACACTAACACTGATAATAATTCCTTAGTCTCAATTCCCCAGTCTATTAGCACCTAAACCCATTGCCCCATATCCATTGTATCCACGTTCTGCTATAGTTCTGCACTAACCGGGGGCTACCGGAGGGGCGCGCCCGGTATGCATGGAGATGCGGGTTTGAGTCCCTCCTGACATATAATTTTTCAAGTTTAAATACTGTTATTATAATTTCAAATAAGTTGCTTAAATCATATAAAAGTAACCAGGGGTTGTTCTTGGATTCATTTATACAGGATGAAATTTTAACCACCATCCAAATTTTAATACAAGAATCTACGAGACAAAAAACAAATGACGTATTTTTTCTTTTGGTATAGCCCAGTACAAAAATGTCAAGATAAAGCACTTAAAGAATGTCCGCCAAAAATGTAAAATTTTTGATACGACCTCCTAGAAACACTTTATTTCGCGATGCGCGTCTCATTCATTCAATACGATCTATTCATATGTTGTTGATTTTCCATTCATACCTTGCCAGGCATAAGACCGTAAAAATTGAAAACTATCTTGCGATAAATATTTTCAAGTGACAACTTACTTCATAAATGGGTTCTAAATACTATGCTGAACGCCTATAAAACATTTGGAAGGTGATGAAAAAGTCACCTGTATAGTGCGTACAGGAACAAATTGTCGGTTGGTGTCACATCATTTAGATAGATAAAAGTAGATAAAAGTAGTCTAACGGACCACTGCGTGTTGACTTCGGCCCCTCGTTTGCCTTCCAAAGGTCTGGAACTCCGGATCTCTGTAGATCCGAGTTTGGAAAAGACCAACAAAATAATAACACAGGTGCAATAAACATGTTACTATCGACGCTGTCATTTCAACCTGTATAAGAGCTGAATACATTAAACCAGCAAAATGCTTAATCAACTTCATGTCCGCAAACAGGTTGATAGTAACCTAGTGGTTAATAAAACAATTTGACTCAATTATTGTGTATGCTATGGCTTACCTAGTTGATTACCTAAGCTAATGCCCGTATTTTATGATAATCTCGTGAACAGCGATGACACGACTTAGGTAGATACTCGATAAGGTGGTAAATGGTTTTTATTAAAGGTTTAGATCGTTGTATGACATTGAACATCGTGTATTATGAAACATGTAGAAGTATATTTAAATTATGGTATTTGTGCTCTAAGTGGTTTAATTTAATAGAATCTTATCAACTTTACTATCTTGTATTATGAGTCATAATTAATAAGCTATCTCTATAATATAAAAGAAAGTCGTGTTAGTTACATTACTTATTAGTCGAGAACGGCTGGAACGATTTTTCTAATTTTGGTTTTATTGGATTAGTCTTCGTCGGGAATAGGATAATACCTAAGTGTTACAAACATTGAAAAGTTAACGTCTCAATGAAATGTATTTCTTTATAATTTATCCAGTCACGCCATATTTGATGACAGTGACATTCGAGACGTCAAAATCAAATACTATTCAGAGGCGATACGACGTTTGCGGGGTCCGCTAGTTAAATAAATAAAATAAATGTGGCCAACATCACATACATTGTTCTGATCCCAATTTGAATAACTATTTAAAGCATTCGTATTTTGGAAACCAGAAACAACGAAGGTACCGCGAACACCCAGACCCGAGAAAATGTAGGAAATCACTTTTTTTCTACATTGACCCGTCCGGGAATCAAACCCGGACCTCGAAACAGGCGGACCTTGAAAACCGGTGTGCACGCCACTCCGCCACGGAGGTCGTCATTAATTAATTATTTTTTTGTAAAAACAGCTACTTATCATAATATTTATGATGGTGTTTTAGGTACACTGTAAACCAAATTGTGTTCAGCAATCTATTAATACCCTATTGGTTTAGTGGTTTAAGTACCGAGCCAAGATCTCGGGGTTCTGGGTTCGATCACCGGGACGCGCAACAAAAATATCATAGCTATGAGTAGTGTATTATTGGGCACTCTGTCCCACCAGTCGTTCGCTTCGCTCTCGACCGTTCGCTGCCGCTCACTCTGGTAGGACAGATTAGCCCAATAATACAATGAAACCCGTTTTGTTCGTTCTAATTCACATTTTTCATTCGCTTCCTTCGTTCGCTCAATCAAAGAGCAATAATAATTAAAAAACGAATCAACATCCAAAACAAGTTAAAAGATTTAGCTGTACGCTCCCTATATAATGTTTACACATCGTGGCATCAATCACGCATAAATAAAATTACTCTATAATAGAGTAGTCAGTTTGTTAACACTTACGCACTACAGTGGACGAGTTTGCAACCAAGCTATGAAATTTCTTAAACAGCTAAGCTATGAAAATTATTAAAGTTGGACTGTATTTGTCCTGTATCAACGAGTAACGTTAAGCGACATGGGAAGTTATTACCAAATACAATTCGTAGCATTGTTTGCGGTCCCTCTAACTGTGGAAAGACCAACCTAGTAATTAGTTTGTTGTTACACCAAGACGGA
The DNA here is from genome assembly GCA_949315895.1 of Anania crocealis. NCBI lineage: Eukaryota > Metazoa > Arthropoda > Insecta > Lepidoptera > Crambidae > Anania > Anania crocealis. Next base: position 10,785,226 of record OX438856.1, read on the forward strand.
CTACGTTTCCATAATTTATATGTGTATTCCAAATCTCTGTATCAACCAAAATACTTGTTTTTAGAAAAAGTATTAGAGAAGGTTGCTGACATATCTTATAACAAGTATAATCATAATAGTGAAATCTTAAGTCCACACGAAGCTTTACCTGAATCAATTATAGTATTTGACGATGTTGCATGTGAAAATCAGAATAACATCCGAGACTATTTTGCGATGGGTCGTCATAAAAACATTGACTGTTTTTATATTAATCAAACATATACTAAAATACCGAAACAATTAGTAAGAGATAATGCTAACCTTATTATATTGTTTAAACAAGACGATATTAATTTAAAACATGTTTACGATGAACATGTTGGGTCTGATATGACGTGGTCTCAGTTTCGTGAAATGTGTTCAACTGTGTGGAGTAAGCCGTATAATTATGTCGTCATTGATAAGGATTGTGATCGAAACAAAGGCTGTTACAGAATGAAATTCGACACATTCATAGTAGTTGATTAAAGGTTTCCATTATAAAGCTGCTAAATACATTACCATGAATCAGTTTTATTTTAGATGTCAAACAGAGAGGAATCTTTAACAATGGATCGGAATCTGAAGGAACAAATAGTAAAATCTGCATCGGCTGTAAAAAGAAAAATAGAACTGATAAAAGAGTTAAAAAATACCAATGATCTTGCTCTTGAAACATTGTTCAAACCAATTATGAACCCGCTGAAAGAGCTGTCGAGTAAAACTGAAGGGAAACGTCAAATAGACGATGAAATTGAGCAGGAAAAAAATGTGAAAAGAACTAAGCACACAGAAAGCGAATCATCAAATACTTCAAATGAAGATTTTGATTATTTAAAAAAGATCCACGATAGTGAAACCTCTGATAATGATGCTTGTAAAACACCTAATAAAACTCTTACTACGTCTCCCTTTGAGGATAATGAAGTCAATGATAACTCGTTTAAATCTCTTCAGTCATCGCCAAGTATTGAAAGTGATTCTTTATCTTGGTCCATGTCATCTGAAGCTATGCAAGATGTACCTTATGGTGTTAGAAATGTGAAGGGAAAACTTTTGCTTGGTAATACCCGTGTTTATGATGATAATCGCATCCTGAAAATCGGAAAACGTAGCTTGAAAAAAACTCTAGGCTTAAAGGAATTATTATATAAAAAAACACCAAATTTTGATTCTATAACAGAAGTAGACTTACAAAATTATAAACTGTTACTTATGGATACCAATGCGCACAAACGTAACTTTGATCCATCCAAACCAATCAACAGTAACAAAGGGTTTAAATATATGCATGTAATAAGACCACTGTTTAAGTTCTCCAGAAGCCACACAAGTAGTATGGAAGAACTCGCACGAGGAGATGGTGTTGATATTTTAAAAGCTGTTAAAAAGGATACTGATTTGGTTTACTGGAATGATCCAAACGAGTTAGTGGAAAGATTAAAACTGCTACTTGCGTCATGGGCAGCTGGCAATAATGGGGTACAAAATGAAATTTATTCAATATTTGAAGAATTGCATGAAGCTGGTATCATAAAAGAAATGAAATATATAAAGCTACCATCAGGAAAACTAAGCAGTATCATTGAACTGCAGAATCGGATAAGACGGCAATGAATATAGATAAATTCGGTCATCACGTTCATAAGCGTTTACGATTTTCTAACATTACTGACATTTTTACCGATGCATTAGTAAGGTCAGATGTGGGTGACTTTGATTTGAAATTATCAAGATTGAAAGGACTAAAAATTCCTGAAAAAGAAGACGAGGCTGTTAATAAAGAATATGTGGATAAATGTGTTGAAGAACTAACAAATGAAATAAAAACCATTCATAGTAATGTCAAGAATTACCTTAATAACTTAGAAAGGTTAACTACTAAGAACTTCAGTGCATTGTATTACACAAAGAAAGAAATAGATCTCATGATTGCAGGAAATTCTGCTAAAAATGAGTAAACAAGATATTGTGAATGAGCTTCACAAAGCAGCGAGAAGAAATTTCTCTCGTCGACATACAATCATTAAAGGATTAGATGATTTATGGCAAGCTGATCTTATGGATTTCCAGAAATACTCATCATTGAATAAAGGATATAATTATGTTTTAGTGGTCATTGATGCCTTTTCTAAATATGTTTGGGTTAGACCATTGAAGTCAAAATCTAAAACATGTGTTACCAAAGCAATGCATAGCATATTATCTAAATCAAAACGAAAGCCTAAACATTTACAAACAGATCATGGTAAAGAGTTTTATAACAATTATTTCAACCAGTTAATGAAAAATTACAAAATAAACCATTATTCCACCTACTCTGTCAAAAAAGCATCTATAGTAGAAAGAGTTATAAGAACTATAAAATCAAACCTTTACAAAAAATTCAGCCTTAGTGGACGGTATCAATGGGTTCAAAGTAATTTAGAATCTGTTGTAAATCATTATAACAACACCGTGCATCGCATTACTAAATTCAAACCAATCGGTGTAAATCATTCAAATGAGATTTTAGTTAGGTCTAACATTATCAACCAAACTCAGCAACCAAAAATAATTCGTCAAAGATCAAATTTCAAAGTTGGCGACTTTGTGCGTATAAGTAAATATAAAGGAGATTTTTATAAGGGCTATACCCCTAATTGGTCCACAGAAATTTTTCGCATAGTAAAAATTAATGAAACCAATCCCTTAACCTACCAAATAGCAGACAAACGTAATCAAACTATTCTAGGTACTTTTTACGGGTATGAGCTATTAAAAACTATGTTTCCAGACCTCTACCTTATTGAAAAAGTTATAAAGAGAAAAGGAAACAAATTTTTCGTTAAATGGTTAGGATTAAGTGATAAAGAAAATAGTTGGATTAACAAAAGAGAAATATTGGATTAAATTTGTATATAAACAAAGCGTGAACACTTGTTATGCACACTTTATTCTTATCGATGAAGGCAGGCAGTGGCATAATAAATAAGTTAATAGATCGTTTACCTTTCGAGTTACATTTACCTGGATATCAATTTTGTGGTCCCGGTACAAAACTTCGAGAACGGATACTTAAAGGTGAACGAGGGATAAATCAATTAGACAAAGCTTGCATGCACCACGATATTGCTTATATTAATAAAGATTCAGAAACTCGTCGTAAAGCAGACTTAGAACTTTTAAACATGGCTAAAAGAAGATTGTTATCGAAAGATGCGAGCAAGGGAGAAAAACTTGCATCGTGGATAGTAAAAAATGCTATGAAAGCAAAAGTTCGAGCAGGCAGTGGCATTAAATCATTTAAGAACGGAATTAAAAAAATACAATCTCAACTAAAAAAACTGAAATCCAATGATCATACTTCAGCAATAAAGTATGCTTACGCAGCGGCAAAGAAATTATTTAATAATAAGAAAAGAATACGTTTACCACGTATTATTCCTCTACCAAAGTGTGGTGGAATTTTACCGCTCATTCCTATATTCGCGGGATTGTCAGCTTTGGGTTCGCTGGCTGGAGGAGCAGCGGGTATAGCAAAAGCTGTGAATGATTCTAAGGCCGCACAAAAGACTCTCAAAGAATCTGAAAGACATAACAGAATGATGGAAGCGGTAGCTCTTGGAAAAGGATTATACATAAAACCTCATAAAAAAGGAGCAGGTTTATATCTCAACCCGTCAAAAAACTAATTAGCAGGCTACCTAGACGTGCGCTCACTAATCTAGACATTTTAGATCATGCTAGTGATATTCCTTACTTTCGTGGTGTTTACATGAGAGATACTTTACCATTGAAACCTAGAAAGATAGAATGTGGAATTTTAAATTTGGATAGCAACATAAATCCTGGCACGCATTGGGTAGCCTTTGCCAAGCAAAACAATTACGTAGAATACTATGATAGTTTTGGTAATTTGAAACCACCATTAGAATTTGTCAAATATATGCATCCTTTACAAATAAATTACAATTATATAAGACATCAAGCTTTTGGTGCTACAAACTGTGGTCATTTGTGTCTAAAATTTTTAAGAAATTATTGGGAAAAGCATTTATATAATGAATGGTTTAAATAAATATATCAGTATAATAATGTCTTTCACTGTGTCCATAACTGGGAGTGGGGCTTCCTTGACAACAAACTATTCCCCAACTTTAGAACTTCGAGGAGACTATGAGTGTGGTCTTTTATATTTTTCAACGTTCAATTCTATTCCTAACATAGATGAACGAAACAATAAATTTTACTATGGTGAAAATGAAATCATCGAAATACCTGAAGGGTCTTATGAGCTTCAAGATATTTGTGATTATTTAAAAAGCAACATCGAGAACACTGTACTAAAACTAACTTGCAATAATAATACATTAAAAACACATATGTTTTGCTCCAAAGATGTTCATTTCAATAGAAGCGGCTCACTAGGTAAAATTTTAGGTTTTGGAATGAAAACAATAATCGCAAATATAAGTACCGATTCAGAATATCCTGTAAGCATTCTGTCAACTACTATCGTGCGGATCGAATGCGATGTAGTTAGTGGATCATTTGTTAACGGAAAATCTAGTCACATAATTTACGAATTTGTGCCGAATGTACCACCTGGCTATAGAATAATTGAAATTCCCAAAAATCTGATTTATTTTCCTGTCAATCAAAATTCTATTAACGCTATTAATATAAGACTGTTGGACGCTGATAATAAAGAGATAAATTTACGTGGAGAAGAAGTGCAACTATATTTACACTTCAAGAGAAAATGATAAATTTCAATAAAAACCCACCCACGTCAGGTACACAAATCATTACAAAAGGGACATCTCACAAGGGCGCACCACTTCAAAAGAGAAAGAAGCTTACCAAAACTAACAAGGAATTCCTGAAGCTAATTGGTTTAATATAATGAATATCTTAAATATATCTCAACAAACATCATACGACAACAGTATTGAAAGTTTTGAGTATCACTCGTACAAACCATACGTGACAAGTTTCAACAAGAATGACGAAATAAGAATTCCTATTAATCAACAAGACCTGTACGTGCTACCCTCACTCAGCAGTTTATATATCGAGGGAGAAGTGAACATATTCAATAGCACTACTAAAGAAAAAGTATCAAATGTACATTTCATAAATAATCCTGCATTATTCTTATTTCAAGATATTCGATACGAATTGAATGGAATAGAAATAGATAAAATTAAAAATGCAGGTGTGACTACCACAATAAAGTCTTATCTATCCTTAAATGAAAACGAATCAAAATATGCTCGAGTTTGGGGGTGGTCAACAAAGGGTACAAGTAATGCAGGTGGTGGATCATTTTCTGTGTCCATTCCTTTAAACAAAATATTAGGCTTTGCAGAAGATTATGAAAAAATTATAATGAATTGTAAACACGAGTTAGTGCTTTTAAGAAGCAACACGAATTTGAATGCGATTAAGTTAAACACAGGAGAGGTACTGGATAATATTATAATTAGCAAAATTATTTGGAGAGTGCCTCATGTTAAAGTGTCCGATCGTGAAAGAATAAATTTATTAAAATACTTAGAGAAAGATAGACCTATCCCATTAGCATTTCGTAGTTGGGATTTGTATGAATACCCATTACTACCTAAAACACGAAAGCATACATGGTCTATTAAAACTTCATCTCAAATCGAGAAGCCACGATTTATTGTAGTTGCTTTACAAACAAATCGAAAACATAACAGTCAATTATCAATGGCTGAATTTGATCATTGTCACGTACGTGATGTAAGAGTATTTTTGAATTCGTCATATTATCCATACGAAGGGTTAAATGTTAGTTTTGCAGATGATAAATTTACTTTATTATACGAGCAATACACGAGATTTCAACAGTCGTATCACGGACGTCGATCAGAGCCCTTAATGAATCTAAAAGAATTTAAAGACGTTGCTCCTATGTTTGTTATTGACTGTTCACGACAACACGAAACGTTGAAAGGATCTATTGACGTGAGAGTTGAAATAGAAACTGATCAAGAAATACCTGACCAGACAGCTGCTTACTGCTTGATCTTAAATGATTGTATATTTGAGTACAAGCCCTTGAGCAATATAGTGAAGAAACTATCATGAATAATCATACAATAATCGTGGATTTACAAGGGTTCAAAAACAAGGATAATGTATTCTTGGTTAAGGAAATGGCAATAGCCACTCTGGAGTACACCCATATATTTTTAATAAAACCTCCATATCCATATTCTGCACTGAGTGATGAAGAAAAAAAACATGTTCATTGGATAGAAAGGAATAGGGGTTATCGCTGGAGCGAAGGTTATATAGACTTTAGAGAATTTCATAGAATTATAAAACCTTTTTTGATAGACAAGAAAATAATCGTAAAAGGTGAAGAAAAAATTAAGTGGGTGGAAGATTTATGTGGACATAAAAATATTTTAGATGTAAGTTATACGGGTATACCAAATTTAAATATTTTAAATGAATTGTTTGCTAAAAATATGTTTAATTGTTTGTCTCATAGTAAAATATGTGCTCTAAAAAATGTATTATGTATCAAAAAGTGGTGTTCTATAAATAAACATACAATTTAATTTATTTATGAATACACAAGCTTTGTATCTACCTTTCCTATTAAAATGTGTTTTTTTTTTTGTATTACGTATTTAATATATTTTTATAATATAACTTACTCAAAAATAATTTCTGCTTTTTATTTCTCAACCTATTTCAATACTAAATTAAAATAGTTTTGGATATTTGAATAAAACTCAGGAAGTACATTAAACATGTTTTTAATTAGTTAGTTAATGTTACAAATATTAAAACTAGTTTTACATACTAAAAACTTAAAAATAGTTATTATAACTGTATCCACAAATTTTTTTCGAAATATTATTTATGAGGTTTTCGGTTTGATTCATTATTTCATCATTGTCATCTTTTACTATGTATTGCGAACTCAAGAACACACTGTCATCCTGTACACAATCACTAATTTCAGATTGCGAACTAGACAAGTCTAAAATTTCTATTTTTATTAATCGTCGACCCTTGCTTGGAACACTTTTCACTACAAATGATTGAGCTCTATTTCGCTTTCTGGTAGAAGAAGATTCAGCAGCATTATTTCGCCTCCGCTTAACTTTTGTTTGACACCGTTGTTGACCTTTGTGGTTTGCTTCTTGATGAGATTTCACTTTTAAGAATTCTTGAGTAAATCCCAACAGTGGATCTTGAGCGTATTGATAGGGGTCCGAAAATTCTTGAGGATTACAAGTAGGCGAGCAGTCTTCGTCCGAAATGGAGGCGATATTATGGAGTTCCGAAGCCTGTAGAAAGATAATAAAATTAGTTACATTAAAATACAAGTACAGCAAAGAAACGAATGATTAGTGATAAAGTGTAAGATGTAGAAAAGTAACTTACCATAGTGTTTTTTGGCAAAACGAAGTTTTTAAAGTGACTAATAAAAATATGTGAAACGAGTGCGACTTCTATCAAATCTAGCTAAGGAATGAATAGTGCCTATTTACACCAAGTAGTTAGTATTTAGCTTATTTGTATTTTTTACCTTTCGCCTTCGATTTGCATTTCATTCACACTTATTGCAACAATACGCTAAGTATTGAGTTACCTATACCTATCAGCTGGTGCATAAAATCAAGTCACAACTTGATTTTGTCTATGTCAGCTATAAAATCTGAGCATCGATGTTAGCCTATTATAATGTAGTAGGTACTGATGTTTGCTTACTCGTATTTTTATACCTTTCGCCTCTTTCACACTTATTGTGTTTAACACTTATAACAATACTCTAAGTATTTATTTTTTTATTAATATTAGGTAGACCAAGATTTGCATTAACATCATGTATATTTAGATAACAATATAAGAAATCACTCATAGGTACACACAAATAGAAGCAGAACATAAAAACCACATCAAGTCACAAGTAGACTTTTTTTCATTAGAATTTGATTTTACTGTGAATGTATATTTACCAAACTATTCACAAAATTATGAAATAAATGTTAATTCGGTTCAACAAATCTACAGCTCAACTTCCTAAAAGGGAATGATAAGGTTTAAAGAGATAAATGAAATAAAATGATTTGATAATAAGACATTTATTACAGAATACTTATATTAACTTAACATAACTTAAATAACTTTACTAATCTAATCTAATAACAAGTTGTATATTATCTAGGTAACTGTTACATATTTTTTAAAAAAGAAACACTACCCCATGCTTTGGTCTCTATGTTATTATTCGAAATCAAACGTTTATCATCATTAGCAGATAGCGCAACTTTATTAACGCTTTGCGTAAATATTTGGTGTTTAATTGATTTAAACAATATGTTTTTTTTTCGTATAACATTTTTATTCAACAGTACACTCTCATAGTCAAACATTTTCAAATCACGAATTACACATGACTTGACCCCTTTCGCCTTTTTAGTGACTTTGTCTTCTGATTTTATACAATACAATTTGGATCGCAATCCAACAAAATCTGTTATAATTTTTCCACCCATCTCATCCTTGAACAAACCAGGGATTTTTTTGTTTTGTTGTGGAATATTGAATACATTATTTATGTCATAATTGCTGCTGTCTATGTAACTTAAAAAGTATTTTTTTAAGTCTAAATAAAAATCTTTAGTATCTATAACATAAATAAGTGAATCCGTATCCGTATAACATAGTCGCACGTTTTCCTTATAAAATGGTTTAACGATGTTATAATGAAAACTATACATATGAGATTTAGATAATTCTAAAACAGTAAAACCAATGTAGATTGGTTTATCCAAAACTATTTGGTTTGGTTTTAATTGTATCGCAACTAAATTTTCTGTAAATACAGTAGAACTGTGGAAATAAGGATTAGCTATTAATTTCACTGCTTGCGTAGACTTTTTCGTCGTATTGTTCGAGTCTTCCCATTGGTTTACTAACTGAACATTTACACGTTTTTCAGTATTTTCTAATGTTTTACCAAATACGCTATTATTTAAAAGCTTAAAAAAGTCTTGTTCAAAAGCACTCTTCGCTTTTTGACGCAATTCCGTGTTCAGTTCAATATAGCGTTTTAAATATTGGCTTTGTCTAAATGTAATGACTCGGTGAATTTTACGTAAGATTAATCCATGCTCCATACATTTTTTTAAATGAACATAATGAATTATATAATTATATTTATTATATAAGTTTGGAATTAGCTTTTTTGTTTTACCACCAGGTGGGATACATTTTTCAGGGCAAAATGGTAAGTCGTTATGTTCACGATGTAAGTATTCAGGGTACAACAGATCAACTTCGAGTATAAATCCCCAGTCTGCGTCATCATCAATACTTTGTATGTCTAATAGAGCTATCTCGTTATTATCTAAAAATCGAAAGTTAGAAAATGGTAATGATTGACACATACTGTATCCATACAAGTTATTGCAATCTAAAAATGCTATATAAGAATCGGGTTTCGATTTGTTGTAATTAGACATATATTTATGGTTAGCTGTAGCCGAACGATGTACACACACACACACACCTCCTCTGATCCCATCTTGAATCATTCGTATGATAGCTAAGTCTGTGATAAGCTCGAGTTGCACTCCTGTTTTAAGTAACATTGCGTCGAACGATAAACTAGGCGCTGTTATGTAAAATGCTGGATCTAATTTATAATGCTTTTTGCATGTTTTTCGAAAACTTTGAAATATATCAGTTAACAAAAGAACGTCTGTTTTCAAGTATAAATCAGTATACTCCCCTAAATTTTTTATATTAAATTTTAACCAAACACTCTGTGCATGTTTATAATCAGAATCAGAAATACTTTCGTTAGTTATAGAGTTAAAAAAGTTTTTTTTCATTGGTAATAATGTTTCCTTATAACAATCCCAATTAGTCATATAGTCATAAGGATACACACCTTTTCGCGTTAATAAGCGAAACTGCTCGTCGTCAGGAAAATGGGATTTCAGACTAGTAAAATCATCTTCTTCCATTGTTTTAGCTAGTTTGTCTAAGCTTGTTCCCAAAAAATGGTAAGAATCTAAAAAACGTATCTCTACATACTCGTCTTTATTCACGTGTATAAATTTAGAGAAAGATATATATTTTTCTTTCGTTTTAGGTAAAATGTTAATTTTTCCAGGAGTTTCCCCCAATTCTTTTATAAAAAGGTGACAGTCGTAACCAGAAAGGTTATGGAAAAAAATTGGAATGAATTTTGGAAGTTTAAACTGAAGATTACAGTGACGATGAGCAGCACCACGATAACGTCCTGTCATATGACAATGATCTCTAACTTTGTATCCCCACAAAAAGTGTTCACAAATATGACAACGACTAGCTTTCTCAAATTCAATTGCATCCTGTTTTGTAAACACCATCGGTATATTTTGTTTAAGTTTGTCGTATATGTGAATGACATCTTTCTGCAACAAGTTTATGAATTTAGCAACGCAATCTTTACCGCGATGAGAGACAAAGCGATTATAACTCTCATCGACTGTGGAAACGATATTATACGCAAATGCAACTGGTACGTGTCGCTGTAAATAAAAAGTGTTTGATGTATTTGGTTCGCTATCACTGTGTTGCACTGGTTCCAACATTGTCTCAAAATCAGCATAAATGGCAAAAGGAACGTTTTGTTTTCTTTCAAAATTTTTGAACTGAATAACTGAACCTTTATCGGGTAAAACAGTTACAACTCCTCCGCACAGGTGATTTTCGCGTTGATCTGAGTTAGGAAAGAATAGCAAACAACTTTCACAAAGATAAATCTTTCCGTGGTGTTTAGTCACCTGAGATCTCACAAGTCGAGGTAAATCTTTAATCAAACAGTAATGGGTTGAAGTATTATTTTCAAGAAGCAGCAAATGAATGCGTTTAGCGCTCTTGGAATTGACCTCAGATTTATAAAGTGGACCGATAATACTTTTACCATTATTAATTCCATAAACATTAATGCTAAGGTTTGGATTATTTCTCTCAAAAACAGCTAAGTCCGTAAAGTTTACTGGAAATGAAATACCTTTCAAGTTTAAAACGTCTCGAAAGTGTGGGTACGAAGAAACCCGTTCCGGGTGTTTAGTAGCAGGGTATAAGGCTGCAGTCACACACCACAAAAAACAATATTCATCCTTATTTTTGATATTTAAACATGCTTTTTTACTTTGAATGAATTTAGGTAAAGATATAAAACCCGACCCACTAAGAGGTTGATATTTATTTACATTGACTTCTAGATGTGAAGTACTTAAAAAAGTCCACCCACTATCTTTTTCTTCGAAATCTTCGAGTTTTTTTAATAACTCACATTCGACATTTGCGTACAATGTATCAAAATCGTAATTAAAATAAAAATTAGAATTTTTTGTGCTAAATGATTTCATTGTTTCTACACATGGTTCACTTTTAATCACAAGGAAATTACAAAAAAATTCAAAGTTTACTTTAATACACGTATGTATTTGTAACGAACGGCTCATTAGTGATCTAATTTGTTCTTTAATGTTATTTAAAAATAACTGAGGTGAGTTTCTTGCCTCATCGCTTAAAGCTTCAACTCTATAACTCGCTATACGACCCTTGAAAGCAGACTTAATTAACTGTACGTTGTCACCAATAGGAACAGTACTATTATTTTTATGTGTGTTGCTACGCACATGTCCTGTCCATCGTTTCCTATCTACTGTAACGTTACAAAGTGAACAGTATGACATTCTAAGTAGTAGTAATATAAAATAAAAATTAAATATGTATTACTAAATCTGTAATTAAGTGCTAATATGAAAAGGAATTAGGCTATAATAGCAGTTACCTAATTAATTATTACTAATTAAAAATAACCCCAAAGTAAATTACCTATGCTCAATACAAGAATAAGATGTATTTATAAAAGGATTAAGGTTTTAAAAAACAGTTACCTAGAGATACCTTAATATTTATTCTTATAACAAAGGTATTGCCCAATTAATAGTAGGTCTTAAAACAACTAAAACTTATTTGTCTACATACAAATGTGGCTCGCTCTTAAATAACGAGTTTGCGCTTTTAACTAAATTCTGAATACCGCGCCACTGGTCGGACTCCTCGCTGGTTTGAAATTTAATTCGTACCAGCGCTTTCTTCCATAGGTTCGCTGGTTCGATGTCTATTGCGTCCGAAGATTCATATATTTTCAGGTCTACGTAATAGTTACCAGACGTTTGTGCTGTTCGACGCTCGTTCCCGTTGGCCACTCTGTTGATAAAGTAGGATGGCAAAATTTTCTTTGTTGAAGACGGTACTTCTTCCTCCTCTCTACTGCTACCGATGCCGAAGAGCTCGTAAATCTTGCTTTTCCTGTAAACATTTTTGTATATATTAGCAAGTAAGTAATAATAGTAAGTTATACCTATCTTGTTTTACAATAAAATTAGTTATTAATAGGGGTTAAAGTATGATATTGCCGATTATTTTCCTACTTTTTATTTTGTTTATAGCTCTTAAGTATAGTTATATTATTGCGTAATTCTTAATCAAAAACTAAATAAAGTAACTTTTGACTAAAAAAAATGCAATATTAGTGCCTATTACTTCAAAGGAAGTCGTTGAAAAGACCCCTTACAATGTGTCAGCTGACCTTCTTGCTTCAATTAAGTATATTTGTATTATATACTTTGATTTTCAGAATTTTAAATACTATAATGCGTAGCTTTATAACCATCGAAATTGCATCGAAAACGGTTCAGGCGTTCTTAAAAAAACTAAAAAATTGTTAGTATTTAAAAATGACTTTCCTCGATTTCGTCCATACAAAACGGCAATTTTATATTTTAACACCTAATATTTGCATTGAAAGATATAATTCTTTTAATTCAATGATTATTTATCTACTTTTACATTTAATATTAATAATTAATACTTCTTGCAAACTAATTATGATCATAAGAATTTCACAAAAAACTACTTTGTTAAATAAATTTAACTACGTATCAAAGTTTAATAATTACCTTAATGGTTCATTTGAGGTTTTACGCTTCTTGCCAGCAGAAGATGTTTTTTTAATTTTTGATCGCCCTGTTGGCTTCCTGGACGCCGACTCGCCTTCACTCTCCGAGTCCGATATGATGCGCTTGCTTTTTCTAGCGCGTGTAGGTTTTTTCGGCGCCACCTCAGATTCAAACTCTGAGTCTGATCGGTAGGTCTTGCTGGCTTTGCGCACTGAGGTTGATTTCTTCTGAATTTCACACTCGGAGTCCGACCTAAAACAGTTGCAAACATTATTATTTTATTTAAAAAACTGGGACCACACCATATGTTGCGGGAACTGTGTGCTTACTCGGTGCGAAATTGAAGAGGTTTCTAAGACAATTTTTATAAGTACTTGTAAAATAATCTAATAAAGAAAAACCATTAAATCACTGGAAAAATACACGAGAACAACGCCATGGGTGGTAACTAGTTTAAAATAAAATCACTTACTTACATTATCACTTCTTTGTTCCTGAAGAGTCCAAGAGATAGAAATTGTAGACTGGAGACCACTGTTTCGCAACTGTGAGCTAATGAAAATCGATGAAAAATTTAGGCTATATATACGCATAAATTGGTATTGTCATCAAAATGTATTAGTGTATATTAACTAATATTATGTATTCATTAGTGTGTGTAAAAGTAAAAAACGAAAACCAAGCATAAGTTGTAATGTGATATATTTAAATTATGCTCATTACAGTAAACAGGGTTAGGTAGGTACTTACTTGACATTCTTTGTTACAATATTTTTATATTTATCCAAGGTAAATAAGAAATAGCGTAAAACCCTAAAACTCAATTATTACAGCTATTTTTAGTTCTGCAATTACGATGTCTATTGTAAATGTGATTGGTGAACTAGAAGATGAAAAAGTTTATGGTTCAACTCCCAGTCGACTCAAATTAGAAACAAAAACGAATTAGAACGTATTTTAAATCGTTACATTATTTTAGCCTTAGACAAAGTACTTTCTAAAAAATATGTTTATGCGATTATACCTTTTTGCAAGTAACCTAGATAAAATAGGATTAAAGAATAATATATTTGACAAGCAAATCAACAGTATGATTACTAACTTGTTAAAATATTGAACTTTGGTCGTAATAATGTAAATTGTTAAACGCTTGCTATGCAGAAAAACAAAATTGTGTACCAGTGAAAGATATAAGTAGTTAGAAGCTACGTTTTGTAGACACAATTGTATAGAAAATAAAAATATGAAAATCTTTCACAGGTAAAATAATATTACGAAATATCGTTTAAACTTTATTATTTACTAAAATAACCAGATATATATTAGTTAGTAATTTATTATATTTACAAGAAGCAATTTGACAATAAATGGATACTTAAAACAAAACTACAAAATCATTTTTTTCCTTTGCTATGTTATAAATTCAAGTAATCTAATTTTATATTATTTTCATAAAACAAACTTAATTACATTATATTCACTGTATATAGGTGTACGTGTAGCATAGTAACAGTAAAGTGGAACACAATCCTATCGCATAATGCTGCACAAGGTAAATGCGATGACGTCGGAAAGCGCATCTAATATCAACGTTGCCGTGTTAATATAGCAACAGTGATTATTTTAACAAGAAATGGCTTGACTTATAGCGATCTCAAACCATCAACCGAATGGTTCACTGCTAGTGAACGCTACTTAGAATTCAAGGGTTCGATTCATACACAATACAAACTTATGCGTGCATGAAGGTGATTGTTTATTTTTTTTTAAAAATGGTTATCTAAGTTTGTTTATTGTTTTATAGTTTAGCTCTGATTAGTAGTACTTCTTAAAGTAGAAAAATGACGTGTAGTTTTAGTAATAATATCCAATGATATTTATTTATTATTTTTATTTAATCGTTGACTAATCTTATGAAGTTATGATACAACGAGTAAGCCCTCTAAAGCTCTAATTCTGTTTCCGTAGGGTACGCTACACAAAAGCGTGCTCTGTATATTATGTAAATTATTTTGTAAAGATCCCCATATCACTGAATGTACATTATATATTTAAAATAAATACATGAACCCAATTTTCTAATGATACGAATACTTTGCTTTACATATACATTAAAGATGTTATAACATTACATTAATATTATCCCTCATCGCTCATATTAAGCCACAGCTTTATCGATTACTTATTTTTGTAAATTAATTTATTAGTTCCTATTAGAGAACAAACTGTGAATACATACGTGTCGTCTGATTAGTTCTGTTTCTTTTAGCGATAAATTCACAAGGTCTTCCACGAAAACCTAGTGATTTCGGGATTTTGTGACTATCAAAAAAAGAAATAGTTACTTATTTGATTTATATATACTCTATGAAATTCGTCTCAGACCTTACGCGGGAACCCAGCGCTCCCGGGGTCTGACCTCGACATGATGAAACCTTACGCAAGGACTCAGCGTCTTTGGGGCTTTGTCAGAGTTTTCTACGAGAACTCAGTGTTTTCGAAACTCAAATGTTGAGGTTTATGGTTTGTTTGATATAGTGTATGTAAATTGATGTAGCTTTAAGATAAGAAAGTAGTGTTATTTTTAAAGTGCTAATGTATTCGGTTAACTCAGGTGAGTCATTCTTAATATTCACTATATAGCAAGTAGTAGAACATTTATCGTCAGGTAAAAACTGTTTTATTTAGCGATAAATTCACAAGGTCCTCTACGAAAACCCAGTGATTTTGAGATTTTGTGATTGTTAAAAATGAAATAGTTATTTGATTTATAAATACATACTCTATAAAACTCGTCTCAGACCTTACGCGGGAACCCAGCGCTCCCGGGGTCTGACCTCGACATGATGAAACCTTACGCAAGGACTCAGCGTCTTTGGGGCTTTGTCAGGAGTTTTCTACGAGAACTCAGTGTTTTCGAAACTCAAATGTTGAGGTTTATGATGAGATTAATTTAGTGTTTGTAAATTGTTTTAGTCTTACGATATTAAATGAAATTAATCTTTACTTATCTAATAAAATTAGGTATGTCAGATGAGTTATCGTAATTTACATAAGTATTTTATTACACTTTATTTCTTAGTTTGCAGTACAATAATTATCTATTGTTTAAGTCATTAATAGGTTATGTGTGTCTACCTCCGTGGTGTAGTGGATAGAGTGTCAGACATGCGACCCTCACTTAACCCAGAAGTCGCGGGTTCGAGTCCCGGGTAGAACGAATAACATATTTATTTGTTTCGAGTTATAGGACAGTGGAGACATCACCTCGTGTGTAAAAGTAAGTTGATTTATTTTATCGGATGGACATGTAAATAAGCATCGCGACGTCGAACCTGCGCTGTCTTTCTTCGTTCGTGTTGATTTGTCATTCGATCGGATTAAATAAGACCAATGTAGAGTATTATTACAATATGTGTAGCTTACAAGCATTTCACATTTAAGGTAATTTATCTCAGATTATGTACGAGATTGTCATTAAACATTTTGTATGATGTCGAAATTCTATCACACCGGCCAGGGGTCTTCAAACCTAATGTGATAGACGTAACATTCATTCACAGGTGGAACGGATTCTTTGAAGATTATGTACGAGTGATTAGGCGGAACGTGTTTCATTGTATTATTGGGCTAATCTGTCCTACCAGAGTGAGCGGCAGCGAACGGTCGGGAGCGAAGCGAACGACTGGTGGGACAGAGTGCCCAATAATACACTACTGCTATGGTAACTTGCACTCAATTATGGATGCCTTTACTCTGCAGTAGGATGATCTAAGGCCATTACTAATCTAATAAGTGATAGGTAAGTAGATTTGACGACCATTTGGATCAGCGGTAGTAAACGCTGCTCCTGAGCCATGGGTCGCGGGTTCGATCCCCGCACAGTACAAATATTTGTGTGCATGAACATGTCTGTTTGTACTAGTCTGGGTGTTTTCTATGTATTATAAGTATTTACAAAAAAAAAGGTATATAAGTAAGTTTATCGGTTGTCTAGTTACTACGTTGTAAGGACACGGCGACTACCCCGCCCGCGTGTGTACTCTGCGGAGAGCAGGGACACACCGCGAATTATCGCGGTTGCCCCCGTGCTCCGCGAGTAAACTCACGGGTGCAGGCACCTAAGGCCGCGCACTTCCCAGCCCCTTCTTTTCGCCAGTTTCAGGCTCAACCCGCAGCCTTCCCAGAGTTGCGTCCTTACGGACACAACGCGTGGTCTCGACCACTATCCTGGGCAAGGAATGCCTACACCCCGGTCCCGGCCTTAAGCCAAACTGCAGCAATCCCGACGGCCCCTAAGGCCCCAAATATGGCCCCTATGGCCCCTACTGTGGCCCCTAAGGCCCCCATTGTGGCCCCTAAGGCCACCATTACTGCCCCTCAGGCACCACCAGTAGTCCCTAAGGCCCCTCAGGCACAGCAGGCCCCGGTCACCCTCCGTGACCCGCGATCAAATGCCCCTAAGGCTTCGCCAATTGTCCCGTACGAGCAGGATGCCATGCTCATATATAATCTCAGCCAAATCAACCCGGCTGAAATTAGATATGTAGCAGCCCAAATCCGTGCGCATCAAAAAGACCCATGCGCAATGCTTTGTCTTTTAGATAAGCACGCCGACCTCCTCCAAAAAGTTAGAAACATTTCCTCACCATGAATAATACACCCTCTAGAACGAAACCCCGGTCCCTTACCATCGCATTTTTTAATGCCTTTGGTCTTCAAAAACAAAAGGTAGAGATATCACTCTTCCTTATGAAGCACCAAGTCGACATCTTTTTGGTACAAGAAACCTTATTAAAACCCTCCATCCTCCCTCGTAGTGCTATGATTGCCAACTATAACGTAGTTCGCAACGATAGGCCCACTAGAGGTGGCGGCACTCTAATTTATTACAAACGCTCCTTGCATTGCGTTCCCCTTGACCCTCCCACGCTCACAAACGTTGAAGCTTCTGTCTGTCGGCTAGCCATGACCGGCCATCAACCAGTCATAATAGCTTCCATTTATCAACCTGGCGACAAGACTCCCTTAAGGAGCGACTATGAGGCTCTTTTTGCTATGGGACCCTCCGTCATTCTCGGCGGAGATTTCAATAGCAAAAATACTCAGTGGAACTGTTTAACAACCTCCAGCAATGGTAGAGAGTTAGCAGATCTCGCTGAAGTCCTCAATTTTGACATCATCGCCCCCCTTTCTCCGACCCACTATCCTTTTAACGTAAACCACAGACCCGATATCTTGGACATGGCGGTTCTAAAGAATGTAGGCCTGCGCCTTCGTTCAATAGAAGTCCACCATGACCTAGATTCGGACCATCGCCCAGTTGTCCTCCAATTAGGTCCCTCTGACCAACAGATATCCATGAAAACAATACTGGACTGGCACAGGTTCGAGAGCAATCTTGGACCTAGTCCCGATTCAGTATTGAACTCAATCCCAGACAGGTTAGGATCGCCTCACGAGACTAACCAAGCGATCGATGCCCTCACTAGCCACATCACGACCGCTATTAGCGATTCGTCTAGGCAAGTTCCAGATATGCCTAGGCATAGATTGAACTTGCCGGATGACGTGAGAGAGCTGTTGAGGGCAAAGAGAGCTGCGACCAGAGCTTATGACTCCTATCCCACCGAATATAACCGAACCCTTCTACGCACTTTACGGACATCTGTAAAGGAACGTATTAAGGCTCTTCGGGAAAGTCAGTGGGATAGCCTACTTGAAACGATCTCACCATCTCACCAAGCCTATTGGAAGTTGGCGAGATCCTTCAAGTCAGATATAGTCACATCTATGCCTCCTCTCTCTAGACCCGACAACTCCGTCGTATTCGACGACGAAGAGAAAGCCGAATGTCTGGCCGACAGCCTAGAGGCCCAGTGCTCTCCTAGCACGCTTCCTATAGACGCTGCCCACCTTAGTATGGTGGACAGCGAAGTCGAACGTCTCTCGGCCCTCCCTCCAACCTGCCCCCTTGCACCCACCACCGCCGATGAGGTGCAAACCATCATCAAAGGTTTCCGTCCAAACAAGGCTCCCGGTCCGGACCGGATCTCCAACAGAGTCTTACGAGTCCTCCCCGCCCAACTGATTTGCCTATTGGTTGCTATCTTCAATAGTGCCATGGCAAACTGCATCTTTCCAACCGCGTGGAAAGAAGCAGACGTCATAGGTATCCCTAAGCCCGGCAAGGACCGCTCCAAGCCCGCCAACTACAGGCCCATCAGTCTCCTCAAGACTATGGGCAAATTAAACGAGCGTGTTCTCGTCTCCCGCCTAAGAGATTACATTTTCTCGAACAATCTCTTAATCAACGAACAGTTTGGCTTCAGAGCCTCCCACTCTTGTGTCGAACAGGTGCACCGCCTAACGGAGCACATTCTCGACGGCCTCAACAGATCCAAACCGATGGTAACCGGTGCACTCTTCTTCGATGTAGCGAAAGCATTTGACAAAGTCTGGCACAACGGCTTGATCTACAAGCTGTACCAACTCAAAGTGCCCGACAGTCTCATGCTCATCCTTCGAGACTTTCTGTCAAATCGTACCTTTCGCTACCGCGTAGAGGGGTCCTATTCATCTCCCCGCCCCATCAGGGCTGGAGTCCCTCAGGGCTCCGTGCTATCCCCTCTTCTCTTTTCAATTTTCATTAACGACATTCCCAGGTCACCGCAAGTAGAGCTAGCTCTATTTGCGGACGACACAGCCCTCTATCACTCTGGCTACCATGCCGGTTACTTCATTAAGGCACTACAACGTGCAGCCCAATCCCTAGGTGACTGGTTTAGGATGTGGCGAATAGAGGTAAACCCCGAGAAAAGTGCAGCAGTGTACTTTACTCGAGGTTTCTTCGCTTCAAAACATCCTAAACGATGTCTCACACCTATCACCCTATACGACCGTCCGATCCCTTGGGAGAAGACAGTCAAATACCTAGGTGTCACCTTAGACCGTAGAATGAGCTTTAAACCTCACATCAAACGCGTCCGTCAGACTGCAGCCTTTTACTTTCCAAAGCTCTACCACTATATCGGCAGGAAGAGTAAAATGTCACTTAGAAATAAGTTGACAATTTACAAAGCCTGTATTCGACCCGTGATGACTTACGCTAGTCCAGTGTTCGCTCATGCCAGCCCCTCAGAACTAGAAAGTCTCCAAATCCTCCAAAACAAATTCTTACGCTCTGCCTCGGACGCCCCGTGGTATGTGCGTAACGACAATTTGCATCGCGACCTTAACATTCCGTCGATTGCCGGCTTTATGAAAGAAGCGTCTCAACACTTCTTTGATAAAGCCGTCAATCATACGAATCCTCTCATAGTCAAAGCCGCCACCTACTTGTGCCAAAAAGATGTCGAAGCTCGTTTCCGCCGACCGAGGAACGTTCTCGAAGATCCCGACGACGAAATCACATCGTTCTTAAAACAATTCACCACTCACAACAGTACACACCCGACAAGCACTAGATCGAATCAGCGCACTCGCCGGCGAGTGCGAGGACCCTTGCATCATTTCGGCAGGTACAGACATGTACCTGGCCGCTTCTCACCAGTCCGCCCTTCGGACGACGGCCCAAGCCGAGGTCCGAGCCTACAGAGGCGCCCTTGAGGCCTAGTCTGCCCCCCTCGATCGGGCCCACTAGAACGGGGCTCGCGTAGATCGGTCTGTATGCACAGACCAGTCTGTGTTGCAGCGCCGAGCTACGCGATGCAACCACTAGTCGGGTTGACCTCTTGGCCGGGTGCCTTCAGCACCCGGCACGGTCCGATCGCGCCGCTAGTACGGGGCCCCTGCGCGGGCGAGCCCTAGGCTTCGCTACGCGAAGCCTAGGACTCGCCTCGCGCTCGAGGTACCCGCTAGCAGGCCGCTTTTGGGCTGAGTGCCTTCCGCACTCGCCTAAAACCCGCCCGGTGAAGCTGTAACGGCCCTCTGCCACAGCATAGATCCTTTCAAAAAAAAAATAAATAAATAAATAAATAAAAAAAAAAAATCTAGTTACTACCCCATGCGATGGGATAGGTACTTAATAGTAGCTTAATTTGGGACTAAATGGCTCTGTGTGGCCCAGTGTGGAATGTCTTTAAAAAAAAAAGACGTGTGGCACTCAGAGACTGCCGCGGTAAAGCTATTGCTTAGCTTTTTTTATCAACTTATGCAATTATAAAACTACAAAGTATCACCACTGTGCCGGTCGGAGTGGGGGGTGTTAGGTTATTTTCGTTACGGAATTTCAGGATTCGGTCTCCACGCTCAAGGCCCGCGATAGAAGCTATGCAATAGCTCAATTTTATAATTTTATGTATTTTCTAATTTTGACTTTTGTAATTACATTTTTCTGTTATTTTGGCAGATATGGTTACTATAGGCAACCATACTGTGAAAATCCTTATTTGCTTCTAAATTCTTTTAAATTTCGGAAATTCAAAATTGTTCGATCGTGCCTCGCCCCGAGTGTGTGGGTGTGGGTGTTAGATTATTTTCGTTACGGAATTTCTGGATTCGGTCTCCACGCTCAAGGCCCGCGATAAAAGCTATGCAATAGCTTAAAACATAGCTCATAGCTATGGTAACTTGCATTCAATGATGGATGCCTTTACCCTACAGTAGGATGATCTAAGGCCGTAAGTGATAGGTAGATTGGGTATTCGTTAGAGATTGCGTTCTTCAATTCATTTTGATGGCCTTAAAATAATGTCAAATTTAGCTTTACAAAACATGTTAAGGGAACTACTAGAGCTATGTGCTGCCTCCAATTGATGTTATTTTATTACTTCTAAACAAAATCAATTCTCAAAAAACTAGAACAGTATTACCTTAGCAAGTTACCTGTGGTATTTATTGGTATTGGTATCTTTAACTGGTTTTTTTTAATTGTAATCTCATATATACTGGTCTGATTCAATTGTATTTTACTCGCACTTATCATTTGGTAATTATATTCATAATTAGCTCACAATACATAACAGAACCTTGCCATAAACGCTTGGCAGGAGGATTGGTGATCGTTTGGCCAGTGATGGAAAGAAAGCAAAATAACACGTTACTTTCTGTATTTTTTAAGTCGCTTGTTATACTTAATACCAATTAAATGAGAGAGAATGAGGCGATATTTTGTTTTAGATCAACAGCAAATAGCATAATATCAGATGAACCCTTTAATAAATAAAAGATTTTATATTATTAAATGCTTTTTTATAAAGATATACGTAATTTCATAGCGATGTTCGATAGATAGATATACTCTTTATTGCACACCATACAAAAATAAATGTTTAACATAGAAAATACATAAAGGACTGTACAATTCATTCAGGCGATCCTATCGCTGGTAGTGATCTCTCCCAGGTAGAGGATACTTGAAAATAGATAAAGAAGACGTTTCATTTATTTAAATTCACTTCCTCATTGTGAAATTTGAACCTCAACGAAGTCTTATTATCAAGTAACTTACAAAAAAATCTTGCTAAAGGCTAAGCGTGAGTCACTAATAAAACGTTTAGTGCGACGTTGATCATCTGAGTAAACAAAGTATAGCGTCATTATTTACTACTTACAGTTACTGCTCACTGAAAACAAACATTGTTATCTTTATGTCTTATAGATAATAGTATGAATGTTTGCTTGGCACATTGACTTTATCTTCTGGTGAGGTCAAGAAACACAATGAGGAAGGTAACACAAACTGAAGACATCATGGACATCATAATGCTCTTAGTGGACAATGCATCTGTATATAAAAACAATGTCTGCCAACTTTTTACAAAGATAGTGAATTCTAATATCTTCATTATACAGTTAAAATTTAAGGGTTCCACATCTCAAAAGAAAAAAATCGGAAATCTTTTGTGTTCGTCCGTTTGTCCATCTGTCTGTCCATGCCGTTCATCCCGAGAAGGAATAAAACATTCAAACATTTGGAATCAGGTCAATAACATGTATAAAAACACAGTTAACTTTAAAAGCAAGTTACAAAAATAAAACAGGTAACGATTTATTATCGACACTAATATTATAAATAGAAAAGATTTGTTTTATGAAAGAAAGAAAGAAAGCCTGTTCAGACTTTTGACTATAATCGTTGTCGAAACGGCACATGCAAAATAATTTATAAGATTTCCATACGATATTCAAATTATTAGGGGTTAAAGTATGAAATTGCCGTTTTGTATGGACGAAATCGAGAAAAGTCATTTTTCCATACTAACAATTTTTTTGTTTTTTTAAAAACGCCTGAACCGTTTTCGAAGCAATTAAAGATGAAAGTTAGATGGTTATAAAGCTACGCATTATAGTATTTAAATTTCTGAAAATCAAAGTATATTACAAATATACTTAGTTGAAGCAAGAAGGTCAGCTGACACATTGTAAGGGGTCTTTTCAACGACTTCCTTTGAAGTAATAGGCACTAGTATTGCTTTTTTTTTTAGTCACAAGTTACTTTATTTAGTTTTTGATACAATACAAAAAGAATTACGCAATAATATGACTATACTTAAGAGCTATAAACAAAATAAAAAGTGGAAAAATAATCGGCAATTACATACTTTAACCCCTATTACTTTAATTTTTTTTTGGAAAAGGGATAAAAAATGACAAGCTTCAAAACTCTCGAGATAATCATAAATAAACATAGTAAAAATATAGTCAAAGTTTAAATAAAAATAAACTCAATTTAAAATTTAATCTGAATTAATAAATGTAGGTACAGAAAACGGCAGGTCAACCTACCCAAACTGTTAATGGTCATAAAATTGCATTTCAACCTTAAGTCCAACAAGTAGAGATCAATATCAATTGATAAAATTTGACGTTTTGTGGTAGGTTAACGTGCTTTTGTCTGTACAATATAACATGACTTGTTTTGTAGCTGAATAAAACAACATTTAAAAATATCTTCTCAACTGGTCAAAAGAGCACTGCACTTTTAAATGAACTTCTTTTACATCCTTAAATAAATAATTAATTATTATCCTTAAATATTGCAAAAGAAATATAATTACAAGAAGGTGTACTTCTATATGTTTAAAAACTTATTTTGTATAATTTTAAACCTAACATTCTCTCGTGCAATCAACTAAATGAAGTATAATAGAAATTTAAAAATATATTTCAACCAAGCTACAACTGCACTTAATACATAGTTACGCTATTGAATTCACTCAGAGTACAGTGTAATAAGTCAATATTTTCTGCTATTTATTGAGTTTGTGCAGTATGAATAACAACATTTTATACGCACGTGTAAGGTTAGAGTGCATTATTTTTAATATTTGAACCGGATTTGGTTAAGAGAAACGAACAACGACATTGGTAGTGGTGTAGGACCACCACTACTACACAAGGGTCCTGAATTTCTTGTTGGGTCAATTAGAAAAACGTCTTTTAGAATAGGTTCAGGTCTAAATAAAATAAATAAATAAATAAATATTTAAGACATGCCTCGCTGGGCCACACAGAGCCATCTAGTCCCAAATTAAGGTACTATTAAGTACCCTGTCGTATGGGGTACTAGACAACCGATATTCTTACTTATATACTTTTTTTTTTGTAAATACATACTTATAATACGTAGAAAACACCCACACACAAAAATAAATCATGCTTCTGTAGAGAAAGTTTACTTGGTGGTAAATATTTTCAATTTCAACATCCTGAATCGAGCAAACATTGCTTCCTAAAATATTAATCATCAAGAATGTTATAAAACTACAAAGAATTAGGTGATCTGAACTCAAAGAGCAAACTTTTGGAATACTGTATGTAACCTGTCCACGAAAAATCCTTGACAAGTTACCAGTTTTCAGACACCCTCACCTCTCTGCACCCTGATCACGTTCCATAGTTCTTTCTGAACGGAATTGCCCCCAATAATACTGTAAACCAATTGAATTTAAACCTTTTCGGTTCGTAACACGTTACATTTTTGCTTGGGACGTGTCACCGCAGTGATTCTTGTAGAAAATCTGCGAAAACTCCCAGTACACTTTGTATGGACCGCGTTACGTGGTGGACGCGCGGTGAAACCTTTTACATCAATTTTCGTATTACCAATGGATTAAATCCGAGGGCTATCCCCGAAGGAAACTTTCCGATTGGATTGGGAGAACGGTTATCGTGAATCAATGTTATAAAATTTGTATTCAGGTGGCCACTTCACTTTCCAAGACTTGGATCGATTTAAAAATAAAACGTTTATTTATTGTGAATGTTGTTTTTGTGGCTGCATTTGTTATTTAAAAGCAAGATACAGCAGGCTTGCTAATGTGGTATGCTATAAAAAAGATTTTATGAAATCTAAACTATCTATATAAAAATATATATATAAAAATCATGGCTTTGATGTTTTCACAGTTACAAGACTATAGTCTGCTCTAAATATAGTAATAATACGCGTTCCTTAGAAAATTAGTATTGATAGATAGCCATACAGACGGGTGGACAGGCAGACAGACGGACGGACAGTGGACAAGGAAGTGATCTAATCACAGTTATTTTTACCTGTAGAGACAAAGTTCTTGCTAAGGAAAACCGATATGTACCTATAATGATACGTGAAGCAATAGAAATCAAAAAAACATCCTAATTTCAATAGAGAAGATGGTTGGAATTTACCAGCTGCTTGGGACCCCGTCTTACCATCAATGAAGTCCACAAACCATGGCAACACTGCGAAGACTCCGTCCGGACACAGTTAGCTCATATTGTGTGAAAAGGAACATAACTGACGATAAAAATTAGAGGCGGTAGTTAAACATTTTTTCAAATTACCAAACACTTTGTATAGTCTACCTACCCATAATATTTTAGACATGCCTCACTGGGCCACACAGAGCCATCTAGTTCCAAATTAAGCTACTATTAAGTACCCTGTCGTATGGGGTACTAGACAACCAATAAACTTAATTATATACTTTTTTTTTGTAAATACATATTTATAATACATAGAAAACACCCAGACCAGTACAAACAAACATGATCATGCACACAAATATTTGTACTGTGCGGGGATGAACCCGCGACCCATGGCTCCTAAGCAGCGTTTACTACCGCTGATCCAAATGGTCGTCAACATGACCGTAAAGGGTTCGAAACGTCGGGGTTAAATCAAAAATAAACTCGTACTAAATCCGTAAACATTTATCTTTCATTTCAAGATACTGAATCCTAAACATGGGAATACAGTTTTGCTTTCACAACAACTTAGTCTATAAGATACTAACATATAAATTAAAATAAATAAATCATAATTAATAATAAAAACCGCCCAAATGCGAGTCGAACTCACGCACTGAGGGTTCCGCACCAACTTAAACTGAATTAGAGGTCCACTTACTACCACTTAGCCAAAATAACACAATATTTAATGGACTGCAAAAATTTTCATAGTATTTGTATGAAGGACCAAGTTAAAGGACAAACCCGTTTTCTATACATTCTTGGGCCTGACGTTACAAGGCTGGGAATAGGCCATAAATTAAAGCATATTGAAAAGATTCATAAGCCTTATTTTCACAACTTTCTACAGTGGGAAAGTTACTTAAATCAGCCAATGAACTTATTTTATTTTATAACCTATATCATGTATTATTTTACAAAAAATACCATTTTGGTACTTTACCTGGATAAGAGCTAGGTTCCTTTTCTATCTGTAGGCAATATAGGTAGTAAACAGCACTTCAGCTGAGCAGTGAGAAAAATACAAACTACATTATGTACGAAACGAAACGTGAGTGAATTGGAGTGAATGACAAATGACAATTAACTGTCATTATCAGCTGATATTCTTAATAATAGTGCAGCCTGTAACAGGCTTTATTTATAATATGCTTTTAGTCATACATACCCAAACTGAGCACCACAGACAGAAAAAAAACGAACAACGTGTAAGAGTTAAGCAGCTATTTTACTTTTTAAAAATGCTGAAGTCAAAATGTTTTCTTGAAGAACACTTTAGGGTGCTCTGTAGATTTTTCACTGTCGGTGTCGAGACAACAAGATATTTTTAGTTCCAACACTAAGACTAAGAAAGAAGTTCCTTACAAACTTGCTAAGCGCTTGATTATCTTGCATTTACGATTTGAAACAAATATTTCAATACGAACCAGTTTTCTTGAAAATTTTAAACGATAACTGTAAGCGGAAGATTGTGCGTTCGAATCCCACCTCAGGCAGTCAAAACTTTTATTTAGGGATTGGTATTTTTAATTTACATTACCAATTAATTTACTTAAAGAACAGTTTTAAAAAAATGTTTCTTCTTCTCATTGTAACTATGCCTTTTACGGTTATGATCTATTAAGGTCGCCAAACAGGCCACTGGCACGCCAGAGGAATGACTGGCTTTGAAAACTCATACAAGGAATGTTACATTTTTACGTCAAATCTAATTCAGTTCAATATTTTCTTACGACGTAAGACGTATAGTATTTAGTTCAATATAATAAGACTGTATGCAAACCATTACATAATTTAATGGTTGACGTAAGTCATAATAATTTTCACACTAAACGCTAACTTTGTTCCGTACTGGATGGCCCTGATCTGATATGGTACAAGATGATAATTAAATAAGTAATAAACTGTCGTTACATAATTTGTATCATGTGTTGAATCATATAAATTAATGAAGATAAGAAAGCTACAGAGAGCCAGGTAAAGATCTCCTTCACTTATTTTTTGCTTATTTTTTCCACTTGTTTATTATTAACTATCTCTTTTGAATTCCCATATAAACGTTGTTTTCATTTTAAGATACCAATTAACCTATGTGCTATTTAAGTCGATAATCTATATTATGCGATAAAAAAATTACATACAGATCCGTTTTGCTACTGAATTCAATCTATTTAATTTCAACATTAATATTAATAATTTAGATTGTAATACTAGTAAGATTAGTAATAATAAATTCTGACGAATCTTCGTTACTTTGCATACTGTCGCGGTAATTTGCCCTGTCTGTACAACTGCAAAATTAAAGTACCTACTTACTTAAATAAATAATATAAATAAATAAATATTTTAAGACATGCCTCACTGGGCCACACAGAGCCATCTAGTCCCAAATTAAAGTAGTATTAAGTACCCTGTCGTATGGGGTACTAGACAACCGATAATCTTACTTATATATATATTTTTTTGTAAATACATACTTATAATACATAGAAAACACCCAGACCAGTACAAACAGACATGTTCATGCACACAAATATTTGTACTGTGCGGGGATCGAACCCGCGACCCATGGCTCAGAAGCAGCGTTAACTACCGCTGATCCAAATGGTCGTTGAATGTTGACATTTAATACAACGCCGTAAGGTCGTTGTAACGGCAGAAATGTAAACGAACTTAAGTCGCCGACTGTATCATAAGATGACTAATTTTAAGTCGGTGCTTAACATAACTGCTCTAGTTGTTTAGATTTTATATAAATGAAAGGTCACTGAAAACCAGCGTTGTTTCCGACTTACGCTGAGTTAGGTCCTTCTGGTATGGTCTTTGCGCCACACATAGCGACACTATTAAAATTTGTTCATGGGGAGGACAAAAGTAACGACCTATAATCATCTAACTGCAGTTTAAAGGCCTCTATCATGAAATTCAAGTTACCACAGCAATCAAATGATTGGTACAGGCATAATCACCACTCTTGCCACATGTGGGTTAGTGATAAAAAAACCGGGCAATGTTCGAAAATTCAAAACTCATGTTGCCTAATCCGGGGATTGCACCCAGGACCCCGAGATATTGGCCCGGTTCTCAAACCAATAGACCAATATGGGGCGTTATAATATGGATAATAAGTGCTAGTTTTTCCTGATAAATGGCGTAATGTGTTCCGTTTTCCTTATTTTTTATCTTAATTGCTAAGTTGTTTTCTTGATATTTGTTTCCTTGTTTTTTTTTCAATAACTTTTAATATTTCTATTTTATTTTATTGGACGTCAATCAATCCGGTCAATGTGATGTCCTGTTGCAATTAATGTTCTCTACTCTCATCCAACCCATTATTTTCATAGTAAGATATAAGGTTTTAGTGCAAAATCAATTTTCTCGTACACCGATTCGAACCTATTGGTCGAAATCCCTATCACGCGATAGCATCGCACGTACAGACGTATTGTCCTTAATCCCATTGTGTGGTAACTTCGGAATTGTTCTAAGGAGAATTAATAGAAGTTCCTCCTACCCCAGAGTCCTATTGTGCCCTGATTTATCGAGGAAGAACAATAATAAATCAAATGAAAATTACCCCCGCGCGCCTCAAGAGTTACCTATTGCAGATTGGTGTGTGAAACTTCCAAAGGTAATTAAGGTGTCGTTTGTTAAGTATTAGAAGGCGTGATTGATTTACTGGTCGATTGGTTTCTAGAATTTACGTGAACAATACACATATTGAAATTATATTTACGAATTTAACGCGTTAATTAGGGTTTTTGCGCTTGCTACCGGTGAACACAAACTCTTAGTGTTCGAAAATCAGATGTAAATTTAATGTAATCTATATGTTGGATATGTTCGACGATCTGTACGAGTGGCGTAAACAATGTTTTTTTAAGGTGTCGCCTGCTCCGACGTCCCGGGTTCGATTCCCGGACGGACCCAAGTAGAAATAAAGTGCATTTCTACATTATCTCCGGTTTCGGTGTTTGTGGTACCTTCGTTGTTTCTAATTTATAGAATACGAGTGCTTTAAATAGTTTCTCGCTTTTACTTTTATTACGTAAAATTAATTGTTGTTGGCATGTCTCGTTAAAACTCAAAAAAAGCTTAACAGAATTGACTAATTTTAATCTTGAAATATTTGTATAAGTACAAGGAATGTTTTAACCACGGAACATTGAGAAACCTAAATAATAAGTTCAGAAAATAAGAAATAATACTAAAAACGTCGATTCCAATTTAATTCAAAAATTTTGATGTTTTTGTCATTTTACTGTCAAATATGTAACATAACAACTTAATAACTCACTGAGGTGTGTTCAGAAAATTCACTTTTTGATATCTGTTTGTAGTATGAGAACCTATATCTCTGGGTATTTCAGTTTTTTTTTGTAATAAATAGCCTTCGTGGCAACCATGGAAAAAGGAAGTATGCACCAACCTATTCCATTAAGTCGCAATCACACAAAATAGTATGATTCCCGTAATCTCAGGTACCTTTGAGCCTATCAATAAATCAATCCTAGTCAATGCGTTGATTGATGCGCCCGCCCGCGCTAATAGCGACCCCCATCAAACACGGACAGACGTTCTTCAGAAGTTAAGGGTTCTTGACATATCTATTTTGTCAACCGACAAAAAAAGGCGAAGCCCTACGACCAGTTTCAATGCCTTTTTATGTTATCATTATATTTTTTTTGACTTAGGTGGGCATAGAACCCGCATCCCCCCCATTCATACCGGGCGCCGTGCTTTGTCCATTTAAGCTATCGAGACCTTATACGTCACTGCTTTAATTTTATAAGTAAGTTTATTTTAAGCACTGTAAGCCAGAGTAGTTGCATCAATAATTAAAGTTTATTCTCTTAATGGCCAAAATAAATAATCATTGCAATTAAATTACTATTTACCCTAAAATATTTAACTCATCAGTTAATCTGACTTTGATTGATATGTTTAATCTGCTAATAGCTCTCCAAGATCAAATTAGGGCAGGTATAGTTTGATAAAACCAATTAATGATGTTGGAACTTAAGAAAGTTCTAAGGATCCGCGTCAGATAGACATAGATAATTATCTATGAGTTAGTTGCTTCGAGATTTCTATCATTTACAGTCGACAACACTTAAGGCTAAACAGTGGATCATCTTATATTGTTGAAGTAGGTGCTATTTTGCAACAACAATGTAGGTATAGCCTATGCAGACTACTGTACATTGTTTTTATTATGTTTTGGCACTGTTGCTAGCAATCTCGAAGCAATTAACTAAAATGATAGTGACTTAAGAGTATTAATTAGTCTATATTATTTACTAGTACCTAGGTAATACTGCAAATGTTTAGAAAATGAAAAACGGTTTAATGTAGAAAGTTGCCAATACTTTTATTGTTTATCGAAGTAATCTCCGTTCCTCTCTACACATCGTCGCATTCGATGGAACCACTGAGAAAAGCAGTAGGCCCATTTTCCTTACGGGTCTCTTCTATGGCATTTTCGTACGCTTTCACCGCATATTCAGGGCTCGTAAAGCGAATACCTCGAACTTTATCTTTAGTTCTTGGGAATAAATGAAAGTCGCAGGGCACCAGGTCAGGACTGTATAGCGGATGACTCATTATCTTAACACCTGCCATAGTCAAATATTCAATAGTCCGTTTTGCGGAGTGCGCTTAACCATTGTTGTGGTGAAGGAGGATCCTGCTTCAAGGGCGCTGCTGTCGAATTTTTTCCAAGACAACAGGCAAACAGCGATTGACATACCAGTCTGCGCTAAATGTCCTTCCATCTTCTTGCACAACTGTCGCAAAATGACCTTTCCGACCAAATAATGAGGCAATCATCTTTTTTTCTTGACTTCTTTCTTTCTTTACCTTAGTTGGCCGATCCTCGAAAGGAAACACCCACTGAGCTGATTGTCTTTTGGTTTCAGGTTCGTAGCAACATATCCAGCTTTCATCACCTGTGACAATGTCAAATACAACATTTGAGTCACCGCCGTTGAACTTATCTAAAATTTGGCGACACCAGTCCATGCGAAGATGTTTCTGGTCGTCGGTTAAATATTTTATGGGGAATCCATCTGGTACAAAGCTTCCTGACGCCTAAATGTTCGTGTAATATTTTTTGAACTTGACTCATACCAATGCCTATCTGCTGATAGGTCACTCTCTTATCATCCTCTATCATGCTTCGCACAGCACTGATGTTATCTTCAGTAGTCGCTGTTAAATGACGTCCCTCACGCGGATCATCATTGAGATTACCACGTCCACGCTTAAACTCCTTAAACCAATAATAAAACTCTTGTTACAATAATTGTAAATAGTGGCACGAGATGGGGCTTCATTAAGAAATGCTAACGCAGTCTATCATAGCTTTGTTGTTGAGTAAGCCCAAAACGAAAATCATAATAAATCATTGACAAAAATTTTTCTCGCGTTAGTTTCATTTTCATGTGTAACAAGAGTTTTAGATTTGCCGCCAATTCACAAAAACAAATGACAAAGGAATGCAATATACTACATTAGGTTACCCTAAGTAATGTTTCGAACTGGCCAGTTCTAAACATTTTCAGTGTTACCCACGTATTAGTGTCTAATGAAAGTTTAATTCAAAAAGAGTGTACTGAATACTAGACAGCGATACCTACGTAGGTATCGCTAAAAAAATATAATTGGTATAGGTACGTACCTATACCAATTATATTTTTTTCTGTTACCTTATAAGATATTGTTATCTTACTAGATTTTTCCAGGACTTCATACGTTTAAAGAAACTGTCCTACCGTACCGTACTTTTACAGGGATAAAAGTTCTCCTTGCGCTATAATCTATCACCGTTCCAAATTTCACCTAAATCCATTTAACCGTTCTGGCGTGATTGAGTTATAAATATTAGTAATAAAAATAGTAAGAATTAAGATAAATATAAATAATTTAAAAAGTTTCATAGGGATAGAGTTTACGTTGTCTCAGCAATCAATTTGTATTTTTTTGGTTGAGTCCAAACCAGAGACCCATGCCAACTACGCAACGCAATGCCAGTAAATACGGATGTGTCTGTCTCTGTCACATACATTAATTTATGGTGTGAGTAAGAGAGGAAGATGAGGTCAACAGTTTGGACATAATGGATTACAAACTTCTAACGATTAGTGTTGAGGCATCTCATGCATGCCTCAGTGAGTTACTAAATTGTTACAGCTGAGAATGATGTAGGTAGGTTAGTCAGCGTTTTTGTTAAAATTGGTGCTTTTGCTGAAAAGAACTCAACTATTTTTTAAACCTTTGAATGAATGGAGCTCTATTTGATTTTCACTCGCATTTCTTAACAATATTGACCGAATAGTTTTTTTTTTATTGATAAAAATTATACATTAATAAAATCATTCGGTCGGTGACGATGTGACGACTGGTGAATCAAATATTTGGGGGTAGTTCTAAGCTAATCAAATTCAATTCAATGATGTAGTGCCATATCGTCACTGCGCGTGCAACACCACGGCAAAGAAGTTTGTAAATACCGCGTATCGGCTTTTATACAATTTTACAAGAGGGAATATTTTACGGGCCAAACTAACTAGTAACTTTCTTATAAAGTAAGTCACAAAAAAGTAACTACTTAGTTTGGTCCGTAAAATATAGCCAAATGACTAAAATTTCCAGTTTTCTTAACCTCTTGTAAAATTGTATAAAAGCAAATACGCGGTATTTACAAACTGCTCTTCCGCGGCGTTGCACGCGCAGCGACGATATGACAAAATTAAACTTAAATATTATTATGTACACACATCATTAAACTTAAATACACTCATGAACACAATTTCGCCCTTATTATCTTCATTTGTTTTATAAGAAAATTATACCCGTCACAATTCCCGTGCAAAGCCAGCAGATATCACAAATAAATCCTGTACCTTTTTTGACAATTCTTTGCCTTCACATTTTCGGCTCATTTTAAGAACCGTCTTAATGTTATCGATCTTGTACTACACGTGAGAAATGTGTTCTCTGATAGGGCTCACGGTTGATTGATTGCTACAATTTTACCAGTCATTTGAACGATGTGAACAAATCGATTTAAAGCTTGCGTTAAGGTTTGACAATTTTCCTTGGAACATTAATTGAAAAGTGATTTTTTTCCTTTTCGGCTTCTATTCAAATGGATCGTCATCATCATACTCTCTGACAGTTAAGTTATTGTGAAAAAAGTTGTGTCTTATCTATTCAGCTACTTAAATAAAAGTTTTAAAACAAAAGGTACTACAAACAAGTAGACCTAGACCAGTTAGACTGAGAAAAAATGATTTTTACATTGACCCGTTCGTAGATCGTCGAACCCGGGACCGCAGAGCTTGTCGAGATTAACCGATGTCTATGCCACACGATCACAAAGACTATCAAAATGCACCATACTATACTTGCTCTGGATCAATATTTTTTATATAGTTTAAAACCTTCCTCAATGAATGGACTATCCAACACAAAAATAATTTTTCAATTCGAATCAGTACTTCCTAGCTCGTTCAAACAAACATCCTAACAAACTTTTTAGCTTTATAATATTAAGTTATAAACAGACAGACGAACAACAAAGTTATCTTTTAAGGGTCTTATGTGTGAGCAGTGCAAATATTGTGTTGATTTTGATTTTTGTCCTTAAGAAAAAATAATTGCTTTATGTCATGATAGTAAACACCCGAGTAGCTTATTAAGCTGCAAATTCATTCAAGTCAAAAGCGCCAACTTACGCTAAGCTTCGTTTAAGCTTACAATCTAATACACTGGGGACCAGTTCACTCTTATCGGCAGCGCAGTGCAGATACATATTGCACATTTGAACTTAATGGATATGAAAATATGCTTTGACTGCAGGTAAAATTGTAAAGTGGAAAACGTAGACGAAGAATTTGATGTTGGTTTGTTGTTTGTTTAAAAAATGTCTTCCATCTCTATAGGTGTAGTTTTATGGTTATCAGAACTGTTAAAATTAAGTCTATAATTGTTGGATTTATAAAATAAAGCCAAAACCAACCTATGTAAACATAACTACATTATTTTATTTTAGTTTCATACAAATAAGAACTTTGAGATTCCGACTGGTTTCAGCTTATTTTATACCATTTACCTCACACGCTGTAGGTATATTTATTGTATACAGGTATTAAATCATTGTGTCTTTTTTTTGGTGTAAAGCCTGCTCTTGGTTTCACACTGAACCCTAGAGTTAAAAGGAAGCATACGAATGGCAAGCTACCCGGAAGCGCTCTGGAAATTTTGCATAACGACGGAACACAGCAGATGCTGTTTGGCATCGGACTTCGGCAGGATGGTAGCCGCAAGCCAGGCAGCCCCTTGCGTAGCTACCACTGCTGGAGTGATCACTCAGCAGTCACCACAGACCGTTACAGCATGTGGAGACGCTGCCCGGTCTGCACCGCTAGAAGGAGGATCTTACTAACCCAAAATAAAGTTTTATTACAATAAACAGCAGATCATTTTCACCATTATTTAAAAAAACTAGCTTTGTTTAAAAATATTTCATCACCTCAACTGTTAGTTACAGTTCCGTTTGGGTTTAGTATACGTGCATACAAATAAGGCTAGTAAGCCAACGATTTAATACTATCCACTAAGACTCTGCATTATGAGACGAGGCAAAAAGCATTCGTATGAGCTTATCTCCGGCGCACATTCGGTGTTGTCACCCTATTGTCGTGTGGTAGAGACAATTTCGTAGATCCAATTGGATTGTAGAGTAAGGCACATATATTATAGTAGTGCTATAATATGATCTTTGGTAATGGTGTATATATGTATAAAGTTATTATATGTAGATGTTATTAAAAAGCTGTCTCTAGTTTAATTAAAATTATTACTATGCTTATTTAATCAATTAATTTATGAGAGTGATTATTGTGCAAAATACATTACAGTATTATTTTATGACATTTGAAGAAAAAAATCTTCCATAATAATTAATCGCCGAATTTTATGTACGCACTAATTTTCGATCGATTGAATCAAATAAGATATTATGTTTTGTTTTTTATTGTCTGGAGAAGGTTAGTATGGAAAAAAATTGGTAATGGAAAATAACAGTCATAGAATAATATTCACATAAAAATAAAAGGGTAAACATTAAATTTGCTTTTCTAGCGAATTCATACACAATCTTTGACTCCCAAATCGATAATTATTTTGGGAGGTGACTTTGCCTAATTTATGTCAGCTTAGAGCTCTTTATAAAATATCTACTGGCTTTATAATTGCGCCCCTGCTGTTCGTTACGTTTAGTGATGGGACGATGGTAAGGGGGGAAATTTATGATTACACTATACAATTTATTTTTATCATTATCATGTGTTCAGTAGAAGTAGGTATATACTTGATATTATTTTAATCTTTTAATTTTTTTTAACTTAAAATCTGAATAAGTTTATAGTAAAATACAAATTGTTCTCAGAAATGAAATGTAATTGCTTTATATTTTCGACAGGTACCTACTAATACGATGTTTTGTAGTGAAATCATTATCAAGCGATTAATATTGAAGTGTCAAATTGTAGGTATCATTGTGTCAAAAAAGTTTGTGTTTGTTAATAAGAGATGGTGTATTTTTTTTAAATTGCGCTTGGTCTTGTTTTTTCATATTCAAGCCCAAAACTGTTTCTGACAAAAATATATTAGGTATATGGCATGGCACATCACTAGTAACGTATAAGCTCTATAATTATTGATTCTGAAACTCCCTAGGGTGGAATTAATAAGACCCTCAAATTATAAGATTCTAACGATTTAGAGGGGGATTTTTACAATGGTTATGACAAATTGTATTCAAAATGTTTCGTTTTTAATACGCCATCGATGAGGATTTATTATGACTTTGATGATAAGTTTTATAATATCGCGAAGGGAGAGTTTTATGTATTTTCTACCCTACTACAATTTAATAAGTGCTGCTTATGCAGAAATAAACTTTTGATAAAAATAAAAGGGCTATTTTAGTGCAGATATGCTCATACTAGTAAAAGCACTAATTGCGCAATTCAGACTAGACTAATGGGTAAAAATCAACGATAATAATTATAAAAAAATATGTTCGTCTGTCTTGATAAATCTCGATAACGGTTAAGTCAAATTAGCTGATATTACATGATTTTGAAATATTTAGCCACGACACGTTAGATTGATCGCATTAGTACGAGGAAAGTGTTTACGATGCCACCCCGAATAAACTTACGAACGAAGATGTTTATATAAAATCAAAGTGGATTATTTATAAACAGTGAACGGAATAGTATTGAGATGGTATTTGGATGATATGGATATGCAAAAACTACTAAAATAAGCTGGTTTTCAGTCTTCAATATCGCTGCATTTTTTAGAAAGATGGCTGTAGTACCTGTATTTAAACGAAGTTATTTGTGTTGCTTTTAATGTCAGTAAATGTGTTTTTTAAAGTTTTGACTGTGTTTTTTAATGAAATAAATTGCTAGTTAATTCTACCCCTTCTCTTGTTATTTCTCATTTAACTACTATAGAGAACGGAATTTACTATGACAAAATATCTTTTCCAATTTATTCATTCTGAATTTTTTTGGAAGGTCTCTTTATAAAAACAAATTTGTTCTTTTTACTCTCACGACTAAAATAAAATTAACGTCTCAATACTTTAGAAGCTCCTGGAGGCATGTCCATAATAAAATCAAAGTTTGAGATCATTGGATCAATTATAATAATGATAATCGCTTGACAACATAATAAACATTATTAATTTTTATCTGCATCTTCCGCTACTTAAAGTATTCGCATCTAAAGTTTGGATTTTTTGGTGCATTGAACTTTTACAATCCGCCTAGCCTTAAGTACCTAAATCTGACAAAGAGCATTCAGGGCTAACAGTGTTTGTGTTTTTAATTATTTTATATTTGTTAATTTAATTAAATGGTGTATTGTGACGACCGTAAAAATATCTGATAGGTGTATTTAGGTAGGGCATAAGTGTTTGGATTTTTTAATTTAAAATGATAACGATGCTTTCAAGCTTTATTGGAATGCTGAGAATGAAAATAACATCTACATATTATCATATTGGATCAGCGGTAGTAAACGCTGCTTCTGAGCCATGGGTCGCGGGTTCGATGTAGTAATATATATATATATTTTAAGACATGCCTCACTGGGCCACACAGAGCCATCTAGTCCCAAATTAAGGTAGTATTAAGTACCCTGTCGTATGGGGTACTAGACAACCGATAATCTTACTTATATACTTTTTTTTTTGTAAACACACACTTATATACAATTCGATCCCCGCACAGTACAAATATTTGTGTGCATGAACATGTCTGTTTGTACTGGTCTGGGTGTTTTCTGTGTATTATAAGTATGTATTTACAAAAAAAAACTATATAAGTAAGTTTATCGGTTGTCTAGTACCCCATACGACTGGGTACTTAATAGTAGCTTAATTTGGGACTAGATGGCTTTGTGTGGCCAAGTGAGGCATGTCTTAAAATATCTTAAAAAAAAAAAAATTGATTTAAGATGATGTGGGTGTCGATTTTAAGGTTCATTGGGATGCTGATTACCAAAATACCATCCTTTTCAAAATCCAAGATGGCGGACGTATTTTTTTTAATTTGATATGGGTGTTAATTTTGAGGTTTATTGGGGTGCTGATTATCAAAATGCCATCCTTTTTAAAATTCAAGATGGCGGACGTATTTTTTTATTATTTGATATGGGTGTTAATTTTGAGGTTCATTGGGGTGCTGACTACCAAAATCCCATCCTTTTTAAAATCCAAGATGGCGGATGTATTTTTTTATGATTTGATATGGGTGTCAATTTTGAGGATCATTGTCGTGCTAATTACGAGTGTTTATCTTCAATAAATAAATATTTTTATACACAGTGAAATTTTAACCACCTGTAAAACGAAGCCTACGTTATGTAACTATTATGTATAACATCTTGGCAGTGTTATTTAATTTTTTTTAACAAAAATTTTGTTAATTAAAATATTAAATATCGGTTCAGCTATTTATTTTGAAACACGCTGTGACGCACACAGATGTAGCTGTGTAAGGTCCATTCAACCGAGACCCCGCCGCAGCAAAATAATACGTCCGGGCGGGTCACAGCGTGATAAACTGTGGTATTACCAAGCAACTTTTTGGATCGTGTATTATTTATGTGATAAGTAGACATACATAAGGCAGCAAAAAGTTTAAAGGGTTTTGTGCTTCTACATAGACTGTTTCTTCTGAAAACATTACTTTAATGGTGGCATGAGTAATTGAGACAGGGTCAATAAAAAAGTGGGATCTTTACGAACTAAGTATAACTGACATCGCTCGAAGAATTGCGGAGGTGAAGTGGCAGTGGATTGTGGCAGAAAGATTATGAAATTGCGACAGCGCATAGGATGAGGAGGTTCCGATCGTTTTGAAAACCTATAACCTGTGATAAATAATTGGCTGGAGCTGCAATTTAAGCTATAGTTTTAAATAAGGGTTGAAACCCAATAACAATAGATTGGACCTTTAAATAAATCTACCATTTTAGTTCAGCAACGGATTGTGTGGCCACACTGTCTCCAGTACTATCTAATAAATTAGCCACTGCTATTGTGTGGGCTCACTTAGTAGCATACTTATGTACCTGCGTAGGACGACCTGCCCAGAATTTGTGTCTGATAGATCGACACTCTCGCCTGCCGGTAATTTCGCAGATAGAATTATATGACTTTTGCGAATATTGCAACGCCTGATACGATTTCAGAGGCAAAGGTTTAGGAGTGCGGATAAGCTTGAAAAGTTTACAAATTTTAAAAATGTCGTCAATTTTTTTATTTTTATAAAAAGGTTATTTTTTATTCCAGTGTTCTACCATGTGTATGACTGCTAATCGGTATCCTTTTTATTATGCTCTTGCTGTGATAATTTATCATACTTTTAGCAAACAAATAGTTTTGCCACGTCTTACTTAGCAAACCCAATTTTAAAGTTTTTTTTAAATCGTGTAATCGTGCAAGGCGAATCACTACGTCACTATGCAAATAGGATTTGAAATACATGATTATTTTGCAAATTGAGTGTTACCGAACTAATTGTATAACAACATTTTTTCATGACAAAATAAAGTTTTTTGCAAGCTAGCAACACTTTGGATTCCATGTCAACCACTGTTTGAATGCTCTTCTAATAAATTTCTATCTTTATTTAACACCTAATACTCTGATCGCGCCTTCTTTACTTATGAAAGTGTATTGCCACGATAATAAGCACTGAAACTCAATTAACTTGAACTACTTATAATTTCAATGCTAGAACTGATAAATTCTATATTTCCTTTGAACACATTTTTTCCTTTGAAAGCAAGAAAAACAAAACGAAAGGAAATTTTGCAACAATCTAATAAGCCATGTCGACAGGGAGTGAACAAGTCCCATTCTATTAAAATGATGACGTCAGAACTGCCTCAAAATATGTAGATTAAGCCAACTCCAAAATAAAACGGGCTATTGTGAAAGAAAATTCTGGGAAACGACGAAATCCCCCACGTGACCACTCGACGGAATTTAACCCGGTCCGGGACAATCCGGGTACACGGTCGAAATATCGAAGGTGAAGAAATGAAAAGTAATAACTCAACAATGCTAAAAAAATATTTTTTTCATCAATTCTTACCATTCGTTGTTTTTTAACTGTTTGGGAGTTTAACCGTGAAGCGTTCATAGACAGACAGGCTTTATTAAGTATGGTTTTATAATGCCAGGTTTGACTATCAAATAAAACTATTTAAAGTAAGAGTGTCAAGTGATGCCGGCACATTAAAAGAATTGCACAGCCGTTATAGTTTCCTTTGTATGCATGCAGTAGGTGGCTTTTACGAGGCGATCGAAGGAGTAGAGTGAAGACTGGGAACACCGTCTTTTTTCAACCAATACCTAATCTGTCTGCCAAGTGTAGTATTGTGGCAAAATCTTTTCTTTTTTTAGAGGCCTGTTTAGTGGATTATAAAGGCTGTTGACGAAAATTATTAATTTAAAGTAAATATTGGGTAGTTTGTCAAGGGCATCATCCAAAAACCTTATTCTGTACATTAATAAATCAATTAACTCGAAATCGAGTGTAATTGAATTTTTTTTTTCATGCAGATATGCAGTTCCACGCATCAACCGGTAATACTTGAGCCTACCTCTGTAGGTACGGGATGCGATACTCTTTATGCCGGATTAAATTCCCGAGCCAGACTTTGCGAGCAGTCGACGAGTTCATCTGTTGAGATAAATTTCGGGTGCACACCGAAATTATTTTGCAATTTATTTTTTACCGAGATTGCAAACGAGGTTGTATGAATGCTCAGATTCGGATTTAACGATCAGTTTTGTTTGGTTGGATTTCTAAACGTAATTGCCATGCAAATAAAAGGAGCTCACGTCTCTTTAAAGCCATGAATGATGGGTTGGCTTGGTATGAGTGTAAGTTGATGACATTTTGAATTAATTAGGTAGACAATAAAGTGATTTATCTGAGTAGAGGTATGACTACAAGTGACTTAGACAGGTTTTTAGATGGTTTGAAGATTTCCAAAATCAAGACGAGAAAACATTATTAGTTTGTCTGATGGTATAGACCATCAGAAGACGTAATGAATAGCCATTCGTAGAATTATTAGTACAAAAAAACTGTAATTTGTCATAGGTGTATAATGTGTGTTGTATGATGCTTGCACGTTTAAAAATATCATCACCCCTTCTCTTCCTATGGGTGTCGTAAAAGGCTACTAAAGGACAACTGCCAGACGGAGACGGTCAGCAACGAATTCCCTCCATCTTTGAAAAACCGATTGCTGACCCGCCTGCCAAAAAAAAATGTGGCAAAATTCAATAGTTTTTTCCTGTACCCAAAGGTCGTCTGGAAGTGATCACTTTTTGGCGTTAAATGCCTAGTTGTTCGTCGTAATATAAAATTGTATATCATTTTTTTATTTGGTGTGCAATAAAGAGTATTCTATGTATCTAGACCCCACAAACTTTGTACTACCTCAGAGTATCAGTTGATTTGGTTTGACGACATTAATTGGGAAATTGCATCAGAAAATAAATTTTCTTATATATTTTTTTTCCTTTAGTATTTCAACGTTTTGATAGATTTTCTAGATATTTAGAACATAAGAATCGCTCCTAAAATTTTTTCTGAATTATGAATTTAGAAAAATTTTTAGGTGTTATAGTTAGTGGTGTAACTAACACGACTTTGTTTATTATAATTATGTACTAATACGACTCATATAGATTAATACGCCTTTTAAGCCCTGGAACTAAATGTTTCAAATATTTTTGGCTGCTGTCTTCGTCTTCTCTCACGAAACCCAAACCCCTAGAAAGAGAAGGTACTACTATTACGAATGTCTGTTTTTTTTGTCATATAATATGCAACAACACTATCATTAAAATTTAAAACAAACTGCTGATATAATTACTTAACCTTGATAAATGAGAGTAATTTAAATATTGACATCGCGTAATAAAGTTATAATTACTTACCGAAACTTTTCAACCCTTCGACGATTAAAATCACATAGGGGAAAGTTTTGTTTGCTCTCAAATCTGCCAAACATCCCGGATCAAATGAAGGATTCATCTGGGAACCCGGTTCAGAAGTTAATAGACATAATTTAACAGTTTCGACTTGTTTGGAATACATTGGCTGTATTTTGTTATTCTTTCATTACTTACTTTACGATCCTCACAAAAGTTAAGATTGAGAAAATTTTACAGTAACCATTTGAAGTTGAAGAGTAGTATAATCATTATTTGTTGTTTTTTTTGTAATCAGCACTAAATAATCGAGACTAAGGTGAGATAGCGCTGAGAGCTAATTCCAAAATATACACATTTCGTTTTTTTGTAACTTTAGCGCTGTAGAATATGTCTCAATATTTTAACAGACATCGAGAATATAGTGAGCTTGTAAGAGAAGAAGTAGCGCAAGAAGCTTCGTCTATATTTCCATATTTTTTAAATAATATGTACAGACAACGGCAGATCAACCTATCCAAAAAGTTAAAGGTTATTGAATTGATTTTTAACTTTAAGTCCAACAAGTAGAGATTAATATCAATTGAGAAAATTTGACGTTTTGTGTTAGGTTGACGTGTGTCTGTACATTTCAAAGATATACTACATCTTTTTAATCATCGCTAAATAATATGTTCTAACTTTAACCTACTACGAGATTATAGTGAGCAGAAGAAGTAGCTCAAAGTAGCTCAGTCACTGCTTTTATCATTACTTTTAAGTGTTTATATACAAAAATTATTTGTGTGATATAATGATTTCATATGTTTTTATCATTTATACATGTAATATTAAAAATATAAGTTGTAATTTTTCTCTAAGATAATGTAGGTAAAGCGTGACATGAATTTGGTTCACCATTTTCAACTATGTATTAGAACTTTATAAATTAATTGCTTGATTATAAAATATAAGTTATGAGACTACGAAAACAAATATTACCAATATTTTCTTTTACGACTATTTTGTCATACATAATACACCAACTTCATGGCTTTTACTCCGTTTTAGACATACAGAGACGACTCAACTGGTGTAGTGGTGCGTGCGAAGGTATACCTACTACACTAGAGTTTCGGGTTCTGGCGCTGCCGGTTGGTTAAACTACCATTTTATGCTAAACAAACATTATTAAATTCTCCGTGAACCTAATACCAAAGTCCATGCGGACGAAGTCGCGAGCATAAGCTTTACTCATGGGACCGTTCGTGTTTGTTATTATATTTATGATCCTTCGGCGAAGTCTATCTGCCGTTTGGTTAACGGCCATTTCCAATAACCTATCTATGTTCAGTTTTGGCATATCGGAGCTAGAAAGCTACTATTGTGTTTGTTTCTCTGGACGGCAAAAACAGAGATAGAAACTGTTTCCTATCTCTGATATGCCAAAACTGAAGATTGATAGGTTATTGGAACCGGCCGTAAGATAATTTGTTACTTAATATTTAAGATATCATTAATCCAAGCTATCAGCGCTACTGACAAATACCACCTCTACTTAAAAGGCGAGCAAGGCTTCTAAACTCATATGCATGCAAAGTAGAATCATAAAGAACATCTGTAAAATGAAATGTAACACAAGTTGACCCCAGGATCCAGTAAATTTCAACTTATTTTCATAGAAAAAGGGGGACCAAACATTTATTATGGCGATAAATTTTAAGGAACATTATTTCCACAAAGCTTGCTTGACGCTAAAGTGTGTTTGGAAAGGCTAAAGGAGGGAATGCGATTGGTGTTGCAATGAATTTATGTTGGGCACATAATGGGGTGATTTACGAATAAATGTTTTCAGCTAAATCGGGTATGCGTTTGTTAAAAACGTCGTTTGGGTAATATTGGTTTAGGGATAGGATGGGATTTATTTTGAATTTTGGGATGTAGTTATTTAACACGCTTTTTACTTTTAAAGTAGGGGTAATTTATAGGCGTGAACGAAAAAAGGCGGGGGACTAGGAGCGGTAAATTAAGATATTTAGTGTGTAGTTTAACTGCGTGGAAAATTTCATCCAGATGTATCATGATTGAGTATCAAATATTATTATGCAGCCAAACTTTCCCATTCATAATATTAGTAAGATATTATGTTAGGTGTTTAGGTATAAGTGATACGAATGAATTGTAGGGTGTACAACACAATACAATTCAAAAAAAGCTAGTAGCAAAATATAATGCCAATGAATAATCACTGAACCATCGTTATTATTCTA
The DNA here is from genome assembly GCA_949315895.1 of Anania crocealis. Taxonomy (NCBI): domain Eukaryota; kingdom Metazoa; phylum Arthropoda; class Insecta; order Lepidoptera; family Crambidae; genus Anania; species Anania crocealis. Next base: position 10,829,709 of record OX438856.1, read on the forward strand.
AGAATCAGTTGCTGTAAATGCTTAATCTCTTTGATGCCTCATTAAATGGGTTTAAGTCTTAAATAATTCTTTGAAGAATCATTTCAATAGTAGTCCAGAGTCGTAAATTGCTGTAAACAGTCTTCGAGTGGCGAAAAGCGCGGGAGTGACTGCCGCCATTTTGAGCCCTTGCGCTAAGAGGATAATCGTCTGAGGAAAAAAATACTTAGAAAGTGGGAGCATTAATTGATAAAATTATACCTATTAAGTATTTTAAGTTATGAAGTGAATGTATTTATTAAATGCACGTTCGCTTAAGAAACGGGAAATATTTTTAACTGTTTCGCATTTCTCATTATGTATTTACTATTGCTGTGATCAGGGCTACACTACAATGTAATTTTTTTTTTGTTGTTAAGAATTGGAATAAAAATTTTTGTCTACATAATTATATTAATTTAACCAATAAAAATAATGCAAGCAAATGGCCCGTATAAGAGACCCTTTATACTTACACTTTTCATGCAGAATTGTTGATATTGCTAAAATGCTGTATATGTTTTATGATAATATGATATTTTAGCAATTTAATTGCAATTATAATATCAGTATTTAAACTTGAATTATCATCTCAGGCGGGACTCACACCCAGAGGTGTAAAAGTAACGAAATATTGCGTACCCGTATGAACTCGTTACTTTCTTATCGTTACGTTACTCGTTACTTTTGATACCTCATTAATAACACAGTGAGAAAACAAAAAATCGAGTCGTATTCGTCACGTGATATCATACATAAAGTATCACGGAGTCGCATCAATCGTAATATGTAGATAAAATACTTATAAATTACAAAATTAAGGTGCTGTTTTGTCTTTTTTTTCAATTAACAGAATTAGGCATAATTCATAAAACATACGATCAGCAAACGTTACAACACACGCATTAACGGTACTTTCGCGACATAATACGAAAAATGCGAGTAACGAAATGCATTCGTGAGTAACGATTCGTTACTCGGTACTACATGGAGTACCCGTTACTCAGTACCGAATACATACGGTTTGTTACAGCTCTACCACACCCGCGTCACCATGCATTCTGGGCGTGATTTACCAATTTTGCCACCGAGACACTACGTCAAAGGCGAAGCCAACAGGAAGGGTAATGATTTCAGCAGTCTATGTATACAGGATGGTCCAAACGATGACGTCCAAAAATTTTTTTTGGATTCCTTACATCCAATTATACCCAATATAAATGTTACCCGATTTTTCTTAGTTTTCGAGATATAAATTTTTAAGCTATTGCATAGCTTCTATCGCGGGCCTTGAGCGTGGAGACCGAATCCAGAAATCCCGTAACGAAAATAACCTAACCTAACACTCGGGGCGAGGCACGATCGAACAATTTTGAATTTCCGAAATTTAAAAGAATTTGGACCACCCTGTATAATAAATGTATGTTGGTATTTATGTGGATTCCACATTCGCGGCTAAGCTACTGAGCCGATTTTGGTGAATGAGGTATCAATCGATTCCTTATTGTAGTTCGGGTAACACAGCATTCCTTCTATTAAAAGAAAACTACATGGCCAATGCTACGACAATATATTGAAGTACTTTGAAAAAAAAAGTTTGCAGTCATAACAAGTGGGGTATCAAATGAAAGAAGACAAAATTCTGATTTCAAATTACAAAAAAGGTTTTTATAATACAGCAAATATACAGGCTGACTTTAAAACATTGCATTTTTGTAGTCGGGTATAATTTTTATAAACTATTAATTAAATCATTTTTTTTATAAATTGCCAAGAATAGTTCCTAAACATTTTGCAGTCCTGTAATCCCATCTTAAAACTGACTTTGTGTAAAGAGAGTTCGCAAGAAATTGTTTGGAATAAAAATTTACCAACAAATACACCCCCTTCTTCATGGGTCATAAACGCTGTGACAACTATCTATCTATCAATGGGAATACGAAGGGAAATGATCGAACGGGCTACGGCTAGCAAAATAAACATCCTGTTGGCTAGGAGCCAGGGATATTATTTCTATGGCAAAGCGAATGTACTTTGTACGAAGGGCGTTCATCATAAAGTGAGAATCATACAAATTCTTTGAACCCGAAAAAAGTAAATACCTAAATGGTTAAAGCGCCGCGCCCTGGCATGCGAGGAGATGCGGGTTCGAGTCCCGCCTGAGACATAATTTTTCATGTTTAAATACTGATATTAGGTATAATTGCAATTTAATTGCTAAAATATCATATAAAGTATCAATAATCATGCCTTACAAATTATACAACAAAAAGAAGCTGAATTTTATTAGGCTGCAATGACCAATGCTGTCAGATTTCCCATACAAGAACACTATTTGCCTGTACTCTTTTGGACGTAAAGAATGTGTTCCGGTTCAGTTTCGGAAAACATAGCACCTACAACTCGTCCTTAATATACGGTATCTGGCGTGTTGCCAAACACTGCAACAATCGATTACGGATGAGTGACATTTAGAAGCCTTCCTCTCAGAAAAGATTATTGTTGCACTTTTATGTTAAAATAAGCAACTTATAAAAAATCGAATTTACCATAAGGTAAAAGGTAAAAATTTAATTTATTTATATTTTATTCACGTTAATAACTTGAGATCGGTATGTGTAGTAGAGATGATAAAAGGCAAATAATGGCCGTGCTAACATAATGTTGACATCTTTGGTAATCTATCTTATTGTGTTGTCTTGAATTAATTGACGAGTTGAATCATTTCTACTCGTAGGTATGTATTTGATAAAATTTCCTTGTGCCATGCAAAACAATTCTTGATATACCTGTATCTGCCAGCCTGAGAATACATTGTCTTAGCCTTGTTTTAATCATTCTAATTAAATTTTAACATATTTCATGTTTTAAATTAAAGGCATATTTTACTTGTTTATTCTTAAAAACTTTGTCAAATGCAAGTTTTTGATCAACAAATAGTAAAAAGTGAATTTAAGTTAACATAGCAATGATGGGTCAGGCATAATCACCACACTTGTCAAATGCGGGTTGTTGATCCCGACAAACCCGAGTTAGTGTTCTAAATTTCTAAACTCTTTTTACCCGAATCGGGAATCAGACCCCGAGTTTGTGGCCCGGTACTTTAAAAATACTACCAATAAGGCGTTTTGACCAATATTAATGATAATTACGTGGCAATATTACATTTTCGTAAATGTTCAAAATAATTGAATTCTTCCACTGTTTATATGAAACTGTATAATATCAGTGCCGCAGCGAGCATGTTAAGTAAAGCACAAAGTTGTTTTCGAACTAATCTTCATACAATACAAAACTTCTGCACTCAATACCGGTATTGGGGATCTTATACGTCAATTCTTATGATAACAGTAATATTTTCCACACAATAACGCTTCGGTCTGGAACCGAGCCAATTCGTCGTGATCATCTGTTACATAATAATTATGTTTATTCAGCCACCGGTCTGTTGAATCTGTTGATAGAATGTCCTCTGTTTTTCGAATGTTTATAAAGTATTTTTGCAATACTACCAAGGATTGCCAACACTATTGAAGAAAAACAAGTCAAAGAACCAACGGGATTCCGTCGAAATTTTTCAACGATAGATAATATTAACGCCATTAAATATTACAAAAATAAAAAGTATACACACAAGACTTCCCTAACTTGGATTTGATTATTTTAACAAAGTATTCGACACTAGAACACGGGTTTATCTGGGATGCACGAAAACGCAAGGTGTACAAACAAAGTACATGTATACGAATACACCAAAATATTTACACCAAAATTACAACGCAATTTAAGTTAGAAGCTAAAGTACCTATTTCCTTTCGATAGAGGCGGTACACACTATTTAACCTAAATTATTCTCAAGCATCTTAATAATGATACTTAAGAACCTAGAAACAAGTTATTTTTAATATACTGATTACGTTACGTTATGAAAAATGTTGGCAAAACTTTTTTCTTTGCAATCAATTGAGATTGACATTGAATTAGCTTTGAATGGTGTAAATGACCTCAGTTTTATTATACCTGTTTATTTAAAGCTGAATCTTTTCACTTTTAGAATCGCAGACTCTGAATTCGTTGAGAAAATAATGATAAGAGTTTTTTTTTTGGGATTTACACCTGTACAGTCTACGTTTGTTTGTAAGAGATTTCTTAGGGGATTGTTATTTTGACGTGGTTCTATGGCACTGTTGTCAGTGCCATAATCACGAAAGTTTAGCGAGTAGATGAAAGGGCCTAGATTGATCGCAGTCTTTTAAAAATATTTTATTACGACTTTTAGTATTCCGAAAAGAGCGGCCACTTTTTATTTTCCTTCGTTTTGCATGACCGGCTATTAAAAAATTACTGATATTCCGGTTTTTGATTGCTACATAGGAATTTTAATTGTGGTTTGAAGATATTTTCGAAATTCGAAAAAAAATAAATTATTTTTGATATAATAAAAAAGACAACTTACTCTTACTTATTTCAGCACTTCTCTGAATGCCATGATCAGATATGATCTTCAGACTTTCTGGTGGTCCTACTAGTAGGACAAATTAGTAGGACCAGGAGGAAACAGGGGATCTTCCGACACTGCGTCAATTTTGTCAAGAAGTTTTTTTCTTATTTCCCGAACCTTCTGGGAGATCTCTATCTCAAAGTAAGACTTACTTAGCTAGCAGATCGCAAGAATAATTATTCTAAGCCAGGTACAATATCAGAACCAGTTAAATAAATTGTAAGAACTTGAACACTATTATCAAATTGCAAAACTTTCCGTAAAATCATACATTTCCATTAAATAACAGCGCTAAAGTTTGGCTCCGAATTTCCATTTTTATTATTGTCCTCGTTAATGAAGTAAAATAATTACATAACGTACCAATAACGCTGCTCGGAGCTGGAACTGTTCCAAAATGATTATGTAGGTGGTCACATAATTGTGAATATGGACAAATTAATACTAGTTCTTTTCTGTGAATAAAATAATGATTACAAGTTATCATAAGATTGATGCCCAATGACAGCAACTATATCACATTGAGAATGTGTGTTATTACTGGCTGTTGTCACATTTAATTTTTTTCCACGGAAACCGTACCTTTTCTTAGCATTAAAAGTAGTAAGCTATATGTTATTTCAAGCGATAAACTAAAGCCGTATCAAATTTAATCCAGTTCCGTTGAATAGTTAAGGCGTAAAAGAGTAAAAAACATCCAAAAATGCTCACAAACTTACACGTTTTTAAAATTGGTAAGAGGTAGGATAATACAAGGTTCATCTTCCTTCTGCACTCGCCAAACTATCAAATGAAGCTACAAAGTCCTTCTGTCAAAAAAACAACTTAGATTAAGATTTAAAAAAACGCAATTGAAACTGCATATGTAATGCTCTAAATTAAGATCGGTCCCTTGTCGAAGGGTTCTTAGATCTTCAGATCTAAAAGAGCAGACTAGCTGCAAAACTGATCGCAGGAATGCAAAACACATTATAGGTAAGTTGTGCAAAATTCATGAAACTTTTTAATATTAACTACATCCCTAATACAGAATATAAAACAGAAAAAAATACTTAAACATAATGATAATGCCGATATTGATTTGAAGCGCAATATAGTATTGGCTTGTAGCAGGGTTTTATGGGTGTGAGTGGGAAACTTAAGGGGACTACTATATCTAAGTGCTGCCCCTAATTGATTTAATTTTATTACTGCTAAACAAAATCAATTCTCAAAAAACTAGAACAGTATAATTTTAGCAAATTACCTCTAGTATTTATTAAATCACAGTAAACTTTTCATTTAGTTGTGTAAAAGTCGAATTTGTCGCTAACGCCAGAAGCGAGAAGCCAGAAGCAATAATGTACCTACAATATGAAAGAATGCCAGAATGTAAAGCAATTAACAGTGATTCAATAAATGCTAGAGGTTATTTGCTGAAATGATACTGTTCTAGGTTTTTGAGAATTGATTTTGTTTAGAAGTAACAAAATTAAATCAATTGGGGGCAGCACTTAGCTCTAGTAGTCGCTTTATTACAAAAAACCGGCCAAGTGCGAGTCGGACTCGCGCACGAAGGGTTCCGTACTAAAAAGGTCAAAAAAACGAGTTTGTTGTATGGGAGCACCCCTTAAATATATTTTTTTTTTTTAGTATTTGTTGTTATTGCGGTAACAGAAATATATAATTTGTGAAAATTGCAACTGTCTAGCTATCGCGGCTCTTAAGAAACAGCTGACAGAGCGACGGATAGACGGACAGACGGACAGACGGACAGAAAGACAGACAGACAACGAAGTCTTAGTAATTGGGTTATTTGTTCTGTGGGTCGATTGAATAAAAGGTTGAGCACTTGTGCATTGAAGGACTAAGTTAGTTAGCAGTTCATTTATCCATTTATGTAAGCAAACATTCAAAAAATTCTTATTTTACTAGTATCTTATTTTACTAGTAAAATAAAGAAACAATTAAAACATAGACTATCCCAGGCAGAGGAAAATATATTTTCATACGCGAAGCAAACGCATATAGCGCCATCTATTGAAAAAAAAATGTCAGCAAAATAATGCCAACTTGGGTCTGTAGAAGTTCTCAACGTATCGATATCAATAACAAGCCAAAGTGCTTGAAACGCGTGGATAAATGAATTACTTGAAAGGTGCGGACTTCTAAAAGCCAATAATCAACTTGACGGGAAAAATACGGCTATAATCAAATTAATTCGATACACGCTCGCCAGAGAGCGCTTCCGTGTTCCCGTTATTCTATCAGTTATAAAGTCTTTCCTGATTTTATACGAGTATAAATAGTAACTGATGTGACATTTTATTATGAACCAATTAATTAAATTTTAAATTCATTTTTATTGAATTGGAATTGAGGCTTTCTACATATTCCCCCTTTATTTATTGTGTGTGTGTGTGTCTGTGTGTGGATGTGGGTGTGTTGGTGTGTGTGATTTTATAAGATAAGACACTTAACATATTTGAGCCTATAAAGCCACTCATACAAAGCAGTCCATAAAATGTCCTACGACTTTATATCGAGTTTGTGTGTCGCCTGAAGTTATAAATTTGCTGTCAATGACATTTCAGACGTCAAAATCAAATATTACTCTAAGGCGATACGAAATTCGCGGGGTCCGCTAGTATACCTATTTGAAAAATAAATATAATAGACGTTATCCCCGTTTTACCCTTACAAACGTCTTCTTGTTTTTAATATGGAATTGAATAGCATGAAATTGTTTATCGAAATCGTTTGTAAAATGAAAATTCGCTACTATTTAATATTTAATTTCTTTAACTTTAACAATTATTATTATTATTATATAAATAGCCTTCGCTTTTAAGTACATTGTGTTTCTTGATAGAAACAATTTCTATTGACGTATGTGGGACGCATGTCTGTCGTTTGCGATAAGGAGCATAAAGGGCGAGCCTAGTCGACAGCTATTATTAACTGCACTACGCAGGCTTCTACAGTGCAGCTGGATGTGGAACAGGCCTGTGTGGACTATTGGTTTCTTTGTTTTATTGTTTCTGTAGAATGCGATAGCAAAACTAAGTCGATTAAGTTTTGCTGTTGAAAATAATTTGAATTTATAGATTTATAAATACATAATATACTTACTGACTGATTCCATTTGCACTTTGTTAAAACTACCCTTCGAGAACAGCGCTTTTTTTGGAAAAAATAACTTTTATGCTATTCTGGTCTGTAATATTTTAATGAAAAATTAATTATACTGATTCCTTATATCGTTTTGTTATGATTGCGGAACAAAAATACATCTAACTTTTCACATTTGTAATTAATTACTATTACAAAGATATTGCCGTACCTAAGATAAGTAAGATTAGACTGTGAATGTGCACAGTACTAATCTGATTTGGTTGAAAATCAGATATCATTCATCATTATTATACAACCAGCTGCTCGAAGGCGAAACATAGCCCTTCTTTCAAAATAGTTTCTACCATCCTCCACCACCCTTTTGTTTTATGGGTGTAAAACTTAAGATACTGCAACAATTAGGCAGTAACGTTTTGTCCAAGCCGATTTCGACCGATTTCAGCCAAGCAACATTTTGTCTTGGAATCAACGTAAAGAAAACTGGTAATGAATACTATTTATCACAAGAGAGGTATTCAAAGACCATTTTGAAGAGATTTACAATGGAGAAATGTAATCCTGTTCAAACTCCTATGGAGATGGGAAAATTATCAATAAGTGATAAGAAAGAGGAAGTAGAAGAGGAGCTCTCATGTTTTTGAGTGTGGTGACCAGGCCGGATATAGCTAATACGACAGCAAAACTCGCACAATTTGCCGATAGTCCGCAAGAAACGCATTGGAGGGCTGCGAAACGGATCCTCTGTTACTTAAAAGGTACGTTAACTCACGGTTTGGCATATAAACCGACGGGTGAATGCATACAGGGTTATGCAGAAGCAGATTGGCGTAGCTATGAAATGAACAGAAGGTCTTTCACTAGCTATTTTTTTTTATTTTAGGTGGCGCTTGTATTTCATGGGCATCACAAAAGCAACGCATCGTTGCGACATCGACTTGTGAGGCTGAACTTGTAAGTTTGGCGGAAGCTATGAAAGAGGCAGTGTATTTAAATTGTTTGCTGAAGGAACTTGATCTTCGCCAATTGTCTTAGGTAAACATGCATGCGGATAACTTATCTGCTATCTGTCTCGCTGAAGATCATGGTTTTTATCACGCACGAACTAAGCACATCGGTATTAGGCATTTCTTTATTAGGGACGTGCTGCGTGAGAAGTAGATTACCCTAGAGCATTTATTAACTGAAAATATGTTGGCAGATATTTTTACCAAACCTTTGCCGCGTGTAAGGCATAACTTACTGTCAGAGGCGTTAGGGTTGCGAGCCATTAATTGACTTGTTATAAAGCATGAGTTGAGGGGGTATGTTGAATATCACCTTCATGCTTTGTGTGTAGAGAGAGCTGGCCCCTAATTCGCGTAACCAAATCGTATCACAATCGTAATTGAACGACAGGTTTTTGACAGTTCTAGTATGGGCTAAATGTCAAAATCGTCCAATTCAATCACGATCGAACTGCGATTCGGTTACGCGAATCAGGCCCCTGGCTGCAACCGCAATGATTAGGCTGTCAAGTTTTAGAATGTGTTGACATTAGCTTATTATTATTCATCTCTCGTACTCTAATTCTATGTGTGTATTTTTCTATCAATATATTTTATGTTAGTGCACGCTCCTTTGTGCTTATTGCTCTTCCATTTTCCCTAACATTACCCGACTTGTGTTAGTAAATTAATTGAATTGGAGAAGAATTGCAAAAAAATTTTTCATAAAATAAACAGTTATAAAATTGATATCAAATAACACAATACTCGTTACAATCGATGATACATGCAAAGCTAGAATCGAACCCGAGCTCGCGTCCGACGGACATCTATTATTGAAGCCATGTATCGATTTTGGTCATTTGCTTTTAGCTGCCCCTTACCCTTATTAGGTTGAGAGTACACTAGGACTTCTTACATCAGTATTATCAAATTGTTTTGATTCTGACATAAAAAAGAATGAAATCAAAGTCCTACGAAAACTACAGTTCACAATGTCTGCAATTTAATCTGTGGAGCATTTTTCATATCTCATACGTGTCTTAATCGAAATTCAACCTAACGCATTGTCATTAAGTTGAATAAGTTTTTCGTGGCTTGTCTTTACAACACAATGAAGATGTAATGGAAACTTAGCATACGTTATCAGATTGACAGTACCGAAAGTCGCTCGATTTTCCCACTGTGCTTTCTAAAACGATGAACGAAATTGAATGCTTTGAACGGCATATCACACCAATTTAAAAACTCCTTTGCTTAATATACCGATGAAAAAGGTATATCATTCTGATGTATTAATACGATAACAGCGTGGTTCAGCAAATGCCAGATACCACAAATCTAGTAGCCCTCAAAGAATTTTCGTTAAGGTATGTTTTACTGTTTTTATATTTGTCTGTCATTCCTTGTTTAAATATTCGTGTTATGTCAGTAACAATTTTCTTTATCTATTTTTAAGTCTACTTGGGAAGTCTAAGGCACTCAGTCATATCGCCTGGGCTGTCAGCAGTGTTTAAAGAGGTTTTTTTTATATTAGGATCTTTGATCGATACATTCGACCATGTCAGCTCTATTTTATCTCAAACATGAATTATTCAAACTTAGGACTGGAGAATTTATTCTGACATATTTGTGTAGTGCTTTGTAATGCTATCGGTGTGCACTCAACCTATTGACTATATTGATTCTGGGTTGCCAGGGAAATCTGAAACAACAATATACGGTCCAAATTTATTCGTCCGACGGAAAAGTTTACATTTAACTTTTTAATCGCCATAGAACGAAGTTGGGCCTACAATTATTATAGATTGACCGTTCAATTCGTAATGTACCTATGTGTTTTGTTAAAGTTCCCTAAATAAATAGGTTCATGACGCAAACACTTATCGATATGTAATATACGGGTAGCGCCACCTTTTGGTAGGAGAAAATGTTTATTATCAGGCAAAAATTACGAGTCTGCATTAAATTGCAACCTGCGATGTAAATGTCTAATTATAGAGAGCTTTGAGAATTGAACATCTGGACTGCTTTTGCTATAATTTACTATAGTACTGTTATTTAGTTGAAATGTCATAGTAATAAATAAAACTGAAATGGATTGTATTAATTTGTTTGTTATTTTTATTTAATAAAATAATCAACTGTTTATTAAATACTGAAAAAATATTTTATAAGCATTCACAGTGAGTATAACAATCAATGATATTTAAAAAGTATAGATAGGTTATGCCCTTACAAAACTATCGAAATATCTGTGCCGCTTGCGAACAACTGCACACATGCGTAATTCTTATTTTGTCCTTGTCATACTCGTGAAAAGAACAATTACTTTCTCTTTCATGGATTTGAAAAGACGTCACAATTGTGACGTTTTAGGGACGCATATTGAGAGTGCATGTAACATATCTATTACTTTTAAATATCATTGATAACAATAGTATATTATACTGATAAATTTGATCGAACGGTTAACTGTTAGTAGTTGGTGGAAGATCCTTTGTCAATAAAAATAACTTTTAAAATTTCACTTTGTCCTTTCGTTTCGTATGTCTGTCCAAGTTTAATTTCAAAAACTACTAAATTAACAAAGTTTTTGACATAGACATACAAATCAATCACACCAAAAAAGTCAAAAAATTAAATTTGCAAGTAGGGACTCTATCCTTTAATAATTGTATCGAAGAATGGAATGTCTTTTGGATAAGTCTCTTGAAATTATTCTGGCTTTGTGAACACTATTTTTAGATTCCGGAACTCTACACTACCGATTTTTAGTTTAATGTTTACAATGCTTAATACGCATGAAATTTAGAATGAAATGTCAATTTTTATCAAAATCTATTCATTTTAGCAATCCTTTCATTGAGTAACTCGATTTCCGGGCATACATATTTTTAAACTTAAAATATATTTAGATTTATTGTGGCAAAATTTTGCTTAGATTTTAAGTAACCCACTATCAAAATATTGGTGTAAACTAGATCAAGTCTACAGTTTACAAACAAACAGTCAGTTATTGTATCTTTATATTGTTTTGGTTTCTTTTGCGACAATATTAGTTACTAACATTCCGTTTGCGATTCATTTGTGTGGAAATCAACTTTTACGTTTCCCAATAATATCATTATCTATCTAAGATAAGTTCATTAACGGCCGGTCCTAATAACCTATCTATCTTCAGTTTTGGCATAGCGGAGATAGAAAACAACTTCTGTCTTTGTTTCTCTGGACGGCAAAAACAGAGATAGAAACTGTTTCCTATCTCCGATTTGCCAATACTGAAGATAGATAGGTTATTGGGACCGGCCGTAAGAAAAACAATCCAATGTTATCTAAGTAGCTCAAACTATCTCTATATAATTTAATCTTCATGCAATACGGAATTATAAATCCCCGTACAAACTTCCTCTCCCCTTTCCAGCCAGCAGTGGTAGGTCAAAATATTGAGACGTGTGTGAAAATCGCCTCTTGGGGCATATATGTAGAAAAAAAATTGTTACTACTGATTTGCAAAATTTGTTTAGTAAAGATTTGAAACAAAACTGAACAGTTGTATCGTTATTGGATATTATTGATAAATTTATCTATAATGATGTTTGACAACACAGAGATGTCATAGGTGAGATGAAACAAAAGAGAAATGTAAGTACGAGTAATATTGTGTTTTCAAACTATACAAATTAGTTTAATTATTTTTATCACTTCCATTGCAAGCATTTCTACTTATCTGAAAATTGAATAAGATATAAGAATGACCACTTCGTCTCATTGTTTCAACAGCAAATTCTGTTTATAGGTTATGTGACCAGAACACTGACACACAGACAGCATTATCAATAACATAGTGAATTATTCGCGTTTTATTAAGTTATTTATGACAAAATTAAACCTTTCTTATACTTGCAATTAAAAAAAAGATTTTTAATTTTGCTTGATAAAGTTCAACAAAATTATTTTGTCAATGTGTCAGTCACATTTACATGTTCTGTGGTGTCAGTTATTTTAAATAAACATATTTAAAAATAAAATACATGTTGTCTGTACATGTCATTTACCAGTTTCCCAGTTTATGATTTACGATATACATATATATTTTGCAGATAGTTTAATTTTTTGGAACGTATACAAGAAATACAAGAAAAAACTATTGAAATTAGAAAATATCAAACCCGACATGTTCACACTCAATCGAATCAGCGTGCTACTACAGTCGTAAATAGCATCTCGACTTAAGAAATGTCTAAAAATATTTATTAGAAAAATTGTGTAATAACATACAAATAAATACTCTTCAATATTCAGTCTGGACATTATGAAGTCTAGGTTGCAAAAACAAACAGCCAATCGCGTGACGTGTCATTGGCTGAAATTTAAAAATAGAAACCATCACTCGATCAAAAGCTAAAGATCGGTCTTTCGCGGTTTTTCCTCAGAGCTCGCGTGTCATTCATGTGTGAGTTCGAACGCTATAGCCGGTGAAAATAAATTGTTTATACGTATGTCCACGTAAATACGTAGCGGTCAGTCAGTTGTCAGTTAATAGTGGAAGAGGGGCGCGATCCACGTGTCCACTAGGGCTAATAAAATAGTTTTTTCCTTTTAGCTGAACACGGATTGGGCGCAACACGTGGTCTCGTTAAAGTTCGGCAACAATTCGCCTGATAATACAAAGTTCGCGCGTGATTTGTGCGTGTGTTTGTGCGGTGATTGTTTTTTGTTTTTCGTGCAGTAGTGAGGTTCAGTTTTGTTTTTTGTGGTGCATTTTTTGGATTTCGAACCGGTGAGTTGCGTTTTCAGACAACAATATTGTGTGGCTTGGTGTTAGTTGTAGCTTTACAAACATAATCAAGTTTGTAGATTTAATATACATCAAACGAGCGACCCCAAAAAAATCTTATAAAATATTGTCAAACTGCTATTAAAAATAGTTTACCAATACTTCAGTCGTAACTACAGTCGTTTTAATATAAAGATTGAGTTTTCTTATAATTTTTGAATCCTTAAACCCTAAAACAGATTGCTTTAATAAACACAGAATTCTTAAAACAAGAAATACTCTGAAATTAAAAGCGTTTATTTTCCCGTTAACATTTAAATAATAATGCAACGCGAAAGTTTAAAAGTAGTTACAGCTAAAGAAGTTTTAATCATCCTATTCGATCTGTGAAATCGAGTCATTGTGTCTCGTGAGAGTCGACTATGGTAATTCTACCAGAAAAAGACGGGTTACAGCGACTTCCCTTTACCGATGGCCAAATTGCGACCGCAAACCCGCTTGCCTAGCGTGGCGATTATGGCAAAACCCTGTCTTTAGAGAGGCGTGTAAACTAATAGGCTGGTGATGATAATGACGATGATAAAAATCAATAGGAGCAGTACAATCAAATCAGTCTTATCGATAAAGGCGTCTTCACTAATGAACTTAGGTATATGCAAAACCCACTGGCCTAACGATGTTCTATGGCAGAATCAGTACCAATTTTTTTTTGCGTAAACGAGCCAGATAAAGTAAGGGTATCCTTCACTGATGGCATGGGCCACGACATCATCAGACAACAGATCAGAGAGAGAGGTCAGAGAGTATGTCACGTGGGCCCCAGTGGTGATAGAAATACACAGTGTGGTAGTTTAGGCAGTAGCTTGTATAAAAAACATTATTGTCTACAAAAAGTAAATCGTAAAATTTGAGTTAAAAATGTAGGTCTCATAAATACAAGGAATACAGCTTTATAATGTTAGAGTAGCTAAGTAAAATCAATGTAATAAAAACATTAAAAATAAATTAAACTTACAAGTACCTACTAGACAGAAATACAGACACATCAATAACTTGACAGTTTTTTCTACAAAATTTGTTGCCTGACTCATAAACAAAAAACAAATTACCTGACACATCACATGCAAATAAATTATATTGCAAAAATTGCCGGTCAGAGTAGTTTCATTTAATGAACCAATTTTATTTAGCGTTACTTAGTACTTTGAAAAATCTTACGCTTTTCCAGCAGAATTAGCATTATCAATTTCTAATGTTTAATATGTAAAATAGCGTTTTATTAGTAAATTGAACGTATAAATTAAAATAAATTTATATCAGGTCATAATTTAGACTTTACGTATGTGTAAGGTCTACAAACGAACAAACTTGTTCACGCATGTGTATCGTCATTTGATCCCAAATTTCCCATGAAAACTACCACCATATTTTTTATCTTAGTAACAGATGATTCCTGAAAAACTGTCTCTATTTTAAGTTTCATTTAAAACAATTCCACAGTTCAAGCGAGTAAAATTTACAAACAAAAATGGTAATTATTGCACGTGTCATCATCATTATCTGTCTCGTAGGTTAGAGTTTTAATTTAAAACCATCCTACGGAACTACAAATTTTTTTGGGATAAGATGTAACCTACGACTTATCTCAACTTAATTCGAACAGTAAATGGCAATAAAAATAAGTAGTCAAGCCGTATTAACATGTAAGTATAAAAAAATCTTAATACATATTATTCGCAAAAACTGTTGGAATAATTACATTTTCTTAAAAACTCATTTCATTATTACTGGTCTGTACCAGTTATTATTATTTGATTCAGCGTTTATGTCACGTGTTTAAATGCTGGGCCAAGATAACGTGGCCCCGGGTTCGATCCCCGGGTCGGGTAGCAAAAAGCTTCGAGTTTTCGAATATTGCTCGGGTTTGTGATCACCAACTCACATGTGGCAAGCGTGGTGATTATGTTGACCTTAAAGTTTTAATGGTAATCTAGTGAGTGAGTGTGTAAGGTCTGTAAACGAAGCAGCTATCGGCGCCTGGTCACAGGTCACCGCGCTAAACGCACGCTCGTATCGTTATCTGAGGCCCTAGAGAGATCAGTTATGTCATCGGTGCATCCAATGCTGCTACTGTTTACATATCTTGTCAATATTAAAAATGCGAAAGTTTGTGAGGATGTAAGGATAAACAAATCTATACTAATATTATAAAGCTGAAGAGTTTGTTTATTTGTTTGTTTGAACGCGCTAATCTCAGGAAGTACTAGTTCGAATTGAGAAATTCTTTTTGTGTTGGATAGTCCATTTATCGAGGAAGGCTTTAGGCTATATAACATCACGCTGCGACCAATAGGAGCGAAGCATCAGTAAAAAATTTTGCAAAAATAATTGCCATCATAATAACAGTAATTTGCAACAGCCAGTAATAAATAAATGTGGACAACATCACATACATTGCTCTGATCGTAAAGTAAGGAACGATTTAAAGCACTCGTGTTGTGTAGATCAGAATCAACAAAGGCACCACAACCACCCTGACCCGTGAAAATGTAGCAAATGTTTTTTCCACATTGACCCGACCGGGAACCCAGGACCACGGAGCAGACGGCACCTTAAAAACCGGTGTAAAGTAATCAACAGACGATGTTAACAGAAAGATGTACAATATTGACGGTCTCAACGCTAAAGAGCAATCTCTCCTTAAACAAACCTTTAGGTCAAAGTAAATTTATATAGAAAGGGGAAGGTATACACGATGATAAAATAGTAGAACTAAAATTACACCTTTAATTTGTTATATAAACCTAAACTAATCAAACATTTATACCAGTTATAACTAATTATTCTTCTAAAAGGATTTTGGAGAAACATTCTGGGTTTGATTACAACAACAAATATGTTTTAATTTACATGAAAGCCCCTATCCAACCGAAAGCACGGAATAACAGTTGTTTGGATTCAAGTCACGATAGATGGCGCGAGATTTTTTAAACACTAGTTGTTTTTATTTGATCCAAATTCAAATACCCATGAAGACAAATTTTTAACCAAAAGCAACTAAAACCAAAACGTACATTTAGTCACAGATTGTCAAAACCCATAGCCGAAATCAAAAAATGTGTCACTCTTATGCGATCGAAGATATTGCCCAATATGTGGATCACTTAATCCAGACGCATTTAGATTGAGTGATCCTTGAAATACGGCGCTATGTTTACGAAATACATGATAACTTGTTAACCTTAAAGGTAAGTTTAGAATATATCGGTACAAATTAATAACACACCACAAAAGTTAATATGTAGTTAAAAAGTAATGACTAATCAATCCTTTTTAAAATTGCTGAATTGAGTGATCCTTATAAACGCATGTAGACAACTACCTATTGGTGAATTGTATACACAAACTACCTAGAACAATTGTACTACATTGTGATTAAAATTTGGCATAAGTACAAGATTTTGGTTTTTTATTTTATTATCAAAGAAAAATTTTGTAGGGTGACACAGTTATTATTTAACAGTGAGTGAGTGTGAAGTAGCATACCGATAATCTATCAATTTCCATTAAAATCTTTTAAGCTGATCTAGTGTGATTGTGTAACAAGAGTCCATCTAAACTTGAAGCTATATGGAAAGAAAAGTTTTGACCGATTCTGTTCGACAGATCTAAATTTAAAAATATGTCAATTTGAATTGCTGGAAGGTAAAAAAACCATTTCATTTGCGATTAGTTGTAAGTATAAACCACTGCCAATATTTACTTGGCAATTTTGGTTCTAATGAAGAACTTAATTCTCTTTAAGTATGGTTTTAAAGGGGTTTGTCTTCGCTCTAACTATTATATATATACCTTAGAAAATAGGTAACAGCGTCTTCTTTATACCAATGGCCACACTGCGATCGCCAACCAACCAAGGGTACCTATTATGGCAAATCCACCGTTTGGGGAATGTTGTGTCTAGCAGTAAAACAATAACATACGAGTAGGCCGGTGATAATAATGACAATAAACTCAAAATAAATAATATGTTACGAGTTTATTGAAATAATCAAGACTTCCATAACTCTAATAATCATAGATTTATGTGCTTAAGTGCTTAAGGGACATTATAGACATACAAAACCATATTGTCAAAAAATATACATTTATCCTACTCTACTCTATAGTCTATTTTGGACAAATCAGTCATTTTATCAAGCTTGTAAAACAAGACAGTCTTGTTCCATCGAGATGCTTTTTCATATGTTAGCAATTATTCCAACAATTTAACATCAATTCGTTCAATTTACTTGCATTTAGCAATCCACCTAAACCCACAAATTGAAACTAATAAATCGTCAACATAAAGTTTAACGAAATATTGGACAGTGGGTAACCTACTCTCGATTATTCACAGTGCCATATACATTGGAACAATGTGAGAATTTCGCGAAGAAAACAAAGTGATTTGAACTAAATATATTGCAGTAATAACGCAGATTCTCGATGCAGAAGAAAATAAAATGCGAACGTGTGGGTGTGACCTCGGAATAATTATTTCTGTCTTGCAATGCGTGCGTTGCACAGAGATAGATCTGTCACTAACCGGTGGGCATAAAATTGTTTATTTTTATAATATAGAACATGTTGCTATGGGAATTAGAAAAATGTAGGCGTGTTGCCGTGTAATGTTTATATGGATTATTTTTTTTTTAAGCTATTGCATAGCTTCTATCGTGGGCCTTGAGCGTGGAGACCGAATTCAGAAATTCCGTAATGAAAATAACCCAACCTAACACTCGGGGCGAGGCACGATCGAACAATTTTGAATTTCCGAAATTTAACCCTTAACCGCCTACCATACGTCTCACAGATCTTGTTGACATAATAATTGTGAATATTTTTGCGCCGGAGAGTAGCATCGACTCGTTCGATCCTGTACCTTTTTCCCACGTCCCTTTGTACCGATCAACGGCTTGTCAAGGTAAGAGGTGCGTGCGTTTACCTCAGGTGAGTAAATTAATACCGGCGTGGGACTGAGAGACCCCTGTTAGGAGGTTACGTTATTTTTTTTATTGTTTTAGTTATAATGGTTCTTAGTGAAGCTGTAATTTATCGCTGGTTAAAACAAAACAAGATTTATCAGACAATGATATACGAATGCAGAATGCAAACGACGAATGCAGCGATGTGGAACAGGTCGAAGTTAATCGCGTACTGGAAGAAAGTGGCGCGTCTGATTCCCAATACGAAGGGCCAACTGTATTACAAATAAACTCTGTGAAGAGCTATTGGCGGTTCTTAAAAACTGTCCCAATTGCACAATATAAAAAAAAACGCAAAACACAAATACATGTGTTCGAATGCAAAGCCCCAATTTGCTTAGAATGCTCGAACAGAATATCGTCTTCGCAGTTGTGAAAAGCTCTAAGTTTAGAGCCCGCAATTTTGTTAAATAATTACTATAATGAGTGATATATTTATTTTTTTACGTTCCTTGTTGATTGAATTGTATAGAAAAAATATAAGAATAATTTCCTATTACTTACATTTTTTTAGATCTCATTTCATCTAAGTGTTCGTGAGGAAGCCAAAAAAAAGAGAATAGGCCAATTATTTCAAGTTATTGTGAAAGTATTCTTAATTTTAATGTTCCTCTTTTATTGAATAAAGAGGTTAGTAATGTTCAAAATATAATTTTTATTCAAATTGGATCCCTCCCTTAATGTTTATAGTTAACATATTTATTATTAATCTCGGATCCCACAGACGTATGATAGGTGGTTGTGTGACAGTAATAGGTGGTAGGTAGTTAAGGGTTAAAAGAATTTAGAAGAAAATGAGGATTTTGACAGTATGGTTGCCTATGGTAACCATATCTGCCAAAATAACAGAAAAATTTAATTACAAAAGTCAAAATTAGAAAATACATAAAATTATAAAATTAAGTCACCAACATATTTTATGATTACCTTAGTTTTTAAGAAATTACAATATTATGTTACTACTATTCTTTTGAAATCACGCGTTTGTAACAGAGCTAGATTATGAGATATCGTAAAAACCTTTTAGATAATTAAAATATAACTTTACCGATAGCAAATGTTACTTATTCAAAGGCAGTAAAAAATATTCGTCTTATTTAGTAGGATTAGACTCGATAAAATGTATATGATAGAAAAACATTACAGATAAATAGAAAAGCTTATATCAGTGTAAGAACTTCGTCATTTTGTTTCTCCTTCAAATGAAAGTGGTTAATATTCAAATATTCGTTTGCCCTAAATAATGTATAATTGAGAGTCAACAATTTTTCAGCTTAGCTCATGATTGCGGTGTGGATAAATCGGAATAAAATATTAATCGTAATATACGCGTGCTAAATTATAATAATTTTACTCTAACTTTTTGGCAAAAACTAGTAAGCTAATTTTAACTTTTCGTTAATGTAGCTTTCATATTAAAATAACATATAGAATATAAAATATCCTTAAGTCTTCAGTTGTTGCTGCGAGAATATAGTTGTATTCGTCATCATCATCATCACCATCAGCCTATCACAGTCCACTGCTGGACATAGGCCTCTCAAATTGCATGCCACTTAGGTCGATCCTCGGCTTCTCTCATCCAGCTCCTGCCAGCCACCTTGCGCAAATCATCACTCCACCTGGCCTGAGGGCGTCCTACACTACGTTTGCCGAGACGCGATCTCCACTCAAGAACTCATTTACCCATCGGTGGTCGGTTCTGCGGCTAATATGGCCAGCTCACTGCCTCTTCAGCTTGCTAATCCGGTGGGCTATGTCGGTAACTTTAGTTCTCTGCCAGATCACCCCATTTCTGATTTTATCCCTAAGAGAAACTTCGAGCATAGCTCTTTCCATAGCCCGCTGAGCGACTTTGAGCTTGTGGACTAGCCGTACCGTCAGTGTCCACGTTTCGGCTCCGTATGTCATGACGGGTAGGACGCTCTGATTGAAGACTTTCGTCTTGAGGCATTGTGGGATCGACGATGAGAAGACTTGACGTAGTTTCCCAAATGCTGCCCAACCCACTGAATTCTTCTGTTCACCTCATCCTCAAAGTTGTTTATACCTAACTGCAATGTCTGCCCGAGGTACACGTTTTTCTGAACAACTTCGAGGAAGGTACCGTGCATTGCAATCGGTTGCGGTAGCACATGTTCACTGAACATAACCTTGGTTTTGTCCAGGTTCATCCGCAAGCCGATGCGCACAGAAGAGTCAGCCAGGTTATTCAGCATCTGTTGCAGGTCCTGCAGCGTTTCTGCCATAATGACGATGTCGTATGCAAATTGCAAGTGAGAGATGTATTCGCCATTGATGTTGATGCCTCGTCCTTTCCATTGCAGCATCTTGAACATATCCTCTATTGCATTTGTGAACAATTTCGGGGGAATGACGTCCCCTTGTCTCACTCCCCGATGCAACGGTATAGGACATAGTGGCGGCTTCGTAGAGACATTTCATCACTTGCACGAACCGCAAATCTACTTGGCAACGCTGCAGGGACTCCAAAACAGACCAGATCTCTATCGAAGGCTTTCTCATAGTCCACGAATGCTAGACACAAGGGCTGATTATACTCTTCGGTCTTCTGTATAATCTGCGCACTGTGTGGATAGGGTCTATGGTGCCGTATCCGCTCCAAAATCCAGCCTGTTCCGGTGATTGGAATTCGTCAAGTCTTCGCGCAAGGCGGTTCGTGACGACTCTCGAAAACAGCTTGTAGACGTGGCTCAGAAGGGAAATGGGATGATAGTTCTAAAGCAGGGTCTTATCTCTTTTTTTGAAGAACAGGACAACAAAACTCCTACTCAACGTCTCCGGAGTTCTCCCTTCAAACAGGACAGCGTTAAAAAGCTAGTTGTATTATGTGAACGTAATATAAACTGACTTTATAGATGGCACCGCCAACTAGCAGTAACCAACTAGATACTATATCATTATTCTTAATGAATAAATAATTATACGATTCATTATCTTTATGCACTCATTATTCGTTTCTCTCAGAACCCAATACCAAAGTCCACGCGAGCGAAGTCGCAGATGTAAGCTTGTCCTAAATCAATATTATTTATACGTAACTGTGCTAAACATTACTAAATAAAATGAACAGGCTGGTTTGGACTCCAATTAAAAAAAATATATACTCCGTGCAATTTGAACCACCTGTAAAACGAAGCCCACGTTATTGGACCATTATGTATAACATCATGGCAGTGTTATTTATTTCTTTATTAAAAATATTTTTTGAAAAATTTTAAATTTTGATTCGGACTTTTAATTTTGTAACACGCTGTGACGCACCTAGACGTATTATTTTGCTGCGGCGGGGTCTCGGTTACATGGACCTTACACAGATACATCTGTGTGCGTGCGTGTTTCAAAATAAATAGCTGAACCAATATTTAATACTCTAATTAAAAAAAAATTTTTGGGTAAAAAAATTAAAATAACACTGTCAAGATGTTATATATAATGGTTGCATAACGGGGGCTTCGTTTTACAGGTGGTTAAAATTGCACGGTGTATGTGCAAGTTACTTAAAGTCAGTCTTCAACAACCCGTCACTTTAATCAAATTATAATTGCTGTAGTTAATATGTACTCAATAATAAGCAGGTTCTATTTTATAGGCATTCAGTGTAATGGCATTCATTTGATACAAGCAAATGTGAGAATTATGCTAACTGCTGCCAAAAATCTTTTTTCATCTCTTGATGAATTCTACCGACAAAATTATACAAAGGGACTACAAGAGAGTGAAGTGCAGAAGGTGTGCTTTCAACTAGCATATTCGTTACAATTGTTATTAAAGGTGAACGAACACTAATCCGAGCCGAACGCGTCGAACGAGACGAACGAAACGAATTTTAGAATTCAATATACGAAATCTCATGAAACCTCGCACACTTATCTGCGTCGAATCGTCCGAATCTGAAGGAACCCCAGAAACCTAAACGAATTTGGATGACGTCATCAGATTCGGCGCGGCTCATGCAGTCCACTGCATGTAGTCTAATGCTTTAATGCAAATAAATAAATATTCTATTCTATTCTATTCTATTCACTGGACCGATGCGCTCGCATTCTATCAATTGAGTATAAAATATAAACGCGCGGGTACTATTTCGCGGGCGATTCTTTTGGCGCGGTCGATTCCTCTGGTGCGGATATGTATGCGAGGCCTCATAGACTTCAATCCGTTCGACGCGTTCGACTCGGATAAGTGTGCGTTCACCTTAATAGTGATATTCACTATCAAAAAACATGATATGAATCGCCGAGTATCAAAACATATTACCTAGCTATTGTTAAAATACAAAAAGACCACAAGAGATTAAAATGCAGAAGGTGTGATTTCAACTAGTACAATCGTTACAATTATTATGTATAGTATACACTCTCAAAAAAACATGATATGAATCGCCAAGTATCAAAACATATTATTAAAACAAACATAACACACACCATTAAATTAATTTTTCTAAGGCCTGATTTTTCAATAGTCAGGAAATATTCGTCAAATAAAATACAATATGGCTAATTTAAAAACGTCATGTATTCGTCAGCAGTCGTTTATGTAAATTTCATTTCAAAATCAGTCGTTTTAATCATCAGTCTGAAGTGTTAGCTGACGTTTGAAAAATTGGCCCTTCGACTCTTATCACAAAATATAAAAAAATCGTCTTATTTTTTTTCTTTGAATATAAACTCAAAACTCAAAAGTGTATTGTCAAATTCACAAAATATCCTATCCTACTGACATCTTTTTTGTTATATTACGACTGTGCGTCAGTCTTTATGATAAGTATCTTTTTGTCGTGGTTAAAATAGTTTGCTACATTGTTTGTTTGCTAGTAATGGATCATTACTGATCTTAAGACCGGTGACATTGGATTGATAATAATTTGACTATAGTCAACTTGTGTTTATAACCTTGATATAAGCACGTAAAGTACGTAATAGTTGTTATTTGGCTTAGTTGTCTTAATAAAGGAGTAGTAAGAAGACTTAGGGTTGCACAGCGAACAACAGAGACAGCTATGCTTAGTGTTTCCCTTCGTATAATCAATATGACATAATAGAAGAACTAAGAAAACTGTCATTTCTTGAAGTGTTTATGAATGAAAGTGACAGTGAGCGTGGCATATAGTAAGAAGAGTCAATGGCCGTTGGGAAAAAATCTTCTAAATGGCAACCGTGAACCGATCTGTGACTGGTGACGATCTGGTGAAGGTCGATGCCGCTGGATGTGGGTGGTGCGGGACCGATTGGCACGGAGATCCTTAGAGGAGAGCTATGACCAGCAGAAGATGTCAGCTGGTTGAGATGATGATGATGATGTAGCAGTCGGTTTCTGGCTTTTTGTCAATCAAAGGTTGGACTTACAGCACGTTATTTTATTTCAGGGGCAACAAAGCAGATCTCTATATTAGTTAGTAGATAATGTTGATTACATAAATTCGCGTGGTGCAAAAATATAAAAGCACCACCCTTCACTTTCTATCGAGTATTGGTTTCGTAAATAACGAGTATAGGATTACCGCCGAAGGAGACCAGCAGCAGTTTTTATGGCAAAACCCTCTTTTCAGAGAGGCTAGGTTCCAGTAGTGTTGCTCACGATAATGATTACCTACATAAATTTTATCTCTTTTAATTTACTTTTTAATCCCTCGATCGTGAGTTATTCCAGACACAATTGAAATCAATTGTTATCGTGGCACCCGAGTGCCTCCTGGGGGTTGAGGGATGTACAACATCCTAATTTAAATCAACAAATCAAATCGTGACAAGGTAATGTAAACCACAATGATTCCCGCTAATTATCACACCTGTATCACAAATTCTCATCTGATTCTAGCCATAGACTTGGAATAAAGTAGTACATCAACGTAGATTCCGTATCAAATTAACAAACACTTGAATTTCTTACATAATAGATTTGCTAGTGGTAGTCTTTTTTTCTACAGCTGTGTGTGGCAAATTCTACGTACAACATAATTATGATACAGATTGTTTGAAAGATGTTTAACTAAACTAATCACAACTGTCAAAATACAATAAGGATTTACTTTATACATGGATTATTTATTTTTTCTAGTTTGACATTTAAATTTTAATAACTTATAGGATGTAGAGCTCAAGCTCAAAATAGCATGTATTTATAATTAAACTGTCATATTGGTTTCTTGAATTTACGCAAATTCTTTATTGATATAAAATTATTTTTACTGTATATAATATTTAAAAACGTATCTTTTATTTTAATTATTTTGTCATCTTACTTATCTAGGGAGGTTTTGTCATCGTACTCACGAATGTAATGGGAAAATATCATTACAGTTTTGTATAAAATCAAATAAGAATATTGCATAAACTTGTTACCCAATTTTATCAAACATTCCATCTGTAAATAAATAAATTAAAACCTTTTTGAATGACGCGTTTATAAGTTAATTTAGTCTTTTTAATCTGGACTGCATTGGAGCAAACCTGCCGTGTGTAATTCAGTATAATCTAACCCGCGTTCCCAATGTATTTCCACTAAGTATGTATTTTGGGTGCACTCCAAAACAATTAGTGCAGTCAGTATAGTGTTCATGCCAACGGTTCGCGAAATTGAGAGAAACATTCTGAACGTTGTTAGTGGCTCTGGTCGGCCGTAATTATTTCTCTGCTTTTAACAACGAACACTGTAATGGCGGCTTGCAAATTGCTTGTCTAGCATCTAGATTGTAGGGTTTGGTGTAAGTATTTAATTATTTATTGGGTGATAACATTCGACTAGTAAAAGTAGTGAAAAACTCTAGCTGTCTTAACTCCGCCAAAGGAATAATATTTGCTAAGTGCGTTGATATTTGAAAAATACACAATACTAGTATTTGCCTTAACCGATGCCTAAATAAAAAAAATCTACCGTGTGAAATCTTTGTTTTTTTTTTACAAAAAGCATAATGTAATCAGAAATTTACTTGTGAGGCACCGCCTCAAAATTGATGGCTTTCACGTTTTACATTGGTTTAAGGAGAATGGGCAATATCGTATGGCGCTTGGTCTATCAGCGGCCAGGACAAATATATTTTTGTTGTTGTGTTGATGCCACAAGTACCCTGAAGAAGTGTTATATGTGTGGTGTAATAATTATTGGAATTAAATACATTTTTATTTTAGAGTATATCGGCTAGTGGTTTGGTGTGTTCTAGTTCTACTTAAGGTAGTTTTAAAAATCATGAAATTAATAAACTTGTATAATTGTCTAATACATTTTTACAATAATAAAATATCAAAACAGCCACAGTATCAAAAATAATCACGTTAATGCGCAATAGTATAGTAGAAAATAATGAGAAATCATCGGCTATCGATACAAAATCAAGGTAATAAAACTAAGTTAGCCAAAGAAGTGATATTGTTGCGCAGCGCAGTGCCTTGCAGTCTTTTAGTGACGTCGCATTGTCGCTTGAGGTTGCGCAATTAGTGTTTTAAAAACGCAGGTTTTTTTTTATAATCCCAATATATTGACAGCCAGTATGTCGCCAACGCAGATGAGTTCCCGGTATAGTAATACCTCATCTTTTGGATAAGGTCTAAGAAAGTGTAAGTGTTTCATTACAATTGCTGTAGCTTGTGTACCTACACGTAGAAGCGAATTGAAAATGTTCACTATGGTAGAGTTTACGTTTCTCTTTTTATATTTCTAGCATGGGAGAGAAGGCGTCATGGGATAGAAATTTCTTTGTCATTAAAACTTAAGGATCGCTGAGTTTTGTTTTATAAGATACTAGCTCTTTCTTTATAGCTCACGTGAACTACACGTTTAATCGCGTGGACAAAACCTTTGCCCAGCAGTGGGACACCAAATAGCCTATGTTACTGATAATATCTTCAAAATTGTGTCTACAAAATTTTATGACGATTGGATTAGTTTGTTTTGCGTGAAAGCGTAACAAACAAACTTACATTTGTATTTATAAAATTTTAAGGATAAGGTATGTAGTAAAGTAAATGGCTTATAATCATCCCACTGCAGGGCACAGGCTTCCATCATTGAATGCAAGTTAACAGAGCAATAAAAGGTAAGATAGGTATGATTTGTAGATGAAATGATTAAAATATTAAGCCTACTGAAGTGACAATAAACATTCGCTATGACGGGCTGTGACGACGTATCAAATGGTGTTTGTGTGTGGAAATGAATGGGTGCGTTGTATCGTTTGGCAGCGCGCCAGTTAGCTCATATCATAATTGTTGCCGTACACAGGCTGATAGTAAAATCAGATTTATTTTAAAATCTCCAATTAACTGTTAATAATGACAGTGAATGAAAGTTCCTTAATATGCACGTAAATAAAAAATTACATGGTTAGAAAACGATCAACGTTGGAATTTTAAAGCTTGTTTTATAAACTTACATTAATTTTTGATTGAATAGATTACTAATTGCAAAGATAATGATCTAAGAGTCATCATCGTCATCATCAGCCTATCACAGTCCACTGCTGGACATAGGCCTCTCCAATTGCACGCCACTTAGGTCGATCCTCGGCTCCTGCCAGCCACCTTGCGCAAATCATCACTTCACCTGGCCTGAGGGCATCCTACACTACGTTTGCCGAGACGCGGTCTCCACTCAAGAACTCGTTTACCCCAGCGGTTGTCGGTTCTGCGGCTAATCTAGATCTAAGAGTAATTAGTTATAAACATTTTTTTTTGTGTGTGTCTTATATTCAAGTGTTGTTTTTTTAAGTATTTGATTTATTTCAGTTATTTTACCATGTTTAAGCGAATTTTGTATGATCTTGCTTTATTTTAGCCCATCTTACACATGTGTTGGTTTAGTAATAGGTTTTTTATAGAAACCCGACATTTACAATAATTTAATAGCGTTAAATTAATTGAACAGTTGTGGCATGTAGATACCTCATCTCTCATTACCTTCTCATCCCATTGTCATTTTTACATTTTTTATAATTTGATGTATTTTCTAATTCTTTTAAATTATTTCTGTTTAGAAACTTTTTGGTTAACTCAGATTTTTATATTCTTATATTGAAATTCAAAATTGTTCGATCGTGCCTCGCCCATGTCGGGCGAGCACGTCAATCAGTAGTCAGTTGACATTCGGCTTTCGAATTACTTCTTCTTATTCTATTGTTGTGGACTAAATATTATTATTCTCAAATTGGGAGAATTATCTTGGACACTCCTATTTATTGATTACTTCTGGACCCTGGTACGGTCACGTAGACCGCCGGGCCATCTCCATCACTTCGGCTTGATCAGGCAGATCGCCGGACTACCTCCCCTCCGCTGCGCAGTTGGATCCTGGCGTGGTCGACCGCCGGGCCACCTCTATTCATCAAACCACTAATAAATTGGACTTTCACGTGTAAATTTAAGTTACGTATATATTTTATCATACTTTTAACTCTAATATATTTACTTTATATCTTGTCTTGTATTTTATTTAGCTCTTAGGGAATAATTATAGGGAGGTAGGTCCCGTTAGCTTTCCCTCTTTCCAAATTTTCTTTTGTAGTGTAGCAGAAACTAGGTTTCTGAGGGTATTCCTCTTCAAGGGTACCCCAGATATTCTGCTACGTTATAAAGTGGCGCCCCTCTTTTTCGAACCTCACCCTCCTTTTTCAAAATTCTAAAAGATTTTTTTTGTTTGTAAGTACCTTTCTTTAATCTCCCTTTAGTTCTCAACGACCCTGAGTTCCTTTTTTTCAAAATTCTAAAAGATCATCTGCGATCCCCTTTATTTTGACTCATTATTTTGGCATAAATTCTTTTCTTTACCTTTTTTTAAATCGTAAATACCCTGAGTTTTAAACTTTCTATTCTTTTCGTGTCCCTACTTTTTTTTACCTCTCTATATTATTCCCTATAAATATATTTTTTATATCGACTTGTATATTTTATAATTTTATTATCTATCACAACTTGTATTTTTGTACTCTTTACTTTTGACTTGTTTTTTTATGAACTTGTGTAAATATATTTTATTTCATCTCGTCTCTCATTTCATCCTCCCTCCCTTCTAGAACTTTTCGGCCTTGTAAATATCCCTTTCCCTTATTATCACCCTTTCTAATTTCTTTTCTTTTTTATCTATGTAAATATTTTCTTCGTGAGCGGTGCATAACTCCCCCTATCTCTAAATAAGCCTATATGCCGGATGGATTGTCCTCTCTTGACATCCATTCGTTACTGTTACTCTTGTTTGGGAACCCTAGGTGTTCCAAAGCGTTATCGAGCTCTTCAGCTCCTCTTTTCTCTGAGCCTCTTTTTAGCTCTCTTTTTCTACTCTCTCTCTTGCTTCAATACAGAGGTGCGGATCGCAACACCTCTTTAATATAAATAAGCCTATAGTGTACCATGCTCTTAGAGCGAATGTGTTTCCTCTTGGGTTTGGGTCATAGATTTTTCAATAATCGTGAACCCTTACCCTACTTTATGAAAGTTCGTGAAAGTTTGTATGAAAGATTGTGGAAGATTGTATGAAAGACGATGTAGTGTAGTTGTGAGGAACACATTCCCAACCTCAAAATTTTCTGCGTACTTTTAAAAAAAAAAACCCTAAGTAGTTGAAATTTTTTTTTTCACTATTTTTGGGGAATATGTGGCATGTAGATACCTCATCTCTCATTACCTTTTCATCCCATTGTCATTTTTACATTTTTTATAATTTGATGTATTTTCTAATTCTTTTAAATTATTTCTGTTTAGAAACTTTTTGGTTAACTCAGATTTTTATATTCTTATTTTGAAATTCAAAATTGTTCGATCTCGGGCGAGCACGTCAATCAGTAGTCAGTTGACATTCGGCTTTCGAATTACTTCTTCTTATTCTATTGTTGTGGACTAAATATTATTATTCTCAAATTGGGAGAATTATCTTGGACACTCCTATTTATTGATTACTTCTGGACCATGGTACGGTCACGTAGACCGCCGGGCCATCTCCATCACTTCGGCTTGATCAGGCAGATTGCCGGACTACCTCCCCTCCGCTGCGCAGTTGGATCCTGGCATGGTCGACCGCCGGGCCACCTCTATTCATCAAACCACTAATAAATTGGACTTTCACGTGTAAATTTAAGTTACGTATATATTTTATCATACTTTTAACTCTAATATATTTACTTTATATCTTGTCTTGTATTTTTTTAGCTCTTAGGGAATAAATATAGGGAGGTAGGTCCCATTAGCTTTCCCTCTTTCCAAATTTTCTTTTGTAGCGTAGCAGAACCTAGGTTTCTGAGGGTATTCCTCTTCAAGGGTACCCCAGATATTCTGCTACGTTATACAGTGACAATTATGCGATCTCTCAATTGAATACCTATCTCTCAACATAAACGGTAATAAATAGGCAGTATGCTTTTAATCGTTTCAAAACAATCGACAGACATATTATACTAAAACAATTTTAGTTAAAATATAACTTGGCTTAAGTGTTATTTTTAGTCAATTGTTTTTACCTATTAACTTCTATTGTACGAGTAATTATGAACACGCTATGTATCGAACCCCGAGAATGACCTATAACAAATCTATTTATAGTCGCTGTTTTAATATTTCAGTTTATCAACGTGCAACACGAAGTTCGTATTTACGGATATATCTGTCTCTTTCAGATACTTTAAGATATCGGTATGAGTGATAGGGCCAGATAGATTCGAATATACGGACATTGTGTTACAGAGTAAGGCCTCTGTTGCGAGAAGAAAGTCTTAAATAGAAGAAGAAGTTGGATTGGAACAATGTTTTCAAGTCAGACTACCAGACAAATGCAAGTTTGACGAAGGTTTGCGTACTATAAATAACTCCTTGCTAATTATTGATGGTTGAATGACAGGAAAGCACAAAACAATAATCCTCTTAAAATACAACTGGCAGCAGAGTGTGATATGTCACAAATCATACCCCAAACACTTTGATATATCTCAAAAGCCTAATTGATAGACTAATACTTTAATTATCCAATTAAAAGGACATTTGTCAGTTTCGTATGGAGCTTCAACTAGGACTTTGTACAGTATACCATATGCAAGCAAAGGGTAAATTTAATAACTAAAAAGTAATTGTATCACAATAGGCTAACGCGTGGTATAGTACACAAGCATTTTCTAGTAATAATTATGCAACCCCAACTCAATACGGCGGCAAAAAATCTCACTCAAATAAAAAAAAATGACACTGTTTCTGTCTGACTTGACATTGATATTTTTTTGAGTTTTTGGTGGGAGTTCGTGAGATACGTTTGGAGTTCATTTATTTTATCGAATTTTTATTGTTTATAGTGATTTTTGGGTCGTAAAAGTAGTGTTATTTTGCGAAACAAAGTCTTGTGCGAGTGAACAATGTACAGTTCGGTGAAATAACATGGTGTATGGGTCGTAACCAAGAAAAGTGGACCGTGAATTTTGCGCGGGAACGCGAACAGTTCACCTCTTTCTTGGGGACTTCTCTACATTCCTTCAATCTTTCGACTGTCTCCAAAAACTCCATCGAAGCATTAAAACGTCTAACATCAACGTTTTAATGCAAACAAAGACAATAATACTAAAGAATTGGCTGTATGGACAACTATCCGAAGCCTTAAAAAATTTAAACTTTAAAAAAAATTTAAAAAGACATTGATATTTGACATTGACAGATTAGTAATCAATTTTTTTTACGTTTTTTATTCAGAAACATGGTAGGCCAGGTTGGTAAAAAAATATAGTTACATGTGAAATAAATAAATGTTGAAGATGTTTGAGGCATTCATCTTGAAACAGAAAACAAAATTATTTGTGCACGAATAAACATTTTCTAAAACCACATGTCAGTCGGATACACAGGCAAATTTTTTTTTAGAACTTATTTTTTCAATCAATGTTTCCGAACGTCATATTTTATGGTGCAATGTGTGTGACCGGCGCAGCGTTGTTATTTTAATTATAGTTTATTTTATACCATTTATTTAGAAAAATCGATGGATTTTCAGGAGGACTGTTATTATTATTTACTATATTATCTCAAAACTGTACATAGAAGTTGTGTATATACTGCCTATACCTACTTCGTTAGGGTATTTATCCTTATATGTACTTGCATATTATAGAATTTGAGCATCAATATCCAAAATATGAGTTTATTCGAGATTCTATAAAAACATCACTTAGTACGTTTGAACACAAACTTTATATTACATTGTTCACTTAACACTTTCGTGTATTGTAATATTTAGGGTTATTAAAGAATAACCTGTCGACGTATTAAACTAATAATAAGTATAAACGTTTATTTATTACCAAACAAATCAAACGTGTAAGTAATATAATTGGGCATCGAAAGTTGCAAAATGCAAAAGTAGGTAATAACAATATTTAGCTTATTAATTGTCAATCTTATAAAAAAATACGACATTAGCTGTGATGTTGCCTTTATTATCATTGATTAAACTGTGCGACCATCAATGATAATATTTTATCATTTTAGTAAAATAATTAACTTCCCTTAACAGATAATCGAAGAAAAAATCGTTGCGCGTTGTCTTTTTTATGTCAGTAAAATAAATCGCCCCACTACAACAAAACATCAAAAAAGACAAAGAACGAACAATTTCACTGTTAGAAACAGCCGTCAGTATTCACAAATGGACAATACCATTATCCATTCTACCCTGCAATCAGACGACAAATTACCATAGAGTATATACCACGGACAATAAGGAAACGTCGGTCGATATCGGCCGGTCAATTGTTGATGAGGCCACCAGTTACTTGGATACGGGGTGGACACAAAACTTATTGACCGATTGCTGAGCTTAAGACGGAGGCACACTCACGAGCGCAAAAATTAAATAATATATAGGTACCCCATGAAAGTTTAAGCAATACATATTCTATAGGGAGCAGTTAAAAAAGTAATGATATGTTATCTTTAGAAAAATAATAATTCAGAACCTTAAAGATTACGACTTTTTATAACGAAATTAATAAACTAAAATTCGGTTTTAAAAATGTTTCTCTTTGAAGGATGACCAGGTGTGGTGGCGTTGCGTTGGCCCGCCTGCTACGAAAAGGTTTGATTCCCGGCCGAATCAAAATGAAGTAGAATTGTCATTTTCTAAATTTTGTTGGAAGATAATCCTTTGAAGTGGAGGGTTATTTTGGTCCTGATTTCTGTCCCAAGTTAGAATTCACAAGAATCAATCACGTCAGAAGCTTGTATATAAAAAGAAGAAAATGGAAACAAAAAAGTACCTTGGAATGACAGTGTATTATAATAACCGTAATTAATATAAATTATGATCATTAGGAAACAACAATGAAATATCTTTAGTGGTAATGCCTATTGATAGGTCACATAGTTTGTTGTACGTTACAATTCTGTTTTTTTTTAATTAATTAATCACATCACTTGAGCAGGAAAATAAATTTGCCGTAAGTACTTTGTTAGTGTTTTTTTTTATTTAAAACGATTTCAATTGAAAGACAGAATAAACTTAATAATGAAAAGGAAAAGAAAGAGACCTAGGTTTCGTGGATAAAGTATTTTAATATTAGGGGTATATAAAAGTATTTAAATATTTGTATCATATCAGATCATTAACAGCATAGGGAAATATTTCTTTCCCTATGTTAATAGTAATCAGCATTTCTCATCTTTTGTAAACTTTATGGGAAACGTGACATTTTTTAACCGAATTCAAAAAAAAAGGAATAGGTTCTATGTTCGTCTGTATATTTTTCAATTGGCAGAAAATTCCAATTAAGATATTATTATCTTCTTTTTAGGATTCCATAGCCGAATGGCAGAAAACAGAACCCTCATAGTTTCTTCAAGTCTGTCTGTCTGTCTGTCTGTCCGTCCGGACATGACACAGCCACTTTATTCTGAAAGTATTAGCATTTCATAGTTTAAACTTGGTAGGTAGGTGTATTCTGTTAACCGCTTTACGATTCTCATACAAAAAATTAAAAATAATGATATTTAGCCCTCCTGGCTTCCCATACATACAACTAAAACAAAAATTTTTTTTTTACTTCTACCTATGCGTGTGGTAAAATGACATAGTATAATGACATTTTCCAAAAGTCTAACATTTGGAAGATAGACGCTTCCAAAGTGGTAAAAAATATTTGAAAAAAATACAGAATGTAGATCTTAACAAATACTTTCAACGAAAATTCGAGATCAAACCGATAGTTTTGGAGATCTAGCACATTTTCAACAAGCGCAAATACAAACACTACAAACACTATGAAAAACAAAGTTATTTTTGCAGTCAACAAAATATTGTGGTATTTTAGTTAAAGTTGGTACGGAACCCTCAGTGCGCGAGTCCGACTTGCACTTGGTTTTTTAATGTCTACTAAACTCTTAATAGAACAAAATCATAAGTAAATAAAAAATATGAAATACCTTTGGCGTGTGTGTACCAAGCTTTACCTTTGAATAGTATTGATAGATCACTGAGGGCAGTTGTATCATACTTTATTTATTACGTACGATAACAACAGACATCAGCTATGAATGCGGTAAACATACATGTCTGATATTTCAGCAAACAATCGATGTATAGTCAATAGCACATAATCTAATACTGTCAAATCTGTGAAGTTTATTTTTATCTTTAATATATAAATAAATAATAAAAGTTTGTTTGTACCAATTGCTACATTTGGTATCTTAAAAATAGGTACAAGGTATTGGCGACATAATGATAAGATACGGTTGAACGTTAACGCTTGTGCTAGCTTTTTTTTAAAACTGTATGACAGTCGTTAGCGCACTTTATATCAAAAGATCAATTAAAATCGATTAAGAACATGTAAATTCTCATAGCAGATTAATTAGCTATAGTTGACAAGTCATCTATTGTGTCATGTTACGTTATAAATAGTATAAATAAATTTGTATTTCAAATGATCTCTAATGTATTTCAAAATATTCAAAGTCAGCTTACATTACAGGCACCTAAAAAATCTTTTTGAAATGGATTGTCAATCAACTTTAGGCCTGCTTAAAGGTTCCATCATAGTATTATTTATTCATGAACAATTTGCTATGCAATCAGGTCAGATATAAGCAACAATTGGGATAAGCTCAGTAACTTTGCTTTCAAAGAAGGGACCAGTATACATTTTTAAAGGTCACTTATTGGTAGCAATCTACTGTTCGTTTGCTACTGCATGGGACATCAAAATCTTTTTGACCTGTCAGATTTTAGTAAAAAATAATAAGATTATATTTTAGTTTTAATCCTAAGCACATTTAAATATTGATCATGCTACTGTTCTGATATTATGATTGGATGGTGCTGAAAAGAAGCAGCTCAAGAAACCTAGAAAAACACTACTTACTACAAAAAAGGTCCTAAAACACCTATTTATCCATAAAAATTAACACCTGAAGGGATTGAATAAAATTATTACAATGAGTTCCTGCGTTAAAATTTAATAAATCAATGATTCAAGATTTAACTATTCCATCTTGCTCTAAAATTCCAGTTATCATTGATGGCAGGACACCGTAGTTGAATAACAAATTTAGGGGACGAACAACGCAATGTTCGGATGTTAAGCAAACCATGTGTGGTTTTGTTTGTCTGAGGATATTTGTTTTTGTAATAAACAGAAGTCACAGAGTATTAAATGCTCAAAATTTCCATCACCCTCGGTTTTTAAGAAATTAGTTAAGCAGTATACTCGTATTACTGTGTTCGATCCTCCTAACAACGTCTACTGATTTTTTTTGTATTACGTTCACAATGTTGGAACGCGATTTGACTTTGATAAAATATGATTATGATCTTGGGGGTACTTTTTTGCATTTTTATACGAGTACCGTCTTGGTTAGATGTTATCTATGCTATGGCATATTTTTGTATTCTGAATCTGGTCTGCACGTGTTTTTTTTCATGCGATGATCTTACGAAACTTATTTTTTTCAAAAACACATTAATTTGCTTTTATGATTTCATTGGACATTTTGCTATCTTTGAAGTGACTTACTTAATTATTAAGCGCCCGATAATTTAGGCGTATCATGATAAAATCACTATTGTGATTTAATTAATTTTCATACTCTTACTATTTTCAAACATTTGTTATGGATTTAAAATTATGATATTGGAAACTTTTAGTCTTGCGTACTTTACCTTATACCTAATACCTCTTTTTGTTGTATTTGTAACCTTATGATTTAATAATTAGACAAGGATTAAACCTTATTTAATGGGGGCTATCGCTAGTGAATTAGCCACTAGAGGCGCTAGTGTAGCGTGAGGTCCAATATCATTCACTTTGTACTGGTTTTAGCGGAATTTATTGCATAAATTATAATTTCTTTAATTTACCTGCTGGAAAGTGATCTCCTTCGTAAAATATCGCAAATATGGATTATTTGGCGATTAATGTGAACGCTTTAAAAGCGGAATTAAGAAAAAACGCAAAAATAGGCGGCCTCAAGAGCAACTATTTCAGAAGTTAGTTTGATGATATCAAGATAGTTATTTATAAACAATATAACCTTAATTAGATTCAAGATATAACACTTTGTTTCGGCGCCAATCGCCTTTGACAGCTATACCTCCGGACCTCAGTCTACAGTGGCGCCAACTGGTAAGCAAAGAAACGGTAGTCCCCATTGAATTGCTACTATGTTTTTTTTATATATAAAAAGTTAAATTGTATGCAAACTTTATTGTACGATGCATAAATCTGACTGGACCTTCGCTGTCATTAAAAATGTATTCATAACATCGACGTCAAACATTTTTTCAGTAGTGACACAAATGGCGAAGCGATGTGATTGAAATTTTAGTATTTTTTTGTGTTGTGTGTTTTTTATTTTATGTAGTCTTTTTATTTGGACTTTTAATTTTGATTTTGTACGAAATTTTTTGTGATATTTTTAACGTTTGATTGAATCATACGTCGGTATACCGTGACTCATTGTGTTTCCTTTGGTTTTGGTGGAAATTTCATTAGAGTGTAGGTTTGTACCAAACTATTTCATTATTTAATATTTCAATATATAAGCATATAGCACGCTACATTAGATTAGTTTAGAAATTCTGACTAGACGAGATAATTTTTTACCTCCTTTAATATCGTATATAGAAAATGTTCAGGTATTTCTTTGTCTAAGATAAGCTTTTAAGAATCATTAAAACCAACTTCAAAAAATCTGGCTTAAACAGAAGAGATCATGCCAACGATAATAAGATAAATAAGATCAACATTATACTTTGGTATCTAAGAGAACAAGTTACATTTCATAATAATCACTAGCCTATATCAGTCTATTATCACCAGTCTTGGACAAAGGCCTCTCGAAATGGAGAGCTTTGCCATTATCACCACCTTGGCGATGGCAGTTTGACCAATCGTAACGGGAAGACGCTGATGTCAGTTTTTCGCAGAGTTCTGCTTTATCCTCTCATAACACCCATAGGAAGAGAAGGGTTGATGCCATTATTTTATTGTGCCAACACCAAACACACAGTTTTGTTTAAGAACCAATTTAATGTTTAATAATAACAATGCGTGAAACATTAATACAATTACTAGTTGTTAAGGTGTAATTTGAATCATTGAAAACATGGCCTACAATTGGTTTTTTAACCCGACCAAGATCGTTTAACGCAATTCAAAGTGTAGGGTCCCGTAGTTGCAAATCGTTTTAGTACCATTGGTACTTTAAAAGTTAACCCCACGCACATCAACTCTTGCAAATCCAAAATAAAAAAAGGGAGATAAACAAGATGATATTACGCCCCGTAGGTTTTAAGTAGCGGATCAAGATCTCGGGGTCCTGGGTTTGATCCTCGGGCCGGGCAACAAGAGTTTTGAAGTTTCGAACATTGCTCGGGTTTGTGATCACCAACCCGCACTTGACAAGTAGTGGTAGTAACTTGAATTCAATGATGGAGCCCCTTACCCCGCATTGAGATGATTATAGGCCGTTACATTACTGCTGCTTGGCCTGCCGCGATTTTGTAGCGCGTCGGGACGGGAATGTTTGCCGTGGCGCATACCGATGGCTTTCACACGGTCATTCGAAAGCGGTGCGCCTCGCTCCTTGATCGTTTTCGCGGTAGCACGAATAGAATCCTGAAGACATTGGCTGACAGGTGGGTTTCGCCGATGCTGGGACGCTGGATTATTCTGCATGCCATCAAAGGTATGTAGGCTGCTCTTGATGTGCCACCATCGACCACCTTATTGATATGTTCGTTTCTCTTTTTTTATATTCACTAACATTAGCTATTTAAGTAAAATTGTCACTAACACCAATATGGACCGTAGTCTGAAATAAATTTCTTCCATTTCATTTCATTACTTTTTACAAGATGTAAGGTAAATTATGGTATTACAAACCGAAACCAGCTTGTATTAACTTAAACAGCACATATAAATATTATGCCTTATTCCATAATGATTCGATTCTTCTTTTTTATTGACATGCCGACTTTTGAATCGAACGAAATGTTCCTATACGGTAATCTAACCGGCGCGGCAGATGAATTTCAGAAGTGTTTTCATGAGCGTTGTGTTCTTATTTTAAACTAGCCGTTGCCCGCGACTTCGTCCGCGTCAAGTTTTGTTATTGTAATCGCGATTATTTTTCCAACATTTTTCACTCCTATTGGTCGCAGCGTGATGTTATATAGCCTAAAGCCTTCCTCGTTAAATGGACTATCCAATGTAAAAATAATTTCTCAATTCGAACCAGTACTTCCTGAGTAGCGCGTTCAAACAAACAAACAAACGAACTCTTCAGCTTTATAATATTATTAAGTATAGATTTGTTTGTTTGCGTAAAAGTAGTGGTAGGACGCGTAATTTCAGATTAGAGAAACTCACCTTTGTATAGCTTTGATTTTATCTTATTCGCAAAGCAACTCACAAGTAAAGAGCTTATAAAAAATTGGTAACAAAACTCATAAATATTACTCATGCTCGTAAACTGCTTTTCCTTAACATAGTTGTTAAACTCCTCGTGTAAATCTGGACACTGCCCTTTTGTTTGACGAACAAACTTTTTTGTGATTATTAGATATCTAGATGGAAGGGCTAAATTTTTTTTCTGCGGACCGAGGTCGCTAAACATGTACACCAAAGAATAAAGGCATATTTTTTTTCATTTCTTTTGGTGTTTTTGGAGATGGGCATAAGTCCAATGGATTAGTTTGAGACAGATTTTTTGTTACCGCGTGGTTAGACTGCAAATTATCAATTACAAACTGTGATTGGCGAGTTCAATTATATAGAACCTGACATTTTTAATAAATAATCAAATTGATCATTATAATTTGTAATTGCAACTTGTAATTGCACTTGCAATAACTCAATTACGTATATTTTTTTCTTTATGAAAACGATAAGGTACTTACCACACACAGTTTTACTTTTACTTCAGTTACTTAATACTTAAGTTTCCATGGACTAATAAGTATTATTCCCTCATCGTTTACATCACATCTTCCATGGACAAATACAACGAATCGATATCGATCAATGGATCCACAAGTGTTTAAATTGTATTGCTACTAATCCTGTATACTCACATGTCTTATTACAGAAACGGACTCAACTCCTTCAGATTTAGACCCTTCGTCAGTAGGACTGCAAGATTCTTCTTCAGAATCAAATTCTTTAAAGGCTTTGACGATGTTACTTCCACTATCAGTAACAGTTGGCAAAATTTTTAACAGTCTAATAGAATTATGTATACTTTCCAGCAACGATTCAATCCTATCGTTAATATGGGTAGTTACTGTCGCACTTTGAGTCCCACGCGTCCACAAAGTCATACAAAACTCTCAAATAGGTAAAAAAAATATATTATTCTTTCTATACGTTGTACGAGTATGTTACGGGCAGCAAGTAAGCAACCACTTTGCTGTGTTAATATGTAGTTGTGTTCTGCTGTTGTGTAATTAAGAAATTTTCAATTATAAAATGTTGTGGGTTATTAAATTAACAATTACTCTTGTAAGTAACAGCCTATAATCATCCCACTGCAGGGAAAAGGCCTCCATCATTGAATTCAATTTACCACAGCACTGATGGGTGTACTGGCATATTCACCACGCCACCAACAGTACCAATTATTTTTGTAATTGATTAAGAATAAATTCAATTACGAGTACATGTATTTTAAGTTATAGTAGTTGAAACTTTACATGAAGATAGCAATTAAATTAAACATATTTAAATCATACCCATTGCACTGCCGTACAGTATAGAAAAAGCGCTGTTTCCCCATCTTCTAGCAGTACGCGTTTAGTCGTCTGTTACGACTACTGTCGTGTTATTCTATTTTTATACAGGAATTACAGAGAAACCGTCCGGTTTGATTGTATGATGTTCGCTATTCTCACTGTCTGTATTATCGCGTTGTTTCATCGTGGTTTTTAATCGGCTTACAACCGGCGCAGTAGCATCCACACAAGACCAAGCGAAGGTATTATTAATTATTGAATTTTAACATTAAAGATTTTTTAGTCTGCACTTCGCTATTCCAGAGCATTATTTCATATTTTTTGATTTTTAATTCTTAGACTTTAAGTGAGATATTTAAAAAAAAACTTTTATTTTCACAATCTTCCAACAGGTATTTTAGGTTCCACCTTAAGCGGTCACAAAAACATTATTCAAATTCAATCAAATTAATAAGATTGTATAGAAAATCTGTTATTACTACTTAGTATTAGGTAACAGAAAAAGCAGAAAATGAGTAGGGTCTTATTAAAAATTGCAATATTAAGATTTCTTTTTCGTTTTTGTTAAATTTTGATTAGTTAGCTCCCTAAAAGTTGAGGTGAGATTTATTTTTGTTCTTATTTCTTATTTGTATAAGGGTGGCTCAGATATATTAATAAGTTAATTTATTCTGGGTTTTTACCATGTCCCTTGTTTTTTTAGGAGTTTCTGAGTGAAATATCGGCAAAGCATAAAAAAACATCGATAAACTACATTTTGAATCAATACAGCTAAAATATTTATTTTATCAAACTAAGCCCCATCTGTTTTCACTTCGACGCAGTAATTACGCAAGTGTTGAGTGCATTGTCAATGCGCCCCATTTGGTTTAGTTTTGTGTTTGCCCGCTAAAGGGTTTGATTACCGGTGATTGTTTTGCATCGAAATACTTCGATTTAAGGGTCGTGTGTAAATAGTGGGTGAGTGCTTAACTAATTTAGTTATTTGTGGTTGGATAGTAAGATGTGTCTTTGTTGTGTCAACGTCAAATTTTCTCAATTGATATTGGTCTTTACTGGTTGGACTTAAAGTTTAAAATCAATTTAATGACTTTTAACTTTTTGGATAGGTTGACCTGCCGTTGTCTCTACTTTACGGTTAAATTCATTGGATTTAGTTACTTCGAAATTTAACACAGAAAAAGAGATTGCAAATACTTCAAATGCCAACAGATTCACGGATGTATGGAGCTTGATATAACCAAAATCCAGGCTGGCCAATTCGCAATCGGAGCCCTAGTCTTATTTCATATCTTATTTTACTCACATAATATTATAAAATAATGCGAAAATTTAAATAGATGTATGTTTCTTAATCACGCCAAAACAGCTAAGCGGACTACGAAGAAATTTTGCACTCCTATATCCATAATAATAGGCTGCAATAGCACATTAACCTTTTTAAATATCGGAAAAATATACTTACGACTCCCGTAGAATAGTTTCAAATTAAAAATCCAACACGTACGGAGTCACGGGCAACGTCTAGTGATGATATAATTCGTTTCAGAGTGTTATAATGCCGGCAAATAATTTTACACTTCAGCTGGATTTATACGTCTGGATAAGGGACGGTTTTAATTTAACGTCCGCATTCGCTTTAACGAGAGATGAACCAGAATGCTGACAGTAGCGCGCGGCAATCATGCCATGTTACAGTCCGGTTAGGGTGTGGTTATAGTGCCTTTAGTGACAGTCCTATCTTATCTTACTAATTTATATCAACCTATATATTATATAGCTGCTGCCCGCGACTTCGTATGCGTCAATTTCTGTTATTATAGCGATTATTTTTGCAACATTTTTCACTGATGCTGCGCTCCTATTAGTTGCAGCGTTATGTTATATAACCTTAAGCCTTCCTCGATAAATGGACTATCCAACGCAAAAAGAATTTTTCAAATCGAACCAGTACTTCCGGAGATTAGCGCGTTCAAACAAACAAACAAACAAACTCTTCAGTTTTATAATATTAGTATAGATGAATATAAAACAAAGTTATATTAGTTACACAAATAAGTAACTCAAGAACGACTGGGCCAATTCGTCCGGAATAGGACTAATTTGTAGTTAGTCCTGGTGAGATCATATTTAGCAGTATCTATCGACGTAGAGGACTTAGGATAATAGGAACTAGATACACAAAAATGACATCTCAAACTGTCCTTACTTGAATGATTGGCTTTGATTTTATGACAGTGTCAACTTCTTCTTTTTGTTCTTTTCAACCCGGCCAAAATATGTCGGTATAGATATTTATATCATGTTTTAACTATTCGATTGACATAGGTTGTACTAAAAGTACCTACACTCTGTAAAATGGGTACACTTTTAGCTGAGACACTTTTTGACGCAGATTGTGTATCTAGTTTTTATATTAGGTACAGACAACAGCGCGTCAACCTATCACAAAACGTCAAATTTTCTCAATTGATATTGATCTTTACTTGTTGTAAGTTTTGGGTAGGTTGACCTGCTGCTGTCTGTACGTCAATGAGGAAGCCGACATTTTTTATTCAAGGAATTTAATTTTCAATTTACTTTTTTAAATGCTTTATTTGATATTTTAGCAACTTTATTGCAATTATTTTATAATATTTTATCAGTATTATAAACTTGAAAAAATATGTCCCAGGCGGGACTAGCACCGCATCGCCTCACAATTCCGGGCGCGGCCCTATACCATTAATGAATGCGGGTTCGAGTCTCGCCTGAGACATATTTTTTCAAGTTTATATACTGATACTTTTTTAAAGTTTCCGATGCAACTAGAACTTGCCCGCTACCCCCCACAACATGGCATAGCCTTTATGAAGTGAGACGCGGCACCGTATCAGCTAAACTCAACTTTTCTCGTTAGAACAGGGGTGAAAACTCCTTAGTCTTGAGGTTTTATTCATTATTTGATTTTAGGGAGCAGCTGTCATCAGCCCCCTAGGCGAACGATTAGGGAGATAATTGTGAATTGTAAACGACAACTTGACAGCATTTTGATAACATCAGTTTTGTAGAAATGTTAACTCATTAAAATGCGCGTTTTGAATGACGGCCATGACTGGATGAGCCAGTATTATCCATTAGAAATTCACGGATAGTTGAAATTGGAATGTAATGGATTCTTAAAAATTCATTTTGTTTCATATTTTTTGAATTGGTAGAGAAGTCATTTGTCAATTTGATTTTTATTTTAACTATTGTGGTTTAATATTTTTGTGGTTTAAAGTTTGCTTATTAATGCTATTTAAATAATTTTACATAATACGCGTTTTTTTACTTTTATTTAATGTGATGGAATAAATACAATTGCCAATAATCATTAATTGATATTTGTAAGCTTACAAACAAATATAACTATCAGTGGACTGGACTTACGGCCTGTCCCAATAATCTATTTATCTTAAGTTTTGGCATATCGGAGATAGAAAACATCTTCTGTCTCTGATTTTGCCGTCCAGAGAAACAAAGACAAAAGTTGTTTTCTATCTCCGATATGCCAAAACTGAAGATAGATAGGTTATTGAGACCAGCCGTAAGACTGCTGTTAAAATGGTCTTTATAAAACCGATCATACCGTTATAAAACCGATAGATCTATCCAAATAAAAGCAAATGTATCATGTCATTGTATAACAAAACAACCTATAATCATCCTAATGCAGAGCAAAGGCCTACATCCAATGATATTACATAGAAATAATAAATAATAATAATAATAATAAATGTGGACAACATAACATACATTGTTTTGATCCCAATTTGAATAACTATTCAAAGCATTCGTATTTTGGAAACCAGAAACAACGAAGGTACCACAAACACCCAGGCCCGAGAAAATGTAGAAAAACACTTTTTTTTCTACATTGACCCGTCCGGGAATCGAACCCGGGACCTCGGAGCAGATGACACCTTGAAAACCGGTGTGTACGCCACTCCGCCACGGAGGTCGTCAAAAGAAATAGATATGTTACTTCGTGGCTTAAGTTAAGAAGTCTTTTTGAGTCAATTGTAACATGTCTCAATCAGTTTGCGTCAAACAAGCTTCAGAGCGAGTCACAGTGACAGATTAACAAAAATTTGAAAAATGCCGTCTTGTGTATTTAGATTTTGCACAAATTATTGTGTTAAAATAAATAAATCTCAAGGGATCACATATCACATGTAAGTTCATAAAAATATTTGTTTTACACTACGTGTTTTTTAATTTTTAAGTTTCTTTGTAAGTGCTAAGACGACGACATAGATTAAAAATTCAGATGCAACCATTTAGGTATCAATATGACGAGTTAATCATACCACCGCACACATAGTTGTATTTATTTTAAAATAATTCTCATGAAATTCTTCATAATTAAATTTGGTACTTAGATAGTTTGTACCACAGAACATGGAAAAAGATTAGAACGGCTGTCATGCGCCAATTGTATGAGAACCGATGTTGCCGCTTGCGTCCCACTACACGTAAACGAGTACAAAGAACGCTAACTAATCACAGTGCTCACGTTTCGGCAGAAGTAATAGCATTTGCTCATAACCTCTGTGGCGTGCCTGCCCCGCCAACATCGCCTTTCTAACCCTTTTCCATGTTCTGTGGTTTGAACCGTGATGTTAAAGTTCTG
Organism: Anania crocealis; assembly: GCA_949315895.1. Lineage (NCBI taxonomy): Eukaryota > Metazoa > Arthropoda > Insecta > Lepidoptera > Crambidae > Anania > Anania crocealis. Next base: position 10,873,993 of record OX438856.1, read on the forward strand.
GAGTAGCTAATATGAAACGTAAGTACCCCGTCAGTGTTAAGATTTACTATTCACAATTGTTTTTCTAGCTTTCCTTGTAATGAAGTTAGAAAAGAAGAGTGAATTGCAATAGTGCGAAAGCAACGAAGTGAATCAGACTGGATGTAATTGTGTAATATCTTTTTGTTAAAATTGTACATAAATATTTCTGTTAAAAATTCTTACTTGTGTAACTCTCATAATTCCAATGTATATTTTATGTTACGTACTTACATAGTCAAAATATTTTTTCATATAACACAAATACAACCTGTTTTATTTCTCTCTATTTTCTACCTACTTTCAAATATTTGTACTGTCTGATTTTGGTTACAATTTCTTATCTATGTAACTGTCATCGTGCAGCTCCGTGACGTTTTGCGAACGCAATTTAATATTAACATAACATATCTATTTATTTGTAATATCATTGCCTACATCATTAAATTCAAGTTACCACAACTATGTATTATGGGTAAGGGTATCTAATACTTAGGGAAATGCATGGTCAACGAATAATTCATTATAATATTGACTCTTATATCTGTTTGGTTTTTTCCTGATTTGTTTCCTACTTTTGTTTTATTAGTCTCACTTACTAGCTGATTATAACAATAACACCACAAAACTACTCGTACATACCACAATAATGTCACATTATTAACAAAAAATGTTCGTCTTTCTCTTTTCGTTTTTCGAGTAAAAGTGTTAGCTTTATCAGTTTAAATGACAAATATTCAACTTTTATCAAGTGATTATCAACATTATTTTAAACAGAAAGTAGGTAGTTCCTTCTTACAAATTCTGTTGTTTAGATGAAATATTATTTATTTTGTTTGTTTTGTTTAATTATATTCCGCTGGAATCTAATTGGTGAAATCTGTCAAAAGTTCTCAGTAGGACTGAATATGAGAACCTACTTAAGTAATTTAATTTAGCCCTTTTCATTCACTCTCGCGAAACGTTGTAAGTTTAATTAAAACGAGTAGGTATGCTTTTGAAACAGGAATTTCATTGTGTTCGTTTTGTTTGATTGTTCGTATTTTAAATAGGAAGGAATGTTTGAAATAAACAAAATGTAATTCCTTTTACACAGATATTATTTTGAGACGTCTTGAGAGAATATTTCTCAATGATACGTTAGATTGTTTAAATATGAACGAGTAGGTGCACTTTTTGTAATAATATGTTGATTACAATCTTTGTATTTAATGTATAAGATCCGTCAATATTTTCGTCGGTTTAAAAACATGCATATTTTTATTACAATGCTATGAATAGAATTTTATGAGAATTTTTGAAAAGATCTATGCAATGTGTCGATATAATAATAATACCTATGTTAATTACAACAAATCTACTCTGTCCTATTATAGGTAGAAGGCATTATGAGATGTTGACTCATTGTTTTGCTACTTGTCTGAAGAATTGTGGATTAAGGTTTTCCAATGTCTAGTCCTAAATATATTTTAAAAAATTTGGTAGTAAAACCAGAATAGTTTATTCTCTACACTCATACGCCTATTTCAAGGATTGTGATGGCTTTGAAAACTACTATGAAGGTATGCGTTCTATTAAAGTCTTATTGAAGAAAGGCTCAGACCAAATAATAATTTACCTTCAATTATTGATTTGTGAGTATGTGTCGTGGTGTCGTGTGATGCCGGCACATAAAAACAACTAAAGGCATCCAGAAAAAGCATTGCGGATAGCATTTTTTAATTTAATATGGGCTGATAACGAATAGATATTTAATTAATTTAGAATATGTTTATTGCAGGTCATCAAAAATCGGCAAGCTGGCGCACTTAAGTAAGTTATTGTTATATTTCCTTTTTGTTTACAATTTCAAATAATCAACACTAAATAAATTAAAAATTTTAAACAAAAAAAAAGGCAGTCGACATTTAAAATGAAAGAATTGTATTTTGAAAATCGTTGTTGACAGTTATACCCACTCTGGAAAGTAAAGGTACCTACTACCATTACGCCTCCTAAAATAATCATAGATCAAAAAAGAGTAAAGCTGTTCCACTTTAGCCCAGATGACATATGATTACCAAATGGTAATAAACAGTAAAATAAAAGAAATAAAAAAATCTTCAGATTTTTTTTATTTCTTTTATTTCACTGTCAACGGATTTTGGTACACCTAGTAACATTAATACTATCTTAAGTAATATATTTTAATCTTCTCACAGCTAATTAACATAATAAATTTATAAATCGACTAGCTCTTCATCCGCGGCTCTGCCCGCGTGAACTTCACGTCATAATGCGCGGTCTAAAACCTGTGTCTAGCGGTGGCATATAGAAAGATAGATAAGGTAGGCTTACAGCCGGTCCCAATAATCTATCTAGCTTCAGTTTTGGCATATCGGAGATAGAAAACAACTTCTGTCTTTGTTTCTCTGGACGGCAAAAGCAGAGACAGAAGATGCCAAAACTGAAGATAGATAGGTTATTGGGACCGGCCGTTAGTAAATTTGTGTCTGTAAAACCATGGTAGTACACATACAAAATTTAACCCAATCTGTGTATCAACTACTAAACGGCTTGTTTAGTAGTTGATATACCGACAACAACACCACCTACCGGGTCCCGCAGTAAAAAGTAGCCTATGTTCATCAGGGATAATGTCAAATTTTAATGGCAAAAGAATTTTTAAAATCGGTCCAGTAGTTTCGAAGCAATTTCAATACAAACAAACAATCAAATCATTCCTGTTTTAAATATTGGTGTAGATTAGGGTCTACTAAACTTTTTGGTACACAAGGTGACACATAGCCAAGTCTTATGGTAACCTGTTTCTATATCTACACAGCTATTTGGATTAATTTATGCATAGATTAAGGTCTTACTTATGTAAAAACAAATATAACATTTTTGCTGCATCCTAGTTTGGTTTAGCTGGAATGCTGTGGAACGTTCTCACATCTAACCAATATATTTACTTAAAAAGTCCATATTAATAGCATCTCTCTTTTAACAACAGTATGGTTATTATTCCGTCAAAACATGTTGTACATCTTTCTTGATTCCAAATGCTTCATTTGGAGAGTTCCACAAAAACTTGGTCGTTTCTATTGACCTCAGTTAACCGAACCGAAATACAAGTAACTTGCAACCGAGCAAGAATCCTAGTTTACAATACAGAGCAACTTTAAGGAACGAAAGCAATTTCGTTTCAATAAGAAACAGTTGCAATCAAAACAAAAAGTTTCTTTCGTTACTTCTCCACTGCTGAGTAAGATATTTGACTAGTTTCTGAAATATATGTATTACAAATGTATTTAAGTAACTATTATTTTCTTTGATTATGTACATCCATTATTATTTATGGAGGGCAAGAGGCGCGAATCCAACAAAAAAAATCTGCCAACTCTTAGCTTATAATATTGTACGGACACAGACATGTCGACATGATTTCGAATTCAACCACCAATTTATCATGCATGGCTTTGCTAAAATAAAGTTCTAATGTGGCGGTTTTTTTTCAAAATTTGATAATGGCTCAAAAATTTATTATTTGTTAAAATTTTCTTTCCACCGTAAACTTTACCTAATAGGTGTTAGGCATTTTGATAATTAGACTGATGACATTTAATTGTACGTTAGTGTAAGACAAAGCACTTACGAGGTAATTATGCGCACACAAGCATGGAAAATATTTTTTTTCGCTGTAATAACGGGGGACGTTCTATCTATATTTTCATATATATTACTTTATGTTATACTACATGACTGACAGATTTCGTTGTGCCTTTGAATTTAATTCGCTCATCACGGTATTGTACAAAACACAACAAAAGAAGTAGCGCTTCAAGCGTTAATACAGTAGTAAAACTTTAATAATACTCGTAGTATCATTTACTGGTCAAGAGTAAAAGCAGATACATTTTATTCAAAAACTATTGAAACGTCGGATTCTCTTTTATTTCCAACAAAAAACAAACAAATATTACAAGTAATCAGACGTCGAAGCCAACGAAATGAACTGTTCATCTGCATTGAAGTCCGATTGTACTACGAAAGTCTCGCAATCAATATTTAGAACTCGCAAAATACAGCGGACAAACTTTTATTTCGGCTACGGACTGTTGTTAGTGCTACGAAATATTTGTCGGCAACTACGAAAGTTCGTAGATTTTTTAGTATAAGTATTCATTTGCTATGATAGTTTGGTACAATCTACAGTAGATTAAATCTAGAAAATGAATAATTAGGTGGATTTTTTCTAGGATAAGCTAGTATTGAAGTACAAATGACGTTATTGCAACAATGATAATTATTATAACTGACCAGCTGATGCCCGCGACTTCGTATGCACGGAGAAGTTCTCCCACGGGAACCGTAGTATATTCCGGAATAAAAAGCCTTTAGTCTATCCTCGTGCCGAATTAGAATATATTTATCTAGATCCGTTTAAGCCATTCTGGCGTTTTTGAGTAACAAACATCCATCCAAACTTTTACATTGACCAAGCTGCAATCACCAATCGCCAGGAAATTCTCTTTTTAGAGAGTTTATCATATACAACAGGGAATTGTCGTGGGCTGTGATGATGAGAACTCTTATAATATTGTAAAAGGCATTGAGCCAGTATTAACGGTCGTATTCAGACAAAACCGACCCTTATCTATGAATTATAAGAAAAGGTTCCGATATTATGCGATACCAAAGTCCTTTTGTACACAAAGCTCTACGGTTTAATAGTACCTACTTGTAGAAATCAAACAAGGGATTTAAAGTTGCCTTTTTTGTGAATGAAAAAAGTTTGGGATACAGACGCCGAGGGAATTTGCACCACTTCGAAAAAAAAACCCGATTTCGTTATACTAAGCCTCTTATATTCTTAACACGGACGAAAACGGAGATTTTTTTTTCACTCGCTCACGACGAAATGTAATTTCACGAGTAACTTTTCACTTAGGTAGCTCGGGAACTTCGCAGATGCTCCACTGTAAGTTTAGATTATTTTGTGAAAAAGTTTTTTGGAGTACTTCCAAATAACTGGAATATGAATCGCTTTTTGCAGTACCTACCTACCCAGATAGCAGTGTATTAAAATATTAATAATGCTCTTAGGACTCTCCGTTTGCAAATAAGTATTTTTAACGGATAAGTCCTTAATACCATATATTTCACATCTTATTTGCTTCGTTTATATTTTTCCATCCTTTAAGCATTTAGATTATAGTCCTAGACTTTGTACCGAATACAGCAAATTTTGTTATTATACTTAGAAAATTGCTATAATGGGTTTAAACTCAGTCAATCATAAAAACAAAAATTTTAAATATTTTTTTAAATAATTACACACATTGCCATCTCTCTCAATATTTTTTGCTGATAGTTTCAATAAAAAAAAATTATCATATTTTTCATTCTCTTTTTTTAATTTGTTTATCTTTTTGTTTCTCTGGACCGTGGTTTATTTGTGTGTGTTTTTAAAAGTTGGAACTCCTTATAACTCCGCTTATATTATAAGCTTCTTTTTGTCTCAGAAAAAGTACGGTTCCCGTGGGATAATTTTATCAACAACAGCAACAGCTAGTATATGCAATTTAAAACCAAATGAAATAGTGTTAGCGTTAACTCAAGAAACTAATGAAAGATAATTTAAAGTGATACCACTTTCTCAACTCACTGTACGTGTAACCAATTGGTTCGTTTCGCCTTTAATTTGTTTTTCTTGAAGCAACGCCGTACTGTTTTTCCACCGCTCATTTGATCGAAGCCCTGGGGTCATGTTGGTACTTGTTTATAAGGCGGGAAAACTAAATTACTTTCCAGCTTGCGATTGATTGCTGCAGACCCTGGAGACTGAGATTGCTGCGATGTTATTGCGTACTACAGGACTTGCTAAAGATTTGCCGATAGCAATTTGTACGATTGAAGTAAATAAATAAGAGAGATCAAAATTTATACTGTTGGTGTTTTTACTTTTTTGGTACGTTGTAGTTGTGTGGCAAACACTTTTGAATCACAAGGGATTAGATGCAAACCCCAAAAATGTTGATTGTAACTAAAATTTAGTTATAATCAATGTTATCGTTAATAAATGTTATGCAAAACACTATTTTTAAATTTGATTACTGGTACTATCGCAGGCCTATGCCAAAAAATTGATAAAATATTATAAAATTGGTATTTTGAATCAATTAAATCGATTGATTTATAACATAAATTTGAGATTTCCACCTCACTTAACGTATCGTTTCTGAGTTTAAAATGTTTATTATTACGCTATACTATTACGCTATACTATTACGCTAGTACTTACTTAGTATACTATTACGCTATATTTATACTAAATTTCATCGCAATCTATTCAGCGGTTTGAATGTAATTTAAACAAAGTAACGGTTTAAACAAAGAACGTAAACTATGGATATGAATTCGTATACCAACTAAATGTTTTGGTTGATTTTATTAAACCAATTAAATTATTTGAAATACCGTGTGGTGCCTGCTCAATATTCGAAAAACATCACTTTCCTTCATAAGGGGGGTGTTTCAGTCAGCTGAAAGAGTAGGTTCTGGTGGTAGAAGTACCGTTTTATCTCAACAGTAGGTCAAACTGCTATCGCCACCACGCCTGCCAAATGATATTGGTAGAACCCTCCTTTTGGAGAGGCCTGTGATATTGGCTGATAATAATGGCGATGATGATGAAATAAAATAAGAAAATGTCAAGATACAAAACACTGTGAAGAAAAATACGCGCAAATTGCATTTCAGTGTGTAATGCCTTTCCAGCTTTCCATTGATTGCTGCTTCAGAGAATCTGAGCTCGCTGGATGCTGTATTGAGTCTCTACGGGCTTGCTAAAGATGTTTAACGATGTGCCGAAGACGATTTATTGCTTGTGACTTCTTCGAATGAGGAAAAAAACATGTCCCACTACTACTACTACTACTATTGAGCATTTCTACAAAAGGTTTTTTTCCTCAATTCGGTGGTTGATTTCAAATTTGGTTTTTTAAGTAGTTTAAATTAAGAAAATTAAAGTTTATTCTATCATGAATCTAAAACTAACAATGGGACTAAATATTGTGTAGTGGTTTTTGAGTAAAGTTAAGCACCTAATTGAAAAAATGAATCACCGAATTTAAAAATCGTTTAGCGAATTAAGACTTTATGTACCAAAACCTATATATTAAACCAAAAGGCTTTCTTATAGTCCACAAACGCTAATCAAAGTGGCTGGTTGTACACGTTGGTCTTATGTATAACTTGCCGCAGCGCATGCTTGTGTTCTATGGTGCTTAACCCATTCACTGCCTCCCTAAAAAGTGACAATATTATCCCCATGCCGCCATACATTTCTACTTTGTGGTAATATTGTGACAGTTTTATTGGATTAACCGAAATAGTAATGGAATGTGAATGTAAGTTTTAACATTAAGTAAATTGATTTAAAACGTAACAAAACCGTGTACATCTGCGTATTAGACTTGCTAAAGCTTATATTTATGTCAAGATATCTAAAATGTATTATTAAACATAAATAGAAGGGCTTATTTTAAAAATGTGACTTAGCCAACCTTTTTTTCTTAAGTATATTTATATATCCTGTTATACGTCTATTGATATACATGAATATAGCACCAGAAACAAAAATAAGTTGGCAATTCCAAGCTATTATAGACTTTAAAAATTTTAGTAATCAAAATTGATTAAATTATTAAATTAAACTGATTGGAATGAAGAATAATTCATAAATTTAAATTAATTATTAAAAATACCCTGATTGAAAAAGGTTATTAAAGGTAAGAAAAGTACGTAAATGATGAAAACGTCTTTGTACTGCCTAGATCAGAACGGAACAAGTAGCAGTAAGGACAATATCCTGTGAAGCTTTTTAGAGGCCAACTAAACAGTTGAAAAATAAAATATACCAACTACTTGTATGCAATATTGCAAGTTATAGTCTGGCATGTAGCCATTGGTTTTAAACATAAAAAAAATATTTTTAAACTAAATGTGGCCGAGTATCAGAAAGGCGATCAAAGCTTTGTTTGAATAATGTTTAAGCACCACTAAAAACTGTCGATAGACGATAATTTTCATTTTTACTTTTATTTGGCCACAAGTTATTGCAACAATTTTACTGAGATTTTGCTATTAGTAGAACCTACACATGAATCATGAATGTTGCCTGAGGGAGCTGATAGCAAGCAGGATGCATTCTACTTCACACAACGATATTAAATGCAACATATTTTATTGCTAATAATAACTAATCCAAAAAGGGTTATCATGGGAACGACTAATTAAAAACCATTTTCTTCCATCAGTTATTTTTTTTAATTTGAAACAAATTTCTCAAGAGCCCAAACAAAAATGAGAAGAACTCAAAAAGCTATAGAGTCCAAGCGATCGTTGTTTTCTTTTCGTGACTTTTCGAAAACTTCTCCTTTCGGCATCTATGGCTTCGCGAGTTTCGAAACTTGTTTTATTTTTTGACCGACTGTTTGTTGCGCAGCGAAGTTGGTACAGGTCGGGTGAAAATGTTTGCGGAGTTTTAAGTGATGACTGTGGCTTGAGAGCGGACTTTTTTAAAACAAAAAACCAGAGATGTATAATAACTATACAACGTTTTCCTTTTGATATTCCATAACTCTAGGATATTAAATAGGCCATGGTAAATAATCAAATTGCATATGAATTATTTTTCAATTATTAATTATTTTTGTTTAATTTTTCATACAAAATAATTCTAAAAAGTCACGACTGTTTATGTAAAACACCCTTACCTTGTTATGAATGAACTTTTTACAAGTTACGTTCTCCCGCTACTTTACTACTACACTTTAGTGTAAGTTTGCCAACGTCTTGCAAAACTAAGGATTCGCCATACCGGTTACATTTTTGTAACAAATTTAACTAAAATTGATGTTATATTCGAAACTATTGATTTTTGAATCACATGTTCTCGGGCGTTTTATATTATTTTTACCTATAGAACATAACCTTAGAGTTATGGAATATCAAAAGGAACACGTTGTATACACAGTCCAGTATAAAAATGTGTTCTTAAAATGTCCAATATTGAATATGTTTATTTTTCACCTTAACAAGAAACTTAATGATAAATTACAGTAAACACAGTCAAAGGTTGTGGATCGCTTGTGCCTGTATTGGGTAGTAAGAACCCGTTGTAGCAGGACACCAGATCCCACCTCTCATAACATTTTGTACTTAGCGAATTAAAGATAATGTTGTATCATGAGTAATTATTGTATCGTGATTGAAATTTAACTTTGCTTACATGATTTTAAGTTGAATTTGTATAAAATGTCATAACTTCAAAAAGCACACAAGAGTTAACCGTTGTGTGTTCTTTCAAAGTAAATGTGCGGTAATGACTAAACACTCCATTAATAAGGCTACCAATCTCTTACATACATTTCATGATAATCTAAAATCAAAAAGTTTTCGCAGGGCTAAAAGTCTAACGCAGGTGGAAAGCTTTATACTATCTACATGATATACCTAGGTATACAATAATCATTTTATTTAAACCATAACAACTAAAGATGTTTAATAGAAACGTTACACGTATACCTAGCTTATTATGGTTCTGTATTATTTCAGTTAACGCACGCAAGTTTAATACGACAAAACACAATCCCGCTTGGCCTTTACTTTAAACATGAGCGTTCCCCTAAGAAGGAACACTCCAGTCGAAACGTTAAAAAATCAAGCCCCTAACAGTCTTTCAGTTGACTGTACTACAAACGAGCGGTTCAGTTCATTATTCACCTCTTCGAAGCCGTAGGACAGACGTCGGAACGGGGTGAAACCCTGCAGCGGCATTGCGCCGTTATTGGACGAGAGTTACACGGAACGACGCGACATGGATTCGATTTTTTGCACATTAATTGATATCTATCTAAGATAGATAGAATACTCTTTATTGTACACCAGAATCAAAAAAAAGCAATGTGACAGAAGATGTATTCCATAACTAATTATGGATTTTGAAAATTATTTTGCTAATGATTTCCGCTTGTTAACACCGGCCTAGGTACCTTCACCACACTACCCGCACTAACACTGATTGAGTAAGCACTATTTCATGCAGAAAAACCGCCCGCCCGCTCTCAAAAATGCATGCAGTACAGTTAATGCAATTATAAGTACCCAACACCGATATAAGAAAAACCTCGACGCGTTTCGCCACTTCACGTAGCATCCTCAGGAGATGTTGTCGCCTTCGCTGCGCTCCGACGACTCGACGACGTTGTGTTTATATTTGTATATTAAACTAGCTCTTGCCTGCGACTTCGTTCACGTCAATTTCTGTTATTATGATCGCGATTATTTTCGCAGTGTGATATTAAATAGCCTTAAACCTTCCTCAATAAATGGACCATCCAACACAAAAATATTTTTTCAATTCGAACCAAGTGTACTTCCTGAGATTAGCGCATCTAAACAAACAAACAAACAAACAAACTCTTCATATAATACTAGTATAGATAAAAAATCCAAGTAGTATAAAAATAGGTAAATACTGAAAAGCGATTCGAAAATTAAACAGATTTTTAAATTATTGTATTACAAACGTGTCGTGTAAAGAGGTCGTATCACATCGGCACAGACCTTTATACTCAGCTAATGTGGAACACTCTCAGAACTAGTCCATTTTAATCGTACGTTTGTCATTTTGCCAGTGAGTGGTAATATAAGATGTGCAATATTTCTTAGCAATTTTTGTTATTTTGAGTAATTAAAAACAAGAACATTGGTTTTTGCCAGATATGATTTGCGACGAAGGAAGAGCTAAAATTAATGTTCATACTTAGAATTATTAAACTGACAAACAAGAGGTTAACGGCAGTAGTTAAGCACCGACTCAAATTTTGTTAGCTCATTTCATGATTTTCATCAGTATTTTTTTGTGAAAATAGTTTTTTATTAATTTATTACCATGTAGGTATATGTATTTTTTTATGAGTGTTTAGTTATAAAAAATACACTTTTTCCAGCTTTTGTTTTGAGGTCTTCAGAGCCGTTTTAGTAAGCACAGTTAGCATCGCACGACTTTCGGTAAACTATTATATATGTATGTACTATAGGTAATCGGATTACCTATAGTACATACATATATGGTACCCGACATCATCGATATCAGTCACCGTGTAAAAAGTTTCGCGTGCCTTAAAATAAAAATATATACAAATTATACCTAGATAGTACTCGTCGAATTGAACATCTTTTTTTTGGACGGTTAAAAATGGTATGATTTTGATGTTATCATTTCACGCCCAAAAATACAGGGCTATATTTGTAACCTCTTACGCCAACCATACGCAAAGAAGTAGAAGTGCTACTTTTTTTAAATGCCGCATAGAAGTAATATTATAATCGATAGGAATAAGAAACAATACAAAACCCTATATAAAGTATTTGTGTTTATTAAACAAAAATTTCATAGGCTCAATTAAATAACGACATCAATAACACTCGAAATTGTTCGATTACTCATAAAATTGCTGGTACGTAGACCGTGTCATCAATTTCAATAAAATGAAGATAGGGAAACAAAAAAAGCGAAGTAATCAATCACACTGCTCGTCATTCGACAGGATTTGGGGTGGCCATATGGTCATCGCACAAGCAGAACGGCCAGTGCACTTGAAAAGATAACGAGACTTTTCAGCATTCATGCAACATACACTTCGCGTTGCAGAAAAACAAGCTCGTAACAGATGTTTTACTTGACCACACAATGTCTCGACAGTCGATTCCGTCTGTCTCTCTTACTCTGGCAATGTCTTGTTTGTAAAAGAGATCGAAAATGGCCTGAACTGTTTCGAAAAAAGGGATTGGTACGGCCACTCCCATTTTTTGCTACATAATATATGGTCGTCACCATGCGTAGTAGGGCATCAGTATCTAGGCACTGTCTACTTGCAAACCAAGTATAGCTTTATAGAAGGCCCTATTTCTGACGCCTGTCAAATATAGTATGAGATACCCATGCTTTCGATCTTACTGTACAACACTTTGTCCGGTTATTCGAGTTCATCTGTCTTTCTTACTAATGTTAAAATCATAAAGTTTGTGACAGAGACAAAAAGATCCGTACCTATTTCCGGGCATCGCGTTGCGTAGTTCTATCTTTAATTTCATTTTTAGGGTTCCGTACCCAAAGGGTAAAAACGGGACCATATTACTAAGATTTCGCTGTCTGTCCGTCTGTCCGTCGCTCTGTCACCAGGCTGTATCTCAAGAACCGCGTTAGCTAGACAGTTGAAATTTCCACAAATTATGCATTTCTGTTACCGCAATAACAACAAATAAAAATTTAAGGGGGGCTCCCATACAACAAACCCGTTTTTTTGGCCTTTTTGGTACGGAACCCTTCGTGCGCGAGTCCGACTCACACTTGGCCGGTTTTATTTATATTTGTATTTCGTAGTTCATAGAGTGCAGGTGGCAAATGATGTACCTATTAAATATTCAATAAGTTTCGATTAATTATTTTAAAAAATACATCGTCCTACAACACACTATAACAATATAAACTGGTATTAAAATACTAAATAAACGTAATGAAAGATGTTGATGACGGTATTGGATCATTTATTATTATTTGACGTTTGGTGATTTACAAATATTAATTGTATTAACACGATTAGCATGGTGATAAAACTGATCTGTTTGTCATTTGAGGTAATATTTCGTTATAATATTATAAAGAATGTCTGTGTCACATAGCTAAACAAGGAACCATGATATTCATGCAATTTATCATTAAGATATTTATAAGGAAAATAGTCTAAGCTTATCGAATTTTTGTAAATGTCCTATGGTTTATTATCTTCGGGTTTCAAGTTTTCAGAGCTGTATGTAAGAAAGCTTGTCCGTCGTCTTCTGACAGTACTATTTTAATTGTCTCTTTTAACGCTCGTAGGATGATGAAGCCAGCCAGCCTTAAATAGAATAGCACCTATTCTATTTAAGGCTGGCACTAGGTATACAGTCATAATTATAAAAGTAATTTATTTGTCTCTATTGTTGGCCAAAACGAAATACATACATACATACTATCACGCCTCCTTCCCAACGGGGTAGGCAGAGACCAAGGCCTTCCACTTACTACGATCGTGGCATACATCTTTCGCTTCTTCCACATTCATCAATCTTTTCATGCATGCTCGTCGGTTTAGAGTACTCTTGACCTGACCTTTCTTCAGAACATTAGTCTAGGCCTTCGTCTTCCAACTTTCCCTTTCACACTAGTCTTATAGATCTGTCTAGTCATTCTTCTCTCATTCATCCTCTCTACATGCCCAAACCATCTAAGCATCCCTTTCTCAATCCGTGTGACAATATCTTCTTTCACACCACAACGTTCTCTTATCACACTATTTTTTATCCTGTCACTCAATTTCACTCCTAACATACTTCTTAGCGCTCTCATTTCTACTGCATTTATTCTACTTTCATGCTATCTTGGTTATACTCGTAGCCATTGAAATGTCCCAATAAAAAAAAATAAAAACATTAAGGGATAGTTGTACTTTTGGTCCATTTTTTAATAATACCATATTGGTCTAGTGGTTCAAGTAACCGACCAAGATCTTAGGGTCCTGAGTTCATTCGCCGGGTCGGTTGGTTTGTAATCACCAACCCACATTTGGTAAGCGTGATGATTATGCCTGTGCCCATCATTGCTTTAGTAGCTTGAATTCGATGATTGGCACCTTTTCCCTGCAGTGGAATGATTTCAAGACTGTTCATTTACTTTTCTATGTTTATATTGGACTTGCGTAAGCTGATAAATGAATTCATAAAATTGAAAATTATACAACAGAATTAAACTAGATTATTGTGACTTCATTGATGTAACTGATCAGACGGATCGAGCTCCAATTAATGTTGAAACGCGAATCACTTTGTGTTTGAATGGTATTTAATCGGATTTGCATTATGGTTGAAGTCACAATAATCAGATGTTACAATGCAGTGTTCAGGGTTACATTTAGTTTGTCAATAGCTAACCGAGTTTGAAGCTCAACTATAAACATGACACATGTTAAATTACAGACCACCTACCCCCGAGACATGTAATCCTTACACTTTTCTAAGCAAACAATTCTGTGAAGGTTAGAAGAATGAAAGAAAATCCGAAGCTCTCTTGTTCGATTCTTTTTTTAATATTCCAATTACCCAACTTCGGTCACTTTTTCCTAATCCAAAATCCAGGTTACTAGTCCCTTTAATATCTCTCGAGTACAAAAGGTCTGCCATTCCTACGAGATGGTCTCGCTTAAAAGGTTGACCATTCCTTTGTGACGGGATACTGATATCGAAACGAGACGTATAGCTATTTATATAGTAGACAAGCCTATTCAAAGCGTTTTTCGTACAGTCGGCTATTATTTAAGATAGTAAAAAGGTAGAAATAAGTTATTGCCCGCGACTAGAATGCGTGTAATTTTACAAGCTTTTATTTAGTTACACCTGTCCCGTTGTCTGTAATCAAATCTTCCAAGTTAAATTTGATATTAAGCTGAAATTTTACATGCATGTATAAATCGGATGACAATGCAATATTATTATGACATAGAGCTAATCTGATGATGTATCTGGACGGTGGCCATAGGAATACCATAATTAAACGACGCAACTCCGTTCAGTTTGGGCTCATTTGATTCGTCTTGACGAGTACTTTGATACATATTATGATAACCAGGATCTAATGATGGAGCTGAAAGGTGGCCATAGGAATTCCGTAATTAAACGACGCAACCCCATCGAGTTTGGGCTCGTTGATTAGTTCATTGAATATTTCGATAATTTTGTCTATACTCATGAAAGATTTAAATCAGTTATATTTGTAATCAAAACACAGCCGTATGGTGCCGGTACAAGAAAAGAAAGCAAAACTCCTACTCGTCCTATTATAGTGAGATGTTACTAAAGGAGTAGGTACAGCCAGAAAAAGACGAGCAGCAGCAGCATCACCCCCCTAGTGATCGAACTGCGATCGCCAAACCGTCTGCAAAGGCGTGACAATCATGAAAAATTCCGGGAGTGCCCTAATATGGGCTATTTTTGCTCATATTTATATATTTTCATGAAACACGTTGACAAATACTAATACTCGTAGTTGGATTTACATTCTACGTGATCTAAAATTTCATACTTACTATCTTCAAGTTAGTATATTAGGGATTTCTACCACGTACCATGTTTTGAAAAGTTACCATGTTTCGGCACTGTTGCAAGCGCCATATGATTACGTACGAACCGAGTTCTTCAAAACAAACGCCATGAATATGTGCCAAATATCAGAAACTGATCATGTCACCGATATCAGACTCATAAAAAAACAAAGTACAAATGTTAGAAATTACGAATCAACTAACTCATTTAATTAATAACAAATAGAATTTGGAAAAACATGACAAAAACATAGTTAACTGTACAGCTAGGAAATTGTGATCCTTGTCATTAGGGATTAATATAAATTTATCTCCTAATGAGATTACTTATATTTTTGCGATATACTTAGTATCAGTTACTCTTATTAGCTAACTGTCCAAGTGGTCCAAGGAAAGAATATAACAATATAAAGTTGCTTGCAAAAGGAATGAAAGATATGTATTTGCAGGAAAGTAATATGGAATTTGAAATTGTTTCACAGAGAGCCCTATTTTTGCAGAAATAAAAAGTTGTAAATGCGTTGTTTCATTCTTTTATCTAACACCTAATTTCATCTAAATACATTAAATCGTTCTGGCGTGAAAAAGAAATAAATATTCATAAAAATTTTGCATTTTAATATTAGTTAGTAAGATTAATACTTAACTTTCTAAGTTAAGTGATGAATCGGGCACAGTCATAGATTTAATATAGATGATAGATTGGCAATTGAATCCTGAAAACGAGACCAAAACTAGGTTACGCTAGTGTGCATAAAGTGAGCATGTGCGCGAGATAAATAGTGCAGGTACTGCATTGTCTGCTTGCTTTCGATATCGATTCCATCGACACAGTTTACGTTAACGCAGGTGACTTATTTTTTAGTATTATTAAAATAACGCCAAAAAACTGCAAGTAAATACCTAGATATGTTTTTTATTTTATAATTACTTATCCCCGAACAAAATCCATTTATTGTAAAAAATATCGTAGGCTTTACTTGCCAGTATTTAACAATTTTGCCTCATTTTGCGATCGCGATCGCCAAAGTTGAAATAAAACTGATATTTATTTTTCAATTACACATTACAAACGTACACTAAATATACATATATTTAATGTTTAACTAATGGGGATTGATGGGGGTTTGAACAATATGGACATTGATCCAGAGCGTAATTTTACAGGTTGAACGCCTCTGTGTTAAAAACACTTAGGGTCCAAATGTAAACTGCAAATGCTCGAATATTTATTGGGCGAACATTCTTTTCTATTAGGCAATTTCAACCTTTTCTAACGTATTTTAACAATTTAGGCTGTATGCGGTTTACAATGTGAAATATGTCAGCTAATGAAATGTCGATAAGATATCATCGACAACTTCAATCACTAAAATACAAAAGTGACGTTAGTAATTGCTGAAATTCACGTATTTGATATTATTTTTAATTGAATTCATATGAATTTAAATCCTTGTTCTGATGAAATGCCCTATCAATTAGTATACAAAATTTTACTCAAAGCTCTGAAACATTGCATTTTGCTGCTGGTAATCGCGATTGTGTGTTGACGTGTGAAATGTACAATTATGTTGGTTCCCTTTTTTAGATGAGTTACTTCCAGGTACTGAACATGTAACCATAATGAAAATACACCAACTCGACACTTTTTTACAATAATAAGAATGAAACTAGTAAAACTAAAGGGAATATTATGTTGCGCGTGACAGACGTCAGAACTTAGAAAAACGCTACGGGTTCTTAGCGTGTACGTGAACGGCCTTGTGATATATCTCGTTCTATCGTATAGCTGCATTGTATTCTGTCTCTTTTCATTGCCAATCTAACAGTAGTATATTAAATCTATGGGCACAGTATTATATGAGTCGTCAGCCTGACAGCACATCACGCTTTACACTGGGAAATCTTAAGGTTAAATTGGAAACAAAATTTTCTTAATAAAAATTTTGTTTCCAATTTAACTTTCGTTTCCAATTGACTGCCTGGTATTTTTAGTTTACAATAGCAATTTTATTACATTAAGAACAGTTTTTCAGTTATGGCGTATATTATAAGATATTTTATGTGACACTTTGACTAGCGTTGACTTTCTTTTTAGTCTAAAATCAACGCAGATTCTGGTGATTTTTATTTCTTATATCCCTATGATACCTACGCATGTTATTGGTTGCAGATTTTTAACTAACTTTCCTGAGGAAATCATTAAAGACTTCGATCAAAGAACTCATCACTGCCAAAAAATTTATATTAATGTATTCAGAACACTGAATACATTGATATACATTTTTTGGCACATGAGTAGGTATCATAGGGATATAAGAAATAAAAATCACCAGAATCTGCGTTGATTTTAGACTAAAAAGAAAGTCAACGCTTATTAAATTAACAATTTTATAATGTTTTATATTTTTGGATATTTTTTGGCTCGCTTTGATCAAAGTAGTCTATTAATTTTCATTACGGCAGTAAAATAATATTATATATATTTTATTAATTTAGATGTTTTTAGTAGTCTTTCCACTAAGAGCGTAAAACACGTGTTTGATTGTACAAATTGTACATCTCATAAGATGGCACTAACTTAAACAAAATATGTCTTTGGCGAGTCATTGATATCCTGTTTGAGTATTTAACAGACAAAAATATGAACGCTAGTTTTGCAACAGACGTAGTATAGTACACATACAAATTAATTCACCGTTTGTCATATTTATAATATATTGGCTATTTATAAAACTGTAATAAGAACTGCTTAGTTAAGAATTATTTAGTTTTTATGTTCGTTTTCTTATCGTTTTCTGCTTTCCTACTCCAAGTATTCAGTGACAAGACGAATTACATAAGTCAAAGAAGCTGTAATATTGCAAAAGTGAAAATGTTATTAAAAAAACATGGCGTCTTTTTTCATTAACTAACTGACCTTTTAATATCAGTGGTATCAAAGGAACTACTGCATTCGGCCTCCATAATATTTTGTCATAATTGACGTAAAAACCAATAACTATTTGTTTGTGGTTTAAAAACTAAAAGGAATGAGTACCATTATTTTTGATACCATAGGAATGAGTACCAAAGTTGCTGATTGAATACCTCTGACGTGTTTTGTTTCCTTCTTACGACTTCTATCTTGCGAAATCAGGGTGAAACGGCTTACCTTCCTAAGCAAGATAATGATCATCTTCAAGATCTAAACACATTTGTCAATGGTCGTTGGGTACCTAAGTTGACCCGACCAAGACTCACCGCCACACAACTTTTTTTTTTGAATGTAGAAATCTCATAAAGACATAAGTTTCCAAAACAATCGACTGTTGTTAACAAACTGATGGCTGATAGACATAATTATGATTTTGCCATTAGGCAGTGTTCATATTTCAATAACTACAGACACCCCGCCATATTGACAGGTCCCCGAGGGCGGAAACCCTCACTATAATCAAAGGGGAAGGGAAATCAATACACCTTTGGAAAATTTTAAACGCGTAACCAAGGGTTTTTTGGAGGGGTGCATGGGGAGTGAAGAGAATCTATTAGGTTTGCATTCCACATACCTAAAACACGCGATAAAAGAAGGCCTCATCCTGATACGGATTAAAAAAAACTGATAGTTGAGAAATCTAAACTGTGAAAAAGATAAATTGTGTTATGATTTAAATATTTTGTATTGTGTCCAAGAAACACAAAATATTCTTATCCTATTTTGTTTATTAGTTACTTAAGATAGTGGGTTAGATAACATAGTAATTTAATATTGCAATGCAATACAATCAATAACAATCCTAAAAATTCCGCAAAATCATCATCATCATCTCAGCTAAACGATGCCTACTTGGTAAAGGCTTTCCTTAAAGATCTGCATAACGATCGGTCCTGCGGCACCTACATCCAGTGGCTGTTTTGTTTTTTCTCCACCTTTGGCCAAACTTAAATCGCTGATCCGCCTGCCAAGAATGGCGATTACGGTAACCTCTTCATAAGGAGCCCTATTTACAATTATAGAATGCCATTTGTTTTACTTTTTTTGAAATAAATTATTTAAAAAAAGTAATGTAACGGCCTATAATCATCACACTGCAGGGAACAGGCCTCCATCATTGAATTCAAGTTACCACAGCAATGATGGGTACAAAAGAAATCATTTATGTACAGACAACGGCTGGTCAACCTTCCCAAAAAGTTAAAGGTCATTGAATTGATTTTCAACTTTAAGTCCAAAAAGTAGAGACCAATATCAATTGAGAAAATTTGACGTTTTGTGGTAGGTAGGTGACATGACGTGCTGTTGTCTGTACATGCATTACGCCCTATTGGGCTAGTGGCTGCTGGGTTCTATCCCCGGGTCGGACAATACAAGCTTAGATTTTTTTAACATTGCTCGGATTGTGACCACCACCGCATTTGGCAATCGTGGTGATTAAGCTTGTACCCATCATTGCTATGGTAACTTGAATTCAATGATGGAGGCCTTTGCTCTGCAGGGTGGATGAATAGGCTGTTACTTTATTTGACTTTTATATTATATTCGGTACAATACAAAAGATAAATTAATGAAATCAACTTTAACTCAATATCCGTACTAATATTATAGATGGGAAAGTGTGTGTGTCTGCTTGTCCGTCTTTCACGGCAAAACGGAGCGACAAATTGATGTGATTTTTTAAGTGGTGATACTTGAAGGGATGGAGAGTGATATAGGTTACGTTTTGTCTCTTTCTAACTCCTCACTTCCCTCAAATGGGGGGTGGAAGTTTGTATGGAGCATTCCGCAATTTTCAAGGCAGAAGGTATGCGGACTAATTGTGACCAACAAAAAATCGTGCATTTTTTTTCAAAATCCGCGCCCAGCCCCTTATAAGAGGGGGGGAAATTTTATTGTTACCTCAAATTTAACGCGAGCGAAGCCGTGGGCAAAAGCTAGTTTACTATAAAATATAAATGTTATATCGTAACTGTTTTTCTGGACGCTCTGCTTCATTCATCTGTCAGTTGATTAGTGATGTTTTGACGTTTACGACTCGTTAGTGCCTCGCCGTCAAAGACCTTCAAAGCCTTTAGCATTGATTGGCGCCGGCTTCGATCGGTCTGAAAAATATGCGAAGCTATCAATGCATCGAAGCACAACAGTTTTTAGCTTTATGTGTTTTGTTTGATACTGGTCTAACATGATAATTAAGTAAAGGTTATTTTGTCTCACTTGCAAATATCTTATGGCTGTGATGATTTATGTTATTATGATTTTAATTAAAAAAATTGACGACCGTTTGGATCAGTGGCAGTAAACGCTGCTTCTGAGCCATGGGTCGCGGGTCCGATCCCCGCACAGTACAAATATTTGTGTGCATGAAAATGTCTGTTTGTACTGGTCTGGGTGTTTTTCTATGTATTGTATGTATATATTTACAAAAAATATATATACCTATATAAGTATGTTTATCGGTTGTCTAGTAGCCAATACGACAAGCTTCGTAGTAGTTGCTTAGTTTGGGACTAGATGTCTTTGTGTGGCCCAGTGTGGCATGTCCGAAAATGTTTGTCTAAAAAAAAAAACAGGATGTACCTTTCCTTATGTAGATTAAATCTTCGTCACCACTAGCCTGTATCAGTCCACTGCAGTCATCAGGACACAGGCCTTTTTTAAAGGTGGATTTTGACACAATCGCACCTTTTGGCAGGCGGGATTCCGATCGCGTTTTGACATTGGTGGAAACAAAACAAGATGCATGTTCCTGTCTTTTTTGGCTGTACTCCTTTGAAAAAGTGACCTTATACGAGAAAGGAATGCGGTAGTGCATTTTTATGTGCCGGCACCAACCGACGCTATCACTTTTAACAACTGACTATATTGGCAGTGGCATGTTGTTTTATCACTACTTATGACTTTTCCCGTGGCAAAGTGGCAAGCGTACACTCCTGCTTTCTATCTAACGTGTATTAACGATTAGCCTTCAGAATCACACGCTAACATCTGCGAAAAACAATTGCAAGTGACAAAACAAATCTTATGTGGACAAATCTTATCTATCTTATCTTATCTTATTATCTTATCTAATCAGCTTATTGCTCTAAGAGATGAGAATGAGTTAAAATAAATTATAGCCAGGAGTGCTCTTATATTAGGCTTATAGTTGGGCAATCTAATCTTGTATTGCGTCATAATAACAATGATAAAAATATAAAATATTCTTGCTGTTTCCAGTGGCAATCGTCGTGTGTGTTTCACCTTTGCAATCAGTGGGTCTAGCACAAAATTATCGACTTCGAATCGTTTGCGTATCGAACGCAAACGACACAAAGTTCCTTCTTTGTTTTGTAGTTCTCGTTTTGACCGCGCGAGCGCTGTTCAAGTTTTCATACAAAATATTTCGATGGCGATACGAACACGCAAACGATTCGAATTCGATAGTTTTTCGTGCTAGACCCACAGTACGTTCCATATTTCTCCCTCAAAAAATCGGTCACCGACTATCAGAAAAGGGCAAGTAAGCAAGCCATTGATAAATAATTTACCAAATGGTGATCCTTTAAATAGGTTATTTTTTCTAATTAGCTCAAAGATATCCAAAACAAATCGTGCTTCTTTAAACCATCCTATCCACAATCATTAGTTGCCAGTACAATATGTTGTTAACAAATTATTCAAAATACTTAAAAGGCATACGTTCAAGTTCATCCACCCTATAATATATCTACGTTCGCGGTATCATAAAACTGTACGCACGAACAACGAAACTCATGAACCAGGCGTGGGTACCCGAGCGCGAAATTGATTCAAAAATATCCCGTCAAATTGAATAGTCGTAAGCGAGTTACGCCCTAAAACGCCCGAGAATTCGTTAAGGGTTTTCTATTGTTCTGAAGACCCTATACATGTATAGGTTATTTGTTTTGATACAGGGCAAGCTGTTTTAAACAGCTAGTTCTATAGTGATGTGAAGATGATGACATTTTTGTTTCGTAGATTTTAATGTTAAGCGGTCATCTGGTTAGAGACGGATCTGACCCAAATGACAATATTTTGTATGTAATTATCCGTATAAATAAAAAGGTTAACCTGCCCTGCTGTTTTCGACAGGAGCTGTTCTAAAGCATAAAAAAATATATTTGTGTGATAGATTCTGCAGAAGATTGTCATATAATATAACATTGCAGTCGTGGCCTTAAATAGAATGATCAATTGAATCTAGAGTTCATCCTCAATATACTCATTCGCGAAATAACGTACCATTACAACCAATTAAAGCCGTGAATAGTGTTAACATAGATTTTTAATCCTGTTAGTGTAGCACTAGGCGACCGAAGGAGTACTGCGGAAAAAGGACTATCTTATAATTGTATTTACCATAGACCAAACTGCGATCGCCTCTCTCCTGCCTATCAAGACGATTATCGCTTAATTAATCCTTCTTTTGAAAAGGCTTGTATCCAAGAGTTTACTGATAATTGGCATACTGATGAAATAAATCAATTGACTCTCTGTGAAAATTTATATTTAAACAACCACTCACTGGTATCGACATCAATTTTCGTGATAATGGAGCTTGTAATAATGCTGAAATTTTAATATAATATAGTAAAATTAGAAAAATGGATCGTAAAGTTCCCAAAACAAGTAACAATCAATAAATATTTACAATTTCATCACTGATCCATATTGTACATCGCTTTAGTCTCAGATTACTAATTGAATCGACATTTCCAATTATAAATGACACACAATACCTGTTATCTCAATAGGAGAAACGTTGCTCAGGGCGAAATGCCTATCGAATGGTAGGTAGGTATCTGATGTTGTTCAAACAAAAACGGTTATAATATTACAAGAAAATTGACATCGGGTAGCTTCATCCCGATATTTACGATTGGATACAGAAGAAGAGCGCTGTTAGCGAGGCGAATATTAAGCCCTTTTTGAGCATTTATTGTGCGGACCGGTCGTAGTTCATTTGGTTGTGGTCTGGAATTTAAACTATGAGCTAGAAAATGGACAAGCCGATTTAGAAAAATAAAACTGGATACGAACTTACAGCATTTGGGAAACTACGTCGAGTCTTCTCATCGTCGATCCCACAATGCCTCAAGACGAAATTATTCAATCAGTGCGTCCTACCCGTCATGACATACGGAGCCGAAACGTGGACACTGACGGTACGGCTAGTCCACAAGTTCAAAGTCGCTCAGCGGGCTATGGAAAGAGCTATGCTCGGAGTTTCTCTTAGGGACAAAATAAGAAATGAGGTGATCCGGCAGAGAAATAGAGTTACCGACATAGCCCACCGGATTAGCAAGCTGAAGTGGCAGTGGGCTGGCCATATTAGCCGCAGAACCGACAACCGATGGGGTAAACAAGTTCTTGAGTGGATACCGCGTCTCGGCAAACGTAATGTAGGACGCCCTCAGGCCAGGTGGAGTGATGATTTGCGCAAGGTGGCTGGCAGGAGCTGGATGCGAGAAGCCGAGGATTGACCTAAGTGGCGTGCATTTGGAGAGGCCTATGTCCAGCAGTGGACTGCAATGGGCTGATGATGATGATGATGGAAGACGTCAAGCAAGTCCCGTCATGCTTAGATTTGTGATTGGCGACTTGTGAACCCTTGAGGACAAATGGAGATTAATAGTTCACACATATCACGACGACAGAATATCAAGTCGATTATTACTGATTATCTTTACTATTACTTACTTATTATAAATTGATGTTTGCTACTCAATCAAGCCAGAGCGGCATTAAGTTTTGAATGATGTTGAGTTCGGAGATAGTTCATAGGCTGGAACAGCATAGGCTACTGTTTATTCCGTAGAAAAGTACGGTTCCCTTGGGAAGAGTTTCTGCATTCGTACAAAGTCGCAGGCAACAGCTAGTTATTTGACGACCATTTGGATCAGCGGTAGTTAACCCTGCTTCTGAGCCATGGGTCGCGGGTTCGATCCCCGCACAGTACAAACATTTGTGTGCATGAACATGTCTGTTTGTACTGGTCTGGGTGTTTTCTATGTTGTATTTGTATGTATTTACAAAAAAAGTATATAAGTAAGTTTATCGGTTGTCTAGTACCCCATACGACAGGGTACTTAATAGTACCTTAATTTGGGACTAGATGGCTCAGTGTGGCCCAGTGAGGCATGTCTTAAATATCCTAGTTATTTAATAATAGACACATAGCACACAGATACTCTTAAAAGTTTGTTACATTCTAATAATTTTGGAATAACCTTAAACCTCGCCCGTTAACAAAGGAGGGGAAATTAAGAAGGATTCATGTCATCAAAAACGAAATCTACAAAACGTCCCTTCACCCAACTCTACCTTCGTACATCTGCGAGCCATCTATATTCACCCATGTAATATCTACCGGCCATATTGTATTGATTGGACTGCGAGTAGGGCTCGCGAGCTATGCGTAATGGCATCCGATGGACACACCGCCTATTGTGATGGGTTTAATATAATCGCCAGGCGTGACCGAACTTTTGTTGGATAGGTATTCCAAAAATGTTATTGGTTTAGAAATGAATTAAAAATAAATACATACTTAAAAATATTTGGTATCTGGCTGACTGACCGGCAAATGTCTGTAAAATAAAACTTTTAACACCTTAAAAGTTTTCTTTGTCCCCATATTTATAAGAGTAACAGAAAATGTAATGCACGTAAAGTTTAATATTGCACTTTGCAGTTTTTACCTTTTTTTTCTTCTAATTGTGTGATTATCCTTCATTGATGATCCTGGTGTCAGAATTTTTCAATCCACTTGCCAAATTCTGACACCAGGCCATTTTAGGCCTTTGACGTTACTTGTTTGTACTAATTTCATCCAGCGGCCAAGTCAATTAAGATGGTTTCCTAAATTGGAAACTAGACCCGAGACTCGCATAAATATGATAGTAGGCTGAACATCGACCTAGACAAGTTCTCTAGGACTTTCTTAATTGTTTAGCGATAATGTCACTTCTTATTTGCTATGTAAGAGTTTCGATAACTTATATCGTTTCCCATAGGATAGGCTTTTAGGACAAAAAATTTATACTAATACTGTTTACTCTGGTAGGATTTTTTTAAAATATATAATAAAGATTTTTTTTTAATTCTTAATCTCATAGAAACAAATTTGCGGGCATAATCTAGTACGTAAAAACATATTGTGTTAGATCAAAACTTTGATTGATTGATTCATGAAAACAGTCGGTAAAGTGAGTAAGACTAAAGTAACGGCATAATATAATGATGTCACTGTAGAGTAAAAGCTTCCATCATTGAATTCAAGTTACCACAGCAACGATGGGTACTAGCATAATTACCACGCTTTCCTAATACAATATGTTGGTTGGTAATCAAAAACCACCACAATATGTTGGTTGGTAAAAAAAAAATTTTGGAACTCTTGTTGCTCAACCCGGGCATCAAACCGAGGACGCCAAAATCTTGGCCCGATATTTAAACCTTAGAACAACGGAGAGTTTATATCACTCGTATTAAGTATATTCGTAAGTAAGTCGTAAATTAAGCGTTTAGATTAAATAAAAAGCATTTATTACGAAAGACGTAGGTAAGTGAAATAAGAAATAAGATTAAAAAATGGTTTAACTTACCCTATTGTAAATTTATTTCAAAAATGCTGTAACATTGGATAAAATAAGGTTCTAATTATTAATGTGCGAAATATTGACGGGTAACAGACGTGGGCTGTGCATCAAGGAGAATAATAAGAGCGAGAACTTACTACACGCTTAAGCGTGCGAGTTATGAATTTACTTTTACTATGCGTTTTGAAAAAATAAAGAAAAATATTTATTTTAATAAAATAGGCCAAAAAAGCCTATTTCTTAAAGGCAAGTATGCAAAGCTGAAAATTTATTATTTTAAGTTTTATTAAATTGCTAAAAAAAACAATCATTTTTTTTAATTCTCACAGATCGTCGTCCGTTGCGCGGTAGCCACAGAACCTTTTTACTTAACGGCGATCAGCTCTGTGGTTCAGTATATTTATAGAAAAGTTTCATTAACTGAATAGATCTTTTTAATAATACTCGTAAGTGTAATATAAAAAAATTTAACCGACTTCTACTACTAGGGCAGCCAAGACTGCTTGGGGTCGATTTGTGAGCGATTCGTTATTTGAACTTCTTCAGCTTTGAAAATAATTGGGCATTCATTACTCAGCGTAATGCCAAAAGAAAGATGCGAATATATTTTAGTGCATTCGATATTAGACATACCGAAATTAGGGCTTTAAATTTTTAGACCAGGTTTAACTTATTAATTAATACAATACACTTATATTGCACAAAACAAAATACAAAGAAAAATAACAATATGAAAACAGAAAATTGGTACAATAAGGCGGTCTTATCGCCGAATAGCGATCTCTACCAGACAACATTAGGGTAGAGGAAGACTAATATGAAGAATACGGGTAGCGCAGTGCAAGATTAAAAACATGATTACGACAATATTTATACACAATATACAAACATACATTTTATAAATAAAAAAAAATAAAAAATAAAAAATAAATAAATAGAACCAACTTGACTTAAAATAAATAAGTAAATAAATTAAATCTACGCAAACCCGAACCGATACCTACACAGCATCAGCGTGACAGGAATAGTGACTTAACTCTATGCTTAAATATTGGAAGGGACACTGATTCTCTAACAGCAAGGGGTAAAGAGTTCCAAAGACGAACAGACTGAATAGTGAAAGATTGTGAATAGAACTGTGAAGAATGGGAAGGGAATGAGAGAAGTAGCTTACGAGACGACCGCAAATCATCCTGAGTACCGGTGGATTGCAGAAATTGAAAACGTTCCTTGAGGTAAAGTGGAGCTTGAGGATTAAATAATACCGTGTACAGCAATGTGAGGACATGGAGATATAGATAATATAAATCTATATATATATATATATATATATATATATATATATATATATATATATATATATATATATATATGTATATATATCCTTTCCGGCCGATTTCGACCACGGCGACAACTTCGACTCCTAATTAGTTCGGCGCTCGTGCGCTCGGAAATGGCTGACGTAGCCAATCTTCGAGGTGAAGAACTCCCGCGCACACAGAGGGCACGTAAATCTAACTAATAATATGAATGCGGTAATAATTTTGTTACTCAATTACGCTTTTAAATTACTTAACGGACCTGAATAAAATAAAAGACACAAAAAATTTTACCTTTTCTTAAAAAAACTACCCGTAGTATAATTTCAATTTCAAAATTAAAGAATCAGCAAGTGCTTGCATACCTATTTAGTATACCCGTGCTGACGAGTGCCCGCGCTCGCTTCTTCTATCACCGTAAACAGTACTAAGGCTTTCTCGAACGACGTTCCCAATTAAACGATATTTATTAGGGGTTTAGCGCTGAGCCTTGCCCCACTGTTATAGTAATTACCTGACACGCGTCGTTTGTGATGTGAAATATAGCTTTTA
Source organism: Anania crocealis (assembly GCA_949315895.1). Lineage (NCBI taxonomy): Eukaryota > Metazoa > Arthropoda > Insecta > Lepidoptera > Crambidae > Anania > Anania crocealis. The sequence continues at coordinate 10,901,651 of OX438856.1, forward strand.
GTACAAAAAACTTTGTTTTAAACAACAAATTTTGTATTTTTTACGTTTAACGTGTATTCAAACATTTGCATGCTTACAAGGAGATAGCTGAATGTCTCGGCATGCTAGTTGAATTTGCCGCAATAACCTTATTTTACTGTGAAATAATAGCGTTATTTAAAATAGTCAATTTGAATTACTCTGAGTATACTATTAGTCTTATTTAATATGGAAGACACACAAACTTAAAAAAAACCGGCCAAGTACGAGTCGGACTCGCGCAGAAAGGGTTCCGTACCATTGACTAGGTAAACAACTGTAGGCACATAAATTTAGGTAATGGTAGTGCCTACCTATTACCATTTGTTCGAGAAAAAGTAGGAAAAAAATAGCGTTACTTGTATGGGAACCCCCCTTAAATATTAATTTAATTTTAATTTTATTATTAATGATTAAAGTTAAAATACAACTGAGTGTTTTGTGAATATTTCAAGTGCCTACAGTAACTATACTAGTACCTATTGCCTATTGCCCGTAATTGTTGTTATTGCGGCAACAGAAATACATAATTTGTGAAAATTCCAACTGTCTAGCTATAGCGGCTCTTGAGATACAGCCTGGTGACAGGCAAACAGACAGACGGACAGACAGCGAAGTCTTAGTAATAGGGATCCGTTTTTACCCTTTGAGTACAGAACCCTAAAAACGAAATATTCATCATCATCTTCAGTACTTTAAAGATTACTGCTGGACATAGGACTTAAGAACGCCAGATCGCGCGACCCTAAGACGCTTGCATACTACTGGTAAAAATGCAGTTTGCCAAGCGAGAGAAAAGAGGGCTTTGCTACAATCTGCACGCTTGATCAATAACATAGGAGTTTGGCCAGTGTTGGAGAGAAGACGCTGCTGCCTGTCTCGTTCAGGTGGTAATTCTTTAGTCACCTCCAGCACACTCATCTAACGAGAAGTGTTGTGCTATTCTATTTCATGTCAGCACTATACTTACGATATGTTTTCAAAAGGCAACTGTAAGACCGATAAAATTGCGAGTCTTTCTAATATAATTACAATAATAAACATTTAGAAAAAAAGGTTTCTTTTCATTTAATAAAAATCACACGCAAGGGACAAATTAAAGTCGTCGAGAATAAAATATCAAATTTTAAACGTCGATCGCGAACTTTTTCAATGATGTACCTCTTGCAAGTTTTAACTCAACTTTGTAAATGTTTACTTGTACTTTGTAAAGGACGTAGTATATTAAAAATCATTTCAGATGTAGTATGCAATTATACAATATTGTTATTAGGTATTTAACTTAGGTAATTTTATTTACTAACAAGATAAGTAACTACTACTACTAACATTTACAATGTTTTTCAAAAATAATGTAATAGTAAATGTTTGCTTGTGTAAAATTCAAAGAGTACAAATTTCGAAAACGACAAAATTGTCTTGAGGCAAATAAAATCGGTGTTATAATCATCAAAATGAAAAAATGTTCCATTTAAATAGTATATTGATTTTATAAAGTGGATATTTTTTTATCACATTTTGTGTAATTTAGACAAGGCTTAAAACTTGTTTTTTGTAATAAAAGCACAAAGGTAATATGCATGTACCTATTTATTTTTCAATTATATGAACTGCCTTACATAATTATGTTCTTAGATCTTTTTTTTCTAGGCAAATAACAAATCCGGCTATTAATAAAAATTGTCACCCTCTTTATTTTAGTCGAGCAATATAGTGTACAGACCCCTTACTGAATTTGTATTCATGACACTGCGCCGGAGCAATGATTACACCTCGTCCACGTCTTTATGCTAATGCCAAGTCGGGAATTCAATTGCGTTGATTTCTTTCGCACGCCATCTGTCGGGGATTTTCATTTGAGTTTCTAACACGGAAAATGCACAGAGGCTACAAACATCAGTGGTCCTAATAACTCTGTTGCCGTGTTGTGTAGTGCAGGCACGGTATTGGTATTGGTAACGGGTTCCCTTTTCCGCATCTAGGCTCCACTTGACCCATTATGCATAGGGGGGATTGGGGTGGTTGGTCCAACCATCCTAACTACTTCCAGAAGCACAGAAGTCTTTTAGGACGTTCGCAGGCTTCTGAAAGGGAACTCGGTGTGCCGAGGATAGATACCCGATAGGTGGCTACCCCTGTGCATTTCAAACTTACATGGGCAGCCGATTCTGCCTGTTCATAGGGGGCTGTCTGTGGCATTATTGGTGAAGCGATATTTATTTAAGGTGATGTGTCCGATCAGTGATCTCACTACTCTTCGAAGGTCGTTCGTGTTTAGGATGATTAAATTGCGAATCAGACGTGATGATAAAGCAGGTATGGCCTCTCTGGATTGTCTGCAGTTGCTGATATTAGCCCAGCGGTCGTTGTGTTTGACTAGAGTTCGATGTTGCAGCTATGACCTATTATATATTGGTTAAAGGGGATAGGCAGGTGTGGTTTGGGGTCGAATACCGTAAGATCCGATACACTTTATACGAGTTAGTCTGCGGCCTCATTTGTAGGCACGGTAAAAGAATGACACTTGTCCTTTTCTTCCTGGGTGTTGTAAATAGTTACTAAGTCTAAGACTGTTGTGCCACCGCCGGCGAGGAAGCCCCTAACTATCGGTTAGTTTTTCGCTCAAAAAAACTTACAATAGATTTATACATTCCGTGTAAACAAAACAGATGCACATACTCGTATTATAATAATAGTTGATCGCTGACTGTTAACATCACCGGCGACAAATTGCTCTACTAGTTTATCATACAACACACTCGCTTCCAGGAGACCAATTCTACTAACATAAATTATCAAAACGTAAACGCAACAATTGACGATACGCAACTAAATGTCAACTTCGGTTGTCACACAAGACTGTATTCTACTAACCACTTTAACTAAATGAAATCTAGAAACGTAAGCTGAACCGCTAGCTATCGATCCAACAAAAGTAGCCTGTTACTAGCTTATGCTTGACCGGTTATTTTGACAGTTAAAACGTTGATCTTCGGCTGCGCGCGCCGCGTTTCGACTGACAGCAACGTCAAATCACTAGTGGAATATGACGTATGAATGAATTTAGGAAATCGTTGAACTTAGTTTCGATCGATCGATCTGAAACACTGCCGATATTGCTAATAGAATACGAAATTTAACGTTTAGTTGCGTTTCGTCAATTGTTAAGTTTACGTTTTGATAATTTACGTTAGTAGAATTGGGCTTCTGATGTTTAGACCATTTGTTTCTGTTTCTAGCACTACTCGCTCCTCGTTCGTTGGCGACGGTAGGACAAACGCCTCGAGGAGAACTGCCAGAAGGATACGTGCAGCGGCGTCTTCCTTCCATTGGCTAATCTGCGACCTCTTCAACCCGTTGTGATTTTTGCAAAATCCTCATTTGGCGAGGGTTGGTCCAGCCGGAAACTAATTTAGTCTGTTGATGATGATGATAACGATAGCTATACGTACTATTTAAAACAACACGATTATTTATCACTAAACACTTATATGCAGATAGTTACAGACAATAAAATTATGTTTTCATTTTGACAAAATACTCCGGCAGTGGAAAACTGTTGGTGATGATGATGAAGTGGATGATTAGGTATTTTCTACAGAGCTCATAGACTTGTGACATGACAATTTCATAGGTACTTAATAAGTGATCAGCTGAAGGTACATTTGTTTTTAAACGTAAAGTAATTTAAGATGCCTATTTTATTTGTGTATCTGAATTCGTTCATAATAATATATATGTATTTATATCACAAGTTTAATAAACTATTTAACATACGAGTAGAACACAAGACAGCCAAGAAATCCAACACGCCCGCATGCATGTAGTACAAAGTATCTGGTAAGCTTTACACGAAAGCTTGTGTTGTACTCTCTTTAGTGCTGATACATTTATCGACAATAGGTGTAGCTTATGACGTAATTTTACGATTAATACTTCTTAACATTCGTGGATTCACCGTGCGGTTGTCGGGTCTATCGCGTTGTCGAAAAAGGTCACTCGGGGCACTGCCTGTGGGACTTGCGGCCCAGGTGTAGATGTAGGAGGCATCTATATTATGTCACTTCACCTTCACTGCCTGACCAGCAGTGTGATCCTAATAGTGCCGCTTCACACAGTCTTTATTTCAGGGCTTGAGTTTTGAATAAAGAATTAAATTCAATAACCAGATAAAATAAATATCGAGTATGATCGAAGAATCGTTAACATCCCAACACTACATTACTTAAATCCCTACTTATGCCCAACTCACTAAACTACAAAGCGAATGTTTGACCTATTTACTGCATAAACCTTATAAAAGCAGTGCCCCTAAAATAATGCAGTCGACGTAAAAAGATTAACAACACGGCCACTTTTGTGCCGCGGACAGGGATCAAGAAATATAGCCCGGAAGAGGGAGAAAGACGCCGGGTGCGTAAAGACACGGTCATCATGTCTTATTATAAACTAAAGCTAAAATAACTAACTATGCACAAAAATACGACTAAAAAGCTAGAAATATATATAAAATAAAATTGTTATATCTTTCTAGCTTTTTTCAAGGTTCAATCTATTTTTGTACCAAAACTGATCAAAATCGATTTGTATTTTAGGCGTAAAAAGGCAACAGGCAGACAGACTGAGTTGTTTTACATATAGAATATAAATATATCTGAACTGGCGAACTTTGTATCGCCTTAGAATAAATAAGTGTTTCGGTAGGTACCTTCCTAATCTATTGCAAGCTTTCTGCATGTCATTATAGCCGATATAGGTATAATACTTCCAACATTATATCAGAAGTACATTTATGCAATTAAAATCAATACAATGGAATATCATAGCATATGTGCTGACTAATGAATTAATTATTTCTCCTCTACCGAACGCCATTGTTATAAATCGACGTTAGAGACATAATTCAAACCAAGGACACAGATGTTCGTTACCCACAAATATCGATTTTCAGAGAACAGAACAATTGATAAGGTTATTAATACACTGTAAACAAGGCAAACATGATTTTCTTCTAACTTTAAAATAATCATCAATTAATCTGTAAATGCCTTTTATTCAGTATAATGCAGAGTATCCGATATTACCAAAGAACAATGGCAAGATCCCCTACAATGTTTTACCTGGAAAATATTTGAAGCGTCTACGATTGAAAAAGCTTAAATGATAGCAGGTGCACTGCTTAATCATAATCAATAGGATTTTTTTTTATCGAGGCCACAATGAAAAGTTATCTTTTTTTTTGAGATTATAATACTTACAAAAATAACGTTCCTTAGAATTAGGTAGTCAAAAATACAACACAACTGCTAAAAAATCTGGCTTTGTAAAATAAACTGTCTATATATACATACTTACTTATTTAGTTACAGACTAATAAACTTTTATCTCGATACTTTTATGAGTTCGATACATTTTTTTATGCTACTCATGATCACAGTATCGATACGATACTTTCTTTTCGATACAATGTCTCTACTGTCAAAGTGACGTTTAGTTTTTGTTTTGTTACGTTTATTAGTGTTGCCATTGTATTTCATGGTTTCTGCTAAGGGTCGAATTTTTATAATAAATCTTTTTGCTTTCTGATATTTATATAAGATGGATAGATATATAATAGATATAAGGATATATTTACATATTTCTGTATAGAAATGCAATATATATTTTTTGTATTTTATTTATAGTAGAATAGAATTGAATAACATATTACACATACAGTATTTTTTTTAACGGCAACATTAGCAAATTTGCCAAACTTAATCAATTAAGGGCTTTTTAAAACTTACAATTTAATTCCAGCTTTCACATTAAAAACTGTTTACGTGAAAAAAACATGATTAGTTTTTGTATAAGTCATATTTTTAGACGCTTCAAAATACACTCAGGTAAAATCTTGCCATTGTTCTTTAAAATTATACAAGTGCGAAATCGCGGGTAACAGCTAGTATTTTAATATATATTCGTTTTCCTTATGAGCATAGCTTTACTTTATACCTAAAAGGACGGGTGTGGAGATAGTACGAATAAAGGCCAAAATGTAAAGGAGCAAAGGTTCAAATAAATCATTTGTGTACAAAAACGTGACTACTTTGATTCGGAGCTAGGGTCGAGCGTGATTTGTTGTCAAGAATTTTTCGTTTTTATCAAAAATCGATTCGATTTTGTATTTGCGATTTGAAGCTATCTCCAAGAAATGGTACTTTTTTTTTTAGAAGATATTGTACCGTACAATATCTTCTAAAAAGAAAAATACATAATGCTATCCGGCCTATCATCTTTTTGCGTGGTAAATGGCTTTAAAGAGAAACAGACATACATACAACAATAATATTGATAAGGTTATTAAGATTAAGTAGTTGTCGTATCCGTTCCAGTTTATTTTGGGAATACTATACTCGAAGTTGTTGACCATGACGCAGGGAAATAATGATATCAGGGATTTCATGTAATCCCATGGATATGACGAAATCCCGGTGAATGTCGAATATTCTTGTTTATTACTTCTTTTTACTAAAATTATCTAGTGATAAGACAAAATACTAATATAAAGTAAGAGAACTGTCATTTCACTAAACTAAATCTAGTAAAATATCAGAAAAGCGGATACTGCCGAATAAAAATCGATAAATGCATTTCTCTCGCTCGCTCTAGTGCAGGGGCACTAGTGGGAGTGAAAGGTAGGCTAGGTAATTCCAATTTCGCAAAAGAGATCTCTCGTCGAATGCGATTGTTGCGGGACCGATCGTTGTAGGGATCCATAGAAAGCCTATGTCGCGTAGGCGTCGTTTGGATTAGATAATGATGTTGATAATGATAAGTATGATAAAAAGTAAGTTCTCATAAGAAAAGATAACATTGTCAGTCTAAATCAGTCCACATCTGGACATAAATTTCTTCAGAATTATAAACAGGCAGCACTTAGCTATAGTAGTCCCCTTAATAGAGGAATGTGAAATTCACAGTGAAACTGTTTTCGTTGTAAGTAATACTTTAGTTGATATTACCTGAATATCTTAATCGTGATTTAAACTTAGAGCGATGTGAGCTTAAAACATGGGTAATAATGCATTCATAATAGTCCATTGCTAGACATAGGCGTCTCCAAACTGACGGTTTTGCCACATTCACTATATTTGGCAGGTGGGAAGCGATCGCAGTTCGATCAATGGTGAAAAGAAGACGCCTTTAACGATACACTCAAAAAGACGGATAGTTTTTATGTTTGTTTTGGCGGCACTTTGCACATCTTATTGTAAAATGTGTATGAAATTCAACATCTTGTTTCTTGTATTGCATCACTTTTCGATCGAGCTACATCGAGCCAAAGTTAATCAGTTAAATTAGTTTAAAACATGTTAAACTCTTTACTAATTACATTAACGTACAAGAAGTCGTTTGTTTCCTTAGTGATTTTATTTTATTTTAGTTCTAAAGGGCTGTCGAAGCAAAAGGCTACGACATCGGGTCCTTTTTCTCCGAAAACTTAAATTTTCTGAGCGCATGCTTGCGGTGTATGTTTATAAAAACGACGAGAAAAGTCAAAATACACAAAAAAAAATGGAAATTAAAGTAAATCCTTATGCTTCATACTAAACCCCCTGCCGGGGTATTAAGCGTTCCGATATTAATCACTATATTTTTTTAATAATTTCAGTTAAAACTGTTGAAATCAAAATAGGAAATAAATAAAAACTAAAGACGTTGCCTTATCGACGTTTGTATAATATAGCTTTGCTTGTAGGTTATCATAAATGTTTGGTAAGGCCGGTGCTAAAACTGTATTAACGTAAAAAATATTTACGTATTATGTACTATAGTTTCGAAAACAAAAGAAATAAGTCAATTTAGGGTTAATTACAAACAAAGCGGGCACAGCGCGCCATAAAATGAGATTTATGCGTTTCGTACATTTAATAAATGAGTAGTCGGCAAAATGAAAATTTTATGATAAATGCCACGCTGAATCGCAACACGGAATAAACGTTACGCGGAAACTAATGTTGATTTGAAATGTAATTGTGTAGATTAGATTTCTGAATAGGGCAATTTAATATTTGTTCTGTTGCAAACTCAAATTTAGCTGGAGATTGGACAGATTTAAACTGTAGAAATCACTTTATAGCAATTTAATAGCTTTACATTGGTTATTATTGTAATGAATTGATATAATAGCGTCATATGGGTGATGATAGTATATTATATAGGCTACATTTAATTTCGAATAAAAGTGCAGTTCTTATGACATAAAATAGCTAGTCATTTACGTTTGGCTCTTATAACGAACACCTGTAAAGGTTAGGCTATAATTGCAATCTATATTAATGATACTATCATCATCATCACAACTGCCCTGCTTATTGATCTTGCAGTAATCAACATAAATTAAATCACAATCGTTTTTTTTTTTTTTTTTTTTTGGACGGACCTATCATTGAAACTGGCTTTAATCAGTTAAACCGGGCAGAGTGTGGCGAGCGCTGAAGGCGCTCAGCCTAGGTCCGCCACGCTAGCGGTACTCCGGTGCGGCCGAGGGTGAGGCTTCGCGAAGCGAAGCCTCAGGCTCGCTCGCACCGGGGCCCATACTAGCGGGCGTGATCGGGCCAGTGTGGGGTGCTAAGGGCACCCTACCAAATGGCGAACCCACCAGTGGTGGCGCCGCCGGAACCGGAGATGCCGTGGCATGCCGGATCACGGTCGGGCTCCATTCTGGCGGGCCCGATCTGGGAGGGGGGATCGGACAGCAATCACAATCGATTAAAGTAAAAAAATATATATACCAATAGGAAGCATGATTTTTTTCTTACTTTTAAGGTACACTTTTAATGTTATCATACCTTGACTTATTGTTTAGACATAAAAAATATGTTTACCGCGTTTATCTCCAAACCGCCATTTTGCAAGTACTGCATTTGCAATAAGGAGGGCAGACAACCCTAAATCAGTCCACTGCTGGACTTAGGCAAAGGAGAATTTGACCTTAATCATTAAGGATCGCAGTAGTTTAGCCTAATGTGAAAAGAAGACGCTGCTGCCCACCTTGTTCTGGCAGCTCTTACGCCACCCATAGGAAGAGAAAAGGTGGTGCAGACTATTACTTTGATGTACCGGCACTACACGACAAGATTGTATAACATCGTCAATTGATGATTATTTATGTTAAAGCAAAGTTATCAAAAATATATACTGATATTATAATTGCAATTACCTAAGTTGCTAAAATATCAAAAAAAGCAATCAAAGTTTTCCGATCAATCAGATGCGTCTTCTGTTATTTAATCTAAACTAAATCTGCCGAAACCAGCCTATGTTCTCATATTATGTATTTAGATAGTATGGTGAAAAAATCTAATCAAATTTCTGACTTCACCATCGTATTTATATGCATGTTAACATAGCTTGGTTTCGGCTTGGTATACCATTTACCTAACACCCTATATAGATTTTCGGAATGTACCTACGTACTGATCCGCTCGGCGGTAGGGGAAAAATATCGTTGGGAAATCAGCACATCAAGATAGCTGTAGATGATTTATGTCCAAAAAATGGACTGGTTCCCTTGTGTAATGGTTAAGGAGGTCTGATAGCAATCATTCTAAATAATGACTACGTTTACAAAGGCTAACACCACACTGCATATTATAATAAAATAGCTTTTTGCCTGCGTCAATGTCCGCGTGAACTACGCGTTAAATCGCGTAGGTTGAAACCTTGTAGCCAGTTTTGAATGGCAAAATAGCTTAAAATAGCTTAAGTTGTTTGTCAAGGTCTAATCAATACAACAACATGTTCCGGGTTCTGTTGGGACTGCCCAGATTCTGCAGTGCATCTGGAATGTTCGCAGATGCTCACGTGGACGGGTTCCTTGCAATAATAAGGAAAATAATTTTATCGATCCAAAACAGAATGCTGGGCAGTCCTAACAGTATTTTACAGGTATTGCAGAAAGGTGGGACAGTAATAAACCCAAACGCGAAATTTTTTTTTTGTATAATATAATAATAAATTAACTTTAGTTATTATTTGTCTCTAGCATTAGATCTAAGAAACCTGTTTTTTTATTAATTATGTACTTGTTATCTAATGTTTTGAATAAATAAAATAAATAAATAAAATAATCTATCTTTGCACCAAATTTATTCAAAATCTTGTGAAATCATAACAGACAGGAAGAGTTAGTTTCGCATTTACGATATTAGTAAAACTTCTATCTTGTGTCAAAAGCCAGCAGGACCATCGGCGTAGAAGCACGACTGCACGACTATTTTCCTCCCACTCTGATCAGGCCCAAGACAATTAAAGAAAGACTTAGGCCTGATTTTTCAATAGTCAGATAAGAAATATTCGTCAAATAAAATACAATATGGCTAATTTGCAAACGTCACCTATTTGTCAGCAATCGTTAATGGAAATGACATTTTAAAATCGGTCGGTTTATACTTATTCAGTCTAATAAGTTTTATCTGAAGTTTGAAAAATCGGCCCTTTGACTATTATACTCATAAACGTAGAATATAATAGACGGACAAAGCCTGCGAGATAGAAGAAAACCTCTTATGGAAATCTAGCAAGATAGAAAAAGAAAACAAATCTTTTCGTTTTGTGACCTGTCGTATTTGACAGAGTGACATCCAGTGGCATATGCGATATAAGGTTCAACATTTTATGTAATTATCTAGTACATCGTAGATTGTCTAAAGTAAATACAGTTTTATCTAAAAATGGTCACATGTTCTGTGAGTGCCTGTGGAGTCAACCACAAAAATAATCCAGAAAATTGCTCATTTCACAGGTAAATACGTAGAAAGTCGTCATCGTACTCGTAAAAACGCGTTATTTTTGTTGAATTTCATCTTGTTGTTAAGTTGTAAATATAAAATTATTTCAATCCACTTGTTCATTTTAATATTTTGTATAGATAAAGTTCTATGTATTGATTATTTACATTATTTTGGTGGATAAATAATTTATCGAAATATTTTACATGTACGCTAGAGCTTGACTCAAATTTATCGATACTATTGTCGACATTTATCTTGAATGTTTCCGGAGAAATTTGATGTTATTTTACGTTTAGCGTCTCAAATGAATGTCAACTTAACAATTTGAAGAAGGAAACTGTAAGGAATCACATAACTAAGATAATCTTGTTTAAAAGTCAATAATCAGTGTTTGATACATCAGAATGTAAATGTTTATTCAGATTTTGTTTACTTGTTCTTTTTCACTTACTGCCATTGATAAGCTCATACGGCACAGCAGATGACAAGGGAAAATCTTTTGAAGAAATAAATAAAGAAAACTAATTAACAATGGCTGTTATTTTTTTTATTAATTAAGACTGTTTATTTTTAAATTATATGTAAAAAATATACTCACTGGGCACATTTATCTGCCCACTATTATAGTTGTAAGAAGTGAGGGCGGTTAGGTATGCCGCAAAGTAGGTGCATAATCTCGAGATAAAAACAGTGTGACAGTAAACATTATTTTCCAAACGACAAACTGCAATTATTATCGATAGCCTAAAAATGTTAAAGGTACGTCACTAGTTAACACACACATTGACAAATCAAAACTGGTCACGCATTATCGGGCTGTCAGTGGATCTACTTGTATCCTATATCTATGATTATACTAGACTCTCTAATAAGTTTATCTTTTTTAAAAACCTGAATTCTCGAGCGCCTAGTCGGAAATTTGTTTTTTTAACCCGGTACAAAAATCAAGTACCTAGAATGTACCACCTTATAAATTGCCTGATGCCGCTGTGTTGATAGGCCGATACGGAGAAAACTCGGGTTTCTCATTTGTCAAGTTTGAAGGGAATTTTGGAAGTTTTTATCTACAGAGATAGCGTTGTACCACAGTGTAGACAGTCGTACAGTACTCTTGTTTCCTACAAAACTAGGTGTGATATTGCTTATGAGTCATCGTTATTACCATTACATTAAATTAGTTTACTGCTCGATGTATGTCGAAATGTCGAAACAAAGGTCTGCGGTACCACATGACATCATGAATAAAAAGATAGGAGGGTATACCTTTCCAAAAAAATTATAAAACGCTGCAGACTATCACAGTGAAGCCTCGAATTAGACACTGTTTCATAGATCTTAAACGTCGTCATTAAAAGAAAAACAAAATATACACGATCTATCACAACAAATTGGTTGGTACTCTGACTAATGACATTTTTGGAAAAAAGAAAATTAAGATCGAGACTACTTTACATAATATTTTGAGTGTGATCATACTTCGAATTTTTATTCTCCCATGATAAAGTCGGGAATTGAATTTACTTTGTAATTTCGTGCAGGTGTGTAATACTTTAAAACTTTGCTCGAATGCGAAACATTGATGGTATTTTCCTCAATTTTGGTACAATATTACACATAGGTAATGTTAGGCGGCAATACATATCAACGACATACCTACTGATTTTAGATCACTGTCATGGGCTATATTTATGTATCTATGATTATAATGAGTTTGAAATATATGATTCATGTTTCAAGCGATTATAAATGAACTGAAAAATATCGGCGCTTCGATAGAAATAATATAGGTAATATAAATAGTTCTTTACAAAAGCATTTCCGTCAATGACAGCTCCAATTTCTATTCTTCATTAGCACACGAAGTAATATTATTTAGAAAAACTAACACTATCTTATCTCTCTTATGAATTGATTGAAACTAGATCACGCTGCTGTTGCCGCGGTGCTTAATATAAGTCCCTTTCACCCCAGCTTCTATTTCGTGAATTCGTATTGACCTATGATTCTATTGAAATATTGCTATTTCAATTAGAACAGGATACACGCGCAAAACAATAACTTAACAGCCAAGCAAATAGTTGATTCAAGTCAAGATATAACAAGCTGGAACCAACTCATGTTAACATAGGCATATAAATACTGTGGTAAAGTCAGAAATTTGATATCATTTTTGAAAAATCTATATATATAAAAATCAATTGCTGTTCGTTAGTCTCGCTAAAACTCGAGAACGGCTGGGCCGATTAAGCTGATTTTGGTTTTGAAATGTTTGTCGTAGTCCAGGGAAGGTTTAAAAGGTGAGAAAACATGGAAAAATTGCGAGGAAGATAGTAAAAACGTTAATTTCATATTCCCATATAAAATGCTCTACATCAAATTTTTGAGCCATTAAGTCAGTTTTAATGATGTTAGGATCAGGTGATATGAAGTACACCGGAATATATATAATTCTTCTGTGAGTGTGTATGTCACTGAACTTCTCTCAAACGACTGGACCGATTTTGATGAAATTTTTTGTGTGTGTTCAAGGGGATCTGGGAATGGTTTAGATTCACAATTTTTGGGGGTAGGGTAGGGGTAGGGTATGTGTAGGGTAGGGTAGGGTAGGGTAGGTTAGGGGTAGGGTAGGGGTAGGGTAGGGGTAGGGTAGGTTAGGGTAGGGGTAGGGTAGGGTAGGGGTAGGGTAGGGGTAGGATAGGGTAGGGGTAGGGGTAGGGTAGGGGTAGGGTAGGGTAGGGGTAGGGTAGGGGTAGGGTAGGGTAGTAAAATATTAAAATTTTATAAAATATATACAAACCTAAATTTTTACCCTTTTACCACCAACCCCTATTTTTTGTTAGCCATTTTAGTAATTTAATCATTTTTATGGCAAAACAACGTTTGCCGGGTCAGCTAGTATAATATAAAAATTTTAGTTTGTATGAAAATTTAAAAAAAATATGGTAGAATTTCTTACTTTACCATGGTATTTTTATGCATATGTTAACATAATATGCTGGTTTCGGCTTGTTATACCCTTTACCTAACAACCTGTACATTAGTCCACTGCTGAACAGGAGACTAATTATTCTACTAACGTAAATTATTAAAACAACTAACGAAACGCAACTAAATGTCAACTTCGGTTGTCACACAAGACTGTATTCTACTTACCATTTTTACTTAACGGTATCTAAATGTAAGGTGAACCGCTAGCTATCGATCTAACAAAAGTAGCCTCTTACTAGCGTATGCTCGACCGGTAATTTTGACAGTTGAAACGTTGGTCTTCGGCTGCGCGCGCTTCGCCTGACAGCAACGTCAAATCACTAGTGGAATATGAACTTAGGAAATCGTTCAACTTAGTTTCGATCGATCAATAAGGTGAGCTGAAACGCTACCGATAATGCTAAAAGAATAGGAAAACTTGACGTTTAGTTGCGTTTCCTCAATTGTTGCGTTTACGTTTTGATAATTTACGTTAGTAGAATTGGTCTCCAGGCCTCCTCAAAAGAAGGATTTTGCTATAATCGCCAAGCTTGGCTTACGGCCAGTTTTAATAACCTATCTATCTTCAGTTTTGGCATATCAGAGATAGAAAACAACTTCTGTCTTTTTTTCTCTGGACGGCAAAAACAGAGATAGAAACTGTTTTTTATCTCCGATATGCCAAAACTGAAGATAGATAGGTTATTGGAACCGGCCGTTAGAGAAGACGGCTACCCGTATTCTTCTATGCGTACATTTTAAATCGTCTTTTACGAGACCCATAAGAAGAAAAGTGGTGCTGCCATAGCTAAATATTCCGGTGCCATACGCCACTAAATTTGCAAATTAAACAAGTTAACGTTGAGGTTTTATTACACCGAATTAAATTGATCGTTAATATTCACCCACAATGATTTTTGATTTTCATAATAAATTAACAGAAAATCCTTTGAAAGCTTTATTCTCGCATCGCACTTAATACCAAATTAATGAATACAATCCTACGTTCCCGTATTAAAATATAAAATGGCAACCGCTTACAACTACAAAATATTGCGAGCAATCTATCCGCGCATTTCTCTAACGTTATAAGCAATATGGACGCCGTCAAAGTGTAGTACGGAAAATAAATTCAAAACATCATTATTCATCGACAGAGAATATTATGTTGCGAAATAGATTGCTGCCATCAAATATATTTTAGGGCGAGGACAAAGGACATAAGAGAGAGACCTCGAGAGAAGTCGAGGATACTCGAAAAGGGAAAAATATAGGGTCTCTACATGACTTTCGTGCTTGAGTCGTATTCACGAATGTGGAGTGTAAGTCCAATTATATTTCGAGGCTATTTTTGTACTTGCTATACAGTTTAATATACATATTTATGTTGGCTCTTTTGAGACGTTTTACTAAGTAACGCCGAATGTAACAAGGCTGATTGCAGAAAGCTGAACTGCTTCTAGTGTAGTTTCAAAATTAGACATGCTGGTTAGTAAATAAGTACTAAATTCGCTTTCTCTTTTTACCCGACTGCGGCCAAGCAGCAGGAAGGGCTATGAATTCAGCAGTCTATGTATACATGTTATGTGGGTATTTATTTGTGAGCTCTACATTTGCGGCTAAACTAGTAAGCCGATTTTGGTGACTGAGGTATCAATGGATTCCTTATTATAGTCCGAGTAATATTGGCTACCTTTTGTTACAAAAAAGCTACATGGTGAATGCTAAAATAATATATTGCAGTATCAGTATATAAACTTGAAAAATTTTGTCTCAGGTGGGACTCGAACCCGCATCTCCTCGCATGCTGGGCGGGCGCCATACCATTAGGCCACCGAGACACTGCGACACGGCGCGATTTTTTCAAGCATATTCATACGCTGTAAGCCAGCGTTGTTTCATCAAATGTTAGGAGTTTGCACCCTTAACACCCGAAAGAAACATCTTTGCAGACAGTCAGTTAAGATGAAACAGCTATTTATATACTTTATTTGATATTTTAGCACTTAATTGCACTTATAATATCAGTTATTATATATAGTAATTATATATTGCAGTACTTTGAAAAAAATAAATTTTGCCGTCGTAAAAGTGGGGTATTAAATGAAAGAAGTCAAAGTTCTGAGTACAAAAATGTTTAAACAATACAGCAAATATTCAGGGTGACTTTGAAATCATTGCATTTTCATAGTCGGCTTTTGAATCTTTTATAATTGTTTTAAGTATATAAATTAAGTTTAGTTACAGTTCAATTTTAATTCGAGTTAATGAGAAAATATTTACCTGTGTCCCCTTCTGACAATGAATTCGTTCAGTGAAATATAGCGTATTCCTATTATATTAGACATGTGCCAATTATTCCAAAGAAATCTTATTTAACATATGTAACACATACATTTATATGTCATTGGCCTTCATCATTCACCGGTCATGGGCCCTTTCTAAGAATTTCCGCGAAGACGGCCTGTGTAACTTGCATCCAGAGACTTCTTAAACCGGTTATGGTACTTTCACCGCTAATTTATTCATTATTAAATTTTATCGCACACACAAAAATAAATTGTGAACCAAGTGACGTTTAACATAAAAAAAAATTTTAATTCATTCGGTTTATTTTGATTGAAATTTAAAAAGTCAAAGTAGCCTAAGACTACATCTAAGATACACCTAACAGAAACCGAAAATCGCAAACGGACGAATACGTATTCGAATGCAATGATTAACGCGTCTCACCTTGCTTCTATACCGCGTCACGTACAACCCAAATAACAGACCTCTCTCTGGCCAACACGCCGTTTTTATGGCCTAGTAGTGATGGAGTAAAAGCAAGATGGTTGCGCCTATGTTTTGACGTCATTTTCGTAGGCTTCCTTGGAAAGGAATGTTATTGACCGCTGATAAAGATTGCTTTTTGAATTGAGAAATTTGATTTTTGATTTCAGGGAATTAGGAACAACGTATTAACTCAAAGTCACATAGCGGGCAATGGAGAGAACACAACAAAAATTAACAAGCATAATATAAATTTTAAAAAAATCCAACGACTGTAAAGAAACCTATTACAAAAAACAGCATTTAAATCAATCAAACCGTTCTAAAAAAAATGGTAACTGCATCGCCTACTGACGGGCTAACACTATAATGCCTATCTAAGAACCATCTCTGTAAATTAGAAATTTACTGTGATTCGGTCAAGCCGTTCTGGAGATAGATGGGAAAATTCAAACAAACAACCTTGAAGAAAGGTTGTGTGTTTGAATTTGTAGTCGTAGGTAAAAAAAGAAATGAAAGCGGCGGTGGATGATATCCAATCCAAACCTGTCAGAGCTATGAAAAAAAAAACGTTTGCTGGTGTTCAAGGTGTGTCATAAAAAATTTGAAACATTTAAACGTTATCTACATCCGGCGCACGATAAGTCATGTTATACTTCTATTTAATAGTTAATTAAAGCATATTCTTAAGTACAGCAAAAAGTTCAGAATCACTTATATCTTGTCACAATACGCTATGAGAAGCTTTACAGCACTACAGTTTCACAATTTGCATCATAATAAAGGGGGTCCACAACTCCACAGATACAATATTTTGGCCACGTAATCGTCCCCAACAGGATCATTAGTCATCGAAACAAGCAATCATCTGGAAGCACCCCTTTTTAATTATGAAAAATCTGTCCCTTTCTTTGACGACCTCCCACTCACCCCACGGTACCCCCGTCATTACGTGGCGGAATGGACAAAATTGTTTACTTAGAAATTATGAAAAACATCTAAGACAGATGACGCTATCTATTTCAATTTCCTAGTTAGATTCGAGTCGCTATTCCCTCAGCTTGTCACAATAACCATATCAAAATAGTTGAGACCATACCTTCATTATTTAGGTAAAAGCTCCAATAAAGTAACTCTGATATTCTAAACTTTATGCTTTAATCCAAATGTGTTGAAACTGCTTTCAAACGGTCATGAAAATAATGTAAACATTTTGTAACTACTTTACGAGTAAAGTTGAACTAAAAGCCGATCTCAAGCATATTATTATTTAAATATGGATAGTCCTAAATCAGTTTTAGAGCTTATAAACGTTTTGGCTAATAATATTTCGGCTATTTAATATTCTGTAAACCACTTAGCACGATTGTCGAGTTTTGGATTCAAATCTCTTATTATTAGTTTAACGTCAATAATAATTTAGAAAGTTTTGCATTGATTTAGGTTAGGAATAATTGTATTTTTTTTATAGTCAAAAATTTGTTTGACGGCTAAAGAAACGCATGTTCAGTGTAGCAGATAAAGTTAATATAGTTAGAATAACATTAAAAGCAGGATAATAATACGATGTTATCTTTAAACAATATGGCATCTCCTTTCTACAATTGGCCAGACTGCTATCGCCAACCGATCTGCCAAGATTGATAATGGCAAAATAATTTTTTTGGAGAGGCCTATGTCCAGCAGTGGTCTAATACAGGGTTTTTGATTACCTTAACATTATTTTTTGTATATAAAACAATTTATAGGGTATGCAGCCAGTACCAGTAGTATAAACCACTATTCGACAAGCACTAAAAGATGGATGTATTAACATATCCAACCTAACCTACCCAAAAATTTATTTTTTCTGAATAACTTTAGTATAATTCAACATGATGTGCTATCACATCATGTTGAAATGATGAGCTGTTGGCTACACGACTAGCCCAAATCCATTGAAAACCGTCAATGTTTCTCGTACGCGATCGCCGCTAGCTATGGGCCTGTCGCATTGATTAAAATCACCACACAACACACGTTTAAAGCACATCTGCAAATACACAGCCCGCAAGGCACGAAACGGAATATCAATCGGACGTATTACGAATTATTAATAACGGAACGATTTTCGGCAAACGCCGCAGCACCCCTTTGCGAGATTCGACACGATATCGTATTCGGGACACGTATCCCCTCCCTTCGACGTTCCGACCGCCGTGCGTAACGACAAATCACGCGGCACGGCCACTCGTAAATGAATATTGACATCCAACTAGTGGCTGACGGTTTGAATTGATAAACGAATGGTAATGACTAAGTCTATTTCAAATTTGGAATACAGCTAAACAGAGTTTCAAGTTAGAATTTTGTAACTTCAACCGTTCTTAATTTTTAGGGTTCCGTACCCAAAGGGTAAAAACGGGACCCTATTACTAAGACTTCGCTGTCTGTCCGTCTGTCCGTCGCTCTGTCACCAGGCTGTATCTCAAGAGCCGTGATAGCTAGACAGTTGAAATTTTAACAAATTATGTATTTCTGTTGCCGCAATAACAACAAATACTAAAAATAAAATAAAATAAATAAATACTATAATGCGTAGCTTTATAACCATCTAACTTTCACCTTTAATTGCATCGAAAACGGTTCAGGCGTATTTACAAAACTAAAAAATTGTTAGTATTTATTTATTTATTTAATAGTTTTTTTATTTATTTATTTAATAATGTATTTATTAGTATGGAAAAATGACTTTTCTCGATTTCGTCCATACAAAACGGCAATTTCATATTTCAACACCTAATAAAATAAATATTTTAAGTTGTTGTATGGGAGCCCCTCCCATACAACAAACCCGCTTTTTTGGCCTTTTTGGTACGGAACCCTTCGTGCTCGAGTCCAACTCGCACTTGGTCGGTTATTACTTTACATTTAAGTTTTTTGTCTAAGGTGACTGGATTTAAATACAAATCATAAGGTTGAAAAAGCAGACTAATAAAAAATGCTGTTGTGACATTAAATTAAGGAATTTTATATAAAACTGTTTTTTTGCATCAATCTAGTCACTCTACATTATTGCGAATGCAAATTGATTTTGTTTTTAAAACAAGTTAGTAACTTTCATAAAGTTAAATTGCCAAGTAAAAGCTCATACATTCCCAACTACACAATTTTAGTTACCACTCAATAATTCTGTGCATTGATATTTATAGATTATACAGTCAGATATTATGAAACCATTAACCGTAAATATTACTAAAAAGAGTAAATATTACATAATTCAACTTTTTTTAATATTGCAAAAACGGCTATTCTATTAAGTTTTGCATGCTGTTGTGATGGGTATATATCGGGTTGCCTAATTATTTGTACTCCTAATTGTCATTGGCGCACAAACTATTAGCCTAAAATTTTTTCGCACATCTTTACTATTCCTAATCGTGTTTAGCCTATTTTTACTACGCTTAACTTTATATCGCCGTATTATAATTTCGCCGAATATATCATAGCACCTACCCTTTTGCAGTTCCAAATTTTTATTCGCAGAAAGTTAAAAACTTTATCAGCATGCATGCATGCTTGCAAAGAAGTAATCATGCATGCAAGCAAGCAAGCATGAATGCATGCAAACAAGCATGCATGCATGCAAAGAAGTAAGCATGCATGCAAACAAGCAAGCAAGCATGTATGCAAACAAGCAATCATGCATGCAAACAAGCAATCATGCATGCAATCAAGCAGACATGCATGCAAACAAGCAATCATGCATGCATCCAAACAATCAGACTTCCGTGACGGCTTCGGCGTTGCGGGGCTCCGGCGGTCCCACGCGTGCTTATCGTCGCAGATGGCTTACGCTCACCACCGCAGCTTCGGCTTTCTGGCCGGCTGCGCCGGCCAGCCTCAGCCGCGGCGCCTCGCTTACAGCCTCCTGCTCCACAGCCCGCGGGCCGCCTCGCCCCTCCACGCCTACGCGCTTTTGAATTACACTCTAGGGGTAGGGCAGACAAGACTGCTTGGGGTCGGTTTGTGAGCGATTCGTTTCTTAAACTTTTCTGTTAAAAAAAAATAGAGCGTAATGTCAAAAAAAGATGCTAATACATTTTAGTGCTTTCGATATTATACATACTGAAATTAGGGTTTTCAATTTTTAGACCAATCTATAATAGTGCGAAAACAACTGTTAGACTAGACAATAATTATACGTTATAAGTTTAGGCCAATACGGTTCGGCCAAATGAAATTAGGACTTTAAATTTTAGGCGAACCGAAGGGCACCCTGTTGTGATTAAAGGAAAACAAATATTTTGAAAAGGTTGACGGTCTAATCATCAAATGTAATGTTTTTTTTGCTAATTCTGACCTAATTTTGTTTGTTTCAGATTTCTCGCAGTATATGGGCGACATGGATATTCAAGAGTATAAAGTCATGACTGGGGGAACTGACAGGTAAGTTTGTGCATTTTAGATAAAACAAAAACCACTACAAAATCATCGTCATTATTGAAACTGCTTCTGTGAAATCGTGTTTGATATATTTTTTAAGATCGGAATGTATTTCATAAATATTTAGGGTTTGTTTCTTAAAAACTGATATTAAAAAAAAATCTTACTTCCTTAGAATTTACCTCATTTACAAATTGTAAGTGTAGGTACTTACTACTACTACTAGCGGTTGGTACCAAACGTGATCTCTCTAATTTTTATGTCGACATAAGTTTTCTTTTAAAATTTATTAATGTAGCGCAGTGAATTGTAGCACCGGTATCCAAACCTTAAAATAATAATAATAAATGATAAATAATAAATGTGGACAACATCACATACATTGTTCTGATCCCAATTTGAATAACTATTTAAAGCATTCGTATTTTGGAAAACAGAAACAACGAAGGTACCACAAACACCCAGACCCGAGAAAATGTAGAAAAACACATTTTTTCTACATTGACCCGTCCGGGAATCGAACCCGGGACCTCGGAGCAGGCGACACCTTGATAACCGGTGTGTACGCCACTCCGCCACGGAGGTCGTCAAAATATTTTGTAATATTACGGAATTATTAGTGTGCAAAGGTTCTTACGAGTATTACTAATATTTAGTTTAGTTTATTTTTTTTAATCATTGAAATACTAACATTCAGACAACTCTATGCAATTTTTAAACAACACTTAATACTGTTACCTACAACCTATTAAGAAAAATCTATTCCAAATCAAGTCAATAATACCTTGTTTATCTCCAAATTTTTCCCCTTAAGGTTTCACAAAAGAAATCAAGAAATCCTCCAGGACTCACCCGGTCCGACGTCATCCATCTTGTTTTCGTTTTTGTGGCCCCAACATCCCCAATTCTAGCGTTCGTCAAAGTGCAATGTCATCAAATCACTGTAAAAGAAGTTCCATGATTTGGGTGGAGGATGAGGATAAAATATTACAACGGTAGAGGTTCGTTTCCGAAAGGACTAAGATGGTTAAGGCTTGTAACACAGTGAATTGTAGCACCTGTGAGATTTTTGAAATACGCGTACTTATCCATTATTTCTAATGCACGATTACGTTAAACTATTTTACTACTGGGTCGAGACTTAACAATATACTGTATATTATATTTTTTTAAGCAGAAAACTACATTTACCTACATTTTACTAATTTTACTTTTTACAATATATAAACAAGTCAAGGTTTTCTTTACACTGTTTCATTGCTTCAAAGCAATATTATATAGTTCTTTTAACATTCAAAAACAAAGTTTTTTTTTCTATTTTGTGGTATCTTGTAACCCACCAGACTGACATAATTATATGTATAAAACGACAACCATTCTTTTTTTTAAATATAATCTCCAAAAGAACATAAATAATAATTGTATGTGACAGGTCAATCATAAAATACAAAACAGAAACTGACTTCAGTAATTTGTATTCATTGAGTAACTGATTTGATTCATAACTACTGTATAAAAATTTCTAGCTCCTTCAAACAACAATTTCATAAAACAAGTATCCGATTTATCCATCTTTTGCCTAGCCTCGCACTGTGAGACAGCCATAATGTTTTACCGTCGGCATCTTGTGCCGAGTCACTCAAGACGTATTTCATGGTACGTCGACTCACGAAATGATATTGTCGGGAATATGATTCGTGAGTGTAACAAATGTATTATGTACTGCCCCCGCGCACGTCCTGATACAGCATCGATCCGGCAATGATAGAACTGAAGGTCAGGTTTGGGCTGGGGCTATGTTTGCTTTATAATATGAATATTTTATTGAAACTAGACTTATTCTTACCACTTACGATAATTTAACGACCAAATCTAAGAGTTTGTGTGGCTACTACAAGTAATTTTTTTTTAAATAATTTTCATTGTTGCTTCTACCAAGCGAAAGTAAACTAATTATGGAAGATAAGGAACCAATTTTTTTACTTACCCATTTATTGATTTTCAGTCAAAAAAGAAAATAGTTTTTTTTAAAACAAACCAACAACCAAAAACTGTCGACAATACAGTTACAATTTCCTACCCATTGATCATAAGTACAGGAATACTTTTTAGGATTAGCAGAGTTAAAAATTGAAAAAAATATTTGATACCAGCTGTCTGTCCCGGCGTTACACGGATTTATCGGAGTTATTTACCCTTGCAAACTTAGGAAGTTATTTGTATTTCCAAAACAAACATGACAAACAAAGAATTATTCAATTCGATGTAATTCGTCGGAAACTATGAGCGTATATACACACATATTCTTGTGATTGGTACTAAATATCAATTACCAAAATAAAAATATATTTCAGACAGTACATAATATTGTAATCAATTTAAAACTGTATTTGCTTTTGCCTCTACATGAGAAAAAAAATTGCGCATTACGTAGATAACTGGTAGACATACTCGTAGACTGTGCTACGCCGTAGCGCAGCCTTAACACCGGTAACATCGCGGCCTTTCGTAGCGATTTTAATTTGATTTTCAGCTTGGAAGCAACAAGTTATGTACCGGAATTTCACCGGAGATTTGAATATTTTTCTTTTCAGTTACATTTGCATCGTTAAAACAACTTATACGTTCAAATTAATTCAGTTGACTTTATTTGGTGAAAAGTCACATTATAGCTAGTTTTTTTTTTTAAATACACCCGTCAACACTATCTAGGCCCTACTCTAGGGATACTTTGGATTTACTCAATTTACTCAAAATTTATTAAAAAGAGCATACATCATGTATATATTTTTATGAAGCTTATTTTTCAGACTACACTCCAGAATAAAAGAAAACTTTTTTGCGTTAGAAAATTTTCATTTATATAACGATAAAAATGTGAAATAATGGTAATACTAACAATGAATGTGTTTCTAAAAAAAAAGTAAAAAATTAAAAATAAATCTATTTTTAACAGATAATTGAAAAATCAGTAAAACCACCCATGACATTAAGGTCCAGCATCGGTTTTTCATGCTTTTGATGAAGATATTCAAGTTTTACCGCGGTACACTGTCCCAGGTCCAACAGCTAGTTAAAGATTTCGACTGCCATAAGGGAACTCGTACCCATTGCATTATCTTTTATTTACCGGTTAAAAAACATATAAAATTTGTTTATCTTAACCAAAAGTAGTCAAAAATTTAGGTCTAGTAATATTATTTTTAATATACTGTAGCAAGTTAATTGCTTAAACCAGTTTAAAATAAATTTTGTACATTTTCTATAATTTGACAAAATTTAATCGCTCTACTTATAAGGCTTCGTCAATTTTCGTTTACGTTTCGCTAATATAAAATCCGCAATAATATTCTGAATATTGCGTGTTATAAAATTTCGAGAGGCCATAAATACCAAACTAATTTCAAGGGTGTTAATTAAACAAATTAGTTGGTGGCTGGGCGTAAAATCTCGCGACAGAATCCAAGTTTGAAGAGTGGGTGTACGTGAGTAATTTACTAATGCACTGGGACCGTCGTTCGTTTTAGCAGTTGGAAATGAAGATTCGGGTTTGTTTATAGCCATAAGCGGAGTGTTTTGGCTCTGAATAAGATAGCACTGTGGATGAAATGGTATAGGGTTTGAATAAATCACTGATGATTAAAATTATCACTAATGCACTGTAGCTTGATTTGTGGCTGTATGTGTTTCAATTTATTTTAAAGTAGTACAGACAACAGCATGTCAACCTACCCAAAAAGTTAAAGGTCATTTGGATTGATTTTCAACTTTAAGTCTCATATCAATTGAGAAAATTTAACTTTTACTAGCTGAAAAAATCGAAATGCAATTGCGATATGACGTGCATGCAACGGCATCTATTGATTTTGTAATGAACTAATTGTCATGTACACTGGTCTTTAATACGGAACGAAGCAGATTTAGTCCACTAGGCTAGAACCTCTTCATGTCGTGAGTTATCAAAAAAAACACAGCCACATACAGAAGTATCCGTACGAAAATTCTATTTTTAAATAAACACTGATTATGTTATGTTTTATGCCTACCACAATTGAAACTCAACTTTAGTTACGTAACTAAACCCAAACGTTTAGTAGGGATTATTAGGTGAGGACATTTTTCTATCACTGATTTGGTATCTAGTTTCATAATGTATGTTTGTAATATTGTAACCATTAAAATATTATTGGAATCATAACAATATATTTACCATTTTGTTGGCGATACTAATATGCCTCACCACAACACAGCTTTCATAGTAACAAGAGTATCTGAGCTAAACTGGAGATAGACAGATAAATAATACGAACATAGACGGGCACTGGGCAATCATTACTGAACTATAAGGATTCCTTGTTGACTTTAAAACCCTTAAATATGAATTTTCAATAGCCAAAGCAATAAATAAAAAATATTAAAGCGTATAAGATTCAAAAACGCTTAACTCATCAACGTGTTCACACATTGTAAGGTCTGCCGCGTCGTGTGCACCCTCGCATCATATTTGCAGCTTTCATTACAGATATTAAAAACAGGGATCAGTTACATTTGCTAATAAGAATGTTTCCGTCATTATGAAATACTATTTCGTATATTTCAAATATGGAAACAGATAATTTATCGGAATTATATTACAGTGGATTGGGCTGCATTAAAATGGCTTGATTATACTCGTATTAGAGTTACAAATAAATGGACACAGTTTGTTGATTTTTGCTTTTTTTATTCAAGTTAATGAAACTAATAACAGATTATTTTAGAAATAACTGAAAAAAACTGTTTTAATGGTAAGCAAACAAACTTCTTAAATAAATATAATTTTTATCTCTGTTCGGTTTATAAATCTGGGTTTCCTGCATGCTATCAAAACTTGCTGCATCTCACGCCGCGACAGCGATAACGGTGCCTCGAGCGGTCGTCAAAGCGATGGTATGCCACTTGGAATGTCACGACATTGAATGATCACAGCCCTTATCGCCAAGTTGATCAAAAAGTTATCAAATCGAAGGTACGCAACGTCAAACGTCGTCACAACTTCAATGGTCTTATTTCTCTATACAAACCCCGTTGATGTAGTGGTTTGATAATCAGTCTTATACACAAGGATCTCAGCTTCGATTCCCAGATGGGTAAATTTAGGAAAACACTTCTTTTAAAGTAGGGGAAGGGGTTGTAGAGTAGTGATGCTTTTGATTTTGGTTGATTTTGGCTTATGTTGCAATTTGTAATGTTATCTATGCCATTTCCCTGATAAAACGAGTGTTCATATGTCACTGAACTATTTCCTAGATGGCATACATTTTTTTGTCGGTTTCTTCTCCGAATAGGTTTACATGTCTTTGATTTGTCTAGTTTGAAGAAAAAAAAAATATGGACGTAATATTAAAAAGGTTTACGATAAGTTGCCATGTGAAAAATAGCATCCCATATTCATTGGTTTTTCGACATCCAGTCCCCTTATGCAAGTCGATTGCTGTAAAAAGTTCACAGGTTTTAATCAGCGAATATGTCCGGTCGGGCGACTCGCATCGAAGTATTTTTAATCTAAAGCCGTACTTTGATCAATGCTGTCGCGTCGTCGGTTCGAGTCAGAATGGTACAGTTGCGACTGTTGTAAGAAAGAATGAATTTCTGAAGTTTAAATCATTTTGGCAGTTGATAAGGGGTCTTCATTCAAATGACATGATATTATTATTTTTTGTTTTTAGGTTCCTAAACAAATCGTAACTGAAACAGTATTCCTGTGAATTCCATAATAAGCATAGGCATAGTCTGTTTCGTAGAAATCATGTCAAAAATTACTAGAAATAATATCTTACTCGTATATATAAATAATCAAAGTCCGAAACGGCTTTACTGATTTTTACCAAATGTTATATGCATATTTAGTAGGTTTGAGAATCGGCTACTATCTATTTTTCATACCCCTAAGTGATAAGGGTTGTTCACCCTTACCATTTTTTTTTTAACTTTTGAACAAAATTTTTGTTTTTAATTTTTATATAATGTGGCATTAAAAAATACATACAACCCTAAATTTTTACCCTTTTATCAACAACCCCTATTTTTAATAGCCATTTTAGTAATTTAATCATTTTAATGGCAAAACAACTTCTGCCGGGTCAGCTAGTAATAATATACTATGTAAATATTTTTTTAATTCAATCTGTAAGTGTACATGACTGTTTATATGGATATGAATTTAAGAGCTATGGTTACTTTGTTTGCATGCCGATAAAAAATACCTTAAAATTGTATTTGCTGTTGTATTTGTTATGATAAAATATTATAAAAATGGTTTGATAAGAAATTTATATATTTGAACTTATTAAGAATATTTAGATGATTACTAATTTTTATCATAAAAACAAAATCTGAAGACCTTCTAGGTTGAGTAATGTACGCCTGTTTGCCTGTAGATGTTGTTTTCTTTGAGGTACCGGGTTCGGTTCCCGGAAGGTTTAAAAAAAAATTGCGATTGAGTGTATATGGTACCTTCTCTGACTGATTTCACAAAACGAGTCCTTTAAATAGTAACTTACTTTTGAGTCAAAAATCAGTTAAAAATCAGTTAAAATCAGTTTTATTTCTGCAAATAGGCCCCAGGAGGCGCTTTTACACGTCCCAATTTAAACCTACCACTGCTTCGGGACAAGTCTGGGCTAGTGCCGAGAAGAAGCAGCGCAAGAAACTCGGTCACTATTGTCAGCCTCTTTTTAAATAATTTTTTACAAGGTAAGGTGATTTTTACAAGTTTTAAGCAAGTAGGAGCTGGGACAATTTAATGCCATACATTTCTATCATTTAAATAATCATTGACAGTGTAATACTCGTAAATGTAATAGTTTTCATTAAAATTACTTTGACATACGATTTAAGTTTATGTACAGGGAGGGGAGGGAGAGGATCAGAACAACGTATGTCATGTTGCCAAAATACACAGATTTTTTTTTTTAATTCCCATTCTTGATCAGATTTGATTTAAGATGTACTCGACAAATACCTTAAACTGTAACGGAAGATGTTGATAGCTGTCACACAGTGCATACTAGCTCAGCTATCAACGGCTCATCAATTTTTGTACTTGTTTGTCATGTTTCATTTACCTACTTGTTTGTTGTACTCTACTAGAAATAAAATTTATTTATTTATTCTTATTCTGTAGTTACAATCCAAAACTGAGTAGCACTACCTCATCTCGTTACGTGTGCCGTAAGAGGCAACAAAAGGAGTACTATTACAGAAACACGGGCAGGCTCTCCTCTTTTAACCGGTGAAATATCCAACTAGTTAACCAAGCGTGGCGTTTAACGGCCGGTTCCAATAACCTATCTATCTTCAGTTTTGGAATATCGGAGATAGGAAACAGTTTCTATCTCTGTTTTTGCCGTCCAGAGAAACAAAGACAGAAGTTGTCTTCTATCTCCGATATGCCAAAACTGAAGATAGATAGGTTATTGGAAATGGCCGTAAAACGACATCTTCTATGGTGAGAGGCCTATGTCCAGCAGTAAGCTAATGTGTGATTATAGTGATGATAATTTATAGCGATTATGATAAATTCTTGAATTTAAGCAAACACTTAACATTGAAACTACAAAATTAAATTTTTGGATTAAATTCGAGATTTTTAGGGTTAAAA
Source organism: Anania crocealis (assembly GCA_949315895.1). Lineage (NCBI taxonomy): Eukaryota > Metazoa > Arthropoda > Insecta > Lepidoptera > Crambidae > Anania > Anania crocealis. Next base: position 10,930,253 of record OX438856.1, read on the forward strand.
AATTATGCTGTTGTTTAGTTTTACATTATATTTTGGTTTGTCGCGACGATTCGAACACTTTACAGCATAATCACGGGTAATCTAACAGTAACTACACACGGACGATTATAAATTTCGTAGGCCTATTTTTATATATTTAATACACGATAACGTGAACACAACTATATCTTCGGATTTAACTGACAATTCATGTTGCAGCCTGTTAGTACACGCAGTAATCCTATACGCTTAAGGCTTAAATTTGTGATGGGGTCCCATCTGCGTGCCACCATATGCTAATTCGCCTGCTAAATAGACCTGTCGAGGCAGTCCTCGATATAGGACTATCATGTTAGCATAGCAAAGTAAATACCTATGCAATAAATAATTGAGGCATGTTTTATGTTATCTTTATATAATTGTTTAGGAAAATTGTGTATTGTACTCGTAATAAGCAATTCTATGAGTATTATCAGAAGCATGGGGAATTTAAACAGCATCTACTCTATACAAAATGGATAAGCTGCGGTGTATTGTACCTATGCAATAAATAATCAAGGTTTTATGTTCTCTTTTTATAATCGTTAATTAAAATGGACTCTGGTGTATGTATGGTGGTGAAGAAGCATCATCCTTTTCCCTTCCTATGGGTGTCGCAAGAGGCGACTAAAGGAGCACTGCCAGAGAAGACGGGCACCAAAGCAAAAGCTTCTGCCCTTTACCATTGGCCAAATTGCAATTGCCAACTCTCCAACTGAACGTGACCATAACAAAATCCGTTTTTTGGATATTTACATTGCTATGCCAAAATCCGTTTTTTGGAGAGGCATGTGTCTAGCAATGGCCTGATATATCCTATATAGGCTGGTGATGATCTTAGGTGTAAAAGTAACGAAAAATTACGTACCCGTACGAACTCGTTACTATGACAAAAAGTACTCGTTACTTTTGATACCTCATTATATTTTCTGGTACGGAACAACAAACCGAGTCGTATTCCGTACGTTTACAGTATGTGGTATCATACTAGAGTCGCATCCTAAGGAGTTGCATCGATCGTAATATATATGAAGATTAAATACTACTAAATTACATAATTAGCTGAGTATGATGCATTTGTGTATGTTTTTCAAATAACCAAATAAGCCACGCATTCTTAGAACATGATCAGCAAACGTATAACACGCGCATCGACGGTAAATGCGAGTAACGAAATGCATGCGTGAGTAACGTATCGTTACTCGGTAAGAAACTACATGGAGTACCCGTTACTCAGTACCGAATACGTACGGTTTGTAACAGCTCTATATGATGTTAAAGCTGCGATCGCCATCCTACCTAGTGTCAAGTGTGGCGAATATGGTGAAATCGTTAAATTATATCTTTACTATATCCAGCTGTGGACGGGGGTTAATGATTTATTTATTTATTTATTTAAACTTTATTGCACAAATACAAATAAGTACAAAAGGTGGACTTAATGCCAAATGGCATTCTCTACCAGTCTACCAGTGGCTAAGCAGAAATGTTTGTGGGCGGTGCGACAAAGTTAGTACTAAATGACATAAAATAGATTTTGAGCACTGGAGTTACTCCTACAAATAAAAGATGATAATTATAATAAACTACACATTATATCTATCTAGAAATAGATAAACTAAATAAAATTATAGAATATATAAACTAAATACATTAAATATGATATAATATACATAAATAAGATGACGATTATAGGACCAAAGCTACATAGATGATGATGATGATAAAAACTTGTTAAAATGAGACTAAAGCAGTTTCTTAAAGCTATACTTACTGGCGACCTGTTTTATATCTTATGATTAAATTAAATAAGTACCTACAGATAAACTTAGAACAAAGCTATGTTGTAATTATATATTTTTTCCAATTGAAAATTTAAATTATCAACCCCAAATATATGTATAAAGTATAATCTGTCTAAAAGTATTGGCTTTATACAAAGCTTTAAGAAAATACACCGAGTTTATTGGTCGTCTCGGCGGAGTGCTTAGCCGGCTAATCAAGACGCCAGGTGACTGCCGCTGATTGGTTATCGACCTGCACTCTTGCCTTGCCGTCTTGTTCCGACTACAGTGCAGGTAGGAGCAGTAGAAACAAGAATTTTTTTTTTTATTCTTATATTTTATTTGAATTTTAATTATGTGTATTTACTTACAGACAATGGCAGGTCAACCTAACCAAAAAGTTAAAGGTCATTGAATTGATTTTCAACGTTAAGTCCAACAGATAGAGATTAATATCAATTGCCCAAATTTGACTTTTTGTGGTAGGTTGGCGTGCTATTATATATGTCTGTACTATGTATCGTATTTTTGGTATTTGTATTATAAGTATGTATGTGCATTATGTTTGTTAAACGCTCTTTCCTTTGCACCGCGTCACCTCTACTCCATTAAGACGTAGTTTTCTTTCTTCTACCCTATGGTCGTCTGGTACAGATAGCTTTTACCAATAAAACCGCCTTATTGTGCAGATATGTCAAATTGTAATTTATTTTAACTTTGTTTTGTGCACTAAAAGTAATATCTATCTTTCTATCTACCCACTAAATTTAAGTGATTTTTAGTACAAAGATCATAAGACTTGAAAAAGGGCTATTTGTATCTTACTGCTGGGTATTTTATATTAAAAAAAAGTGATGCTTTATGTGAAAGAAAAATCAAATGATTTGTTCTTATTATCATATACGAGTACACATGAAAACGTACAAATGACAATGTATTATTATGACTGATGACGGTATTTGAAATTTGTCTGTTGCTCACATGCAAAACTACGAAGCTTTGATGATGTAGCGGAAATATATCATTGAACGGGAATATATTAAAATAAAACTTCATTAGGGCGATTACTTTGACCCTAGTGTTATGAAAAGTAAATCTTTTTTTTTCAATTGTGGCAGATTTTTTAGCCGAAAGGTTGCGTAAAAAAATATTTATACCTAAATCAGTTTCTAAAAACGTCTTAAAATTACAACATAAACAAGAAACAAATTCGTTTGGAATTATGAATGCTTATCAATAGATATTATCGTACGCTTCCTCGTGGTAGTCCTACTTTTATAACTTTTCTTGTGACGCGTTGGCCGGATAGACTGTGTTATTAGCCGATACTTTTCTAGTAATATCCGGCTAATAGGTTAGATGAAGATGTTTAGATTGAGAAATTATAGTCAAATTGGCATGACAAAAAGATATAAGACGAAAAAATATGACAGTGAAGATCGCTTTGGAACACTAACCTTTTTGCAATTAATTTTATTGAAAACAAGGTTTATTTTGAATCATATTTATATTGAAATGAAATATGTAGTACCTGAATTAATATCGTGTTAATTTTTTTAATATTCTTGTTGTTTTATCCTGAAGCGACGTTTAAAAGGCCAATAACATCTTAGTCTTCCCATGACCACAAACGCTGTAAAGTGTTTGAAACATTGGGATGAACCAAAATATTTATAGTCTAAAATAAATGCCAGTTTAAATCCGTAACCTACGTTTTAAAACTCTAGAAATCTTTATCAAAAATGTAATGTAATTTATATATAAGAATGTTAAGTCCATGTTTTATTTTTAATTTTACAACTTTAAATAGTATATAAACACATGACGTGAGGTGTCAGTAGTTGCCATTACAGTGAAAGCTATACAATTGATGGTGTGATAATGTTTCATTTTAAAATAACTTCAGTGCTGAAATAGACACTCTATTATATCTGCTTCAATTACCTCTTTACGGTTTTAATGGTACAAGTTATCAGCTGAACAAGTTTGACTTACTAATACTGTAAAAAAATCAAATTGGATTTTTTTTTAAGATCTTTTTAACAACAAGTTTTTAAAGAAAATAAAAATAACTTTTACACTACAACTTCTAATATTAACTTATATTCGGAACATGCGAAGTGGGTGGAAGGGATAAAGGAAACGATTGCTGCGCTTGTCGTGGGAGAAATGTGCAACAAAAGGGGCATCAATTAAACAAACTTGTCAGTCAATGTCTTTTTGAAATTATTGAAAATGGGTCATTATTGTTATTGTAGTTGTATCGCAGATCAAAGATTAATATCTTTGTGATAATGGATAGCTGCTGTAGGAAGGAATGTAATATTTCAATATTAATCAAATCATTTTTTTTTGAGTTGCATTTTATAGGATATTAATTGAGTACCTAATTATTAATGGATCGCTATGGTCTCCAAAACCCTAGTACAAAATTTGCAGTAAACATTTTATAGGAGGTCAAAAATCAGACGTGCAAGCAAGTCCGGGTTATGTTCCCATGATATTCCCTAAAGTATATCGACAGCAGGAAATAAACAAGTCAAAAGTAACAGCCTATAATCATCCCACTGCAGGGAAAAGGCCTCCATCATTGAATTCAAGTTACTAGCATAATCACCACGCTTGCCAAATGCGGGTTGGTGATCACAAACCCGAGCAACGTTCGAAACTTCGAAACTTTTTGTTGCCCGACCCGGGAATCGAACCTGGGACCCCGAGATCATGGCCCGGTATTTAAACCACTAGACCAACGGGATGTTGTATAAAGTAGAGAATTTATAAAAAACGTAAAATAAACAAGTCAAATGCATTAAATTGCCAGGTATGCACGCCTGATGAAATGAAGAACCACACATGTTGCAAACACCAAAACAACAGAAGTCTCGGATGCCACGACAAACGAAGTTATAATGGAAGAAGGAAATTAATTACATCAAACTCTTCCTTTTCTGGTCAACCGAGGATGTCAAGTCAATATTTTCTCTGAAATAATTTTATTTTTAAGGGAAACAATCTTTATTTGCAATACTTTTATCTACACGGATCGTTGTGATTCTGATATTCAAGTAAATATAGCTTCAAATTCAAAAAATAGTAACCACAAATAGTCCAAGAAATAAAGATAAAAACTGTTGCACTGATGAAAAATCATTTCAGGACCAGTTTACTGAAACAAAAAGCCAAGAGTTCGCTAGTATTTCATCAATAACAAATGACAATAACCTACTAGATCTTGCTGGTGTGTCATGTAATAATTTCGAATCTTTATTATCAAAATTAATTATGACAAAATGTACAGTTTCAATGAAAGACCGCCTTCTAATTTGTTTAATGAAAATGAAAACTGGCTTAACATTTTCAGCATTGAGTGTATTATTTAGTATATATTTTAGTTTTTATAATAACCTCTATTTTTCATAATCGGTTTTTAACAAATTCTTCCAAAAATCTTGTTTACTTTATTCTAAAATAAACAAGCTATTGTTAGGTATTCATTTTTTGACATATGCCCCTAAAAGTGCCTAAAACTTCGTTTACAAGGTGGCGCTACTGTCGTGCACGTTTCGAATACCGCCATTTTACATTTGACATATTATTATTGTGTTGCATTGTCATCCAAACTGAACGTGTATATAAAATATCAACTCAATCATAATAGGAATGCATTAAGAATAATTATTGGTCTGCCATCTCGAGTATGTCGCCATGTTGAATCCAAAATTGACGTCACACATAAAATAATGCATTTTCATCCAAACTGAAGGTAAACACAAAATTTCAGCTCAATCGGTTAAAGATAATCTGCTTTTAAATTATGTTGTAAGAATTCACCCGAACATACTTACATACATTGCAAGTTAAATAAAAGCGTGTCAAAAAGATAAACTGATGTTTATGATTTGTGTGTAAAAATCGATTGAGTAAATCATGGGTGAAAAGTAATAAATCTCCAATATGTTTAGATATCAGTACAGCTTGTTTTGATATTTTGAGTACTCGTATTAAACATACAATATAAATGTGAATTCTCAAAAAATTAAGAAACAATCTTTTGTCAATTGACTTGCACTTCTAGATATTTATTTCCTATTTGTATCATCAGCCTTATAATTAATTCAGGTGCTTTTCAAGCTGGAAGTCGTAATATAAAAGTAATTTCAGAAGCCTGTAATTTTAATTAGCATCTTAGAACAGGGACCTTAGGTTTGATAGCAGATAACACTTTATTGACAGGTACTGTATACATAAACTAAAAAAATATTTATATAAATTCCTATTATGGTGATAACAAATAAGTAATTGTTTTTGTTATGTATTTTCACCGGCTTTCCTTCTTTTTCTTCATATATTTCACATTGTATACGTATACAGTATATTATGCTTATAATAAAGGTAAAATAAAATATTTTGTGCATTAAAATCATCTATCCACTTTTATTCATAATCGTGTTTATCTTTTATTAAATTTGACACAGGTTTAAAAAATATTGAATACTAGCTGTTCCCCGCGACTTCATACGCGTCAATTTCTATTTTTATGATCGCGATAATTTTTACAACATTTTTCACTGATGCTTCGCTCCTATTGGTCGCAGCGTGGTGTTATATAGCCTAAAGCCTTCCTCGATACATCGACTATCCAACACAAAAACAATTTTTCAATTCGAACCGGTACTTTCAGAGATTAGCGCGTTCAAACAAACAAACAAACAAACAAACTCTTCAGCTTTATAATATTAAGTATAGATGCGGCGCTTTTGAATTGGACCACAGCACAATAGACGCTATGGATCGAACGAGAATAGCCCGTCCCAGATACGTAACGTGGCCGGAGCGAGCACGAGGCGTGAACTGCACGCCACTTAGTGTGGCGTCCCTGGCTTGCATACACCATTTGTTACAATGCTCGTGCGGGCGTAAAACAAGAGAGCTTGGTTACGCGAGTGTATAATGAGATCATTATTTTATTTTTAGTTCACTATTTTTTTAAGACTCTTAGAACTGCTCAACGTCTGTCTTCTATTTTTCTTGAACATGTTGTAGGTTACTTTGACCATATTGCACAAAGAGAGGCTAGCAATTTATAATAACTGATGCTTACTAGAAAGGTCGAAGGGAAAGAAGGATAAAAGATAAAAGTATCCTAATTATTGGAGAAAAACCACGTCACGATTTTGAGTAATAAAACGATTCGGAAGAAGAGAAAAAGTTAGAGCTATAATAGGAAATCCTTAGAGACTATATAGTTATTTTTGTATTCGTTCGTGTACCATCGGTAACGTAGGACTTTACCGTTTTTTTATTACTATGGTGTTGACAATATTACTGACAGAAGCTGGAACCAATGGTTTATCGTGTCTTCCGAAACATGACCCATAAAAAAAAAATCGTTTTCTAATCTGTCTCGATCGGAAATTTAACCCACTACACAATTTTTGTAGTACATTTGTTATTGCACATGCTATTACAGCGCAATAGCTTCCTTTTTGATAAAAACAATATATGTATAGTTATTCATTGACAACCTCCGTGGTGGAGTGGCGAATACTTCGGTTTTCAAAGTGTTGCCTGCTCCGAAGTCCCGGGTTCGATTCCCGGACAGGTCAATGTAGAAAAAATGAGTTTTTTTTACATTTTCTCGGGTCTGGGTGTTTTTAGTACCTTCGTTGTTTCAGATTTTTTACAATACGAGTGTTTTAATTAGATTCACTTTGGGATCAGAACAATGCAGGTATGTATTGTTGTCCACATTTATTATTATTTATCCATATTTGAAGAGGCCTATGTCCAGCAGTTGACTGGGATAGGCTGATGATAATCAATATTTCACAAAATGTGGTAAGTTTATTGGCCTACATCATGAAAAGGTAAAAGGTAAAAGGTATTGTATCCTTCCTAATCATATAATTTATATAAAGTCAACTTTGAAGTGTGCTTTCACGATTTGTTGAAAAAAATATTACAACACTCACAAAGCCCTCCAGCCACTTCACAAGCTTCCTAAGAACCACATAATTCCGCCGAGTTTATCCTCAACCTTTTTACTTTATCAGCCATCTGTTAAACTAAGGTCGGCGGTCTACGAGGTATTATCTTCCGTCCTTCACACGGCCGCGTAATGCTCTTTATGTTTTTATTCCATTACTTTGAGGCTGAGTGTGATCAAAGCTTAGCAACTAACAGAAAGTCCAAATAGTAGCTGGTACAAGATCGAATGAGATATGTGGAGAAAATAATCTCCAGTTTTTATTCATCATCCACCGATGTCTTCGTTACATCCTGGGTATTTATTGGCCCGGAACTAGATTTAGAACTAGATCATTTATTTCACAGATACTGGATTGGAACCTATGAGAAGAGAAAATTTGATCGTCTCAAACCTAGCGGGGCTGAATAATTTTTACAAAATCCCAAAAAAAACAAACGAGAAAGTCACGATCGAAAGTCTTAAAGAGACGTTGTGGACACTCTCTGCTCTTTCTAGGGTACAAACAAAGTAAGGTTCAATAATTATTTTAATTCACGCTGCTTTGTGTTCGCGTGTTGGTCCCACGAATCACGTGTCTTAACTGGTTGTTATGTTTCAAACAAGCAAACGCAGTTACAATCGATCTTATCATCATTATGTAAAACCCTATTTAGTCCACTGATGGCGATAGACCATTCTGGAAAGACGAATTCGCCATAATCGTCACGCTTTGCAAGCGACTTGACGAACACAGTTTGGTCTGTGGCCGTCAAGACACTGTCGGCCGTCTTCTCCTAGATCTCGCCTCTCCGAGACTCGATAGGCAAAACACCAAAAGCATGATTAGTTCTATTTTAGGCAGACGTACTTCAGCTCATAAAAAAATCATAAAATTATCGTCATATAATTGTGTCTTGACCATGTTTCGAAAACAACGATAATAGGATTAATTAAAATACAGTGTTAGCTACTATCTTTAAAAAAAAGTACTTAAAATAAGCTAATATGCTTTTGTATATTTTGATTATTAAATTTACAAAGTTTTGTAGGAATATTATTAATGATCGGGACATGTTAGAATTTTCAACGAAGTTGTCATTCTGTATTTCCTGTTTAGTGCGTGAAGTTCACTCGCCGAGAGGCTATCGTTAAGGTAACTTATTGCTTGGGTGATGCTTTTTAGCTTCTGTGGCGCGTTTTTTAGCGTTCCTTCCGAATAGAACGTCGGATTTGAATGTGGCATTTGCGGTTATGGCTCTGAACGAATCATGCTTAATTTGTGGTGTGACTGGGTTCAGCCATAGTACAGTGAACGTGAAAATGTTTTGCTGCACTTATTAGCTTAAACAGCTAGAACCGCTTTAATGCTTGGCCTAATAAGTACTTATTTTTAAATAATCCTTTTATAATTTTTTATTTTGGTTTACCATAAATTATGTGTGACAAGAACAAAAGTATAATTTATTATCTACTCTTTGCCCGGTCGTTTAATTTTATTTTTGATTAATGTTTTGTAATACCTGTTCCTTTATTAAATGTAATGTTATATTAAAAATTGTTCGAACAGAATAATAGCTTCGTAACTTGTTACATGTTTACCTACAAATGAAGCAATAAAATTCTACTAAATATTATGACCTCATTCTGCTAAAATAAATGTATTCTTGAATGAAAGAAAGCAAATATTATAATGTCCTTGATGAATTAACGAAAAACGGTTATAGGTATAGTTAGACTATATGTATGTTGTAGAATTAGGAGAGAGAGGTATACCAGCAAAATCACTCTATAACCTGTTGAAAGACCTTGGCTTGGCCAGAACTGCAGTAAGTTCTATACTAGAGTTAGTGTCTAAAGCTGCATTAGCAGTTTCGTACCAGATTTGGCTGGGCAGGGAGTGAAACACGAGTAGTAAAGGTGAGTGTTGATGTACATCGGAAAAGGGCCCCTTAAACCTACACCCGTATCACAAGTCCCGGGAGCTACTCGGAGTTTCTCTTTTTGCCACACGATGGACCCAGCACCCGCAAGGTGAATCCATGGAACGTTAAGAAGTTGGTCTCTCTCTCTGAAAACGATTTAAGTATTCTATTCCGTGTCTCTTCTTGTGCTCTAAACACAAAAATTTGGACCACCCCTTCTCTTCTCATGGCCGGGCGTCGTCATCGAAAAGATTACTTTTAGAACTGAGCAGCAGAGTCTATTCTCCACCATTGGTCAATATTTAATCGCCAACCCTCCTGTCAAGCTTGGTGATTATAGCAAACTTCTGTTGTTTGAGATGCCTGTGGTCGTTTGTAAGTTTATGAGATAAACGTAAAACTTATAACAAATTTGCCTTTTTGCAACATAATTTCACTCCAATGCAAATTACAAAAAAGCAATGTTATTTTAAAATTTTCTCACTATGAAACGAACACAGGCTTGTTGAATTAAAATTTAACCCATAACCCCTACTAGCTTATAAACATGTTAAGGTGCAGAACCCAAGGTGGCATTATGTTGTCCCGAGACGCGATAACACCGCTGATTCCCGATAAACCCGGCCAGCTTTATTTGATAGTGTCAACTTGGTTGGCAAGATGTATAACTGTGTAATGTGTCATGAAAATTAACAGTAAAACCACAGAACATGGAAAAAGGTTAGAGTAAGGTAGGTGGGGCAGGCGCGCCACAGAAGTTATGAGAAAATGCTTGTGAATGAGCGCTGTGATTGGTTTCTTTGAACTCGTTTATGTGTAGTGGGCCACAAGCGGCGCCATCGGTTCTCATGCAAAACGCGCATGACATGAGATACTGCTCTGAAAGCAGAGATATATAATAAGACTGTAATAGCTTCTATATGTAATAAGGGTTAAAGTATGAAATTGCCGATTATTTTCCCACTTTTTATTTTGTTTATAGCTCTTAAGTATAGTCATATTATTGCGTAATTCTTTTTGTATTCTATCAAAAACTAAATAATTTACTTTACTAAAAAAAATGCAATACTAGTGCCTTCTTGCTTTAATTAAGTATATTTGTATTATATACTTTGATTTTCAGAAATTTAAATACTATAATGCGTAGCTTTATAATCATCTAACTTTCACCTTTAATTGCATCGAAAACGGTTCAGGCGTTTTTTAAAAAACTAAAAAATTGTTAGTATGGAAAAATTACTTTTCTCGATTTCTTCCATACAAAACGGCAATTTCATACTTTAACCCCTAATATTATTGTTCATATTACTGAATAATTAATAAATTTAAATATTATGTTATAAATATATCTTTGATCATTTTTATATTAATAGGCAATTTTTCTATTTTTTTTTCAAATATAGACCTACTTTAAAATCTGACAGGCTGTAGTCATCCTCTTTGATCATTTTCGTATTAATAGGCAATTTTTTCTAAATTTTTTTCAACTTTAGACCAACTTTAAAATCTGACAGGCTGTAGTATTTAGGTTGATGGGCTGCTAAAGTCGGTATAATTGTATAACTTTCGTCTGTATCGGTCATCGTTTTATCTTTGTATTTTGTATGAAACCGTATCAAGTTAATGTGAATAAATAAAATGCTCAATAATGTTATACAATAATCTTATTCAATAGACTCGCACTTTAAAATCCCACATAAGTAACAGATATTCGATATTATATCTATCGTTTGCTATAACAAATGTTTGTTGCAAAAATATTTTATAAGAATTCAGGTCATCAACTATTATTATTATATTTTTTTAAAGAGCAGTATTTTTTTTAAATTTAAGTACACTTTTCAATGTTTACAATAAACAATTCCATGCAAGCGTTAATTTACCTCACGAACTTTATTTAAACAAGAAATTTTCATGCTAATATGAGCTTTCTCATTTAAAAATATTTTGTTAGCATGATACTGCGTATCTTTTCAATAATAATAATAATAATAATAATAACATTGCCAACATTGTACACCAGAAACTTGCAGAAAAGTACAAACTTTTGCAAGAACCACCGGTTGTATATTACAAGTACACACCTTCGACAGTTAGCGAAAACCATACTCACAAACTATATTACGACAGAGCAATACTAACTGACAGAACTACCCATTATAATAGACCGGATATTACAATAATAGATAAAGTAAACAGAACTGCACACCTGATAGATATCGCGATACCTAATACACATAATCTACAATCAACAATTTCTGAAAAGTTGTCCAAATACACTGACCTAAAAGAGGAAGTGAAACGTCTATGGAAATTACAGAAAGTTACTATAGTTCCTATAGTACTCTCTACAACCGGCGTAATCCCCAAGCAACTTCATCAATCCCTGGAAACACTAAATCTCCCAAAGTACATGACTATTCAAATGCAAAAAGCTGTCTTATTAAATACGTGTCGAATCGTCAGAAAGTTCTTGCAGGGAGACGAAACAACCCAACTCCGCCCGCCCAGTACACCACAGTCCAGACCTATTGCACATGACAGTTCATCACAATTGAACCCACCCATAGTACAAATACCACACCATACATCACACACAGTAACTAGATAGCACTTGGCTTTGGCCCGTACTATCCGGAAAACCAGCTGAAAAAGCTGAGATAAAAAAATATAAAACAAGAATAATAATAATAATAATAATAATATTTAAGACATGCCTCACTGGGCCACACAGAGTCATCTAGTCCCAAATTAAGCTACTATTAAGTACCCTGTCGTATGGGGTACTAGACAACCGATAAACTTAATTATATACATTTTTTTTTTGTAAATATATACTTATAATACATAGAAAACACCCAATGTAAATCTATTATATTTAACATGTCGGTTAGTTAACTTAAATTGAATAATGTAATATTTATTTCGGAAATATTTGCTATAAATAAAAATGTTAAGTAATATTTTTTAGTTTGCTAACATTTGATATAAGTACCTATTTTATACTTAGTGGCCAGAATCAAACCTATATATTATCCAGTTATTACAAGTGTATAAATAAGATAATAATAAACAAAATAAGCAAACCGTCGTTCTTTAAAATAAGGCACTTACATCATTTCACTTTAGGTTTGCCGCTGGGTACATAATTGAAAATTGTTCCAAACAGAATATCCCATCGCAACTAGGCCGGGACGCAGGATTTAATAATAGATAAGAGTAAATGGACCCGGTTGATGGCAACAAGACTCAGTTACCTTCAAAGTTAGCCGTTGAACAAAGCAGAGGTGGAATAAATTCAAAGGGTAAAACTTATCATTTGCGGAATAAGGGTTTATCTACGAATATGACTCGCATTTATAAACAATTAGTTTATGAACTGCGGCTCTGCCCTCGTATTTCGTGCGGGCGGATACCTATAGGCAGCAGTGGTATACCAAATAGCCTATAACATTAGCAGAGATGATTTACTTAAAGCACACACACACACACACACACACACCACTTCGGGCGGTATCTTATAAATAAATATTTATTTTTCTTTTTCTTTGTATACATGACAGGGTATGAGTATATGTTTCAATTATTACATATATGACTTCCAACTCTTTATGTGAATTTGTGGAAATCTGTAATTAGCTGTATTTTTAAATGAACTAAGATGTCTTACAAAATGTATCGCTGTTGATGTCCTGAATAAAAACAAAATAAAAATAAAATAAAACCTTTCTCAAAGTCCTATCAATCTTTGTACCAGAATACATCATAATCGGTTCAGTATTTAAGCGTAAAAGCGTAACAGACAGACATAAAGACAGAGTTACTTTCGCATTTAATAATTGGTATTAGAAAAGATGATTTTCATCTGAAACTATTTTTAAGCAAATAAAATGCTGGTGTAAATTATTAATATATTTGATAACACATTGATGAAATTCCATTGTAACTATTACAGCGTAAATAACAGATTCGTCTACACAAACCCTGCCTTCAAGCATGTCGATTATGACAAACTTCCTTCTTATGGAAAGGGCTGTGTTCCTACAGTGGACTAAAATGTACTTCATAATCTTATCTATCTACGAGTATATAATATAAAAGAAAGTCTTGTTAGTCACACCACTTAGGTATAAGTCGAGAACGGCTGGATCTACTTTTATGATTTAGGTGTTTTAGGATTTGTCTTCATCGGCAATAAAATAATAAGTATTAAAAACGTTGGGAAATCATATGCAAATTAAGAAAAATTATTAGTTAATAAATATTTCCAACCACGCCATAATTGATGACAATGACATTTAAGACTTCAAAATCAAATACTGTTCGAGGCTATACAAAGTTCGCGGGGTCCGTTAGTACGTATATATTTATTATATTAATATAATTATGAATCCCTATTTCCCTTGGTCATCGCATCACGCGTGAACGGCTGGACCAATTTCGCTAATTCTTTTTTTGTTTTATTTGTCATTGACAGGAGAAGGTTCTTATAATAGAAAAAAAAAGGAAATTGCGAGGAAAATTAAATAAATATATTATGAAAACTAAATCACCATACTGAATTGTTTGTAATGTAACCTTATCACATTTGACAATTTAAACTTTTTTAATGTATGGCGTTTGATATAACTTTGCGTGCTGCAAAAATCGTCAAATAGAAGGTAAAAAAACTTAATTTTGCTCATGACCAGTTATAAATGTCGCCTATTCCCGTGTCGTAATACCAAAATAATTACTATACCTGCCAAAAAAAAACAAAAAATGTTGTATAACATAAAGCATTAGAACACTATATAATTGCATCTGCCCGCACCTGGCAAGCGTGATGATTATGCCTATTTGCATCATTGCTGTGGTAACTTGAATTCCATGATGGAGGCCGTTGCCCTGCAGTGGGATGATTATAATAGGCCGTTATTTTTTTATGATATATGTAGGGAGATGCTGTGTCCCTATACATATTTTGCGAGTTCGAGTTGCAGTATGCAATATAATTGCTTAAAACAGATTTTTAAATAATATACTATTTGCCTAGAGTGTCCGGGCTCCCTCGTCTCGTTTGGCGAGTCTGTCAAAGCGCTGCCTATCGTCTGAGTGCTGTGAAGTGCCCTCGACAACTTATTTATGAGAGGTCTTGGCGACTCCGTCGGAGCGGAGACTACGCTGGCAACCTGACGCTATTTCCTTTAGAGCGACTTTAAGGGCTACCTTGCAAACGTTGTCTAAAACTTCCATCGAATTTTAGTTTATTATGATACTGCGTTATACCTGCTGCTCCGTCTGCAGGGTAAACACGCACTCGTGGTTATATAGCGTTTCCATTAACCCATAGTTTATCCTATCGCTCTCCATAAATATTACTTAAAATTTTGGTGATTATTATTTGTTGTTTTCAACACCAAATTAAATTATTAACGACAATGACCAACCGAAATCAAATTACCTTAAATACCTCTCGAAATAAAAGCTACAATGAATCTACTAGACATGTAAATGATTCATCAATGTCATACATTTATCGTGTAGGTATGAATAAATTCGTTATGCTCTTTCTAGTAGTGTCTCGCATTTTAACAAAGATGGCCAAGTATACGAAAAAAGTATGAGGAAATACATAAATATGTTTTTATTTCTATCGTGATTTTCTAAAGTAAAGGTTTTGATGGCCTCTAATTAACTAGGAATTTAAAGAGTTACTGGTTTCCAGAATCATATTACTGTAAACAATATGTACTAGGTTTCCATTTAAAAACATTTTACTATTTTCAAAAAAGACATCTCGACATTTGTGTAAAAACAAACTTTACAAAATATTTAGTAAACAGATTTTTATTAAATGTGTACTGCATATTGTTCTTCACAGAAGCTAGTAGTAAAGAAACCAAATTTACGTTGTTATTATGTTGTATGTAATACAATAACATTGTTTACGGGATGACTCTTACAAGTCTAACTCAAAACATTTTCCTAACAAAGACAGCTCCGTTGTATACAAGAGGAATCGTTAAAATTGACGTAGAAGACACCAAAGAACTAAATTGTAAATTGTGACAAGGTTATTTTAAAATAAATTACGTTATTCACTTACACTTAACTAAAGTTTTCATTGCTTTCGTCAACGACTTTAAAAGGGGAGGTTCTCAATTTTCTTTTTATATTTACGCGTTTTTTTTATATACATTATGACATTGCACAACTATATATGACTGATTTTAGTATATTTTGATAAAGTACGAGTACGTCTCTTAAAGTTGTTTAATTTCAATTTCAGAACAGTATAGGATTCCAAAAGAAAAGTAAAGTTGACGGCTTAAAAGGAACAAAAAAAAAATTAAATTGTCACCTATGCCATCATTATCAGTATAATCAGCCCCAATCAAGATGGTGATGATAGCAAATTTAAGTGAGACATACCTGTGAATAGTTGTTTTCTTAAAAAATCAAATATTATACCTACAACCTCGAAAAGAACAAAAAATTATTTTATTTTAAAATTTTATAATTTTTTTGTAATCTAAACCAAAGGTGTTATTGGCTCACTCCTTCGGTTTTTATGAAGTAAAAAAAGTATGAGACTTGACAGTTTCGCGTTTTTCGCTTAGCAACATATTTAAACAATTTAGTTGCCTAAAAAGTTGTTAAAATATAACAAAACTTTTAAAAACACCTTTGCCTAGCAAAAAGCATGATTAGACGTAAGCATGATAGAGGTTAAATATATAAATATATATTACTCGTATATAGGCACTATAAGTCAATAATTTTCAGTGCTTTTAAAAGGTTGGCAGTTATGTTTCCCAGAAAAAAAATGGTCCTGTCATTCCGTCATTTGAACCACACACCCACATATATGCATGGCTCGCATGGAAATTTAATTCTGTGGTGCCAACAACCTTCGCTGCATCCACAGTCTTAATGGTCGTCTAGAAACAAGTATAAATAAGAGCCGCCTAAGTCCTAACGATGTTTGTGAAAGGAAAAAGTCAAAGTGAAGTGTGCATTCGCGGTTTTTACCCGACTGTATAGGAAAGAGGGTCATTGTTGAATACTGTGAGAGTGAAGCGGTGGTTATGTAAATAAAAAGCTTTCACTTAAGTCCCTTTAGACGGATTTTTGTTATTATTCCCGTCTTCTGAGAGTTTCTGTAACGCCCGTGTTTGAAGTACCCTTATCTTAAGGAACTTACATATTCATACAAAGCTAAAGCATTTTTGTATAGTTAGAGGATAATAATTTGTTACTAGCTATTCGATCCGGCTTTGCACGGGTTTTCCTATGAAGATAATGCAAACAAATGGTCTGTTTTTGACCATGGTTCCCTTTGCATACTTTTTATGTAGATATCTTTGAATATTTTTTTTACGAATATAACAAAAAAAAGTTATGTAACAATTTGATTAAGAAACAGCGACGTTTTGAATCTGATTCGCCGTTTATGGTCACGTAATCCTTGAACTTTAGTAAAACGCTTTGAACAAAAGTACTTCTTCTCTTCTTCTTTTATAATATGGCGAAGGCAGAGAAATGACATTCATCGTCAATCTATATCTGTCTATATAAAAGAAAGTCGTGTAAGTTACACCACTTATAACCCGTGAAAAGATTGACCGATTTTAATAATTTTTGTGTTTTTGGATTTGTCTTTGGCAGGAATAGGATAATACGTATAAAAAACATCGGAAAGATGAAGAAAATGTAGGTATTTCTTGGTATTTTTCCAACCACGCCATATTTGATGACAATGACATTTATGACTTCAAAATCAAATACTATTTTGAGGCGATGCGAAGTTCGCGGGGTCAGCTAGTAATCTACATAAATGAAAGTCTAGTCTTGAAATGTTTGTTATTTTTATTCAATTATGTATCAAATTGAAACTCAATTGAATACAAAGACCCAAATCGGAACCGATGATATTTTTAAAGTCACTATGTTAACTGCACAAAAACATTGATCCTACTAATAAAATTGGCAGATATTTTCCCGTAATTTTGTCGCAGACACGACAGAGCATCGCATTTTAATTAGGCCCGCGACAGACTGAATGACAAATGCGTCGACGTAGGACAGTGCAATAAAACGCGAGCGACGCGACGTCGCATCGTCGCGTTGCCCTGTCGCGGCGACAGCGTGCGACGACGCGCCTGATTGATGACCGCTGATCGATTATGCGGACATGCTACTGTCCGAATATGTGTGCAGTATGTGTATAGCCTTATAATAGGGGTTAAAGTATGAAATTGCCGATTATTTTCCCACTTTTTATTTTGTTTATAGCTCTTAAGTAAATAACGGTTTAAGTTTATAGATATTATTGCGTAATTCTTTTTGTATTGTATCAAAAACTAAATAAAGAAACTTTTGACTTAAAAAAAAATGCAATACTAGTGCCTATTACTTCAAAGGAAGTCGTTTAAAAAAAATGCAATACTAGTGCCTATTACTTCAAAGGAAGTCGTTGAAAAGACCCCTTTCAATGTGTCAGCTGACCTCCTTGCTTCAATTAAGTATATTTGTATTATATACTTTGATTTTCAAATACAATAATGCGTAGCTTTATAACCATCTAACTTTCACCTTTAATTGCATCGAAAACGGTTCAGGCGTTTTTAAAAAAACTAAAAATATGTTAGTATGGAAAAATGACTTTTCTCGATTTAGTTCATACAAAACGGTAATTTCATACTTTAACCCCTAATACATGACATTTTAACCACTTTCCAAAATTTTTATAGGCGTTCAGTATCGTATTTAGAGCCTATTTATGAAGTAAAAAATGTAAATCAAGTTGTCACCCAAAACTATTTTTCGCGATATAGTTTTAAATTTTTACGGTTTTAGACCTGTTAAGGTATAAAGGGACAATGAAAAACATATGAATAGTATCGTAATTAATGAATGAGATGCGCAATGCGTAAAATAAGTGTTGCTAGGAGGCCGTATCAACAATTTTAGATTTTTGGCGGACATTTTCTAAGTGTTTTATCTTGACATTTTTGTACTGGATACCAAAAGAAAAAATACGTCATTTGTTTTTTGTCTCGTAGATTGATATATTAAAATTTGGAAGGTGGTTAAAATTTCACCCTGTATTTAGGTGTAGTAGGTTTGATGTAAATTTGGGTGTATTATGGAAAAACTATTTTTTATTTAATTACCGATAATAAGAATGACTGATATTATTATTTTGGGTTAGTGTTGTAATTACTGGGGCAAGATCTCGGGGTACTATGGGTTTGATCCCCGGGTGAGACACCAAGAGTTTCTAATGTTGACCATTGCTCGGGTTTATGATCACCAACCCGCATTTGGCAAGTATGGTGATTATGCCTGTATCAATCATTGCTACAGTAATTTGAATGCAATGATGGAGGCCTTTGCCCTGTAGTGGGATGCTTATAGGCCGTGACTTACTTACTTAAGAAGGAAAGTAAGTAGGTAATGGTTTGTTCTAGATGGCCGATGTTCGGTGTTATGTGATGACATTGTTAATATTAACTGAACTCGAGATGCGCGCGGCGTGGTGCGGGGCTCCATCCACGGGCATAAGTCGCAACCACCTGTCTATTCGCGAAGTCGTGTACTCGCATAAAGCGCTTCCAAAATACGTCTGAGGAACATAATATTTACCTAATGGAACGAATACCAAGGCGATCGCCGTTTATCTAACAGTAGGGAGAGAGCTGCTGCTCGTCTTCTGCTGGCAATCCCCTCTTATGACACCCACAGGAACAAAAGGGGTGTTGCTACTTTATTCCACACGACTTAATCATATTAATATAACTTACTTTGAAGTTCCGATATTCTACACATAATATATTTAGAGCATGACTTTATATACGTAACATCAAAAGCTCGGAAAACATCTAAATTGACATCAAGACGCCTTTCAGTAATGCGATAACTAAAAGCGCTCGGATTAAAGGGTTAATATATTGGATGTTATAGGATTGAATCGCGAGTTGTCGAATTTTTCTTTTTTTGGAACGAAGTTCCTTATCGCGCGTTGCGAAAGGGGGCTAGACGTAAAAAAATTGTAACGACACTTTTTGCTATATTATTAGTTGTAAGCCGTGCGGCGTGCGCGTGAGTGAGAGGGAAAGGGAGAGGGAGAGAGAATAAAAAATAAATTTAAAATAAAATATAATTTTATTACAATTCCTTCACTTAACGTTCCATCCGGGTGTCCCTTGACACCTCTCAAGTTTCTTTTCATATATGAAGCAATGAAACTGTTTGCTTGAAATAAACCTTGCAAGGATTGATTGAAAATATAAACAGCCTTTAATCATGCCACTGCAAGGAAAAGGCCCCCATCATTGAATTCAAGTTACCACAGCAATGATGGGTTCCGTAATAATAACTACGCTTGCGAAATTCGGGTTTGTGATCACAAACCAGAGTAATGTTAAAAAATTCGAAACTCTTTTTTGCTCGACCCGGGAATCGAAATCTTGGCCCGGTATTAAAACCAGTAGGCCAACGGGGTTGAAAGTTTTTTTCTAAGTCGCATTCTAGCAGTCGTATACCCAAGACGTTAAATGCAATAATGAATAAAATAATAATTTGAAAAGAAAACATAAATGGTAATATAAGATAGATGACATAATATGAGAAGGTTATAATAACACTTACCTTAACTTATGATTTGCAGATACATTAGTTCTAGAGAAATGTTTGTTTTGAAATATATTCTAAATGTCACCGTATTTTTTCTGGATAGTGCTTAGTGCGGTGCAGTTCAAATTTAACCAGCAGTGGGCTAATACAAACTAATGATCATGATACTGATACATAATAGTAAAACGTGTTTGGAACTGTTTACAGGCAATGAAATTAAAAATAAAATAAATATGGTCAACATCACATAAGGACCTACCTACATTATTATATTCTATTAATCTTATAACTATTTAAAGCATTCGAATTGTGGTAATCAGAAACAACGACGGTCTACCACAAACACCCAGACCTGAGAAAATGTAGGAAAAACCATTTTTTTACATCCGGTAATCGAACCCGGGACCACGGAGCAGGCGGCACCTTGAAACCGTGGAGGTCATCGAACCGCCAATGTATATTAAAAATACAATTCCTTGAATAAAAAAAATTATAAAAAAAAACAAGCGAATGCTCTTACTATAATAGAGCTACAAATACATTACGCGTATCGATGATCTTTATTCATGTATTTAATGTAATCATCATCATCATCATTATCTCAGCCAAACGACGTCCACCGCTGACCGTAGGCCTCCCCCAAGGATCGACACCCACGGCTGGCCATAGGCCTCCCCCAAGGATCTCCACAATGATCGGTCCCGCGCCACCCGCATCCAACGGTTCCCGCGACCTTCACCAGATCGTCGGTCCACCTGGTGGGGGGCCTAGCCACAGATCGTCGTCATCTCTTGACTTTGACCTAAACTGCGATCGCCAACCCACCTGCCAAGCGTGGTGATCAAGGCAAACCCCTAAATGAGAAGGTTTAATGGAATAGAAATATTTAAATATATTTCTTTTCAAAAGGTGCCATGCACTCGAGTAACTCTTTTAACCAAATATATGTTTTTGTAAGGTTATGCATGCAAAAGAAAGTTAAGTTTATATTATATATGAGGCGGAAGCAACGCTGAATGAACGTAGCTTGCCTCTTCAATGTTATTGTTCACTTATTTATTCCCATTACGCAATTTCCAACATTCAAACTTTTTATAACTATGTAAATTTGTTGGCTCAATTATACAATTTTTTGCCTAAAACAACCTTATAATGTAAAATTAAGAAAAACATTAGAAATCTCATTTATATTACCTACCTGGAAATAACTCGTATTCTCTAGATTTAGATTACTGGCATTTCTACGCGAATTAATCTCTGCGCAAGAATGGTATGGTAGGTATAACCATTTATGAATAATTTTAACTTCGAGGAATATTCAGCTTCAAAGGACTGTGGAATTGAGTATATCTTTCTAATTTCAACTTGATACTCTACACGCTTCCGAGAGAAACAACTTTTACAAACAGACAAACGGACGGAACACAAAGTGATCCTATAACCGTTCCGGTTATTATTTTTTCTAAGGTACCTACAAAACCTTAAAAATCAGTATAATCTATTACACATACATTTTTTTTCTATGTGCGAGTACCTTTAAATGGATAAGTTTATAAGAAAATTCGTTCTTATGTAATGGTATCAGTGCTGTTGGTGTTCCGAATAAAATAAAATAAAATTAAAATTAAAATTAAAATTAAATGTGCAAACATTTTATTGGAAATTTACACTAAGACTAAGTAAAATTGACAGTAACATTTAATTCTTTATTGAATAAGTCAGTATCTTGTAAATGTATAACAAAGAGTTATCTTAATGATTTGGATAAATTGTTTATATTAATTAACCATTAGATGGATAAATATACCTACTTAAATATTACTCTACTCCACAATAGGCTATTTGACAATGCGAAAAATAAAGTGCGAATTACTATTATCAGCTTATATTATGAGTTTAAAAATTGTTATTTAGTAACAGAAGTTAAAAATAATAAACAATTTATGTATAAATCCAGAAATAAAATTGCATTTATTTAAACGTTCGTCACGTGACACGAAACGCTCCTGATTGGTCGGGTTTATGATGACGTCACCTGCTTGATAACTTCGTTTGCCTACTTGTGTTTTAATAGGTTTTCAAAATGTTTTGATAATATTTTCCTATAATAATAGTATCCATTGTTTTTGTGTGATTTATTTTCAATATTTTACCAATTCTCTAAATAAATTTTACTATGGACAACGATTTTGTAAAGCAGAAAGCAGTAACCTGCCCATTCATTAAAAATAAAATATGTAACAAACAAACTAGTTATTCGGGATCTTTAAGTGTAATGTTTATTGAAATCATAAGACTGTAGCTACAATTTTTAGCTAATATAATATTATGAAAACATCGGAAATATTCGAAGTGAGTTGCAAGAGGCATTCTGTCAAAAACATAAGAGGTATTATGTGCTACAGATCACAAGACAGGCAGGTGATGTCACCGACCCCATTGCAGCGCCATATTGACAAAATAGCGTTTTGGCGCGCTATTTCAATTTTCAATTTTTAATTTTGATATTTTTCTTCTTCACCCTCTACTGAAATAATAGAAAATGGATTTCAAAAACCAGTCAAATAGCCGATTACCACTTTACGAAAAATACGCATTTATATAAGTTTCCCGCTTAAAAAGTTAAGATTAATTTATTTCGTTCGAATTCTGAAATACTTATACTTCACGAAAAACACGCATTTATATAAGTTTCCCGCTTAAAAAGTTAAGATTAGTTCTAAAATACTAATGATAACTAACGCAAAGTGTGGTGACATTTGAATCTTTTTATCGTGTGATCATCCTTTAGAGTGTTTTCCAAGCCGGTGATGGATTTTACGGATTCCAAAATCTCAAGAATAGTATCGCCGGCGGTCTTATGATCATCTACTGGCTAAAACAGGCCGCTGACGTGCCTTATTTAACGACCTCCATGGCGGAGTGGTGCACACACCGGTTTTCAAGGTTTCGCCTGCTCCGAGGTCCCGGGTTCGATTCCCGGACGGTTCAATGTAGAAAAAAGTGTTTTTCTACATTTTCTCGGGTCCAGTTGTTTCTGGTACCTTTGTTGTTTCTGGTTTCCAAAATACGAGTGCTTTAAATAGTTTTTTTTTAATTATAATCAGAACAATGTAGGTAGGTCCTTATGTGATGTCGTCTACATTTATTTTGTTTTTCATTTCATTGCTTGAAAACAGTTCCAAAAACTTTTTACTATTATGTATGAATAACATGATCATGACTTCCAAAACACGAATATTGACCTCCTACTCTTTTCAGACCCAAACCAATTCAGAAAAGATGAAGATTTAGAAGATTAACCTTCAAGCGGTCGCGCGATATTTTGTTTACGGCCAAAAGTATATAGAAGGCATCGATTCAACGTCACGCGACTTTTTGAAGGTTAAAGGAAAGATTCAGGAAGATTAGATTAATTTCCTTAATTGACACGACTGGGAATCGATCCTTTTGTAGCTGGCGGAACACCGAACCAATAACGCAATCCAGGTCGTCATTTTTTCAATAGTTTTACAACAGTGAATCTGTGATATTTAGAGGACATATTTTCATTGCAAAAATCATGCAATTTCGTATGAAGTACTAGATGTTGGCCGCGACTTCGAACGTGTGAAATATTGACTTCCACGGGAACCGTAACTTTTCTAGCTTAAAAAGTACCCTATATATTATTCCAGCCAATAAACTACACCGTGCCAAATTTCATTTAGTTTCGTTAAATTAAAATCATTTATTAAAATTATCCCACGGGAACCGTACCTTTTCCCGGTATAAAAAGTAGCCTATATGTTATTTAGCCAACTTACTAACACCGTACAAATTTGTATTCGGATCCGTTAATTTTAAACTATGTTTTAATATTATCCCACGGGAACCGTACCTTTTCTCGGGATAAACAGTAGAATATATGTGTTATTCCAGCTAATAAACTTAAACCGCATGAAATTTCATTCAGATCCGTTAAATTGAAACTAAGTATCAAAATTATCCCACGGGAACCATACCTTTGCTCACGATATAAAGTAGCCTTTATGTTATTCTATCCAATAAATAAATACCGTGTCAAATTTCATTCAGATCCATAGAGTTGTGTAAGCGTGCAAGAGCAACAAACATCCAGACCCATATATCCATACACACAAACTTTCACGTTTATAATATTAAAACAGAGGTGTAAAAGTAACGAAATATTGCGTACCCGTATGAACTCGTTACTTTGACAAAGAGTACTCGTTACTTTCGTATCGTTACGTTACTCGTTACTTTGATACCTCATTAATAACACAGTGCGGAACAACAAATCGAGTAGTATTCCGTACGAGATATCATACATAAAGTATGATATCACGGAGTCGCATCAATCGTAATATGTAGATAAAATACATCTAAATTACAAAATTAAGGTGCATTTTGTCTTGTTTTTTTTTTCAAATAACCGAATAAGACACGCATTTGCGACCTAATACGGAAAATGCGAGTAACGAAATATATTCGTGAGTAACGATTCGTTACTCGGTACTACACAGAGTACCCGTTACTCAGTACCGAATACATACGGTTTGTTACAGCTCTAGTAGGATTAGTAGGATCTTAACGTTTCATTCACCCCTTTAAAAAGTCGGGAGTAGATTTCCATTATTACATTAAAAATATCAAAATATCACGTGACTCCACGCAATGCGTGTGTTTACGGGATTCGCTCAACCCTATAATCAAAGGGGCGGTCGGAGCGACCCGTGTCAGTTTTTTTTTCGCGCGAACGTACGACTTTGTTTCCCTGTGGGTTCTTATTATATATTAAAAACTCATCATAATGTATAATGAGAAGTAATCTAAATTTTAATGTTTTAAGTATTTTAGCATTTAATGACTTTATTTACGGCCTTCCCAATAGGTACAGGGCAAAAGCCTCCATCATTGAATTTAAGTTTCCACATGGGAACACGCATAATCACCACGCTTGCCAAATGCGGGTTGGTGATCACAAACCCGAACAATAGAACCAAATTCGAAACTCTTGTTGCCTGACCCGGGCATCGAAATCAGGGCCCCAATAATTCCGCTTATTTACAAATGGCTCAATAGAATCGCAATCGTATATTTTGACATTACTAAAATAGTAAATGTGTCAAAATATACAACTGCGATGCAATTTTGCGATTCTATTGAGCCATTTGTAAATTAGTGGAATTGGGGCCCAGGTTACCGCGATCTTGGCTTGGTACTTTAACTCTATCCAAGTTTAGTGACTTAAATCATAAAAGGGTTAATAACTTTCACATTTCCATAAAAAACTATTCCCTAAATATTTTTTACTTTTTATTTTTACACTTGTAATATTAATAATATATTATAATATAATATCATATAATAATATAATATAATTTAAGTATAATGTAATACATAATATTATAAATGATTTTAAACTTTCGCGATTTGAACACATATTATTTATAGTTCACTAACGGGTCGTTATCGCGTTAAATAGGTATTTATTTACCCGACGTTTCGACTGAATTGCACCAAGCCACTGGATTCCATAAAGACTTTATATAGTCCGCATTCGAAAGTCGCGAACCACCTGCGCACCCTAAAGGATACTATTCCCCTACAAACACCGGGCGTTTACAAGGTAGATTGCAGTTGTGGTAGTTCTTATATCGGACAAACCAAACGCACAATAGCGGAGAGGGTGAAAGAACATATCACAGCTGTAAGACGCCGTCAGACGCAAAAATCGGCAATAGCTGAGCATTTGCTGGAGGCAGGGACCAATCACTGGATTGAGCTACACAAGCCACAAGTGCTATCCAAAGACCGATACTATTACTCCAGGATTGTACGGGAAGCGGTTGAAATCAAAAAACATTGCAACAACTTCAACCGCGAAGATGGATACCGCCTATCAACAACTTGGAACCCAGTCATCAGCAAGTGTACAAAGCCAAAAAACCTCTCATTTTGCCGTCGTGAAGATACTGTCAGTGTTGTGTGTCATACCGATTTCATAGCGAAAAATAAAAATAATCAAGATCAATTGGGGGTAGATGTTGAACCCCGCTCTTCACGAAGACGTCGTTGAGCTGTCATCAGTCAGCCCGTGACCACGGCTTGGTGCAATCCAGTCAAAACGTCGGGTAAATAAATAGATATATAAACCTTCATAATATTTAACCCGATAACGACCCGTTAGTGTACTATAAATAATATAATATTATAACCTAAGAAAACGGCAATGCCTGACATTACCGATCAAAATTTTCAGCCATTTTAGCGAAGGGAGAGTTTTAACATCGTTAGGATGGAGAATACGAAGTAAACTGGGCCATTTAGTAAAAAATATTGTCCCTGCCCAAAATAAGACTGGTGTTCCGAAAAGTACTGTTTTTTCGCGCGTCATAATTTTTTGGTTGGTTAATTTCCAAGCGGACCGTTATAATTTCTCTAAATAATAACCATAGCCACTGGACCTTGAATTCAGTCAAGATTGGCCACAGACTGGACGTTCGCTCTAACAGGCTATGTACTAATATTAATCATCTTAGCCAAACCTTGCTGGACATCGCACTGCTGGAAATAGGCCTCCCCCAAGGATCTCCACAACGATCGATCCCGTGCTACAAGCTAATATCGGCTTGCCGCGACCGTTACTACAGTCCATCTGGTGGAGGGCCTGCCCACAGAACATCTTCTCGTGTGCGGTCGCAATTCCAGAACCATCCCGCCCTGACAACCATCGGTTCCTCGTACTATGTGTCAAATTTTTCGAGCGATGTCGCTTATCTTAGTTTTCCTACGGTTTCCCTCATTTCTGATTCTATCACGCAGGAAAATACCAAGTATTGCTCTCTCTATTGCCCGCTGTGCGACCTTGAGCCTCATTATGAGACCCATTATGATATTAAGCAACCACATACTATTATTATTGTTTTTTAATGGCGGAATGCAAACAAGTCGCATCTCCAGCACCAGATTCCACGGATATTTGAAATTTGAATAATTCCAAAGCGCGCTATTTCGGCTCCTACAACAAAGGTGCGGAATGAACTGCGTGCCCTTAATTAAGTTTTGCTTTTGTTTTGCACGGCTAATGAACGTGTGCAATTTTTATGTAAAACTCCGCTCCTCGCGGTAATTCACCGTGTTTGGTTATTAAAACTCACTGAAGGATTGTTCTCGCGTGCATTGTTAGTGGGGGGTTTATTAAGGCGTAATTGTTTGTGGGTTTGACTAGGAAGTCAAACCTTATGATATTAAAATGCATTTTGGTATGTGTCAATAAAATATGTTCTGGATTCAGTTATTCCTACTGGACAAAGTCTGAAAGATGTTATGGTTTTCTTAGAGGTTCAGCATTTAAATCTGCCACCTTGAATAAATTATCACATAATACAATAAGTGAAAAGCTTAGCCATCTGACTTGATTCAGTTTATGGTTGCAACCTGTGTTTTACTTTATTAAACTGTCCGCCGTTAGTCTATTTCATTAAATTTTCTCAAGGTATTTATTTTTAACCACCAAAATTCTATTACTGATTATAACAAACATTTAATAAGTAATAAGATAATCAAATGAATTGACCAATCACAATTCACAGATTTGAAGCACTGTGATTTACAGACCGCTTGTGTCTGACTTAGGTGGAGTGCCTTCCACGATCGTTGTCTGTTTAAGCCGTATGGCAAAGGTATTGACGGCTAAAGAGCCAAGAGAATTAAAATAAATAAATAAACTTTTTTTTTAAACTGCAGTTGTCGTGACAGTTACTGTTGTACGGCTTACGTGAAAGTCCCGTGCCGCAATCGAGTCGGGTCCGCGATCACGTTATGAGGTACGATTCCTGTAGAAAATTGCACAAAGGCCCCGACGCAGCTGGGCGTATATTACTGTCATCGTGTGTTATTTACGGTCGTGTTCAACACGGCCCAGATATCGGCACGTTTCCTTTGTCGCTTTCAAACTAGCAGCTCTAACAGTAATATTACAGATAGAAATGGAATAGGAATTAAGAGTTGTGTGTTTACATGGTAACGGCTGGATTGAATGGCGGGTTATGGTATTGTTGGAAATATTTTCGCTGCAAGGATGGCGTGGAGTATTGAAATGTTTGAGAGTATGTAAATATTGTTAACCCTATTTTTTCGGGCATTCACCAGTGAACACTCAAAATGATTCAAACTAAACAATTGTTTTTGCCATTTTAACTACCTACTTACCTCGTTTCATTTATCTATATGATACTAATATTATAAAGCTGAAGAGTTTGTTTGTTGGAACGCGCTCTAGAACTACTGAACTACTACGCCCCTAATTTGCGTAACCAAATCGTATCACAATCGTAATTGAATAGCAGGTTTTTGACATACTGATTTTAAACTTTCATGGTCACTATCACTAGAGTTATTTAATTCGGGGTTCGGTAAATTTCGGAAACTTATAATAAATAAGGTACATGGTATAAACCCCAAATTAAATAACTCTAGAGGTTTTATACAGTTCTAGTATGCGCTAAATGTCAAAATCATCCAATTCAATCACGATCGAACTGCGATTGAAAAAGCTGAATAAGGCCCCTGGGGCCTAATTCGCGTAACCGAGGTCTCCCGGTCCGGACCGGATATCCAACAGAGTCTTACGAGTCCTCCCCACCCAACTGATTTGCCTATTGGTTGCTATCTTCAATAGTGCCATGGCAAACTGCATCTTTCCAACCGCGTGGAAAGAAGCAGACGTCATAGGTATCCCTAAGCCCGGCAAGGACCGCTCCAAGCCCGCCAACTACAGGCCCATCAGTCTCCTCAAGACTATGGGCAAATTATACGATGGTAACCGGTGCACTCTTCTTCGATGTAGCGAAAGCATTTGACAAAGTCTGGCACAACGGCTTGATCTACAAGCTGTACCAACTCAAAGTGTCCGACAGTCTCGTGCTCATCCTTCGAGACTTTCTGTCAAATCGTACCTTTCGCTACCGCGTAGAGGGGTCCTATTCATCTCCCCGCCCCATCAGGGCTGGAGTCCCTCAGGGCTCCGTGCTATCCCCTCTTCTCTTTTCAATTTTCATTAACGACATTCCCAGGTCACCGCAAGTAGAGCTAGCTCTATTTGCGGACGACACAGCCCTCTATCACTCTGGCTACCATGCCGGTTACATCATTAAGGCACTACAACGTGCAGCCCAATCCCTAGGTGACTGGTTTAGGATGTGGCGAATAGAGGTAAACCCCGAGAAAAGTGCAGCAGTGTACTTTACTCGAGGTTTCTTCGCTTCAAAACATCCTAAACGTTGTCTCACACCTATCACCCTATACGACCGTCCGATCCCTTGGGAGAAGACAGTCAAATACCTAGGTGTCACCTTAGACCGTAGAATGAGCTTTAAACCTCACATAAAACGCGTCCGTCAGACTGCAGCCTTTTACTTTTCAAGGCTCTACTACTATATCGGCAGGAAGAGTAAAATGTCACTTAGAAATAAGTTGACAATTTACAAAGCCTGTATTCGACCCGTGATGACTTACGCTAGTCCAGTGTTCGCTCATGCCAGCCCCTCAGAACTAGAAAGACTCCAAATCCTCCAAAACAAATTCTTACGCTCTGCCTCGGACGCCCCGTGGTATGTGCGTAACGACAATTTGCATCGCGACCTTAACATTCCGTCGATTGCCAGCTTTATGAAAGAAGCGTCTCAACACTTCTTTGATAAAGCCGTCAATCATACGAATCCTCTCATAGTCAAAGCCGCCACCTACTTGTGCCAAAAAGATGTCGAAGCCCGTTTCCGCCGACCGAGGAGCGTTCTCGAAGATCCCGACGACAAAATCACATCGTTCGTAAAACAATTCACCACTCACAACAGTACACACCTGACAAGCACTAGATCGAATCAGCGCACTCGCCGGCGAGTGCGAGGACCCTTGCATCATTTTGGCAGGTACAGACATGTACCTGGCCGCTTCTCACCAGTCCGCCCTTCGGACGACGGCCCAAGCCGAGGTCCGAGCCCACAGAGGCGCCCTTGAGGCCTAGTCTGCCCCCCTCGATCGGGCCCACTAGAACGGGGCTCGCGTAGATCGGTCTGTATGCACAGACCAGTCTGTGTTGCAGCGCCGAGCTACGCGATGCAACCACTAGTCGGGTTGACCTCTTGGCCGGGTGCCTTCAGCACCCGACACGGTCCGATCGCGCCGCTAGTACGGAGCCCCTGCGCGGGCGAGCCCTGGGCTTTGCTACGCGAAGCCTAGGACTCGCCTCGCGCTCGAGGTACCCGCTAGCAGGCCGCTTTTGGGCTGAGTGCCTTCCGCACTCGCCTAAAACCCGCCCGGTGAAGCTGTAACGGCCTTCTGCCACAGCATAGGTCATTTCAAAAAAAAAAAAAAAAAAAAAAATCGCGTAACCGAGGTACAAATATTTTGGAACAACTTCGAGGACTGCGCCATGCACCGCAAGCGCAATCGGCTCCGGTAGTACATGTTCATTGAAAGGTTATAATTAAAATTTCAGGCTATCAAACAACCAATACTTTTTATTGCAAGCCGAAAAAAATCAATTCGAAAGTTTATGGCAATTTTAGTTCCGCGTAAAAATAAAAATAAAATCACACCTGAGCTAAATTTGCCTAACCGAGCGCGTTTACCTAGTTTTATGTTCACCCAAACATAATTGCGTTTCACAGGTTACCGAGCAGGCAATACAATTAGTTTGGGCATCGTTGACGCAATTTTTACTGTAAAATTAATGTTTAAAAATTTTCCTATTTCAGGGTTCCATAATCTAGAGAAAGGAGCGTTATAGTATCACCAATTATCCGTCGGTTTGTTTGTGTATCCGTACGCGGTTAGTCTCAGAGATTGTGCTTGAAAACTGTGTATGCTACATCTGCATGACTTTTATCACCGTTAAAAAAAAATTATAGCCGTTAAGTATCGTATTCAGAGCTCATTTATGAAGTAAATAATGTAGGTCAAGTTTTCACCTGAAAATATTTTTGGCAACATAACTACCTAGGTTTTAATTTTGACGGGTCCTAAGCCTGTGAAGTTGTTGAGGGAAAATCAACAACTTATGAATAGTATCGTAATGAATGAATGAGATGCGCATCGCGTAAAAAATGTGTTGCGAGAAGGCCGTATCTAAAATTTTAGATTTTTGGCGGACATTTTCTAGGTGCTTTATCTTGACATTTTTGTGCTGGGCTATATCTACCAAAAGAAAAAATACGTCATTTGTTTTTTGTCTCGTAGATTGTTGTATTAAAATTTGAACGGTGATTTCAATTTCATGCTGTATAATAACTAAACTAAAAATTTCGATAAATAAGATGCTGTCAACGTTTCACGTTTAAGAGTTCCTCCACTACATGTAACGATGGGCAGATTTTTTTTCTTACATTTATCGCATAGTAAATTTTAGTTAAAATGGTCTCACTCAATTTTTGATTTAGGGATTCATACGCGGCGTACTAGGTTTGCAATTTTCGATAGAATCAACAGCCAGTTTGGCCAATTTTGTAATTATTTCACGGGCTTCCATTAATTTTTTGTGTCGTACAACGTGACAGACAGTCTGGGGTACCCTTGAAGAGGAATACCCTCAGAAACCTAGGTTCTGCTATGCTACTAGAAAGGTGAAGGGGTTAAGTTGAGGGAACCTACTTCCCTATAAGTATTCCATGAACTAAAATAACACAGGATTAAAAGTTATAGAAGTATAATTATAATTATACTTCCAATTAGTTCTATTAGTTACGTAATCACGCACATTAATATTTTTTAAGAGTTTGAATTGAAGTAGAGGAGGGGGAGAGGTGGCCTAGCGGTCGATCATTCTAGGATCCAGCTGCGCAGGAGAGGAGAGGTGGCCCGGCGGTCTACCGGACCATGCCAGAGTTCATCTGCACAGGAGAGAGAAGGTGGCCCAACGGTCTACCTGACCATGCCAGGGTCCAGCTACGTCGGAGAGTAGTTGGTTGTCACGTTACGCGGAATTGACTTTGATTATTTAGCTCTTAGCTTTTCAAATGCCGAGTGTAGTTTATCTTTATGCTAGCCAAACATGGGCTTTTATAGCTAAATCGATGGAACAAGTTTTACTTTTGAATATTTCAAAATTATAAAATATATTTTTACAAGCAGCTTATCTATACTAATATTATAAAGCTGAAGAGTTTTATTGTTTGTTTGTTTGTTTGAACGCGCTTATCTCAGGCAGTGCTGGTTCGAATTATTAAAGTAGTTTAAAGTATTTTTGTTTTGGATAGTCAATTTATCGAGGAAAGCTTTAGGCTATGTAACATTACGCTGCGACTAATAGGAGCGAAGCGTCAGTAAAAAATGTTGCAAAAAAGTGAAAAAATATTCATATTAGAAGGCTTCCGTTGCGTGCGCTGCGTAAACGGTTCAAGTCACCCAAAAAATATGTATGAAAGAATTATGTTCGCGACAATATATGTTTAATGCGGACGAAGTCACGGGCATCAGCTAGTAGAAACTACATAAAGAGGCAAGTTAAGTCTAAATTTTCAAAATTGACGCTTATCTATATTACCATAGAAACCACTTAATAAAAACCTCATATAGTAACTTTTCGCTGTAACATTATCAAAGGTCGATTATACAAGCCAGATAATTTTGAGTGTTGTTAACTACACTTCTCTCGTAAAACTATTCGCATATTCACAAAGTTGCATATTAAACTGTTGCCGGAATACACATTATATTCAGTTAAGAGCTGTTTAGATACAATTAGTGTTAGTTCGTGTTTGTTCCGGGTAATTAGACTTGTTAATGATGTTAATTCGAGATACCTTCATCTAAGACAATAGCTACATGTTAGTTGAAATACTATTGTAGAATCATAGGTACTGTAATGTGTTTGTTTACTGGGTACAAACAAAAGAAGGAAATAGTATAAATTTTGTGTGAGTAAGTTTCAAAACACAGAACAGGCATGCTCATTCACTTAAGCTATGCAAAGACATGGAATAGGTGTTGGCTCTCCATTGTTCATTTGCACACAAAAAAGTGTTGCTTTCATTACCTTCTGAGATTTCATACGTGATGGAATTGCGTAGTGATGTTAAATTAATTTTGTGTGAAGTTTGTATAAAACCAAAAAAAGTTTTTATACCTCTAACATAGGTAGTAGTTTTCCCTTTACGATCCACAAACAGTTAACAAAGTTACACGAATACGTCACGGCGATAATAGATGGCGCTGTGCACTATTAAATAGCGAAAGTATTTTATTTTTCCTAAGACGTACATTTATCTGCATAAGGTGTTATTTCACTGAATAGATGATAAATATAAATGACTAATTTAACTTTAATTCACGTTTGTTAAAGCCATGAACTATGATAATATTTTTTACTTCCTTAGATTAAAATTTTATAGAATAATGAAAACCTGTATTTCATTTCATAAATGAGATGAGAAATTCATTAAAATTTTGTTCAAAGAAATCACATGAAAATCGACGTAATTACTTTCCAAAAATTACAAATCCCTGCGCCTGACAAATGATTATACCCCAAATAAAGAACGAGGAATCGTAATTACGCCGTGATGGAAATGCCTCTGATTGCCGATTCCTCTACCAACCCCTCCGTACCTGTTGCTGTACTAATCAATCAATGGTAATCTTTTCCTAGGCTACCCCTATAAATATTTGCGTTTGCTTACTCAATGGCCGCCCGTGCAATCCATCAGATAGCAGAACAAACTGACAGTTTAATTTTATTCAGTGGTGTTTGTTTTGTATACAAACCCCGTTTGTTTTTGCGGTCGGGTAATAGTTTTTTTTTACTAATTCATCAGTACTGACCTAAGTACATCGTAGTTTGTAGGTAAATTTTTCAAGCTTTTGTGAAAATTAAAAACAACGAATGTACTAAACTATAATATGAAATATACTTTTTTTTCTATTGACTCGTACAGGATTCGAACCAGGGACCTCAGAACAACGGACGCCTTAAAAACAGTTGTATATGCCACTCAGCCACGGAGTTCTTCAAATCGATAGTTAAACAAGTAACGGGTCGAATCGTCCCTTGCTCGGAACGAAACACGGTAAAATTACAATGCCCACTCGATTCATCGTAGCGCTAAACTTTTTCGTTTCTACCGCATTACCGGTAAATATTTATAGCGGCCTCGCGCGGTTAGAGCTTAGGGCTGGCAGTTGAGAAAACTAAAGTTAGTTAATGCCATTGGAAAATGAAAACTGTTAAAAAAATCCCCACAACTTTTCCGCTTGAGTATTTGTAAAACCTTAGAAAATATAACGTGTCGAACGTACAGAATTTATATAAAGAGATTATTATTATTAATTATTTATTTAATTATTATTTATATAAATAGATTATTATTAGAATTATTATAAATAGATTTATAATAATTACTGGATAGCTGCACATTCCGATATAAAAATTACACCTGAAACTGACCTTGACTGAATGGTTGACTTTATGTCAATGTTAACTTCATAACCCGGCCAATGTATGTCGACATAGAATAGAATGGAAATTTATGTCATCTTGTATCTATGCGATTAATATAGATTGTACCAAAGAGCACCCTTAGGTCAAATGGGTGCATCATTAGTTAGGACAATTTATTAACGCTGATTGTGTATGTAATTTTTATCAGTCACAATGTGTCAACTTTATATTATTATGTCATAAATAAAATCTGGCAGTTCAATAAAACCTTGATTATCGTTGAGATGCAGTAATTAAACATAATTGTAAAGGGACTACCAAGGTAGGTACTTCTTATTAAAAGTCTTCCCATCAGAAAAATGTATCTTTATAATATATCATAATCCATTAATTAATACCAAACATTTTTTTGGTACAAATGAGTCAATATTGTTTTTCTTTCTGGTTTAATAAAATGGAACGAAATGGATGAAAAAAAACATAAAAAATACATTTGGTACAACGATTACCTAAGTTAAATGTTGCTTCACAAATGATTTGTCTTTAATTTAAGAAAACTTACAAGTAACATAACAATTTTGATACGAGGTGAAAAAGAGAAACCAGTTAAACCAATTACATAACGTAACATGACAATATGAATACCAAGAAAAATAGATTTTAATAGCACAAGTTAATATTTCTATGTTGAAAACCCTGAAATAGTTGAGATAGGTAGCGGCACGCATATGCTTGATCCGGGCTGGACCTGTGCCGCAGATTATCGAAGATCAGCCATACCATGCGTTGTGGAAATTTTAAATTGTACAATTTTGTATTATTTTGAAATAGCAACAAAATGGCTCTTGTTGCCATGTTGATACTAGTATTAAGTTTAGTACCGCTGCGTTTACAAGTGAATCAGGGTGTATTTAGTTTTTCTGGTTAAAACGGTCAAAATTCACAAAGAAGTAAATCAATCGATGCCTCCATTAAAAACCTTATTTAACACAAAAAACTAAAAGCCAATGACTCTATTTCGAGCTGGCGCAACGTAAAATACTTATTTGAAAAAAAAAACTAGAAAAGCTTTTTTCGACAACAAAAATATTGAGTTTTCTCTCTGAGCACTAACTCCAGAAGTGTAGTAATTTCACATTTTGTTGTGTTTCTCGTACTCGGAATCACTGATTGTTTGTTCTTCTGTGATTATGACGCTTGCAACAGTACTGAAATATAGGAAACACATAAAGCACAACGGAAATAGTAAAAACCTTGAATCAATTACCTTTTGGTGAAAAATTGTAATATTAAAAACACATAATGATATGAATATCTAATAAATAATTTCAATTTACTTTACGAAGAAAATTGTTACATTTGAAACATATGATGATTCCTGAAGTTATGAATACCTAATAAATAATTTCAGTTACTAATTTTAAATTTGCTAGCTGTACTCTATGAGTTATATCGCTGCGCGTTCCCGGGAGTTTCGGGAGTTACGTGTATGTAAATCGCGAACCCCGGACGCCCGCAAACGAGCCGCCCGCGGCCGACTTGCGTATGCGGTCGCAAATAAAATATACCGTATTTAGTTTATTAGGTTTAACCGGCCGAGGTACACACCTGTGGTTTGAGGCTAGGGGAATGCTTATGAGTAGCGAACAGCGACTATGGGGTTCTATTTTTAAATAATGATTACAAATCCCTAACTAGTTATTACTTTACTAGCTTTTCGCATGAAATACAGGTTATATCATGTAGGCAAAAACCTGTGCCCAGCAGTGGGTTAAAAAATAACTTATGTACTTTTTCAAGGTCTTGACGACCTCCGTGGCGGAGTGGCGTACACACTAGTTTTATCATTCACGGGTCTATGTAGAAAAAAAGTGTTTTTCTACATTTTCTCTGGTCTGGGTGTTTGTGGTACCTTCGTTGTTTCTGGTTTCCAAGATACGAGTTTAATTAGTTATTCAAATTAGGATCAGAACAATGTATGTGATGTTGTCCACATTTATTTATTTACTTATTTACTTATCTATCTTTGTACCAAACTTAATAAAATCAGTTTAATAATTTAAGCGTGACAGACAGACAGACAAACATGCAGACAGTGTATTTCGCTTGTATAATATTAGTAAAAATTAAATTATATGTTTAGTCTAAGAAATGAGCATTTTGAAGCTCACTATGTCGTATTATGTCGTGTGTCTAGCCACTTGCCAAGAAATGCATTATGTTATGGCAAAACAGCTTAGAGAAACAAATAAGGTAGGTAAGGCGTTTTTTGCCCAGCTGAGGCCGTCGTTCAAGTGAGTTGATGACGGTATTTGAGGTATCACTATAAATGCACTCAATTTCATATTTCGAAAGATGCCTTTATTAAAATTATATTAAAATAACAAGTCAGCATATCTGTATCAGGAGATCACACACTAGTTGCATGATATAATGTGTCTTATTTACTACAGAGTGAACACGTTCTAGCAGAATAAGATAGGCGCAGTGTGTTCTTTCTTAGGTACTTATTATTGGCCCAACTACAATCGCGATATAGCAGAAACCTTCTTTTATATAGTTGCCAGTTTCCAGAAAGTGAAAACGTTCCATTACTAAATAAAATGTTTTTCACGGTATATCAAACTTTTTAAATCTTCGGTTGTAAACAATAAGCCTGATTATCCTAGATCCCTATGACAAATTACGCTTTTATCTCCCTAGAAATTTATCAAGAGAAATGGAATTTGTCAAGTTTCCAACTTAAAATTATGTTACAAATTTTGATTAACAATACTTGTTCCGTTACATCTGCTCGTCTAACCATTAGCTGAGTAACGGTCGAAGTTACTTTAAATTGGTTTTTATCATACACTCTGGAAGACAAAAATTTCTTATACATGATCTTTTTAAATGGTTCTCATAAGAAGGTTTAAGTTCGCACGTAATGAAGAGATACATTGCTTGGTGAAGAAATGTGAGAATCTGTAGGAGAACTAAGAAAACCGTCATCGCTCGAAGAATTGCTGACCTAAAGTGGCAGTGGGCGGGTCACATAGTAAGATAAACCGATGGCCGTTGAGGTGAAAAAGTTCTGGAATCTATCGACTATCTCTAGCTTGGGCTCCCACTCGTTGGACTGACGATCTTGTGAAGGTCATGGGAATCCGTTGGATGCAGATTACGTGAAATCTTAGGTGATGATGATGAACTTTTGACACTTATTTTTATAATCAAAATATTGTATTTGGTACCTTTTTTGCTAACTACCTAATACTATACTGTTTATTAGTGTTAATTATAAACAAAAACAGATTAAGTAAGCAATTTATTGCTAAAACATCGACGAAATAACATATATGATAATGTTATGGTTAAGTAGTATTTGAAGGAAAATACCTTATGTTATTAAAATAAACTGGCCTCGCCTAGGTAGGCACAGGCAATCAAAATACAGAATGTTTTGTTTATCCCTTGAGAAACCCGAACGTAAACCTTTCCAGGTATTATAAACATAAAACAATACAATGCTACACCAATCTTGATTTCAGTATATGCTCCTTATTTTATTGCTGTTAATAAAATAGTATCTGGGCAATCAAACTTGCTCGTTTTTTGATTAGTAATAAGTAACATATATTTCTGATAAATCAATGCGGTTAAACATAGAGGGCATTTCATTTGTGTTAAAAATAAGTCCCACTAAACCTACCTACACCTTACTCGCAAATCCCAGGTATTGCCCCGAGCACATTTTTCGGCAGCGCTACCTATGGGTAGCTTATGAGGTGAATCCATAAACGCTAAAAAGTTTTTATTTAAATTATGATGGCTGTTTTTTTACCTTTAAAGGTTGAATACTAACATAATAAAAGTGTAACTCTAACAAACCATATGAAAATACATGGGTTTGTTACATTAACATAGAACAAACCCATGTTCTGAAGGTATAAGAAAGATAATCTAATATTGGTGGTTTTTAATAGATCAAAAAAAAACTAAAACATAATTAAGTATTAGAATGTCTATTAGTATTTTTGTATGCGCATCTTTTCAATATAAATAAAGGCTGCATTTTGTAATACCAATTAAATACCTATGTTACGAATCGGTCGTCTAACCGGATTTTATGTAAATACTTTTTACTTATATTGTCTATTTCTAGTTTTCTTCTTTTTATATTGCATGTTTTTGTTATGTCATTATTATTGTGAAGTCTTTGGCTGTTCTTCTGTTCTGCTCTTCGTCTGTGTGCTTTTGTAAGTTCTTAGTTTTCCCTATATAATATGACTTATTACTTTACTTTAAGCGCTGTTCTGTTTTATCCCTATTCCCCGTAGTTTTTAATAACCTAAATTCCAAGAGTACGATGTTGCTTGCCAAAACTAGTTGAAAATGTATAACAATATCTTTATTATATACATATTATTATATGAACTCTGTAAAAAACACTTACCGATTGGAGGATGTCCTTTTGTTTTCGAATTCATTAAAAGCTAATAGCTGACTGACCATCAAAATTATAAAAGTAACTAAGTATATGGTTTATTCTATTACGAGTAGAGTTTATAATAATTATCAGAAGATATTTAATAGTTGAATTCAGCGCATCGTGTCCGACTGTACCTACTTCTAAAGCAACTGACTCAATTTGATCACTATAACTGCATTCCGACTGTCGCCCGACCGCGGCCCGTTTGCCATCCAAGTCACGGAGTAGAGTGAGTCCTCTGAGATAGCGATAAATTATAGTTTTTTCTATGAGTTATTTATAATTACTGTAAAATGTTGTTATGTTCTATGTACCTGCTGTGCCACCAGCCAGTTCCGCTCTAATTCGTTCAGGTCCGGCTTCTGACCTCGTGACTCTTTAAAAGAGCTATTTAAAGACATTAACATACTTACAGTTTCATCTCAATACATTATCTAAAACATTATGTACGTCCGTAAGAACCTAGAGTTATCCGTCAAAAATACTGACGTACACAATTTACCCGATATATAGAGATAATACCCGAAATAAAGATGAAACTTGCCGTTCCAGGA
This sequence comes from Anania crocealis, assembly GCA_949315895.1. Classification (NCBI taxonomy): domain Eukaryota; kingdom Metazoa; phylum Arthropoda; class Insecta; order Lepidoptera; family Crambidae; genus Anania; species Anania crocealis. The sequence continues at coordinate 10,970,030 of OX438856.1, forward strand.
TTCAGACTGCGAAAAGTGGATAATTCGTCCATGGGAAATTGTATTCGTATTTTTAATAAATTACCACTGTCAATTGCTGAACTCCCAGTGCATAAACTCAAATCATATAATATATGATTTGATATATAAAAGTTATTTTAATGAAAAAGGGTTATTATACTATTAATGATTATATAAATGATAGTCCGAACGTGGGGCTTTAAATTGTCACAGCTCGCACTGGCATATATCTTACATAAACATATTTATTTTAAAAAGAGGTTGACAATAGTGACCGAGTTTCTTGCGCTGCTTCTTCTCGGCACTAGCCCACATTTGTCCAAAACAGTGGTAGGTTTAAATATCGGGACGTATAAAAGCGCCTCCAGGGGCCTTATTTGCAGAAATAAAACTGATTTTACTGATTTTACTGATTGAAATAAAAGCCACTTACTTAATCGCCGTTAAACCTGCACGTTATTTTAATGACGATCTCAAAATAGTTATTAAGCGATATTGCAGCGATACGCTCATGAACGCTCAACCAGGGCCTCAATTCTGCTAATTCACAACAACTTGCTATGTCGTGGACATACCAATAATGTGCCAACGCCATTGGTCTAAAAATGGTATTCTACAAATTGGATCGATAGCCTATCGCTGGCATATCGTCAGCAGCGCCTTAGCTTGGCTTCAATAGTAAGGAACTTGCCTTTATCAAAGATGCATTCACATCTTCGCTCAACGGGAACAAAAGGACTTAAATCTGTAAGATTTTGCACAGCATTTTTATTGAGGCGAAATGTTTTAACGAATTCGGTGTCGGAAAGAACAACCATAGGGTCGATATTCCGCCTCAGTATAGCTCGCGCTTGAAGGCGTCGTAGCCTGCCTTCCCGTCGGCGTGTCGTATTAGCTTGTCTTCCGAATGGCGATCCTCCCTGCTGGCCAACTCCAAATACTGCCATCTCAAAATGTGATGCGACATCTTTGATCACACTTTACACGTAAAAAAAAAGTAACAACCCATTTCGCTCACAGTTGAGCACGTATCTCTCTCCTTTTTTTTATGGAGAGGGGTTAAGGCCTTAGTTTCACCACGCTGGCCTAGTGCGGGTTGGTGGACGGCAAGGGCGACGCTGTCGCAACATCACACCGCCGTTAGACGTTTCTCAAGCCGCCCGACGGCCTCCAACAGGGCTTCACGACTGTTATCTCGTGACAACAGCCGAGACCGACGGCTTAACGTGCCCTCCGAAGCACGGAAGCGCTCATGGTAGTCATGGCGTGATGCCACAAACGGTCACCCATCCAACTAGTGAGCGACTCCAGCGTTGCTTAACATTAGTGACAGATTAAACCCTAAGAAGCATTGAGATATGACTCGATAGCGTCTGGGTAGCGGCTATTCAACTTTCATTAAAAAGTCAGAATACCAAAACTATCATTCTATGCTATTGCCATGCCAGCGTGCAATTGAACTACTTTACATTTAGCAGCATTGAGGCCCAGTTAAACTGAGGCCTTAGACAAGTTGCTTTCTAAAATCGTATATTTAAACGAATAGAATTGTATGAAAATTACATTAACTTACGAGCTTTTGTTATCCGCATAATACATAAGGATTAGGGTTTCCAGTCAGGTTAATTAAAAAAAGAATCATAAAGAGTCTAGCAATTGTTGTCGTCCTTTGGAAGTTACGTTAAACAGTTTTGGTGCAATACATACATACATACATACACTCACGCCTTTTTCCCGGAGGGGTAGGCAGAGACCACATCTTTCCACTTGCTACGATCCTTACAGACTGCTTTCGCTTCATCCACATTCATTAATCTTTTCATACACGCTCGCCGGTTTCGGGTACTCTTGACCTGACCTTTCTTTAGAACTTCCCCGATTTGATCAAGATACTCTTGACCTGACCTTTCTTTAGAACTTCCCCGATTTGATCAAGATAAGTTCGTCGAGGCCTTCCCCTTCCAACATTTCCATTCATACTCGCCATATATATCTTTTTAGTCAACCTGCTTTCATTCATCCTCTCAACATGTCCAAACCATTTAAGCATTCCTTTTTCAATACTGGTCACTACATCCTCTTTTACACCACATCGATTCCATATCACACTATTTTTAATACTGTCACTCAGATTGACTCCAATCATACTTCTTAACGCTCTTATTTCTACTGCATTTACTCTGCTTTCATGTTTTCTCTGCCACACCCAACTTTCACTCCCATACATCAGTGTTGGAACCAACACCTCTCCATGCACAGCCAGGCGGGCCTTTTCGGACACTGACTGACTGCTCATAAAAGCGTGCAACGCTCCATTCACCATGTTGCCGGCATTTACTCTCCTTTCAAGATCACTATTACACCTTCCATCCGCTGTAAACATTGATCCCAAATAAACAAACTCCTTCACTTGCTCCACTTTTTCATCTCCTATCAAAATGTTACACTCTGTCATGCTATCCTCTATATTGCTATATTGGTGCAATATTTTGCATTAAATCCTCCAAAATTCTTCTTTATTCTGAATCCGAATGACTTCAGATTATCCTTGAAGAAAAATAAGAAAATAACTATTAACGGCTGGTCCCAATAATCTATCTATCTTCAGTTTTGGCATATCGGAGAGAGAAAACATCTTCTGTCTCTGATTTTGCCATCCAGAGAAACAAAGACAAAAGTTGTTTTCTATCTCCGATATGCCAAAACTGAAGATAGATAGGTGATTGGGACCGGCCGTTAGTTTATCCGATATCAAAGGTTTATCCGATATCAAAGTGTTTAATTTTATTTAAAGTCGTTTTAGTAAGTATATCCAGATGCGCGTGTTTGTCGGTGCCTATTAAATTATTTAACGTACATTTTTTGCAGCTCAAAATAACAACGCTTCTGTGGTTCAAAGTCAATAATTTGTTTTTTTTTAGTGTTTATTAAGGAATAAAATTACGTAAACTCTCTCAGATCATTGCACACAGTAGTTCCAAAATATTGTTGCCCATTTTAATCCGCTCTATTTAACGCTGTACCTTTATTCGACTGTGGACCGAGTTCGCTAAGAGGTGTTTGTATTGAAATTGATTTATGGAAATTCAGCGGCGAAGACGCGTCTACACAGCGTCGACCCACAGATCGTTAAAACAAATCAAATCTGGACTTTTTCTTTTCTTTCGCTATCATAAATTGCGGCACCGTAATCTTTGCCGACAATGTTTCTTAAATACCTATTTTCCATTCAATGACAATTGTCGTTTCGAACAGATAAAATTAATTAGAGATTTAAATTTAATGCGTTTGCACGATTATTTAAGATGTGAACCGATTATAATGTTTTTGAATTTTTTACAAAAGGAAGTAACCATTTTTTTTTACCATTTTATTTCTATACTTGATTATAAGTTGGTGGCTTAAAGTTTAAATTGGTTAAATTTAAAAAAAAGGATATTTATCGAATCTTTATCTGTTTTCTTGTCAGCCTAGTAAAAAGTGGTACTATAATATTTAAAATAGCGTCAAATTGAGAACCTCATAATTTTATTTGTCGGTTGAAAAAATGTAACTTTTACAAAAGTAAAAAATTAAATCATCGTTTTATCTATAATCCCTCAACTCCCAGGAGGCACTCGGGTGCCACGATAACAATTGATTTCAATTGTGTCTGGAATAACTTACGATCGAGGGAATAATTGTGTATATCTGCTTCGTTTTATTTCGACTGTTCCGGGTAATCGACTTTTAAGAAAAGGTGATACGAAATACAATAAGATTAATTTGCAATGTTTTTCTATTGATTGTTTTTTTCTTTGCACGTTCTGAAATTATGTGCCCCATTACTTTTTTTTGTTATTAATGAAGTATTCTTTTCCGATTCTGAAAAAACCCAGCCATTTTTATAAATAGAAACAGTGCTTTAAATTGTCAGAACTTGTCTGATTTTCTAGATTAATATTATTAGTTCTGGTCTTTGAAAACAAGCCATAATTTTACATAGCACCAACTCTTCATATCTTATGGTTGTCGGTGAGACTTCTCGAACTAGACGGGCAGCAGCGTCATCTTTCCGAACTGTGATCACCAACCCAGCTTCCATACGTGGTGCAGAGATATGTGTTAAGTTGTGGACTGACGTAGCCTACATCAGTCCTCAGGAGAACACTATAATGACTATTGGCCTCTGAAAGAAAACTCTGAAATGAATTTAAAATACTCTATAGACAATGTAATATCCAAAATCAGAGCGAAAACCAGAATCATTCGTTTGCATTCTGAACGTGTCGTTTTAAAGAAGTTTCTTCGAAGAAAATTTATCAACTCCTGCTGATGGAATACTGATGTTATATATATTTTTAAAAGCAAACATCACTTTGATCTCTTGATTTGGTATTCGCACCGTGACTCGTTCTAATCAGAAATTTAGACGATCAAGACTCGCTTGCAAAAATTGAATTATGAAGTGCGTCTATCTACAGTGTAAATATTTGAATAAAACATCGCTCGTTTTTGATTTTTGAAATAAATTATTTCTGACCATGGAAAAGTATAACACTTTAATTAATTTAAATCATAATCATGTATATAAACAACCCAACCTTTTCCAATATGAAAATGTTGAGGTTACGGAAAATAAATTACTCTATAGATGTTTTTATATAAATGACGAATGGGTGACAGCCAGACCGCAAAAATTTTTGTACTTAGCAATATAACAATTTTAGCGCTATTCAATACTAGTATTGAATACAAATATATTTTGTTATATAATATACGTGATACGTTTCTGAAACGTGATAAACACAGCCACTAGAAGCATATCGAGCATCTAGCTAATGCATACAAGACTAGTTTTTACAACACTAAGAAGTAAAGCTCTACATAGTGGGTTTATCCCAAGGCTGGGTCAGAATTCGATTGTTAAATTAGAAACGCTAAAATTTGTACGTATGGATATACAGATATTTGTTATCCTTTCACACAAAAAGGTTCTAATCTAAATGTTTGAAAGATATTACACAAAAGCTAATGATTAATCTACTTGGATTGTTGCATGCTTTCATTAAAAATTGCCAACAAAAGGAAACCAAACTTTTTACTAGTCTTCTTAAATATTTAACCGGCAATGGCACATAAAACAAACACTCTTGCATGAATTTTATATCATACCTTTAATATTTATGAATAAATATTAACGTTTTCCAAATATTTACTGTGTTTCGACTTAATACTTTGGAGTATGGGAAGTTTAAGTTAAGAAATAAATAAACAAGTAAATTTTCATATTAGTTAAGACCAATAACAATATCAAAGAAATGATTTTCCTGGAAAATATTATTGATATTATTGATGAGAAATTTATTCAGACAATATGAGCAATATTCTACCGAGACATTTTCATACCTAATAACGAACAGTACGAGGAAACCAACCTTACACGTATTTGTTGTAATGAAAATTTAATGAGTTACCATCTATTTGTCTTCAGTTTCATCATAGAAGATGTGGTGTTCAGATATAGGTACCCTTGTGTAGCTCAGAAAAAACAAACATGTCTTTAGCTGGATTAAATATAGAGAGTTCGTTACGGACTATGATTTTACTCTGGACTATGATTTCATTCTTATACCTAAAAAACAGCATTTGTGATTACAGGTAGACTTGCGGCCTATATTAATAACTTATCCATATTTACTAGAGATTAACTGGCAATACATATATTTTTTCATGATGGTATCAATCTAGGATATGGTTCAAAGTAACATTATTTTAGTAAGTATTTAATCACTCAAGGAATACAAGCACTTTGTTCAAGTAAAACATAACATAACATAACATAAAAACATTCATTAATTTTAGATAATAATGGAATAACTTGATTTATGGACTAGACATGTCGTGATTTATAACCTATTTAGGCATCTTCGGTTTATACCACAGAATAGGGAAAAAAAGGTTAGAAAAGCAATGTAGGCGGGGCAGGCGCTACAGAGGTTATAAGCAAATGCTCATACTTCTGCCCAAACATGAATGTAAGTGAGCGCTGTGATTGGTTTCTTTTGACGTCAAAAGAATTCGCTTGATTGACGTTCTTTGAACTCGTTTATGTGTAGTGAGGCCCAAGCGGTGACATTGGTTCTCATACAAATGGCGCATGACAGCCACCATGACCTTTTTCCATGTTCCTTAGTTTATACCACATGTTTATACACTCAATCAAAATGTAAAGTACTGAACAATCAACGCTCTTAATTGTTTCAAAATCAAACATCAGTATACAACTAGTGGAAACATTCTGATCTATCTAGACTGTAATACCTTTACGTAGCGCTCAAATAGAGTCTCGTTCGCGACAGTTCAAAGCGTCTCGTTGCTAGGCAACGGATAGCTATTCACAGATGGCGGTATTTACACGAACCATTTGTGTCACGATTCACGACTCCGTCGCTGAATTGAGATAAAGTCGATAATGAAACGGACACCGGATGCTTTCATTCGTGCTGTGGTTCTAATAAATTCTCAGATCCAATATCAATTTATATTTATAGTATAAAGGAATGTAATTTGAACTATTCATATAAAATTTGAAAGTTCTTTACTACTATAAATATTAGGTAAGTATATGTATAGTTTACGCGAGTTTAAAATTTCAGAATATGAACTGATCTGTGCAGGCTTACTTTTAACAAACAACTCTATTTTAATCCAATTCTAATATAGCATTTGTTTAGTACGTAATTTCACGCAAATATGAAAACGAATGAACATGGTTTGGCTCTAGTGTAGCGTTCTAAAGTGTCAAATACGAAACATTTTGTTTTCAATCAAAATCCCGAATGAAATCGAGACCACTGGACAGTAAACTGCTGATTTGTCGGTTTGGGAAAATTTTGAGAACTAAACTTTTACCATAAACAGCTGCTCGCTTACATCCACGCTGAGCGATCAACAAAAACTTGATTACTTACCTGGCTATCCACCGGTGCATGCGTACCATTGAAAGGGGGATGTGTCAGTTAGAGAGAACGCGCCAACGCAAAATCGCAAGACTCTGTGACCCTTGATTCCTCGAGTTCTACACGCAGACGCACATATGCGTAGCACATTCACATAACACTAGACAAACTCGATTTTTTATCTAACGGTTGATAAGTTTTCAACTAGTGTGATATGCTTTCAGCTAACGTTTTAAGTTCTTGTAGAGTTTAATATACTTCCAATTAAAATTATCGTACCATGTGAAAGCCTCTGAAGCGTGTCAACTGCGTAACATGGCCAGTTTAATTAAGCCCGTGGGTTAACACCTAGACGGTAATACAATCATTCCTCTAGCATACCGTCAGCTGGGAAAACCGAGCAACAAAAGCCACCCTAACACCTAAAGTTTAAAGTTCATTTAAGGTTGTACTCCTAAGTGTAAAGATGAACGCATACGGTAGTCAGGGGGACCCGGAAGGTCTCGCTTTAATTGTCACGTTTGATACCATTACTGTTTTGGTTTAACAGGTTTTGTTTATTATCAGGATTTGCGTCAATTTGTGGTATTAAAAATTTTATTTGAGCGTTTTAATACGGAAGACTTTTAATAGACAATAACTGTTCATTGAGTCGTTTCTCTGAAATCAGTTGCTACACTTTTAAAATCTTTAATTCACTTTAATATAAAACTATTCATCCAAGAAATTTTAACCGAAGAAATGTATAAAATTTGCCTTCAAATTTGAATCCGTGCATGACGTCTTGTTTGGCATCGACTCAAATGTTGTGGTTTATCTCATACATTTTGTGGTTTTAATTTTTAACAGCAAGAAATCCTCCCTTAACGACTTATTTGTAAATAATGTTTATATTGCATGAAATCAGTATAGTCAGATTTCTAAAAATAGGTCCCGGGAGACGCTTTTTTTCTTTGCAAATTTAAATCGGATTACGTAATCGTTAATAATAAAAAAACGGGTTAACAAAATTGCATGTGATAATGATAACGCCCCATTGGTCTAGTGGCTTAAGTGTCGGGCCAAGACCTTGGGGTTCTGGGTTTGGTCCCCGGGTTGGGCAACTAGAGTTTTGAATTTTCGAACATATGACGACTTTGTGATCACCAAACCGCATTAGGCAAGTGTGGTGTTTGTCTAAACCAATCATTGCTGTGGTAACATGAATTCAATGATGGAGGCCTTTACCTTGCAGTAGGATAATTATTAAATAGGTTACTTTACCTTTTTTACCTACAAAAATTATGTAACAGCCAACCTTGAAAAGGGTTTATAATAAACCTGCACGGATCGCAAGCATTCACTTTTTCCGTTGGTTTATGAAACATTTTACTCGTTTTCTGCCTTCACTGACACAGGTAGCCTCTGTTGGGCGTTGATCAAACATAGGGTTTTCAAAAATAACATCGCAACGATCGGCAAACTCATCGATTATTCATTGGAACATCTAACCAATCTCATGCAGATGATGATGTTATTGTGTATACTTTCACACAGTTTAAGGATTCATATATTAAGATTTTCATATCTAAGTGAAATACGTGTACAATGTCGATGACCATGTGCAGTATTCCTTTTGCATTTGTAGTTGGAAATAAAAACCTAAAAGAATAAAAAAATCAACTACAACTTATATTAAACTTGAATATTGTGTTATAACTTTTCTAATGTAAATTTTTCATAAAATGGCATAAAGGTATTAAAGTTAAAAAGTTGCAAAACATGCATGACTTATTTAACAAAAGCCATAGTACGTAAACTACTTTGTTGTAAAAAAATATTCTTCTAGGATTATCATCGGTGTCCAAACTGACTCAATTGTTGTGTTTAAATAGGAAGGAAGATACCAAAATCAAAATCAAATGACTCTTATTCAATTTAATATTGTCAAAATAACTCGATATAAACTTTCGATATGAAAATTCAAATTGTAACAATACAAAACTTTAAAAGGCAGCAGAGATACAAATTCATACTTTTCCTTTGGACGGTTAATTAAATAAGTCTATTTTAGGTGCAGCTGTTACAGTCTTGAAAGTTCATTGACATTGAATTTCTTTTGGTGTATTACATTAAAAACTTTGTTCTATAAAGTATTATTATATTCTTCTCACTCTTGTAATACGAAAGTCGTGAGTTCATTAGATAATAATAATATAAGCACTATTCAACAATCATCACAGATTCGACAATCATACTACTATGTCTAAGTATCAATTTTCCATTCCCCTTAAAATCTCTTGCAACCAAACTTGTTACAAGTTGGCATAATACTAAATTGTTTAGCGACTGTACCTCTTGGGATAGATTGTTTAGATTTTAAGATAATTTGCCATAAAAGAGTCATGTGTCTCGTAAGAGGCGACTAAATGCACTGGCAGAATAAGAAGGAACAACAGTGTTCTCTCCACTTGTCATACTGAGATTATCAAACCGACTGCCAAGTGAGACGATCAGGGCTTTTAGAGATTCCTGTGCCCAACTTAAGACTCATAATGGCTGGTGATGTTGATGATGAAGCATCAAATAATAAAAAAATAATCTAGAAACAAAATAAACTATAGAAAAACGTCTTGAATGAACGCCCACTTGAACGCATGAGAGCTCTTTCAACTTTCTAATAGTTTCCTCAATTGAAATTTAGTTAGTTGTAATAACACTATTACAATAGCTACAAGTACAATGACAAACTAAGGTACAGCGGATATTATTCTATGAGTCATTATACGTGAATTTACACTAAGGGGTACGTATTGTACAACGGTTAATATTATCAATTTGCAATTTACACTGAAAGCTGAAAATAGCTCCGCTGCCGTTAATTAATTAACCGATCGGAATATGGTAACATCGATACCGTTACAGAGCCGAATACGCATCTGATGGCTGTGCATACGGATCTATTTGTCTCTTTCACGTGCCTTCAACTTTGGCATGAGTGAAAGAGACAGAAAGAGTCGTAAAAATGAAATTATTGCGAAATAAGCCCACAGGTTACATAATGACACGTGGTCTTAGTAAGTTTTGTAGGGCTGGCGGCGCATTCTAAATTGTAACTCACAAAAGATTACAAGGGTAAAACAAATGATGACTTTAGTGATCAGGGGACGCTGGTTGCCAAACGGTTAGCTCAGATAGACCGGACTCGATTCTGGGCTAAAAAAGGAATTGTTTCTTATTTCTGATTTCCAGAAAAACAAGCGCTTATACTTACATTGGGGGGATCTGGGCGTTTGCTTGGTGCAGTGCTTTATTTGCAACTTATTTTCAAGTCACTTCAATGCGTTTAATAGATTTTCTACATTTTTTATTTTTTTATTTTATTTTTATTTTTTATTTAACAAAATCCACAGGTTTCAAAAATACATTTGTTTTACATTTTAGCAATACTGACAGCCAATAACGAATTTACTTTATTATTAACAATCTTAAAGTTAAGAAGCGCGCTACGGTTGTACTGTTTTTTTTTTTTTATTTAGATTTACTTACTTATATTGTGTAAAATATAATCTTATCAATTTCACTTACCTACTTTATTTAAATATGATATAAATACACTAAATTTAGCACTGATTTACGCAACGATCGGCTTTTAATATTTTTACTGACCGTTATTAGATTTACAATCGAATCGGTTCAATATCAACCAAAATTTTATCTTTATACCTTGATATATACTTACGAGTACATACCAAATTCCATGAACAGACGACAGGCACATCTGGCTAAACACTGGAGCATCTAATGTAGTTGACTTAAGTGTGATTCTGCAACAAAAATGTGTAGTCTAATGGCTAGGTCACTGGACTTCACAGAATCATTAAAAAATACCCAATCATATCTTCTTTGTCTGTCATACTATACTTTTTGGTAGCCCTAGAAATGGGTCTATATAAAAAAATATAAGTACCTAATATTATCTCGCATGCCGATGCACTTTGATATTTAATTTTTTTATTAATATCACAGATGACATGAGCTAAATATTTTCACAGGTGGTAAAAATAACAGCGTAAGGTTTAATGGATAATTATTTCACGTTTTAATGATATTGTAGGTTGTAGGAACAAGCCGACCATGGACTTCCTGAGTGGACTGTATGCGGACGAAAACACTTGTTGATTTCTTCAGAGTTTATTTTCTTTTTCTTGAAGGTGACCGTGAGAGCAGGGACAATTTTCGCCTGATCACGTCCTATTCTTATTTACATTTCTTAAATTAGCCTAGTGACTATACAAAATTCGTGATTTTCCTTAGATAGACAAAGATAGAACACACATAGTCTCTTTTACTCTTTGGACACTTTCTCGATCCACCCACATAATAACTTCGGAGAAAAGAGAGGTCCGATATGTGTATTGCTATCTCTGTCTTACATATTCTAAACCTACCTACAGGCTTCTTAACATTTTTTCCACTTACAATCCTACCTACATGGGTTTTTTTTCTACCGACCTTCAGAATCTGTTAGGGGGACAGGGACAGCCTATAGGATACCTCCGCCGCGCGTGAGCGGGACGGCCTACAGTTATTTTCCTTCACCCCAGTACCTTTAAACAACCATACCAGATCCTACCTAATACTTTAGATATTGTAAGTGGAAATAAGAAACCGGTTTGCTATTTTATTGAAATAAAACAAGCCCTGCGCTAATACATTTCCTTATAAACTAAGGCCCTAACAGAAATTACGTTTATTGTGATAAAATATAAAATCTTTACATACATACATATTCAAAGCTAAAATAATACAGTAATAAGGTTAATTACATAAACTAAATATTAAATTAAACGAGATTGACGTGTGTCCGTAACAGTCTCCCCCCGGTGCAGCGCTGCGCAGTGCGGAACCTCTTCATTCTTCTACCGGCAGGACAGCCAATCTCGACGTCGGTCGACGAAACACGCCACCCTTGGTCCTTACTTCAACATTTCTTACTCCTCCGTCTGGTCCGGGATGAACACGTGTGACGACCCCTCGGGGCCACACGTTGCGTGGAAGCGTGTGGTCCACCACGATGACTAGATCGCCTGGTTTGATAGCGACCTCGTTGACGTCACGAGCCCCTCTTCTTGGTATGAGCTCGGGTAGGTACTCCTTCAGCCATCTGCGCCAGTACTCGTCGGCTAGACCTTGCGCGGCCCGCCATGTCTTCCTCGACGATTGCTCACACGGCCCGGTGATGGGTAAGCCGTGCGAACCACCCAGCAGGAAGTGATTAGGGGTTAGCGCCTCGGGATCGTTAGCGCTAACCGGTACATGTGTGAGTGGTCGAGCGTTCATGGTGTGCTCGACTTCCATCAACAGCGTCAGTAGAACTTCTTCTTTCGGCGCCTTCTCGTTAAGCGTGACACGTAGAGCGTTCTTGACAGAGCGTATCATCCGCTCCCACGCCCCGCCCTGATGTGGTGCTCCCGGTGATATGTAGCGCCAGTCTATGCGCTGGGTGAGCGCGAAGTCGCGCAGAGCCGGTTCCCACTCCGCCATTGCCATACGTAGCTCGCTGTCTGCGCCCCTGAAGTTCGTCGCGTTGTCTGAGTACATAACTTGTGGCCACCCTCGCCGTGCTCCCATGCGCCGTAGAGCCATTATAGCCGAGTCGGTGGACAGGCTAGCTACTAATTCTATGTGCACGGCCCTTGTGGTGAGGCAAGTGAAGAGCGCTCCCCACCTCTTTTCATGTCGGCGGCCTATAGTCACTGTCATTGGCCCGAAAAAGTCTAGGCCACAGTTTGAAAATGGTCTAGTGAAAGCTTCTAGTCGAGCTCGTGGTAGATCTCCGAAGACTGGTCTCCTTGGCTTCGTCTTCCTCATGCGACAGAAAGCGCACTTGTAGGCTACAGCGCGTACAGTCGGTCGTAGTCGTAGTATCCAATATCTTTGTCGTAGGTCGTTGACGACCCGTTCGTTGTGCGAGTGGTGGGCGCGACGGTGTTCCCTATTGCACAACAACCGCGCATACGGGTGGCTGCCGTCCAATATTACGGGCGTAGTATCGGGGGCAGACACACCCGCTGCCCTCGTACGTCCTCTAGCCCGCAACACACCATCCCCGTCGATGAATGGATCTAACATCTTAATACGACTGCTCGCCTTTATGTTGTAGCCTTTTCTTAGGCGTTCTAAATCTTCGCGGAATGAATCTTCCTGTGCTTGTTTCACTAGCCACGTCTCTGCCTTTTCTATATGTCGTATAGTCAATTCTCTAGTACGTTTACGACATTTCTCTATGAAAAGTAATACATATGCCATTGCTCTCACTAGACGTTCATAATTCGAGAAACGTCTCGCATCTGGCACGCTCCATAAGTCATTTGTAGTTACGTTACATATGACTTCGTTGTTTTCTTCATTATCGCCGTCTGCTGTCACATTCGGTGATGGCCATAGCTCTTCGTTTGAGTATAGAAACGACGGTCCGGTGAACCATCGGTCTTCTCGAGACTTTATATCGTAGTCGATTCTCGTTGCGTCGTCGGCTACATTTTCTTGCGTCGGCACCCATCTCCATTGGCTAGGATCGGTCAACTCCGTAATTTCACTCAGTCGGTGCGATACGTACGGGGTGTAACGCACTCTCTCGTTCTCTATCCAATGTAGAACCGTTCTAGAGTCCGTCCAGTATGTAACTCTATCGGGTTGCCATCTGTGCTCTCTCGTTATAATTGACGCAAGTCGTGCGCCGATCAGACACGCCTGTAGTTCCAGCCGTGGTATCGTCTGAGCCTTTATCGGCGCTACCTTCGCTTTAGCGGCGGCTAACATCACTCGTTTCGACCCATCTTCGTATTCCACGACCCAGTATGCGGCCGTAGCGTAAGCAGACTCGCTGGCGTCGCAGAATACGTGCAGCTGCTTTCTAGTCACTCCCCCCGTCTGAGAGTATAGACGGGGTAGACGCAAACTGCTTAGAGCGTCCACACCACTCAACCATATCTGGAATTCATTGGCTATTTCCTCGGGTAGCGCTTCGTCCCAGCTTGTGTCTAGGCGCCACACCTTCTGTATTAGTATCTTCGCTCGGATGGTGTAATAACTCAGTAGTCCAAGTGGATCGAATATTGACATGACTGCGCTCAGTGCTTCTCGCTTCGTAGGCGTTCGTTTCAATGTCTTCACTTCTTGCGGCACTTTGACTAGCACCGTGTTAAAACTTAGTTCGTCGTTGTTAGCGTCCCACATAAGTCCCAGCGTTCGTCCATATTGAGTCATAGCGGCACCGAGCTGTTTCAGTGTCGTGGCACGGCTATCAATTGGCAGCTCACGCAACACGTCCGGCCCGTTTGTATTAAAGGCTGTAAGCGTGAATCCCGCCTGCGCGTGTACATGACGAACTTCTTCGATGACGTCACTTGCTTCTTGTTGTGTATCGAAACAGTCGACCCAGTCGTCCATGTAATGGTTCTTCGTTATCGCTTCGTGTGCTCTTGGGTACGTACTGGCGTGTTTCTGAGCGTTGTAATCACGTACGCTATGTGCTAAAAACGGTGAACTCTTCGCTCCGAAGATCATTGAAGTCATTTTATAACGCTTTGGTGGTGACGTTCTGTCGTCGCCTCTCCATAAAAACATTTGCGCCGGCTGATCTCTTTCTAAGATTTTTATCTGTAGAAACATCTCACTGATATCCGCGGTCACTGCTATGGCTCTTTCTCGGAATCTAAAAAGCATTCCCGCCAAATCTCTCAGTAAATCGGGACCTTCTAGTAGTGCGTCGTTCAGGCACACTCCATTGCTTCTAGCGGCAGCGTCGAACACTAATCTCAGTTTACCGGGTTTGTTCACATTGGTTACTGCGAAGTGTGGTAGATACCAAAGCCGTGGGCTATCTATCTCGTTGTCTTGGCTCTCTTTGGCGTAACCTTTTTCAAACATATTATTCATCTGTTTCGTGTATGCTTCTTTGAACTCTTTCGATTTGTCCATCTTTTTCTCGATTGCCATGAGTCTGCGCCGTGCTAGATCGTAGCTCGGTGGCATAACATTCACATTTTCCTTCCATGGTAATCCGACTTCATACTGTCGTTTGACATATCTTACTGAAGTTTCAAAGGCTTCTTTGGCACGAATCTCATCTGGATTTTCACGTTCTTTCTTTAAGATACCCAATGAATCTATTTCAAAGTGTTCTTTCACTATATTGTGTAACTCGTCATCCATGGCACGCGTCGTGCACTGAGTTAAACTTTGCTTGCCGTTGACATATAGCACAGTATTTTTCTCCTTTATCACATGAGACGGCGCTATTCCATGAATCACCCACCCCAGAGTGGTAAGTGATGCTACTGGTTCATGACGTTTGCCTATTAGCAGCCTTCTGCTGACTATCAGGTGCCAATTATCCGCGCCGATCAGGATACGCGGCTTGGCGCTTACATAACATACGTCTTCATTGTTTAGTACACGCATGTGTTTATATCTCAAACAACTTTCATTTATCGTTTGTCTATGAAGTTGAAGATTCTCCATTGTTCTCGCTCTCACCGCGTGCTTCTTATTGCCTTTAGCGATGATTTGAATCTCCACTTCCGTACTTTTATGTGGCACGCTCTGTGCATTCACACTGCAAATGTGTAAGTCTCGAACTGGCCCTTCTGCGCCGACGTAATCTGCTAACTCTTTATCGATCAGTGTAATTGTTGACCCCTCGTCAAGTAAAGCGTACGTACGTACTCTACCCATAGGTCCTTCTACAGTGATCGGACATACTTTTAACAATACCTTGGACGCGTCTATCGAATGATTGACAGATGCGACCACCTCTTGGTTTTGTTCTGGACTCTTGCTGTCCCTTTCTAATGTATGTTGTGGACTCTTGCTGTCCCTCTCTGACATATGTAGCATTCTGTGATGACGTCGACCACAACCATTCTCATTACATACTTGCGCTTTGCATTTGAGACGCCGATGTCTATCTGATAAACATAGAAAACATAATCTTTCTTCCTTTAACCAGTTCCATCTTTGGTTAACTGTCATAGCTATAAACTTTTTACACAGTGACATCTCATGGTCTCCACCGCAACACAAACAGGGTTTCTTTTGTGCCGTCCTCCTTTCTTCGGCTGTGACGTACACTCCCGTATTTTTCTTTCTTATGTTTGTGTTCGGTTTGACTGACACGACTTCTCTTTTTGTAGCGGAATAATTCGACTGCGGCGTATATGCGTAGCGTAGCGCTTTGTTAGCCTCTTCCATTAGGAAATGTGACAAAGTGATTATCTCTGGCTCCGAATAGCTTGAGTATTGTACTGCATAGTCGCACCATCGAGATTTCAAATGCGGGCTAAGTTTATCAATTATCTCCCGTGTTAGCATTGGATTTCTCAGGTATCCTCTGTTGTCTATGGAGTCCAGCGTGCAAACAATATTCTGTACTTTGATTGCAAATGTATTCAAGTCACTGGCAGTCGGTCCTAGGCGCGGCAGACTCTTCAATTCATTTAGCGTTCGATCAATTATTATCTCCGGCCTTCCGTAGCACTGTTCTAGAGTTTTCATAATTATGTCCGGATCGGATGCGTATGATAATAAAGCCGCTACTGCTTCTTTGGCTTCTCCTCTTAGACAGCTTCTTAATCTAGCCAGGTTCTCAGCTTTAGTGTATGCGCCTGTCATGGTTGATTCTTGCATTGCTGCCTTAAAAGAAAGCCAGTCTGTCGGTGCCCCGCTAAATATCGGCAATTCTATTGCTTGTCGTGGTGTCGGTCGTCTTGACATGATTTTCTCTAATGTCGCTGCGAGTACCTCCGCCCCGTCCATCTTCATTCGAGGCTCTTCCTCCTTTTTATTCTCTTCCGGAGGTTGTGATGGATTCAAATGACGGTTTCTAACCATCTCTGTCATTTGAACATCTTTCTGTCTTTGTCGCTCTTGAGTAAGAATGTCGCAAGGCTCCTCTGTGGTGGGTAGCTGCGTTTCTTCGCGACGCCGGGACTGCGACTTGTCCAGCCAGTCGTCCACTCTGGCTTGACTGTCACCGGCGGGTATGCTCTCACGGTCATCGTCGTCGGTTTCCATAATTGTAGCTATTTCATATTCTAATCGTTTTTGAATTAAGCTTTTCTCAAGTGCGGCGAGCTTCTCTGCGGCCAATAACTCCGCTTGTCTAATTCGTGCGGCAACGCTTGACCCCCTCGATGACGGTGCCTTTGTCCGTGGCACGTCTGTGTCGGCGTTGGCATCTTGACGCTTTGCTATCGGTGCTGGGTCCGTCTCCATAATATATCCGCCTTCTGCGGGTACTTGACTCTTTGATGTTTGCACCGATGGCGATGCAGGTGGCTCTTCAAAATCACATCGTCTTGAGTTTTCCATTGCTTGACTCCCGGCGGCCTCAGCTTGTCTTCGCGTTGTTGGCATCTTCTTACTTGCAGCCCCTACTCCTAACAATCCCGGACAGGTACGCTACCGTGGGGAGCCTGTCTGGGGATGGATGGTCGTGCAGGAGTGGAAAGGGAGGAACCACCCAGCAGAGAATGTACGCAGCCGTAGGGTGCTCTGTCCTGGCTGGAATCACCAGAACCCTCAGCAGTGCCTACAGTCCGGCCCCGACGCTTGCGCACACCGTACTGGCGTGGTCGGACTAGTTCGCAATCGTTTGCACGATATACGGCAGCTCGTCCGTTGACTGCACCGCCTGGGAACGGCGTTAAACTCGGAACAAACACCGTTTGACA
Source organism: Anania crocealis (assembly GCA_949315895.1). NCBI lineage: Eukaryota > Metazoa > Arthropoda > Insecta > Lepidoptera > Crambidae > Anania > Anania crocealis. The sequence goes on from OX438856.1 coordinate 10,987,689, forward strand.
CCGTTAGGTGGTGAATGCCCGAGCCGCGGTACACCCGCGTCTGGTTACACTTTCTTCTCTTCGTTACACGATGAACGGTTACGACGATGTTGCTGTCCTTGTCTTGCTGGCTTCACTGTTGCACTGATCTTCAGACTGATCTTGTTATCTTGCTGGCTTCACTTATCCGGATCGCATGGACCAGACCTTGTAGGTTGTAGGAACAAGCCGACCATGGACTTCCTGAGTGGACTGTATGCGGACGAAAACACTTGTTGATTTCTTCAGAGTTTATTTTCTTTTTCTTGAAGGTGACCGTGAGAGCAGGGACAATTTTCGCCTGATCACGTCCTATTCTTATTTACATTTCTTAAATTAGCCTAGTGACTATACAAAATTCGTGATTTTCCTTAGATAGACAAAGATAGAACACACATAGTCTCTTTTACTCTTTGGACACTTTCTCGATCCACCCACATAATAACTTCGGAGAAAAGAGAGGTCCGATATGTGTATTGCTATCTCTGTCTTACATATTCTAAACCTACCTACAGGCTTCTTAACATTTTTTCCACTTACAATCCTACCTACATGGGTTTTTTTCTACCGACCTTCAGAATCTGTTAGGGGGACAGGGACAGCCTATAGGATACCTCCGCCGCGCGTGAGCGGGACGGCCTACAGTTATTTTCCTTCACCCCAGTACCTTTAAACAACCATACCAGATCCTACCTAATACTTTAGATATTGTAAGTGGAAATAAGAAACCGGTTTGCTATTTTATTGAAATAAAACAAGCCCTGCGCTAATACATTTCCTTATAAACTAAGGCCCTAACAGAAATTACGTTTATTGTGATAAAATATAAAATCTTTACATACATACATATTCAAAGCTAAAATAATACAGTAATAAGGTTAATTACATAAACTAAATATTAAATTAAACGAGATTGACGTGTGTCCGTAACAGATATCACTAAATATAATTAATGATTAAACGAACTTACCTGTACGTGAAGTTCTATCATAATTATATGATAGTATATAATAGTATATAATTATATAGAGATTAAAAAGGCAGTTTAAAACTGTTTAATGGAAAAGTCTACATACACTATCTTTAAATAGTATAAAAAAATATATATAAGAATACAGCACATGTTATTTATTCGTCACTAAGGAAAAGCTTAAGTTTAACGTGATATTATGACTGATTATCCATCTGTTACTTAAATATTTATGTGGTATTTCATTGTGAATGTTGTTTTCGTATATTTAATACTACTACTAGGCGCCTACTAGGCAAAATAAATAATAAATAAATAAACGAATGTGGTCAACATCGCACACAATTTTCTGAATCCAAAATTAGTTACTGTGTAAATCACTTGTTCAAAACCACAAACAAATATAAAAAACCTTATTTTTTGACACTGACCCATTTGGGAATCAAACCAAGGATTTAGGACGATTCCTTAGAAACTTAGGTAAATGTGTGCCGCTTTACCACAGATCTCGTTATTATCAACATTAACGAAATATCTTGTCCCCACTAAATCGTGTAAATCACTTCAATACCGTAACAGCTCCGAAATCATCGCGGCAGTCAATTGATAATCGCGCGATCACACGAGATTTGTTTAACTCGGGGTGGGGGGCGTGCGAAACAAAGAAAGCCCGTAGGGCGGGCGGGGTGACTCGCAACGGTCGTAGCAAGACCAGTATTGCCCCGACCGGCGGCGGCGTACCGCGCGTAACGGCTTCGTAGTCCCTCGTAGCGTCACGCGTATTACGACAGTGTATGTGTACAAATTAAATTTGAATTATATCAAAGATTTAGTAAGTAATTCTGAAAAACAGTGTGTGAATACGTTGCGATATTTCAATACTACGTTGTAGGATACAGGTGTTGAATCCACTATGCCTGAGACAGGGATTTTGAATGGTAAGTAATTGGTTTCATGTCTGTTTTACGGTTCGTTTGTCTCTGACGACTCGAGTTCTACGGTGCGAATAATTTCTAATGACTAAAGATGTAAAATTATACATTAGTAGTATTCAACGTCTGTGGTTAAATCAATAGAAATTTTACTTCAAACGAATGTACAGGAAACGTCCTAAGATAACATCGTGAAAGAGTCTTTGAAATAGAATAGAAAGTCTTTTACAAGATATCAATTCAGTCTAAGTAAATATAAGCTTAGAATATTTGTCACCCTTATTATGGTGAGTATTAAGTAAGTATAAAATCGTACTTTAGTGTCATATATTTAAGTTTTTTTTTAAACGTGATACATTGTTCAGATCCTAAAGAAAGTAGCAATATGAAGCCTTCGTGATGTAGAAATCCGAAAAAACGAAGATATCACAAACACCTATTCCTAGAGAATATGAAAAGTTTTTAAATACATTTTTTATGAAATGTATTTAATATAACAAGACACTGTCATTTCTCAATAAAATTTGCATTTCTTTACAATGTCTACCATTTGGGACTCGTCGAGTCACCAGTCTTGACCATGTTATGCAGTTCCAGGTCTACATGTTCAGGTAGTGCTAATACCCAATTTAAAAAAAAGCAAGCATTTGTAGGTATTATTTGCACGAATATCGAATCAGAGTCGTAAATTTTATTTCATTTGATTTCAATTTGTTGTTAGTTTTACCCACAAAATGCTTATCTGAACTTTTTCTGGAACTAAATATTTTATTTTTAGATACTCGACAAATGAAAAATTATTACAAGTAGATAGTAAGTAATTTTTGATATCGTGATTGTAATAAAACGTTATGATAAATTATCGTTTGTTTAATCAATTTAGACAACTGGAGTTGTACCTTTTATTAGCTTAATGTTGTTAGTCGAACAATATTTTCTTTCGGAATCAGAATTCTTCACGCTATGTCATGTATTTCTTAAGCCTTTAACTGCCGAAGTACTAGACACAATTAAAATTTTATTATTTGGAGGTCACCGGTGACCCCCATGGCGCTCAATGTGTTAAGTAAATAAGTCCGTAAAAAAGTCAGTTCAACACATTGCTCCTATTTTCTATTGTAACACAAATCTATAAAACATAACAATGTGAGTTTACAGTATTAATTAAACTAACAACACATAAGTGCGATACTCTTAGCGCAAATGTCATAACAACTTTGGTTACAGATGCTGTAACAGCAAACGCACGATTGGTATTATCTTTAAACGCTGATCTAAACTAGCGCCGCACGGCTACCAAACAAAAAGAAAGAAAGAAAATATTTATTTGACACAACAACAAACACAAAGCACAAAAATTAAAAAAATTAAAAGGAAACAAGTGTCAAAATGGTTCCCGCTCAGCATTAGTCGTGACAGCTAGAGGCATATCACGACGCTGATTTTCAGCGGAGACCCTGATCAGGAGCGTGGGTGTGACAGAGGCGGGTAGACTCACCAGGCCACTACCTGGTCGGTCTGACCGAAGCTGTCAAAAAACCGTCACAACAGGCTATGCTCGATGTGATGGCTGACACATCCGTGATCACAGCCACAAGCAGAGCTACGAATCGTTTTTAGGGCGCCATCACGGCCCGTGAACCCTCAAACTTCTCACCGCGTATATTATATTCCTTACTTCTGTAGTAATAAAGTCGAAAACACATAACGTCCGCCACCTTTGAGATCGCCTAGAAATTACCGCAAATTTAAAATATTAAGAAAAAAGGATTAATATAAGCAATGTATTATGTGACTTTGAAGGATAAAGATTAAGTAATTTTAAAAATAGAGTTTTTTAAGAGGTGTTTTCCAAAATAATTACCATCCAGTCAGTATTTATCAATTGCGTTTTTGATAACCTATACAAAGTCAAGATAAAGAACTAAAGTTACTTAAACTGTAATTCTAGATCCGTTAGTCTTGTCATTAACCTAAAGTAATCGTTGAAAAGTATGGTATTTTTTCAATGTGTCGCCTTAAGAGAATGCAAGGCCAGGTTATAATAAACCAAAGCCTGCTGATTTTGATAACCCTTCCTTAACGATAAGTTTATTTTTGTTAGCACTAGAATTTACAAGAAATGTGCTTATTTCTTTTATTTTTTTACATACTTAAATAAATGTGGACAACATCACATACAATTTTGTTCTGACCCCAAATGAGAAACTATTTGAAGCACTCGTATGGTGGAAATTTATTATATTTTATTTTGTTTATTTTATTTATTTATTTGGACAACCAACAAGACGAACACCAATACAAAAGCAATGAGTAAGATCATAAATAGACTTAGAGGTAAGTGCCGTCTCAATTACAGGCTGCCACGGCTTGCAATGTGGACTACAATTATATTACCTAAGACTAAGACTTATGTATAATTTGAGAAACTATAGCAAAATTAAAAACAACTTATATTGTTCCAAACTAAAAAGAAAAAGAAAACGAATGGTAAACCCTATAGCAACCAGTTATGGCTGTTTAGGCGCAAAAGAGTGCAGTATTTTGCTCCTGAAGCTCTGTGGCTTATCTGAGAATATGTCGATGTCGGATATCTTGCAGACTGTTGTACTCTCTTTGTATCCTGTTCATGGTAGCGTGGTGACCCAGCTTGGTCCTGCTGCTTTTGATTGTAAAAGGAACATATCTACTAATACGCGCCAGTTTATACGGTACCTTTAAGTTTATGGAGCCTAATAGAAAAGGACAGTCAATGTATCCGTTTACAATTTTATGTAAAAACATGAGATCCAGCAAATACCTTCTATCCCGCAAGCTATGCAATTTGAAAAAAAAAGAGTCTTTCCTCGTATGAGGGCAGTTCCTTTGCTTTGTGGATTTGGTACGAAAGATGCCACAGAAAGCGCTTCTGGATGTGCTATACACGCTCTATATAAACTTCATAATGTGGAGACCAGACTTGACAGCAGTACTATCTAAAATCAAAAACAACGAAGGTAGGTTCCACAAACACTTAAACCCGAGAAAAAGAAGCAAAAACTTTTTTTTTCTACATTGACCCGTCCGGTAATCGATCTTGGAGCATTCAACACTTTGAAAACCTGTATGCACCTTACTCCGCCACGGAAGTCGTCACATTGTATTTCTTTATACTAGGCCTTTGTTCTGCTATACCTCATTTATAAGTTATCCTCAGAAATTTGGTTATGGTCCTCTCACAGTGTTTTATCCTCAGAAAGTTGTAAAAGGCCATCGGGGTATTCCTAAGAATTCGCGTCCGACTATGTCACACACCAAAAACCACCTGAGCCTAACGGCCGAACCGAAGCAACTTTTTTTAGGGTGTGAATGAAAAATATGAGATTCACAATACCATTTTTATTTGTAGGATTAAATAATTGTCAAGGACATTTTGATTTGAGCGCCGACGGAGCATCGCAACTTTTAATACTGCTGCAGTTTTGCACGAAGTGGTTGAAATTATTTTGATTCACTGCCATTTTATTTTTTATTGTATAAAAACATTTAATTAACATAATATTTCCGTTGTTTAAGTACGTGAATACGATACAACGGAATCGCAGATTCATCAACAAAATGAATCCTTTAATTGAATGGCAATTAAAACGAGAAATTCAGAATGGTTTTACTATGAAAGCTTGCAACGACAGAATAAATAAAAATAGTATTGGCTCGAATACATAATAATAAAACTCGAATAATCTAATACAATCAATATAATTGTTTATATTATCACGATATGATATTTTTCCCCATGATAATGTCCAATTGGTATATTATCAGATTATCTGGCATAGTTTACGTATTCAAGCTTGAAATTTTCCTTTTTGTTTAGTTTTTGTATTTTTTCTTGATATAAATAAATGGTAACAAGTAGGCACTACATTAACTATATTCATATACCTACTGTTGTTTACCTAGTCAATGGTATGGAACCCTTCGTGTGCAAGTCCGACTCGCACTTGGCCGGTTTTTTTATTACCGATCAACGAGCATTTTATTTTTATTTCTAGCCAGTATTTTGTGAGTTTCTATATTTTCCCAATACAAAACGGGTTATTGATAATCGGAGGACTGATCTTACGGACGTCGCGGCGGGAGCTGTTCACTTCAAGTTTAGTCCACTGCTTAACATAGACCTCTCCAAGAAAAATACTTTAATGGCCACGAATGTTAGGTAGATAAACGTCCCCAGTAAGACAAAATTAAATGGTACAGAGAAGACCGTGCTCACCTACTTCTGGTGGTGCTTCCTTAGTCGCCTCTTACTACGTTCATATGACGAGAAGGTATCGTGCTATTTATTTGTATGCCATCACATGTACGTCGATGTAAATATCATACTCTAGTTTTTATGGCATCGTTGGCATTTGCGAGTTGCTGGATAACCTTTTTTCAAGTAAATGTCAATGTCTAATTATTTTCTCAAATGATGTGCTTAAACGAACAAAACTTACAAGAAATAGTTTTGCGATTCACTATTTTATGAAAACCGTTGGAGTTGTTTCCGAGATTCAGATTATACATATAAACATATAAAAAAGAATAGATCATTTAAAGGTATAAATCAAATTGGTAGATAGATTACTACACACGTACCTACCGATTTTATTTGAAATTTTAACACATTACCACTTTTTACCAAACATTCATTAAAACTATTTATAAGTCGTTGTAATTATGTAAGTAATTGTGTAAATTTTTGTTTGTAAAGCGATTAATGAAGGAATAATTTAACTGATATACGTGTGTCAATATGAAAATGTACATTATTTGTGTAAAAATGACTTGTTGATATGATTCGTTATTGAAATTTTGTTATTTACTGTGGCCTATCTTAATTATTAATATTTTTTATTGATACACAGCCTGGTGCAAACGTACAAATAACAATATTTTGTGATAATGTAAGATAATCAAACGATTTTCATTGTAATTCCAAGACATCAAGCCTATGAACATTCATAGCTAAGCCATTAGCCTCAGCTCTCAATATCAAACTAAGTACTCTATCAAGCGACAGCCTAAGAAAAACCACACATTTAATACGAATAGTTTTACTATTGGACGCAACTTTATATCTTTATATTTAGGAATATCAAGCCTGTCACATTTTATTCCATTTTCTAGCAACTTTTTATGTTCTAATGTTGCATATCTGTTACAAACTACGGTAGGAAGGAAGCGCTCCCTCTAAAATGTTATTTCATACAGATGAGAGGTTAGCTTCATCGCTAGAATGTATTGTTCGTATCCGCCCCAGGTCGCTGCCAGGCGTCTTACAAGTTCACCTTGTAAATTGCCTCCGCACTACACTGTTTTGCAATTTAGGTACTACATAACACAAGAAATATTATGGCGTGCGTGTTAAATTTTGTGAAGATATTAATTAATACCTTTTTACATCATCATCATCATCAACCTATTACAGTCCACTGCTTGACTTAGGTCTCTGGAAAAGGAGAGTTAGAAACTATTCTATTATGCCTAGAATTAGTTTGTTTAAGACCGGCATATATGGATCGATATCTAGCGACAGTACGAGCCTAACGAGCCACCACGTTCACGAATTTTGAAATTATTTAAACATAGTATATCATTTAATGAAATCAAACTATGCGAATTCGTCTTTAAACATTTAGGAGATTTTAACAAGCATAAACGTTTTATTTAAAATGTTATGGACATTTAGTCGTCATACTGAAAAAACATTACAAAAAGGTGTAGATTTGCTTTTTTTTTTCAAGTTAATTAAATCTTGTAACCGATAACGAAAGTAACTAGACTAGTTCCTAACTAATACATTTATATTTCAGAATTAAAAACGCTGTTTTCTAGTTATCAGATAGGTTTTAAAAACTCAAAAACGCTGCTTCCAAGGACTACCTAGCATTAACTTGTTGTAAAAAAAAATATCTACTTGGATCTATCTCAACTCGTGTCGTATATAGGTAGCATATAAAAATAATAGCGTCAGCTCTTTCTTTTCCTATGGGTATCGTAAGAGGCGACTAAGACTAAAGCCGAGGCCCATTGTTAAGATTTGACTGAAATAGGCTGGAATATGGTAAAAATTTTAAGTAATTTGTTTTAAGATAACCTACTCAGCTGACTGACTGTTCCAAATATCCTTGCATGGCATGCACGTAGATGTGGGTGCCGATGTAAAAATGTACAAGACAGTGATATTAAACTAAATAAGGTATTGGCTTGACTAATTGCTGCAGCACAGCTTTAAGCTCTTTTCAGACTAAGCTATACTATTGTGCTATATGTATGTATAGTATAGCAAATAAGGACCTAATGTACTAGCTTACCTAATATATGGAACAGTTAAGTGTGAACATGTCCATAATAATGTACGGTGCGCGATAATGTTGGGCTATGAAATATATGCTATAGACTAATATATTACAGCATAGTTTGAAACCACCTATAATATGTCTGAAGGTAGAAAATAGTCTTTTAGTAAAACTACAGGCATAAAGTAATCAAACTGCGCTTGCAAGAAGTGGATTAATTTCATGCATTGAAGCTCTGCGTTAACATGATCCACTGTGAGGCCGTTTAAACTTAAACTTGCTTAGGTAAGTAATAGTTACGCTTTTATCTGGGGAACTTTCTCGTAAGTTTTTGTAGCGTAGCGGTGGTAGTGCTTCGGCTTAAGTTGCCTCTGCTTCGATTACAAATGGATGTGTGACTGACCATCATAATCGTTATCGTCAGCCCACATCAGTCCACAGCTGGACATAAGCCTCTCTGAAGGAAAGTTTATACATATAGTATTTAAGCAGAGTCTTGTTTTTTCAGTAATTCTCTTGTCACCTAATTACATGCCGAGATGAGATGTTGCAAGTAAATCGTGGGCTAACTACATGACCGTTAACATAAGCCTTTAAAAAATCCATTGCTTCAAAACTCTCTCCGAAGAACACTACCACGTACTTGGAAGTTTTGCATCAAAGATTTTTATGATATTTGTGTTTTTAAACTTATCTGTTTCTGGAATTGGACAATAAAAACTCGTAGACATAAGCCATAATAGGATATATTCAAGCCATCTCCATATCTTATCGTTCAATAATCGTTCATCCTTGCATCTTTATTCAATTCTTCAAACCATGTCTAATTTTACCGCTTTCTTGTTCATTCATACCGATCAATCACTCTATTAGTCTGCCTTTTAATCACTCATTCACACTCAGAATCCCATATACAAAGTGTTAATGAAATAACGCAAAACCTCATAGATACCACGTAGCCCATGAAACTGAACAAATTTTATTCTGCAGCATTCCTAAAAGGCCAATATTAAAATTAGAATTTTCATACAAAATGAGTCGGTCATCTGATCAGTTTGTATAAAAATTTAAATATATTTTTTGGGTTTCGTAAAAATTGTGTAATAAAAGTTGTTCAACTTCATGGGCTAAGCTACCACCTGATGAGAGGTTTTGCGTTATTTCATAACACGTTGTATACTGAATCCAAGATACCCATTGTAAAACCCTTTTCTAAAGCGAATAACCAGATATATCGTGAGTTAAAATGAACTTTACGAATTGTATTAAATTAAGAAACGAAATTTAATAGAGATATTCAAGTAACAAGTACTAATTTTGTTGGAGGACACCACGATCCGAAGTCAAACAATTTGGAGATCCCTCATCCCGCGGGATTCCGGGGACGGTAGCCAATTTACAAAAGTTTGCCAACAATTTATTGTTACCATGGCAGCAGCTACGGTTTTATTACTTATTAGCTTCATTAACTCAATATACCACATTTGTGATTTGGATTTAAAAAAAAAATGTTTTCCTTTTCTTAGGTTTTTTCAGTTAAAATCAGTCAACATCAGCTTTACATCTGCAAATAGGCCTCAGGAGGCGCTTATATACGTCGCAAGTGTAGGCTAGTGTCGAGAAGGTGCAATAAATATGAATTGGGTTACTTAGGCAGCCTGTTTATAAATAACTGGCTTAACAAATTCCTTACCTTGTACATGCCATACATTTTCACCAAATCTAACCATTAAATGTTTTTTTATATAAAAGCTTTCGCCGGTTCAATTCTTTTGCAAAAAAAAACGATTTAAACTAATCGGTTACCGCAACAAGCTGTGTCTATATAAGAAGTTTTCTATGTTTCAAAGTCCGGAGAATAAAAGTTGTTTATGTAGCTGAGAGCGTCTCTTAAGAGGATTGGGGGTGACGATGTTGGAGTGAAATAATTTTTGTAAGTCTAAAATTGAATTAGAGAATGTTGGAGTAATTTGTAAGAAAAAATATATAAACAAATGCGTGAAGACTTAAACAAGAGATTAACACGTTAAGATCCGTATTCACCAATTCTTAAACAGCCGGTAAACATAGCGTAAGATTGTTGGTTCAAATAGCACCTGAGGCAGATAAAATTTTATTAAAATTGTTTTTATTTATTTATTACTGCATAACGTTCGATAATCGGACGCAAAAAAATTGGGATTATTGTATATAAATAATCAATTAATTTAGTATTTTTTGTTTCTGAACAAAAGTACGATACTTTTTTACAAGTTAAGCCCGGTTTGTGACAGTTGTGTGACATAAGTCACTTGTCATCTATCATTCACGAAAATGGCGGGTCACGGTCGGTCTGATTTGAGAATAAGGTAACCTTTATTTTGATTTTCTTATTATTTAATACGTCAGAACCAATGATATTTAAAAAGTAATAGATATGTTACATGCGCTCTTAATATGCGTCCCTAAAACGTCACAATTGTGACGTCTTTTCAAATCCATGAAAGAGAAAGTAATTGTTCTTTTCACGAGTATGACAAGGAAAAAATAAGAATTACGCATGTGTGCAGTTGTTCGCAAGCGGCACAGATATTTCGATAGTTTTGTAAGGGCATAACCTATCTATACTTTTTAAATATCATTGGTCAGAACATTTAAAAAAATGTTGCTTTTGTTTAAATAATGTTTGTTTGTGCAATAAATAGTTTTATTCCATATCAGAGTCATTACTTTGGTTTTTTTGCTTGTGTTTTTAAAGGTGTCCGATAAATCGGACGCTATGCATGGCGAACTCTACAGTGGCGGTGTTTGCTTGCTTTCACGTATAGAAGGTGCATGAATTTTATCTGCTTTAGAGTGCGAAGATGATTATAAGGATGCGGAGCGCGTTATATTATTTTTAAACCACGTATAGAATGAAGTGGTCAGGTGGATGAGGACAGTGACAGGTCAGAAGATGAACATGTTGGCAACCTAAATCATTTGGGACGCACCTTACTTCAAAGTAGATGTTAACTACGGGAAAACAGAGATAATGCTATGCCGTCTGCATCTTCAGGTCTTCAATCATCACATATTGAAGTAAGACGTCAATCAGTTCAAGCGAGAAGAACGTGGCTACAGCGATTACATAATATCTGATAATGTATTTGTGTGTCGCTGGAATGATAACAATGCAGTCACTGAGGCAACTAATTTCGAAAACTGGACCTTGACAAAAATTTTGATCCCGCAGTCCTCAGTGATTGCCAGGTACAACAAGTATATGGGTTTAGTAGACAAATTTGATCAGGCTAGAATTAGAAAATGTTGATAGCCTATGTTTGCCTTTAGACGGTATCTGGCTCAAAGCTTGCTTGCGGCACATAGAACTCCACCACATCAAGGGCAAAAACCATCTAAATCCTTGTCCACCACACGGTACGAGTATGATGGCAAAGAGCATTGGATTGTACCCATAAGTATGGAACGCCGCTGTGCTAGTCAATATGGAGGGAAATCGAAGTTCAAGTGCCTTAAATGTGATGTGGGTCACCACACTAAATGTTTTATGGACTACCATGTAATTAGCCATTCAAAGTAATATTCACACCAAATTCATTTTGTATACTTTTCTAATAAATAATGCAAAATATTCAGGTGTTTTATTCTTTTATTTTTACACTACACCAACATACGAGTAGTATAAGGTTTCATAGTGCATAACGTCCGATATATCGGACGGGTCATAAAATCGTAACTATTTATTTGCTGAATTTTTGCTGATAGGCAACCCCCAAAAGCCCTTATATTACATACAAATCATAATAAGTATTATAACAAACTTTATGCTCTAATGGGTTAATTTGCCATTTGGTGTTTTAATTTTGATTACCAAATTATAGAAAAATAAAGTAAACGTGAATAAGAGTCCAATATCCGAGAGTTGTTGAGCTAATCCATATTGTGATATATCAGATTAGCTTTTAACAATATAAGTAAAATATTGTATTGAACTCATATAATAATGAACCAATCCAAAATACCGGTACTCTCGTAAATATAATGAAAAAAGCCGAGGTCGTTTCTGGAGTCGACCTTTTTAGAGTGAGAGCGTCCCCTCGTGAAAAATGTATGAAGATATCGTTATTATTAGATATAGAAGGACAAAGATATTACCATAATAGTTATTGGGGGTCTTTCTGCCGTGACCACCCTTATGATACACGTGCATGATTGGATAGCAATCAGTGCTGATACGAATAGACCGCTGGGTGGTTTCCGGATAAAGTGAGCCAACTATTAGATAGTGTTATTTTGAAAAACCAGAAAATTTGGTGTTCCCACTTTCTCCAAATCTAATTTTATGATTTGTATCTACTGAAGCGCTCAAAGCCCCATGCTTCTTCGTGATCAGTTTCTGTCACGAATGTTAGGCAACGATGGGAGCGGTCACTAAGTGGATGGGTGGAGTATTTTAGAATTACAATAGCAGTAATTGAAATTATTGTTAACTTTGTTACCATTCTTATTAACAAATGTCAAAGTCTTTTCCCAAATAAAAACTATCATAACTATTTTGCTTATGATATTGCTGTGCAAATGGTCTTTCAGCCTTCAGGTTCAGCCAAACATAAGTGTGACATTTACAAAAATTTAAAGATTATCAAAAAAGTAATATGACAGTAAAGTTTGTTAACCTAAATTTACCTAGAAATTGATGGATTCTGAGATGTCCTAGTATTCGCAGTAACCATCCATATGATTGAACGTTAGAGGCGCAGCGAAGCAAGCAAATTGGGTTCCATCAGCAGGACCGTCTGATTATTAGCCTCTGCCCTGCGAAGGCATATGTATAGTACATGTACCTACGCAATACAGAAAGTGGCTTTAATTCGTATGATTGGTATATAACATAAAAGTGATTGATTTGCCGTACAGATGAAATTGTCTATTTGTCGTTCATTCATACAAATAAACAGATGATGCTGAAGTGGAATTAAGATAAAGATGAAGTTTTTTTTGCTAAATTAATGATATTACATTGACACATGCAAAAAACTAAATTTGGATAATAAAGCAGAATACAAAAAATTTAAAAAGCCGTTGCTAAAAAACAAGACAAAAAATATAAATAATACAAACGACATTACTTAAAAAACTTTAACATAATGGTGCATCGAATGATTCCTTGGATCTAATAAGTTCTTACCTTAAAGGCAGAATACAAAAGGTTTGCATAAATTGAGCTGAGTCTTCAGGCCCTTGTTATGGGTGTCCCACAGGGATCAGTATTAGGACCCCTGCTATTTTTAGTTTATATAAATGACCTTCCCTGTTATTTACATAATCTTTGTGAGATGGTATTGTTTGCAGATGATACATCAATGATTTTTAAAACCAAGAGGGGCAAATCTTTATTTGACGATGTTAACAATACCCTCTCTAAATTATTGCATTGGTTTACAACAAATAATCTCTTACTAAATGCAAATAAAAAAAAATGTGTTAAATTTACGATGCCAAACGTAAGGTTAGCTGCCCCTCATATAATTGTTAAAGATGAACCACTAAACTCTGTAGATTTTACTACCTTTTTGGGTATAACTGTAGACTCTCATTTGCAATGGGGTGCTCATATTAGGGGGCTGTCTGGAAGACTTAGTTCTGCTGCTTATGCTGTGAGAAAGATAAGGCAATTGACTGATGTTGGAACGGCAAGATTAGTATATTTTAGCTACTTTCATAGCATAATGTCATACGGAATTCTATTGTGGGGCACAGCGTCAGATATTGAGTCAGTTTTTATATTGCAAAAACGTGCTGTACGGGCTATTTACGGCTTTCGACCCCGTGACTCGCTGAAAGAGCTCTTCAAAGAGATTAATATACTTACAGTGTCTTCTCAATATATTCTCGAGAATATTATTTACGTTCGTAAGAACATACATTTATTTCTTAAGAAAAGTAACGTACACAATTTTAATACGAGAAATAAAGATAAACTCGCCGTTCCAGGCTTCAGACTGCGAAAAGTAGGAAAATCGTTTATGGGAAATTGTATCCGTATTTTCAACAAATTACCAAAGGATATTGCTGAACTCCCTGTACATAAACTTAAATCGTATGTTAAAGTTATTTTAATGAAAACTATTATATTGATTACACTGTCAATGATTATTTAAATGATAGAAATGTATGGCATTAAGTTGTCCCAGCTCGTACTTGCTTAAACCTTGTAAAAATTACCTTACCTTTTAAAAATTTATTTAAAAAGAGGCTGACAATAGTGACCGAGTTTCTTGCGCTGCTTCTTCTCGGCACTAGCCCAGACTTGTCCCGAAGCAGTGGTAGGTTTAAATATTGGGACGTGTAAAAGCGCCTCCTGGGGCCTATTTGCAGAAATAAAACTGATTTTATCAGTATATAAACTTGAAAAATTCCCGCATCTCCTCGAATGCCGCCCGGCATGCGAGGAGATGCGGGTTCGAGTCCCGCCTGAGACAAAATTTTTCAAGTTTATATACTGATATTATAAGTGCAATTAAGTTGCTAAAATATCAAATAAAGTATAAAACTGATTTTAACTGATTTTTAACTGACAGCAGCAGAAGATAAACCCAACCAAAGCCAAGTCTCATATTTTCAAGAAAAAGTGTTATTTGAGTGTTGTACACATAGTTTAAAATCAATTATGGAATACATATTATTATACCTTTGTAACCTGACGTATTGGCAACTAAACAATAAAAAAAGTAAAAATACTTTTGGCCAAAAGACACAGCAGTAATATTTTTCTTAAATAACTGGTTATTCAAGAAAAATATTACTGTTGTATTATTGTTGTTGTTGTAACGCCCATAGCGACACTAGTCTAGACTAGTACCTATCGCTAAATCCGAGCGCAAAAAGAACTCACTCGGCATCAGTCTTTATCCACTGCGTACAGCGCTAGTTTTCGGGCCTTTATGGAAAAAAAGGCAGTAATCGAACAATATTAAGGGGAAAAAATAAAGTCATTGACTGTATTGCATTTGACGTGTGAGTGCAAAAGACGACCTTCGGAGGTTTCATAATGAATTTATTTCAAAATAAATTTTCGTAATTGGTTTTAATAAAACGCATGACTACGTTCATTAGGATAGCGCGGCGTGCGGTTTTTATCCCACCTTCATTAATTGTTCTTTAATGAGAGACCGCGTCCCAACGAGATAACGGGACTGGAGAAAAGGGGAGGGGGAGGAGGGGAGGGGGGCTACTGGTCGCACACTTTGTTACATTACTCTGTTATATAATTTATTTTTAATGGACCCACAGGACAGATTGACCGTTTGCCTATTACAGGAAAAGCCATGATTGATTTTTCTAGAGAACTCGTATTAGATTTATTGTTTATATCATTTTGCTACTAGTTGAAAAGATATTTAAAATTATAATGTCATTTTAATACTTGACGGTTGTATTATTTATTTAGTAAAATGTAACATTAATAATCCCTTATTTCCAAGTACGACGTATTTGTACTGTACCTACTAACCTTTGCCCGCAACATTGTACGCCTGAAATTTTAACCAATCTATTAGGTTCCGTGGGAAACTGTAACTTTTATAAGGATAAAAATAGCTTTTTTCAAACTTACCATATAAACAGAAACAACTTTATAAAAATCGGACACGCCATTTTGAATGAGTTGAATAACAAACAATGTGACATGTGATTTTTATACAAGAAGCTATTAGAATTTGAATGAAATTTAAATTCTGTCATGTTTAACTAAGATAAAAAATATATCGTAAAAAATTTACTGGCTAAATATGGCAGTTGTTGAAACTTTATCATTAAGTATTTGCATTAGCGTGACTATAACTTTATTCCAATTATTTAGATACTTGAAATCCCACATCCCAACCAAATAACAATTATTTTTAACTCCCCTAATTGAACTGGAAAGTAATATAATTAAGATGTCAACTAGTAGTTTCGTTTGTATTTACCTTGAATACAAACACTAAGCCACAAATCCTCGGAATACTTACAAGATCAAAGAAATCTATCAGCTGGAGGAACAAAAAGCGATCCCCTTGGATCTTAATTGAATTCGAACTGTTTAATTGTCTCCTCCTTTACCTTTTTAAGGATTTTTGTTAAATTCCAGTTGGATTAACCAAATAAAACCTTTGATGTCTGATCGTTGATCAAATAAATGAGGATTGTTTTTCTCATTCGCGTTTCACTGTTATTTGTTTTTTTTTAATTAGAAATAAAAATGGTAAAGACCTCTTATTATTCAGGCTTTGTTTGTTCGAAAATAAACAATGGAATCGGGCGTTTTATTTTATCCGTGTATTTAGGTACTTTCTGGAAGCAACAGATTAGATTCCAGTTCAAGGCCGTAGATTGGAAGGCTTTTGTTTTAATTTGAGTAGGAACCCAGCAACAAATGTATCATGGCTCTTGATGATGTATTAAGAGGAAATACAAGAGTCGTTTTTCCATACAAACGTAGTCCCCTGTTTCCTCCCTGGATAAAGCCAGTAGAGCAATAATTTTTATTACAAAAATCTATGGCCACTATTAGCATGTTTCAATGTTTTCTGTTTTTTCATAAATTAATTAATAAAAAAGATATAAGCCCTCAAAAATCGAAAAAAATCGCCAGATTTTCCGCTGTGTTCAAACGTACGAACACGGCCAAAGCCTTTCTTTAATTTTTAATGAAAAAAGTATTTAAATCGGTCTAGTTTTGGAAAAGTAATCGGAGGACTACGAAACGTTGATTTAGTAATGTGCATCTGGATTTAGTGATCTTTTTTTATTTCTCAACAAAACCAAAACGTACATTTAGTCACAAATAGTCAAAAGTCGTAAACATAACGCCGTATTTCTAGGATCACTCAATCTAAATGCGTCTGGATTAAGTGATCCAATGAAACCATCATAGATTCCTGGATTTACGTTAAAGTATCTTGATTTTTTGTGAAATAATGTGCCAAACTCAGTACAATTTTTTGATATGAATATTTTATTCACAGAGTGAGTATTTCCTGAGATTCAGCTTGTAGCCATTTTGTCTAATGTCTGAATTGAGTGATCCACATATTGGGCAATATCTTCGATAGCTTAAGAGTGACAATTTTGTTGTCACAAATAGTCAAAAGTCGTAAACATAACGCCGTATTTCTAGGATCACTCAATCTAAATGCGTCTGGATTGAGTGATCCAATGAAACCATCATAGATTCCTGGATTTACGTTAAAGTATCTTGATTTTTTGTGAAATAATGTGCCAAACTCAGTACAATTTTTTGATATGAATATTTTATTCACAGAGTGAGTATTTCCTGAGATTCAGCTTGTAGCCATTTTGTCTAATGTCTGAATTGAGTGATCCACATATTGGGCAATATCTTCGATCGCATAAGAGTGACAATTTTGTTGATTTCGGTTATGGTTTTGACTATTTGTGACTAAATGTACGTTTTGAATTTGTTGAGAAATAAAAAAGATCACTCAATCCAGATGCACATGATTTGGTGTGCTTTTAGTAGGTATTTTCGGTCCAAGAAGCAGTTTTCTTAATCACACTCTGCGGTGAAGGCGTTTGGCACTGCGCGACAGCAATAGATTTTACAAATACCTATTTTTCAATTCTCTCGCTCGTAGTGTTTTTCTTCAGGTTACCTATCTAAGAAACTTCAATGACTTTAGTTAAACTCATCTGGAGGAATAAATGGTTTTTAAGAAATTAAATTGCTAGTATAAAAATACTTGCTATGATTTTTTTTCTACTGCCTTATTTGGGACTTGAACCAGTAACCTTCTGCCTAAGTACCGCGTGACTGCTCTAATCATTGAAACTACCATGACATTATGTTGATGTGTAATATTCAAAGCCTTACGCCTAAGCAGATTTTGATTAACATTTTGGGTTGTGTGCTTTTAAACTGTTGGGGGCCTTAAATAATAAAAATTCGTGGTTAACTCCCCATTATTCTGGTAGTTTAAATAACGGGTAAAGATATCGGGATCCTGGATTCGATTCTCGGCACGGACAGCAAAAAAAACTTTCAAATTTTCGAACATTGCTCGGGTTTGTGATCACTAACCTGCATTTGGCAAGTGTGGTGATTACGCCTGTACTCATCATTGCTATCATATGGTAACTTGAATTCAATGATGGAGGCCTTTGCCCTGCAAAGGGGTGATTATAGACCGTTACTTTACTTTGATTTTAAACTTTTTTAAGTAAATTGTATCAGTGTAGTGAAGTAGGATATATGAAATTGTGAATAATAATGATGTTGATTAAGGAATTGAGGCCATTATCAGCAAGATGGCATGCAGCAATTTTTAGTAGACGAATAGAAAATAATGTATCTTAATAATATGTTGTAAACACAACGGTTTAAATTGCAATGTTAATGGTATTAGCATACCACGGCATTCATAGAAAACATGAACATTCCGATTTCAACCGTCGAGTCATAATATAAGACACATTGTTATTCGTTAACTTCAAATCTTTTGCCGTGCCGTCCCAATAATGGGTATACCTCCACTTGCCAGAATTTCATTTGCCCGAATTTTATTTGCTATAATAGTCACCAGACATATTATTGTTTCTCATAATTTTATATGTCATACTCATTGTTTACTATATTTGTCACGTGCTAGAAACTTTGTTTCCCATAAAGATAATTTCCATAAAATCATTTGTTATAATCATTGTTTCCCATAAAATCAATTTCCATAACATCGTTCGTTATAATCATTGTAAGCCGTAATTATCACATGCCATAACATCATTTCCCACCGAAATTGCTTGTAAAATAGGTTAAAATAATTATTTAAAAAAATAGGTTAGGTTAGGTTAGAAACATGAAAGACAACGCACGAGCTGAGCGAGCGAAGCGAGCGTGCCGCGGCAGCGGCCGGCAAAGTGCCAAAAAGCCAATCGCTTTTCAGGACAAAGGCGTTAGGTTAAATTTGTACGGATGCGACTTGGACTGATTATAGTGATAAGTAGGTATTAGAAATAAAATCAATTTTAATATTATAATCATACTATATTTATTAAATTTTTTTTTACAATTTTCAGTGCAAGTACAAATTCGAACGTATTAATTTAGTATGGCGTTTGAAAATTCTGTTGCATAATATTATTGCAATTAAAAATATGGATAACAATACGTATGACATTCGAATCATTATGGAATCGTATGTTTGGGCGAATAAGAGTATGTCACATGTCTTTTATGGTAAACAAAACATTCGGGCAATTGAAATTCGGGCCAATGAAATTCGGGCATATGAATATTATGGCATATATTTTTCGGGCAAACAATAGATATCCCGAATAATGAGCGCAATTTTTCTCTCGCGTTGTGTTCTACGTTCACGATAGTTACATAATTCAATGTAAATTCATTTCACTCTTCAAGCGTGTGGTTAGCAGACGGTTGGCATAATAATAATAAAACATACATACACTCACGCCTTTTTCCC
Organism: Anania crocealis; assembly: GCA_949315895.1. Classification (NCBI taxonomy): domain Eukaryota; kingdom Metazoa; phylum Arthropoda; class Insecta; order Lepidoptera; family Crambidae; genus Anania; species Anania crocealis. The sequence continues at coordinate 11,007,394 of OX438856.1, forward strand.
GGAGGGGTAGGCAGAGACCACATCTTTCCACTTGCTACGATCCTTACAGACTACTTTCGCTTCATCCACATTCATTAATCTTTTCATACACGCTCGCCGGTTTAGGGTACTCTTGACCTGACCTTTCTTTAGAACTTCCCCGATTTGATCAAGATAAGTTCGTCGAGGCCTTCCCCTTCCAACATGTCCATTCATACTCGCCATATATATCTTTTTAGTCAACCTGCTTTCATTCATCCTCTCAACATGTCCAAACCATTTAAGCATTCCTTTTTCAATACTGGTCACTACATCCTCTTTTAAACCACATCGATCCCTAATAATAAAAAGATTAGTTTATTTTGTCTCTATGTGGACTCCTGAGTGGTTAATAAAGTATTTGCACAAAGTAGTAGTATTTTTTCGACCTTAAACATTAAAAAAAAATACATCGTCATTGAATATAGAGTTAAACATTAACATCAAACGTGGCAGTTTTCGCGCCATGCAATTTAAATGAAAAGAGGTTTGTTGGAACACCGATATTTATTCCGATAGCATAATTTCTCAGTCATACATCAACAATTTTTAATAATGGACTCGTTTTGTGACTTTTTATAGGGTTGCCAGTGATTTATCTTTGTGCTTTCTTTTAATTATGACAAATTATTTAAAAAAACAGTTACTAGTTTATATTAAATAACATCAGTAACAAACTGATTACCTGATAAGATACTCAACCTTCCGTTATTCAAGAGACCGCTCTACAAAACCTTAAAGCCGCATTCAATAAATTATCCTAATTGTCAAATTTGAATACCAATTCTTCAGCAGATAAATTACAGAGTTTCAATAACGTGTCTTCGAATCACTGAACTTGTACCATTGGCATCCTGCCCATTAATTGAATGACACTTGTGCGTTTTTCCAGTGGCTTTCAACCCTCGTCTCTCGCATACATAAACAGACCCTCATCGACGTCACAATAGAACGCACGCTTTTCATTTCGTTGTTTAGGATTCATTAGCGTACCTAATTTGGCGGTAATTTTAGCTTTTTGTATCTGATATCTTATGAGTTTTTTTTTATTGAAATGCGCAATGAAGCCTTGCATATACAGGAAGTATGAATAGTTTCAAAAACTGTAACCCGACTACGAAAATGCAATGATCAAATACACTGCATACTTGCTGTACTGTTTAAAAATTTTTGTACTCAGAATTTTGTATTCTTTCATTTGATACCCTTTACGACTGCAAATATTTTTTTCTAAGTGCTCCAATATACTGTTGTAGCATTTGCCATGTAGTTTGTTTTTAAGAAAAGGAAGCCTATGTTACCCGGACCATTAAGGAATCAATTGATAATTCATTCACCAAAATTTGCTTAGTAGTTCAGCCACAAATGTGGAACCCATACATACATACATATAATGCATAGACTACTTCATAACCCTTCCTGTTGGCTTTTCCGTAGTTAAGTAAAAAACAAAATTTTACAAGAAAATTTTAAACACTTTCATTAATAAAAAAACTCAGACTTTCTTTGGTTGGGATACTTAGTAAAAACCAAAAGGTTTGGATACCAAACCATAAAAAAGTAAGGTAGAAAGAAAGGTAGGTCCGCCTATATGTGCCACTGTGTAATTCAATTTAATTCAAATAATCATGAAAATCCAAAGTATTCAAATAAACTACTGGTGGATTCCTCTCTGACTGCCGCTAAGACTCGCAAAAAGACATTCAAGCGTTTGCGGATGATAAATCGTGCTATATTATTGGGAAATCAAAAACGTGTGAACATCGTATTTATATCCGAAGCAAGTAACTTGGAGGAAGTCATAAAACACACTAAATATCAAATACGACTTTCAATTTCGCTATGAAATCAAAAATCATAGCACAACCCTGGCACAGAAGCGGTCACGCGGGTAACCGTTGCGGCGACACAGTAATATTTCGAAATAATAACACATTACCGCCAACCCTGGCGCCGACTAGCGGTTGCAAGGAAATTCGATGCAGCGATTTAAGGGTTAAGTGCTCACAGCTGTGACTAATAAAATTGTATGTTATTTTACAATTGTGATAGTGTCGGTCTGATTGTGTTCATAAGATTCAATGGTATTTTAATGGTTATGGTTATGTGTTTGAATGACTTAGTAGAAGATCTTATTTTTAAAAGCTTAAGTAACCTACTTCCTAATGAAGTCACTAAACTTATGTAATTAACACTATGTTTAGGTTAATCTATAGTAATATTATAAAGCTGAAGAGTTTGTTTGTTTGTTTGTTTGAACGCGCCAATCTCTGGAACTACTGATTCGAATTGATTTTTTTTGTATTGCATAGTCCATTTATCGAGGAAGGCTTTAGAATATGTTTTTTAAAAATATCTAAATCGCGATCATAATAACAGAAATTGACGCGGACGAAGTCGCGTGTAACAGCTAGATTTAAATATGGCACTGCACTTTGAGAAACAAAGTCAGCGCCATACGAGTTTCCGATCGAATAAAACTAAGCACAGTGTTCTTTAGAACTTTTTAGTGATAAGACTTTATTTAATTACTCCGCTATGAAAGTTTGGCGTTGTGGTAAAAACATTAAGAATATACCTTGAGTTATACTACACTTTTGCGGACAAAGTCACGTGGATAGAGTAATAACCGGCCAAGTGCGAGTCGGACTCGCGCACGAAGGGTTCCGTACCAAAAAGGCCAAAAAAACGGGTTTGTTGTATGGGAGCCCCCCTTAAATATTTATTTTATTTTGTTTTTAGTATTTGTTGTTATTGCGGCAACAGAAATACACAATTTGTGAAAATTTCAACTGTCTAGCTATTGCGGCTCTTGAGATGCAGCCTGGTGACAGAGCGACGGACAGACGGACAGACAGCGAAGTCATAGTAATAGGGTCCCGTTTTTACCCTTTGGGTCCCGTTTTTACCCTTTGGGTACGGAACCCTAAAAAAGATAGCAAACTAAGATAAGCTACACATGTACAAGTAGTATTTGCAAATCTACCTATTCGGTAATCAATTCGCAATAGCTCAGTATTGCTTCGCTATTAAATCCAATTCAACATACGCAAATTAGATGTATCGCTTTGACTAAGTGCAATACTCCAAATACTAGAATTACAATTATAGAATAAACTACAGTTGACCTTGACCCTTTGAAATCCTTTCTTTTATAAATCATTAGCTTGCTTTTGACTACATACTTAACTATACGGTTAAGAAGAAGCCTAAGATGGAGCGAGCTTACCCAGAGGTACTGGTTCTCCCACACACCAGCGGAACACAGAAAAACTGTTTGGCGCTGGACTCCGGCAGGAGGGTGGTAGCATCCAGGCGGCCTTTCAAGAAGCCTACCTCGCAGAGGGATCTGTTAGCCGTCATCATTAGTTAAAAAACCAAAGATGCCGTTGCCCATGATGGACCACTAGGAGGTAGATCCCACCACCCGAAAAACTATTGTACTTAACTAGTACAATAGGACTTTAAAATATAAACTTTTCGTTGGTTTTTGTTATTTCCACATTATTATTTTTTAAATAACTGTTAGATACAGACATTTTAGTATAAAGTAAATTAACGGCCTATAATCATCCCACTACAGGGCAAAGGCCTTTCATCATTGAATTTTAGTTACCACAGCAATGATAGGTACAGGCATAATCACTACTCTTGAAAAATACGGGTTGGTGATCACACATCCGAGCAGAAGAAATGTTCGAAAATTCAACTCTTGTTGCCCGTTGACCCCGAGATCTTCACCTAGTATTTAAGACACTAGACCATTAAGGAGTTTATTTTAGAATCTTGAATTTAATTTTCAATAATTACACTGACGTACAAAGAGTTGCACAGCATATGGGAGCATAAATTAATGTATGGCGGACGGATGGAAGGTGTAATAGTGATATTGAAAGGAGAGTAAATGCCGGCAACATGGTGAATGGAGCGTTGCACGCTTTTATGAGCAGTCAGAAGGTGTCCGAAAAGGCCCGCCTGGCTGTGCATGTAGGGGTGTTGGTTCCAACACTGATGTATGGGAGTGAAAGTTGGGTGGGGCAGAGAAAACATGAAAGCAGAGTAAATGCAGTGGAAATGAGAGCGTTAAGAAGTATGATTGGAGTCAATCTGAGTGACAGGATTAAAAATAGTGTGATAAGGGATCGATGTGGTATAAAGAGGATGTAGTGACCAGTATTGAAAAAGGAATGCTTAAATGGTTTGGACATGTTGAGAGGATGAATGAAAGCAGGTTGACTAAAAAGATATATATGGCGAGTATGAATGGAAATGTTGGAAGGGGAAGGCCTCGACGAACTTATCTTGATCAAATCGGGGAAGTTCTAAAGAAAGGTCAGGTCAAGAGTACCCTAAACCGGCGAACGTGTATGAAAAGATTAATGAATGTGGATGAAGCGAAAGTAGTCTGTAAGGATCGTAGCAAGTGGAAAGATGTGGTCTCTGCCTACCCCTCCGAGAAAAAGGCGTGAGTGTATGTATGTATGTATGTATGTAATTAATGTATAATTATGTCAAGAATTTATATCCTCAAAATTAACAAGAAGCTATTCTAAAACAGTCTATTGAAGCGATCAAACATACAAATATGCTAAGCCTTTTCAAATCCTCTATATTAACATAATCAAATTCATTGAATATTAATGACTAACAGTGTACGCGACAACTCCGCCTTACTTCATTACTATTGATCAGTATGGGAATTCATCCGGTAAGAAGATTAGAGGTCCGATTCTGTAGTCAAAATTGTTTACTCTCGATTTCTTGGGCAGATTTCGTATTTGTTACGGAACCTTAATAAATACGAAATCTGCCCAAGAAATATACCTAATCAAAAAACCAAATTTATTATGGAACTTCTATTTGATTGTCATGTCAATCAGTGTGTTTCTACGCCGCTCAGACTATCAAATTTTAATCAATTTTTTTTTAGCATCCCTTGCCTCAAATGGGAGAACGGAACCCTTTAAGGATTACTTTATTGTCATTCCGTCCATCTGGCAACAAGACAGTTTATCCCGAAAAGACGTAGAGGTAAAAATAAAATACTACTTTTTCTCATTCAGAATCCCTTCAAATCTGTGAAAAAATCTAATTCTTAGTTGGCAAAAAGGTACGGACCACTAATGCCGCAGAAATTCCACAAATAAAAACGTAAAATATACATTTGTTAGCAATTCAATAAAAATAAAGTCTTATTTTACATTTTGTATTTGTAATATACGTAGGTTGAATAATTAGTGCAGAATATAAGCTCAAGCTCAGGTATCAGTGCGGTAACATGAATGTTATAACGGTCTCCCAGAATTAGTTTACAAACACAAATTTGCCTACGTTCTGATGATTTGATAGTTATTTATTCAGTGTTTCAAACTCACACGAATATATCAAATACCTTGATTGTACTGTAAATGCTTATTTTGCATTCAATGTTTTACTTTCAAACGGTTGAAAGCGAATTATTTTAGTTAGATTAGTTTAGATTCGGTTGAATCGCTCGGCGTTTTTATCTATGCGGAATGACGGTAGCAGACTGTTTTGGTTTAACTACAGATTTGCATGCTTTTATTTAAATAAGGTTAAAAATGTCGCTTAACTCTTGTAAAATGTAAAAGAACTATAATACCATGTTTTATTGTACATAAGGAATTTATTTATTAATTTATTAATAAGTTTGTATTATTATTTTTAAATAAGTTTTAGTCAACATTAGTGTTACAACGCACTAGATGTTTTTTTAATGTTGTTTTTAAGATTGTTAATGAAGCTGCGCGGCGCCAAAATGTTTAAAAAATATAATGTTGAAGTTATTTTAAAATCTCATTTTAAGTGAACTGTGATAACATAAGTTCTTATGAAAATAGGCTCTATTAACCTAAATCCAATACATTGTTCATCTTAATTGAAAATACCATGCTATGATTAAAAAGTTCGACTGTCTAAGATGGGACTCGAACCCATAAACGCAAAGCAAATCAACTACTTACAAATTATACTAAATAAACCTCTGGTAGATTATGTGTTCGAGAAAAATAAGTAATTTAGACGCCTAGTGCAAATAAAAATTTAAAAACTATCAAAACAAATAATATAGCAATAAACAGCATTTTACACAGTTAACGTTTACTATATTTTGCCTTTATTATTCATGTAGGTATTTTTCCACTAGGCTCATTTTTGAATGATGTACAGACGACAACACATCAAGCTAAACATTGGCACCTTATGTAGTTGAAATAAGGGCGAATATAGGATAGATGTATAGCCTCTTGTAATTAAGACTGCCTTTTTAATACCAGGTACTGTCCATAGTTTTGTTGCAACGTTAAGCAATCACTGTTACACAAATTCCAAATAATCAACGATACGAATTTTAGGATTCGCGGTGTACCGTAGCTTTCCAAACAGTCGAATTCAAATATGTAAACACGTAAGTTTTCCAACTCTCGTATGATGAATTAAACTCAATCCACTATTCTCGCCAATCAGACTTGCAATGTTTATAATGGCACTTCGGGTACAAACGGGCGAGGGCCAAAATTAAAAAAGTTGAAACGTGCCCCGGCGTATGCAAATAGAGGAAAGTTTCCGATGCGTGCGTTCACAGATGGATATGTTGACAGATAGTGTCATAACAGCCATGCCGTTGGGATCAAAGAACGAGTTAAGTAGTGCGGCCTTAAAATGCGCCCACAGGACGGCAATTGGTGATGCTAATCATCATTACCCATTTTAGTTCTATGGGTGTTGTAAGAGACTAACGAGCATCTTTAGTGTAGCGATAATACCAAAATCCTTCTTTTGGATATGCGAATATCCGGAACGATGTGTGCTGATGATAAAGATGATAATAATAATTCATTCAGATAAACGAAACGTGGTTGGTTATCTAAACCCAAAGTAATACAACATATTTTATAATTTTGTAAAGTTATAGCATTCACTTTCACGCTATTTTGTAACATACTCTTACATACATTATTTGAAAAATAAACATCAAGTAATTTAGTATTAATTTCTAGGTGGAATGATTTAGTTGCATTTTAGTCCTTCAGTCACAATGATGAAAATGACGATAGTGATGATGATGGTGATATGATAATAAACACTAAACTTCAGGAAATCGTGCAAAGCAGTTTGGTGTTCAGAAACAATACATTACATAATTTTAAATAGAGCTAAAATGGCAGTGACTTGTATTTTTTTCTTTATCACATTATACATATATATAATCACGACTAGTTTTATTACCATGGGTTCTATAAAATTACAAAATCGAATAAACATAAGTCTTTTAGATAACAACTGTTGAACCATTGAGATACCATAAAAACTAGTTTTATTGCAGGTTTTTAATCTAAAAGAACTCATAATATAAAAATAATTATTTGGAAACCAAACCTTTCTTTCTTGTAATCCGGAAGGAATAATTCGTTTAAAATATTTTTTTAACTGGCCGTTTTTTCTTCGCTTATGGCATGGGGTTTACTTTTGGTAAACTTTTTCTAGTGGATAGATTGGATGCGTCTTTTTAATGCGCCAGTCCTACCCCTCTTTGGTGTTGGTTTAATCGCTAGTGGTATGCGGTGATTTGGTTAAGGGAGGCTTTGGTTACTTATCCTCAATACTACTCTATTGTACAAGTCAATTTTTATTTTCACAAAATTGTAATGTTAATCAGTTTAGTTTTGTTGGGTTATGAAATTAATAAGTAAAAAGACTATGCTAATGCTACATTGACCTCGCGTGCGAAGTAACTAAAAAATATAGGTAATTAATTATCCCACAGGGCAAAGGTATCCATTATTGCCATCATTGAATTCAAGTTACTTACTACAGCTTGCCAAATGGGGGGTGAGTTATCACAAACCCGAGCAACGTTCGAAAATTCAAAACTCTTGTTGCCTGGGGCCTTATTCAGCTATTTCAATTACAGTTCGATCGTGATTGAATTGGGCTATTTTGACATTTAGCCCATACTAGAACTGTCAAAAACCTGCTATTCAATTACGATTGTGATACGATTTTGTTAGTTGAATAAGGGGCCTGATCTGGGTATCGAAGTCAGGACCCCGACCCGGTATTTAAACCATAAGAGTAATGGGGCGTCCTTATGTGTACATTCAAAAACTCGACAAAATTGAATTATCGAATAAAATGTACGAGCCATAATGGATTAACGTTAAGTGAGTGCGAATCATTACCACTTACATAACTAATCACTGTTTTAATAGAAGTAGGTAAATACTCATTATACTCCGGCTTCGTCCTCGGGATTAGCAAATAACACTTGTAGTAGCGCCTAGTGGATCGCCAGTCACGCACTATATTTGAGGGTAAGCATAAAATACAAAAATAATGTCAACCCTAACTGATACTGGTTCGCACGCGTCATACGCTTTATAGTGCTCGCCACGAACGCATCGTACGTGTCTTAACGTAGTCTAAAAGTGAAAGTTTAACATCGACAATAATGCCTAAACGTAAAAGTGAGGACAGTGTTGAGAAGTTGTTAAAAAAAAATCAAGAAATTAGAAAGAAAAGTGAAACGTCGATGTCGAAGTCGGAGCAGATCGACATCTTCAGACGGTCGTTATTGTTCAGGAAATGAAGGTAATTATTTTTACAGTGTGTAAAATTTACACAATGATAATGTTTTTTTGAACTTTTGTCGTTTAGCTTTAATAATTATACACGAGTTACAAATTCCCTTCACTCTGCCCTGCACGGGGCCTCTGTGATAACGACGATGTTGATGTTCGTAATGTTCGTATCAATGTAAGTGTGACTGTATAATATTGAGATACACTTGTAATTATTGTATTAGAAAAAGGGTTTGCGTACTTCTCTTTGGAGCTGTACTACCCTAATGTGTCGAAGAAAAATAAAATATTTTATTTTTATCAACTGGGTTTGCGTACATTTCTATGGAATTGTACTACCCACATACTTAACAAAATTTTTGACAATGGTGATTCATGGGTTTGCGTGCATTTCTTTGGAATTGTACTACCCATCATATTAATGAATACAGATTTTAAGAAGAATAAATAGCAAATATATAACTTTTATCACCTGCTTAACTGAGTTTGCGTAATTCTCATTGGAGCTGTACTACCCAACAAATTAGTTTTGCGAACAGAACTTTGGTCTGTTTCTTAACTAATATTGCAACATCGGACGCTTTCAGAACGAAAGACGTCTGAGGATGGCGGTGACGTTTCGGAGTTGTTAGATGGTCCCGTCTACGCTGTTGGAAACGAAGACGAAGCTGGACATTCTTCGTTGAGGACCCTCACCGTCGATGTTGCAGATGCGCCGGCTTCCGCTACCGTCGACGCTGCTGACCTCGCTGTAGCCAACCCGAGTACGAGCGTTGAAGAGTTACAAGAGGTACCTAAATCGAACTACGAAGCTGAATCCGCAGAACCTTCATTGAATAATGCGCTGCTTGAAATATTAGGTGATGATCCAACTGTTTGCAACACCTATGGGCCAGAGGTTCATAAAGATTTGGCCATTCGCCTAGAATATATTGCAACAAATGGCCTAACTAAAGAACTCCGTAAGGAGATCAACGATAGGTATTTATTACCCGAAAACTGCAAATTAATTAATGCACCAACACTTAACGCTGAAATAAAAGCAGCTGTTACGGATATGGTTATTAAACGTGATAAAAATATAGAAATGCGACAGAAACAGATAGCCATTGCGATCGCATGTCTAAGTCGAGCAATAAATGACTTGTTGACCAACAACAGTGCCGACCCAAATATAATAAAGACATTAATGGATACTGAGCGTTTACTATGTAATACACAGCATAGTGACTCGATAGTGCGCATAAATTTCATTCTGTCATCCTTGAAGAAGGATATGAACGAACAACTACGCAATACCAAACCCGACAGTCTTTTATTTGGTCAGAATTTGTCGGATACCATAAAGACCGCCAAAGCAATAAATAGATCGGGCGCCGATTTAAAGTTTTCAGCCCGTAAGCCACAAGCACCGATGACCAATAAGAAGCCTCCAGTTTCAACAAATACATCAAAGAATTTAAACTGGAAAGGTCCCTATCCTGTTCGGAAGCCACCGAATCCTCCGAAGACGAACGAGCGACTACCGAACAGGAAACCGCCATCGAACTCCTCGAGAACGTCGCAGCATCAGCCACCGCGCAGCCGCCGCTAGATGGGGTAAAATATGCAGGCAGATTGTCTTACTTCTATGACCAGTGGTCACTAATTACTAAAAACCTATTGGTATTATCTTGCGTAAAAGGATATAAAATTCCATTTACAGGTCCTGTTAGCCAATCGAACACTCCTATTGAGAGAGAATGTTCAGCCATAGAAAAGCATCACTTTCACGAATCTATAGAAAATTTGCTTACTATAGGCGCAATTTCGAAATGTAAACCCATAAATGGCCAATTCCTGTCAAGCGTATTCCTGGTACCAAAGCCAAATGGTAAATTTCGTTTTATATTAAATCTAAAAAAGTTGAATAAATACATTGATGCTGATCATTTCAAAATTGAAGATTTGCGCACTGTTTTAAAGTTAATTACAAAAGACTGTTACATGTCCAAAATAGACCTCAAAGATGCATACTACTTAATAAAAATTCATCCTGATTCCAAAAAGTTCCTACGGTTTAAATTTGAACAGGAACTATACGAATTTAATGTATTACCTTTTGGCCTTAGTACAGCCCCATATATTTTTACCAAAATTATGAAACCTATTGTCCGCTTACTCCGATTGGCTGGTTTAATATCGACAAATTATTTAGATGACTATTGGCTAATGGGACAATCCTATGAGGATTGTTTACATAACACCTTGTTAACGAAAAAGTTAATTAATTCTCTTGGTTTCTAGATTAACGAAGAGAAAAGCTCGATGATTCCAAATACTGTCTGTACATTCTTAGGCTTCATACTCGATTCAGAAAAATTCCATATCACGTTACCACCAGACAAAATAAATCGTATTAAAAATGAAATAGAGAAATTTTTAACGCTTCAGCGATGTAAAATTCGGGAATTTGCTCGCTTTATTGGTTTATTGGTTTCTGTTTGTCCAGCTGTAGAATATAGTTGGCTATATACCAAATTGTTTTAAATATTTAAATTTAATAAAAGATGATAATTATAATAAATACATGCATTTACCGTTGCAATTAAAACCTGATTTACTATGGTGGCAAAACGCAATTCAAAAACCTTTTAGTAAAATAAAACAAGATACGTGTGATCTGGAAATTTTCTCAGACGCCTCAACTACGGGGTGGGGAGCTGCTTGTGGTAATGAGAAGGCCAGTGGGTTATGGACACTCCAGGAACAAAAAATGCACATTAATTATTTAGAGATTAAGGCAGCCTTTTTTGGGTTGAAAGTGTTTGCCGATAAATTTGATGCTTGTCAAATTCTACTACGGATCGATAATACGACGGCCATCTCATATATTAACCGAATGGGTGGTATTCAGTTCCCCCACCTCACGGAGGTTAGTAAGGAATTGTGGCAATGGTGTGAATATCGGCTAATTTTTTGTTTTGGCTTCTTATATAAGTTCATCAGATAACAAAACGGCAGATGAAGAGTCAAGGCGTGTACACCCAGACATTGAGTGGGAATTAGCAGACTGGGCATACAATATGATAGTGACGTTACTTGGTGTACCAAGTATTGATTTATTCGCTAGTCGAGTAAATACAAAATGTCGTAACTATGTCTCCTGGCATAGAGACCCAGATGCATTGGCAATTAATGCATTTACGATTGCTTGGAGTGATATTTTTTTTTTTACGCATTCCTGCCTTTCTCTATAATTTTAAAAACATTAAGAAAAATTGTATCTGATAAGGCTACAGGTATTATGGTTGTGCCATTGTGGCCTACGCAACCATGGTATCCAATCTTTAGGAGCCTTTTGTTATCTGATGTAGTTATTCTTGAGGCAAATAAAAACACAATTAATTTTTATTCTAGCAACCGCAACATACACACCAAACTTACCCTGGTTGCAGGAGTATTATGCGGACGGCGTGGTTAAGGAGAAGTGTACCACCATCTGCGATTGATGTTATGACGGTTTCCCTGTCAAATAATTCTCTTAAACAGTATGATGCTACTTGAAGCGCTGGTTTAATTTTTGTAATAATTACAATTGTGATTTGTATTCAACGTCTATCCCACAAATAATTTTTTTTCTAAATCAACTTTACAATGAAGGACTTAATTACGGCTCTTTAAACTCCTGTCGTTCAGCGTTGACCTTATTAATGGGCAATAATCTTGCAGATGATGATCGAATCAAAAGATTTTTTAGAGGAATATTTCGCTTGCGTCCGCCTTTACCGAAATACTCCGTAACTTGGGACACATCCATAGTTATTAATTTTTTAAGCCAATTATATCCTAATGAGACGCTTACCCTTGAAAAATTATCAAAAAAGCTTGTAACCTTACTTGCATTATTAACAGCACACAGGTTACAGACCTTATCAAAAATAAACATAAAAAATATTGAAACACTTTCTTCAAGAGTGAGCATTAAGATTCCTGACTTTCTGAAAACAACACGTCGGGGTTGCTTCCAGCCCGTTCTGGTATTACCGTTTTTCGAAGAAAAGCCGGAAATATGCCCTGGTAAAACCTTATTAGATTATTTAACCATGACGAACCCTCATCGCAAAGAAATTGATACGCTTTTTATTAGTTTTAGAAAACCCTATAAGGCTGTGGGCTCACAGACATTAGGTAGATGGGTCAAGAAGACTTTAATGGACAGTGGGATCGACGTTAATATATATACAGCGCACAGTACTAGGCATGCAGCCACATCTGCAGCTTATAACATGGGTGTCAGTCTAGATCAAATAAGAAGAACCGCTGGTTGGAGTGGCTCTTCGAGTACATTCTATCGGTTCTATAATAGAACCATAAGTAATGTTGTTTCTGAAGATGATTCCCTTTTTGCGAGAACAATTGTTCATAGAGATAATGTAGAAATAATTAGAAATTAATTTATGATTGCTGTAATAAATTAAGTAATTAATTATAGGTAAGAATCAATAAGTAAAATATTTCACTCTCTAAAAGTCTACAAGTGTTATTTGCTAATCCCGAGGACGAAGCCGGAGTATAATTAATGATTAAACGAACTTACCTTGTACGTGAAGTTCTATCACAATTATACGAAGGCTTCGTCCGAAGGGATTAGCACCCACCCTCCACTTCTAATTAAACCTATTATTACCCCAGTTCCGAAATATTTTACTGTTCTCTAAACTAGATGACGCGTGCGAACCAGTATCAGTTAGGGTTGACATTATTTTTGTATTTTATGCTTACCCTCAAATATAGTGCGTGACTGGCGATCCACTAGGCGCTACTACAAGTGTTATTTGCTAATCCCTTCGGACGAAGCCTTCGTATAATTATGATAGAACATCACGTACAAGGTAAGTTCGTTTAATCATTAAATATACTCTGATGCATCGCAAGTAACGTCACACGAATATCGAAACATATCGGTTTGTGATTACCGACCCGCATTTGGCAAGCGTGATGATAATGCCTGTGGCCATCAATGCTGTGGTAACATGAATTTAATGATGGAGGCCTTTGCCCTGCAGTGGGATGATTTTAGGCCGTTACATTGCTATTTTAACTTTTTGTGTCCCGAGATGTGTTAAAAATTTTAATAGTCCTGACTATTAAAATTTTCCTGAAACCCTAATTGGAAGTATTAAAACCAAATTCACCTGAATAACATGATTACACGTAATACACGCCCGTTTCCGATTTAATACGTCGGTCAGCAATTAAAGGGGATAAGCGCCAATAAAAGTCTGGGATGGGGTTATAAATTGATCAATTTGCGGGAGTCGCGCCAATGTATCGGGCTCGCGCCAGCCGGGTATGGGGTGGTTTGTAGCCAGAATGACATTTGAATGTTTTTGATTTATGTTTATTATCATATAACCATACTAAGAAGAAAAGTGTTTCTGTCTTTTCACCCTTAATCCACTAAACCGTTGGAAACTAGTTGGAAACGTCGGGATAACTCGAAATCTATACCAATATTATACATGTAGGTAAAGTAACTCCGTCTGTCTGTCTGTTTTCACGCATAAACTACAAAATCTAATTTAAACTAATTTGGTACAAAAATACCTTCACAAAGGAAACAGGCTATAATATTGTATCCCATAGTTAAGAACAGGTTTCTGCGGGTAAAACCGCGGGTAAGAATCTTGTAAATATTAAAGGTACCTTTTGACTGTACTCAAACTGACATTTCAATTTTTTTTCTACTTGAAAAGCCATCTTTATTGAGTCTAGAACTATTATTTTAGTGAGTTTGTAATCCAAATATCCAAAAAGGAAAAAAGTTAACGCTATCCATTTTCATCTTTATTATCTCTCTCGGAGAAAAGTCAACGCGGCTATATTTTCCAAGTAGTGATGCAGTCATATTATTTCAAGAGATAAGTCTTGCTTTCTAAAGAATAGAGATCTCAAAATGTTTTAATAAAGTTATTAAGTGCGATAGTAGTTGGTTTTAGATTAATTTTGTTCATATTTGTACTAGGTACCTATTGTTTCTTAAGTAAGTAATGTATTTACCTTTCATGACAATAATTGTGATTTTCTTTTTATTTACAGGTAAGCTTCGTCATTTTATTACATTTGAAAACGTATTGAAATCTTCATTTTAAAACCATGGTAAGTTTTGAAACCTATACGAGTATTAGATGTTAAAGAAAAATATTTCTTGAAAGACTTAGTAGACTCAAATAATGTTTGGTTAGAACAGACGCCCAATTTCTAGAAGGGTATGGTTCCGAGTCCTACTTGGGGCAGTTGATATTTTTATTAAAGGAATTTATTTATGAAATTTCTGTTCTGCAGTACTGGCCATTTCAAATCAAAATAATTTTTGTTTGGCTAAGAATTCTAATTTCAAAATAATTTTATTTTAAAAGCAGATATTTGTTTATTGATTAGTGTTACATTTTCATCGCATTTCAATCTTTTTCGTCATCATGGATACGTTAAAAATTCGAGTAATTATGGAATATGAGTATCGTCGTGGCAGCAACGCGGCACAAGCGGCACGCAACATCAACGACGTTTACGGAGCTAACACTACAAACCAACGCACCACCTGTTATTGGTTTGCTCGATTTCGTTTTGGAAATTTCGACCTGAAAAATGAATCTTGCGGTCGTCCGAAGACTTTGGTCGACAATGACGAATTAAAGGCGATTGTGGAAGCTGATGATACACAATCTACGGCTGAATTAGCTGCAGCTTTCGACGTTAGTGTCAAAACAATATTGGTCCATTTGCGTCAAATTGGCAAGGTAAAAAAGCTTGACAAATAGGTGCCCCACGAACTCAATGATCGCCAGCGCAAAGTACGCGTCGAGACGTCCCTTGAACTGCTCAACAGACACACAAATGAAGAAATTTTGAACCGCATTGTTACTTGCGATGAAAAATGGATTCTGTTAACCGCAAGCGCTCAGCAAGTTGGTTGGATCCTGGTTCAGCACCTAAATAATGCCCTAAACGAAAACTTACCCCTAGAAAAGAGATGGTCACTGTTTAGTGGTCTAGCGCCGGTGTGATTCATCACAGCTTCTTACCAAACGGGGTGAGCATTACTGCAGATGTGTACTATGAAGAACTGAACACAATGATGGAGAAGCTGGCACATCTCCAACCAGCATTGGTCAATCGCTCGTCTCCGCTGCTCCTGCACGACAACGCGCGACCTCATACTGCACAGCAGACTGTCTCCAAGTTGCAAGAACTGGGATTGGAAGCTCTCCGTCATCCGCCCTACTTACCAGCCTTGCGCCTACAGACTACTACTTTTTCCAGAATTTGGTTAACTTCTTGGCGAAAAAAAATTAAATACCCGAGAGGCAGTACAAAATGCCTTTGAAGAATTTGTTGCCTCCCGTTCAGCTGATTTCTTTAAAAAGGGCATCAATAAACTGCCACTGCGTTGGCAAAGATGCATTGATTACATGGGTGATTATATCGAATAATACAAAAAAAATAGGTGAAAAAAATTCGTTTAATTTTTTTCATACAAAACGGCAATTTCATAGGTAAAGACCGTCAGTAAGCGGCTAGCTAAGCTAATGACCTGCAGGGTAAAAAATCTCAACCCGATCTTATACCCAACATGTTAAGGGTAGTCGCTGTTTCCATGAGGATTGAATGAATAATTAAATTAATTAAAATAGTAATAACATTACATAAATTGTTATTACAGTAATTTACGGTTCTAATGAAAGTAAATAACTTTTATATAGC
Source organism: Anania crocealis (assembly GCA_949315895.1). Taxonomy (NCBI): domain Eukaryota; kingdom Metazoa; phylum Arthropoda; class Insecta; order Lepidoptera; family Crambidae; genus Anania; species Anania crocealis. The sequence goes on from OX438856.1 coordinate 11,023,758, forward strand.
TTCTTTTAGTAGAAAGAAAAACCAAAAAAGGAACAAATAAAACCCAGACCCGAGACAATTTGAACAAAAGGTTTTTACTGGGTCCTCAGAACTGGTGACAGACAGACATTGACAACCGGTGTGTACGACACTTTACCTCAAGGGTCGTCAATACCCATGTATGTATAACAATCAACATCAACCACATAATATGGCAAAAAAATTTGTACTTCGGTGTCTATTACTGTAAAGGAACATATATTTTGTACATGTTAGAAATCAATTAAATCTTATCAAAAAATACTTTATTTGATATTTTAGCAACTTAATTGCACTTATAATATCAGTATATAAACTTGAAAAATTTTTTTGCCCCGCCCGGCATGCGAGGAGATGCAGTTTCGTGTCCCGCCTGAGACAAAATTTTTCAAGTTTATATACTGATCTTATCAAAAAACTTTTAAATTTAAAATCAATGAATTGCTGCTGCCGTATAACTAAAACGACAAATTACAATGTATATAAACGAAGTTTCGGTCCAAACCACAGAATCAGGCAGATGTCTAGTACGGAACCGCTTATGTTTTTTGAAAAAAAAAAAAAGCTTTTGCCGAGCCGGTGATACTTTTGTCATTACACATTCTATAGCCGTTCCGTCTGTCCGTGTTAAAATCAGTTTTTTACTCTCTTAATTCACTGTATTATGGATGTATGGATCGAAATGGCATGCAGCAGAAAAGATAATGTTCAGGATGTGTAAAGTGCCAAAAAGGATGAAATAAGGAATGAATACATTAGAGGAAGTATGGTAGTAGCACCTGTAGCACAGATTATTAAATTGTTACTCCGGTAGTAGAAAACTTGAAAGGAAATCTTTGTATAAATTTGATAAGAAGAGACGAAGGACACGTAAAAAGAAGAGTTATGAATATGACTGTTGATAGATGGACAAGTAGAGGGTGATCTAAAAAGAGATGGGTCGATTGTGTCAAAAATAATGTGATTGAGAAGGGGGTAGACGACTCCATGACGACTGACAGGATTGTACGGAAGAGGAAAACATACTGCGCCGACCCACAGATGATCTGGAAACAGGGTATACAAATGATGAATTCACTATATTATAGTAGTTAAACCAGTTAATTAATTTATCAGTTTTGTTTCTACAAATAGGCCCCCGAAGACGATTTGACATGACCCAATATTTTATTATACCACTGTATCGGCCAATTGTAGGTAGAAGATGTAGTTAAAAAAACTCGGTCATGATTGTCTTTAAGTACCTATCTTACAAGAAAACTTTTGTGGGTGCAAGCTAATAATTTACATAATAGAAGCAGTTTTTTTTTAAATTAATTTGACTTACAATAAGTTGATGTACAGATAATGCAGCAATGGATTTTGGTAAGTATTTTGTTGAAAATGCGAATGCAATGTCCATTAATGAATTTACTACAAATTGCGATCTAAATCCTAGAACAGCAAGATTAGCTTTAAATCTCCTGTTAAAATTAAGTTATTATATTAGTGTCGTGTGATGCCGGCACATAAAAAAGAGGGCACCACCTCTTCTCTTCTTATTGGTGGCGGAAGAGGTAACACAAGGAATTCTGTCAGAAAAAGACGGCAGCAACGACCTCTTTAACTATCGGATAAACTGAAATCGACAGGACATTGGATGCACTCACAAACCAAATATGATCATCCCACTGCAGGGAAAAGGTCTCCATCATTGAATTCAAGTTACCACAGCAATGATGGGTGTACTGGCATAATCACCATTCTTGCCAAATACGGGTTGGTGATCACAAACCCGAGCAACGTTCGAAAATTCGAAACTTTTTGTTGCCCGACCCGGGATTCGAACTGGGACTGAGATCTTGGCCCGGTATTTAAACCACTAGACCAACGGGGCGTTAAACCAAATATGAGAAAGAAATTAACAGCGTTAATAAAAACACATTTTAAACAGAAATTTAACTGACAAAACAAAATTTGGGTTCAAACAAACAAGTTAAGTACAAAGACTCTTATGAGAAAACTGAAATGCATCCTTTTTTTGCGTACTTATAATTATCTCGGTAAAAACAAAAACTTTTTTTGTCCTGTTCCAAACAAAACAGCCTAGACTCTACGCAAGTGCACAAAGAGTCCTCATTACATCCACGTCCGTATATCAAAACGTATGTACACACTTTCCATTAATTAATCCCGCGCTATTGAACATCAAAAGTCGCACACAAACAAACGTAGGTACCTTCCGCATGATGTGTGCAATCACACGCATTATTAGTGTTGTTAGTTTTTCTTTTTTGATAGGAGCATGTATCGACGTGGTAGCATCTAAAATTACTAAGCAAATAAAATTATCTGCCAAATTTTTTTTCTTTTTTATGATTCCAAAGTAAGAAACTATTTAAAGAAATTGTTTTGTGGACATCAGTTGCAACGAAGGTCAAGTACCACAAGCACACAGACTCGAGAATATAATATAGACAAATACTTTGTTTCTACATTGACTCGTCGGTGAATTGAACTGAACGTCTGGACCTCAGAGCAAGCAACACCTTAAAAACCACTGGTTTGTACGTTACTTCGCCCATGGAGGTCATCAAAGGTGTTACAGTATTTAATAAACATTTTAGTAAATTACAACAATTGTGTTGGAATTGGTCGGTGATGTTGCAGCCGTGCTTGAACGGAGAATACATCGGTTTGAAATTACAGTTACTTAATTTGAGAGTTACTAATTTTTTTTTAAATGCTTTTCGGCTACCTTGAGATAACGTTCTGCATAAAACGACAAATATAATTTACCTGTGACATTAACATACCAAAGTCTGGCCTTCCATTGACTTGAGATTACCTTTTGCACGCCAAGATTGGGCTTTAATCTATTATTTTCTTATATAACTATTTTTACAATGTAACTCATAAGTTGGGTTTGCTTTTGATGATGTTTTGTGATTTATCGATAGGGAAAAGTGTCGATGTTTCGGCGGCACTAGACACAACGTCCAATTAAATCTGGTCGCATACGTTAGAAGGGATTGTAGGGGAGTACGGTGCAGGGAATCCCCATTCGCAATGGGAATGATTGCACTGTCGAATTTCGACTTTATTTTACGGTCCAAAACGTAAATTAAATTGGAAAAATATTAATCAAATGAAATTTCCCTTTTAAAAAAACATAATTAAGCTCTTTTGCAATCATCAGTTAGGTTCAGAATATTTGATAAAATATAATAAAGACAATATTTTAAAGTAATTTGAAAACTTTTCTTTGCAAATCATTATTTTAAAATATTTTTAATTTAATCTAAATATGAGACTATAGTTATAGGACTTCCTTCATAATCTACTAAATAAAAAGGATTTAAGTTCCATAAACAATTTATAAACAAATTATCTTTAGTCATCTTTAGGCATTTAATTGAGCATACTCTTAAACGTCTCCAATAATGTCACGTTTAACTTTCCCCTCATCTATTTTCACCTCCATTTGAAATGATTATCTTCGCCGTCCAGAAATTTGCCTCCAACCGCTTCAGCTCTCTTCAAACAGTCCACCAGGGGGTGATATCTAAAAGTGCATCGCCCCACTCCGCCCTTCACGCCCCATTAGATGCGTCCGCGGGAATTCGACATTTGCATAAGCGGCTTGGCTCTCTACACGTAGTAATTGGGATCACACAACTGTGACCAGTTTAACTAAAACCCTCACCTTTCACGGGAAATTGAGAAACCTCCCTAAATTCACCGTCTCCACTTATCCTGGACTGTCCGGTATAGATTTAAGTTAGGTGGTAGCACTGTTTGCTTTGCACTTAAGCGTTGCTCTTCGTGCTTTTAATCGAAGTGCGAAATTTGAATGCGATTTAAATACGTATTGTTTTAGGTACTACATTATGGACCGAGTAAGTGGATGAATTTGCATCGAGTAAGGCAGTTGATTTGCTCCGTTAATTCAAATGGAATCACTGCTAATTGATTTAGCAATGAACATTTTACTTTTGATTGGCCATTCTAACTCTTTATTAATCCATGACATCAAATGAGACTAAAGGTTTCTCACTACTACTTCAGTCTTTAAAACCAAGTGGTCCCGTTAAAATAAATTGTTACTAATGTTTGTATCATTAAATTGAAAATACAATATGAAACTCCGTTGGCTTACAGCGTACAAAGCCTTGAATAAATTCGTCGACACAAACAATGTCTCGGCAGCTCAATTGGCTAGCGCAGTCGCCCAGTAAGCGAAAACTTTCCGCTTACCGGACGACTAATCTAACTAATTCAGTGGGTTAAGTGTCACCTAAGATAGTCGAAAAAAATTATACAAGGAATAATATTTTTGATTTACACCAACTATGTATTTGCCAAACAGGAACACAAACCAAAAACTCTTAAAATAAGGTTTGTAACATTAAAATAAATTCAACACAAATTTTATAAATTTAATGTTAAATTAGTTCTAACAGGCCAAAGAGCTTAATCTCTAACGTTTCGTGAGGAATCAGATAGCTGCTGGTTAAAATAATTAATCCGAATGCTTAAACTTTAATATGTCACATGAACCGCCTCATTCATTTTATCTTAAGTAGATCAAGTTTTTACTGCAAATCGAATTTAATGTCTCAGGTCATAAGGTTTAGAGATCGAAAACTTGAAGAGATTAAACAGATTTCAGTTTTATAAAATGACATTAATGTTATTCGCAATAAGAGTTATGTAGACAGAAATGTACCTATTGCGAACTATTTTATCGTTCGCGGCATGCAGTACTCGTAATGAGGATGAAAATTTGTCATCGGCTTCTTGTTACAAATGTGTGATTTTATGTGACATTTGGTATAAATGTGATCTACATATTGTGAGACTTAACTTTGCATATTCGTATACCTAGTTTTAGACGTCACAAAACTTCCAGCTTCTTCAGAAGATGCTGGTATCCGTCTCTCTTTTACGGTATCCATACGACCAGAAAGGGTTAAGCTATTCTATTGAATTCCGTTACGATACGATATTAATATGATACTATTTGCTGACAAAATGTTATTTCATAAAAAAATTGAATTCTAAGTAAGTACAATCTGTTAAAATGGTTTTCGTGACTATAGTATAGTTGACGTTAGCAAAATCGCTTTTGTTCATTCATTGTTCCTGATTTTGCACAAAGCCCGTACAGTGCTGATTCTATTCCCAAATTTAATAAAGCCTTGGTGCGCGTGTGTTGTCATTTACATTTAAAGTGCCAATTATTTGGTATCATTAGCGCCCTCTGGTAGCCATAAAACGCACCCAACAACTCCCCCTCCTCTTATTGCGATTATAAATTAGAAATAAAATGGCAATTTTTAATCTCGACATCGCGTTCCATATCGTTTGTCATGTTGCCAGATATTCAAATTGAATGGCGTTTATATTAAACAAGTAACATTTAATAGGTTATTTTTTATTAAATAATAAAGTTTCTAATGAATTCTTCAATTTATGTAAGCGTATATTTAAATAAATAAAAAAAGAAAATCTATAGTATTTGTAATAAAAATATTTTGTATAATTATATTTTTACAAGTAATATAAATACGAAAGGCTTTTTAAAAAAACACCGTTAACTCTAATTAGGTTTTGTATAAAGGCAAAACTTTTTTAACTGGAATTGTTATCTAACAATAAAATTCAAATTTGTGTCATATCTCTTTCAATATCTGAATAAAATTGTAATGGTTTTTAAAATATAAAATGCTATAATTTTAATTTTTAAGCCCTAATTAAGTCTTAAGACCATCTTGTTTTAACTTTGAAAACCCTAATGGGAATAAAATAGTTGCAGATTGTATAATAAAGTAGTTATAATATCATAACCTCACACAGTTTAATTAAACGTAAATTACTTCTACAATTAAAATCAACTGTTACAAATGCGGTGCCGTAACTTATTGTTTTCGTCAAATTAATTAGAACCAAGTTATGAAATAGTAATTACAATATTTCAGTTACCGCGAGATGATGGAAATTGTGATTCGACGCCTCGAAATAAAGGCGTGGATATTATTCGCAATCCAGCAAACAATAAAGCTACATAGTTTAATTTCATTGCTTCCTGTTATAACTGACAGCCAAAGGCAAGTTATGAAAAGAAGGCAGATCTATACTGACCAGTGCCACAGATAATTCTTAACCTGACAACAGCTGAGTATTGGTGATGTAAGTACCATCATTTTGACGTACTGCTAAAATGCCAAAATACAGGAGACCAACTGCACGAAGAATGATATCAATTACTTTATTTATAAGTTGATGAGTTAATTTTGTAGATAAACCACCTTTTTAAATTTTAATAGAAATATTTATTTTAATTGTACTTTAAGGTAAGTTGGTATTAATTTTTGGTCTATTCTTGTAGGCATGAGATCAATCAACATAAAATCTTAAATAATCAAAAGTAACAAAAAAAACGAATACTTTTTTAAAATTATACTTAAGAAATCAACAAAAATAAATCACCCTGAGATATTGATGTAAAAAAAAAATGGTTGCCTGTAAAGTCGGTTTTACGGGCGAAGATTTTACGTGACAACGTCTTTTTCTCGGTAGAATATTTATTGATATGAATATAATTAAATTGCACAATAGGAACAAGGAATTGAATGAAAATAAGAATTGCACAAATGTTAACTATAGAAATATATTTTGTTTACTAAAACATTGTACATGTAAACTTAAACTTAACTAATTCCTATTTGAGTGATTTTGTTGAGGATAGGACGATGATAGGAGAAATATGAAATGAAAGGAAGTGTTTCTGCTGTAATGTGTCTTGCGAAAGTCAAGTCTTTTTCCAACGCCAAGAACGTTCGAGAAAGACAAAGACAGAGACACAAGCATGCGCCGATTCAATGCGCCTAATTCTCTAGTGCTGCGCGCGCGGCAGACCGATCATAGTTGAGTGGGAGAGAGACGCAAGGCATTCGGCGGGCCTCTCTCTCGTTCGGTGACTCATCGTAACGTTACCGAGCGTTACACTTTTTCATAAGTGACTCCCAGCCGCAACCTAATTTAAGACGTTGTCACGTCAAAAAAAGATGAATCATGGTAACTAACGACACAGGGCAATCAAAGCGTGGGTTTCTTGCACTCCTTACATAGGTTAGATGGTTTTTTTTTCTGGACATATTTTACAAGTTCCCCGTTTTTCCAGCTTCTCAGATGTTTGTGGAGCTTTCTTCTATTTTCAAAATTACTAAATCCAATAATAATATAATACCCAGTAAATCCAAACGAATACAACAAAAGTACCGTCATCAGTTATTTATGCTACCTCGATGTAAAACAAATGCTGGAAAGCGAGCGCCCATGCGCTGACTGTTAGAACAATATAACACTGACCTTCAAAACATCGATATTTTCGATCTCTCACCATCTTTGTATAAAAAGCGCGTCACTCGGGCTCTTTTGCGCAAGCAGTGATACTCGTGGATCATGGTAATTTCTGTTTCAAGCTCAAGGAATGTGATCATACATTGCCTATGCTCTCTTCCTTTTCTTGTGTCTGTGTTATTGTTACCATAATATGTTCATTGCCTGCAGCGCTTCATGTTGCGTAGTTAACTTTACTTCTAAGTTATTGGATACAATAATGGCTTAACCAAACTAAAGAGCATTCTGAAGGCGCGTAGCAGATTTGCACATAATTTATTTAAACATTTACTATACATGTGGATAATAATGTTGGTTGTATAATAACTTAATTTAGTATACTCTAAGATCTTTAGAATAAAATATTGTACAATTGTTGTAGGTTGTAGGAACAAGCCGACCATGGACTTCCTGAGTGGACTGTATGCGGACGAAAACACTTGTTGATTTCTTCAGAGTTTATTTTCTTTCTTGACGGTGACCGTGAGAGCAGGGACAATTTTCGCCTGATCACGTCCTATTCTTATTTACATTTCTTAAATTAGCCTAGTGACTATACAAAATTCGTGATTTTCCTTAGATAGACAAAGATAGAACACACATAGTCTCTTTTACTCTTTGGACACTTTCTCGATCCACCCACATAATAACTTCGGAGAAAAGAGAGGTCCGATATGTGTATTGCTATCTCTATCTTACATATTCTAAACCTACCTACAGGCTTCTTAACATTTTTTCCACTTACAATCCTACCTACATGGGTTTTTTCTACCGACCTTCAGAATCTGTTAGGGGGACAGGGACAGCCTATAGGATACCTCCGCCGCGCGTGAGCGGGACGGCCTATAGTTATTTTCCTTCACCCCAGTACCTTTAAACAACCATACCAGATCCCACCTAATACTTTAGATATTGTAAGTGGAAATAAGAAACCGGTTTGCTATTTTATTGAAATAAAACAAGCCCTGCGCTAATACATTTCCTTATAAACTAAGGCCCTAACAGAAATTACGTTTATTTGTGATAAAATATAAAGTCTTTACATACATACATATTCAAAGCTAAAATAATACAATAATAAGGTTAATTACATAAACTAAATATTAAATTAAACGAGATTGACGTGTGTCCGTAACAGTCTCCCCCCGGTGCAGCGCTGCGCAGTGCGGAACCTCTTCATTCTTCTACCGGCAGGACAGCCAATCTCGACGTCGGTCGACGAAACACGCCGCCCTTGGTCCTTACTTCAACATTTCTTACTCCTCCGTCTGGTCCGGGATGAACACGTGTGACGACCCCTCGGGGCCACACGTTGCGTGAAAGCGTGTGGTCCACCACGATGACTAGATCGCCTGGTTTGATAGCGACCTCGTTGACGTCACGAGCCCCTCTTCTTGGTATGAGCTCGGGTAGGTACTCCTTCAGCCATCTGCGCCAGTACTTGTCGGCTAGACCTTGCGCGGCCCGCCATGTCTTCCTCGACGATTGCTCACACGGCCCGGTGATGGGTAAGCCGTGCGAACCACCCAGCAGGAAGTGATTAGGGGTTAGCGCCTCGGGATCGTTAGCGCTAACCGGTACATGTGTGAGTGGTCGAGCGTTCATGGTGTGCTCGACTTCCATCAACAGCGTCAGTAGAACTTCTTCTTTCGGCGCCTTCTCGTTAAGCGTGACACGTAGCGAATTCTTGACAGTCTTGCCATCGCCGAAAGAATCTTCTTGTGCTTGTTTCACTAGCCACGTCTCTGCCTTTTGTATATGTCGTATAGTAATTTCTTTAGCACGTTTACGACATTTCTCTATGAAAAGTAATACATATGCCATTGCTCTCACTAGACGTTAATAATTAGAGAAACGTCTCGCATCTGGCACGCTCCATACGTCATTTGTAGTTACGTTACATATGACTTAGTTGTTTTCTTCGTCATCGCCGTCTGCTGTCACATTCGGTGATGGCCATAGCTCTTCGTTTGAGTATAGAAACGACGGTCCGGTGAACCATCGGTCTTCTCGAGACTTTATATCGTAGTCGACTCTCGTTGCGTCGTCGGCTACATTTTCTTGCGTCGGCACCCATCTCCATTGGCTAGGATCGGTCAACTCCGTAATTTCACTCAGTCGGTGCGATACGTACGGGGTGTAACGCACTCTCTCGTTCTCTATCCAATGTAGAACCGTTCTAGAGTCCGTCCAGTATGTAACTCTATCGGGTTGCCATCTGTGCTCTCTCGTTATAATTGACGCAAGTCGTGCGCCGATCAGATACGCCTGTAGTTCCAGCCGTGGTATCGTCTGAGCCTTTATCGGCGCTACCTTCGCTTTAGCGGCGGCTAACATCACTCGTTTCGACCTATCTTCGTATTCCACGACCCAGTATGCGGCCGTAGCGTAAGCAGACTCGCTGGCGTCGCAGAATACGTGCAGCTGCTTTCTAGTCACTCCCCCCGTCTGAGAGTATAGACGGGGTAGACGCAAACTGCTTAGAGCGTCCACACCACTCAACCATGTCTGGAATTCATTGGCTATTTCCTCGGGTAGCGCTTCGTCCCAGCTTGTGTCTAGGCGCCACACCTTCTGTATTAGTATCTTTGCTCGGATGGTGTAATAACTCAGTAGTCCAAGTGGATCGAATATTGACATGACTGCGCTCAGTGCTTCTCGCTTCGTAGGCGTTCGTTTCAATGTCTTCACTTCTTGCGGCACTTTGACTAGCACCGTGTTAAAACTTAGTTCGTCGTTGTTAGCGTCCCACATAAGTCCTAGCGTTCGTCCATATTGAGTCATAGCGGCACCGAGCTGTTTCGGTGTCGTGGCACGGCTATCAATTGGCAGCTCACGCAACACGTCCGGCCCGTTTGTATTAAAGGCTGTAAGCGTGAATCCCGCCTGCGCGTGTACATGACGAACTTCTTTGATGACGTCACTTGCTTCTTGTTGTGTATCGAAACAGTCGACCCAGTCGTCCATGTAATGGTTCTTCGTTATCGCTTCGTGTGCTCTTGGGTACGTACTGGCGTGTTTCTGAGCGTTGTAATCACGTACGCTATGTGCTAAAAACGGTGAACTCTTCGCTCCGAAGATCATTGAAGTCATTTTATAACGCTTTGGTGGTGACGTTCTGTCGTCGCCTCTCCATAAAAACATTTGCGCCGGCTGATCTCTTTCTAAGATTTTTATCTGTAGAAACATCTCACTGATATCCGCGGTCACTGCTATGGCTCGTTCTCGGAATCTAAAAAGCATTCCCGCCAAATCTCTCAGTAAATCGGGACCTTCTAGTAGTGCGTCGTTCAGGCACACTCCATTGCTTATAGCGGCAGCGTCGAACACTAATCTCAGTTTACCAGGTTTGTTCACATTGGTTACTGCGAAGTGTGGTAGATACCAAAGCCGTGGGCTATCTATCTCATTGTCTTGGCTCTCTTCGGCGTAACCTTTTTCAAACATATTATTCATCTGTTTCGTGTATGCTTCTTTGAACTCTTTCGATTTGTCCATCTTTTTCTCGATCGCCATGAGTCTGCGCCGTGCTAGATCGTAGCTCGGTGGCATAACATTCACATTTTCCTTCCATGGTAATCCGACTTCATACTGTCGTTTGACATATCTTACTGAAGTTTCAAAGGCTTCTTTGGCACGAATCTCATCTGGATTTTCACGTTCTTTCTTTAAGATACCCAATGAATCTATTTCAAAGTGTTCTTTCACCATATTGTGTAACTCATCATCCATGGCACGCGTCGTGCACTGAGTTAAACTTTGCTTGCCGTTGACATATAGCACTGTATTTTTCTCCTTTATCACATGAGACGGCGCTATTCCATGAATCACCCACCCCAGAGTGGTAAGTGATGCTACTGGTTCATGACGTTTGCCTATTAGCAGCCTTCTGCTGACTATCAGGTGCCAATTATCCGCGCCGATCAGGATACGCGGCTTGGCGCTTACATAACATACGTCTTCATTGTTTAGTACACGCATGTGTTTATATCTCAAACAACTTTCATTTATCGTTTGTCTATGAAGTTGAAGATTCTCCATTGTTCTCGCTCTCACCGCGTGCTTCTTATTGCCTTTAGCGATGATTTGAATCTCCACTTCCGTACTTTTATGTGGCACGCTCTGTGCATTCACACTGCAAATGTGTAAGTCTCGAACTGGCCCTTCTGCGCCGACGTAATCTGCTAACTCTTTATCGATCAGTGTAATTGTTGACCCCTCGTCAAGTAGAGCGTACGTACGTACTCTACCCATTGGTCCTTCTACAGTGATCGGACATACTTTTAACAATACCTTGGACGTGTCTATCGAATGATTGACAGATGCGACCACCTCTTGGTTTTGTTCTGGACTCTTGCTGTCCCTTTCTAATGTATGTTGTGGACTCTTGCTGTCCCTCTCTGACATATGTAGCATTCTGTGATGACGTCGACCACAACCATTCTCATTACATACTTGCGCTTTGCATTTGAGACGCCGATGTCTATCTGATAAACATAGAAAACATAATCTTTCTTCCTTTAACCAGTTCCATCTTTGGTTAACTGTCATAGCTATAAACTTTTTACACAGTGACATCTCATGGTCTCCACCGCAACACAAACAGGGTTTCTTTTGTGCCGTCCTCCTTTCTTCGGCTGTGACGTACACTCCCGTATTTTTCTTTCTTATGTTTGTGTTCGGTTTGACTGACACGACTTCTCTTTTTGTAGCGGAATAGTTCGACTGCGGCGTATATGCGTAGCGTAGCGCTTTGTTAGCCTCTTCCATTAGGAAATGTGACAAAGTGATTATCTCTGGCTCCGAATAGCTTGAGTATTGTACTGCATAGTCGCACTATCGAGATTTCAAATGCGGGCTAAGTTTATCAATTATCTCCCGTGTTAGCATTGGATTTCTCAGGTATCCTCTGTTGTCTATGGAGTCCAGCGTGCAAACAATATTCTGTACTTTGATTGCAAATGAATTCAAGTCACTGGCAGTCGGTCCTAGGCGCGGCAGACTCTTCAATTCATTTAGCGTTCGATCAATTATTATCTCCGGCCTTCCGTAGCACTGTTCTAGAGTTTTCATAATTATGTCTGGATCGGATGCGTATGATAATAAAGCCGCTACTGCTTCTTTGGCTTCTCCTCTTAGACAGCTTCTTAATCTAGCCAGGTTCTCAGCTTTAGTGTATGCGCCTGTCATGGTTGATTCTTGCATTGCTGCCTTAAAAGAAAGCCAGTCTGTCGGTGCCCCGCTAAATATCGGCAATTCTATTGCTTGTCGTGGTGTCGGTCGTCTTGACATGATTTTCTCTAATGTCGCTGCGAGAATCTCCGCCCCGTCCATCTTCATTCGAGGCTCTTCCTCCTTTTTATTCTCTTCCGGAGGTTGTGATGGATTCAAATGACGGTTTCTAACCATCTCTGTCATTTGAATATCTTTCTGTCTTTGTCGCTCTTGAGTAAGAATGTCGCAAGGCTCCTCTGTGGTGGGTAGCTGCGTTTCTTCGCGACGCCGGGACTGCGACTTGTCCAGCCAGTCGTCCATTCTGGCTTGACTGTCACCGGCGGGTATGCTCTCGTCGTCGGTTTCCCTAATTGTAGCTATTTCATATTCTAATCGTTTTTGAATTAAGCTTTTCTCAAGTGCGGCGAGCTTCTCTGCGGCCAATAACTCCGCTTGTCTAATTCGTGCGGCAACGCTTGACCCCCTCGATGACGGTGCCTTTGTCCGTGGCACGTCTGTGTCGGCGTTGGCATCTTGACGCTTTTCTATCGGTGCTGGGTCCGTCTCCATAATATATCCGCCTTCTGCGGGTACTTGACTCCTTGATGTTTGCACCGATGGCGATGCAGGTGGCTCTTCAAAATCACATCGTCTTGAGTTTTCCATTGCTTGACTCCCGGCGGCCTCAGCTTGTCTTCGCGTTGTTGGCATCTTCTTACTTGCAGCCCCTACTCCTAACAATCCCGGACAGGTACGCTACCGTGGGGAGCCTGTCTGGGGATGGATGGTCGTGCAGGAGTGGAAAGGGAGGAACCACCCAGCAGATAATGTACGCAGCCGTAGGGTGCTCTGTCCTGGCTGGAATCACCAGAACCCTCAGCATTGCCTACAGTCCGGCCCCTACGCTTGCGCACACCGTACTGGCGTGGTCGGACTAGTTCGTAATCGTTTGCACGATATACGGCAGCTCGTCCGTTGACTGCACCGCCTGGGAACGGCGTTAACTCGGAACAAACACCGTTTGACACCGTTAGGTGGTGAATGCCCGAGCCGCGGTACACCCGCGTCTGGTTACACTTTCTTCTCTTCGTTACACGATGAACGGTTACGACGATGTTGCTTCACTGTTGCACTGATCTTCAGACTGATCTTGATATCTTGCTGGCTTCACTTATCCGGCTCGAAGGACCAGACCTTGTAGGTTGTAGGAACAAGCCGACCATGGACTTCCTGAGTGGACTGTATGCGGACGAAAACACTTGTTGATTTCTTCAGAGTTTATTTTCTTTCTTGAAGGTGACCGTGAGAGCAGGGACAATTTTCGCCTGATCACGTCCTATTCTTATTTACATTTCTTAAATTAGCCTAGTGACTATACAAAATTCGTGATTTTCCTTAGATAGACAAAGATAGAACACACATAGTCTCTTTTACTCTTTGGACACTTTCTCGATCCACCCACATAATAACTTCGGAGAAAAGAGAGGTCCGATATGTGTATTGCTATCTCTATCTTACATATTCTAAACCTACCTACAGGCTTCTTAACATTTTTTCCACTTACAATCCTACCTACATGGGTTTTTTCTACCGACCTTCAGAATCTGTTAGGGGGACAGGGACAGCCTATAGGATACCTCCGCCGCGCGTGAGCGGGACGGCCTATAGTTATTTTCCTTCACCCCAGTACCTTTAAACAACCATACCAGATCCCACCTAATACTTTAGATATTGTAAGTGGAAATAAGAAACCGGTTTGCTATTTTATTGAAATAAAACAAGCCCTGCGCTAATACATTTCCTTATAAACTAAGGCCCTAACAGAAATTACGTTTATTTGTGATAAAATATAAAGTCTTTACATACATACATATTCAAAGCTAAAATAATACAATAATAAGGTTAATTACATAAACTAAATATTAAATTAAACGAGATTGACGTGTGTCCGTAACAATTGTTTTTATCCCTAATAAACAACAAAAAAAAAATCTTTATAGAAGCACGAATTTCTCGAGGAATTTTCGGATAATTTTAGCGCCGCAACATGTGAAGTGCACAAAGTTAACAGTACCACCATTGATTTTGGTCCAAATAAAGATCTTCTGTGTCACTGACTATCATCACAAGTGTTTTGGTCTAGCAGTCCAGTGACGATACGTTCGAAATCTTCGTCGTTTGGATTCATTTTCAATGACAAATTGCAACTCAGCACTCACTAACAAATCAAAATATTGACTCTATTGGTGACGTTACGTTAAACTGACGTCGGGTACCCTGTATTTCCTCACATAAGCGCGTGCGACGTCCAGTTTGCGTAATGGCGGATGCCAAACTGAGAAAGAAGCAGCTACTAAGGAGGTCGGGGGCGGGGAACAAGCCAAGCCGTTCGAATGATATTTTGTGTTTTTTCTTGAGCGACGTCAAATTGAAGGTTAAAGAGGCACAACCCAACGATGTAATATAAAAAACTAACTAACACTTGTTTTAAAATTCGTCTCTGAAATCGATTGCATTTTTGGACTGTGAAAGTCCAAATACTAAAAAACAAGATTCGATGTATCAAACACTTTATCCATTCCCATCAATATCTCGGCAATTAATATGTCCAATCCACTGTACTATGATTTATTCTATCTTACTAATCTTAAACGATCAAGTGCATTCTGTCGAAGTATAATTGCATACGCCAGACTTGATTCAGAGGTGATTAGGAATAATAACGGTACCACAGTTTCTTATTACACACGTGACAGTTACCCACATGTTCTAGAAAAACAAAGATTTCAATATCTGATCGCGAAAAGATACCTACTTTGGTGAGAAGCGTAAAATGTTAAATCGAAAGAAACTGCAGTAACCATTAACTATGTTTAGTTTAAATGTTCTATACGTGTTGTTAAACAGATTGCTCCAACCCAACAAAGCATGTCGAGCTTAAATGATAAATTAAAATACAAGTCCAAGTATAACCGGGAAAAATCTTGATTTTTATATTTAATGATTCTTTGTCAAAGTTGTTTTTTTTGTTCTAGGATCCATTTATTTATTCAGTCCAGTTTCCTTTTAAATTTGTCAATGAAGTCAAGTGCATTTCTGGGTTGTAAGTTTACGTCAGCAAATTCAAAACTATATTCGATGTATCTTATTCCATTTCCACCAATATCTCGGCAACTAATCCATCTTATCCACTGTACGGCTTATTCTAACTAATCTTAAATGCTCAAGTGCGTTCAGTCCGAGTATAATTGCACACGGCCGACTGGAATCGTAGGTGATTAGTACAGTAACTATGTTCTGTGTAGTCATATCGCCTATTATGTCCGTATACGTGGGTACAGTTTCAATGCCGTGTAATTACTCCATTCAATTTCTGATACAGCCAGACGGTACTAACATATTGCATTGTAGTAGGTATTAAGAAATATATTAAGTTCGGTGGCTTAGTATTAACTGGTAATTAGTTATTGTCATCTGGTGCCAGCATGTCAAAGGAATAGCATTACCCTTTCTATTATACACCGTGAATTTTGAACCTCCTGGAAAACGAAGCCCACGTTATATTATCACTATGCGTAACATCTTAGCAGTGTTTAAAAAAAATATAATATACTAGCAAACCCGACAGACGTCTTTTACTATAAATATTGATAACGAAATAGTATAATAAAAAATATCTTACCAATAGTTTATTATTATTATGCTTCATGATACACAACATTCATTGTTTTTTTTATGGTGGGTATATAAATAGCTTTGTTGATATTCCGACTCGGTAACAGGCGACATTATTGGCCATGTGAAAAATTCAGTTTTTTTACCCCCTATTTGACGATATTTATAGCACGAATTTTATCAATGTTATGTTAAACGCCAAACATTATAAAAGTTTTAATTGTCATACATTAGAAATGATTTAATATGGTGATTAATTTTCTTAAATTTTCTAATTATCCGCGCAATTTTCTTATTTTTTTTTTCATAAGAACATTCTGCTGGAAATAATAAACAAAACAAAAAAATTATTAGCGAAATCTGTCCAGCCGTTCACGCGTGATGCGATGACCAAGGGAAATAGGGATTCATTTTTATATATATAAGATATATTATATATTACAAAATATAAAATACTGACTCAGCTTTTTATTTTTAAACACGCTGTGACGCACACGGAGGTATTTATGTAAGGTTTATTCGTCTAGGATCCGTCCTTAGCAAAATAATACGTCCGTGCGTGCCAAAGAATAATTCAAAATGAATAGTCTTATTTTTATCATTTTTCTGAGACTTTTTTAATTTATAAAAAATATAAATAGCACTGCATATAGGCGCTCTGTAATAGGAGATCGATTGATATCGATCCATAAATGCCGGGCCTTAAAGACCTCCTTAAAGGCCACCCGCATCAAGTGTCCTTCTGTACGTGGGTAACCTACTGGTTTTTTTTTTGCCTGGCAACCCTAGCTGTCAGACGCAGTGCAATCAGCTGCTGTAGTTTTAATTAATTTAAATTAGTTTAAAGTGTAATTTATTGTTAATAATTGAATAGTTAACAAAAGCAGGGCATAACCATTAAAGGCAAATTGTTTTTGTACAAGTTTAAACCGTATCTCGTGACTTAAGTATTGGAAAAGTTGCCGGCCGGCTTTGACACCAATCTTGACGAAATTTGAAAGGACCTAACGGATCACCTAAAACCAGGAGAGTACAGTTTTCTTAATACATATAAATCTGTAAATGCTTTGTGAAATCATAATATTAGTTAATTTAAATCGTATAGTACCTAGGTACCTATAAAACAATTGAGGTTATTTTAACGAAAATTAAACAGACTATAGATAATTGTTTCGCGGTAATTGTCGGTTGTTTGGCTACTGAAATACCTATTATCTCAACAACAGACACTGCTCAAACCTCACGAAAGTGAGATACGCCACAATTCATTACGATTCGGTTCTGTTGTGCCTCTCTTTACTTGACGTAATAGTGGAAGTAAAGTTGACGATAACAACCCTTTAACCGCAGACAATTTACTCCTTAAACTATACAGTAATACATTAAAGGTATATTGCAGTAGTCAAGCGATGATAAAAGACAATATTAGTTATTAAAAGTAGTTCATTTTAAGATTGCTCATACTATATTATATTTTTTTGTACTTACCCCCATAAATAAACATTGATACATTATCCTAAATAAATTGGGCATTGATACAGAACATTAAAGCTCCAATTTTAATTAATTATAAGCATTCCACCAAATACCTTGTATAATAAATAAACAATAACCCTCTTGTTATCACTTCTTGACACATTAAATCATAAAATATCTACATAAACTTTATTTCTTTATTTCTTTCCAAACCGTCTGTCGCACACTTTTCTTTGCATTATTACAGGCTGGGACCATACTGAAACACACATAATGGCTACCCAGACTGGTATCATGACTCGCAAAATGACCACTCATAACACAGAGATGAAACTAAAAAAGGCACTTGAGGAATTGCAACAAAGTAAAGAAAGTTGTAGCCAGCTTCTTAGGGAAAGAGACGATAGCGAAGAGGAATTTAAAACGATCATCTTGCGGAATTCTCAACTAAAGAAAGAATTAGCTGATGTTCATGCACAACTCGAAGAGGTCTCCATACACCGTGATGAATTATTGAACACGGTCAGCACGTTTGAACAATGCAGCAATATCTTTGAGCAGACTCTTAGACGGAACAACGAGCTTGAACAAGAACTTAGAGATGCCAACAAGACCATACTTCATTTGGAAGATGAAAAACAAGAACAGGACTATGCACAGACATTAAACCTCTATGAGGAATTGGTTGGCACCCCGGGTGAATTAGCTTTTTCTCCAAAATTGAATACTTCAAATAAAACCGATGTCAAAGTTAATAGTAAAATTAGATTAAATAGTGGAAATAACATTAAAAAATATATCAAATTAAATAAATACATCATAAAAACAAATAAACTTGTTAAAAAGCAGAAATGCTTTTATAAAAATGTTCAGTTGAGAAAGCAACGTATTGATTTAGTTGATAGCCTGGAAATATATAGTCAAAAATTACAAGAAAGTAGGTTGAAACATGACTCTGATATAGGACAATTGCAGGATGACATCTCAAAGTTGCATAAGTTGCTGGAATCCATGACACTATTATATAACTCTGCCCAGGACCAAATTAATGAACACATCCTGGCTGCAAACCAATTACTAGATCTTGGCAATGCTAATACTAGTTATAAATCATTACCAAATATTACGTTAAATTCAACACAGTGTACTTACCAACAGAGAGTTGAAAATCCACATTTGTCTTGCCTAAATTTAAATTCAAATTTAAATAATGTAATTAAGGCAACATCTAAAGAGGAGTCGAATGATGTCATTTTATATTCGGATAGGCTAGGAATTGGTTACGGCTCTATATTAAACAATAAATTAAGTTGTAATGTAATAAATAATTGCATGCCGGATGCATCTTTTGATGAAATAATTAAAAAAATAGAAAATACTCAAACATGTTCAGCCTCAAGTACCATTATTTTAATGTTAGGTGATAGTCAAAAAATCACCAAAAATAGTATTATAAAATCATTTTCTATTTTGGATAAATTATGTGTTAAAAAAATATTCCTCTGTGCCTTTCCATTCTGTAAAAATAATTTGAATAATATTAATATGAGTATTCACTTAATGAATACTTTATTACATAACCTATGTCAAAGACATAGTGACAAGTTTGTGTTTTTTGACACAAACAAATTTATTAAAAATAGTTTTATTTTGACAGGCGGCTCTGTACACCTGCCTCATAAAATAAAAAAACAAATTGCTACTTTGTTAGCATATAATATAAATATTAACTTTTTTGCTAAAAAAAGCAAAAATATATTTTATGAACATGTTAGTACTTGTACTAATTTAAATATTTTGCCATTGACGACCTCTGAGGCTTTAAACTAAGAGGAAAGACAAAAGCTAGGCCTGATAAGTATTTTAATATTGTTCATCAAAACATACAAGGCCTGGCCGGCAAAGAATTAGGTTTAGGATTATTTCTACAAGATTATAATGTTCATGTGATATGTCTTACAGAACATTGGTTTAAAAAACATCAACTAATATTAAACATTGAAAATTATAAAGTCGCTAGTTCGCTCATAAGGGAGTCTGCACCAAGAGGGGGGTCACTTATTCTTGTAAAAAATGAATTAAAATGTAAAGAACGCAAAGACATTGTGTCGCTCTCGGTTGAACGAACTATTGAACTAGCATGTGCTGAGCTGGAACAATATATCATAATTAGCGTGTATAGCCCCCCCAAAGCTAACTACCACGTTTTTGAATCTGTTATGGACGAGGCTCTGAAAAAGCTCTCAAAATCGAATAAGAAAGTAGTCGTATGTGGGGATTTCAACGTTAATATATTAGAAGAAACGCAGTCGTCCACCCGGTTTCTTAATCTCTTTAAGTCGTATAATCTAATTAATCTTTTTAATGAACCCACCAGAGTAACGCCCACATCAGCTACTTGCTTAGATAATATTTTTTGTGATGGTGGAGTGTTAAAAAAATCCATTTTAAATTGTCTTATTTCGGACCACAGTGGACAAGAAGCATCGTTCGAGCACCATTATGTCTCTAATAAAGTAGATTCTGTGTATAGGCAATTTACTATTAATAAAATAGAAAAATTTAAAGAAAAAATTAAAGAGGGTGTAAATTTGCTAAAGCATGATGATCAGAATGTTGATGAATTATATGAGAATCTTTTTGGTTTAGTTAAAAATGAATTTGATGAACATTTTAAACAGAAAAAAGTAAAAATAAATAAACAGAAGTGTAAGTTTAATGAATGGGCTACACCTGGTATTTATAAAAGCAGAAAAACATTATATGATTTATATAGTTTAAAGGCAGATTCTCAAAACCCACATATTATAGAACATGTTAAAAAATACTCTAAGTTATTTAAATTAGTATGTGCAAAAGCGAAGTCAATCTATCTTTATAATTTAATTTCGGCTTCCAACAATAAGGCAAAAACTACTTGGAATATTATTAATAAAGAGACATGTAGAGTAAAACCAAATAATCCTACTTACTCTCTCAAGTTAGGGGATAAGCTAATAAACACAAACACAGAGGTTGCAAATACATTTGAGAATTTTTTTTCAAATATAGCACCCTCTACTACTAAAGGGCTTGCTTCTTCTGCTGATCTAGCTGAATCCCTTCTCAAGTCTGTTGTCGATGAGTGCAATTCTTTATTTAATTTTAGGCATATAAACCCTGACATAATTACAAAAACTTTTAGAGAATTCAATATGAAAAAAACGGAGGATCTTTGGGGAATTTCTGTCAGCATTATCAATACAATTATAAGTTCATTAGCCCCTCAACTCGCTATTATTTTTAACAAATGTATTGATGATAGACAGTTTCCAACTTTAATGAAGTTTAGCAAAATCATTCCTTTATTTAAGTCTGGCGAAAAATGTGACCCCTCCAATTTTCGACCTATATCTATATTGCCAGTGCTAAGTAAAATCTTCGAGAAAATAATGTTTAATCAGCTTTTATCACACTTTAGTGTAAATAAATTATTAAATAGCAACCAATATGGTTTCAGAAAAGGTAGAAATACTACCGATGCTGGAGTTGCTCTTCTACAACATGTGTTTAATGCTTGGGAGAGTAAGCTAGATGCCATAGGTGTATTTTGTGACCTTTCAAAGGCTTTCGATTGTGTAGACCATGTAACATTACTTAAAAAACTTAAACATTATGGTGCATCGAATGATTCCTTGGATCTAATAAGTTCTTACCTTAAGGACAGAACACAAAAGGTTTGCATAAATGGAGCTGAGTCTTCAGGGTCTGCCCTTATTATGGGTGTCCCTCAGGGATCAGTATTAGGACCCCTGCTATTTTTAATTTATATAAATGACCTTCCGTGTTATTTACATAATCTTTGTGAGATGGTATTGTTTGCAGATGACACATCAATGATTTTTAAAACTAAGAGGGGCAAATGTTCATTTGATGATGTTAACAATACCCTCTCTAAATTATTACATTGGTTTACAACAAATAATCTTTTACTAAATGCAAATAAAACAAAATGTGTAAAATTTACCATGCCCAATGTAAGATTTGCTGCTACTCATATAATTGTTAAAGATGAACCACTAAACTCTGTAGATTTAACTACCTTTTTAGGTATAACTGTAGACTCTCATTTGCAATGGGGTGCTCATATTAGGGTGCTGTCTGGAAGACTTAGTTCTGCTGCTTATGCTGTGAGAAAGATAAGGCAATTGACTGATGTTGAAACGGCAAGATTAGTATATTTTAGCTACTTTCATAGCATAATGTCATACGGAATTCTGTTGTGGGGCTCAGCGGCAGATATTGAGTCAATTTTTATATTACAAAAACGTGCTGTACGGGCTATTTACGGCCTTCGACCCCGTGACTCGCTGAAAGAGCTCTTCAAAGAGATTAATATACTTACAGTGTCTTCTCAATACATTCTCGAGAATATTGTTTACGTTCGTAAGAACATACATTTATTTCTTAAGAAAAGTAACGTACACAATTTCAATACAAGAAATAAAGATAAACTTGCCGTTCCAGGCTTCAGACTGCGAAAAGTAGGAAAATCGTTTATGGGAAATTGTATCCGTATTTTCAACAAATTACCAAAGGATATTGCTGAACTCCCTGTACATAAACTTAAATCGTATGTCAAAGTAATTTTAATGAAAAAGGGCTATTACACTGTTAATGATTATTTAAATGATAGAAATGTATGGCATTAAGTTGTCCCAGCTCGTACTTGCTTAAACCTTGTAAAAATTACCTTACCTTGTAAAAATTGTATTTAAAAAGAGGCTGACAATAGTGACCGAGTTTCTTGCGCTGCTTCTTCTCGGCACTAGCCCAGACTTGTCCCGAAGCAGTGGTAGGTTTAAATTGGGACGTGTAAAAGCGCCTCCTGGGGCCTATTTGCAGAAATAAAACTGATACCCTCAGATCGCCATCCGTTGTGCGGCCGCCATTCCGATAGCTTTTCGGCCCAACAATGGCTATTGGTTCTTCGTGAATCGTGCTACGTATGTCCCTTCCACAGCTACTTCAGCTCGCTCATTCTTCTAGCGGTTGCAGCAATTCGTTTTATTTTTTAAGTACATGTCATATTCATTTATCCTTTAGGATGCGATTTAGTCTTAAATATTAAAAAGAACAATTACAGACTACCACTCTATAGAACAAAACTATTTTTCGGTTACTCCCGTAAAAGGTTAAGGTGGTTATACTCCCATAAAATACATAAACACACGTCAAATGAAAAGTTTCGATTCTGCAGGAAATTTTTCTATACCAAATAACCAAATCCGTTATTTATGAACGCTACGGCGCTGCGGCGGGCGGCATACTCGATGGCTATGGTTCATGGAAAATATTTTCTATTTAATATTATCACTAAACTCAATTGTACAATAGAGCTATCGTATTCAATTTCGAACAACAATCCCATATTGGAATTTACTTGATATTATAACTTGACTGCCTTTTGCCCGAAACATAATGTAAACTGACACACAAGGTCCACTCAAATAATTATTACTTGCGATTAATTTAACTTGAACAATCAGTCATCATCATCATCATCATCAGCCTATCACAGTCCACTGCTGGCCATAGGCCTCTCCAATTGCACGCCACTTAGGTCGTTCCTCGGCTTCTCGCATCCAGCTCCTGCCAGCCACCTTGCGCAATCATCACTCCACACGGCCAGTCAGTATTTAAAAATTTGGAAGATTTTATAACTTTTGTCTCAGGCGGGAATCGAACCCGCATTCCCATGCGAACCGGGGGTGGTGTTTTCTCCTTCAAGCTACCGAAACAATAACCTAAGTCACTGCGTCAATTTTGAATGTACTGTGTTTTTAGCGTTGTGAGCTAGCATAGTGTCATCAATGTTAGGAATCTGCACCTGAATCTTAACTCCTGAAAAAACATCTTTACAGATGTTTGACAATCAGTTTGAGATGAAACAGCTATCTTTTTAGCAATGTAATTGCAAATTTAATTTCAGTATTTAAACAAATAAAAGTATTTTAAAAAGGGAATGGACATTGTAATAATTGCTACAAATGTCATATAAAATATTTAATAAGAACACTTTATGATTCAATGTTTTACAATACTATGTCATAGGTAATGAATATCTTATTATTGTATTATATTATCTTGTAACAGCTCGGTGCAATAAAGAACTTTGACTTTGACTTTATTGTATGAGCCTATGTTCTATAAATAAAGAAAAAATCAATCAATGAACGCATACTCTGGTACACGGTTCCCGTAACAGAATTATAAAAACCCCCAGCCTACTCTAACCCAACTCAATTGTACACCGCCTTGCCCAATTTTATACGAGTGAGGAACGCGTGACGGAGCACACCCGCCGAACCGTAAAAAAGGGAAATCAATTATAACGAAATGGCGAGCCCACAGTAAGGGTTAACCAAAATAAAATGACCCGGCCCAATCCCGGTATAGAAACGAAATACGAGCGACAATTGAAAAGCACCTGAGAGCGATGGGTCCGTTTAGATTGGACTTTTTTTGGAGTCTCATTACAAAGGACACAATACGTCTCGTCCCTTTCAATTAAATTAGTGCGATAACTACACAGGGTTATATCCAATTACTAAATACAATGTCAATAGATCTGTTGGACTATAAGGTGAGCAAGTCTAGGTAGAGCGGTATCGAGACGATACAATCTTTGGCGTTTAACACCCGTGTATTTGTTTTACTTTCTAGCTCCTAGTTGATATTAGATAGTAAGAAGAACCTTTTGCCGTTGGGGTGGAAAGGTTCTGTTATAGAGACTGCGCTCCAGTCGGCAATCTGTAGGTAGACCGACTCGTTGGACCGAAGATCTGGTGAAGGTAATGAAAAGCTACTAGATAGGACTAGGCTAGATGCGGGCGATAAAGTAAAGTAACGGCCTATAATCATCCCACTGCAGGGCAAGGGCTCCATCATTGAGTTCAATTTACCACAGCAATGATGGTACATGCATAATTAACACGCTTGCCAAATGCGGGTAGGTGATCACAGAACACGGAAAAAGGTTAGGAAATGCTTATGAGCAAATTCTTATACTTCTGCCCAAACATGAATGTAAGTGAGCGCTGTGATTGGTCTCTTTTCGTCAAAAGAATTCGCTTGATTGGCGTTCTTTAAACTCGTTTATGTGTTGTGGGGTGCAAGCAGCGACAACGGTTTTCATACAAATGGCGCATCATGACAGCCTTTCCAACCTTTTTCTATGTTCTGTATTGATCACAAACCCGAGCAATGTTCGAAAATTAGAAACTTTTAGTTACCAGACCCGGGGATCAACTCTGGACCCAAAGATCTTGGCCCGGTATTCCAACCACTAGACCAACGGGACATTGTAATGATAGTGATTATAATAAATTGGTGATATAATGGTAATCTGGTAAAATAAGTTATGAGTTATGGTGAGCTTACTTTTTTAATTTTTTACTACTTACTGCGTATGATTCCACTGTTGCTTTAACTTGGAAGTGTCATCTTTCAAAGGACAACATGGATACAGGTAAGTTGTAAATCCCAAACCAAAGCAAATAAAAACGGCGCTCGATATTTTCAATATCCGCCATAAATTGATATCGACAGACGACTTCATTTGACGCGTTAGCGTTCCCTTGTCGAGAAAAAATCATATTATGACAAAAATAAGAATAAGCAAATCTTTGCACGCTTTACTGAATACCTTTTTTCCTGAATACCTTTTAACAGAAAATAACAGTGGATCATATTATTTAAAAAAAACATTTGCTTATTATCTTAAACCCACAAGTGGGCGTGGTTTCTTTAGAAAGACCACGGTTGGCCATAAACACCACGATTGGCTTCTGCAGTACCCTAGGTGCCAAATCGAAGTTTACTACTTATGGCATCCATAATACACGAAAGGGTATATAATACTACGATTTCTGAATAAGAAACGACGAAAAATAAAAAAGTTTTCTTTCGTTACGATGAATTGGTAATTATATATAATATGTAGGATGTATTTTTAGTACCTAACTTCAAAAAATATTAAAAATTATGAACAGATTGAAGAGAATATTTTTATTACGATTTGGATTACTATTCTTATAAGAACAAAGAAAAACATGATGTTCATCAAAATAGATGAATGGATATATGAATTGACACGCCGCTTACACACTAAACCGTTTCAAACATCGAATCTAAAATGACTGACATCTTCCTGCGTAGCAAAATTCGATTCTCGAAACCGGATGTGTACTTTTTCTCGGCTCTCTGTGTACAAACAATGTTTAGTGAGTGAGGGGGGGGGGGGGTGTATTCAGTCTTATTGTGCTTGTTTTGCAGCGAGGAACGGGGAGGGGATCACCTGTTGCTCCGTGGGAAAGCCTAATCCAGCCTCAGATAGAATAAATACAACATTCATCCAACTTGAGATCTTTTGACGGTTCGTGTGTACTTATTTACAAGATGCCGCTACCGTTTTGCAAGTGGTTAGTTTTGTATGCACTGATGCAATGTATGTGGATTTTAAATGGACAAAAATGGAATGTGTTTTTCAAATATTTAAAAGTGTTATCTTTTGTTTCAGGTAAACATTTTTGGATTGCAACAGCACAACTGTAATTTTAATAAGGTTTGGGCAATTTGTTTAGTAGTAAGAGAAATGTTAACACAAGTGAATTTCGTGTTTTTATGTAACGACCATTTGGATCAGTGGTAGTAAACGCTGCTTCTGAGCCATGGGTCGCGGGTTCGATCCTCGCACAGTACAAATATACAAGTGAATTTCGTGTTTTTATGTAACGATCATTTGGATCAGTGGTAGTAAACGCTGCTTCTGAGCCATGGGTCGCGGGTTCGACACAGTACAAATATTTGTGTGCATGAGCATGTGTGTTTGTACTGGTCTGGGGTAGTTTCTATGTATTATAAGTATAATATTTACTAAAAAAAAATACATAAGTAAGTTTATCGGTTCTCTACTCTCTAGTACCCCATACGACATACTACTTACTAGTAGCTTAATTTGGGACTAGATGGCTCTGTGTGGCCCAGTTTGGCATGTCTGAAAAATATTTATATTTAATTTTAATGCAGTAGTGTTTTTGTTAAAAATTAGTTGATATTTATATAGTTACCATACTTATATTTCCTTTAATAAAAAATATCAGAACAGAGTTCTTCATAAGAATTAATTGTTAAAGTACCTACGTATTAAGTGATTTTCATTTCAATATTGATGTTATATTATTTTTATTTTTCCTAACTCTTTAGGTGTTTTTGTAAAGTTCCCATTCACGTTAACTTTCAAACAAATCGTATGAATTTTATTATACAACCCTAAACCAAGCTAACCGACGATCTGGTGAGGGTCACTGGAAGCTGCTGAATGCGAGTAGGGCGGACCGATCGTCGTTGAAATCCTTCAATGTCAAAATAACAATTCGTCTATACCCCTTAAAAATCTATTGCAAACATGATACTAATGAGTTGAGCGACTAACGATGCCTACAATACCATCCAACCAGTTGTGCTTCGACGAATTTACTGATTAAATCTACTGGGTGGGCAATTGAGGTGCAAACTAAATTGACCGTAATACCGCTATCCGAGTGCATCTAAAACGAATTTGTGTCAATGTACACTAGAAATAGAAAGTAGGCCGGTAGCTGGAAGCGGTTCTACTAAATTTAGTATACTTATAAAAGCATTTAGTATTGCAGCTTCAGCAATTTATAACTTTTGCAATCTATATTAATATTATTAAGCTGAAAAGTTTGTTTGTTTGTACGCGCTAATCTCAGGAAGTTCTGGTTCGAATTTTTTGTGTTGAAGAAGAAAAAAAAAATTTTTGTGTTGGATAGTCCATTTAACGAAGAAGGCTTTAGGCTGTAACCAATAGGAGCGAAGCATCAGTGAAAAATGTTGCGAAAATAATAGCGACCATTGAAAAGGAGTGGACTGTATTTTGTGTTGATAAAATGATAGGCGTGAATGTAAATGTAAATAATATATTATGAAAAGGAGAGCACAAGAGAAATATATTGACAGTAACACAACGATATTAACAATGACAAACCAAAAACTAAACCAAAACAGTACTTTTTAAATATAAATCAAAAAAGGAATACAAACCAAAAATAATCAAAATAAGGTTTGTAACATTCTGGCCCCTTGTGCACGAAAGTGCACAAAATTAAATGAGTACTTCTAAAGGTCCAGAACCTTACAAAGTACGAACAATCAGTAAAAAATAATAAAAAGCCAGTCAAACTACGAAGGGAATTTGACCAGTTTTTTCAATGGGCGGCGTAGTGTACCAGCCGCAGTAACTACATCAACTACTCTGGTTACTCCGTCCTTTCCTGGGTAAGTAGCAGTAATACGACCTCTGGGCCATACACCTCTAGGTAGTTGCTCGTCTCCAATGATGACCATGTCGCCTATTTTTAAATCGCAATCAGTTGTGCTGTTTGGTTGATGTCGTGGTTGCATAGTGGGAAGTACTTCTTTGACCCAGCGATTCCAAAAGTGGTCGGCAAGTCTTAATGCCTTCTTCCAATCTGCACGTCGCAACAGGTCACCGTCATTCAACACCGTAGGTAGAACCTGGTTTGAAGAAGTACCAATTAAGAAATGGAAGGGCGTAAGCGCTTCATCGTCATTATGGTCTACTGACACATAGCTCAATGGACGTGAATTAACGATTGCTTCTGCTTCTGCCAATAATGTTAAGAGGACTTCCTCTTTTGGGGCCTTTTCGTGAAGAGTAGCGTTCAAAGCAATCTTGACTGTTCTTACTAGTCGCTCCCAACAACCTCCGAAGGATGGAGCGGCTGCTGGGATGAAACTCCATTTTATCATCTTATTGGCAGTAAACTCTTGTACGTTTTCGGTGTAAAACTCTCTCAATATGCGATTAGCTCCGACAAAAGCAGTTCCATTGTCTGAATAAATAGTATTTGGACAGCCTCTCCGGGCGATAAATCTTCTTAAGCTCATAATCGCAGCATCTGCAGAAAGACTGTGGACTAGCTCTAAATGAACTGATCTGGTGGTCATGCACGTATATAAGGCAACATATCTTTTTTCGTGCCTGCGTCCAACTGTTACAGTAACAGGACCAAAATAGTCGACACCGGTAAAGCTGAATGGACGGTGGTGGTGTGCCAGTCGCTGAGGAGGAAGGTCACCGGTTGAGGGATTTAGTGGACGCGCTTTTCTGATTTTACAATGTAAACATTTCCTTGCTGTAGTCCTTACTGTGTCTCGCAGCCGCAATATCCAGTACATCTGGCGTATCTCATTAATTACATATTCATTATTTGCATGTCCAAGTTGCTGATGAAAGTGATGCACCAGTAATTGTACAACTGGGTGCCGACCGTCTAATATCACTGGAGTCTTCATCTCGACACCAACACCTTCTACCATCTTCACTCTGCCGTGTAAGCGCAGTAAGCCATCCTCTGCTATAGTAGGCGATAACTTGAAAAGGCGACTCTTCTTAGAGATTTGTTCAGAATTCAGTAAGCTATGATATTCTTCTTTGAAGCTATCTAACTGCGTCTTTTGAAGAATTTGCCTCTCTGCGGCCTTCAAAAGGTCTGCTGTAAGAGGAACCAGAGTAGTGGATGTTGGTTTTAAATTTCCGCGAAATATTGACACAACCTGTATAACGCGAGCTGTGGCTCTGAGTAATCGAAGCCAGTTACTAAATTTGTCAAAATTTACCGTGACTGGGGTAGGTAATTTTGACAAGTTTATTGTTAGCAGTCTCACTAGCTTAGAAGATTTGAGTTCTTCTTGAACTGGCGCGGTCGCGAGAGGCTCTAAAGGCCAGTCTTTAGTGGAGTTTAAAAGAAATGGTGGTCCGGTAAACCATCGATTAGATGACGTCAAATGAACCGTGCGTGCCCGAGTTGCATCATCTGCTACGTTTAAGTCACTTGGTACCCACTTCCAATCCAGAACGCTTGAACTTTCAACAATTTCTCCAATCCGATGTGCCACGAACGGTTTAAATGTCCGCGCGTCGCTACGAAGCCATCCCAAGACTGTCATCGAGTCTGTCCAGAAAAATGTACGAGATGGTTTTTTCCTATGACTGTCATGTATGGTTCGTGCGAGCCGCGCCGCGATCAAAGCAGCTTGAAGTTCTAAGCGTGGAATTGAAGTAGGTTTTAGTGGTGAAACCCTAGCCTTACTTGAAATCAGAACAACCTGGATTGAGCCATCTTCGTAAATGAGTCTCCAATACGCGACGCAGGCATATGCAAGCTCACTAGCATCGGCAAATATATGAAGCTCACGATGTAGCGGTTCTGACTTCATAGTAGAGGCATACCACCGCGGTATTTTGATTGACGCAACCTTGCCTATGGCTTGTAGCCATTCTATCCATTTTGCAGACTCGGGTGGTGGAAGCTCAACATCCCAGTCGATGTTGGACCTCCACAGTTCCTGAAATAATATACGACCTTTAATAATTATAGGTGCGAGCAAACCTAAGGGGTCATACACACGCATTAAATGCGAGAGAGCTTTTCGTTTTGTAAGGGGGTTTGGTAAACACTCATCTAAGCCGGTTCTAAATCCTAATTTATCTGTTAGGGGATCCCAGACTATACCTAATGCTCTTACTGTTGTCATATTTAAGCCAAGATCTATTTCTGATGATTGGGCAACACGAAATTCTGCGGGAACAAGATTCAATGCTGCCTGATCGTTAGATATCCATTCGCGCATCTCTAAACATGCAGCTTTATGGACGATAACTATGTCAGCTGCTACCTGTGCTGCTTCATCTACACTGTCATGAGAATCTAAATAATCATCCATATAATGATTATTCAACACTGCGTCTACTGCTTTAGGATACAGATGTTCGAACTCTTTTGCATTTTTATTTTTTAAATACTGTGCAATGAAAGGGCTGGAACATGTCCCAAATGCAACAGAAGTCATTCTGTATTCCTTGAGGGGCTGCTTTCCGGTCTCAAGATTTGAATTTGATCTCCAAATATATCGCAAGGCATCTCGGTCTTCTACACGGACTCGAAATTGAGGAAACATTTCCCTTATGTCAGCTGTAAGAGCGATTTGACCCTCCCGAAACCGAAACATAATGACCAATAATGACTGTAACAGGTCAGGACCGGGAAGCAGCATGGAATTCAAACTAACTCCTTCGTTTAAGGCAGCGGCGTCGTGGACTACACGCAATTTATGCTTTTGTGGGTGATACACTCCAAAGTGAGGTAAGTACCACCTGAGGCCCGGAGAATTATCATTGCGAGAATATTTGTCATAGTATGTATCGCTATAACATTCCTCGGCGTAACCCTTGTCTAACATACTTTGCATGTACGTACTGTATGATTGTGCGAATGAAGCGTCTCTAGCCATACGACGTTCAAGGCTTAGGAACCGAGATAACGCTTGAGGATAACTATCAGGAACACGTGTGATGTCGTTTCTCCAAGGCAAACCAACCTCAAAACGCCCAGAAGGTAAACGCTTGACACTAGACTCCAAAATTTCAATAGCACGTCTGTCCTGTTTGCTATGTATAGTTTCCTGTTTTGTTATTCCTAAAGCCTCTAACTTATAGTGCTTTTTTAAGATCGAATCCAAAGAATCATTTTGACAAACGATGTCAAAGTTGGCATGATTAATAAAATTTACTGCTTTGGTTTTACTAGATGTTAATCCATACAATACCCAGCCTAATGCTGTGAAACAAGCAACAGGTTGGTTACGTTTACCTTTCCTAACTTCCTTACTGATAGATAAATGCCAGTTATCAGCACCTATGAGCACAGTTGGTGTGGCGTCTACGTATGTTAAAACCTCTACTAAATCATTTAAGTATACTAAGGAGTCGATACTGTCTCTACAAATTGACTGCGGTTGTAAAAAAAGTGATTTTAATGACCTAGCGTTTTTTACTAAAAATGTCTCACTTTGGTACCTACCCTTAATTTGAAAATCTACGTAAGACATTTTCGCACTTTTCCTAAGCCCTCCTACACAATTTACAGTGACTGCTTCTTCAGGTCCGGTAACGCCAATACGAGACGCAACGCTCGCATCGATTAATGTGGTAGTGCTACCATCGTCGAGCAAAGCGAATGTATTAACATCACCGTCAGGTCCCGAAACAGTCACTGGTATGATCTTAAGAAGTGCACGTGTTTGCAAAGAACTGTTAATATTTGGCACAGCAGTGGTAGAAACCGTCACCCTTTCTTCCCCAGAGTCCGCGTTTATACTAGGCGATAAGGGTACCGAAGTAGTACAAGTGTCTTGACTGGCCGAAGTACAAACGTTATTATTTTGGAAAGAGGTGTCCCTGCCATGTAAAAGAGGATGATGGCGAAAGGAACAACCTTCAATGCCACAAGGTTTTACTTTACATGCTTTCCATTGATGTGAGCTACGCCTTAAACATTTATAACAAACTTTGTTCTCACGCAACCAACGCCATCTATCGTCTATGTTTAGGGACAAAAAATCTTTGCACAGTTTAATGTTGTGATTTTTGCTACAAAAACTGCAAGCCGATTTATTATTCGTATTGTTCCTATTTTCCGTAAGGGAATGAATATTTTGAGATCTGCGTTGAGAAGTGATATCACAAGTCTTGGTCGTAAATGTGGCACTCTCGGGAGATAAAGCAAATCTAACGTAATTATCATATTCATGCGACAGAAACTCTGAAAATAATTCTAATTTAGATAGAAGTGGACAGGTCATACTTTTGTGAGAGGCGAAGTCTGACCATTTCGACTTCATAATAGGGTTCAATTTGCCTAAAACTGCGTAATATATATCAGGCGAATTTAAGTACTCACGTTGGCCTAATAGTTTCATGGTACAAATACTGTTGCCTACCTTATTGGCAATATTACCAAGTTCCCTAAGCTCACTGCCAAGTCGTGGTAATGACTTCAGTGTCTGCACTTCACCGAAAATGATCATCTCAGGGCGCGCAAAATTTCTCTCCAGGGCACGCATGATATCTTCGGGATCCTCTGCAGAGATAAGAAGCGACGAAACGGCCTCACGGGCGGGCCCACGAAGCGCATTTTGCAAGCGCGCGACGTTCTCTGTGGGTGTGTAGAGGGATTTAGTGCTGTCAAAAAGTTTTTTAAATTGTAACCATTGTGAAACTTGCCCATTAAACGTGATTAACTGAATATTTGACGTTTTAGACCTGGGTATGGCAGTAGCTAACGCCAAAGCTGCAGCGGCTGTATCAGCTACGGATTTTAGCACCGAAGAATCATAGCTGTTTTGAACGACAGGCATGTCTAAGTGTTGAGCCTCAGGGCCCACGAGAGAGGGTGGCGGAAAAGAGAGAGCCAACCCGGGCACCTGGGGATCAAAATCTGTTGTTACTTGGTGTTGGAGGTGTGCTGCTAAATTGGGAGCAGCAGCCTGAGGAGCTACCGGTAGAGATACCGAATGGCTAGGCTTCGAGACCTCGACCCTGTCAATATATTTAGTATTGTAATCATGTACCCACTTTTCTGTGCGTTTCACACTACACGAGCTTTGTCCACTCCGATTACTTCCCTCGTCCTCCGCTTCCATCCGATCAAAATTGGCAATGAGTTCCGCTTCCTCCAATTCACATTGGCGTTCATGCTGGCGTCTTTTGAGTGTAGCTAAGGCAGCGGCCCTGCGAGCCTTCACCGTCGCTGACGAATGACGGGACGCTGCTTGCGCGGAGCGCATGCTACTGACGCGATCGTCGTCACAAACTGTAGGAATGTTTCCACCTACGGGCACAACATTAGGGTCTACTGCTAGCGGAACGTGATCGTGAGGATATGAAAAATGAGCCTGGGAAGATGTAGGAATGTCATGTGATTTATGAGTTTCCATGACTTTGCTCTTACTACGAGTGATCATGTGAAAATGCACAACGATATTGAATCTATAATAAGAACTATCAATAAAAATGAAATGTCAAATGAAATGGTTCAAATTTCTACGTGATCGATGGACCAAATGAAAAGGAGTGGACTGTATTTTGTGTTGATAAAATGATAGGCGTGAATGTAAATGTAAATAATATATTATGAAAAGGAGAGCACAAGAGAAATATATTGACAGTAACACAACGATATTAACAATGACAAACCAAAAACTAAACCAAAACAGTACTTTTTAAATATAAATCAAAAAAGGAATACAAACCAAAAATAATCAAAATAAGGTTTGTAACAACCATAATAACAGGAATTGACGCGGACGAAGTCGCGGGCAACAGCTGGTTAATAAATACAGGCGAGAATATCTCACAAGGTTATTTAATACGGTTTTACTAAACTGTGTTGTTCATTTTGGAATCTGTTCAAAAAGTCACGTAGCAAAACGTCATAAGTACACATACTACAGTCCCGTTGTATCGTATTCAAATACTCGACACGAAATCTCCGGGTCAAAATTCAAAAGAGTTCCAATAGTATGACACGCTCAATACGTGTCAAAATGAAAATAGCATGCAAACGTATCTGTCAGTAGTCACGTGACGGCGGAAATATCTCCGGTGGCGCCCCCGCGTCGGAAGCTGCGCGCGCGCGTCGGCGGCCGCTTCCGGTCCGCCCTCGTTACCAGCGCTTTGTGCGAGCCGTAGAGAGACGTGACTGAAAGCATCTATTCCAGCACACTTGATGTAGGATGACAATAGACTAGGTGTACTATTTTGCATTTGTGAATTCGCGTTTAGATATCAGATGGTTAAGCATTGATCCTGTTGTCTGACTGACATAATAATATACTCGTGTTATGCAAATGGAAGTATTCTTACGAATTGTTGGCAGTTTTAAAGTTTTTTCGTGATTGATGCAAATTTAAAAGATCTCAGGGTGAAATATCTAACATCACTAATAATTATAATCTTTGTGTACTAAGCATTAACCTCTTTCAAATTTAAGGGGGTTCTGAAAGTATACACAATATGTATAAAATAAACTGTGGTTAGTTTTGGCTGTAGTGATTTTATAGTGCCTATTTAAAAAAAAAAGTAATTAAAAGATCTCGAGGTGAAATATCTAACATCATTAAAAATTATAATCTTTGTGTGCTAAGCATTAACCTATCTTTTTTAAATTTAAGGGGGTTCTGAAAGTATACACAATATGTATTAAAATAAACTGTGATTAGTTTTGGCTGTAGTGATTTTATAGTACCTATTTAAAAAAATCAAATAAAATTTTAAAACTATTGACATTTTGTAATAAACGTCTTAAGCTATTTGCGCTGAATATACGCCGTTGACATACTTTCATATTTTTAAATAATGACTTCATTCTTGTAAAAAAGGTTACACTGTCAGTGTCTGCCTAATTAGCTTTTTGAACTAAAAGCACTCCAACTTTCCGTAATTGATTCGACTGGGAATCAAACCCCTCCATTGCGTGGTAGGCTGACCAATGTATTACCTGTTACCCCAATCGATTTGTCAGACCGTAACTGAGGCCTTACTTTGCAACGTAATACCCGTATATACTATATATCTGTCTCGTTTGTATAATTTCAGACATTGGCATGAGTAAGAGCCTAGAGAGACAAGTGCAGTCGATTATATGGACATTGTGTTGCAGAGTTAGGGGTTTAGGTTTTCCCTATAAATGTACCTTGATTCACTTTAATTCAGAATTTTTAACCTGATTGTTATTTCTAATTTAAATAAATACATACAGGTAAAGCAAAAGGAAGAATATATGTAATTAAGACAAAAAAGGAATTCTATTTTCTAATAACTATAGATTTTTTGACATTAATTGTTTTGTCATTTTGTTTTTATTTTGAGTTCACGTCAGTTTTTCGAACTTTCAAATTGCATTATAAAAATTTCACGCGTGTACATTTATGTTCATCGTTATTAATATCCGTTCCGTGTTGCATAGTAATTATACATTTAACGTTTTGACGAATATAGCGGTTCGGTCGTTTGATAGTTGGTAATCTGCCGGCTTATGGGTTATTTGCTTTTCGAATTACGTCGTTACTTTTAATGATTGGCTTATTTCAGTATTTGCAGGGTTAATCAGTTATTGATTAACATTTTGCTTACTAACATTTATACACGTTTATGTTTGATGAAAAATTTCCTCAACTTGTGAGCACCACTGTAACATTTCGGTAATCTTTCGACTTAATAGCATACAACTTAATGTCATGCACGTAAGGATAACTTTCTATCATGGCAGATATGAAACGTGGATAAAGTTACGTTGATACTGATTTATTTCAAGAAACCAGTTTCAAAAGTAACAAAGTAGTAAAGTTATATGTTTTATTAAAACCAAAATAAATATTGTTTGTTCTGCCATCAACCTAACTTACTTTTATTGAGAACTTAAGAAATTATTAAATAAGTTTCTATTACGTTTGAAAAACCTCCAATCACGCACCACGCACCAATGAAGAAACAACTTTATCGTAGTGACTACTATTATAGTGTCGTGTGGTGCCGGCACAATAACAGAATAGAACAAATCCCATTCTTCCTTTATGTATCGTGAGATCCCAATAAACAGATCTCAGGGGAAAACCGGTAATTTTAGTGCAAGTATTCATGCATATAATACACAAGGAAAGGCTTGAAATAGTAAATCTGTGTCACATTATTATAACCAGCCATTATCAGGCCACTACTAGAAATTGGTCTCTCAAAAAATGAGATGTTCCTTGTTGCTGGCAGTTGGGCTCTATAAGTTGGATCGTAGTTCCACCAATAATAGAGAAAAGACACAGCTGTCCATCTCCTTCTGGCAGTACCTAGTAACTCCTTTAATCATCCCTTACATCACCCATGGGAAGAGGAGGGTAGTGCTATTTTGTTAATGTGCCTAAACATCGTCACGTTAAAATCAAAGTCAGACACTGTACATAAATTAGTTCTTTGTTTTAAATTGGTGACTATAGTGAAAACTGTAGGAAATATCACACAACACGTTCACAATAGTTATCGCAAAAATCTAATTCACAAAATCCTGTCGTTTTAATTTTTCTTTCTATGCAAAACTTGTAAAATAGTCTCCTTGACAGCGCGTCAAAAATATTTCCCATTTCACGCTGGTTCATATTCCCTATGTTACGTGATCAAAGTTTTAGTTTTTTCATGCTAACATCAGGTGTCATTTTTCAAATCAAATTTTTTCGACAATAGCTTAGCGAAAAAAAAATCTAGTCCTACAAGAAATTCAGAATAGCATTACTTATAGAAGATATATAGAAGTTCTAATATTTTTGAGTTATGTATGCTACGTTTTAACAAAAAAGAAGGAATGGTGGAGAGACGATACTGTCCGTCTGCTTCCAGAGACAATCTTCCTCTCTTGAAATAATATATATAGGTATATAAGAAGATAAAACACTTGGTAGAGTAACCTGTAGTTACTTATTTGCTTGAATTATGTGTTTTACTTCATTTTTATGTAATACCTTTATTTGCGTGTTACTATTACGTCGAGGATTGATCCTTGCATTGTAGACTTACCTTAGTAAATAATAGTAGTGCAATGAAAAATGTATAATAATACTTTTCTGCAAAATGAAAATAAAGAAAAAAAATACCAATTTTCAATGGAAGTATTTCCTTTGTTCTATAACTAAATATTGGTATTAAATATTTTGGAATTGTTGGTTCCATGTAGATCATCCTGCAATACGCGACTTAAAACTTTTATTTTCAATGGATTTCGGTTCGTTTTGTTCATCGGGTCTAGCCACTCAATTCGTTTCGGGCCACGGTTCGCGGTGTTAACGAATTTCAGTTTGACAGACCGGCGGTGTTTTCTACAGGTATACCTTTTTTTACAATGACACATGATGCTACAGATATTTTAGTGCTATGTCTGTTTTTTTATAGATATAACATTTGTATTGGACGATTGGACGACATGTAAAGATAGAAGTATCCTTTAAAAACGGTGGTCCGCCTATTACCCAATGGTCCCATGAGTCAAGTAATGAGGTGGTGATATTGTCTAAGGCGCCAAAAACGTATTTTTTTTAATATCATCATTATTGCTAACTTCCTTTCCTTACTTCCCGCAACACCCGCATCCAGCGGCTTGCCGAGACCTTTACCTGATCGTCGGTTAACCTAGTGGGGTTCCGATCCGCAGATCATCGTCTACTCTGGAGTGCGGTCGCCATTTCAGAACCTTTCCACCCAAACGGCCATGTGTCCTACCCCCTGCCAGTTTAGCTCCGCAATTTTTTCAGCGATGTCGTCGTCTTTATCTTAGTTCTTCTACGGATTTCTTAATTTCTGATTCTGTCACGTAGGAAACTACCAAGTATGCTCTTTCTATTACCCAATTTGCGACCTTGAGCATTATTTTAAATAAATAATGGTTAAAAAGAAGCCTAAGTTGGAGTGAGCTTTCCTAGAGGTACTGGTTCTCCCACACACCAGCGGAATACAGAAAAACTGTTTGCCTGAAGTCTACCACCGCAGAGGGATCTGTTAGCCGTCATCATTGGTTAGAAAACCAAAGACGCCGTTGCCCAGGGTGGACTACTAGGAGGTAGATCCCACCACCCCAAAGAGCATTCTTATAAGACCCGCTACACTGATCCAAGTTTTAATTCTCAATGTTTGATTAAAGTAATTTTGATTTATGTCAAGTCAAAAACGCACTGGCTGGTGTTGGTTCCAATTTCCATTCCTTTTCATTTGAAAATTAAAGTGCATTGCACGAAGCCGGTCCATGGACATTCATCTAGTTCTATTCATTAGCCTGCATTGAAACAGTCGTGTGAGAGGCGTGTATAAAGCTGTCTACACACCGCACGAACCCGGTGGGTTAGTGCCGGTGGGTGGACCCGGTGGCTTTAGAAGTTGCGAGCCGGATAATTTTCCCGGCGGCACAACAGTCGCGGCATGCAGTGTTCACAATTAGTGATTGCCAAGTACTCGGAGATGCCGCGGAGTAGTTCGCGCGGGCGCAAGCCGCCGGTAAGTTCGTTAAAATCAGGCCGCCGGCCTTGCCCACCAGGTTTGTGACGGCGGGCCGGCGGCTTCGGTGTGTAGACACCTTAATGTGCGGACATAGCTATAGGGGTACTGACAAATGTCTAGTTTGTAATACTTATGTAAATAAGGACTGTAATTTTGTCACCTTTGAAATGAAACATAGTTGCTCGTTGAAGTGATATTATAATCAATTTGAACACATATTTTAGTAAAATTGTAACTGGATGTCTGTATATAATCGACATTGAAGCTAAATTAACACATTATTAGAGCTTTGGAAGCCATTTCATTAGTTCATAGAATTTATTTGTCTGTTTGTTTATATGTTCGTTCGTGCAACACGCTCATATGTCTTGATAAAATTAGTGGAGTTTTTTACCGATATGTTATTATAGTTTTAGAAAATCAGAAAAATCAGTTTAATTTCTGCGAATAGGCCCCAGGATGCACTTTAGGTCCCAATAATTTTTGGACAAGTGTGGGCTAGTGCCGAAAACAAGCACCGTTATACACCGTGTATTTTTGACCACGTGACAAACAAAGCCTACGTTATGTATTTTTATTTTTTATTTGTAAGTTTATATTTTTTATTTTCATATAAAAAATTTATTTAAAAAAAATTATAATATCAAACTTCTGACTTCACGATATTTATATGCTTTATGTTAACGTAGGCTGGTTACAGCTTGTTATATATACCCTTTACCTAACACACTGTATATAGTGTTTGCGTAAATTAAAAACCAATAACAGCATAGTAGCGGTTATGAAATCAGAAACAGTTAAAATTACCTACCACAAACACCCAGCCTCTATAGCAACAACTTTTACAAATTGTATATACCTCATCTTTTAATATACAAAAATTTCGTGTCACGTTGTTTGTCCGCGATTGAATCCTAAACTACTCAGATGATTTTAATCAAATTTTGTTCACTGTGTGCAGTTTGATTCAACTTGAAAGATAGGATAGTTATTAACTCAATTTACTGGCGCATTATTGTTTTATTGCACATTATTTGTTTATGACAAGGCAATTTGGTAAAGAAGAACGTCATGTTTGATGACAATGACATTTAAGACGTCAAAAACAAATTTTGTTTTTCTGAGGCGATACGAAGTTCGCGGGGTAAGCTAGTGTTATTATAAAGTTTGTTGTTACATTATTATTCTCAATCATTTACCAAAATATTTTACACAACTTATATTTCGAAATCGATTTGTTGTTATGTTTTCATACTGCACACTAACAAATCTGTTAAATGTTACAAGCTACTTCGAGTTAAGTTGAGTCGGGTAATTAGTTACAATTTTAATATCTTTTAAAAAAATCCGCAAATTGGCTAGTACTAACTACAACTACGACTAGAATCTCAATATTATGGGATAACGCCACTCTACTGCTACTACGCCCTCGTAGCGTGACCCTTGAAATGACTACGAAATCGGCTACGGCTACGGCGAGTGATTTCAATATATTCGGAGAGACTGTTCTTTTGCACACACGCGCAATGCTTTGTATCTGATTGCAACACACACATGTGATGAAAGGAAACACACGGAACTCTGATTGTTTTGACCACTTTCATGTTTATTTATATACAATGTTAATAATATTCAGTGCTCAGTGCATTGTATTGTTTCTGCCTCTAAAATCATTGTTGGTAAGACGGTTTACCGATCGATTTTTTCACTTTTGTACTCATGAAAAATTTAAAAATCTTTTTGTTATTTTGATATTTCTGTTCTTAAATAGCTAAGTTTGTCATAACATGGTTTATTACAAAGTATCTGCCTGTCCCGAATGTTTGATACGATCAAAAATGTATTTGTTAGACTTAATAGGAACAAAATAAAGTTTCAGTCGTTTAAAGCAGATTTAAAATAAGAACTCGGGCTTACTCACTTACAGATTTTCAAACTTCATTGTAACTTTTAAGTCTTTAATTTTTATAAGCCAAATAAGATTTGGTCGATCCGAAGTAAAGTACCTCTTCGTGTGAATATACCAATATTTTTTTTAAACATGTCCTTAATAAATACCAAATTAACCAGATTTTCTGCTCATTGTCATTACTTTAGGAACAAGCGAGCCTAGAAATGTTGTCTTGAGTGAAGTCATGCATTTTCAAATAATTACATAGACAGGTATTATTTCATCAAATTGATTCGTGAAATCTGCTTGCCCGTGCACAATTTCCAGTCGTGTGCACATCAATCGGGCACCCTTTTATATTGGCGATCGGACCGAAAAGGTCCCCCTTCGAGCATCAGCAATACCGGAAACAATTATTTTCTCTCTCTAGTACATGCGAGTTGGATTGGATATACGGAGGGTTATGACACGGCCATTTTAATATTTTGGTTCTACTATGCAAACATTTTAGATTAAATAATACGAGTATTACTATTGAAGTTTTTTATATTGTTCACTTAGAAGATGAATTTAAATATTAAAACTAAAAAAAAAGACTATGAGTACTTATCCTTGAATTATATATATTGTATATCTTTGCATTTTAGTTTTATGAGTTGCCTTTCCATTATTTTACATGGTCCAAAAATGTACTCTAAATACGATACTGAACGGCTTTAAAATTTTTGAAGATGATAAAAAAGTCATCCGTATAAATCAGAGATATGGAAACGTTTTAAGACCAGTCCCAGTAACTGTCTATCTTCAGGTTTGGCATATCGGAGATAGAAAACAACTTTTGTCTTTGTTTCTCTGGACATCAAAATCAGAGACAGAAGATGTTTCCTATCTCCGATATGCCAAAACTGAAGATAGATTATTGGGACCGGCCGTTAACCGACGAAAAAAGGTTCTAAATTCGACTCGTTAAGATACAGTTTTTTTGTACAATCTTTTTAATTATAGGAA
This sequence comes from Anania crocealis, assembly GCA_949315895.1. Classification (NCBI taxonomy): domain Eukaryota; kingdom Metazoa; phylum Arthropoda; class Insecta; order Lepidoptera; family Crambidae; genus Anania; species Anania crocealis. The sequence continues at coordinate 11,065,382 of OX438856.1, forward strand.
TACCTATCTTCTCTTTTTACCCATGCGTGAGTTTAAATATAAAAATGTTTCAAAAGCATCAAGCTTTGTATTCATAACATTCCATACCATAAGGACGTATATCACAATGAAGATCCTTTGCGAATCTAATAAAGAAGCCCATTCGTCTTACACAAACCGTCTACAGGTGCTGTGATTCTTACGGCAAACCAACGGCATCTCAGCTAATGTGTTTACCCCATTACATTCAGACGTTTTACAGCCAAACACACAAGATCTACCCTTCACTCTTCGTCTCTACAATTGACAGGCGATAGAGGGGAGAATGTGTGCTATCAGAGGGATCTATCTAACTGGCTTCCTCTAACTGTTTCCTCGCGGATTTCGACAAACACCGTTGAGCCGGCGTTTGCATTAAGTTTTATAACTTTCGCGTCTTGTAAATTATAGGTGTAATATACGAACCGTGACTTGAAGAGATGTTTTTGCAATTAAAAATATGTGATAGGAATATAAGTTATGTAACCTTTTACTAATCATCAAGGTAGGTTAAAACAACAACGTCTCAGTACAAAAAAAATAGTACCCGATCCCATTTCAACCCAAATATCTGCAAGCCAAAATCATCCTTACATAATATCGCAACTCATAACATGTACAAGTACTTTGTATAAAACAATAGAATCGCATCACTAGACGACTGAAAACTGAGACATTTTCCTTGTAAAACAATAAAGATGTAACTGACAAATTCGCGAGAAATCGGAATGTTTGCGGGTTGATTTACACCGCATGTATTATTTATATACAAGGCTTCTGGAGGGTTTATGTCGGTTCTAATAGCATGTACAGTTGGCGGAAAGTTCTATCTACCTACTTTTTTGTTTCTTTGACACTCTAATAGTTAAATAAAGTTACTTAACATGATTATTCAACGTAGTTACGGACTTTCCGTTTATGTATTTTGTAGTAGTAAGATTTAAGTTAGCATTACAATAATGATAAATGTCAGTGTTGCAACTAATTTTAGATTTTTAACAGTAACATATTCAATACATTTATCAATATAATTAAATTTTTAAACTACTTACATAGATTTAGCAGAAACTCCAATAATATTTTAATATTTTTAGTATTGCTTTATTATTACGAGTATAATTATTTAGAGGTAGGTACTATTACAAATTTGTTTTCATTTCTTAATTTGTGAACAAACTTTCACTAAAATAATATATTGTAATGGTCTTTATTTATCCAAATTCAATTAATTTCATATTTTTTTATAAATTCTTTATTTGGAACTTTTCTCTTGCTTTTCATTCGGATTAAGGAGAAAAACTTCTGCTCAATTTTTAATTAAACGGTTAAACACCATAATATTCTCTAACTTTTAATTCAGTGAACTCATTTATTTAGCTAACAACAAAATAAATCATGCGAGCGAAATTACTTCGTTACATGACCCCCGCCAAGTAAGAGCAGACAACTGATTCAGATATCCAGTAGATGTATAATTACTTGCAACACAACCTTATCATTTCACTGAAATCAAAAAACTAGGAGTAAAGTTTGTTTTAATTTTAAAATAAGAATTTAAGGTGAATTGTTGACTTTTTTACGAATATAAAATGAAAATGCGTTGAACATAGTAAAAAACCTGCAATGTTTTGTTTAAATCGATTAAGGTTTACATCAAATCTAAAAACTACTAATACCAGCTGCCTCAATCAGAACACTCTTCGTTAGGTCTTTGATTTAAAAGTCGAGCAATTAATTTGTAGTCAGATAAGGAAATTGTAGTAAGTTTATGACCTTTTTACTTAGTTTATATTTTTGCATAGGTAATAAAGGCGCTCTTCAGATTATGCCTTTGTTTAAATTTTAAGAAAATGTTTAACTGGACTTCATATTTTTATAGTAATACAAATTCGAAAAATAATTATTTAATTCACTGTACTCTCATGATGATAGTGTGCATTAAAATTGGACAAAGTATGTTACAGGTTACATAATAGACATGACTTATTGATTTATTTAAAAACTTATTAAGGTTTCCCTTAAACATAATCATTTTGCGTAAACTGTTTTTATTGAGCTGTGCTCGAACTTTGATCCCGGCTCAATTGGGGTCAACTCTCTTGATGTTTGATGAACGAAAAGTTCCTCAATGAATTTGCTTTGAACTTGTAGTAATGAATGCCGCTTCCTATGAAATCTTGCTATTGCCCCGCTTCTATGGGAATTTGAGCCGAAGTTTGTCTCGTTATACAGGGTTGTAAACTTACAAGACGCCTAACCTACTTTCGGTGTAAAGTTACTCAAACGAACTATAACTTCGGCCCCTTCAAGAATAGACTGGATTAATTTTCTGGATATTCTAACATGATTTATTTGTCTGATCTTTGTATCATATTTTTACTCAAATAGTGCATATTTAAGTATTTGAGTAAAATAAAAACCTACCTTTAACATGCGATAACATTGATTGGTTCGGTCTATCAATGTCAATGAACTGTTTGTTATACATTGAATATTTAAGTTATGATGTTTAAAGATATCAATCGTTGGGACACCACGGACTGTCTAGTGCGAGGAGCGCTGGGCGGTTATCGCGCCATGCCTGCATTAACGACATACTCCGACGTTCCCTTGCCACCATCAACGTGCCGGGTATACTTGAGCCGAATGGTATCGTGCGTGATGATGGCAAGAGATCTGATGGTATATCGCTTATTCCCTGGCTGATGGGTCGGACTCTAGTGTGGGACGCTACCTGTGTCGACACACTGGCGGCTTCGCATCTGCCCGGAACGAGCCAAAGTGCAGGTGCGGCGACGATTAAAGCCAAAAACATCAAGTTTATTTTATTTTATAAATAATGAGTTTGCTCTTGACTACATACTTAACTATACGGTTTAGAAGAAGCCTAAGATGGAGCGAGCTTACCCAGAGGTACTCGTTCTCCCACACACCAGCGGAACACAGAAAAACTGTTTGGCGCTGGACTTCGGCAGGAGGATGGTACTCGTAGCATCCAGGCGGCCTCTTACGAAGCCTACCATCGTAGAGGGATCTGTTAGCCGTCATCATTGGTTAGAAAACCAAAGAAGCCGTTGCCCAGGGTGGACCACTAGGAGGTAGATCCCACCACCCCAAGATAACCAAATATAGCCAAATAGGCACCCAGCACTGTTTCGTACCTTTTGGTGTCGAAACCCTAGGTCTGTGGGGTCCTAACGCACTCTCTTTATTTAAAAAGATTACAAAACGTTAATCTGACGTCAGCGGTGACCCAGGAGCTGGCAGCTACCTCGCATAGCGACTGAGCATCGCAATCCAGCGAGATAATGCTGCCAGTATCTTGGGCACCTTACCACGAGGACCATTTTTATAGTTTTTTTCCCTTTTTATCTAAAAAGAAAGAAGAAACAATTGTTTCTTCTTCTTTTTCCACTTTATTTTTATTTATAAAATTTCATAAGTTGTAAATATTGTTGTACATAATTTGATTAAATTTGTACATAGAAATGATATTATGATGGCTACCTACTGCTACCAAAACAATTTGTGTTGTAATAAATGTTATGACAGAATAGTCAGATAACAAAATTTTATCAATATATTTTTGAAAAATTGCAGATACTAAAGTCCTAATTACCGTGAAGGCTATTAAATTTGCGTTAGCTGAAACACTTATTACATTTTAATGGCGTTTACATGATTTCAGAAAGGTTTTTACATCTTAATGAATTTCTTGTTAAGCAACGTGGTAATATTTGCCATAGTTTAGTGGTACCTATTTTAAAATAATGTTTTAAAAATAACCGTCAATTAAAAATAAAGATCGGTAAAAAACCCTCAGTGCTTTATAAGTTTTAAAAAAATGATTTAATTCCAGTGTTGCGTTCCAAAAAAATTTTTATATTTAGTAATAATTTAGAAATATCTTTCAATTAATTTAAAAATTCAATAAGCACAGTGCTATGCAATGATCAAAATTGATCGTATGTTTAGGAATTTTATAAGTGTCATTATGCCCCATACTTGCTTACACTATCAAACATGAGCAGACGTCGTCAATACTGCTAGAATATAACATTATCAAAACAGAACAGTCAGCAAACTTAATTAAAGTTGTTTACTTTTTCACAAACGTTGACTTGTAACGAGTGTTACAAGTTAATATGGCTGTCAAACGAAAAATGTGCTTACACCTTTTCGTTGCTAACCAGAAGCTTGCAGATTTGACAAAACATTTTTGTTGTAAATTCTTATTTATATCGACTACATACGAGTACGATGCCCTAGTGTTTTATCTGTTGTGATGTCGTCTGTACATGGTATTGATATTATTTTAAACAAACCATTTAAATTTAACCCTTCTTTAAATCGCAAACGTTATTAAGTCTCGTACTAATTGGGTTGACTTGCGTTCTAACCTTTATGATCCTCTTTATGCAAGAACACGGCTCGTCCCCTCCGGTTTGTATTTTTGACATGTGCGTACATAATTTGAAATCAATTTACATGCATTTTCCAGTTTGACGTGCGACATTAATTTGACATATTATTGGTGATTTTTCAACGCGCCATCGCTTGGGGGTTGGAAGCAGTGAACGATAAGGCATAGAAGCAGCAAAAATGATTTTGATTTGTGAGCTCATTTTGAGAGAAATTCACTGGCAGACGGTCCTTGACAGTTCTTTTGAAAGTAAAAAAAGTAGGATTAACAAAGTAAATGTAAAACTATTTAATCAAAATGTATATTATCTGCTTTTACATGAATATTACGAAATATTTTATTTTATTTTGTACAATGTATTGTAAATTAAATGATGCTACTTTTTAACGTGAAAATCTAACTGTCATAACACATGGATTTAAGAGGCTATTTTGGACTTACTAAAAAAACTGAATTTCGAAACTCTAAATATCGACTTATAAACTTTCGCGTTGCATAATTTTTTAAATGTTAACGGGAAATTAAACACGCTCATACCTTATTATTTTGCATGACATTAAACATTGGAGAAATAAACATTTGTAGGTAGATTTCTATGAATCTACCTTCCCCACGGAGTGAGTGCATCGCTGTCTCTAGTCAACCTGTGACCATGGTCGGTGCAACCCGATCGAAACGTCAGGCAAAATAATAAGGTAATAATAACAATAATGATCGCGTTTGATTTCCCGTTAACATCTTAATATCGAATTATAGTATTCATAAAGTTCACAAGTACGAATTACCTAATCGCGCATGTTTATCATACCGATGTACAGAATCTCAAAAGTTTGTTATGCCCAATTATTTTATACCGATTGTTTGCGATCGCCATGTACGTCGATCAGAAAAACACTATTTAATTATAGTTACGTGTAAGTAAAAAATGGTTTTCTGGTCTTCAGTCCTGTATTTGGTATTGTGATATATTATGGCCCAATCATGCTCGTTAATGCTTTTAGCGTTCGGCAATACTTGCCTGGTCGTAGCTATCAAAATACCACAACAAATCAAAAAAATCGTATAGATATACAATGGTACAAAGCAAGTTTAATTAAAAATATTGCATTATATATTTTTATCCAAGTTTCGTCTGTAAAGATAAAACATTTTCCAAAGTTGTTTCTACGCTTTCACCATGTGCCCATTTGAACTAGATCGAGAAATAAAGTTGATGCTGAAATATGGCCGAGTATGCAAAATTATGGAATTTGATTACAGCCGGGTTGAAATAGCTGTTCAATTATGCAACGCGTTATTTTTTCACTGACAATTGCAGTCATAACTTTAATAGACGTATATAATACATTATTTTCGAATACTGCAAAAATTATTCAAAAGACTAGGCTTACCTACTGATTTCAATTTGTTGTGTAGGTTAGAAGTGGTTTTAATTATATAAGATATAACATGTAACTTTGTTAGAATGGTTGTTAATTTGTTCATTTACCGGCAATACAGCGGCTTTCAAACACACAGTTAGGTACTGTTGACAAACACAGTCATGACACTAGCCCAATGATTTAACGAAATAACATTATCCCCCTTTTTTAAAGTAGGTTAAAAAGTAGCCTATGTCCTTCCCCAAGGATGACCAACATGACAAAATCTAACTTCGTAAAAAATTTCATTAAAAACCGTTAATGGCTTAGGCGTGAAAGTGTAACATACAGACAGACAGAGTTACTCTCGCATTGATAGTAATATTATAGCAGGGATAACTAAATGAAACATAATATTTTCGAGAACATCGTTAATTAAGGTTACACTATATCATTAATATTGTACAGTTATAAAGTATCAGTGTTATTGATCAGTAAAAAAACCATTAAATTGCAAGACATGTAAATTGAAAATACAATTCTCTAAATAAGATCATGGAACTATAAAATAAATATAGGTTACATTCGATTTGCTTCAATAACTATTTCAAAACATTTTAAAAGCTGTTTAATTTTAACCTGATTAATACAAAAATGATTTTCGATGTTGAAGGAAGGTAAGTACCTACATTACGAACAGCATTGATGCAACTCTGCTGGTTTTCACCGTAAAACCATTGAAAAAATCGATAAAACAAACAAAATGTCTTGGTAGAGTTATAGAGTTGGCTTTGTCTTGGTAGTAAGAGCAGTCGCCTGATAAATAAGCGGCAGGCTTTGTCATACATTAGGTAGTCAAAATATTTATTCAAGGAATCTTGTTTTCAATATACATTTCGTAGGTACTGTTTTACGTATACAAAAAACGTACTTGGTGACTGAGTATTTTGTCTGAAACGATTACGATTCCCTGTTATATACCATTATCATTAACTCACATTGGTCCACTATACATTTTAGTATTATAATGTCTTCATCATCACCATATCAGCCCGCATCATTCCACACCTATATATATCCTTATAAAAGCGAGAATTTGGCTTTAGCAGGTAGGCTAGCTATCGTAGTTCGATCAGGTGAAAAGAATATGTTGCTGCTCATCCTCTTCTAGCAGTACTCCTTTAGTCGCCTCTTTTTAAATAGTTGTTACAAATGCTGCTTTTCTACTTTAGCCCAGTGCATTACAGAAAACGGTATCTTCTTGTCATCATCTTTCATAGACTGCATTTCCATATGCATCAGTATCTCTTTGTATGATATAATTTCAAGCTTAGTTTGGTGTCAGACTTTTCCAAGGTGCTCATTGCAGGCATTACTGTTTCTACGACTTCCGAATTCATCTTACAAAGCACAACTACACCCCCTTTCAGAATCAAGCCAATTTAGAAAAAAAAATGTTTCCTAACTGCTTTCTATGATAATTGCAATTATAATATTATTATGAGTATTTTAACTTGAAAAGTTTTGTCCCAGTGTCTGTGTCTCCAGAACGTTGTCTGTGTAGTGAAGTAATATAAAATTATTTATACACATATATAAATCTAGTGAGCCTTCCCAGCACTCGTATTTTGCGATTCTCGTATCAATCATGAATACATTACGGCAAAGCGTTCATTTATCATTGCTCGCTACTCGCTAGAGCACATCCGTCTCTATCATTTGTGCATTAATATATAGATAAATGATAACCATTTTCGGATGAAAACTAGATAAGATGAATAAATTATAGTTTTCGTATTTTGTAACATATTTTTTCCGGTAAGATTAGGTTAAGACTCTCCGGCTGTAGGTCTAACAATATGCTTACCCGGTTTCTCTTTTCTTGTTCTGCCACAGAAGTAATAGCTACGGTTCTAGCGTTCGTTATGTTTCTATTTGTGTTAAGGTTGAGGCGTTTACCGTCTGATGGAAGAAAATTTTAAAAATTGCATAAGTACTCCATTTTTAGGTTGACTTACATCCAATTAATTGTTTAGTTACATTTTTGTTATCTTCGTGTATACCTATAATTGGCGTATATATAAGAACATAAGTAACTATAATAATATTAAGGGATGGAACGAAGTTCCTTTTAAGTAAAGTAAAATTTTATTTTAAATAAAAAACTCTCTCTCTCTCTCTCTCTCTCTCTCAATTTTTTCCGTCTAGCCCCCTTTCGCAACTTCGTTCCAATATCTATTGAAAATATTGAAAAATAAGTTGCTGGTAGCCGGATTCAGACGTATACAGTCCTTACAGGTAGGAATGATTTTATAAGCATGCATAACAAGCGTTGGCGATCGCAACTTAGCGAGGAACCGCTGCTGCCCATCTTCTTCTGGCACTTCTCGTTTAACGCCTCTGACGACATTTTAATGTCAGTTTTATCAGCACCAACTATTTGCTTAGCATAACAAAGTCACAGTCTAACAACACTCACTAGTGAAAAAATTCAGTTCAAATTTTCTCCCGACTCTACTAGAACTGTGTCATTTCATTTACATATTCTGTCCAACTCATTCAGGAACAGCTCGTCGCAGTCAAACGGATGCATTCCATTTTTGAAATAGCCAAACACCATTGTTTGAACTTAAATTGGTTCTGGACATCTGGATTGATGAATGAACATTTTTTTTCTTTCATTTAACCTATGTGTTGCTTTTTGAACCACGCTCTACACAGTTCCAAAATTTTTTTTAGTGGGATAATTAGTTTTTTTTCTTTTGTTTAGTCATTTCAGTTTTAGTTTTTGGATTACGTATATGAATTTATTGCAAACAGAATTGCAATAGCCATTTTTTAAATTTGTAACGAGTTACGCCATATTTAGTATTTATGAAATGACAAATATTTGATAACAGACAAGCAAGATTCAGTTTACTGCCAAAAGCTATGCTCGGTAGAACACTGCCTGCAATAACTCCCTATAACTACCACTGTAAGTTGATCAATTCAATTCAATTCAATTTATTTACAAGAAAGTATTGCTCAATAAGATCTTAAGAAGAGTACAAGGTCAGAGTGTGCATGTCTCGCCATTATATTATGCCATGCCATTTAAATATTGAATAATAAAAAGAAACATTAATTTAATGTGAATAGTAATATGTCAAAATAATAATGCTCAGTAATACTTACTCATGTCAACATTATGAATCTATGTACGAGTAGCAATATATCAATAGACAGGTTTCATTAAATTAATTTATATAAACCTAAACTTTTTTTCAAGTAGCTGCTCATACAATAATAATATGGTTAAAAATAACGGTTTTCTGAGATTTTTTATGCAAACGGGTGTTTTGTTATATATTTTTATACACAGTCATGTAAAAGCAATTACTCGTATATAAAGCGGTTTCGACGCAAAAATGCTTTGCTCTTGATTCCAAAGTGTTTGTTTAGAATAGATGCCAAGAAGTTCTAATAATATATTTTTTCTTTATACACAAATTCTCGTGCCAGTCGCACTTTATAAACGACGCAGTTAAACTTGTGGTTTTCGAAATAACCATCCAGTATTGTTTAAAGTTAGATTGGTTCGCACACTTTGCGAGTGGCGTGACATTAGTCGCGGAGTTGTTTAAGCGGGGTCCTGACAGGGTGACGGTTCTATTATATGGCTACAGGTTGATTCGGACCGCAGCTTGTGGTTGGCGTTTAGTTAGCAGGGGGCCTTAGTTTTTGCTAAAATTTAAAATGTCACTATTGAACAATCCAAATTAGACTTTAGTCGTATATAGTAACCTCATGTCATTAGAACTTTGCTAAAATAAATATTCAATTTAGCGTCAACCAAATTAAAAATTATGTAAGTATGTTATTTAGATACAAAATTTAAAGTGGAAGCTGAAACTTTACTACGGTGCGTGGTAATACATTTTGATTTTTAAGTTTGTATGAAAGTTTGACTCGGATAAACCACTAACTGGCAGCATGGATAAGAATAATATTTTTTAGGAATGAAAATAAGTTGTTTTTAATTTTGGGAAATAAATCTAAATTATACCTAAGTATCAAAGTAGGTAATACATATGTTTATACCTATGATTCTGAATTTTGTCTAATTTGTAATACTTACATTTTTTCTTGTGTTATTTGTGCAATAAAGAGCATTCTTCCATCTGTCTTTAAGCTCGCATCCCTCTCTGGCTTGGAAAAGCAAAAATTGTCCCCACTCTTCGTGTCGAAATCCCCACAATCATGATTACGAATTAATTCGCCAATTTTTTTATCAAAATTAAAATTCACCGCCTCGTCCGCAACCAGCCCCAGGTGTTTGTGCCACAGCCAAAGGCTGATTGCGAATTAAAAAAAAAAACGAATTACCCGACGGAACGCGTCAAAACTAGAACTTTGTACGTGTCAATTCGCAACGAAAACAATTACCGGGACACCGGCGGGTCTAAATTTACATTTACATAGAGGGCGAAGTCGCCTGAGGCGATTAAAACCCCCAAAATACGAGTCAACGTGTTGACGTTTTGATGAGGCGATATAAAAAGGGCCCCGGGCGGCGCGTGTCTGGACAAAATGAAGCCAGTAAACATACAGTTTTTCTTATTCCTATCCTATCCTATTCTATCATTCTTAATATTTTAAACGTGTAAGTTTCTGAGTATAGATTTTTTTTACGCCAAAAGGACTCAACGGTTCAGAATAAAATTTTGCACTGTGTTAGTTTACTGGCTGAAATAACATATAGGCTACTTTTCATACCGAAAGAGGTACGGTTTCCGTGGGATTATTTCAATACATAGTTTTAATTTAACTGATCTGAATGAAATTTGGCACGGTGTTAGTTTATTGACTGTAATAATATATAGGCTACTTTTTCCCGGGAAAAGGCACCGTTCCAGCAATTTGTGAAATATTTTAAATTTGCCGTCATAGAATTAGACATGGCTTATCAGTAGGGGATTATTGGGCATTCTAAAACAGTTTTTTCACATCATCGATCTCACTATCGTTCGATCAATAATGTTAAAAAAACTTTTTTAGAATCCCCAATAATCCCTACGCATAAGCGTATTATGGCGATAAATACGTAAATCTCACTGCCGATCAAGACCTCACTCTGTGCGATAGATTGCTCAATAAAACAAATGAAAGTAGATCGCGCTTGCAGTAGGTAAATGCATTTGATCATGTTTTGAGCTACACTTTTTAATCATCGACGCGAGAATACTGTAATCAGTTCGTTAAAACCCACTATTCACGACGGTCAAGTTAAAAAATCTGTTATGAAATTTCTAAAACAAAAAGATTCACTTAAATTAGAATGCATCTGTCCTACGACATTGAACGAGGCTAAGCGTCATGGGAATTTATTGCCAAACACTATACGCAGTATTGTGTGTGGTCCATCAAACTGTGGAAAGACCAATTTGGTTATCAGTCTTTTGTTACATAAGGATGGACCACGTTTTCGTAACCTTTATGTTTACTCTAAGTCTTTATACCAACCTAAGTACGTATTCTTAGAAAAAGTATTGGAGAAGGTTGCAGGCACATCTTATAACAAGTATAATCATAATACTGAAATTTTATCTCCACATGAAGCGTTGCCTGACTCAATTATCATATTTGACGATGTTGCTTGTGAAAACCAAAACAATATACGTAGTTATTTCGCCATGGGTCGACATAAAAATATTGATTGTTTTTATATGAATCAAACTTATACTAAAATACCCAAGCAACTAGTAAGAGATAATGCTAATCTTATTATATTGTTTAAGCAAGACGATATAAATCTAAGACATGCTTACGATGAACATGTTGGGTCTGATATGACATGGCCACAGTTTCGTGAAATGTGTTCAACTGTATGGAGTAAACCTTACAGTTATGTGGTTATCAATAAGGATTGTGAACGTAACAAAGGCTGTTATCGAATGAACTTTGATACATTCATAGTAATGGACTAACTAAACCCTTTATAAAGCTGATAAGTTACTAACCATTCAGTTTTATTAGACAAGTCAAACAGAGTGGAATTCTCAACAATGGAACGGAACCTCAAAGAACAAATTGTAAAATCTGCTGCAGCTGTAAAAAGAAAGGTAGAAATGATTAAAGACGTAAAAAATACAAATGAAATGACTTTGGATACAATATTTAAACCTATCGTTAACCCACTGACATTGTTGACAAACCAAACTGATAATAAACGTGTTACAAATAAAGAATCGGAACAAAACCCTAAAACTGAACCTAAAAGAACTAAATACGACGAAAGCGAAGCATTAAGTACTTCTACTGAAGATTTTGAAGAATCTGGTGATGATGAAATCAACTCGGATACTAATGTTTACAAAACATCTAACAAAACCCTGACCACGTCGCCCTCGGTGGATCACGATGTCCATGAAAACTCATTTAAATCTCTTCAATCTTCACCAAGTATAAACAACGACTCTTTAACATGGTCGGTCTCATCTGAAGTGATGAAAGATGTACCTTATGGTGTTAGAAATGAACGAGGGAAACTTTGGCTCGGCAAAACCCGTGTTCATGATGATGACCACATCCTGAAAATTGGAAATCGTAGTTTGAAAAAAACTCTAGGCTTAAAAGAATTATTGTATAAAAAGGTACCTAATTTAGATATTATTACAGAAGAAGACTTACAAAATTTTAAATTGTTACTTACGGATACTAATGCACATAAACGTAGTTATGATCCATCCAAACCAATAAACAGTAACAAAGGATTTAAATATATGAATATTATTAAACCTTTGTTTAAGTTTACAAGACATCATACAAGTAGCTTAGAAAGTCTTCCAAGAGGAGAAGGTATCGATGTTTTAAAAGAAGTTAAGAAAGACACTGATTTAGTCTACTGGAACGATCCAAACGAGTTAGTGGAACGATTAAAACTACTACTTGGATCCTGGGCAGCTGGTAACACCGGGGTACACAATGAAATTTATGCAATAATCGAAGAAATGCAAGAAGCTGGTATTATAAAAGACAAAAAATATATAAAGCTTCCATCAGGAGGATTAGGCAGTATCATTTCACTACAGAAACAGAGAAGACGGCAATGAATATAGATAAATTTGGGCATCACGTTCATAAGCGTTTACGATTGTCTGAATTCACAGATATTCTTACAAATACATTAGTAAGAACAGATGCAGGCGATTTTGATTTAAAATCATCAAGATTAAAAGGATTACAATCTCCAGAGAAAGACGATGAGGCTGTGAATAAAGAATACGTAGATAAATGTGTTCAAGAACTAAAGAATGAAATGAAAACAATTCAAAGTAATATCAAAAAATACCTCAACAATTTAGAAAAATTAACTACTATCAATCTGAGTACATTGTATTACACTAAAAAGGACATCGATCTCATGATTGCAGCGAAACCTTTCAAAAATGAGTAAACAAGACATCGTAAACGAGCTTCACAAAGCAGCGAGAAGAAATTTCTCTCGTAGGCATACTATTATAAAAGGAATAGATGATTTATGGCAAGCGGACCTAATGGATTTTCAAAAATACTCATCATTTAATAAAGGATATAAATATGTTTTAGTTGTAATTGATGCTTTATCAAAATACTTATGGGTTAGACCATTGAAGTCAAAATCCAAACAGAGTGTCACAAATGCAATGCACAATATATTAATAGAATCAGCACGAAAGCCTAAACATTTGCAAACTGATTTGGGTACAGAGTTTTATAACGATTCTTTTAAACAGTTAACAAACAATTATAACATAAATCATTATTCAACGTACTCGGTTAAAAAAGCAGCTATTGTGGAACGAGTAATAAGAACGATAAAATCTCTGCTCTACAAATTATTTAGTTTATGCGGTCGATATCAATGGTTTAGAAATAATTTAGATACCGTTGTACAGCAGTATAACAACACTTTGCATCGTATTACAAAATTCAAACCAATAAATGTTAATAGTTCTAATGAGACTGTTGTCAAATCTAATATTATTAAAAGCCAAAAGCAAAAAACGCGTCAACGAACAACATTTCAAGTTGACGATTTTGTTCGTATAAGTAAATACAAAGGAGATTTTTATAAGGGTTATACACCCAATTGGTCTACCGAAATTTTCCGTATCATAAAAGTCAATCAAACAATTCCTGAAACGTACCAAATTGAAGATAAACACAATCAAATTATTCTTGGTTCTTTTTACGGATATGAATTACAAAAAACTAAATTGCCAGACCTTTATCTTATTGAGAAAGTTATAAAGAGAAAAGGAAACAAACTTTTTGTAAAATGGTTGGGTTTAAGTGATAAGGAAAATAGTTGGGTTGACAAAAGCAAATTAGTGGTGTAGGTATATAAGTAGCACATTATTAACCTCTAAAACTCACTTTATGATTATCGATGAAGGAAGGCAGTGGTATAATTAATAGCTTGATAGATCATTTACCGTTTGAGTTACATTTACCTGGGTACCAATTTTGTGGTCCTGGTACAAAACTTCAGAAACGATTACTTCAAGGTGAACGAGGGATAAACAAATTGGATGAAGCTTGTATGCATCACGATATTGCTTACTTGAATAAAGATTCTGGTGCTCGACATAAGGCTGACTTAGAACTGTTAAATATGGCTAAGAGAAGGCTTAAATCAAAAGATGTTGGGAAAGGGGAAAAAATTGCTTCATGGATAGTTAAAAATGCGATGAAAGCGAAAATCAGAGCAGGTCATGGCATAACAACATTTAAGAAAGCAATAAAGAAAATAAAATCAGGACTAAAAAAAATTAAATCCAAAGATAACCACTCTGCTATAAAATATGCCTATGCAGCTGCAAAGAAACTTTTTGGTGATAAAAAGGGAATACGTATACCTCGATTTATTCCTCTTCCAAAATGTGGAGGACTTTTACCACTTATTCCCATTTTTGCGGGGTTATCAGCTTTAGGTTCTCTTGCTGGAGGAGCGGCAGGTATAGCAAAAGCTGTTAATGATTCTAAAGCCGCACAAAAGAGTCTTCAGGAATCTGAAAGACACAACAGAATGATGGAAGCGGTGGCTCTTGGAAAAGGGTTATATATTAAACCTCATAAAAAAGGGACAGGTTTATATCTGAATCCCTCAAAAAACTAATTCAGCGGCTACCTAGACGTGCGCTCACTAATTTGGATATATTAGAACATGCCAGTAACATTCCATTCTTTCGTGGTGTATTCATGAGAGATACATTACCTTCGAAACCTAAAAAGATGGAATGTGCAATCATGAATTTGGACAGTAACAAAAATCCTGGTACGCATTGGGTAGCCTTTGTAAAGCAAAATAATTACGTGGAATATTATGACAGTTTCGGTAATTTAAAACCACCGCTGGAATTAGTCAAGTATTTGCGTAAAATACCTATATACTATAATTATGTACGACATCAAGCCTTTGGTACTGTAAACTGTGGTCATTTGTGTCTAAAATTTTTAAGGAATTATTGGAAAAAGCATTTATAAAATGAAAATAATTAATAAAATTGTCAGTATAATGATGTCTTTCACTGTGTCTATAACCGGGAGAGGAGCCTCCCTAACAACAAATTATTCACCAACGTTAGAACTTCGAGGAGACTATGAATGTGGTCTTCTATATTTTTCAACCTTTAATTCCATTCCTAACATTGATGAAAGAAACAACAAGTTCTATTATGGTGAAAATGAAATCATCGAAATTCCTGAAGGGTCTTATGAGCTTCAGGATATTTGTGACTTTTTAAAAAATAGCATCAAGAACACTGTATTGAAATTAAACTGCAATAATAACACATTGAAAACAAATATTTATTGTTCCAAAGACATTCATTTCGAAAAAAGTGACTCACTTGGTAAAATTTTAGGTTTTGGAATGGAAACAATAAATGCAAATATAAGTACCGAATCGCAGTATCCTGTAAGCATTCTATCTACAACCATAGTGCGGATCGAATGCGATGTAATTAGTGGTTCATTTGTAAACGGGAAGGCAAGCCATATAATTTATGAATTCGTGCCTAATGTACCACCTGGTTATCGAATAATTGAAATACCTAAAAATTTAATTTATTTTCCTGTTAACCAAAGTTCTATAAGCGCTATTAATATAAGGCTGTTGGACGCTGAAAACAAAGAGATAAACTTACGAGGAGAAGAAGTACAACTGTATTTACATTTCAGAAAAATATGATTAATTTCAATAAAAGCCCTTCTTCATCATGTACTCTGCTCAGTTCTAACAGAACATTGAACAAAGACAGATCGCTTCAGCTTAAAAAGAAGCTAACTAAGACCAATAAAGAATTTCTTAAGATAATTGGTTTAATAAAATGAATATTTTAAATATTTCTCAACAAACATCACATGATAACAGCATTGAAAGTTTCGAGTATCATTCATACAAACCATACGTAACAAGTTTTAACAAGAATGATGAAATACGAATACCTATCAACCAACAAGACCTGTACGTGCTACCTTCACTTAGTAGTTTATATATCGAAGGCAAAGTAAATGTGTTTAACAGCACCACTAAAGAAAAAATATCCAATGTACATTTCGTTAATAATCCAGCACTATTTCTTTTTCAAGATATTAGATATGAACTGAATGGAGTAGAAATAGATAAAACTAAGAATGCAGGTATTACTACAACAATGAAATCTTACCTATCCTTAAATGAAAATGAATCCAAATGTGCTCGAGTTTGGGGTTGGTCAACCGCAGGAACAAAGAATGTTAGTGGTGGAACATTTTCCGCGTCCATTCCGTTAAACAAGATATTGGGATTTGCAGAAGATTATGAAAAAATAATTATCAACTGTAAACACGAGCTAGTGTTATTAAGAAGTAATACAAATCTTAATGCAATCAAGTTAAATGCAGGCGAAATCGTAGAGGATATTATAATCAATAAAATCATTTGGCGAGTCCCACACATTAAAGTATCAGATAGAGAAAGAATTAACCTATTAAAACATTTAGAGAAAGATCGAGCTATTCCATTAGCGTTTCGTAATTGGGATCTGTACGAATACCCTTTATTACCTAAAACACGTAAACATACTTGGTCTATAAAAACGTCATCACAAATAGAAAAACCACGATTTGTTGTCATTGGCTTACAAACCAACCGCAAGCATAACGCTGCATTGTCAATGGCAGAGTTTGATCATTGTCACGTACGAGATATAAGAGTCTTTTTAAATTCATCATACTATCCGTATGAAGGACTAAATGTCAGTTTTTCAGAAGACAAATTTACTTTATTATACGAACAGTATGCAAGATTTCAACAGTCGTATCACGGACGTCGACCAGAGCCATTGATGAGTTTAAAAGAATTCAAAGACGTTGCTCCTTTATTTGTTATCGACTGTTCACGACAGCACGAAACTTTAAAGGGATCGATCGATGTTAGAGTTGAAATCGAAACAGATCAAGCAATTCCAGATCAGACAGCTGCTTATTGCTTGATTTTAAACGATTGTATATTTGAGTACAAGCCTTTGAGTAATATTGTAAGGAAACTATCATGAATAAAAATTCAATAATCGTAGATCTGCAAGGATTTAAAAATAGTCTGAATGAATTTATAGTGAAAGAATTTGCTATAGCTACTCAAGAGCATACTCACATATTTTTAATAAAGCCTCCATACCCTTTTACTTCATTGAGTGCTGAAGAAAAGAAACAGGTTTGCTGGATCGAAAAGAACAGAGGCTATCGGTGGAGCGAAGGATACGTCGACTATAGAGAATTTCAAAGAATTATTAAATCCTATTTAAAAGGTAGAAAGATTTTTGTAAAAGGAGATGAAAAAATTAAATGGGTGCATGATCTATGTGATAACGAAAATGATATTTCAGACATAACTTCTTTAGGCGCTCCCAATTTAAATACTCTTTGTAAACTTTATTGTTTAAGCAACCCTATATTATATAACTGTTTTAATCATAAGAAAATATGTGCATTAAAAAATGTAATATGTATAAAGAAATGGTGTGCTGAAAATAAAGTAACTGTTTGATTTTTAAGAAAACTATTATGTTATAAATAATGATACCTAATAAATACATGCCAAATAAAAACTCTTTTATTATGAGGATTCCTTTTAGAAGTAAAACAAAGTGTTCATATAAAGTTTACATTTATTTAGAAAACAAACTTATCTAATACATAAATACAAAAAGCAGATTTCTTACTTAATAAAAAATTATGCATAATATTATTTATTTAAATTAAAAAAAAAGACTTCTCTGTAGGTTATGCGTGACTAAATACCTGAGAAAAATTATTTAATTTATAAAATATGACATTTTATTAAAATCCGTAACTGTAACCACATAATTTTTTTGAAATGTTATTTACCACATTTTCTGTTTGATCCAATATTGGATCGATGTCATCGGTCACTATGTACTGTGCACGAAGCCGGTCTCCATCTTCCTCCTGCACACCAGTTGACTCTAAATTAATTATTTCTATTCGAATCAATCGTCGTCCAGTAGCCGGTTTGCTCTTAGCCACAAACGATGTGTTTTTGTTGATTCGATGATGGATGTACGTCTTTTTCTCACTCGTTTTCTTCTTATTGATTGCTCGCCGCACTTTGTGCTGCAACGAGTACATTTGGTCAAACCCTTCCAGAGGGTCTTGCGCATCTTGCAAATACCTTAAAGGTACCTCTTCACTGGAAATGCCGTAGTAAGGAGGGTTGACTTGCTGTGTATTCTAAAAGAAAAAACACATTCCTAATTTAGAAAACACATAAATGGATTTAAAGCACTTGTGATAACAACAACAAAAAGACAACGAAAGTATTACAAAACTTGTCTCAGCAACAATCATTTTGCTACACTTTGCCGGAAAAGTGAAGTTGTTGTCATCATAAAAAAATCATACTTTTACTTACCATTTTGCTAGTTGCAGGAAGTTGACAGTTGTCTATAGATCGCTGACTCAAATTGAAACTAGTATAAAATAAACAAATTTTAATAGCTATATATACGTGTTCTAAATGCTGATACAGCAACAAATATTTGGATTTCATCATGTCACAGGTTTCTACAAGTTTTTAAATAAAAATGCTTATTAGTCAGTAAAGTAATTTATTTTCATAAGTATAAATATCTGTCGAGTACATGAAATCTGAGGCTCTTAACCTAATTAAACTAGTACATTATTACTTTAGCCACTCATACAATATTGCTGCCTAATAATATATTTATTTTCACAATCACAAATATGATGAAATATCTGTTATGTACAGGAAATTAGTTATTAGAACCACTGATTAAATAATTTCGTATTTACAAAAAGTGATCAGGTATCTACTGAGTATAGACAATTTAAAATTGGATTCCTACATGTTAGTTATACAAAAGTTGTCTATTAATTCAACCACTATACATCATATTACTACCCATGTTTTATTTTATTAATAGCATCACCATTAGTATATAGTATCACAATGACCCCATGACATAGTGGAAATTTTGTTTTTTAAAATAATACGTTTATCATCATTCGCTGACAAAGCTATCTTGTTCTGTTCTTGTGTAAATATTTCATGTTTTAGAGATTTAAATATAACATTTTTCTTTCTTAAGTAAACATTTTCATTTAATATCCTGTAATAATCTTTAAAGTGTACATTTCTTAAAACTTGTTTCTGTATACCTTTTGCTTTTTTATACTCATCCTGAGTTGTTTTGATACAGTACAATTTCGACCTTAATCCGACAAATTCAGAAATTATATTCCCACCTAGCTCATCTTTGAATAGTCCTGGTACCTTTTTATTTAGACTTGGAATATTAAAGATGTTGTTATCAGGATAATTACTAGTGTCAAAATAGGGAAGGAAATGTGACTTTAAATCTTTGTAAAAGTCATTACATTCTATTGAATAAAGAAAACTGTCAGTATCCGTATAACAAAGTTTTAACTTTTCCTCATAAAAAGGTTTCATAATAGAATAGTGAAAATCAAACATATGACTTTTAGATATTTCTAAAACGGTAAAACCAATGTATATAGGTTTATCTAGAGTAATAGTTTCAGGTTTCATTTGAATAGCTACAAAATTTTCTGAAAAAATTGAAGCACTATGGAAATTTGGTCGAGCAATTAATTGCTCAGCACAGTAACTTTTTT
Source organism: Anania crocealis (assembly GCA_949315895.1). Taxonomy (NCBI): domain Eukaryota; kingdom Metazoa; phylum Arthropoda; class Insecta; order Lepidoptera; family Crambidae; genus Anania; species Anania crocealis. The sequence continues at coordinate 11,085,368 of OX438856.1, forward strand.
TCGTTTTATTTTTATCATCACTCCATTTATTTACCAATTTAATACTAACTCTTTTTTCAACGTCTTCAAGAGTTTTACCAAATATACTATTATTTAAAAGTTTGAAGAAGTCTTGTTCAAATGTAGATTTTGCCTTTTTACGTAATTCAGTATTCATGTCAATGTATTGTTTTAAATAAGGACTTTGTTTGAATTGAATCACTCTATGTATTTTCTTTAACAATAATCCATGTTTAAGACATGTTTGCAGGTGAGCAATATGAATGACATAAAAAAATTTATCGTACAAATTTGGAATTAATTTTGAGGTTTTAGAACCTGGTGGAGTAAATTTTTGCACACAAAATGGAAAATCGTTATGAACATTATGCAGATGTTCGGGATACTCTAAGTCTACTTCTAGTATGTAACCAGTATCCCCGTCTATCGAGATATTTTTGAAATCAATTCTAGCGATTTCTAAATTGTTTAATAACTTAAAATTTGAATGAGGTAAATAAGCGCACATTGCATAACCATATAGATTATTACAATCAATATAAATTAAAAAGTTATTAATTTTTTTAGAGTCATGATTCTTTAAGTATTTGTTATTAGCTTTTGAATACCTTGTGGAACACAAACATATACCACCACGTATTCCTTTTTGAATCATTCTTATTATTTCCAAGTCATTTATTAACTCTAAATTAACACCCGTCTTTAATAACATCGCGTCAAAGCTGAGACTTGGAGCAGTAACGTAAAAAGTTGGATCTAATTTATAATTTGCCTTACAAGTTCGACGGAAACTTTCAAAAACGTCTGCTAGTAAAAGTACGTCAGATTTAAGATACAAATCAGTGTATTCGCCAAGGTTCGATAGTTTAAAAGTTTGCCAAACTTTTCTCGCATGTTCATAATCCATGTCTGATATTTGGCAATTGTGTAATTTACTAAAAAAACTATCTTGGGAAGGAAGTTTATCTTCTTCATATGAACTCCAAGCAGTCATGTATTCATAAGGATACACTCCTTTGCGTTTTAATAAATTCAAATGCTCATTAGAAGGAAAAAAATATGGTAGATGTTTGAAATCATCGTTAATAAGGTTTGCTACCAGTTTTTCTAAACTGGTACCTAAAAATTTATAAGAATCGACAAATCGAACAGGTATTATGTCCTTTACATTAACTTGAAAAAATTTTGTAAACGATATATAATTTTCCTTATTTTTCGCGATCACTTGTATTCTACCAGGTAATTCTCCTAACTGACGTATAAAAAGATGACTGTCATAACCAGCTAAATTATGAAAAAAAATCGGTACGAATTTAGGCAAACGGTATTTTATATTGCAATAAGAATGAGCTGCACCGCGATACCGCCCAGTGAGATGGCAATGATCTTTTACTTTATCATCAAATAATATTTTATCACACAGAAAACAATTTTTAGCTTGAGAAAAATTGACAATATCTTCGTCTGTTAAAGATATTGGCACTGTTGACTGCAAAATGTTATGAATATCAGTTAAATCAACTAACAAACTTTCGAAAAACTTATCTACACAGTTAGGACCTCGATAGGATACGTATTTATTCCGCGAGTTATCATAGGAACATACAATATAATAAGCAAATGCAGCGGGTATGTGTTTTTGCAACGATACTGTGCAAGTTGTTCCAGTATTGGATTCAGTTGGCTGTAACAATGACTCAAAGTCTGCGTACAAGACAAAAGGCATATCTTGCATTCGTTCGTAGTGATTAAAACGTATATAAGCCCCTTCATTGGGTAAAATGGTTGCGACACCACTGCAAACATGAGCTTCTAATTTTTTATTGTTATCGAAAAATATCATACAATCCTCGCAAAAATATATTTTTGAGTGATGCCTAGTTAATTGCTTGCGTATTAATTTAGATAAATCTTTAATAAGGCAGTAATGAGTACGATTTCCATGTTCAAGATAAAGCATGTTTATGTGATGTTTTTTTCGCGATTCACTTCGGTATAAAGGGCCAACAACTTTGTTTTTTTTAAGACCGTAAACGTTGATACTTAGACGAGGGTTATTTTTCTCAAAAATTTTAATGTCCGCGAAACCCACTGGGAAGCGCATGTTTTTTACGTTAAGCACACTTTCAAAATGTGGATAAGCTGATGTTCGATGAGCGTTTTTCTTTGCGGGAAAAAGGGCTGCCACTACACACCACAAAAAGCAATAATTATCAGAATTTTGTATGTTTATACACGCGCGTTTATATTTAATAGTGTCAGGTAAATCTACGTAGCCCGAGGCTCTCAAGGGATTGTATTTATTTATATTTACTTCTAGATATAAGCTTCGCAAATAAGCCCAACCGCTATCTCGCTCTTCAAATTCTTCAATTTTTTTACAAAGCAAACGTATAACGTTTGAAAACATATCTTCAAAATTAAAATTTTGATACAAAATAATGTTTTCAGTTGCAAAAGATTTAATTGAAATCATATTATTCTTATGCTGAAAAAATTCAGAAAATAGCTCAAAGTTAACTTTAACATTAGTATAAGTTTCTATTCGTGCTGAAACTAATAGACGTACGCGTGTGCGCAAGTGCGATAAAAATTGAAAGGGTAGGTTCGCGACAGAGTTGTTGTCCTGGCCGACGTCCACGCCTCGAAAACGATAAGATGCGATACGACTGCGAAAAGCGCTATGAATCTTTTCAATGCCTTCGCTCTCAACAACCGAACTATTATTCTTGTGTAAAATACTTTTTAAGTGGGCAGAGAAAACTTTGTTATTTACGGATATATCGCAAACTGAACAGAAAGTAGACTTAACCATGATAATAATGTAGATAGTAAAGCGGCTTAAAATTATTAAGTAAGATCTACCTTATTAAAAGATATTTATTAAACTAGCTAAAGCATATTTTAACGAAAAAAAAGGAAATCATTAAAAAATGATTTATTTTTTCTTTTTGTGAGCTAAATAAACCCCGTCTTCGTTAAATTTTGTTTTAGCTAATTTAACAAACTTTTTTAGCGTATTAAATTCTGGTGAGTCCTCTTCGCCCTGCAAGCGGACCCAAACAATCGCCTTCTCACACCTGTCCAGACCTGTTAAGGCTCGTACCTCGTCCGCGTTGTAAAGACGGAGTTCCGCCAACAAACCTCCGTCTAGCTGTGCAGTCCGACGTGTCACTCCACCAGGAACTCTACGAGTCAGGCAACTGGTTGTTGTGATGTTAGCCGTCGTGTGTTGTGGCGGTAACTCGTCGTCAGATTCCGAGTCAAATAACCAATCTGAGCCGTTACTCGTTGATGGTTGATTTTTGACTGTCTTTTGGCGCTTGCTTGATTTTGCAGGCTTACTCGTTTTCTTGGAACTGAAAAGATAAAAACTTACCTAATTAACCTATCTTTAACAGACATATTAAGAATAAGTAATAACTTAACATAAGTTAATTTGTAATAATAATCAATGTAAATTGTAAATTACCTTATAATTTCCTCATCTGAATCAAAGTAAAGATTTTCACTGCTGCTCTTTGCAGACCTTTTAATTTGCTTGCTCTCAGCCCTGCAATAGATAGACACACCAGTACTGTTAGAGTACCAAAAGATAATTTTCACAAGAATATATACATAAATATGTAAAACATACTATAAAATGCAAATAATAAAGACAAAATAAGGTAAGAGTATGTTAGTAAAATAATTAATATGATAAAAAACTTACGAACATTATTTGGGCAGCGTTGAAGTTCCTGGTGATTTACTTGTGAAGATTTACGAGCAGTACCTTACTGCGGAGAACTGATACAATGCCAAGCATTTTTCACGTTTTTATTATAGAAAAACGCAAAACAAGCAATAATTTTTCAGAAGTAGTCAACCTAAAATTATGTTATTATCATCTACAGGAAAGTAATTGAAAAAAAATTCTAAGTAGAATGTGTAAAATTTCAATCAGCCGTTCAATAATGGTGTTAATTTAACTTATAGTTAAATGTATATAATAAATAGGTATTCACCACATAATGTATATAGAATAAATAAAATTTCGTTTTAGTTTCTTTTACTTATCGTTTTTCAGAATAGTATGTGTAAACTTATTTCAAAAAACATTATTTTGTAGAAGAATCAAATGCTATTATTATATAAAACCTCTCAAATATAACTATCATGTTTAAATCATATTAATTGCTAAGGCATTGTAAGTATTTGAATAGCACTTATGTACATTAATAATTAGGTAAGTTTAGGATTCAGTTCGTATCTATAATATTAATAGAATATTTCAGAATTTCATAAAGTTGACTACTTCTGAATTTTACAAAATTCAGCATAATTATTTGTTTAGTTGTTCATACTTGTGAAACTAACCCCATTTGTAATAATTGTAAGCATTATTTGTATCCGCTGACTTACGCAACGCGAAAAAAACTCGGTTTACACTGAACATGAAAATTATTCCATAAATATTTTAAAATATCAACCGAATAAAAATATATAAGTATTGCATTAAACATACATTTATATTTACAACTACTAGGTATTAGTCACATAGAATCTTTTTTAAATAAACGTAAACTGACTTCAAGACTACATCTACGCACAACTGTTTTGTACTTAAACTATACTAAAATGCGAACTATGTGTTCAAAGATTTTAGATTTTCTCGAAAAGTATTGAATCGATTTCAACAAAGTTCATATGGGGCCGCTTCTAAAGTAGTATGTCTTATCCAACGAAAAAAAATCATCAAAATAGTCAGAACAATCGCAGGATACACATTTAAAAAACACACTCACGAATGGAAAACCCTCATTTTTGAAGTCGGTTTAAAATATAAATATGAAAAGACAACAATTAACATGGTTAAAATATTTACATTACCCCATGGCTAACGGGTAGAGAATTTGTTAAGGCATTAAGTCTGTCATTATGTAGTTTAAAGGCGTAATAAAAATTTAATTCATTTATTTATCCAATAACGATAGGTAATACCGATAACATTTTGTAACTTCTTTCATAACCATATGAACCAACCTTCATGTATTAATGCCTAGTCAGACAACTCGTAACCTAATTAAGATGTATTGCGAATAATATATTGTGCAAACCAAATACAAAATTCAGCAGTATTTATTTAATTTTGACTTGATTTAATTTGATATTATTGATTTGGGGTACATTTAGCTTATATAAAACCTTTAGTAGAATGAGGAAACTATTTTATGATTCAATTAAACATAATGATCTGCTATAACGTCAGTTGTTTTTTAAGTATAAAAAAAATAACTTTCATAATTCACGTTTGATACTAAGTAATACTTAACTATAACTTTCCTATTGTTGCTTCCTAAATTTGCTTAAAATGTATTCGGTTTGTTATTTTATTGTTATACAAACGAGATTAATGATAGGTACTTAGAATATTATATAAAGTTAGATTGATAGTTTCATAAGTAACCAATAAATAAAATTATTACTAACTTCTAATAAAAAGAATAAATTTTTTGTAGAAACTTATAAGTAGATACCTATTTGAACGTTTGAGACATATGGTCTATGTACCTCATTACGTAAGGTAAATATATTTTACAATATAGGTATTTTGCAGGCATTTTTTGTACAGGCGTATTTTTTTATTATTATAATAGTTAGAACAACACACTTACAACACACACAACACACAAGCTTTATTTCCGTGTGTAAATTAACTATGACAAATTTTAGTTGCGTTAAAACATATGGAACTTTAATAAATATTTTTACTTACGAACTTGATGTGTGGCGCGTGACGTAGCTGTCGCATAGCGACAACGGGTATATAATGTTTGAACATTCACAATTAAAATCGGAGAACAATGTGTACCTCTGTATGATGTGCAACTTATTCGGGGATCCAGTCCTGGGAGGCCAGGAAGCCCCATCCAGCTTAAGTTGTATTATCTATAGGCGTATTCTGTTTCCCTACTTTGAAACGAAGTGTTAGCGCAAGTTGTACAGATTTTATTCGGGGATCCAGTCCTGGGAGGCCAGGAAGCCCCAACCAGTTTAAAATCTATATTCATATTTGTGCTGCATAACGTCGAAAAGTTAAAAACGTTTTATGAGTTTCAGTGAAACCGATTTACATCTTTTTGATGTGCAACTTATTCGGGGATCCAGTCCTGGGAGGCCAGGAAGCCCCATCCAGTTTAAGTTGTATTATCTTTTGGGTGTATTCTGTTTTCTTACTTTGAAACGAAGTGTTAGAACAAGTTGTACAGATTTTATTCGGGGATCCAGTCCTGGGAGGCCAGGAAGCCCCAACCAGTTTAAAATTTGTATTCATATTTGTACTGCACAACGTCGAAAAGTCAAATATGTTTTTATGAGTTTTACTGATACGGATTTACATCTTTTTGATGTGTAACTTATTCGGGGATCCAGTCTTGGCAGGCCAAGAAGCCCCATCCAGCTTAAGTTATATCATCTTTTGGGTGTCCTATTCTATTTTCTTACTTTGAAACGAAGTGTAAGAACAAGTTGTACAGATTTTATTCGGGGATCCAGTCCTGGGAGGCCAGGAAGCCCCAACCAGTTTAAAATTTGTATTCACATTTGTACTGCACAACGTTAAAAAGTTAAAAATGTTTTTATGAATTTCAGTGAAACCGATTTACATGTTTTTGATGTGCAACTTATTCGGGGATCCAGTCCTGGGAGGCCAGGAAGCCCCAACCAGCTTAAGTTGTATTATCATAAGAGTGAATTAGGTTTCCTTACTTTGAAACGAAGTGTTAGCGCAAGTTGTAGATACAGATTTTATTCGGGGATACAGTCTTGGAAGGCCAGGAAGCCCCAACCAGTTTCAAATTTGTATTCACATTTGTACTTCACTACGCTGAAAAGTCAAATATGTTTTTATGAGTTTTACTGATACGGATTTTCATCTTTTTGATGTGTAACTTATTCGGGGATCCAGTCTTGGCAGGCCAAGAAGCCCCATCTAGCTTAAGTTATATTATCTTTTGGGTGTATTCTATTCCCCAACCCAACCAGTTTCAAATTTGTATAAATTTTTATGTACTAAACTACGTTAAAAAGTTTAAAACGTTGATTGATCGGCAGTGAGATTTCAACTTTGCGAAGGGATTATTGGGGATTCTAAAAAAGTTTTTTGCATTATTGATCGAACGATAGTGAGATCGATGATGTGAAAAACTGTTTTAGAATGCCCAATAATCCCCTACTCTTATCCTTTTATTCTTTTGTAGTAACACCAAAATTGTTTATGAAATACGTTGTTCTGATGACATAGTTAGCAACTATTGAAGCACCACAAACGCCTGTAATAGTAAAGAAAAACTATTTAATATAAAAGAAACCTTGAACTCGTGATAATATAGAGGAACTCCGGACTTCGGAGCTGGTGTCACCGCAGTGTGTCTATTGGGGAAGAGAAGATGCTGCTGGCTATCGTTTGGTAGTAACTCTTTGGTTACCTCTTACGACGCTCATAGGAAGATAAGTGAAAGTGAAGAAAATTCCATCTAAATCAAAAATACCGTTAGGGAAGCCGCGGCCTACATCTAATTATTTTACTAAATGGATATCCTAGAACAACTTGTTGCCCGACATATCCCACGTCAACTTGCGTATTCTAAACCAACCCGTGTCATTTCAACGTACGTCTAGATCAACAACGATATAACAACAACTCTAATAACAACTGAGCAGTTACAACAAAGTTCGCGCTTACGAGTTAAACTGTTACTTTGATACGCCCACAAAAGTGTTGTTAGCCTTTATGAGTGAACGGTCTGAATTTTTTGGGTTTGTAATTTATAATAAATCCCCTTTTTTTTATAATAGTTTTTACGTTGGTCTAGTACTAAGGTTCTTATGTACCTATAATATCTTATGTCTGTCGTGCGGTTCCGCCACGTATTATTATATTTCTGTATCTCCTTTGTTGTTACTAATTTATTATAGAACTAGTGCTAAAAATAGCTTACTAGTTAATTTTGGATCTGATTGTGGTTCCTTTTAATCCTCATCGTCAAAAATAAATATTTTTTTGAGCATGTATAAGGAAAGTAACAAGTACATATTTGATGAGAGTTCAAACTTTGGAAACCATTGCCGTAGATAAGGGAGACGAACTCCATACGCCGAACAGCCAACATCTGAATTAATAATTCAAAAACGGCATCCCAAAAAGCTCTGCTACTTCGCATCCGGAAAAACGATTCGAAGATATAATTATCCCGGCGCTAGCGTAAACATAAATTATTAATCATGTTTATTAACGGGATGTAACGACCACAAATGGCCAGGATTGGTAAACTATAGAAGCATAGAATTGGTTATTATTTGTTAAGATAAACATGACTAAAAGACGCCGCAGTGAGACAAAGCTGCTTGTAAAGAAAATAAGAACTGGCCATTACAAAAACGACACTTGAAATAGCTGCGATTGAATGAATTCATTCCTGCCATAATGAGAATTCAACCTTACTAAGATGACATTAGGTTGAATGCTGCTAAGGGGCCGTCCACAAACTACGTCACACATTAAGGGGGGGGGGGGTTTACTTTTTTTGACATTGGGCAAAATAGTATGGGAAATTTCATAAAAATTTATGGTTGACCCCTAAGTTCAAAGAGTACCCAAATGTTTAGTAGCACCATCAGATGATAACGTTTTTCGGTCGCTGACAGTGTATCTAGTTTTTATTTTTCATATATGTTTGAAAAGTATCTGAGTAAAAATGGTAAAGGTATTAGTAACTGAAAACTAATGTTAAATTCATAAAATAAAATAGGAACTAGCGAATTTCTTTATATAAAACATACTAAGTCAAAACTAAAAGGTCGTCTTTATTAGAGTATTTAATAAATTAAAAAGGTCAAACAATAGCCTTTGGAAATGTGTCTGTCAATTGTAGAGATATGGCTATAAATAGAGCTCCTTTTTAGATTTCACTATTTAACACGTACGAAGATGCGAGAGACGCCTATTACCTACCACATAGGCTTAGCAAAATATGTCTCTCGTATACAAGTGTTTTAGATAAACAAAAGCTTTATATTCTATACTTTATTCGTTGACCTCACGCATCCCACAGTCAGTCCCAGTGGTACACCCTTTTGTTAGGTACCTACCTATAATACAACAAGCAGCACTGTATTGACTTTGCTATTATATGTAAATAATCTAACGTTAACGCATAAGAACTTTGTAAATATTTGGAATAGATTCGCTTGAGAACTTAAAGATTCTTAAACCCGTAGTCCGTATTAGTAATTCCTAGTCTTAATTGCATAACATGCTTTATTTAGTTATTTCAAGCAATAGATGAAATACAGGCCCAATAAATAAATACCTTCCATACTAACTATAACTACACACTATTTTGACGGCATTGTGTTTCGCAACTTGGTGTTAGAGAACCGTATTTATGTATAACTGGCCAAAATTCTGCCTGCATGAAGGAAGGACAGCTATTCAGTCGGAACCCTGTGTTGTGTCGAGACTCCAACCGTTCGACCCTCACTGTATATCTGGTCTTCATTCGGATGTACTCTACAATCTCCTCGACTTTTGTAGAGTAATGAAGCCGGGACACGTATAGTAGCGCCACAGGAACTGCGGGCTGAAGCAGGTGGTTCGGTCCAGTCGGTGTGTTGCCGCACTGGTTGCGAGTGGAGGGCTTCCTTTTCTTTCTCACAACCATCGTAAATCCCTACTCATCACACTCTGCCTGTGATGCCAGCATCTTTGGAGCCGCTACTTAAGTACCTTTTTCTAGCGGCAGCTGCAACACAAGCACGCGTCTGAGTTGACGTCAACACGCACAATATTTCCTGCGCCGGTGCTGCGGTGCGTGCGGCGGGGCGCGCAGTAGCGCCGACGACGTTAGTGTCCGAGACGGGTGACGCATCAGTTTGCGCCGACCTGAAACTGCAGACCGATGGATTCTGCACCCCGCGACGTGTGTTAACATTGCAGGCCTCAGGTGATCTACTTACCGGAGCAGTGTTGTTTAATAGCAACGGCATGGCACGCAAGTCACCTATGGTGTTCTCTGAGTTCTCTGTACTGTTATTGTTTGTAGTCGGAGGTCCTAGTTCAAGTAGCTTTTTGACCTTTAAGACATCTTGTTCATAGTCGAAGAGCCTAGTTCAGTTTGTAGTCGGAGGTACTAGTTCAACTTGCCTTTTAGCCTTTAGAATACTTACCTAGTCCGCAGTCGTAAATCCTATTTCAAAATGCTTTTTGACCTTCAAGACATGAGTAGTCTGTAGTCGAAGATTATATTCCAAGTTGCTTATAAATCTTTAAAATACGTTAGTCCTACAAAACTATAGAAGTAGACTGTGTGCTGCTTTGGGTCTTCGCAGAATACAGAAAAGCACTTATCTTCACTGTCATTGTAAGCTATGTAAAATCTGATATAAAAATGAAAAAAATAAAACTGACTTAGATAATGCTACAACTGAGGCCTAACTCCAACTACGTGGGTACTACTGATCCTTCTTTGCCTAGTAAGAAGGATATCATTATACAACTCCTTAGGATCTGTTGGTCTACTTCTATAAAGTGCCATTTGCGTCGCTAGACTCGGTACTATTCGCGCGCGTTAAATAATTCCACCAAAACACAGTTGTCAGTGTGAAAGCGTACACTCTGCTCAGTATTCAGTCGCTGTGCGGTCAGTCAAACGTCTGCGTCTGTAGCTTTTAAATACGCCCTCCGCGAGCGAGCTCTCATACATACGAAATAAGTAGTGTACAGTCTGACCCACTTCGGATTGTAAAGCATTTTGGACGGACGGACGCGGTGATGGCTACGCCCGTTTAGCTAACAAATCGACCGAATGTTTTGTGGTTACTTTACTTTTGATTTTGAAATGTGTTTTTGTCGTTTTTTGCTAAATAATTGTTAAATGTAATTAAGATAATTCCAAAAATATAATGTTTGGTGTTCTGTCACACAGTTACTGCATATTAAGACTTAAAGTCTTAAAATATGTTGGAAATGGTTGATTGTTTTTTTTTACGTGTATCTATTAAATTTGCTTGTTTCGCCATCATTGGCTTGATCAGTTCTTTGTTTGAGAAAACCTTTCCAAAAGGAGTCTTTCCAACGATTGCACGCTTAGCAGTCAGGTTTGGTAGAATTACTATGCTGCCTGTCTTATTTTGGTGGTACGTCTTTAGTTTGCCTATAACGGGATCTATAGGATGAGGGGAATAATATCGGATTGCCATATTGTTTGTACTTCTAATTGTCATTGGCACACAAACTTTTAACTCAAATCTTTTTCGGACATTTTCACTTTTCCTAAACGTGTTTAGCCTATTTTTAGTACGCCTTACGTATATCGCCGTATTATAATTTCCCAAATACAACATTTAGCCAAATACATCCTAATGCCTACCATTTATAGATCCACATTTTTATTCGCAGAAAGTTAAACGTTTATTAATATTTTAAATAGCCATGCAATGCATGCATGCTTGCAACGAAGTAAGCATGCATGCAAACAAGCAAGCATGCATGCAAACAAGCAAGCATGCATGAAATCAAGCAAACATGCATGCCTCCAAACAATCAGACTTCCGTGACGGCTTCGGTGCTGCGGGGCTCCGGCGGAACGCCTGCTAATCGTCGCAGATGGCTTACGCTCAGCTTGCGGAGCTGAGCGTAAGCCTTCGGCTTTTTCCAGCCTCAGCCGCATCGCCTTGCTAGGAGCAGGTGGGCTACTCAACTCAAGCCACTCCGCGCCTTCGCGTTTTTGAATTACACTCTAGGGGTAGGACAGACAAGACTGCATGGGGTCGGTTTGTGAGCGATCCTTTTCTATAACTTTTTCGGTTAAAAATAGAGCTTTCAATTCTTAGCGTAATGCTAAAAAAATAGATGCGAATACATTTTAGTGATTTCGATATTACACATACTGAAATTAGGGTTTTCAATTTGTAGACCAAACTATAGTAGTGCGAAAACAACTATTAGGCTAGACTATAATTATACGTAATAAGTTATAAGTTTAGGCCAATATGGTTTAGCAAATTTAATGAAATTAGGCCTTTAAATTTTAGGCGAACCGAAGGGCATCCAGGATGAGAAGAGGTGCTATTCTAATTTTAGGCCAGTAACACAGTTTGAATTTCATTTGACGTAACTGCTGAAAAACTGTACATTTGTTTCACACCTACAACACAGATTTTAATTTAGGCGACATTTTTGCAAAACAAAAATTTCCCCAGAGTAATTTACTTAATTACCTTAACAAACAGACCAAATTTAATGGTGCGGGTATGACTCAAAGGACTGCCTAAATTATTTACATAAATCCGAGGGGATCGTCTTCTTCGTTTTGAAAAGGAATCCCTTGTTTGGTTTCTTATTTAAGAACAGAGAGATGATTATTTCTCGAAAATATAAAACGGTAAAACTTTCATATTCAAAGCGAGTACGTGAAACACAGAACATTCCTGGTGATATCTTTTCAGCGTCTGGCGAGTGAGAGACAAATTAAAGAGAGTCCTGTCAGTGGTGACAATGCCGTCAGTGAAATTGCGGAATTATGGGGATTAAGAAACTTTTTTTTAATTTTAAGCGTGTCTACATGTCATGCGTTCGAACTTGGCATTTGATGTATGGTGTTTTAATTCTTTGCATTTTGAATGGAAAATTTCATCTCATTTAAAACTTATTAGTTACTAATAGGTATCATACTAATATCATCTCCGGATAGTTTTGATTTATCGTATTCACTAAGAAAATTCATATCTACATTGCGACACCAGTTTGTCTCAGCAAAATAGACTAAATTTTAGCTTTTGCAATTTAATATTTTATTTATTAATGTAACGTGCTTTCTACATTATTATTATTGTTGTGCATGCCGTGGCAGCTTTTAAGTAAGGCAGCACCATAGAATGTCTCACCATATATTGTTAAATAAAACATTGTAGGTATTCTTAAAATTTTGAAAAACATCATTTTCAAACAAACATTACATTGCATTAAGCAATTGTCAAACAATTTTATTCTTCCCTGCATAGGCTTCTCCAGAACAAAGTTTTTTATCATCACCACTTGCTACGTGTCTTCTTTTATCAATTCTTTTCTGTCACAATAAAATGAGAATCGGTGGTGTTTTATTATAAACCGGAAACACATCACACTCACATTACGATGTGTATACAGGATGAAAAATATAGAAAAAAAAAAAATTTTAATAGAATGAACATTGAAACCGACAGTGGATTTGTTATCGAAATGTCAAAGCGTTGATTTGATTTTAACTTTGTTAAGTCAGACGGCTCGGTCGGCCGTTTAGTTCTGTAAACACGCCACATTTCATGTCCCGTTCAATTTAGGCGGTAATAATTTCGCGTAGTGGAATTAAGTTTTGAGGTTGGTCAATTAAGTCACGTTAGTTTTATGAATATGTCCAAGATGCTTTTATGATATTGCGAAGTTGGAATGTTGCGATAGAGTGAAGTTATTTCCGTACTGAGTACGAGCTGTTAACGAACGAAGAAATATATTTGTACAGACTTTTTGCCCGAGGCTCTGCCCACGTGAACTACAAATTATATCACGTTGGTGGAAACGCAGGTTTCAGGACATAGGATATTTTGAATCCCACTGCTAAGCCTGTGCTCAGCTGAGACATACAATATAGCATTGTCCTTTCTCAATTAGACAGAGTTACTTTCACATTTATAATATTAGTAATCAAATATAATTCTTAGTGTACCTATTGCTAAACGTCTTTCAAGATTATTAGCTTGCTGTAAGTTTTTTTATGTATAAATCCAATGGAAGTGAGTTTAGACTACCATTAGCGTTATTCTGTTATTTATATAAAATTTAAGTTAAAATTTTCTACTTCAAGTACTTGTGATACTAGTTACAACAGTTTATATGAGTCTGAACATTGTGAATTCTTTATTCACCGCATAAAATCTTTCTCTATATTTGTCAGTAATATTCTGTAAAGTTTTTTTTTTATCTCGCTCGGCTGATTTTCGAGTGCAATCTGAAGTGCACGGAGATAGTAAACAGTAGAGGTATAAAAACAGACCTCACTAAAAATTTTACATCTACTTAGGAACAGCTAGAATTATTTCTACTTGCAATTCTAAAGAAAAACATGTTTGTGTATTTCAAGTTATGTAAACAGTTATGCCTCATAATAAAACAAGGCGTAAAATAACGATTTCCAACTCATTTTTAAAACATTTTGTCTTTGAGGCAAGGCAAGGTTAACATAAAAATATTTTATCGATTTTTTCGGGTTTAAAATAGAAGCCTTTGTTTTTTTTTACCTGTTCGTAATTGGTGTGTTCTGAAAATGTTATTTATTTGAAACAGTTAAATGTTATTTATTTGATCCGCTTTAATAACAGGACAACGTCACATGAAAAATATTATAACCGTTTGTTTGTTTTGTCTGGGCTTTGTCCGCACTAAGCCTCTCTATTGGGCCATTGTACGTGTTCCCCGTGTTCTACTCTCCAACCATCCCAGGTGTCTCCAGAACGCTAACATCTTCTCCAAGTTTCCGCAAGCTTCTGAGACCAATGTTGGTGATTAAAGGAATGGTCCCTGTACCGCGGCCACGCTGTTGCACTCAGTTTCATCTGCCTCCATGCATCCTCTGCGTAGGGGGCTATTTGTGGCACCTAGGTTAAATAATTGCTTGTTAAGGGGACAATGACTGGTTCAAATACCTATTATTTTATGGAGATGGTCCCTTTTTAGCCTGAGCAGTTAGCGGGCAAGCCATTTTGAAGCCACCGGAACGGCGTTCTTGGATTTCCTGCAGCCGTCAGTATAACCGTTATAGTTGACGGTACATTTATGTGACGACATTAAGTAATGCTGCTAAATTGTATCATGAATGGTTCAGAAAATAGCGTAACGATACATTTCCCAACGTTATTGGGCTTTGTGGTATATTTAAATAGTCCCAAAAATGATTGAAACTTGGACACCCTATCGAGTCACCGGCGCGAAGGACACGGCATTCAAACGAGGGCTCTCGGCGACTCCATTCATTGTGATGATTGCTCCGCTCCGGCGTACGCCTCGGTCGCTGACGCCCGTTGTGGGATGAGACGCGACTATGAATGGGGGCGAATAACTGCGGATGTCTGGAAACAAACCTGATACTATTTTATATTCCTAGAACGGACCGATTTGAAAATAACTTGTACTTAGTAACGACTTGTAATGATACCACTGCACGACGAGCTCCGTGGTGTTGTGACGTAGGTAGGTTTTCAAAGTGTCGCGTGCTCTGGGTCCCGGGCTCGATTTCCGGACGGGTCAATGTAGAAAAAAGTGTTTTTATATATTTTCTTGGGTCTGGATATTTTTGGTACCTTTGTTGTTTATAATTTACACAATACGAGCGTTTTGAATAGTTACACACTTTGGGATTAGAACACTGTTTGTGATGTTATCCACTGCAGGGTAAAGGACTGCGTTATTGAATTCAAATTACCGCAGCAGGGCACAGGCATAATCACCATTCCAAACCCAAGCAATGATCGAAAATTCTAAACGCTTGTTGCCTGACCTGGTGATCGAACCCAGGACCCCAAGATCTTGGCCTGGTATTTCAACCACTAGACCAAGGGGTCGTTAGGTTTGTTCTAAGGTTACGTAGCCGGCAGCCGCAAAAAAAGATGTCTTAAGAGGTGGCTTAAATGGAGTACCAGAAGAAGATGGGCAACAGCGACTTCTCTTAACCATTGGCTAAATAGTGATCGCACACCCGCCTTTCACATGGCGATTATGGCAAAATCCTTTATAAGCCATAGCCACAGAGGTTATAAGCAAATGCTCGTAAGTGAGCGCTGTGATAGTATAAGATCCCACCATACAACGACCTTCACCGAGCTGGTTATTGGATGAAAAGTATTTTATATGCAATTAAATATGCCAATAAATATATTGACTAAAAATCTCAGTCAAGAGTAGAATTTTTAAAATTTGACAACCGAAGTTCAGGTCTGGTTTTTCGCATTTAACCCTATACCACCGTGTTCATAATTGAATAATATTTATTTGCATTTAACTTTATTTAATTAACCAGACCGGTGCAAGTTACTAGTATCGATTTACCTGTTTATACCTGCCTCAAGGGTTGTGAATGGAAAAAAATAGTCAACCTAACGTTTGCATAGGTATTCTATGGACTTCATACTATCGATTAGTATGGAATTTGTCTATTAATCAAACCAGTGAAAAGTTTAAAATAAAAAAATAATACAAAATCAGTCCAAAGTATGATTAATTAACTAATCATACTTTGGACTGATTTTTTTTAGGCAACCCATTTGTAATACATTTATTGGCATATTTAATTGAATAGAAAATACTTTCCATCCAATAACCAGCTGCGTGAAGGTCGTTGCATGGTGGGATCTTAGACTATGATATTGGTTCTTTTCTTTCGACGTCACGCGACCAATAGGGTTGAAGTCGATCAAACAAAGAAAAGAAAGAAAAATAATTCGCTTGATTGGCGTTCTTTAAACTCGTTTATGTGTAAGAGCGCAAGCGGCGACTTCGGTTCTCATACAAATGGCGCATGACAGCCTATCTAACCTTTTTCCATGTTCTGTGGGCTGATCCATGTGACTGTTGTAGTTTTACGTAACTATGTAACTGACAAAATTCATGACGATTACAATAATAATATGTTATGTTACATATATTCATTAGAATCATAGATTAAATAACATAAGGTTTTTTTTCTAGACACCATGAATATTTACTGCAGCGTCATCCAGAGCACCCAGCTATTAAAAAATTTGTTTTCTCAACCGTTCCAAAATGGGAATTTAACTCATTTAAATACATTTAAAAGTATGAAAATATTAATACCAAACGTTTTTTTATGAACCCAAAAGAAACAATCGAACTGAGCAGTAGGTACATCTGAAGTGAGTACAACATTTCCGACTTCATATTACAGCCAGACTTCTAATGCTTCATTCGTTTTAAAACTTTATGTGTATTGTCTTAAAGGATATATTGCAGAAGTATCTAGTACCTAAACGGTGTTCTATGTTCAAATTACATCCCTTGCTCATATTGACGGGATGCATTTTCCTGTAGCATGTCGACTGGCTTCCGTGTCGCTGCTAGGTGAGATCAAAGACTGCCTTTGAGGACCTTTAAGATGAGAAAAACTAGAAGAACTGAGTGCAAATAACGGCAGTCAAAAGAGAGTATATAATGCTCTCTAGCACTGTAACAAATCAAGATACGTACTTTCACTTTACATACTTATACACTAAGATTATCAAGATATAATTATCATCATAGAGGAGCTTGTTGTTTTTATACCATTTTAGAACCTACAAAATATAAACAAAAACGAATAGACTTTTACCTACGAGTACTATTTTAAATAAATTATTAATATTATTTTTCATTCATTCTGTATTACATTATTCTTTAGTTTATTGTTAGGTACGAAGGTCCTACAATTACATAGTACACACTTTTTTTTTATTTATCTTTTGGAACTTTTTTACTCATTCCTACATTAACTGCACTCTACCAGGTCTAGAAGAGATCACTTCAAGCGACAAGAAATGGTTAAATGCACTTAAGAGTCTTACCCCCGTATTTATAAACAAGTAAAAGTAATTACTTGACTACAAGTAATTACTTGAGAGATAATTTGTATGCCTTAATAAAGAAATTACTAGAAGTTATAACTACCAAAAGTTAGCATTTTCAGCCAAATAATATGACTATTAATGGTGACCAATTTCTTTCACTTAAGCACTAGGTATGCTATGACTTTCTTAAGCAATAAGTAATTACTTCTTTATAAATACGGGGGTAAGACAGGTAGAATCTGTCACATTACCAATCTAGTTTGTGTAATAAAAAGCTAATAGGTTAAACTGATATAAAAAGAAAAAAAATTAACCAGCCGTATTCATCCTAAGGTCGTGCAGAAAGCTCTTTCAGTACCAAGTGCAATTAGGAGTACGAGTATGTAAACAACATGTCTTTTGTCTATGAGAGCTCGACTGACTAAAGGCAAATATAAAATCTTTCTGTTTTGATTTCTTGAGCGAAAGACTTTGAAACGAGTGCGTAGTTAAAGGGTGTTTATAGTGCTATTGTGACTTTTTATTAGTGAACTCAAATCGTAATTGTAATTTTTATTTTTTTTTATTTTGTAGTAATTAAAATGCATTCATCTATTTTACTTAAATCGTAGCCGGTAAAAAAAACACATACTTATTTCGAAATCGGAGATAAAAAAAAATATAGAATTTAAAACATAATCAATAGCACGTTATCACCGTTACCATCATCAATCCATTGCAGTACATATTCATTATCAAATATCTACATCTATTTTATCTTAATCGTAGACGGTTAATAAAATCCACATAATTATTTCGAAATCAGGGATTTAAAAAAAAATTGATAAAACTCAATCAATAGAACGTTATCACGTTATCATCATCAATCCATTGCAGTACATATTTATTTCAAAAATGAAATTTTTGTTATAATAGCCTCTTGAAAATCAGGTTCAATGTCACGCCGCTCTTGCTTTTTAGCGAGAATTCCTTTTTTTAATTATTTTGTACACCAAAAGGTTTTTTTTTTTTGTGTGTACACAAACATTGACAAAAAAAGGGAAATCGAAAGTGGCATCTAGTATGCAACCCAATTATAGGTGAAAACAACATTTTAAATACAACAGACATAGGTAAATAAGTAATAGCTTAAAGTTTAATTCAAATATGTAGCGTGTGACAAGATGCAACAAGATCACATAAATAAATAATTACAATTTTAAATAAAAACCATTAAAAAAAAATTTTAAATAAGCCGTGTCGCTGATGAAATGACTGGACTCGATCCTTAAATTTCGATCCAGACTCGTGGCATTTGCCATTTATTTCATTATAAGACATTAACATTCTCGGTAAAGGTGCATTTTTTCCAAGGTTAGTGTCATCTACAATGACAACAAGGTGTTAAAAGTGACATATTGTTCTACATTGTAATATATAATTATTAGTGCCTCTTTTGGTATAAATCCTAATAGCTCTATCCCACCTAAATAGCAACCCAAGAGTTTAACAAAAAACTTCTATGTTAAGCAATTAATAACGTTACACGATACTCGTTTGGCAATAATTAAATTTGGTTAAATATTCTTTTGGAGTCTATCTCAGATAGGATAGTTACTCAAAAATAAGGTATCTATCCTAAATGAAGAATAACAATCCTGGACCAACCGCACTAAAATTACAAGGCAGAACGTCTAAATTAATGAACGAGGACTCCTGACTTGACCCAATGAAGCTGCTGACATAATCAAAGCCGACGCAAGCATCGTTTAACATCTCAGAGTAAAGTGAACGGACGGAAAATTTTAGTTTTCAGTATAAAAATAAATTGGAAATTTGCCTCTTTTGATAGAACAGATTAATCAGTTTTTAGGCTAATCGTTTAATTAGGGCTATAGGAAAACGTATAGCAAATTTGTACTCAATGTTTAGCGAAAATGTTTTTCCTGCGTGTATTTCAAATTCCCGAGCTGAAGTGCTGCGCATCATGATTGGTTCTCATCTAACTGTAAATCCCTTATTTAAATGCAACGTGTTCCTTTTGATATTCCATAATGTTATATAGGTAAAACTAATATAAAATGCCCTAGAACATGTGGTTCAAAAATCAATAGTTTCGAATATTACATTAATTTTAGTTAAATTTGTTAAAAAAATGTAACCAGTATGACGAATCCTTAGTTTTGCGAGACGTTGGCAAACTTGCACTAAAGTGTAGTACTAAAGTAGCGGGAGAGCGTAACTTGTAAAAAACATTGACGTGTGTGGGTGTTTCATTGATAAGTAGGTACGAGTAAATCGTTTTCATTCAAAAGTTCATTCATCACAAGGTAAGGGTGTTTTACGTAAACAGTCGTGACTTTTTAGAATTATTTTGTATGAAAAAATTAAACAAAAAAAAAAATTATAATTGAAATATAATTCCATGGCTTTTACCATGGTCTGTATAGTACCCTTGAGTTATGGGATATCAAAAGGAACATGTTGTATATATTATACCTTGTATTTTTTATGAGTTCCAGTTCTTCCGTGATAATGACACTTGAAACAGTGCCGAAATATCGGAAACTCATAAAAAAACTATGTACATGATAGAAATCTCGTAGCAACTAAGTCATAGTTCGGTGACCATAATAGTTAAATCAGAACGTTTAATTGTTGACTATGTAAAGTTAGATGGGGAATGTAAAAAAAAAAATATTTTCAACATTTTTCACTCTAAACAAAACACGCTATCCTATCTACCGAAATGTTTACAACATATGATTTTTATTTTAACCTTGATTAAACATGTTATCAAATTTTTGTTGCCATTGGTCTAAGTAGACTTCCTACATTTAAATCATAGTTATTTGCATCGCATCTAGAGGGGGGTCAAATTCCTGAAAAATCAAATGTAATGACAATTTATTGGGAAAACCTAAATATTTTACTTAGGTATACAAAGCTAGACTTACAAACCGCAAACCTAATCAATTAGCTGTAACTTTATGAAGACATTTTGTATTCAAAACGTAGCGTATCGTGCGTCTACTGCTAGTACCAAGGTTCTCTCTAAGCTAGCTATGCGCTTAATATAAAAAATATTAGGTATCTTCTTTGCATAATGTGATATAACATTAGGCCATACACAAACAAAAAGTGAGGGTCGAGGGACAAGGTTCGTCATTATGCAACATTTAAAACTATTTATTTGGGCCGGGCCTCGACTGCATAATATGGCTCGTTAGTCGTATCATTTAAGACTCAAATGCTTATAGACTAGTGATTCACAAAAATATTATTCGTCTCATTAATTAAAATACGGCAAGCCTTATTGCTCATGTACGTAAAAAAAGCCAAGTTAAAAGAAGTTTAAAATAAAAAATTAAATTATCTTCCATAGCATTAAATAAAATTTACATTGCTTGGCTGTCATGTTTTTTACACTTTTGACACTATCATCTCGATTAGTAAAATTGTTTGTCCAAGTTTTTCCATGTTTATGTTGGGTACTAATTAATAATTGCATTATTTATCTTGCAACCGCTTTTGTGGGAGGGCTGGCCGTGCGCTGGCATTAGCTTAATATTTGTTCACACTGTGTAGGTTCGCAGCGTGGGATGATATGTCTATACCCACATTATCGGACAGAAGATCATAGCATTTGCGTTTATATACCATTGATTAAGCATGATATTGAAGTTAACCTCTTTAATTAATTCTAGAACCATCAGTTTCATCATCATCACATTATTATCATATCGTTATCTGTCCACAGCCGCACCGTTGGTCTACTAACGCCCCGTTGGTCTAGTGGTTTAAATACCGGGCCAAGATCTCGGGGTCCCAGGTTCAATCCCCAGGTCGGGCAGCAAAAAAGTTTCGAATTTTCGAACGTTGCTCGGGTTTGTGATCACCAACCCGCATTTGGCAAGCGTGGTGATTATGCAAGTACACCCATCATTGCTGTGGTAACTTGAATTCAACGATGGAGGCCTTTGCCCTGCAGCGGGATGATTATAGGTTGTTACTTCAGTCGACAGCTGGACCCTGTTCTTTTTTTTTATTATTATCAATGGGCTTGCTCGTGACTATATACTAAACTTTACGGTTAAAAAGAAGCCTAAGATGAAGCGAGCTTACCCAGAAAGTGGCACTGGTTCTCCCACACACCAGCGGAATACAGAAAAACTGTTTGGTGCCGGACTCCGGCAGGAGGGTGTAAGCATCCAAGCAGCCTCTTACGGAGCCTACTACCGCAGGGGGATCTGCTAGCCGTCATCATTGGTTAGAAAGCCAAAGATCCCGTTGCACAGGGTGGACCACTAGGAGGTAGATCCCACCACCCCAAAAGGCTCTCTCCAAAAGCAAGATTTTTACATAATAGGAGACGTCACCTGGCAGTACTTCTGTAGTCGTCTTTTACGACACCCATATGAAAAGAAGTGGTACGGTATCTACTACACGACATCGCCATCAACCTTATAAACACCGCCGCTACCAGAACGAAGCATGAATTAAAACACATAAAGTTTTATAATATTTAACGATGAAACTATCTACTCAGCCTACAAGTGCTTGAATTCCTTCTGGCATATTGAAACACTACCTAAATTCACATCTTCATATTGAATATCATAAACGAAAATCCACCTGAGAACAAAGAGTTTGAAAGACGTTTAACCGTATACGGACAAAGGATCATGGATATAAAACTAACTTAAGTTTAGTGGGAATTGAGAAACAATGCACTGGTTCATCAACATCTTTATTATCATCAACCCTCAAGATTTCACAGCCCAGACGTGCTTGGGGGTGGCACTTTTGCTGGTGGTAGAAAGAAGACTCCGTTGTTTGTCTTCTTTTGGCAATACTCCTGTGTTTTGTTCTCGAAATAAAACGTTTGGGAGACAGAACAGTAACAGCCCATAATCATTTCAAGGCAGGGCAAAGGCAAAGGCCAAATTTAAGAGTCCTTTCACACGAGCGATTTAATTAGGCGATTCCTCGGCGGAGCGAGATCGCAGCAAGCACGCGGCGGCGTGTACGCAACGATATCGCCGCGATTTATTAACCGCCGCGATAACGCCGCGTGCTCGCAGCGAGTCGCCACGTACTGGCGGCGAGTAACTGCAGACTTCACACAATTATTTGTTAGTAGCAATCATCCCTCATTCTGACACCGTTTTGTAGTCTTCTGCACAGCGTTCATTAGATTTTTGACAACACTTACCTAGATTCAATCAATGAAAGTTCTAGTACTATTGCAATAAATAAGGGATTTTACCGATTATTTTGATTCCAATGAAGGTGCATTGCTTCTAATTGTTGTTCTTACCCTCTTCATTTTCGTCTTTTGTCGTTTTATCTTTAAAGTCAGTAATAAATATAACACATATCTCTTCCTATGCATTTTTTTTTGCGTTCCTGTTGCTATATTCTTTAGTCGAAAAGTCCCATATGGCTGGACGTTTACGTATTTCTTCTATAAACAATTCGTAATCGAAGTCTCGAAATTTTTGTTGTTCGACTCTGGACCCCGAGAATTTGGCCCGATGGGTACTTATACTACTGGACCAATGCAATGGAGCGTTTGAGAAACATTAATATTTTCCAACAAAGCAGTTTAAAAATTAAATCGTTAGGAATAATAAAAACATGTCTCGTTACTTTACAACGTTGGGCTCACCAAAATACAGCTTTTCGTATTTTAAGCCTACAAGGATTTTATGCTAATTGTGTATTTTGATATCTTAAGGATCAAAACACAGAATTGCTTTAACATTGCTAGTTTTATTTTATCATCCTGTCAGTTATATACGATTTTGTTTGCGAGATAGAGCTTTAAGTTGTCTAAATAAATAAAAATTCATGAATTTACGTTCCGAATAAACCTGTAGATAAATAACGACCTTGTTTTTTCAGTTGTACGAGATTTAGTTTACAAAATCTGTTATGTCATACTTTTTAATTTTGGCAAGATTTGTGGTCGAAACGGAAAAAGCATCATAGTTTTTATTAAATTCATCTAAAAAACTGATTTATTATGTAAACGTGAGCTACCTGGTGACTTTAAAATTCAACTTACGTTTTTAATTTCTTGTTATGGATCACCAGGGACAACCGGTTACTTATAATATCATAATTTGTTGTTGTATTTATTAGAGCAATGTCTTTTTTGCGATTTGTTTTTTATAAAACACTTAACTGAAACAGTTTACGTTTGGTCAACTCTTAAAACTGTTCCACGTTTTTCATTTTTTTATTCCTTTTTCTAATTTATGCACGGCAAACTCTTTTCTAAGCGTGGTCTCGCATTTTTTAACTAGTATTATAATGTGTTAACTCTTAGGAACTAAGTGAAAATATTCAAAATGAAATTGCGACTTCCTTTTCCAGTTTCCATGTTTTGAATAATTAAAATAAGTAGTAAGTAAAGGACATTAGATATGTGTTTGAATAAAAAATAATTATGGGCTGGTGGATCAAATTCAAGATGGCTTTCATATGACCTCCGTGGCGGAGTAGCGTACACACCGGTTTTCAAGGTGTCGCCTGCTCCGAGGTCCCGGGTTCGATTCCCGGACGGGTAATTGTAGAAAAAATGTGTTTTTCTACATTTTCTCGGGTCTGGGTGTTTGTGGTACCTTCGTTGTTTCTGGTTTCCAAAATACGAATGCTTTAAATAGTTATTCAAATTGGGATCAGAACAATGTATGTGATGTTGTCCACATTTATTTATTTATTATTATTATTATATACCTACGTACTAAATTTATTTTTAGTACTAATATAAATTGGTCAAAAATTGTGTTTCGGTCAGAATAACTATAACCAATCTTACTATCTTCTTACTCATTTATTAAATAGGTACTAAAGTTAAGATGGATGTTTGTTACTCCATCAAGCTAAAACGGCTGAAAAGATCTGAATTAAATTTGCCACGGAGATAGGTTAAAATTTATATTAGCACGTAGGCTTATTTGTGCCCCGAAAATAAAATTAGTTTTTTTAAGCGCACGATGTCGCTAGTATCAACTAGTAAATACTAAATATGACACGCATTAAGGCAGATCAAAACTTAAAAGGAACTTTCAATACTTATAAATGGCTACATTAAAAAATTACATTACATTTTTTACCACCCCTACGACATTAATACTTTATCTCAATTGCAATGCGTCGCCAATATCTATCACATAGACTTAACCGCAACTTTCCAGACACACTATTATCTGAGAGGAGAGTGGGGTATCTAGGCACGATCGATGAAATACTCTTTGTTCGATTTTAAACTGTATCACTATGAAACCAAGGCACATTGTAATCGAACACCAGGTGTGTAACTTTAAGTGAATGTGACTATGACGGGAAATTGATTATAAGTAATCCATTTTGAGCGACATGAAACTTGAAATAGGTGTTGTCGCTACATTTATTTTATATTATTCTGTGCTTGTAAGATAAAAATATAGCGTCGCTGCGCCTGGAAATTCCGACAAACGTTTTTTTTTGCAAAATTGAGCTTTTTGGCTATAAAACATAACTTGTAAGGCCCGACGAGCTTGTAAAACCCGTTTTTTGATAACACAATTTGAAACGAAAATAACAAAAACAGCTATGTATTTGTCAAAGAAAAATAGACGTCATAATGCGCTTTGTGTCAATAGGAACACAGCGTTTTTTCCACTCGTAGTCAAGGTACTGCTCTGCGTCTTGTCCTGCGCTTTCCTAATGCACATAGCGGTAATTTCAAACGTACGAAACGACACAAGTTTGACTGTTGTTAATTTATTTTTACCCAACTGCCAAAGAGTGGTTATTCTATATATTTTGTATGTATGTATGTTTTTGTGAATTTCTTCGTACCTACGTATCTTCTAAACGGCTGGAAGGATTTCGACAATATAGATGCGTCTCTAAAACCCAAGTGTAATTCAATAGGTTTTTTAAAAAATAATCAAAACCACTTCTCTTGAAACTACTCTCTTTAAAACGAGATCGGTCGATAATTCTTCAACAGTGTCTTATCACCATTTTTGAAGAAAAGGTACAACCTTGTCTCTGCTCCAAGCCTTCAGCGTTTGACCTTCGAGGATGGCGGTAACGAAGAGCTTTTGGAGGACTTTAAGTACCGGCTTACCCACTGCCCACTATCAGAAGTTCTGCAGTGATTCTATCATTACCCGCCGCCTTGTTATTTTCAAGCTGTTTGAGAGCCACACTAATCTCATCTAGGCTGAAGTCCGGGATTTTTTCAGAATAGTGTCTGGTTAGCTTGGGTTTAGGGTTTGTAGCTTACAACGGAAACTTGTTTGGAGTATAACTGTCAAAAGAAACTATCTCCCTCAAGATTTTAGCCTTAGGCGAAATGATGCCACCGTTATCAGTTTTCAGCATAACCAAGAAGAGCATAACAAAAAGACTCTAGCGAACAAGACTCTTTAATACGTGAATGAGGTGTAGTGCTTGATTGGAGAGTTTCATGATTCTGGTAACACTACCTCCACCACGTTGTTCAGATCATCCACAGCTAAGATATTTTCTAGGGCTTCAAAGCAGTTTTGAAATCCTAGTTGAAAATGGGGTTTTAAAAATGTGCAGGTATTTATCGGTTTCGTAGACCTTATCCTTAGTATAACAGCCTATAATCATCCCACTGCAGGGAAAAGGCCTCCATCATTGAATTCAAGTTACCACAGCAATGATGGGTGCACTGGCATAATCACCACGCTTGCCAAATGCGGGTTGGTGATCACCTTATCCTTATCAGTTAAAATCTTTCGAGTCTATTATAATATTGATATTCATGTCCTTCGTGCCAAACGATGATCGCTTCCGACTTTAACGGTATTGATCACACAGACATTATTAAATATCTCCTTCTTCGCCGACCTAGTAAAGTCAATCTCATTCTTGACATTACCGTCTGGACTTATCCAGGTCCAATTCCAAGTTGGGGGTTTATCATGAAGAGGATCACATTTTCTAGGAAATCAGCCAGCATCTGGCCTCTAGCATTCCGTTGTCCAACTCTCCAAATAGCCTCACACTTTGCTCATTATCGCAACGCTTCCCCAACTTAGCATACAAGTCCCCCATTCCAGCTACGCATTGTTTTAGATATCTCCTCATACATAGCGTCCACTTCGTCGTTGGGGTGTGTCGAGGTCGGAGCATAAACCTGTATGACATTTAACGAATATCTTTTCAATATTCTGAGTATTAGGTATGCTACCCTGTACATCTCCATCGGAAGTGTGTCGACTTGTGATCACGTTGTTGACAAGGGACTTGTGGATGATAAACTCGACATCGCATAGGGACTATTATTCGCCCTCCCAGTACTGCAGCAAGTAACCGGAATCCGGGATTATCCCCCTCTTTTTGGACTTCAGATAACCCAATAATACACCAGCGTAACTTGCTAACAGCTTCTTCCAACTCTATAAACTTCGCGTCGGTTCTTAATCTGCGCGCGTCATATGTTGCCAGGTCTATTCGTTTAGGGTTGTAGCCGGATCCTACTCGAGAATTCTTTGCATCCTTGCCCCGCCGCTACCATAACTGCTTCTTTGGCTAGGACTAGCGGGGCTGCCGGGGACTAGGGGCCTTTATGTGTGTATTTGCTTATAGGGTTTGCCTTTATCGCCACGCTTGGTAGGCAGGTTTGTGATTGCAGTTTTGTCAATGGTCGAGACAAGACGCTGCTGCCCGTCCTCCCTTGGCAATACTCCTTTAGCCGCCTCTTACGACACCCTTAGGAAGAAAAGGGGTGATTCTATTCTTTTTCTGTGCCGAATCCACACGACAGCAGGAGGGACCCATGTTTTTTTTTTCGGTATACCTATAAGCAAATAGGTGCCGACTGCGAACTAATGTCATGTGTGTATAACAGGATTTAGGTTCATAATGTAGTATGTATGTATGTAATTGGAGAAGAGTTTCCTTTGCTTATAGTTTGTTTTAATTTTGTTTTCTCTTTTTAATCTAATTCTGAAAGATCTGTTCTCTGCGTTTTCAATTATTTCTGGTCATTATCATCCTGGGAAGCTAAGCGTTTAAATATCATTGGTCTTGTTACAGTGCGAACTGTTAATAAGCGACGTAAGATGTCAGAAGCTTCTACCAAAGCCAAACTAAAGGTGATCAGAGATAAAATAATGGTATTGATTGTTGAGACGAAAACACACAAAAGACTATGAAATTTGATTCAGTGGCGAAATGTTTAGATGAGCTACCAAAGGTTATTGTCGCGCGAAAGTTTTTATTTTGTTTGCTTTATTTATGTAGTTTTGTGAAAAAGTCAGTCAGCAGTAGATAGTATCATTAGTTTCAAAATAAATAAGGTTTACCCTTGTGTAATGAGTATTAGCTGACGGACTACCTTGAGTGTTCCACTGATGATTATCCAAAATTGACCCGGCCAGGAATCAAACCCATAGTTAATATTATAATACGGAGTTGCAAGTTCTGATGATGCAAATCATAGGATAAATGCGCTATGTAGCCTTAAATGCCATTAAATGGTCCTAAATCCCCGGTGGAAAATCCGCTTTGTGTCAAAAAAACACATAGCGTATTTTAAAGACACAAAATAAATCAGCTATGTGTGGAAATTTAGGAAAAAAAAATATCTAGCCTTGAGATAATACTATATAAAAAAACAAACTATGTGACTTATTCCGTAATACATTTCTTAAATTTTCTGCATATTTAGTTATGAGCCCAAGTATCTAAGTTCAGTATGAATCAGTTTTTTGTGTCTCCTGAAAAGTTCAGATTTAGCGATTGTCGGTTTTTCCAAGCGCAGCGACGATAGGCTTCTTGCAATGCTAGAGAAAATTGTTGCAAAATGTACAACAATTACAAATCAGTTTACCATTTAGTTAAATATCAACTAACTGACTAAGGGCAGTACCCCAATTACTACTGGTATTCTAAAATAATCTAAAAATTCGTTCATAATGGAACTGCGTCAATGGAGACTTGATAAATAATAATTAATCCCTAGACTATTGTACTCGATCCTGTACTCTGCTGAGGGTAAATTTATTCTAAATGTCAATGTACGCCCAATACCAAGTGCACGCTCGGTTTAACATATGCAGACCATTAATAAAGTAATTAAACATTGAACGTATGCCAGGTCCGCGTCTAACGCATGAGATAACAAAACAATTTAGTACTTTTTATTTTTATATACCTACTAGCTATTCCAACAGACTTCATTCTGTTTGAAGTCATTGCTCTGTTACAGTTTGGGTTTTTGTTAAAAAAATAGAATTTGAATTTAAATATTTTAAGCCCTTTTTTAAAACTAAAAACCATTGTGCCTTAGCGAAAATAAAATAAAATGCTGTATTATTTTTATACAGTAAGATAATTCAGTTCAATTTATCTATAGACGTATATAATGAATTTCATATTCATATTAATAAATTAATAAATTAACAATAAATATTTAAGACATGCCTCTCTGGGCCACACAGAGCCATCTAGTCCCAAATTAAGCTACTATTAAGTACCCTGTCGTATGGGGTACTAGAAAACCGATAAACTTACATAAATACTTTATTTTTTGTAAATACATACTTATAATACATAAAAAACACCCTGACCATTACAAACAGACATGTTATGCACACAATTATTTGTACTGTGCGGGGATCGAACCCGCAACCCATGGCTCAGAAGCAACGTTTACTACCGCTGATCTAAATTGTCGTCGAAAGTACAATACTGTGTTTTTTTTAAGTTCTGTGCTTTACACAAAATTATCTTCAATTTGGGTTTTTGTTCGAGTATGATTTAGGAAATAAATTATTGTTCAGACTCTAGAAATATGATGACAATCAAGAAATATGCCGTGATCATAAATTGGAATCAAATTAATTATATTTTATTTTTGTTTCAGGTAAATACTATGATGGACATATTCAACGAAAACTGTAAAACTGTAAGCTGAAAGGAGAAGTAGCAAAAATGGTATTTTGTATCGTAAAATAAGAAAAACTTGTGGAAGTTTTGTTTTAAAAGCAAGCAAGACATCTATTTTTTTTATATTCATGGTTCTAATATTATTAAATTTCTAGTGGTACATAAACTTTTATATAAAGTTTGTTTTCAACAAAATATGAAAATTAGGATTTTTTGAAGTAAATTGTTTACAAGCAAGATACTTATTGCTAAGGTTTATTTTTTCATTTTACCCCAATCAACATGTCGCAGCCAAGCAGACAAGTGGGGTATATATCGGGTTGCCTAATTATTTGTACTCCTAATTGTCATTGGCGCACAAACTATTAGCCTAAAATTTTTTCGCACATCTTTACTATTCCTAATCGTGTTTAGCCTATTTTTACTACGCTTAACTTTATATCGCCGTATTATAATTTCGCCGAATATATCATAACACCTACCCTTTTGCAGTTCCAAATTTTTATTCGCAGAAAGTTAAAAACTTTATCAGCATGCATGCATGCTTGCAAAGAAGTAATCATGCATGCAAGCAAGCAAGCAAGCAAGCAAGCAAGCATGAATGCATGCAAACAAGCATGCATGCATGCAAAGAAGTAAGCATGCATGCAAGCAAGCAAGCAAGCATGTATGCAAACAAGCAATCATGCATGCAAACAAGCAATCATGCATGCAATCAAGCAGACATGCATGCAAACAAGCAATCATGCATGCATCCAAACAATCAGACTTCCGTGACGGCTTCGGCGCTGCGGGGCTCCGGCGGTCCCACGCGTGCTTATCGTCGCAGATGGCTTACGCTCACCACCGCAGCTTCGGCTTTCTGGCCGGCTGCGCCGGCCAGCCTCAGCCGCGGGGTCTCGCTTACAGCCTCCTGCTCCTCAGCCCGCGGGCCGCCTCGCCCCTCCGCGCCTACGCGCTTTTGAATTACACTCTAGGGGTAGGGCAGACAAGACTGCTTGGGGTCGGTTTGTGAGCGATTCGTTTCTTAAACTTTTCTGGTTAAAAAAAATAGAGCGTAATGTCAAAAAAAGATGCTAATACATTTTAGTGCTTTCGATATTATACATACTGAAATTAGGGTTTTCAATTTTTAGACCAATCTATAATAGTGCGAAAACAACTGTTAGACTAGACAATAATTATACGTTATAAGTTTAGGCCAATACGGTTCGGCCAAATGAAATTAGGACTCTAAATTTTAGGCGAACCGAAGGGCACCCAGACAAGTGACCCAGATGAACGTAATATATTTTTTTCATAATTTATCGTGCCATAATTGCCACGTTCGGCAGGCGGGCTTGCGATTGGCCAATGGTGGAAAGGAGAGGCTGCTACCCGTTTTCTTTCGGCGGTAATTCTTTAGTCGCCTCTTAAGACACCCCGTTTGGTACGTCTGGCATTTAAACACGTCAATTTTAGTTTGATGACAATTGTCTAGTTCTATCTTTGTCGCTCTTGTTAAAACAATCGCAAAGGTAACAAACTTTACAGTCCATTAACCACCGGTCTCATAATTAATTGGTAACCTAAATCAAATGCCTATTGACAACCCTCCAATTGGACTAAGAATCAAATATAAATTTAAATTAATTATCTAAACCATATCTCAATAATTGATGTCTTCCATCAGTCGGCTATAACGGGTGCCCTTCGGTTCGCCTAAAATTTGAAGTCCTAATTTCATTTGACCGAACCGTATTGGCCTAAACTTATAACGTATAATTATTGTCTAGCCTAACAGTTGTTTTCGCACTATCATAGTTGGGTCTAAAAATTTCAAATCCTAATTTTAGTATGTCTATTAGCGAATGCACTCAAATATATTCGCATCTTTCTTTTGGCATAACGCTAAGTAATGAAAGCCATATTTTTTTTTTTAAACCGAAAAAGTAAAAAAAACGAATCGCTCACAAACCGACCCCAAGCAGTCTTGTCTGCCCTACCCCTAGAGTGTAATTTAAAAGCGCGTAGGCGCGAAGGGGCGAGGCGGCCCGCGGGCTGAGGAGCAGGAGGCTGTAAGCGAGACCCCGCGGCTGAGGCTGGCCGGCGCAGCCGGCCAGAAAGCCGAAGCTGTGGTGCTGAGTGTAAGCCATCTGCGACGATAAGCACGCGTGGGACCGCCGGAGCCCCGCAGCACCGAAGCCGTCACGGAAGTCTGATTGTTTGGATGCATGCATGATTGCTTGTTTGCATGCATGTCTGCTTGATTGCATGCATGATTGCTTGTTTGCATGCATGATTGCTTGTTTGCATACATATTTGCTTGCTTGCTTGCTTGCATGCATGCTTACTTCTTTGCATGCATGCATGCTTGTTTGCATGCATATGCATTCATGCTTGCTTGCTTGCTTGCTTGCTTGCTTGCTTGCATCCATGCTTACTTCTTTGCAAGCAGGCATGCATGCTGATAAAGATTTTAACTTTCTGCGAATAAAAATTTGGAACTGCAAAAGGGTAGGTGTTATGATATATTCGGCTAAATGTCGCAATTAGGAAATTATAATACGGCGATGTAAAGTTAAGCGTAGTAAAAATAGGCTAAACATGTTTAGAATTAGTAAAAATGTGCGAAAAAATTTTAGGCTATTAGTTTGTGCGCCAATGAAAATTAGGAGTACAAATAATTAGGCATCCCGATATAATATATCTACTACAAAGAATAGTTATAGCCGGGTATATTATACCGGGCTATAACTATACTTTGTTAGTACATAGTAGGTACTAAGTTTGAATGAGTAGTAATAGGTAATGTAAATAAATCCGACTTATATGTATATTAAATATAATATTATCATAAACGTGATCGTTTTTGAGTATGGATGAATGGATGTCTGGATATTTATTGCTCTTTCACGCTAAAATGACTCGACGGATCTGAATGAAATTTGTCACGATATTAGTTTATTGGCTAAAATTACATATATGTGATAGAAGGCTACTTTTTATACCGGGAAAAGCAGCGGTTCCCGTGGGATAATTTTAACACATAATTTTAATTTCATTATTCCACGCGTTCGAAGTCGCAGGCAAAAGTTCTATATGTGAATGTAAGTTTGTTTGTTATGCTTTCACGCGAAAACTACTTAAGTATTCAAAGTAAATTATAAGTAGAAAAAATTATATTCAAGTAAGTAATTGTATTTTCAAGATATTATGTATAGACCAAATATTTATTTGCTTTAAAACAGTCCCAAAAAATGTTCTTGATTAGACTGTTCTTTTTTACGTGAGTTTAAATCCGTAAACAACTTATCTTTCATGTCAAATTTTGATATTTCAGTCTATAACAAATCAAAAAATCTACCGATAACGTAGTTAGTCCTATAGCATTAACTTTTTCCGATGCATATTCATAAGTCCCCGACTTACTCTGGACTTACCAATTATCCGGCGTCAGTTACAATCAATTTTCCTATTGAATATCGAGTTCGTTAATTGACCGTTAAATGGTAACTTGACCGATCATTTATAGATTTTCTGCCATTTATGTTATTCTCGATAAGGTAAGCTTCTTTGTTCCAATACGGTTGATGAGGAATAAATTAAGTATAAATGAATAGTAGTAGGCTTTAAAAAATTTTGCTACAGTTAATAATAAGCAATTGTGATATCCAGAAGATTGTTTTTCTGCTTGTGTACCACAAAAGATGACCAGCATTAATTTTAACCGCTCTTATTCTGGTCGTTTAGGTAATTAAAAAAAATATTTAGTTCCTTTATTCCCTGGAGCCCAAAGACTTTAATGCAATTTGTTTTGCTAGAGATGAATAAAGTACAGTAAGTAAAGTAACGGCCAAGTTACCACAGCAATGATGGGTGGACTCCTTTATACTAATGATTATAATGAGTTAACCTTTTCAGCATTGTATAAGTGTGCTCGTATTTGGTACATGATAACACATACTTTCATGATATTTTGTTTATCCACGCTTTCAGGTTACTGAAATAAAACTGTAAAAATACAGGGGTTTAGATCTATATTAAATAGTACAAGGGAAAAATTGCTGTTGGCACTGCGGCTGACATTAAATAAATGAGTTACTACAGCGTTGTTACCTCGCTTTCGTAATTTCACTAAAATAATTATTGCCGCGTTGTTCATGATCGCGATATCGCAAAGCTAGATGAACACATTGAGACTTGAGAACGGATTTTCGTTGATGTAGCAATAGCTAAGGATAAATAAAGAAAGAAATTGCATCGATGTGTAGAAGAGCCTCAGATAAAAAAGGAACATCAAAATTGGTCAACTTGATGATGTAGAAAGTTTAAATTCGTTTTGATGTGCCTTAAATTCAGTTTCAGAGAACCTTCAAATTTTAATACTAAAACTACACACATTAATAACAGTTGTTTTTTTTTTGTTGTTATGACTTAAAGTGGGCTTCGCTATTAGAATAAAAAAAAACTAAAAATAGAAAAAAAACTGTCAACAGGATACTTATAAATTATCCCAGATACCTGTCATACAGGAACTAAAGATTTAAATGGACATTTTTATAGCTTGCTAGCTGTTCCCTGCCACGCTTTGCTGTGGCACATTGTGATTGAATGGTTTTTGTTTTTTATGTTTTTTTTTCGCGTCCGCGTATATATAAATAAAAACAATCCTTGATGCGGATGTCATGTCATGCTAAAATTTCAGCTCGATCGGTACAGAACTTTTTGAATTTTTGAAGCGTACATAAACCAACATAACATTTTTATAAATAGAAAATTGTTCGCAAGACACTTGATGTATGTATTTCAGACTTATTGTATTATTAACACTGGAGACCCTCGACTCAGTCGCTGTCATCCAATGACACCTGTCATTTCACACCCGATACTGTTGGTGAGTAAATAAATGGTACCTACATAACCAAACTATATCACGTCGCGTTCACTTAAGCACTATGACGTTTGATAATTAATCAAATGGGGGGGATAGTGGGGAATCAGCGCTGCGAACATAACACTGACGCGTATTGTGTTGCGTCGTGTCTCATATAGTCACGTTAGGCGTGATTGAAAGGTATACATTCGTTTTGGATTTAAAGAGATGTATCAGGGTTCTTTAATAAACATTGATTACTTAACAGAGTCATTTGTAAGACAGTTAACGTTCTACGCTTGAACCGTGGAATACGGTCGAAAATTAATTGATAAGATGAAATAAAGTGTACTAGTTTTTGGAATTTCCAATGTTGGTTTCCTCAATACCAGTGTTCTGTAAAATTGAAAAAGACTATAAATAATTTTATTTTAAGATTAATAATATATTTTTTTATAAATCTTTCAAAAATATCTAGTTATCCCTACAGAGGGTAAAAAGATTTACTAAAACAAGCCACAAAAGCTACTAAGATACCAGATAATTTCACGAGGACAAAGCCGCGCACATAATCTGGTATATAATATTGCTGTTCTACTAACAACGTTTACGACACTTAAAATTAAGTGTTATTATTTTAACTTATTTACTTAACTGCACGTCAAATCGTAATTATTTTAATGTATTGATCCTTTGTACAAATAAAATATAAGATAACAATAAATAAACAGATTTTGATTCCGAGATTGCCACTCGACTAAAACACAACCCATAGAATATATTGTTCAAATAATTTAACTAAACCACTTACTGCGGCGGCGTTAAGCTTTCTTAGAAAATATTAAAAGCTGGCAGCTTTCAACACATATGGGAAGACAGATATGAGGTGCTTTATCTATCTATATATATCTATCTAATAGCTTTAAACGAGCAATACTTGAGTTATATTTAATCTGAATCTCGGAAATGGCTCAAATGATTATAATTAAATTTAGTATGCATGGCGTTTCGGGGGCTATAAATAGATCTAGCTAGGTTTCATTTTTAGAATACCTCGTTTAATAGATATTTTCAGGCAATGAAACACTTCTACAATATCATTATAATAGCTTAGTTAGATCATTGGTCGGTCCCGAAAACAAAAGATTCCTAGTCTAGATGTTTTTTTATCATTTTTTCATAATCGATGGGTTCGATATATAATTTTCAAAAAACACGATTTACAAAAAAAAATCCTCTGCTATGAAAACGCTAGGTCATCCAGATACTATTAAATTAATAGACAATGTAAATATAATTTATGACAAGACTCATTATTATAAAAAATCATGTTTGAATACTAATATTATAATTTGCAATAAAGTTGCGAGAATATCGTAGGTATAAAGTAGGTACGGTACACAAACATAAATTCAAAATAACGAATCGGCTTGTCTTATTCAGTGCAAAATTAGATTGCTCATCAGTTTTATTTCATTGCATTTTCCTCTTGCGGTCTCCCTTCATCGTTTGCATTCAGGTCTTGTTCGAGGTCCCTGTTTTACAGCTGACCTATTTAGTGGGATAGTCGAAACAGGTTGCAGAAGGAGTATTCTTTTCTTTTCGAGTGTTTTTCTTTAATTGATAATTATGGTGTTGGTTGGTTGGTTTGACAATTTTAACAGACAGTGTCAAAAGTGTAAAAAGTAAAGTATTTTCAGAAGTACCGCCAGAAGAAGACGAGCGGCAACGTTCTTCTTTCCATCATTGACCAAACCACGAATTCAAACCTTGTTAGCTTTATAATAGTTACCAAATTTAGGAGAACCTCAAAATTTTGAAGTGCCTTATAAATAAGTGAACTGGTGTAGGCTGATAATGACTAGCGGCTATGATCGCAGTATGCCAAGTGTTTAAAGCACTCGGTTAAAGGATGTACCTACTATAAATCAGGGCCTGGGCTGTATTATAAACTGGGTATTAAATGCAAACAGATCCACGCAGGCGTGATTGACAGGAATCGTTAATGTAGGGATATCTATAGCAGTATTTTTGAAGTCATCATCATCACCATGCTCAACTGCTGCTTTTGAGCGTTTTGAGTATTGACAAGCTGATAACCCTTAGCCTAGAAATGTCTAACTGTTGATATGCCACTACGAACAAGTGGTTAGGGCAAAGATTAGGGGAAAAACTATAGCAAATTTCATCTAAATCGTTTTAAATTGATTCCTCAAACATAATTTTTAGCCACTTCATCATTTTAAAGTACTTATGTCGTATTTTGGGACATGAAACTAAGCTTAAACCAAATTTCAATAAATTTGGTTTCGCGATTCTACCTTGAAGAGTTAACATACAAACAGACACATTTTCGTGAGAAAATACACACACAGAGACCCGTGCTCAACAGAGAGCGTAATGGGTTGTTACTTTACTTTACTTTAGTATAAATAAATGTCACCGTAAAATTGAAAATCTCGTGGGTTCAGACAGTAATCGTATATCTCAACAAATTATAATTTCACGATGGGTTCGGTTAGGCTAGGTTCGATTGCAATCAATCAATGTAAGAGCCCTTTCACACGAGTGATTTTAATCGGCGATTCCTCGGCGGAGCGAGATCGCAGCGAGCAAGCGGCGGCGGCTCGCGGCATGCACGCAACGATATTAACAGCCGCGAGTTATTAACAGCCGCGATAACGCCACGTGCTCGCTGCGATCTCGCTCCGCCGAGGAATTGCCGATTAAAATCGCTCGTGTGAAAGGGCTCTAAAATTATAAATTAACCGTACATTACTAAGTATACTAATTCAGGGCGACAGATTCACAGCATGTGACAATAATAATGTAGGTGTCGTAAATATGACTACAGCTGCGTCTTCTTTTGTTATGATAGAAGTATCCTAATGGTTTTTCCTTTGTCTTTTGACGGGCTTTGTAATATGATTCCCGGGATTAAATCCAATCTTGGTTGCGGCTTGATTAGGTCTAAAGGCGAAAATAGCTTGCTCTTTGTTAGGCGTTAAGTATTACTCCTAGATACCTAACCACTCTTATATTTTCAGCATTTTCTCACTCCGGTGTCATGGCCTTGATGCCAGACTACCTACATAATATGTGTCTCTTACTCATGCCATAATTTGTCATTGTCTTGGTATTTGTGAAAGAGACAGATAGATCGAGTTTCTCGTTACGTAGCAGAGCATCAGTATAATTGCAGTGCTGTTGCCGGCCTAGAATAGGTTAGCACTACTCCTTATCGTCTTATGGGTGTCATTAGAGGCGACTAAAGGAGAATTCCCAGAGAAATATAGGCAGCTTTGTCCTCTCTCCCTATTACTTCACCTGCCTGGTGGAGTGGACCACATCGGTTCTTTTGAAGGTATTGCTAGCTCAAAGGTCCTGGCATAAACGTAGAACAGTAAAGTTTTATATCAGTGCAGAATGCTTTCATGTGTATATAATTGTAATTGTATTGATGACAATCTGGCACCTACCGGGCATATTGTATGTTTCTAGCAAGCGTATGTTTCTTCGTAAAACTCTCTAAGGGATGCATTGCCATGCTCTTCTTTTGCTAGTAATAATGACTCGGCTTTTACGGCTCAGTTAAGGTTGGTAGTTTTGAAGATGTTTTCTAAAGCAAATAAATTGCTTGAAGATTTTTTTTTGACTGTCTTAGGTAGGACTTGAACCCACAACCTTCCACATACCGGCTCTAGGTACTATCAGCCAAAAAAGTGGTTTATCGCCCTAAGGTTGAAAGTCATTCACGCGTCAGCAACCAACAGGGTTGATTTTTCCATGCAAATATATTCGGACATCTAATACTAAAACGTCATTGTCCCTATCGCTATTTTACTGACACATTTAATTTTCTAAAAACTGGTACTCCAATTTCTTGGCCGACCGTACTAGCTAACTCTAACCGTTTGAGCTACTAGGACATTGGAATTTTTTATTTAATTTAGTTAGGTAGATTTATTATACATATAATATAATATTAATAATATAATTGTGCCAGACCTGGCTCCAGCCCTCAACATTTTCAATTCAATAAACCGAAAAACGTGTAACTATGTGATCGTGATTGATTAATGTTGCGATTTTGAATAATGTGATGTTATGTAGGTAAAGTGATTCTGCTTTTAATTTTTTTATCACTCTATGTTATTTAACATCGTTTGCTTTTTTTTATTGCTAGTTAGTTACTCTCTTATTAGTCTGTAAATGCAAGCGGTTTTTACTTGCAATGCGAGCACTGTGAACCTTAATGATAGTTATATAATTATAATATGTTAAAATTACAATACAGACATTAAAGCTTGCCGGTGGCTGCGTAAGAACA
Organism: Anania crocealis; assembly: GCA_949315895.1. NCBI lineage: Eukaryota > Metazoa > Arthropoda > Insecta > Lepidoptera > Crambidae > Anania > Anania crocealis. The sequence goes on from OX438856.1 coordinate 11,124,085, forward strand.
CACTGAACACACAATAAAATCACCGGCCCGGCATCTCTCGATCTATTAGTTCTTTATTAATGTAAAATAAACCTCCCAAAACGTATTCTAAAGTAACTGCTGGTGCGACTCTTACAAAGTTCATTGTAAATAAGCCAGTTTAGTTCAGACAAAGATAACGAATATTAAATTTTATCATTTGTGTGTTTTTATTTTAACTGTTTTTATATAATTAACTGAAAGGTCGTGAAACATTTTGTGAAATTTAATCGTAAGATCTTTAATCCACTTATTTTGACTATGTAAGTAAGGGTTTACATTTCCTATAATATGCGTGTTGAATTCCCAAAATATTAAGCTCACTTAAACTTGAAATAGTTACATCTTGAATCCACAATTTTATTGTGGAAAACATAAACTAAGTATATTTATCAATTACCTTTGTCACATACCTAATACGAGGCAGAAATGCAAAAGAAAAAATGCCTTTCGTTGTAGCGGTTGATATGTCAATTATTTAAAAAGTGTTTGACTTCTTTTTACTTACTTCTGAAGTAGCTGTTCTTTTTAAACTTTAACTATGTTATGCGAAGTTAAACGCGCAATTTGCATAGAAATTATATCGCGTCCGCTTGTTCATAGGAAATTTTCCTAATTAATACGCCTTCGGAGCGGGATTCTGTGCCAATTAAAAGTTTCGCCCAGTGTGGTTGAAGCTATTGTGTGGCAATTGACTTTTGCGGAAGCAGAAGTGGTCCAGACTTGCTTGCGAGACACGTTTCGTAAAAGACAGATTGGCGGAATACTAATATGCAAGTGATTGACGGAAATTGAGTGACAAGTTTAAAAATGGATAATAGCACTAACGACTTATTATTATTAGATTAGCTGTTGTCCGCGACTTCGTCCGCGTCAATTTCTGTTAATATGATCACGATCGGGTATTTTAACTTTTTTTTAAAATTTATTGGGTAACTCGAACCGTTTACGCAGCGCACGCAACGGACGCCTTTCAATATAAATAATTATCCCCGTTTTTGCAACATTTTTCACTGATGCTTCGCTCCTATTGGTCGCAGCATGATGTTATATAGCCTAAAGCCTTTCTCGATAAATGGACTATCGCAACACAAAAAAAAAACAATTTGGACCAGTATCTTCTTGAGATTAGCGCGTTAAAACAAACAAACTCTTTAGCTTATAATATTAGTAAACTTGTTGATAGACACTCAAAGACATGACTGTGTGTCTGGGTGCCATACCTACTTTTAATGGTTTTGCTAGATAGATTATGTGGCTTGCATGAGCGTTGCCAGTTGTAAATTAAAAGTTTTTTAGTGATTTGTTTGTGAACTGGTTATATCAATACATATTAAACAAACACAGAAAAAACCACGAATACGTTTGTTTATTTTGAGTTTAATAGTTGACCAATGGTAGTATGTTTAACAAAGATTAAAAGTGCTTTTTTATACTTTAGTGCTGCGAGAGTACCTATAAGTACCTACCACTACAAGGGTGTTATTATATTTTATGTTCTTGGGATAGGTTCTGGTTATCTAAACATTTTTTAAATAATAACAACGCAATTAACAATTTTTTGGACTGTATTTGTAGTTACTATTTTTATTTCATGAAATACTTACTCTTTTATTCGAGAGTGAAAATTTACACTTATCGCTGTTTTCGCACACTCTTACGCCCCAAACCGTGTGACAGTAATGTAATGGAATGCTGGCTTAGACCAAACAATAGTTCTTACTGATATAAAAGGCGTTATTACTGAACAACCGGGCAGGATTTGCCCACGGACTAGCACAGATATAATGAATTTATCGTTAAAGGCTATCTCCGAAACCCGTGTGGAGGTAAATGATAATTTAAGAACTTTTCCTGCGTTATTTCTAGCTCGTGCGTGCTTGGATGACATTTTCTTTTCCTTAATACCGTGTGTAAATACTTATCAGGGCCCTTTCGGGATACAATGAGAGGGTTTGCCGATTGTGTTTAGCTGTTTAGTGGTATTTTTTACAACAGTGAAAGAAGGCCAGTTAGGATTGCGTTCCAGGCCCCTAATTCGCGTAACCGAATCGTATCACAATCGTAATTGAACGAAAGGATTTTGACAGTTCTAGTATGGGCTAAATGTCAAAATCGTCCAATTCAATCACGATCGAACTACGATTCGGTTACACGAATTAGGCCCCAGTATGTTATATTTAGTTATATACCCGTTAATTTCACGCTATGCATTGCGTAACTGGTACTACAAACTACCATTTACTTTTTTACGTTTCGGAAGTGTAACAGCGGCCGTGGTCACAAAGCGACTAGGGAGAAGTTATTCAATTGGGATTGGTCAATGCATAAAATCAGTAAAATCAGTTTTATTTCTGCAAATAGGCCCCTGGAGGCGCTTTTACACGTCCCAATATTTAACCTACCACTGCTTCGGGACAAATGTGGGCTAGTGCCGAGAAGAAGCAGCGCAAGAAACTCGGTCACTATTGTCAGCCTCTTTTTAAATAAACATGTTTACATAAGATATATGCCAGTGCGAGCTGATACAATTTAAAGCCAAACGTTCCTATCATTTATATAATCATCAATAGTGTAATAGCCCTTTTTCATTCAAACAACTTTGACATATGATTTGAATTTATGTACAGGGAGGTCAGCAATTGACAGTGGTAATTTGTTGAAAATACGGATACAATTTCCCATGAACGAATTACCTACTTTTCGCAGTCTGAATCCTGGAACGGCAAGTTTATCTTTATTTCGGGTATTGAAATTGTGTACGTCACTATTTTTGACAAAAAATTCGAGGTTTTTACGGACGTACATAATGTTTTCGAAAATGTATTGAGATGCAACTGTTAGTATGTTGATCTCTTTGAATAGCTCTCTTAGAGAGTCACGGGGTCTAAGGCCGTAAATAGCCCGCACAGCACGTTTTTGCAATATAAAAATAGACTCAATATCTGCCGCTAAGCCCCATAACAAAATTCCGTATGACATTATACTGTGAAAGTAGCTAAAATATACTAATCTTGCCGTTCCAACATCAGTCAATTGTCTTATCTTTCGCACAGCATAAGCAGCAGAACTAAGTCTTCCAGACAGAGACCTGATATGAGCACCCCATTGCAGTCGAGAGTCTACAGTTATACCTAAAAAGGTAGAGGAGTCTACTGTGTCTAATGGCTCATCTTTTACAATAACATTTGTGGCGGAAAACCTTACATTAGGCAAAGTAAATTTAACACATTTTGTTTTTCTTGCATTAAGCAAAAGATTATTCGTAGCAAACCAATGCAATAATTTAGAGAGGGTATTGTTAACATCGTCAAATGATAATTCGCCCCTCTTAATTTTAAAAATTATTGAAGTGTCATCTGCAAACAATACCATCTCACAAAGATTATACATATAATATGGAAGGTCGTTAATGTATATTAAAAATAGCAAGGGTCCTAATACTGATCCCTGAGGGACACCCATGATAAGGGCCGACCCTGAAGACTCAGTTCCATCAATGCAAACTTTTTGTGTTCTACTTGTGAGATATGAGTTAATTAAATCTAACGAATCATTCGAAACACCATAATGTCTGAGTTTTTTAATTAACGTTTTATGGTCAACACAATCAAATGCCTTTGACAGGTCACAAAAAACACCTATAGCATCTAACCTACTCTCCCAAGCATCGAATACGTGTTTTAGAAGTGCTACTCCCGCATCAGTGGTATTTCTACCTTTCCTGAATCCATATTGATTGTGATGTAATAATTTATTCAAACTAAAGTGCGATAAAAGTTGACTAAACATAATTTTTTCAAATATTTTACTTAGTACTGGCAAGATAGATATTGGTCGAAAATTAGCGGGATCGCATTTCTCGCCGGATTTAAATAATGGAATAATTTTGCTAAACTTCATTAAAGTTGGAAACTGTCTATCATCAATACATTTGTTGAAAATTATTGCGAGATGAGGGGAATTATAATTGTATTGATAATATGAACGGAAATTCCCCAAAAATCTTCAGTTTTTTTCATATTCAATTCTCTAAAAGTTTTTATAATTAAATCAGGGTTTATATGTCTAAAATTAAATGAAAATTTGCACTCATCGACAGCCGACTTGAGAAGGGATTCAGCTAGATCAGCGGAAGAAGCAAGCCCTTCAGTAGTGGAGGAAGCTATGTTTGAAAAAAAATTCTCAAATGTATTCGCAACCTCTGTGCTCGTGTTTATTAACTTATCCCCTAATTTGAGAGAGTAAGCAGGATTGCTTGGTTTTAGTCTACATGTTTCTTTATTTATAATATTCCAAGTAGTTTTCGCTTTATTTTTGGAAGCCGAAATTAAATTATGAAGATAAATTGACTTTGCTTTGGCGCATACTATTTTAAATAATTTGGAGTATTTTTTAACATGGTCTATAATGTTGTGGTTTTGAGATTCAGCTTTTAGACTATACAAATCATATAATGTTTTTCTACTTTTGTAAATACCAGGTGTAGCCCATTCATTAAACTTACAATTCTGTTTGTTGATTTTAACTTTTTTCTGCTTAAAATGATTATCAAATTCATTTTTTACCAAACCAAAAAGGCCCTCATATAATTGATCAACATTCTGACTACCAGGCTTTAGTAATTTAACACCATTTTCAATTTTTGCTTTAAATCTGTCTATTTTATTAATAGTAACCGGCCTATACACATAATCTACTATGTTTGGGACACGATGGTGCTCAAATGATGCTTCCTGTCCACTATGGTCTGAAGTTAGACAATTCAATATGGTTTTTTTTAACACTTTACCATTTCAAAAAATATTATCTAAGCAAGTAGCCGACGTAGGCGTTACCCTGGCATTACCGCATTCATTCAAAGAAGGCTAGTGCTGAAACAAATGATTAGACGTTTCGATGGGTTGCACCGACCATGGTCACAGGCAAAATAATAAGATATGATTGCGTTTAATTTCCCGTTAACATATAATACTTTGAACCCCACGAGGCACCCGGGTGCCACGATAACAATGAATGATTTCAATTGTGTCTGGAATAACTCACGATCGAGGGATTAAATTATTATGCAACTCGAAAGTTTAAAAGTAGGTAGTTAAGAAGATAACTAATTTAACGCTCCTTTGGGTGGTCTAAGTTACGGACCAAGATCTCGGAGTTCTGGGGTTCCATCCCCTGGCCGCGTAACAATAGTTTTGAATTTTCGTATATTTCTTGATTTTGTGATCACCGACCCGAATATAGCAAGCGTGGTGATGATTGCTGTGGTAACTTGATGATGGTGGCCTTTGCCCTGCAGTGGGATGATCAGCGGCTCTTTTGATTTGCCACAAAGTTGTGGTATAAAAATTGCACAATAAGAATTGTTGCTTTTCAATTTTTCAATTTTAGCACTACACGAAGCCCAAACACGCATTTCTTCAGTGGGATGATGACTGTTACATTTTTATGTATGAAAGTTAGGTTATACAAATAGTATGAGTATGTTTTAAGCTTTTTTATTTTAGCCTGGCACTATTTATAGCCCTAATTCGCACCATGTACTTTCCGTGGCCCAATCGGTAACTATCAATCAGTTTCCATCCGAAATATCAACCAAAAAGTGCAAACTTATCAACATTTCAACCCCAAGTGTATACAAATGCGGCATTGATATAGCCCCCGGCTGGGAACGCTCAGAAATCGCCCAAATGGAATATTTAAACCCGTCTACACCGTTCAATCGTTTCCCGGGTCTGTGTCAGCGATTCGGTACAAGTGATCCTTAAAAAGGGGGTCCTTTTTTCCTTATACCTAAGTACGTTTTGGATTGGAATAATTATGGAAGAGTGTACCATTATTCTGGTAGATATTATTATAAATTGTTTTCGGTTTGTCATCATGACTCATTCCTCGAACAGCAATAAGTATTAAGCATGACTTCCACTTATCTTTTAGTTTTTAAGTGTAGTTTACTTTAGACTACATTTAAACCCCAGCTATCAGATATAGCAAAGAAAACGTGGTTTATTCTCACATTTCTAATTACGTATTGATAACCTACCACGTTATATAATTACAGCTAAAACTTTGTATTCAAAATTGTTAAATTTTCGTGACGAGGTTGTTGTCGGTTCGATTCTTACCTCAGGCAGTCGAAAAACACAAAAAGTATTAGCGTATCTCATTGCAGTGAAAAGGCCATCATCCATCATTGAATTCAAGTTACAACAGTGGGTACAGGCATAATTACCACGCTTGCCAAATGCAGGTTCGAAACTTTTTGTGGTCTGCCCTCGGGAACGAACCTGGTATTTAAGCCACTAGACCAAAGGGGGGGGTGGAAATATTTATTCAAGGAATTTTTAGATGGTAATACAAATTAGCTATCAACCATGGTTATGTTATGGTAAAAGTAGCTTGGACGCTGTAATTCTGTATAAACTTATGGTGACAATACTCTCTAACACCAAAAAAAAAATTATATGGTCTTTACTAATGATAGAGGTTTAATAGAAAAAATCTTTACGATGAAAATTTAATCTTGTACCGCAAATAATACAAGATAAGTATCAAAATCGAACTTCTATTCAAAGTAACAAATAAAAATTTAATAGGTAAAAGAGAAAATGTTAATTTTGTAATTACAGCAAAGCAAAATACAATCGCATTACCATAATATAAATACAACTCAGGAGTAATTAAATTACAAAGGTCTAATTAGTTTTAAATCCTTCCTTTGCGTTCGCAAAGTTGCTAAGGTTCTTTGGATTTTCACGAAGTTTGTAACGAGTAAAGTATTAAAAGATTTTTATACCGTTACACTCACTAGATTAACTTTGTGTTACATAACAAACGAACTTATTACTCTGACATGATCTAAAGTGTTCTGCGACTTATGATGCGGAACGTACTAAGTAAAGGTAGATGGATTGTTTAAAGGTATCTCGCATCATAATAAATTTCTTAAGTATCTTATTGTTCTTTTCTTATGAATATCCTTTAAAGATCATGTAGCCTAAAAGTGTTCCAAGCCGTATATTACAGACCCCTGACGTGACTTGCTTTTTAAGACCTTTAAGTTGTAACACAAGCCGATGCTTTACTCTGCAACATGAAACTCGTATTCACGGATATATATGTCTCTTTCCGATACTCTAAGACATCTGTATGAGTGATGGGGACAGATAGATTGGAATATACGGACATTGTGTTGCGGAGTAAGGCCTCTGATACCAACGGCTTAACTGGCCTTATATAATCGTGCTTGGGTGTTACAATAGAGGCTTTAACACTACTCCATCTATCTTTCATGCCAATACCTTAAAAGAAGCAAATCTGATAGATTCATATGTAACGTCATAGCTTTTTGTGATACGGCCTCTTACGTCTTACCCTTGCCATGTTGTAACCAGGACCCGACCAGGAACCGATCACGGGGCCACTGAATATTAGCTGGACACTGGATAATAAGACACAATACATCGTTTCTTAATCGAAGCATTAGATTTTTTTTACAAGATGCTGTCTAATCAAATCTAATCCTAAGCGAAGCCCCGAGCAAACCATTAATCTCACTCAGCCGACATCAGTCCACTGATCGGCAAAAGTCACTCCGAAAGGAAGATATTGCTGTAACCACCACACTTGGCCAGCAATGCAGAATGCAGCGCTACTGCTTGGTGTCTTGGCAGTAAATCTTAAATAGTTTTTTCGGGCGCCTCCCGCCCTTAAGGAGTTAGGGGTCGATGCCATTTTTATTTGGCTGGCACAACAAGGCACGAAATTATAATAAGAGCCTGCCAACATAAACGATCCTACCAACAGACTTTGACTTAAGCTTCAAATAATTCTTAATTAAGTTAAGAAGCCCCTCAGACTTGCGTGCCGAATATTGAAATAATTTAATGGAAATCGGGAACTTGAGAGCGTAAAATTTTAATAAACCTCGATACGAAAACATTGCCGGCAGATGTAAGGGCCCTCCCCCATACACCCGTCGTTTTCATTGGGGCCACTAAGACAGATAGATACGAGTATATTCAGTAGATTAATTATTGATATTCATAAAGTCAAGATCAAGAAATACGTAAATTCGCGTCCAAATTATTTCAATGTCTTAAGACGAAAAGTCTTTGACCAGTACATGTTGCCACTGATGTATTAGGGTAGGGTATTTCTTCGAAATTTCATTCTCCGACTGATTCATATGGCCAAATTTCAAATTCACTTTTAGCTCTGTTACATGAGTTTTTACGGGAAAGGGTATACTAAATAACATATATTTGAATGAGGGACTCATTTTTATAAAATTCATTTCAAATAACGACGGTCTAAAATTCTGGGCCCAGATGAATCAGAATCATAAGTTAAATTTAAAGATTATATGTAAAAATCGACTCTGTATTAAGAAAAAAGAACAATAATCACCAGTTATCAGTGATAATATTAACGAAAAAATAATCTGGTGAGTTTACGTATAATAATTATTATTCAGAAAATATTTTTGTGAGTTTGCTTTTTGTATGATAGAGAGTTTGACTACCAGAATGAAAAAAGTGTCACAATTTATTTTGAAGAATATGAAAATAGTTGAATGTGCGCGGGAAAACAGAATTTGTCACCAAAGGAAAGGTAATAAAAAGAATCAGTTTCATACTGACAGAATCTACAACTGTTGTAAGATCATAAATTAACTAGATTCGGAACAAAGTAACAAAAAACTTATAAATAAAGAAACTGCTACTAATGCAGGTAAATATAAACAATAAGCACATACAGGTGCCACTATGGAAATATTATTGCTCAATTTTACAATTATATACTGAAGAATGGATCATGAAAAACATTTAATTTATGATGCATAAGGGGGTTTGGCCCATATGAATCAGGCACAGATTAATCAGAATTATGTCTAAAGTCATGCATAGCTCATCTCCCATACGGACTTTAGTATTTTACATTTTTTACATGAATCTATAACCTAAAACTCAGATTTAAATTTTAAAACAATAAAATAAATTTTATAAAAACGGAATTGTAATCAACATGCCACCTGAACCAAACACAGATGAATCAGATATTTAGCTTCGTAGCTCTGGAGTTTTAGCCACCAGCCGCACGTCCGCCTCCTAGCTCGTTTTTATTGGGTGACTGGCTACCCACCGTGCGGGGAGCCAGTCGCTTGATGCTATTACGCGTCCAAATATGGTCAAGCCCAGCTTAAGCCCCATGAATCAGTATTATACGCCGGACACTTCATATATTTTTTTTTTATAAACACACTAACGTAGATATAATTAATACACATAGCTTTTGGCACAGGTCAATTCATTAGCTATCGGTACAAATTAATTTATAAAGATATCTCAAAGGGATAAGGTGTCATCGACCTTACGTTCCGAGAAATGGGAAACGGACGCTCTATATGAATCAGGAGAATTCAAATTCAAATTCAAATTATTTATTCATGGAGATAAGGTTAAAACAATACAGATGTTACAGCTAGATGTGGCACAAGCTTATCTCACCAGCGCAGCTGGCATATGAATATTAAAATGTCCGTACAAATAGAACTAATCAATTAAGTTAATCTCAAACAGACTTCATTTTTTTTTTCTATATCTAGTGTACAAATAATCCAAAAATCTCATTGTACCTAATTAGGGGTAATGATAAACTATATCAAAAACAAATTTTACAAGCCGTGCCATTAGTTGTTTGCAGAAATATACCCACAGACATCGAAATTTTAGTCTCTGAAGAACCCATTATGGAACTAAAACGTGGTCGCTTAAAATATGGGTCTCAAAGGAAGGCTCAAGGTCGCACAGCTGGTAATGGTGAGAGTATTAGTTGGTATTTACCTTCGTGACAGAATTAGCAATGAGGAAATCCGTAGGATAACTAAGATAAACGACATCGCTTGAAGAATTGAAGAATTGCGGAGCTGAAGTTTGTGTGTGCGGGACTCATAGTAAGAAACTGATTGATCTGTGGGTAGGCCCCTCACCAGGTGGACTGATGATCTGGCGAAGGTCTCGGGAAGTTGCTTGATGCGGAATTTGTTAAAGAGATCTTTAGGGAGGCTTCTGTCTAGCTGAGGGTGTGGTTCGTCTGATATTATAATAATGATGATTCTGAAAGACATTATATCTAGCTTATGAAAAAACAATCTGCGCTGAAAAAAAAATCTATGTCCAATTACGAAAAAAGTGTTGCCATCAATTTAAAACCATATTGCTTTTTCAATCGTAAAAAAATACTTAGACCATATAACAGAAGTATTCGTGATCATTTGTAGTTTCAAACAAAACTTTACCACGCCACATGCATTTCTAATATTTACGATCGTCTATTTATTGCATTATACTGCCGTTTTGTGGCGAATTCTCACCTCAATTTTCATCTTTTATACGAATCCGATAACTCTTGGCAACAATCCAAAAGTTTTATATTCAGGTGCAGAAAATATGTATTGATTTACCTATAAAGTCAATGCGGTAACATCTAAATGTGGATGCATATTTTTACACTTAAAAGTGCTAACCCAGATTTATACATAGATTACACAGTCCATTTCCAAAAAGGCATTGTAAACCTTTTCTATGGGTGACTTAGGAGGCGACTAAAGAATTACTGCCAGAAGAAGAGGGGCAGCAACATCTTCGCTATACCACTGGCCAAATTTTCTTGCCAGGCGTAGTGTTACCCCCGTATTTATAAACAAGTAAAAGTAATTACTTGACTACAAGTAATTACTTGAGAGACAATTTGTATGCCTTAATCAAGAAATTACTAGAAGTTATAACTACCAAAAGTTAGCATTTTCAGCCAAATAATATGACTATTAATGGTGATCAATTTCTTTCACTTAAGCACTAGGTATGAACAATTTAAGTTATGACTTTCTTAAGCAATAAGTAATTACTTCTTTATAAATACGGGGGTTAGAGTGGCTTGTATCCACTAATATAGGCAGTTGATGATGATGATAAGGACTTGCAATCCTTAAATCCTTGGTGCTAGCATAGAGATGTCATGATTAGTATTTCGTAAGTCTCATACATCAGTAAGAATAAAATTTTACTGAGGACAGAATAATAAATAATTTGCACGGTAACACAATCACTATTTTAGTGGCCCTTTTTTTAATAACTAAAAGTTTTTACAAAGCCAAAGAACACATTATCAGAAATCCATACTCATGATTACCATTAGTGCTCTCTCGATACGATCAACTGAGTAGGTACTAAGTTTTAATCAATTAATCCAGTATAATGTTCTCTTTTAGACTGACTCATTTGATCTCAATTATGATGTTATAAATAGAAAACTGGTCATGATTTTTTTTTAATAAAGATAGTCTGGTAAAATAATAGTAAATAATAAAATAATCCTTCAAATATAAGTTATTACCTTCTTGTCATTTTCTTCATAGTTTTAATTTAAGTTTAATCTAACCAGACATTAGTTTTCTTACCTTTCAGCACATAGCTTAATGTTTTATTTGCAACAGCTTAACCACCTGATTCATAATGACGCAAACAGTCTAATAAACCTATTTTAGCTATTACACTGTTTTGTCAGTTTCTTTTAAATGATGACAGCGCTAAGAAAGAACGAGACAGAACAGTGTAATAGCTAAAATAGGTTTATTAGACTATTTGCGTTATTATGAATAAGGGGGTAAGACTATAGAATATTATTTAACGTTTGTGTGTGTTAACAAAAACAAAACACAGCTGGATTCTAATCTGTTATTCAAAATGTTCTGTCAGATTTTACAGCATTTTGGCCTACAACCTAAAAAAATTCTGATACATAGTAGGTACGCGATTACTTTCTAATATTGATGAACCAATTGGAATGGTGTCCGGCTACTGTGCAAGCGTCTCGGGCTAGAATACCGGTCGGGTTAATTCTGGAAACAATATTACGATGCTCGACAAACGAGTTATATTCGTGCTTTGGAAGGCTCGACCCGTTGTTCCCGAATTCTGTATCAAGATGGAAGTCGTGAAAATAAGTCACATCAGAGGCTAGTAATAATACACTAAGAAAACTAGACACCAGACTATTTTAAAAAGACTTGATTAGACGGAAAATAATACTATCAAAGTAAATAAACACATAACGCCATCACATTTATTTTTAAATAATTCCAAAAAATGTGTTGCCTTAGAATCTGTAATAACTATTTTGGTTTTGTTGCTAAGAGTGAGCAAAGCAACAGTTTAAATCGTGTATAGGTATCAATATATAAAATGATTTAAATTTTGATCAATATCAAAGATATTTGAATTTAACACTAGACCAACTGCAACGAACTGTATTGTGCCCTATCTATGAATATTCTAAAGTACTTAAGCTAACAAGTCTTGGGCGGTGGGTGGTCGATCGAACGGAAAATATAGTCCGAAGACTGGGAGCGGTCAATGTAACAGCGGGCCGGCCCATCACTTGTGTAGCAGGATTAACCTTTCTACTGTTTAAGTGCAATCAGCAAACTATCTGATAAATATAAGGTTATCTAATGTAAAGCCCTATATGCATATTGTTTAATAGATATACAATATTTTTCATCAGGATGTAGTAATAAAAACAAAAAGACTGACTGTACGTGTTTTCAAACGACAGTAAAAAGAAGGCATTCTTGATCTGATACGCACTTTGTCTCAGGGAGTTGGGACATTTTCGTATGTTTTTTATTTTTATACCTAATACATTTAATTTTTTGTACGTGTGTTTTTACTTTCCTCCTCCTCCATAACAATCAGACCGATATAGAGGAAATTTGGTATTAAAAACGTCTGCCGGGTCCGCTAGTCTATACTAACATCACAAAGATTTAAAGTTTGTGACATTGTATCTACTGACTTGATTTTAAAAATTCTTTACCCATAGAAAACTACTAATTATTGAGTGGAAAAGCTTATCATAAAGGCAAATTTTCATTATTTAGAAAAGGTACAGTTCCGGAGGGATAATTTCATAGCTATTTAAAATTCCACGCGTACGAAGTCGCGGGCAACCGCTAGTTCATCATAAATGTGTAAATTGTAGAAGTACTGAGTTAAAGTTTAAGAGTGATAAAAGGACTTATCAATAATTGCAAAAAGTCAATACCAGAAATAGTTCTGAATCGTTTTTGCCTATCGGTAGGAAATGAGAATTATTAGAACATCATTAATTAGACAAAACAGCGTGGGGGAACATTGTGTTTGACAGCTTTGAATAACGTTCGGATACATTTTAGCCTTAGGTTATATACATTTCGATATTTATTCGCGGCTACATCCTTTTGGTTTAAGGGAATGCTATCAAAAATGTATGTCAGAGTCAACATTACCTATTAAAAACAATTTTTATCAGTAATTTCTCTATATGACATTGCGTTATCTATACGCGCTTATTAATGATGTTTATGGCAAAAATATTTCGTCACAATGAGGAATGTTGCTAATGTCGAAATCAAACACAAAATGTATAGCAACATAAATATCATCAACTGACTAATTAATGTTTAAATAAACTTATTGCATTAGCAATACCTACCACAATCGTTGGTTAAATGTAATATATTACAGAGAATAATGATGTATTATGACAACATCATTTTGGATGAAAAACTAAAGACCTAACTTTGATCTTGTAAAACTATGTTAATTGTGATCGTATGATAAATCAGAAGCACTACTACGCAACACAAAATATCTTTCAGATACTAACTTCAAATACTAGTCTTTGCTATGAGAGAGAGAGAGACAGATGGATTCGAACATACGGACAGTGTTATTGCGGAGTAATGCCTCTGATTAGACTTCATTAGGTTTATATTAGAAATGCGAAAGTAATGAACGCCATGGTCTTTACATGCAATTTGAACATTGACTGATATAATGATAACTGTAATTATTAAAATTTCCCATCGCCAATACTAATTTGAAGCCTAGTTCAAGCTTGTTTGTAGTCAGCAAATTATTACCCTAACAAGTTTTGTCAACATCGCTTGACGCAATTTTGGCGTCAATCTAACTTTTGATCTGGCGGATATAAGTTTTGTAGGTATTTTAGTTTCTACGTAAATACGAGTAATATTCGCTTAGGTATTTGTTTACAGGGTGACATGATAGTATACAAAGTGATCAATTATGGTAATATCACTTTAGGCATTCAAAATGTGTCGTGTAGACGTGTCAGAACATTGAAATAATGCTTTTCTTAATACACCACTTCTCTTTTTGTATAAGGGCGACTACCTATGTAGGAGTATTATGACAAAGTCCTACTTATGGAGAGGCTAATGACCAGCAGTGGACTGATATAGGCTGGATATGATGATATAAAGTCGTTCAACTTGTACTTAGTTCATCTTTGGATGTACCTATTAATGTATCATACCTAATGTATTTATTAAGCGTATGTAATCCAAGATTTTGATTAAATATTATTTTACTATTACGATGCAATTAGACTAGGGGCACTGATCTTCTTCAATTCGCTGGGTAGAATTGAAGTAGTTAAAATATCGCCAATTCTACCCAGCCTATTCTAAGCACTATAGTGAAAATGTGTAGTTTATAAGTTCTGTATTTTTTTAACTAGTAAATTTAATACTGAAAGGGTTTAAGCATTTTATGACTTTTAATTTTACTTTGTTGAACTGCCCTCAAATATTTATGTTTAGCTCATTGGTCAACTTTTAGGAAATGATAAGTCCGCCTTATGTTATTTTGATAACTTTAGCGATTAAGAATTAATAAATGATAAAATATATAGATATTACCGATGCTAGCAAAAACTAAAAATTAAGGAAGGAGAAACTATATATGGAGAATTTCGAATCATTCTTGCAAAAATATTTTCTTGTCTAGTAAAAAAATAAATCTGCCTTGTTCCATTTTAACATACCCTAAATTTAGAATGTCACTTTGTCCCCGATTTTCACTTACAAGGATGACGGGCAGTTTCCATAGAATCTTTTTTTTTTAACAAACCTCCGTCACTATTCAATGGAGAATATAACCAAGGCATGTAAACTGCTCGTTCTGGGACAACAATACGCATCATCCGAAAGGACCGCCACTTACCGGGGGGCATTGTTCGTAAAGATTAATTTGTGCCCCACCCTACAGGGGGCTCCGTTTCACAAGGGCATAGATTGTAAGGAAAAGCCAGAACATTTTAGACGTGATGGTTATTATTATTTATTTTTTATTTATTTATTTATTAGACAAACAGCGTTTTACAGTTAAATATACAGTTGTCCCACAAAACAGTTGTTTTGATTTATTTATTTATCTTTAGCATTTGAATCTTTTATTTATTAAACTTGAGCTAACGGTTGGTCTAGTGGTTTAATATCTCGTGGTCCTGGGTTAGATTCCCGCTTCGGCCAACTAGATATTCGCATTTTTAAACATTGCTCAGGTTTTTGATCACCAATTCGCATTTGTCAAGCGTTGTGATCATGCCTGTACCCATCATTCCTTCGGTAGCTTGAATTCAATGATGGAAGCTTTCGCCTTCCCTATATCACACAAGGAATTTTGAAATACGTCCAATAAGTGAAGAATTTGAATCGGTGGATGATGATTTTCGGTGGTGGGTCAAGATTTTTAATAATCTGAAAGCTATATCCCTCCTATTTTGGTCTTTTTTGTAATTGAAATGAGACCAACTTTGACTATCTATCGAACAATATAAAAGCTAGCGTTTCTCTCTAGGCTGTGCCAGAGGGAAGGAGGGAGAACAAAAAAAGAAACGACGCGGACGCGATCCCCGTCATCTTTGTAATGTAGAAGGGAATGCTAGGTTATTAAGAACCGGTAAGACGTAAAAAGAACATATTATTGCATATCCACGTAGATGTAGCTTGGTGAGGCAATCGCTAATTTGATCGTATTTCATTTTGAATACTTAGACAATTTGATTCCTAAGTATATATAAATACGTACCTAAATTAGGTGAAAATATGTAAGACCACAAATAAGTACTTACTACTATATACATAAAATAAACTTACAAAAATCATGAGATAAATACTTATCAAAGTCTATTCTAACTCTAACACCCGGATTTTTAAACCAGTAAAAGTAATTACTTGATTAAAAATAATTACTTATGTTACAATAACCCCCGTATTTATAAACAAGTAAAAGTAATTACTTGACTACAAGTAATTACTTGAGAGACAATTTGTATGCCTTAATCAAGAAATTACTAGAAGTTATAACTACCAAAAGTTAGCATTTTCACCCAAATAATATGACTATTAATGGTGACCAATTTCTTTCACTTAAGCACTAGGTATGAACACTTTAAGTTATGACTTTCTTAAGAAATAAGTAATAACTTCTTTATAAATACGGGGGTAAGTATTCCATGATCAAGTAATTACTAGAAGTTAGAACTATCTAAAGTTAGCATTCTCAATCAAATAATATATGACTATGATTATTAATGGTGACCAATTTCCTTCACTGAAGCACTAAGTGGTAACACCTTAAGTTTTGAATTTCTTAAGCAATAAGTAATTACTTCTTTATAAATACGGTTGTTAGAGAAGTAGTGGTGCTATTCTTTTGAAGTGCAGGCACCACACGACGTATCTCTTATTTCTCTTATTCTTATCTTTGTAGTATGTATAGTAGCAGTTTCAAACAAACTATACTGTATTCAACACTTAACACCTACGGAGCTTAAAGCAACGAACTATATATATTATTTAAAGGTAAATATTAATTAACCTTCCCGACATTTCGATCCAGTTGCACGAATCATGCGACCTTTTACTATTTACCTTTAAATAGTATAGCTCGTTGCATTAAACCCCGTAAGTGTAAAGTGTTAAGTGAAAAAAAAATGCAGCAAGAAAGTTTCAAATCCTAAACTATACATTCATGTAAGATCTTCAATGTAATACAATATGCAAAATTGTTAATCCATTCATCGGGGATTCCACCAATGACACAATAAACACACTCTGTTTAGACACGATTCCTCCATTTGCAACTTGGCATCTAATTTTAAATTGTAATTTAGTTCTGAGAAAGTAAGTGTTTGTAAGATTTCGTTGAGAATTTAAGTTTGTTTATGTTAAACTAAGAATCAGAGCAATCATGCTTAGCAAGAGCTTTGAAGCGTTGAAGCACAATTCTTCTAACGTTATTTGATGAACGTTTGCATTTCGACACTCAAGTGCCGTTTCGGTTTTTTCTTATTTTTATAGTTTTTAAACAATTTGTAAATCGGTTTGACATAGAAAATTAATACTTTTTAAATAGCACTGCTTTCATTATAAAATTTTGATTGTTCAATTCATCGTTTTTAGATTTAAATACTTTTTTAAATATAGTGTTGGTTTCTCGATAGTAAATTTGTACCGAACGCCCCTATGTGTGACTCTATTGTGACGTCGGTACATATATGTTGCTGGATTGCGCTGGACTAGGGAGATGCCAGTAGGTAGATAATGAAAACGCGGATTTTCTTGCTAATAAGGCGATAGTAGCTTGATGGTGTATAGTGGACTGTATGTTGATTTCTTGAGGCTGCACCAGTTGAGTCTTCATGTAGACTGTTCAGTCTGAATGTGTTCCGACGAATGTTATTTTTTGCAAATCCCGCTCGCAGTTATGTGGAGTTTCGCTGCATTCTATTAGTGACTATATCTGCTTAGCGTCAAGTGCACGCGTCAGCAATATTTTGTGCGAGCGAAACTCCCTATTGTGCGAGCGAGATGGCAAATGAGACCCTCCTTACGCGGCAATACCGTAAGGAGAGCCTCTTATGTGTGTAAGGTGTGTAGTGTACCTATTCGCCTTTTATTTATTTAGTAAAACTTTACAATTCGTAATAACAACATACGATAAACTTAAATAAGACACATAAACAAATAGAACACTTATACAATTTCTAACACTATCTTACACTAACTATTCAATACAAAGGTAATTTACAAATTTTAAACACTTTTAAATCAATCTATAACACACAACATAATAATAAAGTAAATAGACTATACAAGTAAATAGGCCGTCTGTAACACTATTAACGCAAGTAAATAGGCCGTCCGTAACATTCTCCCGCCGTGCGTCGAGTGTGGGCTTGCTCAGTCCGACGCAACTTGAAGTTCACTGGGATGGACGGCTGTTACTGCTTCTTCTGCCGGCACGATGATCACCAGCTTCTTCGTTGGTCTTCGTAGGATGCCGTTCTTGGTCTGCACGTCTGCTGCTCGTACCACGCCGTCAGGACCCGGATAGGTAGCGCTCACTCGTGCCAGGGGCCACGTGTTTCGAGGCAAGGTGTTATCGGCGATGATCACCACGTCGCCTTGCTGCAGCGAGGGTCCTCTTCCGTGGGGCTCCCGCCGGTACTGGAGCTCGGGTAGGTATTCTCTGAGCCACCTGGCCCAGAATAAATCGGCCAGTCGGTGCGCCGTCCTCCAGGTGTGCTTCCCATGGAGGTCTTGAGGGTAAGATGGCCCGGTGGGTGGATCGTATGCTGGCCCCAGCATGAGGAAGTGGTTCGGAGTCAGCGCTTCCGGTTCTTCAGGGTCGACGCTCACGTGGGTTAGGGGACGACTGTTCACGGTCATCTCTACTTCGGCGAGGACGGTGGCGAGGACTTCTGTTGACGTGGGCTTGTCCAGGACAGCAGTAAGGGCGGTCTTGACAGTTCGTACGAGCCGTTCCCAGGCACCTCCCATGAACGGGGCGCTCGGGGGAGTGAACCGCCAAGAGATTCTTCTTTTCGCCGCTTCTTCTTCGGTGGCGGCGTCGGCTGCTAGACGGATTTCTTTCTCCGCGCCATGAAGGTTCGTTCCGTTGTCGGACCAGATGGTGTGTGGGCATCCTCGACGGGCGATAAATCGCCGTAATGCCATGACAGCGGAATCAGTCGTGAGAGAGGCTGCTACTTCGAGGTGGACGGCTCTGGTTGTGAGGCACGTGAAGAGCGCTACGTAGGTCTTCTTGGTTGCTCTTCCTTGCGTCGTAAGCAGTGGGCCGAAGTAGTCCACCCCGGTGTGAGTGAATGGACGTTGATGATGAGCAAGCCGATCAAGTGGGAGGTCACCGGTTCGTGGTTCTGGTGGCGCTAATCGTCTTTTTCTGCACGGGACGCAGTTGTGGATCACCCCTCTGGCTGTGGTGCGTAGACCGATGATGTGGTATCTGGTGCGACATTGGTTGATAGTCGCCTCTACGCCCTGGTGATGCCCGGTCCGGTGGATGTGTGCGATGTATAGGCGCGCCACGTGGTGTTTCCCGTCAAGGATGGGTGGCCGCTTCGTTTCTTCGGGAACGTCTTTCACCTTTCCTATTCTTGTTCTCACGACGACTATACCGTTGATTATTTCTGATGATATTCTGTGTAGTTTACTGGTTCTTCGAACGCGACGATCTCGTGACAAGTCTTCTATTTCTTCGGCAAAGCTGTCGGCTTGACTCGCTTTGACTATCATTTTCTCGGCTTCGATGAGGAGCTCCGTCGGTATTCTTCTATATTTGTCTTCTTGTCTGACAATTTTCCTTTCACTTTCATTTTTCTTGACTCGTCGGTTGCTCCAGGTGGGGTCATCTTGTCGGTTCGCCTTCGTTCTGGCGTACGCTATCTTTGTGGCTCGCGTTCTGCAGACAGCCACGAATTGCAGTACCCTGGCGGTGGTCCTGATGAGCCTTTCCCACTTGGAGAACCGGAAAGGATCTGGGACAACTTCATATACTGACGGTTTCTTCTCTTGTATTTTCATAACTTTCTCTTCGCCGGTGACTTGTTGAGCTGTCGTCTTCTCTGTAGGCCAGGTCGACGGGTCTTGTAGTAGGAAGCTCGGGCCCTTGAACCAGCGGTGATGCTGGTTGAAGTCTTGAGGGACTCCGCGCGTCCCGTCGTCGGCAACGTTCAGCTTGGTAGGGACCCATCGCCATTCTTCTATTTTCGTATTTTCTTCTATTTCAGCTATGCGGTGTGCGACGAAAGGCTTGTATGACCGCGCGCCTGTTCTTAACCATGTCAAGACGGTTTTGCTGTCTGTCCAGAAGGTGCGCGCTGTTGGCTCCAGGTCATGCTCTTGCGTTACGCAGTCGGCCAATCGAGTGCCCATAAGGGCTGCTTGTAGTTCTAGGCGCGGGATCGATGTCGTCTTCAGTGGCGCAACCTTGGCTTTGGCTAGCGCTAAGGTTACGTGCGCCTGCCCGTGGTCGTCCTCCACGCGCCAGTATACTGCTGCTGCATATGCTGCTTCGCTGGCGTCGACGAAGATGTGGAGTTGCAGGTTGCGCCCGCTGCTATAGTTGTGATAGCATCGTGGTATTGCGATTTCCCGTAGAGCTTCAAGATGACGAGTCCATTTGGCCCACTGCTCGGCCAGGTCTTCGTCCAGGGGTTCGTCCCACTTCGTGCTTCTTCTCCATATTTCTTGCAGGATTTGTTTTGCGCCGATTGTCACTGGTGAGACTAGGCCCAATGGATCGAAGAGAGACATGACTATTTGCAGGGCTTGTCTTTTCGTCGGTCGTTGTTTTTGCAGCACATCTTCTGGCAGTCTTGACAGATCCAGGTTGTATCGCAGCGAGTCACCTGCTGTATCCCACACCATTCCGAGGACTTTTTCTGTTTTCGGGCCAATGCAGAGTTCTGTTGTCTCCGCTTCTTCTTCTAAAGCGTTAAGAACTTTTCCCGAGTTTGAAGTCCATTTTCGTAGTACGAAGTGCGCCTGTTCGTGTATGTCGCGCACCTGGCACGCTGTTCTGATGGCGGTGTCTTCATCTTCGAAACTCTGGATGTAGTCATCCATGTAGTGGTTGCGTTGAATTGCTTTCACTGCCGCTGGGCACTTGTCTATAAATTCTTCTGCGTTCTTGTCTTTCACGTAGATCGCCGTCGCCGGAGATGACGTTGCGCCGAATATTAGTGACGTCATTCTGTATTCTTGCACTTCTGCTGTTATGTCGCCGTCGCACCACAGGTAGCGTATCGCGTCACGGTCTTCGGGTGCTATCTTGACTTGAAGAAACATTTCAGCGATGTCGGCCGACACTGCGACTTTGTGCTGCCGCATTCGCATGAGCACGCCTGGCAGAGACTGAAGAAGGTCCGGGCCGGTGAGAAGAGCGTCATTGAGGGATACGCCTTTTGTTGTAGCTGCGGCGTCGTGCACCATGCGTACCTTGCCTGGCTTCATGGGGTTGAGCACAGGGAAGCAGGGCAGGTACCACGTCCGATCTGGCGTCGTCTCGGTGGGTGCAGGCTCGGCGTATCCTTTCTTGACTAAGTCCTTCATCTGTTCTAGCACCTTGACTTTGAGCTCCGGGTTCTTTTCTATTTTTCTCTCTGTGGCTTCTAATCTCTTCATTGCGTATTGTCTATTGTTCGGCAGCTTAATGTTGTCTTCCTTCCATAGTAGTCCCGTTTGAAAACGTCCATCTTCTAATCTCTTTGTCTTCTCTTTCAGGATCTTCAGAGCTTTTTCTTCAGGATCGTTTCGTGGGCGTCTAGGTGTTACGGCGAGCGATTCTAGTGAGAAGAAATTATTTAGTTGTTGATCGATGTGCCTACTTTCTTCTATATCTTGCACGAAGTTGACGCGATGTCCGAGGGTTCTTGTGCAGGTGCCGTGTAATACCCAGCCCAGTGGTGTCTTCGATGCGACTGGTTGGTGCCTGCTTCCTATTCTCTTGTCCTCGGCCATCAGTAGGTGCCAGTTGTCCTGGCCTATTAGTACTTGCGGTCGTGCTCCTTCGTAGCGTATGACATCTGGCAAGTCTTTAAGGTGGCTGCATCCCGCAAGATCTTCGGCGTGAATACTCTGCGGCGACAGTCGTAGGTTCTTCATAGTGCGTGCTTCTATTCTGTGACGTGCGCCTGAGCCGCCGATGAGTACGGTGAGCCTTCGCGAAGTGGAGGTGTCCACCTTCGCTTCGCCGATGGCTTCTATCACTAATGGCTCCCGTTTTCCTCGCAGCCCGGCTTGATGCGCTAAGTCTTCATCTATGAGTGTCACTGTTGATCCGTCGTCGAGCAGCGCGAAGGTGTTTATTCTTCTTCGGGGGCCATGGATCTTGATCGGTACTATTTTCAGAAACGCTTGTTTTCCCTTGCCGGTCCACGTAGAGCTGACGACTTCGCTTTCTTTCTTGACCGCGGGCTTGTCATGATGCAGCATCGGATGGTGTTTGTATTGACACCCGTTCTTCTCGCACTGGTTGCTCCGGCAGTGATGAGTTTTGTTGCGAAATCGTAGACAGCGAAAGCAGAGTCGTTTTTCTTTTGCTATGTCCCATCTTGCTGGGGTGTCTGCTTTCTTAAAGTCGTTACACGAAGTCGCACTATGTCCTTCTCTGTCACACACCGGGCACCGCTGTGTGTCTTTCTCTTGCTGCCGGCTGGTTTCCACGGTGTAAGTCTTCCGTCCCTTCCTGTCGCTCTCTGGTTGCGCGTACGGACTGCATATTTCGGCTTCTTTATTCAGGAAACGCGCTATCTTCACTATTTCGGCGGCTTGATCGTTTTGCGTAGCGTTGTAGTCGTACCATCGATACTTCAATGTCGACGGTAATTTTTCGATGGTTGCCTTCGCTAGTTCGGGATTGCAGAGGTATTGTTGCTTGTTGATAGCTCTCAGGGTGGCCACGACGTTGTTGATTTTGCTGGCAAATATACACACGTCCCTAGGGGCGTCTGTCAGGCGCGGCAGGCTTCTTATCTTGTCGACTTCTGCAATGGCGATGGCGTCTGTACGCCCGAAGCGGCTTTCTAATATCTTCATGATGTCCCTTGGTTTCGATGCGTAGATAAGTAGGGATTCTACTGCTTCTCGTGCCTTGTTGCGTAGGCTCTTCCGCAGGCGGGCTAAGTTTTCGAGTTCGGTGAACCCGCCCTGCGATTCTTCATACGCGGCTTTGAAGGCTAGCCACTCTTGATGGCACCCCGTGAAGACAGGTAGCTCGTGAAATATTCTTGAATGGCTGCTATGTCCCGTTCTGGCAGCTTGTGTTATGGCAGCGGCTAGTTCTGAAAGGTCTATCTTGTTGACCGCTGCCATCGCTATGTTCGACGTTTCTTCTCCCGCCGGTGCCGCTGCGGCTATTGTAGGTAGCGGCGCGTGCGGCGGCGGGCCTGGTTGATTGTAGGGTTCGCCGGCTATGGCCAGCGGTTGGACGCTACTGTTCAGCCAGGAGTCGACTCGTTCTTTGACTTCTTTATCACCGATGACTGTATCGTGCTCGTTCTCGTCTTCGGAGTCCGACTCGGCTTCTATGGCTGCTATCTTCGCGGCGGCTAACTCGACTTTGAGGCGGAGTAATTCTTCTCGGGCTTTCACAAGTCGGGCGGCGCGTCGCGACGCCGATGTGGACGCTTTGGACACGGGCGGCCTAACGGGCCGGCTCGTGAACGTTTGAGCGATAACTGGAGGTGGTTCGATGTTGCCTTGCGGTGCCCGACCCTGGGTCGTCGTTGCAGGCGTAGGTTGGCCTCTTTGTGGTGATTCTATTCTTGCTGTGGACGCTGTGGCGTCGGAACTGAAGCCGATCCCTGTGACCGCAGACGATTGTTCGGTGTCCGACTGTCCCTCAGTCGACGTAGTCTGCGTACTGGGTGTGGCCGGTGCAGCCGTTCTTGATTTTCCCGACGTTGATCTTGTTACTGGCATTTTGACGAATATCTTCTATTTTCCGTGATGGCCTGGCTTGGATAAGCCTGGCAATGTCCAACGATGAATCCGGCTCCGATGGACCAGACAATGTACCGAACGCCCCTATGTGTGACTCTATTGTGACGTCGGTACATATATGTTGCTGGATTGCGCTGGACTAGGGAGATGCCAGTAGGTAGATAATGAAAACGCGGATTTTCTTGCTAATAAGGCGATAGTAGCTTGATGGTGTATAGTGGACTGTATGTTGATTTCTTGAGGCTGCACCAGTTGAGTCTTCATGTAGACTGTTCAGTCTGAATGTGTTCCGACGAATGTTATTTTTTGTTTTTTTTTTTTTTTTTTTTTTTTTTTTTTGAAAGGACCTATGCTGTGGCAGAAGGCCGTTACAGCTTCACCGGGCGGGTTTTAGGCGAGTGCGGAAGGCACTCAGCCCAAAAGCGGCCTGCTAGCGGGTACCTCGAGCGCGAGGCGAGTCCTAGGCTTCGCGTAGCGAAGCCTAGGGCTCGCCCGCGCAAGGGCCCCATACTAGCGGCGCGATCGGACCGTGTCGGGTGCTGAAGGCACCCGGCCAAGAGGTCAACCCGACTAGTGGTTGCATCGCGTAGCTCGGCGCTGCAACACAGACTGGTCTGTGCATACAGACCGATCTACGCGAGCCCCGTTCTAGTGGGCCCGATCGAGGGGGGCAGACTAGGCCTCAAGGGCGCCTCTGTAGGCTCGGACCTCGGCTTGGGCCGTCGTCCGAAGGGCGGACTGGTGAGAAGCGGCCAGGTACATGTCTGTACCTGCCAAAATGATGCAAGGGTCCTCGCACTCGCCGGCGAGTGCGCTGATTCGATCTAGTGCTTGTCGGGTGTGTACTGTTGTGAGTGGTGAATTGTTTTACGAACGATGTGATTTCGTCGTCGGGATCTTCGAGAACGTTCCTCGGTCGGCGGAAACGGGCTTCGACATCTTTTTGGCACAAGTAGGTGGCGGCTTTGACTATGAGAGGATTCGTATGATTGACGGCTTTATCAAAGAAGTGTTGAGACGCTTCTTTCATAAAGCTGGCAATCGACGGAATGTTAAGGTCGCGATGCAAATTATCGTTACGCACATACCACGGGGCGTCCGAGGCAGAGCGTAAGAATTTGTTTTGGAGGATTTGGAGTCTTTCTAGTTCTGAGGGGCTGGCATGAGCGAACACTGGACTAGCGTAAGTCATCACGGGTCGAATACAGGCTTTGTAAATTGTCAACTTATTTCTAAGTGACATTTTACTCTTCCTGCCGATATAGTAGTAGAGCCTTGAAAAGTAAAA
This sequence comes from Anania crocealis, assembly GCA_949315895.1. NCBI lineage: Eukaryota > Metazoa > Arthropoda > Insecta > Lepidoptera > Crambidae > Anania > Anania crocealis. The sequence continues at coordinate 11,149,050 of OX438856.1, forward strand.
GGCTGCAGTCTGACGGACGCGTTTTATGTGAGGTTTAAAGCTCATTCTACGGTCTAAGGTGACACCTAGGTATTTGACTGTCTTCTCCCAAGGGATCGGACGGTCGTATAGGGTGATAGGTGTGAGACATCGTTTAGGATGTTTTGAAGCGAAGAAACCTCGAGTAAAGTACACTGCTGCACTTTTCTCGGGGTTTACCTCTATTCGCCACATCCTAAACCAGTCACCTAGGGATTGGGCTGCACGTTGTAGTGCCTTAATGATGTAACCGGCATGGTAGCCAGAGTGATAGCGGGCTGTGTCGTCCGCAAATAGAGCTAGCTCTACTTGCGGTGACCTGGGAATGTCGTTAATGAAAATTGAAAAGAGAAGAGGGGATAGCACGGAGCCCTGAGGGACTCCAGCCCTGATGGGGCGGGGAGATGAATAGGACCCCTCTACGCGGTAGCGAAAGGTACGATTTGACAGAAAGTCTCGAAGGATGAGCACGAGACTGTCAGGCACTTTGAGTTGGTACAGCTTGTAGATCAAGCCGTTGTGCCAGACTTTGTCAAATGCTTTCGCTACATCGAAGAAGAGTGCACCGGTTACCATCGGTTTGGATCTGTTGAGGCCGTCGAGAATGTGCTCCGTTAGGCGGTGCACCTGTTCGACACAAGAGTGGGAGGCTCTGAAGCCAAACTGTTCGTTGATTAAGAGATTGTTCGAGAAAATGTAATCTCTTAGGCGGGAGACGAGAACACGCTCGTATAATTTGCCCATAGTCTTGAGGAGACTGATGGGCCTGTAGTTGGCGGGCTTGGAGCGGTCCTTGCCGGGCTTAGGGATACCTATGACGTCTGCTTCTTTCCACGCGGTTGGAAAGATGCAGTTTGCCATGGCACTATTGAAGATAGCAACCAATAGGCAAATCAGTTGGGCAGGGAGGACTCGTAAGACTCTGTTGGAGATCCGGTCCGGACCGGGAGCCTTGTTTGGACGGAAACCTTTGATGATGGTTTGCACCTCATCTGCGGTGGTGGGTGCAAGGGGGCAGGTTGGAGGGAGGGCCGAGAGACGTTCGACTTCGCTGTCCACCATACTAAGGTGGGCAGCGTCTATAGGAAGCGTGCTAGGAGAGCACTGGGCCTCTAGGCTGTCGGCCAAACATTCGGCTTTCTCTTCGTCGTCGAATACGACGGAGTTGTCGGGTCTAGAGAGAGGAGGCATAGATGTGACTATATCTGACTTGAAGGATCTCGCCAACTTCCAATAGGCTTGGTGAGATGGTGAGATCGTTTCAAGTAGGCTATCCCACTGACTTTCCCGAAGAGCCTTAATACGTTCCTTTACAGATGTCCGTAAAGTGCGTAGAAGGGTTCGGTTATATTCGGTGGGATAGGAGTCATAAGCTCTGGTCGCAGCTCTCTTTGCCCTCAACAGCTCTCTCACGTCATCCGGCAAGTTCAATCTATGCCTTGGCATATCTGGAACTTGCCTAGACGAATCGCTAATAGCGGTCGTGATGTGGCTAGTGAGGGCATCGATCGCTTGGTTAGTCTCGTGAGGCGATCCTAACCTGTCTGGGATTGAGTTCAATACTGAATCGGGACTAGGTCCGAGATTGCTCTCGAGCCTGTGCCAGTCCAGTATTGTTTTCATGGATATCTGTTGGTCAGAGGGACCTAATTGGAGGACAACTGGGCGATGGTCAGAATCTAGGTCATGGTGGACTTCTATTGAACGAAGGCGCAGGCCTACATTCTTTAGAACCGCCATGTCCAAGATATCGGGTCTGTGGTTTACGTTAAAAGGATAGTGGGTCGGAGAAAGGGGGGCGATGATGTCAAAATTGAGGACTTCAGCGAGATCTGCTAACTCTCTACCATTGCTGGAGGTTGTTAAACAGTTCCACTGAGTATTTTTGCTATTGAAATCTCCGCCGAGAATGACGGAGGGTCCCATAGCAAAAAGAGCCTCATAGTCGCTCCTTAAGGGAGTCTTGTCGCCAGGTTGATAAATGGAAGCTATTATGACTGGTTGATGGCCGGTCATGGCTAGCCGACAGACAGAAGCTTCAACGTTTGTGAGCGTGGGAGGGTCGAGGGGAACGCAATGCAAGGAGCGTTTGTAATAAATTAGAGTGCCGCCACCTCTAGTGGGCCTATCGTTGCGAACTACGTTATAGTTGGCAATCATAGCACTACGAGGGAGGATGGAGGGTTTTAATAAGGTTTCTTGTACCAAAAAGATGTCGACTTGGTGCTTCATAAGGAAGAGTGATATCTCTACCTTTTGTTTTTGAAGACCAAAGGCATTAAAAAATGCGATGGTAAGGGACCGGGGTTTCGTTCTAGAGGGTGTATTATTCATGGTGAGGAAATGTTTCTAACTTTTTGGAGGAGGTCGGCGTGCTTATCTAAAAGACAAAGCATTGCGCATGGGTCTTTTTGATGCGCACGGATTTGGGCTGCTACATATCTAATTTCAGCCGGGTTGATTTGGCTGAGATTATATATGAGCATGGCATCCTGCTCGTACGGGACAGTTGGCGAAGCCTTAGGGGCATTAGAGCGCGGGTCACGGAGGGTGACCGGGGCATTTGTAGCCTGCAGTGCCTGAGGGGCCTTTGGGACTACTGGCGGTGCCTGAGGGGCAATAGTGGTGGCCTTAGGGGCCATAGTGGGGGCCTTAGGGGCCACAGATTGGGCCGTAGGGGCCATATTTGGGGCCTTAGGGGCCGTCGGGACTGCTGTAATTTGGCTTAAGGCCGGGACAGGGGCGTAGGCATTCCTTGCCCAGGATAGTGGTCGAGACCACGCGTTGTGTCCGTAAGGACGCAACTCTGGGAAGGCTGTGGGTTGAGCCTGAAACTGGCGAAACGAAGGGGCTGGGAAGTGCGCGGCCTTTGGTGCCTGCACCCGTGAGTTTACTCGCGGAGCACGGGGGCAACCGCGATAATTCGCGGTGTGTCCCTGCTCTCCGCAGAGTACACACGCGGGCGGGGTAGTCGCCGTGTCCTTACAACGAGGACAGTCGGCGGTACCATGGTCGCCCAGGCATTTCACGCAGCGCGGGCGTGCGTGACAATTACGGGCAGAGTGCCCGTACAACTGGCAGCGATGACACTGGCCAGGGGTGAGTTTTTTATGAGGGGTCTCGATACGGAGGCCGGAGATATGGCATATAGATTTTATATTAAAAATCTTTTTGCCTTCAGGGGTATTTTCTAGTACGATTTGTACTAAATCGTAAGGGGCTTTGCCACGCGCTTTAAATAAGCGGTGGACTTCCAGAGCTGGAAGCTGTTTCGACTGAAGGTCGGTGAGTATGAAGTCTGTGTCGACTTCTTTCGGAATTCCGCGTACAACCACGCGGAGCTTCTTCTCCTCGACGGGAGTGTACGTATGGAAGTAGATCTTCCTTACGTTGAGGTAATGTTGGAGCTGCCTGTAGGAGGCGATGTCCGGCGTTTGCACGCGGATTCCGTCGGAAGCCGACTTTGCGTGTGAAAACGCAATGTGGCGCTCATTGAGAGCAGCCGAAATATTTGTCCAGGCAGACTTGTCCTGGACTACGATGGGCGGGGGAAGGGGGGCCTTTTTTGTCTGTGAAGCAGACTGCGAGGTTGGGGCTGGGGCAGGGGCGGAGCTGGCGGCGGATGCCTTGGCCGGTCTGGGTTGCCCGTGGGAGATTTTGGCGGTTTTCGCCGGAGGTTCGGAACGCGCGGGTTTACGCGCTCGCTTTCCGTGGGTCACTGGAGTGAACCCTTCGGAATCTGACTCCTCGGTTTGAGACGTTTCCTCCGAAGAGGAGGAGCCGTCACTAACGGGGGACTCATTACTATCCTCTGATGAGGAGCTGGAGGATGTGGGAGGAGAGGAGGAGCCCGCAGGGCTTTCCTCTTCCTCCATGGGAACGGGCTCTGGGTCTGGGGAGGCGGGCGAGTCTTCGGAGGCTTCGCGAGCGCGACGAAAGGCATTAAAGCCTTTCAACGCGTCGCCTCCTAACGATCGGAGGTACTCTAATAAGAGTACCTCCATCGTGGAGGGAGGACTTTAGTGAGTAATTTTTATTTACCACCGATTCGGAACGCGCCTTCACCGAGAAGAATCGGCAAGAAACTCGGTGACGGTGAGTGATGGGTGTCTGTGTGGTCCAACCTGCCACAGGAAGGTTGGTTGAGTCGGGTGTGCCTAAAAAGGATGTGAGGTCCCTAACACTGGGTGGTCCCACGACGATGTGATGTCGCCGCGGGGTGAGTGGCCTACGCCTAGCAGTCCTTCGGGAGGGACCGAGCCACCGAAATGGCCCGGGATACGCTCCCTAAGGGATGGAATATAAGGATGGGTAGGGTGGGTCACGCCCGGCAGGGAAAGGACTGCAGTTTCTAGTGTCTCTAGGGCGAGGAGGAACGCCTCACCCTCTCAAACGTGCCTTCCAGGAGGCCTAGACTTACAGCCCGATATACCGGCGGCGGAGGGAAATTTCAGCGCCTTGAAAAAGGCACTGTCTGTCGCTCCCTATCGAACAGAACCGCTTTGAAAAAAGCGTTTAACTCAACAAAGGTCAGTTGACACCGTTAGGTTAACCTTTGGAGAGCCGCGGGCGAAACCACGTAGAAAGAAATAAGATAGAAATGCTGCGAACAGCGAGACGGATCGACAGCGGATCGACAGCGGAGCGAGCGTCCGACCTGTGCGAGCGCTGAGAGCGGAATGTTATTTTTTGCAAATCCCGCTCGCAGTTATGTGGAGTTTCGCTGCATTCTATTAGTGACTATATCTGCTTAGCGTCAAGTGCACGCGTCAGCAATATTTTGTGCGAGCGAAACTCCCTATTGTGCGAGCGAGATGGCAAATGAGACCCTCCTTACGCGGCAATACCGTAAGGAGAGCCTCTTATGTGTGTAAGGTGTGTAGTGTACCTATTCGCCTTTTATTTATTTAGTAAAACTTTACAATTCGTAATAACAACATACGATAAACTTAAATAAGACACATAAACAAATAGAACACTTATACAATTTCTAACACTATCTTACACTAACTATTCAATACAAAGGTAATTTACAAATTTTAAACACTTTTAAATCAATCTATAACACACAACATAATAATAAAGTAAATAGACTATACAAGTAAATAGGCCGTCTGTAACACTATTAACGCAAGTAAATAGGCCGTCCGTAACAAAATTATTCATAACAAAAGTTAAGTTCTTTCTTATAATGTCACAAGATACTTTTATTGGATACAAGTTCTAATTTCGATGTATTATATTATTCGCTACGAAGAACATTCATCTAACTTGTTTGTAACTACGTAACACACACACGCCTATTGTACCTAATATCTTTCCTAGCACAGTATTAGAATCTATTCGTACATTATATGTAACAGTAGATGTCAAACAATTAGGTTGTGATTCCATTAGTCTCAAAAGAGGAAACATTTTTTTATATTGAGTGTGAGGCACTATTTTGACTTGATCAGAGACGGTGACTTTGAAGATGCATCAAATTCTATCTATATTGTCTTCTTAAATACACATTTCAGAGTTTTAAAAAAAATAAACTATAGTCACTCAAAATACTAAACACATGTTCGTTCAGCAAGCGGCTCTTTAACTTTTAGACTGATTTATATTGATTAGCAGTTGATTTAAGGTTTTGGTATCTACAATCGCTATAGCAATTATATTATCTAGTAACGTTGTTCTATTTTTAATGATTGCTTAACTGTTCCCACTGATTAATCGTCATCATTATATGGCCTGAACATAGGCCTCTCCTAATAATCTCCACGCTCATCAGTCTCGCGTGGACTCTAACGCTAAGTCGTATATTCCTGTTTTTGTTTTTGACGTATCGTAACGTAACGCACAGCACTCCAAGCTTGATAACTTCGTTTGTTATAATATAATATAAAGTACAGACAACTGCACGTCAGCCTACTTCAAAACGTCAAATTTTCTCAATTAATATTGATCTCTACTCGTCAGACTTAAAGTTCAAAATCAATTCAATGACCTTTAACTTTTTGGGTAGGTTGACCTGCCGTTGTCTGTACAAGTTGAAATATGGTCTTCAAAAACAAAAGGTAGAGATATCACTCTTCCTTATGAAGCACCAAGTCGACATCTTATTGGTACAAGAAACCTTATTGAAACCCTCCATCCTCCCTCGTAGTGCTATGATTGCCAACTATAACGTAGTTCGCAACGATAGGCCCACTAGAGGTGGCGGCACTCTAATTTATTACAAACGCTCCTTGCATTGCGTTCCCCTCGACCCTCCCACGCTCACAAACGTTGAAGCTTCTGTCTGTCGGCTAGCCATGACCGGCCATCAACCAGTCATAATAGCTTCCATTTATCAACCTGGCGACAAGACTCCCTTAAGGAGCGACTATGAGGCTCTTTTTGCTATGGGACCCTCCGTCATTCTCGGCGGAGATTTCAATAGCAAAAATACTCAGTGGAACTGTTTAACAACCTCCAGCAATGGTAGAGAGTTAGCAGATCTCGCTGAAGTCCTCAATTTTGACATCATCGCCCCCCTTTCTCCGACCCACTATCCTTTTAACGTAAACCACAGACCCGATATCTTGGACATGGCGGTTCTAAAGAATGTAGGCCTGCGCCTTCGTTCAATAGAAGTCCACCATGACCTAGATTCTGACCATCGCCCAGTTGTCCTCCAATTAGGTCCCTCTGACCAACAGATATCCATGAAAACAATACTGGACTGGCACAGGCTCGAGAGCAATCTTGGACCTAGTCCCGATTCAGTATTGAACTCAATCCCAGACAGGTTAGGATCGCCTCACGAGACTAGCCAAGCGATCGATGCCCTCACTAGCCACATCACGACCGCTATTAGCGATTCGTCTAGGCAAGTTCCAGATATGCCTAGGCATAGATTGAACTTGCCGGATGACGTGAGAGAGCTGTTGAGGGCAAAGAGAGCTGCGACCAGAGCTTATGACTCCTATCCCACCGAATATAACCGAACCCTTCTACGCACTTTACGGACATCTGTAAAGGAACGTATTAAGGCTCTTCGGGAAAGTCAGTGGGATAGCCTACTTGAAACGATCTCACCATCTCACCAAGCCTATTGGAAGTTGGCGAGATCCTTCAAGTCAGATATAGTCACATCTATGCCTCCTCTCTCTAGACCCGACAACTCCGTCGTATTCGACGACGAAGAGAAAGCCGAATGTCTGGCCGACAGCTTAGAGGCCCAGTGCTCTCCTAGCACGCTTCCCATAGACGCTGCCCACCTTAGTATGGTGGACAGCGAAGTCGAACGTCTCTCGGCCCTCCCTCCAACCTGTCCCCTTGCACCCACCACCGCCGATGAGGTGCAAACCATCATCAAAGGTTTCCGTCCAAACAAGGCTCCCGGTCCGGACCGGATATCCAACAGAGTCTTACGAGTCCTCCCCGCCCAACTGATTTGCCTATTGGTTGCTATCTTCAATAGTGCCATGGCAAACTGCATCTTTCCAACCGCGTGGAAAGAAGCAGACGTCATAGGTATCCCTAAGCCCGGCAAGGACCGCTCCAAGCCCGCCAACTACAGGCCCATCAGTCTCCTCAAGACTATGGGCAAATTATACGAGCGTGTTCTCGTCTCCCGCCTAAGAGATTACATTTTCTCGAACAATCTCTTAATCAACGAACAGTTTGGCTTCAGAGCCTCCCACTCTTGTGTCGAACAGGTGCACCGCCTAACGGAGCACATTCTCGACGGCCTCAACAGATCCAAACCGATGGTAACCGGTGCACTCTTCTTCGATGTAGCGAAAGCATTTGACAAAGTCTGGCACAACGGCTTGATCTACAAGCTGTACCAACTCAAAGTGCCCGACAGTCTCGTGCTCATCCTTCGAGACTTTCTGTCAAATCGTACCTTTCGCTACCGCGTAGAGGGGTCCTATTCATCTCCCCGCCCCATCAGGGCTGGAGTCCCTCAGGGCTCCGTGCTATCCCCTCTTCTCTTTTCAATTTTCATTAACGACATTCCCAGGTCACCGCAAGTAGAGCTAGCTCTATTTGCGGACGACACAGCCCTCTATCACTCTGGCTACCATGCCGGTTACATCATTAAGGCACTACAACGTGCAGCCCAATCCCTAGGTGACTGGTTTAGGATGTGGCGAATAGAGGTCAACCCCGAGAAAAGTGCAGCAGTGTTCTTTACTCGGGGTGTCTTCGCTTCGAAACATCCTAAACGTTGTCTCACACCTATCACCCTATACGACCGTCCGATCCCTTGGGAGAAGACAGTCAAATACCTAGGTGTCACCTTAGACCGTAGAATGAGCTTTAAACCTCACATAAAACGCGTCCGTCAGACTGCAGCCTTTTACTTTTCAAGGCTCTACTACTATATCGGCAGGAAGAGTAAAATGTCACTTAGAAATAAGTTGACAATTTACAAAGCCTGTATTCGACCCGTGATGACTTACGCTAGTCCAGTGTTCGCTCATGCCAGCCCCTCAGAACTAGAAAGACTCCAAATCCTCCAAAACAAATTCTTACGTTCTGCCTCGGACGCCCCGTGGTATGTGCGTAACGACAATTTGCATCGCGACCTTAACATTCCGTCCATTGCCAGCTTTATGAAAGAAGCGTCTCAACACTTCTTTGATAAAGCCGTCAATCATACGAATCCTCTCATAGTCAAAGCCGCCACCTACTTGTGCCAAAAAGATGTCGAAGCCCGTTTCCGCCGACCGAGGAGCGTTCTCGAAGATCCCGACGACAAAATCACATCGTTCGTAAAACAATTCACCACTCACAACAATACACACCTGACAAGCACTAGATCGAATCAGCGCACTCGCCGGCGAGTACGAGGACCCTTGCATCATTTTGGCAGGTACAGACATGTACCTGGCCGCTTCTCACCAGTCCGCCCTTCGGACGACGGCCCAAGCCGAGGTCCGAGCCTACAGAGGCGCCCTTGAGGCCTAGTCTGCCCCCCTCGATCGGGCCCACTAGAACGGGGCTCGCGTAGATCGGTCTGTATGCACAGACCAGTCTGTGTTGCAGCGCCGAGCTACACGATGCAACCACTAGTCGGGTTGACCTCTTGGCCGGGTGCCTTCAGCACCCGACACGGTCCGATCGCGCCTAAAACCCGCCCGGTGAAGCTGTAACGGCCTTCTGCCACAGCATAGGTCCTTTCAAAAAAAAAAAAAAAAAAAAAGTTGAAATAAAATCATGCCCGCTTCGCTTATGAATGTAGCTTTTACCCATGACAATGTAGCGGATGAGGCAAGTTTCATAATCGGCGTCGCATTCGTCACGTACTCGTGGCCAAGTTAATAACGACCAAGTGTCGCCCCCGGCAGACTTGGCGCGTTCCGCTGTAGGTAATTGTCCAACAATCAACTGTAAACTTTATCTCGAGAACTTAACATAGTATTAGTTGAACTTTGTGTCGAGGTGACATTGTATGTTAAAAAAAATGTTTACATCAAGGTGACGCTTTGAAGAGCTTAATGTTTGGTTTCTTAATCTAAATAATGCCAATTAGAAGTGTAGGAATTTTGTCAGTTATGCATATTAAATGTATGCTTTTTAAATATTATGTCTTCTGACTAATATGGCCAATAAAAATTATGACTTTAATAACTTATACTTTTTAAAATTAAGCCTTTGCATTAAAATTATGCTATAATGGCCTTTAGCATTAGGTATGCATTTTCAGTTTATGGCGAAAAAAAACTTAGGATTAAAAATAAGCATTGATTATAAAATTAATCTATACATACTTTAGGCACTTGTTGTACCCAAGCCTTACCTAAAATACACTAGTCAAAAAGTTTAATTTTGCTTTGTTATCCACTGACATAGCGTATGTCATTGAATTATTAAAATAAATGAAAACCCCGACTGCCGAAAACTAAAAAAAAAGAAACAAACTTTACAATCCCAGAATTCAATTCGCATAATCACCAACCAAAGAGACTGCGGATTTAATTGAGCTAGCCACGGCCGCTTGGTTGACGATTATTCCCGTCTGCGTATTGAATTCTGGTATCGTAGAGCTTTTTTTTTTCTTTTCAGTTTATGTTTTATTTAAATAACTAGCTGTTCCCTGCCACGCTTCGCTGTTGCTTATTGTGGCACATTTATTTTATTTCGCGGTCACGGATAAATAGATAAAACAATCCTTGATGCGGATTATATATCATGCTAAAATTTCAGCTCGATCGGTGCAGAACTTTTTGAGTTTTTGAAGCGTACACAAACCAACATAACATTTATATATATATATAGATTTGGTTTAATTAAAACTAATTTAATCACGGTGGATACAGCAGTGCCAGTGCCGCACCCGCACGTTTCATTGACATTTCATACATTGCATATAACCGCCCTTCAACTTTTTACCTTCTCCAAATTATGGATTTTTATAGCCCTTGTCACTCCCACAGTCAAAACGAATCTAACGACACCCAATATGTTAAAATATAACCCTTCTTCTGACGCAGTCAGGTAAAAGACTGTGCCCATATTGATCTAATGCGTTCAAAGCTAAGTAAAGTTAAATCAAGTGTCACTTATTTTTTGTCACAACAAAAAAAAAATTTTTTATTCGGGTTTTTGCCAATATGTTTCAGCATTTTCAGTTTACGCAGAACGCATGTTTTGCATCTCGCACAACCAACGCTACACAGCTCCTACAACATTTGAATCAAATATTTCTTTTTCATATCACACGATATGTCCTTAAACACGTACGGATATCGAACGCTACCGATCAACCGTGTTGATTGGGATACCTATCTAGCGAGTTATGTTTTTTTAAAGAGTTAGTCGAGCTCGTTCGTATATTCGTATTCTTCTGACACGTAGTGTGAAGGGAAATATTTAGAACATTTGTATCAAAAATTACTTTTTCATATCACACGATACGTCCTTAAACACGTACGGATATCGAACGCTAGTGATCAACCGTGTTGATTGGGATACCTATGTAGCGAGTTTTGTTTTTTTAAAGAGTTAGTCGAGCGCGTTCGTATATTCGCATTCTGACACGTAGTGTAAAGGGAAATAATATTTAGAAATATTTGATGCGTTCATTTTTTGTCGACACGATGCTAGTACGCTAGTGTAAAAACTGGTGGCTATTGAATTCTGATAATTGAAATCCAGCAACGTTACAGATTTATACCTACACAGACTTTACGCAGATTATACGCATTTGACTGCATAAAAGGCTAAAGTATGTAGGTGCCATTTTGTTCAATAACTTTTTGCCATCTTAGTTGGGACATAATATGCTATGAAAATGTTGACGCTTGTGTTAAAAAAAACACGACAAGTGGTTTTGGCAGTTCCCTTGTAATGTTAACCAGACACTGCCTTAAAAATCCTGAAGAGACCAAGACAGGTGAAAATCTTAAGGTACAAGGTCAGGACTATACGGCGGATGTACTGCACCTCCCAGACAAACTCTCTTAATTTTCCTGAGTGGCTAAAGATGTGTAAGATCAAGCGTTATCATGATAAAAAAAAACACAAATCCATTCTGCTGATTAATTCCGGCCTCTCTCTCAAATTCTTGATTCAATCTCACGCATCTTAAACATCAAAATTTTCGTATTGAAAACGCTTATAATCAAATTTCAATGATACCAAAACCAGTCACATAAAAATGATATGGCCAAAGTTATTTTATCAAAAGTTCATACATACTATAATGCGGAAAGCTTTTTTCCCTAAATAAGTATGTAAGTACGTAAGTACATGACTTTTAAGATAAATGCCACGAAGGTAAAAGAGCTCCTAAATTGTTCAATAAGTGCTCATTTAGTAAGAACGTTTATCTGTTTCAGATTGGGCATAAGGAAATATTGTTTTCAACGTGGTAATCTTAGGAAAAATTTGTAATGCGTAAGGCCTGCTGTAGTGTAGACAAGAAAATGAAAAAATAAGGGTATATGTGTAGATTCGAATACTATAACTTAAACCTCTGGGAGCCTCTCAGGGCTATGTAATAGGCCCTTTAAACAGCAAAGGGCCTATTACATTATGTTAACAACCGATATGGGTGTATTTTTTTCATTGTAACTACTCGGTTTCTTGTATTGATATTTTTATATATATTAAAATATATTAGTAATCAAATTTTTATTTCAGTAAGGCAATTTGTAGTTAACAGAACTGATTTTCCAAAAACTTTTCAGTTTTTTTATAAGTATTAAGAATATTTATTTTATTTGTAATATTTAATATAATAATAATTTGGAAAATTCAAAAGTTCTTAAATTTGGCTTATAAGGTTAAATATAAGCAGGAGAAAGATTCGTAAGATCCCCAAAATCACCGACATACACACCAACTTTGAACGAAACGAGGTTTTCAAGAAAGTCTGGCAAAAGATCCCGTTACCTCCACTCTCGACAACCCGTAAGTTTGCTCGTTGCACTGAAGGTATTCTGGACAATCCCAAAATAACGCTAGAAACAAACTTTTCACATTGTTACAACTCACTCGTGGAGTGGTTTAACCGCAAAACTACAACAGCTGAATCACCTTTAACGGTAATCTTTTTAACATTAACTACTTCCTACTCTAGTGGTTTTTCTAGGTATTAAAAATTTACCTGTTATTAAAATATTAAAGCTATTTAAATGTCTTAGTTAAAAACCAATCTAGTATCTTATCTTCTTCATGTAAAAGATAGGTATAACCGACCACTGTATTAACTGAACTATGAATTTTTTTATCATAATTCATTAACTACTGTTATTTGAAGTAGATCGGACTACGCACACGTTTTGGCATATCGGAGATAGAAAACATCTTCTGTCTCAGATTTTGCCGTCCAGAGAAACAAAGACAAAAGTTGTTTTCTATCTCCACTATGTCAAAACTGAAGGTAGATAGGTAATTGGGACCGGCCGTTAGTAAAGCTCTTGTAGCTATTAGTCCATAATACGATATTATCACTACGCAAAGATTAAACGAATCAACACTATGTCAACAATTGCCTCAGTGAGCCATTCTCGGGATTACGGATCGTTTTATCCGGCTAGTCCCGTTGCGAATTCTCAATTGCCACTGCCGCACGAATATCACCTGTTTGACAAAGATATTGAATTCACAAATATAATTTTCGTAAATGTAACAATGACACGTTGACTTCAACATTATTTGTGTCAACGTGAAATAGTATCTTGCGAAGCGGCCCACGAGGTTTGTTGTAAATTTAATATAGCCTCAAAAGATGTTTCGATATATTCAAGTTCCGTTGAATATTATCGAAACTTATTGAAAAGTGAATACTAACATATAATTTTACTAATGATATATGCACACACAAGTGTGCATACGAGTATACACTTGTGCATTGTGTCTTAAGAGTCTAGAACACAAAAAAAAAAAGACAAAATTGTTTTAGCTTCCTAAGCTACTTGCTGTTTTGTCGTAGATTAAATTTGACAGTAGTTTATATAACATTAAAGTGATTTAATTGCATTTACACATATAATATCAGTAGGTATTTAAACTTGAAAAATTAAGTCTCAGGCGGGACCCAAACCCTGTATCTCCTCGCATGCCGGGTCCCTAGTTTTTCAAGTATAAATACTAAATTTGACAGGTTTTATAGTAGGTCCTAAAGCTTTGGCATTGTGATTATAAATCTACTTGACTAAAATAATAAGGGTAATGACCCAAATGTGGTTTCCGCGCCCGCGCCCCTTTTTTTCCTCAAATCTTAATATAGTGGTGCTAAATCATGTAGGTACTTGCAATCGGCAGAGATAATACGATATATTAGTTTTATTATAGTTAACCTTGTCAGTTTGATGTTCTTTGTAAAAAAAATTACTAATAACTAACACCGTTTTTTTAGTAATTCTTACTCTAACGAAAAGAACACCGTACTGCAAGATATAAACCCCTAATCAATATCTTTACTTTTATACTGTCTCTAAATAATAGGTTGTAAGTCCACTTAAAAAGTGGTTACTGTTAGCACTTTAAAACAAATTACCCACTGAATTACTTCACCTAAACTCAAACAACATTGTCTAAAACTGCATAAAGGTAATACTTCTAATATCTATTTAATAGATAACTTTGCCGAGTAAACTCAAGAACAGATCACGGAAATCCCGTAGTGTCATAATACGCGCACGTGACATCGACAACCGTCTTCCTAGATTGCAGTAAATTGGCTGCACTCCTACCTTCGCTACTGATTTTGACACGTCTTATTGAATATTCGTGTTGCGGTTGATATTGGTAAATTATTTAACTCGCTAAATGACTAGTTACAAAATTATTGGCCCGCACATTCAGCTAGATTCGAATTTCGTTCGGGTAATTACGCTGCGCTTGGCTTTCTCGATCAGATTTAGTCATTACTGTGGTTGACTGTTATTAATAGGTAACAATAATTATAATAATCTTTGCTTTTCACCGAAATCACATAAATTAACATTGAGTAAAGCAAAGTGTCGTGTGGCGTCGGCACATCAAAAGACGTACCACCCCTAAGAACATGGTGAAACTCTGGAAAATCTGTAGTAAGTAATTATTTTGCTGTACTTATTTTGCTATAACTATGTAGTAATTTAATTGTTCGAAGTTTCGGACGCAACTTTCTATTTCCTATCATTCCTCAACCCCCAGGAGGCACTCGGGTGCCACAATAACAATTGATTTCAATTGTGTCTGGAATAACTCACGATCGAGGGATTAAGTAAGGACATAGTTAGCTACAGTTGCTGCTCAATAACTAAATACTATTACAGGCAATGTAACAAGCAAAGGTCTATTTAAATTTGGTCTATCAAAGCAGATATAGCTTTATAATGTCGTAAAAGTTTTATAGACAAATTCAAATTAGATCATAAAAACGCCAATGTTTTTCTTTAAAACTATTGCTCAAATACAATACCGATTTTCTGTTTGACCGTAACATTCGGACTTGGTATTCAGCTTCATTAATGCAGTTCTTAGTGCAGTGGCTATTTGGTTATTACGTAGTCGAAAAGCGTTCCTCTCGGTTATTCCTCTTCTGACTGAATAATAGTAAGTATTCTACATATCAATTTATCCTTCGACCTTTTGAGAATAAGGATTATTATAGGCTAAGGAGCTATTCTATAATAAAAGCTGAAGTGGTGGTCGCTTAGCCTAATATTATTCAGTCGTAAATCAGGATTTTGAGAGCAATGTTCCTTTAGGGTCCAAATTTATTACACCATGAGTCGGAATATGATTTTACATAGCAGTATTACTTTATTAATAAAATTGATTTGATAATTAATGCCTTACCCAATGCGATGTCCATCCTCGGTCCTATACCTCTTTACTAACCTGAAAAAAAAAGCAGCCAGTGACATTAAAAAACGTTTCTTCAATTAAAGGTGGGTTTTGGCATGCGCTGTAAACTAGCATGGCATCCAGATATGTTCAAGTCAGTATACGGTGCAAGAGGCCCACTACCAAAAAGCGGAACCACTAGTGTTTTCACTGACGTACCAAAGTGTAATAAAACAAATCAGACCATAAAATGTTTGCGGTTTGATCTGAGAAGATAGTTATGTAGACCTTTTCTCTAGGCTCAGAGCTCGGTTTGGGCCGTCATCGCCTTCTTTCAAGTGAAAGACTGGACCAAGCATTTCTAGGCCGATGCGGTAAAGTATAACTGTGTTGTGCAGTATTGCATTGCATAATGCGTTTTAAGGTTACTTGAAGACTTGAGACAAACGCGGTTATAGCATCATCTTCTATCTTTTTTCTTTATACAGCTTGTTAGGTAAATGGTATAACAAGCCGAAATTAGCCTATGTTATCATATGCATATAAATACTATGGTGAAGTCATAAAATTGTTATCATCATTTTTGAAAAACAATATCGGAATCTCATAATTTTAGTCTGCATGAATTTTTTTTTTTTATAAATATTTAGGACATGCATCACTGGGCCACACAGAGCAATCTAGTCCCAAATTAAGTTACTATTAAGTACCCTGTCGTATGGGGTACTAGACAACCGATAAACTTACTTTTTTTTTGTAATAACATACTTATAATGTATAGAAAACACCCAGACCAGTACAAACAGACATGTTCATGCACACAAATATTTGTACTGTGCGGGGATCGAACCCGCGACCCATGGCTCAGAAGCAGCGTTTACTACCGCTGATCCAAATGGTCGTCAAATCAAAAATATGATAGGTATCAAATTTCGGACTTCACCATAGTATTTTTATGCGTATCATGTTAACATAGGCTGGTTTTGGTTTGTTATATCCTTTCAAATTCAAATTCAAATTCAAAATGTTTATTGCTTACTAAGTGTGTTGGTTACATTGATGTTCCTATGTTAACTACCGTACTTACGACTTAGTCACCTGGGTGGTAATGCAATATCGAGGGCTAGCATTAATCTACCCTTTACCTAACACCCTGTATATATATGTGTATATAAATCAATTGCTGTTAGTTTGTCAACAACAACAAACTAAAAAAACTGGCCAAGTGCGAGTCGGACTCGCGCACTGAGGGTTCCGTACCAAGTATAACAAAAATTCCACAATATTTTGATGACTGCAAAAATAACTTTGTTTTTCATAGTGTTTGTATAGAGGACCAAAGGTATGTTTGCTGTTGTTGAAAATGTGCCTGATTTTCAATACTACTAGTTCGATCTTGTTAAAACCAATTTTGTTAAGATCTACATTATGTATTTTTTCCAAAATTTTCACTTGATTATTTTAAAAGTTAGAAGGGGGGGACACTCATTTTACCACTTTGGAAGCGTCTATCTTCCAAATGTTAGACTTTTGAAAAAAATGGTTTTAGGAACTTTTAAGTCATTTTAGAAGGCCTATCCATAGATACCCCATATGTATAGGATTGAGTAAAATAAATAAATTTTGTTTTACTTCTATGTATGGGGGGCTCCCCTTAAATATAATTATTTTTTATTTTTGTGTGAGAATCGTTAAGCGGCTAACAGGATACACCTACCTACCAAGTTTTAACTGTGTCATGCTAATACTTTCAGAATAAAGTGGCTGTGACATACGGACGGACAGACAGACAGACAGACAGACTTCACGAATCTATAAGGGTTTTGTTTTTTGCCATTTGGCAACGGAACCCTAACAACCATTTTATCTACTCATATAAACTGTGCTACATTAGAATTTTCACGCAAAGGAAGAGTTTTAGAAATTCGTTAGGATATGTGGTACGAAGTACACCGGGTCATAGTTTGAAAATAGCTTTATGTTACCTAATTAATTAAGTTTAACAAACAAAAATCTAAAAAAATCTGCTACTCATTACAAACACTCTTTAACCGTTTTTAAAGATAATTCTCTCCTCCGTCTTAACTCAATAGTATATTCACCTGGGGACGTTTGCTCGCTTCAAACCAACTAATTAAGTCGAGTGGAACACACGGCGGTGACAGACTTGGAATAAACCTAATTTTACGCTCGCTCAGTTCCGCCTATTATGTTTTACATTCGCTATGGAAAGTCGATTTTAATGGCAGTTTGAGATTCACCGCCTTTGTCGATGTGCGGGGAACGTATTGCTGTTTAAATTTTATCTGACAGGACGTTAAATTTAATGACGGAAGAAACGTATGCTCTCTATACTGGGTGTGTGTAAACCTATTGTTATTTACTTACAAGGGATTATAATATTGTTCATTTGTTTAATGCAATATTTCCCGCGTCTGGGCTTCGTAGTATCGTGATCAGAATAGCAGTCATGAAAAAACATTCTGCCAAAACGACATTCTGAATAAGCATTATCATGACCAGATACTAAATTGCAGACCTATGTAGGCTCCGACTAAGCTCCTATTTCGGAAGATTGAACACATAAGATAATATTTTATTGAAATCACAAAACCTTGCTTCGTCCAAAATATTCTTTGCAAGTGTATTTTGGAAACATTGTTTATCTATCAAGACACTACTCAAAGAGAATATAAGAATCAAATTTTTTTTTGTGATATATCTGCGTTTTTGAAATACGTGGGTAACACTGAAAATGTTTAGAACTGGCCAGTTAGAAACATTGCTAATGAAAACTTTTTTTGAATTTAAATTTTAGAACTCTTTGGTAAGCTAATGTGTGCATTCATTTGTCAGTTGTTTTTGTAAATTGGCGGCAAATCTAAAACTCTTGTTACACATGAAAATCAACCTAACGCATGAAAAATTTCGGTCAATGATTTATTATGACTTTCGTTGTGGGCTCACTCAACAACAAAGGATAATAAACAAATGATAGGCTGCGATTAGCATTTCTAAATAAAGCCCCATCTCGTGCCACTATTTACAATTGGTTTAAAAAGTTTACCTAACAATCTCAATGATTATCCGCGTGAGGGACGTCCTATAACAGCGAATATGCAGCGAATATACTGAAGATAACATCAGTGCTGTGCGACGCATGATAGAGGAAGATAAGAGAGTGAACTATCAGCAGATACGGGCAAGCCTAGGCATTGGTGAGTCATGGTCAAAAAATATTACACGAATACTTAGGCGTCAGGAAGCTTTGTACCAGATGGATTCCCCATACTTTAACCGACGACCAGAAACACCTTCGCATGGACTGGTGTCGCCAAATGTTGGATAAGTTCAACGGCGGTGACTCAAATGCTGTATTTGACATCGTCACAAGTGATGAAAGCTGGATATATTGCTACAAACCCGAAACCAAAAGACAATCAGCTCAGTGGGTGTTTACTTTCGAGGATCGGCCAACTAAGGTAAAGAAAGGAAGAAGTCAAGGAAAAAAGATGATTGCCTCATTCTTATGTCGGAAAGGTCATTTCGCGACAGTTGTGTTAGAACTTGACTGGTATGTCAATCGCTGTTTGCCTGTTGTCTTGGAAAAAATTCGACAGCAGCGCCCTCGAAGCAGGATCCTCCTTCACTACGACAATGCTACAGCGCACTCCGCAAAACGGACTTTTGAATATTTGACTATGGCAGGTGTGTATGAGTCATCCGCCATACAGTCCTGACCTGGCGCCCTGCGACTTTCATTTATTCCCAAGAACTAAAGATAAAAATCGAGGTATTCGCTTTACGAGCCCTGAAGATGCGGTGAAAGTGTACGAAAATGCCATAGATAGAGGAGACCCCTAAGGAAGAATGGGCCCACTGCTTTTCTCAGTGGTTCCATCGAATGCGACGATGTGTAGAGAGGAACGGAGCTTTCTACATTAAGCCGTTTTTCATTATCTAAACATTTTCAGTGTTACCTAGGTATTTCTTAATGTAAAAATCATTGAGATGTTTTTTTATTATCATATTGAAACTTTTTTCCGATCTATTGACGCGAGAAATGTGATTCACATTTAAAGTACCTATTTAAGATGTTCCCCACACCAAACAATGACTTAGCTATTGAAAGCAACGTCTTTGTCAATTTCCAGCATACAAAGCTCCTTATTCATTCAAAATTTTGTGATTTCTGAATCTTAAACTATGCCTCACTAGACATAGAGTTCACGAAGCCAGTTTTGATCGCAAAAGTTTACCCGCGTTTCGCCCGCACAAGAGACCGCGCCAATCGTCTTCCAAATCTTGATAAACACATTGTCAGCGTTACGATGCGCAGAGTACCCGGTATCCGGTATAACCGGTTCTAGCCAGTTTCAATTTGTCCCGGCCCGGTTTATGTGCGGCCCGCCCGGACTTTCGTCCATTGAAATAATTAAATTAGTTTTCCCTGAACTTTGGCCCGGATTCTGTCGAATCGTCCGACACTGGTACCAACGGTCAAAGGTCTTAACTTTTGGGTCATCGGATACGGATATTTTTTAGTGTTGTAGGATGTGTAGGAATCAAGATAGATTGTTGTAATGACCAAGGGATTGCGATGCCAAAATTTAATGTATAATGATAATGTTCATTTTATTTTACCTGCTGTCTAGGTAGAACAACAATAAATAACTATCCTTGAAGGATAGTCTCGGGTATCAGAGTTATAGGCCTATGACAATTGTTTAATAAGAATGCTTTTAACCGACGTAGAAGTCTTGGCTTGTAACAATGGTAGAGACTCTTCTTTGTGCTTTTGCAAGGCTATACTTTCGGCAGTAGGATAGGAGGTGGTATAAAAAGTGGACTTTATTTCAAAGGGTTTGAGTATAATTATAGTTTAAGATCCCACCATACATCGACCTTCATCGAGCTGGTTATTGAATGAAAAGTATTTTCTATTCAATTAAATATGCCAATAAATATATTACAAATGGGTTGCCTAAAAAAATCAGTCCAGAGTATGTGTAATTAACAATTTTTTTTAAACTGTTCACTGGTTTGGTTAATAGACAAATTCCATACCAATCGAAAGTATGAAGCCCATAGAATATGCAAACGTTAGGTTGACTATTTTTTTCCCGTCACAACCCTTGAGTAGGTAGGTATAAACAGGTAAATCGATACTAGTAACTTGCACCGGTCTGGTTAATTAAATAAAGTTAAATGCAAATAAATGTTATTTAATTATGAACACGGTGGTATAGGGTTCAATGCGAAAAACCTGGAAAAACCAGACTTGAAATTCGGTTGTCAAATTTCAAAAATTCTACTCTGGACTGAAATGTTTTAGTCAACCCATATATATTTAATTGCATATAAAATACTTTTTATCCAATAACCAGCTCGGTGAAGGTCGTTGTATGGTGGGATCTTATACTATTAGGGACAAATGTATTATAACAGTGACTACCCACTAGTAGATATTGAGTTAGATCAAGCATTGAAGTTCGCTCGGTGCCGTTCGCTGCTGTTTGTCTATTGTGCGTCCCTTGCATCTCATGTCTGATACATACATACCCCTCTGGCACCTGTAACACTTCCTTAAATACAATAAAAGGGAAAAAAATTACACTTTTCATACAATGCTCTGTCCACTACCAGGCGATAATTACTGCTTCATCTTTACCGATTTTTAAATATTTTCAAAAATATTGCATTCGGATGTTGGAGGTACGAACCGAAAACTCCGCTGGCTTACAGCGTAAAGCCTAAAATAATGCCGTCAGCACACAATATAATGTCTGGGTAGCTTAGCGGTTAAAGCAGTCGCACGGAAAAGGGGAGATAGTTGGTTTGAGTCCCACCTCAAGCAGTCGAAATTTTTGTTCAAGGAATTATATTTTCAATTTACAGTAGCAGAATACTTGCTTAAAGAATAGTTTTAAAAAGAACTTCGTCCATTAACAATGAACTCTCTCTTATATAGAACAGGAACAAGTGAGATCAAGCTCTATCTGGTAGTTCGCAAACTAATAACGATATTAAAACAGTAAAATATTTCTAAACAAAACAGAAGGCACAAAAATTAAAATTAATTATCTCGAAGATTTTCCTTCTTATTTTATGTTACAAGTTAAAATAAAAAAATATTTGTTGTTTAATTAAAGTACGCACCTGGACAAAGTTAATAAGTATACGTTTCAATTTCCAGGTTGACCTGTTAGACGAGGAAATTGCTTTTATAAAATATGTTTACCCTGTTGCATAATCAACTTTTAGGAGAATATATTAAGGTCTTATTTTGTTTAGCTGACATTTTTAGGTGCTGTTTCTAGCGGATATTGCTTCTATAACGACTTTTTGTATACATATTATAACTAATGTTTACATTAAAACACAAAGGTATAATTACCTACCTATACATATTTGTGACCTACTTGCTCGAGTAGCTTAGACATCGGTTTTCAAATGGTCGCTAGTTTGGTCACGGAGCCAATTTCATGAAATATATGAAATGAAAATATTAAAAGTGATTATCTACATTGACCCCAATGTAGATAATTCCTTTTTTATATACTCAGGCGGTTAAGGTGTTCGTGGTACCTTCTTTCTTTTCGACTTACAAACAAACGAGCAGGTATTTTAATAGCTGCTTAATTTGGGATCAAATACGTACAAGTAAATAAGTGATATCAGTGCCAGTATTAAAATAGTTGTAAGTTGTGTTGTTCACATTTTTTATTTACATTTCATATCGATTGTCAACTAAAACAGTGTAAGGAATTTACCAAAACTGTATTCCCGGTCCTAACCACGAATATTATTTTGGTAAATAACAAAAAACAGTACGTAATTGTGTAAATAGATAAACAGAATAGCCTTTGCATTCACAATGCTAGTATAGTATGGATTAATACTTTCGTACACTGAAAATGCAAAATCTGGGAACGCTCAGTAAACAAAGAAGCCAACATAAAGCTGAGTACACACCGTTGCTAATCCACTACGGTTGTAAGTTGTAACGCGCCCGACTGCGTCGAAAAGTTGAGATATCCCCTCTTGATATTAAACTGGTTTAGAGTGGTTTATACTGGCTTGATTATATTAGCGCGTCGGCGCTTCTGCCACGAATTTCGTGGTTTAATTAGAACAGTTGCCATATCAATGGCGGTTGGAGGGTTGATTTCGGTAGTGAAATTCGCTTTTATTCTCGTATGAAGCATGTTTTTAATTTAATTAACTTCAGAACTAGTGCACTCAGAGTGTTGACCTTATCCTGTTTGCGTTAAATCATACTTGAATTGTCTCTTCTGTGACTAATCCTTTACTTGGGGTCCGTTCCTCTCGTCTAAAAGCGTTAAGTCAATGGATATTAAAATTTGTCTGTTTGTCTAAGTGCAAGTTTTATTTTTTACTGGACGGTACGGTTGTTGGCAATATTTTCATAAAGACGATCCAGACTTCACGCGTTCTCTCGATTTTTCAATGACGTTAGTTTTCCAACAGGAGGAAAGCGGCCGTCTTCTAAATATTTTCTCACTAAGGTTACAAATAACTCAACGTCCTTCTTCATCACGCGACAATACACCGTCTTATTTTATTTCAGTTATTATAAATGCGTAAACCAACCATTGTATATTTATTGGGTTTTTTTACCAGGTATCGATGCCACAATATAGCGTGTTTTTTTATCACCATTGTCAATCTGCATCTGGACGAAGACTTGCCCAAATGGAGGTTTATGGCACGCTTGGCAGGTTAGCTGGCGATTGCAGTTTAGTCGCGGTGGATAGAAGACGATGCTTCTGTTCATCATTCAGTCCACTTTTTAAAACACCAATAATCACTTGAAGCTCAAATATCTGCTTTGAATGGTAATGATAAATTTTTCTAAATAAATACTTACTGTGCTGAAAATCTCAAATTAAGAAAAGGGGCTATGTGTTTCAATTTTAAAGCTGAACCTCGAGCCACTTCGTTGTTAATTATATTAAGCCAACGAATAGTTTTTTTTTGTTAGTTTTTTTTTACATACATTACTCTATTCTTCATTATTCCCTAAAATTACAAATTTCTTTTCAATTACATCCATTGTTACCATATCAACATTTAAACAGCTAGGATAATTTACTGTCTGAATATCCTAATGTTTTTTTAAACGCAACCTAAGGCGCTTCCAACTTTCCACTGCTATTACGTGACAAAAAACTTGACTTAAGCCTGGACAGATACATTCTAGTTTCAGAACCGGTAGCTGGTAAGCTTCTCCAACAAACTTGGGTATCATTTAGAAGTTTCGAGTCTTTGGATCACTCAGGTACTTACAGAAAAAAAGTAAAACCCTATTTTGGTTTTATAAGTTGCCAGTAGTTTCTTCAAGATGAATGAGTAGTTTCATTAAGATAGACAAAAATCTGGATGAACAATTGCTTTAAAGTTGATCGTATATCCCTTTTTTATAGAAAATATTCCTAAATTAAGTTATCTGTTTGTTTGGTAATACTGGTATTGTAGGAATAAAGCAATTTTTATGGCCAGAAAATATATGGTAGTGCATTTTAGTTTATTTGTTTTAACAGACCAAACCAAAATTAAAAATAGTACAAAGGACTTTGATTGAAACAATATACTTCTACATCCTAAGGATAAACAAGTATTTGTTTTTCTAAGTACCTAGACAGTCTATTAATTTGGTTTTTATTTATTGCTACATGTGTATAGCCTTATTATTTAATAAACGCAACACCTTTTATCAAAGATCAGAGTAAAAAGGGCTCTATCAGTGAAATGGCATTAAAACTAATGTTATTAATGACATTTGCATAGATTTCGGGGCTAAATTAATATTGATAATGTATATTCTGGAACCCGGAATAAAAATGACAAGTCTATATACTCTGATCGCAACTAACATAATGCACAGAATTACTATTATTATAATCATCAACAACCCAAATTAGTCTATATATAGCTGGACACAGGTTTAATGAAAAGGAAGATTTTACCGTGATCGCCACGTGTGACAGTCGGATTGGCGATCGCAGTTAAGCCAAGAGAAGTCGCTACCGCTCGTTTTCTTCTGACAGTACTCCTTTAGACGCCTCTTACGACAGCCGTAGAAAGAGCCTTTTCTCTGTGCTATTTATGTGCTTTTACTACACGACACCAGCACTGACTCAAGTGAAACTCTGAAACAAAATGCGTCGTCAGAATTATTTAATTACATCGTATTAACCCTAATTCCTAACCCGCCTAATAAAGCTTAGTCGCCAGTTTTAACCGACGCGAAATTTAGCGGCGCACATCCATCAAGCGTTTAATTGCGCTCCTCCGTCAAATGAGTCAAATGTAAGCGTCAAGTTGCACGCAAACGCGCGTAATTGTCAAACGCGGTAACAAAGCGTGTTGTATAAATCAACGCTGACGATTCTCTACTTGTAGCGGAGTCTAGGATTAGGGGAACTCAGTTAAAAGTAACAGCCTGTAATCATCCCACTGTAGGGAAAAGGCCTCCATCATTGAATTCAAGTTACCACAGCAATGATGGGTGTACTGGCATAATCACCACTCAGTTAAAGCATACATATAAGATTAACAAAGTATAAGAAATTTTAAAGATGTTTAACGTTATTTTAACGCGAACATACCTTTATATTGCTTGACGTTTTTAAAAACAATAGAGTGTCAGATTTTTAAAAACTAGATTTTATCAAAAGACCATAATAAAATCCATTAAATTTTTACCAACAACAAACCTTAAAACAATTCACACATGCATGCAAAATTAGAGCTCATTAAAAAATCAAGAAGTGGGTCAAAAATAACTTGCAAGATTTGATTACAAATGCCGGGATAGATGATTGAGGTGAAACTTCATAAAAGCCCGTAAAAACTAAATGCACAATCAGTTCAGACAGAAAAACGTTCTCACCAAATAAGGTGGCGACTTTAAGTCGTGTAAGTATTTAATGTTGATTTTGCATTGCTGAGGTCTGACATTACATAAGTTGCATAATATTTGAACTTGAATAATGCTAAGAGATATTTTTTATGGGTTTTTGTATCTCATCATCATCATCATCAGTACTAGCCTAAATCATTTCACTGCTGAACAGGGGTCTTAAAAGAGGATTTGGCCATAATCGCTACGATTGACAGGTGACCAAATCGTATCACAATCGTGATTGAATAGCAGGTTTTTGACAGTTCTAATATGGGCTAAATGTCAAAATCGCCCAATTCAATCGCGATCGAACTGCAATTGAAATAGCTAAATAGGGCCCCTGACGGTTGCAGTTTAGCCAATAGTGACCAGAAGTCCCCTGCTAGAGCTGCTGTCCGTTTTCTTGTGGCCGTTCCTTTAGTAGCCTTTCACGATACGTATAGGACAAGAAGAGGTAGTGTTATTCTACCGGACAGCACCATTTAAAAAAACATAAAATCACACAAACAAATGTATAGCTAATGTCGTTCTCATAAGGTCAAAATTCCTAAGATTTTAAGACACAAATAAAACAAGACTTCTTAACTTACCTAAAAGGTATTTTTTATCACCACTTTAAAGGTTACCCATAAATCGGTAGAAGTTTCCTTTATAACATAAACTTTACTAACCCAATAACGAGTGTTGCTAACGACTTGTTTTTCTTGTTTCAGGTACAGACATAAATATCTAAGACGTTTACTACCGCTTTCTAATTTTACTACTAAAGGTATTGGATTTACCTATTTGTCGAGTTTGCTAGTTCATGTGTAAATAGTATTATTTTTTCAGGCGTTTGCCATTGTCAGTATTTAATATTGAAATATAATTTGTTTTGAAAACATAGATTTAAATTAAAAACTCGGTACACAGACAGCGACCGAAAAACGTCTTCGTCAAATAAGCGCCTACGTTTTAATATTCAGTTGTTGTTATCATTTAGGAACAAGGAAGCAATCAGTGTATAAAAGTCTAAATTGTTTTTAAAAATGTTTTTACGTTTAGTCCGCATTTTACGAAAGGGTCATGGAGTTGATTCCCGGACGGATAAGATAAACGATATTTTCTATATTGGTAAGGGCTCTTAAAAAAAAGGGTTACAATCGTGCATCAAAAATCAAATTAAATCATTGGTAGGAAAACTTGGACACCAAAATTCTTGAAAGATGATAACAATTTAATGATGAAGTGTGTATTATCATGGGAACCAATCAAAACTTGACTATACAATCGTAGTTATGGTATCATCACATAAGGGACATAGCTTAGAAGACGTCTTGTTTGTCTGAACGCACCAAGAAATTTATGTGGCACAAGCACTACTACGCAACACGAAGGTCGAATATACGTATCTTCTGTCTCTTTTAGATACTTGAAGACATTGTTATGAGTGAGAGAGAAAGATGTACTCGAATTTACTGACATAGTGTTGCGAAGTAGGCATCAGTAGCAGTTTGCTGCGAAGCGTAGCCCTCCATGCATGCATATGCATGAACCAGAGGTATGACCTCTGCAACTGATAAATGACTCTACCCTCGTGTTTATGCCTCACTCACTTGAAACTGCGTTGTGTATTCCATCACTAAGACTGAGTTTATAAAGGGAGGACTAAGATATATTTTACAGTAAAGTTAGATTTGCTGTATTTTGTTCTATAAATTTACTGTTTTCACTAAAAAAAAGAAGTAACCTTCTATCACATTTTTAAACCAAAACATCGATTTTTGTGACAAATCTTTCCGTCTTTATAAAACATTAGCTGTTGCCCGCAACAGATCACAGAAACTAGTTGTTTCAAAACGTGAGGATTTAAGAAAAAAACTTTAAAGTTTATCTTTACCTCTATTTAATACGCCAATTACGTAACCTATGGTTTCTTTGTATCTCGTAAGGTTTCTTCCTGTGGGTGATGGTGATTATGGCAAAATCCTCCTTTTGGAGACCCTTGTTTCTAGGGTTGATCTATATCACCAAACTGTCTTGTGGTATCTGCACATCTAAAGAATAGCAGCTTCTCCCCTTTCCTTCCTATGGGTGTCGCAGGAGGTGACTAAAGGAGTACAGCCAGAAAACTACGGGCATCTGCGTTTTCTTTCCACATTCCCCAAACTGCGTTTCCGAACCCGCCTGCCAAGCGTGGCGATTATGGCGAAATCCTCCTTTTGGAGAGCCCAGTTTCTAGGGTTGATCTATATCAACAAACTGTGTTGTGGTATCTGCACATTTAAAGAATAGCAGCATCACCCCTTTCCTTCCTATGGCTGCCGCAGGAGGTGACTAAAGGAGTACAGCCAGAAAACTACGGGCATTTGCGTTTTCTTTGCACATTGCCCAAACTGCGTTTCTGAACCCGCCTGCCAAGCGTGGCGATTATGGCGACATCCTCCTTTTTCAGAGTCCTGTGTCAAGCAGTCTAATGATATAAGCTGGTGATGACATTTATCTATAAAACATCGTTATGTTGATCTAAAGTGGTTTTAGCAAGTTAAGTTTATTAATACCTGATTAATATACTGCAGCATGTGATAACCCTTAACCGTTCAGTACGCATAGTGAATTGCCTATAAACTTGCCGCAACTTTAATGCGGAGTCAGACTAATTTAAATTATGATGGCACGACACTAAAATGTGGGTTACTCTCCAACGTTCAACTATACGAGTATATAATGATTTTGAGTCACTTGGAAAATTCTCGGACATTTTTGTGGGTTTGTATGAAAGATAAAGTTGAAAAACAAAACTTTGAATAAGAGTTCTGTCGTACTTAGCACAGTCTTTGTTTTTAATTTGTGTATCGTTGGAATTGATAAAGGTTAGGTTAACATAGAATGAAATTACAACTATGTTTTGTTTTCTCAATTGTTTGGAATTATTCTTACACTAGCTGTTTCCGTTGCGACTTCGTCCGCGTCAATTTCTGTTATTATGATCGCGATTATTTTTGCAACATTTTTCACTAATGCTTCGCTCCTATTGGTCGCAGCGTGATGTTAAATAGCCTGAAGCCTTCCTCGATAAATGGACTATCCAACACAAAAATATTTTTTCAATTCGAACCAGTACTTCCTGAGATTAGCGCGTTCAAACAAACAAACTCGTCAGCTTTATAATATTAGTATAGATAGGTAGGTACTATTATTGTCCTCTGATGTGTATTAGCACTCATCTTAACAACTCAAATAGCTTTAAGGCCCATTGGTCCACCTTTAACTTTGTTTGGCTTTAGTTATTGTCAGACCTCGTTGGACTGTAGCTAGCACAAGACTTACAGCTTTGCATATGATTTCAATCGTAGTGACATGAGTAGAAACCTATGCACGAGGAGCACCCTACACCCTATTTTTAGGTACTTAAGCACTTGACCGTTCTGATTTCCACATTATAAGTGTTACAAGGTTATTATTTTATTGAGTTACTTTGGCTGGGGTTATATGTTCACCATGTTTGACAGGTTTTCAATTGCAGTTAACATTTGTAGGAGAGAAGATGCTTCTCACTGCACCTTTCCTTCTGTCAGCACTCCTTTAGTCGCCTCTAATGACACCCATAGCAATGCTATTATTTGTATGACGTCTGTATAAGACCATTGAAATTGAACTAATAAATTAGTACGACAGATTAGTTTGGAACGCAAAAACTTTGGTCCAACATTATTGCGGACAAAAATAAAGTGTACCGAACATTTATAGCGGCCATCTCCTACATTATCCCGTTCGAGCCAATGGCCCCTAATGTCGCCCATTACGGGACTAATGTAAATGTGTTCGCTCGCCGTTTGTCTGTCAGTTGGTCCGTTTTATATATGGGGGGTTTATATTTTGTTCTATTGAAATAGGTATTTAGAGCGAGAAATAACTTGATTATAGTTTTATTCACTTTAGTTATGTTCTATGATTGAAAAAAATATCTATTTTTTTCAATAAATGGTATGCATGATGTTTTAGTCTTTGACTGGAGCATTGAGTATGTATGTTGAAATTTTATATACGACGATAGACTGAATGATAGAATTACGGCTTTTGGTACTTGTGAGTCGTTATTGGTGATAATCACAGCATACATTAAAAAATAATACTAATGTCATAAAACAAAATACATTATATTAAGCTAGAAATTATTTATTCAATAAGCGAACCAAAGGATGTCTATTTTAAAATGTATTAGTGATGGCATTACATTTTCTATTTACCTTTTATAAACTATTTTTTTGAATTTTCTTTCATTCTAAATAATGAAAATGTCAATGAAACGAAAAATCACAATATATTTATTGAAATAAACATTCCC
The DNA here is from genome assembly GCA_949315895.1 of Anania crocealis. NCBI lineage: Eukaryota > Metazoa > Arthropoda > Insecta > Lepidoptera > Crambidae > Anania > Anania crocealis. Next base: position 11,178,584 of record OX438856.1, read on the forward strand.
ATAAAGCTTAATAAGCTTTATTTGAAGCTCTCGCCGAAGCACAGAATGTCTAAACATTCTCGGAGTAAATAAATAACTCATTGAATCAGTTGTTTACTCAAGCCTCTCGAAACTTATCCGGAGAAAGAATAACAGGGCTTACTTTTTTACGGTAAAATATTTCCGGTATGAGAAACACCGGCAAAGTTTATTTTGCAATATTGCTCAGTTTTCTATTTAGGCAGAGTAAGAAGACGCAATAGTATTTATTTTTAATATTTATAATGGTTTTCAACCGCTCATTTTGTACTACTAAATAATAAATTTCATTAATTATAATTAAATTTAATATATTTTATGGTCGTGTGGTGTTGGTATATTAAAACATTAGGACCACATTATATTACTTTTCTTCGTATGGGTGTTATTGGAGGCGAAAAAAGGAAAACTGCCAAAAAACGGCGGACAGTATCGCGTTATCTCAAACATTGACCAAGTCCCTCAACTCAGGAGGCACTCGGGTGCCACGATAACAATTGATTTCAATTGTGTCTGGAATAATTCACGATCGAGGGATTAAAACCTAACCCATCTGCGACGCAGCGAACGTGTTGAGATTTACCGTGAAGTCCCACTTTATAAAGATTTATTTCTAGTTGCGATGATGATATGGAGTATAAAGTATTTTTTAAGTATAAATACGATTTTTAGTTAATATTTCATTTGTATTTTTTTAATTAACTTCGAATTAAAACAATTTTATAAAATGTTAGTGAAAAGTAGAGTTACTTTACTATCTTAAATCTCAATACAGCAGTTACCTAAGGTAAAGTAATAAGCTAAGAAACTTAAGAAAAGTATCATTCATATTTCCCTATCTTTTTTCATATTCCCTGAGGAGCTCTGCTCCTAAATGCGGCAAAAGTTACGAGTTGCGAGTCAAGGGCTGACGTGAAAAGTTTCTACATCCTTTGTCATGTTTATTTGCAAAACTTTGAGGTGCAGTATGAATGGGAACGGTCAATGTTTAGAACTGGGTTAACATGATAGTTTATATTCACAAACTTAAATGAAACTTAGAAAATATTAATATATAGAAGGGTTGTTAATGCCACCAAACTACCTATCGAGTTTCAAGCATGAGATTAAACAACTGATAGTTGTCTATTTTTTTTTAAATATAAATAATGGACTTGCGCTTGACTACATACTTAACTATACGGTTAAGAAGAAGCCTAAGATGGAGCGAGCTTAGCCAGATGTATTGGTACTCCCACACACCAGCGGAACACAGAAAAACTGTTTGACGCTGGACTCCGGCAGGAGGGTGGTAGCTCTTACCAAGCCTACCACCGCAGAGGGATCTGTTAGCCGTCATCATTGGTTAGAAAACCAAAGATGCCGTTGCCCAGGGTGTACTACTAGGAGGTAGATCCCACCACCCCACCATGTTTGTTAACAAATAAACTGAAAAAGTACTGTGCCGAATTCAGAAGTTCTTTCATCATTGAAAAGCTACATTCACCATGAGTGACAATAGGCTATATTTATTGCTAGAAAAGAATAGGGATTCTTATAAAACAAATCTTATGTCCACTACTACTACTCGTGCGAGGCCGGGACGGGCCGCTAGTTCATAATATATAAGTTCAAGAATTAATAGTGACGGCATCAACATGAATTTGTTTGTATCCTATATCAGAAAGTGACTTGCAACTGTGGCAGATGTAAGAATAAAAAACATGCTGTCAATGATCCCCAAAAAAATCACCTCACTCCCCTGTACCTACTACGTGATGAATACGTTCATATATTACGCATTGCTCTAAGGCACCGCGCACATCGTTACTCGACTTACCATTTTTATGTTTATGATGAGCTATTTTTTTTTAAACTCAACAACGTTATTATTAATACTCTACATTCTTCTTTTTTACTTATATTAATCACTTATTATAGAGATAAATCGTTTAACCAACATTATAACAAACATTATATCTATGATTTTCGAGAATTTAAAGAAAAAAATATAGAATCCATTTTTGAGAGTCTGGTTTGTGCTATTCTATTAATGGCAAAATTATCGTCAGCCTAAGTGGAGTTGGTTTTCTTAGCGGGAACAAAAAGGAATTAGTCAGTGGCTGGGATTGATCCTTCTTCATCACTTTTCTCTCCCAGCGGCAATAGGATGAGCCTCTTTGACTGCAAATTCAGAGTGAGCTTTTTGCTTCTTCTGATGATTCAACAGAGCGTGCCTGCCTTCTCGCCGCCTCTCAAGCAGAGCCCGGTTACTGGCTGCAGGCTCTACCTGAAGCCAATATTGGGACCTTGCTTTATAAGATTACACTGACTCTATCGTTTTTTTTTTAAGAATTGTCACCTAAACAAATCGGCCGTGTCTCTCCCGCCATGCCAGCATTAATGACGTCTTCCGCAGAGTTCTAGTCGTCGTCAATGTGCTCGCTGTGCTCGAGCCTAGCGGCATCTCCCGTGACGACGGCAAGAGACCTAATGGCATGACTCCCATTCGTTGGAAACAAGGTTGTCATCTTATATAGGATGCAACTTGTGGGGACACTCTCGCGCCATCCTATATAAGCAGTACTTCCTCGGCTGCATGTGCGGCGGCGGCTTCTGCTGAGGCTCTGAAGCGACGCAAATATGCGGCTTGAAATGAAAGCTAAGTTTGTTTGGTGTTGAAGTTCTTAGGGTCCAAGTGCCCAAAGACTCTCTTAAAGACCTGTCTAAAAGGCTCACCAACGCAACTGATGATCAAAAGGTTGGCAGCTACCTTGGGCAACGGATAAGCATCACCATTCAGAGAGGTAATGCTTCCAGCGATTACAGCACCATACCTGGAGGCAGCGCTGCGGCTGATATCTTTTAAGTTCTATGATTTTTAGGTTTGTTTGTTATTAATTAATATACTGTTTTTTTTCTTTCCTTCCTGTTTTATGAGTAAGTAATTTTAGTGTAGTTTTGAATTATAAATATTAAATGTGTGGCACCTCATGACATTAAAAATAATAATCATTAAAGAAGTTTTATACCCACTTAACCACAACGGACAAAAATACTCGACTAATCAACGCTAGGCTATACAAATTGTAAAGTATTATCCACTTAGGTAGTAATTGTCTTCGTAAGGCCTTAAGCGCACACCTCGCCTTCCCACATTTGAATGCGGTGTATTAGTGAATAGGATTTATCGATGTCGAACTGCGTACGTGCCACGATTTATTACCGTGAGTACCTATGTTGAGTGTTAACAAGTATACGGATACGGGTTGCGAATTTTCCTCACCTTCCGGTTGAAACTTGGAATGTTACGTAAATAAAGAAATGATAAGAAACATTTGCAGTTGGTATTTAAACGAGATTTATTTACAAAGGACAACCAACATTCTTTACATTTGTATAAATTTAGGCTCTTGCATTTATTTTCATTGTTTTTAAAAAGATTTCATCTTAATTTTTTTTTATTGCGTTTTGTTTAAATTTGGGTGAATGAGGAAACAATCGATTCCTTGTTTTATTTAGTCCGGGTAACATAGACTACCATTTGATAAATAAAGCTACATGTCGTATGCTACGACAGTAAATTGGAGTACTTACATTAAAAAAAAGTTTGCAGTCATATTGAGTGAAGTATCAAATGAAAGAAGACAAAATTCTGATTACAAAAATGTTTAGGCTGCCCGCCCACGTCCGATAATCGGTGACCGATTCTTTGTAGGAGAAAAATAGAACGTACTGATAGCAATGGAACAACGCACACGTCCTACAAAAATCGGTCATGATTGTGTATGCTGCTGCCTACTATAGAAAAATCGGCCCGATAATCGGTCCTACAAAAAGTCGGACGTGGGCGGGCAGCCTTAAACAATACAGCAAATATACAGGGTGACTTTAAAATCATTGCATTTTCGTAGTCGGATTACAGTTTTTTAAACTATTGATACTTGTTGGGTCTTCTTTCTATGTAAAAGTCAATCTTCAACAAAGGTCAAACTAAAAGCCTTGCAAGACTAGTGCATGGCGTATTGGATTGCGACTTCCCTTTGAATGAGATGATCTTCAGGATGCTTTTAGTAATTAAAACTACATAAGGCAAAAAAGACAAGCTTACAAACTGCTGAATTAACTAAGGAAGTAGATGGTGCAAATCATAATGATACACTTATCGATATTTATCGACTACATCCATTTTCTTTTATTATAAATCACTAAATCGACTAACAAACTTAAACCCAACATTGACTACGGATCTTGTTTCTCCAAACAACTTTGACAATTAAACTCGTTGCAGAACTTTAGAACAAAAGACGTGGCCTGATTCTTCAATGCAATAATGTAACTCTCCCTTTCTCTTGTGTCACTTATTGTTGGAAATGGCTCTCTATTATACAATAGCGTAACAGGTGCTTCATGATAGTGTTGTTTAAATATATCGATGGATTTTATCGATAATACCGAATAATAATACCAGCAATTACTATATCGTTCATTTCAGCGAAATAAAGGTCATAGTCGAGAGTTTGGAAGTGTCCCAAAACAAAAGAAGTGTTTGTGATATACGCCGCTGTATTCAAGTGAATATAAAAAAATCTTAGGTGAATAATATCTTAAGCTATGTATAGGTTACAATTTTACAAATTATAGTCACGCTTTGTAAACTATGCCACGATGCTATGAAACTACTCGTACGCGAGTGTGGCTGTCTCAAAAGTATAAAATATGTAGTTAAATTATGCAACAATATGGCTGATGGCTATTGTTTTCTAATTAAATAATAAAATACATTTTATGGATATTTTTTTTTACCTAGTTAAACTTTACTTTCACTATTAAGTTCGAAGTACATTTATCTGATGATAAAACTAAAAGGACTTTTGAATGACAAAGAAACTACATGCTCGATGTAAAATCATAATTATTCATTCAGCGTAGCGATTCATTATACTTATCTGTTCGTATCATTGCTGTCGTAACATGAACTCAATGATGCAGGTTTTTGCCCTCCTCGTTTTTCACTAAAATTATGTATCGATAACAAAACAATCGACAGTTTAAATATCACTGCCTCAAGGTAACTTGTCAACAGTGATACTCTCATTTTAATTCAATATTCCCCCGGCGGTATCAGACAAGTCTCAGTTTACTTTTGTTATAACTTAGAAACACATTTGCATTGTGAAGTGAGAAACAATATCGAACTCAAGTACCTAGAGATAGACATATATAGATAGAGATATAGCTCTTCACTACCTCTATAGGCAACTTTTCTTGTTTTTAAAAGATAGCTCCTGTTGAACCTTTTGTTTAGTTAGTTTAAACGCCATAATATTATAGTATTTATGGCGGGTACAGAACCAACTTACTAGTAAGTATGGTTGAAATTTCTATACTTACATTAAAACAAAAAGAAGACTATCTGTTTTATCTTACACTGTTTGGAATGGTTTTTTACTTATCGGACTCAATGCATTTTCTGTGGTTCTTTCGCGCCTAAACTTTGTGGGTTTTAACACAGAGAATACAAAGGTAAAGCATTATTTTTAAGGTAGCTGTAGGTATTAAAGTAATGGCACCCATGGGCACACAGAAAAAGCTAGCGTTAGCATAAATCAGAAGTCAAATTCGATGTAATTACCAGTATTGCGATAAATCTGTCAATTATAACTTTTAAATCACTTCTAAATACTGTTTGTGTTTAAGAAGTAATTAGAGTTTTTAGGATAAATCTTGTTTGTTTTCTCTTTGATACTTAATTTAATAAGTTCTGAGCCCTGTCAGAAAGGACTGACAATTTTGATAGCAATTTGTTATCATCTAGACAAAGCTTTAAAGGGAATCAAGCCTGGAATCCAATTAAGTATAATAAATTGATATTTTGCTAAAATTTATTTTATCAATCATTCACTCTTAGATATTTTTGAAATTTTAATAGCTTCGTGTGGTTGTTAGTAACTTGCTCCTGTCGATGCTTCTATAAATTTATTTGTATGGTGATTTGAGGTTATAGGATTGAGCTATTATAGGTAACTGTGCGTTTTATACGGTTGTTATATGCAGCCTATGTTAACATATTCATATAAATACTATAGTGAAGTCAGAAGTTGATATCATCATTTTTGAACTACTGTTTATTTTTGTATCGCTCATTTGTAGAATCAGTCATTTATAGAATTGTTCAAGAATTGGACATATTTCCGCGAATCGGTCATTCCTAAACCAAACCTAAATTGGTGACATCGCCCTTACAGATACTTTCCTCATAATTTTGTTCGAAATTCAGAATTCATGCTTCTATATGCTTATTAGCCTTAGCAAACTTTACCAAACCCCTAACGATACCTTTGCGATGATAACAAAATTTTCATTCATTTGTTCGCAAAAATGTATACCAGAGGTACGTCTCAATTGGTCCCTTCACGCGAAATATTTCGCAAACTTTTATACCTGAAGTTATTCGGATAGTCAAACCTCATTAGGTCCTTCGTTGTATCTCGAAATTTCGACAAAACGCCTAATGAAACAAAGGACGATTCTTACAACTGAATATAAATTTAATTACGAAACTCCCGAGTTTATTGCGCTTCGACGAAGTTTGTGATAGTCCGTTTCGGCCGGGACCTTTTTGAGAATTCATTATTAGGTGGTGCGTGTTCACTTTCAAAGAGCCAAGAAAACGAGGTCTTGGCAAAATAAATTAATACTGCACAGGTAGCTGTGAGTTTGAAAGCGAATACTGAATCTGATGGCGACTTTTTTCATTTCAACACGGTGACTACTGCGCCAGTCGCATATAGGTCATGCATGCTAGGACAGTTTTATTGTGTCGTACACAATATGCGCTATGTGAAAAGGATTAAATGTTTTTTTAATAAAATACGCTGTTTGAAAATGCATGATTATCGAATATCGTTTTGTTTAGGGACCTAATAAATAAAGCGTATTTTTAATAAATAATACGATAACTAGAAGTGACAGTTTAGCAAGCAAGGAACAATAAATGAATTATTAAATCTATCACGAAACTTCAAACATTTATTATGAATTTATAACTTATATTTGCATAATTTAATCGAATTTGGTACGCGAATTAGATGAATGACTAAAGTATTAAGACAATTGTTCGGAACGGTTTATTTCACAGTACCTATCCTATAGTTTGAATACCTCGCATAGCTGGAAGTCAAGGCCGCATTCTAAGACCGATTATCCTTGGAGTAATACATTACTAGGTATATAACTTTATTAGCTATCCTGATTTTGCAGGCGTGGAATTGGGAATATGAAGCTATAAGCTGTCGCCCGTGACTTCGTACGCGTAGAGTTTTTAATTTGAATTTGAATACATACCTTATGTATTCAAATTATCCCACGGAATCTGTACCTTTGCTGAGGATCAAAAGTAGCCTATATGTTATTCCAGTCAATTAACTAACACTGTTCCAAATTTCATTCAGATACGTTTAGTCGTTTTTGCGTGAAAGAGAAACAAACATCCATAGTCACAAACTTTCACGTTTATAAAATTAGTAGGATAAGGTACAACGGGAACCGTGCATTTTTTCGATTTTAAAATAGAATAGTGCTTACCTACTATTTTAGTTTTTAATCTATATGTGCACCAAATATCATCCAGATCCGTTTAGTTCGATTGACGTGATTGAGTAACAAACATCCATCCAATGCATTGCGTCTATTTCATATAAAAACAAACTAATTAACGAAATGTAACAAAATGTTTGCGTATTTTAATATATTGGGAATGATCAGGAGAAGGTAATTAAGGAAGAAAATGTTAGGTGATTGTATTAAAAAAAAGTGTTTTGCAAATATCCATTAAAAAATTGTGTAAAGACTAAACTTGGTCGTAAACAGGCCTTGCATTTACTACTTATTAGTATCATTCTTATTAGTTAACCTGTGCAAGCCGGAATGGATTACTTGTTCATAATAATAATTAATAGTAGCAAGAGTGTTAAGCACTAGTATTTAGAGTAAAAGATAAAATTACCAACATATACTTAGCACAATATTGTAAGTAACAAGATGTTAAATACTGATAACTTTTAGTCCCGCTTAGCATGCAGTAAATCTAATGCGTGTGTCGGATTTTACGACCTTTCATACGCCTACAATTTATGGCTCCCCAAAGACACGTCTGCATTCCTAGATCCAAGACTTTGTCATAGCCAAAAGAAAACAAACTAATTACTTACATCTGTTTTTGTTACACAACAAAACTTTAATACGACTATAGAAGTTACAATAGAAGCTTACTTCACAATTAGAACCGCAAACCCAAACTTTCCTATTATTTTTTTAATTAAATTTGGTGTCGTTTGATGCCGTTACTAAAATAGAACCGCTTAAATCCTTTTCTTTAAAAGGTACTGGCTAAAAGTACTGAGAAAAGCAATAGAGCAGCAATGTTGTTTTCTCTCCGCTATTGGCCAGACTGCAATCGCCAACCCGCCCTGGCCCCTAATTCGCGTAACCGAATCGTATCACAATCGTAATTGAACGACAGGTTTTTGACAGTTCTAGTATAGGCTAAATGTCAAAATCGTCCAATTCAATCACGATCGAACTGCGATCTGGTTACGCGAATTAGGCCCGATCACACCAGATGATAATATGCTCTTCTTGGCAACAGTCTAGTAGCTCACTCGTTTAGATAAATGCAGACTTATTTTACGTCTTCCGCATAAGCAGGCAGAAATAGATGCGTTTGGGGAAAAAAATTAAACAGCTCTATGCCTATAAATAACTTTTGAAATAGCCTATTACATCACCTTATAGACTTATAAATATCCCTTTATATAGCCTTATAAATTGCTATAAACGTAGCGTTAGCGGTTAACTATATTGCATAAATCTAGCCCATTTATAATCAAACTAAACGAGTCTTTATCTGGCGCAGTGCAGCATTAAGTACAGATTTTTTTAAATGTCTTATTTTTTAAAATTCATTTGCGATTCTCCATCCTGTCGTAATTTCCAACGACAGTCAAAATCTATCATCTATAAAAGAACATTCAAATACCTGCTTCCATATTTCTCTGGTGTAAATAGAATGCCCAGCTGACTATTTCCACTGCGGCATTGTGTAGTTTATTTTATTCTGTTGCGGGCTCGGGCCCAAGGCTACGAAAACGACGCCTCGTTGAGCGAGCAATGGACAGCTCAGTCGACGTGAAAACGGTGGAGAATTGAGAGCGTTATAAAAGAAGCTAACCATTCTTCGGCGGTATTGCATTGAATAAGTTTGATGTGATTTTACTTTTGTAATTCTGTATTTTTTTCTATTTAACAAAATTAGTGAATGTTTTTTTTACGATAAGCTAAGTTTTTGCCCGCGACTCTGTCCGCGTGAACTTCAAAGTTTAAATAAATTTGTAATATTTATATAATATTAGTAAGGACTAGCGGGCCCGGTAAACTTTTTATCGCCATAAGTTAAATAAATGTCATGTTAACGTAAGATTAGATAAAATTGGCTAAGATTTTGACGTAGACATCAATAAGTCAGTTTCTGTCATGGCATACGAAAGTATGAAACAAAAAAATTTATTGACTTTTACTTATCAACATTTTGGACGATAATAAAGATCAACAGCCAACACGTATGATTATTTACAAACTGTCTAAAGTCATCCACTGAAGGAATTACATCTTAGACCCGTTGTGGCCAACATACAGTCTGCAGTTCTGGTAATCCCAAGCTAACGTGTGTAACAGGCTATGAGTCTCTGTCCCGATCGGCGCTCCGGACAGCCTAAAGGTTAAGTCAATGTTACGTACATTTGTTGTCGTGGATTTGAAATGAATTAGAAAATTATGTAACTAAACTAAGACATGGGAAATACACATAAAACATAAACATTTGTAATATAATACACACGTATAAATGTCACATAACAAAGAAAAGGATAGTCGTGCGATCAGAAGAATACATATTAATATAGTCTAGTTTGTTTCTTTTCTGACGCAATTAATGAGCTATTTAATATGGGAGAGCTTGTACTCTATACATTTAAATTTAGATCAAGAAGTAAATTCAGAGAATTAATTGATTTAGTATTGTACGAGTATATTAAGAGTTCCCAATATTGCGTCACTGTTGCAAGCGCCATGATCACGGAAAAACAATAATTAACTTTTGTGGTTGAGACCGTAAAGGTTAAATCATTATTTATTTAGAGACATCTGAACAATGTGAGCGGTCTTATTCCTAGTAGCAATTGCATACATTTGGTATATTAAAAAAAGTAGATAATTATGATAACAATTTCCTAAAGCGCGGCGTTTAGAATTTTATCCGCCAAACTACATTATTTAAACGTGCTTTTACATATAAAGGTATACGTGTGTGCGAAATGTGAATGTTGTGAAATTGTTTAGACATTTTCAAAACACACGATTCGGCATTCCGATTTATTTTAATGCGTAATATCCACACGTTTCACCAACCGTTAATATTGTGCGACTAAGTTGCATTGTGTCAATTATTGACACAGTATGAGCGGAGCATTGCCTCGCGCTTAGTGCGATATCTGCAACTTTTTAACACACTATCTATAGGTAGTATTATGCATTATACGATGCACTTAAAACTATCCGAGTTTGATTCGTGTTATGACAGCGCACCGCCACCGCAGGTATTCGCGACAAATCCGCGTAAATAATACACGTCTGTGACGGATTTAGAAATGTCACAGTGACAAAGGAAAATGCGCCTCGAGTTATGACCCTCTGGGCTCTCTTTTGTTTGGCTAATGTCCTCGTTTTTATACATTTTTTTTGCCTATCGTTTTGTGCTTTTTTCCATAGAAAGGAGCAGGTGTCGAGTTTTATGACAGAATCGCTTTGTTTACGTTTTCCATGGTGTCGCTCTTAATTTTGCTGCTGTCGTTGAACAACTAACTGCGAGGTTTTTGAAATGGAAATCACTGGTCGAAATTGATGTTCGGCTTTAATTTATGCGTGTTTGGAAATGGGTGGGTATGACGGGATATATAGATCCAATGGTTATAAACTTTAGAGTATATTGGCAACCTGTTTTTAACCGATACCAATACATATTTTAAATAGAAAAGATTTGTATTTTATATGTTTGTATAATTCAGATAAACAAATACAAAAACTACGTAACGAATTTAAAATTTAAGTAGAAGAATATTCTGTAACCCTGAATATTATACAAAATATTTTTAATTTCTTGTTGTAAACATGTCACGCCAGATGCTTTTAATAGGCAACTTTGAGACCATATCATCCCTAAAGGATAATAATACGTAATAATATAATTATCATCATCAACTAACCTATATTAGTCCAGCCACTATTTGAAACAGTTCTCTCTAAAAATATGTTTTTGCCATTACCGCCACGCTTGGGGTTGGTAATTGCAGTTTGGCCTTTGAAGAAAGAAAGAAATAACTATTTATTTAATACAATTATTACAAGGAACACAGAACAATGTTTAAAAACTAAAAGATATGAAGTAAAAAAAAGTGTCAAAAAGGCTCAGTATTAGTCGTGACAGCCGGTAGCCATCACGACGCTGATTTTTTCATGAACAAGAATAAAAATGTATGTACCTTACCATTTCTACTCAATGTAGTCTTACTATCTAGAATGTGTCGGGTGTATTCTGCTTAAAAATATAGTTGCGTTCGTGTTTTCAGTGCAACGTGAATTCTATATTTTCAGCGCGATCCTAATGTTTTCCTTGCGCTGTCAACCTGCCTCCATTATAGACAACGTACACACGCTGAGCGGAGGCCAAACCGGTCGTGCTATTTTTCAAAACAAGTATTCAACCTACTACACAGTTTAGTGGTGAAATATTACGGTTTTATGAAAAGAAATTAACATGAGAATCGATTGCTTTATAACAAAGTTTATTTTCAGTTAAGGTTTTTATAAAGATACTAAAAATTTATTAGTATCTGTTGAGCTGAACTAAAAATGTTCGTTGCATTATATCGTTATAATTTTTAATGTATGAAACTTATTTTTGTGTATTATTGAAAAAACATAATATGTTCTTTCTATATTTGATTATTAGGGGAGAGTCGGATATATCGTACCAGTTTTCAGTTTTAGCGAAATATCTTGGTTCTATGTAAATGAAAACAAATATTTTTTTCTATATTACCTAGATCATTAAACCCTTCATCTTATATCGTAATGTTAAAATCATACTCTTAGCCGGTTTTGCAAAATAAGCGTTTTTCCAAAAGCTTTCCATTGGTACAATTTAGCTGACTGGTTGGTTTTAATGTACCATAGGTCTGGTAAATTGTACCAGCATAAATTAAGGGAAATTCTGTAATGATAAATAAATAATAACTCAATGAAATTTTCTGAATTACATAATAAATATTAAGTAAATTATAACAGTATTTTAATAACGTAATAAAGAAAAAGTTCTACCAAAATAAATATTTTTTCCCAATATGTAACATTCATGATAAGCTATCAAAAGCAGAACCGTTTTAAACATTTAGCAAACTTAAATACTTATTATAAAAGTAGTTATAAAATTAAGTTTAAGCAAAAAAAAATATTGCACTAAGAGCTATTATTATAATAATCAGTTATTATTTATTAGATTTAATTATTTTTTACTGTGATCGAATTATTTATGAAATTTTATGTACCTTATTTTAGTTTAAACCACTGTCATGAATATCCAGTAAACGTTTGGGCCTTTTTTTATCACAGTAGTGAACATAACAAATAGAACAAATATTTTCCTTGCCAACTCTATAAAGAAATCCTTACTTCTTAAAAGAATAAATAAAATTGAAATATAATTTTTGAAATGCTTAGAATAAGTTTTAGATATTTTGTTCAACTCATTTTATTCTTTTTTAAAGCTGATAAAGCCCTTTCCAAGCCTTATTTAGTCCATATGTAATATTTTCTTTAATTACCCTCTAATCTAAAAAAAACACCTGTCTCAATGTATATGGTTGGGTACATTGTACCAGTATAATTAAGAAAACTACTGGTGGTACATTTTATCGAACTAGCTCATTTCAAAAACATCTGTTTGTAATAAAATAATCTCAAAATCTAGTACGATAATTACGTTATAATTTAAGAGGTAAATAAATTACTGTTCAATAAAAAAATATAAACAAATTCACAATTACCTTTTCATTGATTTATGTTCTTAGGTTTGCGCTTCAAAAATTGCATCAAGCACACCCAAAAACGTTTTTATTTTCTCAAACTGAGTGTGCTTGCCTGACACCAAAACCAAAAACAAAAGTAGTAGGAGGCGCTGTCAGCGCTTAGTTTTGTGTTATCAAGAAAGAAAAATAATGACGTTTGGTAGGAAATATCAAGGTGGTACAATTTATCATGCAGTACGATATACCAGACTCTCCCCTATTAATGTTGGTTAGTAAAAATAAATTTCAGGAATAGTCTGCATTACATCTGTGGGTCTCATCGTCATCAGAACCGGGATTTATTAGTCTTTAGTGTCCCTGCTGGAGATGGATCTCTCCCAAACTGATATTATGTTAAAATCGCCACGCTTGACATGTGGGTTCGCGATCCCAGTTTTCTTCTAGCAGTAGGTACAACGTATCTCTCACGACGCTGGAAGGGAATGGATGGTGCTATACCTTTGTGTCGACACAACGCAACGCATATTATACAGAATTAAATTTTAGTCACTTTCCAATTTATTATACAAACTACGGGACCAAAACCAATGACGTATTTTTTCTTTTGGTATAGGTAGCCTAGTACAAAAATGTCAAGATACAGCACCTAGAAAATGTCCACCAAAAATCTGATTTTTTGATACGGCCTCCTCGCAACACTTCTTTTAGGCGATGCGTATCTCATTTATTTATTGCGATACTATTTATAAGTTGTTGATTTTCCCTTTATACCTGTGCAGGTGCAGGCACAGGCAAAAATTTAAAATGCCAAAGTAAGACCTAACTAAAAAGACATTCTATACACGACACGCTGTGACTTATATTACACAGGTGTATTATTCTAGACGTAACCTAGCTTTGTAAGAGCCAAATGTTTATTGTAAAGACGGAAATTTTGTTGTGATTCTAAGGATTTAGACGAAATGACATTGTATGTTGTCATAAAGTATGTGTTTTTACAACAATGTTTCAAAAGAGACCCACATTGCAATGTTGGACTTATTTTTAGGACACTTAATTCCCAATGTAACTAATAGATTATACATTAACATATCGAATCATCTTAAATAATTCGTTCGTTCAATTCTCTTTTGGTTTTTGGCATTAAAGAATTTATAAAGAGAATAAGGTTAAGTCAAGTAGGTATCACAAACATCGACTAACTATTAGTAGTATCAATTAACAGTTCTGACCTTGCGAACAATAAAATATTCTATTACAAATTCTAGTTGATCTAAAATTGGTTTACCAAATTTATAATTTAGAAATAATCGGAATCGAATCAGTCTACTGTTATGTAAAATCGATTTTTATGAATGTTTCAGTCATTATTAAAGAAAAAATCTGACCTCTATTAAAATGTATTTGACTGTCTACTGGAAAGACAGACATATAAGAAATTCACAGCAAAAATACATCAACCCAAGTTGGATTGATGTATTTTAGGAAATCCTAAAAATCGCGAAAGCATTAAAAGCACGCCCTTCGTTGAACATTCTTTTTAATCAAGAGCCTAAGCTTCTCGTGTCTAACTACACTGCCTCTTTAGCGTACACAGGCTAGCACTGTGTCGCCACAGTACCCTGCCATAGTCCAAATAAGTAGGTATAGGCTATGTCAGTTTCCAGAAATTTAAATGAAAGTAGCCTTGACAAAGATGGCTTGGTATTAAAAAAAGCTTAAATATTGTGTTTAAGACAATTTTTGAGAAATTTTGTTGATAGTGATAGTTGAAAATACAAATTATTATTAAATGAAGAACAGTTATGGTTAAGTTTAAGGTTAAGCCAAGACTTTGTATGTGTCGACGAATTGATTTCAAGCTTTACGCTAAAAGCCTCAGTTTTAATAAGTAATGCTTTTGGTTATGCTATGTACCTCAAACATACGAAAGAAACTTTTTTACAAATATTTAACATATAGTCAAAATGAAACTCCTCTATTAATTAAATGATATTGAAACTGTTTTAAGCAAATAATTTAATTTACTTCAAACACTATTTGACGGCCTGTCGGATCTGTAGTAGTAAACGCTGCTTCTGAGCCATGGGTCGCGGGTTCGATTCCCCAACAGTACAAATATTTGTGTGCATGAACATATTGTCTGTTCGTACTGGTCTGGGTGTTTTGTTTATATTACAAAAAAAAAGTATTTTAGTAATTTTATCGGCTGTCTAGTACCCATAGTATAAGCTTAGTAGTAGCTTAATTTAGGACTAGATGGCTCTGTGTGGCCTAGTGTGGCATGTCTGAAAATATTTATTTATTTAATATTCTCCCTAAACTCAATACCGAAGTCTCCGTGGAAAAAGTCACGGTTAAAAGCTTGTAGAAGGTTATATATTTATATACTTATACTATATGGTCCAGGCTACAGCAGCGCGTCTCGCCGCCAGCTGGAAACCCCCGTTATTAGTCCTCCATTGTTCGAAGTCCTATGCCAGTAAATTACAGTGTTTAGTGAGGGGACTTTGCGAAATTTATTTCGCTCAATCCAGGAGCTTTGCCGCCAACTTGTTGGAAATAATTAAATTCCGTTCCCGAAGCATTCCTTTATTATTATTTATCGGTCCGACCACCCGCTACCGTGGCTTGTACATTCGATTATGTTATTTTATTGAAATTTTTGTTGCAAGCCTTTCGAATACGGGAAATGTTTTAACTGCGCTGCGTTGCGAGCGATACCCACTATGACCTTTCGCGGATGCGGGTTTTGCTTGTGTTTACATTCTGTTGTAAAAACAAATTCATAGCATTTTTTTATTGAACTTAGGTACATAAACATTCCACCCGTGTAAATTATATTTTTTTTTTTAATTTTTGTATACCATAATGATATAATTAGGTATGCATACTCGTATAGCATAATAATATGCAAACATTATGGTATAAAAATAAATTTACCAGCGAAAATATAATGCGACAAATACAATATTGAGTCAGTGCCGAATACATTGTCAATCATTATTTAACTACTCTAACTCAAATTTAGTGGGCTATTTCATCCTTTCCGTGGTAAAAAAATGATGCTTTTGGTCCTCGGAGAGTTAAATCAGAGGCTAAGGACATAATATCCTTTCAAAATTTCCAAGGCCAAATGTGGGAAACCACTAGTATGTTCTTATTAAATAAATAAAAACATTGTCTTTAAAAGTATTGTTCAGTAAATATTATAAAGGTCTGACTGCAATCGTACATAAAAGAAAAACGAATACCTACCCAAGCCAAGTCTATAAAAAGAACTGGTGTCACAAGGTAAAACCGAAATTTCAACTTTTTGTCATAAAAATACACTCAAAAGTTCCTTTTAAAAATCACGTCTCTCTCTTATTTCCCTCCATTAAAACAGGTAAAAAACTATGGCCATTATTTATAATACCACTCCAGGTGGATAAGGGCCGCGCCCGCCGAAATTTATTATGATCTATTGATTCTTTCTCGTTTCTTCTCTTCATAAAGCGAAGTTTTTCCCTGTACAACCCCAGTTGGGGAACTACCGAAATTATGTCACAAGTTGGTGTCCCCGTGGAAAAGTTATTTTACTACCAACACTAAGACTAAGCCCCAATGTAGATGGACACAGTAATATTTATTAGCTTAGAAAATGTGGCATAGGTTTTTCTTATGGTATCCACAAACGAAAAAGGGGACGAAATAGTATTTAGACTTGTTTCTTTATTTCGATGCATAACTTTCTACTTGTTTTTCTCGGTGGTAAAGATTACGTGTTATAATAACCTACAAAAAAATCAGAATAAATTAGTTGGCAGTTTTGAGTTTAGAAATTATTAGGCAGGTTTGAGGTTCACGTCTCTAAAAGCAGTGTCAAACACTGAGTAAACAACCGCACACAAAAGCGGCAAACCACTACTTCGTTGCCTGAACAGCGCAACCCAGAGAGTGCATGGTGTCTTTACTTACCCTTAATCTAATGCTGTTCCGATTAAAACGACTCAACAATATCTAGTTGATAGATAGGTACGTTACAATCAGGAATACACATTCCTATGTGTATGTCTCTTCACTTATCGTAAGATTTGGTAACACCTGGAGAATGGGATTCATAGGAATCCTTAGTACTAACACGCCTAGATACGTCATCTGAATGGCTTGTTGTGTTAACACAGATTGTCAAGAAATAAAGATAAACAAAAATATTAAACGTTAGTACCCACCCACTAGTACAAGATTAACAAGTGACTCTAAATCCAGCATAAGAAAGAATTTTCTTGATTGATTTCACTTAAATAAGTGACACGCGAATTTACTATTATGTAAAGAGTGAGCTTACTATATCCACCTGTATTGTTTTACCACCACTAAGACTTTAAGTAAGGGCACGAAGAGCGAAGTTGTTGAAGGTGTTATAATAAAAAAGTGTACAAATAAAAAAGTGTAATTCTTGAGATTCGCCCGCAAAAGTTGGTGTCTTGTGTACCCGTGTCGAATTTTTATTTGAACATCGGCAGTTTTTTATGCGGTGATTAAAAATGTTGTGCTCGTAGTTAAAATAAGTTACAATCGAAGTAACTTTGAAAAAATAATATTGTGAACTTAGTTTAACCATGGCATCTTAAATTTTGTTTTCGTTCAATTATTGGAGACTGCGATCGCAAAACCCTTTCATTAAAAAGTCCAGTGACTGTATAAAAAGCCTATTAATTTAGGACTTTAACCTCAAGTTATGTCAGTCCCATCATACTCTAAACAATGTGTTATTCTAGATAAATGAAACATAAACATGGAAATAGTTAGAAAGTAATTCTACTATAATACCTTAACTATCAGACAGACCCGTATCATTGACGACTGCAATCACCATGTCACAAATTATAGCTTGGTTTTTTCTTTCATTTAGTGTATTTTCTCAAACTACTAAGAAATAAAATAACATATCTGTGAATAATGGTGGCATTTGCGATTGGTCAACTACACTTCAGTGAGGTTTAAATCCTACACTCACACATACACAAAACACAAGTAAGCACGCACGTTGTGCCTAATTTCAATGTTTTCATTTTAAACCTTTTCTATGTAAGACCTTCTGTGTAACTGGTACTATAAGACTATACTAAAGCTATTCTATTATCATGCGATGATACTAAAGCTAAAATAAATAAAATAAAAATGCAGAGTACAAAAATATTCAAATCATTGCTTACTTACTTTTTCACCACACTAGTTTTACGATGCCTCAATTCTTCATCTTAGTAGAAAGAATTCACCAAAACCTTGAACGTTGGAATAATTTCGAGTGTTTTAAATCCCCGCGTTTGCTCTTCTCATTTCGTCCGTATATAGTTTTATGTGGGACATAAAAATATGAGCACTCTAGAGTATGTGCGGCGATATTTTTATCGGACCGTAACTTTTGGCGTTTATTTTAAAACATACGTAAACTTTTTCGAGCGGGTTATTCGGTTAATATGGTAAAAGTCATACTGTACATTTTGTATCTGATATTATTATGTTAAAGTTTCACGGCAAATCTGCTAAATTAATATGATTAAAGTCAGTATGTAGAAAAGCGAAGTCAAAACTAAAAGCAAAGACAGAAACTACATTTAAGTTTATAAAAATAAAATAGGATACAAACTACAGTACTTACTCGTACATTCAAGAAAAGCCGCCCATAGTTTTTATTTATAATTTTTAACCAAACCTATAGACAAATGGAACAGTGGCCTGTGCAGGTCAAATATGTTTTTAGTTATGTATAGCTATTAGTTAGTTGGCAAACAAAAATGTGTAGCTATATGTGCATATAGCTACACATTTTAAGCTATTGCATAGCTTCTATCGCGGGCCTTAAGCGTGGAGACCGAATCCAGAAATTCCGTAACGAAAATAACCTAACACCCCCCACTCCGACCGGCACAGCGGTGATACTTTTTAGTTTTATAATTAAGCTATTGCATAGCTTCTATCGCGGGCCTTGAGCGTGGAGACCGAATCCAGAAATTCCGTAACGAAAATAACCTAACACCCCCCACTTTGACCTGCACAGCGGTGCTACTTTTTAGTTTTAAAATTGCATAAGTTGATAAAAAATGCTCTGCAATAGCTTTACCGCGGCAGTCTCCGAGTGCCACACGTCTTTTTATGTTTGCCAACTCGCACCTATGTCAATTTAAAGGTGTTAAGATACCTAATGTGTTGTATAATGGTAAAGAAAAGACGCTGTCGCCCGCCTTTTTTTGGTGGTACCCCTTTCTAGCCGCTAAAGAAACTTATAGAAAAAGAATAGAGGTTTCAATTATATTTCTGTGCTGGTACTACGCAAAATCATCAAGCTATAGAACTTTACAACAAACAAAGGCAAGTCTGTCCGTTCAATCAGCTTAATTACAGTTCATCTACTACACCTTAACATGATATATAGTTCGAAGAGAGCATCATTTTGTTCTTGTTCATTTAGTCTATATAAATAATAACCATTAACATCAATTTTAATTATGAAGCCCTTAATACTTTTGTGGTCGCTACCATATACTTTGAGCCGATGATGTGGTTTAGAGAAGGGGAAAGGTTTGGTTCTTTGAATATATTAGTACCTACCTACTAAGCGGGGATTTTGCGTGTAACTCGAGCGCATCAGGAATTCATATGGGGAGAAACCTTGCACCCTGTAATGTACGCCTACCAAATATAAACCCTTAATATAGTCAGATAAGTAAAAAAAAAACGATCCTTAGAAAAACTTGAGCGTATCAGATTAGCAACAGGTAAGTTAATTACATCCAAAAAAGTGTATATTTCAATAATCTTGCAATTTGAGTGTCACACAAGGAAATGGGGTAGTCACAAAGTATCTAAAGGGTGATGTTGCTGAAACCATCGACAAAAGCATGAGTGTCCAGACGCCGAGAGCTGTCTAAATGGACGTAATGCTCATTAAATGTACGTAATTACGACGCTTGTAATTTGCCACCTTGCCAATCAGAGCTATAACAACGTTTATTATGCTTTCGATGTATTTAAAAATACATTGCAAGCTTGTGGAGAAATGCAAACAATCGTATTTTTACAAAGATATCACCAGCAAACTACTGATGAAAAATGTCGATAGAAAATAAGAGCCGACTTTGTTCGTTGGAAACCAAGTTCCTGAAGCATACGAAAAGATATCGTCATAACACCTGACATTTTAGAAGATATTTCGAAATAAATTATGTATATTTTATTTATTACATCCAGTATTATACAGAAAGAACAAAAAAAATTGTTTAATGCAAAAACTGTCACATAAAAAAAACAGATTATCATTTAGGGTGACTCTGACATCGACTTGAACCCACAGTAGAAAAATCTGAAGGGCTCTATAGTATTTTAAGATATTTTTTTTTTAAATACTCAAAAATTAGCATCCCGGCTATACTACTCGTATGTAGACATTGCGTTGCGGAGTAAAGCCAATGAAACGTGTACATGAACCTAACACAGAGAATATTAAAAACATTTGATATGTGACGTTGGTATTTAACAGTAAGGGTACGCTGGATGGACGAATGAACTAATTGCAAGATTTTGGGTATGGTTACTAAAAAAGTTGTAAATCATTGAAATCTAAGTAAGAAAGTTGTTTAGAATATGATGAATTAATTTTTTAAATAAATATATTAGGATTAAGGTAGAATGTAAAAAGAATAAGGGTGAATATAGAAATGAATAATAACGTTTGGTATCGCGTCAAAAAATCATTGAGATGGCAGAGAGAGATAATATAATGAACACCATCAAAAACTAATTAGTGACGATAATAATTTTTTTGACGACATTGTACGCAAGGAATATAGAATCATAAATTTGAGCCTATATTAAGGTGAAACATCTAGCAATCAACCGGTTCAAACTATTTCAATTCCACAAGTATAAGCGTGATACGTAAACAAACACTCATGCACTGACAGACAGACAGGCAGATATTTTAAATACTGTTGGTTTGGCTTTTGTAACTTTAGTAAAGACCCTTCAAAAAGTATAATTCCTACATGTACATCTATAAATGTACAAACATCGACCTGTTACGAGAAAAGCGAAAGTATGTTTGCCTTTCTACTTGTTTGCCTGTTTGTTACCTCTTCAAGGTATGAATAAATATGCCTTAGCACCCGATATACCTATCAACATGAAGTAATGAACACTTTAACTAACTAACTTAGAAGCGTCATAAGTCGTGAAATAAGTGTGTATGTTTCCTCCTACAAATATAACCCTTCCACAAAAGGTATTCCAAAGACGTTAATCAGAAAAGGTTCACTGGTTTCCGCTATCGTAAACGGTCTCTGGCGCAACGTTTATTTCTGGATATACCGCTTTATTCTGTGTATTATGATGTGAGAACGGAATTGATTTGTGTTTTATTTTTCCAAGAATTATATAATGATCAAATTTAATTTTAGTTTAGTGATTCCCTTGCTTTTTGTTATGATTTCCGGAATGTAACGTTTTGCAAATATATAGGTCGTTTTGCGCCTAAACCTTTCGGTAATACAAGTAAAAGTTTGTCTTTTGCTTACAACATCATGCATTCTTCGCAATATGGAATGGAATAAATTACACACCAATTTTTCACCCGCGGCGAGTGAGTGAGCAGCAAGTTATATCGCGCGCGCGAGTAAATATCTGTACCCAGTAGTAGGATACAAAACAACCTATGTCCTTTCTTGAGGTATAATCTACCTCAGCACTAAATTTCACCAAAATCATTTTAGGCATGAAAGCGTAACTTTCAGACACACAGATATTTAAATACGGAGACAGACAGAGTTCTTTTTGCTTCAAAAATTTTAGTAAGGATGTTTTTGTACCTATGAGTAAGAGCCATAGAAATAAGTCTAACATCGCAATGTGGATCACTAATTTATTTACATTATTATACACGTCCTAGACGACAACATACTTTTTCATTTATGCTGTCACAGATTTTTTGTCTTTTACGTAACATTCGGCTGTGACAAAGCTAGGCTTCTTCTCTGTCATTTCGCTCTTGGTAAAGTGGTCGTGGTAGCTAGCGTAGTAGCTAGGCTGCGTCTAGAAAAATACTTACAAAACCACAAAGATTAGTATGTATTTTTCTAAAGGGTTTCTCTTAAGACTAAGCTAAAAATTCTAATTTAAATAAACATGAAAACTATGCTTTGAATAATCACCAGTACCAGCTTATTTAAGTACACTGCTGGAAGCAAGCCTCTACAAAAAAATAATTTTGTCATAATCGTCGCGCCGCACCATCGTAGAGAGAAGACACTGCTACCCGTCTTCCTTCGGCGAGTGAAGGATCAGTTGGCTTTAACAATAGCCATAAAGAAAGTAGAGGTGATGCTATTTTTTAATGCGCTAGCTCCACACGTAAAACCTTTTTTATTTGAACACCTTTTCTTGTTGTATAAAAATATGTATAGTTACATAATTTGTTATTCTACGCCCGCTTTATCCACGGCTTACTCTTCACCCACCTGCTGTAGTCAGTTAAGCGACCTTATTTTGATGTATACACGTCTAAATCTTATGTTGTAAAACTTACAAAAGACATAAAAACTAAAACCTAAAAATTGTTACGACTACAACAGTTACCCACAAAATGTTACGGAAACGAGCAACTCTATTGCTAAACATTGTAGCTTAAGCAAGCTTGAACTTAGTGGCGATAAGACGAGGGAGTAACGAATTAAACAAACAACAAAAGAAACAGTAAAACAGATAAACTTTGGCAGTTAAGCTATCGGTAAGCAGGCGGATCGATTCACCGGCAGGTCATATACGAGGGGAGTTGAGGAAGAAAAATTATCTATGTTAATATGAAAAGTACATATATGGATAGATATTCTATATTATCTTTTTATTATAATATAAAAGAAAGTCGTGTTAGTTACTTACAGCGCTTATAAGTCGAGAACGGCTTGACCGATTTTTATGATTTTGGTATTTTTGGATTTGTCTTCGTCAGGAATAGAATAATAAGTATTAAAAACGTATGAAGGTTAACGTTACAAAAAATAAGAAATTGTGTTTAATTGCAACCACGCCGTTTTTGATGACAGTGGCATTTAATACGTCAAAATCAAATACCTACTATTCTAAGGCGATACTAAGTTTGCGGGGTCCACTAAGTAGTTCCTTATAAAAATAAATAAATATCTAAGTTCGTTTTCGACGTTGGTTAATTGGTGTCATTTAGCATAAAACTTTTTGTTGTTTCAGGAGTCTTCATAGCGTCTTTTATCCTCTATAACCGTTGACAATCTGACCTAAAAATAAATCTGAAATTCTCTTTTACATTGTTGAAAAGGTAATTGTCACAGAGATTTTTATCAAAGCTATTAACTTTTTAAGATAAAAATAAAATGTTGAGAGGTTGCAGATTTTCTACACATAGTAAAATAAAAGGTGCTTTACCGAAAGGTATTGTCATTTTTAAACCTAAGTTCATATTAAAATCTTCATAAAATATATCTGTAAGAAAACTCCTTTTAATTGAAAATAACAACATACATTTGACCCGTTAAATAAATATTAATTAATTTACATCTCTGTTTCATCATTTCTGATCATGCCATATACCTAAATATGTTTAGGATTACCATCTTGTTTAATAACTTTCTTAAATGTACATTATAGTTTAGGAGACAGACAGGAGATGTAATCTTAAAAAGTTTTTGTTTTCTATCTATCTATCCATCCATAAAAAAATTATACATTTATCAAGCCTAACCCATTCGGATCCGATTAAAGGTTAATATATAATTCTATCAGAAAAAACACAAGGTCCAAATTATTATTTCACAGGTTACACCTACCTCAATCGATTCAGACCGTTAGACGATATAACTCAACCCCACATCCCCACCTGTTCCAACATCCCCCAGGAATTGAGAAGGACGAGCTAGAACGCCCCCATAACTCACTATCAGGAGATTTGCGACCGCATTATAAGCCCAGGCCGCTATAAATTCGATTTTATTTTTAAATTGCACCATTAAGGTGGAGAATCGATTTAATGGGATTGGCTAAAGGATTTTTGGAACATATGCCTTTGTTTATTAAAGTCACGGAACTTTTTTTCTGAACATGACCATATAGCTTTGTGACAATTAGCGCGACTCTATCTCGTTCTATGTAATACATGGTAAGGAAGCAAAAAAAAATGTTTGACCAAGAAAATACCCAACGATGACAAATAAGTCAAATAGGCAGTAGGCGGGGGACACAAAGTAGGTAAGAAGAAGCGATAGCCGATGGAACGGGAATGTTCTGGTATGGATACAGTTTATCTGACAACCAAAGATGTGGTGAATGACGCCGCTGAATGCGGATGGCGTGGGACTAATCTTCGTGGTGTTTCTTTGGGGATGGCCGTTGCCTAACAGTGGGCGTTTGGCCGTGATGATATTATGACAAATCCTACTTCCTATCCTACTGTCTTATCCTACTTATTCTACTTAATACTATAAAGATGATAATTTGTGAGTATGAATGTCAGGATGTTTGTTGCTCTTTCACGCTAAAACGACTCAACGGATCTGCATAAAATTTGGCACGATATTAGTCTATTGGCTGAAATAACACATAGGCTATTTTTTATCCCCGGAAAAGGTACGGTTTCTGTGGGATCATTTTAATACATAGTTTTAAATCAAATATTCCACGCGTTCAAAGTTGCGGGCAAAATCTAAAAAACATAATCATACACTGACACAACGTGTCAACAGTATAGTGTCATTTTACTTTTTTAAATTAACTAAATTTACTAATTATCTTATAACATCAAAATGTTATTCAAAACAATAATTCCACAATTTAACATTTCATACAAGACCTCTTAATATTATTTGCATCAATTTAACATTAATTTGTTCAGTGTTCAATTTATATCGCATCAACGAAGCAACTAATTGCAAAATAATCAATCATGTTATGCTTTCATTAAGTTAGTCAATAAATTTAAGCCTTATTTCTATTGAAATACGTTAGATAATGTTGTATTGTACACGAAATCGGTGGTCCCATTAAGCGAGGGAACAATCAAATGAAAATTAAACAGCACACCTGGTGCAGGATGGCGACTTATCATTAATTATTCATTAATTTGCGATGTTTCGATTTAATCATGGTAACGTCGTACAACGTAAGATCACATTATGTAGTCAGGCAGAGCTTGGGTTTACGTATATATTAACAACTTTACTTTATATCAATTTAGTAGTATAAGTGGTGATCCCAGGTCTATCTTAATTCGAAGAAGCTTTCTTACTAGAAAATTGAGAACAGATTTTTGAAATTATTATTAACAAAGTTGTAATGAACTGATAAATGAAATGATGTCATTTTTGATAAGCAACTATGTATTAAATTATGTGATCTAGCTGAAATAAATTTTACTCTGCATAGTATGTTGACTAGTCATTGCATGCTTTTTTGTGTGATTTTCCTACAAAGATTGAAGTGATAAAATAATTGTTACAAAAAATATGTACATTATGTAATTGGACCGTAAACTAACGATTTTTTTTTGTTTGTTTCAGGTGGATGACAAATTCAGTAATAAGTCCTGGTGAAATTAACGATAAGTACGTCTGAGTTTCACTTATTAACTAAGTTTTAATTAAAAATGTAGTTCACGTAAAACTGTACATCCCAATATTGACACCTTTTTTAACCCCTGATTTGACAGCTACAGGGGCCTAATTCGCGTAATTCGTGATTGAATTGGACGATTTTGACATTTAGCCCATGCTAGAACTGTCAAAAACCTGTCGTTCAATTATGATTTTGATGCGATTTGGTTACGCGAATTAGGGGACAGGTACCGAACTTGATTGTATTTTGTGGCCGTCTCGAGTTTATGAGTACCACACATGTTGTATATCTTTCATTAAAAGAGGTTGTACTCTAATCAAACAGTTTAAAAGTGCAAGCAAAAAATATGGGTTTTTCTGTGGTACAAAAATGTGTTTTTATTCAAAATTAAAGACACGAATCTAAATAACTTTGACATAAAACGATAAAACAACCTGGGCATGATTTTGTAGTCATTAAACTGAAATTCCAACACAATTAACACACTACAATTAACACAAATATTTTTGATATACAAATAACACTTTATATTGTCTGTCATAAGGCTAAATGTTAATCCAGCCATTTTGTTACAGTCCTTTATAGCTTCATAAATATTACAACAAAATCATACCTCAATAAGTGGCGGTACGATATCCTACCACCGTAGTCATCTAGAAGATTAAATAAAGCTGACTATAATAACTATTAAGTAAACTCTACAGCTGCAAAGTATATACTTAAACGTGAATATTACTTTAGTTTTGTTTGCCTGAAATTAATGTGAACATATTCAGTTCGACAGTAAACTTTTAAATCGAAGTTATTATTATTCAGACTAATTTAAAAGTTTCAAAATAACATTATTTTATTTGTTTTTTTCTTTTACATTATACTTCTTTATTGAACATATTTGTTTTGTAACAGAAATCGTTGATCAATGTCAATAGTGTATAACTGATATGCAAAAACAAATAATATAGTCCATAGCCAGTTCTCTAGATAAAATCATTGTGTCAGAAGTGTTTTCATATCAAAAATTTAAAAAAAAACAGCTGTTTATGTGAGCAATGACTTTTCCATACCACAAATCATGTGATACTCGTAACTATTCTGAAACTTTGCAACCCATGTAACCTAACACTCGCTTCCCAGATACGCCACTGGCGAATTACTGCTTGTTTTTTTACCCACACCGACCACCTTGATAGGGAGAGAGGGTGCAACAAATTATTCCCTCCGGTCTTGGATAGTAATCACCAGTCGTCTGAAAAGTATTCTTTTGATGGGAATCCAATAGAACAATATAGCACGGGCTGTATTTTTGTGACTTTTGTGTTAGTTTGATGTCTTTTTGTAATAAAAATTTGTTATTCCTGTTTTTTAAAGAAAATGTGTTTTTTATTATGGAAATGATTAACACACTTAATAGAAAATAGTTTATATTCTTAAACATCAAAATTCGGTTTATTGACATTAACAAGAGATTGCCTCTGACATATTTATTACTATAAATTAAGGTAAAATAGAATAAATATTTTGATGAATATCCATAGTACAGGTATTTAACGATGACTTTTGAAAGCTTCAAGGATCAGAGATACATCCACTGTGAAGAAAATTCAGTTAGAAATTCTTATTTATTTGGCATTAAAAAATGAAATAAGTAGGTATCAAAATGGCCAGTATCCTTTTATAATAGTAATAAACGTTACAACTCATTTACTTTAATATTAGATTATAATTTTTCAAGGATAAACTTATGATAAGAAAGCCACAAACATTAAAATTTGTATTTTAAGTAGAAACCGCAGAATATTTTATATACAAATTTTAAAATAAGGAAACAAATGAAAGACGCAAGTACTACAGATTGCAAACAAATATAGAAATCGAACATACTCGTATCTTAGTCTGTCACGGACATCGGTTTTAGCCTAGTGCTCACAACCAGTGGTCATAGCGACAATTTAGTTATTAAAATTTCCAAAAAGAAAATGCAACCCCTCAAAATCGGGCAGCACGGCCGCAGCGTTACATTTCACAGGGGTCCGGGCCCTAAACAAATTATCCCCGACTGGTCCACAGACATAATTACGGTAATTCGTTTCGAGGTGTAGTTAAAATATAAGAGCCGTCTCTTTTTTCGCGTTGAATAATTGTCACATCTAATGAACCGACTGTAAGGTATATCTTAGGCACTTTCAATAATCTTAAGTATACTGAAATTAGGATTTAAGCAATTGTAAGTGATCTATTTAAGATGGAAGGGTATGAGTTTAGCTGCATGAAAGAAACGAATTTTCACAGATAATTTCATGAAAAACTAGTTAATTTGAAATGGTATACCTTGTGCTATTCACAGTAAAAATGGTAAAGAGAAGACGCTGCTGATCGTCTTCATTTACGTCTACTTATTCTTATGTATACCTAAGTATTATGTATATTTACGACAAAAGTATATAGGTAAATTTATTGGTTGTCTAGTACACCACAGTAAACGCTTAGTAGTAGCTCAATTTGGGACTAGATGGCGCTGGGTGGCCCAGTGTGGCATGTCTTAAAATATTATTATGATAATTATGTCTGTTCTTTTTGAGCTGTGAGTCGCGGCGCCACCGGCGGGAGATTAGGTGTTAGGTTTCACTTTTTAATAATGTAATAGTTGAGCAATTATGAAAAAAACCCGCTCGTTACGAAGTAATTTGAGCTTTCAGTTCGTGGCCAGTAATGAGAGTGTTTTATAATGTTTGAAAATTACATGAAAGTAAATGTGGAATATTATAAATTACACAGTTTTGAAGAGTAAAGAAGTAAAACATTACGTAAAATTGTAAAGTGACATCAAATCTAAGAATACCAAAAGCAGATAGCAAAAGCAGCATGGATTGTACGTCATGTCACAATTTCGATTAGGTATATCAGGTTAAAGCAGTCGCCCAGAAAACAGAAGGTTGTTGGTTCGAGTCCCACCTATGGCAGTTTATTTTCTTTGTATTTTCATCAAAACTTCAAATTTCTTGATATTTTATGCTATGCGTGGCCAGTCTAAAATCTCGTTTGGGTAAATTTCAAAATAGTTTTCTAGTTTGACTTAACTTGGGCCTGGAAATTTCAAAGGGTCTTCTATGGTTAAGCTTCAAAAGACACGTTAATATGAAGGTCCCGGCATATGTCTGAACCGGTGGTGCTAAAGGCGTTCCCTTTTTTTGCTCAAAACTCAATTTCAAAACATTTTTAAAGCTATTAAGTTGCGAGTATGTATGTTCGTTATGAAGGTAGCGCATGGTGCACCGCTACACTTGATCCCAGCTTCGGCATCATTAAAAGCGCGGTCGCAAGGCATTGTCGGCGGGTGCGCTCATATTTTCTTACATCATTAAACCTACCGTATATATCCTAAAGTTGGGACACACTAGGTATGAAATCTTATTTCTAACTAATATTATGAATGAGAAAGTTTGTGTAGATTTTTGTTTCTCATTTACGCAAGAACGGTAAGACAAATCAGGATAAAATAAGACACGCAGATGGATAGTCTGGGGAATAGCACACAGGTTAATTTTTATCCTCTGAAGTAGTTTTAAATTCATACTTTTACGCGTACAAAGTCTTTAGCTACAACTAGTATTCATGTAAGTCATATTTTGGTTTACAATTATTTCCACTCCATTAAATTTATTTTAATTTTAATGTCTTGCTCATTTTTCTGAAGTTACATATTGTAGTTATGAAGATTTCTTGATTTAATATAACTAATCAAATTTATCCTTAACATAACGTATTCATACCACCACTCTGATTTAACTACGTTTACTACCTATTCAAGTAAAAATTCAAGTTTCATATCAAATTAAAAGACACTAAAAATTACAACATAACGACTGCTACAAAAATTTATAATATTTCAACATCTCTTCAGAAAAAAGGTTCCTTTATCTTACAAAACAGCCTGCAACAAATTAGTTACGTATTTCCCACGCACAATGAGTAATAATTCATTGTTAATTAAAATATTGCTCCCAGTGCGCCACGGGTCCTACGCCACCAAGGCTTATAATATATTGTGAAGATTCTAGTCTAGGGGCATACAGACTTCATGGTAATGAGGCATAGTATTACTTTACCAGGCACAGCCTGTAACACTATTTAAAATTAATGTATAATGCACAATTCTAAGTTTATTGAGATAAAACATGAGAAGTTTTAGTTTATAAACTCTATTATGAGAAACGTTGAGTTTTCGACACTATTTCAGAATACAACATACTCGATCAGATCTAATTGATATATTAAATCAATCGTTGTATTGGGTTTTAACTTTCTCAAAACACATTTGAGTGTGACAGTGATACCTGAATTTGGCTGTACTGTCTTTTTCTTACAATAGGATAGTCGTCAGTCTTCAAATCAGTATATTGCAGGTCTCGAACGAGACTTATTTTTATCATCGAAATAATACACTTCCCGATTAATAACAGCATTTCAATCTCTTCACTATATACTTTATTTGATATTTTAGCAACTTGATTGCACTTATAATATCAGTATATAAACTTGAAAAATTTTGTCTCAGGCGGGACTCGAACCCGCATCTCCTCGCATGCCGGGCGGGCGCCATACCATTATGCCACCGAGACACTGCGACACGGCGCGAATTTTTCAAGCATATTCTTACGCTGTGAGCCAGCGTTGCTTCATCAAATGCATATCAAATGTTAGGAGCTTGCACCCCCAACACCCGAAAGAAACATCTTTGCAGATGTTTGACAGTCAGTTAAGATGAAACAGCCATTTATATACTTTATTTGATATTTTAGCAACTTGATTGCACTTATAATATCAGTATATAAACTTGAAAAATTTTGTCTCAGGCGGGACTCGAACCCGCATCTCCTCGCATGCCGGGCGGGCGCCATACCATTATGCCACCGAGACACTGCGACACGGCGCGAATTTTTCAAGCATATTCTTACGCTGTGAGCCAGCGTTGCTTCATCAAATGTTAGGAGCTTGCACCCCCAACACCCGAAAGAAACATCTTTGCAGATGTTTGACAGTCAGTTAAGATGAAACAGCCATTTATATACTTTATTTGATATTTTAGCAACTTGATTGCACTTATAATATCAGTATATAAACTTGAAAAATTTTGTCTCAGGCGGGACTCGAACCCGCATCTCCTCGCATTCCTCGCAGCGTTGCATTTGATGAAGCAACGCTGGCTCACAGCGTAAGAATATGCTTGAAAAATTCGCGCCGTGTCGCAGTGTCTCGGTGGCATAATGGTATGGCGCCCGCCCGGCATGCGAGGAGATGCGGGTTCGAGTCCCGCCTGAGACAAAATTTTTCAAGTTTATATACTGATATTATAAGTGCAATCAAGTTGCTAAAATATCAAATAAAGTATATAAATGGCTGTTTCATCTTAACTGACTGTCAAACATCTGCAAAGATGTTTCTTTCGGGTGTTGGGGGTGCAAGCTCCTAACATTTGATGAAGCAACGCTGGCTCACAGCGTAAGAATATGCTTGAAAAATTCGCGCCGTGTCGCAGTGTCTCGGTGGCATAATGGTATGGCGCCCGCCCGGCATGCGAGGAGATGCGGGTTCGAGTCCCGCCTGAGACAAAATTTTTC
The DNA here is from genome assembly GCA_949315895.1 of Anania crocealis. NCBI lineage: Eukaryota > Metazoa > Arthropoda > Insecta > Lepidoptera > Crambidae > Anania > Anania crocealis. The sequence goes on from OX438856.1 coordinate 11,209,959, forward strand.
AAGTTTATATACTGATATTATAAGTGCAATCAAGTTGCTAAAATATCAAATAAAGTATATAAATGGCTGTTTCATCTTAACTGACTGTCAAACATCTGCAAAGATGTTTCTTTCGGGTGTTGGGGGTGCAAGCTCCTAACATTTGATGAAGCAACGCTGGCTCACAGCGTAAGAATATGCTTGAAAAATTCGCGCCGTGTCGCAGTGTCTCGGTGGCATAATGGTATGGCGCCCGCCCGGCATGCGAGGAGATGCGGGTTCGAGTCTCTTCACTATATGTCTCCATCACATCCTGTAACTCTATGATATTTCTTTAGTTAATTGGTTTACATAGGGTTTTTTTTTTAATTTTACCCTATTACTATTAGAAGAAAATTAAAAGTTTACTACCATAAAAGAAGAAACATCGGAAAAAAATATGAAAACTGACTTGCATGAATTGACTAATTCATATACATCAAAATAAGTTTTATTTCTGAAAAATAGCTCCTTCATTGAATTAAACCTATTTTTTTATTTTTTTAAACACGAACTTGACACTAATCAATTCTAATATCACCCTTCGAGCTGTTGCGTTTATTTTACTTACTTAGGATAACCAATATTTACTGTGGAAACAGCACCCACATGTATATCAGGCCGTTAAAAACACAAAAGGAACCCAGATAAGGATTTTGGATTGCTCTTTTTTCCTCTAACTCAATACCTGTCCTATCCGCACACGAGTAAATGTCTATCGAAGTCTCACATGTGTCCCGAAACAATATTTCTAAATAAAATACATCCAAGAGGGACTGGATGTAAAATTTGGCCCAAATAACTAAGAGGTGGCGGGGATGGTTTAAAAAAATCTGCTCCGAATAATAGTTTAGAATTATATTTAAATAACTTGACTAAAAAATGAATACCGATATAAATATTGAATAAATAGCTTAAAAACGTGGGTTAGTTTTTTGAAATGAAAATGCCAATAATTTTAAAGTCACTCTGTATATTTGCTGTATTTTTCAAGCATTTTTGTACTCGGAATTTAGTCTTTTTCATTTTATTTTATTTTCATTTTCTTTCATTTTATACCCCACTCGTTGTAACCGATTTTTTTTCAAATATCTCCAATAGATTGTTGTAGCATTCGCCATAGACCTTTTTTAACAAAAGGTAGACTATGTAACCCGGACTTTAATAAGAAATCGATTGATTTACCAAAATCGGCTCAATAGATTAGCCGCAAATGTGGAACCCTCGTAAATGCCCACATGCATATAAAAAAAAAATGATAAAACCATGGCCCCACATTCACATGGTTCACATGCCTACAATGCATAAAGACAGCAATAGTGTTAGCTATGCAATAGATAAGAAAACAATGAACGACTTATACGGCGTATGTAAATTATGTATGTGACAGTATTGCAAATTTACTGCTTTTTGTGCTAATCTTATCTGAGATTAACTAGTAATGAACAAACTTTCAAATAGAACGACAGACATAGCGAAACTATGAGAGTTTCTTGTCTCGGACAGGGAACCCTTAAAATCTTTCAGCTCAAGTGAAATATTAGATCAGCATAGCAAATTATGTAGGTAATTTAATCTGAAAACTAACGATACATTTTAGGCTTACAAACTTGGCCCATCAGTTTTCGTCTTGCAGACCTGCGGGCGGATCACATCTGTCGCAAGACCGATAACCGTCGAAGTAAACTAGTTTTGCGGTCAACACTCAGTCTAGCCGCCTATTTAGGGCGCATGCCAGTTCTGGAACTGTTCGGACTGAAATTAATAATTGATTTCTAACTATGTTTCAAGCGAACATTTTAAGCTAAGTTAATAATTGCGATAATCGGTATGTAGTTGAGGAATAACAATGGAAAGATTATGAAAAATTAAATACTAAGATTCATCATTGGGAACATTTTTTGGGATACATTTGATGTTCAAAGCAGATCAGAATCTATGGGATAAAATTTTACCTAAAAATGACTCTTTTTGAAAAAAAAGCATAGACCATATAGCGGACCATCCCACTTCTAGACCAAACGGATCGTCTAAGAATATATTTCTATCTCTACATTACATTGATGGGTTTTCCCAACATATTTGACGAATCATCTTTTCAGTTTATAACTTGTACGGTGTCGAAAAGTATAAAAACACCCTATCGCTCGCGCGGTATCACCAGCATTATATTTAAGTGGGTAGTTTGCGAGAAAAACACCGTATTGTTGTCGGAATTGAAAATAAACTCGCACCCCAACTTAGGATATATTTTCGCCTAAACAATGAGTGTTGTTGTGTCGCAATGACTATTATTTCGTCCTGACAAATATTATTTTGTTTGCTTTAATGGCGGCTCAAAGTGGCCAGTGCCACGTGGAAATAAAAATACAATTTTGTACTAAGTGACCGAAACAATTAAACACATGACAGGAATGGACATTTGTTTTATTATTTCTGCCATTTAGACAAACACTATGAAGAACAAAGTTATTTTTGAAGTCAACAAAATATTGTGGTATTTTGGCTAAGTAGAAGTAAGTGGACCCCTAATTCAGTTAAAGTTGGTACGGAACCCTTAGTGCGCGAGTCCGACTCGTACTTGGCCGGTTTTTTTTTATAATACGTAGTCATACTCGCCTGTAAGTGGCACAGTCAAGGAATTATTTTTTTGGCAAATACGAATTAATTTATCGGGGTTATGAAACTGATGAATCATTCATGTCATTTGCTTTTCATCCTTCGTACCATCTCTTATAAACTGGCAAAATTAAATTTTCATAGATACATAATGTTTCGTAACAGATGCGATGGTAAACAATTTTGTCAATAGGGAGTGCGATATAGCCGATTCTCACGCGGACAGAATCGGGCGAAGCACTAGCAATTATATGGTTCAATATCTGACCCTTAAGACGCTGACTGCAGCCGATGACCTTGAGCAATGAACACGCCCACAAATTTATTTGTCTTTGAATTTCTTTGGAACGCGCCACAGCTATCACTGTCGATTCTCGTAGGAGTGACAGAGAAAAAGCGCATGGAATAGAAGGGCCTAAGTGCCAAACAACTAAATTCGTTGTGCAATTTAGAAATGCCATTTTATTAAAAATCTAAATCAGCCATTTGCTTAAGCAACATGTAATATACACTATAGCAAAATTTTATTATCATTGTTATACGGACTGCTGAGAAAAATGGTAATTTATGTATTTTCAGAGGCTACTTTGAGATTTTTTTCTATCGAGAAAAGTTTTTAGAATCGTGTTTTGGAAACAGCCACCTGGTCGAAAATATGATAAATTACAACTACATAGAATATGGCAACAATAAGAGCCATAGGCTTAAAGCAAAACAATCTTCATTGAGCTCAATTTGGCTCATGTCAGCGTCTTAATACGATAATTTTAACATTCTGTCCGTTCGCTCAAACGTTAAATACTCGTATAGGTATAAATAAAATACTACTTCACTTCGATCCGCCATATCGTACGCCGGAGTGCCTTTTCACTCGATCTGTCAATTATCAACATTATAGAAAACGACAAGCCAATGTTTCAATCGAAATTAGATCCTATTCTTCACGTTCTTAAATGCCATGTCACGTTGCTTTTATTATATGTTATTAACTGAATGGCTTTTGCAGTGAAACTTTTAGAGCAGTTTCAATGTTGTGATTTATGCGTGTTCGTGTAATTGATACTTGGTCTGGCCGGGGACGTAGAAGTTTAATGTTAGTTAAGTTGTAAAATATTATCCACATAAAAAGAGTTTAGACTCTGAATCAATTTAAACATTTAAAGAAGGGTTAAATCATGAGAAACAATAAATAAAAAGGCAGAAATCCATTATTTTTGGATGTAGGATACACCTAATGACAAACTTATGTATGATAATAAGTAGGAAGTAGGGAATAAGTTTCTCGCTGTCATACATTTATATTTTTGTTTCAATATTAAAAGTCTATTTGACATTTTAAAATATTTGTTACTTTAACTTAATAAAATTAACATCGTGTCTTAGGACTAGATAATTGAGGAAAGAGAAGTATAAATTCGGAAAAAATCCAGTAAGGAAAATTTACTTATTGTTGCTTTTAATAACAAAGTGTACAACAAATGTTTTTATACACAATCAAATGACCAACAATAACGGAACTATAACACATTATATTACAGTTACTGCTGAATGGCGCCGTTTGTTGGGACAATAGCAATAAAATTCAACTGAATGGAACGCAATTGTACAGTCAGTTTTAAATATCCATGGAATTTTAGACCTTTTTCCCGCTAGTAGAAGAATCAACGGTGTATAAAAACATTGTTGAATGACTGTATACATTGTACACCGCCATATTGATTTTAGAATGTTTTTAGTCTGACGTTTTCAGCCAGTAGTCGTTTTTACTGCTAACCAGCCAGTTTAACGGAAAAAATTAATTGTTTGGTATTTATTTACAATACAGTTTGAACTAATATGATATTTTTCTGAACTATTTTTAATTTCGAGAATAGGTGGCGCTATTATTTTACACACGAATAAACAAGAAAAAAATGTAATGAATCCATTATAATAATTCATATTGAACTCTTACTACTTACGCACCTTGTGTGTAAATATCGCTCTAATACTCTGCGACTGCTAAAAGAACACGTTAATAAACATAAAATTTAATTTCAATGTAATGGGGACTACCGTTTCTTTGCTCACCAGTTGGCGCCACTGTAGACTGAGGTCCGGAGGTATAGCTGTCAAAGGCGATTGGCGCCGAAACAAAGTGTTATATCTTGAATCTAATTAAGGTTATATTGTTTATAAATAACTATCTTGATATTAACAAACTAACTTCTGAAATAGTTGCTCTTGAGGCCGCCTATTTTTGCGCTTTTTCTTAATTCCGCTTTCAAAGCATTCACATTAATCGCCAAATAATCCATATTTGCGATATTTTACGAAGGAGATCACTTTCCAGCAGGTAAATTAAAGAAATTATAATTTATGCAACAAATTCCGCTAAAACCAGTACAAAGTGAATGATATTGGACCTCACGCGACACTAGCGCCTCTAGTGGCAAATTTACTAGCGATAGCCCCCATTAAACCCAGCGTATTCCCTGTGCCATAAATTTGTTCGTCTGACCACCCAATTTCCAGCATTCCAGCATAAAATCGGGATGCTAATGAGATTTTTTATTATTATTGTCTTGTTTTTAGATTCAAGTTGCGTCTTACTTTTAAATCGGAAACGTGGAAGTGAATCAATTTTCATTCAATTATAGCGTGAGGCGAAAACTATTAAGAATTCATTCCTTAGCTATATAATATATGCTAGAAAAAACTTCTCTTCACTTAGCCACGCTTGGCAGACAGTTCGCACCGTTTGCCAAGCGTGGCGGTTATGGTTTAATTTTGTTTTTAGAGTGGACTATGTTCAGGCAGGTGATGATGACGATAAATCAATTAATAATATATTTTAAATTGATTGATCCAAACAATATGTTTCCAATACAGTCTTTTGTTTTAGAATAAAATGTATTTTCAACTATTTAAAACACATCATGAAAGTAGTAAAATAAAACTCGTTTAAAAATAATGTTCCTTAGTTAGTTTAACAGCTGTATAACTACAGTACAGTAACTCATTCAAAATTTGTTTCTACGCTTTCAATCCTAAAGTCGCTTTTTGATTTTCCTATTTATATTTCCCCGTATTCAGGATTTCACCGTGCTTTTTTCATCACACACCATTCATACCTTTTCCGAAAAATAAAAAATACCCTTCTCTCGTTTGGACACCTTTAACAAACACAATGTACGTTGATTCATATTATAGACGCCTTTCGTGCTTGATATTATCGTTTGAAGTTTGAAATTCTCACGTCTGTATGTTTTTTGTGTGTAGTAGTATATAATATTTAATAAATAATAATAAATAAATATTTAAGACATGCCTCACTGGGCCACACTGAGCCATCTAGTCCCAAATTAAGGTACTATTAAGTACCCTGTCGTATAGGGTACTAGACAACCGATAAACTTACTTATATACTTTTTTTTTGTAAATACATACTTATAATACTTAGAAAACACCCAGACCAGTACAAACAGACATGTTCATGCACACAAATATTTGTACTGTGCGGGGATCGAACCCGCGACCCATGGCTCAGAAGCAGCGTTAACTACCGCTGATCCAAATGGTCGTCATTTGTACTGATTGTTTCGCGTCTTAAACCGTAACCTCCATTTTAATGACTTAGTGATGTTACATAAATCGTTGTCGTCTTCTTGAGCCATGACATTTGAAAGGCTTATATATTTTTAAGTTAATAATTAATATTATGGTTTTTAACTTCATACGGCCTAGTATAAAATACAGTTTTAGAGTTATTTAGAAATTTGAGTACAATTCAAAAATAAGTCGAAAACCGATTACCCCTATTAACCATATTTTTTAATACACTAAGGTATTACTGAAGTAAGTTATAAACTTATTTATACTAATTTATATAAATTTTTCGCTAATATTGCACTGTTCCTAAAATCCACATAACTTTTTAGCTGTTCCTAAACTTTTTAGCAGTGGTGATTTTGAAGTTCTTATCGGCTTCTTATTTACTCACAAACTATGACTTTATTTTCTATCAAATTTCACATAGCAAATTATAAACTAAATGTTACAAATGTTTTGGAGTTTAATACATAAAACGAATGAAAGGTACTCGTATGTTGGTTTATCAATTTGTTACCAAAAAAATAGGAAATTTTTATTCGTCTAGTTTGTGGACGCGGAGTTCCAACCGTTGCAAGTCACGGTTCTTAGGCATCCCCTTGCTTACCGACCCGTCACAGCAAAACCTACTAATCTCTCACACAAAAAGGGCAAACCTACACCGCAACCGAGTACAGTTGGGTATAGCTGTTTTAGACTACAATATCCTCATGGCGTTAACGCTTCTTGGATTCATGCAAAAATTGCCTTTCAAATTAAAGGCATTTTTTTCTATTTTATCAGTTACCTATCAGTCTATTACGATAACACGGGAGCATACAGGTCTCTCCAAAAGGAAAAAAGTAAAAAGTAGTAAAACAGCCTGTAATCACCTATTGCAGGGCAAACGCCTCCATAATTGAATTCTAGTTACCACAGCAATAAATTCAACCACGGCATACTCACTCACCATGCTTGCAAAATGTAGGTTGGTGATTACAAAACCGAGCAATGATTGCCCATTTAAAACTTTTGTTGGCAACCCCGGGGTGCAAACCCAGGACTTTAAAATATCGGCCCGGTGCATAAACCACAAGACCAATAAGAGAATTCTGGTTTAATCGCCAAGCTTGGCAGACGGATTCACGATTGCAGCTTAGCAGACGGATTCATGATTGCAGCTTGGCCAGTGGTTAAGAGAAGACGCTTCTGTTCTTCTACTGACAGAACCACTTTAGTTGTTTCACAACTCTTATAAGAAGGCAAAGGGTCTATGACCTAAAAAGAATAGCATAACTATAATTTTTAGGACATAAAACCTCATGAACTTTTGATGTCACTTTTTGAATTAGATGGATAGTCGAGTAACTCATCCGATGACTGAAATCCGAGATTTTTTCTTAGCATTCGTTCCTTTATCAAATAATCGTAGAAAATGACGTCTGTGCACCTGCCTTGGCATATTCTGAGCTAATATTATGTTTTTGTATAGTCTGTTTTCCGGTCGTGTCTTGAATTAGTCTAAAAATTTAGTAGCTAAAACCTTAGAATGCTAAAACGCATTAAATAATAAACTATACTATGTCACTTTTTTATTATTATTGTCAAACGTCAGTGTCGTTGTCTAAGCTGCCAATCCTTTATCTAGTCTAATCAGGCCGGATGCCACGAAAATTTTTGAGTATTTTTATGTTTATAGTTACTGTATCAATTCTGTATCACATGAAACACTTTTGGCGCTGTCTGTACACAAAATGACAATCGCATAACGTGATTAGCCCATCTGGGAGGTGCCCGCTTAATCCGGGTCCGTCCGATTAAGCTCAACGTTTCGTACCTACTTTTGGCCGGTTCTAACTAATTCGTATACATTGGCCACGGATATCCTGTAAGCAATCGATCCTCCTTTTTGTGTCTAAATAAAATGACATACTTTGTGGCGGGGTAGCGTACACATTATTATGTTTGTGATGTGTCACCTGCTTTGAAGTCTCGAGTTTGATTGTATGTTTTCTCTTGTCTGGGTATTTGTGATACTTGTTTCTGATTTCTACAAAACAAGTTTTTCTGATAGTTACTTCATCATCAGAATCACAGAACATGGAAAAAGGTTAGAAAGGCGATGTAGACAGGGCAGGCGCGCCGCAGAGGTTATGAGCAAATGCTTGTAAGTGCGCGCTGTGAAAGAAAGAAATTCGCTTGATTGGCGTTCTTTAAACTCGTTAATGTGTAATGGGGCGCAAACGGCGACATCGGCGACATACAAATGGCGCATGACAGCCTTTCCTACCTTTTTCATGTTCTGTGATCAGAACAGTGTATGTGATGTACTTTGAATGATAAATCTTCATACAAATTCCAACTTCGCCTTATTTGATGACCATGACATTTAAGACGTCAAAATCAAATACATTCTGAGGCGATACGAAGTTCGAGGGGTCCGGTAGTTATGCAATAAAAAAAACGTAGACCACCCCGTAACCATCATCATCATCACACCATATCGCTCCAGATGCTTGTCATGGGCTTCTTCTAAATGAGAATTTTTAAAAGATGAACAGTTTGAATGAGCTTCGACGCCGCACGGTTCGTTCCGTCGCCGGTTGCCCCGGGCGTGAATAATAAACACCTTATTTTATTACTTGTCTTTGTTACTGACTGCTTTGTTACATCGACCACTGTCACTGGCTGACTGGAACAATGATGCACTCACTCCGTGTAAAAAGTAGGATACCCACTAGAGTATTTGTTTTTTGGAATACTTTTCTCAAATAATGTGGTGTATTTAGATTATCATCAACCTCCTATAAAAATACCCCAAAATGTTTATTTTGAGGAACACCGTAACACAGTTTTTTTATATTTGTAGTTTAAGAGAATATTTGCAAAATTTAATTTAACCCCTTGTATGTGGGTAATTCCAGACACAATAGAAATCAGTTGTCATATGGCTCGGATCCGTGCCTAAGTAGCCGACAGTTAAACAAATGAGAGAGAATCTTTAATGTGATATTGTCATTAGTACGCTACTTAAATTAGCTTGACACATTCACAACTAACCATTCACATTTCAATTAGTGATGTGCCACGACTGGTCTGATTTTAAAGTCATCACAGTGTTAAATTTTTAAACATAATATCTGAATATCTGATTCTGCCGGCATATCTCATCGTTGATAGGTAACATCAAGCAAAATAGCATTACTTCGAACCGCTATTAGCTTGTATTTCATGTTTTTAGTTTGTTTTTTATTGTATTAGACACAATCTGCATTGCAAAAAGGTATGCGCAGTCATACATTAATAAAATATTTTATTATATACGTGTATATTTACCACCTCTTTTGTAGTCTGTTGATAAATAATAATGTATTTAAAAAACGGCTACAGTTATTGTAGCAAGCTTGTTTAGGTACAAATACAAAGCAATGCAACATCTGAATTAAGCAGTACTCCTAGCCTTGCTACGGCTACAAATTTTGTTATTCAGTAGCAATTATACTGAGTCACAAAACGTGTAGCTACGGACTGTCGTAGCCGTGGTTGTAGAATATAGTTCGTAGCATTTTTTAAGAGATATCAAATAATGCTTTGGTTGAAAATTTTCTCGGGTGTTTATGGTATCTTCGTTCTTCCGCAACACAAGCACATGAATTTACTCATGTGACACAAGTGCATAAAATAGTTACTTATTTTGGGCTTACAATAAAATGTTGGTTGGCTTTTATCGACATAAGATTGTCGGAAATATTACAAACTAAACTGTATTATCAAACTATCAAGATTTAGAACGGCATTTACCATAAGTACCAGTTAGTTTGTAAGCTATCGATTCCAATAGTTTTTTCCGTGCCATTTATCTGATAACAGATATAAAATCTCAATTCAGTTTATCACCGTAGCGGACAGCTACGGGCTACGCCGTAGCTATATTCGTAGCCGCATAATAGAAACGTGAAATGGTAGACTCTCCAATGAAGGAACAGTAACGAAATGTTGGCTAGTTCTTCATTGTGTGTACAGACAACAGCACGTTAACCTACCACATAATGTCAAATTTTCTCAATTGATATTGATCTCTACTTGTTGGACTTAAAGTTGAAAATGACCTTTAACTTTTTGGGTAGGTTGATCTGCCGTTGTCTGTACATATTTCTGTTTTGAAACGTATTTTTATAATAATGAAGAAACCCTCCTTAAAATAAAGAGAAAAATAAAAAAAAAATAATCATATCACAGTTACACAAATACATTTTGTAATATCGGATCAATTGGGGATCGTGCTGTCGAAATGAAATTGTTTGCTGTCTTTAAACAGTGTCATATTTTTTTAACAACACACATTACGACCTTCGTGGTGTAGTGGCATACACAGCGGTTTTCAAGGTATCACCTGCTCCGAGGTCCCGGGTTTGATCACCAGTCGGGTCAGTATAGAAAAAAAGTGATTTATCTACAGTTTCTCGGGTTTGTGGTACCTTCGTTGTTTCTGATTACCACAATACGAGTGCTTTAATAAGTTACTTACTTCGGGATCAGATCAATGTATGTGATGTTGTCTACGTATTTTATCTACCTGAATAATAAAACCCTCCTGGCGAGACATGAATATCAGCGTGAGGTTCGTATGCCAAAAACAGCACAGTATATAAAGAAAGAAAGAAAAAAAATACATTTATTAAAATTTAGTATGCCTCCTCCCGATTCTACTCTGATCCTACCGTCTCCTCCTCAACCGTGTTAGCAGTGGCTGAGGCCGTAGATCGTGGCCCGTGTGCGGCCAACCGTGAACCGTAAATAAAGGTCGAAGTCCACGGCAAATGAATAATTAAAGTGCTTTAACCATTTTATGCGCTGCGAGGCGGTAGCGCGCGATAATTGTGATTTTATGTAATCGCTTGATCGATGGGGTGTTAGTAAAAATGTTTAATGGAAACGGATTACAGTTTGTTAAACATAATTATGTTGCTTAAGACTACAAAGCTTTAAAGTGTTAGGGTTTAAAATGAAATTACTAACAGGATTGACACTTGCTTTTATAGCATATATCACTTAAGTGTATGGCTGCAGTCATACCTTGAGTTAATTGATACGGGGTTGGTACCATGTACCTTATTTTTAAAGGGTTTCCGATATTTCGGCACTGTTGTATGCGCCATGCTTAGTTCTTCCGTGAGATTCCGTGAATTTCTTGATTAGATATGACGAAACTAAAAAATGTGTATTGGACGATTTTCGTTTAAAAATATTATACATTTAAATAGTCAGCCGCAACTAGGTTCTAAACGCGGCATTGTGTGTTTGGCCAATTTCACGTTATTAGCCTTAATTTTACTTCTTAAATACATCATAGTATTTCATCAAACGACGTCTACCTCTGGACATATGCGTCGCCTTAGGACCTTAGCAACGATCGGCCTTAAATATAATAATATCTATATTGCAACCCTGTATCCATTTATTTCATAATGCTTCTTTTTCTGAATAAACTCAATGTCATTTAAAGTAACATCACTTTTGTTGTGTGTGCTATTTAAACATTTCTAAATTGATTCTATTCTGAAATGACATTAGACGGTGCGTCAAATCTAATTTGGGCAGGCTCACGTACGCCTGAACGTTATTTACCCTCGATATCGGCTCTATGTGAATGTGAAATCGGTATAAACGACCGGACATGCCTTCCGAACTTTGTACAGCTGATATACGGCCTTGTATAAGTGATGTACCGACAGCTTTGAATCAATCGTATATTGGTTAGTGGATAAATTATAAATATAAATAAATATTTTCAGACATGGCGGACTGGGCCACACAGAGATATCTAGTCCCAAACTAAACTACTACTACGAAGCTTGTCGTATTGGCTTTTTTTTTGTAAATATATACTTATAATACATAGAAAACACCCAGACCAGTACAAACAGACATGTTCATGAACACATATATTTGTACTGTGCGGGGATCGAACCCGCGACCCAGGGCTCAGAAGCAGCGTTTACTACCCTTGATGCAAATGGTCGTCAATGGATAGCTTTGGTAGTGCAGCAGGCCAAAGAACTACAAAATGAATATGGAATCATTCGAGAAATTTTGAAATCTGATGTTTCGGTGATTAACATCATAAAAAGTTTTACGTTACTGTCCAAAATGTTTTTGTTAATATGTGTATCCGTATAATACACCTGAAGACTGAGAATCGAAGACAGGACAAATATACAATTGTGTAACTGTCCTAGCTTCGATTCTCAGTTGACTAATTAAGGCAACGATTTTTCCCAAATTGTCGCGATCGGCTACTGTACTGTTATGTTTTGTGACGACAACAAGGCCTCGTAAATAGTGAGTTTGCGAATAGAAGTACCATTGTGGAGTATAAACGAAGACTACGACGGAGGGTAGATCATTTTATGTACTCGTAACCACCACCCATAGACATGAGTCCTTCCATGATAATGGAGCTTAAAACAGTGCCCTAATATTTAAAACCTCATAAGAAACAAGGTGGATACCATTTTCAAAAACTAACTCATGTTATTTAGTTCTATCATTCGAGCCCTAAATGATTTACAGAATTACCCTTGAACGATATAAATGTTATAGAAATCACTGTTCATCGTTCATCGATACAAATTTTTTTTTTTTACCGACAGCTCGGTTCGCCAAAAGAATGATATATATTTCTTTCGGCGAACCGAGCTGTCGGTAAAGAAAATATATTTGTATCGATAAACGATGAACAGTGATTTCTATGTACAATTATATCGTTCAAGGGTAATTCTGTAAATCATTCGGAGTTTTGATCCCGTACAAACATTTATATGTATCTCTAGAGTGATAATTGCTTTAATTATAGTGTAGGCAGTCGCTATCGCGTGATTGCAAATCACGAGTTGTACCTATCTAAGCCTGGATCACTCGACAGGTGGTTGTTTATTAATCAACTTGACTTCCGGTTGAGCCGGCCTTTTTTACCGTTGAATCAACTGTGTATTAACGGTATTTAACAAATGATAAACCGGCCGGATAAAAGTGCGAGTCGGAATCGCACATGAAGGGTTCCGTACTATTGACTCGGTAAACAACAGCTGGTACACAAATTTCATATTAATATTAGAGGAAATATACAAATAAGTATTTTGTGAATATTTTAAGTGCTATTACCATTTGTTGATATGGAGCAAAAATAGGCAAAAAATTGTTTTTTTTATATGGGAGTCCTTAATTTTTTTTTATTATTTATTATTAAAGTAAAAATACAACCGAGTATTTTGTAAATCTTTCAAGTGCCTACGTTTTGCCAGCATTATTGATATCGAGCAAAAAAGGGCTAAAAAATCGCATCTGTTGTATGTTGATATTTTTTATTCATCATCATCATCATAAGTATTTTTGTTATAGTGGCAACAGAAATACATAACTTGTTAAAAATTTCTGCTGTCTAGCTATCGCAGTTCTTGAGATACAGCCTGGTGACAGACAGACGGACGGACAGACAGCGTAATTTTAGTAATAGGGTTCCGTTTTTACCCTTTGGGTACGGAACCCTAAAAAAGCCGCTAGTCACCGCTTTCATATTATGTTTTTTTCGTGTTAGATATTTGCCAGTTATTCCTCGTTTGCCAGCTACTCGAAATGCGAAAAACGTTTTAGTTTTTCAAAATAAAAATAAATGGTTTTTAGCAATGCTTACCCTTATAGATACAAATTCTTGCTAATATTATAAATGCTAATGAATGTATGTTTGTTACACAATCACGCTAGAGTGGCTAAACGGTTCTAAATTATATTTGACATATAAATAGATTACAGGCTGGAGCACAAAGGCTAGTTTATATCCCGGAAAAATGTCCGCAACATCCCCGTGGGATAGTTTCAAATGCATTATTCCGCGCGAACAAAGACAAGGGAAATAGCCATCATATTATATATATATCGTCATATTAACCCAAATATATTATCTTGATTGATTTGAAGAACCTTCTTTTTTATCATCGGTTAGCAAAAATGACGATTACATTTCTATACAGTCCAATAATACCCGGACTCAAGGACCGTTCATTCTTTTCCTGGCTTGTTACAATAAGATTTTCCAGATTTACATACAAATAGTTTATAAATCGGGTTTTCGATAAAGAAACGTCGATGAAACTCGTTTAGGACTCCGAAGATATAAAATGTTAGTGTAATACGATGTTTAAGGCGATCTATGTAAATTAATTCATAAGCTTTTGTAGCGTGACAGTTTTTTTACGAACAATTGTTGTCTTTATTGTTTTTAAATTTATTTCGGCAACGGATCTGCCCGCGTGATTTTAGTTATGATATAACGTGATATAGGTATTTATAGTACAATATCTGTATATATCTCTGTATATAAAACGTCTGTACGTATTATGCTTCTAAGCTTCAGTAAGTATTCAGATACTACCGTCTATGATCTGACGTATGTCTGCCTAAACTGGTAGTATCTATAAACTGCCTTAAATTACTGATATTTTATAAATAGAGGTTCTTAATATAGTTAATAAACGTACGTCACTAAAACAATCAAGAATAAAATCCTAATAAAATATAATCCAAAAACTAACTCACTACTTTGTAAAATAAAAGTGCTATAAAAATATCGTTTTAAAATCGTTAACCGTTAAAGCTTCAGAACAAATAATAGACGACTGCCTTGTAAACACTTCTAAAATTTGTCGCTTCCAATGATAAGTATTGCCTAAAATATTAGTTTGGCAACGAAAATTCGGCAGCATTTTGTCGTAACGATATTTACGGCAGCGTTTATTGAAACGGCAAACAAAGACAACGATCGGCACTCGTTGTAAATCACTTGCAAGCAGACTAGTACTGTCGCAAAGAAAATTTCGCTTTAAAAACTAGACTAATAAGGCTAAACTTTTCAAGTAATATACAAATCCTAAGCCCACACCAATGCACTGCTGCTGAACACATGCCTAATACAAATTTATAGATCATAGATAGGTCAGAAAAAATGTCTATAGAGATATTTTTTCTAACTTGTTTTCTTTATGACACAAAATGCCTTCACTTGACGCAAACATAAATAATATCAATTTAACCTATCTATGGATAAAGTTCTTCAGACAATATTGAATTTACATCTTCTCTAGTAATGGTAGTGTAAATCTTGAATCGCCCCAAATACTACTTGTCCTCCTGATGATACGGCGTTTGTGGACGCGCCTAAACACTATGCACCGGGCCCCGGCGTAATATCGACTAACAAACGACCTGTCGTTAGTTTAACGGTGGTATTAATCGCTGTTTTGTCTAGTGTTGCCGTAGACTATCGCACGATTTATGACCGTAGCACTACTGCTACGACAATCGATGGTGCTACGAAAATAATTAGCGGGGAATGTTTAAGAGGAAACACCACGGGCGAGAGAATTGAAATATAGGTATTTGTAAAATCTATTGCTGTCCCGCAAATTTTTCGATTTTTGAGGGCTCATATCTTTGTTATTAATTAATTCATGAAAAAATAGAAAACATAGAAACATGCTAATAGTGGCCATGAATTTTTGTAATAAAAATTATTGCTCTACTGGCTTTATTTAGGGAGGAAACAGGGGACTACGTTTGTTTGGAAAAACGGCACTTTTGTTTCCTCTTAATGCGGTTATTAAAATTTTTGTGTAACTAACCATTGCTCTAATTTAAAAAACGAAATACACAATTAGCGTCAAAAAATTGTCCTAACTGAATGTGCACCCATTTGATATAAGGGTAAATTTTTAGTACAATCTGTATCAATCAAATAGTTACAAGATGACTTAAACATCCTTTAAATAGTGCAATAATTTCATACCGACCATAATTAGGCCGGGTTGTAATGTTGACACTCTCATAAAATCAACGTCTATCATTCAAATGAGGACAGTTTTAGGTGTCATTTTTGTATAGAATTATGTCTTTAGCTACTATTATATGTCGGTGTTATATGTTGTATTTTAGACTCTAGTAATTGATTATCTATTGTATTATTATTGCTACGTATTCACCTCCCATTTTTTGTAGCTTAATTTATTACTTGTTATTTTAAATTTGGACATAATAATTTGTGTATGACTCGCCGTCGTGTTGGGTTAAATTGTAAGCTGTTCAACTGAATAAATGAATTAATTAATTAATTATTTCATGTTAGAAACACTCCTATTGTGTACACTAAAGTAAATTGTACAACACTTTAAGTTTATTTAATTACTATAAATTTAAAATGATTGTGGATGATAGGCTGACACTGATCACAAATACAATAGCTTACGATATTGTAAAAAAAAATTCTGAACAACAGAACTATCAAACCTTAAGGCGTAATCCGGTGAAAATTTTCAAATGCAACAGTTCACAATCGAGCGCTTGCAACAATCGCTGAGTGAAATATTTTGATCATTCAGTAAGGGTTTGTTTACTGTACAAGCGTGGCTGGTAGCGTATTTCGTATTTTTATTAAACCTGTACTACATAATGTTAGCTCACCAATAAGTACGTATTGGTGAAGTGTTGAATTGTAACCATTTGTGATCCGTATAACTAATTTATTAATACTAATACACTCGTATTCAATTATATCAAAATAAAACGGTAGGCTAGAGAGCGTGTCCTCCGTTCGTTTTAATCAGATTTACTGACTTGACAGTGTCAGAATGACAGTTGTCTAACAATAATATGTTTAAAACTACACAATATCATGCCATCACGTAGCTCATAAACTCATCATGCATTACACCTTTGTTTCGACAGTTAAAAGGCTATAAGATTAAAATTATTGAAGTGGCTCCAGCAACTAAACTAGGAAATATTACAGGTTTCATGCGATGAGATGGAATTTGAATGACGTATTAGAATTACCTACGTTGATGCACGTCAAACAATGCCGGCAATATGTTTACATTTATTTCACGTTATAAAATGAAAACAAAAATGATATAAAATGATATATTGATAACAGGTGCAAAAATGTATTGCAATATACTTAGTTGCTAAAGAAACGGCAGGCAATTAACGTCAAATTAAGAGGAAACACTACGGGCGAGAGAATTGAAAAATAGGTATTTGTAAAATCTATTGCTGTCGCGCAGTGCCAAACGCCTTCACCGCAGAGTGTGATAGAGACAACTGCTTCTTGGACCGAAAATACCTACTTAAAGCACACCAAATCAACGCTTCGTAGTCCCCCGATTTAAATATTTTTCCTTTAAAAATTAAAGAAAGGTTTTGGCCGTGTTCGTATGTTTTCCTTTTTTTATAAAATTTAGCCAAATTTGTTTTCTGGATGTTTGAACGCAGCGGAAAATCTGGCAAACTTTTTCGATTTTTGAGGGCTCATATCTTTTTTATTAATTAATTTATGAAAAAACAGAAAACACAGAAACATGCTAATAGTGACCATAGATTTTTGTAATAAAAATTATTGCTCTACTGGCTTTATCCAGGGAGGAAACAGGGGACTACGTTTGTATGGAAAAACGGCCCTTGTATTTCCCCTAGGTCGCATAACTAATAAATGCTTTTACTGCCCGCAACACGCTTCGCTTGAGGCTCCGCTTTTTCATGAATCCAACCTTACGCTCCGCATCGCCCTCCCGGAGGGGGAAATTAAGGAAGCGAGAGAAAAAAGCGCGCCAACAATGCAGATGCGACGAGGGCGCCCTCTTCAAAGCGCACTTTTTCTCTCCTCTCTCGATAGTTGTTTGTTTCCATCGCGTTTGATTTGACGACTTCGCTTCTATTATTTTTGCTCGTTACTCTTGCGCCCTTTTTTTTGTTCCTATTATCTAGTTTTTCAATTTTTTATGGCTACACTCGTTGGGGAATAGCATAGTGGGATTTTTACTGAATTATGTGATGCTATAAGGCTATAAAGTACTTACTTACTGAAACTTTAGATATAATGGAAATATAATGTGTAAACGCAGGCATGGGTGTTTTTTTACGCAATCATGCCAAAACGTCTCAACAGACCTAGATGAAATTTGGAATTGCTCTTCCAGCCTATAATCTCCACAGGCTATAAGTTGCAAAATCCACGCTTACGAAGTCGCGGGCAACGGATAGTATGTAATGAACGTGTCTTGTGGTAGCGCAAAAACATTTTGTAATTAACATTTTGTAGTTCAAGATTGTTGCTTCTTTAGTATCACTTGCAGTACATAATGTTTAAGTACTAACTTAACTAGAATATGCATTTGAGTGTACAGAAGCAGAAGTCGTAATTGTGTTCAGACGTCATGTTGAATTTGTGTTATTAATTTTCACCTTTCCCGCTTCGTCTTCTGAATTATTTTATGAGCTAGCGATTTTGGTAATTGTTTTTTCTTTCACTTCGAGTTATGTATTACATTTTTCAAAGGTGTTACTAATTTCGAATATTGTACGAGTACCATTGAGATTTTTATGTACATTTGTTACAATGCGTTTAGTTACATTGAGTGAGCCTTCTATAAATGTTCGTTAGTCTCGTCAGTCTCGCTAAAACTTGAGAACGGCTGGGCCGATTTAGCTGATTTTGGTTTTAAAATGTTTGTCGTAGTCCAGGGAAGGTTTAAACGGAAGAAAATATGAAAAAATTTGGGAGGAAGATACTAAAAATAACAATTTTATTTCCCCCATATAAAATGTATTAATTATATCAAAATTTTCAGCCATTTTAACGAAAGGAGACTTTTAATTTTGTTAAAATAGGTGGTACAAAGTACACTTTTCAATCTTTATAAAATCTTTTCCTCCCAATTTATCCCCTTTTTTTTTCAATTTCCTCTACTTGTATAAAAACGATCTTCAAATATTTTATCAAAAAAAGCCTTGACAGACCTTCAATCCGAATGTACTAAACACTGATTTATGATACAATATAAGTGTAATATGGTCCTTTGGCCTATGGCATAAATTTAAAGTGCCACTGTTTGGCCAATGGTAAAATAAAAATGCTATTGGCTGTGTTTTTGGTAGTCCCTAAGTTTTCTGGGTAAGCTAGCTCCATCGTAGGCTTCTTCTCAACTCAGGGTTCATTAGGAAGCCAAGAGCAAGCCTATTTATGAGAATAAAAACGGGTGGTTGCTATTTTAAACCGTCTCAGATAATCAAATTTACAAAGTTGATCTTCCAAATTCAAACAAACAAGGTCTCTTTTTTATTAAGTAGTTGTCTAAATTACTAAGAAAGTTTTTACAGCACTATCTTCCTTTGGGAATAATTTCGTCCTTTCAACTCGGGGGGTGCGGCAATTGACGCTCGCAATAACACCCGATCGGGCGACAGTCGTCAGCGACAAATTGTCGCGGCGACGTCGCGCGATGGAACACGCGGTAAGACGGACAAGTTTTGCCATAACCATTATCACTGCCTGCCCTTTTGGTAGGCCGTGAGACAGAAGCGGTTAGCGATTTGTCACAAATAAACTTACTTAACGTTAGAACTAGAAACACGTTTTATGTCTGCTATAACAACAAATACTAAAAAACAATAAAATAAATATTTAAGGGCCTCCGATACCAAAATCGGGATTTGTTTGCTCGTTTTTGCTCGATATTGATACTCTAATCGAAATTTTTATAGATAACTAGCGGACCCAACAGACGTTGTCCTGTCTTTAACTATAAATAACAGTAACGAAACGTATAATAAAAAATATGTTACAAATTATAGTTTATTATTATTATGCTTCATTACCTATACACAACATTCTTTATTTTTTTGTTTCTGGTGTGTAAATAAATAGCTTTTTGCTATTCCGACACGGTATCAGGCAACATTACTGGCCATGTGCAAAATTCAGTTTTTGCACATGTGCAATATTTGACATTATTTGCAGCACACATTTTGTCAATGTTATGTCAAAAGCCATACATTAAAAAAGTTTAAATTGTTAAAAGCGATAAGGTTACATTACAAATAATTTAGTATGGTGATTAAGTTGTCTTAAATTTTCTAATTTTCCGCGCAATTTTCTTATTTTTTTCTTTTATAGGAACATTAAATAGGAACAAAAAAAGAATTAGCGAAATCGGTCCAGCCGTTCACGCGTGATGCGATGACGAAGGGAAAAAGGGATTCATTTTTATATATATGTATACATGGTACTTAACCCTTCATGTGCAAGTCCGACTTCGCCGATTTTTATTTAACTTTAATAACGCTTTTGCAAAAAAGACGATATACCTATAGACAACGTAATATGTTTTTAAAAAAAATTGCATGAGACGAGAGAAACTTCTTAGCGTTCCATAGATTCATCGTGCAGGACGATCGTGTGGTAGAAAGAGAAACTCCAAGTCAATCCCGGGTCTTATGACATGGGTGTAGGTTTAAGGGACACGACGTACATCAACACTCACCTTCACTACTCGTGTTTCTCTCCCTCTAAGTCTACCGTATTAATTTTATTGTTTATTCCCAGTTAGCAGCACCCATTAAAAAATAAATGTATAAAAGCAAACATAGATTAATACTTGCAACTCGCTTGTCTCTTGAACCATACTATGCCTTGACTCCATTCCTCTGAGCGAAGATTTTTATACGACGTCCCACTCCGTTTATTGCTTAAAAAAGTAATTCTAGAGGACGAATCTGCATAATGTTGGTAGAAAAAACAAGTTGTTATTTTCTTCTTTTTTCGACTTTAGGCTTCTGTTTGTTGTTTTAACTTTGGAACGTATACAGTCTACAAGGGAATATGAAAAACAGATGAATAATATTTTTGAAATAAAATTTTTATTAACATGTTTCGAATATTCTAAAGATAACATTTTGAATTTATTTTTTATACTTGAATATGAAAAACAGATGAATAATATCTTTGAAATAAATATTTTATCGCCATGTTTTGAATATTCTAAAGATAACATTTCGAATTTATTTTTTATACTTAAGAGTTTCGGAGGTAGTGCTGTAATTTTAAGTAAAAATGTTACCATAACATTTCTATGAAGTTGCGTAGATATTCAGTGTTTTTTTTTTGGTTTGAAGTTAAGCAACATTAGAAAATACCTCCATTTAATTCAAGTTACCACAGCAATTATGGGTACAGACATAATAACCATGCTTGTCAAATGAAGCTTATAATCACAAACCAGCAATGTTTGAAATTTCAAAACTCTTGGTACCCAACCTTGGGATCAAATCCAGGACCCTGAGATCTTGGCCCGGTACGTTGACTACTAGACCAACGTTCTACATCCTTACACTTAAACGGTATAATTAATGTAAAAGTGTTTTTACATTCCTTTTGCCGTCTGAGTTTAAAGTTGCGTTTCCACTGACGCGGAGCTAGGCGTAGTTTAAGGAAGTGAACTAAAAACCCACCAAGGCCATACAAACCTCACGGTTAAATAGTCGAATTTTGAGAGGTGCACGCTGACTTTACGTCTATCTTACGAGCGTACTCCACAGTGTGAAACTGATCCTCTACGTATTAGTTTAACATCAATAAGTACTTTGGTGTCAGAACAATGAATGTAATGTTGTCTTAATTTAATACATGACTAAAAGTGTAAAAATTTGGAGTTCGTCCGTCCGTTCCGTCATTTATAATAAATGCTCGGTCACATTAAAAATGTATTTTTGTCTTTAATGAGTCTTCCCCTTGGGTCTTGACGCCACATCTACGATGGCTCCATGTGATGCCGGGCAGCTTAAGTTATTCCTTATCGTATCCAATCGTAAGCGGACTCATGTGGAGGAGTGGATCGTTAATTGATCAACCATTGTATTCGATATCTCAGTTCACTCTTCTTTACTTTGCTGCCGCATCAGTAGAAAAGCACCCTAATTGTCTGAGCCACTCGTTAGTATAATCGTGGCGCTAAGTGTCGGCCATATTGTTTTCCGTCTCCTAATAGTGTTACCCGGATTCATATATATCACTGATTGTAAGAGATTAGTTTTTCTTTGCAAAGCAATTATTTTGGTACTGCTCTTTTTGGGATGTGGAATAACTACCGAATGTTGAGTTTGCTGGTTAGGTGTATAGCTATTGAAGAAAAGTGTTCTAGTTTTCCAATTTAAGGGCTATGTAAGTCTTACAGCAGTTGCTCTAGCATTATGTTTATGCTTACCTATTAATAAAAACTGGACAAAGCTCTACACTACTGTGTATTTGTGACGGCACATAAAATAGGATTAACACCATCCCTTCTATTTCTTGCATTACTTAAGATATAAGTACATACATACATACATACATACATACATACATACATACATACATACATACATACACTCAGGCAGAGACCACATCTTTCCACTTGCTACGATCCTTACAGACTACTTTCGCTTCATCCACATTCATTAATCTTTTCATACACGCTCGCCGGTTTAGGGTATTCTTGACCTGACCTTTCTTTAGAACTTCCCCGATTTGATCAAGATAAGTTCGTCGAGGCCTTCCCCTTCCAACATTTCCATTCATACTCGCCATATATATCTTTTTAGTCAACCTGCTTTCATTCATCCTCTCAACATGAGAACTAGATATAAGTGTCATATCTAAAGTAACACAAGAAAAGGCTCGTAGTATTTTTTGATACTATAATCAATACAACCGCTATAGCAGGCGGATTGGCGATCGTAATTTAGCTTATGGTGGATATACTACGCTGCTGCCTGTCTTTTCTCCTAGTAGTACTTCTAAGAGCCGGTTTTTAAGATACCTCCTTCCTAGCGACAGCACGCGACACTTTTAATTATTTCCTTTTCAATTCAGTATTGCACAGACACTTTTTTGTATCAGTATACCTGACGATCATCAAAGGCCAATAAGAACTCTTATTTTCCACAATATTTAAATTCAAACTTCCCTTCCTGTTAATCACCGAAACAGAACAAAAGCTCGATCTTAATCACTAATTGCATATCAAAGCGAAACGGGTAGACGTGAATGAATTAACCGGAGAAAATTCAGTTGCTTGACAACCCTGAATAAAAGGGTTCCTCATAGCTTCTATATTATCTTTTGAGTCCATCGACAACCGCTTAAGGCCTTATATTTTTTGATTATATACATAATACACACTTCGTTCAGTCATGACCCTGTTTTATGTATTTTTATATTGAACAAATAACAGAAATGCATGTTAGTTTAGGATAATATTATAATTAAAATTAACATTGTTTAAGTAGTTATCGTTGTTACTTTGTTAAAGTGGTATGTAGGCACAACACTAAAAAAAAATTTAAACAATAGTTTTTTTTTTATGAGAAGTATACTTGAAGACTTATGACAGTGTTCTTTTTTTTGATGAGAAGTTTATTTGAAGAATTTTATGACAAGTCTACAATTACTATTTTTCTGTTATCAGTCTGTTACCAACTTAAAATCGAATTGCACTACCCATAGGTGATCTACACTACTATTTTAAAAGATTTGTATTTTTGTGTATGTGTGTGTGTGTCTGTTTGTAATAAATAAACTCTAAAAACTACTGTGCCGATTTAAAAAATTCTTTCTCCATTGGAAAACTACAGTCATCCTGAGTAACATAGGCTGTTTTTATTGCTAGAAAAGACGGAGCCGGGACGGGTCGCTAGTGTAAGAATGAATATGAATAATAATACTAAATGCTACTAGATGAAGATGGCCAGCGATGATTTTCCTCCCCTAGCGTGGCGATAATGTAGCTCGACATTTTGTTTGCAGTATAATAGTATGTAATTAGTTTTTACGGATCCCTAAAATAACAAGCCGCCCAGCCAGAGGGAAACGGCAAGGCATCTCCTTAATTAACGGTACTCTAATTAAAATTCCATCCATTTGACCGGAAAAAACTCCTTGCAGTTCTCTGTGCAATAGGGATTGAGACAGTAACATCGCTCTTTTTTCTAGTAACTTAGATCGTTGGTATCCATACAATATGAAAGTCGTAAAAACAAGACACGTTAGGATTGTGTGGCTAGATGAAAATTCACCTAATGAAATTGGGTATCAGCCGTCTCAAAGAAGTACTCGTATAATACGATTGTGCCTTCTGTTACGGACTTAAAAGTGACGCTTTCAAACTGGCCATATCAATTTCCAATTCAAAAAAATAAGGTGACATAAAAAGATAAATCTTTTGACTGCGACATACGACACATGTTTTGAACCTACGAAAAGCGTAAATAAGTCACCAAAGTCGTGCCATACAAGAACTACGAGTAGTATTAGGTACTGTCAATTAAACACCGATTAAGAAAAATAAACTATGCACTTTTGCACTATTTTATATACCAGGTGATTGCTTTTAGTACCTCGCACAAGGTAATAAAGGCGTATTTATGATTTAACAATTTACGAAATACGATAACTACATGATAATTTTGGGACATTATTAAGCTACTATATTTACTTGCACTTTACGCCTTTAGCTAACAACGCGCTGTGCTCTTCAAAATTTTCTTTGATAAGATCGCTGGATGAGTTTTTAAACGGTGTGTGAAGATTCAGAATTTAAATTCGAATGCAAATGGTTTAATGCTATCTTTTAATTTAAATGTACTCCCTAAACTTCATCTCTCCGTTTCTGAATCCACTTGTTTGCGGATTTGCATGCTGAACAGAGTTTTATCAATCAATTAAAAATCAGTAAAAGTAACGTAACAGCTTATAGTTATCACACTGCAGGGAAAATGCCTCCATCATTGAATTCGTTACCACAGCAATAATAGGTACTGGCTTAATCACCACGCTTGCCAAATGCGGGTTGGTGATCACAAATCTGAGCGATGTTCGAAAGTTCGAAACTTTTTGTTTGCTCGACCAGAGGATCGAACCCGGGACCCCGAGATCTTGGCCCAGTATTTAAACCACGTAATGTAACGTAACGTAACCAACGGTGCGTAATCAATTATAATATTATATTAATATCATTAAGGCGCTGAAGAAATAATTGTGCTTACTGTACTGAATACAAGTAGGTACCTAATAATACAAGTTTAAGTTTACCTTCTGCATTATTATGAAAAAAAAAAAGATTTATTTGTGTAATTATGTTGTTCGCCTTTTTTAAATCTTTTACTAACAAATTGCTTTAATGACACTCGAAATTTTTACTACCATAGTACTTACTGATTATTCATAGGGAAATCTGTAATTGGACATAATTTTATGTTTTATACTAGACGTAAGTAATTGTTCTGTATGTGGTGTTGATTTTCTCATTAAATACAATAAAAAAAAATACCATATAACATTTTCCGGTCAACAGTATTGTAATGGTTTATCAAAGCTTAAGTTTACTACCAGTATTAAAATACGAGTATTTACTTAAAAGATCGGCTGTTTTATTAGCAATTCAAAAAATTTTAACAAATAGTTTACAAGCATTATTTTCATATACATACTTTTATTTCACGTTAATTGATTTATTATTTTTTACATAAATCAACAACCCAAATAAAAATGTTTATTTAATTTCTTTAAGATTTTTTAATCCAATAAAGATCCAATTTGCTGTTTTATGATGTGTTAAAAAATACTAGCAAAAATACATTATTCATTTTTAGGGTTCCGTACCCAAAGGGTAAAAACGGGACCCTATTACTAAGACTTCGCTGTCTGTCCGTCTGTCCGTCTGTCCGTCGCTCTGTCACCAGGCTGTATCTCAAGAGCTGCGATAGCTAGACTGTTGAAATTTTCACAAATTATGTAT
Source organism: Anania crocealis (assembly GCA_949315895.1). Classification (NCBI taxonomy): domain Eukaryota; kingdom Metazoa; phylum Arthropoda; class Insecta; order Lepidoptera; family Crambidae; genus Anania; species Anania crocealis. The sequence continues at coordinate 11,235,824 of OX438856.1, forward strand.
TTCTGTTGCCGCAATAACAACAAAATATACTAAAAACAAAATAAAATAAATATTTAAAGGGGGCTCCCATACAACAAACCCGATTTTTTGGCCTTTTTGGTACGGAACCCTTCGTGCGCGAGTCCGACTCGCACTTGGCCAATTTTTGGTTATTATTATTTACAGCCTGTATAATTTTAATCAAAACCGTACAAACATCATAAAACTACATTTACTTATAATATCAGTATATAAACAAGAAAAATTTTGTCTCAGGCAGGACTCGAACCCGCATCTCCTCGCATGCCGGGCGGCATGCGAGGAGATGCGGGTTCGAGTCCCGCCTGAGACAAAATTTTTCAAGTTTAAATACTGATATTATAAGTGCAATTAAGTTGCTAAAATATCAAATAAAGTATACATTTACTTAATTACAATAGTATCTTAGTGTGACTTTTAAATCTAACCGACAAGTCTTGCAGCTTTTATTACAGAGGAGCTTGTAAGGTTGTTAAATCATTCCCCTAAAACGTTTTCAACCTAATAGCTTTTATTTTTATAAAAAAAATATTCGAAACAAGAAAGCTTTCTTTTGTTATTTCTTATCGACGTCATGTCAGTGTTTACTGCAAAAAGTCCCTAATGGATCAAAGAAAAAGCCCCGAGGCCTGTACCTTGATTTCGTGTTACAGAATGTCACTTTGCACTCTTCAACGTCTGTTCATCTGTCAATGTGGAGTGAGGAGCGAATTTACTAGTATACCTATTTGATGCTTTTAGACAATACCGCCCAGTTGTTGTGGAATGAGGATAAAAATCACTTTTGTTTGATATTAAATACGTTACTTTTGCCTCCTACTTTCTGGGGTTTGATATTTATCGTATTAAACTGAGTAGAATAAAAAACCGAGAAATATAAATTGAAATACTTAGATGTTATTTACAGTCGTAAGGTTACTTTAAGCAAGCCTTGCCTTTGTGATAATAACTTCCAGTTGAATGACAAAGCAGTAAGATTCAAAATCGAGTAAAAGAGAACATACCTAAGACCATTGAAAGACATTTTAAAAATATAATCATAAAAGTAACATTTACAAAATACTCGTATCGAATTGTGAAATCCACCCTTTTTTTTATCAGTTAACAATTTAAGTGTGTGTTAAATATATCTGTAATTTTTAGATGATAGCTAAAGCAGTAACTAAATAATATAAAGTTGAATTTACTTCCGCAGTTTATTCTAAACATTTACACACGATAGTCCCGAATCAGTGTAGAAATTAATTTATCAGACTTTCTTACAAAATCAAGAGTAATTAATTCACTATTTTTTATATCAAACAAGAAAAAATAGAGCAATCATAAGAAATTAATGATGTAACAAAACAAAAGAAATAAGATCCTATTATAAAAACGTCTAGTCCACCGCTTTTAATAAGGCGTCGATTTTAATTTCTTGTGTGTTCAAGATTAAACATTTATTAGACTAAAGCTAAAAGCGCTCGAGGGAATTATGAAATTAAATTTTGCCGACACACCTTTTTCTACGGCGATGATTAGGAATTTAATCAACCAAGAAAAGTATTGAATGGACAAATGAGCTTTTTGCTTCTTACGTTATTGCAAATTTAATTTGTGACGATATTAAAAAGTAGAAGGGTTTACGACAAATCTATCTTAATTTTTACGCCTTACTATTACTATAAATTTGAAATTTGGGTGCATGTTTGTAACACATTCACGCCAGAATGATTGATAGGATCTGGATGATATTAAAAGCAGAAAAATGAATTTTATTTCTGCAAATAGGCCCCTCGGGGCGCTTTTACAAGTCCCAATATTTAAACCTACTTCTGCTTTTGGACAAGAGTGGGCAAGCGGCGCGTCGCGGTCGTGTAGAAGCGGTGCAAGAAAGTCGGTCACTACAAGGCAATGTATATATTATCTAGTCACACATAGCCTACGTTTCGACCCGCAAAAAAGACAGTCTAGTGGTTTAGCTACCGGCCAAGATGTCGATGTTTGATTCCGGGGCGGGCAACAGGATTCCAGTTTCTAATTTTCGAACATTGCTGGGTTTGTAATTACCAATCCTGCATGAGCTCATTCCGCCTTCCCCATTCTATCTTCGCGAATCTAGGCGCACTGCAGGTTAACATCCCTTCCTGGTTGATATACCGCGATTGCGTACCAATAAGCGCTTTTCCTCCTCTTTTGTGATGCGCACCGCCAAGGAGTGGAATGCCCTGCCTGCGTCTGTTTCCCTAAAAATTATAATCCTAAAATTTTTAAAGCAAAAGTAAATAGGCTGCTTCTGGGTAAACTCGCTCCATCTGAGGCTTCTTCTTAACCGTAGAGTTAAGTATGTAGTCAAGAGCAAGCCCATTGATTATAAAAATAATAATTAGGAAACGAGTTAACACATTTCTACTAATCAGAGACTAGATAATATATACATTTTTTAAGTATCATTATTAAGTGCAAGGATTAGCCGCGGGCGTGAGGTTTTTCTCTTGCAGGCCATTAAAGGTAAATCTCCCGTAAGATTTGTGTTAGTACCTGGATTGCCGCCGCGTTGTTACCAGTAAAAGTACACCCAATTAGTGAACAATCTAGGGTTGCGAATGGTCGCTTGAGATCCCTTAAATGATTGTAAATAACGTTTATTGACTGTAATCTACCTTTAAGCGCTACTTGGGATGTAAACCTTTATAATTGTACGCTTATGATATTACTAGCTATGGTCCGCGACATTGTATGCGTGGACAAACTATTCAACAAGAAACGTATTCTTTTCCGAGATATAAAGTATCTCATATGCTATTTCTGATCGGAGTATATTTATGTGTCGCATAACATCTATATCCGTAGGTTAATTTTGACACATGTTCATTTTATTAAAATATGAATCGTTAAAATTTTACCTCAATACATAAAACGAAAGGTGGAAACCCTACAATAATCTCTCCGTAAGCGTAACTACCTTCTATAAGTGCGTTAGTTCCCAACACATACGTGATTCGGGATCCCTTCGGCTGCCATTAATCCCGCGAACGGATCGGGATGGGACAGCACTAGTAATTAATACCGCCATTTAACTAACGAGCGACCACTATAAGGGATGGATCCACGAAAACTAAAATAACTGGTTAAAAACAACGGCTTATGTTTATTATGGGTTGGAATTGATTGTGATGTAGTAAAACGGTTTTTAGACGTTTTATGGTAAGGAAAGTGTAGAAAAATCCAAACTACTAAATGTCACCCAAACAAAATTAAATAGTTTATTCATTTGTATGGGTGACGCACTTGTAGTTGATTTAGGTACTAAATTGGTAGTGTATTGTTTTTTTTATACAATAAATGTTGAATACCAAACGTTTTTAGGTGCATTTTTTAACACTTAAAATCTTAACACTTTGCGGGAGAGCATTTAGGCGACGTAAAATCACCTTTACTCTGTTAACAATATAAGCGCTAGTCTAATTGGCAATGCGGTCACATTTTAGTATCTGAATGAGGATAGTTATCTCACTTAAATCTTACACAAGCAATAAAACCAACACTCATAAATAAATTCAGTAAAAGTTTTTAATTTGTTTGAGAGTAGGAAGTGAAATGACCAAAACGAATCCCATTACTTACCGCCTACAAATTAATTAATGCAATTGGTCAGACAAAACGTTTTCGCGGCGATACATTTATAAAACTGAGACTATCGTCGGATCAAGGTAAATACACGTTTCTGTTAAAATGAACTTTATTCCTGAGACGTTACGGCTTGCAGCTTTACCTTGGTTCAATTTCAGAGAAGAAACAACTCGATTAATCTAGTTAGCGTCGTTAGGAAGTTTGATGAATAAGCTCAAAGAACGATAAATTACAGTCGCGCTGCCAGCGCCACGCCACATTTGCGGGATTGGCGAGAAATGGTGTGGGCAATATTTCGGGCAGTAACTATGCTTACTTAGGGTTATTGCATTCGATGTAAAACAACTAATATTTAATCCTTTTCCGTTCATTTACCCATAGACTACTTAGTAGTACTTAGGCCCCATAGCTGAACAAGAGTCGTCTGCAAACGAATTTAATAATCCCAGTCTACTGCCAAAAGATACCTTTGTTAATGTAAAATATCTATAGAACCATATTTTTTATGGTTCATCTTTTTAGTGACAGCTGTTTGACGTAAATTCGAAAGATAATTACTTGATTAGTAATCCTGTTACAAATGTTCATATTCATGTCAACTGATTTTTTTTCCAGTACATAATGTATTCCAGTCTATGTGCAATTCCAGCCTAATAGTCTAGGTATATTATCCGTGCCTTTCAACTAAGAGATCAGCTAAATCGCTCTGGCATTATTGAGTAACAATTTCATATTATAACGAATACACAAATTAATACAAAGTTTACTTTAGAACAGTTGTGAAACAAAATAAATTTACAAATTATCATTAACAAAATTTTGGGTCTACCATTTTAAAATTTCCGACAGCATTTTTCTGGTTTTATTTTTATAAAGAACAAAATTACTGTTTTTACGCATGGACTAACCGTCCGCGTTTACCTTTCATTACCTTTAAAAGGCTGTATTTTGACGGAAGAGTGGTTTTAATTCGACCCGTGTCCTTTCATCACTCAGTTGCCAGTTGTCAACTTCATAAATTTTTGGTTTTACAGTTGCCAGTGTCTTTAATATTCATGCCTTCGAATAATTATAAAATTAACAAGTAACTAAGGAGCCATCCAATGCAAGTATTATATGATTTAAGCTATTTCAATTTTAATTATATATTTTATATGGCTGAGCATTCAGCGGTAACCATTTTGTAAAATTTCTCATTATCTCACTTGGGAAAAGTTGCTTACGAAGTGAAAGGTTGCGGATTCTAATCTTTCCTGATGCATTTGCATACTATGTACCTGAGATAAAATAATATTAGTCATCTTCATCATTATCACAGTGTATGTACAGTATGTAGGTACAGTAAGTGAAATCAGTGCAAAAAGGGAACCACAGTGCCTGCCAATTATTTATTTATTTTGGTGCAGGTGATCAAAAGTTATGATTTCGTCTCATTCACGATATAACATTTTTAAAGACACGTCTTGTTTTTAAGGCTAAGAACTCCATAAAAATTCGGATGCAAAGAACATTCCGCGACACGCTAGTTTTACGCCGCGAGGGATACAGAGTCTGTCTTCCGCTGGACATTTTAACGTTAAAATCCCGCGGAAATAAAAGTTTACAAATTGGACCGTGAGACAAGTGTAATAAGACACTTTCAAAATGCCTTGGAATTTATATGGTTACTGTAAGATTAAGATGTGAATGAATATATTTTTTAATGGCTCACTGGACTTATCCTTAGTCTTTTGTTTGAAATTTTCAATTGGTATTTAGGTCTTAATGACATCTATGTTACAGTAGTCGTCGTTGTGCATAGTTATATTTTTTGACTAAAGAGTTCTGCCAGAAAAAGGCTGGCAGCAGCATCTTCTCTTCTCTATTAGATGAACAGCGATCGCCAGCCGTCCAGCCATAACAAAAGTGATAATGATCGAGAAAATTTAATAAGATTCTTTCAGCAAATCCGTAAAAAATAGAGGACGAAGACTAAAAAAGTTACATTATTTTGTAAAACTCATAGGTTTCTTTCGTTATTCCTTGATGTAACCAATTTTGAAATAGTGCCTAAAACCGTAGATATGAACCTCGCTACGTACAAATATAAATCCTCCAGACCCAAACAAATTCAGAAAAGATCCTTTCTTAAATTGACCTAACTGGGAATTGAACCCGGGGCCCTCGCGTAGCACGCTACATGACTGACTAACATTTATTGTATGCCTGTCTTGTTAATACTGTTCCCCTAAACTTTTTCATCATATCAGCACTTAAACAACAAACTAAACATTATATGAACACAATCATCGAATTTTATCACTAACAAGGTATTAGTTAGCAACAATATTCTCTACGCGTGATTGCGGGCATTTGCAACTTTTTGTTGCCCTAGTCCCGTCAGCAAATCCTGGGGGAGCTCGCTAAATCCCGGCTGGGGGCTCGGTAAGGGGAATAGTTTACTTGTGTAGGCGGTTAACAAAAAGAAAGATGCGCAAACTAAAAAAGATTTAGAAGAAATAAGCTTGAATCGATTTGTTGTTAAACTTAGTTGAATTTTACTAACATTATTAAAGCGAATATTTGAATGCATATTTGTTACTTTATTTAACAAAAGAGCTGAAAGGATCTAGATAAATTTATGCCAAAAAAGGTAAACAGATTTTAAGTTGGAATAGCATGAACGCTGCTCTTTACCCTAAAAACAGAAAGGTTCCCGTAGGGTACGTTAAAACATCCAAGCAAACCCATAATTATGGGTTTGCGGGAAACGGCTGGCAAAATAATAAAACTGCTTTTTTATTGATCAACAAAAATTATGAATAAAGCCAGCTTTGAGACAGTGCATGATGTCGGTCACCTTTTTGTAGACTTTGATTATTTTCTGTTTTGTTTTAAATATAGAGAACTGCATTGATTGTATTCCATTAGTTGGAAAAGTGTAATTGGCCGAAAGACTATGCTACTCCTACTATGCGCATACTTATCTTAATATCACGTTGTTTGTCCGCAATGGACTCCTAAACTACTTAAGCGATTTTAATCAAATTTGCACACCGTGTGCAGTTTGATCCAACTTGAAAGATAGGATAACTTACATCTCAATTTATAGTCGCAATATTATTTTATTTCAAATTATTTGTTTATTATTTAACAAACTGTGAGTTCAATACGATTCTAACAGATGGGGTTGTAGGTAAACGCCATATTTGAGAACAATGACATTTAAAACGTCAAAATCAAATTATGTTATTTATGGCGATACGAAGTTTGCCAGGTCAACTAGTATACAATGAATTTACGCAATCATTAATAATAATAATAATAATAAATATTTAAGACATGCCTCACTGGGCCACACTGAGCCATCTAGTCCCAAATTAAGGTACTATTAAGTACCCTGTCGTATGGGGTACTAGACAACCGATAAACTTACTTATATACTTTTTTTTTGTAAATATATACTTATAATACATAGAAAACACCCAGACCAGTACAAACAGACATGTTCATGCACACAAATATTTGTACTGTGCGGGGATCGAACCCGCGACCCATGGCTCAGAAGCAGCTTTAACTACCGCTGATCCAAATGGTCGTTTTAGCCTTAGCCGTCTTCACTGCTTATTTTCAGTACTATATTTCTAAACAGAAAGACGTATAAATGGTCTTTTAAGAGATTTATTGAACATCCTTAGTGGGCATGTCAAAGAATATTTCACAAAATCAATTAAAACAAAAGTCCAAACTAACCTCAATCAAACTTCGTTGGATCCAGTCGAACGCGTCCAGATGATAGATTATTAACTTGTTCGGTTAACTTCAAAGGATCCGTTAAAGAAACACTCAGTCCAAAAGTTTACAACTCTACTATAAAGGTAGAACTGACTTGACTCAATCAAAGCTAAGTGTCAAAGAAGTTTGATGGTAGTTTTAAAAATGTTTTGACGCTTCTTTTAAAGGATACTTACTCACCTGGCAAACATGAATTAAAGGAATTTTCAACTGGCTTAAGAAGTTGGTAAATAAATCGACGTCTTAAATACTCAACTCTTTACTATCACACTAAGAATCATATCACGTACTTACACGTATCACTTCAAAACGGCTTCACATAATTAGCCATATTTTTTTTTGTTTCGATTGTATTTTTGTAAAAAAAAAACTAAAAATGTCATAAAGGGAACAAATTCGTCTCAATTTCTGCATTAGTACACTCTTGTAAAGTCGGGCGCGCACTAAGTATTTTAAAATGTCTAGTGAATTATACATAGAAAATAGGCTGTCTATTATACATAGATATCTAAGTACAGTGAGACATCAAATAGTTCCAAATATCCAATTTAAAAGCGTTCGATACCAAAATGCGGTACAGTCACCAAAAAAATAAGTTTTTGTAGTTTCACAATTATTGTACAATACACATAAAAATTTACTTGATAATGTGTTAATTATAAAACCTGTATTTTTCATTATATTCATTATGTATTATGGTACTTAACTACTATAAAACTTTAAAATCCTAGACTTAGTAGGTAATGGTGATCCCACAATCGAATCTACATACCACAAGGACTCCAACCAAAGGAAATTAATTTTAATGCTGTTTTAGGTGGGTATATATTGGGATGCCTAATTATTTGTACTCCTAATTGTCATTGGCGAACAAACTATTAGCCTAAATTTTTTCGCACATTTTTACTATTCCTAAACGTGTTTAGGCTATTTTTACTACGTTAAACTTTATATCGCCGTATTATAATTTCCCAATTGCGATATTTAGCCGAATATATATATCATAACACCTACCCTTTTGCAGTTCCAAATTTTTATTCGCAGAAAGTTAAAAACTTTATCAGCATGCATGCATGCTTGCAAAAAAGTAAGCATGCATGCAAGCAAGCAAGCAAGCAAGCATAAATGCATGTAAAAAAGCATGCATGCATGCAAAGAAATAAGCATGCATGCAAGCAAGCAAGCAATCATGCATGCATCCAAAAAATCAGACTTCCGTGACGGCTTCGGCGCTGCGGGGCTCCGGCGGTCCCACGCGCTTTTGAATTACACTCTAGGGGTAGGGCAGACAAGACTGTTTGGGGTCGGTTTGTGATCTATTCGTATCTTAAACTTTTCGGTTTAAAAAAAAATAGAGCGTAATGCCAAAAAAAGATGCTAATACATTTTAGTGCTTTCAATATTAGACATACTGAAATTAGGGTTTTACAATTTTTAGACCAATCTATAATAGTGCGAAAACAACTGTTAGACTAGACAATAATTATACGTTACTAGCTGACCCGGCAAACGTTGTTTTGCCATAAAAATGATTAAATTACTAAAATGGCTAACAAAAAATAGGGGTTGGTGGTAAAAGGGTAAAAATTTAGGTTTGTATATATTTTATAAAATTTTAATATTTTACTACCCTACCCTACCCCTACCCTACCCTACCCTACCCCTACCCTACCCCTACCCTACCCCTACCCTACCCCTACCCTACCCTACCCCTACCCTACCCTACCCCTACCCTACCCCTACCCTACCCCTACCCTACCCTACCCCTACCCCTACCCCTACCCTACCCTACCCCTACCCTACCCCTACCCCTACCCCTACCCTACCCCTAACCTACCCTACCCTACCCTACACATACCCTACCCCTACCCTACCCCCAAAAATTGTGAATCTAAACCATTCCCAGATCCCCTTGAACACACACAAAAAATTTCATCAAAATCGGTCCAGTCGTTTGAGAGAAGTTCAGTGACATACACACTCACAGAAGAATTATATATATTCCGGTGTACTTCATATCACCTGATCCTAACATCATTAAAACTGACTTAATGGCTCAAAAATTTGATGTAGAGCATTTTATATGGGAATATGAAATTAACGTTTTTACTATCTTCCTCGCAATCTTTCTATGTTTTCTCACCTTTTAAACCTTCCCTGGACTACGACAAACATTTCAAAACCAAAATCAGCTTAATCGGCCCAGCCGTTCTCGAGTTTTAGCGAGACTAACGAACAGCAATTGATTTTTATATATATAGATAAGTTTAGGCCAATACGGTTCGGCCAAATGAAATTAGGACTTCAAATTTTAGGCGAACCGAAGGGCACCCATTTTAGGTTAGTAATACAGAATGAAAAAACCTTTTACGTAATGTTAAAAAATTAACATCAACGTATATATATAGCTAGCTATAATACAACACCTATTTAGGTAACAGAAACTCATGAAAGTATAAAAACATACTTGTTTGCTCTGTACCGGAACGGATTTAAACAACAGCTCTCTTCAAAAATTGCATGTACAAGAATTGTGAAAAATTCTCGTTAAAATATTTGATGTAATAAACAGCCGTTATTAAATAATTTTATGAAGTCGTCGCTTTTTCTGCATTCTGTACTGCAGAACTTGGTATTACTACATTCTGTGACGGTTACGTTGCACCGGCGGGAGTTTGGTCCAAGCACAACTTTATACGATTTAATAACGATACTTTAACGGATAGTATCGTTAAATTTTATTGTATAGTAAACACTTGTACAGACGACAGCACAACAGCTCACACTGGAGCGTCCTAAAGTTCTTTACTTTAAGTGCGAGTTTGCAAATAAAATTATATCTGTACTGTACAGAACATCGGGTGTAGATTGCAAATCTGTGTTCCAAGTCTCGTGATTCGGAGGTCCGCAGTTCAAAATACAATACAATATTATAATTTTCATTATCTTTGTCACTATCATTACCATCATCATCGGCCTGTTTCACAATTTTTGCCATAATTGCTACGGTTTGTAGACGGGTTACCGCTCGTAGTTTGACCATGGTAAGCGTGGAGACGCTTTTTTTTCTTTTGGGGGCATTTCTTTTGTCATAACTTACGGTTGGAAGAGAATGGGTGGTGGTAATCTATTTGCGAGCCAGTACCACAATATAATTAGCACATATTAATAGATTTTGCTTTGTACTCCTACTAGAATCAAGGTTAGGAAATACTAAAGGATCTTTAAAACCAATTCAACATTTAAACCGCACTATTATTGTGTAGATAAACAAACAGAATCTTATAACCTCCAAATAAGCTATACATATAAAACAAAGTCATGACATGCCAAACACGTTAGTTACACCATTTATCACTCATTCGTTACATAAGACGCGTATTGCCGTTTGTTACTTGTTACTAGTAAAAACTAACACCAGATGGAGTTTAAAACTAATATCTGCAAAATAAAACTGGAAACTATTACCACAAAATTAAAGATATGCCAGAAAACTTTGCGTAATACATTCAGTTTACCGCCTTAAAAACCGGCTTTTCCTCTAAAATCTGGCTTCTAGGCTTCTAAAAACCGCCCGCAGCGCGCCGGCTCGCAATTTAGACCCGTGTGTTTCGGCAACGTTCCAAGCCACAGTAGCCGGCAGGTGCGCGACTTGAAATTGTTTCTCGGTCCAATGTAAATATTAGTTAATTAAGTGTAAACCGAGAGGGCAGTTAGCCCGCGCCTCGGATGTTTGACTTGAGATCCAGTTTAAAAATGAGAGTCGACGTTCCGGGCTGGGCCGCGGTTAGGTTAGTGTGGCCAAAGTAAAACATAATTGACGGACCATATTGCATTATTTAGTAACATCGCCAGCCTATTGTAGTCCACTGCTGGACACAGGCCTCTTCAATATTAAAGTTTACTAAAATTTCCACTTTTGGTAACGGGTTTGTGTTACAGTTTGACCAATGGTTAAGACACTCTTATAGGATGAGAAGAGAGTGCTGCTATTCTTTTTAAGTCAGGCATCACACGATATTGCGCAAAAAATAATAATTTAGTCACGTTCATTCATCTTTGTTGTTGAAGGCTTCAAAAGAATCATCGTGGCTTCGTGGCCCATCGATGGTTCGATATAAATCACTATTATTTACTTATTCTTATTCTTTATCTAATTCAACCTAAAAGCTATTCATAAGAATCAATCTTAATCAAGAAAGTTGATGAACGTTAATTGAGATCTTAATAAACACGCAAATCTGAAAATCAAGTTTATTTATTAAAATGAATAAACTTCTTAAAAGTACGAATTAATTAGGATTGTTAGTAATATTTGCGTAAGTAATCTAGCGTTTACTTTACATAGTGTATATGTAGTGAAAATTTATTCTAAAAGAGCTTTGTCTAAAATTTTATTCATTAAACAGATTAATTTTATAAGTCTATCGCCTACTAAAACCTTTACGTTTTTTACTTTGAACAATGGTTTTATATTATGCCGAGTCAGAATTAATGTTTTACTTAAACGATTAAATGTGACATTGGCCGCGAATGTTAAGATCTTTATAACATTTTAATGACTTGTGAAATGACTCTTCCTGGAATGCTACAAAAGCATAGTCACCCTATAAAGGCCTCCGTAACCAATTCCTTTCGGAAACATTTCAGCTTTATGGCGTTTCTCGTGACAAATCTCCGTTATACTATTCCGTTCTCCGTACATAATTCACTGGAATTGTTTTTGAAAAGTAAATAAATAACTATAGACGGTAAATGAGTTAATGAAATGTCGGGCTATAAATTAATTAATATATATAATAATAAAATAATAATGTAAACCTATTCCATTCTAAGATTTTTTTATGATTGATCACCTTGTTTCATGCGAAGTACGTAAATAAATAAATATTTTTTTAGTAGCGCCTTACAATAGAACTAGGTCTGAATTTAGTCTGACTCAACTAAAGGAAGATAAATATTACGAGTAGTTTCAAATATTTTCTTATATTGTATCTACCAAGATGTCCCCCCCCCCCCCCTATGCTTTCCGATATTGGCTTCGAGGTTGGAATCGGACGCTCTATTGTACTTTTAACAATTCACTAAGATCAAAACTTATTTACTCTTTTATTATTTAGAACTATTTACCTTTTTTTTTTACCTTAATTCAACAGGCTGTAAGTTTTTTTAACCCTCTATGCATTGCAAGGTTTGACAAGTGCGCATTGTTGCTCCAAAAACCGATCGTAGCACACACCTGACTGGCTTGACATTCGTGAAAATCGTTGCATTCTGTGCTTTGTGCCTTTGGCCATACGGTGATTCGTTTTAAGAAAATTTTGCGTATGTCGGACTTTTCCATAGCAACGACGGATATTACTCTTCCTGTTTTTGTTCCGACGCAAGATTGAATGATTCTGTGAAATATGGCTGTTATATTTTGTAGCGCACTTTTGATTCGTGTTTACGTTTTCTATTAAATTTCTATTCGAATGCACAGTGGATTGATGATTGCTCCGATGGGAAAATTAATGGGAATTTAGAAAGGAGTACATTTGTTTGCATTTTATTTAATATAATAAATTTAGTAATCATCTTCTTCTTGCCGTATCCTTCAAGAATTGTCTCTTGTTAGAGTTTTCCACATTATAGACCTCTACCGTGACTTGTTCTTACGACTTTCATCTTGCAACATAAGCTGGAATCAACGGCTTGACGTGCCATCCAATGCAAAACTATAAACCTCATGCTTTCCATATCCAAAGTAAATAAAAAAAGAGCTTTTCCTAACTTGCCTCAAATAACCCTTTGTGTAGTTACTGCACTACACAAACCAGGAGACCAATTCTACTAACGTAAATTATCAAAACGTAAACGCAACAATTGACGAAACTGTTTACTACTTTTGTTGGATCGATAGCTAGCGGTTCAGCTTACGTTTAGATTTGGTTAAGTAAAAATGGTGAGTAGAATACAGTCTTGTGTTACAACCGAAGTTGACGTTTAGTTGCGTTTCGTCAATGGTTGCGTTTACGTTTTAAATAAATAAATAAATAAATATTTAAGACATGCCTCACTGGGCAACACAGAGCCATCTAGTTCCAAATAAAGGTATTATTAAGTACCCTGTCGTATGAGGTACTAGACAACCGATAATCTTACTTATATACTTTTTTTTTGTAAATACATACTTATAATACATAGAAAACACCCAGACCAGTACAAACAGACATGTTCATAGACACAAATATTTGTACTGTGCTACGAAAATATTATAAATACTATACATATACTTACGGGATGCCATTAACGCAAATACATATTATGTATTTATAAATAGTAACTTAATGGATTTGTAAATAAATTATTCAATTATTAATAGATGATCTTTGTAAAAATTCGAACAGGGTGTACGGTCCATCACCAGAGACCATACACAGGGGTTGCAAGTTAAACGTTCATTGAAATCTTCTAATACAATAATTAAATCGCAATCCGTCAATAGATTAGTTTTGTTTGCTAACGATTCTGTGCCAACCAAATAAATAAATAAATCCTCGTTGCTTTTAATAACCGGAAGTCCAAAAACAATACAGAGCCGGATCGGATTTCAAACGCTAACCGGACGGCCCCGGGCGGATGACCGGTCCGAGCCACTTACTAATGCGTGAAGATCCGATCATACGTGTTTTGAATAATCGGCACAGATGTTAGGCTAGCTGCTATATCTGCCGTACTAAGATTCCATCTATGTACATCAGAGTGAAATTTCAAACTCTACTCTACTCTAAAAAAGGTTAGTAAGATAGATTACCTACTATTTAACTTTACCTTTGTTTTCTTTACGCAGGAAAAATTCATTACCTACTACTTAACGGGCAATAGTAGATTTTCTCTTTCTCTCGGGACTCTCTTGTCAGGAAACAACAGTATAAACCACTTAAAAACTAAAACCAAAACGAAACAAAAATTTCTTTTTTTGACATGAGATACCTCTCACTTAACTTTATTGGCCAAACGGCGATCGCTAGCTAACCGTGGCGATGTAGGAACCTTTGTACCAACTTGTTCAATGACTTTTAATTTTTTTGCAACTTTTGATGTAAATAAAAATAAATATTCGCTACTCTTACTGAGGTTGCTCTTATAAATCATTGAAATTTCTTAGTTCATGATAATCTTAAATTTAGAATATATTACTAATATAACATAATTTGGCGGGCAGAAACACCGATTGAAAATGGTGAGAAAGTTTTTTTTCCCCTAGTGTGAAATGCGAGAAGGAGTTTCTACCTAAGAACGGAGTGTGATTCGTTTAACAAGTGCCTGCTGATGTATTTCTGGCCGTCATCCGCTTCAAACGATTCTATCACGCTTTTCTATATTAAAATTATATCCGCAAATCTGCGGGCGGCGCCGGCGGCAGGAAAACATTGCGGGGAAATTACGTTTCCGCGGCGAATGTGCCGGCGAAGGTCGGCGGTTGCTCCTAATTTGTTGAATAATTGCCGACACGACAAGCCGGGTTGCGGTGTAAGTGGACACATACGCTATACAGAACAGAAAAAAACAATAATCTAAAAATCTACAAAAGAAATCCACTCAGAAAGATTACGTCTAAAAATTTTTTAAGGTTGAGAGACCAGCTATCGGTCTTTTTGTGGTTAGTCTATTCTGAAAACATAGGTACGTTCCAATTTCAAAATTTTTCCCCATATGGCTTGCGAGATAGTATGCATAATTTAAATTATTATGTTTTATAAAAAAATGGATAGATATCGACGATTTGGGTGTTTTAAAACAAATCAATGCCTTCCAAAGTGAAGCGTTCTAGAAGCTATACCAAAGAAGTATCAAAGCCGAATGGTATACTACGAATTGCTTGGCAGAAGCAGAAGCAACAAATGCTGTTGTGAGTGCCAAGCGACCAAACACAGGCCTACACGGGCTACTGCATCCACCACGAAAATGTCTGTGTTATTTAGGTTATGAATTGATATACATGACTGAGTTGGATGGAGATGTATGTACCTATAGATGACACCGTGATTCTCTGAAACACTCGCACCTGTTGTTTCGTGATATCTTTGACAAATATTTTGCGGGTGGCATATTCTTCACCAATTCGTCTGATAAGTATATGTATTATGGTAAACTTCTATTTTAAAAGAGGCCGGTGCTCAACTGAACAGTGGACATACATGAAATGATGATGATTTGTCCTAGAACAGGGTAAATGCAAACCGCATACTATCTCATAGTCAATGTTTCGACCAACGCAATCCAGGAAAACTGGTAATGTAGTAATTTCGTTATTTTAACTGTTAACAGATAGAAATGTCAACGGTAATAATGACCACTTTATTCTAAAAGTAAAGTAAAGTAACAGCCTACCATCATTCCCTGTAGAGCAATGATGGGCATATAAGCATATCACCACGCTTGCCTAATGCAAGTTGGTGATCACAAACCCGAGTAATGTTCGAAAATTCAAACTTTTTTTATCGAACATAGGGCCCTGAGATCATGACCTGGTACTTAAGTCTCTAGACCAATGGAGCGTTATTTTTGTACTTTGCCCTATTAGGTTGGTTTTGAAACTACCGCCAAAACTTTTTTTTTTAATTTTGATTAGGCAAATCATCACTTGATACTGCATGTGATCGCGATCGGTTTACTCTATTTTAATCAATATAATCCCTCTACGTTCTAGTTGAATTTTAACTATCAGACATTAGTCAAGAAACACATTAGCGAAGAGGCAGACCAAAAGTTGTACTTGTAAAAAAACAGCATCTTACCCGGGCTTGACTTTACTCTCAAGATTTAATTAATCTACCATGAATCCATTCATCAATCTAGCTTACCCTTCAGTAACATTATGGCTAATCCCATTTCTCTAATCGATGGATGGTACTCACGTAATTGGAGTGTGATGTACCTTGTAATGGAACGTAAAACGGCATATCAGCATAATGAGTTTATGATTGAGATCTCAGCACTAATAGTTTAGTAGGTTTCCCCTTCAGTGATTGCTTTATGTGATAACTAGATGTTGCTCGCGACTTCTTACGCGTAAATTTTTACTTTGTAACCATGCCACGGGGACCGTTCGTTCGAGTTCAAAGTAGTTCTTTCGGGGTAAATCGTCATCCACATCCATTTAAAGATTGACAAATTACACCCACCCAAACTTTTGCTTTAAACAATATTAGTAGAATGTAAAATTTAACTAAAATCAAATTTAGAAAATGGCGTAATTTTTAAAAGAGGTCACGTTCACCCAACGGAATGCACCAGCTTTAGTTGTTCAAACGTCCAGTACCTGGATATATTTTTAAGCCTTTCCTAATAATTGTAACACTAAACACTCTGGATATTAGACAACTTTGGAATTTCTGGAATATAGCCAGCAACATATATTAATTAAATAACAATCAAAGCCAAAGTTAAAACCAGATAAAACCTTACCTAGCACATTGAATTTGTCAACTAAAGAAAAGCCTACTAGGTCAATTTACATTAAAAATTCGAACCTGCTCAACTTATTACGATTTGGCATTCGTATGAAAACAGACCATTACACACATTGATGTAATATAAAAAACTAAATACCTACACTATAAGCGTCAAAAAAGTGTCCCAACTTAAAGTGCACCCATTTGACATAAGAGTGCACTTTTAGTACAACCTATATCAGTCGAATAGTCACATGACATAAATTTCCGTACTATTGCATGTCGACATAATTTGGCCGGGTTATAAAATTGACATTGACATAAAATCAACGTCTATCATTGAAATGAGGACAGTTTTAGGAGTCATTTTTATATCAGACTGTGTATCCAGTTCTGCATCTGTTTTTTGCATGATAACCAGATAGTTTTTCTTTACCTCTGTCATTACGCAAATACTGGCCGAATAGAAAACTCAAAAAAAACCGTTAAATTCATTGGCGAAATATTTTTTTAAAGAATACAACATTGCAAGTATGTTTGCCGCCGACAGGAACATGCAATCAAGCCCACTGTGACATGTTTAAACTTCAGACATAATTCTCGCTATTTCGCCACACGCGACGTGCAAATGACTTATTATTTTCTGACTAGTACAAAAAATAATAACAGACTCGGAGTCGGACGGTTAAATGTTTAATTTAAATTTTAAGAGCGCTCATTGCTTCAAAACTTGGACGAGCGAATTGTGTAATAATTATATTCCTCCAGCCTCAGAGGGAGGTCACTCGTTAACAAGTTACGAGTTCAGTTGACGGAAACCAACGTTCAGTTTGGAACTCAAGAAGGATCATAGTTTTGACCATTATCTTTGTCTGCCTACCGTTGTGTAAGAAGAAAGCTCATTTATTTATTTATAGTTACATTGAGTCATATTTCAGGTTGTAACATTTGCATGTTACATTGTAAAGACTTCGTTGGTTTCAAGCCCCCCTAAATTAGTTTTTCTCGAATATCTTTAATGTAGAGATATTAGCCTACCACATCTTTTTACACCCTAGGGGGGGTATCTTCTCAAAAAGCGTATTGTTAATTGATAAATCACAGTAGTCAAAATTTACAAAGATTTCGAAATAACACAACCTCAAATTTGAATCCAAAGATAAAAATTATTCTTTGTCATTGTCATTTTCCGGGATAAATTATCAATACCAAATTACGTCTAAAACACTCACTTGAGTTTATTAGCTCCTAACATATAAAATACAAATCTTAAAAAGATAATATTAGTTTAGTTGTATAGACTGCATTATGTTTATTGTTTGAACCGAAGATCGTCTGCCCTAAACATGTAAGCTATGTGTATCTTTGCCCCACAATGAACAACAACTAACCGAGCTGAACCAACAAGTTAACCTAAGATTTAGAAGTCAACGAACTCTAGTTTGAATCAATGCACAGAACGTTATTCACACCACACTCGCCGCACTATACTAAAGTTCTTCCGTGTTACATTAGAAGCAATTTCCAGTGTGGATCGTCGTTGCACTGAACTCCTGTGCGACCAACACTTCGTACGACACAGACCGACGTTTGTCGCGGCCCGGCTTTGCGAACCGACCATCCGACGCCGGGGAATTTCATTAATTTTCACAAGCACAACTTTCGCGCTGCTGTCGTCCAGTATCTTGCTTTACAATTATTTGGCTGAAACTGCGCTTTGCTCGTAAACACTGGGACTTGGCGGATAATTATGATGTTAAAACTTTAAGCGGTTTATTGAATCTGCTACGGGGATGAGGTGTAGTAGACGATTATTTTTTATCCACCACCTTTTGTACATTTTTTACGCATTTGTGCAATAAAGTTTAAATAAATTTAAAGAAAATAGGTACAGAAATACGATTGCAGTACCCAATAGTTACAATTCAATAAAGTTTCCAAATATAGAACTACAGCGATAGTCTCGAATTGCAAGAATGAAACGAATTTAATTATTATTAATAGTACTGTATGTATTACAATAATTAACCATACTTACTCAGATTTAGAACGTCCTGTATTTTCAGCGGTTTTAATACTGGGCAAAGATCTATAGGGGTCCCGGTTTCGATCCCCGTGTCAGGCAACAAAAGTTTCAAATTTTCGAATATTGCTTGCATCGTTTTGTGATCACCCACCCGCAGTTGGCAAGCGTGGTGATTATGCCGGTACCCATCATTGCTGCGGTTACTTTAATTCAATGATGGAGGCCTTTGCCCTGCAGTGGGATGATTATAGGCTGTTACTTCTTACTCAGATTTAGTATCCTTTTTATTATTAGCGAATAAACGCAAATATTATGATAACGGATTTTAGATAGGCATCGGAAATTCGGAAGTAAATAGGAATTTTACAATCATAGAAAGTATTCCTTTCTTGCCTAGTGATAACAGGGCATAGAAAATATTGAGTACATATTTGACGTTGTGTTGTGTTACGTAAAATTGACGATTTGGCGCAGTCGTAGGGCTTAAATGCAACTTCGCATTGCAATGACAACAGTCCGAATGGATTTATAAATGTAGAGCTAAGAAATTTTATTGTTTAAGAGATTCCAGTCGTTTTTTCCTTGTTATCAAACTAATCAGCATATCAACAACAAAACTTTTAGATTAAAATTCAATCTTAAGATGCCGAATTTAAGTTAAAAATTGATGAAGGAAATAGAGGAAGTTACTGTCTTTGTATTAAGAGAAATTACAACAGAAGGTTTATATACATTTTGAGACGACAGCTTGGCAGACATGAAACATTACTTTGCTCTAACATCTTCTTTGGTTCAGGGATAAGATGGGACTTACGCAATTGGAATATTCAAATTTTTGAAATCTTACTATTCGAAATGCCCAAATCGATTATCGGCCTTAAACAGATACTTATTAAGTTAAATTAAATTAAATTAAAAATTATTTTAATTTTAACTACATATTTAATTGTCATAACGTAAATGTAATACCTAACAAATATTTTATACTATCCTGACCCCAACTGGATGTTCGATTCAGTTTTATTTTTTTATTGAGTTCGGAAAAACACAACACATAAAAGTTTCATGATAAAAGAGTCCAAGCAGACTGAAAGAAAGACGTTTTTTTTCTTGTTTTTGATTGGCTTTGTTTTTTGCCTGTATTTTTATATTTTATGTCTTCAGTATGAGCATTGAAGACACTGAAGTAAAAGTGTATGACCTATATTAATGTGTAATCTTCTCCAACGTCATCATAAAAGCTATATCGCTTCGTGTAATCTTCTACCCATTCTAAGCTGTCAGCGTAAACTGTGTTTCCCGATCACTTGTCCTATCCGACAGCCGGCGACTGAATTTGATTTGACGTCAGCGTCGGAATTGATTGCGCTCAGCCTGATCAGTTTGATCAACCTGATACGATTTCAGCTGTTGTTGTCTTCATTTGTTAATGAACGGTCTCCGATGGATTGACAATTGGCACAGAATCCATTTAGCTAACGGTAATACGAGTGAACATCGATTACGATTAATCGTGAAAGTGTTTTGATTGTGACGATTCTCGCTCTCGTTAGGTTTGTGATAGTGTTTGCTTTGGCAATTAATTTTGTGGGCTACGATTACTAATGGACAATTAAATTAAAAAATCTGATCCAAATTATCTGTCCCGCGATCGTTCGAATTACAATTTTATAAAAGTTTTTATTTTAAAACCTATTTATCTATTTATAATATTAATTTAATATAAAAAAAAAACTAGATTTACAATAAACAAATAAATAAATAAATCAGCGTCTAAAATGTGTCCCAACTACAAATTATATCAATCGATTAGTTACAACATGACATAAAAAATTATACTATTGCATGTCGACATAGTTTCATCATCATCATTATCATCATCATCAGCCTATCGCAGTTTACTGCCAGCAGTGAACTGCGCCTATGTCCAGACATAGGCCTCTCCAATTGCACGCCACTTAGGTCGATCCTCGGCTTCTCGCATCTAGCTCCTGCCAGCCAACTTGCGCAAAACATCACTCCACCTGGCCTGAGGGCGTCCTACATTACGTTTGCCGAGACGCGGTTCTATTATTTTACAAAGAGGTTTTTTATTTATTATAAATAATGGGCTTGCACTTGACAACATACTTAACTATACGGTTAAGAAGAAACCTAAGATGGAGAGAGCTTACCCAGAGGAACTAGTTCTCCCACACACCAGCGGAACACAGAAAAACTGTTTGGCGCTGGACTCCGGCAGGAGGGTGGTAGCATCCAGGCGGCCTCTTACGAAGCCTACCACCGCAGAGGGTCTATTAGCCGTCATCATTAGGTAGAAAACTAAAGATGCCGTTGCCCAGGGTGGACCACTAGGAGGTAGATCTCCTTCTGCAACCCAAATCCAAACACGCTGTATAATCTTAAACAAACCGAAAGCAGGACAACCTTTGTGGATTGGGTGTTTGTCGCCCACGCAAAAGTTGTTTGTATTTTTGAATATTTCTTCCATTATTTTTTATCACGATCCAAAAAGATGCACAAAATAAAATTAAATATAAAACATTTTGCACAATAATCTTACGTTTTCTCATCCAATTCAATATCTAATCACGTCATATACAGATACCACAAAGAAACTAATGTTTTCGGCCTCTTACTACGGCCTTCCGTGACAATGTCGATTTGGCAGGCTCAATAAAAAAATCAGCTCAATTTATGTTCACGTAACACTGCGGTAATTCGCAACGTGCCAACCCTGTGCGCATCGCTATCGGAAACGGGGGCTTTTAAAAAACTGCCAAAGCTATTTAAGGGATGTCACCTAATCGATTTGACCTTGTTTGATTTACGAAAATAGGTACTGAAGTAGTTGAGAATCGGGTATTTGAACAGAATTTAGAAGGTTTTGGATTAAATTTTTAGTGCTAAAAATGTTTGCTTTGCCATGATCATTAACGGTCGTATATCAAATATTTGTACTTGATAGTAAATACGGTGATACTTTTCATAATAAACTCTGTGGAATAATAAAATAATCAAGTAAATTTTTTCACAATCTTTACAATGCAAAGAGAAACTAAATATTGCAAAGAAAAAAAAATTGCCTAAGTTGCATTCGTCTTGTGTGGTCATGTTACGTAAATTTGTATTCACATAACGGTAGACATGATTTATAACTTTAGCTTATATGTATATTTTTGTATGTTTAAATTGGTAAATTTTTGTATGTTTCTTATATTTTATCGATGATGTTAGAACATAATATTTAAAGGGAAAAAACATATTCGCCAAAAACAAACCTTCGGTTTTTCTCATCTTTCCAAAAGACATGGCCACTCGAATACACATTACCCTAATGTAAAGACGTTATAAACGACACCCTCGCCACATCATATGTAGCAGACCGTTCACACTGGCATTTCCTAGCGGAATAGTTCGTCCAATGTAGGCGCCAAAGTAGACGGATAAAGAACATTTTCTTAATGCTAGCGTTACTCGATCTAATTCGTCGAACGCGTAAACGTGATTTGTATGGAATTTAACTTGTTTCACAAAGTTGTTGCTAGATAGCGCTCCATCAATACCGTACAAATTTTATGTTTACGCATTTTATAGTTTAAATTCGCAAACAAAGCACTCAGTTTCACTCGCGACTATCTATACATACACTCATAGTCTTAATGCAATTAGCCAAAACACTCTTTAGCACCGAAATACCGCAAGAACCATTCGAGGAAAGTGATTTACTGTTATATATAACGGGCAAGGGATTTGAGTTAATTTGTAAGTATAATGGATCTAAATTTGAAACTACGAGTATCATGGTCACAATCATAATTATCAGTTAGTAGTTTCGAGAGTTGTTCCATGTGTATTGTTTTTTTTTAGAGTTGCCTATATTTAGGCAATGTTGCAATGATCATGTAAGAAACTTATGCCACTGCGAGACTGATACGATAATTGCGCAAACCCCTTTTAACGTTTGATGAACGCTTACGCTGAAGAGACGCTAGTGTGAAAGGACACTAAACGTCTTGTTATTCACAAGACCTTCCATCACAAGCCGCAATATTAATCGCATTAACATAATTTCTCAGTTAATGTACACGAAGAGACCGCCACTG
The DNA here is from genome assembly GCA_949315895.1 of Anania crocealis. Taxonomy (NCBI): domain Eukaryota; kingdom Metazoa; phylum Arthropoda; class Insecta; order Lepidoptera; family Crambidae; genus Anania; species Anania crocealis. Next base: position 11,258,800 of record OX438856.1, read on the forward strand.
GGTCTTATGCCAATTATTTATGTCTATCTGCTAGGATTCATTACCAGACAGATGAGGAGTTTTTATTACGTTTGTATACAAATTGCTTCATTATAACTATTATTTAGTAGTTTGAAGAATATATCGATATATTTGTAAAATTATTAAGATCCGTTTAAAAAGTATTTAGAATTTTGATAATATAAAAACAAAGCAACACCATAAACAAAAAATACAAACATATCTGAATAAGTAAGTTCCAAAAAAGAATATAACTCCTTCTCCATTGTTTCACACCAATAAAATTTTTGTGACTTACGACTTATTAAATATGCTTACAGTAGGTGAGTTTTTTGATGAAACATGTTTTTTTCTATTAATAAAAAAGGTCTTATTTTCTACTTTACACTTGTAAAGAATGATGTTTAAAAACAAAAAATCGGATATGTTTAGATTATAAATCTTTATGGTGTGTAATAATAACTGCCGATATGAAATTTATATTTTTGCATTTTATGTCGACAACGTTCTGAAATTTTGCCAAGCCTCTTTGCCGCTGCCAGATATTTACGCGTTTATTTGTATTCATTACGCCCTCATTTCGTGGTAACCGCCTTCGCTGAAGATTCGTGTGGAAAGCTCTTAACGGCTGCCTTTTATATCGCTTGTCGCATATGAAATACTTTGGTTCGTTGGCAACCTTCTTTCTGGCACTTGGATTTATGTTTAATTTTAGTTTATTTTTAGGAAAGTATTAGAAGTTTACTACATCAATGGTTAAATGCAGTGAATATGCTAATGAAAACTACTATCTCATAGATTTTTATTGTACTTTAAGGTTGTTTTTATTTTATATATTATTATTGAAACGTCATAAAACAAATATTACTTTACATATAATTATGGTTGAAGTAAATAAAATGACATTTCGCAAAAACCATACAGCATCAATTAATGTGTAAACTCTAATAACATAACATTATTAAAAAAAACACCTAGAAATGCTCATTACGATAGAAAAAAAATAAGTAATAATAAAAAGCAATAGCTTCATATCCATATTATATATCCAGGAAATAGTTATAACTTCACTTAACGTTGATGAGTCTGTGAAAAGGGCATTTCGAATTACCAACATTAGACCGAACGTTCATGAGGGCTAAATAATTCAGTGTGCGCTAATCGAGCAATTAGTATCCAGGGCGGTAGTAGGGACCGCGCATTAGCATTTGACACGGATACCAGGAGTTCCCCTGGGTACTGTACTAGGTCCATGAAATTAACTACTCAAACTGACCGATCCACTATCACGTGCATGTCACGTAAGTCCAGATACATAAAAAGAGCATTTCGTAGTAATTCTCGCTTAATATCTTGTTGCCCACTTAATTTAACGACTCTGGAGATGTACCGTCATTAGTGAACTCCCAACGCAAGTTAATTTTCTGGTCAGAAACACGATTCCGCTGCGATGGACGTGAAACTTATGTGAGCTGTCTCGCTTGGTCTCGCGTTCAGTTTTGGGATAGAGTAAAAGAGATGGATCTTGTTAGTTTTGAGAGTTCTTGAATTGAGACTGCCGCAGGAGAGATCTGACGTAACGGCAGAATCACTGTAGTGTACCTAAGTAAGTGTTCTGAACCTGCCTAGGGTCTGACATAAATAACCTTTCTATAATAAACTATACTGGAAGGTTTTCCGCCTAAATTTTTTAATAAGATTAAAAGATTAACAAATAATATTTAAGCAAGTAATCTCTTAATACCGGTCTCTATCTGGGGACAGTCATGTTATTCATATTAGTCGTTATGTTAAAAGCAATTATAAAATTCCCTTTCTTTGCCCGCTGCTCGGCTTTCGTGTAATACAAGTTAGATCGCGCGAGCGGAAACCTGTGCCCTCCAGTGGGATACAAAATAGCCTATGGCCATAATTAAAGTCTAAATTTTAAAAAAAACTGTCAATAGTTTAGGCATAAAAGCGTAACAGACAGACAGAGGGACAGAGTTACTTTCGCATTAATAATAATAATAAGGGTCAAAAACTTACCTTTTTGCAATATACGAGGGCGGGTCAATAAGTCCGTGACTTTTTAAATTTCTGACCTCTTTACCGAAAAAGCAACACTACTCCTGGCAACAGGTATCTGTCAGTTGACTCCTACCAAAATTTGAACTTGCTGCGTCAGTTAGTTTGTGTCTGACAGCTATCTTTATCAGACTACCCAGTAATATGAGGAATAAATGGAAAAAAGTGAATTTCGTGTGCTTATTAAGCATTATTTTTTGCGAAAAAAAACCATTACCGAGACCAAGGCTAAGCTTGATAAATACTATGGGGACTCTGCACCATCGATTTCAATAGTAAAAAAGTGGTTTACTGAATTTCATTGTGGCCGTACAAGCACTGAAGATGCCGAACGTCCTGGACGCCCAGTTGAGGTCTCTACACCCGAAACAATCGAAAAAATTCACGATATGGTGTTGGCCGACCGAAGATTGAAAGTGCAAGAGATTGTGGAAGCCGTAGGGATCTCGCATGGCTCAGTGGTTTCAATTTTGAAAGATCACTTGGGTATGAGAAAGCTTTCCGCAAGATGGGTGCCGCGTTTGCTCACAGTCGACCACAAACGCAATCGTGTAACAACTTCACAGGAAGGTTTGGCGTTGTTTAGTCGCAATATGGAGGAGTTTTTGCGCCGTTTTGTAAATGTGGACGAAACATGGATCCATCACAACACACCAGAGACCAAACAACAGTCAAAACAGTGGGTTTCTAAGGGTGAATCAGCGCCAAAGAAGGCCAAGGTGGGTTTGTCAGCCAATAAAGTTATGGCGACTGTTTTTTGGGATGCACGTGGGATAATCTACTACCTTCAAAAGGGAAGAACAATCAATGGGGAATATTATGCCAACTTATTGGACCGCTTTAATGACGATTTGAAAAAAAAAACGACCTCATTTGGCCAAGAAAAAAGTTATTTTCCACCAAGACAATGCAAGGGTGCACACATGTGCAGTTGCCATGGCAAAAATCCATGAATTGGGCTATGAATTGCTCCCTCATCCGCCCTATTTTCCAGATCTGGCTCCGAGTTTACTTCTTGTTCCCAAACCTGAAGAAATGGCTTGGTGGAAAAAGATTTGACTCCAATGATAAGGTCATCTCGCAAACAAAGGTCTATTTTGAGGACCTCGACAAATCATATTTTTTGGCAGGGATAAAAAAATTGGAGAAGCGTTGGACAAAGTGTATAGAGCTCAAGGGAGACTACGTTGAAAAATAAAATGATTTATTTATCAAAAAAACCTGTGTTTTATTCCAAAAGTCACGGACTTATTGACCCGCCCTCGTACCATATACAAAAATCTTGTCGAATTTCGGTCTTTCCTTAAAATTCAAATTAAAATGGTGTTTTGACATATCATTTCCCAAGCACCTTTCTCTTCATATCGTTATAAACGACTTGGGAATCGTACAAATAATAAATAACTGGCTTTAGCCCGCGACTTCGTACGCGAAGAATTTAGACAAAATTAAACTATCCTCTGGGAACAGTACTTTTTTTTCAAGATAAAAGGTAGTCTTTATGCTATTCCAGCACGCAATCTATCTCCATTCAAATTTCATCTAGATATGTTCATCCTTTCTAGCGTGATTGAGTAACAAACATCCATCCAACCTTTCGCATTTATAATATTGAAAATATTAATAAGATAATAGATAACTCATTCACAGGTAAACATACTCGTAATAGTACTAAATGAGTCGAAAAGTCTTTCAACATCATTATTATATTACGAAAAGCGAGACACTATACATTTTCTATAGTATACGACACGATATATTAGGTATTCTGTGTTAGTAGTTGATGAGATTATTACATCTTCGAGGAAGGATCTCTGTTTTTCATGACGTTACTTTGTCACTTAATACGATTATTAGCCTCATAATGGCAGAGTGCCAGCAAATCTACTTAGTATACATTTTGCGATATAAACCCGTGGATAACTTTGATTAATCTAATGATTGCATTAAGATAAAATGGTACACCTTTCAATGTACTGCTTTGAAGTTACAGTGAAAGTCGGCATAGATCAAAATAAAGAGTCAACCTTCCCGTTTAATATGCAGCAATTTTTTATCGAATACGTACTAATCCGAGAAAAGCTATCGAGCAATTAAGAAAATATGCATTGTTTTTTAAAACAAATCCTAAAACAAATTAGTTTGTTACACCAGCTGCCTAAATACCTTAAGTGACCACGACTAGGCATTTTTAACTAATATCTATGCAATATTAGCTCAGCCTTGTGTGTATAAACTAACCATTCCAATTTACGTAAGTATAGTTCGTCCCGCGTTCCAATACTTATAAAAGAAATTAAATTATTTATCATATTCAAGTCGCTTTAAATTTGCTGGATTTTAAAAATTAATAGTCATTCGTGATTTTAGCTTGTCATCAGTCGTATGATGTCTTATAACCCGGCAAAATCGAATTTTCGTAAATCTGCTAAGCACGTGGAATGCCTGGGAGGCCGAACTATATTCGAATTATGGGCTATCTTATCCGTCTAATCGCAGTCGACTACGCTTACATTGGGATTTGGAACGCTTTCTGTACTTAGATTATAAAACTCCTTCATTTCTAACATAATATTCATTGCATGAATATGTAAGAAATCGTCTTTGCAATAGTTTTCTTTCAGGCGCTTGTAACATACAATTTCAACCAGAAACTAGCTATTTATATTCTGGCAAACTTGCCATCTCCGATTAATCTATATACTTAACTAAGTATATAGATTAATCGGATAAATTAACAACTTTCTTCTGTAAATTTTCATTAGTTCTGAACCCACGGAATTTTCTACTTATGTAAAAAACAAAGTTAAGTTTAAAGAATTAAATTGCCAGTGTAAATTGAAAATGCAATTCTATACCTAAAAATAGTTTCAACTCGTCAAGCAATTTTTACATCCATTTTCATTTTAAATTCGTCAAATACTAGATAAGTTTCGTTTTGTCAAAGCATGTAAAGGTTCTGATTGGACAAGTCTACGCAAAGTACCATCTCGTCAAATCTGTTAGTAGTTTTAATTTGTCAAACCCTTAAAAATTCTGATTCGCCAAACCTATTATTAGTTCTGATTTGTCAAATCTTTAGCTTCATCAATTTGTTTTAATACCTTTAATTCGCAAACTTATTGAAATTAAAGCACATTACTTGGGCAAAAATAACAGAGATAAGTAAACAGAGTTACTTTTTGAAATAGTGCGCCAATATAGATATAGGGCAATTGCTTTACCACATAGGCAGTCGAAAATTTTATTCAAGGAATTGTATTTTAAATTTACACCAGCAATTTAATAGCTTAAAATATGGTTTTAAACATTTATACTATAAAAAAGGTTTTACAATTGAACTAACTGTAAGCTTTTTTTTTTATATCTGCTGGTATAACGTAGCAGACAATCTGAGGGAACCCTTGAAGAGGAATACCCTCAGAAACCTAGGTTCTGCTACGCTACAAACGAAAAGTGATAGGGGAAAAGTTGAGGAAACCTACCTCTCTATAACTATTCCCTAAAAATTAAATAAAATACAGGACAAGATAAGATAAAGTAAATATAAAAGTTAAAATTTAAAATAAAAAATTTCATTACTTAACTTTTTATGTACAAATCGCTAGGACCCAACTGCGCAGCTAAGGGGAGATGGCCCGGTGGACTTCCTGACGAAGCCGGGGTTCAGTTGCGCAGGATGGAGGTGACCCGGCGGTCTACGTGACCGTGCCTGGGTCCAGAAGCACTGGTTGGAGAAGGCCCGGCGGTCTATGTGACCGTGCCAGGGTCCAGAAGCACCGGACAAGTGTGCTAGGAGTTCACTTAACTTGGCCTTTCTAAAGCCGAATGTCGTAATGATGTCAAGAGTAGTCTCACGATGCTGAGAGTAGTCTACCAATGCCGAAAGTAGTCTGACCTCGTGCTAGCCCAACATGGGCATATATAGGCGCGATGGAACAATTTTGAATTTCAAATATCAGAATACAAGCAGTTTATAAAAATTATATAAAAAAGTGAGTTTTAATCTAAAAATGGCAAACCAAAAAGTTTCAGAACCGAAATTTAAAAGAATTTAGAACAAAATTAGAAACTTAGATTATTATTATTCTAAGATTATAAAATAAAGAGTTTGACAGTATGGTTGCCTATGGTAACGATATCTGCCAAAATAACAAGAAAATTTTATTACATATGTCCAAATTAGTAAATAGATGAAATTACAAGAAATTATAAGCTAAACTAGACAAAATGATGATGAGATGAAAAAGGAATGAAAGATAAGGTATCTACATGCCACACTGGTTTATAGTATACTAAAACCAAACCTGGTTAATTTCGTCAACACAAAAAATGTCCTCGCGTCTCGGCAAACGTAGTATAGGACGCCCTCCTCAGGCTAGGTGGAGTGATGATTTGCGCAAGATGGCTGGCAGGAGCTGGATGCGAAAAGCCGAGGATCGACCTAAGTGGCGTGCAGCTGGAGAGTGAGGCCTATGTTCAGCAGTGTACTGCGATAGGCTATTGATGATGATGATGAAATAATGTCTTTGTAGCTTAATGGTTAGTACAGTCCAGTACAGGTTCCAGTCCCTAGTCCCAACTAATGTTACTTTTTAGGTTATTGTCTTTGGTTCGTTCTAGCTACCCCGTTTTCTCCACAGCTGAGCTTGACCCTCCTCTCCCAATTTCACTTAACACAACAATTTATCTTGTTGGTATTTTATGTACCTACAGTAAACTATCAAAAAAGAAGCCAACCTTTCTTGTCTCGGTTCAAAAGTAACATTTTTTTATACAAATTGAGCCTCTGAACAATCAGGAGACTTGTTAAGTAAAGGTCTAAGACATTATACCTACCAACCCGTAACTTGTAGGGACAAAACGAAGATAGCAGTGGATCCTTCGAAGTTGGCTTTAGTCCAAGAACAGTTGTCTACGATAGGCTGATTGAATCGTATTGGAAATAGCTTCCTCAGACCGTTAAGCCACTTCGATTATGTGCATAGACATTATTCGATAAATAAGTTTCTGATTTCCGCAATAAACAAGTGTTATAATAATTATTTACTTTGAGATCAAAACAATGTATGTGATGTTATCCACATTTATTTATTACTAGCGGACCCCGCGAACTTTGTATTGCCTTATATGTGGTGTAACTAACACGACTTTCTTTTAATATATAGATCTATTTATTCATTTAATTATTTATTAGTAAGATTAGTAAGATTAAACAAACAACGTTATCGTATTGAAATATCGCAACGTTCTGACGTCACCATCTCATTACAGTACAGTGTTAAAAAAAAGTGTTGATCACTGCATCAGTGTTATGTCAAAATGCCTAAAGCGGACAGGACGCTGACCCCAATCCGGGTTTGAAGTGAGCAAACATTTTGTGTGTGTGCGCGCGTGAGACTGTCAGGTGGCGATGAGGCGGGGGGCGTGTGTGCCCCCGCGCCTCTTATCAGGAGATAAGGCAAGCTGGCCCGCCGCAGGACCCTCGACAGACGTAGTCGAGCCAGCAGCGTGACAAGGCAGCCGGCAAAGAAGCGGCCGCCGCCCGCCATGCTCAACTCACTGAACGCACTCGCCGGGAAAATATCACCGGGCGGCGGCCTAGATACAAATGCTAACAGGCACAACCATCCGAACAGGAACCACAAGGCCTCGTCGCCGTCGTCGCCATACGCTAAGCCGAAGTAAGTTTGCATGCTTTCAGTTCGATTTCAACAGTAGCTTAAGATTCTAAACGTTTTCTAAAAAGGTACTCCTGTTGAGTTTTTTATTAACTCCTGACTTGATTGGCAGTCTCTGATTAAAAATCAGGCGTCACAAGATTGTAATGAATTGGATATACAAAGAAAATTGTTTCAATATCAATGTCCTACCGTGTGGACTTCACAATCTACCTAGCTCGTACTTACAACATAACATTCCTATGTAATTAAAGTAACAGATGCTTAAAAAGATGACACTGCGTACTTCTTCTCCACACTAGCAAATATGCTGTCACCCCTTAATCAGGGAACCTGATATTTGGGTTGTGCAAAGAGTAGAAGGGACGATCTTTACAGGTATAAAATGTAACTTACATTTTAGAACCCATTTCCACTGCCTTTAAAAATTTTTTGCTTGAAACCGGATTAAATGTCAATATGTGTCCGGTAAAAAAATGGAATTGCATCACCCCTCCTAGCCCTATAGGTGTCGTGAAGGGCGACTGAGTACTGCCAGAAGAACACGGCAGCAGCGTATTCTCTCCATCATTATGTCTGCCCAGCGTGGGAATTCTGGCAAAATCCTACTTTAGGAAAGACCAGTAGAGGACTTATTTGGGCTGATGATGATTTTAATGATGTAACCAAAGCAATACTTAATTAAACAAAATACTACTTAGCGTATGTATTAAAATAAACGGCTCGAAAAATTTTTTTTAACTAATATATACACTGCGTTCTTCGAAACGTTCTATAGACATAAGCCTGGTCAAGTAACGTTAAAAAATAACAAATTTTACTATTAGGTAAACTTTGTATTTGCATAAAAAAGAGCTTATTCAAATATTTAGTATGAAGTCAATAATTTTGTTTATTAAATATTTGTTAAAAGTTGACCAAGTAAGATCTCCTGCTTTCGGCTGTCACAAATAGGTATTATTACATTAGTATTTATTACATATTCAAAGCTGATCACAATAACGATAATAAAACCAAATTTTTGCTAAAACATCACTTTCAATACTAATCTTCTTCATCATCTGCCAATATTAGTCCACCCTTAGACATAAGCCTCTTCAAAAAGAGGACCACGTTTGTTACGCTAAGAAGGCAGGTAAGCGATCGCTGTATGGCCAATGGTGGAAATAAGACACTGCTGCCCTCTGCTGACTACTTCTGGAGAATCTCCAGTATGAAGGTACTAGACTAGTACCTCTTCTTAAGTTGCGTCCTACGATATTCAATAGGATGCAATGTGTTGGTGCTATCCTATTTCAGGCTGGCACCGCAGGACAACTAGTTCAAAATATCATTTAGTTACTGTTATTTGAAAATTAATCAATGAAAAATCAATACATAGCCGTTTTCCGTATATAATCAATTTACAAAATCAAGTTTCATCCCTCTTTACGTCCATGAAGTTCAAAAGACTTGGCTATTGAAAGTGCAAAAGCTTCGCCGGCGGAAATCGTTCGCGACTCGGCAATTTCCTCTATCTGAAACTCGACACATAGAATAACATCTTAGAACTTTCAATAAGTTTTAAAAGTTTCCACCGAGAGTATAGCTACGGCTAGTTTTGACTGCTGAATGCAAATGTCTGAAAGTATGTAAAATTCAGAACTATAATTGAATACACGTCTGTAAAATATGCCACCAATATTAGTATACCTACCCTAGCTGGTTCTTGCGATTATGTCTGATTTAAATAAGATCTTCAGTACCCTATTTTTTCTGAAAACAAGTAGCAATCTTTATACTTACAATAAGTAACATAATATTATAGTAAAATAAACACTGTTCGTAGGTGAACAGCATTAGGTTAGGTCATCCCATAATTTTATATTCCAAATGAACTAGATAGTAATTAGTTTGCTCTTAGAAAAAACTATTGTTGTTTACTTGTTTTGTTACTAAATTGTATTCGTAAGTTAACAAATATAGCATTTATTAATTTGGATACCTTTGATGTAAAAAAATAATATTGGTGGTGCCTTAAATTGGTCGCTTGCGAATAAGAATTTGTGCACAGTAAGGTAACAAAACGTTTTGCAAAACAAACCTGCTCCAAAAACTTTATTACTTTAATTATAACGATACTCAAAGCTCTGTTTTGCTGACGTCTTATATTTTGTCTGTGTCAAATGTTAGTGAATTAAGACAGAATTCCGACCTCGAGAGGGCGGCAGATGTCCGAAATGGCCCTCTTGTTTGCCTTCAACAGATTCGGTGATGTTTAGTTATTTTCCCAATATGGAATATATTGTTACCAAAAATGAGCGTTATTTTTATTAGAAACTGTAATCTCTCTTTTCATAAACCTTCCCTTTTTTCTTTACGTCAGGCGTGTTCAACTTGGGTTTGGTAGCAATCTGATGTACACAATACAGTACTTTTAATTTCTATTGACGTAGAAACCATTTTGATTGATGGTAATATAAAAAAGCCCCTCCTAAGACCTCTTTGTTCGATCGGTTTTCAAGGGGTTGTGAACTCTGAGGTCCCGGCTTTGATTACAGTACTAGTCAATGTAGGAAACTACTTTTCTATGTTTTCTCGGGTCTGTGTATTTGTGGAAAACAAGTGATTTAATAGCTACTTCAATTGGAATCATGAATTGTACATTTATGCTACTCGTATCTAATAGACACCGCTGTGCCATAGCACGCCACCAGCCCATTACAGTTCACTGCTGGAAACCTGCATTTTCAAAATTGGATTAACAATTCAAAGTTTAATAGATAAATAATATTTAAGTTATGTAATTTTGCAATACATTGGATTATAAAAAATCCCAAACATATTACTTTTTGTCTCTGCTACACAAGGTAACAAATCAGGATTTTTTTTATCCTTCTTAACAATAAACCACCGGACCTCACTAGATTAAGAGTGAATCTCGGCTCTTAGAAGGCCAGCAGATGGTCCGAATGGGCCACTCTCACTCGCCCTCTGTTATTTCGGGGTTGTTTCGGACTTAAAGCCATTGGGGTGAGAAACCAAGAAAATAGACCCCTACGCACATAAAGAATGATTTTGATGTCATCTTACGTTGCTCCACAGTCGTATGCTTTCATAATTGATTTAATACGTGCTGCATTGTTTTTAGGGTTCCGCACCCAAAGGGAAAAAAACGGGACCGGGTCCGTCCGTCTGTCTGTCACCAGGCTCCGCGATCGCTAGACAGTTAAAATTTTCATAAATTATTTTGACTATGAATTTTATTGACGCTATAACAACAAATATTAAAACAAAATAAAACAAATATTTTAGGGGGGCTTCCATACAACAAACGCGATTTTTGTGCCCTATTTTTCTCGTTATCAATAATGGCAACGTAGGCACTGAAATATTCACAAAATACTCAGATGTATTTTTACTTTAGAAAAGGTTACAATTTGAAATTTGTGTACATACTGTTGTTTACCCAGTAATGGTACGGAACCCTTCGTGCGCGAGTCCGTCATGCACCTGGCCGGTTCTTAGACTAAGTAAGTCATTTAAATGGCTAGAACTCAAACCCAGAATCGCTCACCGGGTGTCTGTTCTACTATTGAACTACCAGGACATACGAGTATTGTATTGTGTAAACCAATCTATTTAATGCTTAATGTAAGCCTACGAAGCTTCATAATTTTAACTGTTTTCTTGAGTTTATGTGAACTCTACATAAACATTGAATGAAATGAAAGATATAATATTTACTTACGAATTTTTTTATTTCGCGTTTATATTGGTTTTTTACTCCACGTGCTGAACACTTTCCAGCATTCGGTCACAGGCAGTCTGCCCGGGTTGAGACTAAAAAAACGCAAATTAAATTCCGTAAAATAATGTATCTTTCGTTTTTTTTTTATATTCTACTATCCAACACTCGAAAAATATTTTGTCTTTACAGATTATAAAAAATGTGTCTTTCGTATAAGTTAGAGGTACCTAACCAAAGCCTTGCTGAAACTCTGCTGGCTCACAGTATAAAAGCCTTACTTTAAAAAAAAACTGATTCATAAAATGCCTTGGTAGCTTAATGGTTATGTAGTCGTTCTTTCTTTTCAAAGCACTGTATTTTGAAATGACACTAACAATGTAATTTCTTAAAGCATTTTAAAAATACATGAGGCATGTTAAATTACTAGCTATCGGGCGCGTTGCTATTTCAAAAACTGAGTAACACAAAACCTTTATAGTTAATTTTTATTTGTATTTTGGCTACTTCGCTTATTAAAATTCCAATTTAATCAAGACACCACACACACATACTACAAAGATGGGTAAAATAAGGTTATCTTTGGCTGTTATCGAGATCGCCCCGTAGTTGTGCAAGAATTAAGCTTACATGTGTGTGTTTGTATGTGTGTGTGTAAATTTGTGTAACTTATTACACTTGAGTCCACCTGCACTTGTTTTGAAACCCGCGTAATAGTTATTATTAACGACATGATTGAAGCCCTTATTTTTTATATTCAAAGGCTCTGAGCTTTGTTTCCAGTTCAAATGGTTTCAGAAAACATTTATTTATGAAATGTCATTATTAACCGTCTTGATGATGTCTTGTTCATTTGGAGCAATCTTTCGACCAGACTACGCCCACGGCTGGGTATAGGCTACGAGTGCCTTTTTGAGAATATCGCCACGCCTGACATTTGTGCTGCTGCCAGTATTTTGCTGGCGATGCTCTTTTAGCCTACTCTTATGATACCCATAGGTTCATAATTGTCTCAAATAAAAGACGTCCAGCAGTGGATGCAAGTGGCGCGGGGTCGATGGACAAGATCAAGTCCTTAGGCCTCCCCTAAGGAGTGGCTTCCCGAAACCTTCAGCTTACCTTTAGTCGGTATACCGATGCCGCTTACCTATAGTGGTCCGCCCACAGATTTTCTTCCGGTTCGCGGGCGCCATTCCGTAACTCCGGTTTTATTACTTTGTGTACCGCTCACTACCAATTCAGCTCAGTAAATCTTAGAGCGAATTTCAGTCTGCCACCTTATTAATTTAAGAAACTAGATCATTTAAGAAAAATGCTAAACATTGCTCTTTCCAGAGACAGTTGAAGGTTAAACTTGGCCTTCTGAAACCATGTGTTACTAACACAAATTTGTGTTACTTGAATGTAGTGGTTTACCACCTTGGTATGTGCGTTTAGAAATTCTCCTGAAATCCAAAGATTATAACTATACCTACATAGTTAAAGTTTCATTAATTAATAGACTCCGGGCTACAAAAAAACTGATGCGTCATTCGGAAGTCATTCGTACCATCAGCTTACCATCAGTCTTAGGTCCTATTATAATCCAGCAAACTTCAATATTCCTAAATCTGATTCACAATTAAGTTCTCTGACTGTCAGGTTCAGACTGTGTAAGTCATAAAAATATAAAGCAAGACTGCAAACTAAGCTTCTTTTAAACGCCTTCGTTATGATATAAAAACTAATTGCACAACACTAATTTATGCATTGTCGGGTAAATTGTCGGCTTTTACAGCCGAAGTTGGCAGAAGATCGCCGAGGTTATTAAGTTATAAGAGAAAATTAATAATTGCAATTTAAAGTTTTGCAAGCAAATTGACTTGGTGCGGGGCTTGCGCATAAAGTTTCTTGCTGCTTGCGCGTTCACGTTCTTACATTTCGTTAACATTGATACAGCGTGCTAGGTAAGTGGTATAGAAGGCTGAAACCAGCCTATGTTAACGTAATATACATATAAATAATATGTTGAAGTCGGAAATTTGATATCATGATTTTCAAAAAAATATATTCAAATCAAAATCGCTAAATTGTAGTTTGTATAAATACAGGGTGAAATTTTAACCACTTTCCAAATTTTAATATATCAATCTACGAGACAAAACACAAATGACGTATTTTTTCTTTTGGTATAGCCCAGTACAAAAATGTCAAGATAAAGCACTTAGAAAATGTCCGCCAAAAATCGAAAATTTTTGATACGGCCGCCTAGCAATACTCTTTTTACGCGATTCGCATCTCATTTATTCATTACCATACTATTCATACGTTTTTGATTATCCCTTTATACCTTATCAGGCCTAGGGCCGTAAAATTGAATACTATATTGCGAAAAATATTTTCGGGTGAAAGCTTGATTTACAGTTTTAACTTCATAAATGGGCTCTAAATACGATACCGAACGCCTATAAAATTTTTGGAAAGTGGTTAAAATTTCGCCCTGTATAAAAAAAAGATGATATCGAATTTCTGAGTTCAATTCTATTTATATGCTGTTGTTGTAACAATATGTTACATTAACATAGGCTAGTTTTTGCTTGATATACCATTTAACTTACACTCTGTATATCTTGCAATTTACTAACAGATATCACTTGCACATAATTGATGGATTCTTATATCTATATCTATCTATCTAAATAATAATAAATATAATCTTATTATATAAAAGAAAGTCGTGTTAGTTACACCACTTATAAATCGAGAAAGGCTGTACCGATTTTTAAGATTTTTGTGTTTTTTTTTTTAATTTGTATTCGTCGGGAATAGGATAATAAATATTAAAAACGTTAAGATTTTTTTGTAATCACGCCATATTTGATGACAATGACATATTATGTCAAAATCAAATAATATTTTGAGTCTTATGTCCAACGTTGAATCACAAGATGCGGATGCAATCACAGCTTATACATAGTGAAATAATAATTTACTTCTCGGTTCAAGGGTTTGTTGTCGCCTGCTTTCAGGTCCTGGGTTTGATTCCTGGACGTGGTTGACTTGTTGAATTGCCTAGAGCTAATATTACTTATATTGACAATAAATTCTGTAATTAAAACTTTATGTTCAAAGTATGTCGACGTCATTTAAATGTTAACCGCTGTGATGTCATTGACATTCCTTCGTTTTGGACGAATATAAGCGTCAAATCAAATATTTGCGAAAGGTGCGCTTATCTAGCGTTTGAGTCAGGCGAGTTGAGAATACTTTAGTTTTGATTTGTTGTGGAATAGTAGATGAAACTTTTTTTTAAAACTCGTATTGCTATTCGGTTTGAGTTCTGGGTATCTTATTATGTATACACATAGTAATAGTAATAGTTACATCATAATCTCCGCCAAACGCGCCAACTTGCTGGGATTAAACCTTCTCAAGGACCTCCGAGAGGCCTATGTCCAGCGGTGGACTGCGATAGGCTGATGATGATGATGATGATGATGATGATAAGTACTTCCGAGACGGTCGATCCCATGTCAGCCGCATCCAGCGGCTATCCGCGACCAACACCAGGTCATTGGTCCACCTGGTAGGGGGACTACATACAGATCGTCGTTTGTGCGGTCGCCATTTCAGGATATTTACGGCCCAATACATCGTCGGGTCTTCTTGGTGTGTCCCACCCACTGCTGCCACTTCATCTATTACGTCTATCATGCATGTAGAAATAAACGAAATGCAAAATTAAATATAACAGATAAACAAAGCTAGAAAACAGTTGAAGTGTTTTCTAGTTTCAGTTTTTGCTATCCGGACTGCTCCTTTCCATGGATTTCTCCATGTACTTTCTTTTTATATGTTTCCGATATTGACAGACTTACAAACGCTGCAGTCATTGAAGGAATTGTTAGGAGCAGATAAATTTCAATTTTATAATACTTACACGTAGGTACCATTATTGCCTAATTCACATTTTGCTTTGACCTGATCTCAACACAAACTAATACAGAAACAGTTCCGGAATATCTCAAACTCATGAAAATTGATTTTTTCTAAAGTTATATTTGCAAAATTATTTCATGTATCTTTACCACTGTGTGTACTCGCCGTGTATTACTGTGTGTGTATTCTGCATGACTTCCGATCGACTACAACAATTGCATATATATTTTTTTAATGTTTACAATGATCAAAAGAAGGTTTGTGGATGGAAAGAAATATTTAATAATAGTTAGGATGGAAAAGTTATGTTTTACAAAATACTATAGATATAAATATAAATGCATACATCAAAAATTTGTGTATGGTCATGAACAAAATATTTCCTTGCATTAAGTATCTCATTAGTTAACCCGTGCACAGCCAAGACGGACAGCTAGTTAGTTACAAACTAGGCTATCAAAAAGACACAATTCAAGAGTGGGGTACAGCTTATGATGCACATGTCGTGTATACACACTGTTTGCGTTGAACCAGATAACACTTGAGAAACGCTTATCGCGCCAGGTCTAGTGCGCGAAGCATTCGAAAACCATTGGTCAAAGGTTGGAATTTTGTAAGATGCAATTTTTTTTTTTTAATTCCAAAAAGTACATATACCTACTAAGGGAAACAATTATGTTAATAAAATCGTTTTATGTAAGGCAGGCGGGTTGGCGGTCTCAATTGTCAACAAGCCTGGTACCCGTCTCCTTCTGGCTGTAGGTACTCCTTTAGCCACCTCGTACGACACATAGGTTGAGATAGGGTGGTGCCATTCTAGGTATTTTAAGCTGACACCACACATCTCTCTGTTATTTGCAATCATTATACCAGATGAGGATAATATTTGCGCTTTCGAGTTAATTATTTCTAAAAATACTAATAATGTTTTTCAAGGAAATGATCTTTGGTTTGTTTATTTGTTGTTTTCAGAAATAAACTACAAAGCGTTATTAGTTACTTTGAGATGAGAGCAATCTATGTGTAATGGCCACACCAAATTTATTCATCATGTTATATATTATTCATGTGTACACGGAGAAAAAGGTCTAGTTTTACTAACCAGAATTTTGAGGAAGTTATCTAGAACGCATAGTGCTATACGTGACAACCATACATTTTGTAAATGATATCTAATGATATATCTAGTTTTTAGTACCGTGAACTTTCTGGTACATTGAACACATTTTTCGGTACACTTTACCATCAAATTTGTACTGCTAGCAATACTTAAACATACCTAGTTGTGCCCATTACTAACTCATTATTTTGATCTTTACCAAGAAAGTAGTAACTGATACTATTTGACATGTTTCGTACACTTAACCTATTTACCAGATTTTTTTTGTATTTGCAATCAAGCGACTATTTATCCTTAAAATTAATTTTGATAGCACTCGCAGTTTTTTGTTAACTTTTAATAGATTTGTTTTTACAAGCCGTTCTGGTAGTATTGGCAAATATTTTTTTCTCCGTGTATACCTATATAATCGGTTATACTTGCAGGCAGATGTTGCAATATATGGGGAGTTTTATCAGCTTGATACAATACAGTAATCCCTTTACTATAGCAACCCTATATTGTTAAGTCGATCAATAGATAAAAAAGCGATTGTATATGCATGTGTGATATTCTAATTTTCGTAACGTATTATCATAATGAGTAATTTTTCCTTGTGACTTATTATGCAGTTTAGTGCTTATGTGTGCCTGTTTGTGGGCCGGTTCTCTGAACTTAAATTAAAATAGCACCACCTTCTCTCGACCTATTGATATCGTAAAAAGCGACTAAATCCAAACAGAACGGGCAACAGCATCTATAAAAAAAACTATGTGACCCTTAATTGTTTCATAAAATTACAACATTTATATCCCTTTCCTATTTTATTAAGTCCTTGTACAGAAAATCTCTTCAGCATCAGTTCATTAGTTTTGAAGATAATCTATTCCAAATTCCTAAAAATAGAAATAACTGCACTGGTGTAGTCACCTAATATCCATATTGTTATTATTTAATCACAGATCCGTATTTCTAAATCACTGTGATTTTATACTAATTTCCTGGCCAATGTGTGCCTTTCGAACCTTGATTATAAGCTTAGAAAGCGTAGGTAGAATAAAACATTGTTTTTGAACCGCTACCTTCATTAACGGTGTATTCCATTGCAAGTTAAAATTACTATCATTCATAGTGTTGCTAAATATTTTATATAATTTGTTAAGTATACGAGTGAACCTGTGCAATTTTATTGTGATTAATGAAACAGAAACACGTTTCGTAGACTACAAATTGGTTTAAGTAAAATCGGTGGAATAGGTTTGTTGATTAAATCCGATAAGTGATAAGAAACGCGTTGTTATCGAGCGATGTATGCCCTTATCAGTGATAACGTCATGCCCCGTGAGTACGCGTATGCGGAGTGGAGAGAGCGGTATTCTAGAACAATAAGGTATATAACCTATTTACATGGCACACAATTTTGTTTAGGTTATGTTTTGGGACAGCATATATTTGCTCTTAAAACTATTTGGGAACTTTCCTAACTAACTGAATTATACTATAAATGATTCCTTACCAAAGATCTATCAAATTGTTTCACATTAAAGTTATTTTTATTCCTAGTTTTTTGCTTGTATATTTACTGTTGATTTCTATATAACAATTTTGATAGTATAATGCTAGTATTCCTCTTTCAATGTACCATAATTAATATGCAATCATGGTGCAATTACTTTCATTCCACGATGACATGAAATAACAGTCTTATCTTTAGGTATTATCCGTTTGGATTAGTCTGTTTAAAGTCACGACGATTTGGTCAAACAGACAGCGTTTGGGAATCCATATAATATTTTTTGGAAACTGTTTACATTAATCAGTTTTCCATCAATAGTTCATAACTCATAACAGATAGGGTAAAAGCCGGATAGTCGCCTCAGTGGGATACTTGCCGCGGTTCTGAATACACTATGTTAGGTACATTAGTAGCGTTAGCACTTTACAGGAATGGTAAACACCCTTCCTGCAGACCTCAAAGTCATGTAAACCGTTAGCATGGACGCATGGGTTTCGTCTATATGAGCAAAAATCTGCAGTGAGAAGACTTTGAACGGCGTTAAAATTAAATTGGTACGTATTTGCTATTGAATATTTTTCTTTCTGATTGTGATATCACTTTACTATTCATTTATTTGCATACATAAGAGCTTAAATTACATATTTTATTACATTTTATTGCTAGATATTTTTTATTTATTTTGCAAATAAAAAAGGCAAGTATCCCTAGCGAAAAGGATAGTTGCCCTAGTTACTTGAGCGGATAGTTGCTCTAAGGGCAACTGTCCTTGAAATGGTATGGATGGGACTGAATTATTGTTTTCATTGCTACCATCTTTAAATAAATAACTTAAAAAAGAAACACCAAACTATTTTTTGTTAATTAATCATATCCTATGCCAAAAGTTTTGTTAAGCATATCTAAGAGAGCTAAGCAATCAGCTGATTTTAAAAATTTCAACTTTATTATTATTAAAATTAAAAATAATGATGCCATTGAATCCATGAAAGATTGGAATATATTAAAAAAACGAACCAAACCGACAAGTGATCTGAAAAGATATAAAAATTCAAAATTACTAATTTAAAATAAAAAATATATGTTGTTGAATAGAAAATTCTGTCAAAGATTTGAAAACTATTGCATGGCATGTGGAAAGATAAAAAACCCTTACTTCTTATGATAATTGATGCTACAATTTTAACTCTAAGATAAATAAACCAACATATAATTTTAAAGCTTTTTTTTTAATTAATGTAGTTTCAAACATAAAATTTAATAATGTCAATTATTACTTAATACAAGATTGCGGTAAATAATAATTATTGATTACGTAAATTGCTATTAATTTGTATTTATTATTAAAAAGTCATTGCGAGGCAACTATCCCCACACGAGGCAAGTATCCTTTGATGTATTTTTTACATTAGGCAACTATCCGCCAGAGAAGGCAACTATCCCTTTTGTGTGAGGTTCGATAAAACCGGATTTGCTTAAAACCGTTATTAATTATGTTCATAAAAATAGGCTAATACTATAGATCAAAGACCTATGTTTTGATATACATGTTGCATTATTCTTATTAGATACACATTTTTTCATAATAGAGCTTTTTCAAAAAGTGGGGCAACTATCCGGCTTTTACCCTATACACAGGTGTTACGTTAGTAATATTACAAGCCGAAACTATCCGATCGACCGGTCTAGTTATCAGAATGTTTAAATACAAAAATTAAAAAAAATATTGTTTTTGGATTTGTCTGCGGAATCTACTCAAAATTCTACTGCCAATTTGTTATGCCATTCAATTCTCAAAAAAGATTTTATATTCAATATTGTACATTGAATATAAAATCGGAAAAAGTATTACTAAAATAATAAAAATAATCATAAATTCATTCTCCTTGTAAAGTTGATTTAAGCTGATTTTACTTAAACTTCGACAGTTTGATGTGACATTTGATATGAGTCTGTTTTCATGTTTGACGATATCCAACGGGTAAAAATTACTTAGACGTTAATATCAAACTTAAAACCCTTAAGAAGTACTTATTAAAATACTCTAAATGAATGTGTAAACAATCAAGTTGGCTAGACAGTAAATAAATCTTATCGTGTCAAATTTCAAAACATATTTCAGTCATCGCTGTCACAACTGTTTGTGAAAACAACGTTCAACGTGAAAAATAACGTCCATTCATACGTTACGGGTTGCAAATTTGAAATTGTAATCTGTATTACATTTTCTGTTTAGATTTTATTGCACAGATACGTATAATGGATATTTGTATACCGCTGGGATCGCACAAAAAGGATGATTTAAACCGCCGCAACACGGAATGAAACGGAAATTTTCGCTTTTATTGCTATATAAATAAAGCACGAACAGAATTTGTTACACGAACAATACGATATAAAACACAAATAGGTACGTTTATTGCTGTAATCAGTTGTAAGGTTAGATAGGAATATGATATGAATTGTAAAGTAAATAATACGATGCTGTTTAAATGCGATCAAGTGATGCTATGAAAAGCGACGGAATTGTGTGTCATTTTAATTTATAAAACGAAATCGGGTTTGTTCGAACGCTCATTACGCTAGAACAGCTGGACCGATTATCATGGTTTTTTTTTGTATTTGTCTCCGTCCCGAATAGCGGAATAACTATTAAAACATCGTTACAAAATGTATTTTTTGATAAATTTATCCAACCACACCAATCTGATGACAATGACATTTAGGGCGTCAAAGTTCGTGGGATCACATAATTAAACATAAAATCTAATTTTTAAAACGCTCGTGTCACAGTGCTTTTAACTAAACTCCTCCAAAACGGCATAACCTAAGATTATTCTTAGTTTATTGGGCTGAGAATAGTCTATCTCGGAAAAAAGTACAGTACCTGCTTGTATAATAATATTAAAATCTGCACATACGAAGTCACGGCTAGTGATATAAGAGATCTGTGAGTTGACGGCCTTAAGTATAATATCACCACCTCTTCGTTTCCTATACCTACATATAGTTAGCAACAAACAAGTAGAACTAAAATCTGCCCGAATAAAGCAGACAGAAATGTCTTCTCTTCCACATTAGCCAAACTGTGATTGCCAACCCTCCCGCCAAACGTGGTTGGCTCAAAATTCCCTTTTTGAATCATATGCATGTCCAGTAGTGTTTAACTATGTGTCCCGCCCACAGCCAATTCATCGTAAAAAAATTTCGAGCAACTTAGGATTCAGGATGTTACACAATTTTGTTGCATTTTTAACACTTAACACTTATAAACTGCAATCGAACTATTTAAAGGTAAAATATAATAATTTTCCTTAGAATTTCCTTGTTTTTAGGTTTCCGTGCCCAAAGGGTAAAAACGGGACCCTATTACTAAGACCTCGCTGTCTGTCCGTCTGTTAGTAGACAGTTGAAATTTTCACAAATTATGTATTTCTGTTGCCGCAATAACAACAAATACTAAAATCAAAATAAAATAAATATTTGAGTATTTATTTCCCATACAACAAACCCGTTTTTTTGGCCTTTTTGGTACGGAACCCATCGTGCTCGAGTCCGACTCGCACTTGGCCGGCTTTGATTCTATCGCGCAGGCATTTTTCTCTTCGCTGTCCGCTGTAATACTGTAGCCTTCTTAAGAGACCCATATTTTTGGTTAACAAACAAGTGTTATTATATTTTTATTTTATATATATACTCATAGTGTATTTATATTTTTATTTTACATTAATGTTTTACTACGCTAAAAGCGTAATATTTTCTTGTAATAGATAGATAGAAAGATATGCTCTTTATTGCACACCATACAAAAAAATAACACAGAAAATACAATAAGGTCTGTACAATTCAGGCGGTCTTATCGCTGGAAGTGATAATTTCCAGACAAGCTTCATGGATTCTTTCAAGAATGATTGCAACTAGATATAGCTATTATCTATGTGTTCCGTCATAATAATATAGCATCATTCAAACCTCAACGAAAAATCTGTTATATCTTTCCTTACATCAGAATACGAATTATTTTGATAATGGGTCAGGGAATTTAATTGATTAGCAAATACCAGTCCAGTTAGATTTTTAAAAGCTACTCGTAGTTATATGAAACGGCGAAAAATATTTGCGTTCAAATTACATCAGTGTATCGTGCGTGTCGCCATTAATGAGTAATGGCAATGATACTTTAAAGTATAGATACGACACCTCCTACGTAAAGTATCGTAACCAACAAATATGCCATTTTGCGTTTTTACTGAAAAATAGCCTAACTAATAGTACTCTATGCATTCAAAGTGAAAAAACACCGAAAAACCGATGTTAAAAAGAATTTCTCAGACGTAAGTTGTTGTAACTTCCGTACGGCATCGAAGTAAAATGTTGTATTGTCCTTCGCCACAGTTTACGCGGTTTAGTGATACCAACCTAAAATATCGTAAAGGTCACTTACAACAGAATACGTTGCTTACCGTGCAATAACAAATGTTGTATATGTTACATACAACAATTTACGTGGTTAATTGTGCATAAAAAATATTGTATGTAATACATACAACATTTTACGTTGTCATTGAAACAGTAATAGATATTGTATGTAGTCATTACAATGTTGTACTTCGGAAGTTGATATTCTAAATTCTGTCGTATGTTAACTTGCTATATTTTACGTTGCTATTTTGGCTTAAACTCATGTGGTATGTCGAAATTATTTTAAAAATCATATCTTAAAATAATAATTAAAGTGTGTATTTTGACTGCCTGGCGTTAGTGACCAATAATTCAATGTCTTAAACGCAGAATGATCCTAGTAAGCAATAAAATTAAGAGATTTTACCAATTCGTTCGTTATAAGTATCTCCTTAGCAAATAAGCTAAGGGTTCTTATTACGAACGAATTAGGAATTAATGTGCTGCCAAAAATGATTGATAGTAGCATGTTAAATAAAAAATTTGACGTATGTGACATTGCAACACATTTGAATACCATAAATCTTAAGACACCATATCCTTTTCCTTACTTATAGTGTCGATTACTTGGATTACGATTGTGATTATGATTATTGGTAAATAACGTTTACCAGCGTTACATATTTCACTGCAACTCTCACCGTCATATATTTTTGTTGCTACAAGTGAAGAAGGAGTTGGTGACTGCCAAGTATCTGTTTCGTTTTTGTTGTTTGTTAGCGAGATCAGAGAACCAGGCGTCATCGTGAACTTTACGCCCGTCAAACACGCGCCTTCGCCATTCATCCCTATCACTAGCGAGTTTCTT
This sequence comes from Anania crocealis, assembly GCA_949315895.1. Taxonomy (NCBI): domain Eukaryota; kingdom Metazoa; phylum Arthropoda; class Insecta; order Lepidoptera; family Crambidae; genus Anania; species Anania crocealis. Next base: position 11,282,077 of record OX438856.1, read on the forward strand.
CCAGGTTCGAAAATCCATTCCAAAAGCAGCCATATCCCGCTTGGCACAATCTTTAAAACACAGCATAGGTTTTAGCGTTTGCCACAGCGCCAAGCACACGCCGCGGCATTCGAGTAGATTACATTTGATGCATATGCCTTAGCCACCGCAATCGTCTCTGCTTAAGCAGAACAATTTCCAGAACTTGCTCGTTTGTGACTCTGTCCTGCCAAGTTATATGCAAGATGCTTCTAACGCAGCGTATGTGGAATGCATTAAGTCGAAGTTCTTGTTTTGCGTAGGATGTCCAGGTTTCAGTCCCGTGCATAAGAGTATGCTTAGAACGCAAGTTTGATAGACAATCATTTTGGTTTTTGTGGTTAGGTATTTATTATTCTACACTCTTGCGCTAAGCCTGCCAAACATGGACGCCACTTTACCAATACGTGTATTAATCTCAGCATCAAACGTGAGATTGTTCGACACAGTCGACCCGAGGTAGCAAAACTTGTCAACTACATTTAACGGGGCACCGCTGAGTAAGATATTAGGTGCTTCTACGCCTTGAACTAGCTACTAACTAATTTTACTGTAAATCAAGCAGAATAGGACAACGTTTACGCTGCAATAGAACGTTTGTCACAGAATAACCTTATGTTTACTCCTCTGAAGTGTTTGAGCTTGTCAAAATGGGCTAGATGGGACGGAAAGCTACACGACGTCATTGAAATGAAGCATATCTATTTTTTTATCTATAAAAAACTACTAAACGGGCAGATTATTAAAAAAAAAGATTGAGTCATGTAAACCAATATAAAAAAGATCGGTCTAAGTAGAAAATCCTTCTTAATTCGTATCAGTGATAAACAGTATTTCTCCTACTACTATTGGCTATTAAAAATAACAGTATCGATAACATTAACAATATCCAAAGACTCCAAAGAAATAGCATTGCGAAATTGTGTCCTCTTTATCCTTACCGGTTACTTTATACAAAGGTAAAATATGATGGCCTTACAAGTTTCTTAGACATGGCGCTATCCTACCTCATTTGTTTCAAGTCAAATTATAATTTGTTTCCTTGGGTATTCTATTTTATGTTTCTACAGAAGAGTGAAATAGGTTTTTTATGTTTCTAAATACTAGAAATTTCATCAGCTAGCAATAAAAGATATTAACCGTTTGTACTTGTTAAAATGTGCGTTCTATATATTTTTTATTAAACATCCATTCTAAAATATCTAAAGTAATGTTTTTACTATTAAAAAGTGAAAAATTTCGACTTTGAAAATAAGATTTTTTTTATTTTCCAACCTACGATAAGCTCATATTCAATAATATACACTCTAATTTTTAATCAAGGTATATAGTAATTGTTACATACAGAGCAATAAATCTTACATATTTCACTATATAATGTTGTAACTATCATATACAACATCGCAGGTAATCTTCATCCCGTAGTTAAATATGGCAAGTATGAGATACAACAACTGAATATATCTAGATTCCGCAGAATAATGTTGTAAGTATGAGATACAATTACTGGAACAGCCTTTGTTTCGTCGTAAAGTATTGTAAGAACCATATCTCTGAAAATACGTATATTTGTTTAACTATCTTTCAGCATAGTCAAGAATACTATAAATTAAACTCATATTCCAAAATTTATAAAAATTGGACAAGAAATGCAGTTTTTAGGATAGTTTGAACCTTTAAAACGCTCTCCTGTAAAATTGTAGTTTTGGGGATACGATACTTTACGTAGGAGGTATCGAATATGTTTACGTTCATAGTGATTCGCGTTTTAAGTCTATTCCGAGCTTAGATATAATTTATGAGACTGTGTATCTATAAAGTTATTTCATTTTATCTATGAAGAAATGGTATTTATACGAAATTATGTATATCTGTCTGTTACCTCTTCATTGAAAACCGCGGAGCCGATTAAGATAAAGTTTGCTATAAAGATAGTAAAGAAAGTCGATGCGGAGCGCTAGTTTGACTATAATTTTGATGTCAAAGCAGTTTACTGATCGCGTGTTTTTGTTTTGGTACTAAATAGTTGGCGTTACTGTAATTTGATTTAGTTTATCAAACATGGATTACTTCGCGTGCTAGTAAACACTTTCGCTCCTGATTTTATCTAGGCCACAAAAACGTTTTAGCATTGTTTTAAATGGTGAATGTCTTTAAATTAAATCTTTGCTAATGTTCCTGTAACATGTCTTTATTGATTGCCTTGTAGATTCTTCTTCTTTTAATGAAATATTCATATCTTGTTACATTTAGTCACAGTTGTTTTATAGTTTATTCCAGTCCGGGGCAGTGGTCCAACTGCTCTGTCCAACTAGTTGGACCATGGGTCTTTACTAGGGGCAGTTGTCCAACTTTAAAAATAGTTGGACCACACCACCTTTTGAGAGTTCCGTGGTCCAATTCATTTTAAAAATATCTTGCCAACCCTAAAAACCTTAAACTGCATCTTTATGTGGTGTGTATGATACAGGTTTACTGTTATATTAAAACCTCTTTGCAGTAAATATTATCACCAATTTATCTCGAAGTAGGTGACGTTTTGTCTTTTGGTGGATCACAGACAAATCAATCTCTCTTGTTCGTAAACAAGATCGTGAATCTTCGCGCAATTTTCTTAAACTAAAAGCCTATACATACAGAAAGGCTTATCATATGATTGAATAAACTTCATCATCATCATCATCATATCAGCCGAACGACGCCCACTGCTGGGCATAGGCCTCCCCAAGGATCCGCCAGCCTATAAACTTGAAATAATAAAATAAAACTAATAATTAGGTTATTACAGCAATATTATTGAAAATAAACCATAGTAAACGTAAATATTTGCAATAAGTCTTTAAAATAAATCATATTCTAAATAAGTATATTTTTAATCCTTACTCACTATTTTTTGTATCTTTTGTTACAGTGGGATGAGCATGAACATCAACAACAACAACATAACGAGCATAAACAACAACAACAATAATAATAACAACAATAATGAGGAGAAGCCCGATCTGCCCGATCCTGACTACATCAAGGTAAACACTTATTTCGTTTAGGCCTCTGTCTGCCTTGCGCTGCGAAAGTATCATTACCTATTTACCTCGTATTTATAAAAACATCTAAATAATTTTTCATTTGCCTCAACTTCAACACTTTTAAAATTTTATATGAATCGTATTCGTTAAACAATTAAATGGAGCTCGCAATCATGGTTTTTCTAATACAGTCTGGACAACTTAAACCACTACAAATATAGTGCTTTTGCTATGACGATAAGCCTCAAAATTAGTTGTATCTAACACGGAATATGGCTGGTCTTAGAGCCTCAGAGGTATTTGAGTTTAGTAATGAAGCTGTTGAATTGCGAACTACTGGGTAATGCTGCCTAAGCAACTAAACGTGCGATACTAAAACTTGTACCACAGTGAGTTAAAGTACAATTTCTAGAATAATAAATAACATGCTGGTTCGCTAATATAGTGCGCACTGTTGAAGCGTTCGTTCTTCGACGGCGCCGTCTCGTGGCGTTGTGACTCTGAAATCAGCCTAATAGAATCATGTAAAAATCAGGTTTTTTTTAAACTTACTTTATGCAATAAATCCAACTGATGTAACATGAGTTTTAAAGTAGAGTTTTCGAGTTTTCATCATACTCGTAGTTGCAGTAACACGTAATTATTAATTTTAATATTAAAACTTTTGGCCCGATGACATAGCTTGAAAGCTAACCTCAAAAACTTTGACTTCATGGTTGAATAGATTATATCTGGCTATTCATTTGTATGAAAATTTACCATAAATTATACTATGACCAAAATATATGTGGTGGGGACTGTTCATTACGGCCATAATTAATTACCTTCGCGTCGGTGAAATAAAGCACGGTAATTAAAAAGGTAAAACGCGACAAACGCTGGCGGCGATGCGCCGTCAATACGACCATAGATCAGAAATACTGGCCAGCTCATTTATATGTGAAATATGTAAAATAAAAAAACAATGTAGTAGTCTAAGATCCCACCATACAACGACCTTCACCGAGCTGGTTATAGGATGAAAATTATTTTCTATTCAATTAAATATGCCAATAAATATATACAAATGGGTTGCCTAAAAAAATCAGTACCTACAGAGTATGATTAATTAACATTTTTTTATTTTTTTATTTTTAAACTTCTCACTGGTTTGGTTAATAGACAAATTCCATACCAATTGAAAGTATGAAGCCTATAGAATATGCAAACTTTAGGTTGACTATTTTTTTCCCGTCACAACCCCTGCGTAGGTAGGTAAACAGGTAAATCGATACTATAGTCCTTAAAATATAGCTTGATTAGAATGACAGTTCTCACTGAAAAAGACGATGTCACTTTGTACCAGCATCACACAAGTGAATCACATTTGCACACGAAAAAATATTGGTAACTGGCATGTCAAGAAATTTTTTTTATACATTGCTGTACATATTAATCATTTTAATTATATAAAATTCACTCAGTATAGTCTGTAATCAATGTGGTACTCGTAACTTGAGTTCAAAGATAGAGGCCTTTACCCTGCAGTTGAATGATTATAGTTCTTTTAATGATTATAGTTATAATCTGTAATTTAAAAAGGCCACAGATATAATATTATATTTATTAAGTATTGGTTGTTCTTGTTTGACTGCGCAGTCAATACAGTTTCATTATTGCTTTTAATTTGTTCTGCATTTTTGAGCCAACGTCGCATACGGTATAAGGGAATATATTAAAAAGCGAATAATTATTTTGCAATTCGTTATTGAGTCATTTTGCTCTCATTATGGAAATGCACTGTTATGTTTGTAACATAAGATAATTTACTAGCAATGTTCTATTAAATATTGTACATCCAATCAATAATCAGTTGTAATAAGTGATATGTATGTTGTAACATTGGAATGGTCAATCTACTATTAAGTAATTTAAAAAAAAAATGTACTGTTCTATTTTTCATCCCACTTTTTGAGAATTTAACCTGCTACTTCAGGGCATACTAAAATTTATCTCTATAATGAGAATACCTTATGATGTGTTTTGCTGATTTTATTTTTTAAATCAACAAATTACCGTACGAAATAATATAGTAAAACCAGTTATTTTCACCTTCATAACGAGTGAATACGGTTTGAATTATGAGGGTCATCATGTTATTAATTTCTGATAAATTCGTTAATTGATTTTCTTCTGTATGACAATTGAATAGAGTTCTAATCTTTGATGTAAATATTTTCTAAATGCGTAAACACCATAGTAAAACTATTGTCACCCTGTTCATCTTACCCGTTAAATGTTTTATTGATATTAGGCTGTATGACAAGTGAATACAGTTCATAGTTTTGTGGTTATTATTTTAAGTAAACTATAAATTAGTAAGACCATGATTTTTGATGAAATCCTCATTAAATTCCAGATGTTTGTGGGTCAAGTGCCCCGCAGCATGGACGAGAATGACCTGCGGCTCATGTTTGAGGAGTTTGGACGAGTGCATCAAATCAACGTGTTGCGAGACAAGATCACCGGGGCCAGCAAAGGTTTGTATCTACTTTCTTATTTTTTTTACTATACAGACCACCAAAACACCAACACTGGTTACACTTGGTTACACCAGCATTGACCCAATATAGAAAACAAGTGTTGTTCTACATTTTCACGGGCCTTCATTGTTTCCGATTTCCGCAATGCGAGTGCTTTAAATTGTTACTCACTTGGGATCAGAACAATGTATGTGATATTGTCCACATTTATTTATTTATTCTATTAACTTTTAAAAAAAAATATTTGTTTCATTTTTATTGCGATCAGTCGAAGTGAACTTGAGTCGGCAAGGTGCAAAGCCATACAATTGTTATGAGGGTAGACAATGACTGAAGACATGTTAATTTTTACTTGGAACATGTTTATTACATAAGTAATGTTTTTTTACTCGTAAATTATATGTCTGCAAAAATGCTTAATATTATGAATACCAAGATTAAATGTAGAATTAAAAGTAATGATTTTGGGTCACTTACATTTTATGTCAAGCTTGTGAATGAATCACATGATTTCGTTACATGGTAAACACGAAATCCTACAAACAACTTGCAAATTGACTGAGCACTTAATTTCCTTTCCAACTATTGTAGAACAAAAATGGCTACCTACTTTGAAAGGAAAATGTTTTGTGACAAAATCGTTTATTAATATTGATGAAGCTATTCCGAAGTTGAAAGGGACTCGCGACACTTAGGAAATTAATTTTGTATTTTAACAATGTCGTAAGGAACTAAGTCACAGTTTTTGTTGGGACAACGTCGCGTCGGTATCAAGTTCAAAACTTTAAATTCGGGAAGGAATAATTTTAGTAATTAAATTCGACGCCGTGACGGTTTTGAGGATGAAGTATTATAATTTTGACATGAAATCTTTATAGGAAGGATTGTACTTAAAATGTTGAAATATAATTTGAAATGTAATGTACACTTTGTATGAACACATAAATGTGCTTAAAAAAAGGCATAGCCATTTAAATATTCGAACAAAATATTTAAACGATTAAAACTTATTTATATTTGAAAGATTTTTTTTATTGGAAACATGTTCGCGTTTCTAAAATAAAATGTAAAATCCCAAAAAAATACTACTGTAATTGATATTTCATGTATTTAACTCGTATAGTCAAGACAAATTCAAGGAACCAGATTATTTTTTGCTTTAAATATTTTGTCCCGAACTTAATGTCTTTCTATTTGAATTAGCATTCAAGAGTTCGCGTTATTTCAGTTGGATTTTGTAAATTTATTTAAACCTGTCTACAGTCGGATGACACAGCGAGATATTACTGTTTATCATGCAACAATGCTTTTGATTTTCGTAACATTCACTATTCAGTTATTTATAAACTTTTTGCATTTTTATTTATTGTGTTTTCAGACTTTGTCAATTGCGCACAATTTTCCCTGGGGTAGACATTCCACGTATAATATTGATATACTATTTTTCAACAAATCAAGGGACCGCTGTGTAACTGTGTTTTATAGCTCATGAAAATCAAGTGTCCTTATAGCCAAAGGGTCAAATGGTGAGTTGTTGTCCCTGTTTGTGTGTATCTAGTTTCTATTTTCCATCTAATATTAAACTTTGTTAAATGTCTTAACAATTCGGACTCGCGACCCTTGCATTTCAAAGCTTCTTCCTAAATGAAACGATTGTTTTCATAAGTGAATGATACATGTCATTTAATACGTACACGACAGTATAATCCCTTGTTGTACACCCAACAATGTTTGTCCAAGACCCCTGTGCGTCTAAACACCGGCGCAGTCGGTTACATTGTTTTGCATTTGAGCAAATGTCCGTACGTTTCGTTGACATTTTTGTTTGTTTGTTTTGTTTAACGTCTTTTGTATGAGAATTCCCCCCCTTTTGTTGTTCGTAATGAAAGAACCCCTTTGTCTGTGTTGCGCATTCAAGATTCAGTGTTTCCACGTGTACGATATTTTTTATTTGTTTTCAGCACTCCATATTTTACGGATTCAAACTTTTTTGGTCCTTAGTTTTATAAATGAAAACTTTTTATCGACTATTTGTCACCGTTTTTGTGAATGGCATGCTTTAAAATGACTTGTGGTTCAAAATCCTTAGGCTATGTAACGTTTAAATATTATTCCTTAAAACTACAGTCCACTACAGCTACATGAAAAATAATCAATTCAATACACGATGACAAAGTTTTGAAAATACTAGTGTCTAAAATAATATAATTTTAGTCCTAGCGTTTTACTTCAAAAAAAAACATAAATCCATTTACAAAACCATTAAAAGTGTTGTGAAACAAGTCCCACCTGAAGGGAGTTTAAAGGTTTCGATTAATATTTTCTATCAGGGCAAAGTACTAAAGATAGATAGATATACTTTTGATTGCACTAAAATATAAAATACTAGCGGACCCGGCAGACGTTGTCCTGTCTTAACTACAAATATTGATTACGACTTAGTATAAGAAAAAAAAAATTTACTAATTGTTTATTATTATGATATTCCGACACGGGAACAGGCGATATTACTGGCCATGTGCAAAATTTAGTTTTTTTTACCCCCTATTTGACGATATTTGCAGCACGCACTTTGTCAATGTTATGTCAAACGCCATACATAAAAAAAAATTGACAAAAGCGATAAGGTTACATAACGAATAATTTAGTATGGTGATTAAGTTTTCTTAAATTTTCTAATTTTCCGCGCAATTTTCTTAATTTTTTCTTTCATAAGAACATTCTCCTGACAATAACAAACAAAACAAAAAAATAATTAGCGAAATCGGTCCAGCCGTTCACGCGTGATGCGATGACCAAGGGAAATAGGGATTCATTTTTATATATAAAATATTACACCAGTGACGCATGCGAAAAGCGATTGATCTCATTGAAAACTTCTTTTGAAGTCGTATTGAAAATATTAAAGAATCCAATACTTATTAAAATACGAGTAGATTAAAATTACGAGATTTTCTGTGTTTGGTTTCGAACTCTCCCGAAACTGCTTAACCGATGTTTATTAAATTCTTTATGTGTATTGGAGTAACCTTCTGAAATTTTCTACTTTCTACAATGAATGAATGAATACTCTTTATTGCGCACAAACAATGTATACATGATAAACTGTTAAACACTGACAAACAAAATTTTTGTTTTCACATAGCAAGCGTTTCTTGTCGACGTAAACGATTATGATCCGTTATGGTGTTTAACCTACTACACAAGGAAAAGGCATAATACGCGGAAAAGCGTATTTTTGAAATCGTGACTCTAAAAACCCTATTTCCAATTGTGTCAACGTAGCAAATGAGCAGTATCCTTAAATAATTTGACGAAAGATCTTTCGTTATCATGGCGCTTGCGACAGAACGCCCCGTTGGTCTAGTGGTTCAAATTCCGGGTCAATATCTCGGGTCCCGAATTCGATCCCCGGGTCGGGCATCAAAAAGTTTCGAATTTTCGAACAGTGCTCGGGTTTGTGATCACTAACCCGCATTTGGCAAGCGTGGTGATTATGCCAGTACCCATTATTGCTGTGGTAACTTGAATTCAATGATGGAGGCCTTTTCCTTGCAGTGGGATGATTATATGCTGTATCTTTAGTTTTTTGCGACAGTATCGAAATATCTCTAACAGGTTTCTCCTAGAAATGGAAGATTTTCCAAAATTGTCACGCTTGTCAGGTGGTTGGCGATCGCAGTTTGACCTATGGTGGATTCAAGTCCGTTTTCTACTGGCAGAATTATTTAGTCGCCTATCATAGGAAGGGAAGGACTGGTGCTACGAGTATTCTTTCAATGTGCCGGCACCACCTGACACCTATTTATGGATGATAATAATGACTAATCTACAGGGTGTTGATAAAGGGTCGAACAAGCCGAAACAAGCCTATATTAACATATGCATATAAATACTAATAGTGAAGTCAGAAACGTATTTTCATACAAATCGGAATCTCAAAATTTTAGTTTGTATGAAAAAAAATATACGATATCAAATTTCTGACTTCACCATTGTATTTATATGCTTATTTTAACTAACATAATTTTACCTAACATCTTGTATATGTATTTATTATATTTTTTTAAAACCAACTGTGACCTAAATGCCTACTGCACTTACTTCGATTAGACGAATACAATACGAAATTGTTTATGTGTTTAGTCGTTCAACCCAGGTGAAGTTCCGACTTCGGAAGTATTGCGGGCGGGGGCAGTTCTCTTTAAAACAATTGTCCTCTTTTTTCTTTGTTAGCTTTAAACTTGAAAACGATCCATAACAATAGCTTAAATGTCCGAGTTGAATGCATTATTGTTACCACCAGTGAAGTCTGAAAATCGCTATGTTACCATTTACTTACGTGTTTTGTTTGTACAAATCCTACTGTTAAAATTCTTCAATAAAATTGTTGATGAATTAATGTTTTAGATTTTTCTGAATTACGTTTCTATACCGATTTAGTAAATTTTAAATGTTTGTACATTTGTTTAAGATAACAGATTCGCGACGACGGTCATCTGACTTTTTGCAAAATTTGGAAGGTTTGCCAAATTGTAACTTTTGTAATCGCATTGTGTGCTAGATACTTGTCTCGAATGTACATATCTTCAATAGGAATCACTGTTGTTTATTTTTCTGCATATTTAAGTGAAAACATCGGAATAAACGTGCTCACGCATTCAGTCAAAGCTCGAATCAAAGCATACAAAAGTTAGACCTAGTTTAAATCCTAGTGCCACGTTTTGAAAGACTAAAAAATTGTATTTCGACACAACGCTGTAGTGTGCCATGGATTCTAGTCTTAATTATTTTTTTTCAGAGAGTAAAAAAAAATTTTTTTTTTATTTGTCAGAAATAGTCAACTAAAGAATTAATTATTTATTTAATTCCACTGTATACATCTTAGCATGCAAATGTTTATTAATTTGTTTATTACACTTACACATTAAAATTAAAATACTCGCCTCGCTTACAGTGTAAAACCAAACATGTAAGATCCTTTCTATGTTTTTTTATTGGATAGGTTTTTTATTGGTATTTTTTTATATATGGCTTTGTATGCACCCAAAAATATGATGATATATGACATAAATTTAGAGGTCAAATAACAAAACCAATAATAACATTACAGTCAGTAATTCGAGTGCTAAAAATAATCTTTTCATCAGTTTTGGTTTGGTATAGAAACGTTATTCTATAGCTATACTAGTACGTTTGTATTCGTCTGTGATTGTCACGGTATGTATGTGTGCGCTTCTGTTACAGGGTGCTGTTTTGTGACGTTTTTCACGCGCAAGGCGGCGTTGAAAGCGCAAGACGCTTTGCACAATATCAAAACGTTGAGTGGGGTAAGTGCGTTTATATGTTACCTTTATACAAACACACCCGACAAAGACATTATCAAATTACACTCGAATCACAACGGCCGCAAGCTGAAGACGTATCTGATAGTCGTATAAAGATACATGACGTATTTCATAACTTTGATTTTCAATAAATAAACCTTTTTTAATTGGATGGTAATAGGTTCCCAATCAGGTAGTGTAGGTTATTCTATATTACCACAACGACTATAACAGTATTATATTGACGATCTTACATCCTTATTAGACTGATTAAGAGGAAACACAAGGGCCGTTTTTCCATACAATCGTAGTTCCCTGTTTCCTCCCTGGATATTACCCGTAGAGCAATATTTTTAATTACAATAATTTATGGCCACTATTAGCATGTTTCTATGTATTCCTATGAGCCTCCAAAAATCTAAAAAATATGCTTAATTTTCCGCTGTGCTCAAACATCCAGAAAACCAATTTGGCTAAATTTTAAAAAAAGCAAAATGTAGGAAAACGGCCAAAGCCTTTTTTAAATTTATAATGAAAAAAGTATTTAAATCGGTCTAGTTTTGGAAAAGGAATCGGGGGACTACGAAACGTTGATTTTGTGTGCTTTTAGTAGGTACTCTATCGCGCTTTGCGGTGGAGGCGTTCGGGACTGCGCGACAGCAATAGATTTTACAAAGATCCATTTTTTAATTCTCTCGACCGTAGTGTTTCCTCATATACTGACGTTACGAATATTTGCTACGAGGACCACAAGCGTTACGGAGAAAGCTGCTACGACATATCTGCTACTAATGACTACGACGCATATGCGTAGCTTAGCTACTAACATTTGAAAAATAACTTTGCTTCTTTTATTATAAATACCTAATTGCAAAACACTTTCAAAACACTTTTATCGACAAGGATAATTTTAAGGGTTATTCAAACTGAAAGGTAAACAACAAATACATAGTTCAAGAAACCTATAGGAAATAACTTTCGAACAAGTATTGTACTACATTTTTTCTTTTCCCTTTTTTATCTGAACATACAAAACGTCTCCTTTGGGACCTACTTACAAAAATAAAAGCGTGAATTGTGTTATTTCTTTTCTTGTTTCGTATTGGTTTTCTTAGACAATGTCGAAAGTAATTTTTATCGCGATGTATGCCATTCGTTCTCTCTCTTGGGCAATTGTATACTGCAGTACTGCACTTATTTCCCTGAGGCACTATCCTTCTTCTGGAGGCTAATAACGTTACGGAGCTAAGAAAGAGAAAACTCAGAGCTCAAACAATTAGAAAAACAACTTTAATTTTATTCGAATACGATTTTATTTTGTATTTAATTTTTAATTACAAATTTGGCAGACTACAGTCTGTCAAAATTGAATCGTTATGGTAACATCGCACGGGCGGAAACCTGTGCCCAGCAATGGGATCATCATCATCATCATCATCATCAGCCTATTGCAGTCCACTGCTGGACATAGGCCTCTCCAAATGCACTTAGGTCGATCCTCGGCTTTTTGCATGGGATACAAAATAAATAAATATAAATATGTTAAGACATGCCACACTGGGCCACACAGAGCCATCTAGTCCCAAACTAAGCAACTACTACGAAGCTCGTCGTATTGGCTATTAGACAACCGATAAACATACTTATATATTTTTCCCTTGTAAATACATACTTACGAGTATAATACATAGAAAACACCCAGACCAGTACAAACAGACATGTTCATGCACCCAAATATTTGTACTGTGCGGGGATCGAACCCGCAAACCATGGCTCAGAAGCAGCTTTTACTACCGCTGATCCAAATGGTCGTAGGTTCATTAGTTTAGGCGTGAAAGCGTAACAGACAGGCAGAAAGTGTTTCGTATTTATAATATTAGTAAAATGTTTTAATTAAAATTAATAATAAAAGAAACATGCTATCTGCGCAATTTCTACTTATGTATTATTATACATAATATATAATATATTATTGGAATGTTCCGTGCGCTAACAAATAAGATTGTACATCTTTTATAGACAACGTCACCTGTTGCAAGATCAGTGGCTTTACTAATTTTCGTTATTACAACATCTGAGGATGTTGGATAATTGAGATCAGGGGGCAAAAGAACCGCAAAGATAAAAATAGACAGTAAGTTCTCTCTTCAACAACTTTGTTGACGCATATATATACAACAGTGACGTATATGCACTTCCTACGTATTTGGAATGCGAGTTGATATTCTTTATTATAGTACCATGGATAAAATAGTACCTATAATTAGTTATATACAGTCTAGAAAAAACTGGCACTTCAAACATCCACAATTGAATTTAAGTAACTGCTGTTTTGTGTATTTAGTACCTACCTCTACCACCAACCTTACTTATAAAATAAAACTGAATTTTGCATTGTGTAAGGAATTATAAGGTCTACCCAAACGATTGTGTTTCTATTTTTTTAAATGTCTATCGACGCATTGTACATTAAGATCAGATTCTTTTATAAATTCCTATACTGCGAAACCACCCTCTCAATACCGCATTTCCAATTGTTACGGAATACAATCGAATTACTGACTCTTTCCCTTGTCATTTAGGGCTGCCAGGGGTACGTGGTAAAAAGATTAACATTACGATCACTTATTTTTAAACCGCCGGTTTTCATGGTATTTGTGTATTTGATTTGTGTTGATTTTGTTTTCCCAAGGAAGCATGATACTCGTATACGCAAAAAAATAACTTACTAAAAATTTATTTTAGATATGGTCAATAAAGAAAGAAAGAAAGAAAGAAAAATATTTTATTGGTACATATCATCACACAAGTTAAATAGGTACAAACAACATTCCTGCAATATGTAGTCAAAATGGTTTCCACTCAGCGGTAGTTCCCCGGCAAAAGTAGCCATGTTGCTGGTTTTCTGTGGAAAACATAGTGGTTGAGGAGCCACCGCCCCACGCAAACAGATATGTAAACATTTAAAACAAAAAAACAAAAATTTACAAATTTTCATGTAAATTATTTGTGAATGTGTGTGTGAGTGTGAGTGTGTGTGTGTGTGAGTGTGAGTGTGTGTGTGTGTGTGTGTGTTTATGTGTACCAGTTATGCATTTTAAAAGTTATAAATATTAGCGAGTTATAAGCGAAGTTATAATTATTAAACGGAAAGCGATTTGTAGGAAATCAAATATTTTATTAGTATACCTAGCTTCCGCATATGCAGTATTTTTCTCTAACCACCGCACTTATCAGGGGGTAACAGTTTCGTAAATAATCAAAAAAATCTGCTGCCCCTTATCTAATAGCTGTACTTCTACTTTACTTAAGTCTGTTCTTCCAACTTTATGGGTAACTGAATGGGTAGGATGGGTGTTTTATATGTGACAAATTCGATATTATGAGCTATAAAAGCAGTATTGAATCACGTTAAAAAATAATCAACTTACCAACGAAAACATACCAATTTTGAGTAAGACAAACGTAGCTGTGTAAGTTTTATTTTAACAATCCCCTAAATCTGTTTTGACAAATATAAATGGAACCAATTTTGAGCTTTATCTTGCTAAAAAGAAAAATATCAAAGTCGTTCAAAACAACTCTGCAAGTTATGCAAGATACATAAAAAATACGAATCGATAAGCCACCTGTACTTTTAAATCGATTTATTAAAAAAATGCAATATGACAGCCCTACGTCTTTCTTCCCCGTTCAGTCTTCATCTCAGTGATAATTCAATTCCATTATATTATCGGCGTTTTTTCGCCCTCGATTGATTTGGAGCGCTCCCACACTTGATGGAAGTGGCAGGTGGAGGCCCGTGTAATGGGGGGGCTGAATTGAGGAAAATATTTGTTGATTGGACGCATTGTTTGAAATAGCGTTTCGCTATTGTTTGGTGTAAAAGTTCGATGGACATATTTAATATGGTAGTAATGTCAAAATATACGATTGCGATGCGATTGCCATTCTATTGAGCCATTTGTAAATTAGCAGAATTGGGGCCCTGATGTGGCAGTGGGCTAGCAATATCTGTCTATGTCGATGCCGATGGCCTTTGGGCAAATGAAACGGAGCGTAGGACTTCGTTCATCTAGTTAGAGTAGCTGCTTACGAAATATTATGTAATAATGAAAGAAACGTATCTGATAAAATTAAATATGCAAATAATAAGTACTTTTTTGTTACATACGTACTTACATAATGAATACTTTATTACATAACCTATGTCAAAGACATAGTGACAAGTTTGTGTTTTTTGACACAAACAAATTTATTAAAAATAGTTTTATTTTGACAGGCGGCTCTGTACACCTGCCTCATAAAATAAAAAAACAAATTGCTACTTTGTTAGCATATAATATAAATATTAACTTTTTTGCTAAAAAAAGCAAAAATATATTTTATGAACATGTTAGTACTTGTACTAATTTAAATATTTTGCCATTGACGACCTCTGAGGCTTTAAACTAAGAGGAAAGACAAAAGCTAGGCCTGATAAGTATTTTAATATTGTTCATCAAAACATACAAGGCCTGGCCGGCAAAGAATTAGGTTTAGGATTATTTCTACAAGATTATAATGTTCATGTGATATGTCTTACAGAACATTGGTTTAAAAAACATCAACTAATATTAAACATTGAAAATTATAAAGTCGCTAGTTCGCTCATAAGGGAGTCTGCACCAAGAGGGGGGTCACTTATTCTTGTAAAAAATGAATTAAAATGTAAAAAACGCAAAGACATTGTGTCGCTCTCGGTTGAACGAACTATTGAACTAGCGTGTGCTGAGCTGGAACAATATATCATAATTAGCGTGTATAGCCCCCACAAAGCTAACTACCACGTTTTTGAATCTGTTATGGACGAGGCTCTGAAAAAGCTCTCAAAATCGAATAAGAAAGTAGTCGTATGTGGGGATTTCAACGTTAATATATTAGAAAAAACGCAGTCGTCCACCCGGTTTCTTAATCTCTTTAAGTCGTATAATCGAATTAATCTTTTTAATGAACCCACCAGAGTAACGCCCACATCAGCTACTTGCTTAGATAATATTTTTTGTGATGGTGGAGTGTTAAAAAAATCCATTTTAAATTGTCTTATTTCGGACCACAGTGGACAAGAAGCATCGTTCGAGCACCATTATGTCTCTAATAAAGTAGATTCTGTGTATAGGCAATTTACTATTAATAAAATAGAAAAATTTAAAGAAAAAATTAAAGAGGGTGTAAATTTGCTAAAGCATGATGATCAGAATGTTGATGAATTATATGAGAATCTTTTTGGTTTAGTTAAAAATGAATTTGATGAACATTTTAAACAGAAAAAAGTAAAAATAAATAAACAGAAGTGTAAGTTTAATGAATGGGCTACACCTGGTATTTATAAAAGCAGAAAAACATTATATGATTTATATAGTTTAAAGGCAGATTCTCAAAACCCTCATATTATAGAACATGTTAAAAAATACTCTAAGTTATTTAAATTAGTATGTGCAAAAGCGAAGTCAATCTATCTTTATAATTTAATTTCGGCTTCCAACAATAAGGCAAAAACTACTTGGAATATTATTAATAAAGAGACATGTAGAGTAAAACCAAATAATCCTACTTACTCTCTCAAGTTAGGGGATAAGCTAATAAACACAAACACAGAGGTTGCAAATACATTTGAGAATTTTTTTTCAAATATAGCACCCTCTACTACTAAAGGGCTTGCTTCTTCTGCTGATCTAGCTGAATCCCTTCTCAAGTCTGTTGTCGATGAGTGCAATTCTTTATTTAATTTTAGGCATATAAACCCTGACATAATTACAAAAACTTTTAGAGAATTCAATATGAAAAAAACGGAGGATCTTTGGGGAATTTCTGTCAGCATTATCAATACAATTATAAGTTCATTAGCCCCTCAACTCGCTATTATTTTTAACAAATGTATTGATGATAGACAGTTTCCAACTTTAATGAAGTTTAGCAAAATCATTCCTTTATTTAAGTCTGGCGAAAAATGTGACCCCTCCAATTTTCGACCTATATCTATCTTGCCAGTGCTAAGTAAAATCTTCGAGAAAATAATGTTTAATCAGCTTTTATCACACTTTAGTGTAAATAAATTATTAAATAGCAACCAATATGGTTTCAGAAAAGGTAGAAATACTACCGATGCTGGAGTCGCTCTTCTACAACATGTGTTTAATGCTTGGGAGAGAAAGCTAGATGCCATAGGTGTATTTTGTGACCTTTCAAAGGCTTTCGATTGTGTAGACCATGTAACATTACTAAAAAAACTTAATCATTATAGTGCATCGAATGATTCCTTGGATCTAATAAGTTCTTACCTTAAGGACAGAACACAAAAGGTTTGCATAAATGGAGCTGAGTCTTCAGGGTCTGCCCTTATTATGGGTGTCCCTCAGGGATCAGTATTAGGACCCCTGCTATTTTTAATTTATATAAATGACCTTCCGTGTTATTTACATAATCTTTGTGAGATGGTATTGTTTGCAGATGACACATCAATGATTTTTAAAACTAAGAGGGGCAAATGTTCATTTGATGATGTTAACAATACCCTCTCTAAATTATTACATTGGTTTACAACAAATAATCTTTTACTAAATGCAAATAAAACAAAATGTGTAAAATTTACCACGCCCAATGTAAGATTTGCTGCTACTCATATAATTGTTAAAGATGAACCACTAAACTCTGTAGATTTAACTACCTTTTTAGGTATAACTGTAGACTCTCATTTGCAATGGGGTGCTCATATTAGGGTGCTGTCTGGAAGACTTAGTTCTGCTGCTTATGCTGTGAGAAAGATAAGGCAATTGACTGATGTTGAAACGGCAAGATTAGTATACTTTAGCTACTTTCATAGCATAATGTCATACGGAATTCTGTTGTGGGGCTCAGCGGCAGATATTGAGTCAATTTTTATATTACAAAAACGTGCTGTACGGGCTATTTACGGCCTTCGACCCCGTGACTCGCTGAAAGAGCTCTTCAAAGAGATTAATATACTTACAGTGTCTTCTCAATACATTCTCGAGAATATTGTTTACGTTCGTAAGAACATACATTTATTTCTTAAGAAAAGTAACGTACACAATTTCAATACTAGAAATAAAGATAAACTTGCCGTTCCAGGCTTCAGACTGCGAAAAGTAGGAAAATCGTTTATGGGAAATTGTATCCGTATTTTCAACAAAGTACCAAAGGATATTGCTGAACTCCCTGTACATAAACTTAAATCGTATGTCAAAGTTATTTTAATGAAAAAGGGCTATTACACTGTTAATGATTATTTAAATGATAGAAATGTATGGCATTAAGTTGTCCCAGCTCGTACTTACTTAAACCTTGTAAAAATTACCTTACCTTGTAAAAATGTATTTAAAAAGAGGCTGACAATAGTGACCGAGTTTCTTGCGCTGCTTCTTCTCGGCACTAGCCCAGACTTGTCCCGAAGCAGTGGTAGGTTTAAATTGGGACGTGTAAAAGCGCCTCCTGGGGCCTATTTGCAGAAATAAAACTGATTTTAACTGATTTTAACTGATTTTACAATACGCCTATATTATTTTGTCATATATTTTGCGCGGTGTAGTGACGATACAATAATATAAGTTGTTTCATTTAAATAAAGATGGACATTAGTATTTAATTATTTATTTCAGATACGTGATAGTTAACTGATGGTATTAACTTAACTGTTGTAAACGCGAAAGTTTGAATGTATGAATGTTTGTTACTTTATCACGCAAAAACTTTAAACGGATGTTGATTTAAAGTTCCAGTAATGTAGCTTTAACGACATAATGACATACACTTTGTTGTAGTTTATCTTATAGTTCCCACTGGAACACATATGTCTCTCCAAATAGGATAACTTTGCTTTAATCCACACGCTTGTCAAGACGCTGCTATCCGTTTTCTTCTGGCGGTATTCCTTCAGCTGCCTTAAAAATACCCATAGAAAGAGAGGGGTGGTTCTTTACTCTTTTAGAATATCAATTTCCCAAAACCCCTTCATATTTTAACAGACAACAGCTGAGTTCGACAGAGTTAAATATTCCCAACTCAAAGGACGCTCTAAGTACAATCTAAGCGAATCGTCCCGAAAACTTGAAGTTTTGGAACTACCCCATCGGCTTTAAATAAGTAACGAACTAATAGCAGCTTACAGTTTTGAATGTTTAATAACCGTATCCATTAACTGTGAAATGGGTTGAATACAGAAGCATTGTCGCTTCTTCTTCTATATTTATGGAAACCAAAATACTGGTAGACTATACTGTTTTCTTTACTTATACTGCTAGACTCTCTCGACATCTCTGTAGGTTTTAATGCAATATTATAGTTGCGAAGAATATATCTGAATGTTACTAACTGTTACCCGTGACTTCGTTCGCCGATGAAATGTGGCCTATGATATACCCTGACATCTAAACTACCACTATGCAAAAAACCATATCGATCCTCTTTTAAAAGAAGTGAAAATGATTTTTTTTTAATTTGTTATGATTTAATGATATAAGAGTATCTCCCCATAATGTATGTACATTTTACCAATGTTTCATAAGGTTGGTGTTCATAATTAACGCGAACCGAATTAACAGCGGCCAAGAGTTTTAAATATTAAATGACTCGGTCCATTAGCAAGGAAAATAAGGCGTCGCATTCGAGTTCGGTTGAATTTTATTGATATTAAGAGGCTTTAAATGTTAATTAAATTAGTTTTGCAGAATAGAATTATGTTAACTTTCAATAGAATTTCCCGTTCCCGTTTGGCTTTTTTCTTAAAACAGGGATTAGTGAAGTTTACTTGTTTAGTAATATATGTCGTGAAAAGTTATATTGAGTATCTTTTGATTGTCTTGCTCTGTTAAATACTTGTGACATAAACAAACACGTCGAAGTTTTTATTATAGTACTCCCTTTCTTCTCCTAAAATTATTAGTCCGAAAATCATTGTCGATAGCATGTTTACTACAAAATTCAATAAGTCATAATGTTCAAAAAGACGAGATTTTGTTTTTTATTATTAATTATTTTTGTTAATAAAACAATTTTGTTATAATATTGAGTACTATAATATTTAAATCTCCATTTTGTTTTAATATCGAGTAATATTTCAATCTCCTAATCTCAAATGATGATCTCAAGTCGTATGTCCTTAGTACGATGGTGAGCAAAAGCTATCAGCGTCGCGTGTGACCGCCGGAGATCCGCAGCACCGGAGACCGCCGTGACAGAAGCCATATTTTGTTGCATCATTACTATTTTTGTGTAAATTTGAAATAAGGACTTATAATTTTTATTGAAAACGGTTTTAAGTCTTATAGATTTTATTGATTACAATATTTACGATAAACAAATTTAAGGCATAGTTACTGCATTTAGGGACCTCAATTTTATCGAATATGATATTATCTAACATTACATTTTGTATTTTATCAAATACGGCAAATGATTATATAAAAGCTCGAAGTTCATTATATTCCGTTATGCGCGATTATTTACTACCCTCATAGAAGTTGATATAATTAGTGGAATTTGCGGAATTTCGGTTATTCTCGAACGGCTTTAAGGCGAACTATGCCGAAAATCGCGCAAGGGACCGGCCGAGGCCCAAGATATTGTACTGGCTAGGATAACCATCCAGTCAGGTTTCGCTAGGATAAAGGAGATATGTTTCTACAGAAGCGGAGTTTAGCGAAGTGGAGAAGTTACTGACAGTTAACTAACCAGAGACAGTGTTCACATGTAAAAAATATGTGCAATTTATTTGCATTGCATTTTTCCCAGGTTAGCATTAGACTTTCATTTTTTTTCTGTACACTACGAGTATATCAACCACACGGTTCTCTCCAATTCAAGGTCCAATGGGAAAATTTTACCATAATCGTTACGTTTTTCGTATAACTTGGTACTCGCAGTTTTCCCAACGGTGGAGAAAAGACTCTGCTGTCTGTTTTCGTTTGGAAGTACTTAAGTTGCCTCTTATGTCACCCACTGGTCGAGAAAGGTTTGTTAGTTTGGTTAAAATACTGCTGTTTTATTAGTGTTATATACAATTAGCTTTAATATATTACTAGGTAAGTATTAATTTTCGTGTTATGAAAATAAGTTAAAATATGTTTTTCTGTTTATCCAAATATTTATTAAGAATTGGTTACCTTAAACTTCATTCTACTTATTAGTTAAAGCATAACTCGGAAAATTGTACGAACGCTTGCACTTAGTTTGTTTTAATAAAAAATAACGGAGTTATGCGCGCAATTGGAGCCAGCTCGATTTCATTATTAAATGCTTTTTAATTATTTTAATGCTAAAGGTTCTTTGAATGATATTTTAATTTAAAAGAGAATAAAGTTGTTTTCTCTTAGTAACAATAGGTACATTGATAAAACATTGCTGGGCTTAAAAAGCTATTGAAAATAATATCTGACTTTATTTGTATTAACAGAAAAGCATTTTTCCAGATAATAGAAAAACCTATTTGAGCTACTCGGAAAAAATACCTACTTTATTTTTAATTTACCTTTCACATGGTTTTCCAAAAAGTACTTAACTGAATATAAATGATAAACAACGACTGAACTGGTTTCATCAGTAGGGTTTGTTATTTGGTCTTTGTTTTTTTTTCTTAAAATTTTATAGGATTTTTCATTGATCATGTCATTAATATGCAAGAAATTAGAGTACCAAAGCTAATTTGTAGAAAAAAATAACCAAAATTTTTTAATAACGGTGTACGTTTGACAGAAAGCGTACATCAGCAAATACTACTTCTTTAAAAAATAATATATTCATTAAATGCCCTTGCCCACATTATAATTGTATTTAGTTTTAGTCAAAGGATTTTTACTAATTTTAATGTGAGCAATAAAGTGTTATCTTATCTTATCTTAAATGCGAACCTCCTCTATAGCATCAGATCATAACCATAAAATGCATGTAAACAAAAAACGAAAAAAAAATACTAACTCCTAATTGTATAAATTTAAAAAGATGTCGTATTTAAAAGACTGACAAGTTGTTTATACTAACTTGGTTAAAACGTCAGTACAACCATAAGTTCAGCCGAGAAATAAATTCAACATTTACAAAGCTAAGACCATCGTTAAATAAAAAGTTGGTAACTGTCCGCAAACTGCGGATAAATCTCTGTTTACTACGAGTTAACTTGGCCTTATCTAACTGTCAACAGTTTAATTGGGTGACGTTGCCGCCGGTTTTAAAGTAGCCAAGTTGAATTGTGCAAGCATCGCAATAGCATTATGCAATAATTGACTGTAAAAAATGTCTGACTCTGTTGAATACATACAATTGTTGGGTGCGCTGGTTTTCGAAAACTCTTATGATTCGGAAATATATAACAAGATCTTACAGATTGACATAATATAGTAATCAGTGCATATCATAAAAATTTAAAGCAAATAATACTATCAGTCAATCCGTTTCGGAGAATTTGGATAGCAAACACTGTTACACGAAATTTTAGTATTTACACTAGTTATTCGCCCGCGGTTCTGACTAACTCGACGGTAACTATTATACGTAATATCGCACGAGCGGAAACCTGTGCCTAGATTAACTCGTAAATAACCTGTGTGTGTGATACAAAATAGTTTCTGTCCTTTCTCAAGGTGAAATCTTTCTTTGTACCAAATTGCATCAAAATCAAATTATTTGTTTAAGGGTAAAAGCGTATGAGAGAGACAGACAGACATTGCTTCTTTCGCATTTACATACTTACCTATTTCTAAGGTTATAAAAGTTACGCTGAATGTTCTTCGAATCTGATTATTATTTTTGAACATACGTCGTGATATAAAATAGAAGTGTATCTATGATCTTGAAGTATAACTATGTTGTCATAAATAAATTCGAAATTTTCGTAACCTAAAAATCGAGAAGCAAGAAACCATTTTCTCAATATTAACTTCGTTAGCAAATTGATGTCTGAATTGTGTTAAAACTGGAAGCAATTTGTCGAGCTTTATTATAGCGGCTTTGAGGATTTCCTTAATATTTTACAACTTTTCAACTACAGAATCATATTACAAAAAGTTATGTAACGATTATCAATGGCGCCCTAAAATTGGATTGGTAATATAAAAAGAAACTTTTTAGGCCTAACTCAAACAAATCATTTGCTCACTTGCATAAATTTTTTCGGGCTATGTTATATTTAGGTCAAATAATTTCAATTGTATCATGGTAACAGTATGACCTATGACTGGCCATCGAAATATTACTTTAGAGTTCAATAAATCAATCAAGGCACTGGCCACGTAACCCGCAAAATAGAAAAGCAATGTTTTCTCCGTGGCCGTAGTGCGACCGGACGGGTTGCGTGTTTACTAAGTCTCATGTGAGTTGAACGTTCCCTTAGTTTGAAAAACCAATTAAGTAATCAATCCAGTATGTACTGCTCTTTCAAAGCTGTTTACAAACTGGAACATAAATAAATAAGTAATTAAAAAAAGAGAACTGAGAATTCCATTACCATCATCGCCAGCCTATTTCTGTCCACTGCTGTTCACAGACCTCTTAATAGAGATTTTTGCCTTAATCGCCACTCTTGGCAAGCTGGTTTTGCGATTGAATGGCAAAGAGACAATGGTGCTGTCTGCCCTCTTTTGCAGTACACCATTAAGTCGCCTTTACAAAACCCCATTTATGTTTGAAAAACTCAAACTGATATAACAAAATGAAGGTAAACAATCATTAAAACCAAGTTTTAGTCAGGTAAATAAAATTGTCGGTAATCATTTGTATGATATGAACAAATTAAAAACTTTATCATACTTTACGTCAGTAACTTATCTGGGTGAAAACTTTAAATTCGCTGTGCACTTTGTAATATTAACTGCAAAAACGCCGCCGTCCGGTCACGGCCGAACTTTGATCGATAGCCGGGATTATGATCGAGTTCCCCCGGTCTTAAGTAATTGACCGGGTCCATTAGTACGTCAGGTCCCGGTACAGCTGGGCAGGGCTTTGTTGGATCACTGTCGGCTTCCAGTGATTTATAAAGGAATTACCTCTGGTTATTTTATATTGATTGTAGTGTGGCAATAAAACGATTTGCTTCCGATGTTATTAAGGTAGGATATAGATGGTAAACTTGCAGTTTGTTGGTTTCGTAGGGTTCCGTAAAAAAAGGGTAAAAACGGGATTCCATTACTAAGACTCCACTGTCCGTCCATCTGTCTGTGTGTCTGTAACCAAGATGTATTTCTTGAACCGTGATAGCTAGACAGTTGACGTTTTCACAGATGATAGTTTTCTGTAGTTACCAAATAATTACCAAATATACGTTTTATCATTAAGTCTCATTATATATTTTAACAGACTTCAAAAAATAAATAGATTCTCAATTGGACTGTTTTTTTTTTAAAGTTCTTAAGTCACAGCATCCGTACATAACAACCTTGGATATTCTTAAGCTACACCATAATAAATCCTAGAAGTACCTATGTTTTTTTTAACGGTATTTCTTAACCCTTTAACGCACATCTCAACTATCGCATATTTTGCAACGAATCGTACTTAGGAAATGTTCATAGGGTTTAACTTCGAAACCAAATTGTATTTCATTTCGACCGTCAAGTGTTTGTCCAGTTAACAGGCCACTTTGTATAGGACGTCCTATAAAGGGTTAATGCTCATCGTCATATTTTATGTAAGACGTCATACTTTAGCGAGTTATTGTAATTTAATGAGACCCTTAACTTGTTTTCTAGTTTCTAAAACCCTTTCCATAACTTACTCGCGAGTAACTGACGGGTTAATCGCATCGTACCGCATCGCGTTCGCAAGTCATCGCGCGAACCTACGACTCACTGTACGAGCGTAGAGGCTCTACGCTCGTAGTTCAGCCAGTTATTCACTTATGGGCTCTATTATGGTGATCTATTTATGTGAAGCTTAAGTAAACTTTTACATTACTAATTTATTCAGCAGGTTTTTTATGTATTAGCGAAAAGATACCTTAATTGCGCGCTCTAAAATGACAATAATCTTTTTAAGGAATTTATTTATAGAAGTTATTATCTTTTCTTAATGAAATAAGAATTTTAGCACGTTATATTATAGCTTACTATATCAATGAGTAAAAGTCTTGCGACTGTAATTTCAAAGTGGATGCTAATATTTTTTTAAATTCAATTCTTTGAATAAAAATTATTCAACTGTGGTGGACAGATGGCTAACATTTTAGTAAAAATTCAATTTACATGCATATGCCACTCTTAATGTTCTTATTGGTGAACAATGCCTATTTTTGGGTTGCTGTCATAATACAAATCGATTTTTCATATCAACTGCTGAAATGGCCATATGTCGCTTAACGACTTTAAATTTGTGACCCAGCCCGAATAATATTTAGATACTGTTTTCTTGAGTTTACGCGAACACTATACATTGAAATGAAAGATATGTTTACGGATTTAGTACGCGTTTATTTATGATTTAACCCGACGCGACGTTTCGAACCCTTTACAGCGTTCGTGGTCACGGGTACCACCGTGTACGCTTGTAAATAACTGTTCTTCTTAGCAGAAATTGTATCATTTTAAAAACATTTTTCAATAGAATCAATCCGATATTTCTCTATCTTATATGGATATTAAAATAAATCAAAAAGAACGTTCAGAAGTTTGTTCGCATCGAATACGAGGCACGTATGTGATCGATGTGCGTTACGACCTCAGGCGGACGATATGCCCTGACACGGAATCCGTAAAGAGATGAGATAAGCTGGATTATTGATGGATTGTAATAATTTTAGATTCTTGGAATTTTAGATTAAGATTTTTATACTGTGTGTCGTATGGTGCCTTCACTTCTTATGGGTCTAGTGGTGCGATTAAAAGAGTGCTGCCAAAAGAAGACAGACAGCAGTGTTTTTTTCGACGACCATTTGGATCAGCGGTAGTAAACACTGCTTCTGAGCCATGGGTCGCGGGATTGATCCCCGCACAGTACAAATATTTGTGTGCACGAACATGTCTGTTTGTACTGGTCTGGGTGTTTTCTATGTATTATAAGTATTTATTTACAAAAAAAAAAGTATATAAGTAAGTTTATCGGTTGTCTAGTACCCCATACGACAGGGTACTTAATAGTAGCTTAATTTGGGACTAGATTGCTCTGTGTGGCCCAGTGTGGCATGTCTGAAATATTTATTTATTTTATTTATTTATTATTATTCTTCACCATATTGGCTAGTCTGCGATCTCCAACCCGCTTCCCAAGTTAGCGATTATGACGAAATCCTTCGTTTGGAAAAGCTCCAGCAGTGAGTGAAATTGGTGATGGTGATGAACAGTTTGATTAGCATCCCTCCTCATATTTATATAGGTGTACTAATGAAAAAATGAGATCAAAATGTTCCCTTCACGATTCTTGTCTTGTTTTGATTTGATTTTGATTTTGATTCGAAAGTCTTTGACCAGTGTGTGTTGCCAGTAATAACATATGGGAGTGAGACGTGGTCGTTTACTATGGGTCTCATAAGAAGGCTCAAGGTCAACCAGCGAGCAATGGAGAGAGCGATGCTTGGTATTTCCCTAGTCGATTGAATCAGAAATGATGAGATCCGCAGAAGAACTAAAACAACCGACATCGCTCGAAGGATTGCATCGTTGAAGTGGCAGTGGGCGGGACACATAGCGTGAAGAACCGATGGCCGTTGGGGCGGAAAGGTTCTCGAATGGCGACCGCGTACCGGAATACGTTCCGTGGGCAGGCCCCCTACAAGGTGGACCGACGATCTGGTCAAGGTCGCGGGAAGCCGCTAGATGCGGACAGCACAGGACCGATCGTTGTGGAGAGGGGGAGGCCTATGTCCGGCAGTGGGCGTCGCTCGGCTGATATGATAATGACAGACAACGGCAGGTCAACCTACCTGAAAAGTTAGAGGTCATTGAATTGATTATCAACTTTAACAACGACAAACAAGACCCGAAAAACTAGCAACATGCGAATACCAAACACAATGTTTCTTCTTCCGGTCACAGAAGAAGAAGTCAAAAAACAAATCATGAGTTTGAACAATACAAACTCAGAAGGTTTTGATGGTATTTGTACAAAAATAATTAAAATATGTAGTGATGAACTAGTGCATGTATTGACATATTTGATCAACTTGTCATTCTCGTCTGGTATTTTCCCAGACGTACTAAAACAATCGGTTGTCAAACCATTACATAAGAAAGGGAAAAAGTGTGACATTACCAATTATCGTCCAATTACACTTATACCTATTTTATCAAAGGTACTAGAGAAATGCATGTACTTAAGAATACATAATTATTGCATTAAACATAACCTAATTAATAAGGACCAATTCGGCTTCCAAAAGGAAAAGTCAACAACCCTAGCAATATTTACTCTAGTACAAACAGTAATGACTAAATTAAATGAGGGTTATCTGACCACAGGACTGTTTTTCGACTTGTCCACTGCATTCGATTTGGTAGACCACGACCTCTTGTTAAAAAAACTTGAACTAATGGGAATAAGAGGGCCAACATTACAATGGCTATCATCATACCTGACAAAACGATGTCAGCGCGTCACTGTCAGTAAAATTATAAATGGTGAACTAACACAATGCACATCGGCCCTCAAACATAACGCGTGCGGTATCCCTCAGGGAAGCGTGCTAGGTCCACTTATGTTCATTTTATATATAAACGACATAACAAAGGTGACAAATCACAAAAGTATCTTGTTCGCAGACGACATATCAATAATTGTGACATCAGAAAAAAATAAATACAATGCTATACTGAACCATGAAATTGACGTAAATAATACAATTGACAATATTATTAAATGGCTAAATGAAAACCATCTAAAATTAAATTTAAATAAATCGAATTTCATTCAATTCAATAAATCTAAACATGATAAATACAATTTTAAACTAAATATAGAAAAGATTAAAGAAATCACCCATATCAAATTTTTAGGTGTTGTGAT
This sequence comes from Anania crocealis, assembly GCA_949315895.1. Taxonomy (NCBI): domain Eukaryota; kingdom Metazoa; phylum Arthropoda; class Insecta; order Lepidoptera; family Crambidae; genus Anania; species Anania crocealis. The sequence continues at coordinate 11,309,950 of OX438856.1, forward strand.
AGACCAGGACCTAAACTGGAAATCGCACGTTGAAGCCTTAAGCAAACGTATCAACAGCTTTGTTTATGCTCTCTATAAAGTTAGGAACGTAACTAACTTGCAAACAGCGGTTACCACTTATCACGCATATGTAGCCTCTATTCTACGTTATGGGGTGATAATATGGGGTAATAGTACTGAAAGACAACGAGCATTTATAGCACAAAAAAAGTGTATTAGAGCTATATGCGGGCTTCCTACGGCGAGTCATGTAGAGCATGTTTTTGGAGCCTGGGCTTACTACCTTTGCCAGCACTCTACATATTTGAAATCAGTTGTTTTGTTAAGCGGCATGGTGAGTTGTTTCAGAAAGCCAGAGATGTAAATGCTAGACTTAAACGAAACCCAAATAAACTTGTATTTAGTGTCATTCCAAGATCCACTAAATTCAGAAAAAGTGTTTTAGCAATGTGCGTTAAAATATATAATAAGATCCCAAATGAAATAAAAAATCTTAACTTTAACCTTTTTAAATCAAAGCTCTATAAATGGCTAATTGAACGGAAAGTGTACGACGTTAATGAATTTATTGACACTAGAATTTAATGGCTTCTTATTGATCGTATTGTTTGACTTGACTTATTGATTTTATGACTGTGTGAATTTGTTAATTTTTCTTACTGCTATGAATGGTATAATTTAATTTAATTGTGTATAACTATTTTTATTTTTTTTTACAAATTATGAATTTGCATGCTTATACAGGCAAAACATGTGCACTTATGTTTGTTTATCACCTTGTATACCATGTTTTTTGCAAATAAAGAATATTTATTTATTATTTATTTATTAATTCCAACACGTAGAGACAAAGTTCAATTGAGAAAATTTGACGTTTTGGTAGGTTGACGTTATGTTGTCTGTACAATAAACAAAATATAGGAAGCCTCTGAAGAATACTCCAGAATGATTTTTTATTTTGTTCATTCCTTTATTTTTAGGTTATATCTGTTTATTATATTTAAAAATTATTTTAGATAACTTCGATATATTAATGATGATATATAATCCGAGAAAAGATTCTGAACGATATTGAAAAGTGCGAAGTCCGGTATGATATTGAAAACACTAAAGCAGCAAATATAAAATTTAGTTCGAACCGTATTCCACGACGCAGGATCTATGTAGGATATATTAACTATTGTGACTGCAGTGGATAAATAAATATATATATATTCATATTCATATTCATTTATTCACTACATAATATAGTATATTCTCACACATACATATATTTTATGTTACCTTGATATATTTATAAAGTTTTTTTAACAATAACATAAAATCATAATTCACAGCATAAGAATATGGTCTTAAATTGTATTAGACAATAGACACCATGACTGATTAATCTGTACTAACATCCTAATTATCAATCCAGAACTCTCCACTCTTGGACACAGCCTTTCCCAAAATACGGATTGTGATAAATACGAGGTATTTGATGCGAGGCAGACTGAGAGACGATTGCGGCTTAGCAAATGGTAAAAACCTGCCATAGGAAAACGTAGAAATACTTCTTGAAGTAGGCAAACACATGCAGCTGATAGAAAAGAATCAGAAGAGAGAAGATGCTAGTGTCCATCTTCTGCTGGCAGTACTCCTTCGCCGCTTCTTAAGACACCGATAGGACGAAACCACACGAGTCACGACACTATCTGTACCACAGAATATGAAAAATCTATACTGTAGGTATCCTACTAATATTATAAATGCGAAGCTTGTGAAGATATTTGAATGGATTTCACACAAAACCTCTTGAACGGATTAAAATGAAACATTCCAGTGTAGTATAGTAGATACAATTAATCGACAAACTCCGTGTAGTTTCTGTGGAAACACGGCACAACAATTGTATTTTATATGAAGTCACGTGACATACAGTACGCTGCCCATTGTTTACTCAATTGTATTTAAGCACTTTTTGTTTCTTTTAGAACCCATTTCTGAATTCCATGCGGACGAAGTAGCGGACTAAAGCCATAAATAAATACAATTGGAAACACTTGAAATTGTATTGTCTAACAATAAAATTAATACTCAATAATATTTTAGTTTCGATTATAAACATTGTCACTCATAGTTCGCTGTAAATTAAAATTGTTTAAATATTTTCATAATCCACCCCAATTTTCCTAGTAACAAAAAACAAAAAAAAATATCCTTTTTTTCTTACCTGGCTGCAAAAAGGTAGGTTATTCATAACATAAAAAGGACAGAAACTTTACTCTCAGACGCTCACAATAGCCCTCTACAGACATCACACGTGAGACGCCTACTAATTGCCTAATTGGGTAACAACATACCCAGAATACAGGGTGGCAATGAATACTGACAGTCGTTGCCGACTGTGGATGGATATAAGGGAAGAATAGTAATAGTGTTGATTGGGTAAAAATACTGTCACACAATTTTATGATTTAGTAAAGCTAAGTCATGCCTAGCCAATAATATTTGTATGTGAACCACAAAGTTTAAATAATTAGACTGAAAGTAGATAGATATATGCGTAAGTTAGGTTAGATGAGTCAATGACAGGTACGTAAAAAATCGAAACCAATTAAAAAAGAGCAATAGTTAACACATTTATATATACTGAGGAGATAAGAAGTAAAAAAAAATAATTTTTTTAATTGATTGTCTTCTTTGACACATTTAAAAAAAGCGACACCCCTTCCCTTCCTGTGAGTGTCGTAAGAGGCGACTAAAGGAGTACTTCAATGAGAAGACAGGGAGCAGCGTATTTTATATACCATTGCACATTGGTCAAAATGCGATCGCCAACCCACCTGTCACGTGTGGTGTGGTAAATCCTCCTTCCCGAGAGGCCTGTGTCCATCAGTGGACTAAGTACTATAGGCTATTGATGGTATTATTGATGAGTTTAGGTATGAATCTTGTAACAATTCTACAGTTAGTAACTTAACCATGAACCAGTTGAAAACGGTTGGGAAATCAAAATTTCCCTACCGTTTTCAACTGCAATAAAAAAATCACTTTAGATAGCTACATAGAATGTAGCTGCCGTTGTCTCACCCTGTATACTAGATATAATTACAGGCCCTTAGGGTCGGCAGACCGCAGCCTCCGACCCGCAAACTGACTCGGGTCGCGTTGCTTTATAGCGTGTACAATGAAAACGATTACACAAACTTTACTGGCCATTGGTTTTAAGTACTTCCTTGGAAAAAAATCAGGCATTCATTTAACATTCTGTTTACTACACCCACTTATATTATTAATCCATAAGTTTGTTAGGATTTATGGATGTTTGCAACTCTGCACCCAAAAACTACATAATATATTTTGCTGATGCCTTCCAGTAAAGCTTAGAATAGCATAAAGGTTATAATTTACTATTTTGTATGCAGTTATTTGACACGGATAATAGAGCGCGCTATAATATTTAGTATAATAATATATTCAGTTTACTTTTTCAACGACATTTTATATTGGTATGGTAAAGCGCCGCGCCAGGCATGCGAGAAGATACGGGTTCGAGTCCCGCCTAAAGCATAATTTTTTAAGTTTAAATACTGATATTATATTTGTTTCTCTCTGAACCCAATTTCGAATTCTACTACGTATATAATGTTGCAAGTAAAATCGGTTTCTTTACTTAGCAAAAGAATTCTCTATTCAAAATGTATTTTTGAAATTTAACGTAAAATTTTTGGTAGATATTTTTGGGTGTTTCCATTAAAAGCTTCGTCCCTAACGGATAAAAAATATAGTTTGGTGCCTTCCATAAAAGTCAAAGCTATTTGTGCGTACGTATAAAGTTTACACTTGATCTTGTGCTAATTTGAAAAGCCATGAATTCAAGAAAACCAAACCTGAAATCGATTCAAAGGCCCTATTACGCAAGAGCGATGTTCCTGTCTATCAGTCAACTCTATTATCCTACCTATTTCTAGTTATTTTTATTGAACAAAAAAATTATATATTGGTCTAGGTACACCTGGTAAAAAGTGAAACTTAAAATATTTTCATACAAATCGGAATCTCAAAAATTTAATTTGTTTGAAAATAAAAGTTTTTGAAATGATGATATCTAGTTTCTGTCTTTACCATAGTATTTATATGCATATATAAACATAGTCTGGTTTCGGCTTGTTATACCATTTACCTAACACTCCGTATATACGCTTCGAATTGAAAACTCCTTTTTTTTGTCGTCCGTCATAAACGTGTACTAACAAACAAGTTTGTCTCACGCAGAATTTAAATCTCTAGTTACCTTATAAACGTACTATCTATAAATTAATCGGGTTCGATGTTCTGAATATCTACTTCAGCTATTTCCCGGAAGGCTTTGTAATCCTAATCTCATTGCGAGAGACATTGTAATAAGTTAATATAATTGGCAGGCAAAGCTGTTTGAAATCCCTTTGTCAAAGATGTGTCAGGGTACCAAAACGACTTAGGTATTTTAATAATGAATGATCGACAAAGAAGCTTGAAGCACAAAACATATAGATACAAAATTCAATCCACATATAAAGTACGCTCTAGTTACGCACACATAGAAACAATTAAAACCATAAAGGTACTTAGGTCTACGTCACTTAAAGCTGTAATTATCAAATCCCTGCGTTAACGTAAAAAAAAATGCGGCGCAAAATAGATGACGCAAAAAACGTATAGGTATTTCACACTCTCAAATGAATCAAATATGGTATTTTCTATTGACCTAGAACTATGTGATTCGGCAATTAATACTGTCTTTTACTACAAATAAAAATAAAAAACATTTTTTATACATTTATAATCATAAAAAAATCCGGAATAAGTCGGTAAAAACTGCGTCGCTATATTCATGAACTAATTATAGGTTTACGAATTTGTACAAAACTTTAGTAGGCAATCCGATTTGCACACGTCCTGTTTACATATTCCTTGATTCTAAAGTTCAACAACCTGTAAATTCTCTCGCTGAATCTTGCAACGATCTTACTTTTGCAATTAGAATTAGCGAGCCGCGTTAATTTTACGACACGCCCAAGCCCGGCTCTGGAGACCTCAATAAAACAGGGCCGTATTTATCGGTTGAGTCGACGGAAAAATTTGATCGCTCGACGAGAATTACTTTCATAATTTCCGAACAGGTGCCATAGAATTTGTTAACTCCATTGTTGGCTGGAATGAGCAATTTCGGCTTCTAATAGAGATTAGCACGGGTCCGCTCTGTATTCCGAATATTGGACCCTGGGTGAGATAAAAAAAAACAGACAACACATTTTCATAATAATTATTACCAAAAAATCCAACTGCAAAATGTTAACGTACAAAAATTTCTTTTTGTGATATCCTTTTAATTTTCTTTATTTACCCCTCTTTACATGTTAAAAAATAATAACCAACCACGTTATATTTTGATGCAAAAATCCCCTATTTTGTATTTTTTTTCGATTAACTTATATAAGAAAATCTAAATATGAATACGAATACGAAATACCAAAACAAAAATAGATCATTAATAGTAATTCATGCAATTAGTACCTACCTATCTTATCTGTGATACATGCCGAGTTCGATAAATTAAATCTTTTTTTATGGTTATTCTTGTTGATTAGCGAAAAATAAATTATTCATATAGTTTGACCTATTTTTTAACTAAAATTTACTCACTCCAATAAAATGCTCTAGATGTCTCGGCTCTTTTATCTTGACCATGCATTAGATCGCCCCCTCCATATTTCATAATGCGCTCCCTCGAAACCCCACTGTCTTTACCGATAATGCCAGGCGGTGAGGGGACTCCCCAGATCTCATATGGCCAATTCTTGATATGTATATTAAGGCCCGGTCTGATTATGTTTATGGCACGTCGTGTTTGGCGATCTGCATAGTTTCAGATTTGTGTTCAGAGTTGTAGGACCGAAATTTCCATATCACTTTGATAGTATTTAAGAAGTACAACTTTTAAATAGGTTTGATAGTGTACGAAGTCGCTGACAGATTTTAACAAACAAATATTCAAACATTTTTTCACGTTTATTCAATTTTTATCAATGTTGTGTGGTTTTTGAATAGATCGAACAATATAGTCAATATCCCAAAATGTCTGTAACATGTTGTATGTATCAGATTTCCGAAATATCCATATCGAAAATTGTCGTTGTCGATAACAAAGATTTCCACAAAAAAGTGATTTGATGAGTTAAAACAAATGCTGTAATATCCTACTTTCGGACCTTAGGAGATTAAAAATTAAACTGTTAAACCTAGCAAGTGCAAATGGTACTAGGGTAGTTAGGGTTCCGTACCATTAATACTGAAAGATTAACACTGATGGGCCAAAAAATTTATGAAGGTATTACGTATTTTTTCAATTGTGCTAAAACATATTGCATAATGCCAATTTTATTATTCTATGACAACGGGGAGTACTATATTTGTTTGATACCTTTATAAATGTAAGGGAAATGAGATATAAACCCTCATCTTTTAATTGCGCAAACAAAGTTTTGATTTTTTATAAGTCCAAAAGACCTCAGTATTTGGTGCTAACTTCAAATTTGTACCTCTACATGTTTCTAAGATTAGGGGTCTTGATGCTCGGATAGACAGACAGACACATAACCACGAGATCCTCTTTCCTTTAGGTGTGATGGAACCCTAAAAACTACCCGAGAAAACTAAGTAATTGAACTAGCCGAAAGATTGTCACCCGGTATCCTAACTGTTTCTGCTAGAACGCCCCCGCGGTCCGAAACGGTCGATTTAATAAAACAACCGCATAGAACCTCTGGAAAAAGTTAGGGGCATCGGTTATCGGCCCATCGAACCGGCGACCGGTCGAAATGACGCACGGCCGGATAAGACAATGTAGCGGAAAGGTACCACCCGGGTCAACTCGGATCTTTCAATTTTCCTGATTGCGCGGGACGACGGGTTTTTATATCTTCATCCAACACGCTTGTTTGGTCAGACGGGTATCAATTTTAGATTGTGTTATCACTGATTTCGGAAATATCGCTTTGACGGTAGGACTGTAATAAACAAAATACAAGGCCTTTAACAGACAATAAGGTGGAAATCCACTACAAGCTAGGTTAAGGCGTGCGTTTTATTTTAACGTAAACTGCTGCTGAAAAACTGCCAGTGATGAAAAATCGTAGGTTTAAGAGGAAACACTACGGGCGAGAGAATTGAAAAATAGGTATTTATAAAATCTATTGCTGTTGCGCAGTGCCAAACGCATTCCCCGCTCAGTGTGATAGAGACAACTGCTTCTTGGACCGAAAATACCTACTAAAAACACACCAAATCAACGTTTCGTAGTCCCCGATTACTTTTCCAGAACTAGACCGATTTAAATACTTTTTTCATTTAAAATTAACGAAAGGCTTTGGCCGTGTTCGTATGTTTTCCTTTTTTTTCTAAAATTTAGCCAAATTGGTTTTCTGGATGTTTGAACACAGCGGAAAATCTGGCGAATTTTTTCGATTTTTGAGGTCTCATATCTTTTTTATTTCTTAATTTATGAAAAAACAGAAAACATAGAAACATGCCAATAGTGGCCATAAATTTTTATAATAAAAATTATTCCTCTACTGGCATTATCCAGGGAGGAAACAGGGGACTACGTTTGTATGGAAAAAAGGCCGTGGTGTTTCCTCTTAATTGTTCACCCGGCAAAACATTTTACCACCAACCAAACGTCAAAACCAGTACATCGATATCATGATAAGTTTGGTGTTTATCGTTATGTAAGATAATTAAAAAAAAACAGATGTAAAGCAAACTTCGAACTTAAAAGATTACTAGTTAGCTGCTGCCCGTCACTTCGAACGCATGTTAAAATCAGTTAAAATCAGAATGTAGATGTTAAAATCAGTTAGAATCATAAAATCTAATATATTGTACGAGAACCATATTTTTATCGGAATTAAAAATAGTTTTCGACCTATTTTCTTACCTACTGGATAAACTTTAAAAAGGTTTATTTCCTTTGATGCGATCACTTCATTAGCTTTTTTTTAAAGATTATTTAATTTATTAATTTAAAAATTGCATACATAACTACACAAAAAATTGTCGAAACGAATACTTTTATAAATGTTAAAATGGAAATTCAATTGAACGTATTCATTTAGATTTATGGTACCTACATACAATCAATTAATTTTCCAACTAAAGCTAATACCGCTTTAAATATAATTCGAAAGGCTTTTTTTATTGTGAATCGTGAAAATCAAACAAAGCGACTGTTTTTTTATTATTGATACGAGTATCCGTAACTCGAATGCCATGAATTTAAAATTTTTACGATATCTCGCACTTTACTTTGATCCTGGAACAACTATTCCAGGATCAAAGTAAAAAGTATGAGATTTCAAGCACTAATTTTGTGGGTTTATGAACAACGAAATTATGTAAATCACTCTGAGCAAGTATATAAAGTATTTCACTACATTAACTCGCCGAAGGTCGAATCCGAGATCGTCTTGACTGTGTTGAAACTTTCAAAACTGGTCATGTCTCTCGTCCACTGAGATTGTTTAGTTGAACGTACAATATTGTAGTGGCGATTACTGCGAAACCCTCTTTATGGAGTGGCCCGTATCCATGAGTGGAATAACATAGACATAAAGAAGAATTATGCGTTATTTATTCTTGCGATTTATTTTGTGAATCAGAACTCGATTGCTGCAATTCGTTTCCAGTTTTACCCTTTTGGTATCACATTCATCGTATAATTAGACTACATCAATCAAATCAAACAGCTTAATATAGTGATGGTCAGCTTAAGAGAGGGTTTCTGTAAGAATACCAAAGAACACGCATTCTATATTCTCAAACCTCTGAAGCCCTCGTCTACGGGTAACGTCCTAAAAACTCGCGTGCTCATCAAACGCTGTGGTACGTTTACAAAGACTAGAATCGACAAAAAAGTCGAATGTTGCATGATTGATGGCGATCTAATACGATGATAAGGGGAATGGAGTGGACAAAAAAACATGTGGCGATTGTATGGCCACGTAGAGCCGCGCCTTCGATATCGATTTTACAATCGTGCACCACTTTTGGCATCGGTTGCAAGTGGTTTTTGCTGTTCGATATTCAACTTTGTCTGTAAAAAGGATTACTATTTGACTTTTATTGACGGATAGGTTAATGAACCCGCAAAAGTGTAACGTTCAGCTGGTTTATTTTTGTTTTACGTGAAATGTAAATTTACGTACGTAATATATATATATATATATATATATATATATATATATATATATATATATATATATATATATATATATATATATATATTATATTCAAATATAGGTGGAAATGAAAAGTTGATATGAAAACTATGTGTTTAAAAATAAAGTCTAAGTTTTATTTTAGTGACTAAATAAAAACACTATAAATTAAATACTTTTTCGAATACTTTTATTTATCCTGCGTATGTTTTATCTCTAGATGTTAAAATACAAATGTTTACAGTTTTTTTTTAACAGTTTCCCATTTACAGTTTCTTTTTTAACTTTGCAATGCTTTTTGATATAGTTTTCATCAATAGATGCAGAAATTTAAGAGAAAGATTTTTAAGTATTAATCATTATTTTCAATTCATACGAAGCTATGCTTTTTCCCACTGCTGCTGCTTTTGAAGCTTTTCTCTTACTATCTTTCTTTAATTTTTGTAAGCTTCAAAATTACAACTTCTTACTCATACTGCACTTTTATTTCCTTAGAGATAAAATTTTCGACGTTTTATTAAATCTATCGGTAAAATTATATCCCAGAACTTTACTCTGAGGAATTGTGTGTCAGTCAAATTCTCATTTTTGTTTATTAAGACAACACACTGAAACTGAATGGAAATAATGAGTAAATAGAAGTAGACAGAATTAATTTTTTTTCTGAAACCAAAATAAGTACCTAGCAGTAATGTACTTGTTTTATCGAATCAGAAACAACGAAAGGGTAATAAAGGGTCCTTACATAGAAAATATATTTTCCTACATTTATTCTTTCGGGTATCAAACCCGGGATCAAATCCACGCGACCACGAAGATCGTAAAAAAAATATAATCTCTTGTCAAATGTGTTTTGAGTCTTTTTAATTAAAAGACCTTAACTGTTCTACGTACAAATATTATCCTACAAAAATACTAGTCCTTAGAAGTACTCGCAAGCATCTTAAATTACGTTCGCAATACTTGTTCCCCTAGCAAACCGAAGCCGCTGACCCGCTCGTGACCCGGTATGATTGACGACCGGCCCGGCCCGGATAGGACAATGTACCGGAAGGAATGACCTGCACCGCCGAAATGTACCGTCCGATCCGGCTTTATCGTATGAAATTATTAACCCGATAGACTTGGACGGTAGTTGGCGGAATGCAAGGTTGAGTAGTTGATGTTAATGATAGAGAAGAAAAACTGTCTGGACCAGCCAGAAGATTCCAATTTTCTATTGTGTCAGTTTATGTATTTAAGAGTTAAAGACTACACCAAAGATAACAAAAAAAAACTCTATACCTAAGGTGGCTATGGAGTAAGATCTTGCATACAATTGAACAATCAATGTGCTATGCTATGACTGTTGCAACTTTTGTTTTCACTATGCATAATCAAGTAAGAGTTTGTCTGTTAGATCAAAGTAACGGTTGCCTGCGAATTAGTTTCTTTTAGTGTTTACTAGATACCTGATATTTATGTAAGTTTTAATTATTTGGTATTGACGACCATTTGGATCAGCGGTAGTTAACGCTGCTTCTGAGCCATGGGTCGCGGGTTCGATCCCCGCACAGTACAAATATTTGTGTGCATGAACATGTCTGTTTGTACTGGTCTGGGTGTTTTCTATGTATTATAAGTATGTATTTACAAAAAAAAAGTATATAAGTAAGATTATCGGTTGTCTAGTACCCCATACGACAGGGTACTTAATACTACCTTAATTTGGGACTAGATGGCTCTGTGTGGCCCAGTGAGGCATGTCTTAAAATATTTATTATTATTATAATTATATATAGTGTTAGATTATTTATTCATTTCGTCAAATCATCTTAAAATACTGGTAGCAGCTGTGTTATAAAATTTAAAGGTTGCAGTTGTTATATCCTATGCAAGAGGACAAACTCTCAGAAGAAATTATCATGAAAACTAAAATCGCTTCTCACCGTTCTCTAGGACTTTCGCAATTTAAAATGAAAAGTTACCCTTGATAAATTCCATTAATAAACTTAATCGGAGTAAGATCTGCCTCTAATTATATATTAACGCGTCTACCTCCGCGTTAAATTGGGCACGTAAATCTATTAAACTTTACGGAGGGCCTTTAATTGACTTCACGATTTTCTATTTACCCCCAGTTTCATAAACTTTCCAACTTCGTTACTAACTGTTCTATTCTAATGAGATAACTCCTCTCAACTATATTATAGAGAGCTCTAAAACTTTATACTGTTTGAAGCCAACTTCATTCCAACACTATCCCCGATATTATCCTAACAAGAGTTAAGGGGTAACCTTCTGTCGCAATTATAACTGGAGCCCCCAGATGTGGAGTAAGCTTTAGACATCAAAATTGAAATGTTACACAAGGGCGGATCAGGTTACATTTGGCAGTGGCTATAATGGAAGACAGTTCCGAATGCATTCTGTTCACGTATCTGCGGATTGAAATCGTGGTCTGTATCGGTTTACTACGAGTTTCCATATGGTAATATAATATACGTCGAGGCTTATGCACGTTCTATACACCGTGCATTTTTAACCACCTGACAAACGAAGACTGCACTTCTTACATTAAGAATAATACATAAAGCGGGCTTTATTTCCCAAACTATGAGACTTTTATTAAAGACATATTATGTTTATATAAACAGTCATAATGGCTAAGCTTTCTTCTGTGTCAGTCTAGTACGCTCTTTCTAGGACATCCTGCATAAAAAAAATTACATACCTAGGTACAGTTAAAATTCCTTTAAATCCAAAATATACCGAAACCGCATGCAAATATATCAATTTGTATATTGAAGATTCACGCCAAATATTATTACCTACGATCCTTTTCGAATACATCTCGCAGGCTTCACATATTAGAGCTCCAGGGAAGGATTTACGCAAACATAGCCCGGTCTGCCATACCTCTCCGCCTTTTGTGCAGGGATATCTAGCGGAAAAGGCAAAGAATGCTTTCAAAAGGTTTCATGGCGGTCTAACAAACAACGGATACGGACGACAATATCTCTTGGGCAGCGAGTGTCTTCTGTATTATATTGAACTGGCACAGTGTTATCACGAAAACAATTATTGTTGTGCTGTCGTGTGAAAATAATCAATGGACGCTAAGAAAACGCTACGCTTTATTTTTTGTAAACAAATTAATATCCTTAATAATATTATAAATGCGTCCTACCTACGTTTGTCACATTCGTATATTTTAGTATAAAGATGTCTTTTTTCAATACACAGGTTTCCGCTCACGCGATGAACTTCCTAGTTCACGCGCGAAAAGTCGCGGGTGAAAAGCTAGTAATTTCATAAAATCACGACTAAACACTAGGATATTCATTGCATAACTGGTAGTATTGCAACTATTACTTTGATGATTCGAGTCCTTTTTCATACATATATTTAATAATAAGCAAAACCAAAGTTAAATAATCTCGGCCAATATTAGTTTTATAAATTTATTAAAATGTACATTAACCTAAGAACCGTATGAGTTACAAAATCTACTTATTCCAAACTCAAGAATGTGAGGCATAAAGGTGTATGTGATTCCTGCAAAGATGATACCTATATAATATGAGTTATTTGGTTAATAATAACCAGAAATATTTTAGCCCTCCGTTCCTAATACGCGAATAACGGCTACAGGCGAACCTTTCGCCGGCTTCTAAAGTTCATTCCGAACGCGCTCCATTAGTTTGGGACAATTTTTCCGACCCCCTAACTTTTGGGGGCATCGCCCCCGGCTTTGGTTCTTGAAAGCCTGAAAATAAACACGAGATCACAGGATTTTTGTTTAGTGATTATTTCCACTCTGACAGTCAATCGAAAACGGACGGATGTTATTGCAAACAAAGGATGTGTGTTTGTTTGTAGATTCTCTCTGAAGTTAGAAAAAATATCGTTTACTTACGAACTTCAAACTACGTATAGTTTTTCTATACTTTCGTCATCATCACTAACTTATATCAGTCCACTGCTGGACACAAGCTTCTCCAAAGGAAGTAATTTGCAATAAACGCCACGCTAGACTTCCAAGTGGCGTGGTGATCGCAGCTGGATAATCGCAACACAGAAAAGACGCTGCTGCCCCGTCCTTTGGTAGTATTTTTAATAGTCGCCTCTTACGACACTCATAGGTAGAGAAGGAATGGTGCTATTCTTTAAACATGTTGCCACCATACGACACATTATTCATATTTATTGCATCCATAATGTTTACATTTATAAATTAACAGCTTTAAAGCTATATAATTATTATGGTACAATAATAAACCCCTCGATTTTATATTATGTTATTCTTGACACAATTGAAATCAATTGTTATCGCGATTCGCGACCGCCGGCGAATTATGATCCTGTAGGAGTTAATATTTACTTTCAAATATACAGATAATCAATTATTCGAATAATTACTACAAAAATAAGTCTATCCTTCTCTGTTTTATCTAAAGAACTTTACAAATATGCGTCTGAAGAACGCCTCACGACTGGGAGAAGTTACTTCTACGAGTTTTATAAAAGATTTACAAGGGAAAAAAAGTACTAGCACCACACCGGGTTATGGTTCAATCTTGTCAAGAATTTACATGCGTCTCGAGAAGCAAATCCGGGGAACGACGAATGAAACTCGTGATTGTGCCTTGAGTAATTTCCCTAGACGGGAAGTTTCTGTTTGCCCCTTCCGCTCTCTTATTGACGGTCAAACAGAGACCTTTTCATTGTTGGAATAAGATTTTCGAGAAAATAAATGAATATTAAATTGATTCGACGGGCAATCGTGTTGTTTTCATGCCTTTGGTTATCATGTAACATTAACAGAACATAGTAAAGAGTTCCTATGGGCTATGGATACCTCCATCCAAAATTTCAAAAGCTTAAGCAAAATGAAATATAATTATGATACATGTTGTCTAAAAACTGTTGTTTTAACTGCAGTCGATCTAACTCAAATCCCTGGCGACCCGGGTGGCGTAGTCGTTCGGTGTTCCGCCTATTACGCAAGGGTCCCTGATTCGATTCCCGGTCGGGTCAATTCAGTAAAGCATCTTTTCTTAAATAACTATAGTCTGAAAGTGGTGGAAGGCTACAGTAGTGCTTTAAAAGGCCCGTTAAGCTGTTCTGCTGCAAAATGGAAGTCGTAAATTCACTTCAGGGGCCTGTTGGAAAACTTTGACACTAGACCACTGTAGAAGGATAATCACACCATAACAAGAAGAAGAATTCAAAACCCTCGAAACTTAAATCGAATACGAAATTAAATACAACTAAGTTAACTTTTTAAATTGTACGAATTTCTACTATGCACTATAATTATAAATTCGTTTCTGTCCAATATTGTCAATGTTTGTTACTATTTCTCGGTTGCATTATTTTTGGACACCAAATATCAATCCATTAAATAATTGTGTGTGTGTGTGTGTGTATTCTTTGTATGTTCGATCTCATCGATCGATCGGACCTCCTATACACACTAAAACAAAGGCATACCACAGCGAGACAGAAAGCACAAGGTTTTCTAAATAGTGATGTCAAATTATATCCCGTTTCGTCCCGCGTACTTTACTTTTTGTTTCAATGGCTGTTTTTGACATTTATTAGGTACTAACCAGTACCCTGCCCCTTACTATCGGTAATAACCCTGAAATCAGATGGAAATTAGCAGATGACAAGTAGGTAACAGAAATGAAAGCTGATGAAATAATTGAAATGAAAGATAGTTTACGGATTTAGAACGCGTTTATTTTTGATTTAACCCGACGTTTCGAACCCTTTACAGCGTTCATGGTCACGGGTAGACTAAGGTGTTATTCGTCTTGTCAAGAAAACAGTCTGATGAAATAAAGTCAGGTGATCACGGGCATTTTTATTTGTTTTAATGAATCGCCCTCTATCAGGCAAATTCCAGTGTTGGCGTGTTCAAATTCGCTGTAGCAATGCCTGCCGCCATCTGTTGTACTACGACAAAAGTTAAGTAACTATTTTAATAGAGTATAATCTTTTGTTGTATACTTCCACAGATGGCAGTGGTTTTAAAATTTATCTTTACAAGAAACACAAACATATCACTAGTTTTAAAGTTAAAAACTTTAAAAAACAAAAATTGGTTAAAACCGTTAGTGCCATCATCAAGATACCTACACAACAAATATAAATATGTATATTTCAAATAATTTATCAAGCTGTACAAGATGTCACATTTAATAGAAATCATTTGTGTCTTACCTATCTCGTTTGTGTATAAAATATAAACAAAACAGATTGATAATAATATGCAAAAGAAATATATGATTCCATGTTTATTTTTTGCCAATTGACGATAAACAAAACAGACATATGTTGTGAATTTTTCGCACTCATAAAATTTCCGACCGATCAAATCGATGCAACAGTACGTCCCGTACTTTTAGTACATTAATCACAACACTAAGAGAGGCTAGTTCATCGCATTCTGCAATCGGGACGCATCCGGGACAATATGGCACTTATTGTAATTGCCCTCCGCACTCTCCCCGCGGGATTGAAACAAGGGGATTTTTTGTCCCCACCAACCGTGTAATAAGCCTAAATGGACCTCTTTGATTTCGCCACTCTCTTTTAAATGTAGGTTTTTCATTCACCTTTGAGGGGATGGCGCCTAACGATTGCATGATGTTATAGTATGAGGGCTTCCACATACATATTTTATGTCAATTGTGTAGCATTCCACGTATTAACAATCACACAGAAAGCGCCTCCTGGGGTGCTATTTGCAGAATAAAACAGATTTAACTAATTGATAACAATTGATCTCTTAAAGAGATAAGCTCACCTTTGTAAACTGTTTTTACTGTAACAACCTTTATGTTTTTTTTGTGCGCAATAAAGAATATATATAACAAATTAATTCGAACTAATTCGAATGGAACATAAATCTTGGGTTCAAAATTTGAACTTCAAAGCACTTGAAATAATCGCTACCCAATCAGGCTGTCAGTGTGGGAAATAATATATTATATCTCTTGTCGGGGACCAGCAGTAATAAACACTGTTCGACTGACAAGCATGTACCCTACTATAAACCTGTGATGTACGGACCACGCAACGTATGTTGACGATACATAGGAACCCATATAGGACGTCTTTCATGCGTCACCTAACCTAGCCTACCGTACAATCTCTAGTTAACTGGCGAAACTCACGATTTTACGGTGACATAGAAAAATTTGCACCGTAGTGTCGATCTTTTTTTCGCCAGTCGAAAATAAATGCAGATAATTAAATTACCCAACAGAGCCAACCCTGTGCGAGTAAAGGCCCATCTCACTCATCTACAAAGGCATTAGGGGCAGGCTTTGTTTTTCTGATATTTTTCTTTTTGATCAGCGTCCAGCCCTTTTTGGGACTTAGTGCTACATAACTACCAATGGGTTGACCCTTCTGCGGACTTATCATTTTTTCCCACATTATGAGCTCGGTCGAGTGGAGAGATACGCTTTTATTTTTCTTAGGGAGTTCCTTATATAATATTATTATTATATTACAATATTCAATGAGTTTTTCAGGCGACTATAAGCTATTTTTACACATATGTGTCAACCTAAATATAGAACAGTAACACCCTAAGAACTGACAAATGACGTAGTACCTTAAGCCAGGCAGCAAAGTCATCTCTCCATTATTGGTCAAACTGCAAACGCCACCTCGCCTGTCAAAAGTGTTTCTTGTTGGAGAGAACTATGTCCAGCGGGCGTATTTCTACTCATATTTGGCCGGTATTTTTTGAAAGAGCAGCGCTAGTGTATATTTACGGGCTCCGCTCAGATTGTCATTTCCCTTTTTTGCGTGCACAACAATTATTATTGTAGAAAAGCATCTTAAATTTAGGTGTATTTTACACCCGACTTTGAAACTTTTGTGTACATACATTAATTAGCACGCGCTAATTAGCCACGGGCGCGTCTTGGCGAGCGTCACACTTCATTTATTTTTAAACGGGCCCATCTGTTTATTTGGACAACCAAGTGCCCGTACTCATAGATAAAATCAGTAAAATCAGTTTTATTTCTGCAAACAGGCCCCTGGAGACACTTTGACATGTCCTTATATTTAACCCACCCCTGCTTCGGGACAAGTGTGAGCTAGTGCCAAAAAGAAGCAGCGCAAGAAACGCGGTACCAATTGTCAGCTTCATTTTAAATAATTATGTTTACGAAGACATTTACCTGTGCAAGCCAGGACAATGCCAAACATTTCTATTATTTAGATAATCATTAATAGTAGTAGTCTTTATTCATCAAAATCACTTACTTTAACATAAAATTTATATAACATTGACATAGAAATGCTTTTCGGTGAATTCATGAAACGCACCGGCTGAAAATTGGTTCAAGTTTTTTGTAAAAACGGCTTTTTTCCTTTTCAATTGTAGAAAAGTTTTGCATGGCACACCTAAAAATACAATTGTATAAACGTGTCGGATGATAAACACTAAAACGGGCCTTCTAAGACAAAAGACGAGTGAAATTTTATCGCAACAAACTCTTCTTTTAGATAGTAATCAGTTTGTTAAACTCGGTACAGTATGAACTAAGCTTTATAACAAACAAAGCCTTTGTATGTGCAGCTTGGTGTTTCTTGTTTTAAAGTTCCAATTCGAACATAAAGTTTTCTTTCTCACATGGTTTTCTGAAAACACATGGCATAATTAACATCGGCGAGCAAGCTGCGGGTAAAAAAAAAAAGAAATAAGATGTTTATTTTGTCTTGTAAATTTAAATACGAGTACAACCGTCTTAACGTAATTTGTAATTTTGTATCCCAGAGGAATTGTTGAGAGTAACATTTGATTTTACTTTTGCCAACAACAAATCTATATCGTCTGTTTGTTGGTTGGTCTGAATACCACTGCTACGAGTTGTAAGGCCATCAAAACCAAATGCTTATTGACCTAATATTCTTGTAATTCGTACTTGAAGGCCCTTTATACTGTAATGGTAAATTTATTGTGAAGTACGGTAGACATCAGACTAAAAATTTTTGTTGCTAATTCGCATCTATTTCAACCGAGGTGCCCAAGTGCTGATGTGCTGTCTCATACCTTGGAACTTCTTCCAGTAAGTGCACTGCGTATTATGAATAATTGCTGAAAGACTTTTAAGTAAAGTATTGAACAAGCTCTGCCGAGGTTCCATGCACTGGCGGCAGAGTAGAAAACAGCATTAGTAGGGTCATACCAAATATGCTTAGGCAAAGATAGTAAAGTACTTGAGTAGTGAAGTTTAGCACTAAGTTACTTCAAAAGGAGAGCTCTCCTAAACCTACACTTGGGTTACAAGTCTCAAGCACAGCTCCAAGTACCTTTTTCGGCGACGCAAATAGCCCTCAAGGTTAACCAATTATCGCCGCAATTATCAGCTAAACAATTTTAGAAAATCGAATGTGCTTCTGATGGGAATCGTTCCCAATATAACAAAATGCTTACTGCACGTCTTATCAATTTTAAGCCAACCCCGACGTGAAACGGTACGGAGCACTAGCAGAAAGAATAATTTCATAATACTCGCGCACAAGTTCCAACAGTACATCTCGTATATTTTCACTCTAATACCCAATAGATCACGCCCTTAATGCCCACAAATAAAGTTTAGAGTTGCATGAAAAATTGATGGCACCGCGCCGTAATATGTAAAGCATACATGCACGAGGTTCAATACGGAATTTATATTGGATAGTGCGGCAGTAAAGTTGTGTAGGTTATTTGATCGGGGCTTAGCATGAATTGTGGACCTAGATTTAAGGGATCGAGGTATACTTTCATATTAAGGCCAGGGTCTTTGTTTCTTGTCGAACTTACAAATAATCCTACACGCGAAGCGGGTGCAAAGTAAGTTACAATAAGTTTTTTATATTATTTAATAACGTGCAAGTTAATTATTAGATTTTAAATGTATGATGACCTTAAATCGTATGATAAAAAGAATATCCTTTCTGTACCTAAATATCTTCAGACATGCCACACTCGGCCACACAGAGCCATCTAGTCCCAAACTAAGCAACTACTACGAAGCTTGTCGTATTGGCTACTAGACAACCGATAAACATAAAAAACACCCAGACCAGTACAAACAGACATGTTCATGCACACAAATATTTGTACTGTGCGGGGATCGAACCCGCGATCCATGGCTCAGAAGCAGCGTTTACTACCACTGATCCAAATGGTCGTCTAAAATAGGTGAATCAAGGAGTTCAGCCTGAAGAAGATGGACAATAGCAGCATTTGCTCTCTTGCGCCAAACTGCGATCGCCAACCCGCTTGCCAAGCATGGCGATTAGATACTTTTTATGATATTTTAAGCAATTAAATTGCAATTATAATATCAGTATTTAAACTTGAAAAAATATGTCCCGCCTGAGACATAATTTTTCATGGCGATTAGGTTAAAATCCTTATGTCGGAAGGGTCTGTGTCCAGCAGTGGATTAATTTGGAATGATGATGATGATGATTATGATTTTTAAAACTGTCCACACCATCGGCTACCGGACGACTGCCTTAACCTTTTGAATTACATGAACATTTTGTGTGTCGATGAAATAATAATTTAAGGCTTTACACTGTAAGCTCAGATATAGATAAACTATTTCTAACTCAGATGACCAATAATAATCAACAAATAACACACACTATTTCAAATTTTTTAACACGTTACGGAAAGAAATTTAACAGTTAAAGTTATTCTTGTAGAAACAATAGAGACCCTAAATTGCATAATTGTTAAGTGAAGTCAAAGAGAAACAATACTCGTATCAAATTTTCGTAGACAACATTGTATCCGTTAATTAACATTCATAAAAATCTACCTATTTGAGATAGTATTTTTACAACGCATTCATTTATTTAGTATGTAATTATCGAGTTGGAACATTCCCAAAAAAAACGTATGTTTCGCCATCCATTTAATCAACGATTCGAAAATTTCTCGAAAGATAATAACAGAGCTTGCCAATGAGGGTAAAGCACTTTCGAAAAATTGAGTTAAAAACGATATTGTCGCACAGTGCAATTGTCATTTGTGAAAATTGTCAACCCATTCTGAAATTCTGTACTCGTGTGCAATAGTTCTTATATAAAGCAGTCATTATTATCTCGTTTGTGTTGAGCTCGGTCTAGGTTTGAATGGATTTGAACGAACTATTTGATGTTTGACAATGTACGTTGTGTCAAAGTTTTTATCGGCTTACTTTCTATAAGATATTTATTACAAAAAAACTTATGAATTGAATTTTACAAAACGTCAGTTTTACACCATTTGCTTTGATGTTATAAAAACCTACACGTTGAAAAAAATTAATTTGAAATTATCATTTTGAAAATAAATGTTTTCATACAAAATGTTTTGTTATGAATTGAGTTTTGCTTACATAGGCTGGTTACGGCTTGTAATACCGTTTACCTAACAGTATGTATGTTAAGGTTAGTGATGTGATGAACAACTCTAGTAAAAGTACAGGATGAGTTTGAAAACAATCGACAACAATTTTGGGGTAGCTTCTTTAACTGATAAAAAAACATTTTGTAAGGTTAAATAAAAATCAGCTGAGTCGTAAAATATGTTTTTTAAGTTTTAAAACAGTTAATAAATACATCATCACTTCCAAAGAAAAAAAAGCTTACTGTTGCTTGCATAAGCTAGACGGCCACCGGCCGTGGCCACCCCGCGGCGTACGTGTAGCTTAGCAACATTCCTTGCAGTCTATGGTACATACGTAACATATAAAACTCTCATGAGACTATTGATAAACATTATAATATTATTATTACATTTATTCCTTTTCCTATTAACGTAAACTTATTTTCTATTAAATCTATGAAATTAATAGAGAATCCTCTTAAATTTTGGATTCGTCCTGTAGATGGGTAGTAGCCCGGACACGGCCAGGGGCGTCCCTAATCTCGTTTCACGCAAGCGTCCATCTGTCACGCGGGCGAGACAAACACTGCACATGCTCTGTGATTTGTCACGTCTTGGATTGCTGTGCGACTTAACTGTTATTCTCGCTTCACATTTAGATTATAAATTGCGATTAATATACATTTTTATATACAGTATTCTGTTTAGGAAAAAAACCTTTTGATATGAAAATTAGTTTAGATGAACAACAATAAGTTTCTTAAATTCACGCAACCACTAATAGGTGCATTGAAATTTAAGATGAATTTAGGTTCTATCTTTAATAATCAGGATTTCACGTAAGCTCTCCGCGTTCGTAGGTAGAGTCTGTAAGGCTGTAAAGAGTTCGAAGCGATAAACCAAAATATAGGTTTATAGACATTTTATTCTCAAGAAAGACAATACATATCACTTATATGAGAACTTAACTAATAACATAAAAATGTAATACCTTAATAAAGCTGGTAAGCTGGTGGAAACTACGCTAACTCACAGCGCTAGAAACATACTTAATAAACCGGTATGCATGGGGATGCCGGTTCGATTCCGTCGGAGACAAAAATTTTCAAGTTTAAAATTCTAATATTAAATCTGTGATTTATCTCATTTCAAAAATACTATCGTTTTATTGATCATTATGACTCATGTTTTTACTTTTTGTTCCTTGAAGGCCAACATTGCGCTTACCGCAAACTAAAAAGTTACATGAAGTATGGTTAACCCCAGATGAATGGTGAAATAAACAAAATAATTCGTCGTTCGGTTTATAAATAAGACTAATCACAACATTTATGACTTGTTACAGTCGTTGATTAGTCAAACAATCACATCAAGAATAAATTATTGCGTCTGAATCGATGCCAAGCGAGTCGCGAGTGGCGCCGTGTAGTAGGTACTTTATCATTGATATTAAAATATTATCGACCATTGATTCGCTCGTTGGTTGTTTGTTATATTACGAGTATTGTAGTTGACAGACCAGTTGTTTATTTTTTATCTTTTTGCTCCGGTTATGGTCTGAGGCCATACTGCCATGTCTTTAGTACGAATTTAATCATTCTGAATAAATACATAACATGTCATAAATATTTACTTACACATACATAAGTTCCTCTTAGGATGCCCTCCATGCACCGCCTACGTACGGCCTATGCCGGGCCTCAGGCATAAAATATGGGTGATCCTGTACACCAGGAACCACCCCCAGTCTGACAAGCTGTGCAATGCGAGCGTTGAGCCCCCCGGCCCAACGCCCACTAGCATGCTAGAGGGGGGAAGTTGAGTTCGGCGTATGCCTTCTCGTCCTCCCCCATCTACGACTTCGGGTCGGGTCCGCAAGCAACCTCGCCGACCCGATCCGTGGCCACCCTTTACAATGACATTGCATGTCGTTGCAAGGGGCCGCCAACGTCTCACGCCCACTCGCTGCCCAGCATAGCTCAAACCATACTGGGAAGCGAGCGACTTCCGTCCGCCGCGGGGCTGGCGCCCCAACGGCAACACCGCCGTCGCACCCTCCAGCACGAACGGCCACAACAGGCCACGGGCCGAAGCCCGCTACCACCGTCTGGAGACGCATTCAACAGTGGACTGCCCAAGCCCACTGGAAGCGTCTCCCTCGTGGGTTTTGGTCCGCGCCGGCCAAATGGCCGGTACCCTCCATGTCTGGAGGGCGATCCCCTATCCGCCACCTGGGGACGCGCCCGGTAGGAGACCCAAAACTCCTTCCCTGTGAAGGGCGGGACATAATAATTTAACCTAACCTAACTTATTGAAATGTATGGGTGGTTTACACATCTGAAAGATCACAGGAGTTTTATACGAGAACGTGGATCAGAGTCGGATAGGAGCTCTCTTCCTTATTTCTCAGTTTTATTTAATTTATCTTACCCACATTATTCTAACAATGCCACTTCTATCAGTAAATACCGCGTATGATAGTTACACAAAAACTAAGTAACAAAGTCCATCTTTCCCTTTTCGTTTCCCGCGCAAAACTTTTAATACATAAAAGTAATTAAAAAAGAGTTTGGCGCGACTGGTTGCTGGCTATGGTCAGAGATCATGCTGCCTAGTATAATTACACTGTCATTCAATATCAAAGAATAAAATCAAAAATACTAAGAATAATATATAAATTTAAACTAACATAATTATAACATACGTTAACAGCATCCACTGGTTTTGGTATAAAAAAACGTTACTAAAATTTCCTTGTTGAAAAATAATCTAATGAAAATCAAAATTTTCTAGGCAAAAGTTGCTGCGAAAACAAAGGCTAACTAACAGTTGTTTTTCGTGTAAAGAACAAAAAGACACAAAATAGATGGCGCTGCCGTTTGGTTACTATGACATTTTGTTTAAGCAAAACATACGTTTCTTACCGAATCCAATACCGAAGTTCATGCAAACAAAGTCGCTGGCAAAAGGTATATTAATAATTATAACTCGTCATTAATTTAGGTACAACTCGAAAAGTAGGTCGCATAAAAAGTTAAAAGGTTTGCCGTACCAACTAGCGCCATCGAACTCTCCTCGTTCGATTGCTATAATAGGAAAAGCAAATAGAATGTGTGTTAATGATTCATTATGCCCTAACCTATTTCCGTACGATTGACGCAGCCGGTCACTCGTAAACTTGTTATACACATACGTCATTTAAACTAGATATTTAGTATTGTTTACGTTGAGACTTGAATTTCATTGTGTTTCTGTGTTTCTGCTTTCTTTTAGTTTCTTCTTCCTCTTTCTACTCAAGCGCCATGTGACATTAATCAAGTAAATAAATAAATGTGGACGAAATAACACACATTGCTCTGATCACAAAGTTGAAACAAAGGCGGTTCGAACCGGGGATCAAACCCAGGACCCCAAAATCTTGGCCCGGTACTTGAACCACTGGACCAACCCGCAGAAAACTATTTTAATGATATTTAAACCTATGTCCGACACACAAAATTAAGCTATTGTTTTACGTCAGAGGGAATAAGTGGCTGCCAATACGTCCCACCGGCCATTACTCAATAGCGCACCGCGGCGCGCGCGCATAAAAATAAACGACGCTGAATGACGCGCGCTGAAACGCGACCGAGTTTGACGGGTGGATCGCTATGAATAATGGGTTTTTAATTTAACAAGATAATGGAATTTCTAGGTTGGTTGCAAACTAAATGAGCTCTAGCCTACATTTCAGAATAGTATACATACAATTTTCAAAAAGTTAAAAGCATAGCCAAGGACCTTTTAAAAAAATACCTATGGATCAAAAATTCCAAGATATGGAGATAATATAAAAAAAATAAAAAAAAAACATTTATTTTCAGACCAAAGATCCATAGATTGTTAGTAACAATATAACTTATGACTATGTTAGTAGTATAATAATAACAGAAAAGGTATATTAACACCCCAGTAAGTAGGCTCACCGCACCTTATAACCAACTCGAAATCGTTCGAATTTTATCATTCCTTCAGTTTAAAACTATTGTTTTTGTGTTGATTGATAATGTTAGGTTAGGTGCCAATAATGTATCTGACTTGGTTAAATTAAAAGAGTCTTCTTTGGCGGTACTTTTAACCCCTGTGAGTCTTACGCCACCCATAGCATTCAATAATGTTAAATCTGCCCGTCTGGTCAGCTGAGGTTTTTCTCCACTATCGGCCAATCGCCAACTTAGGCGTGACGATCATGGTAAAATCCTTTTTCTTAAGGCTACTACACACAATGCCGGCGGCAAAGCCCACCGGGCATACCGCCGGTTCGTAAGGCAACATGCCACGTAACCCGGCGGCTGTCTATCACAGGGTGTTTTGCCGCATAAACGGAAAGTTCGCATTTACCGCCGGCATTGTGTGTAGAAACCTTAAGGTACCTGTATCCAGCAGTGGACTGATGTAGGCTAATGATGATAAGGAAAACTAAAATACTCTTTGATTTTGTGTGATTTTATCTTGTGTGCCTTATTGCCTTGCAAATAAAGATTTTATCTATCTAAAAATTTTAACAAGGAGTACAGAAAGCTAACTTTAGCTTCATTTGATTTGTTATACTTTACACACTCACTGTCACTCAACCAATGTTTTATTAATTGATACGTGCAGACTTAATTATTTACGTGTCACGATAGCACCGGCGCAATCAATCGTCAATAGCAATTATTTGTAAACAAACGCCTCCCGGTAACTGTCAACATGCGCGTTTTGTTGCTGCAAAGTTTGGTTAGGCTAATTGGGATTTTGCAAAGACTGGTCCACTCTTGAGTGCTACTTTATTTATATATAATATTTTAGCAACTTAATTGCAATTATAATTTATCAGTATTTAAACTTGAAAAAGTTTTTCTCAGGCGGGACTTGTAACTCTTGACAGAGTGGTCATCACTCCAGGTGTTGGTGACAAGCTTCAGGAGTTGCCTCTCTGATGGCCGCCTTCCTTGTGCATTCATGTAGTGATGATAAGCCATTTAAATAAATAAATAAATGTGGGCAACATCACATACATTGTTCTGATCCTAATTTGAATAACTATTTAATGTACTCGTATTTTGTAAACCAAAAACAAGGAAGGTACCTCAAACACCCAGACCCGGGAAAATGTATAAAAACACATTTCTTTACATTGACATGTCCGGGAATCGAACCCGGGAACTCGGAGCAGACAACACCTTTAAAACCGGTGTGTATGCCATTCCTACACGGAGGTCGTCAAAATCTGCCGCTTTCCGCTTTTATCTGGTCAGTTCACCTCATAGGTGATCTTCCTCGGGGCCTGTCGTTTTTGCTAGGTACCAAAATAATAATACGCATGACAGCTAATACGTCATTAGAAAAAGTCAGGGGACTAACATTACTTGGAACGGTTATCTATTAATTATATACTAGGTACGAGTAGTACTACGAGTAGCTCTTACTTGAGACCACCACTTAGATTTGGGTTTGAAACTATTCTACGGGAACTGTTATTTTTGTGGGATGATAAGTAGTATTATGTGCTATTCCAGTAAATAATTAATCTATATGTCTGCCAAATTTTATCTAGATTTTTTTAGCTGTTCTGACATGATTTAGTAACAAACATACAAAAAAAAAATTGCATTTATATTACAAGGTGCATTTTCAGTCACCTGTAAAACGAAACGCACTTTTTGTAACCATTATCTTGACAGAGTTATTTTCACTTTTTTAGTAAAAGGTTTTTTTTCTAGATATATAAAATATTGGTTCAGTTATTTATTTTGAAACACGCTGTGACGCGCACGGATATAGCTGTGTAAAGTTAATTCATCCGCGACCCCACCGCAGTAAAATAATACGTCTGTGCGTGTCCCAGCGTGTTACAAAATTTAAAGTCTGAATAGATATTTAATTATTATTTTTTAATATTTTATTGATAAATTAAATAACCCTGCCATAACACATACATGTTACACATATTGGTCTCATAACGTGGGCTTCGTTTTCCAGGTGTTTGAAAATGCACAGTGTATAAGTAAGAGTAAGATTAATTAGGTAAGTAAAATTAAAATCATATGTTTTTTTACTATCTAATAAACTTACTTAAATATAACGAATAATAAACAAATTATAAACATACATAAATATCATAGAATTGAACACAGAATTCGTATGTACGCAAGAATCTTGAAAGCAAGAAAATATAATTTCTCTTCACAAACCAAAGTTTACACGAGCGTCCTTATCCCATGGCTTAGACAAGAGCTATGTTTGTGCCTTTTAAAGTCTTTAGCTCCTTATTTGTTTTTCCCAAAATTCTAGGCTCACAATGAACCCAGTCCCAGGTGCAACACATCTCGGCACAAAGTTGCGAGACAACGTGGCACAACTTTAGATTTATGTGTTTCTATTGGTTTCGGGGCTGAGCGCTGGCAAGACGTTGTGCCGACTGAGTTTGTGTTAGGAAACTAGCGGTAACATTGCACTGATGTTGGACATCGAAATATCGATCGATATGAGCTAAAAGTTTAATAAAGTTCTTTTAGTTAATCAATGAAAAATGTTAGATGAATAAGACTGATTTCTATTATGACTTTTTAATATTTGCGACTATTGGTCGTTAGTTAACTAAAGGTTACATTTAGTTTATTTGTTCTATCATCAGAAACTAATTTCAAGTCTGCTTCAGGACTGACTTTTTACTATTTGTTTCTGTTGATCGTAATTACTGTCGACTTGAAGTTTTCGATAGTGGTATAGTCTGTTTGAATAGAGATAAAACAATTGACACATTTTTTTAAGGTTTAGCTTTTGAATCATAATTTAAGAGTAATACCTACCTATTAGGATTAACTTGTGATTTTGACAATCTATGCTCACTTTGTGCTGCGTTGCATGCATGCATAGCGGTAGATAGGTTTCTTTGCATTTATCAAACATATCTGCAGTGTAGCGAATTATCACTAATAGTTATTATTACCATGGAAATATAGGCACAATTGATTACCAAGTGTCATGTTACATCTTACTTGCTCTTCATATGAAATGAAAAAAGTCGATTAATGAAACTAATAATAAAAATAATAACAATAATTTAATCTGCAAATTTGGTATGATAACACGTTTCACTATCCACATTGGTACGACTTAACCTTTGTAAATATTTGAACTAAGAATTAGTATCGATAGGTTGAGGTTGGACAACACTATGCTGCACCCAATGTTGCAGTAACTTGTGCTTCATTTAACATGTATTAGGTTGTAAAAGTTAAAAGTGGTTAAGTGAATGTTCAACTCATGCTTTTTACGATATTACAATTTTATACTTCTATTGCTTTGCAACATAAGACGGAATAAAGAAAGAACACAGACAAAACAATACTGAAAAATATTTTAAGTTTTCGTATTTTTAGTTTTATATATTTTATTATGTCGATAGATTCTACGGTTTAAGAGCACACCCGTAACACCTGCTAGAAGTACCTCATTCTATGATTTGCATTTTGTTTTAGTCACCTCATACGAAACCCATAGGGGTAAGGTGGTACCCAATTAGGTAAATGTATTTTTAAGACTTTTCTTTCCGCCAATAGGTGTACCCAATACTGTCAAAATCATGTCCTAGTTTAGATTTAAAACAAATTACGAAGTGTATTACATAATTATAATTATTACTGTGTCACAAAATATCTGCCTTTCTCTCTTCCACGTTGCTGTGCCTGTCAGGGAGCATATGAATGTTAGAGTTATATACTTACCCATGTTATGTATTTAGCATCTAAGTCATGTGCAATGCAATAAATAAATAAATAAAATAAATAAATAAAAATAACGGCCGTTCCTCGCAAAATTATATTCACACTGACGCAGTAGACACATGCATTTTGTTTACAAATAATCGCAACAGTCGGACTGTTTGCGCCGGCGAATGATCGCAAATTATTCAGCCGTGATACACTAGAATCGTACACGTATCTAACCTTTGTATAACACGTGCGTTGGCCTCTCAGACCGATGCCTACCTACAGAAGTATCTAAACCAAGCCAAGTATTTTATGTAACAAAAAACCGGCCAAGTGCGAGTCGGAATCGCGCACTGAGGATTCCGTACAAACTTTAACTGAATTAGGAGTCCACTTACTCCCACTTAGCCAAAATACCACAATATTTAATTGACTGCAAAAATTAACTTTGTTAGTATATATATAGTTGTAGGATCGGGGAACGGAGTGAAACAATAATCTTTGAACGTCATTGTATTTCGGCTTCTAGTCTTACATAATCAAATAAAAATCTTAAAATAAAATATAAAACACGTCTTTCTCCATTCACCGCGATCTTTCGAGTCTGCCATTTTCATTCTTCTCATTTCAAAATAATCTACTCTTGTTCGTTCTTTCATTCTTTATTCAAACCATCGCTCAGTAATCGGTCATGCTTGCATCTTCATTCACATCTTCAAACCATGACGTATCATTTCACTGCTTCCTCGTTCATACCGATCAATCTCTCCTCTTAATCATTTCTTCACACTCACTCACAATCCCACATAGTTGTTGTAGTAACATAGTGTTTGTATGAAGGACAAAGTTTTAATTGCGTTTTTAAAAATGTACTCTTTCTCAAAAACTACCGATTTGATCTCGTTCAAACCAATTTTCATTGAAAGTGTTTGTTTAGATCTACATTATGTATGTTTTCTAAAATTTTCATTTGCTTAGTTTAAAAGTTAGAGGGGACACCCATTTTACCACTTTAGAAGCGTCTATCTTCCAAATGTGAGACTTTTGTTGAAAAATAGTTCTAGAAACCAATATGTCATTTTAAGAGACCTATCCGTAGACATACGCATAGTATTGAGTAAAAATTTTTTTTTTTTTTATATATCATTATTTTTATTTTTTGTATGATAATCGTAAAGCGGTTAACAGGATACATCTACTTACCAAGTTTCAACTGTGTAATGATAATACTTTCAAAATAAAGTGGCTGTGACATACGGACGGACAGACAGACAGACAGACAGACATGACGAAACTTCCATTTCGAATAAGGGTTCCGTTTTTTGCCATTCTACTACGGAACCCTAAAAACGTCAGAGCTTCGCACTGCAAGCTTCATGATTCTTGGCTAACTTCGATTGAGTACAGCACTTATAGCGTTCGTGCATGCGACATGGTCTCAAAACATGATGACAATAGATTTTTTTTAATTATGCTTGGATGTCACAGTTTTAAATAATTTATATTTTCAGTAACTCCAATTATTTTTTTTTACTTTTATTAATGAGGATGAATTTTAAGATTAAAAAATATATGATATTAGGGTACATTCTACGAATACTTAGATTTCAGCTTAGGAATTAATTTTTATAAGGATATTTATTTTGAGCTTTTTAGTATGTTTTTACATATCTCAAGTATTCTCAACTAAAAGAATACATTCATTGATATCTGGTATTACCATGGTTATAGTAAGAATCGTGCTAAAATATACCTAGGATACAACTCCTTAAATTCGAAGAATTGCATTTTCAATTAATACCATCAATTTATTTGCTTACAAAAAAAGTCTCAAAACACAGAGAGAGATTCCTAGTCTCGGTCTTTCAGACCAATTGCAGGTGTACAGTACATGTTGCACTATTTGACGTAGGTATACGAAGGTTAATTACATACGTTAGTATTTAACTATCGATCATAATAATTGTACACAGTATAATTGCTCAGCACTAAACAAATACCGATCAAATGTGATTTGTATTTATAGCAATTTTTAAGGATTTTTTCTCTCAAATTGTTTATACTTTTGGTATAAAACCTATCGGATTCGGATACGAAAGTGAAATTTGGCTTTTATTCATTTAATAATGATCGATATTAGGTACAAGTCTATTGCATGTACTTCTATCGCCTTCTTCGTAGCCTGACCACCTTTAAGAGCAAAATCACTTGAAGCTCTCATCATCTACATATTTAATTGTTTGAAGTGGACGTACGGTTTTGTGTAGAACTTACTGCACGCTATTTTCGTTTGAAAGTCATTAGGCGTTGTGTGATTTCCGTACGTATTTATTACCTATTCTACGAACATCTAAAATATACTTCAAGAGTTGTTTTTAATTTAAATAAATCACATAACAGTCTTGGACGGATCCATACAAGCCAATCGTTAGTTATCATGTCATTGTCAAAATACATTACCCTAAACGTAATAACTTAGTAAACTGATGATCTTACTCATTAAATTGCGATGGTGGTTCATACATATTTTTTGATGTAGGGAGATAGATAGATAGATAGATAGATAATACTTTATTGCACAAAACAAAGGTAGAATAAATTACATTGAGACACATCCGTACAATAGGCGGAGTTTCTCGAACTTTGAATAAAAGCGTTTAAGCCTTACCGCCTTAAAATATTTCTTACTTTTATTGAGTGAATATTCCTTGTCAGCATTTTTTTACAATAATACTACAACGCAATCCTAATAATTTGCGAGTTTAATTAATTTACAAATGTAAGAAACAACGTCCGTTCTCCTCTTTTTGATTCCTGCTAAAACAATGTCAAATAAGTTGTGTTTTACTCACCGAATTTTGGCACAGATTAGATAATTATTACTACATCGTTTTGCCCCGAATTATAGAATGAAGTAGATTGAGTTTATTTGAATTGCAATTAGTCGTAAACAATCAAACCTAGTGTAATGTAATTGGTACCCAACATGTCGCCGGCCCACCGATACATAGCTGGTTAAGTTAATTAATTTCTAATAGGGTCGCGTTTGTTTGAGCGATTAATGAACACGGTCAGTGATGCGATAACTAATAATTAATGCTGGACAAAGCTGTAGCGTAAACTTTTTGTTTGCATACGGCATGTTTGTTCGGTTAATTTGGTGTGTATAATTATCGTTTAAAAATTAATTGCACGCCTAATATAAGCTTGTGTGTGGCGATGCGAAATGTGTGTAGGAATCGAGAAATATATTTTGCGGTTTCGAATTTCAAATTAGACTTTGAATTTATTTTTAAGTAGCAAGACATAAATAAGCCAGACTCAGACTACACACTTTACTGCACTACTATTTTTTTTCTGTTGTTTGTTGCAAGCGTTAGTCTAAAATAAGTAATAAAATATTTCTTCTAAAACCAAGTTGCATGCCCGAAAGGTCCATAACACTGGTTTCAAATGGTTGTTTAACATCTACCTAAAAGTACTCGTACATTAGGATTCTGAAATAAATTTAAAATTATTGAGCGCCTTCTTTTTAAACCGAGTAATCCGATTTTCTCTTTAAATATTATTTTTTAGTCGCATGGCGCCAAAAATTATCAGTTTGATAGACAGAATTAAGTTAACATTGAAATCACGTATTTAAAGCTTATTAAGTTGTATGGTCAAGCGAACATGCCTTGCTGACCCATTTTCTCTGTGATTGTTATATATTTTGCAAATATTGCTGTTAATATTAACAGCAATATTTTTGAATTTCACGAGTAATCAACTAGCTGTCTTCAAACATGAACTCTACTTTGTTTCTTTGGTTCAAGCATTATTTGCAATTTTGATCATTTAATCACGCTATGACGTACAACATTTTTCAAGTTGGAGTATGAACGTTTAAATAGTCTGTGGGTGAATGCCAAAATTCGATTAAGTAACACTTAGTCTGCATACAACTTAAATATACAACATTAAAAATAATTATCTGAATCCATTTTTTTTGTAGTCATTCTTCGACAACTGACACTTTCTACAGTTGTAATAGGAATTATGATGGTGGGTAGATAAGAAAAAAAAAACTTGCTAAGGAGGTAGCAACAATTTTATTTCACTGGATTATGAGACATCGTATGATTGATGACAAGCAAATGACAGGAATGACATATCAGTTTCATAACCCTTTCAAATTAAAACGACTTGAATATCTAGGATTTTAAACTTTCTTGTTGCATTTTTACACTTAACAATTAACACATTACGGGGTTTAATGCAACGAACCGATTTAAAGGTAAATACTAATTTACCTTCCCGACGTTTCGATACGGTTGCACGAATCATGGTCGCGGGCAGACTGGAGACGCTCGGCGTCGTCTGGGCGGTTGAGACGAAATGTTTTCTTCTACCCGCACTTCTTTAATCATTTTGTCACTCGTACAGTCAGCTCGACAAACTACACTAACAGTGTCCGGGTTTCTCACTAACGGCATAGCACACGATTTACACTTCGTTAACACTGGGTTCCATGATGATGTTGTCATCATCATGGATCAATTTTAATAGAGAAGATGGATTCTTATTTTTCTTAATTTCAATAGCTTCACGTATTAATTTTGAGTAGTAATGACGATCGGTTGAGAGCATTTTAGGATCATGTAATTCCATCCAGTGGTTAACGCCTGAATTCAATAAATGTACTGCTATCGCGGATTTGCTCGTTTGTCGATCCTTAACAACCGCGATATGTTCTTTGACCCTTTCTGCGATTGTACGTTTTGTTTGTCCTATGTAGGAACTACCACAGCTGCAATCAATTGTATATACTCCCGGTGTCTGCAGAGGTATCGCGTCCTTTGGTGAGCGTATCTCCTTCGTAACTTTAGACCACGGCTTATATACAGTCTTGATGGAGTATCTGTTTAGTACTGTTCCAATTTTGTCCGTAATCATATCACATACGGGAGAAAAGCTGGTTCTCGACTCACCAGTGGTGGCTTATCCCTCTTGATTCTCTTTTCCATGCGTCTCCTCGTCACGTTGTAGCCGTTTCTTGTCAGTACCTCCTGTACATGCCTCAGCTTTAGTATTATCTTATCTGTGCTTCAGCTCAGCTCCCAAATGCTCGTTGCAAACGGTTCGTATTAAACCCCGTAATGTGTTAAGACTTGAATATCCTTATTTAATTTTTTAATTTGATAAATAATGTATGAATGTTAGCTATCAAAACGTTTTATTTAAATTTTTATATTTTACATTTAATTTGTTTCTTTGCAGATGCACCATCCGATCCAGATGAAGCCGGCTGATAGTGAAAATAGAAATGGTAAGTCTTTTTTTTATTACTTACAATTTACACATTTATATTGATAAAAATTGTTCAAAACGATCTGCATAATTATGCACCTTATGTTATTTGAGGAATAATACCAACTTTTCTCGTCATTGCGATAAAAGTTAACTGTTTCGAGTTACTTATCTACCGTTTATCTTGTTTATTTTATTTTTTACACTTTTTTGCATAGGCAATAATTATGAAGTATAAAATGGATGGCCAAAACAGAAACATCATGGGCGGTAAATAAGAAAACAGTAAAAAAGTATAGTAATAAAATTCAAATTAAAGAAATATGCAGACGATAAAGAAGTGAAAAAAATAAGATCACATAAATAACGATAATTAGTAACGTAATACATAGGTGCCTAAGATAATATAGTAATTTCACTTGTAAAACAGCGCAGATATTATTTCGGAAGCTCAAAAAATACTCGCACACAAGCACGCACACACTTAAGGTGTTTTTTAATTACAACATTTAAAATACTGATACATCCACTTCTCGGAAGCGGGCGTTAATATAAGCTAATGCGGCTGTTATCGTAAACTATTGAATTATTTCCTTATATTTTCCAAATAGTTAATACTTTTTATTCCAATTACTTCTCTGCAATACAATATACTTACACAAAATAGTTGAGAGTATCATCCAAAAATAACCGTCAAGCAACCTTAATTATCTCTAAGTACCTACTCTGTCAGCCCATAGTCCCAATATTGACTCGGCCGTTCTAGGCATTGATAAGGCCTCAAGGACTAAACGCCGCGTGACGAATCAATTCGCATTATCGTGTTACATGCATAAACTGTTTGATTAACGCTAGAGTTCCAATCGTAGGCACCTGTGACTTGGGTATCGGTATTATAAGCCTTATGGGAGCTAACTGTAGGGCATTGTAGTTCATCATCCATTACGTGCCAAAGTTGTTAGGTAGGTATAGGACTCGAATCACTAGCTTTCGCTAACGGAGCAACTGTTCTAACCATTGAGACAAACTTCGCTGGCTTACAACGCCTTAAATGAATTCGTCGACACAAATAAATATCGTGGTACCTCAATGGATAAAGAAGGGCCCAGTAAGCGGTTGTCGGTACGAGTCCTACGTAAGGCCTTTTCTTCAATATACGAACTGTCAAAAAATAATAGAGTGAAGTTCGGTTCCGATTCCTCTTTTAAAGATGATGGTTGGACATACCACCTATCTGGTATATACCTAGATATCATAGCAAAACTCAAAGAATTTTGGACACAGTTGGCTTACATTAAATGGGTTAGCACATAACTGGCAGTAAAAATTAGAGGCGGTAGGTTTTATGTTATCTAGTTATCCTTAGTCTACTTGTGACTCCGAGCGCAAAGTAAAGATTTATTAGGACATTTCTAGTAAAGTAAAGTAAAAGTAAAAACGTTTATTTGCCAGAGTACAGTACATTTGTGGTGAAAAATATTACAAGTCCAGTGCACTCAACCATACAATGGCATGCAAATAGTGTGTGAAAGCTAACAATACAAGGTACAATGTAGTTTGATTAATTTAATTGTTGAAATGAAAGATAGTTTACGGATTTAGAACGCGTTTATTTTTGATTTAACCCGACGTTTCGAACCCTTTACAGCGTTCATGGTCACGGGTAGACTAAGGTGTTATTCGTCTTTAAGATGGTAATTTGAAAAAATTTTTAACTACCGCCTCTAATTTTTATCGTCAGTTATGTTCCTTTTCACACAAAATGAGCTAACTGTGTCCGGAGTCTTCGCAGTGTTGCCATGGTTTGTGGACTTCAATGATGATAAGACAGGGTCCCAAGCAGCTGGTAAATTCCAACCATCTTCTCTATTGAAATTAGGATGTTTTTTAATTTCTATTGCTTCGCGTATCATTCTAGGTACATATCGGTTTTCCTTAGCAAGAACTTTAGGTTTATCAAATCTAATGAAATGGTTGGGCTTATCAAACGCATGACTACAGACTGCAGATTTCGTTATACGCATGTTTTTCATATCGGCTATGTGTTCTTTTACCCGAGTACCTATACTGCGTTTAGTTTGACCTATGTAAGAGAGCCCACATTCACAGTCGAGTTTGTATACGCCTGGTACTTGAAGGGGAATGTTACACTTGACTGGTCGTAAGAATTGGTTGATCTTCTTCGGCGGCTTGAAGTAGGTCTTGATAGAAGCGCGCTTCAAGATGTTCCCAATTTTGTCTGTGACACCCTTCATGTATGGGAGTACCGCTGGTAGACGCTCAACTGTGGATGGTTTTTGACGGTCCGTGAAGCGGAGACGCGGTACTTGGAGTTTATTGAATTTAAGTGCTCGCTTGACATGCTGGAGTTCAGCATGCCGGTGGTGGTCATCACAGATCCGCTGGGCTCTCTGAAACAAAGTTTTTCCAACAGTAGCTAACTGTGAAGGGGGATGGTGAGAGTCACCGTTTAGGTACCTATCAGTATGAGTTGCTTTCCGATACACTGTGGTGCTCAAACTATGATCCGGATTCCTGATAATCAACACATCCAAAAAAGCTAACCTATTATTGGCCTCCAACTCCATTGTGAATTGAATCTTAGGATGAACAGAGTTGAGATCAATCATCCTAAGATTCAATTCACAATGGAGTTGGCCGAAGAAGATCAACCAATTCTTACGACCAGTCAAGTGTAACATTCCCCTTCAAGTACCAGGCGTATACAAACTCGACTGTGAATGTGGGCTCTCTTACATAGGTCAAACTAAACGCAGTATAGGTACTCGGGTAAAAGAACACATAGCCGATATGAAAAACATGCGTATAACGAAATCTGCAGTCTGTAGTCATGCGTTTGATAAGCCCAACCATTTCATTAGATTTGATAAACCTAAAGTTCTTGCTAAGGAAAACCGATATGTACCTAGAATGATACGCGAAGCAATAGAAATTAAAAAACATCCTAATTTCAATAGAGAAGATGGTTGGAATTTACCAGCTGCTTGGGACCCTGTCTTATCATCATTGAAGTCCACAAACCATGGCAACACTGCGAAGACTCCGGACACAGTTAGCTCATTTTGTGTGAAAAGGAACATAACTGACGATAAAAATTAGAGGCGGTAGTTAAACATTTTTTCAAATTACCATCTTAAAGACGAATAACACCTTAGTCTACCCGTGACCATGAACGCTGTAAAGGGTTCGAAACGTCGGGTTAAATCAAAAATAAACGCGTTCTAAATCCGTAAACTATCTTTCATTTCAATGTATAGTGTTCGCGTAAACTCAAGAAAACAGTAATTTAATTGTATTAACAGATTTAATTAAATAGGTATGTCATTACATAATTACAATTGTTTATTTTTTAATTTTTAATTCCATAAATTCCTTAACACTATAGAAGCAATGTTGCCACAGCCATTTTGTCAATTTAGATTTGAAATCGTTTTTGTCAGTGAATATTTTGATGTCATCCGGAAGATTATTGAACAATACAATACACATATTAAAAACATTTTTCTTATATATTTGTTTGTGACAAGAATGGTGATATAGTCGGTTCATTATCTTAGCTCTAGTTTGTCTCACATTCACATCCATTCGTTTTTTAAAATATTCTGGATGAGAGATCACAAACAGACACATATCCCTAATGTACATTGATGGTAGGGGTAGTATATTTTTGCTCATCCAATTGATAGTATCGCTAAGCGCCTTGTTTATATCTGCTTCAAAGGTTTGTCTAGTTTTACATTTAATAATTAAAGTAGTATCATCTGCAAAAAGAATTGATTCTTGGCTGAGAGCTTTGGGTAGGTCGTTTATGTAAATTAAAAAGAGTAGAGGCCCAAGAACGCTACCTTGAGGAACTCCACTACTGTTAACTTTAAGTTCGGACCGGAAAGTTTGTTTTGTCAGTTTGTGTTCCGATTCAATTATTTTTGTAATTTCTGTACATTGTTGTCTGTTTTTCAGATAACTCTCCACCCACTCTAGAGCCTTGCCTCGAATCCCGTACACACTTAGTTTCTCTAATAGCAACGAGTGGTTAACAAAATCAAATGCCTTGCTCATGTCAAGGAACGCAGACACAACAGGTGTTTTGTTATTTACGCTGTCAGTTATTATTTTTAGGAGTTCGAAACAAGCAAGGGTCGTTGAACTACCTTTCCGAAATCCATATTGATGTGGGTGCAATATGCTATATTCTACAACTGTTATTTGGTCTTTCTAATCTAATCCTTAGTAATATTATAAATGCAAATGTGTCTGTCTGTCTGCCTGCTAAACTTTCACACCTTAACAATACAGGACCAAATTTGATGTAATTTGGAACAAACTTGGACATAGGCCGCCTGCGCAATGTGACGTGTAATTCACACGGGCAGATCCGCGGGCGAAAAGCTATTAAAAATATACACTAAAATCTGAATAAACGAGTTTAGCCGGAAATTGAAGAGCCAACCTTCTATTCAATATGTATAGTTTTCGAGTAAGTTCAATATTCCAACGCACATTTATTATTTGACAGTAAATCTGTAAAATCAGTTTTATTTCTGCAAATAGGCCCTTGGAGGCGATTTTATGGCGCCTATCTTTGGAATTCTCAGGTTATTTCCGTTGCTCCTATACGTCTCGTCACGTCATTAATATGATGTACACTGATAACATTCAAGGTTCCTCGCACGGTGTGACAAATCGATCCACGCTATCATGTTACCTGTTCTTACACTGGATCTTAACTGTGTCTGTGTGTATGTTCATTTTTGCGATGATAATGAAAAATAAGTCTTTGTATGTCTATTATGGTTGAAATTATTTGTGTATGACGACGAGGGAGATTTACGATTAGGAAATATAATGTTACTCCGAAAACGGGTCCCCCAATTCTGAAGGACGAATTAAGAAAAGCGCTCCATAATCCGAGGAAAGCAGCTGGACCGGATGAAAATGTCAAGGTGCTGAAACTCATTGAACTTGAAGATGAACATTTAAACGCTCTTCCAGACCTTTTTAACCTTGTGTACGATTCAGGACAATTCCCTACTTTTATCACACTATCAAAGAAAAAAAATACGAGAAAAGGTGAGGAATTCAGAATCATTAGTCTTATAAGCCACGTGTTAAACTATTCTTCAACATTATATATGCTAGAGCTAGATGTAATAAACAGTTAGGATCTCCTAACTGCTGCTATCTAGCCAGTTTGGATTTAGAGCTGGAGTCGGTACAAGAAAGGCTCTGTTCCCATGGCAGGTTTTGGTTCAGAAATGCAAAGATATGCAGCAAGACGTTTTTATTTGCTTCAACTATTACGAAAAATCCTTAGATAAGGTATGGCATGACAATCTAATTGCAGTAATGCATAATACCGAGTAGGATGGCAAGAATTCACGAATAATTCAGAACCTGTATTTGCAACAGACGGCTACAGTTTGGTTAGATGGGAACAAAACCAACGAAGTGGCGATTAAAAGTCCGGCAAGGGTGTCCGAAAAATAATAAATACTGAATGAATATAATAAATATGCCATTCGATTTATTGGATATCAAAAGAAACACGTAATATAGAAATGTGTATCTAGTTCTTATTTCTTACTATTATATTTAAATTAATTATATTTAAATCATAAATAAAATTTCATTTCTTCACAGTTACAATACATTTATCCATATCAATATTGGTTTTACAAATGTTGCGCGTTGTCTCTTAGCAACAATGATCGCGGAGTGATTAAAACGCTAATTTTATAATCAGACAACGACATGCAAACAACACATTATGCCGTCACACTGGTCCGGTACATGCAGTCTCTGTTCTATTCTATTAATACTTGATCAAACGGATTAGTCCGCTATTCGTCAGCCGTCAAACGTGCCAATGCGCTTCGACGATAATTTAGGGTGACTACCTATTGATGTTGTGCGAACGAACAATTTGCACATTGAGTTTTAAATGTTTTTACACAGTTTATGGAAGGTAATTTTTACCTAAAATGGATTTTTCTATATGATGTGGTTTACTTAACGGCAATCCAAAAAATGTTTTAAAAACACAAATTTATACAAATAAATATTGAAGTTTGTTCTTTTACGAGTACATTCATAATCTGTTGATTTGAGAATTATAAAGGGAAGTTAAAAAATCAAAATGATTGACCACACGAATGACGTCGCGGGGCTACATCTAGGAATTTATAAATAGATTTTCTAACTAATCTTCAGCTAACTCTTAGACAATGCTTGCTCGCGATTGGTTGCGTCAAAGATACATCGCTTGGGGCTATATTATGTGGAACTCTTTTTTTTGCTATCACGATCTTTGCTAAGCGGTTAACTTTTTGACACGTATTTCCTTCTATTATAAGTATTTTTGCTTTGAGTT
The DNA here is from genome assembly GCA_949315895.1 of Anania crocealis. Lineage (NCBI taxonomy): Eukaryota > Metazoa > Arthropoda > Insecta > Lepidoptera > Crambidae > Anania > Anania crocealis. Next base: position 11,349,988 of record OX438856.1, read on the forward strand.
TTTTGTTGTTTTGTGTTAAGTAAATATTTCTTTCATTCATTCATTCATTCACATCATCCAGCTGGGAATTGACTTGGGTTGATGACCGATATAGGGATGTTAAAAACGTTGCATTTATTTTGCTATTCCGTTTTACAGGAAATAGTACATGCAAATTATTTATATTATCACCAGCTCTTTACTGCGACTTCGTACGCGTGGTTATTGAAAGTATCTTAAGGGATCAATTATTTTCCTGAGATAAAAAAGGCCTATGTGCTATTCCAGCTTATATTTTATCTCCGTTCCAAATTTCATCCTGATCATTTAACCGTTTTGGTGTGATTAAGTGACAAATGTCCATCCAAACTTTAGCATTTGTTATATTAGTAAGATTACCGTCAATACTTAAATGTGCGATCACCATTATATCAGGTATGCATACATTGAGAGTCGAAACACGTGCCTACGCGTCCAAAGGTTCTGAGCTCAATGCGAGTCCCATATGTAGGTACTCGTACTTTAGTTTCTATAGCTGTTATGAACGGCCGGCAAATATAAATGCGTCCCTCATTATCTAGTGTTATGTGCCTACGATTCGTTTGCGCGGATTTATGTTACGAGACATCCTGTCTGTCGCTTTGGCAATATGAAACGCTATGTTATACCTATAAACTCGGCTATGATAGACCAAAACGTTTACAGTGCTACTAAAAAATAAACAAAATTTAAACTGCGTCTTAATTATTTTAAACGTATGGACTGAGGCCTTAAGAGAACTGTTAGCAGCAGCTGGATAGGGGAAGCCCAGAATAGAGATTTGTGGCTTGACATGAAGGACGTAAGCCACGTCCAACAATGACTTTTGATTTGATTTATTATGGCCATTTCAAAACAAGTGACTACTTACGAGAAACTGTCTCACGGGTACCGTACTTTTTTCTGGGATCAAAAGTAGCCTATGTGCTATTCTTGCCCATAGTCTCCTAGTGTGCTAAATTTTATTCAGATCCGTTCATCCTTTCTGGCGTGCCACTTATATCTAGAAAACGCTGTTATGATATGCCATGCTCATCTGGATTGAGCGTAGCTAATTTTTTATTTTTTTTTAGAAGGTAATATTTTAAGGATAACGAAAAATATATAATCTGACGATTCCGCAAGCCGAAATAGCAAAAACTCGTCGATAAAGTTCAAATTCAAATTCTTTATTTGCCATAAACAGGGTAGAAAATGTTGTTAGAATACAGGTAATGTAGCTTTTAGACCTATTTAGCCATAAAATATAGCATGCAAATTTTCATCATACATTAACAAAATAAGTATAGCAATGGATTTTAAGATGTCAAAGCTCAATGCAATTAAATTCATTAGAATTATATATGCATGTCAGTGAATATTTACGATTTAGGCTCACCTCATGTCAAATATCATAATCAAAGTCACTTATATACTATTGTCATTTCAGAATGTCTTAACGCTATAATAACATTTCTTTGTAAAGACAAGACATGTATTAAGTAGCAGGTACATCCTGCTAAAGTTCTTTAGCATGCCAATTTTGTAACTAGGAATTCCTTAACACAGTAAAAACATTACATGGTCAACCATTCTCGCAATTTTTGGGTCATTAATTTTACGGGACCTTTTTCATATTTCTCGGGATTGTTTTAATATATTTTAATGCACATACATTAGCAGCCTTTACTGCATAGTGATGTTCGAGGACAAAAATGTAATACAAGTCTATCGGATGATCTTGTGTTTCTGGTGTATACATCAGCAGCAGTTTTAAATAATTCTGGATGGTGTTTTACAAATTTAAAAATCTCCAGAACATACATCCCAGGAACAGTGATCATATACCAAGCTTGACAAAGAGTGGCCTACAGGTTTCATATGGCCCCTTCTGACATAAGGCTCTCACACAGTTTTTTTTTTGGCTTTAAAAATCCTCTGTTCATCTCTACTGTTGCCCCAGAAAATTATTCCATAATTTATAATTGATGCAACATACCCGTAGTAAGCGCTCAGTGATACACTTAGGGAAGTAATCCCAGTCAACCTTCGAAGGACGTAAACAAATCTGTTTATTTTGTTACACAAACTGTCTACATGACAAGTAAAGTTAAGATTTTTGTTCAGCAAAATGCCCAAAAATCTCGCACTATTCGCGCCATCCAGGGTAATTTCGTCATTATAATGTATATTCAATTTTATTTTCGGTACGTCCTTTTACATGAAATTGCATATATTTTGTCTTAGATATAGTTACAATTAAATTATTCAGATTTAGCCATTTAATTATGTCATTGATTGTATTATTAATGTCAAGTTCATAAGAATTTATTTTGTCAGGATTACATTTCACGATGATACAGAGATCATCGGCTAACATGATACATTTGTGTTTAGTAGCAAATGGCTAGTCATTTATATATATCAAGAACAATAATGGTCCCAGCACGCTACCCTGGGGGACACCAAATTTATTAACTTTGTAGGTAGATTGGTATGTTCTGTTATTGTCCTCTGATGTAGTTATTTCCACGCATTGATATCTGTTTTGTAGGTACGTTTTGAGCCACAAAAGTGCTTTACCACGGACGACACACTTATCCAACTTATCTAGCAATATGTCATGGATAACTCTGTCAAAGGCCTTGGACATGTCAAAAAATAGTGCAGTAACACTTTGCTTAGCATCAAGACCTAGGACAACTTTATGCAAAAGATTAAAGCACCCAAGCGCTGTAGATTTTCCTGTTTGGAAACTGTTCTGTTCCGGCTTTATTATATTAAATTTTACATAGAAGTTCATTAGTTTAATTTGCATAGCTTTTTCAAATATTTTGGAAAAGATAGGTATCAGTTTTATAGGCCGATAATTTCCTATATCGGTTTTATCCCCTTTTTTATATATAGGTTTTACTATAGAGAGCTTTAGTGTTTCACGGAACTGTCCAGATTCAAAAGATAGGTTTATAAGATATACTCAAATAGGGGCTATTTGATTGTTACAAAATTTGAGAATATTTGTGGAAATCTCATCATATCCATATGCTTTTGAATTATTGAGGGTTTGAATGATTTTAAAAGTTTCCTCCACACTCAAGGGTTCCAAAAATAGTGAATTCAGAATAGTATTAAGGTCATGTAGTATTTTCTTTTTGCTTTCATTGTCATAATTATATTTGTCATCACATATTATGCTTATATAGTAGTCGTTAAATGTTTTAGCTATGTCATCTCCCTTTGTTATTGTATTATTATTAATTTTTATTTTAGAAATACTGTGTCTTAGTTGACAGCCTTCAGTTTCACTTTTAATTATTTTCCACGAATCTCTATATTTATTCTGGCAGCTAAGCAGATAGTTGTTATTTGTATTTTTTTTAACAATAATTATTATACATTTTTTAAACATCTTCGAATATTTTAGGTATGATTGTTTGTCAATGTTGTTATTACTTTTATACGATGCGAAGCGAAGCGTTTTCTCTTTGCAGATACTTTTAGACCTTTAGTGATCCACTTATGCTTACGAGGTTTATTGTTTAATTTTAGTCTTACTTTTGGAAAACATAAATCATAAAGCAGACACAGGGTTTCATGAAATTTATCGAACGCCACATTCGTGTTCTTCTCCTCATATATTTCGGAGAAGGACAGTGATTGCAAGCAATCACGAAACTTAGATTGGTTTTCAGTACAAAAATCCCTTTTAAGCGCAAACAAGTGTTGAACTACTGGTATTTTTTGGACAGGGATAGTCAACGTTTGCGCCGTGTCATGGTCAGATAGATATAGTGAGAGTACGTCTCCGACTCCATTTTTAACGTTACTAAGTATGTGATCGATGCAACTATCTCTCCTAGTTGGTTGATTTATGTGGAAAGACAAGTCAAAGTTTTTAGCAATATCTAATAGGTGACGGGTTGCTCTAGAACACGCTAAGGTATTGATATTGAAGTCGCCAGTGATTATTATTTTTTTGTTTTTATGCTTTTTTAAAAGTTCATGTACTAGTGTTTCAAGTTTTGCCAAAAAAGTGTTAGCATATCTGTTATGTGAGGAGTATAGACAAACTGTAATCATGTTATGTCGTACAACTTCAACTCCACAACATTCAAATATGTTTGGCAATACTTGTTTACCCAAGCAAGTCAACTCTTTGTACTGTAGACCACGCCTCAGCAGTATGCATGTACCACCACGTTTAGTTTCTCTAGAGTGTTGGCAGCTAGTTCTTAGTTTTTTAGAATTATATTTTTTTCCTCCCCTCTCTTTATAAATGTCTCTGAAAAACATAATACATCTGGTTTTCCTTTCTTGTCTTCTAACTCTGACAAAGTAATTTGTATTAAGCCTTTTTTTGACGGAAAGCTAGCTATGTTCTGGTGCAATATAATGAAGTTTAATGCGTGTACCTGCGTGATGCCTATGTTTCCCTCTCCGGGTTTCTATATTCCTCTCTCACTTTTTTTCTATCATACTCTCTCACTCCGTCCCCACTCTGGACTCTGTTGCCATGACGCCATCACAGATGAAGATGAAGATGATGATTAATTAATCAATTAATTATAAAAAATAAAATTTTTTGAGCATTATTTTTTAAATTATTTTCTTATAAATACAAATATTCTACTAAAAAAACATACATTTATTTATTTGCATGCTATTTCCTGAGCTTTTCAATTAATTGAGTTCAATGATTTAATTATTTTTTTTGTCAGATTAGGCGAATCCCTCTAGATAATTGTCAGATTATGAGACAGCACGTCTAGAAGGTTTAAAGATCTTTATTCTCATAAGAAATCACATTTCATTTACAATGAGATAGAGAAATAGTAAAAAATTATGTTACAAAATAATTAGCCGGTACTCGACTCTAAATACAATTTAAGTTTTTTTTTAAATATATTTACACTTTCACACTCTTTTATGGCGTTTGGTAGCTTATTGTATAGCTGTGCTCCCCCAAACATTACAGTCTTCTTTCCATAGTTGGTTCTGGGCGCTGATAGTTGTACTTTATTTTTGTTTCGGAGATTGTGAGGATTGCTTTTTATATGTAATTTTATATTACTTTTAATAGTATTTGTGATAATTTTTTTTACTAAAATGCATGTATTAAATATGTATAGTAGGGATAAATTAAATATTTTGGTTTTTTCATATAACTGGTTAGTTGGTGTGTGGGAGGGATATTGAAATAGAGTTTTAATGACTTTGTTCTGGGATCTCTGCAATGGAATAAGGATTGTCGGTGCCGCTGAGCCCCAAATTTCGATAAGATAGTTCAAGTGTGATTTCGCCAAAGCATTATACATAGTTAATTTAACCTTTTTTGGTATACAGTGTGCTATCTTACGAAGAGCTCCTACCAAACATGTTGATTTCCCTCTAACATGGTCAATGTGCGGCTTCCAAGTCAATTTGTCATCAATGTATAGTCCTAGGTATTTTTCCTGACTTGATCTTTTTATATATATCTTAATTTGACGCGCTTGAGTATTTCAAAATAGAGAATTTTTAAGCACATTATAATAATGGCCGCGAGTTTGCGTCAGATCGAAATCGTCAGATTATTGAGTGAGATCTTTTTTTAGGTGCACTTAACACCTCCTTAGAAAATCTAACGCGCTCGAGTATGTCCATGCAACAGTTTTTTTTACATTTTAAAAAATATATAGCTGCTTCCCCAACCGATGAAAAGGTATATATTATTTAATATTTTTTTCTTCTTATCATCTAAGCTTTGCAACCTAATAGGTTTCTACGACGCTCGAGTAAATCCCCATTAAGCATCGATGGCTCCCTACTATAAAATTAAAAAAAACTAATGATTCAGACCTATAGTTTCATCTATTCTACAATTTTCGGAAATAATAATATATACATATAAAGGTTATTTAAGTAAAAAAACAAGAAATGGGATCCAGAATGTTTGGTCCAAGAGACCGTGACCGTGAGCAAGTATACTCGTAGCTGTTACAAAATTTAACGCGTATGAAACATACTGCAGTGTGTCTCTTGATGGATGTCCCTTGTGTCCTTGGCATGTCAAAGGAACGTCTTGAAATTTCCATAGACAAGACTGAAAGCGAGAATCCTTTACATTTGTTTATTTTACTATTGCGACTTTGCTGTTGTAAAGTACGAAGGCACTTCCTTCTGAAGGTACCTACATAACCAACTCTATCGATTCGTGCAGTAACACAAAGTGTATATCAAAATGCTCAATTTTTAACACCCACCACTTCTTTGGTGATCCGGTTGATGTAGTAATTCGATGGTCTACTTTTTTTTGTCTACTTACTAGGCAAAGGTTTGATTCACGGTTGGGTTAATTTAGGAAAGGCTATTTATATATCAGCTTGGGTCTGGAAGGGGTAGGCGGTAGCCGTGCTTCGGAAGGCATGTTAATCTGTTGGTCCCAGTTTTTATCGCTTGATCTGAAAGCGGCTTAGAAAACTCTGACTACAGACGGATAGTCTGTTGTCAGAGTTTTCTAAGTCAAGGATAAGAAGAATATTTTCTTCTAACTTAATTCTTCTTTTTATTTCTTCATCATCATCCGCAGCCTATATCAGTCCACTACTGGACATAGACTACTCCAAAATGAGGATTTGCCATAATAGCAACGCTTGGCAGGCGGGTTGGCGATCGATATTTGACCAAAGGCGAAGCGAAGATGTTACTTCCCGTCTCCTTCTAGCAGTTCTTCTTTAGTCGCCTCTAAAGACACCCATAGAAAGAGGTGGTGTTATTCCTCTTCACTCAAATAACCTATAACGCTGTTTAAAGTAACGGCCTAAAATCATCCCACTGCAGGGTAAAGGCCTCCACCATAGAATTCAAGTTACCACAGCAATGATGGATACAGGAATAATCAATACGCTTGCCAAATGCGAGTTGGTGATGACAAACCCGAGCAGTGTTTGAAAATTCAAGTCTTGTTGCGGGGTCGTTATAGTCCTGTTTATACTCGCATTATTCATTTTAAGACTCAAGTTGTTGCATAACTTTACAATTCATTGTTTTAATTATTAGATCTTAAGTTTACTAATAGTTAATTATTTCGAAATGTATACCATGTACCTTGTTTTTATGAGTTTCCGATATTCAATAGCTTTAGTTCACTATTTTTGACTGCTCAACAGTTATCATGCGAAACAATAATGGTGTAATTGATTGATTGAGACCAACGCAATCAGTGTCAAGTTCAATATTGTTCTCTCAATGTTTTGAAACTGTTTTTAAGCAATCGAATGGCTGTAAAATTTCAAATAGAATTTTATTTTATTCGATTATTTTGTATGGGCCTTGAACCCGTAACCTTACGCTAACAAACTTAAAATAGTACCCCTCTTCTCGTCTTAATGTTCAAGGTATATTCACAGAAAAAGAAGGGAAGCGTGTTCTTGTCTCCATTCCACAAACATTATTTTAGAAAGAAAAAAAGACATGTTTATTTGACACAAGAATTAATAATAAAAACAATAATTTATAAGAACCCCATGCACAAAACATTCAATTAATAATAATTTCATAAGTTAAAAAAACAGTTAATTTTAGTCAAAAGTTCGCCAGCCTGCTATGTCCATGTGCATCTATGTCCAGTTAGTAGTGGACTTAAGTAGACTAATTATTGTTATGAATGACTTATTTTATTTGTGCTTTTGTAATTAATTAATACTACCAAATACATATTTTTTTTTACTTTTATTCGATTATGTCAGAGTCAACATAATATTATACTTTAAGTAAACAGTACACCCCTCTATTTACCATACATATAGCACTGATGATTATTCGGGTTTTTTTGTAGTAAATCAATAAACCCTTATAAGTTGACTAGATTTTGATGGGTCAGATCAAAATTAAGAACAGAGTAAAACGCTAGGAAGAAAATGGTAACAAAATCGACTTCTGATGACACAACCCTAAAATCGCTAGACTAATCGATTTGATCTTTGTCCTTGCTTAATCGGCGCTCATTAAGTTTATGAAAGAGTTTCCTCAATTTCGATTTATTTTTAAACAATGCAGTTACTCAAACAACAAAATAATGTAAACAAAATTTAGTTAATGCTCTAAGAAACAAAACGCTGAGAAAAATAAACAATCAAAAATGGAACTCGAATAAATCGATAATGAGTAGAACTTTGTAATAAACAATCGTAAATCGCAACAGTATAATAGGTTAACCTTGTCCAATCGATGCGCGTTCATATTTCAGCTTCGACAGCTAGCGTACAGTCGCCTCCGTGTCTGTAGATAGAAAACGTTGCATGTGTTGGGCAGGATGGAACTCATTAGTAGTGATGGCTAGAAAAGGGGGGTATTGGGACACACGGTACATTAACGATGATCTAGGTTTGTTTAAAAGAGAAGAGAATCGGGACAATACTGTTGTTATAGGTAGTTTGATTCTCTTAACGTTAAAGAGCATGTAGAGCACTGTTATTAACCACTGTATTAAAACAAGTCATATATTTTATTAAAACTATGGAATAAGTAATAGTGGACTGTATGTTAATACAATATTACTTATACTGTGGGTTATAATAAGGGTAAAATAAAAACAACTTGCCGATACATAACATAACTTTCGTTTGCGCGGCGCCCGTAGCATTTTGAATGGGATATCGAAAAATAATACTTTTTTAAACGGTAAAGGTGGTATTACTGTTGAAGACTCCTTACAACTGGCCGTTTACAAAATACACGCCTGACAAAATGTAAATTTTACACGGGACGTCCCGCAACAGTGTGTCACTACTCATTAACCACGTAAGCGCGGCTGGTGACAACTTGCAAAGAATGAGTGATCGTCGCACGCGCACTGCAGAGTCTCGCCACCGCCAGTTGAATCTGAACCGCGGCCGGGAGCTGACGCGTTGTGTTGTGTGATGTGAGTGCGCAGTGAGTGCAGTGAGGATGCGTGGTGAGCCGGGGGCCGCGCGGGGTAAAGGGGGTCGCAACAGCAGCAACTATCCGCCCATCAGCGCCGCCTACTGGCTGCCGCCTTCGAATCCTACCCCGTATCACGTGCCAGGTTCGGTATCACGATTATAATTACCTGATACTCCCAAACCTTCTCTTGGACTTCGTATGTTAACAAACAAAAATTTTAAAACACAGGAATGGTCTTCGTTGACATGAGGTTCGAATAATGCGATAAGCGAATTTCAATCGACAATTTACGTAAGACAAAACGTGAGAATTACTTGTGCGCTGTAAGGTTGTAACCGATACCTATTGTTGACAAAGCGGTATAAGTATTGATTTAACCAGCAATATTGACTCTTAACAAGTTCGTTGCAAGGTCGAAAACAACTTTAGTATAGGTAGGTAGGTAATTATGAAACAAGCTAAATGCCTCCCCCCTTTTTTTTTCAAATAATTTAAATTAAAGAAAAACAAATAGCGGCAAAAAGTTTTATGTACAGATAAATGCTAGTTATTTTAGTACTCATTACAATGCTAATTTATGACTGACTCTTCTTGCGCAATTGTGATAATCGCTTAGAAACATAGTCAGTACACTAATTCCTTGGTTACTAATAGATAAATGAAAAAATACGAATTTTAATTCTTGTTTAATCGTTACGAATTGACATGTGGCAAATGTAAAATTTGCTTGTGATAAAAAAATGTAGAGGAATAAACTGTTGAGACGGTTTTTTTTTAATTCAATTTTTATAGGAGAAAAAAATATTGTATTCGTCAAAATTATGCTTTAAGTATAAAAGAAATCGAATAATCTTTCTTAATATACTCGTAGGTATATCAGTAAACTTAGGTGCCATCAAGAGTGCCTACCACATAAAAAAAAAGTTACCAGAAACAGCATAAATAACAGCAAAGATCTCTATCCACAGACTATTCAAACCAGACTAGCCAAATACGTACATACAGTCTAACTCTAACACAGGCGTGACATTTGACTATGATTGATAGAGTCAACAACGATGTTCTATATTCAACATTTTCCGTGACTATACATTTTCCTCGTGCGCTCGTGTCGCGACAAATATTTGAATTCAATTATTCTCTTCATTGCCAGTTAGTAATTTGTTTCGTTTTATTTTTAATATCTAGACATAGCCAGGACAAAAAGGTTTTTAATTTTTTGGCAATTTCAAAGTTAAACTTGTTTCAGCATTTTATTTTATTTTAAAGTTTTAACGTACGTACGTACGTACGTTTTGCTTAAAAAGAACTAACAAAAGTACCTATCTTGAATATTATATTGAATTAGATGTAATGTTTGTACGGAAAGTGAACTATTGAAAATGATTTCTTTTTCCAGCCGGTATTCAATTGAAAGTCCAAGATAATTATAGAGTTCAACAATTGAAGAAATGATTGTATTTCAGACTGAAATGAGACTTGTGCACGGGTTTTGCTATTTTCAGCTATGCATTGCGTTGTAAAAAAGAAGTAATATAGATAATTAAGGTACCAGGGATCAAGAATTAGGTAGTAGTGATATCATAGAGCAACACTCACATATTTGGTAAAAATTTATATGTGATATTTTAGAACTTTTTGTTTTATTTTAGGATACCTTAAATAAGATTACTTTAATTTGTAGGCTTATGTTTTTATTCCTATATTGCTCATAAACACATAATTATTCAAAATGTTTTATGTAAGTACGGAAAATAATGTCACTGTTAATGTCAATAACCTACTCTAGAACTAAGGCCTTCCCAGTCCTAAGTCAGTTGTTAAAGTTTACATAGTAAAATATATATAATATAGTATATAAACATATCAATATTAACTCAAATACTGTTTTGAAAACTTAATTAACATTATAATGTTAACAAGCTGTAAAAGTGTTTCTGTGTTCTTTTAATTTTAGTTTGAACCAAATAAAATCGTGTACGTTTAAAAAACAACATCAAATTTCAACTATAACATTGTTTGTCTACAGACCTACAGAATAAGTAGAGGTATCCTCATCGTGTGATATTTTTCTCTTAACGCTTCGCTTTTACTAAATCCGAAATCGAGAGCGCGTCTGACATTGACCGATTTGCGGCGAGAAAAACAATGCGTTTCGCGATTTCGCAATAACGTTGGGAAATTATACGGCGTTTACGAGTTCAGAACCGCAAACATGCTCTATGATAATCGCATGAACGGTGTTTAAAAGGTGTGAAGAGCTGTGAGTGCCAGTTATGATTTATAACCGGCTACTATTTTTGCTCGCTCTACCGTGAACTTGTAAACAAATGATAGCTGTCGTGATTTTCTTTTTTCAAAATACCCTCATAATACTGCAGTGTTCAACAAAAACAAAAGTTTGATTATAGCGTTTTTTTTTTAATCTGGGCTTTTATGATCTTTTAAATAAAACAAAAACACTCAACGCTGGCCACCGAACAATGACGGCGATGATTGACGCGCTATAAGCGCGCTAGCTAAGTTCTAAAATCGAAATTTAAATTTCAAACGATGCTTAGTACCTACGTCACATTTTTCTACAGAGCATTTTTTATAACAAAAAACAGTCTACTTAAAACATCTCAAGCGTCAAGTACCCACCTAAAAGCATAAGACGCCATCTATCTGATTAACATAGTTTATATGACCTGTCAAGTCTAGTGGCTGTTATATATTGATTTTAAGTCACATAGCACATTTACAGATAAACTGAAACAAAATAAAATGACGTAATAGAATTAGTTTCGGTGTGTTAAATTGTGTTAAATCTAAAATTCAAGAAGATTTAAAATCATTCATCTTTGTTCATTCCTGCTATGACGTTACACCTCTCTAAATATATACACTTGGTATTCCACCAAGTGGTGACAAAATGGATGACAATAGGAAAAAGTCGACGCAATAATGAATAATGTATGTTTTAATCGGAACAGACGAACTAAAAACACGCTTCGTGCATATCAAATTACACGTCTACTTAGTTCAGTCGATAAGATTAAATCGAATACAAAAACACTATGCATTGTTTTTTTGTACTGGTACTCGAAAAACTTTGACATATTCAACTTTTTGAAAGGATTACTTTAAGTAAAAATAAAACATGAAAAAATCAAAGTTTGAATTTTTCCAATATATAAAAATAAAAACAAATAGGCTACAGGCAAAATACTGGGGAAACTTTTAAAGCAGTAAGTGCGATTTCCGCAAAAAAGAAACCGTTGACCAATTGCTTAGCATGGAATTGAAAAAAAAGTATTATCAGCAAAAAGAAAATGTTATGCTAACTCTACTATGAAACATCATCAGAGATCGGATACTCGTATGTGTAGTTGCCTTAATTTGTAGTGTTGATTGTAATGAAACGCCCTTTTTTTAGCATCCCAGGATCAACATACATGTTTTTAGAAGCCGCTTCCATAATGTCCCAGCCAAAAAATAACTTTAGGGATATGCATCAGATTATCCGATCTCTGGACATCATACTACTACTTATTTGACTAACTTAAGTCACAAAATAATTTACTCAAATAATAATGCTGATATACTTCGTTTTTGATACTAGTATGTGTTAATATAATCTCTAAATAATCAGCTGCAGAGGCGTTACCATTATTAGCAATTTTAGTAGCTTTAATTGACGAGCTCACGGTTTTCTTAGAATTATCTAAATAGTCATAGGGAACCTCAACTCTATCTAAAACATCAGCCTATACAGTCCTACACACCTCTTCAAAAATCATGAATTTTCCATTCATTGTCACTTTTGGAAGGCCAGATGGCGGTCGCAGATTAGTTGATGGTGTAGAATTGTATCTTCTTCTGACAGTACTCCTTTAATCGCCATCTACGATAACAGTAGGACGAGAATGCGTAGTGTTATTCTGGCTAAACATAACGGCAACATGGCTGCCAAGCGTGGCGATCATGACAAAATCCTTCTTTAAGAATAGTTTCTGTTGATGAAAATGATGATGATGATGAGCCTTTCACACAGTATCGAAAAGTTGCTCGTTGTTCCATCTGCACATCCTATTAAGCTGATGTTCGATGAGGCGATGCCTATAATTTTATCAATAACAATATAAAATCAACGTTAATTATTGTAAAAGCCAACCGATCAAATAAATTATATTAACTCTGATAGCACACATCTCTCTAATTATGTTATGCTGACGGTTTACATCAATCACTAATGGGGTACAATGTGATGAATATTGAACAACCCACTTAAGTAATTAGAAGTGAATCAATTATAAATCGATTCATCAATTAGCTTATCGAGTTCGTTCTCCGCATCGATAATGCAGGATAGTGTCATACGCAACTTTCGTTCGCTCGTGTACAGTGGCAAACTCGCATTAATACAACAAAGTGCCTCAATATATAGATGACTTGCTGTCGTCTGTACTTCTAATTGAAAATTTTCTGAGCTTTTGAGCTTTACAGGGTAAAAAAGGAGTATACATAAATACGAAAAACTGAATTCCAATATTGATAATATCAGTAAGATTTTAATTTACTCCTAATAAATACTTCTATAAAGTATCAAATAGTAAAGTTTTTTAAAGAATTAATTAACACTTATACTCTATATTAAATATATATATATTGCATAGTGGGGAAAGCTGTATATTCATAGTCATATAATTCATTACCTTTCTGATTGCATTATATTTGTTTAACCCACGTTTATACATAATTTATTAAGTTAAGATGAAATACAACGGCCGTTTTTCCATAGAAACGTTGTCCCCTGTTTCCTCCCTGGATAATGCCAGTAGAGCAATAATTTTTATTATAAAAATCTATGGCCACTATTAACATATTTCTATGTTTTCTGTTTTTTCATAAATTAATTTAAAAAAAAGATATCAGCCCTCAAAAATCGAAAAAAATCGCCAGATTTTCCGCTGTGTTCAAACATCCAGAAAACAAATTTGGCTAAATTTTAGAAAAAAAAGAAAACATACGAACACGGCTAAAGCCTTTTTTTAATTTTTAATGAAAAAAGCATTTAAATCGGTCCAGTTTCGGAAAAGTAATCGGGGGACTACGAAACGTTGATTTGGTGTGCTTTTAGCAGGTATTTTCGGTCCAAGAATCAGTTGTCTCTATCACACTATGCGGTGAATGCGTTTGGCACTGCGCGACAGCAATAGATTTTACAAATACCTATTTTTCAATTCTCTCGCCCGTAGTGTTTCATCTTAATGAATCATTACAAAGCTTTAACACGCATGCGGACACAAGACACATATTATAATTTAACATTGAAAAGTGGAAATAAAAACTTTTGGGGCGTATGTGCCATTTGGGTTTAGATTTTGGGCCATTACTAAAACAAATCTTCATGAGCGGTGACTTTCAGAAGCCAAGCTCCAAGAGTGGAAATGTAGCATATGACATTACATATATCCTGAAAAATATAAATGGTCTATGTGTGGAACAGCCTTCATAAATTGTTGCAGTATTCTAAATAAACATTTTCGCGAGCGCTCTGTCTTTGTAGACCAACTATAGATAGTCTGGCTCGGAATGACTGACATCCCGACAGACTTTTGTTTTCAGAAATGACAGACTAACTGATGTGAGCTCATAGTGTTAAGGTAATCAATGTATATTATATTGGTTTCTTGAATTTACGTGAACACGAGGAATATATTAAACTCTTTACAGCGTTCATAGTCACGAGTACCTACTAAGCCTATTATTTGTCTTTAGAAGGAATTTTGAAAACATATTTGAAACTTCTGTTTCCAATTATTATCGTCATTTATGGCTCTAATATAAGCTTGGTATTTTATAAATACTTTTAATCTTTCACGTTACATAACTATTTACATGGTGGGTTATAGTCATACTTTTATCGTAAGAAGGGAGTCGTATGGACAAATCACGACAGGGGCCTGAAATAGGCGACTTTGTAAAACTATGACATCAGAATATTACCCTTGGAGGGTAGCCATACGAAAGCAAAATATATCAACTAACGTCCACTACTGGCATAGGCCTTCCCTTAAGATCTCTACGAAGATGGATCTCGCGCTGCATATCCTTGTTTTTTTTATAGTTTATACATTGTTACCACAGCAATGATGGAACATGCATAATCACCACAATCCCGAGCTATGTTCAAAAATTCGAAAATCTTGTTGCTTAACCCGAGGATCAAACCCATGACCCTAAGATCTTGGCCCAGTATTTAAACCGTTAGACCAATGGGGTGAT
Organism: Anania crocealis; assembly: GCA_949315895.1. Lineage (NCBI taxonomy): Eukaryota > Metazoa > Arthropoda > Insecta > Lepidoptera > Crambidae > Anania > Anania crocealis. The sequence continues at coordinate 11,365,159 of OX438856.1, forward strand.
AGGTTAGTATTAATTTCGATATGTTAACACTGTTAATCTCAGTGCTTACCAGCATTACCAGCACTTTGATTGTATCAAAGACCCAACTTGAAAGCGTTACCGACAAAATAACTAGAACTTTAAGTCTTATGTTATTGGCATAGATGTTAAAATGTATTTACGTTTTCGGGGCTCACATTACGTCTTGTAACTTGTGGCTCTGAACTCTGACTGGAAGGATCTTTGGACTAACATCAAAGTAAATTATTTTAGACGTAGTTTATTTTAATGTAAAGGAGGTGGTAGTTTAGGATTGCCTTGTATTTGAAGTTATTACTGCCGATCTTTTTTGAGTTTTATTTGGCCATTTTGTTTCCACCCTAACGTCTAGTTAATCCCTCTACAAAAAACAAAACTTAAAATTAAAACATATTCAGAAAAAAGTCTAGTTAATGCCATGTGTGTGTGATGGACAGAAATGTTCAAACTCGACCATTTTTCCTTCGATTACAACTGAATCCGGACTGTTACGATCATACAAACAGAAAAAAGGCGCATCGTATTTTAAGAATATACTCATTTTTAGTATAACAGTACACAATAATACACAGCCTTTACAATACATTCTTGTTGTATATTACAAACATTCTGATATTCCGTAATACAAAGCACATTCTTGGTTTATAATCAAAGCTCTGGGTATTAAAATTTGAATGCTAATCTTAAAACTTTTCAGACGGATTTGCTGTACAGACTTGAAGGTATAAAGTTATATGGAATTCTCAAACATTTAGAACGCGCTAGATTAATGTTTGGCATTAAGGGAGCACACATCTTATACGTGAAAATCTCTATATTAGGGCAACGCCGCACATAGTAAATCGAAAATCCGAATGTCTTATTATATACTAGCACTCCGACCCGCCTTTGCACGGGTATGCAGATAGCAATTATGACCATGTTTATACTATACACACTTTTAATATGTATATATTATGTAAAACATTTATTTTTTCAAATAATTAAAAATAGTTTCTTTCATATGAACTTTGTCCTGACAATACAAAGAATTTATGATTTTCCAATTTGGTGCAGTTGATCGGAATCGGAAATTATGCTCGTACATACCTACATTTCGGTGGTTAATTTTTATTTGTATAGATTATTTATTTAATTTATTTCTACATTGTATTGCACATAAGGCGGACTTAATGTCAAAAGCATTAGTTTTGACGACCATTTGTATTAGTGGTAGTAAACGCTGCTTCTGAGCCATAAGCCGCGGGTTCGATCCCCGCACATTACAAATATTTGTGTGCATGAACATGTCTGTTTGTACTGGTCTGGGTGTTTTCTATGTATTATAAGTATATATTTACTAAAAAAAATAATATATAAGTAAGTTTATCGGTTGTCTAGTACCCCATACGACAAACTACTTAGTATAGTAACTTAATTTGGGACTAGATGGTTCTGTGTGGCCCAGTGTGGCATGTCTGAAAAATATTTATTATTTACCAGGCAACCATAGATCCACACATAAATGAAAAACGCGGTGCAAGAAGATTTGGAACAGACTATGTAGGTATTTTTATTAGTAACATTTACTTGAGCTTTGGGTATACATTGTTGTGTCAATCATATTATACCTACGGTATGTCAATATGAATAAATAAGCAGAAGTTAAAGGGTCAGAGGCCGCGAAAAACTACTAGAACGCTCTGTTGTTGTTTCATTGAGGTTATTTCGGAAAACAAAACGTTAAGTACCTACCTACTCTTGATCAAAATAAATTTGTTTTGTGTGCTAACAATAAAAAGAGCAGCCCTACTTGCTTATTTTACCTACTACAACCTTCGTACTACCATCAATATTGTTATCGTGAGAGTTTGTGTGGGTAGAGGAATGGAAGTACAAATGTTTGTTTCTCTTTCACGAAAAACTTACTCAATGGATCTTAGTGAAATTTTACAACAATACAATTCATATATCAAAATAACAGATAATCGAAAATTCGTTTTTGCAGTTCTTGATAAAATAAGGCATAACTTAAATATTTGTATTTGGTAGATGATGCTGCTTGGATGTTATCCACATCTATTTTGAAGCACACATTTTTTATCTCCAAATCCAAGACAGTCTGCAGGCAAGTCGTAGGCAAATGATAGTGTGGTGATATTACATTTATCTTGAGACGAAATTGTTTGAGGAGTTAATTTGCGAACCAATAGAGGGTTCAACTGCCTGAATTGAGAGACCAGAGCAAACAGTACACCCAGTCGGATGCTATACGAAAGCAAAGCGAATCGTCAGGCCGTGTACAGGCGATTGCTATGGTACAGTGAGCAATTTTCTGCTTCATGCACACCTTACCCTTTACGTCTTACGCAGACGTTTGCTGTCTTGTGTCTACGCACCCTTATGAAGCCTAACCATACCCTATTCAGTTGTTTATTATTATTTATTTATTTTAGGACAGCTTACAAGACCCTAGGCCAAACTTGTCCCTAAGCAATGGTAGGTTTAAATATTGGGACGTGTAAAAGCGCCTATTTGTAGAAATATAACGGATTTTGCAGACATACATCCGATAGCAAAAAATCATATTTAAATTTTATTGTGAATCTTCCTTATTTCAAAGATGGAGACACGAAATGCCTGTTTTCTTTCCGCTGTAGTTCTTGAAGCTCCTCAAACATTAGGATTCAAAGAAGGTTATACTTTTTATGATTTTAAGGCTCAATATCACACTGCAAGCATAAATTCAAACTGACGGTGAAAGTATTATAGTGTTTTATCTTATATCTTATATATGTAAAAATCAATTGCTGTTCGTTAGTCTCGCTAAAACTCGAGAAAGGCTAGGCCGATTTAGCTGATTTTGTTTTTGAAATGTTTGTAGTAGTCCAGGGAAGGTTTAAAAGGTGAGAAAATATGGAAAAATAGGGAGGAAGCTAGTAAAAACAACAATTTCATTTTCTCATATAAAATGTTATACATCAAAATTTTCACTCATTTATGTCGTTGGGATAGGTGACACGAAGTTCAACGGGTCATCTTGTTGTAAATATAATAGACATGAGTAAATGCAAAGTATGAAATAACTGACTCGGACACAAACGCTTGTATTCGTCTAAAGCACTTACGAGCACTTACAAACTTTACAAAAAATATAATAGAAGCTTTCAAAACTTTTCCCATATTATTGAACAGTTTTCATTACTACTCCGCTTCGTTGCAGCGTTATATTATATGACCTATAGCCTTTTTTGATTAATGGACTAATCAACACAAGAATAGTTTTATAATGCGAACAAATATTTCTAAAGATTACATTAGCACGTACAACAAAACTTGAATTATTCTTTAGATTTATAAGACCACCGTCGTTAAAATATGACTCTAAACCTTAAAGCCTAAAGCCTAAAACTATCGATGGATGGGTATTGTGTTAACTGTCTATATCTGAACAACAACAAAACTATAGAGTATTTTGGTAAGCGATAAGTCTAGATAATTAACAGAATAAATCACTCCTCACTTGAATTCCATAATAGAACGTCCGATCTGCTGCTTTATAGAGCACTTGAATACTCCATTAGTAATTCTATCACTCTGCATTTGTTAGAAGACTAGTTTTTTGCCCGCGGCTCCACCCGCACATACCACACGTCATAATATAGTGCAGGCGGAAACCTATGCCCAGCAATGGGATACAAAATAGTTTTTTTCCTTTCAGGTCTAATTATCTTTGTACTAAATTACAACAATATTAGTTAGGTAGTTTAGGCGTCAAAGCGAAACACAAAGACATACTTTCGCATTTATATTACATTCGTACTAAGGATTATTTGAGTAACATAACAGATTAAACATAAATCTAGCATTATGGCCTCTACCTCGAATTTCGCGGGAAGCGGGGCGGGAGAGGAGCGGGCATTGCAAATGTATGCGCCCGAGCAAGACAAGTCGCGTCTCACCTAGTCGCCATATCGTTTGACATTTGTTTAAACAATATCATAAATTATTTTAGCAGTACCAGACGGCGCGGTGTCTAGAACGCGACGACAGATATAAATATCAGTGTGTTTCCTCGTGAGCTCTGCTCTGGCCGTATTTATTCTAGACGTGTGCTTGTGTTCAATGTTTAAGCGCATAGACGTTACGGTTATGTTATGATAACTACTATGTGTTTAGAATGCCGTGTGCTGGCTGAATATAAGAATAGCATCACTTTTTTCCTATAGACATCGTAAGAGACGACTAAAGGATAACCGTAAGAAGTAGACGATCAGTTCCGTCTTCTCTTCTTTTGCTTCCCTACTGGCAGAACCTCCCATTTGAAAGACCTGAAGCTAACTGTCGACTGTTGTAGGATGAAGATAAAAACGTAATTAATTAAGAATCCTTTGTTGGTTTAAAACATATGATATACAAATACCCCGTAGACGACACTTGAGGTAGGTATTCAAAAAATGTTTAAATTAATATATCTTTGATATTTCAAATATAAGCCTCGTCACAAAGGGTAGACAGAATTATTATCAGCTAATTAGCAAAAAGTAATGAGGTTACTGCTTAGACGTAATTACAAACGTTTAATTACAATACTTCAAGGACAATAATCGTTTCGTTTAATTTGACTATTTATCTATTGACTATTGATATAGACTAATGGGTAATTTATATAAATTTATTTGTCTGGTTTAAAGAGATCAAACGTCTGATGACAGGCATAATAATATTATTATAACACGAATGTCCAATCAGCTACATAACCCGGCAAAATGAAAGCTTCATGAATATGCTAAACAGTAAATTCCTTCTACAGTGAAGGAATTTGTGCTTATAGATTTAGACACCAAGTGTCACAAGGGGCTGACACCCCGCACTAGTGACCTTTATGTGCAAGATAATGTCGGTATATTTGTCTTTATCTTTTTCTCTTATACTCATGCCAATGTCTCAGAGTATGTAAAAGAGACATATAGACGAAATACCAGCCTTTACAGAAATATATCCAAATAAATAGTGTAATTAGCTTCATACATATACATCCTTCAAATAAATTTTGAGCAATTTTATTAAAGTTTACTGTACAGCAACATCACGTCAACCTACCACAAAACGTAAAATTTTCTCAATTGATATTGATATCTACATGTTAGACATAGGGCCTGTTTCACAATCGCTGAGTAAAGTTCTTGGTAAGCTACTTCGACCCTATCTGCTCAGTAAACTATTTTTTACATTTCACAATCCCTGAGTAGGGTTAATCACCACATTACCTGCTCGTTAAGTTAATCACCGGATGCACTGCCAAGTAGCCTTTTACTTGACAAGTAAATTTAAGAAAAGATAAAGATAATTTCCAAATTTTCATCAACAACAAATTATTTTATTATTTAAATGGACATTTTTGCAGTTATTGTAAATTACCACAATGTTCGTAATGATAAATTCAATGCAAACAAAATCACCACACAAAAAGTACCAAACGCCGGCAAATTTGACATTTGTCATTTACTGACTAACTGACGTTGACTTGACATAGACATTTGGTTGAAACCTCGATGCGTTCCATTCTTACAGAAACATTGATTTTAGAAAAGGTGAAATGACTGAATTACATTACAGTGTAAACATTTTTTGTACGAATTTATTGTTTTTATTACTTAAAATCATAACAAAAAATATTTTTAATGATAATTCTGTGATACTCGTAACTATACTTTATAGAAACACATAAATTATTCTTACCTTGAAACGAAACGTTACTTGTAAGTAATTATTATTAAATAATCTTCACTTTAATTTAGTGATTGGATGATTGTGAAACGCAAAGAAAGTTAACGAAAGGATTTAACCTCTATGTAATTAACTCGTTGAGTAACTACTTAAACCTTTACTTAATGATTGTGAAACAGACCCTTATTAAAGTTGAAAATAAATTCAATGACCTTCAACTTTTTGGGTAGGTTGACTTGCCGTTGTCTGTAAAACTGTAAAAAGCTACGAAGCAATAGCATGTCAAGTTAAAGAGCTTTTTTGACTGCCATCAAAGATATGACTAGACATGTCGCTGTAACTTTTTGTTCTTTACTTCCATGTTTTAGCTTAGCTTCCATTCTTTCGTGTTTCTACCCTACCCAGTAGGAATTTAATTTACTAATTGTCCAAATACTAACAAACAAATCTTTGATATCCAGCGGCGGTCGCGTCAGCCATGTTTACATTCTGTCATAACTGTGGAATCCAATGGTTCATTGTGTGCGCGCGAGTCGGTGTCGCGACGGTTAAACAAAACAAGCGAGAATTTTTGTCAACGTAAACAGTCAAACACGCATTGAGCATTGCACAAGGACTTTGAATTCACATCATTCTTTGGTGAAGTTCTGTTATTTGTGGGAAATTCTTTGATTAACCTGTGTCGAGGTTAAATTTTTACTTAAACTTTACTTTAAAAATTGATACCATAATTTGATCAACATATTTTCTTGTATAAAAAGTTTCACAAAGTCAGAATTAATTCTTAGTTTACCTTATTCATCTTTTTAAACTTTCAAGTATCATAAAATAAAAAAAAGGTTTTCTTTTTATCTTATAGTAGCTGTTGCCCGCGACTTCGTCCGCGTCAATTTCTAATATTATGATCGCGATTATTTTTCACTGATGCTTCGCTCCTATTAGTCGTAGCGTAATGTTTTATAGCCTAAAGCCCTTCCTCGATAAATGGACTATCCAACACAAAAAGAATTTCGAAATTCGAACTAGTACTTCCTGAGATTAGCGCGTTCAAACAAACAAACAAACACACTCTTCAGCTTGATAATCTTATATATAAAATTCTCGTGTCACAATGTTCGTTCCCGTACTCCTCCGAAACGGCTTGACCGATTCTCATGAAATTTTGTGAGCATATTGAGTAGGTCTGAGAATCGGCCAACATCTATTTTTCATACCCCTTAGTGATAAGGGTTACCCATCCTTAACATTTTTTTTTAAATTTTTGGACAAAATTTTTTGTTTCTTATATTTCTTTATTGTGCCATTAAAAAATACATACACCCCTAAATTTTTACTTTTTTATCACCAACCCCTATTTTTTTAAAGCCATTTTAGTAATTTAATCATGTTTCATCCCGCTCGATAACTAATCAATTATCGTCTTTTTGGTAAAGGTAGGGTTTTTTGACAAGTTTTTTTTTTTTTTTTTTTCTATAATGTGGCATTAAAAATATATACAACCCTAAATTTTTACCCTTTTATATCACTAACCCCTATTTTTTAATAGCTATTTCAGTAGTTTAGTCATTTTTATGGCAAAACAACGTTTGCCGGGTCAGCTAGTATTATTATAGATTTTACTATTCTAGACAATCAGTCTATAACTTAAATGAACGTGGATGGATAAGACAGATTTTATATAACTAAGTGCCGCCTTATTACAGATCGTTTCTAGACAAGAAATATTATTCAAGAATATTATTCTCGAAATTTCGACTTTATTACTGAAATTCGTAGCCTTTTTAACACAACAAAAGTTTTAGGGGTTCTATGGCAAAAGGCAATATTGTAATAAGTAAATAATTGTAGAACAATTACCTATTTAACCACGCTATTCTGATTGGATAATGCTATGTCATATTTATTTAGGAAGTAGCACGTATAGGAATAGATTATTTATGGAGATAACTTACTTCATTTTACGTTTTAAATGCGTACAATATAAATAAACAAAATGGCTGTCCTTATTATTATTATATATTATTATTAAGACTCGATAACACTTAGCATGAATAAATTAAATTAGACAATGCGTAGATGACTTCTTGTTTATACATATGGGATCAATTGTATGCTTATTTGTATTTGAATATCAGTTGCATCAATATTGTTGGATCCAAAATATTTACGTTTACCTTTTATTTCATGTTGATAGCTAGTGTTTTAATTTAAATAATTGCAAAAAGTTTATAATTCTCGTGTCGTGAAGAATAACGCTGTAATGCGCGAGAAATCTCCTCAACCTTAACCTCAAACCTTATGCACTTCCCTAAGTAGGTACATTTTTGGCAACGCACAGTGAATCCATTGATGATTGGGAGCTTCTTTTCGTATTTATTTACTTATATGTTTCTGTGAAGTAATTATATCATTTTAATTTTATAAAATACTAACTAGCGCTTTGAATTATTATTTTATATTTGTTTGGACGTATCGCGCTTCATAGGAATCACTTAAAAATTTATCAACCGCAATATTTTTACTAAAATTGAGTATTAATACCCTACACATCGTATCATGCCCCTTTTTGAATTTAAAAAATATGCTTTGCTCGGAAGTCTCAGACTATCTCCATATAAATAACCGCGATTGAAACCGAACTTTAATTGAAACTAGTACGAGTAGAGACTGTTTAAGAGGAAACACTACGGGCGAAAGAATTGAAAAATAGGTATTTGTAAATCTATTGCTGTCGCGCAGTGCCAAACGCCTTCACCGCAGAGTGTGATAAAGACAACTGCTTCTTGGACCGAAAATACCTACTAAAAACACACCAAATCAACGTTTCGTAGTCCCCCGATTACTTTTCCAAAACTAGACCGATTTAAATACTTTTATCATTAAAAATTAAAGAAAGGCTTTGGCCATGTTCGTATGTTTTCTTTTTTTTTTTTCAAAAATTTAGCCAAATTTGTTTTCTGGATGTTTGAACACAGCGGAAAATCTAGCGATTTTTATCGATTTTTGAGGGCTGATATCTTTTTTATTAATTAATTTATGAAAAAACAGAAAACATAGAAACATGCTAATATTGGACATATATTTTTGTAATAAAAATTATTGCTCTACTGGCTTTATCCAGGGAGGAAAGAGGGGACTACGTTTGTATGGAAAAACGGCCCTTGTGTTTCCTGTTAAGAATTAAGTGTAAAAAAGTAAAATACACGGTTAATGCAGTACCACAAATGGATGATGTAAGTACTATCTGTTCACCCTGACACTTTCTTCTGAGAATGTCACAAAATCTCCACATACAAGATAACTAAGATAATCTTTATACGCGGGCTAATCACCTTAATAATCTCTGTACGTCCGTCCCTGATGCCTTACTCTGCCACACGAAGCTCGTATTTACGGATATATCTGTCTCTTCCTGACACTTTAACACATCGGTATGAGTGACAGGGACAGATGGATTCGAATATACGGACATTGTGTTGCGGGGTAAGGCCTCTGCGCCGCACGCTTATCAAAGTAGTGATGGTTGATTGCTGTGCCTAGTACGAATATCGATTATCAATTTATCCGCTTTTAAAACCAAATACACCTTTGCAATTTGAAAGACACAACCCTACCTGACTAAATTTCACGGTAAAGCCGTTGAACGATTTCATCATATTTTACAGAAAACCTTAACTCTGACAGTTTTTATGTAACGATTAAAAAATGTTGTGAAACCATATTTCACGTAGTGAAAGCCACTGGCAAGGAGCTTGAGGGATTGGAGAGGAACAGACCGTCAATTGACCAATCGTAAAGTGTTAGCTGTGGAGATTTTTAGCACTGTAATTGGCTACTCAGCTCCAGTGTACGGCGCCCTCAAAGCAAATTTAAAATCAATCAAATATGTACAATTGCAATATTATTGGCTCTTTTACACGTTCTAATATTTTAAACTACCACAGCTTCAGGACAAGAGTGGGCTAGTGCTGAGAAGAAGTAGCGTAAGAATCTCAGCCACTATTGTTAGTTCTCTCTTTCTCTAACTTATTCTCTTTTTTTATAATTATGTTTACAAAAAGGTAACGGGTAAATTTATTGATATTCATTTTTATCATTTATACATATAATCATTAATAATCTTCAAATACATCACTTTACCAAATATTGTATTATCGTAAAAAAATAATTTTATTTTCGTTTATAAATATGAACCTCTGTACATCACTATATGTGAGGCTTCTTGCGTTCCTGTTTGCACAAGTGTGTGTTCTTGCGCAAGCGTCTCGTAGCGACAGTGATGCATGTTATTGTACTTTTTTTTCTGTCTTTTTTTTATATCCTAATTATTTCGTAGTTTATTGGTGGGTTTACATTTTTATAGTCATGCGACAGTGTAAAAGTGTTATACGTTCATAAAATTAAACCTTGACCAGTGATTAGGAGCGAAGCTCAAAAAATTACGACTCTATTATTACTGGGTGTACAAGAGCATGGCACAGTTGCTTTACATGGTTAAAGTGCATTGAAAACATATTCATAATATTGTTTTAACTTGTATCTAATGATATCGAAATTGTAGTTATTCGGAAGATTGAGAGCTTACCTTTGACGTTTGGTTACATATCCCTAGCTAGGTACCTAATTAAATCACGTGCCCTATAACTATTTCAATTTCTGATTAATTTAATACGAAGTTACTTATAAATACTATTTACGAATTTCTTACATTTAATAAAACAGTATTAGAAAATGCTATGGGCCCTTTTTTTCTTCTATTGCCTCAACTGGTCCATGTTTCGGTGCAACCTGTATATTTATCAATGTACCTACCTGCTAACGAATGGTCAACGAACAATTAATAGATGAACCATAAGGCCATTGCTGCACATCGTACGTGGAACAGTGCATAGTAAATTCACAGGTTAATTGACTGTTTCCTTCTATTGTTCTTGGGACCTTAAAGGTATACTCATAATAACTAGTAATTATTCGTTACGAAAAATACACTGACACGAAAGGTTTCTTTGTAAGAAAATATTTTAGAACTTACCTTTTCAAATAACCTTCATTAGACGAATAACACTTTTCTACCCGTGACTGCAAACGCTGTAAAGTGTTAGAAAAATTTAAAAAAGTCTAATACATAAACGCAAGCTAAATCATTTATTCATTTCAATGAAGAAACCAATAAAACTAAACCTATGAATGCTGAATAAATTATTTTTCATATGATTTAATAGTCAAACGATGGTAGGTATTTTAACAAAATTTTATTGGAAGCCCATACCACACTTTCCATATTCGATTTAGTTATATATTTGCTTATATTATATTAGGCTTTGATTTCTTTTCACAATTGTTTATCGTTTAATCTATAGTATTTCATAAAGTACGTTTATGTAAAACCGGATATTAAGAATTGTGTTTAGACAAAGCTAAAGAACAATCATTGCTAAAGGATATTACAACGACATAATATATAAAAACAAGTAATGAAATCAAGAAAAACCATTCGGAAACAATTGGAAACAACAAAAAATAATGATTTTGTATGAAGGTTTTTTATTAAATTTGCGCAATACTATTGAGACCAGAGTGACAAATAAATATAATTTATTACTCAAAGCACAGAACAATAGGCACTTTACGTCAGAAGCATAGTAAGAGTCTGAATGCGTTAAAGACATTTATTTATTTTTCAGTAAATCCACATACCTATTGACATGCTATAAATAAGGTTTATATTGAAAATAAGTTTAATACTTACCATAATTACATTAGAACACGAAGGCAGATCCGCGCGAAAAACTATTTTAAGTCCGAGACAATTTGACTTCAACATACGAAATGCCATTACATTTGTTCTATATTACAAATGTTTTTAAAGATACAACGGACGAACCATTACACCTAACGTTTCAATAAATCACGTATGAAATAAGTTCTCTGCGAGTTTTCCACTCCATCGGCTCGAACTAAGAGGCTATCAGTAATAGTGCATGTGGAGGCATTTACACTCGACGACTTGGTACTGACATGCATAAATAAATGCGATGCTTAAATGCTTGAATACTCGCTCCCGCCCTGTACATCTTATAGTAAACTAGCTGACGCAGCGAACTTCGTGTCGCCTCAGTGTATCAAATATAGGGTTTACCTTACCAAATTACCTTACACCGCCGTCTGTTAGAATCATAATATTATGGAACTCACAGTTTGTCAAATAATAAAAAAACAATGCACAATAAATAAAAATTATGCGATTAAATTAGGTTATAAATATCCTACCTTTTAAGTTGGATAAAACTGCACACGTGTGCAAAATTTTATTAAAATCGGGCCCAAATTCCGCTTATTTACAAATGGCTCAATAGAATCGCAATTGCATCTCAATTGTATATTTTGACACATTTATTATGGTAGTAATGTCAAAATATACCTACGATTGAGATGCAGTTGCGATCCTATTGAGCCATTTGTAAATTAGCGGAATTGGGGCCCGGTTCAATAGTTTAGGATTTCATCGTGGACAAACAACGTTACACGAAATTTTTATATATTAAGATAACAATGAAGAAAATAAATGTAGTGTTTATGAATCTTGCAACAACTATACTACATATTGTCATGGCATCGGCACTTAAATAAAATAGTATCACCCCTTCACTTCCCATGTGTGTCGTTGAGGCGACTAAAGGATTTTACTATTTTGAGTGAGCCACTTAATGCGACTACGAGCTAAGTGCTGCCCCCAATTGACTTAATTTTATTACTTCTAAACAAAAACAAATCTCAAAAAACTAGAACTGTATTATTTTAACAAATTACCTTAATTGAATCACAGTAAACTTTTCATTTAGTTGTTTAAAGAGTCGAATTTGTCGCTAACGCCAAAAGCGGCCGCTTTTAGCAATAATGTACAATACAAAAAATGCCAGAATGAAAATTAGTTAACAGTGAATCAATAATACCAGAGGTAATTTGCTAAAATGATACTGTTCTAGTTTTTTAAGAATTGTTTTTGTTAAGAAGTAATAAAATTAAATCAATTGCGGGCAGCACTTAGCTCTAGTAGTCCCCTTAACATGCCTAATCGTGACGCACTACCACGTTTTCCTGTGATAGCGTTTAATTCATCATGGATTAACGAGGAGCACCGTCCCTAGGTACTAACAGTGGCACACATTTTACCAGTAGTATGTGAAAGCCCCTTGGATCTTATCATGTAAAAAATGGGCAGCAGCGTCATTTCTCCCCTATTGGCAAAACTGCGAACACCAACCCTTCTGCCAAGTGTTTTGGCAAAACCCTCCTCTAAGAGAGACCTGTCTCCAACAGGGGACTGATATAGACTGGTGACGATGGTGAATTGGCATTCTCATGTCGTTTTTTGGCTGTTAAATATGATCTAACAAACCTATCAGGTAATAAAACACTACTTAGCTTAAAATTTAACCATCAAAACCATGCAATTAGTCTTCAGTGTTTAGGTCGGTATATAATAATTTTATGTGATGACCGACTCTAAGTCGGTGGCTTATTTTTGTGCTAAGTATTTGTAATTAGTTAGTTTCTTTTTTAATTCATAAAACTTGAATTCATGGAAATCGGTCAACGGGAAAAGTTCTTCGTGGACACATACATAATGAGAATCTAATCCCCTTTCGTCTTCATTCGTTGAGGAATACTTTAATCTCTGAAGATTTAATTAACTGTCTTCTCTAGACTATACGACTAAAATTGACACTTGTAATATCCACTAATGCAACAACTTCACTACGATGAGAAACGCATACTACAACGCGAGCCCGCCACAGACACATACATTGAACACTATAATCGGTTAAGCGGTAGCGACGCTCGTCCAAGCCAGCCGTGTACGTATAACAGTTTAGTGGCGTAAAATGTCGCCATTCGAGCCGATACGAAGTGGTTCACGTCACGGTTCCTCTGGATATAGGGCTGGCAACATACTTTTAAATTCTTAAAAATAAAATAAACCAGCCAAATGCAAGTCAGATTTAGTTTATTTCATTGTTTATAAAGTGAATGAAAAACATTATGTAATTTATATTTCAAGCGTCTTACTGTTGTTGTTATTAATGTCGGATAAAAAAGTACAAATAAAATAACGGTTGTGGTAGGATATAAAATAGGCAGCAGAAATACGTCATCTGTGAAAATTTTAAACTGTCTAGCTATGTCAAACAGACGGACATTATTGGGGTGTTAGTAAAAAGGTCCTGTTACCCTTTGCATACGAATACCTAAAAAGAACCATTGCAGAATCTAGATGACAATAAAATTTTCAAATCCTTTGAATATCCTGTGTATAGTAATTATCAAAATTTAACTCCTTTAAGGCGACTGCTAGAGCTAAGTGCTGTCCCCAATTGATTAAATTGTATTACTTCTAAACAAAATTAATTCTCAAAAAACTAGAACAATATTATTTTAGCAAATCACCTCTAGTATTTATTGCATCACTGTTACCTGGTTTTCATTCTGGCATTTTTCGTATTGAACATTATTACTAAAAGCTGCCGCTTTTGGCGTTGGCGACAAATTAAACTTTTTAAACAACTAAATGAAAAGCTTACTTTGTCTGTTTGTTGTCTATGTCTTTTTATTTTCTAATTATTCTGATAACTATACTTACCGACGATTCGAAATCTTACACTATTTTATTATTAGTGGTACTGCCAATATTTGATTCTAATTGTACATAAGAAACTCAATAGAGCTGCGTATTAATGCGAGCTTGATCTAATTACAATTTCGCACGAGGAAGTAACTCAAGGTTATAGGCGCAACGCAGACACATTATCGCAATCAGTTTTGGTTAAATTTATTACAGGTAGATACATACTAGTAATAGTACTAAAGTTACTGTTATTTATTGGTATTTTAGTTTAGTTAAAAACCGCCACTTCTGTTACTCATCGAATAACTAAATAATTATTTTGGTTCAGTAAGTTACAACCTAGCTATTGTCCTCGACTGTGTCCACAAACTGTTGATTATTGTTAAACGGTTTGTAGTTAAAGTATTTTTTGTCTTTATAAGTTTTATAATGTAATTAATTTTCCTGCTATGAAATAGAATCGAATTAAATGAGTTTAATATTGCTGGTACACCAATATTTATTTCATCAATTGTTAAAATTAAAAACTTAAGAAACTTCTACCTTTTTCTTAGTGTGAGAGGAAAATTGATAGTTGTAAATAATTATTTTATACTTATATGTATTATAATAGATAACTTCTTGGATATTCTCCTGCAACGATACGCTGTTCCAGTTGACCTACCATTTACTTTATTGTAACACTAGCTGTTCCCCGCGACTTCGTCCGCGTCAATTTCCGTTCTTATGATCACGATTATTTTTGCAACATTTTTCACTCATGCTTCGCTCCTATTGGTCACAGCGTGATTTTATATAGCCTAAAGCCTTCCTCAATAAATGGACTATCCAACACAAAAATAATTTTTCAAATCGGACCAGTACTTCCTGAGATTAGCGCGTTCAAATAAACAAACAAACTCTTCAGCTTTATAATATTAGTATAGATAGTATAGATTTTTGAGACATATGACATTCATGTAGCTAAATCACTTTTTCAGTTAACTATTACTGTTATTGCTAAAACAATGGCATAGATAATAATGTATCTTGGGTTAAGTATTCTTTGTCAATTTATTTTAATGCTAACAAGTGAATTTATTAAATCAGATAAGCAAGCGATTCGAAATCCAATATAGTAGCTAATATACAGCTTAACAAATTATTATCTTGTTCGCCAACCCTACGATAACATACTCAGCTTTATTGGAGCTCTGGGGGTGCATCTATCCCAAGTCTGTAATAATAATCTGAGACCCAGCTCATCCTAGTTTAGTGCTGAACTCGAGACTGTTAAAATCCCGACTCCATTCCGCTATACAGGGAGGCCGTTAAATAGTAGATAACCTGTCAACTGCAGATATGGGTTGTGATACTTTAATTGTATGTTAAAGTATGGTATGTATTTTTGATCAAAATTTATGATTCAGTATGTTGAATTTTGATGATAAACTTCTGAAAGGCTCTTTTAATGACGATTATTATAATGAATACTCAATAGTTATTATATAAATGATAGAAATGTATATCATTATATATTATCATTAACTTGTTCAAATTTTTTTTTTTTTCAAATACGTTGGCAATAGTGCCCGAGTCTCTTGCACTGCTGCTTCCTGCTCTACTAGCGTCACGTCCTAAATATTGGGACGTGTAAAAGCCCCTGTAGGAGCCTATTTGCAGAGATAAAATTAGTGATTTTATTACTCGTATTCTAATTTTACGGTTGTGAAATAGAATTGAATATTTTGATATTGTTTTGTTATGTTTTTTTTTTCGTTTTGAATCTTACTTACCTAGCAATCTACGAGTAGATAATTGAATCGAGATCTTGTTCTTTATATATAATTCACTTTCCATATTATAATAAAATATATTTTTTGAATTTTTAGTGAGGCAATATTTTACATTTATTAGAATGTCACATGAGTGTCTGTTATGCGTTACAACTCATCGCAAACGTCATGAAAAATCAATTTCAATTTAAATACATTTTAATTACAACGGTAACTTACCGTAACTGTGGTATTTTATCAAACCAGAGACTAATTCAAACAGTAATTAGAAGGTATTGAGGTGGTAGACCTATATATACATAGTACAAAGTACCTTTATATCAACACATTAGCGTACATTGAAATGAAAGATAATTTTACGGATTTAGAACGCGTTTATTTTTCGTTCGACGTTTCGAACCCTTTACAGCGTTCATGGTCACGGGTAGACTAAGGTGTTATTAACACCACCGGCATGCTGAACTCCAGCATGTCAAGCGAGCTCATAAATTCAATAAACTTCAAGTACCGCGACTCCGCTTCACAGACCGTCTAAAACCATCCACAGTTGAGCGTCTACCAGCGGTACTTCCATACATGAAGGGTGTCACAGACAAAATTGGGAACATCTTAAAGCGCGCTTCTATCAAGACCTACTTCAGCCGCCGAAGAAGATCAACCAATTCTTACGACCAGTCAAGTGTAACATTCCCCTTCAAGTACCAGGCGTATACAAACTAGACTGTGAATGTGGGCTCTCTTACATAGGTCAAACTAAACGCAGTATAGGTACTCGGGTAAAAGAACACATAGCCGTCATGAAAAATATGCGTGTAACGAAATCTGCAGTCTGTGCTCATGCGTTTGATAAGCCCAACCATTTCATTAGATTTGATAAACCTCAAGTTCTTGCTAAGGAAATCCGATATGTAACTAGCTAGTATGTTAGCTCATTTTGTGTGAAAATGAACATAACTGACGATAAAAATTAGAGGCGGTTGTTAAACATTTTTTCAAAATTACCATCTTAAAGACGAATAACACCATAGTCTACCCGTGACCATGAACGCTGTAAAGGGTTCGAATAAATCAAAAATAAACGCGTTCTAAATCCGTAAAATATCTTTATTTTTAATGCATAGTGTTTATTTATTTATTTATTTATTTAAAGACAGCCAACAAAGTGTACACAGTTACATTCTTGTGCTTATATAAAGTAGATACATTTTATAGTGTAGCCTTAATTAAAGGCTGCCACGGCATGCATAACTATAAAATGTTGGTCATTGGAGACAATACAAAATATAAAATAAATCACAATTGTTTTAACATTGCCTATATCAATGCTAACATTGTAAACAAAATAATTCTTCGAAAGATACATTACCCTGTGAATAGGTAATAACAGTATCCTTCTGATCTAAAGCTCTTATGCTAGAATGTACTAGTAGATAATACCACTAAAGTAGATTTAAATTTAAGTTCGCGTAAACTCAAGAAAACAGTACATTAGCGAACGTACGTAAAATTAAGAACACAAATATGCTATGCTAGATAACAGTTATAGACCTATGACGAAAATATAATTATATATTTATATTAAACAACGTTTGCCGGGTCAACTAGTATATAGCTGACCCGGCAAACGTTGTTTAGTCATATTTTTTAGAGGTTGGTAGTAGAAGACTGTTTTTTTTTTAATTATATTGATATAAGTATTATAAAAATTGGTCCAGTCACTTTTGATTTATAAATGGTGGTCGGTGGATATTCACAAAATTTTAATAAAGTTTTTTTTCGTTTACCAAGTGGTAGGTAAGTACTAAATTTTATGCTCATGCTACAAATTTATTTATATTTTGACCAAATGCAGCATTTGACGTAGGTAGTTAACTGGTTTCATTACAACTGCAAATAAAATATATTCGTAAAAAATAGCATAGTTTAGGTCTGTACAAAAGCGGCATTTAACCCACTCAATTATTAAGTTGTTATTTGTAACAGCTATCCAGTCAAGTTTTTGAACTAGGAAACTACTTAGGTACTTTATAATGACAAATTAGCATTTTAATCCCTCAACCCCCAGGAGGCACTCGGGTGCCACGATAACAATTAATTTCAATTGTGTCTGGAATAACTCACGATCGAGGGATTAAGGGTCGCTTAAAGAGACTATAGTCCTTAAAATATAGCTTGATTAGAATGACACCTGTCAAACTGAGGAGACTAGTGATGGGACTGACTCGACTGATCAACCGGAAAAAAACAGATAAGGCGATAAAATAAAACAAAATTTTGGTAAATAAAGATTAAAGTAAGTAAGTATCGTTATTATCATCAGAATCACTGGTAATAACGAACTTATACGTAAACAATTATTTATTGAAATGTGTTCTTGACATTTACCAATACTGATTAATATATTTGTAACATGTGTATTACATTACTTCGATTCTGAATTATCATAATAGTCGGTCGATTTAGATTTCTCTATTTTACCTCATCACTATAATTGTCAATAATCACGTAACTTTGTAAAGACGTCTTTTAAAGATAAGTTTAAAATTCGTGACTGGATTATTATGAAGTTTTTGACTTTTAATTATAATTTAATACAATAATTTTGATTTAAATGTCCAGCAGTGTATAAAAATATTTTTAACATGCCAGATCCCAATAATTTTTCGTGTGCAAATGTGTGTCACTTGTATGACGTTGGTACAAAGTTACGTCGTCTCTTTCAGTGACACCTGTCATTCTAATCAAACCATATTTTAAGGACTATAATAACCATTTTACGAAACAATTATATCCTAATCTGCAAAGCTTAGGTATTATTAAGTAAAATATATATTTCTAATAATTATATTACATTTATTTACAAAAAAATTGAATAACGTAATACAATAACTTAAAATTAATAGAAAAACAAGCTAAATACAATGATGCTTCTAATGATTTGAAAACAAGAATTTGTAGTACAAATACCTTCATATCTTTACTTAGGATCGGATAAGAGAATCCTTATCCGTGCGAGTTTGTTTTTTCAATAAGTAGACTTGCTTGCTAATATACTTAAACTATCTTTGACGTATTTACGTAAGGAATAGAGATGTTTTTTAATTTGTATAATTCTCTAACTCTTTAATAGAATAATAGTTCATTAGAGTAGTTTGACTGTTAGAAGGCTCAAAGCTGTATAGAAGCAATCAATAATATTGACAATATAGTCTAGATAAACAGAACCAACTAAAAAGTAATGACAACCGATAATCATGTGATACTGCATGTTTCATCGATAGTGTAATCATTTTCGAATAATTCAATATCGAATAACTCCTTCGGAAACTACTTCTAAACAAAAATGCTATATATCGAAATATCACACGATTTGATTCTATATCAATAATCTTTGTAATCTATTGTTCAAAGCAGTGAAACCTATTTAACTTCATACGCTAAGTTATATCTCGTGCGAACTAATGTAAGCAGATTAAGCGGCGAACTTGGTGTTTTTGATATAATCCTCTGAGTTCCCGGGATTTTGCTGGGATTTGTGTAAGGGGGTGTTGACGTAAAATATTACGCACACTACTGTACAGTTGAGGTTGAAAAGTAATCAAATATCGCACACCTAGATGTTATAAATAAATAGGTTTGAACACAATCAACATGTTCTGATCTCATAGAAAGCTGCTTGTTTTGTGGAAATAGTAACAACGAAGCTACCACAAACATCCAAAACCGAGAAATTGTTGAAAATTGTCAAGGATAAAAAATAGCACATAGCTATTCCAATGTCAATTTGCTAACAAATATTTTAACTTTAAGATAAGATTTACCCATCATTGAAGTGGTAACTTTATTTTAATGATAGAGGTCAGTAAGATGATTATAGGCCGTTACTTAACTTTTAGTAAGATTACATACATACATACTACTGTATGGTCTTTCAAGCCCGAGGAAGATGTTTAGACAGTATGCCAAGTATTAAACTTTATGGATGTCCTCTTAACAGAGTTGAAAAGTTTAAATACCTGGGACATATTGTTACCTCGGACTTG
The DNA here is from genome assembly GCA_949315895.1 of Anania crocealis. Taxonomy (NCBI): domain Eukaryota; kingdom Metazoa; phylum Arthropoda; class Insecta; order Lepidoptera; family Crambidae; genus Anania; species Anania crocealis. Next base: position 11,385,330 of record OX438856.1, read on the forward strand.
AAAGACAATACAGACATAGAGAGGGAGCGTAGAGCTATGTCTGTCCGTGCTAATATGATAGCTCATAGGTTTGCTCGCTGTTCGAGAGACGTTAAAATTACCCTTTTTAAGGCATTTTGTACGTCTTTCTACACGAGCAGCCTTTGGGTGAATTATACGCAGGGACAGTACAATGCACTACGTATTCAATATAACAATGCGTTTAGAATACTGTTGGGGCTGCCCCGCTTTTGTAGCGCATCAGGGATGTTCGCCGAGGCGCGTGTAGATTGCTTCTATGCAACTATGCGCAAGCGGTGCGCGTCCCTGGTGCGCAGGGTCAGGGCTAGTGGCAACAGTATTCTTAACGCATTCGCGGAACGTTTTGACTGTCAGTACTTGAACCATTGTAATATGGTTCATTTACTGACTGTCAATAAAATATATTTTTAGTATGTTTAATTTTATATTTAAGTTTTTATACCTATATAATTTGTACCTATATTGAAATGGATTATGATCTGATGATTAAATGAATTGAATTGAATTGTATAGTCTCTGTATATCGTATTTCACTCTTTCTAAACGTCTTTGTTCCATTTCACCAGTTGGCCGTTTGGCTAACTCAATTAAAAGTTCTGCGGCTCCTTGTGCCGCGTACACTCACGAACTATATATAATAAAGGCTGCATTCAATTCTAGACCATGCTCCTTTGTGTTAAGATATCACCTAGAGCGTACGTTTTGGAACAATCCACAAGGATCTCATTGCATTTCGAGCTGGGCTCGGATTTTGTTGGGAACTCCTCGGTATTGCTGTAATTGGGCTCATTAAAAATACCTGCAACAAAACTAAATTAACTTCCTCTAGACTTACAGATTATGATGTAACTTCACTTATGCAATAATTTGATATGAAACTTCAATTTGTAGAAATGAAAATTTTGTATGTCACTGCACTTTCTATCTTTTTTTTATATTTTTCTTGTTTTGTGCTTGTATTGTAAATTTTTTGTGATTGTATTTTGTTTTTTCTGATAACGTTTCACTTTTATCGTATTCTTTCATTTTTTATCATGTCTCTTGCTCGTAGTTACATAATTATATTAATATTGTTTTTTTATGTATATTGTTTTTTTTTTCATAAAACAATGGCAGCAGCTGCGTCGTGCCAATCTGCCTTTTTTTATTGATTTTTTTCCTTTTATTTTTGGTTGTTTCGTTATTTTTTTGTGTGCTATGCATGAGTGATGAAGTATGATGCCAAATACACCTCTTCTTTTTTTCTATAAATCAAAAAACTTACGTATCGTAGATGATTACAATTTACAATACTAACAAATCAGTGATTTGAGTTCTCACCATCATCAGTACAGTTTCGGACATAGGCCTCTCCAAAAGAGGAGGAAGGGAAAAACACCCACTCTCTTCACGGGCGTCATACTCGTTGCCTCGACAATTTAACTTGAAATAAAATGTTCAAAGCGAGCACAATAAGAGAGAAGCGTACTTGAGTCGCGCAACTGCCGGGTTTTTCGCTGTGTTTGCGCCTGCCCGCGACAGCCTCGTCCCGACAGATCCTTATCACCGCCACTTCCGAATGCCAAGTACGCCGAGGGACATGGTTCAAGTCAATCAAGTCATAAATATTGTTTTTATTCTCGTATCCAGGGCTCGGAAAACGATATATTTTTCGAAAAATTTTCACCTACAATAACTTAAAAACGTAAGTGTTTCGTTTATGTTCGAATGGAATAACAAAAATGTTTAAATCGTTCTTGCTCAATAAAGCGTTTTTTACCATTTTAAACTGGTTTTTCCCATATAAGGCCCTGTAATACGAACAAACACGCGGCACGCGCTGTCTCAGTTCAGCTCTCTACAGATGAAACCGTTTTATTACGTTCTCATTTCGTTTTTGTTCCGAACAAAATGTTGAACAAGGAACTGTCCTAAACATTTTACAAACGTTATTTTGAATAACGTTTTCGAGCCCTGCTCGTATCGTATGATTATCCTTCGAGGATGGTCTGGTGTCAGAGTTTTCCTAGCCGCCTATCACAGGCCTCTGACGTGATTTGTTTTTACGACTTCTATTTAGCGAAAAAAGCTGGGACCAAGGGCTTAATGTACCTTACGTAGCATGACTATATTCCCCTACACTCCCCTTCAGAGCCAAGCCAGTTGATAATGATCGTTACCCAAACTACCAGGTATCAAATCCTGGACTGTTGCGAATCACCAAACCACTACGTCAACCGGGTCATTATTGTTTTTAATGTCATCTCATCATTATCTGACTACATAAGTCTTCTGCAGGTCTACCCTAAGGATCTCTACAACGATCGGTTCCCGCCGCCCACATCCAACGGCTTCCCGCTGTTTAGTGGTTGCTTTAGGTATTTTCCATTAATTTATAGGTCGGCAAACCCTACAGGCCCGGGCCGCTGAATTTCAAAGTACTTCTCTATATGTCCGTTTATGTTACCACGAGACCTATTCACCCGGTTAGATTGTAAACAACGAAATATCAATACACAAATACCACGAATACATTACCATATAGGTACCCCCTAATCAATTGACAACTAACCAACATACGTAGTTGTGTGGCTGAATTGTGTTGTTTACACTGTCTTGTTTCATAGGCTTGCGTTGCCGTATGCTTATTCAAACTCGCTTTGCCTATAAATATCTTTCTTCGCATATAATTCTGTTATGTCGAACTCTCGATTATTGTTTACCCTTATTATATCGCGATGTTAGGAGAGCAAAATTTTTTCAATCGCTTTTATTGCTACTAGATTGAGAAATTATTGATTCCCTATGAAAATTTACCAGCCCCTGTCTCTCCCTAAATTGGTTCGTCGGTAGTAGCATTAGGAGGTGACAAATAGACAGATAGACATGCATGTATAATATTAGTATAATATGGATGCAACAAACAAAACACACACAAGTATTTCTGGACGATCAAAATATATATGGGCTACGGGGCTGCTAAATTGCTTACGTAGGTAGGTACGTTGTTGCGACATTCAAAAGTATGATGATATTTTAGCCTTGCCTTAATTTGTTCATTCTTCGAACAAAAAATCTTCTTGTTCTCATCGTTTAAAAAAATGGAGCATGAAAAATAAAAACATCATAATCCCGCGTATCCAGTCTCCGGGAGCAATCAGTTTACATTTCCTACAGGATAAGAGTCCCAGGAGCGGTTAAAAGCGGTGGGCCTTATCGGCAAACGGTGCTTCGGAGATATGCCGAGATACACTCGGTCACACACTCATATAAAGCTCCTAACACACTTGATAGTGACTTGATTCCCACCTACGACAGTCGAAAAAATGTTTATTCAAGGAATTGTATTTTCAAGATAAACCAGCAATATATTTGCTTAAAAAGCAGTTTCAAAACACTTGATACTACCAACGCTGACGATTTAGTGAAGTTATGGACTTCTGTTTCAGGCGACCGTTTTTTTTTACTCATCTACATTAATTATATTTTAAATGCGAAATTACTTTGTCTTTCTATCTGTACGCTTTCACGTCCTAACTACAGAAGCAATTTTGATTAAATTTGAACAAAAATATATTAAACTTTGGGTAAGGACATAGGCTTTTTTGTATCCCACTGTCCCACAGCTGGGCACAGGGTTCCGCCCGCGCGATATAACGTGTAGTTATTATATTGACATAATCGCCATACCTGGTAGGCGGTTTTACGATTGCAGTTTGGTCAATTGGTTTTCTACGGGCTGTATTTATTTAGTAGTCTTTTACGATACCAATAATACATACCTGTAGACATGCTCAAAACTATTATAAATGCTCCAAAAGGAATTCAGTGTACAGGAACCCTAAGATCTACGAGATATGGCCTCCGTGTGGACTGTCACATATTTGCTTTGCTGTTCCGAGATTCGTAATTTAATATCGGATGCAGTCTCAAGTATCCATCCAATATTGGATGGGCATTCTATGATACACTTTTTCGATACCTAAGCCTGAAGGACTGTTTGGTTGCGATCGTTTTGTAAATACTGGATATTGTGAAATCGAGCAGAAAGTACCTACCTACCTAGCGAATATTTTATAAGTTTAATGTTAAGTTAAGTGTACTCGTATAAACGCTTTGGGTAGGAAATATGTATGTAAAACTTGAAATTGTTGATGGATGAGCCAAATAATTGTAAAGTTTGTGCGTTAAAGAGCGACAAACATTCACACATCCATCTGTAGAAACTATCGCATTTATAATATTAAAAAAGCAAACAATTATCTTGATATACAAGTCATATAAGTCACGACTTCTGTCTCAAGCTGAAAGTCATAAAAACAATTCACGTCACGAAAACTGTCTCCAGATCCTTAAAGAATAATCACACTGTAAGAAGAAAGATAGAAGTTTGACACAACAATGAATAATATTTTAAAATAAATAAAACAAAAAATGTTGTATCAAAAAGGTGCAGAGTCGTGACCGCTGGTGGCTTATCATGACGCTGATTTTCAGCGGGGCCAAGAAGGCATGTCAAGCGAATGGACTATAGTCGCAGATTCATGCAAAGTCCTAACGTTTACTTTGATCTCACTTCAATGGCTTTTAAAGTTGAACAACAGTTTTAGAACAAAATAAAGTGTTTGCCTCGGTCTAGTATTGCTAGAGTCGTCCAGGCGCAGATCTTTGATAGTTCGGAGCTGGATCTAGGTAAGGAAGTTTGAACTGGGGTTTTGTATTGAAATTTATGCACTTTGCCTCGTTGCATTTACATATTTGTAACTATATTGTCCTTGATGATTTGCGTAGTGGTGCGGTAGTATGCATGGGTCCCCGGATTCGGGTAAAGGGTAAACATGGCAAACATGTTCAAGACCGGTACGATCAGCTAGTGTTATTATACTTAATTTAATTAAAGTTGGTGAAATTAACATTCATATTATTTGTAAACGATTTGTGATTGATAGTGATGGTTGGTCTTAACTGTTAAAGCAATGCAGTATTTTAAATATTAATTTGACATGTAGAGATGTAGGCTACAAAAAAAGGTTACATTAGGTAAAATTCGAAATAATTTGTTAGTAATACAAAAGGATTATTACCTTGTATTATAAATACCACTGCCGTTATCAAGAATGGTACAGTTTTTCCTCTATAACAATGTTTTAATTTACTTTTAATGTTCCTCTATTATCGGCTTTTAAAACACATTAACCTAAAAGCAATGCGTGTAAATGGGTAATTTATATCTCAATAGCTTTTAATCTATTCAGAAACATTTTATATGATATATTCACGCGCTGTTACAGAACTGTATTGAGTTTGTTATATATTTTTACTACCATTGTTATATAAGTACACAATTAAAGTAACGATTTCTTGAGAGTTACGTAGTTTTAAATCTGTATTAACGACAATATAACATAATAATTTAAAATGACTGAATAATGAAAAAAATAAAGTATCTGAATGTAGAATTAACATTGACCATTTTTTTTTATTTACTAGTTATGAAGTTTTTTCTACAAAGTATTGCAACTAATAAACGTAGAGCAACTTAATAATGCAGTCTTTAAAAAAAACTGGAAACAAAATGAAATTAGTTACATAAACCAACAACCGTAAGGCTTCATAGTCAATAGCCATCAAATTGAATAACTGTCATTTTTTAAGTATTCTCAAAAAAGGTCACGTTTTGTCACCGCAATCCCTGTAACGAATAATACATAAACGAAATGAACCTGCTAAGTAGTTTCCAATAAAGTTCACGAAAAGGAAACGCAAGGCAAAGCTGCTATATCTTTGCATCTTTTAAATCGTCTAACGTTATTTACTTCCGAAAAAAACTCTTTAGTAAATAAATTTAAAAACAACACACACCCATATCAGATGGGAGCCAAATAAATCTTGTAGCAATACATATTCAGCGCTCTTTTGTAGTGTTTTATCAATTGTTAACAATGCCATCAAAACGGCGTAAGACCGGCATCACGGCGCGCCGGATCAAAAAACCGACTCCGGTCCTTTCTAAAACATTTACGAGGTACTATGACGATCCGGTCGGTGTGGAAAGAACAGGACAGCCATCTTACACGGCCGTGAAGCCTTAATACCGGGTTAAAGGTAAGGCTAGATCAGGGTTTCTTGATGTAGGCCCGTAGTAGCATGTGTCTCAGTGGGCCGCGGTGCTCAATTAACTCTAAACTGTTTAGTGTTTACATGCATGAAGATACAGATATAATGTCAGTACTGTACAAGTCAGTTCTTGGTGTTTTTACCTCTTGTTACAGTTTCGTTTTGCAACTTACTTTTACATGGGCTTCAAATATTTTATAATATATTAAAAGCTTGCCTAAGGTGCTGTGACCCATCTCATTGAAATTAATGATATTTAAATTAATATTTGGCCCTTTGACGCAAAAGTTATAAAAGCTATGTTTAGTGTTTCCGCCACCATGACGCTTACAACAGTTACAGTACCTAAATATCGGAAACGCATAAAGAACTGTAAACCCCGAATCATCGAACCTTTGTGAATGTTTAAATCAGTATAAGAACACATTTTATTCGACAAAATATATTATTTGACCAAACGATACAAATGATCGTAGGTACTCATGTGTAATGTAATGGCTGCTATCTCTTGTCATCGACGCCGGTTCAAATAGCGTGAAAAGTTGATAGTCCGGAGGGCGGGTCGAACTGATCAGCTAGCTGGAATTGCTTTTAACCCGTTCGTTCTATTATGTAGATACTTGACGGTGGGAAATGGTCAGAATAAAGCCTTTTATTTTCCTGTAAATACCCACACACAGACGACATAAAGAATAAGAGAACTACTTTTTAGTAAGTTACACTTTATAATAAGAAGCTTCGTTATATTATTACTAGTTACTGTTTTTATACTTTATTGGTACCTACTATAATGGAAATTCAACCCATATGATATTAGATTGATTACTACTAAGTTGAAGGAGCACCGGAATGTTCTGTTCGTAAGCAAAACTTATTTCGAAATCCTACAACAATAGAATTTAGGGTTTCTAAACATATTTGTACGTACATATAATACTTTATGCAAACTATTGCAGAGAACCTACTCCATAAAGTACTGCTAATTCAATGGTCACGCCAAATCACTTGTGTAAATACATTTGTGTATTATAGTACTTACTCAAAAATCTGTAAATAGTATAAGTAAGTAATAGATTGGAATAAACTTTACCAAGGCAAAGCTTGAGCATGCAAAGATTTTTCGTTTCATATTTCCCAAAGTGAAAAAAGTGATGTTCGTTGGAAAGCAAAACGGTAAAAAGAACGGGAAATGTCACAAGTCGCAACCCTATTATAGTTGCGACGTTGTTGACGTATTTATGCGACACGCTTGGCTTTCAGGGCTGGCAATCTGGTAAATTTTTTCTTGAATTTTCGCCTTGAAAATCATCTTTCCGATTTTCATTGTAAAAATAAATTACAATAGCAATGTCGACTCGGCCTTGAAAATAGCATGATATCGACTTTTACGTTCTTATTTTTAACATTCTTATCAAATTATTCGCAAAATCCCGACCGCGACCGTTGCTTTTTAAATCATTGAATAGTTAGCGTATCTAAGCCTATTGAGAAGAGTTAATCGTAAAGTTTGCCACTTCATTGCCACTATAACGCATTGTGTTTTAACAGCTCATAAAAGAAAAGACAATCGAATATTATGTCAACCATCTTAGTTGACATTCCAAGTTTTAAAATGGCCGTCTCGGTTGGTTGAACACTAAAAGTTGTTGACGTATTTACGTGACCCACTCTAGGGTTGCTAACAGAAAGAGACGACGTATTTTTCCTAAATTTAACGTGTAGTACTAGAGATGTAATGTCACAGAAATAATGTACCTTTTTTATTAAAATTTGTTTATTTAAAAATCTTACCTAGTATTTTAGAAAATACATAATGTTTCGTGATTTTTACCGTGACTTAATTACCCTTGGTATTAAAAGCTATAAATCATTAACACAATAAATTGGAAGTAAAATAACATTTTTTTTAGTCTCATAATCTCATTGGCCGAACATTAATTTAACGACGAGGAGCTACAGCCTACATTTCTTGCATTGTCTTTTTTTTATAGTCTATTCATAATCTTTTTAAAACAAGACAAAATTTGTTGATTCCAATGCCGTTACAATGCTTATTAACTTTCGTTGTTTATGTAAAAATATTAATATTTGTCTTTTTATTTTTCAGGTAAGGGTGTTTTCACAGCATTTTGAACCATATTATACTTACGTAAGTGCAGAAATAAAAAATAATAATTGTAACTGGCTCCATCCCGATAACTAGGTGTAGTAACTTACGTACCTACAAAATCAGTTATTATTATAGATTGTTCGTAACAATATGTATATTTTTTGTAGAAAGTTGACCTAGACAAAAAAGAGAAACAATTTAAATAGGCTCTTCCAGAGTCCCTTTATAATCAAAACACCAAACATTGAGGGGGAAGGGTAATTAATGCTGGCTAAATACAGTAGTTTGAAAAAAAAACATGTTACACCCTCTATGACGTCTCAATTTTAAAAATCGCAGCCCTTTTTCCTATTGCACTACCGTATCCGGCCAGCATTAACGCCATTTTAACATTTTATATATATTTTTTTTCATTGACAAACTTATTCAATTTTCCTGATACTTTACGTGTTATGGCTTTATACAGATTTTATAGTATTATACAGTGGTAAATTCTGTATGACAATGTACATAGCTGTTCTTTCACTACCACCTAACACACAAGATTCCTTTGAATAAGTTGACCCACTTCTTTACAATCGATTTTGAATCGAGTTGCATTCACACACGCGATCGATCTGCACTCGATTACTGTGCACTTAGCATGTGACAGAAAAGGTAGTTTAAACTTTATCTTAATAGACATAGAGTCAATAAAAGTATGCATCTAATGTCCTAACAAATAATGACACAACTCAAGTATCTTTGAAATGTTTGCTTCAAGTTAAATCACATTTGTTTCGGTCCTAATAAAATCAGTTACGATAAACATGTACTTTTTTTTTCTTTGATGAGATATAAATGAATTTATACACAATATCTAATATAACCATCGTAACACTATAAAAAATTACATTAAAAGTACCTTTACCAAATACTAGTCGCTGCCAAATGTTATTAAATTATAGTATACCCTGTAATCATTTTTATGTTATTAATTTTATAAGTCGATTCTTAAGTACATATCAATAAATTTTTAGTCACTTAACCTTTGCATTGCAACTTTATGTACCTGGCAGCTATTATCCATACGATGTCAATTAAAAAAAATACGATTCGATCAAGATAGCGTACAGTCTTCAACGGAGTTTAGGATTCACTCTAGGATTAACGTAACTCTAGACTGTAACATGCAAATACATCTGGCACGCGATGTCAATGCATGAGTTAAGGTAAAGTAGATAGCAATACTTTTTTGCAGGCATTATGATTTACGATTCATTTGGCAGGGAAAGCTATTAAAAGTTGTTTTGTGATTTGCTTGTAGTCAGCAAGTAAAGCAATACGATTACATCACAAATTATTGCAATATACATTTGAATTCAACGATGGAGGGTTTTCCCCAGTGGTATGATTATAGGCCCTCACTTTGCTTTACTTTTTCCCGTTTTTCTAATGTGTTAACTATGACATATTTAACATACTCATTATGACACGTTTTTGCACAGCCTCAAATAGAACCATCCCTTCTTCTTCATATGGAGTACTGCCAATGGAAATTGGGCAGCAGCTTCTCCTTTTTACCATTGGCCAAACTGCGATCACAAACCCGCATGCTAAGCGTGTTGATTTTGGCATATTCTACTTTTAGAGACGCCTTCGGCCACTATTGGACAATGCGGGATGATTATGTCGTGTTAGTTACACCACCTACTTATAAGTCGAGAATGGCTAGACAGATTCTTATGATTTTGGTGTTTTTGGATTTGTCTTCGTCGGGAATAGGATAATAACTACAAAAACATTGGAAACTTATCGTAAAAAATAACTACTAAAAACTGTTTTCTGTCATACATTTATCCAACCACGCCATATTTGATGACAGTGACATATTTTAAGACGTCAAAATCAAATAATATTCTGAGGCGATACGAAGTTCGCGGGTTCCGCTAGTATTTAATTAATATAATATATTTAAAACAAACATCGAGACATCCATACTCACAAACTTTGACGTATATAATTTTAGTGGAATAATAAGGCCCTGTACAAGAATAGATTGCTTATGCAGTCGTTTCTAAGCGCTACAAGGATTTTGTTTGTTATTTCCTTCTATATTGGAAATCTAATAGCTAACATATTATAATATCGACCTTCGCATGCTACTACACTTGCTTCAACCATTATTATATGTATGTCAAACATACAATGTTTGACTTACAGTGCTTCTTTGTATGTATGTGTGAAACGAACTAACACTATCCTATTTAGGAATGTGTTCGTAATAAACCTGTAGCCTACTTTATATGTACAATTGCTAAGAAAAATGTCTTACAAAAAGAGTCTTCATCATCTCTCTACACTCTATTACTCATACACTTACATATACACACCACTGATATAGGTGGACTGACAATCTAGAGAAGATCGTGGGAAGTAGCTAAATGCTGGTGCATAGAGTAGGACCACTGCAGCACTGTAGAAGGCTGTCAGTAGGCGTCGATCGAATGAGATGTGTCATTGATGAGACCCCTACTGACCCCCTTACCCCTCGCGTCTGACTAGTGGAGATAAAAAAAAAACACCACTATTAACACAGATAAGAGAATAGTAATTATTAAACATAACCAGTATTAGCAGAGATTTAAAACAAACTAGATATTAGTCGCATTGCACTAATTAATTTCAATCGGCTCATCCGCACCTCGGGTTGGCATCAAGTTTTATAAGTATATTGTCTAATTATGACAGATTCGATATACAATTTATAATCCGTTGAATGCTGCCTATTCATTACAGTTATTAATTATTTGACGTAATTTTCGGGCTATTTATATTGAAATATTTCTAATAAATTTATCCTTACTTGTTATTATTTTAAACGTTACATTTTTATCCTTGTTTCATGGTTCAATTTTTTTCAAATATTTTCTATTCATTATAGCTTGCCACCGATTTTGGTTGTCATCGATTTGTCGGTTCGCCAAGGATTGTAAACTAAATAAAAAAACCGGCCAAGTGCGAGTCGGACTCGCGCACGAAGGGTTCCGTACCAAAACGGCCAAAAAAACGGGTTTGTTGTATGGGAGCCCCCCTTAAATATTTATTTTATTTTGTTTTTAGTATATGTTGTCATTGCGGTAACAGAAATACATAATTTGTGAAAATTTCAACTGTCTAGCTATCGCAGCTCTTGAGATACAGCCTGGTGACAGAGCGACAGACAGACGGACAGACAGCGAAGTCTTAGTAATAGGGTCCCGTTTTTACCCTTTGGGTACGGAACCCTAAAAAACGATGCGTTTAATTGCATGCGGCAATTATTTATCAAACCTTCTGTGGTTCTTAATGTCGCGACTTCGTGGGTGTTATTTTTTTATTTGAAACTACATTATTTAAAGTAGAATAAGTGTGTTATTCCAGCATATAATCTATCTCCGCGATCAAACTCCGTTTAGCCTTAATTGCGTATGCGGCACACCATACATGCCAATATGCACTGCCTGCCCTGCCTATACTACGTCTCACTAAATAGAATACCGATCCCTGCATTACTCCTAAAGTTAAGTTTTTTTTAAACTTATGTACTGCATGCATTACCCTACCCAGAATTGCTGCTGTGCAATCAGAGGGATTGCGATTAAGAAACAAACATCCATACAATCTTCGCATTTATAATCATACGATGTCATTAACATTTCCGTGCACTACTTTACTAACCCATACAATTTCGTTTACTCTAGTTAATCATAGCATTTAACAGTGTCGTACACACTCATAAAACAATTACAGGAACAGCGTTTTTGACGATAACGCGAACGATTACACCTTTTAACGTGCAATCACTTTAACACCGGCACTTGAGTCAGCTAAAGCGACAAAATGACTGGCAAAACAGTTAAGCACACCGCGAGTCATAAACACCAGTAATCACTAAGCAAACAATTGTGACATAGTAGAAATAGATCGGTTCATCCATTTGAAATATTCCTACATTGTGATTCCAATAAGTTTCACGTATAGAAAAACATTTTTACTATATATTTTTAAACGCTCTAAATAAAAGCCTATGAACTGCAAACTACATAAAATGCATCATTTATTACATTATAATATATAATGCAAACAACTTGCAGAGATTGTACACTTCTCAAAATGCAGTGTAGTAGGTACCTACCGACGTCCATTATTTAAAACCAATGGTGTTTTAAATTTATATCTTAAAAATGTTTTATTATTTATTTTGCGTTTATAAGATATCGAACATTAATAATAGTAATAACGGCCCGATTGGTGTAGTAGTGCGGTGGTCCGCCTACTATGGAAGAGCCCCGGATCCGATTCCCGGTCGGTTGAATTCAGAAACTAAATTCGCTTGGATATAGAAGGATTGGGATGTTATAGTCGTGATTCAGAAGGAACATTAAGCCATCGGGTCTCTCCCCGCTTCTGTCGCAAAATTAATGTAAAAACGTGTCACGGAGGCCATAAAAACTAAGACACCAGCGTATTCTTGAAGGGTAGTCATACGCTTAAGGAAAAAGAATATTATCGAAACATGTCAAATTTTTTTGTCAATTTCATTCAATGCATCGCATAAAATATCACTAGCACCTTTTTCGGCAACTATAAGGTCCCGAAACCCGAACTATAAAATCACGAATTATACGTGATTTTAATTAGAAGGCTTGATTTGTTTTACTGTTCTGTTTGTATCATGACAGTGCGTTTAACGGCGCGCAGGTAACCTTAATTGCTCTCGTTTTGAATCTTATTGTCCCATAAACTTACTTAGGTAATTTTACTAAGCGATGGTGGTCCGCAATCTCCGAGACCTGTCGGTAAGAAAGGGTCATAGTCATATAACTTTGTGTCGTCAAATTCAACAAAGTTGAGACAAGTTAAAAGGTAATGATGCTGTTTGCGAGCGCAACAAATTTAATTTTTCATTCGACGTGTGCGTATTTTTTATGAATTATAAATAAATAAATAAATAAATGTGGACAACATCACATACATTGTTCTGATCCCAATTTGAATAACTATTTAAAGCATTCGTATTTTGGGAAACCAGAGACAGCGAAGGTACCACAAAACACCCAGACCCGAGAAAATGTAGAAAAACACATTTTTTCTACATTGACCCGTCCGGGAATCGAACCCGGGACCTCGGAGCAAGCGACACCTTGAAAACCGGTGTGTACGCCACTCCGCCACGGAGTTCGTCAAATTACATCACTAAACCTTTTAAAGGGTCATACGATTTTATTTTCTTCTCTAGAATTTGTAGATCCCACTTAGATGTTGATAGGACCTTTTTCCTAAGATAGGTGGTTAGCAAACAATTTTTTATAAATTACTGTCGAATGCAATGCAACGCAGACATATTTTAACATGACGATTCATTTTTCTTAATTTTTGTAAATTTATGGTTATTTTTGCTACCTGATTTTATGCAGTGAGCTATCTTGTAATAGATATTCAATTTCGTTAACGATTTAATAAACTATTTCATCAATGTTAGTGTAAATAAATTATGACTAAAATGAAATGTTAAAAAAGCATCGTATACGAAAACCTTTTTGAAGTTGCTTAAAAACGAGATTGTGTAAATTTGCTGACTGTGTAATTACTAGAGAGCGAATATTCGAGTGCATATTTATTAAAAGCTATTTATGGCCACAATAGTAGATAAGACGGATATATTTTTATGTACCGGGATCGTAATTTATTGTAATCCTGGTAACCATGGTATTGCATTACTAATTAAATGCATATTAATATGAATTTATTCCATAGGCAAGTCTTGTACACACATTTTAAAATTACTTCGAATAAAAAAATAAAGCCTTGTTCGCATTAGGCTAGTATTTTAGTCGCTTTTAACTCGCTACTAAGTTACTTTCTAACGTAATCGACTAAATTTTTGGTGTTTAGACGCCATTAGCAACTAAAACATTCGTTACTAGACTAAAATACTGGCCTAATGCGAATTAGGCTTTACTGGTTTTAACTCAGTCTCACACAAAAAAGATACTTCGAAATTTCGGCGATTAAATAATATTATATGTGGTCAATGTCATGTGAGCGTAGATCATCACATCTTCATTTAGGAAAATTTAAGTTAATGACGCAAAATTGAATGCTTCTAAGTTAATGAAGTACCCAAGTGTGCCAGAAGGCGTTCATTCGGCGAGGCCTTTTTTGTCTCTGGCTGTAGAGTTTTGCGAGGGAAACAAAAAGCATTTTTGTCTTTGTTTTTTAAATTCTTAATACGCAGTAATTATTGTGAAACATTGTGTTTAATAATACCAGTTAGAAAGATAAACCAAATTTAAAACAAAAAAAAAAGAACAGCGCTCCTATCTGATTTGGAATGACGTTCTCGCGTAAAACTCCCTTGGTCATTGCAATGTGTAAACCACTTTAAAATATTAAAGATTATGTAAGGTTAAGTTATTATGTGTAAGTAAGTATTTATGTAAGTAACTTATATTATTTCTATAAATAACTACATACAAGGGGTTCAGAATAACTTGGCAGCATCGTCGCAGACTTTAGCCGGTTCCGAAAGGAACAAAACACAATACAGAATCTCACTGATTATAATCTAATTACCTTTTTATTAGTAACAACAGACAAAGGCCTCCATCATTGAATTACCACAGCAATGATCGGTACGGTCATAATCGTTTTGTCAAAATGGGGTTGGTGATCCGTGCCATTTTCAAAAAATTCGAAACTCTTGTTACGAGAACTGGTGAATCCATTTATTATTTATGTTAAATCTATGATTTATTTAACAATCACATTTGTTCGTGAGGAAAATTTGGCGTATGTAACCTGATAAGGTTATATCATCTGGATATAAATCGGATAGTCTCGCAGACTGATTCGATTTTGTCTCAATTCAGTTTTCCCATCGGTGTGCGTAATAAATGGCGTCGTAATATCCCGCCCGTATGTCTCGCCGTGATAAGATTGGTTCATAATAATCATTCCATTTCTGGATAGGTCCAAAAGGAGGACAATTATGGTCACCAGGGATGTAATAGCGCCTCCAGGGGCCTATTTGCTGAAATAAAACTCATTTTACAGATTTTACCAATTGACTACTTTGTGTAGTGGTACAGTGGTAGGGACGCCTACTTAGCATAGGTTCCAGTTTCGATTCCCGGCCTGGTCAGTTGTCAATGATACAAGTGATATATATTTTTAAATAAGTATAGTTAGAAGGTGTTTTAATAGTAGTGCTTTGGTAAAAGGCGTTGCGATCTTAGTTCCGTAGAGTAGGTTGGAAGATGACGCTGCTGCCCGGCTTTATAGTATATCAGTCGCATATTCCAACGCTCTTAGGACAAAAAGAGTTGGTGCTGTTTTCTACGGTCTTATAGATACGGTAATTATTGGATTCGTGTAACACTTTTCACGCTCAGCGTACGTACTTAGCAAGACGATGCTGATGGCAAAGCGTGAGCTGACATTTGGCATTATAGCGTTAATCAAGACGGAAGGTTAGTGGCCGGTTCTCGATTTAGTATTACAAACACAAACTTGTAGACTAAAGTAACTTAACATAATAATTTAAGAAGAGGCTGCAATAGTCACCAAGTTTCATGCTCTGCTTCGTCTCGGCACTAGCCCACATTTGTCTCGTAGCAGCAAAATATTGGGACGTGTAAATCGCCTCCAGGGGCCTATTTGCAGAAATAAAACTGATTTTACTGTATTGCTTCCAATAATATAGATGCGGGATTCATACCTAGAGTGCAACATGATTAATTAAATGAGTAATGAACCACAATAAATATTGCATCATACTTAAATCCGTGAATACAAACAGTGCAAATGGCCCAAGGCCTTGGTTATAATCATAAACCTAAACGCTAGATTTCGCATAAATAAGCATCAAGCAAGTTTCTAAGTGGACTCTATTAAGTTGAATTAATTGTAAATTAAACTTTATTACAATGATATTAGGTCATTTAAATGGGCACTGCACAAAGGTTGATATTAGTTAGTGAAATCAGTGAAAAATCCAATTACGTTACAAAATCGGGTATGTTTTCCTTGACAATGTCCATGGACACTTATCTTCGGGTTTAGTTACAATGTTGCAAGCGATTAGCAGCAATGGTTATTGAGCGTAACGATTTTGACGACTTTAAACTGTTATTGGGTAAAGCGACCTTGTGAACGATTACCAGACTGCCTTAACAATAGCAAAAAGGAGTTTACACGGTTCGATACATCACATAAACTTTGTTTTGCTTTATTCAAAAGTATAGTAGTACACATAAAACATATATACAGATCATATCGCGTTAACTTAATTCGATGTTTTATCAGTTTATTTATTTTACTAACCAACATTATGTTTAATTTTTTCATATTAATAAATAATAATAATAAGTATTAGTCATGCAATAAAAACTTGTAATCTTAAATAAATAATACAGCTATAAAAAAAGTAGTGGGAAGATTATAATTCGACAGTTCTTCAGTCTTAGGAATTCTAAAAGCGGCTCTCTAGAACTTGCCAATTGCGTCATCATAATGCGAAACAGATAAATGTAGGTACCTAATTATGTCAAACTAGCTTATCGCCCGCGGCTCTGACCGCGTAAACTACACTTTATTTAATCGTGTAAAGGCCACTTTACTTAAGCCTTATACAATAAGACGAGGACTGAACAGTGAGAACAATAGTCTGTTCGTAGTTATGTCATCATTAGGCTATCATAATACATGTATTTATACATAATAATAGTAACTATGGCCTAAGTATGATCCTTGACTCGCTTTGGCGCCATATTTGTAGTTGATTGTTTGTTTTATTATGCTACAAGATACTTCTTTTGTCAACCTTTTTAATTACAAGCCAAAGATATAATATAAAAAAACTAGGCACGTAGTCCGTGTGTGTGTAGAACAAAATAGGTGATCTTTTATATGATAATTCAAATTTGTATCATTTGATAATTGTTAACACAGCAGCGCCATCTAGACCTTTTTATATTTACTAATTGGTAGTGACATCTATCTCATCGTTTGAGTTGACTCTTAGACCAAATTACTGGTCATCATAAAATACTTTTAACCTCCTTTCAAACGTAGTTTCTAAATGGCGCTGGATTTAAAAAGCTAATTTCGAATAGTACTAGACTTTTGTTTTGTAAAACAATCGAATAAAATCTGTCCATCAAGATGGTGTGTTTTCCGTATCTCTTTAACCTAAATCCCGTAACCTAGTAGTCAAATTAACATTGGTGACCCCGAAAGTTTGAAGAATTTGCAGTTCCGAGCGACTGAAAGAGAATCTTCTAAAACGAATTGAACATAACGTAGAGTCGGAGTGTGAAAGTTGCGGAATCTTCAGCCCGGGTCGGGAATAGGTCAAACGGACCTCTTGGCCGCGTGGCACGTTTTTTCTGTTGCAGCTTCACAGAATTATTCTGCAAACCTATAAGCTACAGGTCACCGGGAATTACTGTGGAAGTACTCGTAGCAGCTTTACACAGAAATTGCGACGTCATTTTCGTCGTCTAACCTAGCCTGCAAAGGAATTCAAGAATATTTTGAGCCAAAGGAAACCAACTGGTCAAAATAACCTACCTATCGAACTGTAAGTGAGCTGGCAAATAAGTCAAATTTATCTCACCCAATTCAGTTTAAATTTTCACCTGAATAAGTACAATCTTCTTATTTAAAATGGCAGAATCTGCTGATATTACCGATGTAAAACCATTAATTAAACTACGCGGTGTTGTTAAAGGCAAACTTACTCTATTTGTTAAATATGTAAAATCTCTGTCTTCTCCAATTACTGCGGAAAAGTATCTTGATCTAGATTTACGTCTTCATAAAATAAGTGAAACCTTTTGCGAATTTGACAAAATACAAGATAGTATTGAAACTTTATGTACTGACTATGATGCTCAATTGGAGGAAAGAGAGAAATTTGAAAACAGTTACTATACACATGTTTCTATAAGCAAAAAATATTTGAATGAATTTAATGCTAAAATGTCCGAAAGTTCACAGCAAAAGGCGCCGCAAGAACCTACCTCAAATACATCGAATTGTGAGTCCGTTAAGTTCCCAGATATAACACTGCCAACCTTCAATGGTGATGTTACTAGCTGGCTGGAATTCAGGGACACATTTGATGCTCTTATTAATCAATCTAGTTTGAAACCAATTCATAAATTAAAATATTTGCGAAGCTGCTTAACAGACGGCGCTCTTAACGTTATAGCTTCATTGGAGTATAGTGAGGATAGTTACCCAGTTGCTTGGTCCCTACTTTGTGAACGATACAATAATCCTAAAATATTAGTCACTAATCACTTGAGAGCTCTTCTTAATATTGATAAAGTCCCAGCAACGGCATCAGCGTTGAGAATCTTAGTTGATAGCATTTCCAGGCACTTGAGAACCTTAACCAATCTGCAATTAAATACTGAAAACTGGGATGTCCTACTCATATTTTTAATTAGTTCCAAACTTGATAAATCTACACAGCGGAAATGGGAAGAAAGATCTAACTCTCGTGAATTGCCTACGTTACAGGAGTTTAAGCAATTTCTGCGATCACGTGCCGACCTATTGGAATCCCTAGATTCGGATAAATTAAATGAGCAAGCCGAAGTCAAGGATAATGCACCCAGGAAGGCTATGGTGATCACTTCCACTTCAGCTCAAGGTACCACGCACAAGACAACCCCGAGGTCAAAGGTATTTCATAATCATTGTCCTTATTGTAAAGAAACACATTATCTCAACCAGTGTTCGAAATTTTTAGCTCTAAATGTGGGTACACGCATACGTAACGTTAAAAGATTGGGACTGTGTGTTAATTGTCTAGGAGCTAACCACATAATAGCTAATTGCCGAGCCAGCCACTGCAGGACATGTAAAGGCAAGCATCATCAGGGACCGGCCTGGTTATCAAAACCAAACAGTGACTGGCCGAGACAAGAATCTATGGCTATCCCAGAGACAAGTAGTGAAACTTTATGTAATGTTTTAACCGAACTACCAAAAAACAAATTTATTAATGACATTATTGAGAAGTGGTCTAAACTTGAAAGACTAAACCGAGTTTTTGCTTATATACTTAGATTCATTTACAATTTAAAAAGTAAGGTACATAAAATAACGTCACCACTCACAGTGGACGAGTTAAACCAATCTTTAAATAAAATTATTATGTTTGTTCAAATCGAATCATTTCCTATCGAGTACCAAGCTTTAATAAAAAATAAACCTATTCAACAGACGTCTAATATTTTATGTCTGAAACCATTTATTGAACATGGGCTAATTAGAGTTGGTGGTCGGCTAGACAACTCACCCTACTCACACGACAAAAAGCATCCGATACTTTTACCTAATAAACACACACTTACCAAGTTGATAATACAATCTTACCACATGAAACTTCTACACGCAGGACCGCAGTTACTTCTTGCTTCTCTTCGAGAACGATTTTGGCCAATACATGGTAAGAGTATGGTGACCAAGATAGTGCGTGAGTGTGTAACCTGCTTTAGAGTTAAGCCACGAACTACCGTTCCGATAATGGGTTCCTTACCGGCGTCTCGTGTGACTCCGTCGCTACCATTTATTACGACCGGGGTTGACTATGCGGGTCCCTTTACAATGAGAAGCTGGAGAGGACGTGGATACATAACTTCAAAATGTTATATTTCAATATTTGTTTGCTTCACGACAAAGGCAATTCACATAGAGTTGGTTACAGGTCTCGACACTCAATCATTTTTAGCGGCGTTTAGAAGGTTCATCTCACGGAGAGGTAAACCGAACCAAATGGTAAGTGATAATGGTACTACATTTCACGGTGCCAACAATGAATTAATAGAACTTTATACATTTTTAAACGATAACTCCAATGACATTATGACGTCATGTTCTAATGAGGGCATAAAATGGAGTTTCCAGGCAGCATATACCCCCCATATGGGAGGGATATATGAAGCAGCTGTTAGGAGTTGTAAGTATTTTTTAAAGCGTATTCTAGGTCAAGCATTGTTAACCTACGAAGAGTTTGTGACTGTACTTATTCAAGTTGAGGGGATTTTAAATTCACGCCCCTTGTGTCCTATATTTGGCACGGATGTAGATGATTTTTCAGTTTTGACGCCAGCTCACTTCCTAATTGGTAGGCCCATAACTTCGTTACCTGACCATAAATACAAGGATGTTCCAACCAACAGGCTCACGCACTTCCAACAGTTGCAGCAACTCCAACAGGACTTCTGGCGCAGATGGTCGCGAGATTATATCGGCATCTTGCAGCAGCGTACTAAGTGGAGAAGCGCCAAAGGACCAGGGCTTACCGTGGGCACGATGGTGTTGGTGAAGGATGAGCGACTTTCGCCGTGCCAATGGCAGCTAGGACGGATCGTGGAAGGCCACGAAGGACGCGATGGAGTGACCAGAGTAGCTACAATTAGAACAACGAAGGGGACAATACGACGGGCGTTTAACAATATTTGTCCATTACCTTTAAGCGTTTCCTAGTTAAGCTTAATATTAATTCCAAATTTGTGTTATTTAACTTAATTTGTTACCAATAAACAATGTTTTTCTTTGTGTTTTACTGAGTAGATAACATGGAAAGTGAACCACTCTTTCTTTTGATAGTATCTCAGTACCTAGCTAGTTTTTATAAATAGTAAATATTCTTTCACTTTCCATATTATTTATTAACACACTTGTAATGATTGTTTCTTATGTCCCTGGGAAACAGATTCGTTAGGTACCTATGTTTTAAATGTTCTATTTTAGTATAATAACATTTTTGCCCTGGCAGCATGTTAACACAGCAGCGCCATCTAGACCTTTTTATATTTACTAATTGGTAGTGACATCTATCTCATCGTTTGAGTTGACTCTTAGACCAAATTACTGGTCATCATAAAATACTTTTAACCTCCTTTCAAACGTAGTTTCTAAATGGCGCTGGATTTAAAAAGCTAATTTCGAATAGTACTAGACTTTTGTTTTGTAAAACAATCGAATAAAATCTGTCCATCAAGATGGTGTGTTTTCCGTATCTCTTTAACCTAAATCCCGTAACCTAGTAGTCAAATTAACAATAATTCAAGTTTGAATTTCTTAAGAATTTTTGTGAACTTCTACCATTAACTGAAACATTGATTAAAAGTGACGTCCTAGGTAGGCACAAAAATATTCTCACTTTCTACACTATCAAAGTAAACACGTACAAAAAGTCACATAAATTATTATTTATTATCACAGATAAAAAATACTTATCAACAGGTACGCTGTATCGAGAGCGCATATACATATATATATATATTACGGCGACCTCTGGGGGATGAGACTGGAAAATGTTAGTGTACTTAACACCTTGAAAATAGAGTTGAAAATCATAGCAAAAACTAGCCGAGGTATCAAATGGACTGATAAGTAACGTGCGTTATTATGTGCATGAATTTGCTATAATGACCTTAAATTTATTCCGGAACCGGGGATATTTTACGTTTGTGTTTCTCTTTTTTTTTTGTTGTTGTTGTTCACATCGATAGCTAGGTTCCGCACGCTGTCACTTAGTGATGTGAATAATATCTAGGAAATACGTAATTCATGATTTTGATACGCGCGCGCGCAGTATTTTTAAAGTAGAATTAGAGAAAAAGGTCATATCAAATAGAAATAGTATTATCTAGTATCTTGAAGACAATCTGATGATAAAACTCAGAACTTAAATAATTTTGTCCTTCTTGAATTTTTAACAAAATATAATCTACCGTAACGTTTGATGTATAGTCTAGATGATTCTCACAATACATGCTTGGTCAGGACAAGTCATATAGTGCCGGCACATTAAAAGAATAGTAATAACTCTACTCTTTCTATAATGGGTGTAGTAAGAGGCTACTAAAAGAGTATCTCGTCATTTGTTTTTGTTCTTCACCACTGGCCGAACTCCGATCGTCATCTATGGCGATTATGACAAAATTCCCTTTATGGAGAGGCCTGTGTCCAGCAGTCTACCGATACAGGCTGATAATGACGATTAAGATACTTCGGACTGCATTTATGAAGAAACGCTACAGTTGCCCTTAAACAGCGGGATGTAGCTACCTCTTACTCTTTATTGTATCCATGTTAGTAGGTAAATATTTCCAAATTCAAATTCAAATATTTATTCGCTTTTAAATAGGGCACTTACAAAAATTTGTGGATAGCAAATTTAACAGTCAGAATATTAGGAATATTTAGCAATGCAGATTGATAACAAGCAAATACTTAATTTATTTAAATGAGTTACTAATTCAATTAACACAGATGCATTATTTTTTTAAAATTAGTATACACTAATAATTATAACATTGGTCATAATTACTAACATTATTTGTTTTATGCTTAAAGAATTCGTCGATTGAGTAGAATATTTTTCCATTAGTAATTATTTCTTAAAACTTTTCATAGTAGCCTATCATGGTCACCCTACGGGGTTATGCACGCGGGTAATAATTCACTATTTCCTACACGCTCACTCGCCCTCCGAGCTCAATTTCGGCAGGAGCAACTTTTTCGGCCGTAATTCCACAGTCCTGAATTATAACGTCATGAATCATGGCCACCCTATCGTTTTTTCGCAGTGGAAATTCGATACGTGCATTTATTTATCGAATCGTATTATTGACGTCGGCTAGTTAAGTCATAGTGGATACTATTCAGTAAGTCTATTCCACTGTAGTTGCTTTGTGGATCACCATTATCAACATAGCCAAACGATGCCCACTGCTGGACATAGACCTCCCCTTAGGATCTCTTAAACAATCGTTTCCGCTCCATCCGTACCTAGTGACTTTCCGGAACCTTCGCTAGATCGTTGGTCCAACTGGAGGATCGTTGGGACAACAGATCTTTGTCCATAGTGTCGTCACCATGCCATAACTTTTCCACCTCAACAGCCATTGCTGTTAATAAATATTATGTTATGTATTTTTCATACTAATTTGCTTTAAGAAACAAGACCGCCCTAGTAAACCTGTATTTTGTACAATAAAAATGTTTTAAAACGAAAACAGCAGACGTTCTCTTGTCCGGAATAACAGCACCACCTACCGGGGCCATATTTTGTGTTTTTAAACCACCCGCAAACCACTTGAAATGAACACACATGATAATTACATCAATATCGAGATATTTTATAAAAGCGCGCGTTGTAAAGACTCAAATACGCCCTTATAAGGCCGTTTTTACAACGTCCACGTAGAGTGCTCAGTCACGACCGTTATAGCTATCTCTTTCATTTGCGTGCTATTTCGCATCTTTTGTTTTGCTTATCACTGAAACTTGTCAATGTGTGCGGTTTTGGATTGCTCGGAACAGATTTAATACGCGAATTTACTATAAAGGAAACTTTACTTTAAAATAACATTGGTAGCACCCCTTCCTTTCCAATGGGTGTCATAAAGGCGACTGAAGGAGTACTGCGAGTAGAAGACGAGCAGCAGTGTCTTCTATCTACATAGTCCAAACTGCGATTGCGCAAGCATAGTGATGATTATGACAAAACCCTCATTCTGGACATCTCTTTGTCCAGCTGTGGACAAATATATGCTTTTGATAATAAATGTAGACAATATCAAATAAATTGTGCCTATCCCAAGGTAAATAACTATTTAGAGCACTCGTTTTGTGGATATCAGAAGCAACGAAGGTACCACAATCACCCAGACCCGATAAAATGTAGAAAAGCACTTTTTTCCTAATTGACCCGTCCGGTAATCGAACCCGGGACTTCGAAGCGACCATGAAAACCGGTGTATAACCACTCCGCCCACGGAGGTCGTCACTATGATTAACTTGGCCTACTGCATCAACTGTTTTGTAGCATTACTATGCTACCGGCCACGGCCGGGTCGCGTCAGGCGAACTGAATAAACTGAACGTACGGTTTTGATTTCGCATTGTTGTCGGTAATAATTAAAAGTTCCACTGGGGCTTGTGATTTTTACGCAAACATCGATATGACAATATTGGATTTTTGTTCGTTATCGGTCTGTCAGATGTACAAATGCTTGGGAGCTACATGCGAAGCTTAGGCGTGGTGTATCGTCTAAGCAAAGAACAAAAATTATTATTAATTCAAATACGAGTACAAATTCAAAATTTTTATATCAATCCAAGCCCATAATATTAGTAACAATTTATCTAAGACATTAGTGTTAGTAACATAGTATATTGGCCACACTTAACATTTTTGTATGGGTTCCCTCCTGTGTGGCTGTGGTGACTCCTAGCGATCAACGCATTGATTATTATTTTGGAATTAGAATTGGAAATTCACACGTTTTAGCTAATAATCGGGACACCACAGTCACTGCTGTCCGTCTTCTGGTGGCACACCTTTAGTCGACGCTTACGACTCATAGGAAGAGGAAGTGGTGGTGCTATTTTATTTTTGTGCTGGCAATACAGGGCAAATTATTTTTAAAGTTGCACCTTATTTTTTGACGACCTCCGTGGCGGAGTGGCGTACACACCGGTTTTCAAGGTGTCGCCTGCTCCGAGGTCCCGGGTTCGATTCCCGGACGGGTCAATGTTGAAAAAATGCGTTTTTCTACATTTTCTCGGGTCTGGGTGTTTGTGGTACCTTCGTTGTTTCTGGTTTCCAAAATACGAATGCTTTAAATAGTTATTCAAATTGGGATCAGAACAATGTATGTGATGTTGTCCACATTTATTTATTTATTTATTTATTTATTTAAAAGGCGACCTATTCAAAAATATTCAGTTACAAACATGTTTTTATTGTTAAACTAGACTTTAACTGCGGCTGAAGACTAGTTTTAGCAATAACAAAACACCATCACCATCATCATACGTTACAAAAACCGCAGTTTTTGTCACTTGAACTCGAAATTGTAAATAAGTGACAATATAGCAACTAGCAACTTCCGGAAACTGTTTATTAGTCATAATCAAAACTATGTACCATGTCCCCAATCCCAACATCGGGTGTAATTTGTAATATACAATCATATTTCCAAAAATATCACCTACTATCTTGAAAAACGTGACAGTACGAGAGAAGATATAGGTTAACTTGGATATAATAGAATGATATACCTAAACACAATAACAAAACAATAAAGTCTAACCTCAACCTTTTTGCTGCCGAAAGCAAAAATTCGTCCTTTCAGCAGTCCCACCAATCTCTATTACGGCCCATTCCGGCGTTACCCAACGCATACGTGTCGGCGTATTCTTGTTACGTATTCTAAATCCAACGGCACCAGACACCGCGTGCTTCGAATACGCGACGAACACAAACCTACATTATCAACGCGTCATTTATCCCGCCTACAACGGATCGCGACCGCAGAAAATAGCGCTCACGACACATCAACACTTTCGTATGGCGACAATTGCAAATGATGCAAACGACCGATCAATGAACGCAACGCGTTTCGGTAACGACTTTCGAATTGGAATGCTCTAATTCAATTAGTACTAACGCTATAAAGAAGCATCAAAACGTTTGACGTTCTCGGGATAGAACTCTTGCAATTCCCACGGAGGAGATGTCGTATATCAATCAACAATTGGACGTTTGGCATACAGAGTGGTTGCTGTGATGTTAATTTGAATTCGGCCCAAGTGGTAGCATCAACAACAGATTCACACACAGAAGGTTTACTCCCCTAACACACACTTGCCCTTTCATAATACATACATCACTACTTCTCAATATTATAAATGCGAATGTTTGGATGGATGTTTGTTACTCAATCACGCCAGAAAATCTGGTTGATATTTTAACACAGTGATAGATAATAGTCTGAAATAACACATAGCGTACTTTTTCTTATTCTCATTTCCACAGTATTTTTAGGTAGGTTTAGCGTTACCTATACCGCCTTTTTGTCTGATAACACGTAGCTTAGTTCATATTTACTAAGTTTATTTATAAATAATATTAGAAACAATATTTAGTGTTTGTCCTAACATAAAGACTTCCGCGTGTCGCTTTTCAAAATTAATCCCTTAATGCCAATAACGTAAAGTCGTTTTTTATAATTATTTTTAATTAACCTGAAAAAGTTTAAGAACTGATTTTGATGCTCAGGTCAATACAGACGGTATGTCTATTATGTCCTATCGCACTGATTATGCAGCGAAGCTACTATCCCTTTCTACAATAGGATGCTATTTGAGCGTTGTTTATCACGACCAGTGATACCGATCTGTTTATTGAGTGCGAACATGCATAATGTCCAATAAAACTATAATTATGTAATATTTCCGATTTATTTGAGTAATATGTTAACAAATTTGCGAGTTCGGAATAAAGATATGAGTAACATCGAATATCGTAGCGCGAACCGTTCTAAAATCACTCTTGATGGCGTTAAAGTAGTTAAAAGAATGAACTATGTTTTGTCATCCAAATAGATTGAGTTAAAAACCAGGGTAAGTGTACGTTTTTGCGTAATATCACTAAGGTACTCTCTCTTTTTTTTTACTCTATCTTCCCCCACAGTCTGCCCCTGCTGGACAAAGGCCTCTCCACTAATTTTTGCCACTATCACTATCACGCTGTACTGAGCAGTTGAGCCGTCTTCTTCGGACAATATTCCGTCAGTGGCCTCTTGCGACACTCTTTGGAAGAAAAAGTTAAAACCTATTCCTGTGCCTATATGTATAATAATGTATTTACCAAGAGAAGTAGGTATTTTGTAAACGCTGTTCTCATGTAAGTGAATAATTGTCTTTTTTTGAGAATGTCTTTAAACCTTTAAACCTAAACCTAAGAGAAATAACCAACATATCATCATAGGAAGAAACCAACATTTGAAAATACGAGTAAGAATCACTCAAGACAAACGTTATATTTTGTCTTATCAAAAACATACAGCCCCGTTGTCAAATGGTAGGCCTGATAAATAATGAGGGCATTAGGATTAGGACCGCCAAAACTCATGAAGAGCATAATCCTCTCGATTTGGAGCAGTGTGAATGTACGCAGAATGTATCATATATGACGACTTATAATGCTATAGTTAGGTAACGTGTTTTGGGTTTAACAAACTTCCATACCTTGGTGACAGAAACAAATCATACCTGAAGTCAAAATGTACAGTTAATTTTGAACGTCGTGCCAAAAAGGTTAATAGCAAAAACTTTTCCAAAAAAGACCTAAGCTCTTAAGATATACATAACCTCTTCCTTGCAACAAAATAAACTGTGTCTCAATCTCTTACTTATTTCATAATCATCAGTCTACTGATAGACTCTCAAAAATAATTTTATAAAATGCATTTTTAAAACCAAAAGTATTCCCTTACCAAACTGTTGCATGTCCAGCAATAAACTCCTCTAGGTTGATGAAGCTGTTGCATCTTTACCGATTGTCCGGATATTTATTTTAATTCTCTTAACTTCTATCTCTTCTTATAATCAAAACATTGGTGAGACTTCGCTGGTTGACAGTCAAACCACTTGAGAAAATTCGTCAGGAACCTAAATATAGGTTCAAATATATTTCTCCATTTGTTATTACCAAGAGTTTCTGCTTTAAGTACACTCATCAGACTTATCCACAGATGCTATCTGTCACTTAGATTTTCACGCTATCATAGCAACATTTTATAATTTCAACTCTACGGCACTTGTAATAAAGCTTAAAATTTATCTATATCGCACTTGAGTACGTTCCACGGGTATTTTTCATTCGCATCATAGTTCAGATAGAAAAAATAGTCTCCTTTTTATTTTTTTAACCCGAATGACACAATTCAGAACGAAAGAGTGGGGTGCGGCTCAACTACTGCATTAAATTTTAACTAACGCTCATACATATCCATACATTACTTCCTAGCTAGCTCGAGCATATATATTATATTATTATATTTTCTTTTAATAATAAGTTCTTAGTTTTAAAAAAACAACATCTCACTAGCCCGTATCCGCGAAGCAGTTAGGATAAAATTTAGAGAATGTGTAATTAGAGAATATTTATCTATTATTTGATATTACAATATGCGTAAACAATATTATACTTATACTTAAACACAACCTTCAGGTATGTATCCTTCACTCTTTTCCTGACAGTACTCCAGCCAGACCAAAAGCTTTATTGTTATCACGCCTACAGCCGCGTACTGTGCACGCATCCCCAAGTATTGAACAATGACGAACAAGCTAGCTTTCTGTTCTACACCTACTATGGTTCCACAGAGGTTTTCATCCAGCCTGCTCATTTATTTTTCTCCTGTCACAATCCCTCAAATTATATCGTTGGCTCCATTGAGGCTCCACTACAGGTACTGTTGCGTAACGAGGTTTTATCACATTCCCTGTGTTTCAAGCCTGATCTATGGGAGCATTAATCTGAAAGGTAAATCCTTAAGCTTGAGTAACACAGGCTGAACATTATATCATCTATTTCCATGGTAATACGAATGTTATTGCCTTTTTCTCGCTAAATAAACCTTACCAACCCAAACTCTACACTACTCTACAGATTGGATTTTTAATTTAAACATTGCGATTTTTTTTCAAACATTGAAAATAGGTACTATTCTTAACTGAAACATTTCAAATACGGCCAAAACACCAAATTTCTAGTAAAAGAAATGGTTTCTATTGTGTTTTCCTTCAGAACAAAAAGAAGTATGTACACTTTTTATTTCCATCAACTCGTATAACAGATTCGTTAGTATCGCATTAGCCGCCTTATTAACGCTCTAAACAAATTGTAATAAAATAATCGTAAAATTTATATTATCTGTCGTAAAATTAAAATAAATTTGGCTCGACGCCAGCCTTGAGATATTATCTAGAGAGAATTGCACGGTTTAATACTCGTACTACTCTCCGGAATGTCTCGTAAAATGGACAATACCCTTAAATAGTACCCAGTCTTTGTTTTGTATTAGAGACCTTAGTAGTCTAGTTACGTTACGTCAGTTAAAGGCCAGTTGATGTAGTAGTGCGGGATGTTCCGCCAGCTTCGTCCCGGTCAAGTCAATTAAAGGTATTCTATCATTTCTAAATTGTCACAGTGTCGTGAAGGGGTAAGAGGTTTTATAGTCGTGATTTATTTAAAAGACACGTTAAGTTAGGTCGGTAGCCCCGGCTTCTGTCCAAAATGGAAGTAATATAAACAAATCCAGTCATACGCCTATAATAGGTGGCTTGGGAAACTGTCATTATGGCTTATGTTGTGTTGTGCCAGCCCGTAAAAAGAATAGCACCATGCCCGATCTTCCCATGGGTCTCCTAATGGCGAAGAAGTACGCCTTCCTCTGGCAGTACTCCTTTAATCTTACCTTAGGAGTATTTTCTCTCCACTACTGGCTAAACCGCGAAACCTTTCCCGCCTGCCAAGCGTGGCGATTATGGCAACATCTTCCTGTTGGAGAGGCCTGTCTCCAGCATTGGACAGATAATCAGGTAAAAATACCAACAATTTTAATATTCAATTATTTAACGCTACGTATTTCAAAAACTTTTTCTTTCACACCTTCCCCTCACTTACTTTATCTTGCATCAAGGAAATTTATAGTTGCGCATTAAATCGTAGGCTACGCACAAAAGTGTTTGCTATGATTGATGGCGCCATTAACGCCATAGCAAAGCATTTCAGTCGCCATTACCGTAGGTCAAGTTTCGGTAATGAATCTTTACTGATGGCATAAATAGGTAATGTTGAACAGAGGCGAATTTCGCTGGGGTGTTGTTCAAATTTCTTACATTTCTGAGGATAAGTGACGTAATAAATACAGGGTGAAATTTTAACCACTTTCAAAATTTTTTATATACTTTCAGTATCGTATGTAGAGCCTACTTATAAAGTTAAAAATGTAAATTAAGTTGTCACCCGAAAATATTTTTCGCAATATAGTTTTCAATTTTTACGGTCCTAGACCTGTTAAGGCATAAAGGGAAAATCAAAAGCTTATGAGTAGTACCGTAACGAATGAATGAGATGCGCAACGCGTAAAAAAAGTGTTGCTAGACGGCCGTATCAAAAGTTTTTGATAAAGTTAAAAATGTAAATTAAGTTGTCACCCGAAAATATTTTTCGCAATATAGTTTTCAATTTTTACGGTCCTAGACCTGTTAAGGCATAAAGGGAAAATCAAAAGCTTATGAGTAGTACCGTAACGAATGAATGAGATGCGCAACGCGTAAAAAAAGTGTTGCTAGACGGCCGTATCAAAAGTTTTTGATTTTTGGCGGACATTTTCTAAGTGCTTTATCTTAACATTTTTGTACTGGGCTAAACCAAAAGAAAAAATACGTCATATTATTCTTGTCTCGTAGATTGATATATTAAAATTTGGAAGGTGGTTAAAATTTCATCCTGTATAAATTTGTCGTACCTACGAGTAGTAATACTAAAATTAAAGTACTCAGAAAAAATTAAAGGTAATCTGGTTAAGCACTGTATCCAATACACCCTAATGATTGTTATAATTTGTACTTGATAAGGTTTTTAATAATAATTGTTCTTATAGATAATATCCATAAAATATTAATTGTTTACAAATTGTTTATATTGTCCTAGTGATCTGAGTGAACTGAGCAACGCTCGTCTTCTAATGGACAACTGTAAAATAAGACCGACCGAATACGAAGGGTATTTTGTCTGTCAAATTTAGAAACAACACAGATTTATAGCAGTGCAAGTCGCACTATCTTAAAAGTAGACAATAGGTTAATTACGTGTAAAAGCGCCTCCCGGAGGATTTTTGTAGAAATAAACCTGATTTTACTGAAAAATAAGTCAATATTGGCAGATTTAAAGAACAAATATTGTAACATAATTCATGCAAAGAAAAAAACAAGAATTTTAGGGTAGAGTTCACCAACAGACGTTTAAGTTTTAAACAGCGTTTAAAATATTATTTGACATATTTTGTATGACAATTATTGTGTCAAATTAATCGTCAATCTATGTTTACCGGCTGTTTAAGAATTGGTGAACTCGGGCCTAACTTTTGAATAGACGAGATAAATAAAAACCAATGCTTTTGGATACTGCCAAAGCTTGTTGAAAAATACAAGTAATACCTAAATAGGAAAAGATTTAAATACTTGGAGTTATACTCTAAATTCAAACAAATAAAAAATACAAAGAAATACCCAGTTACTAGTTGGTACTAACTAACTGATCATGATTTCGTGCCATTTTATGCCAGTTTCGTGTTAATGTGATACATGTAACGTGTGATAGAGCATGCGTGCTGATATTTCATTTTCGTTTCGATATTTGCATTTGGCAACACTTCATTTAGTAGGCATTTCGCATTTATACATTCGCTTACATAATCTGAAGTGATTAAGAAAAAATATTTTCGTTTAAATAGATGTATCTGTAAATAAAAATCAGCTAAATTTAAAAATTGGAAATTGGGGTTGGTATTACAGTTAATCTAAAATTGTTTATTTTAGGTCATAACAGCAAACGATTAGATGATTTCAATTCGCACATCAGTCCAGATGCTACACGAAGCTCGTATTTACGGATATATCTGTCTCTTTTAGATACTGGAAGACATTGGTATGAGTGAGAGAGAGAGACGGACTCGAATTTACGGACATTGTGTTGAGGAGTAAGGCCTCAGACACGGGTTTATCCGAAAGGAGGATTTGCCATAATATCCACGCATATCAGGCGGGTTAGTGATCACAGTTAGGCCAATAGCGGAGATAAAATCTTCTGGCGGTAGGTACTGTATGGGGTAATTTAAAACACAGCATTTTAATATGAGTAGCTAATCTCATAGGAATGAAAGATAAATTTACGGATTTAAAACGAGTAGACCGTGAACACTGTAAAGTGTTCGAAACATTGGGATAAAAAACAGCAGTAAGTACTTATAATGAAAAACCCTAAGAAACGCGTGTCCGGAAATTATCTTTCTGAATTACCCGTTTATCGCGCGGGCGAAAACCTGTCCAGCAGTGGATTACAAAATATCCTTTGTCATTTCTCACGGGCTAATCAATCTTTGAACCAAAATTCATCAAAATTGGTTCATTCTAGGCGTGAAAGCGTAGCAAACAGACAGGCTGAGTTACTTTTCCATTTTAAATAGCTAAGATAACTAAGATGATATATCAACACCTAATGCTTTACTTACGCAAAATACCTATGTCTCGGCAATGTCGGATTGAATTGATACAGTCATCACTTTGCCGTCTCAATGGGCGCCATTGCCAACAGGGCGTGGCCACGCAGCACCGGCCGTCCGGACGTTGATTGATTCTGGCATACGCGGTAGCGTTTACGTTATTATTATATCATTATCAATCAAACGCCGACGCGCGGTCCGGATGCCGGATGTCATAACGCGGTTTTCGTGGCCCCCGAGTAAATTGTGTTGGTACTCATTGTGATGACTTGTGGAAATGTTTTATGCTGCGGTGAAATGGGTTAAGGAAATTGATTTGACCGTCTTTGTCGAAGTTTTTGACGGTTTTCGGATTGAAAATATTCTTGGGTTTGATTAAATTTCATAGCTGTACGCTAGCTTTATAACTTCCCAAGTTACAGATCTTAGTAAAGGTTAGAAGGGAATGTAGAGACGCAACCAGTAGACTGAATGAGTTGTGATTATTAGTAGATATCAGTATATTATATCTGTTTCCAGCCCCCAGATCAGTCACCAGACGATAATATTGCATATCTAGATACTGATATTAACAATTTAATCAGTATTTTGTGTCATGAGCTTCCCCAAATGATGATTGCGCCGTAATTCCCACTCTAAGACAGGCTGGTAAAAGCAGTTTTCCGATGACGCTGAAATGATGATGATTGTATGACTTTGCCTTCCGTCTTCTTCAGGTGGTATTTTTTTTAGCTGCCTCTTCATCAGTTGCGACAGTCATAGAAAGAGAAGGAATTTTCATGTCACACAGCAACAGCAGTAAATTTCTGCAAATATGCCCTAGAAGGCGCTTTTACGAGTATGTCACGTGTTTGATTTTCATTTAAAAGGGCGTGTAACATAGGCCACATTTTATCCGCAAACAAGGACGGGGGCAACATCTAGTGGTCTTTCTGTATTTCTGCTAAATTACTTTTTATACACATTAATAAACATTTAGCTAAATCTCTTTGGTGTGTCGGGCTTTACAGTCAACGTCAAAAGTATAAAAGTAAACACTTTTATCTTTTCCCAAACCTTATGACATTGTGTTAAGTTTCAACATTCGTCAAAAGTGTATAATACCTTTGCGGCATTGTACATTGTACATGAGCGCGGAGTGACATACCACCGACCCACATACCTCGGTCTTTGAGGACCATCCTGCGAACTGACATGAACTATTTATAAACGCCATTATATCTTGACCTATGGACTATCAGTTCTGATATTTAGTCGTCGGAATAATATAAGACATGTTTGAACGTTTGAAAGTAATCGTAGAAAGTTAAGCAATTCAATTGCTCGTTTAGTTCGTAAATAATACAAATTCTTAAATACATTTTATGGCTGGCTTAGGGTGGGAATCGGACCCACAACCTACAGCTTCCAGGGCGACTGGTCTAGCTATTGAGCTACCAAGACAAAATTTGTGTAAACGAATCTATTCAACATTCAATAATCGTGGAATCGGGACGAAACGTCGGGAAGGTAAAATACTATTGCGATATTAAAAATTAATTTCAGCTGTAGTAAATCCCATAAAGTTTCATGTTTTGAGTGTTCATTACGCAGCAAGAAAGTTTAAAATTCTATTCAAGGTTTTACGCTAAACCATCGGTACTTCATCAATGTTTTGGAATTACCTCTATTAAGTAACTTGAGTTTTACTAGCAAATTTACAATTAAATTTTAATTCTCACTAAAAAACTGAAAATATATTGTATTGATTATGTAATACGTTTTTTAATTACTTGAATTAATAAAATTTATCTACAGTATCATATTTATCGGCAAATAAATTAATTTAGTGTTATTATTCCTTTAAATCAACAGTTTCACCAATAAAACCAGCATAGAAAACCTGGTGTCATATTTTTGCTATTAAAGTAGTTTTCAAACTAAATGTAAATTAACGAGGGGTCACAGTACGATGGTCGATTCCCGCTTTCTGTCTAATGACCGGTGCGTCATTTAACTTGTCTTTTTTTTTCGAGTATTTAAAGACAATGCTCTCTGAAACAATGCATGTGTCCGTCTAATGGAATCTACTAATACACTTTTAGTTCGCTATTTATATAATAGTATAGGTAGAGGGAGAAAAGGCGTAGGTATTGCGATTCGGAATATAAGCATATACAAAAGTGTCGCTAGCTTTGATGTACAAAACTAGATATAAAATCAGTGGCAGTAAAACGTTCTTACCTGAGCTGCATGAGCTCATTCTGCTTTTTCCTTTCTATCTTCGGGAATCCAGGTGCACTGCAGGTTATCATCCCTTCCTGGGGCCTAATTCGCGTAACCGAATCGCAGTTCGATCGTGATTGAATTGGACGATTTTGACATTTAGCCCATACTCTAGAACTGTCAAAAACCTATCGTTCAATTACGATTGTGATATGATTCGGTTAAGCGAATTAGGGGCCTGGTTGATATACCAGGATTGCGTTCCAAGTGCTTTTCCTCTTCTTTGTGATGCGCACCGCCAAGGAGTGGAATGCCCTGTCTGCGTCTGTTTTCCTAAAATTGATAATAAATAATCCTAAAATTGTTAAAGCAAAAGTGAATAGGCTGCTTCTGGGTAAGCTCGCTTCATCTTAGCCATAGAGTTAAGTATGTATTCAAGAACAAGCAGTAGTATGTAGTTATTCATCATGATTTCTAAATGCCGTCATTATGTATTTTCGTCAGCGAATACAATTTAAGATGAATACTTGCGACTACCAATAATAATAACATAGCAATTAATGTTTCATGTTCATCAGTTTTTTTTTCTTAATTTTATGTTAAGTAGTATGAAGTGAGTCTCGTGTATGGTAATCACCGGCATTATAACGACGACGCCATTATAATGACGAATGCTTAACGCCTTTAAATTATCTTTAAAGTAAATTGCTTCAGATTGAGAAACAATTTTTCGTGGTACAAATTTATTCAAGGTTAAACGGTTTCTATTTGTCATTTGTTTATGCGGTTAATGTAATAACAAATGGCCGAACGAATTAACTTAATCTTAATTATTACTGTCAGTATTCATGTAGTGTTAAAAACTTGATAGGAACGACAAGACCAGCGTCAAAAAATGTTCTAACTAAAATTGCACCCTTATGTCAAATATAAGGGTGCACTTTTTAGTACAATAAATATAAAAACACGATTTTTAAGATGTAAGTGTATCATAAAAAATAGTTTAGAGATTTCTGCCTGGTACCTCGTTTTATGAGTTTACGATATAGTTTCTTTAAAACACAAGGGTTAGTTGTTGTCAATGAAATAGTTGTTTCGAGATTTCTACCATGTAGTAGAATTGATGAAACAACTTTTTAAATGGTTTTTTTATTGTACCTAAGAAGTTACATTGCTAGTGTTAAATGTAATGTTACCATAACCATTAGGTGTTCATATTTTAGAAGGTTTTTTCAACTCGCTTCTAGACTGCCAGTGGCAAAGCTAAAGGCCCAACTTGTATGTATTTATGTAACGGCCAGTTCGATTTATCGTCTCCTAACGCGCTATTGGTCCTCTATGATGTACTGTACTCTCTGGTTTGAACTATAAATTGCTATATGTGTACTCATTATTCACGTGACCGCAACATTCGATATGCGTCAATAACACAAGAGCGGCATTCGCTAGATGCCGACGCTCGTGACGTAGTTGACGCGTCATGACGTCACGAATATGCCTGCTATGCACATTCCTTGAACATATTAAAATTATATTGGCGCCAACATATTCGAACGTTATTATTTGCGAATGCTTTTCGTTTCACGAGATATGTTTGAGTTCGTTAATGTATTTAGTTCTCGAACAATAAAAAAGCAATCTAATTTTAAACCAGAGCTGAACAATAACCAAACAATTTATGAATTTTCACGCATTTGTGTCAATAAAAGTGTTATAAGTACCCACATTATGAATTGGTTGGTTATCCAATGAGATTTAAATACGGAATAAGGTTAGAACTTTTAGCCATATTCAAAGATAAACTTAGCTACACCATTTACGGAGAAAGTACATAATAAACAAATATTTTCAGTAAGTTTTCGCACTTGTGCACCAATTTCTTCAAACAAATTATCATCCGCCAGTGTTTCTTCTGATGTCATGTGTTAAAGTGACACGAAATAAACATTAATTGTCAGGTGTTATGATGAGGCAACACGTCATAATAATGAGATTCCCAGCGAGTTTTGCTATTACGCCTTTAATGTACAACGAAGTCGACCATCTGTTCTATATCTAATCTATGTATGTGTGATCATCACTGAACGTTCAAATTACCTGCCTGCATTGCTTCTGAATCTTCTGATGGTAGGTTTGTTTATATCGACCTATATCCAGGTTGTCAAAGAATAATCTTGTCGCCTGACCGGTCCAATTATGTGACAAACATTTATTTGTTTTAGCAAAATCACGCAGTTTGACCAATGGTAGAAAGAAGAATGCTGGCAATCTTCTTCCAGTAGTACTCTTAAACCCGTATTTATAAAGAAGGTATTACTTATTGCTTAAGAAAGTCATATCTTAAGTTGGTACTACCTAGTGCACAAGTGAAGGAAATGGGTCACCAATCACCATATTTAATAGTTCATATTATTTGGCTGAGATTGCTAACTTTTGATAGTTCTAACTTCTACTAATAACTTGATTAAGAAATATTTATTGTCACTTAAGTAATTACTTTTAGTCAAGTAGTTACCTTTACTTGTTTATAAATAAGGGTGTTATAGTTGCCGCTTACGACACCCACAGGATGAAAAGGTATGGTGCTGCTTTGTCAACACATGCACATGGTCACAAATCACATCTATTTCATTTTATAAATTTTAATAACAACACATCATTCATCGCATGTTTATAGTCATCGATTTTTCCGTCTAAAAATAGCTGTTTGTATTACTTTATCTGAGTTTTCTACTTGTTTAAAAACTAAAGTCCGTAAATGATGTAAATAAATGTCAAAACTGATTATGAATCTACACTACAACAATGGAATTTGCAGGTTTAATTATAACCTCAATTGCCACAACACTGAAACACACTTAGAAACAATGCTTATGGCGAATTCATTAAAGTGAGACGGGAAAATATCGTTTTGATTAAAAAATCTGCTACAAACATAACAAACTTTACTTGCAACTAGCGTGTTAGCTTCAAACCTAATTACGTAAGTAACGAAGTTCTCCATGCGACAATGTTAATAGGTTTTAAATCTCATTCTTATTTTTAATTTGTGGAATAGAAACGTGATTTCTGCGTTAAAAATGCATTTTCTATCTCCATTATGTAAATACATAGTATAATGTTCCATATGTGAGCTTTTAGTGCGAATTTGTTTTTTTTAAACTGGACTTGGTTTAGAACAAAACTTAATTGATAAATTGGGGCCACAAAAATTCACTAGATTATTGTGGCCGTAAAATAAGAGGTTTAAATTTTTCATGAATCATTGTAAAATGAAAATAAAGTCGCTAAGAGGTTTAAAAAACCACACTGAAATGGTTTCAATATTGCTTTAATTAACGTTATTACAATTTGTAGCAGTAAGTATTGTTGTAAACTGAAAATGATTGGTCGAAAGTGAATCTTATAAGTAGGGAAATGAAGTATTTTTTTATGAAGTAAGTAGGTATATATAATCGAAGAAGGTATAAGTCATGATAACAAATTAAAAAGTAGATTAAATAAAAGAATAACCATTTCAAAATAGTCTAGCACTACTGACGTACTTCATTTATTTAAGAAAACGTGTTTCAAAACTATCTTTACTATTTTATTTACGAGTATAATCTGATAAAACAGTAAAAATGCATTAAAATTTCAGCACTTCGACCAAATCTCAGGATGAGAAATCAAATCCCTCTCTTAGCTTCGCAGACTATCTGATTCCAATGAAAACAAAGGATTGTTGACCTTATATCCTGTCGTTCGATGTTTGAAATCGCTTGTTTAGCGGCCCACGCCTGCGAGTCAATTAATGTCACGTGCGTCACCGACTTAATGCAGACTTCCCGCGATCCTATTAGCCGGGTAGTACTTACACCTAGGGTTGCCATCCGGTCCGGGTTTCCCCGGCTTTGTCCTAGTTTATCCATTTGTAGTCCGGTTTAAAAAAATAATTTAGGAACATTTAAATTTAAATGATGATAAGAGATGACTAAATTTAATAATAAGGTCCAAAAATAAATAAAAACGTGATCAACAATTTTCTTTTACACTATGTTTAAGTAAACCTGTACAGGACGACTTAATATTATCGTATTTAATAGCTATAGTCATAAAAAAGATCCGTGCGCCCAAATACAACAGACGATACATATAGCTATAATATATAGACTGCGCCCGCGTCCATGAATTAATAGCAGCGCGTACGCATTAAGAAAGGGCCGTATCCGAAACAACATAAGGACGAGGTTTAAATAGCAGAAAACGACGAATAGTTCTAGATTATTTCTGATCGTCCTTGGAAACACGTGCGTCGTGGATTCTTCGAAACCTTCGAGAAAAGAGGCGGGTCTTCGTCCCTACTCGCCTCGCCGCGCCCTATATAGACAGACCGACGCACGCTTAATGATGACAGTTCTTAGTTCTCAGTTTACAGTTTGACAGTCTCACAGTTTTACAGTTTATAGTAACAGTCTTCGATACGGCCTACAGCAACGACCTCAGCACCCAATATTGGACACCGTATAACTTTGCGATTAGGATTCCGTACCGACACCGTTCTTCAATATCGACCAACAACGATCCACCCACCGAACTACAGTGTGCATCGGCTGGAGACACCGCCTACCGGAGAACCGATCACCGAACCAGCGCATCAGCAAGTTACAGTCCGCTCCGCTCACCAACTCCAGTCATCCGGCACATTTTTCTGGTCCTTCGAGCCGGATAGTTGTTTTACTTCTTGAAGATAGACTCAAGAGCACCGATCGCCTTTATTGAAGAACATTAGAAAGTACAGTGATCAAGATGCCAGTGTCAAGGTCTCGGAAAGGAAAGACGAACGTGTCACAGCCGGCTGCCGTCACAGAAGCGTTAGCAGCACCTGGAAATCCTGGCATCGAATCAACTCAGGCAACAGAACCAGAGGACTACAGAAGTTTATCGGACCGGTCTACACGCGCGTCCACCTTAAAATCGAACCGCGCCCGTCGGTTATCAATGGCCGTAGAAGAGGTTGCCCGCCTTAAGCTGGAACTGGCTCTCGCTCAGGTCGAGGCCATTCAAGCGGAAAAGTCCGAGGAAGAAAATGATTGCCACTTACAATCGCAAGAGCCACAGCCGCATTATAGCTATACAGAAGCCGAGCATATTGAAAAAATGCCAAATAGCCGCATACAGGCAACTAGTCTTACAGATTGTCACAAAACAGTTCCTGAAAAACAGAATATTGATCTCTCCGAGTTAGCTTCAGCTATCGCAACCGCAGCGCGCACCGGATACCAATATCAACACATCGCTGAGTTACCATTTTTCAATGGCGCACATTTTGAGTGGCTCAACTTTAAAACAGCCTACACAGAGACAGCCAGTCACTTCACAGAAACGGAAAACATAGCAAGGCTTCGAAAATCGCTAATAGGAAAAGCTAAAGAAGCTGTACATTCGTTGCTCATAGCAAACTGTAAGGCGCTTGAAATTATTAGAACGCTAGAGATGCGCTTTGGCCGACCCGACTCTATCGCATTAGCAGAGATAGAAAAGCTCCGAAACCTACCGAAACTCAACGACTTTCCACGGGAAGTCTGTGAGTTTGCCTGCAAAGTGCAAAACAGTGTCGCCGTACTCCGAACGCTTGGCAAAACACACTACCTGTACAACCCAGAGGTAGCACACCACTTAACAGAAAAGTTAACACCAGCCTTGCGTTACCGATGGTTCGACTTTGCCTTCGACCATAGTGAAGATGAACCGGATCTGATGTTGTTCAGCCGCTACATCGAGAGCGAAGCCATGAAGTGCGCAAGATTCGCCGTTCCTGAACCCGTCTACAGAGAAGATCCGAAACAGCATCGCCGACAGATTCAGCAAGTATGCCACATAGAAGAAAATAGAAAACGAAATACCGTCAAGAAAACACCGCCGTGCCCTATTTGCCGAGAAAATCACAGCATAACAAACTGCAAGCAAATGAGAACCGCCAACAGCAAGACGCACTGGGATCTAGCGAAGCAGCATCGATTATGTTATCGCTGCCTCTGTGACTGGTCGAAAGGACACACGTGCCCTGGTAGACCATGTCGGATCCGAGGGTGTGAAAAGACGCACCATCCGCTACTTCACCACGACCCAGTCCCTGCAGAAAAATCAACTGCAACAGTAGCACACGTTAGAGACGGCTAC
This sequence comes from Anania crocealis, assembly GCA_949315895.1. Taxonomy (NCBI): domain Eukaryota; kingdom Metazoa; phylum Arthropoda; class Insecta; order Lepidoptera; family Crambidae; genus Anania; species Anania crocealis. The sequence continues at coordinate 11,426,055 of OX438856.1, forward strand.
AACAGTGATATTGGGAAAAGCAATCCCATTAACAGTAATACCCAGAATACTTTCAGGCAGAAATACCGGCGGGAGACATCGAAACTTACAGAACAACTACCGGATAAGACACAAGTCAACAGTTGCATGAACATCGTAAGTCAGCCAAAAGACTACATTATTGACAGTGAAAAACATCGTCCTCGTCATAAACAGTCAATAGAAAAGTGGAGAACAAAGACTTCAATACCGGCGGGAGTAGTAAGTTCTCATAGCTTTAACGGCTATTTCCGACATCGCTTCAGAAAACAGGACAGAAGACAGAACCAAAGAGATTATAGCTTAACAAAAGCATACAGTGAAGAGCTGCCACAACATCATAGCAACAGTCGCCCTGATAACAGTTTTTCTGCAGCAACTAATACGTCGCTGCACGGCGGGAGTATGTACAGGACGACTTAATATTATCGTATTTAATAGCTATAGTCATAAAAAAGATCCGTGCGCCCAAATACAACAGACGATACATATAGCTATAATATATAGACTGCGCCCGCGTCCATGAATTAATAGCAGCGCGTACGCATTAAGAAAGGGCCGTATCCGAAACAACATAAGGACGAGGTTTAAATAGCAGAAAACGACGAATAGTTCTAGATTATTTCTGATCGTCCTTGGAAACACGTGCGTCGTGGATTCTTCGAAACCTTCGAGAAAAGAGGCGGGTCTTCGTCCCTACTCGCCTCGCCGCGCCCTATATAGACAGACCGACGCACGCTTAATGATGACAGTTCTTAGTTCTCAGTTTACAGTTTGACAGTCTCACAGTTTTACAGTTTATAGTAACAGTCTTCGATACGGCCTACAGCAACGACCTCAGCACCCAATATTGGACACCGTATAACTTTGCGATTAGGATTCCGTACCGACACCGTTCTTCAATATCGACCAACAACGATCCACCCACCGAACTACAGTGTGCATCGGCTGGAGACACCGCCTACCGGAGAACCGATCACCGAACCAGCGCATCAGCAAGTTACAGTCCGCTCCGCTCACCAACTCCAGTCATCCGGCACAAAACCTGATAACATGTTCGGGTTCTGGGCTATTAAATTCGGAGTTTATTACGCGTCTTGTCCTGGTTGCCGTATTTTAGAGATGACAACCCTACCTATACCTGAAATGATACTTCGTCTGGATGAAGTGGTAAACCAGCTATGTTCAGTCACCATCGTTAGTCGCATTACAATCTAGTACCATAGTTACGGATTTAAGGTATAAGAAGAATTACTAAAAAATACAGATAACTTCACGTACAAAAACACTATTCTAAATTTAAACAGGGGGTCTAATAAGTAATTATAGGTGTCACAGTTATTATTTACTTAGTTGAGCTTATGAGCTCTGGAAGGTCCGTTTAGCCTTTGTTGCCTGCTTCTGTCGTAAAAAACAAGTCACAATCACAGTGACAGAATAGCCGACTTGTAAAACTCCTAGCCTGGTGCCATTATTGTATGATTATTCATAAAAGGATAATCATTTAAAAGGAAGAAGAAATTAACGTCAGTTTTCCTGAACAAAGTGTTCTCCAGAAGAAATGACAATTTAGTTATAATTGTAATCTCTAATGCTGATAGGCGAATATGAACCTAATTGATATCAAAAGTCTTACCAAGAAACATCCTTCTTAACGATGCCAACAAAACAAATTTACTTTGAGCTTTCGACATCGCTACTTAGTGAGATCTTTCGTCATTCCCACTAACCGTCAAACGTAAACAAGAGAATCCGACACCGCTATACGACCCCACCGCGACGTGTCGACCGCTCGACACTACATATTTTTCGTGTGATTTATTAATAACCGCCTCTGTCTGAAACATACTGTCTTGTCACAACGTTTTGTTATCTTTTCAGATAGGAAAAGTTTTTGAATTGTTTTTAAAAAATGATCTTTAAGAAATAAAATTGGTAGTATAATTAATATGTACGAGTAGGTATATTGAATTCTTTCCAAACAAAATACGAACAAACCTACAATCTTTACCTAGGCTGAATTTATGCATTCTATCAATGTGTGTGTTGGTACAGTAGGATGTAAACTCCACATCTGACATTACATTTTCACACAGAGACAGTATTTTAAATCCTCCGTCCTATAATCATCCCACTGCAGGGCAAAGGCCTTCAAGATAACATAGCAATGATGAGTACAGGCAAAATAACCAAGCTTGCTAAATGCGGATAGGAAATCAGTAATCACAAAACCGAGCAATGTTCGAAAATTTGCAAGACTTGTGTTGCCCGATCGGATCGAACCCAGGACCTCGATATCTTGGCCCAGTACTTAAACCAACCAATAGACCAAACGGGGCGTGAAACCTTTAAAACCTCTAAATAATGAACTCTCTAATAACAGTGACCATAAAAGCTTAAATCACTATAGATTTAGTGATTTGGACATCAGAATCGCGCCCATTCATAAACTCGCGATAGGACACCGTCTACAGCGGTCCGTGACGACGCGCGAAGTCTTGGATTTGTGATTTATTAATAGTCGACTATTTTCGGTACAACAACATACAAGACGACTGTGGCAGTCATAACATACATTTATGGCTTTGGTAAAAAATCCTAAACAAATATTTGAACATTAAGTAACAGAACAGAAACGTCGGGAAATTGAATACTGTTTTACCTTTTGAAATAATACGGTGCATAATAACACTAAACGTAATGTTCAGTTTCATGTCGTGAAAGTTATCGTACCTTATTCTTTTGCCTTCGGGTAACACCGACCGTGGTCATAGGCTGACTGAAACTGCGATGTCCATAGTCAAATTCAAATTATGCATACAAAGTTTCGTTCAAACGATTGGCTAAATAAGGTATGATAGCGTATTATTTCCGTTGCAGACACTGTCGCATTGCCTTTATTCACTTCATGCCTCTGAAAATAACTTACATGTACGTACATAGTTAAATAGCTGTTGCTCGCGACTCAAAAACTACCACGGGAACCGTACTTTTTACGGAATAAAAGTATCCTATGTACTATACCTATATTTTATCTCCGTGACAAATTTCATCTAGAATCGTTCTGATTTTTTAGCGTTCGGGTAGGTACTAAACATCCATCCATACTTCTGAATTTATATTATTTGTAAAATGAATCATCTAGTATTTTGGATAGAATACTTAATTTAAAATACTATCTGCGACTCACACATCTGGGACTATTCCCGCTCTCAATTCCACTTTCCTATGATCTACGGTCACCTCAAGACAGCTATAAAACGAGCGCGAGAATTTATTGTAGAGTAAGTGTTAAATTATTGTCATTTTCCTGCGAGTTTGTGACTACTATTTGTAGTTGTTGGTCTGTGGTATGTCTTACATGTGTATAGTTTGTGACTTATAATTTAATTGTTTTTGCCGCGAATTCGTCCGCATGGACTCCGGTATTGAGTTCACAGAGAAACAATAAATTGTTTGTTCAAAAAATTATGATGTTAAACGACAAACAGCCCCACCTGTTGTCTATGTCACGTGAATCCACACAAAATATAACCAGTTTTTCTGATGTCTGAGCTACATTACTGGAAAGTTTCTTAAAAAATCTTTCAAAACTTTATACATGGTGAATCTTTAGTAAAGCCTGGTACGCTCTTATTATTTCTTTTCATTTAATTATCTATATACTTTATTTGATATTTTAGCAACTTAATTGCAATTACTATATCAGTATATAAACTTTTAAAATTATATCTCAGGCGGGTCTCGAACCCGCATCTCCTCGCAATCCGGGCGCGGCGCTTTACCATTAAGCACGTCGTCCGGCAGTTTTGGCGTCTTAAAACAGACTGCCCTGCTGGCCTAAATTCATAGATTTTGCTCTCTTTTCGACCCTTTTAAATCAAAAGGCAATAAATCAAACCTAACATGGTACATATTGGAAAAATAAATTTCTAGGATACAATGATTTTACATCAATATTTGTTCGTTGGTTACCTCAATCACAGCACCTGAACCAATGATATTTAAAAAGTATAGATAGGTTATGCCCTTACAAAACTATCGAAATATCTGTGCCGCTTGCGAACAACTGCACACATGCGTAATTCTTATTTTGTCCTTGTCATAATCGTAAGAAGAACAATTACTTTCTCTTCCGCCTTGGCATCCATATTGTATGATGGATTTAAAAAGACGTCACAATTGTGACGTTTTAGGGACGCATATTGAGAGCGCATGTAACATATATTACTTTTTAAATATCATTGACCTGAACCCACAAAGTCAAAACACTTTAATATTAATAAATAGTTCAAAAAACTGTAACCCGACTACGAAAAAGTAATGATTTCAAAGTCGGGTGACTTTGACATCATTACTTTTTCGCAGTCGGGTCGTGTATTGTATAAACTTTTTTACCCTTTATGACTGCAAACTTTGTTTGTTCAAAGTACCCGTTTAATCATCCCACTGCAGGAAAAAAAGCCTCCATCATTGAATTCAAGTTACCACAGCAATAATGGGTACTAGCATAATAATGCGGGTTGGTGATCACAAACCCGAGCAATGTTCGAGAATTCGAAACTTTTGGTTTCCCGACCCGGGGGTCGCACCCAGGACCCCGAGACCCCGTTTATATGTATATTCGTAATGAATAATCTCCAAACATCTCCAAAACGATCAATTTAGATGACATTTAGAATGGAGTTTGAGATCCTGAAAACTGCTACAATAGAAATTTCTACTACCAAAATAAACTTTTAAACTTTCACGTTGCATGGCTTTTTAAAATCAGCGTGTGATCACGTTCATTGTAACCTAGTCGACACGTCAGGCAATAAAATAAGGTACCTACCTAATGTATTTGTACGCGCTTCAATGCCTTTAAGATCTTATGAAATGTATCATTCATAGGATCTTAAAGGGTTTGGAAGTTAAAAGGGAAAAGGCAGCGTGTATAGACCATCAATATTTCATCAATATTTGTGAAAAAAAACTTTAAAAATATCTATAAAGTGAGCGATATTGTTACTCTTATTTTTGATTCCTATCTCTACTCAAACCTATAACAATTATCGTAATATGTAAACACTGAATATAAACTATAACTACATCGCAAGTTGGCACACAGTCGTTTCCGGTCATTTCGATTTCAATAACCGCCTGACTGACGGGATGTTAGAAACATAACATTCAATGTATTAATCATAGAGACAGTCTAAGCTTTTACACGCGTAAATTGTTTAAAAAGACATTTCAACAAAATGTGACTCATTTTTTTCTCTTTGTACAGTTAAGGGCTTTTATTCACATAGATGATTCACATTTATTATTCGGCAAACGTAATGTAGGACGCCCTCAGGCCAGGTGGAGTGATGATTTGCGCATGGTGGCTGGCAGGAGCTGGATGCGAGAAGCCGAGGATCGACCTAAGTGGCGTGCATTTGGAGAGGCCTATGTCCAGCAGTGGACTGCAATAGGCTGATGATGATGATGATGATTCACATAGATTTGCCTTCAGTGTATCTTTCCCGTCACAACTTAAATTTAGATGACTAGGAACAATACAATAAGAATTACAGTTAATCAAATAAAACACCTCGATACTTAGTGTAAATAATAAATATAGTAAGTATCAAAGTAAGTAATATTATTTAATCACTTCTTGGTCAGTTTTATTATACGAGTAACAATTCCACGGGGACCGTACTTTTTCCGGGATAAAAAGTAGCCTATGTGCTTTTCCAGCTTATAATCTATCAAAGTACCAAAGTTCAGGCAGACCCGTTCATTCAATCTAGCGCGATTCAGTAACAAACATCCATTCATACTTTCGCATTTATAATATCAGTAAGAATTAAAATTACGTACCCTACCTACTTATAATTTTTTACGTGATAATAGCTACTATGAATATGGATATTGGGCTTTAGAAGGCACGTTAAGCCTTTGGTCCCGTCTTCTGTAGCAAGATAGAAGTCATAAAATAAAGTCAGGTCAGAGGTCTGGAAAACTTAAACACCAACCTGGGTTAGTCATACGTTAAGAAGTTTTTTTTTATAGGGACAGAATTTTATAGCTTTGCAGATTTACGAAAGTGTCTCTATGTCGGGATCTAAGATACCATAAAAATGACGACAATAAAATTACACTACAGTTTCATAGCACGGCAAAAGAACACTATTACTATGCCCACGATACTGTCAAAAAGATATAAGTACTCGTATAATACAAATATTAGCTCCATTGTACAGAGCTGACTGAAAGCCAACGGAATTATCTGTGAAATTGAATGTTTCACGCAACGACTGCGGTTCTATTCGCTTGAATCGGCTGATCAGAGTACTTAATACGTACTTTATTCTTAATGCTATAGAAATTAAGAATTCTATTACTGTTAAGCTAAAATCTTATACCTTACAAGGAAGGATTTGATTTAATTCCACATAAGGCCTAGATATCTGACACCTCATCAATTTGTTGATTTCAATAAAAAAATTGGTTGTTTGTAAAGTAGGTTTACGATCGAGATGTTTACGTGATAACGTCTTATTGGTGATATAAGTTTTTGGGAAGTAAGGAATTAATGAAGATAACAATTTTTTCAAATTTTAAATTACATCTTAAACATTCAACGAAAACTTAACCGCACGAGAAAATCTCCATTCGTTTGTATGCCGCTAGAGTGAGAGAGACGGAAGATCGGTCCACTCACTCGAACGCTATGCCAGCCTCCGCTCGTGAGGATTCCGCGTGACAAGTTTCACGGAATGACTGGCAGCGCTCGAGATGAGACGGGAGATCGGTCCGTCTCTCTCTCTCGTTATACCTGCGATCGCGCTCGTGAGGTTTTGGTGTGACACAAGTTTCTGAACATGTCACCCGACTGAAACGATTTTAAAGACGTTATCACGTCAAAAACGTTATACAGAAAATTGGTGGTCAAACCAAATGTTGCATCGGAATGAAATATGAAATATTTGATATAAGCACTACATAAAAATATTTGTTTAATGGGAAGTGATGATAATATTTATAGGTAAATAAATACATATATGTGATAAATAAATGTGGATGACATAACATTGTTCTGATCCCAAAGTGAGTAACTATTTCAAGCACATATTGTGGAAATCAGAAGCAACGAAGGTACCACAAACACCCAGACCAGAAACAATGTAGAAAATCACTTTTTCACATGATCCCCTCCAAAAATCAAACCCGGGACCGGGAAATGTGATCCAATGTGAGGAATGAGGATATAGCTGCAATAATGCAGCCAATGTCCATTGCCATTCGTAATAGGCCGCGCCAGATTTAAACGCCAAAATCCACGGTTTCGAAAGGGATTACCAACGCAGATATTAATCTGGAACTAACTGCGAGTAACTCTATATGTAGAGTTACTTTTAAACGCCAGCTCTAATGCAAAAGCCATGCTTTTGATGTCTTTTTTAGACATTGAACATGGATCAAGTTTTTGTTGTCTTTTTTGCTTTCTTCCTTTTCTTTTCTTGTCGTACGAATATTTATATAATTGTTCTTTGGATAATCTGGTCAGACTATTGTGCCATAAAGTACCTTCCGAATCACGACTATTGTATTATCATGGTTATAGGCGTTCCAGGTCTGGGCAATCGCAGGTATATTCATCAGCCTATCATTTCAATGCTCGACGTACACGTCTCCTACAAAAGGCATTTTGTCATAATTCCTTTTTAGGTATAGGTGTTCCTTAGTCGCCTCTCGTGACATTTATAAAATGGGAGAAATAATTTTGCTATGGAAAATGTTACTCCAAGCGATGTCGTCTTTGTTGTAGAAGTTCGATACAAATATTCTGTTTTTTTAAGGACAAGTTTTGTTCCTTTTTTTATACAAGCAAACTTAAAACATGTTTAAAATGTTTATTACGAGGTTTTTCTTAATATTTTAAAATTTGCTACTAAAACGATGTGCTTTTTGAGAGATTGCGGGGTTTCCTATACAGATCAATCCTTGTTTTAATGTTTTACTATATTTCATTGTGAAACATTCACGACCTAAGCCTACAGCACTCCGTTGGCTGACACGGATTCCTCTATATTCTATATACGGCGGTTATTGATCCTCCTTTGATTTTAATATTCGACCCGCGTGCGCGGGCGCCGACCGGGCGGCGCGGGGAGGGGGCACCGTAGGGCTGCCACTTTCCAACTCTACTTGAAAATTTCACAATGTTTACTGTACTGGTGACAATCGACCGCGAATCGAACGGACATAGCTGAGCTCGGCGAGGTTCTGAAAGCGAAAAATAGTTTATGATTGCTCTCAGACCGCTCCTCTAGCCACTTTCGCTGGCGAGCCTAGCATTATATGTGATGCATACCTATTATCGTAACCAAAAGAGTCGACTATTTACTTGTAACATGCAAAGAGCAAAGTGTATACATATGCAGAAAAAATACTAAATACCTTATTAATTTTTTTAAGTAAATGATACTCTTTTTTACGAATTGGTACCTACTCTTTATTTATCTCGTCTGAAATTTGATACACTCTATAACTATATTTCTTCTAATAAAAGTTGGCGGCCCTAGGCGCCGGTGGCAATGTTCGTGACCCCATGCGTTTGACACCTTTTGTGATAGCGACTCTACCTTTTTGGAACCCGTAGAAACATAATGAATTCTTAATGCTTAATTCTAAATTAAGAAACACTTGTGACAACTTCTTAATGCATTATTATTTTAAAAGCCCAAACTCCAGTGAGCATCTACAATCACAGATTACTTTAACGCGTAAAGTAATGTCAGCTGCTGAAATAAACAGAGCTACAGTTATTTAAGATTGTCATCTTTGATTGTTTATTTCACTTGCTGAACACTATTATTTTACTTGCTTTATGCTTTTCACAAATTTTAGTATTACTTTTTTTTGTTCCTTATTCTTGTTCCCGGACTCTTAAATGTTTGTAGGTTTGCTAAGAAAACAGGCAAAAACAAATTTAATATCTTTAATATCTTTCGAATATAGATGGTAATAACTAAATTAATAATACTACGCTGGCATACAGCGCAAAGTCTTAAATAATTTGCCGTCTCAGGTTATAAATTGGTAGCTAAATGGTAAGCAGCTGGTTAGCAGTTGTGGGTTAGTATCCCTACTAAAGCAGTCGATATTCTTATACAAGAAATCATTGACGCTCTTATTGGAATCTTATTATAAGGTTAAAAAAACAATAAAAATATTACAGTTACATTTTGGTCCCATACTAATTCATCCCAACTTTGTTTGACGGGCTATTTAAATTCCTAAGTGCCCTTATTAAGCTTAAACTCTTTAATTGATTCGGAAACTTGTGGACTCGATTGAGAGTGGGCTCACGTAGGATTGCTTTGCCGGGTTAATTGTCTTAGCTTGCGGGGACCCTCACTAACTTTGATGGAGGTTTCTCAGAGCGACCAATCTGTGGGTGTGTTCAATAATATCGGCCCTCTTTGGTAGAGTTCTATTCTACATCGTATATTATGACATTTTGAAGCAAGTGTGCTGTTTTTAATGGAATGGGATGTTAGTCTGGTTGGATTTGAAACCTTTCGTTATCTAAGCGGCTCAACCAACTTAGCTACGTAGACTTGACTTGTCCAAAAAAAAAATGTTTTTTACAATCTAATCTATTAAACTAAAGTACGTGTGTAAGTTGAATGTGAAGTATGAAAAAATATTTTTTATATAGAGACCTTAAGTTTAAAATAAATATGCACATTTATTCCGTGGACCGTCGATCTGGTAAAGCGTGGGAAGCCGCTGGACGCGGATGATGCCATAATCGCCACCGTTGGCAGGCATCGTAGTTTCACTAATATGATTATTAATTGGTGTAGAGAAAACGCTGCTGACCGTCTCCTTTTGGCAGTACTCCTTCAGTGGTACCTTACGCAACCCGTAGCATGAGAAGAGGTGGAGCTATTTTAGGTGTCACCATACAGCAGCACTTATTAATCCTTAAGTAATTAGAGCTAAAGTATTAAGTCTTAAGTCACGAAACAATCAAAATGTTTAATGGATCTAAGTAAGATTGACGAACTGTCGAATTGCGAACTCAATCGCAGTACGCACAGAGTAAACCTATTTAGCATCGGAGTACCCGGATCGAGTCAAATTGCTTCGATTAAGTCGCGCCCGCGCCGCAATATACAGAAACTGCCGTAGGTTCACTCAATAAATGACAAAAAAAAACGATTCTTTCAGCATTTACTATTGCTTACTATTCAAAAAGTGTATGTGTATGTTTAAATATTAGCAATCTAAAATGGCCTAATATACGGTTTTTAGTTTCATAACATTTTGTTAAGAAACAGAAAAATGTGTTAGGCAATTTTAACTTAAAAATGGGCATCAGTCAATTTCCAATTACGAAAAGTGTGGGTTATGCCTACAGAACATGGAAAAAGGTTAGAAAGGCTGTCATGCGCCATTTGTATGAGAACCGGTGTCGCCGCTTGCGCCCCACCACTACACATAAAGTTCAAGTTCAAAGAACGCCAATCAATCGAATTCTTTTGACGACGCGCGACCAATAGGGTCGCGCGATGTCAAACGACACCAATCACAGCGCTCACTTACAAGCATTTGCTCATAACCTCTGTGGCGCGCCTGCCCCGCCTACATCACCGTTCTAACCTTTTTTCATATTCTGTGGTTATGCCAATAGAGCGGCCTCCATGATCATCCAAGCTTTTGCGTCAACCTTATTTGAATTTTTAAAAAAAAATTTACGTGTCGTTTGGTGATGTTTGAAATATTTCCAGCCAGTTTGATGAAGCATATTATTATTATTTTTTATTTTTTAGCTGTCAAGACTGCTAATAGAATAAATCAAAATATATCTAAAACTAGCTTTTCGTCCGCAGCTCTACCCGCGAGAACTACACGTAATAGCCTGGGCGGAAACCTGTAATACAATATAGCCAATATCCCTTCTTAAGGTCTTTAAATCTATCTTTTTACTAAATTTTACCAAAATCGGTTCAGTAGTTTAGGCGTGCAAGCGTAACAGAGACAGTGTGTTCTCTATTTAGTAGTTCGTTACGTTAAAATATATTTTAAAAAGGGTTGGTCTGATTCGAGAAGTGAACCATCTACGTCTCATTTTATTGGTTCGCGCCTCGCCACAAATTGAGCCACTAATTAGGATTAGCGCCTCCGTACCGTACACATGAAATTGCCAAATTTGATACTATTACCTGCTGGTTCGGTAATAAGGTTGTAAAGAGGCGCTCGTCACAGCATATAATTTGAGCAACGTGAATTGATAGGTAAACGAGGTGAAGTTATAGGATAGCAATTATCTTAATACAGAAAACATGGTAATCTAGCAGCAAACTGATTTAATGGAGAAAGGTATTCGTTGTCTATACAGAGTGACTTGGAATTTGTAGTAGGTTTGATTGTAGGACAGATCATTTGCAACTTTTTGTGGATTGACACAAATTTGTTAAAGTGAACCTTTACGAAATTATTTTTATTGTCGTGGTTTTAAAAAAAATCCTGAATGTTAACTTATAGGAACCAATTAAAGCAAAAAAAGTTTTATTTTTTCTTTATTATCTCACGCAAATGACCTTCACTATAACTCCGTTTAAGATTGTGCTCTAATGCCAGGTAACCCTGTATAACTAAATTAAGTATCTATAGAGTTTTTCCCGCTAAATGTCAGAATATTTATTAGACAGTCTATTTAATAATATAATATTATTTGTATTGAAAATTCATCGTTCCGTGACGTTTAAAATGCAATGTTTATTTCGTGACTTTAATTTATTGATAATACATTTCTTTTTCTGAAAATTCATATTCAAGTAGAGTTGTTATATTTTGCTTCCGAAGTAGTTGTTGTTTTTAAGAGTTGATTAAAAATAACTACTCAAAGGCCGAAATGATAAACAAAAGAAGATCTACGAGCAAACAAACTTAGTTGTTTGTGTAGACTTTGAGATACAGCCAAGAATTTGCAAACTAAGTGTATATTAAGTTCATATTTTTCTGTGCAACAATAAGGCTGTATTCCAAAGACTAAGTAATGATTTATCTCATACTGAGAACAAAAGGTAAACTTGCAAAACTAAACAGATTTATTACAGAAGTCGGTTGTTTTAAAGTGCAAGCTACAGTCATGAAAATTTACTTTAAACTAAATGTTTTCTGTTCAGGAATGCATTTTTATATAATTTTATGAATGTAGAATGCTGGTTAAAAAGACAATATCATCCGAATAAAAAGTTGTTACTTAAACATTATCACCAGCCTGTATCAGTCCACTGATGGCCACAGGCCTCTCCAAACGGAAGATTTTGCTATAGTAATTGCTTATTCCTCTCCCTCTTTTTAGAGAGGTCTATCTCCAGCATCGGGCTTATGGTGGCTGATGATGAATCAACAAACTCAAATTATCTAGCTTTAAAAAAAACATAGTACCCACTGACAAACAATGAAGTGACACTTACAAGTTAGAAGTCAAAACATTTCTGTAAAGTTTAAAACTGACTCTTGCTTGATTGATGTTGAGGTTAACTCGCGAATCTTTTATCTCTGATTTATACCGTATATGTACGATAAACGAAACGTTTCGCTACGAAAGTTACGAGTTAGCGTTTCGTTTCAAAGTGAATAAATCGTAATAATTTCGTCGCTTCAATTTGTTTTATAATCATAAATTATAGTTAAACAACAATTTAAAAAGATATTGTCAATATATTGATTAAAATTATTATATCAGCATGAAAATATAAATTGTTCTGACTAATTACAAAATGGATGGCCTTGATTCCAAATAGTGTTTTAAGCGTAACCATTATTTAATTAATTAATTAGCTACAAAGCCACAGACTAAAATACGAAACCAAATATGAGGAAATTCTTAATTCAGTATTAATAGCCAAAATAGTACAAAGCATCTATTATAAATTTTGATTTTGTATTCATTAATTCTGGCAACATGTTTCCCTGTGTGTGGCACGTCCCGATATTCGCCGCATTCGTTGCCGCAACTCGCAACACTCGCGCGACTTCTCAAATCACACTAGTACGGCCAGGGTTGTCGGTTTTGATAAAAAAAATATTATGAAATAAATACTTAATAAACTTTTTTTTCTTTAAATTATAAAATATATAATCATTAGTTCTGTAGTTACTGGACAAAGTGCTATCTTAAAAATACATAATACCTTTGACTTAAACTGGACTAATTGATAACTGTTTATTGGTACGTGCTCTATGCTACTAATACTAAACTAGTAAGATGAACTTTAAAAATCATATTAATTGCTATGTCATTTAAAGAAATTACAAGGCATGTTAAGTGTTATGACAACTTCGATGTGTAACACCGGGTAAATTTAATTTATCACACTGTTATAGTTTAGTGTAGATGTTGAATGGTGTTTTGACGGGAATGTATATGTAATGTGGCCGGATTGGGCAAAATTAATCGTCTAATCTCACTCTCTCGACACAAACTTTGTTCTGACGCAAGCCCGAGTTCGAGCACACTCGACGGATATAAATTAACGACAGTTGACAAGCTAACTCGACTTCCCTGGAATTTGTAGTTGGCGAATTCCTTCCGCAGAACTGTATTTGGAATTATCAAACCTAATTTATACAATGACTAGCTGTTGCCCGCGACTTCGTACGCGTCAATTTCTGTTATTATTTTTGCAACATTTTTCACTGATGCTTCGCTCCTATTAGTCTCAGCGTGGTGTTATATAGCCTAAAGCCTTCCTCTATAAATGGACTATCCAACACAAAAAGATTTCAATTTAAACCAGTACTTCCTGAGATTAGCCCGTTCAAACAAACAAACTCTTCAGCTTTATAATATGAGTATAGATGTATAATTGTGTTTCGGACCACTGTGTTTAAACGATTCAGATCCAGAATTAAATTTCATCATGTGCTTATAAAATTAAAGTACCTACTAATGTTTTTTTTCTCTTTTCTTAACAGGTAAGCAAAGATCATGTCATCGGAGTTATAAGAATCCTTTAAGTAAAATGGCTCCCATAGCGGTAAGGTTTTACAATAAAAATAAGTTTTACTGTAAAATGCTGGCTAATATTGAAAATATAATACCTTGAATAAAAATTTAGTCGACCAGTAAGTGAAACGTTGTTTGTTCGAGTCCTACCTAGTGCAGACGAAATTTTTATTAAAGGATTTATACTTTCAAAATGGCTTTTGTCTCGCTGGCAAAGCCAAAAAACGATAACAAGCATTGTAGTGCGCTACGAATCAAATGTACTCGTAAGTCTGTACTCACATAAAAAAACTTGTCACATTTTAAAAGTACAAACTGGTAGCCCTATCGAATAATGTGTAAACCGCGTCGCACGTCTCATTCCCAAAATCACAGCGCAGATGCAACAGCTATATTACGAAACAATAAATAAGATCCTGTGCGAGATTTATCTAGCTAAGCCATCGATATATATACAGGATGAAATTTTAACCACTTTCCAAATTTTAATACTTATATCAATCTACGAGACAAAAACAAATGACGTATTTTTTCTTTTGGTATAGCCCAGTACAAAAATGTCAAGATACGAGTAAAGCACTTAGAAAATGTCCGCAAAAAATCTAAAATTTTTGTTACAGCCGCCTAGCAACACTTTTTTACGCGATTCGCATCGCATTTCTTCATTACGATACTATTCATACGTTTTTGATTTACCCTTTACACCTTATCAGGCCTAGGACCGTAAAAATTGAAAACTAAATTGCGAAAAATATTTTCGGGTGACAGCTTGATTTACATTTTTCTCTTCATAAATGGCCTCTAAAGACGATACCGAAAGCGTATAAAAAAAATTTGGAAAGTGGTTAAAATTTCACCCTGTATAATAATAAGAACTAAATACACAGTCCGATACAAAAATGACACCTAATACTGTCCTCGATTGAATGATTGGCCTAGAATTTGTCTCAGATGCAACTTTATAACCCGGTCAAATTATGTCGACATGCAAATAGTATCCTACAGGTTTTATCATCATACTATTGCACCTATTTGTCAAAAGGGTGCACATTTAGTCGGAACACTTTTTTGACACTGATTGTGTACCATCTAATTTTACGGCAGGTCCCAATAATTTATCCATTGCCAGTTTTGACATTTCGGAGATAAGAAACAGTTTCTATCTCTGATTTTGCCGTCCAGAGAAACAAAGACAGAAGTTGTTTTCTATCTCCGATTTGCCAAAACTAAAGATAGATAGGTTATTAGGACCGGCCGTTATATTACATGAATTAGCAGCAGTATATTGGTTGAAATGGGCAGTACCTAAGGTGAAAGGCAACTTCTATAGGCTGTTCTCCCTAAAAATCTAATAAAATTTTACTAGATCTCTGTAATATTTTGTATCTAGAGACTAAATCCTTTTATTCCTAATGTGTATCATAAGAGGTGACTAAAGAAGTACTGCCAGAAGAAAATAGCAGGAGCGTCTTTTCTCCATCAATAACTGCGAGTGCTCTTCACAACACTTTTTTTTGTCTTCGTTGTACCTAGGTTATCTGTTCTAAAATTACTTTGATCGCGTCACACGTCTAGTTCCCAAGAATGGAACATTGGAATTAATTGTGTATTGATTGAGCGGCAGTCTTCAGGCGCCTACTTAGCGACAGTCTAACTCGACAGAGTTTGGCACTGATTGACTACACACGGGGGAGTTTTAATTAATTGAAATTGACTTCAAATCGACTTTACAAGCTACAGCGACGATTGATAGGTTTATAAGTGTATGGATTGACTAGTGTTTCTCTCGTGGCTTTGTCCGGATGGCAATTTCATCCGAACAATATCCATTCCATCCGTTATTATCGCGTTTCCGGTCCCGCTTTTTAGAGATCATTACAAATTTTAGACATATGACGCTATTTTAATCAAATAAAATTACCCTTGTTTAACAAATTTAAGGACTGGCATTTGAATTAAGATGCCTTACTCCGCAGCCAATTAGGTATATTATGATAGCATTGCCCGCAGCACAATGTTCGTATATTCAACTCCATCTGTCCCTCACACTCATGTCAGTGTCTTACGGCCATTTCCAATAACCTAAATGAAGATGATATGCCAAAACTGAAGATAGATAGATTATTGGGACCGGCCGTTAAACTGTTTCCTATCTCCGATATGCCAAAACTGAAGATAGGTTATTGGAACCGACCGTTAGATGTGACAGAGACAGATAGATAGTTCATATAGGCCTCGCGTTTCATAGAGATCCTCAGCCTAGACGTGCAGTCAAAAAAATTGATCGTTTAGCAGATTCAAGTCGTGTTATGAAACTGATGAGCAATTCTTGACGTTAGCTTGTCGTCACTCGTATGATATTTTGTAATCCGGAAAATTAAACATTGTAAATCTTTAACAGTACCTACTGCATACGTACAAGGCCGCAAGGGTGCTAGGCTATATTAAGCCAGCATCACAAAGCCCTTATTACAGACCCAGGTATTGTCCTATATTTTTTGATAGG
The DNA here is from genome assembly GCA_949315895.1 of Anania crocealis. Classification (NCBI taxonomy): domain Eukaryota; kingdom Metazoa; phylum Arthropoda; class Insecta; order Lepidoptera; family Crambidae; genus Anania; species Anania crocealis. Next base: position 11,442,581 of record OX438856.1, read on the forward strand.
ACGGTATATAATATTTTTTGTATATGTAGGTACACCATTCTACGTACCTTTTTGGGTATCAAACTTTGTAACATACCTTACTGTGTATCCGAGCAACAATGTCAAACATCTAACGTTACTCTGAACACCTCGACCCTAAATAACAAAAAGCCACGACATTTTTGAGGCTCGTATTACAAAGAGGCGTTATCTTAATTACAAATATTATTATGTTACGCTCACGAACAAACCCGGCTAGCCTTATCAAAAACGTTTGGAATGTACCTAGTGACATTATTTCTGTATAGGTTGATCACAAAATTCGGTTGTTTTAAATTCGACAAGTCGTAAATTCATATTTTTAATTATAATAATGTTTGATATTTCCTGATTAGGATTAAAAAAAAATCTTTAATAAAAATTTTTATAATAGGAAAAGCGTATGTTTTGTTTCGCGTCAAATTACACGATAAATGCTTGTCTACTTTTTTTTTATAAAGTCTGAAAAGGGAAACTATGCTACATACCTACATTAAACTTAAACAGCCATGTTTTTATGACAATGAGTTTATTTATACTCGTACTTGAATCGTTTTTTTTTTTCAGCTCATTTTTTATTTTATTTTACTGAACAAACAAACTATTATGAAAGCATTACTTAACAGATTTCTAATTTACACACACAGGACAATAGCTAAAAAAACCTTTATTAAAAGAAAAAATGTGTTTGTAAAAGAAAATAATTCTACTCTTTGCGTTTCGCTTCCCGCTTAACATGTTGGTGACAGATGACAGGTGTAGTGAGGGACGATGCTCGTTAGTGATGTTCACAGCGATGTAAACAAGCTAGCAACAAAATCGATACCCTTCTAATTTTACGTGTTAACGGAGTTTATACAGCGCGCCAAACTTTTAGTTTGAAGTTGCATAGAGATTTTTGTTTGTAATAAAGTATTTACTTATGTCACTAAGATTTCTATTTGATTGGTAATTTTTTTACAACTTACTCATCGAGTAGCGTATCTACACAGGCTTTTAAGACGTCGTGAAGAAGAAACTGTGACGTCCCGAGATCGATCCACGGGGGGCGAAGCCCAGAAGTACCAAAAAGTATTAAAAATAAATACTTTTTGGTAGGTACCTATTTGGAATAGCCTCTTAGGTACTTTCGAGATTGATTCTATAGAATCAGACTACTCAAAGGAGATCAGAACAATGTATGTGATGTTGTTCACAAGTATATTATTTATTAATATCTTTATTTACAATTTATTAACATAATTATTAAACCTAATACCAGAGTTATTTTTATTTTTTGTAAATTGTTGGTATTAATGATAATAAAACCTCAAAGTAGACGGAAATGGCCTGGTGATGATGATACCGCAAAGCGAATCAAAATTTTGTCGCTATTTATAATTAATGGAAGAATTTTTTGTTCAATTATTCATATTTGTGAATTAAGTCACGAAACCACATCACATTTTGACAAGAGTAGTCACCGTGTACAACCTTTATTCATTTTGAATGTAAATGTTGTATGAATACAGAATTTGCGGCGTTCGTACCTTACATAAAGCGGCTCCCCGCTATTATTCTGTCCCGGTTTTGTGCGAAAACACAAATGTATTTCGATCTGCATAATCATTGTTACAAGAATGCAACACCTACAATGTTTCTGTGCTAATAATGTAATTATTCATTCACGGGCTGTCTGTCTGTCTTGCTGATTCAAAAGCTAGCTACGAATACCGGTAACTTTGTTTATTTTAGAGGTCTTTTTTTAACAAAAATCCACCGAAAAAAATTATATTATTGTACGCTAGTAATTTCCTAGCACGCCTATCTCACATGTGGATACATGTTCCCATCAAAATTACATCTCCAAAGTCAGCCCGATTGCCAAAATTTGTAATGGTATATTGAATGACACGACATTGTCGTAGGCATGTTCACGTCTTCATATATCCATAATTTAGCTAGGTTTTTTCGAAAACCAAGTTTCCTATTTTGATGTTTCCTATTGATTAAAAATTACTTTCACAATTCCGTTTGATCTTTAGGTAGTATACCACATACAAGATAATAGCACCAAATTCAGTCCTTAATTACCATGTAGTAGCTATTAGTAGCCCTACTTAAAATTACTATAGCCACAGATAAAAATAATTTATAATCAACCAACAGTTTTATAATTACTCTTACCTAATATACTGATTTAAACTTTCATGGTCACTAATACATCCACCAGGGACTATCAAAGACTTTGCTCTCGTTATTATAAAGTCAAACGTGGCAATTAAGTGTGGCACAAACCCCCTTTTGGAAAGGCTTGTATTCAATAGTGAATAATTATCTATGCTGGTCATGGTATTGTGTTCAGAATAAAGTAAATGATTGTATTTTAATGTTATTTGCATGCGAATCCCTGCAGACTACCATGTGACTTAATAATGTAACGAATAACTAGTTATTACCATAATATTTGATGCAAACCAAGAATTATGATTATGACTGGATTCTCGGATTCACCACCATTGCCAACCAACTCCCCTTTTCCAGTATCCCTCACACATTTTCCTCCTGTTTCTTGCTTTATCCCTATTCTGACTATCATTGTATTATAAGACCACCTATCGCGCACGCAACTGCCGCATATGACACCTGACTGTGTGTATGTGTGCACCGCGCAGGAGCGATAACAATGCAGCTGACTTCACACCTCCACTTCACTGTACGCGGTGTCAGGGCTGACAAAAGCAATTAAATCTAGTAATTATGAAGTTATTATGAGAGATGATAGTGAAAAAATACTGTTAATTATTAAGCATTGGTAAGTAGCGTCAACAGAAAAACAAACGATTCATCAGCATAGCAATGTAGGATTAGTCCTTCACCTAAACTATCTTACCAAAATCGCATTGTCAAGGCTTGAGATAGGAAGGTTTTAAAAAAAACTTAAAAAGTAATTGTTGTTTCATCTTAACTGATTGTAAAATTAAATATAAGTATTTCTCTTAGATGTTGCAGGTATATAACCTAAAACATTGATAAAACTCTACTGGTTTACAATGTAAAGAGCCTTAAATAAATTCGTCTAGGTAGCTCAATTGGATAGAGCAGTAGTCCGGTAAGCGGAAGTTTGTGGGTTCAAGTTCCATTTAAAACCGTCGAAATTTTTTATTCAATGGATTGTATTTTCAAATTTATTTTTATTTTAGAGGAGAACATTACTACATTTTTATCTGTAATTCTCAATAGTCCTAATTGCCTTGTATCTTACTTAACACGGGACGGGACCAATGTGTCGTCCCTAGCCTCCAGACACATACATCTATATACATATAATATTACACGTTCCGGCACTCACCAATTGTTTGAGTATGGTATCGGGGGATCACTACTACACAACATATCTACAACATGAAACATACGTGAATATTATGTAGAACAAGCTGGTCGATGTTGTTTCAATTTGTACAACGGTTCCGACAAATGGGTCAAGTGGTTAAAGCATTGTGTTTCCCGTTGCTGAAATAATATTTGAGATTTATGAAAATTGGGGAAATTCATGCTGAATTTTGAATTTTGAAGGATTTTATTGATACCATAGACGATATATTACTAAGCCAGCTAATGTGATGCCTAGGCCGTTCATTAAACGCCGGCATTCAATAAATTAGTGACTTAGCCTTGTGAGGTTGATGGTTAATTGAACTTGAATCACTCAAAGTTTAACAATTTGACGTATTGAAAGTTAGCCTCTTGGAAATGACTGACCAAGACTCAGCCAAGTTATTCAAATTTAGTTAGGCCAAGTCACACAATATTAACTATAATAATAAAGAAATCGCAGTAAGGAACCTTAGACTTGGCACGACTTTGTCTAGATTTCATTACTTTTTAGATTTAAACAAGTAGCTCAGATACTTCAGACCTTCGATTTTTGACATCAAATGAAGCGGCCCACCAAGTTGAATATTTTTTGTAATGGCGGTATGTCGATCTCTAATAGTTTGGTTGGGCTCTTATGTTTTCTAATCAGGGTCACCAGGTACTCCAGATCTTTGATTATCCTAGTTTTTATAGTTTTCCCTTTATGTGGCCATTAAACCTTCTCTGTACCAAATTTCAGCTCTCTGAGTTTATGGGAAGTAGTAGTTCTATTTTGATGATCATGAGTGAGTGAGTGAGTGTCATAAATGCGAAACTTTGCTTTCGCTTAACTTCGGAACTAAATGACCTACACACTTGAAATTTTGGATTTTAAGTATGTGATTATAGCTTATACTGGATGACGAAAATTTCTGCGTTCTGGTCTTATCCAGAGGTTATCCAATAGGGGCCTGAAAATGTGGCGAAATGGTTCCAGTAAAGGATGGTACGGCAGTGTTTGCTTCGCGCTCGACTTGGCGGGGGCACTACCGTGCCCCCCGAAGAAAATTTACGTAATATATTGTGAAATTCATATACGAGTAAAACATGGAGGTGGAAAATAATACGAGTTTTTGCTAGAAATTTAAGTCGACATTTACGGAATATGAACTTAAACGTCAAGATTAGTTTACTGTTATTATTAATTAAATTGCGTTTCATTAACGTTTACTTTGCGTCGCGTTTTTATCAAAATTACGCATAGTAAACTCATGTACCTCATTTATGGATGTCAAAGAAAACCTAATTTAACTAGATGACTACACAACGTTTACTCATCTGGTTAAATATTGCGGTCAATTAATTGGCTTTTTGTTGTTGTTCAGCTATTTAATTGGATGCCGGCATTAGGCAACGGTAGGCCGTTGCCTAATACCGACATCCAAGGCTATCCTAGGGGCTGTTAACAAAATTCCTGATTAAGCTAATTAGCTGCGACATATTAATGACCTTTCTAGATACTTTTTCATTATATGCTATAGGAAATCGAACGTTAGCATAACAATAGTCAGTTAGTCAGTATGTTAAGAAAATATAATCGTGGTGGGTGACTATTCTTTCCTTTCTCAATATTTAATTTAGAGTAGTAGTGTATTGAATTTTCCTCTTGTTTAAAAAGTGTTAACCTTTTGCACGCTGACACATCTGCACCATTTGAGTTATAGATTCACTTTTTCCAAAAAAATTACTTGATAAGAACTCAAGTAAGAGAAATGATATACGTACAGGATCCAGGATCCAGGCTTACCATAAAGGAGTATTAACAGAAGAAGACGCAGTACTTAGCGTCTTTTACCCGCCCATTGGCCAAACGGCAAAACAATCTCATAATGTAAGTAGTCACTTTGAGATTGTTTTGGAGAGGAAATTTGTTACAGTAACAAAAGTACATACTTTTGATAACTTCCGTGTCCATTTAACTGTTATATAATATCATTTATTTAATCTGCTTGGCATTTGGCACACCCCGACTTACCGATTTGTCTTATTATCTATTTGAATACCGCAATCTGAACCCCGTTCGGTTCGCCCTTCAGTCTAAGAAGACGTAGGTAAACCCGGTTTAATATTAATTAGCTCGGGCCTTTGAATATTCCATTGCCACCTTCAGGGTAAATACATCAGATATACGCTTATCGGCATATAGGGGTCTGTACGAAGGGAGGACGTATTTGTATGTCTTTTAAAGACACACGATCTACACTGAGAAAAGGGCCGTTATCAAAACGCGATTTTTACTCTGGTAGTGGCAAAGCTGTTATTTCCGTATAATATTAACCGTGCAATATTAACAGTGTAAGCATGCTAACATTAAAGTAAATATGCTGCAAACAACCCTTAAACTCTGTTAATATTAACAGTTTATCTAAAAGGACTAAATATTTAAAGTATTTATTTATTTTATTTATTTTATTTATTTTATTTATTTTATTTATTTTATTTATTTTATTTATTTTATTTATTTTATTAAACAGTGAAACAATAACGGACTAAAAACCACTGCTTAAGAAACTATACACCATTTACATGTTTTCGCATATGTGTAACAATATAATTAAATAACGGAAGGCAATTTGCTTACATGAGAGAGTTAAGGTCTACACCTACTACATTAAACAGCTGATGAACCGTCGAACCAAGATTTAGCCAATGTGTCCCTAAAGAGATTTGGTTTCGAGTTAAACATATCGAGTTCAGGAATGGTAACCAGCTTGTTCACTTCATATGCTGATTGCAAAAAGAATGAATTCTGTCTGTAGTTGGTACTGCAGCGGGGGATATTCAAATAAACAGGCAGCCTAACAGTTCTGCTTGGAGCAGTTCTGGAGAATCAATATAATTATGTGCGATTTTTACTAAAAATATGATATCTGCAATTGCTCTTCTATCTTTAAGGGGTAAAATATGGAATCTACGACATCTGGTCTCATAGTCAGGATCACGAATCCCACACCTGTACTGCAAGAATTTCATAAACCTACGTTGAACGGATTCCAGTCTGTCAGAATGGACCTTATAACGAGGGTTCTAGACTTGAGAACAATACTCGAGGGTACTTCTCACCAAGGAACAGAATAAAATTTTGTCAAATCATTGAATTGGGAACACGTTCTCATAATAAAGCCCATTGCTCTCCTAGCTTTTTTAGCAATATTGTCCACGTGTTTCTCATACGTCAATTTCATATCATGTATGATACCTAGGTCCCGTATTTCCTCCACTTCCTTCAGTTCTTTTCCCTTAAGATAGTATGTATTGCATAATGGCTTCCTTATACGTGTGAAACATATAAAATTACATTTTGCGACGTTTAAATCCAACCTGTTCCACGAGCAATACTGCTTAAACCTATCCAGATCCTCCTGCAGAAAACGAGAGTCATCATAAGAGCAAATATTCTTAAATATCTTCATATCATCTGCGTAAAAAAGAAATTTTGAATGTTTGAAGCAAGTACACACATCGTTTATGAAGATATTAAAGAGCAAAGGTCCCAATAAGGAACCCTGAGGGACGCCTGAGGGAATATTAGTCCAGCAAGAAGAGAAGCCATTCACCACCACAGCCTGAGATCGATTTTCAATGTATGAGGTAAACCATCTAAACAGGTTACCATAAAATCCTGCATGGCGTCCACTTGTCCTCCAGAGTCCATGCAAGAAGTGGTAAAGTCCGTGAACAGTAATAGATTTGAGGCTGTTGATCTCTTTTTTAAGAATCCGTGTCGCTGTCCGCTCAGGGATAAACTTCGATGACAGAGCCCCATATACTTCAGCATACACAATTCTTTCAAAAATTTTTGCAAATATGCATAGTTTTAATATAGGCCTATAATTCCCTATCTCACTCTTACAACCACTTTTGGCACGGGTGTGATGAATGCAGATTTCCAAATTACCGGCACAATACCTTCCGAAATTGATCGCCTAAATAAAATACGAGTAGTAAGTGGTAGGGTCAAGCATTTTGCACATTTAAGTATGAACAATGGCACGATTCTATCTGGCCCAGCACCTTTACTTAAGTCTACTGATTTAAGTAGTTCGAAAACTTTATCAGAATCAATCTCAACGTTACTAATAGTGTTTGAATCATTCTCATTTAGAACCCCGGAAAAAGCAGTACAAGTGTTACTTAAAGGTGAAGAGAGAAAAGTAGAATGAAAGTAGGAGGCAAAAAGATTACAGATTTCTTTTATATATAAAGTATATTATAATGATACCAGAATCTCTGTTAAAACTAACCGTATAAGCGTAACAGAGTTAGCACAGTTGTAAGCTGTAGTAAATCGTAACCAATTTACTCGGTTGTAGATAACAATTATACGGTTGCATTTAACCGTCTCGTTTTCTCAGTGTAGCCTATATGCTATTCCTGGTTATATACAGGTAGTATAAATACCCTGCCAAATTTCATTTCTTAGATCTGTTTAATCCAGTGTGATTGAATACATATAACATGAACACAATATTCACTTAGGAACAAATATTCTGCGGCACGTCGCGTCGGTAGCTTTAGTTCCTGACGTCTTCAGACGTTTCTTTAAATAATGTATCCATAATGACTGTAGCCGATTAGACAATTAAGATTAGTATCTTTCATGTAATGTAATGAGAAAAAACCGGCCAATTGCGAGCCGGACTCGCGCACTTAAGGGTTCCGTATCAACTTACTTCCACTTAGCCAAAATACCACAATATTTACTTTATTTGATATTTTAGCAACTTAATTGCACTTATAATATCAGTATATAAACTTGAAAAATTTTGTCTCAGGCGGGACTCGAACCCGCATCTCCTCGCGCGAGGTATATTGTGGTAATATACTGATATTACCACAATATTTAATTGACTGCAAAAATAACTTTGTTTTTCATGGTGTTTGTATAAAGGACAAAGTTATATTTTCGGTTGTTAAAAATGTGCTATTTCTCAAAAACTGCTGGTTTGATCTGAAAGTACGAGTATTTAATAAGATCTACATGGTTTTTTTTTTCAAAATTTTCACTTGTTTGGTTTAAAAATTAGAGGGGGACACCCATTTTACCACTTTGGAAGCGTCTGTCTTCCAAATGTTATACTTTTGGGAAAAAAATTGTTCTCGGAACCTCTATGCTAATACTTTCAGAATAAAGTGGCTGTGATATACGGACAGACAGACAGACAGACAGACTTGACGAAACTATAAGGGTTCCGTTTTTTGCCATTCGGCTACGAAACCCTAAAAATACGCAAAATCTGTTTCGCAGTAAATACTTTGTATGTCCAAACAGCGAATCACAATAGGCAGTTTACCTAAGCTTATGTATAGTAAAGAGCAGGGTTTAATTTTATAAATTAGTAAAAAGTCAGGGCACATGCTAGTTTATATTATATGTTTTTTAAAATATACGCGAACACTATATATTAAGATGAAAGATTAAAAGGGCGGACTTAACTCACGTTTATTAGAATCTTATATCGTATTTTTAACTATCCCGACGTTCAATACTTCACAAGCTTCACAGCATTTGTAGTCTAAGGTGTTCAATTATTATCATCACTTAAATTCATAAAATAAACACGCAATATGAGCCAACTGTAGGTACTGTAGTTTTAGCGTTTGAGTGTTTGTGATGTGCTGTATTATGCATTAAGTACATTTACCTTTAAGCCGTCTTTACATATACAATATCATTTCTTTTCTGCCTTCCGGTTATTTTCATAAACCTGAACACCAACGTTTGATCGAAATGTTTACACTGTAAATGGTACCGTAACGACCAAAGTTTTTTCAGGCTTAGTCGGATATACCCAACATCCTTATCATCCCTTCATCGTATCAAATAAAAATGTAAACATTAGAAAAGGAAAAGACAACAGAGCACCATCAATATAAATACGAATTAATTCCACAAAAACAATCCTCCCCCAAACAAATAGAGCCCGATTAAACAACTCTCACCACATACAATTTAATTATCCCGGCCTTATCTACGAGCTCTCTGTAATGCCCATTGAAGCCTTTAAGATGTTAACAGTAACGGTACAAGTGTTACGAACGGACAGCACAATACAAATGAATGCAGTAAACTCACAAATCGACTGATGCGACTAACTGTATCGATGCTGTAAAATTGCATTTCAATTATTATTCAATTTTTAAGTCTTAAGAAAAAGATCAGTTGTGGCCACGGTCGGAAAGGGGCTGTTGGGATTTTGCGGTTCCATGCCGACGTTTCATAGAGCCCAATCAAGTAAATTTTAAAACAACAAAGATTTAAACATTTATGGTTATTAAAATAATTATGACGAGATGCCTTCCAACTAAACTGCGAATAGCTTTCGCAAAACTCATGGCGGTTTTTTTTTTAAAATTTTTCGTATTTGTGTCAGCGTTGTTAAGTCAATCTTTTGGCTTTTTAAATAAATACTCTATTGAATGTTCGACAAAGATGCAGCAGGCTACTAAATAAATTCTATCTTAGAAAGAATTGATGCCTATTTATTTTCAGCGATGCTGCTAACATTTAATTATCTCTACTTTGGTTCGTAGAAGTAAATTAGTGTAATATTTTTTTTACGAAGGAAGGCTACCTAAATAAAGTAAGTTAATAAAGTAAATTAAGTACATAGATTTTTTTTCGGATCACCTGCAAATAGAGTGCATTTCTTACAAAGTTTTAGTGAAAATAGTCATTTAAGTACAGCGTCTTTTATTTTCTGCACCCTCTCATTTTTTCAAAGTAATTAAAAGAAATAGACTAGGAGTTAACCATTTCCTTCATTAAGGAAATAACTAACTCTTAGTCTATTTCTTTAATAAAATTAAAAAAAACATATTTATTATTATTGCTTATTTTTCCAAAAAAGGCGAGCCTACTGTAGATGATTATGTGCGGAGAGCGAGATTAGCGAGGGACGTCGAAACACCTGGGTATCGAAAATATCCGAGGTAATATCCTATAATACAACGGACAAATCCCCGGGGCGGAAGCGATGATGGCCACTGAAATGTTACGCAACAAATTGCACGCCAATACAAATGGGACTGAACCTGATAATTATAATTAGTTTGGTAAAATTGTTTCAAATTATTTTTACAGCACTGTTCAGATTTCGTTTACGTCGACAGATGTTCATAACTTTAAATTTTGTCGCTGAAATTGTGATTGGATTTATTCGTTTATTTGTTAGATGTCTCTTAAAGAATTAAATTAATCATATTCAATTTTGATTACAGAATTCTTAGGATCGCGGTTCTTAGTGATTTGTTTGATTTAATAACAATATTACAGACACTTAGACAGTTTAAATAAATGCGTTAATACAAAAACTATCTGATTTCCGGTAGAGTGAATTCAATAAAAGACAATCTTTTTCTGAAACGACTTGAATCTGCAAGACAATTTTGGTTCGGTCTTCTATCGTAAGATGTAAATCGCAAATACAACATAAGATAAGTGGCTCGGAACTCTGACACCAGATTATCCTCCAGTCATATCCTTTATCCATAATTGAGTATAAATCTCGGTTAGATATATATTTAACACTTTCCAGGCCTGTCAAAGTGATAACAATAAAAATTATATTGAGATGTGTTAAGCTTCTTTTAACTAATTACTAAGTAGATATTGTAAATCATACGTCGACAGGCGCGTTAAATATGTACTAAGCCACATTCGGACCAAAACATAAGCTCACTAGAGACTGTCGAAACGCATCGGACCGAATTCACAGGCGTTGCAACGTGCAGGTAATGCTGTCAATCCGTCGGTACACTACCGACGAAGGGGTGGCAGTAATTTTGAGACCCGTCCTGCACGCTTTGAGCCGAACACTCATCGGAAGGCCCTTGACTGATCGATCAGTCCTCAGTGATAGCGGTGTTACGATTGTAGAGCTCTATACATTTTACACGTTACACTTCACAAATGTGACAATGGTACAGGCATAATCTCCACTCTCGCCGAATGCGGGTTAGTGATCACAAGCTTGAATAATGTTCGAAAATTCGAAACCCTTTTTGCCTGACACCGGAACCCATCCAGAACCTCGTTACCTTGGCCCGGTGCTAAACCACTAGACCAATGGAGGGATATATATCGGAATGCCGAATTGTTTGTACTCCTAATTGTCATTGGCACACAAACTATTAGCCTAAAATTTTTTCGCACATTTTACTTTTCCTAAACGTGTTTAGCCAATTTTTACTAAGTCTTATAATTTGCGACATTTAGCCGAATATATCCTGACACCTACTATTTACAGTTCCAAATTTTTACTCGTAGAAAGTTAAAAAAAATATCAATATTTGAAATAGCCATGCATGCATGCATGCTTGCAAACAAGCAAGCATGCATGCAAACAAACAAGCAAGCCTGCATGAAATCAAGCAAACATGTATGCAAACAAGCAATCATGCATGCATCCAAACAATCAGACTTCCGTGACGGCTTCAGCGCTGCGGGGCTCAAGCGGTCCCACGCTTGCTAATCATCGCATATGGCTTACGCTCACCACCGCAGCTTCGGCTTTCTGCTCCTCAGCCCGCAGGCCGCCTCGCCCCTCCGCGCCTACGCCTTTTTGAATTACACTCTAGGGATAGGGCAGACAAGACTGCTCGGTTTGTGAGCTATTCGTTTCTTAAACACATTCGGTTTAAAAAAAAAACAGAGCTTTCAATAAGAAGCGTAATGCCAATAAAAATATGCCAATACATTTTAGTGCATTCGATATTAGACATACTGAAATTAGGGTTTTCAATTTAGACCAAACTATAATAGTGCGAAAACAGCTGTTAGACTAGACACGTTATAAGTTTAGGCCAATGCGGTTCGGCCAAAGGAAATAAGACTTTAAATGTTAGGCGAACGGAAGGGCACCCCCAATATGAAGGCAATGGAGCGTTTATTATTATTTATTTATTTTGGACATCAATATAGACTTGAACAAAAATAAACAAAATATTTATAAGATATCTGATGCATCCCTAGTACAGTCGTTAACCACCAACGCGCAACGTTGCAGCCGTAATTTACTATCGATACGATAGCGTATAAAATGCAGTAATCGCCGTGTCTGAGCTCACGCCCAACTGTCAGGAGGACTCGATCCCTAATTAATACTCTCTCGATACCTGGAATTATACGCCGGACGCGAATCGATCCGATAGTCGACTCGGATTGCCCGGTGATCCCAAATATTGACACTCGATATCGCGCGCATTCTGCCGCTGTCCGTCAGTAAGCCCGCGTCGAATTTAAATTTAAAATCATATTAAAACACGGTCTTGTCTCAATATTTGATGAGAAACGGAAAGATTTGTTTGCATATATTTGCCGGAATGTTTATTGTTTTGAGTTACAGCTTTATTCAATTGGTTCAATTGTGACTTCTTAATCGATTTCTTTCAAATCCGCTAACACGTAAATAATTAATATAAGAACAAAGTCCTTATCGCGCGTTGCGAAAGGGGGCTAGACGGAAAAAATTGTTACGACACTTTTTGATATAATATGTAGTTGTAAGCCGTGCGGCGTGCGCGTGTTTCTCTGTCTGAGAGAGAGAAAAAGAGAGAGAGGAAGAGAGAGAGAGGGAGAAAGAGAGAGAGAGGGAGAAAGAGAGACAGAGAGAGAGAGAGAGAATTAAAAATAAAATTAAAATTAAATAAAATTTTTTTAGGTACAATTCCTTCACTAAAAATGAACTTCGTTCCATCCGGGTGTCCCTTGACACCTCTCAAGTTTTTTTTGTCTATGTATACCAGTAAGATAAAATTGTTTTTAGTACCTATGTATGGCTTTTTGCATAACATTTTGTATCATAGCTCAATTTAAGACTGAGAGAGCGAGCGTAGGCTAGGAAAAGTCCACCATAGTATACCATAGGCAAGCAAAAGATAAATTGAATAACTAAAAACTAATCATGTCGCAATAAACTAACGCGTTTTATGGCACAAAAGTACTTTCTTGTAATTCTGTGATCCAATAAATACTAGAGGTAATTTGCTAAAATGATACTGTTCTAGTTTTTTAAGAATTGATTTTATTTAGAAGTAATAAAATTAAATCAATTGGAGGCAGCACTTAGCTCTAGTAGTCCCCTTAATCTACCGTGCACCGTCCAATACATTATATGAGGTGATAGTCCGAAACATTTCTAACTTATTTTTTTAATTTAATGTTACTGAACGTGTTAAGAATATTTCGAAATAATGAAAGTTTTAATATTTTTTATATGGCACTAATTTTGAGTCGATTTTATGGTCGAAATTATTGATTGCTCGACCATTAGAAGTTTTTGTTATATTATGAACGTAAGTAACCATTTTTTTCTAAAAATTTTAATTTGTGTTGTTTCATGTTTGATAATAGGATTCGATTCGATTTATTTATTTAAATTATTTCAACATAATCATATTTATTATTCACTAGATGACCCGTTAAACTTCGTATTATCACCTATCCTAACGACATAAATGAGTGAAAATTTTGACGTAGAACATTTTATATGGGAAAATGAAATTGTTATTTTTACTATCTTCCTCTAAATTTTTCCATATTTTCGCACCTTTTAAAAATTCCCTAGTAGTCTAAGATCCCACCATACAACGACCTTTACTGAGCTGGTTATTGGATGAAAAGTATTTTCTATTCAATTAAATATGCCAATAAATATATTACAAATGTCTTAAAAAAATCAGTCCAGAGTATGATTAATTAACTTTTTTTTATTTTTTTATTTTTTTAACCTTTCACTGGTTTGTATAATAGACAAATTCCATACCAATCAAAAGTATGAAGCCCATAGAATAAGCAAACTTTAGGTTGACTATTTTTTTCCCGTCACAACCCTTGAGTAGGCAGGTATAAACAGGTAAATCGATACTGCACCGGTCCGGTTAATTAAATAAATTTAAATGCAAATAAATATTATTTCATTATGAACACGGTGGTATAGGGTTGAATGCGAAAAACCAGACCTGAAATTCGGTTGTCAAATTTTAAAAATTCTACTCCTGACTGAAAATTTTTAGTTAACCCATTTGCAATATATTTATTGGCATATTTAATTGCATATAAAATACTTTTCATCCAATAACCAGCTCGGTGAAGGTCGTTGTATGGTGGGATCTTATACTATAGACTTTGTCAAAAACAAAATCAGCTAGATCGGCCCAGCTTTACTCGAGTTTTAGCGAGACTAACGAACAGCAATTGATTTAAATACAGGGTGAAATTTTAACCACCTTTCAAATTTTAATATATCAATCTACGACACAAAAAAAAATGACGTATTTTTTCTTTTGGTATAGCCCAGTACAAAAATGTCAAGATAAAGCACTTAGAAAATGTCAAGATAAAGCACTTAGAAAATGTCCGCCAAAAATCTAAAATTGTTGATACGGCCTCCTAGCAACACTTGTTTTACGCATTGCGCATCTCATTCATTAATTACGATACTATTCATAAGTTTTTGATTGTTCCTTTATACCTTAACAGGTCTAGGACTGTAAAAATTGAAAACAATATCGCGAAAATTATTTTTGGGTGACAACTTTATTTACATTTTTTACTTCTTAAATAGGCTCAAAATACGATACTGAACGCCTATAAAAATTTTGGAAAATGGTTAAAATTTCATCCTGTATATAGAGATTTATCGAATTTTCTTGATATACAGCCGCGTCGCGCGAACGTCAGCAAGTGAAACGGAAAGTGTTGATGAAGCGCCGCTTAATTTTCTCACGCATTTTACTCCTGGAGACACAGAGTGATGCAGTTCGTTTAACAAAACGCAACAACCTCTTTACCTGGCCTTTTTTATTTTTAAATTTATTTCTTCTTAAACCAATACGAGTAATTTATGTTTTAGCCAGTTTTATCGTAAGCAGTAAGCATAATGTAAGTAAGATGAAACCTAAATCTATACTTATCTATACTTGTAATATAAAGCTGAAGAGTTTATTTTTTTGTTTGAACGCGCTAATTTCTGAAACTACTAGTTCAAATTGAAAAAAAAAATTGTGTTGAATAGTCCATTTATCGAGAAAGGCTTTAGGCTATATTCTTTTAAAAACTTTTTAATCGCGATCATAATAATAACAGAAATGGACGCGGACGAAGTCGCGGGCAACAGCTAGTTAAAAATAAAATCTCAGCTATGCTACGTATTATTATTGTCGCCAACACTAACAACACTTCTAACAAGATATCCTATTGAGCAAATTTCACAAGTATAAGTTTGATAGTAACCTTAATTAGAAACATGCAATTATAGATACAAAGCAAATAGTTCTCCTAACCGCCCGCCCATGTGTAGTTCGGCGGACTACCGCGAGGGCGGCTCCACTATCTCGATCGGTGCCCAGCAAACAAACACAATGGCGCGCTATTGTGTACTTATTTCCAACAAATTTCATATCTTTTCGTCCCATTCCACATCTCTTTATGTTTAATGGAACAGTCATTTTGAAGATATTCAAATGAGAGTTGAGTCTTGGTGTTTTGATGCTGCGAATGGTTTTGTCGATGTTTTGACAAGTCAAATGTATCATACATTATTATATACAGGGTTTTAGGTAAAGGTATTACAAGCTGAACCCAGCGCAGCAAAAGTTAACATTATTACTCGTATTAATACTTAAAAAAATATATTTATGTATCCAAATCGGAATCTACAAATATTGATTTGTATGAAAATATAATAAATGAAGCGACCCATACAATATCGATCGAACCTCACTTGAGAAGTTCGTTTGATCATAATATATTAAAATGATGATAATTCCTATTTCTGACTTTACTAAGATACTATTTATACCTAATAGGAACGTATATGTTAACGTAGGCTAGTTTTAGCTGGTTATACCATTTACCTAACACCCTGTATACCAGTTTTAGTATTACTTATAGATACACCCCGTATTTATAAAGAAGTAATTACTTATTGCTTAAAATGTTACTACTACCCAGTTACGTGAAGGAAATGGGTCACTATTAATAGACATATTGTTTGGCTGAGAATGCTACCTTTTCATAGTTTTAACTTCCAATAATTACTAGATTAAGGACTACAAATTCACCTAAGTAATCACTTTTAGTCAAGTACTTACTTTTACTTGTTTATAAATACGGGTGTTACTCTGTATAACCTTAAGCGCAAGAATGTCTGTACAACAGACTTCACTTAACTCTCAACTAACTTTTATAATTACATTATTTGACAGGAAACACAAAACGTGCTATATATAACAAATTGAAATTATGCCTTTTGTTTTTTTCTGATGTTACCCGCACAATTGCTCCTGTAATTTTATAGAATAGAATAAAAGTACCCTCCCTAGTGACCAGTTTCCGTACTTGTGTGATTTAGTACTTAACAAAAAGCCAAAAAAACCTTTTTCATTTGATTTTGTCTCCAGCGGGATTCGAACCTGCAACTCCATGCATGCATACCAGGCGCGGGGCTCTGTCCGATTAATATACCGAGACATTGCCAATTTTTCAAGCATATTCTTATTGTTTTAAGCCAGAGCGTAGTTTTATCAGATGTTAGGAGTTTTGCACTCTTACATAACACCCGAATAAAACATCTTAACAGATGTTTTACAGTCGGTTAAGATTAAACAGCTATTTAATTACTTTATGATATTTTAGCCTAAGTGGCTTTTGCAATTATTACAATTATAATATCAGTACATACTTATTTAAACTTGAAACAATTTCTCTCAGGCGGGGCTAGAACCCAGTGACGTAATGTATCGGTAGCTTAATTGGACAAAGCACCGCGACCGGTAAGCATGGAGGACCATTATTTTAAAATTTAAATACTGTAATCAAGCCCAAGTACTGTCTATTTCATTGTGCATGCGTTGAAATGTGTATTTAGTCGGCACAATATACTCGAAAATATGGAGAACAAAATTCATATCTATTTTAGGAAAATGTCACACATATCACTGAATAACAGGTTGATCCCTTATACGAGTAATAGGTAATACCTTTGTCGACAGATGGAAAAGGGTTTAGCTCCGTATATCTATACCGTTACACACACACTCGTTTAAAATACCCGTAATTCCCTAGCCGGAGGCGTTCGAGTGTCATTCCGTATATTGCCATTTATTGTGTTACAAATAAATTCGTTACTCCACCCATCAAAGAGTAACAAAAGGGGACGATGAGCCCTGTACAGGTACAAAAGATTAACAAGTAAGTTCTTAAATCCACGGAATAAGGTTCAAATCATCGGATCAGACTGTACATTTCAATCTTCGACTAAATTGCAATATGAAATGCGGATATCGGAAAACGCTCTTGCTTTTCGCAGTGAAAAAAAAACGAACTTGGTTTAGGTTTTTCCTCGTGTCGACAGTAATGCGATTTGTAAAATTTCGCCTCTAATTGCTACTATACAGAGCGATTCCTTTAAAGTCCTACTTACAAAGCTTGCTCAATCCGTACACTTAATGACTTTGACACACAAAACAATTTAATATTAGAATATCAAGTTTTTACATTTAAATTAATTCACTATGTAAATAAGCCTTATTGAAACAATTATTCATGTGACACCAATTTATTTCATAGTATTGTAGTCACGTGACTTATCGATTACGGAGTGGTTGTTAGTCAAGCAACTAACCTCTTTTCTCGATTCTGACCACCGGAACCGCTGCTGCACCTACTTCTAAAGTTTTTTTAAAGTTATGAAAATATTCGATTTAAGAATGTTCCCAATCGAATCGCCAATCGCGTCAAGATCTCCTGGGGCCGAGTGCCCCTATGTCCCCCCCTCCCGCTGTTCCACATTCAAATTTATTCAATTTTACCAGCGATCCGAGTGGAAATGAAACGTCTAGCGAACACTTCCTACTCTATTAGCATTTGTTGCCGTCTCGTCATTGTTATAGTTGGAGAATAGGGGTGGCAAACGGTAATATTATTTAAATTTTCTTATTACATCTAGAGAAGTAAGCGGGGAAATGATAATAAAACCGCTATGATAACTTCTCAAAAAAAAAACAGATCTGGTTTGAAATCCTTTAGTAGCTTGTATACACAAGCTATCAAATTGTGATTCCCTCTGCAAGACAAGCCTAGGTAATATCATCTTTATATTTAAAAAATACAAAAGTTCAGCTAATTATTAATGTATGTACAACATTACCAATTACCTGTTTAAGGTTCCTTCTTTTTTGCAGGAAGTGTAAATAAAGTTAGTAATTTGTTTATTTCATTAATATTGTGTACTCCAGCTTACAGCTAGCCAACGGAAATGCCAAATAACTTATCTATTTATAAAAGTAGGTACACCAACTATACATATAACTTTATCGTCTAATTCTAATAAATTGAAATATTCGTCAAAATACTTTGACATTTACAATAATTCGTGTCCAAAATATTACAGTCAGCCCTGACGTTAACTGCCTATCGGGCGGTAAAAACTGAAATGGAACAGCGCTAGACCAGAAATCAAAGATAATAGAGGACCGATAACTAATACCAGCCGGAGTTGTATAATCTCGAGCTAAGAGCTTATTGTAAAATGCAATATTGCGATCCATTGAATCCTATTTCCTTTTCTTCGTGGCTGCTTTAATTCTGTTACCATTAGTTGCATTGGATGGAAATACTGGTCATATAAGACAGATAAGACTGGGTGTAATGGAGATGGTGAATACAAAAATGTTGACAACATCGCATGTCATTGTTCTGATCCCAAAGTAAGTAACTAGGTATATTAAGTACTTGTCTTTATTTTTGGAAATCAGTAACGAAGCTACCAAATGTGAAGTCAACGTCAATGATTTTGCAATTATAGCACTTTCTTCGTAGTACCTACTATGTCCTTTAGCCGCCCCTTAGGATGTCGACCCTCAGGAAGAGAAGAGGTGGGAAAGATATATTATCTTAATATCATCCTTCTTTCGGTACTATATTTTTCAAAATGCGTTAGTAGGTGTGTAAAGCAGCCATTATTGCCCTATGCGTTAGCAAATTCCTAGTAAGCAATGCATTTTTGCATACAAATTGAGTAAAATTACGCTCACGTTGTTTTGTAGTCGTAATTTAGTGTTGCTACATTTTTGTATTGTATTTTTAAAAAATCGTCAATAGACGATCCGATTGGTATAGTGGTGCGATGGTCTACCTACTAAGGGTCCCGGGTTTTTATTTCCGGTGGGGTCAATGTAGGAAATGCTATTTTCTAATTTATCCTAAGTCCCAGCATCTGTCGCAAGTTGGATTTCGTAAAAACAAGTTACGTTAAAAGCATGTTATATGTCCCTTGAAAAACTCTTAATAGCAGACTATCCTCGAGGAATAGTCATCCGATAGGAAATATGGAAGGAATCTAGTTTTGTTCTCAGTATACAGTTTGAGAGAAAACTGATCAAATACACAGTCACAGTGCTGGATTTACACATTTGCCGCCCCAAAACTATACATTTTACTGACCTCTAAAATTAGATACACTGTTCACAATAACGTTAATTATTTTTTAGGGTTCCGTACCCAAAGGGTAAAAACGGGACCCTATTACTAAGACTTCGCTGTCTGTCCGTCTGTCCGTCTGCCTGTCTAGACAGTTGAAAATTTCAGAAATTGTGTATTTCTGTTGCCGCAATAACAACAAATACTAAAAACAAAATAAAATAAATATTTAAGGGTGGCTCCCATATAGCAAACGCATTTTTTTCCTATTTTTGTCTGATATCAATACATGGTAACAGGTCATTGGTACGGAACCCTTCTTGCGCAAGTCCGACTCGCACTTGGCCGGTTTTTAGCTAAGGAAAACAAAGCTTTGTTTCTACTTCACTAATTATAATTTTTGGGCCCTTTTGCCGCCATCCTAATTTTGCCGCCCTAAGGTTCAGCTTTTTCAGCTTATTCCGAATGAAACAATTTCAAACAACCCAACTACTCCACGAATAAGATACCAAATAAATTATACTGACACTGATCGGTATCTGTGTAAAAGACAAAAAAGAAACAATTTGGAATACTACCAACAAAGGAAATAGCAAATGATGAGACAATTGTGTTCTAAAGAACCAATTTGGTTTATTGTTACACAAGTATCTGGAATAGATTATCATTACCCTCATTAAAGACCCTGTTTTGTATGATATCAATAAACTGAAATTATTTTCACCTTAACACTCACTTTGTGGAAACAACGCCGTTCGAAATGGAGTTATTAATATTAATCGACTAATACGGTGTCTCCAAGATTGTTAAATTTAAAATTAATCGCGATACTCGCAATTCGACGCGGGTAAGTGTATAGGCGTATTGTTTAAAGGGGGGTTGGACATCCCCCCACCTACATTCGAGCCCTCTTCAACCGCGAAATCTGTTTTGAGAGGGATAGGCACGATCCGTCATGTGATACTTTGGAATATGTCAAACGTGTTTTTGGTGGAGAGTTGTGTGAGATAGTGATTGAAACAATTGTATAGTAAAGGTAAAGTATCAGTGAAGGTATTGGAATGACGCAAAATCTCGGTGAACCAATTGTAGAGGTAAAACCATAAATATAAAATAAAAAAATTGATACACAATCACAATCAGTGACAGAAGAACGTCCTACCCCAATGAGGATCCACTGAACATTTCGTCTTTTTTAACCTTGTTGCATTCAATGCAAGTAAGGTTAAGTTTGCATTGTGGCAGGCATGACACATCATGACATCAGTGATCAGCTGCTTTTATTTAAACTTTCGACTCGATTGCACGGCTATTTTACCTTTAAATAATTTAATTCAAGTTACCACAGCCATGATGCGTACCTACAGATAATTACCAAACTTGCTAAATGCGGTTTGGTGATCACAAACCCGAGCATTCGAAAATTCGAAAATCTTCTGCCCAACCTGAGAATCGCACCCAAGGAACCCGAGATCTTTGTAAATTTATTCTAATGTTTTTGACAGCTTTGGTTTGCTGAGAGTGCTAGCCTCCTTCGTCATAAATGGCATCCGCAGGATATGTATGGCAGTGACTTGCCCGCCGCCACGTTCGCTGCCTTACTGGGCGGTGACTTATTTTTTGACTTTAATTTCAATTTACAAATTAATGTTTTTTTTTATATTTTATACTATGCATATGTATATCAATACAAGTCGGGTTCATGAATAGCTTGTTACATGGATTATTACATAGCTGTGCTTTTAAATCAACACCAAGATTCGTCTGGTTTTGTCAATCTAATAGATGTTTACTAAAATTTGTGTTCATAATTGATTGATAAACATCCATGCATTATATTAAATATACTTAATTTGAAATGGTAATTATAAAATAACACTAGCTAGCCAAGCGACATAATACTCAGTTTTCTAATTTCACACTACCACTGAGTACATTCCGATGTCATACTATTATGTCATGTACTCCCGTCACGTGATACTTACTTTAAGAAAAATATCAGCGTAATCCCATCCATCACTAGACTGTTGAAAAGCTAGCGCACATAATAAACTGCCGTCAAATAAGGACACGAGCTAAATACGAACGAGCACTTCCTCGGTGGAACAATGCCGTTCCAGAGCGCTGTTTGAGCGGTATTTTGAAAAGCCCTCCGGAACGCTGACGGAACTTGGAACATCGCGGTGTGGAACGGTACGCGCCGAAAATTGCGCGCGATTAACAACCTAATCGGGGATAAAAAAATAAATTTAACTTGAAATTATTGATTGGTCTCTTAGATGAAAAGTATTCTTTGTCATTTTCCGGGACTCAAACTATCCCTATATAAAATTTTATTCTAATCGGGCCACTAGACGTTGAGTTTATTTCTTATAAACATTCAAAAATTTAAAACGTTCCTCTTTACAATATTTATTAGTAACAAAAAAATTTTTCTTACTTTTCTTGTTGACTGCAACAAAGGTATATTAAAATTTATTTTTCTCCATGACCAGTGCTCTGTCAATCGGAGTATATAATATTTGCGTTATTAGATAGTGAATTATGAAGTGCATGGATATGTCGTGGTATGTAATAGAGATAAGGTAATAGGTTTCGGCAAAGCGATTAGTTATCTATATAGTTATATCATTATACATAATATTATCATCACATAGCATTTCACCACATCGTTAACACATAAGTATAATGCTATTAACTATAAAAAAATGTAGCTCTAACGAAATGTTGCGATCCTCCTTTTTTGGGCCGTTTGGACACAAGGAAGACCTAAAAAAATAACTGTCATATTTACCTCCACTAGGCTTGTTAACTTTTTGTCTTCTTATAGTATTTAAGTTGCCGTAAAAATATAGTGAAATTGATTCCTTAATTTAAAATTATAATATTTTAGGGTGCCTTGTCTTAGGTGAATCTGATCAGCGACTTAGTAAAAAAATATTTCTAGCAGTTTGGTAGGTACATACATATTATATTTTCTAAATAATATTCAATTGTCAGCGAAAGGTTGTAGTTTAAAGTCCCACCTAGGGCAATCCAAATTTTATTTTTTAAATTTAAACCAGCAATCTTATCGCTTCATAACATTTTCGAAACAGTAAATTGATACTTTATACAATAAGATACTAGATTACAGTAGGATTGACAACCCTAGTCTCCACAGCCAATCCCAGTGCGTGGTAGCTTATAAAACCAGTGAACCTGTCAATGTTTCGCTGCTGTATTCAGCTCGTTAAGTAGTTACGAAATGGTCAAAACTGTTTATCGTCTCCCGGGCGGTTGCACTCTGCCTGTTAATTTGTATCGCTTCCGTGCGAACAATTAGCTCCAGTTATAAAGCAGGCGTTTACACGAAAGGACTACTTAGATGTATCAAATTTATAATATCATTATTTGTAGTGTTACCTACATAAGGTCATTAGAAGTAAGTAAAATTAGACCGAATCTTGACCATAGTAGTTACAACCCAAACATTTTTAAAGCTTGTAAATAGACTGCTTCTGGGTGAGCTCGCTCCATCATAGGCTTCTTATCAACTTTAGGGTTCAGTGTAAAGCCAAGAGCCATCCCGTAAACAATTTAAGAAAAAGTTGAATTGATGTTATTCTAGGAAATCTTTCGCGATAACACTATTAATATAAGAAAGTAAAATGAACTACTTACACTAATTCAGTCTGTCTATCAGTCGTCACGTGTGATTCCCACTTTGAATGCAATACAGGTAATAAAGTCTACTCAAATGGAGCGTAGCCTAGTGCTTGGCGGCATTATGATGATTGCGCCATCACAGGACCCTCTAAGTAACTGAGCACTAGGTACAACTAACAACCAATTAGATTACTCATGTCAACTTATCAATTTATTTCTTCCAGTTCCTTGAATGAAATGTTCAACCTCATTTCACCATCATTTTAAAGACAAATGCTATCTAATGTATCTTTTCATTCGACGACCTCAGTGGCGTACACACCGATTTTTATGATGTCGCCTGCTCTCTATTCGCTATTTTCCGATGGGTCAATGTAGAGGAAAAGTGTTTTTCTATATTTTGTCGGGTCTAGGTATTTTGGTCCTCAAACAAGTTTTTTTAATATGTAGTTACTTACTTTGGGGTCAAATTAATATGTGTCTGATGTTAAACAATTTGCTTTTTTTGCTCATATTAATAGGAGGATTCCTCGTTATTATACTATATTAATTAACCAGAATTATTACTTTGTTAGTGCCGTTTATTCAAACGTTGTTAAAATAAAAAAAAACATCAGAACAATCGACCACATCCATACGCGTCAAGTAACGACACATTGTCTCCGAACACAAAGTCACAAAGACGTCAATAATGACTGTCAAAGCCTTTTATGTCTCACCTTGACTTACTGCTACCATATAACGACTAGCAACTAATTGTTTAGGTGTTATTATTCTTTCTACATCATATTTTTGTGTCAGCCCAAAATGTTTCAGCAGTGGCCTAATAGGCCTCACAAATTTCCAATGTTACGCAATGCTACGCAGGTTTCAAGTAACCGAAAGTTGTGGGAGACTGAAATCAGTTACTATAAAAAAACCGGCCTCGGATTCGCGCACTGAGGGTTCCGTACCAACTTTAACTGAATTAGGGGTCCACTTACTTCCACTTAGCCAAAATACCATAGTATTTAATTGACTGCAAAAATAATATTTTTCATAGTGTTTATATGAAGGACAAAGTTATATTTGCGGTTGTGAAAAAAGTGCTATTTCTCGAAAACTACCGGTTTGATCTCGGTCAAACTATTTTTTTTTTAAGTATTTGTTAAGATCTACATCATGATTTTTTTTTATTTTCACTTGCTTAGTTTAAAAGTTAGAGGGGGGGACACCCATTTTACCACTTTGGAAGCGTCTATCTTCCAAATGTTAGACTTTTGGAAAAAATGGTTCTAGGAACCTCTGTCATTTTAAAAGACCTATCCATAGATACCTGAATTAAAAAAAAACATTTTTGAAATGATCTAAGAAACTGTGAAACCACTTTTTTTTAATTTACAGTTCTAAATTAAGCTCTGACTAGCTTGAACGGAAACTATAGACTTTCGGTAAATTTTTCGGAAACCTTGGTTAGGCTTAGCTAGCTGATAATTTTATCTAAATAAGTTTAATTTATAAGGACCATAATGCAAAAAAAAAATTGACATAACATAATAAAAAGTGAAGAAACCATTTTTTAAAACTAATTATACCGAAAATTCTGAAAATTTAAGAAAAAAATTATATCACGAAAACTAAGAAAAATCGGGTAACATAATATAGTATATATTTGGATAGCGCTGGATGTAAGGAAACCAAAAAAAATTTTGGACGTCACCGTTTGAACCATCCTGTATTTTACTCTTAGACCACAGAACGGATTAAGATATAGATATGTATAAAGATCTCAGAAATCATACCTACAATTATTTATATTAATATTGTTTAAAGGAGGGGTTTGTATGAGGAATCAGTCCCTGATAAAAATTCAAGGGTGCAGCTCTAGTACGGATTCGATAAAAAAAAACATATGTCCGGCTTATAATCACCCCACTCACACACACATTGAATTGAAGTTACCATATCAACGATGGGTACAGGTATAATCACCCCCAAATGCGGATTGTTGATAACAAACCTGAGCAAATGTTCGAAAATTCGATATTCTGCGTTGCCCCACCAGGTGATCGAACACAGGACCCCGAGATTTTGTACCGTTACTAAACTACTAGACTAAAGGAGCATTCACGTTTTGTCAGGGTACAAAATTAAATGCCATTTAATGCGTTCCAGCATAAGTCCAGTTGCATTCCAAGCAGAGAGTAGCCCTTGAGAGGCGTCAGACGATGCTCAAACTCTTGAACGCCAAAGCGTCCTCTTCACAAGATGGCCCCTTTGCTTCTGGCACAGCACTTTCGAATGCCAGCCGTAAAGTTAAGATTCATCTTTCACTTTAAAATCTGTTGAGAATCTGAGTAATTGAACTGACTTTATGGGATACGCGATCCGTCAGTATAATTTAGCTAGCAGTTCCTCTCTCCGACAAGAGATGGCGTTACTGCTATATTAGATTGCGATGGGATCTCCCCGCCTTTGTCATATTTTTGTTTTATGGTATCGTTGTTTTAAGAAGAATGACAAACAGTATTTTAAATAAAATCTAGTAAGCCTACCCTTTAGATAGCGCCAAACTTCTACTAGTTCTGAAGTCATTTAAAAACAATATTATGTAGCCATTTCAGGGTTATTACAACATATTGTCGGCCTCTACCTACTTAAGTCACTTAAACGTACCTAGTAAAAAATAAAAGCATTTAGTTTTGTTCATGGTTACACACATCGTTTCATTTATTTCTGAAGGTCGTATATTTATGT
The DNA here is from genome assembly GCA_949315895.1 of Anania crocealis. NCBI lineage: Eukaryota > Metazoa > Arthropoda > Insecta > Lepidoptera > Crambidae > Anania > Anania crocealis. The sequence continues at coordinate 11,468,802 of OX438856.1, forward strand.
TCTGCACACGTATATCTATGACAATAGACAATGTAGAATTTTACAAACTCTCTCAATAGTCAATCAACCAATATGCAAAGTAACGACCGCCCACGCCATCTTAAAAACAACGATAATTTTATCGGAATGACATTATTTTAAATTATTGGCAGTCGTTTTAGAGGCTTATGTACGAGTAGGTATGTAGGTTTATTGTAGGTACTTTGTTTTTGTAACTGTCATAGTGCATTGTAAATACCCGGCATTAACACTAAACGTGCTAGGATGTTGTACATACTCGTGGTCTTTATGGCTAAAGTAATCAATTTTATTAAAAAACATAAAAGGAAGAATGAAAGATCTGTTTCTTCTTCTAATCGTATGACTATCCTTCAAAGATAATCTGGATAAGGTGTCAAAGTTTTCCAAGCGGTCTATTCAGGACCTCTGACGTGCCTTGTTTTTACTACTTTCATCTTGCATCAGAAGCCGGGACAAACGGTTTAACGTGCCCATCGTATCACCCCAACCCTTCCTCCTTCCTTCGTTGCCTAAATTGACACGGCTGGAAATAGAATCCTAGGCGAAAAACCACACCACTACACCAGCTGACGAACTTGACGAGAACATGACAGTTCTACTTACAGTAAACTGTTTGGTAAAATCATGTTCCTAATTATTGATACACAAGTGGTGGCGTATCGTCAATTCGTCTTGTATCCAAGCAGTGCAGGGTTCAATTCTTATTGAAGCAATTCCGAAAGTTATTGGTACAACATAACAAGGATTTCAAGTTCTCATTATGATATTATGGCGATTGATGTATTAGATATATATATATATATATATATATATATATATATATATATATATATATATTATATTTGTGACCAAGACTGTTATTCAACTGAATAGATAAATTGAACTAGCTGCGAGTGTAATACCGTTAAGTTCCAGAAATGTTTCTAAAATCGAATTCTAACATTGCATTTACATTTCAATAATGGTTTTGCTACAACCAAATACGTTAACATATCATAATAGCAATGCGTCTCTGAAAATTGAAAGCCTTCGCTTATCCTCTTAAAGGAGGTCTCTTTTCGTACCTCTTGTAATTGTTCTCTGGATTCCTTCTTATATTATGTTACAAACATCTGCCTTCCCCTGGCAAGAGGTTATGTAAATTGTTTAACGAACGATGCCGTAACGGGCCCCGATGGGGCACTTAAAGCATTAACGTTTAAAAGCGTTATTTGTGCTAAGCACACAATTACTTGTACATTTAAACTGATTACGCTACGTTTAAAAGAGGATCCACTTTAAATATTCTAATTAGTAGTTGTTCTGGTTGTTACGACGTCGTTTATGTGAGATGTTTCTGTGACGGGACCAATCTATTTTACAAACTCACGCATTAGTAGCCATAGGCACTATTACAATTATTGAAAAAATACAATTGAAGGTTATGTCTGTTATGTTAAAATAAACGTCAACTTAAGGAAAATTTACTAGCTAAAGTCTACACGATGCGTTATTTGTTTGTCGAAAAAAAAACAGCTGTGTCACACTTTATTGATAACCAAACCTGATGAGTGCCTCATAGCTTTATTAACATCCCAATAATGTAGGTTATATTGGGAACTTTGCGAGAAATTACATCATTAACTCCGTAATATTATGTTGCTAGTAGTTGTCACTTTTACTAATAACGACATCTTTGTATCCAAATATTAATATTGTACACGTGACGCAGAAAATACGGCTCGAAGGATCTTTTGTAGCACCATTTCCCCTTTATTATCATTATCAAATTACTTCAATCTGGATACTCTTTACTTTTGTCGTAAAATGTATTCCAACCTCTTCAAGGCTGGAGCAATCGAGTTAGACTTAATTCCGCCTCTGTTAACGTTTCGCGTTATTGCAAATTCTCGAGTCTCGGAAGATTGGCTGTTGAATCTGTGGCGCGTTCTCCTGCATGAGCGGTTGCCACGTGTGCTGATATCCCAAATTTAAACATTCATCCGGTGTACAAAGCAAAGCGGTGGAAATTAGGGTATGCACGCTTCGTCGGTTGGGTTTTTCACGAGATCTTCGTCCCGTTTTCTCGCGCCATTTTCATGCTAATCTCAGCGCGAGGGCGTGCTGATTTTGCGGGCATGAAATATTTGTAACAGACGGCCTTGCCTCGGTACCTTTTCAATTTTGCCCTGCCTTGCGTCCGCCGGGGATTGAAAGCCCCAAATGCTGGATTTGTGCGTAAAAAACCAACCACCATTGCAACGTATTTCGTCTTTCAGCGGCTAAGGTCGACAACCTTTCAACCCGTTTACAATTTGTTATTGTACGCTCAACGTGAATAATAAATAAAGTTACTTAGGTTTTGCTCATTAATAAAAGTTGAAGATTTAAACTTGTTGAGACATAACTTACTGTGATGCGAATAAAGTAGAAAAGTTCCGAACATTGTGGTACCTTTGTGTTTTACGTGTTGTCCTAAAGTTTAAAGGCTACAAGGCATCCGGATTGGTATGCGCGGAAGCAAAAATGCTTTATGACCGGTGGGGAGGGGTTGAGAGTCGTAAATTCGCACTTAACCCGCCTCGGCCGGTGCGGGCACTACATATTTCAGGATCATAAGGATTTCTGTCATCCGATGTTCGGTGTCACAATGCACAGTGTCGCTGTGTCCGATGCAAATGCCGACGAGCCTCCGTGAATATGTGATAGGGTTACGGGTGAATGTTTAACGCCGCGTGAAAGGAAGCGAGCTTCCTCGCGAGGCAAATTATTTTTTAATGGACTACGACAATGGGTCGTCCATTGTAGACGGCGGAGGCGATGATTTAAGCATCAAATTTTAATCAGACCTAAGTCATTTTGACTTGGACCTACTACTGAAACATGCAAAGACTGAGTGACATTGAAAATTAAAAGTACTTTGTTTTCGAACTTATTCTTAATTTGTCTGATTGAAAGAAAACGTGATCGTACAAGGAAAACAGCAAAAAGCGGTAGGTAAATAGGATTTATTTACGTATAGGCCTCAGGAGGCGTATTTAAATGTCCCAATATCTTATCCTACATGACAATTCTGGGCGGGTGCCATGAAGAAGCAAGGCAAAAAACTATTGTCAGCCTCTGTGAGCTAGGTATTTTATACCATACATACGAGGGCGGGTCAATAAGTCCGTGACTTTTGGAATAAAACACAGATTTTTTGATAAACAAATCATTTTATTTTTCAACGTAGTCTCCCTTGAGCTCTTTACACTTTGTCCAACGCTTCTCCAATTTTTTTATCCCTTCCAAAAAATATGATTTGTCGAGGTCCTCAAAATAGGCCTTTGTTTGCGAGATGACTTCATCATTGGAGTCAAATCTTTTTCCACCAAGCCATTTCTTCAGGTTTGGGAACAAAAAGTAGTCACTCGGAGCCAAATCTGGAGAATAGGGTGGATGAGGGAGCAATTCATAGCCCAATTCATGGATTTATGCCATGGCAACTGCACATGTGTGCACCCTTGCATTGTCTTGGTGGAAAAGAACTTTTTTCTTGGCCAAATGAGGTCGGTTTTTATTCAAATCGTCATTGAAGCGGTCCAATAAGTTGGCATAATATTCCCCATTGATTGTTCTTCCCTTTTGAAGGTAGTCAATGTGGATTATCCCACGTGCATCCCAAAAAACAGTCGCCATAACTTTATTGGCTGACAAACCCGCCTTGGCCTTCTTTGGCGCCGATTCACCCTTAGAAACCCACTGTTTTGACTGTTGTTTGGTCTCTGGTGTGTTGTGATGGATCCATATTTCGTCCATGGTTACAAAACGGCGCAAAAACTCCTCCATATTGCAATTAAACAACGCCAAACCTTCCTGTGAAGTTGTTACACGATTGCGTTTGTGGTCGACTGTGAGCAAACGCGGCACCCATCTTGCGGAAAGCTTTCTCATGCCCAATTGATCTTTTAAAATTGAAACCACTGAGCCATGCGAGATCCCTACGGCTTCCACAATCTCTTGCACTTTCAATCTTCGGTCGGCAAACACCATATCGTGAATTTTTTCGATTGTTTCGGGTGTAGAGACCTCAACTGGGCGTCCAGGACGTTCGGCATCTTCAGTGCTTTTACGGCCACAACGAAATTCAGTAAACCACTTTTTACCATTGAAATCGATGGTGCAGAGTCCCCATAGTATTTATCAAGCTTAGCCTTGGTCTCGGTAATGGTTTTTTTTTCGCAAAAAATAATGCTTAATAAGCACACGAAATTCACCTTTTTCCATTTTTTCCTCAAATTACTGGGTAGTCTGATAAAAATAGCTGTCAAACACAAACTAACTGACGCAGCAAGTTCAAATTTTGATAGGAATCAACTGACAGATACCTGTTGACAGGAGTAGTGTTGCTTTTTACCACGCTTTTATTAGCTTGGGTTGTATCTATCTATGTATCTATGTATGTAATGGAATCTTTGAGCATAAATTTGACCGATTTCCAGAAGTTTGATTAATTTGAAACTTTGCACACGTATCAAGGACCGATGACAATGCAATAATTTAATAACAGTTTTCCCAGTTTTCCTCTGTAAGAGGGAGTAAAAGAGATAGAGCTAGCGCGCGATCTGTATCAATTATGTTTCCTGCATAGGTTTGGACTTACAGTCGGTAAAGAAGGAATCAAATCTTATAAACTAAACTAAAAAGTAAAAAATAAATTATAGTTTAAAAAACTAAAAAACCACGCTTTTAAAACAGATTGAACTAAAAAATTAAAAATAAAACTGTAGTAATCAATTGAAAAATTCATATTATTGTACAAAAAGCGTGGGGGGCTTGATTTAGATTGTTGTAAATATTTTATCAATAATTTACTATATCTGTGGATATCATAACAAGCACCCCACGCTTTTTGTACAATAATATGAATTTTTCAATTGATTACTACAGTTTTATTTTTAATTTTTTAGTTCAATCTGTTTTAAAAGCGTGGTTTTTTAGTTTTTTAATTCAGTAAAGAGGTCAGAAATTCAAAAAGTCACGGACTGATTGACCCGCCCTCGTATTATCGTTTAGATATCATTATCAGGGTATTAGCCATATAGTGCCACAAACGGTCCATAAAATATGATCAGTTATATATCTTCAAGCCTAATCTACTATCTGATGTAATATTCTTGTTACCCAAATAAAGAGTTGAATGAAAAAAAAATTAACAGTACGTAATATCCACGAAGTTAATTAACCTAAATTAAATAAATTTAAAAATGGTCAACTCGACATCTTTGTGCCTTAAAACGTTTTTAGGACTTATGCAAAATAACAGTTTAAGATTAGATAAAGTCAATTTCAATTAACATTAGCAATATATTTGCCTTAAAAACAGTTTTAAAAATATGAAAAAGCTGTTTTGTCTTCACCGATTATGGAATATTTGTAAAAATATTTCTCTCGGATGCTACAGATACTAATCGAAAACATTGATGAAACTTCGCAGGCTTACAGCCTTTAATAAATTGCTCTAATCAGTGATTAGAGCAGTTACCCGGTAAGCTAAAGGTTGTGGGTTCGAGTCCCACATGAGGCATCCGGAATTTTTATTCAGGAAATTGTACTTTCAATGAATCACTAACAATTGTTATTTTTGTCCACAGAACGCAAACTATTTGTCGGCATGTTGAACAAGAAGCTATCTGAGAACGATGTCCGATCACTGTTCGCGGGCCACGGCGCGATCGAGGAGTGCACGGTGCTCCGCGACGCGCAGGGCCAGAGCAAGGGCTGCGCGTTCGTCACGTTCGTGTCTAAACAAGCCGCCATCGCCGCCATTAAGGTACACACGTCTCTCTCATTCATAACAACGTGTTAGCGTATCTGAAAGAGACAGGTAGATCCGATCACTGCTCGCGGGCCACGGCGCGATCGAGAAGTGCACGGTGCTCCGCGACGAGCAGGGCCAGAGCAAGGGCTGCGCGTTCGTCACGTTCGTGTCTAAGCTCGCCGCTATCGCCGCCATTAAGGTACACACGTCTCTCTCATTCATAACAACGTGTTAGCGTATCTGAAAAAGACAGGTACATCCGATCACTGTTCGCGGGCCACGGCGCGATCGAGGAGTGCACGGTGCTCCGCGACGCGCAGGGCTAGAGCTAGGGCTGCGCGTTCGTCACGTTCGTGTCTAAGCAGGCCGCCATCGCCACCATTACGATACACACGTCTCTCTCACTCATAACAACGTGTTAGCGTATCTGAAAAAGACAGGTACATCCGATCACTGTTCGCGGGCCACGGCGCGATCGAGGAGTGCACGGTGCTCCGCGACGCGCAGGGCCAGAGCAAGGGCTGCGCGTTCGTCACGTTCGGGTCTAAGCAGGCCGCCATCGCCGCCATTAAGGTACACACGTCTCTCTCACTCATACCAACGTGCTAGCGTATCTGAAAGAGACAGGTAGATCCGATCAGCAGAGCCAGAGCAGGGGCTGCGCGTTCGTCACGTTCCTGTCTAAGCAGGCCGCTATCGCCGCCATTGAGATAAACACGGACATCATATTCAAACGTACAACGGGAATCAAAACGGGACGTAGCGAGGAGAAAAAAGAAGACGAATAATTGTAGGCTTTCAGAGGATCCAAATCATTGAAAATTAAAATGTCTAAATCAAATAATAATATTACAAATTTTAGGTAACTTGTTAAATTAAGTCATATCAAAAAACTTTGTTTAGAACGAAATCGTACTAACCAATCTGCCAATAAAACTTTAAAATATCTATGATGTAAATAATACGATAATAATTAATTATCTAAAGCCAAAGTGTCATGAAAAATAACAACATTTCATAAATACCTTTTAAAGAAATATTCAATTTAATAAAATCTATGAATACACAATATTACTCACAACATCAATGAAAACAAATCACACACATTACTCACAATGTCAAATGAATTCTTAAACAGTTAAACAATTACTCATTAGCCAATGAAACAATTCTTTCTTGAACTTAGGCATCTCTTTAATATTATCAGGTAATATCGCTCAAGCATAAATCATGACTTTAAACTAGATTTAGACGAGATTTTATTCTAAAATTGTACTTGAGCATAGATTCGCTGATCACAGATTATGCTTATTCTAAAACGTCACTCAAGCGCCAATCGGCGCTGAGTTGAGATTTGATCTGTGTTTACTCAAGAAACCTCCTCACCACGCTTGAGTAGAGATTTGACTTAAATTTGACTGTTTTTGCAATGGATCCATTAAATATATTCGAGGATATTGATCATTACGATCGTATTTTCGGAAAAAATAAATCTTACACGAAAACAGACTTGTATCATAGACAAATCGGGTCGGTAGTTTGAAATGCGTTCTAGATTATGTAACGTACTCGAGTGTTGATTCTTCACTCAAGCAATGATTGGATGATTTAAGTTCAAACTGCGCTTGAGCGACGTTCTAGAATACGGGCCTTAGTAGGAGAAAGGGGTGGAATAATTACGTTTTAGAGCGTCACCTCATAGCTTTTCTCTTTATTTTAAACTAGCCAGCCCGTCGCGACTTCGCACGGGTGGTCATAACATTTTTTTATAAGGATCCCTAATCTTTTTAGTAATAAATACAGCCTATGTCACTCAAGGTGAATGTAGCTTTACAGTGGTGTAAGTTTTTTTTTAAATCGGCACATTAATTTTTGAGTTTACACACACACACAAAAATACAAATCTTTCCTCTTTATAATATTAATGTAGATAGTGTAGAGTGTAGATGAATTTATTCAAATATCTGTTGTTTGAACAGCAACCATTACAAGAACATTATCAATACTTCTAATCCTAACCGCTCTTCGCTGAGCCGGCTTACAGATCGAAAAACAATCTAACGTAAGATTAATTCGGCTTTGTCTTAAGGATATCGTTTCTTGAACACAATCCTCTTTGCGATTGTAGCTTCCGCAAGGGGTCTCTACTCGCTCGCTTATGATGACTCATTGAGTCGTCATAAGTCTCATTGAGTCATACTTAGTTGCAACATTTAAATGTCTTTATCCCTTTTTAGGGTTCCTTACCTAAAGCGTAAAAACGGAACCCTACTACTAAGAATCAACTGCCCGTCCGTCCTGTCATCAGGCTGTATCTCGTGGACCGTGATAGCTAGATAGTTGAAATTTTCACAGATAATATAGGTATTTCTGTTGAAGCTATGTTTTGATGTTAACAAATGTTAAAAATCCCATACGTGATTATTTTGCCATTTTTTGCTCAACATTAATAACGACAACAGGTAGATGCTTGAAGTATTAACAATTTATTTACTTGTATATTTAAATACGGAACTCTTCGTGTCCAAGTCTGATTCACTCTTTTTAACTCAATTAGCTTGTAACTAAATTCGAAAAGTTTTACATCCCTTATTCTCCTATGGATGTCGTTAAAGGCAATTAAAGGAGTACAGCCAGAAGAAGGCGGGCAGCAGTGTCTTCTCTCCACCGCTAACCAAACTGCAATCGCCAACCCGCCTGCATGCCTTACGTGGCGATTATGGCAAATCCTCCCTTTGGAGTGGTATTATATGTATTTGGAATAGGTACCTTGAGTAATTTAAAATAAGTCGTATAATTGGATGACCTCCGTGGTGGAGTGGTGTACGCCGGTTTTCTAGGTATCGACTGCTCCGAGGTCCCGGGTTGGGTTTCCAGACAAATTAAAATATTTTTTCTCGGTTCGAGGTGTCTTCGTTGTTTCCTATTTCCACAAAACAAGTGCTTTGAATAGGTACTCACTTTGGGGTCTGATCAGTGTAGGTAGATATGTGATGTTGTTCAAATTTGTTTATCTACAATCATAATAGTTAGCTTTGAAGCTAGCGTGAACTACACGTTACGTTACGGGCGGAAACCTGGTGCCAAGCAGAGGAATACGCAGTATCCTATGTCCTTTCCATTACCTTTGAGAATATGTTTAAAAAGTTTGATGACGATCGGAAATTAGTAGCGATTGATAGTTAGTTGCCTAGTAGATACAAATCAAAAGTGCCTGCTCAAACGAAAGAACTAAGATAGCTACCTGTGAAGTCTTATACCGCTGTGTATGCAATAATGCCTTAGCATATGCAGTGCTAGTGTGACAAGACTGTGTTTAAATACTTATATCTAGTTTGAATACAAATGGCATTTCGCATGGTGGTGGTATTTAGCGATCACTATTTCACGGAAACACGTAACGGGGCCAGGGGAATAACACTAAGGTGGCTACTATCTAACTGTCTGTATGCGAATGGGAGAATAGCACGTCAACCAGAGTCGCTTTGCCACGAGACGGTTTTTTTAACCGGTTTTACATGTTCATACTATCGAAAAAAAAAATGCATGCATGTAAGGTAACTCTGTTAATATTTGAAGGTAAAAAAAATATCTTACTTTCTCGAAACGGCGACGTTTGACTTGATTGCACGAATCATGATCGCGGGCATTAAATCCCTTGTAGGGTCAAGAGTTATGTGTTATATACAATGCAGCATTTTTTAAATATTCTTAAATCTAGACTATCTACAATATAAACTACTTAGTCTATTCTAAACTCTAGATAGACTCTTTAATTCCACTGAAAACACGGCTACAAAAATATTAGAAATAAGTCTTCGATGTAGGTAAAAAGGCGGTATTATTGGTCAGAGGCCGAGCGATCTTTCCTAGAATACCCTTGAAACTAAGACTTGAAACTGAAAACTGAAACTTAATCCTTTTACATAAGTATAAGAGATTTTTCATTGTTTTTTGACTTAATGTCAATGGCATAAGTTTTAAAGTATGATGAGAATATTTAAACCTCTGCCCGCTAAAGGTTTAACCCAAAATTAGTTACACAGCATTATTGACATAAATTCAATTACTTGGTCCACGTGTTACCTGTACGATCATCATCATCATCGTCATCAGCCTATCGCAGTCCACTGCTGGACATAGGTATCTTCTGTTGCACGCCACTTAGGTCGAACCTCGGCTTCTCGCGTCCAGCTCCTGCCAGCAATCTTGCGCTATATGGTACATGTTACGATACATGATTTAAATATTTTATGTTTATCTTAAACCATAACCTACATACCTACACTTTTAATTATTTGTTTAATAAGGCAAAAATATAGCTAATGTTATTCACTAATACCAATCCTCATTCTAAGAGCGTCGTAGGAATTACTACCAGAAGATGTAATTAAACTATAGGCAACATTAGCTAGAAAACTTTGAATTATAACTATTAAATAGTACTACGAGTATGATACCTACTTTGAAATGAAGCAGAAATTCTGAATTTCGGGAATTGCAACACGAGACAGTTGGATTATGATAAGGCCCTTATCCTGGCTGACTGGCGACATGTATATGTCAAAGTGGCACGCAGAATGTAGGTGATGACGGGTGTGGCTGGCTTTATCTGAATAAGGACTAACACACACGCAAACTACGCTCCAATAGTGACACGATTACAAATTTGACAACTCACAGGGTTGAGTCAAAAAGTCTTCCACTTTTTAAACAGTGTCACTTTTTATTTATTTAATTCGTGTCAATGAAAGCGCATATCCATTGAAAGCAATTAACTAACGTAGTTTACAAACTAGCAAAAAATTGTATGGGTGTAGTCAGATGTAAAATTATTTTAAGGCTATGGTACACTGTCCAAAAATATATTTAAAAAAACCGATCGCGAGTCTGACTCGCGCACGAAGGGTTCCGTTCCATTTACTAGGTAAACAACAGTTTATTTTTATTTAATTATTTATGATTAAAGTAAATATACAACTTAGTATTTTGTGATTGTAATAGTGTGAATATTTCAAGTGCCTACCTATTAGATACCATTTATTAATAACAAGCAAAAATGGGCAAAAAAAGGCAAGAAAAAGTACTAGAAATGTTGTCTCTCATGATGTATTTTAAAGTAGTGGCGATAGTGTCCCTTTCTTAAAGTCGTCACTTAATTTAATTACTCGAGTATTTAGTTTTCAATTTGGTGTATCTGTGTAACGTTTTAGACCGGTGACTTCGCCGCGACCACAAGACCTCCGGGCCTGAGGCTTAGGCTGACCACAAGTATACATAGTAAACTACAAAGTCAAGATGGGTTTGAACTGGGTCACCTACATTGGGTCGTGTTTGTTTATGTTAAATCATGTAGTCACCTGACAACAAATATCTTCGGTTTTCTTACTAAAAGGCTTAATTAAAGTGACGTGTATTAGTGATGGTGAAATTTTTGTAATTTTTCTTTTGGTTTCAATACTATTGTTATAAAAACCTACATGTTTATAAAGAACATAATATTATAAAAATAATCCTGTGGCAAAAAAAAAATCTTTGTCAAGTTTTTTAATAACGATATAACAGTAAAACGGTCTATAAAAATCTGCAGGGCTAAGGCCTCCATCATTGAATTCAAGTTACCATAACGATGATAGGTACAGGCATTATTAACACACTTGCTAAATGCGGTTTGATGATTACAGACCCGAGCAATGTTCAAAAATTCGAAACTCTTATAAATAATAAATAAATAAATAATAAATAAATGTGGACAACATCACATACATTGTTCTGATCCCAATTTGAATAACTATTTAAAGCATTCGTATTTTGGAAACCAGAAACAACGAAGGTACCACAAACACCCAGACCCGAGAAAATGTAGAAAAACACTTTTTTTTCTACATTGATCCGTCCGGAAATCGAACCCGGGACCTCGGAGCAGGCGACACCTTGAAAACCGGTGTGTACGCCACTCCGCCACGGAGGTCGTCAAATTATAGCCTGTCCCTTGCTGTCAAACCCAGGTCCGGTACTTAAACCACGAGACGAACGAGGCTTAAGAGGAACAAAAGGCTTAACGAAGCGGAATACCACGTATTCTACCAATTTGTACGATTTTTTTTTCCAAGACATCATACCTGGGAAAAGAATCGTTACTGAAATTTTTTTGTAAGATTTTTGCATGAAAATTTTCAGTTAATTGTTACAAAACTTTTTTCTTTTGAAACCAGTTGAAAATTTTTAGAACTCTTTCATAAAAAACGCTTTAAAGAGAGCAACCCGCAATGAACCGCGCGCACGTACATCTAATTGTATGAAGCTAGGTCACAATCTTCGTCTGTAACGCTTCGTGCGCGCTATACATTGCGGGCAATGAATACTTGATTTATTTTTATGCCTAAAAAAAAGTCGTTTGCCAGCGATTATTTTTGTTGCATACGATTTGGTTTGATGAACCGAATACGAAGTTTAAGGCTTCGTTGAGCCTTTTGTTAACCCTGTAAGTAGCCCTCATTCACAGAATACAATATACTTACCTAAACAATGGATTAATCTTCGCATTTCAGGCTTTACACCACAGTCAAACGATGGAGGGCTGTTCAGCGCCTTTAGTGGTGAAATTCGCAGACACACAAAAGGAGAAGGAACAGAAGAAACTGCAAGCGATGCAGGCGAGTCTCTGGGGTCTGACCACGCCGGTGGCGACGCCTACGTACCTCGCATCTGAGGCGGCACTGTCGCCGGCGACCCAGCTACAACTTCTACAACAGCTGCAAGCGGTCGGCCTACAGCAGCAGTTGCTACAAGGCCAAGGGTCCACGATACTGCAAGGTATCTTCACTGACGGTACTTATCGATTTTGTTTATGTTTTTTGTAGTTTTAAGTTGACTTAATTTTACGGATGAGGTATTACTTGGTTTATAGCAATACTAACTGATCATCATCTTTTATCATCAAACGCTTGTCTATCCTTGCATCCCATTCCAAATATCTCGTATGTTACGCGGCTTACATATAATACAGTTTTTACGACCCATTTGAAAAAAATGGTCAAGTGCGGTCACTGGATCTAAGTATGTCTCGTTTCCCATGAAACGACGATCGTGAGTTCTAATCACATCTTTTAGATATCAATAGATTTTCTAAAATCTATGCACGAATTATTGCAATAGCGCGGTGGTAAGAGAAAAAATCTTACTTGTAGTTTTGGCACTTTAATGGTGGGGTTCCCTTTTAGGGGTTACCGAGGTCTGATCGCTTCAAATGCAATGAGAATACCATCACGGTCACCCCGTCACTTCTTACGGCCGAAAGAGGTGAATAAAGGAGTACTGTCAGAAGAAGACGGGCAGTAGTGTCTACTCTCAACGGCCATTGGTCAATTTACGATCGCAAACCCGCCTGTCAAGCGTGGCTAATTATGGAACGTGCACTGATATAGGCTGGAGATGATGAAAAATCGATTCGCTTTGTAACAGAAACATATACAGACACTTTTGCACTTATAACATGGATGCACATTGATAGACAATCCGTCTGATGGAAAATAGCAATGTTCGTCCCCAGACATTTGCAACATAAGAGATATTGTCAAAGTGCATGCCGCCGACGCACGGTTGCACACTAGACTTTTGAAGAGCATCATGCAACCAGTATGAGGGGAAACTTTGCTACTAAAGATCGAAATAAAAGAAATAAAAGTTGCAACATGCTTTAGACTACACAATACCTGCGTAAAAATAATTTAGGTATCCACCTCAAGTTTTGATAAGAAAACTGAATAACTTCTTGCTTTTTGTCCTAAGGTCTCAACAAATATATAAAATTTATCAAAAAAGGTGTAGTTTAAGCAAAGTATCATGGCTGCATTGTCGTTACTAACAATTTTATTAAATGAAGTTTCCATCATTATTCATTAAGTATTACGTGTTTGTTTTAACATTTAACGCGCTTACTTTTAAGTACCGCAGTTAAGTTATTTTGTTTTTGTAACATCAAATTTGTTTTTAAGATTCCTTTGTTTTGCGTTGCATGATTTGCTTTTTCTGTTGATTTACGTTTTGGTTTCGTTGTACCTTAGGTGTTAACTACCAAGATATCGGTTTCAATGGTGCAGGGTTGAGTGGGGGGGCCGTGAGCGGTGGGGCGGACCAATTGGGGGGCTTGCTGGCCCCGGTGTCTGTGCAGAACCTTGCTGCTCTCGCGGCTATGACGCAGCAGCCGGTTGTCACCCAAGCAGCGCCCATGCCCGCCGCGGCGCCGCAACAGGCCGCACCGCAATTGTGTAAGTTTGCTTTAATAAAACTGAAGTAACTTATAGTAAAACTGAAGTAACGGCCTATAATCATCCCACTGCAGGGCAAAGGCCTCCATTGAGTTCAAGTTACCACAGTAATGATGGGTACAGGTATATTCACCACGTCAAATGCGTGTTGGTGATCACAAATCTAATGTTCGAAAATTCATAACTCTTGTTATGAATTTTCGAACATTGGGCCATCCGACCCGCCTATCGAACCCAGGACCCCGAGATCAAGATCTTGGCCAGGTACTTAAACCGCTAGACCAACGGAGTGTTTAATGTATGAAGTACTTAAATTTATTATAATGAAAGATATGTTTACGTATTCACCTCGCGTATATTAGGGTTTCACATTACTTATATTTTGTTTCGAACACTTAACAGTATTTGTGGGCACGGGAAGACTGCGATGTTATTCGTCTTACAGATGGGAATTTGAAAGTGCTCAAAACTACCGCTTTAAATTTTTATCGTCAGTTACCTATCTACGCAATATGACCTGTGTCCGGAGTCTTTGCAGTGTTGCCATGGTTATATGGTTATATGGTGTGGCAGTCCATGCAGCTGGTAATTTCCAACCATCTTCTATAAACTAGGCTGTTTTAATTTCGAAAATATATCTTTCATTTTAATAGGGTTCGCCTAAATTCAAGAAAACAATAGTTAAATGTAGATCACACAAGAAATATCATATAACACAAGAATAATAATTGGATATCACCATCTTCTCTAAAGTTAGTATTTAGTATAAGTTTAAATGGCCAGTTTTAGTAGGTATCTAAATCGAAGCGAAACTGTCACGGTATTGTTAAACAAAAATCATTTAACAATATTGTACCAGATACGAATCCATTGATCAAAGTAGTAGACCGCAAAGTTGGCGACCGTTAACTCGGATGATTTGATTTGTGGAATTGATAATAGATGGGACGTTCCGATTCGAGAGATCTGGCTTTCAAACAACACAATCAACCTGGATTGAGGGTTAGCCAAAAACATCTAATAATATTAGGCACTTCACATTTCTGTTTTGTTTTTCATTCAATGAAGTTTGAAATGATTTTAGTTCTTTTAAATGTCCAATGAAAAGCCACAAATAATGTCAACATGACAACGAACATTCCATTAACGGCCGTGGTTTTAAAGTTATGCATGTCCTGCACCATGGTCGATCTACTCAAGTCAAAATTACCATAAGCTAACCTAGCAAGAGAAAGCAAATGCCATCAAACTGACAGCAAAGCTCCTCAACCAATAAGAACCAGGATGCTTAATTTCTCCGCAAAGAAAGCAAACAAATTATGTTTTACGAACGCTGCGCGCGCTACTTGAATCGGAACGTCCTCATTACGTGACGAGGAACGGAACGTCGAGCACCGCTCGGATAAAACTGCCAACCTTAATTGTCATTTCTTTTAGTCTATTAACGGCCGTCCTTTACCTAAATTCGACCTCCGCAGGACAATTAAGCTCAATAAATTCAGCTCTAATTGCTCTTCCCGTCCCAATCTCTAATTGGAGTGTAGCACATCCACTACATAAGTTAAGCCATGAAAAATTGTAACGACCGTTTTTGCCCGCAAACTTTCCTATTTCAGGTTGGACTTATTATTGAGAAAAGTAAAAAAAAAGTTAATTAACGATGAACATTTTTCACACTTCAGGTCTTCTCGGGAAGACTAACATCACAGGTAAAAATGCAATGAAATCGAAAGTGTGTGTTATATTTAATGGAATGACTTATCTTTGGCTTCAAAGAGTAATGTGCTAAACGAGATAGACCATTCAGTTCCTACCTATTTATTTTATAATTTTTGTTTTTGTTAATATAAAACTAATGCACACTTAAATTAGTCATACAGGATTCGACGGACGTGCGCATTAGATAGAAAATAAATCATCGTCACTTTTCCATATAAAAACTAAGGACCGACCATTGTCTTGTGTGGCCGGAAAGTAAAACAAGGCGATACGCACACACTCGTGGATCGGATAAATACAGAATATCAATGAGTCTGTCTCGTTTGGTGCTTTGACATTTGTAGGTACGGCTTTGGTTTGATTCTATGTTGGCGTTGTAGGTAGAGTCTGCAGTTGCTTGTGCATAGGCTTATCAAAAATATGTCAGCGATTTGTGCAAGTTACAAAATATGTTGGAATTATTTTTGTTTGAGTAAAATTTTGTACGACTTTGGTCATTATGTTTGGCGGAAGGATGCTTAAATTGTATTTCATTTTGTTTCAAATTTAACAAATTGTTTTTATCCGTCCAAACATGGGAATGATACATGTTTTGAAAAGTAAACTTACTTAAATATGGCGCCCATTTTGGACAGATATATTATTTCTCTCATTAAGCTGCATGTCGAACTTTGTAAATATATTGATTAATTCATATAATTAAGCTAGCCAATACTACGGGCTTAAGTTCTGACATAAAGTTGTTAATTAACTCGATGATTGTCTGTCTAATCGAATGCTGTGAAACGTTTGATTGATTTTGACGGCTTCTGTTTGACCCGTCTATTTTCTTACTTAATATTTGTTATTTCCGTTGTTCGTTTACGCATGTCGCTATATTTGAAGCAATGCTACACAGTTCGCTATCCACGATTTGTATTGTACGATGCCTTCTGTGTATTAATGATCTCAAGTGACAGAGATGTCCCTCGATTAAATTGCTTGTGATGATATTGCGACATTAACTTTCGTGTACATTAACATTTCATTTGTTGTTTTTGCATGGAAGTGCTAAATAACTAAATAATAACGTCGTTTTTATTGTGTGATGACACTCGTGTGATTGATAAATATATGTATGTAGTACGTGTAAAATACTTTGGCACGTTCGTAGTCATAAATTCTTTGTGCTGGTATTTACCATAATTATTATCAAAAATATCGATTATTAGTTATCTAAAATAGTATTAAAACAACTGAAGTTATTTCCAATTACCTATTATCTGGGTACTTATAATATAAATGTTCTGAAAAAAAAACTCAATTAAATCGTAAACAGTTAGAAGGATATAGATTTTAACTATTATCTCGTTATCTCGGTCTCTAACTTTTTGAATTTATTTAATTCAGTTATTAAAATGTCCTATCCCTGAACATTTGAAAATGAAACACTAATTCGTCATACAATGTTTACCGCCTGTGATCAAAAACAACACTATTAATGTCTGTTAATCTTCAGGGTCGACAGCAGAGCCGCTCGGTTCAGCGTACGCGGCACAGTTCGGCAGCGCGTTCGCGGCCGCGCCACTCGGCTCTGTGCTGGGCTCGGCCGCCGCCGCAGCCGCTGGGAAACAGGTTGAAGGTAGGCAGAAACTATGTTGCTTTGTCGATTCTACGACTTTACTCTTCACAAGCACATTCAATAATACCAGTCAATTTACCACCAACCTATATCAACCTACTGCTGGAAACGTGCCCGTCTTCTTCTGGTTCTGGTAGTAGTCTTTTAGTCTCCTCTTACAACGCTTGAAGGAAGAGAATGAGTAGTGCTATTCTTTTAATGTGCCGACACCACGTAAAACATTCAATTAAATTAAATATGAACACTATTATTGAAAAAAAATTCGAATTCAAATACGAGTTATTTTTTAATAACGGGCCCGAAATTGGAATTACTTGTTTTATATGATCCCCTATTATACTAAGGCACTCATTCGATATCCGGGACGTTCCCTGGTTCGCCGGTTCCCCGGAGAATACCGACCGGTTCACTGGACGCGGTATCATGCGCAAGCCTTCCCGCAACCCCGCCTGGTGTCACTGCGCTGTCGAGCGACTCATCATCAGAGTGGTTCGATGGCCCAGTGGCACCAAGGTGATCGAGGGATGTCGTGTGGTTTTTAGTGGGTATAATAGGTTTCTGTTCATCAATCTGATGGAACTAATACCGGCGGATGGGTGTGCAGGAAGAGTCTCACATAACATTCGCCACACTCCCTTGGCGGTCGTTTGCGTAACGCATTTTCCACACGTTAAAAAAAAGGCACTCATTCGATAAACGGAATCATATTCATATTCATTTATTCGCAAAATCCCAAAGAACAGTAAAAAAGTTTAAACTTTATGCCTACATAGTGAAATGTAATTTTCCAGGTCCTGAAGGCGGCAACCTGTTCATATACCACCTGCCGCAGGAGTTCACCGACACAGACCTCGCGTCCACGTTCCTGCCTTTCGGCCACGTGATCTCAGCCAAAGTGTTTATTGACAAACAGACCAATCTCTCCAAGTGTTTCGGATTCGTGTCCTACGACAACGCGGCCTCCGCCCAGGCCGCCATACAAGCCATGAACGGCTTCCAAATAGGTACAAAGAGACTCAAAGTTCAATTGAAACGTTCCAAAGAACTATCGAGACCGTACTAGGTTGTTCCAGAACTCGTTCCTAGTGAATATTTTTTGAAAAAAAAAAACATAGAAGAAACTATATTGCAAGGAGGTTGTAAGATTCCGAACGGTTGTTGTGATGTTTCGGTGCACTGTACAGAGGATCGCTGAGACACAGTGGGGCGTGCACAGTTGTTATATAAGTATAAGGTTAAGGTTTGTGTCAAAGGATTTATCGTTTCCAAAGTATTCCCCAAATTTTGTTTTATTATATTCGTAATAGATACATTAAATGTTAAGTTATAGTCAATTTAAGAATAAGTTGAACGCGTTACATTATACAATTTACGTAAACGCCAAAGATACGGTGACCGCAAAAACCGTTATTATACCGTTTTTTTTTTCGTTTAATATTGGCAACGGTATTGATCGATCATAAAACATAATTATCAACTTACCGCATAAGTATTGCTTAAAGTTAATTTAACCGTTACGTTCAAATAGAACAAGTTTGTTATTATAATGGTTTTCGTTAGATTTTTTTGTTCTTTAATTTGTGTTACCATAGTTGATTAAATCCGTTTAATCATGAGTGTGGCCATTGTCAAATCATTTTAGTCTTTTTCGTTAAAATTGTAAGTTTATAGTAACAAAATGATCTCAAAGTGATCAGTGTATTTATCGTTTACCTACATGTTGTCAATAGTGTACTTAAATTTTTAAATATTGTTTTTGTGTATAAATGTCACTTAAATAATGGACTCTGTAGAGATATCTCAAACGATTATTCCATTTTTCAATTTAATATTTATTAAATATTTTTATTTTTTTTGCATACCATACAAATTTGTAGGGTAACTGCCAATCGTATTGTGTCATATAAATGTATAAAAACAGTTATGCTAATCATAGCTGATTAAGTTTTATGTTCCAAGTGGTACCAATGTGCCTACATTTAATTTTTCTTTTCGTGTTTTCTTCTCTGTGACGTAATTTCTGCAATATTTGAGATATCTGTGCAATGGTCGTCTTTGTTTGTGTATTTAAAGTGTAAATTAATAGTGCAGTTGTTTCAAATCTTTGAATTTATTGTAACACATCGAACACTGGCCCTTTAGTCAAAAATTTTGTTAGAATTAAGTATTTAATATTAGATAATTTTACTATTTTTATAAGTTGGGTACCTATATATTAATTACCTGCTTATTACATATTTTTATTACTTGTATACGTTCACAAATACTTAATACTTCGTGTTTAAAACTCGGGCACATAATTTCACTTGTTTTTAATATTATTACGATACTTAAATCGGACCGGGTTAAATATAATATTTTAATACAAAACTTTGAAATAACGTTTCATATTTTAAATTCAACAATATAACACTAACAGTAACCCGGGTCGCTTTTAAGAGCGTAAAATCTTTTTAACCACGTCTTTTTCATTAGATAGACATAATACTTAAAGTATAAACAAGTTAATTAAGTATATTACCTTATTTCGTGAATTCCTATAAAACGCTCAATAATATATGGACAAGAAAAATAAATTCTAAGCATATTTTCTTGACTTTCAAAGTGTAATGTTGGAGAAATAATTTGAAATTTTGTTTTAAAAGTATTCTGTATGTTTAAAGTTCAGTTATATTGTGCCAATGAGTTCGAAATATTTATGACCAATGGAATTTCGAGTCATCTGAATTAGATGGAACAATCCCACTAATTTAAAAAAATATAGACATGAAACAAACACTGAAGCATAGCCAACCGATTTGAAATGTTTGTTGTCACGATAGATTTTTGACTGTCTCCTTTTCGTGCCTACAACAAATTCCTAAGATTAAACAAGAGTAATTTAGCACTTTTTAGAGGGTTGCCCCAAAAAGTGACAAAATTACATAGTAGATCGTTTCGATTAAAATGAAAGTTCTTGCTGAAAGAGACAACGTAACTTTGTACGTCATACAAGAAATATTTTAATCTGGCATTTTATGACTCGTTTTTTATACATTGCTGCACATATTAATCAAAATAAGTAGGTACATCTAAAGTAATCATTAGAAGTCAAAAACTTCATACTCACTAAAATTAAACTTAACTTTATAAAACGTCTTTACAAGTTTACGTGATTTTTCATAATTCCATATTCATGGTTGTTACAGTGATTCTGATGATTCACTAAAATGCCTTGCTGTTAAATCTTAATATACTTACCAAATTTTTAATTTATTAAATTCATCACCGGGTTATTTTATAGTTTAATCAATCGAGTTAGTCCCCGCACTGTTCCCTTATTCACGTAACCAAATCGTATCACAATCGTAATTGAACGACAGGTTTTTGACAGTTCTAGTATGGGCTAAATGTCAAAATCGTCCAATTCAACCACGATCGAACTGCGATTCAGTTACGCGAATTAGGCCCCTGGTCTCCTCAATCTGATAAGAAAGACAGGTGTTATTTTAATCAAGCTATATTTTAAGAGCGGTGACCATTATTTAGACGAAAATCACAATTATTATTATTATTGCCAGCACAACCCCTATTTTTTACCAACTTAGATATTTTACAGTCAATAATAGTGACACGCGTTTCAAATTGGTCGGCTATACATACTAAAGTTTATACCTAGTCTTTATTTTTTGGGATTAAGTTACAAATTTACCTTCATTTCGTCTACAAAAACTTAGTAGACAGTCATCGGTGTAAATTTAGTTGAGTATTATATTATATTAAAGGATTGTACAGGTTGTTAAAAATCGGGCCAAATTCAATGGTTCAGAAGTGACTTTACATTTACAGATATTTAAAAAAAACACATAATAACCTACTCCTTGCTCGGTGCAGTGTCACTTTGCCTTTGTGAATATGTGTTAGTCAATTTTGTTTATTGACATGAACAAAATTTACTACCTACTCATTCACACACATTCTTTATGAACAATATCAATACTAGTTTCGGACAATTTATTTTCTGTATCCTTTGGCTCGTTTTTACACCTGTACTATCAATGTAAGTTTATTTTAGTTTTAATTTAGTCATGTTTGATGTCTGAAAAAAGACAATATCTAGACTGAATAAGTTCCCAAGTAGATGTTACTGCGTTTCAGTTAGCCGTCTTGTGAGTCCTTTAGTGAGTTTTTAGCGAACCCTGTTGAGATCAGCTTTTGTCTCTTTTCTTGTTGTAAGGTATAAATTATTATAAAGGGATGTATTGTTAAAACGTTTTGACATCGGGAATAACGGTGACGGATATACGTTACAATCCTGGACACGACCGCAGTTAGCCTGATAAGGTGTGATCTAGATAAATGTCAAATAAAAATTAAAATAAGACGATTTTTTACCTACATTTTCTAGGTATCTTAGACGAGAGACCTCAGGACCTCACTATTGTTGTTGTATTAAAAAAAACTGAAAAACAAAACACGTCTGGCTTTTGGGGTTTTTGAACTATTTACTGAAATACAGCTAGATTTACAGATTGTTTGTTCTACAAGCGTTGCTTTTTTTGTTTAACTCTGGTAATCCGCTAGACTAGTGCATAATTTTTGAGTAAAAATCGAAATGTGAAAATATTGCCATAGATAAAATTTTGGTGACATCTGCAAAGACATTAAAATCTGTTGTTTTGATAAACTAATATTCATTGAAGCGAACATAGTATTTTCTATTTGATTGTATTCCGCAGCAGGGGACCGACGTATTTTTACCGAACGTTTGCCATAAGCTTGAAATGTATAATAACTTAGAGATAAGTAAATAATGCTTCTCATGATTTATTTACTTGTTACAACAATTTGGTCTGCATTTTACCATGTGTTTAATGTACGTCTTGATGACCAACGTGAAAGTTACTTTGTAATATAAGTACGCTAGATTGCTATTTATATTATTGCCCGGTTTTTGAGATGTTGATTCACATAATAGGTACATAATAAATCAAACTGTGAGTGACTTGACAACATCAACCAACATCACATTATTTTATGCTCGAAAACAAGTCGACTTTAGCATACTTTACATTCACAGGATCTGGTCACCCTTCCACAAAATTTCCTAAATTGAGATTGACTTTTATGCGTCATTTGTACAGTTGAAAATCGATGGGGGAAATTTAATATTTTGTGATAGGTTGATATGCTGACCACGGTAAATTAAAATTTTGCTTTGAGTTTTGTATAGGTCAAATAACAAACAATATCTACTATTTCTAAAGAATATTTTGGAAATATGAATAAAGTCCATAAAGTTTTAAGTGTACCTATCATAAAACAATAGCGTTATTAAATTTAAAGTCAACTAGCATTTAATAACAAAAATGGGTATATTTTACTGACGGTCAACATTCAAAAACTAAATTACCTATTGCATATGTACCTCCAAACGATTTGGTGGGCTAGCAGCACTTTTCTAGCGCGTATTAGAGTTGTCAAACTGCAACGAACATACTTTACATGGTCTTCAGATTGTGTTTTACCCCATTTCAGGGAAAAAGGTTTGCTGAAAAATTAATAATTTGGGGATATATTAAAAACTATATGTTTTACAGACTACCTAACTTCCCACAGACCATACTTACCTAAGCCATAAGCTTTTAATAGACCACCAATTGTGTCCAGAAGGTGCAAATTCCCTGCGAATCGTATCGCGAGTTGAAAATTCGTAAATCGCCTGCGCTTAGCTTTGTTGGCTAAATGTATTAGCACCCAGTGCCTCGCCAAAGAGTATTGGTTCCGAATTCGCCTCCTTTGGTCGGATCACGCGCCGGTAAAACGTTGCTTTCGCCCGCCAAAACGCGAGGGGCCACTGAACTATAAAAGCGGCGGAACACGAGTCACGGTACCTACGAACCAGCATATCCTAAATGCGAAAGCAAATTTATTTTTACACAGTTCGAGGCACCCTATTTAGTAGATATACAATTGGTATGAAGAAAGTAAATAAATGAACTGTTTTATACAACACCCGTTTTGTTGATATGAATGTAAATAAATGTCAAGTTAAAAATGCGGTTTTCTTTCATGCCCCCTTACCTAAAAACATTTCATAAATAAGGTCTTTTTTCTTATGAGGAACAAGCAATTCTGAAACTCGCAAGTATCATCATATAAACTATAGACCTACATGCACTGGAATACAATGGTATTTGAGTGGTTCCATAATAAGTATCAGCATCCTACTAGGATGATCCTAGTATATTTCCTTAGGTTATATTATAAACACGAAAGTTTGTATGTATTGATGTTTGTTACTCTTCACGCAAAAAGTAGGACTAAATGAATTTATATGAAATTTTTTTGATATTTTAGCAATTAAATTGCAATTATAATATCAGTATATAAACTTGAAAAATTATGTCTCAGGCGGGACTTGAACCCGCATCTCCTCGCTGGCTTACAGCGTTAAGAATATGCTTGAAAAATTCGCGCTGAGTCGCAGGGTATCGGTGGCTTAATGGTATAGCGCCCGCCAGGCATGCGAGGAGATGCGGGTTCGAGTCCCACCTGAGACATATTTTTTCAAGTTTATATACTGATATTAGAATTTATATGAAATTTTCCAGTTATGTAGCATAGGCATCAGTTTAACATACATGCTATAATTTATCCCGAAGTAGTTCCTGCGGAAACAGTTGTATTTTGAACAAAGCACGTGGCAGAAACGATAGATGGCGCTGCCGGTATCTACTGCTACTTTTTAGGCACACGTTATGCGCTTCTCTTCTGAAGCCCAATTCTGAAAACCATGCGGACGAAGTTGCGCGTAAGTAAAAGCTAGTAAGTACATAAACTGCCTGAGGGTGCCGCCCGCCGCGTCCGAAAGTCAGTCACTCTCTCCTCCGTAATGTAAAAATGTATCCCCTACAAATTTAAAAGTCGTTTGTATGGGACACATTTTTAGATTGCGGATCTGAAGTGGCAGCGGGTGGGACAACAACATGGAAAAAGGTTAGAAAGGCTGTCATGCGCCACTTGTATAAGAACCAATGTCACCGTTGCCCCACTAACTACACATAAACGAGTTTAAAGAACGCCAATCAAGGGAATTCTTTTGTCGTCGCGCGATCAATGGGGTCGCTCGACGTCAAAAGAATCCAATCACAGCGCTCACTTACATTTATGTTTGGGCATATTAGGGCATTTGCTCATAACCTCTGTGGCGCGCCTGCCCCGCCTACATAGCCTACCTAACCTTTTTTCCGTGTTCTGCGGGCGGGACACATAATAAGCGGCCGTTTGGTGCAAAATGGTTCTGGAATGGCGAAGGCGCACCGGAAAACTGTCTGTCCCCCACAGTGGACCGACCATCTGGTGAAGTTCGGTGTTATATTATACTTCTTGGCCACGCCACAAAAGCAGTTACAATGAAATTGATAAAATGCCATTTTCAGTCCATGGTCTCAAAAAAATTGTCTTTGGTATTGTAATTTAATTGTAGCTTTATGAGAAATTAAACGTATAGTGGCGCTGGTGGCTGGTAAACTTGGTCGCCTCGCCACCTCGCAAATCGTCATAAAAGGGGACAAATGAAAATAATTTATTATTTAAACAAAATAAATGTCTAGTAATTGTCTATGCTACTGCTATTAGAAATAACGCTAAAAATGATTACGTAATTTTTAAATTTTTAAGTAGTTATTAGATATAGATTAGATTTGTAAATCTTCGAAGTAATTGTTTCTTATTATATTAGGTAATATAGAGTGTAAACCTCAGGTGTAAACAAAAGTAGGTAGGAACCAAATTCAAGGAAGTGGTTCAGAGTTGAGTCTTGAGTAGGTATTACAGGAAAAATTTGAAGTATTTCTTAATTTCAAATAAACGGGTCTTTTATTAACACAGGAAAGTCCAATTATTGTATTAAAAACCCATGGAAATCATTCATCTACAATCGCAGGCGCGCGCGTCGCGCTTGATCATGCATACGTCTACCTTCTCGGTTCAATAATCGATTCAATAACTGATAAGAAGAGTTAGTTTTCTGTGGGCAAGATATGTTTTAAGACTTGAACTTTACGGGCTTAGGAGTTTAGGACCTTCAAAATACAATACATAAAATTAAGAAACATTAATTAATCAAAGTAAGGTATACCAATTAAAAAGGATTTAACTAGTAAAGAGTAAGGTTGGTATTGTATCATTAATAACTAACCTACAGAAAACTACCCTGTTCTGTGACTTTTACGGTCTCTCCAGACCTCTGCCCATAACGCTTGACGGGATAAATTTACCAGTCTGTTCCGACTTTCGGTACCTCGGTTCTCTCGTGCAGAGCGACGGTGACATCGACAGGAAATAAAGCAGCGATTCAACTCAGGTTGGATGAAATGGCGACAGGTCACGACAGCAACATACGACATGGATCGCTTTGAAATTAAAGGGGAAAATATAGAGGACCATAATACGACGACCTGCCTTAATGTATGGATCGGAATGCTGGGCCGTAAAGAAGGTAGATGAGAGACATTGCATGCAGCAGAAATGTGAACATTCTCATTTCTTCTACACATCCACCTTAACATTAAGAGGAAACACTACGGGCGAGAGAATTGAAAAATAGGTATTTGTAAAATCTATTGCTATCGCGCAGTGCCAAACGCATTCACCGCAGAGTGTGATAGAGACAACTGCTTCTTGGACCGAAAATACCTACTAAAAACACACCAAATCAACGTTTCGTAGTCCCCCGATTACTTTTCCGAAACTGGGACCGATTTAAATACTTTTTTCATTAAAAATTAAAGAAAGGCTTTGGCCGTGTTCGTATGTTTTCCTTTTTTTCTAAAATGTAGCCAAATTTGTTTTCTGGATGTTTCGATTTTTGAGGGCTCATATCTTATTTATTAATTAATTTATGAAAAAACAGAAAACATAGAAACATGCTAATAGTGGCCATAGATTTTAGTGATAAAAATTATTGCTCTACTGGCATTATCCAGGGAGGAAACAGGGGACTACGTTTGTATGGAAAAACGGCCGTGGTGTTTCCTCTTAAGGTGGGTGTGTGGAGTGACAAAAATGGATAAAATAAGGAATGAATACATTAGAGGAAGTATGATGTGATGTGAAGAGACGAAGGGCTCGTAACAAGAAGAGGGATGAATTTGATTGTTAATGGATGGACTGGATGGACAGGTAGAGGGCGACCTAAGAAGAGATGGATGGATTATGTCAGACTAAGATTGAGAAGGGGGTAGACTACTCGATGACGATACTGACAGGATTTTACGGAAGAGCAAAAACATACTGCGCCGACCCCAGGTCCCCAGATAACCTGGAAACAGGGCAATTACCTAAATGATAAACCTACAAAGAACCGACTCTTTTTATCATGGGCTAAACTGAGGTGATTGAACCGTGGACAATATACCTTTGGGTACATCTTATGTTCGAATTGTTTTTTTACCGAATCTTATTTTACCGAAAACTTTACAACTAATTTCGTTTCGACTCATTTCGCCGAAATAACGTTTCGGACTGTATCAGTTGACCTATTATGAATTCATATTTTATCGTTACCCCGACGTTTCATTTGGTCGAAAAACTTGTTACCGAACTTATGCTTGGCCGAAATAACATTTCTTCGAAGTATTTTTTTCCGAACATTCGTTACACCATTGTTAAATTTGTCATATTTTTATAAAAATACTATAATACATCAAATTTATTAATGAACTCGATGGTAAAATTATTTCTACGTAGATACTAAATTGTGTAATGTCTGCAAGCATGCAACGTACCAGCAAGCATGCAGCATGCAAGCAAGCGTGCAGCATGAAAGTAAGCGTGCAGCATGCAAGCAAGCATTCAACATACCAGCAAGCATGCAGCATGCAAGCAAGCATTAGGAGTTCTTCTTCTCCGGCGCTGCGGGAAGTGCAGCCTCTTTGCCCTTACGTAACAAGGCGCAATCTCCCACGCTCACCCGGGTGCCTGCGTCTCGTTACAGTGGGCGGAGGCTGCTCTCCCTCCGCGCCTCCGGCTTTTAAATTACACTCTAGTATTGGGCAGTTGGCAATTTTTTACAGCCTGTATAACCTTATAAAGACATATTTACTTTTCCAAAATATAAATATCACGATATGATTTTTAGCAGTCTTACTAATATCAGTAGCATAGACAATTACTAGAAATTTGTTTAATAATACCTACTTTAATACCCACTTATCCTGATCATATCAGCGTGGTGATTTATGCCTGCACTCATCATTGACATGGTAACTTGAATTCAATGATGGAGGCCTTTACCCTGCAGTGAGATAATTGTATGCCGTACTTTACTTTTACTCATTTATCCCTTATTTTACTAATTGCGAGGCGGCGTGGCGTGACACTTATACTTCCCAGCCGCGCCAGACTATATAGATCTGTTTAATTTCTCTTGAGTGTAGCTCAGTAAGTAAAGTATTTAAGACCATTTTTTTTTGAGAGACAATTATTCTTCCACAAATTTCATTGGAATTGCTTTTGTGGCGTGGCCATATAACACGAAGTTCGCGGGAAGCGGAGGACTGGCCCCTAATTCGCGTAACCGAAACGTATCACAATCGAAATTGAACGACAGGTTTTTGACAGTTCTAGTATGGGCTAAATGTCAAAATCGTCCAATTCAATCACGATCGAACTGCGATTCGGTTGAGCGAATTAGGCCCCAGATCGTTATGGAGATCCCCAGGAAGGCCCGTATCCGTTTGACTTAGGGCTATATTAACGTAACGATACATACAAAATCAAACTACAACTTCACTAAACAATACATTTATTAACTAAACTAACTTAACTAACTAATCGTTACCAAACGACGCAACGATCCTAACTTTTGGACCGTTGTCATCGACAGCTTCAGTTTCAACAACTGCGTCTTCCTTCGGCACATTCAACTTAGGGGACTTTATCAATCCATTTTCGTCAGCAAGGGGCAAAATATCGCATATTAGGGGCGATTCTACCCCTAAGACGTAGTGGCAAGTGCGTGGTTCTAGTAGGTATAAGGACACTTGAGCAGGACTGGAAGAGTTTTCTAAGCATTTCAGTTTTACTTCGGTTTGACGAGGTTTCCCTGTTTTGTCGCATACGTCGCCACTGGAGTAGAAGTGGGAAACTGAAGTACGTTGATCTGGGGATAGAAAACATGTTATCTTTGAGAACGCATAACTGTAAAAGACGTAATTTAAAAGTCGTTTAAAATATGTATGTCGCAGGGAAATGAGGTTATCAGGGATTTCATGAAATCCCTAGGGACATGACGAAATCCCGGAAGATGTCGAATATTCTTGTTTATTACTAAAAAGTATTTAGTGATATGACAAATATAAGTAAAAGTATCTAGTGATATGACAAAACACCAATTTATCGTCAGTGATATGTCGTTCCACTAAACTAAATCTACATAGTAAAATGTAAGAAAAGCGGATACTGCCGAATAAAAATCGAGCCATGCATTTCTCTCGCTCGCTCTAGTACCCACAGGGGCACTAGTGGGAGCGAAACAAATGCGTCGCTCGAGCTGGCGCGGCTCGTGTGTAGTGTTGCCAACTTAGTGGATATTCTACTAAAACTGGTGGTTTTAACACCCCATTTAGTGGCGAAATGTTGCTTTTAGTGGCTAGTGGATTTTACGAGTGGTTTAGTAAAATTCAATTTCAATTAAAAATACGATCGCTTAGTCACAAATCACTTGAACATTTTAATGTTGTAGAAAAGTTAATATGCCAGGTGGTAACCATTCCAGGTATGTAACAATGAATCAAATGGCGCCCATTCATATCAAAATTGTAATCAGCCTGTCTCTACAACAGTATTATTTATTTCGCTACATTTAGTTTAGAGAAATGACATATCTCTGACTTTATATTAGTATTTTGTCATATCACTAGATAATTTTAGTAAAAAGACGTAATAAACAAGAATATTCGCCATTTACCGGGATTTCGTCATATCTCAAGGGATTTTATGAAATCCCTGATATCCTCATTTCCCTGCGACATGTATACTGCATGTCATAATTTAAGAAACACAAAGCTGAAAACTGTAAGGTCTTATGTATTAATATCTTAAGACTAAAGTAACGTGAAAGATTTGACAACAGAGAAAAATACTTAAAGTTATTAAACTTACAAATTCATAAATTATTGCCATTACTACTAATTACTATTTCTGTGTGTAGGTGCGTGCGTGCGTAGTAATTAGTCGTAGTAAGGTCGTAGTGATTGTTTTGTAAGTAAGGATGATTACTACTTTAAGGGATTTGACAGTTATGACTTTAAATTTAATCTTTATAAATGTTATGGGAAACAATTATTATATGTTGTATTACTTTATAAAATTATGTCTTTGTGTAATTAACAGGATTCGGCCATTTAATGTTATGCATGACTTACGCTACAAATACTTATATAGCAAACAACTATTATCACCCGTAACATTATACATTGTCAGTTTAGTGAGAAAGCCGTTACATTATAAACAACTTACCGACAGGTTTGGGGGCCTTCCCCTTATTCTCCCTAATCCAATCTAGGTGAGCTTTTTCGTCGAACTGGCCCAGGAGTAACGTACTCTTCTCACCGGCGCGGTCGATGTGGTACTGAACCACGTGTTTGCCATAACAAAACTCGTATTTCCACCAGCCTGTACCCTAGAAATTGAAAAGAAGTCTTTGTTAGCATCGATAAAAAATAAGAAGTCACATATTGATTTATATCTCCTAGTTCTTGTTTGTCTAAAGTAAAATGTTAATAGACTTAATTTAAAAATCATAATCGATAAAATATATACTATGGTTTAGCATTAATTTAGTAAGCATACTTTATATTTCAATTGATTTGTGTTGTATCCATAATTCTACAACGTGTTCCTTTTGATGTCCCATAACTCTAAGGTTATGTTCTATAGGTAAAAATAATATAAAACGCCCTAGAACATGGTGGTTCAAAAATCAATAGTTTCTAATATGACATCAATTTTAGTTAAATTTGTTAAAAGAATGTAACCAGTATTGCGAATCCTTAGTTTTGCGAGATGTTGGCAAACTTACACTAAAGTGTAGTAGTAAAGTAGCGGGAGAGCGTAACTTGTAAAAAACATTAACGTGTGTGGGTGTTTCATTGATAAGTAGGTACGAGTAAATCGTTTTTAATCAAAAGTTCATAACAAGGTAAGGGTGTTTACATAAACAATCGTGACTTTTTAGAATTATATTGCATGAAAATATTAAACAAAAAAAAATAATTGAAAAATAATTCATATGCAATTTGATTCTTTACCATGGTCTGTTTAATACCCTAGAGTTATGGGATATCAAAAGGAACGCGTTGTATTTATTCATTCTCTTACACATTCATTCATTTAATTTCTTACCCTCATCGTCACCTGAAAATTTTATTAAAATATGAATAACTAACAATTTGCTTTAGAACTGAAGAATAACCTTCAAGCAATCCATAAAGAGCAATAAAATTCCTATTAATTATTGTAGTAGCAATCACCTATTTTATAGTTGCAAAACTAAACCTCGCACAGGGCTTTGGTTGGCGTATAATATTTTTATTGAAATACAATAACTTACCCCATTGAGACAGTTCTCTCCGTTGAGGAACGCTCTGACTGGCGAGTCATCCGTTATGACCGGCGACGGCTTGGACGACGCTTGAGTTATTTTAAGAGTGTCATCCGTAGCGTCATCGTTTTCGTTCAGCGGGTGGAGTTCGAACTTCAGATGAGTTTCGCCGTCCTGAAAGGTATATCATGTTACTGTTACTGTTAGACCAACGTAGCAACCAACCCTAAATGTTAAATTTTCCTAATCGATTTTAAACTTAATAATAATAATAATAATAATAATAAATATTTAAGACATGCCTCACTGGGCCACACTGAGCCATCTAGTCCCAAATTAAGGTACTATTAAGTACCCTGTCGTATGGGGTACTAGACAACCGATAAACTTACTTAAATACTTTTTTTTTGTAAATACATACTTATAATACATAGAAAATACCCAGACCAGTACAAACAGACATGTTCATGCACACAAATATTTGTACTGCGCGGGGATCGAACCCGCGACCCATGGCTCAGAAGCAGCGTTAACTACCGCTGATCCAAATGGTCGTCAAACACTTCAAACGTCAAACTTGAAACACATGTAGTAAAGTTCAGTTAACATTGTGAATAATTGAAAATTGAATTATTGAATCTTCAAGCCAACCGCATTTTAGGCACGTTTTCGCACTAATGTGAAACGTAGTGTATAGGCTTTCATATTCGGATGGTACGAATAAGCGTCTATATACCAACCAGTCAACAAATTTGAATTATAAAACTACGCGCACACGTAAAGCATATTTGTATTTAGATGATATATTGTTCGTAAAAGTATCGTAAGGAAACGGACGGGACAATCCGAATAGATTGTAACACGTCGTTACATTTTTTGCATTTATTTTGTTTCAACAGCTCGTGCGCAGCTAAGGATTTTTACTGATAACGCCATCTATCCGGCTGATGGAACACTATAGGTGCAACTTTGTGTCTGTCATCCCACAATTCCTTTCTTTATCTAATAATTTGAATGTTATTTTTTTATATTATTACATTAATAGGCAAATGTCTATTTGTGTTGATTTTTTTAGGTAGTTTTCTACTTTTTCAGGGCTGAGCAGTTTTCTGCGTTGTTTGGCTTCATGTGTCAGTCAAGTTAAGTGGTTCCAAGTCGTGAATGCAAAGAATTAAAAAAAAAAAAAACTTGCTTGTCATAGAGGGGAGAGGTTGGATTGGCTTTATAAGCGGATGCCATTTGGTGGCCAGTCTTTTTACCACGCTTCCTGAATTTTGATTTTTCTGGCTTTGTTCACGAAAAAGGAAATTTTTAATGGCGGTCAAGCGTGCCAAATGCCTGTAGGCATGTAAAGCCAAAGGGCTAACCTTTTTTTTTTGTTCTCTCTTCAATTTGTCTCCTCATGGACTAACATTTTTTATAGTTTCCTTGAAGGATAAATTTACATGATGCATCGCCTCATCTTGGTGATTGTTGCTGCACTTTTATGGGCTTGAAATATCGCCCTCCTCGCTCCTAGCTACTAGGACATATACCTGCGTCCTGCGCGCATGTGAGAATCTCTGCTCCAGGGACGGCGGGATATGTGTGTTTCTCCACGGTGATGTTATAATTTATTATTGGTGACATGATCTAATAACATGCTACTAGGTATTTATGAACATTTATTCTTTTGATAGTTTTCATGCATTGGTGATACTCCTCAGCTCATAGGTTAGGCCAACCTTAGTTTTAGTCAGACGTGAGTGAAGGAATTCCTGCTTCTCAGCTTTCCTTCACTAAATCTGAGAATTTAAGCTTATAGTTAAGCACACAACTTTTGTTTAATTGCATAGTGGTAATTAGTTCTTAACTCTAATGTAAGTGTAATGTATGTAGCTCATGTATGTGCATCAATCAATAATTTTCTATATTAAACATATAAATAAACAAGGGGAGACAAATTTAAAATAACTTGTTTTCTTTTCTATCTTTAATTCTTTAATTAACTCTTTCTTGCTTCTGAGTTAAAGCAAGTGGCGCCCTCCACAGTTTCTTAGTACAGTTCTCCGAGCGCTGAAGAAGAACCCACGAGCTCATATCTCTAAAAACACACCCAACATCTTAGCTTGTTTCATTGGCGCCCAACGTGGGGCCTCTTTTAGAGATTTGTACTTTGAAGCTGTGTTTTTTTTAATTTGTCTCAACTTAGGTTACTAATTTAATTTTGTAATCATGTCTCTTTCTTTAGATATTAATTATCTTAGTAAAAACGAACTTTTATATGAAATTCGTGTTAAGGGCCTTGAAGTATCAGATGATACTACTGTCGATGAGCTGAGGAAGTTATTGCGTTCTGTTAAGGGTATCACCAATCAGGAATTAAGCAATAAGTTTTTATTTTCTTTAGACTCTGCTAATGAGCTGAATATTTGTGAATTAAAATATAATGAAGTGTTGAATACCAACCATGCTGGTTGTATCAAAAAGTGTTGTTCTATATTAACTCATGTTATACTAAGACTTGAGCGAGTGAGTGTCACCAGTGAGGAACACAGGGCACTTAAAATTAGCTTGCTTGCTAATGCCTTTCTACTTCTTAACAATATCAAGTGCGGAACCACATCATCTAGTGTTGTGTCTGAACCTATACCTTCGGTATCTGTAGGTACTCAACCTCTAATTATTCAATCCCTTGGTGATGAGGTTAATCATCAAAATTCATGTTCGAATGTTAATTCTAAGCCTGTGCTCAATCAAATTTTAAAATGGAATTTGAACTTTAGTGGTGAAACACCAGTACACGACTTTATCATTAAACTTACAGATTACATTAAGTCTTCTAGAATTTCTGATAATGATTTCTTAAATAATGCCATTTATGTCTTGTCAGGTGAGGCTTTAATTTGGTTCAAATCTGTTCAACATTCTATTTTAACATGTAATCAATTTTTGCAATTATTAAAACTTGAGTTTCAATCTGTTGAGTGTGAGCGCTCCTTATTGAACCAAATTAGGTCACGGCTACAACAGCCTAAAGAAAGAATTAGAACTTTTATTAATACTATGAGATATTTATTTACTCAACTTTCTGTGCCTTTGTCTGAGAAGGAGCAACTTGATATTATTATGACTAATATGAATCCTTTCTATATATCTCGTTTATCTTTAACTAATGTTTACTCTATTGATCATTTAAAGGAGCTTTGTGCTAATTTGGAAATTGCCAAGCACAGGTGTGAGTACAGGGGCTATCTCAATCCGGGTCCTGATGTCATCATTTCTGAACTCTTAAAACCTAAAACTTCTCCCATTGGTAACTCACGGGTAAACTCTGTAGTGGTGAAGTGCTTAAAGTGTGATGGTGCACATCACTACAAAGATTGCGACGTGTATGTCGGTCTACATTGTTTCAATTGCAAGAAGCCGGGTGTTGTAACAAAAGATTGCCCTTGTATGAAGAGGATACGTCCAAATCGTTCAGGGGTAAACAACATTTTAAATCTTCGCATTTCTTTTAAGAAGGGTTTTACTTCTGCCTTTGAATGGCAAAACCATTTAAAATTTATTAATTCTTTTCTTCCTGGGAAAACCTCTGTTGTTACCCCATTGTTTAATGATCATGACTTAAATGATGTTAGGCCTTATCTTAATATTGACGTTTCAGGCGTCAAATGCAGTGCTCTGGCAGACAGTGGTGCTTCTGTATCCTTAGTCAGCACTGACGCCTTATCTACTCTTTCTCAATTAGGGGTTAATCCTAATGTGGTTCACTGCCACGAAAATTTATTAGTGGGTAACAATGCTCAACTGAGTGTTGTAGGTAAAGTAATACTGCCCATTTCTTATTCTGGTAGATTAAACTTTATTCACTTTGTTGTTTGTCGTGATACAAACGTGCCTATTATATTAGGGGCTGACTTTCTTCGTTCCTTTGGATTATGTAGGGACATCTTTGACACAGGAAAGTTATGTCAGACGTCTACTAGACCTGCATCAAACTTGATGTTATCTTGTAAGACTGTGGTTGCTACCAATAACAAAGTTCAACCATCAGTACGGGGATCCCATCATATACCTCAACGACTGAGGGATGTTTTCAGCAGGGATCGATCTCCTAAGAAGAAATGCCACAGTCGCAGCAGGACATTCTACAATAGGTCTCGTAGGCAGGTGGATAATCCAGTTGGACGGCCTGTGTTAAGTGATATTTCACTGTCTGATGCTGTCGAGTGTTCTCCTCACAGATCACCTTCAATACTTAGTAAATTTTTACATTGGTAGTTTAACTTTCTGTCCTTTTTTTCTTTTTTCTTTAGTGGGGATGTATTGTAACACGTCGTTACATTTTTTTGCATTTATTTTGTTTCAACAGCTCGTGCGCAGCTAAGGATTTTTACTGATAACGCCATCTATCCGGCTGATGGAACACTATAGGTGCAACTTTGTGTCTGTCATCCCACAATTCCTTTCTTTATCTAATAATTTGAATGTTATTTTTTTATATTATTACATTAATAGGCAAATGTCTATTTGTGTTGATTTTTTTAGGTAGTTTTCTACTTTTTCAGGGCTGAGCAGTTTTCTGCGTTGTTTGGCTTCATGTGTCAGTCAAGTTAAGTGGTTCCAAGTCGTGAATGCAAAGAATTAAAAAAAAAAAAAACTTGCTTGTCATAGAGGGGAGAGGTTGGAATGGCTTTATAAGCGGATGCCATTTGGTGGCCAGTCTTTTTACCACGCTTCCTGAATTTTGATTTTTCTGGCCTGGCCTGTAGGCATGTAAAGCCAAAGGGCTAACCTTTCTTTTTTGTTCTCTCTTCAATTTGTCTCCTCATGGACTAACATTTTTTATAGTTTCCTTGAAGGATAAATTTACATGATGCATCGCCTCATCTTGGTGATTGTTGCTGCACTTTTATGGGCTTGAAATATCGCCCTCCTCGCTCCTAGCTACTAGGACATATACCTGCGTCCTGCGCGCATGTGAGAATCTCTGCTCCAGGGACGGCGGGATATGTGTGTTTCTCCACGGTGATGTTATAATTTATTATTGGTGACATGATCTAATAACATGCTACTAGGTATTTATGAACATTTATTCTTTTGATAGTTTTCATGCATTGGTGATACTCCTCAGCTCATAGGTTAGGCCAACCTTAGTTTTAGTCAGACGTGAGTGAAGGAATTCCTGCTTCTCAGCTTTCCTTCACTAAATCTGAGAATTTAAGCTTATAGTTAAGCACACAACTTTTGTTTAATTGCATAGTGGTAATTAGTTCTTAACTCTAATGTAAGTGTAATGTATGTAGCTCATGTATGTGCATCAATCAATAATTTTCTATATTAAACATATAAATAAACAAGGGGAGACAAATTTAAAATAACTTGTTTTCTTTTCTATCTTTAATTCTTTAATTAACTCTTTCTTGCTTCTGAGTTAAAGCAAGTGGCGCCCTCCACAGTTTCTTAGTACAGTTCTCCGAGCGCTGAAGAAGAACCCACGAGCTCATATCTCTAAAAACACACCCAACATCTTAGCTTGTTTCAAGATAGCTTCGTGGATAGATCCACTTCATTGCAGACAAATCAAAGCAAATTTATTATAGGAAATGCATAAATTAAGTGGTATGGCTTAGATAGATCGCTTGAAAGTGTTCTTGGGGATGTGTAGGTATTTAATCGAAAGCTTAAATTTTGAGACGACCCCTCCCCGCCGCATTTGTGCCTCAGATGTAAAGCGCAGGCGAATAAGTTAAAAAAAAATTTATACATAAAAATATTTAGGATTTGTACCCATGAATTAACAATTGCAAAATAAATTTGAATTTAAAAGTTAAATAGTTTTGTCTTTTCGATACTGACTGGTTCAGCAGGTTTGTATGTAGGTTTCAGGTTCAACTTCTTTTGTCAGGTTGAATTGAACTATTAAGCCGTTCTTACATTGCGATTCTGTTTGTTTGGAATAGTTGTTTAGTTTCATGGTTCAAAACTATACTATACAGAGCCTTCCGAGCGTGGAATTTAGAATCGTAAAATGAAACTAGTCCTCTTGCAATACATAGGTGAAAACTGCGTTAAATGCCATGAAAATTTTGCGTGATACGCGAAGAAACACACAGACTGAAAGACATTGTTTTTTAAACAATTGCATTGGCTTCTATTTACCTATTAAAGCAGACCCCCTGAAGAGAAAGTTCTATTATTACATTTAATGTATTGACCAAAATTTTAGACTTCTGATAATTTATGAACGACGTAAGTCTAGTGTACTCGTATTATTTGCGGATTAGGGAAATTAAGACATTAAATATTAAACAAACACTATACAGGGTAAAATTTTAACCACTTTCCAAAATTTTAATAGGTGTTCGGTATCGTATTTAGAGCCCATTTATGAAGTAAAAACTGTAAATCAAGCTTTCACCCGAAAATATTTTTCACAATATAGTTTTCAATTTTTACGGTCCTAAGCCCTGATAAGGTAAAAAGGGATAATCAAAAACGTATGAATAGTATCGTAATGAATAAATGAGATGCGAATCGCGTAAAAAAAGTGTTGCTAGGCGGCCGTATCAAAAATTTAGATTTTTGGCGGACACTTTCTAAGTGCTTTATCTTGACATTTTTGTACTGGGCTATACCAAAAGAAAAAATACGTCATTTGTTTTTTGTCTCGTAGATTGATATATAAAAATTTGGAATGTGGTTAAAATTTCATCCTGTATAAAGTTTACTTGACCCAAACCATTGAGGGGTTAATGGTTTGGGTTCCGTCAGAACCGGTTTGGGTTGAGTTGTAGTAGTAGTAAGTAATTAATATAGTAATAATTGTAATATGATATTGACTTCTTTGTATTTGACAATCGTTATTTGTGCATTTTTTATTGTTTATTTTTTTACTTTGAACCTATTATTATTGTTTGACATGTATCTGTTTAATTTAATTTAATCTAATCTTTGAAGCGTTTTGGATATATTCTGTTAGCTTTTAAGATGTATTTTGGAAATAAATGAAATAAGAACACCGGCGTTGTAGAGAAGCGACTAATTCTAAGGCTTGGACCTAATAGTACACACTTCCTTTGTTATCTTTTTTTTTTTGTTTTATTTAATGTCTTGTATGCGTTTGTCTTGTTTACTGTAATGTGCCACAGGCCAATGAAATGTTTCTTTCAAAATGAATGAAGATATTGTTTAAGTATATCTGTTATTTAGTGCATGATTTACCTTAATTATGATATCATAACAGTGTAGGTATCAAATGATTAAACGAGCTGACACACTCCAGTAGCCACATCAAAAAAAGCAAGTATAAACTAAAAAACAATAAATAAATGTGCCATAAAAATAATTAATTACCTTCTCAATCTTTTCAACTTTCAATACAGCTAGTACATCCTTAGGTTCCTTATCCTGAGTACATGCCAACAGAATTGTTAATAAGCCACTAAATATTACTACACTACAAAATAAACAAGTGATATGCATAATGCAAAACTAACAAAAATATCAGTTGTCTTACGTAAATATGCCGTCAAAACATTGATAAAATATAAAAACTAGATTCCAATCATGGTTTATCGTAAACAGGGAAAAAATCTATGATTAAATAATTAACAATAACCTGTTTACACATGACAACCCTTACGTTGTCAGATGTAAACAGGCTGACTGAGAGCTAGCAAAAAAATTTTTTTCTGTTCTTTACACCATTTCCTTACAAATGACGTAAATTTGATTATAAAATATAGCTGCAATTTATATTAACTTATTAATTTATACAAAAATGAATTACAGGTAATTGCGGCCTATTATGTATAGGTATGCAACGTAGCTAATCTATTTAATAATGATTACACATTCAGCGAGCGAAGCGAGCAGTGGGATCTTCGACTATTACATACATGAGTTAAATATGAATGCAACTATGGTAAAATAACGCCCAAATGTTCAGTCGATGGTCATTTGGTGACTTTTTTCTATCTTTAATTGTGTATCTAGTTTTTTTATTTTACATCAATGGTTAAAAATAAAGAAACGACAATCTAAATCTAAGGAAATTTAGATTTGTTGACGTGTAGCGATCAGTCAGAACCAACCTAGATTCTGGTCTACGCTCACTAATGTGCTCTGCTCTACGTTGTTTTGCCAGTAAGTATCAAGTGACGTGCGCTACCGTCACGATTATTCGGCAGTGAAGCGATTAAAATTTAAATTACATCAAGTTACAAAATAGTTGATTTACGTAAGACAACAACTGCAGTGGTGGTCAACTAATTTACAGCTGTATATAACTTATATTAAAACAAAAAAAGGAAAATACGGTGCGTTCGTACAGCGCGAATTCGATTTCTGGACCAATTACACACACAGTATTGCGGCGGCCGGCCGAGCCGCTATTCTGCCCGTTTAGATTGGTGGGCTGCTGCATGCCGTCCAATAAACATGGCGGTGCGCTGGTGTGCAAAGAACTATAAAAAAGACTGGTTTGGTGTACATACTTAGTACGCGTGAAAATTCCAGGGGTCTTGTTATAGTGACTCCAGAGGTTTATGCACTGAATTAATGCACACGAAAGCATTTCTATTGCTTTTTCTTACTAAAACACTCACCATCAACGGAGCTACGGACCCATATTTTATATTTATATTTTATAAACAAGTAAAAGTAATTACTTGACTACAAGTAATTACTTGAGAGACAATTTGTATGCCTTAATCAAGAAATTACTAGAAGTTATAACTACCAAAAGTTAGCATTTATAGCCAAATAATATGACTATTAATGGTGACCAATTTCTTTCACTTAAGCACTAGGTATTACTCTTTACACTATTACTCTTTAAGTTATGACTTTCTTAAGCAATAAGTAATTACTTCTTTATAAATACGGGGGTTAGGCTGTGTATAACCTCACCTGGAACGCGAGTACTGTATCTTCCTCTTTTTATTTTAATCTAAGATAACTTATAACTACATTTGAAAAACAAAAGCCGAATGCAGGCATTTCTATTTAGCTAACCAACTCTGTCAACCTACTTTATTTTAACAAAATTACTTAAAAAACACACAAACATAATCAGTGATCATTAAAATTCGAATCAAACTCACAGTATTCAGGAATTTAATTGTCTGGTGGTGGAGTCTTAAGCTATCCACTTCCATTTTTAAAAGACTTCTCGGTTTCTTCGGAGCGTCTCCAACAGGTAAACAATCTATGGCTAGCTCGCTAACATCTTTTGGTTTGAACTGAGGGTGATCACACAGCAACGGAGATAGGATAATAATCTCATATTCACAGGTGGATGTCTCCTTGAAAGAGTACACCTCATGTTTGCCGTGAGCGTAGCATACATACAACACTTTTGTCATACGAGGTTTGCCACTTAAGTCACATAGTGTGCCTGCAAATAAAATATGTATATGGTTTACGTTAAGGTTCACAATGTACTCGAAAGTAAGCAACAATTTACATCAAATACGAAAAACGTCTTGGAAGCTCAATAGGTTCAGGTGAGAGAGGGTCGCCAAGTCATGCAGCCGCACCGTAAAATGTTGACTGCCTTAGGTTGGAACCAAACCCACAACCTTCTGCTTATCCCTGATAAGCAGCAGAAAAATCGTGGGTTCTATTCCCAACTGTTACCAACTTACATCATTAATATTACATAATATGGACTGTTAAAATTTTAATAGTAAAATTTCTGGATAAAAAATATTAACTATTTATGAGATTCCAAATTATACAAAAAAAACAGAATTTGTTAAATTCTTGTATTAAATAATTCATTGTGGCCAGCTTATCTACCTATTTATAAATATCATCAATTCAC
Organism: Anania crocealis; assembly: GCA_949315895.1. Taxonomy (NCBI): domain Eukaryota; kingdom Metazoa; phylum Arthropoda; class Insecta; order Lepidoptera; family Crambidae; genus Anania; species Anania crocealis. Next base: position 11,509,611 of record OX438856.1, read on the forward strand.
TAACTTTATGTCCAACTCAGAAAGATTACTTTCATTTGAAAAACTTATCATTTTGTGGTAAGTATGTTGATAATTTGCTGTCATATTTACTTCAGGAAGAGCTATTACAAAAAGTCGGTTAATCAATAAATAGGTAGGTACAGATTTATTTATAGATAGATAGATAGATAGATACACTTTATTGCACACCATAAAATTGAAAAATAACACATGAGTAAGATTTAGATTAGTACAATTTAGGCGGTCTTATCGCTTGCAGCGATCTCTACCAGACAACCTTCAGGTAGAGGAAAGATGAAACAGATTTGAAAGGGGAAGGCGGCGGAGAGTATTCAAAAGTACACGTAAAGAAAAGTAATAAAAGAAATGTAAAATTACAATCTGAAATATATCTAATATTACACGCATAGTAAACTACATAAATAACATTAAAATACAGTATTACATACATGCATAATAAACTACATAAACTATGCTTATTGTAGTTATCTAATCACTTACCATCATCCATAGCCATTTCAACATATGGTAATGTTAATCCTTCAACTTTAGTAGTTTTTGGTGCTGCTTTCGTTTCCTGTAAGGTCTGTATTTCTGCCTCCAGCTTGGCCTGCTTCTCAGGGGTCCAGTGCCCAAGATAATACTCCTGTGTTTTGACTTGTTTACCTACAATTAATGAATACTGTTAGATTATTTCGTCAGTTAGTTATCTTTTCTTTATTTAGTTAGACTGTCCACTGTATACCTGTGACTGTATACCACATTTGATAATTTTAACTAAATCAACTTTAGAAATGAAAAGGGTAATACACATTATGTTCACCTCCATGTTGCTTAATTTAAACTAGTTACTATGTAGGTTTTTTTTTTAAACTGCTAAAATAAAAACATCTTAGTACCTAATGGTTCATTTTAACATTTTAGTATCTGTACACAAAAATGTTGAAAAGATCTGCACCCCTTTAAAAGACTGTGCTGTAATTTCAAATCTTCCTATATAGCAGCGTTTTCCATTTGCCGGGTCGCGACCCGGTACCGGGCGATCAAAGTAAAATACCGAGTCGCAACATTCCCGTCTTGTTTATAAAAAAATACCTACTATCGATCAACCCATGGAAAATATTCCTCACTTTCATTTTCAGGAAACTATTCGCACATTTTTAGTGACTCCGTGCTCAAACCCAATAAGTACCAAAAAGTAACTTCGGAAATATTCAATATTGAAAGTTTGCTGATAAATAAAATTATTTCAATAAATCAAATCATCTGATTCCTAATTTTATAATCAGTGATATTTTATTGGCAATGAGTTGCTATATTATATTGGTAATTAAAGTGTATACTTTTTCTGTAAACGAAAGTTCATTAACATAAGGTGGTGACTTATTGGGTATTTGCATAATGAAAAGGATCATTTTATATTAAAACTTGTTTTAAATTATCCATACAAACATGACAGATTTACGTGACGTAATAACATTATTCTCAACAAAAGTAGCTGAAAAACATAAGTTAGTAATATAACATACAATGCTGTTAAACGATTATTTATTTTTAATCCAATGCTGAAATTCTTCAGGAATAATATTTTTTCCAACCTTCCGAAAAAGTCGATTTCCGTAAAGATTTTAGCACCATAGACCTCATACACGCTGCGACAAGTTATACAGAAGACTGAAAAGTATGATTGCCCAATTTGCTGGCGTACGTGGACTATGAGAAAGCCTTTGATTCGGTTGAGACATGGGTGGTCTCTCCAAAAGTTCCAAATAGACTACAGGTATATTGAGGTGTTAAGATACCTATATGAAAATGCCACCATGTCAGTCTGATTACAGAACCAGAGCTCTAATCCTATACAACTACAGCGAGGCAGGGTGGTGTTATATCTCCAAAATTGTTCACTGCTGCGCCAGAGGATTTTTTTTAGCCTCTTGATTGGAAGGGATTTGACATCAATATTAATGGCGAGAATCTGACACACCTTCGCTTTGCCGACGGAATAGTTCTAATAGCTGAGACCTTGGAAGACCTGAACACAATGCTCGAAGATGTTAGTAGTACTTCCCTAAGAGTGGGACTTAAGATGAACGTGGAAAAGACGAAAATTATGTTCAATGCCCCTGTCGTACTCGCTCCAGTTTCAATTAAAAATACTGCACTCGAAGTTGTTAACCACTACGTATACCTAGGACAGATAGTCCAGCTAGGTAAGTCCAATTTCGAGAGTGAAAACTCTCGTCGATTTCAACTCTGATGGCTAGCGTTCGGGAAGCTACGAAAAAAACCTTCGCGTTCAAATTACCTTAATGTCTCAAGACGAAAGTTAATTAACCAGTGCGTATTGCAAGTGATGATTATGGAACTGAAACGTGGTCACTTTTAATATGTGTCTCATAAGAAGGCTTAATGTCGCACAGCGGGCAATGAAGGGAGCAATGCTTGGTGGGTGATACAATCAGAAATGAGGAAATCAGTAGAAGAACTAAGATAACCGACATGGCTCGAAGTTTGCGGAGCTCGGATTAGGGGTAGTGGGATCTACCTCCTAGTGTGACTAACACGACTTTCTTTTATATAATAAGATAATAAAATTATCTACCTCAAACTTTTGTTATATTGTTTTATTGAAAAATATCTTAAAACGAAAACCCAATAATTAGAAATACTGGATTAGAGTTTTTTGCAAATGTGTTTTACTAATATATTATTATGGGCTTTAACCAATGAAGTCATAATACTTGGTTTTACCCTTTATGAAATGTTCACAATTGCGAGAATAATATAACTGTAAAATATCATTAAATATACTTTGTTTGGTTTTACCTTCAACTCTGTAAGAAAATTAATATTTCAAAAGAATTTATCATATTTTTGTTAAAAATTAAATTAAAAAGGTTTACTTATTGGATTATGAAGTCCGCAGTTCTCAGTCTTCTCGTCTGAAATCGAGAAAAATTCACAAGAAAAAGCCGCAAAAACTGTACTATACTTGCATTATAGGCCTAAAAATACAAATTTTGTCACTTATCGGGTTTTAATTTATATATGGGTTTTAAATTTATTTGTGATTTATCTTTTAAATGTGCACTCAATACTTATAAACACAAAACTCCTAATGATGTAATATGAGTCGTAAAAAAAACCTAAAATGTATCAGTTACCCTCTCTTTCCTCATGATACTGTCTGATATATCTTCCATGGCAGACCTCGTAACTCCAGTAGCTTTCCAATCTATAAGAGCATATCTTCTGAGCAAACAATGGTTTTAAGAGATTTATTGGAGAAGGCCCATCATATTCTTCAATGCCATTGGACTCCTTGGTTTGAAGTTCTGGTAGGTGACACTCATATTTTTCTTTATTTGATGTTGTCACTTTTAGAATTTCTTTATTCTGGAGCTGAAAATAACTCATAACATTTGGTTATAATTTTTTAAAGACTTCATATTTATTGATTAAAAGATTTCTCAATAAAATTAAAATGTTTATTAGTTATAAGTGTGTTACATTGGTGGTCATATTTGGCGTGTTCCTCTGTGGCCGGACCACAGTTTAGTACTCAGATGCTATAGTCCGAAATAAAATCTACCTAAAGTCTACCTTCATCGGTATATAAATATATTTTTAGTACCTCAACAGATAACTTTTTAATTAACAATTTATGTGGTCCGGCTGCGAAGCATTGCTTTCTGGCCGCGCCCACCTCAAATTAAATAAAGTATAATGAACTTTTAAGAAATCAATATCTGAAAAAAATTTACCTAAAGAGTACCTTGCATTCGACAAGTATGGTCCATTAAACCACTTTAGTTAAGGAGTTATTGGTCGTAGCATGTGGTCCGGCTGTAAGGTGTACTCTGCAGCCAGTAAATTTCGCAATTTATTTAATATTAACTATCCATAAATCCATTCAAATAATAGTACCTTTTCTCTACTCTTCGTTGATACTTTTTTTTCTCAAGAAACTTTTCATTTGGATTAGTTAACCTTTAAAGTATGTGGCGCGGCTAGGGAGGATTACTTATAGCAAATATAACGAAATATGGTTTATTTCTTTATGAAAACTAAACCGGCATAAAAAGTACTTTATATAAAGATCTGGACTTCGTCTACAAACTTTTCATTTTAATTACCAATAATAATTTTAAAAAAGGCGCACTTGCTGGTTTTTGCTTACCTGCCTACCTAACAATTAATTTGACGAAGTTAATGAAAATTTTGATTTAAAATAACGAATAACTATACGAAAATATATTTTTCATAATAAAATATTAATAATTGTTAAAATAGCTATACATGGTGTAAGAAAAAGTACGAGCCAAATTCAAGGGGGTTGTTGTCAATCGAGTTTATCTATTTATTATCAATTAGCTCTATCGTACGTAGGGCCACAGCCCGCACTGTTGATATCAATGAAACAATGCGATTCAGCGATTCGTCATCTACATAGGAGGAGATAGATAGATAGATAGAAGATAGAATATACTTTATTGCACAAAATACAAGAAAACAAAATATTACAGATAAGAGAAAAATTTACAATTAGACGGCCTTATCGCTTTAAGCAATCTCTACCAGGTAACCTTTGGGTAGTGGAAATTCAGTTTTAGTAGAGTAGGGGTAGAGTAGCACTGTGCAAGACAAGCGATGTATATCAGATACAATAACACACATGTCACTAAAATACACTCGGACTCGGATTGTCTAATAGTTAAGGGTAAAGAATTCCATAAGCGGACAGACTGAACAGTGAAGGATTGTGAGTAGAACTGTAAAGAATGGGAAGGGAAAGATAGTAGTAGTTTACGACCCGAGTGGAAATTATCTTGACCAGTGGTCGGCTGCAAGAATTCAAAACGTTCAATGAAAAAAAAGTATCAACGAAGAGTAGAGAAAAGGTACTATTATTTGAATGGATTATGGATAGTTAATATTAAATATTGCAAAATTTAGTGGCTGCAGAGTACACCTTACAGCCGGACCACATGCTATGACCAATAATTCCTTAACTAAAGGGGTTTAATGGACCATACTTGTCGAATGCAAGGTAATCTTTAGGTAGATTTTTTCCAGAGCTAGAGAGCAATGCTTCGCAGCCGGACCACATAAATTGTTAATTAAAAAGTTATCTAATGAGGTACTAAAAATATATTTATATACCGATGAAGGTAGACTTTAGGTAGATTTTATTACGGACTATAGCATCAGAGTACTAAACTGTGGTCCGGCCACAGAGGAACACGCCATATTAGTGGTATTGATATAGTAAGTTGTTGTGTAAGTATATAATTTTGCTATCTATTTTCTATCGGCAGGAACACAATACCCTTATAATGACTAATAATTTTCTGTGATATAAGGCGATATATTTGAGTAACATATCAATTTAACTGGACTGAAGACAAATGAGTAAGTTATCCTTAATTTTAGATGAACATCTTATAAAAGCTTCTTAGCTTACCTGCGGCTTATTTACTTCTCCGTCTACCAAATTCTCAAGGTTTTCTGGGGCACCTGGCCAGTTGAGAGCAAATAAAATGGAATCATCGAAACCCTTGAAATCATGTTCAATGCACGATGTAATACCAAAAGCACAAACACTAAGTACACACAGGTATCGCATTTTTTATTAGTATGCGTGCATATCTTTTTAATAATACCACTGTTTCATAATGCTTATCATTAATAGAGTAGTCAGAATAAGGCTTTCAGTGTTTTCATTCCGCTACAAAATACTGACAAAATTGCTTTACTCCAAAAATAAGAAAACACTATTTTATGAAATGGAACTGATAGTATTGGCACTTATCTCATTGGAATAGGTTCTTAATTCGTGTAACATAAAAATTTTTCATAAACTCCTAAATTTGTTCGATTAGCAAACGGCATGAGTTGGTGATCTGTCATTCGATGACAACAGTTTGGCTGCGTTCATACTTGGTTTTTAACCTTTCCACAGCCAACGACTTCTATAGATGTTCGAAATTTTCGTGCCCCCCACGCCACGACTTCTATAGAAGTTCTTCATTGTACCTAATGTAATAAAATACAATTACGATACATAGGACATTTCTTTTTTTTTTGAATTTTTAAAGAGGGACACTACTGAAACCCGATTTATTTATTTTTCTAGAAAAAACAGGCTCTTTGTGTTTTAAAATGGATAAAATAAAGAACGCCTCTAATATTGACATGTCCTTCACGCCAACTATAGTCCCTAGAATATAGATAGCTTGATTAGAATGACACCTGTCAAACTGAGGTGACTAGTGATGGGACTGACTCGACTGATCAAACGAAAAAAAACAGATAAGGCATGTAAAATAAAATGAAAATCAGATATATTAAGATTTAACAGTAAGTCAGTGTCGTGATCATTATGAGAATAATTGTAACAATCATGAAAATCAATTAGACATTTTTTAACGCATATAGAATCTAATAAATTTGGAAATTTTTCGTCAATATTATATTAATAATTGCAATTTGATGATCTAAGCATCAACCAATGTTCATTAAATCATTTGTAACATTTATGTTACATTACTTCGATTTTGAAATACTGTTAGTCTGTCGATTTCGATTTGTCGATTTTACCTCATCACTAGCGATTATGAAAAATGACGTAACCTTTTGAAGACGTCTTTTTAAATTAGGTGTAATATTTGTGACTGGATTATTTTAATGATTTTAAGTTTAAATATCTTTAAATATAATATTAAATTGATTAATATGTACAGCAATGTATACAAAAAAATTCTTAACACGCCAGTTACCAATATTTTTTCGTGTGCAAATGTGTTTCACTTGTGTGACGCTGGTACAAAGTTACGTCGTCTCTTTCAGTGAGAACTGTCATTCTAATCAAGCTTTATTTTAAAGACTATAATCGATGGAGGTTTTTGAGCGAACACAAAGGAGCTTAAAGCATGCAAAGGGGAGCTCATGCTGGGGGACTATTTATAGTGCATGCGTATTTATATGCGCCTACCGTTTCCATGATCTCCATCAGAGACTTCATCAGAGATAGTGGATACTTAACGCACGAGCGCGAGCGTGACCGACCGACGCGATATCTTGCGTCTTGCTCCAAGTTTATTGAAGTTAAGCTTCCGTAAAAGAATCTATCTTTCTGACTTGACCCATAATGTGGGATTTGTATAATTACTGCATCCAACCTGTCGCACACTGGTTCAATATTGTGGACTAAATTAAATGTGGATAAATTAAGTGGACATCTATGGTCAAAGCGACTGAGTACGCGTGATCGAATATAAAGCTAGCGTCATAGAAAGATAGAATAAAGTAAAAGACGCTATGCTTGCGCGGCGCCTGGTACTTTGTCAGCCAACATAGTACGTCATGTTTTTATCTAACCATTCGACATTCAAAATTTCAAATGCAGCCTGAGTTTTGCGTTGGAAACGAGAACAGAAAGATGGACTTTGTTTCGTAATGGAGATGGATAGTCTTCCATAGTACCTTGGGCCTGACCGTTACATGGATAATATTTGAGCAGTTTATAGGTTTTTGGATGTGAATTTCATATGTGTTAAAATTACACGGTTATTCAATGGGGTAGTAGAAATATTGATTGTTATTTAGTTAAAAGTTAGGTTATGTTCATTAATATTTTAGGTAACTCTACAGCTAGGTATATTACAATTTAGACGTACGTACATCAATACTTAGTGACTTTTAACCTAGTTACATAACTTTATGAATTAAAGTTTTTTTTAATCGTCTAATCGTTGAAAGCAATAAAGAGTTCAGAAGGTTATGACATCCCCCTGACAAGTGTTATAATGATTTTAGGTTGCCTTACAGATCAGATCAAAATGATTCAATTCCTGACATAATTAAATCATAAATAAATAAATGTGGACAACATCGCATACATTGTTGTGATCCCAAAGTGAGTTTTATACATTAACTCGTCGGGGAATTGAACCTCATATCTCGGAGAAGGCGACACCTTGAAAACTGGTGTAGCCACGGAGGTCTTCAAAATAATTCAGTATGATAATGTTGTTTCTCAGTAAAACCAGTTGTTGATCAATAATGTTCTATCAAGATCCATCGAAGGGCAACATCATTGTACGTGGTTGAGGAACGAGGGAAGGAGGTAGGTTGTGTATACATATAGTATATTTAGAGATGTACATTAAAAAAAAGTTTTTGTTAAAATATTTATTCATCATCGTCATCATCATATATTAGTCGTCTAAAAATTGTGCACGTAGTACTAAATCTGGTTGATACCTTGCCCAGCTAAGGTACCATATTATGGACATTGTATGACAACAGCAACCTACAGTTCTATTTCCGACTAAACAGTTGCAGTAATTCTATTCTTTAGTCCATCTGAACCAATGCCGAAATGACACATCAGTCATGTTAAATAAATTGGTAAAATCACTGGAGTGGGTTTCTTTAAGATTTATCATATCCTCAATATGAGCAGCAGTAAATACGTTAATATAATTATCTAATATTCTATTTACGAAATCCCATGTTTCTGCGTTTAAGTGATAATCACATACTCAATTATTTATTGGCACATAGTAATTATTATGTTTCTAATAAATATTGCCTAACACTAGTCGGAACCCCATTTCTTTCTTGCATTTTACATCCTTGAACAAAACAGTGTGATTCAGTTTGTACAGGCCTTATATAATTAGGCAGTGTAATTCTTTCAGTCAACCTAAATTGTTCAGGAGCAGCTTCATCTTGGACCTGTGGTGCTGAAGATGTTGATGGTCTTGTTTGAAAGTGTGGAGCAGCTATATCAGCTCACACCCAGCAAGAATGGCATAAGTATGCCATTTGAGCACCCATCTGTAAATAAAGATTATAGTTGATACAACTAAATCACTTAAAAAATATATTACAAGTACCTCTGGTGGAACTCGAACCAACAACCATTCCCTATCTAGGCTACTGCTTCTGAATTTAAATCAAGCAGTTTACATAGCAAGCCAGGTTGTTTGGTTTTTAAGTACTGACAACATTCGAAAGAAATAATTAACTCTCGGTTAAGATGAAACTTAATATATATGATATGTTTCATAGCTATGATAAAAATGCTAGTTTAAATATAATAAAAGAAATAAATTAATTGTAATAACAATATTTTTGGCAGGGTTCGAAAATATCGGATATTTATGATATATATCAAGTTTGATATATCCATTTTATATGAAAGCCATATTATTTTATGCTGACGTTCTGGCCGGCAGGCCGGTACCGGCTGGCCAATAGTTAGTGTAAACTACTTGATTAAATTCGCAGATCTAACAAATGCCTCTGTAGTTTAGTGGAAGAGCAGTTGCCCGAATAGTGAAGAGTCATCGGTTTGAGTACTATGTGAGCTATTAAAAAAAAAAAAAATTTAAAAATTAAACTAGCATTTTTACATTTTTAGACACATTCATAGATAAAAAAGCATAGTTTCCTACTTATGCTTAACTTAAAAAAACAACATACATATAAAGTTATACTTAAACAAATACACTTCGATAATAAGCATCAATTAGAAAAAAAACTTACTCTATGGGGTAGTATCCACTCAGATATTACAATATGAATTCTTTGTTCACGTTCTGAGCCAGTTCTCAGCAAATGGGACCTTGTACGCAGCACAGAATGCCCACAATGGACACATACACGTTGATGGCCTACATTAGCAGGCACCCCACGATTCTCTGATCCCAGGGATTCATTTGCAATATTCCAACATGCTTCACACAGTTATTTAGAATGGTTGACCTGTAATTAAATCATTGATATTATTATCAGCAATCTATGCATATTATATACAATAAGTAAGTTGTAGATAGGTATATAAAATAGCTTTTATTGATAAATATCTTAGGCTGAATCTAATAAGATAATCAAACAGTAGTCTACCAAGAGTCATCACAACCAACATCATGAAAACTAATCAAAGTCAATAATAGTCAAAGTATCTAACCTAAAGGCTACTAACACCTTTTAGATATTTAAGAAATCCTAACGATAAGGTACTAACCGTAAGAGGAGCAGTCCATTGTTGAACAATTGCTAGTATGGCTTCATCTTCCAACGAATGCATGCTTATAGCGTTGCTACGAGCAAAACTGATGCCACAGTTAATACAGTTTTGTGTGCTCATCTTGTCAAATGCAATCAATAATCCAATCTTATGCAAAGTTCAGAGTCCAGGAATAAGGCGGTAGTTTGTTGCTAAAGCAGGTAATCAGTATCCGTTGAGCAGGCGCAAGTCTTTCGTGATGGTAGTAATTGGCAGAGTCCGTAATCGATGCGAGGGTCGTGAAGATAATAGAAAACAATAGAAAATCATACAAAAACACTCAACACAAACAAAGAGTAATTCGAGCGAACGAATGCCGGCTACGTCACGGTGACATTTCATTGTTGCCAGATAATAGAACGATAAATAATCGAATCATTGCAATTAATTATGTAATCGATTATAACAAAAAATAAAATCATTTTTAAGACCAATAATAGCAAAACATTTCAATATTTTTCGCAAAAATATTGAAGTATTTTAGCTAGTAGCCTTGCTAAAACACTTCACTGTTTATTTAAAATAGTTTGTTTCAAGGTATTAATATAAAAAAAAAATCGGTAATGTGAGAATCTAACTGAATCGAATTAAAATATTGTATTATGTGATTGGCAACCCTGTTCTGTTGGTACGCATGGATGGAGGATACGGAATGAAGACAATATGGGGTATCAATTAATGCTTTATTATTATTGTTACATTTCTTGTCCCATAGAACAGGAAATTGATATTTTACGACAAAATTTAAAAAAATATTTTATGAATTTTAGTTACAATTTGGTTTTTGTAACAGTCAGGCCCAACTCTTCCTATTTCCTTTGTGAAATTGTACTAAGCGGCATTCATTGTGATAAAGTGGTAGCATTGTTTTAATAATGTGTTGTGGCGAAAGTCCCGTGTCCCGGGCCGTGTCTGTTTGCAATGTTGCTGGCTGGCACGGCCAACTTTCGCCGACTAGATCGGCAATTTTTTACTGTATGCCAGATGATTGAATAAGATGTACAATATTATAGTGTATTTAAAATTGTTAATCTTAATATATTTAATACAACGATAACTGTCTCTCGCGTGTGTTAATAAACATTTACCACCAACTCTGGTGTTCATATTTTAACGGGGATCGGATCCCGATTCCCGCATTGGTGACCCCGACGTGATTCCCGCATTGGTGACCCCGCACATTGAGTACAAAGAACCCGACGCACAGAGAGCACGAGGTGCTCTATAATCGTCGGAGGATATAGGAGACGACGGTCACGGCATAGACCAACCGCAACTTTCGTCAAACCACGTTTGGTTGTTTTATGCACAGCATCGTTCATCCCATTCTACATTTCAACATTCACGGACATCTACTGCAGTCTATCTTCGTTACAGTCGGTACAGTCAGCCTGGCAAGCAACTATACGGATTTCAAGGACTCTCGAGTACAATTTTATTTATTTTTATCCGAGACTCCAGCATAACGTCACGTCAGTGTTTTTCAGTGTTTCCGAATAACTCCAAATATTTTTATAATTTATTTTTAAATATTTTAATTATTTTGTGTAAATATTTAAGTAAATTTTTACTACTTTATAAATTATGGCAGACTTAGAGGAGCGTTTTGCTGCTTTGCAGGCTCAAAATTTTGAATTACAAACAAACTTAAAGAATTATTAGCCATCATACAGCCACTGCAAGAGCAAAATGCTACCTTACAAGCTCAATTAACAACACATTTAAATACTGGTCATGTAAACGATAGCACTCCCCCCACCCAAAATTATAGTGATACTTTGCCTTCAGCATCAAACAAGGAGGTTTTTAAGGTGACTGCAAAACTTCCTCCCTTTTGGGTGGATCGTCCTGCGACCTGGTTTGCACAGGTTGAGTGCCAGTTTAATATTGCTGGGGTGGTAGCGGACCAAACTAAATATGACTATGTAGTCGCTCATCTGGATTCAAGAATCATAGGGGAAGTGGAAGACATTGTCACCTCTCCACCATTAAAAAACAAATATTCCACCATTAAAGTGGAGTTAATCCGTAGGCTGGGCACATCGGAGGAGCAACGGGTCCGTCAGCTGATTAGCGAGGAGGAGCTGGGCGACCGGCGCCCCTCGCAATTTCTGCGTCATCTGCGTTCTCTGGCAGGTGTTACCCTGTCAGATGATAATATCCTGCGCCAGCTGTGGATGCGCCGGCTCCCCCAGCATCTCCAAGCTATCCTAGCTGCTCAGGCCGACCTGCCACTTGATAAAGTAGCAGAGTTAGCTGACAAAATTTTAAAGTTTCTCCACTCCTGTTCAGCGCCCGCCGTCAGTGTTTTCCACGTCGGACTTATCTGCTCGCATCGATGAGCTGGTTAAAAAAGTAGCTGCTCTCACCGAGAATGCTGAGCGACGCAACCGTAGCAGGAGCAGGAGGCTGAACTCACCAGGTCGAAATACCAGCCAGACCCGCGCGCCTATATCCGCAGGTGAGAAAGTTTGTTGGTATCACCGAACATTCCGAAGCAAGGCAAGCAAATGCTTACCTCCATGCAGCTGGAAGTCTTCGGAAAACTTGCAGCGTTGCCAGTAGTGTCGGCAGCTGGCAACACCGAACCCAAACTCAGTCGCCGACTTTTTGTCACAGAACTAGTATCCCGCCGCCGTTTTCTGGTGGATGCTGGTTCTGATTTGTCATGCTACCCGTATCGGTGGTTACCTTCTTGCCGCGTAGCCACAGATTACACATTGTACGCCGCAAACGGCAGTGTCATACCAACTTATGGCACCATGCACCTCTGTTTAAATTTTGGCCTCCGCAGAGAATTCCGCTGGTCATTTATCATTGCTGATGTAAGTACCGCTATCATAGGAGCAGATTTCTTGGCACACTACGGTCTACTACCAGATTGGGCTGGCAAGCGCCTGCTTGACGGAGAGACAGGTCTCCAATGCAGCGCCGTCATAGCATCCATCGAGTAGACAAGTGTCAAGGCTGTCTCCTGTGACAAAACCCGTCTACTTTTCAGCATATTCTAGCGGAATTTCCAGAGATTACCCGACCACCTGGAATACCTAGAGAGGTAAAACATGACACCTTCCATCATATTAAGACCTCAGATGGCCCTCCCGTGTCCTGCCGCCCGCGACGACTTGCACCACAAAAACTTCAGGCAGCCAAGCACGCCTTTGAGGAGATTGTACAGTGTGGAACTACTAGACCCTCAAAGAGCCAGTGGGCCTCTCCACTGCAATTAGTGCCGAAAAAGGACGCTTCTTGGCGCCCGTGCGGAGACTATAGGGCTCTTTACGCTCGTACAGTCCCGGACCGCTATCCTGTCCGCCACATTGGGGATGTTTGTAACAGCCTTGCTGGCTGCTCCGTATTCAGTACCCTGGACCTGTTAAAAGCTTACCAACAGATTCCAGTAGCTCCTGACGACATATGCAAAACAGCAATCATCACCCCTTTCGGTCTGTACGAGTTCCCCTATATGACGTTTGGACTCAGAAACGCAGGTCAAACGTTCCAGCGTTTTATAGATCAAGTCGTCGCGGGGCTTGATTTCTGTTTTGCATACGTTGATGATATTCTGGTGTATTCGAGCTCTGAATCTCAGCATGCCGAACACCTGCGAATCTTGTTCCAGCGGTTACGCGAATACGGAGTTGTCGTAAACCCCGCAAAATGCATTCTAGGCGCCTCAAGTCACATTTTTAGGCTGCTGCATAAACGCAAACGGCACTCGACCGCCTGAGAGCGTTGATAGACTATCCGCCTCCAAAAACTGTTCAAGGCCTTCTCCGTTTCTTGGGAATGGTGAATTTCTACCGTAAATTCCTTCCCGAGGCGGCTCAGCTACAAGCCCCTCTTATCAACGCCATTGTTGCCATCAATGGAAAAGGTAGCGTACCAGTAACCTGGACGCCAGAACTTCTCCAGAGCTTTGACGCATGCAAGGTGAGCCTCTCTTCTGCTGCGTTGCTGGCACATCCTGTGAACGACGCTCCCCTTGGATTATTTACTGATGCGTCGAGCGCTCACATTGGAGCATGCCTGCAGCAGCGCATCAATAACAACTGGAAGCCCATCGGTTTTTTCAACCAAAAGCTTACACCTCGTCAAGCTGAATGGCCGGCGTACTACAGGGAATTGCTTGCGGTGTATGAAAGCGTGCAACATTATCGGTACATCCTGGAAGCGCAACACGCGACCATATTCACCGATCACAAACCTCTGGTTTACGCTTTCACACAACGTCGGGAACGTCTTCCACCAGCTCAATTAAATCAATTGTCCTTTATAACCCAATTTACGACGGATATCGTCTACATTAAGGGTGAGGACAATGTCGTTGCTGACGCGATGTCACGCATTGAAGCCGTCTCCATCGAGGCATGACGACGAGCTGAAGGCTTTGTTATCAGGCGATACATCTTCATCCCTCGTCCTCAAACAGACCGAAGTTCCAGGCACCGCCTACAACCTGATTTGCGACCATTCAAACGGTAAGCCGCAAGGGAAACGAAAATTAGTTTTTCTGTGGGAAACGAAAGAAGAAGAACGGACCTTGTTTCTGTTTTATAAATGAATTACTGTGATAATTTTAATATTATTGAAGGTCTTAGTGAGGAAGATTAATTAAATGAAAGTGAGAGTTAAAAAGCTTGGTTATTCTGTCTGATTCGGATAGACGTTCCCGCGTAAAACTGCATTGATCATTGTAAAGTGTGTAAAACACCATCACATTTCAATGTGTTATATTAGTTTAGATAAGGTTAGGCTACTATGTTTATTAAAGTATGTATATTAATGTTTGTATTCTATAATAACATTTTAAGACTAGGCTGTATGGACTCGTTTAAAGCCGTTAAATTTATATGGAAAAAGACATCAAAGACAGCTGTCATTTGTCATTGTTGTCAAACTTGACAAATCATTTCTGTACTCTGTCTGTTAGTTTGGTTTTGTCAAAATGGCGTTTAATTTCCCTGCGTTTTCTTATATTATAGCATTAATTGTAGACGCCTTCCTTATATTTTTCTCAATATTTCACGTCATAGCGTTTGATGAATTAAAGACCGATTACAAAAATCCAATAGATCAATGCAACAGTCTGAATCCGGTTAGTTTTAAAAATTATTAAAATTTGTCATTCTAGTTTGCCTTCCACTAAGTGACTCATTTTTGTCTTTTTAGTTGGTCCTGCCAGAGTACTTACTTCATCTCCTTATAAACTTACTGTTCCTGTTGTCAGGAGAATGGTTCTCATTGCTAATAAACATTCCTTTGATCCTGTATCATATTCACAGGTAAGTAGTTTAAGGTTATGTTTATTAAAGAACTTAGTCAATTGGGTCTTCTTCTAACTTTTCTGATGTTGAATATTCGTATTTAATTTACGATGACCTCCTCGGTGGTGTAGCGTAGAGTACACACCGGTTTTTAAAGTGTCGTCTGCTCCGAGGTCCCGGGTGCGATTCCCGGACGGGCCAATGTAGAAAAAAAAATGATTTTCTACATTTTCTCTGGTCTGGGTGTTTGTGGTATCTTCATTGTTTCTGATTACCAAAATCGAGTGCTTTAAATAGTTCTCAAATTGGAATCAGAACAATGTAGGTATGTGATGTTTTCCACATTTATTAATTTATTTTGTTGTAAGTACTATAAGTAATTTATCATCAGTACTATGCAGATAAATTTTTAGAGAAAATTAATATCAGTGTGATAAGTAAGAATGATAATATTATCTTTTAATATTTTAGATACTACAATAGACCAGTGATGTCTGGCCCGGGATTGTATGATCCAACAAGCATTATGAATGCAGATGTTCTTACAATTTGCCAACGAGAAGGATGGATAAAGTTGGCTTTCTATCTATTGTCATTCTTTTTGTATCTTTATGGGTAAGTTTCCATTCCTCTTCACTTTCTTTTCTAAATCATTATTCTTGATCCTGAAAGGTCTGGTACCCATCCTATTGAGAAATCAGTAAAAAATATTATACACATGCCTTCAATTAAGATATTAAGTAAAAAGGCAATAGAAAATTGTAAGTATGACAAATAATGATAACTATGAAAGTTTCAATCAGGTTTTTGAGAAATATTATTTAAGTATATCTAATTTAAAATCCTACAAAATCTGTGTTTTTTTTTTACTTTTATATTGTGAATGTTTAATCCCTCGATTGTGAGTTATTCCAGATATAATTGAAATCAATTGTTATCGCGGCACGCGCGTGCCTCCTGGGGGTTGAGAGATTAATATGAATACATTTTGATTAATTTTTTTTTTATGTAATTATGTTTTTATTGTCAGAAAAAATATTTTTTAATTATAATGAAGATTAAGGTAGAGGTTTAAAGAAGATAATTGTTTAGAAGATTCACATCTCTTTAATTATGACAGGTTATGAAACTGATGAGTCTTTTTTGTCATTTGCCTGTCATGTTAAAGGCAAATGACAAAAAAAACCTGGCAAAATTATTATACATCTGCTAAACAATTTAATACTCTGTACATATTTAAACATGGCTTTTTTTCTTTGTTACAGAATGATTGTGGTGCTGATTGCGGCATAAGTGCATTTTTAATTATTCTCCAATAAGTTATAATTTATTGTTAGCGTGTGGTGATCTAGAGTCGTGTCGAACAATTTGTTATTGTTGTGATATTAGAACTATGTGTGATTGAGCAATATTTTAATAAAATTTCATATTACAACATCAAATTTTAATTGTATTATTTAATAAATTAGCATGCATGATTCTAAGCATGCATTAGATAATATTTTGATATAACTTAATTTTGTTTTATTATTTTTGCCAGTTGACCTTTGATAAAAAGTGCTGTAGACTTGGTTCTTCATTTTGATTCAGATTTGTTCTCTGATTAAAACCCAAAATTACGCAATTTTTTTATCGTCATCGCCAATCTTTGGAAAAAGACGTAGGATATTTTGTATTCTACTGCTGGGCATAGGTTTCCGTCTGCGCGATTTAAGGGCAGGCGAAAAGTTAGTACAAGAGTAAATGGATTATGCTGCCGTCATACAGAAAAAGGGCGCATCTAACATTTTTTTCAAAATTGAGTTATATAGTGATTCGGAATCAGCAGAAAAAGGCGCACCTACTAGTATTTTTTAATGTTGTGAAATACGAATACCCTTGCTTTTATTAACAACGAAAAAGGACTTATCTACAAAATGTATTGTGGATTACTGAATTGAAAAGGCGTTTCTGAACTTTACTCAGATGAAAAGGCGTAACTAAGTAGAAGAGTCTTATTCGTTTATAAAATATACTTTTGTTCATAGGTTGAAATGGCGTAACTACATGACACTAAGAAAAAAAGACGCATCTGCGTAGTTGCGTCTTACCATCTAAGTACGAGTATTACAAAAATTGGTAAGGCGTACGTGGCAGTAGCGTCTTTTCTGCTTAGTATTGTTGCGTGTGTGCGGGGAATTGGGGGCTGCGGTAAATAATATGTTCCATCAGATGCGCCCATATACTCATATATTTTATGCATTTGTAACGATCTTTTCTATCTAGAAATTATAATTCCTAATAGAAAAGATAATTTGTATTTAATTATTTACACGTGTAAATAATAAACTACAATTAAATAATTGTATTGAGTCGTGGTAGCTGGCATAAACGTCGCTTCATATGCGTGGGGTTGGCGGTTCGAATCCGGGCAGGCGCACACCTTTGGATTTCATTAAAATCTATGTGTGGATATAAACCACTGACTCGACGGTGAAGGACAACATCGTGAGAAAATGTGAAAAGGTGTGAAATCGACCAACCCGCACTTGGTCAGCGTGGTTGACTAAGGCCTAATCACCCTGATACAGGGTAGGCTTGAGCCCTTCGGTGGGGACATTGTATGAGCTGTTGATGAATTGTATTTTGGTATTTACACGTGTAAATAATACGATACAATTTATCAACAGCTTTGTATAAATATCAAGTCTTTAAATTTGTTAGTATTATCTGCGAATTAGGCCTTATTGAAATAGTTGGTATTCTATTTCTCATATTAACATTCATTATCATCTCATATTAACATTGATTTGATAAATGTTAAAAAAAGACTTTCATTGTGTTCAAAAATAACGTCGATGGTACCAAAAGCCTCTTCTACACTGTCCACTTCAGATCTGATTTTACCTAATGTCTTCCAAGAAAAACATATCATTGATTAATGACATTAACTTCGATTTTAATTCAGATGATTCTGTGTTTGATAAGGATTATGTACCTTCAAGTATAGAACAAGAAATATGTTCAGAAGATTCAGGTTGTTCCATGGATTTCATCCCTAACTCACAGACAATTAACATTACTGTCCTTAAGTCAGCCGAAGTCTCAATTGACGAACTTAAACCTAGTGTATCAAAAGACAAACTCAAGTTCGAAGTCTTAAACAGCGAACTTGAGCCCAAAGTCACAAACCGCGAACCTAAGCCCGAAGTCTTAAACAACGAACTCGAGCCCGAAGTCACAAACCGTGAACTCAAGTCCAGAGCCATAAAACACCAACTCGAGTCAGAAGTCACAAACCGCGAACTCGAGCCCGAAGTTACAAACCGCGAACTTGAGCCTGGAGCCACAAACCGCGATCTTGAGCCCGAAATCTTACACAACAAACTCGAGCCCGTTGTCTCAAACAACGAAGTCGAAATCTGTCAAAAAACAGATTGCCCAGAAAACGTAAGGAGTTTGAAGATTCGCCAGCGCAGAGGAAAGCAATTAAAGAACTGCAAGATATGGAAACCAAATATCCACTTAAACATGGATGTCAATTTTTGCGTTTATGGTTATGATTATTTTATTTTAAGTTTTAGATACAATGCTTTCATTAATGTTGATAAGATAAGTTTATTGTTGTTTGCTAAAGAGTAAAATTTATGTTTTGGACATAGTTTATTTTTATTGAGAAAGTAATATTTGTAAAGAATTAGCTCTTTAATTACAATGTCTGTTTCAGAGGTAAAGAAATAGTTTTGAGTACATTTTATATTCGATTGATATTTTAATGATTGTTGGAGAAGTATCTTTTAGACACAAAACATTTTTTATAGAGTAAGCCATTATTATATAAGAATTAAATCTTTAATTACAATGGGTGTGTAATAAAAACACCTGTTTGAGTTAAATAAGAAGTTTTTTAATTATTATTTTTGACTATTATTTTGTATTTATTTTTAATTATGAAAGCCATATTAGTTAAAAATTAGGTCTTAACAAAAAAACTACTACTATTAACAAAACTTTGGTTATGGTTCCTACTCATTATAATATAAACATGACATGTGGGTAATAAATAAGAATTTGATTTTTTAAGGTGAATACAATTGAATTGCATAAATTATCTTCATATTATTATCAAACCATCATAGACTGAAAAATATCCTTAATCTTAAAATATTGCTCATTAAAAACTAAAAAATAAAGGGCGTTTATAGAACATTGTCTTAAAATTGGTGTTGCTTTACTTAGTAAAAAAGCAGTAAATGGCTTAATACGCCCTTTTTTATTTAGCCTGAATCACATTTTAATACAATGAAAAAGCGTTTTCAAAATTAGTACGTTGAAAAGACGTATCTAGCCAGAAGTGCCTTTTCAATAAAGTATTGCGGTTTTATTTGGATTATTTTTACTAAAAAGAAAAGAAAAATCGCGTTTTTTTAATAAATCTATCTTCTATCTTCTATCTATATATATAAAAATGAAAACTGATTTAATGACTGACTGACTGACATATCAACGCACAGCCCAAACTACTGGGATTTAAAATCTGAAAATTTTCACCGTGCTTCCTTTTATAGTGTAGGTGAGCACTAAGAAAGGAATTTTGGAAATTCCGCCTCTAAGGGGGTTAAAAGGGCCCCATAAGTTTGTATGAAACTCCCTCAGTTTTGAAGCTATGTCGATGAAAATTGGTATCCAGCTACATGATTAGAAATTAAGAATGACGTTTTTCAGGATTTTTGAAAATTTAATCTTTAAGGGGATAAAAAATGGGGGCAAAGGTTGTTCGGTTCCGCGTCATATCCATACTATTTACATATTTGTACTCTCAGACTTTACTTAGTTTGTTATGACATTCAATGTGTCAATCAGAAAATAAATAGGTAATTTCTTACAAACAGAATGGTATTATTTTAGAATTTAATAATTGGCCCCGAAATGGATGAATTAACTAAGGTAAAACACCCAATCTTCGACAAGGCACCATTGTCCGACATTAAAAAAGTTTACAAAAGAAAATAACAGTAGTTTCTAATTTCTGAACGCATTTGAAGCATAAACAATGGACGAGGATTATCCAGCTGTCATTGCGGATGACGTTTCATACATTCGGCCATTTTGTGCAAAATGGCGTAAAGACATGTTTAGACCGCGGTCATATCTCCAACGAAATCCAGTTTTATTAGTGACATCGCTAAGGAGGTGAGTAAGGTTTTAGGCCCATAACTTTTGATTGTTTTGCTTTATCGAAAATGTTAGTTATTTATACAATTAGGATAGACATTCACAACTTTTTATTAATTTCATTAGAAGTTTGAGGTTATATTAAAATGCCAAAACACGCCTGTCGGTAATTGGAGATATTTTTTTTGGTTTTTCCAATCTTCGACAAATGTCGAAACGTTTTTTATTTTATTTTGTGCACTTTATTATATTATTCAGCTAAGCTTGTTCAGCACTCTCAATTTATAGGTCTTTTATTTAAAAATTCAAACTGCTTCCAATGATCGACAGCCGTGTCGATGATTGGATATCCTATACGTTCCAATAACCGACAGCCGTTGTGTCGATGATTGGATATTCTATACGTTAGTCATGTACATGTTCCAGTAACCGACATTTTTTGCAGGCATGGTGCCTAAAAAGAATTACACGCCTCTTCAAATGGCACAGGCGGTAGAAGCAGTTAGAAAAGGTGAGAAAATTGCCACTGCTGCACAAAAGCTTGGTGTACCAAGAATTACTTTACACGATTCTCCAGATTTGGCTCCGAGTGACTACTTTTTGTTCCCAAACCTGAAGAAATGGGTTGGTGGAAAAAGATTTGACTCCAATGATGAAGTCATCTCGCAAACAAAGGCCTATTTTGAGGACCTCGACAAATCATATTTTTTGGAAGGGATAAAAAAATTGGAGAAGCGTTGGACAAAGTGTATAGAGCTCAAGGGAGACTACGTTGAAAAATAAAATGGTTTGTTTATCAAAAAATCTGTGTTTTATTCCAAAAGTCACGGACTTATTGACCCGCCCTCGTAGATCACGATTATTAGAACATGTCGATTACTGGGTGTCGATATATGGAATTTTGCAGTCGATAACTAGGCTAAAAAGAGCCTAAATCTATCTTGTTTTTTTTCCTAAGTTATTACTATTATACTTCTTTTTACTTTAAAACAATATAGAATGAACCCTAAAATTTTACCCAGTGCATTAAAGAATTGTGTATTATCATAAAGATACCAGATATTTAAAAAATGCTCGAATCTCGACGTTAAAGTGTCGATAATTGGGTGTTTTACCTTAAATTAAAACGTGTGGAACTTTAATAAAAGGCTGCATTACAAAATTCTGCATCCAGATACAAACCCAACGAGAAATTTCTGATTATGAATTGAAATAAGTGAGTGACCAGTTGGTGACCAGTGACAAATGAACAAAATTACCAAGAATAATTTGGAGAATACGACTACAAATAATATTACTGATGACCCACAGTTGGAATCTGAGATTGAAGAAAAAAATAACCTTCAGGATATTACAACACAGCTTAAACTAAAACTGCAGAGTTTCAATTCGATAGCACGCAACAATTCCATGTATGCAGAAGGTACTGAGGAGCAAAGGTCGGTCACAAACAAATCTAAGGACATCTAAATTGAACTCAGTACCATTAGACAAGGACGAAATATTCAAAAACATCATTAAACGGTTGTATACTTACTTAAAACTGAACAGATGTGATGATATTATCGATACAAGGAAATACACGTTTCTGACATCTTTGAGCCCAGAATTACATCATAAAACGTATTATATTATATTTATGTACTCCACGGGATCCTTGTGAGTTAGAATTTGAGGAGTTAGTTAAAATTCAGTTAGTAAATTATCAACAACTCAAAATTGGACAGATTATGAAGATTTAACAATGGTGTTTGACGGAACTCTTGTTTGCATATCAAACTATAAAGCTCAATTAGTGCTTCAAGAAAATGTGACACCAATTTCCATTTAGCCGCGACGTATTCCATACACTTTTAAAACATGAAAATAAAACGCTGAGAAAAAAAATCACCTCACTTCATAATTCCGTGTTGTTTAACTTAGGATTAGCTACCACCACCCACCCACTAATGACCAAGCAGCAGTAATTAATGATGTTTTGCTGACATCATTTGAAGTTGAAGAAATATAACAATGTATAGACACAGTGGTCAGTACAGACGAATCAGTTCTCTATCCTGTCAAGTTTCTGAACACTATTTATCCTACTGATCATCCTTTACCATTCATGCCTCGAACCCACATCCCACATGAAAGTTTTGTGAAACTACGTCAGCTTTTTGGTATAAATTTTGTGAAGTTATAAGGATTTTTTTATAATTTAATATTTGAGGGGGTGAAAGCGGTGGAAAATTGTGTGGTTAATTATTTGTGTTTAACATCATATTGAGGTACTTGAAACTTCGTCTATCGATCATGAAGGGAGAATGACATAGGACTGCCTTTTCCAGAGCTCTACATCGATGCTGGTACTACACCGTCTAGCAGCCGGTCCTAATAACCTATCTATCTTCAGTTTTGGTATATCGGAGATAGAAAACAACTTCTGTCTTTATTTCTCTGGACGGAAAAATCAGAGATAGAAACTGTTTCCTATCTCCGAAATGTCAAAACTGGCGATAGATGGATTATTGGGACCGGCCGTAAGTCGTCGTCCACCTAGATGTCCGATCTAGGTCTTTTATCCAAACGTAGTATGCAAGCAAATTGTCTTTGTAAAATCGCCTTTTTAACGCTTATGGATCGAGAAAAATGGATTTACCTACTTGTTTGGAAATAAATAATGTGGTATTTTACACAGGACCACTTCTTCCAGGGCTCTACGCCAGTGTTGACCATAGTCGAATAAAGCCTTGCAAGCTGCTTTGAATGTTTTGATGTACTACAGTATTGACAGTTTTTAAATTTTCAAATGATATTGTACTTTAGATTTCATGTAAATGAAAAACCACTTTCTAGCAGCACTGCTCCCATGACTTAGCCAGATAGAAAGAAGCTAGCTAATGACGGACGGGAACAAAGCAGGCAGCGAGGGCGGGGGCTTTCTTCAACGCGCGTGATTGCCTGCCTATTGTTTGTCAGAAGCTGCACTTTGTAATTGTGCGTAACGTAATCCAATTACGTGTTATGTTTTATTGATGTGACATTTCTTTTCACTGTTAACTTTTGACTTTTCTTGTACTAACACAGAAGGAAAAGTAAAGTTATGTCGAACATTATTATTTATAAACTCTTTGCCAGTACAGTAATTGTTTGGGAATACTTTCAAAAAGCATAAAATTCGCAAAATGTTATTCAAAATGCAAGTTGTGTAAATTAATCATCAAAATAGTAGGTAATGTAATTTTATGTTTTTTTTTAGTTCTAGATACATTTATGAATTTGTGATAAAGTATTGCTATCCTCTTACCAATGGCCACTATACGCATCATGCGAGATGCAACAAATACCAGGATCCCGCGGGACTAAGAACCCTTAGTCCTCATATATCATATCATCAAACTCCTCCATTTTCATCGGAAGATAAAAGGTCCATCGGCTTAACCCAATTAAAATGAAATAGCGATAAGTCTTGTTATTATTTAGCTTAGAGCAGAGTGCCTTGAACTCGGTAATTGTAGGTGATAAATATACAATGAGATCTAACAATGCGCACTTATATGAAGAGTAGAGACAGTGAGATTAGGGTGCAGTTCTGTGGCCTGAACATCCTTTTATAATAATCCAATACATGACGACGTAAAGACGACATATTCAGAACATCAGGCTACTTATACAATTTTCTTGTGAGATCATAATCGGAAAAGCACAGCGCCCGGTATGCATGGAGATGCGGGTTCGAGTATAATTATTAAGTATGTTGGCAATTAAGTTAAGTCTTAGACGAATATTCATCCAAGAGTTAAGTACAGGATAAAATATTAACCACCTTCCAAATTTGAATATAACAATCTACGAGACAAAAAGCAAATGACGTATTTTTTCTTTTAGTATAGCCCAATACAAAAATGTCAAAATAGAGCACTATTTTATAATTTTTGTACTACTTTGGGCTAGGAAATGTCGCCAAAAATCTAAAATTTTTGATACGGCCTCCTACTAGAAACACTTTTTACTCGGTGCGCATCTCATTCATTCATTACGATACTATTCATAAGTTTTTGATTTTCCCTTCATACCTTAACAGTCTTATAACCGTAAAAATTAAAAACTATGTTGTAAAAAATATTTTCGGGTAATAACTTGATTGCCATTTTTACGTCATCAATGGGCTTTAAATACGCTACTGAACGCCTATAAAAAAAATTGAAAATGATAAAAATGTCATCCAGTTTAATAAAGTAACGGTCTATAATACCTAATACCTACCCCTAGGCATAGTAGTAACTATGCGTAGGAGTAGGCACAGCGGTCATCGTAAGTAGAAGAAGATGACTGCAATGTTCACCCCTGTGGTTCACCCATCCCTTGCAACCATTTGCTATTGTTACGAACGTGTGGTTCGGGATTTGGTTAAAAAAACACCGTCGACTTCTTAGAAGAATTTATTAGGCGATGAACAGGTCGCAATCACTATCACACAAGCCAAATCTAAGAATCGTAGTCCGGTTGCTCGCTGAGGGCGTTGGTTCCAATACACTATTAGCCAATCCGCAGAGTAGTTCTTATATCCGTTGGTATCGCTAAGGTCGTCGTTACTTCGCACTTGATCACTTTTCGCAGTATCGCATCGAAAGCTCACAATGAACTGACTGCCTGCGGCGTCTCAACTCCTGTTATTTATATCTCTCGACATCGACGTCGGTCGCAAATACTAGAACGTTTGTTTTACAGAAGAAATAACAAGGACGTTAAACGTAAACAACACTAGTGAGATATGCCATTTTGCGTCTTAATCTGCAAAATTAAAGTTCAATGTTTTGCATTTGCGCTTGCTTTAAGATCTTGTTATCACTTAACAGTTGAACGTAGGTAGTTATGTACATTCGTCTAGCGATATCTCGAACCGTCTAGCATATCGGCTTACCTCGTCAAACTTTACCTCGCTTCGGGTTACTTCCATTTGTTGCCGTTGTCGGTCTTTGCGCCCGACCCCGAGTCAAAGAGCCCGAAGTTGCACGAAGTGCGTTCGCGAAGTATCTCTTTACATTACTCGACAACATTACTTTTTATTTTTATGTTATAATACGCTAGCGTGCACATTGCTACGGCAGCTCCAACTTGAGCATCCATTAGTAAACATGCGCAGGCTGATGTATGTCGGTACCACAAAGCGAATGAGCGAGGACTTCGCGAAGTTGAATGAGTGTAGCGACGCACTGCGAACTTCGCCGGACTTTGTAGAAGTACCTCTCCGAGGAACTTCGCGAGTAGTGTGTAGAGGAGGTATTAGTGCTTCTCTCGGAGGCCGTTGGATCCGGTATGTAACATCCTTCCCATCTTGTCTGTAATTTAGGTGACTTTCCTTTTCTCCGTATCGGGTTATGAACCCAGACTAGTGAACCTTCATCAAAGCCGCTTTTCGCTTTTCGATCATATCTAGTCTTCATGTTTTCACTCGACTGCAAGCCGTTTTCTCGTACCATGGCATAAATGTCCCGCATCTTGTCTTGCAAATCGGAGACATAATCCCGTACCGTGACGTGATCGTTTGGTGCTCCTCCGGTTACAAGGTCTACCGGCAACCTTAGCTCTCGTCCGAAGTTAATACCTATATATGCCGGGGTCGTTTTCGTGCTCTCATGTTCCGAAGTCCTGTAGGCGAGAAGGAATAGTGCAATGTACTTGTCCCAGTCCCTTTGATGGTTGTCTACCAATTTTGCTAAATGCCTCTCTAGTGTTTGGTTAAACCTTTCTACCATGCCGTCGGACTGAGGATGATAAGCAGTGGTTCTCGTCTTGTGCATGCCCAATATTTTGCAGACTCCTTGAAACACGCTCGACTCAAAGTTTCTACCCTGATCGGAATGAATTTCCAGGGGTACACCATATCGGCATATGACTTCTTCAACCAATTTGGAGGCTACGGTCGTAGCTTCTTGATTAGTTAAGTGTACCGAACGCCCCTATGTGTGACTCTATTGTGACGTCGGTACATATATGTTGCTGGATTGCGCTGGACTAGGGAGATGCCAGTGGGTAGATAATGAAAACGCGGATTTTCTTGCTAATAAGGCGATAGTAGCTTGATGGTGTATAGTGGACTGTATGTTGATTTCTTTTGGCTGCACCAGTTGAGTCTTCATGTAGACTGTTCAGTCTGAATGTGTTCCGACGAATGTGATTTTTGCAAATCCCGCTCGCAGTTATGTGGAGTTTCGCTGCAATCTATTAGTGACTATATCTGCTTAGCGTCAAGTGCACGCGTCAGCAATATTTTGTGCGAGCGAAACTCCCTATCGTGCGAGCGAGATGGCAAATGAGACCCTCCTTACGCGGCAATACCGTAAGGAGAGCCTCTTATGTGTGTAAGGTGTGTAGTGTACCTATTCGCCTTTTATTTATTTAATAAAACTTTACAACACGTAATAACAACATACGATAAACTTAAATAAGACACATAAACAAATAGAACACTTATACAATTTCTAACACTATCTTACACTAACTATTCAATACAAAGGTAATTTACAAATTTTAAACACTTTTAAATCAACTATAACACACAACATAATAATAAAGTAAATAGACTATACAAGTAAATAGGCCGTCTGTAACACTATTAACACAAGTAAATAGGCCGTCCGTAACATTCTCCCGCCGTGCGTCGGGTGTGGGCTTGCTCAGTCCGACGCAGCTTGAAGTTCACTGGGATGGACGGCTGTTACTGCTTCTTCTGCCGGCACGATGATCACCAGCTTCTTTGTTGGTCTTCGTAGGATGCCGTTCTTGGTCTGCACGTCTGCTGCTCGTACCACGCCGTCAGGACCCGGATAGGTAGCGCTCACTCGTCCCAGGGGCCACGTGTTTCGAGGCAAGGTGTTATCGGCGATGATCACCACGTCGCCTTGCTGCAGCGAGGGTCCTCTTCCGTGGGGCTCCCGCCGGTATTGGAGCTCGGGTAGGTATTCTCTGAGCCACCTGGCCCAGAATAAATCGGCCAGTCGGTGCGCCGTCCTCCAGGTGTGCTTCCCATGGAGGTCTTGAGGGTAAGATGGCCCGGTGGGTGGATCGTATGCTGGCCCCAGCATGAGGAAGTGGTTCGGAGTCAGCGCTTCCGGATCTTCAGGGTCGACGCTCACGTGGGTTAGGGGACGACTGTTCACGGTCATCTCTACTTCGGCGAGGACGGTGGCGAGGACTTCTGTTGACGTGGGCTTGTCCAGGACAGCAGTAAGGGCGGTCTTGACAGTTCGTACGAGCCGTTCCCAGGCACCTCCCATGAACGGGGCGCTCGGGGGAGTGAATCGCCAAGAGATTCTTCTTTTCGCCGCTTCTTCTTCGGTGGCGGCGTCGGCTGCTAGACGGATTTCTTTCTCCGCGCCATGAAGGTTCGTTCCGTTGTCGGACCAGATGGTGTGTGGGCATCCTCGACGGGCGATAAATCGCCGTAATGCCATGACAGCGGAATCAGTCGTGAGAGAGGCTGCTACTTCGAGGTGGACGGCTCTGGTTGTGAGGCACGTGAAGAGCGCTACGTAGGTCTTCTTGGTTGCTCTTCCTTGCGTCGTAAGCAGTGGGCCGAAGTAGTCCACCCCGGTGTGAGTGAATGGACGTTGATGATGAGCAAGCCGATCAAGTGGGAGGTCACCGGTTCGTGGTTCTGGTGGCGCTAATCGTCTTTTTCTGCACGGGACGCAGTTGTGGATCACCCCTCTGGCTGTGGTGCGTAGACCGATGATGTGGTATCTGATGCGACATTGGTTGATAGTCGCCTCTACGCCCTGGTGATGCCCGGTCCGGTGGATGTGTGCGATGTATAGGCGCGCCACGTGGTGTTTCCCGTCAAGGATGGGTGGCCGCTTCGTTTCTTCGGGAACGTCTTTCACCTTTCCTATTCTTGTTCTCACGACGACTATACCGTTGATTATTTCTGATGATATTCTGTGTAGTTTACTGGTTCTTCGAACGCGACGATCTCGTGACAAGTCTTCTATTTCTTCGGCAAAGCTGTCGGCTTGACTCGCTTTGACTATCATTTTCTCGGCTTCGATGAGGAGCTCCGTCGGTATTCTTCTATATTTGTCTTCTTGTCTGACAATTTTTCTTTCACTTTCATTTTTCTTGACTCGTCGATTGCTCCAGGTGGGGTCATCTTGTAGGTTCGCCTTCGTTCTGGCGTACGCTATCTTTGTGGCTCGCGTTCTGCAGACAGCCACGAATTGCAGTACCCTGGCGGTGGTCCTGATGAGCCTTTCCCACTTGGAGAACCGGAAAGGATCTGGGACAACTTCATATACTGACGGTTTCTTCTCTTGTATTTTCATAACTTTCTCTTCGCCGGTGACTTGTTGAGTTGTCGTCTTCTCTGTAGGCCAGGTCGACGGGTCTTGTAGTAGGAAGCTCGGGCCCTTGAACCAGCGGTGATGCTGGTTGAAGTCTTGAGGGACTCCGCGCGTCCCGTCGTCGGCAACGTTCAGCTTGGTAGGGACCCATCGCCATTCTTCTATTTTCGTATTTTCTTCTATTTCAGCTATGCGGTGTGCGACGAAAGGCTTGTATGACCGCGCGCCTGTTCTTAACCATGTCAAGACGGTTTTGCTGTCTGTCCAGAAGGTGCGCGCTGTTGGCTCCAGGTCATGCTCTTGCGTTACGCAGTCGGCCAATCGAGTGCCCATAAGGGCTGCTTGTAGTTCTAGGCGCGGGATCGATGTCGTCTTCAGTGGCGCAACCTTGGCTTTGGCTAGCGCTAAGGTTACGTGCGCCTGCCCGTGGTCGTCCTCCACGCGCCAGTATACTGCTGCTGCATATGCTGCTTCGCTGGCGTCGACGAAGATGTGGAGTTGCAGGTTGCGCCCGCTGCTATAGTTGTGATAGCATCGTGGTATTGCGATTTCCCGTAGAGCTTCAAGATGACGAGTCCATTTGGCCCACTGCTCGGCCAGGTCTTCGTCCAGGGGTTCGTCCCACTTCGTGCTTCTTCTCCATATTTCTTGCAGGATTTGTTTTGCGCCGATTGTCACTGGTGAGACTAGGCCCAATGGATCGAAGAGAGACATGACTATTTGCAGGGCTTGTCTTTTCGTCGGTCGTTGTTTTTGCAGCACATCTTCTGGCAGTCTTGACAGATCCAGGTTGTATCGCAGCGAGTCACCTGCTGTATCCCACACCATTCCGAGGACTTTTTCTGTTTTCGTGCCAATGCAGAGTTCTGTTGTCTCCGCTTCTTCTTCTAAAGCGTTAAGAACTTTTCCCGAGTTTGAAGTCCATTTTCGTAGTACGAAGTGCGCCTGTTCGTGTATGTCGCGCACCTGGCACGCTGTTCTGATGGCGGTGTCTTCATCTTCGAAACTCTGGATGTAGTCATCCATGTAGTGGTTGCGTTGAATTGCTTTCACTGCCGCTGGGCACTTGTCTATAAATTCTTCTGCGTTCTTGTCTTTCACATAGATCGCCGTCGCCGGAGATGACGTTGCGCCGAATATTAGTGACGTCATTCTGTATTCTTGCACTTCTGCTGTTATGTCGCCGTCGCGCCACAGGTAGCGTATCGCGTCACGGTCTTCCGGTGCTATCTTGACTTGAAGAAACATTTCAGCGATGTCGGCCGACACTGCGACTTTGTGCTGCCGCATTCGCATGAGCACGCCTGGCAGAGACTGAAGAAGGTCCGGGCCGGTGAGAAGAGCGTCATTGAGGGATACGCCTTTTGTTGTAGCTGCGGCGTCGTGCACCATGCGTACCTTGCCTGGCTTCATGGGGTTGAGCACAGGGAAGCAGGGCAGGTACCACGTCCGATCTGGCGTCGTCTCGGTGGGTGCAGGCTCGGCGTATCCTTTCTTGACTAAGTCCTTCATTTGTTCTAGCACCTTGACTTTGAGCTCCGGGTTCTTCTCTATTTTTCTCTCTGTGGCTTCTAATCTCTTCATTGCGTATTGTCTATTGTTCGGCAGCTTAATGTTGTCTTCCTTCCATAGTAGTCCCGTTTGAAAACGTCCATCTTCTAATCTCTTTGTCTTCTCTTTCAGGATCTTCAGAGCTTTTTCTTCAGGATCGTTTCGTGGGCGTCTAGGTGTTACGGCGAGCGATTCTAATGAGAAGAAATTATTTAGTTGTTGATCGATGTGCCTACTTTCTTCTATATCTTGCACGAAGTTGACGCGATGTCCGAGGGTTCTTGTGCAGGTGCCGTGTAATACCCAGCCCAGTGGTGTCTTCGATGCGACTGGTTGGTGCCTGCTTCCTATTCTCTTGTCCTCGGCCATCAGTAGGTGCCAGTTGTCCTGGCCTATTAGTACTTGCGGTCGTGCTCCTTCGTAGCGTATGACATCTGGCAAGTCTTTAAGGTGGCTGCATTGTGGCATGTAGATACCTCATCTCTCATAAACTTCTCATCCCATTTTCATTTTTACTAGTTTTACTCTCATTTTTTATAATTTGATTTATTTTCTAATTCTTTTAAATTATTTCTGTTTAGAAACTTTTTGGTTCACTGATTTTTATATTCTTATTTTGAAATTCAAAATTGTTCGATCGTGCCTCGCCCATGTCGGGCGAGCACGTCAATCAGTAGTCAGTTGACATTCGGCTTTCAGATCACTTCTTCTTATTCTATTGTGGCGAACTAAAGATTATTATTGGGAGAATTATCTTGGATACTATTTATTCACTACTCCTGGACCCTGGTACGGTCACGTAGACCGCCGGGCCTTCTCCATCTAGTGCTGTTGGATCCTGGCGGTCACGTAGACCGCCGGGCCATCTCCATCATTTCGGTTGGATCAGGCAGATCGCCGGACTATCCCACCTCCGCTGCGCAATTGGATCCTGGCGTGGTCGACCGCCGGGCCACCTCTATTTATCAAACCACTAAATTGGACTTACCCGTGTAAATTTAAGTTACGTATATATATTTTATCATACTTTTAATTTTAATATATTTAATTTATATCTTGTCTTGTATTTTATTTAACTCTTAGGGAATAATTATAGGGAGGTAGGTTCCCATTAACTTCTCTCTTTCCAAATTTTCTTTTGTAGCGTAGCAGAACCTAGGTTTCTGAGGGTATTCCTCTTCAAGGGTACCCCAGATATTCTGTTACGTTATAAAGTGGCGCCCCTCTTTTTCGAACCTCACCCTCCTTTTTCAAAATTCTAAAAGATCATCTGTGATCATCTTTAATTTGAATACTTATTTTTGGCATAGATTCTTTAAATTTTATTCTTACCCTTCTTTAGACCACAACGACCCTGAGTTTTAAACTTTCTATTCTTTTCGTGTCCCTACTTTTTTTTACCTCTCTATATTATTCCCTATAAATATATTTTTTATATCGACTTGTATATTTTATAATTTTTATTTTCTATCTTAACTTGTATTTTTGTACTTTTTACTTTTGACTTGTTTTTCTATTAACTTGTGTAAATATATTTTATTTCATCTCGTCTCTCATTTCATCCTCCCTCCCTCCTAGAACTTTTCGGCCTTGTAAATATCCCTTTCCCTTAATCATCCTTTCTAATTTCTTTCTCTTTTTATTTATGTAAATATTTTCTTCGTGAGCGGTGCATAACTCACCCTATCTATAAATAAGCCTATATGCCGGATGGATTGTCCTCTCTTGACATCCATTCGTTACTTTTAATCTTGTTTGGTAACCCTAGGTGTTCCCAAGCGACTCTTTTCTCCGAGCCTCTTTTTAGCTCTCTTTTTCTACTCTTTCTCTTGCTTTAATACAGAGGTGCGGATCGCAACACCTCTTTAAAATAAATAAGCCTATCGTGTACCATGCTCTTAGAGCGAATGTGTTTCCTCTTGGGTTTGGGTCATAGATTTTCAATAATCGTGAACCCTTACCCTAATGTATGAAAGTTCGTGAAAGTTTGTATGAAAGATTGTGGTTGATTGTATGAAAGACGATGTAGTGTAATTGTGAGGAACACATTCTCAACCTCAAAATTTTCTGTGTACTTTAAAAAAAAAAACCCTAAGTAGTTAAAAATTTTTTTTTACTATTTTTGGGGAATATGTGGCATGTAGATACCTCATCTCTCATAAACTTCTCATCCCATTTTCATTTTTACTAGTTTTACTCTCATTTTTTATAATTTGATTTATTTTCTAATTCTTTTAAATTATTTCTGTTTAGAAACTTTTTGGTTCACTGATTTTTATATTCTTATTTTGAAATTCAAAATTGTTCGATCGTGCCTCGCCCATGTCGGGCGAGCACGTCAATCAGTAGTCAGTTGACATTCGGCTTTCAGATCACTTCTTCTTATTCTATTGTGGCGAACTAAAGATTATTATTGGGAGAATTATCTTGGATACTATTTATTCACTACTCCTGGACCCTGGTACGGTCACGTAGACCGCCGGGCCTTCTCCATCTAGTGCTGTTGGATCCTGGCGGTCACGTAGACCGCCGGGCCATCTCCATCATTTCGGTTGGATCAGGCAGATCGCCGGACTATCCCACCTCCGCTGCGCAATTGGATCCTGGCGTGGTCGACCGCCGGGCCACCTCTATTTATCAAACCACTAAATTGGACTTACCCGTGTAAATTTAAGTTACGTATATATATTTTATCATACTTTTAATTTTAATATATTTAATTTATATCTTGTCTTGTATTTTATTTAACTCTTAGGGAATAATTATAGGGAGGTAGGTTCCCATTAACTTCTCTCTTTCCAAATTTTCTTTTGTAGCGTAGCAGAACCTAGGTTTCTGAGGGTATTCCTCTTCAAGGGTACCCCAGATATTCTGTTACGTTATAGCATCCCGCAAGATCTTCGGCGTGAATACTCTGCGGCGACAGTCGTAGGTTCTTCATAGTGCGTGCTTCTATTCTGTGACGCGCGCCTGAGCCGCCGATGAGTACGGTGAGCCTTCGCGAAGTGGAGGTGTCCACCTTCGCTTCGCCGATGGCTTCTATCACTAATGGCTCCCGTTTTCCTCGCAGCCCGGCTTGATGCGCTAAGTTTTCATCTATGAGTGTCACTGTTGATCCGTCGTCGAGCAGCGCGAAGGTGTTTATTCTTCTTCGGGGGCCATGGATCTTGATCGGTACTATTTTCAGAAACGCTTGTTTTCCCTTGCCGGTCCACGTAGAGCTGACGACTTCGCTTTCTTTCTTGACCGCGGGCTTGTCATGATGCAGCATCGGATGGTGTTTGTATTGACACCCGTTCTTCTCGCACTGGTTGCTCCGGCAGTGATGAGTTTTGTTGCGAAATCGTAGACAGCGAAAGCAGAGTCGTTTTTCTTTTGCTATGTCCCATCTTGCTGGGGTGTCTGCTTTCTTAAAGTCGTTACACGAAGTCGCACTATGTCCTTCTCTGTCACACACCGGGCACCGCTGTGTGTCTTTCTCTTGCTGCCGGCTGGTTTCCACGGTGTAAGTCTTCTGTCCCTTCCTGTCGCTCTCTGGTTGCGCGTACGGACTGCATATTTCGGCTTCTTTATTCAGGAAACGCGCTATCTTCACTATTTCGGCGGCTTGATCGTTTTGCGTAGCGTTGTAGTCGTACCATCGATACTTCAATGTCGACGGTAATTTTTCGATGGTTGCCTTCGCTAGTTCGGGATTGCAGAGGTATTGTTGCTTGTTGATAGCTCTCAGGGTGGCCACGACGTTGTTGATTTTGCTGGCAAATATACACACGTCCCTAGGGGCGTCTGTCAGGCGTGGCAGGCTTCTTATCTTGTCGACCTCTGCAATGGCGATGGCGTCTGTACGCCCGAAGCGGCTTTCTAATATCTTCATGATGTCCCTTGGTTTCGATGCGTAGATAAGTAGGGATTCTACTGCTTCTCGTGCCTTGTTGCGTAGGCTCTTCCGCAGGCGGGCTAAGTTTTCGAGTTCGGTGAACCCGCCCTGCGATTCTTCATACGCGGCTTTGAAGGCTAGCCACTCTTGATGGCACCCCGTGAAGACAGGTAGCTCGTGAAATATTCTTGAATGGCTGCTATGTCCCGTTCTGGCAGCTTGTGTTATGGCAGCGGCTAGTTCTGAAAGGTCTATCTTGTTGACCGCTGCCATCGCTATGTTCGACGTTTCTTCTCCCGCCGGTGCCGCTGCGGCTATTGTAGGTAGCGGCGCGTGCGGCGGCGGGCCTGGTTGATTGTAGGGTTCGCCGGCTATGGCCAGCGGTTGGACGCTACTGTTCAGCCAGGAGTCGACTCGTTCTTTGACTTCTTTATCACCGATGACTGTATCGTGCTCGTTCTCGTCTTCGGAGTCCGACTCGGCTTCTATGGCTGCTATCTTCGCGGCGGCTAACTCGACTTTGAGGCGGAGTAATTCTTCTCGGGCTTTCACAAGTCGGGCGGCGCGTCGCGACGCCGATGTGGACGCTTTGGACACGGGCGGCCTAACGGGCCGGCTCGTGAACGTTTGAGCGATAACTGGAGGTGGTTCGATGTTGCCTTGCGGTGCCCGACCCTGGGTCGTCGTTGCAGGCGTAGGTTGGCCTCTTTGTGGTGATTCTATTCTTGCTGTGGACGCTGTGGCGTCGGAACTGAAGCCGATCCCTGTGACCGCAGACGATTGTTCGGTGTCCGACTGTCCCTCAGTCGACGTAGTCTGCGTACTGGGTGTGGCCGGTGCAGCCGTTCTCGATTTTCCCGACGTTGATCTTGTTACTGGCATTTTGACGAATATCTTCTATTTTCCGTGATGGCCTGGCTTGGATAAGCCTGGCAATGTCCAACGATGAATCCGGCTCCGATGGACCAGACAATGTACCGAACGCCCCTATGTGTGACTCTATTGTGACGTCGGTACATATATGTTGCTGGATTGCGCTGGACTAGGGAGATGCCAGTGGGTAGATAATGAAAACGCGGATTTTCTTGCTAATAAGGCGATAGTAGCTTGATGGTGTATAGTGGACTGTATGTTGATTTCTTTTGGCTGCACCAGTTGAGTCTTCATGTAGACTGTTCAGTCTGAATGTGTTCCGACGAATGTGATTTTTGCAAATCCCGCTCGCAGTTATGTGGAGTTTCGCTGCAATCTATTAGTGACTATATCTGCTTAGCGTCAAGTGCACGCGTCAGCAATATTTTGTGCGAGCGAAACTCCCTATCGTGCGAGCGAGATGGCAAATGAGACCCTCCTTACGCGGCAATACCGTAAGGAGAGCCTCTTATGTGTGTAAGGTGTGTAGTGTACCTATTCGCCTTTTATTTATTTAATAAAACTTTACAACACGTAATAACAACATACGATAAACTTAAATAAGACACATAAACAAATAGAACACTTATACAATTTCTAACACTATCTTACACTAACTATTCAATACAAAGGTAATTTACAAATTTTAA
Source organism: Anania crocealis (assembly GCA_949315895.1). NCBI lineage: Eukaryota > Metazoa > Arthropoda > Insecta > Lepidoptera > Crambidae > Anania > Anania crocealis. The sequence goes on from OX438856.1 coordinate 11,545,424, forward strand.
ACACTTTTAAATCAACTATAACACACAACATAATAATAAAGTAAATAGACTATACAAGTAAATAGGCCGTCTGTAACACTATTAACACAAGTAAATAGGCCGTCCGTAACATTAAGTATAGCGAATACTTCTGGCCACTTGGTAAAGTAATCCATGACGACCATAAAGTACTTGTTCCCCGACTCTGTCACAGGGAACGGTCCGGCAACATCCACTGCTATCCGCTCCCATAGTTAACCAATGTTATAAAGTTGAAGGTGTCCTCGACTCCTAGTTGGTGCCCGTGACGGAGTGGCGGATGCACCGGTTTTCAAGGTGTCGCTTGCTCTGAGGTCCCAGGTTTGATTCCCAGTCGGGCCAATGTAGAAAAACTATTTTTCTACATTTTCTCGGGTCTGGGTGTTTGTGGTACCTTTGTTGTTTCTGATTTCCACAATACGAGTGCTTTAAATAGATACTCACTTTGGGATCAGAATAACGTAGGTATGTGATGTTTATTTATTTAATATTATTATTTATTATATAATAATAAATGTGGACAACATCACATACATCATACATTGTTCTGATCCCAATTTAGTAAATTACTAGAAAAACTTTTTTTACATTGACCCGTCCGGGAATCGAACCCGGGACCTCAGAGTAGGCGACTTACACCTTAAAAACCGGCGTGTAAGCCACTCCGTCATGGAAGTCGTTGGCAAGTAAGGAAAAACCAATTATTTCAAAACTTGCCGCAGTTCAATAATAACCGAAAGAAACAGTTCATACAATATTATTTTTCTAAGATTCATAACTCTACTTGGACTGTGTTTAGAGAGAGGTATTGTTGTAATACAAAATTTTGTTTGTTAAATTATTCTTAAAGTCTAAAATAAAAAGTATTTGTCGATGTAACAGCGAAAAAAAAGGCGCCAAAATCAGGCATTCGCTTTTAATCAACGTTATTCTGGCTAGGTAGACGTGTAAGTACACATTTAAAAGTTTAAAAAAAAGCCGTGTAAAAGCTGCACACGTGATATCGACACAGTGTATCTGTCGCAGGCATTTTGTGTGAATCCGCTGTTTACATACATACACAAGTCGTTAAAAAAAATGAAGGAGAAGCAGTCGAGTTCACAATTTGTAAAACAATTAGGCAAATAGAATGACAATTTCACAAGCGAGATAAACGGAAATTATTGTATCTTTTTTAGCATAAATCTATTTATGTAGGTTCTACATTTACGGCTAAACTACTAAGCGGATTTTTTTACTAAGCGATCTCTATTATAGTCCAAGTAACAAACACTACATTTTGTTAAATACGTATCGTGTAACATTTTGCGGTACTTTAATATGACGGGTTATTAACTTTCGATACATAAAATAGAATTGTTGCCATGATCGTATTATATTATCTGTGCCATGATTATCCAACTTATTTGTTATATTTTCTTAGTCCGCGACTGTAAAGGCGACTGTACACCATCCGTGGGAAGCTAAGGAGGTCTTATAAACTGAAAAAGTTTTTTTGAAATTTTTATAATATTTACGAAAAGCGCGGTGGGTGGGTCAACTAGTTTGACGTAATTTATGGATGACCCCAAACTATCCCACGGGAACCGTACCTTTTTCCGGAATAAATAGTAGCCTATGTACTATTCCCGTCTATAATCTAATTCCGTGCAAAATTTTATCGCAGTCTTACTCTTCGAATTCAATCCATTAAGTACCTACCTAATTAATCACATTTTGAATTTATTTAGTTCCAATAAATTCCACGAAAATATGAATGCGATTTGGCCTCAGATCATTTGGCGCTTGTACCTATAACGTTCGGGAGTGCTATACAGAATTAAATGTTAACCACTTTCCAAAATTCAGTATCGTATTTAATGCCCATTTATGTAGTAAAAAATGTAAATCAAGTTTTCATCCGAAAATATTTTTCGCAATAAGTATAGTTTTCAATTTTTACAGTTTTAGGCCTCTTTTTTTTTGCTTTTTGTCCCCTGATTTTATTATTCAGGGATATTCTCAAGGGGATTTTTTTTAATATTTTCTTTTTATCTTTATTACCTACTCTAATTATAAAATGAAACAACGTGTTTTGATCTTTAAACTACTAAACAGCTATAACTATTCCATTACAAATGGAGTGATACAACTGAATTACTTAATTTTATGCTTATTTTAATATTAAACAGTCCAAGTGGTTTTAATTTCTGATTTTAACAAATGTTCGCCTTTGCGATAGTATTCTCTTACTTCTACTTACATATTATACGTTTTTAATTTATGCTTTATGGCAGGTGTGGACTTTACACTGTCCCATATATTATATACACTACTCTCTAATTTCTTATATATCTGTCTTAGTATCTAATTTACAGTAAATCTAGGTTTAATTAGTTTTTGCTACATTTAGGCCTCTTTAGTTAGGTATAAAGGGAAAATCAAAAACTTATGATTTACGAATCATAAGTTTAAGTAATGAACACCACATTAATTAATTAATGTGATGTTCATTGCGTAAAAAAAGTGTTGCCAGGCGGCCGTATCAAAAAATTTAGATTTTTGGGGGACATATTCTAAGTGCTTTATCTTGTCATTTTTGTACTGGGCTATACCAAAAGAAAAAATGAGTCATTTGTTTCTTGTCTCGTAGATTGATATATTAAAATTTGGAAGGTGGTTAAAATTTCACCCTGTATAGGTACGCACATGCAAAATTTTCTATTCCAATCATAATCCAGAATGACATAGTGTGTCAAGCAAGAGTAATCCTATAGTCAATCTGGCAAAGTAAGTAATGTAAAGTAACAGCCTATAATCATCCTACTGCTGGACAAAGGCCTCAATCATTGAATTCGAGTTACCACAGCAATAGTGGATACAGGCATAGTCACCACGCTTACCAAATAAAGGTTGCTGATTACAAGCCCGAGCAATGTTTAAAAATTCGCTACTCTTGTTGCTCGACTCGGGGATCGAACCAAGGCCCCCGAGATCTTAGCCCACTAGACCAACGAGTGTTATTCGATTATGTAAAAAACATCCATCCAAACTTTCGCCATTACAACATTAATAAGATAGGAAAGAGTTACCCAACATCCCTTAACTAAGGGGTCTACTAGAAGCTATGTGCTATATCCCCAATTGATTTAATTTTATTACTTCTAAACAAAATCAATTCTCAAAAAGTACACACTAGAACATTTTAGCAAATTATCTCTAGTATTTATTGAATCACAGTAAACTTTTCATTTAGTTGCTCATAAAGTCGAATTTATAACGCCAGAAACGTCCGCTTTTAGCAATAATCTTAATCTTCTGAATCTTTATATATAAAAATGAATCCCTATTTCCCTTGGTCATCGCATCACGAGTGAATGGCTGGACCGATTTGGCTAATTCTTTTTTTATTGTATTTGATAAAGTTAGGAGAATGTTCTTATGAAAGAAAAAATTAAGAAAATAGCGCGGAAAATATAAAATTTAAGAAAACTTAATCACCATACTAAATTATTTGTAATGTAACCTTACCGCTTTTGACAATTAAACTTTTTAAATGTAACATTACTATGGCGTTTGATATGACATTGACAGAATGCGTGCTGCAAACGGTTACAATTTTTATCTGTTTTTTTTTTTGAAATTTAATTGAAATCAATATTCATAGTTAAGACAGGACAACGTCTGTCGGGTCCACTAGTGCATAATAAGAAAGAAGGAAAAGCAGTTAACAGTGATTCAATAAATACCTACCAGAGGTCATTTGCTAAATTTTTAAAGCAAGAGTGAATAGGCTGCTTTTGGGTAAGCTTGCTCCATCTCTTTCTCCATCCTTTTCTCTTTCAAGAGCAAGCCCATTGAATATAAAAAAAAAATGTGTTCTAGTTTTTTTGTGAATTAATTTTGTTTAAAAGTAACAAAATAAAATCAATTGGGGGCAACCTAGAAGGAAACCTAAAAGAAAGAAGGACTTTTGCATCTAGCTCAATACCACATTAGTTCGCTTCTACCAGAAATTATTACTAGACACTTCTAACGTGGCATCTAGTGAAAACAGCATTGATCGTACAATAGCAAAAATCAATGAAAGTAGCCACGCAAAAAGGTATTCATTGTGGATTAGAGAAACCAACTGTCACGGGTCGATGCGCTTATTATAGAATACTTATTGGTTTGCCATTTTGCGACAGTTTCTCATTAGATTATTTCCGTAACGGTTTGTTATGAATTAGAAATAACCACTGAAGGTTGTGCTACGTAAAAGACTGAAAACTTTCCGCTCGAATCAGTCGCAATAATTAGTTGAGTATATGTTAAGATGAGTATACATAATGATAGTTAAGCAGTTGTTACACTATTGGAACAGTTAGCTATATACGAAGTCGAACCGTGGGTCTAGCACGTAAAACTATCGAATTCGAATCGCTTGCGTGTTCGCATCGCCATCGAAATATTTAGTATGAAAACTTAAACAGCGCTCGCGCGGTCAAAACGAGAACTACAAAACAAAGCACGAACTTTTTGTCGTTTGCTTTCGATACGTAAACGATTCGAAGTCGATAGTTTTTTGTGCTAGACCCACTGATTGTTGAAAGCGAGCGATTGAAAAAACACTAAATGCAATTCATATCTTATCCATCAGATGACGGCGAACCATAAAAACTTAAAAAATATAAACAAATATGTATGTTATTAAAGCGCTCCGTGTTGATTTAATGATCTAAATACCGGGTCTAATCTTGGGTTCGATCCCCGGATCGGGCAACAACACTTTCGAATTTTCGAACATTGCTCGGGTTTGTGATCACCAACCCGCATTGTAAACATGTATTAAATGATGGAGTCCTTTGCCCTGCAGTGGGATGATTATAGGCCGTCACTTTATTTTTTTAGAGCAGTCATGCAAAAGCCATATTCCTACAATGGTTCAAGAACTGACAGTTATTAAACCGCTCCGCGAACGCGTTTAATGCATTTACAAGGATTAAAATGTGTACTGGGTCTAAGAAGGATAAACATGGTCATTGATACGAGTATCATCATAATTGTTTAAAACCGAACAAATTACCATGAAACTAACATTACACGTCTTGACTAATTTGTAAAGGCTGATATATTCAAAAGCAATTATTTCAACAACAGCTCTTTGAACAAGTTACAAGTTTTCAATACTTATTTTGTGTTCTGACATCTGTCAAAAAGTTTTTGTTTTCTACCTTCATACCTTTTTTGTGCCATTTGGAACCATTTTGAAACTATCTTAAACAGTCATTATTATCATCTTACTTCGTTTTATTTCGTATACTACCTCAACTGTAGGTACTTTAAGTAAGGAAGACCATATTTTATTACTATGATTCCTTCTCTCAAAAGGCAAAAACTAAACAGTTCAAAAGGATCACTTTGTCTGCCAACACCCTTTTTCTGGGAAAAGGGTCCTTAAATCAAGTTTGAGGTATAATCGCAATCAAAAGTCCCGATCCCACCATTCTTGACATATTGTACAGAATAGGTACCTGAACGAAATCTCACATTAATAAAAAACAATGATAACAATCCGAAAGTCGTTGTTTTAGATATTAGTTGTACAGTTTTGCTTGTGCGCTAGGTAGGTATAACTCATACTAAAAATTTCCCTGAACATTGCTGAACATCAATTTTATTATAGGCGTGCATAGCTTTGACCATAGTCTATTATTATACATAATTATGAAACTATATAAGTATGATAGGTATAACCAACCGCTTTGATTACATGACATGCAATTTATTTATCTGTAGTGCATAGAGTACTTGGGGTACTGAGATATCGTCAACACGCTAGTACTGCACTATTTCCTGCAATTGAATGCGTTTATCTATTCGATCCGTGACCTTTATCGCTCACTGTAATTCAGTTAAGTGGACGTTGCCCTACGCACGTGTTCTGTGAATGCATGTCCTACTGAAAATAGAAGCAGCGGCTCAGTTAGGGGCAGTCGTCGCCACTGAACAGTCGACAGTCGCGCCTCGCAAGCGCGGTCGGTGCAATGCGCGCCCTACTAACAGTTTTCTCCCTCGCGGCGATAATAACACTCGACGATGCGAACGCGGCAAGAATTCTGGGCCTATTCCCTCACACCGGCAAAAGCCATCAAATGGTTTTTGAACCGCTACTCCGAACCCTCGCAGAGAGAGGTCACCATGTAACAGTTGTGTCTTTCTTCCCGCTGAAAAGCCCCCCTGAAAACTATACGGACGTCAGCCTCGAAGGAATAGCCGGATTGGGACTTGAAGTTGTTGATCTATCAATATATGAAAATAGCAACTTTTTCTTAAGAATGTCAGGAGCGGAGAAGATTGTGAAGCAGATAGTGGATTTCCATCCGCTCGCTGATATGGCTCTCGGGGTGTGTTCGAAATTGGTGAGCTGGCCTCCGCTGGTAGAGGCTTTGAAAAAGGACTTTGACGTGGTTTTAGTGGAGAGTTTCAACAGTGATTGTATGCTCGGACTATTGCATGTTTATGGGAAGAAAATACCGATTATTGCGATGTTGACCAGCAGCCTAATGCACTGGTCGGCGAACCGTATCGGGGTAGTGGATAATCCTGCGTACGTTCCCGTAATGAGTTCGGATTTCACATCTCGGATGACTTTCGTTGAAAGACTGCAAAACACGTTCCTCAACGTGTTTTTTAAGTTATGGTACCGATACGCGATACAGTTGAAGGAGCAAGTAATCATCGAGAAACATTTCGGGAAAAGGATCCCTGACCTGGAGGATTTAGCCAAAAATACATCGTTAATGTTGGTGAACGTATTCCATAGTTTAAATGGGGCCCGACCTCTGGTGCCGGGGTTGGTTGAAGTGGGAGGAATGCACCTTAACCACAAAAGAACTGTTATACCACCGGTGAGTTTTTTTTTTATGTTAAGGTTTTGATTACTTACGGTGCTACATTTCTTGTACAACTCATTGACCCACTGCAAGGAGTCATATCTCATTTGATATCGATCTTAAGGCGCTGAATTCTAAAGTGAAATTCGTTTGAGGTAATTTTAGATTTTCGGCGTGCTGTTTACTGCAATACCAACTCCGTACAACTCTCAGATGATCTGAGGTACAACTAGTAGGTTAACTTTCTTACGTGAACTTTTATAATAATAATTACATTTCTATACTGGTTGTTTTGCTGAAATAAATCTACATTCACGATTACAAATTTTGTTATGAATTGATAAAAAATACTGACCTACATCAATAATAATTAAAGGAGATCAGCCAGATTAGGCTATTTTCTTACAAATTTTCCATTTATAAACTGACGAAAAAGTGTAGATTCTATAGTAGTAACAGCCTATCCTAATCACCACGCTTGCCAAATGCGGGTTGGTGATCACAAACCCGAGCAACGTTCGAAAATTCGAAACTATTTTTTTTGTGCCCGACCCGGGGATCGAGCCTGGGACCACGAAATCTTGGCCCGGTATTTAAACCACTAGACCAACGAGGCGTTGATTCTATAGAGGTAGAGCATATTTTTTGCAACTATAGTCAATTCTTTAACATGAATACCGAATACATTATCAAGCCATATGCGGCTAAAATGTTGTAGGTAGGCAAGTACTAAGTCCAGTATTTCGGTTTAACAAGGTAAATATTCGGTTTGAATTTTAGTAAAATATTAAAATAGAATAGTAGCTAATGTTAATTTGGTATAACAAACGATTTTATTTTGCACTTTGATCGGCTTTGCATGGGTTTACTAAAGAAGTTAATGCAAAGAAATGACCTTTTTATGACCATGTTTATTTGTTTGTATATTGTTACAAATCTTAACATGTGGATCTTAGAATAATTATTATTCTAAGATGTGGATTTATTTAAAATTAAAAAAAAGTTACCTGTAGACCATATTTTTCGGCCTAATTTACAAAATTATGGTAAACATCATAATAACGTAAAATTTAAGGCGAAAAGGTGACCAGGTTTTATTATTTGTCGTTATGATCTAAAATTTCAACAAAGACATTTTGTTTCGGAAATTTGCTTAAGAATGCATAGCTAGGTTATCTGATCTAGTAACAATGCTCATAAAAATTTAAGTAAACACGTTAGCGGTTAATATGTCACACTAGTTGGTTACTCAGCTGTTATAGCATTTCTATGTAGTTGGACTGTGGTAGTTGTATCCATTTAGGTATACTTCATCTATTTGGCTGAGTCAGCAGAATGCTAAAGTCGACCTGTGCTCCAGCCATTGAGCAAAACATAGATTTGCGAATGCTTAAGAATGTATGAGCCCATGGATCAGGATTCCCAAAAATGTTCGATGTATGCAATAATGATCAAATAATACAATGAGCGACCTGTGTCTTTGGCTATAGTGTCACGAAAGATGCTATGCGGTCTACAAATGCAAATTCGTTAGTATTTTAGTCCAAGTCAAGCATAATAAGGTATCTATTTTAAATGTTATTCATTTGTGTCAAAAAATGTATGCAAATATTAATGAGAATGATGACCAGTTTGTTCCCGTATCAGTAAACATTATTTCTGGGTCTCGGGTTCAATCACAGCCTCGTACAAATATCTGTGTGTGATCTCTATTTCACATAGTAAGTTTATCGGACTAGATGACCCGCCTAGTGCCTAGTGTGGCAAGTGTGGCAAGTCTTGAAAACTAATATTATTTTCATTTTATAGCTTTTGTATCTCAACCTTTTTAAGCATCGGTACTCTGATATTCACGGGCCTAAGCCGAATGACTACCACTTAGAGCATTAAACCAACGACTACCTGCATTCAAAGAACTATCAATCCTGCATGTTTATAATGGTCTGGCATTCTGTCTGCTAACGTGTTAATATAAACATGATGCGTAATTGAACCCGGAATGATATTAATATCATCGACACTACACCAGCTATACTATATCTGTTGTAATTATTGTTTGTGTTTTACGGCGAAGTTAACCGCACTGATAGCCGTAAAAACTGGAACAACAACTTTCAAAGATAAAAGTCAGATTTGTTATGTTTTCGATTTGGCACAATTAGGTACCTATATATTTGACACCATTCCTGATTAAATATTAGAAAGCCTAAAATTCAAATGAATTAGAATTATATTTGGCATCGCTGTAATCATTTAAAAGTTAGTCATTTGACTACGGTAATTCCTGACATCATAGTACTATTGTCAAATAAAATCTAGGATAGAATTCTCACAAATGCGTTTTGAATTTTTGATCGATCTTATAACGTGTATATCTATTGATTGCTATACAAAATTATATGATTTGCGGTTTAATTTTTTCATAGATTGGGTACAAAGTCGGTACCTAAGTACGTATGTGTTATAAGTACCTAGAGCTATTTTGATTTAAAATACGTCGTACACGCATTTGTTTTTTATGGTATGAAAAGTTATAACCAAGTAATCGGGTGATTCAGAATTGTGTGTATATGAGTAAGTAGGTACAGGAAAAACATTAAGCACTTTTTAATAACAAATGAAATTGTCGAATAGCATTAAATGAATAGTGTAACAACATTTTCCAAGTAGTTGCGCCGGCTTGAATTACACCCCTTCTATTAGGATTGGTGTTTTCTGGGTAGGTATAGGTTACCAATTATCATAAAAGTCATCAACTTCCACGACAACTTAGGCCCTGTAACGGTTGTGCCAATCTCCTTTTTCAACCGACTTCAAAAAAAAGGATTCGACTCGACTGTCTTTTTTTTGAATGTTTGTTACCTCTTAAATTTCGACTGGTTTCATCAATTGTTTTTGTTTCTTTTTTTACTGTAATGCTAGTGCTTCCCGGGTGGTCCCTTTTTAACCAAGTCATTATCTGATGATGGGGTCGGGGGGAAATCGAGGAAAACCTTTACTTTTATAGGTACGTGTTACGTTTTTGCATATCTTTCTTAAGCTATTTCATTATTTGCGTCTGGTACTCATCATCTCATGTTGATGAACTGATGATGTAAGGTACAACTACTTAACGGTTAGGAGGAGGATGATAATTATTTAAATATCATAGGCGCGTAGGTATATCTACTAAACAGTTAGGAGTTAAAGGATGATTGTGTAGCGTGGTGGGGGTGGAAACTAACATAAATAAGGAACTCACAAAACGTCTGGTACCTACTCTGACTCATCATCTCATGTTGATTAACTATTGATTGATAGAAGGTACAACTCGTTGGAGGATATTTTTTTTAAGGCGGCGTAGTTCTAAGAGGCAGCGTTTTTGAGTTTTTAAAACCCATCTGAGAACTAGAAAACAGCGTTTTAAAGTCTGAAAAAAATATATGTAAATATTAAGTGAGAATCAAGTTTAGTCACAGTCGTTAACGGTTACACGATTTGATTAACTTGGTACGATAGAAGAAAAATCGGCCAAGTGCGAGTCGGACTCGCGGTCGGACTCGCGCACTGCAAAGGGTTCCGTACCAACTTTAACTGAATTAGGGGTCCACTTACCTCCACTTAGCCAAAATACCACAATATATTTTAATTGACTGCATTGTTTTTCATATCTAGTGTTTGTTTGAAGGACAAAGTTATATTTGCGGTTGTTAAAAATGTGCTATTTCTCAAAAACTACCGGTTTGATCTCGTTCAAACCAATTTTCGTTGAAAGTATTTGTTAAGATCTACATAATGTATTTTTTTCAAAATTTTCACTTGCTTAGTTTAAAAGTTAGAGGGGGGACACCCATTTTACCACTTTGGAAGCGTCTATCTTCCAAATGTTTGACTTTTGGAAAAAATGGTTCTAGGAACCTCTATGTCATTCTATAGATACACCATACACAAATATTTGATAAAAAAGAAAATTTTTGTTTTAGTTATATGTATTGTTTATTATTGGGAACCTTAAATATGTTTTTTTTTTGTATGAGAATCTTAAAGCGGTTAACAGGATACACCTACCTATAAAGTTTCAACTGTGAGTTTACAGGATACACCTACCTATAAAGTTTCAACTATGAGTTTACAGGATACACCTACCTATAAAGTTTCAACAATTCTGAAAGTATTAGCATTACTTTCAGAATAAAGCAACATACGGACGGACAGACAAACAGACAGACAGACTTGACGAAACTATATGGGTTCCGTTTTTTGCCATTCGGCTACGGAACCCTAAAAAGTAAAAAAATAACGCAAGAAAAACGTTTTTATTTTATAACCCATTTATCTATTTACAATATTATTTTAACGGATAAACGGATTGAAGTCGGAGCCGAGCCCAAACAATACAAAAATAATAGTACGAACAAAACAAATCAATATAAAATTTAAAAAATGCTATGTTGGCGAGCGGCACGGCAATCAACTCACGAGATGATTTTGTATTCTATTTGTCAGTTTGTCTCGGCAACGATATCAAGTTCTAACTGTTCAGTTGTTAGTAGTTAAAATAATATTGTAAATAGATAAATAGGTTTTGAAATTAAAACATTTTTCTTGCGTTATTTTTTACTTATTAGTGAGTTTTTTTTAAGTTGGTAAATTTTTGTAGTTTCATCAGATGACTATCCAGGTTATACAAAGACTTTTGACCCATTTTTCTGCTTAGTGCCTTCTTAATAATTTGAGTATTGATATGGCAATGGTCGTATCTTAATATATTTTTATGACATAGTTAAAAGCCCTGATACCTACCAGCCGACAAAAAAAAAACTGTCAGTCGGAAAGTAATTAATTAAAAAAATTACCGACTTAAAAAAAAGTAAAAAATAACACAAGAACAACGTTTTATTTGAAAACCTGTTTACCTACTTACAATATTATTTTAACTAGTAACAACTAAACAGTTCGAAGTCGTTGCCGAGCCAAATAGAATAGGTGTATTTAAATCATCCACTGAATTGATTGCCGCTCGCCAACAGCAATTTATTTGTAATTCCATATTTGATTTGTTTTATTTGTAGTATTATTTTTGTATTGTTTGGGCTCGGCACCGACTTTAATCTGTTTAGTTGTTAGTAGTTAAAATAATATTGTACCTAAGTAGGTAAATAGGTTTTAAAATATAACGTTGTTCTTGTGTTATTTTTTACTTTTTAGTGAGTATTTTTTTTTAAGTCGGTAAAATTTGCTATTAAATTTTTTTTTTTCTATTTAGTGTTAAATAAATTACACAGTTATTAATCTTCTATTGGCCGGTAACGGTACCTACATAAAAATTGTGATGACGACTTCTCTATAGATGAAAATGAATAAATTATTTGAGAAACTCCCCCCCTCGTCGCTATTGTATCTTCAGCATCATCCTACAACTCCTAATTGCTTAGGAGTTTGAGCTTTCACCATCATCAGCTCACGTGAATAACCTGAAAGAAGACAACTATCTGACTATACGCGCCTAAGATTAGGGCATGCTCCCGGGAAATCCCGGTTCCAAAATTCCCGGTATTTCCCGGTATCAGGATGAATAGACAGAACCGGTACCCGACAGACATATCCCCGGTATTCCCGGTTCTTTGTTAATTATGAAAATATATATATAATCAATTATATCTTATTATAAAATATTTATCAATCAACTTCAATAAGTCAGTAAGACTCGCCCACGTTCGTGAGATAAAACACCAAAATGCGACGTTGCCAGTACCAGCAAAATCTCTCTATAACCTGTTGAAAGACCTTGGCTTGGCCAGAACTGCATTAAGTTCTACACTAGAGCGAGGGTATAAAGCTGCATTTGCAGTTTCGTACCAGATTTATCTGGGCAGGGAGAAAAACACGAGTAGTGAAGATGAGTGTTTGATGTGCTTCCGAAAGGGGCCCCTTAAACCTACACCCGTGTCTCAAGTCCGGCACCTACTCTGAGTTTCTCTATGTGCCACACGATGGAGCCGAAACCCGCACGGTAAATCCATGAAACGCTAAGAAGTTTTCTCTCTATTAAAATATCATATAAAGTATAATACTGACCATGTTATTATTAGGTTAGGACTGGATTTGTTCATTACTTTTAAATTCGAATACATAATATTGTAATTAGGTTTATTTCCGTTTTCTTTTCACATTATTTATTACACATATTTTTTTAATAACAACGAGTACCGGGAGTACCGAGAGTCCCGGTTCTTTTTGAACCCGGTACCGGGAATCGAAAATCAAAGAACCGGGCACGGTTCTGCATGCGCTACCTATGATATTTAAAGGAAAATCCTCCTACTCCTAACCGTTAAGGAGTTGAACCTTCCATCATCAGCTCATCAACATAAAATGATGAGTACCAGACGCAAATACTGAAAAACCTTAAGAAAGATATTCAAAAACGTAATACATGCTTATAAAATTTGAGGGTTTCCCTCGATTTCCCCGGATACCACCATCAGATCATGACTTCGTTAAAATGGGACCACATAGGAAGCACCAGCTTTCAAACAAAAAAAGAATTTTCAAAATCCGTGCAACTAGTCTTTGTGCTTTTTTAATGATCGAGTTACCAGAATCTAAATGGTATTTAATGTACCTACTACCTCCTACCCATTCATACGAACGAAATTTTAAAATATTTGTCCACCTCGCCAAAAATAAAGGTGGCCACTGGTTGTCGTGCATTAAAATAAGAATTATTGTCAGCTAATTAAAAAAGAAAAAACAGCTCAAACTCATCTACAATATTTAATATTTTAAAAAGGAATGAATTGATGGTTTGTTTGTATTAAATAGGCTTTGAAAACTACGGGACCGATTTGAAAAAATCTTTTACTGTTAGTGAGAAGCCGACATTATCTATTCCTGAATTCCCTGATAGGCTACTTTTAACCGCGGGTCCCGGTAGGTGGCTCTGCTATCTTGCTATTGGGTTGAAATGCCTATGTGTATTTCCATGGTTTCACAGACACGAATGTATTAAGCCCACCTAATCTATATTTCTATATGCCACCGCTAGGCACAGGTTTCCGGCCGCGCGATACTATACACCGTGGTATTTGAACCACCTGGAAAACGAGGCCTCCCCTAAAGTTTATTAGAATGCAACACTTTAGGGCGATAAATTGGAGTTTGGAATTTGTAATGAAACTTAGAATCACAAATTATAAGTAGTTTCAGTATTTGGTATTGTTGTAATATACTCCAAAAAACTCAGTGCGAGCGGTCAGGCAGTTTTTAAAAGAAGTTTTAACACAAATTTTGAAGTAAAAGATATTACTGTTGGCTTCAATCTACCTACGCCCATATCTATTTCAAAAGTACCTACTACATTAAACCGGCGAGCAGAGGCGACGGGTTTATTAGAGAATTTATACCTGCTCCCATCCCATAGATACAGGGAATTTTTTTTAAAATCTTTTTTGTTGGTCCTCTTTAATAGTTGAGCTACCATACTGCTGCCTATTATCGAATAATAGTGAAAGTTAAAAATGCAAGTTTATTCTGTGGAGTTAACCGTACCACAGAGTCCTCAGATAAGATAATAGGTACTCTTGTTCTAATACTCGTAGCTACCTTAAAAATTTTCGGGGGAGAATCGACCCCACGTATAATAAATAAACCTTTTGCGTATTTCCCATTCCCATATCGTACTGTACAGGATGAAATTTTAATAACCTTTCAAATTTTAATACAACAAATTAAATTTTGGAAAAAATACGTAATGTTGGTATTAACAAATACTTTCAACGAAAATTGGTTCGAACGAGATCGAACTAGTAGTTTAAAAAATTTAGCACATTTTCAACAACAGCAAACATAACTTTGTCCTCCATACAAACACTATGAAAAACAAAGTTATTTTTGCAGTCATCAAAATATTGTGGTATTTTTGTTAAACTTGGTACGGAACCCTCAGTGCACGAGTCCGACTCGCACTTGGCCGGTTTTTTCTTTTGGTATTTATAGCCCAGTGCAAAAATGTCAAGATAAAGCACTTAAAAAATGTCCGCCAAAAATCTAAAATTTTTGATATGGCCTCCTAGCAATGCTTTTTTACGCGATGCGCATCTCTTTCATTCATTATGATACTATTCATAAGTTGTTGATTTTCCCTTCATACCTTAACAGGCTTAGGACCTTAAAAATTGAAAACTACGGCTTGAACTTTTATCGCTTTAGTCTTAAATTTTATTTTATTTTAAACTAGCGGACCCCGCGAACTTCGTATCTCCTCAGATATAAGATTTTGACGTCTTAAATGAGTTAAATGTCATTGTCATCAAAAATATGGCGGGGTCGGAAAATCTTATGTTTGTACGGGAGTATAGAAAAGTGTTGCTTTTTTACTTTTTCAGGCAATTTTCAAAAAAATTTTCTGTGTAAAAGCCATCCTCGTACTTCGAGGAATATTATAAAAAACCACGCTTTTAAAACAGATTGAACTAAAAAATTAAAAATAAAACTGTAGTAATCAATTGAAAAATTCATATTATTGTACAAAAAGCGTGGGGTGCTTGTTATGATATCCACAGATATAGTAAATTATTGATAAAATATTTACAACAATCTAAATCAAGCCCCCACGCTTTTTGTACAATAATATGAATTTTTCAATTGATTACTACAGTTTTATTTTTAATTTTTTAGTTCAATCTGTTTTAAAAGCGTGGTTTTTTAGTTTTTTAAACTATAATTTATTTTTTACTTTTTAGTTTAGTTTATAAGATTTGATTCCTTCTTTACCGACTGTAAGTCCAAACCTATGCAGGAAACATAATTGATACAGATCGCGCGCTAGCTCTATCTCTTTTACTCCCTCTTACAGAGGAAAACTGGGAAAACTGTTATTAAATTATTGCATTGTCATCGGCCCTTGATACGTGTGCAAAGTTTCAAATTAATCAAACTTCTGGAAATCGGTCAAATTTATGCTCAAAGATTCCATTACATAGATACAACCCAAGCTAATAAAAGCGTGGTAAAAAAAGGAATTAGCGAAATCGGTTCAGCTGTTCTCGAGATTTGCGCTTAGCAACACATTCAGCGATTCATTTTTATATTATAGATTTAGTCCACTGTGTACCGTAAAAGAGTACTTAATTATGTAAGCAGTTTTTAAGCATGTTGTGTAGGTATGCCTATATTGGTACATGTATCAGAACATTGCTCATATCATAATCTGTTTGTAATATAATATTAATATAGGTATGTACTGTTGGCGTACCTTTCTAAATAAAATAAAAAAATATATATTTCATTTCCTCTCATCGTCGATACCGGCTACTTAACTACGGTACTTACCTACTTACTACTGAGCTACGTCAGTAAGCCATATCATTAAAATACAATAGATTTTGTATTTTATGTTGTAGGTTTGTTGCTTAACATTGAACCTCATAACCTTTTGCTTTGAAAAACTTCTAACTACCGTATATTGTTGTTTTATTATACGTTGATTCGCTTTTTAGTCAGACATGGCGTATTTTTTATAAATTACGTTTATTATTTTATTTCATTTATTGGCTGTTGTCTGCCTTCCTACACTGCGTGGAATTTTAAATTTAATAATATCCCAAAGAAAATGTAAGTATTTTTTAGAAAAAAAAACCTTGCAACCTATTCTCATACACTCAAATTTTCATACAAGGGTCGTTCTCTCGTTTCGTCCGGATTTGACGATTTTCAGAGAATAAAATTTTTACTAAGCTATTGCGATAATTTTCATAACAGGAGTGCGCATATACCCATTGTATTGTATTTTTTGGGAGGCACTTATGTACTTCGTTTACTTGTAGAGAAAAACGAAGGATAGTAATGATGGAGTGGATGGAAATGAAAACATAGTGGATGGTAATGATTGACGTGGGGAAGGAAATGAAAAAATACCGGATGTTGTACATGGTATATTTTATTCAGTCCATTTCGAATCTTAGTTTTATATTTAGGTACCTACTAGCGAAACCCGCGAACTTCATATCGCTCCGAATAATGTAATTTGATTTTTATGTCCTAAATGTAACTGTTATCAAATATGGCGGGGTTGAAATTTGTATGAAGAAATACAGTTTCTTAGTTAGTTATTTAACGTTAACTTTCCAACGTTTCTTACATTTATTATCTTATTCCCGATGCTGACAAATCCAAAAACACAAAAATTATAAAAATCGGTCCGGCCGTTCTTGACTTATAAGTGGTGTAACTAACACGACTTTCTTTTATATGTATAGATTTTCACGGTTCTTCTCATATCAAGCTAATGTGGTAGAAAATAAGTTTTAAATATTTCAGTTACTATTTAATTCAACAGTAAGGACATATTTAATATTTAAAAAAATATGTTTTTTCACCCCACAATAAGTCAAAAGTACGCAGAGATAAGTGAAAAGTATCTTCGCATAAAATACTCAGAATCACTTGTTTTCTAACATGAGTGATCGTCATCTTGACATCTTTTAAGAATTTTGAGAAATAAACAGAAATATATTTACTTCCATACAAAAAAAAAACTTAAAGATGTCTTATGCAATGGCATGTTTTTCTTTTTTATTCAAAGTTGTATACTTATTTTGATATTCTGTTGTCACTGTCTCCGAAAAGATCAGTTTCCTTTTCACTTTATCAAGTTTTTGGTCATTTTTTATGTCTTCTATAATACTGTTCACCTTTTTTTCTAATGTGTCTTCTGTTTCTTATTATTTTTTTCTTTCTTTTGTTTCTTGCGTAGAGTGGTGTTTCCTCTTTGTACTTTATGTAACTCTTCTTTTAAATGTTTTATCATTTTTGCATGTCTATATCTCATTTTCCTTATGTTACATTGACAGGGTTTTGCGGAATTTGTTTCGTCTGGTTGCTCTTGAACCGAAAGTGAATTCGAAGTAGAACCTTCAAGTAAAGGATCTGCTACGACCACATCACGATTTTTATAGATATTGTGAACTTCGTCTTCACTATTCGGTGGCGAGTTTTCAACTAGAATTTGCTGAATTTTTCTTTGTTATTTTATTTTATTTTTGTTTTTTTGGGTATTCTTCCGCCATCTTCGTCGTTATTCTCTCTTTTCTCTATCACTCATTTCTTTAATGGTCACCACTTTCTTCTTTTCCTTTTTTTCGAGATATCTTTTCTTTTCTTTTTCTTTGTACAATTGGTAGCGTCCGGGATCCCTTTTTATTTTCGCATATTTTAACTTTTTTCGTAGTCTTTCTTTTGCTAGATTTTCTTCTTTAGTACTTTTCTTCTTAGTTTTCGCCATCGCAGCCGTAGTTACTGTTACCTGTAATAAACATTAGCAAAACACAATAAAAAAATAGCAAAGCCAAAACAAAAAAAGACCATCAGCATCCTAACAAAAGTTTACAGTAATGAATTAGTAACATCTTGTATACCTGAATCAGGACAACGATTCGTATATGTTTTTTTGAAGTTATGTATCTTTTTTATAATTAATTAATATTTATCCATATAAAAGTCAAGTCAATTTTAAAATCAGACGTTTCAGTAGGTACTTAGGCTTACGGAAATCAAAATCCCATGACTGCGAGACTTCTCAGTATTATTTCGCAGTAGGTTTGAATTGACTGATGACATAATATTATTTTATATAAAATTACTAAGCATACTAAGTATTTTTTTATTTACGTACTTATAAGTGACTTAGTTTATAGAAATAAAACTGACATATATTCATCAACAACTATAAACTAGTCTGATTCAGAGTATCTTTAAGTAATTAATTAGTTATTTAGCAACAATACACCAAGTCAAAATCCAAAAAATATATTACAATCACATTATATTTCCCATTAACATCTCTGGATCATTTCTTTCCAAAGTCGGTCATTACCATCCGCGCAAATTTTGGAAGGAACGGATGGAAATGAATTGGAAAGAAATGACCTTTTAACGGTTTTTTTCAAATTGTCGTGAAAGTTGTTGTTATTCAAGGTCATGCTGCACAATGTAAGAAGGTCCGCTAAAAAGCTATATTATGTGCAAAATACAAAAACATTGTGTTATTGATCACCTTAATAATATGTGGATAGAAATGAGCACTTACCCGTGACAAAACGGTTTTTCGGACGCGAGAACACAATTTTTGCCTCCACTATGCGCACACGGCTTCACTTCATTAGATCTATCGGCACACTGGTGCCGGAACGTCGCGTGGTGGTTTAGACTCCGAGCCCACAAAGCCGTATTTGGGAAATATTTTAATTTCAATAGGTGCGGAAGGAAATGAACATTTTTGTTTGACAAAATTAGAAATGGCGTTCACTGTGAGTTGCTGTCGATCTAGCCACTTTTCACGTATAGTAGCTTTAACTACATTAATTACTCTTCTATTAAACAAGAAAATAATTGAAAAAATCCTAAGTAAAGCTGCATTAATTGTTTCATGAACTGGACCACTAACGTTTTGGAGGCGGAAGGAAATGAGATTTTGGCCAGTTTTTTCTTAATATTTTTTTAATGAGAGGACTTAAACCAAAATTGAAACCTGCACCAATCAGGCATTTTATGGTGTAATCATATGCATATACTCGATTTTAGAATTTTCCACGTTTCATACGTAATATGGCCTGGGAATCGAAATCCGGACAAAATCAGAGAACGACCCACAACGATAAGAACAAGACACACAGTCCGATACAAAAATGGACACTTAAAACCATAGCATTAAACTGTCCTCAATCGATTGAAGGATTGACGTTGATTTTATGTCAGTGTCAAGTGTCAACTTTATAACCCAGCCAAATTATGTCGACATGCAATGCTATGGATATTTATAAATTTCATCTATCTGTTCGATTGATATAGGTTGTACTAAAATATTAAATGGAAGCACATTTAGTTGTGACTTGTGATGTGACACTTTTTTGACGCAGATTGTGTATCTAGCTTTATATTAGGGGTTAAAATATGAAATTGCCGTTTTATTGTAATAGGTTCTTTAAATTGACATAGAATCTTCATGGTTTGAGGTTTTCGAATGAAACTTTTTTCACATGGTTTCTATGATGTTCTTCTTTTAAAAAATGTGAAACATTTGAATATCGACTTTCAATTGTTTTTGTTATTTATCTTAAACAAGAAAGATGGAAAATTCGAGTGATTTTTGAATACGAGTTCCGACGCGGCAGTAACGCGGCAGAAACAGCAATATCAATGTTGCGTTTGGAGAAGGATCTGCTAATGAACGCATCGTGCGATTTTGGTTTAAACGCTTTCGTGATGGAAACTTCGACTTGAAGAACGAGCCACGAGGAAGACCGTCCACACAGGTGATTAACGATGAATTAAGAGAGATGGTGGAAGCCGATCCTAGTCAAACTACCCAGGAATTAGCGGCATGGTTTAACATAACCTTATCCACAATATTGACTCATTTGCGTCAAATCAATAAAATAAAAAAATACGAAAAATGGGTGCCTAATGACTTGACTGATGTGCAAAAAGAAACGCGTGTTGAAACTTGTGTTGCCTTGTTGAATCGGTACAGAAATGAAGGAATATTAAATCGAATTGTGAATGGCTGACCCCAGGTCAAACGCCACAACAGTGTCCTAAAGCAAAACTTACCAATAAGAAGGTAATGGTAACTGTTTGGTGGTCTCAGCATGGTGTTATTCACTATAGTTTTCTCTGATCTGTCAAAAAAGATACGTAATAGCGCTGCTGGTCAATCAATAACGGCAGATGTCTATATTGTGCCGAACTCCGAACAATGTTGGCAAAACTAGCAGTAAAACAGCCCCGACTCATGAATCGATCTTCACCATTATTGCTCCATGACAACGCGAGACCTCATACAGCACGAGAAACCGTTTTGACCCTTCAGGAACTGCAATTAGAAACCATTCGACATCCTCCGTATTCGCCAGACCTTGCTCCAACGGACTACCATTTTTTTCGTGATTTGGACAATTATCTACGTGACAAGAAGTTTTCTTCCCAGAAGGCAGTACAAAATGCTTTCACACAGTTTGTGCAGTCTAGATCCTCAGAGTTCTATCACAAAGGCATTAATGACCTTCCTATTAGATGGCAGCAATGTATAGATAATAATGGTAACTATTTTGATTAAATAAATTTGTTAAAAATTAAAAAATAAACAATTTTGATTTTTAGTACAAATCGGCAATTTCATACTTTAACCCCTATTAAATTACTTGTACCCGCAAACCTTGTATCGCCTCAGAATTTGACGTCTTAAATGTCATTGTCATCAAATATGGCGTGGTTGGATAAATGTATGTAGAAATTTGGTTACTCAGTAGTTTTTTTTTTCGTTATCTTTCCAATGTTTTTAATGCTTATTATCCTATACCTGACCAGGACAAATCCAATAAAACCAAAATAAGAAAAATCGGTCCAGCCGTTCTCGAATTATAAGTAGTGTAACTAACACGACTTTTTTTTATAGATATGTATAGATGTATAGATTAAGAAGATTACACCAATAGCTGTTTATTGATTTAACAATACTCCGGATGTGCCAACTCGTACAGTAACAGTACTGTCATTATCAATGTCTTTCCCCAATCAATGCTGGGTCCAATTACTGGCTTCGTGCTAACGGGACATTATGTCTGGGAATGTACGAGTATGTGTGGTGGGTTTAAACAAAGACTACATTTCAGACGGTAAATAAAGTTTCCTTTCGATGTTTACAGAATTAAATTCTATTCAGTTACATTTGATCGCCCCGTTGGTCTAGTTGTTTAAATACCGGGCCAAGATCTCGGGGTCCCAGGTTCAATCCCCGGGTCGGGCAACAAAAAAGTTTCGAATTTTCGAACGTTGCTCGGATTTGTGATCACCGCATTTGGCAAGCGTGGTGATTATGCCAGTACACCCATCATTGCTGTGGTAACTTGAATTCAATGATGGAGGCCTTTGCCCTACAGTGGGATGATTACATTTGATCAGTGATAGCAAAAATAATAAAAGGAATGTCAGATTTTTTTGTTTTATAAATACCTATAATAGAAGTATTTTTTATTACTAGGTATTTCATAAAAAAAAAATTGTCAAAGACATAAAACAAATTGGAGAGGGCCCTCATCACCTAAGTATAAAAAAAACCTTTGACCTAGGTATTCTTAGAACTTACCAATTGTACGTACAAAAAAAAATGCCGGTCCACCGTTTTGGAGGACAAATAAACACAGGCTCGATTATTATGTCTTTACTTTACTAATATTATAAATACGAAAGTTTGTAGTGTAGTTCCAGTTATACATAGCTTAATTAAACATAAGAATAACTTAAAGGTATATTATTCCGTGTAGTTACAGCAGGAACACGGCAGTTGTATTTTGTATGAAGTTACGGGACACAGACGATAGATGGTGCTGGTGATTGGTTTCCCATATCATATCAATTTTTAAGCAAACATTCGTTTTCCTCTGAACCCATTACCAAAGTACAAGCAAAGTCCCAGGAAAAGGTTAGATTTAAAAAAAATCAAAAATTATTTATTGCTTTACAAAGTTCTCGGAGTCCTAGGTTCGATTCCTAGGTCGGGCAACAAGAGGTTCGAACTTTCGAACATTTCTCGGGTTCGTGATCACCAACCCGTGTTTGGATGATAATTATGCCTATACCCATCATATTCATTCATATTCATATTCATTTAATCACTTCATAACATAACAGCAGACAATATATAGGCACAGAAAGATGGTTAATGGTTGTGCTATGACCTCGATGAGGTATTCGTGAATTACATTACAAATTAATATTTTTATTAAATTAGATTAATTTAATTATGGAAATATCAATAAATACAATTTAAAAATGAATTCTTCAAGCTCAGTCAAAATAATTTTACATCATTTCTATGGTAACTTGAATTCATTGATGTAGGCTTTACCCTGCAGTGGGTAGATTATAGGCTGTTACTTACTTACTTGCATATCTCTTTCAGTACCTCGAGAGGTTCATGAACGAGTCGCACGAAGGCGTTGTCCTCTTCAGCTTCGGTTCCCTGATCAGGACATCTACTCTCCCAGAGTACAAAGAACGCATGATCATTCGCGCCCTCTCGCGACTGAAGCAGCGAGTGATCTGGAAGTACGAGAATAGTGATGAGGAGGGAACGTTAGAGGGAAACGTACTCAAAGTTCGATGGATACCGCAGTACGATTTGTTACGTAAGTAATTTATGCAATATGACTTGGGGAAATTAGTAATAAAATAGCATAGAGGTGGTATACGTGTAAATGTTATTATTGTACCAGCCTAGATACCCGTATCCGTATCCGTAAATTTTTTAGCGGCTCTTTTACATGATTAGTTTTTATAATTAAGAAAATTGTTGGTGTAGTTCGGTTCGGTTCGGTGTTCGGTGGTCCGCCTACTACGCAAGGTTCACGGGTTCGATAGCCGGTCGGGTCAACTTAGGAAGCGATATCTTCTAAATTTGGATTAAACTTTTAATCCCGGCTTCTGTTGCAAGATCGAAGTCGTAAAAACAAATCACGTCACGTCAGAACTCAGACCACGTCTATAATAGGCGGCTTAGAAAAGTGATATTGGATCTTCTTTGGAATATAATCACATTAATCACACGATGAGAAGAAGAAGATTAATCCAATTGTTTTTGCTTTTTTGATGTTTGTTTAAAGTTTGTTTGGCCAACTCCACAAATACTTCTTACTTTACTAAACCGGCATTTTATCACAGCTGAAACGAAATACCTATATTGCCATTCTCCTTACAACGTTTTATTTTGCTTTCCCCATTTGTAATAAAATATCTGCCTTTCACAAATGTGTACGTTAGAAACGAGCGGATAATGTACATTTAGCAATCATCGGCTGGCTATAAAACTTTAATGAGGTACTTAAACACGCCAGATATTAGACCTTTGTTTTCATGGTGTCAATTTTTTAGGGATAAACATTCTTGTGTTTCGAGTTACGAGATACTGCATCTCCTAACAGTAACACATTCTGTCATGAGAGTTCGAGAAAAAAATACATTTTAGGGATTACATAGACAAAGTCAAAGACAAATTTCCTTTTAAATTTCTGATGAACGATGTGAAGTAAATAAGTAAGTATTTACTATTAAGAACTCTTCACCGCCTTCCCCACATATTTCCAATTTAATTGCCCTTTATTGAGATTGTCTGGGAGAAATCACTTCCAGCGATAAGACCACCTAAATTGTACTGCTTTAAATGTAAAATATATCCTGTATTATGTATTGTTTGCAATAAAGAGTATTTACCTTATATTTAACTTCTTGATTTGCTTGTCTGAGAATAAAATAAGTACCTAAGTAACAAACAACAACGGAATCCTACACTACGCATGGCCCAACATGCATTTGGCCGGTTTTAAAGTTGTAATTTTATTAACAAACAATAATTATGCTCGTGAAAGTTATGCTAAGGTCACAGACTAAGAAAATTGGTCTAAGGGTCTATAAAAGAGTTTAGTTTTTTTACAAATGCCGCTAATGCCTTATTTATTGACCGACGAAAGTCATAGACTTTGTAAATAATGCTAGTGCGTATATCGATACAAGTTATTTTAGCTTTTATCATCGCTTACGAAATCTTGTCCTCAATTTACTACAAGCCACAGAGCCACAGACCGACAGACAGCTTATCATTATAAAACCAGAGACAGTTGGATTATTTGTGATATTATTTGCGTAATTACCTATTTGTAGATTGTGATTGTTGGAGATAAGATAAGAAAAAGGGTTTAAGTGAGATCATCTGTCTCGTGATTAATATTAATTAGTATGTATAATAAACATGTTTACACCATACATACCTACGAATGTAACATTTATTGCGAATAAACGTCAAAACACACAGAACGGCCCGCAGCCCGCAGCGCATCGCATATAAGAACGGCTGTTATAATATTTAAACGTATCGGTCCGATCACGCTGCTAGTACGGGGCCCCTGCGCGGGCGAGCCTAGGACTCGCCTCGCGCTCGAGGTACCCGCTAGCAGGCCGCTTTTGGGCTGAGTGCCTTGCGCACTCGCCTAAAACCCGCCCGGTGAAGCTGTAACGGCCTTCTGCCACAGCATAGGTCCTTTAAAAAAAATAAAAAAAAAATAAACGTATTTTTTAAATTATTTTCTTTCAATAGCTGCGTATAATGTTTGTTCTTCTTGGTATTACTTTTCTTCTTCGCCCTTTTATTTGGTATACTTACAGTATTATTTTTCAATGTGCATGATGACTTGTAAAATGTTAAGGCGTTTGAGAGAACCAATTTTTTTGTAAAAACAGTAATAATTTTATGGTAGGTTCTGTATAAATTAGTAAAAGGTTGGGATATTCAAAAACCTTGACAATAATTTACAAAAGCGGTCACCACTATTCAAATTACGGAAAAAATACTTTATTTCTCAGAAAGTACTTACCTACTGCTAATGTATCAAGATTGCCATGCATGTAATCATAGCTAATGTCTGTCACCGTACAGGTGAGGTGAGGTTTGCAAATCAGGCTAAATACTAGAGTATCTTAACATCATTGACATAGATGCTAGTTTGCAACAAAAATGTAAAGGCTGATGTGCAGGCTACTGTACTAGAATGACCTAGCTAGCATCTGTTTTCAATCTGTTATATAGACATTTCCCAAGTTTCCAAGATTGCACGAGCTTGTGATGATGTGCTACGATAAATATTTTTAAATTTCTTATTATATTTTTTTAACATTCCCCATCCCCATTTAAGATCGCTAGAGTATCTAGATATTTGGCTTTTCGGAAAAGAACTTTTAGAACTAAATAGGGCCATTTCTCAACAATTAACCGATTCCAGTCACAGTTTAGCCATCTTTCGCGATCATCTCTGGACAGTTTTGATCTATCATACTCGCTAAGAAAATTCAAATCTACATTGCGACACCAGTTTGTCTCAGCAAAATAGACTAAATTTTATCTTTTGTATTTTAATATTTTATTAATTCATGTAATGTGCTTTCTACACTATTATTATTATTATGCATGCCGTGGCAGCCTTTAAGTAAGGCAGCACCATAGAATGTTTCACCGATTATAACAATAATTGGATAAAACCTTAATAAAACCTTAGATATTATTCTAAGGTTAAAACCTGTAATATTTAAGGTGTATGCTTTGTTGATTGTCCTTAAAATAAATAAATAAACATAATCTAGAGCACACTTCTGGACATGATATTAGAAGTTTTATTGTAATACCGTTGCATTGGGAGAAGTTGTGTGTCCTGAGATGTGTTTCATTGATAAATTCAAATACAGAGTCTGAGAGGTTTGAATACCGGTAGCATCGATTTAGAAAACGATCTTCCAGATATTTGGTTTGGTGGGTGATTTATAGTTGTGCTTCGCTTCGATGGTCAATTTAAAATTTGCCCTACACCCTAGGTGTCATGTCTACAGGGTGTTAGGTAAATGGTACAACAAGCCGAAACCAGTCTATATTAATATATTATGCATATAAATACTATTATAGTAAAATAAAAAATTTGATATCATTTTTGAAAAAAATATTTTTTAAACAAATCGGAATCTACAAATGTTTAAAAAAAAATGATTAATATTTTAATCATGATGATATCAAATTTCTGTCTTCGCGATATTATTTATATGCATAATATGTTAACATCTACGCTAGTTTTGGCTTATTATACCATTTACCTAACACCCTGTATATTAACATTTATCGAAACCATACTGACATAGGTAATATATGCAGAATTCCTTTATCATCGATAATAGTATTAGAGCATAGAATTTTCCCTTATTTGTTTTATTATGACGTCACAAAAGTATTCTTTACCCTTTAAAATAATTAAAAGTAATTTTCTTAATCAGGCGCCATGATAACGAAAGAACCGATCAGTTCTTCTACTACCCTAAAAAGAATTGATCAGACAGACTTACTTTCTCAATTTAATATTAAGTAACGGTTAGAATTAGGTTGTATGCTACTAAAATAAGTTTGAATGAGCACCAAAATGTTGGTGCTCATTTATTGAGAACGTTAATTGTGTTTTTATTTTTAATTGTATGGTCAGATAGCTCATTCATAAAGGAAGGTAGGAAATACATACAACATCACGCTACAACCAATACGTAGACCCTTAATATAATGTGACAGTTTTTTTAAATATATATTTTTTTATGATGTTGTTACGACATTTCTAAAAGTTATAGCATATCTTAATGTGACTTGTACTTATCCTTTGTCCTTCTCATAATTATGTTAGGGAAATTATTTCTTATGACTATGTAGCACTTAGCAGTATATTTTGTTGTTTATGAACCATTATCTTGATTGAAAAGTGTTACAATAAGTTGTAAATCCTAAGAAAACCTCATCATGATGAACACGTAACGCAGATTAATTATATTTTCAATTATGCATGTAAGTAACGTAGTGACACTGTGACACCAATAATGAAAAGTTTAGGAAGATCGTGTTTGTATTCAATAATGTTTCTGGTGAAAAGCGTAAAATAAGCCAGCCACCAACTTTTAGACGGTGCAAATCTATATTTACTGGATATAAATTTAAATCTAATACGAAAAAATTCGCCAGATTTTCCACTGTGTTCAAACATCCAGAAAACAAATTTGGCTAAATTTTAGAAAAAAAAGGAATACATACGAACACGGCCAAAGCCTTTCTTTAATTTTATTGTAACTGAAAAAGTATTTAAATCGGTCTAGTTTTGGAAAAGTAATCGGGGGACTACGAAACGTTGATTTGGTGTGTTTTTAGTAGGTATTTTCGTTCCAAGAAGCAGTTGTCTCTATCACACTCTGCGGTGAATGCGTTTGGCACTGCGCGACAGCAATAGATTTTACAAATACCTATTTTTCAATTCTCTCGCCCGTAGTGTTTCCTCTTAAAATAGGCTAGACACGAAAAATATAACTTTTTTTTTCAATCTCCAGTGATTGACACTAGAATTCAAGTAGCGCGCACCCCAATAATCAGTACCTACCACGAATCAAAGCCTAAAAATTTAATTCTGAACTGTTCATTTAGTTTTTATAAAAAAAAATATGTTATAACAACATGCCATCTGCTAAGATACGATCTCTCATTGCAAACTGTAAACCTATGTAAGATAATCCTAAAAATGTGTTTTTAAATAAATAAAAATGAATATTCATTTTCTTATCTTCTAAAATGACTCGTAAAAACATCAAGTGCTAGTACATGATGATGATGATAATAGAAAAAAGGATCGATCATAGGTTTTTGCCGGTCACTGACTGGTGCAATTACGGTACCTACCTACCTAGTATCATTTATTTTTTATGACAGCACGCGGGTTTTGAAGTCATTGTGTTGAAGTGATTTAAACGAGAGTAAAATCAGTTACCGTTTTACAAGTACAAGTTAGGCATAATGTTTTCACAAAAATATATGCCATGTGACAATGACATAATAATGTTTGTGGCTTTTAACACGCTTTTCTTCGGGTGGTGTAAAAGTTTTTTTTTTAATCTTATGGCTGTCAACCTTTTTTTTTTAATATAAATATGACCAACTTTGATCTACACTATCGAACAATTCGAAATTGGTCAACCTGGTAAAAAGGTTTATTCCTAAATGGTTTATTGGTCAAGTACTAAATTTCATGAAAATCGGTTCAGCATTTTAGGCGTAAAAGCGTGACAAACAGACAGATATATGGAGTTACTTTCGCATTTTATAATAATTGTAAGGAATACGCAAGTTAATAAAATAAAGTTTTCTTTAATCACTGCAGGCCACAAGAAGGTCCTCGCGTTCGTCGGCCATGGCGGTCTCCTGGGCATGACTGAAGCTATATCAGCCGGGAAGCCCATGGTGGTGGTACCATTCTTCGGAGACCAACCTTACAACGCTGCAATGGCCGCAGAAGTCGGGCTTGGTGTTGCGCTCCCATATGAAAATCTCAACGAGGATACCTTGCTGACGGCTGTACAGACTGCTCTTAGCGCTGAGTAAGTAAATTGTATTAAAAAAAACACTTGATAAAAGTTTAGTATGTTCGTAGCACCTTCTTTGAATATTTAATTTTCTTTTCATCTACTTGCTTTAAATGGCTTGCTTTAAAATTTAATAATAATTAAGTTGGTTATTGTTTTCAAATTCAGTAAAAGGGCATTTTTGTTCGAATTTCAATTTACGCGTTTAGAGGCTTTGACAATTAAAAAGAAATAAACCGTACAAAATAATTTAGATTACCTAGTGGTAAAATTCTGTATATTGCTTGGGAGGTTTTTATTTGTTTAAAAAGGTTTTTTGTAGAAATAATGCGTTCCTAAATCATATTATAATAATACCTACCATGTGAACATGTTGGAACTTTAACTTTTATTTTATAATGACTTAATTGTACCAGAATAAACAAACAACGGGCAACAATTAAAAATGTTCTCCAGCTGTTTGCCCTTTGAGTTTGCCCTAATTTGTTCAATTGTGCAGCGAGGCATTGGCGTATGCTCGATATATGTAGATACTTATTGGATCAATAATTGACGACAATATTAAGACACACCACATCCTCATCTATCTAAAATGTTAGTTTACGCAACTAGGTAGTTACCTACTTCCTATTAATCGTGTTCAACCGCTAACCGTGTTAAAATTAAATTAATGGTATAACCGTGATGAAATCCATCGAAAAAAGTAAATTAACCATGCTTTTTGACACAAAATTCGACAGCTCTAGTAACACATTCAATTATACATTCCACTTGTCATTCTTCATATTCGAGCGTAAAACACAAATTCAACAATAGTTTTATCCGTGTCACATAATTCACAGTAACAGATTTACAACTTGTATGATATAAGTATTAGCATGAGTTGATAAGTAAGTATTCTTTACAATAATGTATGACAACTTATCGGTACCCAATGATATTATCTTAAAACGAGTCAGTTTTTAATATCATTTTAGGCTATGATATTATAAAGAAATGAAATATCATTGATTTTAGTTATACATTACTTTCATAGAGCCACACTTAGAGGGACTAACACCATGAAGGTTTCACATCCCGTAACTCTGTTACGTTCACAGTTACGTTACTGTACAATTAACAACTCTACAATAAATTTTAATGCTGTTAAATTGTCCGGCTTCTGGATATTCGCCCACCTCCACTCGCATTTAATCGCATTGATGGTCGTTACCATGTTCTGTGGTCGTTACGCGGTTTGAACTCTAAGCATTGATAATTAAAGTTTCTAAATTCAAATTACCTATGTCTGATTGAACTTTAGCTTCGTTATTAATTGTTTAAGGCGCAATATAAACAAAAGGGTCTTTAATTAAACAAGAATTACATGCAGAAACCTAACCAAGTTCGTCATAAAATTAGTTACTTCATCCTCTTTTAAAATACACAGTTTGAATGATTTATAAAATGTTTATAAACAAACAGCAGGCATGACCTAACATTGTTAAAAGTACGCTGGCTCAGCACATAAATTCTTCGACACAAGCAAAGATAAGAAATATAAAACAATACTTAAGTAACCCACATTGACTTTGACTCTCATATTTATGCGTTTAACAATGAATGTATGCAATGAATGTAGCTTAATTGTTAGGTAGGTAATCGATTAGGTAGGTATCTATATCATTGCTTAACTATCTATCTATTATAATATGTTAAAGAAAGTCGTGTTAGTTACACCACTTTTATTAAGTCGATGACGGCTGGAACGATTTCTATGATTTTTGTATTTCTCTTCGATTTATTTATTCAGAACCGACGAAAGCCTTCAAAGGTAAATAAATGCAAATCAAAAGTCGCTGCTAGGCTTTGTTTAAAATCGATAATATACCGCATGCGATTACAAAGAACCCTATAAAATGCCGGGTGCTTTTATTTTTTACTAAATAGTTTAAAAAACTGTAACCCGACTACGAAAATGCAATGATTTCAAAATATTTGCTGTATTGTTCAAACATTTTTGGACATAGAATTTTGTCTTCTTTCATTTGATACCCACAGTCGTTATGACTGCCAACTTTTTTTTTAAAGTATACTATTATACTCGTATGTTAAGTATAGCCACAGATAATATAATACTATAGCATTCGCCATGTAGCTTTTTTACAAAAGGTAGCCTATGTTACCCGGACTGTAATATACCTCATTCACCAAAATCGGCTCAGTAGTTTAGCCGCAAATGTGGTAAAAAACATAAATATCTAGGTACACATACATATTATAGGTACACAGACAGCTGAATTCATTACCCTACCAGTTGGTTTTGCCGTAGTCGGGTAAAATTAAATGTAAACAGTACCTACTCGGTAAACTGAAATGTGTGAATCTCGCTAAATGTTATTCTAATATTATTAACGCGAAAGTTAGTATGGAGGAATTAGTGGATGTTTGTTACTCTTTGCAACAACAACAACTACTAACTAGATTTTAATGATTCTTTACAATAATATAGCTCATACCTACATCAGAATAACATACCTACAGGCTATAACTTTTTCTCGAAACCCCGCGTAGTTTCCGCAGGAACATGGCATAACATGATGCTGCCGGTCGGTTTTTAAGCATACAATTTCGTTTCTCTCTGTAGGTACCCCAATTCCGAACTCAAACAAAAGCTACGTTTTTATTAAAAAACAACCATTATTTCCAGAATGCGTCTGAGTGCGCGTCGTGTTTCCAAAATATGGAACGACCGGGAATCGAAGCCGTTGGACACGGCCGTCTACTGGACTGAACGCGTTATCCGATGGGGCTACCACGATCCACTTCACAGCGCCGCAAGAGACCTCAACTTCATAGAACACAACCTACTAGACGTCATAGCAGCGTTCGGTCTAGCTATCATAGTTTTAATTATCATTATAAAACTGCTGTTGACGGCAGTTCTTAAGGTCATCAGAGCGAGTTTCAGAGGAAAAGATAAGGAGAAGTTACATTGATATTATCAAATAAAAAATTTGTACAAATTTAGTTAAGTATTGCAAACGGTAAGGTAACTAATCCATAAATGACAAATTTTCTCACCACGCGTGGTTACTATTATCTTCCTCGATTATCCAAGTGATTTGTCACATCCAATGATATTTAAAAGTAGGTACTTTAAACAACATTGGTCACATCCCTATTATGATAAGGTAATTCTGGTCTATTAATTATGATCATTTCCCGGATGGCTTATTTAAATTCTATACCGCTGCCGATGATATCAATAAAATTCTGTGAAATCTAGATAGGTAAAATCAGACACATGAATGAATGTGCCTTTTTGCCATTGAGCTACCACGCGATACATTAACGTATTCCACTTAGATCACCCGCCCGAATAGCACCTGCGCGAATAGCACCTATCGATATTTGGTGCTCTTCGTGGATTCAAGTTTATTTTTATATTTTTGTCCACGAACAGCACCTACAACACAGCAGCCTAGTTCTGGCTGCTAATATGTATTTGATAGACAGGACGTTATAAAATGAAAGATGTCGATAAAAATCTCTTGAACGTATATTAATAAAAATACTTTTGTACATACGAATCTTTAATTTAATAACGTCCTGTCTATCAAATCCATATAGCAGCCAGCACTTGGCTGCTCTGTTGTAGGTGCTGTTCGTAGACAAAAATGTAAAAATAAACTTGAATCCACAAAGAGCACCAAATATCGATAGGTGCTCTTCGTGGACTAGTCCGTTAGGCCAGATGCTATTCACGCAGGTGCTATTCGGGGGTGCTCTAAGTGGAATACGTCGTTACATTGGATTCCAATATAGCAGCTACGAAGCTTTGCGAGAAAAAGTGTTTTAGTAACAAATGAGATAATTTGGCTTTTTGTGTTTTTTTAACTTTACTGTAATTACATAATGTACCAAGAGTATTTAAACTCGATTACTTACTCATTCATGTTATAAATGCAAACTAACTTAAAAAGAGGAGGTTTATAACCCTACTGTATGTTTGTTTGTTTTGTGTGTGTGTGTATTTTATGAACGATCTCTGGCCTGCCTGTGTGACCCGAGTTGTCTATGTGTCATTATTTCAAGATAGGTAGGTACCCTATTTGCTTGGAGGTGCGATATGTTAGTTACTTAGGTTTACTCGTATGTAATAAAATTTAATAAAGCCTATTGGTTCCTATTCCATTTATTTTGATTAATTCTTTTGTTTTGCACCAAAATAAATACTACACGTAAGTATTAATATGGTAAAAGGTAGGTAACTGAATAAGAATCTAGGATAATTAGCAAGGGTTCCCTACTTTATTGCGAAAGTTGATGATTCGATTTTTATTATATCGAAAACGTTGTGTCGGTAAGTAATGAGCAATCGCTGTTGGGTTTTTCGTTACAGGATTTTTCGCACAAACGTTACATCGCACCAATAAAGCATCGTTGGAATAAAATTTCGCACAACTGAATTACCGACACAACGTGTTCGATATAATAAAAATCGAATTCAGGACAAGAGCAGTAATGGGTTTGGTCACACGTGTGGGCTCTAATTTGAAACTCATCAGATGGTTGAGTAGTGAGACTTAGTGAGAATTTGACATTTTAGTTTTTTCAACATTAAATGTAAGTAAGTTACAATAATTCAACCATTTCATCACTCCTCGAAGCGCCACTTATGTGCGGTAACGGGCCTCGTTCCATTCCCTACCATACAAGATCAACGCTGTGTCATCCGCATAAGTGAATATGTTACAATAAGGTATGTTTTTTTTTGCACAAGCTGTTTATGTATATAAGGAAGAGGGTGGGCCCAAGTACGCTACCCTGCGGCACTCCAAATAACAGACCCATTTCATCACTCTCTACTTCACCTATCTTTACAGATTGAGTTCTATTTGATAAGTAGTCGCTAAAAATGGCATGTGCAAGCCCACGAATACCGACTGATTCCATTTTAGAGAGCCATAGAGGAATGTGGACTGTGTCAAATGCCTTTGACAAGTCTAAGAACACCCCTACTACTTTAGAGCCATTGTCAAGATGTCTGGTAATAGCTTAAGTCAATGACAGCGTAGCATCCGTAGCCATATTGGTTTTCTGCAATAATGTTGTTGTGTTGTAAGAAGTCTACAAGTTTGCTGTTCAGCACTTTTTCCAGTATTTTAGAAATCACTGTTAGTACCGATATGGGTTATAGTTTCCTAGATTGTCTTTGCTACCGCTTTTATGAATCGGTCGTACCAGCGCCTTCTTCAAGACATTTGGGAAAACTCCTTTAGTCAGACTCAGATTACATATATGTGTGAGTGGTGGTACTAAGTATTCTTTTGCCAGTTTTATTAATTTTGTCGGGATTTGGTCTGATCCGGCAGCTGCACCATTTTTCAAGTTTTGGATAATATTTTCAATTTCACTTGTGTCCGTGAGAAACAAGGCCATCGAGTTGAGCTGGGATACCGCCTTTCTTTCGTAAACAAGATGACAAAAGTCTTTATAAGGAACATTATTGAGTATGTCTTCAGCTAGTTTTGCACCTATTCCAGCAAAATATTTGTTCACTTCATTAACTGATGCATGCATCAACCTTGGACAAACTCAATAGTTCAGTTGGTGATTCAGGAGGTTTTTTCATATGTATTATTTTATTAATAGTGTTCCAAGTGCCTCTTATATTGCCTTTATTCTTAATTAACTCATTTCTTTCATATTCAGTTTTGAGTTTTTTTAAAAGATTGTTACAAAAATTCCGGTATCTCGTATAGGTTAACTGTAGTATACTATTATTTGTATCTATTTTGGCTTTCTTATGAAGTCGATCACGATTTCTTATACAACGAACCACGCCAGGTGTCATCCATGGCTTTTTAAATTGATGGCGATGCGGGATTTTCACTTCGAAATGTAATTCAATGGATTTGGAGATTATATCTGTTATTGCCATGGCAGATTCATTAGCATCGACAGCATTATAGACATTTGTAAAGTCTACATTTGCTATATGGTTTACCAAAGAACGATAGTCAATTCTTGTGGTGATGGAGGTTACATCATTCCTTTGTGTTTCAGTGTTCAAGCAAAATATAGCCGGATTGTGATCTGTCACTAATGAGTCAAAATGTTAGCTACTAGAGATGCCTATATCCAGCTATGTTTTGATACTGATGAAATATTTTTGGACTGAGTCATGTTGGAATAACAATGGCAAACGACGTCAACAGATGGACCTTCCCTAAGGATCTCGCTACCAAAGCTTTCGGGTCTTGATAGGTACTTAGTAACTTTGAGGTAATTTGAGCGCCAAGAGCTTTTAGGTAGTAACTACTAATCTGAACTACAATACCAACTACTACTTTATCGAACGGCCTATTAAAACACCGCGAATTTAGTCAGTAACCGTATATACCTACCTATCTTACTACCTTCCACACATCGTTCTCTTGATTGAAATTGGCTCTCTACCAAGTTATGTCACTTTTGGTAACGCCTAACGCGTCCAGTCCAAAATAGATTAAATTATTTATGGAACAAATAGTAGTCGGTAGCTATTATTTATGAACTCTGTAGATGAAATAGGCCTTTCTAAATGGATTGTGGCAAGACGATGATAATATTTTCGTAGAGTAGAACTTAGAAGTAGAAGACACCTACTACTCTACGAAAATGATAACATAGGTTTGATGCAATGCATACTGTCACTTAATCAGTCACTTAATCACTTACAACAAACAAGCATATAAGTAAGTACTTCGACTAAATATAACAATTAGCTAGAATAATAACTTCAACAATAAGAACTTTCAGTTCCATGTAGAGAGGATCCATTTTCTGTTTTGATACACCGCGGCACCGTGTTGAATTCTGCTATGATGGTAGCACTGATAATCACCAAAATATGTGATGTGCGTGTGGTCTGAGTTGTGAGTCTGTGATTTGATTTTCACAAATTCTGGTTCCAACTTTCACATTTCTTTTGGAGTGTTCACTAAATCCTGAGCAAGTTTCAAAGAATTCTGAGAGAGTGGCCCTCAGACCACACGCACATAATATGTGTGCTAGTGTGATGTATAAATGTAGTAGGTATTACTTACTTAAATTTCATAAGTACATCGTTATCCTTTTATAAAAAACAATTTTAAAAACAGCGGTTTTAAATAACGCCTTATAAATTTTGTTAGCTCTCTCGCGCGACAATGAACCACGTTTCCCGACTTATATTAGGTACCTACCTAGCTAGCAACCTTAGTAAGCTTGAAGCCTCCATACAACACGTCATAATTCTATTTTCAATCTGTAAGCGGAATCTCAGTTGCATTTACTTGGATTTTATAAAATTTTAAGGAAATAATAATTCCTAGATGATTATTTTATAAGTAAGACGAACTCATTTTGTATAGGACGTAATGCGGTGTCACGTTTCATTTTAAATTAACATCGTATTGTTTTGCGGAAAACTAGGTATAGGTACTTACTCATAATTCCATATCCTAGATACAAGATTACAGTCATCATTAGAATCCACGCAGTCTAGTAATGATAAAACTGAAATTGAATGAACGCACGCAACTGACAATTTGAAAGTTTATCACGTGTTAGATTTCAAGTAGTATCAAAATAAAAGTGATGATGATGAGCAATGATGGTTAGGGAACTGAAATTTGCTCACTTAATATGGTTCTTATAACTATTTCGCCGTAAGATTTTGACGCTCAAGGGTATCAAACTTTAGACATTTTCTGTTGACCTAGAATTATGAAACTGAAAAATTCGGGAAAGCCTTGACAAAATCTTCAAATCTCTTTTATTACTTTATGACATGTACCTATAAATTTGTAAAGAATCCTTTGTGTGTTAGTCCGACTCGCATTTATCCAGTTTTTCATTTTAAAGTGTTTTTATTCTTAACTGAAGTTTT
The DNA here is from genome assembly GCA_949315895.1 of Anania crocealis. Lineage (NCBI taxonomy): Eukaryota > Metazoa > Arthropoda > Insecta > Lepidoptera > Crambidae > Anania > Anania crocealis. The sequence goes on from OX438856.1 coordinate 11,582,153, forward strand.
TTACAGTTGGTAACCATTTTATTTTCAACAACAAAAACAATATGACAAATACAAATATATCAATGATATTATTGAAATATATCAACACAATGCACAAAGCAGCGGAAGCAATTATAGAATAATCTTATTTTATGTGCAGTAAGAGAGTGTCACTCAAGAGTCAAAACATAGCTTTTCCATTTATGTACCTATTCTTTTTTATAATTGCATATATCACTGTCATAAGCCAATAATTTTCGTTTTGGAGTCCATCAGTCCACATCCACACATCAATATATATTTTTAAGAACCCCTTTAGTTTTCATTATAATAACAGACAATGAAAAGTTCATATTCCGAATTCAAACAAGATTATTTCTAACCAATTAACTCATTTTCAAGTCTTTTAATTTTTATTGGAAGTATATTAACCATCTCCTGACAAAGACTGAACTCTTCATACATCATAGTGGCAGCATCTTTATCATTGGTGCAAATATCAACAACTGCCTGATAGGATTCATAACTCTTCTTAACATTATGAAGTTGAACTGTTTTATCTAAAGCGATTCTCTTCATACTATTTCTACCTATAAATGCATATGCACTTATCACTGGCCGGATAACATCAAACTCTAGCTTAACAGGCATCTTCCCACTTTTGTCTTTGACTGAATTTAAAAAATTATCATAATTCTCTATGCTCTTCTCACAGAGTGCGTTAATCTTCTTCAAAGCATGTGCTATTGGTTTCTCCTTGCTTTTATTCAATTTATCTAATTTTATGTTCAGGATATCTGAGTAAACTTCACCCAACTCAAACCATAGTTGGCGGCAGTACTGCAAGTAGTATGTAGGGTTTATTTCTTTGATTAATTCTTCTAGCATGTCAATACGTCTTTTGTGCATTTTAGCTCTTCGTTCATCATCCTCTTCAAAGAATGCAAGGTAACTGTATGACTGAGAACTGTCTTGAATCAGCTCAATATAATCTGAAGCTAGACTGTCTAACTTATAATACTCTTTAGCTTTATTTAACCAGTTTTGACAACACAGGAATACCTCTCTTGCGTCTTGGTAAGTCAGCAGAAATTTGTCACCAATTTTGCTTTCATATTTGGAAACATCAATATTGGGGAACACCAGATTCTTAGCATCTCCTCCACATATATTTTCATTGTCTTCTATCTTCAGATTGGACATATCTGGAAGTAGACAAAAAAATGTATGATTAAAAACTTCAGAAAACTATTTGTAAGTGTTCAAAAGAAAGTCTCAAGTGCGCCGAAAGTGGTTGCAACTATTTCGGAGGGATCATAATAACATAGCGAATAGTACAAATATTTTCTTCTGTGAGGACCATTTCGATGTAAGTAAACATAATATTTATAATTTTTAATAATTTATTGCATTAGGAATGTAAGTATTTTGTTATTGGTTTGAAGTTATAATACCTCTAATGTTTTTATCAGAATGCCTCTTGCAACTCACTTCGAATATTTCCGATGTTTTCATAATATTCGCTAAAAATTGTAGCTACAGTCTTATGATTTCAATAAACATTACACTTAAAGTTTGACGACTAACCAGTTTGTTTGTTACAGATTTTAAATGAATGGGCAGGTTACTGCTTTCTGCTTTACAAAATCGTTGTCCATGGTAAAAGTAATTGACAGAATTTGTAAAATATTGGAAATAAATCACACAAAAACAATGGATACTTTTATTATAGGAAAATATTATCAAAACGTTTTGAAAAGCTACTAAAACACAAGTAGGCAAACGAAGTTATCAAGCAGGTGACGTCATCATAAACCCGACCAATCAGGAGGGTTTCGTGTCACGTGACAAACGTTTAAATAAATGCATTTTTATTTCTGGATTTATAAATAAATCGTTTATTATTTTCAACTTCCGTTACTAAATAACCATTTTTAAACTCATAATATAAGCTGATAATAGTAATTCGCACTTTATTTTTTGCATTGTCAAAAAGCCTATTGTGAAGAATGGGAAGGAAAAGAGAGTTGTAGTTTTCGACGATCGCAGATTATCCTGCCTGACCCTCAGTGGAATGCAGAAAATCGAAACGCTCTTTGAGGTAAAATGGAGTGCGCGGATCAAATAAAACAGAGTAAAGTAAAGAGAGGATATGAAGGTTACGGCGAAGACGAATTGGAAGCCAGTTAAGCTGTGCGCGGAACTTCGATACGTGGTCATACTTCCGTAGACCGAAGATAATTCGGATACAGAAATTTTGTAGGCGCTCAAGCTTATCTAAGGACTTTTCACTAAGGTCAAGAAAGCAGCAGTCAGCATAATATAATATAGGCAGAAGCAATGCTTGAACTAAAGCAATCTTGGTCGGTATCGGTAGAAAATTACGTAATCGTTTGAGTGAATTTGCTGATGCAAACATCCTCCTACTCTGTTCACATACATGCTTGTCCCATGTCAAAGAACCATCTATAAAAACTCCCAAGTTCTTTACAACTTTACAAAATGGTTCTTTACAATTTTAAAAACACAATTGAAGGTAGTAATCCCCAGTCAATCTTAGAGACCAATCAAGGGCCACCGACAACCATCACCTGCGTCTTCGCAGGGTTAACCTTGAGGCCATAAGACTCGCTCCACTCCAAAATTCGAGTCAGGTCAGAATTTACTGTAGACATGACGGTTCTTAGGTCATCAAAGCCACCCTGGCAATATAGTATTTTATTTATTTTAATATTATGACCATTTTAATAAAACTTTTATGTCACAATAAATCAGGATTTAATTTAAAATAGCATAAAATTTTTAATCAAAAGGAACACGTTCCTTTTGATATCCCATAACTCTAGGGTATTAAACAGACCATGGTAAAGATCAAATTGCATATGAATTATTAAGTATTTAATTATAATTTTTTTTTGCTAACTTTTTTTATACAAAATAATTCTAAAAAGTCACGACTGTTTATGTAAAACACCCTTACCTTGTTATGAATGAACTTTTGAATGAAAACGATTTAGGTACTCTTACCTACTTATCAATGAAACACCCACACACGTCAATGTTTTGAGGGTTCCGTAGCCGAATGGCAAAAAACGGAACTCTTATAGATTCGTCAAGTCTGTCTGTCTGTCTGTCCATCCGTATGTCACAGCCACTTAATTCTGAAAGTATTAGCATAAGACAGTCGAAACTTAGTAGGTAGGTGTATCCTGTTGACCGCTTTACGATTCTCATACAAAAAAATAAAAAATATGATATTTAAGGGGGGTTTCCCATACGTAGAACTAAAACATTTTTTTTTTTATACTCTAACCTACGCGTATTTATAGATAGTTCTTTCAAAATGACATAGAGGTTTCTAAAATATTTTTTCCCAAAAGTGTAAAGTTTGGTAGATAGACGCTTCCAAAGTGGTAAAATGGGTCCCCCGCCCCCTCTAACTTTTAAACTAAACAAGTGAAAATTTTGAAAAAAATACATAATGTAGATACAGTGGAATCCGTTTAAAATGACATCGAAGGGAATCGACAAACACGTCATAATAACCGGACGTCATAGAAAGCGGTTTGTGAAAAAAGAATCATTTTTATGTATGTATTGAATTTAATAGAGAAACATAGTAACTAATGAAATCCAAATTGCATGTTTATTACGTACACATTATACACATACAAGTGTATTTTTTAATGAATATAATCTGTAATTTTTGTCTGCTTTTGTTTTTTCAATTTAGATATATAACATAAACATGATACTTTGCACTGTCGGTCATTATAACTGGACATAATTTATTAAAAGTGGGTCATAATAAGCGACATGTCACTATAAGCGAAGTCATTATATCTGACTTTTTTATAAAGAATTTTATATGAAAACCAAACTTCGTAGTGTAATTACGTCATAATAAGCGGCGTCATAATAAACGGATTCTACTGTATTAACAAAAACTTATTACAACGAAAAGTAGTTTGAACGAGATCAAACCGGTAGTTTTTTAGAAATATCACATTTTTAATAACCGCAAATATAACTTTGCCCTTTATACAAACACTATGAAAAACAAAGTAATTTTTGCAGTCAATTAAATATTGTGGTATTTTGGCTAAGTTGAAGTAAGTGGACCCCCAATTCAGTTAAATTTGGTACAGATTACAATTTGGTACACAGGTTCAGTGCGTGAATGTTTTTTACAAGTTACACTCTCCCGCTACTTTACTACTTACTTTAGTGTAAGTTTGCCAACATCTCGTAAAACTAAGGAGTCACCATACTGGTTAATTTTTTCTAACAAATTTAATAAAATTGATCTTGTATTCGAAACTATTGATTTTTGAACCACATGTTCTAGGGCGTTTTATATTATTTTTACCTATAGAACATAACCTTAGAGTTATGGGATATCTAAAGGAACACGTTGTATAGTTAAGGCAGTTGCTGCAACTCAGATTATAGTAACCCAAACTAAATAAATTCATCAGTTATTATACTCTAGATTATGAAGACTAAATAGGATCATTAACCTGTTATAGCTTCTGTTAATGTTTCTGAATCATTCATGAGCCTGTTCTTAGAGGCAGTCAACAACAGCAAGCAGTATTTAGCCCAACATCGAGCCACATCTGCAGACCTGTGCTTGAAAGTCTCCATCTTCGCCAGGAATTCCTCCTCAGAACTCTCTTGGGACTGTAACTTTTCTTCATACTGCTCTAGTATTGTGGAAGCAGCAGCCAAGTGGTGCCTGGACTGAAAAAAGCCATTTTGCTCAGCAAAGAACTGGGACAATGTTGCAGAATTCAAAGCCCAGTCTATTGGCTCAAAATCAGAATACTGCAACTGCCTTCTCAATGTAACATGACAATATATTGCAGACTTCAAGTTTTCCTTTAGAGACCCAAACACTTGCGCCAAATAATACAGTGTTAAAGTGTTGGCTTTTTCTAACAACATGAAGTCGCCTACATCTGCCTCTCCAATGTTACTAATTACATTCTCAATAGGCAATGGCATCTGCAAACTGCATTTAAATGTCTCATACAGCTCTTTCGCTTGAAGTAGGTACCCTTTAGCTGTCCCAGGCTCGTCTCGGTTGGACCATAAAATGCCAATATTGTTGTAAATGTTGATCAGTGTTGTTACTATTTCGGGTTTTAAGGCAATAGGTCTCAAAAGATCAACAGCTTCAGTGAGTACTTTCTCACTTGCCGTAAGTTCCTCAGTCTCCATGTCTATAATACCAATATTAAGAAGTACAGCACCCAACATAGCATGGAGTTTAATACTGTCTACATTTGATTCCGAATTCAAGATCTTCTTAAGAGATTCACACATATTTGATAATATCTCTCTGGCTTTATACTTCGATAAATACGGTTCATTTTCTGGATCATTTTTGCAGTCTTCGTCGAGTAATTTGCGAACTTTTCCATAATTTTCTTTGAAATCGTTGAGAATTTCTTTAGCCGTCATTTCAGAGGTTACAGTCATATTATATAGAATAAATGGAATCACTATTCACTAACAGACATTTGTTTTATTAGTTTTGCTTCTCATTTATCCAATGTATCAATTTTATTTCATTTTTGAAAATAATACAAGTTGATTATTCGAACATCGAACCAATACATCACACATTAATTCATAATTTAAATATGCACAATAATTTAGAAGTACCTACTCTGTCACAGAGTACTTTGTTATTACTCTTTACTCTGTGAATCGAATAAATGATATTTTTTTTCCATAAAAAATTTAACGGCTTCGGACGAGTCCATACAGCCTAGTCTTTAGTTTTAATGTCAATAATATCTAAAATAATAATACAAACATAATAGCCTGTTTTTTACGCAGGAAAACATGCATTAAGCATACCTACTGCTTCATAATTGTATGTTGCATAATTCTGCGGGTTTCGAAGAATCGCAGCCGCCTGGATGAAGTGGCAAAAAGTTACGGGGGTGACATGTGATCCGAAAATGCCAGTTAAGCTCAAGGGGTTGGTGTATAAGGCTGTAATAAGACCTGTCCTTATGTACGGCAGCGAAACCTGGACCCTCACTCAGCGGCAACTACAAACCATCCAAGTGGCCGAAATGAAGATGTTGCGGTGGATGTGTGGAGTGACGAGGCTCGACATGATACGCAACGAATACGTTCGTGGTAGCCTTGGTGTGCGCGACATCGCTGACAAGCTGCAAGAGAGCCGATTACGGTGGTTTGGCCACATCTCGAGACGGCCCCCTGACTGCCCAGCTAACAAGGCCTAAAATTTCAACATCCCCGGCCCCTAACGAAGAGACAGGTAGACCGAAAACAAGGTGGTCGTCTGCAACGTCACTGTGAGCGACACATCCGAAAGGGGGAGTTGGAGAAGGAAGACGAGAAAGGTAAACCCCACCACCATGTGGGAATAGATAATGCCAGCAAGAGAGAGATTTAATATGGAGTGTCAACTTTGAGGTTCAGTAGGGTGCTGATTACGGATATGCCATCCTTTTTAAAATCCAAGATGGCGGACGTATTTTTTTAATTTGATATCGGTGTCAATTTTGGGGATCATTGGGGTGCTGATTACGAAAATGCCATCCTATTTTAAATCCAAAATGGCGGACGTATTTTTTTATTATTTGACATAGGCTTCGAGCAACGCGGCCTTCCGTCCCGTAAGGGAGTAGCCATACGAAGCGTTTCCCCTCTGTCAAAAGTATAAGCCCAATTGGGCATTAGCGTTTATAAAAACTAGTTGCGCTCAGATTTCTTCCTAGACCGAGTCCAGTCGCGCAAGTGAACGATGCCGTATTAAAAATGCCGAATCGCTCAGTTTTCTGTTGTAAAATGAGGTCTGCAACATCAAGTTTACATAATAATGGTGTTACATTTCACATATAAGTAAATTTGTATCGTATTATTGCCATTTAATTACATTTAAACACTAAATTCGCATATTTTATTCTTGAATAGTTGTTGGATTTGTTCGACAACATCAGGTCCGCTCGCCCGTGCAAATTTCAGATCCGTCGCGCGATAAATCCGATTTCTTGCCGCTGGGCAACATAGTGATGTTATTACTTTCACATGACATAATGTTTGTCGATAAAGTGTGGTGGTTATCGACGACGACGTTATACAATATATTTAATCACATTAGACAAATAATTGTTGATATGGTTTTATGTGTGATTTAAAATCTCTTTTCAAGTTTGAAACTCTTTAATAGTAATAACATAATAGTAATAATTTATTTTTATTTGATTTAATCATTCTAGTTAGTAGTTTTTAGGATTCCGTACCCAAAGGGTAAAAACGGGACCCTATTACTAAGACTTCGCTGTCTGTCCGTCTGTCCGTCTATCCGTCTGTCCGTCGCTCTGTCACCAGGCTGTATCTCAAGAGCCGCGATAGCTAGACAGTTGAAATTTTCACAAATTATGTATTTCTGTTACTGCAATAACAACAAATACTAAAAACAAAATAAAATAAATATGTATTTAAGGGGGCCTCCGATACAACACACCAGGGGCCCAATTCTGCTAATTTATAAATGGCTCAATAGCATCGCAATCGTATATTTTGACATTACTTCCATATTAAATGTGTCAAAATATACAGTTGCGATGCTATTGAGCCATTTGGTGCACGAGTCCGACTCGCACTTGTCCGGTTTTTATTATGTGCAACTGGTTTCTTTTCCTTTGTCATTGAAATATATAGAAATGATTTTAATGATCATTTAAACTCGGTTTTTTATTAACTTTTTTTTTATTAAATTTACTTGCAAGATCAATCATGGAAAAATATATTGACACCAGAATTTCTTTTTTATTGAAAAAAATTGCATCCGCCAAATTTAATTTACACAAAATTAATTCATTTTAAGAACCAATGAACTTCTTATCACTAATTTTCACGCAGATACGTAATTTACTATTCTCAAATTCATTATTAATCCATAATTTACGGATCCAGCAGAGTTCGTCCCTCCCATCCCTCAACCCATACCTCCAATCCCTCCAGTCCATCCCATCCCTCTAATATTTTTAAATGTCGTGTCACGGTTTATATGGTGTCACTCCTCTAAACAGCTCATTTGTAGCGATAGCGGTATAAAATCATCAGCTCTTAGCGGTATAAAATTAAGTCTTCGTCCTAGTTTCGTACCCATCAAATCTAACACAAAAAATCAACATCAAAATCGATCGTTATTTGAATATCAAAAGTTGTTGTTAAGATCCTACTAATAAATAAATGTTTCACTTTGTTACTTTTATTCCGTCTTAAGAAAAAAATTATCGATATTGCTACATGAACAGTTAAGTCCAACTCTATTTACGTTGAAAACGGGGCAATGTGTGAGTTGTAACTTATCCGTACACGAATTGTTGCTGAATTGTTTAATTTTTTGTGTGTGAGTGTCGTCACTACAGTGTTGTTTTTGTATGTGAGTATGCGAACCTGCGCTTGTGTGCACATTTCCCCCCGCAAAAAATGCCAGAACTTTTTGTATAGAATAGAATCGCTATGCCTACTCCCTTCCGGGACGGAAGGCCGCGTTGCTCGAAGGACATAGGTGTCAATTTTGAGGTTCATTGGGGTGCTGATTACCATTATGCCATCCTTTTTTAAATTCAAGATGGCGGACGTATTTTTTAATATTTGATACGGGTGTCAGTTTTGAGGTTCATTGGGGTGCTGATTACGAGAGTTTATCTGCAATAAATAAATATTTGTATATATTGTTTACTTGTGACAACCCTGGTCCCTGTCCATCACGATACTGTATAGACCATAAACGTAGAATATAATAGAAGGACAAAGCCTGCGAGATAGAAGAAAACCCCTTAAGGAAATCTAGCAAGATAGAAAAAGAAAACAAATCTTTTCGTTTTGTGACCTGTCTTATTTGACAGAGTGACATCCAGTGGCATATGCGATATAAGGTTCAACATTTTATGGAATTATCTAGTACATCGTAGATTATCTAAAGTAAATACAGTTTTATCTAACAATGGTCACATGTTCTGTGAGTGCCTGTGGAGTCAACCACAAAAATAATCCAGAAAATTGCTCATTTCACAGGTAAATACGTAGAAAGTCGTCATCATAAAAACGCGTTATTTTTGTTGAATTTGATATTGTTGTTATGTTGTAAACATAAAATTATTTCAATCCACTTGTTCATTTTAATATTTTGTATAGATAAAGTTCTATTTATTGGTTATTTACATTATTTTGGTGAATAATTAATTCATCGAAATATTTTACATGTACGCTAGAGCTTGACTCAAATTTATCGATACTATTGTCGACATTTATTGAATATTTCCGGAGAAATTTGATGTTATTTTACGTTTAGCGTCTCAAATAAATGTCAACTTAACAATTTGAAGAAGTAAACTGTAAGGAATCACATAACTAAGATAATCTTGTTAAAAGTCAATAAACAGGGATTGATTCATCAGAATGTAAATGTTTATTCAGATTTTGTTTACTTGTTCTTTTTCACTTACTGCCATTGATGAGCTCACACGGCACAGCTGTTTTTTTTTATAAATTACAACTGTTTATTTTTAAATTATATGTAAAAAATATACTCGCCGTGTACATTTATCTGCCCACTATTATAGTTCTAAGAAGTGAGGGTGGTTAGGTATGCCGCAAAGTAGGTGCATAATCTCGAGATAAAAACAGTGTGACAGTAAACATTATTTTCCAAACGACAAACTGCAATTATTATCGATAGTCTAAAAATGTTATAGGTACGTCACTAGTTAACACACACATTGACAAATCAAAGCTGGTCACGCATTATCGGGCTGTCAGTCGATCTACTTGTATCCTATATCAATGGTATAGACGTTGTCGGCATTTTCCATGAGATCAAAGGCGTCGGACGACTGTATGGTTTTATAGACTGTGGTATGGGGGAAAAGTTGAATAATAGTGTCCACCTCATATACTTATATTACTCTTTGGTCCACCTGTAAACAGCAAAATACAGGTGGCGCTACTTTGGATATGAATATTGCGGTTATTATTTTTTAGTTTTTTACGACCCACAAGTACCTACCTTTAACAATAAAAAAAAAAATTTTTCAACATAAAATAAAACGTATAAAGTTAAAATCTACGTTTTATTATATGTTAGAAATATGTTTTTTTATCTATTTGTTTATTTTATATTAAACTGTTGATAATAAATTATTATTTTTTGCCTGATAAACGCGTTGTAATGAGTTTTATATTTGGGCATTTCTACGGGACTGACTAATTGCTTTGATCTACTGGAGACAAAGTAAATACTTTTAAAATTAAATTACGTACTTACCTACTTGAAAAAAATCACACGTACTTATCCCTTGATTGAGGGACTCTTGACCTAATGGAGAGCATATTTAGAAGAACACCAGGTTTTACATATCGCCCAAAAAAAAAACTCAAAGTTCAAAAACGGGCAAAATTTGGCTTACAATGGAGTGTCCGGTTTCCAGAAGTTACTAACTTCTTCTTGATTTATAACTTTTATATTAATGACTTGCATAAAATAATTTTCACATTCACGCAATAAGGGATAGATAATAAAGCCATTTAAGTGATTATATTTATTGTGAATCTTTGGGTTTCGGTACGCGACACATTTTTATTTTGTCCGAAGCATGCGCCTCAATTCGGTGAAATTTAATTTTGTTGACCTACATCACGAACTACGTGCAATACGAAGACATTCTACTGATTCCCGTCACCCGGCAATTGCGCCCGAGTGGCCGAGCAGTGTAAATAAGGGAACTGTCTCATTTAGGAGCATTTTTCAAAGGTTTCAAAATCATTCCGTCATTTCTGGCTCGGGTCACGTTAGTACCGTATACCAAGGTGTTAAAATACCTTTATGAAAGCGCCACCGTGTCAGTCCTATTAGAGCAGCCAACTGCAGCAAGGCGTATGACATATGTTTGTCGGGTCGCAACCTGGTACCGGGCCATCAAAATAAAATACCGGGTTGCAACATTCCCGCCTTGTTTATAAAATAATACTATCGATCGACGCATGGTAAATAATATTCTTCTTAAACTTTCGTCATCATCGGGGAACTTGAATTCTTTAGTAAAGCATAGTAGTAGCACAGATAATATAATACTAATTAAAGGGAACCCATCACTTAATCGCAATTTTCTTCAACGATTTTCATTTCCCATAAAACAATTCGCAGATGTTTCTAAACGATATTCAACATATTCTACAATCATGTTACTTACATCACAATTTCATTTGGTCGAATGCTTATTATCTACTAACTTACTTCATCGTTACTTCTTTTCATATACAATTATGTATTTTATCGAAGTAATGTTAGTTTACTATTTTGGTACCAATAATTTTATTTCCACGTAAGTTTCAATATGCAGAATTGTTGAAACATCCAATTTTACCTCAGTAAATTCCGTATTGTCAAACGATTTTTGTTACTAATTTTATATTGCATACTTTATTAATAGACAATTTAAAGCGTACCTAACTGATATAAATATGTAATAAATATTGATATAATAAATAAACTGCGTTAATCCCGACTCGCCGTGGTCTTCTCGGCGTGGTACTAGTCTGCCCGATACTAGAGTGTAATTCAAAAGCCGGAGGCGCGGAGGGAGAGCAGCCTTCGCCCGCTGTAACAAGGTGCAGGCACCCGCGCAAGCCGAAGCTGCGTAGGTGAGCTTCGGTGACTGCGCCTTGTTACGCAAGGGCGATAAGGCAGCGCCGGAGACGAGGAAATCCTAATGCATGCTGCTTGTTTGCATGCCTGCTTGCTTGCTGCATGCATGCCTGCATGCTTGCATGCATGCATTAATGCATGCCTGCTTGCCTTCTTACTTGCATGCGTATGCATGCATGTGCTTACTTGCATGCATGATTGCATGCGTACCTGTTGCATGCCTGCTTGCTTTCATGCATGCATTAAGTTTTAACGATTAAAAGTTATTTGAGGAAAAAATGCTGTGGGAACCGTTACACATTAAAACATGTTTTTAAATGGTTTTATTGATAACTTAATAATTCTATGAAACATTAGTTTGATATATCGTTATTCTGCTTAAAAAAACAATTGCGAAACATTTTTTTTGTGAAATGTTATTCGATGTTATGGAACGGCGATTATTAACTATTCGATAAATCAAGAAAAAATGATATTAACATTCATAGAATAGTTTTCTGTGAAATGAAATTCGGTATCAAAAAAGTATGTGTTTTGATAGATACCCATTATTAAAATATTTTTGCTATTAATAAATGTATATGATTTAACCCAATAGAACCAGTTTCGTTTTAAAAGTATGAAGTGGGTCACACATAATTTACACACTGCCCAGTGTGTAAATTACCGGGCCATGGCAGAACAATGTTTGGGAAACACTGTACTAAACTGTTTACTGCTGCGTTGAGATATTTTCAAGCTTCTGGATTGAAAGGGATTTGGCATGAACATTAATGGAAAGTTCCTGACACGCCTTTGATTTGCAGATGATATAGTTTTTATGGATGAGAGAGCTAAAAACAATGCTCTCAGATCTTAGAAGTCCTTCGCAAAGAGTGGGACTTAAAATGAACTTTGAAAAGATGAAAATCATGTTAAATACCCATTTATTACCCGCCAGTTTATATCGGTAATACAACAGTCGAAGTTGTTGACCTATGTAGGCCTGGGACAGATAGTTCAGCTAGGTAAGTCTAATTTTGAGGAAGAGATCTCTCGTCGAATTAAATTTGGTTGGTTAGCTTTCGGGAAGCTACCAAAAATCTTTGCGTCTCAATTACCTCAATATCTCAAGAGGAAAGTCTTTCACCTGTTCCTTTTGCCAGTGATGACTTACGGACATGAAACTTGGTCGCTTAGTTAATACCATGGGTCTTATATGAAGGCTCGAGGTCGCAGAACATGCAATTGATGCAATAGAGAAAGCAATGCTTGGTTGCGTTATAGAAAAACCTGCGTTATAGAATAATTGAAGATTTCTTCAGATTTCTGTAAGATAACTAAAATAACAACAACAGCATAAGTAAGTTGATGAATAATCGTTAGTTGAAACATTCTGTTTCATTTCAATGTTTTTTCTCAGATGGAAAAACTGAGTGAATCCGTAAATAAGATTGCGAAGAGAAAGAGAAAGGGAGAAACGAGAAAAAATTAAAAGGAAACAAAAAGATAGATAATTAATCATGTTGATGTGATGTTTTGTTTTATTCTATTGATTAAACTTTAGAAACAAAATATTATTTCTATATTAGGTAATATCAATTCTTAATTCGCACTCCATTAATTCTCCATGTATTCGAATCGTCTCGATAAAAATTGTCATTTACATACATTAGGAATGGACGGTCGTTTTTATCGATATTTTGATTATATATCATTTATTACAATAACTTCGCCCTGTTTGGTCTAGTAGTTTAAACACCGGGCCATGATCTCGGGGTCTCGGGTTCGATCTCCGGGCTTAGCAACAAAAAATTTTAAATTATAGAACATTGCTCGGGTTTATGATTACCAACCTGCATTTGGCAAGCGTGATGATTATGCCTATACCCATCATTGCTATGGTAACTTGAATTGAGTTGAAAAAATATGGAGGCCTCTTCCTGCAGTGGGATGACTATAGGCCGTTACTTACATCCACCTGGATGGAACTAATAATAAAAGTAAGAGAAAAAGATACTTTTTAATATTGCCTATAAATACTGAGCCATTTATCCCATTTTTTTAAATTCTCTAAACATTTTTTACTTTCAGACTAATATTGTACACATACCAGCGTTGCCAGGTATTTTTTTGCCAAGTCGAGATTTAGGAACTTTTTGAGTGAAATAAGCGGGATTTCTTTCGTCGAAAGCGGGACACAGTAAAAAAACGTATTTAATCAAAAGTTTTTGAGTATTTATGATTTTATTTGAGTTCAAATTACGTTCACGTGGCAATAGATAGTAAAAATATTCGTAAAAAATGTACTTTAATAAAAATATGAGATTTTAAATTAGATTTACCCTGTCGTTAAAAAGTTGAGTCTTATTCGTCTTCTAATCAAAAAAATTAAAACTAAAAAACAGAAATCAAAAAAGGTTTATTCCTTATAAAAATATTGTTGTGGTGTCTGGCATCGACGCAAGGAGTTTCCATACTCAAGTGTCCAAAACTCTATGGTGCTAGGCAACCAAGTTGTTTATAAATAGACAGTGTCACTTGTGAAAAATTATTATAACGAAATACTCTTAGAGAACTGAAAAAAGGTGTAACCGAAAATATACAGTGGTGATAGTCCAATAAAGACTGTGTTAGCTAATCGCGTGTGATTAAAATAGCTAGGTCGTTTTTTAGGTATATCTACTAAAATTCATAAGTTCAATATACGTCAGTGTTCTTCCACATCCTTATCAGGTAACCACACTCTGCTACATTATTTAAGAGGTTATCGGACCGCAGCTGATCAGATATATTAACCATGGATTATTCAACTAAAATCGACATAGGCAAACTCACAGGAAAAGAAAATTGGTCCACATGGAAATATAAGATTTCCATCCTACTTGATGGTACTGAAAATGCCCTAGAAGCAGTAGAAGGCCGTTTTCTTAAACCCACACTCGCGGATGGAGCAGGTGACGCTGAAATCAGCAGCTTTAATATGGCGTTAGCTAAATATAAGAAAGCTGAGACTGGCGCTCTACTCATGCTAACCACTAATATGTCAGAGGATACACTAAAGAAAGTTATGAGATTTCGGACTGCTCATGAAGTCTGGTTGGAGTTACATAGACTATTTGACGGACAAACGGAAGATAGAGCTTACAATTTAGGTTTAGAATTCTTTGGACTAAAACATGATAAGGCGGACGATATTCCAACGCACATGTCAAAGCTCAAGAATCTCTGGAACGAATTGAAGGTGGAGGTTACAAAGGTTGATCCCACAGCTAAGCTTCCTGAAATGTTCCTCATATGTAAAGTTTTAGACACACTAGATGATAGGTTCTTCAACTTTAAATCAAGCTGGCTGATGCTAAAGCAAACTGAAAGGACCATTGACAGTCTCACAAGTCATCTTTGCGCATTTGAAAGAGATCTGGGTTGTCAAGCAAGTTCTAAAGAAGAAGCACTAGTGACTGCAACCACAGAGAGACAAGTCAAACGCAACTACAACAAGGATGAGCAACTGATTTGCAACTACTGTTCTGGAAAAGGACATAGAGTGCGCAAGTGCAAAAAGTGGATTAGAGATGGGAGGCCACCTAAACCAACTCCAAGCACATCAGGATCAAGCTCAAAGTCGAATCAAGTGCAGCAGATCTCACTGATGGTAAACGCTTGCTCGTCAGGACAAACACAAGACCGACAGAGTTGGTTTGTAGATAATGGAGCAACTACGCACATTGCAGTTAGAAGCGATTTCTTCACAGAATTTTATGAATTTGACGCTGATCACACAGTTACAACTGCAGACGGGACCACGATTCCAGCGTTAGGGAAGGGAACCGTAGTGGTAGCATCAAATGTCCGTGGCAAAAAAGAAGAAATCAAACTCAATGATGTGTGGCTAGTACCGTCATTAACGAAGAATCTTTTTTCTCCATTAGCAGCACAAGATAAGATGCAAAACAGCATTTTTACCTCAACTACGAGAGAGTGTAAGCTCGATATTGAAGGTATTACGAGAGTTCTTGGCAAAAGAGTACCTTTTGGAGGACTTTATAAGTTAGACATGGACACAGTCATTCCTAAAAAGCACAAAACTATCGAAGTTAATGCTATTACCGGGTCAAATATGTTGCAACTGTACCATGAACGCTTCGCTCACCAGGATAAGAATCATGTCATTCGTGTGGTGAAACGCGAGTTAGGCATCAAACTTAATCCTGATAAAACAAAATGTGAAGGCTGCATATATGGGAAAGCTCATAGAAAACCGTTTGGGACAAGGGAAAGAGCATCGGTTTGTGGCGAACTGATACACGCCGACGTCTGTGGACCCTTTGCAACACCAAGCATCTCCAAGTGCAAGTACTTCGTACTATTCAAAGACGATTATTCTGGATTTCGCTTTGTTTACTTCCTAAAAGAGAAATCAGAGGTCAAGGATAAACTAGCACAGATGCTACAAGAAGCAAAGAATGCAGGTCATGTTGTCAAGACACTGTTGAGTGACAACGGTGGTGAATTTGATAATATAGTCGTTCGGAAAATTCTAGAAAAGCACGGAATAAAGCAGCGACTCACTATGCCGTACACTCTTGAGCAGAATGGATGCTCTGAAAGGGAGAATCGTACACTTGTTGAGGCAGCAAGGTCCATGATGTACTCAGGAGGAGAATTACCTCAAGTTCTTTGGGCAGAACTTATAAATACAGCAGCATACGTCCTAAATAGGACTGGACCGTCAAAGGTAGAAGGAAAATCTCCATATGAATTATGGCTAAGAAAAAAGCCAAAAATCTCACACCTTAAAGTGATTGGAAGCTTTTGTTACGTCCATGTGCCTAAACAGATGCGCAAGAAGATGTGCAAAAAGGCAATAAAGGGTAGACTTATAGGCTACGAAAATGATGACGGCTATCGCATCTACGATGGAACAAAAACACTGAAGTCTAGGGACATCACTTTTGAGTCAGACGTAGAATTCACAATAACGACAAATGTTCCAATTCCGTCAGAGGGAGCAGAAGACGATGGACGTATTATCATTGAAGAAGTGCCTGATTTGCCAATGGAATCCCAGAAAAATAATGAACGTGATCTAGAGGGAGAAAGAACTGGAGATCAAGTTCATTCAGAAAACGAAGTAGACGATTTTTTCGATGCTAGTGATCAACAAGAGCAGCTCATAGTTGCTGAACCTAGATACAACCTAAGAGACAGATCGAAAATCGTACGACCTCAAAGGTATGAAGACTTCGTATGCTTCGTAGGGACGGAGAACTTTCCTGAGACATACAAAGAAGCTGTCGAGAGGGAAGATAGTGCCGAATGGCTCAAAGCCATGGCGAGCGAAATCAAGTCCCTAGGAGAAAATAAAGTATGGAGTATGGCTGATTTACCTCCGAAGAGAAAGGCACTACCGTGTAAATGGGTCTTTCGTATCAAACGAAATCCAGATGGTACGATAGACAAATACAAGGCGAGACTTGTAGTCAAAGGATTTAGACAACGCAAAGGGATAGACTACGAACAAACGTATAGCCCTGTTGCACGGATGTCTACCATAAGAGCTTTGTTGAGTATCAGTGCCACAGAGAAACTTTACTTAACGCAGTTTGATGTATCCACAGCTTTTCTGAATGGCAAGCTGAAAGAAGACATCTACATGCAGCAGCCTGAAGGATATTCGGACGGAACATCAAAAGTCTGCAAGCTTCAAAGAAGTCTGTATGGCCTAAAGCAAGCACCTAGATGTTGGAATTCATGCTTTGAGGAAATTTTGCTAGAGAGAGGCTTTACTCAAAATGAAGCTGAACCCTGTCTTTTCACCAAGAAAGAGGGAGACAAGAAAATTTTAATTACTCTGTACGTGGATGACGGATTGGTAGCCGCGACAGATGAAGCCCATGCGAACCAATTCTTAACAGAATTAGGGAATACGCTGACGATCACTAGTAAACCAGCATCCTACTACTTAGGATTGGAGATCGAACGTTCAGAAGACGGTTCTATTCTGATTTCTCAGCAGGCATACGCTAAGAAGATCCTGGAACGTTTCCGAATGTCCGATTGTAATCCTGTCTCGACGCCTATTGAGAGGACTTACGAAGAAGGGAAAGTTGATGATAGCCCTGAGAAAAATAACTTTCCATATCGTGAGGCTGTAGGTGCACTAGCATACTTGATGACTGGCACGCGCCCAGACATTGCATATGCCGTCGGGGTAGCATCAAGGAAACTGGAAAATCCTTCCTGGACTGATTGGGGTAAAGTAAAGAGGATTTTCAGATATTTAAAAGGGACCGTATCTTACGGAATAAAATACAAATCTGAAATTCACAAACCTATCATAGAAGGATATAGTGATGCAGATCATGGCGGAGATGAACTTACAGGACGCTCTACAACTGGAGTTGTTTGCTTGTACGCTGGAGGACCAGTATCCTGGACAAGTCAAAGACAAGCGTCCGTTGCAATTTCAACCACGGAAGCAGAGATTGTAGCTGCAAGTGAAGGCGCTCGCGACCTTGTATGGCTACAGAGAGTGTTTAGCCATCTTACGACTTTGGGAGGCATACCAACTTTAAAAGTGGATAATGAAGCCGCTATACGTCTCGCTCATAATCCCGAATTCCATAAGCGGACGAAGCACATACGTGTAAGACACTTCTTCGTTCGCGAAACTGTTCAAGAAGGACTAATCAGCGTGCAGAAGACAAGTTCTGCAGAGCAACTGGCAGACCTATTGACGAAGGCAGTGCCTAAACCAAGACTCATTTTATTGAGAGAAGGATTGGGACTGCTGTCACCCTTGCATCAATGAGGGAAAGTGTTGTGGTGTCTGGCATCGACGCAAGGAGTTTCCATACTCAAGTGTCCAAAACTCTATGGTGCTAGGCAACCAAGTTGTTTATAAATAGACAGTGTCACTTGTGAAAAATTATTATAACGAAATACTCTTAGAGAACTGAAAAAAGGTGTAACCGAAAATATACAGTGGTGATAGTCCAATAAAGACTGTGTTAGCTAATCGCGTGTGATTAAAATAGCTAGGTCGTTTTTTAGGTATATCTACTAAAATTCATAAGTTCAATATACGTCAGTGTTCTTCCATATCCTTATCAGGTAACCACACTCTGCTACATTATTTAAGAAATATGGCATTCCAAATAATAGTCTGAGAAGCAATGGTATTTAAAAAGTAATAGATATGTTACATGCGCTCTCAATATGCGTCCCTAAAACGTCACAATTGTGCGTCTTTTCAAATCCATGAGAGAGAAAGTAATAATTACTTTGTCTTTGTCATACTCATGAAAAGAACAATTATTGTTCTTTTCATGAGTATGACAAAGACAAAATAAGAATTACGCATGTGTGCAGTTGTTCGCAAGCGGCACATATATTTCGATAGTTTTTTAAGGGCATAACCTATCTATACTTTTTAAATATCATTGCTGAGAAGTATGTGTTACAAATGGCAACTTACAATAAGAGAATAATTATTTATAGGAATTACTTATTCAAAATATTTCTGTGAACATTTAACTTCTTATAAAGTATCCTTTTTTTCTTCTTCTCGCACGGTCGAGTTATTTCCGAAAAGCGGGACTGAGCCTGGGCGAGAAACATTTAATTTTGATTTAAAAATCGGGACGTCCCGCTAAAATAGGGACGTTTGGCAACGCAACAGTAACCTACATACCTACTTCTTGTTATTACAAACACTTAAAAATAGGCCAAGTGTGAGTCGGATTTACGTACATATTTATTTTATTTTAATTTTATTATTATTAAAGTAAAAATACAACTGAGTGTTATGTGAATATATTTAAAGTGCCTGCCTGTTGCGATTATTGATATCGAGCAAAAAAGAGCAAAAAAATCGCGTTTGTTGTATGGGAGCCACCCTTAAATATTTATTTTATTTTGTTTTTAGTATTTGTCGTTATTGCTGCAACAGTTATATATAATTTGTGAAAATTTCAACTGTCTAGCTATCGCGGCTCTTGAGGTAGGTACAGTGTGGTGACAGTCAGCGAAGTCTTAGTAATAGGGTCCCGTTCTTACCCTTTGGGTACAGAACCCTAAAAAAAGAATAAGCCAATAGCGTTTAGACGCAATCGCGTCTAAACGCTATTGGTTTATTCTTTTTTTAGGACCAATCGGTCCAATTCGCGATTGGTCCAGTCGTGAAAAAATTACAA
The DNA here is from genome assembly GCA_949315895.1 of Anania crocealis. Taxonomy (NCBI): domain Eukaryota; kingdom Metazoa; phylum Arthropoda; class Insecta; order Lepidoptera; family Crambidae; genus Anania; species Anania crocealis. The sequence continues at coordinate 11,602,010 of OX438856.1, forward strand.
ATTCGCGATTAGTCCAATTTGCGATTGGTCCAATTCACTATTGGACCAATTCGCTATTGGTCCAAAATAAAAGGATATCCAAAATGAAACAAAGGAGTTCATTTATTTGTATGAATTTCAATTATACAACACAGAACTACTAACGCTTTGGAGGGCTGGCATTCTTGGTTAAATAGGCGCATTCCTAAGAAACCTAATTTATTTCTGTTTCGTCATAAACTGCAAAGAGAGAGCATGTATCAGGATACTCGAATAACGCAAAGTTTGTTTAAAAATACAAATAATAAAAGGAGAGAACGCGACATTTTATTTGACAAAAAATATGAACAGTACCTAAACTAAACCAATATGAAAATGAAACAATGACAACAAAAAAATTTTTTTACAAGTTATAAAATATACTTACGATTATCGTTATTTAAAAATTAGTGGATCAAATGTTCATATTTTTTTATATTATATATTTATATATTTTGCTCTATTTCTTTCCAAATCTGATTATTATAGAAATAAGTAAAACTGAAAAATATGACTGTTATTTTCTACATTATAGTAGTAAAAGTTGATTATTTTCTATTTATATACTTTATTTGATATTTGAGCAATTAAATTGCAATTATAATATCAGTATATAAACTTGAAAAATTTTGTCTCAGGCGGTACTCAAACCCGCATCTTCTCTCTCCAAAATTTTTCAAATTTATATACTGATATTTTCTATTTAGTTACATAGCTGATTTTGTTGTACCAATAATTTTTAGTTTTTTTGTTAAATATGAAACTAGTTGTAAATGGCTTTACAAGATACTTATAATAATGTAAGTATAATAATTAAAATCCATACAAATAAATTACCTCCTTTGTTTCATTTTGGATATCCTTTTATTTTGGACCAATAGGCTATTTGACTGGTTTTTGAAATAAATTCATTTTATATTATTAAGTAGAAGTCGAAGAATCCATTAAAAGTAGTTTTTTTTTAATTCTTTTACATATTTGCTGAAAAATATCAAAATTAAAATTGAAAATTAAAAAGGGCGCCAAAACGCTAGTTTGTCAATATGGCGCTGCAATGGGGTCGGTGACATCACCTGCCTGTCTTGTGATCTGTAGCACATAATCATCTACATACTTCGAGCAACGCGGCCTTCCGTCCCGGAAGGGAGTGGGCATAGCGATTCTATTCTATACAAAAAGTTCTGGCATTTTTTGCGGGGGGAAATGTGCACACAAGCGCAGGTTCGCATACTATAACGTAACAGAATATCTGGGGTATCCTTGAAGAGGAATACCCTCAGAAACCTAGGTTCTGCTACGCTACAAAAGAAAATTTGGAAAGAGGGAAGTTAATGGGAACCTACCTCCCTATAATTATTCCCTAAGAGTTAAATAAAATACAAGACAAGATATAAAGTAAATATATTAAAATTAAAAGTATGATAAAATATATACGTAACTTAAATTTACACGTGAAAGTCCAATTAGTGGTTTGATGAATAGAGGTGGCCCGGCGGTCGACCACGCCAGGATCCAACTGCGCAGCGGAGGTGAGGTAGTCCGGCGATCTGCCTGATCAAGCCGAAATGATGGAGATGGCCCGGCGGTCTACGTGACCGCCAGGATCCAACAGCACCAGATGGAGAAGGCCCGGCGGTCTACGTGACCGTACCAGGGTCCAGGAGTAATGAATAAATAGTGTCCAAGATAATTCTCCCAATAATAATATTTAGTTCACAACAATAGAATAAGAAGAAGTCATCCTTCCTTGACACAAAAACGTCTATTTATATCAAAATTGATGGAACCATAATTTATTTTTAAACATTTCAAAATTATAGCTATATTTACATAAGCAGTTATAAAAATTACATAAAGAAGGTAAGTTTAATATAAAATTGGCCAAAATACAATATCTCCTAACCGAAATTTAGATGAAATTTACATAATTAAAAAATATATATCATTTGACAACAAGAAAATTTTAATATTAGTGTCAAAATTAGTAAACAAATAAAATTACAAGAAATTATAAGTTATATGATGAAAATAAGAGAATGTATTTAATGAGATGAACCAGAAACAAATGGTAAGGTATTTACATATGTTAAAAAGTATCTACATACCACAATACTCACATACAAAAACAACACTGTAGTGACGACACTCACACACAAAAAATTAAACAATTGAAGGGGTGAGTGGACAAAGGTGTTAAGTAACAAGAAGTTCAAAATGAGTTAGGAGTGTTTAAAAATGTTAGATCACAAAATCACGGTAGTTATTACAGCTTAAAGTTTTATATAAAACTTAAATATCAATAATTTAGAAAATATGCTTACTTTAAAGATTATAGATAATTGAAAGGTATTTTTAATATATTTATTAAAATTTAGAGAAAATATCAACATAACAGCTTTGTTTAATTTAATAATAATCATACTAAGATAAGATGAACTTAAAAAGGTCTTATATGAAAAAAATATAATAATGAGTATTTATATGAAATAGCTTTATTTTAATAAAAAAAAATTACAGACAGGTATGTAGGACAATGTTAATAATGGTTCAAAGTGTGCAAATAATACCATTGAGACTTGCTCGATGTACTCAAGCTGTTTTTTTTATATCAGCATGTTTTTCTTTAGAAATTTTACCCTTTTGAGTAGTACAAGTTATGGAAACTGTTAGGATAATATTTGGGTTCTTTACAAGAGAGACATCAAGAAATGGTGTGTTGGGGTCATAGTTGGTTTAATAAAAATATATCTACCGTATTCTTCAAAGCGGATCCATTTAACATTAGCTTTAAAGTTCCGAAGAATTCGGATGATATGATTTCACTAGTGAAATTATAATTACACTGATTATTGTCAATGATAACTGGTTCGTATGATTTGACGGGTTCTTTTCAGTGATATTGTAATTTCACTAGGCCGCAATAGTGATATTATATTGTGGTGGAAGCCCTGCGTGTTAATATCGGTTTATTATATATTTTTGGTGTTTTATGAGGTATTTACTTGATTATTCTAGTCAATATTTTCGAAAGAAGATAATAATAGATAAGATTTCGTGAAAGAAGATATTGTCACATGGATTGAGAAAGGGATGCTTAGATGGTTTGGGCATGTAGAGAGGATGAATAAGAGAAGAATAACTAGACAGATCTATAAGACGAGTGTGAAAGGGAACGTTGGAAGAGGAAGTCCTAGACGAACTTACCACGATCAAATCGGGGATGTTCTGAAGAAAGGTCAGGTCAAAAGTACTCTAAACCGACGAGCATGCATGAAAAGATTGATGAATGTGGAAGAAGCGAAAGATGTATGCCAGGATCGTAGTAAGTGGAAGGCCTTGGTCTCTGCCTACCCCGTTGGGAAGGAGGCGTGATAATATGTATGTATGTATGTATAATTTCGAAATTACTGATCGTGAGCATTTAAAAGTGTTTCAATCGTCAGATACATCAAATTCAAGTGGAAGCAAGTGTGAAATTGTGGTGCAAAAAGATTTTGACACAGAGTTACAAAAGTACTACAGTGACCAATCGGATAAAATTCAAAAACCGGAGCTCAGTTGGTAACGAAAACGGACCAATCAGCGATCGCTTTGATCAGCTTTCTTAAACCTGTGTTATTGTCAAAATATCACTTCCTTACAATTTCACTGTATCGGTCAAGTGAATTTATAATGACACTAAAACTAGCCCGTTAAATTGTAAGTAACGCAAACGATTGACAATAATCCGTGTAATTATAATGTCACTAGTGAAATTATAATATCACGGCTTTTATAATATCCCTGCAACAAACAGATGCCTTTTGAAATGTGTTTCTGTAGGTACTGATTAGGAGTAAATTTTTTCCCACCTTTAGGAAATATTGACTCCTAATCAGTACAGAACAGAAAACGGACTTTTTGGCTCAAAGAAGCGAAATGTCACTTTAAATAAGTGCGTTCGGAAACTTGAAAAAGGTTGTAACATATGTTAAAATTTAACATGAAACCAATACTTACTAGTAAATAAATTTCAACAATGAAGATTAAAGACGTTACCACTGTTGCATTAAAGGCGTTGTAAAAATAATGATCAATTTTATTTAAGCAAACATACTACACTGCTTATAACACCTTTGCTTATTTTTAAAATTTTAAAACACGATAATCTTGCAAAAATGCAAAAGGCACATTGCCTGATATTACCTTTTATTATTCAAAAAGTATCAATGTATGTGATGTTTCAAAAATTTTTCTGCTTATACCACATTTGCAAGCCAGAAATGTGTGCATGCTATCAGTTAACACCTTTGCTAGGGTCTGTATTTTTGAAACGAATAAAAATATGCGTGTTGTGAACTCGTCAGTCGATTTACTCGTATCATCACTTAAAACCTTTGTTCACGCAAAAATATAGTTTTTTTCAGTTTTGTCAGATAACACCTTTGTCCACTCACCCCTTCAATTCAGCAACAATTCGTGTACGGATAAGATACAACTCACACATTGCCCCGTTTTCAACGTAAATAGAGTTGGACTTAACTGTTCATGTAGCAATATCGATAATTTTTTTCTTAAGACGGAATAAAAGTAACAAAGTGAAACATTTATTTATTAGTAGGATCTTAACAACAACTTTTGATATTCAAATAACGATCGATTTTGATGTTGATTTTTTGTGTTAGATTTGATGGGTACGAAACTAGGACGAAGACTTAATTTTATACCGCTAAGAGCTGATGATTTTATACCGCTATCGCTACAAAATAATGAGCTGTTTAGAGGAGTGACACCATATAAACCGTGACACGACATTTAAAAATATTAGAGGGATGGGAAGGACTGGAGGGATTGGAGGTATGGGTTGAGGGATGGGAGGGACGAACTCTGCCGGATCCGCTAATTATGGACCCTTTATAGGGCAAAAAATTATTTTTGTCGAATTTGAATTTTTGGTATCGGGATAGGTCTAGGGGTACATAAGGACTGAATTAAGTGTAATATTGACTAGTTTATTTATTCGGTTATGGTTGTAGAGGGTGGTTCCATATGTAGCCAAGACCATTTAGGGAAAAAAAATTGGTGGTTTTATTTGAAACCGTGACCGTTTAGGGAAAAAAATGTCAATAAAATTAAATCTTAATTAAATGAGTTCTATTTCAAATATCAACATTCTGGTATTTTTAATCATAAAAAACATAAACTACATTAATTATCATAGTAACTAAGAGTATTATTACAACAAAAATGACTCCTTTGCCTCATTAAGTCAACCTTGTCTTCTACCTCTGGCGGCTCCCCGTGCCCTCACAGGACCCCTGGTACGAGCGCGACCCCTTCCAATCGTCCAATCATGCTCACTGATATGCATGGCATTTTCATCCTCTTCATCATCATTCCTTGGAAATATATCCATACTCCCTGTAGCACCTCTACCAGACGCTGTTCTAGGACCTCGTGTACGAAGACGTCCTCGTCCTTGCGCTCCTACAGGATCTCTGGTACGAACGCGGCCTCGTCCTCTGCGTTGAGTCTGTACTGCTGGTGGTGGAATTGGTGATATGCGTATTGGTGAATCACCACCGATGACTGGAGCTGGCGATTGATGTGGAGGTGTATCCATGATATCACGATGACAGTATCCTCCAGCTGCCAATGTCCGTGATATGACATTCAGAGGTAGGTCATCCTCAGGTTCTGAGTCCCCTCCAATGTCAGAATTTTCGGCTTGTTCGTCATTTATACCCTCGATCAAGCTGACTAGCTGATCGTAGGGTATATTTTCTAAATCTAATGCTCGTTTAGACATCTAAAACAACCAGAAAATACGTTACTATAATGCTTTAGTTTGGTTGCACTTATAACACAAACCTCACCGGCCTCCATACCTACACTTTGATACCTAATATCATCTTTGTGCAAAAATATATAAATAAAGTAATTGTTTTCCGGCGTAAAGTAATAATTCTTCTTTGCAAAAGTTAACTGTAATAGTCCCAAATAAGTAAAATAAACAAATGAGAATCTAAAACATGCACTCTTTCAAATTCTAACCTAAAAATAGGTATTTACTACCTGTTCGATTCAAATCGTTATTGTACTTTATAATTACTAGTTGAGATAATGACTTATATACCAAATTAAAGGAAAATAACTAAATTATCAATTAACTTACCTTGAAACACGTAAATATCACATTTTGCCACTAAATTCTTTAATTATATACGAGACACAATCACTTCTCCATGTCGTAAACACTTATGAGACAGAAGGCACAAATGTAACCACCAATAAGTTGCACGCTACTAAGGTCTTGTGATTAACTTCACTTTAGTGGTTCACATTCGTTACTTGCGCCCGTTCAGGGGCTACTCATTTAACCAATAAGGTCGACTACCAATGCTAGCGTATATGAATAATGAGCCTTAAAGTCAATCTTGTCAGGTGGTTACAGTCGTCATACAAATTTCACTTCTGCCCTATAAAGGGTTAATGAATTTGAGAATAGTAAATTACGTATCTGCGTGAAAATTAGTGATAAGAAGTTCATTGGTTCTTAAAATGAATTAATTTTGTGTAAATTAAATTTGGCGGATGTAATTTTTTTCAATAAAAAAGAAATTCTGGTGTCAATATATTTTTCCATGATTGACCTTGCAAGTAAATTTTGCCTAAAAATTTCGCCTCCCCGTTCGCTCCCAACGTATCTTTCAGACATTCGTTCCACCCAATCTTCGAAAAAAGTACACTCAAAATAGCTTTTTTCATCGTTCGATAAATATTTACAATAAAGAATTTTTTAATGTAAATCTATTTGGGGACTCTTTATGTAGTCTTAAACGTAATGTTCTTAACAGTTACTTAAAACAATATTCCGCATTGTAACAATTGACAACCCCTGTAAAAATTTGTTCAATGAGCAGTCTACGGTTAATAAAATACAAAAACTTTATTTTATTAAAACTATCTAATTTACACTAATGTTGAAGTGTCAAAATATATAAATAATTGTAATGCGAAAAAATCTGTAACTTCCAGCAAAATCATCCTAAGATAATGTTCCATTGGCTCCCGTGTAACTGTTTTATAAATTTATCTTGCTATTGTTAGATGCTGTACGCAGGTGATTTTGTAATTAGTGTTCAAATTGTTTTATATTATATAAAGTTGTTTTTAGGAATCGACTAATTTGTCCGTAATCTAAACAAGCTTAATCTAACTAAAGTCTGTACTTTTTTATATATATTTTTCGGCCCTCGTTGTCTATCAATTAATGTAAAACTGATATAAATTTAACATGTTTTGTAATGACTGTTTGTGCCAAAAAAAAATAAAAAATAAAATAAAAAAAGCTCTGGTACAGATGTGTTATTTGTGATTTTGTGGGTTGTGGGCACATGCTGAATGTACGGGTTGTGACACACCTGAAAACTACATGTGTGATATATGTATCAGAAAAGCTTGACCGGACTTAGGCTTCGCTGACCGGCATAAGAACCGTGATGACCGGAATTGTCCTCCATGGAGTTTAACGCCGGTCAATCACATTTTTTTTTCTTAAGTTGATTATACCAAAAATACAATTACTATTGATCTCAATTCAAGTCATTCGTTAGAGGATAAGATTATGTTCCTTTTCTAAAAGTTTAATAAAGATAAGTTGATTATTTTATGAATTGTTTGTTTTTGTCCTTAGGTGACCGGTAATACCCGCTCTTACAGTGTGCCGAAAGTGGTTGCAACTATTTCGGAGGGATCCTAAATAGCGAATAGTACAAATATTTTCTTCTGTGAGGACCATTTCGATGTAAATAAACATAATATTTATAATTTTTAATAATTAGGGATGTAAATATTTTGTTATTGGTTTGAGGTTATAATACCTACCTCTAATGTTTTTAACAGAATGCCTCTTGCAACTCACTTCGAATATCACCGATGTTTTCATAAAATTACTAGGGTTGTTGGTCTAGTGGTTTAAATACCGGGCCAAGATCTCGGGGTCCCAGGTTCGATCCCCGGGTCGGGCAACAAAAAGTTTAGAATTTTCGAACGTTGCTCGGGTTTGTGATCACCAACCCGCATTTGGCAAGCGTGGTGATTATGCCAGTTCCCATCATTGCAGTGGTAAGCGTGGTGATTATGCCAGTTCCCATCATTGCAGTGGTAACTTGAATTCAATGATGGAGGCCTTTTCCCTGCAGTGGGATGATTATAGGCTGTTACTTTACTTTACTTTTACTAGGGTTGTACCGACTAGTCGCCGACTAGTCGGTAAAGCCGACTAGTCGGCCATATTTGTAGTCGGCGACTAGACGGCTGAAACGGCCTTTTGCTCATTGCTCATATTAATATACCTAAAATTTGATAAAATTGAAATATTTGGGTACTGTTATTATTTTTTATTAGAAATACTAAATCAATTTTACAATGTATTTTCAGTGCAATTTAGAACAGGTCAGGAAACTAAGAACCATTCGTTCGATACATTAACTGATTGGGCTTAGATCCAGACATTAAAAAGTAACACAAAAAACCGGCCAAGTGCACTCACGCACTGAGGGTTCCGTACCAACTTTAACTGAATTAGGGGTCCACTTACTTCCACTTAGCCAAAATACCACAATATTTAATTGACTGTAAAAATAACCTTGTTTTTCATAGTGTTTGTATAAAGGACAAGGTTATATTTGCGGTTGTTAAAAATGTGATATTTCTAAAAAACTACCGGTTTGATCTCGTTCAAACTAATTTTCGTTGTAAGTTTTTGTTAAGATCTACATTATGTTTTTTTTTTGAAAATTTTCACTTGTATAGTTTAAAAGTTAGAGGGGGGAACACATAGATTTAATTATACTGCTGATAGATTGGCAATGAAAAGAGACAGAATACAATGCAGCTATACGATAGAACGAGATAGATCACAAGGCCGTTCACGTACACGCTAAGAACCCGTAGCGTTTTTCTGAGTTCTGACGTCTGTCACGCGCAACACAATATTCCCTTTAGTTTTACTAGTTTCATTTTTATTATTATAAAAAAGTGTCGAGTTGATGTATTTTCATTATGGTTACATGTTCAGTACCTGGAAGTAACTCATCTAAAAAAGGGAACCAACATAATTGTACATTTCACACGTGAACACACAATCGCGATTACCAGCAGCAAAATGCAATGTTTCAGAGCTTTGACTAAAATTTTGTATACTAATTGATAGGGCATTTCACCAGGACAAGGATTTAAATTCATATGAATTCAATTAAAAATGATATCAAATACGTGAATTTCAACAATTACTAACGTCACTTTTGTATTTTAGTGATTGACGTTGTCGATGATATCTTATCGACATTTCATTACCTGACATATTTCACATTGTAAACCGCATACAGCCTAAATTGTTAAAATACGTTAGAAAAGGTTGAAATTGCCTAATAGAAAAGAATGTTCGCCCAATAAATATTCGAGCATTTGCAGTTTACATTTGGACCCTAAGTGTTTTTAAAACAGAGGCGATCAGCCTGTAAAATTACGCTCTGGATCAATGTCCATATTGTTCAAGCCCCCATCAATCCCCATTAGTTAAACATTAAATATATGTATATTTAGTGTACGTTTGTAATGTGTAATTGAAAAATAAATATCAGTTTTATTCCAACTTTGGCGATCGCGATCGCAAAATGAGGCAAAATTGTTAAATACTGGCAAGTAAAGCCTACGATATTTTTTACAATAAATTGATTTTGTTCGGGGATAAGTAATTATAAAATAAAATAAAAACATATCTAGGTATTTACTTGCAGTTTTTTGGCGTTCTTTTAATAATACTAAAAAATAAGTCACCTGCGTCAACGTAAACTGTGTCGATGGAATCGATATGGAAAGCAAGCAGACAATGCAGTACCTGCACTATTTATCTCACGCACATGCTCACTTTATGCACACTAGCGTAACCTAGTTTTGGTCTCGTTTTCAGGATTCAATTGCCAATCTATCTTCTATAAAATCTATGGGGGAACACCCATTTTGCCACTTTGGAAGCGTCTATCTTCCAAACGTTAGACTTTTGGAAAAAAATGGTTCTAGAAACCTCTATGTCATTTTGAAAGACCTATCCATAGATACCACATACGCGTAGGTAAGAGTAAAAAAAAATTTTTTGTTTTAGTCTATGTATGGGAAAATATTAACAAACCCCTTAAATATCATATGTTTTATTTTTTTGTATGAGAATCGTAAAGCGGTCAACAGGATATACCTACCTACTAAGTTTCAACTGTGTAATGCTAATACTTTCAGAATAAAGTGGCTGTGACATACGGACGGACAGACAGACAGACAGACAGACTTGACGAATCTATAAGGGTTCCGTTTTTTGCCATTCGGCTACGGAACCCTAAAAAAATAAAACTCAAAAAATTAAGATCTCAATCAGATACAAGAAGGCACTTATCATAAAAAATGGCAATACAGTGTGATTAGAGCATGTTAGTCTAATTATTATAATTACCTAAAGCAATAATCGGCTTGGCCGACTAGTCGGCCATTTCGTAGCCGACTAGTCGGCTAGTCGGCCAAAGTGATAGTCGGCCCATCTCAAAATATTACCTAAAAATTGTAGCTACAGACTTATGATTTCAATAAACATTCCCGACTAACTAGTTTGTTTGTTACAGTAACAGTACAGATTTTAAATGAATGGGCAGGTTACTGCTTTCTGCTTTACAAAATCGTTGTTTATGGTAAAAGTAATTGACTAAATTGGTAAAATAATGGAAATAAATCACACAAAAACAATGTAAGTATTTATTTTTGTAATGTTTCGAAACACTACTCACTTAAGTATGTGGTAAAATATCGATAAGTTAGTTATCGATACTTATAATTATGTATGACACATTAAAAAAGTACAGCTTCTAAAAATAGTAATAAATTGCTTGTTTTTTATGTTTTATTTAAATGTAAATAATTTAAAAAAAAAACAATAAAATTAGTAATCTGTGAAAGTGCTAAGTTACAAAAGGTTATTAAATATACAGTGTGCAAAATTAAAATGGCTTACAGTGAGAGTCTTTTGCGATAGTTTCCTTTTTTTTCTTATTTTGTTTTTCGTATATACCTAATAGAGATGGGCCGACTAGTCGGGAAGCCGACTATTCGGCATCGTTTGTAGTCGGTTACTAGTCGGCGACTATTCGGCAAAATATGCCGATTATAATCGGCGCATAACAAACATGTCGTTTGTTTTTTTTCACAAATCTATAGTTACAGAAAACGAAGCAGCATTGAGCACTCCTTTTCGTATCTGAGCATAATTTTCGTACCAAATGATGGGAGTTTTATTTTTTGTCGAATATTTCCTACTAGGTAAAATGTATTTTGGTTTGAACTTCTTTAAGAATTGATAAAATTTTTCTTATATATCTTTCAAATTGCTACACTTATATCTCTTGATCGGGAATCCTGACAAAAGTTTAAGTTTAACGGTGCAGTAATCTACTGCACCACCGTTGTTAGGGTTCCGTAGCCGAATGGCAAAAAACGGAACCCTTATAGTTTCGTCAAGTCTGTCTGTCTGTCTGTCCGTTCGTATGTCACAGCCACTTTATTTATTCTGAAAGTATCAGCATTACACAGTTTAAACTAGTACGTAGGTGTATTTTGTTGACCGCTTCACAATACCCATTTAAAAAAAAAGGAATACATGGAACTAATACAAAAAAATTTTTTTACTCATTCCTACGCATATTATGTGTTATTTATGACATAGAGGTTTGTAGTACCATTTTTTCCAAAAAACTAATATTTGGAAGATAGACGCTTCCAAAGTGGTAAAATGGGCGTTTTGAAAAAAATACATCATGTAGATCTTAACAAATACTTTCAACGTGATCAAACCAGTAGTTTTTGATGTAGATGTAGTAGTAGTGTAGATGTAACACATTTTCAACCGCAAATATAACTTTGTCCTTGATACAAACACTATAAAAAAAAAGTTATTTTTGAAGTTAACAAAATATTTTGGTATTTTGGCTAAGTGGAAGTAAGTGGAGTTAAAGTTTGTACGGGACCCTCAGTGCGCGAATCCGACTCGCACTTGGCCGTTTTTTTTGTATTTCGCTTGCCGTCGGAATTGATGACAAGAATGACACCTGCGGCAAGTAGGTATTTGAATGATCGGCATTGCCGATTAGTCGGCAATTTGAAAACCGATCAGTCGGCTAGTCGGCAAATACTGTAGTCGGCCCATCACTAGTATATAATAACTTGTTTTAATAAGGTAATATACGTTTTTCATTATTTACTTGACATTTTTGTATTTATAGCCTAGATGTCATTTTTTTTTTTTAAAAAGATGTTAAGATGTAAAAATCAAGAAGATAAGAGAGTCAACATAACGCTGTCACTAACAAGTGTCGATATTCTTGTTACGATTATCGTAACTATCCCACCCCTAGTTATTATGTAGCATCTATCGTCGCGTAGCGGAACTATTTGATAGTGAATAAGAGGCATCTAGTGTCGGGTAGCAGAACTATGTGACAGTGAAAGGCAACCAATCGCTACAAGACATTCTTGGTGTGCATGATAATGTGATATAATCACATGTGTTAGTTTGGTTACACTGGTTGTCATACAAATAGGAGTGAATGCTACTTCTATCGTTTTTTATGTTCTGGGAATGGGGGCTATCGCTAGTGAATTTGCCACTAGAGGCGCTAGTGTCGCGTGAGGTCCAATATCATTCACTTTGTACTGGTTTTAGCGGAATTTGTTGCATAAATTATAATTTCTTTAATTTACCTGCTGGAAAGTGATCTCCTTCGTAAAATATCGCAAATATGGATTATTTGGCGATTAATGTGAACGCTTTAAAAGCGGAATTAAGAAAAAGCGCAAAAATAGGCGGCCTCAAGAGCAACTATTTCAGAAGTTAGTTTGTTGATATCAAGATAGTTATTTATAAACAATATAACCTTAATTAGATTCAAGATATAACACTTTGTTTCGGCGCCAATCGCCTTTGATAGCTATATCTCCGGACCTCAGTCTACAGTGGCGCCAACTGGTGAGCAAATAAACGGTAGTCCCCATTGGACCAATGGGGGCTATCGCTAGTAAATTTGCCACTAGAGGCGCTAGTGTCGCGTGAGGTCCAATATCATTCACTTTGTACTGGTTTTAGCGGAATTTGTTGCATAAGTTATAATTTCTTAAATTTACCTGCCGGAAAGTGATCTCCATCGCAAAATATAGCAAATATGGATTATTTGGCGATTAATGTGAACGCTTTAAAAGCGGAATTAAGAAAAAGCGCAAAAATAGGCGGCCTCAAGAGCAACTATTTCAGAAGTTAGTTTGTTGATATCAAGATAGTTATTTATAAACAATATAACCTTAATTAGATTCAAGATATAACAGTTTGTTTCGGCGCCAATCGCCTTTCACTGCTTTACTTCCGGACCTCAGTCTACAGTGGCGCCAACTGGTGAGCAAAGAAACGGTAGTCCCCATCACAGAGTACATTTGTATATTGGTCCCCATTGCGCCTAAACAGCAAATAGCAGCCGTACCGCGGTGATGAGCGTACATACATACCTACAACATGCAATTATTGATATTCATTCTTAAAAATGCCTGCTAGTGTTAGTATGTTCGTCATGCTCTCTTAGCGTGAGCAGCCAACTTAGTGGCTTAGCTAGGGGGAGTCAATCGATGATCCAACACATTTCAAAAACAAAATAAACCAATAAAATGTATGCACTGTTTATTAATTATGTTCCTCATATTTTTACACCATTCATAACATTATCACATCGATATTATTATTTAGGTACCTACTCATTAAAGCACAATTCCCCTATCCATAAGCAACTAGGAAAATAATATAAATTAGATTATGTAAGTAGGTATATAAAATGTTTGCAGTAAGTAATCAATCAATATGACTTACTTATCTGGAGCAAGAGAAATAAGTATAGTTCATGAATAAAGGAATTGCTATGCCAAATTATTCAAGAGATCAGGAACAACATCTAAACTTACTAAATATTTAATCCAATTCTAATATGTAAAAAAAAGTTTTGCTGATCGATAATCTACCGATAGGGTGACTATTGATGGTAGGCAAAACTAACAGAATAAATAGCTTTGATTTTAGACTCTTGCGCGATGAATTTTGATAGTTAGTCATAAAAACGAGTCTGAAGACGATATTAATTAAGAAACTGGTACTACAACCACTTACTCTTAGACGATAGTATTACAGCAGCCGTGATCACAATGCAACTCTACAGTTACGTAATAAATATAGTGTTCAGTCCCGCTTTTAACTAACAGTATGGAGCCCACCAATCAACGAGAAAGAAGATAGTTGTTTAACTGATCCAGAAATCGAATTCACGAAGTATAATTGTAAAGTATCTTCCTCTTCATGTTTTAACTAGCTGTTGCCCGCGACTTAGTACGCGTCAATTTCTGTTATTATGATCGCGATTATTTTTGCAAGTTTTTTCACTGATGCATCGCTCCTAATGGTCGCAGCGAGCAGCAGCAATGCGAACCAGTACTTCCTGAGATTAGCTCGTTCAAACAAACTCTTCAGCTTTATAATATAAGTAGGTTTAAACCTATAGATTTAAACCATTACGTCATTTCTGCAAATAATGCCTACGTAAAATGTATACCTACTATATACATAGTCATAAGTTCTGTCACCCACATCACACAATAAAAACTTTTGAATATAGAATGCTGGCCACAAAAAAGTTTATTGAATTCGAATTGCGAATTTTTAATGAAAATAAAAATGTGTACTTTTTAGAATTTTCCTCATTTTTAGGGTTCCGTACCCAAAGGGTAAAAACGGAACCCTATTACTAAGACTTCGCTGTCTGTCCGTCTGTCCGTCGCTCTGTCACCAGGCTGTATCTCAAGAACCGCGATAGCTAGACAGTTGAAATTTTCTCAAATTATTTATTTCTGTTACCGCAATAACAACAAATACTAAAAACAAAATAAAATAAATTCTTAAGGGGGGCTCCCATACAACAAACCCGTTTTTTTGGCCTTTTTGGTACGGAACCCTTCGTGCGCGAGTCCGACTCGCACTTGGCCGGTTTATTAAATATGGAGTGAACACTTAAAGAAGACCGTGTCGCGGTCTCGGTTATTGCGTTGCATCGTTGCGGTTACGCGCCAATTCAGATTTTCGACTTACTGAAAAATTTGAATATGATCAAAAGATCTTTATCGTACCATAAAACGATACAATAAAGACTAGTGTAGATGAAAGGTCAAGAAGTGGTCGCCCTCGCTCTGTTAGGACTCCAGCAGTGATAAAAGCTGTGAAGGCGCGAATTCAAAGAAATCCCATACGTAAGCAGAAACTGTTGGCCCTTCAGATGGGGTTAAGCAGGACCACGGTGAAAAAGGTGTTAAAAGAAGACTTAGGGCTTAGGGCATATCGAAGAAAAACAGGACATCGTTTGGACGCTCGTTTAATGGACCTGAGACTGAAGAGATGCCGCGCTTTGTTGAAGTGGTACGCGGGAAAAAAGCATCGGGAAATTCTTTTTTCGGACGAAAAAATTTTCACCGTGGAAGAGCTACAACAAACAAAATGATAAGGTGTACGCACACAGCAGTGAAGAAGCGAGCAACCGTATTCCGCGTGTCCAACGAGGTCATTTTCAATCCTCGCTCATGTTTTGTTGGGAGTCTCTTATTGGGGCTTAACTAAGGTACATTTTTGTGAGAAAGGCGTAAAAACGAATGCAGTTCTGTATCAAAATACAGTCCTCAAGAACCTTGTGGAACCTGTTTCTCATACCATGTTTAATAACAGGCACTGGGTATTCCAACAAGATTCTGCGCCAGCTCAAAGAGCGAAAAGCACACAAGACTGGCTGGCGGCGCGTGAAATCAACTTCATCCGGCACGAAGACTGGCCCTTCTCCAGTCCAGATTTGAGTCCGTTAGATTACAAGATATGGCAACACTTGGAGGGAAAGATCTGCTCAAAGCCTCATCCTGATTTGGAGTAACTCAAGGCATCCTTGATTAAGGCAGCCGCCTGTATTGACATGGATCTCGTTCGTGCTGCGATAGACGACTGGCCGCGCAGATTGAAGGCCTGTATTCAAAATCGCGGGGGTCATTTTAAATAAACTTTATTACCATATGAATCTGTTTTATTAAGTTCATTTTGCTAGTAAATAATAAACATGTTTCAATTATTTCATATTACACATGTGACAGAACTTATGACCTGACTAGGTACATTACAATACAACAACATTGACCAGAAGAACTTAAAACAGCCATACATCAGAATAACAATAGTTAATGGAAAATAGACATCAGGTTCGAAGGTTAACTCATTATTGCAACACAGCCGTCATTGTCATCATCAATCATATTGAGCAATCTATCGATAGTACACGAGTAGTGAAAAGTCGAGGACAATAGATATTTGGGGTATCGACATTTCCAGTTCAATATCGATAATCAAACTATCGACGAATCGGCAGCATTACAAAAGACCACTTTTATAAGTTGACGTTTAATGCCCCGTTGGTCTAGTGGTTTAAATACCGGGCCAAGATCTCGGGGTCCCAGGTTCGAATCCCGGGTCGGGCAACAAAACAAATAAACAAGTAAGTAATCTACTAAAACAGTGAATATGGTAGTGATCCTTAAAAAGTACAATGATGCATGCAAAAGTAACATAAATAGTAGTAGGTACTACTTAATTAAATTATTAGACAAAATACAGTATCTTTTGTTTCATTATTCATAATTAAAATGGCATTAAGCCAGCCATATCATCACTTCATCAGTGATCAAGTTTAAAACATTACTTATTTATACTCCCGTCATCAGAAAATACTGTAAGTAATTCAAAATAAGATAATCTAACTAGGAATTGGTTAAGTCATAAATACAATTAATTATTGTTTTGTAAAGGAAACATTATTAAAAGAATTTTACATTTTCCAGAATAAAAAAAAACAGAAAGTACTTCTTTTTTAAATTTCTTAACACATTCTGCCACTGCATCGGCATAGACCATACAGTCGAATTCATATGATAGTACGGGTATCGCCGTATTCACGAGTCATTCTAAAAATTGCTATGGCAACAGCAGTAACAGTTACATTAAAATTTCATAGAAAGTAGTTACTGCCATTTTGTACAGGAGTCAGTGTCAACAATTCCAAAAAAATTGCTTTGGATATCAAATCACATACACAGGGGCTATACACATTGACAGTACAGGTACTGTGGTGACAGGTGTTTAAGTATGGTACTTTATTTGACAGGCAAGACAGCCAGCGTATCGCTAAGTGATACATCGTGATAGCAGTCACTGACAGACTTTTTGGTAAATAGTATTGTATATAATAGGACGGAAAACACAAATTTGTATGAAAATTATTTGTGTTACAATGAAGTAGAGTACCTACCTACTACACTGAAACATGTTAAAAGTGGAAGAACATTTTTGGATTCCTCTTATCATAGGCCCCAGAATAAGCCATTTCTTCTACTACAATATGCTGACTTCTTATCATGTTGAGAATGCTCTTAATCTTAACTCTTAAAATATAGATATCTCCTAATGTTTTGTTTTAAATATAAAATCTAGATGATGATTTCAGACAACTATACATAAAGAAAAAACACAGTATGCATATTGCATTGCATGCATGGGAACATTTACACCATACATAATCATAATACAGACAGTGCTCTCTACATTAAATGGCAACGCCAAACACATATATTAGGAACCTGGTTCTGGTTCCTGGTCTTCTGTTGAAAGTGCTCGAGATGGAGGTGTGTGTGTATTAAGCTGTGAGAAAACCTCTTTCTCACCCAATGCTAATGGATCGGGTTGTGCAGCAGGAGAGGGAGCATACACCATCATCGGGGATGGTGATGCAGGCCGCACAATTCCTGCACCCGATGCCTCCTGCTCCTCCAAAAACCTGTCCATGTAGTCTGTATGTCCAGGATGTAAAGTATATTTCTTTTTCTCCAGTCTTGCTTTGTTAGCAAAAATATCATGCCTTTCTGTCTTCTTCCAAATATAGTAAAATTGAACAAGCTCTCCCACAGATCTTGTTCGTACTTTGTGTTGTCTTATTAGGTGAAAATCTTTGCCATGGGCTTTAAGACCATTTTCAAAATTACGACATTCCTCTTCTGACCACAAACTTGCATGAACTGGGGTTTGGGCAGATATTCTTCTCCGTCTTAAAGCTTCTTCTATATTGTGACCACATTGTTGTAATAAGAATAAAGCTTCTTCATCATCTCGCAGCTGTTTGCCACGAGGAACAGCTTCAACTCCAGAACCAGAGTTCATTACACATATTTTCTTCATATAATCCTCTATTACTTTTTCGTCAAGAACACTGGGATTCCAGAGTAATTTATCTTCATTTTCATATGGAAGAGCATCGTCATAGCTACACAGACCTTCAGGGATTCCTGCTTGGTAATCACTACCAACCATGATAGTTTTTTTCCAGTCATCTTCGTCTGGACTGTAGTCATAATCTTCCTCTTCCTCAGAGGGCGGCCGGGACCCCGATCGGAGACACCGTGTAGCTTCTGGACTAGTTGTTTCAGTGTACAGCTGCTGTAAGGCAGATTCTGGCTTTTCTGGCTCTTCAGGCTCTTCAGGGATCGCCTCTGGCGTCGGTTCTGGCGGCGCCGGCTTGTCCATGCTTCTATCGTAACCGTACAGCGCGAGCAACTCCTCTAAAGGCATATCCCCCTCTCTCTGTAGGCTATTCAGCTCCGCCTTCGGATCCTGCTGCTCCCCCGCCGCCAAAGCCTCTTCTTCGTCTAATGTTCTTTCGTCGTCAAAATCATTTACCATCATATCAACAGTGGGCTCGAAAAGAGACTTATCGTTCCCCACGTCCATACTCGCATCGTGTTCGTTTACATTGGCTACTAACGCGCAGTCTGCTGACATGACTACAACACTTGGAAGATTGTATCACCAAAACATGATAATTTACAACTTAGTTCACGTTATACTATATTAAAATAAATAAAAAATATTGAAATTACGACATATTACACGATTTTAAATGCAAATTTTAAGGCACAAAACAAAAATATTTTGACACGAAATCAACCATGAAAATTTTTTTTTGTTTATTTGTCCCTTACGGAACCGACCGGCTAAGATACGAGACCATGCTGCCATGTCATTAGTGGGAATTCTACATTGTAAATAAATACATAAAACTTTTTCCCTTTGAGTCACAAAATACTAATAAGTCACATAGTACTTATTATACCTTGACAGGTATAATAAGTACAAAATGATCCAGCTTGTTTTGGTGGTGTTGACAACTCAACTTCCGCAAATAATGCAAAAAATGCCAGCGGGTGCACTTATTTATGATAGTGTAGACAGGCACTTCGGCTTACCTCGCTTTTTACCTCGTCAAACTTTGCCTCGCCTCGGGCGATTTCCATTAGTTGTCGGTCTTTGCGCCCGAGTCAAAGGGCCCGAAGTTACATGAAGTGCGTTCACGAAGTACCTCTCTACATTACTCGGCCGACTTCAGTATTGATTTAGACGTCGTGTGTGATTTAATTAGCGCGCGTGACATTACGTGCAATAAACAGTCATAGGAGCAAATTATGTATTTTATTTTCTTCGTGAGATTAATATGCACATAGTTATAATACGCAAGCGTGCACATTGCTACGGCCGGCAGCTGCTACTAGAGCATCCATTAAAAACATGCGCAGAGACTATCGGCACCACGGCGGTAAATTGTGTTCTGTCTGTGACCACGGCCACAGAGCGAATGAGCACATCGTGAAGTGAAACCATAGAT
The DNA here is from genome assembly GCA_949315895.1 of Anania crocealis. Taxonomy (NCBI): domain Eukaryota; kingdom Metazoa; phylum Arthropoda; class Insecta; order Lepidoptera; family Crambidae; genus Anania; species Anania crocealis. The sequence goes on from OX438856.1 coordinate 11,621,878, forward strand.
TGGATACAAGTAGATCGACTGACAGCCCAAAAATGCGTGACAAGTTTTGACATGTCAATGTGTGTGTTAACTAGTGACGTACCTTTAACATTTTTAGACTATCGATAAGAATTGCAGTTCGTCGTTTGGATATTAATGTTTACTGTCACACTGTTTTTATCTCGAGATTATGCACCTACTTTGCGGCATACCTCACCGCCCTCACTTCTTACAACTATAATAAAGGGCAGGTAAATGTGCCCGGTGAGTATAGTTCTTACATATGATTAAAAAATAAATAGTTTAAATTTATAAAAAAGTAACAGCCATTGTTAATTAGTTTTATTTATTTATTTCTTCAAGATATTTTCCGGTGTCATCTGGTGTGCCGTGTGAGCTCATCAATGACAGTAAGTGAAAAAGAACAAGTTAACAAAATCTGAACAAACATTTACATTTTGATGAATCAATCCCTGATTATAGACCTTTAACAAGATTATCTTAGTTATGTGATTCCTTACAGTTTCCCTCTTCAAATTGTTAAGTTGACATTCATTTGAGACGGTAAACGTTAAGTAACATCAAATTTCTCCAGAATTTCTAGCGTACACGTAAAATATTTCGATGAATTAATTATCCACCAAAATTATGTAAATAATCAATACATAGAACTTTATATATACAAAATATTAGAAGGAACAAACGGATTGAAGTAATTTCACATTTACAACATAACAACAAGATCAAATTCAACAAAAATAACGCGTTTTTACGATGACGACGTTCTACGTATTTACCTGTGAAATGAGCAATTTTCTAGATTATTTTTGTGGTTGACTCCACAGGCACTCACAGAACATGTGACCATTGTTAAATAAAATTGTATTTACTTTAGATAATCTACGATGTACTAGATAATTCCATAAAATGTTGAAGCTTATATCGCATATGCCACTGGATGTCACTCTGTCAAATAAGACTGATCACAAAACGAAAAGATAAGTTTTCTTTTTCTATCTTGCTAGATTTCCATAAGAGGTTTTCTTCTATCTCGCAGGCTTTGTCCGTCTATTATATTCTACGTTTATGAGTGAAACAAGTAGTGTAGCTAGCGACGCACTGCGAACTTCGCCGGACTTTGTAGAAGTACCCTTGCCGAGGAACTTTGCGACTAGTGTAGAGAAGATATCAAATTGTTAACGATTAAGGATTCCATAAATAAATATACATTTCAATGAGTTAGATTAGCTTAGGGTTAAGATACTAGGATAAGATATTTATGATTTTTTACGTATTTATTGAAAATGTTTGAATTCGCTTAAGCAAGGGTAAGTTATTATGTGTCAGAAACTTTGATTATTTATCCAACGGGATTTGCCATGAGTACTAATATCCATACAAATAATTCTGCCACTTTCGGTGCGTTCCTCGCCACTAACGGCGATTACAAACAAATGCATTTTCGATCATGTCGTTACGCACGCATACAAAGAAATTGTCAAACACAAACACAGACTACACGCACACATGTTTAAACACACGCATGAACAGCCTATCAGTATACAAGATGACGTCATTTTCGTGTTAGGAATGCTTGAGTAAGACACTATCGATATGTCACTATCGATGAATTCAGCCAATAATAATAGGCTACTTGAAGTAGAGATGTAAAAATACGGTATAGTACGAAATGGGCGGTATTTTTCAGGTATTTTACTATAGAATACGGTATTTTTCGTATTTTATATTTTGATTACCAAATGCAATTTACTTGACTTTTTTACGTATCATCGGTGAATTAACTGATCATATAAATTCAATTCAACTTCGTTTTTTTTTCCTTGTTTATTTAAATTAATCGCACTCCCGCTAACGATTAACAAATCTTTTATGTAAATGTAATGCACGCACAATACATAATAAAGACGTGGGACTTACGCTTGCGCGACGTTGCCACTGAAATGATCACCTCGCGAATGAAATCCTTCTTTCTCTTTCACTCAACTTAGATGCCGCGCGCGGGCCGCGTTTTGTAGTTAGTTTTCGTTCGTGTGAAATGTTGATGCGCCTAGACGAAAAGTACGACGACGTTCTTAGTACGAAACAAAATTAATTAATCAAAATTACTTTTTGATCGATGTCTTTAATCGATCTTTCCCTACTAATATAATGAAAATAAAAGTGTGTACCTTATAGAATACTCGTAATATGTTCCGTTTTCACGCTAAAACTACTGAATCAATTTTGAGAAATTTAAACATCGAGATATATTGGACTACTTAGACTAACATAGGCTGTTTGTAACGATTATAAAAACTGAAGAGGTTGTAATGGCATCCGAGTTACTATTGGAAAACGACCATTTTTTTAGCAAGGTACATCCGTATCCGAAGACCAACTAGCCGGTCTTACAAACCAATAATTTCCCTAACGTTTAAGAGATTTCCACTCATTACACTTTCAAAAGATAATATACCAAAAATACCGTACTAAATGACATAATGCCGGTTGAACGATATTATTTTTCATTACGTTTATTAGCTAGTTACCCAATAATTTCCCCAATTTAAAGTACTTCTAATTATTTTACACTCTAAAAGATAAAATACCAAAAATACCGTATGAAATAGTATTATACCGTTTAATACGGTATTTTTTATTATTACATTTGTTATTTTACCAGCCTTATATTTCTAACTTGAAGGTACTTGTTGTATTTGTTGATAGTAGGTACGATATACGAACATACGGCTGATACCAAGCTTTCGAAGTGTCTGGAATGTGACCGGACCCACTTTGTGCAAGGCGATCACTGCAATCCTATTTCCTTTAACATCGCATTCCATATTGTAATTTGATAATGAACATGATAAAATATGTGAAATTGTAAGAATTTTTAAAATAAATAAGTTGTAAAAAAAAGGTTTAATGTGACAGTATTTATGGTCAGACTTGTTATCTACAATTTAACAAATTCTACCTTTAAAAAGTATAAAATAAAAAAAAGACGTGTTTCACTCGGAGACTGCCGCGGTAAAGCTATTGCATAGCATTTTTTATTAACTTATGCAATTATAAAACTAAAAAGTATCACCGCTGTTCCGGTCGGAGTGGGAGGTGTTAGGTTATTTTCGTTACGGAATTTCTGGATTCGGTCTCCACGCTCAAGGCCCGCGATAGCTATGCAATAGCTTTATTTTATAATTTTATGTATTTTCTTATTTTGACTTTTGTAATTAAATTTTTCTGTTATTTTGGCAGATATGGTTACCATAGGCAACCATACTGTCAAAATCCTTATTTTCTTCTAAATTCTTTTAAATTTCCGAAATTCAAAATTGTTCGATCGTGCCTCGCCCCGAGTATTAGGTTAGGTTATTTTCGTTACGGAATTTCTGGATTCCGTCTCCACGCTCAAGGCCCGCGATAGAAGCTATGCAATAGCTTAAAACTAAATAATTATTATTAAAAAATCCCTACACAAAAAGTTCCTTTTAAAAAGTTAAAAACAATAAATGAAACTCAATCTTAAAGTATCTAATTACGTATTAAAAACATTTATCGAATAAATCATCGTCATTATTGATAATCGATATCGACATTTGTTTTAGGCTGTCACAGCCCTAATTTTCGTTCAGTGTGGTCAGATCTTAAATTCATTTGTGATAAGTTTACTAGAACGTATTTAAAAGAATTAGAGAATAACGATTTAAAATATAAATTAGATGAAACTTGCTGATTTATTTTTATGATTTATAAATAAATAATAAATCTATAATGAATTGAATAATTCAAAAACTAAAGGATTCCGACCTCTTTTTACACGCAAAAACGCTGCAATTCGGCATTTTTAGTTCAGGTCTGTTGTGCGCTACTGACATTTTCTGAATGACGTGGAACGTGCGGCAACTAGTTTTATATAACCAGTATCTCTAAGGTCTCGTACTTTTGGCAGTGGGGTACACAGAGTACCTCATTATAGCGGGGTACGCCTGTCAATGGCGTCTCCCGTTGAAATGCTCTAAGGCCGTATACAGAAAGAAAGCTGGAAACTTATAAGCGCTTACCGGCGCTTGACAGCGCTGATCCGTTCTACACAAAGGAAGCAGGTTGAAGCAGACCAAGCAAAATTTGTTTATTAATTTTAAATGACAGCGCCCAGCGCTGACCAGCGCGTTTTGAAGCTTGTCGGAACTTGTCGGCACCGTTCAGTGCTTATCTGCGCGCGTTCATATATTTTCCTGCGCGGGTTACCAGCGCTGTCAAGCGCCGGTAAGCGCTTATAAGTTTCCAGCTTTCTTTCTGTATACGGCCTAAGGTCAGAAAGTATTTATGACTAGCTGTTGCCCGCGACTTCGTCCGCGTCAATTTCTGTTATTATGATTGCGATTATTTTTGCAACATTTTTCACTGATGCTTAGCTCCTATTGGTCGCAGCGTGATGTTAAATAGCCTAAAGCCTTCCTCGATAAACGGACAACACAAAAAGAATTTTTCAATTCGTACCAGTACTACCCGAGATTAGCGCGTTCAAACAAACAAACAAACAAACAAACAAACAAACTCTTCAGCTTTATAATATTAGTATAGATATTTTGTGTATGGCAGCATGATCTTAGACCTGAACTGGTTCCGAAAGGAACAAAATACAAATAAAAAAAAGGAACAATATAAAAAAACTGACGTTTGATTTGACGTTTTGGTTTTCGTCTTCGATTGGAGTGCTGTGCGTCACGATAAGGGAAAATTAACAATAATTGTTTTTGTTTAAATCTCTTGAAAATGTGGTTCAGATGTAATTTTAAGACCAACAAATAATCTGTAGTTCTTACAGTTGTTAGTGATCTCATTACGATGTTCCGCGGCTTATTTTTATTAGCAGCTTTAATAAAAGTGTCGCTTAGCTTTTCTGATGTTGGAAAATGGGATTTGCCGCTGGATGGGGTATCGTACCTTTGTTTATTCATATATTAAAATCAAAACGGTTTAATTCTCACTCTCCCTGTTCTTTATTGGCTAGTTATGTGATTTGGTGAACAAGTTTGAGGAAAACTTAGTTCCATAACTCGCCAATCTATCACGCCTACTGTAAAAAATAATTTAGATAACAGTATTGGTATTAACATACTTAATTAATTTATATTTGTATTTTTTGTTGTATTTCAGGGAAATTGCGGATTCCAATTAGCAAAATCTCTTTTTAAAAATTCAAAACTGATTATAGTGTGTAAGTATTTTTTTTTTACTTTTTTAAATATATTGTTAGATCAATATTAATGTTCAGCCTTAATTAATTAAACTGGTTCAAAATGATAAAAAACAAAATCGTCATTATTATTTTTGCAAAAAGATTACATTGTGCATGCTTTGTTATTTTGTATTTGCATTTGTTCTTACAGTGCATTGTGGGGTGGAATCTGCGAATGTAACAGTTTCATATCACTGGTCTCCGTTTCCTTGTTCTCCAGACTATTTTCACTACTTTGAACAGGTATTTTACTCATATTTCATTTATGTGTTGTTTTTTGCCGCCACTGAATTGACCCACTTTTCTTCCAATTGATGCTATAAGAAAGGGAATACTGCCAAAAATTATGTGTAGTAGTATCTTTCCATCCTTGGATTTACTGCAATCTATAGCCGTAAGAGTAGTAATATTGGAAAAATCCTCTTTTCCGACAAGACTATTTCAGTGTGGACAACAGTGGACTAATATGGTCTGATAATAAGCTTATTTAATGTCTTTTACCATTAAATTGAGTTGAGTTAATCATGCAAAACAACGCTAAATAAAAGGTGTACAAAAGCAATTCTGCTCACATGATTTGCTTCCCAGGTGATACATCAGTGTTATTATAATCACAACACTTGAAACTTACATTTGTGAGTAGGTAAATCATTTGAACAATATGTGGTAGTGTAATATTATCTATCTATTTAAGAATAATTTATTTTAACAATTTGTCTATTAGAAAAAACTTACTCCATGATGCTTAGTCAGTCTTTGGACTGACAATAAAACAAGACTAGTTAGAGTTTTGACTCCAAATATCGCACCCTTAGAATGAAAGTGACCGAATCCAAAAAATGCAATTTGTGGTAAATGAGCAACAAAGTCTTCAAAAAATTATAGTATTGAATACATCTTAATGTATCTCTTCCGTGTTCCGTGGCATACGATTGATTTTTACCAGATTTATAGATTAGCCTTTTGAGTACACAATTACAATGTAAATATATATTTATAGTATTTTTTTAAATATGTTTTGACATAAAATATAAAGTAGTTTCAAATTAAGTCACTATATTTCAAAATTATTTTTGAGCTTCTAAGTTTTTTTATGAATTAAGTCTGTTTATGACACATATTGGAAAGCATCTGTTGACATAATAAATAATAAGACATTGTTATACTAAAAGTTCTGTGGATATAGGGTAGTAAATTAAAATGCAAAGTTATCAAAAATCAAATGTAACTATTTATTTAAGTCTTTGCAACAGTCTTTATACCTTTTTTATTTAAGTCTTATCATTAATCAGGTAGTAGTTACTAAATAGCACTTTTGACTGGCAAATAACAAATTATTTTAGAAACTTAGTCTTAAATTACCCGTAATTTACATTAAGTAGTTTCAGTTTTTATCCAGTAAATAATGATTCTTACAAACTTAGCAATTTTAGAAGTCAGATGTTTAATCAATTTAGCAAATTTAATAACTGAAAATCACATAAAGAGTTACTGTTTAAATTAGAAAATAAAATCTTCGATCTCATACTTCGATAACAAAATAAAAACTGTCTTCTAACTTATTATTAATGAAGATTAACATTTTCAGTTAAAAATCTTAATAACTGAGAATCATAGGAAAGAGTTACTATTTTAGTTAGAAAATAAAATACTTATAAATATAACACAGCAAAAAATATCTTCTAAATTATTCATATAAGTATTACTTATTGTAGTAAACAACTTTGTTTTAATGAGGGGCTATTAGCCATTCTTAAAGAAAATATTGATAAAAAGCAGCGTAACTATTTGGTAACAAGTTCTTGTTTAGTAAATCACGGAGATCCTTTTTTTTGTTTTTTCACTGTCATTTGTTCTAGTGTTGGCATTTTCTTCCTTTTGTTCCTGACGTTAAGTTTTTTAAAATCATCTTTATAAGATGTCTTGTAATAGTTTAGAAATGGTTCTTCTTTCGTAAACTTCAACAATTTAATATTGCTCCAGTTACACGGTTCTCTATCTTCATTTTCAGTAAAATTGTAGCCCCATTGAACTTGTAGATCTTTTAAATCATAAAAATAATTAAAATCAAGTTCGTGAACATGAAATGGGGATCCGTTCTTCTTAGCACTTCTAATCAAGGTTACGTATTGATGTGGAATGTATATGGGACCAGACTTAAGTTCTTTTTCACTTCTTTCTCAATTAAACAATGGACGCTGTCCCCATCATTTTCTGTATGGCCTTGTATTAAAAATTTGTGGGTTATGGAATGTATGTTTTCAAAATACACAACCTCAAACGAAAAGAAACTCGCTATAAATTTATTTTTATTCTGGCCACCACAGTTGTCCGAATAAAAAATGACTTTTTTTCCTCCTGATCGTGCATTAATGGATTGAAGGTAGTTAAATAAGCAAGATCCTAATTCGTTTGAGCCTCTCTTACCGTTGGTTTCGTCCTAAAAATAGCAATTTACGTTTTTATAACAGCAATACTTTGGATCAGATTTGGCTTCCTTCGGTTTATCTAACTTGACTGTGGTAAAATTAAAACTGTTGAGCCTCGATTTATAGTAAAAGGCAGAAATATCGCCCGTTGGACATTGCATTACAGCCTGAAGATCAACTTCTTTCAAGCATCGTGAACTACGGCTGGAGGATTTTTTCTTTGACAACAAACTAGGAGCAGGTGAATTGTTAGGAGAAGATGTCTGACTATGAGATGAGCGAGAGGCAAAATTAGTTAAACTCTTACAACTTATGGAATCCTTCTTCTCTGGCACAATAAACGTCGGATCGCTATCGCTTAGGTCCACATCGCTTTCACCGGAGTGCAATGGAGAAATCTTGTATTTATCAATTGGACTTGATTTTCTTCTTGGGCGAGAACCAGGTGAAATGTTAGATGATGACGGTGCCATGTTACTTGTTCCAGAATTAATGATGGCTGATCCTCGTAGCTATCGTTTATTACATCACTTATACCTTGATCCTGATGGGCGTGTGTATGTAAGTCCTCACTTTGAGATAGCAGTCAGATACAGCATCAGAATTAGGTTGGTTTTCTTTTTCGCAACTTAAATCATCCGCAATAGGTGGACTGTTGATTGTTACATGATACTGATTTTCTACCCACTGAGCAACATCGCTATTAGGACATTCCCTGTCTTGTTTTTTTTCATCAGTCTGCAATTTTGGATGTGTTGATCCCATCAAACTAAACATATCTTGAACTGGTCTTGATGTCATTTTGACAAGTAAACTCGTGTAGTAAAGTCTGAAACAATACACTTATCATTACTGAAGATCGTAATCATCATTCTTCACACCCGCCCATTCAGTTTGTTAGGACTAGTAGGTACCTAAATATTATTAACGTACACCACTTTTATACTGAAGAGACATATTACAAAAAATTGCCAACTAATCCTTGCTAGTTTTACTACTAAACAGGCTCAATATTCACAATAACAAAAATGATGAGTATGCCTTTAGTCATAAATAGACCTATTATTATAAGTGTCGTTTGTCCTTTATTTTTTTTTTTTACTAAATAGACCTAATCCTTTAATGGTCACTGAATACTATTACATATTTTGTTCTATACAGACGTATTTCGTAAAAGGTCACTTTATTACAAAAAAATAGATGTAACTTACCTTGACAGTATTTGCAATAAACAGACACTATTTGAGATCCGCCGATGTTGTACACGTCCACTCGCAAGTGCATCTGACGTAATACTAGTTCTGGCTCTTTCACACAACATGCATAGACGAATAGCGGGACCAGTGAAAGAGACCGAAGTGTGCGCTGTCCCTGTTATACTTAGAGATAGGTCACTTTTTCTTTACAGGGTTATAGATTATGCTTTATAAGGTCAGTCTATGGTAAAATCGAGTTTTACAGGAATTTTGAGTTAAGTCACTTTCATTCTAAGGGTGCGATATGTATGTATTGAATTAGGAAATGTCAAAAATGAAAACAAAAACAGCAATTTCTTAAATATGGTAGGGCCATGCCACACGATGCGATGAGGCGGCGGTGCAGCGCCTGACCGGTGCCGCTCCGGTTTCCTACATATAAAAATGTATGGTATGGCACACGGCGCCGTCCAGTGCGCTCCGGCGCTACACCGGCGCATCGGAATCGAGACGAAGCGGAGAGGGGTGTATATTGCGGCGCCGGAGTGGCACCGCAGTGGCATGTTTTAATACAGACTTTCGTCAGAATGCAGTGCTGGAGCTCGAGTCCGTCGCTGCTACGGTACTGCAAAACGTTGCCGCACTCACCGTGTGGTCGGTAGTCCGGCGCGATAACCTGCGGTGCGGCGATCGTGTGGCATGGCCCTTACAAACTAAAGATAGGTGTGAACACAAACCTGTTAGAAGAAACTAGTATTAACATTTATTCAAATATATACCTAAGTTTAGCCGGCAATTATTTTAGTTTTGTTTTTACACCTACCTTTAGCTGTAACGGATACATTATCTAGTACATTAAGTTCTGGGCTTGGCCCCCATGATTATGCATATACACAGTTCGTAACTTCCCCTCTGTAAGAATTGTGTGGCTGTCATTTCCACTGTCAGACCAAATTTTAATGTATAAAAGTCCACTGTCCATGTCCATCTAACTAAGTAACACTGTAGGTGTAACTTAGTTAACAAATGGAACTCTGTAGGTCAAGTTAAACATTCCTTTTATTCTCCCTCATCAGTGAATAGTCTTTAGGCAGCAATTACTTGTCTAGAGTAATGCTTAGAAATAATTTACCTTTCATTTTATGTTTATCCATTCGCGTTCTTTGCATATATTATAATTTATATGTACACACATGATTTTTTATTTTCTGTAAAGTGTGCGTGTGACGGCATTGGCATTCCATCATACAGTTGTTTTATTCTCAAGAAAATATCTAAAGATTTAAATCTAATATATATATTTCACTGTTAACCTTCTGATATATATATTTTTTTAATATTCTAAACTAGTGACCTGCTCTGGTTTCGCACAGTTTTTGTATAGGTATTTACCAAACTATACATTTTAATACGCTCTTGGTAGATTTACCATGCCTATGAAACTCATAACTCTAATAGTTAGACATATGGAATTGTGGCCTTTTTTTGTAATGTTGATGTTCTCTATAAAACTTTATTACTTCACTTTGCTCTATTTTCAATAGTTAATGAGCGTGATACAGGGATTTTTTGGTCAGAGGGTATCCTTAGGGGCGGGAAAATTTGTTTTTAATCCATGGTGTAAAAAAGACCTTGAATTTCATTATCGCAGTTCTCATACGGATTCCAAACTTGAAAATGTAGGAATGTAGGGTTCTAATGGTGAAATAATTTTATAAACCCGTCCAGTATTTTCAAAGCCTATTTAATGCAAACAAACAATCAAATCGAATATAGATAACAATTTACAAAAAACATCATAAGAATCGAAACTAAATTATCTTAGGAATATGATAATAGGATTCATATTTAACGTAAGAGAAAAGTAAACCCAACCCAGATTATGTTATGTTATTATGTTTTTTTTTTCAGCAAATTGTAGAATGTCCTAACAGAGTGGAGAGGTCTGTCCCTGAAGCTGGCAACACAAGTAGCACAGTTCAACTGGGGACAGGACCGAATACATACTACTGTCACGATAGGAAGTCCATTATATTGTATGATGAACAGAATAAAGTACCCGATGATGTTGATAAACAGACAGGAGGAAGGGACTCGGTATGTAATATTGTTATTCATAATATTTGATTATTTATGGAAACAAAAATTACACACAAATGTTGAGGATGTATTGTCGAGGGTGAGAGAAAGGAGATCGTACCAAATTTATTTTTAGACTTATAAATATTTAGACATTTTTTCAAAGCATTGTCAAGTTCAAGTTTTAAAATCAATAACACTGAAAATTTTGAAGTAAAAAAGCCTAAAGAGGGTTGGCGGTGCTTGTCGCCAACACTATATTTAAGGGATGAACCAAATAACTCTTTATTCAGGATTGATTAAAGTGATAAAGATTTACTAAAAGGGAAAAATTTGAACAAAAGAACATGAAATAAGAATTTTTATTCAGTCTAAGTTTGCTTATTCAGTAACATGAAATACAATCAAAATATTCGATATTTAAAAGGAGACAATTTTTTTTAGTATGGCGAATGGGCCCACTAAAAAATTGTGACGTATAGTAATGAAACATATATCAAATTGTTCCTTATAATGTCTAGAAAACATTAGCAATATTAGTATTTCTTTATCTAACAGGAATAATCAGAAAATAACTAAATGACATAACCCAAAAACTTCTTACAAGTTTTATTTGATTATTTGCATACACAATGCTATTTCTATCAAAGATATACATGTCTTAGCTAGGAATCGAACCCACGGGCCTTAGCTGACTAAGGTTAATCATATTTTTTCAAGTTTAAAAAAATATAGCCCTATTCTAAATAGAGGTCAGAAGGTTCATTGTGATTTGTGATCAATCAAATTGAAAACAAACAATAATACTATGTACCTATAGTTTAACCACTGAAACGTGAAGAAGGAGAAATATAAAAATAAAACCACCGAAAAATCAAACCAAAATACGTTTATTCCTGAGAATCATCATTTTCGGAATCGTCTCTCAGTAGCAGTAGGTACTTCCTCGTCTAAGAAAGATGTAGGTATTTGGACCTGATCCTTGTAGCGTGCTTGATAAAAACCACACAATGGACATCACATGTGCACAACAACCGATAGTGCGTCTGCAGTATCACTATAAGTTTAAGCATATTTTTAGTCGTTTCTGAAAGTAATTTTCTTTGCATATTCCGTTGAAATCCCACTGCACACTGACACAACGGTTCAGTGGAACAGGAGCTGTACTTGATACCATTTTCTTCTTTTTTCGTTAAAAATAAGGAAAAATCATGGAACATAAACACTCAGTTCGAAACAAACGGAAGGTATAATGTCAGTGATAACTGTCAAACGTCAAAACGAAATTGCGTTTCGTTCCACGGCTTTACTGAATGAACATTTTAGCAAAAGTGTTATCTATCTATACTAATATTATAAAGCTGAAGAGTTTGTTTGTTTGTTTGAACGCGCTAATCTCAGGAAGTACTGGTTCGATTTGAAAAATTCTTTTTGTGTTGTATAGTCCATTTATCGAGGAAGGCTTTAGGCTATATAACATCACGCTGCAACCAATAGAAGCGAAGCAGCAGTGAAAAATGTTGCAAAAATAGTAGCGATCATACTAACAGAAATTGACGCGAACGAAGTCGCGGGCAACAGCTAGTAAAAATTGAATTAAAACATTTTTTACTGAGTTTCCAATTATTTAGAATAAATAAAAGTTCTTAGATAAAATGTGGTCTAAACATTATCTCCTAATTAAAATGGTTGATTTTGTTTTTATAACAACCTTGTAGTTCCTTTACACGAATTGTAAGACCTTGACACAATAAGTTATTCTATGCCTTGACTCTAAAATGGAGGAATGTTATAAAAAAAGTCAATTCAACGCATTTTTAAATTGATTTTATGATTCCGGTTTCATTTAAACACGATCTTTTGTCTAATTGGCATCTTTATACGGTACCGTTGCTACTGGGCCCAAAAAAAATTGTCTCCTTTGTTTAGTGTGAATGATGTCTGTGTTGTCTAATCAAGGAAAATTTTTGCCTGATGAATAGTAACATTGAAAAAGTCTTGTAATAATAAAATACCAGTGGGTGATGCAAGTTTTAATCAAATAGTGTTTTTTTCATAGAAAACACCTCCCCTTCTTGCTGTGGACAAGGAAGGGGTGTACAAGTTGGAGATGTCCATATCTAGCAGCCTGAACTTCAAGGGATCCATGCAAGTCGAGATGCTGGCGCCATCTGGATACCTATCCGCCGCTATGTGGCCGCTCTTGGTGGTAATTATATTTTCTTACTATGTCAATAGTTTTTTTGTTTTTTTTGTTTTGGAGTTTCGCCTTTTGTCATCTTCAGCGTTTCGTAGGTTTTTAGTTATCCCATGAACCTACACTTAAGCTGGATTGCGCAGTATCTAAAAAAACGAGCCGAAAGAGAGGTTCGAAAGTAGATGTGCGTCCATTTCTAATACGGTGTCCATAAAATACTATCATCTCGGATAGACTTACTGGATTGATAAATACTTATTGTATTAAAAACTATCTGAAACGGATTTTATACACTAATAATCACCTGCTAGCCCATGCTATTTATCTTTTTTGAATTAGGTATGTTCTTTATTATTGTGAAATAGAAGAGTTAGTGTGGAACGTTAGGTTGAAGTGGTAGTAGACTCGTTTACAACTAAATCGGAGCAAAGGAAATAAAAAAAGAAATAAATGACAAAAAAAATATAAGGAATTTAAACATTAATGAATAAAGTTATTATTTGCAGCAGTTGTCGCATTATCAGTTTTATCTTCGTTGTTTTGTTTTTAATCTTAAACTTAACTATCTGTTTGCGGTACATTTAGTTAGTTCTAATTCATGTGATTCAGTAGTGAAAGATTGCACTGGATGAGGAATATCGTTTAAGCGAGGATAAAATTGAAATTGATGCGCGCCCGGCATGCGAGGAGATGCGTGTTCGAGTCCCGCCTGAGACATAATTTTTCAAGTTTAAATACTGATATTAAAATTGCAATTTAATTACTTAAAATATCATATAAAAGTATTTAAATAGCTGTTTCATCTTAACTGATTGTCAAACATCTGCAAAGATGTTTCTTTCGGGTGTTAAGTGTGCAAACTCCTAACATTTGATGAAGCAACGTTGGCTTACAGCGATAAGAATATGCTTGAAAAATTGACGCCTATGACTTAGTGTCTCAGTGGCTGAATGGTTAAAACGCCGCGCCCGGCATGCGAGGAGATGCGGGTTCGAGTCCCGCCTGAGTCATAATTTTTTCAAGTTTAAATACTGATACTAAAATTGCAATTTAATTGCTTAAAATATCATATGAAAGTACACCCTTTTTATATTTAAATACACTGATGAATTACGTAAAAATAACAGGAAAACAGCAAAGAAAATAGCAGACATATAACTTTTTTGTCTAAAGACAAAGTTGTCATTTTAGGATGAGAAAACTCTACATTATGATATCTATATACTTAAATTTTTATCGTATGTGTTGCCTAAACACATTTTACAAATCTTAAATAATATAAAAATGAATCACTATTTCCCTTGGTCATCGCATCACGCGTGAACGGCTGGACCGATTTCGCAAATTCTTTTTTTTTTCTTTTGTAATTTTCAGGAGAATGTTCTTATGAAAGAAAAAATAAAGAAAATTGCGCGGATAGTTAGAAAATTTAAGAAAACTTAATCACCGTACTAAATTATTTGTTATGTAACCTTATCGCATTTGACATAACATTGACAGAATGCGTGCTGCTAACACATGAGTAAATATTCCTACAGAGTACAAGCTTCTTAACTTTTAAACTATTCTGATAGGGCTGACACTTGTTGCAAGTCAAAAAAAAATAGGGAGTAAAAATAAAATACGGTAAGTACCTACCTACATTATAAAACGTGTATTTCAAAAGGTATAAAATATAAGGCTTAGTGTAATTTATTAACTTATTTAACAATGGGTAACATTTATTTTATTAAACCATTTCGTAATCAATATTCATAGTTAAGACAGGACAACGTCTGTCAGGTCCGCTAGTCTTAAATAATTCTTACATCATTTTATAAACACTATCAGTCCATAATTATTATAAAGTAATATTTCCAATTTTGAGAAATCTACCACTCACCACTCAAGATTTTATTTTACACTGGCATACTTGCTAGACAAGGACACACTACTAGCTATCTCACCTGGCTCGTTTTTCTACTTTTACATTAATCAGAGAAAAATTAATCTTAGTTTTATTGTATTAGAGTGCAAATTAGAAAATTATGAGTTTAGAAGTACGCGATCCAGGTTAATTCAAATCCGTGAGTTATCCTGATAGGTTGCGTCTTATGTTTGATGTCTTTTGGTCACAGACAAAAGAGAGAATCTTTAATATTTTATGTACCAAATTAGAATATGAGATTCTGAGATATGCAGTTCTTTTATGGGGGAATTCATGTCACATAGAGAGGGTGCTTGTAGCTCAGAAACAATGTATTCGCGCAATTAGAAACGTTGACATATTAACTTCTTGCAAACCCATATTTCAAGAATTGAAATTGCTAACGGCCCCTTGCATTTACATCTATGAAATATGTGTACTTGTCAAAACGAACATGCACTTGTTCAAAAGCAAAAAAGATGATTGCAATTTTAATACGAGGTACCCAGACAGACTAAATTTCCCTATTAAAACGACAACTCTGTACAGTAAAAATACATATTGTATGGCCATTAAAATTTTTAACAGGTTAGATAAAAATCTAAAATCCTTACCGCTCAAATTATTTCAGAAAAATCTAAAAATATGGTTAGTACAAAATAGTTTCTACTCTATAAATGAATACTTCCAATACTTTAAACTCCGAGCGTAAACGTTGTAGCCTATATGATTGTTTTGGTGAATTTAGATATGGTAAAACTCAATCAATGTAATAATTATTTATTATTTTATATTTGCATTGACATTATTTAATTTCAAGAATATATTGATTATTATTTGAATTATTCCTGACATGACTATTGATTGAATTTATTTTATTTTGTGTAATTTAATTGAATAATGTAATATTAATGTATTTTTAACTTTTAACCAAATGTTGCAAGTCATCTTATGGTGAATTGTGCGATCCAATAATAGCTATCTGTCATCTGTATGTACCACTTTTCATGCAATAAATAAATTTTGATTTGATTTTGATTTGATTTGATTTGAATAGTAGCTGTTTTGTGTAAATCCAAAATAGTAATGCTGTACTTTTTTTCGTAAGAAATTGCGATCCATGGTATTAAAGCGACTTATGATGATAAACGGAGCGCGTAGCGTATAATCACAAGTCCCGCGTTAGCGTCGTTAGCGAACAGCGCGTTGGCTTGTATTATACGATAGGTAGTAGGGACTTCCCTTCGCTAGCCCACCCCTATCTCACTATCTTCTATTATTTTATTATATAAGGCCCGTACACACCGTTCATATAGTTTTTTAATTTTGTTTATTATATTATAAATAAATTAGTTGTTAACTTTGATTTGAGTTCATATTTATCTCTGCATAAATTTCTTCCTCTTTCGTCTTATGTCTTATTGAGAGAGGACGTGTCGCGGTGTGTTTAATTAAATACTAAAATAGTGTACTTTAAGACGCTGACATGAGCCAAATTGAGCTCAATGAAGATTGTTTTGCTTTAAGCCTATGGCTCGTATTGTTGCCAAATTCTATGTAGTTGTAATTGATCATATTTTCGACCAGGTGGCTGTTTCCAAAACACGATTCTAAAAACTTTTCTCGATAGAAAAAAATCTCAAAGTAGCCTCTGAAAATACATAAATTACCATTTTTCTCAGCAGTCCGTATAACAATGATAATAAAATTTTGCTATATTGTATATTACATGTTGCTTAAGCAAATGGCTGATTTAGATTTTTAATAAAATGGCAATTTTAAATTGCACAACGAATTTTGTTGTTTGGCACTTAGGCCCTTCTATTTCATGTGCTTTTTCTCTGTCACTCCTACGAGAATCGACAGTGACAGCTGTGGCGCGTTCCAAAGAAATTCTAAGACGAATAAATTTGTGGGCGTGTTCATTGCTCAAGGTCATCGGCTGCAGTCAGCGTCTTATAAATCATAACGTCACGAATAGTAAGTTCATTCTTGCAAAATAATATACGGTATTTTTCCATCAACGTCGACGGTGCGTGCAGCTAATCAGTCACACTCACCCCCCCGCCATCTTCACGTGCGAGAGAGACAATTGCCCTTTTTTGACTCCCTCCGGCCGGCGGCGGCGCGTCACGCACGACTACGACGAGCATAAGTAAACAAGCTACGACGCTACGAGTATCACCGCCGTAGACTACGCGCGCGGCTACGAAGTGCATAGCGGTGCTACGGCGACGTTAGGTGCTAGCAGTATTAGTGAAAAACAACCTTGATTACATACAAATACGTGATGGAGTGTGCACTAAACCGGTCACATTCGGACACAGATATTCAATCAAACTCTCAGCAAGACTTGACCCCACCTAACTTCGTTTCCCAACGCGGGAAAAGAAAAAGGGAAGACTTTACATCAGAATTTGATAAATTTCAACAGGAAATGAAGGGAATGATTTCGAATATAATCGCCTCGCAAGAAAAAGAATTTAAGAAGAATACAGTTATTTTAAAGGAAATTCAGCATAGTAATCACAACATAGAAAACTCTATAGCAGATTTGAAAGCGCAAAATGAAGAGTTTAGAAAGAAAATTGCACATTTGGAGGTTCAAATTAGGGAGGATAGGAGCTACATAACAGTGTTGGAGAACAAAGTCGAAGATATGCAAAAGGATAGGCGTAAGGCTAATTTTGAAATAAAAAACGTGAAAAAGAAGGACAAGGAAACTAAGGAAGATCTATTAGATATGGTGGAGAGCCTATCCAAAAATATCGGCTGCGAATTAAATAAGAAAAATATTACTGATATATACCGAATCCGGGGGAAAAATAATTCCTCTCAAAACACGCCGATAATTGTGGAGACGTCTTCTGCTATACTTAAAAACGAGGTTTTAAAGCTGAGTAAAGCGTTTAATATAAAACATAAAACGAAACTATGTGCGAAACATCTTGGGCATCGCACATCGGAAGACACTCCAATCTTTATCTCCGAGCATCTGACAGCGAAGGCTGCCCGCTTGCACTTTCTCGCCCGCGATTTAGTTAAGATGAAATCATATAAATTTTGTTGGACATCTTACGGTAAGGTTTACTTAAGAAAAGATGAGATGTCTCCCATTCTGCTAATTAACAATGAATCACAGATTCATCAACTTCTAAATGCCTCCTGACTAATTATTGAGTGCCTGGCATCTTGGTCTGGTCTTACCTTTTTGGCGGTCGTTTGTGACCAAAATCCTAATTTAATAGTAGCTTCAATTGTGGTTTGTAGCAGATATAAAACTTTTTTATGGTATATTAAGGCTTTTGTTGAACAGTATAAGTTTAATACATACGTAAACAGTGTATTTTTTTTATACTCTGCAAATTACTATTATGAATACTGTGATCACAAAACGTAACACCCTATTAACGATAATTCTGTCGGTATGTATCCTACTAGTCAAACAAAATTACCACCAAATTAGTATTAGCCTACTATGTGCTCTATATTATATCGTTCAACATGCCTTGCTCTCTTGATACTCTGAACGAAATAGACGATTCTAAAATTGCGTATGCAACAGAATGTGATATTCAGGCCCTTAATAAACATAAATTTAAAATAGATGATTTAACTTTATTAACGCAAAATAATAGGAGTATCTCTAAAAATTTTGATGATTTTTTAATAACACTAACATGCTTTGATTTTGAAGTAGACATAATGATTCTAACAGAATGTCGATTGGATCATAACAAACCTATACCCGTTATTGCTAATTATAGTTATTTTGCAACGACTTATTACATTAATCAAAATGATGGTGTAGTGATATACGTTAAGAAAAAGTTGAACGTAAATGTTAAAGAAATTAAACTTGAACATGCCTCTTGTTTACAGGTTGAGACTCTGAATAACATATATCTCGGCATATATCGCTCACCTTCAAATAGAAATGCACTAGAATTTGTTAATACCCTTAATAATTATTTGGATACAGTTAAATCTCAACAAAACATTGTAATTTTAGGAGATATTAATATTAATCTTTGCCCTAGAAGTAATGAACCCACGTTTGAATCCAATAATAGATTCCATTACTTAAATATGCTAGCCACACATGGTATCTTACCAGGACATACGCTTCCTACCAGACTAAATAGCTGCCTTGATCATTGTATGTTAAAAATCGACATAAATAACAAATCCGCGTTTATAGCCATACTAAACACCACGGTCACTGACCATAGTACTGTATTTCTATGTCTAACTAACCTAAAACAAAATAAAAATCAGTGCTCTAAAGTAACATATTCGTTCAACCTTGAGAAAGCTCACGAAAATCTATTGTATAAAAACCTAGATAGTTTATTATTATGTAATGATCCTGATTTTGTTGCTAAACATTTAATAATAAAACTCAGTGAGTCCCTGGAGGAAAGCAAGTCGGTAGGTGGATCGTCCAATAAACATAATAAAGCCATTAAGCCATGGATTACTCCTGGTTTAATGCGCTGTATCAAAAATAGAAATAAAATGCAATTAAATCTTCGAAAAGATCCTAATAACGAAATTTTGAAAATCACTTTTAAGAGGTATCGTAATCATTGCAGCAACTTGCTTAAAAAACTAAAACATAAATATGAAAGAGAACAGTTGGCTAAACATACTAAATACTCAAAATTGCTTTGGAATACTATAAAAAAAATAACACATTTGAAATCAGCTAAAACGACAAACACCGAATTATTGAATGTTAAAGACACGCCCATACACTCGGTCAACTGCGTTAATGACTTTTTTGCCAATGCAGGAAGAAAATTGGCTAACTCTATTCTCCATGATAGCCCACCCAATGACGCTAGCAGTAACCTTAATAATTGCCAGGGATCATCATTTGTTCTTCTGGAAACTGACAACCAAGAAGTTTCAGGTATACCTATGGGTCTAAAGTCGGACAGTGCACCAGGATGGGACAATATTTCTACCAAATTTCTCAAGATGTCCAAAGATCTTGTGGTCCCTGTCATTTGTCACCTAGCCAATCTCTGCATCGGAGTAGGAATTTTTCCAACACCTCTAAAACAATCAATTATTACACCGGTGTTTAAGGGTGGCCAGAGAAACGATGTCAATAACTACAGGCCAATTTCTGTTTTACCGTCTATCTCTAAAATTATTGAAAAATTAATTAACATTCGACTTTTAAGATTTTTCAACAAATTTAATATACTGTCTGATTCACAATTTGGGTTTAGACAAGGAAAGTTCACAGATGATGCTGTTTTAGCACTAACGACTCGAATTTCAGACTGCCTAGATAGTGGAAAAAAATGTTTGACTGTCTTCCTAGATTTAAAAAAGGCCTTCGATACCGTCTCTTTGCCTATCCTTTTACATAAATTAGAACATTGTGGGGTGAGAGGTACACCACTTAACTTGTTAAGAGACTACCTGTTTGGTCGCACACAAAGAGTCAAAATTGATAATTTTATAAGTGAAGACATAGGGATTTCTTTTGGCGTTCCTCAAGGCAGCGTTTTGGGCCCGACTTTATTCCTTATTTATATAAATGAGCTTTGTAACATTAACATTAACGGTGGTCACGTGTTCTCATATGCTGATGATACAGCATTACTTTTTGAGGGTGATTCATGGAACTCGGTGTTTAGACTTGCTCAGTCAGGATTATTTAAAGTATTTAATTGGCTTCAATCAAATTTGCTTACATTAAATATCACCAAAACAAATTATATATGCTTCTCAAATAATAAAAAAACGCATCCAAGCCCAGATTTAAAACTTAAAATACATAAATGCAATAACAAAAGGGTCGATTATTGTAATTGCTCTGAAATTGAGAAAGTTAAGAGCACCAAGTACTTAGGAGTTATACTTGATCAACGACTATCTTGGCATCCTCACATAGACTTCATTAATACTAGGATCAGAAAGTTGATATGGATTTTCAAATCTTTAAGATTTGTTACTACAAAAAAGCTTATCAATCAGATATATGTTGCGTTGGTTGAGTCAGTCTTAGGATACTGTATTCATATATGGGGTGGTGCCACAAAATCAAAATTTCTTGAAGTTGAGCGGGCGCAGCGTTGTTTATTAAAGGTCATGTACTCTAAGCCGTACAGATTTCCTACAGCTGAACTTTATCAACACAGCCAATTACTGTCAGTGCGAAAGCTTTATATATTACAGACTATTTTGAAACTGCACAAGACTTTACCATTTCATCGTATTATAGCAAAAATCAATAGAAGAAGCAAGATGTCTGTTATAAAATGGCAGAGAACTAAAACAAAATCAGCTAAGCGGCAGTACAAAATACAATCAGCTCTCATATACAATAAAATTAACAAAGCCAAAATAAAATTTAAAAAATGTTATACGATTGGTTACAGCCACTGAGTTATACTGAAACATAAGACCTTCTTTCGGTGTGAATTTAATAAGTGTCATAGTTATAGTGTCAAATACAACCACTGGCTTATACGACGGTTACTTTTGATTTAAAAATGAATATTAAACATTTATACCCTCTATTGTGTTAAGAATAAGTAAATTATAAGCAAAAACTGTTAATCCTTTTGTAAACTAATAAATAAGTGAATATTAATATATTAAATAAGTAGTATGTAAGCATCATGAAAGAGCGGAGCTGCCTGCTACAAGTATATTTCTATGTATACTCACTAGGCAGCTTCAACAAACAATATAATAAGAACATACGTTTTTTGATGAAATAAATACATTTTGATTTTTTGATTTGATTTTGATGTTATTACATGAATTTCAAAAGTTAAAAATTCATTTAATTTTAATTTTAATAAATAAAACCCCGTTACATTATTCAATATTTTAATAAAATATTTTTTATTTCATTATCCTAATTGATCTGTCATGCATCTATGTATATTTTATATATTTTTTTAATTTATAATATCAATATTGCAATTGTTCTGGATTGCTGTGCGTGTCTGGATGCCTACCCAAACATGGCAGAAGCTGAAAACCAGTGTTCTGCTCTTTGAGCAGTGCAAACACTGAGCTTACTGCCTTTTTGCATCGCTGCGGCACACATAACTTAGAATAAGTAATTGTCAATTTCTAAATATTTACTTTATTTGATATTTTAGCAACTTAATTGCACTTATGATATCAGTATATAAACTTGAAAAATTTTGTCTCAGGCGGGACTCGAACCCGCATCTCCTCGCATGCCGGGCGGGCGCCATACCATTAGGCCACCGAGACACTGCGACACGGCGCGAATTTTTCAAGCATATTCTTACGCTGTGAGCCAGCGTTGTTTCATCAAATGTTAGGAGTTTGCACCCTTAACACCCGAAAGAAACATCTTTGCAGATGTTTGACAGTCAGTTAAGATGAAACAGCTATTTATATACTTTATTTGATATTTTAGCAACTTAATTGCACTTATGATATCAGTATATAAACTTGAAAAATTTTGTCTCAGGCGGGACTCGAACCCGCATCTCCTCGCATGCCGGGCGGGCGCCATACCATTAGGCCACCGAGACACTGCGACACGGCGCGAATTTTTCAAGCATATTCTTACGCTGTGAGCCAGCGTTGTTTCATCAAATGTTAGGAGTTTGCACCCTTAACACCCGAAAGAAACATCTTTGCAGATGTTTGACAGTCAGTTAAGATGAAACAGCTATTTATATACTTTATTTGATATTTTAGCAACTTAATTGCACTTATGATATCAGTATATAAACTTGAAAAATTTTGTCTCAGGCGGGACTCGAACCCGCATCTCCTCGCATGCCGGGCGGGCGCCATACCATTAGGCCACCGAGACACTGCGACACGGCGCGAATTTTTCAAGCATATTCTTACGCTGTGAGCCAAGTTAGTTAGTTTATATACTGATATCATAAGTGCAATTAAGTTGCTAAAATATCAAATAAAGTATATAAATAGCTGTTTCATCTTAACTGACTGTCAAACATCTGCAAAGATGTTTCTTTCGGGTGTTAAGGGTGCAAACTCCTAACATTTGATGAAACAACGCTGGCTCACAGCGTAAGAATATGCTTGAAAAATTCGCGCCGTGTCGCAGTGTCTCGGTGGCCTAATGGTATGGCGCCCGCCCGGCATGCGAGGAGATGCGGGTTCGAGTCCCGCCTGAGACAAAATTTTTCAAGTTTATATACTGATATCATAAGTGCAATTAAGTTGCTAAAATATCAAATAAAGTATATAAATAGCTGTTTCATCTTAACTGACTGTCAAACATCTGCAAAGATGTTTCTTTCGGGTGTTAAGGGTGCAAACTCCTAACATTTGATGAAACAACGCTGGCTCACAGCGTAAGAATATGCTTGAAAAATTCGCGCCGTGTCGCAGTGTCTCGGTGGCCTAATGGTATGGCGCCCGCCCGGCATGCGAGGAGATGCGGGTTCGAGTCCCGCCTGAGACAAAAAAATTTTTCAAGTTTATATACTGATATCATAAGTGCAATTAAGTTGCTAAAATATCAAATAAAGTATATAAATAGCTGTTTCATCTTAACTGACTGTCAAACATCTGCAAAGATGTTTCTTTCGGGTGTTAAGGGTGCAAACTCCTAACATTTGATGAAACAACGCTGGCTCACAGCGTAAGAATATGCTTGAAAAATTCGCGCCGTGTCGCAGTGTCTCGGTGGCCTAATGGTATGGCGCCCGCCCGGCATGCGAGGAGATGCGGGTTCGAGTCCCGCCTGAGACAAAATTTTTCAAGTTTCTAAATATTTGATGAATGTTATTATTTTTAATTTACTACTTGTGTGCTTTAATTTTTCTGATGTACAGTGTGCCTTATTGCCATGCAAATAAATATTTTATCTATCTATCTATTGACATAAAGTCGAAAAACAATGCGACAATGATTTTTGTTGTCGACACTAAGTTAAAACGACATATTGCTCTACCAAAACATAATCCTGCCATAATTTCTGTATGGCAATAGAACACGATGACGTCGCGAATTTCAAAGATAAATTTACCCTATAAAAATAAGTTTTTTTGTCGTGTGCGTGTAGTTTGCGAGGGCGGAAAGCTAATCTATTTGCAGAAATAAAACTCATTTATAACTGTTTTTTTTAACATTGTGAATGAAAAACACTATCTAATTATTTTTATTTGTAAAAACTTTCGCGTTTATAATGTTAGTGAGAATCTAATGTAATTATTAAATTTGTTAGCAGTATTTTTATTATTTCGGATAGGTACTTAGTTTTTGATTACATTATTTTTGTTATTTATTTTTTTAGTCAATTCTGGTGTTATTTTAAAATATTAAACTTGGATTTTTTATAAACGCTATGTTATTAATTTCTGTAGCCATATGCGCCATGGTTGATTTGAAATCAAAATCTCACACACAGGAATCAAAGAATACCAAAACCAAAATAAATTAAAAATTACTATCATTTAATATTTCTAATCTGGACAAACCAAAATTTAAACATGTCCATAATGAAATTTCAAATGTTAAAAATTCAAAACAAAATTTTTTTAGGGCAACTCTAATACCCTTTGGGGGCGTCCATAAATTACGTGAGATGTTTAAGGGGGGGAGGGGGTCGAGTCAAATCTCATCTAATCTTACGTTGGAGAGAGGGGGGGTCTCGGCAAATATCACGCAATTTTTTTTCTAATTGAAACAAAAAAAAAAATTATACTATTATGGTCCATTTAATCCAGATTGTACATATACATGCTAAAGATTTAATCTTAAGCGTAATCGTAATACGATTAAGATTCACTAATTCGTTCGAAAGAAAATAATTTCATTCAAGTTTACGTAAGAAACCCACATTTTGAAAAATCTCACGTGAGATTGGGGGATGGGGGAGGGGGTTGAATAAAATCTCACGATATCTCACCAGGGGGGGACAGAAAATTAAAAAAAAACACCTCACGTAATTTATGGACGCCCCCTTTGTTCTAGCGCGTGGTCAGTGTCACGCGGGGCCCAGACTAGAGGTGGGTCGTTGACGGATTTTCTGTTAACGAAACGAAACTGCTAGTTCTAAATTGATAACCTGTAAAAAAGCAGCTAACGTTTTTAACTGGTTTGCATTAATGTCAACAGATTTATGTGTAGCTGTTAATAGTAGAAGCTGTTTGCTAAAATAAAACAAGCTCGTGTTCCGTTTGTAAGGCGTTAAGAAAAACAGTTAAATAAATTTAACTGAATTAGAAAAGAAGCAGATATGGTATATGTTAGCGGTGTAGGTATGCGCGATGCGTTCGGCAATCGTTGACTGAAACCGTTAATATATTTAACTGGTTTTGCTTTTATGGAAAAGCAGTTAATTCGTTAAACTTAGAAAAGCTGTTGAAAAAAACTGTTCGTTGAATTAGCGCCCACTCCTAGCGCAAACGCTCCGGGTTTTGTTTTATAGTTTAGCGATGCGTCACCTTGGCTTAAACCGTTTTATAACGTTCCCACATTACGTTCTTATTTCGTTTTTGTTCCGAACAAAATGTTGGACAAGGAACAGTTTTTAACGTTTTAAAAACGTTATTTTGAATAACTTTTCCGAGCCCTGGATAAACCTGCCTTACAGTGCAAAACGTTGAATGAATATGAGGGCGGGTCAATAAGTCCGTGACTTTTTGAATTTCTGACCTCTTTACCGAAAAAGCAACACTACTCCTGGCAACAGGTATCTGTCAGTTGACTCCTACCAAAATTTGAACTTGCTGCGTCAGATAGTTTGTGTCTGACAGCTTTCTTTATCAGACTACCCAGTAATATGAGGAATAAATGGAAAAAAGTGAATTTCGTGTGCTTATTAAGCATTATTTTTTGCGAAAAAAAACCATTACCGAGACCAAGGCTAAGCTTGATAAATACTATGGGGACTCTGCACCATCGATTTCAATGGTAAAAAAGTGGTTTACTGAATTTCATTGTGGCCGTACAAGCACTGAAGATGCCGAACGTCCTGGACGCCCAGTTGAGGTCTCTACACCCGAAACAATCGAAAAAATTCACGATATGGTGTTGGCCGACCGAAGATTGAAAGTGCAAGAGATTGTGGAAGCCGTAGGGATCTCGCATGGCTCAGTGGTTTCAATTTTGAAAGATCACTTGGGTATGAGAAAGCTTTCCGCAAGATGGGTGCCGCGTTTGCTCACAGTCGACCACAAACGCAATCGTGTAACAATTTCACAGGAAGGTTTGGCGTTGTTTAGTCGCAATATGGAGGAGTTTTTGCGCCGTTTTGTAACCGTGGACGAAACATGGATCCATCACAACACACCAGAGACCAAACAACAGTCAAAACAGTGGGTTTCTAAGGGTGAATCAGCGCCAAAGAAGGCCAAGGTGGGTTTGTCAGCCAATAAAGTTATGGCGACTGTTTTTTGGGATGCACGTGGGATAATCTAAATTGACTACCTTCAAAAGGGAAGAACAATCAATGGGGAATATTATGCCAACTTATTGGACCGCTTCAATGACGATTTGAAAAAAAAACCGACCTCATTTGGCCAAGAAAAAAGTTCTTTTCCACCAAGACAATGGAAGGGTGCACACATGTGCAGTTGCCATGGCAAAAATCCATGAATTGGGCTATGAATTGCTCCCTCATCCGCCCTATTCTCCAGATCTGGCTCCGAGTGACTACTTCTTGTTCCCAAACCTGAAGAAATGGCTTAGTGAAAAAAGATTTGACTCCAATGATAAAGTCATCTCGCAAACAAAGGTCTTTTTTGAGGACCTCGACAAATCATATTTTTTGGAAGGGATAAAAAAATTGGAGAAGCGTTGGACAAAGTGTATAGAGCTCAAGGGAGACTACGTTGAAAAATAAAATGATTTATTTATCAAAAAATCTGTGTTTTATTCCAAAAGTCACGGACTTATTGACCCGCCCTCGTACGTCGACACTTTAAATGTCGATGGTAAATTGAATTTATCGACGTCGATCGAGCTGTTTGGTTCGATCAATTTTAGCCTGAGTTAATCGATCAACGTCGACCGATGCCATCGGCCGGCAATCGATCGTTTGTACAATCATTCGATTGCCGGTCCATGGCATCGGTTTGGTCTGGTAACCCTAAGGTGGGCCTCGAACGCACAACCATCTGCTCACCGGTAATATCTATGGTAAAACGGATTATTCGACGTCGATTGTAGTCGAGGTTAATTGATTAACGTCGACAGATGCCATCGACCGGCAATCAATCGATTGGTTACAATGATTAGTCGAACGGTATCCATCGATCATTAAAGCTATATCAAACCGGTCGACCAACTTCGATCGATTTTGACCGATTCGCTCGATCGACAATAGATCGGATGGTCTAGTAGCCAAAGGCAGACTAGATTTCTATTCAAGGAATTTTTATTCTTAAATTTTTACTATACAGGGATGAATATTTAACCACCTTCCAAATTTTAATATATCAATTTACGAGACAAAAAACAAATGACGTATTTTTCTTTTGGTATAGCCCAGTATAAAAATGTCAAGATAAAGCACTTAGAAAATGTCCGCCAAAAATCTAAAATTCTTGATACGGCCGCCTAGCAACACTTCTTTTTCATCTCATTCGTTCATTACAATACTACTCGTATTCATAAGTTTTTGTTTTTCCCTTTATATCTTAACAGGCTTATGACCGTAAAAATTTAAAACCATATTGCGAAAAATATTTTCAGGTGAAAACTTGATTTAAATTTTTTACTTCATAAATGGGCTCTAAATACGATACTAAACGCCTATAAAAATTTTGGAAAGTGGTTAATATTTTATCCTGTATGTATTAAAACAAAAAGGGGAAGATATGGTATACACAAATAGATGAGTTTCAATATCCTTTATACACAAAAAAAATCGTGTCAGTTACATTTATAAATCGGTAACGAATTTTTAAAATTTTTGTGTCTTTGGATTTTTCTGCGTCCGAAATAGAAAAATAACTATTAAGAATGCAGTAATCATCAGGAAAAAAAATCGCTACTACCACCAACTCTTAATAGATACGGCAAAACAACGTTTGTCGGGTTGGTCAGCTTGTTTCCTATAAATTAAAAATTCATACGCCGCGTATTTTTTTTGCTGATGATTACCGTATCTCACCCTTTTTGTTTTAATCTTGATTTAATCGCTCTAATTTGTCAAAAGTTCTTTGGTGTGATGTGCGGCGTGTACACAGTACTGTGTGCGTGCTGGTTGCTGGTCTGTGGGCTACAGTGGCGAGATCTCCTTCGCATACAGTACTGGATAGGCGGTGTGGCGTTACTAGGCATGATCGAGAGCGCCACGTACTACGGGGTGTACTCTGCTATCAACAAGAGCGGGTGAGGATACTGGCTGTTATTTGCTTTATTTTTGTAGCTGAGAAATAAAAGGGTATCGGAACCCAAAATTGTATGCATGTATGTAACGACTAAAATATAAAAAAAAAACAGTCTATCGATTTCAGAAAATATTTTACAATTACAATGTTAACAGTAGCACAGATAAATAGAGGCTAAATAATTTTTGGGAAACTGTTTGAAAACTTCGATGAGGTGTGAAAAAGATATCCAAAAATCCTTATACCACATACGCTACTGAAGCTATTGACAATAGAACAAAGTGCTGTTGTACAGTTTTATTGAGGACATCACTATCTATCCAAATAAATCATTGCATATTCAAGACCATTCCACCAATGTAGTTTTCTTTTTGAATTTAGATATTCGGACATTCTGTTCCAGAGGTACTACGGATTATGTTCGACACGAGCGGCCATGGTGGAAGTACGAGAATTAACCTGATTCCGAAACCCACACAGAGTTGCGGGAAAAAGCTCTTTTTTATATGTTGTGGACCTGAAAATGAATGAAAAAGTGTTTGGGCAACTCTAAAAGTGCCCAAGTGTTTAGCCTAATCTCCCGCTTGGGCTTTGATAGTTAGTATATTACATAGTCATGTATGAAGTGTGGTTTCAGGTACTTCAGCGTTGAAGCGTACATGTTCGCGGAGTGGGTGTCCGTGGCCAAACGAGCTCTGGCGAGAATGCTAGTCATCATTGTGTCGCTGGGCTTCGGGATCGTCAAGTGAGTTTGATTTAAAACTAGATGACGGTGTACTTCGTGTCTCCTATCCGTACGACATTAAAACTTTCCCTTCGTTAAAATAGCTGAAAATTTGATCGGTAATGTCCCCTAGTATTCAAGTGTTACAGCACAATAAATGATGTGAATCTGTTTTATCGGGCGAATCTTGTTAATTATAGTTTTTTTTCTACCAATTTCCAAACCCACAACACAATTTAACAATTTCCTCAATTCTCTATATAAACTTTGGTCTGGTTGTTTCTGATTTCCAATTACTTCGAATAGTTACTTTCTTTGGGGATAATAACAATGTATGTGATGGTGTCCACTTTTATTTATTGATTGCAATATCCACCCAGACCTCGTCTAGGCCCGGCTCTCCAACGTGTCGTGGGCACCGGCGTACTGTGGGGCGTGCTGGCCGCCATCAACGCGTGGCTACGGCTGCATCACCACGCGGGCGACACCAACCGGGTACTACTACTGTCCGAGGCGCCACTGTCGCTGCTGGACAGCGCCATCTGTTGGTGGGTGTTCGTGTCGCTCGCGCACACCATGAGGACGCTGCAGCTGCGGAGGTAAGACTAGAGATGTACCTATGTATCATAGGTATTATACCAAAAATACCGTGTTAACCGGTATTATACCATTTCATACGGTATTTTATTTCATATTCATATTCATTTATTAATTTCATCACATATTTTATGTAAGTATGTACAACAGGATCTTACAGAGTACGGCAGTGGACATATGAACCCTGGCAGGGTATTTCATTTTTTTTTTAATTAAACATTAAATGAAATCAAAATGCAATCCACAATCTTTTAGAATGTAAAATAATTAGAAGTACTTTATATTGGGGAAATTATAATATAACTAGCGTAATAAATAAATAAACGTAATGAATAAATACCGTTTCATCAAAATATAAAATACAGTAAATACCGTAGTAAAATACCTGAGAAATACCGCCCATTTGATATTATACCGTACTTTTACATCTCTTGGTAAGTCTTGCTGTAGGCACTAGTACCGCCGTACGCGCCTAGTACACAGCGACATCTTTTGGTTGCTCTAGACACAGGAAAGGCACTAGTACCGTTAGAAGCGCCAGCCCGGCGGGTTGTTCGTGTCGCCCGCTTACACAAATTTGAAAATCAACCTTGTTATTCTATGAGGCGCAAATGATTTTCAACCTTAGGATAAGAGATCACTTTCTTGGCTGATCGTACGCAGGTATACTAATCGTAAAACAGACAATTTTTTTTTAATTGTTTTCTTTTACAGAAACTCAATAAAGCTGTCACTGTACAGACATTTCACGAACACACTAATATTCGCCGTGATATCATCTGTGGTGTTCATGCTATACTCTATCAAATCTTACAGAGTATTAGATTGTATTAAAGTGAGTATTTTTTGTTTTGCTATTTACTAGATGAGCCCGAGACTTCGTTCGTGTGGACGTTAGGGTGCTTGGCATTGCCACTCTCTTTTTTTATTTATTAAAATAAATAAAAAAGCTAAAACAAAAGTAGCCTAAGTTATATCTGATTTAAACTTTCATGGTCACTATCGTAAATGTTAGTTATATCGAGATTTCTACCATGTACCTGGTTTTTTATGTATATGTAAAGTAACAGCCTATAATCATCCCACTGCAGGGAAAATACCTCCATCATTGAATTCAAGTTACCACAGCATTTATGGGTGTATAATCACCACGCTTGCCAAATGCGGGTTGGTGATCACAAACCCGAGCAACGTTCGAAAATTCGAAACTTTTTGTTGCCCGACCCGGGATTCGAACCTGGGACCCCGAGATCTTAGCCCGGTATTTAAACCACTAGACCAACGGGGCGTTTTTTATGAGTTTCCGATATTTCGGCACTGTTGCAAGCGCCATTATTTTCATACAAAGTGAAATTTTGAGATTCCAATTTGTATAAAAATATTTTTGATGATGATATCAAATTTCTGACTTTACCATATTATTTATATGCATATGTTAACATAGGCTGGTTTCGGCTTGTTATACCATTTACCAACACGCTGTATATCAATATTGCGTAATAGTGTAAACTAAAGTTTCATGGTCAAAATTATACCCCAAATCTTGGCAACACTTTTATACTTCACATGGTAACCCTATTATCTTTATTTAGAACGATAGAAACAGCCTATAATCACCCCACTGCAGGGAAAAGGCCTCCATCATTGAATTCAAGTTACCACTGCAATGATGGGAACTGGCATAATCACCACGCTTGCCAAATGCGGGTTGGTGATCACAAACCCGAGCAAAATTCGAAAATTCTAAACTATTTGTTGCCGGGGATCGAACCTGGAACCCCGAGATCTTGGCCCGGTATTTAAACCACTAGACCAACGGGGCGTTAGAACGATAGATTAGATAAAAACATCAATTATGTGACCACGGAAAAAGGTAAAGAGCATATTGCGTTAGTTTATTTTATTTTGACAACCTTGTTGTAGAGTGGCGTACGCACTAGTTTACAAGGTGTCGCCTGTTCCGAAATTCAATTCAGAAAAATTTGTATATTGCCTCGGGTTTCGGTACCTTCATTTCTGTTTTCCACATAACGAGCGCTTTTCATAGTTACTCACTTGGTCAGAACAATGTATGTTACCAACATTTATTCAGGTCTCTTAGTCCAGGTCCAGGTGCATGAAAGGACAGGATGAAATTTTAACCACCTTCCAAATTTTAATATATCAATCTACGACACAAAAAACAAATGACTTATTTTTTCTTTTGGTTTAACCCAGTACAAAAATGTCAAGATAAAGCACTTAGAAAATATCCGCAAAAAAAATCTAAAATTTTTGATACGGCCGCCTTTCAACACTTTTTTACGCGATTCGCATCTCATTTATTCATTATGATACTATTCATACGGTTTTAATTATCCCTTTAAAGGACCGTAAAAATTTAAAACTATATTGCGAAAAATATTTTCGGGTGAAAGCTTGATTTACATTTTTTACTTCATAAATGGGCTCGAAATTCGATACCGAATGCCTATAAAAATTTTGGAATGTGGTTAAAATTTCACCCTGTATATACATATACGGGCAACCATCATTGCTGTGAATTCAATGATGGAGGCATTTGCTCTGCAGTGGGATTATTATAGGCTGTTACAGACATGCATAATTATGTATAATATTTGCATAAATTTTTTAGGACTGGAAAGAAGTGTGGATGGACGAGGCTTACTGGCACATACTGTTCGCCAGCGTGCTAACAGTGATCATGGTGCTGTGGCGGCCTACGAACAACAACCAGCGGTACGCGTTCACGCCGCTATTGGACAACGCGGAGGATGACGAAGGTGGGTCTTATGACTATCTGTTTTTTAGGGTTCAGTACCCAAAGGGTAAAAACGGGACCCTATTATACTTCGCTGTCTGTCTGCCTGTATCTTAAGAGCCGCGATAGCTAGAAGGATGATTTTTTTTACAAATTATGTATTAATTACGCAATAAATACTAAAAACAAAATAAAATAAATATTTAAGGGCTCCCATACATTAAACACGATTTTTCTGCCCTTTTTTGCTCGATATCAGTAATGGCAACAGGTAGGCACTACATTAACTAACTGTATATACCTACTGTTGTTTACCTAGTCATTGGTACCTACGGAACCCTTCGTGTGCGAGTCCGATTCGCACTTGGCCGGTTTTGGTTATTTATTGCACTGAAAATTAAGATAGGTTAACGAATTTAAACCCGTGATATTTTTTCATTTTATTTCATGTATGTTAGAGCACATAGCCGATATGAAAATCATGCAAGTAACAAAATCTGCAATCTGTAGTCATGGGTTTAAAAAGCCCAAACATTTTATTAGATTCTATATACCACCACAGAAAACCGCAATGTACCTAGGATGCTAGCTACAGAAATTAAAAAACACCCCAATTTCAATAGAGAAGATGGTTAGAAATTATCAGCTTCTTGGGATCCCGTCATACCATCAATAAAGGCTTACTCACAAACCATGGCAACACTGCAAAGATACAGTCAGCTCATTTTGCGTGGATAGGGTGACGAAAAAAATTAGAGGCGGTAGCAAAAAATTTTTTCAAAATTACCTTCTATACGACGAATAACACCTTAGTCTACCCTTTTACCACGAAAGCTGTATAGGGTTCGACACGACGGGATAAACTAAATTAAAATTCTGATTGTGTGCCTATTATAAATAAATAAAATGTAAAAATATATTTACCCTATTTTTCATTTTAATGTATAGTGTCCGCGTCAATTAAAAAAACTGTTTATTTATTTCATTTCATTACGTACACCAACAGTAATACACAATATTTAGATAAATTATACACTTCTGTGTTCTTGTTATACAGGATGAAATTTTAACCACTTTCCAAAATTTGTGTAGGCGTTCAGTATCGCATATAGAGCCCATTTATGAAGCAAAAAGTGTAAATTAATTTCATCAGAAAATATTTTTCGCAATAAAGTTTTAATTTTTTACAGTTTTAGGCCTGTTTTGGTATAAAGGGAAAATCAAAAACTTATGATCAGTATCGTAATGAATGAATGTGATGTGCATTGCGTAAAAAAAGTGTTGCTAGGCGGCCGTATTAAAAATAAAACCATGAAGGGGGGCTACGTGTTGGCCTGACTAAAAAGGGGGATTCACAATTCGTAAGCAGGGGTCCACGATGTATCTGATTTTTAATAGTGAAGAACTAAAGTGTTGGCTTGACTTTCCTTACCAATGTAGGCAGATGATATTTGAATAATTGAATAAATACAATTCAAGAAAATATACTTTTTTACTTTTCATTTTTTCCACTTCGAAGTTAAATTAAATAAGTGAGATTTGACTATGGTGCGCTTTGGCAAGGCACGTGCGACGTCCGACTGTTTTTTTTTTAACAAGGTGTAGGGTACGCTATACGTAAAAAAAGGAAGCAAAAAAGTTGTTTTAAATCCTTTATAGAGCAAAGTGTTGTAGCACAGTCTTATACAACGTGTTCCTTTTGATATCCCATGACTCTAGGGTATTAATGTAATCACATAAAAGAATTGAATGGCATATACATTATTTTTCAATTCATTTATTTTTTCATACAAAATAATTTGACTAAAATTCGATTATCCATGTAAAACACCTTTACGTGAAATATGACAACATCGCATTTTCTGACCTTAAATATTGAATGATTAAATTTATAAATGAAAGTTATGTCGTAAAAGTTATGAAAGTAAATCGCAAATCGTAGTGCAACGGTCACACTTGATGTTCGGTAGTCTGTACTAGTGTCAGTCTTTAGAAGTGATTGTACGGCTAGCAAAAAAATAAGTGATTTTATCATTTGATTTTTCTCAAGCAATGACTAAATTTAATTTTCTGTCAGAGAATAAGACTATCATTTAAGAAGCGACGTACTTGAAAATTTTGTATTTATGAGGTAAATTAAAGTAAGAAGGTGTGGTAAATAAAAGTTTTTTTTTTAGTTTATGCCATTTAATTTAAATATATTTCAAAATGTCCACCGCTGCATTCTAAGCATACATTTAATCTAGTGCGAATTTGTCAATTTAAATTAACGTCGTTCTTACGTTTATGAAAGTTTGATCGTCGGGTACAATGCGTTGTGGATATCGACGGTGGTATTCCCTCACAGCTTCCACGGAATTCCCGTTACAATATCCATAAACAAAATGGATATCGGCTTGATGTTCTGGCGGATAGTTTCGCTGTGGCATTGTAACCAAGGTAACACCCAACATTTCAACAATAACAAATTAATAACAAAACAACAAAAACAAATTAACAATAAAAATCAACAGCAAAACAGTAACAAATTAAAGAATGGATATGGCACCGAAACTTGTAAGCAAGACGAAGGTCAGGATAGCACACAGTAAAAAAGCACGTCATGTCAACAAATGTCAAAACACCTTAGGTAAGCCACGGTAAAATCAACCGTGTTTCAAAGATGTTAAACGTAATTTCACGTTTTTGCTAACGGTACTGTCGGCACATGGCGAGTTCCTTTGTGTGCGTGCGTCCATTGTTTACCGGCCAGGCCCCTAATTCAGCTAACCAAATCGTATCACAATCGTAATTGAATAGCAGGGTTTTGACAGTTCTAGTATGGGCTAAATGTCAAAATCGTCCAATTCAATCACGATCGAACTGCAATTGAAATAGCTGAATATGGCCCCTGAGCGGCTGGACCTTAGAGTATAAATAGGACTGGACACAAAGCAGCAGGGTTGTCAATACTAATGTAAACTAGCCGTGCTTGTAACTTACGACACGCGCGGAGAGGCGCGATTCGGTTAGGGTAAACTTCGTGCTGAGTAAAATGAGTAATTTTATTTTTAAATGGTTTAATAAGCGCAGACAGTACACATTTTAGGTGTCTAACTAAATCCAATGATATTTAAAAAGTAATAGATATGTTACATGCGCTCTCAATATGCGTCCCTAAAACGTCACAATTGTGACGTCTTTTCAAATCCATGAAAGAGAAAGTAATTGTTCTTTTCACGAGAATGACAAGGACAAAATAAGAATTACGCATGTGTGCAGTTGTTCGCAAGCGGCACATATATTTCGATAGTTTTGTAAGGGCATAACCTATCTATACTTTTTAAATATCATTGACTAAATCACTATTTTACAGATAGGTAATACCAAATACCATCAAAAATCCACTTCATAGCGCTTTTCTAGCGGATGGTTTGCTAACAAATCTTCTAATAAAAATCGAATACGAAGTCACTGAACTTAATTATTTTATTTATTTTTATTTTTAGAGAAAATCTACAGCATGTACAATGTAATGCCAATTACAGATTTTCTTAGTTTAATAATAATAATAATAAAGGCATTTATTTCAAACAATTTTTGATGGTACAGTTCATATTGGATAAAAAATAGTGACTTATGAAAAAAGTTTAACATGATATACTTGCAATACGTGTACCTAACAAAGTGCAGATATAATACTAGAATATTGTACATGTTACACTTAGTTGGATCCCAATCTGACTTATTTTATCTTATTGACTCACATTAAATTGCTGTTACATTAATTTTTAATTGAATAAATTGATATTCAAAGCAAGTACAAAGCCATGAATTGTGAAGCACAGTGGCATTTCCACTTGATAAAAAAAACAAAAAATTTACAACTTGTTGTATCCATTCCTAATCCTCACCGTGGGTTGATTGCTCGCTCAGTAGAAACGCTACAGTTATGGCTTTAAGACTTCGTTCTGGACACATTCCCCTTAACAAATTCGCATATATGATGAAAAAAGTTTCATCACCCAACTGTCAACTGTGCGGGGTGATAGAAGATGCGTATCATGTTATGGTTGATTTTGCTAGGAACAAGGTTGCAAGAAAACAATACTTCGGGGATCTTTTATATAATGTCGGCTATTGTAACATGGTTTTGGCTTCACCTACAACAGTACAAGCCTCTCGTTTGTTAAAAATTGTTAGTATTTGTTTTAATGATAGGTTATAGAACTAGTCTTATTATTTTTTAAGTTGATTTTGTTACTTGTTTATAATAGTTTATGAAAATGTAACTGAGCGACATGTTCACTTAGTGATCTAGCTCATTAAATAAAGATTTAAAAAAAAAAACATTCCTACATTAAGATATTTTAATCCAAGGTACACAAGCCCCTCTCCCTGTCATCAAGCCAAATATTATGTTACACATTGATTATACTGATTCTACAACAGATTCTCCGAATCTGATTATACACAGACCACAGAACCAAATTATTAGTAAAAAGACGTAGGTTGCCTTGCCATTTAAATTAAAAGTGAATTTCTAAGATACACAGCTCTGAAAGGTACACAGCTTCGCATCTCATTAAAGTGCGTACAAATTTCTGACATGATTCTTTGAAATTCGTTTACATTTTTGTGTTTATCGTATACGTATGAAATTCAATAATCAACTTCCTATTCATTATGTGATCAGAACATCAGATTACATAAAATTATGTAAATGAATTGCCTTAAGTATCATTTAGTCACCAAACTAAAAACGATCTGGGAACGTCCATGAAAAGTGCATGAGTACATTTAAAAAAAATTGAGGTAAAAATTGATTTTTAACGAAGAATCCACATTCTCATACAAACTATTTTGTGCTAGGGATACACAACCCTAATGTTACGAGGAACTCTACGCACACATGAAACTCATTTATTAAACAATCTTAACGCCCATGAACCATAGTAATTCCCTCTCACTCTCCCAAAACGACATGCACCAGAGAGAATGAAAAATCCGAGTCCTACGTATGTGTTGAAGCAACTTGCGCGCCGCTGTGGAGCGGCATTGTAGCAATTTTAGAGATGACATCGATATCGATATCTCCCGAGAATTTTATTACGTTTATCTTTTAATAAATCACTTTGAATTATCTTTTTATAACATTAGGCACAATACTCGGGAATTTCGAGGTCTCTATTTGGAATCCCTACTTCCCTAGTCTAGCAAAGGCGCGGTTATTTTGAAAATGACTTTGATTTGTAACTACTAATCTATTATTTATTGCCATTCTATGTGATTTTAACATTTTCATACAGTATTTCAGTTAATCTTAATCTTGTAAAACCTTGATTCAATGTGCTTATTCGTAATAAATGTAAGGCACAACAGCTGAAGAATATACTATGGTTAAGTTTTTTAAATGAATGGAGGAAAATTATCGATTTGTGTAAGTGTAAACTTTTCGGTTTTAAATTAGTAAGCTTCATAATCGCTTACTTTAAAACCTTTTACACATCATTTCCTAGTGAAAATTCAAAGAAAATAAGAATAAGAAATAAGAACTTACCATGGCATTAATGATATTTAGTGTTTTATTTGCGCTTCGGAAATTACACGTAATAGGTATGGCGTACTTTATCGATAGCGATTAGTTGGCTTTCTCTTCACTAGTTGATACGTACTGGGACAACTGGGATGACTTACTATTAGTGTAGGTTTGGCAACGTCGCAAAAATGAAGACTATCAGTCAACAATTTTTGAACTTATTTATTTAAGATTGACAATAACTTTAAAAATATGCATGTTAGACCCCATGTTTTTTTTTTATTTTTCGGCATAGAATATAACCTCAAACTTTTGGGATATCAAAAAGGAACACGTTGTATAGATAACAACAATATCTACAAAAAAATCCGTGGTACCATTTGTCTTAACTATTTCAGATAAGTAGTTATGTGTTAAAATAGTTATCTACTTTTTATGTTGCACAAGATTAACAAAACATTACTTGTGTTGATATAGATAGATCATCCCTTGCGAAGCCGGGGCTGTTCTAGTACACGGATATCAGTTCAGTCTTTGTTACAGATGAGGAGGAACAGTTCGTAAACGACGCGTACGGGGTCAAAATGCGAGGCCCCGGCATTAACAACAGCGACAACAACGATTCGAAGGAATCATCACATCCAGACCCAAGCAGCAACTCCCTAGACTCCGACCTTCGTTGGGTCGAAGAAAATATACCAACAAGCACACTTCCACTACTGGACTCGGACGAAGAGATAATCAACACTAAGTTCGAAGTGTCCAAAATGCAATAGTTACTTAATCGAATAATGTAAAAAGTATTTATGTAAATGTCAACTTGTGATTTCATTTTTACCTATTGTAGATTTAAGTTTGAGTAAATGTCCTATATCGTACAAAGATTTGAGTTTCAATGGCAGGTGCTAGGACCTGTGCTGCATGTCGGCAGTATGTGCCATTGTTTTGATTTGGCAAAAACTTGCAACAGTAACGCTCAATTAAAAAAATAGTTTTATAGACGTTCGTATTTTGCCTAGTATAATAACTGGGTTATATTCATTATGGGTGTTTAATGTTTTTCTGTTCATTAATAAAACTATAAAGTTGTCAGATAAAACATTTATTTGTACATACACATTTAAATATCCTTTGTTCGTTGAACATGATCTTTGGTATATAAAATATAATATAATATTGGAATATGGCCACAATACTTATTTAAACTACATAATGGAAGTTGATAAAAGTCAGTCAATACAAAGTGTTATTTGAAATTCAGAATACAATATTAAAATTGATAAAATATGTGTTGCTTTTAAATTATTTATTTTCATATAAGTAGTTTTATTAATATACAACTAAAAATACTTTGTGCTTCAATCTTATACAATTAAAAGTCTTTTTGTAATAATTATTACATCCATGGAAGAAGAAATTAAATAATTAATACAAGAAATAATATAATTTTACTAATTAAAATTCAACATCGTAATGTCGACTTTGCATTCAGTTACGCGACAGCCGTTTGACAAACAGCGGAAATAACTACGCGATGAAAAGATAATGGTACCAAATATGGAATGGCCAGTATTAGTCATAGTTGCCAGCCTATAAGCATGGCCGCTCGTTCTAAATCAGTTTTCTAATTCTGATTCTATAATTTGAGTATACAATTCAATTTCATCAAATTCATTTTGACTATAATAATCAAGTTATCAACCCCTCGGAAATCTTGATTTTTATAATTTAAGTAAAGATTTTTAAAATAGAAAGATTTCAACAGCTCTTACTCACAAAGCTTTTACCAATAAAAATATAATATCAGTCAGATAATCTAATAGACTATCTCAAAGTAGAGTCAAAGTTACTTGAAGTATCAAAGAATAACTATTTCATTAGACCCAAGTCCTAAAACTATATATCATAATGGAAATCATAATCATCTGGTTCATCTGGTATTTGAGGAGGATCTTGTGGTATATCTATGCCCTCAGCATCTAGGAGCCGAACCTTGATATCCATAGATAACAAAGTCTCCAAGTCACATTCAAAGGATTTGCTAGACATCTTCTCTTTTAGCAAAGCATTTATACCATCTGTCCAGTAGTCAAACACTTGCTCATCGGGTGCAACAAAGTCTAAAGAAGGTACTTCAGCTGACTTCAGAATCAAAGAGAATGCTAAATGAAGGTTTATTTTTCTCCCTTTCAAGTCTTTCATGTGGGGACAGTCTTTGCCGACAACAACACATTTTATTTCAGCAACTGGAAGTTTACTGCCCAGCTCTTCTAAGCTGGGTGTGCTTTTTTCATCACAGTCTCCATAGTGTAATACTTTGTGATTTGGAGAAAGTCGGACAAACCAAAATTTGTCTTTTATTCTTTGTGCTCTCGGTGAGTATTTTTTGAACCTGGTACCACCCACAAGTACACCTAGCCTTTGCTGTTGGATCAAATCAATTATTTCAGGAGTTATTTTCTCTTTCAATTCCACTATAGGTCTGGCATGTGATTCCCAAACTTCTCTGTTGTTGCGTTCCTGTTGCCATATTTGTGTGATTTCTGAATATGTAAGTTGATTTATCCTTTGTCGAAACTTGTCTATTCCTTTTGGAGCCGATGATAATGCCCTGCTTATCTGTTCTCTGACAACACTTGATACTTTTATGAAATCTTCTGTGGTTGCCCTCATTTCTTTCCATGTTTTGTTAAGCAAGACAATGCAGATGCAGAAGAGTTCTTCAAAGGGATGATCATGTGTGAAAAAAAGTGGGTGGTATGTTTGTCCTTGTTCACTAGGCGGTTCTCCAATGTGCAGTATGTCACATAGTTGCTTGATAAGCTCTACACTAGTCTTCCCAAAAGGACATTCATGCTCATCCGCTCTGCAACTGTTTTCTAAAACTATCTTGGTGTAATCTTCGGTGTAATTTCTAGCAAAATAAAGCATACAATCCAATGCCAAAATGCCAGGTGGTACTTCATTGAAGTCTTTTATAGGGTCAATCTCACATTTGAATCCAAGTTTTTTGAAGTCCTTTGAAAAACTACCTAGCTGTCGCCTTGTTGTTACCTCTATGTTAAAATTGTTGTCATTATCAAAAGCTATTTTCCTTAACTCTTTGATTTTATCTTGGGATTCTTGCTCCTGAGAATCTGCTCTTTGTCTCATTTTAGGTTCCAACAAGCCAAGCATGAGTGTCTGCAGTACATACAGTTGGTGCGCCAGCTCTGTGCCTAGTGCTTCTTTGGATGCATTCTTCGAGAATTCACTTGCACCAATTAAATTTTCATAAATCACATTACGAACCTGCTTGGACGCTAAAGTTGCTGCAATGGCTTTCTTTTTGGTATTGTCTGCTTTAGAGAATATTGCATTAATGAGAGCAATAGCATTCTGCTGAATAATACTATCCTGGTATGGATTTTGTAAATGTGAAACTAAGCTTGGTATAGTAATTTCCTGTTCAACATGTTGATTTTTACCTGAACTGTTTAGTACAATGTTTTCGAGTATTGATAGACATGACTGGATCACTTTGGGGTCTTGTGTGCTTGCCAGATTGCTTATGAAACTGGCCACTTTGTTTATAAACTGGTTTTCTAATATATCCCATGAAATAATACCATGATCCATAAGTTCAACAAACGTCACGAGGGCGTATTTGAGAGAGTTACCTTTAAATCGACCTGTTTCAATGTTGTTTATAATCAAGGATAGGCCTTTTTTGTTTATGAATTCAACGGCGAAGGTCAAATCGCTACTCAGGGTAGACAACTTAGTCAAGGCAGCTGTTTGTTCAACGTCGGTCCCCTTGTTGATTTTAGCCAAAATATCTTGTACAGTTTTTGCTGGGGATTGCTCTAGGCGTAGAACGGATCCGTTTTTAATCTCGTTACGGTTTTTCTCGGTAATATAGTTTTGGTTATTGCTTTCTGAGAACTGTAGTGCGTAGTTATCAGGGTCAAGGAGACCCCACGGCTTGCACAGGAGCTGAATAATACTAGACAAGGGCTGACTTTGGTCGAACTCAATCAGCTGTGGCACCTTGTCAGGTGCATTTAGCATTTCTACAGCGATTTTAAGAATGGTGGAGTCCTTTTCTTTAGTTGCCGACGGCATTTTTATTGGCTTTGTAGACATTTATCCACCATTTGTTAAGAAATTTAAATCACAACAATTTCCACCACACCTCAAAATATGACATGTGACATGAACGATGATAAATTGAGTTTGACTGATGTTGACTGACAGACAGCAGTTGACAGCAGTCAGAACTGTCAATTGACAGAAGTTCATTGTTGTTGTTGTTGTTTTCTTCACCCATTCTGGGTAGGCAAAGGGAACTATGCCCATACAGCCA
Organism: Anania crocealis; assembly: GCA_949315895.1. Taxonomy (NCBI): domain Eukaryota; kingdom Metazoa; phylum Arthropoda; class Insecta; order Lepidoptera; family Crambidae; genus Anania; species Anania crocealis. The sequence goes on from OX438856.1 coordinate 11,664,182, forward strand.
ATTCTTTAGTAATATTTTCTTTATTTTTGCATTAAAACGTTGATGTTAGACGTTTTAATGCTTCGATGGAGTTTTTGGAGACAGTCGAAAGATTGAAGGAATGTAGAGAAGTCCCCAAGAAAGAGGTGAACTGTTCGCGATCCCGCGCAAAATTCACGGCCCACTTTTCTTGGTTACGACCAATACACCATGTTATTTCACCGAACTGTATATTGTTCACTCGCACGACACTTTGTTACGCAAAATAACACCACTTTTACGACCCAAAAATCACTATAAACAATAAGAATTCGATAAAATAAACGGACTCCAAACGTATCTCACGAACTCCCGCCAAAAACTCCGACAGAAGTTCAGTTAAGTTCACTTTTTTTTTGTAAGTTTAAAGGCCTCGGGTAATTGTCCATACAGCCAATTCTTTAGTAATATTGTCTTTATTTTTGCATTATGGCGAAGAGGAAGGCAAGTGACCTTGAGCATTTCGCGTGATCTCGCGCGACATCTATCCGTGCATAAAATATGCTTTTGTTCGACTAAGTAACGATCTGTTTCGCTCTTGTGCCGCTAGATACGTGCAGGAGATATAGTGTATGTCACGGAGTAGTTTACGTTTTCCTGATAATTTAATGGAAAGTCTTGGTTTCCGTCACTTTTTATTACCCATTTTTATTAAAGTTTACATTAAAACAACAAGCATCACACAATTTATATCACATTCAAAACAGCATGTCACAGTCTAACAGAACGGCAACCTCGCTCAAGCCAAAAAGTGCGCGCGGTGGTGGCGCGGGCATGCAACGTTGCCTTTTCGTGCCGCACAAAAACGCCTGATTATTATTGTAAGAAAATTATACGCTCGTGTAAATTAGGCGCTAAGAGTAATATCCATCATAAATACTTAATTTTTTTATTTGAAAACAAAAATTGAACTACAGATAAAAGGCACGAATACTATGAATAACTATACAGAGTTTTAAACTGAACAAACTCCTCGTTTAAGATATAAACGTGTATAAGATCGCGGTACTTTGGATCGCGGTCCTACAATGTTGAGTGCTAAACAAACGAATAACTAGTATTTAGAAATTACAGGTAAAACTTCGACATATAAGTTACATGATGTATTAATTTTAAAGGCTCAAGTGCAATATTTTCGCCAGGAAACGTGCACAAAAATACCTCTCCTACGTGTATTCTCCTTACCCTTCGCCTTAATCTCTCAACCCCCAGGAGGCACGCGCGTGCCGCGATAACAATTGATTTCAATTGTGTCTGGAAAAACTTACGATCGAGGGATTAAAACGTTGATGTTAGATGATTTAATGCTTTGATGGAGTCTTTGGAGACAGGCGAAAGATTCAAGGAATATAGAGAAGTCCCCATGAAAGAGGTGAACTGTTCGCGTTCCCACGCAAAATTCACGGTCCAGTTTTCTTTGTTACGACCCATACACCATGTTATTCCACCGAACTGTACATAGTTCAGTCGCACGACACTTTGTTTCGCAAAATAACACCACTTTTACGACCCAAAAAAAATCACAATAAACAATAAAATTCGGTAAAATAAACGGACTGCACGAACTCCCGCCAAAAACACCAGAGAAGTTCACATAATGACAGTTTACAGTAGTTTTTTTTAGTTTCTTCAAATGGGGGCTATCGCTAGTGAATTTGCCACTAGAGGCGCTAGTGTCGCGTGAGGTCCAATATCATTCACTTTGTACTGGTTTTAGCGGAATTTGTTGCATAAATTATAATTTCTTTAATTTACCTGCTGGAAAGTGATCTCCTTCGTAAAATATCGCAAGTATGGATTATTTGGCGAATAATGTGAACGCTATAAAAGCGGAATTAAGAAAAAGCGCAAAAATAGGCGGCCTCAAGAGCAACTATTTCAGAAGTTAGTTTGTTGATATCAAGATAGTTATTTATAAACAATATAACTTTAATCAGATTCAAGATATAACACTTTGTTTCGGCGCCAATCGCCTTTGACAGCTATAACTCCGGACCTCAGTCTACAGTGGCGCCAACTGGTGAGCAAAGAAACGGTAGTTCCCATGGCGCCTTCCAAGGAATTTCTAAATATAACTGAAAAGGACTTAGTATTGTACATTGCAGAAAAATCAACTTTATTAATGACACGTAAAGTCAATAATATATTGTTACTTTACAAATACAATACGTAAAGTCAATAATATATTGTTACTGTTTATTACGTTTTGAGATACGGTCTGACGTTTGGAGAGCCCACTGTTTCAACTTTCAATAATCTATCTTATTCTTAATAATACCAGAATTAAAAATATACATAACTAGCGGACCCCGCGAACTTCGTATCTCCTCAGATATTAGATTTTGTCGTCTTAAATGAGTTAAATGTCATTGTCATCAAAAATATGGCGGGGTCGGAAAATCTTATGTTTGTACGTGAGTATAGAAAAGTGTTGCTTTTTTACTTTTTCAGGCAATAAAAAAAAAAATTCTGTGTAAGAACCATCGGAATGGAATTAGCGAAATCGGTTCAGCTGTTCTCGAGATTTGCGCTTAGCAACACATTCAGCGATTCATTTTTATATTATAGATTGGTGGGATTACATATTGACGTTCAAAAATTTTTAACATACTGAATGTGCCTTGTAGCATTATTTTCTAATGTAATTTTAATGCTAGTTACACTAAATCCTTCTTAATAAAGTAAATATCATTTTATTAAAACAGAAAAGCAAAAATTTATAACTACATTTGGTAGAATAATGTGTCAACCTTATGTTGACACTTATGTAGTCTGTCAAATTGTATAGGGTGAGCATGTTAATTTGTTTTGGTGGATTTGAGGAATTGTTTTGAGGATTTAGCTCATGTCACTAAATGATTAAAAAGTGTTAGAAAAACGCCGAAAATTTTATAATGGTAAAAATATTTTTCTATCTTGCTGAAAAAGTTGGGTTTCTGGTAAATCGTGTGTCCCCATAATAAAGTATAATATATCGATCTGATCCCTGTATTTTCTTTGTCGAGACCAATTCGACCTGAATGTACCGTTCTGCGTTGTCACTGAACATTAGCTACAAAATTATACAATAAGGTGATAATATTAAATTGAAATGAATCTTTGTGATTTGAAATGAAACCATAAAAAAGTAGCTTGACTTAAAGAAAACCTTCAAAGATACTCTGGTATTTTTAGCCTCCATTTTAAATCAGATACCATTAGATACAAGTCATCAATGACTCTAAGACCAGACGCTATTTCATAAAATTTTCCGGTGGTAAGTAGTTAAGGCATTTATGTTTAAAGTGCAATATCGAATACATACCTATACATAGTATGATTGAGCATTCATCGTTTTTATTTAGATCACATCTGAAGGTATTGCTGTCATAAGTATTGCTGTCGTAAGTGAAATTCTTTTACAATCTGCGGGAAAGTGGAAAATTTGTTCATGATTAATTTTATTCGTATTTTCAACAAAATACCACAGGGTATTGCTAAACTCCCTAGACATAAACTTAAAAATCGTACCTATGTGAATGTAATTTCAATGAAAAAGAGTTAATATTAAGGAACGTATGGCATTAAATTCTCCTAGCTCGTACGTGCATAAACCTTTTGTAAAATAAAAAAATAAAAAGAGGCTGAAAATATTGACCCGAGTTTCATGCGCTGCTTCTTCTCAGCGCTAGCTCAGACTTGTCCCGAAGCAGTGGTAGGTTTAAATGGGACGCGTAAAAGCGCCTTCTAGGGCCTATTTATAGAAATAAAACTGATTTTATCATTTGAAGCATGTGTAAACCATTTAAAAAAACAAATTATTTTACCGTAAAATAAATAAAGTTTTCAATTTCATATCTTGTTAGACTGTTTTTTAAATCTCAACCTTAAATTATTTAAATTTGCGATTTAAGAACTTAATTTGGTTATATACTGTTTTAAACTTTCATGGTTATGGATGTGTTTGAGGCACTTCCGGTTAGTTGTGTATTGTGGTATTAAAGTGAACTAGTCCAAATGCACTATCAATGTCGTTTATTCACATTACACAGAACATACAAGAAGGAGTACATATAGGAGACGAATGTACACGGTAGAAGTCAAAGTAAGATGCACAAAATATAAGAAGATAAACGCGCACAATGAAACGACTAAATACGAATTACGTAACCGAGCGCGTAGGCATCGGCGGCGCGCGGCGAGGAGTACGGGTTATGTGTCTAACGATGTTCTCTCGACTGGCGAGCATTCGCAATGCGCAGGAGTCGAACGAACTTCCGATCGGTGCGCAGTGTTCGCGCGTAGCTATAGCGCATCGATATACAACACTCGCCGCATACTACGAGTATCGCGCGGGTTTGCTTGTGCAATTAATTTTATTTATGTTTTAGTGTTTTAATGTTAATAATGATGTGCAAGTGTGATGAATGAATGTATTATGTGTAATATTGAAATGAACTGTAGTTTGCATTGTAAATAAATATTTTAGTATAAGTGTTTAGTGTTAAATTATGTAAAAAAATATGTTTAATATTGTAAATATGTTGTTATAAATATTATGAATATAAATAAGTATTGTAATAAATGTGTTGCCCACAATGGTCACTATCATAAGAGTTAGTTATTTCGAGATTTCTACCATGTACCTTGTTTTTTATGAGTTTCGATACGCAGAAATCGGCCATCGCGGAACATTTAATACATTCGGGTCCTAACCACTGGATTGAGTTTCACAACACACAGATAATTTCCACTGAACGCCATTACACACCAAGAATGGTTAGAGAAGCGATCGAAATCACCAAACATAAAAACTTTAATCGTGAAGATGGCTTTAAATTGTCGTGTGTCTGGAATCCAGTGGTTAAAATTTGTAATAACCAGAAAAATCCAAAAACTAATGTTTCGCGATCGTATACTGTGAGTGTTGTGTGTCGAGAACAGGTTCGAGTGAATAGTGAGTTTGAAAACAATGGTACCAGTGTCGAGTGCAATAAAAGACTACGACGGAGGGTAGATCGATATATCTACTCGTAACAACCACCCACCCGCAGTGACATAAGTTCTTCCGCGATCATGGCGCTTGCAACAGTGCCGAAATATCGGAAACTCATAAAAAACAAGGTACATGGTAGAAATCTCGAAATAACTAACTCTTAATTTGGTTAATGGCACGATCACATCTCGTTTTACGTAACTGAGGAACAGTGTTAGTAGTAGCGTTGAAAATTCCGAAAGAACAAATTGTTTTAAAAACGACGGAACTTGAAAAAATTTCCCGCTTTTTTCAACGCTAGTTAGTAGTACTGTAGCCGCGGCCCTGTTTGTACCGCGGTTCAATCTATTGTACTTAAATATACTACCTAAATACATCATATACGAGTTACAATCTAATTAGTAGGTACGTTCAGTAATTTTGAAATAAAAAACATTTGCTCAGAAAATCTGTAGTGACAGAGGCAAATAAGGATATTTTTTTAAGTGAGATAAAACGGTAACCGATTACAATTTCCTTATCATTTGATCACGTACATACTAATTACTATTTGTACACCAACTGAACCCAAAATCAACACTCCATTGCATCTGGAAATAAGGATTCTAAGGGGTGCGGCTAGAGATCATGCTCTCCAGCCACGCCCTATGAACTGTTCAGTTTCTTCAAAATTACTGAACGTAGATACTAGATTGTGACTCGTACATAGTGTACTTAGCTAGTGCAAACAGGGGCGCGGCTGCAGAGTATATTACGAGGAACAACATCTGGTAACTATTTAATTTTGCCGTCGGTATGTTGTTTTCTACCTGGATACCCACGTACCCAATCCTATTATTTCAACATTATTTTAAGATTTATACTTTTCAACGCTATTATGTAAAATGAAACCAGGTCGTGTCGGCAATCAAGCTAGAAACAGTGAATACAAGAATTTAATTATCATTGTATAGTTTCTGCATTAAACAAAATTTCCTTGACCTTAATATTTAAGTAGGCTCAATAAGTTGTGTTATGGGTTGTAACTATAAACGTAGATTATAATAGACGGACAAAGCCTGCGAGATAGAAGAAAACCTCTTATGGAAATCTAGCAAGATAGAAGAAGAAAACTAATCTTTTCGTTTTGTGATCAGTCTTAATTGACAGAGTGACATCCAGTGGCATCTGCGATATAAGCTTCAACATTTTATGGAATTATGTAGTACATCGTAGGTTATCTAAAGTAAATACAATTTTATTTAACAATGGTCACATGTTCTGTGAGTGCCTGTAGAGTCAACCACAAAAATAATACAGAAAATTGCTTATTTCATAGGTAAATACGTAGAAAGTCGTCATCGTAAAAACGCGTTATTTTTGTTAAATTTGATCTTGTTGTTATGTTGTCAATATAAAATTATTTCAATCCGTTTGTTCCTTCTAATATTTAGTATAGATAAAGTTCTATGTATTGATTATTTACATTATTTTGGTGGATAATTAATTCATCAAAATATTTTACATGTACGCTAGAGCTTGACTCAAATTTATCGATACTGTTGTCGACATTTATCTTGAATGTTTCCGGAGAAATTTGATGTTATTTAACGTTTAGCGTCTTGAATGAATATAAACTTAACAATTTGAAGAAGGAAACTGTAAGGAATCACATAACTAAGATAATCTTGTTAAAGGTCTATAATCAGGGATTGATTCATCAAAATGTAAATGTTTGTTCAGATTTTGTTAACTTGTTTTTTTTTTCACTTACTGCCATTGATGAGCTCACATGGCATAGCAGATGACATTGGAAGATCTTTTGAAGAAATAAATAAATAAAACTAATTAACAATGGCTGTTATTTTTTTTATAAATTTAAACTATTTATTTTTGAATCATATGTAAAAATATACTCACCGGGCACATTTACCTGCCCACTATTATAGTTGTAAGAAGTGAGGGCGGTGAGGTATGCCGCAAAGTAGGTGCAGAATCTCGAGATAAAAACAGTGTGTCAGTAAACATTATTTTCCAAACGATGAACTGTAATTCTTATCGATAGTCTAAAAATGTTAAAGGTACGTCACTAGTTAACACACACATTGACATGTCAAAACTGGTCACGCATTATCGGGCTGTCAGTCGATCTACTTGTATCCTAAATCAATGGTTGTAACCCTACAGACGTTAGAGCCCTCTATCTCTGTCACTAGGACCGCGTTTTGTCACTAGTGCACGTTCCAGTTATGTAATGTAGAAGTTTCTTGGGTGCCTTCAAATAATTTGAAACTAGTTTAAGAGACGGGAATCCTATACAAAGCCTTTGACTCCATTTGCATGGCACTCAATTACTAACTTAAAAAACGTATTGTCAAAGAGACGTCAAATAATACAGTACTACCAACAGAACACACTTAAAGTGTGGTACCATTCGGTACCGCTAAATATTTTATCGATATCGACAAAATATATGCGATACAAATCGTTTTATGTATTAATTAGCTACATTTTAGGTAAGTAAGATCGAGTTCACTTTTAAGAGCCCAATATTGTAAGTATAGTGAATGCATGTGTTGCACAATTAACAACAGTCTAAAATCTAGCACCAGCGTCCAAATACCAATAACAGTATGGGCTATTATCTCGCTTAACAAACATAGGGATCATTACGTGTAAACTGACTTCAAGACAAAGTATAAAGAATGTTCAACGGCCAAGTCACACAACATTAACTATAATAATATAGAAATCGCAGTAAGGCATCTTTGACTTGGCACGACTTTGTCTAGATTTCATTACTTTTTAGAGACAAACAAGCAGCTCCATCGAGACTTGGCTAGTTTTTTACAGAATGTTTTTGGTGGCATTTCACTTCTTTTTATAGAAACGTGGGCATATTGATTTATTTTATTAGATTTTCTTATTTGACACATCTTTTTTCTTTTTAATTTGTGTAACGTCCGAGTAGAATAAAGTTAATCGTTCGACTATTTCTTCTTGTAAACTTGTATATATAAGTATAAAATCTAGTCTAGTCTTATCCAGAGTTTTCCTTTAATTTTATTTATATGCGTATTAAAAGCAGAAGGGGAGGCATTCGCCTAGCAGTGGGAAGCTGTAGGATAGATAAAATTAGAAGATGTGTCCCACTAGGCTGGATTTTTGCAATGACAGTCGATTTTTTTATGTACCAATAGTAGAAGGGGGCATTACCATATCTCTAATACTGCTGAGACCAGCTGAGGGTTCTTCATCAGATACTTCTGTTGAGACCTTCGATTTTTGACATCAAATGAAGCGGCCCACCAAGTTGAATATTTTTTGTAAAGGCGGTATGTTGATCTGTTATAGTTTGGTTGGGCTCTTATGTTTTCTCATCAGGGTCACCAGGTACTCCAGATCTTTGATTATCCTAGTTTTTATAGTTTTCCCTTTATGTGGCCATTATACCCTCTCTGTACCAAATTTCAGCTCTCTGAGTTTATGGGAAGTAGTAGTTCTATTTTGATGATCATGAGTGAGTGAGTGTCATAAATGCGAAACTTTGCTTTCGCTTAACTTCGGAACTAAATGACCTACAGACTTGAAATTTTGTATTTTAAGTATGTAATTATAGCTTATTGGATGAAGAAAATTTCTGCGTTCTAGTCTTATCCAGAGGTTCTCAAACAGGGGCCTGAAAATGCGGCGAAAGTGTTCCACTAAAGGATGGTACGGCAGTGTTTGCTTCGCGCTCGACATGGCGGGGGCACTGCCGTGCCCCTCGATTTTTATTTTGCTAATAATAATACTCCAGTGTTCAGAAGGGAATTGTAGGGGTCACGTTGTGCATACGCAGCACTATTGTGCGAGCGGAATGCACGACTGACCGGGGCCCGGGCCCGATCGCCAGTCGATCGCCGGGCACCGAGACGAACACGCTAGGGTTAAATTTGTTAATTGTAAATTGTGATATCAGTATATAAACTTGAAAAATTTTGTCTCAGGCGGGACTCGAACCCGCATCTCCTCGCATGCCGGGCGGGCGCCATACCATTAGTCCACCGAGACACTGCGACACGGCGCGAATTTTTCAAGCATATTCTTACGCTGTAAGCCAAACATCTGCAAAGATGTTTCTTTCGGGTGTTAAGGGTGCAAACTCCTAACATTTGATGGAGCAACGCTGGCTTACAGCGTAAGAATATGCTTGAAAAATTCGCGCCGTGTCGCAGTGTCTCGGTGGCCTAATGGTATGGCGCCCGCCCGGCGTGCGAGGAGATGCGGGTTCGAGTCCCGCCTGAGACAAAATTTTTCAAGTTTATATACTGATATTATAAGTGCAATTAAGTTGCTAAAATATTAAATAAAGTATGTAAATTGTGATATTTAAATACAAAGACAGTTTTCAAGTATAATAATATATTTTATTCAATACTCCCGTAGTCAGGCTCCCCTACACTGGTGACCTACGCTAGTTTCCTCGTGAGGGTCCTGATACGGTTTATAGAAAACTTCTAAGAAAACTTAGCCTAGTAGTAGGTATATACAAAATATTTACAACCCAATAGTGACTAAACTAAGTACACAAGTATTCTAGACAATTCTAGTCTGCCAATAGTGATAGAATTGAGATGATGGTGTGATTCTTTGAGAGCACGATAGGGTCGTTTCGCTAGTTCGCGACCATGCGTTAGTTACCGACCGTTTGAGAGACCTGCCACAGAAAAACTAAGAAAACAAGAATTCTAAAACTTTTTTTCAAACGAAATTGTCCTGTATGCAAAAAGGATAGATATACGATCTATGTCTTCTTAGATTGTCTGTCTTATTAGTACATTAGTAGTGAAATAATGCTCAGCCATTTCACTCCCCACACTACTTGCCTGCGCACGTGCCCAAAGTTGCCAAAAATTAGAGAGCCATCGCGGCATTCGAAGTGAGTATTTATTGTTTCATTTACTTATAAGTGATTGTTGATGGCTTAATTGCTACAAAAACAGTTTTACAACACAATTTGCAAAGGTTTTGGTGTGAAATATAGAAAAAGTAAGTAATTATTGAGTGGTCGCATACTTTTTGCAAAAAACTAGTCTGGTGGTCGCAAAACAGACTTCCAAATAAAAAGTTTCTTTTGTTTTTCTTATTAATTTTATGTAAGGTTCTAAGTCGTGTGACTTTTGTTCTTCACTTTGTTAAGTAACTGAGAGTGTCTTAGTTTGCGACCGGTAAATACTTATTAAATCTGTGATTTTGATCGCATAAAATAGTTTTTGGTTTACGACCGGGGCCGGTGCTAGCTTTCGGTCGCTTCCAAAATGTATGGAAAATTCAAAAAACTAATTGATTTTACGACCACTGTCTTGTACGTTGCATTTTTTCTAATTCACTATGACGTTGATTGTATTTCTTTTACTATAGCTTTGCCTAGGTGCACAGGTGAAAACCTGTGCTAAGCATTGGTGAACTTTTAACGCCTGTGGGCAAGTGTCCACCTTTAGTGGTTTATCCATATCTACGCCCTCCGAAAGAAGTCACTAACAGCACAGATAATATAATACTAGTCTAACAGTATGCCTTCTGTCAGTATGACTGGACTCTTGAGCGAATCTTTGCTTTTAGTTGATGGATATAAGTCTTATATGGATTTGATGTTAAGTTCTATTATGTGGGAGAAACTTGAAGAAGCTTCCCAATTGCGGCCCAGCCCAATTTAATCCTCCTATCGGCTTCTTTCTAGAAGTTCTTTCTACCTAGCTGGGTTACCTGTTGTAAGTGAGGGTAATCCTGACATTTGGAAGCCTGTGAACCTTCGTTGCGTAGGAGCCGCCACACATAATATTGGCTTACGCCAAATACGCGGGCAGCGTCTGCGGTGCTATCCAGCACGTCTTCCTCCAAGCGGACTGGGTGTCGTTGCCGACCCACATCACGGCGCGGCCGGAAGCTTCCAGACTCCCTGTGCCGCTGAACAGCTCCAAGTAAGGTGCGTACGCGCACAGTACTCCCGTACTGCGCGGCGTAAAGCTGTTGCGACCGCACCATATTTTGCCCCGCTTTGAGGTAGGTACTCCTGGCCGGAAAATCCATACGGCATTATCACGATAACAATTACGCGTCGCGTGCGCCCACATTATCGCTACGAATTTTTCTGGCGGACTGATTGATTTGATTGATGTCTGTGTCGTCGCTCGCGCCGATGTTTGCGAAGGGGGCGGCGGGGGGCGCGGACGGGAGTGAGTAGAAGCGGCCCGTGTATCAATCGAACAAGGTCAGGGTCGTATATTATAACAAACGGGATGTTTTATTTTACTTTTCAATTGAAAAGTGTTCATGTGATTTATTCGGGAACTAGTGAATAAAAATATTTTGTTCTTTTGCAAAACTTTATTCTTTTTTTATGCTGAACCGGGCGTTAAATGGAAATCACCAAAAATTTTGACCTTATACAATATGTTATAAAAACCCTGTCAGATCCGAAAGGGTCATAAAGTTGCTTTAATAACATAACCAGTATAAGTAAGTATCAAAATTACGTAATTCATGAATACAATTTTTTTATCGATTTTTAAAGTCAACAGGTTTATCACCCATTTACCCTACAACGGGGAAAATTTTCAAAATGCGTTAACATTCCCCGTCGCACGGCTTTATTGACGGCATTGACGCAAACTAAGTACATACTCGCTTTTCGGCACCGCAATAAACAATAGGCGGCGCCTTTGACATAGCGTAAAGGTAGCCGCCCGCTTTGATTCAACTCGCCGCGCGGCACGTGTCGGTGGATATATCCTGATCATGCATTATTATTTATTATTACGACAGGTCAGTTTCGCGAAGACATTACTTCCGAGTGGTCGTACCGTTTTGCTCGCAGGTTACGCAAAGCTGGAGAAATCGTCACACCACCTGTTTTTAGGTCGACCCCTTCGTCGGTAGCCGTCTGGTGGTATCCATCGCATGACGATTTGGGCCCATTTATCCGGGTGCATTCTACACACATTTAAGCTTTGCTATCTTTTCTCCTACATCTGCTATACCAGTTCGGGAGCGTATTGTAGTATTCCGGATCTTATCAATCGTTTAAATATCCAACACGCTCCTTTCCATACATAGCTCTTTGGCAAACCTGGAGTTTGGATTTTTGACTTTCGGTCAATGACCACGTTTGCGCTCCGTTATTAAGTACGGGCAGGACACTAACATAAGATTAGGACTAATTAATCTTGACAGTTTTTGCATATTAATGCAAACTAGTTATGGCGTTACCTGCCTCCATTTGTCTCCATGTCTATTTGCGCCGATTATTCCTCATTTACGAAAACACTAAAGTAAGTATCATCTATACTAGTATTATAAAGCTGAAAAGTTTGTTTGTTTGTTTGTTTGTTTGATCGCGTTAATCTCAGGAAGTACTAGTCCGATTTGAAAAAATATTTTTGTGTTGGATAGTCCATTTATCGAGGAAGGCTTTAGGCTAAGTATATAACATCATGTTGCGACCAACAGGAGCGAAGCATGAGTAAAAAATGTTGCAAAAATAATCGCGATCATAATAACGGAAATTGACGCGGAGGAAGTCGCGGGGAACAGCTAGTTACTAATAACTTTGAACGCGCTATTGATTTACACTTTGAGTTCAGAAGTTTCACGGTTGGGTAGGTCGGTATACGATGTATCTTATGAACCTTTCTGCTTAAGGAAATCGGTGTACCTTCAGGTGCTTCTCAATATCATTACTGTTACGGATATATTGTTCAAGCTGAAAATTTCAGTTTATCATAAGAATAATAAATCCTATGTTAAAGTAATTTGGATGAAAAAGGGCTTAGTAGTATAGTATTAAATATAAAAAAAATAATATTGCACTGTATTCTATAGTGTGCACGCACCGGCAAATATATTTTTTAGAAAATGTTTCTTACCCTGCTGCTACTTAGGAGTTTGGCGCTAGCTCAAAATTGACATAATGCAATTATACTTAGGTTAAAAGATTGCAACGTGTAAAAGCGTTTTCTGCCCGGGGTACAGCTAAGTAGAGACTGTATAAAGCCAAACATATAATAACATGTGCTTATGTATGCGTATACGTAGGTACAAGTAGAAGAACTAATTTGCTAATTGATGATGACACAAGATTAATTCAAAGCTAGGGCTAACAATTAGGTACAACAACCGAAATACGAGCTCGCCAATTAAAAGCACTAGGTCTTAATAAATGCTATATAAGTCGCAAACAATAAGGATCAGTAAACATTCCTTTTGCTAGTTCATTTGTCCTAGATCTTGTGGGAAATTAGTTCTGAATAAACATTTGACAATGGCTCGAATTCTTATTACGTGGATGATTGTGTTTATATTAGTCTTTGCAAAGAACAACGTATTAAGTTTTAGATGTGATAGAAGACCTTATGGAACAACTACGCAGTCTTCCCCAGCTGATGGTAGATTTAAGCTACAGATTATTGGCGGTCACATCGCTTATCTACCGGATCAACTATATACTGGTGATTAGCTTTTACGTTTATTCCGCTGGTTTATATTAGTAAAGTCCTAGGTATAGCCAATTAAACGGTTTTCTACGAATTTACGTCTAAATTGAATATTGATTTTAATTGAAAAGCACTTATGGCGTTTGAATTTGTAGTTTTTTGTGTATAAAACCAAATTTTAACATGACCTGTTACGTAGTTTTAAGGCAACATCGTTCGTGTTTAGCTTACTTCTTACTACTTAACTTACTAATCTTATATAATATAATATGAAAGCGAAATTTTGGGTAGATGTTTGTTACTCAATCAATCCCGAACGACTCATCGGGCCCTGATGATATTGGGCACGGAGATTGAATAAAGCCTGGAATAGCACATAGGCCGTAAAATTTTCGGTACCCGTGGAATACTTCTAAATTTTCAATTTCTTTTTCAGTCCAAATAACAGAAACTGATGGAGTGTCGCGGTTCACAGGATTCATGATATCGGCGGAAGGTGACGTGAAGCCAGACCCGCATAACCCTCGTCGAATGGTCACTCATTACCCGGGAGAGATGCGGCCCCAAAGCTCGAATTCTGCAAAATACAGCGACCGATGCCTTTATTCTGTGGAACATGTTGTAGCCTCATTAAAATCTTCTATCGAGGTAAAATAAAATACTGCGTTTTTGGTACATTAATGTCTCATTTAAATAATAATAGTTCCAGCCTTGTGTTACGTGCATAACGCCCCGTTGGTCTAGTGGTTTAAATACTGGGCCAAGATCTCGGGGTCCCAGGTTCGAATCCCGGTACGGGAAACAAAAAGTTTTGAATTTTCGAACGAACACCAACGCGCATATGGCAAGCGTGGTGATTATGCCAGTACACCCATCACTGCTGTGGTAACTTGAATACAATGATTGAGGCCTTTTCCCTGCTGTGGGATGATTATAGGCTGTTACTTTACTTTTTACTTTTTACGTGCATAGATAAATAATATACTATAATAGTAGATCAACTGACAGCCCGATAATGCGTAACCAGTTTTGATTTGTCAATGTGTGTGTTTGCTAGTGACTTACCTTTTACATTTTTAGACTATCGATAATGATTGCAGTTCGTCGTTTTGGAATAATATTAACTTTCTTAATGTATTTAAAAAAAAAATATTGCTTTACAAAAGTTATAATATTACACATCGTTTCGGGAGCCTCCTTTTAAGCACGGAAGTGCCTGTTTCAAGAGAACTCCGCTCTTCTTAACAATACATTTTATGTCTTTGTAAAGCGCTAACTGCTAATCTAAACAATATAATATAATAAAAATAAACTAAAACTAATCTATATTAACAATTTTTCTGTTTCACTGTAGCTCAGATTCTGTAGCCAGTTTGTAATAGTATATTTACACACATAAAAAGATTTACCATGTATATCTAAAATTTTATTAATCTTATTATATAGGGAGGCCGAGCGCACTACATACTGTTTTCTGGCAAATTGTATTCTTGTTTGTAAGTTAGGTGCAACTTACAAACAAGAATACAATTTGCCAGTGGTGAATAAATTAATTTCCTATGTTGGTTCAATACAATCTGTAAAATGTATAGTTTTCTTATTGATAGGAGTTTTGACAACTTGTAGAGATCTTGGGTTTAAAAAGTCCTCTTTTTGAAATACCTAGTCAAGTCATAAGTTCTGTCACATGTGTAATATGAAATAATTTAGACATGTTTATTATTTATGTAACCATTTATATAGCAAAATGAACTTAATAAAACATAGATTCATATGGTAATAAAGTTTATTCAAAATGACTCCCGCGATTTTGAATACAGGCCTTCAATCTGCGCGGCCAGTCGTCTATCGCAGCACGAACGAGGTCTATGTCAATATAGGCGGCTACCTTAATCAAGGATGCCTTGAGTGACTCCAAATCAGGATGAGGCTTTGAGCAGGCCATTTCCTCCAAATGTTGCCATATCTTGTAATCTAACGGACTCAAATCTGGACTGGAGGAGGGCCAGTCTTCGTGCCGGATGAAGTCGATTTCACGCGCCGCCAGCCAGTCTTGTGTGCTTTTCGCTCTATGAGCTGGCGCAGAATCTTGTTGGAATACCCAGTGCCTGTTATTAAACATGGTATGAGAAACAGGTTCCACAAGGTTCTTGAGGACTGTATTTTGATACACAACTGCATTCGTTTTTACGCCTTTCTCACAAAAATGTACATCAGTTAAGCCCCAATAAGAGACTCCCAACCAAACCATGAGCGAGGATGGAAAATGACCTCATTGGACACGCGGAATACGGTTGCTCGCTTCTTCACTGCTGTGTGCATATACCTTATCATTTTGTTTGTTGTAGCTCTCTTCCACGGTGAAAATTTTTTTATCCGAAAAAATAATTTCCCGATGCTTTTTTCCCGCGTACCGCTTCAACAAAGCGCGGCATCTCTTTAGTCTCAGGTCCATTAAACGAGCGTCCAAACGATGTCCTGTTTTTCTTCGATATGCCCTAAGCCCTAAGTCTTCATTTAACACCCTTTTCACCGTGGTCCTGCTTAACCCCATCTGAAGGGCCAACAGTTTCTGCTTACGTATGGGATTTCTTTGAATTCGCGCCTTCACAGCTTTTATCACTGCTGGAGTCTTAACAGAGCGAGGGCGATCTCTTCTTGACCTGTCATCTACACTAGAGTCTTCATTGTATCGTTTTATGGTACGATAAACGAATCTTTCGGTTGTATTCAAATTTTTCAGTAAGTCGATAATCTGAATTGGCGCGTAACCGCAACGATGCAACGCAATAACCGCGACACGGTCTTTTTTAAGTGTCCACTCCATATTTAAAAATGAGGAAAACATTTACACATTTTTATTTTCATAAAAATTCGTAATTCGAATTCAATAAACTTTTTTGTGGCCAGCATTCTAAATTCAAAAGTTTTTATTGTGTGACAGAACTTAGACAGAAGAATATTAAAGTGAATGAACAGATTGGCATAATTTTGTATTAACAATAGAACAAAAAGACCCATTTCAACAAAATAACGCGTTTTTATGATGGCGACTTTCTACTTATTTAAGTACCTGTAAAATGAGCAATTTTCTGGATTGTTTTTGTGGTTGACACCACAGGCACTCACAGAACATGTGACCATTGTAAAATAAAATTGTATTAAGGTACTTTAAATAATCTACGATGTAAGAAATAATTCCATAAAATGTTGAAGCTTATATCACAGTTGCCACTGGGTGTCACTGCGTCAATCAAAACAGATCACAAAATGAAAAGATTAGTTTTCTTTTTCTATCTTGCTAGATTTCCATAAGAGGTTTTCTTCTGTCTCGCAGGCTTTGTTCGTCTATTCTTACTACTTTTATGGTTACGTGCAATAATGTGTATCTATCTATTTATCTTCATAATAAATGTGTAAAAAAGTAAAGTAAAGTAACATCATCATCCTTCTGCAGGGCAAAGGCCTCCATCATTAAATTCAAGTTAACACAGCAATAACGGGTACAGGTATAATTATCACGCATAAACTCGTTCGTAGATATCTATAAAATGTATGAACTGACATCAAATCAAATATTTACCGATGTACGGTAAAATAAAACTACTAAATGCTTTAAATATCTAGCCTTTCGTAACTTTTTCAGATCGTCTAAACGTTACCAGCGATTCTGCAAAACTTCGGAAATTAAAAATGATCATTTTTTGAATAAATTTTAAACATTGAAATCTGAGTATCACAGAACATGGAAAAAGGTTAGAAAGGTGATGTAGGCGGAGGAGGCGCGCCACTGAGGTTATAAGCAAATGCTCGTAGTAAGTAAGTAAGTAACCATCTTCTAACAGCAGCTATTGCCGCCTCTTCGCTAAAAATTGCAGCCGCGTAATTCCATATATTGAAATTACGTTCCAAAATTAAGGAAAAAAAGGGTCCATTTTAATAAAAAAAAAAGAAACTACCTAACCAATTAAAATTAACCTACTAAATACAAAAAAAACAAACCTAATAAACGCAAAAAAATAACCTAATGAAATAAAAAAAGAGTAAAAACGAATAAAAAATAAAAAACCTACTTAACTAAAAACAAAAAGATAACTAAAAGAAAGAGAAAATTTGAAACAATAATAAACGAAAAAGTATTGGCACAAAAGTCGCATAAATTGCATAAGAGTTTATGAAATTCTGTAATTTTCATTTATTTTTACTTAAGTTCATGTGTTGAACGGCAATACCTTATAGAGAGCCGCCGCGACCTTAAAGAGAGCCGCCGCGCCTATAATGTATGCCGCTAGATTGCCGTGTAATCTTTATTATTATTTTTTTTTCGGTGCGTCGCACGACAAAAGTTCATATGTCCTCAATTGTTTATAATGCTAATTCAAAGCTATAGAGACCAAAAAAGTAGAGATTAAAGAAAACAAAAAAATATGGAAATTTTTTAAGTCCTTGCTTTCATAGTGCCCCTAAGGCTACACCCCAACCGCTGTGATTTGTTTCTTTTGACGTCGCGCGATACTTTTGGTCGCGCGCGCGACCTTAAAAGAATTCGCTTGGTTGGCGTTCTTTGAACTCGTTTATGTGTAGTGGGGTGCAAGCGGCGACATCGGGTCTTATATAGGTACAAATGGCACATGACAGCCTTTCTAACCTTTTTCCATGTTCTGTGCTGAGTATCGACTCCCCCCGACTTTCTAGTTTGAAATACTCTACAGTTTTGTAACGCCCCGTTGGTCTAGTGGTTTAAATACCGGGCCAAGATCTTGGGGTCCCAGGTTCGATCCCCGGGTCGGGCAACAAATCGAATTTTCGAACGTTGCTCGGGTTTGTGATCACCAACCCGCATTTGGCAAGCGTGGTGATTATGCCAGTTCACATCATTGTAGTGGTAATTTGAATTCAATGATGGAGGCCTTTTCCCTGCTGTGGGATGATTATAGGCTGTTACTACTACTACAGTTTCCTACGCTGAGGCGTAGAAGGAATGTGATGAGCTTTGTGCCTATTATGTTTTTCTTACAAACGGCAACCTGAACGGAGTTTAATTTTGTTTTTTAATTTGTCCTAAACCCTGTTCTTTCCTCTCGTCTGAAATACTGCACCACACACCACTTAGACGTGGGGTGCGTTACTGTTAAGCCTGATCTCATACAAAATTATCTAAAAACAGGTCTACTGGCAAGCTCCCCCTTCGGGCAGTGGTTGCGTTACTCTCCGCGCTATGGTAGCAGAAAATAACAATATTTGGTTTGAAGATGGAGCGCCCTTAACTATGCGGGTCTGTGAAGACACAAGACAACCAGATGATCTCTCACTTCAATCGAATTACAACTGTGAAGTTTGCGACGAAGCTAAATATGAAGTTAGTGAAATTGGTAGTGAATTTTTTTTCTTTATCATGTTTGATGTGTTAGTAATGAATTGTTGATTAATCTTTAGATTTCATTCTCTGGGATATGGTCACGCAACACACATCCTCGAAACTATCCAGAAAACGATTGGATACCTCGTTATAGCGACTTAGTAGGAGCTTCCCACAAGGCTGACTTCATTTTATGGTCTCCTGGTACCGCTGCGTCTGACGGATTGAAACAATTAGCTGAGCACGCAAATTCAAGCAAGCTAGAGGAAGAAATTTTAGTAAAGGTAAAAATTAGTCGTGCATTTACTTTTTTTTAATATCTAGGTACTTCTTTTCTACTTCCTGGTGCATCATGTAGGTACTTATGCCAATGACTTCTTTTTATTAGGAATTGGTTGTGCCGGGGTTTTATGCATGCATTGTGCCTTGCTTTTTATGAGTTACCTACCTGCGATATTTAGGCACAGTTGCAAACGTCAAGACTACAGTAAATGCTGCCTTAATTTACACATAAAAATATTTTTTTATTAAAATCGGAAAAAAAGAGTAAGTACTTAGTGAAAAGTTGTCGGTGCATGATGATCATTAGTGCTTTCATTTTTGGCTTTGATTCAAATTATGTAGGTTATTTTTACGAGAAATGCGTTACTTAAATTTTTTATTATATATTCTTTATTGCGCACAAAATAAAAACATAAAAGTTGTTACAGTAAAACAGTTTACAAAGGTGAGCTTATCTCTTTAAGAGATCTCTTCCAGCCAACCCATCAGGTGTGAAAAAAAATGCATTTTAACGGGAACAGTAATGTGCATTTTGTGCATTTTAAAAAAATATATTCGAAGGTATATTATATTTTGCTATACTTTGAGTGTTATTTTTTTTAAATTGAAATGGGCTAGCTTTAACCTAATTAACCAAAAAATCTTTGGTAAAAACGTATGCGTGGGCAAACTAAAAAAATAATAACCGTAACCGTGTTAAATTAAAACACCCTCTTTTTTTGACGGCTAAAAGCAAGGCACTCAATAGAAACTCTGATATAACAAATTCATAACAATTTTCTTGCCGTAGGTTGGCGACGGAGTTCGCACACTAATAAAAGGCAAAGGACATGGCGATTTGAAGATGAACATACCAACTTACGCATTTTTCCGAAGTGACAAGGAAAATCACATGATAAGCGTTGCTGTAGGGATTTACCCTTCGCCAGATTGGTTTCTTGGCGTTGCGAGGTTCGAGTTGTGTCAAGAAGATAACACATGGTTGCAAGAGAGAGAGTTGAATTTGTTTCCGTGGGATGCTGGTACTGATAGTGGTATTTCTTACGAGGTACTTAAGTTTAATGTGGTATATGAACGTTTCCGTGGGATGCTGGTACTGATAGTGGTATTTCTTACGAGGTACTTAAGTTTAATGTGGTATATGAACAACTGAACAATGTTCTTATTTGAGGCTTCATAACTTCTTACCCTTCGATTGTTTGTTATTCCAGACACAATTAAAATCAATTGTTATCGCGACCGCCGGCGGTCTTATGATCCTGTAGGATTGCTCTGATTTGTCATTGCTCTGATTTCAGTCTGCAAATATAGAAACATTCCCACAAGACGCCATCACTCGTGTTCAAATGAGTTCATACGACAAAAATTCACCATTTTATGGTATGGATATAAAAGATTTGCACCCATTTGGAAGATTAGGCATCAAACTTGTCAAAACTTATCACAGAGAGTGTGAAAAACCAACAGGTAAGTAATTTTGGCAATTCATGTATTAAATAGGACTTATCCCTTCAAAATGTTACAAACGGAATCAAAACAAGGAAAGAGAAGCAATAAATTTCTATATTATTTCGGAACCTAGAGCTGGCAATATTCAGCAATAACTTACAGAACCATTCACGTTTTGAGAAGTTTTTAATTTCGGTGCCCACCAGCGTACGTCACCGACACGAACGGACACAAGCACAGGGGTATCATCCGTTACTTATTTGGCTTGGCACCGACTTTAAACACATCGCTAAGTACCCAGACCAGCACGGTTTATTTTTGCTTTGTAGTGGTAGTTTCATATTTATGTTACCTACAGTTTAAAGGTTATGTGTTCACCACGCTCGAAACACGCTGTATAAAACGAGAGTTTGTTATTAAGTACAGAACTACAGAACAGCAGGTCAACATACCACAAAACGTTAAATTTTCTCAATTGATATTGATCTCTATTTGTTGGAATTAAAGTTGAAAATCAATTCAATGACCTTTAGGGTTTTGGGTAGATTGACCTGCCCCTGCCGTCGTCTGTACATACATACTTATTCCCTGTATTAAAAAAAGAGTTCTTTAAAACTACAAGGTTCAATGTTATTTCAGACGAAGGTGAAGAAGAAAAAGAAGCTACAGATGAAGGTGGACAACCAGAAGAAGGAAATGATGACACAAACGGTTCCGAACCAGAAGAACCCTCCAGGTATCAAAACCCTGATATTGATAGCGGCAACAATGGGGGGTGAGACTTCTTCCTAACTTATTGGCACTTAAAAACCTTTCACAAATCGTTTTACTATTCCATTGAAATCTTTTTCTTCTTGGGTAATCTTTAGAAAGTATTTCACCGCTACATCACATTCCATTATCATAAATACAATTATTTTTTATAAATACGCGAATAAAAATGTCGACTGCCTTAAGGCGTGAAATGAACACGCAACCGTCCGTTTACCTGGCGACTGCTCTGAGTCTGACCATTAGGCTTAAAGACCTAGTTATGCAGAAAGCAGCCATATGAAGAGAAGTACAAACTGAGATAATTATAAGCATTTTAGTGTCGAGAGTTGCACTTGAGTTATTTATTGATGTTTTTATTTATTTTATATTTGAAAATTATAGAGAAAATTATTACGTATTTTTGTATCCAATCCAGTACTTTGTATCGTTTCTAATAATACAAATAATTTTTGCACGTGGCTGTTTTATACAAAATAGGGTATTTTAAAGAATTAATATCAAAAAAGCATAAACCAGCCACATAGCGATGGCTGTGTTCTACACTAATTCAAGACAAAAAAATAGTATTTAAAAACAGACCAAAAAAATATTATACTTAGCGAGTAATTTACTACAAAATATTCAAAATTTTGTATTACTTATTTCATTTCTTATTATTAACAATATGAGTATATGTCAAATAATATTTGTGATTTGTAAAAATACTTAGAAATCGCATGAAAAGTTTTCATTAAAAAAACTTTTTTTTTTGTTTTTGTATGAACAAAAACAACCCTGTGGGTGGCACTCAAAGCGGGTGTGTCTCATGTGATATACAATCATTTGATATAATCAAACTTTAATAACGATCACTTTACATAATATTCATTTGTTATAACAACACATGATATAATTTTGTTTGACATTACTTTACATAACATACAGTTTATTTAAAACTATTTAGTATAACATTCATAACAAATAAAACATTTTGAAATAAAACTCATTTTATAAATCGTTCATTTGTTATAAATTTGTTTGTTATACGCATCATTTCGTATATCAATTATTTGAGATAAAAACGTTTGAAATATTGATTTAAAAAAATAACCGTACTGACTGACATACATTGCTAAAATTAAGAATTTGGTTGTATCCCGACTCGCCGTGGTCTTTCCGCCATGGTACTTGTCTGCCCTGCACTAGAGTGCAATTTAAAAGCCGGAGGCGCGGAGTGATGCAAGCTGGCATGCATGATTGTGATGACGCAAGTGAACTAGCGTATGCTTGCGTTGCCTATGGGCGATTTTCTTTCGAGAACGGTAGCACTCATCTCTCTCTTGTTGCAAGCAAGTCTAGGGTGGCACCATTCAAAGCCACCAGCATCCCTCGATTAGAGCTTCAGGCAGTTTTACTAGGTGTAACACTAGCCCGCACGATATGCAGTGAGCACCGTTGTCAAGTTTTTTCCAGGGTATATTGGTGTGACTCCAAAATCGTTCTTGCGTGGATTGGGAGCGATTCTTTATTGATTTTCGCCCCCAGGTTTTCTTTAGTAAAGGAATCAATGGAGGATCGTAAGGACCTACAAATTGTCTAAATCCAGGGTAATTAATTGCATATCAATCGTGAGATTTTCGACGTGCTCTTGACTTTTAGGTAAATCCATATTTTATTGAGATGTTGCTTTTCGGCCTGGTAAACATGATCATTGTGTGTGTTTTTTATAGAGCTGAAGTCCTCACCGCTTCTTTGCCTTTTTAATAGTTAAATACGGAATTTATCACTGATATTGCATGTTTCTGCTAAAGTCGCTGAAGAATTTCTGAAGAACTATAACGCACAGATTGTCAAAGAGTTGCGTAATCTGCAGTATATGTTCATAAAACAATAGTAACACGCCGCGCTGCCTACGCTTCTTTGTATTACAATTAAAACAGTAAAAGTAATTTAACTGCGCGTATCAAAATATACGAGAGTTAACAAATAGAAGTAGAAGTAATAGACATAATCAACATGCAGTATCGATTAACACTGAGGTTTTTTTTTCTTGGGTATCTATACATATCCATGAAAAGTTGCAGAATACTTTAACTAATTTCATTGTATAAACTGAATTTTTAAAGTTATAATAGAAAATGTTAATAAAATCAGTAAGTCGATAGCAGAAATGTTGTATTTTTATTAATTTGAAAAACACAGCCAGGGATGGTGTAGAAAAAAGCCACGTATGTACTAGTAACAAATTATCAATTTACAGAAAACAGCCATCACACACTGGCTGTCATTAACGTAAGTTCTGGATGCCGATACCACTTAACATTTTGAAATTAGTAAAAAACAGCCATTTAAGAAGGCTGACTTCTGCAATATAAAAGTAGGTTTGGAAATTTGTGCCTAAATTGGCTGCATTTTACACCATAATGACTATTTTTTACAAAATAATTTTCGAATCTTAGCCGTAAAAAGAGATATCGACATGGCTGTCTTTGCAAAAAATGCGGAATGTTGAATTTAGCATGGCTGTGTTAAAAACTCATTTTTGATAAAAGTGCCACTTGGCTGCTTTCTGCATAACTAGGTCGAATTAAAGGCTTTTTAAAGAAACATTTTCACAAACATTTAAGTAGTTTGAAATGAAATAAATTCTCGTATTGACTGCCTTATGTAAGACATTTTTATTCGTCATTATTCGTATTTTTTAAAGATAATTTAAAACTCAAATTATTTTGTTTTGTAATTTTGTTCGAAGTTCGGAAATAGTTCCGAGCGTAGACCCGGAATCTGACGAGGACTGTCCAATGACGCCCTGGCAGGAATGGAGCAAGTGTGAAGGGATATGTGAAGACAATAAGATTAAAGGTATCAAATGGAGGGTGCGAGATCATATACCACCTCATGTAAGTAAAATTTCTAAGGAAAATATTGTGAAATAATATTGTAAGGCCGGCCAAGGAAGTGGTATACTACCTTCACCGTTATAACTGTGCACCTCTTTCATTGTTAAAGGTTACAACTCATGGGAGTTTGACCTTATCGCTATTTTATTTACCCCTGAAATTTTGCCAGAACTGGAGGACCACTTTTTTGGTCGACCGTATCACACCTTCAATCCGACCGTCCACAGCTGCTGGCCGTAGTCACACTTAATTAGGTACTATAATATGTATGTCAGAGTAAAAATTATTTCGATCTCCTTAGAAATCACTTGCTAACTAACTAACGCTGACATGGTAAAATGTTTAGCATACGATGATGTATAGAACCCACCACTAGGTATATGAAGTATATTGTTTAAAAAAAAACGTTTATGAACCGCCCACACTTATTAAAATCGTTTATTTCAGCCAAATGGAGAAGTACTGAAATTCTGCAAAAATAAATTCGAAACTTTTGAAAATGTTGAATGTGAAGAGGAGTGTTCAGAAGATGAAGAAGATATCTCAGGTAAACATTAATATACCTACTCATATGAACATCCCTTGTTTTACGATCGGTCTTCCACTTCCCACGATCTTCACCAGATTGTAGATTTATCTAGTGATGTGCCTACCTATCGATTCCGTTCGATAATTATGATAAAATTCGATTTTCAGCCCAGAAAAGGATTATGATACCAGTTCTGCCCGGTCAATCGTGGACAAAGAAAAGAGATCTCCCGAACGTGGCAAATAAATAATGTAATTCATATTTATTAAATATTCCATTCTAAGATAAGTAATTGATGAACGTCAATTTGTTAATACGAGTATTACTGTATTTTCGTAATTAAAATGTTTAAATAGCAAGCATGTGTGTCATTTTAAGGAGTTTACCTTTACCAGCTTTTAGCCAGCTGCAGCGGCTCAGCCCGCGTAAAGTGTGAACTACACGTTACATCGCGCTGATTGCGCGGTTCTAAACCTGCCCAGCCAGTAGGACACAAAATAGCATACGTCCTTTCTGAAGGGCTGATATATGTTTGTACCAAATTTTTACAAAATCAGTGCAGTAGTATAGACAGACAGACAGTGCTACTTTCGCATTTATAATATTAGCTAACTAGTATTATATTATCTGTGATATTAGTAAGTACGAACCAAAATGAGACTCACATATTAATATCATGCACATGCAACGAGCACAATTTTGCGCCACATTAAATTATTGAACAACGCAGTAAATTGGCTTAAGGGAGATGAATAATGAACTGTGACACACACTTTAAATAACCCTATTAATGAAACAGTTCTGTAGTGTCGACCAATCGTGAACCATCCATTCCGCTAACATAGTCGCCGGTGGTAATTTAAAGTTTATTTTTAAATCGGCTGTTGTTTATGATGAACATAAAATATAATAATCCGAAACAATCTGTACATATAAATTTCGGTAAGTACTTAAGTACTTTATGTTTTTTTTAATTTATCTTCCACAAAGATTTGCACTTAAGTCTATTTACATATTAGAAATTTTATCTTTGTAACCTGTCTGACCGATCATCTTCGGATCTACATTGAGCATAATTACCTACTTATTATTATGTGAGAAAAAATTGAGCTAGGAAACCAATGATATTCCAAATATCATTGTAGGAAACTAAATAAAATGTGTGTGTGTGTGTGTGGATGTGAGTGATGTGTCTCCTACACTAGAATCCTTGGTAGATCTTGAGTCTCCGAATACGTAAGGTTTTTGGAACTCATATAGAGCATAAGTTTATAACTATACCTACATATATCGAGTAGGTACTGCAAATAAATTGTTGTTGATTTTAACAGTAAAGCTAAAGGGTACACGCCTATATTTATGACACTATACATATTGCGGTCATAGCAATATCTACACCTGGAATCTGGAATCATCATATCTGGAATTCTGGAAAACGGTGCACTTAATTTAAAATAATGATCAGTACGAATAAAAAGAAACTCACTAAAAAGTACAAAATAACACAAGAACAATGTTTTATTTTAAAACCTACTTACAAAATTATTTCAACTACATACTAACAACTAAACAGATCGAAGTCGTTGCCGAGCCAAATAGAATAGGAATATGATCACTACTTACTGAATTGATTGCCGCTCGCCTTCATAGCAATTTTTGTTTAAATTCCACATTTGATTTGTTTCGTTTCTAGTATTATTTTTGTATAGTTTGGTCCCGGCACCGACTTCAATCTGTTTAGTTGTTAGTAGTTAAAATAATATTGTAAGTACCTACGTAAGTAGGTTTTAAAATAAAACATTGTTCTTGTGTTATTTTGTACTTTTTAGTGAGTTTCTTTTTGAAGTCGGTTCAATTTTTTATTTAAAAATAATTTATTTTTCACTTTTTAGTGTTAAATAGATTACACAAATATTAATCCTCTGTTCGCCGGTAACAGTAACCCAGATAAATAGTGAAGACGACTTCTAGATGAAAATGTATGAATTATTTGAAAAACTCACTCCCTCATCGCTTTAGAATCTTAAGAATCATCATCCAACTCCTAACTGCTTAGAAGATTAACCTTCCATCATCAGCTCATCAACATAAAATGATGAGTACCTACCAGACGCAAATACTGAAAAAACCTTAAGAAAGATATGCAAAAACGTAATACGTGCTTATCAAATTTGAGGGTTTCCCTCGTTTTCCCCGGATTCCACCATCAGATCATGACTTCGTTAAAATGGGACCACGCAGGAACCACAAAAAAAGATTTTTTAAAATCCGTTCAACGTTCAAAGTCCAAAGTTCTGAGGTAACAAACATATAAAAAAAAACATACAGTCGAATTGAAAACCTCCTCCTTTATTTGGAAGTCGGTTAAAATCTGAGTTTATGATGATGGGCGATGGCTGCTTCATTTTGATAGCTAGTAGATTAATGTATTAAACCTAGTCATATAACTAACTAGGTTTATGTTTTGTTTAAAGTAATAGACATTATGTTGTTTTCAGGCTTTTGTCTAATATTAACACTAGTAAAAGAGTGCGTATGCGTGTTGGAGATATGCGACCGGCGTCCTTTCGATACAAATACCGCTCCTCTACCGCCAGATGACAGGTTTGCAATTGAAATTGAAACAATCACCGATTTGTACATTCCTTTACGCCGATATAATGGTAAGTACGCTAAATCTTACTAATATTACAATTTAATGCGAAATTTTAATCGGATGTTTGTTACTCAATCACGCCATATTGGCAAAACAGATCTGAATAGGATTTGGGACGAAGACAGATTATAGGGTGGTATGGTATAGCACTGAGGCTACTTTGTGTCTAAATACCTACTAAGGTTCTCTTAGGCGGATGAATTCAAATACAAAATTCTACTCGTATGAAGTCCCAGGTACCAGTTAGTTTTTGTTAAGAATTCATGATGTTCGAAATTATATGTTACTCGTACGTTGACGCGTTTTATTTTAATATAAAATATTATTTTACGTTTTACCTACCTACTTGTATTATACTGATTTATTTGTATTGTCGACATGGTAAATTTATGAATTTCTGGGCGAAGCTATATAGCGATTATTAAAAAAAAACTACTTAAAATCATTCATTAATATCTTTCAATCGCGCTTATTATAAAAACATATTATTAATATTTATTAAGAAAGATATGTGTCGTTAAACAGCCATCAAATGATTACAGTCCGACTTTATTCTATGGACAATAAGACCACGTTCATGGGATTTACCATTGGGCTTCAAGAAGACGAAGCTCCAAATGAGATCAACCCTCGGAAGCCAAAACACCTAGACCCGGGTCGGTTGCACCCATCCCCCGACTCACCGGGGGGTAAGGCCCGCCCACCCTGCAACAACACTGTTATCCAATCTGATATAACACCTAAAACATCCGTAAACGTACGTAGTATCTATTTTAACTAATTTGTTACGATATGCTAAAATCTAGGAAAGGCCTCACTCAAGGATGTACTTATACTGTATATCGTTTTATTTAAACAAATGAGCGATTTGCCTTGCACCCAATGTGTTTTAGGTTCCATTCCCAGTTAAGTTTATGAATACATATTTCTTTTAAAGGCTCTAGCGTAGGTGTACTGAAAGATGGATACTAGAATTATTGTTTATATCATTTTTATTAATGTTGATACTTAACTTAAATATCAATTAAATTCTGTGTTGTTCAATTTTAGTATTTGCATTTTAATGCCTTAACATCCCACTCTTGTGACTTACTGACACTTTCTGACTCTTTTGTCGAATTCATCAAAATACGTAGATGTTAATTATTTACTTTCGAATTAAGGCTCTTTGGATTGCCCCAAGAAAAGGAAGTCAATGCGTGACGATTTATGCCATAGTGGCTATAAAACCTGACGTTTGGTATACTCACGAGGGGCCTCTGTCTAAGCGTGTCTGCGAAGATAATAGAGACGCTGACGATATTTTGCCTACACAAAATGATAACTGTCAAGTGTGTGAGGAAGCCAGGTATCAGGTAAGACAGAGGCCTTACTCTGCAACAAAATGACCGTACATTCATCTCCATTGGTTTCTCTCACCATCTCTCACTCATACCAATAATGTGAGTATCTGACAGAGACAGATAAATCCGTAAATACGAGCTTCGCGTTGCGTTGTAAGGCCTCAGACTAGATAGTCTTATGTATTAATATGCTGTCTTTAATATTTATACATGTTTTATTTATCCAAACAGTTGACCTTCAAAGGTATGTGGTCTTACAACACGCATCCGCAAATGTTCCCAAAGTTCCACGAACAGGCGAGGTTCAGTGATGTGGTTGGGGCATCTCATAGCAAGTATTTCAGTGTCTATAAGTATAACTCTGAAGCCAGTGCTGGAATGAAAATGCTTGCTGAACAGGGTAACACTACGCAGTTGGAAATGGAAATTCAGCGAGAGGTAAAAAGGAAAAATTGCAATGTTTCAAAACAGTTTATTAAGTAGTTGAATAGTTTTGATAAGTAGAGCAACTTAACACTTACAATTGTCATTGTGGTAGGATGGACTAAGATGTTAATATTACCTTTCGTAATAGGTATGATACCGCCGTGACTGCCATATTGTATCGTCAGCCATAAAATTGGTTTGTTCCTTGCAGCATGTTTATTCTTCTTTGTTCTAGCCGGTAAGCTTGACCATGACCCATGTGGATGTTGCAAATCAGTTTTATCGAAACGCGGCTTTACGGTTGTTAACCTAAGGACATATCAGCTGCTAAGACTATCATCTCTTACTTTGTCTATATCTAGGTGTGCATAAAAGAGGTACAACTATACTAACACCAGACTTCAATCCTGTTCGCAGCTGGGTCACACAGTTCGAACAGTGATAAAGGCGACTGCACCAGCAAAGACCAATCTAACAACTATAACCAGCTTTCGGGCAAACAAAGACAATCATCTAGTTTCTTTAGTGACAGGCATCATGCCATCCCCCGACTGGTTTCTTGGGTTGGCGAATTTAGAACTGTGTAAGCAGTCTGACAAAGGAAGCGAATGGGAGCAAACAGTGACGCTGAATCTTTACCCATATGATGCTGGGACTGATAGCGGGAAAACATTCGAGGTGAGATCTTTTGTCTTCTGAATCCAAATGCACTCTTAGGCCTT
The DNA here is from genome assembly GCA_949315895.1 of Anania crocealis. Taxonomy (NCBI): domain Eukaryota; kingdom Metazoa; phylum Arthropoda; class Insecta; order Lepidoptera; family Crambidae; genus Anania; species Anania crocealis. The sequence goes on from OX438856.1 coordinate 11,694,047, forward strand.
TAGCCCCCCTCCCCTTGATCCACTTCTGACTTGATCCATCAGACTGCCCGTACATTACTGTCAGAGAGCCTAAGTAACAAATTCTTATTACTGCTAAAACGTATAAGACGCTTATACATATGGAACAACTGCTTGTAGGCACCAAACGATGAAACATCGCCGCCCCAACCGATCTCATCTGTGGCCCTCGTACAAGACCTGCCTCAGGGTAAAAAGAAAGCCTTTGCAAGAGTAAGATTTGATCTTATCCGGACGTATCCAAACCCAAGCTGTATAACAGAAAGTTCTGTTACAAATGAAGAAGAAGGTACTTAACATTTTTAGGTTAACTAAATTTTTATAAGCGATTCTTCGATTCGAATAAATAAATGTGGACAACATCACATACCTACTTTGTTCTGACCCCAGGTGAGTAACTATTTAACGCACTCGTACTCGTATTGTGGAAATCGGAAACAACGAAGGTACCACAAATAACTAGACCCGAGTTAAATGAATTAAAACACTTTTTTCTACACGGAACCACCCGGGAATCGAACCTAGGACCCCGGAGCAGGCGACACCTTGAAAACCGGAGTGTACGCGACTCCGCCACGGAGGTCGTCGTGATATTACGTGATTTGTGCAATAATGTTTTTACAAACATTCTTGCTTCAGCACTCCCCCAACCCCAACCTGCGTTATTTATTCTGGTCATAGCCTCTTGTAACTAAAGTAACTAAAATATTAACTTTGAATACAGAACCCGTAGATGGCGATGAAGAAGCAGAGGGTGGTGATAATTTTTACGAATCACCGCCTCCCATTGAATCAGATACCACATCGACAACGTAAGTTAAATATTTTGTTTTGCCATCAAAATTGCAAACTAGCTTTGTCCGTGATTTCGTTCGCGTGGACGACATGACGCTTGGCATGTCTCACGCTCTCTTTTTATTAATTAAAATAAATAAAATTACTTAAATCAAATTATCGCTACTTGCGAGTGAAAGATACGTCTAAATCAGTGCAGCCATTTCAAAAATTAGCCCGTAATAACAGATGAGATAGTAAATACCTATCCAGGGTTAACGTGCGGTCACCTGCGGACCATCCACAGTCACTTCCATTATTTTTCAGTTTATACATAAATCTAAGCTCTCAAGCTCAAGTGTTTTTGATTATTTAACATACATTTCAAATTTACTACTAAAACATAATTCATTTTTTAGCGAAATCACAATCGCTCTTGATCCTGATTCATCACAGAACTGCCCAATGACCACCTGGGAGGACTGGCCCTGCGAGGGACCTTGTGAGGAGGGTAAGAGGGTCGGCCAGCGGTTCAAGTATCGCTACCACATCGTTGACGGTGTCATCGTAGGGAAATATGATGGTAGTGTAAGTATTTATTTGCTTCTATTTAAACCATTGATGTAATATAAAAAGAACTAGGTTCACGATCAGATATAAATGTGTCCCAAGTCCCAACTAAAATGTGCACCCATTTAATATAAGTGTGCACATACAGGATTAAATTTTAACCACTTTCCAAAATTTTTGTAGGCTTTCAGTATTATATTTAGAGCCCATTTATGAAGTAAAAAATGTGAATCAAGTTTTCACCCAAAAATATTTTTCGCAATATAGTTTTATTTTTTTACAGTTTTAGGCCTGTTTAGTTATAAAGGGAAAATCAAAAACTTATGATAAGTATCGTAACTAATAAATGTGATGTGCATTGCGAAAAAAAAGTGTTGCTAAGCGGCTGTATAAAAAATTATATATTTTAGGCAGACATTTTCTAAGTGCTTTATTTTGTCATGTTTGTACTGGGCTATACCAAAAGAAAAATACGTCATTTGTTTTATGTCTCGTAGATTGATATATTAAAATTTGGAAGGTGGTTAAAATTTCACCCTGTATAATACAACCTACATCAATCGAATAGATGTCGACATAATTTGGTTGGGTTATAAAGTGGACACTGACATAAAATTCAATCTAAGACCCGAGTTCACCAACAGGCGTTTAAATTTTAAACAGCGTTTTAAATATTATTTGACATATTTTGTATGGGAAATTGTGTCAAATTAATCGTCACTCTATGTTTACCGGCTTAAGTATTGGTGAACTCGGGTCTTAGTCAATCATTCAATCAAGGACAGCACAAAAACACCAATTTATAAAAGCAATGTTTGCCACTCTACTTTAGTGACGTGCCTTTGAAAAATAATATCGATAAACTAATTTCTTGAGTACATAACTAGTAGGTATTTACTTTGATACTTTATTGATAACAAGTGAATTACTTACACCATATTAAATATTTTGTATACACAATGAAAGTTAAGAATATAAATAAATGGAGGTAGATTTAGATTACAGCGTAAAATCGTTGCAACTAGTTGCAATGTATTGGTTAGACCACTAAAATTGAGAACTTAAGTATTTTAGTAACGTAAAATATTGTGCACTTAAAGAATACATATTGTCGGTACCTTAACTATTATAATTATTGCTGTCATAAAATTAAGGTTTGAATAAGCAAGCTGTACAAAAGAAGGTAGGTAAATTTTGAAATAGGGGTTTAATAAACATTTACACTACAAGGTGGACCGACGATCTGATCAAGGTCGCGGGAAGCCGCTGGATGCGGACAGCACAGGACCGATCGTTGTAGAGATCCTTGGGGGAGGCCTATGCCCAGCAGTGGGCGTCGTTCGGCTGATATGATGAAACATTTTTTAATTTTATTTGTGACATTATTTAATAATGTATTGTTAGAAATACTGATGAACACAAAGGCTTACCTACATTGACCTGAGGACACATGAAATTGGTCATCACTCTTTTCCTCTCCTTTGCTTGCTTCTTCTAAAGATTTTTGTGTCAAATTTGTCTTGAGACCAATAATGGCAGAATCAAAGGGATGAATAGTTGTCGTAAATACTTGCTAAGAAAGTTAGTAACACATTGGACCGATCGACTCCAAGCTAGCGAGGAGCAGAATCAGATGTGGATGCAAATTCTTCTTTGTCCTCTGTTTCATTGCAGTCGAAATCGTTCATCTCATCAAGCTCTTTGCCATCTCAATTTGGAAGAGAGACCAACAATGCAACGTGTGATACAACTTTTGATATCCCATAACTCCAGCTAGGGTATTAATGTGATCACATAAAAGAATTGAATGGCATATAAGTACATTCTTTTTCAATTCATTTATTCTTTAATTTTTATACAAAATAATTCGATTATCCATGTAAAACACGTGAAATATGATAACATCGCATTTTCTTACCTTAAATATTGAATGATTAAATTTATCAATGAAAGTTATGTACCTACACACTTCAATTCAACCTAAACATGTTGACCACGTGAACGCCTTTATATGCTACAAAATAAAATCGCAAATCGTAATGCAACGGTTACAATTGATGTTCGGTAGTCTGTACTACTAGTGTCAGTATTCAGTACTGTCGCGTCGGCACATGTGCGTCCATCGTTTAGCGGCCGGACACAAAGCAGCAGGGTTGTCAGTACTACAAGGTAAGGTGTCATCCATAAATTACGTCACACGATTTTTGAGATTTTCAGGAAATTTTGCCCAATGCCACAAAATTTGTGGACGGCCCCTAATGTAAACTAGTCGTGTAACTTACAAAACGCGCGGAGAGGCGCGATTCAGTTAGGGTAAACTTCGTGCTTAGTAAAATGAGTAATTTTATTTTTAAATGGTTTAATAAGCGCAGACAGTACACATTTAAGGTGTCTAAATCACTATTTTACAGATAGGTAATACCAAATACTTACCTACTTACTTACTACCATCAAAAATCCACTTCATAGCGCTTTTCTAGCGGATGGTTTGTTAACAAATCTTCTAATAAAAATCGAATACGAAGTCTCTGAACTTAATTATTAGTAAAAAGACGAAGATTGCCTTGCCATTTAATTTAAAAGTGAATTTTTACGATACACAGCTCTAAAAGGTACACAGCTGCGCACCTCATTAAAGTGCGTACAAATTTCTGACATGATTCTTTGAAATTCGTTTACAAGTTTGTGTCTATCGTACCTATCCTACGTATGAAATTCAATAATCAATTCCTATTCATTATGTGATCAGAATATCAGATTAAATAAGATTATGTAAATGAATTGCCTTAAGTATCATTTCATTTAGTCACCAAACTAAAAACGATCTGGGAACGTCTATGATACGTGCATGAGTGCATTTAAAAAAAAAATGTGTGAACCATAGTAATTCTCTCTCACTCGCCCAAAGCGACATGCTCCAGAGTGTGAATGAAAAATCCGAGTCCTACGTAGGTATGTGTTGATGCAACTTGCGCGCCGCTGTAGTACGGCATAGTAGCAATTATAAAGAACTTATCAGTAATGTAAGAGCCTCGCAGTTAATGAAAACAGTTTCAGTATATACTTATGATATATTTCCAATCCAACAAGCAACTCTAATACACCGAGAGGGCACGTCCTTACCGTCCGACGATCGCAAACCGAGTGGGCACGTCCTTACCGTCCGACGATCGCAAACCGAGTGGGCACGTCCTTACCGTCCGACGATCGCAAACCGAGTGGGCCTCTGCCAGCCAATCCGTTTCCCACTTCTCATCGCTCGGTCGTTCTCGTTCTCATCGAGTCGAGAATCAACCGTTCAGAAACCGAAATCTTACCGCATTTAAATTTAATTATAAAACCTTACACTCGACCATCCTGATAACGTGTATGTCCCCATACACGCTCCACATGGAAACCTTACACTTGGCTGACGGAGACACACGGTTAACAAAATTTTTAACAAAGTTGTAAGATTAGTCATTAATATCTGTAAATATTTATCTTTTTTTTTTATATATAGTAATTGAGCATATTCATAAGCTTAATTAATTTGGCCTATACAGTATCATTATGAGTACTTGTTATATGTAAGTTATACATTTCAGTTACAGTTCAGGTAATTAAAAATTTATAAAACAGGAAATCCGACTGATTGTAAAATATTGATCCATTCAACCTACTATACAAATAAATCTTAAATCATTGCCTTCAATTCATAAATAAACCAGTAAATCTATGTATATAAACCAACGTACATCAAAATCATCATATAAGTTATCCATAACATATTAAAATAAATACATCCATTTATCCAGATCAATTTATCCATCTATGCAAAAATAATATAATTATCAGTATATCCAATATCCATACACCTAATTATTGATCCATCTAAATATCCATCAAAATATCCATCTAAACATCCATTTAAATATCCATCAATTTATCAATATATCCACCAATATCTCAAATCAACCAATCCATCAAAACCAGCCATTTAATATCCAGGGGGCAGGCCAAGACACGAACCCATCCATTCTCGCGCTTGACCTGCAACAAGTAAGTTAAAGTAAAACCATTGTATAGCAAAACCATTCTTATAGTCTAAAATTAGTTAAATCAAACTCATCGGAAAAATAACTAGAAAATTTCAAAACTTGGCTTGTTCAATTTAATCACTCGTCAATTCATCATCCATGGTATCAGCATCCCTATCTATTTCTAAAGTTGCCAAGTGAATCCATGGCTTCAGCCGATCCGCTGCGACTGTTGTTTTGCGTTTATTCTTCATCCCTTCATATCCTGGTATAGGAGCTACCTTGTAGCGATCATTGCCCAGTACTTTTGCGATTCTATAAGGTCCCTCATAAGAAGGCATAAGCTTCGTGCTTTTACCTTCATTCTGAAATGCAACCTTCGTAATTTTCACCAAGTCTCCTACATTGTATACGCATGCTGGTCGGCGACCCTTATCATAGTAAGACTTTTGATATTCTTGTGCTCTATCTATTTTGCTCTTGACTTCTTGCCGCAGAGACGACAGTTCACAGTGCTTCTGTGTTTGGGTAGTTACCTCACTTAATGACGCATTTATCTCACCATTCATAGACATACCGAACATCACCTCTGCAGGTGTCCTTCCTATCGTCTTTTGAACAGTATTATTTAGACCCCATTGGATTCTTCCTAGCTTACTGTCCCAGTCCTTATCACAATCCCCGAGGTTTTGAGCTGTTAGAGAATCAAGGATAGTGCGATTGTACCGCTCTACCTGACCGTTCGATCAGGGACTTGCCACGGCATTTAGAATATGCTTCACCCCTTTATCGAGGCAAAACTTGCTAAAGTTATAAGATGTAAAGCAGCTACCTCTATCACTTATAAGACGTTCAGGGGCTTTAAAAGTGTAGAAAATATCTTCAAGAACTCTCATAACGTTTTGCGTATTAGTGTTCCTGACTGACTTTATAAAAACGAATTTGGTAAATGAGTCCACCACGACCAATATATGAGTGTGTCCCCTTTTCGATTTTACGAAGGGCCCAAGATGGTCAACGTGCAGGGTGTGAAAAGGTGTCGCTATGTTAGGTATAGGATGTAACAGGCCTTCGCGAGAGTTAGAAGTCTTTTTCGCGTATGCGCATTCTATACACGCTTCGACATACTTTTTTACAAAACGCTTCATTTTGGCAAACCAGTAATTCTTCCTTAGTCCTTCGAGAGTCTTTTCGAATCCTATATCGTCGTGGTTCATTCTGCACAGTTGCCATCTTGCTCCCTTCGGTACCACCCATCTTATTTTATCTTGGTCCCCATCTAAGTATCGAAATAATTTGTTGTCCTTAATCAGATAGTTCTGTTTGATATATTCGATCCCTTTAGCGTTCAAGTCACTAACAATTAGGTACGTCACGAATTTTGCGCAATTCTTCATCCCCCATCTGAAGAGTAAGTAACCAGTCCTCAGTTGTTATGACCATTACCATGGGGTACTGCTCAGGGTTTAAAGATTCCGCGTCATTTATGGGATTTCTGGATAGGGTATCTACGTGTGACATTTTCGAACCCGGTCTATATTCTACAGAACAATCGAATTCCTGTAAAACGAGCCACCAGCGAGCGATTCTCGGTATCAGATCACGCTTCTGAAATGTGGAGCGCAACGCACTACAGTCCGTTACAATTTTGAACTCATTACCCAAAAGATATACCCGAAATTTTTTCAGGGCACATACAACTGCTAAGGTCTCCAACTCGTATGAGTGGAAATTCTTTTCTTCTGGCGTAGTTTGTCGACTGTAGTACGCTACGGGACGAAATTGGTCATGACTGGCATAAAGCCGCTGTAGGAGGATACCACCGACACCTAACCTACTGGCGTCCATATGGAGCTCTGTCTCCGCTTCGGGATTGTAAATAGTCAGAATAGGTCTATCTACTAGTTTGCCTTTTAGGGTCCTAAACGCTTCCTCTTGCTCAGTTGACCATTCCCAGGTAGCATTCTTTTTCAAAAGTTTTGTCAAAGGGCACGCAATTTGGGCAAAACCTTGGATAAATTTACGAAAATAACTAACAAGTCCTAGAAATTGACGCACCCCGTGAACGTTCTGAGGGCAAGGAAAACTAACTACGCACTCGACTTTATTTTGTCCCGGTTTTACCCCCGCTGAGCTACTTTCATGTCCAAGATAATCAATCTTATCTTGCAAAAAACAGCATTTAGATAGATTTAATTTTAAGTTTGCATCCTATAGAAGCTGCAACACTTCCTCCAACCTATCTAAGCATTGGGTGGAATCCGCGCCAAAAACCAGTAAGTCATCAATGTACACAGTGGCTTTACTGAATCGAGCTGGCCCCAGCACATGGTTCATCATGCGCTGGAAAACTGCGGGTGCACTTGCAAGGCCGAAAGGCATACGATTGCACTCGTACTGCCCATCCGGCGTCACAAATGCAGTAAGATGTTTGCACTCCTCAGAAATTGGAACCTGATAATATCCAGACATCAGATCCAGCGTGATGAACCATGCCTGGCCAGAAAGTCGCGCTATCTCATCCTCAATTAGGGTACCTTTCTTTGGTGGTTACTGAATTGAGCATTCGGTAATCCACACACAGCCGCATATTCCCATCCTTTTTGCGTACCAATATGATAGATAGATAGATTGAGTACTCTTTATTGCACACCAGAAATAAAAATAAAAATTACAGTAAAATTTAAAAACAAAAGGTTGTACAACTTCGGCGGTCTTATCGCCAACAGCGATTTCTTCCAGACAACCGTTGGGCATTGGATACTACACAGAGGAAGGGGAAGGTGAAGTAGAGTACTTGATGTGAAAATAATCACATTTAAACAAAACCACATCTAAAGTGCTACTTAAACATATTATGATTGGACTAGCGTAACTAGAAACGGACTCCCTTACTATACCAGCCTGCAGCATCTCATCTACCATGTCACGTACCTGTCCGCGTTCATGGTGCGATAGTCGGTACGGCCTATATACAACGGGTCGGTTACTATTGAGGTCTATTTTCATTTGGGTAACGTTTGTGCACCCCAATTCTCCTAAATTTGATGCGAAACAATGTTCATAACGTCGTAACAAGTTTAGTAATCTTTCTTTGTCTTGTTCCGTTACAGTTGGGCCTGTTCGAATGTTGGTTTCATCTAAATTACTTTGGAACGCAGTTTTTTGGTTAATTTCAGGAGTTGTCGTTATGAGTCTACGCACGATGTCTACTTTTTCCGCCCTTGAAAACACATAATATCTTTCATGGAGCAAACAAGGTACTATGCATGGTGTGATTGCAACATATAAGACGCCCTCCTTAACATGATATGAGGGGTGTAAAAGCAAAAACGCATCAGTCACAAAAGACCTAAACCGAGATATTTGAATTTTTCTATTGTGAGGTAGCAAATGCTATATTTTATAAGATTATGTAATTCTTAGATGAACAAAAACTTATATTTAAAGTAAATGTATCTAAAATCAACCACGTTTGCACTCAATCCACAAAAAAACCAAAATAGTCCTGGACTTAGGTGTATTTGCATTTGAACCACGGACTTTGGCGGATTTGCTTTTAATAGCTTTGGATCGAAGCGATTTTACATCTCACTTTTTGGCTTGACAACTGTCAAAACGTACAATGACTTAGGGATACTGATTGCAAATAAAATAAGGGTTTATAAAAAAAGAAAATATTTTCCTGTATACTTTGATATTAAACTTATATACCTACTATAATAGAATCTTTTAAAACTAATTAACAAATTCAATTAATAATGTAGATTTAAAGGCTGATTTTAAATTGTTACATTTGAATCAGCCTTTGATGGATCGCAATAGTTCATCCTCTTGATCTACCTACACCATCATTAATTGAATTTAAAACATTTAGCAGTAGAGTAACATCTTTAAATGCCATCTTTTAGCATCAGCCACCGTCACATTTTTGCACTCGTAAATAGCTTTTTTTATTGTGCTGAGATGCAGGTAATTGTTGAAGATGTTTTGCAGAATACCATAAGCAAAAAAAAATAAACGTTACCATGCGACAAAATTTAAACAGACGTATTTTTTGTAAAACTGCGTAACCAGATATTATTTTAGGAAGAACAAAATTAAATTTCGTTCGTTCGTAAATATTGGTTAGAAAATAATTAAAAAATTGGCATCATAAGATCATTGCTGCAGACCCTACCATTAACGTGCAAAATTCTAGTGATCTTTCAAATACCTTTTTGCCTTTTCCTGTACACGCCGCCATTGACTTTCATTTGTAACACGTTTTCTAGCTCGTCCTGGACGCGCAGGTTAAATTTTTTCTTCCATAACAATCAAATATTAACAGGAAAACACAAAAAAACTAACACTATTTATACGCGACTTAGTATGAAAAGTAACAGATTCGCCATCTTAGATATTTTGAAATAGTGGCTTCTGATTGGTCGATTGTGATTGAGGCGGCTTTGCTCCCAACAAATTTTGGATCGAAGCTGGTTTGCTCGCAAATGCTACTTTTGAAGTACTTTTTGTATGGGATTGAGGTGAATTTGCACTTACAAGCTTAAATAAGAATATTGCGACTTTTGAGCACTTCAATTTGGTGTGCCTAGTTTAAAAAATGAAAATATTGGACTGAAGCATTTTTGCTTTTACACCCCTCATATATACCGCCCAACACCATAAATTGATGGTTGGGTTTGCCTACAATTTTGGTGGTTATTATTACGTCACCAGTAAAACACGATTCGGTCTTTGCCTTAACACTTGAAGTACCGAAAATCCTAGCATGCCTGTCTATATAAACTCGTACTGACCGTTCATCCTCATCATTTGTACTCATATTACCCACCTCGTCCCCTAAATTGTAAAACTGTAATTTATTTGCATCTTTATACACAATGATATGTGCTTGCTCGGAAAAGGTTTGGCCAATAAGCATAGGTTTTTCTAAAAGATAGTCTTCTACTACACGACATGAAACTGTTGCCTCTACCCCGTCAAGATTGAGGGTGATATATCCGATCGAGTGAACTATCCCGTTACCAAAACCTTTCATAGTGGATGGTTGGTTATTATGTTGAATACCAAGTTTAGCAATGTCAGACTGTCTTATCAGAGTGACAACATATACAACTCCATTTACACTCACGTCTTTAATGAATTTATCATTTAAGCTTGAATTACAGATACGCAAGGTTTTCGGGATATGGTTAGTCTTAGTTGACCCTGAATCAAATTTATTAAAACAGTTCTCACTCTTGTGCCCTATCCTATTGCAACGGTCACACTTTATTATTGACTTAGTGCACTTCATGAATGGATGTCCTTTCTCCTTACAATTGTAGCAGAACACGCCAGTATTAAATACCCTATTGTTAGATTTACTAGTTTGTTTATCCTCTGTGGGAATACTGTTCCTATCTTTAAATGCATGCTGCGGAAAATGTTCCCTATTATTACTAGATAAAAATTTTAACAGTTGATCGGGCTCATTGCACCTTAAAGCTAGTGCGCTAGATTTCATTGTCTTGTCGGAGATACCATATATGATGCAATCGACGGCCCTTTTTCCCGTAATATCGCACTGGTTTATCAAGGCTAGTTTTTCATAGTAATAGCTTTTAATTGATTCGTTAAATCTACTTTTACGCCTAAGCATCTCCTCCAGGGACTGGCCATAATTTTGCTCCCACGGAAAAGCACCTAATAGTTTAGTCTGCCATTCCTCCCAACTATACAAGATTGTACGAGTATTAAGACTCTCGTACCACGTTTTGGCAAGTCCCTGCAGTTTCTGCATAGCGAAATGGATGGTCGTCTTCTCATCCCACCCGTACACAGTCGCACACTCATTGACCTTTTTAAGCCAAACGTCCATGCGTTGGGTTTTTGTAGATGGGTTAAACTCAGGTACGAGTAAAATATTTTTGAAATCATAATTCTTACTTAAATGTGGCGCCTGATTGGACGGGTGAGACGTAAAACCAGTTTTGATGGATTGTATGATTTGCAAAACATCTTTTGAAGAAAAAGTAGGAGTACATGACCTTTTGGGCTAAAGTCCTGCGCTAGGTGAGTCGCGGCGTCCCCTGCTCGACCCACGTCGTCTGCTCCTCCAGCTTGTGCTAACATCACGCGAACCAAGATGCTCGCTGTGCTGTCGCCGATCTTCCTCTTCTCGCATCTTACGGAGGTCACGCTCCATCTCTTGTATCCGGGCTTGTTCGTGTTCCAACGCTAACTCCCTTTCCCGCAAGTGCTGTTCCCGTTCTAATTCTGGCCTGCGATCACGGCAGCGGGCGTATTCTGATGCTAGCTCCCGATTCAAACGACGCCTGCTGTTGCTACGGCTTCGCCTCCCGTGGCTGCGGCTGCCTCTGTGGCGACGTGTAGGGCTGCGGCTCCGACGCGTACGACTCTCGCAGTCTTGCACCACGCTACGAAGACGGCTCCGACTACGCCCACCTCCATCGTTAGGCGGATCACGTTCGGGAGTCCGCAAGCGGCGGTCTTTTCCATCCCCGTTGTGCTCCATCGTCAACGGCTCGGAAATAAAAGAAAATTGCAATGAATTCATTTGTTATAATCATTAATCCCTCAACCCCCGGGAGGCACGCGCGTGCAGCGATAACAATTGATTTCAATTGTGTCTGGAATAACTCGCGATCGAGGGATTAATCTCACTATGTTGTAAGTAAACTCTAAAACTAGAAAAAAATTCGTATCTCGGAAACGGTGGGTCGTATCGCAAAATGGACAAAATTTTTATACCCCTTTAATGAACCCCACACCCTTCCTATATTATCCAAATTTGACCTCAAAGTGACCTCATGTCCCAATTCTAAAACATTCCAATTTAACTGGGAAGGTATTCGGAGACGTATAATTTTATACAATTTTAGCTAAAAATTAACTATAACTTTTCAGATCAACATGTCTACCTACCCTCTACTGAACTAAAATAAAAATTAAAAGTAATAAAGCTCAATTTAAGATTTTGAAAAATCACATATTTAGCACACATCTATAATAGCGTAAAATATATTTTACGGAACAACTAGAATTATAAAATATTACACATATCCGGTTTTTTTTTTAAATATTAAAATACCCACAAACACAATCATGTGATTAATCCTTTTTAAAAGAACGTGTACATCCCACTTCTGACTGTAAGAGCCTCGCAGTTAATGAAAACAGTTTCAGTATATACTTATGATATATTTCCAATCCAACAAGCAACTCTAATACACCGAGAGGGCACGTCCTTACCGTCCGACGATCGCAAACCGAGTGGGCATCTGCCAGCTAATTAGCGGTGAGGCGTATTTATCGCAACAGATAAATTTAACAGATATTTAAATACCGAATATAACAACTGTTCTTCCTAAGATAAATATCAGTTATAGGAAATAACAGCTAAATCTTAACAGTTGCTGTAATAACAGTAGAAGAACAGATGCATAAAATATTGCTTGGCTGTTGCTGTTATCTGCGCGATAACTGTTATTGTATCATCCCCTCTTATTCATTTCGCTTATACACAAAAGAGAGGCACCTAGTATTGACTAAACAACAAATTTAAATCAACCTCACATTCGCAAATATCATAGGCAAAATGTGTCTACTTAATTTGGTTTTATGAGCAGTTTAATAGCTCGTATCTCTTTTTTTCGATCGCGTTCGAAAGAGAAGCTCCTAGTATTTATTACAAGTGGTTACTAGATTACTCAGTTTTAGGTATCAGAAACAGTCTCCTACATTTGGTCTTGTGTTTGATTGATATTTTGACGTAATATTCGGATACATTCACAAAATAAAAACACAAAATGTTTAGGCACCTAAATATTTTTACAAAAAAACTTTACCTCCTAAATATCGTAATATTAGCAAATTGACAGTCCTAAGCATGAAGGAAAGTTTTTGATTGTATTGGATGGGTATTAACCACTCAACCGTCCGGCGTGCGATAAGAGTATAGGAGCATACGTCCCGAGTCCCGCGGCCCTCGCGAGGGGCAAATTGCGGCGCGTGAACGCACAAAAAATGCTTCTTATCACATGATCTAAACGACCCAGAGCTACCACTATCACACAACATATATTTTAATGTATAAAATTTAATACATTACACTGTATTTGGGCCAAAAACATGCAAAATCTTGAAAAAATGCCTATTTAAATATTTCAACTTTTTTTTTGGCATAATTAAACTTGACAGTGACAATTAAAAAAATATAGCATTATTCTAGGCTAAATTACCTTTCAAATGATACCAAAATAATTCTGTGTAATGCAGTTGTTGAGGTACAATAAATTCATAAAGATTACCTACTCCCTTACATTGGTCATCGCTAGTCGCGTCACGACTAGGTACAAATTTCAAGCAAGATGGCCGCCCGGATAAGGCTTGCTACAATCGGATTTCTCAGCAACTATTTATTATTGGATTAGAACATGGTTACGAATTTGGGATTTTTTAAATGAAACTATAATTTATAATTATTTTTATTTATTTATAAATGTAAAAATGTAAATACTGACACACACATTATTAAAATAGGATAAATATATTTGCATGCTTTAAAAAAAGCTGAAGAGGTTAAGTAGGTGTCAATACATGCTAGCTTGCTTGAGAATTATTTTATGACGATGGCCTTTACCGAGATACCATTGGCATATTAAACAAAATAAAGTAGCATTATGCCTTAAATATAAATAAATAAATATTGGTCAACATCACATAATAATATTACAGTCAAAAAAAGTCTTAGATGTAATGCTGAAATAATAAAAACATTCTGCAAAACATAAAGCAACAATTACCAACAAAACCCTGAAAACTGAATCTCCAACAAAAAAAAGTGCATATAAAAACATATTAACATGAATATTGTATACTATATGCAAATATTATATAGTAGTACCATACCAACAACCAAGCATTATCTTAAAAATACGTACGTACACTTTTCCGTTTGTACAAACCCTTATATCACGTGTATCACAGCACGTCCTTGGATACTTAACTATCCATAGAAGAAACCTGAGAAACGTTTCAGGTTATTTTAAGAAATCTTTAGCAGACTAAATGTATTTTTTATTAAATATGTTTAAAAATATGTTAATAAATAACTAATGCATCTTCTACAATACATATTTTATGGAATAGTTCTATAATTAATAGCAAAAAACCTTATCGGCGGCCATTGTTTGTACACGAAAGTTATAGCCTATCGTAATAATGTGTTTACTCGATATTCATCGCCCTGAAAGAAATACCACAGAAAATATCTGGTTCTCCAATCATAAAGATTAATAAAAACCATTGAATTATTTAATAAAACAAATACTTACGACATAATGAGCAGTATTTCCACGCGCACACAAGTCACTCAAGAACTCACAATAGCACTAAACGAAAAAAAATATTCTTCAGTCACGAAAGCATACTGCGATGACATCTATGGTTTTTAATGTGGATTAGTTAGTAAAGTTTCGTTCTAATAGCACTTCTTTTCGTCACAGGCCAACAGATGGCATTTTTAAGGAGTTTTTTTAGACCAAGTGAATTATTTTACCTTTGGATAGTTTGCTATCCAGGACGTAAGTTTACGTTTTATTTTTGGATGGTACACTATCCACGTACGGTTGAGTGGTTAAAAAGATTGTTTGAGATTTTAGCGGCTACATGAATTATCAAAATAAGAAATAACAGGCAGTTATTTAATAACAGATATTTGGAACTGTTATTTTTACATAACAAGAACAGTAGTAACAGATATCGACTTTTACCTAATAAAACTCATCTCTACAGCCAATCCGTTTCCCACTTCTCATCGCTCGGTCGTTCTCGTTCTCATCGAGTCGAGAATAAACCGTTCAGAAACCGAAATCTTACCGCATTTAAATTTAATTATAAAACCGTCAAAGCTAAAACCTTACAGTAACAATTTTTGAACTTATTTATTTAAGATTGATGATAGCTTCAAAAATATGCATGTTAGACCCCATGTTCTTTGGATATTTAATTTATTTTTCGGCATAGATTATAACCTTAAAGTTATGGGATATATCAAAAGGAACACGTTAGATAGATTCCCGATTTCATCATCACGCAGTGATCTCTGCTAGGACCCGCACCAGATATAATATTGTAATTTATTATATTAATATAATAGCACTTATTACTTATTACGTATTTATAGTAACTAACAGCAGTTGTATAGGTACATTTATTAAGAAACTAGCGACCCGCCCTGGCTTCGCACGGGTGCAATGCTGATACTAAATACACTACAAAAAAACTGTGAACGTTGTATATAAAAAAAACATAGTGCCCTGCTCCGGCTTCGCACGGGTATGAAATATGTCACTGGAAAAATGATTACAATCGATCCAGTAGTTTTGATTTATTCATTACTGCCCGTGGCCCGCACGTGTTAAATTTGGAGTAAAACAATTCCCCTTTCCCTAATACCATGAAGATTTCCTGCTGTCTTTGGAATATCTAAATTCCGTGCCGCCGCCGGCCGGCCGGCCTACCGCCGCAAACGCTACGTCCCGTAATTTTTAAATCTGTAATATCTTCGAAAATATTTATTAAAATCATATTCTGTAAAGGGCCATATAGATCAATATTAAATTAACAATGTATTTAAAGTATTTAATTGGATAAGGATTAATGCTGTATTGGTTAAAATCGCTTCGAAAATTAGCCATTATTTGTCGTAAAAAGTAAATGACAAAAAATGTTATTGTGGGATATCCATAACAGATAGACATATACCATCGCGGAGTTTTCTGTAGACCTTTTCAATATGTACAATACTTAGTATATTATTTTGATAAATTTCGTAGGGTTTAGCCTGCGTTCGCAATGTAAGCGGAAAAAATGAGAATATTTACGACATCATATTAGAAACCTCAAAAATAACAGTATTTCTCCACTATTTAATGGATGTTATTTTACATAAAATATGAACCTTCCTCTTGAATCACTCTATCTATTAAAAGAAACCGCATCAAAATCCGTTGCGTAGTTTTAAAGATTTAAGCATACAAAGGGACATGGGGAAAGAAAAAGCGACTTTGTTTTATACTATGTAGTGATAACAGAAGGTATCAGACCTTCATTGAAATGTAGGTACTTGAAGCATCAAATACTATCAATTTTGTTTCCAGAACTCTGGCGAAAATAAAGAGGTTCCACCAAAATGTTTAATTATGGAAACATTTAAAATGGAGGACTGTGAAGAGGAATGCACTGAAGAAATAATGGAAGGTAGGTATTTTCAATCACATAATAAGTTAACAAACTGAGTTAAGAAAAGTATGAGGTAGGTAAGTATAATTATTTAATGTTACTATAATTTTCATCTTTATTATTTTCAGAGAATACCGAAGCTAATGATCTAAATGATGAAGAAACTGAATAAGCTAAGCACACAATAATATATTTCATGATGTAGATTTTTATTTAATGTCATTAACAAAATTATGGAATCGTAAAATTATATTAAGTAGTGAAGAATTTCAGCAATTATAATTCAAAAAGCACAACGTATAGCAACTTAATGCTACACCGAAATATTTTTAAGAATAACAATAAAATAAATAAAAAATTAATGGTTTTTTCATTGATTTATAGTTTAATACTAAACTATACATCAATTATTTAGATTTTATATACAAATACCTACTTATTACGGGTTAAAATATGAAATTGCCGTTTAATTGTAATAGGTTTTTTGAATTGACATAGAATCTTCATGGTTTGAGGTTTTCGAATGAAACTTTTTTCACATGGTTTCTATGCTGTTCTTCTTTTAAAAAATGTGAAACATTTGAATATCGACTTTCAATTGTTTTTGTTATTTAACTTAGACAAGAAAGATGGATACTGCGAAAATTTGAGTGATTTTTGAATACGAGTTTCGACGCGGAAGTAACGCGGCAGAAACAGCCCGCAATATCAATGTTGCGTTTGGAGAGGGATCTGCTAATGAACGCACCGTGCGATTTTGGTTTAAACGCTTTCATAATGGAAACTTCAACTTGAAGAACGAGCCACGAGGAAGACCGCCCACACAGGTGATTAACGATGAATTAAGAGAGATGGTGGAAGCCGATCCTAGTCAAACTACCCAGGAATTAGCGGCATGGTTTAA
Source organism: Anania crocealis (assembly GCA_949315895.1). NCBI lineage: Eukaryota > Metazoa > Arthropoda > Insecta > Lepidoptera > Crambidae > Anania > Anania crocealis. The sequence continues at coordinate 11,711,582 of OX438856.1, forward strand.
CGTAACCTTACCCACAATATTGACTCATTTGCGTCAAATAAATAAAATTAAAAAATTCGAAAAATGGGTGCCTCCTGATTTGACTGATGTGCAGAAAGAAACGCGTGTACCGCGTGTTGAAACTTGTGTTGCCTTGTTGAATCGGTACAGAAATGAAGGAATATTAAATCTAATTGTGACATGTGATGAAAAAAACTTTTTCTGGCGCGCGCCTCCCTGACTTTACTGGGGGGTTTTTCACCTCGCAATTCGACTTAAGTATGTAGCACCACCTGCAGAGGCCAAAAATATACCGGTTGGCCAAAAAAGAAAGCAAGGACGTCCTGCCAAATCAAGACCAGCCTTAATAATCCAATAAAAAAACTACAAATAGTAGGAATGACTCATAATTTGTATTTGATTTTATATTTGATTGTTGCTCTCAAAGTGCTGTGATTATAAATAATAACATTTTGTATTTAATTGTTGATCTCAAAGTGCTGTGATTCTGAATAATAACATTGTTATAACAAATAAATTGGTGTTTCATTTATAAAAACTGTACCTAGTGTACTTTAAAAAAATTGAAGGTAAGTTTAAAAAAAAATGATGTATTAGATTTATTGCGCGCTAGTTATTATTAGATATGCATTCATAAAAAAGCTTCTCTTTTAAGTAAATAGCAATGCGCCAAAAGCATAAATTGATGCTAAGATTTAAATGTTTTGAGGTAACTATTTTGCTGTGCAATCAGTATTTTTGATTGGAATTCGGATTTTTTTTCTGTGCAAAATGAAGATTTTTTAATTTTCAGTTAAATACTACCCTATTGCAAGTAGGTAACCTACCTTACTTACCTATTACCGTACCTACCTACTAATATGAGCAAGCTGCATGAAGAGTTTGTTAGTTGTTTGGTTGATTGTACGCGCTAATCTCAAGAAATACAATTTGAATCTTAGAATAATAACACCTAGAAGCCGCGTCTGAACCAAAACGTAAGCGACTACTATGTGTTGTTTTGCAAAAGAATAAAAAATAATACTAAAATAAAACTAGTAATAAAAAATATAACTAAAGTAGTATAAAACTAGTAGTAATAAAACTACTAATAAAAAATAAAACTAATGTAGCGCGGGAGCGGTGGTTTCGGTATGCAAGTGTACAAAATGGCGGCCACGCTTCTCTTCGCGGTGAAATCGTTGCGCGTCCACAACGTATTCGCTGCGCAGCCGCGATGTTTTGAAAACGCTTGTAATCCGCCAGTGTGGCATGGCTCTTAACGCGTGCCATTTAATTATCCTTGTGTGCGTAAGTGAATAAATCTACGCTCTTCTAACGCACACAAATATTGCCTCAGTGTTACCATCATCGGGCGTTTACCCACAAAAAATAGGAAAACGTGTTGTTTTGTTATACGACGATTTGCAATGTGTTTAGTATGATCTTTGACGACCATTTGGATCAGCGGTGTTAACTACCGCTGATCCAAATGGTTCTTCTGTGCCAAATGCTGCTTCTGAGCCATGGGTCGCGGGTTCGATCCCCGCACAGTAAAAATATTTGTGTGCATGAACATGTCTGTTTGTACTGGTCTGGGTGTTTTCTATGTATTATAAGCTTCGAGCAACGCGGCCTTCCGTCCCGTAAGGGAGTAGCCATACAAAGCGTTTCCCCTCTGTCAAAAGTATAAGCCCAATTGGGCATTAGCGTTTATAAAAACTAGTTGCGCTCAGATTTCTTCCTAGACCGAGTCCAGTCGCGCAAGTGAACGCTGCCGTATTAAAAATGCCGAATTGCTCAGTTTTCTGTTGTAAAAAGAGGTCTGCAACATCAAGTTTACTTAATGATGGTGTTACATTTCACATATAAGTAAATTTGTATCGTATTATTGTCATTTAATTACATTTAAACACTAAATTCGCATATTTTATTCTTGAATAGTTGTTGGATTTTTTCGACAACATCAGGTCCGCTCGCCCGTGCAAATTTCAGATCGGTCGCGCGTTACATCCGATTTCTTGCCGCTGGGCAACATAGTGATGTTATTACTTTCACATGACATAATGTTTGTCGCTAAAGGATGGTGGTTATCGACGACGACGTTATATAATATATTTAATCACATTAGACAAATAATTGTTGATATGGTTTTATGTGTGATGTAAAATCTCTTTTCTGTTATTAAGTTTGAAACTCTTTAATAGTAATAACATAATAGTAATAATTTATTTTTATTTGATTTAATCATTCTAGTCAGTAGTTTTTAGGGTTCCGTACCCAAAGGGTAAAAACGGGACCCTATTACTAAGACTTCGCTGTCTGTCCGTCTGTCCGTCTGTCCGTCGCTCTGTCACCAGGCTGTATCTGAAGAGCCGCGATAGCTAGACAGTTGAAATTTTCACAAATTATGTATTTCTGTTACCGCAATAACAACAAATACTAAAACAAAATAAAATAAATATGTATTTAAGGGGGCCTCCCATACAACAACACCAGGGGCCCAATTCTGCTAATTTATAAATGGCTCAATAGCATCGCAATCGTATATTTTGACATTACATCCATATTATATGTGTCAAAATATACAGTTGCGATGCTATTGAGCCATTTGTAAATTAGCGGAATTGGGGGCCCGTTTTTTTGGCCTTTTTGGTACGGAACCCTTCGTGCGCGAGTCCGACTCGCACTTGGCCGGTTTTTATTATGTATTGTGTGCAACTTGTTTCTTTTCCTTTGTCATTGAAATATAATTATAGAAATGATTTTAATGTATTCATTTAAACTCTTTTAATAACTTTTTTTTTATTAAATTTACTTGCAAGATCAATCATGGAAAATATATTGACACCAAAATTTCTTTTTTATTGAAAAAAATTGCATCCGCCAAATTTAATTTACACAAAATTAATTCATTTTAAGAACCAATGAACTTCTTATCAATAATTTTCACGCAGATACGTAATTTACTATTCTCAAATTCATTATTAATCCATAATTAGCGGATTCGGCAGAGTTCGTCCCTCCCATCCCTCAACCCATACCTCCAATCCCTCCAGTCCTTCCCATCCCTCTAATATTTTTAAATGTCGTGTCACGGTTTATATGGTGTCACTCCTCTAAACAGCTCATTTGTAGCGATAGCGGTATAAAATCATCAGCTCTTAGCGGTATAAAATTAAGTCTTCGTCCTAGTTTCGTACCCATCAAATCTTAGAGTCAGCGCCGAGCATTCGGTACGAGCGGTTGTCAAGGCGAATTGTGTTCGCGGTTGTTCTTGAATATGTCGGTAGAAAGTGCGCTTAAGTGTAATAACTGCAATCTCGTAGTCAATGAATTGTTAACGTTTGTGCAACACAAGCATGAAGTGATGGACAGTGAAAGTTTAGTGAGAATATGTACTTCAGCCTTCACTCCGGAGGAAATAGTAACAGCTAAGTCGTTATTTTTTAATTCTATCCCGCAAAACACAAAATTACGTAAAATTAATCGTAAGCTGAAAGATGGGAAGCGCGACAAAGACTTGTTTGACATTATTGAGATGTTTAAGACAATCGACCCTGAAAAAGTTCCAGTTTTTGTAGCTCATGATTTAAATAAACTGCCACCAATAACATTTGATCATGTAGACGTAACCCGACTTTTAAAAGACATTGTAAAGCTACAAAGTGAAGTAAAACGAATCAAGGACACATACGTAACCACTGAACAGTTATTGCAAACTAAAAATGAGTTACTGAAAACAAGTAACGAGGGTGTAATGTTGAATAACAATGCACAAACAGAATTAATCCCGGCAGTGCATGATAACTCCTTCAGAAATATAAACATTAGAAGAGGTGCTTGTCTGGGTAGTTTTGATTACGATAGTGGCCCAATCGGCCTACCGCATTTGACCTTGCCCGAGGACGATCGAATAACGGTCGTTTCTGACAGTGCTACTGCAAAAATCAGCTGTGTTCATCCGTCTCGCTCGCCGACGTGCAAAAGTCCCGTTAAGTTACTACCGGCCTCTGTCTCGGTGTGCTCGCCTGTATCGGGTGAGCGCGTGGAGGCCACTACCATGGTTTCGTCACGGAAACGCCCGAGCGAAGCCGATCGTCCTGCGCTAGAGGCTGAGAGGCCTACCGCGGTCCCAGACACTATCTTGAAGAATGCGACCGATATCGACTTATCTACGCGCTCATTTGTTGAAGTTGCGCGTGCGGCGGGAGTTTGGAAGGAACCTAAAAGGGACAACGAATGGATTGAAGTGCAGAGAAAAAGATATAGGAATCGATTTACAGGAAAAAAAGGAATGGCGATTAACGCAACCGACTGTAAGTTTAAGGCGGCCGATTTGATAATCCCGTTGTTTATAAATAATGTCGATAAGAGTACCTCGCCTTTGGACATTGTAGACTATATTAAAGAAAAAACGCTAGTTACAGTTACTTTAGAAAAGATTCAAATGAAGCATCAAAAGGTTTACGATGCCTACAAGGTTTTTGTACCTAAACAAAAACTTGATTTATTCATGGATGACCATATGTGGCCTGAAGGCATTTCTTTTCGCCGCTTTATAGACTTTAGTAATAGAAATATCACCAAACGAGATGGATCAAGTTCAAACAGACATAATATCAACAATAAGTAATTTTGTTAGCTTCAACTGCAAATCCCTGAAACGATCTATAGATCACGTAAGGTCGCTGTGTAGCAAAGCTGACATTATAGCCCTGCAGGAAACTTGGCTGTTCCAACACGACATTCCACTCCTCGGTACCGTTGACTCTGGCTTCGGATACACGGGTACATCCGCTATTGACTCGACTGCAGGTATTGTACGAGGCAGGCCATATGGTGGCGTGGCGTTGTTGTGGCGAAAGAGTGTGTTTGATAATGTGACAGTGATTCCCTGTAATAATGTGCGTCTTACGGCGATAAAGGTTAGTGTGTGTAATCGTTCCTTTTTAGTGATGTCCGTCTATATGCCCGTTAACTGTAGTGAAAATTTGATTGAATTTACTGACTGTCTCAGCGAAATTAGTGCAATCATAGACAGCACTGAAGTAGCATCAGTATTCATTTTAGGAGACTTTAATGCTGACCCTAGTGAATTATTTGGTATTGAACTAATAAAGTTTTGTAAAGAGCAAAAATGGATTTGTGCAGACATAGAACAACTAGGCATTGACTCGGGCACTTTCACATTTATTAGCGACGCGCACGGTACCACTAGTTGGCTAGATCATTGTTTGGTGACAGGGGCTTCGTGGCGGTCGGTGGTGGATGTGGGGGTGCACTACGACTGTATATGGTCTGATCATTTTCCGCTTGAAATTAGTGTAAAGTTGAGCTCTGTGAAGTCTGTTACTGTATCACCGCCAGAAACTATACAATATTGTAATAAAGTTATTTGGGGGGATAGGAATAAAGAGCAAATAAAAAAGTATAGCATTTTATGTCAGAAAGGGTTACGAGATATAGATTTTCCTACTGAGTTTTCCAAATGTTGTGATGGTTTTTGTAGGGACACAGAGCATAATTTAGTTATAGACCGGTTGTACAAGAACATTATTGATGTATTGAGTGAGGCAGCTGAGGCTACTTCCAAAAAGCAAGTCCGTGGCAAAAAAAAGCATGAGGTGGTCGGTTGGAACAAGCATGTTCAACCTGTACACGCTGAGGCACGGTCCCACTTTCAGGCTTGGAGGCGGGAGGGTAGCCCACCATGTGGTGCGGTCTATGATAAAATGGTGGAGTCTCGGCGTGCATTTAAAGCAAAACTTAAGTGGTGCCAAAATAATGAAGATAAACTTAGAATGGACATTTTGGCATCACATCACGCTAGCAATAACTTTAAAAACTTCTGGAAGTGCACTAAGAGACTAAACCATAGACCAACTATTCCTCTTTGTGTGAATGGAGTGACTAAGCCCAAGGCTATCGCGAACTTGTTTAAAGACCACTTTCAAGTTAAACCACCACCTCAAGCCCGTGTGCTGCGGATGCCTGACCCTAAGTCGGTCCGTTCACCCCAGTCGCCAGTTATGTTCACAGCCAAGGAAGTAGCTTTGGTTATTAAGCGGATGAACAAGGGAAGGTCTCCTGGACACGATGGGTTGAGTATTGAGCATTTGCAGCATGCGGGTGCTCACCTGCCTAGGGTTTTGTCAATGTTTTTTACGTTCTGTGTACGTCACTCATACTTGCCGGCAGAGTGTATGAAGACGGTAGTTGCACCAATAGTCAAGAATAAAACTGGGGATCCATCAGACATAGCCAACTATAGGCCCATCTCGCTGGCGACGACTGTGGCAAAGGTGCTGGACGGTTTGCTTGATCGCATTCTAAATAGACATCTGCAGTTGAATGACGCTCAATTTGGATTTAGGTCTGGACTATCTACAGATACTGCAATACTGTGCATGAAGCATACCGTCCGGTACTATACTGACAGGAAGACACCAGTCTATGCTTGTTTCCTGGATTTGTCTAAAGCCTTCGATATGGTGTCCTATGAGTTGTTGTGGAGTAAAATGCGGAACATTCCTACTCTCCCAGGTGAAATAATTGATATTTTTGACTATTGGTACAAAAACCAAACTAATGTTGTTCGGTGGGCGGGAGAAGTCTCCAGTGAGTATAGACTCAGGTGTGGAGTTAGACAGGGTGGCTTAACCTCTCCTCGTCTTTTTAATTTGTATATGGATGGACTTATCGAGGAACTCAGTAGCACTGGTGTGGGCTGCTCCATAGATGGTAAAATCATTAATAATCTAAGTTATGCGGACGACATGGTGCTGTTGGCTCCCTCGATAAGCGCCATTCAGAAACTTCTTAAGGTATGCGAGGATTACGCCGGAGCTCATGGACTCAGATATAATGCAAAGAAAAGTGAAATCCTGATGTTTCAGTCTCGGGGTCACAATATAACCGCAGTCCCTCCTGTCTATTTAGGCGGTGTTGCACTAAAACGGGTATCGCGTTTTAAATATCTGGGTCACTGGGTGACGGAGGATCTCTCTGATAACGAGGATATAGAACGGGAGCGACGGGCGTTGGCAGTCAGATGCAATATGCTGGCTCGCAGGTTTGCACGCTGTACTGAACCCGTTAAGGTGATACTTTTTAAAGCTTTTTGCCAGTCTTTCTACACGTGTAGCCTGTGGATTAGCTATACGCTGAAGACAGTCAGCGCCCTGCGAGTGCAGTATAACAACGCGTTCAGGGTATTGTTGGGGCTGCCGCGTTACTGCAGCGCGTCAGGCATGTTCGCGGACGCTCATACCGATGGATTTCATGCCATTCTACGCAAAAGAGCCGCCTCGATGCTAAGCCGTGTTCGCGGGGGCTCTAGCAGTATCCTGCGTGTTGTAGCAGGGCGAGTGGACTGCCCGTTTATGCAGCATTGGGTTCGACTGCACATAAAAAACCCTTAGATGCCTCAAATGTTACCTATTTTATTTTTCTTTTTGTAATTTTTATATTTTGTGTAGTACTATTGGTGTTACTGACTCAACTTTATTGTATTGTGGTATGGACTTTGTCTGAAATAAATCTTTTGAATTTGAATTTGAATTTGAATTTGAAAATCTAACACAAAAAAATCAACATCAAAATCGATCGTTATTTGAATATCAAAAGTTGTTGTTAAGATCCTACTAATAAATAAATGTTTCACTTTGTTACTTTTATTCCGTCTTAAGAAAAAAATTATCGATATTGCTACATGAACAGTTAAGTCCAACTCTATTTACGTTGAAAACGGGGCAATGTGTGAGTTGTATCTTATCCGTACACGAATTGTTGCTGAATTGTTTAATTTTTTGTGTGTGAGTGTCGTCACTACAGTGTTGTTTTTGTAGGTGAGTATGCGAACCTGCACTTGTGTGCACATTTCCCCCCGCAAAAAATGCCAGAACTTTTTGTATAGAATAGAATCGCTATGCCTACTCCCTTCCGGGACGGAAGGCCGCCTTGCACGAAGATTATAAGTATATAGTTAAAAAAAATATATATATAAGTAAGTTTATCGGTTGTCTAGTACCCCATACAACAGGGTACTTAATAGTACCTTAATTTGGGACTAGATGGCTCAGTGTGGCCCAGTGAGGCATGTCTTAAATATTTAAATACATAGGAAAATATGATTCATTCTCTTTGCCATTTTCCCAGTTTATCTAGGGTCGGCGCAGTATGTTTTTCTCTTCCACACCATTCTATCACTCGTCACTGAATCATCCACACCTTTCACACTCATATCTTGTTTCACACAGTCCATCCATCTCTTTCTCGGTCGCCCTCTTCCCTTCCAGCCTTCCACATTCATACTCATCACTCTTTTAGTTACATGACTTTCTTCCCTTCTCATTACATGACCATACCAAGACAGACGATGCCCCACCATCTTCTCGGTAACCGGTGCCACTTTCAGACTTCCTCGTATATATTCATTCCTTATCTTATCCATTCTTGTAACCCCACACATCCATCTTAACATTCTCATTTCTGCTACATGCATTCGCTTCTCATCCGTCTTCTTAGCAGCCCAGCATTCCGATCCGTACATTATGGCAGGTCTAATCACGGATTTGTAAATTTTACCCTTTAACCGTAAGGGCATCCGGGGATCACATGTTGTTGCGGTGACCTGCCTCCATTTTATCCAGCCTGCATTGATTTTATGCCTGACGTCCCGATCAATATTACCGTCGTTCTGTACGAGAGACCCGAGATACCGAAAATCGGAACAGACTGGTAAGGACATTCCGTCAAGTTTTATTGGCAAAGAACTGGAGAGACCGCCAAAGTCACAGAACAGATACTCTGTTTTGGTTCTACTGACTTTTAGGCCAACGTTCTCCAGCCTTTGTCGCCATTCCTCCAGTCTGTCCTGGACTTCCTGGGCCTCCTCAGCAACAAGCACAATATCGTCGGCAAATAGCATGCACCAAGGGGCCTCTCTCTGTATGTCCGATGTCAGAGCATCCATTATCATCAGAAAGAGGTAAGGACTAAGCGCTGAACCTTGGTGCAAGCCCACAGTCACATTGAAGCTCGTAGTTGTCCCGGCTGCGGATCGGACGTGAGTACTGCATCTGCCGTACATGGTTTGAACCAAATGCAGGTATTTCCCAGGCACACCTTTGATCTTAAGGGCCCACCACAGAACCTCGCGAGGTATTCGGTCGTATGCCTTTTCGAGGTCAACGAACACCATGTGTAGGTTTTTATGTGCACTTCTGTACTTTTCGCACATTTGGCGAATGGCAAAGATGGCGTCCGTCGTACCCCGACCCGGCATAAAACCAAACTGGTTCTGTGAAATTACACATTCTTCTCGCAACCTTTTCTCTAAGATCTTCTCCCAAACCTTCATACTATGTGACATTAACTTTATTCCTCGATAATTGTTGCACTCTTGCACGTCCCCCTTGTTTTTAAAGATTGGTACCAACAGACTGTTGCACCAATCATCGGGTATCGTCTCTTCATGCAACAACTTATTGAAAAATAAAGTTAACCACTTCCTTCCCTCTGCTCTTACTAACTTCTAGACCTCCACTGGTATATCATCGGTCAGGTCATATAGGAAAATATGATTACATAAGTATATTACACATTTATTAATCTTATGACGTATGCCACCGTTCAATGTGTTTAAATTTAAATGCCTGTATGATTGTATAAATTCACATTAAGAAATTATTTTCTTATAATTAATAGCACCAACATTTAGTCTAAACAGTATTAAATAGCTGTTATGGCAAATTCAATATTTTTCTTTATATTAAAAACCAACTAAACAAACTGTGTGCAATTTTTTTCCCCAAAACTAGCAACACTGATGTTGATAGGTTTTATGTTTCAAATTATTTGTTTTTATCAGTATATAAACTTGAAAAATTTTGTCTCAGGCGGGACAAAAAAAAAAAAAAAAAAAAAAAAAAAAAAAAATTTTCAAGTTTATATACTGATATTATAAGTGCAATTAAGTTGCTAAAATATCAAATAAAGTATATTTGTTTTTAATTCGATTTACGTACAGAAAATGTATAAAATGTAAGTACTTACCTGTGAAATGAAACTTTATCACTTTCTTTTTGTTTCTCTGATATGCTAAAACACTTCTTCATAGTGCAAACAGTCAATTTAAATTATTTTTCGCGAGCTGTGTTTGATTTAGCGTGACGTTGAGCACTGACAGCTCGCGGAACGAAGTGAGCCAGATATGGCTTAGTTTTAGTTGCGTGTTTTTCGTGCTTACATTCGGTTTCTAGGTGTTATTTATTCTAAGATTTGAATATATATTTTTCGTCCGGCGTTATAGTATTGCCTGTCTGTCTGGCTACCCTTTCCCGCACGCATATGCGGGAGCGAAAGGCAGGCTGGCTCTCTCACTCTACCCTATAATAGCTCTAGTCGTATTTCGGATAGACGTTTTTCCCTCTCTCTGAGTTAAATAGTTTAACCTAAATTAGTACTTATAGGTCAACACTTCTGTTAGGCGTCCCGGGACGCACACCTTTTGTACAAGACAAACTTCTTAGCGTTCTATGGATTCACCGTCGTACGGGTGCCGAGTCCATCGTGTGGCAGATTTGTATGAAATCGAATGCAGCGTGAAGTAAGCGACTCATTTTAGGCCAGTGGGACAAAATTGGAACACTGCAACAATTTCCCCGCTTTTTAGGGAAATGTCATTTTACTTGCAACATAATATCAACGCTTGTGTGTGTGCCAACAGACGTAATGGGGGCTATCGCTAGTGAATTTGCCACTAGAGGCGCTAGTGTCGCGTGAGGTCCAATATCATTCACTTTGTACTGGTTTTTGCGGAATTTGTCGCATAAATTATAATTTCTTTAATTTACCTGCTGGAAAGTGATCTCCTTCGTAAAATATCGCAAATATGGATTATTTGGCGATTAATATGAACGCTTTAAAAGTGGAATTAAGAAAAAGCGCAAAAATAGGCGGCCTCAAGAGCAACTATTTCAGAAGTTAGTTTGTTGATATCAAGATAGTTATTTATAAACAATATAACCTTAATTAGATTCAAGATATAACACTTTGCTTCGGCGCCAATCGCCTTTGATAGCTATACCTCCGGACCTCAGTCTACAGTGGCGCCAACTGGTGAGCAAAGAAACGGTAGTCCCCAATTATTCAATTAGTCAATTAGCGAAATTATGTGTGAAACTATCGTTCTAAGCGTTATTATTCTAAGTTGAGAAAAATGTTTCAGACTTTGATGTTTTGACTGCCGGTAAGCTAGTTTTATGAAAAAATATTTCATTTTATGTAGTTAGTTACACTGCTGGACTAGAAGAATGTGATGTTGTGAAATATGTCAAACAGATTTTTCTTTTGGAGATTTTGTTTGACTATCCTAACTCATTAAACGAGCACTAATATGCAACGTCAATCTTGATATGCAGCAGCCTTAATAAATGTAATTAATAATCTTCTTGTCGACTTTTTTTTTCAAAACTAATACTACTCTAAATAGAGTATTTTATTAAATAAATTACCTTTTCACGCCATATTTAGCTAGTGAGTTACTTCGCTGCAGTCGTTAATGTATTTGTTGATGGCATTTGTCAAATTTGTGACTCATGGTACCGATTTCATAGAGCAACTGCTGCAAAACGTTACTCGCTTACGATTAGATCTAGATAGGTTTTTATTTGTTGACTCATGGTAGCGATTTTAGTTTCTCAAGTGACCGCTAGAGGCGCTGTAAATTTTTTCATACATATTTTTTACGCCGACGATAGCGACTCTGTAGTGCGATTGTGTAAGGTTGTTCATGGATGGACAATGAATACAATTGATCATCGATCGTATAATTAAATTATAATGGGGACTACCGTTTCTTCGCTCACCAGTTGGCGCCACTGTAGACTGAGGTCCGGAGGTATAGCTGTCAAAGGCGATTGGTGCCGAAATAAAGTGTTATATCTTGAATCTAATTAAGGTTATATTGTTTATAAATAACTATCTTGATATCAACAAACTAACTTCTGAAATAGTTGCTCTTGAGGCCGCCTATTTTTGCGCTTTTTCTTAATTCCGCTTTTAAAGCGTTCACATTAATCGCCAAATAATCCATATTTGCGATATTTTACGAAGGAGATCACTTTCCAGCATGTAAATTAAAGAAATTATAATTTATGCAACAAATTCCGCTAAAACCAGTACAAAGTGAATGATATTGGACCTCACGCGACACTAGCGCCTCTAGTGGCAAATTCACTAGCGATAGCCCCCATTGTGTAATTTTGTCCATTCCATGAAGACCGAAAAGTGACCGGTGGTATAAAAACGTTTCATGGATTTGCGTTTTATTATCGCAAAACATTCGGTAAAACTCATTTTTTTCTAACATAATATAAAATTGTATTCAAATATAAATGCAGGTTTTAAATCAAATTTTACGATTTCAACCCAAAAACAAACTTTATTTCATAAAAACATTGAATTTAAATTAAAAATTTACCTTTGCAATTGATATAACCAAACGCAAAGAACGAATGAAATACGAGTTTCCTGCTACTCGACAATAGGTGGCGTTAGTGGACTATGTTTTTTATTTCCTAAAAGTTTAACGGTTTCGGACGAGTCCATACAGCCTAGTCTTTTTAGTTATAATGTATTTTTTTTTATACATACAATATCATTTAAACTTGCTTAAACATAATAGCCTAACCTAACCTAAGCCGAAACTAACCTAACTCATTGAAATGTATGGGTGGTATATACATTTCAATTATTACGGGAGTTTTACGCGAGAACGTGGATCAAAGTCAAATAGGAGCGCCTTTTCTTGTGTCTCAGTTTTATTTGATTTATCCTACTCACTGACACATTATTATAACAATGCCACCACTTTATCCCAATAAATGCCGCTTAAGATAAATTCACAAAATTTCGCAACAAAATCCATTTTTCTCTTCTCGTTTCCCGCGCAAAACTCCAGTGGACTACGTAAAGTGTTCTCTGACGTAGTATATTATTTTATTTATGTTCTGTGAATGTCAAGTGTTAACTGTCACAGTGAAACAAAACTTTGCATTTGTTTAAATAAAAACACAAGTAATTAAAAAAATATTAAATTAAATTAAGGCGTTCTATCAAAAACAAACAAGAAAAAGTGTACCTAAATTAAATAAAGATAGAACAACATTTTCTTTCAAAGAAAATGTAACAATTTGAAGAAATTTGCGTACATAAGAGGGTAAAATTTACGATTGTCATGAGTCAAGAGTCACCGCAATCATTTGACATTAGCAATGAGCTCATAAGACTTACGCAATTCGAATTATCTGTCAAAATCATGTACATCATTCACTCATCGTTTAAAATTAACGACCCAATCGTTAACGATAAATGAACTCCGTACACAATTAGAATTAGCCGTTTGACAGATTATACCGTACGTTATGAACTGTCAAATGAATACGATTGCTTTACACAATCGCACCTTGATCATTGTTAACTCATGGTAGGTGTACGTATTATTATGAATGAGACAGACTATTGAAAGTTGAAACAGAGGGCTCTCCAAACGTCAGACCGCATCTTAAAGCCACAAAGTCATAATGTATTATCGACTTCACATATTCTCAATAAAGTAGATTTTTCTAAAATGTACAATTCTAAGTGCTTTTTCCAGTTATATGTAAAAATTCCTTGGTCACAGACAAGAAGGACCCCATGGAGACAGAGATGAAGACTAAAAGAAATACAAAGAAAGGAGAACACTCTTGTACTTGTCCCCCAGACAAGTTGAAAAAGTGTCCACCTGTAAACAGCAAAGTACAGGTAGCGCTAGTTTAGTTATTGGGTAGGATAAATCAAATAAAAGTGAGAATCAGGAAAGGCGCTCCTATTTTACTCTGATCCACGTTCTCGCGTAAAACTCCTGTAATCATTGAAATGTACAAAACCGCACCCATATATTTCAATGAGTTAGGTTAGTTTAGGTTTAGGTTAGGTTAGGCTATTATGTTTATGCACCCGCGCGCTGCTTGCAGTAGAGTGGGGGGGACAGCTCCCTCTCCCCCCCGAAGACCGGGCGGCCTGTCGTAAATGGCGGGCCGCGGCCGAAGCGTAAGCTGAGTGAATGCCTATGGCTGAGGCCTATGGCGAACCCCAGGTTCCGCTTCATATGGCACCGGAGGGCACCGTGAGGTTTTAGTGGGTAAACGGGCTTCTTTTGAGCCCGGAGTCCCACACGCACCTCCAGTCGTCCCCCCGGCTGGAGGAGAGTCCGTAAATGGATTTCCTCACGTTAAAAAAAATAATAAAAAAGGCCATTATGTTTATGTAGAGTCTGCGCGGAAAGAGAACAGGCCCTTATTTCGCGTAACCGAATCGTATCACAATCGTAATAATGAACGACAGGTTTTTGACAGTTCTAGTATGGGCTAAATGTCAAAATCATCCAATTCAATCACGATCGAACTGCGATTCGGTTACGCAAATTAGGCCCCAGTCGTATTTCGATTTGAGGGCGCATCTGTGTTTAAATAATGCTTTTGTTGTGTTGACAACACTCATACGTCATTATAATGCGACTCTTTAAATTTTGATATTTAGAAAGTTGGACTAGTTTTTGCGTGTTTATATAACACACATCTATCCATCCTCACAAACTTTCGCATTTAGATGAAAAGGACACGACTATAGTTGTAAAAAACCCGTTAGCTACCGTTAATTAACCAAATTTATGGTTAGCTACCGATAAAATACGGTTATTAACCGGTTAGTTATCCGACTGCGACAGCTAAAAAGGGTAATGGTTTTTGTTTCTTTTCTTGTGTGTAACTCCTTTGTGAAGTGAAAAATCGATATCCAAAAGATAAAGATTTCATTTTAGATGTTTTAAATCATATTTAAAGTGACATATACATAAGCCAATTCTTTGATTATGAGTATCTAATTTAAGTAAACATAACTCACTGGCTGATGTTTGAGTGTACGTCAGTTATTTATTTAAAATACTGTCCTTAAGAAACACTCCCTAACTGTTTATGATCCTACTCTGAATGCTGACAAGCGACGCAAACATAAAGTTTGTTACTCAACCACCCGATATACAAAAAGTTCTTTGGCTATATGGGTAGTTTCCTTTATAATAAACTTAACAAAGCTCGAAACATATATCCACTAACAAAATATAGATGCAAATACGTCAAATTGGCTAAAAAACTTAGATTATGATGAAACGGAAAAATTGTTAACAATCCCCAGTTAAAACCACACACATAATAACACACACACACACACACATACACACACACACACACACACACACACACACACACACACACACACACACACACACACGCAGCTTTCTCTTATTATATTAAGATCCGGTTGAAGAGAGGCTGGCAATCTGTCATACAGGTCTCCTAGTACAGTTGCCAGTCTCTCACTTAGATATAAATTTAAAACTTTAACCTTGTTTAATTTTAAACTCTTCACTTATCAAAATAATCAAAAATGTCTTTTTTTGGTCTTCCTATACGTTTCTTTCCAGTTGTACACCACACTCCATTATTTGTAGAACCTTTTTTTTAATTTTAGATACCGTATCTTTACTTATGCCTGAAAGGAAATATTTCAAATTAGTTAACGAATTAAAAGTATCAACACCGTTTGATGGTGACCGACGAACAAGTGGGTACTTTCAAAACATTGACTGAAACTTATAACATAAATAATAACTTATGTTTAAATTAATTCCTTTTAATTATACATAATATTTTGAAATGTTAGAGGCCCATGGTAATCAAAAAGAACTTTGGCAGAGGTTTGCCAATGTTGAGGAAGGTAAGTAAAACTCGTCTTGATGGTTAAATATAGATCGAATGGAATGGAATGCTTTAATACAAAAACTTACGCTACTTATATACAATATTATTTACAATGAAATGACTTAACTACCAATAGGAAAATTTACATTATGACCAATGAGAGGGTGGCGCGATGTTAGGCGAAATAGGAATAGGTGTGAGCGAGAGCGGAGATGTGCTAACGTAACAAAACTAACTGCGGCATCGCCACGCGTTCATTTCGACGGCGGCGATCAAGACTGCGAGACGTGCGCGCAGCTAGAAGGGCGCTCGGCTCGGCGATGCGGTGCGACGAGAAGAAAACGTGTTGTGTGCATATAGAAGCGGTGCGTGAAGAAGATGCAGTGCGCGGCGGTGAAGTGCCGCGCGACGAGAAGAGCACGTGCTTCGTGCACATACTAAAATAGCTCTTTTCAGAGCTGCCTTCTTGTTTCTGTGAATTGACGTTGCACAAATAGCTCTTTTCAGAGCTGGTTTCTTCCTGTTTCTGGATCGGCACGATATCACACAGTGTAGCCACAGAACTATAAAACTAACATACTGACCGTAGCTGCCACAAGTTCCGTAACTTTGTTTAGATCAACAATGGTGTGTTTTACCCAAGTTTTACCACTTTGTCTCTTTGGCAAAACTGTATAGTATTAAATATTATTTCCTTGATAGAACTGCGAAAAGTTTGACCCCTTTTCGACATGATTTCAAATTGAACACACGTTAAACAATATTGAATCAACTCGTAACAAAAATTGACATTTGATGGATAGCTGGATTGGGCTGCCATTTAAAAACATTTTAATGTTAGTCGCGACGGTTCTCTTTCCTTTAAATTGACATTTTTAACTCAAAACTAGGCTGTATGGACTCGTCCGAAGCTGATTAATTTTTATAAAACAAAATAAAGACACTCTGTGACACGGATTTAAATATTAACCTGGATCGAGTACTTTTATATCTCATATTTTCAAATGTGCACTCTAAATCAATAGAGCTAAGATTACTTTTTCTCTGCCAAATGGAAAAGTAGGAAAACGAGCCAAGGAGATAACTAAAATAGTAGTGTGTCCTTGTCTAGCAAGTATGTTATGGAGAAGGGTATCCACGCTATAAGTTATTTATGATAGTAGGTTTTTTTATTTGAAATGACCGGGTTTTTTCAGTGTCTAAAATTGCATATTTTGATAGTTGATGTTTAATAATGATAGCTTATTAATTAATCCTCAAAAAGTGTGATATTATTGTGTAGTATGATAATTATTTATGATCCAAACATGAATTTAAATACTAATTAAAAATCATTAGTTTAAGCCACTGCTGGGACTTGAACCTGCAACCTCATAGTGTGAGTCAAGCATTTTTCCAATTGGACTACCACGGCTCATAAATAATTAAATAAAAATATTTAGTTAGATTTTACTCTGCTGTACAGGATGCCTAAGGATGAATCTGTTGCTGGAAAGTGGAAAGAAACCTAGCAAAAAAATATTTGTTACCCACCAATGACAACAAAATTTTTCGAAAAAATATCAATTTTATCCTTGCTTAAATGATATTCTTCATCATCCAATACAATCTCTCACTACTGAATCAAGACACGAACTGATTAAAAGTATCGCAAACAGATAATTAAGCTTAAGATTAAAAACGTACGACAACGAAGATACTCTTAAAATGACGGGGAAAAAACTGACGATGCGACAACGGCTGCATATAATAATTTTATTCAATAATGTTTAAATTTCTAATAAATTTTTTGTCATTAATTTCTTGTTTTATTTCCTTTGCTCCGATTCGGTCCTAAACGAGTCTACTACCACTTCAACTTAACGATCCACTGTAACTCTCCTATTCCACAATAGTAAAGAACATACCTAATTAAATAAAGATCAATAGCATGGGCTAGCAGGGGACTATTAGTGCTTAAAATCCGTTTAAGATAGTTTTTAATACAATAAGTATTTATCAATCCAGTAAGGCTATCCGAAAAGATAATATTTTATGGACATCGTATTAGAAAAGGAGGCATTTCTACTATCGAACCTCCCTCTCGGCTCGTTTTTTTTGAGATACTGCCCAGTTGAGCTTATATGTAGGTTCATGCTCTGTGGTAATAGATTTTAGCATTGGCGTATTATAGAAAGCAGGACTGAGCACTGTCAGCCATAACTCGGTCCGAGTAGCAAGTGAAGCACAGAGGCCGTTTGTCTCTTACTAATATGGTGATGGTGGCTATTGTTGTTGTTCGGGACACAAAAATAATCTATTGTACTAGCTTATGCTCGCATACAATTCCATGGGAACCAAAAAATCCGGGATATAAAGTATTTATATGTTAATCAAGATAATAATCTAACCGTGTGCAAAATTTCACACAAATCCGTTCAGTGGTTTATAATATTTATTATTACGCATTTATAATATTAGTAGGATAAAACTCTTATCATCATCATCATCATCATATCAGCCGAACGACGCCCACTGCTGGGCATAGGCCTCCCTCAAGGATCTCCACAACGATCGGTCCTGTGCTGTCCGCATCCAGCGGCTTCCCGCGACCTTGATCAGATCGTCGGTCCACCTTGTAGGGGGCCTGCCCACGGAACGTCGTCCGGTACGTGGTCGCCATTCGAGAACCTTTCCGCCCCAACGGCCATCGGTTCTCCGCGCTATGTGTCCCGCCCACTACCACTTCAACGATGCAATCCTTCGAGCGATGTCGGTTGTTTTAGTTCTCCTGCGGATCTCATCATTTCTGATTCGATCGAGTAGGGAAATACCAAGCATCGCTCTCTCTATTGCTCGCTGTGATCGGTGATCTTGAGCCTTCTTATGAGACCCATAGTAAACGACCACGTCTCACTCCCATAGGTCATTACTGGCAACACACACTGGTCAAAGACTTTCGTCTTGAGACACTGAGGTATTTCGGACGCGAATATATGCCGGAGCTTCCCGAACGCTGCCCATCCGAGCTGGATTCGACGAGAGATCTCTTTCTCGAAGTTGGACTTACCTAACTGGACTATCTGTCCCAGGTAAACATAGTGGTCAACAACTTCGAGTGCAATGTTCCCAACGTTAACTGGAGCGGGCGCAACATGGGCATTTAACATGATTTTCTTCTTGTCCATGTTCATCCTAAGACCCACTCTTTGAGAAGCATTACCGAGATCTTCGAGCATAATGTTCAGGTCTTCCAAGGTCTCAGCCATAAGAACTACATCATCGGCAAATCGCAGGTGTGTTAGGTATTCGCCATTGATGTTGATGCCGCGCCTTTCCAGTCCAGAAGCTTGAAAATATCCTCCAACGCAGCTGTGAACAGTTTCGGAGAAATAACGTCTCCCTGTCTCACGCCTCGCTGTAGTTGGATTGCCCCTAGAGCCAAGCTTACCCGACACTATTCTGAAGATATCCTGGACGTCAGCCTGTGCGAGATTAGAATGGCTCTCAAGCAACCTAAAAACAACAAGGCGGCGGGTGATGACGGAATCACAACAGAGCTCCTTAGAGCGGGCGGTAAGCCGATACTTAGGGTCCTCCAGAAGCTCTTTAATTCTGTCATCCTCGAGGGCAAAATTCCAAAGGCATGGGGCAGAGGCGATGTGATGCTGTTCTTCAAGAAGGGTGATAAAACTCTTTTGAAGAACTACAGACCCATCTCGCTTCTGAGCCATATCTATAAGTTGTTTTCGAGAGTCATTGCGAATCGTATCACTCGCAGGTTCGACGACTTCCAACCTCCCGAACAAGCCGTGTTCCGAAAAGGCTATAGTACCATAGACCACATTCATACGCTGCGGCAATTTATACAGAAGACCGAAGAGTATAACTTGCCACTTTGCTTAGCGTTCGTGGACTATGAGAAAGCCTTTGATTCGATTGAGACCTGGGCAGTGCTGCAGTCTCTCCAAAGGTGCCAAATAGACTACAGGTACATCGAGGTGCTAAAGTACTTATACCAAAACGCCACCATGTCGGTCCGATTACAGAACCAGAGCTCTAATCCGAAAACTCTTATGACACAATGTAATTCGGACACATTATTAGCCGTTCTTAAGACTTCTTTAGGAAACGTCAATTTTGTATCAGTTCCCGAAATTACATATAATTATATTTTATGTCAAACATGAAAGGATAAACTACTACGAGTATTATAAGGTTTCAATAAAAGAAAAAATGTACTTAGATATTTTTATTGTACTCAAACATGACTAAACAAAATTGTTTTATGTAATTTCTGACGTAGACCAATTTTACTGGCCAGCTGTTTTAATGAGTGTTATTTAGCATGATGGAATATTCTTAAATTTAAATTTGAATAAGCTTATGCCATCACCAGCTGTGATTCATGTGGTGGTGGATAGGTAAAACAAATCATTAAGTTTTGTATGAAAGATTTGCTTTAAAAACATCACAATTTTATTTTTGCTGATATTTCTGAAAGAAATAAGAGCTTTTTAAACTTTCTTGTTGCATTTTTACACTAAACACTTAACACTTACGGGGTTTAATGCAACGAACCGTTATTTAAAGGTAAATAGTAATTTACCTTCCCGACGTTTCGATCCGGTTGCACGAATCATGGTCGCGGGCAGACTGGAGGCGCTCGGCGTCGTTTGGGCGGTTGAGACGAAATGTTTTCTTCTACCCGCACTTCTTTAACAATTTTGTCACTCGTACAGTCAGCTCGACAAACCACACTAACAGTGTCCGGGTTTCTCACTAACGGCATAGCACACGATTTACACTTCGTTAACACTGGGTTCCATGATGATGACAAATGAAATCCATCTTCTCTATTGAAATTCTTATGTTTCTTAATTTCAATAGCTTCACGTATTAATCTTGAGTAGTAATGACGATCGGTTGAGAGGATTTTAGGATCATGTAATTCCATCCAGTGGTTAACACCTGAATTCAATAAATGTTCTGCTATCGCGGATATGCTCGTCTGTCGATTCTTAACAGCAGCAGCTCGATTGCAGCTGCGGTAGTTCCTACATAGGACAAACAAAATGTACAATCGCAGAAAGGGTCAAAGAACATATCGCGGCTGTTAAGAATCGACAGACGAGCAAATCCGCGATAGCAGAACATTTATTGAATTCAGGCGTTAACCACTGGATGGAATTACATGATCCTAAAATCCTCTCAACCGATCGTCATTACTACTCAAGATTAATACGTGAAGCTACTGAAATTAAGAAACATAAGAATTTCAATAGAGAAGATGGATTTCATTTGTCATCATCATGGAACCCAGTGTTAACGAAGTGTAAATCGTGTGCTATGCCGTTAGTGAGAAACCCGGACACTGTTAGTGTGGTTTGTCGAGCTGACTGTACGAGTGATAAAATTGTTAAAGAAGTGCGGGTAGAAGAAAACATTTCGTCTCAACCGCCCAGACGACGCCGAGCGCCTCCAGTCTGCCCGCGACCATGATTCGTGCAACCGGATCGAAACGTCGGGAAGGTAAATTACTATTTACCTTTAAATAACGGTTCGTTGCATTAAACCCCGTAAGTGTTAAGTGTGAAATAAGAGCTATTTTAGAAAGGAACAATTTTTCAGCAAGTCATCTTTTTTGAAGTGATGTCTGCAAACAACAGAGTTTTTTGTAATTTTTTTGTGATACCAGAACAACATCCAGCCACCTTTTTTTTAGGTTCTTCCCTAGGTAGACTGTTATAATGTTTTCGCTTATAAAACACTGTACCTACCTACAATATGTAACGAGTTTCATGTTTTTGTAAACGGGGTAATGAATCAGGACATATTTTGTTAAGCTTACATTCAAATACAAAATTTACATGTTGCCATGGTCAGTTAGAAGTATATTCAGTTGCAAATATACCTAAATATTTCTATGTAAACTCGTACTAAAATGTTTATGAATAGCCTTTTTTCAAATATTTAAATGGCTCATAAAATAACAGTTGTCCTAACAGTCTACTTTTCGTAAGTCTGTTTGCCTCGTTCGTATCGTTAATTACAATAATTAGTTTTTTTAATATGGAATTGTTTTGTAACACGCATGGTCACCCTATTTTTAGAAAGTTTATCGCTGTCTTGTTTTGCCTAACCTGTGAAACGATATCTCACAACCAGCATAGCTTTCACTTTTACAAAATTTTATGCAACCCTTTTTCACCATTATGACGCAAATAGTCCTTTAAAACTGGTTATTAACAAGACCACAAGATTTAAAGATAACGCATCACATCAGTGAGCCGCCATGACATGACACATTGTCACTTGTCAGCGTTGACAGCCTAATAAAAAATAATACTTCCAAGCATTTTCCAAGTAATTTTAGAATAACTAATTTTAAAGTTTGAGGAATAAAATATAAAGGAATTATATTATAATAATATAATATACCGAATTCTAATAAAAAAAAACTTACGCTTTAAGTAAATATTACTTAATGAATTTTCTCAAATAACAATTTGAATTTTCTACTAACTGGAAAGTTTTTATAACATGGCAATTCTTAGAAAGGGACAAACGGCCTCCGTTCTATTGGTATATTTACTATACTCTATGGTTCTATCTATCTTGCATGGACCCAGTGTTACCATGTGCACCGTAATTACGGTAAAGGCACCGTACTCAGCAAAAATTTACCACCTACCGTTAAAGCATTCCAACGGTGACAAAATCTACCGTAATTTGCATTAGCAAGGAGCGAATATTTAGCAAGGTGAACGATATAAAAATTAAGAAAAGAAACAAATTAATAACGAAGTCTATAACAGGAAATATCTTAACACAACAATCTATCAAAAGGCATGGCGAAAACTGTGTTAATTTTAAGCCGGATGATGAAATGGTAAATAGGTTAAACCAAAACATTTACAAAATGAGAATGAGGAAATGATAGAGTCGTCAGATTCAGACTGATTCTTTGATAATTATAAGTTAATTGTATGTTTGTGTCTTTTGATAAATAAAAACTTAATTTTATGACATTATTTTTGTTTCTTTTTATAGTCGTAATAGCACCGTTTTTTTCCTCGGCCATTCACCGTAATTTACTAGAATCTACCGTATTTTTTAAAAGGTATCACCGTCGACCAGATTTTGGAAATGGTAACACTGCTCGGACCGTTTTGCCTCTGTAATTGTTGAAAGCCTAAACCAATATACAAATGTACTCTGTGGCCTAAACTATGAGATAAAGTTAGTTTTACAAAGCCAAGTAATTTTTAGTCCTATGGATTTTAGATAAATTTATATGAAAAAAAAAATGATTTGCACTGTGCCTCACTGTGGAGTTTTGCGCGGGAAATGAAAAGAGAAAGATGGACTTTGTTTCGTAATTTTGTGAAATTATATCTTATGCAGCATTTATTGTGATAAAATGGTGGCATTGTTATAATAATGTGTCAGTGATTAGGATAAATCAAAATAAAAGTGAGAAACAAAGAAAGTCACTCCTATTTGACTCTGATCCACGTTCTCGCGTAAAACTCCTGTAATCATTGAAATGTATAAACCACCCATATATTTCAATGATATAGGTTAGTTTAAGTTTAGTTTAGGTTAGGCTATTATGTTTATGTAAGTATTTAAGATATTGTATGTAATAATTATATATTGACATTTTAACTAAACGCTAGGCTGTATGGACTAGTCCGAAGCCTTTAAATGTATATAGAAAAAAAAATGATTTGCACTTACGTCATCGCGTCATTGCCTGTCGTTCTTGTGTGTGACTAACGTTATATTTATGATCATTTTTTATTTTCCTTTAATATGCTTATAAAAGAGCCGAAACCTGCATATAAACGATTGATTGGCACGACTTTGAAAGCTGTATTTATCGCCGAAACTTTAGGCATTGCAGTTTCTTACGGCTTGTGGTACAAGTTGAATACCGAAAGGGGTAAGTTCCCTGTTTTCAGGAAGAATGCAATGCAAAGAAACTCAATTACTTATATCAAGCAGTAAAAACCATTTTACCTTATTTAATCAGTTCACTGATATGTTTGCCCATTAACTCATATCTATTATAATCAAATCGAATATTATTTTTGGCAGTAGCACTCTCAACAGATTTGGTACATAAATACAATTTACTTTCCAGATTTTCGCTTTTATATGTACCAGAATTATAACTTCGTTCTAGAAGGTTATTATTTACTTGGTGAGAAAATCGCCGACCACAAGACCAGAGAACTGGACCTGAAAGTTTGGACTAACGAGGGAAAAATATAAAGAGCGGTGAGATGAGCATTGCTATTAGGGCCACTTTTTGGGTGGCGACCATTGGCGGAATAAGTTATGCACTGTTCAAGGTGGTCAAACCCAATGATGAACTACTTAAAGAGGTCAATATCACATTCTGTTCTGTATTAGTTCACAATGTTCATTAACTGGATTGGGTCTGCATGTTGTGTTGTTTTGTCTGGATTAAAAAACTAAAATGTTATTTGTTTGTTTATTACTCATAACTGTTGCTATTCTAGACCAGATTGAATAATGCCAATTAATTGCCTAAAAGACAAACCATCAGTCACTATTTAAATAAAGATATTCACTTTTTGTCATAAAATATAGTATCATCAGTCATTAATTCATGTGGATTTTGTCATTATTTAAATCATCAAGGTTTGATCATCTAGAGTTTGTTGCTAACTTCATAATAATTACTGTTATTCTTAGTTTACACTCTATCCTACTACTACACCTCTTTATCATTTTCAGTTTGATCAATCATCCAAGAACTCGGATACTAGAAAATTCTCCCGTGATACAATATCTGTTTTAAAAGAAGCAGCCGATCCAAATTCTGAATTAAGCAAAAAGTTAGAAGAATTATTAAAAAAATGAGTGACAAAACGACTGTATTAGAAAGACTAAGCAAGAGAGATGCACAAAGATTAGAAAAACTTCACAAGGCACACAAAGCTAGGGAAGATGTAGATGCTTGCGATGAAAATGAGGAATATTTTGCCGGGGCCTTCAAGGTGAAGTCAGAATACATTGAAGACATGCTATCCCAAATACCAACAATGGAATCTAAGGTCCTTCCATCCCACTTTGATAATATTAAACGAGAAGCTAATGAATTACAGAAATATGTAGTCACATCATCGTTTTTCTTAAAAGAGTTTAACATGCGCAAATATTTGGGTATTGTTCAAAATCTGCAAACTAAATGTTATGAATTAGAAGATCAGTATGCCCCACGCAAAAAGTTTGGTTTTTCAAAGAAAAAACTACCTAAATCCCATATAGAAAAGCAGGATTCTTTAGATGAAGCCGATGATGCTGGCAAGACTGATAGCAATAAATGGGATGAAAAACTTTTTGGATTTGACTCCATGGCAAATAAGATTCTTACTCTTGAAAATGATGACTTGTTCCAGAGAGATGTTACTCTACGCAATTTAAAATATTGTACTATAGCCCTCAAAGGTGTTATGGGCACTTTGCATATGAGCAATCTAGATAAATGTATAGTTCTTTCGGGTCCTGTAACTTCATCAGTATTTGTTGAAAAGTGCACAAACTCAAAAATTGTCACAGCCTGCCAGCAACTTCGAATGCATAGCTCAATCAAATGTGATGTTTATCTACATGTGACTAGTAAAGGAATTGTTGAAGATTGTTCAGAAATTCGTACTGCACCTTACAACTTGTATTATGATGATTTAGATAAACACTTCAATATGTCTTCGCTAGATAAGAAAATTAATAACTGGGACCGTTTAGATGACTTCAACTGGCTGGCCCCTGAGATTCCATCTCCTAATTGGTCAATTTTAGATGTCCAGCAAAGAGTTAGCACCTGGGATGAATGGTGGTCACGATCTCCGACCTCATGAGAACAAATAATAGATCCAAAAGTGGATTTGATATTAAAATTCCTGATTTTCATCTTTATATGCGTTTGGTTTATATATTGCAAGCAATGATTAATTTTTCTTGTTTAAAAATGCACTTACTGTTAATAAGTGTATTTTTGTTTTTTTTAAATGTAACCGAACTTCATGTTAAAGATAACTTTGCCTTAATATAGTAGCTGATTTCACTTAGGGTTAGCTGGATTGCTCATGGCGTTCTTGCACTTACTATATTGTACCATTTAACCACACAGACTAGTGTTTTCGTGATTAAAACCCCGATATAATGAACTCTTTATAATACTGATCATGGAACTTTAAATGGTCAATCAATTTTGAGCAAAGCTATTATCCATTTTGTCGATTGCTATAAATATCGGATAATCGCGGACGCAAACTCGAAAGTGGGATCAACACCTCAAATTAATTTACTAACAATTATAAAAAACCATAAATCAATGATTATAATTAATCAAGTATGTATCTTTTTGTATTGTTAAAAATGAAAAAAAAAACCCTGACTTATAGGTCTGTGAGCCATTTGAATATTTGATTGTGTATAGATAATATTATAGTTAGCTTGGTTAGTTAACGTCACTAAAATAATAACTAGTAGCATTTATTAAATTGAATAAATTATGAATGAATATTCATTACAAGATTTCATGTGTTTTCTTTCATTTAATAAATTTTAATATAACTTTTCATAAAAAAATATGATCTAAGTACATATATTTAATAATAAATTGCAAAGTTTTAGAAATGACAGTACCTACTTCAAAAGTACGGAAATATTTTATTACAGATTATTATTTCGATAAATCGATTAATTAAAATTTAGATTCTAAATCAACTGGAAGTACGCCATAGGTTTTATTTCCTTTTCAAATGGATCAGAAATGCTACATAAATGGCCCTATCTTTTGATTGCGGAGACTTACGAGACCTCAGATATCAATTTAACTTGAAGTCTACGCGTTTCTGAGAACATTCTTACGACTTCCATCTTGCTACAAAAGCCAAGATCAACGGCCTCCGAAGTCTTCCGAAGCACGACTTCAGCCCTCCAAACCTTCCAGACATAAGCCAGTTTAGAAAAGATGGTTTCCTAATTTGACCCGACAGGGATCAAACCCTGTACCCTTGCGTAGTAGGCGCAAAGCCGACCGGATGGTCATTTCGTGCACAGTGATTGGTCAATTCACGAAACGCACCTCTACACTCTGCTTAGCTCCGCCTCAGACTCAGTTGACACGAAGCCTTACCCCCGTATTTATAAACAAGTAAAAGTAATTACTTGAGAGACAATTTGTATGCCTTAATCAAGAAATTACTAGAAGTTATAACTACCAAAAGTTAGCAGTTCCAGCCAAATAATATGACTATTAATGGTGACCAATTTCTTTCACTTAAGGACTAGGTATGAACATTTTAAGTTATGACTTTCTTCAGCAATAAGTAATTACTGCTTTATAAATACGGGGGTTAGTGTCATGAACATCAAGATGACGGGATACTCATGTGTAGGGTGGCCAGGTCACCAAACCTAATAGCCGGACAGACCAACCAGTTTGGCCTGACATTTGGGTATAAAGGCCGGACACCCTACATTATTGAGGATTTTGTGCCTCAGTATTAAAAGGCACGAAAAAATTGTATGTAAAATCAAGCTTTTTTTTATTATTATCATAAATCTTTGTAAATGCGAGAGCGACCGACAGTCGGTCGGCTCGGCGCTCGCTCGTTTGTAAAGAATATTTGTTTAGTATTCTTTGCTCGTTTGCGAAATTTAAAATCCTAACAAAAGCCGGACACCGTTTATTTTGGCCGAACACGATATCAAAAAGCCTACCTATGTCCGGCTTTATCTGGACGCCTGGCAACGCTACTCATGTGGCACCATCTGATCATTGGAGAATTATTATTGAACAAAATATTTTTTTTTTAATAATGAAACATTTAGTGTTGTAATTATAATATATTTAATAAATAAATCAAATAGTATGAACATAATTTTCTGTTCATTGGATATAACAAACAACGCAATTAACCATTACTTAAGTATTATCCAAAAGTACTTACTGGGTCAAATAACTATTTTTTGAATACCTACATAGATACTTCAATTTAATGCGATGTTTTACCTAATTACTATTTTTAAAGAACTTTTCGTCTAATTTACAACATACCTATACATTTATCAATTATGATATTATTATACACATGTGGTGTCTATAGTGGAACAAAAAACTAGTATAATATTATCCTGTTTAAATCTTGAAAAGTACATGAAGCTTAGTGATGTTTGAAACACTTAACAGCTTTCATGGTCACGGGTAAACTGTGATGTTATTCGGCTTACAGATAGTTTAATTAGAAAGCAAAAAACAATGTCCACCTTCGAAATATTTATATTAAATAGGTACTCCTTGTCTGTAACCATTTTATTGCCCCACTGTACCTAAAAAGTAGTTTTTCTTATTCGAATATAAAAATCAATTTATTTCAAACATATAAGATAGTATTGCTAGTTCCTGTTTGTGCTGCGACATTCAGATTAACTTACATAATTTAACATTAATTTTATAATGAAATATTCCAAAACGGATGATTTAAATGCTAATGTACAAAGAAATACACAACAATAAAATACAAGAAGAAGTGTATATTAAAATAATAAATGCATTGTAATTTCATATCTCTCGCAAGCGAGTAATAACATTTAATAAACCAAACGAAATCGAATACAAAACATAAAATAAAACTACCCCTTGATAGACTAATAAATAATTGTAATAAACAGAAATAAATAAAACGATCACGTAAAACGAAACTAAAATAAAATGTTATTTACTTAATTAAATTCATTAGTTTTATATTTACATTACTATAACAATGGACAATACTAATATTATAAGGCATTCCTTAAGATACCGACTTATTACCTAGAAGTACATGTTTTTCAACAAATGCTTGCAGTATTTAATTATGATATAAACCATATAAATGTTTCCACAATGCTTTTAGCAATAATGTTCAAAATATACAAGACATTTAGTGTCATCTAGACTCTAGTTGTTAAACTGTAATGAACACTTATAATACCCATTTAAATAGAATAAATCATAATTTTGCACTAGGTAACTTTTGCTTCATTCAAACGTCAGAGAAAACAATAAGGTATGATCGCGTTTGATTTATTCACACAATTAAAGCAGGTCAGCTAAAGGTTACATTGATTTATACAATCTTTGTGAAATTGACATTTCCTAAGGGATTTCAATGTGAAAGATTTTCTATTTGGTTCCACCGTTGACTACTTAAGGTCGCTAATAAATCTTTTTTTGATGATTGATTACATGTAACTTGAATTTTTTTGGATGATCTTTAAACATTGCTCCTAATTTCATTTAATGGGTGTTACAGGTTCATAAGGAATTATCATACCCTAACCTAATATAATAACCCTAGTTATTATATTATATATATATATATGTTAGACCTTCATGATCACGGAACCCTTAGGAGCATCACATGTCAGATCAGCGTTGGGCTTGAGATCATAAAGAAACTCAAGTCTGAAACCGCGGTTGGAATCAGCCCCTCGGATATTTTATTATAGGTCATAGGCAAATAAGAACTACGATATGGTAATGATCTGACATTGCCTACCTATTAAAAGTGGTTTTTGTTAAACTGAATTTAATTGAAACATTATGTTCAGTAAAACTTTACATGAAACAAGGCAATGTTTTGATCATCTATCATCGATTCCCAATAACAAAATTGGTTTCGACTTTCTTGAGTTTTGGCCGTAACAAGGATTATTGACAGTGCAAACCAAACGAGACGCGATTGCTAGTCAACAAATAAGCAACGCCCGTGGCGGCACGCGTCTGAGCCCCTACTACGTAACGCGAAACCCGTATATATGGATCTGTCTATCTCTTCAGATAATTTAAGACATTGGTATGTATGTGAGAGAGAGGGAGAGAGACAGATTGAGTCAAATACACGGACATTGTGTTGCGATGTAAGGCTTCTGATTTGTGATGCTCCTTATATAACACTTTTGGTTCTTAAACTATTAAAGAATTCATATAATAAAAACTCAGGCTACACCGTTAAAACCGACACTAAAAAGGTTATCGTAATTATAGCAGTTCTTGTAATAACAACACTAACCCCCGTATTTATAAAGAAGTAATTACTTATTGCTTAAGAAAGTCATAACTTAAGATGTTACTACCTAGTCCTTAAATGAAAGAAATTGGTCACCATTAATAGTCATATTATTTGGCTGAAAATGCTAACTTTTGGTAGTTATAACTTCTTGTAATTTCTTGATTAAGGCATACAAATTATATCTCAAGTAATTACTTGTAGTCAAGTAATTACTTTTACTTGTTTATAAATACGGGGGTTAATAGGATAGAAATATTTGAGATTCCATAATAGTATGTTAAAAATCGTTATTATACAGAATTAAGTACTAAAATAGCCAACAAATAACAAATATTGGGCAGTGATTTGTCATTGGCAAATATAATGGATTTTTTCACTATTGAAACCCTTAATTTTATTTCTTATGTCATTGTTAAACACAACACATCTCAACTTTTTGCTTCAAAAAGGGCCCAACTATAATAAGGCCCATGAAAGTACAATTCCTTTAATTAAATTTCAAATTGTATTCAATTTTTACCAGCCAGTAATTAATTTAAATATAATAATGTCATACAGACGGTACAGCACATCAGGCTATACACTGAGGCATCTTAAGATGGTAGACATAAGTGCGAGATTGCAACAAAAATGTATGGCTTGAATTATATTGTGCAGCCTGCACAGTGCAGGCAACTGTATATCTTTGAGAGAGTGAATACGTAAACTGCAGGTCAAATCTGCGGGCGTATTAAAAAAGTTATATCTCAATCGATTTTTAAATTTAATCCGGGGATAGAGTTCAAATTGAAGGTTTGTGGTTTAAAGTTGATGACCGAAATATTTCTTTTACAAACAAACTAGCATCGCCTAGTCCAATGTAGTAAGTTGCTTGACATATTTCAATAAAAACATATTATACATTAACATAAATATAGTGTTCAAATGTGATAAAGGTATAGGATTAATAAAACATAATATATATTTAAAAAATTTTAGCTTATTACAAAGGAATTATTAGCAAATGCAATCAGTTCCTTGGAAGGGCAGCGGAACTTAATAGATACTCCACTAGCTCCTTCTCTGTCCCTCAGGCCAGCTTAGGGTGAATGTGAGAGAGATATCATAACTAACGGATGTAAAAAAACCAAACGTAAATCCGAAAACCACGTATTGTCCCTATCACTAGGATTTTTTCTTCTTCAGGACCATACCTGGGAAACTGCCGTTTCCGAAGATAATGATGGTCTATCTTTGTTTTCTATTTCCATTGCAAAAGGTAACTTAATAACTTTTCTCCGTACTAAAAATTGGCATTATTTCGTTCGTTATAAGGCTTTTTAATTATAATACGCTTTAATGTACGGCTCAGCGCAGACGTATTTTGAACATAGGAGTACATTGCGCGCTATGAATTATAATATTTTGTAGTCCTAAATATAAAAATCATTTCCCAGCGATAATATTTTGTAATATGACTTTGTTTGATGTTCAGAGTCGGCGTTTGGTTTTTTTACACCCTGTATAACTTTGGCTACTACTACCAATTAAAATACAGTTACAAAAGACAAAGAGGAACCTTTTTTTGATAACCGAAATATCGGAACCATTTTTTATAACCGAAATATCTTATTTACATCAACAAACTAGTTTTAATACAAACTTTACAATTATTATTTTTAACCAAATGTACTCACGAAGAGCACGAAATTTTATAATTTACAGCTCTGTACTATCTATTTAACATAACTGATTATATTTCTACCTCTATAAGACACTCGATGACGTCATGCCCGTATGCTACATAGTGTCATAAGGACCCTTCCTTATCTAATAGCGTAGCGCTTGGTTTCGGAAATATGTTTAGCAAAATTTAACATTAAAAATGTTATTTATTTATTTTTTTCTTTAACGACCGATTAAAGAGCACTGAAGGGCTGTGCCTTGTGGTCAAATATTATTTTTTCGTCTTATGGGTGTCGTAAGAGCCAACTAAAAGATGTACTGCTAAAATAAAAATTAGGAACGCCTGCTTAGTGACTTGTTCGGAGGCAGTGGTAGCAGGATCAAATATTGGGACATGTAAAAGCGTTTCCTGGGGCTTATTTGAAGGAAACAAATTGAGCAGTGGACTGATACGGATTAACGATTTGTGTGTGACATTTTATTGTCATCAGACTTGTTCTTTTAAACACCGAAAATTTTTTTTTTGTTACTCTGCTAAACTAGGGTTTCCCAATTTATGCGAATATTGATGGTAGAACGAGTCATTTTGTTCGTTCTTTGAAAAATCCTTTTTCATATTGATAACGGTGCAATTTCCTAGAGATGGGTTCGAAGCTTGTAAACTTGTATTCGTAGCCGAGATGACTTTGGCAAGTAAGTAAGTGCTTATTTAATAGGTGGTGGAAGAAATCAAAGCGTCTTATAGTAAACCATGTACCTATTCGGCTTAACTCTATAGTTAAGCCTCAAAATACTCAAAATTTTAATAGGCTATTAAAGATAGTTCATGAGCACAATTTTGAGTATTTGTTGGACCCAAGGCTCTGTCATTGGACATCATATAATTTTAAAGACTTCCGTGGCGAAATGTTGAGTTATTTATACTTTAAACCCTATTCACTTAAAATAAGTGAAAAATTCAAACACCTTAAGCTTTATAAAGAGTTAATAAACATTGTTGTTTAAAAGTTTCTAAACTAAAATATTACAACTTTGTGTAATAAACCAGGTGCTAAGTAGAACAAAGTATGAAGTACGAGTTTTGCAGATGAAAACAAAGTCAAATTGTTAAAAAAAGCCGGCATATAGTTTGAAAGTCCAGTAGAAAATCAGGGTTGGGCCTCGAAATACAATAAAAACTTTTCTTAACCAATTTGTCGGATCTCTTGACGTACATACTCATGTAAAGCGTAGGCCTTAGACGAATATTCTAACAAAAAGCGGACAGTAGGAAGACAGGGTTAGGCCTCGAAACACAAAATTAATGTTCTTAACCAATTTGTCGTATCTCTTGACGCTACTCATGTAGGACGTAGGCCTTAATAGTTAGACATATACTTTTACAAACAGCAGACAGTAAAAAGCCAGTGCTGGGCATAAATTTTCTTAACCAAATTTGTCATACCTCTAGACGTTCATACTTGTATAGGGCGTAGAACTCATTAGTTATATTGAATTATTGTAATTTTATCTGACATTTGTATATTTTTTTCTATACATAAAATTCGAAAGTCGACACAATTGTATTTTGATATTTAATTATGACCACATTTTAAAACATTTGAATGCCATTCGTGTACAGTTCGAAGAGCTAAATTTGACATGATATAATTTCATCTGATAAGTACCCTTCGCCATACGCAACTAAATATAATTTCATTGGACAGATACTCTTACAAATAGCAAACTTACCATTTGTCATACCAATCTTGAGGTTCATAGAGGTGACAGACAGAAGGGAGTGGGCCTCACCAGCTGGGCTTCCTGTGTTCTATAGCCCACTGCTGGTATGTGTTACGGGCGTCGCAGGGCGCTAGGCCCAGAGTGCGTGTGTGAGGCTGCAGCGTCAGGCAGTGCCCGTGGAGACGGTGGATCAACTGGCTGTGTTCTTCTTCATACCTGAGATGGATAAGACAAATTTTTGAGACGTTATAAACTCAAGTTGCTTACAAATGAAGACATGAATCTCGCAAATCTCTCTCTCTGTCTCTCTCTCTCTTTCTTGTTTCTGTACTTATATTCAATTTCTATTTATTTACTAGCGGACCCGACAGACGTTGTCCTGTCTTAACTATGAATATTGATTTCAAATTGGTATAATTAATTAAAAAAATATTTCAGATACAAATTTATTTATAGACATTGCAAATGCTAACCGCACTGCAAATTGTAACCGTTTGCAGCACGCATTCTGTCAATGTTTTATTAAACACCATAATGTTACATTAAAAAAGTTTAAATTTTCAAAATCCTGCAATCCATCTGCTCATAGTCTTTCGACTAATGGCATGATAAAATTAGAAAAAAAAAAAATGTCAAAGCGCTAAGGTTATAACATTACAAATAATTTTGTATGGTGATTTAGTTTTCTTTAATTTTCTAATTTTCCGCGCAAATTTCTTATTTTTTTCTTTCATAAGAACATTCTCCTGACAATAACAAAGAAAACAAAAAAATAACGAAACCTTTGGACACGCGAAGAAACGCGTGATGCGATGACCAAGGGAAATAGGGATTCATTTATAATATAGATTATGCTGAACAAGCTCTTAAAATTTTTTAACTTAAAATAAGTTACCTTAGATAATACAATAAATAATTGAATTGAATTGAATTGATGAATATACCTCCAGGGCCCGTCGACCGTGCCAAGCCTGCATATGGCTTGTTTAACGCTATCCGCGTCCGCCTCCACGCATCGCTCGCCCACGCCCAGCTGCCCGGCTTCGTTCAGCCGGAACAGCTGACTGTTGCCCGAACCGTGACATGTCGACGTGCCTGATTGAAGAGGAAAAAAAAACATATTGAAATTACAATTATTTGAATACAAAAAAAATATACAAACAATCGTCTAAAACGTATAAATTATTAATGGCTCAAATAATAGTTCTTTACCTATGAAATTGCCGTTCTGCAGTACTGGCCATTTCAAATCAAAATAATTTTTGTTTTGCTAAGAATTCTAATTTCAAATTTATTTTATTTTAAAAACATGGAATTCTTTTTCCAAAAGTAGTCATTTGTTTATTGATTAGTGTTACATTTTCTTCGCATTTCAATCTTTTTCGTCATCATGGATACGTTAAAAATTCGAGTAATTATGGAATATGAGTACCGTCGTGGCAGCAACGCGGCACAAGCGGCACGCAACATCAACGACGTTTACGGAGCTAGAACACTACAAACCAACGCACCACCTGTTATTGGTTTGCTCGCTTCCGTTCTGGAAATTACGACCTGAAAAATGAACCTCGCGGTCGTCCGAAAACTTTGATCGACAATGGCGAATTAAAGGCAATTGTGGAAGCTGATGATACACAATCTACGGCTGAATTAGCAGCAGCTTTCGACGTTAGCGTCAAAACAATATTGT
Organism: Anania crocealis; assembly: GCA_949315895.1. Lineage (NCBI taxonomy): Eukaryota > Metazoa > Arthropoda > Insecta > Lepidoptera > Crambidae > Anania > Anania crocealis. The sequence goes on from OX438856.1 coordinate 11,746,522, forward strand.
TCCATTTGCGACAAATTGGCAAGGTAAAAAAGCTTGACAAATGGGTGCCCCACGAACTCAATGATCGCCAGCGCGAGGTACGCGTCGAGACGTGCCTAGCACTGCTCAACAGACACACAAATGAAGGAATTTTCAACCGCATTGTTACCTGCGATGAAAAATGGATTCCGTTTGATAACCGCAAACGCTTAGCAAGTTGGTTGGATCCTGGTTCAGCACCTAAACAATGACCTAAACGAAAACTTACCCCTAGAAAAGTGATGGTCACTGTTTGGTGGTCTAGCGCCGGTGTGATTCATCACAGCTTCTTACCAAACGGGGTGAGCATTATTGCAGATGTGTACCTACTGTCAAGAACTGAATACAATGATGGAGAAGCTGGCACATCTCCAACCAGCAGTGGTCAATCGCTCGTCTCCGCTGCTCCTGCACGACAACGCGCGACCTCATACTGCACAGCAGACGGTCTCCAAGTTGCAAGAACTAGGGTTGGAAGCTCTCCGTCATCCGCCCTACTCACCAGACATTGCGCCTACAGACTACTACTTTTTTCAGAATTTGGATAACTTCTTGGCAGGAAAAAAATTAAATACCCGAGAGGCAGTACAAAATGCCTTAGAAGAATTTATTGCCTCCCGTGACCCGTCCAGCTGATTTCTTTAAGAAGGGCATCAATAAACTGCCACTTTGTTGGCAAAGATGCATCGATCGCATGGGTGATTACTTCGATTAATACAAATAAAAAATACATTGAAAAAATTCGTTTAAATTTTTTCAAACAAAACGGCAATTTTACAGGTAAAGACCTAATATAAATACAATCTATTAAATATCCATCTCAATCAGGCATACGAGATGGCGTTAAATGAAAAAAAAAGAAGATAAACAAACTCTAAATATCAGTAGCTGTCAGATTACCTTTGTCAATATTTGACATAACTGTTCTTTTCAAGCTTTCGCCACTCGTGTTATTCTCACATGCTAATAATAGATAATCGCAAATAAGTCAAAACTTCTTGTTTTGTTTATTGTTATTACAACAAGCAGAAGTAATCTAACAATATCACTTGTTCGAATTTTGAAATTGACAAAACTGACAGATGTCAACTTCCGCCATGATAGTTTTTGTTGCTTAGTATTGCTATTCTAATAAGTTTATTTTTGTTTAAGCCATTTAACGAAGCCATTTTAAAGAATTTGTATAATAACAAAGTGTTGAAGGATTATTGCCCTATCATTTGGCAATGTGTACAGGTTCTGGGCCTAGCCTCCAAACAATTTGGGATATCTCCTTTGTTTGCTCGAGGGACTCGAAGCCACAATCTACCGCTTACAGGGCCGCTTAAATAATCATCCCACCGCAGGGCAAAGGCCTCTCTCACCCTCATGATTGAATTCTAATAACCACAGCAATAATGTTTTCTTTTTAAAACAGTATAAAAAAATATTTTAAATCCAAGAAGATCTAATTTCCAAAATACGAGTGCTTCCAATAGTTACTCGAATTGGGATCAGAACAATATAATATGTGATGTTGTTCACATTAACTTTTTTATTATCTTAAATCAGTAACATTCTTTATAACAATTGCTACATATCAACATATTGTTTTTCATTCAACTCTAATTGTAATCAGCAGACCATATCAAATGGATGAAATGTCGTTAGTCACGCTATGTCGTGATAGCTTAATAACGAACGTCTTTAAAGAACTATCAGAAATCTAACTCGAAGCATTAGCGACCTGCTAATCATTTGTGAAGTAACTGTAGATTGTTGAATGAAAAGATAAAATAATACTTTAATCAGATAATAAGGTTGGAAATTAAAGAACTGCTCTATGAGGAAATTAAACCCACATCTTTTTTAAAAAATCTTGTCTGCTAACCAGTTCAGTTGAAGGACAAAATCAACTCAATTGCTTTGTTTGTTGTCAAATGTCGTGTGGTGCCGGCACTAAAAAATAATACCACCACCCTTTAAAAATAAAAAAATAAATCATTCTTCCATTTCATTCCTATGGGTGCCGTAAGAGGCGACTAAAGGAGTACTGCCCTAAGAAGATGGGCAGCAGTGTCTTTTCTTTACCATTGGCCAAATATCGATCACTGCCTGACAAGCGTGGCAATAATAGCAAATTCCACATTTTCAATAAGGCCGCGTCCAGTAGTGGACCGATATACGCTAGTGATGATGAGCAACTCTGGTTACGTACGGCAGTCGCATCAAAGGGCTAACCGCGATCATGCAAACATACTAGAGAAATCTTAATCCAGGACTGTATATGTATGTATGCTAAGCCTTTAGCAATTCCTCTACTATGGTATATATATAAAAAAAACGCCCAAAGCGTACACTTACCAATATAAGCTGGAGCCGCTTTCCCCATAGTATCCAAACAGACACCAGTGGCCTTATTCTTCACCATACCCCAGTGAATGTTCTTCGGAAGCTTCGGAAACTTATCATAAACGTCGTACGCAACATTATCCATGAACCATCCAAAGTTCTTGCACTTCAACTTCTCCTTCAGTGCAACCTGGGCACTTATATCACCCATGTCTAAAAATCTCGCCATTGGTTCCCTAGTATAGAAGTACTCTTTATGTTCTTCATCAAACCACGTCTCAATCACTCTCTTGTAGTTTATTGTAATCAGTGATCCCTTGCGATTCTTGGCCAGGTTTCCGAACGAGTAAGGCATGAACGCCCGGTATACGTGACCGACTCTGGAGCACGGTACCCACTCGATACTGCCACCGCATTGCCAGATCTTAAAACTGAGCTCGAAATTCTCACCGCCCCACACTAGTAAGCCAGGATCGTAAGCTCCTATTTCGAGGAAGTACCGTCTGTTTATAGCGAACAGTCCTCCGGCATGTGTCGGGCTTTTGTACGGTTCCGATTTATGTTTGTGAAGATTGGCCTCTCTGTCTGGCACTTCGTTCTCTTTGTACAACATACCCCATTCGAAGATACCTCTGTAGTTAATCCCGTGTTGATATACCGGTCTGTATTCGAATGTTTTGTGGTCCACGCCGTCTATGACCGGTACAGTCATGATTCTGTAATCACGGTAAATTGGCGCCAGGAGTGGGGGAAGCCAGTTGACGTTGACTTCGCAGTGAGCGTCCAGGAAGACTATAACTTCCCCAGTCGCCTCTTGGGCCCCTCTTGACCGCGTTCGGATTAAACCTTCTCTTTGAGTGTTGCGAATTATTCGAACTTTGCCTTTCCAGCGTTTTATGTAGTTGTCGAGATTGCCTTTAAGGTTTTCTTTATCGGAGAAATCGTCGACCTGAATTAACAGAAACAGGTAAAGCTATATCGCCGGGAGTTATTTAAGGAATGCCTACTAATTTTCATAATATTATAGTAGTGGAGTCGAGGTATTGAAATGGTGGAGTTAAAGTAAGGGTTCAGAAAGACTTATTACATAAAATATTTTTAGATCGTTTTAGATATTTTTACATTAGTGGTTATACTCGTTTTCGCTTACATATCATTTCCTATAATTCATTTGTTACGTGCAAATATTATACAGTTATTCTTTACTAGCTGGCAAATCATCCATTTAGAAATCTATCCCCCATTCTATCACATATTCACAAGTGATAGTAAACTTTAACATAGTAGGTATGTATGGGATTAAAACAACGCTAAAAAGGAGCGCAACAATCTGCCTGGGAAAATATGCAACAATGATCTTGCTTTTTGTCACAGTATGTTACCAGCATGGATGAATGCAATCCGTAATCATCTTGACTCTCAATAATGATAGTATAGATACCTAAATTGATAATTTACTCTACCTATTAAAAATTTTAGGTCTAAGATTGTAGCTTAAAAAAAGTAACTGAAAGATCCATGAAGTAAAGAGTTAAAAAAGGCCAAAATTGTTTATTGCATCATAAAGTATGGGCCTATAATCATCCCACCTACTGCACTGAATTCAAGTTACCACAGCAATAATAGGTACAGACAACAGCACGTTAACCTACCACAAAACGTCAAATTTGCTCAATTGATTTTGAACTCTACCTGATGGACTTAAAGTCGAAAATCAATTCAGTGGCCTTAAACTTTTTGGGTAGGTTGACCTGCCGTTGTCTGTACATGCATAATCACCACGTTTGCCGAATGCGAATTGGCGATCACAGTCCCGAAGTTTGAAACTCTTGTTGCCCGACCCAGGGGTAGAACCGTCCGGGACCTTAACAACTCGACTAATAGGGTGTTATCCATTAAATATCCATTACTATTACACATTATTAATGGCCGGTCCTAATAACCTATCTATCTTCAGTTTTGCCATATCGGAGATAGAAAACAACTTCTGTCTTTGTTTCTCTGGACGGCAAAATCAGAGATAGAAACTGTTTCCTATCTACGAAATGTCAAAACTGGCGATAGATAGATTATTGGGGCCGGCCGTAAGCCGTGACCTAATGCTGCTATGTTTGTTATTACGACGCTGATTTTTCTGTTTGTTATTAACGAGTTTTGAGAGTATCGAAATCACATTGTGGTAGGTTTAAATTGGGACGTGTAAAAGCGCCTCCTGGGGCCTATTTGCAAAAATAAAACTGATTTTAACTGATTTGATTTTTTTAACAAGTTATTCCATTCTGATCCACAAGGATCTGTTTTATTTTGATTAAAAAATAACCGATCCGATCCACTGTTAAAGATATAGTATAACGTGTTCCTTTTGATATCCCATAACTCTAAGGTTATGTTCTATAGGTAAAAATAATATAAAACGCCCTAGAACATGTGGTTCAAAATTAAAAAATCAATAGTTTCGAATGTAACTATTAATTTGAGTTAAATTTGTTAAAAAAAATTAACCAGTATGGCGAATCCTTAGTTTTGCGAGACGTTGGTAAACTTACACTAAAGTGTAGTAGTAAAGTAGCGGGAGAGCGTAACTTGTAAAAAACATTGACGTGTGTGGGTGTTTCATTGATAAGTAGGTACGAGTAAATCGTTTTCATTCAAAAGTTTATTCATACTCGTAACAAGGCAAGGGTGTTTTACATAAACAGTCGTGACGTTTTAGAATTATTTTGTATGAAAAATTAAACAAAAAAAATAAATTAATAATTGAAAAATAATTAATATGCAATTTGATTCTTTACCATGGTCTGTCCCCTAATTCGCGTAACCAAATCGTATCACACTAATTAAATTGCAGGTTTTTGACAGTTCTAGTATGGGCTAAATGTCAAAATCGTTCAATTCAATCACGATCGAACTGCGATTGAAATGCTTTCCCATTTGCCGGCTCGCGACCCGGTACCTGGCCATCAAAATAAAATACCGGGGCGCAACATTCCCGCCTTGTTTTAGAAATAATACCTATCGATCGTAAAAAAATCTTATTTCTTCATTTTCCGCGAACTTGGATTCTTTAGGAAGTAAAAATAAGCAGCAGCTCCATACTTAGCTCTAATATTTCGAGATTAAATATTCTGTGTATTAGTATTTCTACTACTGATAAATGTATATTATTTTACTTTATGGGTTTAAAGTATTAAGTGGGTCACAAAGGGGCAGTGTGAAAATTACCGGGCCATGGCAGAACAATGTTTGGGAAACACTGCCCTAGAATGGGATATCAAAAGGAACACGTTGTATACACTAGGCAGCAGAAAAACAAATTTATAATGGTATTCCAACCCCTATAAGCATTTTTTAGGGTTCCGTTAGCCGATTGGCAAAAAACGGAACCCGTTTCGTCAAGTCTGTTTGTCTGTCCGTCCGTATGTCACAGCCACTTTATTCTGAAAGTATTAGTACTATACAGTTGAAACTTAGTAGGTAGGTGTATCCTGTTGACCGCTTTGGGATTCCTACATAAAACATAAAAAATAATGATGTTTAAGGGCTTTAGATACATAAAACTAAAACAAAATTTTTTTTTAACTCAAACATGCGTATCTATGGATAGGTCTTTCAAAATGACATGTTGGTTTTTAGAATCATTTTTTCCAAAACTCTTACATTTGGAAGATAGATGCATCCAAAGTGGTAAAATGCCCCCCCCCCCCCCCCCTCTAACTTTTAAACTAAGCAAGTAAAAGTTTTGAAAAAAAAACGCATAATGTAGATCTTAACAAATACTTTCAACGAAAATTGGTTTGAGCGACATCAAACCGCTAGTTTTTGAGGAATAGCACATTTTTAACAACCGCAAATATAACTTTGTCCTTCATACAAACATTATGAAAAACAAAGTTATTTTTGCAGTCAATAAATTATTGTGTTATTTTGGCTAAGTGGGAGTAAGTGGACCCCTAATTCAGTTAAAGTTGGTACGGAACCCTCAGTGCGCGAGTCCGACTCGTACTTGGCCGTTTTTGTTTAATGGATCCCATCGGATTTTATTTTTCTGTGACGTCCCACCTATGGACAAACATTGTTAACAAACAAGCTCCCGGTTTATTATTCAAATAGTGTTATTTCTCATGCATTTTTGTCTAAAATCTCTTTAAGTTATTAACAAGTGCCCATTGCGGATTTCCGAAGTACATAACTGATCGGAGAAGTAGTGAATAGTGATGATCAACGACTTAGCAATTCAGTTACTGTGAAGAAATCTGCCGACCGCCATAACTGATTATTTGCCGAGCAACGCAGAATTGCAGGTAATAACTAGCGCTATGCGCAGCGTACAGTGATCAAAATTGCGTGCGCTTGTTGACAGCTCGTCGACATAACGTCACCGCGCATGCGCATTACCACTCATCATAGAATTAACATCGCAGAAGTGCGACTGCGCATGATTGTCGCTGAGAGTACGACAAGTGAAAACTAAAAACGGCGTGTAAAAAAGAAAATATTTTGCTGACTGAGAGTGTTTATCTGTATGCGTCTTGCAAGGTTATAGTTCAGAATTGTTTAAAAAAAAAAAATGTATTCCTGTTGCGAGGGATCGATGGACGAGGAGTCGACCTTGTTATGTGGTCATTGCGGGGGGGTGTTTCACCACAGTTGTGTGGATCCAACAGGCAGTAATGATATTTCATGCATCGACACAAATAACTGGACCTGTCCTACTTGTACAGCCAAAGAGCCGAAGGCGGTTAGAAATGATAACACCCCGATACGTTCCAGTGCACCCAGTTTTGCAATAAATGATAATATCACCCAACGCCTTAAAAAGAAGAAAACAGTCTCGGAACTCTCAACAAAAGCTAAAACTAATGATTCGGCTAGTCAAATCTTAGTTTGCTCGCTCGAATTGCGCGATATAATTAGACAGGAAATTACTGAAATGAAAAAAGGTTTGGAAACTAGTTTTAAAAATTTATTATCAGCGAAATTTCAGAAAATAGAAGATGAAATGAAGGAATTTAAGAAATCAGTTTCGTTTATAAGCAGTAAATATGATGAAATCAAGAAACAGTTGGCCAGCCAGGAAAAATCTATAAAATCCATAGATACAATATCAGTTGAAGTGACAAACTGAAGACTTCCCTTAATAAACTAGATAATGATAACAATGCAAGAGATCAGTGGGCCAGACGCTCCAATATTGAAATCTTTGGAGTTCCGGAAAAGAAAAATGAGAACTTGATTAGTGTCATCGCAAAACTATCAGAAAAAGCTGATATCCCTTTCAACCCCCACACTGACATAGACTTTGTAACCCGCGTCGCGTCGTTATCGAAAGATGACAAAAAGCCTAAACGTATAGTTGTGCGTTTCATGTCTCGATACTTTAAGGATGAGTTTCTGAGTAGAGTACGTCAGTTGAAAAACTTGAAAGCTAATGATATCGGGTTTTCCGGTATCAACAACTTGATTTTCATTAACGATCATTTGACTACAACTAATAAACTGCTGCTCCATAAAACTAAAGCTAAAGCTAAAGACTACAAATACAAATTTGTATGGGTAAAGAATTGTACCATTATGGCACGACAAAGTGAAAGTAGTCCTGTGCTGCACATTAATTCCACAAATGATTTATTCAAAATAAAATAGGAATTATAATATTATGTTTACACTTACAAAAAAAACGTAAAAGCAAATATTGTAATGCATGTTGTTTGTTGTATTTGAGTATGTGTATGTCAATATTGTTTTCTTTTTTGTGCGCGATGGCTGATTTTACTATTCGTTATGGTGACCCTTTTATTGATTATTTTTGTGTCCTTTGTAATTTTGAGTTTCTTAATGGCAATGTATGGCATTATAATGTTGATGCTGGAGTAATATATAATATGAGTTATTTTAATTTGGTATATAAGGATGGATAATAAATTGCAAATTTATTACCAAAACGTCAGAGGCTTGCGAACCAAAGCTAACATGTTTTATATGAATATTCTGCATAATGAATACGACGTTGTTTGTATTACCGAAACATGGCTACTGCCGGGTATTTTTGATTCGGAACTGTTCGACTCTCGATATAATGTCTATAGATGCGATCGAAACTATGCTGCTAGGGGTGACGGCATGGGGGGTGGTGTCTTAATAGCTGTACTTCGAAAATTTCACGTATGTCATTGTGAAATTGTTCCTGTTCTGAATTCGGCTGCTGAGATTATTTCCGTCTCACTATCCTTGAACGGAATTTCAACACATGTTTATCATCTATATTCGTGTTATTTTCCGCATTGTAATGTTCAAAAGGAGGTTTTGTGTAACTTTTATGAGTATGTATCTTATAGGGCTCTCGAATGCCATAATGAATATTTTGTTATTTTTGGTGACTTTAACATCCCATGTGCTGAATGGATGGCCGTTGAAAATATTTCATTTTCCACCCTTTCTGGTAATTTTAATGTAGACACGGTAAAGGATTTATCTTATGTTATGTCCATCAATGAATTTAGGCAGTACAATTTAATATATAATAAAAATAACAGAGTGCTTGATTTGGTTGTTGCAAATTTAGATTGTGCTGTATCTGCTTCTGAGCCTCTTGTACCTGAAGATAAACATCACCCAGCCTTTTGTTGTACAGTATCTATTGGAAAGCAGAGATCACTGACGCAAAACAGTAAATCCATTAGGATGTTTAAGTCTGCAAATTATGATGATATAAATCACGAGCTATCTAACATACGTTGGAATGAATGCTTCTCGTCAAATGATATCGATGTCAATGTAAAGACTTTTTATAATATAATGTATAATATTATAATCAAGTTTGTTCCAGTTAAAATTATTCATACTAAGGATAAATATCCTATATGGTTTAATCGAGCACTTATTAAAACAATTAATGAAAAATTAAAATATCATCGTAAATGGAAAATATATGGCCGGGAAAGTGATTATAACACATTCAGAATACTCAGAGAAAGACAAAAAGTATTAAAAGAAGATTGTTACAACAGTTTTATTTCCAACGCCGAGTCTAGGATTGCTCATAATAGTAAACATTTTTGGTCATATATTAAAACAAAAAGAAAAAAATCTAATGATTTACCTGATTCAATGTTTATCGGAGCTGTTAAATCATCTAGTGGCGAAGACATTTGCAATTTATTTAATCAGTATTTTAACTCTGTATTTGAAGTCCATAGTCAGCCAAATCATAACAATCATATTGATATTAATGAACAGAGCAGTTTAATTAACCTTAACGAAATCTTTATTGATAAAACCAAAATTGAATTATACCTAAAAAATATTGATATTAATAAAGGCGCTGGTCCTGACGGGCTACCTCCAATTTTATTAAAACTTTGTTGTAAGCAATTATCGGAGCCACTATATAGATTGTTTAACCTTTCATTGAGAACGGGAGTAATGCCTTCTACCTGGAAACAGTCCTTTGTTACACCTGTGTTTAAGTCCGGTGATAAACAGAACATAGGAAATTATCGTCCAATATCAAAGCTGAATACTATCCCGAAGCTCTTCGAAAATATTGTGTATGATACTATATACCCCATCATCAGACCCGTTTTGTTAACCCAGCAGCATGGTTTCATTACCAAAAAATCTACAGAGAGCAACTTGTGTGAATATCTTGATATAGTGTACAAGGCCATGGATGCAGGATTTCAGGTTGATGCCGTGTACACAGATTATTCCAAAGCCTTTGACAAGATATCACATGAAATTTTAATAAAAAAATTGGATCAAATCGGAGTGTACGGTGACCTCTTACGCTGGCTTGCATCTTATTTGCGTGACCGTTGTCAAGCGGTGGCAATCAAGGGTTATTGCTCTACATTTTTACCAGTAACGTCGGGTGTCCCTCAGGGCTCGCATCTCGGCCCACTCTTGTTCAATGTATACATAAATGATATTCTTGTGCAATTTAAACATTCCAATATTCTCTTATTTGCAGATGACACGAAAATTTTTAGAATTATCAGGAACGAACTTGACTGTCAGTTACTACAGGAAGATATTAATAGATTGTCCGCATATTGTTTGGGTAATCAATTATTCTTAAATATTAACAAGTGTAATGTTATAACATTCAGCAGAAAAAAGAAATCTATAGAATATGATTATAAAATAAATAATGTATCTATATGTCGAGTGACCGAGTTGCGAGATCTGGGCGTGCATTTAGACTGTAAATTACTGTTTAAATCACACATTGAAAAAATTGTAAACAAGTCCTACAGGATGCTTGGTTTTGTCTTACGTATGGCTAAAGATTTTAAAAAACCGATAACCTTAATCCTGTTATACAATTCATTGGTTCGTTCTATTCTAGAATATTGCTCGACGGTTTGGAACCCTCAGTACAATGTTTATATAGAATCAATTGAAAGAATACATAACAAATTTTTAAAGCACATCGATTTCAGAACGTCTGGTGATGCCTCTGTTCTGTATCGTTTGAACTCTGACTTAAAATCACGCCGTACTCTTAGGGAAATCCTATCAACTTTTAAGCGAAATACTGATAAGATGCCAAAGGCTAAGTGCCAGAAATAGAAATTTATTTTATACTTGTCCTATGCGCACCAAATATGGCAAGAACAACTTCATAACTCGTGCATGCAATTCTTATAATAGTATTTTTTCTCAAGTGGATATATTGGCGCTGTCATTTGGACAGTTTATAAGTAAAATCAATATAGCAGTTGGTAACAGTAAAACCTAAGTTAATCTTTTTTAGACACTTATAAGTATTTTTTGCTATGTTTGTTTGTTATCGTTGAGCTATGTATCTGTGGAAACTTTATTGTTTTATGTACTTTCAATATGTGCTACTTATAAGAATTAAATCATGTTTGTTTCCCTTGAAAAAAAAAAATAAAAACAAAAAAAATAATAATAATAAATAGACTGTTTAGTAAAGGATCAAAAAATTGGAATAACTCGTAATCTAAATAAGTCACTAACGCCCCGTTTGGTCTAGTGGTTTAAATACCGGGCCAAGATCTCGGGGTCTCAGGTTCGAATCCCGGGTCGGGCAACAAAAAGTTTCGAATTTTCGAACGTTGTTCGGGTTTGTGATGACCAAGCCGCAATTGGCAAGAGTAGTAATTGTGCCAGTACACCCATCATTGCTGTAATAACTTGAATTCAATGATGGAGGCCTTTTCCCTGCAGTGGGATGATTATAGGCAGTTACTTTTTTTTTTAAATAAGTTACTTACCAATACAATTTCATGCAGTGCTTTCGGCGGAGATCTCTCGATGACTGTGTGTACTGTCCTCATGAGAACAGAGAACCCTTCGTTGTGGAAGACTATGATAACAGATGTACTCGGCAAGTCTTCGGGATAGTGCCAGTACCTACACTCATCTAGACGGGTGTCCGGGATAGACCTGGTGAGAATTTTGAACTTTTAAAATGGTTTCGCAAAAAGGTCGGCCGTTTGAGGCAGTCGAAAATAAATCTTACTAACCAAACTAACCAATATTATAAACGCGAAAGTTTAAATGGATATTGGTTACTTAATCACGCCAGAACCAACTGGAAGAATCTGAATGAAATTCGACATGTTAGATTACATACTGGAATAATACATAGATTACTTATATCCCGGAAAAAAAGTATGGCTAGTTTTAATAAATAGTTTCAAATTCAAAATTATACGAGTAAGAATTTGCAAGTAACAGTTTAGTGTTTTCTAAACAAGACTCCTTTGCATCTATAGATTCACCGCGCGGTTGCCGCGTCCATCGCGCTACCGTCTTGCAACCCAGGTGTAGGTCAGGGAGGCCTCCTTATGACACTCGTCAGAGCTCACCTACACAAATATTGCATCTAAATGTACACTAACTGCCCTAACGTCTACCTGTCTACTAAAGAAGACAATCTATACCAGTCTTCTTGTTGTATGCAACGTGTTCTTTTTGATATCCCATAACTCTAGGGTATTAAACAGACTATAGTAAAGAATCAAATTGCAGGTGAATTATTTTTCAATAATACATTTTTTTTGTTTAATATTTTCATACAAAATAATTCTAAAAAGTCACGACAGTTTATGTAAGACACCCTTAACTTTTTATGAATGAACTTTTGGATGAAAACGATTTACTCGTACCTACTTATCAATGAAACACCCACACACGTCAATGTTTTTTACAAGTTACGCTGTCCCGCTACTTTACTACTACACTTTAGTGTAAGTTTACCAACGTCTCGCAAAACTAGGGATTCGCCATACTGGTTACATTTTTTTAACAAATTTAACTAAAATTGATGTTATATTCGAAACTATTGATTTTTGAACCACAGGTTATAGGGCGTTTTATATTATTTTTACCTATAGAACATCAAAAGGAACATGTTGTATTTAGTTATAAGGGAAATATGGTGTTACAGTTTTCCAAGTGTTTATTATAGACAGCTGAAGTGACTTGCAATGAGTATTTTCATACCTATTCATAGCAATGTCATCAGATGCAGCTATGTTCATGCCGTATTCACTCTCAGACTCTGCAACATCATTGGCACGCTCCTGAGACATGTGATATGGTTTGCCCTCTTCACCCGGACCTTTCATCACACTTTTTTCTTTCGGTTCAAAATTACCTAATTCTGTAAAGTCACATTAGAAATATGATATTTAAATACAATGAAATTACTGAGCATTCATAAACTTATGTGCCGGGGCCAGGTCTACTGTGTTGCCAAAAAAGAACTTAGGGCTGTCTGGGACTTGCGACCCAGGTGTAGGTTAAAAAGAACATTCATACTGACATGTATCTGAGCTCAATAATGTTGACCTCAAAAAATGATAATCCATTAATAATTTATCCTTAATTTCAAGTGTATTTTATTTTAATACAGTAATTTTTACATTTGCCATACATTTCAAGATTATTATTAACTCTTGACATTGTGCATACTATAAGTTGAAAAGTAAAATAAAACAAATTAGTTGTCTTTTCCTGGATACAAAGAGGGAATGTGATATATAGGAAAGCCAGACTGAATAAACAGTTACATTAGTTGGGAAGAATTGGGCAAGACTGGCTTTCACAGTCATCATAAATGGAGATGTAGAGAAAAAAACTTTACAAGGCTGGCTAGTGAGAGAAATCCTAGAGAAACTCCTACAACAGACAACTATTTAGAGCAGAAACCTATATAGTATAGGTTTTTTGCTCTAAATAGTTGTCTAAATTGGCAAGAAAAGATAAAAAAGAGGCTTAACAACACTAGCAAGATAGGCAAAGAGTTTTTGATTAGATTGGCTAAAAAGAGGGAAAAATAACTTGGACAAGATTACCAGATAGATATCTATACTATTACTAGCTAGAGAAAGAATACTTAGAATGTAGGTGTTGGGGATTTGTGTATTAATTGCTTGGATCCCTATTATAAGCATGTCTTATTTCAATCTAAAAATATCAGCAAGATTTTTAATTTTCCTTGAAGGCAAAATGATTAGAAGGTGAGTGTGTGTATCTACAAAGGACTATTTGGGCTGTCTTTTATATAAAAGTAGGTATAGCTTTTTTCTGTCCCCTAACTGTTGTGGCTATACATCAGCTGACCAAATGTAGACTACTATAAATATGTGGGTATATTGAAACCACCTACCTATGTATAGAAATTTCATGCATATTTACATTCATTCATTCATTCATGAATAACATACTAAAATATAATATATAATAGAAACAAATACAATACATTTTGTAAAGCAAATAAATAATGTTATAGAGAAGCCTTAATCAACATTATGATTTATTTGATCACAGATTTATGACCTGAAACCAAATGCAAGGCATAAAATGACGTAAGAAAACAATGTAACGTGGATGTAGAGGAGCCGGCAGGCTCACTGGGGCATATAACTGTAAAAACCAGTTTGTTGACGCCATAAGCCCCAACAACAAATTAATCTTCACTTCTACACACTTTACCTGTTTTCAATGTAGGGTACACATCACGATGAAACTTGTAATATCCAACTTGAGCTTCAGAATCAATCATTTCATCATTAAATGAGACATTATCACTGGACCATTTGTGCAGAGCGTACACCAAAAGTAACAAAACTGCACAAGCTGCGCTCATACGCACGATCCTCCCACGTCTTACGTTTGTAATCCTCATATTATAAATATCCTTTAACGTACACTAAGAAAAGTTTCTAACTATTTTCAAATTATTTGCGATATTTATGATGCAGCTAATCCAAATCCAATTCTTTCGCTCATTGGTTGGATGACGTTTACACAACACATATTGACATTTGTAGTTTTTTGTCGATGACAAAAGTAAGCAGTGATGCCAGTGTTATGAAGCCATACCAATGATATTTCATTAGCTTGAAGCTGTTGGCTCTGGCTTATATAAACATTGAATCACGAAATAAAAAATATGAATTTTGCAGAGTTTAGATATTCTAAGAAGTTTTCAGTAAGTTCAATATATCGCGATGAAAATCACCATTTGGTATTTTACTATTATGTGTATCACTATCCTAAAAAGTTTTTAAATAATCTGTGTGTGGTTCTTTTATCATTTGTCTCTGGTTGGAGTTTTTGGCGGGAGTTCATGAGATATACGTTTAGAGCCCGTTAATTTTATCGAATTTGTATTGTTTATAGTGATTTTTGGGTCGTAAAAGTGGTGTTATTTGGCAAAGCAAAGTGTCGTGCGAGTGAACAATATACAGTTCGGTGAAATAACATGGTGTATGGGTCGTAACCAACAAAAGTGGACCGTGAATTTTGCGCGGGAACGCGAACAGTTCACCTCTTTCTTGGGGACTTCTCTACATTCCTTTAATCTTTCGACTGTCTCCAAAAACTCCATCGAAGCATTAAAACGTCTAACATCAACGTTTAAATGCAAAAATAAAGACAATAATAATTATATTACTAAAGAATTGGCTGTATGGACAAGTATCCGAGGCCGATAAACAGACTAAAGAAAAAAAAATGTCTGGTTTTTGAATTGTTTGTATACATCAAACTTCATTCAAAATTCAAATTTTAATGAGGAGTTTTTGGCGGGTGTTCGTGAGATACGTTTGGAGTCCGTTTATTTTATCGAATTTTTATTGTTTATAGTGATTTTTGGGTCGTAAAAGTGGTGTTATTTTGCGAAACAAAGTGTCGTGCGAGTGAACAATATACAGTTCGTTGAAATAACATGGTGTATGGGTCGTAACCAAGAAAAGTGGACCGTGAATTTTGCGCGGGAACGCGAACAGTTCACCTCTTTCTTGGGGACTTCTCTACATTCCTTCAATCTTTCGACTGTCTCCAAAAACTCCATCTAAGCATTAAAACGTCTAACATCAACGTTTTAATGCAAAATAAAGACAATAAGAATTGGCTGTATGGACAAGTATCCCAGGCCGTTAAATTTACTAAAGAAAAAAAAATTTTTAATGATCGTTTCGTTTTAAATCAAACAAACAGCAAAAACAGGGCAGTTGAATTAAAAACAGATACTAAGTTGATTGTAATATCAGTGTAAATATTTGTATTTTGAAGATATTTTAACAATAATGGAGAGGGGTAAGTCCTTAAATGTTACTTTGTTTCGTAAAACTTGGTAATAAGTATTGCTCTAACAAGTTGGTAGTGCTATAGTTATTTGAGCCTTTGCTTCCAGCGCAAGCATTTACTGTGGAGAACTTCATAAGCAACTGGAACGGAGACTTTCCGAAGTACCCGCTAACTGCCGCTGATCTGAAGAAACCACATGCTGTTATGGGAGCATTGTTTCAGGTGTTCGATAGGCTGGGTATTGACAGGGATGCTGTATTGGCGGTACGACCCTTTGATTCTGTTAAGTTTGAACATAAAATAACTAATATACATGTGAAAATCCATCTAATACTCTTAATATAATACGCTTACGTGAGTCTGCCACTAATTTCAGTTAAAAACGATATTCTTAGAAATAACCATAATTATATCGTAACAAATCTTCAAAATTTTGAAAAGAAAAAATAATTGTTTATCTAAGCCATTGGTCCTATATTAACATAATATGCAATAGAAGCGAAACTAATACATCTAACTTATACATCTGCTTATAAAATGTATCTTTTTGGCGCCCATGTTTAAATTATTGTCATCGTTTAATATTGAAATTATCTTTTATTCAGGCACCACCGGAAGAAAACCAGCACACTGTATACTACCGGGACCTCTTACCAGTAATCAACATGACACGGGTTATTAACCATTTAGTATCTGTGATGCCTCAAGTGGATCCTAACATCAGTGTAACCCACTTCCTACAGCCAACGTCAACATCCTCTCACTCCATCTTGTTATTACTGTTTAATTTGATGGTGTTCAATGAGGACCGTTTGCGTGACATTGCTCCTCATGAAGAGGAATTATTTTCGAGGACTGATCAGGTAATTTTGCTTAGTTTTGTTTTTTTGTATGAGGAATTAAACATCTTTGATACATTTTCCAAACCAAGTAAAGTAATTGTAACAGCCTATAATCATTCCACTGCAAGGTAATAGCTTCCATCAATTCAAGTTGCTACAGCAATAATGAGTACATCATACTTGCCAAATGTTTGAAAATTTGATAATACAATTTGTTGTTTTGTGGTAAGTTTGTGATGCATTTGTTGTGTATTACTTTCAGGTTAAGATACTGGAGGATAGGAAGAACCGACTATTAGAGATGTTAAACGAACAAGCAGAACAAAAAGGCAAACGTGAAGGAAGGCTTGAAAAGGTATCTAAATGTTTAGTCCTGACTTAGATTCCCGCAATACATTAGCAGGAGTTTACATAGGAAAATTAATTATCCATGTATTTTTATTAGAGAGGCAACATCACTACAGCTTCTGAAACGTACCAATGAGTATCGCGAGAAAACTGTATCAGGGCTATTAGATGCCACCACCAAATAAAATCAACACACTGTATACTTAACAATGCCTTAATCAGACTTGTTTCCACATCACTAAGTTCACATGCCATGTTACAGTTAAATGAAGACATACAGCAATTAGAAGAAGAATTAAACCAAGAGAAAGAAGCCCATGATAAAGATAAGCAAGAACTAGAGGCAGTTCTTAAAGAAAATCACCAAATTGAGGTTGTGTTAGAGAAAAAGAAGGGTCTCCGGGATACAGTTTTAGCAGAAGTGGCCCGCAAGAAAGCTCTTAGAGTGTATGATGGTGAAGATATCAAGGCACAGGCCGAACAAGCGGCGCAGAATGTTCAAGAAGCTGAAGAAAAGCTTAATACTCTCCGAGCCACATTGATGCAAAAGGAGAATAGTTTGAAGAATTTGCAGACTATAAAACCGAACTTGGACACGGCAAATAATCTTCTACATGAGATTATGAAGTTGTCAGAGAGTTTGAAGTAAGTTTATCCTAACAAATTTTGGCAGTAGACCTATCTGGCTCAGTAGAAAATATGGTTAATGAACCAGGCTAATGATAAAAAATAAGCCATTGCCCATGACTTTGTCGAAATAGATGACCTACATCACCTTCAGAAAATTTATCCCATATTCCTATTTCTTAATTAATATTCCCAATAATAATTAGTTTAAATATTTAAAAAGGATAAAGACTAATAATCTTTTCAAATGTTCCATCTACATTTATTTGACTACACAATTTTTACAAACAATATTTAAACAACTATGCTGTATAATAGGTTTTTTTATAAGAAATTTCATTATCTTAAGTGGGACTTGTACCCACAACTGCTTAATTACTGATGCAACTGCTCTGACTGATTCTCGTTGTGTCTTTGTACTTTCTCAAGGTTTTATCTAGCTTTGTACCAAATTTCATAAAAAAATCAGTAGTTTAGGCGTAAAAGCGTAACTAACTCTTCCTTTCGCAATTATGATATTAGTAAAGATTTCGTCATTTAAAAACCAAACTCAAATCAAAATAAACGATATCGCTCCAAAGACTACGAGTCTGGCGACCTCGAGACGGACAGCAAGGAGAGGTGAGCTCCACGTCCCGAGCAACGAACTGAGTGAACAATAGAGCAGAAAAAATAATAGGCGTCTTAATAATAGCATAACTATCTTAAATCTAGGAGCTCGAGATTTTGTCCTGGACAACAACTGGACCTAATGGGGCGTAATATAATATTAGTAGAGAATTCATAGTCTTAAGTTGTCTATTTATATATTTTTTATTATTATTATTATTATTAAAATGCGTATCAAAGTAAACAATATCTCTCCAGAGACTACGAGTCCGGCGATCTCGAGTCGGACAGCAAGGAGGGCGAGCTCCACGTCCTGAGCACGGAGCTGAGCGAGCTCGACGAGCAGCTGGCCGAGCTGAGAGCCGCGCGCCGCCTCGCCGCGGAGAGGCGGCGGGACGCCTGCGCCCGCCGGCGGGAAGAGCGCGCCGAGGCTGAGAGGTGAGTGTGGAAGTCTAGAGAGGAATGTGAAAGCCGAGAAGCCGAGAAGGTAATATAGGTCGAAGGTGAGAAGGGTAGTTGTGTCCGTAGAGGAAAAAGCCGAGAGGGGAGTGGCTGCGCGTCAGTCGGAAAGAGCGCGCCGAGGCTGAGGGGTGAGTGTGGAAGTCTAGAGAGGAGTGTGAAAGCCGAGAAGGAAGTGTGGAAGCCGAGAAGGGAGTGTGGAAGCAGAGAAGGGAGTGTGGAAGCCGAGAAGGTAATATAAGGTCGAAGGTGAGAAGGGTAGTAGTGTCAGTAGAGGAAAGTGTGGAAGCTGAGAAGGGAATTCGAAAGCCGAGAGGGGAGTAGCTGCGCCGAGGCGGCGGGACGCGTGCGCCCGCCGTCGAGAAGAGCGCGCCGAGGCTGAGAGGTGAGTGTGAAAGTCTAGAGAGGAATGTGAAAGCCGAGAAGGTAATATAGGTCGAAGGTGAGAATGGTAGCCAGCAGAGAAAAGTGTGGAAGCTGAGAGAGATGGGTGAAGTAGCCGGGAGGGGAGCGTGAAAGCCGAGAGGTGAGTGGCAATAGGGATGAGTGTGTAAGGTGATAGGTAATGAGGGAGTGTGGAAACTTTATGTCATTGGAGACAGTGGCAAATGGAGGTTAGTGTGAAAGCGTGTGGATGCCGAGAGGTGAGTGTGGTAACCGAAAGGTGATTGAAGACAGTAGATGTGATTGTAGGCAGAAGAGGTAAGTGTGGTAGGCGCTAGACGAGTGCTAGTAGTAGAGGCAGTGCCGACAGTAAAGTAGTGGAGATGAGTATGAGTTCGACGACGGGACGCGTGTGCTCGCCGTCGAAAAGAGTGAGCTGAGGCTGACAGGTGAGTGATGGTAGTAGGGGTTAGTGCCGGTAGTATAGGTGGGTGCCGACAGTAAATTGGTGGACATTTTAAGAGGTGAGTTGAAATCCGAGAGCTGAGTGTCGACAGTAAAGGTGAGTGTGGGAGTTACGCAATGAATACAGTCCCGATTTTTTCATCGTCATCAGCTTAAATTAGTCCACCGTCTGTCTATCCAAAAGGAGAATTTGCCACAATTGCCACGCTTGGCGGGCCTAATTTGCGATAGCAATTTCGCCAATGTTGGAGAGAAAATGCTGCTACCTGTCTGCTTCTAGTAGTTCTAGGTTAGTCGCCTCTTACAACACCACATGCTCACACGACACATTTTCTTAACTGAGAGTTATATTATTTTGAGTGAAATAAATTGCATCTAATATACGAGGGCGGGTCAATAAGTCCGTGACTTTTGGAATAAAACACAGATTTTTTGATAAACAAATCATTTTATTTTTCAACGTAGTCTCCCTTGAGCTCTATACACTTTGTCCAACGCTTCTCCAATTTTTTTATCCCTTCCAAAAAATATGATTTGTCGAGGTCCTCAAAATAGGCCTTTGTTTGCGAGATGACTTCATCATTGGAGTCAAATCTTTTTCCACCAAGCCATTTCTTCAGGTTTGGGAACAAAAAGTAGTCACTCGGAGCCAAATCTGGAGAATAGGGCGGATGAGGGAGCAATTCATAGCCCATTTCTTCATTCATGGATTTTTGCCATGGCAACTGCACATGTGTGCACCCTTGCATTGTCTTGGTGGAAAAGAACTTTTTTCTTGGCCAAATGAGGTCGGTTTTTTTTCAAATCGTCATTGAAGCGGTCCAATAAGTTGGCATAATATTCCCCATTGATTGTTCTTCCCTTTTGAAGGTAGTCAATGTGGATTATCCCACGTGCATCCCAAAAAACAGTCGCCATAACTTTATTGGCTGACAAACCCACCTTGGCCTTCTTTGGCGCCGATTCACCCTTAGAAACCCACTGTTTTGACTGTTGTTTGGTCTCTGGTGTGTTGTGATGGATCCATGTTTCGTCCACGGTTACAAAACGGCGCAAAAACTCCTCCATATTGCGATTAAACAACGCCAAACCTTCCTGTGAAGTTGTTACACGATTGCGTTTGTGGTCGACTGTGAGCAAACGCGGCACCCATCTTGCGGAAAGCTTTCTCATGCCCAATTGATCTTTTAAAATTGAAACCACTGAGCCATGCGAGATCCCTACGGCTTCCACAATCTCTTGCACTTTCAATCTTCGGTCGGCCAACACCATATCGTGAATTTTTTCGATTGTTTCGGGTGTAGAGACCTCAACTGGGCGTCCAGGACGTTCGGCATCTTCAGTGCTTTTACGGCCACAACGAAATTCAGTAAACCACTTTTTTACCATTGAAATCGATGGTGCAGAGTCCCCATAGTATTTATCAAGCTTAGCCTTGGTCTCGGTAATGGTTTTTTTTCGCAAAAAATAATGCTTAATAAGCACACGAAATTCACATTTTTCCATTTTTTCCTCAAATTACTGGGTAGTCTGATAAAAATAGCTGTCAAACACAAACTAACTGACGCAGCAAGTTCAAATTTTGATAGGAATCAACTGACAGATACCTGTTGACAGGAGTAGTGTTGCTTTTTCAGTAAAGAGGTCAGAAATTCAAAAAGTCACGGACTTATTGACCCGCCCTCGTACAAACAAAGTAATATATCTTATCGTATGACTATCCTTCAAGCATAGTCCGGTGTCAGAGTTTTTTTAAGTCGCCCATTAGGTACAGGCCTCTGACGTGTTTTTTTTTTCCGATTTCCATTTTGCGACAGAAGCCGTGACTAACGACTATAACCCCTTACTGACCCAAGCCAATTCAGAAAATATAATCTCCTAACTCTTGACAAGCTATAAGTACCATAGCAAAAAAAGATATCCAAATCGTTTAGTCTGGTAAACAACAATTTCGCCTACCATAACCCTATATCTGACGGCACGTTTCGCAGATAAAATATAAGTATCGCTTAATAAAAGTAAGTTTTTCACTGTAGGGCAAACACCTCCATCATTAAACCAAACCACAGAAATGATGGCATAATCACTATCTTGCTGAAATGCGGGTTGGTGATGATCACAAAACCCGTACATTGGTCGAAAATTCGAAACGTTTTTGTTGCCCGGGGATAGCACCCAGGACCCCGTGATCTTAGCCCGCTACTAACTACCACTAGTTTAACGAGGCGCAAGTATAGTTTCATCATCATCATCATATCAGCCGAACGACGCCCACTGCTGGGTATAGGCCTCCCCCAAGGATCTCCACAGCGATTGGTCCTGTGCTGTCCACATCCAGCAGCTTCCCGCGACCTTGACCAGATCGTCGGTCCATCTTATAGGGGGACGTCGTCCGGTACGCGGTCGCCATTCGAGAACCTTTCCGCCTCAACGGTAACGGTAACGGTTTAATGAACATAAATCTATATTTTTTAGCGCTTTACGTGAAGCGGAGGAAAAAGATAAGAAGTCACGCGAGCGTTCCAAGAAAGCGCTGCAGCGCACACAAGAGATCAAAGAGGCGGTGGTTAAGTACGAAAAGGAAAAGGCGGAAGGCTTGGAGAAGCTTGCCAAGATGCGAGAGGAGTTTGTTAATGATGTAAGTGTATTTTTATTGCCATATTATATTTAGTTTTGTTATTGCTCTATAATATGGTATCATATAAAATCGTATGCTAGTGACTAACTAAGGGTCTGGAAAGTATATACCGGTGCGAGCTAGGACATTTTAATTCCTAACGTTTTTATCGTAGAGAGTAGTTCTTAGTTGTAGTCTTGTGCGGACCCGTGTTTAAATTTGTTGTGACCATAGTCCATGGAGTTTATCTATTACAAATTTGAATTCTTATGCTGAAGCCTTAAGGTCGTCAAGATCGTTCGCGATACATATTAAACCCACGAAGGAGTTCATTACCAAGTTTAAGCAGTTCAAATCATTTATTATGAATGTTCATATTATTAAAAATTTTCAGCTGAACGCAATAGAGGATGCTCTACTTAAGAAGGTGACAGAAGTAGAGAAGAGAGTAGAAGATAAGCTACGTAATAGGAATTTGTAATTGTTATTACTTTAACAAATAAGTTAAAGAAAAGCCATATTATTGTTTTCAAATATATGTACTTATGTAAGCAGTGTTATAAGGTGTGAAACAGTGGACAATATATGTTTTAAAACAATTTTATAGGAATTAAATTTCTGGTGTGAATTTCTACACTTTTTTCGCCTGCCTTAGATGGGACTTAAATCCACAACATAATTCAAGGATTTGTGTTTAATATTTACATTAGCAATTTCATTGCATATTATAAAACAGTATATTTATAAAGCTCGGATGTTTGAGGTACAGACAACAGCACGTCAACCTACCACAAAACGTCAAATTTTCTCAATTCATATTGATCTCTACGTGTTGGATTTAAAGTTGAAAATCAATTCAATGACCCCGGATAGGTTGACCTGCCGTTGTCTGTACATTACCAAACCATTATGAAATTCCACTGACTTACAGCATAAAGCCTTGAGTGAAATTTGTCTATCTAGGCAGTTAAAAGAATAGATACTTGTTTATGGAATTGTAATTTCAGTGGACAATATAGGTTTGCGATTGAATCGCCTGGAGTGTTTTATTTATTTTTAAAGAATTTTGACAATTTTTTTTGATGCCTCATAATCATTGATGCTTTACTTCGATAAGCAAGTGTGTGAAGCATTCCGCACGCGACTTCAAAGTTAATAACTTTGGAAGTTCTCGTTTGATGAGCATGTCCAAAGTTTGAAATATTTCTAGTGATTAAATCAGCCTTTAATTTAGTTTATGAAATTTTGTTTTTCATAACGTAGTAATAATACCTTATTTTTTTTTTTTATTAAGAACAAATACAGAGTACAATCAAAACAAATTACATTTTTAGTTCATATTAGATTAGTCTCAAGCTAGATTGTATTCCAAAATAGTGTTCCTAGCATGATTATAAAAGTGTTACAATTTGCTTATAAATTAATTAATATTAGTACATAATTAAACACAAATAAGAGAAAGAAAAAGGAAACGAAAAGATACAATAACAAACACTAAAATCAACACAACAATTAATCTCAAGTGTTTGTCCAAGTAACATCAAAAAGATTTTTGAGACTCCTTTTGAAAACATTTGAATTAGCAGTAAAGATGTCAATTTTCTGCATTAATTCATTGCATTGGCGACACATGCGAACTAAGGGATTATAAAATGATGTATTATTACGATATATCTTAAGAGAAAACAATCTAGGGTTACGAGTTCTGCAGACAGTGTTGAAGTTAATAGACGCAAGAAGTGGCGGAGAATCGATGAAAGAGTGCAAAATTTTATGCAAGTATAAAAGATCTGACTTCTTGCGTCTTGTCTCAAGGGACTCAACATTAAATTTAATTAATCTGTCTTTATAGGACGACAGTTTCCTATGAAAACCTACTCTGAACGAAAGGATTTTCAGAAATTTTTTTTGGACTGATTCAATACGATTACAATGAACGGCATAAAAAGGTGACCATATAACTGCCCCGTACTCCAGATTGCTTCTTACAAGTGCATTATACAAGTATGTGATAGTACGAGGATTTTTGAAATCTTTCGTGTTTCTCATTACGAAGCCCAGCATTTTTGAGCCCTTGTTATAAACATGCTCATAATGGTATCTAAATGATAACTTCTCATCGAAAATAATACCTAAATCCTTAGCTTTATTTTGGCGGTTTAAGAGGTGATTGTTTAATTTGTATTCAAAATTAATTCTGTTTATTTTTCTCGTGAATGTCACTACAAAACATTTAGCGGTATTTAATAACATTCGGTTGTCCAAACACCATTGAGAGACTGTATTGATATCGTTTTGTAAAGTCTTTGCATCATCGTAACTACTGATAGACGAGTAAATTTTAAGATCATCAGCATATAATAGACATGGGCTTTTAAGTTCATTTACGAGGTCATTGATAAAGAGATTAAAGAGCAAGGGACCTAAGTGGGAGCCTTGGGGCACGCCGGAGCTAATATATGCTGGTTCTGAGATTTCACCTTTCAGTGCCACTAGTTGACTTCTTCGAGACAAATATGATTCCATCCAGCGAAGCAGAGAGCCATGTAAGCCCATAGCTTCTAATTTAAGACAAAGTATGGCGTGATTTACTTTATCAAACGCTTTAGAGAAGTCCGTGTAAATAGAATCTACTTGGATATTCTTAGCAAAAGCTTCACACAAGTAGTTTTTGTACTCTAGTAGATTTGACACAGTAGACTTGTTTCTAACAAAGCCATGCTGGCGAGCAGAGAGCAACGGTGCCACGTGGAAGTAAATGGCAAATAATAAATGGTTATCTTATGATTTTGTGTTTTTGTCTTAATAGTTAGTATTGTTTAACCTTTCCGCCACATTGGCCATGTCAATGTGTTATTATTAAAACGCATATCGTTTTTCGCCATAAACTGACAATGCATAATGCTGTGCCACAATAGTCTGTGATGCGCACAGAAAATCTGAACATAAAGAAGGTACATTATATTACGACAAGGAATTCGGGAGAATAGTTTTAGTTACATTGAAATCCATATTATATATATATATATATATATATATATATTTCGTGTTTCACTTGTGGGACGTTGGTACAAAGTTACGTCGTCTCTTTCAGTGAGAAGTTGAGAACTCATTCTAATCAAGCTATATTTTAAGGACTTAATTTATTTTAAGGAAAACAAAGGAGTATTAAACGATTACAAAAAAAGGAAAAACAATAATTTCTAAACAATACCTAACTATATTTTCGATATAATACTTATTAGAGTTATAAGTTATCTAGGTAATTGTACAATAATAATGATAATTCTATAAAACATAAACAAGTTTGATGACAAAACGTTGGACGATATCCGAGGTGGTGTGGTTTAGACTCCGATATTTAAGTCGTCAGCTCCAAGGTCCCAGTTTCGATTTCCAGGCAGGTCAATAAAGAAAAATAAACATTTTTGTCGAGTCTGGGTGTTTGTGTTATACATTCGTTTTTCCGATTTTCACAAAACAAATGCTTTAAAAGTAATTAACTTTATTTAAACAGAACGATGTACATATTTGAAGTTGTGAACATTAAAATAATATGAAAGCGTCTTCTAGTTGTTTAACCGCTTGTAGACTTTTTTTCAAGACACAATTAAAATGGGGACAACTCCCCCAAAAAGTCTACAAGCGTTTATCGAAGTAAGAAAGGCACCACGAATCTTATATGTACAGAAACAACGCTATTATAACCTGAAGACAGAATAATCCTCCTTACAAACCACGCAGAGTTTTTACAAAATAAATAAGGTTTTAGTCTTTTTTATTTTCATCATCAGCCTACGTCAATTACTGGGCACAGGCCCTCCCAAAAAGGCGGATTTTGCCGTAATCGCCATACTTGGCGCCTGCCAAAGCGGGTTGCCAATGGTGGAGACAAAAGACTACAGCCCGTCTTCTTCTGGAGGTACTCCTGTAGTCGCTTTCTTCGGAGCTATTATTTTTTCTGTACCGGCATCATAACGACGCTGTAGGCGATGACGATTTATTTTCATCCATTTTTACTTCATTGTAATAACACTGCGCTTTTTTTGGCGACTAATTCTATAGTCATGTGTTTTCTTACTGGTGAATGCTTAACATTGACTGATATCAGGTAGTGATCCCTGGCAATGGTTCCTCCAGCCGTACCACGCGTTGAATCCGTGGCGCTTGAAGATCTTCTTGGCGCATTTGGAAGCTTTAGTGATGTCATCTGTCGTGACATCTGTAACAATGATGGACTTAAATTTTTACTGGTTCACCATCATCGTTACCGGTAAACAGGCCTTATAGGAGACCGTAAAATCTTAAGTAGTCAGCACAAATCAATGAACTTTATTAAAAAAAAATTGTAAACAATTTGGGGGTTTTTACCATTGATAATATCTTCATTGTTGAAGTATAGAAAACTGATTATAACTACTCTTTAAAGAGAGTAAAGAAGTTACGTAGAAATCCCCCCCTCTCCAATTGTCAATGAAAGTTTAAATCAGGTTGGCGACCCGATAGTGTTCATGGTATAAACCCCGTATCAATTAACTCTAGTGATCTTTTCTATCACAATTGCCTTGGGTCTGGAAGCGGCTGGTCCCGGCTTCTGTCGCAAGATGGAAGTTGTAAGAATAAGTTACGTCAGAGGCCTGATAGGCAGCTTTTAAAGCTCTGATACCAGATCATCCTCGAAGGACAATAGCACGATTTCATACAAATCGCCCTCTAAAAATTTTAGTTTGTATGGAAAAAAATATATATAAAACTAGCTGCTGCCCGCGACTTCGTCTGCGTTAAATTCTGTTATTATGATCCCGATTATTGCAACATTTTTCAGTGATGCTTCGCTCCTATTGGTCGCTGCGTGATGTTATATAGCATAAAACCTACCGATGGTATCTAACACAAAAATATTTTTTCAATTCGAACCAGTACTTCCTGAAATTAGCGCGTTCAAACAAACAAACAAACTCTTTAGCTTTATAATATTAGTAGGTATGTATCGATAAGTATAGATTTCAGACTTCACTATAGTATTTATATGCATATTTATGTTAACATAGACTGGTTTCGGCTTGTTATAAAATCAAAATCAGTTAAAATCAGTTTTATTTCTGCAAATAGGCCCCAGGAGGCGCTTTTACACGTCCCAATATTTAAACCTACCACTGCTTCGGGACAAGTCTGGGCTAGTGCCGAGAAGAAGCAGCGCAAGAAACTCGGTCACTATTGTCAGCCTCTTTTTAAATAAATTTTTACAAGGTAAGGTAATTTTTATAAGGTTTAAGCAAGTACGAGCTGGGACAACTTAATGCCATACATTTCTATCATTTAAATAATCATTAACAGTGTAATAGCCCTTTTTCATTAAAATAACTTTAACATACGATTTAAGTTTATGTACAGGGAGTTCATCAATTTGGTAATTTGTTGAAAATACGGATACAATTTCCCATAAACGATTTTCCTACTTTTCGCAGTCTGAAGCCTGGAACGGCGAGTTTATCTTTATTTCTCGTATTAAAATTGTGTACGTTACTTTTCTTAAGAAATAAATGTATGTTCTTACGAACGTAAATAATATTCTCGAGAATATATTGAGAAGACACTGTAAGTATATTAAACTCTTTGAAGAGCTCTTTCAGCGAGTCACGGGGTCGAAAGCCGTAAATAGTCCGTACAGCACGTTTTTGCAATATAAAAATTGACTCAATTTCTGCCGCTGAGCCCCACAACAGAATTCCGTATGACATTATGCTATGAAAGTAGCTAAAATATACTAATCTTGCCGTTCCAACATCAGTCAATTGCCTTATCTTTCTCACAGCATAAGCAGCAGAACTAAGTCTTCCAGACAGCCCCCTAATATGAGCACCCCATTGCAAATGAGAGTCTACAGTTATACCCAAAAAGGTAGTAAAATCTACAGAGTTTAGTGGTTCATCTTTAACAATTATATGAGGGGCAGCTAACCTTACGTTTGGCATCGTGAATTTAACACATTTTGTTTTATTTGCATTTAGTAAGATATTATTTGTTGTAAACCAATGCAATAATTTAGAGAGGGTATTGTTAACATCGTCAAATGAAGATTTGCCCCTCTTGGTTTTAAAAATCATTGATGTATCATCTGCTAACAATACCATCTCACAAAGATTATGTAAGTAACAGGGAAGGTCATTTATATAAACTAAAAATAGCAGGGGTCCTAATACTGATCCCTGTGGGACACCCATAACAAGGGCCGACCCTGAAGACTCAGCTCCATTTATGCAAACCTTTTGTATTCTGCCTTTAAGGTAAGAACTTATTAGATCCAAGGAATCATTCGATGCACCATAATGTTTAAGTTTTTTAAGTAATATTTCATGGTCTACACAATCGAAGGCCTTTGAAAGGTCACAAAATACACCTAAGGCATCTAGCTTACTCTCCCAAGCCTTAAACACATGTTGTAGGAGAGCAACTCCAGCATCGGTAGTATTTCTACCTTTTCTGAAGCCATATTGGTTGCTATTTAATAATTTATTTACACTAAAGTGATAAGATATACGTGGGTAACACTGAAAATGTTTAGAACTGGCCAGTTAGAAACATTGCTAATGAAAACTTTTTTTGAATTTCAATTTTAGAACTCTTTGGTAACCTAATGTAGTATATTAAATTTATTTGTCATTTGTTTTTGTGAATTTGCGACAAACAAATCTAAAACTCTTGTTACACGTGAAAATGAACCTAACGCGAGAAAATTTTCGGTCAATGATTTATTATGACTTTCGTAGTGGGCTTACTCAACAACAAAGCTATGATAGGCTGCGATTAGGATTTCTTAATGAAGCCCCATCTCGTGCCACTATTAACAATTGGTTTAACGAGTTTAAGCGGGGACGTAGCAATCTCAATGATGATCCGCGTGAGGGACGTCCTTTAACAGCGACTACTGAAGATAACATCAGTGCTGTGCGACGCATGATAGAGGAAGATAAGAGAGTGACCTATCAGCAGATACGGTCAAGCCTAGGCATTGGTATGAGTCAAGTTTAAAATATGTTACACGAACATTTAACCGACGACCAGAAACACCTTCGCATGGACTGGTGTCGCCAAATGTTAGATAAGTTCAACGGCGGTGACTCAAATGCTGTATTTGACATCGTCACAGGTGATGAAAGCTGGATATATTGCTACGAACCCGAAACCAAAAGACAATCAGCTTAGTGGGTGTTTCCTTTCGAGGATCGGCCAACTAAGGTAAAGAAAGGAAGAAGTCAAGGAAAAAAGATGATTGCCTCATTCTTTGGTCGGAAAGATCACTTCGCGACAGTTGTGCTAGAAGATGGAAGGACAGTTGCTACAGACTGGTAAGTTAATCGCTGTTTGCCTGTTGTCTTGGAAAAAATTCAACAGCAGCTCCCTCGAAGCAGAATCCTCCTTCACCACGACAATACTTCAGCGTACTCCGCAAAACGGGCTGTTAAATATTTGACTGTGGCAGGTGTCGAGAGAGTCATCCGCCATACAGTCCTGACCTGGCGCCCTGCGACTTTCATTTATTCCCAAGAACTAATGATAAAATTCTAGGTATTCGCTTTACGAGCCCTGAAGATGCGGTGAAAGCGTACGAAAATGCCATAGTAGAGACCACTAAGGAAGAATGGGCCCACTGCTTTTCTCAGTGGTTCCATCAAATGCGATGATGTGTAGAGGAGAACGGAGATTACTTCGAAAAACAGTAAAAGTATTGTCAACTTTCTAAATTAAGCCGTTTTTCATTTTCTAAACATTTTCAGCGTTACCTAGGTACTTACCATTTACCGAACTCCCTGTATAAGGTCACCTCATTGCAAGTGAAATTTTAGGGTTTGGTTCTGACGTAGGGAGCAAGCAAGCTAAAAGTGCTCAGCGAGCTATGGAGAGAGCCTTGGAGTATCTCTAAGGGATAGAATCCGAAATGAAGTAATTCGACAGAGAACCAAAGTTACCGACATAGCTACTCAGATAAGCAAGCTGAAGTGGCAGTGGGCTGGTCACATCGTTCGCAGAACTGATTAACGATGGAGTAATCGAGTTCTGCAGTGGAGACCGCGCATGGGAAAACGTAGTGTTGGACGCCCCCTGTTAGATGCAGCGACGATCTGCGCAAGGTGGTTCGACAAAAGTGGCGTGCCTTGGGAGAGGCCTATGTCCAGCAGTGGACTGCCGTAGGATGATGATGATGATGATGATAAATATTTTCACTTGAAACGAGGTGACCTTAGAAATATGTAAGTAATAAGTATATATTATTCTGTATATTACCTGCGCATGTGACGTGGCAGTCTTTGCCGGCCGGTCCTGAGCTAGTGCACCAGTACTTGTCGTTGATCTGAAACAGCCCGTAGTCACGGGACCCGTTTTTGTTCTGTTTGCCGATTTTACTAGTGTTTCTAGCGCTCTCATTTTCTACCAAGCATACCCCTGTAATCAAATAAAATAAAATATTGACGACTTCTGTTGTCTTGTTGTATTTAAACATCGATTTTCAAGGTGTGTGCTCAGAGGTCCCGGGTTCAATTCCCAGAATGTAAAATAGAAGTAATTTTCTATATTTTCTAGGGTCTGAGGGGGATTTCCACATCTAGTGGTCTGAACAATTATGTGAAGTTGTCCACATTTACATTTATAATAATAAAATTATACTGCAATTTTATTTATTTTATCAAAATCAATAAGCAATGATGCTATTCGGTGATTTCTTGGTTTCCACCGACTCAAAATTGGTTAGTTCAAACATGGTTCAATCGTTTAGTTGGCATATTATAAAAATAGGTTTTTTAATGCCGTCAATCCAATTTTCGCAAGGAGGATTTATTTTCCTAATTTTTAATACCAACTTTGAGTTACACAGAACACCTCATTAAACCAAAACGAAATCCTTAAAAATAGGTCCGTCCGTCTAGTGAACATTTACATAGGTACCTACATACATAAATACACGGTTCCCGTGGGATAAACATGTTTTTTTAAATTTCAAGGCATCTGCATCGTCAAGAATGATAGGCTTATACTCGTACTAATTATACCATGTAAACATTAAATTAAAAAGTAAGTAAAAAAAAATATTAAAAATTAAATTAAATACATTTTCAGTAAATATCATTTCGTCACAAAGTCACCAGCTATTGGGTTCCGTACCCAAATGGGTTAAAACGGGACCCTATTAGGTACCAAGACTTCGCTGTCTGTCCGTGTCTGTCCGTCAGCCGTCCTGGCCCCCAATTCCGCTAATTTACAAATGGCTCAATAGCATCGCAACTGTATATTTTGACACATTTAATATGGAAGTAATGTCAAAATATACGATTGCGATGCTATTGAGCCATTTATAAATTAGCAGAATTGGGGCCCAGGTCGTTTGTCCGTCCGTCTGTCTGTCTCCAGGCTATATCTCAAGAACCACTAAGTATAGCTAGAAAATATCACTTACCTACAAAAAAAAAATGCTTTTGGCTCGATATCAATAATGGCAACCGGTAGCCACTTGAATTAATCAGGAAATACTCAGTTGTACTTTTAATTTAAAAATTAATAATACCTATAATTAAAATTAAATAAATATTTAAGGGCTCATAGTCCATAATACGACGGAACCCTTCGTGCGCGTGTCCGACTCGCACTTTGCCGGTTTTTTTAAAGCTAAGTATTATAAATGCTAAATGTTATAATGGATGTTTCTTACTTAATCAATCACGCATAAACGGCTAAACTTAAATAAATGAATTTTGACACACTAGAATATCATCACATTAACCTACCCAGGCTACTTTTTTAAACCAGAAAAAAGCTAGGTTTCCGTGGGATAGTAGCAAATTGAAAATTCCATAAATACGAAGTCATGGGAAACAGCTAACTAGAACCTAGGTACTAAAATGTTCAAATTGCTTTTTCTATTTTATGGTTATGTATTTTCATGTGAATCTGTGATATGAATGGACCCTGTTGTTGAATGGTGGCAAATTAGAGGGAAGAGGAAGTTTGAATCGTAAAATAAAGAAAACTTACAATCTCTCATCTTATCTTCGGGGAATCCTTGCCTCCTCAGCTCACGCACCAGATCGCACCTTTGGAACTGCTTTGCATCACTTCCTAACCAAAAAGTGGCCAGGACGAATAATGCAATTACTGTCAGTCTTGCCATTTTGATATCGAACGTTCCAAACAGTTTTGGTAAATGATGTGTTTGAATGACAGTGAGCCGTATTTATACAAAGCGATTTCCATTAACTTGCGCTGGCGCTTATCGTCGGATGCGTTTGTGTGTGTGCGTGGGGATTCCTGTGGGTCTTGGTAAATGTTGCATCGGGTATCGGGACTTAACACGCGGTTTATCGACCTATGACATTTGAAGTTTGATTATTAATATAGGTACTTAATGTTTGTGTTAGGTTAATTATTAAATTGTAACCAATGTGATAACTGATAAGTAATAATTACATACATGATAAATAGGTTTTTCTCGAAAAAATAACGAGTACCTATCTATGTTTGAAAAACATAGGGAAAAGCGGTAATAACCAGTAAGGCAAGGTACTCCTTAATGTGTCAAACCTACCTACTAATATTATAAATGCGAAAGTTTGTATGGATTGATGTAGGGATGTTTGTTACACTTCCTTTCCACATTCACGCTCCTGAATGGATTTAATGAAACCATACAATAATATAGCTCGAAACATACAACAGAATAACCTCCGTGGCGCATACACCCGTTTTCAAGGTGTCGCCTGCTCCGGGGTCCCGCGTTTGATCCCGGACGGGTCAATGTAGAAAAAAAGTGTTTTTCTACATTTTCTCGGGTCTGGGTGTTTGTGGTACCTTCGTTGTTTCTGGTTTCCAAAATACGAGCGCTTTAAATAGTTAGTCAAATTGGGATCAGAACAATATAATATGTGATGTTGTCCACATTTATTTATTTACATTTAGGTACATTTATTTATACATTATTATTACGCACGTTTTTAATTTATACGGAAATTCCGTGTATTTGCCGTGGGAACACGACACCTCAGTAGTTGTATTTTGTATGTATGTAGTCACGTGATACAGACAATAGATGGCGCTGCCGGCTGTTTACCATGTTTATTATTTACACCCAATTTTATACCATAGATTTAATATTGATTTACACACATTATTCGTTTTTCTGTGATTCCCGAAGTCGCGGAAAAGCTAGCTAATTATGAAATCTTCATTATCATTTATTTGTATCCTCGTATTGCAATATTTTTTATTGTAAACACTTATTACAAACCATGAGTATATTGAACTACAATAACCTAGATACGCGATTACTGTTTTTAGTGATCCGTACTCAAAGGGTAAAACAAGATCATATTGCTGTTAGTTATGGGGTTTGTAACAAAAAACCTTGCGGTCTCCTTAGTGAAGCATTGATAATACACTCTCACGCTTTACGCGACTTATAATAGACCAGATCGTCTATCCACCTGGTAGGAGTTATACATAGATCGTCGTGTTGTGGCCATACCAGACCGTTTATGCTTCGTCTCGTCATGTGTCCCGAACTCTCACCAGTCTCGCCGCTGCACTTCAGCCGAGCAAACCTTGGAGCGATATGATATGATAGATCTTAGATTTTCTACGTTTTACCTCATTTCTGATTCTATCGTGTAAGGATGAGTGTCAAGAATCATGTTTTCAATTACCTTCACATGAGATCCGTACCTACATTCTAAAATTGAGGAGCCGCCAGGCACCAGTCAGCGCTGCATTGCAAAACATTTTTAATATAAATAGGTACCTACTTATACAGGTGTGTTAAAAATTATTTCACTGACAATAAATTTCACTCGTTACCACCAGATCGCGTCTTCATCAAAATGAATTTTTGATACAGAACTCTTAGTCTGCAAGTCTGATTAGTACCTAGTGGTCTGCTCTTTTATCAGCCAGATGCTATCAGGAATACTGCAATACTAACGCAGACAATTATAACAGCAAATAAGTAATATTAACCACACGCTAATAAATATTAGCGTGTGATTAATATTACTTATTTGCTGTTAACATAAGTCTTCATTATTTATTGTTTTCTTGATTTTACGCGAACACTATAATATGAAATTGAAACTCACGTTTATGAGGGTTTTATATCATAATATTTTGATAATCCCGACGCGACGGTTCAAACACTTTACACCGTTCGTGGTCACGAGTTACACGAGTAGACTTCTTAGTCTACTCGTGTAAACTCGTAAGATGTTATGCGTAATTAATTGAACATTGTTTCAAATTCAAACCCTGTATTGTTTCAAACTAATCCGAAAATACCGAACACTCCTTTAACCTTTTGAACGCCACCGTCATGGGCCCTGTGCGCCAATGACGTCTATAGGTGAACAAAAAACCCGGCCCGCGAAAAAGAATTTAGTATATTCAAACTTATTGCCGGTCTATCATTATTCATTTCTACTATCCATACTTAAGAATATCAAAGCAAATTCTTTATTTATCACAATACACACAATTTACCAATCAAAGTACATTTAATTCTGAAACTCTGCCTCTCTCCAAAATGTCTGTGAATAAATATAACGCAACGCAAACCAAAATACTTACCTATGTACTATTGCCGTCTACTTATCGCTCAGTATGATAGTATCAATAAGTGTTATTTTCAGGTATGGAAACAATAAACAAAAAAATCTCAGATGATATAGGTAGATAAAATTTCAGTGGCCAATGCTTGGAGTTGTGATACAGAGTCTTGTGATGTATTTTTAAGTAAAAGTAGTCATTTTTTGAATATGTTTTGTCAAAATATTAGAAGCATATATAAAAATTACGATAGTTTAATAACGCACCTAACTAGATTTACTAATGAATTTGATATAATTATCTTAACTGAGTGCTGGCTTAGTGAACATAAACCAGTTCCTAGTATTGCTAACTACAACACATTCTTCTCTCGGAAATGTCTAAACCAAAATGACGGTATTGTTATCTATGTGAAACAAGGGCTAAAGTGTTCCGTGAATGAACCAGAACCTGTAGGAGCTAATTTTCTCACACTACACCTAGACCCTGACATATTTATTCTAGCTGCCTATAGATCTCTTTCATTTAAGTGCACCGACTCATTTCTTAACACCATGGATGAGATCATTAGACCTTTAAATCACACTAAGAATGTTATTCTCGTCGGTGATATTAATATAGATATCAAGCCTAATAATACGGATAGACACAGCCCACGATATCTAAACCTGTCTGCGGAACTAGGAATGCTGCCTGGTCACACATACCCGACTAGACTGCTGAACTGTCTGAATCATGTGATGATAAAAGCAGTATTGAGCTATTTGATTTTTGTTCTTGATTCATCGATAACTAATCACAGCTCGGTGGTAGTAGGTAAGCCTGTGTCTGTGGGAATGTATTAATTGCAAAAAGAAGGTTATTAAAAAAATCGACTTTTATTCTGCTGTCAAATATCTCGAAAATGTCGATTTCTCCTTTGTCAATCATAAATCCAATGCAAATGTTGCTGCAACACTTTTTGTTGAGAAGCTATCTACAGCTATCTATACCAATACAAAATCTTGCAATGTTTCCAATAGAAAGAGGACAATTAAGCCGTGGATAACCCCTGGCTTACTCCGTTGTATCCGGCAAAGGGACAAACTTCATAAGAAATGTTTGAAGGATCCACAAAATAGTGTCCTCCAACTGACATATAAACGATACCGTAATTTCAGTAATTCTTAATTAAAAAAAAAACAACTACGAGAGGTCTCTTTTGAACTCAGCCATTTCTAATAAGGAAAAATGGAGTGCTATTAAGAAAATAGTGGATATATCTAAGCCTAGGGCAGCTGCCAATGATCTCCTGCACCCTTCTAGGGATGCTAGTAGTGACATCGAAATTATTAATGGGTACTTCTCGAATATTGGTAAGAAACTAGCCGATGCGGTAGCTCTCCCTACGACAGTCAACTCTGATCGATATGTTTTTGACAGTCCCCCAGTGATGAATTCCATCGTTTTACTGCCCTCCCTGTGAAACCGAAATAGAATCTCTTATTGTCAATCTCAAAAATGACTGTGCTACTGGTTGGGATTCCATACCCGTTAAACTATTAAAATTGGCTAGACATGTTATAGTTGCACCACTTTCAAAACTAGTTGAACTTTGTATAAATCAAGGAATTTTCCCAAATGTATTTAAACGGTCATTAATTACACCTGTTCACAAGGGCGGTAACCGTGATGATGTCTCCAATTATAGACCTATATCAGTGCTCCCTTGCCTCTCATAAATATTGGAAAAGTACCTAAATAATCAACTTATTTCATTTCTTGAACATAACAGCATTCTCGCCAAAGCTCAATTTGGCTTTAGGGCGGGTAGAAGTACCGACGATGCTGTAAGTCAACTTTCTGATTACGTTACTGCTGAAGTGGATATCGGAAATAAGTGCTTAGGCGTTTTCCTAGATTTTGCTAAGGCATTCGATACCGTCTCAATTCCTATACTCGTAAGCAAGCTAAATCATATTGGTATTCGTGGTTCGGCTCTTGAAATCTTCACGGATTTTTTAAATCATCGTAATCAGCAAGTCAAAATAGGTGACCGTATTAGCCATGATGCACCTGTAACATATGGAGTCCCACAGGGCAGTATTCTGGGTCCCAGCCTCTTTCTAGTTTACATGAACGACCTATGCCATCAAACCCTGAAAAATGGAAAATATTTTACTTATGCGGATGATACTGCATTAATTTTTTCGGGTAGAAACTGGGAAGAGGCTCACTGTAGTGCTGAGATGGGTCTCCAAGGCGTTTGTCATTGGCTAAGACGGAATCTCCTCACCCTAAATCTGTCTAAAACTAAAGTGCTACGGTTTTCCTTCGCTAATACGCCCACACCTACTTGTGATTTGCGAGCACATTCGTGTACGACGTACCCGGACAGTTCAAATTGTGATTGCTTGTTAACTGGAGTATCCACTATTAAGTACCTTGGAGTTGTGCTAGATGATAAGTTAAGCTGGTGACCGCATATTGAGCTGACTACCAGCCGTATTAGAAAACTAACATGGGTCTTTAAAAAACTGAGATACGTCGCCCATATGAAACTTCTGCGCCAAATTTACTATGCGCTGGCACAATCTATTATTGGTTACTGTGTGGGGGTATGGGGTGGTGCTTGCAAGGGAATCCTTATATTAGGGGTTAAAATATGAAATTGCCGTTTTATTGTAATAGGTTTTTTGAATTGACATAGAATCTTCAAGGTTTGAGGTTTTCGAATGAAACTTTTTTCACCTGGTTTCTATGACGTTCTTCTTTAAAAAAATGTGAAATATTTGAATATCGACTTTTAATTGTTTTTGTTATTTAACTTAGACAAGAAAGATGGATACTGCGAAAATTCGAGTGATTTTTGAATACGAGTTCCGACGCGGAAGTAACGTGGCAGAAACAGCCCGCAATATCAATGTTGCGTTTGGAGAGGGATTTGCTAATGAACGCACCGTGCGATTTTGGTTTAAACGCTTTCGTGATGGAAACTTCGACTTGAAGAACGAGCCACGAGGAAGACCGCTCGCACAGGTGATTAACGATGAATTAAGAGAGATGGTGGAAGCCGATCCCAGTCAAACTACCCAGGACTTAGCGGCATAGTTTAACGTAACCTTACCCACAATATTGACTCACGTGCGTCAAATCAATAAAATAAAAAAATACGAAAAATGGGTGCCTCATGATTTGACTGATGTTCAAAAAGAAACGCGTGTTGAAACATAAGTTGCCTTGTTGAATCGGTACAGAAATGAAGGAATATTAAATCGAATTGTGACATGTGATTAAAAGTGGATTCTTTATGATAACCGTAATAGAAAACTGCAATGGCTGACCCCAGATCAAACGCCACAACAGTGTCCTAAAGCAAAACTTACCAATAAAAAGGTAATGGTAACTGTTTGGTGGTCTCAGCATGGTGTTATTTACTATAGTTTTCTCCGATCTGGTCAATCAATAACGGCAGATTTCTATTGTGCCGAACTCCGAACAATGTTGGCAAAACTTGCAGTAAAACAGCCCCGACTCATGAATCGATCTTCACCATTATTGCTAAGTGACAACGCGAACCTCATACAGCACGAGAAACCGTTTTGACCCTTCAGGAACTGCAATTAGAAACCATTCGACATCCTCCGTATTCGTCAGACCTTGCTCCAACGGACTACCATTTTTTTCGTGATTTGGACAATTATCTACGTGACAAGAAGTTTTCTTCCCAGGAGGCAGTACAAAATGCTTTCACACAGTTTGTGCAGTCTAGATCCTCAGAGTTCTATCACAAAGGCATAAATGACCTTCCTATTAGATGGCAGCAATGTATAGATAATAATGGTAACTATTTTGATTAAATAAATTTGTTAAAAATTAAAAAATAAACAATATTGATTTTCAGTACAAATCGGCAATTTCATACTTTAACCCCTATTACATTTGGAACGAGCTCAAAGATCCCTGTTTAATCCGTACAGATTCTCGACGAAAATACTATATGAACAAAGTGAAGTACTAACAGTCAGACAGCTGTATGTACTGCAAGTGGTAATCAAGCAACATAAGCGTACTCCTTTCAATGCTCAGGAATATAACAAAAAGAGATCAAAAACGAATGTTTGTTTTCCTCTGAAACAGCGTACAGCTTCTGCTAGACGCCAGCAGTGCTTTATGGCGGCATATTTGTATAACAAAATTAATAAGATATTGAATATACATCCACTTCCAAGTTTTAAAGTTAAAGGTATGGTTAGAGATTGGTTACACAAACTAGATTATCTAAACACAGAAAATTTATTATTTTCACAGATATGAGTAACACACACACAAACACACACACACACACACACACACACACACACAAACCACCTTTCTTGCTTTTGTAGTTGAATAGTATTTAATTATTTTTTAAAATGTTAATTAGACATATTTGTATATTACTATATTTACCATATTAACTCGACTCGTTTGCAACGATACTCGGGAGGAAGCACTGGCTTCTGTAACACAGGTTAGGTATAATAACCTACCTCTCACAGGGATACCTACATTTGTTATGTAATGTTTTTATGGAAATAAAAGATTTACGAGTATTATATTATTATTATTATAGTGTAATGCAGAAATATGTATTGTGGCAAATTTCTTAAAAACTATTCAAAACTCAAATCAAACAACGTGTAATTGCTTTCAATAATTATTATTGATATTTGCTTTAAACAAAAGGTAAGAATCATTAACTATCGTTTGCTACGTTTTAAATATTTTTTTTATCACATAGACTTCGTAAAATAAATTTAATATCTGACTGAACTCGAGCGCATCCTTAGCTTGTCACCAATAATCAGTGCTCTGGACGCCATGGTCAAGGATAGACGACACGCTAATATCGTCATATTCAAAGATAGGGAAAATAAGCGCAGTGCAATATGAGCGATTGCTCTTCTACTTCGCATTTTTAGAAGGCGTCGAGGAGGATGATCCAAAATTTTTAGAATCCTAATAATATTGTCATTTTGGACATTTATTGTCACTAGGTAACGTCCGAGCATTTATCATTAATGGCAGACGCTTTTGGCATATGTATGACCATTAATTTACTCTACGTAAAAGCGTAACGTTTTTATTCTTAGCCTACGCCTCTATCCGTCCACATTAAATATTTGGAATCGATGTGTTTATTTTATTATTTTGTCATTTGGACGATATCGATTTCAAAGTCGATACACAACGTGGGACATGGCTACATCTCTCAGAAAGGAATGTCTGCTGCGCCGTTCTAGTCGTGACAATGACGTTATAACGGTGGAGAGTAGTGCTGTCACAGCACAGCACTGCTGTGGTTAATTACTATTTTATTTGTGATGTTTCTTTTTAATTTATGTACATTTTAAGATAAAAAAATATTTTGCATGTTGTGTTCGTCTTAAAAGTATGTTACATTTAGCTATAACATTTGGATTTAAGTTGTATTATGAATGATTTTATGTAAACAAATGCTTATGAACATAATAAATAAAAAAACAAAGAGTGGGCGATAGCCAATGATTAAATAAAACATCCTAGATAATAAGTACTCATTTATTACATGAAAAAACTATCAAAAATTTGTCAATGAGTGTTATCGTTTTAGGTATCGATATGTAGTGTTGCCCAACACTATTTCTTCGTAGGTATTTTTTTTACTTTTTGCTATTGGCGTACAAGGCACGGTAGTGCGTTTGAGGAGTGGCGCTCTAAAGGAGGTCCATAATGAAATCAGTGGTACGACCTTAAAAGCCCTCGGCATTATCACATTAGACATAAAATATTTGTATAAGTTATGATTTTTAAGGGTGAAGTCTTCGAGCAACGCGGGCCTACCGTTTCGGGACGGAAGGCCGCGTTGCTTGAAAGGTGATGTATTTAATTTAATTTATTTATTTAGAAAACCAACTGCGTAACATACAAATATTTCTTATATCAAGTACTTAAATCTAGAAAGGCAAATTAC
Source organism: Anania crocealis (assembly GCA_949315895.1). Classification (NCBI taxonomy): domain Eukaryota; kingdom Metazoa; phylum Arthropoda; class Insecta; order Lepidoptera; family Crambidae; genus Anania; species Anania crocealis. The sequence continues at coordinate 11,787,347 of OX438856.1, forward strand.
AGGTTTCCCTTAACTTAAAATAATGTATTGGACGTGAGACGAAAAGAGAGAATAGTTCGCACAAAATACAACTATCCACTTACTCCGAATTTACATTAAGAAATATTTTTAAAGAGAGATAAATAAAAAAATAATAACAATATCAAATATTTTAGGGACACTCGAATCGCACTTTAAGAATGTCTTTCGCACGCGCTTTTATTATATTCTTGCTATGAGCAAACAAGTCAATATCCCTAAACATGTCATTGTAAACCCTTGGCAGCCGGGAGATGGGTGCATTACGCGCATATTTAGTACTCGTCCGGGGTACCCGCAATAATGACGGAAGCCACCGACGGGCACGACGTGTCGGCACATTATATGCTACGCCTTCGACCAATTCAGTGCAGTCCACGTTACCTCTAACTATATCATACAGAAAACAAACATCCATTAGATTACGCCTATCTTTGAGTGTTAGTAAGTTGAAATGTTTACAGCTTTCCTCGTACGTACTCAGTTGTGATCTCAGAAAACGGTAATTTAGGTGTTACACAAATAATTGTTTTGCAGTCGCTCTAAACGGTCCTTATATATAGCATACTGAGGATTCCAAATAGGACTAGCGTATTCAATAACACTACGAACATAGGCGAAATACACAATTTTGATTGTATTGATATTTGTGAACGACTTGCATGTTCTTATTACCAATCCGAGATTTTTGTAACCCTTATCTGCTATTTTGCCAATATGATCCCTGAGAAGCATTTTATCATCAAAGTGTACACCCAGGTTGCGTACCAATGATGTCCTGCGGATTGGGGTACCATTAAAGTTGTAGGGGTATGTTACAGGTCCGAGTTTTCGAGTAAAAGTGATGCATTCACACTTGTTAATGTTAACTGTTATTTTATTATTCATGTAGTACTCAGACACAATCCTCTTCGTTATCTATTTTCATGTAAATTTTTTTGTCGTCTGCGTTCATTCAATGTCGCGCTGATGTGAAACAGGATGTTATGTCTGCCACCTAAACATTATAAAACAATGGTCCCAAGTGTGAACCTTGAGGAATGCCTGTAGGAATATTGATAAAATCAGACCTGTAACCACCCACTACAACAGAGCCTGAGAACGATTGCATAAGTAGGATTTAATCCACCTAAGCAGATCGCCGTGTATCCCCATCTCGTATAGCTTATGGATCAGAATGCCGTGATCCACACGATCGAATGCTTTTTCGAAATCCGTGTAGATCACGTCAATCTGCCCACCTTTTTCCATGTTTGATAAAATGTAATTAGAAAAACATGCCAAATTAGTGATTGTAGATCGGCGTTTAAGAAAGCCATGTTGATAAGCCGGTAATTCCTTACATATAATAGGATATATAACATCAAAAACTATTTTTTTAAAAACTTTAGCTATTGTATTGGGTATTGAGATGCCCCTGTAGTTTTCAATATTGGTTTTAGTCCCCTTTTTATGTATAGGTACGAAATGGGCTTTCTTCCAAGTGCTGGGAAATATACCGCTATTCAATGATTTGTTAAATATTAGAGATAACGGGATGCTAAGTGTCTTAGCGCAGTTTATCCAGAAAACTGGTGGTATACCATCGCAGCCAGCTCCTTTATTTGGATCCAAAAGCTTTAAAATTTTTTCGAAAGTAGCTACTGATGTAGACATTTTGGAAATATTATCAATAGTTAATTTTTGGCGATTTAAATCGATTGACTCCTCCTCACGTGGCGTGCCGAAGACACTTTCAAAAAATTCATTAAACGCTTTACATATTTCTGCTCCATCTGTAATTTTTTTGTCACGGCATGTAAGCATTTTAGGATAGTTTGATCCACCTCGTAGTGATTTTATGTATGACCAAATGGTTTTAGGATTTTGTACAATAGATCTCTCTGCCAACTTTGTAAATTTTACGAAACATTCTTCTTGAACACGTTGTTGCCGTTTACGTAACAGTAAGAATTCGTCGTAGTCTAATAAGTTACCGTATCTTTTCCACCTCTTATGGGCCTTATATTTTTCTTTGATTATTTTAATTAACGCTTGACTATACCATACAGGATATTTAAAGTTGCTTTGAGTTTTCTTAAACGGTACGTGTTGTTCAATTGTTTTATTGATTATATCGTAAAAAGTACTAATTGCCTCTTCTATTGTACAAGATTCCAAAATTGGTTGCCAAGTAATGTTTTGGAATGTTTCATTTATTATGTCATAGTCATATTTTTTAAAATTTCTAATAGTTTTTGAGGCTTCTACCAAAGGGGTTATGGTGAGATCCAAAACTTTTAATAACAAAGCCGGATGAGCCTTATCAAGCTTTACTAGCGGTGATGATGAGCAGTTGGTAATGTCAAGGGGGAGAGTTGCGAAGGCTAAGTCCAAGGTATTTCCGGCGTGGTTCTTTATAGTATTACTAGCTGATGCCCGCGGCTTCGCACGCGTGGGTTTTGATCTGTTAGAAAGTATTCGTCACGACTCACTCCCCTCTCCTCCACTCTTTTCCTCCACTTCCTTTGCCTACGGTGCCGAAGGTGCCCATCTCGGGCGAGGTGGTGGTGGGCACTTAGTGGGAGCCGATACGTCGTTGCCGACTTACCGGGGCCCGTTGATACAATAGTTGGGTGAAAGGGGCCGATTTAAACTATTTAGGGATCCGGTGTTAGTTCTCCTAGCGAACCGTTGTCCAAGCGAGCTCGCACCACATCTGTTTGCATTTACATGAAATCTGAAGTATCATTTGAAACTTTCAAAACTGTCAACGCTGTAGTACAACAAACCATTCAAAGCAGCTTGCAAGGCTTTATTCGAATATGATCAACAATGGCGTAGAGCCCTGGAAGAAGTGGCCCTGTGTAAAAAAACACATTCTTAATTTCCAACCAAGTAGGTTACCATTTTTCTCGATCCATAAGCGTTAAAAAGGCGATTTTACAAAGACAATTTGCTTGCATACTACGTTCGGATAGAAGATCGGTGTAGTACCAGCATCGGTGTAGAGCTCTGAAAAAGCCAGTCCTATGTCATTCTCCCTTCATGATCGATAAACGAAGTTTCAAGTACCTCAATATAATGATGTTAAACACAAATAATTAACCACAAAATTTTCAACCGTTTTTCACCCCCTCAAATATTTAATTATAAAAAAATCCTTATAAACAACATAACAAAATGTATACCAAAAAGTTGACGTAGTTTCACAAAACTTTCATGTGGGATGTGGGTTCGAGGCATGAATGGTAGAGGATGATCAGTAGGATAAAAAGTGTTCAGAAACTTGACAGGATAGAGAACTGATTCGACTGTACTGACCACTGTGTCTATAAATTTTTATATTTCTTCAGCTTCAAATGATGTCAGCAAAACATCATTAATTACTGCTGCTTGGTCATTAGTGGGTGCATGGTGGTAGCTATTCCTAAGTTAAACAACACGGAATTATGAAGTGATGTGATTTTTTTCTCAACGTTTTATTTTCATGTTATAAAAGTGTATTTTTTTAAATATGGAGGATATTAAATAAAAAGATAATTTGGATGCGTTAGAAAGGCAGTTTCACTAAACAAACTTTGCCAGGCCCCCAAAAGCGGTGCGTCCTAGAAAAAATAAATCGTTACTAAATGGAAGTTTATCAAATTATCTTCTAAATGGAAGCTTGTCAAATGGTCTACCAGTCTAAAAAAAAAAAGTAAAGTAACAGCCTATAATCATCCCACTGCAGGGAAAAGGCCTCCATCATTGAATTCAAGTTACCACTGCAATGATGGGAAAAATGTCTACCAGTCTATATTGATTTAATCCACCAGTCAGCTGCTTAGTGTTGTTGCAACACACCTGTTACCTTTTCCTGCCTGAGATACCCAGTCTATGCCCAGTTTAGGAATTATTTTTGTACTGCTTAATATAGTTGATAATGTCATTAGGTACAACAGTGTAATTCTATACACTTTTTTCGATTTCCCAACATTATCAAAATAAACAAAAACAAAAATCGGCCAAGTGCAAGTCGGACTCGCGCACGAAGGGTTCCGTACCATTGACTACGAAAACAACATTAGGTACCTGCATTAATTTAGTTAATGTAGTGCCTACCTGTTACCATTTATTGATATCAAGCAAAAATAAGCAAAAAATTGATTTTTTTTGTGTGGGAACCTCCCTTAAATATTAATTTAATTATTGATTATTAAAGTTAGAAATATAACTGAGTATTTTGTGAATATTTCAAGTGCCTACCTGTTGCCATTATTAATATCGTTTTTTTTGTCCCTTCAATATTTGTTTTATTTTGTTTTTAATATTTGTTGTTATTGCGGTAGTAAAAATACATAATTTGTGAAAGTTTCAACTGTCTTGCTATTGCGGCTCTTGAGATACAACCTGGTGACAGGCAGACGGACAGACGGACAGACAGCGAAGTCTTAGTAATAGGGTTCCGTTTTTACCCATTGGGTACGGAACCCTAAAAATGATTAAGTTCTAAATAATACCATTCTTATGGTAAGTACCGATATTTATTTTCTGAATATGTACCAATATACTTATAGATAAGACATCCAATAGGAATTTTCAAGTTTTGTCTTTTCGTTACATAGCCTCCATATTTCTTCGTCAACTTTGTCCTTCAGGGCATATGGAATACGTCGCGGCTAGATGAAAATTGGTGTCACATTTTCTTGAAGCACTAATTGAGCTTTGTACTCGTAGTTTGATATTCAATCAAGAGTTCCGTCAAACACCATCGTTAAATCTTCTAGTAATCTGTCCAATTTTGAGTTGTTGATAATTTACTAACTGAATTTTATCCAACTCTTCAAATTCTAACTCACAAGGATCCCGTGGAGCACAAAAATATAATATAATACGTTTTCTGATGTAATTCTGGGCTCAAAGATGTATGATTGACGTGTATTTCCTTATATCGATATCATCACATCTGTTCAGTTTTAAGTACTTATCCAACCGTTTAATGATGTTTTTGAATGTTTCGTCCTTGTCTAATGGTACTGAGTTCAATTTAGATGTCCTAAGATTTGTTTGTGACCGACCTTTGCTCCTCAGTACCTTCTGCATACATGGAATTGTTTCGTGCTATCGAATTCAAACTCTGCAGTTTTAGTTTAAGCTGTTTTGTAATACCCTGAAGATTATTTTTTTTCTTCAATCTCAGTTTCCAACTGTGGGTCATCAGTAATATTATTTGTAGTCGTATCTCTTCCAAATTATTCTTGGTAAATTTGTTCATTTGTCACTTCACCAGCTGATCACTCACTAATTTTAATTCATAATCGGAAATTTCTCGTAGGTTTTCTATCTGGCTGCCGAATTTTGTAATGCAGCCTTTAATTAAAGTTCTACACGTTTTAATTCAGTTAATTCATCGAAATTACCTATTTATTTTCTGATTGACACATTGAATGTCATAACAAACTAAGTAAAGTCAGAGAGTACAAATATGTAAAGAGTATGGATATGACGCGGAACCGAACAAACTTTGCCCCCATTTTTTATCCCCTTAAAGATTAAATTTTCAAAAATCCTGAAAGACGTCATTCTTAATTTTTAATCAGGTAGCTGGATACCAATTTTCATCGACTTAGCTTCAAAACTGACGAAGTTTCATACAAACTTATGGGGCCCTTTTTACCCCCTTAGAGGCGGAATTTCCGAAATTCCTTTCTTAGTGCTCACCTACACTATAAAAGGAAGCAGGGTGAAAATTTTCAGATTTTAAATCCCAGTAGTTTGGGCTGTGCGTTGATATGTCTGTCAGTCAGTCAGTCAGTCAGTCAGTCAGTCATTAAATCAGTTTTCATTTTTATATATTTAGATATTGCTTTAATCAAAAAAGGCTAACTCATCAGTTAGTTTGATCGCAGAATTTTGTACTTCGATATTGCCGGTATTATTATGCATAGGTCCACTTATATTCCACGATATGCACGGTAATAATGTTATTAAACATTTCACCGAAATAGGTAGGTAACTGACGAAATGGAAAATACAGTTTTGCTTTTGCCTAAATTAATTATGAATATGCGGAAAGCGGCTGAATGATGGAGAACTAGGTAGCTAAATAATACTTACCAGACGTAGAAGAGGGGATTTAGGAAGTTTTCAGATCGGAAAGAAGTTTCAGGCTGTGCCTCTGTTTATTCCACTCCGTATACCATCAAATATAATGAATGTTAATAATCTAATCATTTTTTAAGTAGCCTATGCCTGCAAGATAATATTCTGTTACAGTATAATAAAAAAAAAAAACAATAATTTTGAATTCTAATACTCGAGAAGTGTGATCTAAAAATGCTGTTGCACCACCGAGCCACTGGCACGTAACCCCTCGAATGTAGTAATTTTTTAAGCTATTTCATAGCTTCTAATGCGGGCCTTGAGCGCGGGGACCGAATCCAGAAATTCCGTAACGAAAAAACCTCACGCTCCCCACTTCGACCGGCACAGCGGTGATACGGCTGTTCGACGAGGTGCGTGCGGTTTGACGAGGCGTTTGCCATTCGACGAAGTGGGTGCCGTTTAACTAAGTGGGTGCCGTTCGACGAAGTGGGTGCCGTTCGACGAGGCAGGTGCCGTTCGACAAGTTGGGTGCTGTTTGACGAGTGGGGTGCTGTTTGATGAGGTGGGTGCTGTTCGACGAGGTGGGTGCCGTTTGATGAGGTGGGTGCCGTTCGACGAGGTGGATGCCGTTTGACGGGTGGGGTGCTGTTTAACGAGGTGGGTGCTGTTTGACGAGAGGGGTGCTGTTTTTCGAGGTGGGTGCTGTTTGACGAGAGGGGTGCTGTTTGGCGGGTACGCTGTTTAACGAGGTAAGTGCTGTTCAACGAGCGAGGTGCTGTTTAACGAGGTGGGTGCTGTTTGACAAGCGGGTGCTGTTTTACGAGGTGAGTGCTGTTTGACGGATGGGGTGCTGTTTAACGAGGTGGGTGCTGTTCGACGAGCGAGGTGCTGTTTAACGAGGTGGATGCCGTTCGACGAGCGGGGTGCTGATTAACGAGGTGGGTGCTGTTCGAAAAGCGGGGGACGTTTGCCATTCGACGAAGTGGGTGCCGTTTAACTAAGTGGGTGCCGTTCGACGAAGTGAGTGCCGTTCGACGAGGCAAGTGCCGTTCGAGAAGTTGGGTATTGTTTGACGAGTGGGGTGCTGTTTGATGAGGTGGGGTGCTGTTTAACGAGGTGGGTGCTGTTTGACGAGCGGGTGCTGTTTTACGAGGTGGGTGCTGTTTGACGGATGAGGTGCTGTTTCACGAGGTGGGTGCTGTTCCACGAGCGAGGTGCTGTTTAACGAGGTGGGTGCTGTTTGACGAGTGGGGTGCTGTTTTACGAGGTGGGTGCTGTTCAACCAGCGGGGTGCTGTTTAACGAGGTGGGTGCCATTCGACGAGCTGGGGGCGTTTGCCATTCGACGAAGTGGGTGCCGTATAACTAAGTGGGTGCCGTTTGACGAGGCAGGTGCCGTTCGACAAGTTGGGTGCCGTTCGACGAGGTGGATGCCGTTTGACGGGTGGGGTGCTGTTTAACGAGGTGGGTGCTGTTTGACGCACGCAAGCTATGCAATAGCTTTACCGCGGCAGTCTCCGAGTGCCAAACGTCTTTTTTTTTTATTCTTTTTTTTTATTTAGTTTAAAATAAAATCTACTCTTTCACGCTGTGATTCGAATTGACGATCCTCGATGACAAAAGGGTCAGACTTCTATGTAGGTATGTACAACGCAACTTAACAAGTAAAAATAAAACATTATGTCGACATTCCTAGCAATGAATTCGCATTTCCTAAACCCTCTAGACAATAAATTGATTTATTCTGCTTGTTTGCGGTACCTACGTATCTTTTGTATAGAAGACGACAACGATATATAAATAAAGAAACGACAACCGCATAGGGATAATGAAAATGTCAAATAAATCGTGTGCAATCGAAAGGTTCAATCCTTTTCGATTGGTGCCGCGAAACGGGCGACATCTCACGCGTTATAATTTATGAATATTAAAAAAGAGACCGAGCTGTTTCTGCGCATGCGGGCTGCGTGTCCCATCGACTGCCGTCAGTCAGTACATAGCAGTCAGTTCCCCATTGTCGTTGAGCTGGGATGTCTGCTTTCGGATGGGCGGCGCGGGCTGGGCGCGTGGCGAGGCGCGCGTTGCCGACGATTCTGACTTCGAAACTCTAAAGAACCTCCTCACCTCTGAAGATGGATGGACCTTGGAATACGAGAGGGACGGCGTCAAAGTCTGGGCAGAGGATGCCGCGCACGGCGCCTTACGGACCGTTAAGGTATGTTGTAAATTTCTTTGTTGTCATTATAGTTCATGTAAACAGAAGAATAATTGAAATGAAAGAGAAATTTACGGATTTAGAAAGCGTTTATTTAAAAAAAATTAAATGAAAGGTTATATTATAAAGAAACGCGTTCTAAATCCGTAAACTTATCTTTCATTTCAATGTAGGTAAAGATAGTGTTCGCGTAAACTCAAGAAAACAGTAGAAGAATACTTATTTTTATTTGTGTTCTTTACGTAGAGCGGATAAAAACGGAAGGAATAAGGTTATTAGTGAATAAGCAAAACAAAACATAATATTGATTTTCAAAACTCAGACGCGAGAGTGTAAATATTTGCTTATAAATTACTGTCGTTTCAAGTTTGTTTAGGCTCGTAATCTGCGCTAGGGACTGTCTGCCGCAGTTTTAAGCGGTATTTCTCATTAGTCCTACTCGTACACATGTGGTGGTATTTGCTATATAAATTGACTTGATAGACAATAATTATTAGCACTCCGGCAATGTTGGACGCAAAAGTGACCAATTGATGGTAATCCAATCGGTGTAATGATGTTACTTTATTGACTAGTTGTGTTTTGTTTTCTGTTTTTATTTTTTTTCTAATTTCTTAATTAATGTTTTGTAAGACCTACCGGCCTACTTGCTGATTAAGGTAATTGCATGTAATAAGGGCTGGGTTTTTGGAAATGTGTGTTAATGAGTAAGAAACCACAATCAAATAAACTGTTTCTATTTGAAGAGAACTTATTGTACAAAAACAACACAACAATGACAAGTTACTTCCAAAAAAACTAATTAAGGTCCATAAATGAACTGTAGGATTCAAAGCGTCATTTACCAGAAAAACCGCACCTTGAGAAAGTATTGGCTTTAGACTACTATTAAGTTTATGGGTTTCTAATAATGAAACGGATGAATTATTATCGTGGCCCTTATAAAGTTTTAGGTAATTTAGATAAGTTACAAGTTAACCATTTTCTAGTTAAAAATGAAACTAAGTGTAGTTAATGATAATTTTAATTAACTTTAGTATAGCAAATCACATAATTTTACTAATCAGTCAACTCTTCAGTTTTAGCTCTTGGAACTTATTAGGTATTTAATTTATTCATCTTTAGTCTGGCCCTTATTAAATCATTGAAAATAACAAATAAGGCTATCACCACACCATAGTAAGAGATTAGAAGATACACGTGCAAGTAAATTCAAATTGTGTATAACTAGTTACTCATTAGAATTATATATTTTTCTGTTTCCGAAGCTCACGTTATGTATCCATTGTGTGTAATATCTTGGCAGTGTTCAATTAAAAATAATGCTGCCAAGATGTTATACATAATGGTTACATAACGTGGGCTTCGTTTGCCAGGCGGTCCAAAAAGTATGGTGTATTGCTTTGAAGCAGCTGCACGTTCAGACATCTGTGTGTTATTTAATCATCTCTAGGGCATCCAGAAAATTGGTTTAAGACCATCCTCAGCCCCGTTTTGGTTAGGGTGTCGCAAAGGGGGTGCACTAACATAAACCTAACCTAACCTAAACCTAACCTAACCTATTTCCAGCGCAATCGTTTCTGTCACTCATGTGTATCAATGTATCATAGTCAGCTGATTTTCCTTTAAACAACTAGGGATATAGTTTAGGACTTGGACCGGAATTCTGGGATTCCGCAATTCTGTGGCTAAATGGTAGTTACTTATGTAGTTATTTAAGCAATGTTTCAACTTGCGGAGTATTGCGCCTTTTCAGAAATATTTTTTTAAAGGTTTCGATTTTTCTATGAAGATTTCACTTTTTGACAACAGATCTGCATTTTTTTTACATATGTCAAATGAAACGCGTTTTATGTATGGTGCTTAAATACTATTGTCGAAAAAGGAACATTTAATGATATTTAATTGCTTACAAAGTCCAGTAGGTTAGGAAAAGTGTAGGTTAGGTTAGAACAGTGACCATACAAAGGCGTGAAGGCGAGAGAGCGTAGCGAACGTGCCGCGGCAACGGCCGCCGAGCGCCTCAAAAATCCAAAAAAAAAAACTATTAATGATTCCTAACCTCAAAATTGGCACGCTTCGCTCGCCTTCACGCGTAAACAGAAACAATAGTGTATAAAAAAAAATAGAGATACTAATCGTTTAAATGCCAAACAGCTGACTATGATACATTTAGTGACAAAAACGATTGCGCTGGAATTAGGTTAGGTTAGGTTTAGGTTAGTGCACCCCCTTTGCGATACCCGGACCCCTGTTTTTTTTATAAGGTTCAATTGGTAATCACAAAAACTGAAACAAGTAAGTACTAATATTAACGTACTAGCTGATGCCCGCGGCTTCGCGCGCGTGGGATTTGATTTGTTACAAAGTTTTCGTCATGACTCAACCTCCTCTCTTACACCCTTTTTCTCCACTTCCTTTGCGTACGGTGCCGGGGGTGCTCATCTCGGGCGAAGTGGTGGTGGGCACTTAGTGGGAGCCGGTACGTCGTTGCCGGCTTACCGGGGCCCGTTACGCTGATACAATAGTTGGATGAAAGGGGCACAAAAGGGGCCGATTTATACTATCGTTTGTAGGAATCCGGTGTTGGTTCTCCTACCGTAGTCCAAGCGAGCTCGAACCACATATGTTTGCATTTATATGAAATCAGAAGTCTTATATTATTTAAAGCTTAAAACTCTCAATGCTGTAGTACAACAAACCATTTAAAGCAGCTTTCAAGGCTTTATTCGAATATGATCAACACTGGCCTACGCCAGTGTTGGCTGTAGAGCCCTGGAAGAAGTAGCCCTGTGTAAAAAACTAACCAATTTCCAACCAAGTAGGTAAATCCATTTCTCTCGATCCATAAGCGTTGTAAAGTACCAACATCGGTGTAGAGCTCTGGAAAAGGCAGTCCTATGGCATTCTCACTTTATGATCGATAGACGAAGTTTCAAGTACCTCAATATGATGTTAAACACACATAGTTAACCACACAATTTTCCACCGTTTTTGACCCCTTCAAATATTGATGAAGAAAATAAGTACTTATTTATTTTTTATTTATTTATTTATTTATTTATCAAAATCAATACATGCTGACTTACAGTGCTACCCAAGACGCCAACATATTATAATACATACAAAGAGAGACATTAGTAATATAATAACATCAAAATAACAACAGGTCAATAAAGAATGTCAATATTTTTTTTTTTAATATCAAAAACACAAATGATTTCTTATATAAAAAACGGAATGTCAATAACAGAAATTACAATGTCAATATTCAATTATGAGTAACTGTTACCAGGAGCGATTTCTGAATATGTAATTATAAACAACATTACACAATTTATCTATATATATAAAAATGAAAACTGATTTAATGACTGACTGACTGACATATCAACGCACAGCCCAAACTACTGGGATTTAAAATCTGAAAATTTTCGCCGTGCTTCCTGTTATAGTGTAGGTGAGCACTAAGAAAGGAATTTTGGAAATTCCGGCTCTAAGGGGGTAAAAAGGGCCCCATAAGTTTGTATGAAACTCCCTCAGTTTTGAAGCTAAGTAGATGAAAATTGGTATCCAGCTACCTGATTAGAAATTATGAATGACGTCTTTCAGGATTTTTGAAAGTTTAATCTTTAAGGGGATAAAAAATAGGGGCAAAGTTTGTTCGGTTCCGCGTCATATCCATACTCTTTACATATTTGTACTTCACTTAGTTTGTTATGACATTCAATGTGTCAATCAGAAACTAAATATCATTTCTTACATATAAAATGGTATTATTTTAGAATTTAATGATAGGCGCCGAAATGGATGAATTAACTAAGTTAAAACGTACACGAATTTCAATTAAAGGCTGCATTATATATAAAATTCGGCAGCCAGATACAAACCCTACGAGAAATTTCTAATTAGTGTGTGACAAGTGTACAAAATTATCAAGAATAATTTTGAAGAGATACAACTAAAAAAATAATAATATTACTGATGACCCGCAGTTGGAAAATGAGATTAAAGAAAAACATAACTTTCAGGAAATTACAACACAGCTTAAACTAAAACTGCAGAGTTGGAATTCGACAGTACGAAACAATTCCAGCATGTATGCAGGAGGTACTGAGGAGCAAAGGTCGGTCACAAACAAACCTTAGGACATCTAAATTGAACTCAGTACCATTAAACAAGGACGAAACATTCAAAAACTTCATTTAACGGTTGGATACTTACTTAAAAAACTGAACAGATGTAATGATATTACTGATACAAGGAAATACACGTTTATAACATCTTTGAGCCCAGAATTACATCGGAATACGTATTATATTATATGTATGTGCTCCACGGGATCCTTGTGAGTTAGAATTTGAGGAGTTAGTTAAAATTCAGTTAGTAAATAATTATCTACAACTCAAAATTGTTGAAAAATGACGGAACTCTCGTTTGCATATCAAACTATAAAGCTCAATTAGTGCTTCAAGAAAATGTGACACCAATTTTCATCTAGCCACGACGTATTCCATACGCCCTGAAGGACAAAGTTTACGAAGAAATAAGGAGGCTATGTAACGAAAATTTTTACAAAACTTGAAAATTCCTATTGGCTGTCTTATTTATATTTACATATTCAGAAAATAAATATCAGTGCTTACAAACACCATGGTATTATTAGAACTTAATCATTTTTGTTTATACGGAGACAAATGTAGGGAAATCTAAAAAAGTGTATAGAATAAAATTAGTGTTGGTTGTACAACTGTTATTATGATCGCGATTATTTTTGCAACATTTTTCACTGATGCTCCGCTCCTATTAGTCGCAGCGTGATGTTATATTTAGCTTTAAGCCTTCCTCGATAAATGGACTAATCCAACACAAAAATAATTTTGCAATTCGAACCAGTACTTCCTAAGATTAGCGCGTTCAAACAAACAAATAAACTCTTCAGCTTTATAATATTAGTATACTTAGATGTTGTATATATTTTGTAATGTTTTTTTAATAATTTAATATTTGAGGGGGTGAAAAACGGTGCAAAAATTGTGTGGTTTATTATTTGTGTTGGTTGATGTTGGTACCCCTACCCCTTCTAGGTCGTCGTCCACCGTCCGATCTAGGTTTTTTATCCAAACGTAGTATGCAAACAAATTGTCTGTGTAAAATCGCCTTTTTAACGCATAAGGATCGAAAAAATGGATTTACCTACTGGAAACTAAGAATATGTTTTTTACCAGGGGCACTTCTTTCAGGGCTCTACGCCCGTGTTGATCATATTCGAATAAAGCCTTGCAAGCTGCTTTGAATGGTTTGTTGTACTACAGCATTGACAGTTTTTAAAGCTTCAAATTATTTCATGTAAATACAAACACATGTGATGCGAGCTCGCTTGGACCACGATACGCTAGGAGAACCAACACCGGATCCTTAAAACGATAGTACAAATCGGCCCCTTTTAGATTAACTATTGTATCAACGGGCCCCGGTAAGCCGGCAACGACGTATCGGCTCCCACTAAGTGCCCACCACCACCTCGCCCGAGATGGCCACCCCCGGCACCGTAGGCAAAGGAAGTGGAGCAAAAGAGTGGAGGAGAGGTGGTTGAGTTATGACGAAAACTTTGTAACAGATCAAATACCACGCGCGCGAAGCCGCGGGCATCAGCTAGTTCAACATATATAGCATAAAGCTGACGTTGTTTCACAAAACTTTCATGTGGGATGTGGGTTCGAGGCATGGACGGATGGAGGTTGATCAGCAGGATTAATAGTGTTCAGTAACTGGACAGGATAAAGATGTCTATAAATTGTTATTTATTTCTTCAGCTTCAAATGATGTCAGCGAAACATCATTGAAATTACTGCTGCTTGATGTCATTAGTGGGGGGTGATGGTAGCTATTCCTAAGTAAAACAACACGGAATTATGAATTAATAATATAAATAATACAAATAATACCTAGTATATAAGAAATTGCTGAGCCCTTGCAGGGTCATGTTTGAGTCTAAATATGTATACTTTATTTGATATTTTACCAATTAAATTGCAATTATAATATCAGTATATAAACTTGAAAAATGTTATGTCTCAGGCGGGAATCGAACCTGCATCTCCTCGCATGCATAGCGCCTGCCATTGAGATGTTTAAGTCATAAATAATATCATTGTGTTTGCAGGCACTTATATTTATTTTCTGAATATGTAAATATAGATAAGACAGCCAATAGGAATTTTCAAGTTTTGTCAAAATTTTCGTTACATAGCCTACTTATTTCTTCGTCAACTTTGTCCTTCAGGGCGTTGCGGCTAGATGAAAATTGGTGTCACATTTTCTTGAAGCACTAATTTTATTGAGCTTTATAGTTTGATATGCATACAAAAGTTCCGTCAAACACTATTGATACATTTTCTAGTAATCTGTCCAATTTTGAGTTGTTGGTAATTTACTAACTGAATTTTAACGAACTTCTCAAATTCTAACTCACAAGGATCCCGTGGAGCACATTAATATAATATAATACATTTTCTGATGTAATTCTGGGCTCAAAGATGTTAGAAACGTGTATTTCCTTGTATCGATAATATTATCATCACATCTGTTCACTTTTTTAAGTAAGTATCCAGCCATTTATTGAAGTTTTTGAATGTTTCGTCCTTGTCTAATGATACTGAGTTCAATTTAGATGTCCTAAGGTTTGTTTGTGACCGACCTTTGCTCCTCAGTACCTCTTGCATACATGAAATTGTTTCGTGCTGTCGATTTCAAACTCTGCAGTTTTAGTTTCAGCTGTGTTGTAATCTCCTGAAAGTTTTTTTTACTTCAATCTCATTTTCCAACTGTGGGTCAGCAGTAATATTAATTATTTGCAGTATTATCTCTTCAAAATAATTATTCTTGGTAATCTTGTACACCCTTGTCACTCTCTGTCATCTATTTTTAGGGTTCCGTACCCAAAGGGTAAAAACGGGACCCTATTAATAAGACTTCGCTGTCTGTCCGTCTGTTGTTAAAAAAATATGTTACCCATTGTTTATTATTTATAAGCTTTATGATTTACAACATTCTTTATTGTTACTTTTTCTAACCGGTATATAAATAGTTTTGTTGGTATTCCGACACGGTAACACGCGGCATATTACTGGCCATGTGCAAAACTTTGTTTATTTTTTACCAACTATTTGACGATATTTGCAGCACGCAGAATGCGTCAATGCTATGGTCAATGTTATGTCAAACGCCATACATTAAAAAAGTTTAAATTTTCAAAAGCGATAAGGTTACATTACAAATAATTTAGTATGGTGATTAAGTTTTCTTAAATTTTCTAATTTTCCCGCGCAATTTTCTTATTTTTTTCTTTGATAAGAACATTCTCCTGACAATAACAAACAAAACAAAAAATAATTAGCGAGATCGGTCCAGCCGTTCACGCGTGATGCGATGACCAAGGGAAATAGGGATTAATTTTTATATATTTAAGATAAACAATGGGTAACATCTTTTTTTAGGGTTCCGTACCCAAAGGGTAAAAATGGGACCCTATCTATTACTAAGACTTCGCTGTCTGTCCGTCTGTCCGTCGCTCGCTCTGTCACCAGGCTGTATCTCAAGAGCCGCGGTAGCTAGACAGTTGAAATTTTCACAAATTATGTATGTCTGTTACCGCAATAACAACAAATACCAAAAACCCGTTTTTTTGGCCTTTTTGGTACGAAACCCTTCGTGCGCGAGTCCGACTCGCACTTGGCCGGTTTTATTATTAAACCATTTTGTAATCAATATTCATAGTTAGGACAGGAACCCTTCGTGCGCGAGTTTGACTGGCAAATGGCCGATTTTTTAAATGACATACGAGTAAATGGTGAAAATACTTCAATCAACTTTGTCAGGTGATAAGTATGTGAAACTTATGCTTTTTATAAATATTTTATAGCTTAATACTCGTATGTTTGTATTCCCTTGTTATTGCTAAGTGTGGCGCATCAAAATTAATGTACCCAGCCGCTAAAGTTGCTGAATATGTTAAGCCTTTAAAAGAGTAGGAGTAAAGAAAATTTTATTAGCTAGTAGGTATTGATAACTGTACAGAGGATCTTAATGGTAATGCAGTGATGTTTGGTGTTTAAATTTCTGTATATAAGATGTGAGTAACTAATACTGAGTAGTATGGTACTAAACCTTAGTTACTAAACTAAAGGGTTATGTATTTATTACGTTATTTATCTGTCTGAAAGAGATCTTTTTTAGCGGTAGTTCTGCGTGAACTGTTCTACATGTACCACGGATTACTAATAAAGATAATCGGGTTAGGAGGAAAGTGGCCCCTGGTCCGCGTTCCAGATAACACGCAATAGAAACTGTAGTGAAAATGTCGCCCGATCCTTAAATTAAAATCACATGCGTTATATGAATTAAAACCGCCGAAACGAGGTTCACAATTTTACGATTACGTTTACATGTTTTTCATTTAAATAATTTGCTTAAATAAGATAATATGTGAATTTTAACGTAACGATAAGTATGTATATGCACATATTATAATGTAGGTGTTGTTTCGGCTTAATGCGTCATTACCCAACACCCCGTATAACAGCGAATATTTAACTACCTACTTCGTGAAATGAGATCTTTATTCTTATATGAAATTGTGGTACTAAGTAACTTTAATAGGGGTCTGTTTATAGATCCTAAAACTCATTTATTAGGGCAACATCACCTTACTGGGATATGGAACGATATTTTTTGTTTGAATGATACCTCTTATCCTCATATTGATGCTTATTAAAAATATTTTTTGAACAGATGGCTGTTAAAAAAAATATCCGAGTAGTTATTTATTTTGTAAATAAACTTTTGCGAAATCTATGAAATTAAAGATAAATAAAATAAGTAAGTCAGTTACCACAGCAATGATGGGTAGAGGCATAAACAGCACGTTTGCCAAATGGTTAGCACAAACAACAAGGGGTCGGTTAACACAAACCCGAGTAATGTTCGAAAATTCGAAATATTTGTCGAACCCAGGACCCGGAGATCTTGACCAGGTACTTAAACCACTAGACCAACGGGGCATTATATGTATACACTATCTAAGTAAAAATAAATTAAAATTACCTCGGAAACTCCTGTACGCCATCATCATATCTGCCAATTGACGCCCACTGCTGGTCATACGCTTCCCCCAAGGATCTCCACAACGGTCAGTCCCACACCACCCGGATCCGACGGCTTCCTGCGACCTTCATCAGATCGTCGGTCCACCTGGTGGAGGGCCTACCCACAGATCGTCGTCCGGTGCACGGTCGCCATTGCGAAACCTTTTCGCCCCAACGGCCATCTTTGTTCTTCTTACTATGTGTCCCGCCCACTGCCACTTCAGCTCCGCAATTTGCAGAGCGATATCGGTTACCTTAGTTCTTCTACTGAGTTCCTCATTTCTGATTCTATCACGCAGGGAAATACTTAAACTTCTTATGAGACCCATGTTATATACAGGGTGAATTTGAAGTCATTGGCATCGACCTATTATTATACTTATTTTATAGAATGTTTTTATGGGAACCTAATACCTTATGGACTTATTAAAAAGTTTCACAAAATAAATGATAATTAGATAGAGTATCACGTTGAATTGAGCGAGTCTAGCCGTAGTAGGTACTACATTAACACGCGCGCCCGCGCCGCCCGCCCCACCGCGCCCGCGCCGCCTGCCGCCACACCGCGTGAACCTGCGTGACCCGACATCGCACAGCTGATTGATAACTTGATAATGATAATAACTTTCCCTTCATACTTTGATCGGCTTAGGACGGTCAAAACTTACGTAATACGTATTTAAAACGTTGGAATGACAATATTTACAATAGTTAGTTCAAATCAGCTATTTACAATAATTTAAAGATACGCTTACACGTACTCGTATTTTAGTAAATGTTCGAAGTGCTCGCCTCCTCTTTCCACACAACTCAGTTTTGTGAGTTTTGTGAGGGTTACGCTGGCTCCACTCATATTCGTTGTGACTGTTAAACAGACCGATTCTTGTAAAAGTACTTTCGTCTGTCCACAAGATGTTGGCGTCAAGATTTTGTAACTCGTGATAGAATTGGCACGGTTGGGTATCATAAGTGGTGAAACATTTCCTGTGCTAACATTAAATCGTTCGTAAGATCGTATAATAAAACCATTGGTTTGTGTATCGTCCCTGCACATAACGTGGTCGAGTCATTTAGTTGACACTTTGTTAAATAGCACTACACTGTTACAAAATCTAATCCACTGCAATCCTGTCCAGTCTAGGTGCGCGCGTGATACTCGTAGTTCCGGATAGACGACAAACGTCATCACACCTTATTACACAATGCGGAACTGATTTGGCGGCGTAGCTGCGTAGGCGCGTGCCGAAAGGCGAAAGGGGCGGCCAGCCGGGCGCGGGGGTGGGGGCAGGTGTGTTAGAGGCCGAGTGGCGTTGTTTGTATGCGTGTACGAACTTGAATGAATCTAGGCAATAAAAGGGCACGCGTTTTGTCGGCACACTATTGAAGTAGAGTAGGCTCGTATGATACTTGAATGTTAATTGTACATTTAATATTTTTTTCAGTCAAATTTTATTCTTTTATTTTAATTTTAAATGTATTATTGATCAATCGCAAAGTGTTTAAAATGATTTTTAGGGTTTAAAAATATTCAGTTTTTGTATCAATCGATTTGCCTCATATTTGGGGAAAGTACTATGAATCACGAGTAGGTTCTTATTTTAGAAGGATGCCAATGTTTTCTAATTCATCCTGTATATAGCAACCACGTTTCAGTTCCATAAATTATCACTGGCAACACGCACTGGTCAAAAACTTTCGTCTTGAGACATTGAGGTAATTTGGACGCGAAGATTTTTCGTAGCTTTCCGATTGCTACCTACCCATCCGAGTTGGATTCGATGAGAGATCTCTTTCTCGAAATTGGATTACATAGCTGGATTATCTGGCCCAGGTATAACTACGTAATGTTCAACAACTTCGAGTGTAGTATTCCCGACATAAACTGGAGCGGGTACGACATGTCTATTCAACATAATTTTCGTTTTTTTCATGTTCAACTTAAGTCCCACTCTTTGGAAAGTACTACCGCAGACAATATAATACTACTAGTAGTACTACTAAGATCTGCGAGCATTGTGTTCAGGTCTTCCAAGGTCTCAGCCACAAGAACTATATCATCGGCAAAGCGAAGGTGTGTGATAGATACTCGCTATTAATGTTGAAGCCAGATTATTTTCAATCTAGACGCTTAAAAACATGCTCCAACGCAGCAGTGAACAGTTTCGAAGATATACCTAACATCTCCCTGTCTCTCCTGTACGTACGTAGCGTTTGAGTGATTAAATTATCGCTGTGAGAGTGACTCTCGCAATTGATACTTTGAAGTCGTCACACAAATGTGTTTGCTCACCGTAAATAAACATATAATACACTCGGAATCAAGTAAACACACTCGTCGAAGTTTATTAGTACTTTGCTGAAGAAGAATTTTAGACTAATTTGCCTGGCCCGTAGGTGGATGCAGAGTGTGTGATTTCCTCGGATAATAAATCAAACGACTACTTTGTCTTCAGATTATATTTTCAGTATTCCACTATGTACAGACGTTGGTGTGCGACTGACTGATGTTTTTTAATATACTCGTAATGTATAAGTGACACAGTTCTAGAAAAGGTATAGAAAATCTGATACAAATGTTTTGATTAACATTAATTTGGAAGTGGTGCCGCGTGCAAAACTATATGATACAATATTGTTACTAATTAAAAGTAGGCACACTTATATCTATAAGTTGTTTCGTAATGCAATCGTCAGACTTGGCATGAGAGTGTTATTGAACAACAGGGGTTTTTATTTTATCAGTTTATAACTTACCTTTTCAGTATGTGTTTTCGAAATGGAAACTAATTAAAACAAGTTACATGTATAAACTCTAAATTAGGTGAATCTAACTTTACTATTATCTTATATTTGCTCTAACTAATAGTACACATAAAAGGAGATGTCCCATAATAGGCCCAGACATTGTACACCATTTTCAAAAATCAAGAAAAAAATACTGTTTCTGGGAAAAATACATATAAATTTATTTAACGTATAATTTAGTGGTTCAAAAATAAATAAGATCGAATAATTTATCAAACTCCATTAGGCATTCCAAGATGGCGTCAATCTAAAAAAACGTTAAATGTCAGTAGCTGTCAGATACCCCTTCTCACTTTGGCATAATCATTCACTTCAAGTTTTTGTTCTGCTTGTCGCGCCTTTATTGTAGTTCATTATAACGACCTCTTTTTCGTTTTCTGTATTTAGTATTGATCGACACATTACTTTCATAATGTTTGTTATTACTACAGTAAGCGATGGCACTCGACTCCTAGCTGCGCGATTTTAAAACTGACAGACGTCATCATAATGTCATCTTCCGCCATGATGGTTTTGTTGTTTTGTATTGCTATTTTCTTACTTATCTCTTTATTTGAACCACTTACCGAAGCCATTTTAAAAGAATTGAATAATAACAAAATCTTGTAGGTGTATTGGTCTATCTTTTGGTGGGGTGTACAGGTTCTGGGCCTGGCCTCCATACAATTTGGGACATCTCCTTTAAGGTAAAATATAGTGCTCCAGTACTCCTAATATATTTTATGACTTACTACTTATTTTATGAAGAAAGGAAAATACTTATTTCCAAGAGTTGACCCAAAACAGAGATGAGTGGGAGCTTTTACATAGCAATGAGTGGATACTGGCTGTCTATAATGATGATGATAATGATGACCACATACACATACACTGACACAGTAACTGCCACTTATGATACATTTACAAAAGTAAGAAACTAGCCTGTATTTATAGATGGCAACCCTAACTACACACCACAGGTATGTAAATGTAGCCGTAGGGAAAAGTATCTTACTTAATTTAATTTTGACAGACCCATTACGTTACTTGTCTAATGTATCCTCAAATAATTATAATTATTCTTTAACATAGTTTTCTAAATATTAAATAAAGAAAAGAAAAACTTGTCTGTTCTCGACATTGGAAGTTATTTATTTTTCCTTTTTTAAATTGGACCTGGTTCTCGAAAAGACGTCTTCTTTAATACCTTCTTATCGATGATTGGAATTCTTTCAAGACGTTATTAGTTTTCATGAAACCTTTTGAATTATGTTGAAGAAATAATTGATAGAACTAATAATGTTTTATTACAAAAAAAATATGATATTATTAGTTTTTTTGTCCAAACTTTGATGTTTGTGAAGTTCATACGAAAATATAGTTCCTTGATAAAAAATTTCGACTCGAGGTGCCAATCGAAATGTTCAATGAAAAGTATTTTCAATAAACAAGAAAACTGATATTAAGTTTTGACGTCTTATATGTCAGTGTTATCAAATATGGCGTTACCTTACCAAATAAATCACCATACTTAAGTTGAAATCGTATGGAACTCACAGATTGTTAAATTAAAGACCAATTGTTTACAATACAAAAATTCGTTATTAATTGAGTTATAAACTATCATAACTTTTAATTTCGGTTAAACTGTACACAGTGTGCAAAATTTGATTAAAATCGGTTCAGCAGTTTAGGATTCCATCGCGGACAAACAACGTGACACGATATTTTAATATATTAAAGTTAAAGATAAATATTTATGAAGGATATCAACCCTATTTTGCTATTCTTCGGATTGGATTTATTTTCCAAAATGTGGGACCAACTTTAACGTATGACGATCCTGTTAATAGTTAAATGCGTTGTCATATCTAAAAGAAATTTAAGTGTCAAATTGAAAAACTTTTTTTCATCGGTTGACAAAACTAATAGCTTTCGTTATTGCTGCAGATAGTGTGAATTGTTTGCGACTTTACTAGCTCGCAGCTATCAATGTTTAAAGGTTTTTCATTAGGGTGGCCATAAAGTCGCGATAAGATAAAGCTTAAAAGCTCGGATAAAAGCTAAAGGTTCAGAGACATCGACGCCGGCGTGATCGTCGTTAATCGATTTTAATGTTTGTATTTCAATTTCATTGCATTCGATGTTTGACACAGTTTCGTAGCGTGGGTGGGTGGGTATTTTTATATTTGAATCTATCCTGTAGGGACTGAATTTTATCCCCCGGATAACAAATGGTCTACGTGCTATTCCAATATAAATGCTATTCCTATCTGCATGCCAAATTTCATCGAGATCGGTTTAGCTGTTTTAGCGTGATAGAGTTATAAACATTCAACCAAACTTTTGCTCTTTTAATTAAAGTAAGGTTAGTAAGATTGTTATGTTTTGTGCTTGTGCTTAGAGACAGAAAACTTAGCAATGAACTTGAATATTCAGAAAATTTAAGCATGATTTAAAGTTGCATAGCTATGATCCAGAATAGGTCAATTATTATTTTGCCTTCTTCTATTTAAGTAACCTTTGGCTTTCATTGGATTTAATAAGTTTGTGTGGTCAATCTATCCATGCCACACTGGCACTCTATCCATAAATACATTTTATATACAGTTGTCTGTGCACCAAATTATAAAATTTTATTGCAAAACCGCACCTATTTCAACTCCATAAGATTCTCCGGAGTGTAGCCTGGTGTATTGTCGTCTGTACATCCCGCAAACACCTGCGCTTTCTCCCCAAGAAAAGTGCCATGTGTACAAAGTATAAATAAATACTTACATACACGTACGCACCGAATGAAATAAATTTTCAGTTACTGGAAAATGTAATCGTTGTAATAATAAACTGACTCATCGAATTGTTGAGACTGTAATTGTAGAATTTTTCCATACATTTTTATTTAGGTGACTAAACTAAAATAAATAGGAGTACCTATATTGTAATATTAATAAGCTGTCAAAGGTATTATTTACGTAACAGTCAAATACCTACAACTTTTTCTCAGGAACCATACCATACCATCAGGATATACATAATATAAGTATTGCTTAGATAGAGTATTAAATATATTGGCTATTATGGATGTTAATGGGCATATTAATTTCAAGAAAATGTTCTGAGGACCTTGACCTTCCCAGATCTTCCTTAACAAAACGACGAAAATAACCATTTTACCGAAGTTAAGGTCAGCCGAAAAACCCATTGTTCAGAATAAACATTTTTTTACCGGCGTCGCAGTCTACGGCGTAAATATTACATGTTATTACGTGCATTTTTAGATTTTTCTTAGTTTGCGTGGTCACTATTCTAACCTAACCTAAATTATATATTTTTTTTAAAGAAGGGGTCTTGCTGTTCTTTTTTTATGCCGATACCAGATGACACGTAACGAATTTATATTGGTCCTGAACAAACTATTATATTTTATTGTTTCTACTAAACCTAAACCCGTGTCGCAAGTAATAGAAATTTCTCTGAGTATCATTCTCGGCAACGTCATTGCGATAAACCCCGCCGATGAAGTTTAATTTTAATAAATAATGTGATCATTGCTACTATAATTCTGCTTAGGGCTGATAAAATTATGGGTTGTCCATTAGAAAAGGTCATCTTTGTTGACCTCTAGGACTCCTAGTACCCTTTGCCCTTTCGGCTAGAAAGCGACGGTCCTTAAAATAGGACTTCAAAGGATTCGGATGATTCACATATAAACTGACAACTTTGAGTAAGGAAGCATAATTGCGGAATATCTGTCTACCATTACAAGCAAGCTACATATAATGCTAATAGTGACGAAAAATAAAATGAGTAAAAAATTTGTAAAGTTTTAAAGTTGCTAAATAAAAACGTCACTAATTTGTAAGTTGGAGTTGCTTAATAATGGCTAATGGATGCGGATGTCGCACGACTGATTGTTGTGGAAGTACTTAGGGGAGACCTATGTCCAGCAATAGGCGTCATTTGGCTAAGATGATGATGTTGATGAATGGTTTAATATTTTACAATTCAACCTATACACCTCGTGTCTTCTCTACTGAAGTAGTATAAGTCTTCTTTTTTAACAAAACACCGAATTATCTGCCTGATGACACTTAATACTTTAATGAAATTGTGCCTGACTCATCAAAGTAGAAGAACCTTTGATACTGTAAAGGGATTTGGTGGAATTCGAAACCTCAAGTCGCCTCAAGAGGCAACCGCGAGAAGTGTGTGGTACGGTAAGTATGTTTGGAGAGGACTTTGTTTTTAGACAGTGAATTACGTGGTTTTTATATATGTAATTAAGATAGTATACAGCAAAAGTGTTTATATAAGAGAGTAATATTGGAGGACTTAACGATAGCAGCTCACACATGTGATAATTTAAAAGAAAACTACCACTGCCTTAATATTGATAGAGTCACTTCTACTAAATATCTAGGAGTGATTTTAGATAAAAACTTATCCTGGTGTCCTCAATTGTTTATCGTCACTAAAAGAGTCCGAAAGCTAATCTGGCTATTTAAGTATTTTCGAAACATTGCTGATAAAAATCTTTTAACCTACATCTACAAGGCCCTAGTCCAATCAATTATATTATACAGCATCACTATCTGGGGTGGAACATATAAAACTCAATTCGTGATAATCGAGCGAGCGCAAAGAGCAATATTAAAAGTAATGTTAAAAAAGAAAAAACGATATAGTACATCAGAATTATACAAAGAGGCAAATGTCTTAAGCATTAGACAATTGTACATATTACAATCAGTTATTAAAGTCCATAAGTATAACCCTGTAGATCCTTCTATCCTTAGGAAGCGTAATCCATATTCTGTTGTTAAACAGCCCGCTGCTAGAACATGTTTTGCGAGACAACAGTATTAAATACAATCGATCGCATTATATAACCGTATAAACAGACTAAACCATATCTACACTATGTCACTTCATCAATGCAAAGTTACTGTTTCAAATTGGCTTAAACAACTAGACTATTATGAAACAGAACGCCTTCTTCTACGATAAAGCGCATAAACACACAAGAACGCACACGCATACATGCACACGCCCACGCATACATACACACGCCCACGCATACATGTACACGCCCACGCAAACTCATACATACATACACACACACACACACACAATATTATTTTTAATCGTAAATATAATATGTAATCCTTTATGTACATTTTTATACTTTGCCGCATTCCTAATGAGTACCTTAAATTTTAAAATATGTATGAATGAATGAGCGGGATTCTCTTCATACAGGTTATTGCAACTTAAAAAGAGATCCCCACCCCATGTAACTACACCATGTAAGCTATAATAAAGATATTTTGATTTTTGATTTTGTTTTTTTTTTGAATATTTGTATGGATTATTAAGTCTCGTACAGTTTTATATCTAAATAGGTTATGTTAAAGCATATCTTATTGTGCTAAAAGCCTACTTATGTTCATACACGGGACAATTGGGACCCTCTGTAAGTTTTGCCATAATTTTGTTATCCATAAAATACATGTATGCAAAAAAATAAAACTGAAGTGTCTATTTGTAATTTCCCAGTAACAGCTTATTACTAAATTTTGAAATAAACAAACAAGAAGCAGTAAAATACGATCTAGCTAGAAGATGCCGGCCGTTTTTATTAATTGTAAATTGTTGCTTCGCGTCTCAAAAATCTTTATTTTAAGACTCTGGCATGGCGATGATAACTCCTGAAGCTTTCTAGCTTTGATCCCAACAAATGACGCAAAGCTTTCGCAAATCCGAGGAAGGCCGGTTAGTTACCGACCCTTTGTTTCGTAGCGTTTTGATAGCGTACGCAACTTGTTGCTTCTGACATGACTTTAGTACAAAAATGGCCTACCACTGCAAATACATTTTTTTATCTAAATAATTAATCAATTTAATTCAAACTACCAATTTAGTTGCTTAGTTTTATGATATACTAGTACGACTTTTATATTTAAGTGTACAATAAATTTCATCTTCAATAAAAATTAAATTTTGCTGGGTAGCATGGTTATTCTTAATAACCATGCGACTGATGCAAGCAAATGACTCATAAGTTTCATTACCTGGTCAAATTAAAGCGACTTGACTGTTTGAAAGTTAAATTATTTAACTCTACATTTAAATAATTATCATCATGATGGCTTGGTTGTACGATGTCTCAAATAATAAAATGTAATACAAACAAGGCCTGATATGCCAGTATAATATACAATATATTATAAATTAATAAATAATAACAAGTTCAAATTAAACTAAATAGCAATTAAAATGTTAATCTTTCTGACAGGACATTTTTTTATCTGTATTAGTTACCTGATTTTTATTGGCATACACAGCAGTCTTATAAATTTCTGAAAGGTAATACAGTGCGGAATCTTCGAACTACGAGTATATTGCAACTTAAATTACTGTTTTAGAAATTGACTTTCGCGATTCTAAAGTTGGTACCACTCAAAAGCTCGGAACTCGTCAACTTTTTCTGCAAGCTTTTTTTTCTATATTTTCCGCTAAAGCTACTAATATTAATTATAGTTATTTTAATATAGGCAGGTTCTATAGCATTGTTTATTTTTTAAATATGAATTTTCCCTATGTTACAAATTGTGATTCGGAAATAAAAAAGTTTTTTACTTTGTTACTTTCATTGTACTTATTTAAATTTATTTAAATTGGGCTTCTCAGTATAAGTTGTTACATTGTAGATTCACCCCCCAAAATAAAGTTATCTAATTAGTCTTACATAATTATCATCATTAGACTCAAATCAGTTTACTACTGGGCCCAAGCCTCTTTAAAAATAAGACATTGCCTGAATTGCCGTGCCTGAGTTGGGTTTGCGACCCCTTTGGGCCAATGGTAGGAAGAAGGCACCCATATTCTTCTCACATTACTCTTTATGACACCTTAAGGACGAGCATAGGTGCTATTCTATTTTAGGCTGGCACTTAACTACTTCGAAAAAAATCTAGTAGGTAACATTTTTTTGAATCGTTGCCAATAAAACAATCTTGTCGGTCGTCATGCGCTACATTTTTCTCCAAAGCTGATTTTGGACTAGAGCCAAATTTGGAAACCTATGAAAATTTAATTGTAACATTCTCAGGTCTCAATTTCTGCAGTCTACAGTTTCAGATATCTGAAATTCTAAGGTCTGGCATCTGAGTTCTAAGCGCACTCATGGGTACGAGTTAGGACCCCTTCTGAGATGATATTATCATGAATGTTTTACTGTGACGTATGACGGGTTTAATATTCTCCGAAATGTGTCTCGACTGGACTCAAGTTCGTGTGTCTGGGGACTCAAGTTAAAAGGGGACATTAAGGCATTTGATAGCGGGGACGCAAAACTTCATTGTAAGTATAGGTAGTTTGAAGATGGGTCGCGATTTTTTGCTTGTAAATCAGTTTTGTAAAAACTGCAATTTATAAGCAAAAAACGCTAATGAATTTCATATTAATCATCAGCTCATATCGGTCCATGGCTGGAAATGGGTGTTTCAAAAGTATAGGTGGATTTTCCATTTCTGCTAACAGTCAATCAGACAAGACGATGCTGCCAGTTCCTCTGCTGTCAGTACATCTTTAATCACTTTTTAACCGACTTCCAAAGGAGGAGGTTCTCAATTTGACAGTATATTTTTTTTACAATACCCACAAATGAAGAAAGAGTCATATATTTTTTATTTTAGGCCGGCACCACACTGCACTATGGAATACATAATTATATATAGTATATTAAATTCCTACGAGCAATTTTTGTGTATATTGTACACATATAATCTGCATCTCGGTAACGGTTCCAACGATTTTCATGCAATTTATACCAAATTTTTATTTTTATAAAGTATCATCCATTATAAAACGAGCAATGCTCGGTCGCCCAGGTACCATATTATCCTTAAGCACAAATCATAAATTGTGTATGTATCTATCTTATTCCCAGGTGGTCGCAGAATTCACGGACGTGGAACCGGACGCCCTCTACGACGTGTTACACGACCCTGAGTACCGCTCCGTGTGGGACACACACATGCTCGCCGCCGAGGACGCGGGACACATCAACGTCAACAACGACGTCGGGTACTACGCCAGTGAGTACTTGACAGCATAATATATGATACGTAGCCTCTAAATGTGACACTTACGTGGGACACACACATGCTCGCCGCCAAGGACGCGGGACACATCAACGTCCACAACGACGTTGAGTACTACGCCAGTTAGTACTTGACAGCATATATGATACGAAGCCTCTAATGTGTGACACTTACATGTACAATACTCTAATGTCTCCGCCGAGGACGCGGGAAATATCAACGTCAACAACGACGTTGGGTACTATGCCAGTTAGTACTTGACAGCATATATGATACGTAGCCTCTAATATGTGACACTTACATGGGACACACACATGCTCGCCGCCGAGGACGCGGGACACATCAACGTCAACAACGACGTTGGATACTACAAGAGTGAGTATCTGACTGCATATATGATATGTAGCTCCCCATGTATGAACTTTTATGGGTCACACATGATCGCCACCGATGACGCGTGGCACATCAACGTGAACATCGACGTCGGGTACTACGCCAGTGAGTACTTGACGCATAATATATGATACGTAGCCTCTAATGTGTGACACTTACATGGGACACACACATGCCCGCCGCCGAGGACGCAAGACACATCAACGTCAAGAACGGCGTTGGGTACTACGCGAGTAAGTAATAGCACAGATAAGATAAATAGACAGCGTGTATGATAAGTACGTACCTTGCCCGTTTGGGGAATACACATGCAAGAGAAAGCTCGGGCGTGTGGCACATCAACGTCGATAAGAATTTCGGATAGTACTACGTCATACTTTCGTTGATCATGCAAGGCTATTATACCTACTAACTATCACAGGATAACAATAAAACTTCTATTGTGTCTCGCATACTGTCCGGGAAACTGTTATTTATCTTTAGTGTATATCCAGTAAAAATAACCAGCACAATATACTGATAATGCACATTAGGTGGTTTTGGTTTTCGGTGTATGTTAAATAAAAATTTAGCTCGCTATAACAACTACAGTAAAACTCAATATATATGCAATCATGCCGCAATTTATCAAGGAGGAATGGCCCATCTCATAATATTAAAATATCCTTGATGCTCTCTCGTCGATACACGCTTAATTCTTTAAGCGTACTGCAGTTGACGCCAAATGCTCTTAATATGTAAGTTGAGCTTGAGCTATTTATTACAAAAGATATTTACTTTAGCTTTCTGATATATGTCAATGAGAAATGCCGTCAAAGCATTTCTAAGGCATTCGTTATTCACACATTAACCGGTGGAACAAGGGAAGGTTCTAAAATGAACGCGTATCTTGTTTTATTTATTTTTATTTATTTATTAACAACAAGGGTTTCAGTGGTTTTAAAATACTATAGACCAACTAGTTGGCTTGACTGTGGGGGTCATGAGTCACTAGGAGCATTAATAAGGTTGTAATGTAGGTGTAGGTTAACGTTAAATTATATCTTGCGTGAAAGGGAATAGAAGGAAAAATCATTCTTCTTCCGTGGGCTGAGTAACACGCGACACATAAAGAATATTTTTTACACGTTTTTATTTACTTCATTGGTATTATTTTTTTCATATTCTTCAATAGGTATTCATTCTAAAAGTTGAACTTAACCAATTCTTACAACCTGTACTCAGGAGATTTGAAAACACTGGATGTGGTATTTTATTATTTATTCGTTCTGTAGGAAACATTATAGTAAATCATATTATGCTAACTTACTAAAATCCTGCAAAAATACGAGATTCATTGGCGGATTGGGTCATATGGGGAATATATTACGTTTATCTGATTACACATTTTTGTATCGGAAAAAACGTAAAAGCAGCCTGAATTAGAGAACTCTAATAAATGGTTAAAATATTTTATAGCGCTTCAAATATTTACTAGTGGTTTTCTGATACATTTCCCGAGGCAGTCCAAATAATTTCTTCAATAAAAAGTATGAACCTAATAAGAGATGATTATTCTTGGCTATTTTTAGTTTACTGTAAATCTTTAAGGACTGGATCTGATGTGATACAATATGATTTTTATCTGGCAACATACAACAATCTCCAACAAAAAACGATTGTTTATTTATCTTAATGTAGAGAATCAAATCCCTACATATAAGAAGAGACATAACCCCTTAGGTCCGTTAAAAATATTAAAAAAAACATTATCATTTTAAAATGCTATGTCTAGCTAATACCTATGGGCTTATGTAGGCTGTTAATATCATTATTCGGGCAAAACGAAAACTTTGGTCCTACGGAAATTTGGAATAAAATACCTCAGTAAATAAGGTCGTCGGTTTATTATTCTCGGCTTTTGTCTTCCACAGAACACATATCGTATCGCATTCCTCCCATAGCCATCCAATATTAGGAGAGCGTTGCGTCACAGCCGCCATTTTATTCAAAGCCGACCTTATTTCCAAGGAAATAAAAGAAGACGTGTAATATTCACGGAATGTCAGTCTGTTTTTTTAAGGGCGTGCGTAAACGTTTAGCATCGCTACGCATCGCATTCATAACAGTAGAGTCATGAATCATGCGAAGCCAGTCCAGCGTTTTTTGGCAAGTGGTGTGAAACAAAATAAACAACAATTAGATTTTTATTTTTATTTTATTTATTTGGCACGGCAATAAAATACAAATCGAAAGATCTATAATATTATCTATGAATGAACCGAGCACAACATAAGATTTTAGTAAACCAACTTATCCATATAGTTTCCGAACTCATAATACTCCAAAAAAAATATTTTACATTCTGATAAAACATATCAAGGTATTTATTTATTAAGCTATTGCATAGCTTCTATCGCGGGCCTTGAGCGTGGAGACCGAATCCAGATATTCCGTAACGAAAATAACCTAACCTAACACTCGGGGCGAGGCACGATCAAACAATTTTGAATTTCCGAAATTTAAAAGAATTTAGAAGAAAATAAGGATTTTGACAGTATGGTTGCCTATGGTAACCATGTCTGCCAAAATAACAGAAAAATTTAATTGCAAAAGTCTAAATTAGAAAATACATAAAATTATAAAATTAAGATATTGCATAGCTTCTATCGCGGGCCTTGAGCGTGGAGACCGAATCCAGAAATTCCGTAACGAAAATAACCTAACACTCCGACCGGCACAGCGGTGATACTTTTTAGTTTTATAATTGCATAAGTTGATAAAAAAATGCTATGCAATAGCTTTACCGCGGCAGTCTCCGAGTGCCACACGTCTTTTTTTTATATTAAATTGTCTACAAATTCGTATCAATGGGCTATTATGCCATACATAATATTTTTAGTTATAAGAACGTGATACATTGATTTATAATACAAAACTAGATACACAATAAGTGTCAGTGAAACATCCTCACCAAAATAAGCACACACTGAACATAATATAATATACTGTTTTTCTTTAATAACATACATCTTTAAGATATGAAAACGTTTGGTCGAATTTTTGCATTACGGTAAGTATAAAACATTAGTTACCTTAGTTGCATCTAGTTATACTTAGTTTTTGTATGGAACTGTGCAAAACAGTTCTTATATTTTATGGATGTATGGATATTATGGTTTCACGCTTTAAAATAGTATAAACAATTTTATTGAATAGCTACTGGACGATATTTAAAAAAGTTATTTCAATTGTGGCTTAAAGTCATGTCGCATAGACCCATGGCGGCTACGGGCTACGAGATGCTACGACATCTCGTAGCTTGATTAATTTGGTATTTTCGCCGCATCAATCAGCCGGTACGTGTTCCGGTAATCAATTTGACCTAATTTAATTAATCTTCTGTGGTGATCTTGTGATGGCCATTAACAATCTAAATTTTGTTGACAATACGTTAAAAAATTATACTTAGAATTAAAAACGGACGAATTTACTACACTAATAAAATATGCATTTCAAAAAGTTTACCGATCAAATACTTATTGCACACCATGTGAGACCATACAAAAAATGTTTTACATAGAAAATAAATTAAGGACTATTAAGGATGGAATAATTTAAACGGTCTTATAGCGATCTCTCCCAGACAACCTTCAGGTAGAGGATACTTGAAAATAGATAGAGAGGTGGCAAAGAATTTCAGAAATGTGAAGATTTCAATACAGAAGATTAATTATGTGGACAAACATGCCTAATAAGCATGTCTAATAAGCATGTCTAATATAAAGTGTTTTGAATAAATGAAAATGAAAATGAAATTAAACATTAACAATAATAAAAAGTAAAAATAAAAAACCAAAAATTAAATAAAATACAAGTTATAATATTTCCACAAAACGGTAAAGTTTTTTTGTTTTTACTGTTTAATATACTTACATACATAAATATACATACATATTATACATATTAAGTAGGTGGCAAAGAATTTCAGAAATGTGTACATTTCAATACAGAAGATTAACTATGTGGACAAACATGTCTAATAAGCATGTCTAATTTTAAGTGTTTTGAATAAATGAAAATGAAAATGAAATGAAACATTAACAATTATAAAAAGTAAAAATAAAAAACAAAATAAAATAAAATACAAGTTAATATACTTACAGACATAAATATACATACATATACATATTAAACATTTATAAACATAACCTAAAATATTATTATGAAGATAACAAAATATACCATATAATTATAGCTAGAAGGAAAACAATAAAATAAAAATACAATAATGATAATCAAGGAGAACTAAAGTGAGAGAAGATATTATGTTTTGGGTCTGCTTTTAAAAGACAAACGTGTTTCAAACTGTCGAATAATCAATGGCAGCGAGTTCCTTAAGCGGATGGATTTAAGAGTAAGGAAGTTGCTTATTTTTATTTTATTTATTTTATTGAATTAGATTTACCAACGACATATAATTATACAATTTTACAAATATAGAAAAAAAAAACATTATTAAAATATATGCCTTTACAGGTAAATACAGCTTACACAAAAAACTTGGCGACATCTAAAAGAAAGATTAAAAGATGACAATGAATTTAAAATAAACTAATTAACAAAAATAAAAGTAGGAAAGAAATATTTAATAACTCAAGTCGCATTGTTGTTGTCACTTAAACATGCCAGACACTTAAACCTAAATACCTGCACGGAGTCCTGAAAGATGTCGATGTTATGATCATTCAAACTATTGCAAGTTTGCATACATCGGTAAAGAGGAGCGAACTTACCCAGGTTAGTTTTACAACGAGGCAAGTTGAAATTACGCGTCAGGGGGTGCCTAGGGATGTGATATGGAACAGATATGCCAATTTGCTGAAGCAAATTAGGACAATTTAAAGCACCGTGAATAAGCTTGTGCAATGATAGGAGATCCAAAAGTTTGCGGCGGTTTTCTAAGGAGGTCATTTTAAAGAATGAAAGTCTCGTCCCGTAGTCAGCTCCACGGGGACAGTCCCGAACTTTGTAAGCAAGGAAACGAGTAAAACTTCTTTGGATACGCTCTAATCTATGTGAGTGAACCTTGTATGTGGGATTCCAAATGGTTGAAGCGTATTCAAGATTACTGCGGACAAGGGCATTATAAATAACTGTGAAGGTATTAATACTTATAAAGTTACTGCACATACGCTTGATGAATCCTAACATTTTCGAAGAATGAGCTACGATATTATCTATATGTTGAATAAAGTTTAATTTAAAATCCAGTAGCACACCAAGGTCGCGGATGTTAGGCGATTCCTTTAGGATTTGCCCGGAAATAGAATAAAACGATGAAATATATGTCTTTTTCCTTGTGAATCTTACATAAACGCACTTATGAGGATTTAGTAACATTTTGTTTTCCAAACACCACCTACACACAGCGTCGATATCCTTTTGCAACAAAATAACATCAGACTGACTCTTTACAAACCTATACAATTTTAAGTCATCAGCAAAAATAGAAAAGCGGCTATGTTGAATATAATCAGAAATGTCGTTTATAAAAGTCAAAAAGAGAATTGGTCCTAGGTGTGAACCTTGGGGCACGCCCGAGTGAGCAATGTACTCAAACGATTTAAAACCGTGTACAGTGACTGTCAGGATCCGATCCCTGAGATACGAGCTAAGCCAGCGTAAAAGATCTCCATGAATTCCGCAAGCCTTCAACTTCGACAGTAAGGTTCCATGATCAACCTTATCAAATGCACAAGAAAAGTCGGTGTATATTGAATCCACCTGAAGTCCACTGTCCACTGCTCCGGTTATATCTGTGACATAGTCCATCAAATTAGTGACGGTAGATTTACCCTTGCAGAAACCGTGTTGATAATCTTGAATAATATTTTTGAGATATTCCGATAGAACCGGACAAATGATACGTTCTAATACTCTAGGATATAGACTCATGATTGACACTGGCCGATAGTTTCTAACATCTTCTTGAATGCCCTTTTTAAAAATCGGTATAACATTGGAACGCTTCCACTCAGACGGAAATATGCCTGACCTAAGGGATAGGTCAAAAATGAGTTTTAATGGAAATGCCAAGTACTTCGAAGTCATTTTAATAAATAATGGTGGAATCCCATCAGGACCAGCACCTTTGCTAACATCAATAGAATTAAGCAATTTAAGAATCTGATCTTCAGTTACATTTACATTACTAAGAGAATATTGAGGATATTTGTCAACAAAATCGATTGGAGCAGAATTGTCCGGTATGTTAAATACTGATGAGAAGTGAGTTGCAAAGAGATCACATATTCCTTCACCATTATCCGCAGTCTTGTTATCAAGATGCATTTCCTCCGGGATCCCAGAGGATCGACAATTTTCCTGACGAACATAAGACCAAAATTTCTTAGGATTATGTTGGATAGACGTCTCTATTCCCTTGAGATAATCGGAGTGACATGATGACATCATTGACTTGATACGGCGACTACAAAGCCTAACTTCCAAAGCATCCCTAGGATTTCCGTAAATTTTAAATCTTTTGCGAATATTTTCTTTTTCCTTAATCATTCGTATCAAGCTCCGAGTAAACCAGATGGGAAACTTTGTTCTGCGAACACATGTTTTAGGAATTGTCTCCTCAATAACAGAATTAATAATTTCATAAAATGTGGATACCGCGCGATCGACATCCTGCAAGTAGGCAAGTTCAAATATCCAATCAATGCGACTCAACTTTGAGTTAACCAATGTGTAATCAGCTTTTCTGAAATTGTGTGTGGCAAACATTTTCTTTTTTAAAAAGTGTGGAGAAGAAATATTTAAATCGATCTCCAGAGCAGGGTGGTGAGAATCTAAATTACTAATGGGACACTGACATTCGCAAACATTAAGATAGCTCAAATTACTCAAAACTAGATCAAGAGTCCTGTTGTTATGATTTTTGACATCGTTAAACTGAGAAAGTTCAGCCAGTGACAAAAAATCGATCAAACCATAGCCTAAAGTACACTGATAGTTGGAGGGAATCAACTTATTACCACCAATGTCGAAATCCCAGTCTATAAAACCTAAATTGAAATCGCCCAGAATCACGACACCACCCTTATATGCTTGGATTGCAACACTACAGCTCTCAATAAATACATCCAGCACATTACAAGCAACTGGTGGAGTAAAAT
Organism: Anania crocealis; assembly: GCA_949315895.1. NCBI lineage: Eukaryota > Metazoa > Arthropoda > Insecta > Lepidoptera > Crambidae > Anania > Anania crocealis. The sequence continues at coordinate 11,823,239 of OX438856.1, forward strand.
AAACTGAGCAAAGCAAAAACTCCACATATATGCCATTAATTTTAGCCTTGACAGAGACCCACAAATCTTCGTACATACTTTCGAACCGAACCATCCTCTTTGAGATTAGCGATCGTGAGACAGCTATAAGGACACCACCACCGCGCGCACCAGCCAAGCATGTCGATTCACGGTCACGTCTATAGACATGGTAGTTGTTTCCAAATAACTCATTATCTTGTATGCTGCTGTCCAACCATGTCTCAGTCCCGACGATAATTTCAAAATTATTAGAGAGGGATGCTAATTTTATTTGGTTTGTCTTTGTCTTCATACCTCTAAAATTCTGGTAGTATATAGTGAATTATATTACCAAATTACGGTCCAAAACAAAAAGGGCGCATATAGGTTACAGATCAGTTAGTGAATCCTGACTTTTTATTAACTTGGCAAAAGCTTGGTCATCTTTACGTACGAATATACGTCCGTTACGTATCCACACATATTTGTAACCCTTATCATGTGCTATTCTCCTTGTGTTAGCATGCAAAGCTTTATTGAAGGGGGAAAGGTGTTCAGATACAAATACCGGGGACTTTTTCCCACCGTATCCCAGCGAAGAAGTATTGAGCTTATTGTTTTGGTTAGTCTTGTTGTATCTCGATACGGCTGCAAGTATTTCATCTCGCTTCTTCGTCGTTTGAAGTCTTATTACTATTGAGCGTGGACGATCACTATCTTCCTTCAATTTTCTAACCCTGGTACTAGCTAGGATATCAGCATCCACTAGCGGAATGGATATAGTGGTGCACAGTTGGCGGGTAACAGAAACAAGGTTCTCAGATTTATTTTCAGGGATGCCATTAATCTCAATATTTGTCTCGCGGGAATGCTGTTCGATAAGATTGAGTCTATTTGTGAGATCAGTTACCTTATTAGACAAAGTCAAGTTTTCCTTACTTATGGAGCTTATCTTCTCGTGAGAAACTTTCAGATCACTCTTCATTCGATCATAATCTGCACTCAAAAAATCTATGCTGTCCCTTAGTTCACGTAAAGCTGATAGTTCCTTTTTAATTTCGTTGAACTCCTGGGTGAAGTACATCTTTACCGTCGATTCTACGGATTCAGCAACAGAACGCTGTATTTCTCGACGAATAGTGGCAAGCAATGCATCGTCGAATGAAGGAGAAGTAGCCGTAGATGATGAAGTATCATGTAGGTTGTCAATTAGGGGTCTTCTGTGAGTAATATTATGGTCCTCTGCGGCCCTATCGGAGGAGCTAGGGTGCATATGATGGCCTTGTACTGGAGTGTTAGTGTTGTCTCTCTTCTTTTGTTTACTTTTGCAAGCAGGACAATGCCAGTTATCTTTCTTTTCTTTGCTCATAAGAGAAAATAATTTGAACGAATAGTTGGCGCATTCAATGTCATAATATGACATTGAATGCGCCAACTATATACTCCATCACACAGGCTGCAAGCTAAAAACTCTCGGTTTGTAATCTTTTTCGAGCAACCCGCGCAGCTCAAAGTTTTGTTAGGTGCCATAATGATAGCGGAACTAAGCGAAAATCGTCCTTAATACAAAGTAGCAAGCATGCGACACAAAGCAAACGACAATGCCGAACTCTGAACAGTTCGCTGCCAGTACTGGGCCGGCCGCGTAAGAAAGGTCGTAACAGCCGTGCAATCCGCGTCGCTTACGCGTTCGCTCCAACACACCACTCAATTTGAATGTCAAGACGTTAATTTATGCACTGAGTTTTTTATATTTATGAAAATATGCAATTTCCAGCCGAGAATTCACCAATCACAAATATCACTATCAGTAAAATGTAATAACGAACATGTGTTAGCAGATTTCATTACTAAAAACGCAATTTGTACTAGTAAATGAATTTTACTATCGCGGAAGGGGCTTAAGACCACCAACTCGGTCGCGCGCAATACAATTTTTCAAAATAATTAATTAATTTTATAAAATAAAAATAAAATAAATATTTAAGACATGCCTCACTGGGCCACACAGAGCCAAATTAAGCTACTATTAAGTTCCCTGTCGTATAGGGTACTAGACAACCGATAAACTTACTTACATACTTTTTTTTTGTAAATAATATACACTTATAATACATAGAAAACACCCAGGCCAGTACAAAGAGACATGTTCATGCACACAAATATTTCTACTGTGCGGGGATCGAACCCGCGACCCATGGCTCAGAAGCAGCGTTTACTACCGCTGATTCAAATGGTAGCCATCTATTAATTGATGCTGCCGTTGCAAACATTTTACTGCTTAGGTACCTCTGCGATCTGTGTACTCTTAGAGTGAAAATTAAATTTTGAGTTGATGCCAAACAAAAATTACGGACAACTATCTAGCACAGAGAGACGACTTTATATACCCTGTCAAAAAGAAAAAAAAACCCATTGGAATAAATAGAACTAAAAAAATCTCTTTTTAGTTGGTTGTTTATATACAAGATGTATAAGTATCTTATTCATTATAAAGTTACGTACGGTTTAAATCTTGACAATTTTATGAGATGGCAAATTTGAAACCTTTGGTTAGAGAGTATAGCGAGACAAAGCAAATATAAACTTTAATGATAAGTGCCAGATGCTGTTAGTGTTGAACTAAAATATAATATCTACACCCTTCTTGTCCCATGGGTGTCGTAAAATGCGACTAAAGTAGTACTAGAAGTAGACGCGCATCAACGTTTTTTCTCTACCGTCGTTCAAACAGTGATTACAAGCGCCAAACGTGGCGATTATGGCAACTCTATTTTAAAGTAAACGGACCGATAACGGTGAAGAACTAGAGAGATCGCGAACTTTTGCTTATTGATGTAGTTAATATAAGAAACAAGATGCAAAATCATGTCATAAAGAGTGTCTCAACTAAATGAGCCTTCATTTGAAATAAGGGTGCATAACACATAGTACAACCTATATCAATCAAATAGATACAACGTGCAATACTGACATAAATATCCATCTATTGCATGTCGATATAATTTGGCCGGGTAATTAAGTTGACTCTGAGGCCTTACTCTGCAACACAATGTCCGTATATTCGTTTCTATCTGCCTATATCTGTCACACATACCAATGTATCAGAGTGCCGAAAAGGGAAAGATAGATCTGTAAATACGGGCTTCGTTGTGAGTAGTAGCTTCTGGGCCGTATTTCGTATGACTTTTACGTCAATCACTCAATCGTGATCAGTTTTAGGTGTCATTTCGGATCATACATAGATACATCGGACTGTGTATCTAGCTCTTATTATATATCGATGGTATTAATACAAAAAGAAAGAAACTAAGTCTTTAAAAAAGACGAGATTCGAGAATAAAAAACAGATATCTAGTTGATGCAAGCCGATATTCCTAGTGAATAATAACTTCTACGAATAGAAACGTTCAGATAAAAGCGGCGGGATATAAAACACCAGTTAGTAGATAAAACAATCGACTGATATAACTTTACTGTTTTATAGGCTTCTATGATAAAAATGGCGTAATACAAATTTAGTTCAATCAGTAGTTTTATCTGTAGGTAATTTAAAAAGCTTTTTAGCTATTTAATCTACCCGAACTACGAAATAAGTCGCCAAAGTGGCGCATATGATTGCCTGCCATTATTTGTTTGTGCCTAGGCCTGTCTGATCCCGTGGTTTAATTACCGGGCAAAGATATTTGGGTCCTGGGTTCGATCTCCGGGTCGGACAACAAGAGTTTTGAATTTTAGAACATTTCTCGGGTTTGTGATCATAAACCCGCATATGTGGCCAGCGTGGTTTAAATACGTTTTTTTAATTGCGCAATAAGGATTCAATTTTATGCAATATAACAATGCTTGGCCATAACAGTTGGGCAAATAGTGGTCAGAATACACTGATCCGTCTTCTTGATAGTACTCCTATAGTCGTCTTCAACGGCACTCATATTAACTCATATAACTAGAAGAGGTAGCAACTACTAGAGGTTTTACTGGCACCACACAGCACCGGAGGCCAAATTGAAACATGTTAATCACCGTTTTAAAATTCAATGAGGTGCTTAAAACAGTTTCAACAAGTCCACGCCTGAATCTAGGCTGACCACTCTTAAATGCAAGCTTTAAATAATACATCAACCGCGCAAAATCTTTCCCGCCTTTCTGCATGTTACGTAACTGCTTTCACATGAGACGATTTCCAGTGACGTGTGGTGGAGGCGACTGATGTAAAATGAATAAACTAGATACGAAATCAGAGACAAAAAAACGTCCTCACGAAATGAGTAAAAATCGTCTATAGTTTCCACAGAACATGGAAAAAGGTTAGAAAGAAAGGCTGTCATCTGTCATGTGCTATTTGTATGAGAACCTTTTCGCCGCTTGCACTGCACTACACATAAACGAGTTTAAAGAACGCCAAGCGAATTCTTTTGATGTCGCGCGACCAATAGGAACCAATCAAAGCGCTCACTTACAAGCATTTGCTCACAACCTCTGTGGCGCGCCTGCCCCGTCTACATCTTTCCAACCTTTTTCCATGTTCTGTGGTAGTTTCTTGGTTTAGTGTGCAGTAAAGACTAATCATTCATTAATTCATCATTATTATCAAAAACCTATATTAGTCCACACTAGACACAGGCCTCTCCAAAAGAAGGATTTTGATATAATCGAAATGCTTAGCAGGCGGATTGGCGCTCGCAATTTGGCCAGTAGTAGATAGAAGATGCTGCTGCCCGTCTTCTCTTCGCAGTACTCATTTAGAAGGGAGGGGGTGGCGCTTATGTCCTTTCGCCACACTACAGTCTAACTGTAGTATACCATACGCGGTGTGGTGCCATTTAATTAGAAAGATTACCAACTATACAGACGCATTGCTATTTCAGGAAGATTTGGATAGGTTCACAGAGTGGTGCCATATTAATAAATTGAATTTGAATTTAAATATAAATAAGTGTAAGCACATTAAATTTACAAGAAATATAAATATAATACCCTCGAACTATAGTCTAAATGGTCAAATAATTGAAGAAGACAGAGTAAAAATTTAAAAAAACCAAGTACGAACAAGTTTCTCTATAACTTATTAGTGAGGAGTCATCTGGAATATTGTTGTGTGGTCTGGTCTCCAGGGTTTGGTGTACATGTTGCACGTGTTGAGCGATTGCAGAAGAGGTTCCTGTGGCATTTAACGTATAGTTGTAACATAGGCAAAAAGCTGAAGCCTTACAAGGATCGATTGAAGCATTTCAAAATTGCTTCACTGGAAAAGCGTAAAGAAATGTTAGACATAGTTTTCCTTAAAAATCTCATAACGGGTTTATTTAATTTCATTTATTGTACCACGTAATATGCCTAGATGCTCGAATAGGAGGCTATTTTGCATACCTAAGGGTCACACTAATTTGAAAAGACACAGCTCGTTATCCAGGATGCATGCGTTGTACAAGAAACACGAAGCTAATGTTGATTTGTTTTTTACATCGATAAATTGCTTGAAGAGGGTTTTATTGATGGAGATGTAGATTAGATGAATTGTATAAATGTATATCATTCGAAAAATGTTTTTTTTGTAAGTTGATAAACAAAATAAATTTGTATGATATTTAGTTTGTAAGTACGCAATAATTTGTAAATGCAGTGCTTTTCTATAACTGATGAGGCACTTAGACACATCAGAAATAATGTGTTTTTAGTAAGTAATAGTGTACTCATCGTTGAAGAGCCAAATAAATAAAATAAAATAAAAATAAAAATAAAATAAAATAGCAACCCCTCGTTTTGTCGTATATGTGTCGTAAGCGATAAAGGGAGTACTGCTAAAAGGTGTGCAACTTTTTTTAACCAAACTGCAATAGGAAAATCCTCTTCTTGGAGAGGCCTATGTTTAGTATAGTACTTATAAGCTAATGATTGATCGTAATCGCGTCACAGAAAACGAGCTGTGTAAACCCCGTAAGCTCTCGCGGTTGGCACTTTGAGCTTTCAGGCGGAAGTGTGTCCCAGAACTGAGCGTCAAACAACTTGCCGGCTGGGGTATCTTGTGACTTTGTGCCCGATATTAGTTCTCGTTTAGAAGAAATATGAAACCAACTTGAAAGAATGTTTTTGTCAAGTTACAGTGTTAAATGACGTGCTTGTTATTTTGTAGTAAAAAAAACTAAGCCCAGCCTAGTAACTAAGCCAGCGCAAAGGCCTCTTTTATTAAATTCAAATTACCGCAGCAATGATGGGTACAGGCATAATCACCAGGCTTGCCCAATGCGGGTAATTGATAAATTTTATTTATAAGCATACCTACTTAAGTGTTCATTAGAGAGAGACATGATATCTTACAAATCTTTTGACAATCTCCTCGGTGGAGTGGCGTACACACCGGTTTTTAAGGTGTCGCCTGCTCCGAGTTCCCGGGTTGAATTCCCAGAAGGGTTACTATGGGAAAAATATATTTTTAAATACTTACATTGGTCTGGAAATATGTGGTACCTACTTTCGTTGCTTTTTATTTTCATATAACAAGTGCTTTAAATAGTTACTTGTCAGGTATGTATATAGGTCAGAACAATGTATGTCATAAATGCTAAAGCTGGGATGGATGTTTATTACTGAATCAGGCCAGAATGGCTGAAAGCATCAAAGTAAAATTTGATTCTAGACTTGAATAGAATAACTTTAACCCGAAATCAATCAAGTGGGACAGTTTCAAATTCAAAATTCTAATGTAGTTTGTAAATTGCCTAACAATTGGAATAAAGATACATTTTGTCAAATCTGTTTACAGTGCAAGAAACATATTAAAACTCGCTGTTGACCACGACTGCGCACTCGTGGAATCAGATGTCATCCTACGGGAACCGTTCTTTTTTTAAGATTTTAAAGTAGTTTATGACCTATTCTAAAACCTAGCCGTTTTATTTTGATCAATAGTATAAAGAAAAGATACTAACTACCTTTAAAACTGTGGATTTGGCTGGGCAGGCAGGGAGAAAAACACGAGTAGTAAGGTGAGTGTCGATGTACATACGTCGGAAAGGGGTCCCTTGAACCTACCCCTGTGTCACATGTCCCGGGATTAACTCGGAGTTTCTCTTTCTGCCACATGGTGGATTCGCCCGCACCGTGAATCCATGGAACGCTATATTCTGGCAGTACTCCTTTAGTCGCCTCTTACGACATCCATAAGACGAGCAGGAGTTTCATTTCAGGCCAGTCACACAACACACACACGGGTAATCAGATAAAACCTCTCAACGAAATCTTTACAGACTAATTAAATTGTATAAACGAAAAGTTTGTAAAACATTAATTATTCTCACGTGGTAAAACATGATCGAAATCTGAAACATACGAGTATTAATTGAAACAACTGTTTGGAGCAAACATTCGCAGAAAATCCGCGTATTTCCGTTGATTAATTGGGAACTCTGCAATCAATATCAACAATTATTGAGTCCGCACATTACACTTGGGAGGTCGCAACATAACACGAGATCACAGTACAAAGAGATCGGCCTGTCAAGCCTTACTATGTTCGAAATAGTCTCAGCTTTTTATTCTACAGGAAATTTTAACTACAGACAAAGTGTTCTTCTTGCACAATAGATAGCACAATTCTAGCCTTATTTTTATTTGAAGAAGATAATCTGTAACATCCTATAGGTTTCATAAGACGCGAAGAAAAGAGTAATATAAACACAACTCTGCCATTTGATTTACGCTTAAACGGCCGTATTTACACACAAAAGAAATATCAAAATGATGCACTTAAAAGAGTTACTGAAAAACTTGTCGGGCTTTCAATGCTAGATTTTGGGGTGAAACTTTGAGAACATTTAAAATACTATAGATCTCTATGTTCATAAATCTTAGGATCAAGGTTCAAGTATGAAAAGGTAGAAAACTATCCCGGCAAAAAGTACCCCAGAAAGTTATGACGCCACATGTGCCGGACACAAATTTGTTACTATAATGATTTTCTGGCAACTACCATGTCATAAGGTAATCATCCCACTGCAGGGAAAAGGCCTCCATCATTTAATCAAGTTACAGCAATGATAGGTACTGGTATAATCATGAAGCTTGCCAAATGCGGGTTGGTGATCACAAACCCGAGCATTGTTCGTAAATTCGAAATTTTTGTTGCCCGACCCGAGGTTCGAACTCGGAACCCCAAGATCTTGACCCCGTATTTAAACCACTAGACCGACAGGGCGTAATTTAATGATAAATAGTAGCGGGGCAGAACATCTGCCCGCGTTCTTAATTCGTGCATACGAATAGAAACATCGGGATGATAAACATACTGTTTACCTCTCTGCTTCTTCTTCTATTCGTATGGCTTTCATTCAAGGTAATTCAGGTGTCAGAGTTTTTTAAGACCATTAACGCGACTTCTTATGACTTTATTCTTGCCACAGAAGCCGGGCTTAAGGTAATTTGGAAGCACGACTGTGGTTCCCCTATTATTCCAGAGGCCTTACTCCGCAACACAATGTCCGTATATTCGAATCCATCTGTCCCTATCACTCATGCCGATATCTTTAAGTATCTGAAAGAGACAGACATATCCGTAAATACAAGCTTCATATTGCAGAGTAAGGCATCTGATACGAGCAAATTTAGAAAAGCTCGTTTTTAAATTGACCCTTTTAGAAATCGAGCCCTCCTTGCGTATTAGGCAGGTTACCAGATCAGTACACCAACCGGGTCGTTACCAGGTTGGTGTACTGGCGTCAACTTTACCATTAAATTGAGTACCTAAGTAGTTGTAGTAATACCTATAAAGTGTTTAGCCTGTGTGTAAGGTTACCTATCTTATGTCCGAGTTGTTTTTACCGAATTTTATTTCACCGAAAACTTTAAAACTAATTTCGTTTCGTCTTTTTTCATTTCGCCGAAATAACGTTTCGGACTGTATCAGTTGACCTATTACTAATTCGATTTTTATCGTTACCCCGACGTTTCATTTGGTCAAATAACTTGTTACCGAACTTATGCTTGGCCGAAATAACATTTGTTCGAAGAATTTTTTTTTCAGAACATTCATTACACAACTGTTTTATTAGTTATATTTTTTTAATATACTATAATACTACATTAATAATACATCAAACTCAATAATGAACTCGAAGGTCAAATTGTTTCTACGTAAATACTAAAGCGTTGCATAATGGTGTAATGTAGTGTAGCATGCAAGCCAGCATGCAGCCTACAAGCAAACATGCAACATACCAGCAAGCATGCAGCATGCAACCAAGCATGCATCATGCGAGCAAGCATGCAGCATGCAAGCAAGAATGCAGCATGAAAGCAATCATGCAACATGCAAGCAAGCATGCAAGTTCCTCTTCTTCGGCGCTGCGGGAAGTGCAAACTCTTTACCCTTACGTAAGAAGGCGCAAGCACCTATGCTCGCTTCCGCAGCTTCGGCTTTCTTTAGACCAGCCTCAGCCGCTCCAGCTCGCACAGGTGCCTGCGCCTCGTTACAGCGGGCGGAGGCTGCACTCTCTCTGCGCCTCCGGCTTTTAAATTATACTCTAGTATTGAGCAGACAAGTACCACGGCGAAGGACCACGGCGAGTCGGGCTGTCGGGCACCTACTTAAATATAAATAATTGTAGAATGTAGCCTAATAATATTCGGTAAGATGTGATTTAGGTTAAGTGAACGTATGGCAAATAAGCCATCTGGTAAATGAAAAAAGTTCAAAAGTAACTTCGGCCAGCAGTAAAAAGTTATCATGAAAATCGATGAAACGTAGTTCGGTAAAATGATGCTTATGTCAAGAGATATTTCGTTGGACTACGTAATAATATGTCAAATGATACATAAAGTAAAGTAAAGTAGTAATGCACACTTCATATTTACGTCATTTACGCAAGATTTAGTTTACGGCTAGATTTATAAGTGTGACTGTGTTTAACTTAACAGGCCGATTTACTGGATACTTGTAGCAATTAACCGCTTAGCAAAATAGTACTTATACCTAAGCGAATGATGTATACGATGTATGTACGTGTATTATTGGATAATAAATTAACAGGCTCAAACCACTGAGCAAGGATCCTTTACCCTCTCTTGTATAATAATTTACTAATTTACGGGAGAATAGCCCGACGCTGAAATCCGATTCAACGCACATAAGATATTATTATGAACCCTGGCTATCAACATAAGCCTGGCACACGTATATACATAAACCAAAACTAGGACGGATTCTAAATAATTTACGAAGATAAATAAGATAAAAGTACTGGTTACTGTTAAAGTTCAAAATCAAACAATACACAACAATATTTTATTTTTATTTTCTATATTGTTTAAAAAAAAATAAAACAAAGAATCTGTTGTGTTCTGAAAAATAGGATGATATCGCTATTTTCGAACCTTAAAGAGACGATATAAGATGGAACAATTTTGGGTCTTCCTGTTATTTCCAGCAACATTTTGTTTCCTATAAGTAAAAAATTTTAAGCATACCTACGTATGCTTAAAACTTTTTCATTCGGATAAAAATTTTCTTTGTTGCCATAATAATAATATATTCATAAATGGAATACAAAATTTTTACTTTTTATAAATATCATTTAACATTGTTCAACAAAATCTAATCTTCGAGATGACTTTGAGTTTTTAGTAGGCCATTAACTTCGATTTTATGGCTAATATCGCATTACAATGTTTGATTAAAAGGCTCCGCTTGATTAAATGTCCGAGTTACCGGCCCTTATAATGACTGGGCTCGTAGACAAATTGATTTCTTTAATGCCAAACAAAGATATAAATTAAAAAACCGTTCAAGTGCTAGCTAGTGCTAGTCAGACTCGCGCGTGATGGGTTCCGTACCATTATCTTAAAAACCGCAAATAAATCAAGTTAACAAAGGGAATATGGTGTAAAACCATACAACCGTTCGTCCTCCGCCATTCATAGGTGGATAGTGCTGATATGGACAGGACCGATATTATATCAGCTCTTAAACTTCGATCTGGTCACATATCATTGAATAGCTTTGTCTACTAATGGGGAAGGTAGAATCTCCTAATTGTAGAGAATGTGGTCACTCGTAAGACGAATTACATATTATGGCAACGTGTGCTCGGATTGAAGCCAAAAGAGCTGAATTTTATAGCAAATATAATGTCAATAAATCAGAGGCTTTACTCCGCAACAAATTGTCCGTTTAATCGAATCCATCTGTCCCTTTCACTCATACCTATGTCTTAAAGTATCTGAAAGAGACAGATATATCCGTAAATACGAGCTTCGTGTTGCATCTGAGTTAGGCATCTGATACGGAATTTTGCAAAAGTGTTCGTTTACAAAAAGAGGGAGTATTTGATGTTATAGGGGCAGCGGATATATATCATCTGTGAATGTTAAACTGTTTAACAATCACGGTCCACATGAGATACAGCCTGGCGGGCGACAGACGGACAGCGGAGTCTTATTAATAGGGTCCCGTTTTCCCTTTTGGTACGAAACCCTAAAAATTGTTTAGTAACGTTAATCAGCAAACGAAAAACGTCCTAACCAAATAAGCGACTCGAAAATTTCAGTGCGTTTAAGGTAACATCATGTTCACACTACGTTGATTCAATTGCGGAAGTATTGGAAATATAACTTTCTTTAGCTGTATATCTACAGAATGATTATAAGTTTGCCGATTTCGATCCCCGCACAGTACAAATATTTGTGTGCATGAACATGTCTGTTTGTACTGGTCTGGGTGTTTTTCTATGATGTAGGTATAATAAGTATATATTTACATAAAATGAAGTATATAGGTAAGTTTTCCGCTTGTCGAGTAGGTACCCCATACGCCAAGCTACTTAGAACCTTGTAGCTTAATTTTGCTTAGTAACTAGATTGCTCTGTGTGGCCCAGTATGGCATGTCTTAAAAAAGTTTATATTACTATTAAAAAAACTAACTATTTGAGAAGTTCTTCAGAAATGTTATTTGTTTACATCAAACTTGAAATAAATTAATAAACAAATTACCTATTCAAAAGAAATAAAATAAAGCTTACTTTTGCTCACGTAACTTAGACGGGTGGCAGCGCCGGGCGACATACTCGTAGGTACGTACGCGTTGCTTAGCAAAGTTCATTCTGTGCAGTCTGTACAGTATACAGAATGAAATTATAACCACCTTCCAAATTTTAATATATCAATCTACGAGACAAAAAACAAATGACGTATTTTTTCTTTTGGTATAGCCCAGTACAAAAATGTCAAGATAAAGCACTTAGATGTCCGCCAAAAATCTAAAATTTTTGATACGGCCACCTAGCATCACTCTTTTTACGCGATGCGCATCTCATTTATTCATTACGATACTATTCATAATTTTTGATTTTCCCTTTATACCTTAACAGGTCTAGTACCGTAAGAATTTAAAACTATATCGCGAAAAATATTTTCGGGTGACAACTTGATTTACATTTTTTACTTCATAAATAGACTCTAAATACGATATTGAACGCATATAAAAATTTGGAAAGTGGTTAAAATTTCACCCTGTATAGCGTACCCATCATTTTATTTGATTTATTCCTTTTTCTATTAACGTACAATTTATTCTGGTTAATCCGTGATATAAAAAGAAACTTCCTCTTAAAATTTATCGACTGATTAAAATTCATTCTGTAGTTTTTATTTTTGATCGATGGTTGTCTTACAATAAAACTTATAAAAACGTGTTGTCTTAACAAACTGTCGTTTTCTTCCGTCAGTTGTAAAATGATGTAATGTCGGCACGTCCGGTCTTTCCATTCGAAATAAATGCCGAGACAGACGGACGGAGTCATTAAACACAATTGGGATTATTGGAATCCCGTTTTGCTTAATGGATCTTTGATAACGTTTTTTTATCTTTTCTGCATAATTCAAAACTATTTAGGAAATAGCTGTACACTTGACTTCGTTTTCTACGTTAATCTATGTTCATCATCCATCATCGTCGTCGCACTGCCATATATCGTTTTGCCAACATAGGTATTTTAAATATTATTATTTAAAAAGAGGCTGACAATATTAGTGACAGAGCCTTCTTACATTGCTCTACTCGGCACTAGCCCACACTTGTCCCGAAGCAGTAGATCAAAATATTGGGACGTCCAAAAGCGCCTTTGCAGAAATAACACTGATTTTACTAATTTTGTCTTGTACCGTAACATTCAGGTCTACTAAAAGAAACCTTGTTTTTTTTTTCTAACAGTTTTTATGTCAATTTTTAGTTTCTGTGTGAGAAATGTAAAATTGTGTCGTATGAAGTCGGCTCATCAAAAGAATAGCACCACCCTTTCCCTTTCTATGGGTGTCGTTAGAACCGAATAAGTCGTCAACTCCCTACTGCGAAGAAATGACGGGCAGCAGCGTCTTCGCTCCTGCCAAGCGTGGCGATTATGGCAAAAGGCAAAATCCTCCTGTTGGAGAGGCCTGTGTCTAGCAGTGAAATGTTGTAGGCTGGGGATAAAGATGCTGATGATGACGTTAGTTATGTTTTAATTATGACATGCGTGATGATGAGCTAAGTGCTGCCCCCAATTGATTTTATTGTATTACTTCTAAACAAAACCAATTCTCAAAAAACTAGAACAGTATCATTTTATCAAATTACCTTTATTAGGTATTTATTGATTCACTGTTAACTGCTTTTCATTCTGGCATTCTTCCGTATTGTACATTATTGCTAATAAAAGCGGCCGCTTTTGGCGTTAGCGACAAATTCGACTTAATAAACAACTAAATGAAAAATTTACTGTGATTCAATAAATACTAGAGGTAATTTTCTAAAATTATACTGTTCTAGTTTTTTCAGAATTGATTTTGTTTAGAAGCAATAAAATTAAATCAATTGGGAGCAGCACTTAGCTCTAGTAGTCCCTTAATGCTATATCTATGTTAGAGAATTGCGCAAAAACACTTCTATCAAATCACCACCAGTGTGTTAGGCATAGGTAATATTATTATGGTGTTTTATGCTTCAAATCTCTAATGTCTGACCAATATAATCACGGTAATGTAGGAGTCCCCACGGTATATGCTAAGTACTAAGTTATTGTCTATTACGTAAAGTGTTACGAGGAAGATTGGCAACTCCCGTTCTGATCGAGTTGCGGGTATTGACCTCAATCTGTAGAGATAAGGGTATTAAGTTGCCATTACAGCCACCCGCTGCTTCAGCGGCTAGGGAAGACACAATGCGATTGAGTTTACTTAGGAAGCGGTTGATTGCTGAGGGAATGCAACCTCATTCTCTATGTTTATACCTCTACCTCTTTTTTACTCCGTCCGCGTAGGAACTGGCTTTATCGCATTATCCGTTACATCGCGTTTTCATTGTATCAATTTTCGATTTTATTTCACCATTCATTTGCCAAACCTTGTCAACTTTTGTATTGTGTCCATCAGTGAACTTTAAATATAAGTAGATTGTAGATGCTGATGACCTTATTATGTGTTGTATTCCTTATGTCTTCACTCTGTTAAATACGTTACTGACAAAAATGTATAGCCCGCAGTTCAGCTTTGTAGATTAATAATAGTAAAGATAGAGTCTAATGAAAGCTTTGATTAATACTCAAAGAACGAAAGACAGTATACTACCGATAGTATATCGATATACGTACATACTATCATATGGTATTTATTCCAATGAAATGCAAGTCAATATAACGGATAACAACAAATGTACTGATGTATACGCCCCGTTGGTTTAGTGGTTAAAGTACCGGGCTAAGATCTCGGGGTTAGATCCCCGGGTCAAACAACGAGAGTTTCGGATTTTCGAACGTTCTTCGGGTTTGTGAGCACCAACCCGCATTTGGCAAACGTGGTGAATATGCCTGTGCCCATCATTGCTGTGATAACTTGAATATATGTATATTCAATGATGGAGGAGCTTGCCCTGCAGTGGGATGATTACATGCCGTTACTCTACTGATGTAGTTGTATAGTGTGTTAACATTCCAGAAACATCTTCGTGAACATACTGCGGTAGGAATACTGCATTAAAAGGGGCTAGGCGGACATTGCCACGCTTATAAAGCTAAAGTAGCTTTTAACTATAGCTGCATTTGTAAGCAATAAGGTCATTCTAATGCAGGCTGATTGAAACATATTGTGCTTCTTTAAAAATAGTACTTACATATAAAAATACCGACGAATTGTTGACAATGCTTTTAGTATTAACAAATACGAAAACTAAAATTACTTTTTTGCCTGTAGACGATGTTAGATGTCGCCTTAACTTCTGCCTATAATATAACAAACATGAGCTAGATCCATTATGGTTAAATAAAAAACTAGATTTGCAATCGGTACTTACTATAAGTACCCGATCGAAACCAGAACCCCGAGATCGAGGTATTTAAACCCTCTCAAATGGTATTTAAACTCTAGACCAACAGGGCATTCAAAACGCAATATTAGATAAAAATAAAACCTTATACACGTTTTTTTAAATCATAATTCTCGTATACAGGATGACTTTTTCATCATCTTCAAATTTTTATAGACGTTCAGTATCGTATTTAGAGCCCATTTAAGAAGTAATAAATGTTAATCAAGTTTTCACCTGAAAATATTTTTCGCAACATGGTTTTCAATTTTTACGGTCCTAAGCCTGATAACTGATAAGGTATGAAGGGAAAATCAAAAACATATGAATAGTATCGTAATGAATGAATTAGATGCGCATAGTGTAAAAAAGTGTAGCTATCAGGAGGCCGTATCAAAAATTTTAGATTTTTGGCGGACAGTTTCTAAGTGCTTTATCTTGACATTTTTGTACGGCTATACCAAAAGAAAAAATAAGTACGTCATTTGTTTTTTGTCCCGTAGATTGTTATATTAAAATTTGGAAGGTGGTTAAAATTTTATCCTGTATATTAACAACTCTTCTACAACCATCACATTCTGCTGCCAAATATCTAGTTTCGTAAACGATCCTCTTATTTCGCCCCTGACTGTATTCAGTACAGCTAGTACCTACCAAGATCGTTCCTCCCCAGGGAGGAATCAGGATGGCTCCGGGATTGTACGTGACATTTGTTGACTCGTAAATTTACCCGTATCACCTTGTCACGCGTCGTAATAAATAGATAACTTTACGTTATGTGTTGTGGTTACTGCAAACCTTGCAATATCTTCTATTTCGAATAACCTTATCGTGAGAGGGTTTTTTTGACCCTCTATCTATAGGTACTAATATTATAAAGAAGAAAGATTTACATAGACCGACTTAAATTTTCATGGTCACAGTCGTAAAAGTGGCTTATTTCGAGATTTCTACCATGTACCTTGTTTTTAATGAGTTTCCGATTTTGAACTGAAAGCAGTTATTCGTGATCATGTCGCTTGCAACAGTGCCGAAATATCGGAAACTCATGAAATACAAGGTACTTGTAGATAAACATGATATAAACCTCAAAATAAATAACTCTTGCAAAAGATTTGATGTTTGTTTCGGCTCTAAAATTTGTGAAAAGATTTGTAAAAAGGTTTCAGTATTAGAATCCCACATCTTCCCTTTTAAGCATAAGATTTTTTTTTTAATTTGGAGATCCGTATGAAAACTTTAATAACGTTTACTCAAGGTGTGAAAAATATTCCAATAAATCCCTTTATCGCATACGCTACGGAATTAACAACTAGCTTTTTACTCACGGCTCTGCCCGCGTGAACTACACGTTATGTCGCGCGGGCATCGCCAGTATCCCAATGGTGTCCGCAGTAGCATAAAATATCACCTATAAACTTTGTCATGGTCTAATTTATCTTTGTACCTACCAAATTACTTCTAAATCGGTCATAGTTTCTGCGTGAAAGCGTAATAAACAAACTCACGTTTAACTTTCATTTATAACATTAGTAGGGATACTCGTGCCAAGTCGGGGCGGATTGCTAGTAGAGTAGATTATAAGGGTCTGATCTTACAGCACCGATTTAAAAATAAGAGTTAAACATATTGCCAGATATATTATAATGGCGACACCGTCTGCGTGGGAATCGGCAACCGCACTCCGAGTTATATCGTGTTCCCGATTATATCACTCTCCTTAGAGACCACTTAGGTAAGGTTTTTGTAAAATCTGTGTTATTTTTGCGAATAGGCCCCAGGTGGCGCTTTTACACTACCCAATATTTTATCCTACCACTGCTTTGGACATGTGTAGGCTAGTGCCTAGAAGCAGCAGCGCAAGTAACTCAGTAACTATTGTCATCCTCTTTTTAAGTTATTAGAAAAAAATCATGCCAAACATTTCAATCATTTCTGTAATAATATTGATAGTATTATAGAGATTTTTCATAAGTATTACTTTAAGATACGAATTGAGGTAATATCTACAGAGAGTTCAGCAATTTCCCTGGAGCGAATTTTCCACCTTGCGCAGTCTGAAACCTTCGATTACCATAAACATAATTATGTAGAATTGTTATTCTATATATCAAATTAAATCCCCATACACACTTCAACCCTCTTTTCAACCCCTAATAGAAAATTTTAAGGACAAAAACTATTTTGTAATAAAACTATTACTACCTAAGTACTATTTTGTTTAAAAAAATATTCTGTTTACATATTTCAGAGAGCTTATTGATTCCTCATACAAAATGTTTAAAAGTAGATCGTAAACTTCTGTTCTCCAAACATATTTTCAGTTTCTTGGGTAAGTTTGCTAGAGACAGATGTATCTGTTGTAACAATGAGCTGTAAAACAAACACGCTCGTTACTGGGTTATATAATAATACATGGGGACATCCATAAATTACGTCACACGATTTTTGATATTTTCAGACCCCTCCCCCCCCTTGTCACGCATTTTTACGAAAATTCCCATACTATTTTGCCCAATGTCACAAAAAGTAAGACCCCCCCCACCCCCTTAATGTGTGACGTAATTTGTGCACGGCCCCTAATAAATGTAACATAATCATGATATTTAAAGTAGTGGTCTATATACATCACCACATCACAGCAATAATGGGTACAGGCATGACACCGCAATTTGCGAAGATTTTAAACTCTTGTTGCCCGACCCAGTGATCGAACCCGGGACCCCATGATCTACGCCCGGTTCTTACGGGGCGTCATAATATTTAATTTAAGTTAAAGTGTAAATCTTAGATAATTATAGACACGTTAGTAATTAAAAAAAAAAGATGTGTAGAGCTTTCCCTTGCTGTTTGGTTACATTATGGTAGTCAGGTAATTGATTCGTATCATCCGCGTGGCCTAAACCTATTTTAATTTCAGATTATATTAAAATGACGTTATTTATGAATAGTATGTATTAAAATGACGTTACATATGAAGGGCTCTCCAAAAAAGAGGATTAAGAGGAAACACTATGGGCGAGAGAATTGAAAAATAGGTATTTGTAAAATCTATTGCTGTTGCGCAGTGCCAAATGCCTTCACAGCAGAGTGTGATAAAGACAGCTGCTTCTTGGACCGAAAATACCTACTAAAGGCACACCAAATCAACGTTTCGTAGTCCCCCGATTACTTTTCCAATGCTAGACCGATTTAAATACTTTTTTCATTAAAAATTATCGGGTTCGTATGTTTTCCTTTTTTTAAAAATTTCTCCAAATTTGTTTTCTGGATGTTTGAACACAGCGGAAAATCGGGCGATTTTTTTCGATTTTTGAGGGCTCATATCTTTTTTATTAATTAATTTATGAAAAAACAGAAAACATAAAAACATGCTAATAGTGGCCATAGATTTTTGTAATAAAAATTATTGCTCTTCTGGCTTTATCCAGGCAGGAAACAGGAGACTACGTTTGTATGGAAAAACGGCCCTTCTGTTTCCTCTTAAGCAATTATCGACACCCTTTGAAGGAGAGAGTTCGGCCAATGGATGAGAGAAGAATTGGTTTATCTTTTTTTGGCAGTCGTATAATATACGACGAGTCGGGGTAATGTTTCTCTCTCTAATGACAAGTATTCACATCCTGGATTCATGGATCATTAATTTATTCATTAATCATGATTTCCCCATGGCCCTTGCTATACTAACCTAAACATTGTTGACAGTGTCATGTCCGGCGCCGCTCAAGAATCGTGATTTCGTGCTGCAGCGCTCGTGGCTTGATACCGGCGACGAGAAGATGATCCTAAACCACTCGGTCTACCACAAGGATTACCCGCCGAGAAAAGGCTACGTCAGGTATGTGGAAATGAAGACATGATTGGATGAGGGTAATTTTGGTAATGACAGTGCCAGTAATGACCTATGGGAGTGAGACGTGGCCGTTTACTATGGGTCTCATAAGAAGGCTCAAGATCACCCAGCGAGCAATAAAGAGAGCGATGCTTTGTATTTCCCTACTCGATCGAATCAGAAATGATGAGATCCGCAGGAGAACTAAAACAACCGACATAGCTCGAAGGATTGCATCGTTGAAGTGGCAGTGGGCGGGACACATAGCGCGGAGAACCGATGGCCGTTGGGGCGGAAAGGTTCTCGAATGGCGATCACGTACCGGACGACGTTCCGTGGGCAGGCCCCCTACAAGGTGGACTGACGATCTGGTCAAGGTCGCGGGAAGCCGCTGGATGCGGACAGCACAGGACCGATCGTTGTGGCGATCCTTGGGGAAGCCTATGCCCAGCAGTGGGCGTCGTTTGGCTGATATGATGATGATGATGATGATGATGATGAATTTTGGTAATAAGAGGTTTAACGTAGAAATAATACAAAACATACTACAACGGGAACATATGAGAGCGGCAGCGGGGCGGTTATTGTGTTGTACGGAACAGGTGTCAATTTGTTTTTTTACTAATAAAGTGAAAAGGCTTTGTAGGGGCCTGAACATTACGACGAAAAAAATTTCGAAAACATAGAGTTCAAAGATTTGCTTTAAAAAAAAAGACGTGTGGCACTCGGAGACTGCCGCGGTAAAGTTATTGCATGGCATTTTTTATCAACTTATGCACACGGACCTAAATATTTTTTTTACGTCCGTGCTTATGCAATTATAAAACTAAAAAGTATCACCGCTGTGCCGGTCGGAGTGGGGGGTGTTAGGTTATTTATGTTACGAAATTTCTGGATACGGTCTCCACGCTCAAGGCCCGCGAGAGAAGCTATGCAATAGCTTAATTTTATAATTTTATGTAATAGGGGTTAAAGTATGAAATTGCCGATTTGTACTGAAAATCAAAATTGATAATTTTTTAATTTTTAACAAATTTATTTAATCAAAATAGTTACCATTATTATCTATACATTGCTGCCATCTAATAGGAAGGTCATAATCAAACAAAGGCTTTGTGATAGAACTCTGAGGATCTAGACTGCACAAACTGTGTGAAAGCATTTTGTACTGCCTCCTGGGAAGAAAACTTCTTGTCACGTAGATAATTGTCCAATTCACGAAAAAAATGGTAGTCCGTTGGAGCAAGGTCTGGCGAATACGGAGGATGTCGAATGGTTTCTAATTGCAGTTCCTGAAGGGTCAAAACGGTTTCTCGTGCTGTATGAGGTCTCGCGTTGTCATGGAGCAATAATGGCGAAGATCGATTCATGAGTCGAGGCTGTTTTACTGCTAGTTTTGCCAACATTGTTCGGAGTTCGGCACAATAGACATCTGCCGTTATTGATTGACCAGATCGGAGAAAACTATAGTGAATAACACCATGCTGAGACCACCAAACAGTTACCATTACCTTTTTATTGGTAAGTTTTGCTTCAGGACACTGTTGTGGCATTTGACCTGGGGTCAGCCATTGCATTTTTCTTTTACGGTTATCATAAAGAATCCACTTTTAATCAAATGTCACAATTCGATTTAATATTCCTTCATTTCTGTACCAATTCAACAAGGCAACACAAGTTTCAACACGCGTTCCTTTCTGCACATCAGTCAAATCATGAGGCACCCATTTTTCGTATTTTTAAGCTATTGCATAGCTTCTATCGCGGGCCTTGAGCGTGGATACCGAATCCAGAAATTCCGTAACGAAAATAACCTAACCTAACACTCGGGGCGAGGCACGATCGAACAATTTTGAATTTCCGAAATTTAAAAGAATTTAGAAGTAAATCAGGATTTTGACAGTATGGTTGGTTGCCTATGGTAACCATATTTGCCAAAATAACAGAGAAAAATTTAATTGCAAAAGTCAAAATTAGAAAATATAAAATAATATTTTATTTGTGAAAATTTCAATTGTCTAGCTATCGCGGCTCTTGAGATACAGCCTGGTGGCAGAGCGACGGACAGACGGACAGACAGCGAAGTCTTAGTAATAGGGTCCCGTTTTCAACCTTTGGGTACGGAACCCTAAAAAGTAAAGTAACAGCCTATAATCGCCCCACTGCAAGGAAAAGGCCTCCATAATTAAATTCAAGTTACCACAGCAATGATGACATAATCACCACGCTTGCCTAATGCCTAATAATGTGGTCACCCACAAACAAACCCGAGCAATCTGCGTAAATTCGAAACTTTTGGTTGCCCAACCCGGGGATCGAACCCGGGACCATGAGATCTTGGCCCGGTATTTAAACCACTAGGACAACGGGGAGTACATTTGGGCGGCAAGATTTGCTTAAATAAAAATAAAATTTAAAAAATTCAAGCCCGTATACAAAAAAATCCCTCTTAAAAAACTAACAGATAACATTTTAAACCTGTTACAATTATTATCGTCAAATATTTAAACTTACATAGATGCAGTTTAGGCTAGACAATCAGTGTAATTGTTAGAGATTTTTCAAGTAGGTACTCCACCACTTTAAAATAAAAAATCATTTACAATGTTATAAAAAAAATTCAAACGTCCGTACACAAATATTAACTCTAAAAACTAACAAATAACATTTTAAACCTAGGTATTACAATTATTATCGTAAGATATTTAAACTTACATAAATGCAGTTTAGGCTAGACAATCAGTGTAATTGTTAGAGCTTTTTCAAGTAGGTACTCCACTACTGTATAAGAAATAATTCTTTACAAGATTATCATAAGTAATCCTATGGGATACTAAAATTAAACTGTCTTGAAAATGTCAAAGAATTTCAAACATGAATTTGAGGTCAGCGCTCAAATAAAGTTGCTGATTCCAACAATTGAATTCACTGAAAGTACCTATTTCAGAAATCCAGAGTTCTTGAGAAATATTTTACTCCGGTATCTTTTGTAATGACGCAAAAATGTGCCTCGCAGTATTTTAAATGGAAGCTGAAAGGTAAAAAGTTGGAAGTGGCAATGATAACTTTTTATATTATTCTCCAACTCTTTTATTTCGACTTGTTTTCATAGTGAGAAGCTTATGCAAATTCTCATCTAAAAATTTCTTTAATATTACATGGATATGAAACGGAGTCAACGAAAAGGTTGTCACAATAATAAGAGGTCATTTTCATCAATATTTAACTCTTTACAGATACAACAAATATAACAAAACAAAGTTGAAGTAATTTGATATCATAGAACAAGATTACGCCCCGAATAAAAATGTAGAAAATGACACAGAATGTATCTAAGTGCTTAATGTTTTTGATATTAGTACCTCAATAACTTACTAGTACCTATTCAATTACTAACTTTTGTTGAAAACATACTTGCATGGTCGCAGAGAAACATTTTGTGTCGTTTTTGACATTTTAACAAAGCAAAGGCAGGGCGGGCCAAATGGGCGGGCAGATAGATTTGTGTGAAATAGAGTTTTCTATCTACTTTTACTACTAAAATCATAGTAAACCGTATTTTTTTATCTTGAACAAAATGTTCGACTATATCACTTGCGCTAACCTAGCGAATGTTATAGGTACCAAATGATCCGTCGATAAATAATTTGTGTTGACAAATTTATTAAAATGCTTTGCTACATCTAAGACATAAAATAATTAATTTTCCTTGTGACAAAATGCTTCAGGTAAATCTGATTGTTCAAAATTGTATTTATTAGTGCCGTCTCCGCCATTTGCTTACTTATTTAGGCACTGAGCAAATAAATTGCGTTTTCTTTGCCAAAACCCGGCAATCATAATAATAATAGAATTCTTGTGGAAGGTATTAAGAAGCTCTGTAATTAAAATATCTTCGCCTCTGAGAAACTTGGTGTCGGCTCACTCATACCTAGAGAGAAGCGAACTAGTGGGAAAGAGATGAAAAATAGGATAAAATGCCTGATGAAAGTGCTGTTGTGGAGGGATTCACTCAGTGGTTTACTTGAGGCGGCATTTTTAGTCGATTAAAGTAAACGCCGAATTGAGGGATAAGTTTCTATGGCGAATACTTCAGAGTTTTATTGTTTGAAAGGGTTTCGTTACGGACTTTACGGTCGGCAAACTGTATGCTAAAGTGATGATTGAAAGAGTAATGTTAGAAACAGATGACAGAATATGGGATGTACAAGCGGGATTTAGGAAGGGAATGGGATGTACGGATCAGGTCTTTTCCCTACGATGCATTACGGAAAGATATTTGGCAACAAACCAAAAAGTCTTTTGTGCATTCGTAGATTTGGAAAAGGCCTATGATAAAGTGGTGAGGAATGAGTTGTGGTCGGCATTAGCTGTGCATGGGGTGAGCAGTAAGCTGATACGGGCATTGAATTCCCTCTATAAGGATTCTAGTGCTTGTGTCAGGATAAACGGAGCGTACACTGAATGGTTTAATATCCAAAAGGGTGTTAGACAGGGATGTGTAGCGTCTCCGTGGCTGTTCAACCTTTTCATGGATAATTGTCTGACAGATCTGAAAGAGAGTGATTTTGGTCTAAGAATGAATGAGTTACGCGTCAAATGTCTTCTTTAAGCCGATGATCAAGTATTACTTGCATCGACGGCTAAGGATTTGCAAGCGATGGTGACTATTATGAATGAAGCTTTGGAAAGAAAGGGAATGAAAGTGAACACAAAAAAGACGAAAGTTATGGTGTTTGAAAAGGAAGAGAGCATGATAGAAGTATGTATTCGGATTGGTGGTAATGAACTGGAGCAAGTGAATGAGTTTGTATACTTGGGGTCGGTGTTTACTAGGGACGGAAAGTATGAAAGCGATATTGAAAGGAGAGTAAATGCTGGTAACAGAGTGAATGGTGCGCTGCACGCCTTTGTGAATAGCCAGAAGATTTCTATGAAAGCTCGTCTGGCTGTGCATAGAGGGGTGTTGGTTCCAACACTAATGTACGGAAGTGAAAGTTGGGTATGGCAGAAAAAGCATAAAAGTAGAATAAATGCAGTAGAAATGAGAGCGCTAAGAAGTATGTTAGGAGTGAAATTGAGTGACAGGATAAGAAATAGTGTGATAAGAGAACGTTGTGGTGTGAAAGAAGATATTGTCACAAGGATTGAGAAAGGGATGCTTAGATGGTTTGGGCATGTAGAGAGGATGAATGAGAGAAGAATGACTAGACAGATCTACAAGACGAGTGTGAAAGGGAACGTTGGAAGAGGAAGGCCTAGACGAACCTATCACGATCAAATCGGGGATGTTCTGAAGAAAGGTCAGGTCAAGAGTACTCTAAACCGACGAGCATGCATGAAAAGATTGATGAATGTGGAAGAAGCGAAAGATGTATGCCAGGATCGTAGTAAGTGGAAGGCCTTGGTCTCTGCCTACCCCGTTGGGAAGGAGGCGTGATAATATGTATGTATGTATGTCTTTACGGTATTATTACTAAAATTAATTTGTTTTGAAATAGAATCAAATTCTTCTTCGCGTTGTAACGACTGGTTACTGCTTAAAAACAACCGATTTTCGACGGATGTAAAAAAAGTATTTTATCAAAACGACGCGTGTATTTTTTGTGTATGGATGAAGAAAGTCGTGTTAGTTAGACCACCTATAAATTAACCACCTTCTAAATTTTGATATATCAATCTACGAGACAAAATATAAATGACTTTTTTTTTGGTATAGCCCATTACAAAAATGTCAAGATAAAGCACTTAGAAAATGTACGCTGAAAAACTAAAATTTTTGATACGACCGCCTAGCAACACTTTTTTTACGCGATGCGCATCTCATTCATTCAGTACAATATTAACTAGTCATATTTTTTTTACCTAGGACCGCAAAAATTGAAAACTATATCGCGAAAAATATTTTCGGTTGAAAACTTGATTAACACTTTTTACTTCATAAATGGGCTCTAAATACGGTAGGTACTGAACGCCCACAAAAATTTTGAAAAGTGGTTAAAATTTTATTCTGTATTGATGATCACGCCGTAAAGGTGTCATCTTACCAATATTGTAAATGTGAATATTTGAATGCATGTTTGCTGCCATGCCAAAATAGCTGAACGGATCTGGATGAATTTTAGCAAGGAGTGATATTCTAAACTTGAATTTACTTATAACTCGAGAACGGCTGAACCGATTTTTATGATTTTAGTGCTTTTGGATTTGCCTTTATCAGGAATAGGATAGTGACATTTAAGATGTCAAAGTCAAATACTTCTTAGGCGATACGAAGTTCGCGGGGTCCGGCTATTTTTTAATTTGGAAAAAGTACGACTCCTGTAGGATAGTTTTAAATTTGTAATTGCCATGCCGTGAAATAAAATGTTATTATTAATTGTGTTTTTCTTTCGCCACTGGAATTAAAAATGTATGTGGTAATAATATTTGTAACAACACAAGCAAGATATCACGAAATAAATGAATCTAATAAACTATATTAGGTAACAAATAATATAAACAATCTCAAAACTGCCTTGTTATCACTCACATGGATTGGTTGCTAGGGCTGCCTCTCTCTGTTATAGATTTGTAATCTATATATATAAAAATGAATCCCTATTTACCTTGGTCATCGCATCACGTGTGAACAGCTGGACCGATTTCGCTAATTATTTTTTTGTTTTGTTTGTTATTGTCAGGAGAATGTTCTTAAGAAAGAATAAATTAAGAAAATTGCGCAGAAAATTTGAATATTTAAGAAAACTTAATCTCAATAATTTTTTTGTAATGTAACCTTATCGCTTTTGACATTTCAAACTTTTTTAATGTACGGCGTTTGACATAACATTGGCAAAATGCGTGCTGCAAATATCATCAAATAGGGGGTAAAAAAAACTGAATCAGCCACCAGAAAAAACTTTTACCATTTTGTTATCAATATTTATAGTTGAAGACAGGACAACGTCTGTCGGGTCCGCTAGTCATTTATAAAAATATTTAAAGATATTCTGAAGGTTCGGTTTGTAACAGGACAAATATTTATCTAGTATTTTTTATGATATTTATGATAAATGAAATTAATATAGGCTAATGTTATGTTATGTTAACATTAGCCTATATCAATTTTGTGCTTGACAAAAGCCTTTCCAAAGAAGGGTTTTGCTATAATCGCCAATCGTAGGCGATCGTCGTTTAGCCAGAAGTGAAGAGAAGACGCTGCTGTCCGTCTTCTACTAGCAGTAGTCCTTGAGTCGCTTCTTACGAATACAAGCATACAATACGTTTGCACCTGCCTTTATCTCTATAGTACCCTTAAACGTAATGTTGACATGTGTGAATATTTTTCTCTGTAGTTCAAAGATGACACATAAAACGACAATTATAAGATCACTTTTCGTCGTGTTTTTTTCCCGATATTTTAATAGTGACTCTAACATAAAATCCGTCCAGCCATTCTTGAATTAAAAATGGTATACTTAACTGACCCGTTTTTGTTTTATTTATATACTGTGCATTTTTAACCGCCTGACAAACATAGCCTACGTTATGTAACCATTATGTATACATTTTGGCAGTGTTATTTATTTAATCAATAAATATAATCTTAGGAAAACATAAAATATTGATTCAGACTAGGGAATGCAATCCCACAACATAATTTCAATCCCGGTATTTGTGGGACTAAGGGTTCTTAGTCCCGCGAGATCATGATATTTGCAGGATCCCGCGTAATGCTAAAAGTGGCCATTGGTAAGAGAATAGCAATACTGTATCTTAAATTCATATTAAGTGTATCTAGAACTAAAAATAAAACAATAAAATACATCCTATTTTGATGATTAATTTACACAAGTTGCCTTTTGCCATATGCGAATTTTATGCTCAAAGAAAGTATTTCCAAACAATTACTGTAACGACAAAGACTTTATAAATAATATTCGACATAACTTTACTTTTCCTTCTGTGTTAGTACAAGAAAAGCCAAAAGATCACAGTGAAAAGAAACTACACATCAATAAAACATAGTACGGTAAGGGATTACGTTACGCACAATTACAAATTGCAGCTTCTGACAAAAAGTAGGCCGGCAATCACCGCGTGCGTTGAAGAAGGCCCCAGCTGCCTACTATGTTCCCATTCGTCATTAGCTAGCCTCTCTTTATCTGGCTGAGTCACGGGAGCAGTGCTGCCAGAAGTGGAAAAAAAGGTGGGATACTCTTAACCCACGTTTTAAAAGTACTGCGCGGGAGTCAGTTTAGGAGCATCCACGTACCAAATATCGATGCGCAGTCCCGCTAATCCTGCGGGATCCCGCTAGATTTTTGTTAGAGACTGATCCCGTAAAAATCGTGCGGTATTTCGGTATTCTGGTATCCAGGTATTGCATTCCATAATTCAGACTATACATTTTGAAACACGCTGTGACGCGCACGAACGTTACAATTTTGATGCGGCCGGGTCCTGGGTGAATGAACCTAACACAGCTAAGTCCGTGAGCTGAATTGATATTTAACATTTTTCTAAGATTATTTTTGCTGACAAAAAATTAAAATAATACTGCCAAGATGTTAGACATAATGGTTTCAAAACATGGGCTTCGTTTGTCAGGCGGTTAAAAATGCATCGTGTATAAACTGCGCAATGGAAATGCGGTTTTCATCAATAGGTACAATTTGTTCTTGAAGAGAAGGTTTTTACGTTTTGTTTAATATTAGCTGTTTTCCGAGACTTTGTGCGCGTTTCATTTAGAAAACTATCACATATTTTTTGGATTTTGCAACTAGCATTCACAAGTCTAATCTATCAATCCGTTCAGTAAATTTGGCGGGATTGAGTAACTGACGTCCATCCATACTTTCACATTTACAATATTAGTAAGATATGTATATTAAGACGTGCTAATTTTTTGAATGTCAAGGTCTATTAATATTGCACCCGTGTGAAGCGGGGGGAGTTGCTACTTATTAATTACATATTGTTTACTCCTTTGGTCTTTCGTGTACACTGTACAAATAAAGGTTGCAATCTAGTTCTACGATTCCGATTGGTTTTTCTTTCAATAATATGACATTATTGCCATTTGTGTACTTATACTAATAAAATGAAATGAAAACTGAAATGCCTTATATTTACCAAAGACGGTGACGTTTAAGAAAAATCTGGACTAGTATCAAGAAGAAAACAATTAGATCCTATTATTAGTTCAATGCTGGACAAAGGCCTTTCTATAAGGAGGATTTAGGCATAATCGCCACTCATGGCAGGTGATTTGGAATCTGTAGTTTGGCCAATAGACGTTATTGCCCATCTTCTACGTGATAGTTTTTCGCTTCCTAGTGTTTATGGCAAATATTATCCTCCTTTTGCATCCATTTGATGTCCCAGAGTCTCGGGTCGGCTTGTGACCTCTAATGGCCTGCGCAGACGAGGGATTTTAGTCCGCGGACTTTTTTGTCCGCTAAAATAGTTCGCTTACAACTGTATCGAGTAACGCAAACGAGGGATTCAAAGCACCGCGTACAAAAAGTCCCCCGAATCACCGAGGACCGGACAAAAGTACGGGGGAGTCCCCGAAAAGAATAAAACTCGTGTGACTAGGCGAAAAACGTACGTATGCACTCGAGAGTGACGTACGTATGCACGGCGTTAAACGAACAAATAATCGCAAACCGTGTGCGTTAAGTTCGCGGTTAAGAGGGAACACTACGGTCGAAAGAATTGAAAAATAGGTATTTGTAAAATCTATTGCTGTCGCGCAGTCCCGAACGCCTCCACCGCAGAGTGCGATAGAGACAACTGCATTTTGGACCGAAAATACCTACTAAAAGCACACAAAATCAACGTTTCGTAGGCCCCCGATTCCTTTTCCAAAACTAGACCGATTTAAATACTACTTTCATTAAATATTTTGCTATTTTTCTAAAATTTAGCCAAATTTGTTTTCTGGATATTTGAGCACGGCGGAAAATCTGGCGAATTTTTCAGATTTTTGGAGGCTCATATCTCTTTTATTATTTAATTTATGACAAAAAGGAAAACATAGAAACTTGCTAATAGTGGCCATAGATTTTTGTAATAAAAATTATTGCTCTACTGGCAGTATCTAGGGAGGAAACAGGGGACTACGTTTCCTCTTGGCCCTTGTGTTTCCTCTTAATCCGCGCCGGAATTTTTATTCACAGGGCGTACTTTTTTCTCCGCCACGGAGAAAAGTCCGTCGTCGGCGCAGGCCATAACCCGCATTTGGCAAGAGTGGTAATCACCACTCTTGCCAATTGATTATGTTGATTATGCAGGTTTGCGTAGATAAATAGCTTCAATTTAATTATTTCATATACATTTTTTGTACTGTATTTTCTTTCTAAATATTATATATATAATTATTTTATTTTGAGTTTATTTATGTATATATCAGTTATGTGACTATACTATGTATTGTATTCAAGGTATTTGTATTACATGTATGTGTATTATGTTTGATATTCGCTCTTTACTTTGCACCGCGTCACTCCTACTCCACTGAGACGGTTTTGTTACTTTTGTTATGTGCAAGAAAGGATTATCTATCTATATACTCGTAATATGCCTGTACCTATGCTATGGTTACTTGAATTCAGTGATGGTGGTCTCTTTTTTATTTAATGTATTGGTTTAGCAAGATTTGCCCTGCCATTTGCATTGTCTTTGCCCTGCAGTGGGATGATTATAGGCCGTTACTGCATCCAGCTATGCAGCAATGTCGGGATTGTGGATCATAAATTCAACTTGCACTTCGAGGGCATCCCTGTGTTGTCATTATTTGCCCAATTTTCGGGCACTCTACAGATTAGATAGCGTCCGACCGTGACGTTGCGACCTTCAATCGTGACGCACTCTTTTCACTGAACCTTATTAGTATTATACCTTTATCTGCCGGTTGATTCCATTCGAGTTTTTATAAGTCTAAACATAAAAAAAACAATAAAAGTCATCTAAAAGTGTGATTTTTACTAGATTTTTACAAAGTACAAGCAAGTGCGTGTTGCCAATAATGACTAATGGAACTAAAAAATGGTCGCTCCATAAGTATCTCATAAGAAAGCCCACACGCAGCGGTTATAGAGACTGCAAAGCTTGGCATTTCCCTGCGTGATAGACTCAGAAATGAGGACATCCTTAGGAGACTAATAACCGTTACCGCTCGCAATTGTGAAGCTGAACTGTGGGCAGAATACGTCATGGAAGAAGAACCTATTACCGTTATGGCGGAAAGGTTCTTGAGTGACGACCGCATACCGGACGACGATCTGTGGGTAGGCCGACGATCTGGCGAAGGTCACGGGAAGCCGCTGGATGTGGGCGACGCAGGAACGATCGGCATTTAACTCCTTTGAGAAGGTCGTTTAGCTGAGATGAAAGAACATGATAAAAATGATGATGGAGCGTACTGGAGCAAGCACTGGATTATGACTACTTGATTTCCCAAGAAATTCACCCTATAAAGACTGTGGTGTTCCCCTGACAAACTAATAGGGGTTAAAGTATGAAATTGCCGATAATTTTCCCACTTTTATTTTGTTTATAGCTCTTAAGTATAGTCATATTATTGCGTAATTCTTTTTGTATTGTATCAAAAACTAAATAAAGTAACTTTTGACAAAAAAAAATGCAATACTAGTGCCTATTACTTCAAAGGAAGTCGTTGAAAAGACCCCTTACAATGTGTCAGCTGACCTTCTTGCTTCAATTAAGTATATTTGTATTATATACTTTGATTTTCAGAAATTTAAATACTATAATGCGTAGCTTTATAACCATCTAACTTTCACCTTTAATTACATCGAAAACGGTTCAGGCGTTTATAAAAAAACTAAGAAATTGTTAGTATGGAAAAATGACTTTTCTCGAATTCGTCCATACAAAACGGCAATTTCATACTTTAACCCCTAATATAGTATTGGTCGTTATAAAACACGTAGGTAGTTATTATGAGTCATCTAGAAGTGCGATTTAATTACAATTTTATATAACGTGATTTTCAATGTCGTGTGTATTATTTAAAAGTAAATTCGTATTTACCTTGCCGGCGACGTTTCGATCCGATTGCACGAATCATGGTCTTACGGCAGACTTACTGATGTTATGTAGGTGCTCATCTGGTGAGGATGTCTTTCTTTATTGATATGAAAAGTCTTAAATATTTGCTAGCCTAAACGGCAATATGAGCCAATCAAAAATATTGTTTGCTTCTCCTCGGTACAAGCCCAAATTAATTTTCCCGAGCAGTACCAGCCACCTGGGGCCCGTACAATCAGTTTAATTTGCAGAAATTAAACTGATTGTACTGATTTTCCGTGATGCGGGCTCTAGTGGTTTCGAGATCTCGGGGTCCTGAGTTCGATTCCCGGGTCGGGCAACAAGAATTCATTGTTGTGGTAACTTGAATTGAATGACGAAGGACTTTGCCTCGCAGAGGGAAGAAAGGGGTATAACTAACAAGATGTTAATAACAATGGATACATACTTACTTGTAATTAAGTACGTATACGCAATTTAGTTTAGGGCTAGATTTATTAGTGTGATTATTTTTAACTTAATTATTGGCTATCGCAATTTACTGCTTAGAAAAATATTGGTATAACAATAAACTGCTTATATAGAAAAACATTGGTATCGCAAATAACTGCTTAGAAAAATAACACTTTTAAACAAATGTTTAGAAAGCCTTTTACCCTGCAATGGAATGATTATAGGCCGATACTTTTTTACTGTTACGTAATGTGTGTCAAATTTATTAATCGTGAATCGTGATTCTTGACAACCTCTAGACCGTGTTCGTTGTTTTCACGTTCCGCCGTTAAGCACTTTCGCCCTTGAATCATTTCACCCTCCCTGGAGTTTTCCAAACTGCTGATTTACGAAACGTGACAGATGGTATCACTGAGACGAATTTCTGCGAATCCGCTCGAGTAACGTTTGTGAGAATTTTCTTAAGTGTCGTTATGAGAAGTAAAATTCTGAACAATAACTCGTCACAATGTATTTCTAAAGAAGAAGTCTGTGAAGAATCACAGAAGGATGATGAAACACTCGTTACGTTACAAGGGGAGGGATCAAATCTTCGGTCTAATTGGCAAAATACGTAACTCCTTTTAGATAAGAAAATATTATTATTTTCATTATTTTTTAAATAATTTTGATTAAATTTAGTATAAAAACCATTTGAGAAAAGAATTTTAGCACAGCCAAATAAAACAGATTGACTGTTGAATTTCCATCCCTAAACTAGAATAATAGATTTTTGGGAAAGGGACCGATGAAATGTTATGTAAACAATCAGTGTCAGAAAAAAGTCCTCACCAAATGAGAACCTATTGAACACTTGGGTGCTCTTTTACCTTATGCATTTTCATATTTGCAATACGGTAGGTGTTGGCGACAAGCATCACTAACCTATTTCGGCTTTTTTACTTCTGTTGTTGTCACAGTCAGCTGAAAATAAACTTAGGAGTTCTGGTTTTCTTTTTCCTTAAAAGTAGGTCTGACACTTATTACCTGCTTATAGTTAAACTTACACAGTTCGATGTGTCATTTCTGTATGCTACTGTGCATCTAGTAGAGATAATAGTAGCGTTATAAAAATTGGTGGTCACAGTAAGGAGAATTGCGATTTTATACTCTACTAGCTGATGCCCGCGACTTCGCGCGCGTGGGTTTTTATCTGTTACAAAGTTTTCGTCACGACTCACACCCCTCTCCTCCACTCTTTTCCTCCACTTCGTTTGCCTACGGTGCCGAAGGTGCCCATCTCGGGCGATGTGGTGGTGGGCACTTAGTGGGAGCCGATACGTCGTTCAGGGCCCGTTGATACGAGTACAATAGTTGGATGAAAGGGTCCGATTTAAACTATTGTTTTAGGGATCCGGTGTTGGTTCTCCTAGCGTACCGTGGTCCAAGCGAGCTCACACCACATCTGTTTGCATTTACATGAAATCTGAAGTACAATATCATTTGAAAATTTAAAAACTGTTAATGCTGTAGTACATCAAAACATTCAAAGCAGCTTGCAAGGTTTTATTCGAATATGGTCAACACTGGCGTAGAGCCCTGGAAGAAGTGGTCCTGTGTAAAATACCACATTATTAATTTCCAAACAAGTAGGTAAATCCATTTTTCTCGATCCATAAGCGTTAAAAAGGCGATTTTACAAAGACAATTTGCTTGCATACTACGTTTGGATAAAAGACCTAGATCGGACGGTAGACGACGATCTAGACGGTGTAGTACCAGCATCGATGTAGAGCTCTGGAAAAGGCAGTCCTTTGTCACTCTCCCTTCATGATCGATAGACGAAGTTTCAAGTACCTCAATATGATGTTAGACACACAATTTTCCACCGTTTTTCACCCCCTCAAATATTAAATTATAAAAAAATCCTTATAAACAACTTTACAAAATTTATACCAAAAAGCTGACGTAGTGTCACAAAACTTTCATGTGCGATGTGGATTCGAGGCATGAATGGTAAGGGATGATCAGTAGGATAAATAGTGTTCAGAAATTTGACAGGATAGAGAACTGATTCGTCTGTAATAACATGTATAGACACAGTGGGTGTCTATACATTGTTATATTTCTTCAGCTTCAAATGATGTCAGCAAAACATCATTAATTACTGCTGCTTGGTCATTAGTGGGTGGGTGGTGGTAGCTAATCCTAAGTTAAACAACACGAAATTATGAAGTGAGGTGATTTTTTTTTCTCAGCGTTTTATTTTCATGTTTTAAAAGTGTATTTAATTAAATATGGAGGATATTAAATAAAAAAGTTAATTTGGATGCGTTAGAAAGGCAGTTTCACTAAAGAAACTTTGCCAGGCCCTCAAAAGCGCCTCGCTTTTGAGGGCCTGAGGCCTCCTAGAAAAAATAAATCGTTACTAAATGGAAGTTTATCAAATTATCTTCTAAAAGGAAGATTGTCAAATGGTCTACCAGTCTATATTGATTTAATCCACCAGTCAGCTGCTTAGTGTTGTTGCAACACACCTGTTACCTTTTTCTGCCTGAGATACGGGTCTATGCTCAGTTTAGGAAGTATTTTTGTACTGCAATAATGTCATAAGGTACTCAACAGTGTAATCCTATACACTTTTTTCAATTTCCCAACATTTGTCTCTACCGTATAAACAAAAATCGGCCAAGTGCAAGTCGGACTCGCGCTCGAAGGGTTCCGTACCATTGACTACGAAAACAACAGTAGGTACCTACATTAATTTAGTTAATGTAGTGCCTACCTGTTACCATTTATTGATATCAAGCAAGAATAGGCAAAAAATTGTTTTTTTTTGTATGGGAACCTCCCTTAAATATTAATTTAATTATTTATTATTAAAGTTAGAAATATAACTGAATGTTTTGTGAATATTTCAAGTGCCTACCTGTTGCCATTATTAATATCGAACAAAAAAGGACAAAAAATCGCGTTTGTTGTATGGGAGCCCCCCTTAAATATTTGTTTTATTTTGTTTTTAGTATTTGTTGTTATTGCGGTAGCAAAAATTCATAATTTGTGAAAGTTTTAACTGTCTAGCTATCGCGGCTCTTGAGATACAGCCTGGTGACAGGCAGACGGACGGACGGACAGACAGCGAAGTCTTAGTAATAGGGTTCCGTTTTTACCCTTTAGGTACGGAACCCTAAAAATGATTAAGTTCTGAATAATGCCATTCTTATAGTAAGTACCGATATTTATTTTCTGAATATGTACCTAAATATAGATAAGACAACCAAATTTTACAATTTTTGTCTTTTCGTTACATAGCCTCCTTATTTCTTCGTCAACTTTGTCCTTCCAACTGTGGTTCATCAGTAATATTATTTGTAGTCGTATCTCTTCCAAATTATTCTTGGTAATTTTGTTCATTTGTCACTGGTCACTCACTTATTTCAATTAATAATCAGAAATTTCTCGTAGGGTTTGTATCTGGCTGCCGAATTTTGTAATGCAGCCTTTAATTAAAGTTCCACACGTTTTAATTTAGTTAATTCATCCATTGCGGCGCCAATTATTAAATTCTAAAATAATACCATTCTGTTTGTAAGAAATTACCTATTTATTTTCTGATTGACACATTGAATGTCATAACAAACTAAGTAAAGTCTGAGAGTACAAATATGTAAAGAGTATGGATATGACGCGGAACCGAACAACCTTTGCCCCCATTTTTTATCCCGTTAAGGATTAAATTTTCAAAAATCCTAAAAGACGTCATTCTTAATTTCTAATTAGGTAGCTGGATACCAATTTTCATCGACTTAGCTTCAAAACTGAGGGAGTTTCATACAAACTTATGGGGCCCTTTTTACCCCCTTAGAGGCGGAATTTCCAAAATTCCTTTCTTAGTGCTCACCTACACTATAAAAGGAAGCACGGTGAAAATTTTCAGATTTTAAATCCCAGTAGTTTGGGCTGTGCGTTGATATGTCAGTCAGTCAGTCATTAAATCAGTTTTCATTTTTATATATATAGATAGATTTATTAGTTAAATGGTCCAGTTACATTCATTGTCTCCACGATTTTGGCTAAAAAGATTAAG
The DNA here is from genome assembly GCA_949315895.1 of Anania crocealis. Classification (NCBI taxonomy): domain Eukaryota; kingdom Metazoa; phylum Arthropoda; class Insecta; order Lepidoptera; family Crambidae; genus Anania; species Anania crocealis. Next base: position 11,858,958 of record OX438856.1, read on the forward strand.
CTTGAGCTACGACAGCTACACAATGACGCACCGAGTGCGTCATCAATCATTCCCAGCACTAGTGACGCAAGAGAGAAATGTTGCCACAGCTCAAACAAAAAAAGATTCTACAGTTACGTTTTGTGTTTCTAAAATTGTTAAATATTTGTTTATATTATTGATGGAACTCAGATGGCTTATAGCGGAAAGCCTTAAATAAATTTGTCGTCACACACAATGTCTGCATAGCTTTATATTTTTTTTATCAAGGAATTGTATTTTCATATTCATTTGTTGTGCTTAGGCAAACTCAGAGAAACTCGGCTAAAACACTTCTTGTTTTATGAGCTCTACAAATGGTGCAATAAGAATATTTGAGTGCTTTGATTACTTAAGAATTTAAGAGTGTACGAAATGTTTTTTTTAACATTTTGATATGATAAGTATAACCAATAGTTTAGTATCCGTAGTCGCAGTATTATTTGCAAGTGCAACCTGTAATTTACACTACAAGTAGTTTGTATGGATAGGTAATATGTAATATGTATAGGTTTGAGAAAAAAAAAATTGTTTTAGTTCTATGTATGGGAAGCCCTCCTTAAATATCATTATTTTTAATTTTTTTATGAGAATCGTTAAGCGGTTAACAGGATACATCTACCTACCAAGTTTCAACTGTGTCATGCTAATACTTTCAGAATAAAGTGGCTGTGACATACGGACGGACAGACAGACAGACAGACAGACTTGACGAATCTATAAGGGTTCTGTTTTTTGCCATTTGGCAACGGAACCCTAAAAACTAGCCAAGTCTCGATGGAGCTGCTTGTTTATCTCTAAAAAGTAATGAAATCTAGACAAAGTCGTGCCAAGTCTAAGGTTCCTTACTGCGATTTCTTTATTATTATAGTTAATGTTGTGTGACTTGGCCGTTGAAGGGTACACAAGGGCACAAAACCAGGTGCTCCATGACACATTTGCACCAATCTGTCGCCAGAAGCGCTACCCATTGACGATGGAAAATTGCCACTTGGAAAACGTTGATTCAATAACCAGTCAATTGTAGGCTTAATAAAGCTGCGTATTCCAGCATACTTTTGAGCGATATTAATTAATATTTTAGTGTAATTTGTTTATTTAATTTGTATATAATTTGGTAATCGGTCAGACAGGGTACCCTGGTACCCTTGTACAGATACCAGTCTCCCACAAAGATGAAATATGTTTTTTTAATGTAACTAGACTTAAGTGCTAATCTTGGTGGAAGAGAAATAAATAAATAAATAAATGTATAATGTTCAAGTAGAATAAAGTTAATCGTTTGACTATTTCTTTTTGTAAACTTGTAAATATAAGTATGAAAGCCAGTCTAGTCTTATCCAGAGTTTTCCTTTAATTTTATTTATATGCGTATTAAAAGCAGAAGGGCAGGCATTCGCAAAGCAGTGGGACGCTATAGGCTAGATTAAATTAGAAGATGTGTTCCACTACGCTGGATTTTTGCAATAACAGTCGATTTTTTTATGTACCAATAGTAAAAGGGGGCATTACCGTATCTCTAATATTGCTGAGACCAGCTGAGGGTTCTTCATCAGATACTTCAGACCTTCGATTTTTGACATCAAATAAAGCGGCCCACCAAGTTGAATATTTTTTGTAAAGGCGGTATGTCGATCTCTAATAGTTTGGTTGGGCTCTTGTGTTTTATAATCAGGGTCACCAGATACTCCAGATCTTCGATTATCCTAGTTTTTATAGTTTTCCCTTTATATGGCCAATAAACCCTAACTCTGTACCAAATTTCAGCTCTCTGAGTTTATGGGAAGTACTAGTTCTATTTTGATGATCATGAGTGAGTGAGTGTCATAAATGCGAAACTTTGCTTTCGCTTAACGTCGGAACTAAATGACCTACAGACTTGAAATTTTGGATTTTAAGTATGTGATTATAGCTTACTGGATGACGAAAATTTCCGCGTTCTGATCTTATCCAGAGGTTATCCAATAGGGGCCTGAAAATGCGGCGAAATGGTTCTAGTAAAGGATGGTACGGCAGTGTTTGCTTCGCGCTCGACGTAGCGGGGGCACTGCCGTGCCCCCCGATTGATGTGATAACTGGCTTAATACTCGTATTTTGTAATCTGCTAGGGTGGTCTTAACAACAAAGTACAGCACTTACAAACAAAAACTTCATTCCTATACTCAAGGTATTTGTTTATCTATGTATCTGTAAGATATTATTTTATTTTATATGTTTATTTCAATTACAATCAATGAAAACTTAAGAGCTCTCCTCTTGTAGGTAGAGTCATTTCCATTTCTCTCTGAACTTTGTCTATCACCCTGGGTAAACAAATGGTAACATTAACACTCTTTTGAGCTTCTAGTGGAATTGTTTTTTCAATTCACAAGATTGCTGTTTTTTTTTCGGGCTTTTTTCACGTTTCATCTCCTGTGACAATGTAATATCCTCCACTGTCAGTTCATGAGGGATCCAACGACAACAAAGTTTCCGAACTTTCAATTCCTCTTGTAAAATTTTCTGTATTTGGTTCATACCAATTAGTCGCTTAACAGTAGTCACATTATTTTCGTTCACGGCAGTTGAAGGCCGCCCTTCACGATATTCGTCATGTAATGAAACCCGACCTCTTTCAAATTCAGCAAACATTCGCCTCACGGTGCTCAAACATGGTGTTTCCCTCCCAAAAGCATTTTGAAGACGAGCAGCACAGTCTTGGGGAGAGAGATAACCTTAAAAAAACCATAAAAAATAATTGCTCTAAAATCTTTTCGACTTAATTCCATTTTCGTTGCGTATGTAGAACTTAGATGTGTGATAAAAACAATAGCATCTTATATTTAAAACCTCAGATCATATAAAGAATGAGATATGAAATTACTCGTGAATCCTTAGCGAACCCGTGTCTCCGAATAATTCATGTGTGCAACGCAACTACAATAACACTCTTGTAAGCATAAGGATCACACTAAATCCATTTACAATTTAATTGGTGGCTCATTGGTGCGCACACAAACATGAACCCAATCACAGCGGCTACCACTTACTCGTTTACACAATGCGTCATTTGGTGTGTGCAAATTAGTGCAGCGACAATGACTGTCAATTAGACTATCGATTATCTTAGGTGACATTGCTAATAAGTTTGCCGAAATCTTTTGCACTTCGTAAAAAGAAAACCTATTGTAAATTAAACGTACATATATTTCAGACCGTCTCGATGCATACATTTTTGAGGTAATGACAATATACTTAAAATGATAACAATAATAATCATAATCTAAATTTCCATATTATTTTTTATAGTAATGCAAATAGCAGTGAACGTAATATTAATGTGATATTATTACCTAATTGACATCTATGAACAAGAAACCTAAAACTAAAAACCTTAAAAAATACTCGTATATATTATATAATGACTAAAATATATTATTAAAAGGAGTCCCTTTAGGCAAGGATCCGAAGATACTGGCAGCGTTCCCCCTTTGAATAGCTAAACTAATTCTTTGTCCGAGGTAGCTGCCAGCTCTTCGGTCTCCTGTGATGTCAACTAACCTTTTTGCAATTTCCTTGAAAAGCCTTTTAGCGCTAGGACCCCATGGACCAAGGGTCTCGACACCGAATGGGACAAAATCATATTCGGAGCCTAGACCCCTGTATTTGCATACTTTAACCTTTTCAGCTGCTTCACAAGCCGCACCAGCTCTGTTGTTGGTTCCATGTAGATGGGAAGGGGCCAGCGTATCTGAACAGGTTGCATCCCATATCAGCACCCGGCCCATCTTCCATGGAATCAAATTCATACCGTCCGGTCTCTTGCCATCGTCTCTTGCAATACCAGTCGGCTCAAGTAGACATGGCACGTTGACGGTGGCAAGGGACCGGCGTATGATATCGTTAAGTGCGGCATGTCTCGAGAAGCGGCCAGCACTTTTTTGGCATGATAGTCCATGATGTCCTAGCTTGTCGACATCACTGCCACAGGGACATTTATGAGGAGCGCAGACCGAAACCCCAAGCCGTAGGCAGGTTGCGATTCGGAGCGTGTCAGGCTCAAGAAATGTTCCTGTATTTGACGATGGGTACGCGTGAAGCCAGTAGCCGGCCTCATGCGTACTCACGGCCAAAAGCCTAGCACGTGCCGAACCCGTACTACAGCTCAAAATATTGTCATAAGTCAATTTGCTGTGTATGTCGTCCCAGCTCCTCTGTGAATTAGGAGAAAATGGAAAATTTTGACCTGGGCATGCAATTAAGAAAGCGTTTCTAGCTTCTTCCAAGCCGGCAATCTCAAAGTTTGAAGGGGATGCCCTTAAAATTTTACTTATGAGATTTGCTGAACTATGGACAGAAGATAGGAAGGCTGGTAAAGCGACACTGGAAATTTTGCGAATCCCTAAACCACCATAACGGATGGGCAGGGATGCTTGGGTCCAAGATTGCTCATTCAGCTGCATATTAAGTATCGATTCTAAGCTTGTTTTGATTAAGTCGTCTATTTGTGTCAAAAGATCTGAACAATTCCAAAAGGAGCAGCAACGGAGCACATATGTAAATTTTGGGACGAAAAGACAGAATTTTAAGATGCAAAGTGCATAATGTGGACTAATTTCAAGGAGACGGTCAGCAGAATTTTGAAATTTAGTAATTGAATTATTAATATATTCAGAAATAGAATCAACAAAAATTGGAGAACCTAAAAGGTAAAGGGAATTACTGTTAACTATTTTGATATTTGGAGCCAAAATATTAAATTTTTGTTTTACATCATTTAAATTTAAGTCGCAGTTATTTATAAAAAGTTCGCATTTGCTAAAATTAAGCTCCAAACCAATGGCTTCAAATTTATTTTTGATTATAAAGAGGTCCGAAAACACAGTATCCACATCACCTCCTAAGGTTCCGTCGTCCAAATACCAAACGTTGAATTTAGAATTTAAATTTTTGATTATCGGATTTATAGCCAAACTAAAAATTGCAGGCCCAAGGGGATCACCCTGTTGACAACCTACTTCCGAGGACAGTTCATTGGAACGATATAACAATTTCGTTGGGTCAGCGTAACTGAGAAGAAGATAATTGTATATTTCCGGTATATGTTGTTTTATTTCCGTCAGCAGGGTATCCCTATTTACCGAATTGAATGCATTTTTGACATCAATTTTGAGCAACACTTCAGGCTGACCGTAAGTTAGGAAAGAGCGTAGAGCATGGACGGCTGCCTCACATCCTCCTTTTACACCGAAACCTAACTGTACGGGTTCAAATTCCGAATTTAATTTAGGTAAAATATGTCGAACAGCAATTTTGGAGGCCAGACGTCGTAGTGTTGATCCAACAGCAATTGGTCTCACCCCTCCGTCCTTTTTGGTGAGGGCAATGAGGTTCGCGCCGAAAAGAATGGGAACAATTTCTGGATTGACATTACCGGAGTACATAAAGTTTATTAATTTAGTGATCGAATTTACAAGTTGCTCGCCTGCATCACCCACAGAATGTGATGTTAAGTCTTTCAAATGTTGGGGTGAGATTCCATCCAAACCTGCAGCCGAACCTGGTTTAAAAGATAAAATAGCAAATGTAACATCTTTGTTTTGAATTTGAAGGCACGCTTGCCCTGCTGTTGGTGGGTCGAGAAAATATGGGTTTACTGGAGCTGGAGGATGTTTTGTCCGTAAGGCCTGAAGGGTGTCAGGGGTATCTGGTGATAACACGTCGTTGGAGAACAAAAGGCGAGCGGCACCTTTGAGATCTCCGTCACAGATTTTGTTTTCGATGAGTTTGTTGCGATTACGAGGTGCATCATTTTTGATTAGAGGTGCGGGAGAAGGCGAGGAGCTTACAGCACAGTTATTCTTAATCTTTTGTGTCAGGGATAAATTCGGTTCATTAGTTTTTATTATATTTAGTGTGCTGTATGAAAATAAAAATAGGTTCTGCCAGTCTTGAGTACAATTGTTAATGTAACATTTTTGGATTAAATGTGATAAATGTGTAGCAACGGTTATTCGAGCTCCTCGAGGGATTCTTTTAACTATGGGAAAACTATTTTTTAAATAGCTAAGATATGTGTGAAAAGGAGTTGGATCGTTGGCTACATAAGTAGGCGCATTCGGAATAATGGGATGGATCTCTAAAGGTGAACTGTTTTGGCTATTACATTTCCTGTGTGTTTTTGTAGTGTGTATGTTAAGGCCTTTCAAAGATTTGAATGACTTGTTGCACTGTGTACATGTATGGGTCGCGTTCGACGTGCCATCACAAGATTGGGTCGCGGACTGCATTCACAACAGATAAAAAAAACATTCACTAAGAAGAATAACTTGAAACAAATTTAAAAACAACATAAAGTAACTTAAAATGTACACTGAAAACATAAAAAATTCAAAGTCAAATTAAAAGTAATAATAAAAATGCGTCGTTACGTAGGTACGTCACAGGATGTTCTTCTCACTCCTAAGCTTATGCTAACTTAGGCTGGTTTCGACTTGTTATACCAATTATCTAACACGCTATATACTAGCTATTTCCCAGGGTTTCGTATGCGTGAAACTTGAGAGTTTTATAACCTATTTAGGTAGATAGAATAATAATAAAATGGTAGCCATTTCAGTTTAACGAAGAAAAGATGTTATTCTTATCTTCACCTACAATGTCAAACTTTTCTAGTAGAATTCTCTTCTTATACAAGGTGTCTCCCAGTTCCTCAAATATTAATTAAGGCCGCATGACAAAAAAAATATAAACAGGGAAACAACTTTTAACACCTTTTAACCTAAATGAAAAATTATAAAAAATCACTGGAAACCAATTAGGCCCTCTGCTAGTGGCATTCATCCATTTTTCCTATAAATGAGAATTATTTGGAAAGCTGAAATAAAGTATAGTAATATCAAATAGGAAACTATCTATTTAAACTACATGTTTACCACGTTACGTACGATATTACCTCTATTTAATTAATTATCAGGTTTATAATAACGGCAAAAGGGATACCTCTTCATGTGCGGGTTTAAAATACTTAATTTATATCATAGATCTGTCTCCTAGAATACAGGTATAACCTAAACTATGAGACAGAGTTAAACTGTTAATAGTTTTTAGCACTACATTTTATCATAAGCATCGTACCTACTCTGTATTTGATTTTCTGTGCTGTTATGGACAATAAAGAAATTATTATTATTATTATTATAGATTATATGAAATTATAACTTAAATTTTATACACGAATTTATTAATGAAAGAGTCACTCACATAAAAACTAAGAAAACTATCGATAATACTCGGATCGGACTACATACCTAATTAGCTGGCTACAAAGTGTGGTCGCGACGCACACGTCTGACAGTGAACGCTTCGATTAAACCTTGATACATTGCGCAGTCACATAATACTCATAACACAGCTAGTTAGTATCAAACCTTCAATGTATATTGTGCCGATACAATTATCGTTACATGGATATTTTCATTAAATATTACGAAATTTTAATACTTATATATGGAACGTGACTCCATCCTTAATGTAGTTTTTTGTTACACTTCTATTGTTACAAGTAATCACGGCATCCTAATTAAATGAGGAGATCGTTGCGTCGGCGCGGGTGAAGTGCGACTAATCCGCCGTGGATTGCAATAGTTCTGTTTGCCCATATCGGTTTCGCACGCGCCACGCCCCCATTTCATATCTTTTCCTTTATATGATCTGAGTTTAAAACTGTACAGCAGTGTAATTTTTGTATGGAACTGTTTATCTAGTTTTTATACAAGTATTTTTATTATGTTTAAAATAGACTACTAGTTTGGATAAACAATTTCTTGAATAACCATTTGACTGCATGAGGTGGGACTCAAACTTTCCGCTTACCGGGCGACTGCTCTAACCAGCTCTAAGCATTGAGCTACTAATAATGATAGTCTCATCTACTGACCATGTTGAAAAACATGGTCAGTGTCATGCAGATGCTTTCTCGTATCATGATCTGATTTACCTGTCATATAAAATCCGTCCCCCAAAGTCAAGGGTAAAGTTCCTGTTACAGCGTAATTTTGGTGGCATGAACTCTGACGCTCTCAAACACGATGCTTCTGTCACAGACTGGTCGGTGATCGAGGGTGCTATTGGTGTGGATGAAAAGGTCACACTTTTCAATGACATGCTTCTCAAACTGTACGACAAGCATGCTCCTGTTCGTCCCGTCAAAATAAAACATGTTCCTGCTCCTTGGCTGTCGGATGACTTGAAGTCATTACGAGACAAAAAACATGCAGCTAAAACCAGGTATAAATTAGACCCGTCTCAAAAAAAACCTCGAGAAATATAAAGTTATTCGGAATCGCTGCAATACAATGTGTAGAGACGCTCAAAGACGCCATATTCACAAATCAGTTGAAAATGGAGATCCAGCCAAAGTCTGGAGACGTGGTAATTCTGTCCCCAAAGATATCAATTTAGATCTTTTAAATAAGCACTTCTCCACTTCTGTTGCTGTTGATAGCACAACTAAAAGTAAAACTCTGAGTCAAATTTCCTCATTTCCAACTCCTGACTGCTCATCTTTTTGCTTTAGTCAAGTAACCGATTGTGATGTTAAGAGAAACATTATTTCCATAGCGTCAAACGCAGTCGGAAGCGACTGCATTAGTCGTAATATGGTTCTGCCTCTGCTAGATATCCTTACCCCTGTAATCAGCCACATCCTTAATCATTCCCTCTCCTCAGGCGTATTTCCTTCATCATGGAAATATGCCCAAATGATCCCTCTCCCAAAAAAAGCTAACCCTACCTCTTACTCTGATTTCCGGCCCATTTCAATCCTTCCTTTCCTGTCTAAGGTTATGGAGCGCGTTGTCCATCATCAACTCAACCACTTTCTGTCCATAAATCATCTATTGAGTCGATTCCAATCGGGTTTTCGTCCAGGCCACAGCACAACTACTGCTTTAATTAAAATTACAGACGATATTCGGCTTGGCATGGACAGTCAGGAACTCACTGTTCTAGCGTTACTTGACTTTAGTAACGCTTTTAACACTGTTGACTTTGACATTTTACTCGGGTTACTACGTTCTCTTAACATATCTCCAACGGTGCTTGACTGGTTTCACAGTTACTTGCATGGACGTCGGCAGCGCATTCGTGCTGAGGACTCCTTCTCTGCATGGTGCGACATTAGTGCCGGCGTTCCACAGGGTGGCGTGCTGTCTCCTCTCCTCTTTACAATTTTCATCAATACAATTACTCAAAATTTAAAATCTTCTTTCCACTTATATGCAGACGATCTCCAAGTATATTCTCAAGGACGACGTGAAGACCTTTCTAGTGTTGTAGATGTGGTTAACGATGACCTTCGTTGCATACTACACTGGAGCAAATCCTTTGGCCTAAAGGTTAATCCAGCTAAAACACAAGTGACAGTTGTGGGTGGCTCTAAGCAAATTGCTAGGATTGATTGGTCGGCCTTACAACCGGTTTCATTTGACGGAGTGCAAATTCCTTTCAGCCAAGTTGTGAAGAACCTTGGCATCCACATTGACAGCGCACTTACCTGGGGTACACAGATTGCAGAAGTTAGTAGAAAAATATTCGTTGCGGCAGCGTCACTTAGAAGACTTCGTAATTTCTTACCTATACCTACCAAAATTGCTCTTGTCCAGGCTTTGCTATTTCCCATCCTTGACTATGCAGATAGCTGCTACTCTGATTTAAGCGGAAATCTACTCGACAAGCTGGAGCGCTTACAAAACTTTTGCATCCGAATCATTTTTGGTCTACGTAAGTACGACCACGTAACAGAATTTCGGTCTCGGCTCCAATGGCTTCCCATCCGACTTAGGCGTGACTATCATATCCTTTCCTTATTATATTCAATTTTGTTTAACCCTAAATCACCTCTGTACCTTAAAGAGCGCTTCCAATTTCTGCAGTCATCACAGGATTGTGAGATACGGTCATCCAAAAAAATTATTCTCAAATGTCCTCCCCATTCCACTAACTACTATTCGCAGTCATTTACCGTCCACTCTATCCGCTTATGGAATTCCCTACCCCCGCCCATAAGACTATCTGAGACATTATTAGTTTTTAAGCGTCGACTCAAAGCACATTTACTAGCGCTTTGACATTGACATTTATTTATTTTATAACCATAACGGATTGCTGTTCAATATTTAGATGCATCATATGTGTTATCTAGTGTATGTATGTTTTATTGTATATATATTTATTATATGTATGTATATTATAAGGTATTTATGTACTGTTGTGTTTAGGTTTATATTTTGAAATATGTTTATGTATGTTTAAGTAGACATTAAGTTTTTTAAGTTAATTTGTTTTGTTATGTTTGATTATTTTTACATAAAGTACTCTGTGCACCTTCCCCTTTCTATGTAGTACCTATCCTGCACCTAAAGGTTGTCTGGAAGAAATCGCTACAGGCGATAAGACCGCCGAAATTGTACATCTTTCTGTAACATTTCCTGTAAATTTATTTCTTCTGTGGTGTGCAATAAAGAGTAATCTAATCTAATCTAATCTAATTTTCAATTTATACTTTCATTTTATTTACTTAAAGAAGTAGTAGTAAAGTAGTAAAAATACTTGTTTGTTTTGTCTATGTTTTACGACATATTGGAGAGTGCGATAATTTGTCGTTTCTGTCTTAGCTATGATGTGGTGGATGCTGAACAGAAGTAATTCTGACTAATACTCTGCGTTCTATTTGGGTAAGTAGGCCAACAGTTTAGTTTGCGGGTTGTGGTTTTGAAATCGAATTAGGTCATAAGGAGGCGTAGCTAGCTTGATTGGGAGAGAAAGAGAAAAGTAAATTGCTTTGACTGCGTAAGTGGGTTTGTAAATCGGATCCTCGTGATCTATTATTGATATAATTTACTCAGTGATTTATTTTGTCATCCATATAATATACTAAGCGTACCTTTAGTACCTACTTTTTAACCTATTTAAGACGTTGAAAAAGCCTCTACTGGGGTATGCCCCATGGGGTATATTTTCAAAAATATTTAGCACAGTTTTTTATTAACAAAGCGATGAATTCAGAACTGACAAACGTTAAATCTAAGGATTAAAAATATCATGATAGCGTAGGTCAGTAGATTGGAGATAATAACTTCAAAATCTATATTAGATAGCACTTTTTGTGTAACTCCTCGTTAAAAGCTAGTCACGTAACTAAAACGTTACACACGAACGCACCGGACATTTTCGGGATCCAATAAAAATCTATGAAACAGTACGTGAGTGTTATTCTGAATATGTTTTTAACAGAGCGGTGTCCCGGCTAATATTGTGTGTGGACGAGGCCATAGCCTTGTTTAAAAATGCATAGATTGCCGAAACCTAGTATGTTCACGTACCTACAATAAGCGTGCAAGCGGTGATTTTTTCAAATTAATGGATTTGAAACTGATTTATTGTGCATATGATAACGTGAAGCGGATATATCCTTCATTGCTTTGGTAATTTGAATTTAAGGATGTAGGCTTTTTCCCTGCACTGAGATTATAAACCTACTGTAATAATATACTGATTTAAACTTTCATGGTCACTATCACTAGAGTTATTTAATTCGGGGTTTATACCATGTACCTTATTTATTATGAGTTCTCCCGTGATCATGGCGCTTGCAACAGTGCCGAAATATCGGAAACTCATAATAAAGAAGGTACATGGTATAAACCCCGAATTAAATAACTCTAATGTAATAACTTTATAATATAATATAACTTTATAGTGATAATTTCTAAAGGGTTTCACGCGTCTCCCTTGTTTCAACTGAAAAGAAAACAATTTATCAATTATTTATAATTATTATTTCTCATATAACTTCTTTGCTTTCTCATATAAATAATTCGGTAATTTTTATATATATTAACGCAACAAAATAGTTTCAAAAGCTGTAAGATTAGATGATCGATTATATCGTGGGTATATCAAGAGCAACAGTTTAAATGTAACCCTGGATTGAAATTTTTTTAAAGGTCAAATCCTTTTTTTTTATCTGATCCTTCATCTAATTGCACGAATCATGGTCGCGGCCATGCTTAAAATACTGTTTATCTCTTAACAATGAATTCAATTCCAGTAAACCCCCGTGAAGTGTTAAGTTTTAAGTGTAATGGTAAATAGTGCAATTTGTAAGTTTAAAATCATCTAAAAGCAACAGTGTCGAATATGAAAAGAAATTCTTTAAAAAAATAAGGTTGCTTATGTGACCTTGTACATTAAACACTATTCTTATATAATCCTTAAAAAAGGTAATACGTAGGTACGACGAGTACTATGTAAAACTATGCTTTCACGCATATATGTGGTCTATGTTTCACGCCAACATTTTACTTTAGAAATTATTAAGCCTCTTTCTAGTGACTTTTACACATTAAATCAGTATAAATTTAACTGGCTAATTCACTAAAATCCTTCACATGAGAGTATTCAGATAGTATGTAAGTATGATTTAGAGCAAACAATTTACTTCGTAACGCAAACTAACCCTAATAGGTTGAGTAACCGCACTAACCTTGATGTCGCGTGAGTTGCATATTAAGTTTAGCAGCAAAAGTAATTAAACTATTTACCAAAGGGCGACGAGAGACAATATCGTTCTACTTTCATCAGTGCCGGCTATGCGTGAGCTACATTTCAATCATCTCCTTTTCGCATGACTTTTCTACTGGTATCAGGGTATCTTCAGGTCGCCTGTTACAGGCCGCAGTGATTTGTTTTTACGACTTCGCTCTTGTGCCGCAAGATAGAAGTCGTAAGAACAAGTCACGTCAGGGGCCTGAAAGGCGGCTGAGAAAACTCTGATACCAGACCACCTTTCACGGATAGTCATAGGATCTTCATCCTTCTAAATTGCAATCTTTGAATTGGGTCCATTCTAGAAGGGTTTTTCTTCCATAGTCATTCGAGAATTGATCTAATTTCGAAAAGACCGTTTCCTAAACTGACGTGACAGGGAATGAAACCCTTGCGTTATTAACACCAACCAGCACCACTACAAATCCCAGTCATCGACCACTAAACTGTGTTACAATGTAATCTTCTTGCAACTTACTGGTTTCAAAATTAGTAATTACATTAAAGATTGTAGAGAAAATAAAGACTTTATTATTGTTACTGTTTTCAGAGCAATGTCCCTACTGACCGGATTCACTGTGCGGAAGCGGCCTGAGGGCGGGAGCTGGCTGGGCTACGTCTCGCGGTCGGACCCTCGCGGGGCGTTGCCCGCCTGGCTGGTTAATAGGTAAAGAGTGTTACTGCTAAGTATCATCGTCACTATAATCATATTAATATATTAATTAATAATCTTACTTATATCCTACAAATCTTTCTAATATTATAAATTCGAATGTTTTAATGGATGTCAGAATCATCTGGATGATATTTTGTACAATAATAAATTAAGGCTGGAATCTTTTGATCACTAATACAAGTTGTATTCAATATCAACGTTGTATTGTTGATAGAAGCTTGGACTCTTATTTCTTACTAATCTGCTTCTTACTAATCTACCGTTTTTATGTAACGGCCTATAATCATCATCATAGTCATAGCATTTATTGCCACATGTTAGTACAAAGATCCTAATAAAACACGTCTTAATCTAGTAACATAACCAGAAAGAGCATTGCAATCATTCATCATTGAAATCAAGTAACCACAGCAATGATTGGTACAGACATATTCGCCATGCTTGGCAGGCGGGTGATCTTGGCAATGTGATCGCAGATTAGCCGATTGTAGTTGTAGTATGATAAAATACTATTTCTAGAAGTTTGTGTCCACTACTGCGGACTGATTTGGGCTGATGATGATGATGAAAATATAACACATCTCTCTCGTCTCCAGAGTGACAGCTCAACTGGCGCCGCGTCTCGTCCAGCAGCTACACGCCGCAGCACGGAAGTATCCTGGATGGAAGTCGCTCACCGACCTGCCGTACCACAAGCCCTGGAGGAACCCGGAGCAAGTCCCGTCATATAGGATCTCTTTAGCCGATGTGAGTGACATCAACATTTTCGACTTTTACCAGTTGTTCTGCTTGAGCGATTGAAAATCTCAAGATGCAACGCGATAAGATGCGTATGTAAAGTATTGTCCAAATAGTGTCTAAAATAGTGCACACGCATGCAAGCACTCACGCACGCAAGCACTTACGGGCGCGCACACACAAACACACACTCAAACACACACACAAACACACACACACACACACACACACACACACACACACACAAGCACATACACAAAAAAGCTTGCACGCGATTGGATGCGTGCAAGGTCACGTTACCGCGTTGTCTCTATTTTACGCACCGCCCACTATGGTTAATGTTTCGTGGAACCCTTATATTGCTAAGTTACTCTTCATATTTATAATCATTTAATCATTGCTTAGAACTGATTTTGTCAAATAAATTACTGGTGTTATTTTGAAATACAAATTTCGACTGCCTTATTTTCCGATTTTCCGATAACCGAGCGACTGTTCTGACCAATTAAGCTATTAAGACATTATTTGTGTCGACGAATTTGATCAATGCTTTAGACGCTGTGAGCGGAATTTCATTAATGTTTATGGTTACGTAACTCTATCATCGAAGAGAAATATTTATACAAATATTTTACAATCGCTTTCCAAACTAAGTGAAAGAAAATGTCCTACGGATACTTAATTGTGCAAGACAGTCTAACACTATCCTGGTTTTTCTTTAAGGTCTTTAAGGTCCGTTCAAAGGTCGGAGTTTACCCCGAAAATCGAATTACGAGCGGTTCGGATACCGCGCAAGTTGCAAAAGGGTCGAAACTCATTAATGGGGAAAGAAGATTGCCTTAAGTTGCGGATTTATCGATTTGAGCTTGCTCAATTTTCGTTGTTACCTTCTTTTACAACTCAAGCAGATAGTTAAGCAGTTATGTGGATATAGTTTGCATTGCTTCCCTAGATTATTACTGGCATTCCCGCGATACGGTGGGCGTCTCAATTTGCTGAAGTATGTACAATAATTAGGCTAGTGAGTGAGAAATTGACGATACGTCATACATATTTTGCATGTTGCATTAAAAGGTCCTTCTTGCAAATGTCCACTTATATCACTCGGAGAAAGAATGTTGACGGCTCGGTAGACTTTGAGCTCTATTAGGCTGCCCGCCCACATCCGACTTATTGTAGGACCGATAATCGGGCCGATTTTACTATATTATGTAGCAGCATACACAATCATGACCGATTTTTGTAGGACGTGTGCGTTGCTCCATTGCTTTCAGTACGTTCTATTTTTCTTATACAAAAAATCGGTCACCGATTATCGGACGTGGGCGGGCAGCCTTAAAAGGCTGTAACAGGTAGTCAAGAGAGACTGCCGCGAAACATAAGACAAGAACATGTGATAACTCAATTCATTTATGCATTGAGATTTATTTATTTAAATTGAAGTAAAAAGGTTCTTGCAAAATAAATCCTTATTTTGCAATTTTTAGGGGCGTCTTTTTTATAAAATTGGGCCAATTTTTAGTGAAATGAAAACAAAAAACTTATAAGAGATTATTGCTTTGCTATCCGGATGGAGCTACAGATGCGTATGTAAAGTATTGTCCAAATAGTGTCTAAAATAGTGCACACGCATGCAGGCACTCACGCACGCAAGCACTTACGCGCGCGCACATACAAACACACACACACACACACACACACACACATACACACACAAAGCTTGCAAAAATGTTTCAAAAATGGTTTTAGTTTTGCGTCTTAAAAGTCCGAAACCTATTAAATACCGATAGGTCATGAGTTCAAATCCCTCTGGAGGCACCTAGTTTAATTTAAATACTTCTCCCAGATTCCTTTTTGCATATGTTTTAATTTAATAACGTTAGGCCTAATTAGTTCTAATAAAATTTCCTTTGATTTCCAGTGTGTCGACCCTGATGCCCCACCACCCCCTCAAGAACCAAAACCGGACACATCCAAGGGCAGACTAGGAGTGCCCCAAGCTAAAGAAGTAGAAAGCCATAGCGTCGAGGATCTCGGAGACATATCCTCAGAATTCAGCGTCGAAGTCGAAGAAGACTTATCTGACCTCACACTGGATTCAACCAAAAAGAAAGGGAAATTCTATAAGTTGGTGAAATCTATGAAGAATAGAAGGAAGAGTGTGCAAGTGGCTAAAAGTGCTGATAACCTTGCTGATGGGAAGCCAGAGGACAAACATGAAAAGAAGAAAGGTTTCAAATTTCATCGACGGTTCAGTCTTAGCAGAGGTAGGGAAGATTGAGTTTGTTAAAGCAAATTACCTATTGGGATTTTTAATTATAATTGACATAAATTGTCAAGTGTGTATTGAAATGTACCTAAAGTAAAACGCAACAAAAGTAGCTACTGGCGGTATGTATTGGGTTCATTTATATAAAGTACTTTCCTTCATAATGTTATTAAAAAGTCACTAATTTTTAAGGGTTCTGTTCTTATTGACTATCATAAAATTAAAAGTGTTGATCATTGAGCTTGGTTTGCAAATATTATTATATACCATTATATTTCCATGTAATTTATGAAAAATATAAGAGAATTTCGTGAACAACACCCGCACTGAGCTAAACATATCTATCATGTAAACGCACATTTCCATTACGAGCTATTGGTTTCTCAGTTTGAAACTTTAAAATGAGCTTATTAATAAAACTATAATTGAAGTTGATGTTTACCCAATGTTGGATGACGTAGATAAATGTTAATGAATGATTGTCAGAGAGAGATTGTTAGTAATTTTCAGTGTTACCATGTTATAATATGTAAGGCAGATGTTATTGTAGTTAGACCTCTTTAATGGATTTTACAGATAATAATATCATTAGATGTTGGGACTTAATAATGAAAACTTCGCCTATTAAATAACAATAGGACTATTGAATAAGAATAGATGGCATTCAGTATGGAAAGCACAACAAATGTTTTCGCGTATCGCCTTGTCATGGAGTAATTTAAAAGAAAAAATTGACAGAAGCCCGACCAAGAGTAACCATAGACATATATACTATGTCTATGAGAGTAACAGCTTATTAACATTAAAATAAAGTCGAAACGCTTTTATACAAAATATGAATGTTCGTAAGCTTCAGGAAGCTACATCATTATATTCGAAGATACATTATACACAAAAAAAGTTTAAATCTTTGATAAGATCTATGATTATGGATTTTATTTGTGGCACTGATGGTTTTATTAGTTAATGGGCAGGTACCTAGTAAAAGAAAATCAAGCAAAGCCGGTAGAGTATAAGGACATTCACATTTTAGGCTTCGGCAGTACGAGTATTAGCGAATTAAATTCTAAAAATAATCCTATATCTGTCTGATTGTATTATGTTGACTCAGACCGAATATATTAATCTAAAGAAATATAATTAAAAAATATCCTTCTGCATCAAGTACAGTCAAAGAGTTTAATTGTTAAGCTGATTTACAATAAATCTATTTTGCCAGGTTATAAAAAAATTTAAATGACTTATAAGTTTAAAAATTAAAGCAACTTAAACCTAATAAAACACTAAATCTACGTAGCATTATAATATGTTGGAGCAAGTAAATGATGCTACAAAGCTGGTCTTACGTAGATCCTTCAAGTTTTCTTAACGATGATAATGAAAACCCTTGCTGTTCATAATAGTGTTTTAAGCCATCTTTTAAAAGGCGATCATACTTTTTGTAGCCTAACAACTCGATGTAATATGTCTAAGCAAGCCCGACGTATCATAGGTAGCCTTTAAATCATAAAAAAAGTTTTAATGTTGAAATAGCGATACGTAGAATATTCCATGTTGTAGTTTGTACTTGTATGTTATTAAATCAATCATCATCATCAATGAGATGAATGACTATTCAGTACCTCTTCTTAAATTTTATCAAATAGCATTTCAGTGTAAATCTTCATCGTAGAATCAATTTTTAAATGTCACAAACAGTAATTTAGTGTACTTGTACTTTAATAAAAAAAAATACCGTTTGATCTACTTTCATCTTAACTATCAATAACTTATCTTATAGTATACCTACCTATCAATAACAATGCGAAACTAAATTGTATACTTACGTATATTAAGCGCCTGAAAAGCAATACAATGTGAAATTCTTCTATGGTCTTCCTATTTACTCTCTTATATACTATACACGTCGATAGGTGGTAAAATGAAATATGTTTATTACAATACAATACAATAAAATTAAACTACTGGAAAAGGACAGTTCTATATAAATCCACAACATTCCTCTGTCCATCACGAAGGACCTTGCGTCTTTGATGCATCCAACATATTTTGCATATAATAAGTAAGATTTTATGTTTTGATGTTGGTTTAAGCATTTTTGTGATTTTATTATCTACTACTAGCATTGAAACCTGCGATCACAAGTAATCCTATTTCGTTCTCCTAGCATTTTGATCTCCACACACTCCTTACAGTTGTTTATTCATCAATTTCTATGTATGCAAGTAAGTAGTGTGCAAATTGATGAAACAAAACTTGGTGAAAATTAATTTCAATAAACGAGTACAATTGAGTACTGTTTCATCTTTCTGTAGAATGTGTATTATTTAAGAATTGAAATGCATAGATTTACTTATTGTATTTAAGAACTTATATCTGTCGTTGATTACCTACTTGCATGACATGTTTTATTAGCAGATTCTATTACAGTTATCCAATTATCTGTAGGTGCTTTTTGCGCATAATTGCTTTTGTTTCAAGGTTACCTTTAAAGATTAAAAATAATAATATATTAAACATCTAATAATAAGACCTATTTCCGAGATACTTGTAAATTTACACGTATGAATATCAGATAAGTATATTAAATTCAGAATAAAATTTGGAATGTAGAAATCTTATTAAACTAATATACAATTCTTATAAAGCACCAAAATTCACCCTTCAAAAATATGTTTAATGAATTGTTTAAGATCTAATGTTGTCTGTAGATAGTTACTGGATTAAAATCTTTTTTGGATAGTTAAATACGAATATAATGAAAATAAAATAAGTGAGCAAGATACTTGTACAAAAAAATATGAACAACAAATAAGGTCGTTACAAAACTTTTCGATACCTTTATATAATAATATGTAACGAAAATAGGTTTAAACTACCTATGCGAAACAAAAACACGTTATTACCTTTACGGCTACACAATTTACGTAGTTTCCAGAATTTGTAAAAAGTTAATCGAATCGAACCACATCAAAATGTATCCATTTATATTGTTGAAGAAATTGACGTTAGTAAAAAACACTAGAAAAGATTAACAATAGTTTAAGGTTTTTGCTCGATGTTGTAATACGTCTAGGTCATGGTCATGATTTGTTGTGCTTCGCATGTTTGGTTACATAAAACTGTGGTTTGATATGAGTGATTTTCGTCGAAAGACGTCTTTGAGGAACTAGTAGATTCCGATTAGATTGCAGACTTTATCTGTTTTTTTTAAATAAACCTATGCTGTTGACGTAAAACCATAACAGCTTCACCGTAAAGTTTAGAGTGTGGAGCTTCAAAGAACGGTTGGGCCCATGCTGAAGGTACCATGCGTCTGCTGAAGGCACACTAAAAAGGTTAAATCGATGTGTTTGCATCGTCCTGGTTGTGGCATTGTTGGCCTGGATCTGTGAATGCAGACCACGCAGGGTCTATTCTTGGTAGGTTGATGGATAGGAGCTAACCAGAAAATTAGGCTTTTTGTACAGGTTCTGTAGCGGTAAGGTACATAATCTGTACATGCCGAACTGAGACAAGGGTAGCTTTACATCAATGTCTTAAACTTGCATCTATCATATCTAATCATCGAATCTGCTAGTCAGCTTTAAGCAGACCTTTACCCTTGTGTTTGTGACATGAAATGTTTTAATAGCATGGACATGTCTGAAAACTTTGAAATCAAAATGTATATTGTTAAGTTAATAAATGTATAAGAATATTCCTGTATATTTGAATGCTAAATAATATGTATAAAATTAAGTACCGCAGACGCTGTATTGCCTCCATTTTCTTAGTTTCTGCTACATGTTGGCGAAGCGAAGCAATTTGAGTATTTTGTAAGTATCTTATCTAGATCCAGAAGTATGTCCATATTAACATAACGAACATATTAGTGGGTTCAACACTCATAATTATGTACCATGGTGAGTGATATAACATACCTCTGGTGGAACACCAGGCTTGTCTTAAGCAAAGGAGGAAAGCCTCATGGAAATGGCAGTATTAGGTATTTGTATCTAATCCTATTGCTCCAAAGATTTATATTTACAGTAATTCGTCAACAATATGATTTTTTTTGATTGATTAATTTTCGGTAAAACGAATGAATTAGTTATTTAATGGAAATATTTCTGTACATGTAGTTTTTTTGCCCAATATTTACAAAGCAAAGTATGTATCTGATGTATTAAAACCATTTCAACAAACTACTATTTTAAGTGTTATGTCTCTCGTACTCTATGAATACTTTTAAGATGTGTGCCTTTACTATCTTTTACTGTAAGCTATCCTATTTACTATTTAACCTCTTATGTATTTACGGTAATAGTAAAAGTGTAACCCAGCTGCTAATGTAACAATCAATAGTTTACTTTTTTTTTTCAATATTCTGAGAGATTAATAAATAATAGTTTTAGTGAGAATAGGTACCAGTTGATAGATGTGTTTAAAATATATTGGGCTCTATCGTACATCTTTCTTATTCTAAATGAAAGTGATATCTCTTCCCCACACTGTGTGAGTGTTTTGTGATAGTGAATCCTAAATCTATGAGTTTAGAAACCATGAACTTAGTTATATATAATAAGTAGGTATATGTCTTAACCTATGTATGTAGTAACAGCCTATAATCATACCACTGCAGGGAAAAAGCCTCCAACATTGAATTCAAGTTACAACAGTAATGATGGGTGCTGGCATTATCACAACGCTTGCCAAATGCGGGTTGGTGATCACAAACCCGAGCAACGTTCGAAAATTCGAAACTTTTTGTTGCCCGACCCGGGGATCGAACCGGGGACCTCGAGATCTCAACCTATGTATTACAACTTAAATGCAGTAATTGATCATTCCAAATTGGTAAGGATCTGGGTGTGACACCTCCCTAACACAAGAGACTTAATCTTAAATCTGTAAACAGATTAAATTGTTTAGCTGTTACACAAAACTGTTTCTAACCGACATTAATATCTCTCATGAAATTTTTTTAGTAGATTTCAAAATGACATCAAGTAGGAGATTCTTTAAAGTCACAAGAATAACTAGATACCTTGATAATAGACTTATGACTTATAATTTTCAGGTTTTGGTATTAAGAATACTGTTATATGTTTAGTAAAATTATTTTTAGTGACAAACTAGAATTTTATTAGATATGTTTAATAGAATCTTAGCAAAGCAATTTTATCACAATTCACAGGATTTTATCAAGCTGTTAATAATAATTTAGTTTGTTGGTATGTAAATAATAAATGGTATACTAAGCTGTTGTTGTATGTGTATGCAAGATGCGATATTTACTATTTATTTAATTGTATTAAATTATGGTGTAAAATAAATATAAAAAGGTAACCCTTTAAAAATGAATGGTTACAATCAATATTTTTCTTTTTCAATTTTGGCATAATGTTTTTAAACTAACTTGGTACACAACCAAATTTTGTTATGTTTAGAATGGATTGACTTACTCTCACTACATAAACTAGGCCATTGTATGTCAAATGAGCACTGGAAGACATATAATTAACATAGCTGTATCGTTCTACTAACAAAAATGTATGCGTTTAAGATATCTGGAATAAACATTCTAATTTAATATGTTCTTGTAGTTTTATTTTCTGATCAACAATTTGTGTGTTTAGGAAGCGAATTGGTTAAGTATAGGCGTTTGTCTAAAAGCTAACTCTATGTCTCTGCTAACTGAATTAATGGCGACAAAGACAACGAAATTGCAGACCTTCGTGCTCAAGTGGAATGGACACCGGGTTTCAATGTGAACCGGGTTTTCAGGCCTGAACTGAGGTCCCGGTTTGATATCCGCATGGTTATAGAAAAAAAATCTCATTTGAGTCTGGTTTTTTGTTTTTAAAAATTATGCTTGTGGTACAGCTGCGTCGGAAGTCACTGCATTAACACTTTAGTAGCATGTCACGGCAACGAGTTCGTATGTTTACAGGAGATTTTGAAGGGGAAATCAGAGGAGTAAACTGGACAGTGGATATTATTTTAATATTATAATATAAAACAAAATAATTTGTTACACATCCCTGAATTCGACTAAAACATGGAATCTTATCCCGCAAATGGGCTTTTAAAATTAGGACTATAGATATAAAATAAAATAAAACCGGCCAAGTGCGAGTCAGACTCGCGCACGAAGGGTTCCGTACCAAAACGGCAAAAAAACGGTTTTATTGTATGGGAGCCCCCCTTAAATATTTATTTTATTTTGTTTTTAGTATTTGTTAGTATTGTGGTAACAGAAATACATAATTTGTGAAAATTTCAACTGTCTAGCTATCGCGGCTCTTGAGATACAGCCTGGTGACAGAGCGACGGACAGACGGACAGACTGCGAAGTCTTAGTAATAGGGTCCCGTTTTTACCCTTTGGGTACGGAACCCTAAAAGCTAGACACTAACAGACAGAAAATCAGTGACAGTAAAGCGTCCTCACCAAATTAGCATCCACCGATTGTTTAGATGCTATAATTGTAAGCTAATTGCATTCAACTTTAAATCATGCTTATTATTTTGTGAAACATTCAAAGAACAACCCTCTTATCACACTTTAAGAAGAGAAGAGCTAAGAAGAATGTTAGGAGTGAAATTGAGTGACAGGATAAGAAATAGTGTGATAAGAGAACGTTGTGGTGTGAAAGAAGATATTGTCACACGGATTGAGAAAGTGATGCTAAGATGGTTTGGGCTTGTAGAGAGGATGAATGAGAGAAGAATGACTAGACAGATCTATAAGACGAGTGTGAAAGGGAACGTTGGAAGAGAAAGGCCTAGACGAACTTACCACGATCAAATCGGGGATGTTCTGAAGAAAGGTCAGGTCATGAGTTCTCTAAACCGACGAGCATGCATGAAAAGATTGATGAATGTGGAAGAAGCGAAAGATGTATGCCAGGATCGTAGTAAGTGGAAGGCCTTGGTCTCTGCCTACCCCGTTGGGAAGGAGGCATGATAATATGTATGTATGTATATGTATATGTATTATCTACGGTAGGCAAGACAAATGACGTGGAGAAAACTCTCAGTTAAAGTGCCATTTTTGTAATAGACTGTGCATCTTGATCTTATATTTGTTCATATTTTTTTT
The DNA here is from genome assembly GCA_949315895.1 of Anania crocealis. NCBI lineage: Eukaryota > Metazoa > Arthropoda > Insecta > Lepidoptera > Crambidae > Anania > Anania crocealis. The sequence continues at coordinate 11,882,333 of OX438856.1, forward strand.
TTATTGTGTGTCGTGCGATCAGTCATGTTACTATAAGCAGAGATGTGTATAAGATCAGTGGCAGGTAAGGGTGGAACTCCTTCATACTGGCTTTCGCTTCTAGTCAAATATGTCACGTCCCTTTTTTAGGCGACGTGTCTTTTTTTTATCGATGTAAAATACTTATTTGTAAATTTAACGAATCAATTAATATAAGTCAATAAGTAAACAATATTTCATTGATTGTGTGTTTATCATCTGTCTGTTTTCCCATGCCTCGGTGAACCTGACATTGTAAATGTCATTGAACCATTCTCAACGGCAGAAGACCTACAATCTGGCATCCGTAAAATAATAGAGCCACATCGCTTTCTTTCAGTTTGAAAATACAATTTCTTAAGTGAAAATATTTTGACTGTCTTAGATGGGACAGGGTGGGACTTAAACCTATAACATTCCGCTTACTTGGCGACTGCTCTGCCAAATCTGCTTACTAATTGAGCTACCGAGAAATTATTTGTGTTGGCGAATTTATTCAATGCTTTTTACGCTGTGAGCCAGCGGTTTTTCTATTTATTTATGTAATCTTTGGGACAATTTAAAAAAAAGGTTGGGTGGTTGGTTGGTTGAGGGATTAAGTTAAGCAGAAATATTTTATAACTATCAGAGTTTCGTGGTAGTAATAAGATATCTCACTTTATTTTTAAATCTATTGTAAGAAAGAATAAATGAATATCATTAAATCTCAAAATAGAGCGTCCTGGTCGAAGGTTTTAACGTATATTTTTAGTCGTTACTTGCCAATTAGTTATGTACCTACATTGTGGCAAGTCGACTCTCACGTTATGTAAATGTTTACTGTCAAGTTAGTCTTCATTTGTTGTGCTATTTGTGTTACGATGTATACGCATTATGTAATAAAAAAAAACCGATGTCACAATAATTTTGGATGTAATTTTGTTTGAACAAGCCCGGAGTCAGCATTTTGTTTTATTGATAAGGTTTTACACTTGAACCTTTGTGCCTTTGTATGCTAATTGCAAACATATTAGCATACAATCATCATCTATCTACATTAATTCTTAGTGGGACATAAGCTTTGGAGGATTTTGCGCTAGTCGCCACACTTTTTCCATATCCAAACTTTCGCAACAGTATCTTAGTAACATTACAAAAGAAAACGCAAAAAAAAACTGCACTTGAATGACTTTATAGATGTTACAGGACCGCTTAATTACATTTGATGTTCTTCTAACTGCCAATCCAAGCTTTGAAAATGGCGCTAATCGATTATGAATTTTCTTTGCCTTTCTAAGTAATTCCGCCATCAAGGTCATCTAATCCTATTTTATTCACCGATGCAGTCGATCGAGTTTCTGTCAGTGTCCTTACTTCAACCTCTATGCTGGTGCTTGAGGCCAGTCCGAACTATTAAATAAAAAAAACAAAAACATTTACAAAAACTTAATCTGTGGAGTGGAGTGGTGGTGTTAAACATTAGATACAGTGCTTTATTGTCGTCTGACTCGGTTTCAGGTATGTGTTTATAATGCACAAATAATTAAACTTTGAAATTAGAAGAATTATTAGTTTTTCGCCTCAAGCAAATAAGACGATTAAATGATCCAGGACGAATCATTTTAATAAACATTCATAATATTTATCAATCAAAAAAAGATAAGTCTTAAGTTTTTTGATTGGTATGAATGAGGTATATAAAAGACGAATTGTTAATTTTAATAATTACCTTTTAAGTATTAGAACAGGTAGGCACTTGTCTCAGAAACACCAATACGATTAATAATTAAACCTTAAACTTAGCAGGTAAGTATTATATTTTTTTTAATATCTATATTAAAAAAATACACTATATACCTGCTAATATACTGGTACCTAAATAGAAAATTATTGCTGCAATTGCTTTTTCCATGACTTTATCCACGTAGACTTCGAAGTTAAGAGGAAAAACATGAAAGCTATCTTAGAAACAGGACACAATGCACAGAGTTAACAAAACTGGACATGAAAGGCATATGGTCGGTTCTGAGATCCAAGAAACTACTTTTTAACACCACAATGCTAAGTTTTTTTTCTCTATCTGGCAAGCTAACTCTTGAATGTCTATCCTTATTCACTGTGAAGATACATTTATGCATAAAGTCTGATCTGACATTTAGATTTTTTTTTATTAATACCTCTATCACATAAAGTATTCTTACCGCTAGGGAACGTAAACCAACACGGACCCTTATGCCTTACAAGTGTTCTACTTCATCATGAATTGTCACGATGGGCGTATAAACAGATACATACTTATGCCGCTATAAGCTTTAAAACTGAATGAATGTTTTATCATAACTTATACACTATTATGCCGATAAAACTTTTGTTTTTTCTAATATTGCATAAAGTAAAATGCAATCATGAGACATTCTGATTGTAATAAAACATAATTACGACAAATATTTTAATGTGGTATGAAATAATAAACATTATTACATGAATTCATTCTAAACAATAACGATACTTATTGGTTGGTACTAAAGATAGTCCGGATATCATCGGATTTCTCCGCGTTAGAAATCGTCGCGCGGGTGGTTCTGGGGAGCGAGGAGGTACCTAAACGCATTGTTTGTCTTGATCCTTCACTATTGGCATTATGGGTGTTAAAGTGATATAGTATATGTACGCCTGTGATTTAACTGACCAGCACGTGATCGCCTGTTGATTAGAATTAACATAAAGAAATTGAACTCGGGTGTCCCGTACGTAGTTTCAAATGACGTTGTAGAGACAGGTCGTTGTGGCGAAAAACTTTAAGCGCGGTACGCTGGAGCGAAAAGGCTTTGAAGCGAATTCCATGTCCACAATGTTTGTGACTATTTCACACTATGGAGAATAACTGGAAGGTAATTAGAACTTGAACGTACACGATTTTTAGTAATGAAAACAAAATATTAATGAACTAATTTTTATTATTGTTTGAAAAAATTACGAATACTTTCTGAGCTTCGTGGTAAAGTAAGGCTCGGGAAAGAAATTAAAATGGTTCATCTGGTACTGGTGTAGGTAAGACTTCTTTGTTTTCTGGCAAGTGCATAGAATGACCTTCGTGAAACACTTTCATTGTGCATCAATTTTGTAAAATACTATTATATTTTTAGTGAACTAAAGCCGCGAGGAAGGAGAACAAGTAAATTCCAATAAAATTTGAAAAGGAGATGTCCCATAATAGGCCCAGACATAGTACACCATTTACAAAAATCAAGAAAAAATTATTGATTCTCGGAAAAATACATACAAATTTATATAACATATAATTTAGTGGTTCAAAAATAAACAAGATCGAATAATTTATCAAACTTCATAGGCATTCCAAGATGGCGTCAATCTAAAAAAACTTTAAATGTCAGTAGCTGTCAGATACCCCTTGTCACTTTGGCATAATCATTCACTTCAAGTTTTTGTTCTGCTTGTCGCGTTTTAAATGTAGTTCATTATAACGACTTCGTTTTCGATTTCTGGATTTGGTATTCATTGACACATTACTTTCATAATGTTTGTTGTTACTACAGCAAGCGATGGCACTCGACTCCTAGATGCGCGATTATGAAACCAAAACTGACAGATGTCATCAAAATGTCATCTTCCGCCATGATGGTTTTGTTTTGTATTGCTATTTTCTTACTTGACTCTTTATTTGAACCACTTAACGACGCCATTTTAAAAGAATTGGTAATAACATAATCTTGTAGGTGTATTGGTCTATCTTTTGGTGGGGTGTACAGGTTCTGGGCCTGGCCTCCATACAATTTGGGACATCTTCTTTATCAGAATGCCAAGAAAAGTAAAACGAGTGAACAAGCTATAAGTTCTGAGTTTTTGACATTAGTAAAGTAAAGTAACAGCGTATAATCATCCCACTTCAGGGAAAAGGCATCCATCATAAATACAGGCATAATCACCACGCATGCCTTTATATTTGGCAAACACTTTCAAAAGAATCTCTGACAAGGCTGTACAAGAAGATAAATATACTAAAGTCAGCTAGCATGCATATTTTTTACGAGTACCTACATAAAATAAAGTAAAAATCTATGTTCTTTTTTCCGGTAATTTTGTATGAATTAATCAATCATTTTTTTCTGAGAATATGGTTATGTCTTTGGTTATGTACATTAGTTCTTAATTTAATTGAAGATACAGCATATTCGGCAATTATGGCATAGAAATACGTACATAGTGAATTTTACATTACATAACTAGAAGTCATATTTATTATAATTCTTTCTACAGGTCACGATATAAATAACATTAAAAGAATAGATTATAAAAAAATACATTAAATATGAATTATTATTAATAGTCGTTAAGAATTAAGTCACCTAAAATTAAAAATATTTGTCCATTTATACAAACGTTGAGTCATTAATAGTAAGTGAAAATACACTTTTAAAGTGTAAAAAGCACTGATTCAGAAGAAGATTTTTTTTATTTCTATTGCCCTGACTCCAGCAGGATGTTTGCTGTATTTTAATTGCTAGACATGGTACGAGTACATTACTCGAGCACAATTTCAGTCACCGGGGTGGATTATTTAATCTCGTAGTTTTACCGAGTATCCACTCTTTTAAAGGAAAGTATTGATGATGTTTTTTTATAAATAGACTTGTAGAATATAATTACCGAAGAACTGCCAAAAGACAGTAAAAATTTTCTTGTTTCACTAAGTGTCACAGGAGTCTTAAAGTTATAACATGAGTAAGTATTTATGATTTAATAATTTTTCGGGAATATTAAAAAGGTTCAAGTACCTACCTATGAAATGTTAAGTACATAGAAACAAGTAACTAGAAAACATAATTTCAGACGAATCACATGTTGATTTTGACTATGACAGCGACGATTTTGTTATGTATAAAAATTATGAACTCAATGAAGACGACTACCATAATGTTGTATTCATAAATAAAATCACTGTGTTATTGCCTAGTGGCAAATAAAATTGCCAGTATAAAGTCGTAAGCAAACATGATTTACACAGAGTCTATTATAAACTCTATTATTTCTGGCATAAGGTTAGATTAATGCAAAAAATTAAAAATAATACGAAAAATACATTTTATACAAGCTTAATATTAGTTAAGTTAATAAAAAATTTAAGGTTGAAATGGCAACTATTCATATATTTCAAAGAACATTTTTAGTTGGTTGTGTAATAATAAATGCTGCCACACATAAGTGTGTACTCTTTGCAGACGACACGACAGTCGTAATAAAGGCAGATAGAAATAATTCAATGGACTCAATCGCAAATAGTGCTCAAGAAAATATTATAGGCTGGGTAAGTGCTAATGACTTAAGTATAAATATAATTAAACTGTAGTTATGCAATTTCGGTCACATAATACTCAAAAGCGATCATTAAATTGAATATAATAGCGAAAAAATTGGAGGGGTTGATAATTTTAAATTCCTAGGACTCTACATAGTCAGGTCATAAGTTCTGTCACACAATAAAAACTTTTGAATTTAGACTGCTGACCACAAAAAAGTTTATTGAATTCGAATTTTTCATGAAAATAAAAATGTGTACTTTTCAGAATTTTCCTCATTTTTAAATATGGAGTGGATACTTAAAGAAGACCGTGTCGCGGTTATTGCGTTGCATCGTTGCGGTTACGCGCCAATTCAGATTTTCGACTTACTGAAAAATTTGAATATAACCAAAAGATTCGTTTATCGTACCATAAAACGATACAATGAAGACTCTAGTGTAGATGACAGGTCAAGAAGTGGTCTCCCTCGCTCTGTTAGGACTCCAGCAGTGATAAAAGCTGTGAAGGCGCGAATTCAAAGAAATCCCATACGTAAGCAGAAACTGTTGGCCCTTCAGATGGGTTAAGCAGGACCACGGTGAAAAGGGTGTTAAATGTAGACTTAGGGCATAGGGCATATCGAAGAAAAACAGGACATCGTTTGGACGCTCGTTTAATGGACCTGAGACTGAAGAGATGCCGCGCTTTGTTGAAGCGGTACGCGGGTAAAAAAAATTTCACCGTGGAAGAGAGCTACAACAAACAAAATGATAAGGTGTACGCACACAGCAGTGAAGAAGCGAGCAACCGTATTCCGCGTGTCCAACGAGATCATTTTCCATCCTCGCTCATGGTTTGGTTGGGAGTCTCTTATTGGGGCTTAACTGAGGTACATTTTTGTGAGAAAGGCGTAAAAACGAATGCAGTTGTGTATCAAAATACAGTCTTCAAGAAAAGGTTCTTGAACGTGGAACCTGTTTCTCATATCATGTTTAATAACAGGCACTGGGTATTCTAACAAGATTCTGCGCCAGCTAATAGAGCGAAAAGTACACAAAACTGGCTGGCGGCGCGTGAAATCGACTTCATCCGGCACGAAGACTGGCCCTCCTCCAGTCCAGATTTGAGTCCGTTAGATTACAAGATATGGCAACACTTGGAGGAAAAGGCCTGCTCAAAGCCTCATCCTGATTTGGAGTCACTCAAGGCATCCTTGATTAAGGCAGCCGCCTATACTGACATGGACCTCGTTCGTACTGCAATAGACGACTGGCCGCGAAGATTGAAGGCCTGTATTCAAAATCGCGGGAGTCATTTTGAATAAACTTTATTGCCATATGAATCTATGTTTTATTAAGTTCATTTTGCTATATAAATGGTTACATAAATAAAAAACATGTCTAAATTATTTCATATTACACATTGCATGTGACAGAACTTATGACCTGACTAGGTATATTGACAGACACCTTAATTGGAAAAAACACATTGATTTTATATGCAAAAAGCTGGAGCGATTTGCTTTTGGTTTAAGACGATTGCGACAAACGGTATCGATTGAGGCTGCACTCGCGGCTTACCACGGATATTAATACGAATCTAATTTAATCAAAACAATTCAATTGACATCTATGTATTTGTATCCCATCTGTTTTTAACTGCATAATTGAATTTTTTTGAACACTGTACTCACTTACTTTTATTTGTTACCTTTAATAACTGTGTTCTTGGCAAATAAACGTTTGAGGTTGAGAGAGTTTGTTTGAGTTTTCGCCATGTAGCTTTTTTTAACAAAAGTTAACCTATGTTACCCGGACTATAATAAGAAATCGATTGATACTTTGATTGATTCACCAACTCATCTCAGTAGTTTAATCGCAAATGTGGAATCACTTGGAACCCACATAAATACCCACATAGACTGCTAAATTCATAACTATTCCTGTTGGCTTTGCCGTAGTCGGGTAAAATTAGCTGATTTTATTTATTTTATTATTTTTAAATAAAAAATTATACTTACACTTAAAAAACTCACAAAAAAGTTAAAAAAGTGTTTAGTTGTTAGTACTCGTAGTTAAAATAATATTGTAAGTAGGTAAATAGGTTTTAAAATAAAACATTGTTCTTGTGTTATTTTGTACTTTTTAATGAGTTTTTTTTTTTAAGTCGGTTCAATTTTTTATTTAAACATAATTAAATAAATAAGATCAGCTAATTTTACCCTACTACGGCAAAGCCAACAGGAATGGTTATGAATTTAGCAGTCTATGTGGGTATTTATGTGGGTTCCCCATTTGCGGTTAAACTACTGAGCCGGATTTGGTGAATCAATCAAAATATCAATCGATTCCTTATTATAGTCCGGGTAACATAAATTAATTTATTTTTTTCTTTTTAGTGTTAAATAAATTACACATTTATTAACTCTCTGTTGACCGGAAACAGTACCTACATAAAAATAGTAATGACGACTTCTAGATGAAAATATATGAATTATTTGAGAAATTCCCCCCTCATCGCTATAGAATCTTAAGAATCATAATCCAACTTCTAACTGCTTAGGAGTTTGACCTTCCATCATCAGTTCACGTAAATAATCTGAAGGAAGACAACTATCTGACTATACGCGACTATAATATTTAAAGAATAATCCTCCTACTCCTAACCGTTAAGGAGTTGTACCTTCCACCAGACGCAAATACTGAAATACCTTAAGAAAGATATGCAAAAACGTAAAACGTGCTTATAAAATTTGAGGGTTTCCCTCGATTTCCCCGGATTCCACCATCAGATCATGACTTGGTTAAAATGGGACGGGATCACATGAAAAGCACCAGCATTCAAACAAAAAAAGGTTTTTAAAATCCGTTCAACTAGTCGAAAGTTCTGAGGTAACAAACAAAAAAAATACAGTCGAATCAGAACCTCCTCCTTTTTTTGAAGTCGGTTAAAAAAGTTATTGGTGTTACAGTAGTCTGGTCGTTCGCTTACTACGCAACGATCTTGGGTTTTATTCCTTTTCTGATTGATTTGGGTAACGAATTCGACTTTGGTCTGGAAGGAGGATTAATTCTTCTTCTATCTTTTAAGAATAGTCTGGTGTCTATTTTCCAAGCCACCTAGGTATTATTACAGGCCTCGGACGTCACGTCCGGTTCTTACAACATCCATCTGATTTCCGGTGGAAATCAGTCCCTTGATAGGCGAATCGCCGCATCCCAAAACCAACCGGGTCGTCTGAGATTTAATTACTTATTTTTTATATATTATTTCTATTTTTTTTTGTATTGCAGACAAATGAGTGTTTAATATAATGGTTTTTCGGTTCAAAGCGTTTGATTTGAGGGTGTCAGAGCTTGTTTTAGTAAATACTAACAATCAGGCAATTTTTTATATACTATAACTATAAAGAAGAAAAGAAAAACGAAGTATCTTTAATTTCAGCTAACCACAGATGGCTATAGATTCTTCAGATAGCCTGTTGCCTGAAGCGAGCCCGAAGATTATCGAGAAAGCTTTGTCTTTGGAGTCAGTTCATGAAGAGCAGACTGAGTGTGACTGCAATGAAGTACATCATGGAGCATGTAAAAATTTCAATTTTATAATAGTTTTGCGTCATGTCACATTAAAAGAATAGCACTACTCCTTCTCTGCGACGTGTGCGACTAAAGCTGACGGGCATTGCACCCGAATCTTCTAAACTTGGCTATACTGCGATCGCCAACCAACTTGCCAAGCGTGGCAATTATGATAATAAACACCTTTTGGAGAGGCCCGTGTCATCAAGTTGGGAACTGATATAGACTGGTCATGTAGATGTAGTTTTGTGGGGTATATATCAGATTGCCTAATTATTTGTACTCCTAATTGTCACTGGCACACAAACTTTAAGCCTAAATTTTTTTCGCACATTTTTACTCTTCCTAAACGTGCTTAGCCTATATTTAATACGCCTTACTGTATATCGCCGTATTATAATTTGCCAAATTCGACATTTAGCTGAATATATCCTAATACCTACCATTTACAGTTCCAAATTTTTATTCGCAAAAAGTTAAAACTTTATCAATATTTTAAAAAAGTAAGTTGCAGTTGCATGCAAGCAAGCAAGCAAGCAAGCAAGCGAGCAAGCATGCAAGCAAGCAAGCATGTATGCAAGCAAGCAAGCATGCCTGCAAACAAACAAGCGTGCATGCAAGCAAGCAGGCGTGCATGCAATCAAGCAAACATGCATGCAAACAAGCAATCATGCATGCATCCAAACAATCAGACTTCCGTGACGGCTTCGGTGCTGCGGGGCTCCGGCGGTCCCACGCGTGCTAATCGTCGCAGATGGCTTACACTCAGCACCGCAGCGTCGGCTTTCTGGCCGGCTGCGCCGGCCAGCCTCAGCCGCGGCGCCTCGCTTACAGCCTCCTGCTCCTCAGCCCGCGGGCCGCCTCGCCCCTCCGCGCCTACGCGCTTTTAAATTACACTCTAGGGGTAGGGCAGACAAGACTGCTTGGGGTCGGTTTGTGAGCGATTCGTTTTTTTAACTTTTTAGGTTTTAAAAAAAATTATGGCTTTCATTACTTAGTGTTATGCCAAAATAAAGATGCGAATATATTTTAGTGCATTCGATATTAGACATACTAAAATTAGGATTTTAAATTTTTAGACCCAACTATGATAGTGCGAAAACAACTGTTAGGCTAGACAATAATTATACGTTATAAGTTTAGGCCAATACGGTTCGGCCAAATGAAATTAGGACTTCAAATTTTAGGCGAACCGAAGGGCACCCAGTTTTGTGCTTTGTTTAAGTGACCAAAGGTCAGATCCAACTTCCAAAGTTCTCGAAAGTTTATTTCTATTTCTTTCTATAATTTCCTCTTACGAGACAAAAAACAGATGACGTATTTTTCCTTTTGGTAGGTAGCCCAGTACAAAAATGTATATAAATGATAAAGCTCTTAGTAAATGTCCGCCAAAAATCTAAAATTTCTGATACGGCCACACTTTTTTTACGCGATGCGGATCTCATTCATTAATTCATATTCATAAGTTTTTGATTTCCCTTCATACCTTAACAGGCTTTGAACCGTAAAAATTTAAAACTATGTTGCGAAAAATATTTTCGGGTGATATCTGGATTTACATTTTTTACTTCGTAAATGGGCTCTAAATACGATACTGAACGCCTTTAAAAAAAATTGATATTTTAATTTTAGGGGATGCAGTATTATCAACTTTTGTGGTAGCCCCACTGGTGGTGTCGGTATGGCGAGGCACTTGGGGCCTGATGGAACTACATGCCCTATATTTTCCATACGCCGAAATATTCCTTCTGGGGATTGTCATACACACTAGTTTCGCTTTAGTAAGGTAAGCCATACTTTAGATTTTATTAATGGTTTTTGTAAATTTTTTAACCTCATATAACCCCAACAGCGTTGTCAATGAAAGGAAGGCACCATGGCTTCTGTACTGGTCCTCCTATCTCATAAGTCAGGGCTATATAATTATTTGTATTGGTGCTTGTAATAATAAAGATTTTTCGTTTCTTTTGAGACTTATAATTTGTTTTGAAAACGTCGTGGGTTAGTCGTATTCGGTATTAGTAAATATCCCTACCTACAGAGTTCGAGATTTCTATCAAAACGTGTAAATGATTATGGGGCTGACCTCTACCAGTACCGTAGGCACGTTAAAAAACTAAGCTGAAGTAGGTAGGGTGATTATTAAATGGTTGTTTTTCGACTCTGCCCGCTTGAACTACACTCTATATCGCGTTGAGGGATACAAATACCCCATGTCCCTCCAATTTGTATATTTCTAATTTGTCGATTTGACCAATATCAGACTTGACCAAAGTCGTAACCCCTCAAGGTCTAATCTGAATTGTACAGACAACGGCAAGTCAACCTACCCAAAAAGTTAAAGGTCATTGAATTGATTTTCAACTTTAAGTCCAACAAATAGAGATCAATATCAATTGAGAAAATTTGACGTTTTGTGGTAGGTTGACGTGCTGTTGTCTGTACATAGGTACCCTATGTCCTTTCTCAAGGTAGACCTAATAAAGTCGCGTATTGTGTTACGGAGTGAAGACTCTGTATCGATGAAAACAAAAACCCAATTCAACTTAGTTCAATTCAATATTATCAAGAAAACAAGTCAGTACGTCTGTTTGTCGGTCTGTCTGTATATTACGGCTAAATTACTGGATCTATTTTGATAAAATTGGTACAAAGATGGATTACACCTTGGGAAAAGATATAGGCTACTTTGTATCCCACAGCTGGGCACAAGTTTCCACTCCCGCCATGTTTTGGGGTGGTGGGATCTACCTCCTTGTGGTCCATCCTGGGCAACGGCATCTTTGGTTTTCTAACCATTGATGACGTCTAACAGATCCATCTGCGATAGTAGGCTTCCTGGATGCCACCCTCCTGCCGAAGTCCAGCGCCAAACAGTTTTTCTGTGTTCCGCTGGTGTGTGGGAGAACCAGTGCTCTTCTTAACCGTAGAGTTAAGTATGTAGTCAAGAGCAAACCCATTGTAAAAAAAAATACCCAATTCAATTTAGTTCAATTCAATATCATCGGGAAAAAGTCGGTACTTTTGTTTGTGGGTCTGTTTGTTACGGCTAAATGACTGAATCTATATTGATAAAATTGGTACAAAGATAGATTATACCTTGAGAAAAGATATGCTACTTTGCATCCCACAGCTGGGCACAGGTGGCCACCCGCACCATATAACGTGTAGCTCACACGGGCAGAGCCGCGGTTGAAAAGCTAGTATTTTAAAATTCAAAGTCATAAAAATAATTCATTTATTAGCTTAAAAATTAGAAGGGTACAGTATATTAACCTACTATGTCATACGAGTATTAATGGCATGCCAATATTGAGCAAGTAGAAAACATTGACTTATTAATTTTAAAGAAAAACTCCTAAGTATTTAAATTTGAAAATGTTTACTTAGTGTAATAAAAAATACCTATTTTGATAAAATACGTAACCTGGATTCCATTTTCAGGTCTCTCCTCCTATCGCGATCTGTTGGAGCCTGGACCGAGGATCACGGAGCCGGGCGGTGGTTGCGTGAACGCCTTCTGTCCAGGGTCTACACTTACGTCTTCATCCTGGCCAACATCATGCATTGGAGGGGCGGCTGGGGCCTGCTAGACGCTACTGTGGCAGCCATACTGCCCGATGAACGAGATCCTCATAGGTAAGACCATAGATTACAATAAACGATACTAAGGAATGTTGGGTGAAAAATTGAATTAGATAGAACTATTTACAAGTCGAAATGCGTCACTCTTCGTTTCAAAAGGCACTTTAATATTCCTCTTTTTTATCGCGAGATAGAAGTCGTTTTAATTAGTCACCGTAGCCGGTAATAGGCAACTCGGAAAACTCTGACTTTAGATTATCCTTGTAGGTTAAGAAAGTATAAATAAATAAAAGCATCACCTAAATTGTTTTGATCCCAATTTGAATAACTATTTAAATCACTCGTATTTTAGAAACCAGAAACAATGAAGGTACCACAAACACCCATACCCGAGAAAATGTACAAAAACACTTTTTTTCTACATTGAGCCGTCCGGGAATCAAACCCGAGACCCCGGAGCAGGCGACACCTTGAAAGCTGGTGTGTACGCCACTCCGCCTCGGAAGTCGTCGAAAATATGAAGAAGAAGAAGAATATTTATTAAATTTTTTTCCACTTATTTAAGCAACTGTGGTAACTTGAATTCAATAATAGAGGACTTGGCCTTGCAGTGGGGTGATTATAGGAACATTTTACTCATTACAGGCCAGTGTTGATAGCAGCGTTCACTATCCTGTTCTATATGTGCGCCGTCAGTCTTCGCTCATCTCGCAACTTCCTCGCGTCACCATACTTCTTGGTCACCGATGGAAAAGAGGCCACATATATTTTCACAACTCGTTACAATAAAACCGTGAGTTATCTTAATATATTATTATGATAAAAGTCTCAAAAATGGATTTTTGTTACTCAGTCACTCTGTCCAATCACAAACACATATATTTTTCTGATAATACTTTTAGAAAATCTTAACAGTTATAGTCTGTCCGTTTTAACTTTTAAAATCTTCTTATTAGACAGAAAAATAATGTTAATAGTTAAAAATCCTATACCATGTAAAGAATTTCTATATTATAAGCACCTCAGGAGAGGTCACTTCGCAAATATTTCGCATCGACACACGCTAAAACGACTAAAGAAGTCTTAGACAAAGATGGTACACATGGTTATACAGCACATTTAAATATCTGAAGCGTAAACATGAATGAAACTTTTAAAATAAAGTTAAAACTTAACATATTCTGTGTTACGTTTGTTTTTATCTACGTGTCTGATTTCGATGATTTTTTTGTCCGATAGGGAATTGCTCAACGTTAGTCACATTTCAAATTGAAAAATACAACACCCGGAAGAAATCAAAAATAAAACCTTTGTCACAATAATTCATCATCATCATCATCAGCCTCAGCCACAATAATTACACCGATGAAAAGCGTAAAACAAGTCATCAATTTCAAGTCAGTGCTAAACGCTTGTAATAGGTACATTTTTTTGCCAAAAAAACTTTCACTGTACGAATCTTTTTTAACTGATTATTAGACATTTATCAGCCAAGAGCCTTAATAGCCTTTAAATATGTTGACCCTGACAGTAACGGTCTAATAGTTTAAATCGAATCCAGCAGGGACGCGCCGCAACGTGGCGCATTAAGCAAAGTGGATAATACGCAGCTTGTCATCTTATTGTCTTAATACGAGTAATATAACATTCAAGGCAGAATGCTGATTTTATAATTCAGTATATTCAATATATTCGAAATCAATGTTGTCTACTACTCTCGACAGTAGGTAGTAGTAAAAAGTTATTAACGTATTTACATTTATTTGTGAACACCTTAATAAGAACTCATGTATTTCGAGATTATGCAACATCTCGTTTCAGAGTAGATAAAAAATAAATCAGGCTCAAGTGCCACATAAATTTTGCATAGTCAATAATAGAAATTTTAAATTTTTCCTTTGTAAAGTTCCTACTGAACACTTTAAGTGAGATTAATGTATTTGTATTGTTAAGCTATTGATAAGACCTGTTGACATCGTAGAGGTCACGGTTCTTAAACGAGTTTGTCAAGGAGTTTCTGCAGGAATGATACATCTATAAGATTTTACTAGCATAAAACGGTTTATTGGAGAGGCAAGAAATCTGCACATCAAATTATGAGCATATAACAATTCTATAAAAATAAATAGCAGACCTGACAATTGACAAACGTTGATATGCCATATAATATATTAAGGGTAGGTAGTATAACAGTTTTTTTTTAAACTCGTTATACCCAATTTTCATATTGAACTTTGGTCAAACATGGGTCAAACCAAGAAAGAATCATTTGTATCTGCAAGTTGTTTGGGCTAAACAGGTAGCGTACCTTAGCCTCTTCAAGAACACGATTTGAATTATCGCCATTTTATTAGATAATTGTTAAAGTATGGCTTTAAGCGGATTCCACTACTTAACCATCAGGTTAAATTTGAATTCAAATTCAAAACATTAAATCATACAGAAATATGTACATTATTATAAAAAAAATATTTAATGGTGTATATACCTACACTAATATTATAACGAGAGATTTGATTGTTGGTTTGTATTGAATAGGTTCCGAAACTACTGGCCCTAAAAATTATTTTTCCATTACGAGCCGACATTATTCCTGATGAAATCGGTAGGTGGCGCTGCTGTCGGTATGTCAACTTATGAACGGCTTGACCGCTTGGGTTTTTTGTATGTGTTTTTCCACGGTTACACAGACACGAATGTGACGACGTGGAGTTCACGCGGGCAGAGCCGCGGGCGTAGAGCTAGTTTATTATATTAGGTCCTTACATCCTATGAAATTGGCGTATTGTAGCTGACCAATTTAATCTAAAGAATCTTCCCTTTGGTTAGGAATTCCAAATTCAAATTTATACAGCTATTTACACATGTGTTTGCGTTTAGTAAACTGTCATTCATTTGAATTTTTTCTTTCCTTTTTAGGGTTCCGTACCCAAAGGGTAAAAACGGAACCCTATTACTAAGACTTCGCTGTCTGTCCGTCTGTCCGTCCGTCGCTCTTTCACCAGGCTGTATCTCAAGAACCACGATAGCTAGACAGTTGAAATTTTCACAAATTATGTATTTTTGCTACCGCAATAACAACAAATACTAAAAACAAAATAAAATAAATATTTAAGGAGGGCTCCCATACAACTAACTCGTTTTTTTGGGCTTTTTGGTACGGAACCCTTCGTGCGCGAGTCCGACTCCCACTTGGCCGGTTTATTATTTCTCTTGTTGACAAAATGGAAAACTTGAAATATCGCGTTATTTACGAGTACGAGTTCCACCGAGGCACCGTGGCACCAGTGCTACAGAAACGGTTCGAAGAGTTAACGATGTGTATGGCAGTCGTGTTGCAAAAGAAAACACTTTGCGCTTTTGATTCCAACGTTTTTGTTCAGGAAATTTCGATCTGCAGAACAAGCTCCGTGGTCGGCCGGAGACCCTAGTTGATAATGAAGAATTAAAGGCTATCGTGGAAGCGAATCCATCGCAAACTACGTCAGAGTTGGCTGCAGGCTGCGGTGTTAGTGATTAAAACTATTAGTTAGAGTTAGTTGGACTTAAATTTTCCGCACTTAGCCTCTTAAGTTGGGCCTTTGTGCGTGATTAAAATTTTGTTTTATTCAAACCATTTTAGGTCAGTCCAGAAACTCACTAGGCCTCGTATATCTTTGAGTGCCTCTTGTATGGACTGAGATTCCTTAAGGAATTCTGTCCGTTGTGTACTTACGCTGTTACACTGTGCTATCACATACTCTGGTGATTCCTCCTCAATCAGACATCCCCTACAAAGAGGAATATCTGTTATGCCTATGTTGAAGAGGTGCTTATTTAGAGCACAATGACCGGTTATAATACCTGTGATTATACTTAGGCTCTTTCTATCCTGGTGCAGAATTTTGCGAGACAGGTTTTTATTTATCTGTGAAGTTGTTCTGTCCTATCTCGTATCCAAGTCTTGACCTAATTGAACAGTATTGGAACGATTGGTTCCGGTCCTATCAATTTCGTTTGCGGATCCCCTGTTTGCTAGTATGTCCGCCGCGTCGTTTCCCAATGATCCGCTGTGGCTGCGTATCCATTGTACGGTTGCTTTGTTGTGTTTTGCCAGTTTTTCAAGCTCCTTGTGGCATTCTAGTAGGAGTCAATCGTTCAAGGAAACAACCGAGGCTGGTCAATCGTTCTACGCCACTACTGCTTCACGACAACGCTAGACCACACACTGCACAACAAACGGCTACCAAATTAGAGGAGCTCCAATTAGAATGCCTAAGACATCCACCGTACTCCACGGAACTTGCTCCAACTGATTACCATTTTTTTCGAAATTTGGATAATTTCTTGCAAGAGAAAAAATTTGTCGTCCGAATGTTTTTTTAGTAAAGGGATCAATGAACTACCCATGAGATGGCAAAAGTGCATAGATAACCATTGTTATCCTCAAATGTAACCATTGTACATACTTTGACTAAATACATATATTATATTGAAAAATATTTGACTTTAAGTTCCTCCCATACCAAACGCCAATTTCATGTAAGGACCTAATAATAGGGGTTAAAGTATGAAATTGCCGATTATTTTCCCACTTTTTATTTTTATTGTAGCTTTTAAGTATAGTCGTATTATTGCGTAATTCTTTTTGTATTGTATCAAGAACTAAATATAGTAACTTTTGACTAAAAAAAAAATGCAATACTAGTGCCTATTACTTTAAAGGAAGTCGTTGAAAAGACCCCTTACAATGTGTCAGCTGACCTTCTTGCTTCAATTAAGTATATTTGTATTTAATACTTTGATTTTCAGAAATTTAAATACTATAATGCGTAGCTTTATAACCATCTAACTTTCACCTTTAATTGCATCGAAAACGGTTTAGGCGTTTTTAAAAAAACTAAAAAATTTTTAGTATGGAAAAATGACTTTTCTCGATTTCGTCCATACAAAACGACAATTTCATACTTTAACCCCTAATATAATGACTGACGTTGATTTTATGCCAGTATCAACTTTCTATAACACGGCATTATGTCCACATGCAAAAGTATAAATATTGATGTCATTTTGTATCTATTCGATTGATATAGGTTGTACTCAATGTGCACCCTTATGTATGTCAATGGTGAACATTTAGTTGGACACTTTTTTGACGCTATTGTGCATCTATTTTTCATTTTATGTTAATGTTTACAATATTACAGATTTATAAAAGATATCTCCAGATAGATTCTAATCTAACTACCCTTAGATCGGTACTTACGGGCAGAGCCACGGGAATAAGGCAGTTGAGTAACTAGAATAATATTAGTTGCATAAAAATACTTGTTTTTAATTTTACTGATTCTAGTGGCATAAAATCTCGTATGTTCAATACAGTACGTATACGCGATTCGGTCCGCCGCGATTGGAAGACCGTTTAGCGTCGTGCAGGATGTGAAACTTCAAACCGCAGTCGTGTGTAGGGTTGGCATGTTATGTCCTATTCATTCTTAACTAACTTTTGACCGCGGTTTTGATTAAGTTGGTTTTGGTTTGTTATAATATTTTATTAGCTAGATTAATATGAGTATGATGTGTGCTGTGTGGTGCATTAAAATAGCCACCATCTATAGAAGTAACCAACTCTTTTCGTTCTATGGATATCGTAATGGGATACATCCAACCAGGATCGATCGTTATCAATACCCTAAACATCAATCGTAGGTAGCTACGGTGACGGTGAACATCATACGTCGTTGAATAACTTCAGTACTGTACATTCCTATTCATCCAAACCCCGTAGAAACCTCATGCAAACCAAAAATATATTATTTGATATGGTACTAAAATGTCGAGTACCTTACGATCCGCACCTGTTATGTTTGGGAATATTCTATCTGTTGTTAGTTTGCCACAACTTCTCCAAGTACTACTATTTATAAGAACTACTGAGTCACTATTAAAGTTAACTAGAATGACCTAATAAAATCTCATAAATTTTTGTCTTACCTCTTGTTTCAAGAAAACAAACTTAACTTTTAAAATATATCTCTGCCAACCATAGGGAAATTGCAATGATGTTGCCTGTATAGGGCAGTTTATAAATGGATTGCAATTAAAATTACTAGCATAAATTAATCTTAAAACTTTCTAAAATAAGCGATAAGTTTATTTATACCAGACATATCTCACTCACTACATGTAAAGTTATGTACGTACTATATTATTATGTAGGTAAGTTTTATCAACACGTGTTTTTTAGTAAGTAAGTACAAGTCGTGCATATTTTTTATCAGAAAATCATTTTCTCAGTTACAAAAACAATATAGTACGTAGTTTATGTACTGTCAACTGGTAGCCCTGAGGAAACAAGAGTAGTTGTGCGCAAACTGGAGCGCAGGTCAAGTGCGCGCCGGCTCCGCGGCAGCTCGCTACTTCTGCTCCTGACCATCATCAAACCTCATCACCAGAGTGAACAAATAGATCATCACTCCACGTATTTTAGTGCAAAAAAGTGTCATTTAAAGTGCTGCGTATTATGTCAGTATCGCTTAGGAAATGCGAGATTCATTGTGTAACAGTGTATTTTTTTAAATCCTTATTGATTTGCGTATTGAATTTTATATCAAGTTAAGTTTAGTGGTCACTAAGTTAAGTTACCTTTTATCAAAAGTTTTTGTACGTAAATCTATGATCACAACCGTTTGCGCACTTTCTTTTAATCCCAAAACTTAAGTTAGAATATCTACACTTAACTACTGAATTAATTAGCTGGTTAAAGACCTCGCTATCGCCGCGCGTCCGCAAATATATCAATTAGCCGGCAATAGTGTTATCGAGGAATCACGGGAACAAGCGACGTCACAGCGGAACGATAATGCAATTACCCCGCGTAATCTGCGGCGGCGCACCGTAGAGGCGGCAGAACTGCCACAACCATGCGCGGGAGCACTGCCGGGCTCGCCGACACGCTCGCGAGCGGCTCGCGCGCGTACTCCGCTCTGCTCGCGTGCGCCGACGCGTTGTTTGCGAGCATCGTCGTCGCGCCCGCCGTCGTCACATACTGGAAGTCCACCTGGACTCTCATGGACTTGTACGTGCTACCTGATGATTCCATAGCGAGTGCTGCCGCCTGCGCAGCGTTTGGCCTATGCGTGGATCTCGTGCTGTGCGTGTTCCAGACTCAGCTGACGGAGTATCTGAGCCCGGACCGGGGGCGGCTGACTTTCTACGTGCTGTCGAGGATGTGTACGAGTGTAGCTGGGGTGGCTTGTGTGGGCGCGTGGCGAGGGGTCTGGAACCTGCTGAACGAGTGCACGGGGGACAACGCGCGAACGCTGTTGTCCACCACCGCGGCGGCCACGTTATCCCTGGCTGCGCTGAGGACGCTGAGGAACATTTGCGCTGTGCCCTTCGCGGTGGCGGTCGACTCGCCACAGGATTTCTTCTATGTACCAACCATGTTCCGTACGGTTGGTATTGAAGTTTTTGTATGTGTCTGGTACACTCGTATCCTAAACAAATGATGAAATCAATTGGATAGATACGCAAATAAATTATCTACTGATCGTAATTTATTATAGTGGAATACCATCCGAATCACTAACGAATTTGTGCAGATACAATCAACCATACAATATCGGTATGTGTTAAACGTAGGTATATCATGCACTCTACCAAGACGATCGTATCTAAACGAGCTGTTTAGAAAGATACATTATTTATGTATTTACAACTATGTAACTATGTAATCACACTATCTTCACATCATGGATAAAGTTGTAAAAATTTTGTATACAAAAAATATATTCTGTTGGTTGTCTCACTTCAACTCGAAACAGCTTATTTTGAGAAATATTTACAACAGTATAGAGAAAATTTAATTGGTAGAAAATAGTAAAATCCATAACTTTAATATTCCATACAAACTATTTAGACATACGAGTATAACTACTTTTACTTGTTCATTCCTATCAAACATTGGATTTCATTAATAAAGTAGTTATTTTATTTACTTGTCAAATTTTTAAAGGCGACTTCAGATTTTTTTCTGATTAAAGTGAGATAAAGATGAGCTACCATTTTCTAAGTTTAGTTAAATCAAAACTAAGTTTATATACGTATTCCTTTTGATATCCCATAACTCTAGGGTATTAAACAGACCATGGTAAAGAATCAAATTGCAAATGAATTATTATTCAATTATTATTTTTTTGTTTAATTTTTTCATACAAAATAATTCTAAAAAGTCACGACTGTTTATGTAAAACACCCTTACCTTGTTATGAATGAACTTTTGAATGAAAACGATACCTACTCGTACCTACTTATTAATGAAACAACCACACACGTCAATGTTTTTCACTAGTTACGCTCTCCCGCTACTTTACTACTACACTAAGGATACGCCATACTGGTTTCATTTTTTTATAAAATTTAACTTTTATATTATTTTTACCTATAGAACATAACCTTAGAGTTATGGGATATCAAAAGGAACACGTCGTATACCTACATAAAAAATAGGACAGCAACTTTGCCAAGTCAGCTTTGCTAATCAATAAGTTATGTTCCAAAAATCTGTCATCATTCATTCTCTTTCTTTGAAAGATCCATGGCTGTAATTTTCTTTTAAATGCATTTTGTCAATGATTTTTTCTCAAATAATATTATCCTAACACTCGTCGAATAGAGAACCTTCTTTTTGCATTAGTTAATACTTACCTTTACTTTATTTGTATGTTCATTAAAAGTATCATTAAAATCACCAAATTTTAAAAATTTTAATCGTCAAACAAACATTTTTCGGCTGCCTTAGGTGGGACATGTCGAAATCTTTATACAAATATTGTATTTTTAATTTACACTGGTATTTTAATTAAACAACAACAAATAACAGCTTCAAAACAAGTTAAGTTGGTTGGTAGTTACATAATTATTTTTTCATAATTCTACAATTAGGCGTGTCGTGCTACGCCGTAGTCGGCTACGGAGTGGTTCTTTATACCATAGTAGTCGTAACGCTTTTAATGTGCCTTGTTGACCAATAGTTTGGTGGTTCATGGTAGCAAATGCTGCTTTTCAGCCATGGGTTGCGAGTTCAATCCCCGCACAGTACAATTATCTTGTACATGAACACTGGTTTTGGCTTGTACTGGTACGGGGTATTTTCCTTGTATATACTTATGTCGGTATACACATATCTGTAAGTTTTAAGGTTTTCTTGTATCCGTAGTATAATTATTTATCACGTAAATCACACATTCATTTTACTTCTAATACCATATTCTAGGACTATTATAAAGCTATTTATAGTAGTCCTAGTTTATTTAGTTTTTCTGTATATGAAATCAATGTATACCACAACAATGTTTGTGTTGACAACCAACGTTTTGACAAATAATGTCGGGGCAAATTAAGTTTGACCAATAAGCGCGCGAGATGAGTTCTTTTGTATCATCTCTATCTATAAAATTAAATAAAATACAAGCAGACGCTTGTAGTTTCAAATGAACAGCTTTTCGGTAAAATATCTTAAGCATAAAAAAATAATTTAAAACATTTTTGTGTCTGTCTGTCTTTTTGTTCCGGCTAATGGAACGGTTGGACCGATTATGACGGAACTTTCAGTTGCAGACAGTTTTTGTTGTAAGGAAGTAATTTATGCTAATTTTATTTAAGCAATTAATTTATTGTAATAAATAAAAAAGAGGGTGAAATATGACAAGTATCCTGTAGTCCACGCTATCGAATTTGTGGGCACAGCTAGTCATCAATAGGCCTCCTCCTATACGCGCAATTGTAACCTGTCTTCGACTTGGTTACGGCCTGCGACCTTTCGCCAATCGTCATTCCACTTAGGGACGCGTCCTACGCTACATTTGATAAGTCGTGTGTTTTTGATATTTATATCAGCTGCAGATTTTCGATTTATCTTGTTTAAATGTTTATAATAATAAGTTACAAATAATAGAAATGTTTATAATAATCGCGAAATAACAAATCTAGCTGACAAAATTTGTATGTGGTATGTTGTTCACAATATTTCGACAGTCTCGGAAGATAGATTATAATCTAACGATCCTTCCAATAGTTGCTCAGGCAAAATAAATTACAGATGGTGTCACAATTATTCGTTTTTTACGCTTTTGTTAGGTTTGTATGATTTTGACAATATTGTATTGATTAAAGTTGAGGTGAAATGTAGATAACCATATTTCTCTTAGATGTGCTTTGACGTGAAAAAAAATATCGTAGCTCAATTGTAAGACACTATTACCTTTGGGGAAACCATGAACCATAAATTGAAATCTTGTTTAAAACAATAAGCTTAGTAAAATTGTTCCGATACGTTGAACTTAACGTTTGTCAGTTTTTCAAAGGATTGGACAACGACAAAATACTTTCTAATGGAAGACATATTGACCCTTATTTAAGGTAATAAATACAAATTAATTAAAGAAAGAAAGAAACTAAAGAAACTTCTTCCAAGTGTAATTCGGTTATCCTATCCTATTGCGCTCCCGCTTTTATACAACCAGTGATAATATTATATCTTAGAAATAATTTTCCAAACACTATACAACTTTACGTTTATTTCTATATACATATTTTGTATCTTTCACAACGTTAAAGAAAATATGTCAGTATTTGTAAATAAGCAAACACGTTCTTTGCGTCGCGTAGGTAAGTAGTCGGTAAAAAACCTGCTGTAGGTCTGTCCAAAAGTGGAGTTTTGGCTCAATCGATTTGATTGGTCGGTTGGCGGTAGCAATTTTGTTGTTGATAGTTGCCGGTTTTTTGTCCTTTCCTTTCTTCAATATTACTTGAGTCGTCTACTATAAAACCATATCACTAGATGGGTGATGTTATTCAATTTTACAGTGTACAGTACAACAATAGTACAGTGGCCTGCACATTGGCTATAACATGCTTATTGCTAAATCGCACTTATTTCAACTACATAATATATCAAAGTCTTGAGCCTGATGTGCAGCAGGTTCATTTTAAATAACTAACCCTTAATTTTAGAATCGCACTAAAATCACGTGACGTTTGTCAATCATTCATTATAGTCAAACCCTCAATATTTTTTAAAATACTTTCGTTTTAGCATGTAAGCGGTTTATCCAAATAGTTACTCAGTAACTACTTAAGATTAAGATACTGCAAGTAAATATTCTGTTTGACTATGTTTACCCTTAAAAAAATTTTTATGCGTAATTTTTTTTACACATTTTTCCACACAAAAGGTTTGACCTCCCTGACCATTACGAACATAACAAACATGATCTATCTTTCGAGTCGATAGGAATTTATGCTCGTACTTTTTTTTAAAGGACGCCCTACCTTCTTCTGTTTTCCCCAATGACTACCCGAACATTTTTAAAGGTAGATTGAATAGGCTGCTTCTGGATAAGTTTCATCTATTGTGGGCTTCCTCTTAACTCTCTAGGGTTAAGTGTGAAGCCAAGAGTAAGCCCATCAACAATTAAAAAATACACCTGCAAATCATTAGCTTATTAGTTTCAAAACACATATTTGATGTGTTGTATTATTTACAGAGCAGCAGAGAGACGGCTCTGTACGTCCTAGACTGCATATTTTCTGTCGCCGTGGTGGGTTCATTGGTGGTGTTCGTCTGGCGAGGCTCATGGGCGCTGCTGGACATCTTCCTCTTCCCCGACGACCAGGTCAAGTCATGTTGGACGTCTTTGGTAAGTTTTTTAACAAATTACTATGTTCTGTAGCTGAGCACCTTGAACGTAAACTTAAATTATATGTTAAAGTAAAAATGCTGTTATAGAAATGATAGAAATGTATGTATATATCTTTTTGTAAACATAATTATTGAAAAAGAGTTTGACAATAGTGACCGTTTTGGGAAAACCAGAAACAACAAAGGTACAACAAACACCCAGACACGAGACATAACAGAAAAGGTTTTCTTTACTAACCCCGTCCGGGGATAGAACCCGGCTGCTTTGTGCTGGCGACACTTTGAAAACCAGCGTCTATGATATATAATGATATTAACATTAGCACCTATGCTCAGAACTATACAATAATGGGACGGTCAGTTTTTTTTTATTATGAAGTCTGATCTTTCCGCATATGGGTCATTATGTACTGTCATTGAGTCACTGACCATTTGCGCTTGCGGCAATTGACGCTTCCTTCGGTGTCTTATCCCCCTACTACGCTTTTGTAACGCTGATCCTATGTATGTTTGTGTACCTTATTCTCTTAGACATTGGAGAAATAATCCGATGAACGCAAGTTATATAATTTGGTGTTTGGCCGTGCGTATTTCGGTAGTACCAAACTTTTGCTTTCGGGTTTAATGACTTCTTGTTATTTTATTATTTTATTCTTATTAATCTTACTAATCTAACCCCCGTATTTATAAACAAGTAAAAGTAATTACTTGACTACAAGTAATTACTTGAGAGACAATTTGTATGCCTTAATCAAGAAATTACTAGAAGTTACAACTACCAAAAGTTAGCATTTTCAGCCAAATAATATGACTATTAATGGTGACCAATTTCTTTCACTTAAGCACTAGGTATGAACACTTTAAGTTAGGACTTTCTTAAGCAATAAGTAATTACTTCTTTATAAATACGGGGGTAAATGCTGAAGTTTTAATGGATGTTTTAACTCAATTGTCAAGTATTTAATTTAATTTTTATTTATAACCCTTGTCGATTGCTTTGGTTCAGTGTGTGTGGACTGTGGTATAACTCGAACTAAGTCCCATTTAAATTAAAAAAAAAACAACTTAAATAGGGTTGACAGCTAAAAACAAGAACTAACTGTCACGCATTTTGTCGGTTCATATTAAGAGGAAATAAGTTGTACCACTACCTATGACCCGTATCATCCAGCCCTTATCAGTTACATTTTAAGACGCAACAGTGGCATAACAAACAAACAATGTATTAACTATTACTACACTTAGCACTTGTAAGGATTCCTCTTAGCATTGAATCAATGCACTTGACCCAGACTTAAGTTTCTCTGTATATCTAACTCTTATATACTGATTTACTATAATACAAACGCCCCATTGGTCCAGTGGTTTAAGTATCGGGCTAAGGTTTCCGCGTTCTGGAAGCGATCCTCGGAGTCGGGCAACAAGAGTTTCAATCGAACATTTCTCGGGTTTGTGTTGATCAACAAGCCGCATTTAGCAAGCGTGGTGATAATGCCCATCATTGCTTTGGTAACTTGAATGGAACAGCGGATGCTTATTTTGGTGAGGACGGTCAACCATTGATCGTTTATTTAGTTTTTTTTTTACATCAATGTGCACTGACTTAAAATTGATGGCTTATTTTATGCTTGTTAACCTCCTTGATTAACACTACTCCTTCATTTTTTTAACACTTAAATGACGTCATGTACTATGCCCAGCACCAAGCTCCTTAAAATATAGCTTGATTAGAAAGACACCTGCCAGACTGACAGGTGTCTGACTAGATTGACTATGGCATTTTGTAGTAACGGGATCTGCTGTCTTGTACCGCAAGGATGACTTGAAGGCTACCGCGTTCAATATCAAACTGTGACATTGCGCAATTGCGCATTAAGGCAAATTACTCCACGTGGGACGAAAACTCTGAACCGTAAAGTACTTAAATCGGAGCCAAGTTGATTTAATTGTGTAAACTTTATTTCCTATGTTAATATAAATATGTACAAAACCAGAATTTTATGCTATGCGATATTTACTACCAGTCGAATACTTTAAGTCGATTGAAAGGACTAAAAACAGGATAAAGATCACAGATAAGATAATACTAAAGTTACACTTAGTTGTAGGTACATATTCAAAAACATTGATGAAACTTCGCTGGCTTACAGAGTTAAAATCTGATTAAATTCTTTAACACTAAAAAGTTTTAGTACTTAGTTCAATTGTTAGAAAAGTGTCCGGGTAAGCAGACCGTTCTGGGTTTGGTTCTACCCATGGCACTCAAATATATATTGTTATGTCTGTTTACAATACTTTCAAAGATTATAACGAATACAAATGGGTAGTTTTAGTGCCAGTAATGGAAAAAACAGCGATTAGCATGTTTTCTGATAGGTTTGTCTATCAACTAAATCGGATCAACAATTCGAATGATTAATTTCATTATGGACGCAATCATACTAATGATCGAGGAAAAACATTACTTATTTAGAAAATTTTTACTTGATTTTAATATAATCTAAACAATAAGAAGAAATACATACAATTGGCATGCCAGTTCTTAACCTATTGTAGCTGTT
This sequence comes from Anania crocealis, assembly GCA_949315895.1. NCBI lineage: Eukaryota > Metazoa > Arthropoda > Insecta > Lepidoptera > Crambidae > Anania > Anania crocealis. Next base: position 11,909,037 of record OX438856.1, read on the forward strand.
ATTATATACAATAACTTTAGCATTGACGTAACGATCTTAGTAGTAGTTCGCTATGAAAGGGTTTCATGAATAAACCGACAAAACTAGTTACCATTGTTAATGTATTTTCTTGCATAGTTAGTTATGAAAGAAATAATTAAGTGTACCTAGAATTGCTTCTAGGACTTAGTTAGGGTTTTTCTATAGAATTCAAAGGTGTTACTTGTAGTCATTAAACAAATCTTCTAAGCATCTGGTTCCATATTAAAATCAACTATATAAATTTTTTTCTGTCATTCAGACTTCGCATACTTTTACAAAGTATTCTATCTAAAATTGTCAAAATATAGTTTGACGTAAGATATGATATTTCTTGTTTACGTTTTCCTATTCCACATAAACATAATTTATTTTACCTTAGTCGGGAAAACAAAAAAAAACATACTGTCGTCATGAGAATTTATTATAAACGTGGTGCAAATAATATGTAATGCAAATGTGAACTTGGCTCTTTTCTGCCACGTTCTAAATGCTAACGCTAAAACAAAACAGTGCGGCTTGAGAGCATTTACCTCATTACCGGGTTCCTGAAACTAAGGACCACTTGGGGACCAATTGGATAATTCGCGGCTAAAGATAGATGCAAATGATACGCTGAATCTGTCTGACGATCTTGACTCCAGGGTTTCCCTTTTTCCTTGTTTATTGTTCAGGGCCGCGGCGCGTACATCATAAAGGTGATTTGCACTGAAGCAGAGACATACACGATCTGTGTACTATTGTATAAATTTTACAAGTTTAAATAATATTTTTATATTTGCAATTAAGTTGCTAAAATATCATACTAATTATAAAGTATTAAAAATCGTTGTTTCATTTTAACTGACTGTTAAACATCTGTAAAGTGTTAAGAGTGCAAAACTCCTAACATTTGATGAAACTACCCAGAACTACGGTTAACAGGTATATCAAAATGTTTGAAAAATTGGCGCTGTGACGTAATGTCTCAGTTGCTTTACTGAACAAAGCACCGCCCGGTATGCATGGAGACTTCGAGCAACACGGCCGCGTTGCTCGAAGCATGGAGATGTAGATTCGAGTCCGAGTTTAAATACTAATATTTTAATTGCAATTAAGTTGCTAAAATATCATTTAAATAATTTAATTAAATGTTTTATTTAGGTACTATATAGATACGAGGGCGGGTCAATAAGTCCGTGACTTTTTGAATTTCTGACCTCTTTACTGAAAAAGCAACACTACACCTGTCAACAGGTATCTGTCAGTTGATTCCTATCAAAATTTGAACTTGCTGCGTCAATTAGTTTGTGTTTGACAGCTATTTTTATCAGACTACCTAGTAACTTGAGGAAAAAATGGAAAAAGGTGAATTTCGTGTGCTTATTAAGCATTATTTTTTGCGAAAAAAAACCATTACCGAGACCAAGGCTAAGCTTGATAAATACTATGGGGACTCTGCACCATCGATTTCAATGGTAAAAAAGTGGTTTACTGAATTTCGTTGTGGCCGTAAAAGCACTGAAGATGCCGAACGTCCTGGACGCCCAGTTGAGGTCTCTACACCCGAAACAATCGAAAAAAGTCACAATATGGTGTTGGCCGACCGAAGATTGAAAGTGCAAGAGATTGTGGAAGCCGTAGGGATCTCGCATGGCTCAGTGGTTTCAATTTTAAAAGATCAATTGGGCATGAGAAAGCTTTCCGCAAGATGGGTGCCGCGTTTGCTCACAGTCGACCACAAACGCAATCGTTCAACACACAGGAAGGTTTGGCGTTGTTTAATTGCAATATGGAGGAGTTTTTGCGCCGTTTTGTAACCATGGACGAAACATGGATCCATCACAACACACCAGAGACCAAACAACAGTCAAAACAGTGGGTTTCTAAGGGTGAATCGGCGCCAAAGAAGGCCAAGGCGGGTTTGTCAGCCAATAAAGTTATGGCGACTGTTTTTTAGGATGCACGTGGGATAATCCACATTGACTACCTTCAAAAGGGAAGAAAAATCAATGGGGAATATTATGCCAACTTATTGGACCGCTTCAATGACGATTTGAATAAAAAACCGACCTCATTTGGCCAAGAAAAAAGTTCTTTTCCACCAAGACAATGCAAGGGTGCACACATGTGCAGTTGCCATGGCAAAAATCCATTGGGCTATGAATTGCTCCCTCATCCACCCTATTCTCCAGATTTGGCTCCGAGTGACTACTTTTTGTTCCCAAACCTGAAGAAATGGCTTGGTGGAAAAAGATTTGACTCCAATGATGAAGTCATCTCGCAAACAAAAGCCTATTTTGAGGACCTCGACAAATCATATTTTTTGGAAGGGATAAAAAAATTGGAGAAGCGTTGGACAAAGTGTATAGAGCTCAAGGGAGACTACGTTGAAAAATAAAATGATTTGATTATCAAAAAATCTGTGTTTTATTCCAAAAGTCACGGACTTATTGACCCGCCCTCGTACTATATATATACTTAGGTACCTATATACCTACGAACTAGACACAGTCTGATACAAAAATGAAACCTGTAACTGTCATTTGAATGATTTACGTTGATTTTTGTCAGTGTCAACTTTATAACCCGGCTAAATTATGTCGACGTGCAATAGTATGGATATTCATGTCATGTTGTAACTACCTATTTCATTGATAATGGTTGTACTAAAAGTGCACCCTTATATCAAAAGGTTGCACTTGTAGCTGAGATATTTTTTGACGCTGTTTATGTATCTGTTATGGATCAAGTAATTAATGCGGGCATTATTTATAATGCCCGCTATTTTTAGTTGGTAACAAAGAGTCTGTGTACCGCTTTTTAGCTTTCTACCTTGAAAACTGCGAAAAGCCCCATATAAAATTTCAATCCCTCTTTTAAGGGTCGGATTTCCAAAAAAATGATGCATCATTTTTTGTTAGTCACAAATGGACTATATGCATACCAATTTTTAGCTTTCTTCCTTGAAAATTGCGGAATCCAATCCGGAAGGTTGGAAAGAGGCAAAAAGTAGCCTATGTCACTTTCCATCTCTTTAACTATCTCCACTTAAAAAATCACGTCAATTCGTAGCTTCGTTTTGCCTTGAAAGACGGACAAAGAAACAGACACACACACTTTCCCATTTATAATATTATATATGGATTTCAACATAAAATAAACAAATTAAATAATTATAATTAAAACAGCAATTAAAGGTGATTGTTTTACTCTGCCCAAAAGCTGATGGGCATTATGTATAACGCCCGGTCAATTTGATTATTTGAATAATCACTATCAAATTGCCCTCTTATTTTAGGCATTCTTCATAATGTCCGGGCATTATGTATAATACTCGATTAATTACTTTTCCATAACATATCTACTTTTTTTTATTTTTTTTATACTAACTTATTTTTTTATACATCATTTTCACCAATAATCAAATAAAAGAACACTGACAAATAAGTAGTGTTAAAGTAAACATTTGTGTTACAGTATCTAAATAAATAAATAAATAAAATAAATAAATAAATATTTTAAGACATGCCTCACTGGGCCACACAGAGCCATCTAGTCCCAAATTAAGGTAGTATTAAGTACCCTGTCGTATGGGGTACTAGACAACCGATAATCTTACTTATATACTTTTTTTTTTTGTAAATACATACTTATAATACATAGAAAACACCCAGACCAGTACAAACAGACATGTTCATGCACACAAATATTTGTACTGTGCGGGGATCGAACCCGCGACCCATGGCTCAGAAGCAGCGTTAACTACCGCTGATCCAAATGGTCGTCAATTAAATGAATGTATGTTTTCTTTAAGTAAGTATTCATTTAGTTGCTTTCCTCTAAAACTTATTAATCGAATTAACAAATATTTGTATGCCATGTTATTTATTACAATATTCACAAATTTTATCTAGAGACAATGATAAGCAGTCAGGTTCACTAACCAAATTTTTTTATAACTAATACTTAGTTCTTAATTTCTTAATAGGACATGAACGTGAGTTTAAATTCTAACTGAGGTAGTCAGTTTTTGTTTGGCAATCGAAAGGTTTTTTTGCTAACAAAATATTAAAAAACCGTATTTTCACGAGTGACTTTGACACCGGTTTTCAAATCGGATTTGACCAAAGTCGTAACACCCTAAATAGAACCTAAGTAGAACAATAACTCGATAGAACTCGATATTGTTGCCATGTAACTGCTTAGTTGCAGTAGACTGAGACATTTCTCTGACAGTAATTCTGATGAGTACCGACATTAATTGGATACAGACGTCATAATGTTACCAAGTATTCGTTATCAAGGCTCATTTATAGCGGCTGTTTCCATTGTAGTCAAACTGTTAAGGATCGCCGCACGCGGGTCGTCAAGCCACAAAAAGACGACACAATGTTTTGTACTAAAGTTAGGTTTTATTAAAATTATACATCATATTATACAGAATGAAATTTTAACCACTTTCCAAATTTATTGTAGGTGTTCAGTATCGTATTAAGAGCCCATTTATGAAGTAAAAAATGTTAATCAAGTTTTTACCCGAAAATATTTTCGCAATATAGTTTTAAATTTTTACAGTTTTAGGCCTGTTTAGGTATAAAGGGAAAATCAAAAACTTATGATTAGTATCGTAATGAATTAATATGATGTGCATTGCATAAAAAAAGTGTTGCAAGGCGACCGTATCAAAAATTTTAGATTTTTGCCAGACGTTTTTTAAGTGTTCTTGACATTTTTGTACTGGGTTATATCAAAAGAAAAAATACGTCATTTGTTTTTTGTCTCGTAGATTGATATATTAAAATTTATGTATTAATGTATAATGTATAGCAACGACAATAATATAACAAACGTCAGTTTTACTAAAAACATATTTGTTAAGTTAACGTTGATAGAGAAATAATAATAACAGAATCTGATCCGTTAGGGTCCTAGATTATATTAGGGGGCTGGTGGGTTACACTCGTTCATTATACTATTATTACGGAAGGCATCATAGTCTCAGCTTATCACGCAACTTGGAAGAAATCTAGTCACGTTAGGCCTGTTATAGGCGGCTTTAAAAACACTGACAACAAACCATCAAAATCTTTGGCATCCATAAAGGATATCACGATAGACACGATTAGAAGAAGAAGATTGTTTTTTTCGATGGAGAAGAAATCTACCTTTAACATTTTTGAGGTTTTACCAATCACCTTGTTTCATGAGCTTGCGATATTACGCACTGGTACATGCCGCAAGTAGCAGTGTACTTATTTATTCACATAACCGCTTTTGATTTCCCACTGTACAGTATCGCGAGCGAGCGGCATTACTTAATACCTAAACAAGCAGGCTACATATTATTCAATTAATTTCGTAAAGCCTTTAATTTATTTATTATCTCTATTGTGTATGAGATTATGATAAGGAAGCAACTATATTTGTCTAAGATGGCGCCGACGACTGCGTATCGTCTACAGTACTGTTTGTAAACTTCTTCAATAAACTTTCATCTACGTGTTTCGTTCGTGTGCTAATTATAACGCATTATGTTGCAACTAGGTATTTTTAGAACAGATAAAACAATGTTTATATACAAAGTTATTATTCATCAAGTTATCATTAAGTTATTATTAATCAAAAGGAAAAAGAATATTAGGATCTTTTTGATCTGGCTGAACGTTTTTTTTGTTTATTTGTTTTTGGGGTTGGCTGAATTAAATTTAAATAGAACATTTTGCCCCAATTTGAGTAGGTACAATAGGGGAAAAACCTAGGCAGGTAATACCTAAGTATACATTTAAAAATATGGATACATAATCGGTGATTTCGGTCTGGCAACAAGAGTTCGAATTTTCGAACATTGCTCTGATTTGTGATCACCAACCCGCATTTACCTAGCTAGCGCGGTGGTTATCATGCCTGTACCTATCATTACTGTGGTAACTTGAATACAATGATGGAGGCCTTTTTCCTGCAGAGGGATTACAAACTGTTACTATACTTTCCTTTTACCCTGCTGGTACGACGTACCTTTAAAATTAGAGGCGACCAGTCAGCTCAAATTATGTCAGTAACATTTTTCTCTAACTCAGTTCCTTATCCAACAGATCGTGGGCTACTCAGTGGTGATTGCAACGTTCGCGCTCCAAGCGCCCATAAGATGGGTGACCGCGCGTCTTCACGGCGCTCCGCGGCTTCTTCTGGCCGATGTGTACCACCTGATATCCTTCATCGCAACTGTCAACGTCTGGCGAGGATTCTGGGGCATGCTGGATATTTACTTGTTCCCTGGTATGATATTATAATTATTAACTATGCCTGTGAACTTTGAAAAATAATATGGGTTTCGTCAGAGACGACTAAAGGACTACTGCCAGATGTTGACGGGCAGAGCGTCTTCTCTTTACCATTCACCGAATTTTGCCAACCCATCTGCCAAGCTTGGTAACTGGGTGCGCTAAAGTTCACCTAAATTTGCAACCCTTATGATTAGAACTCCGAAAATGTTCTTCCTAACATTTTTCATCCTAACTATCACAACTCCTAATTACTCTGTTTCTAATGCTCATGATTCTGAATCATTCAACTTCATATTATCAGCAGCAAAAAACATCTATTATAGGTACTATTTTTTAATTTTCTCAATATAACGGTTTCTTTGGATAAAGTATGATAGGCGGAGTGTTATTCTGGGTTTAAATAGTATGCATCTTTTCAGCAAAGTTTTACAAAGTAAAAAGTCCAGTAGGTTGTAAAAAGTATAGGTTAGGTTAGGTTAGAACAGTGACCCTAAACGTGCGAAGGCGAGCGATCGTAGCAAACGAGCCGCGGTAGCGGCGCCCGAGCGCCAGGTCCCCCTCCCTATGAATACTGCCAATGTTTGCTCAACCTAACCTTAAATTATCATTAAAATTTTTCTCTAAAATTATTTGAATCGGCACCCGGGGGAGTCACACCCAGTCGGCATTTGGGGGTACCCCTATAAAGGCCCTTTGCAGATTCTACCCGGTCACATACAACTTTTATGACATTGAGTAAATGATTCTTTTCTTTCTGAACATGAGTAATAATAAATGAGTAGACATCGGATTATATGCATTTGCATGTTTGCATATGCAAATGCATAAAACTCCCTATAATTACGGCGTTAGTGCATATTTTACTCTACTGATAAAACAATCTGCATATTTGTTTCGGATGCTGCGCATACATGGTAAAATCTGGCCAATCTCTGCAAACTTTTTATCCAAATTTACTGCACATGCAACCCGTACCCTGCAATACGATGCAACCGTGAGCTAAGCGGTGCTTAGCTCACGGGTTGCATCGCCTTGCAGAAGAGACGGCAAAACGATGGAAAACAGCATAAACAAACTATGGGAATGTTAACAAACTAATTCACTCTAAAAAAAGTGTTTTTGAAAGCACAGCCGCGTATGGAGGCTTACTAAGAGCAATTGCCAAATCTAGCATTGCCGCCAGAACCTATAATACTCGGTGGGGTACCTGGCTAAAGGCGGTGTTATTCTATACAAATTGAAACTGGGTGGCAAATGTCACAAATTTGAGCTCAAAAATTATTTGGTAAAATATTTCATTGTAAATTGCCACAAAAGCTATACTTCATTTTAAAAGAATTTCACTGTTTTTGTACACTCTTTGATTAAAATATAAAAATAATAAAAGTTTTTTGATTTTGTATTGTGCATATTATAAGCATATTACGAGTATCAATAGTTTTTAGTGCATATTTTGGCATTTTGATAGTGCATATAATCCAATGTCTATAAATGAGTAATAATATAATATAAATTAAATTTAGGGATAAAAGCGTATTATTAATAAAATTTTCGGAATTATGAGTGTTATGAACGTCGTCAGTAGAATTGTATGAATGAAAACTTTATGAAGAGTGATCATTCGGATTACAAATCCGTAGGAAGAGCAATTTCGGGCTGAAAACTTTAGTTGAGCCAATATGGACCCATGGTAACTATACCTATGGTATTTTTTTTCTTTTAAGTCCGACCGATGTCCAAGAGTGAATGAAGTCTTGATAATAATCCCGAGATCATAATGAATACCTATTTCACGATACATCTTCAAACATATTGATTAAGGAAATGTCTGATTTATTGACAAACCACTTGTTATTACGAACTACGAAGCGTTCAATGAGATGTTTGCTTACGCGATAAAGCATAATCCAGGAAATTACCGCTGTCTAATAGTCACATTATCAAGTTTAATTTGTGTCAAATAATTTCTACACATTGAAAAACAATTAACTAACTCGGAAAAGAATCGTAGAGCAATTTGTAATATTGTCGGTACTCAAAATGAATTTATTGTAGGATTGACTCTGGAGAGTATCAAACTTAAGTATTATGGATATTGAGTCACTATTTTTTTATACTGATTTCCTAATAAGGCAATATTGGAGTAAATTGTCATAAATACCTATACTCACAATAACGTAGTAAAAGGGAAGTTCCTAGAACTTGCAAATGACAACCAATGATGAAAATTAAAACCATGTTCTCTCTCACCAGAAACACCAAAACTCAGCAACTGGTGCTCGCACATCGCCAGCCTCGTCCTGCTAATGCTCCTGAACTGCTCCAACTCGGTCCTGGTCCGAGGCGTGTACATCGACGCCGAAGAACCAGCTGGCGAGTGCGTGGTCTTCCCCTGCCACTATCTCCGGCTATTCTTCCACAAAGAGAGAACGAAAAAACGGCATAAGAGGGCACTAGCGACAGCGGCTACGAGAAAACCAGAAATCGAATCGAGTATGCCGTTACAGAATTCAGACGAAAAAGTGTAGCCAAGGTCTTTGACGCAAAGGCCTAGGCATAACCTAAGCCCCGCGGGGTCAGTAAAGCCTGGACCAATAACAACAAATGTACAAATGTACAATAGTGAGATTCGTTTTAACTAAACACCGATGGAAGATTCGGCTATGATGTTTAAACCAAAAGCCAGTCTTCTTAAAACGTTTGGAAGTGTTATTCCGGGATAGGTTTGCTTTTGTTGTTGTGTTAATTTGTTGCTTAGTTGTACAAAGATGTCCAAGTGATTGCATTTGTAAAGTACTAAATTGTTCTTCGTTATGAATTCATTGATTTCGTGTTTACTGGAGTCTACCTCTTGTTCTTCCATTAGAGTTAAACTTAGAATTTGTATCCTGAAGTATGAATTGCTGTTAAAGTTACAACTATTTTTTAGATACAATAATATCCTATAAATTAGTAATTGATGATGACGTGTCTTGCCCATAATAACTATGTTTTACATTTCATTGTATGAGATTAATGGAAAATATAAGAATAAAGCCATAGGTATTGTAAAAAGTATGATAAATTTTCAACTCTTTTAGGTATTGTTTATAGTACAATCTTAATTTTTCCGTCTACATTTTTACCTAGGCTACCTGCCAACGTCTGAGATTATTTTTGAATTCACAAATAGTGGCAAAGCCCTGTTAAAGTCTTAGGAGGTCTACTTGCGCATTTTTCGATTTGTTTATGGCACTATCGAAAATAGTAATAACCTAATCTGTGCCTAAAGAGGAGCAATGACCAGGTACCATTAAATCCACCTTCTGTACATATTTCTCTTAACTTTGTGCAATAATGTTTTTTAAATCAAATGAATAAAGAGATGATTCTTTAGGTATGTGCATTAATAATGTTGAGAGCATGTTTTTTAGGTGAATTTGGAATAAATTTGCTATTCTAGGGATTCCCAAGCAGACTTCAGAATCTCCAGATTTGGTTTATTTAATTTTGGGAGAATTTAAAGCTTTGGGGAAATGACAACTGGGAAATTTTCTGGGGAACAGATTTTTAGTACACTTAACAACCAACTACAGAGCTGAAAAACAAGCTACAAAACATAAAAAAATACTTAATCTTCATAAAAAATATAACCAACCGAATATGTGGTTATTCTTCATGTGTTTGCAAACCACAAAAACTAGTAAGATTTCGTAATTTTGTTAGTTACATTATTTGTAAAGAAATAGTTGTATAGAACCCTAGTTATTACAAGACTATTTTTAAGAAAATTATAACAAATATTTACATTTTTTGGAGAAATTAAGTTTTTAACAAGGAAAATTTCACCTTAATGTACACACATTTAGTAGGTATCCCAAAATTAGTGGTGCATTTTACTTCTTGATGTTCTACGTATGGGATAGTTACTTATAAATTTCGAGAACACATAAAAAACAAGGTCTAAATGGCCTTTTTTTTATGTGTTAAATAAATCTCTAAATTTAAGAAAGCCCGAAGTAACTAACTCATATTACATATGTAGTTACCATAAAAGCTTAAATCAGTATATGACTATCCAATGTATGAAAGTGCCGGGTAAAATCTGTTGCTATTTTAAGTTATAATTTGTAATATACGTATTTAGGACGAGTGGTTCAAAACAAACCATCTCGTTATTCTAAGTCATACTTTAATTGTACATTTATTGTAATAGCTTGCTATGTAAATATTGATGTAAGTTAGCGTGTCGCGTATGACAAGTTTCAGTACAATAAACAGTTTTAATTTATCGCCTGTTTCAATTATTACAATAATTACCATTTTATTGTATAATATTGATACTCTTATGTCTGATTCAATGCAACGGTGGGTCTGTATGTCGCCATAAGGGACTACCTACTAGAGCTATGTGCTGTCCCCAATTGATTTCATTTTATTAGTTCTAAACTTTTTTTTTTTAAATTGGCTTGCTCTTGACTACATACTTAACTATACGGTTAAGAAGAAGCCTAAGATGGAGCGAGCTTACCCAGAGGTACTGGTTCTCCCACTCTCTCTCTAATCGATCCCTCATTACTGAGGATCGCGGTCACCGTTTTTGTTAAGTTTCTCCACCGGTCTCGGTCCATCGTTGCTCTCACCGCCTGATGAAACTTGCTTGAGGAGGTTACTTCTTTCACTTGGTCAGACCATCTAGTTGGCGAACGACCTCGCGCTCTCATACCTTCCACTTCACCAACCACGACCAGCTTTTCAAGGCACTCGCCTCCTCTTCGCATTATGTGGCCAAAGTTTGAAAGTACGCGACTTAAACAGATTGAGGATAGACGTGTTTTGACATTCAATTGTGATAGAATAGACACATTAGTGCGTTTGGCTGTCCAGGGTATCCTTACATCTCGAATGCGTCTATTCTCTGTCTTTCTGTGGCTAGTATGGTCCACGTTTCCACTCCGTACATAAAAATAGGGAAGACCTAGCGTGTTTTAGTGCGGAAACCTACGCTACGGTTTTTCCAGATGACTTGAAGGCGTATCATCGCGTCTTTGGCCATACCGATACGTCGCTTGATCTCTGGAGCACAACTGCCGTCACTACTTAATTGCGATCCCAGATAAATAAATGTATCCACCTTGTCAATTCCCCGAATACAGTCATGGGCATCTGTTAATTTGGCGGCGCGATCTACAACCATAAGCTTGGTTTTCTGCTGCTTGGTTCTCCCACACACCAGCGGAACGCAGAAAATCTGTTTGGCGCTGGACTCCGGCAGGAGGCCAGGCGGCCTCTCACGAAGCCTACCACCGCAGAGGAATCTGTTAGCCGTCATCATTGGTTAGAAAACCAAAGATGCCGTTGCCCAGGGTGGACCACTAGGAGGTAGATCCCACCACCCAAACAAAATCAATTATCAAAAAATATAACAGTATCATTTTAGCAAATTACCTCTTACCTTATAAAGTCGAATTTGTCGCTAACGCTGAAAGCGGCCGCTTTTAACAATAATTTACGATACAAAAAATGCCAGAATGAAAAGCAGTTAGCAGTGATTCAATAAAAGCCAGAGTTAATTTGCTAAGGTTATAGTTGTTCTGTTCTGTTTTTTGAGAATTGATTTTGTTTAGATGTAATTGGGGGCTGCACATAGCTCTAGTGGTCCCCTTAATAAAAAAAACGAATATGAATCAGTTGGCCTTGGCACACAATTGTTAAGTTCTCGAAATGAATCGAATCTACAAAAATTTAAAATTAATCAGTTATAGGCTTTCCACCGAATGTGACACTCCTTGACTTAGATTTCAGAATACTTGCAGTGATTGCTTTGATTTACATCTTAATAACGGTACTTATTTCGATATTACTTTTACAATAATATTAAAATAAATTGCGCCAAGGGAATCAAAAAAATACGCCGAATCTCAAGATTCACCCATATTTTAAGTTTATGATCTCACTAGTCTACACTTCACGTAAAACCAGGTACTCAAGGCTATTGCTAACTTGGATCGAACCAAGGGGGCTGGGCCTGATTTTATTTATCCCTTTCATTGCCCCTAATAACCATCTTCTAAATCTGTATGAAAACGGGGAGTCTCCACTTCCATTTGGAAGGAAGCACGTATTGACCTAATTTTGAAATAGATGATGTCGAATAAATAAAAAAATATAAACTAATATCGATACTGTTAGTGTTCGGCAAATTCTTCCAATCCTTAGGATGCGTTTCTATTAGGCCATTTTCTTTTAGGCTCTATAAGCATAAAGGTACCGTTTAAGCTGGCGTGTATAAGCAGATATTATATGCCCTTCACAGTAAATAGCAGCAGGACCAAACTGGGTCACCACGCCACCAGAAATAGGATACAAAGAGAATGTTGCAGTCTCTGCAAGATATCTCACGTCGATATATTTTTGTAAGCCACAGTGATTCACATCACTGCAGGGGCGGATCTAACTAAGGGCTTTTTGGGCTGCAGCCCAGAGCCCCGTGGGTACAGAAGGCCCCCAGTCTCCATTAAAATGTGTCAACATTTTAATGGAGACTGGGGGCCTTCTGACATCACATACATTGTTGTGATTCTAAATTCTAAAAGTAAGTAACTATTTAAATCAATCGCATTGAGGAAATCAGAAACAACGGAAGTATCACAAACACCCAGAGTCGAGGAAATGTAGAAATAACCATTTTTTCTACATTAATCCTTCCGGGAATCGAACCCGGGCCCTTGGAGCAGGTGATCTGATGAAGTATTATGTCTATTATTGGTAAAAATTATGTAGTTTTGCTATTTTTCGTGAATTCTCATGAAGTTCCGATTGTCAACTTTTTTGGTGCTATCGAAGGAAACAAAACTTTCGAGACAATGCCAGAAATAAGATGACTTGCTTTCACCCATAGTTGACATAAATTAATAAACATTTTATAGACAACATCACATACAATGTTCTGAACCCAAAGTAAGTAACTGGTATTTAAAACGCTCTTAATGTAGAAATCAGAAACAACGTAGGTAGGTACCACAAACACCCAGATCCAAGAAAATGTAAAAACACTTTTTTCTTCATTTCCGTGAATTGAACAGGACCTCAGAGCAGACGACACCTTGAAAACCGGCGAAGTGCCGCCACGGAGGTCGTAATAAGATAGTTATAAGAATTTATATTTATTAAAACATATTTTGTCTCAATGAACGTTATTCAATAAAACCGGCATAATTGTTTTGATAACACCAATGAACGTAAACAATAAAAAAAGCTTCCTCCGACTAATAACAGAAATAGAATAATTGTTTATAGTGTCTCGGAAGAAACCACAGGTCCTTGTCCTGGACCCTTGATAGCCAAATTATCGATAAAGTATCATAACTCTCAATCCTTCTGGTATAAAGTCGAGATTGGTATGTTTTTGTGATTACAGTAACTTGGCAAATTCATTGAGACGTTACAGCGATAGGACGTTCGTAAATTACTCTCATATTATCGAAAATTCAATTGTTAGAGCGCTAGCGTCAATACCGCAACTTGTGCTTTAAATAATTTACATGGCAATATAGACAATACTTGATTATAAATCAATACTAGTAAAACATATATCCAAAAGCAAAAATTGACACTGACTCCAAATTTGTGGATTCTGAAAGAATCCTCCTTCTACTTTTCGTTAGTTCAAAGTTTCAAGTTAGTTAGTTCAAGTTCAAACCGAGGGTTCCTTTGAAGATTCAATTACCATTCCTACTTTACAATTTATAAATATTTTGGGATAGAACATTTAGCAATGGAGAATGTTACTGATATCGAAATTGGACACAAATAACAACGTATCGACAGTTGACTTACATTCAAATAACCTTATTTGTATGATTGTAATGGGAACACCCAAAGATTCCGAAATATGTAATTCCGAAATTAAATATTCCAATTAGCCTGCATGCATGCTGGCCCCAAATTCCGCTAATTTACAAATGGCTATTTTTATATTTAGTTTCGGAATTCCTGTTGTAGTATCAAAAACTTCATGCATTCGATGTATGTAGAGAAGAATATGACTATTTTGAATAAATAATTCAATAAGATAATAGAAAAAACTGTAACCCAACTACGAAAAAGCAATGATTTCAAAGTCACTCTGTATATTTGCTGTACTGTTTAAACATTTCTGTACTCCGAATTTTGTCTTCTTTCGTTTGATACCCAGTCTATGACTGCAAACTTTTTTTGTATGTAGTACGCCTTTTTAAACAAAAGGTAGCCTATATTACCCGGACTATAATAAAGAATCAATCGGGGGGCATGGCAGTGCCCCCGCCAAGTCGAGCGCGAAGCAAACACTGCCGTACCATCCTTTATATGAAATGGAAACAAACTTTAAAATACTAGTGTTCCCTTTTAATGTCATGTGGATTACCAGTGGATCATTTGGCTAAACATTATCGTTTTACAAATGGCGCAACAAAGTGGAAGCCTTAAGTCACAAAACATAAAGTTTATTTATAGTAAAAATCAAAGAAATAAAAAAAAATCGTTTAATTGCCGTAACAAAAGTTACAAAAATTTAAAGCGGCTGTCTCGAAGAAGACATACCTACAAGACAAGACAACTGTTTTTTTATTATAATATCTACAACGTGTATTGTACTGTAAATATTAAGTGATTACGTTATTTATATTACGTGTCTTATCTATCACACAGTGCCACACTTAATACAAATAATACGAGCCCATTTTGTATCTCCAGAGTCACAGAAGAAGCAAAACAAAGGGTTTCAATTGACAGAAAACCAAATTTAAAGAATATTATTAATAAATTATTACACTAAAAATTATAAAATAAATAATAATTGGCATTGTTTTCTACATATTAGGGGTTAAAATATGAAATTGCCGTTTTATTGTAATAGGTTCTTTGAATTGACATAGAATCTTCATGGTTTGAGGTTTTCGAATGAAACTTTTTTCACATGGTTTCTATGATGTTCTTCTTTTAAAAAATGTGAAACATTTGAATATCGACTTTCAATTGTTTTTGTTATTTAACTTAGACAAGAAAGATGGATACTACGAAAATTTGAGTGATTTTTGAATACGAGTTCCGACGCGGAAGTAACGCTGCAGAAACAGCCCGCAATATCAATGATGCGTTTGGAGAGGGATCTGCTAATGAACGCACCGTGCGATTTTGGTTTAAACGCTTTCGTGATGGAAACTTCGACTTGAAGAACGAGCCACAACACACAGGAATTAGCGGCATGGTTTAACGTAACCTTAACCACAATATTGACTCATTTGCGTCAAATCAATAAAATAAAAAAATACGAAAAATGGGTGCCTTATGATTTGACTGATGTGCAGAAAGAAACGCGTGTTGAAACTTGTGTTGCCTTGTTGAATCGGTACAGAAATGAAGGAATATTAAATCGAATTGTGACAATGTGATGAAAAGTGGATTCTTTATGATAACCGTAAAAGAAAAATGCAATGGCTGACCCCAGGTCAAACGCCACAACTGTGTCCTAAAGCAAAACTTACCAATAAAAAGGTAATGGTAACTGTTTGGTGGTCTCAGCATGGTGTTATTCACTATAGTTTTCTCCGATCTGGTCAATCAATAACGGCAGATGTCTATTGTGCCGAACTCCAAACAATCAAATCAAATCAAATCAAATTATTTATTTGCGAAAATGTGGGTAACAATAAGGTGTCAGATATGTTGGCAAAACTAGCAGTAAAAAAGCCCCGACATATGAATCGATCTTCACCATTATTGCTCCATGACAACGCGAGACCTCATACAGCACGAGAAACCGTTTTGACCCTTCAGGAACTGCAATTAGAAACCATTCGACATCCTCCGTATTCGCCAGACCTTGCTCCAACGGACTAACATTTTTTTCGTGATTTGGACAATTATCTACGTGACAAGAAGTTTTCTTCCCAGGAGGCAGTACAAAATACTTTCACACAGTTTGTGCAGTCTAGATACTCGGAGTTCTAACACAAAGGCATAAATGATCTTCCTATAAGATGGCAGCAATGTATAGATAATAATGGTAACTATTTTGATTAAATAAATTTGTTAAAAATTAAAAAATTATCAATTTTGATTTTCAGTACAAATCGGCAATTTCATACTTTAACCCCTATTAATTCTGTGTTGGTCCTATGTCATCATCCGTAGGTCAATAGGAAGGACTTAGCCATATTCGCCACGCTCTTAACGCTTTATTTAGCAATCACAGTTTGACCAATGAAATCTATTGATTAAACTAGTAGCTAGCTTAAGTAGCTAATTAAAACAAAAACATAATGTAAGAAACTATCAACTTTATTGCATTACAAAACAAATACAACACATTTAAAATTTATTATTAATATTATTATTTAGGTACCTTTTATATAAAAAAACTCAGCATATTAAGCATTAGGTCGATGAAACATGTAGAGACTAATAATAGTTATATTTAAGTATTGCAATTAAAGAATTACCAGTAGGTACTTATAATTTAGGCTAAACTAATAAACCAAAATTAAATTACGGTCCAGCCAAGTTTTTTATGTAATTTAGGTGCAACCATAATTAAAGTCTATTTTGGTAGCGTAACACAAGATTTTTTCTAATAATATGTCTTTCTGTTTCTCTTTTAACAGGTTAATTAAATTAAGAAAATAAGTACCGCCAGGAATTCTCCAATTCGCAAATGCCAAAATAAAATAATAAATAATAATAATAATATTTAATAAATATTTAAGACATGCCTCACTGGGCCACACAGAGCCATTTAGTCCCAAATTAAGCTATTATTAAGTACCCTGTCGTATGGGGTACTAGACAACCGATAAACTTACTTATATACTTTTTTTTTTGTAAATACATACTTATAATACATAGAAAACACCCAGACCAGTACAAACAGACATGTTCATGCACACAAATATTTGTACTGTGCGGGGATCGAACCCGCGACCCATGGCTCAGAAGCAGCGTTTACTACCGCTGATCCAAATGGTCGTATAATAATATTATTATCTATAAATAATATTATCTATCTTTTAACTAACCGGTTAGTGAATGAGCGCTTATTTCCATTCTTAGGATTCCGTGCCCAAAGGGTAAAACGGAACCCTAATTACTAAGACTTCGCTGTCCGTCTGTCTGTTGACATGTATTTTTGTTGCCGCTATTTATTTATTTATTTATTTATTGGAAAAGATTCACCGGCAACATATCAGTAAACATTACAATTTAGAGTGTAAATGAGTAATATGTGTAAAAGATATGCCTTTACAGGTAAATACAGCGTTTTAAAAACCATTTGTCGACTTCAAATAACGCCAAATACTAAAAAACCGCCGCTATAACGACAAATACTAAAAAATCAGAATAAAAAACATATTTAAAGTCCCTTTAATAAATAAACGTGTTTTTTGCTGATTTTATCGATAATGGTACAGATCCCTTCGTGCGCGAGTCCAACTGGTACTTGGCCGTTTTTGGCTTGACCTTGGATCGGAGAATTTTTTTCGTTCAATGCAACCATTGTTAGTTTGAGCTTAAAAAGTAAATCCCTACACCAGAATAATTTAAAATAAGCAAGGGATAAAATACTATTTCAAAACCGTATACTGAAGTCAGAGTAATCTAACCGAGATAGGTACTCCCAGTTCGTGAGCTCGCACTTCTCGATCTTGCAGCCAGGGGAGCCGGTTGTCTTTAACCAATCGATCCTGAAAAAACATGGAACAATAAGAATAAAACTGAATTAAGTCATTTGTACAAGTCTGCAGTCAAATAATTTCATTGTTTATCAGAGTCAAGTCGCTTCTATTTTGCCGGGCTCTGAAACTTATTTTAACTGGCCGATTTCCGTTTTATGATTTTATGAGGAATAAGAATGGCCTAAACACTGCCCCTTTATACTATAGAACACAAAGATTTTTAACAAAAGCTTCAGGATTTTTATTAGCTAAGTCTCAAGTCGCCTTGATACAAACTTTGATCAATAATTACGAGTAGTCATCGAATAGAAGAATCATAATATTATGACCTTTGGTTGTTATAACTATATCATCATTATAGAGCTAGATCTACGTATGTATTACCACCTACGTGCATTGGAAGCAGTCTTGAGCAAGATGAAAGAGATCTTACTAACTTTACAAATTGGTAATATTTTAGGATTCTAAATTCCGGGCATAGGAAGTCGTTGGCAAATATACAATATAAATAAATATGTTTTTTTATAGATGGCAGTAATATTTTAGGGAATGCTTCAGGGTTCCAAAAGGCCGGAACAAAAATAGGAGAGGACAGGCAGCAGCTTTTTCTTTTTCCACCATTAGACAAACTGCCGATTGCCAACTTGTCTGCCTATTGCTCGATTTACACATTTGATGCCCCAAAGCTATACATTTTTTGCCCCCCCTACTGACATCTAAAATTAGATGCACTGTTCGCAATAACGTTACTTCCTTTTTTTATATATAATCCGGATTTAAACCAATAAAGGACTGGAATGAATAATTATAATACCTACATAATATTTCAAATGATTTGTTATGCATTTGAAATATGTTTATGAATCAACTTTCATATGTCTGGTGCCTATACTTAATGGTTTCTATGTAAAAAATATAACCAATTTTTTTGGCACGTCCCTACATTATTATTGCGATGCTACTCGATGTCTTGACAACAGATGGAGCTACGTAAAAATGTAGATGTACGGATACTTGGCGAAGATCCAAACTTCGATTAAAAATAAGTATAATTCCTTATCGAAGAATCACATATGACCTTCATTATTTACCCTAGATATATCATAATCGGCGCACGTCATACCAAATTAATGATGTATTTTTGTTTGTTTCCAGGATAAACTACAAGTATCACCAACGCACAAAATGGAAGGGCAAGTTAAAATTACCCTAATTACTATCGGTAATGTTGGCACATTAAAAAAATAGCATAATCTTCCTTTATCGAGAAAGGCGACTATAGCGACTAAACTTAAGTTGAAAAATGTTTTCCGTTTTCTTTTCAATCTTCTTGTTAGTTTTTAAAATAACCTTAAAGGAGAAGTTTTAAAAAAATATATAGAAAAAGTTTTGAGTTTATTTGATTGAAACTCAATTTAATAAACCGACCGTTTTTGTGCAGTATTTCAGTAACTCGAATAAATTTTGAAAGTTTATTCAAGGTCAAAAAGTATTTCTTAATTAGTGCGTTTTTAATACCAAAGTCATGTTAAGTAACGTGTCAACATTAATCGCAAAAATCACATATTATGTGAATACTGTACTTCTTTTTCCGAACATCACATGGAAAATACAAATTGCTTCTATTTAATTTGTAAAACTGTCGTTCTGTTTTCTTTAAGTAAAATTTGACCGTAAAAAGGTTAAGCCGTGAAAAAAATAATCAAAGCATTTCAACGCAAGTTTTACGAAGTGTCTGCTCCGTCAGTCAGCACGCCAAATACCTACTTATAAAGACTTATATTTTTAGGCTTATACCTACATAATATGTCTACTGTTGATAAATTCAACAAAGTGTGTAATGGCAAACTGTTACATGGTTGCTATTCAACAATCAAATGAGTACTAACATGTGATCCAAAACAGATTTGTTTCCTTGTATCTTGCCGACGATGGTGCCTTTCTTGGAGTTCTTCACCCAGCCACATATACCCAGCTGCTCCGAAAGCTCCTTGCAGTACTTTGTGAAATAACAACCTGGAGATCACAATAATAATTGTAAAAATTAATCGCTTTGATTACTTTACCGAACCTAACCCTTTTTTCTATGCGTGTCGTAAGAGGCGACTAAAAGAGTTAGTACCTATCTACTGCCAGAAGACGTGCATCAGCATTTTCTCTATTAAATTCTTACCACAGAACATGGAAAAAGGTTAGAAAAGCGAAGTAGGCGGGGCAGGCGCGCCACAGCGGTTATGAGTAAATGCTTGTAAGTCAGCGCTGTGATTGGTTTCTTTTGACGTCGCGCGATCCTATTGGTCGCGCCACGTCAAAAGAATTCGCTTGATTGGCGTTCCTTGAACTTGTTTATGTATAGTGGGGTGCAAGCTGCGACATCGGTTCTCATACAAATGGCGCATAACAGCCTTTCTAACCTCTTTCCATATTCTGTGATACTTACCATTGACCAAACTGCGATAGCCAACCGCTTGTGATTACGGCAAAACCCTGATTCTGCTGATGATGAGCTTGACCAAAGAAGAGTTTCTTTATCTACATTAGCGAGATCAACCACTAACAGTCAACATAATAATAATTATACCTAATGTCTCCAGAAAGTACCCTTACTAATATAAACAAGAAAGTTTGTGTGTATGGCTGTTTGTTACCTTGTAACGCAAAAAGACACTTTCCTTTTCTTTAAATTATTTTTTTTTAAATCAAAACTTGTAGTTAACGCGAGAAAACGGCATTTGTGTGGAATAAGACAATAGAGGGCGCTGATAGTTGGCAACCATAATATCATTTCTTTACGCAAACATTCGTGTCTCTCTGAATCGAAGCAAAGTCGCGGTAAAAAGCTAGTATGGTCATAAAATGAGCAAATTTATTCATTGAAAACGAATAATATGCACCAGGTAGTGAGTAGGTACGTAAGTACGTATAGTAAGTACGTAAGACGTAGGTACATGTTGTAAGTACTATGTATGTATGATAATGGCAAAGTCACCTTTGACATCAGCAATTTGATTTTAGAAAAAAAAAAAAACTCAATTTACACTAGCCGCCTTCTTCTGTCGGTACTCCTTTAGTCGCCTTTTACGACGTTCATAGGATGAGAAGAGGTGGTGCTATTTTACTTTAGACTACAACTTTTAGTCACTAAACTACCACAATCAGAAAACGATTAATAGAGGATTATTACGTTACTTATATAAAAACCTATTGTTATTATTATCTGCCTTGTAGCTGCATCTCTCGCCCATTGACATCGACCTAGATGCGCGGGCGCATCTAATAATAAAATGATCGGCTGCCGATACATTGCCTAATACTCTCACTCGTTCATTTTCGAAACAAGCTTTTTAGCTAATGGTGAGGTCGTGGGTCCTTTAAAACCAGCCTATTAATATAGAATAAACTGGCTCATAATACACCTATATTCAATAACAACTACCGCACATTTAAAAAAACCGACGCCTTAAGCTTTTTAGCTTAGTGCGACCTAAACACACCCACCGTAATGCATAAATTATGTCAATAAGTCATTTTGTCAAATCATGTTGTGTTAGGTTACCTACAATTTTGTGCGGCTTAGCTTTTTCATAAGTTAGTAGTAGTAAGAAAAATTGTATAAGTTAAGAAAATACTGTAATCTTTATGCGTACCTTAAACAAATAAATAAAATATTATTCCACTGGACACGGGCCTCTCCAAAAGGAAGATTGTTTGGCAGGCTTTGGCAATCGCAGTTTGGCCAATGGTGGATAGAAGACTCTGCTGCCCGTATTCTTCTGGTACACCTTGCCATAGGATATAGAATAGGGGTCTTGGTCTTTTTTTGAATGTGCCGACACTACACAACACATATACACCGTGCATTTTTGACTACCTGATAAACGAAGCCCAGCCCAGCCAAGCCCAGCTATGTAACCATTATGTATAACATCTTGGCAGTGTTTTTTGTTTAATTAAAATAGTCTTCGACAAATAATGTAAAAAATAAGACTATTCATTTTAAATCATGCTGTGACGCGCACGGACGTATTATTTTGCTTCGGCCAGGTCCTGCAGAATTACCCTAACACAGATACGTCCGTATGCATCACAGCGTGTTTTAAAATGAATAGTTGAATCAATATTTGATATTTCTCTAAGATTATTTTTTTGATAATTATTAAAAATATAAAGAAAACACTGCCAAGTTGTTATACACAGTGGTTACATAACGTGGGCTTCGTTTGTCAGGAGGTTCAAAATGCACGGTGTATATTTACTCCAATTTATTAAAATAAAATAAATAAATTGTATAAAAGACTTCTAAATGGATGTATTTATTCCTTTTATTCAGTTTGCATTTTGTTAAATAAAATACATACTTAATATGCATTGGAAATGGTTTTGAGCAATTAAATTGCTAGTGCAAAATTGAAAATACAACTCTTTGAATAAAATCAGTCAACGAACAGTCGCCCGGTGAGCAGATGGTTGTAGGTTCCAGCCCCGCCTAAAGCAGTCGAACATCTATGTATAATCAATGAATTGTATTTATAATATACTCGTAGGTACCTTACTATCACGAACGCACTTTTGCTTGGTTCAACCAATGATATTTTATACAGAGTGTTAGGTAAATAGTATATCAATCCGAAAATGACCTATACTAACTTAAGCATATAAATACTATGTCAGAAATTAGATATCATCATTTTTTTTTATTCAATATTTTTTTAATCCAAATAGGAATTAGATTCTTTTTCCTACTTTTGGTATGTATGAATAAAAAGATGATATTCCATATTTCTGACTTCGCTATACTATTTATGCATAAGTTAACATAGGCTAGTTTTGGCTTGATATACTTTACCTAACCTGTATATCACAATGTGTAGGTATGTCCTGAAATGGCATGGAAATTGCTTTGGTCCAGGACACACCTTGAGCGACCAAGTTTAAATTATTGAAATGTTTAATAAAGTTCTTGTAACTTTGGTATCGCCTACCTCTTTAGTGCTAAATAACTGTTCAAAAACTACGAATATTAATAAATACTGAAAGTAGATTTTTAAAAGTGAAAATTCTTAGCAGAATGAATGTAATTTAGTTTCCCTAAATACACTTTTCTGGTCTAAGTTGGAAACCCTTTTGGCGTGATGGCGCAGTGATCTTCACTCAAAGGTATCCGGGTTCATTTAAATAATCTTGGCGCATTTAAATTGAGTGATTCCAGAAAATTTACATACGGTCCAATGAAACTATTATAGATTCATGGATTGAATTTGAATTATCTTGATTTTTTGAAATACATATAATGTAAAAATTCTGAACAAATTTTAGATATGAAAATTCCATTCACAGAGTAAATATTTCTTGAGATTTAGCTTGTTGCCATTTTGCGTCTGAATTGAGTGATCTACTTATTGGGCAATATCCTCGATCACATTATAAAAGTGATCATTTTTTATTATTCTAGTTATAAATTTTTGACTAAAAGTACGTTCTGGTTTTGTTGAAAACTAAAAGATCACTTATCCATATGCACATCTGTAAATATTATGATAGTTTGGATGGATATTCGTTACTTAATCACGATAAAACGGTTGAAGGAGTTTGGACGAAATTTTTTACGGAGGTTTCAAAAGCATATACTTAGGCTCTATTTTAGTCTGGAATAATGGCGATTCCCGCGGGATAGCCATGCCACGCGTACTTAGTCGCTAACAACAGCTAGTTAAGATGTAGAACCTATACCTAAATCCGCAATCTGTTTTAAGTTGTTTTTAATAATATACATTAACATTACCAACCTTGAACCTGTCCAAAGACTTCAAACTCCACCGACGCCAGCACATTGGGGTCCATACTATTTGAATCCATTTCCGCACTACGCACAACACTAAATGCCACAGATTTTTTTTATTTTTAATATATTTGCTACACAAGGCGAGTCAACGTATACGACTTATGGGCGGAATTGCCGCCCGCCTAGACCGCATCGGCGGCTGCCCAGTTTTATTTTTATTTACGTTACGATGATTGCAAAGAGTACATACATCAGATGGCATGTATATGATCGTTAACCCATCTCTTTGATTAAATGGCTTATTAACGATTGCCGATTAGAGATCAGCCAAGCTTCAGAATATAAATTAAGATCTAATTCAGAATATAAATTATGAACAGTGTCTAAGATGCGACTCAGGAGACCTTTGCTTGATGTATGTGCATACGTCAGCGCTTACCTCCACTAGACGAACAATCTGCTCTGCTTATTCATATTTGCCACAAAAATAAGATTTACATCTTAAATTTATGTCTACAAATTAAACCTAACAAATTTTGGTTAAGATAAACTTGTCGTTACAGTTTGCAGACAGATTATAGAGTAGGTACTTCCTTAGTCCTTTTCCCTGTGGAAAGGTAAAATAAAACGTAAGTATAGTGACGTGTAATAGCACCTCGCATCGACTTTCTGTAAAATAAAAACAAGTTTTGCCTTTATATGACTGCTCTTATGATAAATCATTCTAATACCCTATTTGCGGTAGGTGCCGCAATTTGCAATAACTCTGGCTTTATAAAATAGCGAATGTATAAAATTAACTGTCTTATATTAATCTAGTAATTTTGAGAAAAAATATCTCGCGTTCCGAATAGTGCTGATGCCCAATCAAAAATATGGAACCACCTCTACGGATGTCCAAGGAAGGCCCCCGGCATGGAGTGGCTGGTTCCGCTGCCACAATTGCAATTATATGATTGACCACTGATTGAACAAACTGCTTCCTAATTAACTTGCTGGCGAACCACGTCAGGAAAATATGGGTGAAGGTGCGGATACTTGGTTTATACGTCTACGTGATAGAGGAAGTCGGTTATACCTCTTAATTACCATTTGAGGGGACAATAGGGTCAATTGTTGAGGATCACAAATTTTATTTCATGTCTACTTAGGTACCTACTGCCGAAAGATCGGGGAAAAGTCTGTCATATTCTGTTATAAAATTAATAAAAAAAACTCTTGAATGAATGGTTTGTATCTGCCTGGTTATAAGTATTATCAATAAAAACAGTGCATTAAAAAATAAACATAAAAAAGTAAAATGATAAAACCCTTTTCCGGCCTTTGCAATTGTTTTTTAATTCTGTCCGCCAATTGAGTGTACTCGTATTTATATAAGAAGAAATTTTAAACATTGGATATTTTATTATTATATACACTGATGAATCGATTCATTTAATTAGTTTAAAAAAAGGCAAAAGCGACTCTATTCAGTCTCAGTGAAAGTAGCACAAAGTTGGTTTAAGCGTTTTCAGTCCCCGCAAATTGATGTCATACAACTCGCTCGTGCCCCTTAGCGTGCTCGTATCGTAGGAAAAAAATAATGCTTCTTTTGAACAAGTCTGGTTAATAAAAAAATACAGAAGAAGACGGGCAACAGAGTCTTCTCTTCACTAATATATTACTTAGTTTATCGGTTATCAAGTAGGTAGGTACCTACTAAGTAAGCTAGTAAAAGTTGTAAAGTTATAAATGATGTAGGCCTAGCTTTGTCCTGCTGTGGGATGATTATCCCACTGCCATCATTGAATTCAATTTACCACAGCAGTGGGTACAGGCGAAATCATCACGCTTGCCAAATGCACAATCACAAACCTGAGAAATGTTTGAAAATTCGCAATTCTTGTTACCCTACGCAGGGATCCGAGATCTTTAAACCACTAGACCAACCTGGCAATAAAAGCTTGGTAGTAGCTCATTTTGGATGACTCTGTGGCCCAGTGTAGCATGTCTTGAACTAATAATGGCCAAATTGAGATCGCTAACCCGCCTGTCAGACGTGGCGTTTATGGCAAAGGTTGATGCAGAAGCATGTTAGGAAATAAAAAAAAACAGACTACCTACTTACCTTTAATTTAAAGATTCGTCACTGACTTACAAATTACAAAGAAGATTACTTACTTAACCTTTTGTCAAGTTGATTATATGAAAAACACAGTACCTACCTACCTACCCTACAATGAAATTACTTTTTGTACCTAAGTATATTATTATAGACTAAAATACTTGTTTTTGTCGCAACCAGATACAATAAAGGCATCACTAACAAACAGACTAGTAAAATATATTTTTTCTACATTGACTCTACCGAATTCCAACAGGACTTCGGAGCAAGCGAAAACCAGTGTGAACGTCACTCCACCACGGCGTCGTATTCAAAATATCAAATATAAAAGATCATCAAAAAACCTAGAGCCTAGTTATTACTCAAGAACACAAACCATACAAACCAATTATATTAGATTATCCATTAATTGTCCACCATTACCATAAAATAGGTAGTATAAAAACTGTAACTCTATGAAAATGGCTATGATTTCAAAATCATCCTATATATACTCGTATTTGACATCTTTGTACTCAGAATTTTGCTTAGTTTCATTTGATACCCCACCGTTATGAATTTTATTTTTTATTGCCTTAGCATTTGCCATGTAACTTTTTTTTAGCAAAGGGCAGCTTGTTTCCCGGAATATAATAAGGAATCGATTGATACCTCATTCACCAAAATCGGGTAAGTAGTGTAGCAGCAAATGTGGAACCCACATAAATACCCACATACATTACTTTACAAAGACAGCTAAAATCTTATCCTTTCGGCTTTGCCGTAGTCGGGTAAAAACAGGCGTCGCATGCTTAAAAATCTTCTTCTCATCGTGTGCTAATCCTCAAAGACCATCTGGTGTTAAGTCAGAGTTTTCTTAGTCACCTATTATAGACGCCTCTGACATGAATAGTTTTTACAACTTCCATCTTGCGACAGAAGCCGGTACCAATAATGGCCTAACAGGCTTATCGGAGAACGGCTTATTGTGCCAGTAAAACATTTAGCGGCAATAATAGATGACACTTGAATGGCACTTTGCTTCTTTCAAGGCGCTATTATATGTTTCAACCAATAATATTATTATAATTTATTACATACTTACACAACTTTTTACAAATGGTGCACATTATCAAACTATGTATATTATGATAAAAACCCTGTATTCAGCTAAAATTGAGACTGCCATAAATAATTAAATAGCTTTTTTTTTGTTGCGTTGTACCTAAGAAGCTTATTAGGGTATAAGCTTCTTGGTTGTACCTAAGGTTGTACCACAGATAAGATAATACTAGTTGTACGTACCAGCCAGTAATAGTAGCCAGCATTTTTAATGGAACTTTGAAGAAAGTCCGAAGAGTAACCACCCAGGCAGAACGGTCATGAGCATATCCTAACCTAACTGAGGCAAATCAAAGATTCGGTGCTCTTTGAAAAAAAACACGGAAAATGTAAGCTTAGAAAAACGAGAATGTAGTAGAAATAACATTTTTTCGAAAATATTTTAATCACTCCGTTCGGACTTAGAACATAACCGAACTTAGGTAAGTTTTTATAGTAATGCGAAATGCGAAACAATTAATTTTAGCAAGTTTTATTAAAAGTCTATTAATATGCGTAATTTTTGCTATTCTCTTTGGGTATAGTATTTATTATTTAAATATGTGCATTAAAAATCAAAATGTTAAGACTTAATCGAATAACATAGTGAAAGTAGTATACAATAAAACTAATGGTGTTAAATTACTCTAAATTAAAACTTTCACGTTGCGTGACTACCTATATTTATTTTGAGTTTACTAATTGAGCCCCTGAGAAATTAACAGCACCAGGCTATTGGCACTAGAGAAGCACAGAATACATTGTTACTTAAGTATTTTCCTTAAACAAGATATATATATTTTTCTACAAAGATCGCACAACATAGTTCAGGCAATACCTACATCTATGCATTTTTCAATCACTCTATATCTAGATTCGAATTGGTTATAGTGATGCCGATCGATAGTCGACTATCGATAGTCTATCGATAGTTGACGTCATATCAATAGTATCGATAGCCTATCGATATTATCGATAGTATCGATATTATCG
This sequence comes from Anania crocealis, assembly GCA_949315895.1. Classification (NCBI taxonomy): domain Eukaryota; kingdom Metazoa; phylum Arthropoda; class Insecta; order Lepidoptera; family Crambidae; genus Anania; species Anania crocealis. The sequence goes on from OX438856.1 coordinate 11,936,973, forward strand.
ATAGTATCGATAGCTTAGATCCAGGCAATACTATAGCATGAAGGCAATACTATCGATACTATCGATAGTATTGTTGGTCACAAAGAATAAACTATCGATACTATCGATAGTATTGTTCCTCGTGAATAAAAAATATCGATACTATCGATAATATCGACAGTATCGATAGTTTTAAACTATCGATAGTTGTTTTATTTTCGATACTATTGTTTATAAATTATTGGTATAATGGTTACTATTGAATGCCATGTAACAGGAAAAAATTCAGGTTTCAACTCGGAGTACGTAATTTACTGTGTAAAATAATTACATCTTGTATCCTTTTTGATAGTTAGCATCAGTGGTATAGCTTTTTTTTTTTAACTTTGGTTTTTTGCTTTGTTACGGTAGTCGCAGACGTTAATTACTAAGACTTTATTACTTCTCTAGCGGTAATGCTGTATAATTTAGTTTAACTTAAAACTCTAGGTAATACTATCGAAAAATAAGGAACTATCGATAGCTTAAAACTATCGATAGTATCGATACTATCAATACTATCGATAGTTTACTCGCCATGAATAGTAATAGTATCGACACTATCGATACTATCGATAGTTTGAAGATATGTAGCCATAATACTATCGATACTATCGATCGTATCGATAGTATCGATAGTCCTATGGATATTCTAACTGATTTTCGAGGTAAACCATCGATAGCGAAACTATCGATAGTTCGGCATCACTAATTGGTTATGGTATTCTATTCACCCATGAAGTCGCCACGTTTTTCTATGAAAGGTACCGACTCAAAAAAAACTGAACAATCACTGGCGTACGCATGCGCGTATGTATCCAATCATTTTTTTCCCTTTTTCGTTTATATATCTTATAACCAGTATTCGGTAATTGAATTACCAAATTCCGTATGAAATTCATTTTTAATCAAGTCCGTTAGAAATCCGCATGCAAAAAGCGAATTAAAATTAATCTTACGAGTATTATTAATTGATATAACTCAGGTTTCTAAGTATCTCTTGACATTTTTTAGTCTCCTAGCACCTTACACAAAATATAACTATAAATAAGAAAACACCCAGGGTATTAATTTACTCCCTGGAAAACACCAAAACAAAATCATAGTCAAATTGAGACAATGTTTCAATTCAGAAAATCATGCAAATCCAAAAAAAAGGTTCCATGGTATTTATTCTAATATTTTTTTATAAGAACATAATTTTTTCGTATAGGCTTTGTATGAAAAAATTTCAACGACTTTTTTTCATGTATTTTTATCTGTACCTATTAATCGAAGTAATCTGTAAATCATCCATGCAATCAATGCATCTTTGCCAACGCAGTGGCAGTTTATTGATGCCCTTCTTAAAGAAATCAGTAAAAGTGAGGCATGTCTTAAATATTTGTCCTATGTCATCATCCGTAGGTAAGAACGGGTCTTAGCCATATTCGCCACGCTTGACTGGTAATCAAGCAGTCTCAGTTTGGCCAATGAAATCTATTTATTAAACTAGCTACTTTATAATAAAACATAATGTAAGAAACTATTAACTTTATTGCATTACAAAACAAATATAACACATTTAAAAGTTATAAATAATATTAAAATTAGGTCTTTACCTATGAAATTGCCGTTTTGTATAAAAAAATTTAAACAATATTTTTTCATGTATTTTTTATTTGTATTAATGGAAGTAATCATCACCCATGTAATCAATGCATCTTTGCCAACGCAGTGGCAGTTTATTGATGCCCTTCTTAAAGAAATCAGCTGGACGGGTCACGGGAGGCAACAAATTCTTCAAAGGTATTTTGTACTGCCTCTCGGGTATTTAATTATTTCCCGCCAAAAAGTTATCCATATTTTGAAAAAAGTAGTAGTCTGTAGAAGCAAGGTCTGGTGAGTAGGGTGGATAACGGAGAGCTTCCAACCCCAGTTCTTGCAACTTGGAGACCGTCTGCTGTGCAGTATGAGGTCGCGCGTTGTCGTGCAAGGGCAGCGGAGACGAGCGATTGACCAATGCTGGTTGGAGATGTGAAAGCTGCTCTATCATTGTGTTCAGTTCTTCACAGTACACATCTGCAGTAATGCTCACACCGTTTGGTAAGAAGCTGTGATGAATCACAACGGCGCTAGACCACCAAACAGTCTTCATCACTTTTCTAGGGATAAGTTTTCGTTTAGGGCATTGTTTAGGTGCTGAACCAGGATCCAACCAACTTGCTGAGCGCTTGCGGTTATCAAACAGAATCCATTTTTCATCGCAGGTAACAATGCGGTTAAAAATTCCTTCATTTGTGTGTCTGTTGAGCAGTGCAAGGCACGTCTCGCGTACTTCGCGCTGGCGATCATAGTAGTATGTTATTGAGAACTCTGTCCCACTGTTGCTCGTTCGATCGAACTCCGTTCTCCCTCACTCGCCAGTGGGACAGAGTTTTCAATAACATTTTGATATTCATGGGAACTTGTTATCAAAGGTCTGTGGATTTGAACTCACGACCTTTACGTTGAGCGCGGGTTGCAAGTCCGATACTAACCACTACACCACAGAGGCATACACACATATTATAGTGAAATGTAATCATAAAGATGGTTGCACTGCTGTGGTAATTAGTATCGTAGTTAGTGTTCCAAGTAACCCATTTAATTTATTAACTTGACAATATTTTCATCATTCCGTTGAAACTCATCAATGAGAACGGTTGAGTCAGAAATACAACTGGAATGAGATTTCAGAAACAAAAAGAATCCCTTAAAATACAATGTATTTGTCCAGTATCCTCGAATGAGATTAAACGTCATGGAAATTTATTGCCGAATACTATTCGCAGCATTGTTTGTGGTCCCTCAAACTGTGGAAAGACCAATTTAGTAATAAGTTTGTTGCTACACCAAGATGGACCGCGTTTTCATAACCTGTATGTGTATTCGAAGTCTTTGTATCAACCAAAGTATGTGTTTTTAGAACGAGTATTGGAGAAAGTTGCAGACATATCTTACTATAAGTATAATGATAATAAGGAAATTTTAAGTCCACACGAAGCTTTGTCTGACTCAATTTTTGTATTTGATGATGTTGCGTGTGAAAATCAAAACAATATACGTAATTATTTTGCGATGGGACGTCATAAAAACATTGACTGTTTTTATATTAATCAAACCTACACTAAAATACCCAAACAACTAGTAAGAGATAATGCTAACCTCATCATATTATTTAAACAGGACGACATTAATCTAAGACACATTTACGATGAGCATGTAGGGTCTGATATGACGTGGTCTCAATTCCGTGAAATGTGTTCAACAGTGTGGAGTAAACCGTACAGTTATGTTGTCATCAATAAAGATTGTGAACGAAACAAAGGTTGTTACAGAATGAAGTTTGATACTTTCATTATAGTGGATTAAATTTTATTCATCAAAGACTTCTAGGTACACGTAGAAGTGTTTGTTTATTATACTATAAGTAACTGTTACTTATCTTACTATGAATCAGTTCAAATTGAGAGATCAAACAGAGTGGAATTCTTAACTATGGAGCGGAACCTTAAGGAACAAATTGTGAAGTCAGCGTCAGCTGTTAAAAGAAAGGTAGAAATGATAAAAGACTCAAAAAAGCAAAATGATATAGCTCTAGAAACAATATTTAAACCTATTGTGAACCCTCTGAAACTATTAACTAGTAGATCTGATGACAAACACTACAAAGAAGAAGAAACAGAGAGAACTCAACCCGTAAAAAGAACTAAACACACTGAAAGCGATTCATCAAATATTTCTGATGAAGATTTTGATTACAACGAAGACAATGATGATGATGAAGATAATTCTGAAAATGAAGTTTGTAAAATATCTAACAAAACCCTCACCACATTACCCTCCGAGGATCATGATGTCCATGATAACTCATTCAAATCTCTCCAGTCATCACCAAGTATTCCCAATGATTCTTTATCATGGTCTGTGTCATCAGAAGCAATGAAACAAGATATACCTTATGGTGTCAGAAATGTGAAAGGAAAGCTGATGCTCGGCAATACCCGTGTTCATGATGATGATCGCATTTTAAAAATTGGAAACCGCAGTCTGAAAAAAACTCCAGGCTTAAAAGAATTATTGTATAGAAAGACACCAAACTTAGACGTTATTACAGAGGAAGACTTACAAAATTATAAATTTATTCTTATGGATACTAATGCACATAAACGCGGTTGCGATCCATCTAAACCCATAAATAGTAACAAAGGATTCAAATATACGCATATAATCAAACCACTGTTTAAGTTTTCTAGAAGTTATACAAGTAGTGTTGAAAGTCTCCCACGAGGTGAAGGAGTTGATATTCTAAAAGAAGTTAAAAATGATACTGACTTGGTTTATTGGGATGATCCAAACGAGCTAGTGGAAAGATTAAAATTACTTCTTGGATCATGGGCAGCTGGTAACACTGGGGTACAAAATGAAATTTATGCAATAATTGAAGAATTGCATGAAGCTGGCATCATAAAAAATGTTAAATATATAAAGCTGCCGTCAGGAGGAATTAGCAGTATCAATAAGCTACAGAAGGCGACAAGACGGCCATGAATGTAGACAAATTCGGTCATCATGTTCATAAGCGTTTACGACTATCTGAATTCACTGACATTCTTACCAACACATTAGTAAAGTCGGACGCAGGTGAATTTGATTTGAAATTATCAAGATTAAAGGGCTTACAATCTCCTGAAAATGGCGATGAGGCTGTGAATAAAGAATACGTAGACAATTGTGCTAAAGAACTACAAAATGAAATGAAAACAATCCAAAGCAATGTAAAAAAATATCTTCATAATTTAGAAAAACTAACTTCTATTAATTTAAGTACATTGTATTATACGAAAAAAGAAATCGATCTCTTGTTAGCATCAAAACTTGTTAAGGATGAGTAAACAAGATGTAGTAAACGAGCTCCACAAAGCAGCCAGAAGACATTTTTCTCGCCGACATACCATCATCAAAGGGATAGATGATTTATGGCAAGCCGATCTTATGGATTTTCAAAAATATTCATCGTTGAATAAAGGTCATAAGTATGTACTTGTAGTGATAGATGCGTTATCCAAATACGTATGGGTGAGACCGTTGAAGTCAAAGTCTAAAACATGTGTTACGAATGCAATGCATAATATATTGTCTGAATCAAAACGAAAGCCTAAAAATTTACAGACAGATTCAGGCACAGAATTTTATAATGATTATTTCAAAGAATTAATGAGAAGTAACAAGATAAACCACTATTCCACCTATTCTGCTAAAAAAGCCTCCATAGTAGAACGAGTTATAAGAACTATAAAAGCTCACCTTTACAAAAAATTTAGTTTATGTGGACGGTATCAGTGGTTGCAGTGTAATTTAGGTTCCGTTGTGCAACGCTATAACAATACTTTGCACCGCATTACAAAATACAAACCGATCAATGTTAATCAATCGAATGAGATTTTAGTTAAGTCTAACATCATTAGATCGCAAAAGCCAAAGATAGTACGTCAAAGTCCAACTTTTAAAATAGGGGACTTTGTCCGTATAAGTAAACACAAAGGAGATTTCTACAAAGGTTATACACCTAATTGGTCTACAGAAATATTTCGCATAGTAAAAATCAATCAAACCTGTCCCCAAACCTATCAAATAGAAGACAAAAACAATCAAGTTATTCTAGGCTCTTTTTACGGATACGAGTTACAAAAAACTAAATTTCCTGACCTTTACCTCATTGAAAGAGTTTTAAAGAAAAAAGGTAATAAACTTTTTGTAAAGTGGTTAGGATTAAGTAATAAAGAGAATAGCTGGGTAAACCAAAGTGAATTAGTTCTCTAGATTGATATATAAATAATACAAGATACTCTTTAGTAACACTTTATGCTTATCGATGAAGAAGGGCAGTGGTGTAATTAATAGCTTGATAGATCATTTACCGTTCGAGTTACATTTGCCTGGCTACCAATTTTGTGGTCCAGGAACAAAACTTCAAAAACGGATTTTAAAAGGCGATCGAGGGGTAAACGAACTAGATAAAGCCTGCATGCATCACGATATCGCTTACATAAATAAAGATTCTGGAGCTCGACGCAAAGCTGATTTGGAACTTTTAAATATGGCTAAAAGGAGGTTAAAATCGAAAAATGCTGGCAAAGGGGAAAAAATTGCTTCGTGGATAGTAAAAAATGCTATGAAAGCAAAAATCAGGGCAGGCAGTGGAATAAAATCATTCAAAAAAGGTATAAAAAAAATACAGTGTCAATTAAAAAACATTAAATCCAAAGACCACAACTCTGCTATAAAATATGCGTATGCAGCTGCAAAGAAACTATTTAATAACAAGAAAGGAATACGTTTGCCACGTGTTATTCCTCTTCCAAAGTGTGGAGGACTATTACCACTTATTCCTATATTTGCTGGACTGTCTGCGTTAGGTTCATTAGCTGGAGGAGCAGCAGGTATAGCGAAGGCTGTAAATGATTCTAAAGCTGCCCAAAAAAGTCTTCAGGAATCTGAAAGACACAACAGAATGATGGAAGCGGTGGCTCTTGGAAAAGGGTTATATATTAAACCTCTTAAAAATGGAGCTGGTTTATATCTAAACCTATCAAAAAACTGATTAAGCGGCTACCCAGACGTGCGTTAACAAACCTGGATATATTAAAACATGCTAGTGATATTCCTTACTTTCGTGGTGTTTACATGAGAGATACATTACCTTTGAAACCTAGAAAATTAGAATGTGGAATATTAAATTTGGATAGCAACATAAATCCTGGTACCCATTGGGTAGCCTTTGTAAAGCAAAACAATTACGTAGAATATTATGATAGTTTTGGTAATTTAAAACCTCCGTTAGAATTTATCAAATATATGAAAGCCTTGCCTATAAACTACAATTATGTAAGGCATCAAGCTTTCGGCACTACTAACTGTGGTCATTTGTGTCTAAAATTTTTAAAAAAATATTGGAAATTGCATTTATATAGTGAACGAAATAAATAAACGTATCAGTATAAACATGTCTTTCACTGTGTCTATAACTGGAAAAGGAGCTTCTCTATTAACAAACTACTCCCCAACGTTGGAGCTTCGAGGAGAATATGAATGCGGTCTTTTGTATTTCTCAACTTTCAACTCTATACCTAATATCGATGAAAGAAACAATAAGTTTTATTATGGGGAAAATGAAATCATAGAAATTCCTGAAGGTTCTTATGAGCTTCAAGACATTTGTGATTATTTAAAAAGCAATATCAAGAATTCTGTATTAAAACTAACCTGCAATAATAATACATTAAAAACAAAAATTTTTTGCTCCAAAAATGTTTATTTTAATAAAAGTGCATCACTGGGTAAAGTTCTAGGTTTTGGAACGGAAGTAATAAATGCGAATATAAGTACTGATTCCCAGTATCCTGTTAGCATTCTATCAACAACCATCGTGCGAATCGAATGCGATGTAGTTAGTGGATCATTTGTTAACGGTAAAGCCAGCCATATAATTTATGAATTTGTGCCTAATGTTCCACCTGGCTATCGAATAATTGAGATACCCAAAAACCTAATTTATTTTTCTGTTAATCAAAGATCTATAAGCGCTATTAATATAAGACTGTTGGATGCTGACAATAAACAGATAAATTTACGAGGTGAAGAAGTACAGCTGTATTTACATTTTAGGAAAAAATGATTAATTTCAATAAAAGGTTATCTACATCGTGTACTCAAGTTAGTTTTAAAAGAACATCTCACAGAGGCACACCGCTCCAGCTAAAAAATAAGCTTACCAAGACCAATAAAGAATTCCTCAAGCTAATTGGCTTAATAAAATGAATATCTTAAATATATCTCAACAAACATCATACGACAACAGCATTGAAAGTTTTGAGTATCATTCATACAAACCATATGTGACAAGTTTTAACAAGAATGATGAAATAAGAATTCCTATCAATCAGCAAGATCTGTACGTGCTTCCTTCACTTAGTAGTTTATATATCGAGGGAAAAGTAAACGTAAATAACACCACTACTAAAGAAAAAGTAGCGAATGTACACTTCATCAATAACCCAGCATTATTTCTGTTTCAAGATATTCGATATGAATTGAATGGAGTAGAAATAGATAAAATTAAAAATGCAGGTGTAACCACAACAATAAAATCGTATCTATCCCTAAATGAGAACGAATCAAAATATGCTCGGGTTTGGGGGTGGTCAACTGAAGGAACAAATAATGTTAGCGGTGGAGCATTTTCCGTATCCATCCCGTTAAACAAGATATTAGGTTTTGCGGAAGATTATGAAAAAATAATCATTAACTGTAAACACGAGTTAGTGTTACTTAGAAGCAATACAAATCTCAATGCTCTCAAGTTAAATGCAAATGAAGTTGTTGAGGATATTACAATAAGTAAAATTATTTGGAGAGTGCCACACATCAAAGTGTCTGATCGTGAAAGAATAAATTTACTTAAATATTTAGAAAAAGATCGAGCTATTCCATTAGCCTTTCGTAATTGGGATCTGTATGAATACCCGTTGTTACCTAAAACACGTAAGCATACTTGGTCTATTAAAACTTCGTCCCAAGTTGAGAAACCGCGATTTGTTGTAATCGCCTTACAAACCAACCGGAAACACAACAGTTTAGTGTCAATGGGCGAGTTTGATCACTGCCATGTACGTGATGTAAGAGTATTTTTAAATTCAACGTATTATCCATATGAAGGATTGAATGTCAGTTTTTCAGAAGACAAATTTACTTTATTATACGAACAGTATACAAGATTTCAACAGTCGTATCACGGACGTCGGTCAGAGCCGTTGATGAGTTTAAAAGAATTTAGAGACATCGCTCCTTTATTTGTTATCGACTGTTCGCGACAACACGAAACATTAAAAGGATCGATTGACGTTAGAGTTGAAATTGAAACAGATCAAGAAATACCTGATCAGACCGCTGCTTATTGCTTGATTTTAAACGATTGTGTATTTGAGTATAAACCTTTAAGCAATATTGTAAAGAAACTATCATGAATAACAAAACAATTATCGTAGATCTCCAAGGATTCAAAAATAATAGAAATGATTTTATAGTAAAAGAGTTTGCTATAGTTGCAAAAGAACATACTCACGTATTCTTAGTGAAACCTCCATACCCATTTACTTCATTATCTCTTGATGAGAAGAAACAGGTTCGCTGGATCGAAAAGAACAGAGGCTATAGGTGGAGTGAAGGTTATATTGACTATAGAGAATTTTGTAGAATAATTACACCTCTATTGACAGATAGAAAAATAATTGTTAAAGGCCAAGAAAAAATTAAATGGGTAGAAGATTTATGTAAACATAATCATATTTTAGATATTAGTTATACACTTATACCAACTTTAAACACGCTTAATGATTTGTATAGTAATAATATGTTTAATTGTTTTTCTCATAATAAAAAGTGTGCTTTAAAAAATGCATTGTGTATTAAAAAGTGGTGCATTCTTAACGAATATATTTTTTAAATTAATATACCTACTATTATTCAAGATAAAAATGTACTTTAAATAAAAATGCCTAATATTATATAGAACTGTAAATATTGTATTACTGTGCAGTTAATCATGTACCTATCTACTGTTATGTTTTACATAATATAACTAAATTGAAAAAACTATTTTTATCTTTTATTTTACCAACAATTATTATCTAAAACCTATATCATTTCAAGTTTAATGATTAAAATAAAATTCAACAGGTACTTTAATTTCACTTTATTAATTAAAATAACATACTACAATATTAACAATGTAACTTTTTCTACACTGAAAGTTAAAAATAATTATTATAACTATATCCACAAATTTTTTTTGAAATATTATTGATGATTTTTTCTGTCTGTTCCATTATTTCATCACCATCTTCTTTTACTACATATTGGGAACTCAAGATCACACTATCGTCCTGCACAGAATTACTAATGCATTGCGAATCATTCAACTCCAAAATCTCTATTTTTATCAACCGACGACCTTTGCTTGGAGCGCTATTAATTACATAGGAATGAGCTCGCCGCTTCTTACTTGAAGTTTCAGCAACGCTATTTCGCATGCGCTTAGCCTTCTTTTGGTTTCGATGTTGACAAGAATGGTTGGTTTGCATTTTCATATATTCTTGAGTAAATCTCTCTAGCGGATCTTGAGCATATTGAAAAGTATCCAAAAATTCTTGAGGATCATGACTAGGCGAGTTATCTTCATTTGAAACAGTGATGTCATTTTTGAGTTTGAAATCCTGTAAAAAAAAAAAAAAAAAATTAAAATAGTGTAGTGCAATCAAAGGTTATACTTCAGTTTAAACAAATTAATATGTACAAAAATGTCTTACCATGGCTACGTAGTATGTCAACTCTGTTTTAACCGTAAAAAAATATAACTGTGCAACAGGTTTACAGGTGTGACTCTTTACAAGTTCAAACAAGTAATGTTAGCGCTAAGAACTAAATATATAATTGATTTCCATCACGTTTTAATGAATTGCAATTTATTACTCAAACTGCAACATAATGTGTATTAGATTACCTTCGATTTTCATTGTCAGCAAATAAAAAAAAGTAAAATATTTATGAAGTAGGTACCATATTTAGCTTATTCAACCTAAATTTACCAAATAACACGTGTATAGTTTAAAATATGATACGTTTGAAAAAAATTATAGGTACTGAACTACAAATCTAGATCATCATTATTGTTCACCTCGATGAAAAATAGAGTATAGGTAATACATAGAAATAAGTACACAATATTCATGTAATTAATATTATTATTTATTTGCAAAACTGTTAGTAAAATTAGTAAAAGATTACAGTACATATGTAATGATAGTACTTATGACTAAACATGATTATAATTCACTTATCGCTAGGTTTAACATAAAAGGTAGAAGAAAATAATATTATCTTTATTTGCTTATTAATAGGGTCTACAGAAGAAATTACATATAATGAATATGACCACCCATTAACAAATAGCATGCAAGTACAGTTTTTAACTGGTTACATTAAATATATTACAATTGAATTAATAAAATAAATTTATATAGCTAAATAAAATCTGAACCTTAAATACATATTTTCATTCACATGATATTACATATTGCTGATAGTTATAGTTCTAATATATTTATGTAGTTCTTATACAACGAAAAATCCAAGTAACTTTTAATAATTTTTCAAGAATGAAGCACTTCCCCATGCTAAGGTTTGAATATTATTAAATGAAACTAAACGTTTATCATCATTGGCAGATAGCGCAACTTTGTTTACGCTTTGCGTGAATATTTGGTGCTTTATTGACTTAAATAGCATATTTCTTCTTCTTATGATATTTTTATCAAACAGTACATTCTCGTAGTCTGATATTTTTAAATCACGAACTACACATGATTTTACCCCTTTCGCCTTTTTAGTAACTTTGTCTTGGGATTTTATGCAGTACATTTTGGATCTCAATCCAACAAAATCTGTGATAATTTTTCCACCCATCTCATCTTTGAACAAACCAGGAATTTTTTTATTTTGTTGTGGAACATTATACATATTGATGGTCTGGTAATTGCTACTGTCAAAATAACTTAAAAATGTTTTTTTTAAGTCTAAATAGAAATCATTTGTATTTATAAGATAAATAAGTGAATCCGTATCGGTATAACACAACTGCACATTCTCTTTATAAAATGGTTTAATGATATTATAGTGAAAATTATACATATGAGATTTAGATAATTCTAAAACCGTAAAACCAATATAAATTGGTTTATCTAATACTAACTGGTTCGGTTTCAACTGTATTGCAACCAAATTTTCTGTAAACACAGTAGAGCTATGGAAGTAAGGATTGGCTATTAATCTCGCCGCTTGCGACGACTTTTTGGTTGTATTATTAAAATCCTCCCATTGATTAACTAACTGAACATTTACCCTTTTTTCAGTATTTTCTAAAGTTTTACCAAAAACACTATTATTCAAGAGTTTAAAAAAGTCTTGTTCAAAAGCACTCTTTGCCTTTTGACGCAGTTTTGTGTTAAGATCAATATAGCACTTCAAATATGGGCTTTGTCTAAATGTAATAGCTCGATGAATTTTACGTAATATTAATCCATGTTCCATGCACTTTTTTAAATGAACATAGTGAATCACATACTTGTATTTGTTATACAAGTTTGGAATAAGCTTAATGGTCTTACCCCCAGGTGGGATGCATTTTTCAGGGCAAAATGGTAAATCGTTATGTTGACAATGCAAGTTATCAGGGTACAAAAGATCGACTTCAAGTATAAAGCCCCAATCAGCATTATCGTCAATACTTTGTATATTTAAAAAAGCTACTTCGTGCTCATCTAAAAATCTGAAGTTAGAGAAAGGTAAAGATTGACACATACTATATCCATACAAGTTATTACAATCTAGGTATACTATATACGAGTCTGGTTGCGATTCATTATAGTCTGTCATATATTTATGATTCGCTTTTGCGTATCTATGTGAACACATACATACACCTCCTCTAATCCCATCTTGGATCATTCGTATAATAGCTAAGTCTGTGATAAGTTCAAGCTGTATACCCGTTGCAAGTAACATTGCGTCAAAAGACAAACTAGGAGCTGTTACGTAAAAGGCTGGATCAAGTTTGTAATGTTTTTTACAAGTTTTACGAAAACTTTCAAATATATCCGTTAGCAAAAGAACATCTGTTTTTAAATATAAATCAGTATACTCACCCAAATTTTTTATATTAAACTTTAACCAAATAGACTGTGCATGTTCATAGTCTCTATCGGAGATACTTTCATCAGTCATTGAATTAAAAAAGTATTCTTTCCTAGGTAATACTGTTTCCTCATAACATTCCCAATCAGACATATAATCATAAGGATATACGCCCTTACGCGTTAGTAAGCGAAACTGAGTATCGTCTGGAAAATGGGACCTCAAACTAATAAAATCATCTTGTTCCATAGTTTTAGCTAGTTTGTCTAAGCTTGTTCCCAAAAAGTGGTAAGAATCTAAGAAGCGTAACTGCACATACGCATCCTCGCTCACAGGTATAAATTTAGAAAAAGAAATATATTTTTCTTTTGTTTTAGGTAAAATGTTAATTTTTCCGGGAGTTTCACCCAATTCTTTAATAAATAGGTGACAATCGTAACCAGATAGATTATGGAAAAAAATTGGAATAAATTTTGGTTTTTTATATTGAAGATTACAATGACGATGAGCGGCTCCACGATATCGTCCCGTCATATGGCAATGATCTCTAACTTTGTCCCCCCACAGTAAGTGTTCACAGATATGACAACGACTGGCTTTTTCAAATTCACTTGCATCTTGTTTTGTAAACACTATAGGTTTATTTTGACTGAGTATCTTGTGAATATTAATTACATCTTTATGCAGCAAGTTTATGAATTTAGTTACGCAATCCTTACCACGATGAGTAACAAAACGATTATAACTCTCATCGAATGTGGAAACAATATTATACGCAAAAGCAACTGGTACATGTCGCTGTAAAATGGTAGTGTTTGATGTATTCTGTTTTGAATTGCTTTGTTGTACTGGTTCTAACATTGCCTCAAAATCGGCATAAATTGCGAAAGGAACATTTTGTTTTCTTTCATAATTTTTAAACTGAATTACTGAACCTTCATCAGGTAAAACAGTAACAACTCCCCCACACAAGTGATTATCGAGTTGATCCGAGTTAGGAAAAAATAATAAACAGCTTTCACAAAGGTAAATCCTACCGTGATGTTTTGTTATTTGAGACCTCACTAGTCGAGGTAAATCTTTGATTAAGCAGTAATGGGAGGAGGTATCGTTTTCAAGTAGTAGTAAATGAATGTGTTTCAATCTTTCAGACTTGATCTCAGATTTATATAGCGGACCGATTATGTTTTTCTTATTATTCAATCCATAAACGTTTATATTTAGATTTGGATTATTTCTTTCGAAAATTGCTATATCTGAAAAGTTGACCGGAAATGAAATACCCTTCACGTTAAGTACATCTCGAAAGTGTGGATAAGAAGTAACCCGTTCAGGGTGTTTTGTTGTGGGATATAAGGCTGCAGTCACACACCACAGAAAACAATATTTATCTTTGTTTTTAATATTCAAACACGCTTTTTTATTTTGAATAGATTTTGGTAGATTAATGAATCGAGACCCCTCAAGTGGTTGGTATTTATTTATGTTGACTTCTAAATGTGAGGTATTTAAGAAAGTCCACCCACTATCTCTTTCTTCGAAATCTTCAACTTTTTTTAGTAGATGGCATTCAACATTTGTGTACAATGTATCAAAATCATAATTAAAATGAAGAGTAAAGTTTTTTGTGCAAAAAGATTTTATTGTTTCTTCACAAGACTCGTTTTTGATTAAAAGAAACTTACAAAAAAATTCAAAATTAACTTTAACACATGTGTGTATTTGTAGGTGACGATTTATCAGTGACTTAATTTGATTTTTAATGATATGTAAAAATAACGGAGATGAGTTTTTTTCTTCTTCATTTGAAGCAACCACTTTATAACTAGCAATACGTCCCCTAAAAGCAGACTTTATTAGTTCTACGTTGTTACAAATGGGAACAGTACTTTTATTTTTATGTTTATTACTACGCACATGTCCTATCCATCGTTTTCTGTCTACCTTTATGTTGCAAAATGAGCAGAAAGGCATTTTGGTAAAAAAAAAAATGATAAGACGAAAGAGGTATTATACTTTAAAAGTTACATGGAAATAACTAAAATTTTAGTGTAATAGTAAGCTCTTAATAACTACTAATAATTACTTATCCGCATAAAATTGTGGCTCCTCTTTGAATAAAGAGTTCACGTTGTGCACTAATTTCTGTAAGTTACGCCACTGATCTGTCTCTTCGCTGGTTTGGAACTTAATCCGCACCAACGCCTTTTTCCAAAGATCAGAAGCCTCAGTGTTCAGTGCGTCCGAGGATTCGTAAACTTTCAGGTCAACGTAAAAGTTACCTGAAGTTTGTGTTGTCCGACGTTCATTGCCGCTGGCCACCCTGTTGGTGAAATAGGATGGCAGGGTTTTCTTAGATGTGGTGCACGCTACTTCTTCTTCCTCCCCCCTACTGCTGCCGATGCCAAACAGATCGTAGATTTTTTTATTCTTCCTGAAAAAAAAGTATTTTATTTATTTATTTATTAATATAATAATATTTCTTTTTGTTTAAAAAATAAAATGTATGTAGGTACTAGTTTTAATAATTGAAATTACTTTTTCGGAACTATCTACCAATTCAAACAAAGAAAATAACTTATTTGGATATTGATGATCGTAAGTTGTTAATGCTTTAAAAATATTTTTTGTCGATAAATGTAGCATTAATTATAATGTAAATGAATAATACGCAACAAAATGTAATAATGAATTACCTTAATGTTTCACTTGTTTTGCGTTTTTTAATGGCTGGAGAGGTTTTTTTGGTTATCCGTTTTTTCTTGGAAGTTGAAGTCGAATCTACTTCACTGTCTGAGTCTGACCTAAGGATCTTTGTTTTACGACCGCGTGCGTTTGATTTCTTTGTTGGCTCAGCTTCACTCTCCGACTCTAATCTGCAAGTCTTCGTTCTGCGCACAGAAGTCGATTTCTTAGGAATTTCGCACTCAGAGTCCGACCTAAAACAAGGTAAAAAATATTAGAAATACTGTGAGCACACGATACTTTGTAAAATGTGTGTTAGATAGTACTGTTGTTTTTTTATTATCAGTGATTGGAATAGGGTGACTGTATTTACATCAACTTTGTATCTATAATACATAACGATTTGTTACAGCCACCAATTTCCTAGTTAATACGGGTAAAAACAAAATGGAGTGCTAAAACTTTTCACTGTAATCTACGTAGGTATTGTTAAATTATGAAATAAACAACATGCAATCTCTCGATAGAACATTGTTGCACCCTGAAATTTGGTGGTTTTACTGTCTCATTATAAAGTTAACGTAAATACAGTCAGCCTATTCCCATCACTGGTTATGAGCATCAATTACTTAATCTTAATAAAACACAAGTGAAATATTTCTAGAACCAAAAATTAAAATCAATCGAAATGAAAAAAATAAATGAATGTAGGTTACTTACTCACATTTTAACTTGATGTTGCACGAATGTTGAAGTGAGGCGACGGCGTTGTCACAAACTAGCACGACTGCTTAAAGATTTTGTGATAATTATTGAAAAAGTTCGGCTATTTATACATAAAAAATGATACTGTCATCAAAATTCGGTTACATTGAATTGTTTCGATTTATTGGTGTGTGTTAAAAGAATTAAAATTAAGCATTATTTGTTGTAATGTGATATTTTGTAAAACAAGTTTCAGAAAAATTGTTTACTTAACATAAATAATTTTATTGTACCTACACTAGCTTTCGCTCGTGACTTCGATCGCGTAGTTATTATTTATTGATTTAGTTTAACTATCAGTATATAAACTTGAAAAATTAAGTCTCAGGCGGGACTCGAACCCGCATCTCCTCACAATCCGGCCACGGCGCTATAACATTAAGCCGCCGAGACACTACGTCACAGGCGTAAATTTTTCAAGATTATTCTTATCGCTGTAAGCCAGCGTTAGTATGATTTAATCTAATCTAATATAATGAAAAAATCAATTTAAAATGATGATAAAATCCCTATCAAATCTTTCAATATCATACAAATCCATTCGTCCCATTTGGATAATACAAAAACCAGTTGTGTTACATACTACATATTTGTTTCATTGTATAGAATAAAAATATACGTTGCTTTGTTATTAATATGTTAATAAATAACTGCATTTCTTTACATAACAACTTTCAAAGAGTCATGTTCTTCTCAATAAGAAAGTAGAAGAAAGAAACATAATTGACATGAAACAGAAATTAACATGTTAGCATGCAGGCATTTCGCCAGACCGATCTAATAAAAATATGAAATAAGCAAAGCCTGGTTATGAGTGTTTACTTGCTAAAATATCATGTTCCAGCAGCAACGAATGTCGGTGAATTTCAGTCGATTACACTTTATTTGAAATATTTCACAATATTTAACAATTACCTTATACTTGTTGCACAGTGCAAGCTATAAATTACAAAAAATATATTAAGATAGTACGTAGTACCGATTACGTAATGAGGTATTTTTTGTCTATGATATAGTGGGTTTGATAGTAATAATCAGAAAGAAAGAAATACTTAATCTTTTCTTAAATACTTGAAGATAATGTTACAAAAATTTACGATGAAAGTAATGTCTATAATAAAAATAATGTAAGTACTTACTCAAAACCTATTTATATTATGTTAAGTTGCATACCTACTTTTAGGAATTTGGAATTTTTTATAGCTATAAAAGAACTCAACCTTTAAGTTAATATGACGTCAATACAATAACTAAAATATTAAGCGTACACAAAATACAACTCGCACACGCAGCAAATTGTACTATACATCGAACTTTGCTGATTTATCTTGAATAGTGCAAGAGACAAAGTGTTTGCACGGAACGTAATACAACACAAACCAAATACCTATAATATAATGTTCGTTTTTATCTTCATACATTAAACATTAATTAAAAGTTTTATTCAAATTAATTTAGAATATTCAGTATTTTTCATGCCATTCACCATTAATTTTTTTTTATAGTGTTGGAAATATCAATAAGTTATCTGCTACGTAGATAATTCCATACTTGATGTATTCATAAGACTGAGTATTTTTATTTACATTAAATAAAAATAAACTTACCTCAAGGAAACTTGAGGCAGTTATTAATTGGTAAACTATTACTTCTACCAGTCAACATATGTACGGTTAATTTTAAAAATTGCATACAGCTCCTTGACTAAAAGTTCTTGTTACGTCGATGCATAATGTTTGGTTCAAGTAATAAGACTTTAAGAAGTTGTGTCAGTAAAAAAGTAATCATATTGTGATTGAAGTAGCTTGTACATAAATCTTAAACTTAAAAAATATAAATGACTCAAACAGTTTAAAAAAAAATTAATCGTTTTAAAATGGGTTAGAATTAATTTGATATTCTGTTTAGTGTGGTTTTTAAAGCAACGTTTATAAGTCTAAACACATATTTAAAGTTACTACGTATTACAACAACTATCATTTATCTAATTTGGTAATCGCTACTTGTTTGGTGTAAATCGCTTCAGCTTATGCGTTCGAACATCCATGCTGAACATGCAAATCTAGGCTTTACCTTTATAATTTATTCAGTAAGATTCAGTTAGATAGTTCGTGTCGGACGGAACGTAACGTGGTGAGATATCAATTACTTCACAATTACTCTTTTTTGGTTTTTGTATCCACGGATGTAACCTAACAGTAAGCTGTCATTGGTATAACATTTTAACTATGTTGGATGGAGAGTCATGAGCCAACCTGGTACAGGAAATACATGATCGTAATTTCTGTATGTCTCTCGAGGCAATCTGCTCATTCACATGGTTTCAAGGTTTACCTATGGTGCTACCGCTGTATAAGGGCATGAGTCCAAGTGGCCTGTGGATACGAACCAGTAAGAATTTGTGAATTATTGGTTTTATTATCGTGCGTCATTCAAGAAAAAACTCAATCGATTCATATATTTTCAATCCTAATATACGTATTCATGGATGTAACCTAACAGTAAGCTGTCATAGGTAGAATATTGACTGTGATGGATGGAGAGTCATGAGCCAACCGGGTACAGATAAATACAAAACCGAAAAATCTGTGTGTCTCTCGAGGTAATCTGCCCATCCACATGGTTTCAAGGTTTACCTATGGTGCTACCGCTGTATAAGGGCATGAGTCCAAGTGGCCCGTGGATACGTGCTTATGAGGAAAGTATGAATTTTATTGGGTATACATTAAACTCGGACTATATATCTAAAAACATACATACTTAGTTTGAAAATCCATACTTAACGTATCGTCGTAATAACTTGGGTAAGTCATTGCATACTTTACAAAATTTTATTCCGAATCGAATCCACTTGAATTGAGGTTGCCGTACAGTAAAGATTAATTATATGTAATCACAAAATGTTATTGAAAACTCTGTCCCACTGGCGAGTGAGTGAGAACGGAGTTCGATCGAACGAGCAACAGTGGGACAGAGTTCTCAATAACATACTACTGATCATTGAGTTCGTGGGACACCCATTTGTCAAGCTTTTTTACCTTACCAATTTGACGCAAATGGACCAATATTGTTTTGACGCTAACGTCGAAAGCTGCTGCTAGTTCAGCCGTAGATTGTGTATCATCAGCTTCCACAATCGCCTTCAATTCGTCATTGTCGACCAAAGTCTTCGGACGACCGCGAGGTTCATTTTTCAGGTCGAAATTTCCAGAACGGAAGCGAGCAAACCAATAACAGGTGGTGCGTTGGTTTGTAGTGTTAGCTCCGTAAACGTCGTTGATGTTGCGTGCTGCTTGTGCCGCGTTACTGCCACGACGGTACTCATATTCCATAAATACTCGAATTTTTAACGAATCCATGATGACGAAAAAGATTGAAATGCGATGAGAATGTAACACTAATCAATAAACAAATGACAACTTGTGGAAAAAGAATTCCATGTTTTTAAAATAAAACTAATTTGAAATTAGTATTCTTAGCCAAACAAAAATTATTTTGATTTGAAATGGCCAGTACTGCAGAACGGCAATTTCATAGGTAAAGACCTATTTTATGGAACTCAGGTCTCTCTCGTCCTACTAGTTATGACCTACGCTGCCGAAAAGTGGACACTTACCGTAGGACTAGTTCACATTTTCACAAGTTCGAATTCGCTCAGCGAGCTATGGAAAGGGCTATGCTCGGTATCTCGTTTATTATAGAGACAGGGTACAAAACGAGCATATTCTTAAAAAAACTAAGGTTATTGACATAGCCCGAAGGATAAGCATGCTGAAGTGGTAGTGGGCTGGTCACATTTGCTGTAGAACCTCAACCGTTGGAGTAGTCGAATTCTGGAATGAAGACCGCGTTTAGGAAAGCGTAGTAACCCTTTGACTCGATGGACGGATGATTTTATAAGAACTATTGGCAGCGGCTGGATGGTGAATGGCCAGCATAGACAATTGTGGCGTTACTTAAAGGAGGTTTACGTCCAGCAGTGGACGGAAAATGTCTGTTGGTTTTGATCTTGAATATTAAACCGTGTGCATCTTGAACATCAAAATTCCGTAAAAATACAGGCAAATCCGTATTATGACAACTCAGTCAGAGTTGTTTGCAGCGGCGACGGTGCAGCAATGTTGTACAGCAGTCAGTGCCGGTGCAGCAGTGCCGTGCAGCATAAGCTGCTGCGTAGCTCGGAATGTTATCTCATATAAACTCATAGAAAATGTATGGGGACCAGTGGTGCTGCTGCAGCAGTACTGCTTACTGCGTTGCTCGGAATACTACCTTTATTTTCTGAACAAATTGAATCGTTCTGAATAAGTTGAATCGTTTCATGTATGTAACTTGTTCTTTTTTTGTATTTTAAATGCTATCTTATAATCTGTAGTACGTGTACGCTCCACCCACACATTCACGTAGCCGTTTGCCTACATAATATGTATTGTCATTATAATTACGGCCGGTCCTAATAACCTTCGTAACCGGTCCTAATATCTATCTTCAGTTTTGGCATATCGGAGACAGAAAACAACTTCTGTCTTTGTTTCTCTGGACGGCAAAATAAGAGACAGAAGATGTTTTATATCTCCGATATGCCAAAACTGAAGATAGATAGATTATTGGGACCGGCCGTAAGAGAACACACTAATTATACGCGCATCGTTACAACAACACTTTTGTTTTATTCGTCTCCGCTCGCCCAACATTACAAATCTAACACGATTAATTTTCATAGAAAAATACTAGAAAATATCGACTGCGAATGCGTCACGTCACGTCTGATATTTGTTTGTGAGCAAATAAATCGGTTTTTTTTTGTATCTATTAAAATTAATTATTTTCATCGCTGGTTATATTTCTTAATATTTTAAATATTTATATTACCAGTTGTAATAATAAAGTAATTAAAATAAAGATGCTACAAATATTTTCATTGCATAAAATGAATAAAAAGGCCGAATCGTTTGCCGCGAGAAAACAACAATTACAATTTTTCGCTGTACACGTTTATTACATGCAATGGAGGATTTGTTCAAGACGCTGCACTGGAAAGGACGAGGCATCAACATCAATGGCGAATACATCTCTCACTTGCGATTTGCAGACAACATCGTCATTATGGCAGAAACGCTGCAGGACCTACAACAGATGCTGAATGACCTGGCTGACTCTTCTGTGCGCATTGGCTTGCGGATGAAACTGGATAAAACTAAGGTTATGTTCAATGAACATGTACTACCGCAACCGATTGCGATGCACGGCGCCGTCCTCGAAGTTGTTCAGAAATACGTGTACCTCGGGCAGACATTGCAGTTAGGTAGAAACAACTTTGAGGATGAGGTGAACAGAAGAATTCAGTTGGGTTGGGCAGCATTTGGGAAACTACGTCGAGTCTTCTCATCGTCGATCCCACAATGCCTCAAGACGAAAGTCTTTAATCAGTGCGTCCTACCCGTCATGACATACGGAGCCGAAACGTGGACATTGACGGTACGGCTAGTCCACAAGTTCAAAGTCGCTCAACGGGCTATGGAAAGAGCTATGCTCGGAGTTTCTCTTAGGGATAAAATCAGAAATGAGGTGATCCGGCTAAAGTTACCGACATAGCCCACCGGATTAGCAAGCTGAAGTGGCAGTGGGCTGGCCATATTAGCCGACAACCGCTGGGGTAAACGAGTTCTTGAGTGGAGACCGCGTCTCGGCAAACGTAGTGTAGGACGCCCTCAGGCTAGGTGGAGTGATGATTTGCGCAAGGTGACTGGCAGGAGCTGGATGCGAGAAGCCGGGGATCGACCTAAGTGGCGTGCAATTGGAGAGGCCTATGTCCAGCAGAGGACTGTGATAGGCTGATGATGATGATGATGATGACGTTTATTATATTCTAATAACAAAATAGTTTAGGTTTTACCATGTTTACTTAAATATTCAAGATCGATTGGCATATGGACTTAAGCGAAATTGGTATTTTTTAATTCCTAAAACTAAGTTACCGTGTTCTTCCTTGGTATTGACTATTGACCAATTTATAATAAGAATTCGAACTAATGTCATTTCGCCATGAACCTACACTTAAGCTGGACTGCGCAGTATCTCAAAAAAAAAGAGCCGAGAGAGAAGTTCGAAAGTAGAAGTGCCTCCTTTTCTAATACGGTGTCCATAAAATATTATCTTCTCGGATAGCCTTATTGGATTGATAAATTAATTGTTGTATTAAAAACTATCTAAAACGGATTCTAAGCACTAATAGTCAAATGCTAGCCCATGCTATTTATCTTTATTTAATTAGGTATGTTCTTTACTATTGTGGAATAGGAGAGTTACAGTGGATCGTTAAGCTGTATTAAAAACTATCTAAAACGGATTTTAAGCACTAATAGTCACCTGCTAGCCCATGCTATTTATCTTTAATTAGGTACCTATGTTTTTTACTATTGTGGAAAGGGAGAGTTGGGTCTGACGCATTTGGGGCACTTCGCAAATCGTGCACTTGACACAAAAATTACTTTTCGCATTTGGTGCACTTCTCATTATGAGCACTTCGCAGATTGAGCACTTCGCAAAATGTGCATTTCGCAGAATGAGCACTTCGCAGAGTGAGCACTTTTTGTGAAAGTTGTAAGTTTATAAAAATATATGGCTACTGATACCCAGTAGTAAAATAAAATTAACACTTTAGCAAAATAATCATTAATTTAAGAAGTATTAAGGTCACTAGGTTTCGATTGTCAAAATGGAGTTAATATGACATATTTCTTTTTACTCTTTTTTTTTAATAAAAAACAGAACAAAGAATCACATTATAAAGTCGTAAATACAAATAACAATCACATTTTAGATTTTACAAACAACTTTGTATGAAGATTTAAGCAGGTAATTATACAATTCTAAAAGAGAAGTCAATTACTTAAAAAACTTCAAAAAAATTACTTTTTTAAAAAACTTAGTCACTGTTATACTTCCGTTTTCTAATTTAACCAACAGGCTATTATATTTGCGATCAAAAACAATGTCTTTTTGCTTGCGATTTATGACGCGCATATGACGATCCCAATATACATACATACATACATATTATCACGCCTCCTTCCCAACGGGGTAGGCAGAGACCAAGGCCTTCCACTTACTCTTGACCTGACCTTTCTTCAGAACATACCCGATTTGATCGTGGTGAGCTCGTCTAGGCCTTCCTCTTCCAACGTTCCCTTTCACACTCGTCTTATAGATCTGTCTAGTCATTCTTCTCTCATTCATCCCCTCTACATGCCCAAACCATCTAAGCATCCCTTTCTCAATCCGTGTGACAATATCTTCTTTCACACCACAACGTTCTCTTATCACACTACTTCTTATCCTGTCACTCAATTTCACTCCTAACATACTTCTTAGCGATCTCATTTCTACTGCATTTATTCTACTTTCATGCTTTTTCTGCCATACCCAACTTTCACTTCCGTACATGAGTGTTGGAACCAACACCCCTCTATGCACAGCCAGACGAGCTTTCGTAGAAATCTTCTGGCTATTCATAAAGGCGCGCAGCGCACCATTTACTCTGTTACCAGCATTTACTCTCCTTTCAATATCACTTTCATACTTTCCGTCCCTAGTAAACATCGACCCCAAGTATACAAACTCATTTACTTGCTCCAGTTCATTACCACCAATCCGAATACATACTTCTGTCATGCTCTCTTCCTTTTTAAACACCATAACTTTCGTCTTTTTTGTATTCACTTTCATTCCCTTTCTTTCCAAAGCTTCATTCATAATAGTCACCATCGCTTGCAAATCCTAAGCCGTCGATGCAAGTAACACTTGATCATCGGCGTAAAGAAGACATTTGATGCGTAACTCATTCATTCTTAGACCAAAATCACTCTCTTTCAGATCTGTCAGACAATTATCCATGAAAAGGTTGAACAGCCACGGAGACGCTACACATCCCTGCCTAACACCCTTTTGGATATTAAACCAATCAGTGTACGCTCCGTTTATCCTGACACAAGCACTAGAATCCTCATAGAGGGAATTCAATTCCCGTATCAGCCTACTGCTCACCCATGCACAGCTAATGCCGACCACAGCTCATTCCTCACCACTTTATCATAGGCCTTTTCCAAATCTACGAATGCACAAAAGACTTTTCAAAAAGACTTTCAAAATATTCCTTCCATCTCCTTAGCACACATTCTTTTCCTTTTATAATATTCCCATCCTTACTTCTGATTTTGGATAGCTCCGAGTTTGATGTTTTCCCTCGAGCTAATCTAATCGATTTCCAAAATAATTTAACATTGTCTTGGAAATTATCAGAGAGTCTTCTATCAAACTTATCCTTTTGCTCTTCTTTCTTCGTACTGATCACATTTTTCACTAGCCCTTTCATATTTTTATAAACCTTTCTTGCCTTATCCACATCCTCTAATGTCGCCTTTTGTACTCTTTGGTTAGCCTGGGTTGCTAACCAATCCAGCCATGCTTTCTTCTTATTACCTATAACCGTTTGCACTTCCTTATCCACCCATTTTTTCTTCTGCATTCTTCCTTTTATTCTTTTACAGACACCACATACGTCAATTGCAACATTCACTACACCTTCCTTAAAAGACTTCCAAAAACTTTCTATCTCACATTCCTTATCCAAAGTAGAAAATCTTTTCAATTTTGAAATCGCCTTATTTCTGGGGTTTTTGGTAGTGGAAATATTTATTTTGACTATCAAAATCGGTACTAAATTAACAAATAAATATTTATCTAACAATCAAAACTTAGTCGTGACATAATATAACTTAAATAAATGATTACAAGTTTTTATTTAATTTTAAATACCCAGTACCTACCTATACACCATTTAGTTTTTCATTCTTTTATATACGTAGAAATATTTATTTTAACAATCAAAACCTAGATGACTTAATTACTTCTTAAGTAAATGATTACTTTGTTACAGTGTTTATTTTATTTTAAATACCCAAGTAGCCTTATTTTATTTATTTTTATTTTTATTTTCATATTTTAGGATAGCTTACAGCTTTCACATTTTTACATATTTAAGAAAGTAATAACTACAAGCTAATAACAAGCTACCACATATAGGTTACAAAAAGTGCGACAACAGTGTTGGTCAGATAAGTATTAACTACATAAATACACTTAAAAAGGAAAACAATAAAATTGAAAAAAACAAAAAAAAAACAATTGAAAAAACAAATGGGCTAAAGTGCCACGGAGTCAGCCGACCTCAAAACTGCCATTTTGATGCTATCGATACTACCACAAAATAAGTCAACATTAACACCAATATTATTGAATGCTTCACACGCTCTAACTAGAAAGCTATTTCGCCTATAGTTAGTATGACAGAAAGGAATACTAAAAGGTCTATAAACATTATTACGAAGTGCACGCGAGGGTAATCTAAACGCGATCCTATTAAGCAAATCGGGACAGTCAATTACACCTCTTACCAACTTTAAGAGAAATACAATATCAGAGATATTACGCCTCAAACAAAGTGGCAAAATTTAAAAATCTAGTGAATTTTCTTTGTATCTTTTCGATTGAGGTACTATAAACATCATAACGCGGGTCCCAAATCACACTAGCGTATTCAAGGTGGCTGCGAACATAGGCACAGTAAATTATTTTAATTGTCTTCATATTTTTAAATGGCTTAGACATACGAATGACAAAACCAAGGGGACTAGATGCTATATTTGTCATATTGGTTATGTGTTTATCAAATAGAAGTTTACTATCTAGATTCACTCCCAAATCCCTCGCCACGCTTTGAGAGGTTAATTTATGATTCTTAATAGTGTAATTATAAGAAAATGGATGTTTTTTTCGAGTAAAACTCATGGAGAAACATTTAGATACATTAAGGTCAAGTTGATTAATGCGACAGTAGGCATCCAATTTTGATATGTCAGCTTGAAGTTGTATTGCATCATTAAGATTATTAAAGACTCGAAAAATTTTCATGTCGTCTGCAAAGAGTAGAAAGCGAGAGTGAGGGAAGCATTGGTTGATATTATTGATAAAGATTGTAAATAATAAAGGTCCGAGCAGTGATCCCTGAGGCACTCCTGAGGGAATCTTGATCCAAGAGGACAAGTAACCTTTTAAAGCGACCGCTTGAGATCTATTTTGAATGTACGAGGAGAACCATCTGAACAGATCACCCCTGATGCCAATACTATGAAGTTTTTGCGGTAAAATATTGTGGTCGATACGATCGAATGCTTTTGCATAGTCAGTATATATGACATCCACTTGATTACCATGATCCATCTGATCAGTAAGGAAATCAGTAAAAGTTGCTAGGTTAGTGACAGTTGAACGATTCTTTAAAAACCCATGTTGGTAGGGTGAAAAGCAAAGTCTCAAGCTATTGTAAGTTTGGTTGAATACTAAACGCTCTGTTATACCTAGCAACTGTTAATATAAAGGCTGACACGCCCGCTGTCGTGCCGCGTCAGCATCCCCACACCCTTAGGAGCCTCAGAGCTCAACTCCAACAGTTCAGTTCGACTATAGCTCCCGGTCCATCAAGACGTGACTGCCCACGGGTTCCTAAATTTAATTTACTCAGTGAAAATAAAAGAGTGTTTGATTTAAAACTGTTTTTTAAAAAGCCAACTCGAAATCCCGTTATAACATTGGTGGCAGCGCTAAGGATTTTAACAAAATAAAATCCCCGGTAACGCATCCGAGACTCAATTGTGGTGAAAATCAGTGAGTGAACAAGTGAAAGTGACTAAAACTCTGCGACAATCTCTACTGACTCTCTGTGTCCCGCCGTGTCCCACTGTGTCCCGTCGTGCTTCACATGTCTACCTTGTCCCCACTGCATCTTGCTGTTGTTCCACTGTGTCACGCATCCTAAATCAGGAACCTGTTGGAAAAGCAAAACCAGAAACCGGAGCCGAACTCAAAAATACCATCATCGTTTCCCCTGCATCCGAGGGAAAAGGAAACCCTCATTGTCATCGTCGTCGAACTCCCCGAGTCCAGGTTGGTCAACACCGTGTCGCCGTTATTGCGCAATCTTGTGCGCGATTGCATCATCCCGCTCTGTATCCCGAGAAATCAAGACCGATGCGCCCACGCATGTCCCTAGCTCTCTGTGTGTGGTAAGTCTTTGGTCATTGCCTAATCTCTATACAATAAGGAACCAACAATTAATTCTTTTAGATCAATTCTCAATTTTAATTAACGTGTTTGTGTTAACAATCGAATTTATTTAATTACGATATCAACTGGTGTATTCAAATAACACTGATAATAATAACTCGTCTTATCCAAAATGACTTCAACCGAAGAATACGTGGACACCGAACCAATCACTGATCCCAATGCCCCTTGCGCATCAAAACCGGTCACACGTAGCAAGACCGCAAGTATTGCTAAATCTGAAGAAAATATTGAGCTTAGCGTGCTTCTCAAATTTATTAAACCATTTGACGGAAACCGCGAAAAACTAAACCCGTTTATCCTTAACTGCCAAAATGCTCTAGGTTTAGCTTCAGACTCACAAAAACCCATTATCTTCAAATTCATACTAAGCCAACTAGAAGGGAGAGCCGAAAGTATATGCAGTATAAAAGACTTTGACACGTTCAGTCAATTCGAAGAATTCCTGAAACAGCAATTCGGCGAACGAAAACACTATGCGCACTTACTTTCCGAACTTCAAGACTCAAAACAGGGTTTTAACGAACCTGTTAACCAATTTGCACTCAGAATTGAAACTTGCCTCGCCAAATTATTAACTGAAATTAACATCTCCATCCCTACAAAAAGGAAAACCGAACTAACAGGTCGTGTAGCCGCCATGGAAGACCTAGCATTACACTCATTCACAACGGGACTACAACCCCGCTTGTCTCAGATAGTACGATGCCGTAGTCCACCGTCCCTCAATTCCGCAATTAACTTTGCCGTAGCTGAAGAGAAAATGCTATCAAGCTTTAGTAAGAAAGCGCAACCTCAAATATCCACTTATCCCGAAAAACGTCAACCGCGTCGCGATATGCGCCCAAATAATCCACAACAGGGTTACCGTTCTGAGCAACCCCGGAATCAAAGTGATATTATAACCTGCCGATATTGCAAGAATATTGGTCATTCCATAGAAAATTGCCGTAAGAGGCAATACAATAACAGCAGATCCCAGTCCTGGTCTAAAAATAATGCCAACCCAACCATCAACTCACAGCCAACTCATGGCCCTAATATCTCACGAAGAGTATTCACTGTTGATCCAACTCAAGCTGACGATTATCAGAATAACGAAGGCGTAGACGAGATCGATAATTTAAACTAAAAATGGGCTCCCGGTGGTGTCCCGTGAGTCCAAATCCTCATTCTATACAAATATTAAAAACAAAGACACCCACTGTATCCACTGTATCCGCCTCAAAAAAGGCATCCACTGTATCCACTGTATCCGCTTCAAAAAGGTCATCCACTGTATCCACTGTATCTGCCTCAAAAAAGGCATCCACTGTATCCACTGTATCTGCCTCAAAAAAGGCATCCGCCGCATCCACTGTATCTGCCTCAAAAGGGGTATCCACTGTATCTTCTATATCTAGCACGAGGAGTTCATCCGCTGTGTCCACTGTATCTGCCTTAAAAGGAGCTTCCTCCGTATCCACCTCAAAAAAGGTATCCGCTGTACCCACCGAATCAGTCGCAAGAAAGACGTCCACTACTCCCACTGTGTCCCTAGTTAATGGACTCAAAGCATCAAAATATGTAGAACCCTCTGTATCATATGCATCCGTAGTTGCTAATTCTAAATCTCCACCAACCCTGAAATCGGAAAATAATAACATTAAAGTCTATAAAATCAATAATAATTCAAACAAAAGATACTTACCCCATGTAGTTCTCAAAACTACATTAACCGATAAACCTCTCACATTTCTCGTTGACACCGGTTCAGCTGTAAGCCTCATAAAAAGACGTTCAATACAAAATCTACCCTTACTAAATCCTGAAACAATAAATCTCAAAGGCATCGACAATTCCGAAGACGCAACGCCTACATTGGGCCACTTCAATCTTAATTTATTTCCAAATTCAAACAAAAACATTTCATACCAATTCCATGTCGTTGATAAAATCAATTTGCCTTATGATGGCATCATAGGTAACGATCTCCTAAATAGCCTTGAATGTAATATCAATTATAACCAAAATACTTTGAAAATACAATCCTTTTTACTAAAACTCAAATTCTCTGAACCTACCTATTTAATTCCACCTCGTACTGAAACCATTATCGAATGCACCGTTTCGAAAACAAATCTTGAAGAAGGACTAATCCTTGACCAACATATCTCCGACTCATTATTAATTGCAAATTGCGTTGTAAAAGTTAAATCCAACAATAGGATAAACATATCCGTTGTCAATATATCAGAAACACCCGTAACTCTAAATTCTGATTTGAAATTGAAACTCAAACCCATTCCTGACTCTGCTAACATCCCAATCAACCACCTCCGTAACGACACTTTATCACGAACCACCCAAGTACTGAACTTACTCAGAATCGATCACCTCAATCATGAGGAAGCTACAGCATTACTCGATGTATGTTCCCACTATTCGGATATATTTCACCTGCCCCAAGATAAATTATCTTCAACTGATGCCATTCAACATAAGATTCGAACAACTTCTAGCCAACCCATTAATGTAAAATCTTACCAATTCCCTGAAATCCACAAACAAGAAGTCCAATGCCAAATAAAAAAAATGCAAGATCAAAATATTATCCAGCCCTCACTGTCTCCTTGGTCTTCTCCAATATGGATTGTACCGAAGAAAATCGACGCATCTGGTCAAAAGAAATGGCGGATAGTCATTGATTACAGACGGTTAAATGACATAACAATCGGCGAAACCTATCCGATTCCTAATATCACCGAAATCCTCGACCAGTTAGGAAATTCTAAGTATTTTTCCACACTTGATCTCGCCTCTGGATTCCACCAAATCAAAATGGCCCCTCAAGATTCATGCAAAACAGCTTTTAGCGTTCCCCAAGGCCATTTTGAGTTCACAAGGATGCCGTTTGGCCTTAAAAATGCCCCATCAACTTTTCAACGACTTATGAACAATGTCCTTACTGGGCTTCAAGGAGAAAGGTGTTTTGTGTACCTCGATGACGTATTCATTTACTCCCATGACCTGTCTTCGCACATCCAGAATCTCACAGCAGTCTTCCAGAAACTTTGTTCTTTCAACCTCAAGCTACAACCCGATAAATGCGAATTTTTGAGAAAAGAAGTCGGTTATCTAGGCCATGTCATCACCGAAAATGGAATAAAACCTGATCCTAGTAAAACCAAGTCCGTAAAAGAGTTCCCTGTTCCTAAATCTCCCAAAGATATAAAATCCTTTCTAGGTCTCATATCCTACTACAGGCGTTTCATACCTGAATTTTCAAAACTATCCAAACCTCTAACATCCTTATTAAAAAAGGATGTTCCTTACCTTTGGTCCAATGAACAACAACTAGCATTCGAAAGTCTAAAACACAAACTAATATCTGCCCCTATCCTTATCTACCCTGATTTTACGAAACCCTTCAACCTTACGTGTGACGCATCAAATTATGCTATTTCTGCCATTTTGTCACAAGGTCCCATAGGAAAGGACCAACCTATAGCCTATGCATCCAGGACCCTGAATAAAAACGAAATAAATTATAGTACGACCGAAAAAGAGCTCTTAGCCATCGTATTCGGTTGCAAAACATTCAGACTATATTTGTTCGGACATAAGTTTTACATCGTAACTGACCATCGTCCGTTGAAATGGTTATTCAATCACACAGACCCAAGCAGCAAACTACAGCGGTGGCGTCTCCAATTGGAAGAATACGAATACGAAATCATATATCGAAAAGGAAAACTAAACTCAGCAGCAGACGCACTCTCTAGGTATCCTGTCAACCCTGTACAACCTCATACACAAATTCCAAATCCTAACAACACTGAATCCCAGTACTTACCCATTATCCCAGAAGAAACTGACCATTTTCCTGCTCCTCTAGAAAATCCAAATCCTGTCACACCAAACTCGAACCTCGACACTTTAGATCCAAACGAATTCCTTCCAAGTCCTGACCACAATCTACTTGATCTTGGTCCCATTGATTACAGCCCTCACAGCGAAGATTTAAACCTTGACTTTGATAACATACCGACCCCATCTCCACTAGATTGTGAAAATCAAATAAATCCTGAAAACCCACTGAGTTTTGAAAATGCACTGAATCTCGAAGATCTACTAAATCCTGATACTCCACTGAACACTGAACATCCAATTAACTTAGAAAATCCTAATTCCGATACTCCACCGAATCAGCCGAGTCCCGATATTCTACTAAATCCCGATAATCCACTGAATGAGGAAACTTCACTGCCTAATGAATCTCCTAGATCTGACAACCCTACATCAAATGATTATTCCAAATTCCTAAAATCAATCTCTAATAAAGAATTCACTCCAAACACAAATATATTTGAACATAATGAAAACCTTCTGAAAACCCAGCACAAAATAATAATAATTCCTACATCTATGGATTTAGATGAATCTAATCCATATATCGAAGAAATCCTTTCCGAATCTGAAAATAGCAATGAAATCCTAAATTCAGAGAAAGAACTTTACTCTTTCCTAGAAGTCGAAAAAGGAAACAAAAACATGTATTTAATTTTTATTAAAGTTCATTGTTTCGACGAATCCTCTTATCCCGATATATATAATACTCTAAAACAAACAAGGGATAAAATCATACAAAATACAAATATATCCGACGTTGCTATATCCGATTTTAAAAGCCCATTTGATAAACATTCCTATACTAAAATATACAATATCCTCGCCTACATTTTTCATGATACCAACATCTCAATCCACATTTACCGCAATAAAATAATTTATCCAACCCTTAGTGAGAGATCTCAAATCCTCCGTGAAAACCATAATATTCCTATAGCCGGACATCTTGGCTCAGCCCGTATGTACAACAGAATTCAAGAACAATTCTATTGGAAGGGAATGAGAAGTGACATAGAGAACTATGTTAAGAAATGCAAAGCATGTCAAGAGAATAAAGCCTTAAGGCAAATAAATAGAGCGCCTATGGAGATAACCACCACTGCAACCGCTCCTTTTCAACGCGTTTCACTCGATATTGTAGGTCCCCTACCTGAGTCTGGCCCAGCCAAGCTTAAGTACATACTTACACTTCAGGACGATTTAACGAAATACTCTACGGCGTACCCTTTGCGCAGTACGACTGCCGAGGAGACCAGTGATTGTCTCATCCACTTTATTTCTCTCTTTGGAATACCCAAATCAATTCTTACGGACCAAGGTACGAATTTCACTTCCGACCTTTTTAAAACTACATGCCAATTCCTCAAAATTAAACAACTTTGGTCCACTCCCTATCATCCTCAAACACAAGGTGCATTAGAACGTAGCCATTCTACTTTAAAAGAATATCTCAAATCGTTTGTTAACGAAAACCAAGATAATTGGCCCACCTATGTATATACCGCCATGCTCACATATAATACCACTGTACATACAACCACAAAATTCACTCCCTATGAGCTAGTCTTCGGACATAAGCCTCTTATTCCAAATTCAGTTTATGAATCCGGTACAAGCGCGACCTACCCCGAATATGTTAAAATGCTACAACATAAATTTAAATACACCCACGAAAAAGCCTTAGAGAATATACTCAGATCCAAAGAAATTTCCAAATCTTATTATGACTCTCATTCTAGATCTCCTCCACGTTATAAACCAGGTGACTTCGTGTATCTTAAAAACCACTTAAGGTTAAGGAAGGCCTTGTCACCTATCTGGAAAGGTCCTTATAAAATCATCCGAGTTTATAATAATCATACGGCCACACTTTTAATCAACCGTCGTCATGTGACACATCACTTTGACCAATTCAAACCCGCCAACGTCACGCCCGTCACTGATTCAACCAGTTCATAAATTACTTATAATACAAGTTACTATTAGTTTATTAAATATGCCCATATAAAAATTACAGCTTGTTGCATGAAACCATCCATGCGAGTTGTTAACGCCACGCTGCGCGTCGACACATTGTCTTGTCCCGATACGATAAGGCGGACCAAGCAAATCAGTACATAGAAATAAGACTGTAATCTATCTTTAGAATATGAATATGTAGTAAAATTAACGTTTGAATTTAAGTTTACTTTTAAACAGATAATTAGGTAAATTCTCATTTTTCAGTTTAATCATGCGAGCACGAGCAGATTTTATTGAACCAATCAACGCAAGTCCGGGAATTTATTTCGATTATATTGGCGAATTAAAAATAAACGGTGGACAGTTAAACATCCTGGCGCCAATTGACGTCTCATACATCGGTCCACACATTCTAAACTTGAAATCAATGTTGGATAAGGTGAATTCTTTTTGTAAATTAAGTAAGATACATAGTGATTTAGAATGTAACAATATTTTAGAACCCGTTTATATAAGGTATCAAGACATCATTGAAGAATACGACTCTTTGTCACATTTACTTACCCATAGAAATAAGAGATCCGCTTGGTTTGGTGGCATAGGATCCGCCTTAAAGCAACTGTTCGGAACATTGACCGAAGAAGACGCCATAAGATATGATAATGCCTTAACTACTGTACAGGAAAATGAAAAGAGTTTGGCCTCTTTGATTAAACAAAATATTTTGGTAACCACTTCTACTTTACTGGCTCAAAATAAAACTTTTGGAAAAATCAGACTCAATGAAGCCAATCTCAAAACAGCTATTGACAAGCTCTCAGAAAACTTAAATAATTTAACCATCGCTTCTCAGGAAGTAGTAATTACATCAAACTTAAATACAGCATTTAATATATTAGATTCAGCAATATTGACAATATCTTTTCGCCTTGAGGATATCACTAATTCAATTTTATTCTGTTATAAAAACGTCTTACACCCCGCGGTGATAACACCATCAAGATTATATCAAGAGCTTGCCAAGAGCTATAGACATTTTCCAAACAATTTAAAATTACCTGTAAATTTAGATATAGATTTAATACATGTTATTATCCATACAGCTAAGTTATCATGTTATTACTTTAGAAATAAAATAATGTTTATTCTCCATGTACCCCTTGTAACCACAGAAACTTATTTTTTGTATAATAATATTCCATTGCCTACACCACATAATGTAAATAAGACAGATTCATTCGCTACTGTTATACCCAGTAGTAAATATATAGCAATGACCAAAGACAAAACACGATACTGTACCCTAAATAGTCTATCCCCGTGCTCAATAATAAGCCCGCAAACATACATATGCGATGTGACTAATACATACACCCCCAGTGCCCACGTTACATGTGAAAGTGAAATAATTACAAAAGTGCTAACAGAACTCCCCTCACAGTGTGAAACAAAAGTGTTTTATGGAAACATGGACATTTGGAAACCTCTCTTGAATAACCGCTGGATTTATATTCAGTCAAACCCATCTAAATTATTTATAGACTGTGTTAATTCGGAATTAATTATTGTAAATATTTTAGGTACAGGTATACTGAATATACCAAGCAACTGCACCGCATATTGTAAAAATACGAAGCTCATCCCTAAATTAAACATAATAAATATAACACTGCAAATTGAGAAATCTAACTTTAATATCGCCACTGACGTGTGTTGTCACAAAAAATTAGCCAGTACAGCTACATCGCAAAATAATAGCATTAATTTAGAAAACTTAAATTTAGATAACTTAGAATCTTTTAAACAAATGACAAAATTAATAACTAAGGAAACAGAGAAAATCATTACTCAGCCTCATTTTACAAAATACGGTGCACATTATTCGATACTTACTTTAGTTTTGTTTATTTTAGTTATATGTTTTGTAATCTATAAAATAGTAATCTATGTAAAACCCAGCAGCAGTTTATTGAATAATTGTAAGAAAATTAAACTTAACCAAGTTGAAATTATTAACAGTAATATTGATAATATTTCTTTGAAAA
This sequence comes from Anania crocealis, assembly GCA_949315895.1. NCBI lineage: Eukaryota > Metazoa > Arthropoda > Insecta > Lepidoptera > Crambidae > Anania > Anania crocealis. The sequence continues at coordinate 11,972,294 of OX438856.1, forward strand.
GTTTAAATAAATCTATTAAAGAAGATATTTCTCCCTCAAAACGGGAAAACTCCTCTGGTCCCAGACTTAGAGAAATTGTCTAAATTATTACAAACTTCGGTCTTCTTCCCCGAAGTTTTATCTTCGGCGGGGGTTGTTATACCTAGAAACTGTTAATATAAAGGCTGACACGCCCGCTGTCGCGCCGCGTCAGCATCCCCACACCCTTAGGAGCCTCAGAGCTCAACTCCAACAGTTCAGTTCGACTATAGCTCCCGGTCCATCAAGACGTGACTGCCCACGGGTTCCTAAATTTAATTTACTCAGTGAAAATAAAAGAGTGATTGATTTAAAACTGTTTTTTAAAAAGCCAACTCGAAATCCCGTTATAACAGCTCGAGTACCTTCGCAAGTAAACAAAGCTTAGAGATAGGTCTATAGTTTTCAACGCAGTCTTTAGGACCTTTTTTGTGGATCGGAGTAATGTATGCAAGCTTCCATTTCATTGGCATTATACCATCTTGAAGAGACCTTCTAAAAAGAATGGAAACAGGGACACTTAATACATCAGCACAATTCACTAGAAGAACTGCAGGCAGGTCATCCGGTCCCGCAGACTTATTCAAATCCAAAGACTTAAGAAGTCTACAGACATGATCCACATCTACTTCGATGGAAGCAATATCACCAGAACAGTCATCAACGTGCCCGCTTGAAGTGTCTGCATGGATATTTGAGTTTGAACTTGAGTCACATTTTAGAAACGTTGAACTAAAATAACTTGAAAAAAGGTTACTTATTCCCGGCCCGTCGTGGCGTGATTCGCCCCGGTAGGACATACTTGTAGGAATCGAGGAACAAGCACGCATGCTTTTATTGAAAGTCCAAAACGCTTTCGGATTCGATTTAATTGAATTTTCGATAGAAGAAATATAGTTGTTGTATGACTCCAGTTCAACCTTCTTAGCCCTGTCACGTAGCACTCTAAAAGACTCCTCGTCAGACTTATTGCCATAAACTTTAAATTTACGATGGAATTTAGTTTTTTCTTTAAGAATTTTTATTAATGGTGTGTTAAACCATGGAGGATATTTCGCTTTACTGACTGATTTAATAGGAACGAACTCGTTTCTTAACTGATAGATTATATCGTAGAACGTACCGACAGCATCTTCGACACTACCCTGACAAAGAATTTGGTTCCAGTCGCTTTTTATTAGGCTAGAGCGTAATTGGTCGTAATCAGCACGTCGATACATATAGACAGAGTGAGGGGTAGATCTAAGAGGAAGAATATGAATAAAATTTACTTTTATTTCCAGAGCCCTGTGATGAGGGTCTTCGGGAACAAGTGAATCCGAACAAGCTGATACTGTTAATAAATCATTAGAAAATACTAGGTCTAAAATACGATCATAATTATTTTTAATATAGTTGTATTGATCAAAACCACAATAGTTTATGGTATTAACGAAATCGATCTCAATCTGATTGGATAAGTGCGCCGATATAAATCCTTGCCCGGATGTCTTCCAATCGATATTACTCATATTAAAGTCTCCTAGTATTATGAATTTATCGGACGGGTTGTCATTAGTGATTGAAATAAGCTTATCAGAAAAGTTTAGTAATTGTGTAGCAAAGTTATAACCCAGATTCTCCTCACACAGGTAGATAGTGCAGATATTCAGATTGAACGAGATTTTGCGTTTCGAACGGTCTTTAGAAGTTTGGGTAATAAGAACGGTAAACCATATATCCTCAGCACTAGATTGCCACTGGGGCTTAAAGGTAAGCACTAAGTCGCGGCGTGCCGCGAGTAATACCCCACCACCCCTTGACTGTTTGGTTCTAGAGTAGTCCCTGTCACGACGCCAAACGACATAACGGTCGTCAAATAATTCACAGTCTGATATTCCATCCAGAAGCCATGTCTCCGTCAAGGCAATTATGTCGTAATTGTTCAATCTTAAATTTTGCAAAAAGACATCTGTTTTTGTTCGCAATCCCCTTACATTTTGATAGTAAATACTAAAATGGGCGTTACTATTCATTAATTAATACACTAACAATAACAACATAACCGAAAATAATATTTGAGTTCAGCAATTTAGTATTTAAAACTGCATTAAAGACATAGTAGTATTTTAATTTAGTACTGTAGCTAAAAAGTGTATAATCTAAGTTACATCCCAAAAATATGATGAGAGTTTGAAGTAGAAATATTAGGATAGGCATAATAAACACATTTGTTAATTGTTTTGTTAACAAAAGAAAGCAGTTAACATTACAAATATCGGCACAAAAAATGCGGTAGTTAGAAATAACTTGACCGGCGATGCACAGTAGTAGCGAACAAAGCACTTCAACACATGTTGCAGGGGCGCCCAGCAGGCGGGCCGCTACCACTAACATTTTATAGTTAACGTTTTGCAAAGGTACAAATGAAGCAATGGCAGTTAAGAAGATCGACAAATGACAAAGTTTAGGCGAATTGTAAACCTGGTTAGTTACTCTAGACACCTTTTTAAAGGAACAATGTTTCGAGAATAATAAATTACAAATACGTATTAATTTCGTTAGTTTAAAGGCAGATCTGGTTGTTTATTTGGTTTGGCACTGAGTTTGGTTAAATCACTGTCTCTTGTTATAGATAACACAGGAGATGTAGGATTCATCCTGGCAAATATCTTGCTATGTTTGACCCATACAAATTGGATATTATGTTCACTCGCTAGTGTCTTGGCTTTGGTCAGTAATTGCTTGCTGCGAGCTGTCAAGTGGTCATTTACGTAGATCCTGTGGGATCCCTGCAGCCCTATGTCCGATGGGGTAAAGGACTTCTGACGCGCCGCTGACACAAAATCCTCTTTGGTGTACTTGTTAATAAAAGAGACCAAAATTGACTTAGCATTGGAGCCCTTGTCGCGGGACGGAATCCTTGTCACAAAATTGATATTGGGTTTTGTAACGGGATACATGATAGTACTACCAATTTTGCCTACAATATCAAAAAGATTCTCGTTAGCTTTTTGGGGAACTCCCTTTATTTCCACATTATTCGCTCTGAGCCATTGATCCTTGAAGTTCATTTCATCCTCAAGCACTCCAACTTGCGCCTTTAGACACCCGATTTCATCCTTCAGCCCATCCACGATCTTCACCTTCTCTTCAAGTAGTGCAAGTCGGTTCGTAACAGTTTTGGCTACTTTTTTGAACTCGCTTACATCCTTCTTAATAGTCACGATATCAGCAGCTAGGTTAAGAAGGGGTGAAAGCTTGAGGTTAATCTTGTCGAGCTCCTGCATGACGTTTTCCAGTGTAAGCGTGCCCCGAGGAGCAGGCGATACAGGTGGTGAACCAACAGCCTTGGATGATGACGGCTTGTTGGATGATTTGCAAGTAGCGCACCTCCACTGTGATTTCCTGTCGCCGAGTTTACGGTAGCCCTGCTCAGTGATTCCACCGCATGCAAAATGGAAGCATGCTAAACACGAGCAGCAGCGTACACCATCGCCCACCGGTTCATGGCAGCGACCGCAAGGAGTATCCATAATTTAATTTACTTTTGAGCGAAATTATGTGCGGCCCGCGAGTTGACAAAACCTGGCAGTTAAATACCGGTCGAAAGCGAGAACCCGTGCGTACCGTAGTGAGCCGCGGCTTTAACTGATATTTTATATTTTTATAAACTAACAACTTTCACAAAAAGTGCTCATTCTGCGAAGTGCTCATTCTGCGAAATGCACATATTGCGAAGTGCTCAATCTGCAAAGTTCTCATTCTGCGAAGTGCTCATAATGAGAAGTGCACCAAATGCAAAAAGTAATTTTTTTGTCGAGTGCACGATTTGCGAAGTGCCCCAAATGCGTCAGACCCAGAGAGTTACAGTGGATCGTTAAGTTGAAGTGGTAGTAGACTCGTTTAGTAGGACCGAATAGGGGCAAAGGAAATAAAACAAGAAATTAATGACAAAAAATTTACCTATTAGAAATTTAACCATTATTAAATAAAATTATTATAAAATATGCAGCCGTTGTCGCATCGTCAGTTTTTCCCCCGTCATTTTGAGAGTATCTTCGTTGGCGTACGTTTTTAATCTTTAGCTTAATTATCTGTTTGCGATAGTTTTAATTAGTTCATGTCTTGATTCAGTAGTGAGAGATTGTACTGGATGATGAGGAATATCATTTAAGCGAGGATAAAATTGATATTTTTCGACAAAATTTGTTGTCATTGGTGGGTTAACAAATATTTTTTTGCCAGGTTTCTTTCCACTTTCCAGCAACAGATTCATTCTTAGGCATCCTGTACAGCAATAAAATACACATAATAATATAGTAAAATATAACTAAATATTTTTATTTAATAATTTATGAGCCATGGTAGCCCAATTGGAAAAATGCTTGACTCAAACTATGAGGTTGCAGGTACAGTCCCAGCAGTGGCATAAACTAATGATTTTTAATTGTTATTTAAATTCATGTTTGGATCATAAATAATTATCATACTACACAATAATATCACACATTTTGAGGATTAATTAATAAGCTATCATTATTAAACATCAACTATCAAAATATGCAATATTAAATAGTGAAAAATAAACTGGTCTTTTCTAAATTAAAAAAACTTATTATCATAAATTACTTATAGTGTGGACACCCTTCTCCATAACATACTTGCTAGACAACACACTACTATTTTAGTTATCTCCTTGGCTCGTTTTCCTTTGTTTCCATTTGGCAGAGAAAAAGTAATCTTAGTGTTATTGTTTTAGAGTGCACATTTGAAAATAAAAGATATAGAAGTACTCGATCCAGGTTAATATTTAAATCCGTGCATTTCGCATACTGTCTGACCTTAGCCAGTTCCGAAAAGAACAAATAAAATTAAAAATACAATGGCTGGATTGTCACTGTCAGCCAGCCATAGCATAGCTGTAAGCTGGGGAGTTTTGCGCGGGAAACGAGAAGAGAAAGATGGACTTTGTTTCGTAATTTATTTTGTGAAATTATCCTAAGCGGCATTTATTGTGATAAACAGGGCCGTCTTTAACCTATTGGAGGCCCTGGGCATGTTAGGATAATGGGGCCTCTATGACTTTGACAGAACACTATTTTGTTAGAATAGACAAAGAAACCACTTAGACGTCGAAAAAAATTCTCAAGGACATTTACACATCTTGTCCATGCAAACTCAAGGTATTAAGGAGGAGAATTTGGATCCATCATACCACACTTATTTGTTAAGTACGAAAAGAATCGTCATGTTGCGAATGCCTTCTCTGTCTATGTTGCGAATGGATATTTGACAAATTATTGTTTTTGAAGTGAAACTTCTTTATCGTCGTTGGAAAAAATTTACCGTCACGTTTTGCGTCACATTTTTCGGTTACGCGCCATCTTTTTCTTGCCCCTACCACGGTTGGTTCAGACGATAGCAAAAAGGTAAAGTGAAATAATATTTAACCAATTTAACCAATTTAAACAATTTAACCAATTTAACCAATTTAACCAATTTAACCAATTTAACCAATTTAACCAATTTAACTAATTTAACTAATTTAACCAATTTAACCAATTTCTGGAAAGTTGCATGTAGATTATTTTTCGAAAAATAAGGCCATAAAGAAGTTTCACTTCTTACCTGTGTACACTAGTACACGCACAACTTTTTTATGTAGAATATACGGAAGTAATAATAAAGAAGTATTCATTTATAATAAAAAAACCTCAATGTGAACCGAAGTTCTCAAAAAGCAAATCTATCACATCACAAATTCCATTGTTTTATTAAAACTCATTGTAAATAAATAAAATATGTACATATTATTAGCATTTATATACCTAACTAATGTGGCATAAATTATTCTTGGACATATTCAAACCAGGGCCGAACTTGTATGGGATTCCATTCCACCATCTCCTTAATTCTTAGCAAGCACGAAAAACGCGCAACTAAAACTAAGCCATATCTGGCTTACTTCGTTCCGCGAGCCTGTCAGTGCCCAACGTCACACTAAGTCAAACACAGCTTGCGAAAAATAATTTAAAATGACTGTTTGCACTATGAAGAAGTGTTCTAGCATATCAGAGAAACAAAAAGAAAGTGATATCTAAAGTTTCATTTCACAGGTAAGTACTTACATTTTATACATTTTCTGTACGTAAAACGTATTAAAAACGAATAATTTTAAACACAAAACCTATCAACATCAGTATTGCATCAGTTTTGGGGAAAAAAATTGCACACAGTTTGTTTAGTTAGTTTTTGAGAAAAATATTGAACTTGCCATAACAGCTATTTGATACTGTTTAGACTAAATGTTGGTGTTATTAATTCTATGAAAATAATTTCTTAATGTGAATTTATACAATCATACAGGCATTTAAATTTAAACACATTGAACGGTGGCATTCGTCATTAGATTAATAAATATATAATATACTTATGAATGTAATCATATTTTATTATGTATTTAAAAATCATACTAAACACATGGCAAATCGTCGTATAACAAAACAACACGTTTTCCCATTTTTTGTGGGTAAACACCCGATGATGGTAACACTGAAGCCATATTTGTGTGCGTTAGAAGAGTGTAGATTTATTCAGCTTACGCACACAAGGATAATTAAATGGCACGCGTTTACGCTTACGTTTTGGTTCAGACGCGGCTTCTAGGTGTTATTATTCTAAGCCTTAATTATAAAGTCAAACACATTTTGTTTCAATTTTCTAAGTAATTTCTCAATTAAATTAATTGGTTAATTCAAACTTGGAGCTTCATGCTTCGCTTCGTTCGCTCAATTTAAATGGAGCGAGTCACACCGATGAGTGTACTACTGATAATTTTTCTTTGAAATGTGTATGTGCTTAGTATACCACTACATATTAAAATTTATCTAAGCATGCTGAAGTCGGAAAGCCTAATTTTTGGGCGAGAGTTGAACAGCTTCGCGCATTTAAAAGCTAGTAAGTTGGTATTTTAGCCAGTAATTTAGGTTCGATTTCTTCGAATTAAATAAGTTTTTTGGTAATTTAAATTGATTATCGTTTGATGATCTGACAGGAACCAGGAACTTTGTATTTTATCTGAGAGGGGCCCCTATCGATCGCGGGGCCCTGGGCACTTGCCCAAAGTGCCCACTGGGAAAGAGGGATCTGGTGATAAAATGGTGGCATTGTTATAATAATGTGTCAGTGATTAGGATAAATCAAATAAAAGTGAGAAACAAGGAAAGGCGCTCCTATTTGACTCTGATCCACGTTTTCGCGTAAAACTTCTGTAATCATTGAAATGTATAAACCACCATACATTTCACTGACTTAGGTTAGTTTAGGTTTAGGTTAGGTTAGGCTACATAATTATGTTTATGTAAGTATTTATGATATTGTATTTAAAATTATAAATGGACATTATTACTAAAGACTAGGCTGTATAGACTCGTCCAAAGCCGTTAAATTTATTTGAAAAAAAATTGCTGTCAGCTGTCAAGTCTGAAAGTGCGTAAAGCGTCAGCTGAGTGAGTCATCTCATCAGCGGCAATCAGCTGTTTGCCTGTAAAGTTGTGAAGAAAAGCAAGCTTGCAAACAGATTTGCCGACTCGTCCCGTGGAATAAAAGGAATTCGTGATTAATATAGAAGTTCATGAAGATATCCTAAGCCGGAAAAGTGTAGCAAAAATATAAAAGTACCTGTTGTTAAATAATCACAATACTGATTTATAAAACTTTATCGAATTGACTTTCTTAACGCGTTTGAGCGGTTGTTTTAATAAAATGAGTGTGTGTAACAGTGGTGACTCTAAATTGGACTCTGCAGTCAACGCCTGGCTGAACCATGATAAGGTATTCCCCACAATGAGATCCTCAGTTTGTAAAATCAAGTGTATCATTGGTCATAATATCATTGTAATAATACTTACTTACTATTAATACTGGTCTTTCCAATCTGAATCTGAGTCATGATAAAAGTTGAATGAAAATATCTTTATACAGGAATATTTTTTTTAATAACGGCATAGGCATTACACTAAAACTTGTATGCAAGCTGTATTCTGAAATTAAAAATAAATGTTCATGGCGCAATGTCTTGAAGATATCAGTATATAAACTTGAAAAATTTTGTCTCAGGCGGGACTCGAACCCGCATCTCCTCCCAGTCCTCAGTCCTCAGTCCCGCCTGAGACAAAATTTTTCAAGTTTATATACTGATATTATAAGTGCAATTAAGTTGCTAAAATATCAAATAAAGAGTCTTGAAGATATTTCATACTAAATTAAAAGTGTCATAATTTAAGATTCTTAAATAATTACCTTTGTTAAATTTCAATATGACATGAAACAGTAAAAAACTTATGTCAACACTTATATTATGTCCATTGCCAAGAAAGGTCATTTTAATAAAGTTCTCTGGAGAGCAAATTGATTTAGCTGGTGACAAGCTTTGTTTGTGCATATGATTGTAAAATAAATAGATTAAACTAGGTATTTAAAATTTAAACAAAGTCATGGTCACAATCATTTGAGTTAGTTGTTTCAAAATTCTACTATGATGTACCTTGTTTTTTATGAGTCGCACACTGATTCAATTGCCATGATCACAGAAAAATTATTCTTCTTGAATCAATAAATTCATACAGTTCACTATGATTAGTTTATTACATAACATGTTGATAATTGTTTAAATAGGTATTCTGAATCTGTTTTAATATGAAAAACAAAGCAGTTGATAGTCCAAATTGATCTCATTAATTTACTTTTTTTTGTAAGTGACAAATTTCTTAATTTAGTAATTTAAATTTTACTATTTTTCTTTGTCAATTTATGTACCTATTTACTTGCTAGGTTTGTTTTGACTTTACATGCTTAAACAATGCATACTTCTATTTAATAAATTGTATTTTTATTTTGTGTCATATCTACTCAAATATTATATAAAAACAATAGGTACTGGTCGTAAAGTGTAACAAAAAAAAGTATTTTAAACATTAAAATTTCAATGTTCAGAATCCTGTGACCCGTAAGGAGGTGTTAGACGACATAGCGGCATCGCGATGGGACAAGCTCGGGAAGACGATGCTCCAACGGCAGGGCTTCGGCACCGCCGGCCTGCGCGGGCGCATGGGCGCCGGCTTCAACTGCATAAATGACGTCATCATACTTCAGACAGCACAGGTTTGAATAGGGGATATTGAATAACCTCTTTCGTGTAAAGGATGATCTGAAGTTTTCCAACTTCCAAGTCATGCCTTAGGCTGAAGCGGATGATGATCTATCTATCTCGTCCACATACTTTAAGACATTTTGATATGAGTGAGAAAGACATAGAAACAAATATACGGATATTGTGAAGGGCTTAGAAACGAGAATCTCTAGTGTGCGTAGATAGATCTCTAGTTACCGTTGAACTTAACCTATTGCTTCTCACACTCACTCACTTCATATCGGCCCTAATGAAATCGCGTTTGGACAGTGGTGGAGAAAGCAGACACTGCTACTCGTCTCTGTAGGTCAATATATCTTTGGTCTCCTATTACGACACTCGTAGTGCGAGAAGGAGTGGTGCTATTCTATTTCAGGCCGTCACAACTTTACATTGGGTTCGGATCCGATAGTCTACTTTAAGTTTTAATCCATTCATTCATCTGGTTTCAGGGTCTGTGTTCCTACATCCAGAAGGTTTGTCATCAGAGCCAAATACGGAACGGTATAGTCATTGGCTACGACGGACGCTATAATAGCAAAAGGTAAGGTTTTTTTTTTCATTTAATGATAGTAATCGCTTAGGTAGCTAAATTTTGCCCGCGTGAACTACACGCTATATTGCTTGGGCGGCAATCTGTGTTTAGTTGTTGGATACAAAATAGCCTGTGTCCTTTCTCGAGGTCTAATCTATCTATGTACCAAATTTCACTAAGATCGGTTCAGTAGTTTAGTCGTGAAAGCGTAACAGACATACACACACAGAGTTACTTTCGCATTTATAATATTAGTAAGGACGAGACGAATAGGAACTTATATTACATACATATGTATAAATTAGGAACAGCAGGGGTTCACATATTGATCCCTGTCGAAAACATAGTACTTAATGTCTAACGGCCGGTCCCAATAATCTATCTATCGCCAGTTTTGACATTTCGGAGAAAGGAAACAGTATCTATCTCTGATTTTGCCGTCCAGAAAAACAAAGACAGAAGTTGTTTTCTATCTCCGATATGCCAAAACTGAAGATAGATAGGTTATTAGGACCGGCCGTAAGTGCATCTATATGTAGATATACATTGCAAGTTTTATGGTTTTTTCGTTTTGAAAGTACCTATGTTAATATATTTACTGCTGGACAAGATGATCGCTCGGCAATTATAACCCAAAGATATTTTATAATTAATTTTATCGGTTTACTTATTATATGTATCTACTATAGCCCATTCAGTAATTTGTGTAATAAACAAATCTTAAAGTTCTCTTATCATTTGAACTCGTATAGGTCAATATTATATTACATATTATTTTGAACTCTCCTGATAAATCTTTATCTCGATTTGTCTTACGAAAAACTTGTCTTTAATTACATAGGTACATATACAAACTTTTACGACAAAACCCAGCACAGGTTTTGTCTTTGTCGTTTCTGACTGTTTGTTTGTTACAAGATGACGTCCAGAACAACGTTTTGGATTTTTATACTGTTTTCACTAATAGTTGGATGAATTAACGAAGAAAGTTTTAGTGTAAAATATTTTAAACCATTCATTATGTTTGTATGAATGATTTCAAATGCCGCACAAGTTTACATCTTTCTGTAAGCATTAATTGTAAATTAAATGGTTTGTTATGCAATAAAGATTGTTCTATATCGTAAAAAACCTTTTTCCATGTTCTGTGGTTTGCCTATTGCTTATTATAAGCAAATTACTCATTTGCTTAGGGCATGTTGGAAGGCACCAGATGTTTTCCAGTTATAAATATAAATGAAAAGCTGTACCTGCATACTTTATCCCAAGTCAAAATTATCTAAATACTTATTTATTTTACAAATAAAAATAAAATGACGACCATTTGGATCAGCGGTAGTAAACGCTGCTTCTGAGCCATGGGTCGCGGGTTCGATCCCCGCACAGTACAAATATTTGTGTGCATGAACATGTTTGTTTGTACTGGTCTGGGTGTTTTCTATGTATTATAATACCTAAGTATGTATTTACAAAAAAAAAGTATATAATTAAGTTTATCGGTTGTCTAGTACCCCATACGACAGGGTACTAGTAGCTTAATTTGGGACTAGATAGCTCTGTGTGGCCCAGTGAGGCATGTCTTAAATATTTATTTATTTATTTAAAATGTAATGCTCATAAACCTGGTCAGTGTAGTGGTGCGGTGGTCCGCCTACTGCTGTCGATTGCTTGGTCCTTATCCGACATTAACTGTACTGGATAATACTAGAGCCTCCCCCGAGGATCTCAACGACCACGACGATCGGGCTTCCGCCACCAGATAGATACCAGTGGCTTCCCGCGAGACATTACTGCGAATACTGCGATACATATTAATCATCGAGTAGATATACTTACATAACCGAATGATTTTATTATACAACAATAGGTGTCCAAGGTAGATTCTATCGGACAGGGATACCTATCTATATACAGGATGAAATTTTAACCACCTTCCTAATTTTAATATATCGTACAACGTATCGACGTATTTTGTCTTTTGCTATAGCCCAGTACAAAAATGTCAAGATAGTTTGATTTGCCCAAATACTGCTCATTAAACATTGTATCAATCATAAAATCTATGGTATCAATCATAAACTTAAGATATAAAAAACAATCCTTGATGCGGATTATATATCACGCTAAAATTTCATCTCGATCGGTGCAGAACTTTTTGAGTTTTTGAAGCGTACACAGCAACATAACATTTTTATATATTAGGGGTTAAAGTATGAAATTGCCGTTTTGTATGGACGAAATCGAGAAAAGTCATTTTTCCATACTAACAATTTTTTAGTTTTTTTAAAAACGCCTGAACCGTTTTCGATGCAATTAAAGGTGAAAGTTAGATGGTTATAAAGCTACGCATTATAGTATTTTAATTTCTGAAAATCAAAGTATATAATACAAATATACTTAATTGAAGCAAGAAGGTCAGCTGACACATTTTAAGGGGTCTTTTCAACGACTTCCTTTGAAGTAATAGGCACTAGTATTGCATTTTTTTTTAGTCAAAAGTTACTTTATTTAGTTTTTGATATTATACAAAAAGAATTACGCAGTAATATTACTATACTTAAGAGCTATAAACAAAATAAAAAGTGGGAAAATAATCAGCAATTTCATACTTTAACCCCTATTATATAGATTTGTTTGACGGTATCGCTCTCTTGTTGTCACGACTCGTAGAATAAATTATAGGTATGTATAATTTAATCAACACCTAACACTATTGCAAAATATAATTAAACTAAGGCAAGCAAAAAATAAATAATCTTCTAAATGGTTTTATTGCTGAAATTCTTCTGTGATCATGGTGCTTAAGCAGTGCCTAAATAAATATCGGAAACTCTGAAACAAGTGGTGAAATCTCAAAACAACTAATTCATATGTCCTATACAGTAATAACATATAAGTAAACAACAACAACATAATTTATCGCGATAAAATAACATAAGATCGGCCTATTCTCAGACACTCCAGAAATACACAAAAAAAAACATTAAATAATCGGCCAAGCAGGTCAGAAGAGTTCCGAACAAACACTGTAACACGAGGTTTTTATGTATAAGTTTACTAAACTATTTTTTAATGGTCAGATAAAAGTTATCTACTAGTTTAAACATAAGATGCCTAATTTAAAAAGTCAACCAAGAATGCCATGGAATCTATATGATTGACGTTTACAAATCAGTCGTCTTAGATTTTATCCAACAAATCACTAGATTTCATTAAACAATAATACTAGTTTAATATCTATTCTCAGTCATGCCAAATATACACACACAAAAAACATGAAAATCAGACCATCCTTCCTTTCGGAGTTCGGTAATCAAACACTGTGACACGAGATTTTTATATATTAGGTAAATTTGTTTTATCAAGAAATGTTTGTTTTAGATTAAGATGAAATAAATGTTGTAATACGTATTGTTGTTGATAATACACTACATAAACCGTAATCTTCAAGATTAGATAGGTACATACTATATGCACATCTATACGTGTAGGTAAAGTAGCATTTATTCAACTCGGACCAATGTCAATTCAAGAAATGACGGAAAAAAGGAGAGATTTTTTTAAAACTTACATAGTTACTAAAACGATAGTTATTTAGTTTTTTTGTAGCTGCACCAGGTACAGACGTACAAAAACAGAAAATCAGGCATCTTAAGGTCTTTGACATAGGTGCGAGTTTGCAACAAAAATGTATAGTCTGATGTGCAGGACACCTTTAATAAGCTTAAGTACTATTAGGAAAATAACGACATCGTAAATGATGCATGGCATCATCATCACCATCCTACTTATATCAGACAGTTCTGCTAAAAACGGGCATCACCATACAAAGGATTTTGTCGTAAACGCTACGCGTTGGAAGGCGAGTTATTAATGTTATAAATGTAAAAGTTTGGATAGATGTTTGTTAACCACGCTAGAACGGCTATAAGGATTTGGACGAAATTTGACACAGATATACCTAGACTATAGGCTTGAATAGCATATTGGCTATTCTTTATCCCGAAAAATTTACTTTACTTTAATAATAAGTTTACTTTACTAAATTTACTAATTTACGTGGAATAGTTTTTAATTATCCGAAATTCCTTGCATACGAAGTCGCGGACAACAGCTAGCTAGTAAATGAATAAATGTAATTTACATTGTTCTGATCCTTACGTAAGTATCTAAGTATTTAAAGCATTTGTATTGTGCAAATCAGAAAAATCAAACACAGGACAGTACCAGTTCCCGTGGTATAATTTTATCGCTTCGAACCCCAAGCGACCAGCCGGCTGTCATGATAACAATTTTAATTGTGTCTGTCTGGAATAAACCACGCTCGAAGGGTTAATACATAGTTGTAAATGCAAAATTCCACGCGTATGAAGTCGCTGTTAAAACCTACTGTATAGATTAAACAAAATAATAGTTCAAATTATCTCTCTCAGATTCGCCGAGCTGACAGCGAAGGTGTTTATCTCCTCGTCTATCCCAGTACACCTGTTCACGGCCGTGTGTCCCACGCCTCTGGTGTCGTTCGGCACGATCCACTACCACGCCGCCGCCGGGGTGATGGTGACCGCATCCCACAACCCGAAAGAGGACAACGGGTATAAGATCTACTGGGGCAACGGGTGTCAGATTATAAAGCCGCACGACAAAAACGTGTTGGAAGAGATTGAGCAGTGCTTAGAGTGAGAATTTCCTTCTTCTACTTATATATATATAAATATGAATAAAAATGAATCAACGAAATGTATGTACGTGCATCACTTAAAAATTGTAATGGCCAGGAGAATGTTCGATGATTTTATGAAAAAAAAAACAGTTTTAGATATATCCACATGGAAAGTTTGTAAAGGGTAATGGTCATAAACAAACCTTTTGCTTGCATTATCTTAATGGGAACTAACGTTTCTTTGCTCACCAGTTGGCGCCACTGTAGACTGAGGTCCGGAGGTATAGTAAACGAAGTAAACGGAGAAAACAAAGTTTTAAATCTTGAATCTAATAAAAGTTAATTATTTATAAATAACCATCTTCATATCAACAAACTAACTTCTGAAATAGTTGCTCTTTGAGGCCCGCTAAAACCAGTGAAAAGTAAATGTTACTGGACCTAACGCGACACAAGCGCCTCTAGTGGCAAATTCACTAGCGATAGCCCCTATTGGTAGACCCGAGCAAAGCTAGTAGGTAGATTGGAAAAAGTTTCAATTGTCGTACTATGTGTATTCCACTAACAGCCTAATCATCCCACTGCAGCAAAGGCCTCCATCATTGAATTTAATTTACCACAGCAACGCTTGTCAAATGCTGTATACCAAAATTCAGCACCACCACCACCAAATGTCTATGGCATAAAAGAATTAACTTGACTGTTAAATATAATTGTGCCTTTATTAATTAATTATTTAATTGGCCACTTATATGATTATTAATTATTCTACCACGACATATTGTTTGAAATTTTAAGTGAACTACTAGAGCTAAGTGCTGCCCCCAATAGATTTAATTTTATTACTTCTAAACAAAACCAATTCTCAAAAAACTATAACAGTATCATTTTAGCAAATTACCTCTAGTATTTATTAAATCACAGTAAAGGAAATAGGCAGACTTGGGCCTGATTGTTACAAAAACCAGATAATAACTAAAATTCATAATGTATTTTTTTGGAGATTGTCGCAAAATATCAGTTATCTGTTCTATGGGATAAAGAATGTAAAAATAATTAAACATGAATCATTCCAAATCCATTATCCACAAAAATAGCTGATTTAAATTCGATTTGATTCCATTCTGACAGTTTGATTTTAATAAGTTGATTAAATGATAATCTCTTTAGATAAGCTATTTTAAATAAGTAATGGTCTTGCAATTGTAGCAAGCTTTTTTTACTGAAAAACATTGAAGAATTATGGGGTTGATGAAGATTAACCCTTAGATACGCGATTTTTTATTTTAATTTGTAATAAATAGATTACTAATCCTAAGGGCTGATTAAGCATGAGAAAAACATAAAAAAATTTTTTTTTTTAAATTTAGATTTTGAAAATTGGTAAAAACTGTATGTTGCAATCCTGCAACATTGCGCATTCACCGGAGATAAAAATGTATAGGTACAGAATATAAGCAGGTCATAATAAAAAACGAAATAAAATGAATATTAAGCTTTTATTTACATATTATGTGTGATGGAATTTGTAAAAACAATTGTTTTCCTTATTGTAACACAAACTAACTTTTGTGCAACATGTGTAAGTATATCCTTTACGATTTGGATATTTACATCTAGCTCGAGCACCTAGTTCCTGCCAGTGGTCGATTTTATCTAGCCTAACATCTTTTGGTGGCATAGCCTGAGCCGGTCCGCGTTTTTTCTAAACTTGCAGTTCTGCATCGATGGAGGAGCTAGAACGGCCTCTTTTACCATTAGATGGTCCGCCAAGACCACATAGGTTGTTCGCTAAATCCAGTCTAAAATGACATAAATTCATAGGATTTTCGTCTGGCTTATTTGATTTATGCACTCTTTTATATACTAGCCACGGATTTATAATAGCCACGTCGAGCATATGGAAAAATAGCCTATTAGTCCATTTCCTGCTTTTACGCGTTATATGGTATCTACCAAGAAAACTATCGAGTAAATCGACCCCGCCCATATGTGAGTTGTAATCTCTAATGATTTGGGGGCAGTCGATGGGCATTCGTTCTTTTCTGGTTTTATCAAACCTTGGAATAGTACGGACTGGTAATGCTCCTACGTAGGTAGGTTTGTTGTCTTTCCAAACGACTGCGACTGCGCTCATATCTATACGTGGCCACATTTTCAACATAGTATCCTCTTGGTACATCTCTTTTCATAATTGTGGATTTGTCTGGTAATTTGTTGTTACGCAGACGATTCATTTGGACAATACCTAAAGAGTAAATTCTCTCTTTTGCAAGATACGACACTAATCGGGATCGACGTGTAGAAATTATCAAAATATATTATATGATTGGCACGTCTTGGCAGAATTCTAGCCAGACGCACCACGGCGTTCCCTGTAGCACCTAAGTCTGGTTCCCCAGCTAATGGTGCATTTGTTGTCGTTCCAGGGTAAATTTCAGATTTGTGGGCAAATCCAAATCAGAAACAATTTGAAGCCCCATTTATGAGGCTTCTTTGGGAGATATTGCTTCATAAAATGCGCCATCTTGGTAGCGCACATCTGCTCATCAATAGATAGGCGTTGTTCTAGTAGAATAGTACTAAAGCGGTCGTTCAAATGGTCTATGATGGGTCGAACTTTGAATAAACGATCATGTTGTGGATGATTTTGTGGCAAATGGTTCTCGTTATTGTTGAAATGTAAAACTGAAGAAATTTTTTCAAACTGCTTTTGAGCAAGAGCTGATTTTATTAGTGGGTAACCATAACTATTTGACCAATAAAGAAGAAAATTTGGATATTTTATTATTGAAGAATACACCAAAATTCCAATAAAACGATTGAGGTCAGTCCCTGTGATAGTGAACGGATTTGAAAGATTTTTTGCGTCGCATACAAATTGCTCTCTTGGACGATTCTTGGACGGTCATATCCATACTCGTTACATATTTGTACTCTCAGACTTTACTTAGTTTGTTATGACATTCAATGTGTCAATCAGAAAATAAATAGGTAATTTCTTACAAATAGAATGGTATTATTTTAGAATTTATCTATATATATAAAAATGAAAACTGATTTAATGACTGACTGACTGACATATCAACGCACAGCCCAAACTACTGGGATTTAAAATCTGAAAATTTTCACCGTGCTTCCTTTTATAGTGTAGGTGAGCACTAAGAAAGGAATTTTGGAAATTCCGCCTCTAAGGGGGTTAAAAGGGCCCCATAAGTTTGTATGAAACTCCCTCAGTTTTGAAGCTATGTCGATGAAAATTGGTATCCAGCTACATGATTAGAAATTAAGAATGACGTCTTTCAGGATTTTTGAAAATTTAATCTTTAAGGGGATAAAAAATGGGGGCAAAGGTTGTTCGGTTCCGCGTCATATCCATACTCTTTACATATTTGTACTCTCAGACTTTACTTAGTTTGTTATGACATTCAATGTGTCAATCAGAAAATAAATAGGTAATTTCTTACAAACAGAATGGTATTATTTTAGAATTTAATAATTGGCGCCGAAATGGATGAATTAACTAAATTAAAACGTGTGGAACTTTAATAAAAGGCTGCATTACAAAATTCTGCATCCAGATACAAACCCAACGAGAAATTTCTGATTATGAATTGAAATAAGTGAGTGACCAGTTGGTGACCAGTGACAAATGAACAAAATTACCAAGAATAATTTGGATGAGATACGACTACAAATAATATTACTGATGACCCACAGTTGGAATCTGAGATTGAAGAAAAAAATAACCTTCAGGATATTACAACACAGCTTAAACTAAAACTGCAGAGTTTTAATTCGATAGCACGCAACAATTCCATGTATGCAGAAGGTACTGAGGAGCAAAGGTCGGTCACAAACAAATCTAAGGACATCTAAATTGAACTCAGTACCATTAGACAAGGACGAAACATTCAAAAACATCATTAAACGGTTGTATACTTACTTAAAACTGAACAGATGTGATGATATTATCGATACAAGGAAATACACGTTTCTGACATCTTTGAGCCCAGAATTACATCATAAAACGTATTATATTATATTTATGTACTCCACGGGATCCTTGTGAGTTAGAATTTGAGGAGTTAGTTAAAATTCAGTTAGTAAATTATCAACAACTCAAAATTGGACAGATTATGAAGATTTAACAATGGTGTTTGACGGAACTCTTGTTTGCATATCAAACTATAAAGCTCAATTAGTGCTTCAAGAAAATGTGACACCAATTTCCATTTAGCCGCGACGTATTCCATACACTTTTAAAACATGAAAATAAAACGCTGAGAAAAAAAATCACCTCACTTCATAATTCCGTGTTGTTTAACTTAGGATTAGCTACCACCACCCATCCACTAATGACCAAGCAGCAGTAATTAATGATGTTTTGCTGACATCATTTGAAGTTGAAGAAATATAACAATGTATAGACACAGTGGTCAGTACAGACGAATCAGTTCTCTATCCTGTCAAGTTTCTGAACACTATTTATCCTACTGATCATCCTTTACCATTCATGCCTCGAACCCACATCCCACATGAAAGTTTTGTGAAACTACGTCAGCTTTTTGGTATAAATTTTGTGAAGTTATAAGGATTTTTTTATAATTTAATATTTGAGGGGGTGAAAGCGGTGGAAAATTGTGTGGTTAATTATTTGTGTTTAACATCATATTGAGGTACTTGAAACTTCGTCTATCGATCATGAAGGGAGAATGACATAGGACTGCCTTTTCCAGAGCTCTACATCGATGCTGGTACTACACCGTCTAGCGGCCGGTCCTAATAACCTATCTATCTTCAGTTTTGGTATATCGGAGATAGAAAACAACTTCTGTCTTTATTTCTCTGGACGGAAAAATCAGAGATAGAAACTGTTTCCTATCTCCGAAATGTCAAAACTGGCGATAGATGGATTATTGGGACCGGCCGTAAGTCGTCGTCCACCTAGATGTCCGATCTAGGTCTTTTATCCAAACGTAGTATGCAAGCAAATTGTCTTCTTAAATCGCCTTTTTAACGCTTATGGATCGAGAAAAATGGATTTACCTACTTGTTTGGAAATTAATAATGTGGTATTTTACACAGGACCACTTCTTCCAGGGCTCTACGCCAGTGTTGACCATATTCGAATAAAGCCTTGCAAGCTGCTTTGAATGTTTTGATGTACTACAGTATTGACAGTTTTTAAATTTTCAAATGATATTGTACTTTACATTTCATGTAAATGAAAAAACAGATGTGGTGTGAGCTCGCTTGAACCACGGTACGCTAGGAGAACCAACACCGGATCCCTAAAACGATAGTTTAAATCTGCCCCTTTCAATCCAACTATTGTATCAACGGGCCCCGAACGACGTATCGGCTCCCACTAAGTGCCCACCACCACCTCGCCCGAGATGGGCACCCTCGGCACCGTAGGCAAAGGAAGTGGAGGAAAAGAGTGGAGGAGAGGGGGTGAGTCGTGACGAAAACTTTGTAACAGATAAAAACCCACGCGCGCGAAGCCGCGGGCATCAGCTAGTTTATAATATCTGTAGACTTTCCTAGTAAATGAATATAACTCACATAACCTAACTTTCGACTACAAAACATTCAATATTTCTAGACCCCATTGAATAACTGTGAAATTAAAACACATATGAAATAAAGATCCAAGAACCTAGTAAAGTGCTAAATATTATCCATGTAACAGTCAGGCCCAAGGTCCTATGAAAGACTACCCATCTCCTTTTCATTTAGTTGTTTATAAAGTCGAATTTGTCGCTAACGCCAAAAGTGGCCACTTTTAGCAATTACGAAAGAATGCCAGAATGAAAAGCAGTTAACAGTGATTCAATAAATACTAGAGGTAATTTGCTAAAATAATATTGTTCTAGTTTTTTGAGAATGGATTTTGTTTAGAAGTAATAAATTGAAATCAATTGGGGGCAGCACTTAGCTCTAGTAGTTCCCTTAACTGACTAATTTTACTCTCCTAATAATATTTGCATGCTAAAAATTTTGTAAGGTATGTATAGGCACACTTTATTATTTATAACATCTGTTAATACAGTGTTCTTATGCAAATAAAAATTTATCATTATCATTATTAGCTAAATCAGTTTAGCTGTTTCTGATATTAAAAGATTTTTAATGTTTAAGTAGATTAAACTTCATGTCTTCTGCGTCCCTCTGTACGCTAAGATCCTAGGCAACGGATTTGAGAGTATTTTTCAGTGATAAGTATAATGATAAATGAGAAAGTATACAGAATGCTCCTTTATTTTTTAGTATACCTGAGGAACACTGGAACATCGAAGATATCAGATCTCATGACCTAGTATCCGACTGTCTCGTAGAAGTCACCGAGGAGTACATGGACTACATTAGGAGTACGTTACATGATAAAATCCTGGAGAAGAACAAAACAGCGGCTATAGAAACAGTGTACAGTGCGATGCACGGTGTTGGCTACGAATTCGTTGTTGGTGCATTCAAAGTTGCGAATTTGAATGTGAGTTTTAGTTACTTTGTTTACAGTTCATATTCACTTATTTTTTATAATCATTATTATCTTAGCTAAATGACTCCTACTGCTGGACATAGTAGACCAGCAGAGAGGGTCATTATTCTATAAAAACAGCAGTTATGCTATGTATTTAATTTTTTTGAAACATGTACTTTGCTATGTGGAATCTCCCAGATTCGTCGACAATTTTCTTAGTTAAACCATTTAAGTTAAACCTAGATGTAACATGAAAAACTAGAAGTCTAAGTCAGGACTAAAAAACTTTCTCGCTAAATTTGCGACCACTAAAACATTTGTGTGCTGTGTTAACATAAACTTTATGTCATGTATGTAAGGTTGCATTTCCACTAAGGCAGGTAAGAAATGACATTTGGTAATCGCAAACATTTTGAAGCGCCATTTCTGCTTGAGACTGCGTATCTAGTCCTTATTTTTTTTTACTATAGTTTAATATTATTTATCGTAATCTAATGTTCAAAATGCGTTCCTTTAAATTAGTTTTATTTCAACCAATCGCAATGATTAACAAAACGTGTGATTTATGTTTAGTCGCCAATAAGCGTGCAGGAACAACAGAATCCCGACCCCGAGTTCCCAACTGTGACGTTCCCAAACCCCGAAGAACCGGAATGTTTGGAGCTGAGCAAGAAACTGGCGGAAGATAGGGGCGTCTCGCTCGTGCTGGTCAATGACCCTGACGCTGATAGGCTAGCTGTCGCCGAGTATAACAAGAGGTATAACTGAATATGTTATTTTAGCAACTTAATTGTAAGTATAATGTCAGTATTTAATACCATACTCCATGCAAACCGGGCAAGAAGATGCGGGGTCGAGTCCCGCCTGAGACATATTTTCAAGTTTAAATAGTGATATTATAAGAGGTATAACTGTTTTCTACTGGTACAACAAACTTTTCGCCCGCGTCTCTGAACGCGTGAAAAACATCTTATATCGCACGAGCGGGAACCTTTACCCAGCAGGCAGCAGTTGGGACCATAGATATAGGATACAAGTAGATCCACTGACAGCCCGATAATGCGTGACCAGTTTTGATTTGTCAATGTGTGTGTTAACTAGTGACGTACCTTTAACATTTTTAGACTATCGATAATAATTGCAGTTTGTCGTTTGGAAAATAATGTTTACTGTCACACTGTTTTTATCTCGAGATTATGCACCTACTTTGCGGCATACCTAACCGCCCTCACTTCTTACAACTATAATAGTGGGCAGATAAATGTGCCCGGTGAGTATATTTTTTACATATATTTTAAAAATAAACAGTCTTAATTAATAAAAAAAATAACAGCCATTGTTAATTAGTTTTCTTTATTTATTTCTACAAAAGATCTTCCCTTGTCATCTGCTGTGCCGTGTGAGCTTATCAATGGCAGTAAGTGAAAAAGAACGAGTAAACAAAATCTGAATAAACATTTACATTCTGATGTATCAAACACTGATTATTGACTTTTAAACAAGATCATCTTAGTTATGTGATTCCTTACAGTTTCCTTCTTCAAATTGTTAAGTTGACATTCATTTGAGACGCTAAACGTAAAATAACATCAAATTTCTCCGGAAACATTCAAGATAAATGTCGACAATAGTATCGATAAATTTGAATCAAGCTCTAGCGTACATGTAAAATATTTCGATAAATTATTTATCCACCGAAATAATGTAAATAATCAATACATAGAACTTTATCTATACAAAATATTAAAATGAACAAGTGGATTGAAATAATTTTATATTTACAACTTAACAAGATCAAATTCAACAAAAATAACGCGTTTTTACGATGACGACTTTCTACGTATTTACCTGTGAAATGAGCAATTTTCTGGATTATTTTTGTGGTTGACTCCACAGGCACTCACAGAACATGTGACCATTGTTAGATAAAACTGTATTTACTTTAGATATTCTACAATGTACTAGATAATTACATAAAATGTTGAACCTTATATCGCATATGCCACTGGATGTCACTCTGTCAAATACGACAGGTCACAAAACGAAAAGATTTGTTTACTTTTTCTATCTTGCTAGATTTCCATAAGAAGTTTTCTTCTGTCTCGCAGGCTTTGTCCGTCTATTATATTCTACGTTTATGGTTGGGACACATAAAAGCCTATGTCCTTTCTCAAAGTCTAATCTGACGTTGAAGCAAATTTGATCAGAATCGATCCAGTAGTTTAGCGTAACAGATAGAACATGAAACAGCTGCTTTGCTGGGTTATGGTACAACGAAAATGTAACATATTCAGTGTTCTATAATTTATATTGAAATTGTAGTAATATGTAACAAAAAGATTGAGATCCTTGACGTTTGGGTACATTATGGTCGGTCAAGTTATTTATTTGTATCGTCCGCGTGCTCAATATCTATTTCAACTTCTGATTTATTCTTAACGAATTTTATTTTCATCAAGATAGAGCCTTTTTGACATCTTCTATGACTATTATTTATTATAAAGTTTTAAATAAAAAAAAACATATCGTTATCACCAGTGCTAAATCGTGGAAAGTCTTCACTGGCAACGAGATGGGTGCGTTACTAGGCTGGTGGTTGCTTCAGCAGAACAGCTGGAGGGAATCTTCTAGCGACGTGTACGTCATAGCCAGCATCGTCAGCTCGAAAATGCTGCGAGCCCTCGTCAAGGGTCAAGGGGAGTTTGTGGAGACCCTCACTGGATTCAAGTGGATGGGTGAGAAGGTTTTTTGTTTATTAGTTTTTTCATTTTTGGGATTTTTCATTCGTTAAGATCTTGGGCTGCTGGGTTCGATCCCCGGGTCGTGCAACAACAGTTTCGAATTTTCGAATATTGCTCGGGACTGTGATATAATCACCACGCTTACCAAGTGCGGGTTGGTGTTCACAAACCGAGAAATGTTCGAAAATTTGAAACTCTCGGGAACTAACCTTGAACCCCAAATTCTTGGTCCTACGGTTGTTCTACGGGTCGTGAACACTTTTTAGGGTTCCGTAGCTGAATGGCAAAAAACGGAACCCTTATAGTTTCGTCAAGTCTGTCTGTCTGTCTGTCCGTCCGTCCGTCCGTCCGTCCGTCCGTATGTCAAAGCCACGTTATTCTGAAAGTATTAGCATTACACAGTTGAAACTTGGTAGGTAGGTGTATCCTGTTGACCGCTGTACGATTCTCATACAAAAAATAAAAAATAATGACATTTAAGGGGGATACCATATCCATACCATACAGAAAAAATATGTTTCTAGAACCATTTTTTCCAAAACTCTAACATTTGGAAGATAGACGCTTCCAAAGTGGTTAAATCGGCGCCCCCCCCCCCCCCTTTAACTTTTAAACTAATCACCATCATCAGCCTATCGCAGTCCACTGCTGGACACATGCCTCTCCAATTGCACGCCACTTAGGTCGATCCTCGACTTCTCGCATCCAGCTCCTGCCAGCCACCTTGCGCAAATCATCAATCCACCTGGCCTGAGGGCGTCCTACATTACGTTTGCCGAGACGCGGTCTCCACTCAAGAACTCGCTTACCCCAGCGGTTGTCGGTTCTGCGGCTAATATGGCCAGCCCACTGCCACTTCAGCTTGCTAATCCGGTGGGCTATGTTGGTAACTTTAGTTCTCTGCGGAATCACCTCATTTCTGATTTTATCCCTAAGAGAAACTCCGAGCATAGCTCTTTCCATAGCCCGCTGAGTGACTTTGAACTTGTGGACTAGCCATGACGGGTAGGTACTTTTAAACTAAGCAAGTGAACATTTTGAAAAAAAAAAACCTAATGTAGATCTTAACAAATACTTTCAACAAAAATTGGTTTGAACGAGATCAAACCGGTAGTTTTTGAGATATAGCACATTTTCAACAACCGCAAATAGGTATCTTTGTGCTTCATACAATCACTATAAAACAAAGTTATTTTTGCAGTCAACAACATATTGTGGTATTTTGGCTAAGTGGAAGTAAGTGGACCCCTAGTTCAGTTAAAGTTGGTACGGAACCGTCGTGCGCGAGTCCGACTCTCACTTGGCTGGTTATAATATAGAGAACGCCGCTAGGTGGCGCCCTTGCGCGTTCGTTTAGTGTCCGTAATCATGACCGATTGACATAAAATATGTATGTTGTGTGCAGGCAACACCACGCTTCTATTAGCGCAGCAAGGCAAGTTGCCGCTGTTCGCGTTCGAGGAGGCCCTCGGCTACATGTGCAACCATCGCGTACCGGACAAGGACGGAGTGTCCGCTGCTGTGCAGGTACTTTAAAATATCATCATTGCTCTGGGCCCCATTTCCGCTTACTAACAAATATCTCAATAGAATCGTAATTGCATCTCAATTGTATATTTTGACACATTTATAAGGTAGTAATGTCAAAATATACGATTGAGATGCAATTACGATTCTATTGAGTCATTTGTAAATTAGCTGAATTGGGATCCTGTTCCCAGGTCATATGGTGTCGGCGCTGTGTTTTCCTCATCTTTACAATCCTATCAGTCGACATCAAGTCGTATAACCTTTTCCGTCATATCTTTTCTGACACAAGCCGTCTCATCTCTTTTTAGGCCACCCTCTACCTGTCCACCCACTAACCATCATATTTAACACTTCTTGTTATGTGCTTATCAGCTAAAATTAGTTCATTTAATTTTCTAGCATATAAAACGCACCTTTTTACGTGAAAAAACGTAATTTTTCCATTAATTTAGTTAAGTAACTGTCACGATTACTAACTGTTTATTATTATAAATCAAAAAATCTTATTTAACAATAAGCTGAAATGAAGTCGGATTTTAAAATTTCTTCCCTCGAAGCTCTTTTTTCATTTTTGGGAACAAATAATAATCACTTGGGTCTAAATCTGGGCTATAGGGAGGATGTTCCAAGATTTCGAAGCCCACTCTTTGAACAGCAGCCATCGCAACTTGCGCCTTGTGTACGGGTGCATTGTCGTGCAAAAGGAGCACACCTTTGGTCAATTTTCCCCGTCTTTTCTCCCTCACAGCATCTCGCAGACGTTCTAATAGTACAGCGTAGTACTTTCCAGTTATAGAGACACCCTTTTCTTTATAATCAATAAGGAGGATTCCTTCTGAATCCCAGAAAACAGTAGCCATGAGTTTTCCAGCCGACGGACACACTTTGAATTTCTTCGGGGGTGGTGTGCCCTTTTTGTGCCACTGCATAGAGTCTTGTTTGGACTCAGGCTTATAATGATGAACCCAAGTTTCATCTCCAGTCACAATCCGGTTCAAAACTTCATCCTTTTGTTCACCACAGAGCGCCAAAAACTCGCGACAACACTCAACTCGCCGCTGCTTCTGGTGTGGCGTGAGCATTCTCGGCACCCACCTTGCACACACCTTTGACATGCCAAGATGGTCGTGTAGGATGTTAAAAATGGTTGAAGCTGATACTCCAATCATCTCTGCAAGCTGCTTTTTCTTTAAACGGGCATCTTCCAATATGATTTTTTCTGCCGTTTTCTGCCGTGTTTGCCTCGACAGGCCGCCCCGGCCTCGGATCATCTTCAATCGAATCCCTGCCTTGCTTAAACAGGTTGTGCCACTTGTTAACCATAGTTTTACCAGGGCAAGAGTCCCCGTAAACAGAAAACATCTCTTCCAAAATAGTCTGGGGAGGTTTTCTTTGCTTGGTAAGGAACTTGATGACTGCGCGAAACTCAATTTTCTCCATGTTGCAATTTTTCTTCCGGATTGACTTGTTGATTGATGTGTAGCTCAGTGAATTATGACCTATTTTTTTTGAAACTAAGTATTTATACTCTTAATGAGTGTCGCAACTAGTGTAGGTAGTAAAAAGTCGCCCTTCCCCCCTCCATACCCCTCATTCCGCGAACTTTTTGACCCACCCTCGTACATCTTACTTTCGAAACTTTTCCGTTTGAATTTCAATAATTCTAAAACGGTTTAACGAAGTTTTGAATACCAGATGTATTTTAATACATAATATTGCAAATAAGATTTTTTTTATAGATGTTTCATTTTCCAGAACAACAGATACCCGATTATTGAAACATGTTTTTTCTTTTTACTGTTATTTTGCATACAATAATTTTATTTTCTAGATGTATTAAAATTAAAAATGAAAGTAACCTTTTCCGTATTTTTACATACATACTTTTTTATTTGTTAACATGATTTATTCATCGGAAAAAAAAGGAAGTAAATTTGTATCATCTTATTTATTTTTATTGAAAAAATGAATCGAAACATGCATATCGTTGTTAATAAATCTATCACTATATCATACCTAGTAATTACTATAATTATATTAAATTTTGAAATTTCTTCAAAATACTATATTTAAATTATTTTTTTTATTTATTATCCGTTTTTTATTTTTACATCCGTAACAACTCTAATTATGTTTACCCCGACTCTTGCATGTGCGCTTGCTTGCTTGCATGTTTGCTTACATGACTGCTTGCTTGCATATACTAGCTTGTTTGCTTGCAAACATGATTGCTGGCATTCTTGCATGCTTGCTTGCATGCATGATTGCTGGCATGCTTGCATGCTTGCTTTGCTTTCCCTATTTTTACAAAAGCACTTTTTCATTTGTTAAAATGTATTCATCGTAAAAAAACAAGTAGTTATGTATCGCCAAATTTATATTTATTTTTAATTAATATATTTTTTGTTTTTTAATAATATTAGAAACGTTTTTCTGGAAAATAAATTATCTAACATTAGTATCTTTGGCATTTTTTGAGTAAGATTTTAAACCATATACAGGATGAAATTTTAACCACTTTCCAAATTTTAATATATCAATCTACGAGACAAAAAACAAATGACGTATTTTTTCTTTTGGTATAGCCCAGTACAAAAATGTCAAGATAAAGCACTTAGAAAATGTCCGCAAAAATCTAAAATTTCTGATACGGCCGCCTAGCAACACTTTTTTTACGCGATTCACATCTCATTCATTCATTACGATACTATTCATACGTTTTTGATTTTCCCTTTATACCTTATCAGGCCTAGGACCGTAAAAATTGAAAACTATATTGCGAAAAATATTTTCGAGTGAAAGCTTGATTTACATTTTATTACTTCATAAATGGGCTCTAAATACGATACCAAACGCCTATAAAAATTTTGGAAAGTGGTTAAAATTTCACCCAGTAGAATTAAAAAAAAACAACCGTAAATCGGAATATCAGCAATATGTCAATCGTGTTTTCGGTAATATAAAAATATGGAAAATAAAAATGTGGCAAATCCTTTTCGAAACAATTAAATTCGTACTTACACAATTCGGTTTTAAAGTAGGTAACCCAGATACATAGTAACCACGAAAATTACAAAAAACTAATTTGGCAACCAAGCTAAGTACTTAGACAATGCAAAATCTAATATCTATAAAATAAATAAGTGATGATGAGGTATTCAATAAGATTAAATAAAAAAGGATTTAAATAAAAGATAGGTTTACGAATTTTAACTCGCGTATATTTCACATTTTAATTTAGTTTATCCCGACGTTTCGAACACTCTACAGCTTTCGGGATCACAGGTAGACTAGGGTATTTTGATCAAATGGAAAGTAATTAAAAAAAAAACCGCCTCTAATTTTTCGATCGACGTAATGTGAGACAATTTAAAGGATTATTTGTGGATGCCGGTGTCATATAGATTGATAATTGAATTTCAGGTGGCATCTCTAGCCTCGCACCTATACTCCTGCGGCTCTACCTTAGTGGAACAGCTGAACGCGCTATACACGGAGTACGGGTTCCACGTCACCCACAACGCTTACTTCGTTTGCCACGACCCGAACGTCATGCAGAAGATATTCAGAAGGATCAGGAACTATCACGGGCAGGGGCAGGTATGAAAGATTTTTAACAGATTGGACATTATTTTTGCAGACTCAAAAAATAAATTATGACTACATAACTTATTTTTAAAGTCAGTGCTGTTGTGCTGAATTGACTGAACACCAGTGCCCAGAAATGTAAAATTTACTCAATCAATTTTCAACT
This sequence comes from Anania crocealis, assembly GCA_949315895.1. NCBI lineage: Eukaryota > Metazoa > Arthropoda > Insecta > Lepidoptera > Crambidae > Anania > Anania crocealis. The sequence continues at coordinate 12,001,194 of OX438856.1, forward strand.
TTAATTAGAAATATTAAAGATCATGTTCAATTGATTTTATATTGTGACTAGGTACATCTGCTGTTTAAACTGTATTTACTAAGAAAAAATAAGCAAAATTGACACAAAGGGCACTAACTATGGCGACTTTGACCTGGCGTGGACAGCAAATGATCGATAAAGATTGCAATAACCTATTTTCAAAATTTTTTTAGCAAAATACTAGTTTATAAACACTTTAATTTAATGTTAGCTGGCCACACTAAATAAATCATATTTTTTATATCATTAGAATCATCGAGTAATACTTTTAATTCGCGAGGGACATACATATTGATTTGAATCAATTCAATGATATTAAATGAATTGGTAAACTATGTTTTGGCAGCGCTTAATCTTAAATTACAAACCGTATGCTGGGATAGTCAACTTGTTTACTATAATTATTTCATTTTCTTCAAGATGATTGATAAAAAAATGAAAAGAAGGAATGGCCGTTTAGATACAAAATATTTTTTTTTTCTTAGCGTTATGTTTACGCTAGGCCAAAAATGAACATTGCCTTTGTATTTTTTTTATTTATTGCAATGACATAAGTAGGCATTTACTGATTGCATGGACACAAAATGTTTATAGTAACATTTTAACGGTCCAGAGGTAACAATCACTTTATTAATCGAACTGCAGGCTAACCTCTTTTTAATCTATCAAAAAAGAATACCCGAATAAATCTTGGATTATAGCCACTTATTGATCCAAATCGTATTTGTTACAGTACCCTAAGAAGGTGGGTTCGTGTGAAATAATCTACATAAAAGACTTTACAGCTGGCGTCAAAATACCAGAAACAGACCAGGGAGATGGACATCTAAGTAAGTGTTTTGATATACATATGAAATTAAAAATTATAATTATTATCTTGATCATTCATTACTTAGTTATAATAACTTAAATATTTTAGCTGCAACGTATATTATTGGAATGTTTCCCCCAGATGTCCTAGGCACCGGCCTAGACCTGGACTACACTAGCGGTGAGATGGTGATGTTCCGCTGCCACAACGGACTGTCGGTCACCGTCCGCACCAGCGGCACGGAACCCAAACTCAAGTATTACTCTGAGCTCGTCAGCCACGCCACTACTGACAGGTGAGGCAGCACAACACTACAAGCTAGTTAGTGATGTAGGTACTAGGAGGTTAGGATGTTTGTACTTTGTAGGTGTAACCATGTCGGTCACCGATGAGGTGGTCGGTCACAGTGACAACAAGCTCAGATACTAGTCAGAGTTCGTCAGCCATGCCGATACTGACAAGTCAGGTAGCACAAATCCCTTAAAACCTGTCATAAGCATACAGCAATTGCCAGGCACACTTGCCAGGAAGTTTGTGGGTGGGTTCAAGTCCCATCTAATGCAGTCAAAGTTTTTATTCAAGACCAGCGGATCCCGCGATCATCGTATCGCTTCAGATATTTGATTTAGAATTTTAGACATCTTAAATGTTATTGTCATCAAATATGGCGGGGTTGGAAAAATTTATGTTTGTATAAGAGTATATAAAAGTGTTGTTTTTTTGACTTTTTATCGCAATTTTTATTATTTTCTCTGCGTAAGAACCATCCTCGTACTTCAAGGAATATTCTAAATAAAGAGTTGGCGAAATCGGTTCAGCTGTACTCGAGATTTGCGCTTAGCAACGCATTCAGCTATTCATTTTTATATTAAAGATTAGTGTTGAGTAACCGTTTTGTGTTAAATAAAATTAGACAAAAAGCTATAGTAGAACATTATTGTTTATATGTGTAAGATTGCCGAAGTTGATCGTTTTCAAACGGCAAACAGTGTTTGTCGTTTAATTGAGCCACGGTAAACATGGTTTACACTGTTTTAATATCTTACTTACTTGTCACTTTACTATTTTAAACACACACACAAATATTGTTACATTCTACCACAGTCAAAATACATTTCAATGTCATCAATATCAGAACAAATTGCCATCGAATGTGGTGCCATTTATAGTAAGCTTACCCTTTGCCAGCCCATTGCTGCAATATTATATAAATTGATATAACACCAAACCGTATTTGGCAAGCATGGAGATTATGCCTGTACCCATCATTGCAGTGGTAACTTGAATTCAATAATGGAGCCTTTGCCAGTGGGTTGAATAAAGGCTGTTTTACTGATTTAATTTTATGTTACTTTGCAGTGAACGTGAGAAAGTTAAAAGCAAACTGCAAGAGATTGTTCAAGAGTTCGTAGAGGAGCTTCTTCAGCCAAAAGAAAATGGGCTAATAAGATAGACAATACTGGTAACATTGGTTATGTTTTGTAGTTTGAATTTTTCATCTGTAAACTAAAATTACCCCTGCGAATTATTATTTATAGATACTAAATGTTTGTCTTTGTTCCTTCTAAATTTATCCAAAGTTTGTAAAATTTCCTAGTGTTATGTATAAAATCAATGTCGGTCTACAATCCATTTTAAAGGAAAGTTAACTGTCCAAAGTGTCAGTGTTTTAGTTTTTAACTTAGGCGTACAAACTTATAACACTAAGAAATGTTTTACTGATCTCAGGTAGATACAAACTTTTAAAAAATAAATCAACATTATAATTACGGAGTTAAACATCTTAACTAGTTCTTACAATACAAATATAATATATAAGGATAGATAATTATAATGACGACTGCATAGTATACTTTTTGTATGAAAAGTGGAAGACCTAAAAACTTAGTCATTCTTTCTCATTTTGGTCGTTTGATAATATTAATAACAAACTACGTTATGTATTATCAGTATATAAACTTGAAAAATTATGTCTCAGGCCGGACTCGAACCCGCATCTCCTCGTATGCCGGGCGGGCGCTATACCATTAAGCCACCGAAAAACTGCGACGCAGCGCGATTTTTTCAAACATATTCTTTTCGCTGTAAGCCAGCGTTGTTTCATCAAATGTTAGGAGTTTGCACCCTTAACACCCAAAAGAAACATCATTGCAGATGTTTGACAGTCAGTTAAGATGAAACAGCTATTTATATACTTTATTTGATATTTTAGCAACTCAATTGCAATTATAATATCAGTATATAAACTTGAAAAATTATGTCTCAGGCGGGACTCGAACCCGCTTCTCCTTGCATGCCGGGCGGGCGCTATACCATTAAGCCACCGAGACTCTGCGACGCAGCGCGAATTTTTCAAACATATTCTTTTCGCTGTAAGCCAGCGTTGTTTTATTTTTCAAGTTTATATACTGATATTATAATTGCAATTAAGTTGCTAAAATATCAAATAAAGCACGTTATGTATTATTGAGGGTACTTACTACACTCTTATATAGAACGGTAATATTCCTCATACATAACACTGCACACGTACAGTAAATGCGTACACGTGATTGGTGCGTCCAAAACACGTCGCCACGAGACTATGTCTCTATTTTGCACCTCCACCACCTCGTGGTCTATTTTGTAGATTCGTTTTCCGGCTTAGTGACTAGCTATCGGCTCAACGGAACGTTTCTTAATATAACCCATTTCGACAGCTCAAGGAGATTTATTAACTGGGCCATCGCACAATACAATACGATTGTGAAAAAAATAAAAGACAGAGCACTACTTAATTTAGAAACTTTGTGTAGGGTGTTTTTTTTTTTTGATAGCACACAGAAATACTTCAATGAAACAAATTACTTAATGTTATGTTTAATAATTGAATACCCAATATTTCTTAGATTTTTAATACGGATATAACACATTCCAAATCATGCTAGATAGTAAATTATTTCTATCTTTGTTTTATATATTTGTAATTTGCTAAATATTATAAAAGCTGATCACTTTTCAAAATAAAGAGTCAAAGAGGTAGCGAAAATAAAGTTGTGCTGTGATAGCCTAGGTATTGCGATTAAAGTGTAATTCGAAAAAACAGGTTTAACAATTATTTATTTAATTAAATCTGTTAATATTGTGCTTAGTAATTTGACCAAAAAATCTAACACATATCTGAATTAGATAGAATTAGTTTTGCAAGAATAATTTTTGTTCATTTATAAACCATAGTCTTAGATAGGTTTGTATAGTAAATAAATAGTCTACAGTGTAAAATTGTGTAATACTAAATCTATTTTGATTTATTATTATTAATAATGGTAAATAAATAAACAAATCTAAAATTGTTTCTTTTATTTGTAGTTTGTTAATAACTTTATTTTAAAATAACAATTTTGTCATATTTTTATAATAGCAACTTCACAAGTAAAACCATAAGACAAATCACTAATGACTCCAAACATCAACAAGAATCTCAACTAGCTTACTAGAATTTCCCTACATTTCTATATTTCGTCTGAAATATCAAAACTTAGTTTTCGGTGTTGTTCTCGGCCTCCTCCTCCAAACGCATTCTTTCTTTATCTTTCATGTTGAGCTCAATCAAATTGTCAAGCTCTGGACTTAGAAGCACTGATAGCCCAGCTGTGGTTGGCACCTGTAATTGTAGAAAAAAAAAATGTTTTCTATTCGGAAAGCGTGAAGGGATATGAGATTGTAAAAAAAAAAACGATTTCCAGTAGAGACTGTAACTCGATTAAGTAAACCGTTTTTAATATTGCTTTTTCTAGTTGTACCCAATTACATTTGGAAATTAATATTGCGTAATTAATTAAGTACTTTAAAACTGCCGAGATGGCTCTATAATAAAATAAAGGAGATGTCCCAAATTGTATGGAGGCCACGCCCAGAACCTGTACACCCCACCAAAAGATAGACCAATACACCTCCAAGATTTTGTTATTATCCAAATTATTTTATTTATTTCTTCTTATTTATTTTTGAACCATTAAATTATACGTTATATAAATTTATATGTATTTTTCCCAGAAACAGTAATTTATTCTTGATTTTTGAAAATGGTGTACTATGTCTGGGCCTATTATGGGACATCTCCTTTACTTCGTCTCTTCTTAATAAAAAAAAAACAAAACTCAGCACAGTCATAGAGTAAACATATTTTTTCAATATCCTCGAAAACACTCATGAGCTGTACAATATTTTTTTGAATTAAAAAGATTAAAAAAACATTACTTGAATCGATTTGCGCGGTTTAAAAAAAAAACAGTTATGCCATAATTTCTTGTTATACTTAATTGAAAAATACATGAAAAGAGTTGATCTACGCCTTTTTTTTCTCTTTGGTTGAAAATCACTACAATAACTAACGTTTCGCGTTCAACATACACACATTGACAGCGTATTTGTGAACTAAGTAAACACGTCATGTAAAGCGCACGTCGCTTCGTCAGATAAAAGAACTATACCTGTATTCCTTACCTCGCTAAAAATAGGTTTAGCTGCATCCCACCTTTCGATATGGTTCTCTATAATCTTAGTACACGTGGCGATTTTAGGCAAAATTCTGCCTAAGGTTCTGTAAAAAGTTATTAAATAACTTAGTGTAACTGGCTACACAGTCGCCAAAATACCTATATTAAATCATCTCTTACAAGACACATTAAGCCTTGTATCCACTTGAGCATGCTCAGGCCGCTCAAGTGGAGACGCCTGAGCACGCTCGGCCCGAGCAAATCCGAGCGCGCTCAGGGCGAGCCGGTATCTGTCGGTTTTTGTCCGTGCTCAAAGGCGCTCAGTATTCGCTCGGCGCTCAGTGTGGACGGTTGTTTTTGTGTTTGAGGCGAGCGCGTCGAATTCCACGAGTTTTAATTACGTTTATACAGTTTTAATTACAGTAAATATTCAAAATCAATCCTTGAAATTCTTGTAAAGTTGTTAAATGGTTTCAGTATATAAACTTGAAAAATTTTGTCTCAGGCGGGACTCGACCCGCCTAAGACAAAATTTTTGGGGGAAAATTTTTCAAGTTTATATACTGATATTATAAGTGCAATTAAGTTGCTAAAATATCAAATAAAGTATATAAATAGCTGTTTCATCTTAACTGACTGTCAAACATCTGCAAAGATGTTTCTTTCGGGTGTTAAGGGTGCAAACTCCTAACATTTGATGAAGCAACGCTGGCTCACAGCGTAAGAATATGCTTGAAAAATTCGCGCCGTGTCGCAGTGTCTCGGTGGCCTAATGGTATGGCGCCCGCCCGGCTTGCGAGGAGATGCGGGTTCGAGTCCCGCCTGAGACAAAATTTTTCAAGTTTATATACTGATATTATAAGTGCAATTAAGTTGCTAAAATATCAAATAAAGTATGTTAAATGGTTCGTTATCTCTTTCGAAAGTAAATTCACGAATTATATTAACCGAGTTGTTTCTTCGATGACGATACATTTCTCTCATCCACCACCACCTTGGTGGTTTTCTCTTCTTCTTTATGGCACAGTGAATGATTATAAAGGCAGCAGCAGCTACACGGACACGTGAAGACATGACGGAGCCGAGCATATACTGAGCAGCCTGAGCACAGCTTTTTCAATGTTGAGGCTCGTTCGACCAAAACATTCATTTTGTTCCTCTGAGCATGCTCAGGCGAATGAGCGGCTCATTCGCCCGAGCATGCTCAAGTGGATACAAGGCTGAAGGTTTATTTATCATGTCGACAAGCAGTTTGTGTCCCGGGAAGTGTTAATAAAGAGTACATTTTATGTCTTTAAAGGTATTTCATATATTACGGTTTAAATCTTACTAATTTTACTGATAATATATAATACTAGCTGACCCGGCAAACATTGTTTTGCCATAAAAATGATTTAATTACTAAAATGGCTATTAAAAATAGGGGTTGGTGATAAAAGGGTAAAAATTTAGGGTTGTATGTATTACTTATTATTAGAAAAAAAAAAATCTCGTATGTAGTAAGTAAGTAACAGCCTATAACTATCCCACTGCAGGCCTCCATCATTGTATTCAAGTTACCACAGCAATAATGGGTAGGTACTGGCATAATCACCACGCTTGCCAAATGCGGGTTGGTGATTACAAACCCAAGCAATGTTCGAAAATTCTAAACTTTTTTGTTGCCCGACCCGGGGATCGAACCCGGGACCCCGAGATCTTGGTCCGGTATTTAAACCACTAGACCAACGTAATTCCAGAGAATTTCAAAGTTACACAGGGAATGCAAACGTTAGAGCAATCTATTTTTAAACTATAACAGATAAAAACAGAGTAAAAATCATAACGCAGTAGGTAATTACTCTGCCGCCTCCCGCACTGATTTCAAATTCAACTGCCTGCTTGTCTGGAAGAGATCGCTTCTATAGATATAACCTCTTAAATTTTGCCGCTTAAAATGTATTTCATGTGCTAAAATTTATCCTGTTTGTTGTGTAGTAAAAAAGCTTAAAATTAGGTAGTTACTCAAACAGGGGTATGCAGGTTGCCTGCAGGAATTGTATCTCTAGATCGGGAATGAAACACTTCTCGCGGTCCATGATGATGGGCGGCAGGTCCCCTCGGCTTTTCTCCACGTCGCCTTGACGGAAGAACTCCGTCAGCACCGCCGCCTGGTGATAGCACATTTCGACCGATTTGAATATCCGTTATCAATGTTAGAAGTATTACTTGTGTAGGTATTAAAGCAGGATGTTATTCGCATAGACGCAGGTTGTTTGTTTGCCATGTTTCATGTTTTTTTTTTTTTCAAAATAATATTGAACTGACGAAAATTGTGAAATAAGCTTGTCAGTAATTTACCGACACCGAGTTTGGCACCGACTAAAAATTAATAGGTTATTTCTCGTTTTTCATGGGATCGATTTTAGTGTAACAAAAAATTTATTAAATTTTTTAGTTTCATCCCTAAGTATTATTCATCCTCTTTATTAAAAAAAATTGACTCCAGATCAGAACAAAGACATCAAAATCAGCCAACCTAGTTAATTATATGGGTGATTCTATGATAAGAGGTTTTAAGTGCATAGAAGATACGGCCAAGGAGAAAAGTTGGGGTTTTTTCATGAAACCATATTATGATTTTTGTCCCGTTTATTTAGTATTTCACATAAGGGCAAGTCAAACAATGCAGTATTTATTACTTTTTCGAAGACCAGGGTAAATACATTGGTCAGGGGAGAGAAATCAAGATCACGGTATATAAGTACATGTCACTAGGAGACAATTTTAGAAATTAAATAAAATCAATAAAATCTACTTTTATTAAACATAAATAGTTAAATTCATTTCATTCATAAATTATTTCAAAACTGCTTTGGCTTTTTTTTTATTTCATATCAATCATACTTTTCCAATCTTAAAGGTTTCATATTTTTTTCGCTCTGTAGTGTACCATATTTTTGCACCAGTTTCCTTTAGAACATTATTTTTTATTTTTGTTTGGGAGAGCCGAATAAATATTTTTTAATTGTTGATTGGAGCCCTCCTGCAAACAGCAAATTTTACTTCACTGTGTCTCTAGTACTTGGAAGAATAAATCACTCGTTTAACTTTGCTATTAGGTGTGTTAAATTTTTCAGGCTTTTGTAATCTCTGTAACCTTTTTTTTAATGTGCTATTTTAGGCTATATAATCTTATATTTTTTTGAATAATTAAATATCTTTCTGACTGCCAAAGCCAATAGCCATACTTAAATCAGAAAAAGGTCAAAGGAGCTCAGTCTGATTTAACTTTGGCTATAACTCTTCTACGGAAATGAATACTTGGCGGAACATGAGTTTGTTTTGAAGAGTAAGTCATTGCCTACGCTCTTTTGTTTTTTTACCCGACTAAGACAAAGCCAGCGAAGGGTTAGGATTTTAGCAGTTTATGTATGTGGGTTTCACATTTGCGGCTAAACCATTCAGCTGATTTTGGTATAAAGGGAATAATCGATTCCTTATAAATAATAATCTGGGTAACATTAGCTACCTTTTGGTAAAAAAGCCACCATGACTAATGCTACAACAATAATGGGGTACTTGGAAAAAAAAGTTTGCAGTCATAGAATTTGCAGTGGGGTATCAATAGAAAAAAAAATCTAGGTACAAAAATGTTTAAACAATACAATATAACAGTGATTACAACAATTTAAAAAAATAGTTTAAAAACTGTAACCAGACTACGAAAAAGTAAGAAACGAGTTGAGTATCGTATCGATTGCCATAATCGTAGCAAATGCTGTGATCGTGTGTGATGTGAACAAAGATAAGCATAGAGAGCTGGCAGATCCTATTGCTTCAGACGATCTGTTAATTTTTAAGCGCAGCTTAGTCTTTACAACAGCTGTATCTCAGTCAGTGACTCTCTCCCCTGGCAGTTATCTTAGCAGGGGAAATATGGCAGGGGAGAGATGTTTTCATGACAAATACAATTGTTTTAACTGATTGTATTATTTTTAGGTTTATTATATGTATCTCATTTCAATTAACACAATGTTGGTAAATAAGGACAGTAGATGCAAACAAATTAAATAAATATTATAAGTTTTATGACTTGCCAGTGGAGAACCTTGCGAAACTACAAGACCACACGGTCGCGCCGCGACAACTCAAAAATGGCTGCACCAAAACGGCCCCCGTGATTATTATTGCTAACTTCAAGCCGATAGATACCCTTGAGGACTATTTCCGTAATTAAATAGCTCTTTTTTAATTTATGTTTGTATTAGCAAAACAAAATTTGGCAGGGTAGATACACAAAAAAAGCGGGACAAAAGTTATTTTCTAAAATTATTTGCTATTAACTAAATTATTTTATTTTTTATTCAATAATACTTAAGTAAAATTATTTAAGTTCCTATTAAACATACTTTAGTTTAGCATCTGATACAAAAAAGATATGTATTGTCTGGAAGTTAAATTGAAACTGGCAACTTTTTTTAGGCTTTGCAAGGAATTTCAGAAAAGTATGTTTTCAACAGGCAAACAATCATGATGTTATTTAATGGATCACACTAAGATGATGTGATTCATTTTAAAATATAGCAACATATAGAATAAAAAAAACGGTTTTAAACTGATTGCCGCACAAGTTACCTCTTATCGTAGAACCACCCATATGCGTTAACGTTCACACCACAGCTGTACAGATAAGATATTACTATAGTAAGTAGTCATGCTTAAAAACTACAAACGAATTAAAATCCTCCTAGGTTTTTGTCAGTTGAATACGATGCAGTGGATACGTATTATTTGTGCAATTATGTAGTAAGTACGGTGTCTACCTTCTGGGGAATAATCAGAGTAATCTAATAAGCATACCGCGGTTTTCTTAACACTGCCCCAGTCCTTCAGTTGGTCGCTGAGATCCGCTGCGTTCATTAACAGCGACTGAAGAGCAGTGGTGTGCACTCGATTACCCTTTTGGAAGTCCCACGATATCGCTTTGTAGTCATTTAGGTTTCTGAAACATATCATGTAGTATAATCTTTATTTGCGGCCCGAACAATATGAGAGTAGGAAGAAAATCTTACTGATCTTACTAGTACTTATGTAGTACCTTTGAAACTTTGGATGTATGTTTGTTACTCAATTACACCAGAAGGGCCCTTTATATGCACATGCATATAATAAACGCGAATCAAATCCGTAAATATATCTTTCATTTTAATGTCCTTAGTGTGCAAGGTCGCCGCTGCGTCTTTATATACTTACTCGACTGCAAGACGAGGCTGTTTTTATCTTCTACCCGAGACCACGGTCGGTGTAACCCGGTGGAAATGTCAATTAAATCCTATTATACATTTCTAAATAGTCGCAAATGTTGAAAAAATGGCTGTAGTAAATAGTACCGTCGACCATGAAAGTGTGTGAAAAATTTGTAAGTAAAATAGCCATTAGGTCGAAGTCAGAAGAAAGATGTAATACCACAGATAATATAATACTCCAATACTGTAATACTAATATGACAGTTATGGCGTATTAGTATTAGTAACTGTCAGAACATTTTTGCATGGGAAAATCAACCCTGTTGTTCTATGACGCGCGAATGATTTTCAACTTTAGGGTGATACTTAGAACGCTTTCTTGGCCGGCCATACAATGGTGTGTAGATATGCAACTAACTTAAAGTAATTCGCCAAATCCGAAGCTAAAATGTAATCTCTGAGCAGCATGATAGCTCGGTCGTAATCTCTTCTTGGTAGAGACTCCAGTATATCGCAGCCTTCCGTGTTAAGGATACACATGGCTTGGGCCAAATGATGACGCTCCATCACGCTACCTTCGCTCGAGTAGAGAGCTGCGAGGGTCGTCTCTGTTGGAGTGATTAAGAATTGAATGAATGAATGTTGGTTTTACTGCAACAGGAATTTACATAAAATATGCACATAAAGGAGTGTTATAACTACAATCAATACGGAAAGCAGGGTCACAGCAGCAAAAATGCATGAATGTCTTATGTATCACAGCTGCTTTTGCTTACAAATAATAATCAATGCCACTAGCCACTACCTATATGATGGTTAGTACAAAACTGCACTACGTTTGATAAAATTAATAGACTCAGGCGTTACTTTGCGGAAATCCATAACTAATTATGGATTTAGAAAATTATTTTGCTAATGATTTCCGCTTGTTAATATACCGGCCTAGATACCTTCACCACACTACCCGCACTAACACTGATTTGAGGAAGCACCTGCACCACACTAACACTGATTGAGCAAGCACTATTTCATGCAGGAAAACCGCCCGCCCTCCCTCAAAAATGCATGCAGTACAGTTAATGCAATTATTAGTACCCAACACCAATATTGGTTCTCCGTTAGAGATAACCTTAAACTACACCTCAAAATACTTTACTCGGAATTGTCATTTTCTTTACACAACATAGAATTTGATTTATTAGACCAAAAAGCAAGGCTTCTTGCTTCACAAGAAGCCCATCAAAAATATTTAGTACAATGTAGGAAGTTACGTGTGTTGAGACGAGAGTCGGTCCTTAACTATCGCGAAACCGTGCAGCGGGGTTTCCACGATCAGAACCAGTCACACGACTTTTATCCTCGTTTAAAAAATCTTTCTAATATTCAATTATCCAATGACGAAGTTTCTTTATTAAACAAAGGCTTGAAATATAATTTACACCCACAAATTAATCAAAAAACGTTAGAAGGGCTGGCGGTTGACGTGGAAATCGCCGTTGTATGTAACAAAAACGATCAACATGTAAAAAACTTAGTCACCAATATAGCGGCCAATCAAATTAGAAACGCTTCGAGGCAATCAAATCGCGGATCACCTAATTCAGAATACCATATTTATAAAACCTTGCAAACAAAAATCACCGAAAATAATTTGATTGTCTCCAAAGCTGATAAAGGTAACACCGTAGTAGTTATGTCGCGTAATATTTATACCCAAAAAGTAGAAGAAGTAATACAGAGTGACGATTTCGTTCTTTTGCAATCAGATCCAACAAAACGATTTTCTTCTGAAGTTAAAGAAGCCGTAAACTCTACCCAATTTATTTTCCCAGATAATCCACATTCGCGAAACCACATCCTTGAAATGAATCCGCGTAGTCCCTGTTTATATGGTTTACCAAAAATACATAAAGACAACATGCCGATGCGCCCTGTAGTTTCCTACATCGGAGCACCAACGTATAAATTAGCCAAAAAACTTAATACATTGTTGAGAGCGAAATCGTCATTCGACCCAAAATATTCCCTTAAAAATAGCTTAGACTTAATTAACAAGATTCAGTCTGTTTCCCTTCCTAGGAACGCTAAGTTGTTATCATTAGACGTAGAAAGTTTATTTACCAACGTACCATATAAAGAAAGTATAGACATCTTAAAAACACATTTACAAAAACAACGATTACACCCGGGGGAGATAGACGATCTTATTTTATTAACTTCAATTTGTATGAAGCAGAATTACTTCCGGTTCAACAATCAATATTTTAGACAAAAAGATGGCCTAGCAATGGGTTCCCCTTTGAGCCCATTAATGGCAGATATTTTTATGGATAATTTCGAAAATAAATACCTAGTACACGATAAAAATATTCTCTATTACTATAGATACGTAGATGATATATTGATTTGTTGGACCGGAACCATTCGTCAGTTAGATATTTTCCTAAATAAAATAAACAACACACACCCAAAAATTAAATTTAAGCTAGAATTAGAACAAAATAATTCAATAAATTTCCTAGATTTAACTATTTCAAAAGCAGAGGGTACACATAACTTCAACATATATCGTAAACCGACACATACGGACACTGTCATTCATGCATCCTCCTGTCATCCGTGGCAACATAAAATGGCCGCGTTTAACTCATACATCCATCGACTTTTTTCAGTACCACTTAGCAAAACAAATTATACAAAAGAACTAAATACATTATATCATATCGCCATATCGAACGGATACAGGAGATGCATTATTGACAATTTAATAAAAAACAAAATCCACAAAATCATTACCAATTTATTATACTCTGTTCCCAACAAAAAAGAAAATAGGTATAGTTCTAGTATGGTTTACTTAGGTCAGTTATCAGAACGTATTTCTAAAACACTAAAAAATCACGACATATACGCGGCCTTTAACACAAATAATTCATTAAGAAAACTCTGTAACGGTAAAGATAGGTTAGATAAACTTCAGAAATCTGGTGTTTATAAGATAGATTGTAGGGAGTGTAACTCATCTTATATAGGACAGACCGGCCGTAGTTTCAACACACGTTATAAAGAACACATATCCGCCTATCGAAATAATCACCCAGAAAAGTCTCATTTTGCAAAACATCTTATAGATTCGGGACATAGTATCCCAGACGATCATATCCCAGACGATCATACTTTTTCAATTTTACACACATGTAAAAAAAGTTTAAAACTGTCGGTGTTAGAACAATTAGAAATAGTAAAACATAAAAAAGACAACACGCTTACATTGTTGAATGAACAGGTCAGTTTCGTCACTTCCCCACTACTCAATATTTTTTCAAATTCAAATCACAATTAAAATTTAAATTCAAATCACAATAATTATAATTTAAATTCAAATTTAATTAAATTTAAAATCATAATTATCATTTAAATTAAAACTCAAACCACTTTCAATCAAATCAAACCAATTTCAATAACAACGCAGATTGAACGTCACAACCTGTTGTCGTAGTGGGGAGTTTCTATAAAAGGCCTGTTCGCCAGTTTTCACAGCTTAGTCGTCGGAGCGCAGCGAAGGCGACAACATCTCCTGAGGATGCCACGTGAAGTGGCGAAACGCGTCGAGGTTTTTATTATATTGGTGTTGGGTACTAATAATTGCATTAACTGTACTGCATGCATTTTTGAGGGAGGGCGGGCGGTTTTCCTGCATGAAATAGTGCTTGCTCAATCAGTGTTAGTGTGGTGCAGGTGCTTCCTCAAATCAGTGTTAGTGCGGGTAGTGTGGTGAAGGTATCTAGGCCGGTATATTAACAAGCGGAAATCATTAGCAAAATAATTTTCTAAATCCATAATGCACTACGTTTCACCAGACGGGTCCAAAAATTTGACAAAAACATTAAGTTATTAATGGACAGCCCAATGGCGGCCATGTTAGCAAGACACTTCGCGAGCAGGGCAGTACCAAAACAACGAAAGCGGTCGAAGACTGTTGTATTTCTCTTTACAAGTGTGTAATTATAATCAATAAAAAAAAAAGATTGTGCGTAAAACTAAATGTTAATGTTTTTCTGAAGATACATTATTTTCTTTCGACTTTGAGCGTTAGAGCGAAGAGCACCACATTTTTTTATACAAGTCCGTATCTTTAGACATCTTGCTAACTATTGCCATCCTTACCCGTCAAACTGAAAGCAGGTATGACGCTGGGATCGCACAACTTTGAAACTGCCTCGCACTGATACTGACCTGCTACGCTTCTACTTCTATTTTGCATTTGGTAAATTTAGGAAAATTTTCTCAAAAATAAAAATTCATCTAAACGTAAAATGAATGCTGTTCACTTAATTTGCATGACTTATTTTGCAATATAGACATTAATACTTATTCGGGATACTTTGAATATTACATTACAAAAATGAACGTCATCAAACTTACGTCCATGTATGTGAAAACTGTTAGTAGTCCCGCGGTGATCCAAATCATGCACAAAACCCGCTATGACATACATCAAAGCCTGTAAATCACTATCAAACAGAGATTTTTAGTAAACAGTCTTGCCTAAGACGTTAGATTCAATCTAATATACAAAACTATACCATAATACTATACCTTCTACACATACAATTACAAAAAGCTATTTTGGTAAGTATGTAATTGATTACAAGAAACTAAGTCAATATTAATATTTGCATTAAACTAAAAATCAGAATGCAAAACAAATGTAAAATGTAGGCGTCTCTCAAGGGTTTGTTCTAGGTCCACTTCTTTAACATATCATATTATGCTGTCCAGTCAAATGATTTAATAGGCTAACAGAATTACGAGAATCTGATTTTGCCAGGTTTTAAGACTGATGACTAGCAAATAACATGAATTACTCATCGGTGTCATAATCTAAAACACTAAGCAATTAAATTATTTGACTGTACATGTTCTTTCAACATACATTCCAAACCATAAAACATTAAAACATTTTTATGAAAGAAATCTTACTTGAAGTATCCCTGCGAAACGAGCTTATAGTTGACTAGGGCGGCGTAGGCCCATTGACCGACGTTAAAAGCGTGCATCCAGCTATGGTATGGAACATCGCGGTATCCCTTCTTCACGTATAGAATAAATCGGGCCAACTTCGGAGGTTTTATATTGAACCTACGAGACCATTGTATAAATAATAAATGTGAATAGCATCACATAAATTGTTCTGAAACCAAAGTAACTATTCGAGGCACTTGTTTAGTGGAAATCAGAAACAACACCCAAACCCGAGAAAATATAGAAAACCCTTTTTTCCTATCAGGAAAGCGAACGCGGGACCTTGGTGCAGGCGACACGAAAGCCGTTACGCCGCTCTAATACGGAGATCGTTGTCTTTACACTTACTTTACAGTATAATCTAAAAATATATAGGCCTTAGCGAAGTCAGGAGGAGCGATCAACAATTTTTGGTTGTTATTTGCATTTTTTTGTGAGCAATAAAACAATACCACAAGTGATCCAATTAATAGAATTGTATATTTACTTTTTGTCAAATCCCAAATCTGAGAACATCTTCAGAGCGTAGCAAGGTAGTTCTCGCAACGGTAATGCGCGGGGGTTGAAGTGGAGGCTTGTTATATGAGGGTGGTTGTGGAAACCCGTGCATTCCAGCATACGAGCTACTTCGGAGTCGCTCACCTGATATGTAGTTAGCAGTATCAGAATGAGTTTAATAATAATTGAGGACAACATTTGACATTTCTCATCCGGTTTTATTTAAAAATTATTATGAAACCGCTTGATAAGAAGAGGGAGAAAAAACGTGACAGGTGTCAAAGGACACCCGGATGGAACGAAGTTCCTTTTTTAGAATTGTAATAAAAATTTATTTTTAATTAAATAAACTTTCTCTCTCTCGACAGACAGAGAAACACGCGCACGCCGCACGGCTTACAACTATAGCAAAAAGTGTCGTTACAACTTTTGGTCTTTATTTTTTCCGTCTAGCCCCCTTTCGCAACGCGCGATAAGGAACTTCGTTCCAAAAGTATTCAATTGCAGAAACACAAACTTGTAATCAGACAAAAATAGTCATTGCTGTATGTACAGTTTTATTTCACACAGAGGTTTTTGCATCTGATCAAACAAGATTAAGAATAGTCCTAGAGAAATGAAGAAGATTTTACCGAATTAGGGACTAGTTTTATTCGCTCTTTGCTCAGAGAAGCATAAACAAATATGTAAGTTACAACGGCGATCGTCAGTCATCAAAAGACTTTGATTGTTCTCAGTTTTCACTTGGGTTCAACTTACCTTCATATGGTACATGACCAATTCATTGGCCAGCGTATTCCGGATATGGGCCTCCTGTATCTTCTGGTAGACGACCGAGTGTATGATGCAGACGCCGCAGTAGATGCTGAACGCCAGCGCCATCTCCTCGTCCATAGCGTCGAAGTAAGGATCTCCTACTTTATTGATCAACTGACCCACGCCGATAATCCCTGTCTGCTCTCGGATTGGGAAGCACAGTATTGTTCTGAAGCAAAATGTTGCTAGAATTTGAGATACCACGATTATGAGAATGATTTGTTAGCAACGGAACTTGAATAAGGCGTAGGTAGTAATTATTACATAGTAATTTTGGAAATTTAAAACCATTACTGGGATTAGAGATATTGATATGTTAATTATTGCTAGAGAGCCTTCCCATACCAAAACAAACGATTTATAGCTTAAAAATTCATGAGCAATTTAATGCTTTTAGACCTACAAAGCGTGGTTTTAAACTGCGTGTACTTATCTCTAGTATTTATTCAACTACCTATTATTATGACTGTTGCTCAAAATAAATTTTCACGGAATAACATACTCTTAAAATTACTACAAAATGTTATGGAACACCATTTGTTGACAATTCATAATTTAAAAGACAACAGAATAATCCATATAATCTCACTTGCAGTCTATCCCGGGGCAGCCGTCTATTTCAGGATCGTAAGAACTGTGGTCTTTCGCAGACTTGGCATTCACCACCTGACCAGTTTGAATCACAAGACCTGCGATGCCTTTGTTCATTGGGAATCTGCGTTCTTTACTATCCTCTAAGTGATCCTAGGGTTCAAAATACCAAAGTGATTGTTAAATATTTTGCATGTTGGAGGTGGAGGACCTAAAATGTAACAACGGTGGCTTGGTCGTTGATTAGTTGTTCCGTCATCATAATCATCATAATCATCATCATCTCTAGGCTATGTCAGTCCACTGTGAGAAACAGGTCTCTCCAATAGGAGGATTTAGTTATAATTATGGATTGAGAAATTTATTTTGCTAACGATTTCCGCTTCTTAACACCAGCCTAGATACCTTCACCACAGTACCCGCACTGACACTGATTTGAGGAAGCACCTGCACCACACTACCCGCACTAATCCTGATTGAGCAAGCACTATTTCATGCAGGAAAACCGCCCGCCCTCCCTCAAAAATGCATGCTGTACAGTTAATGAATTTATTAGTACCCAACACCGATATAGATATTAGTCCACTTTTGGCAGGAGGATTGGCGATCGCTGTTAGACTAGTAGTGAAAATAAAACGCTGCTGCTGCTGCTTTCGACACTCATAGTCTACTAACATCATAGATAGATACCTACCTATATTTGACGAGAAAAAAAAAGCATTCTAAATTAGCTAGACTAGGAATCGAACGGACCCTTGAGAAGTAAGCGGACCACACAGCGCCGATCCTGGGGTAGAGCAAGTGGAGCGGTCACTCTAAGCACCAGATGGCACGGGCCGCCATTAAGCTAATTGCAAAAACCAGCTATCAGATTTTAATAAAATCTAAGCAGCGCCTTTTGAGAAAATAGTGTTGCCAGATCAGATCTTTCAAAATCCAGCGCTGAACAACCCTTAATTAAGTCGACCTATAATTTTCGTTAGGTGAAACCTTGGACCAATTGACGAAAATCAATCTCGCTATTGATGGCTGCCAAAACCTAGTTACCTAAGTGGGTGACGTAAATGTAAGCCTTTTAAGCTATTGCATAGATTCTATCGCGGGCCTTGAGCGCGGGGACCGAATCCAGAAATTCCGTAACGAAAAAACCTCACGCTCCCCACTTCGACCGGCACAGCGGTGATACGGCTGTTCGACGAGGTGCGTGCGGTTTGACGAGGCGTTTGCCATTCGACGAAGTGGGTGCCGTTTAACTAAGTGGGTGCCGTTCGACGAAGTGGGTGCCGTTCGACGAGGCAGGTGCCGTTCGACAAGTTGGGTGCTGTTTGACGAGTGGGGTGCTGTTTGATGAGATGGGTGCTGTTCGACGAGATGGGTGCCGTTTGATGAGGTGGGTGCCGTTCGACGAGGTGAATGCCGTTTGACGGGTGGGGTGCTGTTTAACGAGATGGGTGCTGTTTGACGAGAGGGGTGCTGTTTTTATTTATTTATTTGTTTGTTTGTTTGTTTGTTTGTTTGTTTGTTTATTTATTTATTTATTCTTTTACAGTTCAATTTTACAGTGTTACAGTTAAATTTTACAGTTTTACAGTTAATTTTTACAGTTTTACAGTTAAATTTTAAAGTTTTACAGTTAAATATACAAATATAATTAATTGAAGCAAGAAGGTCATCTGACACATTGTAAGGGGTCTTTTCAACGACTTCCTTTGAAGTAATAGGCTCTAGTATTGCATTTTTTTTTAGTCAAAAGTTACTTTATTTTATTTTTGATACAATATAAAAAGAATTACGCAATAATATGACTATACTTAGGAGCTATAAACAAAATAAAAAGTGGGAAAATAATCGGCAATTTCATACTTTAACCCCTATTATAATTGCATAAGTTGATAAAAAATGCTATGCAATAGCTTTACCGCGGCAGTCTCCGAGTGCCACACGTCTTTTTTTTATATTTTAAGTACCTGATATCAGCTACCTACTACAGTTAATATTGAAAGCTCTGTAAGGATTAATGTGTCAACACTTAATCTGAATGAATGATTTATTTATTTGATGTATTATTGAATATTAGTTCTACCTTAGAGGTGTTTTTCCAATGTGCGCTGGAGTCGACAAGCTCCATGCGTTCAACATCAATCAGCATCACGGAGCAGTGCTCAGCTTTAGTCAACTGCTTCGCCTGTTCCATTGCGATTTGCAACAATATATCCAGCGATGCCACCTTCAGTGCAAAATGTTACTTTATCAGCGTAAGTATATCAGTCAACAACTGGAAAAATGTCTCTCCAAAGAAGGGTTTTGCCATAATCGTCACGCTTGCCAGCGTTTTGGCAATCACAGTTTGGCCAATGGTGGATAGAAGACGCTGCTGCTCGTCTTCTTTTGGCAGTACTCCTTTAGTCACCACTTTCAACAACTATACTTACGAAAAAAAGGGGTGGTGCTATTCTTTTGATGTGTCAGAACCACACGTTAGTTAGACTTAAATTTTCCGCTTTTAGCTTCTCCAGTTGGTTCCTTGTACCACACGTATAAAATTGACCCAGTGTCAGGTTTCCCGAGTCGCCTATTATGGCCTTTGACTTCGTGACTAGTTTCAAATTCAAATTCAAATTCAAATTTAATTTATTTAAAACTTAAGTCAACAAGTGTTCTTTAAATCTACAAATACAATATGTTCAAAAATAACCTAAGTGCCTGAACTAGGATTCCCTGTATTTCAGGCATAGTCTAAAAATTATAAACAAACGTCAAATCAAGTGCGTTTATATGACTTCCATCTTTTGACAAAAGCATGGGCCAACTGCTTAGCGTGCCTTCTAAAGCACGGCTACAAAAAGTGGTAGAGAATCTGTTCGAAACTCAAGGCAATTTGAAAATGATGGTTTACTAAATTGACTTGACCGGGATCAATTATCAAGGACCCTTGTGTAGTAGGCGGTAATAGTAGTAGGTAGGTAGTACACCGAACCATTACAAGCGAGTCTTCCATCATCAATAAACGGTCACAGATTGGCCAATAGCGGAGAAAGAAGATTTTGAATATCTTCTGGTCATACACCTTTAGTTGACTCTTAAGAAGCTCGTAGGATAAGAAGCAGTGGTGCTATTATATTTTACTCATACCACACTACAGTTAAACTAAATATTATATTATACTAGCTGACCCGGCAAACGTTGTTTTGCCATAAAAATGATTAAATTACTAAAATGGCTAACAAAAAATAGGGGTTGGTGGTAAAAGGGTAAAAATTTAGGGTTGTATATATTTTATAAAATTTTAATATTTTACTACCCTACCCCTACCCTACCCCTAACCTACCCTACCCCTACCCTACCCTACACATACCCTACCCCTACCCTACCCCCACCCCTACCCCCACCCCTACCCTAAACCCTTCCCTACCCCTACCCTACCCTTACAAAAAAGACGATAATTGATCAGTTATCGAGCGGGATGAAAAATGATTAAATTACTAAAATGGCTATTAAAAAATAGGGGTTGGTGATAAAAGGGTAAAAATTTAGGATTGTATGTATTTTTGTATGTTGTATCATAAAAAAATAGAAATTAAAAATTTTGTCTAAAAAATAAAAATAAAAATTTAGGGGTGGACTACCCCTAACATTTAGGGGGATGAAAAATAGATGTTGGCCGATTCTCATAGATACCGGATAAGCACAAAAAATTTCATCAAAATCGGTCAAGCCGTTTCGGAGGAGTTCAAGTTCGAACACCGTGACACGAGAATTTTATATATTAGATGTTACTTTTCGTAAAGCCCACTATCATTATTTTTTTATCTTCAACGATGAATTTAGCAATGCCAACTTATTCCTTACTTAATGTATCAATAAGAGCTATAATTACTTACTTGCGTGAATAATCGCCTGGCTACACGCAGCAGTTGTTGGCACTTCTGTTTTAATGTGCATTCGTATTCGAAACGAATTGTCTTCTTCAAGGTAGGCCATGTGAACCTGCTCAGAAAGTCAAAATCTATTGTAGAGAAGACGGGCAGCAACACAATTGGCTAAACTACGATTGCTAACCCGCCTGCCAAGCGTGGCGATTGTGGCAGAATCCTTTTGGAGAGGCCTGCTGTGTCCAGCAGTGATAATCTCATATCGCCCGGTAAGCGAAAGGTTGGGGATTCGAGTCCCACCTAAGGCAGTCGAAATTGTAATTCAAGGAATTGTATTATGTCAATAAATAGCGATTGATCTAAAGAATCAGAAACAATGAACGTAGGTACTAAAACACCCATACCCGAGACAATATAGGGATCGTTTTCTGCATTAATACGTCAGGGGATTGAACCCGGGACCTCAAAACTAGCGACACCTTGACAGCCGGAACAGGCACTTGACTAAGGAGGTAGTAAAGTAAGTAACGGTCTTTAATCATCCCACTGCAGGAAAAAGGCCTCCATCATTGAATTCAAGTTATCATAGCAATGATGGGTAAGAAGGTAGGAAGTATATTGGTTTAATAAACACTGGTCATTGTATACTAACAGGAAGCACTCGTGAATCAGTATGGCGACGTGGTCTTCTTGCACCTTTGGCGCCAGCACGCAAACAATCACAGAGAACGGTCGGTCTGATACAGGGTACATCACCATCCGCCTCTTCTGATTATCTTTAGGAACAAACTGACACAAAATACCTATTATAATTATGTGGAGTTAGTTTAAAAACAAATTTCTACGTGTTATAAGTATGTATTTACAACAAAAAAAAAAGGATTTAAGTAAGTTTATCGGTTGTCTAGTACCCCATACGACAGGGCACTTAATAGTAGCTTAGTTTGGGACTAGATGGCTCTGTGTGGCCCAGTGAGGCATGTCTTAAAATATTTATTTATATTTATATTGGTCAACAAAACGGTGTTACAATTATTAACAAGGCCACATGTCATTACATAAGAATTACATAATTCAGGGATGTTTACAGTTACTAAAGCTCTTAAAACCTGTGTTGGTATGAAAATAGGTGTAACTAGTTTTCTGTCCGCGTCTGCTACACGTCATTAGCACGGGCGGAAAACCTGTGCCCAAACAGTGGGATACAAAATTGCCTAAGTATTATTGCCTTTCAAAATAGCCTCCTCATTTCACTCCTTAAATACTTGGTACTTATTCAGTATCTAAGTCTGTATTAATCAGCAGCATCCAATCTCTCTAGACTCTCTCTCTACCCCAACTTACAGTATTTACAACAAAGCAGATATTGGTATTCATCTTGTTAATATTATCTATGCAATTTCGGACGGATGTCTGTTACTAAATTTCGCCAGAACGGCTGAACGGATCAGATTTAAATTTAGTAAGTAGATAGGTCAGCATATCGGCTGCAGCCGATAGTCCAATAGCATTCCAATAGCACATAGGCTACTTTTTATCCCGAAATAAGTTCGTTTCTCATGGGATAGGTTGAAATCCGAAACTACCGTGTGGTCGATGTATCGTGCGGCCCCTTTTTAATGTTCACTACAATTTGGTCGGATAATCTACCAAAAATATTACGAATGGTTTTTTATCGTTATTGTCTAAAGTAATGGGCATACATACATGATTTTTTGCATACGTATTCTTAAAACAGCGCACATATTATTGTAGAAGCATGTAATAAGCCAGCTCACAGAAAACTAGTGTTTTCGTATTCTAAGTAATTTCACTCAAGATAACCTCAAAACAAAGACAAAATCGTTAAGAACTCGGCAATGATATGTAGTAGGCCGGCGAAACTTTACATGATCATGTGAATATATAATCACACGGGACTAACGCGAAGTCCTTGGTCTTATTCGTTCGAGAGCCAGAGCATTTTTCCATTTTTTAGGAAATAAAAGAATAGATCCTCAACCATGCTAGTCATGTTAATGAAAATTGCGGCACAAATATGCACAAATTTGCTGTATCTGTATACAAAAAAATCATGAGTGTGCGTCCAACCGTTTCCGATATACAGCAATTACGGAAACGTTCGCCCAGCAAAAAACTCAATAAGTCTGATATCTTAAGAGGCACAAATTTGACTTTTACGGCACATTTACACTTGTACATAAGCTACCTTTTTGCATATTTATTATACAGCTAGACGCATAAATCAAAAAAAAATTGCTGGGCGAACGTTCGTGCAGCAGAATCCATTTTTCTTAAATAACTGTAAAGCTGTTGGACGCACAAATATAATATTTCGGGCACATTTACACGATATAAGGCACTAATTATCTGCATCATCCAATTTTCGAATAGGCGATACTTTTTGCTGGGCGAACGCACACTTTTAAATCGGGTAGAGTTGGGACGAAGCCGCCTAAAGTTGCAGACAATAGCTACTACTTAGTCCTGACCATAGATTTTTATATTCTACGTTTATGGTCCTGACTAATATTATAAATGCAGAATTTTAGGTAGCTCTGTCTGTCTGTTTGTCTGCTACGCTTTCATGCTATAACTACTGACGCGATTTTAATAAAATTTAATACTTACCTACAAAGATATACAAATAGGCTATTTTGTACCTAGGTAGGTACCTACCTACTGCTAGATTTCCGCCCGAGGGGTATAACGTGTAGTTTACGCGTCGCGGACAAAAAGCTGTACTTAATAGATTACACCCTGCCACAAATGAGATAATACTGACCCTTCTCATTATTTTGCGGCATATTATATGAATAGGGAATATTATAAAAACAAAACACATACTTACAGGAGCTAGAATTGCTTGAAAATCTGGTGGGAAGTTAGTCAACAATTCAGTTTGTTCCTGGAGGGATTTCAGCACGTCCGCTAATTTCAACGACATCTAGGTACAGATCATGCAAAAAAATTTCAAAAATAAAAATAATATTTATTTATTTATTAATACATTCTATCTAGTAGTACATGGAAATATTTTAAATTTCGAAATTTGGGTTCATTGAACCGAAATTGTCGAGCGCCTCAGGTGCTCAGCCTTTTACTTACTTACGGGACGACTGCAGCTCTGACTATGCAATTATTGACTTACCTATTCGTACCAACCTCTTTTCAATGTTCTGTGAACTTCTGTGGTACATATAAACATAAGTTCACAGAACATTTTTATGTTCTGTGGTACCAACACATTATTTGTTGTTGTTAAATTCATTGAAGTCCTTTGCTGTGTAGGTTACCAATATTATTTTTATTTATTTCTTTCATATTTTGCAGTTACATAACCGAAATATGGATGAAAACTTCGCTGGCTTACTACGCAAAGCACATAAAACATTTTAATAGTAGCAGGAAAAGGGCAAAAACCCTGTGAGCGAAAGACTGTGAGTTCGAGTCATACCTGAGGCATACGAATTTCATATTCAAGGAATGATACCTTTTTCAATTCGCACTAACAAACAACTGAAATTATTATTAACTGTTCTGAAACATTTTAAATTCTTGGCCTTCTAAGTAGGTATGTTAAGTACCTACTCAGAATAACTGCCTATCTCAAGGATTAGGCAACAAACCATACTAACCGAATAATAACGGAAATATTTCTACGATAGAATATGAGGAACGAAATAATCTCACGCATATTTTATGTTTTCGCTGTAAAGCTGTCCCTCCGACCGCTTCTATCGAAGCCTCCATGCGTTCAGCATTGACTATCACTTGCAATACGAATTCTGCTTCACATTCCTCGCTCAGCTATAGATAAAACTTTTAGACAATATTATAAAAAAATATCAATTAACTTTTAAAAAAAGCAATGCTTACGTAAGTATTTATTTTCATCTGCAACTGGGCACAGGCCTCGTCGTTGAGGCTCATAACTAGATCTAAAATTTTCCCTGGATCGCTATTTTGTATACTTTTTCGTCTTCCTTTCTTTACACTAGCCATAATGCTTTTAGTTAGTATTATCTTTGAAGACAAGTTAAAATGTGAACGCTCGCAAGACGCGATCAAGAAATTCAAGAAAATGACGTATAAATCAAATTTTTGCCGCCATTTTTTGTGTGTGTGTGTCATCATGTCAACCATAAACGTAGAATGTCAACCGTCAACTAACTCAACCAGAGTCAACTTTGTCATCTTTTTGGTCATCTTACAAATTAACTTAATGGTTTTGTTATATTAAATCTATGGGTTTTATAACTTAGAACACAAGCTGACTCATTCATTGGTTATGATTCTATGAAATTAATTTGATTTGTCATGTCGTTCCAGCCAACGCAGAATTATATCGTGCTTAACAAAATTTATTTTCACCTTTTTAAATTCTATTGTCATCTATAAAAAGAAATAGAATAACATAAACATTTATTCAGTTATTTCTATTTTGCTTGACAAAAAAAGCACAAAACTCTAAATTACAATAATGTATTTAAATACGCATTTAAATTAGAGTTAGTTGATAAGTAAAGGAAAGGAACGTAATTTGATGCGGTAATAATTTCAGTACTTGACGCAACGAATGTGTTTTTTTTTACTGACAGATAAATCAAAACAGCTGATGAGTGCTTCTAACAGAATTGTTAAAAACTTCATTGTAAAATATTGTATTATTTACTCATATAATAATTATTCAACTATACGTCACAAATGGCTGAAATACAAACACTTGTAGAGATGGGTTTCTCTAAAGAGCGAGCGTAAGTATTAGATTCAATGTATCTTGGTTAGTGAGCTTTTGTGTAAAGGTTATGTGTTGAGGCTATATTTTTGATTCTAGAGAAAAAGCGCTAGCAGTAACAAGTTATAAAGGCGTTGAGCCTGCAATGGAGTGGTTATTGGCACACGCAGATGACCCTGCCATAGATGCCCAAACTGGAGGACAAACACTGGGGTCAAGTACGACTAACGTTGCCGAAGCGGCCGAAACTCCTCCTGTGCCGGCCGGACCGTCGGCTGAAGATCCGTCACAAGCCGAAGCGAAGTCTTTCAAGTGTGATGAATGCGGAAAACTCTTCAAGAACCAGGATGAGATGGAGTTCCATGCAGCTAAGACAAACCATAGTAGTTTCTCTGAGTCTACTGAAGAGAAAAAACCTTTGACTGAAGAGGAGAAGAAAGCTCAACTGGCATTATTAGAAGAGCGGATGAAACAAAAAAGAAAAGAGAGGGAAGAAAGAGAAAAGGTATGGACTTTCATTTTGTAATGTTATAATTAAAATGTATTTTTGTAAATGTAAACTATAGATTCTGTGGACCTAGTTCATATTACTTTTCCCATACCATCACAGCGGAAGCACACAGCTCTTTAGCAGCTATAAATATTTCTATTCTGTGTACAAAGCGGTAGACATAATATTTAACAATATGGCTCATTTGAGTGTACTAGTAACTAAGTAAGGTTGGTAGTCTCCAAGAGTATAATCAAAGGTAATTGGCTTCATGTTGATCAAAAATTATGAAAGATTCAAAGTTGTGTAATTAATTATGTTAAATAAAACAAATACTCTGTTTTCTCTTTCTAGGCTGAATTGTTGGAAAAGGAACGTCTTCGCATAAAATCTGGAAAAGATATGCAAGATGCCCGCCAACGGCTACAAGAACAGGAAATGATGAAGCTGGTGGAACAACGCAGAAGAGAAAAAGTTGAGGATCAAAAGGCTAGGGAGCGGGTACGGGCTCAAATTGAGGCAGACAAACAGGCCAGAAAGTAAGTACAAAAAGTATAGTTATAAAAATTGCCACGGTTTTTACTAATCTATAGTATTAAAGTATCCTTGACCTCTAGGATTGATTTCCCTGCAATTTGTTGTTTAGGGATAAATAGACTTTGTATTTATGGTGGGATATGAACTTACAACCTTTCCCTTTTAGGCAACTGCTCTATCAAATGAGATAAAGGAGCATAACTAATGTCGGCAAACCAATGAAGTAGTTTAAGCTGTCCATTATACTCATATTGTTTCTTTGTTATGTATGTTCAACACAATTGAAAACTTTTTATTCATTCACCAGTTTTACTGTAACAGCTGAGTTTCATTAACATCAACATCTTGAATAATTTTATGAAGCCATAGTAGTAGCTCAATTAGGTAGAGCAGTCGCCCGGTAAGCGCAAGGTGGTGGATTCAAGTTTCACCTACAGCATTTGTCCCACCGCCAACTATAAACGAGAACTGATAGGTTATACTCCTACCCGCGCAACAACAACACATATTTTTGTTTACTCCGTGATTTTATTTACATAGCAGTGTAAAAAGTTACAGTTATACTAAGAGTTATATATTGTTGGAAACCCCGTGGTGGCAGTTGAGAGGTGGTGCTATTGTCTAATCGGAACTTTGCGTGATTCGTGAGTATTTACGAAATATAAACCAAAACTTCAAGCGGCCATTACTCGTGCGTCATCCGCCCCTGACCTAGGGCAACTCGCGATCGGCCCGCTTCTACTCACACAGACGCAGCGCATATTACGAGAGTGCTGTATTGCCGCGGCTGTTGGGCGCTTTTCTGCTACACTGAATTACATTTCCGATTCCGAACCTTATTACAATGGCGCCAAATACCAACAAGTGCGCTGGTTGCCGACATGTCATACCTAGTAAAGAATTCCTAACATGCCTGGTTTGTGCATCCAAATACGATCTATTGTGTGCGAATGTTGGAATCAAATGCTTCACCAAGATGGACAAGGAACAGAAGCTTAACTGGAGGTGCCCTGTCTGCCGCTGCCAGCAGCCAAAGACGGACAATACCAACACACCTATCCGTCCTCAGCCCCAACCTTCAGCTTCGAGTGATACAATAAGCGAGGATCTCGCCGTCGGTGACACAACACCTGAAACCTGTAATGTTACCGTACGCTCGAAGCCAACTCGAGGCCTGGGAAACGACTATGTCACTGAGAGCTCGCTAAGGCAAATAATTCGTGAAGAGTTATCGGGTATGATTGAGGAGAAAATGAACAAGCTGGTATCTGTGCACCTCAAAGCTTCGGACACACGCTTGACTGAATTCTCAGATTCTATCAAGTTCTTCAATACCAAATTTGAAGAATTTAAGTCTGAACTTCAAAAGAAGTCTGCTGCAATGACAGTATTGAAGAAAGACAATGAGTGCTTAAAATTAACAGTGCAGGACCTCTCCCACAGACTTCATTTATCCGAACAGCATATGAGAGAGTCTAATCTGGAGATGAACGGTATACCAGAGCATAAATCGGAAAACCTGATCAACATAATTACACAAATCTCCAAAACTGTAAGCTGTTCTATTGTGGCCGACGATATACACCATGTGACGCGAGTTGCAAAGCTCAACAAAGAGAGTAACCGTCCGCGCTCAGTTATCGTGAAACTACGCAGCCCACTCCACCGCGACACAATGTTGGCGGCAATATCTAGGTTCAACAGAAGCAACCCGAAAGACAAGCTTTCAACTCTCCATCTTGGAATGGCTGCTCCGTCTCAGCCAGTGTTTGTTGCCGAACATCTGACGCCCGCTAACAAATCCCTGCACGCAGCGGCTCGCCTGAGAGCAAAACAGGAATCCTACAAGTTTGTGTGGGTCCGCAACGGGCGCATATTTGTACGGAAGGATGAGTCTAGCCAGGCTATCGTTATACGTAACACGGATAGCTTGGATTTGATGGGTCCAGCTCGAAGATCCTGAATGAGGTGGGCGTTGTAGGACTTGGTATATACTACCAAAATGTGCGCGGACTAAGAACGAAAACCAGTGAAGTGTTTAAAAAATCTTTAGCAAATAATTATGACATTATAATATTTACGGAAACATGGTTGAATCCTAATATAAATAGTAGCGAACTCTTTGACCCAAGGTACGTTGTCTATCGCAGAGATCGAATTACATCAAACTCAGTTAAGACTGATGGTGGGGGTGTTTTGATTGCCGTATCGCGACAGATCCCATCAACACGTATCGAACGTTGGGAGAGCGACTGTGAGGATTTGTGGGTTTGTATTCAAATTGTGACTAATAACACAATTATGGATATCGCTTTATGTGATGTTTATCTTCCTCCGCCAGTTAAACTGAATAGTCTATCAAATTTTTTAAACAGTGCAAACAATGTTACTAATCACGTCGATAATATTCTTCTTATAGGTGACTTTAACCTGGGGTTCATAGGCTGGAATAGGGGTGATAATAATAATAGACATTTGAGCCCATCTAACTTTAATTGTACTCTTGGATTTTGTCTTATTGACTTTATGTCTGTCAACAGCTTTAAACAGTTAAATGGTATACCCAATTGTGATGGCAAATGCCTGGATCTTGTAGCGACAAATATTCCTTGCCTCCTTGTTACGGAGCCTTTGGATCTACTGAGTAGGCTGGATCCTAAGCATCCGAACTTGTTGATTACCCTGGAATTTCCAGATATGTCTTACCTTCTACCAAGGAAACGGTCCGACGTTAATTTCTATAAGGCTGATTACGACGGCATAATAATATCAGAGTTGGAGTGTATGGATTGGAACGTTGTATTTTATAATTGTAACGATGTTGATGAAATGGTATCTGAATTCTACAATAAGATAAACAAAATTATTGAGACGCACGTTCCTAAACGTGGACACAAATCATCAAAATTTCCTAAGTGGTTTAGCAATGCCTTAGTGAAATTGCTGTCTGAAAAAGAAAAACTACGAAATAAATACCGCAAATACAGAAACCCCCGTGACAAGCTGGAGCACGAGTTGTTGCGCAACCGTTGTCACAAACTTGTTGACAAATGTTACAGTGACTACAAAACTAAAATTGAGACCAGCATCTCTAGGGACATAAAATCATTTTGGCAATTTGTTAAACAAAAGCGCAGCAACCTATCATCTCTACCGTCGGAAATGAAACTAAACGATAAAACAGCTGACTCTGGCCCAGACATTGCAAATCTTTTTGCCCAGCACTTTTCATCGACCTTTACAGCAACTACACTAGAGTCACAACGGGTACCAAGCACATTATCTCATTTTAATTTGTCAAATATTCAATTCACCGAGTTCGAAATTAATACTAAAATCAAACATCTTGACATTGAAAAGGGCCCAGGCCCAGATGGCATACCTCCTATATTCATCAGACGCTGCGAGTCTGTCATATCTTCACCACTTACCCTAATCTTTAATCGTTCTTTACGAGATGGCATATTTCCAACTGAGTGGAAAAAAGCAAAAATAGTTCCCATCCACAAAAAAGGTGAGTCTCGCAACATAAAAAACTATCGCCCTATATCTATTCTGTCCACATTTTCGAAACTGTTCGAGTCCTTGCTTCACCCGTTATTCAGTCGCCACGTAGAAAGTGTTTTATCCGATCACCAACACGGATTCCGCCGAGGTCGCTCCACTCAAACAAATCTAGCTTCGTTTCTCTCAGAAGTCGCTAAAAACACAGATCGTGGCGCTCAAACTGACGTCATATACACTGATTTCAGCAGTGCCTTTGATAAGGTCCACCACGGTCTGCTTTTGGCTAAACTCGGGTCATGCGGAGTTGATGGTAACTTACTTCAATGGTTCCGCTCATACCTGAATGCGAGACCGCAGGTTGTCGTTGTCGAGGGTTTTGAGTCCGAGCACTACTATGCGACGTCAGGGGTTCCGCAGGGCTCTCATCTGGGACCTACACTCTTCCTCATATTTATAAACGACATTACGACGCGCATAAAACACTGCAAATTCTCTCTTTTTGCTGACGATCTGAAGATCTTTCGAACCGTTGACTCTTCCCGAGACATGGAGTTAATTCAAAGGGACATAGACGATATCCAGCGCTGGTGCGAGTCAAATGCTATGTGCTTAAATGCTAGTAAATGCTACCACATTAAAATCACAAAACGAAAAAAAAAATTTCCTTCAAATTATGATTTGAACGGTGTCGTAATGTCAGAGGTTGATGAGATGCGCGACTTGGGGGTAATTGTTGACTCCAAGCTAAACTTTGTGTCACACGTTAATACCATAGTTAAAAAAGCCTCAAAGATGTTGGCGTTTATCAAAAGGACCACAAAAGGCTTCAAAAAGATGAACACACGGATCATCCTGTATAACGCGCTAGTCAGAAGTGTTTTGGAATATGCAAGTGTGGCATGGAGCCCCATATACGCCGTACATTCCCAACGCATTGAAAGCATACAGCGTGCTTTTACGAGACACCTTGCATTTTTATCACCAGGAATATCCCACAGGGCACCATACAGCCAAAGGTTGTCGCACTTTGGCATTGACAGTCTGCGGTATAGGCGATCTGTACATGATCTGGCATTCCTGCACGGACTTTTGAACGGGTCACTGGGGTGTGATGCGCTTGTGGAGGGCATCTCGATTGGTGTTGCCTCTCACCTGCCTCGTAAGCCAATAAAAAAGACGTTTGCACTTCCTCAATGCAGAACGAATGTAGGAAGACATGCTCCTTTGGTTAGATGCTGCGCCCAATATAACTCACTAATGAAAAGGGACTTGAATGGAGGCCTGGATGTTTTTCGCGACAAGTTACCAAAATTTAAAGCTAATCTCCGCGAATTGCTGAGCGCTGAAGACTGAGATGGTATCGGAATTCGAAACCATGATTATTGTTATTTTAATAGGCATACTACTTTTCTGTAACTTCTTTTCTAATTGTGTAATTACTAACAATTACTGTTTGTTATAAACGTTGTGTACGCCTGTAAGAGGTATATATATAAGAAGCTTATGTTACAATATCCTTAGTTTTTAATGTTTTTATATATGTACTGTTGGTGTACCTTTTCAATAAAATAATAAAAATAAATAACTGATTAGTGCTAGAGATTAAAAACGAACTGTCGAGCAGCGTGCTAGGGGAGCGTGTCATTGCCGGCAGTGTTAACAGTCAGTGATCATCTTTTTAATATACTTGTGCAACTCTTTTGTTTACACTGAATGTGATATACATTGTTTCTTAACTATGAAAATGACTCGCTTCCTCGTCTGTGAGACTATTTTCAAGGAATTATATTTTCTCTTAGTGAATTTACGGGAGTTGTAATGTTTAGAATCTGTTATGACAAAAAATTGTTGATTAATAAATAAATAAATAAATGTGGACAACATCACATACATTGTTCTGATCCCAATTTGAATAACTATTTAAAGCACTCGTATTTTGGAAACCAGAAACAACGAAGGTATCACAAACACCCAGACCCGAGAAAATGTAGAAAAACACATTTTTTCTACATTGACCCGTCCGGGAATCGAACCCGGGACCTCGGAGCAGGCGACACCTTGAAAACCGGTGTGTACGCCACTCCGCCACGGAGGTCGATTATATTAATCCTATCTCAATAGGTTAATCCTGTAATGATATTATAGGTTTGGTTAATCTTACTATATTTTAAGACGTGTGAGTGTTTTTATCAAGACAGGTTTTTATGGATGTTTGTTATTCAATCACGTCATAACGAAATGTAAGTCTACCCGTGACCATGAACGCTGTAAAGGGTTCGTCAAGTTATATCAAAAATAAACATATCTTTGATTTCATCGTATAGTGTTCGCGTAAATTCAAGAAAACAGAACTTCATAACGACTGCACAAACCTAAAAGAAGAAAGATAGTACGAGGGTCATTTGAAAAGTTCTTAGCCTAACATACTTAATGAAACCACATGATTTTGATTTTATTTTTATTTTTCAACATACTTTCCCCCAAGCTCAAAACACTTACCATCGACCAGGTTAGGCTTCGATGCCCGTTTAAAAAAAATCTTCGTCTAACTCCTCAAAATAAGCGTCCACGGCGGCTATGACCTCATTTGTAAAAAAATTTTTACCACCTAAGAATTTTTCAGCTTTGGGAACAGATAAAAGTCGGATGGTGCTAAATCCGGTGAATATGGGGGATGAGGTAACAATTCGAAGCTACACTGATGGATTTCTGCCATGGAATGCACAGAGGTGTGAACACGCGGATTGTCCTGGTGAAACAAGACCTTTCTTCTCAATAAACCTGGTCGTTTTTCTTTGATTTCTTCTCTCAAACGACGCAGCAAGTTGCAATAGTAATCGGAGTTTATTGATTCCCCTTTTTTTAAATAATCCACCAGAATAATACCCTTTGCATCCCAAAAAACCGATGCCATGACTTTGCCGGCCGATAAAACACTTTTGTCTTCTTTGGGGTGGGGTTCTTTTATCTCTGGTGTATTGTGGTGAACCCAGGTTTCATGCATGGTTATAAATCTTGCAATAAATTCTTGTGGGTCAGCTTCATATAACTCTAAACAGTCGCGGGAAGTTGTGAGTCTTTTGCGTTTTTGTTCCACTGAAAGCAGCTGCGGTTCCCATCGCGCAGAAATCCAAGTTCACTATTAGTTATAATAATATGATGTGTTCGCTCAGAAGAGATGCCTACAGTTTTGGCTATCCCCTCGACAGTCAATCTTCGATCGGATAAAATTAAATCACAGATTTTTTATTTGTTTTCCTCTGTGGAAGCAGTCGAAGGCCGGCCACTACCAGGCTCTCTCACGACCACTTTTAAACTCTGCCACCCAGTTTTTAACAGTCGCATACGAAGGAGCGGACTCACCCAAAGTAGCAGACATGTCTTCATGTATAGCTTTTGGAGTTAAACCTTTCAAATTCAAGTGTTTTATCACTGCACGATGTTCAATTTTATCCATTTTCAAAAATAGCTCTGGCTTGTCTTACCGTATCACGTGTAAACGAACAATGAATTACTTACTGTGAATAAACTAAACTGTGCATACTTGTTACTAAATAATGTACCTAGTTATAAAAAATACCAATGACTCTAACTATGTTAGGCTATAAGAACTTTTCAAATGACGCTCGTATATGACCAAATAAAATGGTCCACTTTCCATCCTTACAAACGGATCCCGGAGTATTAACGCGAACGAAGTTGCCGGGTAACCGCTAATAAATGTGTAAATTATCTCATCAACCAAGGCTAGCTGCATCTGGCGGCGTGGCGGCGGCGGCCCCTGTGCCCACGCCGGCGGTGGCGGCGCCCGCGCCTACGCCCCGCGGCTCGTACGACCAGGCCCGGATCCAGCTGCGGCTGCCTGACGGGCAGGCGTTAGCGCACACCTTCGGTGCTAAGGAACAACTGGCGGCTGTCAGGTAACCACACTTAAGCTAAGAATAGTCTGGAGCTTTGCGCGGAAAACGAAAGGAGAAAGATGGACTTTGTTTCTTAGTTTTGTGAAATTATCATCAGCAGCTAATTGTGATAAAATGTTGGAATTCTTATAATAATGTGTGAGTAAAATAAATGAAATAAAAGTAAGAGTAAAGAAAGGCGCTCCAATCAACTCGGATCGACCTCCTCGCGTAAAAATCCCTTGGTCTTTGAAATATACAGGGTGAAATTTTAACCACCTTCCAAATTTCAATGTATCAATCTACGAGACAAAAAACAAATGACGTATTTTTTCTTTTGGTATAGTCCAGTACAAAAATGTCAAGATAAAGTACTTAGAAAATGTCCGCCAAAAATCAAAAATTTTTGATCCAGCCGCCTAACAAAACTTTTTTTACGCGATTCGCATCTCAATCATTCATTATGATACTATTCATAAGTTTTTGACTGTCCCTTTATACCTTAACAGGTTTAGGACCGTAAAAATTGAAAACAATATCGCGAAAAATATTTTTGGGTGACAACTTGATTTACATTTTTTACTTCATAAATAGGCTCTAAATACGATACTGAACGCCTATAAAAATTTTGGAAAGTGGTTAAAATTTCATCCTGTATATGTTACTGTAAAATTGTAAACTTCGTCAGTTCATAATTTAACGTCGATGGATTACAATCTAGCCTAACCTAACCCACCGTTCGTTTATAATCTCACGCGTTGTTTTGTAAAGTGATAGATCTCACAATTTTACGGTGACATATACACCACTAATACATTTTAATGAGTTAGGTTAGTTTAGGAATGGTTGGTTTTAGTTATAATGTGTAAGTAAGTATTTATAATATTTTATGTATTTTGACGACCTCCGTGGCGGAGTGATGTACACACCAGTTTTTAAGGTGTCGCCTGCTCCGAGGTCTCGGGTTCGATTCCCGGACGGGTCAATGTAGAAAAGATGTGTTTTTCTCTATTTTCTTGGGGTTGAGTGTTTGTGGTCTCTTCGTTGTTTCTGGTTTCCAAAATACGAGTGCTTTTAATAGTTATTCAAATTGGGATCGGAACAATGTTTGTGATGTTGTCCACATTTATTTGTTTATTTATTTATCATGAATGACTGCACTTTTGACTTGGCAGCATGGTCTCCGACTTTAGCCAGTTCTGAAAAGAAACTAAAAATCATCTACACTAATATCACTAATATCTAGGGATACAGTGCTCAATGGTCCTCCTGGGCATTGAGCCCAAGACTTCGAGATCTTGCACCCGTGCTTAAAAGGAAACACATAAAGGCGAGAGAATTGAAAAATAGGTTTTTGTAAAATCTATTGCTGTCGCGCAGTGCCCGAACGCCTCCCCGCAGAGCGTGATAGAGACAACTGCATCTTGGACCGAAAATACCTACTAAAAACACACAAAATCAACGTTTTGTAGTTCCCCGATTCCTTTTCCAAAACTAGGCCGATTTAAATACTTTTTTCATTAAAAATTTAAGAAAAGCTTTAGCCGTATTCGTATATTTAGCTTTTTCTGAAGTTTAGCCAAATTTGTTTTCTGGATGTTTGAACACAGCGGAAAATCTGGCGAATTTTTTAGATTTTTGAAGTCTCATATCTCTTTTATCAGTTGATTTATGAAAAAAAGGAAAACATAGAAACATGCCAATAGTGGCCATAGATTTTTGAAATAAAAATTATTGCTCTACTGGCATTATCCAGTGAGGAAACAGGGGACTACGTTTGTATGGAAAAACGGCCTTTGTGTTTCCTCTTAAACCACTGTACCAAACGGGCGTATTTATGTTAGATTTTTTTTCTTTTTATATTCAAAACAATAAATCTAAAAGAGTTGCCTTTCTTGAAAAGTAGCGTTTAAAAATATTTTTTTCATTTAAAATATTTACACTTGAAACGAGGTGACGTTATACAATTCATGTTTTCAGATTATATCTACAAATGAACGCTAAGGAGTACGCTCAGCAAGATTTTAAATTTATGACGACATTCCCTAAGAAAATCTTTACAACGGAGGATTATGAAAAGCCTCTCGAAATGCTTGGTAAGTTATAATTATAACATTTTGTATTGTTCTTTTAATTTGTTTGTTACAGTTTGCTATTAGTTATTTCTAGTATAGTACTAGATACCTATCCTATAGACTAAATTTAGTAATTCAATGTTTTCTCAGGTCTGGGTGTTTGTGGTACCTTCGTTGATTCTGATTTCCTCAAAACAAGTGTTTTTAATAGTTACTCACTTTAGGTTCAGAACAATGTGTGTGATGTTGTTCACATTTATTTATTACTAGCTCTAGCCCTGCGACTAGGTACGCGTGGAATTCCGAAAAATTTAAACTCTTACGGGAACTGATTATTCCGGGATAAAAGGTAGTTTGTGTTCTATTTCAGTAGGTATCTAACTCCACGCCAAATTACATCTAGTCCCGTTCAGCGGTTCGGGCATGATTAAGTAAGAAAAATCCATACAAAGTTTCACATCTATACGTACTAATGTTATAAAGCTGAAGAGTTTGTTTGTTTGTTTGAACGCGCTAATCTCAGGAAGTACTGGTTTGAATAGAAAGAAAGAAACCCGCTAACATTAGTCGTGACAGCTAGAGGCATATCACGACGCTGATTTTCAGCGGGGACCCTGATCAGGAGCGTGTGTGTGACAGAGGCGGATAGATCCACCAGGCCACTACCCGATCGGTCTGACCGAAGGAACCCGGCAGTGTCTAATAATAGACTAATTGTCTAATTCTTTTTGTGTTGGATAGTCCATTTATCGAGGAAGGCTTTAGGCTACATAACATCATACTGCGATCAATAAGAGCGAAGCATTCGTAAAAATTTTGCAAAACAATCGCGATCATAATAACAGAAATTGACGCGTACGAAGTCGCGGGGAACAGCTAAGATTATCTTTATTTCCCTTACATTAAAATGAACCTTTTGTTTTCAGGTTTAGTTCCATCAGCAGTGATCATTGTATCGAAAGGGCAATAAGTTATTTGAATAATTAAATAATACCCTTGATGGGGGTCGGATTATCATTGAATGTGTTATTGGGATGTGGCACAAAGTTGAAAATTAATGTAACATTTAAAGACTCATTGAAATAAAGTCAGCTTAAGGAACATGCTCTTTTATTTTATGTTGATGTCTAGAGAGATCAGATTTTCTACTTTTATTCTTTAGTCATAGGAAGTATAAGGGGCACTTAGGCTCAAAAAGCTGTGGAGTCGGACATTGTGTTGCGGAGTAAAGCCTCTTCTTAGAGGTAAGACATTGGTATCAGTAAGAGACATAGATGGAGTCGAATATAGACATAGTGTAACAGAGTAAGGCTTCTATGCACTTTTTTAATACGATAAGTTACTTTACACGTTTGTTAAAAAGCACACGCTTGTTAAAAATGAATTCGTGTCTAAGAATATTCATTTCAAAATTTTTATATTCAACTCCTAGCTAACATTTTATCATGGCGCACGTTGACGCAATTGTAAAAACTATAAAGAGATATTTCTAATATAACAAGGGGAGTTAATGCCCATTTCTAAGTAACTTTTTTTAAATGTCAGCGATTCTAAAATATTTTATTTATTGTAGGAAAACAAACAGTTCACAATCACAAATAAACTATAACATAAATGTAGTAAATAAACTAATAAAGTCTCCACTGATGGTAATAACACCAAAACCGAGCAGCTAAGCAAAAACTACAAAACAAAACTAAAACCTATGAAGCAATGTTTTACTTTAAATACTTATAATATTTTTTAAGGAAGTTGACCATATTTTTTTTACCTGAAGAGGTGCTATTCTTAATTTCAATTTAGAACTAGGTATTAGTGCACAAAAAATAATAAAATCAGTTTATTTACTCAATGGACCGATTTGATTGTTTTTATTTCTTAAGCGTGGTCATCATAATGGCCTGCGCAGACGACGGACTTTTCTCCGCGGCGGAGAAAAAAGTAGGTACGCTCCGCGAATAAAAAGTCTGCCGCGGATTTACCGCGAACTCAACGCACACGGTGTGCGATCATTTGTTCGTTTATCGTCGTGCATACGTACGTCACTCTCGAGCGCACAACGCGGACTATATTAAAAAGTACTAGCGATGGGCGTTATTAACCGTAACTGGTTATTTAAGCAGTTACAAGCCCGAACAGTGATCACTCGTTATCCGCAACAACAATAACTAGTTAGATTCATAACGCCATTCAAACGATCAAAATAGGCATCGGTCTTCAATAACTGCTTTTATCACAACGCTCTGAAGTTAAATTGAATTCACTCTTATGTGAAAGGTCTAGCGTAGATATTTGGTTGGCTTCACTCCTCACGCAAAATCACTGGTTTTAAGTTACTCGTTACGACAAGTTGAAAACGACGTTTTACATTGCACATCCCACACATCGTTTTGAGTACATGAAGGAGTAAAACGAGTAATGTATAAAGGCTCCAAAAAAAGAATCGCAACAAAAGAGTGATAGCTTTGTTGCGTGTATGAATGAAACAACTATAGGACGCGAGCGTAAGTGTGAATGAAACAGGTATATGTTCGGCTTTCGGTCAGCAGCTCTCATCCACTCCCTCGCTTGTACTTAATGGAATTTGAGTCTTATTTTGAAGGGCAGAGATTCTTAAAGGATCGATTCGATATTTGACGATACGTGTGCGTGAAGTGATTAAGTTATACCTGCTATATAACCAAACGTTTTATCCTTATAATAATCACGTTTGCTTTAGAGCGTTGTAAAAATAACTAGTTACAAAAATCACTAGTTATGAAACCAGTTATTGGAAATCACATCACGGTTACGTTAAGTTATCTCAAAAACCTATAACGACCCATCGCTAAAAAGTACTCTGTGACGCGGACTAAAGTCCGCCATTTGCGTTGCTTCGCCTAGTCACACGAGTTCTATTTTTCTCGGGGACTCACGCGTACTTTTGTCCGGTCCGCTCTCTGCATGTCCTCGGTAATTCGGGGCACTTTTTGTACGCGTTACTTTTAATCCCTCGTTTGCGTTACTCGATACAGATGTAAGCGATCTATTTTAGCGGACAAAAATCCCTCGTCTGCGCAGGACGTCTGCTCTTTTGGTTTCTTCGGACGAACGAAACAAAGTAGCCGACCCGTTTTTTGGCTTTTCTGAACAGTTTTGTTTTAATTTTAAGCAGCGCCTGTCGTAAGCGATAACTTAATTAATTAATTTTAATTAGCATTAATATTACGGTCTGGAAACATTTCATCAGCAATAATTTACTTAACTAATGAGTATAATAATATTAATAATTTAATACTAATAATTTACATACCTAAAGTGATACACCAAATTGTTCACAGTCTAATGTAATTGAAGATGTACAACATTTAATTTTGTTGATGAATTGTGCGCGACGGAACTAGAGGAGAACAGGAGGCACTTCTGAAGGGATTTCATTTAAATTAATTGGATGTAGAAGGTTTAGTGCAAACTATTTTATCAAACCCTAAAACAAGCTGTGCCAATTAGTAAAAGACTTTCAGAAGTTTTTTTTTCTGTAATAAGTAATCCATGTTATTGAGTTGGATTCTGGATATAAGTGTAAATAGGATGCGATGGGGTTGACATAGCTATCCGTAGGGTAGCAACCCCTAAATTAAATAAAGATTTAACAAAATCTAAACTAGTAAGCGTGTGAAGATTGGTAGCAGCGTACTTTGACCATTGGCCAAACTGCGATTGCCAATCCGCCTGCCACCTTTCGGCTGATGATGATGTGTCACGTTCCCGTAAATGTCGTATAACGATTGTGACAAACAGTGTGTAATCCGTTGCAATCCGAAACTACATGGAACAGATCGCACGGCGTGCTTTGTTTTGTCTCATACAGTTCTGTTAAAATACGTGCTTACGCGTCCGGTCCGTATGTACTGATGCAAGAGACTCGGTCTTATAAGGCCTTAATAAAGTCTACCCTTAGACTAGACTTCTTTTTTCTGAAGTCTTATAGACAAAACTAAATTTTTTAGCTTATTTACATAATAAATAAATAATAATTAAAACAGTCCTACATTTTTAAAAGTAGAACAAGCTCTTAATGGAATTCGAACAATGATATTACAAAGAAATGATGATGAAGATATCATTCACTGCAAAGGTAGAAATCGTTTTAACCACGAAGAATGAGTGAAATATTCCAGTGGTTGCGTAAAAAAACTAAAAATAAACAGCACATAATTTAACTGTCTTTATTTTATTCACAAACGATTAGTAAGTAACTCTACACAGTATAAAACCACCCTTATATAAAATGTATTATACCTACATGTAATACTTACATAAAGCATACTAAACAAAGTGGTACCTATTAAATTCAGAAAGGACGTTTTATAAGTTTATTAGATTATTTAATACAGTTGGCTTACTCTAAATCCAAGTTTCGTTCAAAATAAACCGAATATTTAGAAAAGTACAATTTGAGCCTTTAAAATATAATTTTACATAATGTTCACATTATTATAATTCGTAATGCGAAGCAAATATAAAGTATGTTACTTTTAGCAAGAATTATGCACAATTGAAAATAAAATTACATAGGACAGTTTTAGAAGTTTTGGCGCGAACGAAACATGTTATTAGATTGAGAACAGAGTCAGTATGCTGCAACGCAATGTCTGTACATTCGACTCATCTGTTCTTTTATTCGGGCCCAAGAAAGAGACACATATATCGCATTCATTGGAATTGCATTGCATAGTAGGACCTCATGTTCTCTGCCATGCAAAGGGCCTTATGCATTGCCCACACAAACGTTAATTTCTACATTAAATCTATAATGACTCTACTTACTTATACATAAAGAATGCGTGTTACGTTACTTGTCTACTTACATTGCCAATTAAAAAAAAGCCAAAAGGTAGTAGAGAGTGCAAAGTCACTCCAAATGCAAGCTGCAATGCTGCAAAATACAAACAACTCCAATATTATGCAAATTATTATGATGAAATTGATTTATTATATTATCACATTTGTGGCACATAAATATTGCACAAATACTTATCATATTTCGATTAGGTGTTATAAAACTATACTTGATAAGTACCTACTGCATGGGATTTGCTGATAACGTGATTTAAACTTCCATGGGCACTATCACTAGAGTTAATTGATACGGGGTTTATACCATGTACCTTAGTTTTTATGAGTTTCCGTTATTTCGGCACTGTTGCAAGCGCCATGATCACGGGAGAACTAACACCCGTATTTATAAACAAGTAAAAGTAATTACTTGACTAAAAGTAATTACTTAGGTGACAATTTGTAGTCCTTAATCTAGTAATTATTGGAAGCTAGGACTATGAAAAGTTAGCATTCTCAGCCAAACAATATGTCTATTAATGTTGACCCATTTCCTTCACGTAAGCACTAGGTAGTAACATCTTAAGTTATGACTTTCTGAAGCAATAAGTAATAACTTCTTTATAAATACGGGGGTAAGTGTTCTCCCGTGAGCATAAAAACTAAGGTACATGGTAAAAACCCCGTATCAATTAACTCTAGTTGCTGATACAGTGTTTTAACTTATAATAATAACAAATAGTTAAGGATAATATGTTTCAACCTATCACCAAACAATTTCCTACTAACTAAAACCTAACTAAGAGAACATATTTATATTGAATATATATTTTTATAGTATAAGATGCCACCATACAACGACCTTCACCGAGCTGGTTATGGATAAAAAGTATTTTATATGCAATTAAATATGCCAATAAATATATTGCAAATGGGTTGACTAAAAAATTTCAGATATATATTATTGAAAACATATAACTGCATAATTATGTCTCGACGAAATAAAACATGGCAATCAGTAATCTATAATAAATTATTCAATTCAAATCATAAAAATAAATCAGCAAGTTTTATCTAATTTATATTTAAAATCGTTATTATCTAATACTTTTAAATACGTTTTAGTAAACTTATCACGAAATGATGCATTTTTTAATTTAAGAACTGACCAGTTGTGGTCACTGACCACACTGCAGGAAAATTAGGGCTGCGACAGCCTAAAACAAATGTCGATGTCGACATTATCAATAAATGACGATGATTTATGCGACATATATTTTTAATACGTAATTAGGTGCTTTTAAGATTGAGTTTCATTTATTATTTTTTACTTTTTAAAGGGAACTTTTTGTGTCGGGGGTTTTTTAATAATAATTTTTTATTTTTTATTTTATTCTTTTTATAGGTAGATTTTGTTAATTTGTAAATAACTAGTCTGGACATAAATACTGTTGCATAAAACCTTTTTTTTACAACTTATTTATTATTTTGAATTTGGAAAAAATTATTGCAATTTTGCGGAATTTCACATATTTTATCGTGTTCATTATAAAATTACAATATGGAATGGGATGTTAAAAAAAAATAGGATTGCAGTGATCGCCTTGCACAAAGTGGATCCGGTCATATTCCAGACACTTCTAAAGCTTGGTATCAGCCGTATGTTTGTATTGTACTATCAACAGATACAACAACACTACCTTCAAGTAGCCTATTAATTATTGGCTGAACTCATCGATAGTGACATATCGATAGTGTCTTACTCTAGCATTCCTTACACGAAAATGACGTCATCTTGTATACTGATAGGCTGTTCATGCGTGTGTTTAAACATGTGTGCGTGTAGTGTTTGTGTTTGACAATTTCTTTGTATATGCGTGCGCGTAACGACATGATCGAAAATGCATTTGTTTGTAATCTGTTAATGTGCGTTCCTCGCCCCCCGCGCCGAAAGTGGCAAAATTATTTGTATGGATATTAGTTCTCATGTCCAATCTGGTTGGTTAGATAATCAAAGAGTTCTACCCACTCCCAAACGGAATAGTGTCAAGCAAGAGTAAAACTACAGATTAGTTCACAATGTTGAATTCATAGTTAAGCAACATGTGCGCTTGTAATGTTATTTTGAAGATACGTTTCCTTGAATAAAATTGTTTTAACTGTCTTAGGTAGGAATCGGCACCTTCCGCTTAACGGGCAACCGCTCAAACCACAGAACATGGAAAAAGATTAGAAAGGCGATGTAGGTGGGGCACGCGCGCTACATACAGAGATTATGAGCAAATCCCTGACAGTGAGGGCTTGGATTGGTTTCTTTTGACGTCGCGCGATTCTATTGGTCGTGCGACTCGGTGCGGTGCAACGTGAGACTCGACGACAAATATTCGCTTAATTGGCGTTCTTCGAACTCGTTTATGTGTAGTGGGGCGCAAGCGGCAACATCGGTTCTCATACAAATGGCGCATGGCAGCCTTTCTAACCTCATTCCATGTTCTATGGCTACAACAACCAATTATTGAGCTACCAAGATATTGTTTAGACGCATTTATTCAAGACTTTTTACTCTGTGAGCCAAGGTCATTTCATCAATAATTTTGAATAATGTACCTCAAACATCCGAGAGAACAGTTACAGTAGATTAA
Source organism: Anania crocealis (assembly GCA_949315895.1). Classification (NCBI taxonomy): domain Eukaryota; kingdom Metazoa; phylum Arthropoda; class Insecta; order Lepidoptera; family Crambidae; genus Anania; species Anania crocealis. The sequence continues at coordinate 12,045,240 of OX438856.1, forward strand.
GATGAAACAGCTATATAAATGTCTTGAGACTGTTTTTAAATTGCAGGTGTTAATAGAAAATACAATTCCTCTTATAAAAAATAAACAATTTTATTTGCTTGAAATCATTCTCAAAATATTATGTTAAGTACCTACTTATATTATTATTAAAAGCGCCAACTAGCTTTATAATACATTCGTGGTATTATTGTCAATTTTGATCGTTTTAAATAATGACTAGTTAAAGATAAGATAGCCTTGTTCAATTCATAATTATTAATATTAATAATTAACCAAAATTAGTGATAAAATCAAAATTTTAAACTATTCCAACAAAAATAGGTAATTATCAATAGATAAAGTAAACCTAACATTATTATTTGTTTATCGGGCACTGGTTAAAAATAAGTGAAATATTGTAAATATTTAAGCTTCTCTATATTTTTTGCAATTAATTTATTAAGTCACTTTTAGTTTCCTATCTATCAACCCCAATTTATTAAAGTTAAATTTTATTTCTTAATAATTTTATTTTTGAGTTTATCAAACAGAATAGAATTATTAAATCAAACTATACCAGAAAAAATAATACATCAGCAAATACAATTTTCAAGTGTAAATACTGATATTATAATTGCAATTAAGGGCGAACGCTAAAACTCGCGCGGGCGCACGCTCGCGTGTCTTTAATGAAAAATAGTATGAGCAGCGCAGGCGCGTGCGACGGAGCGCGGCGCGGGCGCGGGCGACGGATTGTCACACGCGCGGACGCACGCGACGGCCGTCCGCTCGCGGGTTTGTTTCTACAAATCAGTCGAGCGCCGCTGGATGCACAGTCAATCGCGTCGGAGGCTAGGTACAACCATGAACATCGATACAGAGCGTGTAATAATTGAGGTGCAATTTCGGCCAGTATTATGGGACATGGCGAATGAATGCGTTGACGTCTTTTTTCCAAATAATACTGTACTGACACAACTGTACACGCTCGAGATCAAAATTATACTATTTTAGCAGCGCTAAATGAGACGGGCGCTCGCGACGGGTGCCCGCTTGCGGATTCGTGGCCTGCGGCGGACATCCGACGCGTGCACCCGCGTCCGCATCCGCCCGTGTTTTAGCGTTCGCCCTAAGTTGCAGAAATATCAAGTGAAATAAACAATATTAATATGTTTCTGATTATGCATTCTGCACTGCATTGCATTGAAAAATTTCTATAAATCGCTAATTCATTAATGTGTGTTTTAGTACCAGGGTGAGGTTAAATTGTCTACAATGATGAAATGCGAACTGACCTATCAGTACATATGTGTAAAGGATTAATAGTTTGGCTTAATTTATATAAGTATAATACATAGTATAGTCGCTTTTCTTTCCTTAGGGAATGAAAAGTTGAGAGAACTCAAAATAATGCCTGTACGAAATCATACCCAGCTTAAGCTAACCTTATAATGTTAGCCACTGCAGCCATGACACCAACTTGTACAACTGCACGTAAATCTTCCTCTGTGGCCACTTGTTGTGCGGATATAAAATCCCCTCTGTTGGATTACAGTTTGATCGAATTTTGCCATAGTTCTGCTCTATGCCATCACAATCAGCTAGCGTAAGGTTCTTATCGAAGCAAATACGAACCTCCACCAAGTATGTTTTACCGTCTTCCCACCGACACTGGATTGAAGGATTGGCACCTAAGTACTTGGTTACGACATTGTTGATATCCGTAAGTGTGTATAGTTTTTCATCATCGGGTACGATGCCGCCTTTCGCTAATATATCAGACATTCCATATTTTTCGCCCCAAGTGAGGCCTTGTGAGAAGTATTTCAGCTCAGAATTGAGTGGTTCTAGAACGGCAGCGCATGTTCCATGTTTGTTCCATTCATGGGCCCAAAATGAGTACTCTCCGGTATCTGTAATTTGCATATTTATTACTAAGATTATGTTCCTAAGAGGATGAGAATCAGATGAGACTGGTTTCACACTTGACCAGAGTTGCAATCAAAAGATAGCAGTGGTATGTAAAGGAGGAGTGGTATGTATGTCTACTTTATTTTTAGGATCAGATTTAAAATTTTAAAATAAAATATGTACTGTATTCTTTGTTATAGTACACATATGTAAAGTTTTTTAAAGACCTAATCAAAGTGTGTGTGAATAAATAGAAAAATAAATTAATACCGTTATTAATTATCTTATTTTTCAATTTCGCAAGATAAACAAAAACCGGTCTTTGTTTATCTTGCCGGGTATCAGTCAAGAAATATAATTATCTAGCAGAATAACAAAATTCTACTTTTCTGGATTATTTGAGATTATACAACTAAAAGGTACATATTGCTGTTCCTTAATAAATAAATAAAACATTTCTGACTCACTTATGACTTGTCATTCATAAACTGGCAAAATTTAAGTGACTCGAATCAGTTAAGCATAGGTACTTATAAATTCCCTCACTCTCTCCCTCAGTGCAACAGAAATGTGGATAAAATTCAGCAAAACAGGTATGCATTTACACTTATTATATATTGGCTTATGTTTAACTGATCACCTGATTTAGTATGTCAGTTTATAATGATCACCAGAATATAAAACCGCATTTTAATTTAAATCTATAATCAAAGTTTGTACATCTTGCTATCCTTATTAAAGCAAATGACTCCAAACAAATCAAAGTTGACCCAAAAATAGTAAATGATCACTAAAATTAAAACCGCAGTTTAATATGAAATTATAACCAAAGTTTATACATCTTGCTACCCTATTAAAGCAAATGACTCCAAACAAATCATTGTTGACCCAAAAATAGTTTATGAACAGTAACACCAAACTATTAACCACATTTAAATTAAAAATGACATGCATAATATGTAACATCTCATTTTCCTATTATCCAAACACAGTAAATAAACTCCTAGTTTGACCCTTTACTATTGTAAAATGTTTTCAAGCTCTTTATGTAGGTACCTATCTAAACTGATTAACCACTAAAAAAATATTTCTTGTGCGTTTGATCTACCAAATGTCTATAGCTCTAAAACAAATAAGAGTCATACAATTTCAATAAATCTTTTATTAATCCCTCGATCGTGAGTTATTCCAGACACAATTGAAATCAATTGTTATCGCGGCACGTGCGTGCCTCCTGGGGGTTGAGGGATTAAATTTATAAGAAACATAAAAGTCAGTCCTACTAATATTAATTATAAAACATTTAAAAATCTTAAGAAGAATCAATCAGGGGCTTGTAAGCTGGAGACATGACTTATAAATTATACATTATTTGGTAATGCGATAAAATTTTTGGTAATCAGTGGTTTAACTGGGCAAAAATAGCACATTAAATTGCTCGCAAAAATTTGGTGATCATTTACTATTTTTGGTCCCCAAATACGATTTGAACTACGGTCATGAAAAAAACAGCTAGAACTATTATTTTTTTAGGCTTAATTTTTTTGGTGTTAAGTATATATTTTTTGGTAAAAGAGATTAGGGTATCGAAGTATTTTCTGGTGGTCATAATATTTATTCCCTTATATATTTAAGCAATGAAATAGCATTCAAAACTCAATAATTATTTAGACTTATGTTGTGGCTAGCCGACTCTCAGGCACAATCAGACTGCACCGAGTGCTAAAGGGGTTAGAGGTCTTCCCAACTAGTAGTTGCACCAATATGTTTCTCTAGGTCCTGTTCTAGTGGGCCTGATCGAGGGAAACGGCAAAATGGTTTTATAAATACATTGTTTCAACTTACTGCCTTCAATGTTGGTCCATTTATCTATTAATTGTGTTTCAATAGGCCTGACCTGTTCAGGGTCGAAAAGCCATGTTCGGTTGCAAAAGCCTGGACCCTTGGTCCCAAGCTTAGTAGGCCACACGCCATGAATACTCCAGGAGTCGGGTTTCTTAGGCATTACACAAGTATGGGACGGTTTGTTATGAATCCATTCTTTACACACAGTTTCTGGCCATTGTTGCGTAAATATTAGCAGATCCCATTCTTGTTGACTATTATGGTGATATCCTTGCGTCAGCTGAGCATTTTCGACGCTAAAACATGAATATTAATTAGTCATAGATTAATTTAGAAAGCATTTCTATCTTATGTAAAATGTACCTAATTAGTCATAGATTAATTTAGAAAGCATTTCTATCTTTAATTAAAACGTACCTAACGTAGAGAACTACTATAATGAATAATATTTTATTCATGGCCACTTGCTGTGCTCAGCCGTACTTATTCTCGCCTTTCTAATTATTTAGTTTGGTAGGAACAATACGACAAGAAAATACACAAAAACACACAATCACAGAATATTAACCAAACATAAATATACAAATGTACTCTGTGCAAACACCTAAACACATCAGCAGCTGCTGTTGTTGTTGTTGTTGTTGTTTTCTTCACCCATTCTGGGTAGGCAAAGGGAACTATGCCCATACAGCCAATTCTTTAGTAATATTTTCTTTATTTTTGCATTAAAACGTTGATGTTAGACGTTTTAATGCTTCGATAGAGTTTTTGGAGACAGTCGAAAGATTGAAGGAATGTAGAGAAGTCCCCAAGAAAGAGGTGAACTGTTCGCGATCCCGCGCAAAATTCACGGCCCACTTTTCTTGGTTACGACCAATACACCATGTTATTTCACCGAACTGTATATTGTTCACTCGCACGACACTTTGTTTCGCAAAATAACACCACTTTTACGACCCAAAAATCACTATAAACAATAAGAATTCGATAAAATAAACGGACTCCAAACGTATCTCACTAACTCCCGCCAAAAACCTCAGCAGCTGCTGCAGCTGACGTTGTGTTAATTCATTCATTCAATGAATGAATGAATTAGATTAGAGTTGCCTTGCCGCTCACTTAGTAGTTCACTATCGATAGTTGACGTCCTTTCAATAGTATTATAGATTTAGCGATAGTATCGATACTATTAACACCCCCTTGGTCTAGCTAGTGGTTTAATTAAATACCGGGCCAAGATCTCGGGGGTTAAGGCTCATAATTTACGACCATTTGGATCAGCGGTAGTAAACACTGCTTCTGAGCCATGGGTCGCGGGTTCGATCCCCGCACAGTGCAAATATTTGTGTGCATGAACATGTCTGTTTGTACTGGTCTGGGTGTTTTCTATGTATTATAAGTATTTATTTACAAAAAAAAAAGTATATAAGTAAGTAAGTTTATCGGTTGTCTAGTACCCCATACGACAGGGTACTTAATAGTAGCTTAATTTGGGACTAGATGGCTCTGTGTGGCCCAGTGTGGCATGTCTGAAATATTTATTTATTATTTATTTATTTATAATGTCAAAAACGCAAAATGTCAGATTTACAAAATGTCAGAAACGCAAAATGTCAGATGGCGTAAAATGCCAGATTCGCAGAATGACATATTCGCAGAATGACAGATTCGCAAAATGACAGATTCGCAATATGACAGATTCTCAAAATGACAGATTCGCAAAATGACATTTTCTCAAAATGACAGATTTAAAAACTGATAGAAATTCAGCCTAAGGAGAGACTTATTACAATAAAAGACCTAACTTAGAACTTGTTTAGAGAAAATCAATAGTTAATCAACGAAGAAATAAAAAAATACAGTCAACGAGAAAAAAACATCTTCAGTGTAAAATATACAATCAATAATATGAAAATAGTGTCAAATACTTTTTATTATTATCCACAGGTATATACTAATTATGTATTAATCTTGCGTAGTATATCATTATAAAAGTGATGTTTAGTATTGTTCTAACAAATCGAGTTAACATTTAAAAAATCTGTCATTTTGCGAATCTGGCATTCTGTGAATCTGACTTTTCGCGTTATTAACAATTTGCGACAATCTATTAACGTCTGTTATTTTGCGAATTATTATGCGCCTAAACCATCTCGGGGTCCTGGGTTCGATCCCCGGGTCGGACAACAAAAAAGTTTCGAATTTTCGAACATTGCTCGGGTTTGTGATCACGAACCCGCATTTGGTAAGTGTGCTGATTATGCCAGTTACCATCATTGCTGTAGTAACTTGAATTCAATGATGGAGGCCTTTTCCCTGCAGTGGGATGACTTTCCTTTTTTTATTTTACTATATTGCTTTGATAGTTGCGACAGTATTGATTAATTTGATAATATCGATAGCACTAACTAGTTTTCAGGTTAACTATGGATACCAGGGCTTGTTCACCGGTTTATTTTTCGGAACGTTATCGTCTTAAATGCCTAAGAACGCTTTGATTTCGGTTTGGTTCGAAACGGAACGAAATAAAAATGTTTCTTAAGAAGAACATTTTCATTTCGTTTTTGGATAAAATAAAGGTTTAACAAAGGTTTATTTATGCCACATTCGATTATCGATTTGTTTCGGTAAAAAAATAGATATTTGTGAACGCGACCTAGGCTTTTTTTTTAATTTATAAGAACGAATGACATACTTTCTCATGTTGTCACTACTAAATAAAAAAAAAATCTTTTGGCTGTCATTGACTGTCAAAATCAAAACCACCGCGAAGAATCGGAAGTTTTGAACTTTTCGCGCGGTTTATTTAGAAATATTGGATTTGTGCTTAGAAAAATTCCGGTAAGTAAATAAATCCTATTTATTTGTCAAGTTTATGATATTCTTATAGGGCCTGTTTCACAATCGCTGAGTAAAGTTCTGGGTAAGCTACTTCGACCCTATCTGCTCAGTAAACAATTTTTTACGTTTCACAATCCCTGAGTAGGGTTAATCACCACTTTATCTGCTCGTTAAGTTAATCACCGGATGCACTGCCAAGTAGCCTTTTACTTGACAAGTAAATTTAAGAAAAGATAACCTCAAATACGTCATTTCCAAATTTTCATTAACAACAAGTTATTTTATTATTTAAATGGACAGTTTTGCAGTCATTGTAAAATAACACAATGTTCGTAATGGTAAATTCAATGCAAACAAAATCACCACACAAAAAGTACCAAACGTCGGCAAATTTGACATTTGTCATTTACTGACTAAGGGTCTGTTTCACAATCATTAAGTAAAGGCTTAAGTAGTTACTCAACGAGTTAACTACATAGAGGTTAAATCCTTTCGTTAACTTTCTTTGCATTTCACAATCATCCAATCAGTAAATTAAAGTGAAGATTATATAATTAATACTTACTTACAAGTTACGTTTCGTTTCAAGGTAACAATAATGTATGTGTTTCTATAAAGTATAGTAATCACATAATTATCATTAAAAATATTTTTTGTTATGATTATAAGTAACAAAAACAATAAATTCGTACAAAAAATGTTTACACTGTAATGTAAATGAGTCATTTCACTTTTTCTAAAATCAATGTTTCTGTAAGAATGGAACGCAGCGAGGTTTCAACAAAAAGTCTATGTCGAGTTCGGTTCAGCACTCTAGTGCTGAACCGATTTTGGTAAAATTTGGTACAAGATTAGAGAAAGGATAAAAGCTATTTCGTATCCCACAGCTGAGCAGAGATCATATTGTATTTCGAGACATATTCTGCCCGCGTGGTATAATGTTTACGTGTGCAGAGCCATGGGTAAAAAGCCAGTAGGTACCTATCCTAATATTGTCTTCTTACCCGAAACGTTTGGCAGCCGGCTTGCGAACTTTGGCTAGTAAGAAGTCGAAAGATGATGCTGCTACCTGTCTTATTCTGACAGTACTCATTTAGTCAGTTTTTACGACACCAGCAAGACGTAGCTAGGTTGATAAGGGGTGTGGCGCTATTATGTTTTAGGTTGGCAGTCACCATGCCACACCAAGTAGGTATCTCGATTTGTTGCGATATGTTTTTATGGGTACGTAGTAAATAAGATACCCTTTCGTCTAATAGGCTCTCGCGATGTCCGTGTGTCAGTTCGTTCGCGGCTAATTTTAAAGACTTCAAGACAGTTCAAGTCCTAGATACCTAGCTGTAATTTGTATATTTTAAAGTGGCGCCCCTCTTTTTCGAACCTCCATTTTCCAAATTCTAAAAAGATCATCTGCGATCCTCTTTCATTTTTGATTAATTATTTTGGGTTAGATTCTTCTTTTGTTAACTAAAAAAACTCAGGGTCGTTGTGAACTAAAGGGACCCTTTAGTTCACAACGACCCTGATTTTTTCAAAATTCTAAAAGATCATCTGCGATCCCCTTTATTTTGACTCATTATTATCGACCCTGATTAACTTTCTTTTCTTTTCTCAAAAATTCAGTCTCTACCTTTTTACCTCTCTATACTGTATTTCCTATCTATTTCTTTTTATATTGACTTGTATAATTTGTAATTTAATTTTTAATTTATATCTTAACTTGTACTTTTTACAGAATATTTTTTTTATTTATTTAACTAATGTGTAAATATATTTTTATCATCTCGTCTCTCATTCCATCCTCCCTCCCTTCTAGAACTTTTCGGCCTTGTAATTATCCCTTTCCCTGTCATCCTTTTTCTTTCCTTTAGATTTCTAACTTTGTAAATATTTTCTTTGTGAGCGGTGCATAACTCACCCTATTCTTAAATAAGCCCTTATGCCGGATGGACTTGTCCTCTTTTGACTCCATTCGTCACTTTAATTCTTGTTTGGGAACACTAGGTGTTCCCAAACACTATCGAGCCCGTGAGCTCCTCTTCTCTCTGAGCCTCTTTTAGCTCTCTTTTTCTACTTTGTCTTTCTTGTTTCAATACAGAGGTGCGGATCGCAACACCTTTATAATCTAAATAAGCCTATCGTGCACCATGCTCTTAGAGCGAATGTGTAAGATACACATTGAGTTTGGATCATAGATTTTTCAATAATCGTGAACCCTTACCCTAATGTATGAAAGTTCGTGAAAGTTTGTATGAAAGATTGTGGAAGATTGTATGAAAGACGATGAAGTGTAGTTGTGAGGAACACATTCCCAACCTCGAAATTTTCATGTAGGTAATAAACAAAAAAAAATTCCTTTATAAGTTAAAATTTTTTTTTTACTATTTTTGGGAAATATGTGGCATTTAGATACCTTACCTTTCATTCCTTTATCATTTTTACTAGTTTAGCTTACAATTTCTTATAATTTTATGTATTTTTTAATTTTGACAATTTATTGTAATTTTTGGCAGATATCTTTACCATAGGCAACCATACTGTCAAACTCTTTATTTTCTAATTTTCTTCTTAAATCTTTTAAATTTCGTTTCTTTTTGGTTTGCCATTTTTAGAAACTCACTTTTTTATGTAATTTTTATATTTTAGTTTAGAAATTCCTTGAAATTCAAATTGTTCGATCGTGTCTCGAGAAGCCCATGTCGGGCGAGCACGTCAATCAGTTTCCATCCAGTTTTCAAACTCGGATTGTCACTTTTCTGAACAGAATGTCATAACATTCAGTTCAGAAAAGCCAACTAATAAATTAAAAGTGAACTTCTCGCACATTGGTCATCGATGCTTGGACCCTGGCACGTTCACGTGGACCGCCGGGCCACCTCTATCCTGCGCAGCTGGACCCCGGCCTGGTCAGGCAGACAGCCGGGCCATCTCCCCTTAGCTGCGCAGTTGGGTCCTGGCGTGGTCGACCGCTGGGCCACCTCCACTCCTCTACTTAAATTCATATTAAGTTACGTAAATATACTATTATATCTTTATAATAATCTTGTTATTTTAAGTTCTTAGGGAATAGTTATAGAGAGGTAGGTCCCCTTAACTTTTCCCCTATATTAATTTTCTTTTGTAGCGTAGCAGAACCTAGGTTTCTGAGGGTATTCCTCTTCAAGGGTACTAATAGTGTCGTGTGGCACCGGCACATTAAAAGAATAGCGCCAGCCATCCTTTCCCTTCCTATGGGTGTTGTAAGAGGCTATTAAAGGAGAATTGATTGAAACTGCAGGATCTCCTTCCAACCATTATTTTTCTTAAAAGGAGGATGATGAAATGGCAAAATCCTCCTTTTGAAGAGACCTGTGACGAGCAGTGGACTAATATAGGCGGTTGAGATTGTGGAATGTTTGGTATGTTACTTGTATGATTTTTATTTGGGGATCCATGTGTGAAGGATTAAGTTTTAAAGTGGCTTTTGTTACAATTAATGAGATGCGTCCACTCAGAAATAATGTCCTTTATTTGTAGTTGTTCGATGGAATACTGTTAAAAGTAAGAAAGCAGCTTCTTCCTTACGTTTTACGACTTCCATATTTCGACAGTAGCCGGGACGATCCTTATTCCCACCCCTTTCAGACCCCAGCCAATTTGGGAAATATCGTTTTCTATATATAATTGACATGACCGGGAATCGAACACGGGACCCTTGCGTACAAGGCTTACCCCAACCAGGTCGTCGGCATAATGATGGAGATTTCTGATCCACTGTACTGTGCTGTTCCAGTTTATCTTGTCTATGCTCTTCAGAAAATAGATGAATCTGGAAAACTTCTGAAAGGTCTTCGGATAGCGGTGAGGACGCCGACCCCAGTTTTTTTAATGTATACCGTTCTCGGCTAACCTCATTCCGCGTTTTTCTCCGTCATCGGTCCGGTGCGCCGCGAAAAAAGCGATCGCGTGCGTCACGAACGATGCGCGTATCCACAATACTAATTACGTCCAGCCAGATGCAATATGGGTGCTGCAATTATCACTACTAATGGCTGTGTAAAAAGTTACCCGTGCCTGTAGGGCGAGAAAAAAACTGGCTGGCATAACGCCGGTGGCGCCTTGCAAATGCTTTTAAATCGAAGAAGAAAAGGTTACTAATTCGACATGTTAATTTTTTCATGTTTTTGTTGATGACCAGACATACCTATTTTTTTAAGGAATTGACTTTTTTATAGGTATGGTATATAGTTCAAAGTTGGTTTTATTTAAACTGCGTGGCGAAGGCAAAGCCAGTAGAATCGTCGGTCTTTGCCTGACAGTTTGAAATTTAACTTTAACTTTACAACTAAATTACCGGCCTATAATCAATCCACTGCAGAGCAAAGGCCTCCATTATTGAATTCAAGTTACCACAGATGATGGGTACAAGCACAATAACCACGTTTGCCAAATGCGGGTTGGTGATAACAAACCCGAGAATGTTCAAAAAATTTTAACTTTTTGTTGCCTGACCCGGGGATCGAACCCGGGACCCCGAGATATTGGCCACATATTTAAACCACTAGACCCACGGGGCGTTTTTGGCAATGGGTGTCTTCTGGGTGGCCACATAAAGAAAAGGGGTGATGCTTTTCTTTCAAAGTGGCGTCACCACACACACACAAGAAGTACATGTCTACTTGTATCATATTATTAATTTATTTTCCTTTCATTTCATTTACGTGCGTAATTCAAAACTATAACAAACGTCTCGTTATAATTTCGTCAAGCAAAAATTTAGCATTTTAAATAATTCCCTGACTTTAGGTAACTTTTTCTCCCAACCAAGGGCGTGGGAGAGTGGCCTTGGGTGATCTTGAGCCGCAATGTCAGCGGTTCGACGACACCTCGTCCCTTCGCACAAGAATTGGACCTTTTTATAGCTCATTCACCCACATTAATATCGAATGCCTCGAAATTGCCAGGTTTGCCTTTGTGACTACAATGTGATATAAAATTCTCGTGTCACAGTTATTCTTACTGAAATTCTCTGAAACTGATCCTTATGATGATTTTTTCTTATATCCAGAAGGCAGACTAATAGTGGGCCAATCTCGGGGTCCTGGGTTCGATCCCAAGTTCGGGCAAAAAGAGTTCAAATCGAACATTGGTCGCGTTTGTATTCACCACCCCGCATTTGGCGTTGTGATTCTATGGATGGATGCCGTTACTTACTGAACAGAGTTTAGAACGTTCCGGATTTGAGATTTGATGTTGAAATAAATCAATAACCATGAAACATTATTTTTGTTCAATTTAATAAACATCTTGGTTCAACCCGGCGTGAAACTCTTTACAGCGTTTTAAGTACTAGCTAAAGACTGACTGATGCTTCCATAGTAAGCACTATCGCGATGCGCGAAGCTGTTAGGCATTTCTTTACGCATCTCTTCCACGCCTTTGCAAACCGCGGCCACGGCGTTCTTCAGGGTTCACTTTCTTTAAGTGTATCTTTTGGAAATAACTTAAATAGAGGTCACAAGGTGCCAAGTTGGGACTATAGAGAAGCCTTAACCTCACACCTTTATAGTCAAATATTCGATAGCCCGTCTGGCGATATAATTAACAAACAACTAGACAGCGGATGTATTTTTATGGTTTACTAGCTGTGCCCGCGAGTTCGTCTGCGTCTATTTGTTATTATGACCGCGATTAAGAAGTTCACAATTAATACTCCTAATCAACAACACATTTATTTTTGGACAAGGGTTAATAGTATGTTGATAGAACTCCTAGGCAAATAATTGGCAATAATGCATTATTTTTGGACCAAATTTGATTACCATAAAAAAGGTTATAGTGACTCTATCTTAAAATATAGACATTTACTGTCGCAGACATATTTTAAATCATCTAAAGAGGAATAATTCTTTCATACATATTTTTTGGGCAACTTGAACCATTTACGCAGCGCACGCAACGGAAGCCTTCAAATATGAATAATTTTCCCCGTTTTTGCAACATTTTTCACCGATGCTTCGCTCCTATTGGTCGCAGCGTGATGTTACATAGCCTGAAGCCTTCCTCGATAAATGGACTATCCAACACAAAATTAGTTTTTTAATTCGGACCAGTACTTCCTGAGATTAGCGCGTTCAAACAAACAAACAAACTCTTTAGCTTTATAATATTGAAGTAGTAAGATGTGGTTATTCACCTCAAGTTAGCATTAGTTGAGTTCTGTTTTGATCTAGGTATGCGATAATGACTATACGTGTCACAATGATTTTAATTTTCACGCGCAGCAAACGCTAGTCTAGAAAATTATTTAAAAAATTAGTTTTATTTCTGCAAATAGGCCCCAGGAGGCGCTTTTACACTTCCCAATATTTAAACCTACCACTGCTTCGGGACAAGTGTGGGCTACTGCCGAGAAGAAGCGGCGCAAGAAACTCGGTCACTATTATCAGCCTATTTTTAAAAATAAATGTTTGCAAAAAGTGTATGCAATTTCGAGCTAGGACAATTTAGTGCCATAGGTTCCTATCATTTAAATAATCATTAACAGTGTAATAGCCCTTTTTCATTAAAATTAATTTGACATACGATTTAATCCCTCAACCCCCAGGAGGCACTCGTGTGCTGCGATAACAATTGATTTCAATTGTGTCTGGAATAACTCACGATCGAGGGATTAAGTTTATGTACAGAGAGTTTGGCAATACCCTGTGGTAATTCGAAAATACGAATACAATTTCGCATGGACGAATTTCCCACTTTTCGCAGACTTTAGCCAGTTTATCTTTATTTCTGGTATTGAAATTATGTATGTCACTCTCCTAAAGAAATAAATGTAGATTCATAAGGACGTAACTTATGTTCTCGAAAATGTATTGAGAAGCCACTGTAACTATATTAATATCTTTGAAGAGCTCTTTTAGCTTGTCACGGGGTCGAAGGCCGTAAATAGCCAGTACAGCACATATCGGCCGCTGAGCCCCACAACAGAATTCCATAGAATCATCGCTATCATAGACCTTTCCCTTGAAGGGCTCCCAGCTATGTTCATGCATCACCGACAGCCTCAGATTAATAACTAATACGGACATTGCTCTGGCATTATAAACTGTGTGCAATAGCGCAAAAAAAGCCACTCGCTTCCGGACGCCGCAAAAAGAGCGCGCGCGCCGCCCGCGCGCCGTGACGCGTTTTTCTGATTAATTAGACATTGCGCACGCGACCTAAGCGTTATACTCGTCTGCAATGCACTGAGGTGCAAGAAAGATACTATTGACTTACGGTTTTTTTGAGTTTACGCGAACACTATAGTTACCATAGATTTAATATATTAAGTTACATTGAAATGAAAGGTTTTCGGATTTGAACTCGCTTTTGATTTACTACATAATATTGTGGTAGGTATATCCCGATGTTTCAAACATTTTACGGCGTTCATGGTCACGGGTAGACGGGAAGTGTTCGAAACGCCGGGATAAACCAAAATATTATGTAGAATAAACGCTATATTAAATCCGTACCTATCTTTCATTCCAATACAATTGACGTATTCTTTTCGGGCGACTGTAAAAAGTAAGGTAAAATAACGGCTTATAATTATCCCTCTGCAGAACCAAAGGCCTCCATCATTAAATTCAAGTTACCACAGCAATGATGGGTACAGGCATAATCACAATGCCAAATGCGGGTTGGTGATCACAAACCCGAGCAATGTCCGAACACTGACACGGGGATCGAACCTAGGACCCCGAGATCTTGGCCCGGGTCCGATAGTATGATGCGAGGGTCCAGCTGTCGCAACTCGCGCAGATAAGTACGGCGCACGCTTAGCAGGCGGATTGTGCGATTACAGTTTGGCTTATGGCCGAGAGAAGATGCTGCTGTACGTCTGGCAGTACTGCTTTAGACCCCGCTTACGTCATAGAATTGTGCTATTCTTTTATGTGTTATGTGCTGGCCCAGATTTCGAAAACATGTTACATCTATAAATGAACCAGCTAACCTACTCGTAGCCTTGTGGGCATGGTTACTCCTCATAACTCTCAGCACTCTTCTGGTTTGATTATCATTATGCTTAAAACTTTTTACGCCAACAATCAGTTTATAGAAACTTAATAAAAGTTTTCAGATTTTAGAAACTACGACGTTACTGTGATGCTACGATCTACGAGATACTACGGATATTCTATTCAACCTACAGATTTAATGAACAAATTTGACCGTCTGGGGTGGGACTCGAACCTGCAACGTTCCTTTTTATAAAAGGAATTGTATTTTAAATTTATACTCGCAATTTACTATCGTGGGTTATTCCAGACACAATTGAAATCAATTGTTATCGCGTCAGCCGACTGCCGAGCATGGTTCAAAGAGTTAAGAAAATACTAACTACTTAGTTCTACACTCAAATAAAATTCTCAATTTTAAATTATGGGGATGAAAACTACCTTTCAAAGGTCGAAGGAGTTCCAACTGTGCCTACCAAATAGTGTTTTAAAAACGCTTTTTGGTTGTAAACACATCTAACATCCGTTACCATATTTTTCAAGTGGTTACAATGAAATGTAAGATACGAGTATATTTATGGATTTAACTAGCTTTTATTAGATTTTATATTGTTTTTTGATTTATTTTGTTTTACTTTAATTTTTTGGTTCGTACACTTTACAGCTTTAGTGGTCACGGGTAGACTTGTGTTATTCGTCTTTAGAAGGTAGTTTAAAATATATTGAAAACTTCCGTCTAAACTACGCCAAAACAAACGCAATATTTAAGCTGTGTTCGGAGTTTGCTATGACTTTAGGACTCCCTGATGACATGATGACCAAAGCAGCCGCGGATAAGTTCAACAACCTTCTCTGTAGTTGTTTTTTTTTTAATTATGTTTTCGGTTAACCGAATCTAATGAGATTGTTATGGCATATGATGGGTAATCCTTCCCTTCGAAGAGGCCTATATCCAGCAATGGACTAAGATACTGATTTTGATGATGGGTAGAAGCATTTAAATCGGCACTACTACGAACGAATCAAAATCACTGCGCTAATCGACGATGGTGCAGCTGCTACTAGGTATTGTCTTTATCTAGCGTCTGCAATTTATTTTAATTAATTAATATCTGACAGTGGCGTACTACTTTCTTATCTGGTCATAAGTATACTTTATGACTGACAGTTATTGGCTAAGTATTTTTAATATAGTTCAATTAAAATACTAACTGTGGATTCGCGCTGTTTCCTGACTTAATTCGGATTTATTACTTATTAAATAATAACCGGTAAGTGTTCAACGATATTTGTTAACAGTTTGTTCTACCTAGTTGGACTTAAGTTATCTTTTTCAATAAACTATGGCTTTTATTAGGTAAGTATTTCCATAATGCTGCATAGCAATTAAAGCATTTTAATTATCAATAAAACTATAACATGCTTAGTTCCGTGTACCGTTAAAAAAATAAAAACAATGTAAAAAATCTTATTAGATATAATATATTGTGAATCCTGTTATCTATATTCTATAGGTGCTTGTGGTAAAAAAGCGATCAGTACAATGTTTGTGATGTTTTCCACATTTATTTTAATCAGAACCAAGTCAACTTAGGTCAGTGCTAACTGCTACCTAAAGTAATTCATGCAATAATGTAGACATGCAAAAAGCTAACCGCTGGTTCCGTGTTGTGTTACTTTACTAACACTGCTTGTGCGCTATGCCTTCATCGGCGAAGATCACACAGCATGAATCCAAGCTATTTGAAAGCTTTCAGTTTAATATTTATTAAACGCTATCTACTCGTATGTCAGAACTAGTAAAAATACATACTTAGTTCAAAAAACTGTGACCCGACGACGATATAATGCAATGATTTTAAAGCACCCTGTATATTTGCTGTATCGTTTAAAAATGTTCGCTGCAATTTTTTTTCAAAGTACCTCAATATTTTGTGTAGCTTTTTTTTAACAAAAGGTAGCCTATGTTACCCGGACTATAATAAGGAATCAATTGATACCTCATGCACCAAAATCGGCTCAGTAGTTTAGCCGCAAATGTGGAACCCAGATAAATACCCACAAATATATTACAGGATGAAATTTAACCACCTTCCAAATTTAAATATAACAATCTACGAGACAAAAAACAAATGACGTATTTTTCTTTTGGTATAGCCCAGTACAAAAATTTCAAGATAAAGAACTTAGAAAATGTCCGACGAAAATCTAAAACTTTTTATACGGCTTCCTAGCAACACTTTTTTTGCGCGATACGCATCTCATTTATTATTTACGATACTATTAATAAGTGTTTGATTTCCCCTTCATACCTTAACAGGTTTAGGACCGCAAAAATTGAAAGCTATGGTGCGAAAATTATTTTTGGGTGAAAACTTGATATACATTTTTTACTTCATAAATGGGCTCTAAAAACGATACTGAACACCTATAAATAATTTTGAAGATGATAAAAAAGTCATTCTGTATACACGGTGCATTTTCAAACACCTGTAAAACGAAGCCTAAGTTATATAACCAATTTGTATGACATCTTGGCAGTGTTGTTTTCATTTTTTTATCAAAAGTTTTTATGTAAAATTATTAAATATGCTGTGAGGCGCACAGATGTAGCTGTGTAAGGTACATTCAACCGAAACCCCACCGCAGCAAAATAATACGTCTTTGCACATCACAACGTGTTACAAAATTAAAAGTCTGAATCAAAATATAATATTTTACAAAAAATATTTTTAATCAACAAATAAATAACACTGCCATGATGTTATACACAATGGTCAAATAACGTGGGCTTTGTTTTCCAGGTGGTTCAAAAAGCACGGTGTTTTATATAGACACCTAAAATCATAACTCTTCCTGCTGGCTTTGCCGTTGTCGTGTAAAAAAAGAGATTTGATACGATGTTTTGCTCTTTCTTATACTTTATTAGGTACCGTAGCGTTTTTATCGTTTTGATTTTTTATTTCATACTGAAAGATTTTCTGAATATTTATTTTAATTATGTAACTATGTTTTCTTTTTCAATTTGTTTGACATAGCATTACCTAGAATTATAAGATGAAATTTGAATTATAAGATGAAATTTGAAGATGAAAGGCTTTCAGTTTATTGCGAGTGTAAACCCACCTGCGGTACTGTAGCATTGTAAGTCACTGAACACCGATGAATTATTACTTTGACATCCATCCTTAGCCGTTATAAGTCCACGGTGGGACTTTCAGAGTCCCCACCAAAAGGAAGATTTTGCATTACCGTTATGCTTGTCAAGCGGTTGGCGATTTTAGTTTACCCAGGTGATGGAGAATAAGTAATATAGTTTTTTCCACTTAACTATTTTTGCATAATCCTAAGACACAGCATGTAATTATGTCTACTGGATATCTATAATATGTTTAGATGTCATGATTACGTCGCTCTTATTGGCCTCCAAATTTCGATAAAAATAATTTCATAAGTTTATTTAATCTTTTTAAATTTTATTTTATCAAAACTTACAGACTACTTTTTTTAACAGGATATAAGTAATATAAACTTACTAGCAGGTAAATCTTAGTAAATACAGAATGGTTTACAATGGCATCATATACCTACATTCTTAGGTCTAGTTCTAGATGATATTATTATGAATAGCGCAGCTCTATATTGATGTCTTAAGAAAATTTGACGTAGGTATTGTAATATGATAACAAAGTCACCCAGATCAGTTGGCATTTAACAACACCAAATAAATCATCATTAATTTAAAAAAAAAAACTAGTATTTTACAAGGACCAGTAACGTCAGTCTATCTTCGTCTAACCGTAATAGCACAGTGTCTCTTAGCCAATTACGCAACAGGATTCAAATAAGGAATGTAGTTTGTAGGATATGTAGAGATGGGAAAATGGTTAGGAACCTTGAGATCCCAGGACTAGGTATTTATTTTTGTAAGTTTATTAATAGCTTTTGCACTACTCGTTCGTGCTTTTGAATTATTATTATTGAAAACAAAACCCATAATAATAATTAAAGATAAATATAACATGTGTAAATTACACAGCCATGACAAAAATAAATTGACGAAAAACATAATTAACATCACGATTCAAAACAATTATTATTATACAAAAAGTATAAAATATTTTTTTGTATAGTTATTCCAATAGAGTAACATATAAATATTGTACAATAAAATGGCACCATCAACTAAGGGCAGTAATACAATATTTATCTTTGTCCTATTATCATTGCTTAAATTACCTACACATTGGCTGTTTAAGTTTCAGTCTAATTACTCACTTTTCTAATTATTTCTCTAAATATTTTTTTAAGACGACATGATGCCACATCGTCATTGTAAGTTTAGTAGACCAAATTAATATTGTACAAGTGAGATCCCGGTATCGAGTATCCCAATACGGGATGGCAAGCACTATGATCTTAAAATAGCGATGCTCAGGCGCCGGCACCCTGGTGACGTCACAGGAATTCGCCTCGGAAGTGAGTCACGGGCGCACTGACTCACGCGCAGCCTTCGCCGTCTTAGTTGATTTCAAGAATATCACTTTCGAAAAAGTTATCCTGGAACTCCTTTGAAAGATCTCCACTAAAAATATCGATTGTTGAACAAAATTAAAGGTTTTGGTTCCAATTTTGTAAATAGTCTACAAAAATCTTTAGCCAAATCTGTCCACGTCTTGACATATGCCTCTCCAGCGGGAAGCGGGCGGGATGATAATAGCAGTTTAGCCATTAATGGAGAGAGGTGCTGCGTCTTCTTCTGACTTTTCTTAAATTTATCTATTTTTACGACACTTATAAGACCAAAAAAGGAGATGCCATCGCATAACGATGACGAACAAAAAGCTATCTTATTTGTATGATTAACTTTAAAAGCTTTAATTGTTGAATACTACTTACCTGATACCCCATGGATCGTCATAAGATTTTCTCCCTCTTCTTATTCGTGTGATGAATAATACTAATTTAATGTTGATTTTACATATTATGAAAGTATAACTGCAGCAAGCGGTGCGCACGCGCAGGTATTGCACCGATCGTACAGATGCAAGTTTACATCAAGGCGACTCGTTAACGACGGTCAGGGTTGTCACCGTAACCTTGTTTAATAGCCACCGTTAAACTAGTTGATAACTTAGTACTACTTTGTTCAGTTTGTAGGCATACGATTAGAACAATGAACATATTCCTAGATTCAGCAAACCTGTTAATTGCATTTGGAGCATCGATAATAGTAATTAACTAAACACACAGTCCAATCCAAAGAAACATTAAGGGCCCTCGCCCACGGCGACTTTTTGTAGCGATGCAGTAGCGATTCTGTCACGCGTTCGTATCGATACAGTCGCAGCTAGCTATGTGCTCTCGCTCACATAAACAAGATTCAGTCGTGATGCAAACGCGATACTGTCGCGATGCAAACGCGATTCAGTTCCTCGTCCCATTCTCTCCCCCATGTCGTCCGACACGGTCGCGTGTCCACATCGATACAGTCGCGATGCTGTAGCGCGTTAGTAGCGCGTTGGCATCACTTCTGTAGTGCGTTGCAGATGCGACAGTAACAATGCTGTCGCTCGTTTACGAAACGCGCGACAGAATCGCTACAAAAAGTTGCCGTGGGCGAGGGCCCTAAAAACTGTCATCGATTGAATGGTTGACGTCTTGACGTTGATTTTTATATCAGTGTCAAGTCAACTTAATACCCGGCCAATTTATGTCGATGCAATAGTAAAGTGCACCTTTATGTCAAATGGGTGCATTTTTAGTTGGGATACTTTTGACGCTGATTGTGTATCTAGATTTTTATATTAAATCAATTATTATACCACAATTTATATTTATTAATTCACACACACACACACACACACACATTGCACATCTACATTAATTTTAGTCTTTGGTTAATTTTATCTTGTGATTATTATGTAGGGTGCCTAAGCTAATGAGTAATCAAAACCCTACCTGTTTACTTTAGGTACCTAAAAAATATGTGCAACATTTGATGAAATGAAACTTACCTACCTACCTATATGTATTTCTACATTCAACCAATCTTGATAATAGCAATTGGAGTGATTGTTGACGAATCAGACACATTGTCATGTCATAGTACTCCACACAACACACTGTCCCTTTTTCTACTCGCATCTATCTCTCCTACTCATTCCAGTCTCTTAAAGAATATGAAAGAGAAAGATAGATCCGTTTATACGAGCAAATTATGTAAGTTGCGTAGTAGGGGCTTCAGATGTCTGGCTCCGTAACTCTTGCAAATGGCAAAGAAACATATTTGAAAATTTAGTTCGTATAAGACGACAAAAACACGGGAATCGTAGCTTTCTCCGGGATAAGAGTAGCTCATGTGCTTTTCCAGTCTATGGCAAAAGGCACTATTTACTGTGTCATGCTTCAGCTACCTCCGTTTAGATGTGATTGAGTAAATACCAGCCATCAAAACTTTTATATTTGTAATACTAGCTGTTTCCCGCGACTTTGTACGCGTAAAGGAACTATCCCATGGGAACCGTAAATTTTATCGGTATAGAAAGTATTTTATTTGCTTTTCCAGCCTAAAATCTATATGAGTGCTATATTTCATACCAAAAATCTATTTAAACCTCCGCATTATTAATATGAATTAGATAAGTAAGGTAACATTGAAATAAAAATACGAAAGAGGAAGCTGTTGAGAAAGTCGTTACAAGAATGAACCAGATTTATAATGGCAACCCTTTAACATATCGGCAGTATTGCCAACGACACCCACGCCTCGTCCCGCGCCATTGCGCGTCGAGTCAATGATCCCGCGGTATACTCCGATATTTGCATTGGCCAATGTGTAGCACTTCTAAAAGTAAAAAAATATAAACCTAACTAGCTCTTACTCCGCGACTCCGTTAGCATGGGAGTTATCTTGGCACTCCTAGAACAATAATAGGTATAGTCATTATCATACCGCATGTTATGGTCCCGGATTCAATTCTCAGACGAATCAATGTAGAAAAACCATTTTCGATATTTTCTCGAGTCTTGCTGTTTGGTACTGATTCTAAACTGTTACTTACTTATTTATTGAAAATTAATCGGGTAAAGATCCTTAAAAGATCTGTCGATAATTCAATCGAAGGCAGCTTTAGGTGTCATTTTTATATCGGGCTGTGTACTTATCTTGTTCTTATTATTTAAGGATGTTAATGCCGGTAACATTGCGTTTACCATCAGTCCACCAAGTTGAAAACTTGCAGCATTTGCCATCGTATATTCTTGAAACATCTACTCCATCGGTTATAGGTTTTACGGAAAATTTTATTAGGTACCTAGTTAGCTTATGTTGTCTAAGCTAACTAGGGTTCAATCACATTTACCGTTAGCTACTATTAGGTATTTTAACTGTAGGTATTGCTCGTTTTATTATCAGTGTACTGTGTGCTTCGAATTTTATTCAAGGACTAGCGGACCCGACAGACGTTTTCCTGTCTTAATGAATATTGATTACGAAATGGTTTAATTAAAAAAATTATACCCATTGTTTATTATTATTATGCTATAATATTAGCAGCACACATTCTGTCAATGTTATGTCAAACGCCATACATTAAAAAAGTTTAAATTGTCAAAAGCCATAAGGTTACTCAAATAATTTAGTATGGTGAATCAGTTTTCTTAAATTTTCTAATTTTCCGCACAATTTTCTTAATTTTTTCTTTTATAAGAACATTCTCCTGACAATATCAAATAAAACAAAAAATAATTAGCGAAATCGGTCCAGCCGTTCACGCGTGATGCGATGACCAAGGGAAATAGGGATTCATTTTTATATATATGTATAAGATAAGATAAACAACATTACGTGATAAAACTAAACTAAATACAAAAAGTAAATAGTAGTGACAACCAAACTAGGTATATAAATAGAAAAAAAATAACAGAAGATCGATTTCTTTTCTCTAAAATATTACTAGCTGTTGCCCGCAACTTCGTATGTTTTGGGATTAATTTAAGTCCATGTGCTATTACAGCTTGTAATTATCTATCAGTGTGCAAAATTTTGTCTAGATCTGTTCAGTCCTTTCGATTCATTTATAATATTAGTACAGAAGTAAGGATTAGTAAGAGTAAGTAATGTTTGTTGCGGAGTTTTTCGTTTGTCAAACTCATTCAAAGCAATATTCAAAGACCTAGGTACCTATAGGTATTAACCATAGAAGTGAATAGCACCTCGAGATGCAATGATCTCGCGGTTACACGAGCTGTCGTTCGAGATTTGAAATAGGCAGTCTGCTGAGGTCACAGGTCTTTCTCTTTTTATTCTAAAGCTGAGTAACCAGCTAATTTCAAGTTTGCTAACAGTAACAGTTAAATACTTATGATTTTCGTCTAGTCTATTGCCACCTTTCAGTTGAAAGTTACGTTTATTTTTTGTACATGTTCTTATTCAGATTAATTCGCACGTTGCATGATGGAAGTTGTAATCACAAATCACATTGAATCAGAAACTAATTTTCACACATAGGTATATATTATACATTAAAATGTCAACATAAACGAATGTAACATAACTGTTACGTACCCAGAAGTTGGCAACCCTCTCATGTCCACACAATGTTTGCTTGTTTATGGAATAAAGGGAAGGTTTTCATAAAGCGACCATCAAGCGCTGACGTTTACTGCAAGTTTACTACAATTTATCGCCGTGTTCGTAGTCGCACGAAAATACCTAAGAATACGGTAGGTACTCGTATATGGTTATATGTAAATTATTTCCCTCTGATAATTTTAAAATGAGAACTACTACATAAAATACTTCTTTGTCATCAGAGGCCCTACTACGCAACGCTCTGCCTGTAATTACGGATCTATTTGTCTCTGCCACAGTCGTTAAGATTTTGGCGTGAGTAAGAAAAATAGATGGTAGAATAAAAAAAGTGCAAAAAAAAAACAAGCCTTGCCTAATTATAAGACTCTTAATTACGTAAAATGACTCCATTAAGTAATTTTAACATCAATTCATACCATTCAAATTGGCCGTCTTGTATTTCGACACAGACAAACAATATAGCTTTAAAGTGGTTAATTTTATTTGAATACAAAAAGTTTTATTTACTGTATTAGAAAAAAAAACAAATAACATAAAAAACAAATCCTTAAAATAAAAACACAAATACTTAAAATAGATTTTGACGACCATTTGGATCAGTGGTAGTAAACGCTTCTGCTTCTGAGCCATGAGTCACGGGTTCGATCCCCGCACAGCACAAATACATATATTTGTGTGCATGAACATGTGTGTTTGTACTGGTCTGGGTGTTTTCTATGTATTATAAGTATATATTTACTAAAAAAAGTATATAAGTAAGTTTATCGGTTGTCTAGCACCCCATACGACAAACTACTTAGTAGTAGCTTAATTTGGGACTAGATGGCTCTGTGTGGCCCAGTGTGGCACGTCTGAAAAATATTTATGTATTTAATTATTTAAATTGGGAATTTTACCGCCATATTTGAGTCAGTCAGTACCGATCAAGTAAAAATTGGCGGCTTATTTTAGGTGGGTATTTAATTTAATGCAAAAAAAGGATTTTTTAAAAACACCTAATAAATAACTTAAAAGAAGATAAGGAAAAGATTGAGAAAGAACCTTGAAAATGATTGCACCATTTTAGTCGTGTTGTTAGGCAGTTAACTAGGTCATAGAGTAGGTTACACGGGCGCAAGGTACGTCACAATCATCTTTGGTAAGGGTGTCCAACTCTTATGTCATTTTCGGAATATGTTTTTTAAGTCTTACTCAATGATATTTCATAGTATAGATATGTTACGTTCATAATAAATTGCGTTCGAAAAACGGCCCGGCGCTGCACGATGGTAGTTACATAGATTAAGAATTGTAACCAAAGTCAGACGGTACAAATATTTGCAAGTAGGTAGAAAATAGAGAGAAATAAAACTTGTCTTATATGAAAAAAGTTTTTTATCATGTAAGTATGTAACATAAAACATACCTTTGAATTATCAGAGTTACACAAGTTAGAATTTTTAGCAGAAATATTTATGTACAATTTTAACAAAAAGATATTACACACTGTGATTTCTTAAATCGTCTTACAAACGAATGCCAATTAATCTACCTCATAAGCCTCCCTGCAAAGTATTTTTTTTAATCAATAAAAATTATGTAGAAAATATTAGATTATGATTCGGACTAAGTATTCATTTTGAAACACGCTGTAACAATTCTGCATAAGGTTCATTCAGCCGGCATCACCCTGACTAGCGCGTGATTGCTTATTTTATTTAGTGAATAATATGTTTTGCTGATTACGCGTCATAGTGATACCTAAATTGTCGCATCTGAATTTTTAATCTATGTCGTCGTCTTAGCACTTTCAATAAACTTAGAAATTAAAAAACACGTAGTATAAAACAAATATTATTATAAACTTACAAGTGATATTTGATCTTTATTGAGCTTTATTTATTTTAGCACCATAATTTGTGCTCTTTCTTAATACAGAAGACGGCATTTTGATAATTTTTGTTAAACTGTCACTATGACTTGCTCTGAAGCTTGTTTGACGCAAACTGATTGAGATTGAGCCAATTGACCCAAAAAGACTGACTTAAGTCGCGAAGTAACATATCTACTTCCTTTCTTTGTAATATCATTGGTCTAAATGAAAGTTTGTGAAAGATTTTCCCCTTGCAGTATTTGATCTTTACTTGGTTATACCTTAGTTGGTTATGTAAGTAAATCAATTAAAAAACTGTATCTGACTGTCGTTCGATCTATTGTTTAAAATTGTCAATTGTTTACTGTTTCTTCCAATTAACTTAAGCTATAGATATATCTGTTTTCAGCAGTATTTTTGTGAATGTCGTGGCAGCCTATAAGTAAGGCAACACTGTAAAGTTGTGTTTTAATATTAAGTATGTTAATGTGTGGTGTATGCTTTGTTGGTTTTCCTTAACAAATAATAAAAAAGAAACACCTACTTATTACATCAATATAACCTTACAATTTGCATTGAATATGTAGGTACTACAGTTCTGGTAGTTTATTGCATACGTTGCATACGTAAAACACCAATACTTATTAAAAAGATTATCAGTTGTTCGTAACGATGAAATTATGGAGAAATTATAGCGTTATAACCATCGTGGTATTGTAAGGGAATCTTAAATCACACGGCGCGTGAGTTCTGTATGCAGAGCATGCATACGCCATTTGTCAAGTTGTCATTTTGTAGAAACGTGCCTTCAAATTCACTATCGATAAAAACACCGTACCAAGTGACTGAGAAATTCGTGCACCTGGCATGTACCACTAGTTGACCAGTCACCAAAAGCTGATTAAATAGTAACAGTTTACCATTTAAGCTATCGCCAATTTAATTAGTTTTTTGTTTCTTAAATAGTAGGGTTTGCCCACAAAATAGTAGATTTGTCACCAAAATGTAGTCACCAAACAATATAAAATCAATTCCCCAATAAATTACCTAAAATCAGTGAGATTAGTACCAAATCAATCTGGGTTGGCCAGGTTTAAGTGTATAGCTAATCCGTTAATATGTGTGCACATATAATTTTTGTAAAACGTAGGGTAGTTGCATTTCCCATGCATCCAGTCAATAGTGTGCGGTAGATCCACTCTCCATACCATTGGACTTTGTAGTCATCAAAATCAGTCCATGCATTGGTAAATTTATAAACGGACGCTAAAAAAAATGACGAAGTGTACAATGTCAAAATAATGACATTCGAAAGTTAAATATTTTTCAAATTTTGTATCTTGTTTACTTTAATTTATATAGACAGTTCTGGTACAAACCAGAACTGTCTGGTAAAATAATTCACTATCATAAAGCAAAAATGAATATGGATAAGTTTAAAAGTAACGCCGCTATCAACCCTTGAAATCTTAAATCCGCTTAAATGATCAACTATTAGATAGATAGATAGATAGATACACTTTATTGCACACCATAAAATTGAAAAATAACACATGAGTAAGATTTAGATTAGTACAATTTAGGCGGTCTTATCGCTTGCAGCGATCTCTACCAGACAACCTTCAGGTAGAGGAAAGATGAAACAGATTTGAAAGGGGAAGGCGGCGGAGAGTATTCAAAAGTACACGTAAAGAAAAGTAATAAAAGAAATGTAAAATTACAATCTGAAATATATCTAATATTACACGCATAGTAAACTACATAAATAACATTAAAATACAGTATTACATACATGCATAATAAACTACATAAACTATACACTAAATATACATACATAACATATACATACATAACATATACACATACAACTACAAACCCAAATACATTAAACGAAAGAGGATCACGTGACCAAAAGTATCAATAATAGGAATTACATAAGTTAAAATTAGACAGGACAGAAATTAAAGTGAAAGAAGATAGGTTTTAAGTCTGTTTTTAAAAATAGGAAGTGATTCAGATTGCCGAATCAACAATGGAAGAGAGTTCCATAGACGTATGGATTTTACAGTGAATGACCGCGAGTAAGAATGGGAAGAATGAAGAGGAGTCACAAGACGGAGTTTATTGGAAGACCGCATATCGTGACCTAGAGCGGATCGCAAAAATTGAAAACGCTCCTTTAGATAAGATGGAGATTTTGGATTAAATAATATTGAGAACAAAAAGGAAAGAACGTGAAATTCACGCCTGCGACGTATAGATAACCACTTTAGCAGAGCTCGGTATTCTGAGATATGATCGTACTTTCGTAGACCATAGATAATACGAATGCAGAAATTCTGAAGGCGCTCGAGCTTGCTTAGAAGATTTTCATTGACATCTAAGTAGCAACAGTCTACATAATCAAGAATGGGAAACAGAAGGGCTTGAACTAGAGCAATTTTAGTAGGTATTGGTAAGAAATTCCGTAGTCTATTAATGGACGCAGCCGTTGCAAACACTTTCCTGCTAACCTCCGCGATCTGTGTTGCCCAGGTAAGAGTACTATCCATGTAAACACCCAGATTTTTAACAACAGGGCTATAAGGAACATGAACACCGTCAAATATGATGGGGGGTAAGGCACTCCAGTTAATTCGGGCATTTTGCCATGAGCTACCCATCACAATAACCTGCGTCTTAGAAGGGTTAACCTTAAGTCCGTATGACCTACTCCAGTTCAAAATAGTGTTTAAATCTGTGTTTAGGACATTTACCACACTAGAGAGGTTATCAAGGCTCTCTTGAGAGTATATTCGGAGATCGTCTGCATATAAGTGGAAGGAAGATAATAAATTGTGAGTAATAGAGTTTATAAAGATTGAGAATAAAAGAGGAGACAGAACACCACCTTGAGGAACGCCGGCACTGATTTCGCACCACGCAGAGAAACAATCCTCGGCACGAATGCGTTGCCGGCGCCCATACAAGTAACTATGAAACCAGTCAAGCACCGCTGGAGATATGTTAAGCGAACGTAGCAGTCCAAGCAGTAAATCAAAATCGACAGTATTGAATGCGTTACTGAA
This sequence comes from Anania crocealis, assembly GCA_949315895.1. Lineage (NCBI taxonomy): Eukaryota > Metazoa > Arthropoda > Insecta > Lepidoptera > Crambidae > Anania > Anania crocealis. The sequence continues at coordinate 12,073,314 of OX438856.1, forward strand.
GTCCAGTAAGGCAAGCACAGTGAGCTGCTTATTGTCTATGCCAAGTCTGATATCGTCAGTGATTTTGACTAAAGCAGTCGCCGTACTATGCCCAGGACGAAATCCAGATTGGAGAGGATTCAAAATTTCATTATTGAGCAGAAATTTGCTAAATTGCTTTTATGCATCACCCTATGTTTTTTTGCCAAATTCGATATTGGGTATAGCAAATATTTTTTTGGAGAGGCTGGCGTCCTGCTGTGGATCCAAGTAGGTTATTGTCGTTTCAAATTAGTCATCAATTGAAAAATATTCAGTAACATATACACTAGTGTATACTCAGTACTCTACTTATATACTTTATACTTGTAGTCCACATTGCAAGCAGTGGCAGCCATTAATAATAATTGAGACAGCACTTAGCTCTAAGTCTATTTATGATCTAACTCATTGCATTTGTATTGGTGTTTGTATTGTGGGTTGTCCAAATAAATTAAAAAAAAAAACAGTTTTACGCTTGACTCCTAAATATTTTGAATAAAGATGATTTCATTCGTTTTGATGAATACAAACAACGACGCGTATTGCATGATACGAACCATACTAACCTTGTAAAAATTTAAATGAAAAGGTTCATCCATCATGTTTGTACCAATCTTTATGAGAGATATACTTAGTTTACTGTTCCCGTGGTGGTTTAAAATTCAACACTCTGCGCATTCGAAGTGCAACAGCTGTTAGTTACATGTAAAATATTACTAAAATATCGACAGTCGATAACTCGACAGCATTTTTCGACAATCACCCCTGGGCCTTCACTCTATAATGACATGCAAACGACAACTCTCACTGCTGACGTTAGTGATCCTTTTGTTCTAACGATGTTGAATGTGTAATTAATCTACTAGGTGTTTTTCCTGTGGGCGTTTTGTATCGTCGGATTCATGAATGTAAAATGGATGTAAGTAGTAAATTGTTTCTAACAAAAAATGTAAACTAACCAAAAAAAGAAAGTAGTTAGTAACTATTTATTATTAACAAGCTTATTAATTAGCCTTTTGTGATTTAAGTAAAGTTAATCGCAATATCTGTTATGTGACATTTATCGATGATGGAGGAGTATCAGTTATATTTGATACTAGCTGTTGCCCGCGACTTCGTCCGCGTCAATTTCTGTTATTATGATCGCGACTATTTTTGCAACATTTTTCACTCAATCTTCGCTCCTATTGGTCGCAGCGTGATATTATATAGCCTAAAGCCTTCCTCGATAAATGGACTATCCAACACAAAAATAATTCTTCAAATCGAACCAGTACTTTCTGAGATTAGCACGATCAAACAAACAAACAAACAAACTCTTCAGTTTTATAATATTAGTATAGATGATGGTTATAGTCTCTATTTGCATAATGCTAATATTTATTTGGGTGATCTAACTTTGTTTCATTAAAAAATGATATCTGCTAGACTATTTCTTGGTTTTCTAAGACTCAAAAATTATCCAAAAGCAAAGGCATGGAAATAAACAATAGCTTCATGAAATAGTTACTAAATCCTAATATGTATAATAAGGCATAATTTATATGTAATAATAACTGAATTAAAAAAAAGCTAACCCCTACCTTGACACATTGTCCGGTGTTCATAAATCTAATAAAGCATTCTCAAAGAGTTCATCTTGGTTTAGATAAAAGGAATCTTGTTATTTTATGTCGTTGTGATCTTTATCAGGCACTACTTAATGGCTTATTTCTATGAAACAAGTATTAAATTGTTAATTTTAGAGTGCTCGTAACTCAAAACGAGACATGGTTAGTTGTTATTCATCATTTTTATTTTACAAATGGTTTACATAATATGATAAATATTTATAACGTTTTAGTCGATTCACTTTTTCGCTATATTTAATTAATTAATATTTTGACATTTTAAGCAAAAACTTAACTAAAGTTAAAATAACAGCTAAAACTCCATTATGAGGATTAAAAAAAAACTATTTGATAGCTAGGTATAACAACGAAAAGGTTTAATATTTTCTGATTAGAGCAATAAACATAATAACTACATAACCGTTTATGCAACAGATTCAATTAAAATTGGAAAATAAAAAAAAAACACTTTTATCCTCAAATTTCAGCAAGAACGATGTCCATACTACATAATATAGAGTAGTGAACTCGTTCATGCCAATTCGCGGACCCGATTTCGCACAATTCCGTTGCGTATGATAACGAGCGAGCTAAAAAAAATTAACACTGGTATCTGTTGGTCTTACTTCCAAAAATAATCTCCGGTACGAATATCGTGGACTCACTTTACAAACAATGCCAGTAATCGAAGAAGTTACAATTCATGTAAAAACTTCCTAACCTATAAATTAGTTTTTTAAAAATTATGAAAATACTTGCTTGCTTTGCGACTTCGCTCGCGTTAAATTCGGGGTAACAATAAGGTAAGGTAAACTTTTAAGGGTTTGGCCGCCCCAAACCCTTAAAAGAGGGGTAGTTATTTCCAAAAAAAAAGCACTCTTTTTTGTTAGTCACAAATAGTCCGCATACCATTTTTTAGCTTTCTAATTTAAAAATTGCGTAACGCTCTTTACAAACTTCCACCCCCCTATTTTAGGGAAGTGGGGTGTTAGAAAGAGACAAAAAGTAGCCTAAGTCACTCTTCTCCCCTTCAACTATCTCCACTTAAACAATAACGTCAATTCGTCGCTCCGTTTTGCCGTGAAAGACGGATAAACAAACAGACACACAAACTTTCCCATTTATAATATTAGTATGTAAGCATGGATATGACTTGTTAAATCAAAAAGACAGAATCCTAATTACAGCTCTACAAAGGGCTCTAAGTTATGAATATACATCAACAATCCTTCCAGTAAATGTCATATAATATGTCTCAACTAATTTTTACCCGACTACTGCAAAGCCAACAGGCAATGATAGCAGTGTATGTAAGTATTTAAGTGGGTTCCACATTTACTGCAAAAATACTAAACCGATTTTTGTGAATGAGGTACCTACCAATCGATTCCTTACTAAATTCTGGGTAACATAAACATTTTGTTAAAAAAAAAGCTACATGTCGAATGCAACGACAACATATTGGGGTACCTACTTCGAATAAAAATTGCAGTCATAACGAGTGGAGTATCAAATAAAAGAAGACCAAATTCGATGTACAAAATGATTAAACAATACAGCAAATATACAGGTGACTCTGATATCATTGCATTTTCGAAGTCGGGTTATAGTTTTTTTAACTATTTATTTAACTTTTCAATCATAGAATAAAGATCTATTATAAATTGATAAAATTAGTCTTTGTTTGGTATCCAGAGCCGTAATAAGTCTCAATTATCATAAGTATCATAACGATAGACCGATTTTCGTTCAGTGTAGATATGGAGGCACTTACTTTATTTGCAAATTTATTTAACATCACTAAATTCTGTGTTAGGTAAGTACATTTTATTTCGTAATATGAAACTTAATATACTTGTTTATAGTTATAATCACAGAACATTTTATGTTCTGTGGTTATAATAACTTCGATGAAATAACGCTAGCTTACAACGGAACAGTTGTAAAATCAGTTTTAATTTCTGCAAGAGCCCTCTAAAATACTTTGAATTGAGTTTGCGTTGCAGGATTGCTAATTAAACCTGTTTTTTTTAAGAACGAGTTTGAGTGTCATAAAATGGCATGTAGGATTTTTAAACTATTTTGTTGCATTATTGACTAACACTTAACACTTTACGGGGCTTACTGCCACCGAATTAGTTATTTAGAAGTATAAAATATAGTAATTTACCTTTCCTGAGACGTTTGAACCCATTGCACGAATCCGAAAATTCTCTCAACTGATCGTAATTAGGTTAATACTTAAGATTAATAAGTGAAGTAGAAAGTAGTATAAATTAGGTACCTACTAGACGTTCCCCGCGACTATACAAGCGTTGATTTTGGATTTTGATATCTATCCTAACTATACGACTTTGGCATAAAAAGAAGCCTATGTGGTATTCCAGCGTATAATCTATCGTCGTACTAAATTTAATCTGGATTTGTTTATTTATTTATTTTTATTTAATAAGAGCAACCAACAAATCTTACACTAATATTACGATCAAGACTTAACATTAAATATTATACTATAGCTAAGTGCAGATTCAGTTACAGGCTGCTACGACTTGCAAATGTGAGAGTTAATTTTACTTACATTATTTCTAAACAATGACCAAAATCATGAGCCGAGTTCCAAAATTTTTTTCAAATTAGGAAGACTGTTATTAATATTTTATACTTTGAAGTTTATTAGAAGAGTCTACATTGAAATGGCTAAAAAAGCTTCTTCATAGGTACTACTCGTAGTTTTATCATTAAAGAAAACATGTAAAAAGCAGTTCATCTTTTCAAGGGTTTTTTGAAATTTTGATTATGGTCTCTTATGTTAAGTTATATAAGCGTGTGTTGTGAGAGTCAATTTGGTTATGATAACTTTTTCTCAAGTAACATTCACATTATATAGATCAAAATGTCTAACGTCAACACTCTATTAAATTTAAATAAATCAGTATGAATATTAAGAAACTTTAAAAAATAGAATATAATTAATAACTAAAATATATTACTAAAAGGAGTCCCTTTAGGCAATGATCCGAAGATACTGGCAGCGTTCCCCCTTTGTATAGCTAAACTAATTCTAAAGTAATTCTAAAAAACTAAAGTTATTAATTATTGTTATGTCGTTTTGGCGTGATAGGGTGACTACTAGAGCTAAGTGCTGCCCCCAATTGATTTAAATTTATTACTTCTAAACAAAATCAATTCTCAAAAACTAGAACTGTATCATTTTGACGAATTACCTCTAGAATTTAGTGAAGCCCAGTAAACTTTTCATTTAGATGTATATAAAGTCGAAGTTGACGCTCACGCCAAAAGCGGCCGCTTTTAGCACTAATGTACAATACGAAAGAATGCCAGAATGAGAAGCAGTTAACAGTGATGCAATAAATACTAGAGGTAGTTTGCTAAAATGATACTGCTCTTGTTTTTCGAGAATGTATTTTGTTTAGAAGTAATAAAATTCAATTAATTGGGGGCAGCACTTAGCTCTAGTAGTAGCCCTAATCCAAACTTTCGCATTAATAATATTAGTGGGATAGTAGTAACATAGAAAAATTAGTAACGAAGTTTTGATACGGAACCCTCAATTCACAAGACGGATTTGCAATTTTCAGTTTTTTTTTTATCAGCAAACGGGTTTGAAGTGACGCATCTTCGGTTAAATTTAGCAATTTGGGCCAACGAACTTTGTTCAAGACTTACTTACGCGGTAGCCGGGACACGACGCAGATGCGTAGTTATACGACTGTGCTGTTAAATCTATAATGAAGGTAATTTGCGAAGAACCATAGGTAATATTGTTCTATGCTAGAACCCGTTATGCCTAATAACAGACACCATTGGTTAGATAAGTTTAAGGCGAGGTTTGGCAATAACATTGGCATATTCACGAATTCATGATGTTATAAAGTGTCATGTTGAGGAATATTTTACCATCCACACTATGTTACCAATATGTATTACTAGCTGTTTCTTCGTACGCGTGGAAAAACTATCCCACTGCACTGTAACCATACTTAACCCGGCATAAAAAGTAGTCTATGTGTTACTCCTTTATCCTGCCAAATTTTATCTAAATCCGTTGAACTGTTTAGGTGTGATTAAGTAATAAAAATCTATCCAAAGATAAATGCGAAGTTTGGATGTTGGGTTCTCAATAACGCCAAAACGGTTGAACGGATTTAGATGAAATTTGGCAAGGAAATTCAAGAAAGAAAGTTCATGAATTCTAAACTCTTGCTGCTCGATCCGGGGACCCCGAGATCTTGATCTGGTAATTTAACTGCTTCACCAATAGGGCGTTATTATTGTAAAAATTGTAAGTAATTGTGCAATGTAGAGTAGCTATTCATTTATCCCTGACATTTTCAATCTAGCTTCTTGATGTCCAAAATATAAATAATATAATATAAAGAAAACCAAATTTGGAAAAAAGGATTGGGTCTTAGCGAAACACTACTTCGCCCAAAGATTTTAGCAGCTTCTTTTTCTAGTGCGTAACAATAAATTCATTTATTAAGTGTCAACTACCCCAATTCCACTAATTTACAAATAAATAAATAAATAAATATTTTCAGACATGCCAAACTAAGCAACTACTACGAAGCTTGTCGTATTGGATACTAGACAACCGATAAACATACTTATACATATATGTATTTTTTGTAATATATACTTATAATACATAGAAAAACACCCAGACCAGTACAAACAGACATGTTTATGCACACAAAGATTTGTACTGTACGGGAATCGAACCCGCGACCCATGGCTCAGGCTCAGAAGCAGCGTTTACTACCACTGATCCAAATGGTCGTGATTCTATTGAGCCATTTGTAAATTAGCAGAATTGGTGCCCTGGACGGAATACGGAATGAAACAGAAAAGGGCGCGGTAAATCTTTGAGTCTTGAAGTTAAATCTTGAAGCAAAGAGGTTTGTCTTTAGATTATTATGTTTTTTAATAAATGTGGATTCAACATCACATTCATTGTTCTGATCCCATCATCATCATCATCAACATCAGCCTATCACAGTCCACTGCTGGACATAGGCCTCTCCAATTGCACGCCACTTAGGTCGATCCTCGGCTTCTCGCATCCAGCTCCTGCCAGCCACCTTGCGCAAATCATCACTCCACCTAGCCTGAGGGCGTCCTACACTACGTTTGCCGAGACGCGGTCTCCACTCAAGAACTCGTTTACCCCAGCGGTTGTCGGTTCTGCGGCTAATATGGCCAGCCCACTGCCACTTCAGCTTGCTAATCCGGTGGGCTATGTCGGTAACTTTAGTTCTCTGCCGGATCACCTCATTTCTGATTTTATCCCTAAGAGAAACTCCGAGCATAGCTCTTTCCATAGCCCGCTGAGCGACTTTGACTTACCGGGCCGGTGACGGGCAGCAGCGTCATCGGTGCAAGAAGCTACGCCCTGCGATCGCCAACCCGTCTGCCCAGCGTGGCGATTATGGCCATAACCTCCTATGCAGACGCACAACCTCCTGATCCCAATTGGAGTAAATAATTAAAGCACTCGTATTTTAGAAATCAGAAAAAACTAAGGTACCACAAGCATCCAGACACGAGAAAATGTAGAAAAGCCCTTTTTTTTCTATATTGACCCGTACGGGAATCAAACCCGGGACCTCGAAGCAGACGACACCTTGAAGACTGGTGTGTACGCCACTCCACCACTGAGGTTGACAAATGTATGATATTCATGATATTATATAATGTATTTAAGGTAAAGTCAGAGTTCCATAGTTTGCATGTCCACGAGCTATAATTGCTGTTTATTTTAGTTGACTTGTTTTTTTTAACTTTTTGCAAATAAATAACTAGTGTAATTAAAAAGTACAATTCCTATAACAAAAATTCCGTCTGCCTGTAGTGGGACTCGAACCCACAAACTTCCGCTTTCTGGGCGAGTGCTCTGTTATTAAACATGACTTTATTTTAGATTACTTGTTTAATTATTAACCCTTTTGCATGAATGTTTAGTCATCTACTTAATATTGAATTTATCTGGTTTAAATTTTAATGGTGTTTTGGCGACGATTATAACAGTAAATTATTTTAAAAAAATGTTTTTGTTCACATGGTATAGGTTTACCCATTCTACCATACCCTCAACTGCTCCCTGCTCTGATACATTCTGTAGAAAATTCATATAGTTATCTGGAATTAAAAACAAAACTCTATACTACTGTGAAGTAATATAAAAAAACTAGACACACAATCAGAGTCAATAAAGTGCCCTAACTAAATGTGCACCCATTTGGCATACTATTATTGCATGTAGACATAATTAGGCCGTGTTATAAAATTGCCACTGACAAAATGTCGACGTCAAACATTCAATCGAGGTCATTTCCAGCTGCGATTTTTCTATCGGACTGTGTCTCTAGTTCTAATTATATATTAATGATCTATACGCTAAGAACAGCCTGCATGGTGCGTGTGCGCAGCGTGACAGCGGACACCAACAATTTGTTGTGGTGTGTGGGTGTCACAATTCATGCGGACTGTAAAGACGTGTTCATTACTTATTTGATTGTTGGATGAGGCATTGATGGAAATGATGGTGCGGACCTACATGATAAGAGAAGTCGTCAGACAGTTCTAAGGGATAAACTGGCGAAAAGAACGTTTCTGCCTGCATATTATATTTTATACGTATTTAAATTATATTATATTTTTTTTTTGATTAGTCCTTTGTCCTGTTAGATATCCTGTCCTATTTGTACAAGTTTTTACGTGCATCCTGTTTTATTCTCAATAATAAATCAAACAATTAGGCTGAAGTCCCACTGCCACAATAATTTTTTTCGGACACCAAAATTGCAACGTTCAAAGCAAAGTTGAGTTAACGCGGCCGCCGAGCGTAGGTATGTAAAGGGATTTTGTTGTACCTATTTTTTGTAAGTCACTGGTGAACATGACATTTGTAGACATTTGTAGATTGTTTTTTGACCAACACATATTTGTTAGTCATCTTATACTAATTGTTTATTTATATACATAACGTGCAATACTTGTTCAGGGAATCATCTACTTTGTTAGTTTTTTTCAGTCATAAGCACTATAGAGGTAACTTCTAGATTCTTATCAGAAATTTTGACGCCCCATTGGTCGAGTGGTTTGAAAATCCCGAAATAAGCCACACATTTAGTCAGTGCCAGACAAGAAATCGCTGAGAATCAAGCTTCGACTCAATATCGGTAAATTATTTCACAATTTGCGCCACGAAAATTTTTGTGGTAAAAGTTTTAGCATCCTTTACAATAAATTAAATGGGGGTCATTAATTTTTAATTATATCCGATCCGAAGATATTATCTGATTCGATTATAGTATCAGACTCTTAGATCGAATACCTATAAAGTTTATTTTCGTATCAGTTAGGTATGTTAAATTTTTGGCAGCTCAACATGTTTCGGCTATTTGATAAAAATTCGTCCTGATTACCATTATTTTGACATAAATACTTCGAAAACGTGATTGTACATGCTTTTGAATACTGATGTGTTTTGTATAAAACTTATCTTATAATATATTAACCGGAATCAGTTATATTTTATCCTACCACTGCTTTGGGACAAGTGTGGGCAAGAGACAAGGACAAACAGAAACTCGGTCACTAAATTTCAGCCTCTTTTTGAATAAGTGGGTAGGTATGTTCATTCGACACAATTTTGAAGTTAATGTAATCAGTGATAGTGATAAGATTGTAATAATATAAAGATACTGATAAATTTGTCTATATATTTTTTAATTTGTCAAATGTAAAATCACTTTTGGTATAAAAAATATAATGTATTCCCTTTGGGCTGGTAGATAGCAGACCATGAACATTGCAAATGCAGACACCCCATTAACGTATGTCCAACGTTCCGCAAAACAACATGTTCAAAGCACAAGGTTTTTATTGAAAAGAGAACTATTTTTAAACAGTTCTTTATGCAATTAAATTGCCAGTGTGAATGATAATACAATTTATTCAATAAAAAATTCGACTGCCTGGAGGTGGTCTCGAACCCACAACCTACCGCTTGCTGAAAGCTCTACTATTAAGACAGACACACAAAATGTCTCTTCAGGGAATTGTATTTTCAATTCACCTCATTCTGGTTAATAAGTTAATTGCTCTCTCTTATCTCAACGAACATCCATCAGTTTGGAAACAGTTTTTCCTCTGTCAAGTAAATCGTCGGACGTCCGCCATTTGCCGCGTCCACCTCTTAACACATCTGCGCAGGAGTCATTGAACTTACCGCTCGCAAAATTGGCGAATGAGCAGCACAAATGGAGACCAGCGCTTGCGCACGCAATTGGCGTCAGGCTGTAGCGACAATCGTAGTGCGTAAGCGTACATTGACTCTATGATATTATATGGCAAATACCTACTAGTATTATAAATGTGAATGTGAGTTTGTTTGCTACGCTTCCATGCAGAAACTTCAGAACTGATTTTGATGTACAAAGATAGATTACATCCTGACAAAGGGCACAGGCTTTTTTTATTTTGTATATTGCACAGATATCAAGACTTCCCAGCCGTGGAATACCGGCGATAACGATTAACGATGGGATAACTGCGCGATATAACGTGTAATGCGAGCAGAGCCGCAGGCAAAATGATAAATCAAAAAGAATATCAATGGGTGAGAAGAACTAAGAAGTCAATGTAGAGAGAAATGTCGAGAGGGCGAACCCAATCCAATTTTAGTGATATGATGATACTGAAAAGAAGATACTGAAATTACAGAGTACCATAAAATAAAAACAATTAAGTGAATTAGTGATTATTAACTTTTCGTACAAACTTAATCCTCCAAAAATACACAACTTGTATAAGAATCAATGAAGGATGTGTTTAGCTGCTGTGCTTCTGTTATTAGTGATTTTTTATTTATCTTTTAACTAGCTGTTACCCGTGTCTTCGTTTGCATGGAGTTTTGAATACACAAAAGTAGCTTGTGTCAAAATTTTGTTTTATGACTTATTTTAGATATCCAATCATAGTCACCGTTATTATGCATTAAAACACAATTCCTTAAATAAAGATTCGATTCAAGGATTGCTCTACATTCGATAAATACGCCGATGTGTTTGCTCTGCAATGCCTTGGTACTGGTGCCGTCTCGGATACAAGGTCGCTTCGCCCGACGCCCACTTCTATAAATACACAGACATTCAAAAATGTGATACATAAACATTTATGTCCTACTATGTGCGGCTGTTGTGTTTAAAATTTGTTTTGATTCGTCTCTCGATATCTAATTAGAATCAAATGGTCTGTTTCTTTGTTTTATTGGTAGGTAGCTAACTAGTTTTTTGCTCGAGGCTCTGCCCGCGTGAACTACACTTTATGTCGCGTGTGCGAAACCTGTGCCCAACAGTAGGATACCAAATAACCTATGTTACTTTTAATACCTCCAAGAATGTGTGTACAAAGTTCAAAGGCGATTGGTTAAGTAGTATTCGCGTGAAAGCGTAGGTAACAAACAAATCTATATCTGCCAATGTGGCCTTTTTAGCCCCCCAGATCACATGGAATATTCCAGAAAACCAATGTAACTCATACTATTATACGTTATAATGGCAATGAATCATTACATTGTCCTCAGTTACTGACCTACGAAGATAATTAATTGAAAATGACTGTTATGATTCCAATAATTATTTTTTCTGACTTTAATCTCTTTATTTCTAAAGCCTCTTTTAAATAAACAATTCATTTTAACATCATCACATCATCACCAGTCTTTATCATTACGGCTGGCAGGACACAGGCCTCTCCAAATGGAGTTTTATGCCTTAATCTGCCACAGTTGGCTAGCGGATTCATGATTTCAGTTTAGCCTATGGTAGAGGGAGGGATAACGCCCCGTGAATACCGGGCGAAGATCGCGGGGTCCCGGGTTCGATCCCTTGGTTGGGTAACAAAAAGTTTCGAATTTTCGAACATTGCTCGGTTTGTGATAACCAACCCGCATTTGGCAAGCGTTGTGATTATGCCTGTAGTCTGTACCTGTATTGTTATGGTAACTTGTATTCAATGATGGAGGCCTTTGCCCTGCAGTAAGTAGATTATAGACCGTTAACTACTTACTTAGAGGAAAGACTTAATCTTAGGCTTCTTAATCGTCAAGTGAAGTATTCAAGAGCAAGTCCGATGATTATTATAAAAAAATAAGACTGCTGCCCGCCTCTTTCTGTAGTAGTAGTACCTACTCCTTTAGTCGCTACCTCTGTTAGGTGGCGGCACTTCACTCGAGATGTAAGGCTGGTATTATACCATTTCATACGGTATTTTTGGTATTTTATCTTATAAAATGTAAAATAATTAGAAGAACTTTACATTAGGGAAATTATTAGATAACTAGCTATTAAACGTAATGAAAAATAATATCGTAACCGGCATCACGTCATTTATAACGGTATTTTTGGTATATTATATTTCAGAACGTGTATAGAAGTCTCGTGTACGTTAGGGAAATTATTAGTTAGTAAGACCAGCTAGTTGGTCTTCGGATACGGATGAGCGAGTTGTACAAGTATCCCTACCTAAAAAAATAATCATTTTCCCAGTAACTCGGCCATTACAACCTCTTCAGTTTTTATATTTGTTACAAACAACCTATGTTAATCTCCCTAGTCCAATACATCTCGATGTTGGAATTTATAAAAATCGGTTCAGTAGTTTTGAATTAGATGAACCTTCTAATCAAATATATAAAATCACTTATGTCAGAAATAATTCCAACAATCTTATTAAAAAACTTAAAAGACAATATGAAAGAGAATTATTAAGCAAATAGCTAAAAAATAAAAAAATACTACGGAAAATCATTGAAAATATGACTAACACAAATAAAAAGAACGATAAAAATTTTAAATTACACAACATATAATTATTTTCGATGGCTTATGCAGACTATACCTATCAATGACTTTTTTGCTAGTATTGGTAAATAATTATCCCAAGAAATACACCTGATGATGAACGGAACACTTACTTGCGTACCTTGCCAAATCACTTTAGTTCTTTTGTTTTAGTGCAAACGGATCAAGATGAGGTTGACAGGATATTAATATTACTTAATTTATTAAGTGGTGCTCCTGGATGGGACAATATACCAACTTTCTTAAATTCGTAAAGTCTGAAATGGTTCCAAATAAAACCCGCCTTGAAAATATCTGTTTTAACACAGGAATTTTTCCATCGTCACTCAAACGGTCGATCATTGCACCAGTTATATAAGGGAGGAGATAGAGTCATCATTTGAAGTCGCTAAACTAAACACTTTATGTAGGTCAAAGAAAATTACCACTCACCTTAAAAATCTTTTGCAAAGAACCAAACTGTTTTTTTATATAGTTACTACTTAGTACTAAAGTCTCCTGCGCCTTACGATGCTGATTGTAGCATGACAGCAGATACTGTACCTAACATTATGACAGATCAGACCATCTAAACCAAAAATAAAAACTTAAGTAAATCACCATTAAAGAGATATGATTAAAAAAAAATATTCTTAATTTTGAACCTGTTGCTGTGTGTACAAATAAGTAGACAAATTTTAATGTCAAATCTTGTATGTGAAGCGTCATCTCGCAATGCACAGTTCGTATCGGTTTGTTAGGCTCTGCGTGTTATCTGTGTCTGCGTCTGCGCATGCGCACGCGACGGACGCGCAAGGTCACAGGTAAATGTACGCATGATATGGTTCGTTCGTCCACCCAACCAAGCGACTGCTACAGGATACGAATGGTCCGCTTTCCTTAAATTCAATGGAATATGTTTGTTCAGCCTACTATGAAAGGGTCTAGAATTCGATTGCTAGTAGGTTAAAAAAACAGGACAAGTGCGAGTAGAAATCGCCTACCATGGGTTCCACACAAAGTTGGTACATACCATAAATAGTTCAGAAAACGAGTCTAGCGTATTTTCTCATCTTATTTATGGATCAATAAACGTATAGTATTCAATTTGTATTATTTTAGTAAGTTATTATTCTTGTCGTAAATGATGGTAATACTTAACATAACATAACATAAATACTCTTTATTGCACTCCATACAGTTTTTTTTAACATGTAATACATTTTAAGCTGTACAATTTAGGCGGTCTTATCGCTAGAAGCGATCTCTTCCAGACAACCTCAATAAAGGACAATTTAATCGAAATAAGTGGGGAAGGCGGCAAAGAGTTATTAAGGGTAAATTATATCAAATAGATAGGTTAAAAATATGTAAAATAAATAAAATAAAATAAATAATAAAGCTACAAATGAATTTGAAAATAAATATTCTACTCAATCAATAATGCCTACACACAAATACAATTTTAAAAAAAATTATGAGCATAAATGTTTATTTATCATCAAACAAAACAAACCTGTAAGTAATAGGTATAATTGGGCATCAAAAGTTGCAAAATAACATAAGTAATAAAAATATTTAGCTTATTTGTCAATCATTTTATACACAAGAAAAAACACAAGCGAAAAGTTATAAATCTATTTAACATTTTTGTACTACAAACTGATGATAAATAACTGCCACTACCTACTATTTTTGGCTACATAATTACATCACTTAATGTTAATGTACGACTACAGTTTAGTTAAACAGAAAGAGACGAAATTATGGCATTTAGATAAATGCGAACGGTAGAGCATGCTCATTTAATACATTTGGCATTAAAATGTTACTTTATCAAAATTTATTAATTAGCACATTTGTCTTCTAGACCATCGTTAATTGTGATGTTGTCCAAAGTATTTTCCTGTATTTCTAGGGTCTGGCGGTTTATTTTACTACTCTTATTTCTGATTTCCCCAAAACAAGTGCTTTATATAGTTACTTTGGGATCAGAGTATGTGATGTTGTCAACATCCATATAATAACGTATTAATTAGGTACTTAAACAGGGGAATTGTTATGGTCGCGACTCGCGACACGCTACAGGATAGTTGACGGGACGCGCAAGGTCAGACCGCGGGTGAATGGTCGCCTGCGCAGGTACCGAACTGGATGACTCGTCCTTTTTTAACAGCCAATTTCCTTAGTTGGGCCAATGATTCGTATCGTTGTGTTTTTGTATCTACGCAGAAAAGAGGATCGCAATATGATGTTACGGATGTAGGTATTCGATTTTCAAAAACTCGTCTGATCCAGATTGTACGGTTGGCCAAGAAATTGGTCCATCACCCTAAGGTTGAAAATTATTCTTGCATCAGAGAACAACAGGGTTGATTTTCCTGTGCAAATACATTCTGACAGCTACTAATACTAAAACGTCATAGTCCCTCCCTATCGCTATATTACTGAAACATGTTTTTTTTTTTTCAAAACTGGTACATCACTATCTTGGCCGACCGTTTATGTCCTTATTTTTCTTATTAAAAATTTAAATGAAAATTTCTTTCACAACAAAAGTATGATAGTCAATCACATAAACAGAAGGATAAGCACATCGTACCTACCATAAATATGTGCTAAAACAGAAAATGCAGTGACAGAAAAATGTCCTTGCTGAATGAGCACCATAAGTCCATAACAAAACATTTGGTTGCTCTTACAACTTAAGTAGCATTCCACTTAACGTCATGTATGTACCTATAATATTATTATAAACCTACCGTAATGCAACTTCAACCTTGCATCATTACACACACATGGCATTAGTTGCTTGTTATTAAACTGCCGGCAGTGTTGTGTGTTGCATTAAAAACAATAGCCCCACCCCTTCTCTTCCTGTGGGTGTCTAAAGTGGATCCGACAGAAGGAGACTGGCAGCAACGTCTTCTCGCTATCGATGGCCAAACTGCGCCAACTCGGCTGCCAAGCGTGGCGATTATGACAAATCCTCCTTTTGGTTATGTCTGTATCCAACAGTAGACTAGTATAGACTGATGATGACGATGATGATGAAACTTGGACAGTTCGAAGCGTCATTTTTTTAAGAGAATGGGAATGTTAGTTATTATTTTTATCTACGACCCGTCCTGCCCCGCCCTTTAATTTTTTTTACCCCATTCCTGAAGCAGACAAATCCAAAAACACAAAAATCATATAGGTAAATCGGTCCAGCCGTTCTCGTGTTATAAGTGGTGTAACTAACACGACTTTCTTTTATATGTAGAAGAAGATAAGAAGTTAAAGATTTGTTTTAATCTGCATAGTTCATTAAACAGCAAATCAAATTTACATATACGCCACACATAGTGTCTGCATTAGTTTTGCTGCCATAAAACCTAAACATTTCAAATCGTAAACCCAAATACGTTTACATTACATACATTCATTCTTTCTTCTTCATAAACTATTAACAATAGTAATATGATCTTAATTATGTCAAAATAGTTACAGAGGGAGAATTCTAAATTAATTTCTAACAAATTCGCTCGAAAAATACCTTTTTAATGTTTAATTTAAAAATAACGTCAGTGTTACCTTTTTTTATGAGTTTCCGGTAATTTTGGCTAGGTAGCTTGATCATGACGCTTGTAGCAGTGTCGAAATATCGGATATATTTTTTCTTTTGGTATAGCTCAGTACAAAAATGTCAAGATAAAGCACTTAGAAAATGTCCGCCAAAAATCTAAAATTTTTGATACGGCCGCCTAGCAACACTTTTTTTACGCGTTGCGCATGTCATTCTATTACGATACTATTCATAAGTTTTTGATTTTCCCTTTATACCTTAACAGGTCTAGGACCATAAACATTGAAAACTATATCGCGAAAAATATTTTTGGGTGACAGACAACTTGATTTACATTTTTTACTTGATAAATAGGCTCTAAATACGATACGAACGCTTATAAAAATTTTGGAAAGTGTTTAAAATTTCATCCTGTATACGTCTTTTGATATTGACCACTAAACTTTTTGACACAGTAAATTTAAAACCTATGTTTCTGAAATCACGCAGCACGATAGTCGCGCCGTGTAAACGCACCCTAAGCCTTGTTACTATGTCCAATTAACGAATTTCATGAAAGTCACTTTCCTAGGTCATGGGGTCACCGTGTAGGGAAAAATAGCATAGTACCTACAGCAACAGAATCGATACGTAATGGGCATTTCAACCTTGTTTGTACAGGGCAAGGAGATACGTGTTGTTTTTGTTTGATTTTTTTTGCTTGAAAGTCTATAGCTTAAAGTTGTTTTATTTAAATTGTAATTCATTCCTATAAAAATGGATCACAAAATTTTTTCAAATAGATTGATGTATCCTGACAATAGTACCAATTTTCCGTCGCTTTTATACTTAGCTGATAAATTAATAGATTTAAGAAGCAGGCTTACTTTACGGAATCCCATAACTAAATATGAATTAATGAAATGCATAATATGATACATTTTATTAATAATTTCCACTCGTTAAAATATTACAAGCTGTCCGTCCCGGCTACGCGGCTTTGCGTAGGATTTCCAATGAAGTTAATGCAAGCAACTGGTCTTCATTTTGATCATGTTTAAACTGTACACATTTTTCATATGGTTATTTCAAAAACATTTTCTTTATACCAACTTTTTCCTGACGATTACAAACAAAACAAAAAATATCTATTAAATTTAGTGCAGTCGCTCGGAAGTTTTGCGCGAACATACATTTCGATGATTAGGTAATTATTATTTATAAAGATTTCTATCTTTATTCATGTTAGTAAAACGGAGTTAAACGTGTATTCTTACGACAATATAATGTCTCGATGGTAGATAACAAGTGGCTAATAATTGTACTAACTAACTCACCTTTAAACAAATGTATACATATAGGTACTATATCTATTTATCTGGCCAATGCTGAAACTTTGTCTAATGTGTGTGTTATGTTTTAGAGCTAATTTGAGTCTTTTGTTTGCTTATACCCTTAACAGGGTTTTATTACACTTATTTTGTGCAATAAATAATTAAATAAAAGGTTAGGTAAAAAGAGTGTTTTGTCATAGCAATATTGTAACCGCGTTTTAAAAGATCCATTCTCGGGCGCCCTAAGCCTGTTGCTATGTCACACTAGATTCTGCGAAGGTCGCGCCCGGCTAGGTCATAGGGTCACCATGAGTTCAATTCATGCTCAGGTCGAGTCTAATTACTCGTTTATTCAGGCTACATTTTGGCTACTCCAAAACATTTTTTCGACTTTTTAACTTGCAAATTAAACAGGATTATTTGTAAAACATTGACAATTCCTACTAACATTCTGAGACTGTTTTAGTTCAATTCATGCTCAATTTTCAGTTCAATTTTCTCGTAAGTGTTTCTATTTAGGCTTTAATATTTTGGGTAGTTCAAATAATTTCTTCGACTTACTAGCTGCAAATTAAACATGTTTAATTTTGTAAAAAAATTACAGACTGTTTTTAAGAACATAAATTGAATATGCACTAAATCTTTTACGACTGTCTTAGGTGGGACTTGAACCCACGAACTTCGCTTACCGGGCGACTGCACTTAACAATTGAGAGCTATCAAGGCAATATTTCTGCCAACGACGGTCGAAAAGGTTATATTCAGAAAATTTTATATTGAATTCTGAAAACCTTTTTTAGTTATGCCACAGATTTTTAAAATTTATAACGAAAACTCAGCAACGAAAACTTTTATTTACAAAATTTTATTTAGCCAATCGTGGACAGACTTTCTTCTCTTCTTCTTCTGGCAGTACTTAAACTCAAGTAATTAGTTGCCTCATTCATACCCCATACGAGAAGGACTATTCTATTTTAGGACAGCGGACTATGAAAGAACTCAAATAGTATTCATAAGGTGGTTAAAGAAAAATTCATGCACTGTAAAATTTATGGTTGGATGGAACAGTCAAATATCTCAACTGCTTTTGTAAACTCTTTACATATTTAACATTTTTATTATTTTATTTTGAATTTTTTTTTTTTTAAATTTTTGGAATATAGTTTAAGCTACATAGACGAGTACGGATTTCATCTGAAATAAAAATTTCTATTACTTGAAAAAAATTAAACAAAAACTTTTTGCTAGCACCAAAACTAGGCAAGTCCTGGGATACTGCAACAAATAGTCACCCTGTTCCTGAATGAGCCAGACAGAGTTATTGCCAGGGTTATATCCTTTTGCCGTGGAGATGGTTGTCTAACCGGTAATTATTCTATTACGTTTTGTCTGATAGAAGTCAAAATAACTGGCCAAGTGCGAGTCGGACTCGCGCACGAAGGGTTCCGTACCAAAAAGGCCAATAAACGGGTTTGTTGTATGGGAGCCCCCCTTAAATATTTATTTTATTTTGATTTTAGTATTTGTTGTTATTGTGGCAACAGAAATACATAATTTGTGAAAATTTCAGCTGTCTAGCTATCAAGGCTCTTGAGATACAGCCTGGTGACAGAGCGACGGACAGACGGACAGACAGCGAAGTCTTAGTAATAGGGTCCCGCTTTTACCCTTTGAGTACGGAACCCTAAAAAAGAGTAACATTTTTTAAGTTATTTTTGTCAAAGACACAGAAAAGTTGAAATTCCGAAAACGATTTATTAATATCACAGAGCTACAAATTTCACGTAACGTCATCCAAATTTGAATTTTCCTCCATTTTAAATCGACGATAAATTCTGAATGTGTGTGTAAATAATCGAATAAGTACCTAAGTACGCGTGGCTTTATTAACCGATTTTCATTCGATATTTTGTAACTCAAAAATTATCATCATCGGCCTACATCAGTCCACAGCTGGACTAGGACTTGAATTTGAAAATTTGGTATCTACTGTATTTGATATTTTAGCAACTTATTTATTTTATTTATTTATTTATATTAACAAATATCTTTATTATATATTATAGTTAAGGTCTCGCAAAACCTTTAAAAAGGTTCTTAAAACTTAATTGTAATTATAATATTAGTAAATAAACGTGTAAAATTATGTCTCATGTGGGACTCAAACCCGCATCTCCTTGTAATCCGGGCGCATTGCTATACCTAGGTAACACTGAAAATGTTTAAGAAAATGAAAAACGGCTTAATGTAGAAAGTTGCCAATTCTTTTATTGTTTTTCAAAGTAATCTCCGTTTTCGAAGTAATCTACACATCGTCGCATTCGATGGAATCACTGAGAAAAGCAGTGGGCCCATTCTTTCTTAGGGGTCTCTTCTATGGCATTTTCGTACGCTTTCACCGCATCTTCAGGGCTCGTAAAGCGAATACCTCGAATTGTATCTTTAGTTCTTGGGAATAAATGAAAGTTCCGGAGCCAGGTCAGGACTGTATGGCGGATGACTCATTATATCGACACCTGCCATAGTCAAATATTCAACAGTCCGTTTTGCGAAGTGCGCTGAAGCATTGTCGTGGTGAAGGAGGATCCTGCTTCGAGGGCGCTGCTGTCGAATTTTTTCCAAGACAACAGGCAAACAGCGATTGACATACCAGTCTGCAGTAACTGTCCTTCCATCTTCTAGCACAACTGTCGCGAAATGATCTTTCCGACCAAAGAATAAGGCAATCATCTTTTTTCCTTGACTTCTTCCATTCTTTACCTTAGTTGGCCGATCCTCGAAAGGAAACACCCCAGTGGGTGTTTCCTTTCGAGGTGCTCCCCCAGCTCAGTGAGCTGATTGTCTTTTGGTTTCGGGTTTGTAGCAATATATCCAGCTTTCATCACCTGTGACGATGTCAAATACAGCATTTGAGTCACCGCCGTTGAACTTATCTAACATTTGGCGACACCAGTCCATGCAAAGGTGTTTCTGGTCGTCGGTCAAAGTATGGGGAATCCATCTGGTACAAATCTACCTGACGCCTAAAAAATGTACGTGTAATATTTTTTGAACTTGACTCATACCAATGCCTAGGCTTGCCCGTATCTGCTGATAGGACACTCTAGGGTCAGCCCTTGTTATGGGTGCCCCACAGGGATAAGTATTAGGGCCCCTGCTATTTTTAATTTATATAAAAGACCTTCTCTGTTATTTACATAATCTTTGTGAGATGGTATTGTTTGCAGATTCATCAATAATTTAATTATTTTTAAAACTAAGAGGGGCAAATCTTTATATGACGATGTTAACAATACCCTATCTAAATTATTGCACTGGTTTACAACAAATAATCTTTTACTAAATGCAAATAAAAAAAAATGTGTTAAATTTACGATGCCCTACGTAAGGTTTGCTGCCACTCATATAATTGTTAAAGATGAACCACTAAACTCTGTAGATTCTACTACCTTTTAGACTCTCATTTGCAATGGGGTGCTCATATTAGGGGGCTGTCTGGAAGACTTAGTTCTGCTGCTTATGCTGTGAGAAAGATAAGGCAATTGAATGATGTTGGAACGGCAAGATTAGTAGGTATATTTTAGCTTCTTTCATAGCATAATGTCATACGGAATTCTGTTGTGGGGCTCAGCGGCAGATTTTGAGTCAATTTTTATATTGCAAAAACGTGCTGTACGGGCTATTTACGGCCTTACGGTTCGTAAGAACATACATTTATTTCTTAAGAAAAGTAACGTACACAATTTCAATACGAGTAATAAAGATAAACTCACCGTGCCAGGCTTCAGACTGCGACAAGTAGGAAAATCGTTCATGGGAAATTGTATTTGTATTTTCAACAAATTACCACAGTGTATTGCTGAAATCCCTGTACATAAACTTAAATCGTATGTCAAAGTAATTTTAATGAAAAATGGCTATTACACTGTTAATGATTATTTAAATGATAGAAATGTATGGCATTAAATTGTCCCAGCTTGTACTTGCTTAAACCTTGTAAAAATTATTTGAAAAATGGCTGACAATAGTGACCGAGTTTCTTGCGCTGCTTCTTCTCGGCACTAGCCCAGATTTGTCCCGAAGCAGTGGTAGGTTTAAATATTGGGACGTGTAAAAGCGCCTCCTGGGGTCTATTTGCAGAAATAAAACTGATTTTAACTCTTATCTTCCTCTATCATGCGTCCATCACAGCACTGATGTTATCTTCAGTAGTCGCTGTTAAAGGACGTCCCTCACGCGGACCATCATTGAGATTGCTACGTCCACGCTCACAAGGGTCGTTTTTCCATACAAACGTAGTCCCCTGTTTCCTCCCTGGATAGTGCCAGTAGAGCAATAATTTTTATTACACAAATCTATGGCTACTATTAGCATGCTTATATGTTTTCCTTTATTTCAAAAATTAATTATTAAAAGAGATAAGACTTAAAAAATCTAAAATATTTGCCAGATTTTCCGCTGTGTTTAAACATCCAGAAAACAAATTTGGCTAACTTTTACAAAAAACAAAAATATACGAACATGGCCAAAGCCTTTTTTTAATTTTTAATGAAAAAAGTCTTTAAATCGGTCTAGTTTTGGAAAAGGAATCGGGGGACTACGAGATGTTGATTTTGTGTGTTTTTATTAGGTATTTTCGGTCCAAGATGCAGTAGTCTCTATCACGCTCTGCGGGGGAGGCGTTTGGGACTGCGCGACAGCAATAGATTTTACAAGTACCTATTTTTCAATTCTCTCGACCTTAGTGTTTCCTCTTAAACTCGTTAAAAATAGTGACACGAGATGGGGCTTCATTAAGAAATGCTAATCGCAGCCTATCATAGCTTTGTTGTTGAGTAAGCCCAGAACGAAAGTCATCATAATAAATCATTGACCGTTAAATTTGCTCGCGTTAGGTTCATTTTCACGTGTAACAAGAGTTTTAGATTTGCTGCCAATTCACAAAAACAAATGACAAATGAATGCAATATTGCAATATACTACCTACATTAGGGTTCTAAAATTGAAATTCAAAAAAGTTTTCATTAGCAATGTTTCTAACTGGCCAGTTCTAAACATTTTCAGTGTTACCCACGTACTTAAGCCACCAAGACACTACGTTATAGGCGTCAATTTTTCAAGCATACAGAATGAAACTTTAACCACCTTCCAAATTTTAATATATGAATCTACGAGACAAAAAACAAATGACGAATTTTTTTTTTGGTATAGCCCAGTACAAAAATGTCAATAGGTGACATCGCGACCACAACTTTGGTATGTGGACGAGCAAAATGTCGACCGACATTGTCGCCAGACAGTCGCACGTAGATATCCCGCGACGGCTTGCGACATTTTGAGCGACTTTGTCTCCTAGTGAATACGTAGCTTAAAGCACTTAGAAAATGTCCGCCAAAAATCTTTAATTCTTGACGGACATAATACGGCCGCCTTTGCTAGGCTAGCTCTTTTTTTACGCGTTGCGCATCACATTCATTCATTCATTACGATACTATTAAGTTTTTGATTTTCCTTTTATACTTTAACAGGTTTAGGACCATAAAAATTTAAAACTATGTCGCGAAAAATATTTTCGGATGACAATTTGATTTACATTTTTACTTCATAAATGGGCTCTAAATACGATACTGAACGCCTACAAAAATTATGGAAAGTGGTGAAAATTTCATCCTGTATATTCTTATCGCTGTACTGTACGCTGGCTAGCGTTGTTTCATCATATTATTATGTTAGGAGTTTGCCCGGATTGCGAGGAGATGCGGGTTCGAGTCCCGCCTGGGACATAATTTGGTATCTCTTCAGTCTCGTCTTACGACACCTACAGGAAGAGAAGGGGTGCTATTTTTTTCTCAAATTAAGCAACCATTAAAAAAATGAGTAAGTACTATAAACTCCCAGACCCAACAATATCGAACCCAGGATTTCGAAGCCGATGATTTCTTGTTAACTGGTGTGGACCACACTAGTAACCTACCACCACACTAGCTGTGAAATCGAAATAGCTTATTATCCCAATAAACGCAGAATACCGGACATACTGATTATTAATAGATGCTATACTGCATTTTCCAGGCGACAATATTCGTGTCTGTCGTCTGTACTTTATAATAAACTAAACAAAATTCTAAATTTTTATCCTCTTTCTAAACATGAGTGTAAAGTTAAAGTCCGAGATTGGCTATTGTCTCTAGATTATGATAGTACAGAAAATATCTTTATTTAATTCCAAAATAACTTTGTTATTATCAACTCTACTGTATGTCGTATAAAAATAAAATAAAATAAATATTCACATTAATATCAGATTAATCTATATATATAAAAATCAATTGCTGTTCGTTAGTCTCGCTAAAACTCGAGAACGGCTGGGCCGATTAAGCTGATTTTGGTTTTGAAATGTTTGTCGTAGTCCAGGGAAGGTTTAAAAGGTGAGAAAACATGGAAAAATTGCGAGGAAGATAGTAAAAACGTTAATTTCATATTCCCATATAAAATGCTCTACATCAAATTTTTGAGCCATTAAGTCAGTTTTAATGATGTTAGGATCAGGTGATATGAAGTACACCGGAATATATATAATTCTTCTGTGAGTGTGTATGTCACTGAACTTCTCTCAAACGACAGGACCGATTTTGATGAAATTTTTTGTGTGTGTTCAAGGGGATCTGGGAATGGTTTAGATTCACAATTTTTGGGGGTAGGGTAGGGGTAGGGTAGGGGTAGGGTATGTGTAGGGTAGGGGTAGGGTAGGGGTAGGGTAGGGGTAGGGGTAGGGTAGGGGTAGGGGTAGGGTAGGGGTAGGTTAGGGTAGGGTAGGGGTAGGGTAGGGGTAGGGTAGGGGTAGGGTAGGGGTAGGGGTAGGGTAGGGTAGGGGTAGGGTAGGGTAGGGTAGGGGTAGGGTAGGGTAGGGGTAGGGTAGGGGTAGGGTAGGGTAGTAAAATATTAAAATTTTATAAAATATATACAAACCTAAATTTTTACCCTTTTACCACCAACCCCTATTTTTTGTTAGCCATTTTAGTAATTTAATCATTTTTATGGCAAAACAACGTTTGCCGGGTCAGCTAGTATCAGATAAACTTTATAGGCTATATGTGTATTTATGTGTATGTGTATGTCTATGTATTTATATGTGTATACTATATCAATATAAAACTTATTCCGTGAAAATAACTATTTTTATATAACTTAGAAGAAAATTTTATTTTGTATTTTGAAGAATAACAGATAAAAAATATTGTCATTTCTCTGGGAGAGGGAACTGATTCCTAAGATACAGATTTATCTAGTTTGGGAATCAGAGTCATTAATTTAAATTGTAACTTTGTTGTAATAAACATATTTGAATATTTGAATATTTGAATATCCCGAAAAATAAGACGGTACCATTGGGACAGTTCTTAATTCAAAATTCTAAGCTCCAAATGTTGCGGGAAACGGCTAATACTTTAGAAAAGACCAAATGGAATGAAAATCGAACTTTGTTTTCCTAGTAACAGAGTCGCCCTGACCTTGCGATATGATGAGTATACAATTTAGTCTTTGTTAGACGTCCCGACCTCCCCAGGTCGTTGGGTAAGGTCGTCTGAGTCTCCCTACATGCCAGAGCCGGAGGGTGACGCCTAGTGGGGCTTTTTCTATTATTTCTAACCTCGAGACGCCCTCAAACTCGGCAAGTATCGCAAATCAGCGCCATCTTAATTTATAGATATTTTTGCCAAGAAAATTTGTCATTTGTCGGTTATGTTAGGAAAATTTCGTCTGACTTAATTTCTTCACTGAATAAATGTTTATAAATTAAGTGAGTAGCATATGAGTAATTATTATATCTAATTATAATTAACATCAAATTACTAGGTGTACGAATCAAATCTTTGAAAGACATTATGGTTGGTAATCATTGTGTATTGGTAATTATTATCAATCATATTGTCAGGATATATCTTGAGGTTTCAGGATTTTCAGGCCACTGAAGCGATTGCTTTTGGATTTCAGCCATTGTAGCTAGATCTCACAATACAAAAAACTAATAATTAAATTTAATGTTCTTTTGCATAGTACTTTTACACGTTCTCTTAGTCAGTACTTTTGAATTAAGTACCATCAAAACTTTTGACTCTGTTGTTGTAGTGGTGCGGTGGTCCGCCTGCTGTGCAAGGATTCTGGGTATTGTTCCCGATATAATATGAAGGTGTTGAAAATTTGTATGAAGAAATACAGTTTCTAAGTTAGCTATTTTACGTTTTTGTTGAATATTTTTTTTTGTTTTAATAAATAAATGTATTGTTTTAAAACAAAAAAAAATATTGGGAGCTTTGTACCGATTTTTCATAGGTCATTAATCTCCGTTAAATTATCTGCCAAATGGTAAATAAATTTATGTAAATCGATTAACTATTAAAAGTACTTATTATAAAACAATAACATGAGAAGCAAGCGGATAGTAAATACGAGGGATAGCCAGATTCATTTATATCCTGGAGCCTTAGAACCTCATGACCACCAAAATACATACAGGGTGTAAAACAACGTAGATCCTGAAGCTACGCAATCTGTAAAGAAAACCAAGTCATATTACTAAATATTATAGCTGGGAAATGATTTTTATTTTTGGGACTGAAAAAATATTACAATACATAGCGCGCAAGGTATAGCAGCCAGAGCATGGACCGCTGCGCTGGAGATATTGGCTGCTAAGTTCAAAATTCGTCCGCGCTGAGCCGTACATTGCGTATTGTAATTAAAAAAGCCTTATTATGAACGGAATAATTAAAAAAAAACCTTTGGCAACAGTTTTTGTAATAAAATGGAAAACAAAATTGTGACTTTGACCCTCAATATCTTCGGAACTAGCTGTTTCCCAGGTATGGTCTTGAAGAAAAAAATGATCCTAGTGATGGGGACAATACGTGGTTTTCGGATCTGCGTTTGATTTTTTTACACCCGTTATATCATACAGTGTGATTTGATGCAAAGCAAAATGTAATAATTTAACTATGTGATAATACTTACATGTAAGTAGCAAGTAAATTAAAAAGCAAGAATAACACCAAAAATTTAAAAAGTAAAAACAATTGAATTTCGCTGTATTTCGTTTATTACAAAATAAATTTAGGTTACAATTTAGCCTCAGCAACACGTGGTCTTCATGCTATTAAATTGTAGCTTATATGAACCGTTTGTATTTTTATCATAGCGCCACGTATTGAATACTTACTCAATCCAGTCAACAGATATCGCCATCTGTTAGAATCGTTTGGAGCTAACAGATAATTGTGATATCGCCTCAGAATAATTTAATTAGATTTTGACGTCTTAAATGTCATTGTCACAAATATGGCGTTTACCTTACCAAGTCTTTATGTCTCAAGAAACAAATAATTTGCTATAAAATTATATTACGACTATAAATTGAGATGTAAGCTATCCTATCTTTCAAGTTAGATCAAACTGCACACGGTATGCAAATCAAATTTGAAATCGGTTCAGTAGTTTAGGAGTCCATCGCGGACAAACAACGTGACACGTAATTTTTATATATAAAATAAGATATTATTATATGCCTAAAAGTGTTTAAACGAACAAGTAAAACATACGATTAACTACTTAGTACCTTCCCTTTTCCCGTGTATCGAGGGATCGGAGACCCAGACGGCATTTAATCCAATAAATTCTTATAGCTTATGATCCCCTCGAAAAACTCGCCCTATTTGTGTTTTGTGTTTGCGATTATTCCATTGAGAAACTTATTCGTAGATAAAACATTTTTTTTTTATGTCTGTGTTGAACTGTACTGAATATACGGTATTAAGGGGACTACTAGAGCTAAGTGCTGCCACCAATTGATTTAATTTTATTACTTCTAAACAAAATCAATTCTCAAAAAACTAGAACAGTATTATTTCAGCAAATTACCTCTAGTACCTATTTATTGAATCACAGTATACTTTGCAATTCCAAAAGGCGGCCGCTTTTAGCAATAATGTACTTACAATACGAAATAATATTAAATTGAAAAGCAGTTAACAGTGATTCAATAAATATTAGAGGTAATTTACAAAAAATATGCTGTTCTTGTTTTTTGAGAATGAGATTTAGTTATGGAGTAATAAAATAAAATCATTTGGGGGCAGCACTTACCTCTTGTAGTCAGCCAGTGCGATTAGAGGCATCGCGCAGTGTGGGTCTGTAGGATCTTTGTTTTTCTAGGTCCCAAATTCAAAAAGGAAGACGTTACAGTAAATATGGATTTTAAAAATTACTTGTCATCATTAGCGTTATTATTTTCAAAATCCATTATAATATTTAATTATGGATTTCCGCAAAGTAACGCCTGTTATTTTTTTTAAACTTTACAGTTACAGCATGTCCGTTTGTCTGTCCATCTGAAGTTATTATGAATACTCCAAGTAGGGAGACAGAAGTAACAGAAGACATATGTAACATTGAGGATATTTCTACCACTCAACCACAAACGCTAGTGTCCGTGAACTTAAATATGCGCAGGGACTTGTGTTGCTTGTATTCAAGCTCCCCGACACACTCATATGTTTTAGCTGCAGGAATACCGCCAATATTACGATTGAAAATATATTTTTTGCAATAAAAATGTTGACTGCCTTATGTTAGTCTTGAACCCACAACCTTCCGCTTAAGTAGTCGAAATTTTTTCAGAGAATTCTATTTTCAATCAGCAGCAAAAATGTTATTTGTTAAAAAACATCATCAAAACCATTGGGTAAATGATACGTCTGCTGAATTACAGAGACAATGACGAGAATATTCCGTCTACTTGCCGTCAGTATTATTTATTTAGATTAATATTATAATATTTCTTAGTCCAACTTTAATTTAATTCATCAAAAACAATGTCTATTGTTCTCCATTACTTCTGACCGTGATTGTATAGGTATATAAGTGTGCTTGGAGTTTCTCCTAAAGATGACATTCTTGACGAATATATTTGACAGAGAATCAAAGCACTCGACATAGAATAGGATTAGCAGGCTTTAGTGCAACGGTCATCGGCTTCCTGAAAAATACGCTTGTGTGAGGAGATGGTCCTCCGGGCAGGGAAGGACCATCGGCTCACATAATATTATAAAATTTATTATCTTCATCTTCTTCTTATCTTTTGATTATGTACCTTCTGTTTTCTTGTACCAGGTTTCCCTTTTCCCCTTCAAGTACCAGGCGTATACAAACTCGACCGAATATGGGCTCTCTTACATAGGTCAAACTAAACGCAGTATAGGTACTCGGGTAAAAGAACACATAGCCGATATGAAAAACATGCGTATAACGAAATCTGAATTCTGTAGAAATGCGTTTGATAAGCCCAACCATTTCATTAGATTTGATAAACCTAAAGTTCTTGCTAAGGAAAACCGATATGTAGGTACCTAGAATGATACGCGAAGCAATAGAAATTAAATTATTTTTAAATAAAAAATTGAACCGACTTCAAAAAAAAACTCACTAAAAAGTACAAAATAACACAAGAACAATGTTTTATTTTAAAACTAATTTACCTACTTACAATATTTTTTTGACTACCAACAACTAAACAGATCGAAGTCGTTGCCGAGCCTAATAGAATAGGAGTATGATTACAACTAATTTGATTGCCGCTCGCCAACATAGCAATTTTTGTTTAAATTCCATATTTGATTTGTTTCGTTTGTAGAATTATTTTGTATTGTTTAGGCTCGGCACCGACTTCAATCTATTTCTGAATGAAAATGTATGAATTATATGAGAAACTCCCCCCCTCCTCGCTATAGAATCTTAAGAATCATCCTCCAACTCCTTAGGAGTTTGACCTTCCATCATCAGCTCACGTGAATAACTTGAAGAAAGACAACTATCTGACTAACGCGCCTATGATATTTAAAGAATAATCCTCCTACTCCTAACCGTTAAGGAGTTTTACCTTCCATCATCAGTTCATCAACATAAAATGATGAGTACCAGACGCAAATTTTATGAGTTAGTTATTTCGAGATTTCTACCATGTACCTTGTTTTTTATGAGTTTCCGATATTTCGGCACTGTTGCAAGCGCCATGATCGCGGAAGAACTGATGTCACTGCGGGTGGGTGGTTGTTACGAGTAGATATATCGATCTACCCCCCGTCGTAGTCTTTTATTGCACTCGACACTGGTACTATTGTTTTCAAACTCACATATTCACTCGAACCTGTTCTCGACACACAACACTCACAGTATCCGAAATCGTACCACCCGCAGTGACATCAGTTCTTCCGCGATCATGGCGCTTGCAACAGTGCCGAAATATCGGAAACTCATAAAAAACAAGGTACATGGTAGAAATCTCGAAATAACCAACTCTTACGATAGTGACCATGAAAGTTTAAAACAGTATATCGCAAATTTTATACTGAAAAACCTTAAGAAAGATATGCAAAAACGTACTACGTCCTTATAAAATTTGAGGGTTTCCCTCGATTTTCCCGGATACAATGGCGAAGATTTGATATCATTATTATTTTTTTTATTATTTTCATACAAAGTAAAATATTGAAATTCCAATTTGTATTAAATTTTTTTTTTTCAAGAATAATGATATCAATTTTCTGACTTCACTATAGTATTTATATGCATATTATTATGTTAACATAGGCTGGTTTTGGCTTAAATTGTACCCTTTACCTAACACGCTGTATAGATGTTGTGTTCGATCCCAATATAAAAGTTATCGTAAAGCTAATGTAGCTGTTTTGTGAACTAACAATAGCTTATCTTCTTCTTCATATCTTTTAAAATTTTCTTTTGTTGAAATTAAACCTATGCGTTGAATTGTAAGTTTATAAGCAATCGTATAATGATATGTATCGTTCAAGGAAGTTCGACCTACTATGCCGTAGGTAGACTATACTTTAATACAAAAGCAGATCAACCTACCACAAAATGACTAATTTTCTCAATTGAAATTAAGCTTTATGGTTTGCATTTAAAATTGTTATATTCGCCATTTATTAGGTAAGTTTATGTTCGAAGTGCAACAGAAATAGATATTTAATCCTTGTATTAAATGACATGTGGTTATGTCAACACGGTGTGGTCGATTAGGTATTTGCCATCTGACTGAATATAACATGAATTTCTTAACAACCTCTTATTATAAGATAAACAAATAGATTACTCATTTATTTGCATCTCATACAACACACAAACAGATCACGCTACATATCTCATACACTTATACAGAAAAAAATATTAATTAATTAAAATATTGTGCCTTTTCATACACACACAGTAGCGCGTGCACACGCACACGTCTTATGATTGGAGAGCTTATTACCAAATATAACACTGAAGCCATAATGTGATCGGAAGAAATCACAAAAGGCAGTTAAAAATAGGAAACAGTCGATTACGATGACAATGGACAATAAAACGGAAAGATATGTCAGGACGATACGTGTCAAGTCGGAAGGTTATATCAGCCATCTTATATCTGTACTAGTTAATACCCGCGACTTTTTGTGGGTGGAATTTAATACTGTTTCATTGAAACCATACTTCTGTCAACAAAAAAGTAGCAATGTGCATTCCAGTCTATAACTATTACTGTGATAAATTTCACCAAGATCCTTCAACCGTTTTAGTGTGGTTGAGAGTCAAACTTCCATCCAAAACAGACTGAGAGACATACTCGTACGAGTAACTCATTTTCGAACACCCAAACTCGTGACTGGTTTTTTGTTTCGGGTTCGTACGCGTATATCCAGGATTCGTCACCTGATACGATGTTGTATACAGCATTTGAGGATCCTGCGTGGAATCTTTCGAGAGTTCTGACGCACCAAGTAACGCGAGCCGCTTTTTGCTCTTCACAGAGCGAATGCGGTATTCATCGGGAAAACAACTTTTTTACACCTCATTGTTCATGCAAGATTATTTGTATTTGACTCATGCCAATTTAGGTTGCCTGAATTTCGCGGTATGTCACATGTCGATCTTCCTCAATCAGCTTACGCACAGCATCAACGTTTTCTTTGGTGACTGCAGTTTTTGGATGACCTTGACGGGGATCATCACTGAGCTTGACACGTCCACGTTGAAATTCAGCAAACCAGCGATGAATTGTGGTTTTGGATGGGGCTTCATTACCAAATACAGAAATCATCCGGCCAACACACTGTTTTTTTGTTAAACCACTTCGAAAGTCATAATAAATCATATTTGAAGATATAGATATATTTGCGGTTACGGCACCTAAGTTTAAGGAATTGGCTTACAATAGCTTATAAGCTGAGCAATTCTGTCTTTAAATTTTTGTAGGTACACCACATTGTATTGCCTATTTTTCTTTTTCTCTCGTTTTGTAGTGTTTTATTACAACTTCTGTATGTTGCAACACCTAGCACATTTAATTAAAATTTGTATATAATCTGTGAATAACGTAGTGGGTTACACATTTACTATTTTTAAGGTTTTTTTTTCTTCAATGTTTAATGTGTAACTGTTTGTTATTCCTTAAATAAATAAAATAAA
Source organism: Anania crocealis (assembly GCA_949315895.1). NCBI lineage: Eukaryota > Metazoa > Arthropoda > Insecta > Lepidoptera > Crambidae > Anania > Anania crocealis. The sequence continues at coordinate 12,105,214 of OX438856.1, forward strand.
AAAATAAAAACCATCGCTATTGAATTTTCTCGATTCAATTCCATTTTCTCAACGACTAAACAAGTTTGACAAGATCTTGTGATAAGACCGAGAATCTTTTTTTAAATAAATAAATGGTATTCGATTTTTAAAACCAAGGAGTTTGCAATTAAAAAGATTTTAATATGACAGGAACAGTGGAAATGTTCCATTCCCGATACTTTTAGTGCAGCCTATGTACATACATTTGCACTTATAATATTAGTAAGTATGAATTATTTTTTATAGCATGCACCATTTGAAAATTAGTTAGAAAGAAACGGTTGCAAGTCTTAATCATAGATGGTATTAGAAATTTTTAACTATGGCCTTCTTTGTTTTGACCTTGAATTGTCATCTGTATTTTGCACGTCTAGGGCTTTGGTTCTGTATCAGCCGCTTAGTGATTAGCCGACGGAATTATTAAATAGATAAAGAAATCACATTAATATTTGTTATAATGATAATAATAAATGAACTTAGTGTCAATAAAAAGGCGGTTAAGAACTTACACGTGCGACCCGATTTGGGTTTCGGCTGTTGATTGTCTGGATCTCGGTGCATGGTGCTAAAATTGAAGGTAGTACCTTAACTGCGGTGATCGGAGGGTTCTCGCCGTGGGCGCTATAGTAGTCTAAATGGTAGAAAGTGAGGAGAAGTGGCAGGCTGTACCTTCTGTGAGACCTTTATCTCGCAGATCCATCTGCGGCAGCAGCGGAGGGAGAGGGCGTGGGCTTCCCCCTTGACGCTAGGAGCTACAAAGATAAGGAGGGTGCTGTCATGCCACAAATCCCAATTGCAGCTTCTTCGCTGAATAGGAAAAACCAAGAGAAACAGAATGGAACATCGTTAATAAAATGTAGGTACAGTAAAAATTGGTTTCTTGAATTTACGGGAAGGCTTAAATCCAGACACAGTTGGCTCCTACTGCGGGGAAAATGACTGAACAGTACTTAGAGGCGGTAACTTTTAAACAGGTTTTAAAAGATCCTTATAAAGATGATACCTTAGTCTACCCGTGATATAGATGCACAGCTAAAAAAAGGTAGTTCTAATGTCTTTTCAAAGATTTATAGTAAGCAATTGTCATGTTTAGTACCTACCTCCGCCTGCTGCTAGTAACGGGAGTTCTTGAACATCTCGTTGCCTCAACATTGGTCTCACAGTGAACAAATCGTAGGTAATGGATCGAGCCAAAAAGCTTGATAGTGTCACCTGCAGCATTCCTGGTATTACCGTCCAACCACATAATTCGCAGAGGCGACGTCAACTTTGAAAAACTGTACACCTATCAGCTACTTAAATTTAGGCAATCACAGCGATAATTAATAATGTAGGGAATATTTATTATAGGACTTAAACGAGAAAAACAGTGTCCATTGAACCAAAAAGACCATAAAACATTCAATTACGAGGAAAAATAACAAAGAATTATGACCTATAAATAATAGCTACATGTAGTAGGTATTTGTCCTTAGAGTATCTTTGGCATACTCTCTGGTTAGTTTGTAAGTAAATTGTAGTTCCCATAGGTAAGCTTTGTTTGACTTCTAAAAGTGTATGCCCTATTGAAATGACAACCTTGGGACTTCAAGCTTTTCAGCGTTTTTAGGTCTACACACCTCAAAAGAAAAAAAAACGGATCCCTTATAGGCATAGATTTAATCTTATAGGATCACGTCTGTCCGTCTATCTGTCTGTCAAAAAGACCGTTTATCGGGAACTAGTAAATGTATCTAGATGACATTGAAACCATTTACTAAGTTCACTGAAGCTGCGAATATCCAACTTCTAAGTATACGCAGCTTCAGTGAACTTATAAAATAAAATGTAAAATGTGAACTTGTAAATGGTTTCAATTTTAACAAGATACTCGTACCTTCACGCGTTTCAGAGATAAACGGTCTTAACCATAAACTTAGAATATTAGTATACTAAGTCTATGGTATTGACAGGCAGACGGACAGACATTGATTAAAGTGATCCTATAAGGGTTCCGTTATTTCCTTTAGAGACGGAACCACAAAAAAACAAATATAAAATGCCTGCTCTTATTTTTGACTGTTTGATTACTCAATTCAAATTATTGACTCAAACTAAATATTTATAAAAGTAATTACATAATATAAAACTAGCTGTTGCCCGCGACTTCGAACGCGTAAATTTCTGTTATTATGATCGCGATTATTTTTGCACTATTTTTCACTGATGCTTCGCTCCTATCGGTCGCAGCGTGATGTTACTCGTATATAGCCTGAAGTCTTCCTCGATAAATGGACTATCCAACACAAAAATAATTTTTCGATTCGGATTAGTACTACTGAGATTAGCGCGTTCAAACAAACAAACAAACTCTTCAGCTTTATAATATTAGTATTAAATTTATAATGCACATGCAATCAGAATGTGTTAGTTATGCTTTCATTACAGGATTCTAAGAAAAGCTTGTTATTTTGAATATCGTATGTCTATTACCATATTGCCATAACACTAATACAAATCGTGAACTAGGCTAATATATTCCGTTTGGTTGATGTCAACAACCAAACTCGTTTGATAATTATAACGTTTCGCATGACAATCCATGATTTTTGCTTCGAACTTTTTTGCAGAAAACTAAGTTTTGTAGCCAGAATTCCATTTATTTATTTACCCAAAGCAAGAGTTGCATGTATTATGAGTCTATTATTTGTCTCTTTATAGTCAAAAATCGATTTTGTTTTTTAAGATTTCAAACATTTGCGATTTTTCGTCTAAAAATCATTGGTTATACAAGTACGACGATTCATTATAAAGTGAAAATGAGGTACCTATAAAGTCTTTAAAACCGAAAAAAGTAAATAAAGTCTTAATAATGTAAGAAATTATTTCAATATCATTTGGTTTTTAAAAATGGAAGAATTTTGTTTGCAGTCTGTGGTTGCGTGTTGTTAAAAATGGACAGAATGGAGTTGCACGCGGTTATTCGGGCAATATTCGGTATTCGGGCAATATGTGGCTTAGCACCAGATATATCATGTCAACCGTATTTTAAAACCCTCAATATACTTCCACTGCCCTGTTTGTATATTCTTGAGATAGGTAAATTTGTTAGACAAAATTTTCACCTATTCACTCAATTAAAAAATGTGACCAATAGAAACTTAAGAAACCCTAACAGACTAGTACTTGATGTAGTCCCTAAAACAAAGCGCTTTCAAAAAAATAGTTACTCAATGTGCATAAAAATTTATAATTAAATACCCGAAAATTTAAAAAAGCTCCCGGCCAGAATGTTTAACAATTCTTTGCGCAGATTGCTTTTAGAAAAGACATATTATTCCGTTGACGATTTTTTTAAAGATAAGACATGAATGTTATATTATTTATTCAATGTTGATATGATCGAAGCTTATAACTATTATTATTAATAAGAATTATTTGCACTACCAATCTATTTATTTGTTAATTTTATATTTGCATGCTATATATGTATATGGCTAAATAGGTGCTACTGTATCTTTTACTTAACATCGACATATTTTTGTACTATACCCTGTTTAATGGCAAATAAAGTATTTGAATTTGAATTGAATTTGAATTATGTAGTGCATGAAATTTTACTATAGCACAAGTAATCAGAACTTACGGTCTACTTTGGTAGATAATGCTCCCTTGTATCCTACATTTGCTTGTTTGCTGTGCAAACCTTAAGGGTGGAAAAATATTCACCAAAGATGACCCTTGTTCAGATAACCCTACGACTTTCGAAAAAATTGTTTAAAAAAATGTTTTAGATCCTTGAGGCACAGCACGATTTATTGCTGAGGAAACAAAAATAGCAAACGTAGGATTGCACACATAATATGCTTGGGGATGAGAAATCTATCTGCACGCTGGATTCTTAGAAAGTTTTCCGATGCACACAATCGAATCAGGCTGAACAGTTCTAGAGCTTCTTTAAAAGTGTTTCAACAAGATCATGCCCATCGTATCCACTTGATACATAAACATTGACAAAATGTGGTTACATCATCACGATCCTGAAACAGAATTTGAAATGCCAATTTTCTCCAACCCCTAAGAACTTTAAGGCAAGTCCTTCGCTGGTAAGATAATGCGCTCTCCTTTCTGAAATTGGGTAGGGTGGTCATGCTTGAATATTACGACCCCATATAGCTACTATTACAGGCTCTTTGTATGCAGACTAAATAAAAAAGGCGCAATGAAATCCGCGAAAACAAGCAAAAACCATCCATCCAACCAACCATTTGTTCCATCTGGATACCGCCCCTCGCAGGCCCGCAGTTGCGATGGCTGCAATCCGAACTGTTGGCTTAAAAAACTTGTGCATCTTCCATCCATATTCACCAGGCTTTGCTGCTTGTGATTTATATTTATTTCCAAGCTACCACGGTTCATGAGATACAGCCTGGTGACAGCCAGACAGACGGTCATTGGAGTCTTAGTAACAGGACACCAAAAAGGAGAGTTTAAGAGAAAATAAATAAAGGCAAAGAGACAAGGTAAATACGAGTCACGCAAAGTAAAATAGTAAGGTTAAATGAGTAACACAAAAGAGACAACAATTCTTTGAGAATACCACCTGAAATATTCAGTCTCTGTTAGTTTAGTATACAATAACAAAGTTTAATTTGGTTAAAAACATATTTCAAAACTAGTCTTATTACATGTATATATAATTACAAACGTGCTTTGAGTAGGATTTTAGTTTCTAGTTTTAGGTTGTAGTGTCTGGTTTTTAGGAGATTGTACTAACTGTTGCCTCGACTTAGTATGCGTGGAATTTCAATTTCAAATCTATCCCACGGGAACAATATATTTTTCGGGATAAAGTAGTGCTATTAAATTATAGGCGTTCAATATCGTATTTAGAGTCCATTTATGAAGTAAAAATTGTAAATCGAGTTTTCACCCGAAAACATTTTTCGCAATATAGTTTTCAATTTTTACGGTCCTAGGCCTGTTAAGGTATAAAGGGAAAATCAAAAACTTATATTAGTATCGTAATGAATTAATGAGATGCGCATCGCGTAAAAAGGTGTTGCTAAGCGGCCGTAACAAAAATTTTCTATGTGCTTTAACTTGACATTTTTGTACTGGGCTATACCATAAGAAAAAATATGTCATTTGTTTTTTGTCTCATAGATTGTTATATTAAAATTTGGAAGGTGGTTAAAATTTCATCCTGTATAATCATGCGTACTAAATTTCATTAAAATCCGTTAAGCCATTCAATTCATGATTGAGTAACAAACATCCATTCATTCAAACTTTCACATTTATAATTATAGTAAGATTTTGTTAAAAAAATATTGTGAAAACTTGATATTGATAATTTGATATAACAAGACTCGGTGTTTTTAAAAAAAAAACTTTTAGACCATTACCAACCAAACCGATTAGATGTAGCGGTCCGCCTTTTTAGCTAAAGACCCGATGTTTAATAAATTACCAGTTATTTATTTATTTATTTATAAATACGGTACACCAACAGCAATATACGGAATGAAATTTTAATCACCTTCCAAATTTTAATATAACAATCTACGAGACAAAAAACAAATGACATATTTTTTCTTTTGGTATAGCCTAGTACAAAAATGTTTAGATAAAGAACTTAGAAAATGTCCGCTAAAAGTCTAAAATTTTTGATACGACCGCCTAGCAACACTTTTTTTTTACGCGATTCGCATCTCATTTATTTATTACGATACTATTCATACGTTTTTGATTTTCCCGTTATACCTTATCAGGCCTTGGACCGTAAAAGTTGAAACCTATGTTGCGAAAAATATTTTCATAAATGGGCTCCAAATACGATACCGAACGCCTAAAAAATTTGGAAAGCGGTTAAAATTTCACCCTGTATATACTAATTTACGTTTTAGTCTTAATAATATTATAGTTATGTTCTTATATAATCGCCAATTATAGGTATATACATCTTTGGTAAAAACAATTATAAAATACAATATACATACACCGTGCTTTTTTAACTAACTGGAAAATTAAGCCCGTAAATATAAAGGTATCAAAATATAAATAGTGGACTGTATGATTTTAAAGGTCACTGTGACAAAAATAATAGAAATAAGATCGACAATAAAAACGGATTTACTAAAGAAAAATATGCAAAGCAAAGGAGACTATTTTGAAGTTAAATCTTAACACAGTTAAGTTCAGATTCAGAATTACTCATCTTAATGGTGATTTTGGGATATAAGTCAGACAGAAAACTTATTTTTATATGTAACCCAGAGAGCTTAAAACTTCTTTATTTGGAGATTGACAATAAGTCGGTTGCCTGCTGTCTGACACTTTTAAATTTTTTAATGTTTTTAAATAAACGTACTGAAACACGTATTTGATAACTTATGTTAGTATTTGAAGAAATTGATAATGAAACTGCCATGTCCCACGGGAACATCGGGCTAGAAAAATAGTTTACGACCTACCGAAAATAATTAAAAAAAAAAACGGTCGAGCCGTTTCGGAGGAGTTCAGAACAAATACGAGAATTTATATATTACGAGTAGGTACCTCGTTTTAAATGTAAAAATTCGATATGTAAGACTCTGGCTTGCAGTGAAAAAATTTAAATTAATTCTTATTTGTTGATGCAAATAATCTAAGTAGATCAATTGAAAATAGAAAGAGAAATAAATGCCTGAATTGCGAAATTTTTATTCAATGGATCATGTTTACACTAGCAAATATGTAAACATAATTTTTTTGTTATTCAGTTATAAAAACGTATACGTTGTAAGCTACTTTGATTAATGTGAAACTTAACACTATCGAATATGCCATTCTGGAATCCTTAATTAAGTACTAATATTATACATGCGAAAATAACTCTATCTGTTCGTCTGTTATGCTTTCACGACTTAACTACTCAACCAATTTAAGTGAAATAGGTACAAAAATAGATTTTACCCTGAGAAAGGACATAGGCCATATTGTACCCCACTGCTCGGCACAGAATTCCACCCGGGCAATATCCTCGTTGCAAATTTAAAATCTCCTATGTGACATTTTTGTAGAAAATTAGTTTTACAGATATTTGAATAGCGAATTTCTATAACCATCGTTTAAAAAAACTCTCATGTGAATATCTTCATAATTATTATTCTCGGACGTACATCTCATTATTAAAATATCCTAAGTGTTATACTTATCACATTACTTTGTTCAACACTCTCACTGCCAGCAATATATAACGTATGGTCCGTAGTGTATGCGGGCAAAGCCACGGGTAAAAAGCTATAGAAATAAGATTTGAATTTCAATAAGATGATAAAAACCCGTTCGTTGTGGTGCTATGGTCTAAGCATGATAAGGTTCGATTCCCGGTCTGTTCAATTTAGGAAACAATCTGTAAATTGACTTGGGTCTGGAAGTGTTGGGGGTAAATTCGTGCTTCGGAAGGAAAGTTAAACCGTTGATCCCGGCTTCTGTCACAAGATGGAAATTGTAAAAGTAACGTCAGAAGCCAACAGATTATCCTTGCGGGATAACCATATGACCCTTGCGGTATAAGAAGATCATTTATAAAAATAATTGGAGATTTGTTATCTAATTATATTTATTAAAATAGCATTGAAAAAATATGTAGAGTCTGTCTGTAAAAGATTTATCTATTTAATTTTCCTTGTTTCAAATGATTCTAAATATGCTAGTGTCACAGAATACATAGTCATCATCTTCATCATCGAATCAGCCAATATTCGTCCACGGCTGGACACATTCTATACAAAAGGAGGATACTCAAATGTTTTAGACACTGCTACCTTCTTGCAGTACTTTTGGGACATTTCATTTGACCACCAAAAGTCGAGAAGAGATGGTGCTCTTTATTGTAACAGCTCCACATGGCACGAATACAAAATATCTACATGTATCAATCCTAAGAAGTCATATGCCTACTTGTTTATAGGGTCATAATCATTGAAAGGCGAGACCGAACATGAGTCATGGTCTCATAGGATTTTGACCCAGAAAAAAATGGCAAGAATGGCTTGCACGTCCGCCATGTTGATAATATTCAAGGCCTGAACATTATTCTGATTAGATTCCATTCGTGGAAAAAGATAAATCGAGCTTTAATTTCATGCTCTGGTGTCTCATTGTTAGACTAGGTATCAGATCCTGTTAGTAAAATTGTTTACAATACTGGCAATAGGTACTAAGATTTTGGCTAATTAATCCCTCGATCGTGAGTTATTCCAGACACAATTCAAATCAATTGTTATCGCGGCACGCGCGTGCCTCCTGGGGGTTGAGGGAAAAATAAGAAATGTGGACAAACTGGAAAACATCACATACAGTGTTCTGACCCAAAAGTAACTATTTAAAGCACTTGTTTTGTAAGAAAAGGTACCACAAACACCCAGACCCGAAAAAATAAAGAAAAAAACTTATATTCTACATTAGCTCGACCGAGAATAGAACCGGGACCTCGGAACAGGCTACGCCTTAAAGAGTGGTGTGTAAGTCACTCTACCACGGAGGTAGTTAACAATAAAAAAAAAACACATGTCATGTCAGACAAACTTACGAGCATAGTGACCCTGCACGTCAGAATCTACATTTTTATTTCAAAATCGAACCTATTTTTACTACAATAGATGCCTAAATGTTTAGTCAGATGTGCTGCATTTGTACCTATATATTCTGTTAGTTGTTTTATATATACAGAGACTGCTAAAATCATACCCCTTCCTGTTGGCTTTGCCGTAGTCGGGTAAAAAAGGAATTACATTAATGAAGCACTTCATTAAAACTGCCAACTGCCAGAAACATTGAACAGATTTGTAAAAACCTTTAAATTTTAAATTTCGAATGAAGACTTCCAAATAAACAGACATTTTGAATCTCTCGTTTTTTGTGGTTGACATTTATAAGTCCTTGTGGCAAGTAGAAATCGAGACCTGACCGGCATTCGTAGAATCGCTAGCATTAAAGGCAATCAGTCGATCGTTTCGCCAATTGTGGCCCGAAGATGACACACTCGTGGTGAGCCAGTTAATATAAATTAAAATAGAATCATTTTCCTTATAGGCACGATCATGCAACACAAAGAAAGCCACCGAACGCTACACTATTTAATTTCACTTTAATTTGAAATCTAACACAAAGAATTCTTTGCGTTCACTTAGACAATTAGACGCATTCCTCTGAGTCATCCACCTGAGACTTGTGTTTTTATTGGCTGTTTGCATTATATATCTTGGCCAACATACGTTTTTCTACATACGGGGTAAACGTGCCTTTATCGCCTAGACATAAAGCCGATAATATAGAGCTGTTGGCAAAGTTGTCAATGCAAGGTTTTCGTACAAAAATGAGGCAACAGTTTTGAAATCACCTTGGTAATGACGGGGCAGAGAATTCGCGCGGCGCCGGGCAGCGACACCAAGGCGGATTGACGATTCATTCCGCACAGTCATAAAACGCTTTGTTCTTGAACTTTGTCTCGGCGTCTTTACAATTATATACAATCAAGAAACCAGACACGACACGCTACAACCTTTATCAACCAAATAAAACAGTCTCTACCTAAAATACGTCTGAAAACGCAAATCATGCGCCCAGACCGATTTTATAGACTTACAAGCCGCACAGAAAACTGCGCCGGCACACGACTGTTGTCGAAAAATACAACCAAACCAGTTTTAGCTGCTTTTGTTCAGATCTTTGGGAAGTTCGATGACCAATGCAAAACGGTGTGGGCTGTCCGCATGTGCGAATTTAGGCGTGAGGACGAGGGTAGAGCCAGGGAGGGGTGCGGTGCAGCTGCAGGTCATCAACCGTGGTCATGACTCACCGCTTTGTCCTCGCCCACGCGTCTACGTACCTTCGGCTGGTCCTCACCACCGCGTGCGCACTAAACCACGTGTCTCGCACTAGCCACGGACGACAACCGCCGACACGGTAAGTGTACTCCAACAAGCGCCTGGAACGTTTATCACCAGAGCACCTGATGAAGTACAATGGGCGTGCGGCGGTTTCCGAGTTGGTTCTCCGTCTTCTGATGCTGGGTTTCAACGAGGGTACCGCGCGCTACTTCAGGTACCTGACTCTGTAAGGACAGTCCCGGCGCCTCAGTAGCGCGCGGCGCCGTCGCCTGCTGGTATTAATAGCGCGTGCCACGGGCCGGAGAGGCGTACGTTTCCGTCGACGATCGGGGCTCGACTGCACCTCCGAGCCGGCGCCGCGGCCCCCGCGCGTCGCCAGACGTCAGCTGACCGCCGCTGCACCGGCCCTGACATTGGCGCGCCCGCCGCCGCGCGGGGGGCGAGGTCGCTGACCCCACCCGCGGAAGCCTCCTCGCAAATCTGCCCTCCCCCCCCCCCACCCGCAACGTCACTCATCCTCCTATGACATTCACCAACTTAGACGCTCAATGATTTCGAGGAAAATTTGTAGCATTTTACAGTCATTAAGACCGCCAAAATTGTGTTTACTTGTCGCTCGGATTCATTGAAGGCCGTCATCGGTGGGACGATAATATTATGTGAATCATATTCAATTACTTATCGTTGTTGTGGCCTCTTATCTTATCGCGGTTTGGCGATTTTTTTTCACAAACCTACCTACGTACTGACAATAGGTCTGTATGGCGCCATTAATAAGCCGTTTGCACAACACTACTCTAATTAGATCCCATATATCCAGTTCAAATTATAATGGTAGAGTCTCCGCGAAGGTGACCTGTTTTGTGATTGTCCGTAACGGTTTAGGTATTCTAATTTAATGTTTAGACTGCCGATGCTTTGTAACTTTAAATGTGCCTGCTAATTTTTGGATGAAGTATAAGTTACTAAGAAAGCTCTACATTATAGGCAATACTAAACACTTATCTCGCTAAATGGTTTAGGCGAATTTATCATCCTCTCTCAAGACTATTATTAAGTAACTAGAATTGAGTTAAAACTATGTGACGGAAACATATACATATAGGTCTTAGATTTGAGCCTTTTAGGAGCCCCCGTCATCGCGCTGATTTGATGCTTTTATTAAGCATTATGACCTTGGAACATTCCATTGTCTAGCTAGATAGAGAATTGCGTAATACTTACTAAGCCTAATTAAAACAAATGTAACGACTACTATTAATAAGGACTAGCATATGAAAGCATGATTTGTAAATAAAGTTCTTTTAACTCTAAGTAGGTAGAAAAGATAAATACCTACAGCAAAAGTTGGTAAAGTGAGAGTCACGCTGGCGTAACTTAATTTAATTTAATTATTTATTTTTAAAGTGAATAGGTATACAACTAAATATGCTGCAAATATTTCAAGCCTCTACCTATTGCCTATATTAATATCGAGCTAAACCGGAAAAATAATCACGTTTGTTAGTATTATTTATTAATTTAAATAAATAAATAAATAAATAATAAATGTGGACAACATCACATACATTGTTCTGATCCCAATTTGAATAACTATTTAAAGCATTCGTATTTAGGAAAACAGAAACAACGAAGGTACCACAAACACCCAGACCCGAGAAAATGTAGAAAAACACATTTTTTCTACATTGACTCGTCCGGGAATCGAACCCGGGACCTTGGAGCAGGCGACACCTTGAAAACCGGTGTGTACGCCACTCCGCCACGGAGGTCGTCGATTTATTAAACAACAATGTTTATAATTGTATTTACAGGCATTTATACCCACAAAGCGATGGGAGCCCCCTTAAATATTTATTTTCCATACAAAAAACGCCATTGTTTGCTTATTTTAGGTCGATATCTTTGCTTTCGAAAAAAAGGTTACAATATGAAATTTACCTAGTCACAATGACTGACCATTAAAACCGTTGAAAAGTTAACGTTAAAAAATATATATTCCTTCATAAATTTTTCAAACACGCCAATTTTGATGACAGTGACATTTAAGACGTAGGTACGTCAAAATTAAATACTATTCTGAGGCGATACGAAGTTCACGGGGTCCGCTTTCTATGGGTCCGCTAGTCTTATTTTTTTTAGGGTTCCGTTCCCAATGGGTAAAAACGGGACCCTATTACTAAGACTTCGCTGTCCGTCCATCTGTCTGTCACCAGGCTGTACCTCTAGAACCGCGATAGCTAGACAGTTGAACATTTCACAAATTCTGTATTTTTGTAGCCGCTATAACAATAAATACTAAAAACAAAATAAAATAAATATTTAAAGGGGGTCCCATACAACAAACGCGATTTATGCCCTTTTATGCTCGATATCAATAATGGAAACAGGTAGGCACTCGAAATATTCACAAAACACTCAGTTGAATTTTTACTTTTATAATAAACTAGCAGACCCTGCGAATTTCGTATCGCCTCAGAATAGTATTTTAAAAAAAAGGTTGGTAAGGTTGAAAAAAAATATCAAAAGATAAATATTTTTAATATTTAACTTTTCCAGATTTTTAATACGTATTATCCTATTCCCGACAAAGACAAATCCAAAAACTAAAACACCAAAATCATTAATTCGGTTCAGCCGTTCTCAACTTATAAGTGGTGAAACTAACACGACTTTCTTTTATATTATAAAAACCGGCCAAGTGTGCGTCGGACTCGCGCACGAAGGGTTCCGTACCTAAAAGGCCAAAAAACGCGATTTTTGTATAGGAGCCCTTAAATATTTTTTTATTTTGATTTTAGTATTTTTTGTTATTGCGGCAACAGAAATACATAATTTGTGAAAATTTCAACTGTCTATCTATCGCGGTTCTTGAGATACAGACTGGTGACAGACAGACGGACAGACAGCGAAGCCTTAGTAATAGGGTCCCGTTTTTACCCTTTGGGTACGGAACCCTAATAGCATAGCACCACCCTAACTCGTCCTGTGTTGTAGGTATAGTAAGAGGAAGATACTTAGACATTGGCTAGACGACGATTGCCAACGCACCTGTCAAGTCCTTTGAAGAGACATATGCCCAACTTTGGGTTGATAAGGAATGATGATAATGAACTTTAAGCTAATTATAGATTATTGATTCAACATAGTGATGAGCAAAGATTGTGATTTGCCATTTACGGAAAACATTTCGATTCGTATTTCAACTGGTCAGTTCTCAATAATTAAATGTGGACCTGACCCCAAAGTATTTAACTAAGTATGCAAAGGACTCATTTTGGCACTGGAATCTGAAATAACAAAGGTACTACAAACACCGAGACCCGAGAAAATATAGAATAATACTTTTTTTCTACACTGACCCGTCCGGGAATCAAAACCTGGACCTGAGAGCAGGCGACACCTTGAAAACCGGTGTGTACACACTACTCCACCACGGAGGTAGTCGAATTCATAATTGTTTATTGTATTCAGAATAAACAAAGATAATGCTACAAATTAAAGTACCAGCGTGTCATCCACATAATTCTCACTATAAATAAACAAGCTACGGCCGATGTCCTTACTAAGAACAGTCAATCGAGTTCAAACAGTTCACATTGAGGAGACAACGGCTCGACCTAACCTAGGGCACGGGAATAACCTCAAAGTATTTTCGAGACCTAAGGTCAAAGGATAGGGACCGTTCCTCTCATTCCACCAAACCCAGCATACGGCATTACCTGTCTCTTACCGTCTAGTCAAATAAAACAAGGATAGAGTTATCCAAAATAAAAGATTGTAGCACAGACAGGCTGCGCCAGGTTTTCGGCCGAACAACATTTTTCGTAATGTTGATTTGGATGGATTCGATAAATTTCTGAGTAAATTTTTGCTCAGAAGTTACTTTGTAGACAAAGGTACGGGCGATTATTAAATTTAATTAACTTGTTTTGTAGCGAAGGTTATCTCCGTAAAATTTGCACATTAATTATTAATTATTTATTAAAATAATACATGTGTCTCCTTGTGATCTTTCTGTACAATGGGTTTTGTCAGAATTATGCTAGACGCAATAAAAACTATCATATTACTTATATTATTATAATTGTGTAGGTTTGGTTTGCTGTTTTGTGACTGAATCACCACAAAACTACTAAACGGATTCCTATGCTCTTTGTTAATTCCTAGTCTTTATTTTTAAATTATTTACAAACGAGACTTTAAACTGGTTAAAAATTTTGGCAGAGACTGTATTAAAAATCGATGTGTCTGTAAACACTGCTTAATAGGTAAGTTTGATTAAGTGTTACAAATACTAAGCTTTTTTTTAAATAAGTAGCTGTTGCACACACGACTTTATACGCGTGAAATTTACAATTTGAAACTGCCCTACGGGATCCGAACTTTTTTTCTGGAATGAAAAGTAGCCCATGTGCTAATACAGCTAAGCAATATTTATCTCTATGCTAATCCGGATCCGTTAAATCGTTAAGGCGTGATTAAGTTGTTACAATATTCATACAGAAGAAATAGTAAAATAATATGTCGAAGCATCTTCCATAGAGGTTTAGAGTGCAAAATCTTTATGTTATTGAGTTGGTCAAAAATTTCCGCAAAAACACATACATCGGGTAAAAGATGGTACACTAGAGAAGATTTATGAAACGGAACATAATATCTGAACAACCGGTTTATTTACGGCCTTGCGACTAGTCACTAGACAATTAAGCACATAACACAAATACAGTGGATGTGGGGTAAGTGGGTTCACTACTGTTATTAACCTAACTATTATAAATGCGAAAGGACTTCTCTCTGTTCTTGTTTTCTTACATTTGTATGCTCAAAAACATGGGTGCCCTTCGGTTCGCCTAAAATTTGAAGTCCTAATTTCATTTGGCCGAACCGTATTGGCCTAAACTTATAACGTATAATTATTATCTAGCCTAACAGTTGTTTTCGCACTATCATAGTTGGGTCTAAAAATTTAAAAACCTAATTTTAGTATGTCTAATATCGAATGCACTAAAATATATTCGCATCTTTCTTTTGGCATAAAGCTAAGAATGAGAGCCATAATTTTTTTTAAACCGAAAAAATAAAAAAATGAATCGCTCACAAACCGACCCCAAGCAGTCTTGTCTGCCCTACCCCTAGAGTGTAATTTAAAAGCGCGTAGGCGCGGAGGGGCGAGGTGGCCCGCGGGCTGAGGAGCAGGAGGCCGTAAGCGAGGCGCCGCGGCTGAGGCTGGCCGGCGCAGCCGGCCAGAAAGCCGAAGCTGCGGGGCTATGTGTAAGCCATCTGCGACGATTAGCACGCGTGGGACCGCCGGAGCCCCGCAGCACCGAAGCCGTCACGGAAGTCTGATTGTTTGGATGCATGCATGATTGCTTGTTTGCATGCATGTTTGCTTGATTGCATGCACGCCTGCTTGCTTGTATGCACGCTTGTTTGTTTGCAAGCATGCTTGCTTGCTTGCATGCATGCTTGCTTGCTTGCTTGCATGCATGCATGCTTACTTCTTTAAAATATTGATAAAGTTTTAACTTTTTGCGAATACAAATTTGGAACTGTAAATGGTAAGTAGGTATTAGGATATATTCGGCTAAATGTTGCATTTGGCAAATTATAATACGGCGATATACAGTAAGGCGTAGTAAATATAGGCTAAGCACGTTTAGGAAGAGTGAAGCTGTGCGAAAAAAATTTAGGCTTAAATTTTGTGTGCCAGTGACAATTAGGAGTACAAATAATTCGGCAATCCGATATATACCCCAAAAACATCTTTAAATGATGGCAACAGTCTAAATATTAAAAAAAAACAAATGGTTTCATTCCGTTTACTCTGTTTGTTGAAAATTTACCCCCTCACGTAACCCTTTTCAGATGACAGACGAAAAATTTCATATTTTCACTAACATTGTAAATCTAAGATGGCCTTTTGCACACTTGAGGACTGCATATTATTTCATAACTAAAACTAACCTGATAAAACGATGGGTCCTATGGGCCAAAGTGCAAAATCACAACTTTACAGGAGCGGCTCCCAAAGTATTTATAGAATTCGTATAATTTTAAGATGGTAACACCAAAGTTTATGAAACTTTGCATGATCGCTAACTATATTATTTAATTTGCATATACTTTAGTTTTTTTTAAATGCGTTTGTTTATTCTATAATATTTTTTCCCTAAAATCTTGATAAAAAGGCCAGTGTGTTAAATTGGCCGTTATACTCGGATCAAGCTTATTTAAAGAAAAGCAAATATATTTATTTGCTTTTTATGAAGTCGATGAATAATCATACAATGTGGATACTTCACTGTTTTTTATGCAAATTATTCACATATGATAATTATGTTACAATATTGGTACTTATACGTTATAAGATTTGGTGAGATAGTTACCGAGTTGTTAGAGAACAGCAATAAAAACAAACAAATAGGTACTAAATTTTATTAATCTATCGTAACAATATTACTAAATCAGTCTCCAAAAACTATGCCTATAAAATTTTCTTTTTCCTTTCTTTAGTAAGTTTAACGGCCTCGGATACTTGTCCATACAGCCAATTCTTTAGTAGAATAACATTTTCTTTATTTTTTTTAGTATACATTTGACACATAGTCTACTTATGACAGATTCTACATATGACAGGTTTTGAAAAAAGTGAGACAAGTAAAAAGGACATCGTGGAATCAAAGATAAAAGTTATATATAAATCACTATATTATTAATTCTGACGAAAAATACAAGCCTATGGCTTTTTTGTGGCTCTAGAGTATCTGTGTATCAAATTTCATTTAAATCAGTTCAGTAGTTTTGGCGTGAAAGCGCGACAGACAGACAGACAAAATTACTTTCGCATTTATAATATTATAGTAAAGATGAGAGTTTAATAACATACGTTTTTAAACTGTTATTTACTATAAAACTTTTTTAAAACTTGATTATTTTGCTTGGATTATTATAGATATTTTGGCTTATAAACTTCGTAGATAAAGAGAGGAAGAAAAAAAGAGAAAGAAGAAAATGTCCAAGTAATAGCGGTTTTATAACGGTAAAAAATTACAAATCAATAGAATTCGTTTTCTGAGGTATAAGTGTGTGACAGACGGACGGACGAATAGACAAAGTCAAAAGCACCATAATATGGGTTCTTTTTGGTTCGGAACCCTAAAAGTTACAATTGGGCCTATGTGTATTTTTTGGAATAAAACACGTATAAGGACCAATCTACCACATTGGCCGTAAATTTTTTCATAACGCGGTATTTCATTGTTCTAAGTACTATTATTTTGACTTCCTATAGCTAAATTCAGTAAATTACGACTTCTACTGTACTTGGACTTACTTCAACTAACTCCCCGTGCATAAGTCGCGAATTGCCCTTTGGCGTTTGTACGTTTAAATTCATGCTACATTGGCCGTTTAACTGCAATCAAAAAGCATTTTTCCATGCAGAAGTTACTACTTTTTTAAAGGTAATAAAATTAATTGTACTACTAAGATGCATTTACCATAAAAAACTCAATATTGATAAATTGTTAGTTTGGCCCTTATACCGAAATATACATTAACAATGCAATGGAAAGAGCGATACTTAGTACAGCATAACTCTGCAAGATAGAATCGGAAATAAGGAATGGAACTAAGATAACCGACATCGCACAAAGAATTGCTGAACTGAAGTGGCAGTTATGGATACCTTTCTGCCGGAACCTCGAGACTTGTAGTAAGTAACAGCTTTTAATCATCCCACTGCAGGGAAAAGGCCTCCATCATTGAATTCAAGTACCACTGCAATGATGGGAACTGGCATAATCACCACGCTTGCTAAATGCGAGTTGGTGAACACAAATCCGAACAACGTTCGAAAATTCGAAACTATTTGTTGCCCGACCCGGGGATCGAACCTGGGACCCCGAGATTTTGGCCCGGTATTTAATTAAACCACTAGACCATCGGGGCGTTACTTGTAGACTTGTCCTAAATTCTTTTTTCATGTAGGTGTTAGTGTGTAACTGCTATTATTATTTTTGGTTTTGTTACTACTTTTTTATTACAGATGTATTAATATGGATTTTTTTATTGGCGTCTTAACAAATTTCTAACGAAGTAGTTTGATGTTCTTTGACCACTCGTTGCACAATGCTACTCCGTGTGCGTCTGTCCGAGGCAGTCTTTATGGCGTCAGGTACAGGTGTGTGATGCGTGCTGATTAGATTGTCCAATGGGTAGGTGGTCTCCCTTGTGGTGTTTTCCTGTTGACCTGACCAACTAGTTATAAAAGTATATATTAAAGAAGTAAACTTTTTGGATTTGTTTCATGTCATCATGTAACCCGCGAAGGTTTTTACTCGTTGACAAAGACGCGCAAAAAAGTTTAACATGTAAATTATTTGAGTTGTTAGTTTCATGTCCCATAGCTTAATAATAACATATAGCAGAAGTAGTATCCATATTAAGGCAGTAATCTCTCTCTTATCGATCCCTCATTACTGAGGATCGCAATAACCGGTTTTTATTAAGTTTCTCTCAGTCCATCGTTGCTCTCACCGCCTGATGAAACTTGCTTGAAGAGGTTGCTTCTTTCACTTGGTCAGACCATCTAGTTGGCGAACGACCTCACGCTCTCTAAGGCAGGTTAATAGCTACTTTAAATTCTCCAATGAGGAGTAGGGCTACTGATATTCTTCCCAATTATGACGGTATGTTTATTGTTCACGTCGGTTTTCTAATTAGTTTTTACCCAATTAGAGGCTTATCTATTAGAATCCAACATAACAAAGGAATCCCATTTTTAGGAAGATTTTAATTTCTTAAGTTGCAGGAATCAGACGAGTATCAACAAATATTTTAGATTTTTGACGACCATTTGGATCAGTGGCAGTAAACGCTGCTTCTGAGTAGTTCTGAGCCATTGGGTCGCGGGTTCGATCCCCGCACAGTACAAATATTTGTGTGCATGAACATGTCTGTTTATACTGGTCTGGGTGGTTTCTATGTATTATATATTTACAAAAAAATAATATATAAGTAAGTAAGTTTATCGGTTGTTTAGTAGCCAATACGACAAGTTTCGTAGTAGTAGTTTAGTTTGGGACTAGGTGGCCCAGTGTGGCATGTCTGAAAATATTTATTATTATTATTTATTTTCGACTGCTGAAATAATGTAAAAAAACATCTAAACTCATGGTTAATGGATAGACAGAATGACAGAAAATCATATTATGATTTTCTGTCATTCTGTCTATCCATTCACACATTTGAGACATTTTTTATAATTATAGTCATTAAAAGGCAGAATTATCATATCTCAGAAAGCTTACATTCAGAATCCCAAGCAATGCTATGTAAGCAATACTAGCAGCATACACCATGCATGCAGCATGCAAGCAGCATGCAAGCAAGTATGCAACAAGCAAGCAAGCATGCAGCATGCAAGCAAGCATGCAGGATGCAAGCAAGCATACAGCATGCAAGCAGACATGCAGCATGCAAGCAGTATGCAACAAGCAAGCAAGCATGCAGCGTGCATGGTTTCTGTCACGGCTCCGGCCCTGCGGAGCTCCAGCGGTCCCACGCGAGCTTTTCGTCGCAGGTGGTTTTAGCTCACCACCGCGAGCCGAACTTTAAAACCACCTGCTCCTCTGCTTGCGGGCCGCCTCGCCCCTTGGTGCCTACGCGGGTTTAAATTACACTCTAGGGGCAGGGCATACAAGACTGCGTGGAGTCGGTTTTGCAACGATTCGTTTCTGTCACAGACTTTTGTAACACAACATGTTTACTTTTTAGGACAATTTCTTAATACAATTCAAGGTTAAAATACTTTTTTATAGAAATAGCAATGCCTAATGAAATTCTACCACATGCATAGTATGCCAAGTAAAATTGTGCCATGTAGTCGTAGCATTAAATAAACGTTATGCTTTACGAAATTATGTATAGTGAAATTCTGCTGTCTTAAGAGTAGGTATGCCATTGTAAATTCGGCCAAACAATAATTATGTTTAGAAAAAATTCTGCCTTGTGAATATTCGATAAAAGAAGATTATGCCAAGTGTGTTATGCCAAATGAGTTTCTGAGTAACAAGATTCTTGCCAAATAAAGGGAACCCGCCAATTCTATTTACCTTACGACCCGTATGTGACATGACAATAATTATTTAATAATTGACAATGAAAAGAAGAATTGCTACAAAATTGTTGTTAATTAACGATAAATAGGCGCTCCGTAATAGGCGTTCGATGGATATCGATCCATATGTGACGAACTACCAGGCCTTATTTTGATGTTTTCACATATTCAAGGGACTGTAAGCTTGAGTTTATGGTTTAAATCCGAGTCGATACCTACACGCGTTCCAGAGTTCAACGGAAGACGGAGGACGAACTATTTAGTTGGTTGACAAAACACAGGTCCGCTTTACTCACACTTGCTCCGAAACTCAATGGCCAGGCACAAACCAATACATGATGAGCCTAACAAATGCGCATTTTTTATGAACATGAATAATGTGATCCAAGAACTATAAGACCTTGGTACCGTGAGGTCATTAGCATTGAGATTAGTTGCTGACGTCACGGCGCAATTAGTGATAATGGACGTAGGCCGACACCTAGCGCGCTGATAAATGTTTGTAGGTACTACTGGATCTTTGGCACGGGGACTCAAATATTTACACTCTACGGAAGGCTGGAAACATGGTCGTGGTTTTTGACAGTTCTAGTATGGGCTTAATGTCAAAATCGCCCAATTCAATCACGATCGAACTGCAATTGAAATAGCTGAATAAGGCCCCAGGTCAAAGACTTTAGTCTTGAGACATTATAATGAGATGAGATGATGATGTAACTTCCCGAACGCTACCCATTCGAGTTGGGTTTGACGAGAGATCTCTTTCTCGAAGTTGGACTTGCCCAGTTAACTGTCCCGCGTATATCTAATAGTCAATCTTTGAGTGTAGTATTCGCAATATAAGGTCGAGCGGGTACGAAACGGGTATTTATAATGATTTTCGTCTTTTCCAAGTTCAGCTTGAGTTCCGGTCAGGTGGTGAGTGAGGTGAGCATTGTGTTCAGGTCTTCCAAGGTCTCAGCCATTCGAACTATATCATCGTCAAAGCTTGAAAATATCCTTCAACGCAGCAGTGAACAGTTTCGGAGGTATGGTGACATCTCCTTGTATCACGCCTCTGCAGTTGTATAGGATTAGAGCCCATTGGTTCTGTAATCGGACTGACATGGTGGCATTTTCATATTAGGTATCTTTACACACCGATAGCCTATTCGGCACCTTTGGACATTCTTCAGTACCGCCGAGGTCTCAATCGAATCGAAGACTTTCTCATAGTCCATAAACGCCATGCGCCATTCAAATTGGCTGGTTATACCTACTTTTCGGTCAGATAACTATTGAAAATAAATAGATTTTTCTCAGAAGCCAGATCGGTCGATAGTTCTTGAAGAGTGTCTTATTATCACCCTTTTTGAAGAAAAGAGCAACTTCATCTCTGCTCCGTACCTTCGGCGTTCGACTTTTGATTGGACTTGTGAGTACCGTCTTACCGCCAGCTCCTAAAAGTTCTGCAGTGATTCCATCAACGCTTGCCGCCTCGTTATTTTTAAGCTGCTTGTGAGCCACAGTTATCTCTTCCAGGCTGATGTCCGGGATTTCTTTAGAATAGTGCCGGGTAAGCTTAGCTTTAGGGTCTGTAGCGTAGCTTGCAACAGGTGCTTGTGTGGAGTATAACTGTCGATAGAAACTATCTTCCTCAAGATTACAGGCTTAGATGAAATGATGTCACCGCCATCAGATTTAAGCTTAGTTAGTTGGCTTTACCCAATAGACAGATCTTACGCAAACACTTTCGAGCCTTTGTTCTGCTCGATGGACTTTTTAATACGGGTACTAAATTAGTGCAGGACGCTCGGATACCTACTTCGATGTTTAAATCGTCCACCTCTAAGCTGATTTCGAGGGCTTTGAAGCGGTTTTAAAGTTCGAATAGAAAGCTCTCGGGGTTTTGTGCAGGTATTGGTCAGAGCGTAGACCTTATTAGTCGAGATCTTTCGAGCTTAATAATAATATTCAATCTATGTGCCTCGTAGCAAACGATGATCACTTCCTGTTTTAGGGACACATTAATCACAGACATTGAATATCTGCGTCCAGTTAATGTCATTCTTGATTTTTACGTACGAACTTATCAATTTTTCTTTTATGTTTTCTTTTTTTTCGAAACGTGGTTGCTTTACCTACTTCATTTCAAAACGTAGACTGTTTTTATGAACGTGGTGAAGTGCCAGTCTTACTTAACTTACATGAAATCTATATTGTGACAAAAAAATTAAAATCTGTATGTTTAACAATTTTAATCAGTGTTCCAGCTAGGTCTTGACCCAGCCCAGGGGGGGTCCTGACCCCCATGACCCTTCCCCTTGATCCGCCCTTAGCTGGAAAGTATTTTACCTAAATATATATAAAGGACAGGAGAATTGAACTTTAACCACGCGTGGCATTCGGGATGGCGATCGCAAGAGAGAAGTTGCTGATGCCAGTCAGGTTTTTGCAGTAGATACTCTTTTAGTCGACAACACCCGTAGTGATGCGTAGGCAAGTACACCATAGCTAACTAGCACACAGGTAGGGCCGTAATACTGGCAATATTTTTGCACGACTAGTTAGAGTCAAGGACGAACCTTTCATCAGGACGAAGTTAAAGCCGCAGAGGTTATGAAGAGTCATAGACGTACTTACCTTCCTTCCGACGAAGTCTATATACTTAAGTCGAATTGACGCATCCTTAATCGAGTCACCAGCCCTGCCAGTAAGTAGGTACGGCTACCACAGAAGACCAAAGTATTAGTATAAAATACAATTCCTTAAAAAAAAAACTTTTTTTTTGTCTGCCTGAGGTAGGTTCGAACCCACAACCTTCCGCATACCGAACGACTGCTCTAACCATTGAGCTATAATACAATACCTAAGCATAATTATAGACATTTAGTGTATTGACGAACTTCATTAAGAATTTACGTAAGCCAGCAGAGTATTCGAGCGGAGGATATGTGTTTCATCATCCAGACGGGACATTTTTCTTTTTTCTAGAGCTACAAAACGGATTGTACCTACTTGTAGAGCTTACCGTTTTACCGTGCCGTGGGAAACTAACATACCTACCTAAAGACCATGCAATGAAAGAAAACAAATACTACTTATGATCTCCTAAATCAATTAACGAAAAACGGTTAGGTATATAGGTAGTCTATATGCTGTAGAAGAAGGTGAGTGTTGATGTACGTCGGAAAACCTACACCAGTGTCACAAGTCCGCGAGCTACTCGGAGTATCTCTTTCTGCCACACGATGGACCCGGCTCCCGCACGGTGAATCCATGGAACGCTAAGAAGTTTGTCTCTCAGTACCTCCAAAATCTGAGAGAAATATTTTTACAAACATTTTTTAATCGGCAACGACGAAACTATTTTAAGGTTCTAAAACTGTTCTTTAAGGAAACAAATTGCTATTAGTGTTAATTGAAAATACAACCACAATTACAATTAATATTATAAACGCGAAAGTTTGTAAGGATGTATGGATGTTTGTTACTCTTTCATGCTAAAAGGATCCAACGGATCTGAATGAACACATATAAGTAGGTAGGTTACTTTTCACCCCGAGAAAATTAAAAATTCTATGCGTACAAAGTCGCGGGCAACAGCTAGTTCTTGAAAAAAAAATAGTAAAGTATAAGTTACTTTGATCACCTGTGGTTCCAAGACTCAATTTTTACGGGGAAAATATCATATCTCTACTAATCAATCAATCTTAATCGTACTCACAGTGTGTAAGGAAAGGAGCAGTTTTGACATTCCTGGATGTTTGCATTGTACAATATATTTTAATCAGACGACATTCACTTACCGAAGCGGGAACGTACTCGAATTCAGACCAATTTACTGCTGTGACCATATCGTACTCAAAAACAGGATTCGGAATTTCTAAAACCAACTAAGTATTATATTACCTTGTCCAAACTAAGCATGTAAATGACGACCATTTGTCACCGATCAATTAAGACGCCTAGTACAAATTGACAGCTATTACGGTTATTTCTTGATTACCAATTGCAAATTTTAAAAGATGAGTCCAAAATCGAAGGCCTGGCCAAGGAAGGAATAACCTACAAAACCACAATAGCTAAGCATATTCAGCAAATTTTTTTACACAAGTTTTTAATCTTTTGTGTCTATGCAAATAAAATAATTAAGCTATAGGTATTGCTTAGAACTAAAAGATAAACATAATTCTTTGATAATAACTTTTTCATAATTTTAAGGTGTACCTAGTTTTCTTTATTTCATATTTTATGGCGACTCCAGGTACTTACTTAACTCGCTTTAAAAGAAGTATACATATTTAAAGCGAGTTAAGTAGCCAGTTTGTCTATGTTCAGGTTTAGGTTATTACGGAATTTAAAAGAAGTATTATGCTATATGTAATGAATTATGTCTATTTCCTTATAAAGATCTTGGCGTCCACCAATAGCCCAGAATTGTGCTCGTCCTACCTACGATACAGTAGCCGTTACGAGCCGTATTGCCTGTTAGCCTAGATTTATGTGAATAGAATTAATATGCAGCCTGCGATTTGCGACCTAGTTGGACATCAGCACAGTAAAAAGTCTACAGTAAATTAAAAAAAACAAATTGACTAAATTTCCGATTGCCTTGCCTCGAGCTCATAGCAGAAAGATTCAACTCCCACTAAAGAATGCCTTTTCATCTATACAACTAGTGCCGTCAATCACTGACCAATCCATGTTTTCAGCATCTAGTGGCAGCTTGTCGATATCAATACCATTGCGCTGAAACAGTATCCTGGGTTTGGGTTTATGAGGGCGGATTTTATATGAAAGATACACTAAGCCATGATTCGAAAAGGCATCAGCAGAACATTGACCATGCTGAGCTATGTGATCAGTATAAGTGACAAACATTCGGTCCAGAAGAGTGGGTGAGCAGTTAGGAAAATTGTGACTGGCATTAAGAGGGAGAATATGCAAATTACAAGCATCAATAAGAGATCGAAGATTATTGGTACGTGTGTCATTTTTAGCAAGCACGTGTTATCCCGTTAATATTGTATGACTATACAAGGAGAAAAGAGGGGTCTTCTTAAACTTTTTCCGAACAAGAAAGATTGTCAACGTTAAAGTAAACTCAGGCTATAAAAAACACCAAGTAGAATTATGCCATGAAAGTGTGTCACTTCAAGAAAAGGATGCTGAGCATGGTCCACAGAAGATTAATTTACATAAGTAATAGTTTTCTACGAAATTATTTATACCAACTAGTATTTTCCCTTATTTATTTATTTATGGTTCACATTTTTTTTTATTTATCTTTTAGATGTGTAACTAACTAATCCCTAAGTAAAAAAGGACTTCACAAGGATTTTTTTTTATATAAAAATAAAATACTAATATGTGGATTGAAATATTTAATAAATAGTTATGAATTTTATAAATATTACTGAATAGAACATATTTCTAAATTAACACCTTGATTGATAGTTGTGAATTTGTTACATATTTTTAACGATTTTTTAATCGATGCATCTCTTTTTGTAAAGTTTAAATTAACAAACAATTATAATATGCATTTTAGAACAAATATTACGCAAACATTATAATTATCATTAACATTGGTTCGGCAGTGATACAAAACTTCAGTAAATGATTGGTTTATTCTGTTTTTTTATATTTCTCTTACTACAGTTTTTTTCATTTATCAATTAAAATTTTAACTTCTGGTAAATTGAAAATAAATTAAATACTTTATTATTACAGCTTACTTTAAAATAGCACTATACAAATACATAAGTACGTAGAAAATATTACAAAATATAGAAACATACAAGAAACACTCATATCAATATCAAAATTGAACTAGCTAACTACAAATTGGACTACTTAGCCTAATTTGAACTATCAAAATTATAATTTAAAAATATGCTATTATTATACATTAAATTATGGACACACAATATTCCTATCGAAAAGAAACATATGAGGAAGACATACTAACAAATAACACATAAAACATTAAGTATTCAATACTTACATTTAAATCCTATACATGTATATGCCACAATTTGTAAATTATCGATTTAAAATTGATTTTATAAAATGTGCGTTTAGTTAAAAATATACTTTATACAATTTTTTTACTACTTAATAATCTATCCTAATTTATTTGTAACTGAATAATATTTATTCGAGAAAAATCCATTAATATTACGTTTGAATCACATTACGCAAGTTTGATAGCTTCAGACCTAATTTCACGATTAAACTGATGGACAATTAAATTAATAATAGATTGTTTTAGTTATACATATATTACCTAAAAACACACTTTCCTTACTTGGACTTATTCAGTTTGAATATCGTTAATTGAAAAACTTTTGAATTACATGTAGAACACTTTATTCCAAAATGCAGTGCCTGCACATCAGCCAATACAATTTTGTTACAAAGCCGATGTGCAGCTGGATTGAGTGATCTTTTTTTATTTTTCAACAAAACCAAAACACACTAAACAACATACATTAAGGCCCCGTTACTTCGTGATTTATGGATCGATATCCATCGATCGCCTAGTACGGAGCGCCTATGCGCACCGTAAGCGCCAGCGCGCGACAGTACGGGCCTGACGCGCCGCCGCGCTTACGTATTTTGTAGTTATTTAAACATAGTAATTAAGTATATCATTTAATGAATTCAAACTCAGCGAATATGTCTATAAATATGTAGCAGCTTTAAGCATGCATAAAAAAAATATTTAAAATGTCCGTAGTTTAGTTAATAATTGAAAAAACATTTCGAAGAAAGGTAGGTTTTTCTATCGAGCGAAGTTTAATCAAACCGTGTAACCGTTAGCGACTGTGACTAGAATAGATTCTCAACTAATACATTTTTGTTTCAGACTTTCAAACGCTGTTTTCTAGATTTAAAATGAGTTTTAAAAACTCAAAACCGCTGCCTCTTAGACCTACACCGCCTTAAGTCAAAAGTTATTAAAACTCATAACTGAAAACAAAAAAAAAGTCACTCTCAAGCGATCGAAGATATTGCTACAATGGGGGCTATCGCTAGTGAATTTGCCACTAGAGGCGCTAGTGTCGCGTGAGGTCCAATATCATTCACTTTTCACTGGTTTTAGCGGAATTTGTTGCATAAATTATAATATCTTAAATTTACCTGCCGGAAAGTGATCTCCTTCGTAAAATATCGCAAATATGGATTATTTGGCGATTAATGTGAACGCTTTAAAAGCAGAATTAAGAAAAAGCGCAAAAATAGGCGGCCTCAAGAGCAACTATTTCAGAAGTTAGTTTGTTGATATCAAGATAGTTATTTATAAACAATATAATCTTAATTAGATTCAAGATATAACACTTTGTTTCGGCGCCAATCGCCTTTGACTGCTATACCTCCGGACCTCAGTCTACAGTGGCGCCAACTGGTGAGCAAAGAAACGGTAGTCCCCATTGCTATTGCTTGATAAATGGCTACAAACTGAATCTCAGGAAATACAAATTCTGTGAATGAAATTTTTAATAAAAAAATTTGTACAGTATTTGTCACATTATTTTACAAAAAATCAATATATGTCGTAAATCCAGGAATCTATGATAGTTTCTATGGATCACTCAATCCTGACGCATTTAGATTAAGTGATCCTAGAAATACAGCGTTATGTTTACGAAATACAAGATAACTTTTACTCACCTCAAAGGTAAGTTTTGAATATAGGTATCTGTACAAATTAATGAACTGACTTTCATTGATAATGAAATTAAAAACAAAAAGACGAAAACGAGAATGAAACGATATGAAAATATTATTCACAGAGTAAGTATTCCCTGAAATTCAGCTTGTACCCATTTTGTCTAATGTCTGAATTGAGTGATCCACACATTGGGAAATATCTTCGATCGCTTAAGAGTGTAATTTTTTTTTTATTTTGGTTATGAGTTTAGACAATTTTAGACTAAATGTACGTTTTTATTTTGTTGAAAAATGAAAAAAATATCACTCAATTCAGATGCACATGCAAAGTTGCACCTATTTCAACGGCATAAGATTCCCTTTAACTTGATGTGCTATCTTATGTATTTTTTAAAGTATTTGTGTACAAACTCTCATAAGTGAATTGCATTTTATACTAGACTGCGGATTTTTGATTTTATATTTCAAATCACAACAAATTTGTCATGACCTTTAATTGAGGGTGCCCTTAACTTAATTACATCTAGCAACCCATACACAATATTTGTTCGTGTTAGAAATTATGACTAAAATATTTGTCATTCGGTAATTGTATGAGTGAAAGTGTATATGTCTGTAATTAATCGCTTAAAATCAGTAGCTAATAGATTGGCGAGATTCGGTCTTAGTATTAAACTAACTATTTTTACAGGAGCTTATTGTTTATTTGTTTACAATACTCATGTCATAAACTCGAAATTGGTGAAGTAATTTTATTTATTTTTACAATGTTGACATAACATGGATACGCCGAAAAAGACTTAGTTATTTCTAGAATTAGATTAAGATTTTATTGAGTCACTGAAAAAGGTATATTAATGATTTTTGCGATAAGGCCAGTGTGAAGTACTTTTAAATATCTCACTCAACACACAGATTTCAGAAGCTTATCCTTACTATTGACAATGTTATGACGCGAGGTAGTATATATAGCGATCCATGTTAAGTTAACAACCAAATACAAAGTCACAGAAATAAAATTTAAACTTATAAATACATTTCTATTTCTATGGGTTTCATTCTTACGCACTAATAAAACCATCGCTGCACTTAAGTCACTTGCCTATTGTTGAAATGTCACAGAATCACTAGTCTGGGAGAATGACGGTTATTGAATGCTACGGAACAGCACGTTTCACCGCCACGTTCAAAAATGTTTGTATAGTTATCTCATTTATTGTTAATTTTATTTAAATGCTTTTATTTATTTATTTATTTAATGCCGTATTCACACTAATCATATTGTCAACTGCCGAATATGAGTCATTGCTGTTGTTGCTTCAAACTATTGGCCTCCAATTGGTATAATATATGCCAATACGCACCGTTCACCTGATTCACGCACATCTCAGTACCAGCCGCAAACACATACAGTATTATTTGCACCAGACAGTTGTCAATATTTCACGTTAAAGTTAAACTAGTGTTCACAGAGCGCGATCAGCCTTCAGATGACATTACGTTTGGTGTGAACGAGGCATAATACTCTTGAGTATCTAAATCACGAATTACGTAATACTTTTGAGAATCTACGCTTTAAGTTGTAGCAATTCTTGAGCGCGCAGCGTGTATTTTTATTTCAACATAAACACACATAAAGTAATAAATATGTTTGTTAAAACCACAAGAAGTTAAGTTACATGCTCATAAATTGCACAAAGTATCTCTTTAAATACATTGTTGAACTGAACAACGTGTTAAATTATTCCACTGAGGACAACGATGGAGACGTGCCCGAGAATGACGTTGATGAAATCGAGGGCGATGGAAATTGTGTTGTCGGCGGAGATGGAGGTCGTGGTCTTTCGTTTGGCGTTTTAGGCGAGTGCAGTGGTGTGTCGGACGGTGTCGACATATCGAATCCGTCAGACGACGGCATGGGAGTTGGCGATAGTGGAGGAGTAGTAGGCTTTCGCAGTTTCCGTTTAAAACGCGGTGGTGTTGACGATTTTGATGATGATCGCCTACATGATGACCATTCTGATTGTGTCCGAGTCAGGGTCGCTGGTGGTCTTGTCGGTGAAGCAGACATCGACCCTAATGAACATGAACGCGGTCGCGATACAGAAGATTGCTTTCGCGTTCGTGACCGCTTTCGAGATATTTCCGATTGATTGCCTGACCGTTTTTGGGAGGACGGCGATGATTTTTGAGAGGACGGCAAACGCTCTTGTGAAGACACAGAACGATTTTTAGAAGACGCTGAAAGTCTTCTAGATGTTAACGACTGATTTTTTAGTAAGAACGAGCGCTTGCTAGAAGATATCGATCGTTTTCTAGATGACCGCGAACGCTTTTTCGGGGACTTCGAACGCTTTTTTGAGGACGTCGATCGTTTTTGAGAGGATGTCGATCTCTTTCGTGAAGACGTGGTTCGCTTTCGTGAACACGGCATATGCTTTCGAGATAATGGTGAATGATTTGATTGCGATGTTATAACCGTTGACGGCTTTCGATCTTTTTTGTGCTCAGACGTCTGCTTAGGCACCGGAGACTTCAGCAATCGTTTTAGTGATTCCTGTAGTTGTTTTTGTGTGATTGGTGACCGCTTTCGAATTATGGGAACCTCTTTTGGAACTTCCAACAAGTTACTTGGATATATCAGCTGATTGAGAGATACTGGTGACCTTGTACGAGGTATTGGCGAAGCCAATGGAGTCACCGTAGAACACTCTCGAGATTTTGGTGAACGTTTTTGAGATACTGTCAATCGCTTTAGAGACATCTGCAATTGATTTTGTGCCTCTTGTAAATTTTGGGACTCTAGCAATTGCTGATGTGATTTAGAAATCTGTGTATGAGATTTAGTCGATCGCATTCGAGTCACTGGCGACCGAGACAAAGAACTAGATCTCGATCTTGACGGCGATGAGCCGAATAGTAACATAAATTTTCGCATTAGTTTTGGCGACCAGGTTTGAATCGAACGACATCTTGATTTTGATATTGGCGATCTAGAACAAGTTCTCTCTGCCAATTGAGATAGTGAAGACGATTTTTGAACCATTGGTGATTGACCTGGAGTTGGTATACGTGTGTTAGTTGACACCGACCTCCACCTAGACCTCGACCTCATTGACCCAGGGACGGGAGAATTTGGACTGGATGAATCCAACTCAGAATCTGAATCGCTACTCGAGTATTCGCTGTAGGCGTTTGTCGTTGACGACTCGCTTGAGGTCGATTCGGAATCGAGTGCAACGTACCTTTCGCAGGTACTCTTTAACCGCCAATAAGATGCTGATTTTACAGCAACACCTGTCAGAAAAAAAAAGATTAATAATTAAACGATAGTAAATATCATAAATAGCGTAATATATTTATTTTTACCATTTCTAAATTTTCGTGTTGTTTAGTTTAAAGGCATTGTACAAATAAACATTAACAATGAGCAATGTTACTAATGTCAAAATTTGACACAAAATTTATAACAAACGTCAACTATAGACTAATATTACAATAACCTATTTTGCTTCGATAAATCACTTTTTTTTTCAATATGTAGTCACTGTTTTGAATGAAGAAATTCAGATTTTAATAATTGCATACATTTTATCTGTATGACAAATTTTATAACAGTTTTCTTTATGATTTTTTGAGGACACCATATCTAAAATTTTATATAAAATGGGTAACATTTCTCATTATGTATAAAAATTTTTAATCAAGACAGTCTTAAAATGACTGACATGAGAAATAAATGTTCATTGAATTTTGTAGGTGGACTTCAATAAGTCAGTTAATCCACGTGTCATAAAATCTCCGCCCTGCGCTACATACACCAGGATCACTTGCATGACCTGCAACTGAATACGTTTCGCCAATTCTCTGATCTGTGCAGCAGGCGGAATCTTCAACTGGTAAAATTCCTTATACGCTGAGAAAATTTTCGCTGCCGGTAATATTGTCAATGATAATATTCGCAAACTGGAAGCATCCGAGAATACTCTCGGTAAACTGGAATCATTCCCAGCAATATACTCACCATTCTCAACCGTTATCACTTTTGGAGAACGTTAACAGGAACGCTGCCGGCAATATTCTCAGCTACACCTACATTTACATCTGAATACGCTTAGCCTAGCGCTTGTAGTCAGACTGTAGTTCTTATTATTATATCGATGGCTTAGCCTAATCCTCTGACCTGTGCAGCGAGCGGATGCCTAGAGTAGAGCGCGCGCGGCGCTACTCGAGGGCCGTAGCGGGGCGCGCAAAGCACGCGCGCGGCGCAGGGACGCGCGGCACACGCGGGGCGCGCGCGCGCGTGGGGCGCGGCGTCAGCGGGGCGGAGCTCCCGTGCCGGGGGGCGTCCAGCGCAGGCAGGACGCCTCCACGCAGCGGGCGCGTTCCGCTCGACGCGACACTTCTTCTAGCACCTCCTAAGAATTTTATCATAATCAATTTACTAATTCTTCTTTCTGCTGGACTTTTTGGGTATGGAAGGGGTGGTTTTGAATTCGCAATAAGAAAGTCGTAAGAAATAGTCACACCTAGGCCTATAAATGAGCGGCTTGGAAAACACCTACACCAGACTATTCTTGAAGGTGTATACACATGATAAGAAGAAGAAGACTACCTCCTAGTATCATCAATCTACTACTTCACTGCTGGATACTCCGGATCTGAAAGGGTTTGGATGTTAGGGGTTGGTCCCCGTCAATGTCGTAAGTAGCGGGCCCATTCCGCTCTACGCAAGACCTCTTTTAGCACTTCCTATCTTAGGAGGTGTTTTATCATCATCACCGCAGAGTTTTATCATCATCAATTTACTAATTCAGGACATCTGCGGGACTCTTTTGGGCTTGGATGTTGGGGGTTATAGCCGTGCTTTGAAAGGCACAGTAAGCCGTTGGTCCCGGTTCAGTCGCAAGATGGAACTCGTTTAAACAAGTCACGTTAGAGGACTGTAATATCCTTGAAGAATAGTCTGGTTCCTTTTTTTAGAAGATTTATACATATAATAAGAAAAAGATGATTGTTAAACACAAGCTAAAAGGATACAAACGCGTACAACTTTACTGCAAAAAGCCTACTAAGACGGGCCAAAACATTCCAGTTCGCATCTGGAGGTCTTCTAATAAAAATACGATCCAATCACAGGAACAATGACAAAACTTAAAACTTTCTTTAGCATCATAAAATGGAGCCAACATTTTGAGTTACACCTCTAGCGAAACATCAGTGAATACTAGTTTAATCCCTCGATCGTGAGTTATTCCAGACACAATTGAAATCAATTGTTATCGCGGCACGCGCGTGCCTCCTGGGGGTTGAGGGATTAACGTGATACATGTAGAGATAAACATACAAAAATTTAAAGAACTTTTGTTTTATACTGATTTTAACTATCATGGTAACTATCATAAGAGTTAGTTATTACGGGGTTTCTTTCTACTATGGTGGGTACTATACTTAAATTAAAACATAAAGAGGAAGATACGGTACTCGTGTTCCAAACTAGGTCATACACAGGTAAACTGAACCGTCGCACATGCTTCAGTCCTAAACAGGTCATGTATAATCTCTGTGAGATAGTATTGTTTGCAGATGACACACACATCAATAATTTTTAAAACTAAGAGGGGCAAATTATCATTTGACGATGATAAAAATACGCTCTCAAAATTATTGCATTGGTTTGCTACGAATAATCTTTTGCTCAATAATAAAAATAAAAATAAATGTGTTAAATATGAGCCATTAGACACTGTAGACTCCTCTACCTTTTTAGGTATAACTGTAGATTCTCGTCTGCAATGGGGTGCTCATATTAGGTGTCTGTCTGGAAAACTTAGTTTTGCTGCTTATGCTGTGCGAAAGATAAGGCAATTGACTAATGTTGGAACGACAAGATTAGTTATTTTACATACTTTCACAGTATAATGTCATACGGAATTCTGTTATGGGGCTCATCGGCAGATATTTTTATACTGCAAAAACGTGCTGTGTGGGCTATTTACGGCCTTCGACGTGACTCTCTAAGAGAGCTATTAAAAAAGATCAACATACTTACAGTTGCTTCTCAATACATTTTCGAAAACATTATGTGTCCGTAAAAACCTTGAGTTATTTGTCAAAATAGTGACGTACACAATTTTAATACCCGAAATAAAGATAAACTTTCTGTTCCAGGATTCAGACTGCGAAAAGTGGGTAATTCGTTCATGGGAAATTGTATTCGTATTTCCAACATAGCACCACTGTCAATTGCTGAACTCCCTGTACATAAACTCAAGTCATACAGGGTGTAAAAAAACTAAACGCAGATCCTGAAGCTACGCAATCTGTAAAGCAAACCAAGTCATGTTACGAAATATTATAGCTGGGAAATGATTTTTATTTTTGGGATTCAAAAAATATTAAAATACATAGCGCGCAATGTATAGCAGCCGGAGCGTGGACCGCTTCACTAGAGATGGCTGCTAAGTTCAAAATTCGGCCGCGCTAAGCCGTTCATTGCGTATTGTAATTGAAAAAGCCTTATTATGAACGAAATAATTAAAAAAAACACTATGTTTGTAAGAAGAAAAGTTTTTAAGTGACCTTTGGTAACAGTGTTTGTAATAAAATGGAAAACAAAATTGTGACTTTGACCCTCAATATCTCCGGAACCAGCTGTTTCCCAGGTATGGTCTTGAAGAAAAAAAATATCCTAGTGATAGGGACAATACGTGGTTTTCGGATCTGCGTTATGATTTTTTACACCCGTTATATCAAAGTTATTTTAATGAAAAAGGGCTATTATACTATTAATGATTATATAAATGATAAGAACGTGTGGCTTTAAATTGTTATAGCTCGCACTGGCATATATCTTATGTAAACATATTTATTTAAAAATTTGTTGTTCTTCAATGTCTAAAATTTACAGACGCGTCACGATGACAACGTAAATAATTTGAATCCTGTTGTTAAATGTTTTTAAATCTCACTGAAGTTAATCATTTGTGCAAATTGATGCTGTAAACGCCTCTATTGTGTATTTATAATAGTTAAATTAAACATAAATATAAACAGGAAGCGGTAACTGATAGTTCTTCACCTTTCTCATAGTGAAATAATATGTAGTAGGCAAACTGCTAAATCAATCCGCGAATGCATTTCAACACCAAGAGCTAGTCTTGTAGCTAGTTGCGACGATAGAACTGCCTTACTTTTATATCCTTAAGTATGAACATACTTTAAGGTAGTATGACTATAAACTACCTACCTACCTTTATGGGTAGATTACATAATGTCTTTAAAAAGTTTCATTAAAATTATCTTACTAAAATCGCTTTCTATAGGTCTCTCTTAAGTCTTTAGACTTGTGCAATGTGCATCCTTATTTTTGTTTTTGCTTACTAATTAGAATTTAAAAATTATGTATCCTTTTGCTTATGCGTAGTAATTATAATTGCTTAATAAATTTCGTCGATTTTCGACCTGAAAATTTGTTTATGCCATATTATCCATTTAAAACTGATTTCAAGCGAAATGTTCAAACCCAATTTTTAAAATTATAAAGTAAGATCGATCTATCAGGTTTGATGATTAGTTTAAGTAATTATATTTTCTAAACTGGCTTGAGTCTGAGTGGGTGCGTCATAGATTTCGTTAGGCACGTTAAGTCGTTGGTCCGGTTTTACATCGCAAAATAAAAGTATTAGCTAGTCACTAGCCAGAGGCCTGTAATAGGCGGCTTGGAAAATTCTGACACTTATATTATAATTCTTGTAGGATAACCCTACGCCATGAAGCAAAAGATAAAGCAACCAGTTCAACTTTTACACGCTTCGTATCAACAGACGAGACGAACAGACTTTTTAATGGATTGCGATTTAGCTAAGTGTCAACTACAGAGAGCCTCCTACATGTATCCTTACTGTAGCATAGCGTACAAATATCTTACGACAGACCGGCTGCTTTCATTCCGCGTAACCAAGGTTAGTGTGCGCGTCAAACACGATTGACGCTTCAATAGAAACAAATAAATTAAGAAGAATTATTGAAAACAAATATTTAATCAGGCAAAAGAGCTCGTATTTCACTCAGTGTTTAATTATCTGCCTATGACCCTAGGGTGTCGCTTGTCATTTGCATTTTGATGAATAAAGAAAATTAGTGATTATCAAACATTTACAATCGAAAATCAGGGGCTAGCCTAGCTATGAACTACAAAACTACAACAGTTAACCTAAAACCATAAGTAATTTTTATACAAGTCTTGTAAATTGTGGATGTAAATTTAAAACCTACCAGAGACTACGAACGCTGGAAAGAGTTCGAGAGGTCGCGTCGGGATAAACTAAAATATAACGTAAAACCCTAATAAACGCGAGGTAGATCTATGAATTCATTCTTGATTTTGTCTTTATTTAAGTTATGTTTTGTTGTTGTTTTCTACTTCAAATACGTTTTATAAGTTGTTGATCCACTCTCGACTTGCTAACCCTACTCAATTTTAATAGTTTTCCTATTAGATTCGATATATTATAATTATGCTTCAGATACTTTTTTTTTCAGAAAACTATGAAAATCTGTTTAGCTGGCACTGTTACTTGACTATAACAAAAATTTGTACTTGAAAACTTAATACATTACACATGGATATCTGAATCGAAAAATAGTATTTCGAATATTCAGACTCACAGTATTTAAAAAAAATCTATCCATCGACACCCCTCATCATAAAATAGATGAGATAAGAATAAATTAACTCCACTTTATACGTAGAAGAGGTGTACTCTAAATAAATTTTATTTTACGACTTTTTTGGGGTGTTTAATATACTTATGCCAAATTACAGCTTTCTAGAACTACTAGTTTCTGAGATTCAGACAGACAGGCGGATAGACGCACAAGTCGATTTGTAATAGCTCCTGTCTTGTCTAAAGAACCCAAAAAACAAACGCAGTAATTGCAGATGATAAGACTTGTCTATGAAGGATCGAGCCATCTGTATAGAGTCTATTGTAACATTGATATAGGCCGAGCATACCTTATCTATCGGATACGCGCAATTAAGCTTTATCAATCGGAATCTATCAATAGAAAAACGTGATGCTCCGGAAATGGTAACGAATTTTCTCGGAGAACAACTTTGATCAACAAGTTCGTTTGCTAATCATTAGTCCACTGCTAGACACAGGTCTCTTCAAAAGGAGTACTTTGCCATTATAGTCACTTTTAGCGCACGGGTTAACGATAGCAGTTTGATCAATGGTGAGCGACGACGCTGCTGCGCGTATTCGACTGGCAGTACTCTTTTAGTCGCCTCTTACGACACCCATAGGGAAGGAATGTAGCTTAGGTTCCTTATGCGTTCTGGCACCATAAGACATAAGCTAAGCATAGCTATATAAAAACAAAGTCAAATAGTCGTTTAACATTAAACACAAATATGTAACGATTTTTGTGGAAAGCAGAAACAACGACGGTACCACAAACACTCAGACCAGAGGCAACACAGAAAAATGTTTTTATTTTTTACATTGACAAATCCGGGGAATCCAACCAGCAACTTCCGTTGTGGTGACACGATAAGAATTGATCAAAGAGTGACCATTACGCCAATTAACAGTGTATATTTACTCCTATTTTTGCTACTAGATCTTCTACATAGTCAGGTCATAAGTTCTGTCACACAATAAAAACTTTTGAATTTAGAATAATGGCCACAAAAAAGCTTATTGAATTCGAATTTCGAATTTTTCATGAACATAAAAATGCGTACTTTTTAGAATTTTCCTCAATTTTAAATATGGAGTGGATGCTTAAAGTAGACCGTGTCGCGGTTGCGTTGCATCGTTGCGGTTACGCGCCAATTCAGATTTTCGACTTATTGAAAAATTTGAATATAACCAAAAGATTCGTTTATCGTACCATAAAACGATACAATGAAGACTCTAGTGTGGATGACAGGTCAAGAAGTGGTCGCCCTCGCTCTGTTAGGACTCCAGCAGTGATAAAAGCTGTGAAGGCGCGAATTCAAAGAAATCCCATACGTAAGCAGAACCTGTTGGCCCTTCAGATGGGGTTAAGCAGGACCACGGTGAAAAGGGTGTTAAATAAAGACTTAGGGCTTAGGGCATATCGAAGAAAAACAGGACATCGTTTGGACGCTCGTTTAATGGACCTGAGACTGAAGAGATGCCGTGCTTTGTTGAAGCGGTACGCGGGAAAAAAGCATCGGAAAATTCTTTTTTCGGATGAAAAAATTTTTACCGTGGAAGAGAGCTACAACAAACAAAATGATAAGGTGTACGCACACAGCAGTGAAGAAGCGAGCAACCGTATTCCGCGTGTCCAACGAGGTCATTTTCCATCCTCGCTCATGGTTTGGTTGGGAGTCTCTTATTGGGGCTTAACTGAGGTACATTTTTGCGAGAAAGGCGTAAAAACGAATGCAGTTGTGTATCAAAATACAGTCCTCAAGAACCTTGTGGAACCTGTTTCTCATACCATGTTTAATAACAGGCACTGGGTATTCCAACAATATTCTGCGCCAGCTCATAGAGCGAAAAGCACACAAGACTGGCTGGCGGCGCGTAAAATCGACTTCATCCGGCACGAAGACTGGCCCTCCTCCAGTCCAGATTTGAGTCCGTTAGATTACAAGATATGGAAACACTTAGAGGAAAAGGCCTGCTCAAAGCCTCATCCTGATTTGGTGTGACTCAAGGCATCCTTGATTAAGGCAGCCGCCTATATTGACATGGACCTCGTTCGTGCTGCGATAGACTGGTCGCGCAGATTGAAGGCCTGTATTCAAAATCGCGGGGGTCATTTTGAATAAACTTTATTACCATATGAATCTATGTTTTATTAAGTTCATTTTGCTATATAAATGGTTAAATAAATAATAAATATGTCTAAATTATTTCATATTACACATGTGACAGAACTTATGACCTGACTAGGTATATGCGGCATTATCTCATCCAGATGAGCGTTAAAATCACAATGACTATTCTAACACAGACCTGTTTCTTCAGCACTATATGCTTCCCCTTCCAATACTTCATCAGGCCTCGTTCTTGCAGCGTCGACACGATATCAGAGGATGCTATCGCGAGGTCTTTACTCAGGTCCCTGATGCAGAGCGTCGGGCCGGGGGCAGAGCACAGTCGCTTCAGAAGCGCCTCCTTCCAGTACGATCGGTATGATATAAGACCCAAGTCCGACAGAGGTGTCTCAGGAGAACCTACTTTGCCCTCCACTTTTGTTAGTAGATAACCTGGGGAGAAAAATAACCAGTTAAAGTTTGGTACACTATTTACAATTACTAGTGATCTCTCAGTGGTTGAAGATTCTCTATACATATATATATATACTAGCTTTTGCCCGCGACTTCGTCCGCGTGAAGTAGTTATTGTTGTTTTTTTTTTAAATAACATCATCTCCCTTTTTCAAAGTCGGTTAAAAATTCAACCCAGCCTATATCCTTCCCCAAGGTCTAATCAACCATCGTATTAAATTTTATCACAATCAGTTCAGTGGTTTTTGAGTTTATTCATTACAAACATACACACACACAAAAATACAAATCTTTCCTCTTTATAATACGAGTATTAGTGTAGTAGTGTACTCGTAGATTAGTGTAGATAAGTGTGCGAAATTTCGTTTATGCTTTAGTTATTTTAATATATAGACTAAATCATATAACCTTTAAGATTAAACCGCACATAAAGACTGATATATCTAATTAAATTCAAATATTGTTAATGATAATTACTCATTTATACAGTACTGTTGTTTTATTTATTTTATAGTTCATAGTGTCCTTTAGGGGGAGTAAGGGGGAGAATGACAATAACATCTGGTCAGCCCCAAATGCCAACCTCACCTGTACGACCCGGACGTTCGTAATAGAACCCAGGTACGGCGGCTCTCCAGCTGTCGTGGTGCTCCCTGCTAGATAACAGACGAGGCAATGACGACCGAGCTGTGGCGGGATAACCACTCACCTGCTCGGGCAACCGGACAGAAGAGGCTTCAGCGGCCTTGGGATCTAAATAATCTCTAAAATGCCTGGTGAAGAAGGCAAAGGGAAACCACTGCGACTATATTCCCAAGAAAGTCACATGAGAGCACAAACAGATGAGATACGATCGCCCTGCGAACCGATTAGCGACCGGCGCCGCGCTGCGTCCGGGGTGCGCGGTGTGAAGTTGGCTACCGGCCATGACGGGGTAGGAGACCAGGCCCCTCATGAAAAATCTACTACTGGAAACGCTATTAAGCTTAGACGCCTTCAGACGATAGGAACATGGAATGTGCGCGGCTTAAACCAACATGGAAAACTTGCGATACTGGAACGTGAGGTAGTTAGAGTCGGTATGAATGTATGTGGCCTAAGCGAAACACACTGGCAAAGGCAGCGGACATATATTGACGGACCACCACGTCATTTACTTTTCAGCAGCACGAACGGTGTGGCCTTGTTATTACCTAGGCATCAGAAAAACTGCGTGATGGGGTACGAACCAGTAAGCGATCGGATTATCAGCATTAAAATAAAGGCTTCATCAGTTAATCTAAACATCGTCCAAGTATACGCCCCGACCTCTGCCGCAAGTGACGAGGCAATTGAGAAGTTTTACTCTGAACTGGAATCAACGATAGCGAAGGTACCTAATAGAGAACTGTTGGTTATCCTAGGAGACATGAACGCTAAGATCGGAGAGAACGCTCATCAGCTGGGAAAATGTGCAGGGAGATTTGGGCTCGGGAAGCGAAATGAGCGAGGTGAACGCTTAATACAATTTGCCTCAGAAAACGATCTGCTGATTGTAAACAGCCTTTTCCAACACCACCCTCGTAGGCTGTACACATGGGTACATGGGTATCGCCGGATGGAAAAACCCGCAACCAAATAGATTACATCATGATTCGGTCGCGATGGAGATCATCTGTAACTAATGCCCACACATTGCCTGGAGCCGATTGCGGGTCTGACCACCAACTTTTGATCTCTAAACTAAAGCTCAAACTAAAAGCAGCCAGAACCATCAAAAAGCCGAGGAAGCTGGAGGTGAAGGATGTTCCGAGATTCCGCTCGATTATTGATCAGAACTGGCCACGGTGGTCTGAAGCAGATCTGGCTAACGAAACACCCGATGCACTATGGGACCGAGCTAAAACACTCATCACTACATCTGTTTTGGAAGCCGCGCCACCAAATGCAACTCACAAAAGACAGCACTGGATGACTGATGACACCTTCGAACTTGTCGAAAAACGCAGGAAGATGAAAGCAGCGGGAAGTGATATTAAGGATCTTAATAAAATGTCAGCACAGATACAACTGAGATGCAGACAAGATCATAATACCTACTTGTGCAATATGTGTACCGAAATTGAGGCACATGCTGATAGATACGAGTCAAGAGACTTATATCACAAGATCCGCCTTATCACAAGAACACTGTTGTCCAAAACCTGGGCCATCGAAGATCACAATGGCCAAGTAGTTACTGAACTCGACAAAATTGCAGAGGTTTGGAGACAATATTGTCTGTCCTTGTTTCGGGATCCTCACACGGAATTTTACTTCGACGAAGCCTGCGAGTGACTCACTGGAGCCGGGTGTTCTGGAGTCAGAAGTCAGAGCCGCTATTCAACACCTTAAAAATGGGAAGGCCACAGGGAGAGATGAGATCCCAATTGAAACTATACGAGCATTGGGAGACCGTGGTGTTCATATCTTTCACATCATCTGCAACAAGATATGGCTCTCCGGAAAATGGCCCTCTGAGTGGACTCATACAGTGTTCACTCCTCTCCATAAAAAGGGCTCCACAAAGAAGTGTAGCAACTTCCGACTTATTGCCCTAATAACACATGCCAGCAAAATAATGCTACACATAATAAACGAGCGGCTGAAAGGGTATCTGTCTAGGGAGCTTGCGCCAGAACAAGCTGGATTTGTGAAAGGGAAGGGAACCCGTGAACAGATTCTCATCGTTCGTCAAATCATTGAGAAGGCGCGAGAGTTCGACAAGCCGACATATATATGCTTTGTTGATTTCTCCAAAGCATTCGATACGGTGAAATGGCCAACGTTGTGGAAAACGCTACTTGACATGGGCACACCACAACACCTCGTACACCTGCTCAGGGAGCTCTATGAAGGAGGGACAGCCTCAGTGCGGATAGACGACCTTCTATCCAATAGTTTCCATGCAGGTGCCGGCGTGCGACAGGGATGCATAATATCTCCCTTACTCTTCAACATCTACACCGAACTTGTGATGCGGATCACTCTTGAAGACTGGACAGATGGTGTTGTGATTGGTGGATACAAAATCGCGAACTTGCGGTACGCAGATGATACCACCTTATTTGCGAGTAGTGCTGGCCTTATGAAGGAATTACTTCTCAGAATGGAGCGCGTGAGCCTTACGTTTGGGTTAAGGATAAATCGGTCTAAGACTAAGATGATGATCGTGGATCGCGTCAACGACAACTCGCCCGAAGTGACTCAGATTGCGAACTGTGACGTGGTCCAGACCTACATATATATACCTTGGAGCTTTAATTTCAAACAACGGCGGCTGCGTGGATGAAGTGAAGCGACGTATGGCAATAACCAGAACTGCAATGGAGAAGCTGAGGAAAGTATGAAGGAATCGGAATATCACTAAAACCACCAAAGTCAGGCTTGTTCGAACATTGGTATTTCCCATCTTTCTTTACGCGGCAGAGACGTGGACAGTGCGCGAGTTGGAAAAGGGGAAGATAGATGCTCTGGAAATGTGGTGCTGGATGAAGATGCTCGGAATATCATGGACGGAGTTCCGCACCAACGTGTCCATACTCCGAGAGCTCAACATCACACAGCGTCTGTCAACCATAGTACAGTCGCGCATACTACAGTACTTTGGCCATGTCTCAAGACGTGATAACGACTCCATAGAGCGGCTGGTTGTACAGGGAAAAGTGGAAGGAACCAGATCGCGCGGCAGGCCACCGATGCGCTGGACTGACCAAGTGAAGTCCGCAGTGGGAGGCCGCGTGTCCGACTGTGCCAGACAGTCTGCCAACCGAGAGGGGTGGCGGGAGATCGTGAAGAGAGCTGTGTCCGCCTCTACCACTAACACGGACGCCTCAACGTGACCACGACCGCTCTGCCAAGAGCGAAACGACAGAGAAGAGAAGAGAGTGTCCTTTAATAATAAAATTATTGTAAAAATATGTATAATATGTGTACTAATCACGAAATAATCTCTTAGGTTTCAAATTGTTGTAAATAGGCTTAAAATTTCTTTATTTTCAGAATCTCGAGCTACAAGTAGCGATTCTAAAATCAAAGCAATGCAACGGTGCGGCCACGACTCGAAAAAATGGCCAAATTATTCTAGTTATTCAAATTTTAGGTCTAGAAGTGGATTGACATAGTTTAATCGTGATAATAGCACACAAAAGCATTTCTGGTATCGCATAACAATGCCAATCGGTATTTAATAACGAGCAGAAACAGTATGGCTGCACATCGTGTGCAAGAAGGAAAAGCATCACACGCTCGATAAATCAATCGATGCGCGCGCGCCGGCACGGACCGTAACGTTTTTAAATTCATACTTTTTCTTGTAAAACCGTGAGGGTTAATAGCGGATGTAGCGCTATTAGATCGGTACTAGGTTTTTTAGAATGAAATCTTGCAAGTTTCTTATATATGATTCGTTATTTGCTTGACCGGTTAACGAGACGTTTTGTATTCTGCGAAATGTTATGAATATGTATTCGCAAATGAGAAAAGGGTGCATTATAGATGAACATGGTGAATTATTAATATTTATAATAAAAAGTAATCGTTTTTTTTATCAAATGCAAGAAGATTTTTTTAATATTACAAAGAATATCGATTTGTGCTGAAAATAAGTATTATAGTATGAAAATGTTTTAAAGCTATAGTATTTCTATTTTATTATGAGGATAACGTCGTACAATTTAATGGAATCAATTTTATTCAATGAATAAGGTCAGTAACTACATTATTTTTGCATTGAATAAAATGAACACTTAATGAATAATTGTATTCGTTACACGTGGAAAATTTTTTTTTCTTCTTTTTTAAATTTAGATTGCCCTCAATTAACATTATCTATCAGTCATGCATGATTCACCTACTTTAATAAGAAATTAATTAATTATTTCAAATTTCAATTAAAGTAGGTTATTATAAATAATAAGATTTTATTTGGGCCTAGTTGTCGCCCGCGACTGCGTCCGCGTTAATTTCTGTTATTATGAACTCAATTATTTTTGCAACATTTTTCACTGATTCGCTGATCGCTCCTATTGGCCGCAGGGTGATGTTATACTAAAGCCTAAAGCCTTCCTCGATAAATAGACTATCCAGCCCAAAATTATTTTTTTATTTCGGACCAGTACTTCCTGAGACTAGCGCGTTCAAACAAACAAACTCTTCAGCTTTATAATATTAGTACTTATAGATTATTGCATTAAAAATTTCCTTAACAACAAGTCTTTCGAATGCCCCGTTTGTCTAACGGCTTACCGGGCCAAGATCTCGGGGTCCTGGGTTGATCCCCGGGTCGGGCAAGAAGAGTTTCGAATTTTAAAAATTGCTTAGGTTTATGTAACCAACACGCATTTAGCAAGCGTGGTTATTATGTCTGTATGCCACTGCCATAGAAATTAAAAAATACAGTAAGAAGTGGCGTATCCGCGGCACGCACGTTGTTCTCATATTGTATGCTAACGGTCGGTCGCGCGATGTAGTGCGATTTCGACCTTCATCTTGAAATTTTGACAAAATGCCGAGTTGTTCAGTAAATATCAAGGCCAAAACAAAGACTTCGTAAGTCATGGAATCACTTGCCCTATGTAAGTTAAGTATTTACTGTATTTGCGTTTATAAACATGAAAAACCACAGATTGTAAATATTATTACATAATTATGTTTCCAAATATCACAGTGATTTTACTACTCTTGTGGTATATCCTTTACTACTTCTTAACTATGTCGCCTTAAGATACTGCACAAGCAGCACAAGTAATGTAAATAAATAAATATTTAAGACATGCCTCACTGGGCCATACAGAGCCATCTAGTCCCAAATTAAGCTACTATTAAGTACCCTGTCGTATGGGATACTAGACAACCGACAAACTTACTTTTTTTTGTAAATACACACTTATAATACATAGAAAACACCCAGACCAGTACAAACAGACATGTTCATGCACA
This sequence comes from Anania crocealis, assembly GCA_949315895.1. Classification (NCBI taxonomy): domain Eukaryota; kingdom Metazoa; phylum Arthropoda; class Insecta; order Lepidoptera; family Crambidae; genus Anania; species Anania crocealis. The sequence continues at coordinate 12,150,110 of OX438856.1, forward strand.
CAAATATTTGTACTGTGCGGGGATCGAACCCGCGACCCATGGCTCAGAAGCAGCGTTTACTACCGCTGATCCAAATGTTACAAAATTATATTTTATTCATTTGGGAGGAAAGGTTCTGGAATGGCGACCGCGCACCAGACTACGATATGTGGGTAAGCCCCCCACCAGATGGACCGACGATCTGGTGAAGGTCGCGGGAAGCCGTTGGATGCGGATGGCGCGGGCCCGATCGTTGTGGAGATCCTTGGGGGAGGCCTACGTCCAGCAGTGGGTGGTTTGGCTGAGATGATGATGTTGATGATGGGTGCATCGCATAGTGCGGCCGCTGTATCTTAAGTTGGGATAGTGATGTGCTTGCGCAGATCTACTGACGTAGGTCATCGACTGCAATTTCAGTTGTTGAATTCTTGTTATAGTTAATTCTTCAATTTGCCATCTGTTTCAAACCGGCAGGACGACTGATGTGAAGTAATAATTTTCAGTTTTTTAATTAACGCTACTACAACGTGGCTACTTCTGTGAAACAAATGTAGGAACTCTAAACATCATGTGCTTTTGTGGATACAAAGGGCAGCGCACATTAGGCTAAGCACCTTAAGTCAGTGTAATAGGTGCGACTTCGCAACAAAAGTTTACGGTACGGAGGTTGTGTTTGATAAACAATGCTTTCGGCATTATAAGATCCTATCCTATTATGTATGATTTGTAATGTAAAAGTATGAATGAATAAATGGCTTAACAGGTTTATGTTATATGCGCAATTCTGTTTTGATTGTTGTTGAGAGCGCAAGTGTTTAATTTACATTATGGAATTAGAGTGTTTTTACTTTAAATGATTAAAATTACAGTTTATTTTTTATTTTTGCTGGGATCCCTACCCATTAGGGATACCACCGCATCACTACACCAACAGTTCGCCGTAAACGTTACTTTAAATAATTTGGTCTGCAAAGTGCTAAAACATTCCATTAGTCCACTATTTATCACTACAAGGGTTACTTGAACTGACAACACAAAAAAAAACAAAGCCTACAAACAACAAAGGGACCGTGCAAAAGCAGATGCCACATTTAAATCTCAAAACAAAACACCTATTCAAACGAACCAACGCCCAATTACCGTCCAAAACATTACACCGAAAACAATTATTAACCTCGGCATCAAAATTCCACGTCTACAATTCGTTCGGACCCCCCAGCCCTAGTCCCCCCTCTTGAGTCTAGACGGCAGACCGATCCATACTGCACCATCGATCGGGGTCGACGACCGCTTCGTCGCGACGCCTACACAAGGGAGCTAGGGCAAAACAAACCCCCATTGACCGCTCAGGTAGACGCGAAATTGGGCTACTTATTGCTATAAGGTGGGGACTGATTGATGTTGTATAGTGTATCGTATGCATCTTGTATAACCGTAAAACTTGAACTAATCATCCTATTAATATTATAAATTCGAAAGTCTGCTAGCATGTATGTTTGTTATTTATTGACGTAAAAACTACTGAACGGATTTTGATAAAACTTTATCGTCACGTAGCTTAGACATCAGAATAACATCGGCTATTGTTTCAACGCCGCACAACTGTTCTATTTGTGTAAAATCACAAAACACAGACGATAGAGCGCGTTACCAATTGTTGACTAATAAATAATTTTCAAGTTTATTTGTTTATCTGTGAACCTAATTCCAAAGTCCACTACAAAAAGTCGTAGGCAATTATTAAAGGTCATCACCATCACCAGCCCACATCAATCTACTGCTAGACACAAGACTCTCTAGAAGTAGGAATTGCCAAAATTGCCAAGCTGGACAAGCGAGTTGGCGATAACAGTTTGGCCAATAATAGAGAGAAAGACACTGCTGCCCGTCTTCTTTTGGCAGAACATTTAAGAACTACCGCTTCTAATTGTAATAATCATCAAAAACCTAATAAACGCTTTTTAGATCCGACATGGCAATAATTTTATGACTTGGAATTTAGCTCAAAAACAGTACAAATAGTCATGTATGGCCAGAAATGGTTTTAAAGAGAAAATCTATTCGTTTTAGTTTATGAAACGAAGCAAGATTAACACCCTTAGTAATGGATAGCAACCTAAACTCTTTAGTAGACATATTAGTTTTGTATTTTATAGACACTAATTCAAAAAAAAACGTGGCTAAAGATGGAAAATATGTGGCTTGGAAATTAATCATAGGTTTTTAAGTGTCATTGCCCCGATCACCCTCGTAAGGTTGAAATCGCCATTAACAGCAATGCGCTAAAATTTGACTAGCACTAATTTGAAAATGACATGCGTGGTGATTATTCCTGTACCCATCATGGCTGTGGTAACTTGAATTTATTGATCAAGGCCTTTTCCCTGCAGTGGGATGATTATATTATGGGCCGTTACTAATATGAAAATGATGAAAAACAGTAGACAGTTTAATATTCCATGGCTTATACGAAAACATTAATTTAATTTACTTAATTTTTGTACATCGAGACCATTTAAATATGTTTCTTAGGTTTCCTCAAAAAGGAAACAGCAGAACCCTTTATAGGATCAGTTTGTAGTTCGTCCGACTGTTAGGACCATTTATCTCGGGACGTATGGTACCTCCACGAGTTGTCGAGTTTAAATTACGAGTAATAACATACACTCAGGTCTACAGTCCCGTGAAACTGTGAATAAAATCTAAATTCTCAGTTAATGTAGAAAATTTGATCCGTACATATTTTTTACGTTAATTTATAAGTACGTTTATGCCGCAAAAAACTTATATTTCGACACTCTCAAAGGAATCAAAGTTTAGAGTATATACGAGTATTTCCCGGGGACCTAGAATTTTAAAATGTGACAAGAAATACCATCTTATACTACAAGTTTAGGGAAAAAGCTGAAAATCATATATGTGTATAAAGATGGTAAAAAAATTGTCTCTATTATACTCATGCGGTAATGATCGTTTCTACTAATTTGTACGGTAACCTCAGTGGGCGAGACCGACTCGCACTTATATATCAGGTTTTTATCTGACTACAGCAAAGCCAACAGGCCCCTTATTCGCGTATTTTATAACAGACAAAATGTCGCTAACGTTTAGAAGTCGTCCTGCTGAAAAACAGTCATAAATCCGAATTCACGTGTCATTTCGATAAAACGATAACTATATAAAATATTTATTTATAAATTTCAATATTTTTTGTGTACGAATATATGCAGAAATTTAGATTATTTCGTAGAATGATGTTTGTAATGAATAAACTCAAAAACTACTGTTCCGATTTCAAAAATTCTTTCACCATTGGAAAGCTACATTCACCCTGAGTGGGTAGTAAGGGTATATTTTATTGATAAAAAAAATTAGGAATCTAAAGGAAATAAAATCTTATGTCCACCCGTGCGAAGCCGGGACGGGCCGCTAGTTCATCATAAAGTAGGTATATATATCCAATGCGTTCAATGTGCAATACGTTCGAAAGTCACGTCCAATATCCGAGCGTGTTGGTGAAATCAGAGGTTAGACTACGCTCTACAATGGCCGTAATTTAATATCGACTTCATCTATCTCTTCCACTCATACCGAAGTTTTAGTGTATCTGAAAGGGACAGATAGATACGGGCTTTGCATTACGTTGTAGCCTTCAGGCCCTAGGGCAACATGCCGTTTGTTGCGATCATATCGATAATATCAGGCGCCAACGAACTTTGCTTTTCGGGGCGTATATAAATATTGTTTTGTTCCAATTTCGTACAGAAATGGGTTTTTATTAGACTTTATTTTTACACCAGTCTACCGCTGGTCAAGAGATCAATTCTAAAGATTGTATCTACAGTCTTAAATATCGAATCTTATTCTTAACATGTAACATTGTATTTAGTACAATGAAGATATACGGCTGTCTGAGGAACGTTACTTTCTATAAAATAGATTTAGATAGGTTCTTACTTGTTGACTCATACTAGCTAGCGATTTTAGTTCCAAAAGTGAGCGCTAGAGGCACTACACATTTTTTTATAGATTTTTTACGCAGACGCGCTAGCAAGTCCGGTCACTGTTAAATTATGACTGCAACGATTTTGATATCCATATATATATATATTTGTAATAGTCAGAAGATTTCTTAATAAAAACTGATTTAGAAAAACCAACATAAAAGTATGTAAAGGGTAAACATGGCCTTAAAAAGATTGTTGTTTGCTCTTAGTTGGTAAACCCATGCAAATCCGGGACGGAGAGCCAGTTACTTGATTTGTAAATAGTGGTAAAAAAGTGGACCACATTACAAAAGTACATTGTTCCAATCTCAAAGTGAGTAAAAGCACTCGTATTGTGTAAATCAGAAACAACGAAGGTACCACAAACACCCTGACCCGGGAAAATGCAGAAAAGCACTTTTTTACTACATTTACCCACCTTGGAAACCGGTGTGTACGCCACTTCGCCACAGAGGTCGGCATAATGATCTTAAATAATAATAGTGATCTATTTTACTTACTGAAATCGATAAGTAGTCTCCCATACCCCTGTCTCTGATACGGCGGCAGCGTCAGTATGCAGGACACATTGTAGTTCAAGAATGAATTCTTTTCCTGTGTACAACATAATAACAATAATTTAGAATCGTCTTTATCAAAACGACAATATAGAACAATAATTATTAATCAATTGATATTTTCACCAAAACAATTTATTTAACGTGACAAAGAATAAGGGCTTCGTCCCAACTCTACCCGATCCCATCTCTACCCGATTTAAAATTACCTAACAAAAAATCCCAACTCTACCCGATATGATAAAAAGTACAGTCAAAATGAAAAACCTTTAAACGATATATATTTTTTTTTAATCATCAACATTTTTATCATCAATTAGAATAATCGACATTTAAAATGATATATTGAAATATTTTATAACAAAACCCGTAACAACGACAACATCCCATAATAATATCATGATTGAAACATTTTTTCAGACCTAAAATTTTGATATTTTTCCTTTTAACTGTACCCATACTTTTTTCTATTAGCAAAAATGAAATCGGATACAGTTGCGATTTTTTGTTAGGTAATTTTAAATCGGGTAGAGTTGGGACGAAGCCAAAATAAGTAACTTTTTTTTCGTTATGTTTGGGACTCATTTACATATATTTTATTCTGTATTTTATTTCGTATCTTTATGATTTATCGCATAATACAAACAATTAATTTCAAAATAATTTCAAATAAGACCTTAATGATTGAATTCGGTGAATATACGTCAAACGAAACTAAACTACAAGCCTATGAAAAAAAAAACAGCCATTATGCTTGCTCATACGTAAAAGCAAACTGCTTTAACTGACTGTCAAACATCTGCAAAGATGTTTCTTTCGGGTGTTAAGGGTGCAAACTCCTATCATATGATGAAACAACGCTGGCTTACAGCGATAAGAATATGCTTGAAAAATTGACTCCTATATGACGTAGTGTCTCGGTGGCTTAATGGTATAGCGCCGCGCCTGGATTGCGAGGAGATGCGGGTTTGAGTCCCGCCTGAGACATAATTTTTCAAATTTATATACTGATATTGAAAATTGCAATTTTGTTGCTAAAATATTAAGACAATTTTCGGAAATCGCTCCGATACTTTGGAGTTTTTTTTAATATTTTTCGAGGTCTCGTGGGAGTTTGGCTAGCGATAAAACTTTGTTTTTTACACCCTAGTTTTTATTGCACTGTCCTTCAGTTAAGACCGGTTGACGTTTGAAAAGTGTTTAAGTCCTATTCCGTAAATGTATCTGAGGTACTCATTATCTTATAATTTCAAAATAACAGCATCCTACTGTACCTGAAATAAGTCTTAATAAAATCTAAAAAATGACAATATTTAAATCCATATTAATAACACGTCACATTATTGACCCTAAAGCGACATACCTACTCCGATCTCGATCACTGTTTATAATACAATGTCTGAAAGTCTATTGTAATCAATCATCATGTAGCCCATCCATTGCTGGACATAGGCCTCTCCAAATAATCATTTTTCTAACTGGTGATCACTAGATTTTCTAATTTATTAGTGTGATTAGAGAGAGCTGCCCGTTTGACACCGTAATTCATAGACTGAAAACGCTTGAACCAAATTTGATCTACTCTTGAGGTCCATTAACGTCACTTGTTTGACATTTATCCTTTTTTTTAATAAAACTCACAATGAATCTAAGTTCTTTGATATAGTCTCTCATAATGGCGGACAGAAAATTTGGAGATAGCGGAAAGCGTTTTACTTATTTTTTTTCTTTTTCTTAATGTCTGCATTAAAACAAGCTACTCGTAGATACAAACAGTTCAACCAAAGGGATTATTCTGCAATTTTATACATACATACATTAGACTTTCTTCCCCGACATATAGTAAGAGTAATAAGGTTTTCGTGTAGTCGCAACAGTCTCAAAAACAAGATTATTGCATGCAAACTATTTTAGATTTTAGGGAATATAAAGTAAACAAATAACAGAAAGTGTAATGGCGAACGTTATTTGCTATGTCAGATGATTCATCTACAGGTACAACACAGAAAATGTGTAATATTGCTCTTTAAAGTTATTGAGATAAGTTTGAAAATCTTTTTACAGCTATGGTTTGACTGTACCATCACGCAATCCGCAGAAAGGGGTGGCCAAAGGTATTATTAGCTCGTGCATACGTAGTGCTTTTATATGCAAATAATTCTACTGCAAATTCAACATCGAACGCGTCTATTTTTACATTTTAATTCTGCGTCATTGTCCTCTCGTGTTCATTTAAGTAAATCAGTCGCTTGTAGCATATTTAATTTGCAATAGAAACAGCATTACTCATTCATTCAATAATTTATTTTTAGGCGACAGGAGTAATGTAGGTTAAGGTGAAAATTTAAATGTTTAACATCTAAATAATTAAACGTGGCTATTACAATTATAACTTGACATTGTTCTTTTGTACACCTTGCTAAAGATTGCTGCCTTTATTTAGAAGGAGGAAGTCTGCTGGCGGTCTGATGCACGTCAGATTATGATGTGATGGTGGCAGATATACAACTTTCATGGTCAGTATCATAACAGTTTATTCTTTACGGATATTGACGTCTACAGGAAGTACCGAAAGTATAAAAATAATAAAATAAAACTACGTACAGATAAAAGCACGTCAACCTACCACAAAACGTCAAAATTTCTCAATTGATATTGATCTCTACTAGTTGGACTTAAAGTTGAAAATCAATTGAATGACCTTTAACTTTTTGGGTAGGTTGACCTGCCGTTGTCTGTACATGAAACTAAGGAACAATTAACTCTTAAGCCAATGGTGATCTTAAGGGTTCCTCTTGCTAGTTACTAGCTCCCCTCAAACAATCAGCAGACTGATGTCTCCCAGACATCCCCCCGTAAGTAATACACATTTTAATGAAACTTTACAACTTAGGTACGCCCGTACACTCAGGGTTATCACATAATCCTAAGCAAAATTCAAAAATATTTTTTTAATTCACTAGTTATTTTGAAATAAGAAATTAATCCACTGCATAAAACAAATTAGAAAACAACTTGTTTGCAGTTCGGGTCGTTAATAGTTCGCTAGTTAGTTCATGACGAAGTATTTTATCTGAGTGTTTTATTTATATTTACTATATATCTATACTAATATTATAAAGCTGAAGAGTCTGTTTGTTTGTTTGAACGCGCTAATCTCAGGAAGTACCTACCGGTTCGAATTGAAAAATTATTTTTGCCTTCCTCTGTAAATGGACTATCCATTTATCGAGGAAGGCTTTATAACATCACGCTGCGACCAATAGTAGCGAAGCATCAGTAAAAAATGTTGCAAAAATAATCGCGATCATAATAACAGAAATTGACGCGGACAAAGTCACGGGCAACAGCTAGTATGATAATAATGTAAAGGGGAAGAAACCACGAGGAAGGGTACCATACCGTTTTTTCAGATCAAAACAAGGCCATAACGGGACTTCCAATAAACCTGGCTTTTAAGGTAACCGAAGACAGAAGGGTGAAGAGACCTAACTAAGACTACCACAAACAACTTCTAATTTAGGAACGACCTTCAGCAATGAAGAGGACGACTGTGATGATGATTAAGCTCCGGCTTCTGAGCGTCCTCTTCTCCACTTCAAACTATAAGAACGCTCCACTTCTCGTTTGCCGCGAGTTTACAACGACATCTTCAATGAAGTTAATTTATTTATTCACAATAAATCGACTTTTAACTACTTACTTCAAACTAAATCACAAAAGCATTTTAAAAAAATCTTCCGAATGAACAAAACAAACAAAATCTTGAAGAAGTCTTGAAAACTGTGGAAACTACGATCGTTCAGCCATTCATTTTTGATTTCTTTTTAATGAATTTTGTTTTATTTTTTATGCTTAGTGAAACTTACCGCAGTTCAGGGCTATTCATAATATATTGAACAGCTTTATCGTCATTATCAGCTCCGATCAGTCCAATGCTGAACAAATGCATCTCAACTACGAAGGTATCGTCATAATCACCACGTTTAGCCTGCTATTGGCGATCGCTATTCAGCCAACTGGTAGACCAAATCGCCAATCATAGATAACACGCTGTTTTAGTTGCCCCTTATGACACACATAAAGTATAGTGATGGTATCTTTTATGACATGTTTTATAATACTTCGTAAAAGATTAAGAAAAAAACACCTATTATTTTAATATCAATAATTATACCTGGACAGCCCTAAACCTAAAATCCAGACGAACGTTGCAGACAGGCTGAGCATCAGGTCATCGAACTGTAGGGGGGAATTCCCGAATTCGAGTAATAAAAGTGACCTTTGGTTAATAGTGGAAGCAAACAAACAAAGTTTGTTGTTTGAATTCTGAGATTTCTAATATGCGTCAGACCACACCTCAATTGTCCCCTAAATCCTTGCGTCGTTTTAACGTCTTTATTTCTTCATCTATTGACACCTTACAAAACATATACATCCAAAAGCATAAAAACACTCGCAATTGTACAAGTTTACAGAGTTGCTTGCACTGAAAAATATCTCGGTTGCGAATGTAATGGTTATATATCGGATTAGTGACCGGAAATATACAAATACATAAATATACAAAAAAGGATTTACGAGGTAACAGGTAGTGAAGCAACTGGTAGAGTCAAAACGCCTTTGCTTCGACCTCAACATCTTTGTAACGAGGTACTGGGCAATGAAGCAGCTGGCAAGTCAAAACAAACCAGAGGAAATTCGGTACAAGTGCATGCTAGTTCATTTTATGCAGGACATTGGACATTGTATGAAGATCTATCTCCAGTAAGGACAAACTTAGAGAAGCTGACTTAACGCCAGATCTTTTTTATATTAAGATTACGATCTAAGCATACATAGGGACAGACAGACGAAGTGATACTGCAATTCTATGACATAAAATCTAGAATTCGATTATTTTATCTTACTAGGAGAAGCACGAGAAATAGAGTCACCCCTTCTTTTCCTAAAGGTGTGGTCAAAGGCATCTATAGGAGTATTCCCAGAAAAAGACGACCTACGGTGTCATCTCGTCTCTATTGACTAAGCTGCGACTGCACAACCCGTCTGCCAAACGAAGCAATTATACCTAACAAAATTATCTTTTCGTAGAGGCCTGTATCCAGAGATGGACTGAGTTTATGAAGACATAAAAAAACAATCGAAAGACCACACTAACAATGAGATCTTAGAATCAAAGATTAAAGTAGACAGACGTCAAACTATCGAATCGAAATAAAAAGTACAATACTTAATTTCAAAGTACAAGTGGCGCCCCCGCGAGAGTGACAATTTTCCCATGGCAAACACAGACGTCTAGACCCCAGACTAGCACACATGTATCTCGATAAATCTCAATTTACCTCACAATGTGTGCGTGAGGGGAGTCTAGTTCCACCATTGGGTTCGATTCCGATAAATAAACTTTAGATGAAGAAACAAATACTGTTACGTTGCAGAAAGAAAAACAGTACATAAAAATCATTATGCGCAGGCTTAAAGTTTGTTTCTCCTTTTAAGCCTTTTGTGAGTTTATGTGAATGAGTTTATTACAAATTTTTAATATTTGTAATAGTTCTTAACATAGATAGGAACTTTCTTTGAATAAATGTATTATATTCACTACAACAGTTCTAATCCCAAAGTAAGTAATTTAAAGTCATTGATGAGTCAGTCAGGCACTTGTTTTATGGAAATTAAAAACTACGAAGGTAGGTACCGAAAACCCAGACCTTAGAAAATATAGATAAATCTTTCTGTTTTCTGATCCGCCCAAGAAATATCTGTAATCTCATTATTCCCTCGATCGTGACGTGAGTTATTCCAGACACAATTGAAATCAATTGTTATCGTGACACCCGAGTGCCTCCTGGGGGTTGAGGGATTATATAATAATATATCTATCATCATTAATCTAATATATGAAATCACGTGTCACATTGTTTGTTAAATAACATCTTTGAGCGATTTTTATGTTACTGTGTATATTTGTATGATTGGAATGTTTGGAAGAGGTTGGCTATTTATTAACCCGAAAACGGTACTATTCCCAATGTCAAGGGCAACAGTTATTTAATAAATAACGTTAATGTTTAATATATTTAGGTCTCTTTTTTTTCTTGGGGATAGAAAGAAACACCTGAACTTTATTCAGGTAAAGAGATCGGCGCGGCGGCAGAATCGGTCGTATTGAATTTGAAGCGAGACTGATTTTCGATACTTATTCACTGCAGCTCCTTTGGTGAAATCAAAGGACTACTTCAAAGAACCTTTTATTTTGTTTTGCAACATTACATGAACCGAGATGATGAGGTACCCGGTTCTTATAATGTACGACGAACTCTGTGGTGCTGTGGGGTACCTGTAACCCCGTATTTTTTCTTAGTTAGATACAAAAAAAAATTGGACTAGTCGTTTAAACACCGGGCCAAGATCGGTCGGGCAACAAAAATGTTTCGAATATTCGAAGTTTGTGATCACTATTTACCAACCAACCCGCATTTTGCAAGCGTGGTGATACTGGTGATTATGCCTGTACTCAACATTAGTATGATAAGTTGAATTCAATGATAGAGGTATAAATTTGCCAAGAAGTGGGATGATTATAAGCCGTTACTACAAAAAAATTATAAATTTTATACATACGCGTCGTAGTAGACTTCATTTTTTTTATTTTACATTCAAAGACTGATCAATTAAGTAAAAATTTACAACAAAAAATTTGTCAATTAAGGCTGACATACACTTATGCGCACATTTTACACGCAACCGCGATGTAGTTAAAAGTTCGGAAAAATATTAATCCGGAATTCCGGATGAAGGTTGTTGACCCCGACAGACGGTGTCTCGTCTGTCGTACAAATTCATAACCAAGTCTAGGTTTAAGAGAGATCACATTTTTGAGTGATAATAATAGGGGTTAAAGTATGAAATTGCCGATTATTTTCCCACTTTTTATTTTGTTTATAGCTCTTAAGTATAGTCATATTATTGCGTAATTCTTTTTGTATTGTATCAAAAACTAAATAAGGTAACTTTTGACTAAAAAAAAATGCAATACTAGTGCCTATTACTTCAAAGGAAGTCGTTGAAAAGACCCCTTATAATGTGTCAGCTGACCTTCTTGCTTCAATTAAGTATATTTGTATTATATACTTTGATTTTCAAAAAATTTAAATACTATAATGCGTAGCTTTATAACCATCTAACTTTCACCTTTAATTGCATCGAAAACGGTTCAGGCGTTTATAAAAAAACTAAAAAATTTTTAGTATGGAAAAATGACTTTTCTCGATTTCGTCCATACAAACCGGCAATTTCATACTTTAACCCCTAATATTTTACAAGTCAAGTCATTCATTATCTATTGTTACCCAATAAGTACACAGTTTGATTGAATAAGGGTGATACTATAGCCTAGTGCCGTGTGGTGTCAAAAATACAGAAAAGGAACACTCTTCACCTATAGCTACCGTTAAAGGCTAAAAAAGGATTACAATTCAGAAACTACTAAGTCCAGAAAAAGATGAGCAGCGGCGTCTTCTCTCCACCATGGGTCATATCGTGATCTCCAACAGGCCTGCCTTGGAGCTGATTCAGCAAATATATTCCTTATTCGCGGCGAAACAGATATTCAAAGTCCGTTCAGTTATAGAGTAATTTTCAAATTTTAATCAATCCCAAGAGGCACTGTAATTTTTTCTGGGATAAAAAGTAGCTATAGTAGTATGTGCTAAAGTAATAAAAATCCTACTGGTAAAATAATATTAAAATATATCGGTTCAGTAGATCCAGAGTTTAACCTATACAAACGAGTCATGATGATGGTTTAATGATTTATTTGCCCAAATATTAAACCAGTAAAAGGCTGAACGCGAGTGGCTACAGTATACGAGGCAGGGCAGAAGGAAATCCTTCTTTATGGCGTGCTGGTATTCACCTAAAATATATTATTAACCTCACAAACGTTACCTCTTTATATCAGGAAAGATTGTAAATTTTACAGACATTATTATTTTGGTTCCTCGCTGAGTTTCACTTAGGCAAGCTACAAGCCAAGTTATTTCCCAATAGCCCCGGAACATAAACACCCGGATGCATCCAGATCCGGAGGTCAATGACCCCGACAGACGTCTCGCCGACGGCCAAGTCTGTGAGAGTCCTAACTAGGTATACGATTATTTATTGTCTGCTGTTTGTCGTGTTTCTACGTTGATATACATACTTACTAAATTATGCCTTGCTGTTGTATCTTGTAAAATCAATTTAGACTGTACCACAGAATGGTTTTTTTCTCTAAATTAATTTTTCGACATCGTCATCAGCTTTCATAAGTGCACGCGACATAGCCCTCTCTCAATGGCAGATTATGCAATAATAGTCACGTTAGACAGGGTTGACGAACGCCTTGTAAATGAGATAAGATAAGAAACATTTATTGCTAATGGACATCACAATGACACAATAATACAACACCATTTAACATTTAAATAAAAACAAAATTAACAGAATAGATACTTTATTTGATATTTTAGCAATTAAATTGCAATTATAATATCAGTATATAAACTTGAAAAATTATGTCTCAGGCGGGACTCGAACCCGCATCTCCTCGCATGCCGGGCAGGCGCTATACCATTAAGCCACTGAGACACTGCGACTCAGCGCGAATTTTTCAAGCATATTCTTAACGCTGTAAGCTTAATGGTATAGCGCCCGCCCGGCATGCGAGGAGATACCCGCATCTGCGAGGAGATGCGGGTTCGAGTCCCGCCTGAGACATAATTTTTCAAGTTTATATACTGATATTAACAGAATAGGTCTAACAACAAAAAAAAAACAGAATCTAATAAGGACACAAAGAAAAGTACATGCTGATAATTTAAAAAAAAATACTCAAACAGTGTCGTTATCTGCGTCGCGAGCCCCATCACAAAAGGACCTCACTCAGCATAAATCATGGCCCACTACGTAGGCCACGACGCATGGTCACGACGACGCACGACAAATGAACGACGAATGGTGATGAGAAGACGACATTACTACTCCAATCGCCTCTTACGATAGGAAGTGAAGGGGTAAGGCAATAAATTCTGTTTTAGGTCACCACACATCACATTTAATTTAATGATCAACGTCAAAGAAAATAAAATAAATTACTCTTATGTTATTCGGTAAGATAAGTATCTAATGTAGTCGTTATCGTTAACATAATTATATCTCTAATATTGAAAATCAAGAAAGTTTCACGAGCGCGATACTATATTTAGTTAGACTGTGGTAGTTGCCGATGAAAAGATGCTCACGGCGCTGTTGGTCGCACGAAGTAATAACAACATTTTATTATTAAAGAACACAGCAATACTATGACTGAACCTTAAAGGGTGTCAACCTTTTTTCTATTAATAAGAGGTTGAATTTGTATCAAATATGAATAAGCTATAGCTATTGACAAAAAACCTACCTAGTAAAAAGTTATTAAAAATATGAGTATACTCTTATATGATACATAAAAAATGTACGCGTCGAATCCAAAACCTCTTCTTTATTTTGTAAATTGGAAATCAACAACTGTTGAATGAAAATTTTAAAATAAAGTAGGAGTAAACTCATCCATCATAAATAGGGCTTGTAACATAAAGCATGTGGCAATTTATGCCTTCTACAGACAACAGCAGGTCAACCTACCCAAAAAGTTAAAGGTCATTGAATTGATTTTCACCTTTAAGTCCAATAAGTAGAGATCAATATCAATTGAGAAAATTTGACATTTTTTGGTAGGCTGACGTGCTGTTTTCTGTACTTAGGCATTTCCCAACGGTTATTTTATTTAAAAATATCAGACAAGTGTAATTCGGACTCAAGCACCGGGGGCTAAAAAGTTTATTAAATCTCGCAGTTTTCTTTAGAGTTCTTTCCGAATTCTTCATTTTTCAGATTCTCACTATACTTGTAGTAAAAGATATATTTAAGAACTTTTTTTAGAAATTTCTTAGTTCTAGTTCAATGGCAAATTTTGATCACTTTTAAAGCGCCGAATTATAAGTTTTTTGCTACATAAATGGCTGTCTTTTTTACGTTAATTTATAAATTTATTTTTTAACAGCTTCAAGGGACCGTAGACCTGAGTATATGGTTATAATTTCGACTCGATACCTCCACGAGTTACCGAAATAAACTAACTTGACAGACGGACAGACTGACGGATAAAAAAGTGAACCTGATGGGTTCTGATTTTTTCTTTTGAGATTTGGAACCCCAAAGCGACAGACTATTTAATGTTATTTATTCGTGTGCATAGATTAATTAAAGAGCCAGCAGTCGTCTTGTGTTACAACTAAGCAAATGTTTTTTTTACTCTATCTATGTATTGTTTTTTTTTTTTAATTTACTCGAACAATATTTACTAAACACTGTTTATAACGACGTTTCGAACACATAACATCTATTTTTTTTTTTTCAAGGAAAACAAACAGCTTTTATATAACAATAAACACAGGTCGCAAGGACATAAATAATTTATACATATACTTATCCTACTAATATAATGAACGCGAATGTTTGCGAGGATGTATGGATGTTTGGTACTTTTTTACGCTAAAATGACTAAACCGATCTGAATGACATATACACGAAGATAAAGGCGACTTTTATCCCAGGTAAAGGAACGGGATAATTTCAAAACATAGTTCAAAATTTAAAATTATACGCGTACGAAGTCGCAGGCAACAGTTAGTCCGTAAATATATCTTTCATTCCATTTATGTATTTCGTATTAGATAAATTCACGTCTATTCTGCAACACATGCAGAGGTATTCCGGACGCGTCCGGAACTCCGTAACTCCGGTACAGGGAGGTCATTAGCCCCATAGACGTCTCGACGTACGCAAAGTTATATATATATATATTCTAACCAAATCGAAAAAAAAATGAATTTACAAAAAATAATAACAATGAATGTGCATAAACAGCCGAAGGCACACTGCGACGCTGATTTTCAGTGGTGGTTAGCAGAATTAGGGGCCAGATCTTCGGTCGGACGATCGGACTGTATCTAGTTCTTATTATATGTGGATGGTATAATACTAGTAGTATTATATTATCTGTGCTTATACCATCCACATATAATAACAACTAGATACTACTAGTATTATATTATCTGTGCTTACCATCCACTAATAAGAACTAGATACAGTCCGATCGTCCGACCGAAGATCTGGCCCCTAATTCTGCTAACCACCACTGAAAATCAGCGTCGAAGTGTGCCTTCGGCTGTTTATGCACATTCATTGTTATAATTTTTTGTAAATTCAATCTTTTTTCGATTTGGTTAGAATATATACATAATATTATGTTTATTTAGCACAAATAAACATATACTTAGATATATATATTCTAACCAAATCGTATCACAATCGTAATTGAATAGCAGGTTTTTGACAGTTCTAGTATGGGCTAAATGTCAAAATCGCCCAATTCAATAAAGATTGAACTGCCATTAAAATAGCTGAATAAGGGCCCTAGCAAACGTTGGGGAAAGCCGCTGCATGCAAGTGGAGTGAGACCGATTGTTGTGGAGATCCTCAGAGTATGCCTATACCCAGCATTGGGTATCGTTTGGCTAAGATGATGACGATATTACAATAAAAAGTCTTTCCGAGATACTTCTTTAATTAGTAAAAAAGATTACTGAAATAAAATTATTGTAATTTTTTTTATTTTTTTATTTGTGTTTGTGTACTTATGGCTTTATGATGATGTAAAGCCCTAATAAACTTTCATTACTTAATTGTTTTTTAAGAAGAATCAATGTTTCTTTGGATTCTTCTAATCTTATCATAACCTCGTATTCTAATTCAGACTTGTTTAAGAAAAAGCTCAAAGTGAATAATCTATTATTCGTCACACACAGTATTTATATGGAGAGTTACGAGTAACATAGGCTTAAAGCTTTTAAATAACAGCCTGTATCATTTTTATTTTTAGGATTTTCCTTATTTTAACTAATGATTCTATGTTATCCACAGTCCAAAGTCTAGAAATATTTTAATAGACAATCGTCTGCGAACCGCGTATCGATCTCACGCGAGATGCCGAGACGGTGATTAGTGTTTGGATAAGATGTTTAATTCGTCCCTCGGATTGAATTCCTTATCGACAACCCTTTAAGATAAGGGGGCAATGAATAGTCTAGACTAGACTGTAATTGATAGGGACTTTTACTTAGATATAGTTTAAGCTTGGTAAATTTTCATTAATTTGATGGAATTTATTGTTGGCGACCTCCTTGCTAGAGTAGCGTACACCCTCAGTTTCAAGGTGACGCCTCTTCGCCTGCGCCGAGGTCCCGAGTTCGATTCCCGGACGCGTCAATGTAGAAAAAAAAGTGTTTTTTCTACATTTTCACAGGTCTGGGTGTTTCTGGTACCTTCGTTGTTTCAGATTTCTACAATACGAGTGCTTGAAATAGTTACTCACTTTGGGATCAGAACAATGTATGTAATGTTGTCCACATTTATTTATTTTTATTTTTATTGTACAGTTTATGGAGAAATATTTAACTTACAAGCTAAATATACAGGGTGATAGGTATATTGTATTACAAATAAAAACCAGTCAATGTAACATACACATGCAAGTAGTATGGAGAAGTCAATAAAATATTTTCTAGTTTTAGAGTTTAGTATGAAATATGAATTTTAGAGCCTTCAAAAAAAAACATTTATTACTAATTTATTTACAATTAAAAACAACAACAAAAACGAAATGTCAACATTCATTAGTCTTTTAGAGCTCGTACATACGTATATTTTTCCAACCTGATTGTTAAATAAATTCACTGCTTATTTAAAACAACTTTTAAAAAAAGGTACAATTTCGCAAAAAAGAAAATGTGCGACACTTTCTTATGATTAAAAGTAATTTACAAACTTTAAACAAGTATATTTAAAAAAAACACATCCAAAAGCTCTCAATTTATATGTTAAAAAGAGGTTGACTAAGTAAATAATATAAAGTTAAACAGTACAACAAAAACATGACACGAGTACATCTACTAGAGTTAAATTTTCCCACACTGAATGTGCTTTATCAAAGCGACGAGCTTAATGGCAAAGAATTTTGAAAAAAGAGCGTCACAGCAAAAATCTAAGTTCACGCTCAAAGTAGGGGCTCTCGAGTCTACTACGGCGTAGCGTCACGTAGTCGAGTGGCTACGCGCTACGTACTACGGCACAGTGCGCTCGTAGCGCCGTAGTAAGGCAGCTAAGCATTGAGTTATTTGAAGGGGTTCATTAAGGTAGGACAGAAAAATGAATATAGCTTTTTTAGCAAACTAGACATTAATCAAAATTTATGTAACAAACTTCGTATCTTTATTACTGACGAATTGTTAGATAATGATCTCTGATTGAACAGTGTCTGACCGCTTTTAAAGTTTTTGATTTTTTCGTTATTCTAGGTCAAGTAATCTCATTTTTGTCAAATAGGTCAAATTCAAGACAGGATTTAAAAAAATGAATGCACACAATCTATTACTGGCAATCGGTATGCACAAATACAATATAGATTATCATCATTACCAGCATATATTAATCTACTGGAGCCAGGACTCTCTAGACGGAAGAATCGCCATAATCGCTACATTTGGAATTCTTCTGGCAGTACTTCTTCAGTCGCCTGCTGCGACACCCATAGGACGAAAGGAGATAGTGCTATTGTTTTTATGTACCGGTACCACACGACACAAAATTGGTCGAGTGTTTAAATTTATTGGTCAATGTTTTTATTGGCAACTGTTTTAAGAATATTTATCTGCTCTTTCACAAGATAAGACATCATCATCAGCTGTCATCAGTCCACTGCTGGACATTATGTATTATGTCTCAAAGGTTGACAAATTCGTAACGTTAGGAAATTGGTTTTGCGATCGCAGTTTAGCCAACGAAGAGAAGATAATCGTAGGTACTACTTAACACGTCCAGGGACACAGTGCGCCTGTCGACGTTATAATAATAAAACTTCTACTATTGCTACCACTGCATTGCGTTTTTTTTCTAGTCGATTTATATTATAACAAGAAATACTACTGCTAATACCGATTTAATATTTTATAGTTAGTTTCACAAAACTTAATAATCTTCGTTTTTGTAAGTTTCCGATATTTTGGCACTTTTGCAAGCGCCATGATCACGGATAAACGAAGATACCAATGTTTGCTGTCAAGCGTAATAAATGACTGCATAACAACTACCCACCCGCATAGACATCAGTTCTTAATAATAAATAAATAAATAAAGAGAAACGCCACATACATTGCTCTGATAACAAGTAAGTAACTATTTAAAGCACTTGTTTAGTGGAAACCAGAATCAATAGTGCACCTAAACCCGCTAAAATATCGAAAAATCCTTTTATTTTAAATTGACCCGTTCGTGAATTGAGCCCGGGACCTCAGAGCAAGTGACACCTTGAAAACTGGTGTGAATGCCACTCTGTCACGGAGGACGTCAATTAGATTAATCAATGTAATATCAATCCATACTAATATTATAAAGCTGAAGAGTTTGTTTGTTTGTTTGTTTGAATGCGCTAATCTCAGGAAGTACTGGTGCGAATTGAAAAATTCCTTTTTTGTTGGATATTTCATTAATCGAGGAAGGCTTTAGGATATATAACATCACGCTGCGACCAATAGGACCAAAGCATCAGTGAAAAATATTGAAAAAATAATCGTGATCATAATAACAGAAATTGACGCGGACGAAATCGCGGGCAACAGCTAGTAAATGATAAAATTAAATGTAATCAACATCGTATACATTGTTCTGATCGTAAAGTAAATAACTATTTTAAGCACTTGTTTCGTGGAAATCAGAAACAACGAATGTACCACAAACATCAAGAGCCAAAAAAATATTTAAAAAAAATCTTTTTCTACAATTACCCGTCCGGGAATCGAAACCGGGACCCCGGAGGCGACACCTTGAAAACCGGTGTGTACGCCGCTAAACCACGAGGTCGCCAAGAAAAGTTCTTCGGTGGTCATGGCACTTGCAACAGTGCCGAAATATTAGGGGTTAAAATATGAAATTGCCGTTTTATTGTAATAGGTTCTTTGAATTGACATAGAATCTTCATGGTTTGAGGTTTTCGAATGAAACTTTTTTCACATGGTTTTTATGATGTTCTTCTTTTAAAAAATGTGAAACATTTGAATATCGACTTTCAATTGTTTTTGTTATTTAACTCAGAAAAGAAAGATGGATACTGCGAAAATTCAAGTGATTTTTGAATACGAGTTCCGACGCGGAAGTAACGCGGCAGAAACAGCCTGCAATATCAATGTTGCGTTTGGAGAGGGATCTGCTAATGCGATTTTGGTTTAAACGCTTTCGTGATGGAAACTTCGACTTGAAGAACGAGCCACGAGGAAGACCGCCCACACAGGTGATTAACGATGAATTAAGAGAGATGGTGGAAGCCGATCCTAGTCAAACTACCCAGGAATTAGCGGCATGGTTTAACATAACCTTACCCACAATATTGACTCATTTGCGTCAAATCAATAAAATAAATAAATACGAAAAATGGGTGCCTCATGATTTGACTGATGTGCAGAAAGAAACGCGTGTTGAAACTTGTGTTGCCTTGTTGAATCGGTACAGAAATGAAGGAATATTAAATCGAATTGTGACATGTGATGAAAAGTGGATTCTTTATGATAACCGTAAAAGAAAAATGCAATGGCTGACCCCAGGTCAAACGCCACAACAGTGTCCGAAAGCAAAACTTACCAATAAAAAGGTAATGATAACTGTTTGGTGGTCTCAGCATGGTGTTATTCACTATGGTTTTCTCCGATCTGGTCAATCAATAACGGCAGATGTCTATTGTGCCGAACTCCGAACAATGTTGACAAAACTAGCAGTAAAACAGCCCCGACTCATGAATCGATCTTCACCATTATTGCTCCTCATACAGGAGAGACCTCATACAGCACGGAAACCGTTTTGACCCTTCAGGAACTGCAATTAGAAACCATCCGACATCCTCCGTATTCGCCAGACCTTGCTCCAACGGATTTGGACAATTATCTAAGTGACAAGAAGTTTTCTTCCCAGGAGGCAGTACAAAATGCTTTCACACAGTTTGTGCAGTCTTGATCCTCAGAGTTCTATCACAAAGGCATAAATGACATTCCTATTAGATGGCAGCAATGTATAGATAATAATGGTAACTATTTTGATAAAATAAATTTCTTAAAAATTAAAAAATAAACAATTTTGATTTTCAGTACAAATCGGCAATTTCATACTTTAACCCCTATTATTATAAACTCGTAACAAACAAGGTGTACCTACATGGTATGAATGTCGCAGCCATCTTGTTAAATTAGCCAGCCAATTTGACGCCTAGGCCGTTCATTAAACGGCGGCATTCAATTGAATCATTAGGCTGATGGTTAATTGAACTTGAATCACTCAACGTTTAACAATATGACGTATTGAAAGTTAGCCTTTTAGAAATGACTGACCAAGACTCAGCCAAGTGATTCAAATTTAGTTCGGTTTTTTACTGTAGCACAACAAAAACATTACTTATCGTTTGCGTTGAATTTTGTATCTGAAAATTTATGTAATATATTGTGAAATTTATATAATTTTAGAAATTTAAGTCGAAATTTACGGAATATGAACTTCAACGTCAAGGTTGGTTTACTGTTATTATTAATTATATTATGCTTTTCTTTAACGTTAACTTTATTTAGCGTTATTGTCAAAATTACGGATAGTAAACTAGTGTTATTAATTTAAGATTTTAGCTATATGACTACAAAACGTTTAGTCATCTGGTTAAACGTTGCGGTCAATGAATTGGCTAGTTGTTGTTCAGCTATTTAATTGGATGCCGGCATTTAGTCAACGGCCTAGGCTGTTAACTAAATACCTGATTAAGCTACTTGGGTGCGATATAAACATCAAATCAATTAACTCTTGTGATTGTGTTTTTCTATTTTACAACAGCAAGAGAAATACAATTATCTGGATCTTAATTACCACACAGACAGAGAGAAGTGATGTCAACGCAATTAATAACTGCAAACTTTGTCATCCCTGTGAATTATGTACAGTACCTACGATACAGGAACATAACACCAACAGGGTTGTTGGTGTTGTGGGTTCGATTTCCTGTAGGGTTAATTTAGGAAACGATCTTTTTTGAATTGGCTTAGGTTATAGTAGTGCTTTGAAAGCCACGTCAAACCGTTGGTCCCGTTTTATCATAAAATAACTTTTATATAACTAGATAGCTGTTGCCCGCGATTTCGTCCGCGTCAAATGATATGAATAATTTTCCCCGTTTTCGCAACATTTTTCACTGCTGCTTCGCTCCTATTGGTTGCAGCGTGATGTTATATAGCCTAAAGCCTTCCTCGATAAATGGACTATCCAACACAAAAATAATTTTTCAAATCGAACCAGTACTTCCTGAGATTAGCGCGTTCAAACAAACAAACAAACAAACAAACAAACAAACAAACTCTTCAGCTTTATAATATTAAGTATAGATAGCAGCAGTAAAAATAAGTCGGGGAATCGAACAAGGGACCTCGCTCGGTGCATGCGACACATTGAAAATCAGTGTGTACACCACTCCATCACAGAGATCATAAAATTGAGAGCAAATGTTTTTTTATTAAATAAATATGTTACATCTTAGAATAGTTTCAATACAAATTTTTTAGCAGCAATTTCATACTTTAATCCCTGATACTAAAGGTACAGTCCAAACCAAACCACGATAGCCATCTCATTGCCAAACAGTTGAACGCACTCGTCGTCAACTGTACTTATATGCGCAGTCTCGCACACGCCCCAAAAAGGGGGACCGAATAATGAAAATTCAATTTAATAATCAGACGTGGTTATATCGTTTTTTTATGCCACATGAAAAAACAATATTAACGCTATAACTTCAGGCGGGCTTGCTTGTTACATACGTATGTATTTATGTATGACACTAATAATTACTTACTTGTTTCCAGCAACAAATATTTACTTTTTTCGATGTATTAACATACAAGGAAAGACGTATTTTTTTGTTTGATTATTAAGATTATCGCTGTCTACCTATTATATTATATCTTTATAAAATAAAACGAATCGCCAAATCCGACCAATTCGACCACATACTTATTTTTCATAGATTCGTTAGGGCACAATGCGGGTTCTTGTCTACACAAGGAAGGGAACACAAGGGGAAGAAAAGTGAATATCGTGAGAAAAACGATAAAAACATCATTCTTGCTATCCCATACAAATCACAGAATAAATCAAAACATCTGTCCCCAGATGAAAACACTCTTCTTATCCTATTCCAATTACTGACGTAGTAAATCAAAATATTAAGCCATAAAGTTTGACGTCAATCAAATCAAACCTTACCTTTTTTCATCTAGAGGACTGCTATAGTACTACTGATGTAAAGTAACTAATATTATAAAGGGGGAAGAATTGATTGTTTGTTTGTATTGAACAGGCTCCAAAACTTCTTGACCAACTTAAAAAAATATTGTACCATTAGAAGCCGACATTATCTCTGATCAACATAGGCTACTTTTTACCGCGGGACCCTGTAGGTGGCGCTGCTGTCGGTATGTCAACTACTAAACGGGTTGGAATTTTGTTTGTGTATTTCCATGGTTTCACGGATACGAGTCTATTAAGCCTTCCTAATCTATCTTTCCATAAGTTTTCGACCGGCGATATGACGTGGAGTTAGCGCGGGCAGAGCCGCGGGCAAAGAGCTAGTATTTATAAGTTAGTAACGAATACAGAATAAAAAAAACGGAAACATTCGAACGCCTACGGCATCTAAACTAAATTTTATTATGTATGATGATGACATTAGAATTCAACAGCTTCCGAGAGGTACCTATATATATTCAAGGTTTATCTCGAAAAACACATCTTCGGAACGACACCAGCTAATGGCCTAATCGTGTTATTTCAAACGTCTTCAGAGAACCCATTAATTTTTTTTTAAAAATTGTGCTCCAGACTTGTAGGCGGGGTAGGAGGTACGGGGTGGGCGTCTGGCGAGGTCGTTAACCACACAGCTGACGCGCCCCCTGAATGGTGGAGTACAACAGCGTAAGCTGGCGTAGATGTGTAAGCACACAACTGATTTTACAATTAGAGTAAAGTCAGGATAGATGCTACACTTTTAAAAATCATTGGTTTGTCCCAAAAACTGAAAATGTATAGAACTGGCCAGTTAGAAACATTTCTAATGAGAACTTTTTTTGAATTTCAATTTTAGAACTCTTTGGTAACCTTATGTAGTATATTTCATTTATTTGTCATTTGTTTTTGTGAATTGGCGGCAAATCTAAAACTCTTGTTACACGTGAAAATGAACCTAACGCAAGAAAATTTTCGGTCAATGATTTATTATGACTTTCGTTGTGGGCTTACTCAACAACAAAGCTATGATAGGCTGCGATTAGCATTTCTTAATGAAGCCCCATCTCGTGCCACTATTTACAATTGGTTTAACGAGTTTAGGCGTGGACGTAGCAATCTCAATGATGATCCGCGTGAGGGACGTCCTTTAACAGCGACTACTGAAGATAACATCAGTGCTGTGCGACGCATGATAGAGGAAGATAAGAGAGTGACCTATCAGCAGATACGGGCAAGCCTAGGCATTGGTATGAGTCAAGTTCAAAAAATATTACACGAACATTTAGGCGTCAGGAAGCTTTGTACCAGATGGATTCCCCATACTTTAACCGACGACCAGAATCACCATCGCATGGACTGGTGTCGCCAAATGTTAGATAAGTTCAACGGCGGTGACTCTAATGCTGTATTTGACATCGTCACAGGTGATGAAAGCTGGATATATTGCTACAAATCTGAAACCAAAAGACAATCAGCTCAGTGGGTGTTTCCTTTCAAGGATTGGCCAACTAAGTGCCTCCCCACACTAGCGTTTCTCGAGCGTTGACGTCGCGGCAGTGTCAAACCAATGGGGGGGCTCTTAGGTAAAGAAAGGAAAAAATTCGACAGCAGCGCCCTCGAAGCAGGATCCTCCTTGACCACGACAATGCTTCAGCGCGCTCCGCAAAACGGACTGTTGAATATTTGACTATGGCAGGTGTCGAGATAATGAGCCATCCGCCATACAGTCCTGACCTAGCGCCCTGCGACTTTCATTTATTCCCAAGAACTAAAGATAAAATTCGAGGTATTCGCTTTACGAGCCCTGAAGATACGGTGAAAGCGTACGAAAATGCCATAGAAGAGACCCCTAAGGAAGAATGGGCCCACTACTTTTCTCAGCGTTCCATCGAATGCGACGATGTGTAGAGAGGAACGGAGATTACTTCGAAAAACAATAAAAGTATTGGCAACTTTCTACATTATGCCGTTTTTCATTTTCTAAACATTTTCAGTGTTACCTAGATACTTACGATTTGAGGAATTTCAAGGTCACTGCATACGTAACGAGTTTTTTCCCGGACGGAACGGGATCGGAACGGGAAGTGAGTTTTGGAAATATCGTTTTATAAAGTATGTACGTGACGGATGCACGAACGAGACGGGAACGTCACAAGCGCGGGGCGGGAAAAAAATCGTCGACCACGATGTTTATCCCGCCCCGCCCCGCGCGTGTCCCGTCCTGTCCGTAATTCTCAGTCGCCCCGTGCGTATGCTAAGTCGTCCCGTGCCCTCCGGAGAGAAATTAGTGATGCACTTGTATTTCTAGGAAGCAAAAATAGCCGACGTAAAATTTATCGAATATGTATGGTCACATCCAGCTTTATATTATGATGTTGCCAACTCGAAGTATCTAGACACCAAGATCAAAAATTATATGTGGCGCAAAATTACAGTCGATATATTACTAACTGAAAAAAATAAACTTTTTATCATTTAGGATAGACAGAAAATCTTCTTTTCTTCTTGACGGCCGTAACTTTTTATCATCAAAAACAATAGCAAAAAATTGGAAATTCCCTCAACAAAAAATCCATGTTCTCTTGTTCACAACACTAGCACGTTAGTTCCGAGTTAACTGTCACGGTGCGTATGCATTAAAAATCCTCGTCAGTGTTTAATAACCACATGCCGTAGCCGTCCCGTCCCCGTTCCGTACGGGAAAAAACACGTTATGTATGCAGCGGCCTTTAGGAACAACTATCCCATATATAGAATAGGCGCTTAGTCCATATAAATTATTTTTAGAAGATTGACGACCTGCTAAGAAACAAAACATTTATGACGAAACCGAAAAAAATTGATCTCACCTTGCCATGCAATCGCACAGAGCCGTAAGACACCGACCACTTAGTAGCACTTGGAAATTCTTTCGATAAATATGGATTTCCGCAAAGTAACGCCTGAGTCTATTAAGTCTTTCGATAGACAAATAAAATAGCACATGATTCACCCGCAAAACTTGAGTATTTACTATCGTGTCACCAAATTTTTAACCCTCTGCGACTGACGTGGCTCAATTTTTACTATTTCACTGGCGTAGCAGTCCACGAGACACCATTTTAAACGCAAATATTTTAATACAATACAATTTAGCAGTTATTTTATCCATATTTATTAGTTTTCTAGCCTATTCTTTATGTTAAATTTAGGGTAGACTCTTACCTTAACGCTGATGTGGTAGACTCGTGGACACCTTTCTCCCGCTACGCACAAGCACCCGCACTGCATCCGCCCACTACAAACTGATCGACGCGGGAGCTCACTACAGTAAGGTACTAATAGCGGCGTCGCTCAAATTTAAAAATTAACTGTTTATATTTCGCGGTGTCTATAGGACTACCACGTCAGCCGCAGAGGGTTAAGCTACCTATCCCGAATTTACCCTATAGCGGTCTTTTGCGGCGGTAAACTTGATAATGAGGGTAAATAATGAAAAAAACGGTCAACGGTCTTTAGAACTGAACTCCCGATCTATATTTTGTTACCGCTCTTTCAACTAGCACGAAATAATTCATTATCATCATAAAAAGAACCAGAGCGATCGACTAGGCAAATGAAAGTGTAAATGTAATTTATGAATCTTTAATCTTTCACTACCTAGCAATGTTGTACTATGTCGTCTTATACTTTTCTGCATACAGTGAAAAAAAGTGGTATTGCTAAAACAAATTAGGTTATTTTATTATTTAAAAAAAACATTTAGTTTTAGACCACAGTCTACTCCGTGCATTTAAAACCAGCTGAAAAACGAAGCCCACGTTATGTAACCATTATGTATAACATCATGGCAGTATAATCTTGGTATGAATCTTAGTACGTACTTCTATGTTTTACGTACGGCATTATTGTAACGATTTATGAAGAAATAAAAACAAATAATGCATTTTATTCTAGTTTTAAAATAGAAAATAGAAATACTAATAACTTGCTTTGGATTATTCTCGGCCTTTACATTAAAAGCTAATAATGCGCCATCTTACGGCACGTTAATGTCATGGTCAAAGCATAGCCACACTGCTTGCAAATGGTTCTCGAAATTGTTGGATAGGTCACAAGATTTAGATTGTATTTACCCTGCTCTATGATTTTATTCAAATCGAGATTCTTAGCGCAATCTGTCGTAATATTTTGAAAAGATTTCGGGAGGACATATCTTGACCTGCGATTGGTACTCTAGTACCTATATTACTTTCCCTATGGTCGTACTCAAAATGTTTATATTTTTAAGTGTATTAAAAAAGCGCTGAAGCTTTGTACTTTTACGGAACATATTTATGTACACACGGCGGCACATCAGACTATACATGTTGACCTTGAGACCGCCTTTATGCCCTACGTAATAAAAGCTGTTATCGCAGTTCAACTGTTTAACTTGATGTGCTGTCGAGTGTACAAAAGGAATTATTTTTATATATTATAGAAAGACGTATTAGTTAAACCACTCTTAACTCGAGAACGTCTGGACGGATTTTTATAATTTTGTGTTTTTGGATTTACTCTTCTTCTGGAATAAAAAGCTCTTCTTCCACCAACATTAATGAAAACAACGTTTGCCGGGCTAGTTGTTTATAAATCCACCATTTTTGACGACTACCGATTGCGATCCGACCCCGTTTTCACGGGATCGCCAGCTGCTAGGTCCGATTCCCAGACGGGAAAATCACTTTCCTATATTGTCTCAAGTCTGGGTGTTTGTGGTTTTTTCCAAAAAAATATCTAACCAATTATTATGTTACCAAGAATTACTTGAATAAAAAAAATAACTCTTATTTTATTAAAAGAATCGTATTTTCAATTTACACTAGTAATTAATTGCTTGTGTAATCGTTTAAAAAACAATCATTTGTACAGTTCTAAAAACTTATTGGAATTTTCTTCATACAAATGTTTAACAATAATTTGGTTAAAATATAAATATAAAGTAGTCGACATTCATTAAAAAGACTATGGTAGGTAGGATAGCATTTTGACAGATCATACATATAAATAAATTATATGTTCTTCCGTGATCATGGCGCTTGCACAGTGCTGAAGAAAACCTCGATCCGATTAATTTATAACATATAAATGATTGATGTGTCAACAACCCAAACGTGAAAGTCAAAAGAATTTTTGCAGTACGTGTACGAATTTAATCTATACATTCAAACTCATCAAAACATTTCGATCGAATCTAGCAAAAATAAAAAACACTTCACTAACCTTGCTGAAGTATCCTACGACGTGGCATCCCTCCTCATCCGCGTTCGTCATCACGTAGAAGAGGAAAGGCTCGACGTCGTAATACAGAGTCTTGTGGTCGAGAAAAAACTTCGCCAGAAGGCAGAGCTGCTGGCAGTATTGCTTGTGCTTCCGACCGTCCACTTGCCACACGCTCAGATCGTCCTTTCTGTACACCTGCCGATAAACATCAGTTTAAGACAAGGATTGTCTATGAAAACTGTTTATTTCTTATTAATCTATCTATACGCACAATCAAAACGAATTTTTAGGGTTCCAAAGGGCAAAACCTATTACTAAGACTTCGCTGTCTGTCCGTCTGCCTGTCACCAGGCTGTATCTCGAGAGCCGCGATAGCTAGACATTTGGAATTTTCACAAATTATGTATTTCTGTTACCGCAATAACAACAAATATTAAAAACAAAATAAAATAAATATTTAAGGGGGGCTCCTATACAACAAACGTAATTTTTTTGCCCTTTTTTTTCTCGATATTAATTATGGCAACAGGTAGGCACTTGAAATATTCACAAACACTCAGTTGTATTTCTACTTTGATATAAAATAATAAAATAAAATAAAAAATTTTTTAAAGGATACCATACATACAAAACAAACTCCCATACAAAACACGTCATTTTTTGGCTATTTTTGCTCGATATCAATAAATGGTAACAGGTAGGAGGCACTACATTACCTGTACCAACTGTTGTTTGTTTACTTAGTCAATGGCATGGAACCCTTTATGTGCGAGTCCGACTCGCACTTGGCCGATACGACCCGGTCGGTGTGGTAGTGCGGCAACTACGCAATATTTTTTATATTGGCTTGGGTCTGGAGGGGGTGAAGGTTAAAGTCATGCTTCAGAAAGCACGTTAAAAGCCATTAGTCCGTTTCTCAAAATGTCTCACAATGAAGATCGCAAAAACAAGTTACGTCAGAGACCTGTAATGAGCGCCTTGGAAAACTATGACACCAAACGATACTAGGATAGTCATATGATAAGAAGAAGAAGAAAGATTCTCATTATTCCTCAACGAACATAGTATTACAGTAGCATGTACAAAAAGAAAATTTTTGTCTGCAGCCTTTTTAGTTTGACACTAGCTGTTCCCCGCGACTTCGTCCGCGTCAATTTCCGTTATTATGATCGCGATTATTTTTGCAACATTTTTCACTCATGCTTCGCTCCTATTGGTCGCAACGTGATGTTATATAGCCTAAAGCCTTCCAGTACCAGTACTTACTGAGATTAGCGCGTTCAAACAAACAAACAAACAAACAAACTCTTCAGGCTCAACAAAATAAATCGCCTTTTATTTTGCCAAGGATTATGCTTTAATCAACTCGCTTGGCAGTTGTTCAGAACTGGACATAAGCCTCTTAAAAGGAGGGTTTGCCAATATAATTCTTCTTTACATGGGTTTGTCACCTAACTCACCTAAACGGCTGGACCGATTTGAATAAATGTTGAGTGTATTTTTGGATGGGTTCCTCGATGGTCTGAAAACGCAATTAGACCCGGTAAATGGCGTTTCCATACCGGGCAGGGCAAAGTCTGCAGAGTCCATTATTCTAATATACAAAATTCTAATGTCACGCGCTTGTAACTGAACTCCTTCGAAACGGCTCGACCGATTGTTATGTTTTTTTTGTGTATATCCAGCATGGCTGAGAAACTATGTTTCATCCCTTAGGATAATATCAGGGCCCTTATTCTGCTATTTCAATTGCAGTTCAATCGTGATTGCATTGGGCGATTATGACATTTAGCCCATACTAGAACTGTCAAAAACCTGCTATTCAATTACGATTGTGATACGATTTGGTTAGCTGAATTAGGGGCCTGATTATACGCATCAGAAACTAAAGATAAATTTATTAATTCACGAATTTAACTCGCGTTTAACGTTTAACCCCTGATCATCACCCGGGACCGTGAACGCTGTCAAGTGTTCGCAATAGGATAAACCAAAGTATAGCAACACCAATAAAGGCAAGTTAGCTCCGTAAAAAAAAAGTTAAGTAAAGTAACAACCCAATTTAGCTCACTGTTGAGCACGGGTCTCTCTCCTTTTTAAGGAGAGGGGTTAAGGCCTTAGTACCGCCACGCTGGCCTTATGCGGGTTGGTGGACGGCGAGGGCGACGCTGTGGAAACATCATCCCGCCGTTGGACGTTTCTCAAGCCGCCCGAAGGCCTCCAACAGGGCTTAACGACTGGTATCTCGTGACAACAGCCGGGACCGAAGGCTTAAAGTGCCCTCCGAAGCACGGAAGCGCCAAAGGTATGATGCCACAAACGGTCACCAATCCAATTAGAGACCGCTTCCATCGTTGCTTAACATTCGTAAGAAACTGATCACGAAGAAGCATTGGGTTATATATATCTTTGATTTCAATTTTCCCATAAATTCATAAACCAATATAAACTTACCTCATCACCCGGCGGATGTCTCCACACACACTTCGCTTTGTGCCTCGCAGCCCCGGTGGCCGAAGTGTGATGGTTGAGACAGAACTCGCACACAAACAGACGGGGGACTCGAGCCGCGTCGCCCGGGTACGGCGACTGGTACCACACCTCCATCATGAATTTACCCATAACTACGAATCTAGAAACAAAATACCGTTTTTTGAGTAAATATGTGAGGTAGGAAGAACAATAACGAATCTAGAAATAAAGCATGTTTTGTTAGGTTCTTGTGGTAATCCTAATTACTAACTTATTTATTAATATATCAAGAAAATACGTGCGTTCGCTCGTATATATACAGGTGACTTTTTCATCACCGTCCTAATTTTTTACAGGCGTTATGTATCGTATTTAGAATGTTTTCACCCGAAAATATGTTGTGCAACATTTTAAAAATTTACGGTCCTAAGCCTGTGAAGGTATACAGTAAAAATCAAGAACTTATGAATAGTGTCGTAATGAATGAATGAGATGCGCATAGCGTAAAAATTGTGTAGCGAAGAGGCCGTATCCAAAATTGTAGATTTTTTGGCAGACATTTTCTAGGTGCTTTATCTTACATTTTTGTACTGGGCTATACCAAATTGGATGGGGTTTTAAATTTCATCCTGTATATAAAAATAAAGCATTTGATTGTAGTTCCCACAGAACATAAAAAACGAGTAGAAGTAGCATTCACTCCTATTTGTATGAAAACCAGTGTAACCAAACTAACACATTTGTGATTAAATCACATTATCACGCACACTAAGAATGTCTTGTAGCGATTGGTTAACTTTAACTGTCAGATAGTTTCGCTACCCGACACTAGATGCCTCATATTCACTATCAAATAGTTCCGCTACGCGACGATAGATGCTACCTAAAAACTATTGATAAATAGGGGTGGGATAGTTACGATAATCATAACAAAAATATCGACACTTGTAAGTGTCGATATTTGTTATAACAACATAAGAGAGCCAGCGTTATGTTTGACATTGTCTCTCTCATCTTCTTAATTATTACAACTTAACATCTTTTCTAAAAAATTATAAATTATTAATGACCTCTTCACTCTTAATGAAAAAAATACTTTCTTTGTTTCAAAATCGTTTTCCCAGAAATGTTTAGAGCAAATGGTGCATGTTTTTCCGGGACACCAATTTTGCGTACCCATTGCTTCAATCCTTTTTCCGTATATGTTTGGATTGAATTAATTAAATACGAGTAATGATTTATTTAAACAAGTTATTACGTATATACAAAAAAACAAACGACTACAAAATAAGATTAAAAAATTTAAAGCAGGAAACGATAGCAAAGGCTCTCGCTGCAAGCCATTTAAATTGGGCACACAATTTAACTTAGTACTTTCATAGATTACTATTTTTTTTGGTACTTTTTCAAATTTTTTATTTTCATTTATAAATAACAAAAAAAACAAGCAATTTATAAATCTTTTTTATAAGCTGTACTTTTTTAATGTGTCATACATAATTAATAATAATATAATAATAAATAAGAAATAAATGTGGACAACATCACATACTACATTGTTCTGATCCCAATTTGAATAACTATTTAAAGCATTCGTATTTTGGAAACCAGAAACAACGAAGGTACCACAAACACCCAGACCCGAGAAAATGTAGAAAAACACTTTTTTTCTACATTGACCCGTCCGGGAATTGAACCCGGGACCTCGGAGCACCTTGAAAACCGGTGTGTACGCCATTCCGCCACGGAGGTCGTCGTCGTATAATTATAAGTATCGATAACTAACTTATCGATATTTTACCACGTCCCTAAATGAATAGCGTTTTGAAACATTACAAAAATGAGTAATTACCAAAATATAGTTTCGACCTTATCTCTATGGACAGTGGAATGGTTTTAGGTTGTACTTTTTAAGGATTGTTATTATCCGCAAAAATTATAATTTCTATTAAAATAACGACAAAATATTACGAGTACTTACAAATGGTATGTCACGCCTCCTTTGGATAAACTCTTTTTAGTGCTTGTGTTTTTGCACTCTAATACTGTGCAGGTCGGCATATTTAAGGTTTTGCTATGTCAGAATAGCACAACGTCAATACGTTCTAGCAACTGTGATCGTCTGAAGCGCGTAAAAGGGGGAGGAAACATGATATGCGCCATCCGTAGCCGATGTGTGGTACGCGGGGCCCGCCTACTTACTACTTCTATCGTTTTTTATGTTCTGTGGTAGTTCCAGTCACTGCACCCTACTTAGATTGTTTGTACCTATGGTATATATTTGAAGTGTGGTGCCGGCACGGTAAAAGACGCATCACCCTTTCGCTTCTTATGGGTGCCGTCTCAGCAGTAGTGTCTTCCCTCCAACATTGACCAAACACATTGATCATTGGCGTGTACACCATACATGCCAATAAGCATTGCATACCCTGGCTACTAAGTCTAACTAAATAAAATACCAATCACTGCATAACTCCTTATAATATTTTTTTTAAACTTAGGTACTAGATATCCTACCCAAAATTGCCGCGCAAGTTTTACAAGGTGTCGCCTGCTCCGAGGTCCAGGGTTCGATTTCCGGACGGGTCGATCAGAAAACAAGTGTTTTTTTATATTTTCTCGGGCAGTGATGTTTCTAGTTTCTAGTACCTTTGTTGTTTCTGATTTTTGAAGATATTTTTGTTTTATATTAAATTTCCGTCAACTTTTACGCTTTCCAAAAGGTTCGATCAACAGAAAAGTAAAAAAACGCGGATCTATGTCTCACCTGGTCCCCCTATCCGTGGATATGTCTCCCAGTTCCTCTTCGATCTTGATGGCGGCCAACGCCTGCGCTTCTCGGAACAGCCGCAGATCGTAGTCCGGGGCGAACCCGTCGAGAATCGGCTCCCGTTCTTCGCTGTTCTCATCTCCGGCATTTCCTAGTTTTTCCCGGAGTTCTTGGCTGCCTTTCCATTTGGAACGCATATCCTGGGTACGGTGAAATAGGAAGAGTTTAATCATCTTGCTGTTTATGACACTATCATTCTTCAATTATAATTAAAACTATTTCATAATTATTATTTTTTTCACGGAAAAAGGTTAGAAAAGCTGTCATGCGCCATTTGTATGAGAACCGATGTCGCCACTTGCGCCCCACTACACATAAACGAGTTCAAAGAGCGTCAATCAAGCGCCAACCAATCACAGAGCTCACGTTTGGGCAGAATTATATGCATTTGCTCATAACCTCTGGGGCGCGCCTGCCCCGCCTAAATAGCCTTTCTAATCTTTTTCAATATTCTGTGGTAAAAACGATACCTAATTTATTGAGTTATTTTAAGCCCTTCCATCATTTATGAGTAGGTTTCCGATTTGGTTCCTCTAGGTTTTGTACCTGGTACGCGCGCTGCTCGATAGTGGGTAAGTATGGCCCTCGGCCGCTAGTGCAGCGCTTGAGACAATTGACAGCTAGTAGAGGCAGCAATACAAGAAATACTATTGTCCCTTTACTAGAATTACACCTTGTATATGGGATGGATATCCTTCTTTTCTACCTTAGCTTTGAGCGTGGCCATGGCCCGCTGCAGCGCTCGCCGCTCGTGCCGCTTACTGCGTAACAAGAGACACTACTGACCTTCACTTTGAGCTAGTTTATATAGTGATGCAGCGCTTGAAGCACTTTGTCGCTTGCTACGTCTCAAGCGACATTATTCTATTATTTACACTTAAATCTTGCTGAAATGGTGTTGCAGCGCTTTAAGCACTCGTTTTGCTCACTGCGTCAACGCGTTACGCTATAAATGACCAAGGTTTTGAACCAAATTTTACACGGAATTTCAAGCGCTCCTAAAATCTATTAGGGAATTTAGACACTTATAAGCAGGTTATCATTCCTACCTTTACTTTGAGTTGGTACGCGCGCTGCTCGATGCTAGGCATGGCCCGCGGCGCTGCTGTATCGCTTCAGACGCTTGACAGTGGCTAGAGGTGGCGGCATAAGAGATACTATTGTACCTTCAGTGGAAGCTGGCCAAATGATACTGCAGCGGCTGAAACGCTCGTGTAGCTTTCTGCATTTGCTCATAACCTTAAGATACAAGAGATACTATCCTACTTACACTTAAAGCTTGCTGAAATGGTACTACAGCGCTTAAAGCATTCTAATCTATCCTTCCTACCTTAACTTTGAGCTGGTACGCACGCAGCTCGGTAGTGGGCTTGGCTCTTGTTGCTTACTGTGTCTCAAGAGACACTATTCTACTTACATTTAAAGCTTACTGAAATCGTGCTGCAGCGCTTTAAGCGCTCGTTTCTGTAAATGCA
This sequence comes from Anania crocealis, assembly GCA_949315895.1. NCBI lineage: Eukaryota > Metazoa > Arthropoda > Insecta > Lepidoptera > Crambidae > Anania > Anania crocealis. The sequence goes on from OX438856.1 coordinate 12,185,124, forward strand.
TCACAAGGGACACTAGCTACAAATGATGAAGGTAACACCTATTTTTTGCGTTATATCAAACGCTTTATTAACGGGTAGGTTCTTACCTTAACTTTGAGCTGGTAGCAGGCTGCAGCAGCGCTTAAGACCCTTGATAGCGAGTAGAGCCAAAATTGTACCTTCATTAGATGACCGAAATGATACTGCAGCGCTTCAAGCGCCCTAAAGTGGGGTAGTGGGATCTACCTCCTAGTGGTCCATCCTGGGCAACGTTATCTTTGTTTTTCTAACCAATGATGACGGCTAACAGATAACTCTGCAGTGGTAGCCTTCGTAAGAGGCCGCCTGTATGCTACCACCCTCCTGCCGGAGTCCAGCGCCAAACAGTTTTTCTGTGTTCCGCTGGTGTGTGGGAGAACCAGTACCTCTGGGTAAGCTCGCTCCATCTTAGGCTTCTTGTTAACCGTATAGTTAAGTATGTAGTACGAGCGTGCCCATTATTTATAAAAAAATCAAGAAAAACATATCCTTCCTACCTTAACTTTGAGCTGATAGGCCCGCTGCTCAATAGTCGGCATAGCCCGCGGCCGCTGCTGCAGCACTTGCAACGCCCGGCGGCGCGCGGCGGACGCGGCCTGCCTCTCCTCGCCAGCGGCCACGCACCACGCGCCCGTCACGTTGTGGTACATAGGGCATGCGTCCCAGGTAAAGTGGCGGGACCCTTTGCCACCTTTAAGGATAAATTAATCATCGATATACAGGTGAGATTTTAACCACTTTCCAAAATTTTTGTAGGCGTTCAGTATCGTATTTAGAGCCTATTTATGAAGAAAAAAATGTTAATCAAGCTTACACCCGTAAATGTTTTTCGCAATATAGTTTTCAATCTTTACGGTCCTAGGCCTAATAAGGTATAAAGGGAAAATCAAAAACTTATGAAAATCATTGGTAGGCTTCAAAGTAGGTCTTCTTCAAAAAAGAGTCAAGTAGCCTATTTAAGCTGATGACAGGACATATGATCTTACTTTTTTAATATGTATACCAATTTCTAGAACTCATTGCAGCATGGCAGATAAAGTACAACTAGTAGTAGTTAGTATCACTAGTTTATAATTTTAATTAATGTCGTTTTGTAAGTTTTGTCAGTAGATTGTTATGATTTTACTGATTTTAGTGCATTCAAATTCTATTGTATCAGCAGGCCGTTAATAAAAACATGTATTAGAAAAAGCGACCGTCCTAAAATACTGCCCTGAGGCACATTACTTATTTTACACCATAGATTTAATATAGATGATAGATTGGCAATTGAATCCTGAAAACGAGACCAAAACTAGGTTACGCTAGTGTGCATAAAGTGACCATGTGCGTGAGATAAATAGTGCAGGTACTGCATTGCTTGCTTGCTTTCGATGTCGATTCCATCGACACAGTTAACGTTGACGCAGGTGACTTATTTTTTAGTATTATTAAAAGAACGCCAAAAAACTGCAAGTAAACACCTAGACATGTTTTTATTTTATAACTAATTATTCCCGAACAAAATCAATTTATTGTAAAAAATATCGTAGGCTTTACTTGCCAGTATTTAACAATTTTGCCTCATTTTGCGATCGCGATCGCCAAAGTTGAAATAAAACTGATATACATTTTTCAATTACACATTACAAACGTACACTAAATATACATACATTTAATGTTTAACTAATGGGGATTGAAGCCCCCGAACAATATGGAGATTGATCCAGAGCGTAATTTTACAGGCTGAACGCCTCTGTGTTAAAAACACTTAGGGTCCAAATGTAAACTGCAAATGCTCGAATATTTATTGAGCGAACATTCTTTTCTATTAGGCAATTTCAAGCATTTCTAACGTATTTCAACAATTTAGGCTGTATGCGGTTTACAATGTGAAATATGTCAGCTAATGAAATGTCGATAAGATATCATCGACAACGTCAATCACTAAAATACAAAAGTGATGTTAGTAATTGCTGAAATTCACGTATTTGATATTATTTTTAATTGAATTCATATGAATTGAAAAATCCTTGTTCTGATGAAATGCCCTATCACATATATTAGTATACAAAATTTTAGTCAAAGCTCTGAAACATTGCATTTTACTGCTGATAATCGCGATTGTGTGTTGACGTGTGAAATGTACAATTACGAGTATGTTGGTTCCCTTTTTTAGGTGAGTTACTTCCAGGTACTGAACATGTAACCATAATAAAAATACATCAACTCGACACTTTTTTACAATAATAAAAATTAAACTAGTAAAACTAAAGGGAATATTGTGTTGCGCGTGACAGAAGTCAGAAAAACACTACAGCGTGTACGTGAACGGCCTTGTGATCTATCTCGTTCTATCATATAGCTGCATTATATTCTGTCTCTTTTCATTGCCAATCTAACAGCAGTATATTAAATCTATGTTTTACACACACTAATTTAGTTGATGTATCTTTTAATATCCTTTAAACTTGCAAAAACACATTTAATTAATTTCAATCGTTTCAGAAGCACTTCCAACTTTACGTCTCTTGTTATTTATAATGCGAGCAGCTATGTATAAGATAACTTTTACTAATTCTGTTTTATTATATACAGTATAGATTTTAAGCCCTACGCAACCATTTTTATCATTTACTAGCTGTTGCCCGCGACTTCGTCCGCGTCAATTTCCGTTACTATGACCGCGATTTTTTTTGCAACATTTTTCACTCATGCTTCGCTCCTATTGGTCGCAGCGTGATGTTCTATAGCCTTAAAGCCTTCCTCGATAAATGGACTATCCAACACAAAAATATTTTTTCAATTCGGACTACTACTTCCTGAGATTAGCGCGTTCAAACAAACACAAACAAACAAACTCTTCAGCTTTATAATATTAGTATAGATGAGATTAGCGCGTTCAAACAAACAAACAAACACTTTTTTCTTTCTATCTTTGATGTCCGATTTAAAATTTAGCATATATTAAAGTTAATGTTTTAATCCTCTACATTTTGCATTTTATTATCAAGGAAGCTGCTAATCCATTAATAAGCTACGTCTGGCATTCCATGTATATAATTGTTTTGCTTTTCTTTTGTTATTTTGTTTTATGTTTATGTTTGTTTATTATTGTTTCATTTTAACTTCATGTTACCCTCCGCATCGAAAATTTAACCATGTTATGTACACTATTGTTGGATTACCGTCTAGTCTGTAACTTAGAACTTTAAGTACGTATTAGCAAGTTAAGACTGTGATCTGTTTGCTTATAGAAATAAATAACGTTTTTTAAACAAAATCAAAAGATTTGCTCATATCACAAAACATTACATACTTATGGATCTACGTTTGACCTACAGCTCTAACAGGAATTTATTTGCACAATTTTAAGAATAATGATAATTACCAAGATGTCCACTTGAGTCGCATCCTCTGACAGGACACCGTCTTTCCGACGGCTCTGGTGTCGGCAACTTTGGGACTGGCGAGTGGACGACAGCTGGGCGACCTTTGAGATTTTTTTTACTGTCTTTGTTGCAACTGGAATGGCAAATATAGAACAAAAATCTTTCAATTAAATGCTCTCCCCCATGATCAATTTCCACTTTAAACACGCCAATTCGATCTTACTTCAACATTTTTTAAATCCACCTTCTAAATAACAGCCCATAATCATCCCAGTGCAGGGAAAAGGCCTCCATCATTGAATTCATGTTACCACAGCAATGATGGGTACAGGTATTATCACCACGCTTGGCAAATGCAGTTTTGTGATAACAAATCCGAGCACAGTTCGGAAATTCGAAACTTTTGTTGCCCGTCCCGGGGATCGAACCCGGAACCACGAGATCTTGGCCCGGTATTTAAACCACCTGCGTCGTTGCCAGAAAAAGAAGGGCAGTAGCGACTTAAAAAATGATTTTAAACGCTCGTGATTTGAACACATAATGTTATACTAAGTACATTAACGGGTCGTTATCGCGAATTCGCGTATAATATTATAAAGGTTTATAATATTATACGCGATTTACCTATTTATTTACCCGACGTTTCGGCTGGATTGCACCAAGCCGTGGTCACGGGCCGACTCACGTCGGTCGGGAGTCAGCCCGTAATATTATACACGATAACGACCCGTTAATGTACTTAGTATCGACTTCTTCTCTCAATGCTGAATTCCCAATTAGGAGAATCCACCTTACCTACCTCTTATCATTACTTTTGTCTTCAACTTCTGAATCTGTGTCAGTATGTGTTGGCCTAGACACAGTTGCAAGTCGGGATACTCGAGCTGATAATGATCTGGTTAATTTTCTAGGCATTGTGGAATCATTAGACTCACTGCTTTTTCCTGTGTTTTCTTGCTGAAAAACAAAAACCGATCAATTTATAGGTATTTAAATGGTGATAGTTCCTACCTAGGCTTTGGGCTAGGCTTTGGAAATATATACAAAATATTTGAACTTTATTATTAATATGAACCTGAAAAGTTTGCTTAGTGTTTAACTAATCTTAGGAAATGTATTACATTGACAAACATTTTATTAAATTGGATAATCTATTTATCAAAAATGGTTTTATCATGCTACAGCGAATAAGAGTCGAGAAATAAATGTGTAAAACAAAAGTTTTTTTTTTGAGAATTTCCATTGTGTGACTTGCGTAAACGCAAACATTTGTATGTTGTGTGACATACAAATGTTTGTGTAACTTTTTTTCTCCTTTAAAAGTCAGCCATATTTTTTTTCTCCTTTAAAAGTAAGCCATATTTTTATTCTCCTTTAAAGGTCAGCCATATTTATCTATACAGTTTTAATGTTAATATTTTTTTTCTAATAAAACGCAAATACACCAAAAATGTTATTAATTACAAGTTCCTATATTTAAAAAAAATGTACTGTTCACAAAATAACTTTATAAAAATTTTAAATCACGGAGGAAAACACCTACTACAATAAAATGAAACGGGGGTGAAACTATGTCCACAGCTAGTTTATAAAACGGATTAGCCAGAACTGCTCAACCTAATTAGAACTTTTTGTACTTACTTTACTACTACTGGAACTTGAAGGTGGTTTAGTTTTGCCCGTTTTAAGGGGAGCTTCTTTTTTAGGTGTTGGTTCACTATCACTATCCGAAGACACCGACTCCACTGATGATTGGCTTGAAGAACATGATGATGCACTTTTCTGTTCAACTGCCTTCTTTGGTGGTGGTCCACTTGTTTTATTAGTACTCCTTCGTTTTGCATTATCCTTAGTATTTGTTTCTTCTTTTTCTGGAGTATTTGATGACGATTCTTTCTCGTCGCTAGACTTTCTAGTATTTTTTTTATTGCGTGGAGAAGCTTTAGGGCTTTTAGAAGCTTTACTTTCTGATTCAGAAGCAGAACTGTTGTCAGGTGAGAAAATGCTTTTCTTTTTCTGATCTGATTTAGTTGGTTTTGCTACTGTTTTTGATGCTGGCTTTGAGGTTTTGCCTCCGGCTTGGGCTGTTCTAGGAGCTGGTTTACCCTTTGCAAGTACCATTGCCGCTACTTTAGTTTTAGTAGAAGATCGTCTTTTAGGTGGCTGTGTTTTGGGACTGACAACTTTTGGGATGTCATCATCACTCGATGAAGATATTTTATTTGTTTTCGTAGGTTTCTGTTTGGGTTCCTCCTTCTTCTTTGGTTCTTCAGCAAGTTTTGTGGGAGATTTAGGGGGTGGGGCTGGAGTGGCATTTGCTTGTGGGGTGTCAGATGCAGAGGATTCTGAATCAGAACTGGAGGAGCCGGACCCAGAACTGGTAGATGAACTACCACTGCTGCTAGAGTCCGAGGATGACCCTGAACTACTGTCGCTGCTACTATTGTTGGCCTGAAAAGATAAGTCAAAAATGTATTATGGTAGAAAAAAGAAAATTATTTTGTTTGCAGACTTATTTAGGTTGTTTAATAAAAACAGAATGTATGTAAATTTTTACTTTAGACAGTACGTATAGTGTTAAACAATACTATACAAATATTGTAAAAAGGTAAAGTTTGTGAGTAGTAGGAGGTAGTATCTGGATAAACAAAACCAATTTCAAAAAATCTCTTACCAGTAGGTCCATTATTTGTGAATGTCATATTTTTAGTTTAGCACATAGGCAAAGGTAATATGTATTGTTTTCAATGTAATACTTAAATCCTATAGTTAAAAAGCCTTAGGGTTATTTTTGCACTTAATACAATCATCACCAAAAAATAAACAGCTACTTACATTTAGGTTCGTCATAACGTATGATGAAAAAGCCTACCCTGCTAACTAGAACACTTTCAGTATTCACAAAATGCTGTTACTATATTTAGAATTTATTTTATAAAGAGCTTCTTTATCGAATAGGTACTTTAAATATTTAAAATCATTAGGAAAATCGTAAAAAATCTATACAATTCATCACAATAACTCTTGCTTGTCTGTCTTCTCCTCTCTAGCTCTCTGGTAGTGATGCCGATTGCCGATCGATAGTCGACTATCGATAGTCTATCGATAGTTGACGTCATATCAATAGTATCGATACTATCGATACTTTCGATAGCATCGATAGTATCGATAGTTTAGATCCAGGCAATACTATTACATGATGGCAATACTATCGATACTATCGATAGTATTGTTGGTCACGAAGAATAAACTATCGATAGTATCGAAACTATCGATAGTATTGTTCCTCGTAAATAAAAAACAATCGATAGTATCGACACAATCGATAGTTTTAAACTATCGATAGTAGTTTTATTTTCGATACTATTGTTTATAAATTATTGGTATATTGGTATTGATTGCCAAGTAACAGGAAAAAAATTATATTTCTACTCAGATCCGTTATTTACTATGTAAAATAATTACAACTTATATGCTTTTTGATAGTTGGCAACAGTGGTGTAGGTTTTTTTTTAACTTTTGTTTTTGTTTTTTTACGGTAGTCGCAGTCATTAGTAACTAAAACTTCATTACTTCTCTAGCGGTAATGCTGTATAATTTACTTTAACTCTAGGTAATACTATCGAAAAATAAGGAACTATCGATAGATTAAAACTATCGATAGTATCGATACTATCAATACTATCGATAGTTCACTCGCCATGAACAGTAATAGTATCGATACTATCGATAGTTTGGTGATATCTAGCCACAATTCTATCGATACTATCGATAGTATTGCAAGTCATCAATAGTATTACCCCAATTTGGGCTATCTATACTATCGATACTATCGATCGTATCGATAGTCCTATCGATATTCTAACTGATTTTCGAGGTCAACTATCGACAGCGAAACTATCGATAGTTTGGCATCACTACTCTCTGGCTCTGGCTGGCTGGCTGGCTGGCTGTGGCTGGCTGTCACCACCACTAGGGATGCAACGATATATCGGAAAACCGATAAATATCGATATATATATATCGAATAAATGTATCGATATTTATCGATATCGATACGCCGATATCGATATATCAATATCGAAAAAAATATATATATCGTAACGAAATATCGAAAAATTTAAAGGTATAAAAAAATTTCAGACAAGTTGTAGGTACTTTAAGTATTCCTGTCCTCTACACGAAAGGACTATCATCATGCCATGCTGATGATGACCATTCGCTGTACACTGTCGAGTAAACAGTTGACTTTACTAAGGCCGAATTTTTTTCTAAAACTATAGTAAACCACAGTAATGTACAGCGAAGGGTCACCATCACAGCCCATTGTGTAGAGGCTATAAAACTACATTAATTTTAATAAGCCTTTAAAAAAGGAGAAATATCGATTTAACAGAATAAAAATTTAGCATTTTTAATTCTGTTTTATTTTACCATGTAGGGACTTCACCATGTAAAACCTTTTTGAACAATAAAGTTTTTATGTAAAATACATAACTGATTAATATTTAAAGATTTGTTACTTTATGTAAGGAAATCGATTTCATTTCCTTATAAAGTAAGTTCGATTCTCAGGAAAAATCGATACGATTTCACTATAGGACATCAATACAACTGTCGAAATTGAACTGTCACAGAAATCTTTTTTTTTTTTGGCTTGCACGGCTTGTGCATCGCCACAACAGGTGAAAGGTAGGGAATCATTGTAAAAAGGAAAACAAACCGGGAATCTATAAAGGATCAGGAAGGAAGATAAGGTTACTGGATAGAAAAATATATAATTGTATATATAATTTATACAGAAATCTTGTAAGGTGAAAACGTGGGTGAAAAGGACCATAACCACAGAGTACTAATAATTAGTAACTACGTTTTGCAGTCACAGTCACTGTTTCAACTGTAAGTTTCTTTTACTCATTGCACTGTTGTTGTTGTTTTCTTCACCCATTCTGGGTAGGCAAAGGGAACTATGCCCATACAGCCAAGTCTTGAGCTCAAATATGAAATGAAAATGAAATTAAATGAGATGAAATGAAATGAAACCTAACTTAAGTCATTTTACTTTCCTTGTTTCTCACTTTATTTTTATCCTACTCACTGACACATTATTATAACAATGCCACCACTTTAACACAATAAATGCCGCTTAGGATAATATCACAAAATTACGAAACAAAGTCCATCATTCTCTTCTAGTTTCCCGCGCAAAACTCCTCACTCACAGTCACTGGCTGACTGACTGACACTGACACTTTTGTTCTTCTTCTTCTTCCTTTTTATGGTGACGAACTTGTGTCTTTCGCAGTGGGTACCTACTCTGTTCAGCTAGTATCACGTATGCAGCTGTTATAGGAAATCTTACGATACTTTAACCGAACTTAACACAAAGTGTAAAACAGAGGATAGGGTAAATAAAAATGAAGGTGGTTCCATATTTACTTGTCATTATAGTAAATGACCTAATTACAGACTAATTGTACCTATTAGTGTTAATAAATTTAGTTAAAGATTTCAAAAGTGTAGGATTTAAAGAACTTAGAATTAGAGATGGGCGCCTACCCGGTAAAAATACGACTTTGGGTAAATATCAATTAATACCCACCCTTTTTTACCCACCTATTTAACAATTTTCACCGGGTAAAAATTAAAAACATTTTATTTAACTATAAATCCACAATATTTAGTTTTTTAACACAAATTACCTTAGAGCATTTACAACGGGAGACGCCATTGACAGGCGTACCCCGCTGCCAAAGGTACGAGACCGCCGGTCATACTGGTTATATAAAACTAGTTGCCGCACGTTCCACTTCATTCAGCAAATGTCAGTAGCGCACAACAGACCTGAGCTAAAAATGCCGAATTGCAGCGTTTTTGCGTGTAAAAAGAGGTCGGAATCCTCTAGTTTACAATAGAATAATTTTACTTTCCATTTATAAGTATTATTTTGACATAATATTGACAAATAATACAGTAAATTAGCAAAATAACATGAACAATTCCCAATCAATAAGTGTTGCCACTAAATAGTAATCGTATCTAATTTAGGGTAATTTTTAAAGATGTAGTTTATAAAATTTGACTTGATTTAAACTTCTAATTAAATATGCGTTTTGTTTATTACTATAATATATTACTGAAAACATATAACTGCATAATTATGTCTCGACGAAATAAAACATCGCAATCTGTAATCTATAATCAATTATTCAATTCATTATAGATTTATTATTCATTTATAAATCATAAAAATAAATCAGCAAGTTTCATATAATTTATATTTTAAATCGTTATTCTCAAGGAATTGTTTTAAATACGTTCTACTAAACATATTATTATCACGAATTGATGCAATTTTGAATTTAAGATCTGACCACACTGAAGGAAAATTAGGGCTGTGACAGCCTAAAACAAATGTCGATATCGATTATCAATAATGACGATGATTTATTCGACATATATTTTTAATACGTAATTAAATACTTTAAGATTGAGTTTCATTTATTATTTTTAAATGTTTAAAGGGAACTTTTTGTGTAGGGATTTTTTTATATTTTATTTTACTTTATTTCATCCTTTTCATAGGTAGAATTTGTTAAGTTGTAGATAACTAGTCAGGCCATAAATACTGTTACCTACATAAAACCTTTTTTTTACAACTTATTTATTATTTTGAATTTGGAAAAAATTCTTGCAATTTTGCGGAATTTCACAAATTTTATCATGTTCATTATCAAATTACAATATGGAATGGGATGTTAAAGAAAATAGAATTTCAGTGATCGCCTTGCACAAAGTGGGTCCGATCATATTCCAGACACTTTGAAAGCTTGGTATCAGCCGTATGTTCGTATATCGTATTATCAACAGATACAACAACATTACCTTTAAGTTAGAGATATAAGGCTGGTATAATACCAAATGTGCTCCGAGGTATTATACCAAAAATATCGTATTAAACGGTATAATACCATTTCATACGGTAGTTTTGGTATTTTATCTTTTAGAGTGTAAAATAATTAGAAGTACTTTAAATTGGGGAAATTATTAGGTAACTACTAACTAGCTAATAAACGTAATCAAAACAAATATCGTTCAACCAGCATTATGTCATTTAGTACGGTATTTTTGGTATATTATTTTTTGAAAGTGTAATGAGTAGAAATCTCTTATACGTTGGGGAAATTATTGGTTAGTAAGACCGTCTAGTTGGTTTTCGGATACGGATGTGTCTACCTAAAAAAAGAGTCGTTTTCCCATAGTAACTCGGCTGCCATTACAACCTCTTCAGTTTTTATATTAGTGACAAACAGCCTATGTTAGTCTAAGTAGTCCAATCCATCTCGATGTTTAAATTTCTCAAAATTGGTTCAGTAGTTTTAGCGTGAAAACGGAACATATTATTATGTAAGGTACACACTTTCATATTCATTATATTAGTAGGGAAAGATCGATTAAAGACATCTCTCGAAGTGTAATTTTGATTTTAATTTTGTTTCGTACTAAGAACGTCTAGGCACATCAACATTACACACGAACGAAAACTAACTACAAAACGCGGCGCGCGCGTTGCATTTAAGTTGAGTGAGAGAGAAGAGAAGGATTTCATTCGCGAGGTGATGCACAAAGTGGCAACGTCACGCAAGCGCAAGTCCCACGTCTTTGTTGTGTATTGTGCGTGCATTACATTTACATAAAAGATTTGTTAATCGTTAGCGGGAATGCGTTTAATTTAAATAAACAAGGAAAAAAGAACGAAGTTGAATTGAATTTATATGATCAGTTAATTCACCGATGATACGTAAAAAATACAAGTAAATTGCATTTGTAAATCAAAATATAAAACATGAAAAATCCCGTTTTCTATTGTAAAATACCTGAAAAATATTTTTACATCTCTATTTCAAGTAGCCTATTAATTATTGGCTGAACTCATCGATAGTGACATATCGATAGTGCATTCCTTACACGAAAATGACGTCATCTTGTATACTGATAGGCTGTCCATGCGTGTGTTTAAACATGTGTGCGTGTAGTCTGTGTTTGTGTTTAACAATTTCTTCGTATGCGTGCGTTACGACATGATCGAAAATGCATTTGTTTGTAATCACTGTTAGTGTGCGTTCCTCGCCCCCCGCACCGAAAGTGGCAGAATTATTTGTATGGATATTAGTACTCATGCATGGCCAATCCCGTTGGATAAATAATCAAAGCAAATGACAACATATTATGCTAAAAATATAGTATGTATGTCGTATATGCCAAATAAATAAAATAAACTAAAAGAGTTTTTTATGTTATAATAATGCTGTATAACTAAATACATAAATCAAACAATATTTACTGATTTATACTTATCATAGACTCATTTCATTGACAAGATTTTTTTTAATTCTTAGGGTTACCTGCTTTCTATAATTATTTTATTTTAGAATTTGTACTTTGTGTTCCATTTGATTCCATTCCATTCAATCTTATTAGTTCACTACAACACACACACGTGCAAAATCTTTAGCTTCATTTAAAACGCGCTATTTGTATAATTGACAAAAGTTTTTTAGGCTAATTGCCTCGTCAAGGTCAAGCCCTGTGAAGTCCTAAAATGTAAAGTCAACCTTATTACATGATAATAAGGTAGATTGTTTTACGTGTGTATTAACTACCCCGTCTTATCTCACTCGTCGTGTAGCTTCCAGGTATGACGGGGGTAAAGGGCTAAGTCCGTTGATGATTGGCATTGTTATTCAGTTGTTTACTAAGTTAAAGTGCGCCAGCATTTCATAAATGTTGTCTAGTGTAATTTTCAGTTGTTTTCTTGGATAGTATGTTTGTGTATATCAACATATAGAAAAAGTAAGTACCTACCTACGAATTTAATTAAGGTTTCAGTCCATCATTAACTTAGCCATTGAGTTTTTAATAAAACTACTTTTAGAATATTATAATTTACGTGTTTTTTTAAAGTTTCTTTTAGTTTGTGACTTTGAACTTTATTTTGTACCTACTGATTGAAAATAATACCTTTTTAAGCTAAAAAAACAACATCGAATAAAAAACTGTGTTAGAGTCTACGTGTAAATCCTGTCTTATTGTTTATGGTTCATATTGTCTATAATGATTTGTTAATGAGAATCATTTAGGTAAATGCGTTATTTTGTAAAAATATAAATTTCTTTTAGATAATGGGAAAGGAAGAAAGAAACGAGAAGATGTTTGGAAAACTATCGAGTAGGCCCTGACAAATCAGTAACCTGCAAGTACTGTAATAACAAATACAAAATTGCAAAAGTCAACAAAATGGTCAGTCATTTACTTAAATGTGATAAGTGTCCAAGTGTGATTAAGATTGAGTTGAGGAAACAAAATGACGCACATATATCCAATACTACTAATGCTTAACTATGGATATAGAAAATAGTAACCAAAGTATGACTCATATCACCAACAATGCTCATACCTCTGTCATAACTTCACCAATAGAAATAAATGCAGAATATCACAATTTGAGTACTCCGTCGACCTCATCTTATCAGTCAGCGTCAGCAGAAGAAGAAAAACTTGAAAGGCTGACATTAACATTCGCAAAGCCAGGGGGCTTACCATCAGCTTATAGCAAGCCACTCAATTTCCAGGCAGTTGAACAGTAGGGCTGCTTTTGCCCTGCTAAAAATCATACCATAACCACTGAAAAGCTGAACGACTAGCATCGCTAAACCAAAAGGTGAACAGCTAAGCTTGTCTATGGTCTGTTTGTCTGCAGATTGCATGAACGAGATAGAGCTATACTGGTTCAGATAAATCTGTCTCTTTTTAGTTGAAAACGTTCAAATACACAAATACATGATTTATTCCAAATTACCGGTTTTTGAAAAACTTTCTACTTATTGGATTTTAAAGAGAAAAAGTCGATCTAAATGTTGCTATTTTGCAGGAGATTAGTTAAATTACTAAATTCTAGTAAAATTACCTTCTTGGCGATAGTACATAATGTACAGTGTTGGGTTATTGAAAATGTTGATAATCATTTTAACGTGATCATGATTGGAACGGTTCTGCCTGCATTTTTGGCGGTAACATTCAAAAATTGAAGAATTCCATTTTCCCGGAGTAGTACGTACGTTCTAAGACTATTTTATATTTACAGTTAAACATTGAGTTAAACCATATTTTCACAATGTCATACTTGTGTTTAATTATTGAATAAAGTAAAGTGGAATTGTAAGTAATTTATAAAAAAGTGATCATCCATTGACTTTCAGTGAAAACCAACAAAAAAAAATGCCTAGTTTCTCACACCCAACTGTATAATAACCTTTGGGAATAACAGTTAACAACAAATCTTTAACAGCTGGAGACCACTCCAAGCGAATGGAAAGGGTGGCAGAAATTTTAATTCTGCAGGCGATGTAGTCATAAAATTAGGGTTTGAATGAAGTTTCTGATTCAGTTACACTGTGTAGTAAAAGAGTACTACAACTTTTTACATAGGTATTATAATAATCTATTCTATTTTAGTATTGACTGGGTAGACTAAATGCAAAAAATAAAACATAAAATAATTAATGATTCAAGGAGAGGAAGAGGATACAGAAAATTATATTACATATTAGGTATTCTCTACCAGTCGAGCATTTGGTTAAGTAGACATATTTTGCAGAATTTTTGCAGTAAAAAAAACAAACACATGATTTCATATATGTAATATAATTACAAAAACATATATTTCAAACACATTAAAATAAAAAAGACATACTTAATATAAAAGTACTTCAGTTTTAACCCTAAATTTAAAATCTAACACACAACCATAACTTACTCGTAGTATATGTATTAACTGGTCGGCTACCGAAGTTGTGGAATCGAGCCATAAGACAATAAATTGATTTGTGTCTGGAATTACTGGTATAAAAGGGGTTAAAAAATACATCAATACATAAGCTTATTGGTGAACCTCTTCATCTGTGAGATAAATTTGCTTGATCTGTGAGATAATTGATTAGCTGCATTGGAAAATGTAATGTAGGATTACACATGCTTTTGCAATAAGGCCAGCTAACTGAGGTTGGTAATTTAACATTGAAAAAGAGTCTTTAGAACACCTATTGATCTCTCTCTGTTGTTAAGAGTTTTTACATGTCTCTGTATAGGTATAATAGGCTTCAGAAAAATCTAGTTCTGCTTTAACAATTGTTGTCATCATAAATTTGAGCAGTGGATATCTAGAATCACCTACAATAAAAGGAAATATTCATTAATTTTATCATCTTTGTAAGACTGCTGCAAATGTGTTATATAAGAACTAAAACTTTGTTTCGTTTTACACCCACGCAATATTTAAACAAACAAAATCAGCAACATGAATATGTTATGCGTTATGAATATAACACAAGGGTTTTAGGTGCTATAACCTGTAAAATATGTTTCTTTATCTTTTCTTTTTACTCAATTGAACGGAAAGGACAAACCTATCTTTAAAGTTAAACTAAAATGTGTATTGTATGTTTACCTAAAAGCCATACAGATGCTATAGTGCTCAGTTCATTCAAGTAAGACTACAAAGGATGATTAGACCATATTTTATTGTAAATTAAATGAATCATAGCCATCATTTACACTTATAATTTCCATGTATTTGTTACAAATCTGAAAAAAGTATTACACATAAATATTAGTAAGAAAGAAGAGTTGTAAAATTTGAAAGTACAGTTTTTTTAATATATTCTATTGTATCCTACCTATTACATCACATAACCACGCTAACAATTTTGTCGAAATTGTATTTTCATTTTGGTAAATGATGATATACTTAAACATTTTATAAATACAAAATACTAACTCCAAGACCTTCAGGTTTCTTTACACTGTAATTAGGTTCCTTAATCTATAATGAAACATGTAAATTTTCACAAAACTGCTGAAAAAAGTCTGAGAAACGCATAAAATATGTCGAAAAAGTTAGTCTCCTAGTAACTTTTTCAAAATGGCTAGGATGACATTAGCTTCGCTCAAAAGGACGTTTACCTGCTGTCAAATTGAGTGTCATGGTATGAAAAGATTGAAAAGTTCATAGTAAAAAAATGGTGAACGGTTTTGAAACGTCGACGTAAATTGGCCTGCCACAGGCCTGCTAAAAACGATGTCATAGTACAAAAGATCAATGCAGTTCAAAAACAGGCCTGCTATAAGAGCTAATGGTAAGGCCCCTGTATTCATATCTGGATCGCCATTAAGCCTAGTAGAACATCCGTTGTGGATAGACTTTTTTAAAGATATGCAACCATCATTTCAATTACCTTCGCGAAAGAAATTAGCAACAAAGCTTCTGGATAAGGTGCACATTGAAATAAAAAAAGAGGTGACTGAAAATATAAAGACAACAAATTTTTTGCATCTTCAATGTGATGGGTAGACTAATATTAATAACGAAGGAGTTATTAACTTCAATATGTCAGATCCTGAGCCATATTTACCGAAGATAACCGACACACGAGTTTGTACCTTATTGATGAAATCATAAAAGTTATGCGTACTTATGATCAAGCCAAATTTGTAACTTTGATTGGTGAATTATATTACATTAGGTACAATGAAGAACTTCTATAGAAGTCGTGGCGTGGGGGGCACGAAAATCTCGAACTTCTATAGAAGTTGTTGGCGGTGAAATGGTTAAGTAAAATGTTAGGTTTTAGCATGTTTTAGTTATTATAAAGTTTTAACTTAGCTGCTCGATTTTTGTGTGATTACCATTAGTGGAGACTATATTAGTTTATTTACTGCATTATGTTATTTGTAATTGTAAACTGTTTGTTTCCCTACAATAAATTAAATTAAATTAAATAGGTTATTTTGTAGAAATGCTCTAAGCTTGTAAATTATCACATAAAAGATTATTTTGCAATACTTGACATAAAAAAAGTTAGAAATAGGAATCATGTCCCCTTGAATTAGGAAATAGCTCTTTATAGTTTTTACAATTGCATAAACGTGCGCTATAATAAAATACACAGACGATGATTTGTGTTTAAATATTGTGGTATTTTTGTAATAATACCTATATCATCATGAAAGATTAATGAAATAAAATAGTACTCGCCGTAATCAAGTTGTAAGTAAAATACTTTAGGTACAGTTATTGCATTCATTTAAGTATTCCGGACGTCTTAAATAAAATGCTTTTTATAAATTCTATTTTATAGCCTACGTATTACGCATTAGCTGTATAGACTAGTCCAAGTTCGTCCGATCGGTTCGAAAAAAAGTAAAGTCAGTCTGTTAAAGACAGAAGGAAGACGTCGGAGTCTTTGGCGGGAGTTCATGAGATGCGTTTGGAGTCCGTTTATTTTATCGAATTTTTATTGTTTATAGCGATTTTTGGGTCGTCAAAGTGGTGTTATTTTGCGAAACAAAGTGTCGTGCGAATGAACAATATACAGTTCGGTGAAATAAGATTGTGTATGGGTCGTAACCAAGAAAAGTGGACCGTGAATTTTGTGCGGGAACGCGAACAGTTCACCTCTTTCGATTGTCTTTGTTCTTTTGACTGTCTCCAAAAACTCCATCGAAGCATTAAAACGTCTAACATCAATGTTTTAATGCAAGAATAAAGACAATATTACTAACGAATTGGCTGTATGGACAAGTTTCCGAGGCCGTTAAACTTACTAAAGAAAAAAAAAAAGGAAGACTTCAAAGTCGTATGGCGGGTGGAAAGCGCGGGAAACGTCACCGTAGGCGGTTGTGTTTTTTCTTGTTTGGAGAAAATTAATTCTCTTTTTAAGTTTATAATAGGTTCAGTTAAGTAGTGGAGTGTATTTATAATTTCATATTTGTATTTATAATATTTTAGTAGTACTTTTTGCAGTGCCCCCTGGTAAGTTTCTTACCCTTTCTTTGGTTGTATGAGTGAAGCAGACGAGCCTGGGGGCTTCGTCCCCCAGGTTTCGTGTAATGTAACAATAGACAATACCTTTTCGGGGTTGGACACGGAAGGTTCAGTAACTGACGGTTGTGAGCAACCATTAAACAATGCAACTAAACGTAAAAGATCTTCGAACCGTTTATGCAAACACTGTAATAAAAAGAGGAGGCGTCAGAATAAGTCTTCTACTGTTACCAATTTAAGCCAATATGAGTGCCAATGTAATACAGTACTTCATCAGCAACCTCATAAACATAATCATACTATTGAGGAATCTATGCCAGTGCCTAGTTCCTCAAATTCTAGCGATAATGTTGTTATGACTCCCATTACTCAACGCCCTCTTCCTGTTGGGAGAAGTTTGTATCAGGCATCTGACATATCACCTTTTGTCATACACATACAAAAAGAACAGACTCTACCCAATGATAACACCTCCATTCATCCAGTGTCACTTGGTTTTTTTTTGAAAAAACATGGATTTAAAAGTATAGTAAATGGCAGCCTTAAACGCATTGGCAGAAACAGAGCATCCATTTCTTTTTCAAATTATGAAGATGCCAATTCCTTTATAAACAGCTCTACTTTGAGTGCTAATAGGTACAAAGCATTTATACCAACATCGAATGTTACACGCATGGGAGTAGTGAGGGGTATTCCTACTTCCTGGTCTGATGAAGAAGTTTTGCAAAACATTACAGTCCCCGTGGGTTGTGGTAATATTATTAAGATGAGACGGCTAAAAAGAAAAAATACAGTCAATGAAAAATCAGAATACATTCCAATTGAGACTGTAGTTCTTACATTTGATGGACAAGTACTTCCCAAGCGTGTATTTATGTGTTATAATTCTCTTCCTGTTGACTTGTATATATTCCCAACTATTCAGTGTTTTCATTGCTGTAAATATGGGCACATTAAAAGCCAGTGTAGGTCTACTCCTAAATGTTTTAAATGTGGCAAGGATCACTCCGGTAACACATGTTCAGTAGATGAAGATTTTGTAAAATGTTGCTTATGTACTGGACCACACTTTGCAACCAGTCGAAAATGCCCTGAGTTTTCCCGCCAAAAAGCGATAAAAGAGACAATGGCTAAGAGTTGCATATCCTACTCTGAGGCCATTAAACTACATCCTTCAAATGGAAAATCATATTCTGATGTTGTAACTTCCGTTCGCCCAGGTCAATCTAATGCTACATTTGTAAAAAGTCAAGCCAATTCTATTCCCAACAGGTCTTCTTATAAAAAGACTGTGTTTTTGAAGCCCAGCTCCCCAGTCACATCTCATTATGGATATGATAAGGCCGCTCATCATGCTTTAACTAAAGACTTGAATTTTAATTTGCCTTCTACTGGTACTGCATACAAAGAAAAAGATTCAAATAAAGACTATTTGCTTTCTGATATTATGACTGTCAAAGAACTTATAATTACACTCTTAAATTCACTGTCTCATTACAACTCAAACTTTTTACCGTCCAACGCTGCCCCATCACAGAATGTTTTAGACAATACAAATAATTT
Source organism: Anania crocealis (assembly GCA_949315895.1). Taxonomy (NCBI): domain Eukaryota; kingdom Metazoa; phylum Arthropoda; class Insecta; order Lepidoptera; family Crambidae; genus Anania; species Anania crocealis. Next base: position 12,203,958 of record OX438856.1, read on the forward strand.
ATCTAGAAATAGTAGCATCAACTTGAATAATAATGAACCAAGTGGTAATTCAGTGGAATTGCCGCAGTGTGTCCAGTAAAAAATCTGACTTGTATCATTTGATAAATAAATATAAACCATTAGCCATATCTCTACAAGAGACTTGGCTCAAGCCAAATGGCTGTTTTAAAGTGGCAGGCTATGCCTGCATAAGAGAAGATCGATCTGATGGATATGGCGGGGTCGCTCTTCTTATAAAACACTCTGTACCGTTTCAGCATATCCCTATACCAGTGCATAGCACTGAATATACAATTATAGCCTTAAGAGTTAGTGGTATTTGTTTTGTATCTATTTATATACCTCATCCATCATCAGCTCAATATAATGAAATATTAGATGTAATTCTTCCTTCTCTTCCTAAACCAATTATAATTATGGGAGATTTTAATGCTCAACATGCGTCTTGGGGTAGTACTACCTCTAATCATTATGGTTCTAGAATTTTAGATTTCTTAAGTTTACATAATATGTGCCTGTTAAACACTGGTGTTAGAACGCGCCTTACTCGTGAAGGAATTAGCGCTCCTGACTTAACTATATGTTCACCGTCTCTTGCATCAACTTTAACCTGGCGAACCCTTAGCTCAACTTATGGCAGTGACCATTACCCTATTATTATTACTTTACCTTACAGTCATAATAAACCATGTCCAATTCCTTCTCCTCGTCTGAAGTATCAACTAGCTAATGCAAATTGGAATCTATTTAAACAAAAAGTAGATGAAAGAATTGTATCCCTTCCTCATATACAAATTACTAATGACGCTGACTGTGCTGAAACTCTCAGTCAAGTTTTAATAGAAGTAGCTGATGATATTTTTCCTGTTAAAAAGGGTCGTAGTAGACATATTCCTCCTCCTCCCTGGTGGGACGATGAATGTGCCCAGATCATTCAAAAGAGAAAACAAGCAGAAAGAGCCTACAGAGCAGATACATCTTTAGAAAATTTTGATGCATTGTCGGAGCTTATAAATAGTACCCGAAAACTATTCAAGCAAAAAAAATGGGAAGGGTGGAAATCCTTTTGCTCTTCTATTTCCCCTGACGTGTCTCCATCCGAGGTATGGAAAAACATTCGTAGGTACAGATCTTGTTTCCGAGAAAGTACTCCATCACTACTTCATAATTCTATAGCTGACAGTTTTTTAGATAAATTAGCTCCACCTTTTGTTCCACCTATGAATTTAGTATTACACCGATTTAATTATCCATTAGCAGATAGTTTCACAGACCTCAATTCTCCTTTTACTCTTGCTGAATTAAAAGGAATTTTGTCTTATGTTAAAGACTCGGCTCCAGGCGGTGACGGAATCCCTTATTCTTTTATTGTTAATTTGAGCGATTCTTCTCTTTCTTATTTTTTATCAGTGATAAATTCTATAGTGATTAGTGGGAATATTCCATCATCATGGAAATCTCAAGAAATAATTCCAATCCTTAAACCAAATGCCTCTTCTAGTAATTCGTCTTCTTTTCGCCCCATTGCTTTATCTTCCGTTCTTCTGAAAATTTCTGAGCATCTGGTAAAAAATCGACTTGAATGGTATTTAGAGAATAAAGGTTTGTTAGCACCTAGTCAGTATGGGTTTAGAAAAGGTAAAAGCACCATGGATAGTTTAGGTATTTTTACAACAGACATTCGCTTAGCTTTTACACTGAACAAAAGTCTCCTTGCAGCTTTCCTAGATATTTCAGCAGCATATGATTCTGTGGATTTATCCATGCTGGAAAACAAACTTTTTAAATTAAAAATTCCTGTAAAGTTCATACATTTCATTATTAATATTTTATCAGAGAGGTCTATTAACGTTACAACACAAGACTCTAGGACGTTGTCCCGAGTTTTATACAGAGGGCTTCCTCAAGGGTCGGTTTTGAGTCCCATACTATATAATGTATATACTTATGATCTTGAATCAGTTTTAATAGATAAAGTTAACATCCTGCAATATGCTGATGACTTACTTCTGTATGTATCTGGCTATTCTGTAGATAATTTATGCGGTTCTTTAACATCTGCTTTAGTATCTCTTAAGGTTTGGTTAGACAATAATGGCTTATCATTATCAGTTCATAAAAGCTCTGTAGTTCTCTTTAGTAGGATGCTAATGCCTCCGCCAGTTTTTGTTTATTATGACAATATTTGTATTAAAGCATGCCAAGAAGCTAAGTTTTTAGGTATAATTCTTGACAGTAAACTATCAGAACTTTCACATTGTTATTATGTTGCAGACAAATGTGAACGATTTTTAAATATTCTAAGATGCCTCTCAGGGGTCTGGTGGGGTGCTCATCCCTCATCCTTAAAACTTCTTTACAATGCTCTTATTCGCAGTGTCCTTGATTACGGTTCTTACTTTCTAGAACCTTGTAATTTACTTGGATTGAAGAAGTTAGACAGTATCCAATCAAAAGCACTTCGGATAATAACTGGAGCTATGAAATCAAGTCCTATAAATACTTTACAGATTGAATGTGTCGATCCTCCGCTTAGACTTCGCCGACAATTTTTATGCGACAAGTTTTTGTTTCGTGTTCTTCAATTTTCAAATCACCCACTCTACTATAAACTGCGGCACCTATCAAATTCCATAGAAACTAGCCCTTATTGGGCTCACAAAAGCCTACCATGTTTAGTAATTAGCTATCGTAAGTTCATTTCCCTTCAGGCTCCTACTCATAGGTCTCAGGTACTTCCGATATTTTCTGTACATTTTGATTCTTTAATTTTTTCTCCAGATGTTTTATATGATTTAGATATTTCAAAAAATTGTCCTGCTGCTAATAGTAAATTCAATTCTATTATAGAAGAAAGTTGGCCTGACTGGCATCAAATTTATTGTGATGCTTCTAAACACTCTGACGGTGGTGATGTCGGAATAGGACTGTACCATCGCCAGTATGGTATTATTGAAAAAGTAAGACTACCTCCCGAAACGTCTGTTTTTACAGGAGAATGTTATGGCATATTTAAAGCAATAGAATATGTTCATATTATGAAACTAAAAAACTCGATTATTATAGTAGATTCTAAGAGCGCTTTGCAAGCTCTAGATAGATTCCCTTTTAAGTGTAATGTTCAATATCCTGTTATTATTCAATGTAGAGATTTGCTGTATAAATGTTTTACTCTTGGCCTTAAAATAATTTTTGCATGGATTCCAAGTCATACAAATATTTGGGGTAATGTAAGAGCCGACGAATTAGCCAAAGAGGCTGTGAATAGTGGTGACTTATATCCTTATAAGAATTTTTGTCATGATCTTATTGCTTTACCAAAAAAATACCTAAGTGACTCTTGGAAGATTGACTGGAGACGCAGTAGTCTAGTCAAAGGAAAATGGTATAAGGGCATACAGCCTGATATTCCATTAAAGCCATGGTTTACCAAAATGAGACTGGGTAAGATTGCTACCACTAATATAATTCGCATGAGAATTGGACATGTTTGTATTCCTACTCATCTTTTAAGATTGCATATTTTAAATAGTGATTTGTGTGAATGTGGCACTGGTATAGGAAACTTAAACCACATATTTTTTACTTGTCCAAAAAATGACCGTTCCTCTTTTGTTCAATCCCTTATATCCCTCCGTGTTCCATTTCCCACATCTATAGCTTGCCTTTTGGCTACGAAAAATTCCGATATATATAATGTTTTATCCATTTATATGACCCTGAACAATATTAAATTGTAATTTTTTGTCTATGTACTATTATGTATTATTAATATTTTTAAATATATATTTATCAATGTTTTCACCCTTACCTTCTTTCCTGAACCTTTCTTAGAAGCTACGTTCCGTTCCTTTATTTTTATCCTTCAATACGTTTCCCAACCTTTAAAACCATTGTAGTGGCTGACGCACAAACCGTGCATGCCAAAAACAAGAAAAAAAAAAAAAAAAAAAGTCGTATGGCGGCTCGCGAAACGCGTTTTGTAATTTGCGTTTGTTTTTAATTAAGTTTTACTAAATTGGTTTGTGTGTAGAGATGTCAAAATTGCGGCAAATCATTAGGACATCCTATTGCCGTTATTACAGTGTTCAGCAGGCTAAAAAGAAATTACCAATAATATCGTGTAAACGTCCCGAACTCAATCATTATGAAGGCCAAACTTATAGTAAGTTTGAAGGCGTTAAGCTAGCTTCCAAGGGCTGGCTTCATCCTAAATCGAAAGGAGACTTCTTTGTGATATATGGAAATGCCAATGGGAAGCCAGAAAAGGATGTTTATAAGAAGAGTTTTGAGGAAATTGGTGTAACGAAGCAATTGATTGAGGTTATGTCTAGTCAAGGATTTTCGTTGCCTACAGAAATACAGACTAAGGCTATTCCGTCTATTTTGAAAGGTAATAACACTGTGATGACAGCTGAAACAGGGTGTGGAAAGACGTTGGCGTATTTGCTACCAATTTTTCAGCACATACTAGAATGGAAACCACACATTAATGAAGAATTTAACAGTCCATTGGCTGTAGTAATAACACCTAATAGAGAGCTAGGTAAGTGCATGTATTGATATTAATTAAATTATTTCTTTTTGTGATTGGTAGATATGTTATTGATATTTATTAGATCCTGTATTTAATATGTTTGTTAAATAAGAAAGCACTAAGGCCTCAGCCTTGAATTTCGCGGGCAGCGGCGCTGCAAATGGACAAGTTGCGCGGACGAGCGGCGGGCGCATACATTTGCAGTGCCCGCGCCGCTACCGTGCCGCTCCCAGCGTAATTCGAGGCTGAGGCCTTAAAGAGCTTAAAACCATCTAGCCAAATACTGACCAAACAATATCTAAATACCTACTTTATAATATTAGTATTTAACTTGAAAATTTTTGTCCCACGCTGTAGCCAGCGATAAAGACATGCTCGAAAATTTGATGCTGTGAAGTAATGTCTTGGTAACTTAAATGGACAAATCACCCCGCTGGGTATGCACGGGTATGCATGTTAAATTCCCATTAAGACTTTTTTAAAGTTTAAATAGCTACTGATATTATAATTGCAATCAGATTGCCAAAATATCATATAAAGTATGTAATTACTTTATTTATGCTTCAGATTAATTAGGTCCCTTTAAAAAAGGCTTTTACTTGGTCAATCAGTTGACAATTATTTGCCATTATTTAACTATCTACTCTCTTCCACAGCAACCCAGATTGGGGAAGTAGCACAGAATATCGCCCAGATTTTAAACCTAAATGTTACCACACTGGTTGGTGGTAAAACAAAACAGAAGATGCTGAATCCACCTATAGAGTATTGCGACATTCTTGTCACAACCCTTGGTGTTTACAGCAAACTGGTTACAACCGGTATTTTCAAACTTCACAATGTACACCATGTGGTTTTGGATGAAGCAGATTCCTTACTCGATGATAGTTTTATTGGGAAAGTTTCAAATTTATTGAAAAAGTTTTCGGTAAGTTGGTTTTCTAAACTAAACTAAAATAAATTAATACCAGAAGTGGCAATAGCAGGGCTATCAAAATTATCAGGTACCTTAGAATAGAATAGAATCTTTATTTTATAATAATACATGCATTTATACACCTATAGTCAATTTATTCTTACTTGACGTATTTTGTAAACAAACAGTGCTCCTAGCAAAAAAACTTCTTCCTGACTTTATTTCACTATGTATCCTGTGTATTGAAGTTTTATATGATTTGATAAAACAACTCGTTACAACTTGTTTCTTCACTGAATACTGCCGATATTTATCCATTTATAAAAAAAAATTACACAATATTCAAAATTCACCATAACAGATAAAAAATTACACGACTGTTTGACATTTCGTGAATTTACTTTATTTTTGAGTTTTAGTGTTGAGACAGATAAACGAATGTTAGTATTACAATTGTAAAGACCGGTGTATTGCAACCTGCTTTGAGAATTTGCTATTTAGTATCAAAATAGTATTGGTTGTAGTTATACTGTGCATCTTGCAACAGAGTCTTTAAAACCAAATTCGGTAGACATCATTTACCCATTAGTTTAGAACTTATAATATATTATTAACTTATCCTCCCTTAAGTGTTAAACACAGTGTGTTATGAAGTAGCCTTTATTATTTTAGGACACATAACATAATTTCTACCCGAGATAATTTGTAGCTTACATGCCAATACAGCTTTAAGTATCTTTTTTGTTAAGGAACCAGCACCTGCACAGTTTACAATCTATGTAAATGTAATATTTAAAAATATCCTAAAACTGTTTAAAGTGTTTGTGATTACTATTTTCCAGATACGGCACAAGGTAGAAATAAGGAATCCACCTGTGGGCTGTCAAATAACTTTAGTGAGTGCAACAATGCCACAAGAGTTGCCAGAAACAGTCGCATCGTTTGTTGATCCGGAATCATTGAAGACAGTTACAACTTCCAATGTCCACAGGATTTTGCCTCATGTCCCACAAAAGTTAGTTTCACGAAGTAATCTCTAGCCTAAAACAAGATAATTATCATTTACAACATTAGGAATGAAAGTGTACGTCATTTGACTACAATGATGGTGTAAATAAATGTATTTAGTTTTAGTGTGCAAGTTATAGTCATGAATGAAAAATGCGTTCTGTTATTTTTTTTTAAATGTTTTATTAATCTGCGATTAGTGCCTACATTTACTATGAGCAGGTGAGCTAAAGGATGTAGGCGTGGATAGATATTTGTCCAGCGACAAAGTCTACATTTCAATTGGGTCGAAATCTCTCATTTAACTCCAGTATGTTCACTATCTTCAGTCTTTTTGCTGAGTCACTGACAAGAAGCTGTTGGGCCAGTTCGTTCAGGTGAGTTACTAGGTGTGCCTTGTATTTGGTGCTTATCTTCCCAATTTCTTCCCTGATTGTGGGAATATTGGCAAAGTGGTGGATTTCCGAAGTAGTGATGAACCACCCTGGTTCAGGCACCCTGGCTCTCAGGATATACTTTAGGATGCTATTTTGACACCGTTGGAGGACTTCGAAGTTCGAGTGGCTGGCGCTTCGCCATAGTTGAATACCATGGGTCCATATTGGTTTGATTGCAGCTTTGTATATTAAGAGTTTACTTTTTACGGTTAGTTATGACTTCCTGCCAAGTAGCCAGTCTAGAGTACGGAATCTTAGATTTGTTTCATCTCGTTTTGCCTTTATGTGATTTTTCCATGTCAGCCGACGATCCAGGTGAATTCCGAGGTTTTAACAGATTCAGCGTGGGGAAGCGGATCATGACCAGGTGGTGGCAAATGTCTCTGCTTTCTCCTGGCTTGATCTGGCCCTTTTGTTGTCAAGGGTTCTCATTGGAGGTTTCGGTTGTTGAGGACGGTTGATATGCTTAGCTGCTTTCCATAGGGAGTAATTGGTAGCCTTGCAAGTACTCAGAGATTCAACATGTTCTCTAATCTGGTATTTTTTTCAACTTTTGATTTGCATATGTAGTTCCAACGCTGCTTTGTTACAAGCTGTTTTGTCGGTAGGGTGTCTACTGATATGCCAAACACGACGAAGTTTTCTTTTTTCTTCAATCAGAGACTTTAGGGCGGAAGTGGGGACATTCACAGAAGGATTTTGGATAGAAGGAGTACATTTCCACGCTGCTTCTTGAATAATATGTGAAATATACTTAGTGGCATCCTCAACATCTTCCGGAGATTTGAGTGAGATTTGTAAGTTGACATTCTCATCTATAAAATCCCTGAAGGCATCCCAGTCGGTTTTGTGGTTTGATAATGATTCATTCGATTTAAGAAAGATGGAGGTGGATATGGTCAACAAAACTGGAGAGTGATCCGAACTACCGTCTAGGCGACGCCCCTCACGAATAAGTCTAACTAGTCCGGAAACTTATTTGGGCTTGTTGGCCAATATGTTGGTTCGCCAGTGGAGATCGTCGAAAATGTAATGATTCAAGGCTCTTCTTCAGTTCTCTGCCTCTGGTGGTGGTCAGCCTAGAGCCCCAGTGAGTATGTTTAGCGTTCCAGTCTCCGACGGAACGGGTCCCCAGTGTCAGATGATATTCTGAGAACTGATCTTCGGTAATTTTTTGTTTTGGAGGGCAGTATTTTGCCGACATGGTAATGTTGCCCGATTTATCCGTTACTGTTCTTGTTGTAGCTTGAAGATAGTTGGAAACGAAAGATCTCTTGGTAGTGTTTTATTGTTTTCTTTATGATAACAGCAGTTCCCCCATGAGCGGTTCCATCTGGGTGGTTGGTTGAGTAAATAACATATCCAGGGATGTTTATTTTACTGCGTTCAGTAAAGTGCGTTTCAGATACAAGCAGTAATTAAGCTTATGTAGATGTATGTAACAGCTCTACCTCTTGTTTATTAGCGGATAGACCATTAGTGTTCCAGGTGGCCATTCGCAGCTCTATGAAGAGGACAACCGCTCGACTAATTTTACTATAAGATTCATAATTGAACTTATTTGTTGAAGGAGTGCATCAATTTTCTCTGACTGTTTAAGAAGTAGCTCTTCAATAGCTATGGGAGCTGTCAATTTTTGAGGGTGTGTTCTTTTTAAGGCGTCCGCATAAGTATTTTCGCGGCTAGCGGTAGGATTGTTGCGATCTCTATCGTCGTTTTTAGGATGGTGATGTGATGACAGGTACGGGAGTCTTTTTTGATTTTATAGGCGGTTGTCTAGACGGGTGTTTGCTGCCTCTGTTAAACTTTTTGTCGTGTATCTCTTTGTAAACCTGGCATCCCTTGAAGTTTGCCGGGTGATTTCATTGACAAAGAGCACAGGTAGCTGGGGAGTTCTGGTCGTTTTTTGAACAGTCACTTGTTTTGTGAGAAAGTGCGCACTTAAAGCAGCGATATGGTCTAGTGGAGTTGTTCTTCGTATGACCATACTGCTGGCACCTATTGCATTGAGGTATAAAGTTACGCTTTCATGGGTCTTCAACGATTATAGATGTGTGGTAAATCGTTTTAATATCTTTTACTTTTTTATTACTAGGACTAGGCTCTAGGTTTACAAAAAATGTGGAGGTTGGTATCTTCTCTGGACCATAGCGGGCATTAATTATTTCCCCTACTACTTCGTTGCCGGTTTCCGCAGTAGCATCCTTAATCGCTTCGAGAGGTGTTGTATGATGTAGATTACGAATGACAATTCTGCAGCACTTGTCTTTTTTACGGGTAAAGATATGTCCTATGAGACCTTTTTCTCGAACTAATGACATGAACTTTTTGTATGATTCTGGATCCTTGCAGTTCACTCTTAGTTGGCTTTTAGAAGCAATTTTAACCAAATAGTCAGATGCCTTAAAGTAAAGTAACAGCCGATAATCATCCCACTGCAGGGAAAAGGCCTCCATCATTGAATTCAAGTTACCACAGCAATGATGGGTGTACTGGCATAATCACCACGCTTGCCAAATGCGGGTTGGTGATCACAAACCCGAGCAACGTTTGAAAATTCGAAACTTTTTTGTTGCCTGACCCGGGCATCGAACCTGGGACCCCGAGATCTTGGTCCGGTATTTAAACCACTAGACCAACGGGGCGTTAGATGCCTTAAGGACCGACTCAGTTGTACCTTTGAGTTTAGTGACATCTTCAATCCCATATAGAATGAGAGGAGGAGGCTTGTTGTGTCCTAAGCGGAGCGTCTGTTGCTGGGTGTCTACAGGAAGGACAGCATATCTATGGCTGGTTAAGGGTCCTGTAACTTCAGGGGTGGGAGATATTGAGGTTCTTAGTCTCTTGGTTCTTGCCATTCTGGTGCAGATATAGTTACTGGAGCGATGTTTTTGTTGAGAGCAGTCGCCAAAAGAGGAGCTTCTTGGCTTAATTTGGAACATACTTTTATGGAAAGCTTGTTGAACAAATCTTGCTTTCTGTTTTTCAGCAGTAGCATTTACAGTCACAGAAGCCTGGGCAGCCACTTCAGTGATGTCTTCGGTAACAGATTTCACACTCAGAGGCCCGGGTACCTCTGTGCGCCGGGGGCTAGCCGGATCGCACGACAAAACACATATCGTCTCATTTTCCATATTCATAGTTAAAGAGGGTTGGAAAAATAGCAGTAGGCGTATCCCAGGCGCCTATCCTCAGACTTTCAGAGGAGATTTAGCTCCTCAAGGCTTCTGACGGCCAGGTAGGTTATATAACCGCCGCCCATTGCTCGGTGTTGACGAAGTTTATGGCTGCTTCCGTAGGTGTTAATAAGGGTTAGACATCTTTCCCAGCCAATCCTGAGATTCTTTCTCATCTGGACTTGGGACCGGCAACGGCAGCGTTCTCTGTTATGTTTCTAGCTACTTACTGGGTAAAAAGATTGTAATGGCTAATATCAGATATTTGATGTCGTAACTAGTTAGAGGTTAGGCTGGCAAGATTACACCACCACCACCAGATGTAACCACCTCTCCTACAATACCCACAAGTCTTCGTGGCAGACTTGATACTTAACCTACTAAGAGTAAAATAGAATTAAGTAAATAAATAAATAATAAATAAATAAATATTTAAGACATGCCTCACTGGGCCACACTGAGCCATCTAGTCCCATATTAAGGTACTATTAAGTACCCTGTCGTATGGGGTACTAGACAACCGATAAACTTACTTATATACTTTTTTTTTTGTAAATACATACTTATAATACATAGAAAACACCCAGACCAGTACAAACAGACATGTTCATGCACACAAATGTTTGTACTGTGCGGGGATCGAACCCGCGACCCATGGCTCAGAAGCAGCGTTAACTACCGCTGATCCAAATGGTCGTGGAATTAAGGGAGGCATGTGCCGTGATTTGAAACGTAGTAATAGGTAATACTTAACCTGTACTGTACTTTATGTATAGGGATAGGATGGCTTCTAATACTGGTCTCTACTTTGTCTAGGTTCCTTCGTCTTGGAAAAGCCCACAAACCAGCCGAGCTACTGAAGTTAGTCCAGGCAGACATGAATATGAAGCGACCAGTAATGGTGTTCTCCAACCAAACATCCACTTGTGACTTCGTCTCAATGTTCCTCAACGAGAACAACATTGAGTGTGTCAATATTAACGGACAGATGGCTGTCGCTTTGAAAATAGGAAAGTTCGATTTGTTTCGAAGTGGCAAGGTCAACGTGCTGTCTTGTACGGATATAGCATCGCGTGGATTAGATACGCTTCGTGTAAGTATTACAACAATGCTTAATGTTACTCTCTTTTATAATCAGTGTTTTGGGGTCAATGATCTTAAAACTTGATTTTATTTTGGACACGCCTCCGGCATTCCGACTTTCAAAAGTAGGGAGTCTAATTTTATTCAATTCCCAGAGTAAAAAGAACAAAGTTGTATAAAGTGACATTCCCAGTAAGAATAATAAGTTATATAAAATGAGCAAGATATTTTGATATAGTGAAACTCATTCTCTATAGATAATTAATTACTAACTACATTATTTTATTTTATGAAAGCTACAAAATTTTATAAAACTGGACGACTTCGTAACAGGGAACAAGGATTGGTGTCTGTCGCTAATAATTTTTACTTGTTACAAAGTTTATGTACTATATTATGATTATTTATGAGTTTCCAATATTTCGTCCGCCAAGATCACAGTAGAACTATTTTAAGTTTACATCAATTATTTTAATTTCTAGGTACAACACATAATTAACTACGATTTTCCCTTGTACACCGCTGATTACATTCATCGCTGCGGTCGAACCGGGCGTCTCGGGTCAGCTCAAAACTGTCAGATAACAAACTTCATAGCGTGGCCCAGGGAAGTACAGCAAGTGCAGAAGATCGAGGCATCTGTTAGGAAGCACAGCGAGTTGCCTAGCGTGAACGCAAATATAAAGAGGCTGATCGAAGATAGGGTTGTGCGGATGGTTGATGCGGGCGCAGTGAGGGAGCTGCGTAGGTAGTGTGTGGGGATTATTGATACTTGACCTCTGAAATTGTCTTAAATATCAATAGGCGTATCGATACTTTCTATCTTTAGTATTGGTAGCTCAGTTTGGTACAATAGTAGGTACCTATCAATACCTATCAGTGCAATAAAAGTATCGATAGTATTGAAGCTCAATATCGAAAGTACTGTCGATAGTACATTCGAAATTGAGATTAAATGCTAATGATACTATAAATAGTATTGTTAGCCGTAATCCAAGCGATACTATTCCTTTTGCTAAACTATCGATAGTAGACGATCGAGCGGCAATACTATGCGTAGGATTGTATAGTTTGTAAGTTAATGATCGAAATATAGATCGAGTTACAAAAATTGGTTTTTAATTTACTACGTCATAGTTAGTGTTACCTCCGTTGCATAATTACTTAAATATGTAATGGGAAATAAAGGCAAGCTTTGCTAACCCTCCTTGATTGGTAAAATAAAGATATTAAAGAAAGTGGCTTATTGATTGTTAACGTAAAAAATAACTATATACCTACGCAATCAGAATGATTTGTCCTCTACCGGAAGGTTGTTTGGAAGAGATTGCTTCCAGCGATAAGACTGTCTAAATTATACAGCTCTAAATGTATCTCTCGTGTTATAATTAATTTGTTTGGTGTGCAATAAAGCGTATGTATCTATCTGTCAGTGACAAAAAATAACTCACTGAAAATTTGGGTGCTATTTGACCTCAGTTACATTCATCTTTAAGTCTTTCATTTAAGGTTTAATTTGCATTACAGTAACTGTGACACGTGTCATTAGCTGCTCATTTTTTAACTTGAGAGTTCCAAGTGTCATTTTTGTATGGGGCTGTGTCTCTAGATTTTACTTATGTTTTATCTATGTTATTGGTATAAATTCTCAAACTGTTTCATTATCATAACCCACGGCCAACACGAGTCCTCTGCTGAGGAGAAAATTAAACTTAGTTAAATGTGTTATTTAAGAATTAAAGCTCCACCCTATCATCTCTTCGTATTGGTGTCGTAAGACTAATCAGTTTGGCCAAACCTGGCTGCCAACCATGACTATTATATGGCAAAATCCTCTTTTCGGTGTTGTGTAAATTAAAAACTAAATTTAACTTAGGAGTAGCCATATTTCTTTGCCCTTTTAGCCCTTTGCGCCGGCGAGGCCTTAATTTAAAACTGGTGTCAAGTAAAATAAATGATATATCCTTTAAAATTTTATTACATATCTGACACAAATAGATTCTAAATCAGGAAATCGACTAGGTTCTTTTAATTAGTATAAGTAGCTCGATTTTTACAAATATAAAATATGAACACTTGTCTAGAACCACTCTTAAATGCAAGGGTAAAACTATAATATAATTCATTCTAAAAATAAAGTGCCGAATTCATTTTACTGGCACAAAAATAACCTTCATTTAATAACTACTTACTACCTTAGCCTAAATAGTATTGCCTTTAACAAAATGTAGATTTTTGTTTTTCGTTTAACATATACATTTATAAATAGTTCATCGGGATGTCAGTCAGTTATATATTTCGTAATTGTCGGGTTTGGATGGTTTTTTTAAATTAATTTTTGTGATCATGAGACTTGCGCAATATTCTCAGTATAATGGGAACAGTTTAACCACTGCCAACTTAAGAGTCTCATAAAAAGTAGATTAAAAAACTTATCCAAATATTATACTTTGAATTAAATAAACAGTATTCTGTTTTATAATATTTTCAATTTTGATATTATGATGATTAAAAACAGAAGGTCAAATACGGACTGAATAAATTAACCGACTTGGTAGTATGCGTTCGCCCAGCAAAAAGTATCGCCTATTCAAAAATTGGATGATGCAGATAATTAGTGCCTTATATCGTGTAAATGTGCCCGAAATTTTATATTTGTGCGTCCAACAGCTTCAGAATTAATTAAGAAAAATTGATTCTGCTGCACGAACGTTCGCCTAGCAAAATTTTTTTATTTATGCGTCTAGCTGTATATTAAATATGCAAAAAGGTAGCTTATGTACCAGTGTAAATGTGCCGTAAAAGCCAAATTTGTGCCTCTTACGATGTCAGACTTATTTAGTTTTTCGCTGGGCGAACGTTTCGGTAATTGCTGTATATCGGAAACGGTTGGACGCACACTCATGATTTTTTGTATACAGATACAGTACATTTGTGCATATTTGTGTCGCAATTTTCATTAACATGACTAGCATGGTTAAGGATTTATTCTTTTATTTCCTAAAAAAATGAAAAATGCTCTGGCTCTCGAACGAACAAGACCAAGGACTTCGCGTAAGTGCCGTGTGATACCTATTATATATTCACATAATCATGTAAAGTTTTGCCGGCCTACTACATATCATTGCCGAGTTTTTAACGATTTTGTCTTTGTTTTGAGGTTATCTTGAGTGAAATTACTTAGAATACGAAAACACTAGTTTTCTGTGAGCTGGCTTATTACATGCTTCTACAATAATATGTGCGCTGTTTTAAGAATACGTATGCAAAAAATCATGTATGTATGCCCATTACTTTAGGCAATAACGCTAAAAAACCATTCGTAATATTTTTGGTAGATTATCCGACCAAATTGTAGTGAACATTAAAAAGCGGCCGCACGATACATCGACCTATCCTTCCTCACTTGACGGCATTGTAACGAAATTTAAATAGTACAGATGCGTATAGAATTGTTAAGTTGGAAAATAATTTATATTAGGGACGTGAAATAAAATGTGAATTGTTTTTTATCTTGTAGATTGATGTATTAAAATTAGGACGGTGATTAAAATTACATTTATAAAATCTCTATAAAATGATAAAATCTATAAAATTATTGAATCCGAATTCCGAAATCCGTACGAATTGTTTTATTTTTTTGTAAAAATACACTATAATTACTAATTTATTATTGAAAATAAATTGTCGAGGCACTAGGAGAACGCTGGTCCGTCCGAAAAAAAGGCGGAACGAGTTGAAACACAGCCTCTGTTAACATTATTAAGCATATAAATAGTAATTATGGTGAAGTAAAAATTTTGGCATCATGATTTTTGAAAAAAAAAATTTATTCAATAATCGTAATCTCAAAATTTTTGTTTGTATGATAATGAAAAAGAAAAATGATTTTATAGATGTAATTTTAACCACCGTCCTAATTTTAATATATCAATCTACAAGATAAAAAACAATTTACATTTTATTTCATGTCCCTCATATAAACTATTTTCCAACTTAAAAATTCTGTATGCATCTGTACTATTTCAATATCGTTACGTCATCAAGTGAGGAAGGACAGGTCGATGTATCGTGCGGCCGCTTTTTAATGTTCACTACAATTTGGTCGGATAATCTACCAAAAATATTACGAATGGTTTTTTGCATACGTATTCTTAAAACAGCGCACATATTATTGTAGAAGCATGTAATAAGCCAGCTCACAGAAAACAAGTGTTTTCGTATTCTAAGTAATTTCACTCAAGATAACCTCAAAACAAAGACAAAATCGTTAAAAACTCGGCAATGATATGTAGTAGGCCGGCAAAACTTTACATGATTATGTGAATATATAATAGGTATCACACAGCACTAACGCGAAGTCCTTGGTCTTGTTCGTTCGAGAGCCAGAGCATTTTTCAATTTTTTAGGAAATAAAAGAATAAATCCTCAACCATGCTAGTCATGTAAATGAAAATTGCGGCACAAATATGCACAAATGTACTGTATCTGTATACAAAAAATCATAAGTGTGCGTCCAACCGTTTCCGATATACAGCAATTACCGAAACGTTCGCCCAGCAAAAAACTAAATAATTCTGACATCGTAAGAGGCACAAATTTGGCTTTTACGGCACATTTACACTGGTACATAAGCTACCTTTTTGCATATTTAATATACAGCTGGACGCATATATAAAAAAAAATTTTGCTGGGCGAACGTTCGTGCCGCAGAATCCATTTTTCTTAATTAATTCTGAAGCTGTTGGACGCACAAATATAAAATTTCGGGCACATTTACACGATATAAGGCACTAATTATCTGCATCATCCAATTTTTCAGTAGGCGATACTTTTTGCTGGGCGAACGCACACGACTTGGTATAACATGGATCTCACAATGAGAAACTCTTTTGAAATGGGTCATAATGACCATCATAAAAGAATAGTGCTTAGCATTAGAAGTCTCGATAAAACTACCTACATCTTTAAAACATTAAATTTTATTTACCTATGTAGGTACTTAAAATAAATAAATCTACGTTTTTTTTTAAATTATGAAATGTTTATCAATTTACAACTACTCTATGGTGTTAAATTTCCTTTTTTGGCATGATTTATATGTACAGATAATTTTAATAACGTTATCATTAGATTTTCTACATTTATCAATTATAAGTAGATTCCCACAAAATGAGCTATTTCACATCACACTGTAAATCTTACTACAAAAGAGCAAAAATCATGCAACCATCAACATATTTTCTGAACAGTCATTATAATATTCCTGCTGCCATTCATAAAACTTAAAATAAACATTAAATGGCAGTCCTTTTTTAATCTCATAATAGCAAACCAACTAATCCCTTGTTGATGGACCAGGTCTAGCGTCTTCTGTTGATTTCCACCTGGATTCCAATACAGATTTATCTTTAGCCTCCTGGTTCATTGTCACATTCTGGTGACTGTATCTCCGCTGCTCATCGAATATCCTCCCAGATATATTGAAGACGCTATCCGCGCTGGTCTTCCTCCGAGTGTCCAGTGTGGATAAACTAGTCGCCGTCGGAGATATTCTATGAGGAAATCTCGGAGAACCCCTGATTCTCTCGCAGGAGTTTTGTTGTGACTTGGACTTGTTGTGAGTAGTCGGCAATACAAAGTTCACCTTCGTCTCTGGTTCTGCTACATATTTATTTGTAGTCGAAGCTATACTTTTTCGACTCTCCGGGTGATAAGAACACGAGGGTTCGTCGTCTGTTATCCTAATTATAGGTCCGCTTTTGGCATATGATTCCCTTCGTAATGTCAACTCGGGGTGAGGAACATGTAAAGTGTTGCACGATAAAACCATTGAATGCTTTCTGTTCCCGGGCATCAGGCCAGCAATCATACCAACATGCATCTTTAAGGCGGTTGCTATGCTTTGTCCAGTTGGATCAGCGATGGACATCATAGACGCTTTTCTACTGGACGGTCTACTGCCGAAGAAGCTCTTCAGTCTGCTTAGAAGACCGGTGTGTTCTTCTCGTTTGTTTAGACAGAGGTTATATAAGTCGATGGCTGGTTGGGATTTCCTGTGGTAGAGTTTTGGTTGTGAGCTGAAACTGACGGAGTTGCGGCCGCGGCAGGCTTCGGCTGAAGGCCAGCTGGCGCGTGGTATAACAGGGGGGAGCACGGACAGAAGCAGCATAGGCAGGCCGCCGCTGACGCTAGGGGTTCGCCTGTCTGGATCCGATCGACATCTGCCTTCTTCTTCTACGGTGTTTAGTTCCGTCTGAAAAAGCAATATACCATTGTTATTAGACAGTCTAGAGTCTAGAGTATTATAGTTTCTCAGAGTGCCATGTTTATTTTGCTGAAAGTTTAGTGTCAGTGTTAGGTGAAAGAATTTTTAGTGAGGCTTTGGGCTTGGGACGGTTAGATGGTTGTACAAAATGGTTTATTGGTCTATGGATTTCGGAACAGAAAAAAAAACGGCATTCACTCGATTTCTGTATCTGTTAGTCTCTTTGATACTCACTCGTTTGTGCAAAGTGATGGATCCACTGGAATTGCTCGTGGATTCAAGCGGTTCCGCCAGCAACTTCTCCAGTCTCCCAATTTCTTTGTCTAGAGCTGCCACCTCCCGCCTGTACACTTTGTTCTGTATCGCTATCCTGAAGTGGAGCTCCTGTGTCTCGTCTGTCACAAATCTTCTGGTTTTACATTCTAATCTTAGGCCCAAACTTTGGGTAACTGGGTCATCTTCGGCTGTAAGGATAAAAAATAGAAAATGTACAATATTGTACTGACAAACTAAACTAGACCAGTTAGTCAGTTAGTTAGACACTCAAGGAAATTAGGCAAAGAGTATAAAGTTTTTAAATGCTTGAATGTAAATATACAAACCGAGAAGAAATTAGACATTCGGCAGAAGGGAATTTTCCTTTCTACAAACCAGGCAAATTTATGGTCAGTCCAGCAGCGTTATTGATAAGTAAGCCTGTTTTATAGTACCTAAGTCTTGTGCCTGTTTTATTTCAATTGTTTCAGGGGCAGCCGTGATCATTTAATCGCCTAAATTAGAAACGAAAATTTGTTTCACGTCATATAACTGACAGGCATATTAGGTAATTGCTGTGCTATAAAACCCCTCCGCTACTTCCAGACACAAGCCAATTTAGAAAAGTTCGTTTTCTAATTTAACCTGACTGGCCATTGAACCAGGGACCTTTCGTAGTTACTACTGCAATAGTACATCAACTTCCTTTTAGCTAAAAAAGGCTGCCAGCGAAATGTGCGTCCGTAAAAATGGATGCCCAACTTACTTTTGGTTCTAATTGCTATGATTTTCGGCAAAAACAGCAAGCATAGAGTCGAAGTTGTCGTTATCAAAATTAGACTTGTAATAGTTATATACGCCAGAGTTGCTCTCTCCGATATAATGGTTCCGATAACCACAACGCTGGTGCTCGTGATGACCACGGAGTAGACGCTGATGCCGATGTATTTGGAGTCGTTCAGAGCTGATATCTTGACGTGTCTGGTCTCCCACGCCATATAGACTCCGACGATGAGGAGTAGGCCTTTGTAGGCATATAGGGCACACAGCCAGCCAGTCGTGTTTTGGGACTTGCAGATTTCTATCTAGAAGACAAAAAGTTTAATAAGTCTAAGTCCTTTGAGTTAACAATGTATGAGGAATGAAGTCAATACCTACATAGTATATTAAAACAAGTACATATTATTATAACTCACTACGAGTAATATACTTACTTAGAAGGCGTTACGCGTTGGCCGCCTTATAAGCTAAAAAAAAACGCTTCCCTAGAACAGAATCTGTGGTGGTCGAGGCGTTAATAGGGACATCGCGCCGTGCAACCAATCGCCTGTACTGTATGTATACTTTCAAAAGTGTTACAACGCAACGGTAGGTACAACAAAACACTACTAGTGTTTCTTATTTTTTTCCTCACAAATACCTAAGTAAATGTAGGCAATATCTATCACATACATTTAACTGCGCTGGCTTTCATAGTCGAATTACGACTCAAAGTTCTTTTAAAAAAAAAAAGAATAAAAGAATAAAAAAAACTGCGCTGGCTACAGTAAAGCCTTGAATAAAATCATCGAGAAAAACAATGTCTGAGTAGCTCAATGGTTAGAGCAGTCACAGCAGAAGGTTGTGGGTTCGAGTCCCACCTCATGTAGTCGAAATTTTTGTTCATGGAATTGTATTTTCATTGATACATTTATTTGTAAAGCTAACTTTAAAAGACTTGTTTTATGGATTCAGTACCTACTACCATTGTGAAGGTAGTCAAGTACCTCACACTCCCAGACCTACACATCATAGAAATGAGGTTTTTCAACATTATTACTAGGGTAAATCAAAAAGTTCGCGGAATGGGGGGGGGGGTATAGTGGGTAGAAAAAATATCTTTTGTTACCTGCACTAGTTGTTGTGACACTCATTATGGGTTTAAAAACGAGGTTTAATAAAAAACCGGGTTATTGTCAGTGATTGCAGTAGGTACCTAGATTGAATTGGGGGCATTGATCTGAAACGTTTATATTAATATGGATATTCCTCCGGAATTCCGGAACAGGTTGATTTTTAACGTTTTTTTGTTTAATTTAGTTAAAAATGTATGACAATGAACAATTTTATATTTCTAATTCTTTTGAAGCGTTGCAGTTACTTAAACGACTGCCTTTTTCAATAAATGTACGGTGTTTAAAGGCCTAAAATTAAAATCTGACTTTTTATCCCCCATTCCGCGAACTTTTTGCCCCAGCACGTCTAGGGATCTGTAGAGATTGCGTCACCTTAAAAATTTTAAAGTCGCCAAATAGGTTACTGACCTGCGGCTGATAAACAACGCTTCTGTCTGTGGCACTGATCTCGATGGTCAGGTTCTTGAGGTGCCGTTCCATGGGGTCCAGCATCGCCCACAGAGTCACGATCATCCCATCGATGACCAGCAACGCGCACACAAGAGATATGAGTGGCGTGTCCTGAAGTAGCTTGGTCTTGCAAACACCGCTCCGGTTGCTGAAATGATTGGATGGCTTTCATTTGACTACCCGCGACTTCGTTCGCGTGGACTACATGCTTGGCATGACTCTCCTTGTATTTTTATTTATGAAATAAATAAAATTTCTAAAATACAAGTCTAAGTTACTTCTGTTGACATTTTGAAGGCTGACAAAGCTATTTTCTACCCTACCGAGTAGAATTTCCTTCTCAAAAATCCTTTTGGATGCAACTTTGAGCTGTTGACAGGTACATTTATATTTTATACATTTTACAAAATTCTTAATATATGAATCCATTGGATAACCTCCTATATTTTATCTTCAGTTAATAACAAAAATAAAAAAACTGTTAGATCTTAATTTTTCCTTGTTAAATAATATCAACATCTGGGCGATTCCAAGTGTAGGTACTAAAGATAATTACGGTTAAAAATGTTTTAAAAGTATTTTACCTGATAAAAATCCTGTGAACCCTGTACGTTTTCGCGAACATTGATCCAAAAGCGAGTGAGAAACCGGCTGACAAGATGTACACTCTGCCCTAGAAAAAATAGATCACAATTAGAAAAAAATATTACGGAGTTCAATATAGCGATAAGACCGCCTAAATTGTACAGCTTTAAATGTATTTTATGTGACAAAATCCTGTATGGTGTGCAATAAAGAGTATTTATGTTTATGTTATACACCGTGAAATTTTAGTGGTTGTTTTCCCGCAACAGAACTATTTACCTTTAGTAGCACCATAGAATCGTGCGAGTTATTTTTTGAAAATAAAGACATCGTTGTTCTCAACTAATCATAAAAATAATCATCACCTCAACAGCGTGAGATACGATAGTATCTTTACAAAATGTGACGTGTTTGGGTACTGCTTGCCGCACGAAATCAATGTTCAAAGCAAAAGAAGCTCTACGCACTAAGTAATACAGCATAAACTGCACCGCGCGAGGGGCAATGTCCCCGACCGGTGACCGGCTGCGGCACGGCTGGTACCATTGGTTCGAGGTTGCTTTCGAGTTTCGTTTATCACAATCGTGAAACTGTTATTTTTTATTTGTATAAAAAAACTGCACAAATCTATGTTACTACTAAGATAGAATCATTTTACTGCGGGAAAACAACCACTAAAATTTCACGATGTATATTTTTTATATTATAATTTACAGTCAGTAGGATGCCCAAGCTACATTAGCTAACACTTGTAGGTGATAAGTAGGTAAGGCTCACTTTTTATTATACATAACATTATCTTGCCTTAAAGGAATTCATTACGTAATACCTACTCGATGTCTTTGATCGTCAATTATTTCAACGGAAACTATTCATTGATCACGTAAATCAGCGATGCTTGGTTTTGAAAAGTTTTGTTGTCGATGTAACGACTCAACGAAAAACAAAATTAATATATTCAACGACAATACATAAGCCATACATTCTGAAGTCTAGGATTAACGTTAACCGATGTCAACCTACACCCAGTCAGAAAACTCGGATTCTTGTTTTGATCCAAATTATTTTATTCAGAAATAATTCTTAACTTTATTTAAAAAAGAAAGTCGTGTTAGTATCACCAATATATCATCTATACTAACTTAATCTATGGGTGTACCCATAGATTTAAGTAAGTATAGATGATAGATTGGTGATTGAATCATGAGAACTAGACCAAAACTGGGTCGCGTTAGTGTGCGTGTCGTCACCCCTACTCCACTAAGACGTAGTTTTCCTTTTTCTCCCCAAAGGATGCCTGGTAGATATGATCTGCTTTTAGCAATAAGACCGCCTTATTTTACAGATGTGTAAAATTGTAATTCATGTTACCTTTGTTTTGTGCAATAAAAGTATTATCTATCTATCTATCTCAATATTATAAACGGTGGAAAGTTGACGTTAAAGAAAATTTTTAAATTGTTTTTCTGGATATTTTTTTTAAAAACCACGCGCCATATTTGATGACAATGGCATTTAAGACGTCAAAATAAAATGTTATCTAACTAAGGCGATTATTTATTGTTCATTTTAGAATATTATTATTTTTCGTGTAAAAGCTGCACACGTGATACTAGCGGAACAGTGCAATCAACACAAGTTCATCGCCATTAAATAAAAAGAAGAAGAAGAACTAAGGCGATACGAAATTCACGGGGTCAGCTAGTATCACAATAAAATAAAACCTGCAGTTCTGCTAAAACATTATCTTGCCGACTGTACCTTCGTAGTAAAGTTATGGACGCTACTAAGCCAAGTCATTTGAGTAAGTTAGGGTATCTAAAGCTAGCCTCATTTCAAATTCCTTTTGTCCACTGTCCACATCTGAAAGAATAAAAAAAATGCACACTCCAAATGATAATGAGGTAACCTAAGCGGAAAGTAACACGATTTAATATTTAAATGTGGGTAGTATTAAATTAGCGAGATGTACATTTTGACGTAGGTACAACAGTGCACACCAGATTATAATATATATAACGTTTTCAGGATGATGTTGCGGTTGCCCCGCTTCTGTAGCGCTTCGGCGATGTTTGCTGATGCCCATACAGATGATTTTTACGCGATTAGGCGCAAACGCATCGGTTCACTGTTGCGCAGAGTTCGGGGTAGCAGCAGCATCATCCTGAAAACTATTTCGGATAAGTTCGATTGTCCCATTCAGTCATATCTTGTCAGATTAGTGATTGGGGCAATAAAATAGATTTTTAGTTTTAGTTTTTATTTTTTTATTATTTATTTTTTCGTTAATTTGTTTAATGTCAATAATTATAGCTTTAAATATTACTGTTTCTAACCTTAATTGGATCACTGTAGTCTGAATAAATAAATGCATTATTATTATTATTCTTTATTTTTATCATATTATCTCCATTCTTTTTAGTGAAAAGATTGGGTAAAATACCTATTACGCGGACCTTAGTCAAGCGCAATAGGGCGAAGTAATGCTGCTGTCGAATCCGATGTCATAAATTTTCTTGTTATACGGCAAGTGTTTAGAATTGTGGCTTTTTGTAGAGTGTTTATTATGTAGGTTGGAATGTTTAAGACTTGGATGCTTTTAGTGAGGTTATGCGGTATGACTCCGGTTGAAGATAAAACAATTGGTAGAATGTAAATGTTTTGTGCTTGCCATTGAGTTTTCAGTTTAATGGCCAGATCCCGGTATTTTGATATTTTGTCGGACACCGTCGATTGCAAGTTGTGGGTATTGGGTATGGCGATATCAATTATGTATGCAGTTTTATTAACTTTCTCAAACAAAGTTATATCCGGCCTGTTAAAGTGAATAGTTTTATCGGTAATAATTGTGCGGTCCCAGTACAGCTTACATTGGCTATTTTCCAAAATAGTGGATGGCGAATATTTGTAGTATGGGACTTTTTTGGGGACAAATCCAAACGTGTGTGCTAAGTGTTGATGGATGATGGACGCAACTTGATCATGTCTGTGTTTGTAGTCAGACTGAACGAATGCTTTACACGCGCCTGTGATGTGTTGGATTGTTTCTGATGCGCTATAACAGTATCTGCAGAGATCAGATGTAAGTTCTTTTGTTATATATTTGCGATAATTACGTGTTGCGATAACCTGGTCTTGGATCGCCATCATAAATGCTTCGGTTTCCGGAAAGAGCTCGCCGGACTTCAGCCACGCGTTAGACTTATCTTTGTCAACAAATGGTTGGCTTAGATCGGTTTTGTGCCTTCCATGTAGTTGTTTCTGAGCCCATATGTCTATTTTTTGCTGCGGCTCTATGAGGAGTTGATTGGGTTGGGTACTTTTGTCGTGTAAATTTAAAGGTGTAAGCTTTTTGTCGATAGTACTTACAGCTAGGTGAAGTTGTGATTCTATTGATTTGGAGTTGAAATATTGTCTAAGAGTACTAATCTGCTTATTATGTAAGTTTTTAATATCTATGATACCTCGTCCTCCTTCAGTCCGAGGGAGGGTGAGTCTTTGTGTACACGATTTGGGATGATGTTTCCTGTGTTTTGTCAGTGTTGTGTTAATAATTCGCTGTAATGCACATAGATCTGTTTGTGACCACGAAATGATTCCAAAGGAATAAGTTAAGATAGGGATAGCAAATGTGTTTATAGCTTTAACAGTGTTTCTGGAATTGAGATGTGTTTTAGCAATCATTTTTAATCGATGAGTAAAATTACGTTTTAAATCTAATTTTGTTTGTTTCTGATGAATTTGTTTTGATTGATGAAATCCTAAATATTTGTATGTTGAGTTTTCGTCCATTGGTGTTATGATTTCACCTGTTTCTAGCGTATATGGGTTATTTTGATGTTTCCCACGATAAACAGAGTGAATTTTGCATTTGTCAACTCCAAATTGCATGTGTATGTCACGAGAAAATTCTTGGGTGACATCAGCTAGTTTAAAGAGGTCACTCTTATTGTTTGCATAGAGTTTGATATCATCCATGTACATTAAGTGTGTTAGCATGTGGTGTGCATTCTCAAATTTAAGAGGGTATCCTACTTCAGATTTATTCAATAGTTGAGATAGTGGGTTCAATGCTAAACAAAACCATAGTGGACTTAAGGCATCACCTTGAAAGATCCCTCGTTTAATATGTATCGGTTCTGTTACTATTGACTCATGATTTTGTCTTATTTTTAAAACTGTATGCCAGCTGTTCATGGATGCAGTTAAAAAGTTACATAAAGTTGGGTGTATCTTGTAGTGTTTAAGAACGTGTGTGAGCCAGCTATGTGGTACTGAGTCAAAAGCTTTTCTGAAGTCGATATACATGGTGTGTATGTTTTTCTTTTTTCGAAATGCATCTTTCATTACTATTGCATCTATGGTCAATTGTTCTTTACATCCTTGACTAAATTTTTTGCAGCCTTTCTGTTCTTCTGATAAAATGTGATTTTGGGCTAGATGTTCGTGTATTATTTCACTTAGGCATGCTGTAAGTATTTTGTATATAGTTTGTAAGCACGTTATAGGGCGATATTTAGCTGGATTATTAGTCTCTTTGTCTTTAGGAATCATATATGTTATTCCTTGTGTTATGTATTTTGGGATGGTGTTTGGGTTATGTATGAAATTGTTCAAGTGGGTGTGTAGATGTGGATAAGTACATGTGAATTTTTTATACCAGTAATTTTGGATGTTGTCTGATCCAGGTGATTTCCAGTTGTGTGTGTGCTTTATGACTTTTAAAAATGTATGCACTGGTATATGGTCAAAATCCATATCAGTGGTATTGGATGTTTCCCCCTCAATTTCCTTAAGCCAGTCTGCATCAGTTTTATGTCGGACGGGATTTTCCCATATGTTGGCCCAATACTCGTGCAAAGCTTCTGCTGTTGGGGTTCCTGAAGTAGTTTTGGTAGGATTTGCAGTCGTCATGTTTCTGTAAAAAAGTTTTTCGTTTCTGATAAAAGTGGAATTTTGTTTTTTTCTATTTGTGCATGTGAGGTAACGTTTTAATCTACTAGCAGTGGCATTAAGTTTCTGTTTCAGAGTATCAAGAAAATGTTCAAGTTCAGTATTAGGATTTTCATAGGTTGCATGTATTTTGTATTTTGTTTTTATCTCTTCGACTGTATTTATTACTTTTTGATTTCTATTACCCTGCATATGTTGTGTTAAGTGTCCAATTTCTTGCCTTAGTCTTGTTATCTTGTTTTCGATGCGTCTTTGCCATTTTGGTTTTTTCGTCAAATTCTTCGGGTTCTTGTTTCCAACATCGCCTTCTTCATTAATTTTAGACCCATTACAAATCGCTGCCGTATAAGCTCCTGTGTAAACTATTGTTTGGAAAGTTTTAAAATCTTGATCTACGGCAAGATATCTTGGGAGCACTTTTTTATTTAGATGATCTATTATTTTAGATAGTCTTTGCGATGTTCTTTGTTTGGGTATAAAAGGTCTTGCTGTGGGATTTGTGTTTGTAAATCGGTTCAAAGCCTCAGTAAACAACATTTCAATTTGTTTACCATCTGCGGAGCTTAGATTAGATTTGTTTTGGCTACCGTTTGCCGGTTGACTATCTGGTCTGTCATGTGTATTAATTGTTTGTTGAGAATCTGCCGTTTTTTGTGTCTGTGATGTACTGCTTGTGTGTAGAAAGATAATTTTGTTATTAGCTATTTGTGTATTATTTGATTGATGCATGTTTTCAGTTTCATTAGCTATTTGTTTCAGGTGTGCTTCAACTTCATTCCTTAAAATTTTCATTCTATTGTCGGGAATAAATTTATTTCTATTGATAACTCGTAGTTGATCTGATAGGCGTTGTTCAGACAGATGTGATAGTTGTGGATAGTGTTGGACAAATTTTTCATGGAGTCTTCTTCTGTATACTGTCATGTTCTTTTCGATTTCAGTTACTTCCAAGTAACATCGCATTATAGTTTCGTTCATATCATCAGTCCAATGCATTCTTCCTCCAGAGTTTTTAATAATATTTGTTGTTGTTGGTGTGGCAATTGTGTGATCCCCAGAATTTGTTTGTTGAAGCAGTTTTGTTACTTCTCCCCTGACTTGATCTAATGTATTCTGTGGTAGCAAACTGTTGTTAACTATTGCCCTTCGCTGATCGCCTATCCTTTGTTTAGAAGCGCCCATTTCTGGAAATGCCTGTGTGAATTTTTGGTGTAAAGTGTCTAGGTATCCCCGTTTTGCTTGCTCAAGATTACTTTCTATAAGATACGTACGCCAGATAAATTTATTCATCTGTTCAGTCCATCTTTTTCGCGTA
This sequence comes from Anania crocealis, assembly GCA_949315895.1. Classification (NCBI taxonomy): domain Eukaryota; kingdom Metazoa; phylum Arthropoda; class Insecta; order Lepidoptera; family Crambidae; genus Anania; species Anania crocealis. The sequence goes on from OX438856.1 coordinate 12,230,836, forward strand.
CGGCTTTTGTCAAAAGTGGGTGCAGGTGTTTTAGCAGAAGCTTCCTGCACAACATCAGTTGACATTAAAGATAGGCTGGATGAACGGGACCTAGAAGTTGAAACTGCGTAAGAACAGGGTGATAAATTTGGTGTGTTAAATAAACTTTTTGCTGAAGATACCGGTGATGTTAACTGGGATGTTACCGGTGACGTTGTGTTTTCGGCTGTAATATCTTCGGGTTCATGCCCAACGAGTGCCCGCCTGCTCAGCTCCTCGTTACTCGTTATCGTTATTATTATTATTATTATAATTCTTTTGTTCTAATATCGAGTCTATTCCAACTATAAGATGCTCCAGTGTTTGTTTAGTCAAATATGGTCGTCTGTACAACACTCTTGCTGTTTTTGTTTTCCTCTTTATCATTTAAACGTGTGTATTTTTGGGGTGGTGGGATCTACCTCCTAGTCATCCACCCTGGGCAACGGCATCTTTGGTTTTCTAACCAATGATGACGGCTGACAGATCCCTCAGCGGTGGTAGGCTTCGTAAGAGGCTCGCTCCATCTTAGGCTTCTTCTTAACCGTATAGAAGTATGTTGTCAAGAGCAAGCCCATTATTTATAAAAAAAAAAATAGCAGTGAAATTCGGAATTTGGTGTCAAGAAGACTAGAATATTTCGCTGTGAAAAAATCAATGTTCTTTAATAAAAGTGAGTAGGCTTGTTTTTAGGTTGCTTACCAACGCAGGCTGTTGATCAAACTAGACTAGCAGTAGTAGTAGAGTAATAGTAGTACTAGTTGAATGTAGACGATGCTGCTCATCTTCTGAAAGCCTTTTCGCTACTTCTTTAGTTGCCTTTCTACTAATTCCATTTTAAGCCGGGACCACATCAATACCTAAGTACTAATAGCCGTCCCCTGTGACTACGTATGCATTTAATTTGAGCAAGGTAGACATTAATAAGTTACTTATTTCTTAGTAGGATATACAGTAAATAATGTACAACTCACAGTGCACATAGCGGAGAAGGGTACGTATGAGGGTAGAGTGGCGTTGTCCACGCCCAGCAAAGCCACGGACGTGTACACCAGAACACACCCGATCAGGGTCATGTTGTTCAGCCGAGGGGAAGACAGCTTTATTGACCTGAATATAAAGGTTAATTTGATTCAAACTGTTATGATTATTACACCATTATAACGCCCCGTTGGTCTAGTGGTTTAAATATCGGGCCAAGATTTCGGGGTCCCAGGTTCGATCCCCGGGTCGGGCAACAAAAAGTTTCGAATTTTCGAACGTTGCTCGGGTTTGTGATCAGCAACCCACATTTGGCAAGCGTGGTGATTATGCCAGTTCCCATCATTGCTGTGGTAACTTGAATTCAATGATGGAGGCCTTTTCCCTGCAGTGGGATGATGATAAACTGTTACTTACTTTACTACACAATTATAAGAGTTGGTTGTTATAGTTTCTACCGTGTACCTCAATTTCGCGCCATGATGGTTTGATAAAACTCACAAAATGATCACGAAAGAACTTCTTTCATGATTATTTCATATAACCATCATATTGATACACTACTATAAAATTCAATTCTTCATCATCATCGCCATCAACAGCTTCTAACAGTCACTTATATCAGGACACAGGTTACTCCAAAGGAGGATTTTGCCATAATAGCCAAGCTTGGCAGGCGTATTGGCGATCGCAGTTTGGTTAACAATTTAAAAGAGACGCTACTGCCCATCTTCTGGCAGTAATCTTTTAGTCGTCTCTTTCGTCACCCATACAAGGAGAAGGGAAACTCAGACTCAAATATTTATTTGTCCTGTTTTGTTACACTCTTCGTCGTGGTCAGGTTCAAACATGGGTTCAAATAGTGTCAGTCTGGTACTATTTGCTCACATTTTGTAGTGCTAGAGAGCGGCGTTGTGATTAAGACAGCGTAGCGACATCTAGCGCCTATTCAGACCAAACAAATAACCCGACGTTTTCCTGTATGATGAGAGGCATCTGTACTATTAGTAAGTATAATACTCTTTAAAACACTACATTTGGGGAATCAGAAAAAATAAAACCACAAACACCCAGATCCAAAAAAAATGTAGAAAAAAACTTTTACCTACATTGACCTGTCCGATCGAAACCGGGACGTCGGAGCAGGCTACACCTTGAAACCGGTGTGTTCGCCACTCCGCTACAGAGGTCGTCGAATTTATAAAAGTTGAATTAACTTACCGTCGCTTACTATAATGCAAGTTGAAAACCAAGAATGCTAGCGCGAGGGCCACACCAGCAGCGGCGAGCGTTGCCACCGCCAGCCTCGCCGGCGCCCACACCGAGTCGACCCTCAGCACTAGGACCCTTCGCGCAGCCGGTATACCACCTGCCCATTGAGGTCTCGCGCAGTCAGTGCAAGACAAGTTTCTACCATGAGTGTATAGTGCTACTGTTTTTGGACGACCACCTGCAATTGAAAATTTTAATAAAAGGAGTTTACGCAAAACTTTACAGAACCTTGGCGTGTAATAAGCTATATGTAATAAGCTATTTCATGTTTGGAATATTTTATTTATATAAGGATAGTCTACAATTAAATCAAAGCATGATATTAAAATGCCCCATTGGTAACGGACCAAGATCTCAGACAGCAAAAAGTTCGAATTTTCGAACATACCTATCTTAGCTCGGGTCTGTGATCACCAACCTGCATTCGGTAAGCGTGGTGATTATGCCTGTACCCATCACTGCTGTGGTAACTTGAATTCAATGATGGAGATCTTTTCCCTGCAGTGGGATGATTATAGGCCGTTACTTCACTTTTTTTACGGCATGCACTACTAATTAACATGCGTGGATACTGACTTCAAACTTCAACAGAATCACAGAATGATGTACGTACATACAACAACGCGACCAAAGACACACAGATCGTCGGTCTACCCACATATCGTCTACCTTTCTTCTCCAACAGCCACCAGTTCTTCTACTATGTGCCCTACCCACTGCTACATATCATCAGCAATTCCTCGATTGATGTCTTCTGTTGATGGTATAAGGAATAGACTGATTTGATCACATAATCGTAATCATCATATGAATGTTCGCAAAGCAATAATTTAATATCATATCATGCCATACCTATGTGCCATGGACAGACAGAAAAGATATTGATTGTTGTAAACATCTGAGATATTTTTATTGACCGAAATATCGAAGATATTTTTGTTGTTTGGATGGAAGAGCATTCAGAACAAAGACCATGAGTTCCAATCTTAGTCGTCATTATTTTTAACCTAAACACCATCTTAAAGTTCTATTTTAACTCGTTTACAAACGTTGTTTCGTGAATTATGACAATTTTGTAATTTAAATTCAAGCAAGATACAAAATTAGTAAGTTTAGTAATAAAACAGTTTGTCAAGTGGCAATTAGTGACATGACCGAATGTTTACGAATAATACTTATTTGCATTTGCTATCCGCTTGCTGAATACACCGACCCGAAATATACAAACGAATAAATCCGTCTTTTCGAGAAGCGAATCCTCATTATTAGATCAAGCCCCCGCAAAGGTTATAAGAACACATTAGGAATTGATACAGTAGAACTACTATACTGTAGATGTGAGAAAGGGAGAGAATTATTTTATCGTATCTATATGTTACGCACATTTGTGAGATGGTGGGGAATTCTTTTTGTGCCTGAATCATGGGGGAAGTAGAGCCTGTGACGTTTGGAGCCGAAATATAAATCAATGGCAGATTCAGGATCTTGATTTGGGAGATGCTTGGCCTGGTTGAGGCCTACTCTCAACCAGGCTTTATCAAGGAAGTAGTACTTACTTGTCATGCGAGGATTCTCCTGGATTCGTTCAGTACCTATAATATCAAAACAATAAAACCTTACCTGACACTAAGAACTAATACGACTTGAAGAGAGGTGTAATGATATACTGCCTCCTGATTATACTGCCTCACTTCTGCCAAAAAATGGTTGGAACTTTGGAGCCAAACTTCGATACAAATATCTATATTACCTATTTTGTTGGGCAAACTTCGAAGTTGCGTTTCATTTAATGATGATGAACTTGTGAAACTTAATAATTTATCATATTACACAACAATAAGATAGCATTTATCTGAGAGAAAAGATGCAGAAAAGATCCTATATTAACCATACAAAAATATGTAACCTTAAATGTAAAATATAAAACTAGATACAAAATCCACAGAACACGGAAAACAGATTTTTCTTGTTCTATGACAAAATAAGTTGCAAAAAAGCTTCTTGTCCAAATGAGCACCCACTGAACATTTTGACGCTCCGTTACCTTAGCTACATAAATCTTTAAGTAAATTTTGCATAACTTAATAATTTTGCTTAAGTACCTAAATCATTTTCCCAATTTAGGGCTTTCCAAATAAGGTGCTTAACTTTCCTCATAAACCACTTCATAATATTTAGACCACTGTTAGTTGTAGATTCAAGATACAATACTTGATTTTTTGTTATTTAAACTACCTAATCAAAAAACCAAATTTCCAATCAAACACCGAATTGAGAAAAAAAGACACTTTTGCAGAAATGCTCTTATGGTTCATGAAACTAATTATAAATTCCTTGATCTCACATTTGGTTAGTATTTCATCCCTAGGTCTGCTTAAAATATGAAAACCTTTTGTGAAATTGTTATTATTTTATCTAAGACCATAATATCAATTCTGTGTAATCGATCTCTTACACCGGATTGTATCTGAAGGATAATAATAAGACATGCAGAATAATCCGTTAAAGACGGTTGTCTCAACTTGAATTTATCAAAGTTTTGGATCAGTTCTACTGCATTTGCTTGTATTTCATGAAAAAGCAAGCATCGATTTTAATTATGAGGTCCACCGAAACTGCTTCTCTGTCAAAAAACGTCACTGACAGGAGTATTACGGAGCCCTGATAAAGTCTCAAAGTAACATGAGTAAAAACGAGAATTTTCTTATTAAAATGCTAATCCGATTCGTATTACTGAAATCCGTCTCAAAACAAGGGAGCAATGTTATAAGGCTTAAGACGGTATAGCAGCTGTATTGTATTGTCAATTTCATTGTGAGAAGAATCATAATGACGGAGGGTTTATACGGAAGGTAGAGAGCGTAAGCCTCCGTGACATAATGAATAAGTAAATAGAAAAAACTAGGTAACTAAATAGCTGTGGTAATGGTATGTCATCGCATGATTGCGTACACAGTTTCTAGCTTGTCTTGCGAGATTAGAAACTTCCAGCTATTGCCCGAGATTTCGTATGCGTGGAATTACGAATTTAAAACTATACCTTGGGTACCTGGTCAAAAGTAGCATGTAAGCTGTACCATCCTTTAATCAATCTACTTGCCCAGAACCTCCGATTAGCCATGTTTATGTGAAAGAGTAACTGACATCCATACATTCATTCGGCCATACATCGTCACACACATTCGCATAAAAAGTTTTAGTAGGATTTGCAGCTACTCGCGACTTCGTCAATGAATAAAATGTAGCCTATATAAAATATGCACAAAATCATTCACTTGTAACACAGAAAAAAAATATCTCACGTTATGTAAGTACCTACGTAAGTCTGCGTGAATGTCACATGCTCGTGCGCTATTTTATCCTTCAATCTATCTCAATGTTAAAGGAGATGTCCCATATTGTATGGAGGCCAGGCCCAGAACCTGTACACCCCACCAAAAGATAGACCAATACACCTACAAGATTTTGTTATTATCCAATTCTTTTAAATTGGCTTCGATAAGTGGTTCAAATAAAGAGTTAAGTGAGAAAATAGCAATACAAAACAACAAAACCATCATGGCGGAAGATGACATTTTGATGACGTCTGTCAGTTTTGGTTTCATAATCGCGCATCTAGGAGTCGAGTGCGTGCAATCGCTTGCTGTAGTAACAACAAACATTATGAAAGTAATGTGTCGATCAATACCAAATCCAGAAATCGAAAATGAGGTCGTTATAATGAACTACATTTAAAACACGACAAGCAGAACAAAAACTTGAAGTAAATGATTATGCCAAAGTGACAAGGGGCATCTGACAGCTACTGACATTTAAAGTTTTTTTAGATTGACGCCATCTTGGAATGCCTATGGAGTTTGATAAATTATTCGATCTTGTTTATTTTTGAACCACTAAATTATACGTTATATAAATTTATATGTATTTTTTCCAGAAACAGTAAATTTTTCTTGATTTTTGTAAATGGTGTACTATGTCTGGGCCTATTATGGGACATCTCCTTTCACTTAGATCCCTTCAGCTGTTTTGGCGTGACTAAGAAACAAACATATACATTCAAAATTTGGTAATAGTAGAAGGTAAGATACAATAGGTATAAACATTGTATCCCGAGGGAGTTTTGGGTCTCCTACCGGGCGCGTTCCCAGGTGGCGGATAGGGGAACGCCCTCCAGACATGGAGGGTAACGGCCATCCAGTGGGCTTGGGCAGGCCGCTGTTGAATGCGTCTCCAGACGGTGGTAGCGGGCTTCGGCCCGTAGCCTGTTGTGGCCGTTCACACTGGAGGGCGCGACGGCGGTGTTGCCGTTCGCGGCGAACGGTAGTCGCTCGCTTCCCAGTATGGTTTGAGCTATGCTGAGCGGCGAGTGGGCGTGAGACGTTGGCGGCCCCTTGCAACGACATGCACTGTCGTTGCAAAGGGTGGCCACGGTTCGGGTCGGCGAGGTTGCTTGTGGACCCGACCCGAAGTCGTAAATCGTAAATATGGCCGACTAGTCGGTACAAGCCTAATAATGAGTAATATCGTTCTTTTCGGCCAATGAATTCCAAACTTGTATCTTATACGCTTATCATAACGGAAAGCATAAATGATACCTAGCTCTTAAATACAGATCATGATAATTACATGACCAATAGGTATTAATCATATATTTGTGGACTTAGCAACTCATTGTCGGTCTAAGTTTTATTATAGTTGGCGTAGGTAGTTTTTAGTAATTATGTAGTAATATATTAAGTCGCGAGTTCGATTATACAATGTGTCCCGGAGATAAGTGACCGCCCGAAATTTTTTGAATATTTGTACAAAATTAAGGATAAATTCTTTTATATTTGGGACTTACCGCCTTTGGTTTTTTTTAATGATTTTTTTAATTTTTTTAGTAAATACGCGTGACGTGCTGCAGTTTTTTTAAGATATTTCCTAAGTTTTTACATCTTTTTTCATTCTTTTTTCTTTATTGACTAGCCGACATCATAGTTTATCAATTAAAATTATCAAACATAACTAAAATGTAATAAAACATTTATTAAAAAAAAAAGAAAATAAAAATTCAAAGAAAATAACGCCTTTTTTTCAGTTTTTTCAAAATAAGTCTAATAAATGCCCCCTTAATATCACTTTTTTTTAATTTATTAATAAACTACATGATATTTCCTACAATAGCTCAGAACAATGTTTGCTGCTATTTCAAACATGCACCAAATTGCAAACTCTTGAATCTGACCCTTTTTTCGTAACAAAACAAAAAATAACAGGCCTGACAGTGTCAACAGCGGGTTTAGTTAGCTATGAAGACTTTGCTCTTTTTTTACCGAGTAGGAGTCAAATTTCAACTGACTGTACTTTTGCATTTGTTTGAAATAGCAGCAAACATTGTTCTGAGCTATTGTAGGAAATATCATGTAGTTTATTATTAAATTTAAAAAAAGTAATATTAAGGGGGCATTTATTAGACTTATTTTGAAAAAACTAAAAAAAAGGCGTTATTTTCTTTGAATTTTTAATTTCCTTTTTTTTTAATAAATGTTTTATTACATTTTAGTTATGTTTGATAATTTTAATTGATAAACTATGATGTCGGCTAGTCAATAAAGAAAAAAGAATGAAAAAAGATGTAAAAACTTAGGAAATATCTTAAAAAACTGCAGCACGTCACGCGTATTTACTAAAAAAATTTAAAAAATCATTAAAAAAAAACCAAAGGCGGTAAGTCCCAAATATAAAAGAAATTATCCTTAATTTTGTACAAATATTCAAAAAATTTCGGGCGGTCACTTATCCCCGGGACACATTGTATTATTATTTGAATAGGCCCTCTAATCAAAACAATGTATTTCGATACCATGACTATCGATCTAGCGTACTACATATAAAAAAGTATTTCGTGACAGCGTGGTCGCGAGTCCGTCATTCTATTGAGTGATTTTCGATACAACGGCTTTTCACAAGGGCGTACCACTTGATTTTTTTTTCGCAACAGCGTGCGTCGCAAATACGGCATTCGAAACTACATATCAGACCCATTAATAACATAGTGAAGTCAGAAATTTGATATCATCATTTTTTTTAAAATATTCTTTCATTCTAAAATTTTGAGATAAAAATGATGATTTTAACTGCTCCATATAGTATTTATATGCTGTTAACATAGGCAGGTGTTACCTAACACGCTGTATATTTGTCACTTCATAACAAACAGCAGACGGTACCTATGTAGGCACAGAACATGGTGACTATTAATCATAATATAAGTTCATAACCTCGAAGAGATAGCATTATAGTATAATAATAATTATAAAATTTCATAAATTAATTCAATTAATCTAATAATATCAAATCGTAAAATTGTGAATGAACCTACACTTCTCAAAAGGGTTCATTTATTTTGTCCGATTTGATTGCCCGTATAATAGGTAATTGTTAACCGTCTCTGATTCAATTGGTATTAATTGAGTTAGGAGATAATATTTTAGATGAATTTGTGGATGAGTGTCCACCACTTGTCTTGTTCCCTAACTCAAGTGGAAAAACGATTTTTTTATAGGATCACTTTTCTTCGCCCGTCTCTCTCTCTGCCTGTCATGAAGACTGTTTATCTAGGGAATGCGTGACGTAATCAAATTAAAACCATACTTACATCTAAGTCCACAGACCCTTGACGCTGTCAGAAGTTCAAACTTATAAGTATATTTCGACACTCTCAAGGGAATCAATATATTTTCCGTTGACCTAGACAACACTTATACATTTGGGAAGTAAGTAATACCGTTTTACACGTCTTTAAATAATAAATAAAAAATAATAATAAAATTTTATTCAGCAATTATAAGGTACAATTTTATTAGTGTACGATAACAGCGACATTAATTTTTCTAACTGAATTGCAGCTGTTAGCGCCCACCTCCAAAGATTAAAAATGTAAGTGAACTGTGTGCCGAAGAGAGGTGTATATATATAATATATATTATCTGTGCGTGTGTGCGTGCGTGCGTGCGTGTGTGTGTGTGTGTGTGAGTGTGTGTGTGTGTGTGTGTGTGTGTGTGTGTGTTTGTGTGTGTATGTGTATATATGTGTGTGTGTATGTGTGTGTGTGTGTGTGTGTGTCGGTAATTTTTATTATTTTTTTTAGTTTGTAACATATTAAAGTAAGTTCTAGCAACTGCTCAAAAATTTTTCCGTATCCAAGTATGATAAGTTTAGTAACCAACTGCTTATAGACATCTGACACTGGCGATAAGTTAACGGATATAAGCTTAATATTCTATTCACTTTATTATAAATTCGGGGTGCAAAATAATAGAAATGACGTCTGGATATGGCTAGCCTACAACGTACAGGTTTACAGATCAGGTCGAGTCTACGTTTATTTGAAGTTACGTCACGGTTATAGGATAATTGGGAGTGCTGGCGTAATAAGGTTTGAAGTATGTAGATTTGATATATGTATGTTAATAGGGAAAAAAGGAAAAAAAACTATTCATATATTTTTTTACATTCTTCCTTCATTGAAATCAATTTACCACAGCAATGTTACCACGCTTGCCAAATGCGGGTTGGTGATAATAAACACGAGCAATGTTAGAAAATTAGAATATGTTGCGCGACCCGGGGATCGCACCCAGGACCCCTAGATCTTGGCCCGGTACTTTAATAGTAGTTTTAAAGTACCGGGCCAAGATCTAGGGGTCAAACGGCTACCAAACCCCGAAATTTTTTTTTTATTTATCACGTTAGGACCTGAAAAACATACCGTAGTAGATTAAATTAACGTACCTTGTATTTGGTAGAAAGCCGATGTGCCTATTCGATCAGCTCCATTGAATGATACTGGGCCCTAAAAGGAATAATTTGATAAGAGATTGGTCATCTTAGGTTTACAAATTACTTCCTAACAGATTTTTGGCTAAAAAATAACCCATGAAAAGGGTAAAATAAGCTATAAGCTACCTATGTGAGTCGCTGTATGGTGATGTCGGTGATTACTTGTTTGGCATCGACTCAAAGTTGGTGGATAAATACTACTGACTTTGGACTATTATTTGGACATTATTTGAAATATTTGGACGTTCGAAATGCCATTTTTGTATGGGATTGTGTATTGAATGCGTGGTAATGGCCACAGGTGTAAACAAAGAGAGTGAAGGTGTCGAGGCTATGAGTGGAGTAGAAGACTTACAAGATAAAAATTATATCTATGCTAATTATGCGCCCAACGGCCGGTCCTAATAACCTATCTATCTTCAGTTATGGCACATCGGAGATAGAAAACAACTTCTGTCTTTGTTTCTCTGGATGGCAAAATCAGAGACAGAAGATGTTTTATATCTCCGATATGCCAAAACATAAGGTAGATACGAGTAGATTATTGGGACCGGCCGTAAATCATCTAATAGGAAGGTCATTTATGCCTTTGTGATAGAACTCTGAGGATCTAGACTGCACAAACTGTGTGAAAGCATTTTGTACTGCCTCCTGGGAAGAAAACTTCTTGTCACGTAGATAATTGTCCAAGTCACGAAAAAAATGGTAGTCCGTTGGAGCAAGGTCTGGCGAATACGGAGGATGTCGAATGGTTTCTAATTGCAGTTCCTGAAGGGTCAAAACGGTTTCTCGTGCTGTATGAGGTCTCGCGTTGTCATGGAGCAATAATGGTGGAGATCGATTCATGAGTCGGGGCTGTTTTACTGCTAGTTTTGCCAACATTGTTCGGAGTTCGGCACAATAGACATCTGCCGTTATTGATTGACCAGATCGGAGAAAACTATAGTGAATAACACCATGCTGAGACCACCAAACAGTTACCATTACCTTTTTATTGGTAAGTTTTGCTTTAGGACACTGTTGTGGCGTTTGACCTGGGGTCAGCCATTGCATTTTTCTTTTAGGTTATCATAAAGAACCCACTTTTGATCACATGTCACAATTTGATTTAATATTCCTTCATTTCTGTACCGATTCAACAAGGCAACACAAGTTTCAACACGCGTTTCTTTCTGCACATCAGTCAAATCATGAGGCACCCATTTTTCGTATTTTTTTATTTTATTGATTTGACGCAAATGAGGCAATATTGTGGGTAAGGTTACGTTAAACCATGCCGCTAATTCTTGGGTAGTTTGACTAGGATCGGCTTCCACCATCTCTCTTAATTCATCGTTAATCACCTGTGTGGGCGGTCTTCCTCGTGGCTCGTTCTTCAAGTCGAAGCTTCCATCACGAAAGCGTTTAAACCAAAATCGCACGGTGCGTTCATTAGCAGATCCCTCTCCAAACGCAACATTGATATTGCGGGCTGTTTCTGCCGCGTTACTTCCGCGTCGGAACTCGTATTAAAAAATCACTCGAATTTTCGCAGTATCCGTCTTTCTTGTCTAAGTTAAATAACAAAAACAATTGACAGTCGATATTCAAATGTTTTACATTTTTAAAAGAAGAACATCATAGAAACAATGTGAAAAAAGTTTCATTCGAAAACCTCAAACCATGAAGATTCTATGTCAATTCAAAGAACCTATTACAATAAAACGGCAATTTCATATTTTAACCCCTAATATATGCATCAGATTTTTTTCTGACCCTACATGTCATCACAGTCGCTTAACGTAACTCCAAAAGGTTGAATCCTAACCGCATTTGTACTGGATGTACCGTGAAAAGAGATATGATTTTTATTAATTTATCTTTCACTCACCGAAACACCTAGAAAACTTAAATTCGCCAGCTGATTAAGGAACTCTTCGGCCATGTCCTTCCGATCGTAATCGAATTGACTCAAACCCAGTTTCCACTTCTTGGTGCTGTTGCCATCTTCCTGGTTCCTCCACAGGTTCTCTGCCTTACTCAGGGCCAGGGCAATGGCCCACACAGCATCGTACGTCTGTGGGGCGTACGATGATACAAACACTCCAGCGTTCTCCATTTCTCGGCTGAACATCTCGTTTGTCTAGAAAAGAAGTCATTTTCATGTAACTATAATACAATACAATACTCTTTATTGGTCAAAATATAGATAAGAAAGATTATATAAGATAATACCGTCATAATAACACTACAAAATTCAATACAGCGGTCCAGACAACCAAGAGTTAATTGATTCAGGGTCTATACTATGTACCTTGTTTTTTACGAGTTTCCAATATTTCGGCACTGTTGCAAGCGCCATATAACGGAAGAACTGATGTCTATGCGGGTAGTAAGTTAAGAGCAGATCGAACTACCGGTTCCTTCTGTCTTTAATTACACAGGATACTGGTACCACTGATTGCAAACAGTGATACCACTGTTTACAAACACCGAATCTACTAACAGACTAGGACATCGTGCCGTAAATTGCCGGCATAAAAATAGAATAGGATTTTAGACTTCCGGCTGCATTATAATTATTAAGAGCTCCTCCAAAACTAAACAATCTAAACGCTATCACGGCCTAAGAGGATGGTATCTAAAATATAATTGTTCACATAAAAAAATATATATATCAATAGCGGTAATACCACAGAACATAGAAACCTCTTTCTATGTTCTGTGGGTAATACCACAGACATAGTATTGAAAAATATATTTTCAGAAGAGGCAACTTTGGAAGCGTTTTCTATCAAGCATCTAGCCTTTTTTTGTCGCTGGAAAAATGCTTTCCGCATACCTGTTACCCCGGGGCAAGTGACAGGTTATATGGGACTAAAAAACAGCAGTATGCCTCTGGTCCTTAAGAACTGGGACTGCGCGTTTCACCTTAGGCCTATGACTACAAGCATGCTCCGCAGTCCCAGATCGACAGTGGCTCGCTTAGTACCTAATAAAGCAGCGCGGGTTTACGTAGAGGAGAAGAGCCTCCCTCAGTCACTGTAAGTGCGGCGCGCGCTGGAACACGCGCGGCACCGTCGCGGGCCCGTCACCCCCGTGTCTGTTTGTCGCCCAGGGCCCATTTGGGAGGGGCAGGTGGAGGTCATTATGTCCTCCTCCGGTGCCCGGTACGCCTACGAAGGATAAGTGGGGCGTCGGCTGAAGCCTCTCGCTCTCGCTCTACTGTTTCCTTCTGCTTCTTGTCTTCCTGCCTCACTCGATACCATCCTCGCCACGATGTAGCCGCCAAGGAGAGGTCAAGTAAAAGTTAGTTAAAAAAGTAAAATCAGTTATATTTCTGCGAATAGGCCCCAGAAGGCGCTATTACACGTACCAATATTTAAACCTACAACTGCTACGGGACAAGACTTGTGGGCTAGTTCCAAAAAGAAGCAGCGCAAGTAACTCGATCAATATTGTCAGCCTCTATATGCATAAAAATATGTTTACTAAAGATATATGCCAGTGCGAGCTAGGACTATTTAAAGCCATACGTTTCTTCATTTTATTTATAGATAATCATAAATACAGTAAAATATTCGAGGCTCAGAATGTTTCGACTAGAACACCCTAAAAATTATCTAATCCAATCTACATAATTTGAGTCCCTTAGAAAAAAATAATTGCTATACCTAAATATTTGATATTAATGTGCAAAATGCAAATACAATATTTGAAATAAACTTTGAAACATCTTCAATAATGCATTCAGTCCTATAGGAAACGCCGTATATATTATACATCAAAAATTCTATTACACATTTTTATAAGGCAGTGAACCGATACCCACCTACCTATATTTTATTTCGTGTAAGTGAATAAGACTTTTGAATAAAAGATGGAGAATATTTGTCATGGATTGGAAGAAAATTTCAGGCGTAAATTTTTTATCAGCCCTCAGAGAGTTATTACTGTTAGATGGATAATTTATCTTTTAGTTGAAGTAAGGTCTGGGTAGTTTTAGTTCTAACACGTTAATGGACAGTGATACCAATCTACGTCTGGACAAAATAAACCTCATCACTACTCTGGGCACGTAGTAAATTGCATTAAACTTAAGATTAATTCGTAATTATAGTTCGTGCTGAAGTTACGAAAATGTTTTTGATTCTAAATAAGAAAAAAAGCTGGGATTTACACAATACATAGTCAAGACATGTGTTATTGTTAGATGCCAAAAGTTCTAGACGGTACCATGTTGTCCTCTCATCACTTGGAGATTGATTAATGAAGAAGAGCAACTTGGAGATTGTAAAAGTCAAATTTATATACAAATTATGGCTAAAAAATATCTAGAAGACTCTTTAAATGCCACAATAATAGTATAGTTGCTTTAAATCTCGATTAACTTGTAAGTTTGTGTACTAAAATTAAAACGAAAAACGTAAAGTTGTGGATTCAAATAAATTGATGGTCATTTACCATATTGGTCTATCTTAAAATATGTAACCAATATTATTTTTCCATTAAATCGTTTCCACGTTGGCCTAGATAGTCGACGAAATGCGATTAGTGAGGGACGTGACACGATCCCATTACAAAAACCTGCATAAATGTTGGGAAAAAATAATAATATTCGCTAGTCTTAGATTCTATTTGATTTATTTTTATATGCAAATTTAACATTACGTTTTGCTAATGATATAACTATAACAGAATAAAGATTAATTAGTTCCTCTAACTACTAAACAAAGTGAATCAAGTCAACCGTTACAGAACAATGTTATATAGAGCTACACACAGAAAAGACACGCTTTTCTAGACAATAATTTGTTTCAGAAAAAACTATGGAAAGACGATAATGCAATCCATAATACACAAAGAGTGATTTAAAATTAGACATACGAGTATTATGGCGTTAGTTATGGTGTTCAATATTCAGATAGCTTACGAATACGATCATTATCATTCGTAGTTGTTCATTACTACCGTCACCAATTTACAGTCATTTTTACAACATTCAGGGTTTATGAGGGTCGGAATTTGTGCCGAATCATTATGGTAATTAATGACTTCATCTTGTTTCTGTGTTTTTTCCCCCACGAACCTTGTCGTCCATTGTTTTAACGGGTCCAATATTAATACCAATTACGTCCAGAACCGGGTTGGACAACTTTGATTGGGATCCAACAAAGGAATGAAGGAAATCCATTTTAGCCGTTTTGGGGTGTCTAATAAACTTTCTGTTTAGCGTCAGAAACTTTCGTATTTAAATCTGTTCTACTAGGTTGCTACAATATACAATTTATCGTTATATTACTATGTATTTTGTTTATGACTTTAAATTATATATCAAATTACCCAATTTAAAATAAAAATGTGCTACTATACTATCAATGATTGATTATATTATTATGTATATGTAGGTAATAGATATGTATGTCATTAAATTTTCCTAGCACGCACCGGTGTCCGGTATATATCTCTTCGTAATCATAATATTTAAAACGAAGCTGACAATACTGACATAGATATAGCACTAATAGCACATAGGCTTCTTTTTATCCGGGAAACGTAGGGTTTCTGTAGGATAGTTTCAATAAGGGGATAAAACACTTCAACATTAGGCTTCTTTTTAACCCGGGAAAAAGCGTTACCGTGGGATGATTTTATACATAGTTTTAAATTCAATTTCCACGCGTACGAAGACGCTTGCAACAGCTAGTCTGTAATAAATATCACTGTCACTACTTACCATGCCTGAATACGAAGCGACTTCACCAACAATCCCGCGGTGGGCGGTCACAGTCACAAGGCCTTCTAGCGCCTGGGCGAGTTGCGCGCGCGCACACGGCGCCGAGCCCCGGATGCGCGGCGGTGCCCCCGCCACCAACCAAGCGTACTCCGCGCCGAACATGCCCAGTTTAAATGCCTGCGTTCAGTAGATAAGCTATAGATAGACATGCTCTGTAATGGCACGCTTGTAAGCATGCTTATGAGTATACTAAAATTAAGCATGCTTTTGCACTTGTTAGATTTGCTAGCAAACGTAACGGTCTATAATCCCACTGCAAGGCTAAGGCCTCCATCATTGAATTTAAGTTGCATTAAAATAATAGCACTACCCTTTTTCTTTCTATAAGTGAGGTAAGACCAAAATTTCGGGGTCCCGGGTTCGATCCCCAGGTCTGGCAACAAAAAGTTTCAAATTTGCAGGTTTGTGATCATCACCAACCCAGCATTTGGCAAGCGTGGTGATTATGCCAGTACCCTGCAGTGGGATGATTTTTCTTTCCTTTTTACCACGCTTTTATTTATTTTTTATTTTTATTTTATTTTATTATTAGCTTGGGTTGTATCTATCTATGTATCTATGTATGTAATGGAATCTTTGAGCATAAATTTGACCGATTTCCAGAAGTTTGATTAATTTGAAACTTTGCACACGTATCAAGGACCGATGACAATGCAATAATTTAATAACAGTTTTCCCAGTTTTCCTCTGTGTAAGAGGGAGTAAAAGAGATAGAGCTAGCGCGCGATCTGTATCAATTATGTTTCCTGCATAGGTTTGGACTTACAGTCGGTAAAGAAGGAATCAAATCTTATAAACTAAACTAAAAAGTAAAAAATAAATTATAGTTTAAAAAACTAAAAAAACACGCTTTTAAAACAGATTGAACTAAAAAATTAAAAATAAAACTGTAGTAATCAATTGAAAAATTCATATTATTGTACAAAAAGCGTGGGGGGCTTGATTTAGATTGTTGTAAATATTTTATCAATAATTTACTATATCTGTGGATATCATAACAAGCACCCCACGCTTTTTGTACAATAATATGAATTTTTCAATTGATTACTACAGTTTTATTTTTAATTTTTTAGTTCAATCTGTTTTAAAAGCGTGGTTTTTTAGTTTTTTAATTTAAACCATAGATTTAGTATTAATTTCTAAATCTATGTTTAACACAATTATAACCATTACCGTAATCACTGACGGTAACTAGTAAATGAAAGAATGGCATTGACAGACTTAAGTGTTAAACTTTTTACGTGTAAGTGTGTACAACTTTTGTAAGAAGAATACCATATCTTTCTCTTTTTGTTCTAATCTAAGTTTAGGATGATGCCGACTTACATCTGTTTTCAGTCTATCGAGCATCTATCCAATAGTAAAGTTTTCATAATAATTATTTTAACTACATCTAGGTAGGTACATAAAGTTAAATTTAAAATACCGAAAAAATAAATTCTAGTTTAACTGTAAATAGCAAAATCAACTCACCTCGCAAAATATCTTAGGAATCATCTCTTGCGAGAAACTGCCTATAATTATCCTTGTGTCCAGCTCCTACAAAAAATAAATGTCATGTCATCAGCACATAGCGATACCAGCGAACGGCCTCAGCTTCACATGGGTTCACATTAGAGATTACTCTTGAAAGAGCAACATATGAATAAGCCATGTGAAAAACCCTCAACGCACAAATCTAAACCTGCGACGTTGAAAGTTTGGCCCTGCGATTTATTAATAGTCATTGCAAAGGATATCTTTAACCGCTATGTCCCTGCATTTACAACTGTTACATGCTATAAAGGGCAATATTGATCTATGTTAAATGCATAATGTATTTAAGGTAGGTACTTAATTGGATAAGGATTAAGGCGGCGTAGTTCTAAGAGGCAGCGTTTTTGAGTTTTTTAAACCCGTCTGAACTAGAAAACAGCGTCTGTCTGAGAACTAGAAAACAGTCTGAAAAAAATATATGTATTAGTTGAGAATCTAGTCTAGTCACAATCGCTAGCGTTTACACAATTTGATTAGCTTGGATCGATAGAAAAAAATCACAAACCTACATCTCTTCCAAATGTTTTTTAAATTTTTCAATTTCACGACTAAACTACGGACATTTTAAATAAATTTTTTAAGCTTGTTTAAAGCTACTAAATATTTATAGACATGATAAATAATATCGAGCAAGAAATATCTTGTCAAATCCAACTCGAATGGATAGAGTTCGGGAAACTACGACAAATCTTCGCGTCCAAATTAGTTCAGTGTCTCAAAACGACAATTTTTGACCACTGTTGATGATATGAAGGGTGGTCGCTTAATATGGGACTAATAAGAAGGCTCATTGTTGAGCTGAATGGGCACTGAGCGAGGCACAAAGTGGGAAGAACCGATAGCTCTTAGGGCAGTAAGGTTCTCAGTGCGATCAGTGTGTAGGTCTGCCACCAGGTAGACAGACGAAGATCGCGGGAAGCCGCTGATGCGGACGGCGCGGGGCTTATCGTTGTGGAATTCCTTAAATGATATCTACGTCCAGCAGCGGATGTCGTTTAGCTGAGAAGATAAACTAAACATATTGATTTCTCATACTAACTTTCACCCCTCTATTTCACAATTTTAAGGAATGGTTTCTTAAATATAGGCATAACTTTTGTTGGCCATAATATTCTGACAAAATGCATAACTGACAATTAGGGATCTAAACTCCTATTCAAAATTATTATAATAATTGAAACTATGTCAACAAAAATTGTGCGTTTTTGAGAACAATTAAAATTATATTTTAAGGTTAAGTTGAGCAAAAAATGGCAGTATTCATATGGAGAAGGGGAACTGGCGCGTTTAGGGTCACTGTTCTAACCTAACCTAACCTACACTTTTTCAAACCTGCTGGTAATTTCTTAGGTATAAATAAACATGCATCGTAAAAGTAAACATTAAATTCATGGATATTTATAGATATGTTTATAAAAGTATGTCAGACAAAATTATGAATATGGTCATTTATGCATAATTAAAATCTGTGTTTCAAAGTATGCTTTATAAAAATATGGCAAATGAAAATATAGATTTATATGATTATGGCTTTTATTATTATACCTTTCAAAAAGTCTGCGTTATTATGGTTATGCGTAATAATAACTTTGCTAAACACTATTATGCTTATTAATTTGTATGCCATATGATGTATGTCAATTGAACTTATGACAATAAACATTATGCGTTTCAAAGTGTCACCTTGTAAAAGTAACAGGCAGACTTACTTTACCATCTCATATAAAATATTAAATAGTACAAACATGTATACCTACTAAATACTGGTTATTATATTTTTCTATCGCAAAAGTTAAAATACAGTCGTTCCCGAGGGATATTACCTAACAAGAATTTTATTGGGCACGCGGTAAAATGACAGGCGGTCTGACTATAGTCCCTTTGAACAATATGAACTGAACCTTTTTATGTACAGACGACAGAACATCAGGTTATATACTGAGATGATGCCTCAGTGTATAACGTAGTTAACATAGGTGCGAGTTTGTATCATAAATCTATATGTGCAGGCCACTGTACATTCAATTAACAATACGTCATTATTTTTTTAATTTCCTGAACACATAAATATTTATGTTTGACTTTAAGTTGTACTTAAAGTCAAACATAAATATTTATTGGAAACTAGTTTAGTTTAGCCTTTCGCTCGCGACTTACCCCGCGTGAACTTCACTTATATCGCGCGTAATTTTTCAAAAGGTTTAATCTATCTTTTTACCAAAATTTCATCAAATTTGATTCAGTAGTTTAAACGTGAATTTAACATTAAATATGGTAACGACAATAAAAAACTGTCTTCAATCATCATCATTTACCAAAGACAATCCAGAACTCATTCCCATAATACTGTGGTAGGAATAAGTTTGCCACTTGCCAGATCTTACGCCAACACCCTTTACCAAACGTGTTTGAAGATCGCAACCCAAAAATATGTGTGAGTAATTTTAACCCCCAAATATCACAATCCTAAAACTTTTCTCGTGACCGTTTAAATACCCTTTATGCAAATAAGTTTTGCAAACTTCCATAAAATTAAACACTCATTTGTAACTTAACTTTAATTCTCTATGAACTTGGCCTAGTTTTGCAAATTATACAATGTTTTTCGGCACATGCAACAAAATTATCGGGTAAAGTGCTAAATCAATGTCACCCAAAAAAAGTCCAAATTTCTATTATTTTTAATTTTTAAATGATCTTCTGCTCTTTAAGTATTACCCTGCCTGACACTTGGTCATTTGCTGCTACTTTTACCTTCATAAAAAAAAAAAAAAAAATTTTCTTTTTGCAATCGCATTTTTTCTAAGATGACATGTTGCATTATAATGCAGAAGGATGGCATATGTCATCATTTTTATAATACAAAACTTATTCAAGACATAACCTCAATCTATAACTTACGCAAACTTAACGTAATTAAATCATGAAATAGCTTTAATTAATTTCGTAAACCATTTTCAAATTATCCCCGAGCGTCATTAATCAAACATAATTTAAACACGAAATTAAACAGCTTCATCTTGGTGTCTCAACTTTTGCGGTGGCTTTTTATAGTGTTAGGAGAACTTTAATTACTTTTAGCTATTTAGGTTTACATGCAAGTTGAGAGTTGGAAAGGTCTTTGCTGTTAGGACTTACAAAAGGGGTTTGAAAGCCGGGATTAAGTTATAAAGAACTCATTAAACGGAAAATAGGTTGATTGTGCGGTCTGCGCATTCTCGCGCATCTTTCGCGCGTCGCAAAACGTCAATCCTTTGGTTTCAGGTTATTATTTAGTAAATCAAACACTTGTTTTATTTTATTTCTTAATTTCAGAATTTTTATTTGGTGCTACACATAACAAGGCAAATATATAGCACCTTTGTGACTTTGCACTGAGTATGGTCATACTTTATTGCTGAAGAAAAAGGTTTTTTTATTTGATATATTATTTATTATCACCACGTACTTTTTACCATTTTCATGTGTCTGTGCTTAGATAGAATTTACGTTCTAAAATCACTACATCAATGACTAAAATGAAACAAAAAATCCAAACTTTATCGTAACTACGCTCTTTTTATGACCAGGTTCAGCCGCTCCAAACAATCAGATATAAGAAATATAATTCCTTTAATAAGAATTCCGCTTGCCAGAGGTTTGACTCGAACCCACAACTTTCCATTAACGACTGCTCTAACCATTTACCTATCCAGATATTTTGTGTGACATCGATTCTAAAATTACTCGTACTTTATAATATATGACAAATTTATCTTTCATTTCAACATCGATATACAGGCTATTAGGTAAATGGTATATCAAGCAGAAACTTGCCTGTGTTAACATATGCATATAAATAGTATAGATAAATCAGAAATTTGTAACATCATAATTTTTATTTATATTTCATTCAGACAAAAATTTATAGATTACGATTTTTAAGAGAGTATTTTTTTCAAAAATGTCAAATTTTTGTCTTTACCATAGACGGTATTTATATCCATAAGTTAGCATAGGCTGGTTTCGGTTTGTCATACCATGTACCTAACGAGCTACAATAATACACGATACAAAAATGTCAAATTTCTTCGGCGGAATGCATTATTATATAATTACAAATATTTTTACCATCTAATGCCCTTATTTTAGCGCGCTTTGGGAAGCCAAAGTGAAGGGTATAATAAAATTTTTGTGTATGACTAATTGTAGGTCATATATATGAAATTGGCGTTTGGTATGGGAGGACAATAAAGTCAAATATTTTTTAATATAATATATTTATTGCTATCTATGCACTTTTGCCATCTCATGGGTAGTTCATTGATCCCTTTACTGAAAAAACCATTCGAACGGCAATCAATAAAATCTTTGAAGGCAGTTTGTAGGCAGGCTGCCTCATCGGAATATATATTTTTTCTTGCAAATCTGATCTGAATTTCGAAAAAAATGTTGTTAAAGTGGGACAAGGTCCGGAGAGTACGGGTCTTTGGCATTCCAATTGGAGCTCCTCTGATTTGGTAGCCATCTGTTGTGCAGTGTGTGGTCTAGCGTCGTGAGGTAGCAGTGGCATAGAACGATTGACCAGCCGAGGTGGTTTAGCAGCTAGCTTTTCCATCATGGTTTGCAATTGCTGACAAAAGACATCTGCCGTAATCGTGTGGCCAGATTTGAGAAAGCTGTAATGAACGACACCGGCGCTAGCCCACCAAACACTCACAAGTAACTTTTTTTGGGTCAATTTTTGTTTGGGGCTGGATTTGGCTGGCTTGCCAGGGTTCAGCCCACAGAACATAAAAACGAGTAGAAGTAGTAAGTAGGCTGGCCCCGCTTATCACACATAGGCTACGCTTGACGCATCTCATGTTTCCGCCCCCTTTTACGCGCTTCACACGGTGACAGTTGCTAGAACGTGTTAGACGTTATGCTATTCAGACAAAAATCTTTAAATATGCCAACCTGCAGTTTTTTTTAATAAATAATGGGCTTGCTCTGGACTACATACTTAACTATACGGTTAAGAAGAAGCCTAAGATGGAGCGAGCTTACCCAGAGGTACTGGTTCTCCCACACACCAGCGGAACACAGAAAAACTGTTTGGCGCTGGACTCCGGCAGGAGGTAGCATCCAGGCGGCCTTTTACGAAGCCTATTATATTAGTATTATAGTGCAAAAAGACAAGCACTAAGAAGAATTTATCCAAACGAGGCTACACATACCATCGGTATCGTAATTATATCGTTATTTTAATAGAAATCATAAATTTTGCGGATAATAACAATCCATAAAAAGTACAACCTAAAACCATTCCTCTGCTCATAGAGATAAGGTCGAAAGTATATTTTGGTAATAACTAATTTTTGTAATGTTTCGAAACGCTACTCATTCAAGGATGTGGTAAAATACCGATAAGTTAGTTATCGATACTTATAATTATGTATGACACATTAAAAAAGTACAGCTTATAAAAAGATTGATAAATTGCTGTTTTTTATGTTATTTATAAATGTAAAAAAAACATCTATGAAAGTACTAAGTTACAAAAGGTTATTAAATATACAGGGTCTTTGTTACATCGTGTGCAAAATTAAAATAGCTTACAGTGAGAGTCTTTTGCTATCGTTTCCTGCCTTAATTTTTTTTTATTATTTGTAGTGGTTTTTTTTCGTATATAATAACTTGTTTTAATAAGTTACCTATAATATACGTATTTAATGAATTCCTTGATATTAATTATTTGAGGTTCCGTAAAGATCTAAACATAAAAGAAAAGGGGATTTAAGCAACCGGGAGGCAAAATTGGTATCCCGAAAAAACATGCACGAATAAAAACAGATTTTTCTTAAACATGCGTTTATTTTCCCTCATAATGAGCTTTGCTTTTGAGTACTTTTAACCTTTAAGTCTAGACTAAAGTTTGTTTTTTGTATTTATAGCCATAAAGAAGGAAATCATTAATAATTTATATTTTTTTAAAAAGATGTTAAAGAGAGTAAACATAATGCTGTCTATCTTATGTTCTTCAAATATTTCTATACTAACAAGTGTCGATATTCTTGTTACGATTATCGTAACTATCCTACCCCTAGTCATTAGGAAGCATCTATCGCCGCGTAGCGGAACTATTTGATAGTGAATAAGAGGCATCTAGTGTCAGGTAGCAGAACTATCTGACAAGTGAAAGGTAACCAATCGCTTCAAGACATTCTTGGTGTGCGTGATACTCGTAATGTGATATAATCACAAATGTGTTAGTTTGGTTACACTGGTTTTCATACAAATAGGAGTGGATGCTACTTCTATCATTTTTTATGTTCTGTGGTTCAGCCATAACGATGAGCGCTTTCGATTGTCGTTCAGGATCCACTTTTCATCACAGGTAAAATCCCTTTATTATTGTACCGGTTAAGTAATGTAATGCAGCAGTCGACGCGTTTTAGACGTTTCTAATGTGATTTCGTAAAAACAACAATTTTTTGCGTTTACATTGCAATCGCTGGCTACGAGATAGATCAAAATAGTTTACCACAATATTATACACCTCAAAAAGGTCTAAAAAAAGTCTGCGATAGTTTATATCTATCTCTAAGAGATCCACAATAACCATTTTATATCCATCACTATTATAATAAAGGCTTATTTACGAAGTGATTTTAAGCAATTAATCCTTATAATATCAGTATATAAAATATCAAATAAAGTAAATTAATCCTTATCTAATTAAGTACCTACTTTTAATTAGATCAATATGGCCCTTTAGGCGATAAACGCGATTTAAATCCGTAAATATATTCATTTCTGTGTATAATTGTTCGTGTAAGTTCTAGAATACAACAATAAAATCGTGGTCTTTCGAAAATAACCGACAGTATTTTCGGAAGACCACGACACTATTAACAGATAGATGACTGAAAAAAATCTACCTAATTTTGCATGTCCCTTACATGCAAAATCAGGTTTTTGTTTTACTAATTGACTAATCAGGCAGACAAACAACAGCATTAACAGCGCAACTATAATACTTCCTTATTGACTGCGGAGTCCTAAAAACAGTATGAAAATGAAAACAATGTATTTTTTTGGCAATGAAAATGTTATTCGTCAAAGCAACATTGACGCTAAAATTTCCGATGGCCTCGGTGGAAAAAAGTACCTACTCTAGAAAATTGGTAGAGTTTTAATAACAAGGCGGAGGAAGTACAAGCCATTTGGCAGACCTTAAAACACTTGCGTTAACTCAAATTTCAGAACGACTAAATTAAAGCGAGTTTTAAGCACTAATTATGAATGAACTAGCATGCTTATATAGAAGAGTATGAAAACTCCATTTAAATTTCGATCAAGGAATTATTTCCCGGGTTTATCAATAAAGATAATGCAAGCATGGTCTGTTTAACCATTTGTATATTTTTTAAACAGTTTTTTCTTCATATTAAATTAACAATTTTTTTTCCATAATAGTCTTTTCCTGATCATTACAGTCACATCGGCCGTGGTTAACGGTGAAACCCGGTTGAAACGTCAGGCAATAAAATAAGGTATATTTGCGTTTAAATCCCGGTGTACCTACATTTTAAGATGTTAATCATAATGGCAGGAATACTTCTGCTTACTTCTTTGACGGGGTAGCTTTGTGACCACGCAACCATTTCCTTTCCATTTTTTGGTCGGTTCAAGGAAGATGTCAACATAACATGTACTGTATGTGGGATGTGAAGAATGTGACGCAAAGTATGGAAGGGAAGGAAGACGGAATGAAAGAGATGAATGATTTTTGAATTGAAAATATTATTCTAGAGCGATGACGGTTTTGAGAAACAAAAAATGGAATTCGTAATAAATAACGTGCTAGGTACGATGATGATTTTACTATCGTTTATTCTTATAAATGTATATTTTCACTGACAACTGATTTCGAAACCCGTTTCGCCATACAAATTGTTTCCCTTTAGAGTACACAGAAAAACCAGGTTCTAGCAAAAAATGTAAAGGTTTTCGTTGAAATAGAAACGTCGGCGTCACAGCGGACGAGCGAGTTTTGTGCGATAAATTACTTCGTCAAAAAAATCGTTGTCGGGAAACGTTGTCGAAACGATTCGGCCTTTTCGCTACTGGATCCCAACAAATTGGTTTAATATTATTTTCTATGCTTTCAGCTTTTACAATGCTGCAAAAGCGCACGGTATTTGATTACGCGAAACTAACTAGACCTTTTTGATCGTTTAAAAATTGAATTCGGAACGATACGATTGTCAAAGGTAATTAAGTAGGTATTGTATTACTCGTATTATTTTATTCCATTAGTAGTTTATCCCATGTACAGACAACAGCACGTCAATCTATCACAAAACGTCAAATTTTCTCAATTGATATTGACATTTACTTGTTGGATTTAAATTGGAAAATCAATTCAATGACCTTTATCTTTTTGGGTAGGTTGATCTGCCGTTGTCTGTATGAGTTTTCGATATTTCGGTGCTGCTGTAAGCGCCATGATGGTGTTCTTCAGCAGTCTTTCAGAAACTCATAAATTATTATGAGCTACATGACATAAACCCCGAATCAATTAACTCGAATGATAGTGATCTAGAGGTATAAATGCGTAAATTACGTAGTCATTTTTCTGATAGGAAAAATCATTATCACCAGTCAAAAGTCATAGGCCTCTCCAAAAGGAGGGTATTACCTTATTCGCCACGCTTGGCGATCGCAGTGTAGCAATGGTTGTTAAAACACGTGCTGCTTCTTGTAATCCAGTAGCAATAATACTTCTCTTCGGCACCTATGACGATTACAAGACGGCATCGGACTTTAGAAGACGTTTAGTCTTAAAATTTCTTTAGCATCATTTTAACACCAGACATAAAGCAAAAGTTTAGATTTTATTACAAAAATTAAATCTAACCGTTGAATGTTTCAGAGTGCGTAAAGTAGGAAATCCGTTTATAGGAAATTGCATTTAAATTTTCAACAAATTACCACAACATTTCGCTTATCGGGCGGCTTAACTTTTAAATGTTTTGAAACTGTTACTATTATGGGTTTGACTTCCAAATCAGGCAATTGAAATATTTGTTCAAGGAATTGTATTTTCAATATAAACTAGGTAGCATTTTTTTGCTTAGAGAACAGTTTTCAAAACAAAAATATTGCCTTATGTATTTTAACGGCTTCCAACTGACAAATAACAATGATTGGAGCGCGATCTGTAATTCGCTTTGCTTTTGCCACTCGATTGTTCTTTTACTCTGATCCAAAATTCGTCAATGTCACCACAAATTTTATTGCACGTTTCGAAAACTAAATCTCCGAACGCAAGTTTTTTACCTTAATTGTGTACCACGATTGTTTCAAGCATAACAAAGGACGTATCTCTATTGTTCTAAGACCGCCTGGGCCGGATTAAGCGAGGAAAGTTTCATCTCCCGTTTGAGGAATTAGGAAAAATTGTGAGGGTTTTCTCCACATATAAGATTTGTGTAGGATAAACTACATCGTATTAAAATTGGAAAAAGTAAATGCATATTAAAAAGGATTCAAGTAGGTACCTATTTACAATAAAATAGTGCATAATGAAAAAAATAGACGAACATGCGAACGCTACAGAATCAGAGAAGGATCTAAGTACTCGATGAGAAGAGAATAATATTTTTTCTATTTTCTTTTCCTGTTTATAGTACAGTCAATATTTGGTCCGGAAAAAAGTGGTAACCAAAATGGCGGCGCGAGCGGCAATAATAAGAGGGTGCAAAGTCGAAATTTGGAAAGAGCACATCGAAATCTATAAAATTACCAACTTAAAAAACTCCAGGAAAACTTTCCAGGTAAAACTACCAAGTGACTATACTATTATGTGTTTTTGTAAGGTAGGTGTTATTATTATTACTAAAAGAATAACGAAATTACTCGAACACAAAAATTGCTGACCTTAAGTGCATTGGGAATTTTGTTAATTTAAAAAATATATTAAGATCCGATGGCCGTTGGGGCGGGAATTTAAGGTTCTAAATGTCAGCCGCGCACCGGATGTCGATTCGTGGGTAGGTCCAGGTAGAATGACGATGTAGTCAAGGTCGCGGGAAGACGCCGTATGCAGATGGAGCGGGATTTGGCGCAGATGATGACGAAGAAATAAATGAATCCAAAGTGGGACCTATCCCAGATAATTACAGGAGTGCCGTCTGCGATGGTACGTTCACGTTATGAGGCGACCATCCGGCCACATAAACAAAAAGGTACTGGATATTAAAATTAAGCCCCGAAGACGAGGAAGACCCCGAATCACATGGATTTCCGTAGTAAATAAGAACCTCAAAGAAATTGATAAAGCGACGATCCAGGTCCGAGTTGCCTGGAGACGCATAATACGGAGGGCTGACCCCAACTAAAATGGGAAACTAAAATGGCCAGGCAAAGAAGAAAATGACGAAGAAATGAAATAAATTAGTATTATCCAAGATAGTAGGCAGCTTAGTAGGCAGTCAGTATAAAACGATGGGAATCAATCCCTTAGTAGGGGCCAGTCAGCGGATCGCTAACACAGCAGTTTGTTGTTAGTACAATGCTGCTTGGCTAAGCAAGCCTCGCACTAATGAAACTCCCAGCTCCGCGGCTAGATAGTCTAACAGGTTAAGAGTACAAGCAAATACTTCTATTCAAAATTAGCTGAAGCAGTGAAAAGAGTTTTCAAACTCAATTAAAACTGTAAGGTGTTACAGAAATATTGTACCATAAAACCTGCAAATGTTGTTATTTGTTTTTGTTTATTAAACTTTGAAATTGGAATACGGTTGGAAAATAAAGGGACAGACAACATAATTATACAATGATAAAATTGGGATTGAAATAAAAACAATTAAAATAATAATTGTTTTTATTTCAATCCTGTTTTTTTGTGTCATTCAATTATTTATGTCTGTATCATAATTAAGATTATTGTACTGTATACTTATCTTTATGACTGTTTATGCCAAAATAAAAGAAAAATAATAACTTTGTATATTATATGAAGCTATTATGGCTATTTCTATTACACATACAGTTCGAGTGTAAATGGAATTATTATTTAGAAGAACTAAATCGCAAAAAAACTTTCATGAATACAATAAGAGTAGTGTTCCAAAAAAAGATATGAACTATTAAAAAAAAAACTAGCATTTTACGTGACCGAAAAAAATAATAGAATAGAATGACAGCATTCGTCATCATCATCATCATTACCGCCTATATCAGTCCGTTGCTGGACATAGGCCTCTCCAAAAGAAGGATTTTGTCATAATTTTGGCTATAGCCAACCCGCCTGCCAAGCGTGGCCATTATGAGCATGGCGATTATAAGCCAGGATTACTTATATCCCTGTAAAGCAGCTATTTCATGCTCTTGAACACCCAATATATTACTGTATTTATTTTTTTCAGTTAAGAACATTGCGTACTTAAAGCGATCTCAATCATGTTTAACTTTTCCAAACCAAATACATTACTTGTGTATTGATCGTGGTTTCACAACGAAGTAACTGAAAGATGGGAAAATATGTAGCAAGTTTGATACAAATTACTTTTTACTTCGTCCGTATGAATACGAAAGTGTGTTGTGGGTGGGAGCGAGGTGACATATTTTTATCCGCTATGTAACGAGGGCAGGTTGATTTGGGAGCTTTAGCGAGGTTACTTCAATGCGGTTTTAAAGTTTTACTAATGACTGAGATGGTAAGTTGACTGCTCTACATAAGCATTATTATTATGTATTCATTAATTCATCGATTCATGTTCTGAAAGTTCCAGTATAGACATATCTATCTACCCACACGCCCACATGCACACGCGCACACACATGCACAAAACGCTAATTTACGTACACATGATTTTATTTTATTTCAGGTCTTGTTTAAAATAATATTATGATATGTAAATTTAATTGTAATGATATATTGGACTATTTGATCCAAACGTAATTACATTTTGTTTAGTGAGTAAATTCAACGCGATTCTTACGAATCAGGCCTAGCCAAGTGTAGGAATCACAGGTCGTACTAGATTAAGCAATAATTTGGCACTAAATATTCTATTCTACTTATAAATTTTCTTTTCTTTTCTATTTTATATTATTTATTTATCTCCTCTTGAATTATTTACCTCCATTTAACCGCTATCTCATGAAACTCGATTTTACCAATATTTTCAAGATATTTTCTGTTTTTTTGGATTATAATCGCAGACTCTTCTCATACTTGAATAAATTGTCAATACAAATCTAAAGAATTAATTATTAGGCATTTTAACATGTAATTATGACATTTTTAATAAATCATTCTTTTTATAGTATAAAAGAAAACGTATAAAAGAAAACATGAACTGTAAATTTTCTGATATTATCACATAATTTGACTCCTGTATTGTTTCTTTTTTAATAGAATTAAGTGTAGGTACAAATTAATTTTGACGATGACGAACCAATGTTATGAAATGAAATGTGAATAAATAAATTGAATTGAATTGTAATTGAAGTGATTTAAGTATACGAAAAATCTGCCATGCCCTGTGATCATTGGAACTATCAAGGGGTTCATCTATAGTTTTTTGACCTTTCTCAAAGGCTTCCAGAAGGTTTTAGAAGGCATAAATAGTGTAAAGTTCAGTAAATCGTACCAAAAAATGGTGTGCAAATAATTATTTGAATAAAAATAATTACAAAATAATAATAATAATGAGTCTCATTAAAGTCCGAGGCAGGAAAAAAAGCGTTCTTTTTTTCTCTAAATCGATAAGCAAAATTAAAAAAACTATAATAATAATAATAAACCCGCAGGGCACCTTGTAGCGAGCTGTTGGGCAGTAGCGACCCCACGGACCTGATTGCTCTCGGGAGTATCCCTGTTCCTCACCTATGGCTTGCCTTTATTGGTTGGCCGGAGTGAACACTGACGAGGAACATATCTCCCACCTCTTGCTTGCCTTCATTGGCCGGCTTGAGTGGAGAGTCGCTAGAGCAGAAATGCTCGGAGGAAGGAAGTATTGCAGTAAGATGCTTGTAGGGATCTTGAACGGATTACCGGGATTGTTCTGAGAGCCGTGTAATACCTCTTCACTCCTCAAGCACCTCAGGCTATGTTGCCCTCTTGTCGCTACGTCACTATGTGCTAGCGGCCGTTTTCGAGGGCCCATTAATCGAGTGTGCAAGTTACCCCCTGCGATTTTATCCGTGTGAGTAACATATTTCAGGCAGGGGCCATAGCCCTTCCATAGTCCCAGTTACCCAATCCACTAGCACCCAAACCCATAGTCCAGTATCCTATCTATCCACTTTTTGCAATAGTCCTGCACTAACCGGGGTTGTCCTTGGGTGTACTTGTATAGTGCGAACAGGGATAATCGTCGGTTGGTGTAACATTACATCATTTAGTTAAATGTTGTCTAACGGGCATCTGCGGGTTGGTTTCGGCCGATCGTATGCCTTCCGAAGGTCCGGGACTCCATAGTCTCGTGATTGGAAAATGACACCATAATAATAACAACCATTTTACTTAACATTTATTGGCATGGATGCATTTTTTTTGTTTCAAATATTCTATAACACTATAAAAGCAATGTTTTCATGGTCAATTTATGTTCATAATCATTATATTATAACCTACACATTTTATGTCATCTGGAATATTTGTTTGCAGCTAAGATGGAAAGAATAGTATAATCGGTCGCTGTTAGAAGTGGATCCCGTTTCCCGCAAGAAAAAATATAAAAATCATTTTTGTTACGTACGAAATGTTAACGCCAACGAGATGTCAACTTTTTTGTGTAGGATGAAAATGTGTCTTAAGCATTTCAGATCGCTCTAACTTTCAAGTTCCATCATATTTTTTGCGTGACCCTGTCCAAACATATGGCGACCGCAAATTATTTGCATTCGCAATTTATTACCTACGTTGAAGCTTCGAGGCTTTGAAGATAATAATATCCTTTAGAAATACTATGATGTTATAGTTTTATATGTAGTTTAGTTTTTTCAATAAATATTTTTCAAATACAATTTCTTAAATAGATTTTTTTCGACTGTGTTAGGTAGGATTTGAATCCACATTATAAAAATATTTCTATCGGATGTTGGAGGTATGTTATAACTAAAAACATTGTTGAAACTACGCTGGCTACTACTACAGCTTTGACTAAATTTGTTGACACACACAATGTCTTAGTAACACAGGCCGTTCAAGGCCCACTTAAGATAGTCGAAACATTTTTATTCAAGGGAGCGTATTTTCAAATTACACTAGAAAAGGAGAACATTCATGCTCCATACATTTTTGGGCCTTTTCTCAAAGTGCAGGCCAACAAAAAAAAAAATGGTACGTATGTTTGGAACTTGTTATTTGACACAATAATTAATATGGCACCAAAGTTGTAGGATTGCTGTGAGACAAATTATTGAAGTTAGAAGATTCGTAATTTTCATACGTTTATTAATATGAAAGCTCGAATTTTATCATCTTGTGGCGGATTTAATCATAAATCATATAGATCGCCTTTCTTTCGTCGATTGGACTATCTGGAATGCTGAACAATAGCTCTGGAATCATAAGGGTTCCTCTGTGCCACTTCCTATCTGGTCTAAATTATCCTCGAAAACTAATCTTCCGACAAGAAGAGGACTGGAACAATTTCTTCTAATCAAATCTTAATACAGTTACCTTTAACTGTTGTAGCTGTTCCTTGAAATCCGACTCTGCGAAGGTAATGGAAGCTGCGCAGGTAATGTTGGCTGCCTCCAACTGGGTGACAAGCTCGTTGACAGCTAGGGAGTAGACTTCTTCATTCTGGGAGAACGCCGTTACGGTATCCCAGCCGAACTGTCTGCAAAGATGGATAGTCTTGTACATCACATACATTGCTCTGATCCCAAATCAAGTAACTATTGAAGGCACTTGTTTCGTGGAAATCAAAAACAGCGATGGGACCTCAAACCCCTGGGGTTTCGGGTCTGGACCCGAATACCTTTTTCTTCATTGACCCATCCGGGAATCGAACCCGGGACCTCGGAGCAAGCGACACTTTGAAAACCGATGCGTACGCCACTCCGCCACGAAGGTCGTGAATGAAATGCAACTATGACCTATTTATGTATGCAAGATGCGTGTCATCCAGCTTCGCTGATTCAGAGGTGCTGTGCAACGCGAAGCCCTTATCTAATACTATGTCTTGTATCTCTTTCAGATACTCTTAGTCTGACATCAGTATTAGTGAGCAAGACAGATAAAGTCGAAATAGGTACCGGACGTAGTGTTGCGAAGTAAGGCCTCGGTGTAGCTGGTAGTTGTCAAATGAAACGACATCTGCGGTCGAGCTGATACTTACAAAACTACTTATATACTACTATGTTTGTTCCTGAATGTGTCGTTTTATAAAGTTAATCTTATGATTCAAGTTAATAGTATTACTTTTTTATGTTTGTGTTAAATTCTTTTTGAGGCAACAAAGTCTTCGTTGGTACAAACTATGCACTTGTTACTCTATTGCTTAGAACAGTCGTCTGGTAATCTAAAGGTTTTTGGTTCAAGGAATTGAGTTTTTTTCTTTACACATACAAAAAAATAATTATACACCGTGCATTTTGAACCTCCTGAAAAACGAAGCCACGTTATGTAACCACTATATAACATCGTGGCATGGTTTTTTGAATTTTTTTTTTACAAAATAAATCTTTGAATGCTGTAAAATATTAATTCAGCTATTCATTTTGAAACACGCTGCGACACACATGGACGACGTACATTCATCCAAGACCCGACCGAAGCAATATAATCCGTACGTGCGCGTCACAGCATGATTTAAAACGAATACTTAGTCTTATATTGTACATTTTTCTAAGAGTATTTTAATTAATAAAAAAATAAAAATAATACTACCAAGATGTTATACATAATAGTTACAAACCGTGGGACTAATTAGTATTATATTATCTGTGCCGTGGGCTTCGTTTGTCAGGTGGTCAAAAATACCTACATGGTGTGTAGCTGTTTCATCTTGACCGATTGTAAAATATTTGTAAAAACATTTAGGTATCTCGTAGTTTGAAGGTATTATAACCAAAACATTGATGAAAATTGGCTTATAAAACAATCGACACAACAATGTATTGGTAGCTTAATTAGTTAGAGCAGTCGTCCGGTAAGCGGAAGGTTTTGGGTTGAAGTTCACAGAACATGGAAAAAGGTTAGAAAGGCTGTCATGCGCCAATTTTTAACCGTTTTACAAACGAGCACCAATAAAACGGACAGAGCATAAAGCTGTAAAGTGTATAAAACGTCAGGTTAAACTTAATTTTGGGGTGGTGGGATCTACCTCTTAGTGGTCCACCCTGGACAACGGCATCTTTGGTTTTCTAGCCAATGATGAGTAACAGACAGACATACGTACTAACAGAATTACTTTCATTTATAATAGCATTATTATACAACGAAGACCTCCGTGACACAGTGGCGTACACACCGGTTTTCAAGGTGCACCGAGATCCCGGGTCAATGTAGGAAAAAAGTGTTATATTTTAAATATTTTCTCGGGCCTGGGTGTTTGTGGTACTTTAGTTGTATCTGATTTCCAAAAGACGAGAGCTTTGAAAATTACTTTAATTGGGATCAGAACAAAGTTTATTTTTGATTTATTTTTATAATGTATTTATAATAGTATAAATATTAGGAACGAAATTATTATTTAAAGTAATACCGGTATGATTCGCCCGCCATATTGATGCCTAGGTTGTCTCATCTGATTTTTTTATCTATGTCGTCGTCTTAGCATTTGTATTAAACACCTGACCGTTATTTGAAGCTTAAACATATAATGAGATATATATATATATATATATAGGCCTATCTGTTTTTCGCACGTCTTACCTCTCTGTCTACCCTAGTAGCCCCCTCTCGCTCGCACACTTCCCCTCACTCCGCCACTAGCGCGGCCCCTCGGCTCGCTCTGGTCATTGGCGTCCTGTTTTCCGCTGCGCACGGTCGTGCTCAGGACTCAGTAAAATAATTTTGCAACTTCATTTCATTCTTCATACCGTTCCTGTTCCACGTAAGTGTTGAAAAGCTTTTCTTACCTTTATGTTTAAAAAATAATTAATCAAACTTTTAAAATTTTTAACAAACGGTGTTACCGTTCGTTACTTTTATGTACGTAAGTTTTAGTAACCACCTACATATCTTTCAGGTTGCTTTAATTTGCGATTGTTTTGTGTATAATTTGTGTGGTTTTCTACCCTACATTTTTCAGCTCGCGATAACATGGAAAGTGACGAAAGTGTTTCAAATCCGGCCTCGACAGCCCCATGTGCTAGTGCTAGTGCTCCCGCTAATAGTGCCAATAAAAAACGATCGACTATTCGTCATCAGTCGCGAACTAGGTCTCGTTCGTCTAGTAGTATCTCATCTACCTCCTCTAGTAGCTCGAGTTCGTCGTCTTCGGACTCGACTCCTCGAAAATCCGCGTCGCGTCACCGCAACAAAAAAAGGGGGGGCAAACGCAGGCATCGGCAACGGGATTCCCGGAAATTTCGTAAATGAACACGTCAGGTAGATAAACTTCGAAATCAATTAACTTTTTGCAACAATAATTCTGTGCCTTGTTCCGCGGTACACTTTAACGAGAATCTAGTTGACGGAAACGTTAGTGGCGAACTTTACGAAGATTCGATTGTAAATTCGGTTGAGGTGCCGGCACCTGTTACTCAGTCAGATTTTACTTTTGAAATTGAGACGAAATTGAAAGAACCTAGTATTCCAAAGACCCCGCAGGAGTTTTTTCAGACGTTAAAGGATTTGCAACATTTGGATAGTAGTGATTGGTGCGAAGTTCGTTATGCGGAAACCCAAAAACTTTATAATTCTACCCCCGGTTTTGTCGATTTGGAGATGAATGAAGAAATCAAGGCGTATGATTCGTTACGCCATCTTGCTCACGCTGACAAGGCTTTCGCCGCCTTATCGTTCTGCATTCTTAAACAGCGCGAAGCTTTTCAAACTTCCGTCAGAAGTTTTTTGCAGTGGGTGCGTGGTTCGGATTTATCTTACGAAGGTATAAACGAAAAAGTTAATGAGCTATTTATGAAGGGCGATTTTTATAAAGTTTCTTCCGATCTATTGCAATTAACCTGCGGTCACCGAGCGGAAGTAATTCAAATGAGAAGGGATGGAATTACAAACCACGTGCGAGATACCCTTGTCAAGGCCGCTATACGTAAGATCCCTCCGTCGTGTCAGCACGTGTTTAATGCGGAGTCACTAGCCACAGCACTAGAGAAGGCAGGAGGTGTTCGAAAAGCCTTCTTGCCTTTACAAAAGCCGGGCAGTACTGCTTCCGTTAAGCAAACGGGTCAAAGCAAGCCCACACGCCAGGGTACTGCTCATGGATGTTGTGCGCCTGCGCATATTCCCCATGTTTACAATAACCCTCGCAGGGTTGCTACAATGCCCGACCCTCGCAGGGTTATGGCTCTAATCAAAGCGATAATCGCCTATCATACTCTGGCGGCTCAAGAAGTTCCTTTCGAGGCAGAGGAGGTCGGCAAGGCTACAGGCAGCAAGACAGCAAGAATATCCGCAAGCGAGCCGCATCACCCTCTGAGAATTACAACCGGAACAAAAAACGTAAGTATTGACTATCAATCCCGAACATACAGAGCGGGTCGTCTGGTCTTGTTTCACCGCCGGTGGAAGGAACTGGGCGCCCCGAGTTATTTGTTAAAGATAATAAAAGGGTATCGCATACCCTTTTCTCATCGACCGCCACTGTAGTACCTCTATTAAACGGAAGTCAGTTCAGCACGGTCCCATCAGATGCAATGACGTCCATAATCACCCAAATGCAACACCAGGGTGTATTAGATGTGGTCAAAGTCTCACCAAGTTTTGTCTCCACAATGTTTCTTGTGCCAAAGGACGACCGTTCGCACCGATCCATCTTCAACCTAGCAGCATTAAACAATTACGTAATCACCGACAGGTTCAGATTAATAAATGTCTATCGGGTCCCAGACTTCCTTCAACCAAACAATTGGATGTGCAAAATAGATCTGTCTCAGGCCTATTGTCACCTTCCCATAGCTCCATCTCACAGACGGTTCCTACGTCTAATCTACAAAGGAAATTTAATGGAAATGACGTGTCTTCCATTCGGTCTATGCACGGCCCCCAAGGTATTTGCCTCCCTATCCAATTGGGTAGCTCAGACACTAAGGGATCAAGGGATTCGAATTATCGTCTACTTGGACGACTATCTGGTTGTGCATCAAAACCCACAGATATTACAGACTCATGTCCAAATCACAGTAGAGAGGTTGCAGTATCTCGGTTGGTTGGTGAATTTCGAAAAGTCCATACTCACACCTTGTCAATGCCTAGTCTACTTGGGTGTTCAGTGGGACACTCTATTCAACGAAAAGTCTCTTCCAGAGAAAAAGTGTCTGAATCTAATGTCCAAGATATCGACAGCCCTAGAAGAGAGAGCTCTCGATTTGAAGGCCTTACAAAGCCTAGTGGGTCTATTAAACTTTGCAAGTTTTGTTATGACAAGGGGCAGGCTTCACTTTCGAGCACTCCTCTCTTTCCTGAACACGGTCGCCAAGATGCCAGTTGCCAAACAGTTCATGATTCCGGTTCAGGCCCGGAAAGAGTTAACTTGGTGGTTGCAGAAACACCCTTGTCCATCTCCGATTCACTTCGCGCCTCCAACGCATTTCCTAGCGACCGATGCCTCAGACCTAGCTTGGGGAGCGCAACTAGACGACCGTTCGTTCATGGGACCGTGGAACGAACAAAAACAACCGTTACATTGCAACCAGAAGGAACTTCTAGCATTACTCAAGATATTACAGGACCAGGGTCAGTCTCTGCGTCAATCCACGGTTTTATGGCAGTGCGACAACAGAACAGCTGTGGCTTTCATTCGCAAAGAAGGCGGCACAAAGTCAGTAGCTCTCTTGGACTTGACAATAGATATTTTCGAGGTTTTAGATCATTATCAAATTCACCTAGCCGCTCATCACATTCTCGGCAGATTCAACTCCCACGCAGATCATCTGTCTCGCTACCGATCTCCCCCAGAATGGCACCTTTTGCCTGCGTGCAGAGACCTGATTTTCAACAGATTCGGGGTTCCAGTAATAGACTTGTTTGCGTCGGAAGATGCGCATGTGGTGGCCAACTATGTGTCTCTGGACCAGAACGACGACCAAGCCTTATTCCACGACGCCTTTTCCCAGACTTGGAATTACCACCTAGCGTGGATATTTCCTCCTCCATATTTGATCCCCAAGGTCCTTGCCCATCTCAATTCAGCCAAGGGCCTCTTTCTGTTAGTGGTGCCACGGTGGGAACGGGTTTTTTGGAGAGCCGATCTAAAATCTCGAGCGCTAGCTGCTCCTTTCACAATCAGGCATCTGAACCGCAATCTAGTAGACGTCTCGACGGGCCTTCCACCTCCCAAAGTTCAGGAAATGACGCTAGAAGTATGGAAATGTGGGGGTGGTCTCATAACCTAAATGATTGGGACAGTTCCCAACTGGACCTACTTTCATCATCCTGGCGTCCCTCTACACGTAATACATACAAAGCCGCATGGCAAAGATGGCTAGGATGGTGTAAAAAAGAAAAAGCTGATCCATGTGGCCCAACCGGTTCAATTCTAGCAAGATTTTTGCCGATTTATATTTAAAAGAAAATCTGTCATACAGTTCTATACTGCTACACAAATCAGTGGTGTCTACGCTCTGTAATACCGAAATATCCGGAGTCCTAAGTGCTCATGTTCTGGTTAAGCATGTTATGAAATCCAATGCAATAAGGAAGCCTGTGCCTCATAAGAAAACTATTTGGGATGTCAACGTACTCATTTCTTTTTTGACTGCATATGAAGTTAACGAAAATAACTGTTTTGCTACCGCCAAACACACTGCTATGTTGCTGCTTTTAGTTTCTGGTAGACGTATCCATGACCTGACCCTTCTAGCAGTCAATCAAGAGCATTATATTGACAATACTGACCATATTATTCTGTGGCCTAGATTTGGATCTAAAACTGACCGTTCGGATTTCAGGCAATCGGGCTGGAAATTACTAAAAAATGAGAATACAAGAAACCTCGACCCAGTGTTTTGGGTGAAGCAGTGTATCAAATTGTTTAATCAAAAGCGTGATTCCTCAAATAATTATTCATTGTTTGTTAACTTAAGAGGTGATCATAAGCCAGCATCGCGTACTATAATTGCGGGTTGGGTATAATCTCTCCTATTAGAGGCTGGTATTGTCGCAGCTCCCGGGAGCGTCCGCGCAGCGGTCGCCTCCAGAAGTTGGGCCGATAACGTCTCGGTTGACGAAATTTTATCACGAGGTAATTGGAGGTCTGCTGACACATTCCGCCGCTTCTATAGGCGTGAGGTCGTCCAGGCCCCTGTTAGCTCTGGGATGTCAAATTGTTTTCGCCCAATTTAAATCAAACGGAGAAGGAGTTAACTATATTTTGTTTATTTTTTATAGATAATTATATTTTCTATGTACATATATAAGTTGATTGAATAAATTTACTTAGTTTCGCACACTTATAATTTTAGTGTTATTTGCTTAATTAAAAACATTAACTTCTGTAACTTTCATTGTTACCTTAACGCCTTCGGCGTGAAGATGTGCAACATACCTTCACATTGGCGTCTTCCTCTACCAGGCGATAACAAACAGGTCTCATTATATGTTTAAGCTTCAAATAGCGGTCAGGTGTTTAATAACAGCGTTTTACCTTACAATAAAACGCTTATTAAATACCTACCTTATTTGAAGCTTAACTTTTATCCTCTGCCTGGTATAATTCGACACAATTACCAGAGCGAGCCGAGCGGCCGCGCTGGTAGCGGAGTGAGGGGAAGTGTGCGAGCGAGAGGGGGCTACTAGGGTAGACAGAGAGGTAAGACGTGCGGAAAACAGATAGGCCTATTTCATTATATGTTTAAGCTTCAAATAAGGTAGGTATTTAATAAGCGTTTTATTGTATGGTAAAACGCTGTTATTAATTACAGAAAAAACTTAGGAATTAAAAAACGTAGTAAAAAACAAATATTTTTGTATAATCACATGTGATATGTGATTCCTCGAGCTTTATTTACTTAAGCACCATAATTTGTGCACTTTTTAAACACATGACGGCATTTTACTTATTTTTGTTCAACTGTCACGGATGACTCGCTCTGAAGCTTGTTTGACGCGAACTGACTAAGATATGCGACAATTGACCTAAAATGACTTCTTAACTCAAGCCGCGTAGTAACATCTACTTCCTTCTTTGTAATATCATTGAAAAAAAAAACAGAACTTTTCACATGGCAAGTTCTAATAATATTATGCCGCCTGATCTCGTGTCGTATTATTTACCATAAAAATATTTAAAACGCACCAGAACAAAAACAAGAAAGTTGTATAAAAAACAATTTATATCTGTTTTTTTTAATTATTTATACCAATTTGAAATCATTATCAATATGATAGTTAACAACGTCTATCGGGTCCGCTAGTAAGTTATATTTTTAACAATAAAGTAACAGTAAAGTAAGTAAGTAAGGTTTAACAATAAATATTTTTTTATTTTTATTTTATACTAGCTGTTGCCCGCGACTTCGTACGCGTCAATTTCTGTTATTATGATCGCGATTATTTTTGCAACATTTTTCACTGGTGCTTCGCTCGCATTGGTCGCAGCGTGATGTTATATAGCTTACTTAAAGCCTTCCTCGATAAATGGACTATACAACACAAAAATAATTTTTCAATTCGAACCAGTACTTCCTGCGATTAGCGCGTTCAAACAAACAAACAAACATACAAACTCTTCAGCTTTATAATATTAAGTATAGATAAACACTGTAACACCTAATTTACGAATTCAAAGATAACACAGAAAGCCAATCAGCAGTTAAATTTATATCGCCGAAACAGTTTGATGTGGCGAATGAGATCGTGAATCGCGGTTAGCTAAAAGGACATTCACACATCAAAGCCCTCAGATTTATATGATCTGAGTCAAAGTCTTTAAGGATCGATTTCAAATGTCACTGATTCCTAATGCCTACTATACGATCGGAATATCAATTCGAACCTACAAAGTGCGGTCCGCCTAAACTATGTTTCTCGGAAGCTGACAAATGATGTATGCTGATTGTTTGGAAACAATACAGCATTATTTAGATTCGATACCAATATTTGACAGTGAAATGATCGAAATGTATAGTATTTTTTTCATAAAATTATAGTTAATAAAAAATATACCTTACACTAATGCAATGTGACGTCTCGAAAAAAGAAGCAGTTAGCTATGTTGATTTTTTTTTTATGTTTTACATTTGACGCTTTTACACTTACGAGTAACTTAAGATTACTTATACCGATTTTTGTTGAAGCTCAAAGTAGGTTTCGATGAAATTTGAAAATCAGAATTATCACAGGGGACGGAATTATACAGTTGACTGCCATAAAACAAGTAGAAACAAAATATACTCTATTTCTTGAAGTAAAAAAAAACTGAGAAATAAAGGTAAGTGAAGTCATCAATTTTCGATTCGAAAGTGAAAAATCACAGATTCTCATCCAAATACCTACCGACCCAAATCATTATTACGTTTTTGACGACTTTTTAGGTAATGCAAAAAGATGTACATTTGGCATCCTATATTTTAGCATAATCTTAGTATAGTATAGTAAAAATAGATTATTTTTTCCTTTATTACCATTTTACAGAAACGTTTAATCATACACTTTCAACTGCACTGCCATTAACCACTGAGGTTAGTCCACAATGCAGGCATTAATCCGCCACTTAACTAACATGCGATCAGAAGTAAGTAGGTACATAAAAAAAAACAACACAATTCAAGCACTTAAACACTTATAAATTAAAACTACAAATGAAATTATATGGTAACGAGCTAGTTAAAAGCTATAAAGAGGCATGTTAAAAATTATGATAACTAAAATGCATTTTGCATTATCATTTTATATTTTGTACAGACAACGGCAGGTCAGCCTACCCAAAAAGTTAAAGGTCATTGAATTGATTTTCAACGGGTGTGTAATATATAGTATAACAACATATCGTATAAAGATCAAAACATATACAATCAAATGATATAATTTTGTTTAATATAACACTTTTTTAATATAATGATGGAAAGATATAATTTTAAATGACATAATTTTTAAAAGTATAAGTAACAATTGGGATAAATCATTTAGTATAACAACCGTTTAATATAATTTTCACATGATATAATGCTAAAAACAAATAAATTTTATTTAGTATCATAACATTTATTATAACGTTCATTTACGATAACACCCCTTTTATATAACATTTAAAACAGATAATGATTACTTGATACAAAATCATCAAAATGCAGAATTTAAAGATACCAAATACTATAAATTCCGAATCTTAAATAATACGAAATGCCATAAATACGCAGGCAAGTAGGTATGAATGCACGTAAGCAGGCAAATATGAATGCATGCAGGGTAGCATGCATGGATGCAGGCTAACAAGCATACAATATGTATGCAGGCAAGCAACTATGCATGCAGGCAAGCAGCATGCTTGCAGGCAATCATCATTGCATCCATGCAAGCAAGCAGCATGCATGCATGCATGCAGGCAAGCAAGCATGTATTTGTTTTGCTCTTCTCCGGCGCTGCGGGAAGTGCAGTCCTTCCGCCCTTGCGTAACAAATCTCTGGCACCCACACTCGCTTCCGCAGCTTTGGCTTGTTGGTCGCCTTCGGCGACCAGCCTCAGCCGCTACAGCTCGCCCGGGAGCCCGAGCTTCGTTACTGCGAGCGAGGACTGCACTCCCTCCGCGCCTCCGGCTTTTAAATTGCACTCTAGTGTAGGGCAGACAAGTACCACGGCGGAAGACCACGGCGAGTCGGGATTCAACCAAATTCTGAATTTTAGCAATGTATGTCAGTACGGTTATTTCTTTTAATCAATATTTAAAACGGTTTTATCTCAAATAATAGATATACGAAATGATGCGTATAACATACAAATTTATATCAAATGAACGATATATAAAATGAGTTTTATTCCAAAATGTTTTATTTGTTTTGAATGTTATACTAAATAGTATGAAATAAACTGTA
The DNA here is from genome assembly GCA_949315895.1 of Anania crocealis. NCBI lineage: Eukaryota > Metazoa > Arthropoda > Insecta > Lepidoptera > Crambidae > Anania > Anania crocealis. The sequence continues at coordinate 12,273,386 of OX438856.1, forward strand.
TGTTATGTAAAGTAATCGTTATGTCAAACAAAATTATATCATGTGTTGTTGTAACAAATGGTCATTATGTAGAGTGATCGTTATTAAAGTTTGATTATATCAAATGATTTTATATCACATGAGACGCACCCATTTTCAACTTTAAGTCTAACAAGTAAAGATCAATATCAATTGAGATAATTTGACGTTTTGAGGTAGGTTGACGTGCTGTTGTCTGTACTATGCATTATCAGCTGATTAAAAAATAAACAGGACAAATCATATCATAACACCAGTTTCATGTTCTGTGGAACCCAGAATATTTACATAATATGACCACTTTTCAAAGTGATACAAATAAAATACATACTTAGCTAGGTTACGTACGTACGCGGATTAAGAAAAATATGAAAAGCTTTTTACAACGAAACTTAAATCCAGCCTTCACTCGAAAGCTCTCACTGTTAGTTGAGAGGCTTTGCAGGTAGGCGATAAATATAATAATGACCATTATGAAAGCGAGCTTTTTGAAACGCTTCAAATTTTCACTATCAGCTTTTTACAGGCTCAAAGTTACATCCTGTGAAAGTCTTATCTGAAGTAAAACCACAAGGATACGTTATACGTTATCGTAGGATTACCATATTGAGTACCGAGCCTAAAGTATTTATAAAGAAGTAATTACTTATTGCTTAAGAAAGTCATAACTTAAAGTGTTCATACCTAGTGCTTAAGTGAAAGAAATTGGTCACCATTAATAGTCATATTATTTGGCTGAAAATGCTAACTTTTGGTAGTTATAACTTCTAGTAATTTTTTCATTAAGGCATACAAATTGTCTCTCAAGTAATTACTTGTAGTCAAGTAATTACTTTTACTTGTTTATAAATACGGGGGTAAAACTAAATCAAAACTTGTAAAAAACAAAATTAAAATGACTTTAAATCTGCTAAAGTAACTAATGACATTGTATTAAAACGAAGCAGATAACTAAGTTATAAGCGCGCGCGTTGTGAAGACTCAAAAACTAGAATAGCCCTAATTAGAACGTTTTTTACAACGTTCACGTCGAGTGCAGTCACTATCTCTTTCATTTGCGTGCTACTTCGCATCTTTTGTTCTGCTTATCGGGTGAAATGAGTTAATGTGTGCAATTTTGGATTGCTCGGAACAGATTAAATACGCGAATTACTATGAAGGTAACATATCTTTACTTTAAAATATCATTTATAGTACCTGTATATGTCAAGAGTCAAGACATAATGCAACAATTTAATCAGTAAAATGTCTTTTTATTTCTGCAAATAGGCCTCGGAAGGCACTTTTACAAGTCCCAATATTAAAACATTCCACTGCAACGGAACAAGAGTGGGCAAGTGTCAAGAAGAAGCTGCGCAAAAAAACTCGGTCGCTCTTTCTTGGTCGTCTCTTTTTAAATAATTATGTTTACAAAAGATTTATGCCAATGCGAGCTAGGATAATAATAATAATAATAATTTATTAAACTACACTAACAGCACAATGTAGAGGTACATCACTTTCTTAAAATTAGTAAGGAATTTGTTCTTAAACATTTCCTAATTAAAGGAGCAACATGGCATTAACCATAAACAGGAAGATTAATACAAAATACGTACCTATCTCATCTTACTTACAACTAAATATGTTATTATTACCCGACTGCGCCAGAAAGAGGTTTATGTTTTTTAAATAGATACGCGTTGTTTTTAAAGTCGAATTTGTCGCTAACACCAAAAGCGGTCACTTTTGACAGTGACGCACAAATACAAAAGTATGCCAGAATGAAAAGCAGTTAACAGTGATTCAATAAATACTAGGGGTAATTTGCTAAAATGATGTCCTAGTTTTCTGCCTGCCTGCCTGTTTATCTGTCTGTATGTTGGCTGTCAAGCCAAACTATTAAACCGATTTTGATGAAATTTGGTACAAAGATAGATTAGACCTTGAAAATGAAGATAGTTTTTTTTTATTCCACTGTCATCATAAACATTCCAAATAATTGGAAAGGTAATTTTTTTTAAATAAAAATTTCAATTTTCTTACATTAGATTCGAACTTACAACCGTCCGCTGCCCGCGCGACTGTTCTAATATGTTGACGAATAGATACATTAAAAGCGTTATGCTGTATTTTATTAAATTAGATTTATCAACAACATTTCAACATTTTACAAAATGAAAATAAAATTATTAGTAATAAAACTGAAGGATTACCTGATAAAAGCGATCCGGGCAGGGTTGTGTGAAGAATCAGGCGCCACCGTGCGGCAGAATAGGGGAAACTCCGACCGGTCACTGAGAGCTGGGGATGTCGACCCGAAAGACACCTGGTGGTGAAAGGTATTATAAGTTCAATCGTTGTTTATTAAACACTACTGCAAAAATAAAGTAAAGTAACAGCCTATAATCATCCCATTGCAGGGCAAAGGCTTCCATCATTGAACACAGTTACCACAGCAATGATGGACACGGGAATAATTACTACGCTTGCGAAATGCGATTGGTGATCAGATCACAAACCCGAGCCGTGTTCGAAACACTTGTTGCCCAACCAGTGACGTCCCGTTGGTCTGGTAGTTTAAGATTATTGTTATTATAAAAAAATATATAGGTAATTATGGTTAGGCCCAGTCTAGATACCTAATCCCTAAACTTCAAAGAAGTATTCTACCTAAACTTTTTTCCGAACAAAAGTGGGAAATACTCCACCAATCTTGAGTCGATGCTTGATACTTGTTAATAATATCTTATTTTATTTTACGATATCGGATAGGGTGGACAGCCTTGATTAAAAAATAAACCTGCAAGGGTATCCCCACAGAATATACAATTTATATTTTTTTATATTTAATATAAAAAAATATATATATTTCAGACATGCCACACTGGACCACACAGAGCCATCCAGTCCCAAACTAAGCTACTACTACGAAGCTTGTCGTATTGGCTACTAGACAACACTATATTTGTAAATATATACTTATAATACATAGAAAACACCCAGACCAGTAGAAACAGACATGTTCATGTACACAAATAAGTTTTTGGACTTTTACGGGGATCGAACCCGCGACCCATGGCTCAGAAGCAGCGTCGTGAGAACATAAAAAACGTATTTATGTTCTGTGGGTACTCTTCCAGGGTTTTCTTACATATCTAAAAATGCAAGTTTGTTTTATAGTTGTTAGTAATCTTACAGGACAAAACTATTGTTGTATTGGGTTGAGAGGGTTGAGAGCTAAATTTTTTTTCTTTATAATCTATCAACCAAAGAAGTTACCGAAACTGGTCAACATAGTAAAACGTTATGCAAGCTAATAATAGGGGTTAAAGTATGAAATTGCCGATTTGTACTGAAAATCAAAATTGTTTATTTTTTAATTTTTAACAAATTTATTTAATCAAAATAGTTACCATTATTATCTATAAATTGCTGCCATCTACTAGGAAGGTCATTTATGCCTTTGTGATAGAACTCTAAGGATCTAGACTGCACAAACTGTGTGAAAGCATTTTGTACGGCCTCCTGGGAAGAAAACTTTTTGTTACGTAGATAATTGTCCAAATCACGAAAAAAAATGGTAGTCCGTTGGAGCAAGGTCTGGCGAATACGGAGGATGTCGAATGGTTTCTAATTGCAGTTCCTGAAGGGTCAAAACGGTTTCTCGTGTTGTATGAGGTCTCGCGTTGTCATGGAGCAATAATGGTGAAGATCGATTCATGAGTCGGGGCTGTTTTACTGCTAGTTTTGCCAACATTGTTCGGAGTTCGGCACAATAGACATCTGCCGTTATTGATTGACCAGATCGGAGAAAACTATAGTGAATAACACCATACTGAGACCACCAAACAGTTACCATTACCTTTTTATTGGTAAGTTTTGCACTGTTGGGACACTGTTGTGGCGTTTGACCTGGGGTCAGCCATTGCATTTTTCTTTTACGGTTATCATAAAGAATCCACTTTTCATCACATGTCACAATTCGATTTAATATTCCTTCATTTCTGTACCGATGCAACAAGGCAACACAAGTTTCAACACGCGTTTCTTTCTGCACATTAGTTAAATCATGAGGCACCCATTTTTCGTATTTTTTTATTTTATTGATTTGACGCAAATGAGTCAATATTGTTGGTAAGGTTACGTTAAACCATGCCGCTAATTCCTGGGTAGTTTGACTAGGATCGGCTTCCACCATCTCTCTTAATTCATCTGTGTGGACGGTCTTCCTCGTGGCTCGTTCTTCAAGTCGAAGTTACTATCACGAAAGCGTTTAAACCAAAATCGCACGGTGCGTTCATTAGCAGATCCCTCTCCAAACGCAACATTGATATTGCGGGCTGTTTCTGCGGCGTTACTTCCGCGTCGGAACTCGTATTCAAAAATCACTCGAATTTTCGCAGTATCCATCTTTCTTGTCTAAGTTAAATAACAAAAACAATTGAAAGTCGATATTCAAAAGTTTCACATTTTTTAAAAGAAGAACATCATAGAAACCATGTGAAAAAAGTTTCATTCGAAAACCTCAAACCATGAAGATTCTATGTCAATTCAAAGAACCTATTACAATAAAACGGCAATTTCATATTATAACCCCTAATATTTAAAAAAAATACACGTCGTAAAGAGAACCAATTTTTTCGTTGTGTGAAAAATAAATCCTTGAAATTCGAATTCGCGGCGTTCGAAGTTTAAAATAAAAAGCGTGCGATCAAATGTGACTATGTCATTTGCTTGCGTGACGTGACCTTTTTCCACGACCATTGCGTGCAAGATGTTTTGGGTGAGCAATATATAGTATAACAACATATCGTATAAAGATCAAAACATATACAATCAAATGATATTATTTTGTTTAATATAACACTTTTTTAATATAAGGATGGAAAGATATAATTTTAAATTACATAATTTTAAAACTTTTAAGTAACAATTGGGATAAAACAATTTAATTTAACAACCGTTACATGATATAATGCTAAAAACAAAAAAAAAATAGTATAACAACAATTAGTAAAACGTTTATTAAATATAACATTTAAAACAGAGAATGTTTACTTGATACAAAATCGTCAGAATGCAGAATTTAAAGATACCAAATAGTGTAAATTCCGAATCTTTTAATAGTACGTAATGCCTTAAATACGCAGGCAAGCAGCATGCTTGCAAGCTGGCATGCATGCAATCATGCATGCATGCAGGTAAGCAACCATGCATATAGGCAAGCAGGTAAGCATGCCTGTATTTGTTTTTCTCTTCTCCGGCGCTGCGGGAAGTGCAGTCCTTCCGCCCTAGCGTAACAAATCTCTGGCACCGACCTCGCTTCCGCAGCTTCGGCTTACTGGTCGCCATATAAAATGAGTTTTATTTCAAAATGTTTTATTTGTTAAGACTGTTATACTAAATAGTATTAAATAAATTGTATGTTATGTAAAATAATCGTTATGTCAAACAAAATTATATCATGTGTTGTTGTAACAAATGATTATAATGTAAAGTGATCGTTATTAAAGTTTGATTATATCTAATGATTGTATATCACATGAGAAGCACCCAGATTTTTCTATGAGTGTGGTTATTTTGTTGTGACGGCAGCTGTTAGTTTGTTTGCGTTAAGTAATTTGTTGTAAATTGGTCGTCTTTTGGACGAGGCTAAAGCTTGTAAATTATTGTTAAATACCTACACATTGTAGGATGAAATTTTAAACACCTTCCAAATTTTAATATAACAATCATAGGTAGATTGAATGTTTGTAGATTGTGTGTTTGAAAAATAAATGACATATTTTTTCTTTTGATCTAGCCCAATACAAAAATGTTAAGATAAAGCACTTAGAAAAAGTCCGCCAAAAATCTAAAATATTGGTTATAGCCTCCTCGCAACACAGTTTTTACGCGATGTGCATCTCATTCATTCATTACGAAACTACTTATTCATAAGTTGTTGATTTTCCCTTCATACTTTCACGGGCTTAGGACCGTAAAACGCAAAAGGCTCCAATCAGTTAAATAATGTTCATTAAACAGGCTAAAACTAAATTAACATTGTTAGAAATATAAAAATAAAAAAAAATACATATAAATAAATAAAAATAATAAATAAATGTGGACAACATCACATACCTGATTCATTGTTTTGATCCAAATTTGAGTTACTATTCAATTCAACGCAGGTACCACAAACCAGAGTAAATGCAGAAAAAACACATTTTTCCATATTGACCCGTCCGGGAATCGAACCCGGGACCTAGGAGGCAGAACACCACGGAGGTCTTCAAACATACAACCATTATCACCACCAAATTATTTTTGCAAAATCGCAAAATAGGGCTACGAAATAAATTATTGACTTGGCAAACTCTGACACCAGACTATACTTAAGATAAACAATAAGAAGAAGATTAGGGTGAATGCACCAATAGTTGACTATTTAAGCGGATTTAAGATTTTAAAGGGTTGATAGCAGCGTTACTAGTTAACTTATCAATATTGTTTACTGTCTATATTAATATAAATAACTGCAAAGATAAAACCCCGCAATCAACCTATGAAAATAAAACTCATGATCAGTTCAGAATTTACGTAAAGTAACGGATGATTAAAGTAATACAGAGAAAAGGCCTCCATCATTGAATTCAATTATTAACCTTATATATTATTAACCTAGCAATGATTGATGCAGGCACAATCACCATGCTTGCCAAATTCGGGTCAATCTCAGCCAAACGACGCACACTGCTGGACATAGACCTTCCCCAAGGATTTTAATTCTCTTACGGATTTCCTCATTTCTGAATCTATCACGCAAGGTAATACGAAGCATGCTCTCTACATTGCCCGCTGTGTGAAGTGTTGGATGGTGATCACAAACCTGAAAAATGATCGAAAATTCCAAACTCTTCCAATTGCACATGCTTATTTATATATATTTTTTTGGAATTATGTCTATTTAACATAGTCGTCAATCGAAAATGTAATACATGCTTCCTACTGTTGTGATTACAATTAAAGTGTTATATTGTAACAACAAACAAAACAACAAGATAAAAAAGTTTAGAATCCATAATAAAAACCACGTTTCACGATTATTCGATACGTGATATGTTTCATCTCTCGTTTTTGTTAGGAGATACAAACGAATTCAATGCATCCGATTCTAGCCACGTCTGTCAATAGCAATCCGATTAGCGGGCACGCAGGAATGGACGTTGAGCTAAATCAAATATTGTCCAACACTAGCCCATAGTACAAAGGATGCGGATAGAAGGCTTAGGGTTCGTGCAAAGAATAAGGCTATATCCCGTAACTCATACCGACTCTCACCTTGCCTTGCAGGCACCGATAATTAAGAACTAGATATACGTAACCCTTACGTACACAATAAAACAATACGATGCCGCATCGTGCTATGACTTATGAAGCGGTATTGTTGCACGATGCGATGTCGTATCGTGGGAATTTAAGACGAGAAAGCGACACGACATCACAACGTGCCACAATTTCGTCATGTTGACGGTGGCAGACAGTCGTGAAAAATGGAGCGCACTATATGTTGTTCAAGAAAACGGTTAAAAAAGAAACAGATACCAACACAAAAAAAAATGTATTCTTGCATTTCTTTCAAATAGTCATTTTAAGAACACCTTGAAAATGGATCTATGTTTATTTTTTACTTTTTTGGAATTTATGTCAAGTTTTGAAAAGTTACTTGGCCGGTTAATACCACATATTATTGCAGGAAATTATAGCAGAGGCAGAAAACTCATGATACCTCTGGAGAAGTTGGTATTTAATTTAAGGTTAAACAAACCACATTTTTAGAAATATTTATTTTTTTATACATATTTAATAACAAATGAATGCGGCACCGGCGATATAGTTTCGACGACGTCGTAGGTACTACGCATCGTTGCACGTTGCGTGAAACGATGCCGCGTCGTAGTACGATGCAACGTCGTATCGTTTTATTGTGTACGAGCCCCCAATTGGTATACTTTTTTGTCACTGATTGTGTATCTGGTTTTTTATTTAAAATCAGTGGTTACAGGCTTGTTTATGTCAGTGCAGATTTTAAAGGGATCGAAAGATTAAAGATTCTGGGAATGACCTTTTTTACTCCCAACACAAACCTATTTTTTAAAAACATTTCGTACATTCGGTTAGTACGGTCATAAACAGAAAACGCCAATTAATAGATAAGTCCAAAAACTTGTTTTAGTCTTTGGATCTGGACACTTCTGAATTGACTGTATTCACGTCTACTATACAGTTGAGTTTAAATCAAACATTTTCCAGCACTAAATCCAAATATTTCAGATTGTCTAAACCTACCATTTCAAAAGCCACCTTAACCTGACCCAATTGAGATCGTTTTAGAATGTTACCGTCGGTTCCGAGGCCCAAGCAGCTTTCAGAGGAGCTGTAATAACTAGTACATAACGACGTGATCGTAAGGGTTGTCAACACACAGTTTATCTAAAAGAGAATAACTTATCGCGATAACGATTTATCATATATTTCAAGTATAATATTTAGAAACTTACAAGATTTAAAGAATAATAATTATTGATTACTAGCTGACCCCGCCAACTTCGTATCGCCTCAGATCTTTTGCTCTAAGCCTCAGATTGATATAATCTGATTGTGACGTCTTAAATTCCATTGTCATCAAATATGGCGTTTACCTTTACTTGACATCGCCATGTGCTAGTATTGTGCACCAAGACAGTAATGCGAGTATAATTTGAGTTAAATAAACTAGTCTATCTTTTAAGTTTAATAAAACTGTGCAAAGTGTGCAAAAGATTAAAGTCGGTTCAGTAGTTTAGAATTCCATCGCGGACAAAAAACGTGACACGAAATTATTTTACACCGTGCATTTTGAACCACCTGACAAACGAAGCCCACGTTGTGTAATCACTATGTATAATATCATGGCAGTGCTATTTTTATTTTTTTTACCAAAAAAAAGAACTTTATAAAAATATAAAAGTTTGATTCAGCTATTCATTTTGAAACACGCTATGACCCACACGGACGTGCCCGTGTATGGTTCAAAATAGTACTTCCGTGCGCGTCATAGTATGATTCAGAATGAATAATCATTGTTTGTTGTTGTTTTACATTTTTAGAAGACTATTTTTTTAGCAATCCTTATTTAGATTATAATTATTATTTATGAAATTATAATTATTTTCTCCACTAAAGTGGGTATTGTTACGCGGGCCTAGCAAATTATGACAGCATTTAATATTGAGGGTTCAGAAGATAAAAAATTGCGTGTTATTGCGGCATTACCTCTTTATATTTTTTTTTTAAAGTATATTGTCAATAACTTAAAACTGTATGGATCGAGACGGTCTGAAGTAAACGTTTTATTTATTTACTTTATTGATTTATTTATTTATTAGTAAAAAATTTGAAATAACACTGCGATTAAACTGGTTTTGATACACTGTAATCTATTTTAAAATTGGTTCTACCAGTTTTCTTTGTGCATTTTTTCAGTTAGGTATTTGATGTGTGTTTCGACATTAAAAAGGTAATATAAGCAACCCTAGTGATCGACTTAAAGTTATAATCTACAGTAGTTCACCTGATCCTTGTCACGCTTGGTTTCGACTTAGCGATGTAGGTTCCTTCAGATCCACTTAATACGTGAAACTTCTCGCTGGAGAGTGGTGGCTAAAGTGTTAAGATCCTAAGCCAAGGGTTCCCAAACTGTGCGCTGCGGTGCTCTGGTGTGTAGAAAGTAAAGAGAAGGAGGGGGGGGGGGGCACCGTGAGTCAATCCTAACTATCCGAAATCATAAATATTCACGGGTGCTAATAAAGTTACAGTTTATGAGCGCTTGAATCAATGATATATAAAAGTATAGATATGTTACGTTCATAGTAATTTAATACGCTCATTAAATCTGTTCCGAGCAATCCAAAACTACACACATTGACATGTTTCACTGATAAGCAGAACAAAAGATGCGAAATAGCACGCAAATAAAAGAGATGGCTATAATTTTTCACAATTACCGCTCGTGATTGCGCTCGACGCAGACTGTGTACTACAAAACGCCCTAATTAGGCCGTATTCAAAACGTGCGCGCTTATGACATATCTGCTTCGTTTTAATATAATATCATTGGCTGGAATAGTATATCTACTTATGTCACGTCGCCGTTATCGGTCACTTGCTTAAAGGCTCGCGCTTAACAACGTTGATATACTAAGTACCTACCTATTTACTTCGGCTGTATCTATTTCGAATAGCTAGCTAGGGTATAGGGTCTAGTGTCCGCGACAAAATACTGAACTTGCAAATGCGCTGCGGGCTGAAAAAGATTAGGAAGCCATGTCCTAAACTATCGACTTAGACATGACGAGAGAACAATTGTATTTATGGAGATCTCTAAAACAGCAGTAGTATGTAGTTACAGTGTTTTGTTGATAAATACAAGACTAAGATTTTTATTGTTTACCTTCACATCTCATATGGCGCATTCGCAAATATTAGATTTCCGGTTCTGTGGCAGGACGTCCGGTCCGGCAGACCCCAAGATACTTAGGCCCGGTACTTAACCTACTAGACCAACGGGGTGTACATAGAGAACTAACCTGCACTATATTCCAGTAGGGTACAATCTTGGCGATGCTCTCTGTGACCTCAGAACAAGCGGTTCCTAGCAGCATCACCATCCTTGACGCTCTCTCTGTGTAGAGGGCGTGGAAGAACCGGTCTACTCCAACTCCTGGATCGCACTGGACATAAAACGCACGTCTTAAGCTACTTTTTGTTATCCCACGATATCGTAAGAATTATACTCGTAACTCGTTTTTGTATCATTCCACTAACGTTTACAATAAACATTTACCAGCTTATAGATTTAATATATCACTAACAAAGCTCAAATCTATTATTGAATAAAATAAATACAAAATTAAATTCTGCAATTGTATTGTACTTGTCAGTGTTGTTATATGTTTTTAAACTTTAATTAAACTAATTTGACCACCTTCCTTTTACTTGCACACCATATGTTAATTAGCTATAAGAACTATAGTAAATTAGTTCATAACGTCTTCTAGTCCTGAGAGGGGCTCAAAAAGTTATAAATATGGTAAAAGTGTAGTTATAGGCGCTATAGGTCTTTAGTTACTATGTTTCTTTTATGACGGTTGTTGCCTTAAATAAATAAAAACAAAATTATATAGTATATTAAGCAGTCTCTCACGGAAAGGGAACGTTTTTAGGTTCGTGACCCAACTAAGGCAGTTGAAAGTTCTATTCAAAGAATTAATTTTTAAACATATTGTATGCGTCACTAACGTGAATACGACTCACGTTTGTAAATAGCAAGAATAATAAATAAATAAAATAAATAAATAAATAAATATTTAAGACATGCCTCACTGGGCCACACTGAGCAATCTAGTCCCAAATTAAGGTACTATTAAGTACCCTGTCGTATGGGGTACTAGACAACCGATAAACTTACTTATATACTTTTTTTTTTGTAAATACATACTTATAATACATAGAAAACACCCAGACCAGTACAAACAGACATGTTCATGCACACAAATATTTGTACTGTGCGGGGATCGAACCCGCGACCCATGGCTCAGAAGCAGCGTTAACTACCGCTGATCCAAATGGTCGTCGCTCGCAAATAATAAATGCAGCACGATCTATAGTGATATACAACGGTGTATCTACTGATGAGTTGAGATGAGCTCTTTCTCTGTCTACCTCTCTCTTTGTCGCTGAGGTGCAGCTTGTACTCCGGCAACACTCCTATCTTGTTGGCGTATTCCACTACTAGTGTGTGTGTTTGTGTATGTATATATAAGAGAAAGATAAAAAAGAAAAGAAAGAAATAAAGAGAGATAGAAAGAGTGGAAGAGTTAGAGGGCAAGATAGAGAGAGAGTATATTTCTATCTCTTTGTTATTGTTTGTTGAACTGTATACCTTCGTATCGTTGGTGATGAGGTGCAGCTTGTACCCCGGCAGCAGTCCTCTCTTGTTGACATGTTCCACTGCTAACTTCGCAGCGGTCAGCTCCGACACACCATCAGTCCTCGGAGTATCACCGACTGACAGCTCGAAGAGGCCAAGTATTGACACTATCCGGTTGGACATGGTTTTTGGGAGTTCTGAAATGAATAATAGTCATCAAAATCATCACCGATAAGAATACAAATGTTGGTTAGGAAATTCTGGTATATTAGTTATTTATTCTTTAAAATCGTGTATAATTTTTTGCCCTTGTTTTTTTTTCATTTTAGGGATTACAAACAAATGTGTTACATGTTTAACTTATAACTAACTTATATACTACAAATGGTAACACATCCAACCAAGTTACCACGTGTAGGCATAATCTAATAAACTGAATTTTAAGTGCGAGGTAGAATGAAATTACTTTGTGATAATATTAAATTGTGAATATTACTTTTAGCTTCACTATTAAGACTATCCTATTAATACTATTATTATACTACGTGTTAATGTAATAACGAAAAACCTCTCTGAAGCAGGTCACCCCTAAAACCGAACAAGTTCCGCTCCATAACCTTCACGAAACCCCAAAAATATATATTTTCATACAAACTGATCAATTTGAATGAAAATTCTGTTTTTATTTTTGGCATTTAAATTTTTTTTCGTTAACATCTTTATAACCTATTTTTACTTCTTCACATCAGTATTCAGTTACATTGCATTGATTTTATCATTCTACAGGATGAAATTTTAACGACCTTCCAAATTTTAATATAACAATCTACGAGACAAAAAACATATTCAATGACGTATTTTTTTCTTTTAGTATAGCCCAGTACAAAAATGTCAAGATAAAGCACTTAGAAAAAATGTTCGCCGAAGATCAAACATTTTTGATACGGCCTCCTAGCAACACTTTTTTTACTCGATGCGCATCTCATTCATTCTTTACAATATTATTCATCAGTTTTTTATTTTCCCTTCATACCTTAAAAGTCTTAGGACCGCTAAATTTGAAAACTATGGTGCGAAATATACTTTTGGGTGAAAACTTGATTTACATTTTTTAATATCAGTATATAAACTTGAAAAATCATGTCTCAGGCGGGACTCGAACCCGCATCTCCTCGCATGCCGGGCGGGCGCTATACCATTAAGTCACCGAGACATTGCAACACAGCACGAATTTTTCAAGCATATTCTTAACGCTGTAAGCCAGCGTTGTTTCATCAAATGTTAAGAGTTTGCACCCTTAACACCCGAAAGAAACATCTTTGCAGATGTTTGACAGTTAATTCAAATAAAGTATATAAATAGCTGTTTTATCTTAACTGACTGCCAAACAAGGAGATGCGGGGTCGAGTCCCGCCTGAGACATAATTTTTCAAGTTTATATACTGATATTATAATTGCAATTTAATTGCTAAAATATCAAATGAAGTATATAAATAGCTGTTTCATCCTAACTGACTGTCAAACAAGGAGATGCGGGTTCGAGTCCCACCTGAGACATAATTTTTCAAGTTTGTATACTGATATTATAATTGCAATTTAATTGCTAAAATAACAAATAAAGTATATAAATAGCTGTTTCATCTTAACCGAAGTCGCAGTGTCTCGGTGGCTTAATAGTATAGCGCCCGCCCGGCATGCGAGGAGACGCGAGTTCGAGTCCCGCCTGAGACATAATTTTTCAATCTTATATACTGATATTATAATTGCAATTTAATTGTTGAAATATCAAATAAAATTATATTTTTTACTTCATAAATGGGCTCTAAATACGACATTGAATGCCTATAATAAAAATGTGAACATAATGAAAAAGTCATTGTATAATGTTTATGATTAAATTTCTGTGTCAGCGGGTCAACAAAAAACTATCGAATTCGAATCGTTTGCGTGTTCGTATCGCCATCGAAATATTTAGTATGAAAACTTAAACAGCGCTCGCGCGGTCAAAACGAGAACTACAAAACAACGCACGAACTTTGTCGTTTGCTTTCGATACGCAAACGATTTGAAGTCGATAGTTTTTTGTGCTAGACCCACAGGACTTTGAACGAAATAAGGACGAGAACTCTTAACTCGTTAAGTGACGCAGATTAGAGTAAGCTAGGGTGGAGAAAATTATGTAATGTATGAACCAGCATAGTAGCAAGCATACACTAAGCCTTTAAGTCTATAAGTTGGTGCGTCTTAATAGTAATTTATAAATAACTTTCGCCCGGCTTTGCATGATTAGGTGATTTCGTCTTCAGGAGCATCGATCTATTTTGGTACATGAGGATGTCATCCTGTAGTACTTTTAGACATTTGTCTACATGGGGCGTTCATCCTTTGTACTCCGACAGTACAAAGGATGAACGCCGAGGAGTTAAGTACCCAGGGGACTCGGCGTCCTGGGTTCAATCCCCGGGTCGGGTAAAAGACTTTCGAATTTTCCAACATTGCTCGGGTTTGTGATCGACAACCCGCATTTGGCAAGCGTGGTTATTATGCCTGTCCCACCACTGCTACGGTGTGATCAATGATTGAGGCTTTTACCCTGCAATGCGTTAATTATAGGCTGTTACTTTAACAAAGGATTGCTTAATAGTTCATGTAGTCTTGATTAATAATATTATCAACTAGTTGACCCCGCGAACTTCGTATCGCTTCAGAATAATTTAATTTGATTTTGACGTCTTAAATGTCATTGTCACCAAATATGGCGTTTACTTTACCAAGTCTTTGAGAGTCAATAAACAAATAATTTGCAATAAGACAATATTGCGACTATAAATTGAGTTCATAACTATCCTATCTTTCAAGTTGGATCAAATTGCACACGGTATGCAAATAAAATTTGAAATCGGCTCAGTAGTTTAAGAGTTCATCGCGGACAAACAACGTGACACGAAATTTTAATATAAGTATTAAGAAGAAGATTATACGAGTGATTCAGTATGCTTGCCTAAACGATGACGAGCTGCCGTTACCAGATCACATTGACACTAACAGGTGACACTGACATTACTTCTGACAACTCGTGCTCACACTCTCTTATTCCTTTAGACTATGTTGTCACATTACAAAGCCAACGATGCCTTTGATTTTTGTCGTTCGGTGTCTCTACATTTAACTTGACTTTGACATATGTATTTTATACAAGGGACAGCAAACACAAAGCTTTGGAATTAGATCTCAAACACAAAATTTTTAAATGTCACTGACAAAAAGCTCGACATAAAAATAATAGACTTTTTACTACTAGAACATTTTAATAAATACGAGTATATGGAACACACTAAACCCTAAAAACGCGAGTTATACTTAGTTGTTGTAACTCACACGGAAAATAAACTGTATTAGTTTTTTTCCACCCCTAGATCGTAAATATACTATTACACTAAAATTACTATCATCATAATCAGAATATATTCATGGAATATGCAAAAAACTAAGTAATAAAACGCCAATAAAACCAAAAACGATTCAGTAACGAAAACTGTTTCTATTGAAAGGCTTTTAGAAGTTATGACTGTAGACATTTGATAAGATCAAAATGGTTTTCGGATAACCATAAGTTGGACTAGAAAAATCAAATGGAAAAGCTTAGGTTGAGTAGATTTATTCTAGAGCATAGGATTCAAATAAGTAACATGAATTCGGCTAGGTCAATGAGTATAGAGAAGAAGAACCGATGGCCATCGGGGTGGAAAGGTTCTGAAATCTGAGGTAGATCAACTGGACCGACGATCTGCTGAAGGCTGCGGTAAGCCACTGGATGCCGGTGGCGTGGGACTAGTGTTACCAGGTGCGAATTGTTTTAAATCGGGGCAGAAGATAAAACAAATCGGGACTTATGGTTGTAGATCGGGACAATAAAAAACAAGTTTTTTTTAAATTAATTATAATTATTGCGTTTTGCAACTAATATTCCTAGAAACTTTGAATTTAATCTTATTAGACTGATCTACTGATTGAGTGAAGCACCATCGCGAAGCGGTCGAGTCTCTAATCCAAAGAACAAAACAAAGCTATACCCTTGCTATACCGCTACTACCGCTAGTGTAGTAATTCGCGCGAGACATATGTGATGCATGCTATTTTGAGCGCTTTTTCGCATAGTGCTGTGATGTGTCTTTAATTAATATTAATTATTTATTTATTATTTTTTATCAAATTTGGTGATTAATCGGGACATTTAGTGGTCCCGATCAGGTGCAAATCGGGACGTGTCCCCAGACCCCTAAAAATTGGGACGACCCACGCAAATCGGTCCTGGCAACACTAAGTGGGACCCATCGTTGTGGAGATCCTTAGGTGTCGACATGTCCAGCAGTGTACGTCGCTTTGTTGAGATGATAATGATGATAATTATGTAATTATTATAGTAATTTTTCATTTCACACCTATGATGATAACCTACTTTTCCTTTCGAGAGGCTTATCACAATTAATTGTACTTACGCGTGTAAGTAAATCACGCTGAATAATGTTTTACTAAAAAGTTATTTAGAAGCTGTATCCCAGTGCGCATTAGGTAACGCTAATTGATTTATGCCGGGTAAGGCACGTAATTTAGGAACGTGTTTTATTTCCTAATTCTCTGTGTATTTCTTGCTTTCATCATTTAGCCTCGTGGATTAAAATGTAGTCATCATATTGTATTAAATAATTCAGAATTCATGAGGTCACGCCTACACATGGGATTCGTGCGCTACTTGAATTTGCGCTGATTTAAAGTCTCTTGCTAAAGTTGATGTAAAAAGTCTACCGAAGGGCTAACTGCACTACATTTTTTGATTTACTGTTGCCATTAAACATTTTTTTTGTACTGTACTTACGAATCTTTTAACAGAAGCTCAAATCACAAAACAGATCCAAATTTAGTTTGACATACAGATACGAGTGGCTATGACTAAGTAAAGGTTTATGAAAATTTCTTACCTCATGCTAAATTTGTATGAAAATCTGACGGTTTTTAAGTTAAAATCATGCGTGTGCGTTACTATTTGAGCTGATTATAACCTGCTAATTGAAAGCTCATATTGGTGAAATCGCATTCATAAGCTAATTGTTTCATGTATTTTTTTTTAAGAGAGATATACGATATTCACTGCCGAATTAGCCCGATCACACCCACTATAGCTCTTATCATAACTACTTATAGCTTGATAGAATTAGAATGACAGTCTTCACTAAAACAATCAACGAAACTTTATACCAGTCAAAAGTCATTTACATTTGCCTACGATAATTTTTGGTATCTGGCATACTAAGTATAGTTATTATACTCGCTGCTGTATTTAAAGTACTTCTAGTATCGAGCAAGCTTCTAATGAGAGGAATACTCGTTCATTCGCTGATGGAGTAACTATTCCATTCGCAATTGATTGGTAACATCTGTTTCCTTATAATCAAGATGAATCCATAGCAAATTTGCTGGAGGTGTTCTTTTAATTAAAATGGCATTATTACAGTCCATTTGGTTGGAAACGTTTATCGTTCTCGTAGCAAAAGAGAACAGACAGCTTAATCAGTTAGTTTTAATAGCTTAGTACATGATAGTGATCTTTTTTTGTAACAATTTCAAATAAATGAATAAATAAACGGTTGGATTAAAATAAAACTGCACCTAGTTTTATTTTTGTATAACGCAAGGCAAGTGTGTTGGTAAGAATATTGAGGTTAGTACCTATAGCAACAAGCTTCTAAATAAAAATATAGCAAAGTAGGTACGATATTAAGAACATTATCCTCATCATCATCGTCAGGTCGCATGGAACAAACCTGCCAAACTCCCACTTAATTCAAGTCCTGTTGATTTTCTTTTCTTTTGCCGGTTATTCTTATCTACTTTGAATTTCTTGGCATTTATCCAGTTGTCGATAATTTCTGGTTCCTAACATAACTAAATCAGTAAAAATGATTGCTATGACTTTGTTATGACATCCATCTTGCGAGAAAAATCAGCTTAACATGCCTTCCATAGCACTACTATAAACCCCATTCTCTCCAAACCAATCCGTTAAGAAATGATCGTTCCCTAGTTTCACTTGATCGGTAATTGAATGCTTTCGTGCGTAGTGGGTGCAATACAACACTAAACAGGGCATTCTTAAAAATTAAATGTGTATCATTTGAATGATTTTACTATGAATACTAGCTTTTCACCGAAGCTGAGAAATGCACGTTGATATAACGTGCACGCGCGGGTAGAAACCTGGTACACAAAATAGCCTTATAATCTACTCAAGATCTTTACCAGTACCGATTCAGTAGTTTGGGCATGACAAACAACCAGACAAAGTTACATAAACGTTACTAAGCATTGATTTAGAAACTCGTTTCTACTTGTACAATAAAACAATATCTAGTCTCAGTCTTACCTACGAGCAAAGAATATTAAATAATATGCTTTGGTACGAGAAAAAAGTCTGTGTTACTGTTATTTCTAAGCTATGTAACCTTTTCGAAGGAAATTAATTAGAATAATGCTAATGTTGTCATAGCCTCCTCGTGGAATTGACTCTGGATTACTTTGTAATTTCGAAAGGTAATACAACTTTCAAATCGTTTTTGTTGATGAAGATTGATGTCTATCAGTTCAAGGTAATTAATTAAAAAAATCATCAAAAACTTCTCGTTTGTCGTGTTTATTGAGCTCCTACTACTGTTTACTGAGTAAGTATTAAATGTAGATATTGACTTTCAACAAAATAAACACACAATATATCAAGTAAACTATACGTATTGAATTCTCCTGGCATCACTAAATCTGTTGGTGAAGACCGTATTTATATCCATAATGTAGTTTAAAATATAACTGCTTACAATGGCGGCAAGAAGCGGCTCTGTTTTATATTAGCTGTTGCCTGCGACTTTGTTCGCGGATAAAATATAAGTTATGTTATGTTATAGGTACCCTGACCTCTCAATTACCACTTTCCAAAAAATTATAGTGATCCTTAACAACATAAAAAATTAAACTTACTTATTTTTATTTGCGGTAATCGTGTAATTTTTCGTGATATAAAGTATGAGAAGCCGACAAGTTCAGTTATTTTGACTTAACTGAGTAATAAATATAGATCCACAAACTTCCGCATTAACTATATTAGTAAATTTAGGGAGATTATTAATAGTATTAGTAGTAGTATTTGAATCAGTATTATTAATAAGTAAGATTAGTAAGAAAGACATTGCAGAAACGGTGGGAAAAATGATGAGCATACACTTATACATAATTGTTTCGGTTGGCATTTTCATATTTAATTTGATAACCGTCTGGTCTGGTCTGATCAAATGGTTGCGATTGTGGGGCCAAATACTGCAAGGGGCAAATGTATGCGTGATGAAGAAGAGCAACATGTAGGTACTTAAGTGATGATGCTTATACATAGGTACACCTATTATAAGCTTTGCTTACCGTTGATTTATATGTGATAAAATATTTTTTTATGGGTTTATTGAATATTAGTCGCGGCTTTGTTTATGTGGAATTTTGATGTGTAGGTACCACAGAACATAGAAAGAGAACATAGAATTCATAGAATGCTTTCCTATAAAAAACAAAATCAACCTAACCCACGAGAGCCATATAATCTAACCCTTTGCAAAAATTAAATGCATTGTGGTAACTTGTTTTGGCGTGATAAGTAACAAACATCATGCCAAACTTTCACATTTAGAATCAGTGTCGCCGCAAGGCCAAAACTATTCATTACGTGTCGTCAAAAGGTCCATTACGTGAGGCCCTCTGATGGGGAACACCCAAAGATTCCGAAATATTTGATTTCGAAATTGAATATGCCGATTTTCAAACCTCCGAATATCAAAGTTCCGAAGAATCAAAATTCCGACTATTCAAAACCATGATTAGCATTTTGGAGAATGTTAAAAGTATGAACTTTTATATTCTGAATCTCATAAGTACGAAGGATTAAAAATCCGTTGTCTTATTGACCCGAAAAACTTTATATCGAATTTTAAATTTCCGAAAATTTATTGGTCACATTCCAGCAAGCTGAAGCTGCAAAAGCGAGGGTGGGTGCCAGAGATTTGTAACGCAAGACCGGTAGGCTTGCATTTCCCGCAGCGCCGGAGAAGATTCAAACTAAATGCATGTATGCTTTCCTGCTTGCCTGCATGCATCATTGCATGCTTGTTAGGCTGCATGCATGCTGCTTGCATACATGCAAGATGCAAGTAAGTAACCTGCATTCATGCTTTAGTTTTTGAGATTTTTGTGTATTCAGAATTTATGATCCTTCGGATTTTTAAAGATTCGGAATTTACAAGATTCGGTATCATGAAATTCTTTATTCTAACAAAAGTACTTATAAATATTTGGAATTTTAAATTTCAAGTTTAGTAATATTAGGACTAGAGTTATTTGATTCGGGGTTCGGGGTCTATACCATGTACCTTATTTATTATGAGTTTCCGATATTTGAGCACTGTTGCAAGCGCCATGATCAAGGGAGAACTGAGTTCTCCTGTGATCATGGCGCTTGCAAATCAAATAACTCTAGTGATAGTGCCCATATAAGTTTAAATCGTTATATTAGGACATAATATTATATTATCAATCCTGAGATTCGGAAATCTGTATCATTCGGAATTATAAAAGTCGGTCAGGCAATTAAAGCGCTCGAGATTATTTTTGTTAATCGTTGCCATAGAGACCGTAAAAACCCACTCATGAACCGCTTGTTATAAAAATTGTTGAAAATACTTTATCTCCAAATTTACGGAAGAATTTATTGAACAGGCAAAAGAAAATCCTTACTATACCTACTATTATTTTATAAACCAAATTAAATGTTATAAAATGTAAGTAATTACCTATACCCTGGAAAAAGCTAATTAAAATTATTGTTAATGCAAATTGTTATGCTAATACGTTTATAGCAGAAAGGATTCAATTCTAGCCCGGTCTTAAGGAAATTAACTTTTTTAAAGAACCTTTTATAACGCCTTAAAAGGGATAAAGCTGTTTTATTAGATTTTAGTTAAAAAGGGATGAAACGAGATTTACGGAGCCAGTAAAAATGCAATTTTGTATTTAAGTGTGAAATTTTAACACGAAGACAGTGTTAAAAGCCTTGGATATCTCCATAAATCTTAAATTTTTAGGACCTTGGGAAATAACACGAATTAATGGGACTCCAATGTTATGGTGGGAATTAATTGTTGTTATTGCGAAAAGCGTTCTAATTACTTAACAGACTCAGTTCCATCATACATCATAATCAGCCCCATAGTCCACTGCTGGACAAAGGCCTCTCTAAAAGGATTTTGCCATAATTCAAATTACTTTATTTTAAACTAAAATAGATCATAAGAAAATTGATTGAATAATTAATATGATAAGAATAATTTAAAATAATGGGCATATAGGTACTCTTGGCAGGTGATTTTTGTTTGGACGATGTTAAAGAGAAGACGCTGCTGCCCTGTACTGCTGCCTGTCTACTTCGGGCAGTACTTCATTAGTCGTCTTACGTCACCCATAGCACGTGAAGAGGTGGTGCTTCAATTTTATTCCTGCATTAGATACTTCATATCGTTGATTCATAAATTAATTTAATGATTATTTACTTTATTTAGGTACTTTATAATATCTACTCTACTTAGTATTGCTGTACCTACCTATTAATAATTGTACAGACAACGGCAGGTCAACCTACCTAAAAAGTTAAAGGTCATTGAATTGATTTTCAACTTTAAGTCAAACAAGTAGATATCAATATCAATTGAGGAAATTTGACGCTTTGTGGTAGGTTGACGTGCTGTTGTCTGTACATGGCCGGTTTTTAGCTGTCTTTTAAAACGCAAGTAACTCAAAAATGGACCTACAAAATCTAAACGCAGAATACCGACCGCATCACAACGATATGTGTGCTGAAATTGCAATTTCTATTTTGCGTGCTCCAAACGCTCGTGCTAGCAGAATATGATTAAGGATTAAATCACGTAGGCCAACATCATACTAGTCTATGTAGGGAGGCTTCAGCACTAAGCAAATTACGTTAGAACGACCTTGTAATCAACGCGGCGACCTCCGACCTTTACGAGTACAAGGCCGAGTCATTTAAAAACTGTAGGATAAAAAAAAATACTTTGAAGGGCTAGTATGTCCTAATATTTTAGTTACGTAACACTGAGTAAACCATAATGCTGTCTAATAAATATAATTAGTAATATTAATAAGTATAATATTAATAAGTAATTTTATTTATTTTATTTTATTTATTAAGGACAATCAACAAGAACAGTCACATTATACGATTATGTTTCTTCATGCAAAAATTTGCAATCGAAATGTAAAGTCTTAATTAATTATAGGCCGCCACGACATGCATTAAATATACTATTTTATCTTATTAAACATAGTATTTTATCTTACATAATAAGCAGAACATACACACAATAGGTTTACGAGTTAGAGCCACTATTCATGTGACTCAATAAACAATTTACACTTTTTTTCTTTCAGTACCAACTCAACAATCCATAAATAAATTCAGAAAAGTAATAATAACATTATGATATTATGATTTACTACAAGCCCGCCATAAGAGAGGGAGTAGTAATAGATTTAATTAAGGTTCCGTACCTACTAAATATATCGACATTAGCGTCTTTAGGTAGTTTGTTATAACAAGACTGCATACGATTTAATGAAGAAAAATGACCTAAATTACTTTTAAACAGTTTTAACGAAAATAGTTTGTATCTAGAGGAGTGCGGTAGCTTACGGGGGGTATTAAATGTAACATTTGCTAAAAGACTGGGGCAATCAAGTTGATGAAACTTTAACTCTATAATAATTTTCTACGATAGTCTAATCTTTGTACTTTGAAGTATTCCAGACGTTGTTTGTATGTCACTAACTCTTTGGTCTTATGACATTGAAAGCTTAGGTGCCAAAGAAATCTCTTATTGACAGACTCAATTCTTTTGCTATTAACATCATAACAGTAGCCAGACTGAGCTGCAGTACTCGAGTATTGGTCTAACAAGACAATTATAAACACAAACCTTGCTAGAAGCAGACTTGAACTCCGCACAGTTACGTAGTACAAATCCAAGAAGCTTAAAGCCTCTGTTGACTATGCTGTCTACATGAGTGTTAAACCTAAGATTATTGTCTACGATAACACCCAAGTCACGAATTGTATCAACCTCCCTTAGAACCGGGCCATACAGTGTATAAGATGAGAAATGTGGTAATTTTTTTCTAAAAAAATGGATAAAAAAAATGGATAAAAAAATAATATTAATACATATCTTATTAATAAGTAACTATTACAACACTTATTTTGTGGAATACGAAACGAAGGTATCACTAATACCCAGACGCGAGAAAATATAGACAATAATTTTTTTTCTACATTGATTTGTCCGGGAATCAACATTGCGATCTCGGAGCAGGCGACTCAAAAACCGGTGTGTATGCCACAGCACCATGGAGGTCGTTAGATAAATGTTTGCAGAAAATTAGACATGACTTCATAGTATATTAGCTTAAGTATACTTTCTTCCCTGGTGACTTCAAACTATTTCAGAATCCTTTACAATTATTACAAGATCTATAAGAAGGCCTCGATAATCCCGTGGTATCTGATCATCTGATGTCATACCAACTTTAATCATGGACTCTTAATATTTTATTGCTACGGCAATAAACCGGAGCGTAATCAATTGATGACGAAGTACGGGGGTGAAGAAATTATTGCCCTATTTATTCTTTAATGTACTTCAATTTAAGAAATTGGTTTTAAAAATATTCCAATCGGAAACTCTTCCAATGAGTGTCAAAGTTAAAATCAGGCTTTGAGAGTTCTGGCAGAAGAAGACGGTCAGCAGCGTCTTTTCTTCTTCTTCTAAACTTGCCGTTCCAGGCTTCAGACTGCAAAAAGTAGGAAATTCGTTCATAGGAAATTTAAAGTATAAAAATAGTTAATTTGTGATTGATCTCAGTGCCACTTGGCAGTCTCTGCGCTAGCCGACTACTGTCACATGATCGAGTAATCCTAGCAGCAATATAAATGCGTTCGCTTTTTGGACCTTTCTTAAGTAATGGGTACATAGTTTTTGTTTTAGCCTCATAAGTTCTTGAATTTTCTTTTAGAAAACTCATTTGTTTGTGTCCGATTTAGTAATGACCTTAAGAGGACATGAATGTCTTATTTCTTTGTTGAGTAGCGAGTACACTGGTTTTTAACGTATCGCCTGCTCAGGTTCGATTTCTGGACGTATCAATGTAGAAAAGTAGTATTGTTCGAAATGACGGGATTAATCTATACTAATCTATACTAATATTATAAAGCCGAAGAGTTTGTTTGTTTGTGTGTTTGTTTGAACGCGCTAATCTCAGGAAGTACCGGTTCGAATTGAAAAAATATTTTTGTGTCGGATAGTCCATTTTTCGAGGAAGGCTTTAAGGCTATAGAACATCACGCTGCGACCAACAGGAGCGAAACATCAGTGAAAAATGTTGCAAAAATAATCGCGATCATAATAACAGAAATTGACGTGTACGAAGTCGCGGGTAACAGCTAGTCATAATATCGATACCTCCTACGTAAAGTATCGTATCCCCAAAACTACAATTTTACAGGAGAGCGTTTTAAAGGTTCAAACTATCCTAAAAACTGCATTTCTTGTCCATTTTTTATAAATTTTGGAATATGAGTTTAATTTATAGTATTCTTGACTATGCTGAAAGATAGTTAAACAAATATACGTATTTTCAGAGATATGGTTCTTACAATACTTTACGACGAAACAAAGGCTGTTCCAGTAATTGTATCTCATACTTACAACATTATTCTGCGGAATCTAGATATATTCAGTTGTTGTATCTCATACTTGCCATATTTAACTACGGAATGAAGATTGCCTGCGATGTTGTACCTATATGATAGTTACAACATTATATAGTGAAATATGTAAGCCTTATTACTCTGTATGTGACAATTACTATATACCTTGATTAAAAATTAGAGTGTATATTATTGCATATGAGCTAATTGTAGGTTGGAAAATAAAAAATGATATTTTTAAAGTCGAAATTTTTAACTTTTTAATAGTAACAACATTACTTTAGATATTTTAGAATGGATGTTTAATAAAAAATATATAGAACGCACATTTTCACAAGTGCAAACGGTTAATATCTTCTATTGCTAGCTGATGAAATTTCTAGTATTTAGAAACATAAATAACCTATTTCACTCTTCTGTAGAAACAAATAAAATAGAATACCCAAGGAAACAAATTATAATTTGACTTGAAACAAATGAGGTAGGAATAGCGCCATGTCTAAAAAACTTGTAAGGCCATCATATTTTACCTTTGTATAAAGTAACCGGTAAGGATAAAGAGGACACAATTTCGCAATGCTATTTCTTTGGCGTCTTTGGATATTGTTAATGTTATCGATATTGTTATATTTAATGGCCAAGGAGAAATACTGTTTATCACTGGTACGAATTAAGAAGGATTTTCTACCTAGACCGATTTTATGATCTATTGATGATATTATCTACATGACTCACTCTTTTTTTTTTAATAATGTACCCGTTTAATATTTGTTTATAGATAAAGAAATAGATATGCTTCATTTCAGTGACGTCGTGTAGCTCTCCATCCCATCTAGCCCATTTTACCAAGCTCAAATACTTCAGAGGTGTAAAAATAAGGTTATTCTGTGAAAAACGTTCTATTACAGCGTGAACGTTGTCATATTCTGCTTAACACCTAATATCTTATTCAGCGGTGCCCCCTTGAATGTAGTTGACAAGTTTTGCTACCTGGAGTCGACTGTATCGAACAACCTCACGTTTGATGCTGAGATTGATACACGTATCGGTAAAACGGCGTCCATGTTGGGCAGGCTTAGTGCAAGAGTGTAGAATAATAAATACCTAACCACAAAAAACAAGATGATTGTCTACCAAACTTGCGTTCTGAGCATACTCTTATACGGAGCTGAAACCTGGACATCGTACGCAAAACAAGAACTTCGACTTAATGCATTCCACATGCGCTGCGTTAGAAACATCTTGCATATAACTTGGCAGGACAGAGTCACAAACGAGCGGGTTCTGGAAATTGTTCTGCTTAAGCAGTGACGATTGCGGTGGCTAGGGCATGTGCATCAAATGTAATCTACTCGAATGCCGCGGCGTGTGCTTGGCGCTGTGGCAAACGCTAAAAGAGGGTTGGCAAGACCTATGCTGCGTTTCAAAGATTATGCCAAGCGGGATATGGCTGCTTTTGGAATGGATTTTCGAAGCTGGAAGAAACTCGCTAGTGATAGGGATAAATGGCGAAGGCGCGTGTTCGACGGGCGTAAAGTTCATGATGACGCCTGGTTCTCTGATCTCGCTAATAAACAACAAAAACGAAACAGTCACTTAGCAGTCACCAACTCCTTCTTCACCTGTAGAAACAAAAATATATGCCGGTGAGAGTTGCAGTGAAATATGAAACTCTAGTAAATGTTATTTACCAATAATCATAATCACAATCGTAATCCAAGTAATCGACACTATAAGTAAGGAAAAGGATACGGTGTCTTAAGATGTATGGTATTCAAATGTGTTGCAATGTCACATACGTCAAATTTTTTATTTAACATATTTAACATCTATCATTTTTGGCAGCACATTAATTCCTAATTCGTTCGTAATAAGAACCCTTAGCTTATATGCTAAGGATATGCTTATAACGAACGAATTGGTAAAATCTCTTAATTTTATTGCTTACTAGGATCATTCTGCGTTTAAGACATTGAATTATTGGTCACTAATGCCAGGCAGTCAAAATACACACTTTAATTATTATTTTAAGATGCGGTTTTAAAAATAATTTAGACATACCACATGAGTTTAAGCCAAAATAGCAACTTAAAATATAGCAAGTTAACATACGACAGAATTTATAATATCAACTTCCGAAGTACAACATTGTAATTACTACATACAATATCTACTTATTACTGTTTCAATAACAACGTAAATTGTTGTATGTAACATATACGACATTTGTTATTGCACGGTAAGAAACGTATACTGTTGTAAGTAACCTTTACGATATTTTAGGTTGGTATCACTAAACCGTGTAAACTGTGGCGAAGGACAATACAACATTTTACTTCGATGCCTTACGGAAGTTACAACAAATTACGTCTGAGAAATTCCTTTTAACATCGGTTTTTCGGTGTTTTTTCACTTTGAATGCATATAGTACTATTAGTTAGGCTATTTTTCAGTAAAACGCAAAATGGCATATTTGTTGGTTATGATACTTTACGTAGGAGGTGTCGATATACTCGTAATGTAAAATCCTAAAACACGCGAGTAAAATTTTTAAATTTACCTTTTATATCAATAGATAAAGTATTTTCTGTTTCTGATTTTTACAAATTAAATAGTTACACTAGCTTTGTGGTCACAACGTAATGTGATATCTATGACACAAAATAATTTAAAAAATTTCAATAAGAAATCTTACTTAGCTCCAAAATATTAGTGTGAGTTATAAAATGAAATCCTAAGGCCTCCTAAAACATGAGCATACTATGAATGTTGTTAACACGCACACATAACGTTAAGGCAAAGCGTGCTCAAATTATGCGAGCATTTAATGCTTTATTTGCATAAAATTAGAGTTCAAATTAGGGTTTTAGGGGGGGTATAAAAGTTTATTATCTCATTTTCCGCGTGCGATGTATTTTGGAGGAGCGGAGGTTAAGTTGGATGTATAGAAAGAAAACTGTTATAGTCTGTAAGAATATTCAGAAATCACAAACCACAAAGCAATGACCCTAGTGCAATGCAAAAAAGAAGAAGAAAAGCAATAATAAACACAACATTTGCTTCAAAGCAATTCATGAAACAGAATACCTATAAAATACAATTATTACTAAAATAGATATCTACAACAAAAGTAAGCAAGAATATAAAATACTGGTTAGAAACTTTTCGCTACCATTAAACTATAATGACACGGAGGCACTTCTACAACGTATTAAATAATACATATCATAAAGCACACACACACACACACACACATTATAAACCTTTAATAAGCGTGGTCACCTAATACAGGCAAATTTTTTTGCTTAAAAGGTGACTTCGATCATCGTATTTTAAATGTAAACATACTTTCATGAAATAAATAAATGAAGTATAAAAGTATAAAGTATAAAAGAATAACTGTTTAAAATGGCAGCATAATTTTGTTACTGTCTTTTGTTTAAAGGGAAATCAGTTTTCTTATTCAATTATTAAATACAATTTCCTTAGAGTACCTACTAGCTAAATAGAATACCTACATTTTAAGAAAATTTAATTCATTATTGCTAACAGGTTTTTTAATTAATTGCCTTATAGTTGTGTCGTTTGGTGTCGGCATGATAAAAGAAAACCACCATCCCTTGTTTTCCTATGGGTGTCCTAAGAGACAACTAAAGAGTTACTGCCAAAAGCAGGTGGACGGCAACGTCTTCTTTTCACCATTGGTAAACTGCTATCACCAACCCGTCTGCCAAGCGTGGTGATTATTGCAAAATCGTTCTATTGGAGAGGCCATGGTTCAGCAATAAGATTATGAGATTTTTAAGTAACCAACTACTTAATGTCAGAAAATCTCTATCTCTGAGCTTTCTACGTAAGAACATAGTCACGTAATCTTTTTTTAGTTTTTTGATGTATAAATAAAAACTGATGTGAACAAAGACCTCTCTTCGTATCTTGTTACCTTCTATTACATACCTAATAATAATTAATTTTAGTAAGAGTGGCGACGAATTATGCCAGTTTCCTAGTTCAAAATGAGGCGTTAATAGTTTCCAGCTGACTAGAAGCCTATCAAAACTCTATACGTTCACACGCATCCAGTGAACCGGCTAAATTGATCAAGCGCGCTCCGTTGGATGGTTCGGGAAGGTGAAAACAAATAAGTACGAGTAACTTACTTAAGTAAATAATCATCCTATAGTGGCAGAGCAAATGCCTTTATTATTATATTCAAGTTACCTATGGGTACAGGCATAATCACAACGCTTGCAAATGCGGATTGGTACTCACAAAAAAGAGCAATGTTCGAAAATTCCCGAGATCTTGGCCAGGTATTAAAACCACAAGACCAAAGGTGCGGGTGAAATCAGATTGTTTCTTTTTATTTGCGTTTAATTGTTATACAGAAAATTTAACTGTCCATCCATCTATCCATAGTAATAAGTTTAGAAATAATTAAAGCGAAACCTCATCAATATCATTAATCTACACTTCTTGTAGCGCGCCTCGCTCTAGGTATCGTACGTAGGGCCACAGTCCACACGGTTGATCTCTATGAAACAATGCAATGCAGCTATTCGTCATCTACATAGGAGGAGAAACATGACGTTGATATTTAAGTAGTACGTACTGCGTTTGTATTTACGTAGTGACTTTCCTTAAGTAAATAATAGACTCAATTTTGCCAATACTTTTTTTTAATATATATTTTTTTAATTTTCCCTGTATTCTAAACACGATTGACAACCACCCCCTTGAATTTTGCTTGTACTTTTTCTAACACCCTGTATATAATAGTACGTGACTATAATAATAAATATCAGTATATTGTTAAATAAATAAATATGGTATATATTAATAATAATATTGAATATTATTATGTAATACCTAGAAATAAGAAATTGCTGTGCCCTTGCAGGAT
This sequence comes from Anania crocealis, assembly GCA_949315895.1. Lineage (NCBI taxonomy): Eukaryota > Metazoa > Arthropoda > Insecta > Lepidoptera > Crambidae > Anania > Anania crocealis. The sequence goes on from OX438856.1 coordinate 12,303,107, forward strand.
CATGTTTGTGTCCAATTTATTGTCAACTAACATCTTGTAACAACATGGTGCAATTAAGAACTTTGACTGAAAAGACAATGATGCATGTCTTTTTCTAGCAGTACCCTCTAACAGCAATTATTGGACAAGAAATGCTGCAATTATATTTTTGGCTGGCAATACACAATACCAACATTTTGTCAGTTATGTCCCCTTAAGGGGAAGGGATTGGGAAATGTTTAACACCACAAACTCGAAGGTAGTAACCGCGACTGCAAAGGGCATTTCATAAAACCTAGTCGATCAATAGCTTTTAAAGGTATACGGGCCAAAATACTTTTGAGTGCCTAATCCGAGCATCCAATTTTGATGTTTAAAAAAAATCGAAGTAATGATTTTCTTGTTTTCCTATGCCTAGATAAATTCGTTATAGTTTGATTTATAATAAACAAACCTCAGCAGCGATAGTTTAAAAAGGCAAACTACATTTTTGTTAAATAATATGTCAAGGTGTCGAAAAAACAAACAACAGCGTTACTATTTTGCAAATTTAATTTTCTTTATTAAAATTCCACAATAAAACACACTAAAATGTCAGTTTAAAACTGTGACGCTTGTATTAATCTAAGATAAAGGAAAATCACAGAAATAGTCAGTATCAAAGTATATTCTTATTAATTTATATTACTGCGTTACCAAAGTCTAATTTTAAAACCTGATTTTTTCTATGAATCCAAAAAAACCCTTAAATTAATGCCTTATTTTTGATGAAAAATACGTACGTATCAAATTGATGCATATTAAATAATCAGAAGCCTATATAATACTGAAAATGCTATTATAATCAGAGGGTCACAAAACGTAGTAGTAAGCTTAGTAACACAGTAGTATTATCTTAAATCAATACTTTGTACATCCTGTAGAGATCAACTATAATGATAAAAACAAAATAAATCTTAATGCCTTATGACTCGGCATAAAAATATTATTCGGATAACTTCAAAAACAACACAGCTTAGTTAGTAAAATACAAAAAAAAAAACGTGTAACCACGTCAATATAAAATTTGTTAGGACCAAAACTGTAACAATAGAAAATCAACCTTATAAACTAATGAGCACTTTTGAATCAGTCTTGCTGGCTTATCATATTCAAAATACACCATTTTACCTTTAACAACAATATTGGTGTAAGGATTAGGAATTATTTGTAAGATATTATCATAAGGCTCGTAGGAAACCTCAGTCTCCACAGCTTTAAATATTTTACCAGTTTGATCTACTGTCTTGTAAAGCATAATTTTGACGTCTCCTTCTTTATCAACTTCAATAGTATAAACTTGATAAATTATGTCTCAGGCGGGACTCAAACCCGCATTTCCTCGCATACCGGGCGCGGCGCTTTACCATTTAGCCACCGAAACACTACGTCACAGGCGTCAATTGCGGGTTCGAGTATATTATAGCGATGTTGTTTTTCAGCGTTCGTTAACGCCATTAAGTGCACATGATTTTTTCTGAAGTATAAGAGTAAAAGATATGAGTTTTTCAGTTTTAATCAAGTATTACTGACATTAAAACATCATCAAAAACAACTGCATTATTTTTTCTTGTAACGCAGTATGGCAGTTACGCAGTTGTAAATATTTGACTATGTTGTAAATGATCACTAAATAAAATAACAGAATACAGCTATTTTAACACAGACAGAACCTATGCATGACTAACTGTGCACTAACGTAATAATAATGTAAATATCGTTAGTACATACCTTACGACAGCGGTAACTAAGCGGCCACGCAATGGGGGCTATCGCTAGTGAATTTGCCACAAGAGGCGCTAGTGTTGCGTGAGGTCCAATATCATTCGCTTTGTACTGGTTTTAGCGGAATTTGTTGCATAAATTATAATTTATTTAATTTACCTGCTGGAAAATGATCTCCTTCTCAAAATATCGCAAATATGGATTATTTGGCGATTAATGTGAACGCTTTAAAAGCGGAATTAAGAAAAAGCGCAAAAATAGGCGGCCTCAAGAGCAACTATTTCAGAAGTTAGTTTGTTGATATCAAGATAGTTATTTATAAACAATATAACCTTAATTAGATTCAAGATATAACACTTTGTTTCGGCGCCAATCGCCTTTGATAGCTATAACTCCGGACCTCAGTCTACAGTGGCGCTAACTGGTGAGCAAAGAGACGGTAGTCCCCATTGTTACACGCACCTCTCTTAACGCCTGCGATGTGACTGATTCGGCTAGCGTAATCTAGCCGCGCGGTTGCTGAGATTCGATATAGGAATTACAACAAGTTGAACCGAATGAAGTACAAAAAAACGTAATATACTAATTTTAAGGTTTATTATCATGTAGTAACGCAAGGTGGTAACCATTTCATTCTTCGTTAGGGACATATACGAAAGCATTTTTATTGCATTGAATGTTTAACGTAAAAAATATCTATTGCCATTGTAAGTAGGTTCTAAACTTTTAAAGAGATATTAACGGTTAACGTCGTCTAAGCAAAATATTTTGACAAATTGCTCAGTATAGCTTGAAACATGCGTTCAGGGACAGCAGTATTTTGTATGAAAAGCAAACGCGTTACTAAGAATGATAACATTGTTACCGTAATTTTCGAATAAGTAACATATTTTTAGACAATAATGTTATATTTCTAAATTAGTATAAAATTTCGGAGCTTTGTGCTGATTTCCCATAAAATCTAATATGCATTCCAAGAGACCACTTTTTAGGCATCTAAAAGTATTTTGGCCCATACTGCACTTTCTTATGCTGCGGTATGATCCAATATGACTTGCGTGTACAAGTAGGTTAGCGGCTCACTTCGTTAACTGACTTTATGACGTTGTTAATTACGGCTATGACGGGTTAGGGGTTAAATTTTCCGTTAATATGGTTTGGTATTCAGTTTATAGCTTTTAAGTGATTGTAATAAGGACTTGTTTTCCATATCACCCACAAAAAGACTGTTTTTGCCTGCCAAATGGGTAGGCACTTAAAAATAATTAAGACATTTATCCAAGATAAGGAGTGATAGTGCTGTCAAAACAGCGAAATTAATATATTGTTTGTGCATAAAAGTGTAAATAAATAAAAGAAATATAAAAGCAGTATTTGCGAGTATGTTTATCTATATCCCGGTATATGAGTTAAGTTTGTTAAATAAGTGCCAATAATGCATAATATTCTCATTGGATACGACATATTTCTTACGTATTACAATTTAAGATCGGGGCGTAGAGAGGGAGGTCAATTATGTATATTTTTCACACAACAGCTCGGGTTACCGCGGGGATTTCAAGCACTGCGCCTTACAAAACTATTAAAAAAATCTTTTTTTTCTTTCGATTTTTATGTACCTATATTAAACAGGTCAGCCATTTCCTATTGTTTCGTATATTTGGACGGAAGGGGTCGATAATTTTGCCTTAGGCGAGCATCACTTAGACTGAGTTTAACTTGTTATTTTAAAGCGGAAAAGTTAGCTTCCAGCGGTTTTTGAACGCCGGCCTAAAATAACTTCATATACCTAGCACATACAAGCGCTTCTTTAATTTGATTTCAGTTTTTGTTGAAAAAGGTAATATATAATAGTATGAATTTAATTATAATGCTAGAAACTTTTTGATCGAAATTTAAAATTACTACATTTTTTGTAACTATATTCAATGTGATTCTTACAAATCAGGCCTACCTAGTGAAGGAATCACAGGAAGTTATGTTTTGGCAATAAAAATATTCTATTCTATTCTATTCATTCGATTGTAGACGCTTGCGTAGGCTAGACTAGAAATCATGGTTTTAAGTCTAAAGTAGTTTTTTATCTTTGTAATTTTTCCTATGGAGTATTTCCTGTATTAGTCCTACGACGTGTAGCTACACGTAGCCAAGAGATTTGATTGATTAATTTCGTTAGCTGGAATTGCGAAATGCTGGGAAATGGGAATTAACGCCGTCCGTGACACGACACTTGTTAATCAATGCATTTGTATGCCGATAAGTGCTACAGGTGAAATTCACTGCTACGAATTTCGTAGCACCACTGCTACGAAGCCTTCTAGAAATTTTATTGTCAGTTTTGTACCACGTTTGTTGTTGTTTATCAAAATTTTACGGGAACTGAACATTATATGTACTAGTATTGCCAAATTTCCATAAATGAAATAAGCTACTGGTCACATGGGAACGTCAGAAGGGTAAATAAAATGTTTAAAAAGAACGGGTCATAAATTCGGCATGGTATATAGATAGCTGCAGGCCGCTTTAAAAAAAAATGTCCTGCCTCTTCCATGCATGTTTATTAAAGATGTGTGTGTCTTTGTGAAATCCTATCCGCTTTATTTCAAAAATGAGCAAAACCGCTTTATTTCAAAACCGTCAAAAAAAAACAAAATTTAAAATTTACTCTATTAACCTCGATGCCACAAGATAATAATAGGTTTTTAATTTCCGTTCTGCAGTACTGGCCATTTTAAATCAAAATATTTTTGTTTGGCTAAGAATTCTAATTTCAAATTAATTTTATTTTAAAAGCCTGGAATTATTTTTCCAAAATTAGTCATTTGTTTATTGATTAGTGTTACATTTTCATCGCATTTCAATCTTTTTCGTCATCATGGATACGTTAAAAATTCGAGAAAAGGAATATGAGTACTGTCGTGGCAGCAACCCGGCACAAGCAGCACGCAACATCAACGACGTTTACGGAGCTAACACTACAAACCAACGCACCACCTGTTATTGGTTTTCTCGCTTCCATTCTGAAAATTTCAACCTGAAAAATGAACCTCGCGGTCGTCCGAAGACTTTAGTCGACAATTACGAATTAAAGCGGAGCTGATGATACACAATCTACGGCTGAATTGGCAGCAGTTTTCGACGTTAGCGTCAAAACAATATTGGTCCATTTGCGTCAAATTGGCAAGGTAAAAAAGCTTGACAAATGGGTGCCCAACGAACTCAATGACCGCCAGCGCGGCGCTCAGCAAATTGGTTGGATCCTGATTCAGCACTTATACAATGCCCTAAACGAAAACTTACCCCTAGAAAAGTGATGGTCACTGTTTGGTGGGGGGTGAGCATTACTGCAAATGTGTACTGTGAAGAAATGAACACAATGATGGAGAAGCTGGCACATCTCCAACCAGCATTGGTCAATCGCTCGTCTCCGCTGCTCCTGCACGACAACGTGCGACCTCATACTCACACAGCAGACGATCTCAAAGTTGCAAGAACTGGGGTTGGAAGCTCTCCGTCATCCACCCTACTCACCAGACCTTGTGCCTACAGACTACTACTTTTTTCCAGAATTTGGATAACTTCTTGGCGGGAAAAAAATTCAATACCCGAGAGGAAGTAAAAATGCCTTTTTAGAATTTTTGCCTCCCGTCCAGCTGATTTTTTTAAGAAGGGCATCAATAAACTGCCACTGCGTTGGCAAAGATGCATTGATTGCATGGGTGATTACTTCGATTAATACAAATAAAAAACATGAAAAAAATTCGTTTAAATTTTGTCATACAAAACGGCAATTTCAGAGGCAAAGACCTAATATATGTATAAGAAAAATATTTGTAATATGTCTTTAGCGGTATATAATAACTTACCCGAAGAAATAAAAATACTAACTACTACTACTATAAGGAAATGTATTTAAGAGAAAGCTAATCAGTTGGTTGCCGAATCAGAGTTTTTATAGTCTCGACGAATATTTTAACGTAAGATAATTTAATTAATTTATGACTCCTTGATATATAAATTTATTTTTGTTTTGACATTGTTAATTTAATATCTTACATTTTTGTATTATATTGTTTTGATCTGTGACAATTTTATATGATAAAATAAATTGTAAACTGACTAAAATTGTTATTAATATTTGCACGTCTGCATGCAATAATAATAATAATAGTTATTGTACATACAATCGAATGGACGAGCATACTCGCCGATTCGTGGGTGGGACCTGGAGTCCTGAAATACATGGTAGCGTTAGTTTGGGCTCCAGTTCACACATTACCTATATTGTTCCATGCATACTCAATTTGATCTGTCACCCGTATTTTGATTTTGTGTGAAAAATAAATACATTTTTATTTATTTTTATTTTATTTTTTATTTATGCATTCTGAATACATAGTAATAAGTAATAGCTTTAAGATCTACATTGTAAAACTTGCATGTAACCTGTATTCTAGCAAATAAATAATTGATTGAATTTGGATAAATAAAATCACTTGAGACTATCTCTCGTCATCATCATTAGTGTCATCTATCATATTTTCTTAGTCAATATTCAAATCTAAAGAAAAATAAACTGTAAAAAAAATCTAGCTTTATTATTTCTTATTTAAAATAAAGGACCACCTCATTTTAGTTTTAAGAGATTCATGCATTCATTGGATTTTGGCAAATAACTGAGACTAACCCCCGTATTTATAAACAAGTAAAAGTAATTACTTGACTACAAGTAATTACTTGAGAGACAATTTGTATGCCTTAATCAAGAAATTACTAGAACCCGCATCTCCTCGCATGCCGGGCGGGCGCCATACCATTAGGCCACCGAGACACTGCGACACGGCGCGAACTTTTCAAGCATATTCTTACGCTGTGAGCCAGCGTTGCTCCATCAAATGTTAGGAGTTTGCACCCTTAACACCCGAAAGAAACATCTTTGCAGATGTTTGACAGTCAGTTAAGATGAAACAGCTATTTATATACTTTATTTGATATTTTAGCAACTTAATTGCACTTATAATATCAGTATATAAAGTTGAAAAATTTTGTCTCAGGTGGGACTCGAACCCGCATCTCCTCGCATGCCGGGCGGGATACCTGTCTGACTGTCAAACATCTGCAAAGATGTTTCTTTCGGGTGTTAAGGGTGCAAACTCCTAACATTTGATGGAGCAACGCTGGCTCACAGCGTAAGAATATGCTTGAAAAGTTCGCGCCGTGTCGCAGTGTCTCGGTGGCCTAATGGTATGGCGCCCGCCCGGCATGCGAGGAGATGCGGGTTCGAGTCCCGCCTGAGACAAAATTTTTCAACTTTATATACTGATATTATAAGTGCAATTAAGTTGCTAAAATATCAAATAAAGTATATAAATAGCTGTTTCATCTTAACTGACTGTCAAACATCTGCAAAGATGTTTCTTTCGGGTGTTAAGGGTGCAAACTCCTAACATTTGATGGAGCAACGCTGGCTCACAGCGTAAGAATATGCTTGAAAAGTTCGCGCCGTGTCGCAGTGTCTCGGTGGCCTAATGGTATGGCGCCCGCCCGGCATGCGAGGAGATGCGGGTTCGAGTCCCGCCTGAGACAAAATTTTTCAACTTTATATACTGATATTATAAGTGCAATTAAGTTGCTAAAATATCAAATAAAGTAAATTACTAGAAGTTATAACTACCAAAAGTTAGCATTTTCAGCCAAATAATATGACTATTAATGGTGACCAATTTCTTTCACTTAAGCACTAGGTATGAACACTTTAAGTTATGACTTTCTTAAGCAATAAGTAATTACTTCTTTATAAATACGGGGGTAAGACTTTGGAAAATATCTTGCCACAGCCAGGAATTGAACTTATAAAAATTCTTTCTATATTAATGTAAAGTATCCCTGTACGAGGAGAATCAATAGCCAAACCTAAAATTTAACCTAAATCTTAATTGCCATTCAACTCAATGATTTGTTTAATTTACTTTAACTTACATGTATATAATAATTATTAATTACCTACTATTTAACCCTCAGTTAAAATAACAATTATGTAATTGTTGTTTGAATGGGGGAATAAAATTTGTTTTTTATAATTTTTTAAATTCTATAAAGGACATAATTTTTTTTGGTACTTAAAATGAATTGACACAGTTTATATACAACTATAATCTAGGGACTAAAAGCTATCATTCTGCATAACTTTAAGATTTTTAAAGTCTTCCGTTTTAGTAAAAAATTATAATGTATTAACCTAAGCTGTATGCGTTTCCGAACCATAGTTACGAGTTTTATTCATAATAATAATAATAATAAATAATAAATCATTTATTGTTATTACTGTGGTACACAAAGATTAATTAAAACGATTAAGAATTAAAACATACGTTTCTCACAATTAGTCTTTAAAAAGGCATACAATAGTCAATTTTATGGCATGGTACTTAACAGAAATAATAATTCATCTTCTACTTTTATCTAAAAAATCATTAATACTATAAAAAATATTTTCCTTTAACCAATTATATAATTTAATTTTGAACCTATTGTAATTAAGTGCTTCAATATTTTTCGGAATTTTATTATAAATTCTTATACTCATGGACAAGCAGCTTTTCCCATACTTGCTTCAGCTGTCAAACATGTATTTTTCTAAGGTTTTGTGCGTGGGAAAAGAATAAAATGGCCTTTTTTTTGAGTTTCATGACATTAAAGAAGGACTGAATTCACTAATAACTAGGCAGCAGGACTCAGACCTTAGCCTGTTCCGAAATAAACAGAAAGTAAAAACAAATATTTTTCTGACAGAAACAAAACAATAAATAGGTATTTGATAATGCAAATATTATTATTGTTGAGCTTTGATTTAATGCAATAATTTGCTCCAAAATACTGAGTCTAATATCATCGCTTGTGTGTATGTACGAGTACAAATAGTAAAAATCAAATTGTAGTAGATAGTGTTAGATTCGTATCCCAAAATACCTAGTGCATTGAATGAGATATTTAATGTTCAACAAAATTATAGAACTATGTTTAATAATGTAAGGACGCAAATTCTACGCAAGCTGTTTTTTGCAGGTTTAATAACATTGTAATTGATTGGATTTTTCCGAACGCCTAGCGACATCTATTGATGCTTCTTGGTTTCGTCGCTACGGCGCCGTAATGTGATTTAGTTCATATTGTTCCTTTTTTTTTCCGAATTTCAAGTTTGGGATATCTATTTAATATAATAATTTTCTTTCTAGTTCGTTTCTAATAAAGGAAATAAGGGCTATTTCTTAATTTATTAAGATTCCTTCCATTTAAGTGTCATTGGTATGATCGATTGCTTTGGTGAATCGAAACGCGTAACGGAACGTCATAACAGGAAGGATTAGGTTTTCTTTAGGACACTTGACCTGGGATCGCCGACTCAAATGGCGGATATATTTTTGTAGTGGTTGTTAATACAATCCAAAGATGTCAAGGGCATCTAATACAACTTATATTTGAAAGTCTTATATCAAAACAACATGAGGTAAAATATATTGAAATATTGATTTATTTTTTCACCGGTTGACAAATTTCTCGTATGGCGTGGTTGTAAAATCGTATATATTTTGTTTCAGAGGAATTAAGTAAATTATAGTTGGTGGACGAGGGATATGTTTTCTGAATCTGATATTCTTCAGTAAACGTAAGTATTTCCTTGGAAAAGTGTGTTTCCATACCTCATGTTTTGTATCAAAAGACAGGTGATTAATTTGATGAATTTCTTTTCAGATGGGTTTATACTTTAATTCGATTCTTTTTATATAGTTTATAAATACTATATTTTTATATTTACATTTTTATTGATATTTTCATATTTCGTAATCATATTCTTCTATTTCTATCTGGATTAGATTGTTATTCCTTATCAACATTTAACTTGAGGTTCTGTTCCTGATGATGAACCTCGTATTTGTATGGAACGACTTGTGAAGTCGATATAGTTTTGGGTTTTCAACGTTGGGTTGTTCTTGGGAACTGACATGAACTTCCATCCGGGAGCTTAGTAGCCACAAGAAGGCTCAGGACCTAACCAGGGATTCCAAAAGATGTTCTGAAGCGAGGCACTGACCGATCCGGATGAGTATTCAACATCTAAAGGTACCATCTTCTTTCTTTTCCTGGGAGGGCAGCTACTTGAAACCATAGTTGTATTTTAATGTTAACATATTTTAAAGTCGAGTCTTTATATCTGAGCTATTTAGATTATGCAGAACGGATAGCACTATTTTCAATCCCGAACCATTACACACACCCTGAATTAAGTCTTAGATACATATGTATCATACTGTAGAACACATAGTACAAGACTAAAAGGTAGATTAAGTCTATGCCCGGCTTGCAGAAATTTATAAAGAACCTTGTCGACTGGCTACGGGATGTTGAATAAATATAATCAGTAGTATTTACTTAATATCATTTATTAATTTGATGGCCAACTGTCATTACATTCTAGGAATTTAATCTTAATAGATATACTACTATTAACCAGACAATCCACGTAGCTAAAGATATAATATTTTAACCAATTAGTACTAGAGATATGACTCTCAACATAATTAATTCAGGGTGTGTGTAATGGTTCGGGATTGAAAATAGTGCTATCCGTTCTGCATAATCTAAATAGCTCAGATATAAAGACTCGACTTTAAAATATGTTAACATTAAAATACAACTATGGTTTCAAGTAGCTGCCCTCCCAGGAAAAGAAAGAAGATGGTACCTTTAGATGTTGAATACTCATCCGGATCGGTCAGTGCCTCGCTTCAGAACATCTTTTGGAATCCCTGGTTAGGTCCTGAGCCTTCTTGTGGCTACTAAGCTCCCGGATGGAAGTCCATGTCAGTTCCCAAGAACAACCCAACGTTGAAAACCCAAAACTATATCGACTTCACAAGTCGTTCCATACAAATACGAGGTTCATCATCAGGAACAGAACCTCAAGTAAATGTTGATAAGGAATAACAATCTAATCCAGATAGAATTAGAAGAATATGATTACGAAATATGAAAATATCAATAAAAATGTAAATATAAAAATATAGTATTTATAAACTATATAAAAAGAATCGAATTAAAGTATAAACCCATCTGAAAAGAAATTCATCAAATTAATCACCTGTCTTTTGATACAAAACATGAGGTATGGAAACACACTTTTCCAAGGAAATACTTACGTTTACTGAAGAATATCAGATTCAGAAAACATATCCCTCGTCCACCAACTATAATTTACTTAATTCCTCTGAAACAAAATATATACGATTTTACAACCACGCCATACGAGAAATTTGTCAACCGGTGAAAAAATAAATCAATATTTCAATATATTTTACCTCATGTTGTTTTGATATAAGACTTTCAAATATAAGTTGTATTAGATGCCCTTGACATCTTTGGATTGTATTAACAACCACTACAAAAATATATCCGCCATTTGAGTCGGCGATCCCAGGTCAAGTGTCCTAAAGAAAACCTAATCCTTCCTGTTATGACGTTCCGTTACGCGTTTCGATTCACCAAAGCAATCGATCATACCAATGACACTTAAATGGAAGGAATCTTAATAAATTAAGAAATAGCCCTTATTTCCTTTATTAGAAACGAACTAGAAAGAAAATTATTATATTAAATAGATATCCCAAACTTGAAATTCGAAAAAAAAAAGGAACAATATGAACTAAATCACAATACGGCGCCGTAGCGACGAAACCAAGAACCATCAATAGATGTCGCTAGGCGTTCGGAAAAATCCAATCAATTACAATGTTATTAAACCTGCAAAAAAACAGCTTGCGTAGAATTTGCGTCCTTACAATAAAATACATTGTTTTACAATATTAGTCCACTGCCAGACAACTACACGACAATCATTTCACATGTTTTGGTAATATATAAATGCAAAATAAGACATTTTTTTATTAAAATCGTCTAACGTATTAACGGTCCGTCGGGTCCAGATTCAGCGTAGTGAAGATTTGGCAAAAATCTACTCAAGGGACAAGCCGTTGCGTTTTTTGACTGTTTTCTGCCTCGATCGATATGCAAACCACAACAAAAACACACTTTATTTGATATTTTAGCAACTTAATTGCACTTATAATATCAGTATATAAACTTGAAAAATTTTGTCTCAGGCGGGACTCGAACCCGCATCTCCTCGGGTTCCTGAGACAAAATTTTTCAAGTTTATATACTAATAATATAGGTGTACAATTAATACAATAAAATAATAATAACAAAATAAGTACGAATCGTTTACCGTATGAATGAATGAAAATGAATATCGTTTAAATCGCTGGTATCTCTTATAATGTTGCTATAAATGAACCTAACACATATTTTTATTTTTAAGTGAATTAATGAAAAACGGACGTCTTTAAATTAATAAATCAGGCTACAATGGGTTCGTAAAAAAATAATCTTTCACCTAGTTCAAATCACTGCCAAATTTAGTTTTAGTACCAAGCTCTGTAGTAAAAAAATTATGTCCTTTGACTGTAAGCTAAACATTATTGATTAGTTTGCTTATCCTTTATCATTATTACCAGCTCTCAGGAAACTGCTATACACCGCCCTTTGAAGAAGATTTTGCCGCATAACCGCCACGCTTGGCAGGTGGACTGCATGGCAATCGCAGTTTGGCCAATGGAGAGAAGACGGTTCTGACCGACCTTTCTGGCGGTAATCCTTCAGTCACCTTACGAATAGGTAGGGGTAATGCAATCTGTAAAGGTGGTTTCAGACTATGCTATAATAAAATAGGTTATAGCATAATAATATCGCGCACCATACATTATTATGGATACGTCCACACTAAGCTGTCACAATATTAGGTAAGTTAGTTAGTACATTAGGTCCTTATTTGCTATACTATATAGCACAATAGTATAGCGTGTTCTGAAAACAGCTGTATCATAAATATCACATTCACCAGCCACACCAGTCCATTGCAGAAAATTATGCCATAATTGCCACGCTGGGCAGGTGAGTTGAAGACCGCAGTCAGAAAAAAAATAATTGCAATAAAACATGGTATTACAGTTGTTTTACATTTTACAAGAGTTGAGCGACATGTTTTGCCTTATTTAAATAAAAGCATGCAAATCTGTAGGTAAACCAAAACAGTCAATACAATGTACTTTTTTCAACATTGTGGTCTTTGTAGAGTAGCTTAGTCAGCTTTTATTGCAATAATAATATTTTAGATCATAGATTTTTTTCTTATTAAGCTATTTATATACTTTTGTATATTATTTAATTAGACACTCATAGCTAGGCAGTTTACATTGTATTTTCTTGATTTCGGAGCTACACTTAATACTAGTCTAAAATTTGATTAATGGTCTTAATCTGTTGCCTGTTAAGACATCAATAGGAACAGTAGAGGTGGTGCTACTTCTTATGTATTCTCTATTATCCACTACTAAATGACATTTATCTTCTTTAAGAAAGTTTTTCAAGTTAACCCTTGAGTGCCGTGAGACCGAAAAGCGAAGGCTCTCATGCGACAAATGTAATTACACCCTAACGACCTGTGCACAGTTATTAAGGGGTTAATCGACGTTGAAGCCTGGTAAACCGACTGCGACAAGATAGGTACTCGCTTGATTTAAGGCAAACCATTTGACAATGTGAGTCCAGGCCTTAAAAAGGCTTTCGTTACTAATAAACACTAATAGTGGAGTTTTCTTTCATCCGTTCTACCTGGATCTATGAATTGGATTGCATGAGAAAAATTTGGTTATCTATTAAAACGCATAACGTTTTTTGCCATAAACTGACAATTCATAATACTACTCGCCATAACAGTCACTTGCCAAAAGCCATTATAGCATAACATCATTACGCATAATGTCATATAGTCGAAACCTGTAGGTAAGGCAAAATCATAGAAAGGCATAATTTTGATAAGCATAAGTTATGAAAGGCATAATTTTTGTTGACCATAATATTTAGAAGATATAATATTTAAAAAGAAAATTTAATAAGAATAACCGGCAAAATCCCAAAGCGCCTAAGAAATAACACTTATTTACCATAATTTCAGAAAGCATAAATTTTTATGCATACACAAGCAGGCATGCATGCATGCAAGCAGACATGCAGCGTGCAATAGTTTCTGCTCTTCTCCGGCGCTGCGGGAAGTGCGGCCCTTCCACCCTTGCGTAACGAGTCTCATGCGCCCAGGTGAGCTTCCACGGCTTGGGCTTTTTGGATCGTCATCGGTGCCTTCGGCGCTTTGGCGACCAGCCTCAGCCGCTCCAGCTCGCCCGGGCGCCTGAGGCTCGCTACAGCGGGCGAGGGCTGCACTCCCTCCGCGCCTCCGGCTTTTAAATTGCACTCTAGTATAGGACAGACTAGTACCACGGCGACGGACCACAGCCATTCGAATTTAATATAATTTACTTCGTATTAATTATATTGATTTGTTTACTTCGAAATTTATATACAATTTTAGCATTCAAAATACTTCGCTGTGTCGAATAAAAAACAATAACTTAGGTATAAATAAACATGCAAAATTTATGGATATTTATAGATATGTTTTATACAAGTATGGCTTCACTGAGTTATGCTTTATAAAAGTATGTCAGACAAAATTATGAATATGGTCATTTATGCATAATTAAAATCAGCGTTTCAAAGTATGCTTTATAAAAATATGGTAAATGAAAATATAGATTTATATGATTATGGTTTTTATTATTATGCCTTTCAACAAATCTGCGTTATTATGTTTATGCGTAATAATAACTTTGCTAAACACTATTATGCTTATTAATTTGTATGCCATATGATGTATGTCAATTGAACTTATGACAATAAACATTATGCGTTTCAAAGTTCACCGAAAAAAGATTATTAATGCGATTAGAAACTGACTACCTCCGTGGCAGATATACACGGCCACAGTGTTTTTTGACAACACTGCCAAGATGTTATACAAAATGCTTACATAACGAGGGCTTCGTTTTACTGGTGGTTGAAAATGCACTGTGTATATACCGGTTTTTAAGGAGTCGTTGGCTCCAAGGCCCCGATTTCGATTCCCGGGTAATTTTTTCTTTAGTGTCGCCACAAAACCATACTGACCCAATGGTCTGGGTGTTTGTGTTATTCTGCCTATAAACAACGCACAAAAAAGTTTTTATAAATAAGTGTCTACCCCATCTGCCAGCTAAACGGTTGTTCAGTTCATGGATATGTAAATAAAAAAACATCTTAAGAGAAAAACTGTCAAAGTAAGGCACAGTATGGAAGTTTAAGAGCAGTCAACTAACTTATAAAACGTTTATGGTGGAAAAAAACCTAACACAAATAACAAACAAAATAATTAAATGTTGTTTGTTACGTAGAGCCGCGTTACCTTCAAATTAACGAACGATTTGAAATTATAGAACAACGTAAACAAGTATGGCGGCATTTCATATTTGGCAACTTTATAGTCTCACCATTCAGTCTGTGTGTCTGACCCAAGGAACCTTTATTGAGACTAGTTATTCTGGAAAATTACAAGTATTACTTACTACTGTTTGACATTTTCCTCACTACCTAGTTGTTGTATGTTGTTACGATAACTAATCGAGTGTGGATCAAGACTTAACTTATAAGCCGGCTTATTGTACTCGTAGTCTAGTCTAGAGCTCCGTATTAATTAATGGGTTGTTTAAAAGCTTTGTTGTGTTCGTGTGACAGCTTACATAATGTAGCTTTAAGTTGGTTCAATGGCTAGAGACAAATTTCTTAGCGTTCCATGGATCCATTCGTGCGGGTGCCGGGTCCATGTTGTGGCAGAAAGAGAAACTCCGAGTAAGTCCCGGGACTTGTGACGCAGGTGTAGGTTTAAGGGGGCCCTTCCCGACGTACATCAACACTCACCTTCACTACTCGTGTTTCATGAAGCTTTAGACACTCGCTTTAGTATAGAACTTACTGCAGTTCTGGCCAAGCGAAGGTCTTTCAACAGGATAATGTTTTAACAGGTTTATAGAAATATATAATAATTGAATTGCTCTAATATCTTGGAAGCTCAAGTGGTTAGAGCAGTCACCTAGAAAGCGGGAGGTTGTGGGTTTATGTATCACCTAAGGTAACGCCCCGATGGTCTAGTGGCTTAGATACCGGGCCAAGATCTCAGGGTCCCGGGTTTGTGATCACCAACCCGCATTTGGCAAGCGTGATTATGCCTGTACCCATCAACGCGATTTTAACTTGAATTCGATGATGGAGGCTTTTTCTCTGCTGTGGGATTTTACTTTTACATAAACTTAAATCGTATGTCAAAGTAATTTTAATGCAAACGGGCTACAGCTGTACTATTACCGATTACAGTTAATAAAAGAAATGTATTTAAATTATCCTAGCTCATATTTACTTATACCTTTTTGTACAGATATTTTTTAAATAACAGGTTGACAATAATTATAGTGACCGAGTTTCTTGCGCTGCTGCTTCTCGGTGCTAGCCCACACTTTACTCCAAGCAGCGGCAGATTTAAATATTAGGACGTGTATAAGCGTCTATTTACAGAAATAAAACTAGCTTTACTGACCGGATACAAGCGGCATCGTTCACTATTCCACACAAACAAACAAATATCAAAGCATTTGTGTAAACACTGGCATAAAAATCTCCTCGCGTTGCGCTTTTTGACGTGGCATCTTAAAAGGCGTTGTCACCTTGGTTACGCTACGCTCCGACAATTTTTGATGAAATTTTCATCTGAATTGTTCAATTAATCAAAGAAAATAGGAATATTAAACCGTCTAAGGCGTCACTCGCCTAAAACCGCGCGGTCGCGGCTGATCCACTCATTTCTCCTTTGAACTCTCGTCAAGTAAAACAATAAGACCTTATCCTGAGATTTGCCTTCTAAACTTTAATCATTAAGTCCATTATTAAGGCAACCCTGTATTCTTGTAACTATTTTTTCGAGTGTTTGCACCCAAAGAGTTTTAATGAATTTCGTTAGATGTTCTGCTTATTTCGTAAGCCGGAGTGTTCGTATTCCGTAAACTTAATAACCACAACAGAACCACAGGTAGCTAGCCTTGCTGAGTTAGCAAATATACTGAACTAGCTTTTTCCCGCGATTTCATACCCTTGGATTTTTTTTATGCAACTTAGTGTATAAAGGTAGCCTATGTGATATTCAAGTCCTGGACAAATTTTACCCAAAGCCATTTACCAGTTTTGGCGTGATTGAGCTAACAATGTCCATCCAAACTTTCACATTTATGATTTTTTTAGAGATAAAGGAAAGGAATTTCCTAAGTAACATCCTTAGTATTTTATTCCGACTTCATCTTTTCATAACTCAAAACATGTTATGTTTGAAATTCCAAAATCATTTGTCTATTTTATTTCGTCTTTCTTTCCTTTCATATCTTACGTTCCATTCCTCACATCCCACACTCGACATTCCGGGTTATTAACCAACTGAAGACAAGAGACTGGACCAGTCCAGACCAGTGTGTCCAGCTTGTGAAACTTAAAGTTGTCATCATTTATTATTTCGTCATCTGGACACATCACGATCTTTACGCGCGAATACATAAAAGTGATTTAATTTAGGTTTCACCATATGTTGACACGCAACAAGATCTTAATGTGTCTAGATGACAAAATAATAAGTGAAATAGACTTTTTTAAATTTCACCAACTGGACACACTGTCTCCAGTCTCTTGTGTCCAGTTGGTGAATAACCCAACATTCCTGGTAAGAAGTAAGATTAGAAAGTTAATATTATAATTACTTTATATGATATTTTAAGCAATTAAATTGTAATTATAATAACGCATCTCCTCGCATGCCGGGCGCGGTGCTTATAGTTATAAATAATATAAATGATTAAAGCGCCGCGCCCGGCATGCGAGGAGATGCGGGTTCGAGTCCCACCTGAAACATAATTTTTCAAGTTTAAATACTGATATTAATATTATAAGATTAAGTACTGACAAACAATTTTTCTTTACAATGTTGGTATATCTTCTACACTATCAATGCCTATGGTTTCGTCTTAACGCATAAAAATTCAGGATGACTTTATGAAAAATGCTCGAGCTTTTTTCAAATCTAAAAACTCATATCACAGTATATGTAAGGGTACTCCTAAGAAACGGCTTGAATGATTATTTATATTTTTTAAAATGTTTATTTAGTATGTCTGAGATATGTAAGTATAAAATTCCATGCGAACATATTCACGGGCAACGGCTTGTACAAGTGTCGCTGATGGTACCTCTCCATAATAGAATAAACCACTGCATTGCGTACTATGTATGCTATAAGTTGTAAATGACGGCTAAACAAGTCCTGTCAATAGAAAAGTTATTTTGGCCATACCAAAGGCCATACGGCGATCGTTAAACAGCCTGCTAAGCGAGATGATTAAAGCAAAATCCTTGTGCCAGCGGTTTATGGATGTTTGATGTTAATAACGATGTACTGTATCTCTAAGCGAAGAGACTTGGATCCAAATTCCGAAGCCCAATAATTGAGGCAATGAAATACTTAAAAGAAAATAACATTTTTAACACGACTCTTTTCTTGTTGAATGGCACAATTTGTAAACTTTTTTCTAAAAATAAAATATCGGTTTTTTAAAGTACTTTCTAAAGTAAGATGTTTATAAATAGCTATAAAACCCCGATGAAAACTAAAGTGTCGAGGAATCAAAACGAAAGCATCCAAGCAATTACCCTTTCAATGTCCATTCAATTGGCCCACAGCTTAAAAATCGTTGAACGATAAAATAATCTGCTCGAAAAATCTTTAACAACCAGTGAATCTGAACAGGATGGATGTCAAGGGTTCCTAATGGATTTAATTTTGTAAAATACGCACAATTTTCGGAGAATTTTCTATAAGCCAATTAAAACAGACGATAGAACAACGTGACATGGAGATTGATGGGACTCGAGTGAATGTTCCTATTAATTACACAAGAACGTATATACCAAAGTTGAGGCTTGCAAGGAATGAGATATTCAAACACTTACCTTCGATAAAGCCCGGACGTGGGGTTTGTAGTGCTTTAATTGACGGAACATGAGAAGGAAGGTTAGTGGAAAAGGCTAATGACTCATTAGAGAACCTCCTTCGTATCATGCCTCGAGAACTCATTAGGCCAGCCGTTACATTATCATAATCATAATCAGTACTATTTACATCCCACGCATAATCTTTCGGATTGAAATCGACTTTAGTTTGTGAAGTCGAAGGTTTTGCTTCAACATTCTTGTTGACTGTTGTGAAAAAATCGCTAAATATCCTTGAACGGGTTACGTCATCTATCTTAAGTTTTTCCATTGAATTCGTATCTAGTTCTGTTACATCTAAATCTGTATCATTACTTTCGTCTTCTATGGGATAGTCAAATGTATCATCAACTAGGCTTACATTATTAGGCTCAGTATTTACATTAAATTCAGCTAAATTATATCCATCTTCATGATTTGTTTTTGTTTCATTGTAACCAGAAGCGTTTTTTCTTCTAAATCTATTGATACGAGTTTGGTATTCTTTAGTTGTCGTTTTAGTGATGCCATCATCGATAATTGGTTCCAAACTAATATATTCTTGACTTGCGTTCAAAATAAGGTTGAAATTTGTTGGGATATGAGAGCTGTTATCAATAGTCATTTGCGTTTTGGTAATAGGTATCGACAGTAGTACAAAGATGAGGGGTAGGAGAGGGGGAGTGTTAGAATCGCAGAGGGGTGAGCACTGAAGGTAGAGGGGTGGGGTGTGGCGCGACGAGCCCCTCATACCAGGCCGGCCCGTCAACGCCGACTATTCTGAAAAAGAAAAAAGTAATTACCAACTTTATATTTGGGTATACCTGAGAAACTAATATAAAAGACCTTAGTCCGTAGCTAATAGCAATATTGACTCTCTGAAGTTTGTTAATGACAAACTACTGCCTATTTCTTGGCAAATGTAATAAAATTGACGATCATGTATTATTAACTTGCCATGCATAAATGTGTAGACAAGACAAAGGACAATGCCCAAAAAACTATGGATGGATGTACTGACGTAAAGATTTTTGTGCCATAATAAAAACGGTGTAGTTTGCTTAAGTAATCTATGTTTGATTGTCCGCAGTTCGGAGATATTGATCAAAAATAATTTTATTTGGAGGTTGCAAAAGGTCAAAGAAGAAGTACTCTTATTCAGACAAGATAAGGTTGGTGGAAAATTTAAGAAAAAGTCAACGCCAAACAAGAACGCAAAAAATTTTTAAAAGTAGCGAAATAGTATAGAATATTTATTTCTTTTTTGCAGTGAAAACTTTCCTAACATTACAATTTTAGTTCAGAGTAGGTACTGGATTTGGGCAATGTCTTTTAATCTACTTATCTTAATCATACACTCACTGATATAAAAATAATTAACACACAGTCACCCACAAATTGTCTAATCCAAATAAAACGAGAAAAGTTTGTATTTGGGTGTTTAATATTGTAATGAAAAGTAAATTTTCAGATTTACAGAACTAAGGCTATCCGTGATCACGAATGCTGTCAAGTACCTCCGAATTCGAAACGACGGGATCTATCCAAAGTTGCTGTAAATTCCTTAAAAAACTTAAAATGTTCTCCAAGAATAAATAGTTTGAAAAACTGTAACCCGACTGCGAAAATACCTACAATGATTTCAAAGTCACCCTGTATATTTGCTGAATGATTTAAACATTTTTGTACTTATATTTTCGTCTTCTTTCATTTGATACACCACTTATTACGGTATGACTCGTTATGACTGCAAACTTTTTTTTCCAAGTACCCCAAAATATTATCGTAGCATTCGCCATGTAGCTTTTATTTAACGTAAGGTAGCCTATGTTACCCGGACTATAATAAGGAATCGATTGATATCTCATTCACCAAAATCGGCTCAGTAGTTTAGCTGCAAATGTGGAACCCACATATACCCAAATACATACTCGTAGACAGCTAGAAAAAAACTAAAACAATTGTAAAACTAAAACAATATTAGATAGTGAAGATTCACATTCCATAGATACTAATGTAAATGGAATTAAAACGAACTGCTGTTTGAAATTTTTCGATTTTCACTGAATATCCAGTGGCTGAACTATGTATTCAAATAATTTTGCAAGCGTAACTATTCAAATTCTTTACTACATTAATTTCAATTGAATCATCAATCGTTTTAATTAACATATACAGTTTGGTTATCTGAAATTCGAATATTCCAATATATTCGCTCCATAAATTTGGTGAGCTTCAATTGTGTTTTACGTTCGATTTAGTGTTGTCATATCAATTTACTTTTGACGTAATAATTCGAGTAAGATAACAGTTTGATGTATAAATAATGTACTTTTATTAATCTATTCACTGAGGGAACTATTAAAGAATAATGAATCAATATTTGTCTAAACACATTTCGTTAAAAAACTTCGCGCAAAAACCAGCTATTATATTAAAAAATATGTGTCAGTCTGAGCCTATCAATCTAGTGCAGTGATAGACACAGGCCCTGGGGCCTTATTCAGCTATTTAAATCGCAGTTCGATCGTGATTGCACTGGACGATTTTGACATTTAGCCCATACTAGCTGTTCCCTGCGACTTCGTACGCGTCAATTTCAGTTTTTAAGATCGCGATTATTTTTTCAACATTTTTCACTGATGCTTCGCTCCTACTGGTCGCAGCGTGATGTTATATGGCATGGACTATCCAACACAAAAAGAATTTTTCAATTCGAACCAGTACTTCCAGAGATTAGCGCGTTCAAACAAACAAACAAACAAACTCTTCAGCTTTATAATATTAGTATAGATTAGTATAGACTAGAACTGTTTAAAACCTGCAATTCAATTACAATTGTGATACGATTTGGTTACGCGAATTAGGGGACTGGGCATG
The DNA here is from genome assembly GCA_949315895.1 of Anania crocealis. Lineage (NCBI taxonomy): Eukaryota > Metazoa > Arthropoda > Insecta > Lepidoptera > Crambidae > Anania > Anania crocealis. The sequence goes on from OX438856.1 coordinate 12,324,773, forward strand.
TATGAAGAATTATGCCATAAGTCCACGCTTTGCAGATCGTCGAGCAATGCCTCGTCCTGCTCTGGCCATACCTATTTAGAAAGAGAAAGAAGATTCTTTATAATAGTTTGACTGTGTATTAAAACACAACACATTTATCGTTTATTTATTTACCCGCTAATAAACAATCAAACGATAAATATGTCTGGAATCAAAATCTGTTTAGCTCCGTAACCGTATAATTAATTTCATGGAAAAATATTTACTAAACAAAAGGCTAACGAATTGACAAGTTTTTTGCGTTGCTTTTTCTTGTCAACTAGCCTTCAATAATCCCGAAGCACCGGTAGGGTAAAGTATCGAAACGTGTAAAAGCGCCGAAGTTCTGTTAGTAAAATTTATTTTTCTGATTTTGAAGTAGTATTAATTTAATTCCCGGCTCTTTCATAACAATCGTAACAGCCATTAGTAGGAAAAAAACTGGTTGGGACAGCAATCTTGCAAAACAATACATTCATAATTAAAAAAAATATATATTATAAAATAAAGTAAATAAATAAATCGTTTGTTTAGTAGGAACGATTTTTATTCTTTAAAGAGGAAAAGTAGCGGTCTTTAAATTATCCCACTTCAGGAAAAAGGTCTCCATCATTGAATTCAAGTTATCATAGCAATGATGGTTACAGGCATAATTAACCACGCTTGTCAAATGCGGGTTTATGTTCAGACCCGAGCATATGTTTGAAAATACAAAACTTTTTTCCGGGACCTTTACCAGGTTTGCTGATTTTTCTATATATTCAATTGAATACTAATAAAAAGTTAATTGAAATAACTCGATTCATTTTTTTACTATACTAATATTATGTTAAAGGCAATATGTAAAAACTAGGAACTGTAATCAAGTCTTAGGAAATCTATAAAATTCCTGGCTTATTTAAGAAAAGTGTAAAATAATAATTCTAACATTAATTGACAAACACTTCCTAGGAAATGAATACATGTCCTAGGATTTGTATAGAATATCGTAAATGGTTTAAGGAAATGTGTACAATTAATGAAATAATGAATGAATAAATGACACAAAACTAGTTTTTCTAAAAAACAAAAGAGCTCTTTGAGTGCGACGGGCCATTTATGAAAGAACAAAATCTATCAGGGTAGCTTGTTTTTCATTAAACTAATGTGTTTTCATAGTTCTTCAATTAATAAATCGAACAAAAAGTAAACTTTTCAACAAAATTAATGTAGGTACAAAACTAATAAAGATCAACAAAATTAATAAATATTCGATTTTGACGACTTCCCTGACATATTAAAAGTATTTTGTTCGTATTTCCTATTTTCGTCACTTCTCACGAGTTCACAAACTTTGGTTGGAATTATTCTTTTGTAGATCGATACCGGCCTACTGCTAGTTTCTTTCTATTTCGGCTTTCTGTTACTTTCCACTTCAAAAGCTATCTCGAAATAAAAAGATAAGATCATGCCAATTAATCGAGGCTCCATTCAACGGTCCCAGTCCCATTCAAAAACTTATTTTGCGAATACAGACGGTACTTTTGCTATACAATTTTCTACCTATTGTTCAAGGTCTGAAAGGTGAGATTAGTTGTCTGACAAGAGGATAGGAAATAAAAATCTAAGGTTTTTTCTTCACTAGGATTCTAAGGCATGGGTATTATAAGAACATCCTAGTCTACTATACTATACTATCTGATCTGCTGGACATAGGACTCTTCCTATGTCTTGGCAGGAGAGATGGCAATAGCAATTTTAGAAAGAAGACGTTGCGTCTTACGCCGTCTAAGAGAACTGTATTTTTTTAGTTGTTTGGTTGTATCGACTAGATTACGATTATTTTTAGTGATGTTAGAAAACGGCTTTGATTCAACAATTATTTTTATCACAGCTTTAAGTTAAAAGAACATTTTCGTGATTAATTAGTATTTGTGTATTTTATATAAATGACAGACATACAATGTATAAAATCATCTTTAATCATATATAAGTATCTAATGTAGTGTATGTCACACACACTTCTACACTAATCTCAGAGAATGTCTGGAACCCGGGTTTTGAATAAACGATTACCTACCAACGGAATAAATTAAAACACCATTCAAGTATTAGGCCTATCACACAAAAGTCCGTGTCAGAACATAGCTCATCACTGAATCCCAGATTAGGGAACATAGCACAATCTCATCAAATATGGACTCGAAACTTTAGTTTAGCCCAAATACAAATAGCCACCTAGAATTTTAATTTAGTTTGGATTTTCAAACTAAATGTGGAATGTTTGTAACTATAACTAACATACATATACTATTCACTTGATTCATAAGCGTGACTACACAACGAGTTGCGGTTTTACCCCTTTAATATAAAAATTATCAGGAATAACAGATCGGAATAAACAACCCGCTCATGCTGCGTTTCCAATGAAGCGGAAACAGACAGACGCCGTTATGGTTGACTGTATATAAAAACAAAACATCTCTTCTACAGGGATTGAAACCGGTATTTTTTTGAACAGATTCAATGAATACTTTATATGATATTTCAAGCAATTAAATTGCAATTATAATATCAGCATTTAAAATGGGTGTTAATGGTGCAAACTCCTAACATTTGATGAAACAACGCTGGCTTACAGCGATAAGAATATGTTTGAATAATTGACGCCTATGACGTAGTGACTCGGTGGTTAAATGGTTAAAGCGCCGCGCCCGGCATGCGAGGAGATGCGGGTTCGAGTCCCGCCTGAGAGATAAGTTTTCAAGTTTAAATACTGAGATTCAATTTATTTTCATGAAACATTTTTGAAAACGTAATAGGTTAAAATTAAATTTAAATCTAACGGAGAAATTTGACAGTTATGGTACATAGGTTAAGGTGCTGCCCACTGTACCTTAGGTTTAAAGTTAATCTCATTTAGATCGTTTTACGCCACTTGCATCCAGTGGCTTTTTACTGCACCATATTATCAGTTGATTGGTCCTACGCGGTGCGGTCACCTTTCCAGAACCTATGCGTCGTAACGGCCATCGGTTCTTCCTGCTTTTTCCAGCCTTCGAGCGAGGTCGGTTATCTTACTCCTGCTACAGATTTCGTCATTTCTGATTGCATCGCGCAGGAAAATACCATACATCGCTCTTTCGCTTGCCCGCTAAGCGATCTTAAGCCTTCTAATGATACCAATGACTCTCAGTTCCATAAGTCATCACTGGCAACACATAAGTCTTGAGACATTTGGGTAATTTTGACTCGAAGATTATTCGAAGCTTCCCGAATGTTACCCATCCAAGTTAGATTCGACCATCTTTTTTCTCGAAATTGGACTTGCCTACCTGGACTCTGGGTCTAGATTCTTTTACTGGTCCTAGGTATATGTAATGGTCAACAAAGCCTTCTAATAACATTTTAGTGTTATAATCATCATTGGTAAACTAACTGTTTAAATGGCTATATATAATTGGACGTGTTTCGTTGACACAAAGTTCGTTCATAAAATATTGTCCGCTCGTCCTCTAACTCATCCTGGGGCATGTTTTAATCAAACGGACATAGATGTACAGTTTTTATCACACTTCAGCATTGATGTAATATAAAAAATTGGATATACAATCACAGTCAAAATAGTGCCTCAACTAAAAGTGCACCCATTACACATAAGGGTGCACTTTTGGTACTATCTACATCAATCGAATAGTTACAATAACGTAAATATCCATACTAGCTACTGCATGCCGACATAATTTGGCCGGATCATAAAGTTGAGACTGTCTTACAATCAACGTCAATCATTCAATTAAGTTTAGGGACACCTATGTCCATCAGTGGACGTTTTTTTGCTGAGATGATCATATTATTTCAGCTTGTTACATAAGAAATGCTAACTGAAATGCCCGCGGTAAATTATATTCATTTTTATCAGCATAATAAGCAAAGGAGTTCCGTTATAAAGCGTTTACAACTTTTGGTTTGGGACTTATTTATTTATTTGTTTTACAAAATAAATTATTATTCTAGATGGTTCAGTGAACATGGTAGGGTAATTGAGCCGGTTTTCGGACAACTAAGCGGACTCATGACTTCGTCGTTATACCTAGTGGTGACCAATTAGTCAGAGACTTGCAAAAATTTTTTTTTTCAACAACAAAAGTATTTTTCTTTTATTAGTTAAAGTTATTTGCAAGAAAACAGCTCTAATAAAATAACAAAATAAGTAATTGTTCAAAATTTGCGATTTCGCCTATTTTCGGACACCTACTGGTAGTTGTCGGCCGCCAATGTGTTAGTTTTCGGACGCAAATCTCGAACACCGATAATGACTTTTATTAGGTTGATAAAAGGTTCAAAATTAAATAACAATTACTTATCATTAAGCTTTCTTTTACCATTAAATTTAATCAATTGTTCATTGTAATTTTTTATTACCTTGTACAAATTGAATAAAAGACTAAACAAAAGTTTATGAAAACAATGTCCTAACTAATCTTTATTTAGCAGAAATATTATTTAAGTAGTAACGGAATGCGAGTACAGTTAGTCAAAGTCTTCTTAAAATACTATAAGAATCCGAATTTCGAAAACTAATTACAACATTTAGTTTCAAATTAGTTTTTGGACGTTCTTTGATTGGCCTAAAAATCTTATCCTGATTTAGAAAAATAACGACAAGTAGCGTTAGCTGTAGTTTACCATCACTCCAGTCGATAATTGTAGTGAAATTTGCTGTGTACCAATTTAATACTTTTGTGATTGCTTGCTGGGCGAAAACAAAATAACTAGGTACTTTTCATTCCTCGGATATCTCATTTAAAGTATATCGAAAACCAACTTGAAAAAAGTGAGTTTTTGGCCTTCAAATGCGAAATAGGTAACTGGTGTTTTTCTACAAGTATTTTGTCAAAATATGCGTCCGACAGTACTTAATGTAAGAATGAATAGAGTATAAGAAAAAAATGTTGTTTGTTTAAATAATAAATTTAATATGTTACACTTTGGTTTAGATTACCTACTAATTGATGCGTTAGTTGGCCGGCCATTAGATTTTATAAACACAAACTATAAATATCAGTTATTTTAACCTAAACATCATTTATTTTACTAATACACAATGTCCTTTAAAATTTTTTAAACACTGAATACAATATTAAGTACTTTTACTTACCTATCAAACAACTCCCGTGCACTATTTTTTTGCTAAGTCTAGACACACGTCCGCACTACTTCACTTTTAAAAGCCATCTGACAATATGATACAAACTTCAGAAGATATGGGGGTATATTTGACAAACTCAAGTAAACGTTGATTTTTAAATGAGTAAGGTACTGGAGTCTTAATATTGCAATATAACTGAAAAGTGTCCGAAAGCAGGGGGTGTCGGCAAACCGGTTAAACTACCCTACTGTTTCGGTTCCTACTAACAATACGTATGTTAGAAGTCATATTACAGCTATAAATATACTGAATTGCTGTTTATTCGAATAAAGAGACATGTTTGTGTCTGCCTTTATTTCTCAGCCCGTTGAATGTTTAACGATACGATCCGGGTCCAAGTGTAAACGGGAATAGAAATGCTTCAGATATATAGATACAGAATACACCTTGCATAATTCCCTAAGTCCTTTCCCCATCGAAACACATTTTGGCCACCTTATTAGGATGGGGGATGAATAAGAAGATGATTATCGTCACTAGGAACTCTAAAGTATTATACCCTAGACTGTAATTTATTTGGTTTTAAAAAACAATCTGTAGCTCTCAGAATATGATTCAATACTCGTTATAACTAACTTTTAGCTGACCTATTTCCAAAACTCAGATTAAAAATATACATAATTTAATTATATTCAACATACATATTTTATATTCAGAATTTCACAGTTGAAAAGAACTGCGCTGCGTTTCGAATTGCAACGTAACCAATGTAAAATTATAATAATATGTACGCAAATGTTCGCGGTTCAGCTCCATTGTTGCAAAGTAAAAAGCAGGAACCATCGAAGTAAAATGAATGGAACATCATTTTTTTTTAGCCTGCAATCTGGCTACTTCCGGTCTATTAAAGACAATAACAAGTAAATAAAGTGTAATCCGCGTAAATTATCAAATCAAATACTGGACCCTGGCTTGGTCAGATAAACCACCGGGCCACCTCTTCTCACCTAAGTGACTGGACCCTGGCGAGGTCAAATAGACAGCCGGGTCACCTCATCAGTCCAGTGTCCTGGTGTGGTCGACATAATTCATGGAAGATTTAAAAGGGATTTACGATTTTAAGAATGCACTAGCATTGTGATCTCTTTTTACCCCACATGATGGAATATTTTAGGATAGCTGCAACGTTACTAAATTTAATGCTTATCACGTGTTATTGAAAATAACGTATAGCTCCAAGATTTTTGGGAATAAGTAATTTAAGAAAAAATTTATACGCCAAACATATTTGGGGAAGGCGTGCACAGTTCAGGCCAATCGAAGCGCATATGCCTGAAGTATCGACATCTAATATCTTTTCTTTACATGGTATAAAAAAGTCACTTCCGCTGTCTGTTCGATTATATCTTTAAAAGTACTTAACGGATTTTAATACAGCTTTTAGCAATAGACAGAGTGATTTCAGAGAAAGGTTTTTGTACGTACAATAAACTATAGACCTAGCGAACGAAGTCGAGGGCAACTGCTAGTGGTAATATAAAGTATGAAGGATTATTAAACTACTTACGAGTGATATTTTGAGGTTGGATATATCCTCAAATAACTGCCGTACAACTTTGGTGAAGAAATAAAAAATGATTGTGGTACTAAGCTCTATTGAAATAAAGCAAAAGTTTTTGTTGGGCGGCAAAAAAAATATAGCCCAATCTGGGTGATGTCCTTTGCTTTTATAAAAAATATAATTTAAATATCTTCCATTTAAGTCGTTTTTAAATAGGTTATTAAGTTATTAAACCTTATTTAGTTTAAAATTAAAATATAAGAAAAATAATAAAATAAACTTGGACAACATCTATCATATCATGTTCTGTTCCCAAAGTTTTCCCAATACTTGAATTGTGGAAATTAGAAAACAACTAAGATACCTAAAGTAACCAAATTCAAGACATTAATTTTTTTTTCTGATTTGATCCATCCAGGTATCGAACCTCTGAGCTAGCAAAACCTTGACATCCAGTGTTTAACTTACGTAACCATATTTCATACCAAAATAAATTGTGTGTAGTAATTTAAAGTTTTGATTTCGATCAATTACTCGAATCTATACTTTAATATATAAAGCTGAAGAGTTTGTTTGTTGGTTTGTTTGTTTGTTTGTTTAAACGCGCGAAGTACTGGTCCGATTGGAAAAATTCTTTTTGTGTTGGATAGTCCATTTATCAAGGAAGGCTTTAGGCTATAGAACATCACGCTGCGACCAATAGGAGCGAAGCATGAGTGAAAAATGTTGCAAAAATAGTCACGATCATAATAACAGAAATTGCCGCGAACGAAGTCGCGGGAAACAGCTAGTACTCCAATAAATAAATAAAATCACCTCATTATTAGACGAATCCTCTCGATCCTGAAATCCCGAATTGCTCGTCAGAGAGTTTTTGCGAATGATTGTCTAATTTGGGTTGAACGAGCCGATTTCGTCCGATTCGTAAATATTTTACGCGGGATGTGACTTTGCGGTGCGAAGGGAGTTGCGTTGGCGAAACAGTTATAAAATTATAATTGGAATACAAAATGTTCCAAATCTCTATGATAGGAAAGTTTAACTACGTATTGGATTAGGTCCTTCGTTCGGTATAGGACATATTTTTGGATTGGACAAATTCCACGCAATCCCGAAGTAAAGGATCTCTAAAGTAAATTAAAAGTGAATAATATTATTGCTAAATTAGACTTGTATCCGCTAACCCCTGTATGGCAATAATTAAACCAAATAAGGTAAGGTATCCGAGGTAAGCTTTACCTAAGAAAGCTGTCGTCCACTCTCAGTGCCTAATGGATTGTACAGTCAACAGTCGCCTATACGTCATTTATCACAGTCGATAATAGACTCTGTGTAATGGTGAATGAAGTTGCTTATAGATATATTATTATGTTATTTTTGGATACGTTGTATTAATTATGTTAGTGGGCAGAACTAGTAGTGCTACGGCATCAAGAATAGTTTACCTTTGTGGTTAAGACTTATGAATATTGTATGGGTCGACCTGTTAATGTTATATTGAGAAATCTCTTTCATGTGTAGGTACTGTTTTCTTGAACTTACGCGAACACTTCTTCACACAGCTTCAGAAAATGCGCTAGAATCTAAGCTTTCATAATTTTATTTTTATTTAGAAAATCAACGGCGATACAATATAAAACTACATTCTGTTTCTTAATTAATTGTAGGTACAGCTAATTATAGATTTCCATAAGTGTTCATACAAAATTATGTTGAAGCTAGAAAACTACTTGCACTAAAGACAAAGTACAGGAATAAAACATAAAGTATGTGAAAATATTTAAATATCAATGATATACTGCTACAACTGTCCTTATGTCACTTACCATTGTACATTTGTTTGTACGGGTGTGTGTGTGTGTGTGTGTGCGTGTGTAGTCAATTTTTTTTTTTTTAACGCCTCTATAACTTTAATTTTGACGACCATTTGGATCAGCGGTAGTTAACGCTGCTTCTGAGCCATGGGTCGCGGGTTCGATCCCCGCACAGTACAAATATTTGTGTGCATGAACATGTCTGTTTGTACTGGTCTGGGTGTTTTCTATGTATTATAAGTATATATTTACAAAAAAAAAAGTATATAAGTAAGATTATCGGTTGTCTAGTACCCCATATGACAGGGTACTTAATACTACCTTAATTTGGGACTAGATGGCACTGTGTGGCCCAGTGAGGCATGTCTTAAAATATTTATTTTAATTTATTTAATTTTAATTTTAAAAGTCGATTTACCGTGAATAAATAAATCAACTTCATTGAAGATGTCGTTGTAAACTCGCGGCAAACGAGAAAGTGGAGCGTTCTTGGCATAGTTTGTAGTGGAGAAGGGGACGCTCAGAAGCCGGGGCTGCTGGCGCCGGGAGCGGCGGCGGCCCGGCACACGGTACGACACGCCAGCCACCAGCTCACTGCAATACCTCTCAACACGAGGCACTTAAAAAAATTTTTTTGACGTCACTTTTCTGGCTACCCTGTATAATCAAAGGCTATCACGACATGCGCAACTTATTTAACACGTGGAAACAGACATGAATCCACTTCCACCTTGATTAGATTCCATCGAACTACCTACAGGTTTTCTAAATTAACAAAGACATAATAATATGTCTGTACGGTAAAGATTTTAATTTGCGTATCTGCTATATCAATCTAAGATGAGCGCAAACATTCACTATTTTGAGACTGTATCCTATAACTGTAGAGAAAGGCCCCAGTTTTATCCTGAATCCCTTACTTTTAAAGGGTAGATATCTAGACAGCCTAGCTAGCTAGATGATCAGCATCTTGTTGGGTGTAATTTAAAATTTGATGTTGTAAAATTTAAACTTAATTACTAGTTACAGAGAAAAGCGATTTAAATAATTTGGCCTAAAGTACCTTAGGACCTTTTGGACTTAGGGATTTTAATACATTACATTTGGTACCTAGGGTGCATTATTAAAAACAAAAATGTATCAAATATTATTTTAATCGAAAAAAAAACGAAACGAATTTTAAGCATAACTTAATAAATCACTGCTAAATGTCAATCAATACGTAGGAAAATATTATTAAGAAATGACGGTTTGAAATCTAGGTTTAATAATATTAGGACTAATGACAGATCGGATACCTGATTATCAGAACATCAGTATCATTCAAAATTATAAAAATCGATATTATGTTTTCCTCGACAGTTTTTTTTTGATACAGGGATTTTGAACTCGAATCATTCGATAGGCTATTATAAAAAATTCACTTAGGAACTACAAATGTTATAAATAAATATATAGGTAGGTACATATGTATATAAAACCATAGACAATGACCGGTTATAACGCCAATGTTGTTAGTGTGCATAAAATCCCTAAAAGGACTTAGAGGCATCTTAAAATTAGCCATTCTGACTGAATCATCAAAATGTATGAAGGTACCAAGTTACCAACGTACCTACGCGCGTACATTCCCTCTTGACTGGACCAAATCGGAAGGTATGCGCGTTTTTTTTTGTAGAAGAGAAGATGGAAGAAGATAAGTAGCAAATCGTCGCACTCTTTTCTTTTGAATGTCGTTCGGTTATTATAGAGTTATTCGAATTTATCTCAATCTGTATTAAAAAAATGTGAGTCACTGTACAATATACCTATATTATAAGTATATACCTATATTAAGTTAGTATACAATCCTTTATAACAAGCCTCAAGGATGTCTTAAGAAATTATCCTCACAAGTAGGGCTGTATAATAGTGGCGTTTAGCAGAGTTTGTAATTTTTAAAAAGTCTCCGTGAAATACTTGAATAACTTTCGTTATCCGGTAGGGTCAATATAAAAAAAAGTACATATAAATTAAAAGGAATTATTTAATTATCTGATTATTTTTAACTCCTGAATAGGTACTATCGGTAACATATTGTGCATCGTTACCTACATGGTCTTGGTAAGTATAATAGCTATATTAAATCTTGACATTAGTTCTATAGCATATAAAGATAAGTTGATCGTTAACGTCTGTATTAGTACTACTGTGCGCATGTACGTGTGTATGTACAAATACGCACGCGCGCGTGTGTGTGTATGTTTGAGTACGCGCGCTTGCGTGTGCGTGTACGTGCGCTTGCGTGCGCGCGCGTTTGTGTGTGTGTGTGTGTGTGTGTGTGTATAAGGAAACATACAATTGGTTTGATTTTGGTTACGCTGTTAGGTTGGTGTACGCGATAGTCCACCAATTTAAGTACATTTGTATATCAACGCTCTACACAAATAAACTAGTGCCTTATAGTGGAATAACATTTGGATCGTTTTCCGTCCGATATCTGACATGCAATATTCGCAGCCAATATCTAAACAGGGTAACCACACCGTACGGATCATGGATCCCCTCCTCCTCCCCCCTCTGGATGTCTGGTCGTGCGGACGTGTTTTGAGTTAAATACATTTACAAATTTATAAAATAACTATTAAAATCAGTGCAACGAAGAGGTCATACGGAGCTTACTACTCTTTTACAAGACAAGTGAGTGCGACAAATATATTTTAGCTGCTTACGACTTAGCGCCTCTGTCCATCCCACCTACTACGTTCGCTGTATTAATTTGTTGTCTGCCCCACCAAAAGACGCAGGAGCAGGTATTGCGACGGGAAGGCCACGCCCACTGCTCGCGCTCGTGACTCATAACCGCCGCACATCTAACCGCGCCGACGGAACAAATAGGCCTACATTTCGCATCGTATCTTGCTCGGAAGGGCAAAAATGTTTCATTCTCCGACCAATAAACAAAGCGCAACCTATGGATCCGCACCGGACCTTCATCAAAACAATAACAGCCCTAATGACAACATCACTGTTCGCTCCAGCAAACGACGACGTTGTGACTGTGATTCCGCAAATGATTCAAAACTAGACATATTTATTAACGCATTGACATCGTGGAAACAGGAAACAGACTTAAAATTGTCCGGCTTGTTGGAGGCTATGAATGACATAAAGCGGCAAAACAGTGAACTTCTCGCTTCAAATGCAGAAATCGAGAAATCGATTGATTTTTTGTCATCAAAATACGACGACTTAAGTACGCAATTTAATACTTACCAGACAAAAATTAAGGCTTATGATGAACGGCTCATGAAACTTGAAGAGAAAACTGAGGATACTGAACGTTTCTCCCGTACTAGCACGTTAGAAATCCGCAATGTACCGTTGAAAAAATCCCTTCCGCAGGAAGAACTAGTCCGTATCTCCATACAAATTTTCAAGAAAATATCTACGGATGTCCTGTGGTCTGATGTGTATGACATTCGCTGTCTTCAAAGCAAGCAAGATACAAAAACTATTTTAGTTACATTAAAATCAGTTTTGTTAAAAAATAAAATACTAAAAGCGTATCGGGATTACAACAGACCTGGTACAAACGACAGATTGGATTCCTCAATATTGGGACCCGAGTTTCCGCGACAAAATATCTATATTTCCGAAAACTTGACCGCTTATGCGCGCAAACTATTTTACCAAGCTCGTGAGTTCGCAAAAGCGGAGAATTACAAGCATTGCTGGACGGCTAACGGTAAAATCCTTCTTCGTAAACAAGATAATGCTAGATTTATAGTACTCACAAGCGAAACACAACTTTACGAACTAAAGTCAAAAAACTAATCGGATCTATTCTTAACAATGGTGTCCTTCATATTTTGTTTTTATTTTTAATAAATATTATTGTTATATTTCAACTTAAAAAAGTTATACTTGTTAGTACTTCTATGTTCACTAATCTTATTCTTAGTACACAATACGCTCTGTTACACTCACTGACCACCTCTGCTACACTAAACTTAAATTTAATTAAAATACACATATACATAAATAAACCAAGCAACTCAGTTTTCTTCAACATCATACATTATCATAACATACTCACCACTTCTGCAATATACAAAAATAGCTGGATTTTTACATTGCTTTACTCTACTAAGTTTATAATATTACCCATCTTCTTGTCCTTAGGCTTAGGAGGAGTGAAGGTAGTTAAGCGCTGTTTCATTTATCTATTGAGTGGCAAACACTACTCGGCTGTTTACGTTATTGGTTACGTTTTTTGCACAAGTTTAACAATACTTGATAATATAAACATTATACATACAATTCCAACATATCTTCTTATAAATTCAATCAATATGGCCCTCGTAAACTGCACCTTAAATTTTAACAAATAAAATTCAATACTGGAAAGGATTTAATTTCTGACATAGATAACGTATCTATTTGCTCCTCTTCAATCTGTAACCCTTCGATGATTCGCACTATAATACCTAATAATTCAACAAATAAACCATTTAAAATACTTACACAGAATATACGTAGTATAAATGCTAACATGGATAGCTTTAATATTCTTTTAACTGAAATTGGAATTGATTTAGATTGTATCATACTAACGGAGTGCTGGCTTATGAGTGATCCAGTTATTCCCAGTTTGGATGGGTTCTCGTCATACTCCTCTTCCAGACCCGCCAACCAAAATGATGGAGTTGTTGTTTATTACAACAGCTCAATATCTGGTATTTCAGTATCAGAACCGAATATTGTTGATGCAAGCGCTCTGCTAGTCACATTAAATGACGAAACTGCTCTTTTAGCAATTTACCGCCCATGTGCGTTCCGAAGTGCGCATAACTTCATACTCTCCCTTGAGCTCGTTCTGCAATCTCTCAATAGGTTTAAGAATGTAATCTTAATGGGTGACTTGAATATTGAGATATTACCTAAGCCCTACCCTGATCCTGATACTCAAGAATATCTCAATTTATTAGCCTTTCATGGTCTTCTTCCCGGACACACCTTACCCACTCGTTCACACGCCTGCTTGGATCACGTCATTCTAAAGACCTCTAAACCTGCCCAATGCTTTGTTATTCCAAATTCCTTGACAGATCATGATGCTGTACTCCTTGCCATTCACATCAAAACTTCGACCCGTGCCCCATTAGTAATTAAAAAAATCAACTACCTTGATTTATGTGAAAAAATAAAAACTATTGACTTCTCACCCATTTTCCAGCTCACTGACCCTAACGCTGCGACAAATCTTCTTATTCATCATCTTCAAACAGCTATTGCCATGCATACCCAGGACCAAGTTCTCCCACGTCGTCGCAGGATCCTAAAACCATGGATCACGCCAGGCTTATTAAGATGTATTCGCAATAGAGATGGTATGCACAAGAAACTAAGAAAGGATCCTAATAATGACATTCTCCGAAAGACCTATACTCGTTACCGTAACTTTTGTAATTCCCTTCTGAGACGACTTAAAATTGCACATGAAAAAGAACTCCTTAAGAAAGCAAGCACTAACATCAGAAGCCTATGGAATGCTCTTAGAGAGGTTTCACATTTAAAAAAACAGTCCGGATCAAGTGACCTCCTTACTTTGATGCCCACAGCGAATGAATCTGTCAGTAAAGTAAATTCTTATTTCGCTGGCATCGGAAGATCTCTTGCCGAGGATATCCTTATACAGAGAAATTCCAGTACCAATTGTACATTACCAGTTTCCTCGTTTCGTTCTGCTTCTTCTTCTTGTCAGTCTTTTGTTCTCCTTAACACTAGTACAGCTGAAGTTGAATCCCTCATTCTATCTCTTAAGGAGGATTGTGCGGTGGGATGGGATGGTATCCCTGCATCTCTTTTGAAACGCTGTAAATGTGAGCTTGTCCCCCCAATTACGCATATTTTTAACCTTTGTTTAAGTAATGGATGTTTCCCGGATGCTTTCAAAAAAGCTTTAGTTCATCCGATATACAAGTCTGGGGATCGAAATTGTCCGAATAACTACCGTCCTATATCGGTATTGCCTGCACTTTCGAAGATCTTGGAGAGAATTATAAACAACCAGCTTACCAACTTCATGGATAAACAGAATTTCCTGTCGCCGGGTCAGTATGGTTTTAGATCGGGTAGCTCCACTGCAGATGCAGTCCACGAACTTATTGACACAGTGGTCAAGGGCCTGGATAAAGGCAAAAAATGTCTCTCCATCTTCTTGGATTTGGCTAAGGCTTTCGATACGGTTTCGATTCCCATCCTGTTGGCTAGATTAGAGGCTATGGGGATTAGGGGCAGTCAACTTGCGTTAATCCGCAGCTACTTTTCCAATCGCGTCCAGTCTGTTGTAATTAATGGAAATGTGAGTTCAGAGCTCCCTATGAATCACGGTGTTCCCCAGGGAAGCGTTCTTGGCCCTACGCTCTTCCTGGTGTACATTACCGAGCTGTGTCTCCTTAAAATTCCATACTGCAAAATTATTTCATTCGCTGACGACACCGCTCTAGTTTTTGTAACTGACTCATGGGAAGAAACTTTTCAGCGAGCTCAGACCGGTTTTCATCTGGTATCATTATGGCTTCGGGAAAATTTGCTAACTCTTAACGTCCAAAAAACTCAGTACATGACTTTTTCAATAAGGAACATCTCAGGCGTCCTGGACGGATTCAATATAATTACCCACTCTCACCCTGATATCTGTATATCTGATCATTCATGTAACTGTTCTTCACTTTCCTCTACTGAAACTGTCAAGTATTTGGGAGTAATTATCGATTCCAGACTAACTTTCCACTCACACATTTCGGCTACTGCAGGTAGACTTCGAAAACTTATGTTTGTGTTTCGTAACATTCGACATGTAGCCGACCCCAGCCTAGTCAGAGCTGTTTATGTTGCCCTATGCCAGTCATTATTAATATATTGTGTAACTTCCTGGGGAGGTACATGTAAGACGGTTCTGATAGAGTTGGAAAGGGCTCAGAGGTCCATTAAGGTGTGTACATTTAAACCCTTTCTATTCCCTACCTACGACCTCTTCCAATACTGTCAGGTCCTAACTGTACGCCAGATATTTATTTTACATACCGTTCTCAAACAACATCGCGTTACTAATTTCGACCCCACGACTACCCGGCGCAACCGTTTAGTAGCGCGTTCATCTGCGTTTAAAACCTTTTTCTCTCATCGTTTCTTTTGCTTCCTAGGTCCATTTCTTTACAATGCACTTAATCGTGAACTAGATTTCTACTCTTCACCTAAATTCATTTGTAAGACCAAGGTGTCAAATCTCTTACAAACCCAGACGTATGCAGAAACTGAAAATCTTCTTCATCCAGTCAGATAATCACATACAACCATCCATACACACTCACTCACACACACACACACACTCATACACAAACTCAAACACACACACACACACATACACACACACACACACACACACACACACACACACACACTCACACGATCGCCCAACACCCAGTGTACTAACACACAACTACTTTTGTATTAAAATTCTTTTGATTCAGATTGTATAAAAACCACTATTTATGTGCACTTGACCACCATCAAGAGAGGGGAGTACTGGAGGCCTGTATGCCAGGCCTTTGCCTAGTTCAGACTCCAGTCCTCTCACAACCTATTGTAAATAGCTACGCATTTAAATATGTTTTATACCAATGTTGTTATTCCAGATTGTGAAAGGAAAATAAAGATTTTTTTTATTATTTTATTATTATTATATCTAGTGTTGTGCAAACTGAGTAAGTTTGCATAAGATATGAAAGTATCTGTACTTTGATGAAACGCCGTTAGCTCACAGCGTAAAGAGAATTAACAAAAAGTCGACATAAACAATTTCTTAGTACATCAGTAGGCTACTTTACTCACGATTTTGACGTAAATAATGAATAGCGATAGTATTTCACATAAGAAACCAATATTTCTCGATTTCAGTTAGCAAAAGTGCAAAACAGCTTTATTTATTTTTTAAATGTGTCTTTTTTTAACTTTGAATATTTGAACTTTGTAAGGTCGACATGGAACACAAAATTTATAACAACATATTTTATCAATGATGTAACATGTAATATTAGTTGTTAGAATGGGTAGGTATAAGAAATAGATAAAACAATACATTAATGTTAAAATAACCAAAGGAGATGTCCCATAATAGGCCCAGACATAGTACACCATTTTCAAAAATCAAGAAAAATGTACTGTTTCTGGGAAAAATACATAAATATTTATTTTACGTATAATTTAGTGGTTCAAAAATAAATAAGATCGAATAATTTATCAAACTCAATTAGGCATTCCAAGATGGCGTTAATCTAAAAAAGCTTTAAATGTCAGTAGCTGTCAAATATCCCTTGTCACTTTGGCATAATCATTCACTTCAAGGTTTTGTTCTGCTTGTCGTGTTCATGTATTTTGAGTTCTTTATACGACCTCTTTTTCGTTTTCTGAATTTAGTATTAATCGACACATTACTTTCATAATATTTATTGTTACTACAAGCAAGCGAAGGCACTTGACTCCTAGATGCGCGATTTTGAAACTGCCAAAACTGACAGATGTTATCAAAATGTCATCTTCCGCCATGATGGTTTTGTTGTTTTGATTTGCTATTTTCTTACTTATCTCTTTATTTGAACCACTTAACGAAGCCATTTTAAAAGAATTGGATAATAACAAAACCTTGTAGGTGTATTAGTCTATCTTTTGGTGGGGTGTACAGGTTCTGGGCCTGGCCTCCATACAATTTGGGACATCTCCTTTGTTTTAGCAGTTATAGCAATAGCACAAACTTTTTTTTGTATGTACACATAGGATAATATGACCATTTTGAATAACAACCCCGTCAAACTTTGATCCTGTGTAACTTCGCAAATTGATATGTATCTGATAAAATCAGTTAAAATTAGTTTTGTTTCTGCATATAAGCCCCAGGTGGCGCTTTTACACGTCCTAATTTTTAAACCTACCACTGCTTCGGGGCAAGTCTGGGCTAGTGCCGAGAAGAAGCAGCGCAAGAAACTCGGTCATTATTGTCAGCCTCTTTTTAAATATTTTTTTACAAAAGGTTTAAGCAAGTACGAGCTGGGACAATTTAATGCCATACATTTCTATCATTTAAATATTAACAATGTAATAGCCCTTTTCCATAAAATTACTTTAACATACGATTTAAGTTGATGTACAGGGAGTTCCCTGCAATACCCTGTGGTAATTTGTTGAAAATACGAATACAATTTCCCATGAACGATTTTCCTACTTTTCGCAGTCAGAAGCCTGGAACGGCAATTATAATATCAGTATTTAAACTTGAAAAATTATGTGTCAGGCGGGACTCGAACCCGCATCTTCTCGAATGTGTAATCATTTAGCCACCGAGACACTACCTCATAGGCGTCAATTTTTCAAGCATATTCTTATCGCTGTAAGCCAGCGTTGTTTCATCAAATGTAAGGAGTTTGCATCCTTAACACCCGAAAGAAACGTCTTTGCAGATGTTTGACAGTCAGTTAAGATGAAACAGCTATTTAAATACTTTTTATGATATTCAATTGCAATTATAATATCAGTATTTTGGCATGCGAAGAAATGCTAATTCGAGTCCCGCCTGAGAAGAAATATTGTGTACATTACTTTTCTTAATATATAAACTTTTGGTTTTGTTTTATTGTTGCTACCATGAATACATTTGTTTCCGCTTTGGATAACAATAATATTTTCTTCACAATTTGTTAACGTGACAACCCTAGGTATAAGAAATAATTTTAAGCGAATACTTATTTGAGACCTAACTAACTGTGACTTCTTTGGGGTAAGAAAATATACGGCATATTAAAATGCTACGCCTTTGCCTTTTACTTAATGTGCTCACATTTATTAATATTCAGTACTTTCGAGTAAATTGTGTGAACATATTTTTTATATTTAAAACCTTTTTTATATCTTTCAAAATTCAATTACTCGTAAAAGAATGATGAAGTTTTGAATGCCATATTGATTTAATGAATGTAAAATTTGAAAAAAAAAATTATTTGTAGGTTTTAAAAAAAAAAATCTCTATATCTTACTAATGTTATAATTGCGAACGTTTAGATGGATTTTTGTTACTCAATCACGCCAAAACTGCTGAACGGGTTTAATTGAATTTTAGTAAGTAGGCTGAAATAGCACATAAATCTCTTATAATAGTAAAAATAAACATTTTCTGTGTGATAGCTTGAATATTTTTAAATTACACGCGTATGAAGTCGCGGAAACAGCTAGTATAAAATAAAAGAAACTAGATATATTAACAGTGTCAGTAAAACGTCCTTACCTACCAAAATAAATGACCGAGAGACACACTCAAAACATTAAAATCTTGAGAACATTAAACATCAAGAAATAGGTTTATACATATAATACTAGCTGCGCTTTCGACTTTGTTTGCCTGGCTTGAAAGTCCTGTCGATATCGGTTCAGGGATTAACCGGAACGAATAGACAGAAATACAGATAACATATAATTTTAAAATTACAAACAGTGTACATATTCCAGTTTGAACTTCCGTTAAATATTTATGAAAAATCGGTTCCCTAAAACCGCAAAGCTTGCTTTCCCTAAAAATCTATAAGTAACAAATTTCTAACAAAGTAAAGAAAACAATAATTAAATATTAGAATTAATGAGTTTGAGTAAGCCCTATCAAATTGTGATGATGACTGAACATTCCTACGCAAACATTTTTAGGCAGTTCCATAGACGGGAGTTTCTTTAATTAGTTGAAATTAATGATGTTCGCGGTTTCTTACTTTAATTATGTTGGTTTAAGAATACAAAACTGTGGATAACAGTCATAGCTAGCTTTCCAGTTTCCAGTTGGAGGTGAAGTTACATTTTGGGATTGTGTTGCGAGTTTAAACGAATAATAAAGAGAGACTAAGAGTGATTGATCGGTATGAACGATGTGATACGAAGATGGTTTGAATGATAACAGTGAACGAACGAACAAGAGTAGAATGATGTTAAGAATGATTGAATAGAATGAGAAGATGGAATATTTGAAAGACTTGGAGGATCGCGGCCGAAGAGAAAAGATGGTTTTATATTTTATTTTGCGTTTTTTTTTTAAGATTCTAAAGTCGTGTTAAAACGAGTAAAGACGTATCTTTTATTAATTCCCCGATCCTACATTTATAGTCAACAATAATGAAAATCCGTATAGTTGATGATGAGCTTAGTCTTGGCTGCACACTGAACCCCAAAGTTGAGAGGAAGCCTATGATAGAGCAAACTTAACCAAAAGCAGACGAAACACAGCGAGTGCTGTTTGATGTCGCACTCCGGCAGGATGCCAGTAAGCCAGGCGGCCCCTAGCGGAGCCTACTACCGCTGAATTTTTCACAATGCACAAATTGCTCATAAAACTGGGCACATTCAGTCAATTGATAAATTATTATTTTAATTTTCACAAAAAAAAGGAACACACGACAAATACCTGCTAGTAGGTATTCACGAAGTAACTTGTTTAAATTACAAATGAGCTGCGTTAGAAATGCCAACGATTCCCCAATTAATATCGTTGGGCTGATTTAATTTCCCTCAAATTAGGTCAACTGAACTGACAACTAGATTAGTCCACTGCGTGGATGGAACACTGTAGTGCTGTCTAATTATCGGTGAATGTATCGATAGTTTTGACATCGAAATAATGCTGAGTTAAAATTTAATTCAAAACTTATCGGGTAATTGAATACTTACAAAACTTTAACTCCACAAAACATACTTTTCATGGAGTTAAGTTAGTCATTAGACTATCAAATAGTTAACAAATATGTTTTAATACATTCCTATAAATAGCAATGCCTTGTTATTTCGGTACGAAAATAGAAAACACAACCTTTTTTCGTCCTATGGGTGTCGAGATTCGTCATTAGATATCCATTAATTAATTTTCGCAATAAAGTTTATATAAAAAGAAAAAAACATACGAAATTGCATTATTCTATTCTGATTGCAAGTGAACGATTTACCACATTTAATCACATTTTCTGACATTGATATCTACAGCATATCGGTAATTTAAGTCAATTGTATGAATGACTACGCACCGATATGAATGATTTGGTAATGAGTAATGACAGATGAAATGAACGAAGTAGCAAAGGCTAATTGAAAAAGATTTGCAGGAGATTTATTCGCGTTACTGTCACAAGTCAATATATGCTATTTATCTAATGTTTAAACATTAGATAGACAACACTAGTGTGTAATTGATTTAGAGACTGTTAGTATTGTGGGTTGCAAATTCGTTCATCGTGTGTTAGAATAGCTCAGGCACAAATTATCGGATATTAAAGCTTTTGAGTGACATAGTTTTGAAATTCCATCATTTTTAGGACATCTATAGAATTTCATAACCTTTATAACCAAATACCAACAACTCCAAGACATTTTAATTATTGTCACGCCTGAGGGATTCATTTAAACTCAGCTACAAAGAAGAAGATACTATATATTATAATTCTACTTAATTCATGAGGAAATCAAGTTCATGGTCTAACATGAGTTTTTTAAGGTACAAAAATAATGTAAAACTCACTGACAGCGAACTTCGTATTGCCATAGAATAAAAAAAAATGTGTCAACTTAATGCTGAATTAGATTTTTAAAGTTATCATGTATGTCTTTGTAGTTGTTGCCTTGTCATCAAAGATGGCGTGTCATAAAATAGGTAAAATTTAAATATGTTGCACTCTTTATTAATTTTTATTATTGCTCGTATTTTTTCCAAAGGAGACAAAACCTACAAATTATAGATTAATAAAATCTGCCCGCTTGCCTTGACTTATAATGGGTACCTAGATATAACTAACTAACACGACTTTGTTTTATTTATTTTGTCTTAATAATTCTTATTGTTGGTTGTTCTTCATTATCTTACACATATGTAATAATACGGTTTAATGAGTGTCCTGTAAATGTCAATAAAACAAAATATAACGTGAAAGATACTGTACGCACCCAAAGTCCATTGGTCTTGCTAATGAAAAAAGGTTGCAGTTAAAATAAATTACAATAATTTATCCTCGGTCGAGTGAAATTTACTTTATTTGCTTTATCACTTATCAGCCGGCGACATTCATCAAAGTCAAAATGGTAATGCGTTTTTACCTTTCTGTAAATTATGTATTTCGAAATAAATTTCACATATCAAACGTGGTTTGATTCTTTTTGTTTCAATTCTTCTGTGTAAAATATTTTTCTATGCATTCATGCACCAAACATCCTTAATTCAAATCAAATCAAATCAAATCAAATTTATTTTCAGAAATTAATTCATATAATTAAATAAATAAATAATAAATAAATACATAAATTACAACTAACTTACAACTACAGACCTTAAAAATAAAAGAACAAATACAATTCCTCAAAATATTACAATAAGAAAAAAGAAGAATTAATAGATTTTAAAGTTTTCTTTACTATCTACATCTAAGGACATCCAAACCTTTTACATAGGACTGTCCATTGAGAGAATGGACAATCAGCAATAACCTTCAGAAGGGTATTGGTGTTGCCCTGCACTATTTTCCAGAGTGAATTGACTAGCTTGCGCAGCACTGTTCCGAATCCGTCAGTGTTATTTACAACACTATGCTTGCTTATTCCCGCGATTTCATCCGCATGGACTTTGGTATTGGATTTAGAGAAAAAGGAATTGTTGGTTAAAAATGATATTGTAACCAACCGGCAGCGCCATATATCGTCCGTATTACGTGACTTTACACTAAATGCAACTGTGATGCCGTGTTTCCGCGGTAACTACAAGGAATTCCAGGATAAATTATAATCTTTAAGCTATTTTGATGTCTAAGCTAATAACAAACTTTCGCATGTATAATATCAATAAGGATATTTAAACAATATACGTGACGTGATACTAATATGAAGAAAGAGACAGCTAAAGCAATGAATATAACACTTAAATAATAACACTATGAAATAGACGCCTTTAAATAAGCCTTTAAACGCTTTAAACCCTTCCTTTTATATTGCGGTCTTAAAGACCAGAGACTCGTAAACCATAACTATAAACTTTATCGACACTATTGATGGCGGCAGATTTAATTTTATAACTTTAACTGCATTCTTCTGCCTCTTGTCTACTATTATACTATAAAATTAAATGAAAGTCATGTTGTCAGTGTTTTTTTTGTAAATTAAAAAAATAGACGGTATTATTGCGTGAGATGCTTTCGTACAGGACTGTAGTAGTGGCACGCCGCTCCTTCATTTTGGACTGCCACTCTAGAGTCCAGTACAAAGGGATCTCACGCAACAATTCCGTAGCAGATGAATTGGTCGGCGAGGACCATCGATTGGCCTGCACGCTCCGCGGATCTGAACCCCATCGATTTTTTTGTGTGGGGTTACTACAAAGAGCTAGTGAATGCTCAAGAATGCAAGTCAGAACAAGACTAAGGGAACGACTGCGCCAGATCCAAATACAAATGCAAAATGATCCTGACCGCTTTATAAATTAATAAACAATTTTTAAAACGATGCAGAGCCTGTATCCAGACATTTTGAACATTTGTAGTTTTTAACTAAATTAAAAATCTTTGAAAATTTATGTTTTATTTTTTCTGACCACTGACTTACCAAGTGAGCAACCTCTTAAAAATAAAAAATAAAGGAGATGTCCCATAATAGGCCCAGACATAGTACACCATTTTCAAAAATCAAGAAAAAAATACTGTTTCTGGGAAAAATACATATAAATTTATTTAACGTATAATTCAGTGGTTCAAAAATAAATAAGATAGAATAATTTATCAAACTCTATTAGGCATTCCAAGATGGCGTCAATCTAAAAAAACTTTAAATGTCAGTTAAGTAGCTGTCAGATACCCTTTGTCACTTTGTCATAATCATTCACTTCAAGTTTTTGTTCTGCTTGTCGCGTTTTAAATGTAGTTCATTTTAACAACCTCTTTTTCGTTCTCTGGATTTGGTATTGATCGACATATTACTTTCATAATGTTTGTTGTTACTACGCAAGCGATGGCACTCGACTCTTATATGCGCTATTTTGAAACTGCCAAAACTGACAGACGTCATCAAAATGTTATCTTCCGCCATGATGGTTTTGTATTGCTATTTTCTTACTTATCTCTTTATTTGAACCACTTAACGAAGCCATTTTAAAAGAATTGGATAATAACAAAATCTTGTACGTGTATTGGTCTATCTTTTGGTGGGGTGTACAGGTTCTGGGCCTGGCCTCCATACAATTTGGGACATCTCCTTTCTGGCACGCTAACATAAGACTTTTTTATGTCAATCGGAAGAGCACAAGTTACAGTTTTAAAAAAAATGTGAATGTTGAGGTTCTTTTTTAATTGTAGTTTTAAAATATCCGTAGAATTTGGACCAAGTCAATTTTCCAGAATCTAATAAAATTGAATGCAAATTTTTTGAGAGAGTACAATGTGTATCTGTTTAATAACCTGCATTCACAAAATACTGAAATTTTCATTAGAAAAAAAAGACGTAAAAATAGTGGTATTTCCAAATTTTCAAATAAAAAATCATAACTGGTAATCAGATAGGCAGCGATTTTTTTCCTGCCACGATCAGATTGGGGCCTTAGTCAACTTCCTAAAAAAATATTTTATCCGTCTGGTCTGGGCTACCCTGTATGCCCTGCATGCATTTTTGAGGGAAGATGGGCGGCTTTCTTGCATGAACTAGTGCTTGCTCACTCCGTGACGGTTCGGGTAATGTGGTGTAGGTACCTAGGCTGGTGTTACTGAGCGGATATATTTCATTATTCATTACTTATTAGTCTAGTCATGTGATAAGCATGCTAGTAATCATAACTTTAGTTTTTAAGCCTTAAACGATTTTATTTTTTAATGTTTATAACGTATTTTCCATCTCATTATTGTTCATCTAGATATAATTTACGAAAATAAAATAAAAAATTGTTAACGAAAATTCCAGACTTTCGTACCTACGTGCTAAAGTTCAGCCACTAAGCCTTAAGCGCTAACGTTTAAAGAATATATTAGTCATAAAATCTTCGTCGTTTATTTATTATGAGATACAGTATTAACAAATGGTAGTATATTCAAGAAACTAGTTACATAAGATATACAGGATGAAATTTTAACCACTTTCCAAAATGTTTATAGGCGTTCAGTATCGTATTTAGAGCCCATTTATAAAGTTAAAAATGTGAATCAAGCTTTCATCCGAAAATATTTTTCGCAATATAGTTTCAATTTTTGCGGTCCTAGGCCTGATAAGGTATAAAGAGAAAATCAAAAACTTATGAATAGTATCGTAATGAATGAATAAGATGCGAATCGCGTAAAAAAAGTGTTGCTAGGCAGCCGTATCAAAAAATTTAGATTTTTTGCGGACATTTTCTAAGTGCTTTATTTTGACATTTTTGTACTGGGCTATAGAAAAAATACGTCATTTGTTTCTTGTATCGTAGATAAATATATTAAAATTTGGAAGATGGTTAAAATTATACCCTGTATAACAAAATAAGTTACATAACACAAGTTAATTGTAGTATCGGCACATAAAAAAATAGCACTACCCCTTCTGTTCCTATGGGTGTCGTAAGAAACGAGAGATAAGTACTGCTAGATGGAGACGGGCAGCATCGTCTTCTCTCGAATATTCTTACTTGCTTTGGTGCTAATAGTTTTTTCGTGAAAGAATAAAAAAAAACCATTAGTTCATATAGGTAGAGAATGTCCTGGACTCTTGGGATATAGTAACTAATAAAATTTTAGGGGCAGTATCTAGGGTCAATTTCATCGATAAAAAATTATGGGGACCAATAAATGGTGACCAAAACCCTACCAGATGGCAGATATCATTTTTATTTAACCAAAAGTCACATTAACTCAAACAACAACGGAATATTGAGTTCTACACCAGGAACTACAATTTGATGTTATTTTAAAGGCAATAGGGTAATTCATAGAATAAAAACAAGCTACCATATTTCTAAGTTTTTGAGCGTTTCCTTGCGCTTAATTCTTAAATGGTGCAAAAACATAACCATTAACCTTATCTTTTTTTAAATTTTCTAACAGTATTTGAGTTACTCACCAAATTGATATAGCTAACACAACTCTCGGTTTATTACTTTAAGACATATCCTTGAACAAAAATACCATAATAAAAGTATCTGACATCTGGCGGGGTTTTGGATTTGGTCCTTCTAAAAGGTTTTTTTATCAATGCATTTGGCCCTAAAGTTGGTATTTTTCGCTTTGTAAAGTATTGTTTTCAGTTCGTAACCGAATGTATATCTTGGCTGCCCACAAAGTAGTCTAGCTTCCTTTACGAGTACGAAGTTCCGAAAATACGGACGGTCCTAACTGTGGTTCTAGCTCGAAAACAACGGTCTGTTTAGTTAGGCTAAGTTCAGAAGCTCACTTAGGTTTTAACAGACAAAATGGGAGGTTCTACATTTCAAGCATTTCTGTTAATACTAGCTGTTGCCTGCGACTTCGTGCGACTGGGATTTTAAATTTGAAGCTATCCCACGGGAACCGTAATTATTCGTAGATAAAAAGTAGCCTATGTTCTATTATTATATTATTTAGCAATCAAGTAAACAGTAAAATAAATGATAAATGCAAGTAACTATTTTAAAGAAATACATATACACATATGTAGATGTTAATCAGTGATATCTAGAGAATTTACAGATGTTTTTGTTTCTTCTTGTATCCTATTTTATCTGTAAAAACATTTTCGCCTACATGTATACTGCCTTGATAGAATGAATTCAAATCGTTGAGGGGATATCTCGTGAGATGAGATAAGCATCGTTTCCTTATTAGTGAATACCGGTGTACTTTTGAGAAAAAAGGATTAACTGCATATATTTTGTTGAACATTTGAGGTAGCCCCTTAAGGGTTCGGAGCGAGTATCATTCCAAAGATTCCGGGAATATTCAGGGACGTATCGCACTCCAGGAAATCCAGAGTGCTATCGACAGGGAACGTCTCTTTGTAGTACATCCTATGTTATTGCAATCTTATCTTATCTATATCTTTCTTATATATAAAAGAGAGTCGTGTTAGTTACACCACTTATAACCAGAGAACAGGTGGACAATTTTTTTAAATTTTGGTGTTTTTGAATTTGTATTCGTCGGGAATAGGATATTAGGTATTAAAACATTATAAAGTTAACGAAAAAAATAAATCAATTATATGTATTTCTTTATATTTCTTTCCAACCACGTCATATTTGATGACAATGACATTTATGACTTCAAAATACGAATGAGGCGTTACGAAGTCATCAATCAAATAAAATCATTCAATTATACAAAACCATCAGTATTGTATGATAAGTACGATGGATGACTGACAAATGTCATTTCTAATTTCGCATTTAACAATTAAATCATGAGGAAATCATTAATAATGATACAAAATATTAATAATAGAAACCATGACGTATTAGGCGTGTTTTAAGTTCCGGACCAAGATCTCGGAGTGTTGCGTTGGGTGCCCTTCCGTTCGCCTAAAATTTAAAGTCCTAATTTCATTTGGCCGAACCGTATTGGCCTAAACTTATAACGTATAATTATTGTCTAGTCTAACAGTTGTTTTCGCACTATTATAGATTGGTCTAAAAATTGAAAACCCTAATTTCAGTATGTCTAATATCGAAAGCACTAAAATGTATTAGCATCTTTTTTTTTTCCCATTACGCTCTATTTTTATGTTAAACCGAAAAAGTTTAAGAAACAAATCGCTCACAAACCGACCCCAAGCAGTCTTGTCTGCCCTACCCTTAGAGTGTAATTCAAAAGCGCGTAGGCGCGGAGGGGCGAGGCGGCCCGCGAGCTAAGGAGCAGGAGGCTGTAAGCGAGGCGCCGCGGCTGAAGCTGGCCGGCGTAGCCGGCCAGAAAGCCGAAGCTGCGGTGGTGAGCGTAAGCCATCTGCGACGATTAGCACGCGTGGGACCGCCGGAGCCCCGCAGCGTCGAAGCCGTCACGGAAGTCTGATTGTTTGGATGCATGCATGATAGTTTGCATGCATGTTTGCTTGATTGCATGCATGATTGCTTGTTTGCATGCATGATTGCTTGTTTGCATGCATGTTTGCTTGATTGCATGCATGATTGCTTGTTTGCATGCATGTTTGCTTGATTGCATGCATGATTGTTTGTTTGAATATATGCTTGCTTGCTTGCATGCATGCTTGTTTACATGCATTCATGCTTGCTTGCTTGCTTGCATGTATGCTTAATTCTTTGCAAGCATGCTTGCATGCATGGCTATTTCAAATATTGATAAAGTTTTTAACTTTCTACGAATAAAAATTTGGAACTTTAAATGGTAGGTGTTATGATATATTCGGCCAAATGTCGCTATTGGGAAATTATAATACGGCGATAAAAAGTAAGGCGTAGTAAAAATAGGCTAAACACGTTTAGGAAAAGTAAAAATGTGCGAAAAAAATTTAAGCTAATAGTTTGTGTGCCAATGACAATTAGGAGTACAAATAATTAGGCATTCCGATATATACCCGTGTTGCGTTTGGACCCCTGGTTGGGCAACAAGGGTATCGAGTTTTCGAACATTGCAGTTTGTGATCACCAACCCACATTTGGCAATCGTGATGATTGTGCCTATAACCTTCATTGTTGTGATTATGGGGACTGGATGCTGGACATATGCCTCTCTAGTTACACGCCACTTAGGTCGATCCTCGGCTTCTCGCATCCAGCAGCTCCTGCCAGATAACAAGTAGCAAAGATGTGTATAATCTCACCACGTCTTCGTAATATTAAATGACTTTTTCAACAACTTCAAAATTTTTTATAGGTGTTCAGTATCGTATTCATAGCCCATTGATGAAGTAAAAAATGTAAATCAAGTTTTCACCTGTATTTACTTTTGAAATATTTACTATCTATTTACTATCTGATGTCAGTACCTACACAACATTTCCAAATTGTCATAATTTATTTACCACATAAGCAAATATTTATGTAATTAGATGTCAATGGCCAAGTTAGCCTGTATAAAGTAATTTGTTTAGCTATGTAAATGTTATTTGTGTTTATTGATAAATAAAGACCATTATAAAATAAAATAAATACTTTAGAAAGATACCAAAAGTAACGTCACTCATTGTAGCAAGAATCCAATCTCAACGTTTTTGAACTGTTTCTTTAAAAAAAAAAACGTTGTCACTGAATAACAGCTAGTCTACTAAAGAAGTCACTAAACAACTAATCACTGCCGAGGTTACTTGGTCGAAACGTCAGGTATATGAGGTATAATTTCGTTTCACTCCTATTATAGGTACATTAAACTAACCGTTAATGATTTTAAAACTAGCTTTTCAGGCATAAAATGCGTATAGAAATAATCACAAATATAATTTTATTTTACAATCAGAGGAAGTTACTCACCCGGCCTTGAAGTGTTTTCCCTAGACTGAGGCTGTAAGAAAAATAACAAACTCAAGGAAATATATTTCAGACAAATTGTATAGAGTTCTTAATACACAAAAGTGTCAAATAAAATTCATGTTGTTTGTTGTAGTGTCCTTAAATCTTTCAATAGCTGGTATTCAAAGGGTACTTGACGAACTTCCTATTGACGGTCAGAATCCAATTTTGAACGTACTAAAAATATAGTTATTTGGTCTGTTGAAACTACTACTACATACCCGTGATACGTGGGTACGTGAAGCTATGGAAATTAATAAACAAACTTATTTTAGTTAAAACAACAGCGTGGCCGTTATTTCTATTTATAGGTCTCCTTCACATAACAACATTCAACCATTTTTAATCTCTCTGGAATAAATACTGAAAACCTTGATTGACTACAGACTCTAGTATTATACTAACTGGAGATATAAATATAAATATAGAGTGCAATACTATAAACATGATGCCTCCTGCATCTGACTATTTAAACTTATTATTACCTACCACACAATGGTTAAAACAAACTATCCTTTAAACACTTATGTGATAAAAAGCAACACTACAGATCATTCTTCTGTTTTTCTTGTAATAAATAAAATAATTAAAACACAAAGGAAACTATCACAACAGCTAAAATCAATTACATGGTCGGACTTTCGTAGACCATAAATGATACGAATGCAGAAATTCTGAAGGCGCTCGAGCTTGCTTAGGAGATTTTCATTGATATCTAAGTAGCAAAAGTCTACATAATCAAGAATGGAAAAAAGTAGGGATTGAACCAGAGCAATTTTAGTGGGTATTGGTAAGAAATTCCGTAGCCTATTAACTGACGAAGCCGTTGCAAACACTCTCCTACGAACCTCCGCGATATGTGTTGTCTAGGTAAGAGCGCTATCCATGTAAACACCCAAGTTTATAACAACAGGGCTATAAGAAATATGGACAACGTCAAATTTTTTTTGAAAAAAGTTCCAGACTTTAGCTGGTTCGCCGTTTTCAATAGACTTATGGATCTATATGGATACATCTGAGCGTCTCTACACAAAGTATTGCAGCGATTCAGCACTATTGAATTTAATCTTTGTTTAAAGTTTTGTACAAGTGTGTCTTTGGTTTCCTTATAGTTATCTGCTTTGACTGGTTGTAGCCAAGATATTTGTATGCTTTATTTTCATCTAACGATTTAATTAGCTCCCCTGTTTCTAATTTGGACCTAGTTATGCAGAAAGCAGCCATGTGAGGAGAAGTACAAACTGAGATATAAGCATTTTAGTGTCGAGAGTACTCGAGAGTTGCACTTCAGTTATTTTTTGATGTTTTGTTTATTTTATATTTGAGAATTATAGAGAAAATTATTACGAATTTTTGTATCCTATCCAGTACTTTGTATCGTTTCTAATAATACAAATAATTGCGTTTTGGACGTGGCTGTTTTATACAAAATAGGCAATTTCAAAGAAATATCAAAAAGCATAAACCAGCCACATAGCGATGGCTTAGTTTTACACTAATTCAAGACAAAAAAATAATATATAAAAACAGCCAAAAAAATATTTTAGCCAGTAATTTACTACAAAATAATTAAAATTTTGTATTACTATTTCATTTCTTATTGTAAACGATATGAGTATATGTCAAATAATCTTTGTGATTTGTAAAAATACTTAAAAATCGCATGAAAAGTCTTCATTAAAAAAACTTGACCATACAAAAAAAAAAAAAATACCTCCTTACTATTTTAAGCTATTCAATTGTCATTTTGTCGAACTGGCCACTTAAATCTGAAATATACTACTCATTGGTTGAAAATTTCAAATCAAAAATTAATTAATTTATTTAACTGCTACATTTGAGTTTCAACAGTAAATTATGTTTTCTTTGTTTATTATTTTTATTTTTGGTGTTTTTCATAGTTATAGTACAATAGAAAACATGAAATACTATATTTACTAGTATCAGTTCCATCGTGGCACCAGTGCTGCAGAAACAGCTCGAAGGATTAACGATGTGTATGGCACTGCTGTCGCAAAAAAAAAACACAGTAGTTTTTTGGTTCTTATGTTATTATTGTTTCGGAATTTCAATCTTCAGACCTACCCTGCGGATGGCTCTCAAAGCCCCGTGAATAGTAGGAGACGTAGGTGGTTAATGAAGAATTAAAATCTCTTGTGGAAGCAGATCCATCGCAAACCACTTTACAGATGCAGGCTTTGGTGTGAGTGACAAAACTGTTTTAAAACACTTGACTTGACTAAACAAGCTCGAAACGTTGGTATATTATGAATTGAGTGAATCAAACTAGAAAACATTTGTCGAATGGTACGTTACATTGCTCAAACAATACATTAATGAAAGAATTCAAAAGCAGATCATTACCTGTGATGAAAAGTAAATCCTGTACGATAATCGAAAGCGTTCATCGCAAAAGCTGAATCTTGTAAAACCAGCAAAATTCTGCTCCCAAGCGAAAATTTACTCAGAATTGGAAAATTCACTTAGGAGAGTTTGGTGGACAAGTGCCAGTGTCATTGTACTAGTGCAGATATCTGTTGTCTGTAACTGTAAAACTTGATGAAAGGACTAGCTGCTAAACAAGAGGCTGGTCAATCTAGGCCATTGCTGCTTCAAGAGAACGCTGACCACACACTGCTCAAAAGACTGTCGCTAAACTAAAGGCATTGCCTCAGCCGCTGCGATATTTACCGTACACCCCGGACCTTGCCCCAACAGATATTATCTTTTTCTGTGATTTGGATTTATAACTCCTTACAAGAAAGACAAATTCTACTGCGTTGTGGCAGTCCAAACAACCTTTACAGACTTTTACAGCCTATCGTTATAAAAGGCAAGGTATTATTTAAAGGAACCTGGCGATTAGTTAGCTAAGGGTCACTTCATTACCAAGTTCTGAACATAAGTAATGGGTAAGTAGCGAGACATTGATGTGTTACACCATACAGTATACCTCGTGCATATAAACGAATCGCTTAGTTCGTAACTATAGAGCAACAGATCTTTACAGACGCAAGTGAACTAGCGTATGCTTGCGCTGCCTATGGGCGATTTTCTTTCGAGAACGGTAGCACTAATTTCTCTCTTGTTGCAAGCAAGTCTAGGCCCTAGGGTGGCACTATTCAAAGCCGTCAGCATCCCACGATTAGAGCTTCAGGCAGCTTTACTAGGTGTAACACTAGCCCGCTCGATGTGCAGTGAGCACCGATGTCAAGCTTCTCGCAGGCTGTGTCGCAGGGTATATTAGTGTGACTCCAAAACCGTTCTTGCGTAGATTAGGAGCGATTCGTTATTGATTCTCGCCCCAGGTTTTCTTTAGAAAAGAAATCAACGGAGGATCGTAAGGACCTAATGTTTGTCTGAATCCAGGGTAATTAATTGCATATCAAACGTGAGATTTTCGACGTGCTCTTGAATTTTTAGGAAAAACCATATTTTATTGAGATGTTGCTTTTTAGCCTGGTAAAATGATCATTGTGTGTCTTTTATAGAGCTGACGTCCTCACCGCTTCTTCGCTTTTTTTATAGTTCAATACGGAATTTATCACTGATATTGGATGTTTCTGCTAAAGTCTGTGTTGAAGAATTTCTGAAGAAACTAATAACGCACAGATTGTCAAAGAGTTGCGTAATCTGCAGTATGTGCTCATGAAACAATATCAACACGCCGCGCTGCCTACGCTTCTTTGTAATAAACAATAAAAGTAATTTAACTGTGCGTATCAAAACATTTAAAACGTGAGTTAACAAGTAGAAGTAGAAGTAATAGACTTGTAATCACCATGCAGTATCTATTCACATTGGTGTTTTTTTTCTTGGGTAACTATACATATCCACGAAAACTTGAGGAAAACTTAAATTAATTCGATTTTATAAACTGAATTTTTAAAGTTATAATAGAAAATGTCAATAAAATCAGTAATTCTATAGCAAAAAAGTTGTAAGTATCTATTGTATGGAGTTTATTCCATTTTTATTAATTTGATAAACACAGCCAGAGTGGTGTTGAAAAAAGCCACGTATGTACTAGTAACAAATAATCAATTTACAGAAAACAGCCATCACACACTGACTGTCTTTAACGTAACTGGATCCCGATACCTCCTAACATTTTGAAATTTGGAAAAAACAGCCATATAAGAAGGCTGCCTTCTGCAATATAGGTTTGGAAATTTGTGCCTAAATTGGCTGCATTCTACACCATGATGACTGTTTTTTACAAAATAATATTAGTAGCATGGCTGGTTTTGACGGCTCGTATCTCAGCCGTAAGAAGAGATATCGACATGGCTGTCTTTGCAAAAGATGCGCAATGTTGAATTTAGCATTGCTGTGTTAAAAACTCATTTTTGACAAAAGTGCCACTTGGCTGCTTTCTGCATAACTAGGTCCGTTTGTAACTATGTTTATAGTTTTGTTCTGCTCTCACGGAATTTATCTTACATTTGTCGATACCAAACTCCATACAGATATCTCTTGTAAAACTTTCAGTGCTATCAGCTAGCTGATGTAGGTCCGCTTCATTCGATATAGAACAAATGGTTTAGCTTGAATTCTGATTGACTGTTGTTATATTTTAGTTTGTATCCGGTATTTATGTCATTTAAATTGTTTGATAAAGGGTTAAGAGCAAGACAAAACCATAATGGGTTCAAAGCGTCTTCTTGAAAAATGCCTCTATGTATTTTAATCGGTTTCGTCTCTATTGTTTCATCTCTAGTTTTTAGTCTTAACCTAGTTGTCCAGTTTTTCATCGCTGTTTCCAGGAAATCAATTATTTGCAGGTGAAGTTTATATGAGTGAAGAACTTTTAACAACCAATAGTGAAGTATTGAATTATATGCTTTTTTGTAGTGTAATGTACACTCGACAGCACATCAAGTTAAACAGTTGAACTGCGATAACAGCTTTTATTACGTAGGGCATAAAGGCGGTCTCAAGGTCAACATGTATAGTCTGATGTGCCGCTGTGTGTACATAGTAAATAGATCTTTTATCTTTTTTTTAACCTGTTGTAATATAACCGAATCAATTATTAACATAACTGTTCTTTGCACCCTCGGCTGAATTTCCGGCATCCTTTTTGCTGCTCTGTTAGAATTTGAAATGTATCAAAGTGCTTGTAAATTATTTGTTATTATTAGGTCTTTACCTATGAAATTGCCGTATCGTATGAAAAAGTTTAAACGATGTTTTTTCATGTATTTTTTATTTGTATTAAACGAAGTAATTACCCATGCAATCAATGCTAAACTACCAACGCAGTGGCAGTTTATTGATGCCCTTCTTAAAGAAATCAGCTGGACGGGAGGCAACAAATTCTTCAATGGCATTTTGTACTGCCTCTCGGGTATTTTTTTTTCCCGCCAAGAAGTTATCCAAATTCTGGAAAAAGTTATAGTAGGTAGGCGCAAGGTCTGGTGAGTAGGATGACGGAGAGCTTCCAACCCCAGTTCTTGCAACTTGGAGACCGTCTGCTGTGCAGTATGAGGTCGCGCGTTGTCGTGCAGGAGCAGCGGAGACGAGCGATTGACCAATGCTGGTTGGAGATGTGCCAGCTTCTCCATCATTGTGTTCAGTTCTTCACAGAACACATCTGCAGTAATGCTCACCCCGTTTGTTAAGAAGCTGTGATGAATTACACCGGCACTCGACCACCCAACAGTGACCATCACTTTTCTAGGGGTAAGTTTTCGTTTAGGGCATTGTTTAGGTGCTGAACCAGGATCCAACCAACTTGCTGAGCGCTTGCGGTTATCAAACAGAATCCATTTTTCATCGCAGGTAACAATGCGGTTCAAAATTCCTTCATTTGTGTGTCTGTTGAGCAGTGCAAGGCACGTCTTGACGCGTACTTCGCGCTGGCGATCATTGAGTTCGTGGGGCACCCATTTGTCAAGCTTTTTTACCTTGCCAATTTGACGCAAATAGACCAATATTGTTTTGACGCTTACCACGAAAGCTGCTGCTAATTCAGCCGTAGATTGTGTATCATCAGCTTCCACAATCGCCTTTAATTCGTCATTGTCGACCAAAGTCTTCGGACGACCGCGAGGTTCATTTTTCAGGTCGAAATTTCCAGAACCGAAGAGAGCAAACCAATAACAGGTGGTGCGTTGGTTTGTAGTGATAGTTTTCACTTAGTAAGTATGTGGACATCTTCATCGTTGGACTGCGCCCCATTCTTGAAGTCTCGTTAGCCTTGGAACACTAACGGGATTAGGATAGGTCCCAGGTACCTAATCTTTTCTTGTTGCTACTCCGATATTGCATTGTATGTTGTGCCTGGGTTTAGGCTATCGAAAGAAGTATTGATCATAAATACTTTATTGTCTTTGCAAGAATACCTACTTTTGCATTTTAAGCTTAAACATATTTCTTACCATGTCAAAAATTAAATTGCAAGATTATAGTATTTCTTCAATGTTAGGCTTACGTAAAAGAATCACTCCTTAGAATTAAGTTAAGTAATGTAGGTCATAAGTATTCTTAGCAAAATAGAGTGTACTCAAACTATAACGAGTAACAATATCTGAGAATCATCAATCTTTCTTGATGTTGTAATATTTCAGTGTGAACTATTTTTGTTGCGATATTTTCACTTCGAAACTCCCTTGAGATTGAGACAGACGTATGTCAGTGTTTTTAAATTTTAAATCTATTCAAATAATATATACATAATACAACTTCGAAAAGTATGAATTCAGACATTCGATTTGGTGGCTCATTCCCATAGATATAAAATAAAAATTTGAATTCGCAATTGAAAAACATCCTCACCGAATGAGAGAGACTAGAACATTTGGGTTTCTTTGAACTGTATTTCACTAACGTAAGGTCGATTTTTCATTAAGACAGGTATGAAAATGATAACATTCAGGTACCTATAGGTACAATGTAGATTCAAATTTGGGAATTTGAAAGTATCATTTATAGATAGGACTTTGTATCTAGTTTTTATTTTTTATTAAATACTTTTAGAGAGTGTTTATAAATTCACTGACTTAAATTAGTTTTTTTTTGTAGGATATTCTTTTTTACAGCTTTGTTTTAACTCATCAACCAAAATTATTTACATTTGAAGGTTTCTTACCCTTTCATGCGAAAGCTACTGAACGTTTTTGAGGAAACCTTCCAAATTCTGTGTGGTTATTGCGGGAACATGGCATAACAGACAGGCATGAAACAGTCATGCGGGCGAGGGCGCAAGCAAAAGTAACTTTTACATAAATCAAACTTGTTTTGTAAAATAATATGTAAGTACCAAATTACCAACCTGACGATTGAAAAGCTACCCTAATCGTTGTTCTAAAAATTCAATTTCTGGCTCCACCGAAATCTACTTACTGAATTGGCATTGTCTTCATCACCTATAATATGGGCCTTAACGGAGTTGCTAACGTCCGGCCTACAGACCATTTCCAGGCACCACTGGCCTTTTGACTAAACTCAATTTTCCCTATTACAGTTATAGAGGTCCCGTAGGACGCCTCAGACCTTTCAAAATGTCTTACCAAGCTTTGCTTTACAACATTTAGGAAAATTTGCTCGATTTTCAACCTTAAAGAACGAACAGTAAGGTGTTTTACTCTAATTTTGAGTGTCCCTTTCAATGGATTTGGAATTCTCAACCCTAAAAGGGTTGAGAATGATAGATAATATGAAAGTCTTACTTATCAAATATCGAAATGGGTTGCTTGACTTAAACTTCACGTTTTTATTAATATATTTTTTAAACTTAATGTTTTGATTTTATTGGATTTCCTACATGCTGGTAAATAATAAATGTGGACAACTAATTCTGATCAACCGCTTTTTATTCATCTCCTTTACTACCAGAAACTTCGTAATTAAATATGATCTTTCAGCAATATACTTAGATCTAGTATTTGTACAATCGCATCGCATCGCAAATTTGTAAAATACAATTTGTAATACAATCGTATTATGTTGCCTTCTTCTATTGGTGTGGACTGTATTGCAAATAAGAAGCCGAGGTTTACACAATCAAAACTGTTTATTAAAAAAAATCCACAATGACAATGTTTAGCTATTCACTGGAACCTTATACAGTGCTGAACGTCGAACGCCGCGAACTCTCAATACACAGATACTTCTCGGCACTAGCGTACGATCTGGCGCAACAAATCACTCGGTGACTCCACCGATCAATTAATCACTACGTTTACGACTCTTTTAATAAAAAACGTTAATTGTCAAAATAAAAATATACGATCCAGATCAAAATTTAAAATAACATAGTGTAGGCTACACAGGCTTAAGTATATCAATGAATTTTTACATATGTAGGTATATATAATATGATTATAATTGTC
Organism: Anania crocealis; assembly: GCA_949315895.1. Taxonomy (NCBI): domain Eukaryota; kingdom Metazoa; phylum Arthropoda; class Insecta; order Lepidoptera; family Crambidae; genus Anania; species Anania crocealis. Next base: position 12,362,130 of record OX438856.1, read on the forward strand.
TCTGTATAGTTCACTCTTTTTCCTTCGACACCGCCTTCAGACTATTTATACTATCATAGACTATTTGTGTTGCTAGCAGCACATTACAAGTATTATTATACGATTTATTGTATCTCAGATGATTAATATTATATTAACTTAAACCGATCATTAACAGATGGCAACAGAAATGATTTCTGTCATTAATCATGGAAGCCATAGTCTGTACGTTGTGGTTTAATTACATTACGCTGTGTAATTGGCTTGGTGACATCCTGACTGAATGTGCCGTAAATCTTGATGATAAGGTTCGTTAAATATTTGAAATTTTCATCTAGAACTAGATTTTCGTGGCAAAATAAAATTAAAATAATTTAATTAAATTTATTTCTTTATTATCTAACAATTCATTAACAGCTTAGTCCTCGGCTGGACACATGCCTCTCCAAAAGGAGAATTTGCAAGTGAGTTGGTATAGTTTTGCCAATGGCAGAAAGAAAACGCTGCTGACCGTCATCTCCACGCCGTACTCCTTAAGTCCACCTGTTTCAATTTTTTTTTCTGTATAATTTTTGAATTTTACTTTCTTTTAACTTTATATTTTGGCACTTGCGTGCCTAACCAAGTTGTATCAATTCTTATTATGTAATTGTTGGTTTTCTTTTTTTTTCTTGATGCTAGATTTAACATTAAATATTCTCTTAACTTAACTTTTAAAAAAATGTATAGCTGAATACGTAACCCCAAATTTAGCGTTTATGCGGGCTAAGAAAATTCTTAGCTTCATATCCGCAGACCTCACTAGATACCAATCAGTTCACGCTTTGGCGCGCTCGTCAGCTGTTCCGTCGATAGGATCGAAGCTCAATGGGGAGGAAAAATTCTCGTACGAACCTTTATGTTAATCCTTACATACCATCAAATATGTATCATAACTATTGCACGCGTAGATGCACACGTATATCTATATTTGTCCGAAATGCTTTTGGTGTTTTCTTTATGCAAAACTATCAGATCCCGTGAACTTCGTAAAATATGTAATAATTGTCAATAAATATGACGTGGTTGGCAAAAAATATCAAGAAATTCATTTTCTTATTATTTTTAAAGTTAACTCTCCGACCTTTTTAATAGTTATTATCCTATTCCCGACGAATAAAAATACAAAAACACAAAAATCAGAATAATCTGTCCAGCCTTTCTTGATTTATAAGTAGTGTAACTAACACGACTTTCTTTTATACCTTTAGTTACTAGCGGACCCGACAGACGTTCTCCTGTCTTAACTATGAATATTGATTACGGAATGATATAATAAACAAATTATTATCATTTGTTTATTATTACTTATTTATTATAATTTATGATACACAATATTCTTTTTTTTTTGGCGGGTATATAAATTATTTGTTTTGTTGGTATTTCGACACAGAGACAGGTGACAGATATTACTGGTCATGTGCAAAATTATTTTTTTCACCCCCGATTTGACAATATTTTCAGCATGCATTCTGACAATATTATGTCAAACGCAATAAATTAAAAATGTTGAAAATGTCAAAAGCGCTAAGGTTACATTACAAATAATAGAGTATGGTCATTAAGTTTTCTGAAATTTTCGATTTTTCCGCGCAATTTTCTTATTTTTTTCTTTCATAAGAACATTCTCCTAACAATAAAAAACAAAACAAAAAAATAATTAGCAAAATCGGTCTAGCCGTTCACGCGTGATGCGATGACCAAGGGTATATATACTTATAGATAGATAACTAGTAGACCCCGCGAACTTCGTATCGCCCCAGAATAGTATTTAATATTGACGTCTTAATGTCATTGTCATCAAATATGGCCTGGTTGGAAAACATTCTGAAGAAATACTTTTTCTTTGTGAGGTTAAATGTTTTAAATGTTTTTAACATTTATTATTCTATTCCCGACAAAGACAAACCCAAAAACACCATAATCATAAAAATCGGTCCAGCTGTTCTCGACTTATATAAGTGGTGTAACTAACACGACTTTTTTTTATATACAGGATGAAATTTTAACCACCATCCAAATTTTAATTTTACGAGACAAAAAACTAATGACGTATTTTTTCTTTTGGTATAGCCCAGTACAAAAATGTCAAATTAAAGCACTTAGAAAATGTCCGCAAAAAATCTTAAATATTTGATACGGCCGCCTAGCAACACTTTTTTTACGCGATTCACATCTCATTCATTCATTACGATACTATTTATACGTTTTTGATTTTCCCTTTATACCTTATCAGGCCTAGGACCGTCAAAATTGAAAACTATATTGCGAAAAATGTTTTCGGGTGAAAGCTTGATTTACATTTTTTACTTCATAAATGAGCTCTAAATACGATAGCGTACGCCTATAAAAATTTTGGAAAGTGGTTGAAATTTCATCCTGTGTATAGATGATGATAAGAAGATTATAAGTAGGTATTTGTCAGCGGCTTGCGTGAACTTTTAGTTATAACTCGCGAGCGGAAACCTTTGCCTAGAAGTGGGATACAAAAATAGACTACGTCCCATCTTAAGATCTAATCTAGCTTAGTACTATTTTTATCAAAATCGTAGTTAAGGCGTGAAATCGTAACATACACACAGAGTTACTTCAGGATTTATGATATTAGTAAGTATAATTAATATACCTTTAATAAGTTAAGACGTAATCGTCTTCCCGTGATTACGGCCACTGTAAAGTGTTCTAAACATCGGGATAAACCAAAATCTACACTAATATTAAAAAGAGGAAGGATTTTTACTTTTGTGTATGTGTATGTTTGTAATGAATAAACTCAAAATCTACAGTGCCGATTTCAAAAATTATTTCATCATTAGAAAGCTACATTTACCTTTAGTGATATAGGCTATATTTATTGCTAGAAAAGATTAGGGATCTTTATAAAAAAATCTTATGTCCACCCATGCGAAGCCAGGACGGGCCGCTATATATTATACAACCTTAATGAACGCCTGTTAAATCCGTAAGTAATATATTTAAATGTAGCTATAGTGTTCGTGAAAAATTCAAGAAATCAGTATTCTTGTTTTAGCTTTATCATTTGTATGAGATAATGAATGCGATAGTATTCTGAAACATAGCCTTGTATAGTGGCGAGTTTCTAGTTTACCCATTAAGTACGCTAAGGTATTCAGGGCGGTGTCCGTAGCAGAGTCGAAGCTTTTATTATATAACTAGCAGACCCAACAGACGTTTTCCTGTATTAACTATGAATATTGATTACGAAATGGTTTAATAAAAGGTTTATTATTATTTATTAATCACAGTTTTCTACAGCTTTTTGTATAGTTTAGAAACAGCTATCGAAGTAGGTACGATTTCCGCGCCTACAATGTGTTTGATGAGTTGGATGCGTCGCATAATAGATACATAGCACCTTGAATACATTTCTTGCAGTGTTTAAAGGTTTAAAATGCATTTTTGTTCCATTGCCTAACGTGGTAATGTTGTTTTAAACGGCGAAACTCGGGGTCCGTCGTGTCCAGAAACTAGCGTGGTCAAGGTTGGCAAACATATTCTACCGTTGCGTTTATTGATTGTTTTCTGCCTCGATCGATATCATAGGATCGATATGCAAACAACAATAAATATACACAAATAATACAATGAAATAATAAAAACAAAATAGGTACCAATAATTGTATGACTGATAGATTTGACAGACAACGATCAGGTTTTTTTTTAAATCGCTGCTATCTATAATAATGTTGCTATAATTGAGCGTAAAACACATTTTTATTTTAAGTGAATAAATAAAAAACGGAGGCCTTTCAATTAATAAAGCAGTCATCAATGGATTCGTAATAATTTATTCTTTTACCTAGTATGTGCCAAGTTCATAGAGTTTTTATTTTAGTACCAAGCTCCATAGTAAAAAATATGTCCTTTTCCTCGCAATTTCCTTTTTTTTCCTTTCTATACACCTTCTCCTATCCATGACAAACAAAACAAAAACAAATTAGCTAAATCGGTCCAGCTGTTAACGCGTGATGCCGTGATCAAGGCTGTGGTTAATAAAAGCGTCTTTTTTTCTCCTTACCCTTTGAAAATGCACATTTTCAACCTTTCATTTGAAAATATGAAAAGAGATCCTTTCAAATTTTTCGTATTTTATTAAAAATCACAAAGAGTGTTTAATCAACACTCTATTACCTTTTAAAAAAATCCTTTAATTATATTTAAGTAGATCTGTTTTAAACATTCCCTTCTAGTTTATATATCCGAGCTGACAGCTAGACTAGTAATTAAAACAATGACAAATGTACCTCAATATTTAAGGTGACACGGCTCGCCGTCGACTCCACACACCCTTAACGATTTCTCGAGTCCTTGCAGAACTCAATTACCCTTGACATTAATGAGAGAAAGGAGAAAAATCGCTTTTGTCTTCACCAAAGCATCATAAGGGGGTATTGTTGTCTGTACAGACACGTTAACGCTACAGACGTCTCAGTGAGTAATGGTTTGCTAAGAGAGAGATAATAAAATAAAGAAGAGAGGGATAAAAAAATGAGATAGAGAGAATGAGAGTTTAAAAGCAGTTAAAAATAAAATTACTATTACTATTATCTTATTAATATTATAAATGCAAAGTTTTGGATACATGTTTGTAACTCAATCATGCTACAACGGCTGAACGGATCTCGATGAAATTTGGCGCAGAGATAGATTGTGGGCTGAAATAGCACATAGGCTACCCTTTACAAAAAAAAAGAGTTATCCATAGGACGGCTTTACTTCTTTTAAATTCCACGCATTTTAAGACGTGGGCAGCAGCTAGTATTTCATATGAATGAAATCTCCTGATTACATTGCATTTTATTTAAAGGGGGGTTGATAGTTTTTTAAATAAGAACCATCCCTTTAAAGTATGATTTTAGAAACATAATTCGTTTTTATATCTTTTGTGACACCTCAAACCATCTCTATATAAACTTTATTTTAAATCGGTTAAGCTCTTTTAACATTACAATAGGATAGCCAGACAAAAAAGTTACTTATTTTTAAAATTAGATAACTACAAACAGTTTCCATTGTGTAAATAAACACTCAGTACCTAGACAATCACACACATCCATAATCATTGATGTAAAACAATAAATTGGGTACACAAGTAACAGAATAGCATCTTCACCAAATAAGTATCCACTGGACATTTGGTTGTACTTTTACCATTCATCCTTAAGTCATCTACGAAAGTTTTTATTTGCATTGCGCTTTCTACCAAATTCTAAAGTTTAAATAGGTATTTTGTTGTTTTAAACCTAATAATTATATGTATATGGGTTTTACCCAATCGAATTTGATTGCTTGAGTTTTTTACCTTTAAATATTTTCTCTTACCGCAGTTTCTACGAGTCAAAGCAGTCTGCCTTTGAGACGAACCTTTTGTATGTTACTGATACGCAGCAGGAAATCGAAAGGATACTTATGTACACGTAAAGTGAAATACTTACATGTTGGATTGGAACCTTATGAATGAGATTTTTACGAAGTAATTAGTAAAGAATTTCCCTAATTATAATTGTAGTAGGGATATAATTTACTATGGTCAATATTCGTAGCATCACTTATGATTGGATGAACAAACAAGTTTTGGTTTGATTTAGTTCCAAAATATTAAAATTTTACTTATCCTATTTTCTATTTTAAAGTAATTAATTATTAGGTTTAAAACAACAAAATTACCACAAATATTTGGAATAAGTGAACTGATTCGACATTTTCATACGTTTGGGAACAAATTAAAATTTTCTAGAGACTTTTTTCAAAGCTTAACTTTTTACAACGTTTTCCGATCTTGATGATACTCTTTGTATTTGATAGAGGTTGGTTGCATAAAATTTAAGATAAAGTTCTTACTCTGAGAGTATATAAAAATCAAGTGTAATAGGCTATCAAAATCAAAACTTTTTGAACGAGTATTTTTTTTAAGCTATGCTGTCAAAATTCGTTATAATAACAAACCGTACCACTACCGTCGTACCCATAATCTAAGATCCCACCATATAACGACCTTCACCGAGCTGTTTATTGGATGAAACGTTTTTTACATACAATTAAATATGCCAAAAAATATATTGCTAATGGGTTGACTAAAAAAATTCAGTCCAGAGTATGATTAATTATCATATTTTTTTATATATTTTAATTATTTTTTTTCTGGTTTGGTTAATAGACAAATTTCATACCAATCGAAAATATGAAGCCCAAAGAATATGCAAACGTTAGGTTGACTATTTTTTTCCAGTCACAACTCTTGAGTAGGCAGATATAAACAGGTAAATCAAACTAGTAACTTGCACCGGTCTGGTTAATTAAATAAAGTTAAGTACAAATAAATATTATTCATTTATGAACACGGTGGTATACGGTTGAATGCAAAAAAAAAGTCATGAAATTCGGTTGTCAAATTTTAAAAATTCTACTCTGGACTGAAATTTTTTAGGCAACCCATTTGCAATATACTCGTATTTTTGGCATATTTAATTGTATATAAAAAACTTTTCATCCAATAAACAGCTCGGTGAAGGTCGTTGTATGGTGGGATCTTAGATTACCTGGAATTAATACCTAATGACTTCGCGCCTCGGTCGGAGGTCGACCCCAACTACGTTAACCGGGTAATTTGGACGGATGAGGCCACGTTCACCAGGTCCGGCATCTCGAATATTCACAACGAGCAAACAAAAGCCCAAACGGGCCCACGAAAATCCCCGTGTATCACGGCAGGGGAACTTTCAACACCAATGGCGACTCAATGTGTGGGCAGGAGTCTACAACGGCCATGTCATCGGTCCGTTCATTTTACCCGCGCGGTTAAACGGTTTAATACTCGTACCTACCTAACATTCCTTCAAACTGAGTTAAAAAACGCCATTGATGATATTCCGGTATTCGAAACCGATTACTTCGACCAATAGACATGGTGTTCCAGCACGACGGTGCCCAGGCACATTTCGCTCGTGGTGTACGAGCGCACCTATCTTCTCGGTTCCCAGGAGGATGGATCGGACGCGCGGGACCTGTAGCTTGGCTGGCTCGTTCCCCAGACCTTACGCCACTGGACTTATTTTTGAGGGGTTATGTGAAGGACAAAGTTTATTTTACGGACTGCCATACAGTGTCTGAAATGTAAAACCGTGTGCAGTCTGTGTTCGCTACCATAACGCCTACAATGCTGCAATGGTGCGAAATGCAACACAGGCCATATCAAGGCGGGCAAGATTGTGCATCCAAGAAGGCGGACAGCATTTTGAGCCACTATTGTAGGTAAAGTACCTATTATAATAAACTTTCTTAATACTTTCGAAATCAACTTTATTAATTGAATTGACGTAACTGTCATAATAGAATGATTGTGTTTTGTGCTAGTTATTTTCATTTATTTCTTTGATTTGTTTGACTTTGTCTCGTACGTAAAAAAGATAACTTCGAGATGTGCGTGTGTGTACTGTATATAGGGATAATAATGTACTAGGCGAACATGACTTATTGTCGGCTATTCCATGTTTGTAAATACGAAAAAGATAACCAGGAGTGAGGAGGTGGTTGGTAATTAATACTCCTAGTAGGATAATGATCCTGAATTAGTGGTGTGCAGCACGTTATCGATATTAATATAAAACATTATTTTTACTCGAAATTTAAATTTAATGCTATAAATATAAGAAATTTACTAAGGACTCATCAAAGGAGATTATGCAACACCCTTCAGTAATCACCCATCTTTTTGATACACCCTATATTTTGTACACCGACAAAAACGCTGTCGGCCGTATTGGTTGGCAGATTATCTATAATGTGACGTCATAATGGTCAAAACAAACAGATGAAATTTGGCCAACATTCAGATTTGTACCTGCCTTTACGAATGTAACATCCATGTTTGCTCGTATCCGAAAAAAGCGGAAGAAGTATCAATTACACAAGGATTAGGTGTTATTACAAAAATATTAAACCTCAATTATTACTTAATTTCAAAAATGACAATGTCAAAGTTTGATTAGATCACAATGACGTCATAACATTTCCGATAAAGTTTTCAGAGTTTACAATAAAAAAATAAAATGACAATTTTTTAAATGAAAATACAAGTATGTAAGTAGCTATCTTGCACTTTTGTCACCTGAAATCGATAAATATCGGTCTCCTAAGTGAAATACTACGGGAACTGTTAACTACGGGAAATTTCCAAATTTGTGTCAAGTAGCCTATTGTTACTAGCATCCCCTAGTCTAAAAATATTTTTTTTTTGGAATGAAAAATACGAGTATGTTAACGGATTTTAAATTCGCGTTTATTAATATATCTTTCATTTCATAGTATTCGTGTAAAGTCAAGCAAATATTATTATTTTTATTACTCTTAATAGTACTATATTTTTTTAATTTTTTATTGAATACTAGAATTCACGGCTCTATTCGCTTGGAAATCTAAAAGGGATTCTAGCCACTCAGACTCGGTTATATCGCGTCTACATTTTGCGTGTCTCTCTCACATACACATTGATGCCCTAAGTAAAATATTCTACCAATCTCAAAAGCTTGTCGTTCAATAAGGAATGTTTGTTCGCGGTATTACAAAACAATAAACACATACTTGAGCTGCCGAAACAAATTATGGGTGATCCCTTTCCGCTACTCAAGTTCGTGACGGGTACAAAGTGGTAGGAATCCCCAATGACACATAATGGCGACACGTTATTATGTGTGACATTCTTGCCTTATTTCCACTCTTAGGCGACTTTTATATCAAATCTCTTTCTTTTAGTCTTAAGTGCTTATTGAAATGTTACAAGTTAAAAAGAAAATGGTGTCAAACGTCATCATGATTATCATCAACAGCCCATAACAGCCTACGGATACTTGCCTTTCCAAAAAGTAGATTTTGCCATATTCGCCACGCTTGGCACACGGTAGGCGATTGCAGTATTACCTAATATCGCCGTCCCTGGAGACATAAAATGATAACTGCCAGTATCTTATTATTAGTGTTATACCATTTTTGGATTCTATGGGTGGTATACCTCTGATCATTTTTTTCTAATTTTTTAATAAATAAATAATAAATAACAAAGATTTAACACAGGCTTTAAATTTCGTGGAACATGACGGTCAGGCTGGCCCACCGTCTGCATGTCGCTCAGCGAGCTATGGATAGATCTATGCTCGGTTTTTCGCTGCGGGATAAAATCCGTAACGAGATTATCCGGCAGAGGACCAAAGCTATGGACATTATCCAAAAGTGTAGCAAGCTGAAGTGGCAGTGGGCTGGCCATATTTATCGCAGAACCGATGAGCGTTGGAGTAGACGGGTTTCCGAATGGAGACCACGTCTCGGCAAACGTATTGCAGGACGCCCCCCTGCCAGATGGACCGATGACCTGAAGAAGGTCGCTAGTAGTGGCTGGATGAGGAAAGATCCACCGTGGCGTGCCCTTGGAGAGGCCTACGTCCAGCAGTGGATTGCAATAGGCTGATTGATTGATTAAATTTCAAGAATTAAGTGTTACTATAATATTATCAAAATGAAAACCTATATGTTAGTATGACATACATCATACAATTATGTTCTCGTAAAAAAATTCGACTAAATGATAAAATGCACTAATCATTTTAATCTTATTATATTATCTGTGATCTTGTTCAAAACTAACCAGTAGCTTCGTACAAAGATGTGTTACTAAAAGGCATTTTTCACTTTTGAACAGTAATATTTTCATCCTTATATTTCTTTTTTTATTTTACGTAAATGCAATTATTTTGCAAAGGCAGATACACAGGTAGTTATATGTATAGCATATTAGACGTGTAGTGACGCAAGTCTCTTTTTACCAACGTTCCAATCGGTGAATATTTGGACGTAGTAACGAGAAATGAAAGGCAAAATGGCTTTTGACTATGTTGGTCTACTGAAAAACTGCTTATGTAGCAATTTTTTATTTCCTTTTCCAATGTCATTATTACCTCCTGATTAATGGTGTTGCAATGAGAAGTTTTTAAGGCCTAGTAATACCTAACCAGAGGTTTGATCATTTTGATTTGATGGTTTGACCAGAGGTAGATCATTTTGAAGAAAATACGCAACGATTCGGTCCGCCGACTATTAGACTTTGGAACCGATGCGTCAATGAATTTTTTTGTATTATTAAAGGAGGTAAACAGTCAGTAGATCAATATAGGGACCACCTTAATCCCATTTATCCTAAGATTAAATTCACATATGAATTACAGATGAATTAATTCGTTGTCACTTTTGGATGTTATAGTCAGAGTGAAAGCAGATGGATCCCTGTCACACTGTGTCTACAGAAAGCCCAGTATTGCTGATCCTGCTAGCCTGTGACCACAGCCGATGTGATTCGGTCGAAACGACAGGCAAATAACATAAAATGAGGTATGTTCGCGTTTAAACCCTGTTATGCGTCTGTATTCAAAGACATTATTAGCATGAAAGTTTTACAATATTTACGAGAATAAAACGATATAAAAGTGTTATCATCATCTGGCATCCTAAATACCCGTAGAAAAATATGATAAGCAAGGGATGCAATGTTTGGTTCAGGTCAGGCTGTACGTGAAATAAAATAATAATGGATATTTTAGAAATTAAACGATGTCTGATTTGGTCAATTTGTTTATTGTTAAAATAGTATCTCTATTTTAAAAACTACTAAAATATTTCGAACATAAAAAAAACCTTTTTTCAAAACTAGCAATCATCACCATCAGTCTACCTACGTTCCGTTAGGGTCAAATGACGAACACATATTTTTTATTTTTCCTTTTTTGTAGTTATCATTTTATTAACCGTAGATGGGCGCTATGGTCGAAAAAACATGCTAATGTCTGTCTTCTGGCATTTGGCACCAGAGAAGAGGTGGTGTTTTTTATTGCCGCCGGCACATGTCAAACGTAAATTTAAAATTATCTTGTTTTTCTATTCAATAGCTAGGCGACCGAGCACTGTTTTTTTAATAATATATTAAAACATGGATTTTACGATATTTTTTAAAAATGAAACTTATTGATAGACATCTTCTCCGAAACCATCGACGACGATTGCCACTTTAATTGCTTTAGCTACTTTTTGTTTTAAAAAGTAAATTTTCGTTCAAATCTTTCCATCATTATACTCGTAATCACCAGAATATTCTATCTTGCAGTATCAATAACTTACTCAAAGCTACTAAGTATAATATTTACATTTTATTTTCCTCTCCAAACAATACAATAATCGTGATGACATTGGAAAACGTGGAATACAAAGGTCAGGAGAGTCAAAACGTAGCGTTAACAAAGACGCCATTCAGAAAGATATTGTGAAAAATTGCTGAGTTTGCTTGTGAAGCTAGAGCGTGGACCAAGTGGCTAAAACATTGGTATTTAATCGATCGTCAACTCTGAAGCCTAGGTTCAAATCCCAAGCAGGTTATTATGATGAAAATGAGAGTTATGCGAAATAATGACATGTCCTAAAAAGTTATGCATTTATAGGCAATCTCATCATTTCTAGCCGGCTTTACCGACGCTCTGTATTTCTGCGTGAGTCATCATTTAGAAATAAAATTTGGGTTTAAGAAAAGAAAATATGTGCTCTGTTTAATAGCTTAACAGCGATTATATCGGTTGAACAAAGGAAAGGGATCAAAACCGATTCACGAGCCTTTGAATGTAGTTCGAGCATTAAATATCTGCGAAGAAAATCAGCTTTGAAAGGAACCTAAGTACAGTCGCACATGATAAGTAACAAGGTTTTTGTAGAAATTCTTATTGTTTTTGACGTGTGTTTGAGTTGCTATTTTTTTCTGCGCTATGGCTGATTCGTAATTTTTAATTTAGTTTTCAGGAAATCGGCCTATCAGCGCCTGGTGAAAGCTGGCTTGCGAAAAGAATTCTTAAAAAAAATTTAGAAAAAAAAAACTGTTGTGATACACAAAATCAGCCACAAACTGAGAAGTGCCAAACAAGAAATCATCGTCAATAATCATAGATGTATGCATAATTTTTTTTTTTTTTTTTTAATAAATGTGGACAACATCACATACATTGTTCTGATCCCAATTTGAATAACTATTTAAAGCATTCGTATTTTGGAAACTAGAAACAACGAAGGTACCACAAACACCCAGACCCGAGAAAATGTAGAAAAACACATTTTTTCTACATTGACCCGTCCGGGAATCGAACCCGGGACCTCGAAGCAGACGACACCTTGAAAACCGGTGTGCACGCCACTCCGCCACGGAGGTCGTCGTTTTTCTATATTATTATTTCATATACGAGTATTTTGAAGGATACAATTTTCTTGTTAAACAAGTCCTGTAGTTTGAACAGTGTTACATGATTACTAAAATGAATTCGATATGCAATGCAAAAGAAGACCTATGAAGTGATCTTCTCATCCTATGCGTGTTGTAAGTGGTTACTGAAAAACTGCCAAAAGAAGATAGGCAGTGTCTTCTCAACACCATTTCCAAACTGCAATCGCATTTTTATTTAAAGATGTTCATTACTAATGTAAATTGTAAAAACATTTCCCTGAATATAAAATTTCGATTGTCGTAGGTGGGAATTGAACACTAAAAGCCTTAAAATACTCGTAGTATTATTTTGACAACAAAAATCTTGGTAGGTAGTTTAGTGGTTAAAGCAGTCACCTTGTAAGCGGAAAGTTGTCCCACCGAAACAGTCGAGATTTTTATTCGAGGTTGTTGTTTTAAATTCCTTTGAATACGACTTATGTAAGGCGATGGTATGCAGTCCCATGGTATTTGTAAATCCGCTTTACTACGTTATAGCAAATAGTAAGCGTTTCGGACGAATAACAAACGTCTGAACACAACAATGGTAATATTACTGTCGGATCGAAAAATAAGCGCACCATCTAAAAGATTACCCCGTAAAATCCATTCAAATTAATTCTTTAAAATAAAAGACTTTGTTACGAAACAATGAAGATTAAACTCTAACCGTTAGACTTAAGGATCTAGATTGATTGCACCAATATCTGGGATAAGGCACGTAGGATATCCACTTCATTTTACAGTCGGATGATACCGGTATCGATTTTTGGCAATCCTGACGCCAGATGTTGTCTTAAAAATAAATTAGGATCGTCAAATTACAAACGGTTCGAAAAAAGAACAGTGTTCATAGTAGGTACACCTGCACTAGACAATATTCCTACAAACAAAGCCCAAATTCTTGTATTAATTAATACTCTTTGGCCAAAACTCCTAAAAGTGAAAATCTTCTTTTTTTGTTGGTTGAATTGTTCGTTTGGAAATATGAATAGTACAAGCAAATGTTCCAATGACGTTTTCAAAGAAAACATTCATAGCACATCTGGCTAAACACTGGTACCTATGTACTATTTAGTTGATAAAAGAGCTATTTTACAACAAAACGCTGATGTGCAGGCTGTACGTTCTTGGTACAGTCGCGTAGTATTTCTCGTCTATATGCGATGGGAAATGAAAATATTGCAAGCTATTTTCCGGCTTGCAGAGCGGCGGGCAAATTTCCGATAAACAAGTCGTCATTTTGTACCACTTCATATTTTCATTTTAAAATAAATAAAGTGTATGTATTTGATTTAAAATATTTTTCTCACTAGATGATGCCTGCGGCTTTGTTTGCGGATAAAATGTAGCTTATAGTCTGACCCCTGAGCTACTGAATTTGCACTAGTGTTTAATAATAATTTTAAGTACTTAAAGTTCTTCTCCGAGCTCTATTCAAACAAATATAAAAATACCTTTGCGCTTGCGGCTCTGCCCGCGTGAATTCGATGTTAAATCGCGCGGTCGAAAATCTGTGCCCAGCAGTAGGATGTAAAAAAGTCTTTCGCAAGGTCTAAGCTACCTTTGTATTTCAGTAGTTTTAGCGTGAAGGCGTAGCAGACCAACAGAGTTGCCTTAAATAAATTAAAAATAAAAAGAGTTATTTCTCATTTATAATATGTAGGTATTAGGATGGATAACGTTTTTATTATTTACTAGCTGTTGCCCGCAACTTTGTACGCGTGAAAAAACTACCACACGGGGATTGTACTTTTTCAGGGATCAAAAGAAGCCTATGTGATATTCCCACCTTTAATCTTTCTGTGTGTCAAATTTCATACAAAATGTAGAAAAATACTTTTTTCTATTACAAATGCAGAATTACCCCTTTTTTTCTACATGGAATCGACCGAGAATCGAGCCCGGGACCTCGGAGCAGGCGACACCATGAAAATCGATGTGTACGCCACTACGCCACGGTGGTAATTAAAGATTTAAAAAAAATGAATCACCTGAATGTATGAATGCGCATCTCTTAACCTATTTCACCCCACTGCTAAGCAAAGGTTTTCCCTAAAACTATTTCTGGTCTCGTCTTACGTTTAACAAACACATTTGGTCTATCAAATTCTCCTGTTGGCAGCCCATCGATCCAAATATTTGCAAATTTAAATTCCCTTGTGAATCGTAGGACTAGACGGAAAATGATAAATGACCTCACAATGGTTATTGAATGGAGCCGGATAACTTGGTCACTAAAATATTCTAACGAAAGGAACATCCGTCAAAGTTTTATAAGATTTCAAAGAAAGTTCCGTTGTGTTTTGTAAGGTGAAAGGTAATTGGGATACAAAAGATGTATGATATTAATGTTGCTGAAAAAGTATGGAAAGTTTAAATGATTTAATTTGTAAATGGCAAAATAGTATTGATTGCATTCTTTGTTAATATTAAATTTTAATGTGAAAGTTTGTATTATTTAAAAGTCAGATTTTGTCAAGCCACCTATCATGTTAGAACGTGAACTTCAAACTTGCGACGGAAAACGAGACTAACGGCTTAACGCGCTTTCACGATCCGAGACAATAAACGAACGTTTCCTTAATTGACCAAACTGGAAAAGAAACCCCTTGCATAGTGGGCGGTTTACCGCACGACTTTAATAACCATGTTAAGGAATAAACTCAGTCTCAATTCAGAATCAACAGTTAAGTTATTCAGTTTCCCTTTTAAGCACAAATACGACAAGTCAGCCGTCTTTGAACAAAAGTGTTATTTATAGTGTCAACTAGTTAGTATCAACATGCTTCTGAGAGATTTCTAGCGTCAGACATTTTATTTGGATTAACATTTTCGACACTTAATAGAGTGAATAAAATCAGAACCGTATTTGTGTTGGAAAAGCCTATTTTATTTTCAGACGTTCATACACGTCGATGGTTCTGTGCTCCTTCCAAAGGCTTTGAGATCGTTGTATGTAGGTGATACATTTTTCTAACTGGCTTTTACGTTCTCGTTGGCGATCGAACTAAATGTAAGCTCAGTAAAAATGAAAGATAAAGCTTTACCTTATACACTTATTTAGGCAAAAAATTATTGTATCATGTCGCAAATTCAAATGGATTTCATTTCGCATGTCGTTTGACAGGTTCCGCCAAGTTGTATTTTGATCAGTGCACGTCCAACGCAGAAGACGTTGCGAGACGTCGTCTGCGTTGGACGTGCGCTGATCTACGATTTAGTGATAGTCTTACACCCGTATTTATAAAGAAGTAATTACTTATTGCTTAAGAAAGTCATAACTTAAAGTGTTCATACTTATTGCTTAAGTGAAGGAAATGGGTCTCCATTAATAGTCATATTATTTGGCTGAGAATACTAACTTTTGATAGTTCTCACTTCTAGTAATAACTTGATTAAGGAATACTTATTGTCACTTAAGTAGGTAATTACCAGTAATTGTCAAGTACTTACTTTTACTTGTTTAAAAATACAGGTGTTAATCGCACATTACAGAAAATATGTATCTATGACAGTGACATTGACAACGTCATACTACGACAGAGAACAGAGATATCTCAGTGGAGTCTTGCATTGGAAACAAAAGGAGAAGGACGGACTTTGTTTCTTAGTTTTATAAATCTTCGAAAGTTTTGGAAATCAGAGAGTTAATAAAAACAAATGTATGATCTATCAAGCATTTGAGGCCAACAATTTTTTTTCAAATGCTTGCGCCAAAGCATTTATCTACTATTATAACAATGAAGTCTGAGTCTACGAAGTAGTTAGTAGATTGATATTACTACAAAAGAACATTATTATATTTATAATATTATACGTTTGGCTGTATTTTATATGCTGTATTTTCTTCATCTTCATTGCTTCGTCAGCACAAGGTAGTGAATTTCCTACCGGAGTCGGTCTATTGATTTCAAGTATGATAATTAGTAAAATACCAGTGCAACTAAGTTACTGGCTTACAAAATCTTTTGTTGTAGTATAAATTAGTTGTGTGCCGTGTGGTGATAGCACAGTAATAGAATAGCACCACTTCTTCGTTTCTTTTGGGTTAGCGGGCACCAGTTCTTTCTCACCATTGGCTAAACTGCTTTCGCCAACACACTTGCCAACGCTGGCAATAAAAAAAAAAAATAACTTACTGAAACTATTAGTAGCAAGATAAAATCATTACTACTGAAATATTAGAACTAACACTTGAACTAAAACAATACAAAATTTAATAAATATTTAAATAAGACAAATAAAATAATATACTTTATTTGATATTTTAGCAACTTAATTGCACTCCTGCATCTCCTCGCATGAGGAGATGCGGGTTCGAGTCCCGCCTGAGACAAAATTTTTCAAGTTTATATACAAATAAAATAAATCATACCAAATATTTTTTTTTGTTTGTATTTTTTCTTGTCATATTGTTTTCATTTCTTTTTAAAGCTATTGTTTAATTGTATTACTTTAAAGTTACTTATATTTCACTCTATTCTATCCTTTACCAATGAACAAAAACTGTACATCAATCTATCCCGGTAAAATTTACCCGTGGTCAAATTTAAAATATTGTTTTTTTTTGTTGGTTGAAATGTAATTTATATCTGTTTCCAGTGTTTAATCAATCCAAACCGTATTCACCTCTGACAAGGGATGAAAAGGGCGTACCTTAAACTACTTCAGTTATGTCAATTATATACGAGTACCTGCTGAGTTAGGGCTTGGCTAGGGAATTGACGCTAAGAGACCATTTACAAATAATCATTTCAAAATACTATTAGTTAAATAAATATATATATTTACTACCTTCGTTTAAAATAGATAGATGTCTAAGCCTATAAATGTTGAAGCCTAGTTCGCATTAGGCCAGTATTTTCGTCGAGTGACTCGCTTTCAACTCGCTACTAACCGGAAAACCGTTCGCACTTTCGTTCGAATACAGTTCACAAGTGTGTTTTGAATGAACTCGACTAAATCGGCAGGTTCGGACTTGTTTAAGTAAGTCAGTGGGCAGGGACGCGTGCTGGGAGGTGCTAATCGCCCGTGGAAATATGGATTGGCTCGAATAAATTACTTACTAAACCACTGGACTAAAATTTTGATGTTCAGACGCGTTATGCTATTAAATTACTCGCTACTCGACTAAAATACTGGCCTAATGCGAACTAGGCTTTAAAGGCGACTGAAGGATTACTATCAGAAAAAGACGGGTAGTATAACGTTTTATCTTCACCATTGGGCAAACTGCGATCGCCATCTTGCTTACCAAGCGTGAAAATTATTCCCCCATTAATTATTTATTACCCCACATTTTGGAGAGAACTATGCGGCGTTGGACTAATATGGGCTGATGATGAGCTTTGAGTTACTTTCAAAATATCGGAATATTAGCCTTATTGCCTTATAAATAAAAGAGATATTTCGATTTGAACCATCAACCCGAAAAGCGTGCAAGTACTCTTATTTCCAAATCTCAATTTCGATGTTCAGAAACTAAAATAGTTCGGCTTGAAACTGACAGTTTGCTGAGGTTAATTAATAAATATGTGGAAATGAAGAAATTCCAGGTCGTAACTACCTAACATTGCTGAGTTTTATTACTCTGCTCTCTCTATACTCTCTTTGAGTCTTGCACAAAATACATTAGTATTATTTTACCTAAAGACCACGCAATGAAAGAAAACAAATAGGTATGTACTATGATCTCCTAAATGAATTAACGAAAAACGGTTATATGTATAGTTAGTCTATATGCTGTAGAAGTAGGAAGTAGAATTGATTTCTATTGTGTCTGGAATAACTCACGATCGAGGGAATATGTGCTATAAATCCACACGCAAAGTCGCAGACTATTAACTCTTAATCTTATTTGGCTCTGAGTGGCTGTAATATTAATTTTAAAAAGTCGTTTATTCCTTATTTAAATATTTAAAATTTAGAAATTTAAAATATCATTTATTAGTTGAATAAAAATATTTAGTAGCTTTGAATAAGCATAAAAAGGATATTTAAAATGTTCGACCCGTAGTTTAGTCGTAATATTGAAAAAACATTACAAAATTGTGTAGGTTTGTGATTTTTTTTATAAAGCCAAGCTAATTAAATCTTGTAATCGATAACGAATACCTAGACTAAATTCTCAGAAGTAAAGTAGCCTTAAATGAATCGAATAATACCTACAATATTATTCATCGGTTAAAAATGTACAATAACACTAGAAGCATATCAATGGCGACCCAAAGCCCAAAGAAATGAGCAAGGTTTATAGTTCCATTCGTGAAAGTATTGTGTTGCAATCGTAAAGCCCTCTCTGTTATTGCTGCTCTGTAATGGACCAGTCGAGGAAGCTCAGGGCCGTACTGGGAGCGATATGCCTAATATTGATCTAAACTTTGATGGTATCATAAGGGTTACTTGTATTGAGATTTCTTCAATGTGCCAAATATTTTATAAGTTTCCGATATGGCATTGTTGCAAGCGCCATGATGACGGATTTTTTGGATAATTCTTTTTTTCTATGATTGCAAGGTGAGAAAATGGTTTGTATTGAAGAATACGTTTGATAATTGTGTGAAAATAATCTTTTTTAGAAATATCTACATGAAAAGAACGTACAGGATGATCATGGTCATAAACAGACCTTTTGCTTGTATTACCTTCTTTGGTAAACCTACGCTAAGCCCCGGACGGACAGCTAGTAAACAATAAAAAAGGATACAGTTTAGTATAATTTTCACAACATCAACAAGCCTCAAAGGCATTATGAAGTACTTTGTTTAAATAGTATGGTTCGAACATAGTCCTCCCAACATGTGAGTATTCCAAAGTTAAGCAAACCTCATTATAATTTTATAACTTTCGACTTATGCCTACAAAAACAGCTATGAGTCATAAGCAAAAGATAAACGGCCTGGCATGTTGAAATAATGCATATATAAAATCAAATTATCGGAAACTACTAAAATAGGAGGCAATTACTAATTACTTGTTCGAATTTTATTTGAATAGAAACGGTTGACAGACGTTTGCTTTAAATGTATCACTAGTCTATGGGAAAAAAAGCCTATTTGTTATTCCAGCCCATAATCTAGGTTCGAGCCAAATTTCATCTAGATCCTTTTAAACCCTTTAAGCCGTTCTTGCGTGATTTAGTAACAAAAATCTATTTACTATATTTTAAGACTATCGAAATATTATTTGACAGGTATAATTTTATCGTTCTTAATACTGAAATTCATAATAAATATCTAAAGCCTGATAACTATATTATAAACTTGTAATATGTATGGCATTTTCTGGGATACCAATATTTTATATTCTAAATTATGTATTTTGTATTTAAAGTAAAGTCAAATAACGGCCTATACGGCTCCCACTGCAAGGCAAAGGCCTCCATCATTGAATTTAAGTTAACAGAGCAATGATAGTTACAGGCATAATCACCACGCTTGCCACTTAAGATAAGCACTGTGCCGTCTTAAGATAAAGCTCTTTAGAAAAAAAGGATATAGGTCAAATTTAATGATACAGAAGTGAACGAAATTTCGATGAAATAATAAAAAGCAAACAAAACCAATCGAGAAATTTTTCATTAAATAAAATTCTGATGATTTTCGAATTTATTCTATGTTACCAAAATATATTTGTTGAAAAAACGGATGATATTTTTAATATCTAAAACACTCATTTGTGATTTAAAAATCATTTCCAAAAAATATGTCAATACCGTAACAGTTAAATCTATACTAATATTATAAAGCTGAAGAGTTTGTTTGTTTGTTTGTTTGAACGCGCTAATCTCAAGAAGTACTGGTTATTAATTGAAAAAATATTTTCTTGCTGGATAGTCAATTTATCGAGGTAGGCTTTAGGCTACCTAACATCACGCTTCGACTAATAGGAGCAAAGCATCAGTGAAAAATAGTGCTATAATAATCGCGATCATAATATCAGAAATTGACGCGCACGAAGTCGCGGGCAACGTGGATTATACTTTTATTTCACCGCTTAAATAAAGTAAAATTTTAATGAGGTACTGATAATAATAGAAAAATAAAACCGGCCAGGTGCGAGTCGGACTCGCGCACGACGGGTTCCGTACCAAAAAGGCCAAAAAAACGGGTTTGTTGTATGGGAGCCCCCCTTAAATATTTATTTTATTTTGTTTTTGGTATTTGTTGTTATTGTGGTAACAGAAATACATAATTTGTGAAAATTTCACCTGTCTAGCTATAGCGGCTCTTGAGATACAGCCTGGTGACAGAGCGACGGACAGACGGACAGACGGACAGACAGACAGACAGACAGACGGACAGACAGCGAAGTCTTAGTAATAGGGTCCCGTTTTTACCCTTTGGGTACGGAACCCTAAAAATGATTCACCACACCTCAACTAGCTTTGTTAATGTGAGTACTAAAGAGGCTGATCCTTTTTGGACATATTAAGTAAGTTTCCGGCGACAAGAACACACAATAGATTGCTTGAATTTGCTTGTGATTATGTTGTGCTAACGTATCATTTTAGTAAGAAAGTTTCAAAGGGTTTTTGGCAAGGGGTTTGATTCCAATTTGAAATTTTGATGAGATTGTGTATTACTTAATATCAAAAGTTTATTAATTACTTTTCTATAAGCGTCAGTTGCAAATCATTAATAAGCCAGTCAATACAATTGTTATGTCATTTAGTACATAAAATATAGCAAAGACTTTCGATTTGATTACTTTTTGATTTGATCATCATCATCGTCAGCTCCCATAAGTCTATAGCTGGATATAGACCCTCTAAAAATTTATCAAAGGAGAAGGATTTTGTCATAATTGTCACAGCTCGGAAAATGGCGGAGGAAAAATGCAACTGCTTCGTTTCTACCGGAAGTAAGAGTTGCCTCTTACATCAAAACCAGGTGATATTCTTATTTAGATAAGATCGGCACCACACGGCATTGGCACACACATATTTATTTTACGTGGATTAAATTTTAATCTTAAGTGTTTAATCGTTCATCTTATTTTTTTTTTATCATTGGGCTTGCATACTAGCATACTTATGTGTTAAAAATACTTTGTTAATAAAAGCAATAATAGCGGCAAATCAAAACAATAACCTTGGTAAAGAATCCAAGTTGTTCCAACAATCCATGGAGTCCCTAATCCACTCCTGTACTGTGTACAGTGTAATTCCAGCTTTCTTTTACACACACTGTATATCGCCCGAATACGACCACGGTTACACGTCATGCACTATTCATGTACAGGTTGATTTATAACGAGTTACTAAAGGGATGTATCATTTTGTTCAAAAATATATTATAGTACATTTGTTTGAAAAATATTTTCTAAAAGGCGAGGTTTATGTAGGCAGTAGAGTTCTGAAATATAATAGATTAAAATTAGGTCAAACTAAATAGGGTTTTAAACTTTCTTGTTCGTGTTTTACGTATTACAGTTTGCTAAAATTAAATGCAATTTTTGCATAATAGTAAAATTAATTTAGACAGCCAAAAAAATCAACGTTGGCAATCTTCTCCTTTCTTCTTAATATACTCGTATGAAAATTTCGTGTCGCGTTGTTTGTCTGCGATGGAATCCTAAACTATTCAACTGATTTTAATTAAATTTTGTACACTGTGTGCAGTTTGATCCAACTTGAAAGATAAAATAGTTATTATTTTATTCGCGCATTATTTTTTTACTGAACATTATTTGTTTATGGCAAGGCAATTTGGTAAAGAAGAACGCCATGTTTGATGACAATAACATTTAAGACGTCAAAATCAAATTACATTATTCTGAGGCGATACGAAGTTCGCGGGGTAAAAGTAACAGCCTATTATTCATCCCACTGCAGGGAAAAGGCCTCCATTCAAGTTACCACAGCAATGATGAGTACTGGCATAATCACCACGCTTGCCAAATGCGGGTTGGTGATCACAAACCCGAGCAATATTCGAAAATTCGAAATTTTTTGTTGCCCAACCCGGGAATCGATTCTGGGACCCCGAGATCTTGGCCCGGTATTTAAACCACTAGACCAACGGGGCGTTGTAAGCTTATAAAAAAATATAAAGGTGACACATAGAAAATGTAAAAATCTTCTTAAGGCGGCCACATCATGCTTATTTGATACGGACGTAATTCATGCACATTCAAAAAAAGTTAATAACTACAGCGTAAAATTAAAAATAATTCACTGATAAATATTTTGAAGAATGGGAATCCAAATAATAGAATATTTGATTGACACATCACAAATGTTTTCCGACTCACCTTTTGAAATACATATAATAAATGCACACTGGACGATGAGATGTGGAAAGGCACCCAACTAAACATAAATTAATGCCACGAATACCGTCCAAGCTAGACAAATAAATTAAAAAAGAAATTAGACGCAACTCCAATCCGTAAAAAATCACACTAGTATTTATTTACTGCTCTGTCGTAGCTGCGTAGTAAAGAGCTTGTATTTCTTATCTCCGCTATCCTACTTCACTATTTCGTGCTACAACCTTATTGTGTATACAGGATGATCTATGCATGGTACCTCAAATTATTTCAGTAAGAATGACACAACTTACGGTAATGGAGGTTGTTATTCTTTGATTATCAAAATCTTTCATTTGATATTATGTATAAACAAAATTTTTTTTGTACAAAAAAATACAGGCTGTAAATAAAACATCATTTGAGTCGGTGCATTATGATTGTAAGTTTAGTATTTAGCACCGAATCAAAATTGGTAGCTTTTTTGACGGTTATTTTTTTTTGTGAAAAAAAGGTAAATACGATTTTACCTTTAAATTATAAAACAATGCATTGAATATCCCGTTTTAGTGATAGGTTTTAAGGAAAAAAAAATTGTAATGTCTGTCAACTCTTCGATATGGTGTTTGTTTTTCTAATTACAATACTAAGTTATGCGTAAAAAAATCGTCGAAGTCCTCCGGTTTTTTTGTTGGGTATAAAGCCTAATAAAATACTGATTCGGATTACGTACCAGTTTCATTATATTTTGTCCTGTCTATGACCATGACTATAGTGACCCAGGGTCCAAATGTGGAGAGTTAGCAAATAACCTCACCATTATACGGATTTTAAACCGTATCATAAAATATGCCGTACACCCTGTATGAAATGATACACACAGATAAAATGTAGCGGGATATTTGCTTTATTTGCCGAGTGCTAGATCCGAGGCGTAGGTACGTTTATTTTTTCTTTGTTAATCCTTTTCTTATTGGTACACAGAAAGCCCTCATAAGAACACAGGAGGAAATAATTTGCGAGTTAAGAAACCGGTTAACTTTGTATAGACTTAACTTTATGGCTAGCCTATATCTATGTAGTGTATGTACACACATTTCGATTATGGTACACTTATGATATGACAATGACTATAGGGCATTACTTACTTACAATTAATGAGTATTTACGAACACTACCTATTTCAATGTTGAAAATCGAAATAAAATGCTTTAAGTGATTAAATTGGCGCTGTCAGCCTAAGTTTTTTTTTTAAATGTATTGACTATGTTCCTCCAACATCTATAAGGGATATAAAATGGATCTATTTAAAATGTTATCCTTAAATAAAATTTGATCGAATGCTTCAGGTGCTTTTTAAACTTACGTCCTTTTGCTAACCGAGAGTAAATTACTCTTGGTGACTGATCTTTAATCAGCGATAACGGGGCACTATTTACGTCTAAGCTTTGCAGAATTATATCGCACCATAAAAAAAACTGTGATATTGATCAATAAAACTATGGTCAAATATTGAATGTGAAACATCGAATTACATTTCGCCGAAAACTTTTCCCCAACACCCTAGTAAATTGACGACATCAAAAAAGAATATCGACGAAACCAATTTTTCACAGAAAGATCCTTTTAAGTAAAGAATTTCTGATAAATGTTATATCTCAAAATTTTAAATTGTTGAATTCTAGTAAAAATATTTTCATGATAGGTAGGGGCTTAATCAACACGCTTGCCAAATACGGCTTGGTGATCACAAACTCGAACAATGTTCCAGGAGTAATAAACTGATTGTAATTAAATTAGTTTTCTTAGTAATATAATTATTTTCTAGCCATTACACAAGTTATCCTATATAAACATGTTATACAGAAATAATCAGGGCCACTCTATCAAAACCAAACTGAAGAATCTTCGAACAGACCTAAACTATCTAGCACATGCAACAACTTGCCCTATTACGTCAGTGGTAAAGTTCGAAATAGAGTGTAGTGCGGTTGACCTTTTACCTACGAAACCTTTTAGGAATAGGAGGTACGTTAGTTCACAATGTAAATAGGTTTCAGTAGGGCTGTTACTTATGAAATAAGTGAATATGAATAATATCAGAGGGAGTTGCAGAAATGTCTAAAATGTAATATTTAAAAATATAATATAAACATAAAATGTTAAGTAGGAAAGTGACCATGCTTCTATTATTTCTACAACGTGTTAATGAAAATGCGCAAAACCTGTAATTTTTTTGTTCAGAATCGAGAGTATAATCGATTCATTCAAAATTAGGGGTCCAATTTCAACTTTTTATTGTATTTATTATTATTACTTATTTCTATTATCAGAGGCGACTGAACTATCTCTCTACATTAGCTACTAACCTACTCATGCACGTGCATGCCTTTTTTGGATTCTTTCAAAGACCATGTGAAAAAAGCAACTCTGTTTTGTTGTTTTGTTGAGATAAGAGTGAACAAGTCAACTTTGATATGCTCTGTACAATCAACTATGTACGGCGCAAAACGGCAACGGTGCAGTCTGAGTTTTGAACTGAATAAACTTTTTAATTTGCAAAAAACACAAGAAAAACTAATGTAATCGTAAGTAATCCACAAAAAATAATTTAATAAATTACATAATTGTTTAAAAACTATAATAATCAGGTCTACTACGCCGTCCTTATTTGTGACTAGGTTTCAACCAATTACGGCGTTTGTGGTACAGAGAAATCCTTTCTTCCCCACGATAGCAGAGACAAACTGCTGGAGCTCCAATTTGCTACCGACCTGGCTTCACAATACACGAGTGTGCTTTAAGAGCTGATTTATGTACTGCCTTTCAAAACGTAAATTTCAAGGTAAAGATAAACAGGACGTGTTATGAAAACTTTATTTAAAAACAGACAAGAAAAACCATTGCTTTCACGAGAAACTAAGTCATATCTATCATCATCAGCCCATATCAGTCAACTTTTGCACGTAGGTCTCTCCAAAAGGAGGATTTTGCTCTAATCGTATAACGCTTGACAGGCAAGGAGGCGATAGTTAGGCCAATGAGAGAATCAGTAAAATTAATTTTATTTCTGCAAACACGTCCCGTTGAAAGAAGATGCTACTGTCTTCTTCTGACCGTACTCCTTTAGTTGCCTCTTACGACACCCATGGCCTGTAAGACAGATTGACCCATCAGAATTTGTGTGGTCTAGTCTAGACTAGGTTAGACGTTACTACAAAGCGTTCACTAGTTCTCCGTAAAATTACAATTAATGTTGGCGACCGTCAACTGTATTTTTTACCATTATAGATATAATTTATTATTTAAAAACTAACGCAATTCCTCAAGAATCATGGATAGAGTGTCGATTTTAAAAATTTTCATTGACAAATAACAAAAGAGATCTATAAATAGACGAAATACACATCGTTCGAATACGGCACGGCACATAGATTCGGCATTAGGAGCAAAAATAGCCGACACCATAGAAAGAAGCTGGGTCCGACATCAAAGGCGCGAAAAGTGTTGCTTTTGACGCCTTCAACTCGCTCGCGGGCAATTTTGATGACCTCACAAATTGAATACAAAATACAATGAACGCTGGTTTTTATTGACCGCTTGTATTATTGTCAGTAGATAAAAATAGTTGTGTGTTAGATACTTACATATAGTACAAACTCGTATATAAATTTGGTGTCACGTTGTTTGTCCGCGATGGAATCCTAAACTACTGAACCGATTTTAATCTTTGGACACTGCGTACAGTTAGAGTAGGTACTTAAAAGATAGGATAATTTATAACTCAATATATAACCGCATTGTTAATTTTTTTGAAAAAAAAATATCATAATTTAGCAAGCTGTGAGTTTATTTCGTATGGCATTTAAGACATCAAATCAAATTTTATTATTCTATGGCGATACGAAGTCCGGTCAGCTAGTATCTATATTTTTCTTAGTAATTGCAAAAACGTTCCTTTTAAAGTTCAAATACTGTTTAATTCCAAAGGTAATTTACGTTTACGTTTTATCTTTAAAATTGATTGTATTAAACGTCCCGACTACGGCAAAGCCAACAGAAAGGGTTACGAGTTTACCGTGCACTTTGAACCTCCTGGAAAACGAAGCCCACGTTATGTCTTGGAAGAGTTTTTATTTTTAATCATAAGAATGTGTTAGAAAAATATAAAACATTGATTTAGCTATTCATTTTGAAACCCACTGTGACACACACGGACGTATTTGTGTAAGGTTCATTCATCCTGGGCCCCAATTATGCTAATTTACAAATGGCTCAATAGAATCGCAATGTTATCGCAATCGTATATTTTGACATTACTACCATATTAAATGTGTCAAAATATACAATCGCGATGCCATTGCGATTCTATTGATCCATTTGTAAATTAGAAGAATTGGGGCCCAGGTTAGTGATGTACAAACCTCGAGGCGTCGAGTTCTGCTTTTGAAGCCTCGAGGCGAATTGGCAGGACTCCGTGAGCGTGGTAGGCTCGTAGTCCCGAGCCTAGCCGAGACACGAGTTCTCTGAGCCATCCTTCGAGACTTTAAAAGAGTTCGAGCCTTCAAAAAAGCTTAAACCTATCAAAAGAGCTCGAGCCTTCAAAAAAACTCGAGCCTTTAAAAGAGCTCAAGTCTTGAAATGAACGCAAGCCTTCACAATAAAAACTAAAATTTATGTTTTTGACTTTAATTTCACGTAAATAAATAATAAATTAAAACAATGGTGTACATAATTCAATTTACAAGTTACAAAGCTCGAATCTTTTGACGGATTGATAGACGACTGCGAGTTTACGTGAACTCGAGCCTATTTTTGAAAAAGGTTCGAGTTCTGAAAAAACTTCGAGTTCGATCGAGCTCTCATAAAGGCTCGAGCTTTCAAAAAGGCACGAGCCCTGAAAGGCCTCGAGCCTTGCACATCACTAGCCCAGGTTCTGGCCGAAGCAAAATAATACATTCATGCGCGTCACAGACAGCATGATTTATAATGAATAGTCTTATGTTTTTATATTTTTCTAAGACTATTTTAATTCATAAAAAATAAAAATAACACTCCCAAGATATTATAGGTAGGAATGGTTGCATAACGTGGCGTTCAAAATCAGTTAAAATCAATTAAAATTTATTTTATTTCTGCAAATAGGCCCCAGGAGGCGCTTTTACACGTCCCAATTTTTAAACCTACCACTGCTTCGGCACAAGGCTGGGCTAGTGCCGAGAAGAAGCAGCGCAAGAAAATCGGTCACTATTGCCAGCCTCTTTTAAAATAAATTTTTACTAAAGGTTTAAGCAAGTACGAGCTGGGACAATTTAATGCCATACATTTCTATCATTTAAATAATCATTAACAGTGTAATAGCCCTTTTTCATTAAAATTACTTTAACATACGATTTAAGTTTATGTACAGGGAGTTCCCTGCAATACCCTGTGGTAATTTGTGAGAAAATACGAATATAATTTCCCATGAACGATTTTTCTACTTTTCGCAGTCTGAAGCCTGGAACGGTTAGTTTTCGTTTTCCAGGAAGTTCAAAATGCACGGTTTATATTTATGTGGGTTCCACATTTGCAACTAAACTACTGGGCCGATTTTGGTGAATTAGGTATCAATCGAATCCACATTATTTGCACAGTCCGGGTAATGCTACCTTTTTCTTTAAAAAAAAGGCTACATGACGAATGCTACAACAATATTTTGGGGTACTTAGAAAGAAAAGTTCGAGAAAAACGAGTATCGAATGGAAGAAGACTAAATTGTAAGTACAAAAATGTCTAGATACGAGTATTACAGCAAATATACAGGGTGACTTTGAAATCATTGCATTGCATGCCAGTTATGGGTATACTGTTGTTGTAACCTTTTTATGTGCAATGTAATCTGCAAAATCTGTACACAGTTTTAACGCATTAAATTGAATTGAATTGAATTGAATTGCATTCTCGTAGTTGGGTTACAGTTTTTTTAAACTATTTATTAGTTTTTGTGATGTTCTTTTTTATATAATTTACAATTTAAAATGATCTCCATTTTAAAGTGTTTTTTTTATGTATAGCCATGACATTTTACGCGGCCGACCGATTTCTCTTATTTTCCTTTATTTTTAGCTCCATGTAGAATTCGGATTATAACTGAAAAAATACTCATACTTTATTACCTATCTTTTCGTGACTTTCGTAATCTTGGAATTTTGGACTTGAAAGTACACCATGGGAACCGAATTATGCTGGTATAAAAAATAGCCTATGTGCTTTAGTAGCCTAGGTTGACAACGGCAGGTCAACCTACCAAAAAAGTTAAAGGTCATTAAAGTGATTTTCAACTTTAATTCGAACATGTAAAGATCAATATCAATTGAGAAAATTCGAAGTTTTGTGGTAGGTTGACGTGCTGTTGTCTGTATATAATCTATTACCTTGCTAAAATATAATAATATGTACAGTCAACCAAATTGAATCATGAACGACTTTGCAGATCATTCCTTTAAACTCATAAAATTAGTAAGGTTCTCTTACGGCCGGTCCCAATAATCTATCTATCTTCAGTTTTGGCATATCGGAGATAGAAAACAACAACAAAAAAACTGAAGATAGATAGGTTATTAGGACCGGCCGTTAGTACGTTTGAAATATGAATAAAAATGCGTCATTACGGGTCATAGATTAATCTTTATTATCACAGCACTAGACATATTATTTTAGATATACCCGTCTTAATTTGAATTTGAAATAAGTCTATAACCCAAACTCTGCACTACGAAGAAAAATAATAATCATAGCCTTGTCAGTGATTGTCAGCGTCTAATAAAATAATAACAGGTTCATTACTAGGTAATGTTTGTTCAAGCGAAATTCTACCTATTTGTATAGAATGACAGTAAGAAAATGACCTTATGGTGGGTCATGATTCAATTTGGTCGATTGTACTATCGCCTTCTTCGTCGCCTGACCACCTTTATGAGCAAATTCGCTTGCAGCTCGCGTCGTCTATTGTTTGAAGTGACGTCCGTTTTTGTGTCGTAGCGTAGATACTGCACGCTATTTTCGTTTGAAAATGGTTAGGCGTCGGAGATCCCCACCGTACAATAATTAGCTGACTTGCTTGATCAACAAAAATTCATCCAAACTTTCGCATTTATAATACTAGCTGTTGCCCGCGACTTCGTACGCTCAGAGTTTTTAATCTGAAGCTATACCCCGAAAACATTAGAGTTTCTCGTCTTTGTGTTATTCCAGCCTAAATGATACGCTTGCGTGCTGAATGTTCAGCTTTTCAGGCATGTTTATGTGACAAAAACCTATCCAAACCCTTGCCTTATAAATATAAGAAAGATAAAATACTAGGCAACAAAAATCATATTATACAGAAAAACAGCATTATATCTTTCTACCCTCAAGCGGTTAGTAAACCTTGGGTTCGGATCTCTTTACTTCAAACTTAGTCCTGAACAAACACATTGCGACCGCGGCCACTGGTGCCATGTCAGTTAAGAAAAAAAAAGATAATGCACTATGGTTATTATAGTTGTGTACTCTTATTTCAATGTTGCCTGAACAATACGATATTTACCTAAAATATAACTTTACTTTTAACGCCATAGTGGTTTAAGTACCAGGCCAAGATAATGGGGTCGTGGGTTCGATCACCGGGTCGGTTACAATAAGTATAAAATTTTAGAATCTTGCTTTTTTTTGTGATAACCAATTCGTACTTGGCAAGCGTGGTGATTATGCATGTACCTATCATTACTGTGGTAACTTGTATGTATTGATTGAGGCCTTTGCTCTGCAGTCGGATGATTATAAGCCATTACTTTACTTTTTTACTTTACATCACCAGTCCACTGCTGAACCTAGGTCTATAGCAGAATTTTGCCATTATCGCCACGCTTGGCACGCGGGTTGGCGATTGCAGTTTGGCCAATGGTGGAGAGAAGACCTACACTGTTGCCCGTATTCTTCTGGCAGTACTCCTGCTGTCGATTCTTAGGACTTCCATGCGAAGAGAAGGAATGCAACTATTTTTTTAATTGTTTTTATTCAACAGCCATTGTCCGTCCACTGCTAGACGTAGGCCTCCTTCAAGTCACGCCACAATTGTCTATCCTGAGGTTTTTCCCAACCACCCGCTGCCAGCAGTTCTCCTAAGGTCATCAGACTCGAGTCGCAGGGCGTCCTATACTATGCTTGCCTAAACGCGGTCTCAATTCCAGAATTCATCTGCTCCAATTATTTTTATTTGCCTATAACCATAGCATTGCTTATAACCAGCAATATCTCCTTTCCAAAAGAGGGATTTACCAGTAATCGGGCAGACAAAAGACTTCTTACGATCTAGTCGCATTTGACAACACTTTTATGACGAGAATGAGTGTTGCTGCCCTTTTTAAATTTTTCACTCCACGGAATATTATTCTCGTATGTATTTAGTACATATAAAAAAGTTTTTAAATAGATCAAAGTAATTGGAATTATTTAAAACACTCGCAACTCAATAATAAAGCAATTCATACAATTGTTATACGAGTATTAACCATTCGATTATTAATAAGTAGGGCAAAAGGAAACACGTTACGTCTAAAGTTACAATAAATAGGTAATCAGTGCTCTTATTATTACGGTGATGAACTCATCACCAATGTTGTATTTATAAACTTGATCTGTGTCCAAATAATTATATTAGTTACAGTAAACATCAAAATGCTTTAATGATTTTCAGTTAAATATTTTACACATAAATATTAATTTTAATTGAGACACATGTTTTGTGCTAAGTTGGATGAACGGTTGACGTTAAAACGATGTAGTACAAATACCCAAAAATAATTGGTTACAAGTTGTTTATTTAAACTTTAAGATGATTAATAATAATACCAAAATCGCAGTTCGCTAAGTTTTTGTTGTTGTTCTAGGTTCTTCTTTTTCCTTTTTGCTATATTACTTCATTCATCACTTCTGAGTATGTAGGTGGATCTTTGTCTGCATCCGGCTTATTTATATTACCAATTTGTATGGGAATTTCCAAAACAGCATCTATGTGAGGGAATGGTATGTTAGCTTTTATAATAACAAAGTAATCTCTGGAAACAATGCTGGAATAGTCTAAAGACTGAACTGCACTGGGCAGGTTTATCAACAAATCAATTTTAGAGGTTGCGCCTATAGCTATGGGGCCAAACTTGGAAGATGTTCCTTGTATATCGACTGAACGTTTTATCTTATTTAAATTCTTGGTAATAAAAGTGTGCGTTTCTATTAACTTCATTTCAACGCCTTTCAAAAGTAAATTCGTATCGTTAGCGACTTCCAAATGTAACTGAATCTTTCCATCAGGCGCTATAACACACGTGTTTGCGGTTGCTTTTAACCTGACGATGCTTGGTTTACGAGTAAAAATTCGCGTCAGCTTTTTATGTTTCCCCAAAATCGTAGGCTCCATAGGCAATCTCGGTTCTATTCCTGAAACCACTGTTATCTCCTTTTTCTCTTCTACTATCACTGCTTTGTCGAATACTGCTGAAACGCAGTAGGTTACATTACACGTGATATTATACCTCATATCTTTTCTAGCGTATTTAAGTGAAGGTGGTATATTCCGGGGCAGCGCAAAGTTGAATGGAATGTCATAGTTACCCTTATGTAAAGTCATACTTTTATATTTCACATAATTATCAATGTCTACATAGTTTTCTGAATTTCTATAAGTGAAGTCATCGTCATCGATAATTTTAAATTTCCCGCTACCACATAGAGACACTGTAATTTTTTTAAACACTGTCTCCTCATCGATTTCATATTTGACAATACCAGACACATTGCTTCCGGCAGTAAAGGATTCACCTTGTGGTTTGTCCAAGTTTATATTGCAAATCAAAACCATTTTTATCAGTAACACAATGTTACATGAGAGAGCATTGTTCAGTTCATTGTTGACTCTTATCAGATAATTACTATACTAAATGTTCATTTCAATTTAACCATCCTTAAAAGTTCACCAACAAATCACAAAACTTGTCAATTGCTGCTGCTTCTTCTCGGCACTAGCCCAGACTTGTCCCGAAGCAGTGGTAGGTTTAAATTGGGACGTGTAAAAGCGCCTCCTGGGGCCTATTTGCAGAAATAAAACTGATTTTAACTGATTTTAACTGATTGGAAAGTGAAAGTCTTCGGTTTGATTTTGTAAATACTTAAATCCTTTTAAACCGATTCAAAACAGATTCATTTATGGCACGTAGGTATATGCAACACGCGCGACGTACAAAACCGAGCACCGATGACTGACTCAAAACGATCTGTATGATGTCATGGCTCAAGGATAAATGCTACGACTCGATACTTGAAATATCTGTAGCCGTAACGCCCATGTCATGTCTTGTCAGGTTACTATAGTAACTATGCCATTTTGAGGGTTTTTTTCGTACTCCAAACTGACCTGAGAGCTTCTTTAAGCAATAATGGGCATGTTTTTTACTGTTTCAAACTTATTGAACGCGTGAACGTGGATTTGTATAATAATGAATTGTTTTGCGAAGTTGTCAGTAGCTTATGATTAACCCGTGAGTTTATGTCTTCTGACATGCTCCTTTGATCTAGTAGTTTAAATGCAGGGCCAAGATCTTGGGTTCTTGGATTCGAACCCCGGGTCAGGCACCGAGACTTTCGAATTTTCGAACATTGCTTAGGTTTGTGATCACTAACCCGCATTCGATGAATCATGCCTGTACCCATCATTGCTGTGGTAATTTGAATTCAATGATGGAGGCCTTTGCCCTGCAGAGGGATGATTCACGTCATATTCATTCTGAAACTTGTCTGGTTGTAATTGAAGATAATATCTCATTATAGGTCGACTAGGCAACCAAATAAAATACACGGATAGAAGATCGTCATTACTACCCTATATCAGTTAACTAGTGGACACAGGCCCCCTCAAAAGGAGAATTTCGCCCACTTTGCAGTTTGGCGATTGCAGTTCGGCCAATAATGAACCAAAGACTGCTTCCCGACTTCTACTGCTGCTATTGGTTGTCTCTTGTGACACCCATTGGACGAGAAGGGGTAGAAAAAAATCCCATACATTTGTATATTGGTAATCAAAGTTGGCTGGAGTACAGCTAGTTGTTTCCCATCAAATATTGGAGGTATAATATTATTATGACGTCACATTATAGAAGCAAACGTATTCAAGGATTCATATAACTTCTACAATGAGGCTAAACTCGTAATCTTCATCAGCCCATTATAGCAGTCCACTGCTGGACAAAGCCTGACCAAAAAGAGAATTTTGCCATTATCTCCTCGCTGTTTGGCTAATGGTGGAGAGGAGACGCTGATGACCGTCGTTTTTTGACGGTAATTGTACGTAAACGTAATCTTATACCTCTTCTACACTACTCGCGAAGTTGAACGAAGTTAGACGAATACGATAATGTAGACAGGCACTTCGGCTTACCTGGTCAAACTTTACCTCGCCTCGGGCGACTTCCATTTGTTGTCGGTCTTTGCGCCCGAGTCAAAGAGCCCGAGGTTGCGAATGAGCACATCGCGAAGTGGAACGACTAGTATAGCGACGCACTGCGAACTTCCACCGGACTTTGTAGAAGTACCTCGCCGAGGAACTTCGCAAGTAGTGTAGAGTAGAGGTTACAGTTGCCTCTTGTGACACTCATAAAAATAGGGTAGTGCTTTATACATTTGTAGTATGTTATAAATGCACACAGCACTACATTTTGACAGAGAAAACTGAATCACTTGCTTCACACAAACCTTTTAGGATATTGAATAGAAGAGCATACTGTATTTTTCATGTGTTGTTGATTTAATTGGTCCATAGAGCTATGGTTTTATTGTATCAATTAATGGAATGGTAGTGACCGACCTGAAAATGTAAACTTCAATAATTCTATCTGCGTTTTCATGCCGTCAATAGTTCACCTTTTTTTGTTATGTATGCAATTAATCTGTTGTATAAAAATGAAATTTTATTGCAGATCGCTTCAATAACCCCCTAAGGA
Source organism: Anania crocealis (assembly GCA_949315895.1). NCBI lineage: Eukaryota > Metazoa > Arthropoda > Insecta > Lepidoptera > Crambidae > Anania > Anania crocealis. The sequence continues at coordinate 12,396,720 of OX438856.1, forward strand.
TTAACCTTTAGTTGTTTTATTTATTTATTTACGTAATTGGAATCTGAAAAAAGGCAAAATGTTGAAGTTCCCGGTTTTCAATATTTAATAACCTCGATTCCAGGATAAAAAGAACAGTCAACCTTCGACTATTGAGCCTAATCAGTCCTAAACGTCAAAAGATTTGACTACCAGTTTGTTTAAAAAGAACAGTAAACCTTCGACTTTTTAGATAGCTTAATCATAAATTTAAAAAAAGTTGACTACCAGTTTGATTCAGGGCTAGTACGCGTCGTTACTTGTGAACCATGGGTCGCGTTTTCGATCCCTGTACAGTAGAAATATTATTGTGCATGAACGTAATCTATTTGTACTGTTATTGTTACTGTTAAGTTTTATATTTACAATTAGTATCTATACTAATATTATAAAGCTGAAGAGTTTGTATGTTTGTTAGTTTGTTTGTTTGAACGCGCTAATCTCCAGAAGCCCTGGTTCGATTTAAAAAAATATTTTTGTGTTGGATAGTCCATTTATCGAGGAAGGCTTTAGGCTATATAATATCACGCTGCGACCAATAGGAGCGAAGCATCAGTGAAAAATGTTGCAAAAATAATCACGATCATAATAACGGAAATTGACGCGTACGAAGTCGGGGGCAACAGCTAGTATTGAATAAAGTATGTAAACGTCGATACATAACAAGAATTAGATACATACACAGTCCGATACAAAAATGACAACTAAAACTGACATTTTTAATGATCGACGTTGAATTTTTGACAGTGTCAACTTTATTTATATCCTGACCAAACTATGTCAGCCAGTATTCAACAGTATGAATATTAGGGGTTAAAGTATGAAATTGCCGTTTTGTATGGACGAAATCGAGAAAAGTAATTTTTCCATACTAACAATTTTTTAGTTTTTTTAAAAACGCCTGAACCGTTTTCGATGCAATTAAAGGTGAAAGTTAGATGGTTATAAAGCTACGCATTATAGTATTTAAATATCTAAGGAGAGACTCATTACAATAAAAGACCTAAAATTAGTATATTTTTTCATTTACAATTGTTAATGAACTTACATTGAACTTATTCAGAGAAAATCAATAGTTATAATCAACAAAAAAAATAAACATTATCACATCAAGTTACTAGCAAGAGATACTTTATAAAAAAGCAGAGTTTCATTTACAGTCAACGAGAAAAAAACATCTTCAGTGTAAATTATATAATCAATAATATGAAAAATAGAATCAAATATCATTTATTATTAACCACAGGAATATACTTATTATGTGTTAATCTTGCATATTATTTTAAAAGTGATGTTAATATTGTTCTAACAAATCGTAGTTAACATTTTGAAAACTTTCATTTTGCGAATCTGGCATTCCACGAATCTGGCATTCTGCGAATCTGGCTTTTCGCGTTATTGACAATTTGTGACAATCTATTAACGTCTGTCATTTTGCGAATCTCTCATTTTGCGTTTTTGACATTATGCACCTAAACCTAAGACTAACAAGTTAGAGCATTTACCTTGTAACCCCAAAGTTGTGGATTCAAGTCCCACCTAAGACAGTCGAAATTTTTTTACTCAACGAATTGTATTTTATATTTTCATCAGCAATTTATTTGTGTGTATGTGTTATATACATAACAATTTAAAAAAGTCTCAAAACATTTATTTCAAGTGTAACTAACCCAAAAAACGGTTTTTATCCTGAAGTATCCAATGACGTGAAAACTTTGTAGGTATGTTGAATTCGTTTTATTGTAATGGCTGTTAGTTTGTGTTCAAAGCAACATTGAAGCTGTTTTTTTTTAAAGACTATATTGGATGGCTTTTGTTTGGTCGACAAAAAGCTCAGCGTCGGACTTTTTACATTTGAAAAAGAAACAACCCGGAAGGTTCGATAAATAGGGTTGACAGAATTAAAAAAAAAAAAAATTCCGAAAAAAAAAGTCGTTGCCAAACCAGAAAAAACACGAGTAAGCCTGAGGCTTTGCTTATATGAAGCCATCCCTGTCCGTGCTAGGAGACAGTAGCGCGGCTCAAATAGGATGATCTTCCCCAGCTCCAGCCAATATCTGTCTGGTTTAAATGATCAAAGCCTTCTTATAATGTATTCTGTTAAAGTAATTGACCTATCAGGAAAAAATATCATACCTATGTGACTAACAAAACATACTTGGCTAGAAAAGCCTATTTTAAAAGAATCCTGACATATGCCTGACCGCAAAAAAAAAAAATAAGTGAGACCTTACAATGAAAGTGTTAAGAGGAAACACTTCGGGCGAGAGAATAGAAAAATAGGTATTTGTAAAATCTATTGCTGTCGCGCAGTGCTAAACGCATTCACCGCAGAGTGTGATAGAGACTACTGCTTCTTGGACCGAAAATACCTACTAAAAACACACCAAATCAACGTTTCGTAGTCCCCCTATTAATTTTCCAAAACTAGACCGATTTAAATACTTTTATTCATTAAAAATTAAAGAAAGGCTTTGGCCGTGTTCGTATGTTTTTCTTTTTTTCTAAAATTTAGCCAAATTTGTTTTCTGGATGTTTGAACACAGCGGAAAACCTGGCGAATTTTTTCGATTTTTGAGGACTCATATCTCTTTTTATTAATTAATTTATGAAAAAACAGAAAACATAGTAACATGCTAATAGTGGCCATAGATTTTTATAATAAAAATTATTGCTCTACTGGCATTATTCAGGGAGGAAACAGGGGACTACGTTTGTATGGAAAAACGGCCGTAGTATTTCCTCTTAAGGCCAAGAAAAGATTTAATATTCACAGCGAATACTACCCAAACAATAATTATACAACCCTTTAATTCAGCTTAGTCACTCATTTCCCGCTTTTTACAATTTTACGGCGAATAATTAACAAGATATTCTTGTTAATTCAAAATCGAACTACGACTCATGAGCACACGGTGCAATATGGATCGGAAGGTAGGTTGTTCTTGTAAAATAGGCCAGCGCTTGAGACCTCTCGGGCAGTTTGAGGGGGCGCCAGCATCGACTAAAGAGTCTGAAGAGTCCTTTATAAATTCTAAGTCATGGATTTTGCGACGCAGTTTCGCGCCTACCGGTGGGCTAGGTCAATGAAGTGCCACGCCGTTAGAAATATTTCAGCAAATACATGAAACGGACTTAAATTTTAGGGAATTGTTAGAAATAACAAATGGCGTGGGTGGGAACTGCGTGCCTTTTGAGCTCGAGGGGTTTCATTACTCGTCGTGACAATCATAATGCCGAGTCGAAAAAGTCCTCTGAATTTTTGGTATGATTTTACATTCATAATGAAATTGTGTTGCTTAATAGAAAAAAAAACTTCTACTTAGAATCTTTTTGATAATATTTTAAGGGACGTGACTATGGTTTTTTCAAGAAATTTTCATATTATTTAAATTATGAAACTTCGTCCCTTAGCAATCTATGAAGCCAGCACAGTATAGAATAGCACAAAACCTTTTAACCTCGTCATGGGACTCATGGGTATCATTAGATGATTAAAGAATGACATGCTGCTGTAAAGTCGAGTAACAGCGTATTTTCTTCTCCATTAGCCAAATAATCACCAAACGTTTGGCGTTTGGCTTGGCGTAACGATTATGCCAATTCTTCCTTTTTTAGACGCCAATGTCCAATAGTGGATAGTATTGTATAGTAGATAGATAATAATATAATAATATTATAATTTATAAGTTTATTTAATAAATAGGATTTCCAATATTTTCTTTTTCTACATCTTCTTCCAACGAAAAGTCACAATTTGACGCGTGCTGATTAAAGTTTTCTTTTCTTCGGATTATTCAACTTTTGATACTTTTTTAAATTCTTTGCTGCATTTTCTATTATTGTTTGATGGAACCCTGAACTGATTATCAACTCATGCCTCGTGTTTTTGTTCTCAAACATGAAAATAAATAACAAAACGAACTCGACTTCACAAATACAAATAGCGACCCAAGAGCCGAATGCAAATACGTACGAAATGAATTAATAATATACACGTCAGAATAGAAATTACCCAGCGATGGTTTTCGAGACCAAATGAGAGCTGGGAAAAGTGTAGTAAAATTTTAGGAGTCCTCTCAAAAAAACAGAAACCGGGTGCCGTAAGTACTCTTTTATAGCCACGCGGGTCCGCATTGCTGGTGGAACGCATTTTATCTACATTGCAGGCTATATTTGGTAGATGATACTGGGCACAGGTAATCTATCAAATAAAGCTAGCAATGTACTCGAAATGCGCGCCACCTGCATGCGTAGTGCGTACCTGCGTAACAATAAAAGAGCCCTAATAGGCGGCTGAAGTAGTACTGCCAGAAGAAGACGGTTGTTACCGTCTTCTTTTTATTATTAACCAAACTACGATTGCCAACCCGCCTGCCAAGCGTAGCGATTACAGCTAAAGTTTAGCCGCTAGGCCCTAGTTTGGAGGTCGGGGTCTGTGTCTAGCCTACAGAAGAGCTAAGTAAGTTCCTTTAAACTGTTTTTAAAATTATTGTCGGTAATAAAACCGAATATTTGATGATTTTACTTCTTCTGATTAAGGGTTGCAGTAAGGACTTCTAAAACTTAAGTAGGTAGGTACTGAATTAATTAAAGTACAAAGTAGTTACTCTGTACTTTAATTAATTCAGCAAAACATCAAATATCTGCTTGAATGTTTTTGTCTATGCTTTTGTTAATACACAGACACACACTCTCTCTCTTTCGCCTACCTGCATTAGGGACTCTTTATTCCAATAAATTCTTCAAGAAATATAAATACACACGACCCATGCGCAGCTGTGGGCAAAAGCTATGTTTTATAAATAACGTTGAAGCAATGCACCTTAAAATAGGCGCAACAAAGTTGTGGTCCTGAAGAATAAATACTTAGCTGTCTCTCTCACTCTTTACTGGAACGAGCGGTATTACCTATTTGTAACAAGCTAATGTATATTGTTAGTATTTTGAACCGTAAGAACTCATGTCGGTGTCAATGACGATAACTCAATAATACCGATTACTGAGTTATCGTTATTGATGTAAAATAATAAACTAGTCCCACAATCAGTGGCAGAAAAACATCCTCTCCAAATGAATACCAATCGAATGAAACTTAGTAGGTAGGTGTATCCTGTCGACCACTTTACAATTCTCATACAAAAATTAAAAAAAAATGTTATTTAAGGGGGGCGTCCCATAGTAATACATGGAACTAAAACAAAAAAAAATTGTTTACTCAAACCTATACGTATTGGGTATCTATGAATAGGTCTTTAGAAATGACTAGAGGTTCCTGAACAATTTTTTCCAAAAGTCTTACATTTGGAAGATAGACGCTTCCAAAGTGGTAAAAAGTCCCTCTAACTTTTAAACTAAGCAAGTAAAAATTTGAAAAAAATACATAATGTAGATCTTAACAAATACTTTTAAAGAAAATTGGTTTCAAAGAGATAATACTGGTACTTTTTGATATAAAGCACATTTTCAACAACCGCAAATATAAAACAAAGTTATTTTTGCAGTCAACAAGATATTGTGGTATTATGGCCCAGTGGAAGTAAATGGACCCCTAATTCAGTTAAAGTTGGTACGGAACCCTCAGTGCGCGAGTCCGTGCGCGAGTCCGACTCGCACTTGGCCGGTTTTTGTGTTATTTTTCACTTTTTATTGTATAGCACTATGTATGTAGTTCTTGTATTGATTGTTATCGTGTTATTTTTTCGTAATTACCTTCTTATCACTTCATAAATAAAAATAACTACTGATAACGTATTAATAAGTCATTTGCGATATTGAACTTAAGATAAATTATTGTGCAACGTTCTGAAAATAGAACAATTTGTAACATCCAAACATCAATGTTGTGTCATTAAAGTAATGCAGTGTTTTAACGTGACTTAGTCACACTTGAAGGAACAGATAATAATACCAGTTCCGGCGTGTTTCGATTGCTCATACGTCACGGATCACGGTTAGTCATTGCCGCTGGGTCATATCAGTCGCGCGTGTCAATACAACTTCGTCTTCAAAACAAGCAATTACTAATTACGACTATTTTATCGTACTGCAACATACCTAACATGTTTCTTAATACTCGCTGACTCAGACTTATATGCAAAGACAACTGCATTCGTTGTGCATAGCCGTCTAGATATTACGTGTCTGCATTTGTTATGGAATGCGGCCTTAAAAATAGTTACTGTTTTGTTACTGATTGTGTTATCGATTAGGGATTTTGATAAGAGTGATAAAAATAGTTATATTTATACCAAGTGAGTTTCGCCTTAGTGACGATAACATTAGAGTGAATAGATGGACAAACAGCAATTGTAATTTTTGTGACGTTAGTTAAAAAGCCATTGCAAGATGGGTGTGCACTGTGAAATTAACTTGTTCAAGCCGCAAGATGGAGCATTTATGCCGGGAAGTACTGTATCGGGAATCATTAGGTATGCGGTGGACGAAGAAACTGCTTTTAAAAAGATAACATTGTCTCTAAAAGGCAACGGGCTTCTTATTATAAGGGATAAAAAGAGACAACGTCGAGATAATAACATGCACTCTTACAGAAATTCCGAAACTTATGTAGATATTGAGAATGTGGCATGGCAAAAACAAGAGGAATCACAACCCGTGCTGATAGGTGCGTATGAATTTCCATTTAACTTCACACTACCCCAGTGTTTACCGCCATCATTAAAGTACTATAGTAGCGATATAAATTACATGGTAAAGTGCAACATAAACTACTATGTTTCTATTGTATTTGACAGACCAGGCATGTTTAAATTTGCCAAAAAGATGAAGAAAGAAATTACAGTTGTTTCTGGTATAAAACCTAGACTGCCAATGGAGCCTACTATATACGGGGAACAGAAGAAACTCTTTCAACTTTTTACTAGGAAACCGAGTATTGTCAATATAAAAGCAAATATAGATAGTTGTGTGATAGCTCCTGGCAAGACAGTGCATTTAAACTGCGAAGTCTTTAATCAAACAAATTTAATTTTAAAGAGTGTTGAAACGAAACTTGTAGAAACATACACTTTTACGACTAAAGGACAGCGGAAGATCAAAATATCCAAAGAGATTCAGGACACCGACTCCAAAACAGGTTCTATAACTGTTGGGGCCTCATCAAGTATGGATTTGACGATAAATATCCCATCAGATATTGGTTCATTAGAATATTCTAATTTAGTATCCAGGGATTACTTTGTACATATCACTGCTGAGATACCCTTCCCTCATTTTAATGCGACGTTAACGGTTCCTCTACAAATAGGGGATATTAGTGAACCTAATTTGCAGAATGTTGATGATCCCCCGCCGTCTTACTGGGAAGCGATGAGTGAAGACAAGAAGCAAGATGGTGATGATGATGATGACGATTCTAATGTTGAGGGTGAAAAATCTTGATGACATGTTTTTTTTTACAATACGATAATTCTAATAAGTGGTACTGTACGAATTTTCATTTGTGTGATATAGTAATTGCTGTTTCCAATTATCCATCAAAGGATCAAATATCACTCTAAATATATTAATTTATAACGATAAGGTAAAAAGCTAAAAATATGTATGTAATTGTTCTTTTTATATTAGTAGAATCAAAAGTACGTCAACTTCAATTAGAATCAAAAATAATGAAATAATCAGTCGAATTTGAATCTTTAGACCAAACGTATGAAGGTTAAAATTTTGTTGTTTTTATTACAACGAACATTATTAAGCAAACTTACCCTTTTTATAATATTTTAATGAAATGCACATTAATACTAAAACTGAAAAAAAATTATAAAATCATGTTAAAATTGTTTTTAGTTTCTTTCATGACTACCTATTTGTATTTATTCATCTAAAACTGTTTTAGCTATGATCTGGGCAAAACTATAAGTCACAATTAATTATTTCAAATAACATTTATTCAAACCCAAATACTTATTGCATATTTGATCTTATACGTGTGTTGATAGGTATATAAAATAGATCATCATACACTCTGTTTGGCATAATAATCTAGATTTGTACTCTCTATAATTATAAATAAAATAACTAAATGTGGACAACATATTCACATATACATATACATTGTTCTAATCCAAATTTGAATAACTACTCGTATTTAAAGCACTCGTATTTTGGAAACCAGAAACAGCAAAGGTACCACAAACACCCAGACCCGAGAAAATGTAGAAAAACACTCTTTTCCTACATTGACCCGTCCGGGGATCGAACCCGGGACTTCGGAGCAGGCGACACCTTGAAAACCGGTGTGTACGCCACTCCGCCACGGAGATCTTCATTATTAGTTTAAATATATATTTTTGTAATTCCAAACAAGTATTACATGTTTTTCTAAGCTGAAATCATAACTTGAAATATGATGCGATTAAACAGAGTCAGATGTTTTAAAATATCAAACGATTTAGTCAAAATATTTATGATCATAAATATAACTTTATAAACATAAAGTTACTTACCAAATTTGTTTTTTCGATTGGAGCAAGAGTCAAAACAATTTGATATTTTAATACATCTGACTCTGTTCAATTGCACCTTATAATCAATATTTAACTATATGCAATAACACGACTTGTTATTACTACTTAGGTCGTACTTATTAACAACTTGTATGAAATGATTGATGAACACTTTATTACTTTTATCCACGATGGTCGGATCTTGTGCCGCGTCGACTAAAACTGCCATTTTGAGGACCAAGTTGCAGCGCAGACACGGTAGCACCACAGTGATCCACACGTAATAATCCCTCCTTACCATTTTTGAAAAATCCACTGAACTAGCAGTTCTGGGCAAATTCAACTGCAACGATTCTGTGTGACTTGATTTTCTATTAATCCTGGGGCTTTTTATTTCAATATCACTAGTTTTCTCTGAAACTTTCATCCTTCCGGTACCTACCACTTTGAAAGTGTATACTTCCATTAATTTAACCTTTACTGTCCTTATATTCACATGAGAACCATTCGTCACCTCATACGAAAATTTTATTGTATCTCCCGGCGACAGTATTGACTTTTCAATGGTAGATTTTATGTGTATAAAGTTATTGCCAAAACAGAAAAATTTAAATATATTTTTCCTAGCACCATATATGAGTGGGAGAGATGTTACCCTAGGCTTGACACTGGCAGCGATAAATATTTCTTTTTTATATTTCTTAAAGCTGTTATTGAATATACCGTGATGCCAAAATTCCACATCAATTTTATGTTTAATGCGACACTTGTACTTGCATTTGCCTTTTTTCTTCCTAAAACCGAGCGATGGTGGTATATCCTTTGGGATTGCAAAACTGAAAGGTAAGTCATACGTTCCTGGGTCGTATAGAGTTCCTTTACTTGATAGTAGTAATATGACTTCGATATCTTCGAATTGCTCGTAGTTATAATATGAAGTTTTTTTATTACGTTTTTTGAATATGTTTTTTCGGACTATGTGCAGTTTTCCAAATCCTTTAAGTCTTACGATAATTTTGTGAAATGTTTTTCTCTTGATGATCTTAAACTTTATAACACCGGTTACAGTTTGTCCCACAACATAAAATCCGTCTCTGCTGTTTTCGTCATGAAGCAAAATTTCACATTCCATGCTCATGTTAGAAGTTTGTTTAATGGAAAAGAGAATATCACTAATACAGTAAACGAATACGACTAACCTTAAATTATTTCCGTATTTCAAATTTTATAGGTACCAATCCAGGATAGTAACATGTTGATATTCAGTAGGTGCTTATTACAGTTATCATTGAACGGCATTGTTATTATGGCATTAACAATTAATTAACTTAATCAAAGTTGATAAGTAACATGTATTGTTACTTGGTGATGCATACACGTTTGTATGTATTAATATAATGAGTGTTTGTTGATTCTTTATGAATAAACACAAAATATCAGTGATAAATAAATTAAATTCAATTTGGACAACATCACATACATTGTGCTGATCCCAGAGTAAGTAGCTCTTAAAGTACCTAGGTACTTGTTTTGTGGAAATCAAAACCAACAAAGGTTCTACAAACAGCCTTAGCTAAGACAATACAGAAGTATTACCTCATTGAACCAAGTCGCGGACAGACGCTAGTATGTAATTGATATCCATTTTAGAGGCCGACTCGAGGCGATGCGAATCCCGTAATTACGGATCCATCTGCCTCTGTCACATAATAATCTAAGTTAGACATTCGGCATGAGTATATAAGAGTAACTTAATAGAGTTGTCTAAACTTAATCTATATATTTAAAAATGTTAAGTTGGTTTGTGTACGCTTCAAAAACTCAAAAGTTCTGCACCGATCGAGCTGAAATTTTAGCATGATATATAATCCGAATCAAGGATTGTTTTTATCTATTTATCCGCGACCGCAAAAAAAAACCATTCAATCACAATGTGCCACAGCGAAGCATGGCAGGGAACAGCTAGTGTGAAATGAATATTTACAAAAAAAATATAAATTGTTATTAAATGAACTTTTATGGTACTTAAATTAACTAATTTTAACTTATATTGTACCAACAACCTAATAATGGTTTAATTAAATTGTCTAAAGTGTTATGAAATAAAAAAATGGATCGCAGTGATTTCAACATATTTTGATGTACCAATGTTTAGTGATATTATGCTGGCGTCAGTTCATCTAACATTGACGAGCATAAGCCGTAAAAATATGTTATATAATTTTTTTTTGAAAAAAATTACCAACGGTAAGTGTGAAAAGCCACCAATTTTGAGTCGTCGCTTGCTGATTTTCAGTAATTTCGTAACGTAAATGCTCCTATTACCGCCAGTTTAAGCTGGATATAAGCTGGTACGTTAGGAATGATGATATAATTTACATTCAATCTTAATGCTATGTTCTATGAAAGGGTATCTATCAAAACACATACTTTTTTGATACCAAATTTAATTTCACAGAAAACTATTCTATGAATGTTAATATCTTTTTTTCTTGATTTATCGAATAGTTAATAATCGCCGTTTCATAACATCGAATAACATTTCACAAAAAAAAATGTTTCGCAATTGTTTTGTTAAGCAGAATAACGAAATATCAAAATAATGTCCCTTGGCTGCTGTTAAATTCTATTACCGTTTTTTCCGCTTCTATTACCGGCCCCTAAGAAATTGCCACTTTCCATATACAAGATATTAATTATAAGATTTTTTTTAACAATGAATAAATCATTATGATTGTAACATAAAAATGTTAATTTCAACTCTGTTACAGACTTATTTTTTTATTATTCTAAATAATTCAGAAAAACGAATCGGTGGCAGCTATTACATATTATGTTTACTACTACTATACCTCATAGGGAAAATCCAAAAAGGTTTTTCTACGTTAAGCGCCCTGGGGTTCACCAGTGGGGCTCCAAACCATTAAATTTTAATTGTGTCTAGTTTTCCGGCAGTTAAATATAGATTGAATTTTTGAACTGCAAATATAACGTGTCCCTATGCTCTGGATACATTTTACGAAGATTCTGGGTTTAATTTATCTAAGAAGACAAAATAGAACGCTCATTATGTGAGTGCAACTCGTACTTGACTGGGTTGTTCTAATATTTGGTACTAAGAAGTAATTACTCTTGAATAAAGTTGTTCATAATAAAGTACAGAGAGTCAATACTACAGTGAAGTTTAGTTTAATACAAAAATTTTAGCTTATATGTCTTCTCAGCTCTGAGTCGGTAATAGAATGAAATGTGTAGATTAATATTCTATAAGCGACCAATAAAATTACTAATCAACAGCTGCTATATCTACTTTATGGAAAACTGTTCTATTTAATGTCAGTACTGTTCATTTTCTTTTCATATCAATTACTGAATTATTCAGAAAAGACTAGGTTCTTGAAAATATATTTTCATACATTAATAGAGATAATTATTAGCGTTCAAACGAATTTTATCCACAATCTCTAGGAAAAACGTTTGTCGTTAATTGATCCTACTAAGTCAAATAACCTTATTGAGCGAACAATACAAAATCAAATTAAAGTTATTAGTTAATTACAGATATTTATTTAAAAATAAGTAATATCCTCGAATTTCTTAAAACGCCATGGGTCGATATTAGCATCAAGTTATGAGATTTAGACTCTATTACCGCCTTTGATTAAAATATGATTTAATAGCATACAAATCAATAAATTGGTTATATTAAGGGTTAGTTTAAAAAAACAATCTATACGTTACAGTTTTCAAGCGATAGCAAGAAGATAAATTTACTTTTAGTAAGTATGTTATTTTCCTTAAGTAAAGTTAAGGGGTCCTTATGTGGCTGGAGGCGCAACACTATGAAATTTGCATTCATTTCGGGCACATCCAATTTACTGTCAATTTATTTTGTTCATTGATTAATTAGTCACACAAATTATTATTTTTTTAACGACCAACTAAAACACCTAACTGATTTTTAAGTAATGACTTTACTGGATCCTATATAAAGTCTAATATGAATGATTGAAAAATTGGTCGTTATTAGGACACCAATTTTTGGGGGTCGTTAATAGAAGCCTTTACGTTATTTGGGTTCGACTCATAGTTAGTGGCTTTTTTTTCACGCTTTTTGTCGGTTCGATTTTCTTAAAAAAGTTTTACATTTTTAAGCATAAGCAAGGATTATATCCAAACGAGCAATATCGCCGAAAGATTGTATGTTGAGGAATCCTAAAACCACGAGGCGTTAAAAGTGCAAGTAATGTGTATGCGTTTATTCAATTTAAAAGTGTAAATAGTGTGTGCGTTTAATCAAGTTAAAAATGATACTGTAGTTTTAAATATACTCAAAGACAAAGTGCAAAAGTGTGCAAGACTCTGTTTGGAGCAATAATTGAAATACTCTAAATTAATTGCGTAGCTGATTATATTATATTTTTTTATCTTTATTTATTTTGGAATCCAACAGTGTATACAACGTGTTCCTTTTGATATCCCATTACTCTAGGGTATTAAACAGACCATGGTAAAGAATCAAATTGCATATGAATTATTTTTCAATTATTATTTTTTTGTTTAATTTTTTCAGACAAAATAATTCTAAAAAGTCACGACTGTTTATGTAAAAAAGCCTTACCTTGTTATGAATGAACTTTTGAATGAAAACGATATACTCGTACCTAGTATTATATTATCTGTGCTCGTACCTACTTATCAATGAAACACCCACACATGTCAATGTTTTTTACAAGTTACGCTCTCCCGCTACTTTACTACTACACTTTAGTGTAAGTTTGCCAACGTCCCGCAAAACTAAGGATTCTCCATACTGGTTATATTTTTTTAACAAATTTAATTAAAATTGATGTTAAATTCGAAACTATTGATTTTTAAACCACATGTTCTAGGGCGTTTTATATTATTTTTACCTATAGAACATAACCTTAGAGTTATGGGATATCAAAAGGAACACATTGTATACAAAGTATGTACCATCTTAAAAAAAATTGACATTAATATGGCCAATAACAGGTTTCCCTCTAAAAAATGCAAGTAATACAGTTATATAATGTCGCTGGGAAGCTGCCCCGGTGTTTAGGCTAACAAACAACTCTTTGCATCAATTATCATAATACAATCCATACGAATTATTTTATCTTATTTAATTCTGAAACTATTCCGCTAAAGTTACAGATTATATGCATTCACATAAATAAACACACATGCACACACAATCTGTTAGACTCACATACACACATACAGACACACTCACAAACACACATGCATAAAAAATCTTAGTGTGAAAAAATATTGTGCTATAGTACATATTGGCATTTGGTAAGTAAAAAAACATAACAACGATTTTGTAACTGACAATTTAAAATTTCGCTCACTGATTGCAAAAATATCGATGCATTTAAAATAAGTTTTGTAAGTACGGACAAGGCGTATAAGAACAGAGTTTTTTAAATAATTAGTTTGACACCGTGCGATCTGCAAAATAAGTGTGTTGCAAGTTCGGTATTTATGAGTGCGAAACGTGTCTTTAGACAAAAGTTGCGGGCAGTCGATATTGATATTAAGTATGTCGCGCAGCAGTCCCATATCCAACACTAGACGCTTCTGCTCCAATGTAAGAAGCTAAAGTTCCTTGCAGCTATCCCTATAATCTTCCGTAGTGCTGCGACAGCGGTAATTCAAATGCTTAACAAACTTTCTCTGAATTCCTTCCAGCAAGACACTCCTCACATACGCGTAGTAAACGGCTTTTATTGCTGTAATCAAAGCTGTAAACAAAGCCCAAATTTGCGTACGCCTTCCTAAAAGTATTTTCAATGTAGTCATTAAAGTAAATTTTTCGGTCATGATACACTCCTAAATCTCATAAGCTTTGTTTTCTTTTTATTGGTACTTCATCAAAGTCATAATTTTGAAGAATAGGCTTTTGCCTTCGCGTAAATGTTACACACTCACACTTACTTGCATTAACACTTATATCGTTAATATTATAATACTCAGATAAGTGGTTTAAATCATCTTGCTCAAGAAAACAGTCTTGAAGACTGTAATGTTACAAAAAATATTTTTGTCATCCGCATATTTTGAGTGTAGCAAGCATGAACCTATATCGTACAAATATAAATTATGAGCCCCAAATGCGATCCTTGCGAGACACCTGTAGGTATATCAATATAATTAGAGCGATAGCCACCCAGAACAACCGCCTGAGAACGATTTGCAAGGTAAGATTTAATCTACCGGAGTAAGTAACCGTGGATACCCAGCGTTTGTAATTTATTTAGCAGGATCACTCGATCCACCCGATCAAATTCTTTTTTCAAATCAGTGCAGATCAAGTCAACCTGTCGGAGGACAGGGGTGGGGACCCTCCATATTACCTAGTACAAAACTGGAAAAACATGTCAGGTTAGTGGTGATGGAGGGCCCTCTTAAATATCGTGTTATTGCTTGGGAATTGAACGAGATAAAGTAGAATAAATTTTATTAGAGACTATTTTTTTGAAGAGCTTCGCTGCGGTATTTAGGACAGAAATACCCCCTATAGGTCCCTATATCCGTACGTGATCCCTTTTTATGCACTGGTACTATGTGAGCTGACTTCCATTTATGTGGGAATAGTTATATTACTGATAGGTAGGTTAGGTTTGGCTAGTAATAGCAATTATCCTTACTATATTATTAGTGCAAAAGTAACTCTGTCTATCTGTCACGCTTTCTCGCCAACTTCTGAACCGATTTAAATGAAATTTGTAGTATATAAATAACTAAAATACAGACCGACCAACTCGGCAAGCATGCTATGTGGTGATCATTTGCGAAAGGTCGGAGACAGAAGCTGGATGCGACAAGCCAAAAGACACAGTCAAATGCCGCGTATTGGAGACTTAGTGCTTCTTCTTCTAGAATAACATTATTTTTATAATTTTCCAATCGAGTTAACTTTTTTAATTATGTGTTTGATTTTGAGCTGTACTCAGAATCAAACACATAAATAAAGTGAACAACAATGGCGTTTTTCCAGTAGGTAGCTGGGTTATTACAGTACATTATTGATATGATTATTAATTTAAATGAAACTAATGAATTGTTTGTTACCTATACCTAATTAGACTATTAAAGTAATTGATAGACGGGTTTTTTGAATAATTTACAAAATGGAGTAGAATTATTCGATTGTTACAAATAATGTGCTTATTTAGTTTTTAACTGTCGAAGTGTTTAGGTACTTTGTTATTAAAAATGAGTTTCGACTGCAAAATTGTGTTTGAAGGAAAAAATAAAAGTAAATTCTATGTGGCAGGACAGATTGTATCTGGTATAGTTTTATTTGTAATACGAAAAGAAAAAATATTCAAAAAAATCGTCCTTCAACTAAAAGGTATTGGAAAATATTGTCTAAAAAGCAGAATAAAAGACCCAAGGACAAATGAAAGAAAAACACAAAACGATGGCGAGATATTTGAAAATGAAGAGGTTTGCCTGTTTCCTTGTACTGGAGGCAAAAAGTACTCGCCTGGTGAATATGCCATCCCATTCAGTTTTGTGCTTCCAATGAATATTCCACCGTCTTTCGCATTTGTGGGAAATTATATGTTAAGTCAAATTACTTGCCGTATTAAACATACGATCCACGTTAAATTCAGTCAAGTTGGGAAAGTCATTGATACAACTAAGACTGTTAAGGAGGAAATATACATTGTGTCTGGTGTTAAGCCGAGGGTATCACCACTGCCTCTTATTTATGGTGAACGAAAAGAAGTACTTAAAATGCAAAATTTTTCAAAAAATGTTGTAAGCATAAAAGTGTTTATAGAAAAATCTATTTTACTACCTGGTGAAAAAATAAAACTATCGTATGAAGTAATAAATGATACCCATATTAATATAATAACAGTTAGAGCAAGATTGTTAGAAGTTTATTCATTTCATGTGTTAATAGAAAAGCAGCCATCGATCAATGTTTATCGCAAGACAAGTGATTTGGTGATTCGCAGTCCTAGAGTCATGAGATTTTCCAGTTACAAGGATTCGTTGGAATTCGACTTACCAAAGACAGGAAGTTCGGTGGACTTTACTAAGTTGGTGCGAAGGGACTTTTATGTGTGTTTCACATTAGTATTGCCTTGCATGCGTCGAAACTTATTCCTGAAGGTCCCAGTTCTAATCGATGTCACACAAGATAAGACTGTTACAAATAAAAGTAATGATTTGTTTATAACTAACTTCATACAGGTGATTAAAGATTACGATAAGAGATTTAAAGGAAAATGAATGAATAACTGTAAAATATGTGGTAGGTTCAGATATTAAGCCTAAAAATATTTGGATCTTTACAATCAAATACAGATAATCTAATAAATACTCAAAAGACAAATCGAATAACCATACTTATATTCCACACGAAATTAAAAGTATAAACATTTGTTCGCTACCTCTGAGATATCATTTCACTCCCGGGACAGGACAATTTAGAAAGCAAGATGTTTATTTATGTTATGTTCAGTATATTTTCGTTTTGTTTTAGTACTATACTATAGTTATTTTGTTTTATGGTGCCCGCAGTATACCAGCGCGCTGTACCCTGTGTTTCGACATATTATGTGACATGTATTTTTATGATGTTCATCAGAATATGCTAAAAGTGATAGACGTGTTAATATTTAAATAAGTAAATAACTTTCAGAAGTATGTCATCGAATTTTTATTTATTTATTAAAGCAAATATCAGGATCCATAAAAACAGGTTTCTTTCATAGCATCATAATATTGAAAAATAATAATTTAAGTTTATTTAATTTACTATACATACTATAAATTTGTTTTGCATTTGGGTGTATTAGGGCAGCCGACCATTCTGTTTTGGATCGATAAAACTATTTTCTTTATTATTACAACGTATTTATACTAAAAACCTGTTAAGGTATCTTAGATTTTATTAGAAAATAATTGAATGCGACAAATTTTTGTCAACGTTGTTAATGTAACATATAATATTTACAAATTAGTCTAGTGGCTGCCTTCAATGAATAAAAAATACATTTTCTTATAACTTCACAGCCCGTTTGGTCTAGTGGTTAAAGTACTGGGCCAAGATGTCAGGGTCCTGTGTTCAAACCCTGGGTTGGGCAACAAAAGTTTAGAATTTTCGAACATTGATCGGGTTCGTGATCTCCATACCGCATTTGGTAAGTATGGGTATGAGTACCTACCATTGCTTTGGTAACTTAAATTGAGATATAATTTATTCATAACAAAGATAAAACAGAAATCTATACTAATATTATAAAGCTGAAGAGTTTGTTTGTTTCTTTGTTTGTTTGTTTGTTTGTTTGTTGGTTTGAACGCGCTAATCTCAGGAAGTACTGGTCCGAATTGAAAAATTATTTTTGTGTTGGATAGTCCATTTATCGAGGAAGGCTTTAGGCTATATAACTCTACGCTGCGACCAATAGGAGCGAAGCATCAGTGAAAAATGTTGCACAAATAATTGCATTCTTAATAACAGAAATTGACGCGGACGACGTCGCGGGAAACAGCTAGTAGTGGAATACAATACATATAACGCAGTAAGACTAATACAGAATAGAATAAAATCTCTGACCACCGTGCTAGGATTAAACCGGAGTTCAGATACTTCCCGCCATTGACACAAAATTAAATCTTGCTAAAACACTATATAAATCAGAGCTTATTTAAAATTAAGTATAAGTTCCTTCCTGTTTCTTATTGTATTTTTTTTTAACTGTAACAATTTTATTCGACTACTTAAACTAATACAATCGATGAAGAAAGGTACTAAAGTTTAAGACAATATGTGCACAACCCAAAAAAATTTAAAATTCAATGATAGAGGCCTTTGTCCTGCAGTGGGTTAGTTATAAAAGGCCAGTAATTTTACTAATTACTTACTAGCTTTACTATTCACTCTTAGTGAAAGGCGATATGTCTTTGAATTTTTACTGTATTTTTAGTATGACAATATATTTTCTTTACTTTAATTTGTGACCGATTATTTTCTATTTACCACACAAATTTCACATCGTAATTCAAAGATAGTTTTTCATCAGCAGAATTGTAACCGTCCCGCTTTTGCACTCCACTGATCTGGCAAATTGAACAGTTAAATACAAAAAGTAGGCGTCGCGTCGTCTCAATTTAGTATCTGACAGTATTTCGAGAAGTTTGCAAAAGAAAAATTGTGCGAACTACGCTAGTTAGCGTTAGTTACCAACCGTATCGAACGTTTTAACAAGTATTTACTTCGAAACTTTAGTATGTGACAATGATTTATGTCACTAGTAGGGATCAAAGATCAGATTGATTATTGTAATTTTGCTATTTTAATCTAATTATGATAATGATTAAAATTTAAAACATACCTAATTTAAAATAACCGGCCAAGTGCGAGTCGGACTCGCGCACGAAGGGTTCCGTACTAAAAAGGCCAAAAAAACGGGTTTGTTGTATGGGAGCCACCCTTAAATATTTATTTTATTTTGTTTCTAGTATTTGTTGTTATTGCGGCAACAGAAATAAATACACAATTTGTGAAAATTTCAACTGTCTAGCTATCGCGGCTCTTGAGATACAGCCTGGTGACAGAGCGACGGACAGACGGACAGACAGCGAAGTCTTAGTAATAGGGTCCCATTTTTACCCTTTGGGTACGGAACCCTTAAAACAATCAGGTACACAATCAGTGACTCAATGTCCTAAATGATCATCCACTAAACGTTTGGGTACTCTTCAAAACTTTGTTGCATCCGACTTAAGAGCTCTTAAGAGGAAACACTACAGGCGAGAGAATTGAAAAATAGGTATTTGTAAAATCTATTGTTGTCGCTCAGTGCCCAAACGCCTTCACCGCAGAGTGTGATAGAGACAACTGCTTCTTGGACCGAAAATACCTACTAAAAGCACACTTAATGAACGTTTCGTAGTCCTCCGATTACTTTTCCAAAACTAGACCGATTTAAATATATTTTTTTTAAAAATTTAAAAAAGGCTTTGGCCGTGTTTGTATATTTTCCTTTTTTTCTAATATTTAGCCAAACTTATTTTTTGGATGTTTGAACACAGCTTCGATTTTTGAGGGCTCATATCTTTTTTATTAATTAATTTATGAAAAAATTGAAAAGATAGAAACATGCTAATAGTGGCCATACATTTTTTTAATAAAATTTATTGCTCTACTGGCTTTATCCAGGGAGGAAACAGGGGACTACGTTTGTATGAAAAAACGGCCTTTGTATTTCCTCTTAAGACAATTGTATGTAAAGTTAAATTTGCATTTCGGTATGACACGTCATGATATTAGCTGCTTATATTGCTTAGGTATATTTAAACTTGTAGAGTAAGATAAAAGTGTCATATTTGTATCTTTTATCATTTTGTACGGCATATATCCTGCGAAGATTATACATCAAAGTCTTTCAGCAACGTGTGTGCTTTTGTGGATTTCAGGATGTGGATTCCTACCAGAAAAACAGCGAAGTGGGCATTCGTTTACCACATGGGAAAGAGTGTGATTGGGTGCTCCGCAGTCGCACTGTGCTAACTACTTTAATCCCGATTTACGGAGGTGGTGGTTAGTCCTTCCGTGGTTGGAACAGAATAGGTTAAGTCGCGTGTAGGATTTGCTGTCAGTATCAAAACCAGGCAGTTTCTTATTGAGTTACAAGATTCATTTTATCTATTAAAAAAGGTGGGAACTCCGAACGCTATGTCTCCGTTGGATCGAACTGGTTATTAATCGACTCGTCTGTCCAAGTAGAAGATCTTTAGCTTACAGGGAATATTAAAGATCGTCCAATGTCTCCCTGATGGGCAAGCGTTTGGATCGGTTTGGCTAGGAACATTTCTCCCATTCTATCTTTTGGAAATCAGGCGATTGGGCGCATACTTCGTTTAGTTAACTGTCGACCTTATTTCTATAACTACTGCGATACCATAAAGGCGCACAGTACTACAGGCGGGACTGTGTCCACTTCTAACAATTTATCTGGCTATTGCTCTGTTAAGCGAGTCAAAATCTTCAAATAGACTGTGGTTAGGTTAGGTTAAAACACAAACTTAAACCGCTAGTTAAATAAATTTAATTGAAAAACCTTCTTTAACCCAGCTAATGATTATTTAAGCGATAAATATGTATGAATTAAAAATTAAAATGACTTAGATATAATCCGAAACGGAATTGTTACAAATGTGACTATGGCGTTATTAACGAAAAACTTTGTAACATAAATTGGCACACTATACTAGAATCTTGCAAAGTCGAAGAGGCAATAGATATTTTTTATGCCATAATAAATAAAACAATTGAACAACATGTTCCATACAAGAAAATGCAAGGTAATAGAAAATATCCCGTTTGGTATAGTCGAGCTCTGATAAAAATCATAAAAGAGAAGTATAAGGCGCATAAGAGATGGAAAAAATATGGCAATCAGTTAGATTATGATGAATTTTCATTACTACGCCAACGACAACAACGTGTTCAAGAGGATTGTTTTGCAAATTACACCACGTTGGCTGAGGAAACAATTGCAAAAAGTCCAAAAACAATCTGGACGTACATAAAATCTTTACGAGGTGGATCAAGCTATCCTAAAACTTTAACGTATCGTAACAAAAAAGTTTCAGATGGTGTAGAAATATGCAATGCTTTTAATGATTTCTTTAAAAGTGTTTTCGGGGTGCCGTCTCAAAAATCTATTGATACAGAGTACTATGTAACCAATGATGATATATCTAAGTTGTATATATCTGTGACTACAGTCAAAAAACAATTGAAACTGTTAGATCCATATAAAGGGGCCGGTTGTGACGGTATTCCACCTGTGTTTTGGCGAAACTGTGCTGAAACGTTATGTGTCCCGTTGGCCTTCTTATATAACATCTCTGTGAATAATGGCGTATTCCCTAACATCTGGAAGAAGGCACATATAGTGCCTATACATAAAAAAGGGACTAAATCTAAAATAGAGAACTATAGGGGAATTTCAATATTAAACACAGCGGGTAAAGTTTTTGAGAAAATTGTTTTTGATGCCATATACCCTGTAATATGTAAGGAGCTGCCTGAAAGTCAACATGGCTTTCTTAGGCATCGATCCACTATTACCAATTTAGCATGCTTCTCTAATTTCGTTTTACCTAATATGGAAAGGGGGGGACAGATTGACGTGATCTACACGGATTTCGAAAAAGCTTTTGACCGTGTAGATCACGACATTCTAATCAATAAATTACGCGGGATGGGAATACACGGTGATTTGCTCAGATGGATTAAATCCTATTTGAGCAATCGCTGCCAGGCTGTTGTAGTGGGGGGCTACAGATCAGATTTTATTTGTGTACCCACGGGCATACCACAAGGATCTCATATAGGGCCATTGCTCTACAACGTGTATGTGGCAGACATTACTTCTTGCTTCAGATCAGCTCGACACTTGATGTATGCAGATGACAAAAAAATTTTTATGAAAATAAACAATGAACTTGACTGTCAAATGCTACAATCAGATCTGAATAGACTATTAGTTTATTACAAAAATAATAACATTACGGTCAATACAAGTAAGTGTGAATGTATCACTTTTACCAGAAAACCAAAACCTATTATCTATACTTATAATTTTAACGGCAACACAATTCATAGAACTTCTTTGGTCAGAGATCTGGGAGTGCATCTTGATGATAAATTACTATTAAAGGATCATAAAGATAAAATAGTGGACAAGTGTTACAAAAATCTTGGTTTTGTATTAAGAACCTGCCAGCCATTTAAGAATGTCAACACAATTAAAACAATATATTTTGCCTATGTTCGAAGCGTTATTGAATACGGAAGCACCATTTGGAATCCGCAATATGCTATTTATATAGACCGCCTAGAGCGGCTGCAAAAAATTTTGATTCGCCATTTAAAATACCGTTTTCCCAAACCAGAGGTAGGCACATACAAGGAAAGATGCAAACAATACGGCTTAATCCCACTCGAAGACAGGCGAAAGGTGTTGGACTTTTGTTTATTATACGACATAGTGAAGGGTAATGTGGATTGCCCCGAACTAGTCGAAAGTATAGTGTATAACGCACCAACTCGGCGCAGCCGCCGGCGGCTCCCGCCATTGTTTGCAGTCCCCAAAGCAAGTACTAACTACGCGCGGAACGCACCCTCCTCCCGATTACTACGAAGTTATAATGAACTCTTCCACAAAATTGACATATTCACTCATAGCAAAACCACAGTTAAACATAAAGCGATCGAAATTCTTAACAGCACTTAGAGATAATAATGGACATAAAAATAAGATTCTTAGAATTGTAACTTTTTATAATAAGTAGTGCAGTTTTCTTATATTATTTTACTTATGTTTTTATGAAATGTTTATTTTCAATATTTAATATTTGTGTAATGTAACGCTTTTAACCTTATTTATTTATTTATTTTGAATAAGTATGTATTTATGTATGTATATATTGTATCTTAATATTGTTTTGTTGCACGTCTTAAGCGAATTGTATAACAAAGGGAAACCTGTTATTAGCCTTATTCTTAGTTGTAAGTACTAGATATGAAACATTGTATATAACGCAGTTGGTTTTCTTAATAAAGTAAAATAAAAAAAAATAAAAATAAAATAATATCAGTATATAAACTGCCGTCCCGCCTGAGACAAAATTTTTCAAGTTTATATACTGATATTATAAGTGCAATTAATTTGCTAAAATATCAAATAAAGTATGACTTAGATATACCTCCTTGTAACATACATAATTAATAAGAGGATGATAATAGGGACCGAATTTCTGGCGCTTCATTTTTTTGGCATTAGCCTGCTCGTCCTAAAGCAGTAGTAGGTTAAAATTTGTCACCGAAGTTTTTGTGGTTTCCAGCTGAGTTTCCGGGTTCGATCCCCAGATCGGTCAATGTGGAAAGATGTCAGTGTTAACTTCGTAATTGATTCTACATAATAAGAGCTATAGGAAATTTCTTTTATAGCCACAGCAGCAGTGGTATTCTGTGAAGATTGAACATCCTTTTTGAATTAACCTTTAACAGGAGAATTTATTTTTTCTCGTAAAAGATTTTCCTAACAAAAATTGCCCAATTATTGTCCCCGTTTGCGGCTGTAATAAAATACAATCACAGCCAAAATTGTTTGTCAAAAAGTTAACGTATATTGTTAGGAATACATATTTCGCTCTCTATGCGGTGAGCTTACAAAGTTGCGCCTTTGTTCATAAGTTCTTTCTGGAAGACTTCTCGCCATGCAATGGTTTTAAACAGGATGTTCTCAGTTTTTTCAGACGCGAGTGGAATATTGGGTTTGTAACCAGTCATAATATGGTCGTTTGTGCATCCACTCTATCTACTACTAAAGTTGCAGAACTATCTATAGTTTGGCTATCGATAGTTGACCTTGAAAACTAGTTACAATATCGATAGTGCTATCGATAGTATCGATACTACAAAATCTATCAATACTATCGATACTATCGATCGTATTATGATGTAATAGTATAGATACTATCGGTAGTGTTGCTACCAATCAATAGTATTCATCATCATCATCATCACAGTCGTCCTCTTCATTACTGAAGGTCGTTTCCAACTTAGAAGTTGTTTGTGGTGGTCTTAGTTAGGTCTCTCCACCCTTGCCTATCTTTGGTTTCTCTTAAAGCCATGTTTATTAGAAGTCCCGTTATGGTCTCAATAGTATTAGTAAAGGAGATGTCCCATAATAGGCCCAGACATAGTACACCATTTACAAAAATCAAGAAAAAATTATTGATTCTGGGAAAAATACATATAAATTTATATAACATATAATTTAGTGGTTCAAAAATAAACAAGATCGAATAATTTATCAAACTTCATAGGCATTCCAAGATGGCGTCAATCTAAAAAAACTTTAAATGTCAGTAGCTGTCAGATACCCCTTGTCACTTTGGCATAATCATTCACTTCAAGTTTTTGTTCTGCTTGTCGCATTTTAAATGTAGTTCATTATAACGAACTCATTTTCGATTTCTGGATTTGGTATTGATTGACACATTACTTTCATAATGTTTGTTGTTACTACAGCAAGCGATGGCACTCGACTCCTAGATGCGCGATTATGAAACCAAAACTGACAGATGTCATCAAAATGTCATCTTCCGCCATGATGATTTTGTTTTGTATTGCTATTTTCTTACTTAACTCTTTATTTGAACCACTTAACGAAGCCATTTTAAAAGAATTGGATAATAACAAAATCTTGTAGGTGTATTGGTCTATCTTTTGGTGGGGTGTACAGGTTCTGGGCCTGGCCTCCATACAATTTGGGACATCTCCTTTGTAATATCAATACTATCGACACTACCAACAGTTTGGAACAATACTGTTGGTAGCAATATATGTATTGGTCTTTTATAGTATCGATACCATCGCTAATATCGATAGGCTATCGATAATATTGCAATGACGTCAGCTATCGATAGACTATCGATAGTGGACTATCAAGCGGTAACTATCTACTACACCAACTTCGCGTTGGTCTAGTAGTTTAGGTAAAGTAACGTACCTACACAATTTCAATAGCAGGAATAAAGATAAACTTACCGTTCGAGGCTCCAGACTGCGAAATGTAGGAAATTCGTTAATGGGAAATTGTATTCGTATATTCAACAAATTACCACAGGGTATTGCTGAACTTCCTGTAGGTACACAAAACTTAAATCATGTCAAAGTAATTTTAATGAAAAACTACTATCACACTACGAGTATTAATGATTATTGAAATGATATAAATGTTTGGCATTAAACTGTCCTTGCTCGTACTTGCCTAAACCTTTTGTAAACATTTATTTAAAAGCAGGCTGACAATAGTGACCGAGTTTCTTGCGCTGCTTTTTCTCGGCACTAGCCCTGACTTGTCCCGAAGCTTGGTGGGTTTAAATATTGGGACGTGTAATAGCGCCTCCTGGGGCCTATTTGCAGAAATAAAACTGATTTTACCGGGCCAAGATCACGGGGTCCTGGGTCTGATCCCCGGGGTTATTTCAGTACCTACTTTCAATCCCCGGGTCGGGCAAAAGGAGTTTTGATTTTACGAACTTTGCTCAGGTCTTTGATCACCAACTCGCATTTGGCAAGCAAGGTGTATGCATAATGGTATTGTTGTGGAAACACGAATTCAATACTATCGGCCTTTGTCCTGCAGTGGAATGATTATAGGCAGTTTACTACTTTCCTTATCTGACTTTTATTCATTTATCCGTGTCGCTGATTTGTAAAGGATGTGATGCGTTTGATAAATTTCCATGGAGGGATGGTGCCAAAACTGAATCAGAGGTTTGACTCCAAAACTTAATGTGCGTATTGACCTCATCTGCCTCTTTTGCTCACTACCAGATCCAGATTCTAAAGTATGAGACAAAGATATATAGATCCGTATTCACTGGCATCCCGTTACGTAGTAGGGCTATTGATGCGAATACATAAACTACATTAAAAAAAAATTGCCAACGCCACAAAATAATAATAAAAAAATAAAAAATATATATTTGTGATATGTCCACAGTCTACAGTAATTTTTATTAACATGTATGAAGCAATGAAAGTGTTCAAAGGAAAATGTTATAGCAAAAGATAACAGCTTGGCTCCTAAGTCACGTATTATACCTACGTATTATACTCGTAGCATCGAGAAATACAAAATTCGAATTTTATTTACTGTTCAAAGCCCCGTTGGCCTAGTGGTTTGAATACCGGGTCAAGATATCGGGGTACACGGGTTCGATCTCCGGGTCCAGCAAAACGAAAGTTTCTAATTTCCGATCATTGATCACCCAACCCGCATATGGCAAGCGTGGTGATTATACTTATTTGTACCCATCAGTGCTATGATGGAACTAGAATTCGATGATGGAGGCCTTTTACCTGCAGTGGGATAATTAAAGGCATAGTCATATATAATAATATTAAAAATGTATAGTCATAATTACAATAATCTATTTAATAATCGTTGTTGTTGTTATTATTATTTCCCTTTTTTGCTGTTTTATTGTAATAGGTTCTTTGAATTGACATAGAATCTTCATGGTTTGAGGTTTTCGAATGAAACTTTTTTCACATGGTTTCTATGAAGTTCTTCTTTTAAAAAATGTGAAACATTTGAATATCGACTTTCAATTGTTTTTGTTATTTAACTTAGACAAGAAAAATGAATACTGCGAAAATTCGAGTGATTTCTGAATACGAGTTCCGACGCGGAAGTAACGCGGCAGAAATTGAAGAACGAGCTACGAGGAAGACCGCCCACACAGGTGATTAACGATGAATTAAGAGAGATGGTGGAAGCCGATCATACCCAGAAATTAGCGGCATAGTTTAACGTAACCTTACAGCACGAGAAACCATTTTGACCCTTCAGGAACTGCAATTAGAAACCATTCGACATCCTCCGTATTCGCCAGACCTTGCTCCAACGGACTAATATTATATTCTATATTCCTATTAGATGGCAGCAATGTATAGATAATAATGGTAACTATTTTGATTAAATAAATTTGTTAAAAATTAAAAAATAAACAAATTTGATTTTCAGTACAAATCGGCAATTTCATACTTTAACCCCTATTATTGTATAGGATATAAATGAACGAATTCAAATTTAAAATCTTTATAAGAATCGTATTCAAATTTCAGTATCCTTAGTTCACATCAGTCCACAGCAACCATTGCAATAACGATTGTGTGTGTATTAATTTCATTTGCATGAGATTAAGTTATTCATACTAAGTTACGAATCGAGGTGCTGACGTGCTGGACTAGTACTATGTGATACAGCACAGACTGTATGTGATGATGGTTTGATTATGTGTTATGTGTTTACTTTAATACTTTTTGCAGTGTAAAAAGTATTAAAGTAAACCAACTTCAGACAGCAAGGCCCAGTCAGAAAATTACGTTTGTTCGCCTAGTTGGTAGCCAATCATCTAAAGCCGGCAGGCGCGCTGGCGATCGCAGTTAGACCAATCTATACAGGATGAAATTTTAATTACCTTCTAAAATTTAATATAACAATCTACGAGACAAAAAACAAATGGTGTATTTTTTCTTTTGGTATATAGCCCAGTACAAAAATGTCAAGATGAGAAAATGTCTGCCAAAAATCAAAAATTTTTGATACGAATTTCTAGCAACACTTTTTTCGCGCTATGCTACGCTACGCATCTCATTCATTCATTACGATGCTATTCATAAGTTTTTGGTTTTCCCTTCATACCTTAACGGCTTAGGACCGTAAAAATTGAAAACTATGTTGCGAAAAATATTTTCGAGTGAACACTCGATTTACATTTTTTACCTCATAAATGGGCTTTAAATACGATATTTTTTTAAAGCCTATATTTTTTTTAAGATGATGAAAAAGTCATTCTGTATATATAAAAATGAATCCCTATTTTCCTTAGTCACGGCACGGCATCACGCGTGAACGACTGGACCGATTTCGCTAAATTTTTTTTTGTTTACTTTGTTATTGTAAGAACCTTTCTTATGAAAGAAAAAGTTAAAAAAACTGCACGAAAAATTAGAAAATTTATGAATACTTAATCACCATTGTTTGTTTGTTTGAACGCGCTTATCTCAGGAAGTACTGGGTCGAATTGAAAAAAATATTTTTGTTGGATTGGATGTTGTGTTAGATAGTCCAGTTATCGAAGAAGGCTTTAGGCTTTATAACATTACGCTGCGACCAACAGGAGCGAAGTGTCAGTGAAAAATGTTTCAAAAACGGGGAAAATTATTCATATTTAATGGCTTCCGTTGCGTGCGCTGCGTAAACGGTTTAAGTTACCCAAAAAATATGTATAAAAGTGTTATACCCCCTTAAATGATTTAAAAAAAATGTCCGCGACAGTATATTATGTCTATGTTTTAAGATTGACTGACTATAACCTTTTTTATGGTAATCAAATTTGGTCGAAATTAATGCATTATTATCAATTATTTGCCAAAGAGTTTTATCAACATAATATTGTTCCTTATACAAATTAATATGTTGTTGATTAAGAGTATTTAATTGTGAACATCTTAATCGCGATCGTAATAACAGAAATTGACGCGGAAAAAGTCGCGGGCAACAGCTAGTATTAAAATATTTCCAATGTAACGTTATAGCATTTTAACATAACATTGACAGAATGCGTGCTGCAAATATCGACAAATAGGATGTAAAAAAACTAAACTTTTCACATGGCCCGTTATAATATTATGTCGCCTGTTCTCGTGTCAGAAAACTAGTTATAATTATTATACGAGCCAAAAAAAAAAAGAAAAGAATGTTGTATAAGAGTCAAAAAGCATGAGAATAACAATTTCTATCTGACACATTTTTTTAATTAACTATACTAATTCGAAATCTATATTTGTAGTTAAAACAGGACAACGTCTGTCGGGTCCGCTAGACGTGGTAAATAAAAGTCGTTGCAGTCCTTGTAGTCGCTTCTTACGACATTCACAGAAGAAGAGGTGGTGCTAATCTTTAACCCGCGGGTAGTCGCGCCTGGGTCGAAAAGACCCAGTACTTCAATTGTTGTGCCATAACTTTATATGTATTAATTCATTCGTGTCGTCGCATCAAATACCTTTAAGTAACTATATAGGCTATCTGCACACCCCGCCTCTTCCAGTTCTCGCGCCGCGTTTGGACAGTATGGACATGTCAAGTGAGTATGGGTCGTTTCGACCCTTGCGCGACATATTGGGTAAGTAAATGTTTCCATTTCAATAATATTATTTTTGATTTTATTTCTTTATAGACATGTCGCGAAATCATTTGGAAGTTTTATTGTTACACGACGGCGTGAAGAAAAAACCACGTACTCTGGTTTTCAGCCTAATTGCACGTTGGTTTCCTATTCACCAAAGAAAGGAAAGGTGCTTCTTGCTTCAACAATGGATCATAATGCAAAAATAAATACTGATACTGGAGACAATCGGAAGCCAGAAATTATAACAGCATGCAACGCCCCAAAACGTGGTGTAGACGTCATTGATGAGATGTGTGGTACTTACTCCGTGTCAAGGGTAAGCAAAAGATAGCCTCAAACTATATTTTTTGGACTCATTGGTGTGGGCCATAAATTCGTATGTCATTTATAATGGAAACATGACTCGTTTACAAAAAGACAATATAGAAAGACACAACTTTTTGTAAGAAACTGCTATATCTTTGGTGAAACCACAGATAGAGAACAAGGCTTCTCTGCCACTTTGCCCCGACATATCCGAAACAGACTGTTTCAAGTACTTGGGAGAGAAAAAAGTACAAACAGATAAGCTTTGCTAGGGCCTAGTAATGTGCGCGGTCGATGTTCGATCTGCCCTACTAAAAAGGACAGAAAAACCAAAACTCAATGCCAATTTTGTTGTATTTATATTTATAGAGATTATACTACATGTATATGTATCAACTGCAAAAAAAAAACAAAGCCAAAACTAATATAATATTATTGTAACACTGATATAGAAAAAAAATTGAACTGTTTTGTAGTAGATTTTAATATGAAATTTGGAGACTGATTATAAAAATATGTTACGTATAATGTTTGATATTGTTCAACTATTTAGAAGATTGCTGATTAGTTTTAATAATAAAAAAACATTTGATTGTTTCTAGATTACATTAAAAAGTTACATTGATATCATGGTTCCTATATGGTAAAAAGTAAGATTTAGCAGTGTTCGCTTGATTTTTGTGATTTTATCATTTTTTTTCAATAAGTAATACAAATTTGATATTTTTGAAATCGTTTTACTATCCTCTTTATAATTTATTAACAAATAAACCCTAAAATCCATTAAATTATTGGAAACCATACATTCAAAGTCTGGGTCTTTTCGACCCTGTGCGACTGTTCATGGCTTAAAATGAGACGCGAGTACCGGCGGGTTAATATTGTCTTGGTAATAAAGGTACCTACTTAAATTAGAATCGAAAGGTAAAGTGATTGCGCATTCCGTGACTTAGATGAAGTTTACTCAAGGAAAGTATTCTGTAGAAAACACTTAATGGAAACAACAAGAAACCCCTGGTATCAATTACACTTTTGCAGCCCTTTGTGGTACAGTCTTAGATGCCTTATAAGTTAAACCTAGGTCTTTGAAACTAACTTGATGCTAATGGTAAATTTACATTTCTATAGTTCACTTAGCCGCGTTTATAGTGGTTACTTGGTCGCTATAGCAAAATTGTTAGTTCTATACTTGTTTTCAATAAGATCGTGCTTTATCGTGCTCTGAATAAAGATTGCAATATAATATTTATAATTGATTGTCGCAGACAACTAGCCGTAATTTTCGTATTTTCAAGATAATTGAATCGTCTTTTACTTTCAGTCGAAAAAAAGTATTTGTACTTTGTTGTACGTTATTTCTAATTTGAAACAATTGCTTCAAATGTTACTACTACTGTGGGATTAAAACAATGTTGTCACTACATTTGTTTGTTAGTTAATACTGTTTCAAAACTAGAAAACCTACATGTGCGCCTTCATGTAGGTTTTAATAAAAGTTCTTAACGTACCTGGATAACCAATATTTGTTGTGATTCCTTTGAATTTACTAAGTATTTATGTTAGATGGCCCGCGGGACTCAGATCTCTGAAGTAATAACTTAGTTAGATTTCTTAATCCAGTTATGTCTTGGGATTCCCAAGTGCCATACACAGTTGGAAAGTTGTTCTGGGAATTGGTCAAAGGTTTTAGAAGTAGTTTAAGATGCGATATGGACAAAGTTATGCAATGTGGAGTTTAGGCGAATGGTTGCGCATGATTATTTGAAAGGGATTACTGCAATAAATGCTGGGGCGTATTTCTTTTTTTTTTCGTTCCATAAACCAATGGGAAAATATCTAAACCATCCGTAGTCCTGGCTATTCCCAAACTTCTCAAGTCGAGACGGTCTTTTACTGCCACCGTCTCGCCCCGTCCTCGTCATGCTTACCTATCAAACTTTCAAAGTTAATTTACTTCTTATGTTTGTTAAATAAGTACTCTTTTTGAAATTATTCAAGCATAATAATATGACGACTTCTATGGTAGCGTGGCGTACACACCGGTTTTCAAAATGGCACCTGCTCTGAGGTCTCGGTTCCATTCCTGGAAGTCAATGGAGAAAAAAATATTTTTCTCAGTAAGTAAGTATATCTTCTTTGATCTGGATTTTTCTAGAAAATTTGTTGTTTCTGATTTTTACACAATAGGTCTAAAGGCCTTTTATGCGAGTAATAATAATGTTTATTTAACTTAACTTGGAAAAAAAATAAATTGTTATGTTGGAAGAACAAAAATATTAAGTGGCCACTTGCAATTTATCTGATTATGATTATGTATGTATGTAGGTTCATAATATATTTAATGTGGACATTACATTAAATATATTATATTGTTATCTATTGTTATCTGTCTAATAATCAGTGATTACGCATATGAGATGTAAGTTAATCTATGAATTACGTAAGATTGCAAACAAGTATTACCTATTATACTCTTTAATGGAAAAAATTACATAATTATGTGACATTACTTCGATTCTGAATTATTATTTACCTCATATCTAAGTAGCGATTATGGAGAAAAACGGAACGTTTTTAAATAAATTGGATTAATTTAAAGTATTTTACTTTTAAAATATAATAATAACATAATTTTATTTCATAAAATGCTTTCCATAGAATGAGTACTACTAATAAGTAAAAAAGAAATGACATGCTAGGTACCAATATTCTTTGTTTGCATTATGCGTTTTCACTTGTAGGTATGACGTT
Organism: Anania crocealis; assembly: GCA_949315895.1. Classification (NCBI taxonomy): domain Eukaryota; kingdom Metazoa; phylum Arthropoda; class Insecta; order Lepidoptera; family Crambidae; genus Anania; species Anania crocealis. The sequence continues at coordinate 12,429,035 of OX438856.1, forward strand.
TAGTAAAAGTTACGTCGTCCCTTTAAGTGAGAACTGTCATTCTAATCAAGCTATATTTTATGGACAAATAGTGACTCGTACTGATATCATATATTGAATAATGTAATATTTGATTAACAACTAAATAATTATATTATATTATAGTTAATAGACGATTTTTTAAAATAGTTACTTTAGACGAAATGGTAAAATGAAATATGTACCACAAAGGAATACACCTATTTACCTTGTTATCTCTGCCGAAAACGGTGAGATTGGGGAAAAAGACGATTGTTTTATTCGAGTAAGTAGAAAGTTTCGCTTCAACTAATCAATATTGTAAGATGAAGGTTCAGTTTCTTAGAGTTGAAACTAAAGAACGTTTAGATCAAAATGCAGTCAGTTATGTTGTTAATTTTCTTTTACTTAGCTTTTCTCTTTCGGCTTTGCCTACGTAAACTAAGTAGTTACACATTATACCGCGCGGGCGAAAACATGTGCCTATGTCTTTTTCAAGGTTTAATCAAAATTGATTCAGTAGTTTTGCATTTAGAATATTAGTCGTCTGACAGTACTCCTTAAGTCGCTTCTTACGACACTCATACAAAGATAAAGGGTGTCGCTATTCTTTTTCCCGGCACCTCACGACCCTATGTGCACATACTAGCAAAACTTAATAACTTCAAATATGTAACAGGCTTCCTAAGATGGCGTTATTTCTGTAGCACCTCATACAGGTACTAAATGATGTTATTAAGAGCCTTTGACAGTTCCTAATTTAATAAGCGTGGCTGTTACAACACCCTCTCATACCATATCGCTTGCTAATTGACGATTTTTGTGCGCACGACACGATTTGATCACGATTGTAGTAAAGAGACATAAAAAATGGAATTCCTTAAATAGGAAATCCAACTAGCTTATTTGGAGCTCGAACCTATACACGGTACGTTTTCAACCACCTGTTGAACGAAGCCCACGTTATGTTACCATTTTGTATAACATCCTGGCAGTGTTATTTTTTTAAAATATTTTTTAAAATAGATATATAATACTATACCGGTTCAGCTATTTATTTTGAAACGCACGGATATAGCTGTATAAGGTTCATTCATCTGGGACCACGCCGCAGCAAAATTATATGTCTGAACGAGTCAAAGTGTGGTACAAAATTAAAAGGCGACTGAGCTATGACCATTGAGCTACCTACTAGGTACTGTTTGTGTCTCATTACATACAACAACAATATAGAAAAATCGGCCAAGTGCGAGTTGGCCTCGCGCACGAAGGGTTTCGTACCATTGAGTAGGTAAACAACAGTACCTACATTAATTTAGTTAATGTAGTGCCTACCTGTTACCATTTATTGATATCGAGCAAAAATAGGCAAAATCAGGCCTTTTTTGTATGGAAGCCCCACTTAAATATTTTTTTAATTTTATTTATTAAAGTTAAAATACAAATGAGTGTTTTTTAAATATTTCCAGTGCCTAACTCCATTATTAATACCGAGCAAAAAAGGGCAAAAAATTTTGATTTTAGTAGGTATGTGTTGTTATTGCGGTAACAGAATACATAATTTGTGACAGAGCGACGGACAGACAGACAGACGGAGAGACAGCGAAGTTTTAGTAATGGGTCCCGTTTTTACCCTTTGGATACGGAACCCTTAAAAACATTGTCAATCAATTTCAATTTGATTTTGATCCAGTCTGCTCAGCTGGTACTTTGTTTAAGTTTTGATAACTGCTAACTAGTACTTTATCTCGTAGTTTTGTGTATTTTATACTTAATCAAATGGAGGAGAATGGATTATTATTCAGAGTAATTTTTGTAATGCTTATGTTTAAACAAAAACGATACATGTTTATATTGCAATTGCATAGTAGTTGCTTACGCAAACCAAAACAATGTGATTTCTTGAAATAAATTACATTGTTAGTCATATTCTTAACTCATTATTATAGAATCTACAAGGAATTAAATTGTTCAGCAGATTCAGGTCGGTATAATTTTACCGGTTTATGAAACTGATGAGTCATTCGTGTCATTTGCTTGTCAAAGTTGTACGATGTCTTATTACCCTATCAAATTAAATTTTCGTTTTAACAATAAAATCCTTTGACATGTTCAAAATAGATCATAGGACCGCCGGGGGTCGCGATAACAATTGATTTTAATTGTGTCTGGAATAACATACAATCGAGGGGCAACACGTTTTTCCGCGGTATCGGCAAGGGCCGTAAAAGTGGAATGCTTATTATTATAAGACTATGGGTGCAGTGGTATTGCAGTGCTTACCTACTAAAATCATTGTTAAAAATGCTAAGGTAGCTAAAATGAGATAGAAAAATTCACACTAAAATTTCGTTCGTCTCACTGTGCCGTTCCATACTTATAGGATGCTTCAAGTTTTAGTGTCATAAATTATAATATAAAATACTAATAATGATTTTACGCTACAGTATACTTACGATCAAAACTCTCCATCTGGATACAGGTTCTGTAAAAGAAAACGAATGATATTATTAAATGTTTTTCATTTCAATCCTAGTCAAGTTGGGCGAATTTGACTAGTATTGGACTTCGAAATGTCACCTGGGAAATTCGTTACTGGGAAATTGCATTCGCATGTCACCAAATTATTGTAGTCTATTCCTGAACTCCTGTATATATTTCCTAAAATAAAATCGTAAAAGTAATTTGAATGGAACCATTAGTGAGTATATCTTATATACAGGATGAAATTTTAACCACTTTCCAAAATTTTTATAGGCGTTCAATATCGTATTTAGAGCCCATTTATGAAGTAAAAAATATCAAGTTTTCAACCGAAAATATTTTTCACAATATAGAATTAAATTTTGACGGTCCTAGGCCTGTTATGTAAAAATTATAGCGGCAAGACAAAAAATATTTCTTTTCATCCGTAAGTAACTTTTTATCCAAAAGCTGTTATGTGTTTTTAAAATAGTGAAATGTGTTTTCTTAGAGAAAAGTTACATTGCCATTTAAAAAAGTAGTGGTGTTATTACAAAATCAAAAATGACGTATAATACATTCGGTAGGATTATCGTACGTTCATCATTCGTTCCCTAGTCAATTTAGTTTTAACTATGCTTGACAATTGTCGATAAATCATAGCGATAATTATACTAATAAATGTATAGAATAAATACTTTTGAAAATAAAATGATAAATTTGTAAAATGATTAACTCTAGAGTAGATTAATAAAAATACAACAGTTTGCTTTTAAATTTTAAACTTGATATTTTATTACAATACATCCTATTAATGTAATTTCAGATTTCCTGTAAATCCATTAAGTAAAACAAAGTGGGTCGAAGCCGTCCGAAGAGAAGCAAAATGGATCCCTACAAAACACCACCGAATATGTAGTATCCATTTTACACCAGAGTGTTTTAATGCTTACGCAAAAAATCATAAGCGACTATTTGTTTAATTGTTTGTGCTTACTTAAACATGCCCCATACTGTAATTTTTGTTTTGGTAAAAAAAATAAAAAACATATTGCATAAGATTCGTTTATTCATTCGTTCAACACATATCGATAGAAAAATATCGACACTTGCACGCACTAAATGTCAATACTTGACACGACAATCTCCCCCCGCCCCGCAGAAATTAGTTGATGATGTTTTCATACATTCGTTCTTGCGTTTCATATCGAGTGGTTAATTTATCCAAGATTTTTTCATACAAATTTCCAACTCCGCCATATTTTGATGACAACGACAATTAAGACGTCAAAATCAAATACCTGAGGCGATACGAAGTTCGCGAGGTCCGCTAGTTGATAATATAAATGTTATTTCCATAAATATTAATATTTATGGAGATATGAATATTAATATTATGCTATACTTTGTTTCAGCTTTCCAAATAATCCTCATATAAAGGATTATTGGATAAATGCCACTGGCAGAGGGCCTACTCGGTTAAAAGTTTTTAAAAGTTGTTTACCTGTTTATATTTTTTTTATCATGCTGCCTTCAATAATAAAGCGCTTTGAGGAGCTGGGAGACACCTTGTATAATAAGAGAATTCTACTAGAAAAGTTTTACATTGTAGGTGCAGAAATAGTGAGCACAAAAAATAACATCTTTTCTTCATTAAACTAAAATGGCTACCATTTTATTATCATTCTATCTACCTAAATAAGTTTTGTTTTTACGAAAGCTTTATATAAATGTGCAACAGATTTCGGCAAACTTATTAGCAATGTCACCGAAGATTATCGATAGTCTAATTGACAGACATGGTCGCTGCACTAATTTGCACACACCAAATTGTGTAAGTGAGTAGGTGGTAGCCGCTGTGATTGGGTCCATGTTTGTGTGCGCACCAATGAGCGTTGTAAATTGATTTAGTTTGATCCTTATGCTTACAACGGTGTTATTTTAGTTGCGTTGCACACATAAATAATTCGGAGACACAGGTTCTCTAAGGATTTACGAGTAATTTCATGTCTCCTTCTTTATATGATCTGAGGTTCCACACGTCTTGTCTCAAAGCAGTAATAGGATAAAATATTAAGACACCTAGAATCCTCCTAGGACTTTAGGTGTCTTAATATTATATTGAACTGGCAATATTTTATTATTGAATTGACTTTAGGTGTCTTAATATTATGAAGTTGAAATGGATCCTTACAATTTTTTTAGCCATTTCCGTATATCAATCAAAAAGGAGGTCGGCCAAACGTATAAAGAATAACACCATCCCTTGTCTTATTGAGGCTGGAAGAGGTGACTGTTATGGTAAATATGGACTGATAATAATAATGGAAAGCTATAGGTCGCGAGTTCAAATCCTACTTTAGGAAAAATAAAATAACCATCAAGAATAGTATTTGATATTAATTTAAAGTCAGTTCACATAAAATAATTTTATTTAAAGTTAAGAAAAAAATCATTCACACCAAAGTAAGTTCAGTTCAGTAGTACCTACTAAGGCTAGATGAATAAAAACTAAAGTGAATGGTACTAAATTGGTCTCCAATACGACGGTCTGGCAAGATACAGCCACTGGTGTTTAAATAAATATCATTGATGTTTTTTTATTGATAGGGAATTTCCAGAATATATCGTTCCTTACAATTACTTGAAAAGATCATGTTTTTCGTTCTACTTGTCAAATTAAATATTGTTTACTAGAAATCATTAAAAAAAATTATGGCAAGACTTTGTAAGCTGTCACAAATTACTTCAAACTGTTTGATCTTAATAGTAACATGTTTTATAGAGGTTTGGTGACAAGCAATAATAAAAATAAAAGAAGCTTTTTGTATTATTAAAAACAACTTGAAAACAGCTTTATTAGAAATATCTCATTCAAATCAGAATGTATCGTCCGGATATTGGAAAGGCGAGAATTTATTCCCTTACCAGAATATCAGTAACAATGTGTTTCGAGTGTAATAATTTATATGAATTGGTATCTTCTTCATAAAAAGGTTATCTACAGTACAATTCCTTGAATAAAAATATCGACTGCCTTAAGTAGGGGGGCACAAACGTATTGAAACTGGTTCAAAACATGTTACCGATTGTAAAATATTTCTCTCGGATGTTGAAGGTACTCGTAAGGTCGGCCAAGAAACCATGTACCATGGTGTACCATGGTTTTGACAAAATTTCATGTGTCAGTAAAATAGCGATAGCGACTATGACGTTTTAGTAAGTAGCTGTCAGAATATATTTGCATAGGAAAATCAACCCTCAACCCTGTTGTTCTCTGACGCGCGAATGACTTTCAACCTAAGGGTGATAAACCACTTTCTTGGCTGACCATACATAACCAAACGTATATGAGACACCGCAGGATGACAGCGAAAGGCCTGGAATAAATTCTCGACAAAAACAATATCTTAGTGTCAGTATCAACTGGTTAGAGTAGTCGTCCGGTAAAAGGAAGGTTGCAGGTTCAAGTCCTACTTAGGGCACTCGAAATATTTATTCAAGGATTAGTATGATATCATTGTTTTATAATGCATAAATATTAAATTATTAATTTAAGATAGTATATGTTATAATGAATCGCGAGGCTAAAGATGTTTTATTATGTATATATACATAATTCTTTATATCTATGTATTCTTATGTATTTTGTTATTTCAATATTCTATAAAGTTTTCTGAAAAAGATCGCTTCTAGCGATAAGACTGCTAATACTTAAAGCTCAAATTATTTTCCAGTGTTTAGAGTGCTAAAATGACTATCTATTTATCTGTTTGTCTATCTATATATAATAACGTTAGCTATTTTAACTGAAACTTCGATTAATCAGCCGACAAAGTATTAAGATACTAAGTGCATTCGTAAGCCAATTACTCTTGAAGCCATAATGCCATCAAAGTGTATCGACGAATTGAACCGTATAATCGTTTAGAGTAACGTCAAACACAAAGTAAATCTAGTTTAATATAACTAAATAGAATATCAATATGTTCGTTTGTTTGTTATTTTGATTTAATGCCTAAATAGCAGAATCATCATCATCATCAACACAAGCTGGACATAGGTTTCTCAAAATAACTATGCATCGGTAAACCCTCTCTCTCACTCTCGAACGTACTACGAATATAAATGATCCACTGTCTAGCAAATACTCGTATTTATTGTTACTTAAATACACGTCAGGTTTGGCAGACTGGTTAGTGATCGCTGTTTGGCCAATGGTGGCAAGAAGTCGCTGCTATCTTCTGGCAGTATGGCGGTGGTCTTCAAGATGCCTATTAAAACACCAATTAGACGAGAAGTGGTGCTGCAATTCTTATAATGTGCCGGCACCAAACGAAACAGCAGAATCCTTATTTAATATTATAAATATGATTGCGAGTTTCTTTGTTACGCTTTAACACAAAAAGTACCATACCGATCATCATGAAACTTTGTATACATATTTTTGGAGGTATTAGAAGTAACATAGGCTATTTAGGTATCGCCTGTTGGGCACAAGTATCTGCACGTGCGATATGAAGTGTAGTTCAAACAGGCAGAACCACGGGCGAAAAGCTTATAAATTATTTTGATGTAGATATTACCTTTCAGTTAATTGCCACTGATTTCGATTTACCTACCATTCAAATTTAAATTTATTAACACTTGTGAGTACTGCAAAAATGATACGTGCCAATTTGCAAACTTCAACTTAAGGGAGCTCAGTGCTGCCCCCAATTGATTTAATTTTATTACTTCTACACAAAAACAATTCTCAAAAAACTAGAACAGTATCATTTCAGAAAATTATCTCTAGTATTTATTGAAATACTGTTAACTGCTGTTCATTCTATCATTCTTTCGTATTGTACATTATTCCTAAAAGTGGCCGCTTTTTGCGTTAGCGACAAATTCGACTTTATAAACAATTAAATGTAATGGTTACTGTAATATAATAAATACAAGAGGTAATTTGCTAAAATTATAATGTTCTAGTTTTTTGAGAATTCATTTTGTTTAGAAGTAATAAAATTAAATCAATTGGTGGTAGCACTTAGCTCTAGTAGTCTCCTTTGGCAAAATCATTCTTTTGAGAGGCCTGTGACCATCAGTGCAATTATATAGGGGTTTTGTTGGTGATGAATCCTTGAATTATGAGTACTGGCACATAAAAAGAATAGCACCCCTTCTTTTCCGATGGGTGTCGTAGGACCCCTCCATAAGAATTACTGCCAGAAAAGACGGTCGGCAGCGTCTTTTCTTCTCTATTGGTCAAACAGTGATCGACTGATGCGGACTGATGGTGATTACTAATAACAGTGAACCCGTCGAATAGGCCTCTTGATCTAAACGACATAAAGAAATCTAGACCTAGCATTTAAAAAAAAAATGATGATACTAAATTTATAAAGCGTGAAAATCTACTAGAGTCGAATTTTTAACGGTTGAATAAAATAATAATTTACTGTTAAGAATCCATAAGATAAAAGTAAGTTTTTAAAAGGAAAATTTAGTTGTTTTTCATCTTTTAGTTACTATACACAAATCGAGTACCTTTTATTGTAGTGCAGCAACTCTAGTTTTTGATGGAACTGCTACATTTTATCACATTTTACTGACCAGAATCAACATCATATGCAATTATTTTTTAATTAAACTGTAGATTTTTTGCACGACACTATATTTTCATTCTCATAGTAAAATTAGAATGGAATAATAAATGCAAGAATTATATTAATGAACCAAATAACTTAATTTTTGGTCGGTAACTCGTAGTCAAACTTTCCCGTAGCACGTACGTAGCACTGTTCCGTAGCGCTGTAACGCGCGACCGCTACGGAGGCTGTAGTTCGACTGCGGAGAGGTAACAACGAGATTGCAAGCTTCTGTAGGTCGCTAGCAATGCAATAAGATAAGTTCCTGTCGGTTACTAAGTAGGTGCTATTCGTAGAATCGAGGTAAAAATACTTTGTTTACTAGTTTAAAACAATGAGGATGCTTATTTGTGTGTTGTTTGAACAAAGATATTTTATGATGGAATGTAAAACATTATAGTTTTGATAGGATATTATTTGTAAGTCTTACTATGACTAATAACAAGCAATCAGCGTACCATGGCTATGTGTCATCAATTCTGCGGTATGGACTTATTATTTGGGGACACTCCGTGGATGTAATAAGAGTATTTAGGGCTCAAAAAAAATGTATACGGGCTCTTTGTGGTGCCGACTACCTGGCGCATCGCGCCCCACTGTTCAAAGAGCTTAAAATCTTACCTCTTCCATGTCAATATATACTCGAAATTTGCTTATTTGTGAAAAAACACCCACATTTTTTCCCTTTAAAAAGTGAGGTGCTTAAAAACAATAGAGTAAGAAGAGATGAAACGAAGCTATATCTACCACTCAATACACTGAAAATATGTTCAAATAATGTTTATTCCAATGCAATTAACATATACAATAAGCTGCCTCCTACTATTAGAAATATGACATTATGTAAATTTAAATACAATCTGAAGAACTGGTGAATGAATAAATATTTCTATACTGTTAGTGAATTTTTACAAATGAATATTATTAAAGATGACTTCTAATAATTAATTGATGACGAACGAGAATAATGTAGTGAAATTTCACATTAATAAAATTGAATAAAATTGTAATTAAAATTGGCTAACTATAATTATATTCTTTATTTGATATTTTAGCAACTTAATTGCACTTATAATATCAGTATATAAACTTGAAAAATTTTGTCTCAGGCGGGACTCGAACCCGCATCTCCTCGCATGCCGGGCGGGCATATAATTATATTATATTGATTAAAGAATGTATCCAAAATATATACCTAATATGAATATTTCTACGCTACTAGTGGCAGAATGTGCTGAACTATGTTTATTTACCTGTGTATCCTTATGTACCACTTTCTTAGAAATAAATGATTTGATTTGATTTGATTTGATTTGGTATTTGGTTTCAATGAAGCTACCAACAAACCATATTGGTTTAGGTGGATACGACGTATAAAAAATATTGGCGCTGTTCGTCTTAATCGATTTTATTTCTGCGAATGGCCCCTGGAGGTGTTTTAACACGTCTCAAAATTTTAATCTACCAGCGCTCGGAACAAGAGTGGGCTAGTGCCGAGAAGAAACAGCGCAGGAAACCCGGTCACTATATTGTCAGCCTCTTTTTAACACTCTTTGCAGATGATATATCTGTAACGATTCATAAAAAACCTGATAAAAATTACAATAATGAAATTAACAGTGAGATAGATAAAATAGGTAATTGGCTGACACAAAACAATTTAATTATAAACGCGAAAAAAACAAATTTCATTCAATTTTTCAACAAAAACGCTAAACCACAGCAGCTATCCGTACACCATCGGAATGACGCCATAGCAGAAACCGCGTCTACGACTTTTCTTGGTATAGTGATGGATTCGGGACTGACTTGGCGTCACCATATTGACATGATATGCCAGAAGATGAATAGATTTGTTTATGCTCTATACCGCCTATCACAATTGGCGAATCAAAACACAGCGCTAATGGCCTATCATGGATATGTGGGTTCTCTACTGAGATACGGACTGATTATATGGGGAAATTCAACAACCATTAACCGGGTCTTCATTTTGCAAAAGAAGTGTATAAGATCTATTTGTGGCGTCGGACAGCTGGAATCATGCAGACCTCTCTTTAAGCAAATGAATATACTCGCGCTTCCATCCTTATATATTTTCGAAACTCTATTGTTTGCAAAGAAGAACATCAATCTTTTCACGAAAAAACGAGAGGACTGCAATTTTAATACAAGGTACCCACACAAATTAACAATTCCATCAGCAAGTACAACCTGTTTAAGCAAAAATAGTTACAGCATGTGTGTCAGGTTGTTTAACCTTCTTCTGGACTGGATCCAAACTCTGCCATTGGTTGTTTTTAAAAGAATTGTATTCAGAATCTTGGCAAGGAGTTGTTTTTATAGCGTCGATGAATTTATGCAATTTTGTCGTAATGGTGCCCTCAAAAAATTATATAATGATTTCTTCCCAAGTAATTGACATTGATGCTTTGTGACTTTGTTAACATTTAACCGCAGATTGAGGATATGCATTTGACTGATTCCCTATTTATGTATAATGGACGGACATTTATTTATTAATTTTTTGTTTAATGAACTGACATTTTGTTTTTGTATAATAGGCTTGGCATTGAATTTTAATTGAATTGAAATTATTCTAAATGTACTTACTTCTATCGCAGATTTAGTGTTTAATGTTTTTATCAACTTTTTAGTCAACTAGTTACGCATGACGATATCATAACATTTGTATATCGATAGATCGATTAAACATGTATGCACGATACCTAAAAATAAGAACCAAAAATGTACCATGTTTATACAAATAAATATCTTATCTTATCTTATCTTATCTTAAATAATTATCATTCGATTTTTTTACTATTGTTATGAATAAATCTCATATTCGTGTATCTTGACTTTGTAACTTTGTAACTTGGCTTGTAACTTGAAAGCTTTTAAAAGCTATCTACAGATTTATACTACCTGTGAGTGAAAACAACTTGAGAAAGTCTACACTATCAGTAACACTAATTGCTGTCGTGTTACACCGATGTAACTTATCTTAAGATAGGTGAGTAACGCGTAACAGAGTTGATTTGATTTACTTGCTTATATTTTATATATTAATAGGTAGAATAATAGGTAGAATAACTCTTTTTTTTTTTTTATATTTTCTTTTAATTTATTACTAAAGCATACGCACGATATTCGAATTCTAAAGAGTTTAGTAATCATTGAGTACTATATAATTTCAAATTTATAAGTCCCTGTTAGTCTGGTTGTTTAAGAATTTCGAGTTGGGGATATCCTAGAACGGGTTCCCAGGAAATCAACTAAAATCTGGCATATGACATTTTGTTTCCTAATTCCGGACCGTTAGATGTATTTGCTTTACATGACGTACATTTTCTGATGAAGTTTATGAAGATATTTGAGTTTTGTAAAAATATCACCTTTTCTTTTCATTTTTTACCATACAAACCTTGCCTTGACCATTACGAACATAACAAACACATAATTACTTAATATAGTGCAGTCAATTTGAAGCTAAGCCCATACATATATCCGTTTCGATTATACATTTTTATTTATATTATAAGATAAATTGGGCGAAAAATAAAAAGCAATCTGCATCAGGTTGTTAAAACACACGTGTTCGTTAAATAAAGCCCGTCCGATCCGATTACGCGATTTTAAAATTTCAATACTTATCTTTTGTAGGCCCTGACAATGGCTGTGGGATACGCGCCGAAATTATATTGTGGTCAGACTCTGCAAAACGTTTAAAACCTCTCAGCAGAATTTTGTTGAATTAATTTCCAACCAGGTTTCGAGTGCTCTGCCGTAAATTTGTTTAACGTTTGCATAATGAGGCATTACACATTATATTTTAGGTAAAAAGCAATGAAAGCTTTTTGAATTTTCGGTGTTGATTTGAGGGTTTAGCATAATATTTTGAATGAAACAATAGTCTTAAACAAGTTGAAGATGTGTTGAAGTGCGGTGTTCTATACTTACTACCCAAGGGTTTTGGGTACGATTCCCGGACGTTAGGTCATTCTAAGAAACAATATTTTCTAAAATTGGCTTGGGTCTGAAAGGGGAGTTATATTTTTCGAATGCTTGCGAAGCCGTTAAATCTGTGGCAATATTGAAGTAGTTAAAACATGTAATAAGTTTTATGTAAATAAAGAACTTTAAATTTTTTTTTTGTTAAAACATGTCACACAAAACCCCTAATTCGCGTAACCAAATCGAATCACAATCGTAATTGAATAGCAGGTTTTTAACAGTTCTATAGTATGGGCTAAATGTCAAAATCGTCCAATTCAATCACGATCGAACTGTGATTGAAATAGCTGAATAAGACCCTAGAAGCCTTGTAATAAGTGGCTTGGAAAACTTTTCCTCTCTCCTCACCCTATCCTCCAATTTAACTTACTGCGTCAAACAAATAACGATCAAACTAGTCGATGTACAGATAATAATAATCTCTATTTAAAACAAGTAGGAATAGGAACCAACGTAGTAATCAACACTGCGTTCTAGTCAACAGGAGATCGGATGAGTTTCTGAATTCTAACTGTAGCCTGCACTCGATATATTAGATGAAAATACACGGCGATATATTGCTGACGTGTGTCTGGGTGTCATAAACCAATTGGGTCGTCCTTGAGGGCAAGAAGCCTGTGCGGTGCATACTACAGGGTTAGTTTGGGAACCCATCTATTTTAAATTGACTTGGGTCTGGAAGGAATTAGGGGGCTTCTGACGCTATGTTGAAGTCGTAAAAAAAGGTAACGTCAGAGGGCTTTATATAATATTTTTAGAATTTTAATTGTAATTATATATTATTATTTTTACGAGCTTACCCAGAGGTACTTGTTCTCCCACCAGCAGAACATAGAAAAACTGTTTGGCGCTGGACTCCGGCAGGAGAGTGGTAGCATTCAGGCGGCCTCTGACGAAGCCTACCACCGCAGAGGGATCTGTTAGCCGTCATCATTGGTTAGAAAACCAAAGATGCCGTTGCCCAGGGTGGACCACTAGGAGGTAGATCCCACCACCCCAGTAATATCAGTATTTAAACTTGAAAAATTTGTCTCAGGTAGGACTCGAACCCGCATCCCCATGCATACCTGGCGCGGTGCTATGTCATATTTATCTACCGATACATTACGTCACAGCACCAATTTCCAAGTATGTTTTTATCACTGTGAGCCAGCGTTGTTTCATCTAATGTTAGGAGTTTTGAACTCCTACCAACCAAAAGAAACATCTTTACAGATGTTTGACAGTCAATTAAGATAAAACACCTATTTAATTATTAGGGGTTAAAGTATGAAATTGCCGTTTTGTATGGACGAAATCAAGAAAAGTCATTTTTCCATACTAACAATTTTTTTAAAAACGCCTGAACCGTTTTCGATGCAATTAAAGGTGAAAGTTAGATGGTTATAAAGATACGCATTATAGCATTAAAATTTCTGAAAATCAAAGTATATAATACAAATATACTTAATTGAAGCAAGAAGGTCAACGACTTCCTTTGAAGTAATAGGCACTAGCATTGCATTTTTTTTACTTTATTTAGTTTTTGATACAATACAAAAAGAATTACGCAATAATATGACTATACTTAAGAGCTATAAACAAAATAAAAAGTGGGAAAATAATCGGCAATTTCATACTTTAACCCCTATTACTTTATTTTAGCAACTTGATTGCAATTAAAATATCAGTATTTAAACTTGAGACACTGACGTGTTTTGACGTCTTGAGAAACATATCGTTCTGCAGCGCAACAACGTGTCGTATATTACATAATTTCATTTTGTACATCTGTAAGAGTGAGTTCACTAACTAGTTCTAAGCCAGATGACTGCGTCGGGTTGCATTTGACGCGGTCACACAATGGCTTCCTAGTTACCCAAGTATGATGGTTAGGTAAGTTGTTTATTACATAACAGGCTGTTACGGCTTGAGCGGTGTATGGTGTACATTTTTATGCGACAAAAATAAGAAGGGATTTATTTTCTGAATACATAACTTTTGACGGCGTCAAGCGATCTTATATTTTTTTGTTTGAATAGGTGTCGCTTTAAGATGGATCCACATAAATTAAAAAAAAGAACTGCCACTAAATGTAGTACAATAAGATTAACAACATCCAAGTAAATTTTACCCTCTTTATAATGCAGAATTGTTATCTTATACTTAAGCTTAAAGGGCTAAAGCCGAAGATTTACGAGTAACGTTTAGCGGTCATCACCTTAACGACGGTAATATGTAACGCATCAAATTCGCATTACCCTTGTACTAAGGGAACGGTACCTTGCCTATTTATTTTTTATTTACGAGTAAGGCGATTCCAACGGAACAACCGGAACGAAGAAAAAAGAGCTATCTAAAGTATTTACAGGAGACTGTAAAGAGCCTTGAAGTATATTTTTTCTTAAACTACTAAAATATCATTTAAAACTTAATACGTAACGCAATACCTACCATTTACTGCAACCAAATTGTTTAGTTAAAGGCAAATAGTATTTCAATCTCCGAAAACTTTTCGAAGCAACTGACAGCTTAGTTTGTATGGAGAGTCTACATTTTTTATTAATTTTATTAGCAGTATATACTGTAAAATTCACTTGTATCACAGATAATATAATACTACTAGTACTTGTCTTTATGTAACAAACTGCTAAAAAATATCTTTATTTAGACCAACCGACTTTAGGTATGAATGTATATTTATTTTCTTTTGCTATAGACGTAGTACTTTGTTACGCCTTCAAGAATATCCCACTTATTTGTTATTAACTATTTAGCCTGTATATTTCTATTTCAAAAAATATATCACACTAGCTTTTGCCCAGGACTTTCTCCGCGTGAAGTAGTTATTTTTGGTATTTTTTTTGTGGATCCGGTTAAAAAGTAGCCTATATCCTTTCCTTTCTAATCGACCATCGTACAAAATTTCATCAAAATCGGTTCAGTGGTTTTTGAGTTTGTTCGTTACAGACATACACACACACATATACAAATCTTTCCTCTAAAATACGAGTATTAGTGTGTATGTTGATAGGGTGTGCTATTGTATACATGTATTTTAAAAATATAATCCTAACCCATAATATTCATAAATAAATAAAACCGGGCAAGTGCGAGTCGGACTCGCGCACGAAGGGTTCCGTACCAAAAAGGCCAAAAAAACGAGTTTGTTGTATGGGAGCCCCCCTTAAATATTTATTTTATTTTGTTTTTAGTATTTGTTGTTATTGCGGTAACAGAAATACATAATACGTGAAAATTTCAACTGTCTAGCTATCGCGGCTCTTGAGATACAGCCTGGTGACAGAGCGACGGACAGACGGACGTCTGTCCGATGGACAGACAGCGAAGTCTTAGTAATAGTTACCCTTTGGGTACGGAACCCTAAAAATCTGAATTAGGATTACGGCCTATTTGCGCACGGTGCTCACCCCTTTTCCAAGCCGGGCCCTGGATGTGTTAAGATCAAAATAGGTGTTTTAAATAGTTAAATACCTTAGGATCATGGTAGAGTATGCGATGTTGTCCACATTTATTTAATAAAACTTTCTAAGCTTTACAAAAGAAGGTAAGCCGTAAAGCGGTTTTAAGCCAATTAATAAAACATTATAACAGTGTACAGTTTTATTTATTTAGACCAAGTAATAGTAACATAATTGATAAATATACTATATATACTATATCGATTTATAATTGTTTTAGATCATTAACTTAACTTAATCTTTAAAATGTATCAAATAACCAAATCTAAATCACAAATAAATTATGACTTATCTATCTGCCGATGCGATGGTCAAAATATACATGAAAAAGAACGAAAATTGTAATCATATTAATCTGTAAGACTGCAAGCTTGCTTGTTTAAATAAATAAAAAAAAAAAAAAATTTATGGCCAAAATTGCCGATTTTGCATACAAAATAGTAGTACTATAACCTCATATTCTTCTTGCATACATTGTAAGTGAAAGTTTGTGATATTGCTTAAATAAATTAGGATATTTGAACATTAAGCTATGGTTGGTATGTTGTCATAATTTGAACATCAATTAAAACTAATAAAAAAAGATAAAGATTTAAACAGCATATCACAGATAACAGAAACATAACTAAACGTAAGACTACAAAACATAATAATGTTCCAATAATACACGATACCGTTTTATTTAATTCCTTAGATTTTTCACAATAAATTCAATTGTTTTTAAATAGTTTTAAAACATTTTGATTGTTTTTTCAAAGACAGTTTAATTAAAACAATCTGATATGCTAAATAAGATATCCTATTAAAAACGTTCGCTCAATTAAATTACCTTATTGCTACAGCATTCACTCATGATTATCCTGACACGCAGATAAATATACCATACTACACTGAGATAAAGATTTTTTTTAAGCTCGTGCTTTAGCAGGAACGAAAGTTGACTTTTCCTTCTCCAGAAGGGCGGGCAGGAGGAATTCTGTGACCCCTTTAAAATATACCTTCAAGTAGTCATCCCAGTCTATGTCAGTTGGGTCACAAGGGAATAAGGCTTTGTCGGCGTCAGATAGAGATGCGTACAGCGCCCTTGCGCGGTCATTTTTCATAACCCAACTGTTTTTTGCAAAGAACTCCATTGACCATCGTGTGTTTAGCACTCTTTGTAGGTGTTTTACGTTTCTGTAGAGATAATTGTTATTGTTAATAATTAGAATTCAGGGGTAGGGGTGGATTGACAGTTGGGCCTTCCTAGACTATTTTGGAAAGTCAATTTAAAGAACATTCCAGTGTTTTAAGGCTGCTCAATGTTATTAATACATTTTCTAAATCAGTCTTTTCAACTTTACGGCAAATTCAAGAAATTCAATTCATGCATTATTTGTAAAACCATCCATAAGTGCGAACATTTATCAAAATACTTATTTTTGTTATCGACGTAAGAAATTATAATGATAATTTTCTGCAATGCATTAGTTATTTTTATTTAAAAAAAATACGATCTAAAGGTTTAATTGATGAGACAGCATTTTTTCAGTGCCCGGAGCACTTAGTTTATACGGCCCTGTTCAGAGTCGAGCAGTAATTTAAAGGATCATTTTCAACCGACAAAAGTTGGTAGAATTTCTTTTGAAAAAAATTTATGTAATTAACAAACATGCGGTCGACAGTATTTTTGGTTGTAAACTCCCCTTAGTTTTAAAGAATTTGGGAAAGTTAGCAAACAAAATGAATGAAAGTCATTTGCAAGCAGTTTTAATGTAAATTTTCAGACTTACATCGGGTCTTTCCCACGTAGTCTAAGCATTAGGTCCGCTGCGTGAGCTGGTACCTTCATTGTCAGAAACGTTAGCAAGTCAACCATTAACTCGGAGTCCATAAATGTTACATGCGGTTTTTTTTGATCTGAAACAGTGTCAACATCATTTATAGTGCTACCTATTCGTCGAACTGAAATATTTATCTGTTCCAATAGTATTCCAAAATTGACGACCCAGTTGATTTGGTGGATCCAGTCAGGTCAGAAGTTTTACTCCGCAAGACAAAATACGTTCGTATGACAGCGACAGCTGGAGTCGAATAACAATGTATAGCGTATCTAAAAGGAACAGAGAGATCCGAATATGTGCATCGCGTTACGTAGTAGGGCTTTAGATCAGGAAACGATGGAGTGGTGGGATCTACCTTCTAGTGGTACCACCCTGGGCAACGGCATCTTTGGTTTTCTAACCAACGAAGACGGCTAACAGATCCCGCTGCGGTGGTAGGCTTCGTGAGAGGATGCCTGGATGCTACCATCCTCCTGCCGGAGTCCAGCGTTAAACAGTTTATCTGTGTTCCGCTGGTGTGTGCCTCTGGGTCAGCTCGCTCTATCTTAGGATTTTTAACCGTAAAATAAAGAATATAGTCAAGAGCAAGACCATTATTTATAAAAAAAAAACTGTTCAAAATTGGGTTTGTGCCACATAGTACCGCCACAAAAGAAGGAGGCTACTCCTTCTCTTCAAAAAGGAGTCTTGAGATGCAACTAAAGGAGACATTGGCAGAAACACTCCAAACTGTGATCGCCAGTCCGCATACCACGCTCCTACTTCATTATGACAAAATCCTTGTTTTAGAAAGATATCTACACACACAAATCACATTCACCAGAAATCGCATAGATCGAATTACTTTGGTGAAAAAATCTTGATTCGTAAATGCGTAAATTACAAAGCAAAGAACTTACAGAAACCAAATTTCAGATTTTCCTTGATGAAAGCTTGGTGAATCTCGTACCAAGTGACAGGGTTGGACCCAGAGGAAACGCTGTTGTATACCGGTGAATTGCCATTATCGCTGAAAGCAAAACTTATCTAAATCAAATGGTGAAATACGGCCCACGTCGTTGGTCAAGTGGTTCAAGTACCGGGCTAAGATCTCGAGGTGGATTCGATATCCGGTTTGGGAAACACATTTCTAATTTTCAAACATTGCTGGGGTTTGTGATCACAAACCCGCATTGAGTAAGCGTGGTGATTACGCCTGTACCCAGGACCTGTGGTAACTTTATATCCGCGATGGAGTTCTTTGCCCTGTAATGGGATGATAAGTAATAGGCCGTTACTTTGCTTTTTACTTTATGGAGAAATAACTATCACATTTAACAACAAACAACTGTTTACGGATCTAACTTGCATTTAAGGATTTAACATTTTGTTTTATTTATCCTTTTTAATTATAAAATCCTAATACCTAGTCAATATATTAGGGTCGATAGTCAAACAGTGTTTTGTTTTAATACATTATCCTATTCCGGATGAAGAAACATCCAAAAACACAAAAATCATAGAACTCGGTTCAGCTGTTCTCGAGTCATGAGTGGTGTAACTGGCACGACATTATTTTTTACATTCTCTTCATTGTTTGTAATAGTAAAAAAAACTAATTAGCGGAATGACAAACTCACCTTTTATATTTGGCCCCAGCAACTATGGTAAGATTGGTAACATAGTCTACTGGGATAGCGTCAATCACGTTACTTGTTTTGCCTATAATATAGTGATTGAAACCTCTAGCCACATCGAAACACACTCCGGTTGAGCTGTACCAGTTATCTAACCACCCACCTATTGGTTCCTTGTATGACGAATTTACTGTAACAAATACAAAATCTTACTATCTAGGTATAGTAATATTATAAAGCTGAAGAGTTTGTTTGTTTGTTTGAACGCGCTAATCTCAGGAAATATTGGTTCCAATTTAAATATTTTTTTTGTGTTGTATAGTCCATTTATCGAGAAGGGCTTTAGGCTATATAATATCACGCTGTGACCAATAGGAGCGAAGCATCAGTGAAAAATGTTGCAAAAATAATTGTTATCATCGGCAACAGCTAGATAATATTATAAAGCTGAAGAGTTTGTTAGTTTGTTTGAACGCGCTAATCTCTGGAACTACTGGTTCAAATTGAAAAAATATTTTTTTGTGTTGGATAGTCCATTTATCGAGGAAGGCTTTTAGGCTATATTATTTAAAAAAATCTTAGTCGCTGTTATAATAACAGAAATTGAGGCGGACGAAGTCGCGGGCAACAGCTAGTTTTAAAATAAAATAATCCTCATAAGCAAGCCATAAAAGAATAAATATTTCGATTAAGAACGTTCATTCGTTCCAATTTCAAATTACCGTTCATATTTTTATAAGCTTTGTAAAAATGAATATTGTGTTTCGTTCAAAAATGTGTCTTCGTCGGTAACATTTTAGGCGTTGAGATTTTACGATTTCTAATGTCGCGCAAGCTCGACAAATCGTTTAATGTTATTCGGATAAAAGGCCTTCTGAGGCAACTGTGTAGGTTACACATGTAATGCAAAATTGAGAAATAAATAAGGGAGTGGGCCCCCTTTGACTGCTAGTTTGTCCTCGTCTTAAATAATGGCGTAATACGAAGAAATAAAATGCCAGTAGTGAAAATTTGATGCTTTATGGGTATTAATTACGTACCTAACACAAAAGATTATGTAGAGAAGACAATCAACTAATGAAAAATGTAGTATGATGGCACATTAAAAGAATAGCACTAGCACACTTCATATAGCAACCAAGTTAGCCAACTTAGAAACAAAGGCACTATCATTAAGTGTGTATACTAATATTATAAAGCTGAAGAGTTTGTTTGTTTGAACGCGCTAATCTCCAGAAATACTGGTTCGAATTGAAAAAATATTTTTGCATTACACTGCGACCAATAGAAGCGAAGCATCAGTGAACAATGTTTCAAAAACGGGAAAAAAATATTGATATTAATCGCGATCATAATAACAGAAATTGATGCGGACGAAGTCGCGGGCAACAGCTAGTGTTTATCATAAATTTTGAACTTTCAACCTGATATCCACGAACTTCGTATCGCCTCAGAATAGTATGTTTTTGACGTCTTAAATGTCATTGTCATCAAATATGGCGTGGTTAGAAAAAGTATTAAGAAATGCAAATTTTTAACGTTAAATTTAAAGAGTTTAAAATAATTATTATTTATTCCTGAAGCAGGCAAATCCAAAAACACAAAAATCATGAAAATTGTTCCAGCCCTTCTCAAGTTATAAGTGGTGTAAATAACACGACTTTCTTTATAATATACTAGCTGTTCCCCGCGACTTCGTCCGCGTCAATTTCCGTTATGTTCGCGATTATTTTTGCAACATTTTTCACTCATGCTTCGCTCCTATTAGTCGCAGCGTAATGTTATATAACCTAAAGCTTTTCTCGATTAATGGACTATCCAACACAAAAAGAATTTTTCAAATCGGACCAGTACTTCCGAGATTAGCGCGTTCAAACAAACAAACAAACAAACAAACAAACTCTTAAGCTTTATAATATTAGTATAGATATAGATTAAAATAAATACCTATAGATGGCCGTACTATAGTTGTTGGTATCTCCGGATTAGCTCCCACGTAGTTTTCTGCCAAGCATTTTGTAAAAGTGTAAGTAGTTGGATGTTTTCCTGAAATTTATAATGATCGAATTCCATAAATTTTACGCTTTCCGGGGGACTGCTCCAACCACTGAGCTACCTAGACACCTCCAAGAATGTAAATTTTAATTCATTAAATTGTATTTTCAATTTTCATCAGTAATTTCATTAAATACTTTTAAAACTATTTTGATTATTTATTTTGTACTGCTTAATTAATTTTATCTCTTGTGTATTTTGGTAACGGCCTTTAATCATCACATCACCACCAACCAGCGTCTATCTTCCAAACGTTATACTTTTGGAAAAAATGGTTTTAGAAACCTATATGTCATTTTA
Organism: Anania crocealis; assembly: GCA_949315895.1. Lineage (NCBI taxonomy): Eukaryota > Metazoa > Arthropoda > Insecta > Lepidoptera > Crambidae > Anania > Anania crocealis. The sequence goes on from OX438856.1 coordinate 12,450,403, forward strand.
AAAGACCTATCTATAGGTTAGAGTAAAAATTTTGTTTTTGTTTTAATTCTATGTATGGGAAACCCCTTAAATATATATTTTTTTTGTATTGAGTGTCGTAAACCGGTCAACAGGATACACCTATCTACCAAGTTTCAACTGTGTAATGCTCATAATTTCAGAATAAAGTGGCTGTGACATACGGACGGACAGACAGACAGACAGACTTGACGAATCTATAAGGGTTCCGTGTTTTGCCATTCGGCTACGAAACCCTAAAAATGGATCTAAACTTACCAATAAATTTGACCGTCTTAGCTTTGTCGTTAGGATACATTTTAATGAAATCGTACACTTCCTCGACCCTGGCAGGGGCTGGATAGACCTTCTCTAGTAGAACTTTATGCATTGATTGCGAAAAAGCCGTCGACACAAACACAAAATTCTGAAAAACATTCACTATTTAAAGAAAGTCCATGAGATATTATTATCAATGTCAGACGTATTTTCATAACTGGTATAGGTACATACAAAAACACACTAATTATTTTAATTTATTATTTTATAAATAACTTTGTAACGAATGAAAAAAATGCAAAGTTTTTTAACTTATTTAGTTCAGTGCAATCCCAGAAACACTTCTGGAGATCTTGTATGTATTTGAAAGTAAGTACCTAACAACTGTCCAAACAAGATTCAAGAGGAGAGAGCTTCAATTTTGATTTCTATTATAGCAAAAACTCTATTTTAAAATACTGTAAGGCTTGGCCTTAGCTACAGTATTTTTGAAGTAATAATACGGACACTTGAAGTATTTACTTTTTTCGTAAAACTTTGTATGTGACACATTAATGTTACAAAGCTCCCGTTTTTAATAGTAACTTACTTCTAAATTCTTCATTCCCTTGCATAAGTCTAGAACTCGGCAGGTACCCTCAAAGTTGAGGTTCATAGCCACTTGCAAAGGTTCATTGAACCTCACTGTCGCAGCGGAATGGATCACAACTGAAACCTAAAATAAAAATAATACAGAAAATTCCAGGTATGTGAATCTTTCTAACGTGTGAGACAGAAAAAAAAACAGATATATTTAATTTTAGATGAAAATATTTTATATAGACATGGTAGCCCCCGTCGGATATTCGTTGGTCGTGTATTAAGGTCATAGGTAGTTGAATATATGTAATTTATTATTGCCACATCAATTATATCTGCGAAAAACAAATAGAAACGTTAAAAAGAGCTAAGTCGGGGGTTTTTAAAGTTATTTTATTACTTTTTGGTAAGGTTTCTACGTCGTAGGAAGAAGAACCGGTAGTTGCGGCGAAAATGGTCTAGCATTGGCTACCACGCATCAGACGATGATCTGTAGGTAAGGCCTTAAACAAGTGAACTAACTGCTGAAGCCGCTGGATGCGACCGATCATTGTACATATCCTTAGAGGTGGCCCATATCCAGCAGTAGGCGTCGTTTGGCTGAGATGATGATGATTTCCTTGGAAAATATTATTAAAAATTCTTGTTGTTCTCAGATAATTAAATGCTTGAAAATACAGTTACTTAAACCTTCTGCTTACCGGGCGACTGTGCTAATCATTTGAGCTACCAAAACCTTGTTTGTGTCGACAAATATCTATATACAGGTGAAATTGTAACCACCTTCCAAATTTTAATACAACAATATACGAGACAAAAAACAAATGATGTATTTTTGGTATATACCAGTACAAAAACGTCAAGATAAAGCACTTAGAAAATGTCCACATAAAATCTAAAATTTTTGATAAGGCCGCCTAGCTACACTTTTTTTACGCGATTCGCATCTCATTCATTCATTACGATTCTATTCATAAGTTGATGATTTTCCCTCTATGCCTTATCAGGCCTAGGACCATAAAAATTGAAAACTATATTGCGAAAAATATTTTCGGGTGAAAGCTTGATTTACATTTTTTACTTCATAAATGGGTCAGAGTGTCGCAAAGGGGGCGCTAAACCTAACCTAAACCTAACCTATTACCAGCGCAATCGTTTCTGTCACTAAAAGTTTAGGACTTGGAGGCGGGGGAGGGTGAGGGGGAAAGCCCCTCAGTTAAGTCAGGGAGGAAAAAAGTATTTTAATAGAATTTTGAGGTTAGGAATCAGTAATCTTTTTTTTTTGTATTTTTGTGGCGCTCGGCGGCCGCTGCCGCGGCACGTTCGCTACGCTCGCTGCGCTCGCTCCGCTCTCTCGCCTTCACGCCTTTGTATGGTCACTGTTCTAACCTAACCTAACCTACACTTTTTCTAACCTACTGGACTTTGTAAGCAATTAAATATCATTCAATGTTTCTTTTTCGAAAATAGTGTAAGCACCATACATAAAACGCATTTCATTTGACATATGTGAAAAAAAAGCAAATCTTTTGTCAAAAAGCTGACTATGATACATTTAGTGACAGAAACGATTGTGCTGGAAATAGGTTAGGTTAGGTTAGGTTTAGGTTAGGTTATGTCCTGCGCACCTTTTCGTACACTCCAACCCATAAATGGGCTCTAAATGCGATACTGAACGCCTATAAAAATTGTGTGGAAAGTGGTTAAAATTTCATACATAAAAATTAATCCTATTTTCCTTGGTCACGGCATCACACGTGAACGGCTGGGCCGATTTCGCTATTTCTTTTTTTATTTGTAATTGACTGAATAAAGATTTTGATTTTTTTGATTTTGATTTTGAATTGACAGGAGAAGGTCAAGAAAAGAAAAAAATAAGAAAATTGCGCAAAAATTAGAAAATTTAAGAAAACTTTATCACTATAATTAATTATTTGAAATGAAACCTTATCGCTTTTGACAATTTAAACTTTATTAACGCATGGCATTATATAATAGGGGGTAAAAAGGAACATGAATGAATTCTGAATTTTGCACATGGGCAGTAATGTCACATGAATAAAATTAGGAATTAGGTATTACTCATGTGGTAATGTCACCTGTTCCCGTGTCGGAATACCAACAAAACTATTTATATACCCGCCAGAAAGAAAAACATTGAATTTTGTGTAGCATAAAGCATAAACAATTGGTAACCTTTTTTTTTATTATTTATCCGCTAGTATTCAATGCTTTTTACGCGCCGTAAGCCAGCGGAGTTTCATCAATGTTTTTGGTTAGTACCTCCAACATCCAACAACTGTTTTTTAAGCAAATAAAATTCATATTCAAAAATTTCCATTAATCATTAATTAAATACTATAATTCAGTTGAAGTATTGATAATTTTGACAGCAATGTAATCACTTGTTTACGAGTAACTCCAATCAAAGTTTGGTCATCGAGTTTTAGTTGGAGTGGGACTTGAGCCTTGCAGTGGGAGGAGGCGTCTGGGCTGTACTTTTGAATGGACATTGTGTTGTGAGGGGACAGTATGTATATTTAATGTATTATGTTACTATAATAATAATATTAACTCAAAATTTTACTGATCAATTTTTTTATTTTTGAAATCTGCCTATCCTATTCTTCTAAGGTTCGCAGTTCTTTTTTTTAATGTATGTTTTAATCGAAACAACTTTGTGTCATGTCAAAAATAATCGAAATCAGTCTGAGGCAACTTATTGGATTTGGTTCGGGTTTGGGATTAGAATCAATATCATGACACTCTTGAACGCTACACTAGCGCTAAATCGTATTCATGTTTGCCAAATCGTATTATGTTGTTTATTAAATCGTAATTTTGTGGAAATTAATGGAACGAAATGAATTAGACATTGAAAATGAAATCGAGTCGAGTGTCAAACGTAAACCTGCTTTTCAAATTGAGATTTCCGCTTTTTAGGGTTCCGTACCCAAAGGGTAAAAACGGGACCCTATTAGTAAGACTTCGCTGTCTGTTCGTCTGTCCGTCTGTCCGTCTGCCCGTCTGCCCGTCTTCCTGTCACCAAGCTGTATCTCAAGAGCCGCGATAGCTAGACAGTTGAAACTTTAACAAATTATGTGTTTCTGTTGCCGTAATAACAACAAAATTAAATACTAAATACAAAATAAAGTAAATCTTAAAGGGCTCCCATACAAAAAACGCAATTTATTGCTTATTTTTGTTCGATATAAATAAATGGAAGCAGGTAGGCACTACATTAACTTAACTTATGTAGTACCTACCGTTGTTTACCTAGTCAATAGTATTCCTTACCATTGACTAGGTAAACAACGGTACCCTTCGAGCGCGAGTCCGACTCGCACTTGGCCGGTTTTTTCGTTTAAATATTGAAAATATTTAAGATTTAATAGAAGCGTTTCATGACAGCAATATTCGATATTTTGCTTTTCAATTTAAAAGTGTTTTCTAACTGACGTGTTACGCACAAAGGTTTTTGTAACATAGTCGATTCTACCTATTAACCGGACGCATAATTATGTAACCGAAAATTGTGGACTCCGTCAGTTTATTATCAAACGTCGATGAATACAATCTAACTTAACCTAATTTAGACTTTTTAAATTAGCTCCATTTTTTTTTTTTTTTTTTTTGTCGCCCTGTAAAGGCTCAGCTCTGGCCCCTGATATGTTTGTTCAGGGACTTTTGCTATCTAGGGCTCTTTATTTTTTACTCTTTATTTATTTTTCAATCTTTCTTATTTCTAAATTAATTTATAATAATTTCACACTATTTCTTTATTTCCTATTCATTGATTATAGTCTTTGTACTTTATTATTATCTTAAGTTACTTTCATGATTTTTGATGACAGTTTTGTTTCTATACGTCTCTATCTATACATTTCCAAATTTCTGGTCTTAACAGTTTCTACCAATGAAGTTTTTTAGATTACATCTATTTTTATAACAATACAATTTTGACTTATTTTCTAAGGTTCTATTCTAAGCTTATACATTTGTCTACTTGCTGTCTTATATTTCTATTTCTATTCTATAATTACGGCTTTTACAGTATTCTTAGTTTCTACTACAGTTTTCTTACATCTAGATCTATTATTACTTAACTTGTATATGAGCACATATATTGCAAGTAATAGTTATTTATCCTTAGTCCTATTTTTTACTATCTTATATATTTTTAAGCAGTAATTCAGAAACTTATACCTAATACTTTTTTCTATCATAAATTCACTTATTTTATCTATACTAATTTGTTGTCCTATTAATTGCTCGAAATCAAACCTCAGATTTGCATAAGCGGGACACTCTATTATTAGGTGGGGGACTGTTTCCTCAACCTCAGGGTCGCACACGCACGCCGGGCTCTCCCGACACTTGAATCGGTTCAAATATTGGGAGAACCCGCCGTGTCCCGTAAGGATCTGCGTAAGTTGGCCCGTTGGCCTAACAGTTTTAACTATCCTATGCGCGCTAATGACGTCGGGTAAAAACAATTTGGTTACGGACGCAGTATTACCTTCCACATACCTATTATTCCATGTGCCTATCGATACTTCACGCAATAATCGTTTCGCGTGCGAAACGGGACACTTGTCGTAGTCCGGCTTTCTTTTGGACGACAGCGCGGCCTCCTTGGCGAGTTCATCAGCTCGCTCATTGCCCGGGAGTCCTGCATGTGCTTTGATCCAAAATAAAGATACAACTTTGCCCTGTCTCAGAGCTCCTTGCAAATTATCCCGGGCCTTGTGTGCAAGAGGGTGGAGAGAGCCATGGTTAGTGAGTGTTTCGAGCGCTGCTCTAGAATCACTATACACACCATAGCTCTTTTCCACCCTCTTCAGGATTTCGCCCGTTGCCTCGCATATGGCCAAGAGTTCCGCCTGGTAGACTGTGCAGTACGCGGACAGACATAGCTTTCGGTTGCGGATCTCGGCATCACCTTTCCATATGGAAAGTGATGCTCCGACCTTCCCCTCCAGCTTGCTGCCGTCGGTAAATATTCTCACCTCCTGCACATTGTGCCTGTCCACAAGGTTTTGGTCTACCAAACCTATGAACTCCAAGCTCATATGCGACGCCGGATGCGGCGCTTTTGCGGGTCCTACCACACGTTCTACCTCCCTGTCACCCAACAGCGCCGGCGATGACCCTCTCTTGGCTTCGTACAGGGCTGCTACCTCCTGCACTCGTAGGTCGAGAGGCAGTATCCCCGACAGCAGCAGGGCTGAGTGGAGAGAGACAGTGCGATAGGATCCGCAAAGTTTTTGAGCGAATCCTCGCTGCACTGTGTTGAACTGCTTTTGAACCCCAAGTTTACGAACGGCCGGTGCCCATGCTGCTGCTGCGTACAAAATAACCGGTTCTACCGCGGCGGTATATATCGATTTAATGATTTCGGGCTGAAGGCCCCATGTAACCTTTGCTGCTCTTGATAATTGCTTATATATTCCGATAGCTTTCTTGCATTGATTTAGGATGTGGGCATTAAAGGTCAGGTGTTGGTCTATGATCAGCCCCAAGATCTTTATTTCCTTTGAGAGGCCAATACTGGTCCCAGCCATGGTCAGCCGTGGTGTATCATATTTTAGCTTACGCGTTAGTAACATCGCACAAGTTTTGTGCGGCGCGAATCTCAATTTATTTTGAGAACCCCACTGATGAACATAGCTGAGAGCCGCATTCGCCTGCTCCTGGATGTCACTAGCTGTGTTTCCGTCGAATATCATAGTGACGTCATCTGCGAACGCTTGGCAATATACCCCCCTGTTATGGAGTCCCTCTAGTAGTGGGTTGAGAAGCAGGTTCCAGAGAAGGGGACCGCCGATTGACCCTTGCATGCAACCTTTCGTGGTATTTCGTGTGCTCTCTTCCCCGGCAAACCTTACGGTAACTCTTCTGCAGCTCAGGTAGCTGTCGAGTAGCCTCCTTACATTTACCGGACACTTTTCCTCAGCCAGTCGAACTCTGATAGCTGGCCACCATGCGCTGTCGAAGGCCCCCTCTATGTCCAATGAGACTAAGCAGACCAGCTTCTTCAGCTCTATTTTGCTTCTAATACGGTTCATTAGGCAATAGAGGGCGTCCTCGGTGCTCCTCTGGGGCATGAATCCAAACTGGCGAGTACTGATCCTCGGTAATAGGTGCCATTTCATCCTTGCTACTACTATCTTCTCCAGGATCTTCCCCAAGACCGGCAGGAGACCTATCGGTCTATAAGACTTGGGGTTCATGTAGTCATCCTTGCCCGGTTTTCTGAGAACCACCACTGTGGCCTCCTTCCAGATGTCCGGGAAGTGTGCTATCTGTAGACACTTGTTGTAAAGGGCAAGGAGAGCGTCCGGATCCTGGAGTATAGCTCGGCTGCAGATATCTGCTGTGAAGCCATCCACTCCCGGGGCCTTCTTTGGATTAAAACTCCCCGCTGCGGTCTTTAGCTCCAACAATGTAAACGGTGGGTCGTGTGGATCATCACACTCCACTGCGTTTACTTGTTCTGCCGCTTGTCTGACCCGGCGATGTTCCGAGTTATCCGTGCTTTCGAGGTCTTCAGGGTAGAATGTTGTAGCAAGTAGGTTTGCCGATTCTTTGGGATTTAGGTGTTTGCCATCACTGGTTTTGAAAAAATTAGCTCCATTTAAGATTACGTTGACAATGTGCAAGAAATACAGTTTCTATCAGCAAATTAATAACTGCTGTGGTTGCCTTATAATCAGAGGGCTAATTTAAAAACAATCCCCATGACGTTATATTAACAATATGTCCTACTTTTAATTTAGTTATGTTCTAAATTTACCTACCTAACACGCTATGTAGTAATATTAGATAGATAAATATTTAGATTTTGACATGGCTGAAGACTTGTTTTGTTTTATAATACTTACTGCAAATTTGTAATTCTTAAATTTTGTTTATGTTTGGTAGATTTTGGTATGATACGTGACATTGTATCAAAAAGTAGGTAAATGTATTTTACCTAAAATATTTAGTGAAGTTATGTATTTGAGTATTCGTGATACAACTTATAATGATGTGATAATTTTCAAGGTTATGCATGGCTAAGGTCTTCAAAAATATTACCTCGTTTATAAGTACGATCTCATCTTCTGGTTTGATTCCCAATTTAGGCTCGCATATGTCACCAGATATGGGAACTATTTTGTTGAACACCTGTGGTCTTGTTTTTCTTATTCTTCCGAAAATCTAAAAAAAAATATTTCGTTATGGTAACACAAACTTAAATTATATTATACTAGTAATTTTAAGCAAACATAACTTATACATGACAAAGACATCAAATATTAACACTAGTGAAAATAGTTTGGCTATTTTCACTTGCTGAACAACCTCTTAGGCGTTTTCACATACGGTCAAAGGAAATGCTTTGATAGTGACAAGAATTATGTTAAACATACTACAATTTAAACAACGTATACTTACTGGACTTTTGAGCATCTGGTTCACTCTATTCTCAATGGGCTCTCCTTTCTTTGGGCGAATGAGAATGAATACTTTGTCAATGTCTTCACAGCTGCGCAGGAATTTCTCGATATAAGCCTGAAAGGGTTTAAATAATGGAATCAAAACGTTTCGAGGATGACTATTGCAGAGTGCTAATACGTGACTGTGGTGCTTTGATTGTATTTGGTGCTTTGATATCACAAGGGCTATATTTTAAATAGCCCTTGTGATATCTTTTATCGTGTCATGGCGATTCTAAATAGATTCAGATCAAAACTTGGAAATTTCTGTGGCACTTGGAATCAGTCTTTAATACTCATTAAAACGAAACTTCTTCATTTTCAAACTCTTTAAGTCACAACGAGTTCATTGACTCTTAGTAAAAATGCTTTTGATGTTTTGCACTGCATGTTGCAAGAGTTAAAATTAAGGCAGAAATTCTTATTGGCGCCTAAAATAGTTTCGAAATAACGATTTCTAATTAAAAAATAGAGTGCATGTTAGAAGCCCTAAAATAAACTTCTTTCACCGAAAATTAGTCACATTCAGGAGATCGCATTTTGTAATAATACTTGTCCAGTTATTTATGTATAAACTGGTTAAAAAGTGTAATTTTATTTATTTCTATCGTAAATAATATTTGTTATACATTACTTTTCCGAGAAAACCAGTCCCTCCTGTGATGAAAACAGACTTTCCGGCGTAAAAGTCGGCAACTGATTGGTGATTATCGATTACTGTTGTTTTATATCTGCAAATAAAGGTTTCGAATATAATCGGTACAAAGTAAGATTATACCTTTAGAAATAAATAGGTCATTTTGAATGCCACTGCTGGGCACACTGCTGGTTTCCCCTTCGCGATTTAAGTAACGTTCACGCGGAGTTCATAGTCGCGGGTAAAAAGCTAAACCTTCGCTGACAACGGAATCCTAAAAGGGAATAAACCGAAAGTAAAAAATAAACTTTTTGATTAAACCTTGGTACTTAACTTAGTTCTTAAATTAATGTAAGTATAGCCCCGTTGGTCTAGTGGTTTAAATACCGGGCCAAGATCTCGGGGTCCCAGGTTCGATTCCCGGGTCGGGCCACAAAATGTTTCGAATTTTCGAACGATGCTAGGATTTGTGATCACCAACCCGCATTTGGCAAGCGTGGTGATTATGCCAGTTCCCATCATTGCAGTGTAACTTGAATTCAATGATGGAGGCCTTTTCCCTGCAGTGGGATGATTATGGGCTGTTACTTAACTTTTTTACTACAGCTAAGACTTAATTTTTTTTTTTTTTTAAGTTTTTAAGTAATATTGAGTCGTTGCCAAACAATCAATGAACAAAGATCACAAAATTACCTTAAATTTTAAGAAATAAACGAATCAAATTAATTTGTTTCGATCGAACCCTTGCGTAACTGACGGTCCACCACATCACTACATCGACCGAGTTATTTGGGTTTAATATTTAAAAAAAAACTGTTTTTAACTATTGTCAGTTATAAAACTTATAAACTTTGTAATCATCGAACTGCTTTAAACCGCTTTTAATATAAAGTTAAAATTATTATGTTGTTATGTTCCTAAAACCCCTTATTTTTCACTCTGGCTTCCTATACATGGAACTAAAACAAAAAAAATATTTCTTACTCAAACCTATGCGTATGAGGTATTTATAAATAGGTCTGTTAAAATGATATAGAGGTTCCTAGAATCATTTTTTCCAAAAGTGTAACATTTGGAAGATAGACGCTTCCAACATTTGTTAATTGTGTGCAATAAAGTTTTAAATAAATAAATAAATAAATAAAATGGGCGTCAAACGGGGTCCCTCTAACTTTTGAACTAAGCAAGTGAAAATTTTGAAAAAAATACGTAATGTATCTTAACAAATACTTTCAAGAAAAATTGGTTTGAACAAGAGCAAACTTTTTGAGGAATAGCACATTTTCAACAACCGCAAATATTACTTTGTCCTTCATACAAACACTATGAAAAACAAAGTTATTTTTGCAGTCAACAAAATATTGTGGTATTTTGCCTAAGTGGAAGTAAGTAAATTTAAATAATACTAATACCCTAATTCAGTTAAAGTTGGTACGGAACCCTCAGTGCGTGAGTCCAACTCGCACTTGGCCGGTTTTTTTCTTGTAGGTACTGCTTGAACTTAAGTCACTTCTATATTTTAAAAGCTTTGGATTTTTATATGAAATTTAAAAAAAACAATTCACATATTACCTGCACGATATAGTCGCCACTTTAATATTTAATTTAAGATGTTTTCTACAACACTGCGTCAAAACTAAACCAACGTTCACTGCTTTGTTTACTCCGTTAAACATATTGACGTTTCGAGTCACCAATAATAAATGAATATTTTAGAAACAAACAAAAAACTTATCTGAAAAAACTTGAAGTCTTCGTGATGAAACAAATGAGATGTAAAACATTTGACGCGCCTTTATAAGCATAATGTTTCAAGGGTTTTCACTTACATAAAATTAAACGTACACTAAATGAATAAACTGCTAGAATTGTTTGTTGGTAAAAAAACGACGCAATGGCAGTTTTAGGAAAGTTAATTTTTAACGTTAACTTTCCAATATTTTTTTAATAGTTATTTATCCTATTCCCGACGAAGATAAATCCAAAAACACCAAAATCATAAAAATCTCTCCAGCCGTTCTTGACGCACCTGCCCCGCCTACATCGCCTTTCTAACCTTTTTCTGTGTTATACATATATATATATATTTATAATATTATAGTATTCAAATACAAACTTCATGATGTATAGTATGATCATCACTATCAAATCAAAATCATCAAAAAATACAATTCCTTGAATAAACACTTTGAATGTCTCAGGTGAGACTTAAACCCACAACCTTCTGTTTTCCGAACGACTGCCCTTACCATTGAGGATCATTTTAAGTACCTCCAATATTAAGACTAGTCGTTTTATAAACCCAGTGGGCATTTCCCTGTATATTTCGAACTTGTTATTTAACCCGAAAATATTAAGATTTTCATTTTGTTGCCATAGTGATATTGAAATTAGATTTTTAACATGTGAATGCATGTTCTTGTGTTCTTAAATATGTATGAATTTATTTTTTACACGACCATTACTCATGGTTTACAAATCCAATGTACTATGCACTATGTACTTTGATTGCACAGTCCGTTTTTCGTGATATTTATTTTTGGTGACCTAAAGAGTAGGTACCGCCAGTGAGAAGACGGGCAAGATCGTCTTCCAACCATTGATAAACTAAACCTGCCTGCAAATTGTTATTGTGTGCGGACCTGAAATTATTATTGTTAACTAATAAATTGTAATTATACTAATAAATAAAATAAATAAATAAATAAATTATGGTGATTTTGGCGAAATCATCATGTTGGAGAGGTCTACATTCAGCAGAGAACTGTATTGTCCAATCTTGGCTATAATGATGACAGTATGTGCGAGTACCTTTTAATGGCTAAGTTTATAAGAAAATTCGTTCTTATGTAATGTATCAGTGCTGTTGGTGTTCCGAATAAAATAAAATAAATAAGACGTGTGGCACTCGGAGACTGCCGCGTTAAAGCTATTGCATAGCATTTTTTATCAACTTATGCAATTATAAAACTAAAAAGTATCACCGCTGTGCCGGTGGGGGGTGTTAGGTTATTTTCATTACGGAATTTCTGGATTCGGTCTCCACGCTCAAGGCCCGTTTTGACTGTTGTAATTACATTTTTCTGTTATTTTGGCAGATATGGTTATCATAGGCTACCATACTGTCAAAATCCTTATTTTCTTCTAAATTTTTTTAAATTTCGGAAATTCAAAATTGTTCGATCGTGCCTCGCCCCGAGTGTTAGGGTAGGTTATTTTTGTTACGGAATAAATTTCTGGATTCGGTCTCCACGCTCAAGGCCCGCGATAGAATTTATGCAATAGCTTAATAAATACAATAAAATAAAATAAATATTGAACTAATTTCAGGTATAAAAAATATTTTCAATTTTGTTGCATCCAAGTTGACTTTAGCTTTTCAATGTTTAAAGTTATATACAGTAGTTTAGCTGTTTGTAATACTAATATATTTATTACTAGCTTTTACACGGGACTTCGTCCGCATGGACTTCTCTAAGGGTTATTGGTAACGAATGTTTGCTTTAAAAACATATAATGGTTATAATACTGATTAAACATTCAGGGTCACTATCACTAGAGGTAAGAAATTCGGGGTTTATACCATATATTTAATATACTGCTGTTAAATCTATGGTTTATACAATGTACCTTTCACGGAGAAAAAAATATTTTACAATACTACCAGAACGACTTGTAAAAACAAATCTATTAAAAGTTAACAAAAAACTGCGAGTGCTATCAGAATTAGTTTTACGGATAAATAGTCGCTTAATTGCAAATACTTAAAAAATCTGGTAAATAAGTTAAGTATACGAAACATGTCAAATAGTATCAGTTACTAGTTTCTTTGTAAAGATCAAAATAATGAGTTAGTAATGGGCACAACTATGTTTAAGTATTGCTAGCAGTACAAATTTGATGGTAAAGTGTACCGAAAAATGTGTTCAATGTACCAGAAAATTGACGTTACCAAAAACTAGATTTATAAAATATCATTTACAAAATGTATAGTTGTCACGTATGCGTTCTAGTTAACTTCCTCAAAATTCTGGTTAGTAAAACTAGACCTTTTTCTCCGTGTTTTTTTCCGATATTTCGGCACTGTTGCAAGCGCCATGATCACGGAAGAACTTCTTCTTTAACCAATTCAGTCTCATGATAGTGGTAACCAGAGAACATGAAAAAAGCTTAGAAAGGCGATGTAGGCGGGGCAAGCGCGCCACAGAGGTTATGAGCAAATGCTTGTAAGTGAGCGCTGTGATTCGCTCGATTGGCGTTCTTTGAACTCGTTTATGTGTAGTGGGGGCAAGCGGCGACATCGGTTCTCATAACATGGCACATGACAGCCTTTCTAACCTTTTACCATGTTCTGTGGAGGTAACCAACCGGTAGCGTAAATCATCGTCTGTGTCATGCGATTTCATATAAAACTAGCTGTTGCCCGCGACTTCGTTCGCGTCAATTACTGTTACTATGGTTGCGACTATTTTTGCAACATTTTTCACTCATGCTTCGCTCCTATTGGTCGCAGCGTGATGTTCTATACCCTAAAGCCTTCCTCGATAAATGGACTATCCAAAACAAAAATAATTTTTCAACTCGAACCAGTACTTCTAGAGATTAGCGCGTTCAAACAAAGAAACAAACAAACTCATCAGCTTTATAATATTAGTATAGATAACTAAATGTCTTATCTGGATAGCTACTAAGAATTTGGAATAAATTATATTATTGTGATATCCAAGCTACATTACTAGAAAGTAGCATTTTAACATCTGTTTAGTGGGTTTTGCGTGAAAGAGTTAAAAACATCCATTAATACTCGTATACTTTAAAATATTGCGTTTCATTAGTAAGGATAGGTAACGCGTCATTTGTTTTCAAATACCTACCTATTGCAGAAAGATGTGTTACTTTTTAGGGTTCCGTGCCCAAAGGGTAAAAACGGGACCCTATTACTAAGACTTCGCTGTCTGTCCGTCTGTCCGTCGCTCTGTCACCAGGCTGTTATCTCAAAAGCTGCGATAGCTAGAATGTTGAAGTTTTCACAAATTATGTATTTCTGTTGCCGCAATAACAACAAATACTAAAAACAAAATAAAGTAAATATTTAGGCCTGAAACTGTGTTAAACGGGTGCCCGCGCGGGCGCACGTCGCGTGAGCCCGCGCGTGAGCACGCGCGTGGACAGCCGCGGTCCCCGTCGCGGGGCCCGTCGCGGAGACCCGACTTACGCAGTGTCGCCAGTACAATTTAAACTGTGTGCTTGTACAGTCGTGGCAATGGATAACTTAATTTATTATTACCTAGCAAAACGACGACTAGCACAAAAAAAAAACGACAGCCAGTGAGCCCTTTCATTGAATCTAGGTTACTATGTGGAGAATTTATTGTAAAGTTTAGTAAATTAAGGGATAATGAATATTTATTTTATAAGTATTTTAAAGTTTCGGTTCACGTCTATGACGAATTATTTTCAAAACTGGAACCGTATTTGAAAGTTAACAATCTCAAAGTGAGAGCTATATCAGTCATATCACCAATGAGGAGAATTTTGTTCAAAATCTTTATTTTTGCTAATTATTATTATGCCTTTGCTTAGCAATCACAGTTCTTTATTCTTATTATTACAATATATATTATTCTTATTATACGTACGGCCCGTAACATATAGCGCCATGATCTAAACTAGCCCGCGCGTGCTCCTGTCGGCAAACCCCGCGCGTGCCCCCGCGCATATCCCCGCGCGGGGAGACGGGCTCTGTCGCGCGGGCGCGGGCCCCGCCTCCCCGCGACGGTCTCCCGCGCGGCTTCCCGCGACGGGTCACTTTTATATGAAGCCGCGCGGGTCCCCCGCTTAACGCAGTTTCAGGCCTTAAGGGTGGCTCCCATACAACAAACTCGTTTTTTTGGCCTTTTTGGTACGGTACCGAGTCCGACTCGCACTTGGACGGTTATTTAAGTTCAAAAGTCCTTGGTTTCTGTGTCTACATTGTCATGGTGATGAATTATTTTTACTGGAATCTATTAACAAACTACTTAGTGATTATTTTGCTGGTTATGGATATCTTAACGTAGATGAGATAATATAAATATATATTTTAAACTTTACCCTTAAAAATGGACTGTTTTAAACTGTTTTAACCTGTTGTAAATCGAATGCTAACCAGCTAAACAGTTTATTTTACTCATATTATATGACATGTAGATACGTAGAAACAGTTGTAAGTGGCAACATCATTTATTTGTAAGGGTCAATGACACTTACAAATAAATAAACGTGGACATTGCATTGTTTTAACCTCAAAGTAAGTAATAGTTCAAAGCACTTGTTTCGTGGAAACAAGAAACGACGAAAAAATAACTAACACCCGGACCCGTGAAAATACAGAAAAAAAAATTACATCCGGGATTCCAACCCGGGTCCTTGGAGCAGGTGATACTTTGAAACCCGAGGGAGTTTTGGGTCCCCAGGTGGCGGATAGGGGACCGCCCTCCAGACATGGAGGGTAACGGCCATTTGGCCGGTGCGGACCAAAACCCACACGGGAGGCGCTTCCAGTGGGTTTGGAAAGCCCGCTGTTTTTTTTTTTAAAGGACCTATGCTGTGGCAGCAGGCCGTTACAGCTTCACCAGGCGGGTTTTAGGCGAGCGCGGAAGGCACCGTACTAGCAGCGCGATCGGACCGTGCCGGGTGCGTTGGGCCGTGGGGCTCAACGCTCGCATTGCACAGCTTGCCAGAGTGGGGGTGATTCTTGGTGTACTGAATCACCCATATTTTATGCCTGAGGCCCGGTATAAGCCGTACGTGGGCGGTGCATGCAAGGCATCCTAAGGGAATCGCATACACTGTCAACATACGTTGCGAGGTACACGAAGGTAGGTTTAGTGGGTATGGTCCGTTAGATAGGACGAGTCCCACACCCCTGCAACGGCCCCAGCGGTCACAGGAAGTGCGTAACCGCATTCCCCCTCCAAAAAAAAAAACTTAAAAATCGGTGTGTATACTATCTCGGTATCTATCACAGAGGTCGTCAGGTCCGAGGTTAATCTCAAGTTTGACAGATGATACGAGTATATATTAACAATTAAATTACAATTGTAGCATAAAGTCCGTCAATTTTGCTAATTGGCTCAAAATAAATGAATTAAAATAACTAGCAATTATTGTTATCATTATATTATGTTATCGTAGCTCGAGTCTGAGTACTAAGAGTTACGTTCCGTTCATTGCTTTTAATATCACGTTTCATATCTTCAGTGAATAACCGTTCTAGTAGTCTCTTAGGACTGAGTCTAGATATTAGTTCTAATGTGGCTTACTCTTGGCTTAATTTCATATATAAACTGTTGTTCTGGGATATAACCAGGAGTACGATATAGTCGATTCCCTCGCGAACAGAATCACGGGATAAGCGCTACTTTATTTATAATAGCATTTACATTGGTCAGAACAATGATTGTAATGTTGTCCACGTTTATTTATTTTTATTGCAGATGTAATTAAAATACACAGTGCATTTCATCGCAAAAGCCTAAATCAATCCAGTGTCGGACAAAGGCTTCAAATAAGGATATTTTGCCATAATAAATAATCAATAGTTAAGTAACATACCTATTGGTCATCGCAGTTTAACCAAAAGTGAAGAGAAGACGTTGCTGCCCGTCATCATTTGGCAGTACTCCTTTAGTCGCATCTTATGACGACTTTAGTAAAAAGTAAGTAAAGTAACAGCCTATAGTCATCCCACTGCAGGGAAAAGGCCACCATCATTGAATTCAAGTTAGCACTGCAATTATGGGAACTGGCAAAATCACCACGCTTGCCAAATGCGGGTTGGTGATCACAAACCCGAGCAACGTTCGAAAATTCGAAACTTTTTGTAGTTCGACCCGGGGATCGAACCTGGGACCGCGAGATCTTGGCCCGCTATTTAAACCACTAGACCAAGGGGCGTTACTTGACGACTTACTACCCATGATGTACAGACAACAGCAAGTCAACTTACCAAAAAACGTAAATTTTTTTCAATTGATATTAAAACTACATTCTCATATCTAATTAATCTATGGCTGAATTACCTTTGTACAAACCTAAATCGCATGTTACTTTTGTTTATAAAAAAGGCTATATTGTTAAGGAACAAAAGATAAAAATGTATCCAATGAAATTGAAATGTCCCAGCTCGCACCGGTAAAAACTTTCTTTTAAATTACTTATTTAAAAAGAGGCTGACCATTAAGTAGTGACTATGTTTCTTGCGCTGCTCATTTTTATCACTAGTTTGTCCTGTAGCAGCAGTGGTAAGATAAAATATTGGGACTTGTAAAAGCGTCCTGGGGCGTATTTGCAGATATAAAACTCATTTCACTGATTCACTTATTATATTTTGAGCTCGGACCTGACAGAAGACTGTTAACATCAAAAAAACGAGCGAGATAAACACAGTCAACTTATATTGCGATCTGGAGCAGTTCCTTAGGGAACCTCCGATGCTTTTCAGAGCACAGCATTCACATTAGAACGATATCGAGATTCGAGAGCCTGCTTTTACCATTTTATTTTAAACTAGGTAAAGCTATTTTATAATTTACTAGCAAACCCCGCGAACGTTGTATCGCATCAGAATAATGATTTTGACGTCCTAAATGTCACTGTCATCAGACATGGCATGGTTGAAAAAAAAATTCTTATTTTTTACGTTTACTTTCCGTCGTTTTTAATACTTATTATCCTTTTCTGGACGCAGACAAATTGAAAAGCACAAAAATCATAAAAATCAGCCTAGCTGTTCTCCAGTTAAACTAAAGAGGTGTAACTAACACGACTTTCTTTCATATATTAATAGTAAATAAAAGTAATATAAATAATAATTATATTAAATGTGGCCCTGACTTTGAGTAGCTAAGGAAATTTATTTGTTGGACAAATATTACTCGTGTATCGTATGGTGCTGGCCAAACTGCGATCGCCAACCAGCTTGCCAAGGGTGGCGATTTTATACCAAAAAGTACCTTTTGGAGAGGCTTTAATCCAGCTGTGGACAAATATTAAAGTATTTGTAATAAAACTGTACAATAAGTAGGTATACATTTGAATGCCTTATTGAGAGAACGAACAAACTCCGTCTTTGTTGTCTGGGTACAGCTTCAACAGAAGCTACTAGGGGCTTAACCTTAACCTACACAACACTAGTAAAAACGACTCGGTTGGTGTAGTTATTGGGTGTGTCTCTTACTTTGCAAGTTTCGATTCCCAGTCGCGTCATTTTAGGTCAGGATATTTTCTAATTAAGCTTGACTCTGGAAGCGATGGCGATCGATATATAAGCGTGCTTTTCAGGCACGTTAACCATTTGGTATCGGCTTCAGATTTTGTTGAAACAAGGAAGTCGCATAACAAATAACGTTAGAGGCATGTAATTGACGTCTTGGAAAACTGACACAAGATCATCTTTGAAAGATAATCAGACGATAAGTAGAAGACTAGATAACGATGTAGGTAACTATCAAAATTTAAAACTTTTACAGCGTTATATTACAGCGTGTTAGGTAGGTAAATGGTATAACAAGCCGGAGCCAGCCTATGTTACTAACATCCATAATGTAAATACTATGGTAAAGTAAGAAATTTGATAACTTAATTTTTTTTTAAATTATCATACAAATCTGAATCTCAAAATGTTAGATTGTATTAAAGTAAAGTAGTAGTAGTTAAAGTATGAAATTGCCGTTTTGTATGGACGAAATCGAGAAAAGTCATTTTTCCATACTAACAATTTTTTAGTTTTTTTAAAAACGCCTGAACTGTTTTCGATGCAATTAAAGGTGAAAGTTAGATGGTTATAAAGCTACGCATTATAGTATTTAAATTTCTGAAAATCAAAGTATATAATACAAATATACTTAATTGAAGCAAGAAGGTCAGCTGACACATTGTAAGGGGTCTTTTCAACGACTTCCTTTGAAGTAATAGGCACTAGTATTGCATTTTTTTTTAGTCAAAAGTTCTTTATTTAGTTTTTGATACAATACAAAAAGAATTACGCAATAATACGACTATACTTAAGAGCTATAAACAAAATAAAAAGTGGGAAAATAATCGGCAACTTCATACTTTAACCCCTATTATTAAAATAAATAAAAGTATTCATATGCATATGTTGACAACAGAGGCTGTATAAACTTGATATTTTTGGCCATCAATAAAATGATTTATGAAAATAATAAAATTTACCTTAGTTACCATTTAGAGAATTATTATTCTAAAGAAGTCCATATTATGTTTTGATCTAGGAATGCGGTATGTTTGTAAATCTATACTTAATATTATAAAGCTGAAGAGTTTTTTTGTTTGTTTGTTTAAACGCGCTAATCTCAGAAAGTACTGATTCGAATTGAAACTTACTACTTTTTAGGCTATTATTTTATCATGCTGTGACCAAAAGAAGCGAAGCATCAGTGAAAAATGTTGCAAAAACGGGGAAAATTATTCATATTTGAAGGCTTCGGTTGCGTGCGCTGCGTAAACGGTTCAAGTTACCCAAAGATTATGTATGAAAGAATTATTCCTCTATAAACGATTAAAAGGAATGTCCACGACAGTATATGTCTATCTTTTGAAATTTTGAAATTTGGTCGAAATTAATGCATTATTGCCAATTATTTATCAACATAATGTGTTGTTGATTGTGAACTTCTTAATCGCGATCATAATAACAGAAATTGATGCAGACGAAGTCGCGGGCAACAGCTAGTAATTTAATAATAAAACGTCATGGGTGCGAGTATATTATTATTAAGAAACTTATCGCAAAAGGTCAATAAAACTGATAATGTTTAGCACCACTGTTAAATACCCGTAGACGCTAATAAAACACGAGATCGAACACATATAAAATGAAATAGAATTCAATTCTAATCCGTATTTTATGATTAATGTTTCAGTTTTATTTATTTTAGACGATTGACTGTAATTGTTACCATGTTAGTAAAAGTGCTGTGTTTTCTGACTCTAGTTATGTGTGTGGTTAGTGATAAATGGTATGATAGCGATGAAGATGCCATTATCAATTACCTTTTGAATGGTGAAAGCTTTGAAACTGATGCATCAAGTGAGAATTTGGACGGTAATATAAGTTTTTAATAGTTTTATGTCGTCTGCAGACAACAAGATTAAAGTTATAAATAATTAATACTAGTTTCTTAAATATCAATAATTTACGGGATTTAGGTACGAGTATTACAACCGATTGGTTTCTTTACAGGTATTTTACCTTCCCGACATTTTACCTGCCGAGGGCAGACTGTTTAATTAATTTAAGTATTTGCAATAAATACTGTAAAATGTTAAATTTTAAGTGTCAAAAATGCAACAATAAAGATTAAAATACTAGTTTCTACTCGTGGCGTCGCATACTAGCGGTCATGTTATACTTAGTTTTTTTTTTAATATGTACATTTTGTAGTGCTACTCGTATGTTATTCCCATAGTAAAAAAAATAGAATGACACTAAAAATGTGCTGGTGTAGGTTGACATACCCGGTCGTCTTTATCTTCGAAAGGAGACTGAAGCTCTGTTTTCCTCTTTCTAAAAACCAATTTTTACAATAAACGTTGAAACGATTACGGTTATAGCATTCAGGGTGGCTCATTTTTTTAGTACTAGTGTTTTTATTAGCTTCCTTAAATAATTACGTTTCATGCGCCAAATAATCTTAATTAGAACTAAGGACGAAAATTAATATTCGTTGGTGATTTTGTATTAACTTCATTTAAATAAGAAAGTTGGGTTTGTTCGAACATTCATAACTCTAGAACGACTGAGCCGATTTTCATGGTTTTTGATTTGTTCGGTTTCCCTCCCAAATAGCAGGATAAGTTTAAAAATAATAATAAATAAATCGGCGAAGTGCGAGACGGACTCGCGCACGAAGGGTTTCGTACCAAAAAGGCCAAAAAAACGAGTTTGTTGTATGGGAGCCCCCCTTAAAAATTTATTTTATTTTGATTTTAGTATTTGTTGTTATTGCGGTAACAGAAATACATAATTTGTTAAAATTTCAACTGTCTAGCTATCGCGGCTCCTGAGATACAGCCTGGTGACAGAGCGACGGACAGACGGACAGACGGACAGACAGCGAAGTCTTAGTAATAGGGTCCCGTTTTTACCCTTTGGGTACGGAACCCTAAAAAACAACGGCAACTAACTTACGTGCGGTTAGTGCATAGTTGATTTAAAATATATCTCGATTTAAAAAAAAGCAATTACTCTTTCAGAATCTGAACCTGTACTCAATGGTGGTATATGGAAATGTGGAAATTGCGAAGATATTCACGAATCCAAGTTAATATATAGCGAAGTTAATCAAATCGATGCTGACATGATCGATGATCAATCTGTCGACATACAAGTGAGTATAGTTTTAAATCTATAGCCCTGTGCTTAAATGAAAACATTACTTTCTTGAAAAAGCGTGGTTAATTTATTATTTATGTACATTAAAAAAGTAAGTTTTTTTTTATAATCAATAGGCTTGTTCTTGACTACATACTTAACTCTACGGTTAAGCAGAAGCCTAAGATGGAGCGAGCTTACCCAGAAAGTGGCACTGGTTCTCCCACACACCAGCGGAACACAGAAAAACTGTTTGGCGCTGGACTCCGGCAGGAGGGTGGTAGCATCCAGGCGGCCTTTTACGAAGCCTTCCACCGCAGAGGGATCCGTCACCATTGGTTAGAAAACCAAAGATGCCGTTGCCCAGGGTGGACCACTAGGAAGTAGATATCACCACACCAGAAGTAATATTGCATATTGCTAAAACAAAATATATGGTTGTTTGAATATTGGTCTATTAATAATATTATGGTGTTATAAATTGATGTAATAAAAAGAATAAAATGTTCAACCATTGACGTAATGAAAATAAGGGTGCACATTTCATACAACCTACCTTTATCAATCGAATAGTTACAGCATTACATAAATGTCTACATTATTGCATGCCGACATAAATTGGCCGGGTTATAACCGGGTTGACACTGACATAAAATCAACGTCAATCATTAATATAGAACAGTTTTAAATGTCATTTTTGTATCGGACTTTGTATCTCCTAGGCGGAGTGGCGTACACACCGGTTTTCAAGGTGTCGCCTGTTCTAAGGCCCCTGGTTCGATTATTAGTCACCCTAATGTAGAAAAAAGGATATTTCTAGTCTCGGGCCTGGGTTTGTTGTCTCTGATTAATATATACTCACTCTGGGATTAAAAGAATTTATGTAATGTTGTCCACTTTATTTATATTTATTTATTCTGTTTCAGGTAGGAGTGACACTACATAACATGAGGTGTGTTACCGTGCGAGCGAGCTCATCAGGGGTCGTCAGGAGGATGTCGGGGTCATGCCATGGTCCCTCAGTAACCCTCACAGTAGTACCAGCCCAGCATTTCACACTGCAAGTATTTGGAGATCAAATTTAAATATATTGATAAACAAGATGGTTGGATAATAAATTAAAGGTTACGATAATTCACTTGTTTTCTCTTGCATCTGTGATGCTCTTGTGAAAATAATCTTTTTAACCTTACAAACATAGTCATTATACACCGTGCTTTTTGTACCACCTGGAAAACGAAGCCCACGTTATTGGACCTTTATGTTAACATCATGGCAGTGTTATTTATTTTTTGAAAAAAAAATTATTGATTTTTTGATTCAGACTTTTAATTTTGTTACACGCTATGAAGTGCATAGACGAATAATTTTGATGCAGCGGGGTCTCGGTTGAATGGACCTTACACAGCTATCATCTGTGCGCGTCACAGCGTGTTTCGAAATAAATAGCCTAACCTATAATAATATGAAGGTAATATTAAAAAAAAAGTTTTTGTAAAGAAAAACACTGCCAAGATGTTATACATAATGGTAATATAACGTGAGCTTCGTTTTACAGGTGGTTAAAAATGCAGAGTGTATATTATATGGGTATCTATCAAGACACATACTTTTTTGATACCGAATTTCATTTCACAGAAAACTATTCCAGGAATGTTAATATCTTTTTTCTTGATTTATCGAATAGCTCAGAATCGCAGTTTCATAATATCGAATAACATTTCACAAAAAAAATGTTTCGGAATTGTTTTGTTAAGCAGAATAACGATATATCAAACTAATGTTTCATAGAATTATTAAGTTATCAATAAAACCATTCATAAAAACATGTTAAAATGTGTAAAATTCATGCATGCAAATAAGCACATGCATGTATACGCATGCAAGTAAGAAGGCATGCGTGCATGCATTAATGCATGCAAGCAAGCAAGCAGGCATGCAGCAGGTACGCATACATTCATGCATGCAAGTAAGGATATTCATGCATACGCATGCAAGTAAGAAGGCATGCATGCATGCAAGCAAGCAAGCAGGCATGCAAACTAGCTGCATGCATTAGGATTTCCTCGTCTCCGGCGCTGCGGGAATAGCAGCCCCGTCGTCCTTGCGTAACAAGGCACAGTCACCCAAGTTACAGAGGGCGGAGGCATGCTCTCCCTCTACGCCTCCGGCTTTTGAATTACACTCTAGTATCGGGCAGACTAGTACCACGGCGAGGAAACCACGGCGAGGAGACCACGGCGAGTCGGGATTAACGCAGTTTATTTATTACGAGTATATCAATATTTATTACATATTTATATCAGTTATGCTTTAAATTGTATATTAATAAAGTATGCAATATAATATTAGTAACTAAAATCGTTAAAAGTGGTGATTATGCCTACTTAAAGCACTAGACCAACGGGTCTATACCCATCATTGCTTTGTAAAGTAAATTCAATTATGGAGACCTTTGCAATGGGATGATTACAGGCTGTTACCTACAAATTTTTGAAAAATCCGTGGGCTAGTCCAACTCTCACTTGACCGGTTTTCTTAGGTGCGTATTAGACTAAATGATTTAGACTTAAGGTTAGCAAACGTGGAATTATATCGCAATATACGCAATGGTTCCGCAGGACACGGCGATAAGGCATGAATAATTATTTTCGGGGGACACCCTGCAGACTGGCTTTGTCTAGGAGACGTCGTCTTAATTAGAAACGTCATTAGATTTTTTTTAAATATTGTAGTGAAATGTAAGCCACTTAATGACTGATAACTCCTAGCCCTAAACTTTTGACATAATATGATTCCGCTTATCAAAATGTCTAGGCTGTATTAACTGAAAAATGATTTTAATATATTAATAAATATGTAATCATATGATTGCTTAATCATAGCTAGTGAGCTCAAATCATGTTTGTACGTACTATTAATTTATAATCGGTTATATATACATTAATAGTATAGGTATCTGTTCTTTAGTTGACAATGTAATTTCTCTTTAAAAACAAGAAACATTATTTTGTATAGAACTATCAACGGGCTTAAAATACTTTCTGTAATTATCAGAATAAAATATTGTATATTATTAGAAAAAAAAAACAATTTCTTAACAAAATAGATCAAAATCACTTTTCATTGTAGAGTAAAGCTTGTCGCTCCACCGTTTGTCAAACTTGTTAGGAGAAATTAATTTATATCAGTTTTGGATTAACGTTTCAGTTGATTGGGGAAATTGACAATTGTCTCTCCCCTGTACTAAGCGGTAAGGAAACCAAATGTTTTTGCTGCATTAATTCTGAAGCCTACAACAGATAACCACGATGATCTATGTTGCGGAGTTAAAACAAAATAATTTTTCACTGTTTATTTCATTAAACATTCTACTATGGTCAAGAGCTTTGGAAAAAATTTGTAAAATGAAGCTTAACTTTTGTTGAATGATAGATGAACTCTTGTTGAGACACGATTGTCGAATGTTGTTGTAGTAAGTAACAGCCTACGATCATCCACTGTTCAGTAAAGGTTTTATTATTAAACTAGCTGTTTCCCGCGACGTCGTCCGCGTCAAGTTCTGTTAATAAGAATTCGATTATTTTTGCATCATTTTTCACTGATGCTTCGCTCCTATTGGTCGAAGCGTGATGTTATATAGCCTAAAGCCTTCCTCAATAAATAGACTATCCAACACAAAAAGAATTTTTCAATTCGGAGCAGTACTTGCTGAGATTAGCGCGTTCAAACAAACAAACTCTTCAGCTTTATTATATTAGTATAGATTCAGGTCACCATAGCAATAATGGGTAGCTACCACGCTTGCCAATAGCGGGTTGGTGATCACAAACCCGAGCCATGTTCGCAAATTCAAAAGTCATATTGCCCGACCCGGGGATCGTACACAGAATTCCGAGATCTTTGGACGGTATTTAAACCACTAGACCAATAGGATGGTTGTTGAATGATATACCAACTCTGATCAATAGAAGGTTGTCAAATGTTGGACAATCTCTAGTCTAGAAAAGGTTGTTAAATGTTTGACAGCATCTGGTCTGGACATCGTTGTCGAATATTAGACAAAGTCTGATCTGGACATGATTGTAGTAACTAGTAGTAGTACCAATAAAACTATGTTAATTATAAGAACGATATAGAACATATCGTGCTCTGTCCCATTGTTAGTAATTATTACTAATACAATCCGAAAATCGAATAGTTATCTAACCTTTAAGTTATCAAAACATTAAAAAAAAAAACATTTTACATACATTGTTGTTTTAATAGGTTGAAAATATCAACATTTAGCAATATAGAAGCCCATTTGTATACAACATCTGCGTAGGTGTCGAGACGAAGGTCTGACGGGAAGGAAATAGAATCAGTAGTTAGTTCTAATGGGTGCTTTATTGGGCCAGTTCCGTTTGGGTTCCAATAATAAAGGCAACGCACAAAACTGTATCAGTCGTCAGGGATACATAAAGTAATTAGGTCGCTATTATTATTAGACGAAATAAAAAGGAAGTTTTTAATTAGAGATCGCGTATGTGTACCTACATTTTATCGCTACTCTCGCTACGCTATACCTTTGCCAACTTGTCTTCGCGTATTCATTTGGTCATTGTTCTGAACTGACCTAACCTTACTTTTACATGAAATGATAAAGGAAAGTCAAGAATTTTGCGGATGAAAATAGGCGTAAAAGCGTTCGGTTTTCCTTAATAATTTATAATTTGATTCAATATTCATTTCATATTTATGATAAATTACCATTACGCGTATAACAATTATGTAATTGAGATTTATGTCTATTTAAATAACGAAAAAGAATACAAGAGTAAGATTCATGCTAACGAAACCACATATGTATTTTACAGCTTACCATATTTTATGCAAAAAACGTGTAATTAAAATGATTATGCATTCGAAACCAAAACCTCTAAAATAAAAACAGTCAATATTGGAGAGTTACTTCACTAAAGAAAGGAACATTACTAAGTAGATTGAAGCAGAATATTAAATTTATTCAGTACCTTCAACTAGATCTGCACCATACTCCCAATTACGTCTTAATTACGATTGATTACAAATAAGTCTAAACTTCGTGTCAGTTACACGATCGATCAATGAATGATGTTCTAAAGCTAGATGCTCAGGCATATTCAGTTGTCATGTACTTAACACATACGTGTTGTGAAGTTGGTAGAAATGTATTTTTGGTTTTATGCGATTTTTAAATATTGTTATATCTAAATGGGAAGTCACTGATGCCTGTTCCACTTAAGCTTAAGTCCACAATTTGAGTACAACAGACAGCTGTAATTCAAGTAATGTAATGTCATAATTATCTAAGATACAAATAAAGAGCCAGAGACAGAGAACGATTGTTATTGTAACTAATCAAAAAGCAAGTTCATGACAAAAGGCCAAATTTGTGGAAAGAAAATTCTTGTATTTTGCATCACTATAATTCGATTTTACGCATGGCAATCACTTCTACCGAAAACTTCACAAAACATTGTATCCTTACCTCACACACAGCGTATTTTTTAAGTTTTTGGTCAAACGTTTGTTCACAATGTCCTTTTGGTCAAACCTTGTCATTTTGTGATTAAATTCAATGTCATTGATTGTACAACTACCTAGTTTTATTTTATTCTATGGTCATAGAAAATGCATTAACTCTACTAACTTAGTTAGCAAGTCACTGCAACAATCATCTGCAGTCAACATGACATGTAGTGGCCAATGATACGGTCGTAGATAAAAAAAAATCAGTTAAAGTACAAAGTTAATTGAGATTTTTTTTACTGGTTGAAAATTAGATTTGAGAAAAAAATTGAGTACCTTGTATTGATAGCTATATTGAGCTTAAGTCCTTTGATCCTTGTAAAATAAGTATCAGTCCTACCATTTACGTGTCGTTTAAAATTAGGGAAACAAAGCGTTCAGGCTTCACCCTCCGAACGAAATTGCTTTGAGTTAGAAGTGATTGCGTCGGGTGATGCCTCTTGAAAAAGTATTTTTGAGAAAACGCGAGATAAATAATTTGGTAGCTAAATGAACGATTTGGGTACTTGTTTTGCTTGTAAAATAATGTTGTATTTGGAAAAAAAATATGTTTTTAGGCGTTACTTTAAAACGACATAACACGAGCTACTATATAATTAAGAGTTGTTCTAAAATGGGTTTCAACTCAAACTCAATATTACCTGTGTTTTTGGCATTAAATAAAATAGCAACACCCCTTTTCGCCTTATAGGTATTGTAAGAAACGGATTAAGCAGTTTTGTCAGAGAGACGAACGGAAGCGTCGACTTTTTACCATAGGATAATAACTGTTACCAATCTGCCCACCAAGTGTGGTGAATGTGTTACGCCTACAACAAAACATAAAACTTTCTAAATACTCCTTTTAGAGAGGTCTATGTTCTGTTGTGATGGTGATGATCGACACAAAATTGATAGATAATTTCAAAGCTTTCGTAGGTTTCTATTTTCGTAATGTTTGTAGAATTTAAACCTTGTCAAATTGTGTTTAATTTTTTTTTCAAGTTTGGATAAATATACCTACTTTCAGTTTATTACAGTAAAAATATATCAATTAATCCAAATCAGTGAAAACCTTAAAAAATGCATGTTAAATACCTACATCCTAAGCCTACATCTATCTATTTAATAAAAGAAAATCCTATCTATTTAATAAAAGAAAATCGTGTTAGTATCACCACTTCTAGCTCGAGAACGGCTGGACCGAATTTTATGATTTTGGTGTTTTCGGATCGATTTGTCAAGAATATGATAATAATTATTAATAATGTTGAAAAGTTAACTTTTAAAAATAAGATAATGTATTTCTTGATTTTTCCAATCACGCCATATTGAATGAAAATGACATTAAGGCTGCCCGCCCACGTCAGACTTTTTGTAGGACCGATAATCGGGCCGATTTATCTATTAAGAAGCCAGCAGCATACATAATCATGACCGATTTTTTGTAGAACATGTGCGTTGCTCCATTGCAAAAAATCGGTCACCGATAATCGGACGTGGGCGAGCAGCCTAAGACGTAAAAATCAAATATTAATATTAAGTTCGCGGGGTCCGCTGGCAAACAATAAATGTCAGTTAAACTAAATATCTTGCATTATTTCTTTATCTCAAATGATTTGCCATAAGGACCAGAAATTACTAGTACCTACTCAAGACTCCAAACGGAATTGTCTAAAAAAATATTGTTTTTTATTATTCCATTGAAATTCTGATGCTTTATGTACAGACAACAGCACGTCAACCTACCATAAAACGTAAAATTTTCTCAATTGATATTGTCCTCTACTTGTTGGACTTAAACTTAAAAATAAATTCAATGACCTTTAACTTTTTGGGTAGGTTGACCTGCCGTTGTCTGTTATGTACCTAACTCACTTTTATGAAGTAAAATCAGAGTTATAATAATAGGGGTTAAAGTATGAAATTGCCGATTATTTTCCCACTTTTTATTTTGTTTATAGCTCTTAAGTATAGTCATATTATTGCGTAATTCTTTTTGTATTGTATCAAAAACTATATAAAGTAACTTTTAACTAGAAAAAAATGCAATACTAGTGCCTATTACTTCAAAGGAGGTCATTGAAAAGACCCCTTACAATGTGTCAGCTGACCTTCTTGCTTCAATTAAGTATATTTGTATTATGTACTTTGATTTTCAGAAATTTCAATACTACAACGCGTAGCTTTATAACCATCTAACTTTCACCTTTAATTGCATCGAAAACGGTTCAGGCGTTTTTAAAAAAACTAAAAAATTGTTAGTATGGAAAAATGACTTTTCTCGATTTCGTCCATACAAAACGGCAATTTCATACTTTAACCCCTAATATTATCTATCTATCCATACCTACCATCATCATCATCATCATCATCATCATAATAATCTCGTCGAAACAAAGCACACTTCTTGGCATGAGCTTCACCTAAAGATCTCTATGAAGACCCTAATGATAATACCGTGATATTCAAATAACATACGAAAACTACTAGCAAAAAATATAGTTATCTTCTTAGTATGCCGGTTCAGCAGAAATCGGTACACAGTAAACGGAAGCTCGAACCAATGTTTGCGAAACCTGATTGGCCTCGCAATGTCAATAGGAGCGGAGGAAACACAGAAACACAAGGTTACTATGATTTCGTGTTAATTATTGGTAAAACATTGGATATGTAAAGTGTTTAAAGTTCACGTTTCACGCCACTTTCAGTTTTTCACTGCGTATTCTGTCTTTCTTTTTAATTATCTGCTGTTATTTTTTCGGCAATCTGAAACGATTTTAAAACGTTTGTGGTTATTCGGTTTTAACTTCATGGGTAAAAGAACAATTACATATTAACTGATTATTGCATTTATGTAAGAACAAAAACATTAACGCTTTTAAATATTCCATAGAAATGTACTCGTGTTACCTAAATACTGATAAATATTAATCAATATAAATAAAACAAAGTCAGTTTAGTTATACCATTTAAAACTCAATTACGACTGGTCAGATTTTGATGATCCATAATTTGGTGGATCCGTCCTCACCTTGGATATCAGCATAACTCTTAATGTTTGTTTATAATAATAGGGGTTAAAGTATGAAATTGCCGATTATATTCCCACTTTTTAATTTGTTTATAGCTCTTAAGTATAGTCATATTATTGGGTAATTCTTTTTGTATTGTATCAAAAACTAAGTAAAGTAACTTTTGAGTAAAAAAA
Source organism: Anania crocealis (assembly GCA_949315895.1). NCBI lineage: Eukaryota > Metazoa > Arthropoda > Insecta > Lepidoptera > Crambidae > Anania > Anania crocealis. The sequence goes on from OX438856.1 coordinate 12,480,498, forward strand.
ATGCAATACTAGTGCCTATTACTTCAAAGGAAGTCGTGGAAAAGACCCCTTACAATGTGTCAGCTGACCTTGCTTCAATTAAGTATATTTGTATTATATACTTTGATTTTCAGAAATTTTCATATTATATTGCGTAGCTTTATAACCATCTAACTTTCACCTTTAATTGCATCGAAAACGGTTCAGGCGTTTTTAAAAAAACTAAAAACTTGTTAGTATGGAAAAATGACTTTTCTTGATTTCGTCCATACAAAACGGCAATTTCATACTTTAGCCCCTATTATTAGTAGTATTATCTTATCCGTGATATTAGTAACGATATCGAATGGATGAAATATCTTTTAATTAGACTGTAAACTTGTATGTACATAAACTTACTACACATAATGATATTTGTAGATATCAGACAATATTAGCTAAGATTGATTGGCGAGAGCTTCGTAGATATGCTTACCATGAAATGGGCTCTTAAGTTACCACTGATTTAGTCTTTCTCACAGTGGATGTTGGTGCATTGTGGGCGTTTGATAACTTAGAAAGGGGAGGACCTTTGTATTTATCAAAATAAATCATGTATGCAAAGTTTGTTACCTTCACAACTTACATAATAAACTGTCAATTTACCATAACATTGATAAGGACTACCCTAACTCAAATTGCTTGAAGATGGTAATTACTGTTACCTATAAACCCACTATCTCTTGTATACAAATATTTACACTACACACATACAAACATATAATAGAATTTAACAAACTCCTAAGCTGTAATCACACTAAAACATACATTACACACACTATTATAATGCCCATTCTCAAACTATTTTACAATTTAACTAACCGTGAAGACCTATACAAAAAAGGCGGTGCGTTTTTGATAAAAAATACTGTCCTTTGTTACACTCAACGTACAATGATATCATTAATTCAATAATAAATAATTTTAAAAATGGCTAGCTGTAATATGGCAGAACTTATTGATAAACTAGATAATTTCGAGGTATCTAGTGCTAAAATGTGCGAACCTGAACAATGTAAACCTACGCTGAAAAATCAAAAACTTCAACTAAAACTGTTGCATCAAAATATACGAAGCATAAACAAAAACTTTGATGAATTTTGTGCTTTGATGAAACGGATCGATATTAAATTTGACATCCTAGTCCTATCAGAATGTTGGCTCACTAATATGAAGGACATACACATAGTTGATAGCTATTTATTCATCTTATAAATCAAGTGATAATTACAATCAAAATGATGGCGTTGTAATTTACGTAAATAATTGCCTAAGTTACATTGTCGAAGAACCATATGTAGTGGAGGCGAACTGCTTAACTGTAAAAGTACCTTATGCATTTAATGATCTTGACAACTTCTTAAATTCTTTCCAGGCACTTCTCTTGAAACTAGCCTGTTTTAAAAACGTTATAGTCATAGGAGATATAAATATTAATATATTAGAGTCCAGCCCTACAGCAAATAGATATTTAGATATACTTACATTTATGGGCTACCTTCCCGCACACAATTTCCCCACTCGAGGAAAAAGTTGTTTGGATCATATTACGATAAAACCAAAGTTACCATCATGTACTCTGGTGTTAAATACAAGCATAACGGATCACGCGTCAACAATAATATGTATGAAACAAAGTAACATTCACCCAACACACAATCTTACTATTCAAAAAGTTAATTATAATGGGATTTTAAAAGAATTTAATAATGTTACTTCAGAAAAAAAAATACGTCGAATGGCCTCAGTCGTCGCTTAGTTTGTTAAATACAAGTCTAAAAGAAATCATAGACAATAACACAAAACTACTTAAGGTATCTCATAAACATTTTAATAAAAAGCCATGGATGACAAAGGGACTTCTAAAATGCCTAAAACGCAGAGACAAATTACACCTAAAATTCCGATCAGATAATAAAAACGAGATCCTTAAATTAATTTATTGCAGATACCGAAATTTTTGTACTAAATTGTTAAGAAAAACTAAACAGCAATATGAAAAAGATCAGATACAAAGTGCTAAAAATACAGCAATAAACCGTATCACACATTACAAACAAAAAAATAATAATGCGTTAGAACTGCTCTCTATAGATGTGAGTAACGAATTATCGGTCAACAAAGTAAATGCCTTTTTTTCAAACAGTGGAATGTTACTAGCACAAAATTTACCATCTCATGTGCCGAAATTTGTTATGTGTACAAAAGTGTACAAAAGTCAACTTGCGGATCTTTTGTTCTCCTAGATACCACAAATGAAGAAGAGATCTAATTGTGCTTCTGGTGTAGATGGAGTTACAACTCGAGTGCTCAAATTGGTGTCATCACTGTTGGTTCCTACTCTTGTGACCATTTTTAATGCCTGCCTAAGAAATGCTATTTTTCCTGATGTACTCAAGAAATCTCTAGTTATTCCAATCCATAAGGGAGGAGAAAGAAGCAGTGTTGATAACTATCGTCCGATTTCTCCTCTTCCTGTTGTCTCAAAACTTCTTGAAAAGATAATAAATACTAGATTAGTAAATTACCTGGAATCAAATAAGCTGTTGTCTGACGCGCAATACGGTTTTAGGCCAAAAAGATCAGCGGATGATGCAGTACATAAACTCACGGACACAATTGTAAAAAAAATTGATGGTAAAGAGAAGTGCATTACTATATTTATGGACCTAAGAAAAGCCTTTGACACTGTTTCTTACTCTCATCTCGAAAATAAACTTGAGAAAATTGGTATCAGAGGCACACAACTAAACTTAATACAAAATTATTTGCATAACCGGACACAATGTGTTAAAATCGGACTGCACAGAAGCGACGAAGCCATCATCAACTGTGGAGTCCCCCAAGGTAGCGTACTGGGGCCAACTCTGTTCCTATGCTACATAGATGAATTGTGTCAAATGAATATTGAAAATTGTAACATAATCACATATGCAGATGACACTACACTTACTTTCTATGGTAACACTTGGGAAGAAGTTTATAGTTTTGCTCAAAAAGGCTTTGACAAAGTGTGCCACTGGCTAGCTGCAAACTCGTTGTCACTGAATTCTAAAAAAAACAAAATACGTAGCTTTCAGCATTAGAAACAATTTTGGACCATCAGTCATGCACTCAAAAATTCTGGCGCATAGCTGTGCTTTTCCTCCAAAAGCAAACTGTTTATGTCCAAAAATTGAGAGAGTACAAAGTATAAAATATTTGGGAATTATTATTGATCAAAATTTAAACTTTAAAGAGCACATCAGGCAACTGACTCAAAAATTAAGAAAATTAACATACATTTTTCGTAATCTTAGATATTATGTGAGCAATAGTAAAATATTAAAAGACGTTTACGTGTCCCTATGCCAATCCATTTTAACATACTGCATAACCTCGTGGGGTGGTGCAGCTAAAACGCGTTTAATTGACCTGGAACGAGCTCAGCGTTTCGTTCTTAAAGTTTATCTATTTAAACCTATTCGCTACCCAACTCATACTCTATACACAAAATGCGGTATGCTAACAGTTAGACAGCTTTATATACTTTTGACGGTCCTGAAACAACACAAGCTAACTAACCCTGAAAATAACGACGCAGTAAAACAAAATCGCAGAAGACAACCTGATGTATGTAAGTACCAACATACTAAATCAAACTTCGCAAAAAAATTCTTTTTTTATCAAGTAGGGCGTCTGTATGATAAAATAAACAAAAGATTATCAATTTTTACTAAGAGTAGGAACGACTGTAAAAGGGCAGTAACGGAATGGCTTAATACTCTAAATTATGATGATACTGAAAATTTATTAGGATAGGTAATGAGAATAGTTAAATGAATGACAAATTAATTAACGCACACACATACGCACGCTTGCTCGCTTCTACGCACGCACGGACCCACTCTCGCACAGACCTACTCAAACACGCGCGCGCACACACACACACACACACACACACAAACACACACACACACGCACACACACACAAACACACACACACACGCACACACACACACACACACACACACACACTCTCACTTAATAGGCATGTCATCAAATTTTAGAGACTAGTGTTAGTTTAGAAGGGGGGCCTGGTGACCTGGAAACAACAAGCTTATCAAATAAGCTCAGTGTCAGGCTCCAGTCTCCCACAACTTAGATGTAATACTGTAAAAATGTTTCTTAATATTCTGTACTTTAGTGTCTAAGTGTGGAAGATAAATAAATTTATTATTATTATTATTATTATTATTTGTAATCCTTACATAGAGGTCATGTAAGTACAACATACGGTCAGTCAAGAAAGTGATATCTAACTGTGTGTGATATTATCACACACAGTGGTATATCGCATTAAAGAACAACATGGTCAATTTTGCCACGCAAAAATATTCTGACGCCTACTAATACTAAAACGTCATAGCTATGCATCTTTTTTATTCTATATATCTTAATCTATATACATAAAATTAATACCTCTTTCCCTTGGTCATCGCATCACGCGTGAACGGCTAGACCGATTTCGCTATTTCTTATTTGTTTTGTTTGTAATTGTCAGGAGAATGTTCTTATGAAAGAAAAAATTAAGAAATTTGCGTGGAAAATTAGATAAATTAAGAAAACTGAATCACCATACAAAATTATTTGTAATGTAACCTTAGCGATATTGACAATTTAAACTTTTTTAATGTAATATTATTGCAAAAGTAAAGTAAAAAAATTTATATATATTCCGATGTGGTGTGAAGAGGATAATGCTTCAATGGTTTGGACATGTTGAGAGGATGAATGAAAGCAGGTTGACTAAAAAGATATATATGGCGAGTATGAATGGAAATGTTGGAAGAGGAAGGCCTCGACGAACTTATCTTGATCAAATCGGGGAAGTTCTAAAGAAAGGTCAGGTCAAGAGTACCCTAAACCGGCGAGCGTGTATGAAAAGATTAATGAATGTGGATGAAGCGAAAGTAGTCTGTAAGGATCGTAGCAAGTGGAAAGATGTGGTCTCTGCATACCCCTCCGGGAAAAAGGCGTGAGTGTATGTATGTATGTATGTATAAATAAATTTGTATCTGAAATATTTTTTAATTAATTATACCAATATGAAATTAAAAATCATAGTTAAGACAGGACAACGTCTGTCGGGTCCGCTAGTATAATATAAAGTCCATGAATCAAACCTTATTAACACTTACACATGGAATTTTGTCAAAACTGGTAGACCACTTTCTTAGCTGACTATATCTACAGCATAATTATATCATGGTATCGGGACAAAATGTTACTTATCACTTGTGTAACATTTTGGAATTAAAATAAATTTAAATTAAAATTGAATGTGGGTATAATAATTTTTACCTAAATCTAATTTTAATTTAATAACAGATTTTTCTCTAAAAAATAACACTATTATTTCGGTCAAGCAAAAAAGAAGGCATGGCAATTAATTACGAATGCAATTATACATTAGTTAAAAATTCAATCCTCATAGTATCTTTAAAATAACATTTTCAAAAATAGAAATATTCTTTTTTGTACCTAGTGTTTGCACCCCAGGTTACAGTCATTTTATGGATTCGACATAGTGTACAAACATAGGAGTTCGATTACCGACTTATACCTACTATTGTATTATATTTTCACTTTCTTATACAATTTTATCACCTAAGTTCAGAGCAAAAGTGACCTTTACTTTTATTTTACTTTAAAACGCTTAATAACATTAAGTTAATATGTAAATACAAATTTGACCTCCGTGGTGGAGTGGTGTAGACACCGTTTCGCCTTTTCCGAGTTCCCGGCTTCGATTCCCGGATGAGTCAGGACATTTTTTTTCTTTATTTTCTCCGGTCTTATTGGTATTGTCCTTCCTTATTTCTGATTTTCACAAAACAAGTGCTTCCAATAGAATTACTTACTTTTGGTTCAAAACAATGAACAGACAACAGCACGTCAAGCTACCACAAAACGTTAAATTTTCTCAATTGATATTGATCTCTACTCGTTGGATATAAAGTTGAAAATCAATTCAAGTACCTTTAACTTTTTGAGTAGGTTGACCTGCCGTTGTCTGTACTTAAATATGTGATGTTCACATTATTTTTTTTCTTTTTTATTATACAAGGTAAATCGGATTTAGTATTTTTGTTCAGTAGTGAGGAGTTTCAATTCTGGGGCAAACAAATTAATGAGAACACATATTCCTGTCTAAGAATCGAACTCAGAACCACTTGCCAGTAAAATAACCAAGCCACTGGCAGTGCCGTCAATAAATTCATAAAAAATAATTTTTATATAGTATATGAAACTTTTTGGAATACGATTCCTCGTATTTTATATCGAGTTGAAATATCTCAGGCTTAATTGCAGCCGTTAGATAAAATTGAGGATTCCACTTTGTTAAAATACCTGGGGCAAATCCATACACACTGAAACGTAATTGGGGAGAAAAAAATACAGGGCTTCAAAGAAATTATCCGTAAGAATATAAGAGGCCCTTAGTGCGGTCCTCGGTATATAGCCATCAGCAAATAGGGTAATTTAAAAGGTTTTTTTATGATATGGCTGTGATAATTTTCTTTTTAGTGCGCCAATTTATTGTGAAATAAGAATAATGATTTTAAAAGTTAAAAGAAAAAAGCAGAAACTGAAAAGTGACTATCAAATAAAAAGAGACGTTACATACTCCAAAAATAGGAATTACAGTACAAAATGACCTGATTGGTGTATTGGTGTGGTATTCCTCCGCACATTATAAAGATATATAATATTATAAAGAGGAAAGATTTGATTGTTTGTTTTTATTGAATAGGCTCCGAAATTACTGGACTTGCTGTGGCGCTGCTGACGGTATGTCAACTACTAAACGGCTTGACCGATTAGGTTATAATTTTGTATATGTATTTCCATGCTTTCACAGACACGAATGAATAAAGTTAACCTAATCTATCTTTCCATATTATGCCATCGTTAGGCACAGGTTCCCGACCGCACGATATGATGTGGAGTTCACGCGGGCAGAGCTGCGGGCGAAGAGCTAGTAAGTATCACATATTCTATTTCTGGTCGGGACAGATTGGTCCCAGTCACAGTTTGGATTGCAATTTCGCAGTTTTGCCTTAACTGACTTGGATCTAGATGAGGCATGATCTGGAAAGCACGTTAAGCCGTGTAGTCAAGATTTCAGAAACAAGAAGGAAGTTCGGAAACTCTATCACGTTAGAGGCCTGTTATAGGCGGTTTGATAATCTTTGACAACAGATAATGTCTGAAGTTGGTATTACATGTATTACACAATAATTAGAATTGTTAATGTAGGTTTACTATACTGTTTATTTTCAAGACGATCAGTTTTTAAAGACGATCTCTGTAACGTAACATACCGATTTTTAAAGTTGCTCCGGAGTCCCAAGTTAGATTCCTGGACGGGTAAGTGTAGCAAAAATAAATTTATAATTTCCTCGGATCTGGGTGCTTCTGGTACCTTTATTTTTTCTAGTTTACCCAAAACAATTGCTTTAAATGGTTAATTACCATGGGGTCAGAGCAAGTTATGTGTGTTTGTTTATTGTGTGTTGTCTACATTGTTTATATTTAATTTTTATACACGGTGCAATTTCAACCACCTGTAAAACGAAGTCCACGCTATGTGACCATTATGCATAACATCTTAGCAGTGTTATTTTCATTTTTTAATACATATTTTTTTATAAAAAAACAAAATATTGGTTGTTAATAAATATTATTATAACTATTTACTTTGAAACACGCTGTAACGGGAAAGGATTAAACTGTGCAAGGTTTATTAATCCAGGAACCCATCGCAGCAAAATAATTCGTCTGTGCGCGTTACAGCTTATTAAAAAATTAAAATTATATAAATTTATAATTTAATATTAAAAAAAAAATTTTTTTATTGATTATTTAAATACCACTGTCATGATGTTTTACATAATTGTCACATAAAGTGGGCTTCGTTTTCCTGGTGGTCGGTGCCAAACATGATGTTTTACATAATTGTCACATAAAGTGGGCTTCGTTTTCCTGGTGGTCGGTGCCAAACAAGAAGTCATGCACCGACTTAAATATTATTACACCTATTAAAACTATTTTCGACTGTCTTTAGCGGGATTCGACTTTTTATACCACAGTGTTTTATTTGTACCACCATAAGCTCTCTCTCTCTACAACTGATTATTTAGATAAATCTAGTTTGAAAACGATTCAAAGTTTAAATAGTGTATTCAAATCTCCAGCTATTCAGTGTATCGCGTGAAGCTGTGCGTGCACTTGCGCCTAAAGCACTAGTTAACTCGTTTAGCTTTCAAAAAAGAAACTTTAAGCTGGGTAATTCGGCTGGGCAGCTGTTTAGACTTTGTTAAAATGCTATGAAATAAAAGCTGTTTGAAAGTTTTAATGTGTTTTTGTATACTTTAGAACGCATATTTCAATTTTCGTGGCAAATTACCATATTACATATTAATTATTTATTTTGTGGTTAGCCCTACGACTTGATTGTTGTAGATTGAAAAACAGTTACAAGTGCCATGATCGTGAAATATGTCTGTAATCTCGATTTTTTTCAAATTGACAGCATTCTAATAAAAACGATCAATTTCGAATCAACTAAATAATTACATAAAATACATACAAAATACAGTATAATTGCAGTAAAATAAAGTAACAGCCTATAATCATCCCACTGCAGGGAAAAGCCCTCCATCATTGAATTCAAGTTACCACAGCAATGATGGATACTGGCATAATCACCACGCTTGCCAAATGCGGGTTGGTGATCACAAACCCGAGCAACGTTCGAAAATTCGAATCATTTTTTGTTGCCCGTCCCGGGAATCGAACCTGGGACCCCGAGATCTTGGGCCGGTATTTAAACCACTAGACCAACAGGGCGTTGCATAATTGCAGTGTAATGTCGAAAAACTGTACCTAATCCAAACAAAAATTTAATATTTCAAAAGTAATATCAATAAATAATTTTCGAGTGCATAGGTGCATAGATATAAAAATGAATCCAACATACACAAAAATAACCGAAAAACATCTTCAACAAATAAGTGCACTTAGAACATTTTATTGTTCTTTTTATTTAGTAGCATTAGACTTTGTTTTTATGATCTTTACTTTTAATATTATGAATGTAAGTTTGTTTATTACGCTTTCACGCAGAAATAACTTAACTGATGACCATGAAACTTTGTACACATATTCTTAAAGGTATTAGAAGTAACATACGCTATTTAGTCCCTCAACCCCCAGGAGGCACGCGCATGCCGCGATAACAATTGATTTCAATTGTGTCTGGAATAACTCACGATCGAGGGATTAATATCCCACTGCTGGGCACAAGTTTCCGCACGCGCGATATAAAGTGTAACTAATTCACGCAGGCAGAGTCATAGGCGAAAAGCTAATATGACTGTGTGGTTGAATTTCGATCACGGCAGGTTTAAAACATTTTTATGAGCTTCCGTAAGTTCGGCAGTTAGTAATACTTATCATTTTCATGTATTTTATCTTTTTCTTCATAGTTAATTTTCAAACTGTCTCGAAACTTACTCGTTGCAAGCGGCCGATTTGCTAATCCATATCCAGCACTATTGTATGATAGAGCCTAAGCGTACGTTGCAGTAAGCAAGTTTCACGTGCAATTCCAGCATGAACAAAGCATAGGCGCTATTGTCTCGTATTATTTTTAGAACGACTGCTTTTGTCTTGTGGAATAATGCGGTACGTTCGTTTTTCTTTTTCACGTTTTGTAACGTTCGATGTTTAACATTTGCATTGTTTGTTGTTTTTTAATTTTCTGACGTCAGGCTAAAGCATTTGCGGATTTACGGCTTAGTACCTTTGCAGTGAAGTATCAGTTCCCATAATTGCTGTGGTAACTAATTCAATAATGGAGGCCTTTGCCTGCTGCAGTGTGATGATTATAGGCCGTTACTTAAAACACACCAAAATAAAAATCCTGCTCTGTTTTTATATTTAAATTATCTGATATAAGACAAAGCTGTTTTGGAGTTCAGTGCATGTATTTTTCATGAATATTTTTTGGGAATGCAAAAAAGCTTCAACAGCTCTTTGACTTCACTAGATGTAGTTACGGGTATATGTAGTCAATTCAGCTGTGGCTTATTCTTGGCAAAGGTTCTTATGTGAGAATGAAGCATATCACAAAATAAACTAATTTCCGCTAATATTTCTACCCTGTATCAAGACGGGTTGAGAAAAGAAGATCAAATAAAATTTGTGTGCTGTTTTGTACACTTCAACATAATCTACCAAAATGCCTTGCATTATTTTGAGTGGGTGCAAGGGTAATCGTCGGTGGTTGCTTATAACGCACCGACTAAAACTCAGTAGGTACCTTTTGTTGCTTTTATTCTAGCAGTATTTTATTTAAAAAAATCGAAGTCTAATGATATAGTAAAAATATATTCTTGGTCAAACTTAAGCACGCCTCTCTCTTTACTTGGCTGTACAAAAGACGACTTTATAAGATATCTGTTACTTTTTTACGATTAAGCGTGACCTACAAAACTTAACTAGTCTTGGCCGTTTGAAGTTACGATTTTCTAACCTCAAATGGTTTTCCATTATTCCCGCCCATTCGGTGCCCTTAGCGGTTATCAAGGGTATTCGGCCGTAAGATAACTGATAAGGTGACCTCTGTTACTAGAACCTTTGTTGGTAAGGACTTATTACACATTGAACATCTTAGATAATCATTACTTTACGAAAGACTGCGCATGCAGTGTTGCCCTAAGTCAAAATAGTTTCACTACCTATTAGTTAGCTTTTTTTTATAATCTACTCTGCAAGTAAAGTGTAGTGCCAGTAAGTCAAAATAATAGCCGCACCCTTTCTCTTCCCATGTGTGTAGTAAGATGCGACTAATGCTGATTTTAGAGTCACGCTGATCGTACACTAATCGGCGCTGACCGTCAAAATGTATGAACTTCAGCGCCGACGGGCGGGCAGCGGTGACAGCGATATCCATACATTTCGGCGCTCTTCGCTGATGGTCAGCGTACGATCAGCGTGACTCTCAAATCAGCCTAAAAGAGTACTGCTAGGAAAATAGTGTAAGTGATGCAGTAGGCAACAGCTTCTTAGTTTGTCCAACAGTGGACCTTAACGGAGTACCTATAAGTATAGGCTGGCGGTGATGATTATGATGACGCTTATAGCAGTTAACCATTGCATTCGTATTTACAACAAATTACCACACTGTCTATTGCTGAATTCACTTTACATAAACTTAATCTTATGACAAAAGGTCTATTTATGATTATAAAATGATAGGAATGTTTGGGTTTATATTGTCCTAGCATGCACTTGTATGTATCTTTTCGTAAACATAAATATTTAAAAGAGGCTGACAATAGTGACCGAGTTTCTTGCGCTGCTTCTCGGCGCTAGCCCACACTTGTTCCGAATCAGGGGTAGGTTTAAATTTTGGGACTTAAAAGTGCCTCCAGAAGCATCTTTGCAGAAATAAAACTTATTTTATTCATTGTTTGGTGACTCGTTACTGCATTACAGACTGGTCCACTAGCACCCTGTTCTAGTATGTGAGATCGAGAAGAGTTCTTTATTTAAAACTTGGCGAATCGCATGTTCACTGAGGTAATTACAAAGGGTTCTGGTTTGTAGTGGGTAAACCAGCCCTCTTCTGTGAGGATAATCAAGCCCCAAGCCACTCCTACGGTTAAACATCGTCACTGCGCGTGCCAAACAGAAAGAGCAGTTAATGATGCAATGCAAACGTATTTAGAATTTGTAATAAGTAAGAAAGTTACTACTTAGATCGGTCCGTAAAATAAAGTCATTGATATAAATATAAATGACTAAGACTTCCAGTTTTTCACTTCCTGTAAAATCTTACAAAAGCAGATACTACAACGGTATGGATACGGTATTTACAAACTACTCTTCCGCGGTTTTACATGCGCCAGGACGAAATGCGTTATTAATTTTCCAGACGCGAAATAGGTACCTATAATAAAAGACTTGGTCAATATATTCTTAAGTTTCAAATATTTCCGTACAGTTGCAAGCGCCATGATCACGGAAGAACATCATTGGAGAAGAAATTATTTTTTTCTGCAAACACAGCGCTTGAAGCAGTGCCAATAGATCTGCAACAAATTAAACAAGGTACAAGGTTTACCCAAAACAACTTACTGTTATAATATATTTTTTTTGTAAAAGAAGGCTACTTTGCAACAATTTCACTAACTAAAAACCTTGAGACATTGTCTACATGAACATGTTAAGAGTTATGTAACAGTCATACGTATTTTTATTCAAGGTTTCGTGTTGTTTGATTTTCTCTAAGGTCTCACACTCATCCGGTGACAAAGATCACGACAATCGTGATTAGACGACAGCAAAATAAGAAGTTTTCAATTCATTACTAAATACATAATTATTGTTTTGTGAAAAAAATGGTGCAAAATTTCTGAATTAACGAGACACATGTATTCTTAATTTTTTTTCGTTTTACTCTAAGTTCATAATAAACTAGCGGCCCGTCGCGGCTTCGCACGGGTGGACATAAGTTTTTTTTTATTTTTATTTATATATTTTTGTTGTTTTTTTTTATATTTTTTACACCTTGGGTTTCGTTACGAAAGATGTTAGGTTATAAAAGACTGTTTAGGGCACTTTTTACTCCTTGGGTTACGTTATTTAAAGACGGGTTACGTTTTAGTAAAGATTTTAGTAATGTAGCTTTCTAATGGTGAAAGAATTTTTGAAACCGGCATAGTAGTTTTCTCTTTATTATCTTTCCTCTTTATAATATTAGTGTAGATTGGAGAATTTTGATATTTATGTAGGTAAATTTTAATATTTCGTTCGGTAGTACACATCTACAGAATCTATTGCAAAGAACTTGACTTTCATCTTCCATAATTTAGTTGTTTCGCAACTATTCAGATCACACGCAAAATCGATGAACAACAAATTGAAAATGTACCTTACGCAAGCCGCATAAGATCCCTTCTCCTTCCACCATCAGCTTCGAAATCCAGAAGACATTGTGCCTAGGTCTCGAATGATGACTCTCCGCTATTCAAGTTTGCTTAGTGATTGTCTACTGATAAATAATATTCATCTTGATTGAGAAGAAGCTTCTTACTTATGACTTAAGTCATTTCTTTTTAAATTTTCAGTAAACTACAACACTTTTTGTTTTAAATCCTGGTTGGTATTGTAGTCCAGTGTGTTCCTACTTAACAAGTCACGGGTTCGATTCCCGGTAGGGTCAATTGAAGAAACGATATTTTCTAATTTGACAATATCTGGAAAGGATTGGGTTATATATTATTGGTAAGGCTCGTAAAGCAGTCTTGGCTTCCACCCCAATCTCTGCCCATGGATATCGTTAGAGGCGACTATAGGATTTAGGTACTGCTAAGTAAAAGTGGGCAGCATCTTCTTTTCTCTACCATTGGCCAAACTGCGATCGCCAACCTGCCAGCCAAGCGTGGCCATTGTGCCAAAGTTCTCCTTTTGGAGTGTCCAGCAGTGGACTGATTTATGATTAAGTCTCTATGTATCAAAAAATTCAGCTACTCAATAATATAGTGTCTGATAATAAGTCAAACGATTAATAGGTATAAGTATAACAATAAAAAATGTATCCCCTCATCTCGGAAACAATATTTTTGCTCTTTGATTTATCTGAGTACAAAGGCGTTTGTATCCGCTGGACTTAAGAGGATTAAGTAAATTGAATTTAGAAGATTATGTGCACTGAGTTCATGAATTCAAAACATAATCAAACCTATTTACTTTTCCCTCCATGGTGCCAAATTGATCATACAACTTTCATGATTTGTTAAAAACAGACTCGTAACCTTCTTGGTGTAGGTACTTTTTTTTAATTTCCTTTGCAATCATAATAATATAGTCATAATGATGATAATGTTTTTTTTTGCATTTAGCCATTTCCTCGCTTAAGTGGGATGAAAAGTTACGTGTTGCACTCGAGGGCAAGGATTTTTCAACTCGTAGAATCCATCGCTTGCTCGGTCATCATTGAGCACGCGGTTAAAAGGCAACAGTGCTCCCTGGTATAACAAATAACTATTATTTACGGCAAACCGAAACAGTTATAGCCATAACCGCCGATGAGAGACGACCTAATAATTATCTTCGTTTCCGTCGGATTAGCTACTTGCGGAAATTTAACATCGGCAGTGGTAGGGCTGCCGTGATGGAAATGGAAAATCCAGATCTATTTTCCAATTGAGACAAGACAGGGTCATGAATAAATAGTAACTGCTTTAATGCGGAGACTTCAAGAAAGATCAACCGGTTCGAAGTGAATAGAGCTCTATGAGAAATAGCTTGAAAAAGTGTAAAGTGTCTTTATTTCTAATGTTAATAACATATTATTATTTGCAATTGTAAATAATATGATAATTTATTTACCGTTGAAATTTTTACAGTTGATGTTTATTTGTTGCTGCTGTAACAGCAACAAATTCTTTCAGAATGTAATAAGTATTTAAATGGGGCTCCCATACAACAGTGTCTTTTCAGGGTTCCGTTGCTTATAGATTCGTCAAGTCTGTCTGTCTGTCTGTCTGTCCGTCCGTATGTCACAGCCACTTTGTTCTGAAAGTATTAGCATTACACATTTGAAACTTGGAAGGTAGATGTATCCTGTTGACCGCTTTACGATTCTTATACAAAAAATAAAAAATAATGATATTTAAGGGCTTCCCATACATAAAAATAAAAAAAAAAATTTTTTTTACTCAAACCTATATGTATAGGGTATCAATGGATAGGTCTTTTCAAATGACATAGAGGTTCCTAGAACCATTTTTTCCAAAAGTCAATGGATAGGTCTTTTCAAATGACATAGAGGTTCCTAGAACCATTTTTTCCAAAAGTCTATCATTTGAAAGATAGTCACTTCCAAAGTGGTAAAATGAGTGTCCCCTCCCTCGATCTTAACAAATACTATTGAACGAGATCAAACTGGTAGTTTTGGAGATCTAACACATTTTCAACAACCGCAAATATAACTTTGTCCTTCATACAAACACTATGAAAAACAACGTTTTTTTTGCAGTCAACAAAATACTGTGGTATTTTAGTAAAAGTTGGTACGAAACCGTCGGTGCGCGAGTCCGACTCGCAGTTGGTCGGTTTTTCTGTTTTTTGCGCGATGTTAATAACGGCAACGGTAGACGCTTGAAATTTTCACAGAAAATTTACTTAGTTGTTTTTATTGTAACAATAAATAATTTTATTTAAATTTAAAAAAAATATCCACTTGAAATTTGGAACCCTTCCTGTGTGAATCTGACTTGCGCTTTGTCCGTATTATATCTGTGTATTTAAATTTTAAATTTGGTTCGAGTATATAACTCAGGAATGACAATATTTTCTTCTGACAGCCCTTACTACTTTTGCTCCGCTAGAAATGTTCATAGTTTTATTTCTACTCGTAATCCCCAAGCAATGAGTTGCCTCACTGAAGTCTGTAAGGCTTCCTTACTATATTACTATATACAGGTTGTAAGGTCAATGGTACAACAAGTTAAACCACCTTAGATTAACATATCAATGATAAAAATACCATGGTGGAGTCAGAAATTTGATATCACTATTTTTATTCTTATTTTCACACCAAACTATAAATTTGTTATTCTGATTTTTATGAAAATATTTTTTCAAAAATGATGATTTTAAATTTCTGACGTCACAAGCTGCATATAAGATGTATTCAAATTAGGTTGACTGTTTAACCCCTTGTATATATTCCAGACACAATTGAAATCAATTGTCATAAGGCTTGAATCTTTGACTTAGCAGCCGACCGGTTAAAGGATCAGCTTTGGATTGCTTGGTCAGAATAGATTAAATTTAATACACGAATTACTATGAACGTAACATATTTTATTACTTTAAAATATCATTGACTGGTTATGATAATGATGATGAAGTTACTATTAACATTAATGTAGTAAAAACCTAGAAATTAATCGTCTTAATATTTGAAATAGGCAGTTTAATTTGATTTTTTTTTGTATGCCTTTCGTTAGTCGCGATAGCGATTTGACCGATTTTGAAAATTTCCGTTATGAAAAAGTTCTCTTTTGGGTGTGGAAATGTGAAGGAAATAGTATATAATATAGTAAAATACATATAACTAATTTTGTTTTCATTTGAAATTTTTTCCTAAACTGCCTAGCTTTTTGTCAATAAATTTAGAAGGACTTATTACTTATTACTCTACATTTAAATTTTTTTATAAGACAGTTTTTGTTGGGTCAGTTACTACTGAAGAAATACGGATATACATTTGCAATCTACTGAGAACGGTTATCCTAGCAATCCCTGTTAACGAACAAAACTCCCAAATACTATCTGAATCTTGAAATTATACTAAAAAGGCTACATTATCACCGCAGGCCGCGGAGTGATATTTTTGGTCGCTGAGCCTGCGTGGCCTTTCCGCGTTCGCGCAGGGGTTCTACTCTGTCCACCTATATTGTAAGCTGAACCAGCCCATCCGTTTTGGCACGGCCATTGCTCTAAGATAAGAGCTTGCCATGCAATTCGATATTGCCACATCTACTTCATTGGGTATCTAACACATCTAAGGAACATCTTATTTAATGCCTTAAACTGCTAAAAATATAATGCAATGTAATTTTCAAAACAACAGTGCCATCTAGTCTCTAATCAAGCTACTAATAAGCTTATACTATGGGTTGACAAACAAAAAACTTACTTATTTATTTACTTGTAGACCTATAGTATCTGATGGTACAGTAAACTCTAGTTTTATTTTAGATATTTTGAAAACAGTTAAGTAAAATTTCAAAATCAATAAATATTTAGTTATTTGTGTATGGTTATTATGACGTCATAGTTTACTACTACCAAACTCAATTTAATAAAATTGTTACGGTTTTTGGACGATTGTCTCAATAAACATATTCATTTGGCAACGAATAAGCTTTATTTAATAAAACAAAGGTGTTTTTGTAACGCATACTATGTTTATTTAAGTATTGTAATTATAATAATAGTACTGTTAAAATATTAAATGAGAATTTTAAGGAAAGAACATAAAATTATTATTGCACGTAAAGATAACTTACAATCATTTTATACTAAGAACAGAGATAGAAGAAATACAGAGACAAGAAAGTATTAGTACCTACTTTAAATATAAATATGAATTAATTTAATTTATTTTATTTGAGATCATGTTTGTTTTAACTACCGTAATTAACTAAGCATTTCTCGAATAACTACCACAGATAAGAGAATGCCTACTGCCTACTTCTTTAATCACAATAGTTTAAAAAAAAGTGTTCACATGGACTAAGAAAAATCTTTTTTAAATTTAATACATTTTTATACATATACAGCTTTAATCATAACGACAATTAAAATTCTTTTGCATTGATTAACATAGCCCTAAAATAATTCTGACTAGCATCAAGATGTAGCAAACTAAGGGTGCAAAACCGGCCGAAAGAAGAGGGTTTCTCCTCTTGGCGGACCAAAGTGTTAAGTCTAAAAGACGATGAGACACTTCGCTTGTAGAACAGTCATCTATTAAAGAAGGAAAGTCCTGATCCATTAGATTAACTTGATTAAGTCAGCTACTAAGGTGTGGCGCATCATTCACAGAACAGAAAACCGTTGGGAAAAATGATTCCTCAGCCAAGGGACCAAGGACTAAGTTAAATCTGTAGGTCATCATTGCTAACAGCTCAAAGTCAAAGCTGTGATGTATATCTAATAGACTTTCAAAGGCTGATAGTAGCATAATTTTTTTCTTGATATGAAACCTTACTCCACACCAGTGTCAAGCAGTTCTCGCGTAGTACTATCTGCATCGACTGTGGAGAGGTTTGAAGAGCTGCCTGGGTCTTCTTGGGATGCCTGATTCTCAATAAGCTGTTTGAGGTCTTCCTTCTTTTGGCGAGAGAAGAATCCAAACTGAAACAGGTTAATGGCTTTTTGTTATGAATTTCTTTGGATTCTTAGTAATTATTCTGAGTATGAGAGAGAGCCGTATTTACTAGCACTACCCCTTTCGCTCTACGGGTGTCGTAAGAAACGAATAAATTACTGCCAACGGCATCTTCTGCCTGCCAAGCGTGGCGGTTATGGTGACCAATAAAAGTAAGTATTTATGAGAGGATATAAATCCAAATCGTAATAATTTGTTCCTTGTTTTGACGAGACAGACTAATTCCTCAGAAACAACTGAAAATATGTGTTAACATTAACAAATCTATTTACTTGCCTTGACACTTGTCTAAAATATGAAAGACTAGCGGCCCGTCCCGGCTTCGCACGGGTGGACCCAAGATTTTTTTATAAGGATCCCTTATCTTTTCTAGCAATAAATAGAGCCTATGTCACTCAAAGTGAATGTAGCTTTTCAATGGTGAAAGATTTTTTAAAATCGGCACATTAGTTTATTCTTTATTATAAATACACAAAAATACAAATATTTCCTCTGTATAAAATTATTTTCTATTTTCTATCGGTAAGCTCACCTTATACAACCCCAATATGATGGCAGCTAAGAGCAGAGAGCCGGCGACGAGTCCCACAATCAAAGGCCAGATGGGAGTCTTGGGTTCAAGAAGTAAAGTGGTCGATACTTCCAATATCCTGTAAAATATATGAATCATGTCTTACTATCCCTTTGGTCCATACAATGGCGCGGTTTACAAAGTTATTTTTTTCTTAAAAACTATTTGTGTTATGTGGACGGGCTCCACGTCACACGATTGCGCGTGAATCGTCCTGCGATACTAAAAAATTTCGTGCGTCGGTTAGTCGCGGTACAGGTCACGATCTGCCAAGTTGGGTCTAATTTCAAGGTGAAATGTGGCATTTCACTACTGTAGGCACGAAATTGTTATGTTTTTGTTAATTAATCGATATTTATTACATATGAACATAATGTTAGGTAAATTGAATAATTGCATTCAAATAGCATTTGACGTTGCCGGCAGACGTTACCAAACTTTTCCGACAAAATTGTATCAACCGGGGCCGTACCTGTTGTCTTTGATTTTTAGTCTTTAGTGTTTCTTAGTTGTTTTTTTACAGAAATATATAAATTGCCGCGCTATTTATCAAAAGAAAAGATGTTAGGTATGTTATACGGGTACGGAGACGAGGATAGTGATGAAGCAGAACTCCCAGAACCCATCTCAGGGTCATCGGGGGTAAAAGGAGGTTCCGATTCTGTGTACACAGAGTCTGAAGATGATTCTGGAAGTGACCCGTATAATAAGTTATCGTTAAGTAGGCCCCACTCAAATGGAAAAAAATAATTTCAATAACAAGCAAATCCTGACGGAAACAGCTTCAGAGCCAAATCCAACGCAAAGTCCTACCCAGTACTTTCAGAAATATTTTACGAAAAAATTATTCGATAAGTTTGATATGTGAAAGGGCCAATATTATATTATGACAAAAAATGGCGGTAAGCCTATGAAATTCGCTTGTACTACTGGACAAATAAAAATCTATGGAATTCATGGTATGATGGGATGTTTAGGTTTATACGTTAGGCCCGACACAATACAATTGTTGGCCTTAAAATGTTCCAAGATGGCGGTCGGAAAATGGAAACTGGACCTCAGATTTGACATCTACGGACCATTTTTAGCTAGGTGTTTGTTTGACTGAATTCGGCGTAAGTCTGAAAGGGCTATTAAAAACCAATATTACCATTACGTGTAGTTTTGAGTCAGAGATGACGTCCGTGGTAGAGTGGCGTACACGCCGCTATTTACATAGTCGCCAGGTCCCGAGTTCAGTTCCCGAAAGGGTCAATAAAGAAAAAAACTATTCTATATATTGGGTCTGGGTGTTAAATTTTTTTATTGTTTTTATTTTCACTTTATTGCGCAATAACAAAATATAGTACAATAGGCGGACTTAATGCTAAAAGCATTATCTACCAGTCAACCATAGGGCCAAGCAGAAATGATACAGGCGATGCAAAAAGAAAAAAAAAGATAACAAACTTACACATAAATTTTATAAATATATGTATAAACATACAACTGGTGTTAGTAGCAAATTCGTTTTTTTGTGTTTTTTCCAAATCAGGTCCTTTGGGATCAGAACAAAGTGATATAGCATTTTAAACTTTCTTGTTGCATTTTTTATACACATACTCATCATACTAACGGGGTTTAATGCAACGAAACTACGTTATTTAAAGGTAAATAGTACGACGTTTTGACCCGGTTGCACGAATCATAGAAGCAGGCAGACGGGAAGGTAAATTACCTTTAAATAACGTAGTTTCATTGCATTAAACCCCGTTAGTGTGAAGTGTAAAGTACGTGATGTTATCCACAATAGTTATTTTTATTACCTACTTTAGTTTTTTCAATGTTGTACGATTTGATAAAACTAAATGTATCTATCATTGCTCTTTAACTACTTGGTTGCAATTCGACTTTTTTTAAGTATTAGTACCTACTTAATAAAATATGTAGTTCATGAAAAAATACTTTCAGCATGGCCACAAAATGCTTTCTCCATGATATACAAATAACGACTGCGGTAAAGACCCTAGTTTGATAAGTATATTAACGCAATATTGATGAACTTACCAACTTTCAACTAGTTTCCCATTCAGAACGTATAAAAACATCTTTGACGACACGTTTAAAGTCTCCTCTTCGTACAACTTATCACCTGTAAATAAAAATTTATTAAATATTTACCACTAAGTAAATGTCTGAACATTATTGGCATGCCAAGATATGGTCTACGTCAAATTTTTCTATATGAAATTGTTGTCTTTGGTACAGTCATATCATTTACTGAGACAGAAAACATAATATATTTAACCAAGTTACTCAATGAGTTAGATGAATTTACTCATCTAATTTGTTGTTTTCACTTTGATTTGCTACTGCTAGTCAACAGTAGTAGCTGTTGATTATATAACCAGTGATTGAATTGACTTGTACAAAATTAAATTAAACTTACCTTTTTGAGCGAGGTTAAACCGTAACGGCAAAATATACCCCGTAGTCCCATTAGCATCTAGTTTAGTTGCAACAAATGTCAACCTATTTTCTTGTAAACTCGATCCTTCTATGGAACTTGCAGGAGAAACCTGAAAAGGCAATATTTAGTTTTATCTATATAATCAGTAGAGTGTTTGGTTTGGTTTAAGTACCAGGCCAAGACCTAGGGCTGGATCCCCGGGTTTGGAAACAAGAGTTTCCAATTTTCAAATAATGCACGGGTTTGTTCGACTCGCATTTGGTAAGCGAGGTGATTAAGCCTGTATTATTGCTGTGGTAACTTGAATTCAATGATGGAGGCCTTAGCCTTGCAGTGGGATGATTATAGACCATTACTTTACAGTCGAGTGTATTCAGTTAATTCCTTAGTTAATTGGTTGAACTTGAATTTTTCCACGGGCCTTCTTAGGAGGGCTTTTGTATATGAAATGGCATATATAGGCCCAGTAGCGGATTCAGTATACAGATTCGGGAGGAGCTAGACCTGATCAATAGTGCGTTTTATCAATTAAATAGTTCCTTGCTTTCGTTAGTTAAAGTTACCAGAACTGGATTTGTCATGGGATGATTGAGATTCTTTGCCCTGTAGTGGATACGGGTCAAAGACGGGGAAAAATCCTGCGTGGGCTTATTACAATGATAATAATGATAGTAAAACAAATGACTTACCCCTTCTGGCAACAAAAATTCAACTTTCAAATTATATAGGTCTGATGGTCCGTAGTTTGCAATCTGAAATTAAATTCTTATTTTAGAAAAAACTCAGGCATTCTTTACTTTAGAATTAAATTATTTCGACAAGCATCTTTAGGTTTTTCATTTAATATGCTTTTAAATACATACCTCATAATAATGAGTAAATATTATATCTCCATTTTTCTCAAATGTATCCCTTGACACAGAAACATTTGCATACGGTTGGGATTTTCTGTAACCAAGAAAAGAATGCTTTTATTTTGTAATTTAAATTTATAGAAACAACCAGGCGGGTGAAGTGAAGCGTGGTACGCCCATTACGGAAGGGTCCCCGGGCTCGGTTCTCGGTTGGGTCAGATGCCTTACTCTGAAATACGAAGCTCGAATTTACGGATATATCTGTCTCCTTCAGACACTTTAAAAATACATCGATATGAGTCATAGGGACAGATGGATTCGAATATACGGACATTGTTTTGCGGAGTAAGGCCTCAGTTTAGGAAACGATCTTAGATTGGCTCGGGTCGGGCAAATGGGGGCTTTAATTAGTGCTTCGGTAGACCCGTAAAGTCAATGGTCCAGGCCTATACTGCAAGAAGGAGAAAGAGAGAAAGTAAAAACAAGTCACGTCAGGGGCCTTTATCAGGCGGTTTAGGAAACTCTGACAATAAACTATCCCCGTAAGAAAGTCATACGACAAGAAGAAAAAAAGATCTGATATCTTCAATTTTGATTATACTTACATTATACACTAAACTTTTTTAACCGTCTGACAAACGAACCTCTCGTTATGTTACCATTATATATAACATCCTGGCAGTGTCATTTTTATTTTATCAATTTAAAAATTATGTATAAGGTGTTGATTCAGACATATTAAACCACGCAGTGACGCGCACGGCAAAATCCTACTTTTGGAGAAGCCTATGTCTAGCATGTGTATGAACAATACTGCTGAACACAGGCTGATATAAATGGTAAACATCTCTGTTGAAAAATTTATCATCATCATCACAATATTATTTATTTACTTTTACATAAATTTGATTTAGGTAGTTAAATTAAATAAAGTAACTCACCCGCTGAAATTATAACTGCTTTTTGGAGTTATCGGTATGATCAACTCTTTAGCGCCTGCGCTGACATTTCTCATGTATAGAGGATCCTCAAGGTCAGCTGCGATCATCAGCTCCGTACCAGAACCGTCCCAGGTGTACTCGAGCTCGATCTCCCATTCGGCCTGGTAAAATTTTAAGTAAGAATCAGCACATAGTCATCCCACTGCAGGGCAAATACCTCCATCATTAAACTAAAGTTACTACAGGAATTCAAATGGGTATAGGTAAAATCACCACGCTTGCCTAATGCGGTTTGATGATCACAAATCTAAAACTCTGAGGTCCTGGTTCGATTCCCAGACGGCATTATGTAGGAAAAGGATTTTTCTTTATTTTCTTGATTTTAGGCAATCGGTATCTTCGTTCTGATTTCCACAAAACAAGTGCTTGTTACTTTTCTTGGGTCAGAACAATATATATGATGTTAATCCACATTAATTGATTATATACTTATTTATTAATGGATAATCCGTAATACCTCATCTAAAAAAACTTTTAAATCTAACAAATGACTCCCGCGAATATGAATTCAGAATTAATATAGCTGTAATATTCTCAATTATACAAGACACTGTTACATACCGTTTGATTCCTATTCAAAGGAGCCGGTAGATCACATTTTAAATCCAAATTTTGTAGAGAACAAGAGTCAAGGAGTCTTTTGGGAGGGCAAGGGAGGACCAAATGCAGTTTGACGCTGTAAGCGGGCTCTTCTAAGTTTGTCACAAATATTTTGACCCCAAGTTTGCTGCTTTTTCCGGGTGTATAAGTTCTGGAAAATAAAATAAAGATAATCGTCAAGAATATATGGGTTACTCCCAGTGAAGTATGTGTACAAACTCGTTTATAAACCTATCGTTGAATGGTTTTGCGTAGTAGGTTAACTGATACATCAAGGTACAAACAAACAATAATTAATAGGATAGTATTGATCATTACTAACCTTTCCAAAGGTTCCAACTTCATCACTAACCATGGCGTGCAGATGAGGTCTTCCCCACAGTCGCTGAGCATTTGAATTAGGAATGATGATTGAAGAATCGAGTCTTCTGATAGACGTGCGCTACTCTTCGGGAATATAGTTGAGGTATCTACAACATTTAAAGTTTGTTTTATGGTGTTGCCTATGGCCAGTGTTGATGTCAGACCTTGCAGCTTACTTTAAAAAAAATCTCTTTCAAGTGTAGCTTGGACTTGCATCTAAAGGAGACAAAGTGAATTTAGGAGATGAAGAATAATGAGGGATACACACTTTTTGAAAATTTTACCTGACAGCATATCGGTTTATACAATACAGTCAGAAGACCGTACACAATATCATCATCAGCCCACATTGGTACACTGCTGGATACAGTTCTCTCTTCAAGAGAAGATTTTTGGTCTTATTGCCAAAGCGTAGCCAAGCGTACAAGCGGGTTTGGTAATCGTAGTAGCCCCAGTGGAGGAGGAAAGACGCAGCGTCTTATTCACCATTGGCACTTTCAGTCTTCTTATGGTAGTATTCCTTCAGACACCTCTTACGACATCCACAGTTTTTTGCCCGTCGTACTTGTGGTGGATGGTAATTATCCATTACAAATTGGCCTCAAACAAATTAATGTTAAAAATAAAAACTCAAGGAGGCGCTTCTTATCCCATCGTAATTCAGACTTACCTATATTAGTGACTGGTGTCAGTTCAAACTTAAGCGAAATCGGTTTGGATAAATCCGACTGATTCTGAAATTATACAAACAGTCTGTTAGTGAGCAATACGAGATACAAAATCAGCTGGTTCAGAACCCGCAACAATCAAAACAAGGGCTTTAGTTCCAATTTTTGAATTTCAATCTCCTCGTAACGATCACAACCAGTCTCTATCAGTTCTCTTTTGAAAACAAGCCTCTCCATAAAAATGATTTATCTATAATCGTCACGCCTGGTAGGCCGGTTGAAGATCACAGTTTGACCGCTGGCGCATGGTAGAGACAAGACGCAGATGCTTGTCTTCTTTTGGCAGCACATCTTTAGTCACCTCTGATGATACTCATTGAGTTGTGCTATTTTTTTGTTGACTAAATGTCAATTTCTCAGTACTTACGTTAACCGCAATAATTTGTTCTTCGCAAATATCAACTCCTGACTTTGCAGTGATCATGTACTCTGGCTCTCCTAATGTGTAAGCTCTGTTTCCTTCTGGGTCTACAGTAACTCTGGCTTTAAGCACTAGAAAAAAATAACATTTAATTATTTTATTTGATATTTTAGCAACTTAATTGCACTTATAATATCAGTATATAAACTTGAAAAATTTTTGTCTCAGGCGGGACTCGAAGGAGATGCGGGTTCGAGTCCCGCCTGAGACAAAAATTTTTCAAGTTTATATACTAACATTTAATTATATTGAGTTCAAAGGTAATAATCCAATGCTTTTAATTTTAGTTCTATCTAAATAATATGTTGACTAAATTTTAAATAATAATTCAACTACTATAGAAAGAAACAGAAGATTAAGATAAAATAAAATATAAAATACGTAAACCTATGATGATCAGGCTAAACACTGAGAAATTTAAGTCGAAATAGATTTGGTTATGTAATAAAAATGTATGCAGCTACTTTTACCTAGTTGTTTAGCTACTCATACATATAATATGTGCATTAAGGTTTATGAAATCCCTCAATGTTCATTACATGTAAACTTGAATGTAAAAAATAACATGAACTTACCTTTTTCAACATTAGACCAAGATCTATTCGGTGGAACAGTAACACAGAAAAGTGCCGTAAAGTTACTTGCGTCTTTTCGGAGGGTCTTTGCGTCAGGTACCTTTATAAATGTCAGCACTTGAATAGTTGGCACACTACGGTATATATATGCTGTGCCACTGTTATGGGCTCCAATCGCCAAATCTACAAAGTTAGAATATGAAATCAATATTGACGTTAAAAGTAAATTATAAGTGAAATCCAATTTAGTTTTCAAATAGGACTCATAAGGCGATTTTACACGTTGCAATGTTTTATTCTATCATTTCTTTGTCTTTTTAACGCCATAACGAGTGGTTTGAATACCAGGCCAAGAATTCGGGTTTCTGGATTCAATGCCCGGGTCGGGAAACAAGAATTTCGAAATTTCGAACATCACTCGAGTTTGTGATCATCAAAAATTCACATTTGGCAAGTATCGTGATTATGTCTGTACCCATCATTGCTGTGGTAACTTGAATTCAATGATGGAGGCTTTTGCTCTGCAGTGGGATGATTATAAATAGGCTGTTAATTAGTTTAACTGCTTTGGCACATTGGTGTCAAGAAGAAGCAGCGCAAGTAACTCAGTCACTTTTGTCAGCCTTTTTTAAAAATATGACAAATATACTTTGCGAGCTTTTATGTAATCAGTTATAGATGACTTTTGTCATTTAGGTAAATATTTTTACCTTGCATTTTAAGTTTAGTTAAAACGTAGTGATTACTTGTTCAGTGGTTTAGTTACTCCTTTATCCGGTAACTCCTTTTAAGGGTTATTTTAACGTTTGTAAATTGCACTTGGAAATATTTACCATTGCATCTATTTTTGTCTACATCATATCCCTTGGAGATAGACATTCCAAAACTCATGGCACCTTCTGCGTATATCCTTTGAATGTATTTTGGGACTAGACCCTTATCGCTTCCTTTGTATATGTATACAATTCCACTTCCATAGTTTTCCCATGGAGCTCCAACCGCAACATCTACAAAAAATGGTGATGCATTAGTAAGAGTATAAAAGTAAGATAAATAAAGGAAATAATATAAATCTTTAGAGAACGGGATAAAGTATTTGCAAATTAGTATGTCTAAATACTGGCCATTTCTAAATAATTATTACTTAAATCATGTCGAGTAGCACAATCAAATATAATGCACTAAACCACTGCTGAGAATGTTACATCGTTAATAAGAAGGATACAAAAACCAAAAGCATGTGCGACGTAACATACCTAGATACAACGCCATCTCTTGGTTATAAACACAAACAAATTATATAAAATGCTAATAGTTTATACAGAAATAAAATATTGTTTGAATCATACTAAGACTGGGGGCAGGAATAACAGAGGATAGTTATAACATTGGCGATACTTCGTGTGTCTGTAAGCTTGAATTAGCGCAAAAACTTGTCTCCCATCATACAACTACTAAATATCGCCAATATTAAAATTGATGTCATCATCATCACCAGTCTATTTCAGTCAACTGCTGGACACAGAACTCTACGAAATGGGGATTTGGCCATAATCGCCACGCATGGCAGGCGATCGGCTATCGCAGTTTTGCCAATGGTGGAGGGAAGACACTGCTGCTCGTCTCCTGGCAGTTCTCTCAAATGGTCACCTCTTACGACGCCCATATGAAGAGAAGGAGCTGTTTATTTTGTCGGCAATGCTTTTATCGTGCCGGCACCACATGACCATATATTTCTATTGTCATTTGTTATTTCAGTCCCCATACTCTCTCTCTGTCGGAAGACATTCCTCAAATAAAAAAAAAACAAATTTTATTTACCACTAAAGCCGTCACCATCAATGTCTCCAAGGTCAGCAATTGAAGTCCCAAATCGAGCTCCGACGTCACCAGAACCACGGATAACACCCGCTTCTTTTAATACAAAACCCGTATCCTGGATGAGATTAATTTGTCTTAATCTATGATCAAAAGTAGCTTTAATTTGTTTATTGAGTTACTCGTAATAATAAAATAATCAAGTAAAGTCAAATTTTGACTTCGGCCAGTAATATCAGTAAAAAATAGTTTTATTTCTGCAAATCGGCCTCAGGAGGCGCTTTTGAGGATAGTGAGATAGTCCGCAAAATCTATCCATAGCAAAGTATAAACTACGCTTCTGCCAAATTTTATCACTGTTACATTATGCAGTTTTGTAACTTTTTTATATTCGTTCACTAGTTTAAGGTCTCGATTATATTGTTCCCCCATAGATACTTCAAATGTTTGTCATATATGCAATTACTCTGTTAATGTTTTCTTTCAGAATGCATGTTTCATGTATTACACTTCGGGCTAAATACTTAAGTTATTCTAGTAAACTTTTAGAGTGGTCAGCCCGATAATAGTTTGAAATAATAAACTTACACTTTTTCTTGTCATAAAAACGAAGACAGCCCCCTGATCATAAGTTAGTTCTCCATCAGACCTCATAGCGTAATTAGGGGCGCCAACTAAAAGGTCAGATAACCCATCCTTATCCAGATCAGGGGTGCAAAGACTAGCCCCAAAGTAGGACCCCAACTGTGGACCTATAAGCTGGGCTTTGATCTTCAGTGGGTCGTTTTCGTTCACTATTTGCTCGGCTATCAAGACCTAGGAAGGAAAGGGAATAATATTGTTTGAAATTAATTAGAGTGTAAAAACTTTTTTCACAGATAATATTTTTTATGTAACGAAATGCGTGTTATAAGCTACCAATTTTAATGTGGTGCATAATGATTGTCGGTGATTTCTTGGTTATCATCGACTCAAAATTGGCGGTTTATTTCAATCTTATCGCTGGTAAAAACAAAAATCTTGAAATTATCAAAAAATTAAAAATTTGCAACAAAATAATCATCAAAGTCGGTCTAAAAAGTTATTGTATGTAAGTGTGCTCCGAACGATATATGTGACGCTATCCACATTTTTATATTTTATTATTTATTTACTTTTATCTTGTTAATAAATTTTGATTGTACCTGTCCATAGCCTCTTTTGGACCTTGGAGCCCCAGCAACAAAAAGTACTTCACCATCTTCCTCAAATACACCTGATTCCACGCTGTATCCTGTTAAAAGTTATACTTATATTAGTTTGAATTAGTACCCATTATTGCTATGGTAACTTGAATTCAATGATGGAGACCTTTGTCCTGCAGTGTGATGATTACGGGCTTTTACGGTATTGTTATTATAATTTCAAAATAAAAATTTACAATCAAATAACCAAACATTATCGCAATTTATTTAAATGGCTCCTTTAGACCTATGTTGAATAATATGGTATTTTAAAGGAAACAACAATAGATAGCGATAATGAGAAATATACAGGCAGTAAACAACTGACTGCATTGTGTAATTATCTATAATTTATTTTATTTATAATTAGTGCGTTTCCTCTGCTTGGGTAAAACATGAGTCAGCTTATGGTGCAATAGCCTACATACTAGAATATGCATTTTTGTTGCAATATCGCAACTATATCGTAATTTTATTCAGGTCCGTAAATCTTTATTTACTATGAAAAGTGACGTACACAATTTCCATACTAGAGATAAAGATTAACTTGCGTGCCAGGTTCCTGACTGCGTAAAGTAACGTGAGAAATTACTTTCACATTACCTACATGAACTTATATGGTATATAAAAGTAAGAATTTTGAATATGGACTACAATGCGTATATCGTGATGTTTTCCTTGATGAGACTAAAGGTCGTAAGTTCTTATCTTAGCTGCGGCTTTCGAAAGTTTTTTTTTAAATATTATCTTACCAATATATTGAGACGCCATTTACTGTTTTTCAAAGTATTTTAATTCAAATGTTATTTAATTTTCATTAACTTATAAAAAAAAAATACTTATAAAACTAAAGTTTAAGACGCACTAATCTCAAGAAGTACTGGTTCGAATTGAAAAAATATTTTTGTATTTGATAGTCCATTCAACGAGGAAGGCTTAGGCTATATAACATCACGCTGCGACCAATAGGAGCGAAGTAGTAGTGAAAAATGTTGCAAAAATAATCGCGATCATAATAACCTAAATTGACGCGTACGAAGTCGCGGTAAATACTAGCTGTATTGAATAAATGTGTACCATGTGTACCACCAGCGAAGCAATTTTGGAAGATTTTTTTGTTTTGCTAGACAGAGAAAGATAATTCGGTATGTAAGTAATGTAGTGCTTCAAAACAAATTCTATCTGTAGTAACATCTATGCCCGCGACCATGATTCGTGCAATCGGATCGAAACGTCGGGAAGGTAAATACGATTTTACCTATAATTATAACATTGCAATGTAAACCCCGGTTCAGTAATAAGTTTTATGTGTAACAATGCATCAAGAGTTTAAAAACCTAAGTAACATCTATGTCAGAAAGACAGCAGCACTTTGGCAAGTAGGTACCAATTTTGAGGATTACTCATTAAATCGAATTATATGAAGACTAATCTTACTTAACTAATGCTATTCTTAGAAGAAAATAAAAAAAATGAATTCTGATGATCTCAGTTTTGACAAAAATCCGTTTGGCAGTTAGCCTGTTTTGCTGCACTAATTAATAATCTAATGATATTCTTGGAAGAATAAGAAAATAATAAAAATTCTGATTGAACTCAGTCTCGACAAAAATCGGTTCTGTATAACAGTCCGTTTTGCTACACTTCATTACCAAACTAATACGTTGACCCAGACATAGGCCTGTTTTTGTATCATGATGTGTCTTATGTAGCATCTTAGAGATCTCTTGACATAATTTGTTGACTCTTCTTTCCCTGTTTCGACCCCAGACTGTTCAAATATGTAAGTCTCACCAAGACTCATATTCTTTTGTTTGGGACGCGACAGCCAACCCCACCCTGTTACCAGTCTATACAAGATGCTATTTTGATTACTATAAGACGTATAAGAAAATACGCAAATCTTACCAAAGTAATCATCAGGTCCTAACTCCTTGGTGTAGTACGGGTTGCTTGAAGGCGACAAGTCAAATGTAAATGATGAGGGATTGTGCTTGTAATCTACTAGTGCACCTAAAAACATAACAAACTTATGAATAAATAAAATAGTGATCTTAGTAGTAATCCTTGGGAAACAACGATTTTAAAGATTTTCTTAAATAATAATCAATTCTTATAAAACGATGATGAACCTATAAAATCGAGGCGTGACGATGTCCTGTGATAATTTTTTGTTGTCTTTATGCCATTGACAGATATTTTCCGAAATTTTTATATTATTATCAAGAATTGTATTTTTAATTTATAACTGAAATTGTTTAAAACTGACAAGTGGACAAGTGTTTTAATGAGCAATCAATTAATTGTATTATGTTATAGATTTAAGACGCGTTAACTATATGAAAACCGTATCAGCACCAGTTGTATATCGTTCTCATTATCATCATGATCACCTCAGCCAAACGCCGTCCACTTCTGGGCATAGGCCTCCCCCAAGGATCTGATCTATTCCTTTCTAATACCAAAAACTAATACCAGTGGTATTTGTTTGTAATCGTTATTAATTTTCTATTCCTGACGAATACCATGAGTCATAAATACGATATGAAAAATTTATAGTTTGGTATTCGTTGGGAATACCAATTTATTACGACAAAAACAAATCCCATTGGTATTAGTTTTTAGTATTAGAAAGGAATAGATCAAGGATCTCCGCAACGACCGGTACCGCGCCACCAGCGATTTGTTTAATTTTATTACTTATAAACAGAATCAATTTTAAAAAAACTAGAACATTATCATCTTAGCAAATTACCTCTATAATTATTGAATTTTATTTATTTATTTATTTACTCTTTAATGCACATACAAACTGTACAAATGGCGGACTTAATGCTAAAAGCATTCTCTACCAGTCAACCATAAGGCCAAGCGGAGAGGTTACAGGCGGTGCGAAGTACAAAGTAAAAATAACAAATATAAAGTAAGATATTAATTAATTATTATAAAAGTGCTTACAACTAAGCACTGGCATACATACAGATTTTATATTTGAGGTAATATACATACGAACTAGTTACATACATAAAATAACAATAAATACATACAATAACATATACAAAATACATACACATAATATGAGTATATACAGAAATTATGTCAGCGAGATTCGAGAGAGGAAAGAAAGAAAGTTAGTCGGTAAAGTGATTACGTAAAGCTATTTTGAGGGACATTTTACAGGTGGCTTTTCTGATTTTGGAGGGCAGTCCGTTCCAAAGTCGTACAGCTGTCACGGAGAAAGAGCTGGACATAAAGCCAGAAGTGTGTCGTGGAGTGAGTAACTGAAGAGTATCGTCAGATCGGAGACTTTTAACATGAGACGTGTGAAGTAAAGAGAATATTTCTTTTAGGTAAGATGGAGAATTGGGGTCGAAGAGAATGGAATATAAGACGCAGAGAGTACGAATATCCCTGCGTTGTTTGATAGGGAGCCAGCGAAGCTGAGAGCGAAATTTGGAGATGTGGTCATATTTACGAAGGCCAAAAATGAAGCGAATGCAGCTATTCAAAAGACGATCCAACTTACTAAGAAGTTCTTGAGAGATATTAGAGCAGCATACATCACCATAATCTATAATAGGCAAGATAAGAGACTGCACAAGCAAGGATTTCGTACAGGAAGGAAGAAAGTGTTTAAAACGATATAGTGCTCTTAAAGTATCAGTAACCTTTCTGCTTACTTCCTTGACATGCTGGCACCAGCTCAAGTTGTTGTCAATGATAAGTCCTAGGCTTTTAACGTGGGGGGAATAGCTCACAACAACACCATCAAATACAATTGGAGGAATGAAGGACGCGTCCAACCTGCACAGTTGTCTAGGGCTACCAATGATGATTGCCTGACACTTACTGGGGTTCACTCTGATTCCAAACTTACTAGACCACTCACTGATACTACGCAGATCATCATTGAGCCGAGAAATGACACCATCAATTTCCGAGGCACTTCCCTGTGAGTAAAGCTGTAGGTCGTCAGCATAAAGATGGTAAGAAGAGGAAAGGCGAGAAGCGAGATTGTTAATAAAGATTGAAAATAGAAGGGGTGATAGTATTCCTCCCTGCGGTACACCGGACGACAGACTTTTCCAGTCAGAAAGGGTTTGCCCAAGACGAACAGCCTGCTGACGGCCACGAAGATAAGAAGAGAACCAGTCTGCAGCCGTTGACGACACTCGAAGACTTGAAAGAACGGCCAAGAGAATATCATGATCAACCGCATTAAAGGCGTTGGAGAAATCAATAAGAACTAACACGGTTAAACGCGAATCCTCCAAGCCCGATCTTACATCGTCGACGATTTTGAGAAGAGCAGTGGTAGTGCTGTGTCCCTGTTAACTGTTGAATCACTGTTAACTGCTTTTTATTCTGTCATTCTTTCGTATTATACATTATTGCTAAAAGCGGCTGCTTTTAGCGTTAGCGACAAATTCGACTTTATAAACACCTAAATGAAAAGTTTATTGTGATTCAATAAATACTAGAGGTATTTTGCTAAAATGATACTGTTCTAGTTTTTTGAGAATTGATTTAGTTTAGAAGTAATAAAAATAAATCAATTGGGAGCAGCACATAGCTTTAGTAGTCCCTTTAACGTATCTTATGCATTTCCAACAGACCTGTCCACTGCAACACGCCAGGTGCTCCAATAACGATCTTGTTGTCTTTAGTGTAAGTCACAGCCATTCCAGCTTGCCCGTACGCATAGTAGTTGAGATGGGATCCATACTCGCCGTACTCCTTTCTGGTACCTTCGGTCCTGTACGCTTGGCGAGCTGAGAAGCAATATGACACGGATTACGGAAAATATTCACGAACATGAATAGTTACTGAGACTGACTGAGAGTCTAAAATTTTATGTTAGGTATGTTATGTCGTCAAAAGTCTTAACTTTTAACGACCTCAATGCTAGAGTGGCGTACACAGGTTTTCAAGATGTCACCTGCTCCGAGGTCATGGGTTCGATATTCGGACGGGTCAGTGTAACAAAGTAGTTTTATATTTTGCCGCGTATCTGGGAGTTTGTGATACTTTCGTTGATTTTGAGTTCCTTATGACAAAGCGGAAATATGTGTTACACTATTAATTAGACCCAATCCTTTTTAAATTCTTAGTCGTAATAAAAATCGTAAACAAGTGACGTCACAGGTCTGTAATAGATGGCTTAGGAAACGCTGACACCAGAATAATAATTCGGAATTAAAGAAAAGTGATACTGAAACACGAAGACTATTTAGCGTGGATATACAGAAGTAAAAAATAAATAAAAAATGCAGTCTTTGAATTCCAAACCCAATCAATTTTATCGGTTTCAAAATTCTTATCCAAAATACTAGTACATACGTATGATATAACATTTGCCATATTATTATATACCTGAGGGACTAAATACTTTACTTCCGTACGTTGTACACGTAACAAAATGAATCATCTACGCGTTTCAATACGCAGGTAATTCGCGTTATTTGCTAGATTATTCATGTTTCCAGAACTAATAATTACACATTACCTATTACTAAGTTTGTCACAGTATACCGGAAATGGGCAATTCTGATGCACAAACATAACAACTTTAGACTATGACAGGAATAGCATTAAAGTATACGGATCTAATAAGCTAGTTATTGAAGCCTCCTTCAGCAACAGCTAGGACCAAATAAACAAAAAAAACTCTTAAGTTAGGCCAGTAGAGGCCATCAAACACATATCAGGAC
Source organism: Anania crocealis (assembly GCA_949315895.1). Taxonomy (NCBI): domain Eukaryota; kingdom Metazoa; phylum Arthropoda; class Insecta; order Lepidoptera; family Crambidae; genus Anania; species Anania crocealis. The sequence goes on from OX438856.1 coordinate 12,514,849, forward strand.
ATCAGGCCTGTGAAAAGTATGTGAGATATTTCATTTTATCAGATTTCTCTAGAACTATTTTTGTAACAGTTTTTTTTCCTGTAATGGAACTTTATTTACCTTTATCCTTAAGCGGGAACAGTCCTATTTCCCGTTCCTTCGTGTGCACATAGCACGCCCCGTTTGCTAGCAAATGTTTCTCCTGGTACGGCTTCGTTACGCGAGGCGCGCAGACCTGTGGGAATCCTGTTAGTTGCTCAATTGACTGACAATTTCTCACTAACGATTCTAACTATTAGAATTTCAAATCGAGATTTTTTTATGTGTCAATTTTTCATTATCATTTACGATAAAGTCAGATTTCTCCTGATTTTCAACTACTCTTATAATAATGCCCCAAGGAAAATAAATCACAAGATATATGATGTATTTAGTAAATTTTATAAAAATATAGTAATTTATTGTGTCATAGAAATATATCGGTAAAATGCCTGAATTACTTACAAAGTGAGCTGTTTATACAAGTACATCAACCTGATTGAATAGACGTCTTACCAGTAATTTCCCATCAGGAATAGCAGCCATGGTCGCCCCAAACCACATGTCATCTTTGAAGAAGTCCCAAGGCAAGAAACTTCTTACATTTCTATCTGAAATAGTAAACATTACTGAATATTAACAAGACATTCAAAGAGCCTCTTGAATTGGAGTTAAGTAATATACCTAATTGATATTGTTAATAAGTAAAATTACAGTTTAAATACATACATGACTGTGTCATTTTTTCTATTATTTGGGTTTTAATTAGGTGTATAGAATCTCGACTTGGTACACCCATTGTTTTTAATTTGTTTTTATATTCTTCTGTAATATGAATTTGTGCAAAATAACTTGAATTCAAAAATTGAGGTCTTTGTCTGCAGTAGGAAAGTTATAAGCCGTTACTTTTACATCTTTAGAGTCTTACATCCGGTAGTGGACTAATCTATTTTACAAGCAAAACATCAAAAACCGCTTGAAGAACAGTGGCCTGCAAAATTCTGGTAATTCGTTTTTGTTGCAAAACCGCACCTACGAGTACTGCAACCGCTTAGGTTTCAACTGATGTTCTGACGTCTGTAATAATATGAAATTTGGCAGAGAGGTATAGTAGTTTATATACGTCCGCCAAGAATTGATTTTAACAGCCAGATTAAGTAGGTCTAACATCTTTATCGAACTCCTACGAAACGGCGACAAATTTGGTAGGTCTAAAAATAGGTTGGACGCTTTTTTTCTCTTTTTACCAGCCTGTATAAGTCCACTAGATACGGATCAGTTAAAAAGGACGATTACACCACCTTCATCGGCTGGTGGGTTGGTGATTGCAGTAATTTTCAATGGTGGAGAGAAGATGGTGCTGCTTGTCTTCCTTTGAGATAGTACTTTTTAATCACCTCTTAAGACACCCTTATGAAGAGAAGTTAATACTGGCACCTCACGACACATTTTTTTTGCTGTTCCGAAAACAACCTGTATATATTGTTAGGTTAATGGTACTTATAACAAGCCGAAACCAGCCTATGAATTTTAACATATGCATATAAATACTATGATGAAGCCAGAAATTTGATATCATCATTTTTTATTTTTTTATTTTCATACGAACTAAAATTTTGAGATTCTGATTTATATGAAAATATTTTTTCTAAAATAATGATATTGAAATTTCAACATAGACTGATTTCATCTTGTTATGCCATTTACCATACACACTGTAAATCCGTTGAAAAGTATCAAATTAAATCACAAGTCGCGGGCTACAGTTATTAAAAGTATAATATTTCACTTACTAAGGGGTTTGCAGGTAATATTTCTCTGGTCCAAGTCATCTAGAGGACATGTAAAGACAAGTCCAGGAGACGACGTACTAATCGTTCTACTTTTTGCTTTAGGAGCTCCGACATTCAATCTGGAAAGAAGTGTGCAGGAACTATTTTATACAGTATTTAAATTTTACCCTTGTGGTGTCAGGAAATAAAGAATAGCTCCACCTATTCTCTCGTTCTTTGGGTACCGCAGGGGAATTTATAAGGAACTGGCAAAAGAAGACGGGCAGAAAATTCCGAGCATCCAAAAGGAGGATTTCACAATAATGGCCATCGCAGTTTGAATTAGTCTCCCCTTGCAACAACATCATACATAGGAAGAGAAGGGGTGGTGTTTTTAATGTGCCGGCACAAAACGATGCAATGCGTAAATTATAATGAAATTATAAATCAAAAACTAACTAAATTAAATATACATAATAATATATACCATTAAAATTAAATGTGAATGGTGACCATCTAAAATCTCAAATCATCATTCGCTTAGATACACATTCTAACCAATGATGTAAGTATAGCGATGCAATGATGCAAATAAATAAACGAAAAAATACATGCAGTTAACGCGAAATCATTAACAAATCAATGCAAACAACATTTTAAGGTTCTTAGCAATATTTTGTTGATAACGTATGATTTGAAAAGAGAGTACTTACAGCAGTTTTTAATGTTATTCATGTTCCTACAAAAAAACTTTTAAACTGAGGAATTAAATAAGATGTTTCTTAATACCACGACGACACTATATTAATGACCACTGCGAAGCCGGGTTAGCTCATTAGTTTAAATTGTAAACTTTGCCATTGTTGTTTAAATTATTGATTATATTTATGAAATGCTTTCTTTTTTTTGAAGGCATGTTACAGTTCATAATTTAAAAGTGATAAAGAAATGGATTTAGTTTTGAGTTAATTACAAATATTTGGAATATTTTATTGACCCTTAAAGCTTTGTCATCATTTTTGCTGTTTTTTTTTACTAATAAAAGATGTTTATTCTTATTCTTTCACGCAAAAATTAGCAAAATAAGCCAAAACAAACAAAAACAACCTTAATGGATTAAGTTAAAAGAAGTTGAAATTGGTTTTCTCTTTTTTTAATTGCGTTAATTGTCATTTTGGTCAAGCTAGATTAGCAACGTTTCTACTTACAGTCTTCTTTTAACCATTGTAATTTAAAAAAAACTGACTTACCCCATATCACTCAAAAGGACAGTATATCCAAAATAATCCGATACATCGTCTGGATAAAACGTTACTTTACTGTTCACATGAAACAAATCGTTACCATACACTTTCACTATACACAAACAAAAGTATACTAAAGTCAACATGATACTACCCTTGCACGATAACACTGTGCTACCACCGAAGTCAGAGCGCTAACTAAACATTGTAATGACAAACAGAAGTATAGCAATATCGTCGAATGTAAAATGACCCGTCGAGTCACTGTCTCAACAGGTATTCTGTGTCACAGTCATGTTTAAAGCTGACATAATGCAAGAGGAGTCAGATTATGGTGCGATAAGGAAACTATATGAGTCTGTTTACAATATTATGGTTTTTTGGTAATTAGGCATACTTATTAAAAAAACAGAGGCCGGTGTGATATCCTTAGTAGTATCATAGATGTGAAAGTAACTCTGTCTGTGTGTCTGTTAGGATTTCACGCTACTGAACCGATTTTGATAAAATTTGGTACAAAAATATATTAGACTTGGATGAAGGAGGAAGCGTCAGATTTTCCATTTATCTTCACAATCACGAATTAAAACTATAGCTGTATGCTTAAACATTTTTAAATTCGCGCTTCAGGTGGCTGGTAGAAATGTTTTTTTTCCTTTGGTTTGCGAACATTATGACATGTGTCTTGTGGTGCCCACATATGAAAATAAAAGCAGCACCGCTTCTCTTTCGATGTGTATCGTGAGAGACGACTAATGTAGAACTGCCATAAGAAGACTGGCAGTAGCGTCATTCCCACACCATTGGCCAAACTGCGATCGCCTCCTTTTGGAGATGCTTATGTCCAGCTGTGGACGAACATAGCCTGATAATGATGTTGAAAGGACAAGTGAAAAAAAATTCAAAATATAGAATGATAAAATCAACAATTTACCAAAGAATTACTTTGTTTTACTGATTTTAACTTTTGGCAGCTTTAACTTTAGTATAAGTATATATGTATAAGTAACTGTCAGAATATATTTGCATAGGAAACTCAGCCCTGTTGTTCTCTGACGCGCGAATGACTTTCAACCTTAGGGTGATAAAACACTTTCTTGGCCAACCGTACATGGATAGACCCCGAATCAATTAACTCTTATTTTGATTTTGCATATTGACATTAATTATCAGCAGCCCCTTCCACTGCTAGGCGAAGGAGTCACTGAAATGAGAATTGCATATTTACGTATGACAGGCGGATTGGCGGTCGAAGTTAAGACAATTGTGTTAAAAAAAAGTATTTGTTAAGATCTACATTACGTATTTTTTTCAAATTTTTCACTTGCTTCGTTCAAAAGTTAGACCTATTTGCCTATTTTACCACTTTGGCAGGGTCTATCTTTCAAATGTTAGACTTTTGGAAAAAATGGTTCTAGGAACCTCTATGTCATTTTAAAAGACTTATCCATAGATACCCCATACGCATAGATTTGTTTTTTTTTTTGTTTTAGTTCTATGTATGGGAAGCGGGGGTCTTTCCGGAAGGACAGACAGACAGACTTGACGAATCTATAAGGGTTCCGTTTTTTGCCATTCGGCTACGGAACCCTGAAAACGCTGCTGCAGGCTTGCCGTCTCCTTTTAGCAGCACTCCTTTAGTCGATTCGTTCAGCACCCATAAGAAGAGATGAGTTGGTGCTATTCTATTTATATGTATACCTGTGTATGCCGTGTGTTGTTGGTTATTAGATACTAGATCCCAAAATAAAACAAGATTCAATCAATCATATTTTTTTTTCTTTATCAAAAAAACCTAGTTAATTTATTGAAAAAAAAAATCTATCATTCTTGTTTTATTCGATTGCAATGAAATTTGGTGATTTCTGAATCGACATAAAAACATAAGTTGCAATACTCAAATATATTACTTAATTTTAATTTAGATACGAGTTTGAATAAAATGATGTCTATTATTAATTACGCCATAACAGATTTAGACAAATATAACACGGAGTTAAATTGGAAACTGTGATAGCACATAATTTTATCTCAAAAAGTGAAAAAGAGGGATAGTTTCATGATTTCACGCGTAAGAATTCGTAGGAAACATCAAGCTTACTTAAACAGCACCACATAATAAGTATTTAGTCTAGGTATCCGTGACTACAAGCGCTGTTAGAAATTCGATACGTCAAGAAATAGTAGAAAAAAATAGTTTTTGTTCTTAATAGGCCATAATAGTCAAATAAATACCAATAAATTCCGTACGTCAAACGAACTATAAACAAAGTACCCAAATACATAAATAGATAGAGCACGTCGAATGATAAAAAGTTATTGTTATACCAATACGAGTAAGTGCCAATGACCGAGTCCATTTTATCGACTTAACTTTTTCACGTAGCTATGTCTACGTAAATTGGATAGCAATAGAGATAATATAATGGGAACAGAATAATTAGTATGCAGAAAGAGAGTGGCTCTTTCTGTATACTAATAAAATTATTCTGCTCCTAAAATTTCAGGTGAATGTGTTTCTGGCTATGGAAACGTAAAAAATATACCTACCAATAATGTTTGTGAAAAATAAATAGATGTACCTATGTGTGTATTGATTGATAAGATTGATAGTTAGGCCAGTTTAAAAATGCAATCCATTCCAAATTAAAAATACTCAACGATTAAATGGTGTTTCACAGTTTTTACGTGAAGGTACCCACAGTAGCTGCAAATGCTATAGTTGCATAGTTGCTTTGATTGTTTAATTGTTATTATGTTCTAATATTCTGGTTGCAGGAACTTCATTCATACTCATAAAGATTTATTGTTACCTGTTTAGAGTCAAACACAGTGTTTATCTCAATAATCTCACTTAAAATTATATTGCGAACAAAGTAGTTGGTTACATATTTAGTAAGATTGTCCAATTTATTTTACTTAGTTAGTAAGCCATAATATGTAATTGTTTTTTTGTTCCAAATAAAAAAAAATAAAAAATAAAACATACAGAATTGTTTTAGAAACATCAAGAACCTCCTAGGGCCTGGTTCTGGCGCTCAAAAACAACAACTTTTTCTTTGGGACCAACACAGATACAGCAAAAAAAATTGGTTGGTCCCATAGAAAAAGTTGTGTGTGAGCACCAGAACCAGCCCCGACGAGGTTGTTGATGTAGTAAAAATATCCTTGTGTCCTGGCAAATAGAGTCTCTTCATATAATACCCTTCTCTTGCTATAATTGACGACCTCCGTAGCGGAGTGGCCTAAAAACACCGGTTTTCAAGGTGTCGCCTACTCCGAGGTCCCAGGTGCGATTTGTAGATTTTTCTACATTTTCTCGGGTCTGGGTGTTTGTGGTACCTTTGTTGTCTCTGGTTTCCAAAGGACAAGTGCTTTAAATAGTTATTAAAATTGCTGTCAGAACAATGCATGTGATGTTGTCCACATTTATTTAAAGTATTGTAGGAAGTCAATAAAGGAGTACTACCGGAAAAAGACAGACAAAATGTCTTTTCTTTCATCAAACTGTGATGTGACTCGCTAACCAAGCGTGGCGACTCTGACAACATCTGCATTTTCAAGGTTCTCAAATGTTCTCATTAGTGGACTAGTATGGGCTGGTGATGATGATTTGTCGGTTTAATCTGCACTGGGCGATCCGTTTGGCGTAGTGCGATGACCCGCATACTACGCAAGGGTCCCGAGTTCGACGCCCGATGTACTCGTATTTCTGAAACTATGTTTTCTAAATTCTCTACATAAAATATATGGAAAAAATAACAAAAAGACGTGTGGCACTCGGCGACTGCCGCAGTAAAGCTATTGCATAGTTGCATAGCATTTTTTATCAACGCAATTATAAAACTAAAAAGTATCACCGCTGTGCCGGTCGGAGTGGGGGGTGTTAGTCGTTACGGAATAATTTCTGGATTCGGTCTCCACGCTCAAGGCCCGCGATAGAAGCTATGCAATAGCTTAATTTTATAATTTTATGTATTTTCCAATGATATTACAAAGAAATTTTCTAATTTTGACTTTTGTAACTAAATTTTTCTGTTATTTTGGCAAAATCCTTATTTTCTTTTAAATTCTTTTAAATTTCTGAAATTCAAAATTGTTCGATCGTGCCTCGCCCCGAGTGTTAGGTTAGGTTATTTTCGTTACGGAATTGCTGGATTCGGTCTCCACGCTCAAGGCCCGCGATAGAAGCTATGCAATAGCTTAAAAATGTATCAAACTGTGTAGTAGTTCCTCTATATTTTCGACAAAAGATATGACCTAACACACTAACACACGTTTAGTTGTCATTAGATGGTGAGATAAGATTAAAAAGTCTCACTTTAGATATGACAAAGCACACCAAGCGACAATAAGGATAATTTTAACTTTGATGTCAAAACATTTTTATATTTATGACTAACGCAGTGATTAATAAAGACGGTTGATAACTATTATCACGAGAAATGTTATTTGCTGTGCAATGTTTTTGTTTCTTATCACTAGCAGCAGCTGATTATGACTTCTGACACAAATTATCTCATATTTCCATACAACAATGTACTTACCGGGCTCCGACCAATTTCCGCTTGGACATAAATGAATAATAGGTACAACAATTAGCAGCAATTAAGTATTTGACTAAACAGAGGAACAGATAATACTTCAAAATAGATAGGTTTTGGATTTTTAGGGTTCCGTACCCAAAGGGTAAAAACGGGACCCTATTACTAAGACTTCACTGTCTGTCCGTCTGCATAATATCCAGGGTGTATCTCAAGAGCCGCGGTAGCTAGACAGGTGAAATTTTTACAAATTATGTATTTCTATTGCCGCAATAACAACAAATACTAAAATCAAAATAAAATAAAAATTGAAAGGGGGCTCCCATACAACAAACCCGTTATTTTGGCCGTTTTGGGACGGAACCCTCCGTGCGCGAGTCCGATTTGCACTTGGCTGGTTTTATTTCAATAGACGAAAATAGTCCGGATAGGAAGCATTAAAAATATGATATTAACAGGTATTCAAAATACCTAGTAAGTAATAAGTAAATACGGACAGCATTATATTTTTCTTATTCCAAGTAAGTAACTATTAAAGCTCTTGTTTTGTGGAAATCAGAAACAAAGAAAGGACCACAAGCACCTAGACCGTAGACAATCTAGATTATTTTTATTTTCTTTATTTTCTCGTCTGGGAATCGAACCCGGGACCTTAAAACTGGCGACACTTTGGAAACCGGTGTGTACGCCACTACACTACACTACCTCGGTCGTCGTTGCTGATAAAATGTTTTTAAGTATAATATTTGCGTGTTTCGTGTCGTGTAATGCATTATGTATCACTGCGTACGATGTCGTCATCTCACGCACTGACTCAAATACTTTGAGGATTTTAGCAACCTTATTACCTTGGATTAAGAGTCAACGATTGTACTTTTGACGCTATTGTACAAGCGTTCTTAGTCATATAAATACCTCTGTAAATAACTTGATGTAAAATCAATAAACTAGATGCACCATCATAAGTGACAGAAAAACGTTCTTACTAAATGAGCATCCCCTGAACATTTAAGTGTTCTTTACCATGTAAGGTATAGACTAATAAATATTGGGTCACACAGAGCCATCTAGTCCCAAATTAAGCTACTATTAAGTACCCTGTCGTATGGGGCACTAGACAACCGATAAACTTACATAAATACTTTTTTTTTGGAAATACATACTTATAATACAAAGAAAACACCCAGACCAGTTCAAACAGACATGTTCATGCACACAAATATTTGTACTGTGCGGGGATCGAGCCCGCGACCCATGGCTCAGAAGCAGCGTTTACTACCGCTGATCCAAATGGTCATCTATACAAATTGATTTTCAACTTTAAGTCTAACACGTATAAATCAATATCAATTGAAATGATTTGACGTTTTGTGGTAGGTTGTCGTGCTGTTGTCTGTGCCTTATCTTGTTTTGCACTCTTGCAAGCACCATGATCCAGAAATCACCATGTTCAAATCTTCCATGATGGCACTTGCAGCAGTGTCGAAATATCGGAAACTCAGTATTTAAACTCGAAAAATTATGTCTCAGGCGGGACTCGAACCCGCATCTCCATGCATACCGGGCACGGCGCTATACCATTTACTATTACCGCAGAGATGCGGGCACGAGTCCGGCTTGAGATATATTTTTTCAAGTTTAAATACTGATATTAAAATTGCAATTAAATTGCTATAATGTCATATGAAGTATCGGAAACAATTTGTAAAAATTTCAACAAGGTGGGTTATGCTACTATAACCCCTGAATCAATTAGCTCTAGCTGTCATATGGTTATATTGTGAAACCCTGGGATATTTCTCAACTATATTACGGCTGTTTGGGTGAAAAAATGTTACAGACCGACAAACTGTGTTCCTAAAGCACTAGCTTTTCACACGCAGCTCTGTCTGCGTGAACCACACGTTAAATCGCGCTGGCGAAAACTTGTGCCTAGCAGTGTGGTATAAAATAACCCAAATTTTTTTTAACCAAATATCATCAATCGGTGTAGTAGTTTAAGTGTCAAAGCTTACGAACACACAGACAGGCAGTTACTTTCTAAATGATCTAAAATGATAATAAATGTAAGATTTTTATATATTACTATTATGGTTAATTAACAGTCTAGTGACTAGACTCTAGTCAGTTCCGCAAGAACATAACCCACGTCATTATCAATTCGTAATGACTGGTGAGTCAACATCGTTCGCGGTATAGGCATTTTTTTATTGATGACTTAAAAGTACTTAATAATATAACTACTTAAATGTTAACTAGTGAAACGTCGTCACTGACTTACTGATTGATCTCATTGTAATATCATGACCAGCATATCTATGAGCTTTGCTGTAATCGCCACGCTTTGCAGGCGGGTTGGCGATTTGTCCAATGGATAATAATTATTTTTCAAAACACGGACGAGCGAAAAAGTTTTTACTCGTCCGTGCTTCTTAATAAGTAGGTATATAAAAATTGTTTAACCGCTATGGAATCCTAAACTACTAAACTGATTTTAATCATATTTTGCACAATGTGCAGTTTAATCCAACTATAAAGATAGAATAGTTTATAACTTATAGTCGCATTAATTTTTATTACAAATTATTTGTTTCTAAATATTGAAAAACTGTAAGTTCCATATGTTTTTATTCCATAAAATTTGGTAAAGTTATTTATTTTTTATTTATATTTGATGAAACGATATTTAAAACGTCAAAATTTATTCTAAGGCGATACGAAGTTCGCGGGGTCAGCTGGTTTATTAGAAATATTTAATTTTATAGGTGGTTGTCTGTTCCTTACTAGAATAGAACAGGTATACAAACGCATGCTGCATCCATTCGATAATTCAATTGAGGTCAAAAAGTATTACATTAAAAACAAATTTTAAGCGGTTCAGAACATATTTTATAATAATTATTCTTTATATAATTTGGTCTTGACTGATGTCAAATTACAAGTTGTCAAGGTCATAGACATAGTATATGTATATTAACTATGTCTAAGGTCAAGGTGTAATATCTTGGATACTGATGTCATCTGCGATCGAGGATTCGCGAGGGATCTCTTGTGATGAATAATAATTGTTTTCGATCAATTGTGCCAAGTCTTCCTTTTTCGGGCGTGAGAAGAATCCAAACTGGAAATAAAAAACCAATTATGTATTATACAAATGTAATCTTATCTTACTAATCTGACTAATATTACAAATGTAAATGTTTGGATAGATGTTTGTTACACTTTCCACTAACCGCCTGTCGAATAAAACTTCTATTGTGTCTAGCATTGTGTCCGGGAATGTGTTAATCAAAACGTCTGAACAGATCTAAATAATAATAATATATAATAATAAATAATTATACTATATACTTTTTTTTGTAAATACATACTTATAATACATAGAAAACACCCAGACCAGTACAAACAGACATGTTCATGCACACAAATATTTGTACTGTGCGGGGATCGAACCCGCGACCCATGGCTCAGAAGCAGCGTTAACTACCGCTGACCCAAATTGTCATCTAAATGTTTGCAACAGAGATAGATTACAGCCTTTAGTAGCATATAAGCTATAAATTATCTCAGAAAAATATTGTTCCCGTGGGATAGAATTGAATGCAACTGAAATATAAATGAGGGCCCATTTTCCCGCATCGGCTTGTCAGATTGTCAAAACATCTTTTTATGTATACATAAGTACGTAATACTTTAGGTTACCTTATACATGCCCAGTATAATAACAGCTAGGATAACCAGACCCGTGAGCGAAGCAACGATCAGTGGCCATATTGGGATTGTAGGCTCGAGAACTAAATGTGTGGTTACTTCTATAGTCCTGAAATTAACGGTAAAGTTATATTCAACCGACGAAACAAAGTGAAGGATGTCAATTTAAAATAAAAGTAAAGTAAAGTAACAGCCTATTATAACCCTCATCCCACTACAGGGAAAAGGTCTCTATTATTTAATTCATGAGTATAAGAATATACAATACGATATTCGATATTTAATATATTTTACATGCCTCAGATATCATAGAAGTTTCTTATTTTTCATTTTGACATAAATAAAATAAAATAAAAATTATTCGTCTTATACAAAATGTTTCTGTATTTGAGCATCAGAATCGGCCCCTAAGAGAATACTATTTTAAATCGCAGCATAGACAACTGGTTGCGCAGTCGCATATAAAAGGCGTAAGTTGTGTCTGCTTAGTTAGTGTCCACAAAACTCACCTGTTTTCTATTGTTGATCCATACTGAACATATAAAAACATCCTTGATGATACGTTCATAACTTCTAGACTCTTCAACGTATCAGCTGAAAAGAAAAAAAGTATGGTAGCTGTTCATAAACATAAATAAATAATTAATTAATGTGAACAACATTACATACATTGTTCTGATACCAAAATGAGTAAATATTCAAAGCTTATTGTGAAATCCAAAACAACGAAGGTATCTACCACAAAAAAGCAACCAGAGAAAATGTAAAAAAAAACTTTTGTCCGTCCGGGAATCGAACCCGGGACCTTGGAGCAGGCGACACCTTAAAAAACGCCACTCCACCCCCTAGCGGTCCACCCCGGGCTACGTCTTCATAGTCTGAAAACACTCTGTGGGAACGTGATCCCTCTAACGGTGGTAGGCTCCGAAAGGGACCCCGCTTGACTCGCAACCACTATCCTGCCTGAGTCCGACACCAAACGGCACTCGCTGTGTTCCATCGTTGTGTGTGATTTACATCGCGCTTCTGGGTAACTCCACTCCATCGTAGGCTTTACTCAACTCTAGGGTTCAATATGAAGCCAAGAGCAAGCCCTTTATCAATAAATAAAGACATCATAATTTCAGCCATTGAGGCACACTACTTCAAAGACCTCAACTGAGGATCCCCGAAGCGAATAAGCCCACGTCGCTTGCATTCAGGCCTATAAGAGGAAATACAAGGGCCGTTTTACCATACAAACGTAGTCCCCTGTTTCCTCCCTGGATAAAGCCAGTAAAGCAATAACTTTTATTACAAAAATCTATGTCCACTATTGCATGTTTCTATGTTTTCTGTTTATTCATAAATTCATTAATAAAAAAGATATGAGCCCTCAAAAATCGAAAAAATTCGCCAGATTTTCCGCTGTGTTTAAACATCCAGATAACAAATTTGGTTAAATTTAAGAAAAAAAATGAAAATATACGAACACGGTCAAAGCCTTTCTTTAATTTTTAATGAAAAAAGTATTTAAACCGGTCTAGTTTTGGAAAAGTAATCGGGGGACTACGAAACGTTGATTTGGTGTGCTTTTAGAGGTATTTTCGGTCCAAGAAGCAGTTCTCTATCACACTCTGCTGTGAAGGCGTTTGGCACTGCGCGACAGCGATAGATTTTACAAATACCTATTTTTCAATTCTCTCGCCCGTAGTTTTTCCTCTTAACTGATCAACAGTCCACCTGGTTGGGGCAGACAGTCAGCGTCAACGAAATTAATTTTAAACTCACCATGATAAGTAAGATTGAATTGTAGCGGTAAAATATATCCCGTAGTCCTATTTACTTTAAGATTTGTTGAACGAAACGTTATTTTATTCTCTCTAAAGCTTGATCCGTCGACTAAACTTGCAGGTATTATCTGTAAGAATACAATTTACAATTATTCTTATAATTTTCAACCTGGTTGGTCGAAACTTATTCTTGTAAAGTATGAGCCCTTGATTTTCAATCTTTTAAATTTGCAGTAACCAATCAAGTTTTAACTGTCGAGATTTTGTACTAGGCATATTTTTTTTTATTAAGACTCCCTAACAACATATAGGACATTAAAAACTTAAAACAAAAATCCACTACATTCGGACTTTTCTGATGTACAACATGTCAATGAAAAACGAGCGCAACACTGTTAACAAAAATTGTTCTAAATTAGATTTGTGAACAGCAACTATATGAAATGAGAATAAACCAAATAATTTCTTAATCATTAGATACAAGGACAAAATTAAATGAAATAGAAAAACTTATCGTATCATAATTATAAACATAAGTGAACATATAATATTGTTACTAAGTCTACTAACGGGTCGTTATCGCGTATAATATTTATAAAGGTATATACATATTTTGCAGCAGTATCTTGTTTTTAAATTTGGTATACCTAACTATCATTAAATATATCCTGAATTTGTCACTGAAGGTTATGATAATCATTTTGTAATCTAGTGATTGTAGTTTCAAAATCAAGATATTAAACTCAAATAAGAGTAAATAAACATCAGACAAAAAACCTGTCTTTTGGTTAGTCGAAAATATGACCTTCGAAGGCACTCACCTCTTTCGATACTATAAATTCTACTTTCATGTTGTATATATCGGACGGACCATGATTAATGATCTGAAAGAAAAACAATAGTATGCATTTCAATGAAATGTCTGGCTTTAGAATTGAGTTGTATGATGGTACATCATGGCTGGTGTTGTGCTGGCTGTCCAAAATAGAATTACGCATCCCCTTATTGTCTTTAGAATGTCGTAAGAGGCTGCTATAAGCGTACTCAATTAGTATGTAGGTAAGTATGTTTATTATGGTTTATCGGTTGATCGGTTGTCTAGTAGTCAATACGACAAGCTTCTTAGTAGATGCTTAGTTTGAGACTAGATGGTCTGTGTAGCCCAGTGTGGCATGTCTGAAAAAAATATTTATTAAATAGTCATCATTTTTAGTTTACCACATAATAGTGACTGAAGAGAACGTCTTCTCCTTTTTCAAGTGTGCTCCTTGTTATATAAACTGTGCTATTAAACTGTGCTATGCTGAAATGAAAGTATTTAGATTATTACATACAATAATAGTATTTATTTACAATGGACGATCAATTTTGGACTGTCTTCCAATCGGGAAAAAATTATAAGTTAACCTAACAAAATATGCGACTTAAGAGGAAACACTACGGGCGAGAGAATTGAAAAATAGGTATTTGTAAAATCTATTGCTGTCGCGCAGTGCCAAACGCATTCACCGCAGAGTGTGATAGAGACAACTGCTTCTTTGACCGAAAATACCTACTAAAAACACACCAAATCAACGTTTCGTAATCCCCCGATTACTTTTCCAAAACTAGACCGATTTAAATACTTTTTTCATTATAAATTAAAAAAAGGCTTTGGCCTTGTTCGTATATTTTTCTTTTTTTCTAAAATTTTGCCAAATTTGTTTTCTGGATGTTTGAACACAGCGGAAAATCTGGCGAATTTTTTCGATTTTTGAGAGCTCATATCTTTTTTATTAATTAACTAGCTGATACCCGCGGCTTCGCGCGCGTGGAATTTGATCTGTTACAAAGTTTTCGTCATGACTAAACCCCATTTCCTCCACTTTTTTCCTCCGCTTTCTTTGCCTACAGTGCCGGGGGTGCCCATCACGGGCGAGGTGGTGTTGGGTACTTAGTGGGAGCCGGTACGTCGTTGTCGGCATACCGGGGTCCGTTACGCTGATGCAATAAATGGATGAAAGGGGCTGAATTATGCTATTGTTTGAAGGGATCTGGAGTTGGTTCTTTCAGCGTACCGTGGTCCAAGCGAGCTCGCACCACATCTGTTTGCATTTACATGAAATTCGAAGTCTAATATAATTTGAAGATTTAAAACTGTCAATGCTGTAGTACAACAAAACCATTCAAAGCTGCTTGCAAGGCTTTATTCGAATATGATCAACACTGCCTAGAGCCTTGGAAGAAGTGGTCCTGTGTAAAAAAACACATTCTTAATTTCCAACCAAGTAGGTAAATCCATTTCTCGATCCATATGCGTTGTAAATGCGATTGCACAAAGACAATTTTCTTGTACTTTATTTGATATTTTAGCAATTAAATATATCATTAAGCTTAATGGTATAGCGCCCGCCCGGCATGCGAGGAGATGCGGGTTCGAGTCCCGCCTGAGACATAATTTTTCAAGTTTATATACTGATATTACAATTTGCTTGCATACTACGTTTGGATAAAAGACCTAGATCAGACGGTTGATGACGGACCTAGACGGTGTAGTACCAGCATCGGTGTAGAGCTCTGGAAAAGACATTCCTATGTCATTCTCCCTTCATGATCGATGGACAAAGTTTCGTTTTATTGTCATGTTTTAAAGGTGTCTTTTTTAAAATATGGAGAAAATTTAATAAAAAGATAATTTTGATGCGTTAGATAGGCAGTTTCACTAAACAGACTTTGCCAGGCCCTCAAAAGTGGTGCGTCCTAGAAAAAAAAACGTTACTAAATGGAAGTTTATCAAATTACCTACTAAATGGAAGCTTGTCAAATGGTTTACCAGTCTATATTGATTAAATCCACCAGTCAGCTGCTTCGTGTTGTTGCAACACACCTGTTACCTTATTCTACCTGAGATACGGGTCTATGCCCAGTTTAGGAAGTATTTTCGTACTGCTTAATATAGTTAATAATATCATAAGGTACAACAGTGTAGTTTATAAGATTCGATATTTCATTTACCTACTTATTCCATTTTAACATACCTTAAGTTTTGCATGCATATTGCATGTAATGGAATTAGGCGTTTATGTAGTCTTGGTTGTACAAATAAATAAATTCACTTACCAATTTTATTCGATTTCCCAACATTTTTCTCTATCATATACAAAAATCGGTCAAGTGCGAGTCGGACTCGCGCACTAAGGTTTCCGTACCATTGATTACGTAAACAACAGTAGGTACCTACATTAATTTAGTTAATATAGTGCTTACCTGTTACCATTTATTAATATCGAGCAAAAATAGGCAAAATAATGGCATTTTTTTGTATGGGATTAAATATTCATTTTATTTTCATTCTGTTATTTGTCCTTAAAGTTAGAAATATAACTGAGTGTTTTGTGAATATTTCAAGTGCCTACCTGTTGGCATTATTAATATCGAGCGAAAAAGGTCAAAAAATCGAGTTTGATGTATGGGAGCCCCCTTTAATATTCATTTTATTTTGTTTTTGGTTTTTTTGTTATTGCGCTAGCAAAACTACATAATTTGTGAAAATTTCAGCTGTCTAGCTATCGCGGTTCTTGAGATACAGCCTGGTGACAGGATGACGGATAGACGGACACAGCAAAGTCTTTTAACATGGAGCAAAAAAGGACAAAAATCGCGTTTGATGTATGGGAGCCCCCTTTAATATTCTTTTTTTTTGGGTATTTTTTGTTATTGCGGTAACAAAAATACATAATTTGTGAAAATTTTAGTTGTCTAGCTATCGCGGTTCTTGAGATGGCCTGGTGACAGGCAGACGGACAGACGAACACAGCAAAGTCTTAGTAATTGGGTTCCGTTTTTACCGTTTGGGTACGGAACCCTAGAAATGAGTTAGTTCTAAATAATACCATTCTATTTGTAAGTACTGATATTTATTTTCTAAATATGGACCTAAATATAGATAAGACAGCCAATAGGAATTTTCAAGTTTTATCAAAAGTTTTCGTTACATAGCCTCCTATTTTGTCGTTCATGACGTATGGAATACGTCGCGGCTAGATGTCACATCTTCTTGAAGCTCTTATTGAGCTTTATAGTTTGATATGCAAACAAGAGTTTCGTCAAACACTATTGATAAATCTTCTAGTAATCTGTCCAATTTTGAGTTGTTGATAATTACTAACTGAATTTTAACTAACTCCTCAAATTCTGACTCACAAGGATCCCGTGGAGCACATAAATATAATACAATACGTTTTCTGATGTAATTCTGGGCTTTAAGATCTTAAAAACGTGTATTTCAGTTTTAAGTAAGTATCCAACCATTTAATGATGTTTTTGAATTTTTCGTCCTTGTCTAATAGTACTGAGTTCAATTTAGATGTGCTAAGGTTTGTTTGTGTTGTGACCGACCTTTGCTCCTCGGTCCCTTCTGCATACATGGAATTGTTTCGTGCTATTGAATTCAAATTCTGCAGTTTTAGATTAAGCCGTGTTGTAGTTCCCTGAAGGTTATTTTTTTCTTCAATCTCAATTTCCAAGTGTGGGTCATCTCATTAGTAATACCATTATTTGTAGTCGCATCTCTTCCCAATTATTCTTGGTAATTTTGTACATTTGTGACTGGTCACCGGCTGGTCACTCACTAATTTTAATTCATAATCAGAAATTTCTCGTAGGGTTTGTATCTGGCTGCTGAATTGTGTAATGCAGCCTTTAATTGAAGTTCGTGTACGTTTTAACTTAGTTAATTCATCCATTTCGGCACCAATTCTTATTAAATTCTAAAAATAATACCCTTTTATTTGCAAGCAATGATATTTATTGTCTGATTGACATATTGAATGTCATAACAAACTTAGTGACATCAGAGAGTACAAATATGTAAAGAGTATGGATATGAAACGGATCCGAACAAACTTTGCCTCCATTTTTTATCTCTTTAAAGACTAAATTTTTAAAAATCCTGAAAGACGTCATTCATAATTTCTAATCAGGTAGCTGGATACCAATTTTTATTGACTTAGCTTCAAAACTGACGGAGTTTCATACAAACTTGTGGGGCCCTTTTTACCCCCTTAGAGGCGGAATTTCCAAAATCCCTTTCTTAGTGCTCACCTACACTATAAAAGAAAGCGTGGTGAAAATTTTCAGATTTTAAATCCCAGTAGTTTGGGCTGTACGTTGATATATCTGTCAGTCAGTCAGTCAGTCAGTCAGTCAGTCAGTCAGTCATTAAATCAGTTTTCACTTTTATATATTTAGATTAATGAAAAAACAGAAAACATAGAAACATGCCAATAGTGGCCATAAATTTTTGTAATAAAAATTATTGTTCTACTGGTATTATCCAGGGAGGAAACAGGGGACTACGTTTGTATGGAAAAACGGCCGTGGTGTTCCCTTTTAAGTGTTGAGAAAAAACCCACGAAAACTGTTGTCGTGGGATGTTTTCTACTGTTACAGTACTTTGATTCTAGTATAAAAAGTAGCTCATGTGCTTTTCCAGCCTGTGATCTACCTCCATGCTTAATATCTTCTATACTAATAATAATATTATAAAGCTGAAGAGTTTGTTTGTTTGTTTGAACGCCCTAATCTCAGGAAGTACTGGTTCGAATTGAAAAAATATTTTTGTGTTGGATAGTCCATTTATCGAGGAAGGCTTTAGGCTATATAACATCACGCTGCGACCAATATAAGCGAAGCATCAGTGAAAAATGTTGCAAAAATAACCGCGATCATAATACCAGAAATTGACGCGGGCGAAGTCGCGGGCAACAGCTAGTGAGTAATAAAAGTAACGGCCTTTAATCATCCCACTAGAGGGAAAAGGCCTCCATAATTAAAATCAAGTTACCATAGCAATGATGGGTACAGGCATAATCACCAACTCTTGCCAAATGCGGGTGGGTTGTCACAAACTTCTGTGATTATTTTTTATTTTCATAGAACAAAATGATACGAATAGTATGTGTAGGTACTTATGTATTAGTAAGTTTATGAGGACTTGCAAATATATTGAGAAACAATTGACAGTATAAATTTCCTCATGGAGCGGAATTTAATTTGTTTTATCATTTTGTTTTGCAGAATTGTTGTTTATTTGATATAAACAATAACAGAATATTGTTGGCAGAAAGTTATGTATAATGAGTATTAGTATTATAATAACTACCATTGTTTTTCTTATCTCGGTTACTACTAAAATTAGAAGGTCTAACTCAACGTAAAACATTTTTGAGAATCGATTTAATAAGTTGAGTAGGTACCTAACTATAATGATTACTTTGACGACCTCCGTGGCCGGCCAGGACCAGGCCACATCACTCCAATGTGGCCTGGTCCTGGGTTTGATTGCCGATCAGGGAACAAGAGTTACGAATTTTCTAACATGGCTCGGGTTTCTGATCATCAGTGGTATTTTTGCCTTTACGTAGGTAAAATGGTAGCATTGCTGTGGTAACTTGAATTCAATCATTTAGTCCTATTTACTGCAGTGGGATGATTATAAGCCGTTACTTTTTGTCGTCAAAAGAAAACTTGATTGTTTATGATAAGAGCGTGTGCATGTTCAAAGTACAAGTATGTACGTCAGAGTATCGTTTGGTAGAAATAGGTATGTAATTAAACTTACCCAGTAAAGCTATAACTGACTTGCGGAACTATTGGTATGACTAATTGATCGACCTCATTGCTGATATTTCTCATGTACAGTGGGTCTTTGAGATCAGCAGCGATCATGAGTTCTTTGTCAGAACCATCCCAAGAGTACTCGAGCTGGATGACCCATTCCACCTTATAACATTAAGATGAAAGAATAAATTATTTGTGTAGCAATTGGAAATATTTGATAGTGAACTATCATAAGCTATTGAGCCTTTGTAGCTATTTAAGTGATTTTAAAGCCATGAATAGCTAAAATTGTAATATATTATCAATCCACTGCTTAATATAGACATCTCGCAAAAAGAAGACTCTTCCAAAATCTATTTGCCGATCGGGTTGGCGATCGCAGTTATGAAAATGGTATAGAGATTCGTCCACTACTCTTATCCCTTCAGTCGACTCTTAGAAATAGAAGGGGTGGCGCTTTGTTCTGACACAATACGGCACAAAAATTATACTGCTTTGTAATATGACATACTGTTTGATTTCTGCTTAAAGGAGCTGGTAAATCACATATGAGATCCAGATTTTGAAGGGAACACGAATCTAGGAGTCTCTTAGGAGGGTACGGCATTGCTACATGTAGTTTTACACTGAAAGCAGGTTCCTCTATATTTGTAACTGTGATCTTGATGCCCAGTTCATGATCCAATCCTGGCACAAACTCCCTAAAAAGGATATCATTTTTGTCAATTAGAGATCTTGTAAGAACTTGAGAGAAAATGGCTGTTTAAGTACAACGATTCCAAAAACTATAAAAAGTACTAACAATTATAATGGGGTGAATTAATTAGCTGGCCACCAGCAAAACTAAGTTAACAACGCTGTCTCGTAGGAGGTTAATTAATCTTTATTCTGGGTTCGCCAGTCTACACCATGCATTTTTTTTTAGAATCTTTAACAAAATGTTATTGATACCAATCGCCTTACCAACAGCTCTAAGACCCACAGCGAAAATGTTGTGAGCAACTTGTTATATTAGGCCAGTGCTAGACATAGGCCTCTAAAAAAATATTTTTGCTATAATCATCAGAGGTGAGTTGGCAATCGCTATACTAGGTATGAGTACTAGGAATTGAACTATAACTATAGGTCGACCGTTTAACTGAGTCCTTTCTGACGTCACTATTGTTGTCTTTCCCTCCCAATTTATGTACTCAATGTTATTATTATGAATTAAATCGTTTTCTTTTGGGTTATAAAAATATATTTTAATTTATAAGAATGGTATGGAGTACATGAATTGGGAGGGAAATGAAAATGAAGACGAAAAAACTGACGTCAGAAGGGACTCAGTTAAGAGGTCGATCTATAAGAATGTAACAATACGATAGGAGGAAGAAACAAAGTCTACATTGTGCAACAATGACAAAATAATAAAGGTTGTTCTGATACTGTCGAACTCAGAAGTCTGGGTAACTAAAATCATGCTTAGTATTTAATTTAAACGTTCTAATTATCACAATATGCCACTAACCTCTTCAAAGGTTCCAAATTCATAACCAACCAAGGTTTGCAGACGAGATCATCTCCGCATTCGCTAAGCAACTGTATCAAGTACGACGTCTCAATCTTGGAGTCTTCTGATAAACGAGAGCTATCCAAAGGAAACTTTGGTGATGTATCTACAAAAGAGTAAAAACTATTATATACGAGTAGCACTGTATTTGAATGATGAATTATTTATTTCTCAATCTTTTTTTATGAATAATGGGCTTGCTCTTGACTACATATTTAACTATACGGTTAAGAAGAAGCCTAAGATGGAGCGAGCTTACCCAGAGATACTGCTTCTCCCACACACCGGCGGAACACAGAAAAACTGTTTGGCGCTGGACTCCGGCAGGTGGGTGGTAGCATCCAGGCGGCCTCTTACGAAGCCTACCACCGCAGTGGGACCTGTTAGCCGTCATCATTGGTTAGAAAACCAAAGATGCCGTTGCCCAGGGTGGACCACTAGGAGGTAGATCCCACCACCCCAAAGAGTCTTAAAAAGTATTAAAAGATAAACTGTTTACCTAGATCAACTGGATTCGCCTCAAACTTAATTAAGATGGGCCTTGAAAAGTCCGATTGATTCTAAAAAAATAAAATTATTTTGTAAATGTCCCAAACATCTAAAACAAATATTTTCCATTTTTTTCCAGGCCTACCTACATTGACTTCAATAATTTGGGGAGTGCAGACGTTGCTTCCTGCTTTTGTTATTATCGTGTAATCTGATTTCCCCTTAATTTTTGCTCTATTGCCATCAGGATCTACAGTCACCTTCGCGATAAGTCCTGGAAACATTATTAATATGACATATCTAGTCTTCAATATTATTATCATTCAATCAAAATATCGGAACTTATACAATATAATTACGTATGTCAGCATTCGGCCAAGATTTTTTTAGTGGCACGCTAACACAGAAGAGCGCGGTGAAATTGCTAGCATCTTTCTTCAATTTTTTTAAACCAGGCACTTCAATGGAGGTCATCACTTGCATTGTTGGTATACTTCTGTATATGTAAGCTGTGCTGCTGTCATATGCTCCGATTGCTAGATCTATAAATAAGAAAGGGGTAAATAGTGATTCAGTTCTATCTACCAACAATACATTTGTCATGTAGAGTGGTTTTTAAACTAACTTGTAACACATTTCTGTATGTGTTTTTTTTCTTGCGTGAGTGCATTGTGAATATAGCGACCTTTTTTCATTACTATAGCTGATATAAAGAATAACAGGTCATCTAGTACATGCTAAAACCTCAAAAATACATTAGTGCATTTTGAGGAATCACTGATATAGCCAACATTAAATGTTAAATAGTAAATATTCTTAAGAATTGTATATATTCAATTGTCAATAATTATCATTTTCTTATTTCATAGTGGTGTGTACTTACCGTTACAACCATTATTGTCTACGTCAAAACCTTTCGAGATAGACATGCCAAAACCTGATGCACTGTCAGTTATTATTCTCTGAATATATTGTGACATAAGCCCATTTGCGGACCCTTTGTATATATAAACAACGCCAGCACCTTCGTTTTCCCATGGAGCTCCAATGGCGATATCTAAAAGTTAACATTCATCATCATCAGGCAACATCAGGTCTTCTTCTTCTCATCGTGTTATTATCCTTTGAGGATTATCTAGTGTCGGAGTTTTTTGAACCGCCTGATATAGGCCTCTGACGTGATTTGTTCTTACGACTTCCATCCAGGACGTGCTTTTCGAAGCACCTATACCCCTTCTAGATCCCAGCCAATTAAGAAAAGATCGTTTCCTAAATTGACCCGACCGGGAATTGAAACCGCTATTCCGCTAACTAGGTCGTCGAATCTCAGAACACTGTTGGACATAATCCAAAAAGATAAATTTGACATTATTGTCTTTAGTATATTATAAGCTTGAAAAATTATGTCTTAGGCGGGACTCGAACCCGCATCTCCTCGCATGCCGGGCGGGCGCTATACCATTCAGCCACCGAGACACTGCGACTCAGCGCGAATTTTTCATTATTTTCATTGTCATTGTTTAAGTACTACTAATATAGTTCATTGGTTGGTCGATAGATGGCGCTGTACCGTGTTGAATCGCGGTGGTGTTTCATTTTTGTATAAGTTAAGTGTTAATTTTGCTTTGTTAATACTTGGTCTTTTTAGGGTATCGTACCCAAAGGGTAAAAACGGGACCGTATTACTAAGACTTCGCTGTCTGTCCGTTTGTCCGTCTGTCGGTCTACCCGTCGCTCTGTCACCAGGCTGTATCTAAAGAGCCGCGATAGCTAGACATTTGAAATTTTAACAAATTATGTATTTCTGTTATCGCAATAACAACAAATACTAAAAACAAAATAAAATAAATATTTAAGGGGGACCCATACAATAAACCCGTTTTTTTGGCTTTTTTGGTACGAAACCCTTGCGCGCGTCCGATGCACACCTGGCCGGTTTTTTTTTATACCTCTATATTGCGTTTTATTTATACAACCAACATTAGTGGGATTTTTGGGATTGTTCAGTCATAATTGGCAGGAGGTTAGTGATCGCAATTTGGCTAATGGTGAGGTGCTGCTGCCCATCTTCTTTAATCTTGTATTTTTGTACTCTTTGGGTTGCTTCCTTGGGTACAGAGACAAAACGAAAGGTATAGTGCACACACAGAGTACGAGTGTTACCTAAGTTTAACATGCGTGATGTTTAAAAAAAACTGACCTCTTGCATACTGATATTTAGCACAAGTTTATTTCAGCCTTCTCTACAAAGTTCATTCACTGGCAGCAAGAGTATGTCAAAAAGAGATACCAAAAAGATGACTTTGATAACATTACCAATAAATCCATCACCATCAATATCGCCCAGATCTGCAATGGATGTGCCAAATCGTGCTCCTGAATTACTAGATCCTCTAATAATATTTGTTTCCTCCAATGTAAATCCAGAATCCTAAAACGATTCAGTTGAGCTTGAATTAAAACTATGAGTGTACACTAACCACGACAAAACACATTTAGACTCTACAAATAATATGAACTATTAAAAAAACCCAAAGATTATTCGACAAATGATTTAGAACCAGATCAATTTCAACTCCTTACTCAAGTATATCAGGTATTTTAAAATACTGTTTTCACTTTTGCCTATATAATTTAACGAATTCTTTTATAAATATTAATCTGATGATACCGCGACACGTAGGTTCTAGGTCAGATGACAGCTTAAACTACCTTCTTACCGCTTTTCTAGTTATGTAAACATAAACAGCTCCCTGATCGTACGATGGTACATCAGTCCTCACAGCATAGTTAGGGGCACCAACCAGCAGGTCACTGATTCCATCCATATTCAGGTCTGGGGTGCTGAGGCTAGCTCCAAAGTACGAGCCCATATGTGGTCCTATAAGTTTTTTCCTTATTTTCAGCGGGTCCAAGGTCCTAACTGGTTTTTCGAAGATAAGAACCTGGGATTTTAAAAACGAAACTTAGCATCCTTATTTTCATTATGCAGGTGCTGCTATTGCCCTGACGAGAAAGATATTTGGATATTATGACCCAGAATTAGTTTCCGAGTAATCTTCCCTGCCTGTACTGATTCCATCCTCAAAAGCTGCAATAGTCGGATCCTAATAACTATATTAGGATCCGACTATTGCAACTTTTGAGGTGCATCTCTCTTTCTCTCTCACTATCTCTTTCTCTATCACTCTCTCTTCGCGCGCGTGTGTATATGTTTTATTTGTTGGCATTTATACGTTTGCAATTATAACTTACGAAATTAATTCTAGTTAAAGTTTATAACTGTACTGTATAGACCATTTTCTAGGGTTGATTGGGGATTGTTGATATACATTAATTAGTCCCTCATATTACCTGCCCAAGGTTATGTTTTGAACGCGGTGCCCCAGCAACATACAAAACTATACCGTTTTCGTCGAAAAACCCTGATTCCACACTATATCCTGGAAAATACATTAAAATTTAAGAAATTACTAATTGTAAATACTTGTATATTTATAAAATCGTAAATTGAAAATACTAAAATCATTAGAGTGTATCTTTTAAGGGAAAAAATTAGTAGGTACTCCTTGAGTAGGTACATTGTAAAACAATTTTCAGAAACAGCATATTAATATTATATCAAGGCTTGAATGGGAAAAAATATTTTTATAGTGAAACAAACTTGCGTGAATAATAATTTAACTTACCAAGATAGTCATCAGGTCCCAATTCCATTGTAAAATAAGGATTTGGTGAAGGCGACAAATCAAATGTAAATGAGCTTGGATTATACTTATAATCAAATATAGACCCTTAAACAATGAACAGGTCAGTAATACAACTTTTAACAAAATCAGAAAAAATACTAATTATCATAACACATTCAAAGCTGGTCCGACCACCATCTGTTATAGGTTCTAGTTAACTTGGGAGTTATTGGGCCAACCTTACTAAGTCCCACAAAAAGTAAGTAAAGTTATATGGGGCATGACAGATCCCTGTCAGGTTCAATCTTATCGCAAACGGTGTGCCGAATGTCTTAGAAAAATTGATATTCCAAATGATTTTGCTTCACGTTGTGACAGCATGTGTAGTGATGTACTTCATAGGTTAGTGATTATAGCGGACAGAAAATGAGAACACCATACATATAATGGTACACATTAAACTTTTAACACATGTTTATTATAAAACTACTTATATATTTAAGAGTATGTGTGCGTCGCCTACTGTGATAGATAGGTTCTATGATGAAATTGTAGTTGCGCTTCAGGAGGCAGCTGAGTACAGTCACGTACAACACAACCGTGAAAACCGAAGCCGAAACACGCCGGGCTGGAATAAGTTTGTCAAGAAAGCTCACGGGGTTTAGTTAGACTGGGTATGTCATTGAAAACCTCAATCAGGTTCTTTGTATCAGGATAATATGTGTAACAGTAGAAAATTTTTTAAGGCAAAGTTAAAATCATGTCAAAGGAAACGGGATCTGATTAAGATGGATTTATTGGCATCAGAACATGACAGTAGAAAATTCTTTAAATTTTGGAAATATACAAAAAAACTAAGTCCATGTCCGGCTACCCCCATTAGTGTAGATGGAATCAGTAAGCCTGAAGAAATCGCAAATATGTTCAGGGATCACTTTTCACTTCTGTTTTTATTGTATATTAATGACCTTCCTAAAGCCATCAGGCACGAAACAGTTCTTTTCGCAGATGATACCACTTTAATAATTAAATGTGACGATAAGGATAACTTTGAAAAGGATGTGAATGTTGCTCTTATGGATATAATTAAATGGATGAAAAATAATAACTTGCAAATTAATATTAATAAATGTAAACAAATTCAATTTCATTCATACAACTCTCGGCCCGACCGCTTCAGATAGAATATGAAAATAATACAGTAGATCCGGTGAACCATCATAAATTCCTTGGAATCACTATTGATAAGCATTTAAATTGGAACGAGCAAATAGAGCAAGTGTGCAATAAGTTAAACCGATTTGTTTTTGCGTTGCGTAAACTGAGACAAACAGTTTCTGTCGAGGCAGCTCTAACAGCGTATCACGGCTATGTATCAGCTGTTCTTAGTTACGGCTTGATACTATGGGGAAACTCAGTGGACGTTGACCGGGCTTTTGTACTACAGAAAAAGTGTATACGAGCAATTTGCAGTGCTAAATTTGATGACTGTAAACCTTTGTTCAAAAAACTTGGTATTTTGGCTTTGCCATCGTTGTATATCAGAGACGTTTGTTTGTTTGTATTCTCCCATCCAAAATATTGGCAAAAACGATCAGAAGTAAATTCGAGGCCAACTAGGGCAAGAGTTATGAGCAGATTGTACCATCCTCCTTCTCATAAACAAATATACAAAAAAAATATTTTTAATATGTGTATTGTATTGTTTAATAAATTACCATGACTTGAAATTAATCCATGACTTAAATATATTCAGAACTAAATTGACAAAATGGTTACTGTATCACTGCTTTTATAATGTCAAAGAATTTCTTGAATATAAAGATAAAATGTGTCAATTTCTCAAATATATTACTGTAATTGTTTCGAGTTTTTCATTTTTAAAATTATTAAATTGTTGTTGTGAGTTGTTAAAATTTACTATATATTTGCACGCTATTGTTTGGCTGGATGATTTAAAAGCACTTAAGCCTAATAATGATTTAAGGTTTCGGGGTTTACACCTTAAGCCCATCATATAGCTACTTGAAACCAAACTTCTCATAAGTTTCCGATATATCGGCACTGTTGCAACTGCAAAACAAGATCACGAATACCTTTTCCAAAGAAGTCTACAAAATCATTATTCCCCCGGTTTTCAAGGTGTCGCTTGCTCCAAGGTCCCAGGCTCTATCTAAAGTATTTATCTATATTTTTGGGTCTGGGTATTTGTAGCCCCACCGTTTCTGAGTTTAAAACAAGTGCTTTAAACTATGCTTACTTTGGGTTCAGAATGTATGGGATGTTATCAACATTTATTTGTCTATTTAAAAAAAAATACTTCACAGACTAACCTGTCCACTCCAACACACCAGGTGCACCAATTAAAACTGAATTATCTTTTGCGTACGTCACGGCCATTCCAGCCTGTCCATATATGTGATATCGATTTCTTGAAAGCATCTCAGCTCCCGAGTTATAATTTGCATAGTCCTTCCTCTTTTTTTGGGGAATTTCATTATTACTATAAAATATTTGACTCCAGTCTGCTGGATAAGAATTAGCAATTTAGGCAAGATTAAAAGCGCCCAATAAATATGTCTGTATGTCTGATTCTGTTTTCTACACAATTAAAAATCTGCTAGTGCATAGGTTTAGGCCTTTGAACAACAGCTGCATAAAAATCATTTGTTACGAAATGAATATTATTATTTTATGAATTATTATTATTATCATAATAAGCAGCCCTGCATTAGTCTACTGCTAAACATACCGTGTAACTTTCAATAATTAAAAGTATATTAAAAGTATAAATTATCTGATATCAGTATTTCATAGATTTTGTTAGACCTAATGATGCATTAATTCGTATTCAATACTGAAGTAAACTCTTCTGACTGCTCGCGTTTGTAAACTATTAAAAAACCATCTTACTGTCTATTGTTGGAATATTTTTAGCCTTGTTTTGACACTATCTATTTAGAATTTTTACTTACCTAATGGAGAAAGTATCACATCAGCATTCTTTCCATGCACATAACAAGCACCATCGTTTATACGGTTATCCAAAGTCATCCTGCGTGGTGCACAGGCCTGCAAAAATGAGTACTTATATTTTTGTATTTTTCTGCTTTTCTGCAGTTTTGTCTTGTTTTCGGATCCTTAAAAGCCAAAACATGGTGTTTTGGTTAAGGCAAATTCTTTTTTTTTAATTTCAATTTGCACCATGTGTGAGTTCAATACGCATGTTTATTCTATGTCTGAACTAAAAATAATGACTATGATGACTCGATAAATACTGATAAATACACATTGACAATTGTGAATACAATCTCTTGAATGAAAATGTCGACTATGGCAGGCGACAATTTTCTTTCTACTGAAATCTATTGGGTGGCTTTCCATGTTCTGTGGGGCGGCTTCTCTAACCTATTGAAAACATTATAGAAACTCCGCTGGCTTACAGGTTATAGCCATAAATAAATTCGAGGACACGATCTGGTGGGTCCTACTAAAGCAGTCGTCGTTTTTATTCAAAGAATTGTATTTTAAAACATCGCTATTTTTACGTACCAATAAAGTTCCATCAGGCATTTCAGCTATGGTCGCCCCGAACCACATATCATTTTTAAAGTAGCCCGACAGAAGGTATTGCTTTTTATGTCTTTCTGAAATATAAACATTTGTTTTATTTATTTATTTATTTTATTAGAAAACTAGATTTAGTAAATTATAAATGGATGATCATACCCAGTGGATTGCAAGTAATATTACTTTTGTTCAAATTATCCAAAAGACACGTGAAGACATTGCCAGGAAATGATCCATTCTTCACTCTGCTCTCAGCCTTCGGAGCACCAACTATAAGACTGAAAATGGAAGTGAAGTATATAATTTGAGTATGTTATATATCTTTTTTTTGTTTAATTGCGAAATTCTTTCAGTAAGTTCGTCTTTTTTGTATTGCACCAAATCAAACTTCAGCGCGGACGTAGTCGCATGCAACAGGTAGTTTTACATCATTACTATTCCTTATTCCATACTTATGTTATAAATACGAAAGTAACTCTGTCCGCCTGTCTATCACGCTTTTACTTCTAAATTACGGAACCGATTTTGATGTAATTTAGTACAAAGGTAGGTTAAACCTTGAGACACAGGTTTTCCCCTGCGCGATAACGTGTAGTTCGCGCGGGCAGAGCCGTGGGCGAAAAGTTTTTGTTTTTTTCTTGTAAATAATGGGCTTGCTCTTGACTACATACTTGACTATACGGTTAAGAAGAAGCATAAAGTGGAGCGAGCTTACCCAGAGATACTGGTTTTCCCACACACCAGCGGAACACAGAAAAACTGTTTGGCGCTGTACTCCGGCAGGAGGGTGGTAGCATCCAGGCAGCCTCTTACGAAGCCTACCACCGCAGAGGGATCTATTAGCCGTCATCATTGGTTCGAAAACCAAAGATGCCGTTACCCAGGGTGGACCGCTAGGAGGTAGATCCCACCAAGGTGTAAAACCTCTGTTGCCGGGAATCCTTTACAAATTAACCGAGTTCAGACTTATCAAGTGGGGGGTGGGCTAAAGAGGCCAGCTCGTAAACCATGTCAAGTGCTAAGGACACCAGAGCAACGGTCGTAACACCGTGCATCAATAATAAATCAAATTAAATAACATGAAAATACCATTCCTTAGATTTTTTTTTCGACAGCCTGAAGTTGTACTTATACCTACAACCTTCTTCTTACCGGGCGACTGGTCAGATATTTGGTGGGTCAACGAATTTAAGGCTTTATGGTGTAAGCTAGCGAATTCTATCTTTGTTTTCGGTTAGTACCTCCAACGTCAAAGAAAAATAATTTTACATATATGTATATAACAAGCGTTTTTTAAAATCATAAATAATAAGAATAATGGAATTCAATATCTATGAATAGTTCATGACTGAAAGATCCATTACTCATCAAGGATAATGCTCGTAATGTACTCATTATACAAATATGCGGGAAAACAGGCTTCTGATTTTAGCACAAAATTTTATAGATTGCGAAAGACCTACATAATCTTACTTTACTAATATTATGCGAATGTTTGGATGGATGTTTGTCACTCAATCGCGTCAGACCGGCTAAACGGATCTACATAAAATTAGGCTCAGAGATAGACGGATACTGGTATTCAGGCTGCCTTTTATTCAGGAAATTACACGCGTACGGAGTCGCGGGCGACAGGTAGTGATACAACAAACCTTAAAATTACTGAGAATTATTTAATTGGCATTATGTGAAATCACAAAAGTTAAGAAAAACTTAAGCTTATTGTTTAGTGCACCAATTATTATTATTAAGCAAAGGTCAGGATTTGAATCGCAGTCGAGACAATTTAGGAAACGGAATTTTCTAAAATGACTTAGCTATGGAAATGGTGCGAGTTATTAGTCGTGCTTTGGAAGGTCAAGGCGAGCCATCGTGCTGAGTTTCTGTCACAATATCTGCTAAAACGTAGCCATATGAATACTGGCTAGGGCCCAAAAAGGATTAACCACAAACAAAAGACAGATAAACTTTATTAAAGAAGGTATTACCTATAGCCAGTCAGGTAATTGATTCAAATTGTCCGTCTATTTTTGTTTCTGATCAATTTTAAGTGATGTAATTTTTTAAAATTATGTACGAATTTTTTACTTGTAACAACTTTGTAATGAAATACCTAGTATTTTACTTAGTATAGGCCCATACTTTCTTTCATAGCCTCATCTGCTCCACGTTCCTTTACATGCCCCAACTAGCACACAAGCAGCTTATACAGGCATTGTGCAGCCTGGTAGCCGCATAGGAGTGGTTCAAGAGCTGTAAAACTTTCCATAAGATGTACAATAGCGTAT
Source organism: Anania crocealis (assembly GCA_949315895.1). Lineage (NCBI taxonomy): Eukaryota > Metazoa > Arthropoda > Insecta > Lepidoptera > Crambidae > Anania > Anania crocealis. The sequence continues at coordinate 12,546,098 of OX438856.1, forward strand.
TCAAACACCTTTTAACAACTACAAAACAAAAGCCGTATAATAGCAACAAATTTACTTGTAGCGACAAAAGAGCATCTTAAAGTGCTGCTAAAGAGCCATAAGAAGTATGATTAAGTTAACCGACTCTTTTGTACCACTTTGAGGTCTAAAAGAGTATTTTATTAGCTAAAGGGGATAAAAAGGAGTTATAAGTTGCTTTTGAAGCACTCATGAGCGTATAAAGGCATTATGTGAAACCTTAATTTCTTTACGGGTTTTACGTAAGGCTATTTTATTACTTATCTAGAAAAAAGTCGCTGGTAAACGCTGTTATAGCACCATAAGTGCTATATGAGCGCTAGTTAACACTTTTATACCACCATAAGTGCTACAAGAGCGCTGGTAAACACTATTATAGCACCATAGCACCATTAGTGCCACAAGAGCGCTGGTAAACTATTATAGCACCATAAGTGCTATAGGAGTGCTATATTACAGATGGCCAAAATTTCATGTTAAAGACATGAAATTTTAAATTTTAAAAATAGTAAATACTAAAAATAAAGAGTAAAATAAGAAAGAATAGACGAATTTCCATAAAATTCGTTCAGAAGAAAGTCGTTATAAAGGAATCAAAGGAAATAAAAACTAAGTGCGAGTGCAAATGAGGGTTCCGTTGTTATTTTTTTATCTATATTTTATTTAGGGGTTTTTACCTAGCGGTTATGTCAACCCTATCGTATCTATTTTACATTTATATTCAAAGTCTAACTGAATTACAATATTATTATAACGGGACTTACTTCTGATTCTCTTTTGCTAATTTGGACAGCTTTATGGCCAATTTTGATTTAGGGTTTGATAAAATAGTTTGCACTAAACCTACGACTAATAAATTTAAATTAAATTCCTTCAGAATTTCCCCTCGTTCTCCTCTAGTTCGGGAACAATCCATCAACATGTGTTGTACATCCTCAATTACATTACATTGTGAACAATTTGGAGTATCACTCTTTTTCATTAGGAAAGTAAATTTTGCTGATGGATAGTGTCGAGACCGCAATCTTAATGCTAATTTAATACAGCTTCTATTTAACTCATCATCGTCAAACCAAGGTAAACGAGGAAGTTCAGGTTGAATAGTCCTATACCATTAGTCCTATATTTTTAGACTTGTTTTCAAAATGTGTTTTCCAATCACCAAAACATTTTTTTGAATTTAGGTATGAATTCTAATTAGTCTGGACTAAAATTATAATTATATGGTTATATGGACATAATAATATATATAGACCTACTTTATGACTTCTTTCAAGCATTGAGATTTAGTAAAACGATATAGAAGCGCCGAAATACGGTGAATGTGGTAAATTAGCACTACAAGGGCTCTTTCAAACTCTAATGGCGCTAACCAACGCTTTTAAACTACTATTGTAGCGCCTGTATACCCTTTATTAACAACCACTATTAATAGACCGATCCAAAAGCTATAAGCGCTATAATATGGGCCTATTTGGCGCTACAGGAGACTGTAGCCGCTTATGGAACCACTATACTTCTTACTAGTGGAACCAAGGCCGTGGCAGTACTCCTTTATCCGGCTACTGTGCTGCTTGTTATAGCGCTATATACTTGTATATATGGGTCAAACACATAATTTGAGAGAAACGGTTTACTAAATTAATACAACTTACCCTTTTTTAGTCAAAAGCACAGAATACCCAAAATATTCAGACGCTTCATCTGGAGAAAATGTTGTTTTACTATTCACATGAAAAAGATCACTGGCAAACACAACAAAATTAAATAAAGAGGTAATTATTAATAAAATAATCATTTTAAATAATATACCAAACGTTTCAAAGTTCGCCTAAGCACTGGACAATACAAAGATTACTGAATGACTAGTTTAGGTGAAGTTAAATATAATTTTGATATGACTTTATACATGGTATACAATCCATATTATTATGTTGTGTAACAGGAAATGGGACGATGAATTACAAGTGTCAAATAGGAATGATTAAATTCATAGTCTAACAAAAATTATGCGAATGCAAATTCAACCTTACGTAATATAACTTAAAGTTGAATTTAAATAAGGTAAAAAGAGAACCTTAAGGTTCAGTGGGTGCTCATTTGGTAGGAAAGCTTTTCTGATACAGAACGATCTAGTGTTTTATTTCAAATGTCAGGTAAGGTAAAAGGTCTCATAGCATAGGTAAAATTTAAATCAAAATGCTAAAGAATATCTAATCAATTTAAAATCAATAAGAACACCATGCCTATTTTTTATCCGAGTCCTTAGTGTTAAACATCCTGCAGCCAATATAATGCCAGCTTATACGCACTGTTCATGTTGGTTTGGTGGTTAAAATACCTGGCCAAGATCTCGGGGTCGTGAGTACGATCCCCGGGTCGAGAAACAAGAGTTTAGAATTTTCGATACATCAACACTCACCTTCACTAATCGTGTTTCTCTCCCTGCCCAGCCAAATCTGGTATGAACCTGCTAATGCAGCTTTAGACACTCGCTCTAGTGTAGAACTTACTGCAGTTCTATAGTAATTATGAAAGGATTTAGGTAAACTTAAATCCTTTCATAATTTCTATAGGTTATGGGCCCAGGCTTCTCCTGGCTCAAACAACTAGTTTCTCCGCGACAGTGTGTGTGGACATTGACATTGTTACGTAGTAGTTGCAGTAAGAGAACAGTTAGTTGTGTTGTATGTGTTGCGTGCAGGCGTGCTGTTGAAAAAGCGTTATGGCGTCTAACAACTATGTCGTGAGCGTACCTAAACTCAAAGGACGCGAAAACTACAGTGAATGGTGTTTTGCGGCTGAGAACTTTTTAGTGTTAGAAGGAAGGCTGGGATGCAACAAGCCAGAGCAAGGACAAGCGGCGATTCTGCTTCCCTTCACAACAAGATACACATGAATTTGCACTCATCTCTGCCTTCTTTTCAATGGAAAACCCTTCAACAGCATTCTGCATTCGATTCAGGTAGGTACTATTAACATGGCCAAGTCTACGATGCCATATTTCATCAGATACCACCGCTGCAGCTGACAGGTGTACAGGTATATTGAGTTTATACACTCCATTTACTAATGTGGCTGTAGCCACTAAGGTTCCTTTTCTATTGTAAATGTGACAACCACTGTCTCTAAAGGTCACTCTGTTGCCTTTCTTTATAAGTTGACTCACTGATAAAAGATTTGTTGTGAGACTCGGAACACACATAACCTCTTCTATTTTCACATCATAATAACATTCATTTGTACAAGTGGTAATGAGCACGTTACCTGAGCACTTTACTGGCACTTTGTTTTTATTGGCAACGATAATCTCTTTTGTAACTTGATCATAAGATGGGTCTACAATCCAGTGTTCATTTGACGTCAAATGTACACTCGCGCCGGAGTCTACGTACGAATCGGATTTACAAGGAGGATTAGTCTGTTGAGGAACCTCATATCAATTAGACTCGAAAATTATACAGCCATGTGGCCTGTCGCACACAGTAGGGGTAACAAATTTAAAACTAATATTATTTTGAGCATATTTCAACAAGTTCTGGCCAAGCCAAGGTCTCTAAACAGGTTATAGAGAGATTTTGCTGGTATATCAATCGCTCCTACTTCTACAGCACATAGACTAACTATATAACTAATAGATTCAGGCGTTACTTTGCGAAAATCCATAACTAATTATGGTTTTAGAAAATCATTTTGCTAATGTTTTCCGCCTGTTAACACCGGTCTAGGTACCTTCACCACACTACCCGCACTAACACTGATTGAGCAGGCACTATTTCATGCAGGATAACCGCCCTCCCTCAAAAAAGCATGCAGTACAGTTAATGCAATTATTAGTACTTCACGCCAGTTCACGTAGCATCCTCAGGAGATGTTGTCGCCTTCACTGCGCTCCGACGACTAAGCTGTGAATTTTTTTTTTGCCTTTTATTGACACTCCTCACTACGACGACAGGTTGTCCTGTCGAGGTTTTTCTTATATCGGTGTTGGGTAATAATAATTGCATTAAATGTACTGCATGCATTTTTGAGGGAGGGCGGGCGGTTTTCCTGCATGAAATAGTGCCTGCTCAATCAGTGTTAGTGCGGGTAGTGTGGTTAAGGTACCTAGGCCGGTGTTAACAGGCGGAAATCATTCGCGAAATAATTTTCAAAATCCATAATTAACTATATAACCGTTTTTCGTTAAATCATTTATGAGATCTTAATATTGGTTTTCTTTCATTACGTGGTATTTAGGTACCTATGTTAGTTTCCCACGGCACGGTAAGCTCTACAAGTACAATCCGTTTTGTAGATCTAGAAAAAAGAAAAAGGTCCGGTCTGGATGATGAAACACACATGAAACTATTTAAATTCATAAAACTGCTTAAAGAAACAATAAGGTTTATATGGTAACTATTGAAAATACATGGGTTTCTGCCAATGTTCTTTTTGTTTAGGACATGTGTATCTAGTTTATATTTTTTATCTGTGATTGTTACCTGAAAAAAAAACACAGTGTATTCAAAAACCTAACAGAAATTGGGGCACAGTAAGTAAATCATGCAAGTCACCGGCCAGACATCAAAGTGAAACCCACTATTTCACTGGCACGGCAAAAATCTGAGTTGGAACGGATCTGAAAATCGCTAAAATCCAAAAGCGATTACATACGTGACACACAGGTTTTAAGAACGCTAACCATGAAACCCAGCAGCAGTAAATAAATTTATACTTCTCTGTAATAAACCTACATATTATTATAATACGATATCCTATGATCATAAAGTAATACCCCATGAATCCCATGATCGATTTGCCACACTTTATAAGTTTATAATAAGTTAATCGACGAGTAAAACAGAAAATAGTAATACCGGTTTTTCAGTACAAATGTTTTTTTCTGCAAAAGCCTCCAAGTGTGACAATAATTTTAGGACAGCTCATTTCAAAGCAGTGTCTATTATGTAAAGGCAACAGTATGGTCATACATTTTAAATTAATAGTGTTAAACTATCACTATTAGCTTAATTGGTACAAATTACATATTGACTAACTGTATGCAGTACACAAACGGTGTTATTACAAAAAAATAAAACGGTGTTTAAGACTTGTCTAATTTTAGGACGACTAATTTAAAAATATGCATCCATGTTATTATTTCAGTAATATGTCAAACAATTCTAATTGGCCGTCTTATAATTGGACACGGTTTGAACGTTGTTTTATTTTTTTGTAATAACACCGAAAGTGTTTTATTTACAATACAATTAAGCAAACTACTGCTAAAACACATTTCATAACACAGGGTATTAACATTAAGGATCAAGTTATCTCAATAAATAATATGAATGTTATTAATATTGAAAATTTACTATAACATGTCTTTATCCTTTATTTATCACTAGCCCATTTCAGTCCACTACTGGCCTCCCCAAAAGGAGCAATTTTCAATAATTGCCACGCTTGGCAGGCGAGTTATCGATCACAGTTAGGCTGCGTTTCCAGTGACGCTGAGAGGAGCGGAGAGGATAGGAGAAGAGCTGTGAAAAGAGGTGAGTGTTTCCACTGAAGCAGAGTGGAGCGGAGTAGAGTGAAGCGGAGAAAGGCGAAGTGGAGCGGAGCAGGGTGTGGGTGCAGGACCGCATTTTGTCTTTAAAAAAGAAGAGGGCAATTCTTGTATTATACCTTTCTCTACTTAAAGATGAAGATAACGAATCAGATGAAGTGGCATTAACTATTTCGGCTTTTTGGATTCAAAGTAGAAAACATCGATTTTGGATTCGACAACATATAAAACACCATTCTGAGCATGGGGAGTTTTCAACTTATTTTCGAACGTGTGACGATGAAATGTTTGAAAATTCATACGAGGTATCAAGAAAAGTTTTTCATGAATTGCATTATTTACTTAAACCTTATTATTTTCTCTCTACTCCGCCCCGCATCGCCCCGCCCCGCTTGTCCCCGCACCGCCGGGATTGAGTGGAGGCCTCCATTCAATCCGCTCAGAACCCCACATGCTCTTAATTTTATATGAAAATCCACTCTGCTCCGCTTCACTGTTTCCACTGAAGCGGAGCGGAGATTTTAAGCATTGTGATTGGTCAATTCATGTACCGCTAAGCTACTCTCCTTATCAGTGGAAACGCAGCCTTAGGCCAATGGTGGCAGTAAAACGCTGATGCCCATCTTCTTCTGGCAATTCTCCTTTAGTCGTCTCATACGACACCCATAGGAATAGTTTTTTATGCATCCAAGTTAATTAAATCTTGTAACCAATAACGAATGTGACTAGACTAGATTCTTAAGCAAGTCATAGATATATTTTTTCCATACTTTAAAACGCTTTTTTCTAAGTCTCAGAAATCTCTCTTTAAATACTCAAAAACTCTGCCCCTAAGGAACCTTAAACCGGATAAAAGGATGGATGTTCTTTTCCTCAATCACGCTAGAACGGCTGAAAGAATCTGGATAAAATTTAGCAGATTACTGGCTAGACTAGAATAAAGGCAACGTTTTATCCCGAAAAGCTGTACGGTTTTTTTTATAAACAATGGGCTTGCTCTTGAATACATACTTAACTCTACGGTTAAGAAGAAGTCTAAGATGGAGCGAGCTTACCCAGAGGAACTGGTTCTCCCACACACCAGCGGAACACAGAAAAACTGTTTGGCGCTGGACTCCGGCAGGAGAGTGGTAGCATCCAGTCTTACGAAGCCTACCACCACAGAGGGATCTGTTAGCCGTCATCATTGGTTAGAAAACCAAAGATGCCGTTGCCCAGGGTGGACCACTAGGAGGTAGATCCTGCACCCCACGTACATGTTCACGTGTTATAAGTTTTGATTTTTTAAATTCCACACGTACGAAGTCGCGGGAAACAGCTGGTATGTCATTTTTGATGCTTACAAGCACATTGTTCACTAGTAGCAAGAGCACTGTGTCCCTTTTGCAGGATAAATGCATTTCAACGTTACCAAACTCGCTCGACTCGCAATTTCGGGGGTTTTCGTGTGAAACGCGGATCAAGACGTTGGCGGACGATTTAAACGCTCAAAGCACTTTAAACTCGTACCTAGATAGTGTACCAAGTATTTAACACTTTATTCTCTCTTATCCAATACTTAAACTATGCAAGAGGTGTAAGCTTAGAACATTCAATGCTCCCTTTAGGCTCATTAGATCCACTTTCCAAAAAGGTCAATTGCAATTTTAAAATATGCTTGAACTTTTTACTATGATACATTCTCAGGCGTGCAGCATAACATGGCTTTAGGAGGTAATGGTATGCTAATGTCTACGAATGGGCAAGTAATATTGTTAAACCTACTTCTTACTAAAATTATAAATGTGAATGTATAGATGGATGTTTGTAACTCAATCACGCGATAATGGCTGTACGGATCTGGATGAAATTTTGCAAGGTGTTAGATTATGGCTTAGAATAACAATAGGCTTTTAATACGGTTCCCGTGGGAAAGCTTAAAGTTTTCAAAATCATACGCGCAAGAAGTAGCGGGCATCAGCTAGCTTCTTATAAAAAACATTCACTTTAATGAGAAATTAATCAAAATGTAACTGGTGCAGTATTAGATTATTAAGTATGGACACGACACGACAACGTTTTGAATCTTACTTGTAAACTTGTATGTCATACATACAATTTTACAAGTACCTAAACTATACATTAACATCACAATCCTCAATCTACCGCTGGACAAAAGCGTCTCCAAAAGTAGGATTTTGTCATAATTGCCACGTGTGGCAGGCAGGTTGGTGAACACAGTAGGTACTCCTTTAATAGCCTCTTAAGACACTCATTGAAAGAGAAGAAGTGGTCCTATTCTTTTAATGAGCTGGCGTCACACGACACTGTAAACACATACCAATAATTATAGACATAACGTATTTTCCAATTTTACATATCGCGACCGCGCCCCGGTACGAAAACATGAGTTAACTTTGTTGACAGGCATTAAATTTCATTTATCCAAAAAATCCTTATCACATACTTGTACAGTCGCCGTCAGATATATTGGAGCAGAAAAAGTGACCAAATACTTCCGAACAGTTGAAAATGTCAATAAATTCCATACACTACAAGTTACCATTAATATCTGAACATTCATTACTTCATTAATGTCTGAGCAGATGCTAGTCAATAACTTCTATACACACAACTAACTAATAATATAATCTGAACACTCATAACGTCAAGTGTATCTACGCAGATGGTCTTAATTGAGGAAAATTGCAGAAGGAAGTGCTTCCAACTTTACTATAAATACTAGGTTTTTACTAAATACAACCATTTTTGTTGAATTTTTTTTACATTACGTTAGGTAAGCAGCGACATCTATCCTTCCATCTACATAGTATACAGTATTTGTAACTTACCAATGTCGTCTTTTGGCTTCACCTTATAAAGGGTTTAGCTCTGTCATTTAGTACTGATAATTGAACACAGATGGCGTTATGTGAACAAAATATTATTTGTTGAATTTTGACAAAGTACGACTTATACCATAGACTAATCTAAATATTATGTCTATGACTTAATCACACACAGCACTGAGTTTTTGGCGGGAGTTCGTGAGATACGTTTGGAGTCCGTTTATTTTATCGAATTTTTATTGTTTATAGTGAATTTTGGGTCGTAAAAGTGGTGTTATTTTGCGAAACAAAGTGTCGTGCGAGTGAACAATATACAGTTCGATGAAATAACATGGTGTATGGGTCGTAACCAAGAAAAGTGTACCGTGAATTTTGCGCGGGAACGCGAACAGTTCACCGCTTTCTTGGGGACTTCTTTACATTCCTTCAATCTTTCGACTGTCTCCAAAAACTCCATCGAAGCATTAAAACGTCTAACATCAACGTTTTAATGAAAAATAAAGACAATATTACTAAAGAATTGGCTGTATAAGTATCCGAGGCCGTTAAACTTAATAAAAAAACCGGCCAAGTGCGAGTCGGACTCGCGCACCGAGGGTTCCGTACAAACCTGCAAGGTTTACAAAGTTCGTTCATAAATTTAAGGTTTTCGGAATTTTTCCTTTATGTGTGCTATAAAACGTTGCTTCATGCCAAATTTCAAGATTCTAGGTCGACTGAAAGTACCCTTTAGGTTTTGATTCCCTTGCAAGTACTTGCGAGTTTCAAAATATGCAGCTTAAATTGCTGTTTCTTTTGATTGCGTTGACATAGAAGTTTGATTTTGTTACAGCTTAAAGGTATTATAGACCTGAGTATTTGGTATGAATTTCAATTTAATACCTCTACGCGTTTATGAGGAAATGGGTAGTAAGTTTAAAATTATTAAAAAAAATATATTATGTGATGTAACTAAAAATTTATGGTTTTCGTAATTTTTCCTCTATCTATGCTATAAGACGTTGCTTCGTACCAAATTTCAAGATTCTGAGTTCACGGAAAGCACCCTGTAGGTTTTGATTCCCTTGCAAGTGTCGAAAATTTGCGGCATAAACGGCTGTATCTTTTGATTGCGTTGGCTTAGAAGTTTGATTTTTTCACAGCTTCAAGGGACAGTAGACTTGAGTAATTGATATAAATTTCAGCTTCATACCTCCACGCGTTCCTGAGAAAAAGGGTCTTGACAGACGGACGGACGGACGGACAGACGGACAACAAAGTGATCCTATAAGGGTTCCGTTTTTTCCTTTTGAGGTACGGAACCCTAAAAAAACACACAGCACTTCGCTGCAATAATTTAAAGGTATAATAGTATTTACCTTCAGCACAAAATACTAATATAGTTTTAAATAATTGCATTAAATCCCGTAATGTTTTTTGTATATACAATAACACCAAAGTTAAAAAACATACAAAATAAATAAGTTTTAATTTATGTATTTTTTTTTTCACCATAGTTAAAGTTACAGCCAAAAACAATTTCGAATGATTAATCAAGCTAACGATAAAGAGCAGGACAACACAGAAGAACAGTGAAATTACCCCAAAAATAAGGGTCAAAAGTGGAACACAAAAATATAAACTTAATAAGAAACCATTTATTATATGAAGGAAACCCACAATTTCGAGTTGGTGACACACAAACAATCACCGACTGTTGAGCTGTTTCGAAGTTAATTTTGTTGGCCGTACGGTGCTGGCCTAAACTAGAAAAGCACCACCGTTTCTCGCGCTGTGGGTGTTATCAGAGGAATTACCTAGGTACTGCCAAAAGAAGACGGGCAACAGTGTATTTTCTCCACTATTAGCCAAAGAATAACGTGACAGCCTAGTTTAAGGATAGGTTGATGCGAACTGACTGACTGATGTTTTTTAGGCCGTAGTTTTATAGGTAGGGTTACTTGGAGTTAAAGAAAAATCTTGAGTGGGGTTTTAGAATAGGTAATTCGCAAAATTTTTGTGTAATAGGGGTTAAAGTATGAAATTGCCGATTATTTTCCCACTTTTTATTTTGTTTATAGTTCTTAAGTCTAGTCATATTATTGCGTAATTCTTTTTGTATTGTATCAAAAACTAAATAAAGTAACTTTTGACTAAAAATAAATGCAATACTAGTGCCTATTACTTCAAAGGAAGTCGTTGAAAAGACCCCTTACAATGTGTCAGCTGACCTTCTTGCTTCAATTAAGTATATTTGTATTATATACTTTGATTTTCAGAAATTTTAATACTATAATGCGTAGCTTTATAACCATCTAACTTTCACCTTTAATTGCATCGAAAACGGTTCAGGCGTTTTTAAAAAATCAAAAAAATTGTTAGTATGGAAAAATGACTTTTCTCGATTTCGTCCATACAAAACGGCAATTTCATACTTTAACCCCTAATATGTACCTACACACTTATATGTTAACAAAAAATATCAAAATGTTTAAAAGAACCGAAGAAATAATGAAAAAACCTTAGTGTGAGATAAATAAAGAAAAATAATAAATAATGTTTTAAATTGTCATTTGTTTCTTTAGTTCTCAAGTCACCATCTAGCTTTACCTTTTTTTTCAGAACCACTGAAATGGAAAATCTCGTTAATGGTTCATCTTGCAAATGACATGTACTAGGTACAACCAATTTTAGATTTTTCAAATTACACTGTATAGATCAGCATAACAAACACTTATTAAACACGAACACAGCTAAGAGAATAAACACAATAATAGACTGAACCAAACATTTTGAAAGGCCTAATAAACTTTGATTTGTTTGTAGGTAACAAGTGCAAGAGGAAATGAGCTGTAATTCACGAATATGATCAGATCCGGCGCAACATAACAACGTAGGGGACATTTTGTGAACAACACATATGCCCTGCATTTGTTCGAGAATATTATTTCAAGTTTCTGTTCTTTTCTTTTTTAAGGCGCCAGAACTGAATGCGTTGTTGTAGCTGTCATTAAAGTTTTTTTAAAAGAAACAGCACTGGAATACATATTTACACATTTATTTATCGGAAAGATTCTTAATGAGACCCGTATTTTTGTGATCATGATGGTTTTTATGAATGGGTTGTCCAAAAGACACGACAAGATTAGTTTTTTGAAAGAGGAGACTCAGTGATATTTTATTAAGTACGTTTTTACAAAAATGCTGTTTAATTATATAACAAGGTTTGGTATATTAAGTTTAGTCAAAACTGGGTAGAACTTCACATATTCATTTATATTTAGTTAAAAATAAACAGATTTGATATTAAACAAATGTTTAATATAATACCGGATACATTCCTACCAAAAAAGTCAAATACTTTCTCAAAGTACTTCGTAAATACGTTGTATTACATTCTCAAATTTAGTTTCAGTTACAATATAATAGCTATCTGCATAATAATAAGGTACTGCACCTAATATTATAATATGTAGGTATACTAACAGTTCTGCAAAAGACAACACACATAAACAAACAAATTGAATATAAGTTAGCAGCGTATTTATTGAGATTTGTTCGAGCTCATTCAGAGGTTAAATACAGACATACATTCATATCAGCGTTATATGATTAAGTGGTGTTGGGTGATACTGCAAATATATCAGTTTTTTTTTTGTAAAATGAAAATAATGAGTTCTTATTGTTGTCTCAAGTTTGCAGCGAACACTATTAATTGAAATGAAAGACACCTATGTTTATGGATTTCAATTCGCGTTTAATTAACTTTATATTTTGCTTTATCCCGACGTTTACCGTGACTACAAAAGCTATTTTCAATCTGTTTAGTGACATTTTATCTTATTACAATATTATTGTATGGAAAAAAAAAGTTTTGTATTTTTTACTATTATGGGGCCATGTCCTGAAAATTAAATGAATTTGAATTTGAAAAGCTGTAAAGTCCCAAAACGTGTCTGCATAAACTAAAATAATATAATGTGTTCTTCTCCGTTAAAGATATCATTGAATATTTTGAAACTGTTTTTAAGCAATTAAACTGCAAAAGTTAAAGCAGTTGTCGGGTCAGCAAAAACCTAAGGCAGTCAAAATTTTTTATTCATGTCTATGTATTTTTGATCTTTGATTATTTCAAGATCTAGAAATTGCCTACATTAGCCAAGACACTGAGCTTTTCACGTTGAAAGGAATAGAAACTCGATTTTACGACACTTTACTTGAACGACGTAAGGATCCCGTTTTGAATCAGTTAGGTTAACCTATGAAACGATCAAGCTTTTGTGCTTCGGAAGGCAGGTAGACCCATTTTTGCCTAATTAAAATTTCGCCAAAAATGGTATCCCGCCTGTGACATATTTTTTTTAGTTTAAATACTGAATATCAGTAAAAAAAAAACAATCAATCATTGCAATTTAAATTGCTTAAATGCAATTATAATATTGCAAATGACCTGTACTACGTATTCAAATTTCTAGTTCTGACTCTGAACTGTTAACATAGATTGCATAACAAAGATGATTTTCTCCACTTTTATTTATCTCAGATATTTTACTATACTAACTGCTGCAGAAATTGAATAGATATTTGTACTTACTACCTTGATCACCAACCCGCATTTGGCAAACGTGGTGATTATGCTTGTACCCATCATTGCTGTGGTAACTTGAATTCAATGATGGAGGCCTTTCCCCTGCAGTGGGATGATTACAGGCTGTTACTTTTACTTACTACTGAGTTCTAGTAGTTTCATTTGCTTAGTAAAGACGGCACAATTTTTTTAAAACATAAATGGGAGAAACTATTTACAGAAAAATTATAAGATTGCCGTAAAAGGTAGTCAAGCCTTTTTCGGGTGTATTATGTAATAACTACATAATATAATTAAAAATTTTAAAGACAACGAAAATATACAGTCCCATATAAAAATGACACTTTAAAGTATGTCCAGGTTTATTAAAAGCAGCTAATATCATGACGTGTCATACCTACACCAATGCAAACTCAACCTTACGATCATGGCTTAATGTCAAATGCAACTAATGTAAGAAAGCACCGAAATATTTATTCATTGGGTGAGGATGTTTTGTGTCACCGATTCTGTTACCATTGAAGTAAACTAGAAGTTTAATCACCGCAAAATATTGAGGATTCAAAACATGCATTCTGAATTCAAATAAATAAGGCATCTGGTATCAGAATGGCCCCACATGCAGTTTGTTTGGTAACAATGATGCTTGCCTTATAACAATATTATCACGGATTAGTGCGCTGGTGGCCTCATGTAAATATTATTCGAACTACAACTAAAAGATCTGTCATATACAGCCTTTAGAAACAGTTTATTGAGTGAAGCGTTAGATATTTGTATGTTTTGCTTTCAAAAAAATATTATTTAAATGTTGTGGACAATGAAATGAGTTTAATGTGAAGTTTTATGCTTGAGTAAGTATTCGTATTCTTTATTATGTGACGTCACTATTTCGTATAAAGTGTATTAAAATAATTACCTTAGTTTAAATTAAATAAAACTGACCAAGTGTTTTTCCGCGCACGCGCAATAGAGAGTTCCGTAGCTTTGGTACTTGTTTTTTTTTTTAAAAGACTGATCACCTACGTGACTGATATACATATTCATGACAAATTTCAGCTTTCAAGTACTTAACTTTCTAAAATAAATCAGTGGCAAAGAGACAGAGAGAAGGATATGTTGAAACTATAGCCCTTGTCTTAACTATGGAACCCCAAAAATGATCTGAATTACATTTACCTATCTGCATTTATTTCGACACCTTATTTTATGATTTTTTCGGTTTGCATGAGTAGAGTTTTTATGTAACTTACATTGTGTGAGATTCAATAAATGTTTAACCTGACTATCATTTAAGTCATTTTAATAATTTGTTGCAATAATCTGTAAGATTTAACAATATTTTTTGACAAATATAGGTATTTACGCCTTGAAAAATTTTCCTCTTCATGTAACTGTATAAGATTATGGCTAAAAACAAATTATTTTTACCCAAAAATATAAACTACTTATCGCAATATTTTTTAAAGTCATTGCATGTATATTCAAAGCATCTTCATTAAAACATATTTGGATGATACACAAGCTCATAAAAACGAGAAATGAACTGTCACATGACTCTTACTTAACCCTTAAGTGAAACAATTGTCCACTCCCTCAACTGTGTGATGATTAAAGTTCAATAAGTACCTATCGGCTGATGATTAAAATAACCTTGGTGTAAGATGCAGTGAGCCAACATGATGCGGCCAGACATCTCCTCTGCAGCGCGCGGGTTAAAAATGTATTAAAACTATTTTTATTGCGATTGGCACTGGCAGCATCTGTGATTAAAAGAAATGTAAAATTTCCGCGCGCTTTTAGACCCAACGGCATAAATTGTTTTCTTATTTTAGCAATTTTGCTTGCCAGTGTTAGATTAAACTGTAGGATAGTGTCAAAGTGTTCGGTTGTTCTATTTTTAAAAAGTTTAAGCTGGTGAAACAAAAAAGCCGCCAAAATTAAACAATTAAAAAGTGAGTAAATTGTGTCGATTGAATTTCATGTTTAGGTACCTATTACATCTTCATTCTAAGACCCAATTTTTTGTTAAGAATGACGCTATGCCACTGCCAAGGATAAAATCTATTAAAATTTCTGACATGTATCCGATTTAACCAATAAAAAATGTAGTTATGATGAAAAGAAAATGAGTTTTAAGCAAGTTAAAGTGGTGAATACCTAAAGCTACACCCGAAAAGGTACATAATGATGATATATTTGTAGTTAGGTAAAGTCCTAGAAACATTTAGATTTAAAAAAAAATCTCAAAAAAAATGTATAATTACGCACGGGAGCACGTATTCATATTCATATTCATTTATTCACAACATAAAGTAACAGCAGTCTAATAGGTAGGCATACAGAGGTGTTTAATAGCTACTTTATAACCTACAAGAGGTATTTGTGACTTTTAGTAATATTCAATAACATTTAACAGTTCCTAAAATTATACATAATTACAATGTCAAATGTATGAATAAACGTCAACTAATTCACAATACAGGTTTCATTAAAAGGATAATATAATATAATAAGATTAATAATAACTAAAATAAATTAATAATAATTCACAAATGTCAACTTTAAATTTTCTTTAAATAAAACCTAAGTTTTCATTGTTTTCATATTAAGTTATAAAAACCATTGAATGTCAACCAATCTATTTTGGCTGAAACAGCTTTGTAAACATAATCAGCATGTAAATATATATTGAAACTAGGTACCTTGAATTTATGCGAATTGTAAAATAAAATTAAGATATTTTATGTATTTTAGTCGCGTTAAAATTTTATATTGTACTAGCTGTTCCCCGCAACTTCGTCCGCGTCAATTTCCGTTCTTATGATCGCGATTATTTTTGCAATATTTTACTTATGCTTCGCTTCTATTGATCGCAGCGTAATGTTATATAGCCTAAAGCCTTCCTCGATAAATGGACTATCGAACACAAAAAGAATTTTTCAAATCGGTTCAGTACTTCCTGAGATCAGCGCGTTCAAACCAACAAACAAACAAACTCTTCAGCTTTATAATATTAGTATAGATTTCGTTTATCCACACGAATTAAAGCTTTTAATTACTAAACAGTTTCTTTATTTCAACGCTAGCAAGCAAAATTATTTTGCTAGCTTTATGACCGTCTAATATAACTAGGTAGGTATAGTGACAAAAAAATTACCAAACTATTTCCATACATAAAAATAAAACTGTTTCCGTAATGAGAATTGAGTCCAAAATGTCATTTTTCAGTTGAATCCATAATGTAAATATTACAGTATGGAATTGGTTCTTAAAAGTGTTAAAAAAACACTGGTCTTTGTTCCTAGCGTTGCTTCGCTGAAACATCTTCTGGTATTTATAGTGCGGCACGTGGATTTGGTATTAATAGTCGGATCTATCACGAGTGCGTCTGTGACAAAAGAAACAATAAACGAGAAATGGCATATTGTAGTAAGGTCAAGGTTTGACTCCCGTTACAGGCAGCGAAGAGTTTATGTTTACAATTGTAGACCATCGGCTTAAGCATCTTTAAAAAATGAAAATACAAAAAAATTTAGAATATTAATATGATTGCATTATTGTAGCATAGTAGGTACAACATTAATTTATGATTGTTTGTATTAATCTTACCACAGATACGATAACACTTGATCTTTCCTAATATATATTTTTTGACCGGCATTAAATGCGGAGTGCCCTTAGTCGTCGAGTAAATATTTATTTATTTTAAACGTTATTCTAGATCATGCATAGTTTTTAATGGAATATTTAATTTTGTCGATTTTATATTTAGTTGAAGCTAATTCTTTTTCATTTTACCTGCTATGCAGCTTTGCCAACCTTAACAAGAGCCTATAGCTAATTTTCTGTCTAAAAGAGGTTGAAAATGAGAGGAAAGTTATGACGACCATTCATCCATCTCCTTCAGACCAGATTTTTTAAGACTCATTGAAATTGATGTAACAGAAAATATAATAGCAAAATATTCTGGAATTCAAGACACAAAAGTAGACTGTAGTAAGAAAGAAACCAATATTAACTCCCAGTTTTCTAAACCCGTACAGAGGATCCGGCATAAACAAGTCTAAAAGCAGCATCACAAAAATACTTCTATTTATAGAATTTATAGTGAGATTTCGACGAAAATGTGACTTTTTTGCCAGCTGTGTCCTTCAGGATCAAAAAGCGACTACGAATCTTACTTAATAAAATTCTTGAATAAAAGTCAACTTCCAGGCATAAGTCTTATCTATACAATGCCTTAACAAGTGATTTGAAAGTTTGTACCCATCGGTTCATTGTCAACATCACCAGGTTATCATCAGTCTGGTTTACCATCAATATCATGAATTCCAGTCCACATCACTATATCCTACTGTACAAAAGGTTGCTTTAAGAGGAGGAATTTGCATGCAACGGTGCCTATTATTCTTCTGATGTTCTTTTAGTCGCTGCGGGCGACATCTGCAGAGCGAAAAAAAGTAGTATTAGATTAAATAGAGTTATCAAACCAGTGTCAAGTAAAATGTTATTTGGATAATAATATTGCAGATACTCTGGCCCACCTACTAAGCAAGGATCTCCAGTTCGATTCTTGATCAAGAATGATCTTTTCTAAATTGGCTCGGGTCTAGGAGGGTCTGCAATGAACGACTTGGAAAACTCTGTCACTAGACTATTCTCTAGGGAAATTTATATAAAAATGTCAAATGTTTTAATAACACGGTGCCAGGCTTAGTACTCCACTAAAGCTGAGAGAAGTTAAAAGGGTTGAATTTTAACAAATGTTACCTAAATGGGTTTGATCCGATCTGTTCTTGTTGTTAGTTCTAAGGGGATCTGTATTATGTAGTGTAACAGGAGTTGTTGCTTTCCTGTTTTAGTTTTATGATAGTTCCTTTTTAAAAACTTAAATGAGATTATTTATGTGGTTTTTAAATCACGTTTGTGTTTTTATGGATATCATCTTCCAGGTTTTAAAAACTATTTTCTGAAAATTTTCCTGAATGATTCCTGTTACAAATTAATCAAGCAATAAGTATACGATAATGTAAGATGACATCGATATTGGCGAGGCGTCACTCCCGGTAGAAATGAGGAATCGATAAGTATTTTGGTCATTTGGTTGTATAATACTTGTCTCTAATAGGAAGTGGAGCCAATTTAACGTCTTGGCTTAGCTCCAGTTAGCACTATTTATTGCACGTCTCATGTTTCAATAATATAACAAATTCGTACGGTCTAACGTTGATTAGAAATTTATTAGAAAAATTTAAGTTTACAAGCTTTATTTATTTTTATTTTTGAAAAATATAGTATTCTACATTGAAAATAATAATATATAAGAATCAAAGTTAATCGTTAAGTGCTGCATAATGTTTATACTAAAGACGTAACCATCAAAGCATCAAAGAAAGCTTATGCGAAAAAAACTCCGCAACCCATGATATCCATTCAGTTTAAACTTCAATGACGCAACTGCACCACTAAGCGTTTCAAATCCCCAAGCAGACATAATGCTCACAATTTAATAAACTATTTATAGAAATTTAATACAACTAAGTGAATGGACACGAATCGATGTATGCGCGCGCATTCTGAGCATGGCTTCCTTGCTTCACCCAGACAAGTTGCGATCGATACCGTTGCAGACAGTTTTTCAATACATTGCTCACTTGGTATACTTTCTTGTCGTGAAAGTAAAGGAAACCACGCAATATATGAGACGGAATTCAATTGCGTGGGCTAAAAAAATCGGTGTCACTATTGCAACCAGCGTGCTGTAGTATTCCTATAGTCCCAAAGCGTGTTTCGGGCCGACGACACTCGTATGAAAACTGAACCGTACACTAGGAATGTGAAAAACATCGTCTATCGTAAATGAAATAAAAATTGGTGAAATATATACAAAACTTAAAATTTCTGCAAGAAACTAACCATATCTGTTTAAAAATTAGCAATCAAAAACAAAAATGCAAGCGTAAATTGACAACTTTAGTCATAAATCGTTTAAAATTTTATTATTGAAAGATCTAGTTAAAACAAATCTAAAAAAAGAAAGCGCAGTCAGAGGGACCAGATCGTAGGATCTGGACGGTAAAGTCCGATTTACCTGTAATGGAGAAAGGTGAACGGTTTTCAGAGTACCTGTTCGCGAAGATGGGGCCAGGAGACAGAGGCCCGCAAACTACGGAGGACCGGACGGCTCCGGTGGAACCGACCGGCCTGAAAAAATGGTTCATAGATAATACTATGTTGGTGGTGACATTGCTCGGTGTGATTACTGGAATAGGCATTGGTAAGTTGGAATTAAGTTTACTTATTAAAAAGAAAATACTAGCATATAGTATAGCTACGGGATACAGTTGATATCAATTTATGTGATATTAATCCACAATTAGCATGATAATAACAAAGAAAAGTTGACGGTTAAAGTACATACAAACACTTAGTTTTATAGTTGCATACATTTTTAATGGATAGTGCAAAATGTTACCCCAACCAATTGACAGCATAAAATAATATAACCCACTAAAACAATTGAAAACGTTTTAAATTTTCCCTTCTGTCTAGGTTTATGAAGTATACCTAGTTAGTTTGTAACAATTTGGTGAGTTATCGCGCGCAATGGAAGAAAAAATCGAAGTTTTATAGACTTTACCATACGAAGACATTTGAGGGTAATAGCTAGTTTAGTCGAATTATTTGTAATAATTCTTATCAGACGTTTTTTAATTCTACGTTTATGAATAAAACAATGAGATGTTTACATCTCATAAACTTTTTACCTCAAAATATCAAAATATGTCACAAATCACAAAATTTTCAGGGTTTGGTCTGCGGCCTTGCAACCTTGGACCAGACGCTCTGATGATAATTTCGTATCCCGGTGAACTCTTCATGAGACTACTTAAACTTATGATCCTACCTCTCATAATTGCCAGTCTAATCGCTGGTTCTGCAAGCCTGAATGCCAAGATGAGTGGAAAAATTGCAGTGAGAACATTACTATATTTTATTCTGACATCAATGTTTAATGCTTTCGTTGGAATTTTGGTGGCAATGTTAATCCATCCAGGAAAACCAGAACTGAAAGAAGACTTTGTTAGTGTTACTACAGGGAGGAGGGACCATAGTATTTTGGACAGCCTTTTAGATATAGGAAGGTAAGTATTTGTATATTGTGCGAAGTGACATTTTGATGATATGCTTATTGTGTTTTTTTATATATTTGTATCATTGTCCAGCTTAGGTGTGTGTTGTTTACATGGTAATATAATAAATGTTTTTTTTATTTTTATTTCATAAGTTTACAAAAGAAGGCAGCCAGCCTCGACTGCTTGACTGTTTAACTTTATTTTATTTTAACCATTTAAAATAATGTAACTGCTGAGGGTATATTTTGATGATCAAATACAAAAATTCTGTGAAGAAACTTTATATAATAATAACCTAGGCACAATACTGGACACCTTATCCTATTTCTTTGGGAAACTGTAATATAAAGTGTCCTGAATTCCCCTGATGATATTTTCAGAAACGTGTTTCCTGACAATATAGTGCAAGCGGCATTCCAACAGGCGCATACGGTATATGTGCAACCGACAACATTGTTTGCTAGGAATGGGACTGAGAATGACACATTACCGGCTATGGTTCGAGTAGTTTCTTACAGGTAAGGCCCAGATTATTAAGCAAATTATTTCTTGACATATGGGTATCATGAGAAGTGTCTAACTGCCTAAGGTGAGACTCGAACCCACAACCATTAGCTTAGCAGACGATATCTTTAACCATTGAGCTGCCCAGAAATTTGGTGTATCGACGATATTTATGTCTATGTGGACTGATGATTCAATTGTTTCTGGTCAAGTTTCCGATACTGTTAGACATGTGGACGTTCTTTATTGTTCACCACATAAATAAATAACATTATAATAGGGTTAAGCGGTCGGCTGCGTAGTCACGGATCCGAGCTATATGACAATTGATTTCTATTGTGTCTGGCTTTACCCACATACAAGGGGTTAATACAACTTTAATTACTGCATAACTGAGGCGATCTTTTAAAAAAATCTTTTATCAAGCTATGATAAATGAATTCGAAAAGTTAAGATAATGCATTGAAGATAGTTTTTAATTTAAATTTAGTTTTCTTCAGTGTGTTCACGTACATTTTGTTCCTAAATGTGTAACAATGAGAACCCTTTTTTTATTGTTTTCAGAGCTGGAACTAATACTTTAGGCCTAGTGTTTTTCTGCTTAGTATTTGGCAGTATGCTTGGTACATTAGGGCCTAAGGGAAAGGTGGTGATCGATTTTTTCCAAGCCATCTTCGAGGTTATCATGAAGATGGTGACGGGAGTCATGTGGATGACTCCAGTGGGCGTTAGCAGCGTCATTGCCGGCAAAATTCTTGGTGTTAGCAATGTTGGTAAGCGGTTTATTATTTTAGCACTAAGAATAATTACCGATCTTACTACTAATTATCAATATCAGCAGCCACCTCTAAAAGTCTATTTAATTCTTGGCTGATTGAAGCGGCTTGAAGTCAATATGATTCTTCAAGCAGGCAATATGTTTTCTGGGTTGTACTCGTATTAATATATGCGATTTTCAGTTCGTACTTGCCACTTATGAACATTTCCATCCCACTGGTTGCCTCATTAGATTAGTATGTTCTGCTAGATTTCACAAATTCTATGTTGATTGTATTTTCATTAGATAGTTACTCTCATCTTAGATTAGTAATCAAAAAATGTATTTAAAATAATATTTTGGGTAAAATCACGGACAACTACGAAATCGGCTGATGTAGGTAAGCGACTATTAAAGCATTTGTTTTTGTGGCAATCAGAAAAAAAAATATCATTAACACCCAGATCCGAGATGATATAGAAAAAATATGTTTTCCACATTACTCTAACAGTGAATCGAACCCAGGACCTCGAAACTGGCACATGCACGTTGAAACCGGTGTATACGCCACTTCAATACGGATTTCGTCATAATAAATTCAGAGGTAATGTCTCTGATGCATTTTCATTTAAAACTTTCAGCTCAAGTGATGTCCCAGCTGGCATGGTTCATAACAACGGTTGCGATCGGCGTGTTTTTCTACCAGCTGCTGGTAATGCAACTCATATACTTCTTGTTCTTACGGAAGAACCCATACAAGTTCTATTGGGGATTATCCCACGCGATGCTCACTGCAGCCGCCACTGCTTCTACGTAAGTCACATAATAATATACTAGCTTTTTCAGAAGTGAGTTATCACCTTAGTTATTACAGAAACAAATACCTAATATAAATTCTAAAACAAAATTAACAAGGTAGTTAACCGGTAGCGCCTGTCGTCAATGTCACGCGAGTTTATACAAAATACAACTGTTATGCTGTGGTACAGCAAGAGCTACAATGAATTCAGGGATAAATTTCTATTTATTCTGATAAACGTATAAACTGCGTCATTGCAGTTTTACTGAATCCCTGTAAGTAGTTTTTTCGTGAAATAGTGACAAGCATCTATACTCTATATACTAGTCACTAGTCACTAAAAGAACAATAACAGTGCAATTTATATTGATAAATTACTTAAACCGCACGAAACAATTGGTGCCAAGTAGGACAGCTTTTATTTGTTTATTTATTATTTATTAATTATAACGGTTTGCACCAACTATAATAATTAATCAATTATCGTACAAATACCAAAATACAATCAAATTAATTACGTAAAAATTAAACAACGCATTTCAATTAGGTAGGTTCATCAAACAATACATACGTCGATTCCATTTTATAATAATATGATATCGATAGTATCAATCCAATAAAATATTCTTAAATTTAACAAGCATATTTAAATTATAAATAATTAGAATTGCCTCAGTCTTTTAAAACCATGCTGATCAACTCTTCGATATGGTTTTCTTCAGGGCTGCAGCCTTGCCTGTGACGTTCCGGGCTATGGAAGGACCACTACGCATCGACCCACGCGTGACTCGCTTTGTCCTGCCTATCGGGTGCAATATAAACATGGATGGGACAGCGCTCTTTCTGGCTGTAGCTAGCGTCTTTATATGTCAGATGAATAACCTGCCCCTCGGATTTGCACAGCTTGCTACTATTTTGTAAGTATACGTTGATCCACTATATTGTTATTCACTGTATTGTATTACTAAAATATTAACAAATCATAGTAGAGATCTCCTATGGACTATTTTTAGTAATGAATAGTCATGTGAGTATATCTTGACCATGACTTTTTTGATTATATTTTTTGTTAATTTCATTAGTTTTGTAAAAACTTATAAAGCAAATATAACGTCGGCAGTTTTAGATTTATCATAATTATTTTGCTCTAAGCAGTGTAGTAATGATCATTCATTTATATAGGATTACGTTTGTAAAAGGTATTATTGGCTTATTACACGCACCATAATACGAATTATGAGAAACTTAAACACCCATGAGAAACCGTGACGAGTCGCTTGTATCGTAATTGTTGCTTGGGTCAATCAAGGAAACAGTGTCTACAATAATAAGCTAGGTATAACCGTTTCATTACTTTGTTCTAATGAAGACTTACAGTAGATTTGAGTTTTCTTAATCCTTACTAAATATTATAAATTCGAAAATAACTCTGTCTGTGTGTCTGTTATGTGTTTTGGTCTAAACTACAGAACTGACTTTGACGAAATTTAGCAGAAAGATACCTACTATTATATTAGATCTTGAAAAAGTACTCAGGCTATTATGTACCTATCCCATTGCTGGGCACAGGCTTCCGCCCGCACGATATAACATCTAGTAAATTATAAATTAACACACACAATGTATTTGGATTTAATGTATAAGCTCTTATAGTTTATATACATTTTGTTTTATGCTGATGACCCTACTTTGTTATGTTATGTTATGCAACACCTAATGAGTTGCATATAAAAAATGTAGTTTAACCTTTCCAAGCCCCCCAAACATTTCTAAAAAAATTGTACAGATATCAATGATATTCTCTCACGCCTTGTCGTCAAAAACTTTATAAATAAATTGTTTCTTATTAATTTACAGTTTGACATCAACAGCAGCATCTGTGTCATCAGCGTCAGTACCATCAGCTGCTATGGTTTTACTGTTAGTGGTGCTTGCTGCAGTTGACGCGCCTACACATGATGTATCGCTGTTATTTGCTGTCGATTGGCTAGTGTGAGTAATTTGTTTGATTCCATCATCATAACAGATTTTCAGTAATTTAGTAGCTTGTATTTTAGATAACGTCTTACAAACCATCCAAAGTTTACTATCTGCAGATTTTTCTTTTAGGAAATTATCATAATGTGTGTGTTACGTGTTGTTTTCATTGTACTGCTCTTGTAATTTGGGAATCCCTTAGCTTCTCGTCATTAATCATTAGTATTTGCTTTAAAATTTACTAGGCAAACATATCACTACATAAATTTTTAGAAAACTGTTATTTTGTTCACTTCAAATTCACAGTTTAAACAAAGAATAATTTTATTTATTTATTTTTATTTTTAATCGTATAATAAGTGATAATAATAATATACATAATGATAAAAATAAATTATTGGATTGTGGATTATAGGTACCTATTTAAAGCGTAAATAATATTTCGATGCTTTAAATTTTAAACCATTATAATAGTTCGTTTTTGTGACATTGTGTTAACAATGTTACGTAAGTTTGCTATGGTGTGTTGATAAGGCTTCACATCACAGTTGCTGTTTCAATGCTCACTTATCATTATTTTTGAGTGCACAATTTATTCTTATTTTAAAAAATTTTCTTTGCTTATAATGGATTCCGTTTACATACAAATTAAAAGAGAGTGTTGTTCAAGTAAACATTTACAATTTTTGGCGTATGATATTTAATAGAAAAGATACAAGAACAACTCGACCATGAATACTGATTTCAAGGTCCAAATTTGTATGGCTCTTGGGTTCGATCCCTGATCATTGAAGAATACTTGTCATTTTGCTATAATGATATCTTCTTGGGGCTGGGTGTTTATGATTATTTTGTTGTGCAAAACAAGTGCTTTAAATATTGACTTACTTTAAGATCAGAGCCATCATTGCCGTAACTTTAGCGTAACGATTAGAGGAACATTTCTAAGGATCAGAGCAATGTATTATGTTTACCACATTTAGTTACTCATAAAGATTTTTCATTATTTAAATTTTTGCGGGCCATTTAACTATGCCGTGGGGCCACCCACATGGCATAGTTAGATGGCTTTGGACTTTTAGACTTACAAAATTAGAGTCTTAGTCTTGATACCACCTTGGTCGTTACAATGACTGAATTTACTTACGATTTTGTGCAGTGACCGTATACGCACAACAAACAATATGCTGGGCGACTGCTACGCGGCCGCTGTTGTGGAGCACCTTTCTAAAAATGAACTTATGGCTTGTGATGCACTCTCTACGGTTAGTGTAAGTATAAATGCTTGATGTTTTAATAATACATGACCAAGTATTGTGCCTTGTGTGACACCAGAATTGATATTTATTGCAAAATAAATGATATTTGCTTACTTCGGCGTAACATTCAGAAATAAAAATGCCAAATAAATAATGTAGCGTAATTACGTAAATAAATTATACTATAGCCATATTGAGTGTAATCTTACTAATATTATACATACGAATGTATGCATGGACGTATGTTATTTAATCACGCCAGAACGACTGCACGGGTTTAAATGAAATTTGGCACTGAGATAGATTTAAGGCTGGAATAGCAGCATTGGAGGGCATTAGCTAGTACTATTGTAAGTTATGTGTTTATCTCTCTTCAGGAACAAGCAACTAATGGCCTTACTACCATCAACACTGAGGTAGACCTCGGTCTGGTGACTCCAAGCAGAAAGTCGTTGGCGTCTGATGACGTCATCATAGACATGCATTTAACTGCCAACCACTCCATGAAGAGGATTTAGCTTTACATGTGCCTTTCCTAATATTAACTAGAACACTGTAAGTAGATTTTTTAGAAATTAGTCTGTATGACTTTAAAATAATTGGAATTTTTGTACTAAAAATATCTTGAATTCAAGATCTGAGTGGAACGAGTCGATCGACTAAACACTAAATATTACCATGTATTTTAGTCCAGAAACTATTTCATCGGTTTGAAGGAACAGCTAGTTAAATCATAATACATCACAGCAATCAATATCAAGCAGCTTAAAAAGAAAAATATAATCTAAACATTATATTTGCCAAATCTTTGGCTTTGAGGGCTGGACAAATCTGAAACATTTTTTAATACGATCAAAGGGGTTTAACCACACAACCTTTCGCTAACCCGAGTGTCTGCTCTTTCCAACTGTATCATTTATGTCGCTTATATTATTCAAGTGCTTTGGGCTGTAGTAAGCCAGCGTAGCTTTACCAGTGTTTCTGGTTTTGTACTTTTATAGTTCAGGAGTTTTTGTATGTTGATCGAAAATGTTACTCATCTAATGAATTATCAATAGCATTTGCTTTGCTAAAAGTTGTTTTGAAGAACGTCAGTTGTTTCTTACCTCACCTAGTAGTGTAATATTATCAGATGCTATTAGTTATATGAAATCATCTTATAAGTACATTTAATCACTTGTAATGCCAGCTTTTGTTTGATTCGAATAGCAATTTGTATTCATTCTCTACAAAATGTTTCGAGGTACCTAATTATACTTAAGTGCCAAAGGCTAAAACATTCTTTATAAAAAACAGTAGGTAAAGTTATTTATAATTTTGATTAATTAGCAAGTTGTAACTGCGATTTTATGCAGCGTTGATTATGAAGATTTGGAATTATCAATTGGATATAGAATGCTGATATTTAAAAGCAATGGTTAAAAATATTTCGGCATTTATTTGCAAGTATAGGGAGTAAAGGAATTACGGTTCTAAAATATGATTTAATTTATTCATTACGTAGTAATAAGGCATTTTTAGGCTATAAGTATCTATAAAAGTCCTGTTAGCTATAATTTTTTCATAGTTATTAGTATTAGTACCACTGATGACAGCTAATTGGTCAATATAATGATGTTTATCATATTAAAGTATTACATCTGCATTGGCAGCTTTACTGAATTAAGATTTGGATGTCTTTTGTATTGATATTTGTGTATTTATATTCATTTTAGACACCTTTTTTAATGGCAAAACAAAAGATGGCGTATTTCTCAATAAAAAAAACGTTGCAATTTTGATATCAAAAAGATAATTATGTTCTTTGTATTCTCACACAATGATTCTTTGTAATAGAAATGAAGGTTGCCACCGTAAACAAATATTTTCAAGACAACATTATAACCAATTAAAACCAGCAATATCCTGTTCAGTGTAGAATTGTCTTAAGTTATGTTAATCTCTTAAAGTAATAAAATAATGTTTCCCTTAAATTTCAATCAGAAAAACATAATTTTTGATACAAAAAATATCCCTTTGCACAGCATAAAATAATAACCTTTCGTACAATGATTCAACAAGATAAATAGTTTTAAAACTGTAACTCGACTATAAAAAAAAGTTAATTTAAAAGTCACTCTGTATATTTTCTGTATTGTTTGAGCATTTTTGCTCTCAGAAATAGCTTTTTTTTTAACGAAAGGAAGCCTATATTACCCGGTCTATGATAAGGAATCGATTAATACTTCATGTACAAAAATCAGCTTAATAGTTTAGCCGCAAATGTGGAAACCCACATACATATAAACATAGTCTGCTAAAATCATAACCCTTCCTTTTGGCTTTGACGTAGTAGGGTAAAAACGGAAGCCTTGTTTATACACAACTTCACGTTCCTATTAATTAATGCATCTGATAATTGCCTTAGCGTTTACTCAGTTCAAAAAATTACCTAAATATTATTGATGATGCGCTATAAAGTCAAATAGGTATTATTATAATTACCATCACTCTAAAAAATACGCCATATTTTGTATTTTAATAAGAAAAATTGATGTCATTTATAGATTTAGATCCAGCTGTGATATACTATTTGTTGTTTTTTTTTCTTTTCACTCACTGATAATTATTAAAGACAAAAATAAAACCAGTCATAAAATTTTACATATTTTATTTATTTTCGCTTACATTCTCCGCGGACAGTCATAATATCTTACAACTAAATATGGACAGGGTTTATTTACATTATTTAACTACTGTTCAAATAATTGACACGAATAATATCACTTTATAAAAATATAGTAATAAAGTTGGCAAGTGTCAATCTTGAACAGACTACAGACATTTTTTTAATGAAAATCACAGTATAATAAATGATACTCAAACGATTTTCCAGTAATCACTCAAAGGCACAAGAGTTCCACGTGAAGTTAACAATCTAATAGTTGGCATATTACAAATTTGTGACTGTATACAGTAAACTACATGATTCAATAAAGCTAAAAATTGCATCTAAAAGTATCCTTATAGCTTAACGTAAAGCTGATTCGTTTGTTTTATAATAATATAAAATAACATGGCAGTCTTCATTTAAAATATTTTACAAGACACTAAAATATACACACTAATATTTACAGTTAATAATACAACCCGAATGAAGACTATTTACACTACCGTAAAATCGGTATAAGCGCTTAGTACATCACTTTGAGCATAGTTCAGGCAGTCCATTTGTGAATGCACAAAATGATATTAGAAAAACTAAACCGATCACATCGGAAATCAATAAATATTACTACCAATACTTAAATTTGAACAGTCATTACACATAATATGTACAATAAGCCTACGAAATAATACAAATTTTCATATTCTCATAGTAGAGTGTGGAGGTTTTCTACTGCCTGGAACTGGAGGTAGACCAGGGCCTACTAAGGGAGACATTGAAGGGGATCTCGTAGCCAAGGGTGATAAGGAGGGCGAAAATGATGGTGACATAGCGGCTGCGGCTGAGAATCCTCCAGCAACATCGTGACTTATAGGGGACCTAGGTAATAAGTGTTGAGGTTGTCTACATGACAAAGACGGAGCAGGACAACTTCTTGGAGCTACCGTCGTCAACAAAGGCGGTGGGACATTCTTTCCGCCAGATATTGAGGTTCCTTTGCTCTTCGCACTTGAGGCGCCACTGTTCCCACTTTGAAGTGAAACCGCATCATCTTTTAATCGAGCGATTTCTGAAAATACGTGTGCTAATGGTTGATACTGAGGTCCCCAGTCAAGTAAATAGTCCCAGTTATAGCTGCCGGTAAGTTCTTCTTCCGAATGGACAATAGAGCTTAGGCTGCCCGTCATTGATGGCCCAGCTGTTGGTACTGCATTGTTGTCTCCGGGTGCGCTAGAGAAAGCGCCAAGAGCCATTGCCCTATCAACAGCTGCACTGGCTTCATCAGCACTGCTAGCTCTTTCGCTACCCGTCACTTCATTCAACTTCGCATAAATGAGGTTGGTTATATCATTCTCATGGGCACCGTCTTCATCAAACATGTGCATTGAATCAATAGGTCCATGGTGTAACATTGTGTCTTTACTACTAACATTTTCAGAACATCTTCTTGATGACGTGGATGCCCCACCACCAGTGCCTGTATCTACTATTCCAAGCCTTGCTAAATATTCTTGAGTATTATGAACTGAGACATCAGATAAATTGTCATCGTCTACACCATTTGTTTGTCTATGTATACCTTCCCTCTGCAGTGGTCCTTCATTAATCATTCTTATTTCTTCATCCTCACCGTCTTCACCATCCTCTGCAGACCCTCTCCCACTTGACCCAGATTGATCTGAACCTGATAATTCTGAAGTAGTCGCCGCTCCAGAATTAGAGCTAGCTGTGTGTGGACCATATGGTGGTATCTCATCATATTTGGGAGGAGCAAATTGATTACCGGGACCGACTGCCCCGGTATTTCTTATAGGTATTGTGTCAAACGCACTCGGGTCAACATAACTGTTTGTG
Organism: Anania crocealis; assembly: GCA_949315895.1. NCBI lineage: Eukaryota > Metazoa > Arthropoda > Insecta > Lepidoptera > Crambidae > Anania > Anania crocealis. The sequence goes on from OX438856.1 coordinate 12,575,998, forward strand.
GCACCTACGCCTTCAGAGTTTAATCCAGGTTTGTTGACCTTTTTGTGTCTCTTATTTTTCATGTGAAGGAATAAGAACGCTGCAGCAAATATGATTATGATAAATATAAATGCAATGAGTAGACCTAATGCCCAGTCGGAGAGACCACCACTAGGAGCAGCAGATGCATCATTTATGATATTGGAATCTAAAACAACCGCTTCATGGTCTAGTAATATTTCTACAGCTGTTTTATTTGTAAGAGAACCTTGTCTACCAGAACTTGCGGTAACCACCAAACTTATTGATTTATCAGAACCAAAAAGACTGGATACAGAGTCGATTTTCTTTTTCAAAATAATAACGCCTGTTGTTCTGTTTATTTTAAAATAAGAATGCGATGTTGATAACTGGTATACTATTCTTCCATCAATACCTTTATCTCTGTCTGTTGCAGTTGCTTGTCCAATCAAATATCCTGCAGGTAGTGGTCCTGATTTAGGAATGCCAAAATTATAAGTCTTCTGTGTAAATTGAGGATAAAATTCATCGCGGCTTTCAATGTCGATTCTTACTTTTACAGTAGCGCTTTTACCCCCAAGATCTGATGCCTTGATAGAAAATTCATATTTATTCTTATGCTCGTAGTCAAAAACAGTGTTGGTGTTCACAAGCCCTGATTCAGATTCAATTTGGAACATTTTCCATGAATCATCATTTCTATTATAGTTTGTCGAAGCAGGCACAATGGAATAGTTAAGTTTACCATACCGACCTCTGTCTAGATCAGTTGCCCTTGCAATAAAGACAGATGTACCAACTCTTTCATTTTCACCTATAGTTTCGAAATACTCATTCACAGGAAATGTGGGGGTATTATCATTCTCATCAATGATACCAATTTTGATGTATGCTGCATTACAAAATGTCCGTGGTTCTCCTTGATCACATGCAATTATAATGAGCTTGTATTCAATATTCCCTGTATCAAAATCTAGAGTTTTGTTTACTGTCAAAACACCAGTGTATGGATCAATGTAAAACAAGTTTTCATCATCTCCTGAAGTAATATTATATACAATAGCCGCATTAGGAGTGCCAGCTAGATCAGCATCAGTCGCTGACAGTTGTGTTATTGTGTAACCAATTTTTACATCTTCGCTTACAGTCAATTCGAATTCATTTGTGGTAAATATTGGTGCATTGTCATTTGAATCAGCAACCGTTACGAAAATGGTGATGGAAGTCTTGTTTTGGTTATAAGATAGTATTTTTCCTTCTTCAATTGCAGCTAGACCAAGTATGTAAGTATCCTTAGTTTCCCGATCTAATCTGGTGGTCAAGATTAAAGTTCCTTCTGAATTGACGTCAAAGGTGTCACCTTCATTACCAGATATGATGTGAAAGTCCAGATTATACTTTTTGAGAACATCGTTGATACCGCCAATCTGAAGTAAAGTTGACCCTTTTTCAGTGTCTTCGTTGACTGTTATCCTGCAATTTGAGAAAAATACCCGTTTTAAAAGCGTCTGAAACAGTTCTTACGTATGTTAATAAGAATTGGTGAAAACAGAACATAAGCATTTTTTAATTTAATACTTCTAGTACATACTAGTACTGTCAAATAAATAAAAATAGTTAGTTATATACAAAAAAAACCCTCTTGGCATAAATTAAGATAATAGACTGAAAATATTAATAGTACATATTCGTAGGTATTTTGATCTATATAAGTGGTAGTTAATTAGTTTTTTTAATATAATAAGTATATGGATTATTTTTATTTTCTAAAATACTGAATTTACTTTAAAACACGCTTACCTGTATGTGTCTTGTCCTATAAAAGGTTTTATCTCTGAAGAAGCTCCGGTACTTATTCTAACTGACGCCACTGCACTCTTATTAGGCTTGCCATGATCAGAAGCCACTATTGCCAACTGTGTATCCCTATGGTTAGCAGGCAAAGCACTGTAGTTCACAAATATTGCTCCGGATACAGCATCAACGAAATATCCTTTGGTCGCCCGTAAAATTGAATAAGATATTTTCCCGTTATCTCCACTGTCAGTATCTTTCGCATGTACTGATCCTATTTCCAGTGTACCACTGCCCTCTGTAATTAATTTTATTTGTTTTAATTAGTGAAACGTCCACATTACACAATGAAATACAAATATAAAACTTGCAGTAATCAAACTATCAATACGAAATGATTCCTTGGTAATGTACAATTGTAAAATCTTGATTGCGATGTTTTATTAGAGGACATTAAGCAACTAATTTATTCTTACTAAAGGAATTACAGGCTTGAAAGCACGATCAAGTTTAATAGTTCCTACAATTACAGCTATAAAAGTTTAATAAAGCTTACCGGGCAATATCCTGTTGTAAGATATGTCATCAAAAATGGGGGAATTATCATTTACATCCGTCACTTTTATTGTAAGTGTAGTCCTGGCAATGTGCTCACTGTCCGATGCGGTTATGTTGATCGTGTAGGTTATCTGGGATTCGTAATCGAGCGGCTTATTCAAGACAACTTTACCGCTATATCTGTCAATGGAGAATCTCTTATCCTCCTGCAGTATGTCGTATTTAAGAGGAGGGTATGTATCCACGTCGTTCGCCGTAACAGATGTGAGCACTGTCCCGACTTCCGCTCCTGTAAAAATAAATAAGAAATGAAGAAACGCTGACGGGTCTCCCTCATACAATTGCCGTTTTAACGACCCGCAAATAAAATCCTCTAAAACAAAACCTACAATGATATAAAAACGAACAAAAAAAAAGGCGAGAGACAATGAACGCGAACCGTTGGGGAGGCACCGCTAAAACATGCACTCAAAAAAAATTTAATACCATCCAATAAATATTGATCCTAAAGGAGTCCCTTTTATTTAATCTCGGTGCTGGAATCGAAAAGTCGCAATGTAAGCCAGTCGCGGAGTCAAGAATACAAATTATGTAAAATGCCTCCCTCTTTGTGAATCGCTTTTTGTTCTACCAATTTATTTCGAAAAGTCGATAGGCCGCCCTACAGCAATTTAAAACCGAATACGTAAACGAGTAAAAAACTTGGAAACGTACCTTCCGATACGGAGATGAGATTTGGTGGTGGGAATGTCGGCTGATTGTCGTTTACGTCGAAGACATTGATACGTAGCGTAGCAGTGCCAGTCATTTGCGGATCTCCTTCGTCCGTAGCAATAACTGTCAATTTATACGTTTCACGTATCTCGCGATCTAACACTATGTTTGTCTTGACCGATCCGGAGAACGCTGGTTCTATAATAAAGGCGTTATCGTGGTTTCCGTCTACTATGTGGTATAGGATACGGGCATTCACTCCCCGGTCGCCATCCTTGGCCGCAAGTTGTACGACAAACTCGCCCTTAGTGTTGCCTTCCAATACGTTTGCTATATATTGCTGTTGCGTAAATCTAGGAGCGTGGTCGTTTTGATCCAACAAATTTATTGTTACGTCACAATAACCGTATAAGACTGGAGAGCCCTCGGTTCGAGCGACTACTACGAGTTGCCTCCTTGGGCCCGGGTAAGTCTCGTAATCCAAGTTTGCCGAATTATTCACCCTTATTACGCCTGAGTTAGAGTCTATCTCAAAAGCATATTGATCGTTTCCATTGCCAATTTCATAAAAGATTCTTTGGCGGCGCCCATCGCTTCTTACAGCGGTAACCTGTAGCACGTCCTTGCCATAAGATGTGTTTTCCTCAATAGTTACATTGTACGTCGCATTTTGGAAATTCAAAGTAGGCGTCTGATCGGAGAAATCACCGACCCGTATTTCTATGAGCCCTATAGAGTTTTGTGGTGGATTTCCTTTATCTTTTGCAATAACTTTAAGATGGATAAGTTTTCCGTTTTCACTCGCCAAGCTTTGCGTTGCCGTTAGAACTCCTGTTGTCGGATTTATGCGAAATTTATGATTCGAAGAATCCATAAGCTCGTAAAGTATTTCTGCATTAGTTCCTATATCATTATCGGTAGCCGAGACACGCAATAAGCTTTGTCCGGGAGGAGTTAAAGTAGCAATTTGTTCTTTGAATGGGTATTTTGTAAATATTGGTTTGTTGTCATTCACATCTTTTATGGTGATTTCAACAGAAACCCTTTGAGATCGAGCAATATAACGCCCTTTATCTGTGGCAACAGCTTCAAAATGATACACGGTTGTTTTTTCCCTATCGAAATAACTGTAAAGAAAAAAATATGTTAAAATTATTATAAGTTATGTTATCGTTAAAATGAGATGTGCTTTAGTGCTATATTATATAATATATGATAAATGGACACTTACCCGGTGGTAAAAACGATACCAGTTTCATTATCAATTCGAAACAATCCCTGGCTTTCGTTGGCCAATGAATAAACGATACGTTTGTTGAATCCCAAATCGGCGTCAGTGGCTCTTACTTTTATGACAGAGGTGTCGATTGGGGCGTCTTCTGGTATGGCAGCGGAATAATGTCCGGTGTCAAACACTGGGTCATTGTCATTTTGGTCTTCTACTATAACAGTGATATTGCAAGACCCTTGTAACGCTACAGGCGATCCATGGTCAAACGCAGTTATAGTCAAACGATACTCGGACTGAGTTTCGCGGTCTAAAGTTTTAGCTGTCAGTTTTCCTGTGGTTGAATCTATTGAGAATTTGTTTCCGTTGTTACCAGATGTAATGCTGTATGTGATAACACCATTAGCGCCGATGTCTTTGTCCATTGCGGCAACAGTATGAATAATTTCTGGATTATTATTTTCTGGGACGGACAATGGGTAACATGATCCTGCTTTAAAGCTCGGTGGGTTATCGTTAACATCCATGACGCTAATTGATACAGTAGCAACATCAAAGTTTGTCGTTGACTGAAAAGTGCTAGTATCTGTTACATAAACTGGAAAAACGTAGTAATCCCTTTCCTCTCTGTCGATTTTTGTTTTTACTGTTATTGTTCCTAACCGTACGTCGATAAAAAAATTATCATCAGCTACCCCTGCTGGTATCATGTATGTTAAGTTACCTGAAATAGGATAAACAATTAATACAGCATAAATCTTAAAACACTTCTTTTCTAATTCAAACAAAAATTGTAGTTAACATACCTGTGTTCCCTCTCAAAGACTTTGCAGTTAGTCTAGTAACAAAACTGCCAGGACGGATATCCTCGCTTATGTTGGCACGATAGAAGGAATCAATAAACCTAGGTGGTACATTGGTAGACTCTTGCAAGTTCAGCAGTAGCAACATATAACTTTGCCTGGGAAAAGGAACTCCATGATCAGAAGCTGTAAGGTTCAACTTGTATTGGCCAGGTCTTACTCTCGCTACATCAGACGAGTACTTCTTTGATAAAGTCAATTTTCCAACACCGTATTCTATGGAAAAGTACTCATGTTCATTCCCATCCGATATGTAGTATGATATTTTGCCATTATCTCCAGAATCTGCATCTACTGCTAATGCCTGATAAAGAGTGCCCGATAAAGTGCTCAATGAAACAGTTGCTTTCGTGGCTGATACGAAAGTTGGGACATTATCGTTTGCATCTAACACAGATATGTGGACAGTAGCTGATGTTGCCATTCGCTCTGAGACATTAGCTGCGAGATCGGTAGCTTCAATAACAATCCAATATTCTTTTAAGGTTTCGTAATCGAGAGGTGATGTGAGAGTGAGTGAACCAGTCAAAGGGTCTAAGTTAAAAATATGTTTGATCGATGGCAGAGAAGAGACGATGTGAAAATTCAACTCTCCATTCGGACCAGAGTCCGCATCTTTAGCGGTGAAATTGTAAACAGTCATTCCTATGGGGGTGATTTCAGAGACCTCAATGTTGATGGGATCTTGAGGCCATTGCGGCGCGTTATCATTTACATCGACGATTTCTATCCGAACGGTGACAGCACTGCTTTGGGGATTGTTTGTAGCGGACGTGTCCAATGCTCTCACTTCTAACCTATATTCATCTTGCATTTCCCTATCTAATTGCCTCGCTACGACTAAAGAGCCTGTTCGTCTATCTATTTCGAAAGTGCCTGGCAGGTGGTCAGTGGTCAATGGCATTAAAAGATAAGAAATTTGTTTTTCTTCGTCGCCATTTACTAAATTGTCTTGAATGTCATTATCACAACACGCGACTGTTCCAACTACGTGACCGATTTCAGCATTTTCTTTAACCTAAAATAAGAAAGTAAAATATGATATCCAAACGTACAATTAGTAACAAAAGTAGCTTAACAGTATCACTTAATACATAAGTTAGTTTTTAGAACATTATGTTTTAACATATTACTAAGATGTAAATAACTTTGGTTAAAGCGGGCATGAATATTTGCAGCCACGCTTGCAACTCAAATCGAATTTAGAGGTTATTCCCAAAGGTCCACGACTCTATTGTTTTCAAAAAAACATAAGTTCATACTTTGATTCCCATGAGGTCCACGACATTAAATATAAAGAAGCATTTTTTTTCTCAGCGGGTCCATGAGAATCTTTGGTACAGTCAACAGTGAAAGCTGGGTAAAGATATAGAAATTATTAATTATGAAATGAAAGAGAAAGTGACAAGATGAACAAGGAGACTTAAAAATTTTTTTTTAGAATAATTACCGTAAATTATCTCGTCTCACACAAAATAAATACAGTTTTGGTATAATAATTGTAAATCCTCTCATCTTTGACTAAAGGAAACCTAAGCATTAAAAAAAACACAGTTTAGGTACAACTTACACTAAAATAGAATTATGTATTAAAAAATCACAGTTTCAGGATGTCACAACATTTAAAAAAACATAAAAAAACTAATATCACAGTATTGGTATCAATACTGTGATTTTTTAATGTTTGAGCCTATTTATACCTAAACTGTGATTTTTTTAATGCCTTAGTTTATTTTAGTCTAAAATGAGAGGATTTACAATGATTATGCCAAAACTGATATTTTTTTATGTTTAAGACTAATTTTACATCTGTTATGCCACAGATGAACTGCTTGAATTAAACATGTTTGAAGTACTATAGGAAAGTCGCATCTCCGCGTGTTATTTAATTTGATTAGCTTACATTAAACCGAGCCTTTCTACAACGATAATCTGTCACGATAACGATTCACCAAAAATATTGGTTCTGGCGATTCAAATAGCACAAACTCTCCATACCAGAAAGTATGTGTTGTTTTTGCTGATTGTACTTTGAAAAAGTCTCGTCGATCTATTATGAATCCACATATGAAAATTTTTAAATTCATTTAAAGACTTCATGGACCCGCTGGGAATAGAAGAACAATAGAATCGTGGACCTTTGGGAATAACCAAAATTTAGATATATTTCTTTTTTCTTCAATAAGAAAATAAATATAATTTCAAGAATTATCATAGCAAAGTGATGTTTTTATCCATGGTTTTTTAATATAGTTTTTAATAACTTTCATGTTCTGACTTGCCAGTCATTCATTGTTAAGAGTTAGTCTTATTTTTCTTTATGATAAGAAAGAAGCTATTATTCAAAATGGCGCACTAATGAAATCAAGAAGTCAAAGTAAATGAATTACTTACTTTGAAAGACAAACTGGAACTGGTAAATGTTGGTCTGTTGTCATTTAAGTCTAAAACCTCGACTTTAAGTTGTCTAACGGTTTGTCTAGGTGGTTTTCCTCCATCAGTCGCAGCTACTGTCAATCGGTAGATAGATCGCTCTTCGTGATCTAGAACTATAACAAAACACAAATTTGATAATTAATAACCTCAATGTCAAAATTATCTTTGATAAATAACGGAAATTTAACTACCTGTACTTGTTTTGATTACGCCTGTACTCGAATCGATAACAAACACTCCGAATCCGTCCATATCTCTGTCATTTAAGATTGAATACGAGACTGAAGCATTCACTCCGTTATCCCTATCAATAGCCTTGACTCTAGCGACTTCTGCACCAGGTTGTTGCTCTTCCCTCACACTAACCACATCTTCCCTGGGATCTATTATCTCTGGAGAGTTGTCATTGACATCGGTCACTTGTATCAATACAGGAACGCGGCTAGATCGTGGCAGTCCACCTTGGTCTCGGGCCTCAGCAAACAAAGAGTACGAAGACTTAAATTCCCTGTCCAAAACTTCTTTCGTTGTAATGACGCCTGTAAAAAAAAACATTAATTTACAATGAATAGCCTCAACAATCTTTAGAAACATGACAATGTGTAGGTATAGCAAAGGTTTACCAGGTTAAAAACTAATCAATATTTGGCCGTAATTTCTCGTATAAATCTAGACTCAATTTTGCAACCTATAATGAACACCGCGCACGTCCTAAGCGAATTTCCCACTGATAAGACCGCCGATACGTCGCGTAAGAATTTTGTCAATTTCAAAACGATTATCATGGAGTTCAACCCCGAAATTAGGCATTCATAAAACAGATCGCCCGCGGCAGAATACCTATGATTATCCGAAGGTCCATTCCGTATTGGGAACCTAAAAATCGTGATGACAGAAACGGGGAAGGACGATAAACGTGATTTTATAAAATCGCACCAAACGATAACGATCCTACAATCAATACATTTAAAATCGATTTTTGTGAAGCATCCGAAGAACTTGTCGGAAGATAATAAGATGTGGCAGAGACCGCCGTAATGAGCGATGTGAAGCGGGCTCTAAAAAAAAATGTTCATCGTTATTTTCTCCTCTCACAAATATTGGAACTCAGACCGAGTTTTGTTTTGAGAATAATATTGTTGAGTTTGAAGCGTACATACGAACCGTGAATTTTCACGGTTAAATCAAATTTAAAGCTAAAACTGCGTCGCACCCATGACTGATAAACTAAGGGTATGTATTGCAAAACTTTTTTGTCTTAACGACGATGCATTAATGTGTATCATTATTACGATTTATAGTCACACGGTGCCAAGTCAGATTCCAGCAACATTTTACACCTATAATTCATTTGAGAACAGATGAAAATAAAAGGTATCCGTCAACAGAACGAGTTGTAGGTCCGTGCAACGTCCTACACGTACATTTGTAACGTATGAGATTTAAATACGCGAGGACAGTATCTGGCCGTGGTAAGGCTGTAATAAAACATTGAAGAGAATAGCCAGGCTCCTACATAGCAATATTTTAATAATAGTTAATGGCGGGTCACGACGCATGCGCGCGCGACGACGTTTATAATTCGCAATTGACGCGCATAAATTCATTGGCACTGCCTCCCGTAGCGGGTATCTTGTCGGACTAGTAGTGTGACCTTTAGGTTTAAAATTGCCATAAAGAATTGAATAATTATGAAAGTGATAATCATAAGTCGCATTTTCAGAACTAATCATACTCAATTGATATTCTAGATTTAACATATGGCTTAGCTAGGTAACACAAATACATAATACAGATTTAATGTTAAATAGATTTTGCCACCAAAAAACGTTTCAGGAGCATCTATTTAAATCTGAAAGGTATATCTCGAAATCAGGGCATATACAGACGTCATTGCGAATGATTTACGCGTTTCGGTGAGACGGTAAAGCGTGGAGTCTAAAGATTCACTAACTAGCTCGCGGGGTGTTGATCTTCGATAAGCCGAATTGAGACGGAATGATCCACCATTCATCAGTCAGTTAAACCGCGATAACGAAGTGCCAACCCCCTTTTTTGCAGACGCCCATATCGAGAATTTTTAAATTCACACGATTCTGACGATAAGAATCGATGTTATCACTTATCAACTATTTGGCGTTGATTGCGAAGCACGCATGACCCTTCCCTGTCAATATACAGGGAAGGGTCATGCGCCCTTGTCAAATCCCGTGAGCAAACAAAATGTTAAATCGCAATGTCCGTGGGGAGGATATAAGCAAATATTCGTTTAACTCTGCTCCCTATTCCCTTAAATTGTGCAGGTATTAATGTAATGTTTGTTCGAATTGTTTGTACAGTCGATGAGTCTTGAGGCACAACATACTTTGGGTTTTAGCTTTCAAAGTGCCGGCTTTATAAACAAAGCTTCGAGTGGCCGCTTCTCGGTGGAATAATTTCTAGCCTGAACAAACAGTGGAGACGACTCGGCGATCGTTCGATTACGGTAAAATTGCGGTGATATTCAATAAAACGATGAAGATTATTAAATTATGCACCGCTTCCCATCTATTAGAGTCTTTATACTACGTTCAAGCATTATAATTTGTATCGTAATAGATACTGCAACTAACAAACGAGTGATGAAATTACTAAAATGTCATAAAATCAAGTAAGATCACTTACCAGATATAGGGTTTACGTTGAAACTTGTATTAGATGGAAAAAGGCTGTATCTCACAATGGCGTTTTCACCTAAATCTGCATCAGTTGCAGCTATTTTCCCAACGAACGCGCCGGATTTCTGGTTTTCTTCGACATGAAATTCATATGCGGGCTTAGGGAAAACTGGGTCGTTATCGTTTGCATCTAGTACATTGACGACGAGGCTAGCAGATGCTGAGAGCGGGGGCAGACCATTATCAGTGGCGGTTATGGTCATTTTGTGTCTAGCCGTTGTTTCTCTATCGAGTGGTTTGGCGAGATACACCCATCCAGTTGCGGGCTGCACCTTGAAATAATCTTCATTGGTCGCATTGCCATCTGATAGTATGCGGTAGGTTATGCGAGCGTTATTCCCAGTATCTTTATCAACGGCCTGAATTTCTAAGATCTGTAAAGAATATTCACTAGCTTAATGTTTTTTGTTCATGTCATATTATCTACATTTTTATCTAAACTGACAAATAAATAATTATATCTATTTTAAAAGTTTCTAGCCTTACATAACTTACCTATTTGTGGGTGGGTATATTATTATTCTTATCTAAATATATAAAAATCAATGCCACTTTTCGTTGTAATTCTATATTATGTAGTTTACGTAGCGAAGCACGTACCGAGCCGCTAGTAGGTATTTTTATTAAAATGGAGTGTAAAAGTAGGTTTATAATATAAGTATATAAACTTGAAAAATTATGTCTCAGGCGGGACTCGAACCCGCATCTCCTCGCATGCCAGGCGGGCGCTATACCATTAAGCCACCGAGACACTGCAACTCAGCGCGAATTTTTTAAGCATATTCTTAACGCTGGAAGCCAGCGTTGCTTCATCAAATGTAAGGAGTTTACACCCTTAACACCCGAAAGAAACATCTTTGCAGATGTTTGACAGTCAGTTAAGATGAACATGGATCATCGTCTTTTACAAGTTTTTATAAAATGACGACCCAATTGATGATTTTAGCTTAACTTTCAGGATTTAAAGAACATGCATCTTTCCCCTATTTTGACAGGTAATGAAATACAATATCTTTACCGTAGCATTGATAGCTTCTGACTCCAGTACACTAGCGCTATAAGCGTCATGCTCGAAGATCGGAGGGTTATCATTGACATCCTGGACGTCTACGACCAGGGTAAGGTTGGCGCTCAGAGGAGGGGAGCCGCCATCTCTAGCTGATATGACTAATGTTTGTTTGACCAAGTTTTCGTAATCTAACGGCCTGTGAAAAAAAAATCGTTTTATACGAAAATAATATGTAGAGAAATGTGTCGAACCATAACTTTAAATCTAACTACTCCTATGAGTAAAAGCTAAATAATTCAAACACCTCACATATCTTTAAAAATACTATTCATTGAATAAACATTTCGACTGCCTTAGGAGGGACTTGAACCCACAACCTTCCGCTACTTAGACAACTGCTGTGAATAGTATTGTCAATGTAGTCCAGCAATTTAAATGCTTAAAAAACAGTTTTTAAAACGTTACATATACTTAATTAATATTACTATTTTTGGTTGCTTTTCAATATCTTCACTTGTTATGTTATATCAAAAACGATGTCATTTAAACAGCTAATCCTTGAGACCACAGAATAGCGATCAAAATTTCATAATAAGCTTTCTTTTTCTGTCCAATTTCATATTTACAAATTAGCGTTTTCAGTACACTAAAGAGAATTTCTAGATTTATCTAATCGGTAGTGGAACTACAGAACTACGCGTAACTGTTATGTACAATACTAAATTTACAACCAGTACACTTACCTCAATAATGTGACAAGCCCATGCTGAGGGTTTACAGCAAAAGTGTTTGGCGGTCCAGTAGCAGACACGAGACTGTAGATCACTGCTCCATTCTGTCCCTCGTCCTCATCAGAAGCTCTGGCTGCGTAGACTACAGAACCAATGGTGGCTGATTCAGCAACTGAGACCTTTACCGACGAAGTTCCAAACTCTGGGGCGTTGTCGTTTACGTCTTCTAATGTAATTTGAACCTAAAAGAGTAAGTGAGTAAGTACAATTGTTAAGTTATTCAATATTATTAAACTGCTGGGTTGTTAGATCTTGCTGCTTAAACAGAATATTCTAGCAATAAATTATTTTGCGTTTTAAAAATGGAGATTATTGCAAAATGAGTAATTTGTCTTTATTGAATTTTTTGTGATATGTATAACAATTAATAAAACCTTGCGAAGGCTTAACTCAATCTCTAAAACATTAACTTCTCTTTTTGTATAGAAGCAAGCTAACGTTTAATAGTATATATTAGTTTACGAACCTGAGTCTGGTCGTAACTAGCAGAGTTTCCATTTGCAGCTTTTACATTGAGAAGATACGATGAAATTGTCTCCCTATCTAGCTGGCCCGAAGTCCTAATAGAACCAGTCACAGCATCTATGGAAAATCTGTGGTCCAAATCACCTGAAGCTATGCTATAGCGGACTGGTTGTTTACCTGTCAATAAAAAAGGATTGTTATAAGAATCTGTATCTACACTAATATTATAAAAAGGAATGATTTGTATTTGTGTTTGTGTGTATGTTTGTAACGAATACAAACAAGCTACATTCACCTTGAGTGATATATTTATTGCTATAAAAGATTATAAAATCCTTATAAAAAAATCTTATGTCCACCCGTGCGCAGCCGGGACAGGCCGCTAGTCCTTACCATTAAATATAAAAATAAATAGTAAATACATGTAGACTTGACATGACAAAAGTCACTAGTTTTCAGATCAGAAACATTGAAGGTTCTAGACATCTAACACGCAAACCTGAGTAAATTTTAAGATGTAGTTGTTTGCACTGACTCGTCCGCAAATCAAACGCACCTCACATCTGGTAACCAAAGGCAATGCAAGTAAGGTTATTTTTTTTAAGAACGAGTGCCAAAAAATAATCTAGCCTTATTATTTTTATATCAATTAGTCTGAGAATTTAACTGTGATGTAAATGTTAATTAAGTTCCCATTATTCGGAAGAGGTACAAAATTGAATGTGTGACTAAACAAAAAACTACCAAAGTAGCACGTTTATTAAATTTTATTGCCACCAATTAACGTTAATGCTGTCTTAAATCAAATGTACCCACCCATTTGTGTTTACGAATCAAAAATAACATTTCACACTCATAACATTCAATGAAGAACGTACAAAGTTTAATGAACTTAATATTTAATTAATTTCCTATTGATTTGGTGCTCTCAGTTTAATAGATAAGGTAACCATAAGAATTATACGATTTCATTTTTTTGTAAATTGTCTCGCATATTGTAGGCACACTCAAGAGTAGCAGACGGGCAGTAGTGTCTGCTCTCTAACACTGGCCAAACTGTGATTGCCTGCCAAGCGTGGCCATTATGACCGAAATCTTCCTTCTAATGAGGTTATGTTCAGCAGTGGACCGACGTGGGCTGATACTAATCGATCTGATCCCAAATTAAGAATCACTTGTTTTGTGGAACCACAAACACTTAAACCCGTCTCGGGTTATTATAATAAAGACGATTGTCTACACTGACCCTTCGATCGAACCCCTGAAATTCAGAGCTGGCGACACCTAAAAGAACGATACGTTACTTTACCGTCAGGCCGTCAAATAAGTCAGGCGCGTGATCTATGACTTATTGTACTATTTATTATTTAGTATGCTATTCTGTATATGTATTTTTATTAGGATATCAACAAGAATTAACCATTGAATTATAAGTTACTGATGAAATGGTGCTAAAATGATAAACTGCAAATTCTAGTACGCTGTCTTGTTGGGCGGAATATCTAGATAAAACTTAATTTATGATACTTTCTCGCGTCGAAAGCCTAATAAAAGGATGGATATAGTATAGCGTTCTAGTTCGTTTGATTTTATGTTAATGATAACAATAACAAGGCATTTGGGATTTTCATATCCATTCGATAACAAATTGAGAATTGATCCTATGGCAAAATAGGTTTTCGCTTGCGACTCGGTCCGCGTGAACTATACGATAAATCTGGCGGCTAACCTGTGCTCACAGTAGGATACATAATAACCTTGTTCTTAAAGGTCTAATCTATTTTTGTGCCAAATTTAGGTTTAGTTTCAGGTCCAGTGGTTTAGGCGCAAAAGCGTAACAGGCAGACAAACAGAGTTACTTTCGCATTTATATTATTAATAGTGAGGCTAAATCATTGAGAAACTTAAATTTCGAAATGAAACAGTTTTAGGCAATAATTCATTTTTACTTGCATGTCAGCAAAAGAAATTAGCAAGCGAAATAGACTCGACTATAACGATAACATGTGTCTGTTAATAAGGCTAGACAAAAAGTTTACTTTGCAAAATTTTTCCTACTTTAACAATCTTAATAGTGGAAAATGTATGAAACTAACCCAATTTATTTGCAGAAACCGCTGTAATATCTATCAATTTTTAATTGGCAGCTTTCTCAACAATTTAAAGCGTTCATTGTAGATTTTTTTCCGACCCAGTCGTTTTTGCTTTGACTTTTTTCGGCGGTCGTTTTGGGCAGGCCTGTTGACGGGCGGAGATTGATATACAGTCGGTTCGGAGGACAAGACAAAGAGGGGCGAGGGGAGGGCCAGTCACTCTTTGTTTCTGTCCCCCTTTAGTACCCCTTACGTTACTTATACAGTGATGCGAGTCGTTTTATTTTCAAAATATTCCCTTCGATTCGGCAGCTTTTGCGACCGCTTCCTTCAATTTAAAGGTTCAGCGCGATTCTGTTTTGTTTTCGGACCGTGAAAGCGAAACAATCGCTTTGATATTTTGCGTTTTAGGCAAACAAGTTTCTGGTGAATTTTGTTTTGTTCCTTCTATCAATAATAAAGTTGTGTACAGCATGTATCGTGTGGTGCCAACACACTGTAAGAATAACACCATTCTCTTACTATGGCTGTCATATGATGCGACTAAAGGAGTACTGCTATTATATAAGAAGATGGGAAGCAGGATGCTATCTTCACCATTGGTCAAACTGTAGTCGCTAACCCGAATACCCACAGTGTCGATTATTGCAAAACCTTTTGGAAAGGCTCCTGTCAAACAATGGACTAATATATGCTTATTTTGATTATGATACAAGTTGATAAGGTTAATCTAATCTAGCTTTACATAGTTTATTTGACTACATAAAAACTAAAGAAATGTAATGTAACAGCTTATAAAATGCCTCCAACATTGAATTCAAGTTACTACAACATGATGGGTTCAGGAATATCACCACGCTTGCTGAACTAGAGTTAGTGATCACAAAGTCGAAACTTTCCCGACAATTCTAGTATAAATTATATTAGACATGCATTAAAACGAAACTGATATTGATGAATTTATTGAAGGATCTCTTCGAATCTACCGAAAGGATCGCTCACATTGTACCTGACGTAATAATAGAGCTAGCCTACTGACTTTCCCTGCCAGCAGCCATTTATCATGACCAATTCATTGAGGCAACATTCAAACAAATTATGCAACTCGTTGGTCTAGTGGTTTAAGTACCGTTCCAATCTCTAGGTCCTGGGTAAGATCCCCGAGTCGGGCCACAAAAGTTTTCCGTGCCAATTTTCGTTTTTGTTTCGGCCAAAAAAGCGTGGTGATTATGCCAGTGCCCATCATTGCTGTGATAACTTGAATTCTATGACGGAGGCCGTAACTACTGCCTCTCCCTGCCATTTATCTTACCCAATTCATTGAGGCGACCATTAAACTACACAACTATCGCATGAGTCGTACGAAACGTTTTTGACAACAAGGTTCGTTAGCCGTCTGGCATAGCGTGTGCATTACCGACTGTCGCCTTTGCCAAGTGAATTTGCATCCCGTTGCCAAATAGTGATGCTGGGACGTCGATAATTATATCATCGATACTCAAATTTGTAATTGTCATCAACGCAAAAGAGTACGATCGCGCATGATATCAATTTTGCATAGTTATAAGAAATATATATTTGCACAGTTTTGTCACGTTTTCTCTTTTAACATAAATGAAGTGAAGTAAATGCAAAGCACATATTTTTATATGAGATACTTTTAAGATTAGCAAGTTTATATTAACCCCAGCGAAATATTAGTATCTAAAAAATACATCTCAGTTAGTCAACAATACAGCGAAGTACCAATATCACGTTCATATGTTTTGAAATTGATTTGAAAGCAAATTTTTTGTATTGTAAATTGAAAATACAATTGTCTGTAAGTATACCAATTTTTACTTCTTTAGGTGAGAAATTAACCTATAACTAATTGAGGTACCAAGACATAGTTTGTGTAGACTAATTTCTTCAAGGTATTCAAAACATGATAGTCGAAAAATAATTATTCGAGAAATTGTATTTTCGTTTCATTACAGTAGGTACTGCAGTCATTATAGATAATAATGATTTTTATTTCATATCGATATAAGACTATCGACAACATTGCTTCTAAATCGGAATCATTAAAGCCGCGATTATCTCCCTCACGAAAACAGGGCCCGGTACAATTAAGTGTTGTCCAGATTTCTTCGTGTGAATTGTACTGATTTTAGATTGAATAATTAATGCCTAGGAGATTGTGTGCGGTATCGAAGGCCGTTCGGTTTTCAGATCAGTTTAAATAAAACTAACTAACTTAAATGATGAATCTTCAAGTCTGTTGAGGTAAACAATGGCAAAATAAAATTAATATATACATACACAAGCTTAAAAAAACCTAGATAAGTTTGTAGGAAAATAAATTTTAAAACAATTGTATCTGAAAGTGGTAATGGATAACGCTTAATTAACGTGACTGATAAAGGATTGACACAAGATAAAGTAGCACCTGTATTAACAAAACCATTAGCACACGACTTAGCTGACAATTAGTTAGATAATATCAGTCGAATACCAGTAGCGAACTAGGTTGTAGATAAAGAATTAAAAGTTTCTAATAAACAAATGAACTTAGAAAAAATTACTAATATCAATTGAAGAGAAATTAACATGTTAGTAACAACAATATTTTTAATGTTTTCTTTGGTAACTAAGGTTTTTTCATATCTGACAGTTACAAAGTAAACGTTATGATTTACTTATGAATTATTTAACGGGTACCGTACTTTTTTACCTACTAAAAAGTAGGGTATATGCTATTCCTGCCTATAATCTATCTTTAAGATTTCAACTCGTGACGTCCTGAGCTATTATGCCATGATATAGAGTAACAAACATCAATTCGAACTTTGAATTTACTTTATTAGTAAGAAAAAATATCTTTTTTTTTTAAATACCAGAAATTAAAAAAATACGTGTAGAATTATCGAAGAAACTATACTGTATACTAATAAACAATAATACTCTAATAGTAAAATTATGCTTAAAGACAAAACAGTAGACTTCAGAACAGTAGAAAACAGAATAAACTAATGTAGAAAATAGAGCTTCTCAAAATATATGAACAGAATCAAGGCAACCTCGATGCCAGGATAATTTACAGCGACAACTCTTCCGCCTCATCATCTACTAGTCCATCTCAAAGATGACCCAAGACAAGATAATTCCAGACTATTCCCACTTCCAAAACCGAAGTCGATTCGGCGTCCATATTTAACATTTTTACACATCAATCGTGTCTTCAGACCCATCGTCGGAATAACGCGGTGTAAAAAGTTGAAAATAATTGTGGCGGTCGGTTTAAAAAAGAAGGTCTAAAACTCGCGACAAAAACTGTCGCCCTGGGTCGTCGACCGCGCAGGATTTATTCGGTTTTGGTGCGCGGACGCAGGATTCGAAGCAGGGTTGCCGCTTGGAAAACTCTGATTTGAATTATATTTTTTGCAAGTGGCAATTATCTACATTAATGTATGTACGAAATTATACGCATTTGAAAGTGGCAACAAGTTTCAATGTTGATTTTATTCAAATTACTTGCTAGTTTGCTATTTAGACCATAAACTTGTATCCTATATCTATGATTTAGACATTGGATCACAGTTTTTAGATAGTCTATACAATAAAAAGGCAACAATTTTAAGATTGTAATCTAAAAAGGATCTATTTTATTTTTAATAAAATATAGTGCATCACTGCCATTAATATTTTGTTTAGCATTTGGCTTCCTGTAAGTAACATTAAGTAAGTTTTCCGGTCATTTGCTTAAACGTTGCTCAACAAAAATGACAAATATTCCCTACAAAAGTAGGGAATATTAGGGTTCTAAGACTAGTTATTTACGAGGCGTTTAGTTAAAGGGCTTTCAATAAAATCTAAAATTACTATTTAATCGACGTTTTCTGCTTTTTATCGCAGGTTCTTTTAATCTTGTAAATATTTTTGTGTGAAATGGAAACGTTACCAACCCTACAAAACGAACCGTATCGTTGGATTTCTCGGGATTCGAATTTCAAATTTTCAGCTCTATACGACGCAAGTGAATTGTTATAAAAATGCGCGATGCAGCTAGCACGATATACTGGTTTTCGGACCGGCGGATTGGCCTTATAAATCCCACTGTTGGGACAATTGATTCTAATTGATCACACAAAGACAGTTTTTCTTTTTATTTATTTAAGGGTGCCTTTGTTTATTTATATATCTTCGGTGGTTATAGTCGAGCTTTAAAAGGGATGGAACCATTCCTCAGTCTCCTCAAGGGCTTGTCACAGAGGACTTGGAAAACTCTGACTCCAGGACTTTCCTTGCAAGATAGAATATATGTTTATTTGGCACTTCGAAATTGGATAAAATTTACAAAAAATAATAATAATGAATGTGCCAAAAAGGCCCCCTCAGCATTAGTCGCAAGGCGTACTTCAAAGCTGAATTTCAGTGGATTTTCATAGTCATACGTTAAGAATTTCTTCGGTCAAAGTAAATAGAAATTGCCTCGCGAGGCACTCAAGCTCTTTGATTACCTTAATGCATTATATTTTATTAGTCTTGTATCACTCATCTGTCGGTTTATGATAAATTTTCTAAACCTGTGTGGTCCCACGGTTGCTAGTGTCAGATATATTAAATCGATATTTGATTAGACGCGAATAGATTGGTAATTACATAGCATTAACCTATGTAGTGTTGTCTACAGAATTGTTTTGCAAAACAAAACGGTCGAGTGAAGGTTTGACTTTAGTTTTAAGTAAAATTTTAAATAAATTGAGTTAAGAAATGTTACATATAGAACATTTTTCACAAATATTTTGCCGTAAATTCTGTGTCTGTGGTTGGTAATTGTCAGTAATTTCTAGCTTGGCATCGACTCAAAATCTGTGCCCAGTTTCACAATTTTTGTACTATAAAAATATAGCTAAAAATTTTTGAAGGTCAACACCAATTTTTCGGAATGTTTTTTTTAGTTAATCTTTGCACTAATTTTGACCCATAAAAACAAAATAATCGAAAACGGTCAAGCTATTTTAATATATAAGGTCATGCATAATATCATAATATAGCTAGCTATGCTGGTGAACTAAGTTGAACTTAACATCACTACACTGTACTGACATCTCGGTGAATAAATAATATTTGAAGCTTTGAAGCTTACAAAAGGCAACTTGAAAACCTCTTTGGCCAGAAAGTTTTACGAAAAGGAGAATATATATATATATATGTTTAAAAGCAATATTCCCATAGTTGTTGTGATAGCTAAAATCAATTTCAATATCCATTTGATTCTGATATGTACTAAAAACAATACAAGTGCAATATTGGTGCAGAGAAGCTATTACTACAATTTAAATGCATCCATCGGTTTGTGCGTCCGATACTCGATGTATGTATTAGGGTTCCGTATTCAAGTAAATCAAAATAAAGTATTTATTTACAAAATGTATATGTTAATCCGATATTGGCTTTCAGTAATGCTACAGTTTTTTTTTTAAGTTGTATATTTTGTATAAAATAAATAAACAAAAATAAAATAGGCTAACTTTGGAAAAATCCATGTTTAACATAAATTAAAATTATTCTGCGAATGATTTCGAAACTTTAACAATAACCATAAATATGTGATCTGTAGTACACAATTATATTAAGGTGTGCAGGTTAATAGGCTAGCTGTGTTAAGCAAGCAGTAGAATTTATGAGACACCTAAATAAACATAAATCCGTATTTGAACCAGAAAACGGGTTCATCAAAAAGGATGAAACATTCTGTTTGGTATTCTTAAATAATTGTTTTTTTTCTCGTCGGAAATCCTACGGAACTTTATTGGCTGAATCCTTCTCGCGCTTGGCGATCTTTTTTTTAATTAGTGGATATTTATCTTGGGGCGAGTTAGTAATAAATCTGACGGGGGCGTGCGTTTGAGCATTGAACGTAAATGTTATGGAGCTTTTTCTAATTAAACTCATGGCTGGTCCAAGCTTTTAAGGCATAAGAGAGAGGCGTGCCGATTAAAGCCTAAATCCATTGTGAATATAGACAAAAAGACCTGAATTCTTAATAAAAAAAACTGTGAACAGTCTAACCTTGTGTTAGAAAAAGATTGTTTATTAGAATAGCTAGAATTATTTTAAGTAAAAGAGGTTAAGAATATCAAAAATTCCTTGAAATTTATATTACAAGGATATTAAGATTTAATGTTTTTTTTTAATATTTGAAAACAAAAAAAATAAAGCTTAATAAAGGCTAAAAAAAACATTTATTTTGTGTCAAACACTTAATTATTGGTTCAAAACCATTATCTTATCAGTTTATTTACAGTTTTTTTCATATTATCATAATTTTAATACACATGTCTTAAAAAAATAATACGATTCGCTTCTAGTTTCTTACTTGAGCCACACGAAATCTCCACAATGTGAGATCATTTTTAGATATCTTCTTAATCTAAAGATATGATTTGCAGTGGCGTTCGCCGTATAGTTACTGCTATTGCGAAGTAATTACTAGGAAATTTATTTAATCGCTTCTTTACACAGTTTTGGTATATCGAAAAATTTTTCGCAAAACGAACTAGTTTATTTCGGAACGTGTCAACATATTATTATAATGTGTGGTGTGGTTATATGTGTGTCGTAAGATGTCTGTCTCTTTTTGCCAAAAAGCTATATAAGATCTAAGAGATTTGCTTATGTTACTATTATAGACTTTTATGTTCATGTTTACATTCAATTTAAATTTATGGTTTGCAGATTGTGCCCTATACTCGTTGCATCTGGCGGTATTACATTTGGATTTCCTTGGGAGTGTAGAAATATACGTTTATATAAACGCCAAAATAGCCAATCTTATTAATATAAACTAAAAAGTTTATTTTTTTCATAGCTTCAACGGATTTTAGCCTCAAGTAGGGGATGTGGTTTTAATTTCAACGCGATACTACAACGCACTCTCAAGATAAATATTCTTTATAGACAGACAGACGGACGGAGACGTGATTCTATAAGGTTTCTGTTTTGCTTTTTGACGTATGTCCCTAAAAATCTGCTGATTTTGGACTTTATGAATTCAAATAACTGTCGTTGGAATTGGTGAAACCCATATAAACAAAAAAAACATTTAAGATATAAAAGGTACGGACTACTACAGAACAAATTTGAAAGGCGATATATCACGTACACTATGATTTAAAATTAGAAACTCGCGATTTATCTTAAGTTTCGCATCCTACTAAATTTCGTTAAATATAAACATAATTCTGAATATTTGATTACAAATTATTAGGAGCTTCAAACAATCAAATAGAATACAATGTGCAAGTCAGCACTGGTCCACCATTCCCTTCAACAATGGCTTTACAAGTATTCCCATAGGCGCAGTGCCACGTAACGGGTATGCAGTTTAGTGATTTATCAGGCTCGCAATTGCAACGGAATAAACGTAGGAAACTGAATGTTACACTACACTGTAATGACACATTTTTATAGATTTATATAAACTAAAATAAGGGCAACTAAATAGTTGTTATTCTTAAGAAATATTTAAAAAAACAAAATAAAAATACATAGTCAGGTCATAAGTTCTGTCACACAATAAAAACTTTTGAATTTAGAACGCTGGCCACAAAAAAGTTTATTTAATTCGAATTTCGAATTTTTATGAAAATAAAAATGTGTACCTTTTAGAATTTTCCTCATTTTTAAATATGGAGTGGACACTTAAAGTTGACCGTGTCGCAGTTATTGCGTTGCATCGTTGCAGTTACGCGCCAATTCAGATTTTCGACTTATTGAAAAATTTGAATATAACCAAAAGATTCGTTTATCATACCATAAAACGATACAATGAAGACTCTAGTGTAGATGACAGGTCAAGAAGTGGTCGCCCTCGCTCTGTTAGGACTCCAGCAGTGATAAAAGCTGTGAAGGCGCGAATTCAAAGAAATCCCATACCTAAGCAGAAACTGTTGGCCCTTAGGCTTAGAGCATATCGAAGAAAAACAGGACATCGTTTGGACGCTCGTTTAATGGACCTGAGACTGAAGAGATGCCGCGCTTTGTTGAAGCGGTACGCGGGAAAAAAGCATCGGGAAATTATTTTTTTCGGATGAAAACATTTTCACCGTGGAAGAGAGCTACAACAAACAAAATGATAAGGTGTACGCACACAGTAGTGAAGAAGCGAGCAACTGTATTCTGCGTGTCCAACGAGGTCATTTTCCATCCTCGCTCATGGTTTGGTTGGAAGTCTCTTATTGGGGCTTAACTGAGGTACATTTTTGTAAGAAAGGCGTAAAAACGATTGCAGTTGTGTATCAAAATACAGTTCTCAAGAACCTTGTGGAACCTGTTTCTCATACCATGTTTAATAACAGGCACTGGGTATTCCAACAAGATTCTGCGCCAGCTCATAGAGCGAAAAACACACGAGACTGGCTGGCGGCGCGTGAAATCGACTTCATCCGGCACGAAGACTGGCCCTCCTCCAGTCCAGATTTGAGTCCGTCAGATTACAAGATATGGCAACACTTAGAGGAAAAGGCCTGCTCAAAGCTTCATCCTGATTTGGAGTCACTCAAGGCATCCTTGATTAAGGCAGCCGCCTATATTGACATGGACCTCTTCGTGCTGCGATAGACGACTGGCCGCGCAGATTGAACGCCTGTATTCAAAATCGCGGGGGTCATTTTAAATAAACTTTATTACCATATGAATCTATGTTTTATTAAGTTCATTTTGCTATATAAATGGTTACATAAATAATAAACATGTCTAAATTATTTCATATTACACATGTGACAGAACTTATGACCTGACTAGGTATATTTTTATCAATATAGCCTTTTTCATCTAAATCTATTTAAACACACTTCTTCATAGTTTGCTATGACTTAATTGTTCAAATAAAACAGTTCATTAAAAAAAAACATTGAATCTTTATCGTATAGCACGCTATGCAAACCTGAGAGTGATGTAACACGTTCTGTTTTTTTAGAACTGGCATTTATAGTAATCATTCACTAAATAATTGTTAAAAAATCATTCAAGAACCAACGTTTTAGGGCCTACTTATTCTAAATGTTAAACACATTTATTACAATACATTATTATATCGTTACAGGTCGGTGTAAATGCATTCATTATGGAAAGTCTTGTAGTATAAATATTAGTGAAACGCACCGCGTGCGAGTGAGATAGCCATGCTTTATTGGCATGCGATTTATCAAGGATGTTCACAACGTGCCTGAATTAGAAATACACAAAACTTGGACCAATATTTACAGACTTTACTGTAGGTGATCTTGAGTAGCGACTGTTGCTTGGCAACTAACGTAAGATCGCTAGACGAAATTCATAAATATGAAATGTGTTATAGTGGGTAAGTATTGTTATTGACAAAAAAGTTATGATGACATCAAAAAATTTACAAAAAATGAAATTCTTTTAAAGATTCAGGCCCCTAATTCGCCTAACCAAATTGTATCACAATAGTAATTGAATTGCAGGTTTTTGACAGTTCTAGTATGGGCTAAATGTCAAAATCGTCCAATTCAATCACGATCGAACTGCGATTGAAATAGCTGAATAAGGCCTCAGCTCAATCTGAAACGCAGAGCAAATTTTGTTGTTTTCGTAATATTAAAGTACCTGAGTAAATATCGGTAATTGTCAAAGTTTTAAGAATTTATTAAATTATAGCGTATCAAACATAAAATATATTATGATAATATTAGTTTTTAACATTTTGGAACACAGCAAGCACAATAATTATGAATAAACACGAAAAAATAAAGTGCTTGGAACAAATCCTAAAAAAAGTTTGATAATGTTATGGATTATGTATTCAAAGTTTAATAATGTTATGGAGGTAGTTTAGATAGTAAAAATGAACGTTTAAATGAATCAAAATATAAATTCGAATGTGGGTATAGTTTATTACTACGAGCTAAGTAGAAGGAGAGTTCAGTAACATTGTTCACGGATTAATGTCTGCCGCACTAAATTATGATTCATCTACTAAATTGTACGCGCATCTCATAGTCTCATCTTCTAAGTCGTTACTTGTTTCAAAACCTTGGATTATAGGAACGGTTCTTATATTTTAGTTACAATGTAATGCTCTATTGTTTTAGGAAAAAAAAATCCTAAAAGGTTAATGCTGATAAATCGAAAGAAGATCAAAATAGTAATTGCGGTTTTTTGGCCATATCATGATAATAAGGTTAAGTAAGGTTTAATGTAATAAATCATCAGGTTAGAAAGATTGGGTTGACATCAATGATATTTAAAAATTATAGATAGGTTATGCCCTTACAAAACTATCGAAATATCTGTGCCGCTTGCGAACAACTGCACACATGCGTAATTCTTATTTTGTCCTTGTCATACTCGTGAAAAGAACAATTACTTTCTCTTACATGGATTTGAAAAGACGTCACAATTGTGACGTTTTAGGGACGCATATTGAGAGCGCATGTAACATATCTACTACTTTTTAAATATCATTGGTTGACATAATATGTCAACTTAAATATTATTTAAGTTGGTAAAGTTGGAGTTCGACGGCCGTTATGCATTTATAGGAAAACTAAAATACTACAAAATGTTAAATTTTCGTAACTAGCTGACAGAATTTCATTTTGAATGTTGTATGATAAGAACTCAATTCACCAAGAGAAACAAACATCCCTAATGATCAAGCTTTTTAAATAAATAATAATTACGAACTTAAAAGAGAATGAACAAAAATATACACGAAATATCGACAAACATTTTAGAAATAGCATTTACAATATTTTTAAATATAGATCTAAATATATATATATATATAGAAGCTAAGGTTAGAATACTGCCCTAATAATTTCCTTTAAACCAAAACTATGCTTGCAAGTCAAAAATACCTACCTCGTAAGCCGTATTAAGGATATTCCAAACAGGCTTATATTCCGCATTTAGAACAATTCAAATGTGTTTACAGCAATTTTCTTCAAGTTTCAGTGTAAATCAAATACAACCATGCAAACAATGTAATCCTGAAGAAGCAGTTGGACAGAGATAGCATATCATCCGGTCGTGATACTCTTAGACAATGCCC
The DNA here is from genome assembly GCA_949315895.1 of Anania crocealis. Lineage (NCBI taxonomy): Eukaryota > Metazoa > Arthropoda > Insecta > Lepidoptera > Crambidae > Anania > Anania crocealis. The sequence goes on from OX438856.1 coordinate 12,601,731, forward strand.
GATTACGTATTTGCGCCGGCGCATTCTAACACTGGGTCTTGGTGGTGCAAACTTAAAATGTGTTCGGATTCTCATTCCTAACGATTTTTTTGGATTTCAAAATAAATACCTCTATAGGCTTTAATTACAGTATGGTAAAAAGATTTTACATGTTTTTAAGCTAATGCATAGCTTCTATCGCGGGCCTTGAGCGTGGAGACCAAATCCAGAAATTCCGTAACGAAAATAACCTAACCTAACACTCGGGGCGAGGCACGATCGAACAATTTTGAATTTCCGAAATTTAAAAGAATTTAGAAGAAAATAAGGATTTTGACAGTATGGTTGCCTGTGGTAACCATATCTGCCAAAATAACAGAAAAATTTAATTACAAAAGTCAAAATTAGAAAATACATAAAATTATAAAATTAAGCTATTGCATAGCTTCTATCACGGGCCTTGAGCGTGGAGACCGAATCCAGAAATTCCGTAACAAAAATAACCTAACACCCCCCACTCCGACCGACACAGCGGTGATACTTTTTAGTTTTATAATTGCATAAGTTGATAAAAAATGCTACGCAATAGCTTTACCGCTGCAGTCTCCGAGTGCCACACGTCTTTTTTTTTAGATATATTAATGGTTTATTGATAAGCTCCTGTAATAAGAGAGCTGTGAGAAGCGACTAAAAGATAGTCGTTAAAAGAAGACTGGCAAAGTGCATTATTCATTATTGACCAAACTGCTATCGTGAAATCGTCTGCCAAGAGTAAGAATAAGGCAAAACTTTCGGGGAGGCTTAAACTCAGCAGAAACGTTCCTAGGCTGAAATGAAGATTGATATTTGCCTTTAGTTTTCGAACAAAGGAAAAAACTCTTTACTGATTGACCAACATTGTAAATTTTTTGCTTAATAGTATTTCTCAATTTGATTCCATGTATAATTGGAATTCGAAAAAAAAATCTAAAAAGATAAGAAAACTTCTTTAACAGCTTTTACCCCTTTTTTTTGTGTCGTTAGAGGCGACTAAAGACCTGTCAGAAGGAGATTAGCAGCAGCGTCTTCTCTCTTCTATAGACCAAACTGCATTTGCCAACCCGCCTATCAAGGCCTGGTTCCAGTAGTAGTATGTTATAGGCTGTTGAAATCTCAAACGCATCTGTAACAGTTCTGCCTACCTACATTGTGCGTGATAATATGAAGTATTGAATTTCCTACATGCTATAGGTTTTATACAGGAAGAATTTTTCATCACATTTTTTTTTATATGCATTCAGTATTTGAATGTAGGTCAAGTTTTCACCCAAAAACTTTTGCAATGTAGTTTTCTATTTTACAATCCTAATCTTGTTAAGTTATGAAAGGAAAATTAAAAACTTATGAATAGTATCGTAATGAATGAATGCGATGCGCATCGCGTAAAAAAGTGTTGCTAGGAGGCCCTATCAAAAATTTTAGATATTTGGTGGACAATGTCTAAGTGCTTTATCTTGACATTTTTGTACTGGGCTATACCAAAGAAAAAATACGTCATTTACGTACGTTTTTTGTCTGGCACATTGTTGTTTTAAAATTCGAAAGGTGATTAAAATTACATTATGTAAAATTTCTCAATATCGAAGACTAAAACTAGATTTCCGCAAATACATCTGTGAGTATCTAAATCGCTATAACCAATGTGCTATCTGAAACAATGGCATGTTTCGCTGAATCTTGCAACTTGAATCCGCCCTATCAGCGGCACGATTTCAATAAATTTGTTAGAGCAAAATGAAGCTATAAGGCAATCTAACGCAATGGTAGTTCCCGATTCCTACATATGTATTAACTTTTTGTAAAGAAAAAAAAATACAGATATTTTTAACTGCTTTTTAATTAATTAAATAGCTAATGTAATTGAAAATACTATTAATGAAATGACTTTTCAGCAGAAGAAACAAGGGGTCCAAAAGGCGTTAATTTTTATGTATGACCAAAAAAATATTTTTTAACAGAGTGACCAATTTAAAAAAATTTTAATTGCGTTAGCGAAATTCAAATTTATTACTAAAAAAAAAACTAATTAAAGATTAGTAAAATTTAGATTACAAATTTTTAAACTTCACTTTTAACGGTATTAAAACCTATTTTTCACAAAAGACTATAAAATGAACCATATATTTTGAGTTCCAAATAAAAAATAATCGACTATCATTATGCACCGATTCAAAATTGGTGACGTGGTTTCACGATTATTTTGTAACAAATGTATTTAATTAAATTTCAATAATTTATAAACAAATCCTTAAACTTTTCGTGATTTGAATACCTAGAATCTTTTATTTCTACTAATATAGCTCGCGTTAATTTAAGATATCAATACATATTTGTCCACAGCTAAGTAAGTTTTCATGTAAGGTAACCTTAAACTTGTATTGGTCGACTTTCTATTCGGAGAATGTTATGGTACCCGTGTTTTTGGAAGTTGATTATTTCCTAATTATCAAGTATTATTGACAAACGAACAAGCTATCATTCAATGTTTGCATTCAGCCATTCGGAATTCACTTGATTTTTCGACGCTTTGTTGAATATTCAACACTTATCCCGAGATAAATGAAGAATGCATAAGAATATAGAAATCTTTACGTAGTAAAAATGGCTTAGACATTGAATTTGTAGGTTTTACTATCTCTAATGTCATATGTTCGATTAACGGACGGGTCAATGTGGAAAACCACTTTTTTATATTTTTTCGTGTCTGGGTGTTTGTGGTACTTTCGTTGTTTCTGATTTTCACATTGTTTTTTACTGATCGTGTATCTAGTTTTGCGTGGATTCAAATGTTAATGCATGCAGCATATGGCATGCATAGTGCATGCATTAACAGAGTAAGACTAGATGTAAATAAAAATATCACAACTTACCCCGATCACCGACGGTTGCTTTCAAATTCCCGACAACGGTTCCAGCTCTGACGTCTTCTCTTACTCGGAAATTGTATCTCGGCTTGTCGAACAACGGCGACCCTACTCCTGCTGGCACCACACTAACATGAATTGTCGCTCCTTGAGCAGCAGTCAAGCCCCCACCATCCGTAGCGGAAATCTCCAAATCAAATTTCGAATTCGCTTGCACCAAAGACGGCTTTGTCACCAGTACCTCACCGGTACTTCTATCTATCCTAAAAATATCATTGTCGTTCCCAGCGACAATTCTATATGTGACCGTCCCAAATCTTCCAGAGTCTGCGTCACTCGCTGAAACCGACACTATTGGTTCGGTCGATGATATTCTTCCCTCTTTCAAAGAGACCTTGTAATCTTTAACTGTGAAGGCTGGAGAGTTGTCGTTTATATCAAGCAGTTGTATCTTCACCATAGCGGTCGTGAACAGGCCCCCTGCGAATAAATAAATAATTGGTCCCGTGATTGTTTGTGTATTGTTGTAATGCTATGTCTAATTGACAGCAGGTTGATTTATTCCGATGTCAACGGTTTACCCGACGAGGATCGTGATAATAAAATAATTGTTTAGTTTTGCATTTCGTTTTGCTTGTGGGATTTTCTGGGATTGCTTTTTTGATGGGGATTAAAAAATGTTTTGTATACTGAATATCTATGATAAAGATCCTATTCTAATATAAGGTACCCAAGTCGTATTGTTTTTGAATGCAATTGTATATCAAAAAAAAAACGAACTTCTGGTGTTTCTGGACTTAAATTTAGTAATTTACTTCTTTTTACAATTTGACATAATGATACCTTTTTAATTTCAACATTCACACATACAATCGAACACTTGACAATAAAATTCCTTTAATATTTTTATTACTACCTTACTTTTTATTTAAGTGAGTTTTATTTTCAATTTAACAGTCTGAATACATTAAAAAAATTGTTTGCTTTTTAATTGTTAACAGTTTATAATATTATCACTACTTTGCTATTCAATTTCTAAAAGCACAGTTGCTAATTCGAGAAAAGGTTCAGGTTGTGTTTAATGTCCAGCAATTATATTGTATCTCGATCAATTTCATAAGCTATCATAGCGGTACTACAATTTATGCAGAAGTTGTTATCTTGAAAACTGCAACGCTAACGACTCTGTTGATTTCTTGTTTATTAAAACTGTTAGGTACGGTTGACTTAGAATGTGGTGTACCACTTCCCAGATTAAGTATTAGTTATGAAAAAAGTTTAATTGAAATGTGGAAATGGCGCGTAAACCTATACTGCCAACGTGAGGACAGAAATTAGTTGACCATTTTATACCTAGTATACTTTGAACTATACAGACTATAACACACGCTTACAGACTTTAGCACCAAATCATTTATATATGTCTGAATGTATAGTCTGAGCAGGTCACTGTACTTATTTGACTTATTAGTGTTTATTTTACGATGTTATCAAGATTTATCAAGTATATAGAGGATAGGTGAAAAAAAAAAGTATTACATGTAGGTACAACCTATCCTCGTTAGTCGAATTACTTAGTCACAAGTTTCCCAGATAGGAAAGCACTAGCAATTTCCCGCCACTTTATACGCGTTGACTTTTAAAATTGGAACTATCCTATAGGAACCGTAAATTTTATTTAAATCAAAAGTAGCCTCTGTACTTTTCCAGCCTTTAGTCTATCTCCGTGCTTAATTTTATCTAAATATTTAAGACTGTTTTGGCGCAATTAAGTAACAAATTATCCATCCAAACTTTTGCATTTAAAGTAACAATTTAGATCAGATATTACAATGTCTTTAAACTTTGTGCCAATTGTATCCCAGTTACTTGACCTTTTTCTTGGAACATTAGTTCACAAGGGAACGATATCAAATAATATTTTTCTAAGAAATAAAAATAAAAAAACTTTTGTATGTTATCTCAGTTTACCCCGATAAACAATGGGTATTAAATCATTTGATTTTTATTTATTTTATATCAAAAATTTTAAAGCTGTTTTAAACAGAAGACAGGACAATGTTTCCATGTTGAGTGTTGTAGATTAGATCAAGTTGAATGCCTGTGTCTATAAGCCTAGATTTAGAGTCTATGTATCAAATAGTAAAATATTACTATTATTTAAATATACGCTGACTCTACAATGTCTGTCCCCCTTTTTCTAATGAATCTCGATACTTTTTTTAAGCTTATTTGCAAAAAATCTGAACGTATTTTTACTAGTGCGTCATAACATCAAATGTTTGAAGATCATAGAAACCCAATACGGATATAACGCGGGACCTATATGGAGGTCCTTAGGGGAGGCCTATGTCCAGCTGTTGGCGTCGTTTGTCTGAGAGATAATTATAATGAAATGTTTGATAAGATATTTTTAGTAAGTAAAAATATTTTTTTTGTATATGAAAATAATTATGATGCTAAATCATCCTTTAAAATTTCTTTGACTCATAAAAGTATTTTAAAACCAAATTTGACTTAAGTAGCCGTTCTCGAGTCTTAGCAAGACTACCGAACAATTTTTAATTTGTCCCGGTACTTACGGAATCAAAGCTCAAAGCTTTGATTACGATTGTCTAATCGGCGGAATTCACTAACCGGGTTCAGACCGGGTTAGTAAATTCCGCCGATTATTGACATATTTTATTCCTGACCTTTGAAAGTCGTCGGGGGCATCTAAAAGAGTATTGTTAAAAGAATACAGGCAGGCGTTATTTCCACCTTGTTGCTGATCCGCCTACCAAGACTCCTTTCTGAGAGAGGCTAATCAGTCCAGCAGTGGACTTATACAGGCTGATGACGAAGTTTTAAAATACTTTAAGAGTTAGTGTTCACATAAGTACAATCACTTTCAAAGTTTATTTTAAGGTCTTTGTTAATAAAAGATATATGTTCAAAACATTTTAACATAAAAGGACTTAAATCAGTAGTACATGATTTAATAGCTTTTTAATTACTTCATTATAAATGCGTCTTATTAAAGTTTGATTATATAAATTGCTTCCTTCCGTTGTAGTCGAAAACGGTGGGCTATACTAACAAATTAATCATGACCCAATAAAAAACAATTTACCAAAATGTTGAATCCAAATTTTTATTAATCAGTTAATTTAGGAATTTACGGTTAATTTGTGATTCATGGCTACTGCTATATTATACCGTATCTTTATAATTTGATTAATTCAATAATATTTAAAGGCACACACCTGTAGCAAAGATTCAAACAAGTTTTAACTATAACAAGCGATTATTAGAAAAAACTAATCATGAAAATACTCTAAAATCTAAGAATAAAACTTTCAATTTAATAATATGATTTTCTTACCTAACATATATAATATAATATATATGATAGAATGACATAAATATCAATGATCATCATCATTTTAGTCCTCTTATCATTTTAGCAATAATATTATACATTAACAAAAAAGACAAAAGCGGGTTAAAAAACCAAAATGGCTGCCACTCAACAATTTCAATGGTAGCCGTGGCGCTGGTCTTCTGTAGAAACTATTGATTTTGAGTGAGTAGGTCCGTGTATAAAATATATTAAGTAGGTATTCATTATACTTACGCTGCGTGCCTGTGTGTATGTATGTGTTTTTATAAATAACAATAATCCTTTCTAACATAATAAATGCTAAAGTAACTCTGCCTGTCTGTTACCCTTTACGCTTTAACTACTGAACCGATTTTAAAATTTGGTACTAGTTAAGGTTAAATATTGAAAACATAGTGTACCTATTACAAAGTTGTGGGAAAAAAATACTATATCTGTGTTATAATGTGAGAGTGTGCACCTATGTAATTTGTTTTAGGATAGCAAAAAAAGGTATTAACAATCTATATTTTCTCTATTTCTTCGTTTCCAAGAGCATTCGTTTAGAAAACAAAAAACAGTCGCTGTTTTCGATTACCGAATCGAGGCAATAGCAACAACATGATTTCTACTATTCAGTCCGCAAAAAGCTGCCCAAACGGTCGGCGAAACAAAGTCACATCGGGTCGAATGTAAAAAGAGACGGTGATATTGCATTTGAGCAAGTAAAAAAGAGAGAGTGATAGTACGGAGTCGTCCACATAAATCAGCGGGCGGAGGACATTTTCGGAATTTACTTCGGACCCCGGCGTGTATTCGAAGCGAATTCGTTTGTGCGAAATTGTAAGCGATCGAAAAGTGGTGGTGAAATTAAGGAATTTTTACGGTTGTGCCTGTAGATGTAACAAAATAGGTATATGCTATGCAAAATGTTGAGTAAATGGGCTTACAAGCTAAAATTAGCTTTATAATGCGAGTAACATAGGTATGCTTTTGAAAACGATGGTAAAAAATGTAATAATCTTATTGATAAAAAAATATTCTCATAAGAAAAATGGTTATTGAGTTTAGTTTCTAACTGAAACTTTTTCAACTATGGTATTTTTTTTCATAATTTTAAAATTGTCAAACTGGCTTAAAATGCAATTAAAAAGTCACGAAAGAACGTTGTTAAAAGACGTTTCAATTTGAAAATGTTTTCCAGAATTGTCAGTCATTAAGAAAAATTGCAGAAGGTATTTGAAAAGAGGTGTGAAAAGCAGAAGAAGGTTGAAAAAATATTACCTAATACTAAAATATTTTATTCAATCTAGATATTACTTAATTAATTGTATTTGATGTGGGAACCAATTTAAAGTAAGTATGGCTGAATATAGTGTTGCGTATTATATTTTACTTTCTTGATAGTCTTTAGACTCGTTAAATTGGATTAGAACGGCGAGACTAGCTAAAGAGGTTTCATTTTGAGTTCATTCCTTAGTATCATTATTAATTCGTTTTTTAAAATTACAATTCAGATCTCAAAATTTTGATTTTACTTCCATTCTTCGTTCGTATACTTCAAGAAATTGAATAGCAAATAAATGTGAAATACAAAATACAAATATTTTTTTACATCACACTTTGCCTTGAGCAAAGTTGTCACACAAATATAAGTTTTAAGAATTGACATGTGAGAGCCGATTGTCTTTATTACTCGTGTCTTTATTAATCATAGTGAGGGGTTAACATTAAAATGTTACAATTTACTAGACAAAAAATTACGCTAAGCGCGTATATATCTCATATCAATCCAGAAAAATACACTGACTAAATTGAGCTCAGTGTTTAAACCCAGCAACATTTTGAAATTAACTCCACATACAAAGGTTGTCTTATTGAAACAAATAAGGCAGTAAATAAAAAAAAAATAGGTACCTCTATCAGTGGCGATGACAGGGAACTCAAAGTCACTATTGGTCTCATGGTCTAATGGAGAGGACACGCAGAGCTCTCCTGTGTCAGGTTTGACAGTGAACTGAGGTCTGCCCACGGTGTCTCCAAGGGTGTAGTTGACGATTGCGTTGACGCCGCAGTCGGGGTCAATCGCTGACATCTGAAACAAGATAAATGAAATTATACAACTGATACCACATACTGGCAAGTAATGCATATCAAATCTGTTAAAGTTAATGCCAATGAAAGCCAAATGCAGATTCGTTAAAATGGTTGAATTTCATTGTAAATTAAAAAAGTAGAATTGTTTTGCTGCTAAATAAAATTTAGTCTTCTATTGAACCGTGACTTGTGCAAAGAGAAAATGTTCACATTTTAGAAAAGTAAGTTTTTGTGTAGTTTTTACAATTATCCATAAAGCTATCCAAATAGTTTGTCAACATATCGTTCATCATCATCCAAGTGACAAACTGATGACAATCTTAACATCTTTTTAATTGAGTGTCTGTCAGAAGAAACATAATAATCCCCTACATTAGTTAATTGCCAGAAACACACCCCTTCAGATGATCAATTTTGCTATAATCGTTACCTTTAACACAAAGACTAGGCGTTTGCAGTTTTAGAAATCGTAAAGGTAAATCATAGCTACATCTCCTTAATACTCTATCAACGACATTTATATGATGAGAATTAGTGTTAAGCTGACTTCAAAAGACGGTTTCAAGAAGCCAGGGTAAGGTTAATGAAACTTTATACGATGTTAGTTCATTTGTGTAACGAATCACACAGACGAATAGCATGCCATTTACACAAATCCGGAAAGATTTAAACCATCAATTACCAACAAAAGATCTGCCAAGTATTTGCAAATACTTAACTAATTGTGCGGCTTGCGATAGCACTGTAATTAATTAAATTTATTTAATTCAACGTGAATCGATAAGCCGGCTGTGGGGTCCGCTTATGAACAGGGCTGGGTAGCTAGTGCTAGAAATACATACCGATGCAGTAGTCCCATTCAGTAGGTTGGGAATACTAAAATTATCATTAAAAAAATATTGAGAAGATAGATTGATCAAACACTGATGTTGTGACCTACATTTATTGCAGTTTAAACTGAATTAATAAGAGTAATTATACAAAAATATAAATAATATGCCTATGTAGTTTCGCTACCAACTCCAATTTAAAAGTGTAATTTGTTTAAGTATGTATAACAGTAATAGTTAACATTTAAAGACAATCAACCATTAATTAACCCATGTTGTATCCAATGATGATAATAATAATACGCGTACAAATAATACAAAAAAACAATTTTTCATAAATACTCCCTAAATATACCGATATCATAGTACTTACAGCCAGCCCTAGATCTGAGAGGAATATTGATGGGGTCTTATGAACGTACAGAATGATACAGCAGTTGCTAATAATATGCATCGAAGAATATGCAACAATCACAGAATGTCCACTTTGGTTAAAATATCTCTTACGTCGGGATTTAATTTCCTGTTTAATGTTTGAACTTAATTAAGAAATTGTATGAGTATCCAAAATCAGCATAATGATATTTCCTAGTTTTCAATTTACAAAGTAGATCATGTTTTAAATAACTTTAATAGTTGGTCAAGAAAATTCCATTGAGTTTAAAAGTTTAAATGACTACTGAATTAGTTGTAGTAAAATCATACTCTTCATTAATAGCCAAATTACATGACCGATTCAAAAATTTTGCATTTTAAAAATCTTTGTAATTTAAAAACGAAATAACTGCATAAGATAATTAGTCTCTACCACAAGAACATGAATGCAAAGTAGTTGCAAATATACAGACCGATGCAATGAAAGCTGTAGGAAAGTATCAATTAAGGACGAAAAGTACTTAAGCGTTCCCAACTTCCATTGAAAGCTTCCGAAAGCTGAAAGCCAAAAGGGTATAACCGACAAATTGGCTGGGTAGGTGTTAAGTGGCCCAAAAAAAGAAGATTCAAACAACAAGACCGATAATTAGCTTGAAATCATCTTTTTCTCTTTATCTCTCGTATATTACGTATGTGACAACGGCCCTTGATTAATTGCATCGGTGTCCAAACCAAAGATAAATGGTAGGCCTTCAAGCAATGATAACGCGTTCAAACAGTTTCCAACTCAGATTATTTGAATATACAATTCAAATTCCTCTGCAAGATCTTGACATTAAACAGTGTTAGTTTTAGTAATTTCGCTTGTAATTTTATTCGTGTCTTCATTTTTAAGGTTTGACAATGAGTGATATGAATGGTCTTTGCGCCCATCACAAACAAAGACCTTTCTGAGCTTTGTATTGTTTTAACAAAATCGTTGAAGTTGATAATCTTACAAATCAAATTATCTTTCGTGATAATTTAAGAAGTTGCATTTAATGTGATTTCACAATTGAGGGTAATAAAACTACCAGTAAAGGTGGACTTGAACCGGTTAATAATGTAACAGAATTTGCATTTACGAAAATTGATGCTCCATCATTGACAGTGCTCACGCAATTGGATTCCGAGAAACACATTTGTTGAAACAATGAAAGAATCAGATCTCAGTCTGGTTTATTATTATTGGGCCAAGTGCGTCTCCCTGATTGATGCCCGGTCGACATAACTAAGTTGCATGCAAACCCGGGGAAACCTGCTTGTCCTGCCCCTGGAACCCTTATTAAGGCCGATCGGAAAGAACTCAACAGAATCAACGACCTCGCTTTTAGTTTTAATGAAGAGATTTTTGATAAGCGTTTAGGTTTCATTTTGTTACCACACACGATGGAAGTAGAATAATTTAAATGATTTTAGATATATCTTATTTGTTTTTTATCGCACTTCGCATCTGATAAAGATATAACATCATCGTAAAATTCAAGTTGAGTTTTTCGTGACTCAACACAGATATATTATTACGTTATAATAACACCATAATTCATCCATTTTACAGTGAGAACCTGAGATTCAGATAATACCAGACGAGTGGATCAGTCGATATTGATATACTTAAGTTGTTTTATATTTAAATTTCAAGCGGGTTGACACAGAGTATATCGGCTACCGCGGCGAAAGAGATAAGACTGCTCACAATAAGATTTATTGCACACTTTTGCTAATACTGTGGTACTTAAAACGTTATTTTTAATGTGTTATTTTAAACTGTCTCGCACATCTCAATTAGTTGCTTTTAAGAGATATGCGTTTGAAGATTTTTATTTAAGAAATCTATTGAGATTTTGACGTACTCGTATTTATCAGGGCCTGTCACATCATCGATAACCATTACAAAAAGCTCTAAATGAAAACTTTATAATAACAAAATAGATAATAAGACATGATATTATAATCAGTCGAAACATGACTTAATATTGGTGGCATATTTCACGCTTTTGTCAAACATGTTTTTACAGTCTTTAAATTTTCGTTCACTCTTTTTTATAATTTAATTGTCTTATTATATTAAATTTAAAAAACTTAGTTCTTGTACGAAATTCCGTGTGTAAGAGTTATCTTAATTATTCAGCACTGTGAAAAAGTAAGTAAAATATATCACTTGGTCATATATTATAAATGATTGTTTCTGACCAAGTCGAAGTGACAACCTCTTTTTTTCTTCAGTTTAAAAGTAGGTAAATTGCAACACAAAACGCCTATTTAATACCTTTAGATGTCGTTCTGATGTCATTCAGACGGGAGCTCTAAAGACAGCCCGAAGCACACTAGCTTAGCTCCGAAGTTATTTAAATTCAAGGAACGCATTCAACTCGGTCTCATCTAAATAAACCAAACAGCTGCCTTGTTTACGGAGCAAAAAGAAATAAATAAATGATTTGTAACTAAAGGATTCTTACTCAGTTCCTCGGTTGGTAGGGACATTGTAATTCAACCTGATTGGCAAACAATAATGGTATCAAACATAAGCCATTTAAAAATGTCCGCGTTAAAAGGAAAAAGGTAGAGGTTGCGAGGTACAAAGAATAAATAAAGTGCAGAACAGACGGTTTCTGAGCCATTAGTAGTTTGTATAAAACGCGTTATACTCGAACAATGAATATTAAAAGAAATAGATGTAGGTAGAACATCTACAAATGGCAATACATTTAAAATCTTCTAAAATAAAATGGCTATAAGTACCTAACCTGAAAGTATTTAAACTGAGTTTTGTGAAAACCCGCATAACTTTCTATGCCATAGAGCAGCAAGTCGAAGAAAAATATATTTGTAATCATAAAGTTATTTTACTTGATAGCGTGTAGCAAATAGATGGTCACTCATAACTCATTTGAGAAAAGAATACATCAAAAACTAAAGATTGCATCAATAATAATAATTAAATAAATAATAAATAATTGTATTACTCCGAAAACATAAAGTACAATTTTAGCAGTGTACGTTAACAGCCACATTAGTTAAAACTGAGTCGCAGCTGTTAGCGCCCACCTCCGAGAAGAGGAGGTATCAGTTTCGAATTAATAAAACAGAATACTTAGGTACAAAAAGCGAAAGTATGTGTGTGTGTGTGGAACAAGAGGGTTTTATCTTAAGTAAATCAAGCTTGCCTAGCAACTGCACAAAAAGCTTTCCGTTTCCTGGTAAGTCAAATTCTGCAACCAGCCTCTTATACGAATTTTACATTCGCGTGATGTAAAATGTACAGACAACAGCACGTCAACTTACCACAAAACGTCAAATTTTCTCAATTTTTCAATTTAAGTCCAACAAGTAGAGACCAATAATCTCTGCTTGTTCTAAAATAAATTCAATGACCTTTAACTTTTAAAAGGTTTCATTTAAAGTCAGGCTAGTTACCAATTGAGATTTCGGGCATGCTGATTAGTAAAATAACAAGCATTTAAACAGTTAACAAGTTAAAAATACTATTTAAATAAGTATTCATAGTATAATAACAATATTAAATGAATGTTATATATGTTAAAGACAAATACGTCTGACTGTTTGCGTGTTTGCGTAATTTTCATTCTCACTTAAAATATTTGCCCACTTCACTTATTTGACTTAATATATTGGCTTGTGCTTTACTGCGAGCGATGTAACAAAAAAAAAGGAAAGAATCGTGTGAATAGGTTTCGAAAAAATAAACCATGCTGGAGTACAGTCAATGGCTTATTTTACCATAACGTGTTTTTTTATTATCAGCCCGAAGTCCACTGCTAGACATAGAAGTCTTTTCTATTATAAATGACTCGCTTGGCAGACTGGTTAAAGGTAAGTTTCGACAATGGTATAGAGAAGACGGTGATGTCTGATTTCTTCTGGTAGTATCCTTTAGTCACCTCCTACGACACCCTTATAAATCTGCAATCGCTACTCCAATACAGTTTGTTAAATTGTTTGCTTTTCGAAACAAAATTTGACCTTTTGCGACCTCACTGTAACATAATCCCCTAGAGAATAGGGCCGACTGTACGAGGTAGCTTGTCTCATCGTATTTCTTTAATTGTGCGGGCGCAGCCTGACCTTTGGTTTCTCTTTGTTCATTAAACATGTCATTGCATTCGCCAATTTATTTAGCGCTAACATGTAAAAGAATTAAATTTGTATAGGTAATTTGAATTTGGAAATTTTATTTAAATTGTTTTATTAGTATTTTTTTGGGACAAGTCTGCCAAAACATGTGATTATGGCAAAATTCTTTTTTTTTTTGAGGAGGCTGTGTCCAGCAGAAAACTGATATAGGCCGGTAACCACGGACGACCATTTGGATCAGTGGTGATAAACGCTGCTTCTGAGCCATGGGTCGCGGGTTTGATCCTCGCACAGTACAAATATTTGTGTGCATGAACATGTCTGTTTGTACTGGTCTGGGTGTTTTTCTATGTATTATAAGTATATACATATTTACAAAAAAATATATATATAAGCATGTTTATCGGTTGTCTAGTAGACATTACGACAAGCTTTGTAGTATTTGCTTAGTTTGGGATTAGATGGCTCTGTGTGGCATGTCTGAAAATATTTATTCATTTATTTATAATGATGATATGAGGAATGTGTCATTATTAGGTACACAAAAACTTTGTTATAGTTAAACGGTGATACAAAAAGCATTATGTACTGTTTTTGTTTTTTTTTTTGTACTTTGACGTAAGATTAGTTGGAAAATATTAAATCTTCAACTCTAATCTTTATGTAATAACCAACAAAATTAATAACCACCAGCCATACAAAGTTTCTAAAGTACTTATATAAAAAAAATCTGTCAATACATACATTTTCCTTAACATTGTAAATTGTACGCCGTCACCACACCAAAAACAAGTAAAATCGTATGTTGATCAGGATTTCGAGTCGTTATTCCCAAGAATTCAAGACCTTCAATGCCCATACATTGTGCCCCCGAGTTGTATGGGATGCCTAGGCGTAAATACCACCGTGTGAAGTGTGGATAGATGTCAGCGTACTGCATTCTGTCCTTGTACAACCGGTACCACTATATTCACTGTATTTTAACCTTTATATTCAGGTGCAGAAGAAATCTTTAGAGCTACTTTTTGGAGACTTCTGTACGTAGTCGCGGAAGGATACATGATACTCTGTGGTCGTGATAGGCGTTTGTAGATTGTAAATTAAACTTTACGCAGTTCAAGTAGGGTGGAAATTTGAATTTCGGTGCCATTGTGGTTTTACACAGTGAAGTATAATCATTGACTGAGCTTTTGTTAAAATTAAATTACATTAGAGGTGATTTTTATATTTTTTTTCTAGCGTGGTGTGTAATTAATAGTTTTAACTAAGTATAGAATTATCGGTGTAACGTTAGTATCAATATCGTTAGGCTATGCTATAATTATGATACTTGAACTAGTCTAACCAAGAAGATACTTTTTTTTATTGATTTTTCATAAATGTTTCCATTACCAACTGTAAGTAATGTAATAAAAATTTTCACAAGATTTTGATGTAATTGTAGACAAACTTAAAAACATACAATTTTCAAAATTTCGTTATTGTAGTTTCTTTTTAAAACTGAAACAATCATTAATATCAACAAAAAGTGCAATACGTCTGCTAAATGTGTATTATGAATGCAAT
The DNA here is from genome assembly GCA_949315895.1 of Anania crocealis. NCBI lineage: Eukaryota > Metazoa > Arthropoda > Insecta > Lepidoptera > Crambidae > Anania > Anania crocealis. The sequence continues at coordinate 12,616,976 of OX438856.1, forward strand.
TTAATAAACATTTAGCAAACTAGCTGATAGTATTACATATTTGACTCAGACTGTACGGAAACTTTCGCACGCGAGTCCGACTCGCACTTGACCGTTTTTTTATTTCAATTACTCTTAAGACAGACAGAATGATAGATAATTATTTTTATTCATCGCGTCCATGCCGAGGCAACCCGTCGTGATACTGTTAGGTTTTTTATGCGAATCGGAAAGACGCTTCGTCGGCTGGTACTGTGTGAATATGATTTTTATAACCAAACTAACTACGCCCGTGACTTTGTCTGCTCGGCCTTATCGTACTCCTGGTATACCGCGTTTTCAGTTATATATCTCGATACCTAAAAATATTAATACTTACCCCATACACTCCCTTCAAGAGCTAAAACTTCATACAAAATTCAAACTTAATCGATTCAAATATACCATTTACCTTGTTTTTTGTATTTGTTTCTGTGTTTCCTATATTTCAGCATTCTTGCCAGCGCCATGATCATGTTAGAAATAAAGTACCTTCATTATATACCTACACCCCAAAAAAAAATATTCTTGTGATAGTGACCATGATAATTAATTCTCCTATTCTCGAGCTTGAAACTAAGTTCACTAGTTTTTGTTAATTTGCTTCAAACATAACAGTTACAAATATTTCCTTTTTACAGTAGTGTAGATACAACTTCGTTCTGGGCTTTTGGGGTTTCGATTAAGAAATATAACATCTTTTATGTTGGCAATAAGCGGTTATTGCGGCGATGTAAATGAAATAAAATCATTTTTATTCTTATATTGGTGCATTAAGATTCGACTTCAATTCGTATTTGGAATTTTTATTTGAATGGAACTCAATAACCTTAGGGTTGTTGATTTTTTTATTTGACTGCACAAACACTTTTGTATCCTGAAGTAAGGATTTAACATCAAAGGTCCGTGGTGTCACCCAGTACACCCAGACCCGTGTAGACATGCAGGTAAAAAATCCTTTGAAAACATAATGAAACTACACAGATTAAATAAATTCAATTAAATAAACTCTATTTATTTTTATCGAATTAATATAAAAGTATTAGTTTTCTCCTAGTCTTATAATTTTTCACCAGTCCACTGCTGGACACAAGCCTCTTCAAAAGGAGGATTTTGTCTTAATCGCCATGCTCGGCAGTCGGGTTGGCGAACGCAATTTGGCTAATTGTGGAGAGAAGATGTTGGTACCTCCCACCCACCCTCTCTCTTCTGGCGTTAATACTTTAGTAGCCTCTTACGACACCCATAAAGAGAAGTTATTTCATTTTCGTGCCCGCATCACACAGCGTCTAATACGAAAAAAGAAACTGGCACTTATTTTTGCAATTAGTCATTGAATAAGAACGGTTCGCGTAATACCGGTACCAGAACCGGAGCCTGGTACCGGTGCAAAAGTGTTCGTAACGGACCCCACCGCAACGCCCTCCTCTAAAATTACCCGTGTAATGAGCCAAAAAGTGATGGGACCCCACATACCAACTACTAATTGACACTAGAGGCTTCATTTCTAAAATTACAGAGCTCCGGTGTGGTCCGAGTTGAGGACTAATAGCGATTAAGCTTACGCTTAAGCGCGTGGACCAAATGAGAAAATTTAAAAACTTTATAGTCATTTCATTTAATACCTACTTGATATTAAAGAAACCGATATATATTTTTATCAGCCATTTTTTAATTTTATACATTTTTGAAATACTATTATAGACAAAGGGATAATAGTCAGCGTTTTTTTACGAGTGTGTTTAGGGAATGATAATAGTGACTGTATTTTAGGCAACGAGTTTAGATGCTGTGACAAAATAGAGTATAAGAAGGCATCATATGGGATCTTTAAAAATTGATTTTTTATTTTCTGTCATAATAACCGTTACTGTTTACTGGCCATTTTATAAATGAATAGTAACTCTGTCTGTGTCACAAATAATAGGTTAGACCTTAGAAAGCGTATGGGCTATTTTATATCTCACCGTTTAAGACCAGTTTCCGCTAGCGTGACAGATTATATGTGACTTTAAAATCATTACATTTTGGTAGTCGGTACAGTTTTAAAAACTATTTATACTTGTTTGATAAATCGCTACCGCTGCCTCCCCTAGCTCGCACCAAACGGTACGGTTTATACCAGTTCTGTGGGAGCCGGGCGTTGTACGCGTTTATGATAGTTGTGTAACTATCAAATTGAAATTTAGTGTGACCTTTACTCGGGCGTTCGGCGATAAGAGTAACGCGCGGTGAAATTTCTGTTTTGATGGGTCGGCGCCTTTATTTTATGGGTAGGGCTGTCAAACTTAGAAAGTAGTACTTGAAAAACTTTGCTCGGTTTTTGTTCAATGAAACCTAACTAGATCGATTCATAGCTCCCAAAAAACCTATGCATACTAAATTTCATTTAAATCATCGGAGCCGTTTCCGAGATTCAGCCTTACTTAATATTATAAATGTGAATGTAAGTTTGTTTGTAACGGTTTCACGCGAAAACTGCATAACCAATCATCATGAAATTTTGTATACAAATTTTTGGAGGTATTAGAAATAGCATAGGCTATGTGGTATCCCACTGTTAGGCACAAGTTTTCTCATGCGCGATATAAAGTGTAGTTCACGTGGCCAGAGCGAAAAGCTAGTATTAAACATATATACAAGAATTGCTCGTTTAAAGGTGAACATCATAAACCTTCAGTATGCTGGCCTTTCCAGAAGGACATTATGGCAAGATTACGTTAGGCAGACATAGGCAATCGCAGTTTGGCTAGTGACAATAAGAAGACCCTGCTATCTATATCGGTTTTTGAGAGTAGTAGTACCTTTAGTTGTCTCTCATGGCATCTATAATGAAAAAGGGTGACGCAATCCTATGGAGATTGAAAGGAATGGAGATCACTTCTATCGAATTTAATCTTTTACTTTGTTAGATTGTGTCTCCCCAAAAGCTTTATGCATTTACGAGTAACTAAAACATGTAGGATGCATTCGCAAGGATGATAGTTTTATAAACAATAATTGAAGACATCATTTAAGTTGCTAAAGTATATTTAAAAACGTATAGTTAATGGGATTTAAACGCTATGACATCTTATTTTAATTTATTTGCCTGACGTTTCGGCGAGTTACATCGGCTGTGGTCACAAGCTGCTCAGGTATATTTGCAGGAAAAATCATTTTAGTACCTATAGGTACCTACTCCGCAATAAGGAAAACGCTAGACAACAGAACCATACCATACCATAATCATAAATATTTAAGATTATTTATAGATAAGTACCAATTATTGTAGCAGCCCTATTCAAAAGTCTTCGACCTTCAGACGAATGTTAAAGTTAACCGCAGTGACGTCACGTAACTGTATTATTATGTAAAAGAATGCAATGCCTCTTCCTCTGACGTTTATAGACTTTAATGGTCACAAATGTTTTGTTTAAACTCTATTTTTTATTCAAATACGATCTATGTTATTTTCGGAATCGATTCGTTCATTTTTAACCGTTAAAAAAGAAGTTTTTCAGTTTGACGTAAGTAAAGGCCTTTAGTCATCCCATTGCAGGGAACAGGCCTCCATCATTGAATTCAATTTACCAATTTGAAGTACATATTATTATTAATGAAAAATTGGCAACTTGACTTAAATTTTTGATAGGTTCTATTTTCCAAAGCTAGTTACGTTAAAGTGTGTGAAAAAATTCAATCTAACGTAGATTTACAAACAACAAATAAGATTAAAATTTTGTCAAAAGTTTACTCAAGTAAAAGACCAAATATGTCACCGAATGTAAGTCAGTGCCAAAGAATATACGGAAAAACTCTTTTTATCAATAATTTTTTAGCTTAATTTTGATAAAAAAAAAATATCTTTACAGATTGTCAAATACTATCACAAGCCGGAACCAATTACCTAACACCATATTGCCTTATGTGCCCTTAGGATTACGAAAGCGTTTTAAAAACACAATTATAAGGTTCTAAATTTAAAACTTTGACATAAAACTAGGTTTTACGTTTGACGTGACGCATTAAAGTGGTCGTAAATACATTTACTAATTTTATTTTCAGTCATAAAAGTCAGTTTTTGCTGTTCGGTTTAAATGATATTTTAATGCTTGGCTATTAATTAAATACTCTAAGCAAACTTAAAACACGTTACTAAGATGGCATAGATAACGTTTATGCATTTTTATTACGTCAAAACTTGGGTATAAAATAATTATTCACGAATGTGAAAACTGAGACTTTGGAATATTTATTATCTGACTCCATAAACTCTGTATTACCAAAGCGTATTTAGTTCTTTGATTTGATAATAACGTTCTTAAGATCATTGTGATCAAATATGGTAGAATACAATAATTTATGAGACATTCATTTTTCATATTTTTAAATTTTGTTGTTACGATTTTCGACGACTTCTCTTCCTGTGTATCGTAAGAGATATGGACCAATCGCAAATATGACCGAAAGCGATTTTGACGGTTTTACAGTCACTTGACCGATTGCGAATTTGACCATACGCGACGGAACGGTAGCGTGTACAGTCAGCTGCAAAATTATGTAAACACTTTTTTGTTTTTACCAACCTTATGTCGTTGTACTCGTATTAAGAGTCAACATCGGTCAGAACTGTATACATACTTTTGCAGCTAACTGTACCTACTACGAGATAAACACAGGCAGCGGCGTCTTCTCTCCACTATTGCACAAACTGACAATTGAGTGATAATTATAGCAAAATCCTGCTTTTGGAGAGGACCGTGTCTAGCCGTGGACTGATAACGTCACTGAAGTTCTAACACCACGTAAGTCATTTTTAAGAATTTCTCACGAGAGGTAAAAACCTTTTCGAATAATTCCCAACCGCAGCTGACAGGACCGCTCAATGTATGGAACTGGGCTGGACTTACGTACTGTTTCCACAGGACAGTGACTTCCGGGCTGTTCCTTTTCCGTAATTTCAAAGGTTTTTATTATCTGATTAGGCGACGACGCGTCTTTCGATTCGAGCGAGCGAGCGCATGGCATAAAAATGTCAAAACCACCAAAAAATGAGTTACGTGGTGTTAGAACTTCAGTGATCATAAAATTGATAATGATAAAAAAATGTGATCAATATCACGTACATTGTTCTGTACCCAAAGTTAGTAACTATTAAAATCATTATAATTTTGTTGAAAACAGCAACATCGATACCACAAATACACAGACTCGAAAAAATATAGAATTATATATTTTTCCTTAGAATAATAACGCTTATTCTAAGTTTTTTTCTGCGTTGACTTATATGGAAATCGAACCCGCCTCAGAGCAGGCGATACCTTGAAAACTGGTAGCCTACCTACCAGTGTTAGGTTCCGCTTTCCTACGGAGGTCGACAATGACGCGAAAAGTGGACTTTTAACATAAAGTTCTGCGGTCTTTTTGGTACTAAAAATATAGGGTATTATTATTTTTGTCTTATCAGACAGTTTTTATTTAAGACCTTATTCAAATTCAACTAGCTTATTGGTGAACTACAAAATGATGCCGACTCTATAAGGTTGCGTCACTCCGTAGGTGGGGCGCAGTCTATCGTCAGTTCATTGACCTTCACTAATTAAGGATGCCAAATTGATTAAGAAGATTATAAAAATCAACACCGTCTTATGCAAATGCGCCCATCTGGATTGATTTATCAGTGTTTTATAAATATAACGTTATAATATTAATCACGGATACACAAGTTTAGAGATCAATCATTGGTTTGCAATAAATTATTAATAATGTGTGAAAGTACTTGATTAACGTCAATCTTAGTTCTGATATTATAAATACATGGGTTTGGATAGATGTTTTTTTCTATTACGCCGGAACTTTTACCAACACACTAATTAGGCTGAAATTACGAATAGGCTACTATTCATGCCTGTAAAATTTAAAATTCCACGTGAAATGGTTGCCATACATTGCCCGAGCCGAATGTGGCAAGCGTGGTGATTATGCCTGTACCCATCATCGCTGCGGTGCCTAACTTGAATTAAATGAGTGAGGCCTTTGCCCTGCTGTGGGACGTTTATAGGCCGTTACTTTTTTACGGAAAGTTGCATCGAGAAACAAAATAAATCTATGCGTAAAATTATCGATAAAAAACGATTCGTTTTTCTTAATATTTTTTGTGCATCCCATCTCTAGACATCCACAATAGCCGTATTTGCATAACGTTAATAGGATGTCATTAGATATATTGCTTTATTAGGATATTTTATTCAATTATTTATTCAAAATGAAACGAATACTCCTAACCATTATAACTATAGCTTCAAAAATGCATAATAATGATGTGTTTTGATGCTTAGATGACGACTGTTTGCAACTATTACTTTACTAATGTTTTGTTGACATAGTTTTTAAAACTATTTTAATGAAATTACAAGTTCAAATAAAACGACAACTTGTACATGCGTATACACACGTATGTTGGTTTTTAAGCCTTCTAGAGTACTTTATTATGTCTACTAAGTTTACATTACCATCATCAATAATTAGTTTTTGTTCAATGTTTATGGTTAGGCCCTAGAAGTGGTTATCAACTTCAAATATATACATATTTAATAGCAACACATTTATAGATAGTTACTTACTCTAACACAACAAAAGGTAGCATATTTTGTCTAAATTACAACTTTTTTTTAATTTCTCTATATAATGTCAAGGTCTCTATGATTTAATTAAATTCATACACATTGTCATATGGGAAGTCAATTACCACCTGTGGTGAATGTGTCAGCGGAAGAAAAATAGGTTTTTATAATGCCGAGTCGTGTGTGATATAACTGTCGACCAGTCAAAGCTAAGCATTAGGAAAAATATTAAAGCTATGTAGGCTCTACGCTACGTAGCTTTGATACTCGTAGTTTGCCTGATAATATCGATATTGTTTATTACTGTCATAATGTGGATATTTTAATCGAAAATCTTTGTGCGTATTTAATCATATTTTTGTGGAAATTTAATCTCATTTCTGTGTCAAACGAGAATATCCTATAATATTATAAATGCGAAAGTTTTTGAGGGTATAATGTTACTTTTTCACGATTTGATGATACATTCCAGTAATGTAACTTAGAAATCAGAATACCATACAAACTGTTACCCAAAAAATCCGTAGAGTTTCTGCAGGAACACGGCATAGCATGAAGGCTTATAATACAGACGAAAGATGGCGCTATTGTTTGGTTATTTTTTTAAGCACACATTTTTCGTTTCCTCTTAAGTCCCGAAAATTACGCTGACGAAATCAATTGCAAAAGCTAGTTCGAATTATCATCCGGAAATTTAAGCTTAGCTTCCACAGTGCAACTAAACTTCTATTTTTTAAACACATATTATTCGTTTTCCTCGGAATCCCTGAAACCCACGCTGACGAAATCACTATTAAAAGCTAGATTAACATTATCCAGATAAGTCAAGCTTAGCTTATACTGTACTACGAGCAGTATAAAGCCAGCGAACTCTTGCGCAAGTAATAATCTCCCCAATGATAAACAAGACACTAATGCGTTACTGATTATTTGTTAATCATATAAACCGTATTAACTGTTGTATGGATTTGGGCTGAATACGGACTGGATGTTATTAGAACAATGTTTCATCCCACGCGTGACGAAATCACGATCTGGTTTTGGATTGACCGATAGGCAACCATCATCATGTTCATCATTTGGTTTTAAGATCAGACAAACTGAGGAAAATACAATAAAAATTTTGTCTGTCTAAGATGGGACTCCTCGTACACACACAACCTTTCTCTTACCTGGTAACCATTGAGCTACCCAGTCATTTTCTGCTGTTACTTCTGACGAAATTTTTGATGCTTTATGATGTTAGCCAGCGGAGTTTCAGCATTGTTTTCGGTTAGTATTTTTTAAGGGGACTACTTGAGCTATGAGCTGCCCCCAATTGATTTAATTGTATTAGATCTAAACAAGATGAATTCTCAAAAAACCAAATCAGTATAATCTAACAAATCACCTCTAGTATTTATTGAAGCGTAGTAAACTTTTCATTTAGTTATTTATTAAGTTGAATTTGCCACTAACGACAAAAGCGGCCGCTTTTAGCAATTATGTACAATACGAAAGAATGCCAGAATGAAAATCAGTTAAGAGTGATTCAATAAATAGTAGAGGTAATTCGCTAAAATGATACTGTTCTAGTTTTTTGAGAATTGATTTTGTTTAGAAGTAATAAAATTAAATATTGGGGGCAGCACATAGCTCCAGTAGTCCCCTTAAAATATTTCATAGGAACAGGCGCCCAGAGAGAAATTTTATTTCATTGAATTGTATTATCATATTTTGATTACTTAAGAAACAGTGTTAAAAACAAATAGAATACTGATGAAAATCTTAACCAGTTTACTGCTAAAGACAGGCTCAATTAGAAAAGATTTTTTAATATTCACTGTTTGTCCAGTGATAGAAAAAAGAAGCTGCTGACCGTCTTCTTCTGGTTTTTTTTTTTTTTTTAAATATTTGTACACAACTTACCTAATTATATTTCGTCACTTCATTCTTCAGATATAGTATATTTATTACCAGGTAGTCCCTTTAACCTACAGGCAACATCGCACGTTTTTAGAGAAAATCGATATTCGATAATCGATCTTTTAACTTTATCGAATGGCCGCTCGCCCCTCTCTAGGCCGGCCATGTTCAAGTCATTCCTTTTTCGTGCGGCAACAAGTGCACACACTTTTCGTTAAAAATGCCTAAACGAAGTGCCCAGGAGAAGTTAAAACGATACGAACGTAAAATAAGGAGAATTCAAGAGCAGGAGAATAAAAAACGTCGAATACGACGTGTTTTTGACTCCTCAGATGACGAAAATATAACAGGTAAGCGAAGTATTAATTATTTGGTGATAATTATGAAGTGGTTTCGCCGATATTTATCGGGATAGGCCGCGAGTCTATTGCGATGGGGTGTAACTGCGAGTTACACGCCAATACTTAGCATTATGAATGTTAAAGTCGGGATCAACTGCGAGTTGATCACGATAACGTGGGTAATCGTGAATTAGCCACGAATGTACTATGCTACATATAATTAAGCCTAATAGGTGTTTAAATGCAATGATTTTGTCTGCGAGACAAAATTATTACTTTCGAAATACTATCACAATAAATTTTATGTGTGGTTTATGAACTACCCACATTTATTTTTACGTCCAAGTACTAAATCTAGACTTGCATTCTAGATATGGATAACGCTGAATTCGCGGTTATCATGGATGGACAAGCAGAGGCCCCGACTATCATGCCGGAATGCCAACCATATGAGCAGGACGAGCCACCACCTGCGATCTCGACCCCGCAACCGTCCGTGGCTGTCGACACGGCGCAACCTGATGACACGCAAGTACCAACCGCACCCTCCACAGAGGTCACACTCGAACCTGAACAGCCATTAGATGCTGAACTATTATCGGCCTTAGTTGCTTCGACGTCGGACATACCTGAATTTAGGAAAGCTGTACACGACAGCTTAGCTACTTTGTGGCTTCCTTTACTCCGGAAAGGATTGCCCAAAGACGATAAAGATAAACTAGCTAAGGACCATTTAATTCCTAGTAATTGCAAACTATTACAATCACCAAAATTAAATCCGGAGATTGCAGCTGCGGTCTCAGAGATCGTCAGAGGTCGTGATAAAAAGCTAGCTAGTTTCCAACAAATGCTCGGGATAGGTATCTCAGCAGTGAACCGAGCTATGGATACTTTACTTCGGTCTGATGATAAGATTAAATCTTTAAAATATCTAAGCGATAGCTGTCGTCTTTTATCCAACTTACACTATTCCTTTACAAAAGACCGAGTAAAACTTGTCACACCAAGTTTGGAAAAGAACGTTTTACACGTTATTCATGACGCGGAACGCGATGATACGCTTTTTGGTAGCTCATTGGGTGAGAAAATAAAAACAAATTAGAAAAACCAGTTATCAGAACAAATAGAGTACCGTTCCTCAGCCCTCAACAAGCCGCCCTGTCCACCAGGGAAATTGGACAGGACCTCCTCGTTACCCCTCAAACAGGGGGGGGCGGGGAGGTCAGCAGAGACCAGCTTCGAAAGTGATTCGTCGCCCATATCCCGCGACGACAACTCAACAAACGTCGTCGAAGAACTTCAATCAACCCAAGAACCGTGCCAACGCACAGCAATAGTGCAGGTACACGCTGGTAGACTAAATTTTTTTTATAATTGCTGGGAAAGTGTTACAAATAATGTGGTTGTACTATCTTGGATTGAGCAATAGCGCCTAAAGCTAATGGTGGCAAAAGATTCATACTAAATCTTAAGTCATTAAATGAATTTATTCCACATATGCATTTCAAGATAGAAGATTACAGGACTGTCTCTAAATTGATCCCTCAAAGTGGATTTTTAGCCACCATTGACCTTAAGGAAGCCTATCTTTTAGTTCCAATAGCAATTACTGACCGGAAATACTTAAGATTCGAATTCCAAGCGTTTAATTCAGTATAACCGACTATGTATGAATTTTCAGCAATGCCCTACGGTCTGTCAGTAGCTCCTAGAGTCTTTACTAAAATTATGAAGGAAGTTGTAACTTACCTAAGAAAACAGGGCTACAAGTCGGTTATATTCTTAGATGATTTATTATGCCTAGGAAATGATCTAGAAGAATGCCAAAACAATGTAAGAGCAACTTTAAATTTATTACAATGTTTAGGCTTTGTTATAAATTATGAAAAAAGTTCCTTGCATCCTGAACAAGTGAAAAAATTTCTAGGATTTTTATATGATTCAAAGAATCTTACATTGTCTTTGCCAATTGAAAAACGCAATATTATTGCTCAATTAGTTGATAAATATTCATACTTACCCAGGTGTACTATTCGAGAGTTTGCCCAGCTTATTGGAGTCCTCATTGCAGCATGTTCAGCATCTAAATACGGATTCCTATACACAAAGATTTTAGAGCGACAAAAATATATTGCCTTAATAGATCACAATAACAATTACGAAGCTAAAGTTTGTCTCCCAAACATTATTTTGAAAGATTTAAATTGGTGGAGAGATAGCATATTCACAACATTTTCCAACTTAAGAGAACCTTCATACAAATATGAAATATTTACAGACGCCTCCTTAACAGGTTGGGGGGCCGTTTGTAACGACAAGAAAGTGAATGGAAAATGGAAGTATTTGGAAAAACAATACCACATAAATCAGTTAGAATTACTGGCTGTATTCTTAGGACTTAAAAGTTTAGTTAACAACGAATCTAATTGTGCAATATTATTACGCATTGACAACACCACAGCGATAAGCTATGTTAATAGAATGGGAGGAATTCAATTTCCCCATTTAAACGATCTGGCTAGAGACATTTGGCAATGGTGCGAGAGTCGTAATATCTGGCTATTTGCTTCATACGTTAATACCAAAGAAAACTGCGCAGACGCCGAATCGAGAAAAAATAACCCAGATACGGAACGGGAGTTATCAAATAACGCGTTCACAGAAATGATTAATTTTTTCGGCTCTCCAGATATAGATCTTTTTGCCTCTCGCCACAATGCCAAATGTAATAAATTCATTTCTCGGTATCAGGATCCAGATGCTATTGCCGTTGATGCTTTCACTGTTAATTGGAAATCACAATTTTTTTTTTTTTACGCCTTTCCACCATTTTGCCTAATATTAAAATGTCTAAGAAAAATCATAGACGATCAAGCTATGGGCATATTAGTATTCCCCCACTGGCCTTCACAGCCATGGTTCCCAATCCTACAAAATCTTTTAGCGTCAAAAGTACATTACTTTACACCCAGTAAAAATCTCCTCCGTTCTTATTCCAGGGAATACCACCCCCTGCATAATACTCTTATCCTGGGTGCCGCGAAGCTCTGCGGACGGCGCTCGCACGCAGGGACGTCCCGCTTGACGCGTTTGACCTAATGCTGGCGTCACTTTCCGACAATACGGTCAAACAGTATAGCGTATCGTTAAAACTCTGGTGGAATTTTTGTATGGTCAAAAACATAAATATTTTCGACAACTCCATTTCCTCTGTGTTGTCTTTCTTAACGGAGCAGTTTAACAAGGGGTGTTCCTATGGGACTCTTAACAGCCACCGTTCAGCACTGGCGCTCCTTTTAGGAGACAAGATCAGCTCTGACGATCGTATCAAACGTATTCTTAAGGGCGCCTACAAAATCAAACCTAATTGCCCTAAGTACCATTCTACTTGGGACCCACAAGTTGTACTTAATTATATATTTAATTGGCATTCAAATTTAGAATTGCCTCTGGAAAAAATCACAAAGAAATTAACCGTTCTTTTAGCACTGTGCACTGCGCACAGAGTTCAAACTATTTCATTGATTAGGACAGAGAATATCATAATAACAGACAGCGGCGTTAAGATACCCACCCATCACGGACACAATCAAGACCTCCGCGCCCGGTCGCAATCAACCGGTGCTATTTTTACCATACTTTTATGAAAACTTAAACATCTGTCCCGCTTCCGTCCTCAAGGACTATATTTTTTTAACAAAAAATCTGAGAACAGAGAACGTGGGTAATCTTTTGTTGACCATAAAAAAGCCACACAAGGCCGCCACCGCCCAAACCGTAAGTCGGTGGATCAAGGCGGTACTGTCGGAGAGCGGCGTCGACACGCGCACCTTCAGCGCGCACAGCACGCGGCACGCGGCCACGTCCGCCGCTCGCTCCGCGGGACTTAGCGTATACGCGATTAGGAAGACAGCTGGCTGGACTTCCACGTCTCAATCTTTCGCGCGTTATTATAACAGACCTATAATTAATGCTGATGGTGATTTCGCAAGATCTGTTTTTAATCAAACTATTTAAAAATAGTTACATAATGTAGGTAACTACTATTTAGTTTCATATAATAAAAGACTGTTTGTTAATTTTGAATTTTTTGATTATTCATGAAAATGTAAAGTCAACACTTAACGGAAACAAAATATTTGATTACCAATATATTTGTTTTTTGTTTGATAAGCTTGTAAACATTATTTAAGCTAAATGTAAAATAACAAAACAAAACTTCTGTCTCTAAATATCTACCTGGTAATAAATATACTATATCTGAAGAATGAAGTGACGAAATAAAATATATGATCAAACGAACTTCTGAGTGAAGTTCGATCATTATTATATGAGTCACTTCATTCGAAGATATAGTTACCCTAAACCCGCCCTAAGAAAAACACAACAAAGTATGTTTTTCAAACCCAAGATAAAGTTTTGTTTTGCTTAAACTCTAAAAAATGACTTGAACATGGCCGGCCTAGAGAGGGGCGAGCGGTCATTCGATAAAGTTAAAAGATCGATTATCGAATATCGATTTTCTCTAAAAACGTGCGATGTTGCCTGTAGGTTAAAGGGACTACCTGGTAATAAATATACTATATCTTCGAATGAAGTGACTCATATAATAATGATCGAACTTCACTCAGAAGTTCGTTTGATCATATATAATATTACCAACGAGATATAACATTGCTTTGAGTCAAGATTAAACATTTAAAACAACTCAAATTGTAAGTATCACTTATTTTGAGCTTTTCGTCTAGACAATTATTTTCCATAGTATCAATTGTTTTGTCATAAAAAATCCAAGTACTATAAATAAGTAACGAATGAAAAATTAATATTATACCCTATTATTACTCGATGCAAATACACAATGTGTCCCCCAGTGTGTTGGAAGACGCGTCGTTTCTCATTCCGCAGTGTAATGTTTCATTGTGCGCGCGCGCATGATACAAATATCTGGAGGTGGCATGAGTGATGATTTTGTTAAATATACAACAGTTCTGCATGTTCAGTAATTTATATTTATAATAATAATATACAATATCACAACTTTTATTTAAAAAAAAATTTGCAATGTTAGTTTTCCTTTTGGGTACTGACTCAAAATGTGTGTTGTGTCGGTTTAATAGTAAAGGATCCCATTTTAAGTAATATTCCTGATAGTGGTATTTGAAAGTAGGAACTGCCACTCAAGTATAGTTGTAAGTAACGTTAAAAATTGCCTAAATCCTAAGTAAATTTTCTTTTGGTACAATGAGGTTAAAATAGCCAGAACTCATTTTAGTAAAAAGTATTTTTACAAAAAAGTATTTATTCCAGTCTTTGAAAGGACATTAAGAATAAATGTGTTTATTTATCTCTCACACATAGGTATTTTGGAACATTCATCATCATCATCAGTCTACTTTAGTAAGCTACTAGACACAGGTCTTTCCAAGGAGAGGATTTTACCATAATAGTTACGCTATACTCCTGTAGTCGCTTCTTACGATACTCTCCTTAAGAGATAAGCTCTTCATGTGCCGACTCACATGGCACCATTTTAGTGGTGAGTGAAAAAGACAATCAGATCCGATACTTAGGTATGTGCATAAGAGACAAATAGTTCCGAATAGCGTATTGTACAGTAGGCCAACCTTACCGTATCCATTCCAGACCTATATTCCCGGTGTCGCGTCGCGCCGCTCGGCTCATTCTAATTAAGCGACTGCGCAGATTTATAAGATATGGAAGCATTAGCGCGATTTATACCTAGCGCTAAATAATGAGATAACGCTAATGGCCACTGCTGTATTCAGATTCCGCTGCCGAGTGCGATATTTGTACTAAATGACTAATATGCTAGGCTTTAATGAAATAAGACTTTCAGTCTAAACACGGAATATTCATTTGTGCTTTGGCAAAGTAGCGGAAGTAAATGAAACGTTTGACCATCAAAAATAAAATAAGAATATAATATCAAACCGTTGTTAAAATTGCAAAATTTATGCTAAGCAGTGGAAAAAATAATAATTAATTACCACCAGTAATAACAGAATATCGTCGACGACTTTGCAGATGTTGTTTGTATAAAAGGTAAATATATTTAACACTAACATAAATTAAGAATAGTTATTAAAGCAAAATACCGTGTGGTGACAGCCAATAAAATATAATAGCAGATTAAATAATTACTTCTAGATGAAAACTACCTTCCAACACCGTGTCTTCTTGCTTTTTGCAAATTCCTCTTATTGACACTGCATCTTTAGTTAATTTTTTTGATTTTTTTAGTTAATCGTTATATTTTTTTAGCTAAGAGGTTGGAGGCGGCGGATTGCTTAGGGCATTATTTAGTCTAAATGATGATTCTTAACAAGGTGACCATAATAACAGCTTATCATCTACTCTTACTCACAAATCTAAATAGTTCGACGAACTCAATGAAAGTAGATCAAAGAAAACTAATGTATACTTCTAATTGGCAACCCCTGATCAAACGAATGAACGTTTTCTATCAGCAGATCTCTATGATTGATTGTAATGAGCGTATTGATTCCGAACCAGATCTCAAAGGAGTAATTAAGATCTCAGTACGGATGAAATTACTGTATTAGAATTGCTTGTAAATGGAGCATTAATTATCAGTAGCTTATTTATAATATTTGCTTCCGGAACCACTGGATTAATGTTCAGGAGATTTTTGTTTAAATTATTTACAAACTTTAAAAAAATAGAATGTCATTCTTGTTATGGATAGGATGTAGGAGGCAATTGAAAGAACTGTCAGAAATGGCATATTCTCTCTGATATTAAGCCAAGAAATGGCATATTCTCTCTGATATTAGCTATTTATCTGTGATTGCCACTCATCTTACTGTGGCAACATTGACAAAATCCGGATTCAAGCTTTCATGGTTACTATCACATGGATTACTTGTTTCGAGATTACTATCACGTGTCTTATTTTTGTTACTTGCAGCAGTGCCAAAATATTGAAAACACATAAAAAACGAGGTAGAAGTCTTGGATCACATAACTCCTGGAACAAAATATTATTTTTGCAGAAGCTTGTCTAGCAGTACACTTATTGGAACTAATTGACTGGTAAGGTTAATACTTGTGTAACAGACTCCCAAATATTTAAGATTTAAAACCCAGTGACTATATAATTCGCTTGCTTTAAACAAACGGTCTTAAATACCATCACCTTTACTGTGACAGTTAGGTTTAAACGCCAGATACTAAAAGCGTTACAAGCTAAAGCTTTCTTGCAAAGGCGAGACGTTAATTGGTTTACGAACATAACTTACGTGACGGTAACAATAGAAAAATATAATAGTAGAATCAATTCTCACAGTGTTTCGACAAAAGTTGTTTGAATTAATAACACTGCATTTAAAACACAATCAATGAGAAAGTGTTATTACTCGTAGTTGCATTATCCTAGATCGCACCGGCATATATATTTTTATACTTTATAAGATATTTTAGCAATTTAATAGCAATTATTTTATATACCGATAGCTGTTGCCCGCGACTTCGTACGTGTCAATTTTTGTTATTATGATCGAGATTATTTTTGAATCATTTTTTAGTGACGCTTTGCTCCTATTGGTCGCAGTGTGATGTTATATAGCCTAAAACCTTTCTCGATAAATGGACTATCTAACACAAAAATAATTTTTCAATTTAAACCAGCACTTCCTGAAATTAGCGCGTTCCAAAAAACCAACAAACAAACTCTTCAGCTTTATAATATTAGTATAGATATATGTTTTTTTTTTAATAAATAATAGGAGTTAAAGTATGAAATTGCCGAATATTTTCCCACTTTTTATTTTGTTTATACCTCTTAAGTATAGTCATACGAGTATTATTGCGTAATTCTTTTTGTATTGTATCAAAAACTAAATAAAGTAACTTTTGACTAAAAAAAAAGCAATACTAGTGCTTATTCCTTCAAAGGAAGTCGTTGAAAAGACCCCTTACAATGTGTCAGCTGACCTTCTTGCTTCAATTAAGTATATTTGTATTATATACTTTGATTTTCAGAAATTTAAATACTATAATGCGTAGCTTTATAACCATCTAACTTTCACCTATAATTGCATCGAAAACGGTTCAGGCGTTTTTAAAAAAACAAAAAAATTTTTAGTATGGAAAAATGACTTTTCTCGATTTCGTCCACACAAAACGGCAATTTCATACTTTAACCCCTAATATTTTAAAAAAGGCTGATAAATAGTGATCGAGTTTCTTGAGCTACTTCTTCGCGGCACTTGCCCATTCTTGTTTTGACGTAGTGGTAGGTTTAATTAAATATTAAGATGTGTAAATGCACCTCCTGGAGCCTATTTGCAGAAAAACAACTAATTTGACTGATTTAACTGTGGCTCTTGGTTACCTCGTTGATGAAGCGATTGAATTAAAATTTGACAAAGTAAAAATTTTGATTTAAAAACGCCTTTAAATAGTTTTTATTACAGAAATCATCCTCCAATAGCGTCAAAAGGATTATTTTTATTCCTTACAATGCAATACAATAATTTCTTAACCTACCAAAAGATGTAATTGAGTGTAAAAATGTAAGATTGTGTCATTAATATCACTGCTTAAAAAGGTGTCTATGAATGAGGAATTAATGTTTTTAATTTGGAAAAGAGAATATTTGGTAGCGATTTAAAAAATGTTTTTTTTAATGATGACAGCAATATCGTCTGATGAAAACCCAAAAAGCAGTTAAACTTTGACTTTATTGAGCCTACTGGTTAATGTGCCTTATTGTGGTTTAGTTTGAAAGTGTGAAATTGTCTTACATTTATTGAAATTACTTAAGTTCGTGATTGCGGTGAAAGTAAAGTCGAAGGCGATGTTTTAGTAATATATAAAACTGGCTAGTGCTACATTACTGAAGTTACACTAACAATACATTAAAACTGTTATTTCGTAACAAAAATCTATTTAAACGTTTTTATTTACTGATAAGATAATGATATCTAGAGAGAGGTAATAAAAATATTTTTTAAGCTTAGCTTTCATTAGAGTTAAGCAGTTTTATTATCGTCAGCTTACATTTCTGTTATAGCTGGCATTGAACTATCTAAACGGAGAATTTTGCGGTTTTGTGTCTCTTTTTATTTACTAAGATCGGCTCTACGAGGTCTTTCAATTGTGTGTAATTTTCAAAAACACAAACAGAAAATAACCAGTTTCATAGAAACAATGTCTATTCAGGGAAACTGAATGAACTATTGCGTAGCTAAATTCTATTAAATCATTAAAACATTAAAGGCTAAGTTTATAAGATTTATGACACACTTAAACCTGTATACTTTTGTACGTGCTAACAAATAGGACTTTACACACTTTCCTTTACTCTCTCAGTGCCATAGATATTTTTCATTTTATTACAGATTATTATTCAGCTCATAATCACTTGTAATACTGACTAGAGTAGGGTTAAATCCAGTTCTAATGGAAAGCGAAAGTCCTTATTTACGAGGTATGACGCCAATGATCATAGACCACGATGTAGCTTGGGGAAGTAAAAGTTATTGAGTATTAATATTAGGTATTATTAACGCAGGTTACTTGACAAAACTAAATATGGCGTAAATATTTAAGTGTATATTTTCAAAAGACCAAGTCCAATGCATTTAGTCATGTGAGCTTTATGCTGTAAGCATGGCAATTTAAGTCCATTAAAAATCGATACAAAATACCGAAAGTTGTTAGTATTTTTTTTTAATAAATAATGGTCTTGCCCTTGACTATATACTTAACTATACGGTTAAGAAGAAGCCTAAGATGAAGCGAGCTTACCCAGAGGTATTAATTCTCCCACACACTAGCGGAACACAGAAAAACTGTTTGGCGCTGGACACCGGCAGGAGGGTGGTAGCTTCTAGGCAATCCTCTTACGAAGCCTACCACCGCAGAGGGATCTGTTAGCTGTCATCATTGGTTAGAAAACCAAAGATGCCATTGCCCAGGGTGGACCACTGGAGGTAGATTCCACCACCCCAAAGTAGTATTAGTAGTAATAGCCAATCGAAATTATTGTCTTGTAAAATTTATTTTTACACCGTGTTTTTATTGGAAGCGGTATACCGATTCTTGGTATATATCATCGCTATTGAGCGATATATCGGATTCCGATTTGAATCGCTTTGAAATTCGATAGTTTATGCTAAAAATCACTGAGTCGTATTTTGTCATTAAATTATTTGTTGATAACTCATGACTAGAGATCGGATACATGGATGCATATTTTCCTAAAGTTGCAGTATTGGCTGTTATGGAATGCACTTTTGTATCGAAAACATGTCGAGAATACGGAATCGAACTACATGTTTCAAGAAGCCGCTTGAATAATGTACTAGAAAACTAACTTTAGGTAAATATGCATCCGATTTCCGATCTCTGCTCATGGCTCTATACAAGTATTTTGAAACAGATGAATACTTCTTTCTTTCTTATTTATACATTCATTATGGAATCCTTATATTATACAATCAAAATCGATACAGTTAGTACTGTTCTTAGCAGTAACTTAATACAAGTACGTTATAAATCATAGATTTATGTTCAACCTGCCGTTTTGATGTATTTTATCTGAATGGACAGTTAGAAATTCACTTATCCTAAATCAAAACGTTCGGAACGGCTCCTGTCGGCATGTAGGCCGGCACTAGACTAACTGAGTATTAGAATTGGCGTCCTACTTAAGCGGAGCTAGTAAGAAGCTAAAGTTACTGCAATGTAAAGTGAGATGATAATTGACACAATTATCAATACGAACTCAAAGCTATTTACTATATTTCACTTGATTTTAGTAAGTAATTTTAGTTTATTTAATAGGTAATTTTTACCAAATTTCATCAAAAGAGATCACTAGTTTAGGTGTAAAAGTGTAACATACAGACAGACGAACAAAGAGACAGAGTTATTTATTATATTTGATAGGATTCACAATTCGCTGAGCTTAGTGTACACGAGCTTAACTACTCCCAAGTTAAACTCAACATAGCTCACGCTTCGCTTAACTTAGTGTGCTCTCAGCCTAACTAGCTCGCTCTACAGTGGACAAGCAACCTAACGAAGCAACCTGTGAAAGTTTAGGAGTCTAGATTTATCTCTAACCTTAATCGGTCCTTGAAACTGATGCTAGCGTTTAAACTTCCTCCAAGGTATTGGATGAGGGATTTTTCATTTGCATACCGCTAAGCGTTAAGTAGAAATAGGTAGATTAACTGAACGTTAGTTTAAGTATGTCTGAACATGTTTGAGGTCGTAGCTGCCGTTTCAAAGTGGCATATGTAGTGATACACATGTTGTGGTATAGTTATAATAATATGCTTTTTGTAGTTATTATGTGTACTTAATATAACTTGAATTTTACTAATTATTCATCTTCAGTCACCCTAGTCATAAGAGGAATTATCATCAGCCATAATACCCGGTTGGCGTGGTAGTCTAGTGTTCCGCCTAATACGCAAGGTTAAATTTCCTGCCAAATTATTTTAGAAAACGATCTCTTCTCAACTGGCTTGAAGATGGTGGCTTGAAGATGAGCCATATAAGTCTATGGTTTGCCATAGGCCTCTCTCTATGAACGTTTGGCTGCTTGTCCTGACAAAATTCTTTAGGTCATCTTTCATGACAGTGCAGGCTTCATTTTCTTTTTACTTATATAGGATAATCATAGCGTTGATAACAACTAATACAAGTCTTCAGAAATTACTTTATTTTCAAAGAAAGCCAAGTAATGTTAAACATCAACTAATTCACCGAAGCATAGATAAGTGATTCAAAATCTAGGTAAATATGTCGAAATGTCACTACCATTACCTTCGCAAATGATAGCATCTTTGGCATTTCTCGGTCAAACAATTATCTGTTTTCCATCGTTTAATAGTGTCTTTAAGTATTAAACAGAAAGTTGAAAGGAAATGTTGCCATAAACGCATTATGTTTATTGTCTATGGCGTGTCCATAAATAAATATTTTACGGCTTCGGAAAGGGCACAGCCGCTCGCTGATGTCCTTAATAATAAGTGTTGATAACCATAACATTGAGATTATTTAGTGCTGACAAAGCTTTTTTTTGATAAACCAAATAACACCTAGTATTTGGCATATGTATGTATGTATATTTATAGTCTTGAAATCCTCCGATTATGTTATGGTCCGATTAACATATCAAAAGACGTGTACGTAACAAATAAGAATAATGCTGCACTTGTGCAAATTTTAATATTTGCAAGCCAATTTCTATTAAAAACTTGGTAGCTCAATGGTTAGAAAAGTCACTTAGTAAGAAAAAGGTCGTGGGTTTGAGCCCCAACTCCGATCTGAGGCCACCAGGTTACAAGGCTAATTTAACTGCTAATACAGTCAGCTAAAACTTTGTTGTCTTTTGTAGTTGAAGTTACGATACCAAAGAAAAGTTTCTCAAAACGTTTAAAAATCTTATCATTCAA
Organism: Anania crocealis; assembly: GCA_949315895.1. Classification (NCBI taxonomy): domain Eukaryota; kingdom Metazoa; phylum Arthropoda; class Insecta; order Lepidoptera; family Crambidae; genus Anania; species Anania crocealis. Next base: position 12,638,300 of record OX438856.1, read on the forward strand.
TTTAAGACAAAAAACAAAAATAAAAAATAAGTCCCTAACCTCAAAAAAAATAATAAAACCCTCCTTGATATCTTTATATGGCATAAACAACCCCAAAAGTACACTTCAATATATACGTGTTAAGTTTTCACAAGGACGTATTATGTCAAATTTCCCCTAAAGATTTTCAACTTTAACTACACCACTTGAAGACTAGTTTAAATTGAGCAAATTTGTCATTTAAGGTAACGTGATTGAAAACTTTATTAGGCACGTTGTCATACAATCTTGTTAATTAGGTATTTAAACGTGTCCTGTCTACAAAATACATGGGACAGGAACACTTGTGTTAAAAGGTGTATTTAAATTTTTTGCTTAACTATTTCTGTACAGGCAGATATTTTATGAGAGACAAGCTGTTCCCGCGACTGCATTTGTGTAGACTACAGGATCCTTGGCATGTCTCACCTTCTTTTTTTGTATTATAACAAAAAAAAAACTTAAATAGAAGCAGCCTAAGTTACCTACTCCTTGTTACATATATTAACGCAGATATAGTAACGAGTATAAGTTCTGTTAAAATCGGCCTAGCTGTTTCAGCCAGACGGACAGGAGTTGTAAAAACTGATTTTGTGACTGTGAATGCCGAATATTTTTAATTTATTTAAGTTCCGTATTTACTCTCATGAGTACTCGTATTTAGTGAAGATGTACATTTTAAATTACAAACAGACACTTAAGTTTTGTATTTCAAATGTAATGTGATATACCTACTCCCTAAAAACATTTGTCCTCTATCAGCAAACGTTTTTTATAAAGATTTACAGCGTAATAATAACTTACAACTGTATTTCAATTACACACCTCCACACATTGTACATTTGAGACCCACTTCAATCTATAACATTCACACTTGCTTCTTCCAAACATGATCGCAACCATTTCAAAGTAGAGTTGGGAAATTATCGATATTTTGTGTCGATAGTTCGATGTTTTCAGTCAATAGTTCCTTTAGTCGAAATAAGCAAAACAATTTATCATGCTAAATGTTATATCGATAATACCTATCAAAACGACGCTACCATATTAATTACGTTTTATTTATACTAAACTGGAGCTATCAATAGATAAACCAAATCACTTAACCGTGTTATTTAGACGTTTATATGTTTTTTTTATAAAATTTCATCGGCAAAAGCATTGTTCAGTAGCCAGTAGCCTGCACAACAGACTATCAATATTTGTTTTTTTTTAATAAATAATGGGCTTGCTCTTGACTTCATACTTAACCATACGGTTAAGAAGAAGCCTAAGATGGAGCGAGCTTACCCAGAGGCACTGGTTCTCCCACACACCAGCGGAACATAAAAAAACCGGTTTGGCGGTGTACTCCGGCAGGAGGGTGGTAGCATCCAGTCAGCCTCTTACGAAGCCTTCCACCGCAGAGGGACCTGTAAGTCATTATTGGTAAGAAAACCAAAGATGCTGTTGCCCAGGGTAGACCACCAGGAGGTAGATCCCACCACCCTAAAATTTTGTTGCAAAATCTAACTTATTTTAACTATATAAGATGCTTTAGTGTTAAGCCTGAGGTTCCGTTGTTTGCACCATTGTGAGTAAAACTGATACTATAAAAGCTATGGTATAGTTTTACCCTATCTTGTTATTTCATTCAAAAAGCATGGATTGATAAGAAAAGTAGTGAGAAATAGAATGTCTAGATTGTAATGGCTTCCTTCACCATTTAGTTAGGTATAGATTTGATGAACGAATTACAACAAATTACTGCACTACATATTTTTTTTTTTAAATTAAAACGTTAAGACCGAACAATGGTTTTCAAAATTTGGTGTAAAACAATCGAATTTATCGATAATTAAGCATGCACTGACATCACTACACTAAAGCTCCGTTACTTGTATTCAAATTTTATTAATGGAAGTGCCAATTGATATAAAACGTTATATTAATTGCATTTGCGACTATGTTATTCAATTATTATGGATGAATAGATATAATAGAGGTATAACAGTGATGTTTGAGCATTGATGAAGTGGTTAGTATTAGTCACAGTTTAAAAAGTACTTAACAAAAGATTAAAAAAAAACTGTTATAATTTTTTTTATGATTTATACTAAGCTTCAATGATACTATGCTGAAGTGATAAAGTAGCATTGGGTTTTTTATGGGTTGATACTTGTAACATTGTCAACACTCACAAAAAAAAAACAAAAAAAAGAGGTTTTCAGTTCGTAGAGCAATTTAATATCAAATTATATTAAATATACAATCAAAAACGCACTTTTTACGGTTACGTAGTCGTAACATAGTAGTGAATAACAAGTTTTGATTTTTTTGTTACACAATTTGCTATGGTTGTAATGCGGTTGCGCGCCATCTATGCAAGACTTTGATTTCCGGTCGGGTCAAGTTCACGTCATAAACGGTATCTTTTATGATTATACTTCTCTTCATTGTAATATTATAAAGCGGCTTCTTCAAACATACTATGTTGTTACAGCTTTGATAATAGGTAAGTAATCTTAGCTTCTAATCAATGTATCTAGCAACTAACATAACAGCTACTTTGTAATCTAGTAAGTACTAAATATCACAGTTCCTGTTCAGATTTAGTGTGCCATAAACCAAGGTAAAAACACACGTATTACATAAACCGTAAGACTGGATTTCAAATACAGTTATTTTACGCTACATCCCTAAAGGCATCGATATAGAATACATCAATGCCTATAGTTTGTGTATTTGTTATGAAAGCAAATCATAACATTTCTAAGTTCAGTAGGATTACTCTTGACAATCGATTTCGTTCGGGGTTGGTATTGGAATCGAAATAATAATAAAATTTAATAATATTTCAAGACATGCCACACATAATAGTCATCTAGTTCTAAAATGAGCTACATACTGCTACTAAGCTCGTCCTGGGTATGGGAACAAGACAATCGATAAATATACTTACATATAATGTTCTTTAATAACATCCAGACCTGTACAAACAGATATGTTCATACATAAAATAGGGCAACAGTTTTATAATACTACTACAACTAATAAATCAAACTGGTCATCAATTTTACGGATTTTCACACCAAATCGTATTCATATTTTCGTGATTGATGGGACTAATGGTGTAAGTGCCAGTCCATGATCTCGGGATTCTGGGTTTGATCCCCAGGGCAGTATTGAAATCACTAACCCACGTTTGGCAAGCGCGGTGAGTTCAATGATGGAGGCCTTTGCCTTACAGTGGAATGATTATTGATCGTTTTTTTTTTTTTTTGTAACAGCCTATAGTCATCCCACTGCAGGGAAAAGGCCTCCATCATTGAATTCAAGTTACCACAGCAATGATGGGTGTACTGGCATAATCACCACGCTTGCCAAATGCGGGTTGGTGATCACAACCCCGAGCAACGTTCGAAAATTCGAAACTTTTTTGTTGCCCGACCCGGGATTCGAACCTGGGACCCCGAGATCTTGGCCCGGTATTTAAACCACTAGACCAACAGGGCGTTTGGTCGTTACTTTATATGAATACGGCGTTGGAATCGAGTGTCAAGAGTTAGCCTGCAAGTCTGTTTGATCACTTCATCGCAACACATGACGTTCAATGCAGAAAGTTCCAGAATGAAACATTGTATTGGACCAATAAAACCGTACACATCATTGCAAGTCAACATGCACCCCACGTCCGCATGCTTTAGTTAGACACGACAAAAAAGGGTCCACTCCCACATCATTAGTACTGAACCAGCGCAGACAGACAGATACGTCTTATTCAAGCAACGATGGATAAATAAGATGCGCCAGACTAGTGAAATATTAGATGCAAACGTAGGCAAAAATGTCGAGGGACATTTTCATACGAATATGGCTGGGCAAGGAACCGCTCGGAACTCCTTCGGACTGTTAAATTGAAGTTTTATGTACAGGGTGATGCGAGAAGGCAAGAGATCTGAAGCGGGATTCAGAGTTGACCCTAAACACCGAAAAATATTTTTTAATCCAATTGTTTGCCTGTCTCTCCGTACACGGATAATTTGTAAGTGTAAGTAATAGAAAGCTGTAATTTGATATGGCATTTTTTTTATGTTAGTGAGAAAGATTTTTTTATTAGTGTTCAAGGTTGAAAAATTTAGTCGCAGGCGGGAATTAGGCTGCGTTTTCACTGACGCGGAGAGGAGCGGAGAGGAGCTTAGCGGTGCATGAATTGACCAATCACAATGTTTCCACTGAAGCGGAGCGGAGTTTTAGGGCATTGTGATTGGTCAATTCATGCACCGCTAAGCTCCTTTCCGCTCCTCTCCGCGTCAGTGGAAACGCAGCCTTAAACTACACCTGATGATGAGATGCCCATGCATACCGGGTGCGGTGCTATGTCCTTTAAAGCTACCGAGATAATTACATCACTGTCATTTTAGCGCTGTGAGCCAGCGTTGTCTCATCAATGTTAGGACTTTGTTGCACTTTGACACCCGAAAGAAACATCTTTAAAGATGTTTAACAAACAGTTAAAGTGAAATATCTGTTTAATACTTTATATGATAATTTTAGCATTTATTGCATTATTTAAACTTGAATTTCTTTTCCCAATTATATGATATTTTAAGCAATTTATGTATCTATTTAACCTGTGTATTCTGTATCAGGCTTAAATGTAAACCACCCTACAATTGACCTCATACCATACCATATTTGACACCCTGTATAAAATTCTGCACGAAAAAGCCGATAAAAATTAAAGTTGTTATGTTGCCGGCTTTGTTTTTCTGTCTGAAGTGCTAAATTCAATCCCATTTCCTTCAGTGGAGCATAAATAAGAGATGTCACTTGATTCGAAAGTACCTAAATAATTGCAAAGCAATTTTTACCAATCCGAAGAGGAAAAGAAGCACATTTTTGCGGTTACGAATTATTTGCACGAAATTGAGGCGATTTTGCGAATTTTTAAACATCCTTCTCCGATGAGGCTGTTTTTCGACTTAATTTTAAAGACGTATTTTCTTCAAATCAATAAAAATGATTCATATAAAAAAAAAGATTTTTAATGTATGTTACTTAAAGTACCTTTTGATCAAAGCTCGATATATGTACACTTACATTGCCTTAAGATGGTTTAATTTTTTTCGTTAGTTAATAATAATAATAAGCTGAGCTAATCGAGCTGAGAATAAAATGAAGGCACAATGCAATCACGTGGGGCCAGGGAAAGTAGATGAATGGTGTCCATTAACTGCAACAATTACGTCTTAACAGGACCAAGAGTTAGTGTTGACTATGTTCGTGTGTGAGGTGACCAAGTGGCAGGAGTTTGTAGGATAAAATGGGAATTTGAGCATCATTGTAGGCTTGCATAATCAGCTTCCATTAGCCTAATGCTAAACGCAGGTCTCGACAGTGGACATCATAGTGGGTTTTCATAATGAGCCCACACCAGTCCACTGCTGGACACAGGCTTCTCTTTAAAGGATTATGCCATGATAGTCATCACAGTTTTGCCAATGGTTAAGAGAAAACTCTGCTGCCCGTTTTTTGGTGGTATTTGGTGATTGTGCTAAAATTGTGTGTACCTAAAATTTTAAATTAACAAGGAAGTTTTAATATCACCGATTTTTATAAAAACTTTCTATCAGCAATATACTAAAACACTATTAGTTACATCTCTTATTACCATATTTTATCTTGAAATCTATTTATTAAAATATCCAAAAACTTTAATACGTAACAGTATTTTCTTTACAATTATTAATTATCAAACGTTCATGTAAAATAAATAAATATTTATTACTCTGATGGATACGCGTATCTCTATCAGAACTAAAAGCCCCATCACAGTCTCAATATCCAGTGTCCATTTACTTAATCACCACTTTCAAGATACTTGTTTCCCTAACGATTACAAATCATGGCGACCCTAACTACGAGGGCGGCTACTAGCGACCGACCCGCTTTCTACACCAAGGAATAATGAGCGACAATTAATGTTGTTCAGTAAATGGTATGACCCTTAATGCTAATGATATAAGAACTAATTTAGGCTACCTTTAGGCGACTGGTAAAGGTTGATCCGAGTGTAGAAGCAATTATAAAGTAAAGTAAGGTCATAATGTATTAGGAGCAGAGGCGTAAAGGGCATATCACATACTTGGATTGGTAAGTTCGAGATTGAGATCAGTATTGAGTCATTAGCAGTAAGGTAAGTTTACTATACTGATGTATTAGAAAAATACTTGCTAACTGCTACTGGTTTGATCTACACTAAGGCTCCTGCTAACTTATATCTACTAAAGTGAATTTTGAAAAAAAAAACAAAAATCAAATCTTAAAAAAGGTATATATCTCTGTCTTAAGATTATGCGATATAATGTAAATTCAAAACACAACACTTTGAATAAAAATGTTGACTGCCACAAGTAGGAATGTGAGCAGCTGACCTGGACAAAATCGTTTACTATCCGATTTTGGTCGAAATACGATCGCCAGCCAAACAGCGATGCGTGGCATTTGTTGCCAAAACCTCCTGTTAGAGTCTTATCATCTAGGTACTGCTTACCGGAAGGTTGTGCGTTCGAGAGTTTTGTGGAATACGTCATTTTGAGAGAATAAATAAATATTCATTGGTTTGACAAATCGCAAACTACAAAATCATAAGTTGCAAGTTCGAATCAAAGGACAAATATTTGTGAATTGACTACTTACTACTATTTGTATTATATGACGATCAAAAACACATTCAAGTATGTTCAACCGTGATTTAGTAATCATAGGATACCGACTAAAGCTGTAATAGACAAGGTTTATTGCAAAATGACTAACTTATAATACCTAAATTATACACACAGCCTCATTAGAAAACTGGTAGCAACTCACACTTGAATACATTATGTTTCAAGCTACCGTTTCCTTTGAGTATTCCTAGATTATGACATTAACCTTCTTTTGGCTTGCCATTACCAAAGACAAGTTGCTTTAATAGACACTGAAATTATTTGTCAACAGTATTTATTTAGACGCTCAAGTACTATATTATTTTAGTTTTACTACTAGAACATTAGTAGCTATAATTTTTTTTAGATAAATAAGTTTTTCACATAATTTTGAGTCACCTGTACCACATTACAGTTTTTATTCAAGGGCTTAAATGAATGAAGCATTATTGCAGTATTTTAATTTTACTTTAAGAATTTTGGTAGCGGTAAATTTATTCGTTGTTAAAAGTGTTTTGTAAGTTTTGAATGTGTATTTTTTTTTACTTATTTTAAGTTTTAATGAAATTTATTATGATTGTTTTTAGACAAATATCGAAAAAGCGGTTTTTGGAGCCGCAGTCACTTCATGATTCTAACGGCCGTTTCCAATAACCTATCTATCTTCAGTTTTGGCATATCGGAGATAGGAAATAGTTTCTATCTCTGTTTTTGCTGTCCAGAGAAACAAAGACAGAAGTTGTTTTCTATCTCCGATATGCCAAAACTGAAGATAGATAGGTTATTGAAAATGGCCGTAAATGACTTTAGGATGGATAGCAAATAATTGTATCACTTAAACTTATCTTTGGATTGAAAGTGTTGAAAGTGAAATGAAAGTGAAATCGTAAAATGAAGATACGTCGTAAGCCTATAATAACCGGCTTGGAAAACTTCGACACCCGGCTATCCTGGAAAGAATAGAGATATACGATAAGAAGAAGAAAAACTGCTCTGATTCTGTTGGATATGTTGTCTATATACTTTGATTTGTCTATGCTTGCACTCAATGGCGCCCGGTTCTGTGTATGACGTTTATATTTGCCGACTCTTTGATTTCCTGCGCATTTGAGTCCCGTATTAGATAATTTTTACTTTAGTCGCGATTATTTAGGTACACTTATATTCTGCTCACGGCTCTGCCCGTGTGAACTACAGCCTTTATATTGCTCGGGCGAATTGAAACCTATATCCCCCAGCAGTGGAAAAATAGCTTATGCTTTTTCTTAGGGTCTAATCTATCTTTTTACATAATTTAATCAAAGTAAGGAATAACAAAAGTATAACAATGCTATTTACGGAATTATCTGTAACGGATCTTTAGTAGACAAGAAGGAACAATTTAAGAAAGTTGGTCATATTCGTCTAGCCTATATGTCGTAAACTTTTAGCCTTAATATAAATATTACTTGAAGCTATTTATATTCTAGTTAGTAAATATAATGCATTAATATTATAGTCCAATTTGAGCCGTTATTCATAGTTTTGTCTCATTCACAAGATAACTTTTTTTTAAATTTAATGAGTGTGTATCTTTTTACCCTCTCTTAATAGTAAGCTAATGGTTTTACATCATGCGAATGTTAGAAAATAAACATCAAATATGTTAAAATTGCAGCACAGTTTTTTATTTAAGATTCCCCACACTTTCCCTACGGCGTCCGACACTTATGCCCTTAACGGGATAATTCGTATCAAAACCAGAAAGGGGAAGTTTTCTCTAACCAGTAACATTCTTACACCATGCCAGTTAAACACTTTCTTCTACACACACATAGCCTCTATTTCTACATACTTAAAGTTGGAATTTAAATGATGTAAAAAGTCTGTTAGCAGGGATTATTTGCATCTAATGTACGAAGGAATAAAAAACAGGTTTAAAAAAACACTTTTACTTGAACAATGTCGATCTTTGCAGGTGAGATAATGAATTGGTTTATTCCTGTTCCCGTATACGTCAATTTACGTAAAGTTTATTCACCTATTGCTTTTCAAATACCTACATTAATTACTTGTCACTAGTGGTGCAATAATGTTCGAAGTCCTAATACTATCGCTAAATAAATCTATAATAATATTATAAAGCTGAAGAGTTTGTTTGAACGCACTAATCTTAAGAAGTTCTGGATCGAATTAAAAAAATATTTTTGTGCTGGATAGTCCATTTATCGAGGAAGGTTTGCTATATAATAGGAGCTGCGAATAATAGGAGCGAAGAATCAGTGAAAAATGTTGCAAAAATAATCGCGATCATAATAACAGAACATACGCGGACGAAGTCGCGGGCACCAGCTTGTTTTCCAATAAAGATCAGAAGCAGGCGATAGAAAATACACAATGTTATATGTATACCTACTACTACCTATTAAATAATACCTACTCACTAAAACATAGTGTAACATAGGGCTGAACACTCCTAGATAGATTTTCTCCCTTCAGCACCTGCAATGCAATAGTCCCAATGTATAACAAAATTTAATAAACAGATATATTTTACCAGCTTTTCAGCCGAGCCTCAGTCCACGTGAACTACACGTTATATACAGCAGTGGGAAATAAATTAGTCCATGACCTTTTGCAATGTATGTATAATCAATCTTTGTACCGAATTTTATCATAATAGGTAAAGTATTTTCTGTGTAAAATCGTGACAAACAAACTCATATTCACATTTATAATGTTATAGTATGCTTTTATGCAACTTAAACAAACTGGATAAATATGGACACTTAATATCAACTCTAATTTGAAGAGATAATAATATTTAATGTGTCCTTCCTGAATAAAGTCGAGAAACAAATTATTAATCTCGAACACAATGAGTAACTGTAGCAACTAACAAGCGATTCATGGCATGATCAACACAAATGGCATTTACACCTTGAGATTTTAATTTTTTGGTCACCAATTATATTTTCTTAGTTCAATAAATAAGTTATATTTTAAACTTATACCTCATAATATGTTTTTGATTGTTTATAATACAAAAGTAATAAGGTGCGCGGTAACATCAGTTCTTCCGCGATCATGGCGCTTGCTACAGTGCCAAAATATCAGAAACTCATAAAAAACATGCTACATGGTAGAAATATCGAATTAGCTAACTCTTACCATCGGTATTAGTTTTTTGTATTAGACAGGAATAGATCCTTAGGTGGGATTTGAACCCATATAAACTGCTTATCGAGTGACTGCTCTAATCTAACCGTTGAGCTACCAAGTCATTGCTTGTGTCAACGAATTTATTCAAGGCTTTATGCCAACAGAGTCATTTTATCTATGTTTATGGGTTTTACCTATAAGATCCCAAAGTAATATATATACAAATATTTAACAATCGGTTATGATAAAACAGCTTTACATTTGTAATCTTTTTATAAGCAATTGGAAGTGTGATATCTCGAACCAAAATATCGAATGCCTTAGTGCACACTCGCCCTTAATTGGCTTTATTATTTTAATTCTTTACAAAGTATAGCTAAAAGTTTGAAAAAAAAATTAGTCGTGTTCATTACTCAATAAAATTACAAGAACTGTATCTAGTTCTATTTTAATCTATGTGTCAAACTTTTTTCATATTGTGTTCGAAATTCAAACGTCCAAATCGTTCACTGCAAATGCCATTCTAGCCGGCCAATAAAAAACATTTCCCACAATTTTCAACATGGACTCGTCGGTCCGTCTGAAGTTAGTCTAAAGTCTAATTAGTCCAAACAATAGCTGGTACAAGTAATTAGCGGTTTATCGTCGTTGTTGTAGGGGCCAAAACAAATTAAACGTGCATTTAGTGTGCGAGCCAATGGCAGGTGTTGAAAAATTTCGACGAGTTTTTTTTTATTGCAATTGGTTTTGGATTTGTGGATCAGACTATAACAGACATCAATCTAAAAATTCTTGGCGAAGAGTAAGCCCAATAAATATCTAATGAGAAGTTAGAACTTAGTAGGTACTCCTTAGTCTCATCTTACGTCACGGAAGAGAAGGAGTGGTGCTATTCTTATAATGTGCCGACACCACACAACACATTCTATTTCCTCTACCTCAATTTAATTTATATAAGAAGCAAAGATTAACAGCGCAGAGGCGACTAGGTAGCGGTTAGACGAGATCACTCAAAGATAGTGGCACGCCCTGGCATACCAGTCTACACTATGACTTATGCTCGAATGTGAAGTAAGGACGAGTGCACAGTATGGTATACGCACAAAATAATAAACGTATTTTATCAAACGTTTTATGTCGTAAGTGTATTTTCAGGGTTCTATCGTGATCATAGCGCCTGAAAAGTGCCTATATAGCAAAAAATTGTATTGAAAAAACAACTAACTCTTCAGCTTAGATAGTCGACTTTTATCAATTTCCTACTTAACTACTACCTTTTAAATTTCTTCCTTTATTGTATAACATTTAGTGTATTTAAACTCATAGTTATAACTTATAAGCTGTTTTCAATGCCGGCATTAAGTGCTTTGCCAGAAGAAGACCAGCAGCTGCGTCGTCTGTTTACTTTTCTTCCAAACTAAAATCGCCAAGCTTACCAATTAACTATTTAAGTAAAGATTTTTTCGAAGAAATCTAGGCTTAGGCCGCAAAGTAAGTTAATAGGCTGATAAAAAATATTTCAGAAAGAATTAGGACACAGAAGCATTGAAATTAATGTAATCAGTCAATAATAATGACGATATATTTAAGTGGTTTGTACGTGTATTTTGACTTTGGAACTTTTGTTTTAATATTGGCATACTTTTCAGGATAGCGACGTTAGTTCGACAACATAAATGAAAATATGAATTACTAGCGGACCCCGCGAACTTCGTATCGCCTCAGGTATTTGATTTTGACCTCTTAAATAACATTGTCATCTAATATGGCGGGGTTCGAAAAATATATGTTTGTATGGGAGTATAGATAAGTGTTGTTTTTTTTACTTTTTCATGCAAATTTTTCTCTACGTAACTACGTACCATCCTCGTACTTCAAGAAAAAATCTAAAAAAAGAATTAGCATAATCGCTCAGCTGTTTTCGAGATTTGCGCTAAACGATTTATTTGTATGCTATAGACATGTAGTACAGTAAATGATAAAACTTTCAATTATGTTTTTTTTTTTCAGTTTTTGATGTTCACCATAAGACCTACCTAAAAAAACTGTGAAAATATGGCTATATTGATTTTTCAACAGTCTGTGTTCAAAATGTAGGTAGTAAATACACCTGGTAAATTTTGTTTCGTACAATGCTGTAATGTACCTATATTGTTGGCTACATGCATTACCTACTCGTACATAGCCGGTTTAGCGAGCACTTTGAAAAATAAATTGTGATACATTTTCTTGAACGAAATTGGTTATTTCAATCTGCAATTATGATAAAGAAGCAATCTCATTATCAGCGCCGAATCGATATAAGCACGGTTAATTGCAAGTGAGTTTAAATCAACACCTTATATTCATAAATAATTGTATCTTTAACATTACATCAGTATATCCTCCCCTTTTGTTTTCTGCCTTGATATGGACAGTGTTATATAATTTCAGTCATATTTATTACACGTTTAGGTTCAGTTTAGATTGGCGAAGTGAAAGGATGGTGTTCGTATCTAGTGAAGGATAATACCATAATAACAACGATGACAGCTAGTCTAGTGTAACGGAGTTATGGAAGCAAACCGGGTTGTTTCAATTAACTCTCGAAGGAAAGGGGTGTTTAGGCACTAAATTATAAGGCCAGCTAGATGACTCTTCAAAATGTATGATTGTTTATTCTTTAGGACTTCTGATTGCCATCCAACATCCAGTAGGTCGATAGCAGGCTTATTGCAAAGATTAAATTTGTACTTAAAGATTATCCTCATCTTCAGCTTTTATGCTGAAAGCAGTTCACGTTTTGGTAGGATAACCATATTTATTTATTTTAGACGCCCGTTAATCTAAGAGTAGGTAGGTACTAATGCATTATGAACAGACGAAAAAGTTGTTAAACTAATTTTTGTTTAATAAAATTGCTAAAAGTTGGTAGTATTTAAATTTGCAAATAAAAATCCTTTCGCACAAAATATGAACCGATATAAAACATATGCGAAAAATAAGCCCCAGTGGCTTATTTGCGCTTTTGGCGTTTGAGTCGGTGCGAAACGAGAAAATACTGACAATTATTTAGCACTAATTCTTTTCGTCGGTTCAATTTTAGAAACAGTTTAATATGTACATTTTTAGATAATACCTGTATGTAAACTACCCAACCATTGTTAAAGGTCGACCGACTTCTTTAGGAAGGTAGTTTTTTGAATACTTTCTGAAGGCAAGCCCTCATGTAAACTCTACCTCCTAAATTTGCCTTATAGTAATCACAGCACGTAAAAAAAAACCATTAGTAGGTACATTCCAAACCGAACTACTCAGATATTCAAACCAGACATAGCTAAACCGTACACTATCCTACACTTATCAAATTATCCCAATACTTCGCGATTTTCCCGGCCATTCTTAAGTTACCCCGTAGCAAATGTGACAAATCGAATCCCTATCGACACCGCTTATTATTATTTATCAAACCCGCTGTACTGACTTTAACTACGCTTAAAAGCTGCCGGGAGAGACGGTAGGTGGCGCTGCTATGTTATTATTGAGATACAGTACCGTTACTGGATGATTTGTTGTTGTTTTCAATGTAGTAGATGAAGATCGGGAATTAGTGCGGTTAAAAAGTAATTTTTCTTAGGCATGAAACGATATGCAGTAAGGCTTGGCTTAGACTTGTGTGATTTATGGTACTTCTGAATTAAAATTTAGTCTTTTAAATACAGGGTTATGCAAAATAAATAGGATTAAAATTATCATAACAAAATGCAAGTTTTATTGCCTTATAAATAAGGAAATATTTTCTTATGTATATGTTCTTAATCATTCATAATTAACCAAAACAGTATCAATTATGGCCAATCTTAAAACAAATGTTCAAGTGACAAATTGATGAATGTGCCATCATCAATAAATAATGAGACATCCAAGTGATTAGCGTTGAAACACTTGAGACCCTTATTTACAGACTAAGTTGGTGATTTTGAGGTTTTGAGATTGTGTTTTGTTAAACTTTATCCCAACGTTTCGAAGACAATATTACCATTTTCATGATGACGGGTAATAAAAAAATTACAATCTAAAATCTTAACAAAGGCAATTATTATTACTCATGGAGAGGCCTACATGTATATGGGAGTAATGTGGACTAGTTAATAGGTTTTTTTTCTAGTCGCATAAAGGTTACACCCTGTATTATCTAGCACAGAACCTTTAAGCTTGCGTGATGAAATCACGCACTAAAAATTAAAAAGACGTACAAACTTGCGCGTTAATACACATTTAAAATATGTACTTCTAAAAGGGTTTTTAACACTTTTAAACTTATCTAGTAATAATATACATTAAATGTGTATGCGATGACAAGACAGTCCTATCTTTTAGATCTAGATATGCTAATTTATGCGTAGACTTAATTACAAAATTGCTAGCTTTGGCTGGATTGGCTACAGTAATAGCCAGCTAGAAATTATTGTTGTGAAATTATTTAATGGCAATTAAGGAAATTGTGACGAATTACACTTTTGGTATTTGCGAGGTGGGTTTTATTGAAAGGGCATACGTCTCGACTTAAATATATTTTAGTTTAGACCGGAATTGCGAACGATAGTAGACAAAATAGCACAAATGTAAAATCTGTTTAATTGAAACTGATCTTTCTTTATTGTTTTTAACGTTTAAAATGTATTGGGGAACTTGTTATATGAGAGTTTTAAAACTTATTTAAGACAGAATTTAAGTCAGTATATCAGTATGGCTTGATATCATACAGAGATAAAAAAAGCGATATCTCTTACAAATATGTTACAAAAATTAAAAATAAGTTATAAAAATTTTGTTGAAAATGAGGTCTTATATGTAACCTAAAGTAAAGTAATTACACCTAAATCTATCACTTCCTTTCACAGTGTCTATCGGGCAGTAATGAACAAGAATTGGTCAAAATTATCATCTTAAGCAATCTCTCTCAAATCTCCCCTGTGCATTGGTCTCCCACAAGATCTGCTCAAGACAACTAGACCAGATCATTGTCCACCTGGTAAGTACCAGCAAATAATTCCAGAACCATCTGCTTAAACGGCTCTCAATTCTTGCTATAGATCCCACTCTCTGCTACTCCATATTATAAGCCATTGCGCTCCAAAAGGACATCGTATCTTTTTACTATGTTTCCCGCTGGAGTGGTCCAGCTAAATCTGTTCTCGATTAAAAAATGGCCCTTCAATCGATATCTGATATCTTAGTTCACCTCTTAATCAAATTGAGAATCATCTCTTTTACCGCCGGTTGAAATCCAACCAAAAAAAACCGCTCACAAAAAAAGCGCCACGTAAATATTTGGTAACATTTCGGCGGGCAGTAAAATCCGTCGCGTTCGCTCGGCCACATTTCGACGATTGAGTAATTATTCGTAATCGTCGAGTGATGCGAGGAACGACGACGCGCGGGCCAGGGTTGGCAATGATCGATTTTCAAATGAAGCTAACAAATTGTTGTGATCAATATTCTAAATTTGAATTTCAAATTATTTCGTTTTCTTAGAGCCATCCCAATGTCAAAGGTTGGCAGTTTTTTTTAAATATCGTTATCTTCGTTTTGAGGTTTGATTTTATGTCTTTTTTTAGTTTTTTTGTAAATATTTAATACGAGTATGTTAGTTTGTTACTTAAATTAAAAAAAATATAACATAATAGATTTATGTGATGAACTGTAATAATAAAGCTAACAAAACATTAATGTTCTCAACTAGTACTATCTTTATTCATTTGACGTTAGATTGAAAATCGATTATGGAAAATTGACTTATGCTCGAACATACTTATCAATTAATAAGTCAATCACAGAAAATACACTTAAGCTGTCTCCTTAAACTCTTTCAGCGACAGATTTTCCGATAGTGATCATAACCAAATAATTGTAACCAAGAAGAATTTGGATGATATATTTATTGGCAGTGAAAAGTATTACTATCAGAATGTATTTATCAAAATATCGTGAAAATATATGAATTTTACACAGCACATTAAAACACTCAAAGCAGTAACCCTAATTGGTACATTTTCGTAGCCGCTCGTTTTTGCTCTCCGGCGTCGGAGCGAGTAATTTTTAATTAAAATTTAACGCTTTATTACTAAAACTATGCGTCGTATTCCACTGTTATGGGAAAGATGCTTTTTATTATGCTCGAGTTACTTTCAAAATGCAATAATATTTAGTTTGGCCATGACTTACTTTCCAGAAAACTTGAACATACGAGTACTTACTTATGAATTAATAAGTCAATCACAGAGAATACGCTTACGTTGTTTGTCCCCTAAAACTCTTTCAGCGACAGATTTGCCTATAGTCAGAATATCAAAAGTTGAGGTCATTTTTATTATCTTCCCATCGACAGTAATTGTAATTTTTTTTTCTGTTGCAAGCTTCTACAAGCGTTCTGAAGCATCGCAAAATAGTGAAAAACGTATACGAAAAAAAAAAACAAATCTCGAAGTCAGAAAAGAATTTGGTTGACAACCTTCACTTGTTTTGTAAACAATCATGGCGGAAAAACGTTTTATTATGACGATACTCCGAGCCACCAGTCAACGGTCATTGTTCAACATTTAATTTTCGAACCAATTTGATTGATCGTTCGTCCCCGAGATAACCCGACACGGCCGGCCGACACCTCGCCCTTTTTATTTATTTTCGTTTTTACACTTTTTTATTTACTCGCTGATGTCACCGCCCCACGCGGCCTTTATCAAGATTTCCCGCGGTTTTTTTTTTCGTATCTCTACATCTTTGGTGACTAAGGAGCCAGTATTTTTATTACTGCAAAGTGTAAAAAGTTTGGTCTACATTCACTATTTAAAATTGGCTCTGGTGTTATTTCATTTTTATAATGTTTATCTTTTTTAATTCAAAGAGCTCGAGTTTTTTTAATAAACTCGAGCAAAAGAGTTTTTACCTGTAAAAAAAACAAAATCTAAACCCCAAACAGACGTATCCGTAAAGATGATATTTGCATGTAAATTCTTAAAAAATATCAGTCTCATTACGTGTGTTTATCAAATGTGTACAAGCAAAGTAGGATTATGTGTTCAGACGATCTTATGACTTCATAAAATATTTTCATTGCACAGTTAACAACATGACCGGGCTGGAAGGAGGCTAATGTTTCTAGCTTAGAAGTGTGTTACTATGTTTAAACTGTGTGATTAGTTCTTCAGCGCAGTTGTTACCCTGACGCTGTTTTGAAGCAAATTAGGTATTACTGATAATTTAGGTACAGTTAAAAAGATACGCATTCGTTTTGAATTAATTGTGTTGAGGTTTTTTTAACAATTCTCAATGTTATATTTTGCCGGGTTATAAAAGGATTTTTTAAACTTTTTTTGCACAACATCACTTAAATTAAATTACATAAAAAATTGCACCAAAAAAGATAATTAAATGAAGTGATGTTATCATAATTTAAAACTGAAAAACTCATGTGACATGCAATTTTTTTTTTTAGTTTTAAGTAGCTACTCGAATGAAAACAGGATAACATTGGAACTACTACTGTACATAACTAAGCATAAACCTGTCCTTCCACTTAACAGCGAATTAAATACATGAATAACCTAAACGCTACCAGATCTGAATAGTAGCATTCAAACTTGTCTTAGTCAAGTGAGCCTTAACCTCGTTACATAATCCGATAGAACCACTGATGTAATATAAAAAACTAGGTTCACAATCAGCTGCAAAAAAGTGCCCTAATGTGCACCCATTTGACATAAAGGTGCACATTTTGAACAACCTATTAAGTATCAATCGAATAGTTACATCTTGACATAAATTAGTGATGGGCCGACTATACCTAGTATTTGCCGAGTAGCCGACTAATCGGTTTTCAAATTGCCGACTCGTCGGCCGACTAATCGGCAATGCCGATTATTCAATACTATTGTATACCTATTATACTTGTCGCAGGTGTCATTCTAGTCATCAAGCAGGAAACCAAATACAAAAACAACGAAGTTTACAAACGGTGCAGTGGTCTCTTCAGGACTCCCGATCAAGAGATATAAATGTTGCAATATGAAAGATAATTAGATAACCACATGTACTTTATTTATCTTTAGTTCATAACAATGTTTTATCAGTTCTGTACAAAAAGTTCAAACCAAAATACGTTTTACCTAGTAGGAAATATTCGACGAAAAATAAAACTCCCATCATTTGTGACGAAAATAAAGCTCAGATACGAAAAGGAGTGCTCAGTGCTGCTTCGTTTTCTGTAACTACAGATTTGTTATGCGCGCGGGCGCCGATTATAATCGGCATACTTTGCCGAATAGTCGCCGACTAGTCACCGACTGCAAACGATGCCGAATAGTCGGCTTTCCCGACTAGTCGGCGACTAAAGTCGGCCCAACTCTGATAAACATCCATATTGTTGCTTGTCGATATAATTTGGCCGGGTTACAATGTTATAATGTTGTCACTGACATAAAATCAACGTCAATCATTCAATCGAGGACAGTTTGAGGTGTAATTTTTCTATCGGATTGTGTATCTATTTCTTATAATACATCAATGGATAAAACGGACAAATCAAAATGTATTGCCAACTTAGGTGTTAGGTAATTTATGTTTCGAACGAATCAGCATAAAGCTTCTAAATCCTTTTGAGTCTCAACATTTATTAGTGGCCAATCAATTTAATTGAATGTGAATGTTGGAGTTGAGTTAAAATGTAATTGAAGTAGTGATGGCAATGTTTCGGCTAAAAACGAAGGAGTTTCCGGCTTTTTGATTTAATTTTGGCCGAAATAAATCGAGTCAAAGTTTTTAAAATGCAAATAATTTTATTTACTTCAGAAAACTTCGGATGTGTTTAATCATTTTTTGACATGGTTAAAAACTGTTTCAAGCAATTAATTTGCAGATGTAAATTCATTAAACAGATACTTGAATAAAAATATCGATTAAGGTAAGCGAAAGTCGAATAAAGTCCTACCTAAGACACTTTAAATTTTTATACAAGATATTGCATTTACTTTCTTTACCCTCAGATCAGTAACATTAGTAGACTGTGACTTTTTGTCCCATTTACGAAACCATAGCCAAAAAAGATTAAGGCTGAACATTATCCAAATTTAGCCCATACAAATTAAACTTCAATAATAACTTTAGGATACAAATTAAACTTCAATTCACTTCACTTCGCACTACACTTCTGAATGGACATACATTAGTATTGAAATCGGCAATCGTTATTTATTACATTTAACTCAATTCATTAAGGATTTGTGCAGTTGTGATACATTCGAATTAATTACGGAACCGTCAATGGAGTTGCTGGCAATAATAAATCGATGTCAGTAAGAAACATCGAAGATTACACATGTAATAAACATGTTTTTCTGTATAAAAATGACAACCGACAAAAAAGGATTAAATAAGTAAGCTTTTCATAATAAGTGAATAGATTTTTGCTTATTTAGCCAAATTAAGATTGGTAATTTATCACATGTTTCGTTAGTTAAATTTTATAGTACAAAGCCTTTGAAACATTGATATATGGAACTCGGCTACTAAAGTAGGATTTAAACTTTCTTTTTGCCTTTTTACACTTAAAACTTTGATTGACTGCTCGCCTATGACCATGAATAAAAGGTCGGGAAGGTAAAGTACTATTTACCTTGAAATATTTAATTTGGTTGCTGTAAATTCCATTAAGTGCTAAGTTTTAGCTGTTCCAATAATGTTAAAAGATAAGCGTGTTTAAACTTAAGAAATATATCCGTCAAAGGTTTTTTAGTACTGTTTAACTATTATTTCATCAATAAAAAAAAACTGTGTCATTTTATTAAATTTTAAATCCTACTCTTTAAATACTATTTGAATGTAAATTATTTACAAAAAACCTATTTACAAACATTTTTTTTATTTAAAAAAAATGTTTGTAAATAGGTTAATATTATTTAAATATTCATGGTCACTATCATAAGAGTAATTAAGTTACTAAGTCATGAATATATGAATATATGTTTATTTGGCACCTCGAAAAAAAAGTTTACAAAAAAATAATTAGGTACAATGAATGTGCCAAAAAGGCCCCCACTCAGCATTAGTCGCAACAGCCTAAGGCGTACTGCGACGCTGATTTTCAGTTACTTCAGGTTCTTAAATCTACCACCTACCTTGATACAATTATGGAAGACTATAGCACTTGCAAACAGTGTCGATATATTTAAAACTCACAAAAAACAAGGTACTTGGTAGACTACCTTAACAACTGACTCTTGAATCCAGCCGAAACCACCGTTAGACTTAAACCCAGATAGTCCATCATTAATGGCTGTGCCTAGGCCGATGAGAAATGCAACGCTGCCTCCATTCAAAGCCTATATAATAGCTAATGCTAACATGTTTATGCTCACATAGTATTTACTATTGTTGTAATAAGGTCAACTTTACATCCGATAACTACATGTTTAGATTATTATGTCGCTGAATTATTTTTTGCACACTTTGTCAGATATTGATGCGTTAAAAATTACTACCTACAGTACTACTATAACCCGTGGATATTGTCCTTCCAGATCAGAAACAGTAAAAAAAAATCGCTTCTTAAATCGACCCGTCCGGGAATCCAACCTAGGAGCTATGTACTAGAGAGAATATTACAGTATTACGCTGCCTATTAGATTAATTTCCATCAAAGTCCCATTCAGACCCGAATAAAAGTTTATTACCTAAATTTCCTTGACCAAAAATCAAACTTAAAACGAATGCACGTACAGTGATAAACTCTTCACAATCAATCAATCCATACAATACGATTTCTGATCAGCAGTAGACATTTCTAATGACATTTTAATAATGGCATCTATTGTTAAAAGTTATCTGTGGCTTAGGTAACATTGACACGAATACTTTATGGCGAATAAATCGCAGAGACATTTTAATACCGGCGTAAACCTCAAATGGGAAAATACGAGTGTTTAAACTGTGTTTTGTCTGCATGTTTTTACGATTGCCGAAATAAAAAGTAAATGGCATTGTTTTGTTAGACAGTGGTAGACCATTACTGACGAACTTAATAAATAGTATCTGTATTTTACCTGGGGCATATTCTATGTATGACCATGCATAACTTCTGACTAGAAATTGGAATTGGCAAGTATGACACTCAAAAAATAAAACGAAAACTTCATTTCACCATCCGGACTTTCATACTACCGAGGAAGTAAATTCCATAAATGTACTTACATTATCAAAAATATAGGTGACTAGCACATTATTGTAAAAAAAAAACATAATGTAAAATGTTTTTGATATTTTATCTAATCATATTTCATAATGTTCACATTTTCAAACTCTTCGACGCTTTCCACTCTCAACTCTTATTTAACTGTCCTCCACCTTAAGGTTGCCTGGAAAAAATTGCTTCCAGCGACAAGACCACATTATTATTCCTCGAAACGTCATGCCCGTCCCCGTACATTTAAATATTTTAAAAGTGTTTTTCCTATTTTAGACGAAGACAAATCGAATAACACGAAAAATATAAAAATCGGTCTAGCCGTTCTCAAGTTATAAGTTATGTAACTAACACGACTTTCTTTTGAATTATACTTAATACTTGTCCGAGATGGGTTTAACATGTAGTAACGGTGAGATACTAGCGCTGTCACAATTTTTTCAAAGCTAGAAAAAAAAAAGAGAAACAGAATGTTTTCTATGGCAACACTATCAAATTTCATTACGGTTTTTTGTGCGAGCGCGGTCACATCATCTTTTTATAAAAGATGTGTAAAATATCTATTACTCTTATGAAATATACCATAAAAGTTTATAATCATGCTATAAAATTAAGGTGGTCATTATTTAAAGTGTTTAATATGTCTTATTGTGACTTTTGGGAAAATTACAAGAAGATCAAAAAGAAGCATATTCAAGGTCAAGGCTTGCTATGTAAACAAAAGCGATTTATAACATTAATCACAGGTATGATTCAATTTATCTTTACTTTTACATATAGAGAAATGTTGTAGTTACGATAGTTTCGAATTGAAACTTTAGAAAAATTAAATAGGTAGGTAACATCATAACCCATAACCTATATTATCACCTCACACCATTTTTTCTGTTTTCATTGCGTTGTCTCTTTGACGATCGGATATTCCAGTCACAATTAAAATCAATTGTTATCGCAACAACCGGTTGTCGCTTGGGGCATAAAGCGCTACAACGAAAACAATGATCTATTTAGGCATTCTGCAGATTCAATATTTATTCATAATGCATAAACCTTTCATTAGTTTACTGTAAAAACAAAACTGCTTTTCATGATTTCTTTTCGGAGAGCACGTTTATCTTTCGTAACCGTTTTTCTCACTTGTTTGAAAATCTATTCTAATGAAATCCAAGTGTTTGAAGAAAATTAAATTCAAGAAAGAAGATCAGGAAAATGGAAGCTAATAAAGGAAACTTCAAGATTCTCAGAGCAGCGATGAGGAAACATCCTTGACCACACCCTCTTGAATGTGTTGTCATAGATGATGACACAGATACACAATAGGTGAGGCTTACATATTTCAAAAAATATGACTTTTCCCTATAACAACTTTAAACGCCTGGGTAGTTTCATGTATGATGAACAGACCCACAAGCTCTAATTTCGTGTGAGTTTAAGTCTCTAAGAGTCTGAATAATCACAAACATTGGCTAGACATGCTAAGGGTGAGAGCTTTCTATTAGGCAAGTGCTATCGCTCAAAGATACACATGCTTACATTAAGGGCAAGTGCTAGTACGCTGCGACTAGACAAAGCTTTCATATCAGCATAAGCGCTACCACATAGTTGTAGACAATTTGCTTCTTTGTAATGGACAATGAAAATTGTTCCTTTCAGATGACAACCATCTGACAAAAGAGCTTCTTCTGGCTCTGGGAAAAGAGGGTGTAGGAAAAGCAGAAATTGGAAAGACTATCAGGCCGGAATTTGCCCTATGCTGGGTGAAAATAATGAGAGAAGGCCTATGAGAATAAACATGCTTACATGAGACTAGACAACGCCTTCATGTTATCAGTTTGTAAACATGAAAATTATGTCTCAGACGGGACTTGAACCCGCATCTCCTCGCATGCAGGGCAGGCGCTGTATTATTAAGCCACCGAGACACTGCGACTCAGTGCGAATCTTTCATGCATGCATGATCTTAACGCTGTAAGCCAGCGTTGCTTGCCTTATATTACATGGGCTCATGCCGGTTCTTCACAGAGCACTACCACATAGCAGGAAGACAATTTGCTTCCTTGTACTGAACAATCAAAATTGTTCCCTTCAGATGACAACCCTCTGACAAAAAAGTTTTTTTTTGGCTCCGGGAAAAAGAAGAAATTGGATAGCCTATCAGGCCAGAAATTGCCCTACATGAAAATATTGACAGAAGGTCTTTGTAAAGAGGCACCCTCCAATATTTAGGCAAATACAAACTCCCTCTTATTTACAAAATGAGGTTATCAATTTTAAACCCAGCCATTAACGGCTTTAATTAGAAGAGGCAGCCAAATTGTTTTACCGAAAGAACCTGACAGGAAATTGAGGACTTTTTTGGGCAGATCCCTTACATTACTTAAATTCCAGTTCTAGAAATTTCCTTGCCTTGTCGGAAGCCGATAAGAATATCCAAAAATAAGTAAAAATGGACGGCTTAAATACTTTATTTATAATTGACTTGATGTTACAAATGATGATGAATCATGAGGCATATGAAATCCCTTTCAGTACCATTCCACCTTCCGATGTCATAGAATCACAACAATTGCCTATCATAGAGAAAAATAAAATTGGCTCTGAGATAAAGAAACTTTAAATTCAGGGATCGAAATCTGTGTGCCCATACTGTATGTACAGAATAATTTTTCAACAACTTTTCTGTATTCTTGGTTGAAAAACCCAATGGTACTTACAGTTTTATTTCAAACTTGAAAAAACTTTATCTAAATAATTATATAGGTACAGACAATTTGAACTTGAAAATATTATAACTGCTTACAAACTTATGTCTTAAGACTGTTATAAGTATGGCATCAAAAGATTTAAAAGAACTTATCACTGAACCGGGATTTACAGATGTAATGTTATATATTTATAGGTAAAATCGTATTTACCTTCTCAACGATTTGAAAAAAGCAAACAATTGCAAAGACAACATTATTGTTGCATGCAAACTCTTACATAACTTAAGTTTTGAACTTTGAGAAAGTCCACTTGTTACTAATTAAAATTGCAAATACTTATGATTTATTTTACATTCCACTGACCAAACCCTAACAGTGCAAAATGAAAAGCAGTCCACATTTAAATTTATTTATTTAAACCTTCAGTCAAGAAGTATGCTCAAATCTAAAAATACATGGGTTTTTTTTTTTTAGACTTATAGTGTTAAAAGTTATACAAAAACAAAGTGCAAGACTAATCTTAAAAAGTAAATACAGTTGTATAAGAAAACTATAGGCTGTTACTTTAAGAAAGAATTGAATCCAGAGAAATTGTTAGGTACACTTTAGACAATTTATCCAGCTGTTGTATGGATGGCTATATACAAAAATAATAGGAAGACAAAGACTTAAAGAATTACAAAAATCATTAAAACTGGATGCAGTTATGCCTAGCATTAAGATTACTTAGCAACCTAATTATACGACTTAACCTTTTTAATAAATAAAGATAAATAAATAAGAAAATAAAGATATTAACTATTTGGGGAAAAACAATATGAAAATTAGCAATCCAACAATTATATAATAATAAAACAACTTAACCTTTTCATGGAAATACACACCAATGCCTCAACCCCAGTACCTGGGGTGCTGTATGTAGCCTCAATAAGGCTTCTGGGTCTTGGTCCTGTGCAGAACAAACACATCATATTAACCATTGTAAATCTTGCTTGATTGTGTAATAAATTCTTTTTATTATTCTTATTTAGAATTGAAAGCTGCACTGTTGGACCTACAATGTTTTACTTTAACTATGAAAATTTAATGAGTATTGAAAACACAACTGTAATAGCTTATTTAAATAAAATATTAGTTTTCCCCTATTGACCATAACAACCATTGTTTCCCCTAGTCAACGCCATCGACACTAATAAAAATAATATATATGAGCTTAATAGAACATTATTTTAATTTCAAATATTACTATCACTTATACCAGCAGCTTACACTGGCTGTAGGGCTGTTGACAGACAAGGATTCATAAGGTGGTGCCCTCCAAACTCAGCACTTGACATAATGGTCAATTCTCTTTTCTTAAATACCCTAAATATTGTCATAGTTTTCCCTGTACCCAAAGGTTGTCTGGTAGACATCGCTCTTTAGCGATAAGACCCCCAAAATTGTACATCTTAATATTATCAAAAAATATGTTATCCCTTTATTTGGTGTGCAATAAAGAGTACCTATTCCATCTGTGTATCTAACACCCGTATTTATAAACAAGTATAAGTGATTACTTGACTGAAAGTAATTACTTAAGTGACAATAAGTATTCCTTAATCAAGTAATTACTAGAAGTGAGAACTATCAAAAGTTAGCATTCTAAGCCAAATAATATGACTTAATAATAACCCATTGCCTTCAATTATGCACTAGGTATTAACACTTGAAGTTAAGAATTTCTTAAGCAATAAGTAATTACTTCTTTATAAATACGAGGGTTGAAGCGATATGACTCACCCTTAAAATTATGGTGACTATTTTGCAGAAAGCACACTATTGATACTCATGAGGTTTCCATTCCTCTCATTGTTAGTTTTTAACACAGATCTATGAGAATGATCAGCTCTGTCTCTACTGATTGGTCCTACAGTTAGGTCAAAGGACAGAATGTGTCACCAAAAAGAGTTAACTGAAAAACGGGACGCATTACTTGGATCTGTGGGCGTTAGCAAACGTTCTTGATGTTCAAAGTATTACACATTAAACTTTAAGAAAACGAAATCCTCAGTCTTCGTTTCAATAAGAAACCTTTGCTCAGCAAACATAAATTAATATTGTGTCTACAATCAAGTTGTATATAGAGAAGACAAAATAATTGTCAAGGAAAAAATTGATGACCTTTTGATTTTAACCATCAAAAATCCAGCCATAAGCTGGTGGATTAATTAGATTTTGTGAGAAGCTGGTATTAATGATACAAATATTCTTGGCTTATACCACAAGACATACAACAACATCTGCCGCGCAGCAAAGGTCACATGTTAGAAATGATTTTATTATTAAACAAACTGCAGGATGGTCTCAGAATTCTTCTATATTCTAGGCCAATAGTTCAAAACGTAGCAGAATTCAATAATACAGTACCTATGTAATAGTATTTTTCGGATCAAATAAATTAAATGTTTATACTTACTATTAATCTCTCTCAAATTATTTACTTTAGTAATAACAAAGTTTTAAGATTTATTATACTTAATTACAATATTTTTTTTTTCTCATTTTTAAAAAATTGTATTAATTAGTGATTCACAACCCATCTTCAAACATCTACATGTTAAACCCATCTCGGACAAGTATTAAGTATAATTATAAGATTAAACGAACTTACCCTAAGTGAAGTTCTATCTTAATTATACGAAGATACTTGTCCGAGATGGCAGTCCCTTAATAAACCCACCCACTAATACTAAATTGTATAGTATTATCCCAATAATTGGGTTGTTAATAATGCTGGTCTTTAAACGTAATGAAATTTGATAGTGTTGCCATAGAAAACATTCTGTTTCTCTTTTTTTTTTCTAGCTTTGAAAAAATTGTGACAGCGCTAGTATCTCACCGTTACTACATGTTAAACCCATCTCGGACAAGTATCTTCGTATAATTAAGATAGAACTTCACTTAGGGTAAGTTCGTTTAATCTTATAAATATGCATAAGATGTTATATTTTATTTGTTTATTGCAGAGTTTATCTATTTTTTATTTTGTTTAGTGTGCAATAAGGAGTTTATCTATCTATTTATAAAAAAAACTGAAGAAATAATATAATATAGGATAGTGCAATAAAAAGTTTACTATACAACACTTAAACACCCTGTAAATGACTGACTATTCACAACTATGTTCTTAGTATTAAGGCTAAATGCGTGCATGTAACGGGCTCATTGTATTAGCCCTGCAGTTCCGTTTGACGCGATGAAGCGATGCGCCACAGTGAATTTAGGTTAATCGGTATTTACGCGTTATGGCTGGCAAAAGAAAATTCACTTAGAAAAAATAGACAAGTACAAATCGGACTTGCCCACTAAGGATTTTGGACACTCTACTGCAGGGTTGACGCCCCGTTGGTGTAGTGGTTTAAATACCGGACCAAGATCTCGGGGTCCCGGGTTCGATCCACGGGTCGAGCAACAAAAAAAGTTTCGAATTTTCGAACATTGCTCGGGATTGTGATCACCAACCCGCATTTGGCAAGCGTGGTGATTATGCCAGTACCAATCATTACTGTGGTAACTTGAATACAATGATGGATTCCTTTTCCCTGCAGTGGGATAGTTATAGGCTGTTACTTTACTTTTTTTTTACTGCGGTATAAAGGCTTTCATCATTTAATTCAAGTAACCACAGCAATGATGGATACAGGCATATTTACCAATTGCCAAGTGCGGGTTGGTGGTCAAAAAGGGGAGTATTTAAAAAAAAACGAAACTTTTTTGCCCGAACTGGGGATCAAACCAAATATTCCGAGATTTTGGCCCGGTATTTAATCCACTAGATCAATTAAGTGTTTTTAGCTGTAATGTGGTCTAACTCAGTATTCAAGTGCAAAAGTTTACCTTAGCATTCTGTATAAAATATCAAATTTGCCATTGTCTGGTTTAGCGTATCAACCGTAACATATGCGCCGATGCATCGATGCCGCCTCTCACAATGAAGACGTTGCCTTTTACCGAGATATTTATTTGTTTAACCTTTAAATGCGACTGCACCCTAAGATCTTCACTTTACTACGGTTGAAATGTAACAAATAAACTTTTAGTATAAGTAAATCGACTGTTCTCGTTCTAATGCTTAAACGACATATTAAAATAGTTGTTATGACTACGCTAACGGATGGTGGAGTATTTTGGCTTAAGCTATGCGTCAGTCAAACACTTGTTTTATATTATACTTATTTTACTAATCTCTTTAATATTATAAATATGAAAGTTTGGATAGCCGTTACTTTACCCATTCACCCCATAACAGCTGATCTGATCTAAATGAAAAATGAAGATTCTATAAATAATAGGCTGGAATAGCAAATAAGCTACTTTATATCTTGGAGAATAGTATGATTTTATGGCATAGTTTCATCATGCATGCAAAGTCTTGGGCAAAACTACTATTCAATATTTATAAGTTTGCGTACTAATAAGATTTATCTACGATTTTTTTAATTTATTTAAATTAATCTATTTTATCTAAGGTTTCAAACCATTAGCAACTTACGTGGTACGTAGTGAACTACGGAATTTTGCTATAGCTGCTAATGTAACAAAATATTTAAACTAACACCAGACTACTGCAGTGGCCTACTCCGCGAGAGAGAGAAAGAGAGAGAGGGATAAAGAGATAAAAGGAGAGAGAGAAAAGAGAAAAGGATTGTGATATAATCGCTACGATTGGCAGGCCTTAAATGTGTAAAAGTGACTTTATGAAATCAGTTTCAATAAAACCGGCCAAGTGCGAGTCGGACTCGCGCACGAAGGGTTCCGTACCATTGACTAGGTAAAGAACAGAAGGTACACAAATTTCGAGCAAAGAAGGGCCAAAATTCGCGTTTGTTGTATGGGAGCCCCCCTCAAATATTTATTTTATTTTATTTTTAGTATTTGTTGTTATAGCGGTAACAGAACTACATAATTTGTGAAAAATTCAACTTTCCAGCTATAGCGGTTCTTGAGATACAGCCTGGTGACAGAGCGACGGACAGACGGACAGACGGACAGACGGACTGACAGCGAAGTCTTAGTAATAGGGTCCCGTTTTTACCCTTTAGGTACGGAACCCTAAAAATGACTGGATTGTACCGCGTTCGATTCTATGTTGTATTTAATACTGGTGTTACTTGAAAGTTTCTACTATTCACAATATTTAAGTCGTGTAGCATTACACATTGTTCAGCCACGCACCGCTCCTATTACAATGTATATTATTTGTCCCTCAGTGTTAATAACTCGTAACTTGGGAACAATGGTGAGCAGTGTCGCTACGAACAAAGTTTTGATTTATAGTCGCGCTGTATAAAATATAAAATATACTTACACGTAGAAATATCTCTGAGGGGTTGAATATTCAAGTTATAAGATAAAACAATAGTATGACACATCTTAAAACCAAGTAATCATCCTCAAAGGATACCAAAGTTGCGAAAATAAACCTAATGCTGCATACAAATTAAGCGCTTTTATACTAGTAACTAGCTATTGCCCGTGACTTCGTCCGCTTCATTTTCTGTTATGATGCTCGCGAAAATTTTTGCAACATTTTTCACTGATGCTTCGCTCCGCAGCGTTATGATATATTATAGCCTATAAACTTCCTTTAATATAATATTAGTATAGATATGGTATCGTGTGGTGTTAGCACGATGAAAGAAGCACCCCTTTTTTTTTCCTTTGGGTGTCGTAAGAGGCGACTAAAGGAGTCTGTTCTGCTACAAGGAGACGGGCAACAGCATCTTCCCTCTAATATATTGGCCAAATTACAATCGTCAACCCGCCTGCCAAGATAAAAAAAAAAATATTATAAAAGTTTTCTATTGCAGTAAACTGAAATAATATTGGTTAATTGATTTGGAAAATCGTTAAATAAACCACCGATTTTCATGCTTTCTTTGATATTTTAGCAACTTTATTGCAATTATGATATCAGTATATAAACTTGAAAAATTATGTCTCAGGCGGGATTCGAACCCGCATCTACTCGCATCTACTCGCATCCCGGCAGTCCCGCCTGAGACATAATTTTTCAAGTTTATATACTTACACCGATTTTCATTTAATATAATAAAATATATCAACACCTTAATACATTACACAAAAACTAAACCAATATAAGAAGCAACTTAACTTTTCCCTTATTGAAAACAGCGAACAGAATGTAAGTACCCGTCGAATAGTGAAGGCATATTTAAAATCCAATATTTTACCAGCACGTGAGAATGGGGAATAATAAAAAAATGGTGCCGTCCGCAATTCTATATTTACGAAGTAAATGTGCTTTTTACGAGCGCCTTTGCTTCGCTACTGAGATGAGACTGCTACATGGGACAGGCGCAAGCGATTTGAAAAATTAAAAATCAGTTTAGCGAAATAAGAAGACACTTTATTATGTCCACTTAAATGACCTTAGTTTATTACTTAACTGAAAAAGTAATATTAGTTTCTTAATATAATATCGCATCAAACACGGTTGTCATGTTATTGAAAGAATTGTATAATACCATGAAATACAAATTAAATTAACCAAAAACATGGTAGTGCTCATTTTACCTCGCCAGATTCAGTAAAAAAAAATTTTTTAACTATGACATTTTGACAACAATTGCGCACCTGAAATACAATACAAAATCAACTCAACTTTCACCATTGGCCAAACTGCGATTACTTGTCAAGTGTAGCGATTATAGAAAAAATCTCACATTGGAGATGTCTCACAGTGAACTGATATAGGCTGGTGATGAAATGTAGAAATGTAATAGAAGCTAAAAAGCTCAAATTTATATTTTGACGAGACTGCTTCAATAATAACGTTTTTTCTCGGAACTAATAAATCGCTTAAGCTTGTCATTCGCACCGTAAGCTAAGCACAGCGGCATTGGCATCACCGAGTGCTTGAAGGCTTTATTCGAACACTGAAACTATACCCGGCGAAGTTTACGACGTCCCACAACTTCTTTATAATATTATGTTTAAATCTCATTCAAGTTGTATAATTATCTATTTGAACTTGAGTTGAGTTTCTACTAACTAAACATTAACTGTGTCACTACAGAACAAGTATTGCAAAAGCTTATTCTTAATATTATGTGGTTAATTTGATAAAAATGTTTCCATCATTTTATATACACTATCTTTCGTCTTACTAATAAAATATGATAAAAATGAAAGTTTGAATGGATGTTTGTTACTCAACCACACTAGAACGGCTACACAGATGGGTACGACAATTGAGCATACATTTATAGATTATAGACTGGAACACCATAAAGGTTATACTGTGTCTCGAAAAATGTATAGCGTCTGTTGGATTGGATAATTGCAAATTTAAAATGAAATGATAACGATGTTGCGGTCAATAGCCAGTCATATCATAGGTTTAAAATTAGACGTTTTACTATAGCAGCACAGTTTATATAAAAAACTATTTTACAAGACAGTAAATAGGCTGTTAAACTTAAAATAAACTTACATCTTCTATAAGTTCAACAAAAATTACTTTGTTTTGCAATGACATGGCAGAACTTTATATATCTTATGTAAACATATTTATTGAAACAGAGGCTGACAATAGTAACCGAGTTTCTTGCGCTGCTTCTTCTCAGCACTAGCCCACAATTATTGTCCCGAACCAGTGGTAGGTTTAATATTGGGACGTGTAAAAGCGGCTCCAGAGGCCTATTTGCAGAAATAAAACAGATTTTTACTGATTTTACTCCTATAAAATAAATTACCAAAAATATATGCCATGATTAGATCAGAACAATTTCAGGTTGAACAAATCAAATTTAGAATGGTCTGTTTTAATATTGTCATTGAAATATGCTTTTAAAGCTTTCACAAGCTTAAGTATTTAATTACCTGTAAGTCGAACTTGCGTTTGGTTCCGGAATGCAAAAAGGCTCCTGAGGGAGCGGGCAACACAAAGTACTCAATTAGCATATTCTGTTTGGATGAACTTAGACGATACGACACGAGTACGGGACGATAGCGATTTGTATTAGCTACCTATTAAATCGTCAATTTTCTGTCATTACTATCAATTGAATAGAAGTTATAAGAAATCATTAGAAGTTATTTCACAGTTTCTAATCTCGGAATAAAATGTACCATTCTTTTTACGAATTTTCGATAAGCAGCACTGTCATAAGCGCCATGAATATGGAAGAATTGTTGTCTATGTGAATGGGTGCTTGTTTAAAACAGACTAAAAGATCTATACCTCTTTTGTTTAGAGAACAGAAGCGGTTTAATGGTGATTGTGCAAAGGGTAAATGATTTGTCTGCTCTTAACAACCTCTTAGTATAGACATTATTTCCGTTATTATATGCCACAAGCAATTGATATTGTAGGTATCTCGATTTATTCATAGCTCAGTACTCGATGTTTCACTACGTCGCGCCCCATACAGAGCACCTATACAAATATATATTTTTATTTTATAGTTTATGAAAACGTCGCATAGTGTAAACGCACTTACTATCCACTCCTATCCTAAAGGACACTAAAAAGGACGCGAAACTCAAACGTCCGGTGTAAACTTTCCCCGTCTGGCATAGGAAATCGTCTTTTTTTCGCAAGGGTCAACCATGACCGCACAACCTTGGCTGACAGCAGCAGGGCTGCCAACCTGAAGGTTTCCAAATAAAAAGAATATTGTTAAAAATTAAACCGACAAAAAATTATGAAACAAAATATTAATTTTATGTCAGCGTATGTCAAATAACGTTGATTTTTTTGTTTAGCGCATACTGTAAATGAGTTAGCTTTTGTCAGTTCGCAAAAAAATATTTTATTATCCTAAAAAAGCATGTTAATCTATTAAATTTGTTATACATGATAATTCAGTCATAATGTTACATACCATACAAGTTTCAGTTAATAGGTGAGTCAATTATGGACTTTGTGTACATTTAAAAGCAAGGTACTATTGTTAAGTCTAGTCTGATCATCTTCATCATCAAACTATAGCAGGCCACTACTTGACATAAGAATTATCTAAACAGTTAAACATTAGCCTTGCCATGTATACTTACAGATGTCTTTAGTTAAAACGTAAACGCATTTTAATAATTTGCTACCTAACGTTTTTACTAAATAATACTACCTACTTTAGTATTATCTTATCTGTGTTAACCTACATTTTAGATATATTACAATTTTCGATTTCCTCCTATTTGAAACTAAAATTTTTCTAATATAGAAATATTTGATCTAAGTTTTTGCATTTTCAATTTACACTACCTAAATTTAAATAATTGCTTAAAAACAGTTTCAAAACGTTCTTTTTTTATTTGTTAATATTTTTATCGTACTTTTAATATTCATTCTTAGACTTCAAGTTTGCTTTAACAGCTATTTTTATTTTACATGGTAATCTACAGATTTTTTTTATTTTTTTAAAGATGTCATCCCTAAACACTGTCAGGACAGTCGAATGCATTATGTTAATGTCGCCCGAGTGGATCTTTTTGTTGTACGTTTGTTGACGAAATAGAAATGCGCACGCCGGTTTCAAAATGGCTGATATTTTAAATGTTTGAGAATTCGTTTGATGTAATAGAAGAAAGAATTTTATGCTATTACAGTTATCTATCACTGTCCAAAAATATTAATAAAATATTACTGCATTGCAATGAAATAGGAAATAGTTATGTTATGGAACGAATTCGTCCTTAAAAAAAAACAATAAAATGTTCTGTGACAGATACAGATAACTTTCTTGCTCGGTTTATTTGAGGTTCATTAAGTTAAAGTTCAGTTCTTATATATTGCAGCTCTCAGTATATTGAAGTACATTAAACAGTTGCTCATTTAGTTCTTTACAAATTAAAATTTACAAACCTTCCGCGAAATTCCATCCATGCTAAAGTGTAAAATACAAAACACACTATCGGTCGTTAACACCTAATAAATATATTTGGCTAATTAAGCTGCTTTATAAATACTCAAGTGTTGTTCCGATAAGATCAAACGAGCCGCGAGGACACTTGTACGAATTTATCGGACCTGTCAAATTTGAAATAGATAACCGTTGAACGTGAGTGTTCTGACACCGCATGTGGGAAACACGAGTCAAAAGAATGATTAATAATAAAATACTTACTGCTGTATTCATAAAAGCTTTACAAAA
Source organism: Anania crocealis (assembly GCA_949315895.1). Classification (NCBI taxonomy): domain Eukaryota; kingdom Metazoa; phylum Arthropoda; class Insecta; order Lepidoptera; family Crambidae; genus Anania; species Anania crocealis. The sequence continues at coordinate 12,672,231 of OX438856.1, forward strand.
AGATCTTGAAATGACAAAAACACGACATAATCTAGCAATTTTAGATTATTTTACTAATTTTATTATATAAAATAAAGTTGTGTTAGTTATACCACTTACAACTCGAGAAAAGCTCGAAAATTTTTATGATTTTTGTGTTTGTCTTCGTCGGGAATAGGATAATAATATAATGGGAATTCGAATTCGCACTATCAACAAATTACCGGAGCATATTGGCTGAACTCCCGGTAAATTAACCTGATTCCTCTTCCAGAAGAATGCTGGCAGCAGAGTCTTGTTTCCACTAATGGCAGTTTGCGATGGCTAACTAACTATACCTAGTGCATTACATATCAGTCTCTTGCTGTAAGACATAGGCTTCTCTAAAAGGTTTACAGGTTGAAATTTAAATTACCTTCCCAATTTTAATATAACAATCTACGAGACAAAACACAAATTACGTATTTTCTTTGGTATAGCCCAGTACAAAAAGGTCAAGATAAATCACGTAGAAAATGTCCGCCAAAAATGTAAAATTTTTGATGCGGCCTTCTAGCAACACTTTTTTTACGCGATGCGCATCTCATTTATTCATTACGATACTGTTCATAAGTTTTTGATGTTCCCTTCATACCTTTACAGTCTAAAGACATTAAAAATTGAAAACTATATTGCGAAAAATATTTTCGGGTGAAAACTTGACCTAAATTTTTTACTTCATAAATGGGCTCTAAATATGTTACCGAACGCCAACAAAATTTTTTGAAGGTAATGAAAAAGTCACCCTGTATATCTTCATCGCCAATTTCGGCGGGGGGTTGCCGCCCATCTTATTCTGGCGGTACTAAGTCCTTTACTTGTCTTACCAAGTGGATACTTCTGAGAATAGCGTAAGTGGTTATAATCTCTCCGGTACAAAATGTTCTTCCACAGAACTTAAACTTTTTTATTTGTAATGTTTCAGTGTAATTGTTTATCAAATGTGTGTCAAATAAAAAGGTTAATTTTTTCTTTCTTTCTATCTTACCACACCCATTTTATTTGAATAATTTAATAATTTAATAAGCAGCTTAACAGTATTTTAGAAACTTGGCGGTATAGACAGTCTCTACAATCCACTTGTTAAAGTTACATGTTTGTTTGTTTGTAAAAAAATCTAAGATATATTATACGAGTAACTTTGACATGGTTTCAAAGAGTTCAGTGACTTATATGTAGGATGCTGACAGCACGTCTGCGCTTACTCATATGGTGGGTAGGTATTCTTTCTTACCCCTTTAGTACTGCTAGTTATTTGAGATTACTATTTACCTGTAAACAAACAAAATAGCAATTATTAGGTTAATTTCATTATTTGGCTGTATTAAGCTAATTAAAAACTAAAAAAGGTTTTATAATTAAATCTAAATAATATAGACGTTACTTTTATAACACGTGATGATGATACATTATAGGTTTTTGGCTTGAATTTTTCTAACGACTTCTATCTTGTTACGGAAGACAATGGCCTAACATGCCTTCTTAAGAATGAATTTATTCCATTCCAGACCCGAGCTAATTTAGTAAAGATAGTTTCCTATATTTACCGGACAGGGAATCTAATCCGGGACCCTTACGTGGACCACTGCACTACAACACCAACCAGGTCATAACACTATAGTACGTTTTTATTATTTTTACTTTCGGGTATTTATGAGTATTTTATTTTAATAAAATTTAAAAAATAAACTCTTACTAAATTTTTTTGGTTATTTACTGAAATAACGTAAATAAGTACAATTTCATTTCTTGTAAAATGCGCTTCAAAATCCAAAATACCATTCTAAGGTAACATATTTTGGTTAACTTTTTTACGACTGATTATCTTTGGGATAAGACATTCTGCGTACTGTATGATTGTACAATCATTGACAAAGTAATAAAACAGAATTTATTTGTATATTAAAAACTTATCCTCTTCATTTACTTATTCTTAAAAAAAGGATTTTAACTACTTTTAATTGCAGTCGCAAAATAAATTTGGAGGAAGTTGACGATTGTTGACGTAGAGGTTCGGTGTTGCGCCTACTACTCAAGGGTCCCGGGTTCGATTCCAGAATAGGTCCATTTAGGAAGTTATCTTTTCTAAGATGGTTCATTGTTCGAGTCTGGATCTTGGTGGGGAGGTCCGGATGGGGGGATAGTAAGCGCATAGTAAGCAGAAGGTTGTGGATTCAAGTCCTATCTGAGACAATCAAACTTTTTGTTCAAGGAATTGTATTTTCCACTAGCAACATGTCAAATTTCAGTCAGATCCGTTGAGTCGTTTTAACGTGAAAGAGAAACAAAGACATCCAGCGTCACAAACTTTCACTTTTATAATATTAGTAGGATTTGCAATAATAACTAGATCACCCAAAAAACAGTTTCAATCAATTTTGACATTGTACTTGACTGTCCACCACGTTCAACAAGATCGCTAAAATCTAACGTACGATACGAACAGTTTGTCACGATTTTTCTCAGTTAAAACTGTGGTTCTCTTCTGAGACGAGAACTCATACATACAACTGTTTGATCTAGTGTATAGTTGTATTCCTTAGTAACATTCTTACATGTAAGACAAAAAACATTTAACGTTGTTGCAAATATCCAACAATGGTCGAAACTAGGTGTACCGTATGGCTGATCAGCAAAGCTTTTAGTTTCTCTGTGATTTACTTCAAATGCAGACATTTATAAGAAATACTAATAAAGACCGAGACTGTTGTTCTCCAAATAACAGACTAAAAAACAAAGTTTGAATAAGTTTCAAATTAAAAATTATCAAGTACGACTGAAAAGTTTATTTGGTAATGCTGAAATACTTTAAGAAATCCAACAATTTTACTTTACTGAGAAATCTTGGTATTACACTTACTGGTATTATTACTGTGATGCAATAAATAATAAAATGTTCTAATATTATTGTCCCTTTTTCTATTAAGTTCGTGAGCTGCTTTAAATAACATGAAAGCTATTCGTCATACTCTCACGTCATGGGGTCAAAGTTGAGCAGTGTACTTAAGTCGGCCACTATTGTAACATGCGTGGGGGAGCTATTCTGAAACCAGTCGAAATTTTAAGGCCTAGTGTCAAGAAAAACGATGATTCTGTGCAAGCTTTCAAATTAGGAATGTTGTTATTTATTAGAGTAGGTAACTTTCGATATAAATAATATTTATTGTGAAATTGGAAGCAATATTTTACGTCAAAATAAGCGTCTTAAGACTTTATTTTTATTATAATTGATTGTTCATAGGTAAATTTTAGAACTATGTTTTTTTACCCATAGACTGCTTAAACAAGTAACATTACATGAATCAGATTTAACTAATTAAGGTTACCAACACCCTGGAAATCCCGATCCAGTAAAAAAGTTAGAAAGATAAATAGTTGCTTATTTATATTCATGAAATGGGCAAAGGTTTAAGCAAACATTTCTAGTAAACTCCTTGTTTATCTAGGTCAAACATCATCAAAATAAATATAAAAAGTAAAGTAACGGCCTATTATACACTCCTTCCACTGCAAGACAAAGGTCTTCATTATTGAATTCAAGTTACCACAGTATTGACGATTAACAATTCTCAAGAGAAGTAGAAATGTTTCTAGCGATACCACAATCATAGCCTACGACCACCGGTCCGTAGCACATTTCACGCCAATTTGACCACAGAGTAAACACTTCTGTTTATTAAATTGCTATAATAAACTCGCATACTTCTATTCTTGCATCTACACGATCAAATTTTGATTTGATTTCTTGAAATTGATATTATCCTATAAAAAAACATTTTTGAACTCACTTTTGAATTGCAAACAGAGACAATTTTTAAAATAGATTAATTAAACTTTATGCTACGAGTTTACAAAATTTTAAGCAAATAATATTACCGTTTTTAGTGACAAAAAAAAAGTACCATCCACGTTTTAATGGTGTCAGTCAGTAAACAACTTTATTGAAACAAATTAATTTTCTGAATCATAATTGACACCTTGAGCTCGAACGAAACTAGAATGGTGTCAGTGAAATACTTTAATAAAACATTAAAAAAAACCTTGAAACTAGAAATTTATGCCGCAGCAATCATAAAAAGGATGCAAGTACAATCAGCTAACAACGCTTATATTCCTCATTGTCATTAGTTACATGATATGAACTGGTATAAGCCTAAAAGGATGATTTTTGCCACGAAACCCTCGTTTGGTAGGCAGAATAGCCGTGGATTGGCCCACAGCACATGAAATAGGTAAGGTTAGAAAGGCTGTCATGCGCCATTTGTATGAGAACCGATGCCGCCGCTTGCGCCCCACTACACATAAACGAGTTCAAAGAACGCCAATCAAGTAAACCAATCACAGCGCTCACTTACAAGCATTTGCTCATAACCTCTGCGGCGCGCCTGCCCGCCTACATCGCCTTTCTAACCTTTTTCCATGTTCTGTGGTTTGGCCAGTGGTGGAAAGAATGCACCGATGCTTGTCTTCTTCTGGCAGTACTCCTTTTGTAACCACTTACAAAACCCATAGGACAACTAACGCTGATAAATATTTCACAAATTACCCAATAAACGCCAACTGTTGCAAAACAATGTAATTTTCATATTCAACACATGAACACGGCGGTGAAACGGTAAAGGCCAAACCTCTTTCATCTATTATCAAATGGAAACAACGAAGTGAGGTGTGTGCACAGCAGCAGCAGTAGTTTATGAGTATTTTTGTATGAATAGTCTATTTAAAATTATATCACAAGAAACATTTTTATACACTTAACTATACTTAACGATTGTGTTTTTAAAATTGGAATTAGGTTAATAATAAACAGCGGTATTTAAAAACATACACATACAGTTACTTAAGATCCTAAAATTGTCCCGAAGCTAATATTGGGACATGACAAAAGTGTCTTCAGGGGGCCTTATTGCAACAATATCACTGCTTTTCCGCCATTTATACTGTTTTACTAATTATTAGTCTCTGATGTTTTGCCGATGGTGTCAAAGCTGTGATCTGCAGTGACTACGGCCAAAAGCAATACATTTAAGCATTTTTTTTTAATTTTAATACGTAAGTTAGTTAAGTAAGTTTTGTAAATGTATTACTATGAAAAGTTCATAATTTTCCTCATGGACAATTTTCATACTGTATATACTCAGAAAATTGTAATCAAAGCTTGTATTTCTTCTTAAAGTACGACCATACTTAGAAAGGCCAAAATGGCGGCGTCATGGTTTCTGCAAATGCCGCACCAATCGCGATGTGTTAATATTATTTACTGCGCTGCAAAGGTGCTAAGCCATTGTTAGGTTGAACAGGATTAAGTTAGTACATGCTGGTTTGCTATCAGGTAAAAAAAAATGGTCTATAATCATCTCACTGCAGAGCCAATGCCTCCATCATCGAATTCAAGTTACCACAGCAATAATGGGTACAGGCATTATCGCTACGCTTGCCAAATGCGGATTAGTGATCACAAACCAGAGCAATTTTCGAAAAACTTGAAATAGCCGCACTCTTTAACGTCATCTTTTTAACCGACTTCCAAAAAAGGAGGAGGTTCTCAATTCGACTGTATATTTTTTTTTATGTATGTTATATCAGAACTTTGGACTGGTTAAACGGATTTTAAAAATTCTTTTTTTGTTTGAAAGCTGGTGCTTCCCGTGTGGTCCCATATTAACGAAGTCATGATCTGATAATGGAATCCGGGAAAATCGAGGGAAACCCTCTAATTTTATAAGCATGAATTACGTTTTTGCATATCTTTCTTAAGGTTTTTCAGTATTTGCGTCTGGTACTCATCATTTTATGTTGATGAACTGATGATGGAAGGTACAACTCCTTAACAGTTAGGAGTAGGAGGATTATTCTTTAAATATCATAGGCGCGTATAGTCAGATAGTTGTCTTTCGTCAAGTTATTCACGTGAGCTGATGATAGAAGGTTAAACTCCTAAGCAGGTAGGAGTTGGTGGATGATTCTAAAGATTCTATAGCGAGGAGGGGGGAGGGGGAGTTTCTCAAATAATTCATACATTTTCATCTAGAAGTCGTCATCACTATTTATGTAGGTACTGTTACCGGTCAACAGAGGATTAATAATTGTGTAATTTATTTAACACTAAAAAGAGAAAAATAAAGTTATTTTAAAATAAAAAATTAAACCGACTTAAAAAAAACTCACTAAAAAGTACAAAATAACACAAGAACAATGTTTTATTTTAAAACCTATTTACCTACTTACAATATTTTTTAACTTCTAACAACTAAACAGATTGATGTCGGTGCCGAGCCCAAACAATACAAAATAATTCTACAAACGAAACAAATCAAATATGGAATTTAAACAAAAATTGCTATGTTGGCGAGCGGCAATCAAATCAGTAGTAATCATACTCCTATACTATTTGGCTCGGCAACGACTTCGATCTGTTTAGTTATTAGTAGAAAAAAAAATATTGTAAGTAGGTAAATAGGTTTTAAAATAAAACATTGTTCTTGTGTTATTTTGTACTTTTTAGTGAGTTTTTTTTTAAGTCGGTTTAATTTTGTATTTTTGATCTTGAGGAAAGTTAGGCACTGCGATCGCCAACCCGCCTGCCAAACATGGCGATTAATTATGTCAAAGTCATCTTTTTGGAGCAACCTGCGTCCACCAGTGGACTGGAATGGCTGGTGACGATGAGAAAAAAAACGTCATTATTAATTAAGGCAAAAAAATTATGTTAGAGGTGTATGTAATCCTGTTCACTAATTACCGTTTTACAGATATGGTATAATAATGGCTGATGCTGAAACTACCAGAGTACCTAATTTGTCGTCACTATTTATAAATGAATTCAGAAAGTACCAAAATCTGCACAGCAAATTTATCACATAATCTGCTTATCCGTAATGATATACCAAAGGAATAAATCTGATAGATGAACATGGTCCAAGCCGCATATATAATCCTTGGCAACATTCAGAAAACTAGAAACATGTCGGAAACGCCACATGACAGGCCATCCGATAAGGTTGGGACGAACAAAAATGCATGTATCGATAAATCTGTCGATGAGCAGATATTTAAATTAATGTAAAAGCCAAACGGAACGCACAACCAGGACAAGGAAAGGGCTGTACCGTATGATGCATCGATAATTGCTAGTACAGGTGCGTCCCTATGTAGCGAAATTTCACGGCAGTGTAACATAAACGCCCAGAACTTGGGTGGTATTAATTTTAGATTTGCAATTTAATGGATAATTGAAATATTATAATTTTATATTATTTAGTTGCAAAACAGTTTAATTTTTTCCTCTATGATAGATTACAACGTTTGCTTGAATTATATTTGTTAACCAGAAATAAAGTCACCCTGTACAATATGTTATAAAAAAATTACATCAATCACATCTTATTTGTAAGCTTAGCCCTATTTGTGAATCAAAACAGTTCCCAAGTATTTTTTACAAACCTGCAGCAGTCGCTCTAAATACCGCTGCAGTTGTAACAATCCACAAATCATATGGCGAACGTGATCTGAAAGTAACCAAACATTTCAAAACCAACCATTGTGAAATTGTTAAGGAGTTCTATCTATTTGTGAACATCTACAATATTTCACTGGAAGATTTATTTAATGGCAATACAAAAGCAGAGAATGTACGCGAAATTACAAGGTGACATATACAAGAATGGCATACAGGTTTAACCTAAATGTAAGTTGGTATCATACAAGCTCCGACCTCTGATTTGCTTGTTTTAAAGGTCGATTTAATTGTTGTAAATGACTTTAATGTTATAGAAAGTAAAATATAGATAGAGCAAGAATACAATGGCGTAAGAGAGCGTTAAAATGAAAAAAGAAAACAATTTGGAATCACAGCTTTACGATCACCGATGCGATGATGAAATTTGCGTATGTTTTGTTTGACTTCATGAATGATTGTGTGATGATGATGACAAAAAACTTGTCAGCGATGTTTATGCAATAAAGTGCATTTAATGTTTATATTTTGAAGTTTATACCATGCATCTTGTTTAGAGTTTCCTAATCATACTGACTATTAAATTTTTTTTCGGCATTATCACATTTTTTTTTAAAATTTTTAAAAGTTTGTCTCATATTATGTTCACAACCGATACAAGTTGTAAAAAAACACACACACGCCATATTTTTCATTTCTCTAAATACTAATTAAGCCTACAACATCTTGTTAGAGAATTATTATTTTTTAAATAAGGATCACAATTCGAGTTATAATCGAACTCGCTGTTGCCCGCGACTTCGTACGCGTCAATTTCTGTTATTATGATAGCGATTATTTTTGCAATATTTTTCACTACTGCTTCGCTTCATTGGTCACAGCGTGATGTTATATAGCCTAAAGCCTTCCTCGATAAATGGACTATCCAACACAAAAATATTTTTTCAATTCAAACCAGTACTTCCTAAGATTAGCGCGTTCAAACAAACAAACAAACAAACAAACTTTTCAGCTTTATAATATTAGTATAGATTAAGAACAATCGTCAAAATTGGTGGTATGGTACGATACTAGAACAATAAACTCACCTCTTCTATCTAAGGGCTGACGTAGGGTAATGTCTCTGCATTTGATTTTAAAAAAGGCACAAGGTAAGTAAAACTACCAAGCCTTTTTTTATGCACATTGGTGTGCTTTGAAGTAGAGTTATTGCTTCTTCTTTTCAGTCGTCACACTTTCTGAAGTTTGGTAAACAAAAGTTAAATCCGATAATTCTTAAATATACTCATCGACCGCAAACATATTTGGTATAAATTGGGTAGTTCAGGACAGAAAGCATACACAATGTTTCAGTTTTGTGGAATCACTTTCATGTTAAATTGTGTTAGCCTTTTAAAAAGATAACTAGTATTGAGTGTTATATAGAGAACTATATTAACACGAAAACTTGAAATATTTTATATTACACCCAATTTATACAATATTTTTTTTAACACGCTAACAAGAACAGTATACAATTTTTCTAGTACAGCAGCTATATTATATGAATTTGTAAAAAAAGGCGCTGCCATCTACATCTTACGTTAGATTAATATCATCTAAACTTATTTTACTAACTGGTTATGTATGATACTGAAAAATAGATGAGGCTTTTGATATATTTTTTTGTGCTTTTTTTTCATTTTTTTGAAATGTCCTCCTTCCCTTTAGTAGTAAAACTATATGCCTTAATTTAGTTACTATATTCCTCAACAGTTCTACATATCCATGTTTGGAGTTTGAAATACCTGTCTGTTCAATCTCAGCTACATTTCGTCTCAGTGTGGGCCGCTGTACCGTTAAGGATATTCTCTTAATCTTTAATCGTACTGCGGACAACGGGTTGAGTAATGTCCCCGCGAATGTCACGGCTTGTTATGATGTTTGTGTAGTGTAATGCTAGGAATTATAAGGCGATTCTATTGATATCTTCCACTTTGTACGTTTTCCTTACGGGCTGCTCGATGGCAGAAACATTAGATAGACGATGTGCTTAGGACACCTGTTATTTGATGTTTGTGACTATAGTTTTGAATAACGCCTCTGGGTATTAACTGAGCTAGTCTGGATATTGACTGTTCAAACCTATCGCTTGACGTGAGGTGTAATTTTAGACAAATGAAAACTCGTTTTAAAATTTACTGACAAACTCTTGCGTTCAGCTGCATAAAGCACTTAATTAAAACCCTAATTAATATGTCTTTGTGTAAACTAAATTGAGCTAAAAGCACTAATAAGGAAACAATCAATTAAAAACCGGTAATGATTATCACACTTCGATACTGTTAAGTTGTTACGAATTTATTATCAGAATTAACCGGCGGTGGATCACAAAGAACTAAATGACTTTCTAAACGATACATTACCCTGCAATTTCCGTGAATAAAGCGGGATTGTGACGTCGTAAACCAGGGTTCGAACCCCGAGCATATGATCGATCATGGGCCCATAGCGTCAAACTATCAGACACCTCCATAATTGTACGTTTAAAACGATGCTACAATATTTTCAACCTTCTCACTCGGGATTATGAACATAATAAATAGATAATAGAGCCCACAGCAGTAAAAGTAAAATGGCTGATGGGAGATTGACGGCACGCACCGTTAGAAGAGGTCGGACGGGGCACAGCACTCGCTGAAAGTGAGATTATCGACAAACGAACAGCACTAAATGTCGCGTAAAATTACAAAAACATAATGTTGGTTTTAAAATGTAATGCGTGTTTGTTCCATGCAAGATTTAAAAGAAAATATGAAAATTTTATAATGCTTTGGTTCTAGTAACATTTTCATTCTGACTATTTTTATCTGGATGCTAACACTTATCAATTACGATTTTCACACCATTTAGTTTTAATTGTTACAGTTTTTCCCTGAGGTATCCGTGCATTCCAAATCACTTCACCACACGTTTGATTTAAACTGAAAACTAATCGTTTGACTAAATAAAATCCAACTGTCTATTTCACAATGTAAATTTTTAGCGTCCTACGTATAAGGTTGTTTTTCGGCTGTTTTAGTGATGTTATAAAGTTTGTTTGAATATACGTTCGATACCAATCTGCGGTGAGCGAAGAGCTTATTGAATAGCCGTGAATTGTTGCCGAGTCATACACAATTGGCTGGCTTTATATTGACACGGCGGGATAGCTGTCCTGGTGATGTAAATGGAATGTCGATGAAACAATAATGCGATGTCACATGATGTAATGGGCATATTTGGTACCCTTTTTTACCGATATGCTAATTTTAAAGGTCTGCTCCAATGCAGGATAAGTAAATAACTCAAAAGTTTTGTAAAATATTCATTAAAAACAATCATCAAATTCGATACAGTCGATCGAAAGTTATGATTGTAGATACTTAACATACATTTCGATAATTCATTTTTATTTACAACGTGTTCCTTTTGATATCCCATAACTCTAGGGTATTAATGTGATCACATAAAAGAATTGATAGGCTTCTTTTTCAATTCATTTATTTTTTCCTTTTTTATTTTCCATAGAAAATAATTTGACTAAAATTCGACTATCCATGTAAAACACCTTTACGTGAAATATGACAATATCGCATTTTCTTACCTTAAATATTGAATGATTACATTTATCAATGAAAGTTATTAAATAAAATTTGTATGCTACAAAATAAAATCGCAAATCGTAGTGCAACGGTTACACTTGATGATCGGTAGTCTGTACTAGTGTCAGTTTGTGGTCCATTATTCACCGGCCAGAGCGGCCGGACACAAAGCAGCAGGGTTGTCAATACTAATGAAAACTAGCCGTATAACTTACGACACGCGCGAAGAGGCGCGATTCGGTTAGGGTAAACTTCGTGCTTAGTAAAATTAGTAATTTTATTTTTATATGGTTTAATAAGCGCAGACAGTACACATTTTAGGTGTCTTAAATCACTATATAAAAGATAGGTAATAATTATATACCATTAAAAATGCACTTCATAGCGCTTTTCTAGCGGATGGTTTGTTAACAAATCTTCTAATAAAAATCGAATACGAAGTCACTGAACTTAATTATTAGTAAAAAGACGTAGGTTGCCTTGCCATTTAAATTAAAAGTGAATTTTTAGGATGTTACTAAAAGGTACACAGCTTTGCACCTCATTAAAGTGCGTACAAATTTCTGACATGATTCTTTGAAATTCGTTTACAATTTTGTGTCTATCGTATACGTATGAAATTCAATAATCAACTTCCTGTTCATTATGTGATCAGAATATCAGATTACATAAGAATATGTAAATGAATTGCCTTAAGTATCATTTAGTCACCAAACTAAAAACGATCTGGGAACGTCCATCGTCCATTATACGTGCATAAGTGCATTTAAAAAAAAAAAGAGGTTAAAATTGATTGTTAACGAAGAAGACATTCTGATACAAACACCTTATTTTGTGCCAGATATACACAACCTTAATGTTACGAGTAACTCTACGAACACCATGTTGATGCAACTTGCGCGCCGCTATGGATCGGCATAGTAGCAATTTTAGAGAACGTCGCAAAAATAAAAACTAGTCATATCAGTAACAATTTTTGAACTTATTTATTTAAGATTGACGATAACTTAAAAAATATGCATGTTACACACTTTTCTTTAACATTTAATTTAATTTTTGGCCTAGAATATAACCTTACAGTTATGGGATATCAAAAGGAACACGTTGTATAGATTACTTATCCAAAATAAAATATAAACCAAAAACCTTCGTTACCCACAATTTTATAACAATACTTTTAACAAAGAATTTGGTGCATCAATAATTTGTCTGGCAAATAATATGCAATATGAAATCGACAAAACAAAATTGATCGATTCCAGACATCACTAAAGAGTGTAAGGTCTATGGTAATGACCTCAATAGGCAAGAATGGCTCGGTACAGTTCACGCCATTTCACTGACTTGTAACATATTATTCTGTATAGAACTGTATCATCATTGCCAATGTGAAAGTATTTGGGTCGTAATAACTGTTAGAACGTTTTATTGCGGGCTACCAAATATTGCTCAGATTTTTTTTAAGGCATGTATTACAGTACATTGTTCTATGTAAAAGGTTTATTAGAAAAAGGAGTTGAACAACATCATAATACCAGAAAACAAATAAAGTGATGCAGCAAATTAAATGTCTAAGCACGTCATGGTAAAAACATAATAATGAGAAATGTAGTATTATTTCTGACTTTATTTCATTCAAATTTATGGAATTATGTATACAAAATATCCTTACTCTACATTTTAAAAGTCCTTGTTTCTACTGATGCCATATCATAAAAGATGCTTATTTTTAAATTTCAACGTAACAGGGATCTTCAATGAAAATATCGTCCGAATGAATTTCAATTATTTCAGACAGTGGTCAACGAAACAATCAAATCTGCTCGCCACTTACTAAGACGCGTCGCATGCGCAGCTTGATACCGATAGTGATGTACCCGTTGATAATTTAGTGGTTTTTAATATTACTCGGATAATTTGATTATGATCCCGATACTATGGTTTTGATAAACTCCCAGTGTAATAATGAATTTAAAAAAAACATTTGTTTTCATCAAGGTGTTTTATTTTAAGAGTTGATCTTATTAAAATTTCAGATGTCATACCCATAGAAGAAAGAAACTGTTAAGAAAGGACTAAAGATTGAATTCCGAAAAATCTAGTTGATTTCGCTTTAATGTATCCTTAGTTAATCGTCACCCAAAAGTCAATGATTGCTGTAGGTAAATCTTAAAAATTCTCAGTGATAATAACCATCAACCATCTCTTGGCTGTTTTTTTTAACAGAAAGGGCAAAGATCCACTTTACTAATGCAATTGACAGTGATGATTTATTTTTTACAATACCTCTAGCCTCTACTCATCAGCAGGCACCTCCCTACAAGTGACGCCCTATTCTTTTCCAACACCCAATAGGTTGTCTTTAGTAAAAAGCATGACGAAGACGTTTTTAATGTCATGTTATGTCGGTGAAAGTCAAATAATAACGGTAACAAAAGAAGCATTCGAGCCAGAGGTAAGGTATTATCTTGAGAACTTTTCAATTATCTCGGCACTCATTGTTTTTAGTGGAATACTTTTTAGGTTTGTTGTATCGCTTGGAGCCACTAAAAATAAGTTTGACTGACATCTAAATAAATATTAGATGCAAATCAGAAGGTAAATCAAATCAAATCATGCTTATGTCCTAAATACAAAATCCTTTATAGTACCTATTAAACAAATTGGCAATAAAATAAATTGTCACTGAACAAAATGGTATCACTTTAATTTCAACGGGATTAAGATCACAAATGTCAAAATAATAACACAACAAATCCAAAATGCGCGCACACACCGATACGCCAAAGAAATGACGGCGCGGCGGTTTAACTTAAAAATAATGACTGTGAGGTTATGTGTCGTAATACATTAATAATAGTTTTATACATACCCGAAATGACCCATAATCACATGGGATAGAAATTGTTTTCAAAATGATGCCGATCGAAAAAAATTGATGGCGATACGCATTATGGAGGACTGATGAGACGAAAAAATGGCGCGAATCTAAATTTGGTCGGTAAGCGAGACCTGCGTTAATATTTTGTGAGTTTCTTTGATTAGCTTTTGACTGAGTTAAGTCAATGAACTTGGAACACATTAAAATCTCAATGAGACGACAATGAGACTGGGTATGAATTCGTGTCGTGAATGAAAAAATAAGTATCTGTATCATTATTCGATTGTTTATGAACGTTTCACCCTTGCGCCTATTCACATGTTTAACAAAAACTCTCCTTTGATTAAGATACCTGACTGCTATCTCAACATTGAATCGAAATCAAACTAGTTTAATTTGTAGTTACCAAGGCCGATAGCGTAAAGGCCGCATTGTTGGCAGAATACCAAAGTATTTGAATTCCGACGGACGCTTACCAGATTTTGGCATCGGTGTTTGCTAGATATCTGGCAACCTACGTGGAATTAATTTATATTTTATACATATTATCTTATTCTTTTTTTAAATATATTATAAAGATAGCTGATTTTATTCAGTTCAAATATTTTTTTTCTACTTTGAACTGAATCTACGTTAGATATTACGATTTTCTACTTAAAAATGTTATGTTTACGTAATACCTATAGGTTTTTAATCATACGAAATTAGACATTCCGCAGACGTAGTTTTGGCTTTCTGCTATATAGAATGTTACAAACTGTTTTCAAATATTTTATTTAAAGCTAGTGTGATTGACTCATTGATACAAGAAGGCAGTGTGATGATAATTTCACTTTGTATTCTAAGATTTAATTTTACTTTTATTTGTACAAACATAATTTGGATTCAAACCTCCACATCTCGGTCATATCGTTGGCAAATTGATTAACTTAGCGAGGTACCCCAAAAAGGTCAAGTTCAAAATTTTGGTAAGCCAAGATTAATTGTTTCGATCCCACCCGGACCCGTCTTGACAGCCTCTGCCGGGCGGGCGTGCGTTTCATCGATATCGATATCTTACTGTTCACGTCATTATTTTATCAATTGGATGTGACAAGTGCCCGTACTTAGGGATGAGATGCGATCGATTGATGCGGGCTACTTTGTCGATAATTATATTTTTTGCATGAAAATAGTAACAGCATTTTTTTAATGCTTTAAATATTAAGAAATTAATTATTAAAATTTCACTAGGCAAATGTATTTGTATAATTATGGTAAGTAAAAAAATAAATCAAAAGTCGATAAAAGTATCGATCAAGTAGAGCAGCCCCGGTACTAGTCCACTTGATAAATTAATGTCCGAAAATTGCATGTCAAAAGGTAACTGGCTGTCCGACTCACTTTTACATTTTAATACGTTCGTCAATGTTCCTCAACGAGGGAAGCCGTTTAGCCCATCACCCGTCGGCCATTTTGAGAAATTGTATCCAACTTTTTACAATGTTCAAATTCAGTCAGCGCTAAATACAGGTAATAGGTCGTTTTAATAGTGTTCTTCATTTATAAATACTGTTTGGATTTTCCTTTCTCTTTAATTTACAAAAAAAATTTTTGAATTAATATTTTTACGTAAGTTTTCACATTGGCAAGTTTTATTTTTAAATCTCAATTTATAGGTATTTTAAAATTGTTTTCCTTTTTTTTATGATTGTAGGAAGAAATATGTTTTTAATCAATTCATATCTCGGCTGCAATCTAAAGTTAATATTAAGAAGGGTGTATTTTAGTTCGCTTTCCGAGAATGATTCAGTTGAGGAAGCAACAGCAATTTACTCCCGCCCTCTAGAACTTAATACTTTTTGACGCGTATGCGCGCACCCGGCCCGGCGATACTTAATTAAAAACGGTATTCGAAAATGCGTTCTGCGCGCGCTTTATTTGTACACGCTAATTTCGAACAACGATCTTGGTGAGACAAAAAAGATGCAACTTTGTTGGATTTGAACATTCGTCATTGAATGTGCATTGAAGTGTTTAATTGGTAAATACTGTTACTTTTTGTCCTGTCCTCCATTATTGTTTAAAAAAGAGAAACACAGACGTCAACCTTTTATTGTACCGGAATTGTGTTAATGTACTTTCTCACACCGGATAAATCTATTTTATTCTTTATTGAAAAGGAATAACAAATATCATTTAGAATATCAGCACGACTACAGTTAAATCATCATTTTCACGTTGCACTTGAGCACTGAGCAGATAGTAAATCTTGCATACATTTGGCGCCAAACTTGAGTTATCTAACGTAATATCGTTTTTTTTTTCGACTCCCGCGAAGGCGTATTTGTTCGCCGTCACGATTTAGACTTTGTATGCTAATGGCTGTAAAACGGAGTGTTCACTCGCTTTCAAAATACGTGGGACGGAGGTGTCAACAAGACTTTTTGTAGACAACGCTTAAAACATTACATATTTGATAACATAACTAACCATACAGTCCAAACCAGTCTGCTACTACTATTAAAGCGTAAGGACTATTGGTTAAACCACAAAGGTCCAAAAACTCAACCTTAAAAACATAAGGATAGATCCTCTTAAAACTTTCATAATTGTACATAATAATTATTTTTCTTTTTTTTATAAATAATGGGCTTGCTCTTGACTACTTACCTAACTATACGGTTAAGAAGAAGCCTAAGATGGAGCGAGCTTACCCAAAGGCACTGGTTCTCCCACACAACAGCGGAACACAGAAAAACTGTTTGGCGCTGGACTCCGGCAGGAGGTTGGTAGCATGGCAGCCTCTTACGAAGCCTACCACCGCAGAGGGATCTGTTAGCCGTAAACATTGGTTAGAAAACCAAAGATGCCGTTGCCCACTCCAGGGTGGACCACTAGGAGGTAGATCCCACCACCTATTAATTCACCATATATTTACCCTACTTATTTTCACAATTTTCTCCCCCTCTGTAAAAAGTAAAAGTTCTTTACTTCAGATTCCTGAAAAGCTCTGTTTTTTTCCGTTTTATTACAAATACTACCTATCTTAAACTCAATTAGTGTCATGCATCTCTCTCAAAAAAAACTAACCACTTTCTGACGATTTCGATTACATTATTTTGTTCAATTTAAGAAAGAACATATTCCGATTCTATTTAATTTGACACTGGGTTCGTAGAGTATTTATTGAAAAAAAAAATTTTTTTAAGCCCTTTTGCAGTTTTCCAAGGAGATCGTATTCGCATTTTCTCATAGTCCGTGCTTGAGTTTAACTGCAAGCTATAAATACATGTCTGCTTAATTAGCTGGATGTTTGCATGTTCGTTTATTGGGTCACAGTATCTTCTACCGCCTAATTGTATTACATTACGCGGTATCACTCAGCCGCATCGAAGGAGCTGACTTAACGTTCATTTTGTTTGAAAGATGAGCTAAAGACTTTGGGAAGTGTTTGGTGAAATAAAAATTTCGAGGATCGGGAAGTCGTGAAATTGTATTAAATTTTGGGTTGATCGACGATTGATAATTTTTGGTACTAAATAAAAATCTTCGTTTAAAATGGTTATTTTTGAAATGGGTTTATGCCATTGATATAACAAAAAATAAACTAGATAAGTACACAATCAGCGTCAAAAAAGTGTCCCAACTAAAAGAGCACCCATTTGACATAAGGGTGCACTTTGAGTACAAACGATATCCATGCTATTTGGCCGACATAAAATCAAAGTCAGTCAAAAGGTCAGTTTTAGGTGTAATTTTTATATCAGATTGGGTAACAGTTCTTATTAATATATCGACGGTATAAGCCCCAATATTTAAGCTTGCCACTACATTGGAATGATGGGCTACTGCTGAGAAGCATCAGCGCAAATTACTCCGTTACCTGTTAGCCTTCTTTTAAGTATTTTTACAAAAGGATAGGTAGGCAGCAATGTTTAGTACACAGCCGGTCACAAGCCTCTCCAAAATCGCCACTTCTGGCGGATAGATTGGCGATCGCAGTTTGGCCAGTGATTCAGAAGACGCTGCTGTTTATTTTCTTCCTCCACTCATTTCGCCGTAGCTTACGACACCCACCGGAAGAGAAAGGATGGTGTATTCTTCTAATGTGCCGGCACCACACACTACTTTATACAGAAATATAAAGTCATACAATTTCATACAACTTTTGTATGATTGCACGCTCAAGACGCGTTTCCTCATTCACAAGATACCTTTTACATAAGCACGGATTACATAACTAGTTATTTATTAGTGTGACAGGATAATCTGAATATAACTCACTTATTACATAATTGGAAAACGTGCGAGCAGTAGACTTACTAAGGTATTGAATGATACTACAGTTGCCCCGTTAGTTGAGTGAATTAAGAGGAAATACAAGGTCCGTTTTTCCATACAAACGTAGTCCCCTGTTTCCTCCCTAGATAAAGCCAGTAGAGCAATAATTTTTATTATAAAAATCTATGGCCACTATTAGCATGTTTCTATGTTTTCTGTTTTTTCATAAATTAATTAATAACAAAGATATGAACCCTCAAAAATCGAAAAAATTCGCCAGATTTTCCGCTGTGTTCAAACATCCAGAAAAACAATTTGGCAAAATTTTAGAAAAAAGGAAAACATACGAACACGGCCAAAGCCTTTCTTTAATTTTTAATAATAAAAATATTCAAATCGGTCTAGTTTTGGAAAAGTAATCGGGGGACTACGAAACGTTGATTTGGTGTGTTTTAAGCAGGTATTTTCGGTCCAAGAAGCAGTTGTCTCTATCACACTTTGCGGTGAAGGCATTTGGCACTGCGCGACAGCAATAGATTTTACAAATACCTATTTTTGGGGTCCTGGGTTTGATCCCCGGATCGGGCAAGTTATACTTAAACAAACAGCTATAGTCTGTACTGTCCATAAAATCGTAGCAGGCCTACTAGTATCAATGTTTAGATTGTGCTTAGGTGGTAAATGTAAGGACTATTATTAATGCCTCCTAACCACCTGTTAGCTATATGAGATAATTATTACGAAATTACATGAACAAGAGTTGGTAATAGATTCCGATCGATAGGAGTGACCTTTTGCAATGGTTTAAGTTCTGTTCTATTAATCTGAATTTAAATACAAATTCCTCATTTGACTTTGAATGGTACAATAACATATGCAGTTTAGAGATTTATTTAACCATTAAAAAGTATTCATGTAAAGAATTCATTCTCAATGTATAGTGGTTCTAAAAATTCAAGAAATCAAAATTCGATCTCCTAAAACGGCTTTTTGGATTGTTTTTTTTTTTATTGACATAGACAATAATTTCATAGTTATTTTTTTAGTAAATTATATTCTACGTATGTTTGTTTTTAAGGTATATATTGTAAGGACCTTTAATTGCCTGATTTAAATAAATATAGCTGACTGTAAAAGCTACTTTATCTAAGTCGCATAAATGCCAAGACATTGAAAAATTCTGATACTTAGTTAGATTTTTAGTTTAGTTTATATGATTGAGTCGAATGTAAGGTGAGTCGAAATGAATATTATTGTTCTAACTATCAGCTTGCAAGTTTAGCTTTAAAAATACACACAGAGTTGCTATTACTCCTAATTGTATTCATTGTCTCTTATTTACTATTTTACTCTTGCAACCCAGACCATATTTCCTCACAACAAGATTGCTGGCAAAGGCGTACATTCCTTCAGCCTTATCGGTGAATTTTTCGAATCGATCGTGAACAGCACTAATCTACCACGCTTGGATAGACACGATTCTAATCGAGCGCGTATTCGATGTATAGATAAGTCTGACTTGATAGCAAGATATCGATACGTACACCTATCGAGATACGTGTTAGTGGATCTTCAATGAGAATATGCAGTTTGAATAACCATTAGGAAATAGCTTTATTAAGTAACTTCTAAGAGTTTGAATTTTTGTAATACTAGAATTCTTATGGTTTAAATATAAAGTGCCATCACCTACTAGGAGGGGCTAGACTAATTATGCTATCTTTAAAACCATGTACTTATTACTATTGGAACTAAATACCTAATTAAATACTTATTTTATTTTTATCATTGTTACGTTGGTTTGATCATATCAATTGGCGTTGTTTTATCTAACTCGAGTACAATTTTGACAGTTCCCTTTATTAAATATTTTTAATTTGTCCAAGGCAATGTTAGTTAGTATGCCAATGATATTTGGTATTACGCCACTTCACACCTTCGCTTGGCAATATCTTTTCTTAGGTAACTGGCTAAGGCACATTACAGTTACAGCTTTAAGGTGTGTCAACGAGTGTGCCATGGTGCTGACTACGCTTTAATTTGGATTAAAGAAATTAGGTAGTAATTGGTATTGGTCTATAAATAATACTATTATCTAGTTTGAATAAATTTCTCGGGGGAGCCTCACCCCTAGAGAACGCGTCCCCAGGTGGCGGATCGGGGAAGGCTCGGCAGATATGCAGGGTAGGAGGGAAATTAAATACCTCCCGCGGACCAACAGGCCGGAGTAGGACACTCCGATACCAAACCCCTGCTGCAGGCTTCTCCGAAGTAGTTGGATTAGAGGCTGCAGCTAGTGCTGTATGCCTTGGTTGGGACGTACAGAAGGGATGGCGGCGGAAGAACTCGTTAAAGGGCCAACGGTGGCACCCACATGTCTCCACGAGAAGAACAACCTTGGCGTCAGGTGGCAACCGGCCGTAAAACTTTTGCCAAAGACAAAAACTCCTTGTACATGACAGTGAAACCAAAAATGAGTAAGTCAAATGCTAGGGCGTCCCCCTTAAGCGACGTAGATGCGATGAATGCGACGAGTACAACACATGCTAGGGCGTTCCCCAGAAGCGACGCTAAAGACAAAAACCAACGTTCGCACTCAAAAGTTTTTGACAAACTCAGACTCGCATCGTGGAATCTCGGCACAATGACGGGACGCAGCAAAGAACTTAGCGAAATTCTAGAAACCAGGAAAATTAACGCTTGCTGCATCCAGGAAACGAAATGGAAAGGGTCAAAATCAAGGGACATCGGAAATGGCTACCAGCTTGTATACCATGGCATTGATACTAAGAGAAACGGAGTAGGTGTAGTACTGGATGAAAATTTGAAGCAAAGGATAATTAATGTGGATCGAAAGAGTGATCGACTAATCGCCATAAAGCTAGCACTGGATGCCCAATCGCCCCTGAACATAGTCTCTGCGTACGCCCCACAAGCGGGTTGTTCTGATAAAGAAAAACAGGATTTCTGGGAGGACTTCGACGAGGTCATGCAAAGCATACCCCTAACTGAATATATACATATAGGCGGAGACCTAAATGGACATGTCGGACAAAAGAACGACCTCTACAGTGATGTTCACGGGGGATATGGTTTTGGTAATGCAAACCAACTGGGCGCAGATATCTTAAACTTTGCAACCAAACACGCTCTAAAAATCATCAACACCTACTTCCAAAAGAAACCGGAACACCTTATCACCTATAGATGCGCTAGTCATAACACACAAATAGACTATATCCTTGCTAGCCGCAACATTTGCAAACTCTACAAGGACTGCAAAGTGATACCAGGTAATGCACTTACGTCTCAGCATAGACTCCTCATCTCAGTTATGAGTCTACCCAAGCCTATAAAAATGCACGTAGACAGAACAGAGCGTATAAAGTGGAAAGAACTGCATACTTCCAAGGGATCACAGCTGCTTGAATGGGTCCAAGCCTACGTGATAGACAACTTAGAGACTGACAAACCAGTAAACCAGATGTGGTCAGACTTCGAAAAACTTTTCCTTGAAAAAGCTAAAGCAACTCTGGGAGTATCACGTGGAGCACTGC
This sequence comes from Anania crocealis, assembly GCA_949315895.1. Lineage (NCBI taxonomy): Eukaryota > Metazoa > Arthropoda > Insecta > Lepidoptera > Crambidae > Anania > Anania crocealis. The sequence goes on from OX438856.1 coordinate 12,694,029, forward strand.
GCCAACATAAAGACACATCCTGGTGGAACGAAACAGTTAAAGATCTAATAAAAACAAAAAGAGATGCATTTAAAGTGTGGCAAAAGTCTAACCTAGAAAAAGACCGTCTAGAGTATAAAAGTTTCAAGAAGATAGCAAAATCTGCTGTAGCACAATCCATTGCAAAATCAAGAGAAGACTTCTATGATAAACTGGAAAATGCAGAAAATGAGAACATGATCTACAAAATAGCTCGACAACGCCACAGATCCACTCTTGATACGAAATCCAATAAATACATTAAAAATACCCAGGGTAGTCTGTTGACGGCAAGCAAGGATATCAACAGGAGATGGAAGGAGTACTATGAGCAACTGATGAACGAGGAATTCCCTAGTGAGACAATGCCTTATACGCCACCTACTGAAGGCCCAATAAAATGCGTATCAACTGAAGAAGTGAGAAAGGCCATATCCAAAATGAAATATCATAAGGCCACGGGCCCAGACCAGATTCCAGCAGACATCTGGAAGAAGCTGAAAGAAGATGCCTTGCCCTGGCTCACCAAACTCTTCAATCGTATTATTCAGGATGGTAGGATCCCAGAGGCATGGCGGAATAGTACACTGTGCCCTATATATAAACTGAAAGGGGATATCGCCCAATGTGACAACTATAGAGGAATAAAGCTCATGTCACACACACTGAAGCTGTTCGAAAGAATTATAGCTGCCCGCATAGGTGATCATTCCTGCATAACTGAAAACCAATACGGCTTCACACCGGGCAAATCGACTATTGACGCCATACAGACGATCAGAATTGTTATGGGAAAACACCGTTCAAATAAAGAAAACCTGCACCTTCTATTCATCGATCTAGAAAAGGCGTTTGATAGGGTTCCGAGAAAGCTAGTATGGCAGGCAATGAGAGCCCAAAACATCCCGGAGTACTACGTGGCACTGGTTCAAGATATGTACAAAAACACCAATACACGTGTTAGGAGCCCTGCCGGTCTTAGTGAGCCATTCCGCGTCGAAGTAGGAGTCCACCAGGGATCGGCCTTGAGCCCACTACTTTTTAACCTGTGCATCGACTACATCACAAAAGACATACAAAAACCAACACCAGACTGTATGCTCTACGCGGACGACATAGTCCTTATATCAAAAAACGCAACAGACCTGCAGGAAACTTTCAATCAGTGGGTAACACAACTTGAAAACCATGGGCTGCGCATAAGCCGGAGCAAAACAGAATATTTGGAGTGCGACTACGGAGGGGCAGCAGAAACAGTTTATAACATCAACATAGACAACCTCGCACTACCCAAAGCGAACAAATTTAAATACCTAGGTTCTGTGCTTACCCCCGACGCGAACGTCGATATAGATGTAGCCCACCGCATCAATACGGCCTGGCTTAAGTGGAGATCGTTGTCGGGTGTCCTCTGTGACCGCAAAATGCCTATTCGAGTTAAGGGAAAAGTGTACAAAACGGCAGTACGTCCAGCCTTGACATATGAAGCAGAGTGCTGGACCTTCAAGAAAACACACGAACAGCGGCTACACACTAATGAAATGAGGATGCTCAGATGGGCGGGAGGAATAACCAGACTGGACAAAGTGCGAAACGAGTATGTCCGGGGATCATTTAAAGTGGCACCAATTGCCGAAAAAGTGAGAGAGAGCCGATTGCGCTGGTACGGCCATATCCTAAGATGCGATGACAACCACCCCGTCAAAAAGGCCCTAAACATTACCGATCGACCACGGGGAAGAGGACGACCGCCCGCCACCTGGTGGTCAAACATGCAGAAAGAGATCCAGAAAGAGAACCTGAGTACACAGACAAGCCAGAACAGAGCTCTCTGGCGCAGACGTACAAGGAGACCCGACCCCAGCTAAACTGGGAAGAGGGATGGATAAAGATCTAGTTTGAATAAATGCTTGCTATTATATCACGCCTGATTTAGATAAAACTTGGCTCAGATTATAAAAACTGATTTTAATTATACCAAAATAAAATTAGTTCCCGTGGCGACATGGCTTTTTACATAGCGGTAGTTTCACATAAAATAATAATACAAAATTCATAATCCACATAGGTCAGGTCAGGCCGCCAGTTTTTCAGTTTCAGGTATATAATTTTTAATAAACTCTAAAAATTGGATTGACTTGATGTTTCCTTGTATTTGCAGTTACTTTTAATTATTTTTTAAAATAAATTAGCATTCATTACCTCGTTTTCCCTGTTTGTCTAATGATTTTAGTACCGGGCCTAGATCTTGGAGTCTTTGGTTCGATCGGGCTATAAGAGTTTCGAATTTTAGAACATTGCTCGGGTTTGTGATCACCAACCTGCATTTGGCAAGCGTGGTGATCATGCCCGTTACGATCATTGCTGTGGTAAACTTGAATTCAGTTATGAAAGCATTTGCCCTGTGGGATGTTTTTCTTCCTAGTTCGGACCAAAATGATTAATTAAATTATATTTGGTCTTATATTTTATATCTTTAACTTCTTATGTAATAATGTTCATTTATAACGGCAGCCATCTTAGTCCTATCGATGCGACTAGTGAACTAGTCTTACATTAACTAGTTTACAAGTAGTTGCGCAAACGCTTTAGACTGTAAACAATTTATGATTATCGTATATTCCTACGTACAGTCGATATCTTATCAAACCACGACAAACGAACAATTGTTACAATGGATAGTTACCGATCTTTATGTAGATGTTCTTAAAGACGAATATCGATTGAGGTAATTGGAAGTTTATTAAGTTTACCTACATGTCGTTTATGTAAGTTGCATGAAACATAAACATAATATTATTATGAAGTTTCACATTGTAAGTACTAAAAATATATAACTAAGCATCAAAGATGATATGTATGTAAGACAAAAAAATCATTTTTTAATTTCTATGACTACGCGTATTTTTTTACCCAAATCAATTTTCAAACTTTTTTTCACACCCTTTTCCTTTACTTTTATAATAACGTGTTTTTCTTTTACGGTCTGATATACGAATAACTTAGTTTGTTTTAGTGTATGAATTATACAAAATTTTAATTAAACAAAATCATTAAAGGTTATTGAGAGATAAATCTAAACTTTTTGTTGAAATAAATGACAAATAAAATTCTTTGCGATTGTAATTTTATAAAATAATAATTCCTTTCCACAAGGTAAATAATAGGGTTGACAGTCTAAGAAAAAAAACTGTTTTCATAAAAATCTTAACCAAAGAAAAAAAAATAAGCCACCAAAATGACTTTAAAAATAATGTTAGGACTTGCTTCTCAAATATAATCTATTTAAAAAAAAATGACACTATTATCGAAAGTCAGCTTTTTAGACTAATTAGTGATATAAGTTTACAGTTAGTCAACTCAATACCTAAATAAAGATTAAAACCAAGTTAAAATCAACTTTACACTAAAACTTCCATAATTCAAGTCAGTAAGTAAAACATGTACATCTTGTTTATAGAGTTACAAATGAGTTTACTTATTTCAAACCTTCATTCTGACAAAGAATAATTGGCCAGTAATTATACAAACAACATAATTCCAAATTCAAATTTCTAAACTCAAAACTCGTTCGCGGCAAAAACGGATTGGCCCAGAAATCCGAGTAATGCTTTTAATCCATAACAACTAAATAACTGAATCAATCACTTGAAAACTAGCCGTGCATTAAATTTTCTATCGTATTTTCGATTCTATCACACAGGTCATAAAGTCGAGTAAACATCGGAAAATTCCTGTTGTTGCAATTCTAAACTTTATTACAAAGCGGTTAAAAGGGTTTTCATTAGAGTACATATTAACAAAATATAGATGTTGGAAATGTCAAAGTGAATTAGTTACAAATAATGTTAAGGTATGCCAATGATAAATGGACAATGCATCTGTGAATTAAATTAAACTGGTTAAACAAATTTCTCTTTGCGTATGTTGTGACTACTCCAATTTATGCACTACCAACAAATTACCTGTAATTGATAGAAAGTAAATTAATTCATCAATATATTTTGTTTAAGTGGAACATACAAAATATCGATAACAACCTGCTATCAAACATATTTAATAAACAGACTACAGAGATGAATCAGTTACTTTAATTGAGGAATAGTTATTGGCGGTAATATTGTGTTCGGCACAGACTAAAATAAATAGATTTTAAATTCAAATTAACTAAATAAAAATATAGTTTGGTACATTCCAAGTAATGTTTACGTGAATGTAACCAAATGTATGTTAAGACTTAACATACTATACTTATCGGCAAAGCAGATCTCAACCGTTAAATCTCCATTTAAACATATTTAACATAAATTGCCCCGTTTGGTATAATTAAAGTCGGTTTTGCGACATAGTGTTGTACTTTAACATAAATAAATCCAGTGATTTACGGCGATCAATAAATCTATGTGGTCAAAGAAAAACGTATGTTTACTTCGGCCAAACGAATAACAACAGTTTGGCAGATTAAAATTTATTGCGTAGATTTTGTGTCTTGATTCAGTAATATACTTAGAACATACAAGTTTTTATTAAATAAAAATTACGCTTTATTTTTCAAACCCTTTTCTTTTATTTTTATGATAACGTGTTTTTCTTTTAACATTCATAGATACGAATAACTTACAGTTTGTTTTAGTGGTGCAAAATCTATGTATCTTGTACCATTACAAATCCAGTATGAGTAGATGATACGAAATCTTAACTAAACAAAACCATTAAAGGTTAATTAGAGATTTAAAATCTAAACTTTTTTTTCCGTAGCCTCAATCAAGTTTTTTAAAATATCAATTATCTGTGATAAACGATGGCACTCAAATTGCAAAAAACAGCTTTTTCCTTTAAAACAAACATTGTTAAAAGCGTCAAGAAACCTAACCACTGTCTTCTAACATGAAAATCGTTTGCCACAAATCTTCGAACGTTTCAAATCAGAATTCCTATTTCCGCACTTACACCCCTCTCGCCTGGCCGCGCGCAACTCTATAAATCTGTTCGGAAAGTAGGCCAACAACGTCAGGTGCGGGAGGGATCGCTAATTGTATAACTCGCTTACATTGCGACAATGAGGTGTTATTAATTTTAGATAAAACGTAGTTACGGTCCTCTTAATAAAACGAAAGTTAAACTGTAATTAGAATCAGATTTATAAACAAGATCAAAGTTAGAAAGTATTTAATTTTTAATAAAAATTGTGTTATGCTATGAGGTCTTATTTTCTCCGCATACATTTAAAAAAAATTCTATTGTTGATGTGTTGTTATAAATTTTGAGTTAAATTTCGACAACAGTAACATTCCTCATTCATTAAATTTTCCGAGTTAAAATCAATTTATGAACATTGTTCGATGCATTCTGGTGTTGTGAAGTTTCCAAGCTCTGTTTTATATCAGTGAGCATACGGGTATAGTTTTGCATACAAATGTTTTTTTATTTTGTAATTGAATATAATAAAGAGTAATTTGCAGCTAATTGAATTTATAAGATTTAGTGATAGACATACATACGCACAGCATCAAATTCACATTTAATCTAAACAACAAAACTATGAACTCATCCATCAACGATCAACATTACATACATTTTGACGTTGCATTTCTTTGTTTTTATTACTATTGTATTTATAGGCTACATAGAGCCTTTTTAAACTAAGTAGGTGCTTTCAGTCACCTGATATTTAACATCCCGTGCAGTATCACAGATAATCTAAACCGCTTCCCTATTGGCCTGGTTACCCGGCTTTCTCGGCATCCGTATGCTAATCTATGGTGGTTATTAAATAAAACGAACTATCAAAGACCGCCATAAATTGAATAGTGCAATTTACAAAGTTAGTAGGTATCCCTTATTTGTGCTGAAATATTGAGTGACAATAAAAACGGTTTGTCATCACTACTGAATATGACTATATATCATGGTATACCTAATTCGTTGAGGTTGAATAAAAGTTCGTGGAAATAGCGTAACTTTAGAATTATTCAAATAAAAAAAATATTATTTTACGTAATTAGTATTAGGAAAATTTTAAACGAACGAACGAAATGAGGGAAATAAAAAAGAACTGTACCTACAACATTAACTGTTACATCGAACGAAAATAAAAAAAAAGTAATAAAGTGATGGTTACACTAAATGGTTTACAGAGCCGTATGTGACATTTAAACTTAAGAACTTTCGGTTTAAGGAGATTTATACAATCCAAGCTAATACTTTAATAAATATATCGGTACACAATCAAATTATGTTACTAAAACAGTTTTTTACAATAGATGTAATAAAATAACTAGATACGTACACAATTAGTGACTAAAAAACTTCTCAGCAAATAAGCACCCATTGATAAATTGGGTACTATTTCATCTTAGTTGTATTACTCTTTAACTGAAGTGCGTAAGGTTAAATTTGCATCGTACGTACGACATTAATAGCTGCTTATATGTATTTTAACTTGGAAAGTTCGAAGTGACATTCTTGTATATGAATGTGTGTAGAGTCTAATTCTATAGATATTTTTCCGAAAAAAATCTTATATAGAACTCTAATAAAACTAATTGAAACTTTAAGACTTCCAGAATGGTTATTTAATCAAAAATCAATTAATATTTCCTTACACAATATAAATAAGGTGTAACGCTTCTACTCATCCTGTTTCCCTACCTCTTTTATCCAACCCATCCTCTTTTTAAATCCATTACGAATGCAATCTCTAACTAGACGTCGCTCAAGTGACATACAGACGGACACACGATGGCTTTTATATTTTGTTTCGTTTTCACCATGTACGGGAAATACATGTCCCTCGGTATAGCGGATCGCGGTAACTAAATCAGAGAGCGTGCCACTGCGATGATGAAGTGTTCCATTCAGCGCGGCCTAGAAACCTTGGGAATGTATAATACAAATTGATAACTTCGCACAGTATACTTTTGAGGAGTTATGTGGGATTAAATACAATGTTCGATGGAATGATGACCATAGGAGAACTGTTGGCAGCGGCTGGATGAAGAAAGCCAAGGATAGATATTGTGGACCCAAAGGAGGCCTACGTCCAGCAGTGGACAGACAATGACTATTGATTAATGGATTGATTGAAATCAATGATATTACTCGTATATTGAAACGAAGCAGATGTCATAAGCGCGCGCGTTGTGAAGACTCAAATACGCCCTAATTAGGGAGTTTTTTACAACGTGCACGTCGAGTGCAGTCACGAGTGGTAATCATTAAAATTTATAGCCATCTCTTTCATGTGCTATTTCGCATCTTTTGTTCCTCTTATCAATGAAACTTGTCAATGTGTGCAGTTTTGGATTGCTCGGAACAGATTTAATACGCGAATCACTATGAAGATGACATATCTATAATTAAAAATATCATTGATTGAAATACAATCTTTACCACCCCTTTGGTCTAGTGGTTTAAGTACCAGGGCAAAACCTTGGGGTCGTGTGAAACAAGAGTTTTTAATTTTTGAATATTTCTCTGGTTTGTGATCACCGACCCGCATTTAGCAAGCGTAGTGATTATGCCTCTACCCAACATTGCTGTGGTGACTTATTCAATGATGGAGGCCCTGCAGTGAGGACTGTTAATTTACTTTTTTAATACAATGTTGCATATTTTTCAACCTTTTTATAGAGCAGATATGGTGACAATGTCTCCTGAAGGTGCATCGTGAATTGGTGAGATGCTTTAAGGTACGTGTGCTAAGGTACGTAACGTTTGCTGAAATATATAATAGAGAATATAATAAGAATAATAGAGAATATTACAGAACAACATTATAAATTTATGTCATTTGCGAAGATTTTCTTAACAACTAGCACATCTCGTTTCCATGGTACCTGCCTACTTTTCTTGTTGTTCTTTATATCTAAAATATACAACAATATTCTAACACGCAAAACATTGTCACTCACAGTATATCAATCAGAATACATCGGGAAAACTATGACTGTGACAATCACAGATATAGTGGCCTAGTACCAGTGATTTATGACGAACCACTGTTCTACTTTTTGTTGAGTTCTGCCAATAAAGGTGCAAATGTATCACAGAAAAGATGTATCAATAGACACCACAGTTAGTCAACTGTATTTGTTAAGTTGTCTCTCTTAGAAAACTCTTAGTATTACCTAAAAGTACTTTTTATTTCTGAGCTGTTTATTTAAACGTACCTTTTTTTATAAATAATGGGCTTGCTCTTGACAACATACTTAAATTACGGTTAAGAAGAAGCCTAAGATGGAGCGAGCTTACCCAGAAGAACTGGTTCTCCCACTCACCAGCGGAACACAGAAAAACTGTTTGGCACTGGACTCTGGCAGGAGGGTGGTAGCATCCAGGCAGCCTCTTACGAAGCCTACCACCGCAGAGAGATCTGTTAGCCGTCATCATTGATTAGAAAACCAAAGATGCCGTTGCCCAGACCACTTGGAGGTAGATCCCACTACCCCAAAACCTTACCTTGTAAAATAACGTCCTATACATAAAAAAATAAGGTAACGTAATAAGTAGTAAAGAACAGCACGATTAGGCTTCGATATAGATTTTTTGCTTCCAAATCAGTATGACTGATAGTCTATTAAGCTTAGTATATTTGCCCCTAATACTTTATTTAAATAAGTCTCGACAAATGATAATATCATTTAAAATCTTGGCACAGCCGCTATCAGACAATCATAAGAATTTGAAACATACTATGACAATTGCAACTAGTTATTTACAATGGGCATTGACTGACTGCCTTTATTTGAAATTAACAAAACTCAAACTTTAATTAACCAGGTTTGTTACTGAAGAAACTTCCGATTCAATAATCCTTTGTTATACTTCTTGGTAGACTATTTTAGACACATCGTGGTCTATGCAGTAAGTTGTCTATTTTCTGTGATCATATCTCATTTTTTTGCCAAGTTCTGTCAATAGTTGGTGTTAATAAACAGAAACGGTTTAGTTGTAAAATGTCGTGTATTTGTGTTTATACACATCACTGATTCAGGATATAAAATAACATCACGATTTTTTCATACCGTGAGATAGTTTTTGAAATACAAGACAATTAAAATGTTACAAACTTACAAATACCTATGCGTGAGTGTTGTTTTAAGTCTTTGTAGTAAGTACTTTAAGGAAAAGAGTATTATCGTTTGTAAGAAAAAAAAATACGATTATATTTATGAATAATATTCCTTTCTTAAATCGAACAAAAACCACTTTCAAATAATATGTTCTTGCAATTAAGTGACAGATAATATCCTTAGAGTTAATTTGAGAAGAAAAATGAGGCTGGCATTATTTATTTATCCTTTCATTGCAGGAAAAATGATGTTAAATGAGACAAAGAATCGTTTCAATATTACAATCTGTTTAAAATAGAATTTAACATTAAAATAAATGCAATGTTAAGTTCTATATTTTAAAACGTAAATGCCAGTAGACAAGAATCGAGATGTTCCAATTATGTGCAATGTAGCCAAAGATGGTGTCTGCTATTTATACTAACAAAACGTATCATTAAATGTGTTTAGAAAGGCACAGTAGCTGTTGAACTGGGTAATTTGAATTCATAAGAACATTATGCATGTATTTTACCATAATATTGCGAATACTAGTGATGTTTTCCCCATCAAGTATTTCTTGAAACAAGAAGTTAATTTAAGCCGTAAAAGTCAGAGGTCAAGTTAGTTAATCATGATATTCCATTTATGTATGAAATAGATAATTTAATTATGTTTCTCAACACACACGTTTATAATCTCATCATTTACCAATGAGAAGAGAAATAATTTATTTCATGGCATAATGGTTTCGTATAGAAAACATTACACTTAATTAATATGTTGTAAGGCAAATACAAATAAAACATATCAAAAAAGAAAAAGAAGCAGTCTTTTTAAAATGGAATGTTGTACCAAGATTTTATGATTAGGTCTAATAATTAAATACTTACGACTTAGTATGGGTAAATATTGAGTTTGAAGTTATCCTACGGGAACTGTTTCTTTATTTATGGGATAAAAAGTATTCCATGTGCTATTCCAGTCAATAATCTATTACTGTGTGCAAAATTTCATCAAGATCCGGTCAGCTGTTGCACAAATTTTGCATAACATTAATAAGATTTTCTATCACCTATTTAGCGTATACTAACGATCACATGAGAAACTGAAATAACTGCAGTGACTTTAAATTTATTTCTCAGTTATCTAATTTTGTCTTTAAGCTAAATAAAAAAGAAAAAAAATCCTTCAGTATTTGAAATTGAAATTGGTGTAAAATCACTCTTAACCAGATAATTGCTATTTACTTAATCCATTAATCAACACCATAGACAAGTTTATGGGAATTCTTCAGATAAACTATCTAGCACTATTGGTTCACTTCGCACTGGAGAAAGTCGTTAAGTGATCTGATTGTTTCAAATATTAATGGGCAAAGATAAATATGTTAATGTAGCACAATATTCAGAGTAGGTTGACATCTGTATTTGTTACTTTGTCTTTAGTTTCGAGAGAAAACTGCTATTAGAGTTGATTTCAAGATATTCCGGTATACAAAATCTTTGCTAACATACAGATTACTGACAGAAAATATTATTATAGTCACATTGTATGATAGGCATCAACTAGAAATACTATTTACAATAACGTTTTATGCGTTTTTTTATATGCAACTATACTTTTAGGCCATTACCTACTTGTAAAATTCAATTTCGAAATTGTAACCTAATCCGACATCGACGATATTTATTTATGAAACATTTTAAACTTTTTAATGTTACATTCTTAACGTTAAATATAGCCTAATGAACTGATTAGAGTCACAGGTTTCACCATAAACAGCAAGGAATAAAATTAATATGTCTAGTATAATATCTAAATGCGTCAGAGCCATATATAATTTGGGCTCTTTATCCAAACGTCTAATCTAACGAGCGAATAAATGACCAATTCACGATAACGCCACCATTTTGGTCTTGAAACACCTAACGCCGAACCATAGCTCACGGCCAACCGCCATTACAATAGTTTGTTGTGTACGTATGTTGCAAATACAAATAATGCAACTACAAAGTTGAATTTAGAATGACAACAGTAAAATGTCTTTTAATAAACTTATTTTTGTGATCACCTGTGGTACTAAATTCTACGATTTGACGACCTCCGGTGGCGGAGTGGTATGCACACCGGTTTTCTAGGTGTCGCCTGCTCCGAGGTACCGGGGGTTTGGTTCCCGGACGGGTCAATGTAGAGAAAATTTAGAGTAATTATGTCTGGAAGTATGTGGTACCTACGTACTTTCTGATTACCATAAAACAGTGCTTTAAAATACAGTGTTTAGAAATCCTACAATTAAAGCGCAAGTTATCAATATGATGGTTCAAACATACCGCAGTAATAGACTACCGCTCCTCATAATACGCCTAGGTCGTACCTCTAATTGCATGTGACCGCCTTTCGTGAAATACCTAGATAGAAATCTAAATTGCCTAGGTATTTGTGAATAGAGCGGGTCTCACACAACGCGCAGGTTTGTCGTCCACTGTCACGGCTACCGTAGCGTTGAAACGAAAAATTATTAGTTTTTTTATAGCGTTAACTATTATGACTGTTCTAACTGACTTTCTTTGCACAAGATAAGAACTAAAAATCATAAATTTTACAACATGGCTCGGGTTTGCAAGCGTGGTGGTTATGCATTTATGTATTCAAAATAAGAGTACATTTAATTATAACATATTAACTAATAGGGATTCCAAGTGATGTTAACATCATTCAATTCATACCAGACAGTAGTAATTAATGCAAAAGGCCTCTTCTAAAAAATATTTTTTACCGTAGTTTTATGAAACATTTTATCCGTCTTAATTACTGTTCTTGGATGGAAACTCTTAAGTTATAATGTCATAGAAAAGAACTGCCGCGAAAAAGTGAACAAAGCTTCCTGTTTATAAAATTTCCTTATCCACATTTATTTCCCTGCTTTTTTGTCTACTCTTACTTGATTTCAAACATTGCTAAGACATAGCTTCCACTGGCAAACTGCCTTCACACATCTTGGGAACCGTTCACACTACAATCGTGATGGACATAATATTTTTAATTAAACTTAATTGAGATGAGGCTGCAGTCGAGTTAACACTAACCGGTGGTTAAGTAAAGAACCCAAGCGTTTTATTGTAAAAAGGATTTAACTTCTCAGCAACTAAAAGTAAACATTGAACAATTTAGTCCCTAAATAATAGAAGAGAAATCATTAATGTTTTAAAGAATCCCTTATTAAAAACAGTCGTCAGTCCACCTGGTGGGGGCCGACCCTCAGATCGTCGTCATGCGCGGTCGCCATTCCAGAACCTCACCGCCCCAAAAACATTAATGCCTTAGTTATTTTATTAATTTTAAATATACTCTAGAACATTTCATGATTAAACAATACAATACAAACAATAAATGGATGAATAAGATAGAAACATGTGCACACTCCTTTACTCTTTTAACTACCTATATTTTTTTCTACCTAATCTCCCAAAAGGTAACTCCAAAGCATACGAGTATTATGGCTATGTTTGAAAAGTTGTCAATATATCTACGGGTTATTAAAATAGCGAATTTTAGTTCCCAGCCAATTTTAGTTTCCAGTTTTGCTTAAAATATAATGTTATCATTTAGAAGTAGTCACTGAATTGGCTTGTGCCGGCTTGGATAACCATATGCCAAGGACAAAATGTAAAATACCAAAATATTATGAAAAAATAAACGTCATAAAGGTACATCAATGAATTTCCACATAGATAAATGTGTATATAAATCGAATAGACGTGCACCTTACTTTCTACAAAATGATTTACAGTCATTTGCGCGAATTAGCCATCTTACATCTGCAACGCACATTTCCTAGCTGACCCCGACTTTCACCAAGCAATGTGGGAATGCAGAATTACTGATACAATTCACTTTCGCAGTGCGTTCATTGCATAATTAAACCTATTTATATACTGGTAAAGATATTTATTAGTTGTCGGAGTCTGGCGTCGCGTTTTCCACTTGAATGAGTTATGTAAGTAAACATGGATTATATGAAGCCAATCACTAAACTGCAAATGGCAATATTGCTACAGTTTAGATCTGCTTGGTCACTTCTGGGTCAGATTTTTTATGAAGCAGTCTCTTGTTTTATCCTAGCAAGTACTGGCGAGGTCTGAAAGCTTTTCTGGTAGCTCTCTTCTTAATGTAGTGCTGGCAAAAAACATAATAACATCATCACTTTTGGTAGGTAGGTATCGTAAGAGGCGACTAAAGAATACTACTAGATGAAGACAGGCAGTCTTACTTCTCTCCATCATTGCATATGGCCGAACTACCGCCAACTCGCACGTCAAGCGTTTATGGCAAAATACTTCTTTTGGATTTCTTTATGAAGGTATTCAACCTGAATCAATCGTTCAAACCGTTTTCTGACGGTGCCAATAGTAAGGTTTCGCGCATTTACGTTTCTACGTTTGTCTTAGGTTGAATAAAACAAATATGCAGAAAACACACACTTTTATATTATTCGGATCACCAATGCATGTTATTTAGTTTTTTTTTTTTTTAAATTACAGCGAAACAGCTAATGTATACTGTAAATAATGCCATGTGGGGTTTTAAAATAAACTGTACTATTTCAAGATTTTTCATTGTAATAGGGGTTAAAGTATGGAATTGCCGATTATTTTCCCACTTTTTATTTTGTTTATAGCTCTTTAGTATAGTCATATTATTGCGTAATTCTTTTTGTATTGTATCAAAAACTAAATAAAGTAACTTTTGACTAAAAAAAAAAAAGAATACTAGTGCCTATTACTTCAAAGGAAGTCGTTGAGAAGACCCCTTACAATGTGTCAGCTGACCTTCTTGCTTCAATTAAGTATATTTGTATTATATACTTTGATTTTCAGAAATTTAAATACTATAATGCGTAGCTTTATAACCATCTAACTTTCACCTTTAATTGCATCGAAAACGGTTTAGGCGTTCTTAAAAAAACTAAAAAATTGTTAGTATGGAAAAATGACTTTTCTCGATTTCGTCCATACAAAACGGCAATTTCATACTTTTTCAACATTCGGTACAGAAAGTGGCATTAAATAATTAAACAAGTAATAATTATTTATTATATTATAATAAACCTTTCTTGTACTATAAGTTTTGTAAGTGGCGATAAAAGGAATATAGGCAGCAGCCAACTTTTTTCACCATTGGCCAAAATACGATCGCTTTCCAAGAATGGGTATTATTTTACAACACTTTTGGATTTGTAAATGTCCGGCACTGGACTTTATAACCTCTATAGTATGGTGAAACTTATGGCAAAAAAACATGTTTGGGCTGCTACTCAGAGAGTATTGTATCATGTATGACGAACTTAATGGCGTTCACTTAATGTCTCGCCAGCGTGCAGCTCCGAGGATCCGGGTTCGATTTCCCGACTGTTAAATGTAGACAAAAATCTTCTATTTTTGCTCAGGACTGTGTTTATTGTACCTTCATTGTAGTTGACTTCCACAAAACAAGTGCGTTAAATAATTACTTACTTTTAGATCTGTTATGTTGTTCACATTCATTGATTCAAGTTTATAGATTGAGGTTGTCTGTGAACAGGTGAAGCAATAAACTGGCTAATAGAACTAATAGTAATAAATAGTAATAGTTGACGAACAGTTATGCTCACTGTCGATGGAAGTGGGTTAAGAACTTATAAATAAAGCGCAGGTTGGTTGCAAATCATAATTGCGTTGCGTTTAGTTCACTAATGAATTGAGATTATAATGATAAACTAACGCTGTTAATTTAAGTGTCTATTAATTGTTATTATTGTTTTTCCTGGAGTTGTGAAACATTTTGACAGTATGACAAACCCACGGCTGTTATTCCTGTGTGGCTTGTTTGTCCGACGTTAGATGAAGTACAAGCTGAGGCCGACTTATAAGCGCGCCCGGCATGCGAGGAGATGTGGGTTCGAGTCCCGCCTGAGACATAATTTTTCAAGTTTTAATACTGATATATTAATTGCAATTAAATTGCTCAAATATCATATAAATTATTATAAGAAAGGATTGGTTTGACTCCCTTTCAGTTTTATTTGCTCAAGATATTGAATTCATTAATAGTTTCTTAAAGTAAAAGCCTCTTGGCTTACGTGTAAATATAACGTATTAGGTTGTATTGAAATAGACGTGTCTTTGTATCGTTCATGTTTTAAAGGTAGATTTCATCATCATCACCAGCCAATATCAGTACAATGCTGGAGACAGACCTTTCCAAAAGGAGGATATTTAGGGTGGGCGGGTTGACGATCGCAATTTGTCCTATAGTGGAGAGAAAACTGCTGCACGTCTTCATCCACTACCAGATACTACTCTTTTAGTCGACTCTAATAAGACTCATCGGAAGAAAAATGGTGATGCTATTTTTTATGTACCTGAGGCCATACGACACTAGGGCAGTGTGGCGACTCATTGTATTCAAGAAATGTTGACAACGCATATTAGAGGGAGCGACGCAGAGTAGCGAGCGCCACGTAGTTGGTCGCACACAACACATACTACCGTTTGGTCTTGTTTTGGTAAATTAGTTGTTTTGAAATTACTACATAAATAAATTGAATTTGATTCAGGACTTATAATAATTTGTGAAAGTGAAATATAGAGACTTTTTACCCCACAGTTTCATTTATATACCTATATACTCAATAAAATAGAGGAAAGTACGAGTAGATTTAAAATATTTGAATTGAAATCTGATCCTGCAATTTTTTTGCAGAAGCAAAGAATCCTTGCTTACAACAGTTCATTGCATTCTGGACTCGGTCCAAAATAGTTTCATTATGTGATAAAGTACATATTACAGTATCAATATCACGTATAAAATACATTATGGTGAATGCCACTGGAATATTTTACTATTAAACAAATATTACAATTCTCTCAAGAGTTACGACTTGTTTCAATGTTTATGTTTTTTACTTATTATATACCAATCATTTCTGCAGTGGACTACATTTTTATTGCAAAATAGTCTTGATTACAGCTACACAAGATGCCCCAGTGTTTAGCCAGTCGTGTTGTTGTACCTATGTACAAAGTAGGTATTAAAATGCTCAACTTTGTACTTACTCTAAGTTTCCAGGTTTGATTCTACTCCTTCTGCCTTCTTATGTTCTTTTATTTAGTTCATAAAGAAAATAAAATACGCCTACGTATTATTACCGCTTCACCTATTAGACCACCTTCATAGAATGTGCCTGAATGTCTGTTTTAAATGTTTACACAAAGGCAATCTGATAAAGATCTTAAGTTTTGGATAATAGAGCTTAAATTATCACAAGATGTCCGCCAAGAAGTGACGAAACGACGCGGCGACGTCTCTCCATTGACGATCGCACCTTCTTATTGGCTGATCGAACGTTAAAATAATGTTATCTGACATTTAATTTTATCACAGTTAAATTGAATTTAGGTTCTAATTGAATTTTAATCGTCGAGCTTAACATATTTTTATCTGGTGTTAATATGCAAACTTGTTTTTCAACTAGTTTACAGTAATTCATCGGAATGCTTATAAACCACATTTCCTGCTTTGAATTACAGTTCCTCTATCAGCTCGTCTATAAAACAATCTTTAAAAACCCATTAAAATAGTTCATCTTTGGGCAAAGTGTAAGATTCTATGTTAAAATATGAATGTCGGAAAATGTTAAGCTTAAGACTTTGCTATTCTCATATTGCTACGTAAAAGTTTATTTTTACCTTACCTAAGATATAATTATGAATATCTAGTTATCATGTCATAGATAAATAAATTAAAGAAAAGCACGATGCATCTGTGACAATTTTTTTTACGACAAATCGTTTTTGTTTAAGTTTTTTTTAGACTTCCGTTGCATTTTTGAACATTGAAAGCTCACGATAAAGTTATCTTTATAAAATTTTGATTGACATCAACTTATTATCATCTTCACCAGCCTATCTCAGTCCACTGCTTGATATGAGCCACTCCGAGAGGAGGACGCCACACTAGGGCCATTCTGCTGCATGTGTATTTCTGGCAGTATTCCTTTCGCTTAGCTTATATGACACCGGAAGCCTTTCTCTGGTGCTGTTTGTCCCACAATTGCTACAATTATGATGATGAAATGTAATTTATCGTGAGCTATATCAGCATTATAGGCGCTAGCCTATAGCAAGCATATGAAATATAAAGTAATAGTCTGCTTGCCATGGGCCTCATGAAGCGTAAGATTTTGCTATAATTGCCACGCTTGGCAGGTGGCTTGGCGATTGGCGAAATATCGCAAATGGCGAAGAAAAGATGCTGCTGCTCGATTACTGGTAGTAGCTTTTTGTCACCTTTTACGACAACCATAGAAAGAAAAGAGGTAGCGCTATAATTTTAATGTACCGGCTCTACTTATATAATTGTAGCAATTATGATGATGAAATGTAATTTATCGTGAGCTATATCAGCATTATAGGCGCTAGCCTATAGCAAGCATATGAAATATAAAGCAATCGTCTGCTTGCCATGGGCCTCATGAAGCGTAAGATTTTGCTATAATTGCCACGCTTGGCAGGTGGCTTGGCGATTGGCGAAATATCGCAAATGGCGAAAAAAAGATGCTGCTGCTCGATTACTGGTAGTAGCTTTTTGTCACCTTTTACGACAACCATAGAAAGAAAAGAGGTAGCGCTATAATTTTAATGTACCGGCTCTACTTAACACATTAACAATAAGCTATTAAAATATCCTTACAAAAAACATTATTACAGCAAATAATCCTGCTATGTTCTTCTCTCGAATACTGAAATTCAACGTAGCACCATGCGCCATTACAAATTCTCACTCAAGGATTTATCTATGTGCCCGATTGTAATTGTTTGAGGAATCACGACTTTTTCAATAAACACCGTTGGTTTACCTGCATCGAAAACTAATGACAACAGCCAGCCAAACTCAAACACATCGTCTCATTATAAAACTGGAAAATAATATTCAGAACGTTCGGAAAATTCTAGCATATTATTGCTAACAATCACTACAAAAGTCATAAAATCTTGAAAAAACTCTTGAAATTATGGCTTTAACATTACAAGTTTTTGAAGTAGCTATAGCACATGTATTTACTCATGTGGCTATAGTACAGTTTTGATGAGTTAATCCTATGAATTGGCTGCTAAATCAAATTGTGGCACGACTTTTACGTGAAATTCAAATAACGGATTAAACCCATTACAAATGTAAAAGTATTTATGGATTTATAAAAACCTTACTTACTTACAATTTTAAATATTGATAACTGAAAAGATTCTTTGTCATAATAGTTATTATATCGCCTATAAGCATTTGCTAACATAATGAAGTAATAATATATTTTGTAAAATAATTGTAATTAACAACAGAAGACTTTGAAAAGCCCTGATAATGTGTCAAATTAACTAATCCCCGACTAGATTTCTTAATATCTACTCAGATATTAAGAAATCAATTCCCAAAAAGAAAATATTATGTTAATATCTTATTAAGGTTTGTCTGTTCTAGTCACACTACGCTTATAGCTTTGTGAACTTTTAGGAAGGGCTGCCTGATTTATTGCTATCACGCTCCCGCGAAAGCTCGAGCTTAGAAAGCTCTACGTAACATCTCCATAGGCCGTTCAGCATTTATGTTTTGAGTAACGGTTCTCTATCGATGATTTCGCCAAGTAATTTAGTGAAACCTATAAGGAAATCAAAGTTTTAACACGTTTATTACGTATGAAGCTACATTATAATGAAACTGATTACACAATATGAAATATGAACATGTTTTTGTGTTTTAATTCTTTTCTAAAGTGAACTTCATTATATTCAAACTTAACAAGGCTTTATGCATCTAATCAGTAGCCTTTAGTCAACTGCTAGACAGCTGCTTTGTAAGGAGATAATTTTGTCATAATCTTAACACCCGGTGATCGCAATTTGGCTAATGGTGAAGAGAGGACGCTGCAGTTATACTTCTTCTGGAGGTTCTCCTTTTACTTACCACTTAGAATACCCATAGGAAGAGAAAGGGTTGTATAATGTAATTGTTTAAAAATAGGCCAACAATAGTGACCGAGTTTTTGCCTCAGCACTTGCCAACACAGCCGAAGCAGTGTTAGGTTCAAATATTGAAACTTGTAAAAGCGCCTTCTAGTGTCTATTTGCAGAAATAAAACAATTTTTTAATGAAGTGTAGCATGCACCTGCGTTAGTTTATTTTGAGAATCAGACAAAAACTTTGAATTTCATTGTGTAGAATAAATATCGTTATAATGTTATTCTTTGTTCCTGCGAAATATTTTCAAATGGCTGTGAATCGATGTATAAATTTGCATCGACACTTGTTTTTATTTCGTTGTCTTTGGTCTAAGTTGTATACTTTCATGAAACTAGATATCAAAGCAGAACATATATTTTTAGTTAAGGTAAAAATTATAGTTGTTTTGTGCTTATTACTTAACTGACCAGAAAAAACGTAAAACAATACCAGGATCTTTCCAAGGACACGTTGACCAAAACATTGAAAATATTGTTAAACATATTCTATACTAGCTTAGTCTAGCGGTACCTATGTCAAATTACTTACTTTTAGCACGGATAGTAAATAGTTAAAATAAGTTCTTTGACATTTATCTAGCAGTATATATCACTTCTAAGTTGAAAAAATTTACACGGAACTTCTTATACATGATAATTTTCTTGATTTATTTTTATGATTTTACTGTATGTGGGTAAAACGACGGTCTGGCGAAGTTCGTAGGTCAGGAAGCCGCTGATGTTGCGGAAATCGTTTGTGAAGGCCTATGTCCTATGGCCTATGTCCAGCCGGCGCCATTCGGCTGAATTTATAATGATGATGTTTATGTATTACTTACTATGCTATTTTATTTGAATTGATTTTGATTATTTTTTGTAGTAATATTTGCTTCATGAACTCTTCATCTATAATACGCTTGTCGATATTACTCGTATTAAAATAAGACTAGTGTTGTGTTTATCTCTGTTCTCCAGAATGTGTTTTTATCCGAATTTTAATCTTATTGTCTTCTAAAAGTGAACACTTAGTGTTCTCTAGGTCATCATCATCATCATCATCACTCGCGGTCTCCACTCAGCCTTCTCGCATCCAGCTCCTGCCAGCCATCTTGAGCAAATCATCACTACACCTGGCCTGAAGGACTCCTACTACACTACGTTTGCCGAGACGCGGTCTCCACTCAAGAACTCGTTTACCCCACCGGTTGTTGGTTCTGCAGCTAATATGGCCAGCCCATTGCCACTTCAGCTTACTAATCCGGTGGGCTATCTTGGTGTTATCTTTAAACTCATTCCTATAAAAGATAAAAGCCTATTCGCTTATGACTTAAATTTACTAAGCACTAAAATTCTCGTCTCCAGTTTAACTTTGTGCCAACACCAAACATCGTACTATGCGCCCGCGCATCTATTGTTGGCAATAAAACGTCGAATTATGCAACACCACGGCCGCTGAATATGTATGTCTGTCTGTATGCGTGTGTAAAAACGTGCAAGACCGCTAATAAAATTTTCGTATTAGAATAAAATGTAATGAATTCGACATTCGCTCAGGAACCAGCATCCTCTTTATTATTACTAAACAGATGAAATTGTTAAACAAAAATCTCACTCGAGTTTGCACAAGGATGGCACACCCCCACCTAACTGACGAACTCACCCAAGGGAATAACTTAATTTATTTTGATGCGGGTTGCTTGTACCTAAAGGAATTTAGCTTGATGCGTTTTATTAAATACACCTGACCTAGAATTTTTAATTTAAATTACTGTGTCCACCCGAAACAGGAAACAAAACCTTTGCATTTAAGGTGCTACCAAGCGTGGTGGCAAAATCTCGTCAATACATTAGATCGGTTTTACGCGTATCATCGGGACATCAGATTCAGGTATGCAGCTGATATATATATATGATACCTTTGTAAAAATTTTGGCACTTATTTTATAATGAGACGTTGTCACTTAAAGAATTTTAGCCAAGTAAACCTATTAACGATAAATAATGTTTCTATTTATTTTGATGTTACCTATATCAAAAGATATATTTCGATCAAAGTTTTTTAGTTATTCCCAATAAAAATAATTCCCAATAAACATAATTTTGATCGAGCTAATTATTTTAAAAACGGTCGCAGAGTAAATAACACATAATCATTTTAAATTATATGAAAAAGTGTATAACAATTTTACATACGTTATTTACAGCATGACATGAATCAGGTGAGCAACTGGATTTACCTGAAAGAGATTAATATTTATTGAGTCTTAGTTTTCATAAGTTTTGCGAAAAGAACTGTTGGAAAGCACAACCTAACTGAGATAATATAACAAGTGACTGTCACAGCGGATGTTGAAACAAGGAGGTTGACATTGTGTCTACAATTCAAAGCGACAACACTAATTATTCATCGGGGGGCGCGTGCGCAGGCTTTGTTCCTTGTCGCGTTTCAGCCCTATTTGGAGTGTGGTGCAAAATGTAAAATATGGCCTTCAATTTGCTGTGAATTTATCTTATAACATAAATATTACAAAATTGTTGCACTAATGTACAAATTTATAACATAAACTAACATAAATTTAGTATTTCGATTTTTCGACACCAATGTCTTAGCTCATTTAAAAGGGCAAGGAAGTGGGCTCGAATTCCACTTGACTATTTAAAAAAGTGTTTTTAAGCAAATCGTTCTAAATTTTTTTAAATCGGCACTTAGCAACTAGCTGTTTATCTGTTTACTTGTATGCCATCGAACCAAGACTAGTTGTTCTTTTCTTTACGAAGAGTTATCAATAGTTTTGATTGAAACAGATTTATTTGAGCTTTTTTTAATTCCTGAGAATCCTATTTTTTTATCTAATATTCGACTTTCTAATCCAATTAATTTTAAAGCTTCGCTTAAAAATATCAAAATCAGTTACATATTCTTATGAAAACCGAATAGCTTTGAATCAAAACACAAACACAAAAACAAGTCAAAAGGTCGTATCTTACACCATCCTAAAGAATCTGCAAATCAAATCCGACCACGCATGCGCAGGGCGGCGCAAGATGGCCGGATGTCAATATAGGCCTTTTACTGCCGTCATGCTAATAACTATGATACAGACAATTATTTTTAATTGAAATTAAGTTTTAAGCCAAAGGACATTAATTTTCTACCAACTTAATATGCTGTAGCGAACAGCTATTATTTAAGAAAAAGAGTTTTCACACGATTTTATGTTACCATCTATAAAACGAAGTACGAAACCCAAATACAAGCGCTATGCTAGAAAATATTTTGTAAATAAAACTAGGTGTTCGTTCTGGCTTTGCATGAGTTTACCAATGGTTTGTTTATGGCCATGTTGACCCTTTACAAACTATACGTGTGATTGTTTTCTATGAAATTGTCGAACATTTTCTTCGATACTATACTTATATAATAAAAAATAATAATCTGATTTGCGCTGTCGATCGGAAATTACATACATTTTTTTATTTATAATAATGTTACCAGAACGCATCGTGCATTTATGGTGAGTAAGTAAATATAAATGAGAAGTAGACGGTATCATTACTAAAAGTAGTCAGAATTGTAATACGGCATTTTAAATAAAATAACAAATCTTTGCTTCTAAAACCTTCGCCGATGATCAAAGAACAAACGCACCCATTCATTCAAACACCGCAACAGCTTCAGCTAACAAATTACTCTTTGTCACTCTAAATTAGCTTCTAACCCGACCACATAAGGTGCGAAGACGATGTTCATTATAAAAAGGCAAAGCATAGCAAGGATCCACACATCGTTAGTACTCCTATCTAATAATCACAACACGTCACGAAGCAACTCTAATAACAATAATATCCATATTTTGTATCGAATAAGGGAATAATGCAAGCTGAGGGGGAATTAGGATGGGGCTACGAAATGAGCGGGATGTAAAAATGGTTGGTACCTACTTAAGTTCTAAAACTTATTTTGTGGCACGGCTACACTATTAAGATACTCTATGAGTATTAAGAATAAATATAACTGTTATGAATGTCAATACTCCTGTTTTTGTAATTTACTTGGTATTGACTCTGAATAAAACTTTGCTTAGTTTAACTGTAGAGCTGTCGACCAGTAAGCGGAATGTTGTGATTCCCACTTCAGGCAGTCGACATTTTTATTCAAGTAGATTGTTGTATTTTCAATTGACATGATCAAATCAAAATAATAATACTATTACAATGAGTCACAACAAATGGCAAAGAAGCACATGAATACAATTACATGTACTAAATTACGTTTGAATTTTTGAATGTGTGTCTGAGACAATCAAGTCAATTTTTTAATGGCGTTTGTAAGAACTTAGTTATTAGTTTTAACGAAATAAAAACGCTTCAAAATTATTAGTATCGTTTAAAACTCGCGTGTTTTCTAGCTCAACACCCCGGCTTTGCCGGTGCCGTGCGATTATCATACAATGCCCACTTGCGATGCGGCCGCGTTGACAGATACGCGTTTCCTGTAAACAAAACGGCCGCCATTTTGTTCACCGCACAAGATGGCGGAGGTGCGAGTATTTTGGAAATTATTGTCGGCCAGTTTTAAAGATAACTTGTAGAAGAGATAAAAGTTACCAGAGTTTCTGAAGGAAAGCAACATCTCTTATTCTGGCAGTCACTTTTTATTTCGGATAAATCATTTATTGAAGAATACCACCAAGTTGTGTCATCTTCAGTTATACAGAATTATTAAAAACAGCTACAATTATAGCAGGTTGTCGTCGGTAAAACTTTAAAAATTCTTCCTCAATTCCTTTTTTCTAACTCTACCTACTTATACTCAACCTTGTTTCACCAACAGGTATGACCTGGCGTGCCATTTAACTACTGAAAGGGTTATCTTGCGCCAAATGAGTTGCTAAACAGATCAATACTTCAGAAGTAGACCTATAAGTATCAAATGTTGCTTGGAGCATGGATTTGATACACAAACTTAAGGAGATAATAATAGAAAGTTTAGAATATAGTACAGGGGCGTCTTTGTTGCATTATATGCCATTAAGACAAGTGGTTACCGTGCTTCACAGATAACACGTAGTTCAGGTATTCTGTGATATAAGTTACGTCAGGTGCGCGTGCGATTTGATCCGCCATATTAGCCGTCGTAGGGCTGTAGTTAAATTGGAGAGCAGATGTCAGATAGGTTTGTACTAGTTTTTTTGTAAAGGTGTATTCAGACTTGCGCAAATGCTTTGGAATGATGACTACCTACTCAATTTCGAATAAAGGTCTAGACAAATTGGCTAAACAGCGTCTGCGTTTTGCAATAGTGATGTGTAAACTAATTTTGATCACGCCTAGTCAACAATACAGATTATTTTCAAATTGTAGTTGATTTACTATTAAAAGAGCCATGTCTAAACAAATAAATATCAAAGAGCTTCATAAATGTGTGGATTGTAAACCAACTATTTTTGTTGTCGGTCAAAAAATCAAAGATGACATCCTTTGTTAACATTAACCTGTAAAGTAACCTAATCGTGTTGTTGCTAGATGGTGTGATTTACGCCACTTTCTATTAAAAGAGATGGTCTCCAATGTCTAAAGTGAACTTTTGATCTTTAGAATATCTGTTTTAAGTGTCTCTGTCAGTTAGCTAATACGCAGACCGTTGCGTTGCGAGGGAAATATCTGGCTTTTTCAAAATATTACTATCACAAACAGCAGAAATACTGATTTAAACTGTCATGGTAAAATTGGTAACCATCATATTATGAGTCAGTTGCTCCTAAATGTCTACCATGTACATTTCATCTATGTTTTTTAAGAGCTTCTTTCATGAAATTTTTAAAAATATCTTTCATCATTAAACTGTCAACATTGTTAAATGTTAATCGTTATTTAAAAAAAAAATTACGAGTATATTGTACAGTTTACCATTTGGAGAGACGCGTGTCTAGCTGTAAACTATAAATGTATGAACTATAAAAACAATACATGAACTATAAACTAAAAACTATAAATGCTGATTATGATGATAATGATGAATTGTTTGGATTATTGAGTATCTCATCACACCTTCAGTAAATTACACACACACACACATTTTGGCTTTAGATATTACGACAACAGCATTTGACGTGACCCAAATAGAGCTTTGATATAACATAATAAATCTCAAACGACCCGGGTATCGAACTCGAAGCCAATTTGAAACCGGTACCCAAACTGCTAGACCGGCCAGCAATTTAGGTATCATTTTCAAATGTTTTTGTCTTCCGAAATTACATGAGAAAAAACCGCTGACCGCAGGATTGCACCGGATGGTGAAAAAACCGAATCATTGAAACTCCGTCATTTGAACCGCCATTATTTGAACCATTATAATATCGTTAAAACAATGTCTTGCGGGAATCGACACGGAGCCAAGTTTTTTTGGAGTCCGAAGATGTGGGATAAATTTGAATCTTTAGATATAAATGCGAAAAGTCCCTATAACAAACTATCAAAAGCCATTAGGCCATCAGCCGCAGGCATCTAATATCATTGTCATAGGTGCGATTTTGCAACAAAAAAGTATTGTCTGATGTGCAGTTTACTGTACACTAATGAAATTCGGCATGAGGTTATAGTTTATTTGACGTAAAGACGAATTTTGCGACTGGGCCAGATTTACGAGGTACTCGCAAGTTTGTATGAAGATACTCAAATATTTGTGCTACTCACTTAAACCCTATTAGGTGGTTTAATTATCGTGCAAAGATCTGGGGTTTTTGGTTCGATCCTCGGGATGGGCAATAAGAGTTTCGATTTTTCGAACTTTGTTAGGGTTTGTGATCACCGAGACACATTTGGCATGTGTGGTGATTATGCCAGTACCCATTATTGCTATGGTAACTTAAATTCAATGATGGAAAAATGGCCTTTTTCCTGCAGTGGGATGATAATATTTGACTGTTACTGTACTTTACTTTTACTTGTAATTTATCAGTAAGGTAGTTCATAGTTAGCACACGCTTATTTGTTGTGCCATCCTTATTTTTGAAGGCAAGACAGCAAATATTCAATACAATGTTGCAATACGATGAATAATTTCTTGAAATAATATAACTTAAATGGATATTTCTATACACAAAAAGTATTTCCCTATAAACCATCGGCGACTTCCATAGATTTAACCTTGGAAACGTGAGGCTGCTGGCATGTAAAGCTTAGGTTACACGAGTAAAAATATCATGTCTTTATTTTGCTTATTTTTTTTTTGTGAAACTGTCTTTATATAATTTATTTTATACTACAATAAACTGAAGCTTTTCTTAAGAAATGGTAATAAGTTACAAATCGCCGATACATAGAAAGAAGAACCAAGGGATTCCGATCAGCGTGGAGTTCCTTAGAGGAAACGTATGTCCAGAAGTGGACGTCGTTGGGCTGAGATAATGATGATGTCGATGAAATTAAATTATACCAAGAGTAGACTAGATATTTTTCATGATAATAAAAGTCTCACAAAACAACACTCATTGCTGTCGCACAATATGTTATATAATGCTATATTTTTACAGTGGCTAAACCTATTCAATTGAGGCAAAAATTGTGAAAAGTCGGTAAAAAAAGGCTGTAATATTGCTAAACTAAATTAATTATTTATAATATTAGTTTATGGTTATGATATAATAAATTCTTTCCAATTTTGACTTTTTTAACATTTCTTATTGTAAGAATTCTAAGATGTGTTCTACCTCTAACATGAAGTCCACAAATGTAAATCCCTATACGTGCGAACGGTTCCGTTTATAAACCTTCCCGGTTCAGCCATGGGAATACGGTGGGACTCGTGACCAGTGACGGACATAATGCATAACATACAGGATGAAATCATAATTCTATTAGTCTGTGTACACGATTTAGTTTGCGGATAAAATGTAATATACCCTGACCCCTAAACTACTTCAATGCAAAAAAATCGAATTCCTTTCAAAACAAAATACACATGTTTTACCACGGGAATAGTGTTTTTTATCAGATTAATAAATAACCTATGTCATATAATTTGATTTAATAATAAACATCTGACCTAGATGCATGTTGTAAGAGCCGATTAAATAGTGCTGCCTAAAGAAGAGGGGCCAATCACTAATCACGGTTTGGCCTGCAAAGTGAGGTAATTATTTTATTTTATTTTCAAAGAAAACAAACAGCTTATAAATTACACAACACACGGGTCGCAGAGACTTAATTAAAACACTATCTAACCTACTTGTACCTACCTAAGCCTAAAGTTCCACCAATAATTTTAAAACCCTCCAATTGAGTAGGCCTATATTCAGCATTGGACTGATATATTATGCTGATAATGATAACAATAATAAATATGTTTTTATAAATAAATAAATAAATAAATGTAGACAACTCACATACATGTTTTTAAGTAGATACTAGAATCGCTAATATCGAAGCATGAAGTATCATCCTGTATTTTGTTTGCGTCTTTATGTTGTACTAATGTGGACTTGACAGGCTTTTGATATGATAATCAGTATAGTGATATAAGATTTATTGAATATGATGTTGCGTGAGAGTAGTTTTAAATTAAAATTATCTTTATTTTAAATTATGACTTTTAGTATAATTCAGTGTCCTGATCTCTTAGTATCAGTTTTTGTCATTAAATAGCATAAATAGCATCAGCCCCTGTCGTCCTATTTATGTAGTAAAAATCAAAATTAGTACTGCCAAAAAGGCAGGCAAGTTTTTTATCACCACTGCTGGCCAAACTGCAAACTAACAAACGTCGAGAAGCGAAAAATGAGACACCAATTTTGAATCGTAGCTAATATTTTGTGGCTTTCTTCACACTATTCGTCAGTTTAATTCATGTGAAGGAGTCTTTATATACATACATATTATTATGAACTACACACAAGAATCCGAAACATGTCGGTTAAACAAACTGTACATTTTCTAAGAAATTCTCTTCCAATACCTGCAATGAACCATCAAGAAGTATTACTTACAATCTAATGAGTATTTAAGCAAAGGATGGGAAATCAGTCAATAATAACAGAGTCACTGCCCCAGATCGAACCGTTCATACCATAACGTATGTTTAAGAGAAATCCAAAGACATAGTTAAGAGCAAACTAAACTTGTACTTGTATACTTGTTCTATGGTTTAATTCTAGAACTATCAAATATACATAATACAATAGTGAAACTTAGTATTTTTACTAAATATAGACCACTAATCAGGACAGATGTTTCAGTGTGTCATTGTTTATTTCTATGTTAGTTTGTGTGTCGTGTGGTGGTGGCACAATAAAAGAAAAATACAAACCCTTGTTTGCATAATTATGTGTGTCGTTGAAAGCGACTAAATGAGTAGCACCAGAATAAGACTAAGCAGCAGCTTCCTGTCCTTACCATTGGGCAAATGAAAAGGTGGTGACCAAATCATCCTTTTAGACAGATCCGTATCTAGCAGTGGACTAATATAAACATGTGACGATGACGATGTTGGCCTTGAGGGTGGAAGCAGGATGGTTACGGAAGACCAGTCACCTGTCAGTATTATTAAGAAAAACGAAATTTAAAAATTTGCTTAGGACTGAAAGAGATGTGGAGGGTTATAATCGTATTGTAGATAGCACTTGCTATCACCCAACCCGCCGGTCGAGAGTAATAATTATGACAAAATTATCCTTTTTGAGAGGACTTAATGCAGCTAATATATAAAATAATATGTTCATAATACACAAGCCTATCCATTATCTAAGTTTTCTATAATATTAAACTATTTACTACGGATGTAGAATAGTAAGAACAAGCATCTGGTCTAGGGCAGGTGAAAGGATTTAACGTATTGCCATTACATTTAGTTAATTCTACTTTATGGTCGTGAAGATCTAATATTTTAAAGTTATGTTAGGTTAGGTTTCAAACGTTTTCACTTTGGGAAAGATATTTCAACTAAGTTATAATTTAATGGAATATTCTCTGGACATTAATACTGTATTGAAAGTTAGAGAAAATACTATCATTGAGGACAATTTCTTTCAACTGACACTTGAGAACCAGCTGCCAATATGTACTCATACTGTACCTTCATTCAAAATTCGTCATTATCTTGGCTATTTTTCATTGTCAGACCACATAAAGCATCTAATAAATAAAATAAAATATTTAAAACACTGTACCACAAAATATCAAATTGTAAATGTGGACAACATTGTTCAAAAATGTGTTCTGATCCCAATTTGAATAACTATTTAAAGCACTCGTTTTTTGGAAACCAGAAACAACAATGGTACCACAAACACCCAGACCCGTGAAAATGAAGAAAAACTAATTTTTCCTACATTGACCCGTCCGGGAATCGAACCCGGGACCTCGGAGCAGGCGATACCTTTGAAACCGGTGCTTACGCCACTCCGCCACGGAGGTCGTGTCTGACACCCGTATTTATAAACAAGTAAAAGTATTTACTTGAGTAAAACTAATAACTTACATAACAATTTGTTTTCCTTAATCAAGTAATAACTATAAGTTAGAACTATCAAAAGTTAGCATTCTCAGCCAAATAAAATAACTATGAATGGTGATCAATTTCCTTTACGCAAGCACTAGGTTGACTATTAACACCTATTAATACCTTAAGTATTGACTTTTCTAAGGAATAAGTAATTACTTCTTTATAAATACGGGTGTTAGTGATTGTTTTGTTTCGGAGTTTCCCAAGTCGTAAATATATAAAAAGCATCTGACCTGACTTAATTCTCGACTACCATCATGCAGTAGAAGTCAGAAGCAAAGGCTTATTGTTCCTTTTGAAGAACGAATATAGTCCCTCCCTAGCTAGTTTAGAAATGATCTTTTTCTGAATAATACCAACCAAGAATCAAACTTTACCACTCCATCGAATTATTTGTCAAGTTATGTGCAAACATTACAAATTTAACCTATGCCGTCTCAACATTCTAAATAATAATAATTTTTCAGACAACAGGAAAGTTCACAGCTGAAATAACTCAGAAGGAAGATTCTGCTACAACCGTCACGCTAAGCAAGCTAGTCATCGCCATTTGTTGGCCAATGGTGAAGACTCAAGACAATACCCTGATGCATATCTTCTTCTAGCAGTACTTAACATGTCACCTCTTACGACACCCATAGACCAAGAAAGGGTGGTATTCTAAATCCTGCCGGCCCACTCCCGCCACCGCGTGGTCTCATAGGCATCTGTCATACAATATCTATGTATTCGACTGCATCTCTCTCTCTTTCTCAGTTTTATAGTATATGAAAGAGACAGATATACACGGGCATTGCCTTTCATAGTAGGGTTTCAGTCCCAACAGCCGTTGTTAGTCAGAAAATATGAAGATTTCGATACCTGCGCGTGCGCATATCGGCCGGCTGGGGACATATCTCACGCTCGTCCGATCACGACTCGCTTACGGACGATGTCTCAATATCATTTGTATGTTTGTTCGCTTGTATTGAATGAAATTTTAGCTTTACTAATGCTCTGTAGTTTTGCACCGTTATTTAACAGCGATGTTGGAATGCAAGGAATAGTACAAATTGAAAAGGTTTGTAAGCTTTCACGGTATAACTAGCGAAGGCTCGAGCTGGCAGAACAACGGGCATAAACACTGTTATTTTATAGTATTTTATCAATAAATACATTTGATCACCAACCTGCATTTCGCAAGCGTGGTGATTATGGTAGTACCCAACATTGCTAAAGTAACTTGGATTTAATTATGGAGGCCTCTGGCCCTGCACTGGGATGACTATATTCGTAGGCTGTCACTATTAATAAATAAATTAACAATACTTTTTGTATAGATGTAAAGTTACAAAAAAAGCTATTTTAACACACAATAAAGCAAAAGTGACATATATGTATATAGCCATTTAAAAAAATAAGAAAGATTTAAAAAAAAACAGAAATATTATGGATTTGTATCCTAGTGCAATATTCAAACAGCCAATAAAGTAAAGGATTTAAAAAAAACAGGCAAGAATTAAAGTCTGACAATTAAATTGAAACAATCTATACAATATAAAAATAACGTCTTTTAAAAAGCACTAACATGAAAAGAACCACTTCAAAGCTTAGTGCCATCAAAACCTGCTTTCCCCATGAATTTTATCGCACAAGCAAATCCGTTTATCTAGACTAGTATACCTGTATCCCAACATCACGAGGCATTTGACGGACTAATAATCTGACTTGCTAATTACATTTCAGTATGCGAGATGCCTTGCTCACGTCAGCACCTGTACCAAGAAACCCTAAACGATATCGTTTTAATATTAAACTTAATGCTGATAAAACAAAACGATATTTTAATAATGTTGTTTATGGAATAGTGGTACGAGGCCTGACGCCATCTCCATCATTTGAGCTACATTGTTTAAGACAAGCTGGTTAATCGTGGGTCTATGATGGTTTGTACTTTGAGAGCTAATCATCTTGTTAATATGTGAATTACGCTGAGAGATTAGTTAAGTTTCTCGGTTGGAAACTATGTAGGTTGTCGTGATTACCTTATAATTATTAAAGTTTGATATACCACCATAGAAGTAATGCTTTTATTACACTTGAAATAAATGTACATTTTGTGCTTGTTATTAGTTATCAAAGATTCTAAAATGTTGTCTTCTTATTTACCTATCATGTGTAAATGATAGTCTATAGGCAGAGTGTTTCAAGACGCCTATTAAAAATATCTGACAGGACTTCCATCTTACAACCGGAGCTAGTACCAATATAACAATTATACTTACTTTCCAAAGCACGAACATGACTTAAAAATTATTCAAAAACTAGCTGTTGCCAGCGACTTGGTCCGCGTCAATTTCGGTTATGATGATCGCGACTATTTTTGCATCATTTTTCACTCAGGCTTCGCTCCTATTGGTCGCAGTGTGATATTATAAAGCCTAAAGCCTTCCTCGATAAATTTACAATCCAACACAAAAAGCGTGACCTTGTATAGCCTAAAGTCTTCCTCGATAAATGGACTATCCAACACAAAAATATTTTTTTCAATTCGAACCAGTAATTCCTGAGATTAGCGCGTTCAAACACAATTAAATGTACGTGTACGTAGATAATACTCGATATACCTGGAACCCTATACAGGTGACATTTTAACCACTTTCCAATTTTTAATATAGCAATCTGCGAGACAAAAAACAAATGACGTATATTTTCTTTTGGTACAGCCCAGTACAATTTTTTTAAGATAAAGCTATTAAAAAAATGTCCACCAAAAACCTAAAATTTTTGATACGGCCTACTAGCAGCACTTTTTTACGTGATGCGCATCTCATTCATTCATTACAATACTGTCCATATGTTTTTGATTTTCCTTCATACCTTAACAGGCTCAGGGCCGTAAAAATTGAAAACTACTCGTATCTTGTGAAAAATATTTTCAGGTGAAAACTTGATTTACGTTTTCTACTTTATAAATGGGCTCTAATTACGATACTGAACGCCTATATAAAATCTTAAACCATTGTAGTTATCATTTACTTTATAAACATTATGTGATGCGGTGCAATCCATTCATATTACACTTGTGCAGTTTGACATTTAGCAAATCATACACGGTAGATCCTTTACTATAATATATTTAAATCCATTTAATAATGTCTAAGATTAGTTAAGCCTATTTAATTTAAACGCCACGATTCAAATACATCAGATTCGAATGCAATCGAGTGCTTGATTTGGAAACGCACATTGTCAGCCATAGGTTCAGTTCTTGCGCAAAGCAAGGATAATAATAACTGGCTCCTATACAGATGATATACTACCAACCAATTTACCTTTCAAGAGATAGTTAACTTCTATTGTAAAGGCATAGAGATGATAATGTTTTGCAGAACTAGTGTTTAGTTTACACGCGGTTTAGCAAGGCGGGCTGCAGACGAAGAACTGTGAACTTGATGCTGAAAGGTACTATGATAATGTTTCCTGACAAATAATAAATTAAAGTCGGTCGATATAAAGCGATTTTTATGACAATTGAAAATCAGATGATAATAAAATAAAAACAAATGCATTTTTCGAATGCGATGCCTTTTAGGAGTGTAAATATTATTAATATGAACGTCTTCTATTATAATTTAATTGACAAAACTGAGTATATTCCACGGATTCAGACATTTTTCCATTTTATTGTATGTTCGCCTTGAGAAAAATCTAACAAATAATCATAATAGCTTCAATCGGTAAAATAATGGTTCAAATTGTTTACGATTGATTAGAATAAAAAAAAATGTGAAGCCTTAACGTAGGTACGGAATTAAAAATAAGCGCCAAATAAATCGCAACGTTTATATCTTAAAAGCTTACAGACTCCTATAAAGTTGCCACAAGTCACGACCGGCAATCGCACTCGTTCCGTTTACACGCGGCCTTAACTGCATTGACTGATGCCTACCATAACTTACTGCACGCAAAGTGACAAGCAAAATAAGTATACAGCTACCGATTGTTAACCTGCTTGGGATATGATCTTAATATTATTACTTTCATATTGTTTTATTTTTTAGTAAAAATTTAAAACATAAGAGTTTTTAAGCCTGTTTAGCGGATTTAAAGATGAAACACGCCATTTTGAATCCCGCCAAAAAAATGGTTCGGTGACCAATGATACAAATATAAAAATATGGCAGAGAATTAAAAAAAAAACATGTCTTGCACTCGGAGACTGCCGCGGTAAAGCTATTGCATAGCATTTTTTATCAACTTATGCAATTATAAAACTAAAAAGTATCACCGCTGTGTGTGCCGGTCGGAGTGGCGGGTGTTAGGTTATTTTCGTTACGGAATTTCTGGATTCGGTCTCCACGCTCAAGGCCCGCGATAGAAGCTATGCAATAGCTTAATTTTATAATTTTATGTATTTTCTAACTTTGACTTTTGTAATTAAATTTTTCTGTTATTTTGGCAGATATGGTTACCATAGGCAACCATACTGTCAAAATCCTTATTTTCTTCTAAATTCTTTTAAATTTCGGAAATTCTAAATTGTTCGATCGTGCCTCGCCCCGAGTGTTAGGTTAGGTTATTTTCGTTACGGAATTTCTGGATTCGGTCTCCACGCTCAAGGCCCGCGATATAAGCTATGCAATAGCTTAAAATTAAAACTTTAGATGTTTTTAATATTTAGACAGATTGCTTTCAGCCATATTTACAAATGCAGTGGCCGCGGTAGATCAAGCCATATATTTTGATGCAATCTCGCACCTATGTCAACGACGTTAAGATGGTCTAGTGTGTAGTGATATAAACACATAATTTTAGAACTAGTGCATGTCTTGGTGTAAAGTTCGTATCAATGAAAACCTTTACTGTAATAGACATTTAGTATGAATAATAGTGCATATTAATAAGTCCACGTTAAGCTGATAAAGCTTTTAAAATAAACCATGGAAGGTAATTTAAAAGCACACAGACCGGCGCCGACAAAGCTTTAAGTACTAAGTGTTCAGCCATTTGCTTATTATAGTCATTGTAGTTAAATTTAATTTTAGTTATTAATTTTCATTAACATCATAAACCTTTTGTCGTCATCAGCCAAAGTCATCAGTCAGACAGTAGTACAGACTGAAGTATATCAGTCTCCTCTGTATATGTCATACTTAATTTAAACGGATATAAAGCCATTAGAATAAATGATATCACATAATCAACATAATCATCACCGGCTTTTATCATTGTACCGTTGGCCATAGGCCTCTCCAAAAAAAGGTTGTAGCAATCGTAGTTTAGGCAAGGGTAGAAAAAAGTGGCTTCTTTGACACGCATAGGGAAATGGTGGTGCTATTCCTAATAATTATGGCACTGCAAGCCCGAATCGTTTAATTACACATGATTTTATTAATTCTGTAAACTTTAAAATAAACTTGAAAAAACTTCAGAAAAAACGATTGTGCCCCAACACACTATGCTACTCGTAAATAGTAAAAAAAACCTATAACTGAAGAAATTATCAACCGCTAAACGTTTATCCATTTGTTCCCTATCCATATTTTAATAATATCACGCCTTTCACAGTCCTCGCCGTTAAAATTGCACATAATAACAAAGGCCCTTCGGAAAACACATAAAAACCAATTTGACTGCGCCGACGCAAAAAAGACACGAAAATTCATTTATTTCTTACAATTGTCGGCGCGCTGATTGTTACCGCACTCTCCACGGTTTCCGCCACCAAAGTTGTTCAAAAACGAAACACAGACACACAAACCGACACAAAACGTCTTGTACTACGTGTAATAAGGAATAACTTCGCACGGAGAGTCGAAATGTGCTCCTAAATGGAATACCGCGTAATGATAGTAAGTTTTGCGGTTATGCCATTATGAAGCTATCTCTCTCTCACTTGTGTCAGTCTGGATATATTAAAGGGAGACGTGTAATCCAAGATCCGAGCTACGTGATCTCCATTACACTGCGATGATGCGTTTGGCTGTCTTTGTTTTTTTTTATATGATTCATGCGCGGTTAGGTCGCAATTCCAGATGAAGGAGATTGCAAAGAAATAATTTTATTTAATTCCCTTTACTGTATTGCTGCGGTGAAGGCTACTTCTGAACTTAAGCTTAATACGAGTACGTTTTAATAGTGTAGATAAGTTCTTTTGTTCTGTACCATTTTATTACGCCGTCTGAGACAACGGAAGGCATTATTATACTGCCGCGAAAAGGTATTCTAATAATATTAGCTTGCTTAATAGCAAAATAATCATATAGTATTCCTGACAAACACAGAACAAGCGTTTTGGTAGTGACCTATTTAATAATTGGAGAACAAAGTGAGTATGTTTTCCACGTTTACTTTGTTAAACTATAACCTACTACCATTTCTTTGCTATATCTTTTTATATTAAACTTTTCGAAGGTTTACAATTTTACTCTGATAATGTAAATCTTTAGATAATCCCTCTTATTGAATTGATGCGCTTTGGTATGTACTTGTAACTGGTCTTGTTTCAATAATAAACTTCACACGTTAAAAGAATAACGTCACCCCATCTCTTCTCCCAGGAAGAGTCTTCCAATAGGTGTCGCATCGGCGACTTAGGGAGAACTGGCCGAAGGAGACGGGCAACAGCGTGTGAACAAAAATTCTCCTTTTGGAGAGGCCCGATGTAGGTTGGTGATGATGATAATCTGATGTCATCTATTCTAATCGTATTTTTACATCCGTTAAAATTAAGTCAAGAGTACTCTAAACCGACGAGCATGCATGAAAAGATTGATGAATGTGGAAGAAGCGAAAGATGTATGCCAGGATCGTAGTAAGAGGAAGGCCTTGGTCTCTGCCTACCCCGTTGGGAAGGAGGCGTGATAATATGTACCTATTATGTATGTATGTTAAAATTAAGTATGACATACACAGAGGATATTGCAAGATACAAATGTAATTGAATAACATAATGGCTGGAAAACCCGACAAGTACTTAGAATGTATGATAATACCTCCCAAACTGACATTCCATTCAAGACGTGAGTGTTTTATTAAGTAGTTTCTTTGCGATGTTCATTAATTCGGGTTTATTTTATGAAGATTTTACTAGATGTTGCTATTTGAGTAGTTGGTAATAAAATAGAATTGTCATCATCAAACGACACCCACAGCAGGATATAGGCCTCCCCAAGGATCTCTACTAAGATTATCGATCCCCCACCACAGTCATGTTCCTAGGGACTTCTAGATTGGCAGATGGTTTTCGAATGAAAATAAAGATATTCTAAAGTAAAGAATGCGAATATGCTACGGAAACCATTTGTTTTTTCGGGATACAAAATATTTACGACTTCAGACCTAGAGCCGCTGATAAATTAGTAAAGTAACAGCCTATGGCATAATCACCACGCTTGCCAAATTCAAGCAATGTTCCAAAATTCCAAACTTTTTGTTGTCTGACCCGGGGATCGAACCCGATACTGATAAAGTATTTTTGATTAACTTAACATTCCACAAAATATGCCAAAGCAAACACAAAAACTTTACAAGACAAAACTCGATCTACTTTCTCATAACCTCAACAAACTCAGTACACCCCATGCGCACTTGGTTTTAATTAAAAAGGGGTGGGGTTATTATAATAATTACGCGCCGCCTCCCATCCAATGGCCGCGCGGCCCGCCCAATTAGCGAGGCGAGTACGCAGCTTTTTGCGCAAATATGGCGGCTGCGCAGGTAATTTTCAGTTGTCATTTTCGGGGAACGATGGGATTGGGAAGTTGGAATGGGGAAATTTGGAAGGGGTGGGGTTTCGGTGAGCAATTTTAAAATTCGAAGGTTTTGATATAAAACGATACTCTCAGATGACATTTTTCTTTGTTTTTTTATTAAGGTAATTGGATATGTAGGAAGAACGTCGTTAAGTTAGTAAATATCAAATTTCCCCAAACGATTTTGATCTTTAACATTCTAACATAAAGATCGATTTTAATTGAGGTAAATTGATATTTTGTGTTAGAGTTGAAAAGTAAAATCTTTGTGTCCAAAACACATTACAGTCCTGGAATAAAAAATTGTCTGCATTGAATCGTACGGTCGTACCCACAAACTCCAACATTAAGCCTAGGGTAGTCAAAATGTTTATTAAATGAATTGTGTTTTCAATTCACACTAGCCATTTAGGTGATTGCTTAAAAAATGGTTTGAAAAGATTTTAACTCTTAATACATTATTAAATAAAATGGTTAACAAATGCCAAATATTTAAGAATTGTTACTATTACCACATAAGGGTATCTAAAGTCCATAATAACCTTTTTCTTGACATCAAAATGTACTTCTACCTTCATCTCAGGCATCAGATTTCAGCGGTTTGTGGATACAAATTAACTTCTCATCTGTGGACTTATACTCATAACTCGTATCGGATAATAAATAAGAACTAAATTCCTTTTATGAATCTTAAAATAAAGCGCAAAATTAATGTGGTGTTTATGTGTTAAACCTAGCTTTCTTGACGCGAGCCGTGTTGATTTCTTACAAGACATATTGCTCACTGTAGAGCAACAGCACTTCAAGATACTACTATAGTCGCTTATTACGATCATCATCATAGAAAGCAGTGGTGCTCTTTTTATGTGCCAGTACCACAGATGAATTATAAAAGCGCGTTAATCTGGCTATTAACCTACTCCACTTGAATATACTAAAAATACGCAGAGAACGTCAATCTTAAATAGTGTGTAAAGAAATTTATTAAAAATGACTTATATAAAAAAATAAGTTTGTAAATACCTATATTTATAGACTTATTGGGACTTCGAGTGAGTGGAGATTGTGAATAAGGTTCACTGACAAATCTAATAATACTTAACGTTCGGTTTAAATCTTTCAAACGCAGCTATAAACCACGTCCCCCCAAACGACTACCAATATGCAAAGGCAAACTTCCGTTCCCAATCTAAATTAAATCTAAAAACATCCCGGGCCAATCGTTTATAATGAGCCGTTCGATTCTTATCGATCTCCTTGGATCGAATCGCTCAATCGATAGCCATTGTCAACACAATGTTGATGTGACAACCTCGATCCGTAAAAACAAACCAAACCCAACTCTATCCGAACGAGATAACGTTCAAAAGATCGGATAGCTTCGTCATTTAAATTTTGAAATCATTATCGCGTATTGCTAAGGAATTTTTAACTTTAAAATTGAGAGTATAAGGGTTTGAAAGATGTTTTATAAATTTGGTGAATCCAACAAAAAGCATGTCTCATCGAATCCATTATATACTTAATTAGCGTCATGTTTTGTGACACATCAACACTCTGATCAATTATATTTGTTGAAAGATGTCAATGACCCCTAGGTATGATAATTTCGAATTGATTTCAAAGGATTTGGGAGACCACCGTGGGGTACAATCAAAAATACTTTTATTTTGGACAGTTATAAAAACAAGTGAAGTCAAATAATGTCTTGACTTGACATAAACAAACTGTGATGTGAATGTGTGATGGCTGATTATAGATAAGATCACAAGATAAAGCAAACTAGACTAGGTGTAAATAAAAATTGGGATAAGTGACTCTATATTGACCAAACTGGTTATTAGCGTGCGTATGATGTGTAAGTCGCAATGATTGGAGTTGATAA
The DNA here is from genome assembly GCA_949315895.1 of Anania crocealis. Taxonomy (NCBI): domain Eukaryota; kingdom Metazoa; phylum Arthropoda; class Insecta; order Lepidoptera; family Crambidae; genus Anania; species Anania crocealis. Next base: position 12,733,262 of record OX438856.1, read on the forward strand.
GTACAGACCTTTTTGTTATTGTTTTTTTTTTTATTTGTTGTATATGATTTAATAATTACCATCTAAGACATAAATGAAAATCATTCTACGAATCATCTGTCAACACAAAATCAGTTATAAAAAGTAATGCATAAAAGGCGATGACAAACATCCCGGGCATAAAACATAAAAAAAATCTAAAAAGAATAAAGTCATTCACTCATTTCGATAAATATATGAGTGTCGAATGAGGAGATTCTGTTTATATTACACAATGATATTAAAAGTAATTTAAAAACTATTTTTATTAATAATATTAAAAACAATATATGAAATGTATTTTTTTTATTAATATACATTACTAATAAGGTAATAAAGGATAGACATACTAAATTACAACTACCCCGATCACCATAGCTAAAATAAATACTCCGTAATGTAGAAAAAACAAACAATTAATAAACTTTTTTTACACAATTCCTAAAGAATTACTAATGACACAAACATAACAATAGTCTATAGTAAAACTATACCATAATGGTCAAACAACCACATCATAATTTCTTGACTCAGCACAATATTCGTGTTTATCAATACAAACCCTAGTAACAATTTCAATAATAGGCCCAGTTTATTAATACGACCGAGGCCACCTCACACTGACCGTCGCCTCTATACAAACATCAATCTCCTTAATGGCAATCTAACAAACGAAATAGAATGATCTTAATTAATACGCTTCAATTTTATTCTAATCATTTCCTTTCACATTCCCATGTTCATCAGGAAGTCAGCAAGCCGGGTACAGGCATACAACCTGTTGTATCACGATAAAACTGCCTAGGGCGATTTACACGGCACGATTTTTAATGCACAAAAAGGTAGTGGTTCAGAGTGTGAATGTCGATAGATATTTTATTATAACTTTAAGGTTGATGACATATTCATATTCATATTAATTTATTGCATCTTGTTGTATACATAGGATGTCACTGGATACTTCTTGCGTGATCTGTGTGGTGTGTACTATTTAATTGTATTTAAGTAATTTAAGTTTGTGTTTAAGGCTTCTCTTTGTATCCTAAGACTAAACGAGTACTGTTATAAAAGGACGTGTAGCAGTGAAATAAACAAGTAATAAAAAAGTGGTTACTGTTTTATTTTTCAGAAACTAGTCTTTCTTCTTAGTTATGGGTATAACAAAAATGAAATATATGCGCATGACTTTGCATGCCCCTAACACATATTTCGTGTAACAAAATCCAAAAAAAAAAATTCTGCAATTTCCATTTTCATAAAAAAAGCTATTTTTATACAGTCGATCGGAAGTATTGCGCGTATATTTTGATAAATCATTTTTATTTATATAGTTAAAATAGATATTTTATGCTCCAAATTGAACTGAGAATTACATTAAATCCAACCTTATTTCGAGACTATCACGCCACAGCCCAATTATGTCGTACCCTGTAAACGCGTCTGCAATGAAGTCAATCGTGTCTCTACATGTAAACTCCCACTAAAACTGGATGGTATCACCTGACCGGCGCTTTTGATCGCATCTGCAATTTCTAACTAACACATTTTATCTGCAGGATGCCGCTTCAAACTGGTCGCAGTTCATCGGTTAGTCATTAATATATCAATACATTGATAATATGAGTACATTCTTGCTGGTTATTTAATACTTTATGAAACGTAATTTCATTTCTTTATATTCCAAGTGATTAGGCATTTTTACGGATAATTTTATACAACATCATTTCAATTGGATAGATAACATTTTAATCAATTGACATCCTTTTTATGATCTGCCAAAATGTAATTCGGCCACATGAACCTACACTTAAATGCGTGTTCGGCCATAGATTTCGGCCGTACATTGTCAAATTAGATGCCTTCCTCTGCGACACGAAGCTCGTATTTACGGATATATCTGTCTCTTTCAGATGCTTTAACACATTATATGAGTGATAGAGACAGATGGATTCGAAAATACGGACATTGTGTTGCAGAGGATAGCCTCGGTTGCAAAGTATTTGCAAAGTATGGCGTCTGAAAGGGTATGACACGATTACCGTAGGTACTCAAGGTATTTTTAAATTATACACCTGATTTTTTAAGTATTTGATATTAATAGATAGGCTTTTAAGATAGGTAAAGTCATAGTCTATTATTATACGAAATCTGTGACAGAAATGCGATCTGACAAGCAGTAAAAAGTATATTCATTGACTGAAGTGGGGACACTTCAGTCAATGAATATACTTTTTACTTTTTTTCAAATAATACGTTTTTGATTAAGTATTCAAGAAATACAATTATAGTCCTTTACTTGGTTTCTGAAGATAATCTAACACTTCAACTGCTGATAGCTTCAATGAACGTCCCTTAAGTAATATACCTATGTCGGAACACCGATCCGTGATGATGAACAGGTTCGCGATAATATCTTTATAATTATTTCTCATAGACAGTCCAATCGCGGGAATAGCAAAATGTTACAGATTTAATGAACGAGTTATAAGAGCGCTTTTAATGGTAAAATGCAAAATACGAAGTCAGGACGCAATCAAAAATGAATTAGTATATCCTGGCGCCACTAGATGGCATTACTTGTACTTTGAATGGCGATGACGAGCTGCATGGTTTAAGAAAAGACCATCCCTCTATACTTATGATTTTATCCTTTACATTGCTGAAATTTGTAGATATACCTGAACAATGATTTAAATATATGTACAAAATGTGGCCTATGTTGATACGCAGACTTTACCATTGTGTCACATTTTAATTTTATAGATTCAAGATAGAAAAATACTTTTTAAGCGTTGAATGCAAATGACCCAGGTTTCGATTTCAATTTGCCATGAATTAAATCAATGGAGAAAATTTAGATTTTTTAGGAAACTAGCAAACACAAAACAAGCAACCTACTACTTTATAAAGTCTGGAAAAAAAATTTGAAATTCAAATTTAAAATCCAAACCTACCTGGTGTTTGGTAAAGTTTCTTAGTATATTTTGTCGTCTCAGGCCAAACCTTATTATGATTTGTATTAACATAAAAATAACTAACTTTGTTTGGAGCAAAATATTAAAGTTATCGATAATAATAGGGGTTTAAGTATGAAATTGCCGATTATTTTCCCACTTTTGATTTTGTTTATAGCTCTTAAGTATAGTCATATTATTGCGTAATTCTTTTTGTATTGTATCAAAAACTAAATAAAGTAACTTTTGACTAAAAAAAAATGCAATACTAGTGCCTATTACTTCAAAGGAAGTCGTTGAAAAGACCCCTTACAATGTGTCAGCTGACCTTCTTGCTTCAATTAAGTATATTTTTATTATATACTTTGATTTTCAGAAATTTAAATACTATAATGCGTAGCTTTATAAACATCTAACTTTCACCTTTAATTGCATCGAAAACGGTTCAGGCGTTTTTAAAAAAACTAAAAAATTGTTAGTTTGGAGAAATGACTTTTCTCGATTTCGTCCATACAAAACGGCAATTTCATACTTTAACCCCTAATATCTTTAAATAATACGCTATTATTCTGTACATATTTTATTAGCAGTAGAGCATCGCTCGAAGTAAGTTATGTAAATTTAATAATTTTGTTCTAGTATAACAAATTTATATAGCGAACGACTTTACATGACTGGCCAAAATTAATATCCTCCCTTTAATATCAGACCTGAAATATTATGTTTCAAAACGAATTAATTGCGATTCACGATAATCTCGATGCAATCTTTTGTGTAACTCTATATGTTTTTACGATAGTGTTCAAGTATTTTTGAACTGTTAACACTACGCGGGGCGTCTCTTTGTTTCAAGACAAATAGGTTTTGCCTAATATATTTCTAATACAATGATATCTGTATTTTTTAGACTAGAACTACTGATAAAATATTTCTGTGTCACAAAATATCATGCGACTTTAGCTGTAAAATACAATTTTCACAACCGGGTAATCACTATTTAATTTTGTATTTATCCTTAAGTAAAAAATAATTATTTATGAAAATTAAATTATTCGACTTTACCAATTAAACAATACGCGGCATTTGACTGACAGATAGATATAACGGATTTCACTGAAGTTCGTTATGATTTAAGATTGCATTTTATCCCGACTTTTCAAACAATTTACTGTTATTCATCTTCAGAAGTTACATGTCAAACATAGTACATAATATTTTATCATATTAGCACATGATATCAGCTTAACATTACCTTAAAAAAACAATTGTATCCCAGTATGATAGGGCTTCCTAAGACAAATTGTGATTGTGAACGATAATCTTAGCGCGCGCTCCCGAACGAACATCACACGTCATCGAGATTTCTCGTATCATTTTTCAATTCGCCACAGAGTAATGTTGACTTTATTAGCCGGCTTTAAAGTCCATAATACGGCTTGCAGCTTAAGTAATGGGATATGTTTGGCCTTTTGCTAGTATGTATGTTATAGTACGCAAAAGGTTTGAATTACGTACTGAACAAGAAAGAGCATGAGTGTTTCAATTCGCGGCTTCGTTTTATCTGTGACCACTTTGTGTAGCTAAACTTAGATCAATTAGAAATTTACATCACGATTTTATCGATTCTTTTGGAAAATTAATATTCACGTCTTTTGAGACCTGTCTCCAATAAGTTTTGATTAAATTTGACAAAACAATGGTAAATTAATTTCAATTTTTCATATTTAATACTAAGATTTAATAATAAAAATAATTTCAAACTAATGAAAATAAGTAACTTTACAAGTACACTCACCTTTAAAAACAATAACGCCGCAACAACAAACACTGTGGAGGTTAAAACAAATTATGCTTCCTTGGACACAGAGCAGAAACTCAGAGTATAATAGCTTTTATTGTGTTTAACAAATGACCATCTTGGCATGTAAGCCGTATGTACGCTAGTGTTGGGAGAAAACTGTCAATTTATCGAAATTGTGTGACAACAATACTTGCAGGTTCTATATCAAAATATGTATTGTTGGTGATATGTATGTCTTCGTCCTTAATTTGGTTAACTATGACGAATAAGTTCATACCGTCAACTGCAAACGATATTTTAGATATATCAGTTCTTTCGTGATCATGGCACTTGCAACAGTGCTCTTATATCGGAAACTCAAAAAAGGAAACAAGGTTTATCGAGTAGGTAAGCCCCAAATCTATTAAATTCAGTGACACTAACCATAAAATTTTTAATGAGTACTATATTTTAGATATTTTGTGAGGCTTAATATTTGTAGTATCATTTAGCTACGTAGAGTTACATTATTACTATGAGCATAATTTCAGACTAAGTGGCATTTATCGATATTCAAAATGCCGATACCCAAGCTAACTTAACTTTTACGTCACTAGTACGTATACAGTGTTATGCAGGAAGTGATATGATGTTATTTGTCGTCGTGTTTGTGTTTAATGGCGGATTGTTAATGATGGGGCGGTATCATTTGTTCACTATGATCCATGGGCAATGTAATGTTCGATGTTTTTACAGACCATCTGCAGTGTAGGATGAACAATCATCAAGACATTGTAAATTTATCTCCTGTTGAATTGCAAAAAATTTTTACCATTTCAATTTATTTAACTCTATTAGAAGCTTCCCTTTAAAATTATTGAACAAACCCCAGTAATACTCTCGGATGTACAATACCTATCCTGATCTTTTGAACCATTTTACTGCAATAAGGATTGGCGCAGAAATAAATTATATCTCACACACTACTAGGTTCATGAACTTGTATTCATAACTTATGCTTATCATTTATTACGCATTGACTAGAAATAGTTTGTGTGTACCAGTATCATCATCATTATCACCAGCCTATAATTGCTGAATATAGGTCTTTCAAAAAGGAGGAAGGTCGTTGGGGATCGCAGTCTAATCAGTGGTATTGGGAAGACGCTGCTGCCCGTCTTTTGCTGGCAACACTCCTTTTATTCGCCTCTTACGACACGTAGAAGGCGAAGGGGTGTTCTTTTAATGTGCCTGCACCACACGACAGACACAAATAGTTTGTATCTACCAGATATCCGTTAAATCTACCGAACATTGCAATTGAAACTCAAATTGCAGTTTAAAAACGTTTCTGTTTCCAGCAACCTTCACTCATAACTATATGACACAGCCTCAAAACAATACACTCACATAAACATTCGCTGAACAAAAAAGACAAATACCTAATGCAAATCGCAGCCATGTCGCACGCTAGCCCTACCCACAGAGCAGCAGTATCGTAAACTTACAGATGACTCACACGAGTCGCGAACGTTGTAAACACAAAATATTAAAGCGCAGAAGGGCCAGTCTGTAGACAGCGGTGGACCACAGTGGAGATAGAAGCAGTGCGGCAAGGTCTTTATTTCAATTGGTTACGTAAACGTGGGTATTGCCTTTAGATCACCTGGACCTTGGTTGAGAGTTTAATTTTGTGTTTCTTCCATGAACTAGAACTTTTATGAAGCTTATTATCGCCTTCACTAAGTAGTATTATGTTTGCGAGACTAATCAATATTTGTATAGTAATTTTCGATGTAAAGATGACATTTTTTTTTTTTAATTTACTGACGCCTAACTAAATTTGTAGCCATGTCTGCCTTAGCATATTTACAGTAATAATGATCAAATATTTAATATTTGAATTTATTTGAATATTTTTTTTATTTTACCATTATTAAATTTTTTTATTCATTTGAATGTTAGAATAAACAACAAATAAATGATACCGGAAACAATTTCACGGATAACTTTTAAAACAACGAATTCGGTTTTTTTTTCGAAATAAGCGTAAGTCTAGGAAGATATACGTATTCAAAATAGAAGCAGAAGGAGACGCATTCTAGGTTTTCTACTTCATTTTTTTTTATTAGTACAATCAATTAGTCAAGCATAAATAAAAATCGAATTGGTAAAGCTTATCATGGTTTTAAACTAAGTTACGTTATAAGTACGCACGCCACGGAACGCATTTTTTTTTCATAAGATTATGATTAGCACAGAATGTATGTAAAGCACCCCTACTGCGTATATCTAATACTGTAGCCGTATATTCAGAGACTATGTCTGTCATAAACCGGCCTAAGCGGGGGGCGCTGATAAGCTGCCAGTTTGCATATTTTGCGGGCTGTGGCATTTGACGAGTGATGAGACAGAAGGGTGAAGATAAAAGTGGTTTATGCTTTGCATTCGTTAACAACTTTTGTTTTTAAACGGATTGACGTTCCGTGGATACGGTGTAACCGAGAAAGTTCATGTCGATGATATGATATCCGAAGTAGAATGATGTGAATTCAATGGAATTATTTCAATCGTTTTGAATCAAATTATTACCAAGTTAGTAACGTTTTCTCAATTTCCTAGATTCTTCAAGGATAATTTAGTATCAGATATTCACAACTCGCCTATTATAGGTATCCAACGTGACTTTCTTTTACGACTTCCATCTTGCAATAGAAACTGTGAACAACGGCTAAGCGTTCCTCGCTGCTGTCGTGCTCGACTATCCAGCAGTAATCTGCCATCATATTGTGATAATCCCATTTACGCTGGTATCGTTTTTTTATCACTTTAAATCCTCTGCTAGACCCAAGCCAATTTATAAAAAAAATCGTTTCCAAATTTAAACTGATCGGGAATCAAAGCAGGACCTTTGCAGTTACTATAGCAGGTGGGTTACCGCATTACTCTACAAGACGGGTCGCCAAACAAGCAACTAAGTAAAGTAAAATGTAACCTTTTTTAACACAGATTTGGAAATATTTAAATATGGCAAATAATGAGCTGTAGAGGCTTTTTTAAATATCTATTTTTCAACAATCTCACAATAAAACAAAAAAGTTAACGATTTACCAACAACTATGAAATATTGTAAATTCCCTTGAAATACAATCCGACCGAGAAATGAGGAGTAAATATTTTATCAGGAAACTTAAGACAGCAAAATGTATGTAAATTTTAAACAACTGTACTCCGCCGTTGTATGTTACCTAAAATATCGAGCCAGCTTACTAGGAAGCGAAATTCTACAAAGCTGAATGTCCCTATTAAACTGTCACCGCGTTCCCGAGATTATCCTTGGGGACCTATTATTCACAAATATTCAACTGTGGGCAGGCCGGAGATACGTAAGGTCTGTAATGCTAATCTTTTATTATAGATGAGAGCTTTCGTCAGGAGTGTATGGTATTTTATGGGAGCAATAGAAGTCAGACACCGTTATAGATCGTATGGGATACATGATCCCATTTGAATTGGTAGCTGTAAGAAACTTATGCGTTATACAGGCAGATGTGGGAACTAGGAGTTTAGACATGTAAATACACCGAATACAATTTCATTAATAAAAATTCTAATGCTCTAGATAGAACTAAAAACCGCAACTTTCCGCCCTCTAACAACCATTGCCTTTTTTTTGCCAAAATCTTATTCGAGGAATTTTTACGAGAACGACTCACTCGAAAGTTAGGATACCGTGGTATAATCGTCATCATCAGCCTATAATACTTCTGGACACTGACCAGTAGATAGCGAAACAAGTCCTTAGATTTTCAAAAGAAGAAAATTCCTAGTTCTCTCTTTATTTCACGATTAATTATAATCTTCCCAAAACTATTTCCTAAAAAAATTAAAAGTTAGTTAAATCACGCAAAAATAAATTGTCTTTTGTTCTTAGTAGCGTATCAAACATTTACAATTTACCACAGAACCCGTCACTTTCCTGGCGTAAATTTCGCGCAACGGCCCTAAAAGGCCAAGTTCACACTATTATCGGCTATAGAACACCCGTAAACTGTGATTACATGTATTTATTATCTATAATGCATCGTAAAGACTTCATTTAACCTCCTTTCCTTGAATCTTGGGCGTTAAACGGGACATCGTGTACTTTGGGATATATACTGTTTAGTGATAAGTATTCCATTTTCAATGCATTGTTACAGGGTTACTACTATAGGTAGGTACTATCTCTGACTTGCTTTTTGCCTACGGCTTTGACCGTGTTAACTACACATTTAATCACGAAGGTGGAATCTTGTGCCCAGCCGTGGGATACAACAAAGCCTGTATCGTTTCTTATGGTTGAACCAAATATTGCACAAAATTTTATTAGAATCGGTTAATTATGTTGTTTAAGCGTAAAAACGTAACAGACAGACAGAATTACTTTAAAGTAATAATATTTGTAAGAAATAGTATTAGAAAAATAATGATGTCACCAGAACTAACGCCAATTCATATAGGTGTAACACCTCAGTAGATTTTACCTGTAACAAAAACAATACTCATTAGTTTCATAAAAAATATAAAATATAATGTGTACGAGCTCTAATTTAACTAATCACAGTGCTGACAATCTCTGATTTGGGTTTCAGATACTGAATCGACCAATCACGGAGCTTAAAAATCTCTGAATTTGGGTTATCTTTGATTTGAGTTTGAAATACTGGATTGACCAGTAACAGAGCCCGAATCTCTGATTTGGGTTTCGAGTACTGATTTGACCAATCACAGAGCTCAAAATCTCTGATTTGGGTTTCGGGTACTGAATTCACTGATCATTTAGTTCAAAAATCTGTAATTTGAGTATCAAGCTCTGTGTCTGGTGAATTGACGGTCCGCTTTACCTAGCTCTGCTTTTATAGAGACGCGGCTTTATGTGTGACAACATTCTCGGCCGCCATTGCACCGCAGCCTTAGCTCACGCACGCGCTGATGAAGTTTTCGTGTTGGCTGCGCCTGCGCAATTTCCGTAATAGACGACCCGTGTAAGAATTTCAGCTTCTTAACGGATAAATTTTATTAAATACGTTAGCCGTTTGACGCGGCCCGCAGTAAAAGTTCGAGTTAAGAGTTCGTTTTTTTTTGAGGTAGTTTATAGAAGCTGCTTTATTATGATACTATATTTCCATTGGCTTAACCAGTTACTGTACTTGTAACTTATATGATTAGTGAATATTATGGTGGGCCTAATCAGGCCTACAAAAGACAATGGTCTTCTATACCATCGATTGTGGCGAAATCCTTTTGGAGAGGTGCGTCTCCAGCAGTGGACTGATGTGGCCTGATAATAATGATTTTAGTTTAATAATTCAGGGTAAATTTGCTAATAGTCTTTTTTTAGATCGAGTACACTCAAAAGAAATATTACAATACGAATTTTCTTACATACCAGTTTTAATAGAAGTTTAAACTGATTATATCGCCAACTGTACCGCGTAGAGCGTAGCTAATTAATTTCTATGCCTACAGTATTATATACGTGTCAAACTGCTGAAGTTTGTAACTTACCTCCTTAAAGTTAAGGTTGAAAATTGTATGGCATTGTATAAGTTGTATGAGTTGGTTATTAATGAAACATCCAGCGCTCCCCTTACGTCAAGACATGAGATGTCAGAAAATTGCATACAAACGGCTCGGGATAGTAGAAAACCGTATTAAATGCAACGATAGTTCTTAGTTATTTATAAAGTAACGGAAAGGGACATACAGGGTGACTGCGAATTATTAGGAAATAGCCTTCTGGTTTTTGTCATGCTTTACAATTTTTCACATGATTTGACAAGGAAACCGAAGTTCTAAAAAACTACTATAAATAATGTAAAAAAGCCACCTTCCAAAACATCCAAAAAACTAAAAATCATAAAATGAAATCCGGATTATATTTTAAGGTTATTTTTACTTTAATCAATTATTACTGCATGTAAGTAAAATACTTTATGAAGACTAATTTCTAAGAATGCTTCTTAAAAGCACTTTTCAAATTGAATTCAAGTATTAACAATACTGAACAACTTTTCCTAAAACCAATTTTTATTACACTCTTAGCTCATCCTGTATATCTATAACATATTTTGTTTATGCCCCCATAGTAAGAGGTTGGATTTCTCCCGTTCCCCGCATAACTTGCGCATTGCTGGCAGAGAATGTCATTTGGAATTAAGTCAGCCTATTGTATCGGTCCTAGTAAAATCTTATGTAGACATTAAGTGTAATGGATAGGGAGTCGTATTACACCTGTTTTGAATATATTATGCTAAATAAACTACATATTTTAGTAGATGTGTTGAGTGGTGTCTTAAAGAAATATATATAATCACCCCTTCTCTTCCCATGGCGGTCTTTAGATAAGGACGGGCTGCAGCGTTCTTTCTCTACTATTGGTCAAACTATGATCACCCACCAGCTAGCTAAGTGCAGCAGTTATGGCAAAGTCGCACATCTCAGATTTTCATATTTTTCACCGAAAAAAAATGATTTGCAATGTGTAAATATTTAGCTTTATATAAAACAACCCAATTATTTACACAGCTACGACATATTTGCAGTGTCGTTTTTTGTGTGTATGCTAAATTAAAAAAAGAATTAAGTCATACTGCCTAGACAAAACCAGTAGTAACTAAAAGAACTAGAACAAAAGTCTACACAAATGACTAATTCAGTCAGTCTGCCAAAAATTTCAAGAAATTGAGGAAAATATTAAAAAACATAATAAATACTAACATCAAAACCGCTATAATAAACAATCTCAATCGAACAACACACCTACATTGAATTAGACGCAGAAAACATAGGAAGGCTGCGAGATGCCGAGGTAGCAAGAGCTCCTCTCCATACTATGATTACATGAATTAAGATGATTACACACCACTGACGTGGCTCGGGAGGAACAAAAAATACCAACTTCATTACATATTGTATTCTAGACCTTTTACATTGAAATACAAATCTTATTTTAAAGTTAATAAAGCCTGAATTAAAACGGGGTGCAGTTTGATGATCAGGTTATCCCTTTTTGGTATTATGCGTTAAATTTTAAGTTAGTGTTCTAATTATATTTTAAGACCTAATTTATCATAGAATAAATATTGAAAAGGCAGAATATTTTTAATGAGATTTAAAAAAAAAATCCTTTATTTTGCATATTATTAATACTAATATTATAAAGCTGAAGAGTTTGTTTGTTTGTTTGTTTGAACGCGCTAATCTCAGAAAGTACTGGTGTAAAGTATGTTTTGTGTTGGATAGTCCATTTATCAAGGAAGGCTTTAGGCTATAAAACATCACACTGCGACCAATTAATAGCAGCATCAGTGAAAAATGTTGCAAAAATAGTCGGGACCATAATAACAGAAATTGGCGTGGACGAAGTCGCGGGCAGCAGCTAGTTAAAAATATAAGAGTAGAGAAAACGGAAAAAAGGTTTTTGGACAAAAAGGGGAGGAATTTAATAAAGTTATAAAAATCCGATATTTTGCATGACGAAGTGCCATGATTACAAAATAACTCATGTTTTTTTCAATAAAGCTTGCTAATCAGCCGCATTAGGAATCATCAAACACATAATTTAATTTTTTCCAATAGATTATGTACACTGTCTATGCTCTCTTAAATATATAGCTACGTACTCGATTTTGTCCAAACTACGTATCGTTATATCCATCAAACCTATTAGCATTTGCTAATTAACAACGCGGAAGGTAATCTATGCTTTAATACTTCAGAAATAATTTATTTCATTAAGAAAGCTGATCTTAACCGCAATAAACAACCTTAAGATAAAGTGTGCACAGACAAAAATCAATTGCGAATTAAACATATTTGATGGTCATTAGAGTCTTTACGACCCGTCCTTATAATCGAGTTACAGTATACAGGGTGGAATTTTAATAATGAATGCAAACACACTTACATATATCAGGAGTTATCAACTTCTTAGCGGCAAAAATGCTTATGTCACTTTTTTAGGTTACTTTACAAGTCGGTATCATCATAAAAATCATAAAAGAGGACTTTATGTTATGAAGAATCATATGAGCATCAAGCAGTTTATTAAGGAGTTAGCTTGAAATGAGTATTGGATGTATGAACTTGAGCAGCATTTGACCACTTCTGTTAACAATAGATTGTTTACTAACGTAATTTTTACGTGTGGAATATACTTAAGTGTGTTTTTTACCCTGTATTTAAGCAACTAAGTCGCTATTTCGTCACTTCACCGTCCACATATCATAAATTAACGATACCATATCGCTAAAATTACGATAACAGTTAAATCAATCTTGTTTAAGTATAATAAAACGCGCGTTTACGGCCTAAAACAACTTTTGATGATAAATTCAAAAGCTCAACTGATTTGTATGGGGTCGTAAAAATTAAATAAAGTATTTGTGACACTATTTTATGGCGGGAATTAAAATGTTATGTTTTGTATAAATTAGTGTCTAAACGCATTATTGTAACATTTATTTTTACTACTTTTATTTTCGCTTATGCTTATAAAGAAATGTTTTCTATTAGATATTTCTCTTCGGCTTAAGTTCCTATATTTTTTATAAAATCTATATTTTGCCCTTGATTTCTTACGCGTATGACTTAGAATAAAACCTGTAGTTTATATTTTAAGTCATAGAAGAGGCAACATATCAGAGATGATACATATACAAACAACATAGACAGAGAGATACAAAAAATTAAGCATTACGTTTTGTGTTCTCTAACCCTATACAAGTTCCTAATAAAATACTTATTTTCTTTATGACAATACTACCTAACTTATAATGTATTAAATGTCAAATTTTGGAAGGACGTTTTTACTCAATCACGTCAAAACAACTCAACGGGTTAGGATGCAATTCTCAACAGACAGATCACAGGTTTATTCCAAAAAATACGGTACCCGTGGGATAGATTCGAACTCAAAACTCCACGCAAACAAGGTCGCAGGAAACAGCTAGTAAATCTATAAAGTTCACATATTGGCTATAACAATTTTATTACATGTATACATTTTACATAATACATATTGTATCTGTATAGTCCGTATGCCCACCCATGATTCGAGGAAGCGAGTCTAAACGTCGGAAAGGTAAGTAATTATTTACCTTTAAATAATTAATTCAGTGGCATTTAATCCTATTAAGTGTTCAACTTAATGTAAAAAGAAAGTTTAATATCTAATAATAACAAAGACAGTTATCAGTTAAATGCATGAGTAATGTTAAAATCAGTTAAAAATCAGTTCGCACGGTATTAGGAATTTAAATATTTTGTACTCAACCTAGTTCAAATCCCATCTGAGTCGAACATATTTTATGGAAAGAATCAGAATTATTTGAATCAATATGTAAACTTTTATTAACAACAAAATGTTTAAATACCGAGTAAGGCAGTTCAATTTTAAAGTGAGTTATCAATTATCATAAGAAAATTTCGCGGAAAACACTTAAGTCGTATGTTACAACAATAGCTTGAAGCTGTTACTTTAAGGCATCAATAATCAAGCGATTACTTTGTGAAAAAATGTGTAATATTAATTTAATGGTGTTTTTATCATAAGATCGGCAATTCGCTTGCGACCAGCTGGCGTGTTAAGGCGACGACTGCAGCTCTGAAAATATTACAACAGGTTTTTTTTTTATCGTTTGAGATATATTTAAAAGTATTATAATTTTTAAACATGTGTCACATATTATTATCACATAGTCACCGCTCGTAGACTTGATAGGAAACTTGATAAAATAATTAAGAAAATAATATATTAATTTCATGGTTCTGTAATGTATTTGTGTTTTCGTTCAACAAAGAGTAATTTATATTTTTAAATAAATTACAAGATGATATTTAGAAAAGAGCTGTGTTCTAAAATAAATGTCAATTAAAGCAAAACGCAATCCACTGTACTAGTTCGAGCCTTAATTTATATTAATACTTTTTAATACGCCAGTTACATCAATGTATAAGTCAAATTTTTTTTTGAGAATTTATGCCTACCCTTAATAAATCCATGCAAACAAGCAAGCTTTCCCATTGTATTGTTGTTACGGTGTTTTTTACTCGTGTTTTTGTGTATCTCTTGTTGCGAACAAGGTCGCATGTAGATGATGTTGATCGATGGATGACAGTGTGATTCGGAACGCAGGTTCAATAGCCGGGCTGAATTCTGTAATCCGGTATTGCGCTTACGTACCGTTTACACCGTGACTTGATAACATGGCGTTGTTGGTTTAAGTGCCGGGCTCCTGTGTCAGATCCCCAGGTCGGGCAAAAAAAGTTTCGAATTTTTGAACAATGATCGGGTTTGTGATTATTATGGCATTTGGCAAGCGTGGCGATTATGCCTGTACTCATCATTGCTGTGGTAACATGAATTCAATGATGAATCTTTTGCCATGCAGTGGGATGATTGCAGGCCGTTACAATGTGGTTACAAGTAGAGTCTGATCTTGTAAGTTTTCGTTATTATCATGGATCACGTCTGTATCCCTCAGATCAGATTGCGAACATTCAGATCAAGATCATTTATTAAATAATAAGTAGGTAAATAATAAATGTGGACAGTATGACGATGCAAATGGCTTCGTCTTAGCATTCATCGATAGCGAGCTTATTCGATTGGCGATCGATATAGTCTGTGGTCTGAGTCTATACTCTTGGTGTTGTTGTGGTTGGTGGTTGTGTTGGCACCTTAGTTAGTTGATAGGTCCTAGTTTTTTATATGTTGCGTTTTTATATTGAGAGAAATAATAGATTGTCATAACTTATAAAATACAGTGTGTTGTGTTCCTAGGAGCTTAAGGCTTTTGCCTGACTTCGTATCTTCCTTACAGGGCACAACCAGATAACGGTGAGCTAGAGTCACCCGTGGCTCACCTCACGAATCTTTGTAAGCGACCCTGAGCTTATGTATATTTATCTCATGTTGTTCCTCTAGCACACCTTGGAACAGAGACGAGGTGGGCTAGACCAACAATCAAATGTTTGTTGGAGTTTTTAAGGAAGATCCTAAAGCTGAATTATTGTTGTAACTATAATTTAAATATATTTGTGTAACTAATAAAGGGTACTTGTTTAATTTAATTTATACCAATTTATAAATTTACTTTAGCACGGCAAGTAGGTCTTCTCCCCTGCCGGGTTACAACAGCTTCCCATATATTGTTCTGATCCCAAAGTAGGTAAGTAAAAATGTAAAGATGTTGTGTGTTGTCATTATGTAAAAATCAAAAACAACGAAGTTACATTATACATCCTGACCCAAGAAAATATAGAAAAATACTTTTGTTCTACGCTAACCTGTTCGGAGATTGAACCGGAAAATTCTGGTTTCAAGATAGAGAAAATTAGGTTTAACGGATTCGATAAAATAAAGAACTTATTTTTTGTAAAATTAAACCAACAAGAAGCATAGAACAGACCTATCTTTCTGACCAACTATTTTTCTATTTATGCTAACTAATTACTTTTAATGATAAAGTATAATTTAAACGAGCAAACGCATGATGTGGTATCAAAATAATAAGGTATTTGAGGCTTCAATGTTGACACTAAACAGTTCTTGTATTTGATCACTAGAACCGCCTTTTAAAAGGGAGGTAACTAATAAAATAAGGTATTTTATTAACAGCCTTAAGATGGAACGGCAAACGTTCCATCGGGTCAATCGCTTCTCCGCATAAACTGCAGGACTAAAAATTAATTAATCCAAGTACATTGGTTGCCGTAAACATTTTATGTTGATGTTTAATGTGCGGAACACGGAAAATAGCGGCTGTGTCAGGGTTTAATTTAAATTGGAAGATTTAAACGTGGATTTTATGCAAGAGTTCTTACTGGTCCGTTTAAACGTAATGGTTAGAATAAGATAAATCTATCATACGAGCGGATAGTTAAATGCTATGCGGTTATAAGATGCGATTTATCTTGCTTCGTAATTGTGTATGTATTTCCGTGGATGAACCTGATTTTGTGTGTAATGTATAAAAGAAATTACGCACTTCGTTTCAAAATACAATTATATCTTGCCTTAACATACACAGTTACTCGTTGTTTATGGCCCAAAACCCCACACCACATACCAATTTAAAAGTTTTTTCTTGCGAAAATCAAATAAAGTTCTTCTAAAATATTTGGGTCCATTTTTAGAATTGTTATAAGACAAAAATAATATAAAAACGGCACAAGGGCAAGATAAAAAATAATACTATATCTATATTCAGTACTAACTAAATTTAAGTTATAAGACTGATTTAAACCTGTTTAAATATGAAAGTTAAAATATTCACGTTTATAAGTTAAAAAAAACTGGAAAGACAAAATATCCAATTAGGTAATTTTTAACTTAAGTGGAACTGTTCTCATTCATAAATAGTTTACGACGGATTAAATAGGTACTTCAACGTTTTTACGACCATCACATACTTATTGGCCACCCTGTATAACCGATATATCTATAGATCATGACTAACACAATGAAGCTTAGCTTGATGGGTATCATCACGAATACCGAACCTGGACCGTTTACCATACAATCGTGGAGCATAAAGGACATTAGGACGAAGGTTTAAATGCGCGGCCATAATTCAACAAATTTACATACAACAAATTCGCATACAAATCAATTGGGACGCGGCAATATTACTATATTATGAATATAACTTTTTATTTAAGTACCTACTTAGTGTTTCATATGCTGGATTTACAGACTTAGAGTTTGTTTGTTTGTTTGTTTGAACGCGCTAATCTCAGGAAGTACTGTTACAAATTGAAAAAATATTTTTGTGTTGGATAGTCCATTTATCGAGAAAGGGTTTAAGCATATAACATCACGATGCGACCAATAGGAGCGATGCATCAGTGAAAAATGTTGCAAAAATAATCGCGATCATAATAACAGAAATTGACGCGTACGCGCGGGCAACAGCTAGTGATATCTAAACGTGATGAATGTAAAAGCAGACCATTACCAAATCATAGAAACACATTATGTATATAAACAATACAATTTTAAAATGTGTTTTCGAGAGTTCACTGCGATGGAAATACTATTCAACTGTCATTAGAATGTTCAGCAGAATACCCAATTTGTCTCAATCGTTTTTGAGTATCAATCGAATAGCAATAGCATGGCATATATAAAATTAGCAGACTTGGGCTCCTGATGTATCGCTGTAGATAGAAAAGAGTTTATTTCCCCTGTCTAAGGGTTGTGGAGGCCGTGTAAAGCTGTTTTCAGACTACGCTATACTATTGTGCTATATAGTATAGCAAATAAGGACCTAATGTACTAACTTACCTAATATATGATACAGTTAAGTGTGAACGTTCTTAAAATAATGTATGGTGCGTGATATTGTTGTGCTATGAACTATATGCTATAAGCTATTATATTATAGCATAGTCTGAAACCACCTTAAGTGCTGGTCTAAAAAAAAGGATTACACCAATGTTACTCATCGTTTTATGGACATCGTGCTAGGCGCCCAAAAATGGCGATTTACAAATTTTGACGCCCAGGTTCAGCATCGATTAAACTCCGCTGGCTTACAGTGTAAAGACTTAAATAAATTCGTCGACACATAAAGATTCCTGGTTAACGCAATTGTTAGATAGAACAGTCGCCCGATAATCGGAAGATTTCCTAGGAGTCCCACTTCAGGCAGTCGAAATCAAGAAATTGTATTTTAAATTAATAATGTTAAATTAATTGTATTATGATAAATCATTGTGTAAATAATCGTTAACATATCTCAATTATATGCGGTGTACATTTTTCATTTGCTAATACCGTTAGGCTGATAAGATATACATACGACCTTCAGCATATGATGTGACGTTTGACGCATCCAATGATTTATTACTAGACAACCAACACAGTGAATTAGTGATCACAGTATATTAAACATTTCAGTAGCTGTTCCAACAATATTTGTTTTTATTGAAATATAAAAAAAACATAATAATAAACTTACCATTTTATTTGACGAGGTATACCACGTTTTATTGATATCTTTGTGCGGTACACGATTTTCAATATTATCCGTGATTCCTGCTATGAATTAAGTTTAAATAAAATAATATTTCTAGTTGGCATTATCATTGTTATCTGATAGATATGACATTCAAGAGTCATATAAAATATTTCGTACTTGTTTCACAAATAATTGTTTCTTGCAAAATTTCTAATTCAGGTTGGATTTGTATATGCAAACAAATCAGACCATGATGAGTTCATGGCAATCTTACATAGTATAGATACTGTTAAATATGTAAACAACTGTTGTTTTGAATGAAAAGGCTAAATATTTTAGTATAGTTTTATCATATTAATAAGAGTGCCAACCATTAGTTTGACATGAGTTGCTGTTACGTTTTTCAAGTATGGCACAGTAGTTTATAAGCTATACCAATAGAGTTGTCAGGAGATCAAACGTTTAATTTGGTGATTTATTACACACAGAAACTGTGGCGAAGTAGTTGCACGTGGTTTATGATGACCAAACAAGGCAACTGTTTTATTAGCAAAGTTATAAAATAATCATCATTTCGTGTAGCAATATAAATATTTATTGTACAAATTCCAAAGAATCGAGATTTTTTATTTTTTATTAGTATGGACTTATGGACTATTTATATTAATGGTATGGAATTAGAGAAAAGTGCAAGATTTTATTTAAACTTCATACGCGAGCTCCTATTTTAATTTCGTAGTACCCTTAGATGCGCTCGGATGGAAATGGAGTTAGTATATTAAAAAAATATTATATTTGGTCTATGGTGTATATAAAAGACAAGTCCGCAAATAAACAAGAAAATAATATTTAATTAAAAGTAATCAAAAAATAAAAATCATGAAACAAACACAAAATGACTATTGATGACGCAAACAAACAAAGTGGCGTATTGTGCAGTGGAAAATTTACATTGCAATTTGCTAAAACTTCATCACAAATGACACTAATGACCTAACAAATTTTTAGTTAGGCAGAGATAAACGCTAAACGTTGATACTTCATTGACACTCGTCCTGTATAGACAAAAAGGTAAAGAGCTCATTCATTCATAAAGCAACTCATCATGTTAAGACTAAAAAACTAAAAGCAGATTTTAGAGACAAACCATCAAGTTTCAACTGTCAATCAAATACATAGTTAGTAACCTAGTTGAAAATCAACAAACAATGCTAAAAAGAAAAGTATTTAAAGCATAACGTCTTAAAGTTAAAAGTCGCATTACTTTTCATCAAGATACGAGTACATAGGCATGCTTAATCTAAACTGCGCATCGCATACAATGAACTAGTTGAGGTTTGGGCTACGCATAACTTTTTGACCAGGTTGATTAATTTTTAGTTTGTTTTTTTTTTTGTTTCTGTAAGGCTTAGTTAATATATAAATTAGAAAAAAGACACCCTGAAGTATAGAATAATAACCCTATTTTTCTGACAGCCTTCTATAGTGACGAAACTAAAAACAACATATTATTAACTTTTAGTCAGTGTAAAATAAGAAATCACCGAAAATCGTCATGCACCGACTCAAAATAAAATTGATGTTTCATGATTATCTTAGTGAAATAAACTTTTTTTTAAATCTTTCTAATGAAATATTAAGATTTTTTCAATTTAATTGTTTATAACTGATTTAATTCAAATATTATCTGATTTAAATTTAAAAAAAAACTGGAATCAAAGCCGCGACGTGATGATGAAACACGCAATCACTGTCAAACAAGCTATCACTGACTTAAGTCACACAGCGTCTCGAAATTGTGTTTCTTACTTTTTTTTTATTGTGTGATTGCTCAGCAGTTACTATGGCAGAGTAGAGCGGCTAGAACACAGCACATTTGCGGCACAACGTGATACAATACATCATCTGACGGTGCGCAGACATAGACATTGATAGAGTGCGCACGCGTAGATTTATGTAATTTTTCTTTATGCCTGAAATCTTAAGGCAATATTTAGTTAATAAGAGCTTTTTAACATTATTTAATTTATTGGAAGTTATCTTTATATTTTTGTTTACAAAAAAACGTCTGAAGGCTTTTGATTTAACTCCTTAATAATATAATTTATTTTATAACTTTTTTTGTATTGGCGGTTTATTGCAAAACAAATGTGTTTTTTATTGTTTTTGTTAACTATGTCAATCATAGTTAACATTTTAAACTAACAAATATATTGGGCATGCAAAATGTGGCATTGCCAGACAATTATTAAAAAAACTATGATGATTACAAACATTTTGAACAGCTAGATGTTTTTTTTTATAATAACTGCTTACACTAAATTATTTCTTACTGACTAACAAAATTTTTAGCTGAGCAAACATCTGTTAATAAGTTACATTAGTGCTCTGTTACTAATCGGCAGTTATTTAGACGATTAGTAACAGTGAATCACTCTCACAATCAATAACATTTTGATATAAAGTGCTAAAATACTAACACTTTTCAAACATTACCGATGCACCTCGATTAAATAATAATTCAATTATAAAATCAGTTTGATTTTATGGTGTGGTATGGTATGGTGTCAAACTCATACCGCAAGTAAACAGGCGAGGATACATAAAAAAAAATTCAATTAACAAACACATCTTGTTAATTAGCGCCAAGTCAATCTAGCTCTTAATTAGATAAAATAGAAGTTTATTGGCCAGCTCTAGACTATCCGAAGTCTCAGTTCAACGATCTCAAGGAATTCTCTGCGCGAGACGATCTTTTAGACATACAATTAGAGCTCATCTCTTCGACATTGTGAATAAGTGTAGGTTAGCCGTAAGCCCACTGCTGGGCCTTTATTTAAATTAAGGGAACACATACTAAGCGTATTGATTAATGCTCAGTTTTAGTCGTGTTTGTTCGCTATGATTTTGAAGCTGTGTGCCAAATAGATTAAGTAGATAGTCTTGTATTATACGGGTATTTAAACGTGTTCAATGATAATAATATCTAATCAAAGACTTATTTTTTTATACAAGACGCATAACTTTTTACTACCCATGTGGTACAAGTCCCATTAAAAAACCTAAATGCACAATCAGTGATAGAAAAACATCCTAACCAAATCAGGTGCTGAACATTTAAACTGAACACTGAACTTTTATGCAAGTTATGGTCGTAAGATTAAATTTGCATCACGCTAGGTATGACACACTTGGATAGTTCGAAGTGTCATTTTTGAATGGTAGGTACTATGTATCTAGTTCTTATGGTTCAGCAACAATTTCGAATAGGTGCCAATCAAGAAAGCACCGACAATCATCTTAAACCTTATAAATTGGTCGCTTATTTGAAGCTTTTTGTCAGTAAATATTTTTTATAGGAAAAAAATAAAAAATCGAACATCAAGAGATCAAGTCAAGCGTAAGATGGCATATAGTAAATCCATTTGATTTTAATTACGACAGTTTTTTATCTGAAGTAAGGTGTTAAGAATTCAGTTCACATTTGAATTGTAACAAAAAATTCTAATTCTCTTATTTGTAATGTCACATTGATTGAAGCGAAGGATGTTAGTTAATACCTATATATACCTATACCTATAATACCTATATATATATCATTCGAAATAGCTTAAAGCCGTCATGTCCGTCTGTTAGTTTGCGAGTTGTAAGAAATATCGTGATCTTTTTACACTCTTTCTGCTGGGCGATTGGGAGAAGTGTTTCCAGTTGTAGGCTAGACATAATCCTCCCAACAGATCTACGAGATTATTGTTCTCGAGCTGCCAGCTTCTAGTTGTTCCCTCAACCTTCGCCAGATCGTTGATCTATCAGATAATACCCAGCAATTTTCATTCTAGAACCTCTCCACGTCAACGGCCATTGGTTCCTCTCGCTGTGTATCCCGCCCACTCCGTTGAGCAAAGTCGAAAACAGTGTTGGCAGTTTAATCTTCTTCATCAGCTTACATAGTTCGTTCCAAAAAGAGGATTCTGTAGCACGCTTGACAGACGACTTGGCTTCTTAGTTTTTAGTCTAAGAAGCCAAGTCGTGTGCCTGCTGCCCGACGTAGCAGCACTCCTCTTACAACACCCATAGGACGAGGTAGGGTAGTGGTATTAGATTTGCCGGCACCACATAGCACTGAAAGACTATCAAATGATACTACCTACCACCTCAACTTATATATGTCTTCCAAAGCACTGTAATACTTCTGACAAATGTCACTAATAAGATCGAAATTATATCCATGCTCAAACCTGACCTGATAAAGCACTTTTGTAATGACAACCAAAACTCACCACAAAGCTATCTGTATTTTATACATTTATCATTCAAATAATTCAGTAACCCGAATGACTCAACTTAACCCCCATTAATCGGCATCGAACGCGTTCAAAAATCCCGAACAATATGCAATGTAATACATTAAGTATGGCAAATCACAAATCCGTAAAATATACAGTCGGGTTCATGGCCATTTGTCATACCATGAATAATCATGGCTGCACTGATAAATTATTTTTGGCAGTATAAGGATGCCTGATATTACATCGATATGCACTTAGTCGATGATGTTTTATAAGTAAAAAAAGTAAAGTAACGGACTATAATCATCCCACTGCAGGGTAAAGCCTCCGTCATTGAATTCAAGTTACCACAGCAATAATAAGTATAGGATGATTTCCATAACTCCCAACAAAAACATTTATTAAGATATGAAATTTTATCATTGGCGTCATGGCTGACCTTAAACGTGGCGCCGCAGACCAGGTTTTAGGTCGGAGACTTTTTAGCGAAAAAAAGGTTTTTACTAAATGTGTGTTGTTGTTGTTAGTTAGTTGACCCTTTTTGAATTCAATTCATGGTACTTTTTGACGCGTTAATGTTGATTTCATTGCGATCAAAACTGGTACGCTGGTATTCATCCGCATCTTTCATTGCTACTGGGTAAAGTTTTCTCTCATGTTAGCCAAAATCACATTCATTGTTTTCTTATAACACCACTTTTTTAATACTACCGACTCATTAGTTCTGTTCATCAAACATGTTATAAAATGTAAAAACATTTAAAAATTTGCCCGAATATTAGTTAAGTCATTTCCTATATTTTTCTCATAAATTATTTCCCAATTTCAATAAATTTGCCCATGAAATTGCACCAATGCAATACTACAAACATCAAACACAAAGTCAATGATTTATTGATATTGCAAGTTTCGAAGTTCGTATCGATATTTTAACTAAACATCTTTACAACACTGCAAGCATCCTTAATTTGTGTAAAGTTGCCTTCGAATTATGGTAAGAGCCACCCAATGTGGGTAAGATTAATATTTTAGCGGCACCGGAGATCGATTTTGGTTGGATTTAGCGGTGAAATGAGCGACAATGAAAGGTGTCAAGTATTATGGATAGCCGGGGTCATTGATAATTTAGTTGAAACGCGTTTGCTTTTCTTTTCATCCGACTTCCTAAACCTACACAGACAAGGTGCTTAGTTTGATAGAATGGATTTAAAATTGTTTGTTTGGGACTAAGAGTTTTTTAGGGATATTTCCATTTCTGCAGGATAGCAAACGCTGTCTTATGGCAATTTCAGACACATCACGTCACTACCCAAAAAAAATTCCGCATGACAAATGCCAACGAAAGCCTCTTTTATTCTGTTTGGAGAGATGTTTTCTTAGAGAAACAGTTGTAGGAATGGACTAAATACATATTATGTTAGTGACAAAAGGGGGCTTTGAAGTAAATTCGGTGGAGAATAAGGATATACAGATCTTTGTTCAATATGACCCTTAATCGATCCTGAATAAACTCTAGTTAAAGTGACCATACAATTTTAAATCAATCAAGTCCGATTTAAGATTTCGGGTTTTAATGTTTCTTATCAAAATGTTAAATTGACCAAAACCGAATTTGAAGCAAAACCAAACATTTTGGACGCGTTAAAAAAAAACGCGCTACTACAAATCACGTTGCGACTGGTTCGCGCGAACAATGCGCGCGCAGATACAGGGTTGCCGCATAAATCATACGACTATGCAATTTCGCTGTCTTCCTTGGTGGCGAAGTGCGCTGTAGTTCACTTAATGTGCGGAATCGGTCTGTATAGATCAAGATTCAAGCGCTGGGTCAATTTAGAATACTGTTTACGAAAACAGGCAAAGGTAATCGTTACATTGTGCCAGTGAGAACTGCGTTTTGTCGAGATTGTTCTTTTTCTTTCAAATGATTTTGTTTTGTTGGTAACGAGCACTTACAACTCATCAATAGGCAGATTTGTAAACACCAAAGACATTCGTGTTAGTTGTTTCGAGAATTATACCATTAAGGTACAGATAACGGCAGGTCAACTAACCCAAAAAGTTAATAAAGGTAATTGAATAAATTTTTAACTTTAAGTCCAAGAAGTAGAGTTTAATATCAATTGAGAAAATTTTAGGGTAGGTTGACGTGGTGTTGTCTGTACATGGTATAAATCTAGAAACAGTTTTTGTGAGATTTTGATACTGATCGGTACTGTTGCAAGCGCCATGAACCCGAAATAACAATAAATTGCTAGTATAAATTGAAAATACCATTCCTTGAATAAAACATTCGACTGCCTGAGATGGGACTCGAACCCCCAACCTTCCGCTTGCCAAGCGACTGCTCTAATTATTGATCTATCCAGACATTTGGTGTGTCGACAAATTTATTCAAGACACATTCGTCTTCTAAAATAAATTATAATAAAGATAAAATAAATGTGGACACCATCGCATACATTGTTTCCATTTCATTCCAAAATAAGTAACTATTTAACGTAACGAAGTAACTATTTGTGGAAATCAGAAACAAATAAGGTTCTTAATAGTATTTACATTTACCTAATTTATTATATTCCTTTTAGTTAAAAAAAACCCACAATTTAATATTAATTGACCGAATGTTACATTGGTATTATATTTTTTATCAGTAATCAGAACTATAATTTTATTCAATAAATTAAATAACGTTCAAACATCGATACAGTCATTATCTCATTGTGACAGCCCTATAAATCTCAATTATGCGCAAGACTTGCGTACGCACGTGCGCTCAGTGACGCTGTGAACATTGCCCGCGGCAGCGTGGTGAGGACATCATTTATATACTTTAAGCACCAAAATGAGATTTGTATTTTGATTATAAGACAATATGTAAGGCACAGTTCTAATGTTTCGTTAACAGTATTTAGTAAAAATAAATGGATTTGTCATCACCAGCCCACAAAAGTCCACGGCATGACAAAGGTCTCTCCAAAATGGCGACTAGCATAGACTAGGTGGCATGCTAGTTGCCAATCTCTGTTTAACCAATTTTGGAGAAAAGCTATCTCAACGTCAAAACTGATGTCATATTGTTATGAATATAAGCATTGATCGGTTTTCATTTTTTCTGTTGTTTATCTTAACTAGATAAAAGAAATAATAATGTATTTATAATCGGGGAAACATAACTTACTGCAGGCAACCCTACGGTCTCAATTATGCGCAGGAGTTGCCGTCGCACGCGCGCAACGTGCGAAGTCAGTGCCCGAGGCAAGATGGCGGCCGGGACACAATCCCGCCTTTTTTCAACGTATTGACGATTGTAGTAATGTTGTAAATATCTGCGTTAACACCCGCCTGGTAGCAGATACTTAAATGGTAAGGAGTTTCGTGATTTTTAATGCAATTCGGAATTACAATAAGCGTTATTATATATTAAGCGTTAGTAAAAGTTATAATAATACGAAGTTTTTCTGACTGCAAACAATATTTCTACAAATTATTAGAGTAATTAAAAAATGGAATCATTTTACAAACATAACTATTCATTATTAACTTTTACTAGCCACTATCGTCAAGCTGGCAGGCGGATTGATGATCGCAATTTCGCCAATGATGTAGAGAACACTCTGCTGCCCATCTTCATCTGACAGTATCTATTGATATTCGCCTCTTATGGCAGCCATTAAACTAGATTTGGTGGCAATATTATACATTCTAAGCACATAATAAATTAAGTGACAAGCGGTTGCCCGCGACTTTGAACGAGTGGTAAAACTATCCCACGGGAACCGTATACCTTTTTTAAGGATATAAAGTAGCTAAATATTTGCTATTCTAGCGTAGCGTGTTTGAACAAGGAACATCTATCCAAAATTTGGCATTGATAATACTAGCTGTTGCCTGTGAGTTTATACGCGTAAAAATTAATAATATCTCACAAAAACCGGATCCTACAGGAAATATTTTTTGGAAAAAAGGTAGATTTGCTGCTATTTCAGGCAATAGTCTACCTACGTACCAAATTTCATACAGATCTGTCAAACCGTTCTAGCGGAACTTATTAACAACCATCCATCCTTTTTTTGCATTAACATTAGTAAGAGTAAGAATTAAATCAACAACATTTACAAGCTTAACAACTAAACAAAACAAAATTAAATCTCAAACAAATCATCCATTAGCCAAAGCATCTTTTTTTTATTGTATTAACCTTCTAAATTAAACAGGAGTCAACATCAAAATAACAAAAAAGTACTAAATGTATACACAAAAGGGACTCCTTACATCAAAAGTAACGCACTTATTAACACTATGTCGGCAGGTAATAACGGTAAAGATCATTCACAATTAATCTTCAATCGACCATTTAGGTACAGTTCGCCACATACAACAATAAACTATTTTTATAACCACGCAACTGTGCGCACTTTAGCTTTGAAGTGTAAAATAATCCAATGTTATATTAATATTATGCATGTTTTCATAAAAAGACATAGTCGTATGTTTTCTTAAGGTGCACATTAAAGCTACATTTAAAAAAATTGGCAAGTTTTATTTAAAAGGATGAATTAAAAAATACTTGAGCCAGATATAAAAAAACTCGTGGCTGTTAATAAATGATGAAAATAACTCGGATAGGACCCACAGTAAGTGCGTTTAGAATAATTTAATACCTTTTTATTAATATTGAGACAAAAAGCTACAACATACGATCTAGAGGAATTTGGCCGCTTTTTTTATCACTTTTTTTGTTGCTTTATTCTGAAACTATACTGTATCAATATCTTTTGTTTTGGGATTGCAAACATTGTTTTAATCCTTAAAGGTACCATGTTTTTAGCAAATTGGTGTTTATTTCTTACCGGAGTTTTGACCACCTCTGTGTAGTAACATACATACCGGTTGTCAAAATGTTGCCTGCTCCGAGATCCCAGGTTCGAGTCCGGGACGAGTCAATGTAGAAAAAAAGTATTTTTCTTTATTTTTCTCCGGTTTTAATTTTTGTGGTACCTTACTTTGTTTCGTTTTAGAATTCCACAAAACAGGTACATTAAATAGTTACAAAGATTGGATTCAGAACAATGCATGTGATGTTCTCCTCATTTGTTTATTTTTAAACAAAGTCATCGACAGTTAATCCAGATGACTGTACCCGGACAACAGGCCCCATTTATTGGTCTGTCAGTCACTCCGCTGGTGTATATTAATGAATTTACAATCTTACTTCAACCTTCCCGTGTTAAGTGGCTAGTTACATACATAACCTATCTGCGGGCTTTCTAATTGCAAACAGATGAAAATTAATTGATTCGCGTAACAGTTGAGATATAGGATATAGAAGATGGTAATTAGACATTGAGAGTACGAGACCTCACATATTTCTCTAGCATCCGTCAAATGCTTCGATTCCACTCCAAAGCGAAGGTTTTGCCATATCGCCACGCTTGGCAGGTGGATGGGCAAAGTTGGTCCAACAGCAAAGGGAAGACGCAGCTTCCCGCTTTTTTCTAGCAGTATTTACCAACAACTTTAGTCGTTTCCTTGCATTACTCGATGGTCGAGTATTTTGTTTTAGGCTGGCACCGCACGACACTTTTGTACATGCAAACACACAATTTGAAGCAAAATCGTATTTTATCATCATCATCGCCACCCCATATCAGTCCACTGCTAACTCTCAATAGGCCACTCCAAAAATAAGACTAGCGTAATCCCCACGCTTGACTCAAAGGGCGGTAGTAGTCTGTATAAAGAACACTCTATTGCGTCTTCTTCTTTCAGTACTCTAAAATCACTTTTACGGTACCTATGGGATAAGAAGTGGCAGTGCAACTTTAGTTCAGGCCGTGACTCCAACTGCCAAGTTAGGTGATTAAGGCGAATCTTTCTATGGGAAGGTTTAGCCAAGCTGTTTCCTGATAGAATCGGATGATGAAAAGACCTAACTATGCAAAATGTACTATAAGTTTATATTCAACCTTCAAACAAACTCAAACTAAATGTGACTGGCCGAAAACAAAAAAAAACTATTTATATCAAGAAAAAGATTACCCAAGCCGATTGCCACGATGACGAAAATGTTTAAAAAAAAAACGCTCAGTTTTTTTAAAACTATAAAACGTCAAACGAATGCCAATTAGAGATACGTGTAATTGATTATAATCATAATTACAAATAGTGTTTCGGTGTTCTTGCGTCTTTTTACTTGAGTTTACGTCCAGTGATTGCCGCACGCACCAATTGTGTATAATAAAAAGGCAATAAAAAAATCTTTAAACAATTTTTATGACCACTAAATAGATACATAGTTATTCGAGTGTTATCTTTAAAGAACATCGGTATTAATGTTCGTGATTTACTAGAAATATCTAGTTTTATTGTTTTTAATGAGTAGGTGGGCTCGCATATTTTCGCTTGAATGTCAGGTTAAAATAAATGAAATGACCGTTTAAAGATTAATATAATGTGCCTCAAAAGCTTTTTTGGTAGGATATAATACAAAATATTTACACAAACTTGTATGTGGAAAATAACAGTTTTAGGTTTCAGTATTTGACAAATAACTTCTATGGATTCCGTTTATCTAGCAGCCGTCTTAGTTAGGACACTTAGGACACTCTCAGAGCTAGAAATATGTTATTTGGCGCGGTTATATAAACATCAATCCTTCGAATACAGCGAGAAGACTATGTCAAAAAAAAGTAAACTTTACTTTGCAAAATATTTTTTGTTTATATAATACTTGCCTTGGGATCAGAACAATGTATGTGATGTTTTTTTTTAAACCTTCAAACTCCTTTTCTTATGTGCCATCTACAAGTATTCCTTTTCCAAATTAAAATCAAACCGTTTTAGCGGTTTAGGCGCTAAAATTTAAACATCCAAGAGTTACTTTCGAACTTGAAATATAAAATCTGTTTGGATGTGAGGCTAGATTACTAAAAGTAATATAATATTAATATGATTTTTATTACATGATAATGGTAAACTAATATTAAATAACGGTACTAAAGACTCAATCGTTGATCAATAATAAAATACCTTTATAAACTCTTAGAAGATGATACATTAATCAAGTATAATTCATTCAGGGATTTCCTAACGTAAATAATATACTCGTTTTAAAATAGTGCATATTGTGTTTTTAATTTTAAAGGCCTTGACTCATTTTTTTATTATTAGGATGAAATCTAACCTTTGTTATCGAACTGTCGTGTACAGGTTTCCACTCGCCCGATATTTTTAACGTTTAGTTCATGCGAGCATAGTCACGAGCAAAAAGCTAGTAAACTCATAAAATACACGAAACTGGCACTTATAACAATCTATTTGTCATAACTTCTTCAATTACGTTTGTGTACACCGTAAAAATATCCCATAAAATATAGAACTTTAAAATGGGGATGTAGGTACGTAATTGAACAGTATATTTTTATGGCTACTATCTTTTGACAAATAATATGAACTTAGTGTCACTTTGAACTGTTAGCTAATGTCATGTCTAATACCTAGTAATGCAAATTCAAACTAACATAATGCAAATTCAAATAATACTTAAAAATTAATGTAACTTAGGTAATAGATCACCCAAATATTCAGTAAGTGCTCATTTTACTGAGGACGTTCTCAAAAATACACTGATCGTGTTTCTATTATTTTTTTTTGTTATAAATCTATAAGTTACGTTTTTTTCAAGCTAGTTCTGGAGCAAATATTTATTTTGGAAAGATTTAATTAAGTAATTTAGAAAAAACATATTCTTTACTTAATGACCGGTCAACTGTCACAGTAATAAGTGACTGTTACTATGAAAAAACATCATAGCTGTTTTATTGAAGACTTTGTAATACTTGGAAATGAACGTGATCACTAAACTAGCTCATATATTTTTTTCTTATATTTTAGTACAATATTTCAAAGTTTAAATAACTCTAACAGTACTTTAGCTTTACCAAAGATATTTATTACGAATAGGTGTTTTACTTACTTGGAACACCGACATCAGCCTATCCTTAGAAATCCTTAAAGGAAAGTTTTACGAAATGAAAATCAATGCAGAATATTTGCAACTCAGTCTAGTCATGAGATACTTTGTGGAATAACTGTTTCTTACGTGACCCCAATTAACGCATATTTCACGTGGCTGCCTAGTATTTTCAACTTTTATATCACCAATAGCAATTATAAAACATTACTATGAAATCCGATCATTAATATCTAATAGTGGCCTCGGGATTAAGCCTTCTCGTTTGCTATGAATCTACAATTTTCTTTATATCGCTCGTAAAAGCGGGTTATAAACGCTGTTTTATATGTCGCTGTTGTTGTGTTGTGTCTAATCGGACGTTTTAGGTTTTATCTGGCCCTTTTTACTAATTTAAACTTACATAGTCACTATTATGACTTAGTGCCTACCTTCATTCCGTGATTATGAACTTCCAACAGTACCAAAAATCAAGCTACATGTTAGAAACTTCGTAGCAAATAACTCATCTGGTACTTTTATTCTATGTTTTGACATACAGCCTGCAACAGACTACAATTTGTTGTTGCAAAATAGCACCTATTTCAACGTCTTAAAATTCCCATTGTATAAGCCCGATGTGCTGTCTACACCTTTACTCATTAACATCGTCGTCAGCTTCTATTAATCCACTGCTAGACACAGGCCTCTCTAAAAGGAGAATTTTGTCATAACCGCCTTACTCTGTACAGGCTGTCAGTCAGAAGATCGCACGATCGCAATTTGGTCAGTAATGGAAAGAAGATGTTGCTGCTTGTCTTCTAATGGCGGTACTCCCTTAGGTACTTCTAACTACATTAAGAAGAAGAGATGGGTTGGCCCCATAGTGGAGAAGAGGCGTTGCAGCTCGTCCTCTTCTGGTTGTACTCCTACGATATCTGGGATGGTGCTATTCTATTTATGTGCTGACATACTGTGTAAAAACGTTAATGAATGTTATATGTCGACCGACACCGAACGACCACTGTTTACTAAAGCTTCGTGTTTTGATTCGATAGCTAGGTCGCAGACATGTCTATTCCAAATACATAATCATTTTCTAAATCACTGGAACGTTAATAATTTCTTCAAACAAGTATGACATAAATAAGCACAGACTAAGCAATATAAGTGATGTGATTGAATAGGCACTCGCATTATAGACGGCGCCATTATTGTTGTTCGTTCACAGTTTCATAACACAACCAAATATTAAAAAAAAAATTGATTTGACAAATTGTTAGTATCAAGTTATACGCTTAGATATTTCATGTTTTACACTAGAAAACACAGACAGCTTCAAACAGAATATTTCAACAAAAAAGCGTCTGTTATTTTATTACCATTGTGAACATTTGTTATTTTCCCAAAAAATTCATCCAAAAATTAGAAATAACTCCACAATCCTCAGGTCAGGTGGGTTCAGCCACGCCCATTAAAGTCAATTTGTACCAATTAAATGATAGCTAAGACATTCGGCACACGGACCGTTCATACACAGACCATGGGATAACGAATTGCTAATAATGGCTACGGGTTTTGAACTGACCGCACGGGTTAAGGGGAAGTTGTAACCAACTGCTACTGTAATGACAGATTTTAAGAATCTATTGCACAAAATCCATCAGTTTTAAGTACAAAGTTCATTTAGCAATACAATAACAATAATTGCGTAATATTAATTCAGGACAATATTTCGCTTTATGTCATAAAAGTTTATTAAACAAAAATGAAACACTAAAAACTATTTGTAAGTGAAATCTTAAGTTTGATTCTATAACAAAAAGTTTGCAAGTTGAAAACTGTAAACAACAATTTTATTGGACGGTGTAGTGAGAAAAAATTGACATCTGAATATATATTATTGTTATTGTTCTTTATTCTGCATTTATCCTGATTCTTGTTTAGATTTAACTGAATTAAAGACTGTGTACTATAATATATCTTTAGAAGAAATAAAAATCTAATGTAATGTAGAATCCGGTATTTTAATCTATACTTACTAATATTATAAAGCTGAAGGGTTTGTTTGTTTGTTTGTTTGTTTGTTTGTTTGTTTGTTTGAACGCGCTAATCTCAGGAAGTACAGGTTCGAATTAAAAAAATATTTTTGTGTGTTGGATAGTCTATTTATCGAGGAAGGCTTTAGGCTATATAACATCACGCTGCGACCAATAGGAGCGGAGCATCAGTGAAAAATGTTGTTAAAAATAATCACGATCATAATAACAGAAATTGACGCGTACGAAGTCGCGGGCAACAGCTAGTAATGAATAATTGTGAGGTTTATCGATATTATAACTACCACAATAATTTTTACTAAAAGACAAGCATCAAGAGTTCAAGATCAGTTTAAGTCAAAAATGTTGACATTTTGTAGTCTCTTATCCTCCTACTGAGTCCAGTAGTTTTTGGCAACTTTTGACAATGAAAACATTTCGTACATAAAAAAATCAAATACAAAAAAAAACACTAAACGTGACAATTTTCATATCAAACACGCACACGAACCGTCTTCGCCTTAACCGGACATTGAAAAACACCAAAAACGATTTAGTTGTAAAGAAATCAATCGACAACATTCCCGTTATCGGTTTGATATACCGCCATCGACTATCGACTAATCGACAATTCGAATAATCGCCTAATTTCTGTTCCCATGAAGACGAATAACATAGAAAATATTTACTAAAGTGGCGTGACCAAATCGGTAATTTCTATTTGTGATATTTGTAATTCTTACTAAATACATCCGTAATTATACACGGTGTCTTCAAAAACATTTTTTTCTTATTAACATTTATGTTTTAAACAGAAAATCCGATACACAATTAGTGACAGTAAAAAATTTTTGGATACTCCTTATTATGTTAGGTATTACAATTTATTGTCGATAGCCGCTTATATTCAAGTTTTAGACTGGTTTGGACAGTTCTAAGTGTCATTTTTGTATGGGGCTGTTTTATCGACGTCAATACTTTAAAAAATAGACCATAATGGTATAATGCACCGCGCAATGTATTTGTTGTATTAATAATTTGATGAAAAAATATTGGGCTTTAGGATTTCTCATTTTAATATTTGCAATTCTTAGTCACAGTATTACTAAACAACATATATAAAACTTTTGTCGACCTCACACGCAAGTGTTATGGCAATTTAAGTAATTTTAGTTTCGGTTTATAATTAATATTAATTTTCCGAAATTGTTTATTAGTCTCGGCGAGCGTTAACGAATCATCTTTATTGATTTTGTTGCGTCAAACCAAATGTTGTAACTAAGTGCGTTTACCGCCTCAGGCGATAGGAGGATGCGAGGGGTTTTATTCTTGCTAGTGTTAATTTAGGGAAAGAAAGTATTTTAATATTTTTATATCTCTTTTTTTAGGAAATGAATTGCAGGAGTAATTAAAATACTTTAATAAAAATTTCAACAGCCTCAGGTGGGCCTCGAACCCACAAGTCTACTTTACCAGTTAGAGCTATCGCTCGGAAAGCATAAGATTATGGGTTCGAGTCCTACTTGAAGCAATCAAAGTTTTTATTCAAGGAATTGTATTTTCGATAAATAAAAATGTTTTGGCTCTGAGGTGGGGTAGGGTAATAGTCGTGCTTTGGAAGCTACGTAAAATTTCTTGTCTGATATAAATGAATAAATAAATAAAAATAAATTGTTGGTACCGGCTTCTGTCGCTAGATGAATGTCGTAAAAACAAGTAACGAGTCAGGTCAGAGGCTGTTATAGGCGGTTTGGAAAACTCTAAGATTATCCTTGAAGTTAGCATTCGATAAGAAAAATATGGAGACGGTAAAAACATTTATTAATTTTTCAATAATACCTATATGACCCAGTCCAGTCTAGACAGAATACGACGCCATTTTTATTAACGTAACACTTGAAATATGTTTGGTTTTTAAACGGTATAAAATATGAATAATTAATTAACGATCTATATGTACCTTATTACAATATACATTAATATAAAACTTTTGACAATGATTGATTCGGCAAATTGAATTAATTATGATAATTTGCTAGATGTATTTAATTAAGACGCGACACTAGCAGCCTTTAGGAACTAGGTAATCTAGGCTGATCGAAGTGACCGAGGGCTATGGTTTATTTTGAGTTCTGTTGTCAAGACCAGAAACCCTTATAGTTTTTTCATGTCCATATATCTGTCTGTGTGTCTGCTCTCATCATGATTCATACACAAATATTGTTTTAATTGATTACCATTTAATTTAAATCAAAATCATGCATATAAATGAATGTCCGTCGTATTGCAATATTTTTCCGTCGGTACAAAACAAATCGGCAATCCTGAATACCTGATACAATCAATGGCAACGTCATAAAGTACTTTTAGTACGCATGCGTACTTAAATGGCGTAACTCCACACCGATGGCTTTGAATGTTATCAAAGCCATTAATGTACCTGAAAACAAGAAACAATATGGTTAGTAACATGTTTAAGAGTCACTAATTAACAAACTCATTATTAGTTGTCTGGGTTTTAGTTTTATTTGGTTAGATATTGTTTTATAATACTTATTTAAAAAAAAAAAGTAAAAAATACTTTCATTCTAAAAATCTATTTCTTAAAAAAAATTAATTTAATTTAAATTTAATTCAGGCATACAATATATTACCATAAATCTTGTTTTTTTATGAGTTTTCTATATTTCGGAACTATTGCAAGCGCCACGATCACGGAAAAACTGATCACGGTGGTTCAACAGATATTTCACGGTCATGATACTTTCAACAGTACCAAAATATTGGAAATAGATGAATAGAATAGAAGATCATAGAAAAAGATATATATGAAACTAAACATATAGTAATAACAACAAATCAATTAAATTCTTGTGACCATGAAAGTTTAAATCGGTAAATTTCTTGTAATTTGTTTTAGCCAAATTTTTTCAAAATTGCAATGAACCTTGTACACCATAGTCAGATTATATTTGAGAATAATACCACATTTTCACAAGTAATTCGAATTAAACATTTCTTCCGAGTTCAAAGGTCCTTGCTGAAATGTTATATAGGCTCTATTAAAAAATAAAGCGATTAATGTTAGACAACCTTTAAACAATAAACTCGATACTGACCGAGTCTAAATCAGCATAAAAGAAGATTTGTTTTTATAATCACAACTCACAACAAATAAAACAATTTTCAATTTACCTCTAGGCAAATCATGGGTAATCAAAATCTACCCATCATACAAATAGTCTGCATAACAATTATTATTTTTTCAATTTGACTCGACCTGCACTAACACGGGAATAAATGAGAAAGAGAAGAACAAATATATTTACTAGAGCAATTAGTTCTATAACTCAAGAATTGTAATTGCTTGTCAGGTGTAGTGTTTAATCGTTAAGGTACCATTGGAATAACTTTAAGGGTGATAGAGAGAATAATATACTAAGTTTCTTTAGTCTAAAAACCCAAGTCACGGAATCAATATTTTATATAATCATCATCATCGATACTTATCAATCCACATCCACTGCTATAGACAGGTCTCCCCAACAGAAGAATTTTTAAATATTTGTCATATTGCTAGGCAATCGACACCTTTAGAACCTACGCCACTTCACCACGGATAAAGATAAATTGGGTATATGTATATGAAATAGATAATCATCTATATATCTTATACTATACTTATATTACCTGTAAATAATTAAATCAATTATATTAAAATTAACCCGGTATAAATCTGGAATCCCCAGACATTCAAAACAAAACCTTACATAAGTGATATCCTGATTAAAGTTAATGATATACATCTCTAAATAACACACCTACTAAAAACGTCGCGAAGACAAAATTCCATGAACTGTAATTAGATCTCGACACTACCTTGTTTAAAAATAAGTAACTTGAATAGATACCCAAGGATAACTACCTGGAATAATAAATTCTTTGGTAGTTTTAATAATAATTGACCTTAATTTGCGTGTAAAAAATGTACTGATTTCGGGTCCGACTCTACTAATTTTGTAAGCCATACTTTTGATATAAAACTTTAATAACTAAAACCACTATCTAAGTTAACCAATATTAAATCGGCACATGACAAGTGTCGTTGATTGTTTTACTCAAAATAGTTTGATTTTTCATGCTTTGGTCAAAAATGTTTTTTTTTTTGTGTATTTTCATATTGCGTCGTGTGCCGGCACGTTAATTATTTGTAGAAGATATTTTTATATTTGTGATGTGGTGCCGAAAGGTTAAAAGAATAGCGTCACCTCAGCTCTTCCTATGTAAGAGGCGTAACGTATTATACGTTGACATGAAAACTTACTATCTTGTTCAAAAATAAACTATAAATATAACTTCATCAAGATCGTTACGAATGTCAATTTGACCAAGATCATTTCGAAACTACCTATTGTCTTTCAAATAAGAAGGTTTTAACAAGAAATCATCTCAAACAAAACCAACAAAGGCAATCTTACACATTTAATCACACCCACACGAGGTCGCTATCGAAGGATCAAAGTTTTTTTTACAACACACAAAAAACCTCACAATCGTCTCTAAGAAACATAATAATCTACTAATTTCAGCCTAATGACACCACTGTGGCTTATAATTTTTGAAGCTATTTCGTTGGCTCTGATTTAGACAGTAGCTTTGTTATTGTTAGGTATTTAAAAATATATGTTCGTTCGTCGCTAGAAGACAACGGGCAGCAGCGTCTTTTCTCCACCACTGACCAAGCTGCGATTGAAAACCCGCCTTCTAAGCATGACGATTATGGAAAAACCCTTCTTTAAGAGAGTTCTGTGTCCAGCAATAGACTTATGTTTGCTGATGATGATGATACTTAGAATAACTGTGAAAACAGTTATTCCCGTAGTTTTAAGGAGAATAATAACGGTGTGTACACCATGTAGATCAAAAGTTTAGAGTTGAATACCAAAACCTGATACCGTAATCAGTTTTAAATCAACATTCAACTCTGTGTGTTCAGCCACACATATAACAGCAACATTTCCTTATTTGAAAATGTAACTGTTACTCGTTTAGTATAGGAATCATGCTCCGATTGTTACAAAAATTGGCACACAAAAAATATATTCTGTTACACTCACATGTTACATCTGGGAAATCGATTCATTTGTTTTGCCTTTCCTATTCAGGGTAAGATAAACCATGATCCAAGAAGTAGCTAGTCTAAATATGACATACGATTGACATCAGTTAGGGATATAACCCTCATAAGGATAACATCGTTAGTATGTAATGTGCAGGTTTCCCAATAAAGTTTCTGCTCACCCTCAAACAAGTGATATTTGTACGGAGATTTCGTAAAATCTAGAGGTACTTGCTGTGAATTAAATTCAAGACCTTTGAAAGATGAAAAATAAATTAAAATAATATCTTAACCATCCAACTAAAGTATTTCAAATAAAGCAGATGATGCAAATAAAAATTTGACGCCTACCTTTTTGTTTAATAAAAGAAAGCGGAAAACACATTAAAAGTCTTTGGTATCGCAAGATGGAAGTCGTAAGAACAAGTCAAGTCTGAGTCCTCTAACAGGGAGCTTGAAAAACTCTGACACCAGAATTCACTTTTAGGAATAAGACGAAGAAGCTACAAAACTGTCAAGATATCAATGCAGGTTCAATAGTATTGGAAATGTACTCTTATATGAACCTAAGTAAAGACACTATCCTTACTCATCTCACTAAAACTAAAACGTAGTTTATCACGTAAGAAATTTATTCGAGGTCTGTTACCTTTTTATTATCGGTTGAGCAGTGGTTTAACATCAAAACAAGCTACAGAACCACACGCTGAACCTGCTAGACAAATGCGGCCGCGTATTTTTTTTATCCATCATTATTGTGAGTTTTTTTCTCTGTGGTCATTATCCGCCGAAAATCCAGCGTTTCCGACATAATGGTATGAAACCAAATTACAAGGCCCGGGGTTTTAGACCCTTATTAACATACCTAGCCGAGATATTCGTGTATCATTTGGTTTTCGGTAATAATGAAGACTGTGCTTGGAGGTTACACATCAGAGAACACGTTCGTATTTACGATTAGTCCGTAATTTCGGGTTTTAGAATGGCGTAAGAGTAGCCTCTTGTAGTGCTTTGGAACGTTTTTTCAAATACGAATGGTATCACTGCAAAATTTTAACTGACATGTTAGAAGGAGTTACGTAATTAATTAAGATACTAAATAACATAATTGATCTTTAGAAATTCATTAATTTTTATGTGTTGGGATAGCGAAGGGTGTTTTTAACAGCTGAAAATAAAAACTGAATTTGACTCGTGTGTTTTGACGTGATAGTTTTTGCATGGTGGACCAATATCTATGATTATTTCTTGTTTGATATTCGTTAAAAAAGGATCCCATTTAAGTTTAAATATAAAAAGCCATCCCAACCTAAGTTACAAGGTAGTCTTCTAAAAAAAGACGAAAAACTTGAAATAAGCCTCCAACATAAGAGATCTTTGGCAGATTGTTTTTTTTTAATATCAAACTTTAACGTTTAAATTGCAAATAACATAAACTAGTACACAGCCTACATTTTATAATAACTAGATCAACTCAGATCAATTTAGTCTTTAAAATGACAAATCAGTTAGTCATAGTTTATTTAGATCCAATAGATTCGATTTGCAGTGAAATGCTTTGATTAGTTTTTCTAGCTTCATTAACCTTATTGCCTTTTATTTTGTATTCTAAATAAAAAAGTAATTTATTTATAAAATTAAAATATTTTTTAACATCATGGATCAAAATATTTAGAGAATTTGACAAATATACATTTTAAGG
This sequence comes from Anania crocealis, assembly GCA_949315895.1. NCBI lineage: Eukaryota > Metazoa > Arthropoda > Insecta > Lepidoptera > Crambidae > Anania > Anania crocealis. Next base: position 12,773,126 of record OX438856.1, read on the forward strand.
GTATTGGTAAAAAGCAAACTGTGATATTTTAACATTTTTCGTAAGCTTTTTGTAAGATTATCACACTTATCAAGCCTTGTTTTTAATTACCTTCAAGCCTTGCCAATTACGTAATACAGCAAAACTTGAAATTTTTAATCAATTACACATACAATCTTTACATATCTGTTAAGCGCCTTCATGTCCACCTAAAAGTCTTGTGATGGTTTCATTGACCTTTAAAATATAGTTCATATCTTTGTAACTATGATAACCAACCATATCGGACAGACTGGCATCTCATCTATCATTTTTATCCGGCCTCAACTATTCATCATCACTCAAAGTTTTATTGCTCAAGACACGAAAAGAAAGGAATTAGGCTGTGAGCGTTATTTGAAAATAGGTAGTTGGTTCCTGTGATATATCACCACACATACTCGTTAGGGGAATCTTTTCTATAAATACAGACTCAGTTAATGCCGCTCATTCATTTTAATGTAACACGATAAAGAATCTAAGTGTGAAATCATTTAGAAACTTTAAAATAATGGCCGATCCAAAACTAATCGGTTAGTCTGAATGCATCCAATAAAAATTTAATCACGGATTTTATCGAAGACTTTTACAAGATTACAAGCAGTTAGCAACAATTTCCCTGTACCCTTACAGTTCTAGGTCAAACGCATATAGTAAACAAAGAACTTCCAAGAAGCGAACATGAAAAAAATATTCAATTTCGTTACCAAAGTTAGAATTACTCGCAAGATACCGACAATGACACAGCCAGGGTCTGTAATTACCCCCCCCCCCCCCTCCCTGCGAGCTCTGAAATTATGGCCCAAACCATTAACTACTATAGCAGACATATAAAAAGGTATGGACTAACGAAAAAAGTCATATCTCGCGACCACAACCAATCAGAGACGTTCGGTTTGGTACGACTGAAATTCGACTCTAAACTGTGATGTTTGGTTTGACATTTCATTGATGGATGTGAATCCACGAATCATGGGAAGCTTGAATCATCAAGGGGCAATGACGCAACTGTTTTATAAATCACGGTTTTGGTTCTATCTTCTTGTGTAAATAAGACTAGCAAGTGTGGAAAGTAGATTCCACATTTAGATTATTTTCTGGTTGGGACCCAATTCCGAAAATTTTCAAACGCCCGAGTCCGAGTGGTTTAAGAACAGGCGCATTCGGCAAGCGTGGTGATTACGCCTGTACCCATCATTGCTGTGGTAACTTGATTTCAATGATGCCTTTGACCTTCAGTGGGATGATTAGGCCGTTACTTTACCTTTTTTTTACCAATGGCTCAATGGCATTGTAATTGAATCACTATGTTACATTTTAACACATTTAGTATTCTGCTACCAAAATTGGGACTAGTGGTTTTCGACAGACACTCGACTGAACTGTCATAAGACTATTTGGTAGTTCGCTGCCTAATCGAATCACTGTTGTATTTTGACTGTAGACTTATCGGATTTCCTTTATTTGACGTTTATTTCAATCGACTTGCAATGTCAATTTAGCTATTGAAGTGCGATTTAGCAACAACACCTATCGTTAACTTGTTGATTCTGATATTAAGTTAATGGAACAATTTTTTCTTCATTAATATTCAGCCTGGATCAGGCGTCTTCAAGCAGTATAAGCTTCAAGAGTACTGTTTCTGTGCCATGAATTGTATAGAACACTTTAGGAACTTAAACTGTTTCTTCTTGATCATAGCAGGAGAAAAATACGTTTCTTGCTATCTATGTCCGAGTTACACTGTTCATTTCACGAAATTGTACAGACCCGTGCGGAAAAACGAAGCGGCTTCGTGGAAAGACAAGCCGCGCAGGTTTTGATGAGGACGCGCCCTTAGTTAGTTTATAATTAGTCGGACTTTAAAGTTTTGCGTATACCCTCTTCATTAAATTAAACCTTACATTAGTATTATCTTATCTGTGATAATATAGATAATCTACACATAGCTTTTATACTAACATTAGGCTTCTGACTAAGTTAAACAGCTTACATCAACCAATATTAGCCTGGACCAACCAAATGCAAATATATAAACTGAATGGTCACCCATCTATTTCCGACCGCGGCATGGGTGGCTTAACTCCAGAAAACAGCCACTTAGTCATAAATGAAAAGATGACACAAACGACAACTCCAAGCTTAAGAATAGTAATAACGATATAAACCCATTAATATTTATTGCACTTGGTAATTTATTTTCAATTACCTTTTGCAAAAACTGGGCAATCGCAAGTCGGACTCGCGCAGAAAAGGTTCTGTAGCTATTTAATTAAAATCATATTTTTAAAGTGATTATACAACTTAATACGCTGTAAATGTTTGAAGCGTCTAATTGTTAACGGCTTATAACGATGATAACGATATTAATAATAATATCCATCAAAAACGGCAAAAAGTAGTTTTTGTTCTTATAGCGGTATTACATTAGTTCATATCAACAGTCTAGCTATCACAGTTTTGTGATACAGCGTGACTGGTCACCAACAGATGGACGGATAGTGGAGTCTTAGTAAAGGGCCTATTTTTACCATTCGTGTACGGAACTCTAAAAATGATAATTCTTACTGTATGCACATTTCCACACTTCCACATCTAAAGCTTGGACAACAACGTTGAATCTTTAAAAGTTAGCATGAGATTATCGTCAACTATTAATAGATCACATACATACAACCGCAATTCAACTTGCGAATTCTAAACGTATGGCTTTCAGAGTTTTATACAGGGCTTAATGGAATTTATACTGGCACCGCAATAAAGATCTTTGCAGACTGCCTAGATAGGTACTCGTATGTCGTCATTATTTTTATAATGTGTATAGAACGCATTATATTGAATGGGTACTGTAATAAAAGGGTATGCACTGACGGTGTTTTTATTTGAGTTGCAGAAAGGGAGTAAAATTTTTTACTGCCGCTAATACGAGGTTTGAGGCTGCGCCGGCGCAGGTCAGGATCTTGACGACTTTTATCGTGTTTATTCTGCGCCGTTTCCTGTCGCGTAACGTTTTTTGATGATTTTATTAAGGCTTTTAAGAGTTAGATATTTGAATAATAAGAAGGTACCGTGGTATTATAGATTTAGAATGCACTTACGTTTAAAAGATATGATAACTTATTTTTATTTTGTCTCATATAAGAGCAGTTCATCAAAAAAGATATCGCTTTTGACAAAAAAAAATCTTTGGCGGTTTAAGTTTAAGAGATATTTTTGTGGTTTTCATTGATAAAAACCCATTAAAATGAAGGCTTTAGTATTGCCAGTCAATGCTGAGTGCAAATTTGATTATACATTAATAATTAACATTCACTTTAAGTCACTAGTCTAGCGAAAATGACATGCAGTTCGGTTCTGTTTTAGTAAATATCTGAATGAAAAGTGTGTTAATACATGGTAATAATCACACCATTTACTTGAATTATCTTCACTGGCAAACCCGTACAATGCCAGGACGGACAGCTAGCCTAATATACTCCTACATATTTCAATTGTATACATGCTGAAACAAGTAACAAAGCGGCGTAGCTTTAACACTAAAACATCAGTCTAAAATGAGACAAATATGTGTGGTGTTGCTCTTACTGATGAATATCTTCGGGATAAGTGCATTTAATTATGTAAGGCTATATATCATACTTTTGAAGCTATTATCCCATGAATAAGTACACCCAGTTAACTAAAGGATCTTAATCAACTGACCACCAAAGCAACCCACATATCAGACAAAACATAAGCAATTATTTAAAATTAATATACATTTTAATGACTGTGGTACTATCTCGCTGAACGAGCAAAAAGGAAACTGAATTATTCGTAATAAAAGGTTTATTAATGTTAATTTACGGGGTTTTTACGATTATAAATAATACGTGGACGCAAATTGGTCGGTCATTGTGCGTGTGTGCAGATAGATCTGACAGTAAAAGTGCGAACGCTCTTGAAGGCATGTTCATTATAGTTTTTCTTTTGTCTATTTTCTTGTTTGTAACTTTTTGGTTAAGATTTTGTAAGCGAGATTATTAAAATGAATTCATTTTTATGATCTTAATGTATTTGTCAACCATGCTTTGTACAAATTTTTAGTATAAAATTATCCTGCAGAAACTACGTATTTTTCAGGATAAAAGTAACCTAATTATATAGTATTTTACTTCATAACCTCTTTAGATTTCAAAAAAATTATATGCCTAAGGCAGTTCGAAAAATTTACCGCGTAGGTATATCTCTTATTCTTTTTTTTCGTAGGTGTTAACACATAACTTGCAGTAAAATATACTTTTACTATATAAAGTACGGTTTATTACAGTGAGATCGGTTATTTATAAAAGTATTTAGCACTGTGCTGACATGCCCTTAATAAACCTCATCATAAAACGAAGCCATAAACCCAACTATTATTAAGCTTACCCTTTGAAATTGATTTTTTATTAATGAAAACTAGCAGTTTGTTTAAGATCACCATGTGTTTTTATTTAATGCATAAAGTTCTTCGAGGTTATTTTTATTGTGCAATCAACATTGGAAAAAATATATTAAAATGTAAAAGCGACTTTAATTTTTCATTACTGTTTCATTCACGTCGAAATGGAAGAAATAATAAGTCCATAAATTTACGTTTTTAAATAAAGATTTTATTTGATTTTTATCACTGCTGATAGGGTTATAAAGAACAAAATTTTCAAAAGTTCATCATTATTATCAAATGGTGCCTTCTCCTGGGCCTAAGCTTCAAGACGATCGATCTACGAGCGTTGCATGAAATAATAACTGAAATCTCTTCAAAGTATTTTTTAAAGAGATTTATGTTATTATAATAAAAAATACTCAAAATAAATTTGCAGTGGACAAGACTTGTAGCGAGAAGAACTAATAGCCGATAAAGAACCTGTAGAGCTAGGGCGGAATGGTTTTAGATGATCTAAACGATGAATAGACGTCCAAATTTTGGACCCAGAGGCCAATAATACGCAATACATGTACGAGCATACGTTTTTCTTGTCCTGTGATTATTTTTCAAAGATATTCTGGTATCATGGTTATCCAAGCCACCTATTTAAAGCATCTTTTATATAATATAAGAAGGACCCCACGGCTTGAAATTCCTTCCGCAGCACGACCAAATAGACCAGCCTCTTGCAGTCCCCAGCCGAAATTAGTCTGACCAGCAATCGAATCCCTTGCGAAGTAGGCAGACCACTGCACCGTGCCAATAGACATACCTGTTTTTTTTTTTAAATAATAGCGACAATAACCAGCACCGTAGTCCGCATTCACAAGTTTTTATCTTTATCTTCCATTCGGAAAGGATGCAATACTCCAATCTAGGTGATTGGAGTATTGCTCATAATATTTGTTTAACACTAATTTCATTAATTGCAAGTTTTTACTGAGTACTATTATCGATTACTTGTACTTGTTAATTCATTGCTATGAATCCCCAGTGAGATAGTCTTGAAGTGAAGAATTTCTGAACCATGTAACAATTATACACATGATATGGTCACACCACACCATTGTACAGTCAGAAGGAGATAAGTTACCCAAAGTATGTCATCATCTGCATTCGATTTTCAACTAACAATCTTAAGCTTAAAGATTAAAATCAATTGATAAAAGTTTTTACGGTCTGTGGCAAGTTGATAAGCTGACTGTACAAAAAAAAATTACACGTATATGGCCATTCAAGTCTAGCATAAGAGAGATTGGCAAAGTAGGTTCAGTCTGAATTACTGCACTTTAGTGCAATGTGGTGTATTCACCAGTCAAGACTATTGTCTTGACTACGTATTACCTACACAATAAGCGGATGTTTCCTGGTGCCAGATTAAATAGAATAGCACTACCACTTCTCATCTTTATCAAGACGAGCAGCAGCGTTTTCTATCCACCATTGGTCAAAGTACTTTACCTAAAATTTACCTACCGGAAATCAAACCCGGGATTATATATGGGTAGACCACTGCACCATATTATCCAGTGAGTAATTTATCACCATGTACCTACTGATTATCCTCTTCATTGTAAGTAAGATCATAAAAACCTGGCAACCAAATGACATTTTAAACGTAAAACATTGTAAAATTGATTACATTGTTACTAGTCTTGTATTTTAATTAGTTGAGTAAAGAGTATGCTATTTCTTTGACTTATGCAATAACTTGAATACAAAAACCTACTTCTTTATATGCCTTGTCACACCTCCCTTAACGTATTTTTAAATCAATAAAACTGTGACTATTTATAAAATATAATGAAAACCATAAAAAACGCCAGTAAATCATGTTAAAAATATTTTTATCAAATTAATGATTTTTTTTGTGACCCATTGCAAATAAAAAACATGATGACATCGGTGGTCAATTATTTATTACATAAACTATTCAAAGAAAGTTTTAGTGTTGGGAGTCAAAATGGTCCTTCACAACGTCTTAAAAGTTGTTTTTATTCGAGCATAAATGCACGAAAGTTCTAAAATCCAAATAATTATAAATCTAAAAATCTGTGCATGTTCTTTATTCTTAGGTATATTACTTTTTAACCTTCCCTAGCTTGTAAACAATGTGTTCTAAAAACATTTTAACCCAAAAAACTACTCTCGCATTTACCACCGTGCGAATTATTCAAATACCATCGTGATACAGCTTTTAAGCTCGTTGTAATTGTCACATTAGACCGCATAGCATGGTACAAGGTAGCATGGCCGCCGGCTTCCCAATTACCGCCGTATTAGGGGGCGCATTGTACGGCCGCGCCATAGACGACGATGCCATAGCATTGGGCTAGATTTAGAGGAATGTCTGCTATAAATTGAACTTATTTAATGTCCAATAATAATTCCTTGAATAAAAATTTCTACTTTCTGAGGCGGGGTTCAAAGCTACCACCTTAGTATTGCCAGGCGACTGCTTTAATCATTAGCTACCCAGACGTTTTGTGTGTCGACAAACTTATTCAAGACTTTACGCAATTTCAATACAAAAGACATCGACGAGTCACACGTGTCTTTATTAGAATCTTACATCACTGGGCAGGTTTCCTAAATTATTTTTTACTATATAGAGAAAAAGATAAAAAGCAAAAGATACCATTAAGAAAGAATAGATAACTGTCCCGACAAAGAATCGAACCGGGTATGCGTAGGAGGCAGACCAGCGCACTTCTTCACCAACCAGTTCGTTAAAATCGTCAAAAATAACTTTATGATTTTATTTATAGGACTATGTTTTTAATAATAAATTATTGCGCAGAGTATATTATACTAAAATAATCACCATTCAATTCAATGAGTATCTATGGTTTTCATACACTGTGGTAAAAGCGATTAGGGTGGCCACATGCGTGCGACCAGAACCTATGAAATGGAAATAGGAAGCGTATTTCCGTGTTTGTTTTTCAAATACTATAATGAGGTTATCTGAGATTGCGACTGTGATTTCATATCACAGTCGTGGATCGTTATCGACGGGCCTTTTATGGTTTTATATCATCTGGAAAAAATCTTCCGTTAGATTTTTAATCACACATATACAAAATATACCGGATTTTTTAGAATACGAAATTAAAGAGAAATAAATATTCAAATGTTTAAACTACGTTGTCAATTATTGTGGCTGCTCGTCGGTTTGTGACATGTTTTGTATTGCCGAAAATACTTTTTAGTAAAATATCTGGGTCCGGTTAGGTTACTTAGTTATTTTATTTTAACTAAACTTATCATTTGCTAACTTAAAGTTTTATTTTCATCATGGTGGGTTGGCTATCGTAATCTGCCAAATGGTGGAGTGAACACGCTTCTCTACTGATAATTGCTTCTAATTTTACGACACCCATAAGTTGGAGAAGGGATGGAGCTATTCAATTTAAGACAGGTATCTCACGGCGCTATGAAATGTGCCTAACGTCTAGTTTCAGTTAGGTTTTAATAATCCACCTAGTACTATAGTATAAAATTAAAGTAACGTCCTATACCTAATCATCCCTCTGCAGAGGCCTATAATCATCAAATTTGAGCTACCACAGCAATGATGGGTACAGGCATAATCACCACGCTTGGCAAATGCGGGTAGGAGATCATTTTTTTTTTAAATTGCTCTAGCAATGTTCGAAAACTTGGAACTCTTGTTGCCAGATCATAGATCGAAGGACTTCTAAATCTTGGCCTGGTACTTAAGCCCACTAGACAATACAGGGCGTTGTACCATAGTATGCCCTAATATATTTTTATTAGTGGCCATTTTTATTGTTCTTTGTGGAGCACTCAAAAGGCAATAGTAGCATTTAGATGGCTCGGACAGTCACGACGCTATAAGCTTAAGGCTTTATGTGAGCTTTTTAACAAGATTAGCTTGTTGTATACCAAAATACTCGAATATGGGTGTAGATTTTTTTTAATTAAATATAAATTACATTGGCCATTTATTATTTTATTATCTCTTTTCACAGAATCTTTTAGTAATATTAGTAGATATAGTCTATTTAGCTGTTTAAACACAACAACTTACAGGTGCTATGTTTTATAAAATAAATTCCTACGTTTTGTAGCCATTTAATCATGCATTCTCAGAAGACATAATATTATCGGAGAACATACTTATTACATTTACGCCCAATTACAAAAGCTATCTATCTACGCCGTATCTTTTAGAATCTAGCTATTTAGATTGCCATGCGGACAAAGACGCATGTGGAGTTAGTTAGATGACAACTGATGAAAAAAAGAAAAATAACGCTTATAATCATCCCACTGCAGAGGTAAGGCCTCCATTATTGAATCCAACACCACATCAAGGATGGGTTTAGGTTAGTAATTACAAACCCAAGCAACGTTCGAAAATTTGAAACTCTTGCCCTAACCCAGAACCCCGAGATCTTGGCCCGGTACTAAAGTCACTAGATCAACGGGGTTATATTACTAATGATTTAACTAAAACCCACAACACTGCACTATCCTATTGTTTCAAGTAAAGTACATTTATAATTAAACAATAGAAAGGCTGGGGTCGCGTGGCCAGGATGTTATTGACGCCATATTCCTTGCCGACAGTTCACGGCGTGACTCCGTATCCTGCCCAGCCATATTAGGCCCATGTTCTGTTCAGACGTTAATTGTCGCCAGAATAGCGCAGTTATTTTAACGCCATTTCGTGAGGCTCTAGAATCATAGTTCGTAAACAAAGAATGTTTTTTACTTTCCATTTTATTTAAAGATAAATTTACGGATTCAGCTCGCGCTTATTATCATCGTCATCACCAGCCACCGTGGATTAATATACCACTGCTGGATACATGCCTCTTCAAAAAGAGGATTCAGTAATAATCGCAGCCCCTGGCAAGAAGGTTGGCGGTCGCAGTTTGACCAATGGTCGAGAGATGTCGCTGTCACCCGTTTATGTTTGGCAGTACTTCTTTAGCCACCTCTTACGAAACACATAGGAAGAGAATGGGTGATGCTTTTATTATTGTGTGTCGCGTGACGGCACCACACAACACAATTATCCTCATGCTTCAAAGGTAATAAAGCTGACCTATACACTCTGCATTGCTTTTAGAAGCAGGGGCCTTACTTTCAGCATAATGCCCGAATATTCGTCTTCATGTCTCTCCTACTCATGCCAATGTTTTATAGTATGTGAGAAGGACAGATAGATCCGTATTTACGGGTATCCTGTCGCGTAGTAGGTCCTCAGATACAATATCGACACGTCTCGCCTACCAATGCAGACCTAAGGTTCGACTACATATAGTTCAGCGATTTCCAAACTGTTGCATAGATCCTCACAAGGGGACATCAAGAAACATACAACTTATTTTTATCAACTAACTATTTGTCATCAGGAATCACTCTTTTAATTGAATTGCCTAATCACTACTTAGAAGATGTGATTAGGCATTTAAATAAAAAACTCAAACTTTCGCTCAAACATAACAAAATGTATCCATGAAATAAGCAAAAATAGGTGCTTTTAGAACCTTATCGATAGATTACAATATTTTAATTCCCAAATTATCGATAGATTACAATAGGATAAATTTTGTTATGTAGCGCATAAAATATAAATCAATACAAAGATATCTCTATTTTGATTTATGTACTCGTCATATATCGAAACTTCTTTTATAACGATTGTTTATCCCCAATATTTTTAATTATTACCTAAAGAAAATGTTTTATGCCATTTGAATGCCATTGTAAATAAGTAGAAGTTAGGTATCATTTGAAAAAAAATCTGCATGATATAACTAATCCCACCTGTTGCAGTTGAAAATTATTTAATTCAAATATTTGCAGAATTAATGATATGATTATTATAAAATTTCAGGTGTTTAATAATAAAGTTAGTTTTAATAATACCGAGAATTACCGGTGTGAAAATGTTTATTCTAGAGAGGATATTCAATTTAAAAAACAAAATGGTTGAGAACTGGTGAACTGGTGCTTCACGGAGAGAACGGCGACTTTGTTGCAAGTCTGGGTCCGTATTAATTAGAACTTGTTTATAGCCCGCTATGGTCGCAAAAAAACGATTGATCCGCCAGTTATCCCGCAACTTATAGAAAGAACCAGAGAAAAAGAGTACGAAAATACTTTTAAGGATACGCCTCACCGTGCAGAAAACTTTTTTTACTATCCAAAAAGCAGAGCAAAGGCGTATAAAAAATAAGCCCGTGCCAATTTAGCGAAGGTGTGCTATCTTAGTTATAGTAAGAAGATGTGTCTCAATTTTAAGTGTTCTATTGTTGATATCATATTATTCTAAAGTAAAGGTCATACATAGTGCTTACTATTTTTCGATGTAGTAGCTTTATGATGTTGGCTTTACAAGAGACAGATAAATATTCGAAGATATTTTGACAGGATCGGATGACTTAGATTTTGTTGGTTCGATAATTCAAAGTTGATTCTATTAAAATTTAAAAAAACTTGCCCTGTCTAAGGACAAAAAAAAGGACCGTTGATAAGCAACGAAAAATCTAACTATCTTAATATTATTACAAATGCGAAAATTTGGATATTTTTTTTTATTTCAATTACAAAATTTATGAACTAAGAATAATAATAATAATTCTTGCTAATAATAATTATAGTTGAAAGAAAATAAATTTACCACCGTACCAACTACCTACCTAATTCACCTACCAATACTTGGGTAGTAAAAACATTTCACTCCTTTCAGGACACCAAGTAATAGGAGAATAGAAGTCGCAACAGATATTAAATACGTGTTCACCCATACGCTATTACTCGACACGAACAAATTACATATGAGAAAATATTTGAGTGGAACAATACACTTCGCTTGCACCACTGACTTTTACGGCCACCGGGTTTTCAGTGTTAACTCAAGCAAAAATAAACTTTACATGATAAGTAATAGGAAAGTTCGAGACAGAATTTTATGCTTGCAAAATGTGATCTCAAAAACTTTGTTGACATTTTTCTGTTTATGTTTTTCTATTGTTATTTGTGTTTATTATTTCCAAGCCAGCGACTGTAGAAGCACAGTGCTAGCATAAAAGACATATAGGTACAGAAGTCAATCTACATACAAAATGTGCTCGAGCAACGCACACATAGGCACCGCTCACGGACACGATATCTCGAACCACTTTGGACCACTTAGGTGTTTATTAATTACAATTGTTCACCAATATGATATAAAAATTCGAGTTTTATACTATAATAATTACAGATGAAGACCACATTCGTCAGAAAAGCAAGAGTTAAAATGTCATCACTGTCATCTACTTAAAATACGCCTCTGTAAATTTTTGGTGCATAAATAGATAATATAAATTAGTTATATTTTATATATTGGTTAATATATAAGTTTTATTTTAAACAATAAATCGAACAACTAGTGTCACTACTACGATAGTTTGTGCATAACGCAAATTTGACGACCCGAGCGCGACCGCCGACCGTAGGTATGAAAAGTTAAATAGATACACACCTCATATTGACTTCTGTACTTTTCTGTTTCTTGTTGTGCTAGCCTACTCAGACCATTACATGTCGCTACGGTAATTATTTATTGTTTTGTTTTGTTTGTGCACGCTAATTTTGTAATTGTTGAATATTCGTTCGGATTGTGCACTCGTATTTGTAATTAGTTGTACTAATTAAACAGTGGATTCTTGGGAGTTTTTAGCTCATGAAATTGCTTGGAGATTTCGTAAAGCAATTTGTACAGGTGTAGTCATTAAACTTGGTGCCAATTGTGTGGGGTGTACTTCAAAGCTCTAGACATAAAATAAGTTTTTGACATCTTTATCAAGTATACTAGTGTGCAGATGGACATAAACGAGAAATTTAGGCTGATAAGAAAGATTAGCTAACTTTTGAATAATAAAAATATCGAATAGATATTCTAAGCACATAATATAAAAAGTAGCCGCTTCACTTTGTCTGCAAAATGTCATTAAAACTGTCCCCATAAAATTTGAAGTCAGCAATAAACGGGTAGCATAGTTAATATTTTATGGGATACCAGTATCATTAAAAATGCATTACCAACTTTGTAAAAATAACTGCAAAGATACAATTAGTTCGTTCAATTAGATGGTTATAAAATTGATTGGTTTGACAAAAAACGTTCTTATGAAAGGAAGTCGTAAAATGTGCATTATTTCATTTAAGTTCAATGCGTTTAAGAGTGGACTATAAAAAAACTATAATGATTGAATAAAAACTAAAGTTTCCTCAAAGGGCATCTGTAGGAAAAGAAGTTGTTAGAAAAGACTACGGAAATGTAATTCCTTTAAAATAACGTAAAAGCATTTGGATAATATTTTATATACATATAAGATTTTTGTTTTCAAACAATGCCCACTGCACATATGCCTCTAAATAATTAGTAAATTTGTAGCTTGTGAAGTCAAACTTCATTAATGCCATACTATAGAATCTTTAACAGAATTTTGATTTGACACAACAAAAAAAATTAAAGGTAATTTAAAAAAAGTTAAATACATACTCAATTAATCTTAAATGACCGCTTGATGCTTCAATCGAGTTACACCAACCGTGGTCACAGGCTGACTTGTCAGTTTAAATACCTAATCAAGGTAAGATCGCGTTTTCAAAAAAAGGTTTGATTCCTAATATTATCAAAATACGAATGTTTAACAAATATATTTCTAATGAGACTTAAAGTAGCTGCAAACAGGAATCTCGCCTCGAACGGTAGCCACAGACAATCACAGATTTTTATTTCCCTCAAGTCAGAGGTGTTCTTCACGTTTATAGTGCTCCGACCATAGACTCAGGTTAGCGCAGCCATAAATCTAAGTTTTATGCGAAACGCATCGACTCCTGAATTTAGCTTTCAAACGATACATTGGACCTGATGCACTATAAAATGCTATGGCATTTGAGTTCCCAGTTTCATAGAGAGGTTTTTTTTTGTTTCTTATCGACGGGTCTCGCGTCTCTACTATTAGAGCAAGTCATACAATCGCTTATAAAGGTTTTCAACAGACAAAAAAATTAAACATTATTGCTATTTTTTTCACATTTTGCCACAGATACATAACATTTTTGTTTTACTTATCGCAGAACTGATTCCATCTTCATTATTTTATACTATATTTTGACAGTTCCATAGGTAGACTCCCCACTTGGTTGACCGACGATCTGGTGGAGGTCGCGGGAAGTCGCTAGATGCGGGTGGCACGGGATCGATCAGCGTGAAATCCTTAAGGATCAGCAGTAGACGTCGTTTGGCTAAGATTATAATGAGAATTACAGCTACATACTTACAATGGTGGTACATAATTAGATAGTGTATGTGCCGTCTAATCTTATACATGTTTTCTTATTGATATTATATTTGTAGGGCTATACTTAAGTGAAAAGTACTCGTAACATAATTAATATAATTCAATGATGAAAAAGTTTCTGAAAAACACATAAGTTTATGTTAAATATTTAAAAGCTACAATAAAAAGGATACTAACACCCCGTTGGTCTAGTGGTTTGAATACCGGGCCAAGATCTCGGGGTCCCAGGTTCGAATCCCGGGTCGGGCAACGAACGTTGCTCGGGTTTGTGATCACCAACCCGCATTGGGCGGGCGTGGTGATTATGTCAGTACACCCATCATTGCTGTGGTAACTTGAATTCAATGATGGAGGCCTTTTCCCTGCAGTGGGATGATTATAGGCTGTTACTTTCCTTTTTTTTTACAATAAAAAGATGCAGCAGTTGTATACACACTTTTTTAGTAAACATCAAAGTGTGAGTTTTATTTGCTACCGTTTGCTCGTCAACATTTTCATTAGAAAGGGCAAATCCGAGCAATTCATTAGTTGTGACATTTTGGAGTCGGTTCGCATCGTGAGTACGCTGCCGTTAATACGGCGTTCATTAGCGCCATCTAGATATGCGCCCGCGCAGACGCGTTCTTTCTCAAGGCTAATTACTCTAATGAGATGTTCTTTGTTTGAATACGTGTTTGATTGAAAGTGAGAATATTTTGCACAAGTTAATACTAAGTAAAACTCGTAAAAACTGACTTGACATGGCCGGGTGATCTATGAAGAAGATAACGAAACTTTTTTTATATTCTTATACAGCTTTGACCTTCTTATCGAGAGAAAATTAAATGTATTTTATGGCGTGGAGATTAAAAATAAGTAGACTTGCATTTGGATTCATATGCACGTAAACGACTGTGCAGATTTTTATGAAATTTTACGTACACTACTATACATAAAATATAAGATACTAAACGTTATCCGTAACTTCATTCGCGTTAAAATCCTCTGACGAAAAAAAAATTATAATAGCCGATTTTAAGAATAAAAAGTTGACCATTTTATTTTTTGAACCATAGACGTCGATCACTGCACATATAAACATGCCGGTTCCTATAAATATGGTTCCTAAAAATAAACATAGTAATCCCACTGGAACCGTACATTTTTCCGGGATTTAAAGTAGCCTATAGCTAATCCACGTCGTGTACTACTTCCCTGCCAAATTTCATTGAGATCTGTTCAGTCGTTTTGCTGCGATTTAGTTACAAATATCCATACAAACATTCACATTTATAATATTAGTAAGAGTTGAGAAATTTAAAAATAAAGTATAATTTAAAAAAAACTATTTACCATGAAAAAAACACTTGTTTATTTAAGATAGTTTTAATTAGTTTTCTCACTAATTTCAATGAATAATCTAAAGAAAGAAAGAAAATACATTTATTAAAATTTATTAAAATATTAATCTGTGAAATATACAGCAAAAAAATTTTACAAATTTATTTTGAAAACAAAATTGTTTAGTTGTTCAAACTAATTTGCAACTAATAACTAAAAATTAAAGAACATTGAATGAATCTACTATCCAGCTATTTAATTACTTAAGATGACTCTGTCTAATCAGATAGTTACCTACAGTATGTGCTTGTTAACCTATCCATAGGTGAGTGGTACGACCTTAGACATTCACAATAACACTGATTTTACATGTAGGTACATAGAAAATTGAAAGTTTTTGTCAAACGAAGAATCTTTGAAGCCTAAAACCAGGTGCAATTAGCATCACAAATAAGGACCTATACTTACTTATGACCCATTTGAGTAAGGTCAATTATAAAAAAAACGCATCATTGGTCAAGGGGTTTAGTAATCGAGCCAAAATTTTCGAACATTGCTCAGGTTCGTGATTACTAACTAGCATTTGGCAAGCGTGCTGATCATGCTTGTACCCGTCATTTCTGTGGTAACTTGAATTCAATGATGGAAGCCTTTTCTCTGCAGTGGGATGACAATACTATTTTGAAATGGATTTTTAAGAATATTTAGTTACATCAGTTTTGATCCAGTCGTGCGAATATCACAGTACAATTAATATGAAAATTTTAATGAAACCCTTATTTAGGTACTATTTATTTTGTATATGTAAGAACATACTCGTATAATAAGAACTGAACACCTGACATTTCCTCGATTGAATAATTGACTTTATTTTAAAGTCAGCTTTATAACCCGTCAAATTGTGTTTACATTCAATAGTATTAATATTTACGTCATGTTATATCTTTTCGAATAACAAAGGTAGGTTGTAGTAAAAGTGAGGTTGCACTTTTTAGAAAAAAAGTAGGGACACTTTTTAATGCTGATTATGTATCTAGTTTTTTATAATACATCAATGGATAAGTACTTAATTTAAATCCACATCGTTAACTTGAGTTACGCTTGCCAAATCTTAAGTAGCCATAAATACGGGTACTGTCAGCAGAACAAGTAGACGAGTGTTACGCTTCGCCCTGGTAATTGGACGGTATCCGGACCCGAAGTACACTGGTTCGGGTTTTTGCTCGCGTATTTGGTTGTATCATAACTTCTTGTCGGCTTACTTTCTTTTGCGCGTTTTTTGCGCGCACTGAGCTTTTTCGGTACGCGATAAGGGTTTGCGCAGTCGCTACTTGGGTAGGAGGTATACAGTTAAATCTTGAGGAATTTGCTGAGATTTTTGGTATTCCATCAAAGCTTAATTGAAACCTACAAACGATTTTCTAAAGTTAATTTTAGCTTTTTATGTACTTACCTCTTTATACAAATTTATAAGCACATTGTGTACTCATACTAATCTTACTTAATATTATAAATGCAAATGTTTGGATGGATATTTCTTCCTCAATCATATCAAAAAGGCTTAAATAAAAGCCTGAAATAGCTATAGAATACGGAAATCCTCTCTTTGCTAAGTCTGTAGTAGACCAATTATGATGCTTTTTATAGCGTGTCCTTGGAAAAGCGCTAAAGTTAATATCAATAAATACACCTACTACAAAACATTTTTCCTAGAGGTTTCTTTAAAAAATCCTTATAGATCAGTGTATTATTACCCATCATCTGATCAACATGATAAAAGTAAATAAATTCTATTGTGAGACATCACAAATCGATTCACATATACTTGAGTTTTATGATGTCGATTTTATTGTTTTATGTTTTAACTACCTTTTGATGTATAAAGTTTATTTTTATCAAAGTTCCAAAGAAAATATTATTATCTCGCAAAATATCGTCTTGACCTCTGTGGTGGACTATGTTTCAAGGTTTTGCTAGCTCCGAAGTTCCGAGTTGGATTACACAATTGCGATTTCGCAGCCGTCCCCTGCAGCCGCAGCAATAACATAATTCAGCCAAATATTGGCCAGTGCAATCAGATCGGTTGTATTACGCGGCTATAACGTACTTTCATGTCGAAAAGTGCATCGTGACCGTGGAGAAATGATTAAATGATTTTATGAAATATGAATTTAAAAAAATGTGAGTGTAAATTTCATTCAAATTCAAATTCAAATTCAAAATGTTTATTTCTTACTAAGTGTGTTGGTTACATTGATGTTCTTATGTTAACTACCGTACTTACAACTTAGTCACCTGGGTGGTATTGCAATATCGAGGGCTAGCAATTCGCTTTTCGCCAGTGCAGTCCACCACGTGTGTGTATAAGTTATAAATAATAAATAAATAAATGTAGACAACTGCATCACATTTATTATCCAGACCCCAAAGTAGGTTACTATTCAAAACAATTGTTTTGTGGAACAACAAGGGGACCACAAACACCCAGACCCGAGAAAATATAGAAAAAAATCTTTAAATTACTACATAGAATATATTTTGAAACCTGTTAGTAAGCCACTTTATCAAGGAGGTTATTTATACGCGTCGATACACCTCCTTTTTAAGTCGTTAAAAAATGAAAAAACGTTAGACACTCAAGTAAGCGACTGTACTGCCCTCGCGTGCGGGCAACTTGAAATATTTTTCGTTAAACCAAAAGTTTTCGATACCCGTTACACAGTTATCATTGTCTGTCCAATTACTGTGAGGCCTTAATAAACGGATCTGGAGCGGTATTTTGCATTTACGCAATTATATTATATTGAGTTCAAGATGTTCTGGTTTTAAGGTTTGCAAACCAACTGTTTGTGTAAGGAAAGCCAAACCGTTTTGAGCTATTTGAATTTAAATTTAGTGTTACCTGTATAAGCTGGCATTCTTGCGTAGAACTATAATAAAATAAGGAGTAATTCAGTAGTTTCCTATGTTACAGACTCAAAAGAACTTAGAAGTTGAGAAAAACTTAAATTTCACAAGCTTTTGTTAGGGTTTTACATTAATTTAGGTTTATTCCGAGGATGTGAATACTTCACACCGTTTGTGGTCACGGGTAGACCAATAACTTACTAACAGTAAAATTATTGACTAACTATATTAATTAACTAGCTGTTGCCCGCGACTTCGTCCGCGTCAATTTCTGTTGTTATGATCGCGAATAAGAAGTTTCTAAAATAATATAGCCTAAAGCCTTCTTCGATATATGGACTATCCAATACAAAACGTTTTTTTTTTCAATTCGAGCCAGTAGTTTCTGAGATTAGCGCGTTCAAAGAAGCAAACAAACTCTTCAGCTGTATAATATTAGTACATACGACACATAATAGATCTACATAGACAATTGTTAAGGCTATGATTACTTCAACCAAATTATAAATTAAAACATAACAACCTATAAATTGACCAACAATTGATAACCACCAAAAACGCCCCGTTGGTCTAGTGGTTTTAATACCGGGCCAAGATCTCAGTTTCCTGGGTTCGATTCCCAGTTCGGGCAACCAAAAGTTTCGAACTTTCGAACATTGCTCGGGTTTGTGATCACCAACTCATTTGGCAAGCGTGGTGATTATGCCAGTACCCATCATTGCTGTGGTAATTTGAATTCAATGATGGAGGTCCTTTACCTACAGTGGGATGATTATAGGCTGTAACAGTAGAGTACAGTACTTTGAGGTACCCACTTTAATGGTGACTTTGCTTTTTAGTTCCAGTATTTAGGTTGTGTCCTGTCTATCAGCGGAATAATATTTAGCAAAAATAAATATTATAATCAGTTTTAGCTATAAACAGAATAAATACTTTGCAAAAGACCTTTGATTTACTTGTAAAGCCGTTTTATAAAAAAAACTAGCTTTTGCCCGCGTTAAATTCAGGGCAACAATACAATTTCCAAAAAAAATTTTGCACGATTTTTTTGTTAGTCACAAATAGTCCGCATACCATTTTTTTGCTTTCTACCTTGAAAATTGCAGAATGCTCGATACAAACTTCCACCCCCCATTTTAGGGAAGTGGGGGGTTAAAAAGAGATAAAAAGTAGCCTACGTCACTCTCTATCTCTTCAACTATCTCGACTTAAAAAATCACGTCAATTCGTAGCTCCGTTTTGCCGTGAAAGACAGAGAAACAAACAGATACACACACTTTCCCATTTATAATATTAGTATGGATATATTATTATTATGTCGCTGTTAATGAGAGCCAAGGAGACGCATCATTTGATATTTTCTACTGAAATCCATAATCTTGCGGTCGATCTAAGCATTTAGATCATAAAATAATAATTTTCTTATTAGATTTGATTTAAATATTTACGAAATCATAAAAGAAAAAAAACAGTTAATGATTTTACATGTTTAAGCGTCTAAAGAGATGTTTTTGCAGTTTTTGGTTTATTAAAGCAGATGATTTCCTAACACATTTATCGCTGTGCACACATTCCATAATGTTAAACCGTAGCCAAAGAAATGCCAAATATATTGCTTGAACCGACCAAAACCGGTCACTAGAATATTTTGGAAAAGAAATATAATTTATGTTCACTGTGACAACTTTTGGTCGTAAAAATATCAACAGAATTCCGTGCTACTACAACGTATTTGAATACAGAAGGATCTCTTTAACTTAGGATACTTGATGAAACTATTTTTCATCTTTTGCGTAACCATTTAAAGTAAAGCGACAGTATATCAAGCCAAACAACAGTATATGTTATGTTACTGAAATAAGCCCAGTTTCACATTAAAAATCCATAATTTAAAATCAACTTAACGCCTCGTTGGTCCATTGGTTTCAATACCGGGCCAAGGTCTCGGGCTCCCGGGTTCGATCCTCGGGTCGGGCAAAAAGAGCATCGACTTTGCTCGGGTCTATGATCAACAACCCGCATTAGGCAAGCGTGTTGATAATTCCTGTACTCATCATTGCTATGGTAACCTAAATTCTATGATGGAGGCCTTACTTTACCTACACACTTTATTTTACTTTTTAAGTCAACTTGTAACCACGGTATACGTTGACATATAAAAAAACTGTACTATTGATGTTTTATATACAACGTGTTCCTTTTGACATCCCATTACTGTAGGGTATTAAACAGACCATGGTAAAGAATCAAATTGCATATGACTTATTTTTCAATTATAAATTTTTTTTTGTTTAATTTTTTCATACAAAATAATTCTAAAAAGTCACGACTGTTTATTTAAAACACCCTTACCTTGTTATAAATGAACTTTTGAATGAAAACGATTTACTTGTACCTACTTATCAACGAAACACCCACACACGTCAATGTTTTTTACAAGTTACGCTCTCCCGCTACTTTACTACTACACTTTAGTGTAAGTTTGCCAACGTCTCGCATAACTGAGGATTCGCCATACTGGTTACATTTTTTTAACAAATTTAACTAAAATTTATGTTATATTCGAAACTATTGATTTTTGAACCACATGTTCGGGCGTTTTATATTTTTTTATAGAACATAACCTTGGAGTTATGGGATATCAAAAGTTTTCGTTGTTTATACACCGTTGTTTATATACCTACTTTATCAAAATTGCAGTGAAAGTTTACAAATTAAAACTATTAGTTGGAGCAAATAATGAACTTTCTTATGATATGATATGGTTTTTGGGTATCACTTTAACTCATATCATAAGACCGCCGCCGGCGGTCGCAAAACAATTAATTTCAATTGTGTCTGGTATAACCCACAATCTAACTACGGGTTAAACAAAAAGTAAGTCTTTTGACAATCATCTTATAAGAAGTAAGAATCGAATACACTAATTTTAAGAAGTTAACTACATTAAAAAGAAGCCTTACTGATCCAATTCTACTTTAATACTTGCCTAACTTAATGAATAGATTTTTTATAACTTTTTGAGTTTCAAGTCAACTTAATTTACAACATTATTTGAAAAAATTCAAAACTACCCATAAATAGCGTGAGAGTGGGCTTGCTCTTTCCATTCCAATTGTGATGTTACTACAAATGACAAGATACTTCAACTCATGATAATAGTTCTTATGACCACTGAAATAAAGTATAACGGTTAAATCTGTTTTAATATTTCAACGTAGGCGTACGTTACCAGTGAAACGAACTATGTGTAAATTAAACCTAAATAATAAAAATATGTAAATATTGATAGGTTTTTTTTTATTCACAGTCTGTAGCGAATGCAATAGGCTGGATTATAATGATACGATTGGTTGAAGTACTTATAATCTGTATTACTTAACATCATCATATTATGACCACAGCAGACTGTTCAGTGATACCTTTTAATAGGAGTATTCTTGAATAATAATCACGTTTGACACCCAAGCTGGTAATCGCAGTTTGACCAAATGCAGAGAGAAAACTTTGCTGTCTATTGTCTTTTGACACTACTTCTTCAGTCACCTCTCACCATCCCCTTAGAACGAAAAAGGGAAGTGCTATTTCATTTTATACCGACACCAGTCGTCTTGAAAAGTGTTACTCAGCATTACCATTGACTACTTACATAAACAACAGTAGGTACATAAATTTGGATAGTTGCCATTATTGATATCGACCAAAAGGGCAAAAAAATCACGTTTGTTGTATTGGAGCCCCCTTAAATATTTATTTTACTATGTTTTTATTATTTTTTGTTTTTACGGCAATAGAAATACATAATTAGTGAATATTTCAACTGTCTAGCTATCGCGGATCTTGAGATACAGCCTGGTGACAGACAGACGGACAGACGGAGAGACAGCGAATTCTTAGTAATACGGTCCCGTTTTAACCCTTTGGGTACGGAACCCTAAAAAGTAAAGTAACAGCCTATTAATCATTACCCTCAGGGCAAAGGTCTCTATCATTGAATTCAAGTCACCACAGCAATGATGGTACAGGCATAATCACCATTCTACCCAACGGGTTGGTGATCACAAACTGAAGCAATGTTCGAATATTTGAAACTCTTGTCGCCCAGCATTGGGATCGCACCCAGGATCCTGCGTTCCCGGATCGACCGATGGGGCGTTCAGTCAAATATATTTTTAAAGTTTATTCTACTAAATATATCCAGAATCGGAATCGCCATTAAAATTCGACATTCTCGCCCTAACCCTAAATTTACATGTCGCAAACAAAGGCGCCGGTCGGGCAAAAAGCGACTCGTCTAGAAAGGCCTCGCATCCGTCAGTGTCAGGATCGAATCGCGAATGCATTGTGGTGTCGAAAATCCAACTCGCAATTTCACGATTAAGCCCCGAAAACCTGCAACGGCCTGTCACCTTTGCTTGTCTCCAAAAACGATATGGTATTGTCTTTGGATCCCATATTAAACGCTCTCCAATCTGGCAGACTAATCAATTTTTAACTATAAACTGGAATAGTAAGGTTGAATTTCGATTGCATGAGTTGAGGACAAACTATTATTAATCCGAAAGTTGCATGTATTAATGTAATGAACGAAACTTTGGACTGTCTGAACCCTATATGTTGGAAGCCAATAGTAGTTTCAGTATAAATTAAGATCATGCAGTCTAAGAAGGATCCAAACATATACAGTCTTATACAGTTAAACACGTTAGATAAAAGTCAGCTAATATACCTACAAAGACTAAAATTACAATATGTGCTTAGAAAAAACTGTGTGCCAGTATTTATTAAAATATACCTACATGTAAAAAGTTACATTACATAGAAATGTAATCATTGCTTTTATATGTTAAACTTAGATACTCTTTATTGCACACAACAAATCAACTATGTATAGTAAAAGAGATACATTTAGAGCTGTAATTCAGGCGGTCTTATCGCTAAAAGCGATTTCTTCCAGACAATCTTCAGGTAGAGGAAAAAATTAAGTCAGAGTTAAGAGGGGAAGGTAGCGAAGAGTACTAAAAATGAAAACATTACCAAGATTTAATTAAAACAATATGAACAACTTATGTTTTGTTTTGTGACTAAAACTGACTCATTAAATTTGCAACAGTGGTGCTTGCAGCAAGACTAAATCATTTCAGTGACATTAGTTTTCAAGGGTTCATTGATTCCGGGTTTATACCATCTCCTTCACCTTGTTCTTGATAAAGCTTCAATATATTGTAAGGATTTCATTTTACTAACATTTATCTACAAATAACGATTATATAACTTTCTGTCACAACGAAATTTGCAATGGTATAACGAAAGTGACAATGATTATAGTCAAACATTGTCACTTTCGTATACCATTGCAAATTATGTTGTGACAGAAAATTTACATAAATATCCTTATCAACAATGTTGCAGTAAAAGTGAAATTCTGGCCTGTCCAAAGATCACGTGACATTCAAAATAACTTTTCAATAATTAACCAAAGGAGCAAAACAACGGTTCCCGATAAATCACGAATACTAACATTCACCGGTAGCCGGGAGTCGAACTGGCTAGCCGATAGCCCGGGGTCACGAGATAGGATCGCATCGGGACATTCCCCAAGTTAATTGTGCTGAGGGATTTAATTGACGCCATTTTGAAGCGAGCTGCTCTGTAGGTAAGGTTTCATTCGAATTGGCTTTATAAATGTTTCAAGAAAGTTGTGTTATGCAAACATACTCGGTCGTGAAATTTTTTTATGTGACGCAACGAAATAATATTGCAATATGACGATCTCCGTGGTGAAGTTGCACACTGATTCTCGACGTGGAGCCTGATCCGAGGTCCCGGGTTTGATTCCTGGACGGGATCCGTGTAGGAATCAAGTGTTGTAATATATTTTCTTGGGTGTTTTTCTTATTACCACAGGACAAGTGCGTTGAATAGTCACTCACTGTGGGGGCATTGCAATGTATGTGATGCTGTCCACATTTATTATTTCCTAATGAAATTCTGAACAAAACTATTCAAACACATTCGTAGCAAATATAAAGAACAAACACAAAACTTGTAATACCGGTGGGCTCACAAAAACTACAAAACCGTCATTATACGTAATCAATTAAGCAAAAGGAAATTAGTATTTTTATTATTCTTTCGACGGAAACCGTTACATGGCGAACTATCAATGTGCAAACCACTTCAAAATTGGTGCTGGACTCAAATTGTGAGGTTTAAAATCGATATTATTCTTTTATCGATGATTCGGAATGAAATGACCAACGTCCTTGGTGTCATATTTATTTAAACATAAATAATAATGTCATATTTGGGGTGGTGGGATCTACCTCCTTGTGGTCCACCCTGGGCAACGGCATCTTTGGTTTTCTAACCAATGATGACGGCTAACAGATCCCTCTGCGGTGGTAGGCTTCGTAAGAGGCTGCCTGGATGCTACCACCCTGCCGGAGTCCAGCTAGAGAACCAGTACCTCTGGGTAAGCTCGATCCATTTTAGGCTTCTTCTTAACCGTATAGTTAAGTATGTAGTCAAGAACAAGCCCATTATTTATAAAAACATTAAAAAAAAGAATAACCAACAAGGGCATAAACCAAAACATGCTTATGAATTAAGACTGAGATTGCTCTCTTGCTCTTGATTCGTCCCGCACTATTTGTTTCTGATATTAATTTGTTTACGATAGTTTCATAAATGCCTCGGCTCATTGAACTGACGACACAAGAAAGGTTTTGAAATTGACAAAGGTTGATCTATTAATACGGTACTAAGATATAGCACAAAATTGGTATTACTTCATTTTGAAAACAAAATTACTCGTATATACCATTAAATGATATAACGCTGGAGTCACCACGTAACAAAAAATTTTCTTTTTAACCTTTCATTATAATTTTTCAACAAAATATATCTTACAAAAAGCTTCTAAGCCAAAACCTTTGTGGTTTATTCAATTCATAAATAAACATTCTAATATATTTGAGCGCAACCCAAGTCGCTGTGAGTCCAGTTATTAATTAAAGGAGAACCCCATTTTTGGACCCGACGTTACAACAATGGAAATTATTCCAAAAAATCCCTTTTACTTTACTTGCCCGTTTCTCTAAAAAAAAAATTTATTGGCAATTGACAATTAGAGAAAATTGATAAAATACATATTGTTTTTCTAATACTTAAACAGTGTCTGTAAACCGTTATACGAGTACACACATTTAATTAAAACGTGACTATCTCCAACGCTCTGCAACTTCCTAGAGCGGCGCTTTTAACGTTTTAATCGATTTGGTAATACTTTTTTTTATAATTGCATTTTTTAAGGAATAAGCTAAATAGTTAGTTTTAAAATCCTGATATAAATATAAAATACTTAGAGAATGTAATTAACATTTTTTTCCTCGAGCTTTGCAGTTCAATAAGTAATCATTGATAAAACATTTTGAATAGTTCAATTCCTGATGTAACATGCTGCACTATTATTATGAATATCAATTGACAATGACAGTTAATTGTCATTTGTCATTCACTCCAATTCAATCACATTTCGTTTCGTACATAGAGTACATTTTAACACGTTTCGTACTCGTGCGCAAGTTTAATGTGTTTTGTATTTTTCTCACTGCTCTGCTGAAGTGCTCTGTTTACTACCTATATCTCCTATAGATAGAAAAGGAACCTAGATCTTATCCAGTTAAAGTACCGAAATGGTATTTTTTAGTAAAATAATACATGGTATAGATTATTAAAATAAAATAAGTTTATTGCTTCATTTAAGTAACTTGCCCATTGCAGAAAGTTGTGAAAATAGGGCTTATGAATCTTTTCAATATGCTTTAATTTATGGCTAATTCCCAGCCTTTGTGGCATGTAGATACCTCATCTCTCATTACCTTCTCATCCCATTTTCATTTTTACTAGTTTTACTCTCATTTTTTATAATTTGATGTATTTTCTAATTCTTTTAAATTTCTGTTAGAAACTTTTTGATTCACTCTCATTTTTATTCTCATTTTGAAATTCAAAATTGTTCGATCGTGCCTCGCCCATGTCGGGCGAGCACGTCAATCAACAGTCAGTTGACATTCGGCTTTCAGATCACTTCTTCTTATTCTATTGTTGTGAACTAAATATTATTATTGGGAGAATTATCTTGGACACTATTTATTCATTACTCCTGGACCCTGGTACGGTCACGTAGACCGCCGGGCCTTCTCCATCTAGTGCTGTTGGATCCTGGCGGTCACGTAGACCGCCGGGCCATCTCCATCATTTCGGCTTGATCAGGCAGATCGCCGGATTACCTCACCTCCGCTGCGCAGTTGGATCCTGGCGTGGTCGACCGCCGGGCCACCTCTATTCATCAAACCACTAATTGGACTTTCACGTGTAAATTTAAGTTACGTATATATTTTATCATACTTTTAATTTTAATATATTTACTTTATATCTTGTCTTGTATTTTATTTAACTCTTAGGGAATAATTATAGGGAGGTAGGTTCCCATTAACTTCCCTCTTTCCAAATTTTCTTTTATAGCATAGCAGAACCT
This sequence comes from Anania crocealis, assembly GCA_949315895.1. Lineage (NCBI taxonomy): Eukaryota > Metazoa > Arthropoda > Insecta > Lepidoptera > Crambidae > Anania > Anania crocealis. The sequence continues at coordinate 12,799,695 of OX438856.1, forward strand.
AGGTTTCTGAGGGTATTCCTCTTCAAGGGTACCCCAGATATTCTGTTACGTTATACCTTGTAACGTCAGGCCCGAGATTGTATGGGAAACGGGTTTGTCCTTTGAAGCAATTGAAGGAAATCAGATTAAGGCTAGGATAAAGAAATCAAAATATAAGAGACGCTTACAGCGCTTAGAAGAAAAGTGTTCTCTTGCGTTAACACTAAGATTATTGGAATGTCACTGGCGCATTTTAAATTTACAAAGCAAACACCGCCGATTGAATAAAAATACAAATTTACAACGAATCCCACACAGAGCTCAGTAAGCTTTTGCATCCGAATTACAAACTAATTAGGATCAAAAAGCAATCATCATTTGGGATACGAAAAAATGGGTGATTCACCAAAAGTCGAATTCTCAAAGGCCGACGGCGACACAAAATTGTTTTAGTGTTCTTCGTAAATAGTAATTAAGATCATACGAAGTAATTTTTATCAGGTATTTATATACCTAGCCGGTTCGGGTCAATGTCTGCGTCGTGGGTGTACCTAGGGCCGACAAAAATTTTTTTACTGTGTATTTTATTAGTTACACAAAGAAATCTTACTAGTTCTATTAATCTTACTAATATTACAAAAGTAAAAGTTTGGATGGATGTTTATTCAATCACGCTTAAAATTCTGAAGGGATCTAATTGAAATTTCGTACGAAAATAGATTTTAGACCGACAAAATTCAAGCTAATTTTTTTAATGGGAAAATATGGTTATCAGGTAATTTAGAATGGTTAATCAAAAGAAGAAGATAACATTTAAGTTTAAAACAAGCCACAAGTGGTTTTTTATAGACTTTAAGCTTTTATGCATCTAACATTCAATTTATTACTTAAACGTTATAGACTTGAAAAATGTCGATTGCCTAATTTGAGCCCACAACATTTCGCTAATCGGCAACTATTCAACTGAATTCTAGAGATATAATTTGTGTCGACGAATTCATTTAAATAGTTTCCGTAGTTCCACCAATGTGTTTTAATTCCCCCAAATTAAGTTGATATGAGAATTATCCGCTTGTAGACTTTTTCCAGACACAATTGAAATGGGGACAACTCCCCAAAAAGTCTACAAGCGTTTATATTTAGAAACTTTGACAGCCCTAAAGACATAATGGGTGTCATAAACGCATTTTATCAGAGTTCAGCTGACATTACCTCTGATACTTTGGCCACGATATCTGTATTATTTATTGGTAGGATGGTAATTCAAAACTGATTAGACCTACTGTTTACGGAATAATTTTGTTTTAATATGACGACAGTTTTTTTTTTATCAAAGAAGCTTTTAATTTTAATTCGTATAAGTATATTTATTATAATCCACGTTGGTCTAGTGGCATGGTTCGAACCCGTGTCGGATGACAAAAAAGTTTTAAATTTTCGAACATTTCACGGGTTTGTGATCACCAACTTGCATTTGGCAAGCGTGGTAGTTATGCCCGTACCCGTCATTGCTGCGGTAACTTGAATTCAATGATGGAGGTCTTTTTCCTGCAAAGGGATGATTATTAGATTTTTTTTATTTCTTTATTTATGACCTAACTTTTTAACAGTCTGGCGGATTTTGCGGTTTTTTTAATATACAAATTAGATAAGGTACCTATCGCACAAAGTTAGTCCTGTTTAAATTTGAAAAATAAATCCACATGCGAGGGTAAAAAATATTATCATAAACACATAATATATATATACAGCAAGACATTGACGTGCTTATATAGCAAAATTGATTATTCCTACTCATGTACTTTCTTAAGTTTAGTAGTTTAGTAATTGCTTTGATACCGTCATATCCGTGTAAGCTTTATTTCCTAAGCAAGTATTTGAGAGTGTTCTAATAATGTGTAATAACTATTAAATTATTCCACTACAAAACTACTCGGCGAAAGGCTGGTCATATCACGTATAATACTGAATATTAATACTATCCACGGCCATAATAAAATCAACTCTTACTCGATCAACAGAGAGTAGAATTTGGCTTTGAAGCAGCAAGCAAGGCGAGCTGAAACAAACTATGCAAAATTAAGATTTATGTGCTCATTCTTAAAATCGTTTCTGGCTCGATGGACGTTTCTGTGGGGTATCGAGTTTCGTTCTCACTGCGTGAGGTGTCGCTAGCGGCGCCTTTTTATTTTTTCTCGCTTTTGTTCTAAAGAGTTCGATCAAAGCTAAGGGAAGCGAGCCAGAATAGAACCACAGCTTTGGGTAGTTGAATAAGATGTTTGGAGCGATTCTTTTGCGCTTTTTTTTTTTGTTTTATAACGTCTGGACCATTGAATAGGGTTGATGCAGTTGAAGTGGTATAAAAAATGATTCAAAAGATTTTGGGGGGTTTTAAGACCCAGACGGATATCAGTTGCCGTCTCAAAATACTCGTTATTGATTGGAATTGATTTTTGCGCTTCAAAAGAAAAGCTTCAGAATTCAATAGTGTCAAATTTCAGTAAAAAAATTTGAATGCATGTAGGACTAGGATTTTATCGTTAGCTAAATTTATCTCGCATCTTATTGAAACCGCTCATCGCACCTTAATAACTCAAATTTTGTATTAAAGTAGATTTCTCAATGGTTCCAAAATTATTGGAAGTTCATTCAACTGCTAGCTGGTAGACCAGAACCACCATGAGCCGAAATGAATGATTTTATAACTATTAATTTGAAATAAAAAACTTAATACACAATAATGAAAAGAAAAATTTCCTCACTAAATGACCTCATTAAATAGTTAAATCCACCTAACATGTGTTATGTTAGGTTGAATTGGCATAACAGTAGGTACAACATGACATAACTACCTTTATTTGAACTTGGACAGTTCGCATTAACATTTTTGTATGAAACAGTGTTTATCCTATTAGATATAATTCTTGTATACCTACGTATGTTTGTCACCTATCTGCTCTTAAACGGCTGAACCAGTTATGGTAGATTTAATAAGCTGCTTCTAGGTAAGCTCGCCCCATCGTAGCCTTCTCAACTCTAGGGTTAATCAAAAATACCCGGTACCGGTAGTTTTATTTCTTTCTTAGGCTGGACAACGTGCACCGGGTCCGCTAGTACTTCATATATTTTATTGATGTTCATAAAAATATCAGCCTCCAGTTATATTATAAACTACTAGCTGTCGCCCGCGACTTCGTCCGCGTCAATTTCTATTATTATGATCGTGATTATTTTTGCTACATTTTTCACTGATGCTTCGCTCCTATTGGTCGCAGCGTGATGTTATATAGCCTAAAGCCTTCCTCGATAAATGGACTATCCAACACAAAACGATTTTTTCAATTCGAACCAGTACTTCCTGAGATTAGCGCTTTCAAACAAACAAACAAACTCTTCAGATTTATAATATTAGTATAGATTTTCTTTGTACTATCCTGTTGAAAGGACCATAGAGTTATCAATTTTAAAATTCTTGGTCCTTCGAGCCGGATGGGTATTTCGAAACTGTATTTCTCACAACACTTCCGTCAATGTTAGTCGAGTTATGTCATCGATCATCAGAGTTATCGGGTGTTATCCGATCTGTTGATAGCCTATGTTAAATGCAAGCCATTGTGACAGTTTAGCTTTGGGCATTAGAGTTGATGTACGGTGGGCAAAGACAATCTTAGTTTTATCCTTTCGTTCACAGCGCTAATATTGTGGAACTCTTTCGTTTTTTTACATAAAAACAAGAACTTGGTGATTTTCTGCAAGAAGCCAACTTTTTTTTTTATTAACTGTCTAAATGTACTTAACATAGACACTTAGACTACCGCAAGTCTGTGGGAAAGGAATATAGAGCGAAAAATAAAATGTCAGTTTAAAATTGAAGTTACAATTAGACAAAAGTATCATGTATAGGGTTTCAGTATGTATCAAAACTTTATTTGATTAAGTATCTAATATTATTTTACCCAATAGATACCTAATCCATTCAAGTTTGCTCATTGAATGTTTGCTTGCATTTATGTTACCAACTAATAGCATTTTTCTGTTAGGATAATATAAATTTACAGTTGATTTTAAAAACAAATACAAAAGTACATTACATTGTAGCAATATGTATTTAAAGTACTCGTAGTTTAGTGAAGTGGAGCTACGTAGACGATTCTGAACTCACAAGATAAATATAATTAAAAATTTAGATACTTATGTTATATAATATATTTTAAAATATACCAACTGGCCGTGCTAATATCAAACCGTTTGCTTTAGAAATATTTTCGCTAATGCTACATAAAAGTGAAGTTATGTGTGCCGATACAATTAAAAAGAGATAATCTATTGCCTCACATGCTATCCCTCCATCAAACATTCGAGTTTTAATCCAAGTCCCATGTAAGTGTTTCAACACGTTCTTGCGCGACTGAAGGCTTGTCGCCGTCTCTATCCCTCGCCCTGGGACGCGATTGCTATCTCTTTTACTATGACCTTAAATGGGCATTCCAATTAGTACAGGGTACATCACGTAAAAGTGCCCAAAAACCCTGCATAGCAAGTTGAAACCGCTATTTTTTAATTTCTAGTACTTTTAAAGTAAGCTCTAGCCACTGATTCGAATAATTGCTTTTAACTTACAGAAATGGGAGTTAGTCAATTTGGCAAAGCTCAAAGATGACATGTCTTAGCTTTTTTCATACTTTTCAATTGCAACCTTTTGGTCAAAATGTTTTTTTTTTTCTTTTATAATAGAGTTTACAGGCCAGCCCATCTGTTAAACAACACTTACCGATCCTTAACGCTGTCAACGTGACAGATCAGAAGATACACGTAGTTAAAAAAAGTTAAAAGTTACCTGTAACAAAAAACAAAAAAAATGAGTAAATATGAAACACTAAGTCAAAAATCTTGCTGGGGCTCGATAGATTATAAACCGGACGAGTGCGAGTCTGGATACTCAGACAGAAAAAAAACAAAAGTTATCTTATAAAGGTTACGTCTATTCCTATTGAGGTACAAATTAAACCTAAAAATTTTAAAAGACCTTTAAGTTTAAGTCTACTTAACAACTGTTAATGAAACTAGTCTACTTAACAATGACAAACATCTTGAACCAAATTTTCCATGATTAGGCCCTTAATTTTGTTTATCTTAATTATTCAACCACATTCCCACAAATTCACTTTGCATCTTTCAAATTTGGGATTTAAAATGGCGTTTGATTCGCGGCCACATTTTACTGGTACAAATTCATTTTTAGCATTCTTATCTCGCCACTGAAACGAGTCACTCGTGAGAAACACATTAAGATAATTGGCGTACTTACAAGTTAAAAATTAAATATAAAAAACTCAACAGCCGAAGTGAGATGTGCCAAGATATATTGCTTTGGAAGAAAATCAATTTGTTAACTAAAAACATGACTAAGTGCGAGCCAGACTCACGCTCCTATGGTTCGGTACAAACTTGTATAGCTATATTTAAAAATAGGTCAGGATTCGAGTCCGGGACTGTTAACCGGGAAAACTGTTGTCCTCATACATAATATAGGTCATAGTATCGACTGCAAATAAATTTAACATAACAATAGCATTAAATGCATAATTATCGATTATTTTAATTTACAAATGTTAATTCTTGGTCAACGAAAAGTATTCTAATAAAAGGTACTCTAAAAATCTTGCCGTGATACTAAACGATCGCATTATTTTATTGTATCGTCTAGAATAGATCTCTTTTAGCGAGAAGAAGCGGTACTGCCTCATTGTACACATTATCGGATAAAAAATTTTGTCATTTGTGTTTTCATGCAATTAAGTCTAATTTTTATACAGCTTTAAGCGGTTGCAGATTTGTGTAATTTGATATCAATTTCAAATAGCTTTATGCGTTTCTGAGAATAGTCTCAAAAGACGAATAGCGAGACACACAAACATACAGCCAAAAGAGTTTGAGAAATCCGATTATTTCTGGGATTCCATTTTTACCTTTCAATGTACGGATCCCTCAAAACTATACTTAGAAACACGTGGAGTCAAGATTCATCATAATCTAACTAGATGTGCTTTTAATGGTCGACCTGTACGTGGTATAAATATCTATAATGGCGATTGCTATTTATAATTCACCTTTTTAGAGAAATCCATTAAACGCAAGCCGTGTAAGGGAAACGTCAATGCTGGTAATGATTATTTAATAAGCTTTAAGTCTGTAAAATTATATGTAACTGAAGTATACCCACCATTTTATATAAGCACTGCTCATTTAATATAAACGTAAAAATTAACCGTCATCTTAAAGCTTATTTCAGAATATTATTGACATGCATTTTAAGCAGGATGTCAATGTCTATTTTAACATGGAACTTAATAGCTTGAAGTTCAAATTATAAAATGTAATATCGATTTAACAAATCTGACAACATATACTCAAAAATTACAATTATTTTTAGACTCATGCCATAAGGACTTTCAGCAATTACATATCCAATTTAACTACTGTGTAATCGAAGTTATGGCATTTTACAACTCAACATTATTATCATCCGAGCTAAATCATTCGGTATACTGTAGTCACAGTATGGATGGACCTATAGTAATCTTACTCCAAACTTCGGTTGGTAATAATATTGAACAATAAGATCTAAGAAGCACTGACGCGATTGCGGTGCATCAGTAATGTCAGTTAGTCTGATTGCAATAGTAGCTACTTATAAGAAGAATGAATCTGGAATCATGACTTGCCGTAACGCTACTAGAAACAGATCACGAAGAACAAAAACATTTACACAAAACCAATGGAACACCGCACATATCTGTGACACTACTGCACATTTTTACGTCTTCGCTTAGGGGAGCTAATTAAAAAAATAACAGAATCGAAATCAGGTTTTATTACGAGAAGTTACTTAAAAATGTCCATCAAGTTTTATGATGTCAAATCTCGATGGCCAAGCATTATGGCTATTAAGATGGTGGCCCACAAACATAAAGTATGTCCGTTAATGAAAATGTGTAGGCTTGATAAGATGTATTCTTAAAATAAAGATAAATATATACCAACCATGTAAATGATTTATCTATACTTGTCTTTAACACATTTATTTCGATTTCAATTCAAAAGTCAGAATACAACTTTGGATAGTTTTAAAATTTTGACAACGTTCTTTCAAGTACTTTCAGCGTGACAGGTTAAAGATTCATGATTATTATCATTCCTATAAGTTAATTTGGCCAAAATTGTTTGGCAAGTGGGTTGGCCAATAGTAGAGAGAATACGTTGCTGCCTCTCTTCATTTGGCAGTACCTACATTTTTTGATCACGCGTAAATACTACAAACACTAAGGCATATGCGGTAGTAAACCGACAGGTTTATAAAAGTTGACAATAGTCGATTCAGTTTTAAAAGTCGATGACAGATAGTAAATTTTCATTTAAATAATATTCTACTAAATAGGTTAGTCTGAAAGCCGATGCGCAGTAGAAGCTTATCGAGTCTATAAAAGTAAACAGTAGTATGAAATGGAAAATCAATTTTTTGACGACGCTCTTATACTTGAACGTGGGTTTTAGTATTTATAAAAGCATAGTTTTAGCTAAATCTGCATTCAGCCACTAAGAAGTCTTACAAAGTAAAGTATGTTCACTAGCATTTCAGGGTTCTGTAGTCTTCAAAGGTAAACTTGCGTTATACTGTTTTTTAAAGTTTACGGGAAATGTAAACACTGAAACGAATTTTCGAACCTCACTCGGGTCTGTGATCACAAACTGCTATGCCAATCTGCCCATCATTGCTATGGTAACTTGAAAGGAGGGATGTGTGATGTGAACTTGAGTGGGATAATTAGGCCGTTACTTTATTTATCTAGTCAGTGTCACAAAATGTTCTATTTACATAGATATTCAGTGAACCGTTGCTTAAACTTGAAACTAAAATTAACACCTTGAAGCATTGTAATACGGTATAGTATAATTACAAATCGACCATTAATTAACCGGATAATTATGCCGTTAATTATTTGGTTAGCAACGGCAGCCATCTTGTTATTTGTGTAACTGTATCGTTTGCTGATTGTTCTGAGATGTTTATTGTTTAATCATTAGTTTAATGAGCTCTAGTTGTTAGGAGCTTCTTTAGACAGTAAATTATTAAATATATCGTTATATAAATATGTTTGTAACGACGTGTAGTACTTTTAGATTATGAATTTTATGGTACTATTATGAATTTTATGACAAATACTTACCTAGGTAGTTTAAAAAAAATATGATTTAAGAAAACTTTAAAGAATCCCTTGTTTACTAAGTTGTTTTAAACATACTATCACAACATTATAGGTCGTAGGAAAAAGTTGTTTTTTTTCCTGTAGTAATATTTGTTGCATGATTCATAAAATGTATACGCATAGACAGTTAGAGTAGGTACATGTAATGAAAAGAAAAACTTCAAATCATTTGATAACTTTAAACGAATTCTTAAGCCTACACAAAAAAATACAAATTGCAACAAGCAAGCCACAAGACGTTATAGAGTTAGGAATGTAGGGTGTACTACATCAACGTTTTTGCTCGACAGCTTTGAGATTTAGTGATGTCGCACTGAGATGATATTATATGTAATCGATACTTAAGTGTAGGTGCAAAAAGTATCTGACGACACTAGTGGAAGCGATTGTGTGATAGAAAATACTTTTAACAAATAGCACGAATTCTCTTACGAAAGCAGATAGGAATTATAAGATATACAATAGGCAAGCGTTACTCAGTGTTTTACAACCGTATTTATAAAGAAGTAATTAATTATAGCTCAGGAAAGTCATCACTTAAAATATTTATACCTAGTGCTTAAGTGAAGGAAATGGGTCACCATTAATAGTCATATTATTTGGCTGAGAATGCTAACTTTTGGTAGTTCTTACTTCTAGTAATCGCTTGAATAAGGAATACTTATTGTCACTGAAGTAATTACTTTTACTTGTTAATAAATACGGGTGATAGTGTCGTGTGGTGCCGGAACAAAAAACTAAAGCACCACCACTCTGCTTATAGGTGTAGGAGGCAACAAAAAGACCAGCTGAAGAAGACGAGCATTTTTTTTTCTGGATTTGACAAAGTGCAACCGTCCAGCGTGACGATGGCAAAATCTTCCTTTTGAAGGGGATAGTCCAACAGTGGGCCGATATGGGCTGTTGGTAACAATAAGTATATTATCTCTTGTCTACATCAGCCTAGGCTTCTCAAGAAGGAGTATATTTGCTAGGTCGATAACAATGAGTTTATTATCTCCTGTCTACATCAGCCTAGGCCTCTCCAGAAGGAGGACATTGCCATCGCCACATTTAGCAGGCGGGTTGACGATCGCTGTTTGATCTCTTACAACAACCTAAAGATGAGAAGAGGTGGTGCTATTTTATGTTTAGCTGACACCATTAGGTATCACCATCATCATGCTTGTGGTTAAAAATGATATTTAAAAGCACAAGAATATAATGTTTGTCAAAATAAACAGCGATTATAATGGTGGTTTTAGGAAAAGCTAGCTATAGATATCAAATTTACCCAACTTTAAGTCAAAAGTATAAAGATCAAAAGTAATTGAGAAAATTTTGAGTTTAACAGCAGGTACATAGGTTTATGAACTTTTGACTGTTACAAACAAAGTAATGGAATCTGCTTTAATAGAAACTAGGTATACAATCTGCAACTGATCATAAAACTGTTTTATGTCTTGCATGTTTTGTTGTCGAATCTTAAAAATTCCGGTCATAATATTTACCCTTGAACCGCATTGCATAATTAGCTCATTAATGTGACCTGCCGTGTAACGAACCCGCAAAAAGCATCCCAAACATTCCGACCATTTCCAAAAATCGATATACAGAAATAAAATCAATATAATCTAAATCAAAGTCTTCAAATTATGAAATAAATCAAAGATTGTTTATAAAAAAATGCTAAATGGTGTCGTTAGCGTGGAGAGGAATAAATTAATCAGAAATTAAAACAAAAATATCGGTTGCCCCGGCGGGGGTCGATGACCCGCTACTTGTTGAATGGTGGAACAAACGCCACTATTTATAATCTGTGCTTCTGACGACTGGTTTTTCGTCAAATAATTTTGTTTTAAGCAGCCTTTTCTATTCTAAACTTTGTAGATCAATGGTCATATTACATCTTCTTAAATAATTTATTGTCATATGAAGTAGTTATTGTATTTGCATTCACTAGTATCTTAGTTTTTGTTGCCTTGAACTACTACTTTTTTTTTATAAAGTACCTAGTTTTAAATAGTTTTTTAGGCTTATGAATAATAAAAATAACTTGTAACAAGACGTATTTGTCAGACTAAAAACCTTACCAATTAAATTTGCCTGGCTTTGATATTAGATTTTGTGTAGCATATTATGTTTTTTATGTTCTACTTTTAAGGATAACATAATACAGCCAATACTTTAGGTACCTACTTCACTAGCCTCTTTTGTTTATAAACATTTAACGGCTTCGGATGAGTCCATACAGCCTAGTTTTTAGTTATAATGTTAATTTAAAATACATACAATATCATAAATACTTACATAAACATAATAGCCTTACCTAACCTAAACCTAAACTAACCTAACTCATTGAAATGTACGGGTGGTTTATACATTTCAATGATTACAGGAGTTTTACGCGAGCACGTGGATCAGAGTCAAATAGGAGCGCCTTTCCTTGTTTCTCACTTTTATTTGATTTATCCTACTCACTGACACATTAATATAACAATGCCACCACTTTATCACAATAAATGCCGCTTAGGATAATTTCACAAAATTACGAAACAAAGTCCATCTTTCTCTTCTCGTTTCCCGCGCAAAAACTCCCTCTTGGAGGAAGCATAGATCAGAGATAGTAGTTTAAAAAATATAAGTATCTTTTTGTGGCGTTCTTGTGGCCTGTATTTTTTGTTTAAATCTTAAATAATTTTACTCAATGAATACTGAGTAAACTTATCAATATGCCTGCACCATTTAAACATATTTTTTTGTCCCTACATACATTCTGCATTTACCTGGACAGAGTTCATCCTCTTTTAACAATAGCGTTTTTAGTACATGCTCGTCACCGAGTTCTAACATGTTCTACGATGTCAACACGGCTTGTCTTAAATCAGAATGCAACCGAACTTGCATCTCGACCGAGCACGGTATTACGGAGGGCGCCACTTACAAACAAAACTGTCAAAGCGAAATGGGTTTTCATAGTCATTTTTGTAGTTCCATTTTTGAACGCGAGTAAAAACATCATTTGCAACCGAAAACACTTAAACTTTGGTGTTGCATTTGCATAAATGTTACAAAAGGTAAAGGTTGCGTGTCGATTTAGTGACGGGATAAGCGTGAAGCTTAGTAGTAATTTTCAACCGACAAAAAAATGAGTTTTATTTTTTTGATTTGACGGTTATAATTTTTGAGATTTTTTTACAAAGAGACAAATTTTGAAATTTTTGTTTTTCGAGAGAATTTGCTCAAAGTAAAGTATATTTAAATTAGAACACCTTGATGTATAGAAAGATAGGGTTGACAACCAGTACAAAATTAAAAACTAACTAAAATTAAACAAACGAAAAATGGCACATGAGCCCCCAATTTCAAGAATTCACTAACCAGTCAGCAGCGTAGGTTAGGCTGTTTATGGTAATGTTTTTTTTTTAGTGATAATGAAAACCAGCGACGGAATTGGTTAAGTCACAGCTTTAAAATACTTTATTAATTAAAAATCGCTTTTAAAATCGCTTCCTCCTCATCTATGAGCTCTCCCGGCACAAAATTCATGTTACTTATTTGAATAGGCGCCGATACGCAACCTGACCTCTTAGGTTCCCTCAGGATGCTGGCAGTGAACACAGACGGCAACATAGTTTTGTTTGACATTTCCCTTGGCGAAGCAATGCCTATGAGTATTTGTTTTCACTTCTTGTCCATATTTTCTTACTAAAATATAAAGTTGTAACTCTGTCTGTAGTTTGTTACACTTTTACGCCTAATCTACAAAACTCATTTTAATGAAGTTTGGTGTATAATAAATAAAGCCTTAAGCAAGGATGTAGGTAATTTGGTATCCCACTGCTGTGATCGGGTTAAAATAAAGGCTGTACTTTATAATGCTAGGTGAATTTTTTTTATACATATCTTTATTATAATGAGAACCAAGTATGTATATAATAGATAAAATTACGCACATGCTCATCAAAATCAGTCAAAATCAGTTTTATTTCTGCAAATAGGCCCCTGGAGGCGCTTTTACACGTCCCAATATTTAACCTACCACTGCTTCGGGACAAATGTGGGCTAGTGCCGAGAAGAAGCAGCGCAAGAAACTCGTTCACTATTGTCAGCCTCTTTTTAAATAAACATGTTTACATAAGATATATGCCAGTGCGAGCTGGTACAATTTAAAGCCAAACGTTCCTATCATTTATATAATCATCAATAGTGTAATAGCCCTTTTTCATTAAAACAACTTTGATATATGATTTGAATTTAATGTGCAGGGAGGTCAGCAATTGACAGTGGTAATTTGTTGAAAATACGGATACAATTTCCCATGAACGAATTACCTACTTTTCGCAGTCTGAATCCTGGAACGGCAAGTTTATCTTTATTTCGGGTATTGAAATTGTGTACGTCACTATTTTTGACAAATAATTCGAGGTTTTTACGGACGTACATAATGTTTTCGAAAATGTATTGAGATGCAACTGTTAGTATGTTGATCTCTTTGAATAGCTCTCTTAGAGAGTCACGGGGTCTAAGGCCGTAAATAGCCCGCACAGCACGTTTCATCAACTCATCAATTCAGCATACGTTTGTACTTTACAAGATTCGAACCCGTAACCACTGCCATGGTTTCGTAGACCGCGTCCCTCGCCACGAAACCGGTCATCAGATAGGAATCTCTTTTCAACTTAATTATGATTTCTAAACGGCAATTTTGAATTTAGAATGTACAACTCTAGGAAGTGATTGGAAACATCCCGAGGCACTACCATCCTCTTTTCCCGACTTTCTAAATGCATTCACTTTATTACCTGGAGCATAAAGGTCATATTAAGCTAATAAAGATTTGCAAATGGCGCTATAGAGAAGAAACGTACACGCTTTGTTTCCCGCTGTTTTATATCAAACAGTGCTAAGAATTAACGAATGTTGCCAGCTGTAAATATAAGTTACAAGTTCGCAATTATAGGTTGAATTATTTTTATTTGAGAAAATGTTTTGGTACTTACATCATATACTTATTGATTATTTTAAGATGCTCGCTTATTTTTGCCAAAAGGGTAAAATTCAAAAAGGGGAATATAAAATCAGTATATAAACTTGAAAAATTTTGTCTCAGGCGGGACTCGAACCCGCATCTCCTCGCGAGGAGATGCGGGTTCGAGTCCCGCCTGAGACAAAAAAAAATTTTTCAAGTTTATATACTGATATTATAAGTGCAATTAAGTTGCTAAAATATCAAATAAAGGGGAATATAAAATTAAAATCATTTGATATTTGGATACTGATCATGGCGTAAACTACATAAATGCATGTAATGTCTTATTATTAGTCCCACTACTTTAATGTGAAATTAATACTAACATAATTTTAAAAGACTATGTTATACCTAATATCTATGTTACTAATTTCTGGGTCAGTAATATCAATCTTATCTTATCTTATCTTATCTTATAGCTATTATTATCAAATCATTATTGAAACTTCCTAAGTCTTAACATATTGATATACTACAGTATTTCTTTTTACTTAAAGGGCCATCCTTTAAAAAAAAAACATGAATTGGATTTCCCATAAAATAAATTCCCTCTATTGAATTGTAAAAAGATTTCAAAAACTAATTCTAAAGGCAAATTAGAAGTTCCAATCGCAGCTAACTCAACAAAGTAATACCTCTCTTATTAGCGAACCTTCTCCTGTTAGTCATGGCAACCCCGCGCTGAATTATGCGCGGGCGCCGCTGATAAAGTGTGAAATAGTGCGCTGGAAAGCTGCGAACACATGCCGAATACTTGCTAGGGAACAAATAGTTAGAGTCGGCAAGGCTAGTACCACTGCGCTAAGAAAAACTCTTTTTTTATTGGCTTGAGTCTAATTCAAATTAGAATTTTAGGTGTCTCGTTGTATTGTGATGTTGATTTCTTATTTTGGGGACCCTGTTGGCGTGTTGTGTAACAGATTTATATATTTTTTTAAATATGTTTGAAATTTATACCTACCTTCCAATCCAATTTAATAACATTTTTGGACTCTATTTCCATGGACTTATATTACTTATTACTATGGACATGGACATGAACAAAAATATAATTCCTATTCTTAAGGAAATCAAAAGGACTTATTCATGAATAAAGTTCTTCATGAATAATTTCTTCTGCTTTATTTTCTATAATCCAATAAGTAAGTAGCAAGTAACAATCTGTTTTCAGGCCAACTAAAAAGAAACAAAAATCTTTCAAATAAGTAATCCAAAGACAAGTTATATAATGCCATTAAAACCAGAAAAATAAATGAAGCCATAAATCAGATACACATGGCCGTAGAGATCAGTCAGCAAAGAAAAAGCGCGTAAGAAAAATGCTAAGGAATGCTAATCAAATATACATAGACCCAAGAAAGGCAAGACACAGACAAACTATTAAGCCATTAGACGACCAAATAAGGCGGCATTTCAAGTTAAAATAAGTCATGCGAAAGGCCCGCTATAGCTGGAAGATTTTAGATAGGATTATTTGAAAAAACTAGAGCGAGTTAGAATTAATCAGCTTGAACATTTCACATAAGTTAAAATATGATGGTTCTTATTCAGTGATCGATCACTTAGAAGTACCTGTAAAGCTTTCCTTTCACGGGAAAGAGTACTGTCTATTGTAATTTATTACATGAGTTACATCAAGCCTTTTTGAATAGTGTTCAAAGTTGGTTTTGACTTTCTTAAGCCGCTTCAATGTATACACACGCCATAAATTTATTTCGTAAAATTTACCACTTTTTTAATTATTTTTTGTTAGAAAACATTTTTAAACTTTATGTGAGTAATTTAGATTTAAAATTTAAATGAAACCAGCTTTGAAAACGTATTTATTTGTTATTAGTATAAAAACATAGCACATAAATACAAGTTTCCATTATGACAGGCATAAAAAATTTCACATACCTACAAGGGAAACAGGTGATTACTGATGCCCGTGGTAAGAAAGCCTGGGTTACAGGCATCAGGACCCCTATTTGCTCAATAAGTAGTTACATGTGCCTTGCTGAAATATAATGATGCACGTGTGCGAATACGTGAGCGCGCGCGTGTGTGTGTGTGTGTGTGTGTGTGTGTGTGTGTGTGTGTGTGTGTGCGTGCGTGCGTGTGCGTGTGTTTGTGTGTGTGTATGTGTGTGTGTATGTGTGTGTGTATGTGTGTGTGTGTTCGTGTGTGTGTGTGTGTGTGTGTTTAAGGATTTAATTTACAACACCAAGCAGAAGTTCTGTATCATTATAAGATAGTGAGAGTAGCCACTTTATCATTTTCTTTTTACACTCATGTTTAGAGCAAGGAAATATTTCAAGAATTTTATTTATTTTGTTATACTAGAAAGTCCCAAGGAAACCAAAAAATCGGTGGGAAAATTTATGTTTAAATCGCTTTGACAAACAGACGTTTCTCGGTCGTCGTCGAAGCGGTTGAGACTGCGTAGAAGCGAATGGGATAATGGAGTGTTGCTTAAGAATACAGCGAAGTACAATTAATCGTCTGACCGTAAGTACCTGACAATCCTTGTAAAGGTTGTAGGTAGGATACGTATACGGTCGGAATGTGCAAACCTTTAGCACTGCTCTTTGCGCCCGTTCTAGTGCTATAAGTTTAGTCTTCGCTAAACCTCCCCAAGCTACCACACAATAGCTTATTAAAGATTGACACATGGCTAGGTACACCATTTTCAGTACACGAAAGTCCGCAATGATGTGAATGATGATCGTTCATTTATGAAAATATCGATCTATGTACTACTAACAGTCTTTTTGTTGCTACATAAAAATACTGGCTACCATTAGCCCCTTCTCTTTTTATCCGTTGGTAAAAAACTACAATTAAAGTATTTTTGGTAAAAATGATTTGCATCAAATCAAAAATAAAGACTAATAGTTATTAAAATATCGTGACTTTTAATTTGATTAGATTATTTTTACGTAATTATACCTATTTATTTTTAAATTTTAAATTGATAACTGTTATACATTAATTTGAAACTACATCTTGTAAAAAATAAATCACATATTAAAATTAGAAAAAATAACGTTAAGCATAAAGCCATATCTAGGCATTAACAGCTCTACTTAACCATCCATAGTCCCAGTGCAGTGTAAAATGTGGCCGTAGGCGTCCAAATAACAAGGGTTTGTCCTTTAAACGACAACCATTGTAACTATATCGCGGTATCCGATGGGATCTGAATGTTTCTGCATCTCTGAATTATCTGGAAAGTGTGTCTGAGAACACATACATACAGCTCAATAAGCTAGAGAGTTATCGTAATTAAATCAGTAAACATTCAATTGATACTGCTGGCTTTTTAAATGAAATTAATATTTGTACCCTATCGATGGTTGGTTTCTAATATGCTTTCTATCTATCTATATAAATAAAAAACAATTACCTATATGTACGCGCGTAACTTCAGATCGACTAAACCATTTTGTTATAATATCAGTATAAAAACTTGAAAAATTATAAATAATAAATATAAATTTTGTTATATTTTAAATAATAATCATTAAAATGTTTTTATGAAAGAATATATGTTTTATAAATATCCACAAGAAAAGTGTTTCAGGGGTAAAAAGTAACAGCCTATAACCATCCCACTTCAGGACAAAGGCCTCCATCATTGAATTTCAGCTACCACAGCAATGATAAGTAAAGGGTTAACATGGTCATAAACGACTTGTATCATTTTCATTAGTTAACCCATTTAAAATCTGGTCGGGCATTTAGTTTAAAATATAAACATAAATGTGGACGATATGTATACAGGATGTTCTGATCCCAAATCCCCTTCTCTTCCTGTGGGTGTCGTAAGGGGCTACTAAAGGAGTACTGCTAGGAGAAGACAGCAGCAGCATCTGCTTCCTGCCATTGGCCACCCACATGCCAAGCACGGAGAAATAGGAAATCCTCCTCGTGAAGGCTTGTGTCCAACCGTTGATTATGATGATGATAACCTCGCAGTTTACGTTTCGACCAGTGCTTCAGACACAAAAGAAATTACATCGTTGTCACCTACTAACCATGCTGTCTTTACAGTTCAAAAATCGGCTCGACAAACTATATCCCAGTGAGTCCCGCGCATGCACGAGCGTCCGTAGGGATGTGCGCTAGCGCAACAAGACCGGTACGTGTATATCTCCCATTTAACGAGGCATTTGTTCTAATGTCCGCGACAACGGTCCTGTTCGGAATGTTCTCGACGTTTAACGACACACAAATTGTGTGAAAAATTGCTACAATTCGAAAATTAATCCACCCACCAATGTGAATACCTTCTACAGTTTCACTAGTAAATTGTTGTAATATTATCAAAATTTTATTTTTGCTATAAAATATGCCAAAAAATATATTAAAAATGGGTTGCCTAAAAAAAATCAGTCCAGAGTATGATTAATTAACTTTTTTTTTTATTTTTTTTTTTCAAACTTTTCACTGGTTTGGTTAATAGACAAATTCCATACCAATCGAAAGTATGAAGCCCAAAGAATATGCAAACGTCAGGTTGACAATTTTTTTCCCGTCACTACCCTTGAGCAGGCAGGTATAAACAGGTAAATGAAATCAATACTAGTAACTTGCACAGGTCTGGTTAATTAAATGAAGATTTTATTAATTACTTACTTTTACTACTTTAATTATGAACACGGTGGTATAGGGTTGAATGCGAAAAACCAGACCTGAAATTCAGTTGTCAAATTTTAAAAATTCTACTCTGGATATAAATTTTTTAGTCAACCCATTTGCAATATATTTATTGTAATATTTCATTGCATATAAAATACTTTTTATCCAATAACCAGCTCGGTGAAGGTCGTTGTATGGTGGGATCTTATACTATTAGGTTTTTAGTTAATACATGCAAACACATTTCGGGATAAAATACAAATCAGCAGTTTCAACTCACTGATACAAAAAGAAGTCGTCGACAGGTATTTTGTTTCTAGAAACATTTTATCACTGAATACTTATTGATTTTACAAAACTGGCTTCTTAATGGAAATATCTTGCTCTTAAAAGTTACAAAAATATTTGAGACTTAACCTTTGAAATAAATGACTAGTAGATACTTTGAAGTTTCAACGTGACTACTGATGAATCTAAATCTAATAAATGAAATCAGTTTCTTACTTTAGTTTTGCTATTCCCAAGAAAATGTTTTTTTTTTCTAATCGTATGATTTTATCATAAAGATATTCTGATATCAGTTTTCCAAGCCGCAATCACAAACCTTCGACGTGACTTGTTTTTTAGAATTGCATCTTGCAACAGCAGTACTATAATTCTTCCAGAGATAAGTCAATTCAGAAAATATCTTTTCCTAAATTCATACGACCAGGTATCGCATTCGAGGCACTTGGGTAGATATCGTTCGGATCATAGCTCCGCTAACGAAACAGGCCCCCAATTCTGCTAATTTACAATTGGCTCAATAGAATGGGGACTACCGTTTCTTTGCTCACCAGTTGGCGCCACTGTAGACTGAGGTCCGGAGTTATAGCTATCAAAGGCGATTGGCGCCGAAACAAAGTGTTATATCTTGAATCTAATTAAGGTTATATTGTTTATAAATAACTATCTTGATATTAACAAACTAACTTCTGAAATAGTTGCTCTTGAGGCCACCTATTTATGTGTTTTTTCTTAATTCCGCTTTTAAAGCGTTCACATTAATCGCCAAATAATCCATATTTGCGATATTTTACGAAGGAGATCACTTTCCAGCAAGTAAATTAAAGAAATTATAATTTATGCAACAAATTCCGCTAAAACCAGTACAAAGTGAATGATATTGGACCTCACGCGACACTAGCGCCTCTAGTGGCAAATTCACTAGCGATAGCCCCCATTGCAATTGTATATTTTGACATATTTTGTATAGTAGTAATGTCAAAATATACGATTGCGATGCCATTGCGCCATTTGTAAATTAGCAGAATTGGGGCCCAGGTCAGGATTTTATATTCTTACATCAATATTTAGGCTTAAATATAATTTCATGTTACTAGAAGTCATAAAACAACGATTATTAGAACCAAAAGCTGCATCTGTACGAAAACTAATAATTTCTAAATTCGCATGGGAACTCGAACATTCTTTGGCGAAAGCCGTTAACAACTCCCTAGGAGACTCATGATAAATGATAATTCAAGCCACAAACTGATAGACAACATTGCCTACAGCAGTCCCAATAACGATCACGAATCGTACTTCGAACACGATTTCGGTGTAACGAGGGTTTATAACCAATTGTCTCTGTATTGGCGAATTTCAGCAGCGATCCTTCTACGCATGTTTTATCTATTGTATTATAAAATATGCGGTTGAAGCAAGCATTACACATTCGTCCCATTCTCCCCCCGGAATAAATCTGTCACCGGCTCTGTAACTAGGCGGTTTTGAATTATTCTCAGCTCCGTTCCGCTAACAAGCTGCGCTTGCGACGTTCCTGTGCCTGTTTTGGGCACGAACCCATTTCGAACCGTAACGTGCTGGGAGATAAGAATCATTTCCGTGTGGGAGGACGCGTTCTGGGTGTGTCCTCAAATCAACATCGGTTTTAGTTACGTCCGTCTTAAATGTGGTAAGTGACAATTATGATTTGATTAATTAACGGTTTGATAATCAAAGTTAAACCATATTTTATAATGCTACCGAGTCATAATAGTTGAATAAAAAGTCTCTTATTTTTTAACATGGGACAAAAAAGGAGGTTCTCAATTATTATTCACCGCACAAAACTTTAAAGAGATTAACAGCCTTTGATGATTTGAAAATTTAATAGCAAAGTTTTGAAAACTTTTTATTAAGATTTAAATATAGGTAGGTATCCTTATTTTTATTATTACATTCAAATAACTCAGAAGTTTTAGTGACATTCAGAGTAATATAGATTCAAGTTTTTAAGCATCGATTATGATTGTAAAATATCTTATTTGATTATTCACGTTGAACACCTCACAAATATGATTCTATGAATTTACCATCATCTGTTATAAAGGAGTTGACACTAAGTAACTGGTAACGGCACAACAAAGCTTGTACGTCAGAAAACATTAATTGCGACGTTAAGACTATGTCAGGATAGTGTCGTCGTTAATGCTAATCGATGATCCCAGATAAACACCGTTGTAGTGTATATGAATTGCTAGTATCGATAGTTCAAAATGCTTAAATATTAATTATAATCGATGCGTTACGTGTAATTGTATAATTATTATATTCTGATCCTTAATACGAATTACTTATTTTTTCGATGTATTTTATCTATGGTGATACCAAATTTATGTAAAAAGATACAATAGATATTTTTTGATTGCAATGAAAACAATAAGACAACATAATTTTAAACCCAAGAATAATTTACAATTATCCCAACCGTACGGGAAACCGGACTTTATTCTAAGATAAATGGTAACATTCGCGCTTTTCTTGCCTAATAGTCTACCACCGTGGTACATTTTATCCCGATCAGTTGAAGTGTTCTAGCAACTGACCACAAATAAACATTCATCCCAAATTTCACATTTGTAATATTAGTAAGATTATGATTCAGTAAATATGTCTGATAACTTCAAAATCTAAGCTGAATCAAACGATGAGTTAGCTAATTTTAGCGCAACACCAAAATAATTATTACGAAGTAATAATAAAAAACGTGCTAGGAACTTTGGTGACCGTTTATTTACATTAAAATGTTGCATTAATTATCGATATTGACAATCGATCGTTTTACCTTTTAACATCACTACAGCGGTTCGAAACAAAGACATTAACTTGCAGAAGCTGCGCGTGATTAGTTCGCATCGATCCGCGATCATAACGATTTATCGATCCACAGGAGTAAAGCTGTGTGCAGACATACATAAAAAAGTCTATATGAGTTGGCTGTGTTTAAACTATTTTAAAGAATTTTAATTGCTGGTATAAATGGATATTACTATTATTTCAATAACATTGTGACTGCCTTAGATGGCACTCGAACCCTAGGCGAAAGGTTGTGGGTGCCGAGTTTTTTTAAGAGCTGACCTTTTGTTCTTCCACTATCACGGCGCTTGCAACGGTGCTGAAATATCGGAAACTCATAAAATACAAGGTACCGTGGTAAAAATCTCGCAGCAACTAAATCATATGATAGTGACCACGAAATACAAATATCGTGGTACTTTTTTTTGTTTATCGCTCGTAAACAAATTCTAAAGATAAATATTATAATATTTCGAGACAACTATCATGCAATGCCAATACTAATAATAAGATATAACTAATAGTAAAGATAGTAAAAAGTAGTAGATATATATCAAATTAAGTACCTAATTACTTGCGTTTCTTATGATTCGTTTTCAGCCGTGGACCGATATAGGCGTGTGATGATGATCAGAAGATGCTGCTACCTGTATTCTATTGGAAGTATTCTTGCGACACTTATATAAAGAGAAATAATGGTGCTTTACTTGAATGCGCCTGCATTACGCGAATTAGTATTTTATAATTACACAATTTTTGTTGGATTTTTAACGTTGTGAACACGGCTTATCAGTTTTTGCCGACCGCGCCGAGAGTCGGGGTAATGGTTTTGCAATAAGTGCACACATTGTCTGAAATAGTTCATTTGATTGATGGTAAATCCTAGATTATTATTTATTGATTCTTAATAATTTGCTTTTTATTACTAATTAGAAACAGCTCTAATGAATTCCAATTATTTCTTACAGTTCAAAGCAGCTGCAAAACTACGTATAATTAGCGCATTTATTTATGTAGATATGTATTACTGTGATATAATAAGCTTAGTTTTACTGGCTCAACGATTAATAAAAAAACAATTGCATTAGAATTTTCGTTTTATACTTTTTTTTTGTACTTAATTAGCTGAACTAAATCAAATAGACCCGTAGTTTGTTTAATTCAATTGATGGCAAGGGCACGTCACTATAATTTGAAAAGAGAAAGATGTACTTTGTTTCGCAATTTTGTGAAATTATCCTAAGCGGCATTTATTGTGATAAAGTGGTGGCATTGTTATAATAATGTATCAGTGAGTAGGATAAATCAAATAAAAGTGAGAAACAAGGAAAAGCGCTCCTATTTGACTTTAATCCACATTCTCGCGTAAAACTCCTGTAATCATTGAAATGTATAAACCACCCATACATTTCAATGAGTTAGGTTAGTTTAGGTGTAGGTTAGGTTAGGCTATTATGTTTATGTACGAGTAAGTATTTATGATATTGTATGTATTTCAAATTGACATTATAATACTAAAGGCTAGGCCAAAAAAAATGAAAAAAATACCTTTTGACATCTGTGAATTGGCGCGCAAATGGTGTTTCAAGTGTTATAAAAGTCGTAATTTGCTATTAAAACCAAAAGAATAATGTTTCATACGTACACAGTGTTATCTAGGACGATTAAATCTATAAAACTCTATACGGAAGAAATTTTAACCAAGTTCCAAATTTTAATATACGAGTAACAATCTACGAGACAAAAAACAAATGACGTATTCTTTTTCTTTTGGTATAGCCCAGTACAAAAATGTCAAGATAATGAATGTCACATAGAAAATGTCCGATAAAAATCTAAAATTTTTGATACGGCCTCCTAGCTGTAATAATTTCACGAAATAAATTCTATTTCCTATAATTTCATAACAGGCAGACGTCGCGTAAAAATGTTAACTAATTCCTCATTATGTTTAACTCACGGTGTTTTAAATTTAAAGTCAAGTACCGTTAACTATAACTTACATCTCATTGTTAGAAGCTAGAGACGCCAAAATGTGATGAATTGTTCGAAGTTGTTTAACAATATTGTGTCTAGACTCCTACGGTTGCTCGCTAGTGATTTGTGGCCAAACAATGTTTTTCTATAGGACTGTACTTAGCATCTAAAACTTATAGAGCTGTAGCAAATCTTACTTATCCAATATTTTACCTATTTTGCTGAACCACGTTAGATATTCTGGTTTGTACCAAGCAGTGGGCAGATGATGAAAAATGATGATAATGATAATATACTTTAAATTTAAAACGGCCAAAAATGGAAAATTTTACGTCACATTGTTGACAGTCTGAAATCCTTACTTATATGACAAATGCAGAAGGAACTCTGTATGTGTGTTACGCTTTCACGTCTAAGCATTAGCTGTAAAACAAATTTGATGGAATTTAGTGTACAAAAGATTAAAGTTTGAGAATGGACATGGCTTCTTTGTATCCCACTGCTGGGCATAAGTTTCCGTCCGTGCGATCTAGCGTTGCGGGTGAAAAGCTAGTCATTTAATAAAAGCATTAAAACATTAAGACATATGAAAACTGAATACACGAATATGAAAACTGATGAATTTCATAGCCCAAAAGAGTAATTTCTTTGGTTTATTACTACGATAGTTACTTGCAACAATATTTGTTACTACTAATTGAGGTATAAACCTTTACTAGCTTTGGCTTTAGAATATTTAAAGCGAAATTAATAATTTTAATATACAAAATGAATTATTTGGCGATGGGATTATGATTTTGCGAACACAACTCTTATAAATTCAAAAAACAAAAATTAACCGCTAAACCTTTTGGTACCATGTCAGTGTAACACGAAGTTTGTCTGTAAGATATTTCGAAGGGAAATGGATACATTGGTTAAAAAAATGGTTAATCTTTAAGTAATTTCTGCAAAAACTCATACGGGAATGCAATATTTACCGAATGCCACAAGGACGAGGTCGGGGGCCGAGCTCTAGTGGACTATATCGATGACAGCCGATGCTGGTGCTGAGAAGAAGCCATGCAAATGGTCATAAAAAATGCAGAATGCTTACTCACCGTCGAAAAAAGCGCAATAAGCAATATGTTTGAGTGAGCGTGCGTTTAATTTCGTTAAGAACAGTTTACGGCCGCTCGCATGCGTGGGTGCAGGACACGCGTATTTTGTTATTAAGGCTTCCACGTGGTAAAAGGACTGAGATATTTTAAAGTGATAGAAATCAATGTATTGAACAGTTTTAGAGTTCTGCATTAGGTGTTTGAAGATAGAAAGAGTTTGGTTAAAATGGTAAAATGTTTAATTAATAAAATAATGTAAAATAAACATGACTTGCAATCCACAAACATAAAAATATTTGATAATAATTATTAAAGACTTTAAAAAATCAAACTGCAAATAAAGTAAACAGCAAAAAATTTTTACCATGCTTTTTTTTCATTTCAAAGTTTTTAAACCACATAAACAATAAACAATAAACAGCATATCTATATACATAATATTCATATCTCAGAAATGAGTAAATTTACTTTAAAAGCGAAAACTGTTAACCCTAGCTATCTGCAATAAGTGCGCTCTATCTACTATGCGTCTGATAGAGATCAAGCCGTTACATTGTGTTCAATACCTAAATTAGATCAATATTTGATTATACTATAATATTCAGTAGTAAAACTCATATTCTAGAAATTTTTGGACAAAAATGTTATTTACATAAGACAATGTCTAGCGAAATTTGAAATCGTCGTCCGCGATCTTTGTTAATTTTGTACCAACTCAAAATCATTAGTCTTTTTACTTCATTCAATTTCAGAAAGTTACACATAATGCCTTCTTGAATATGCGGGGTCTTAACCTTTTCTTTGATTTATGGAAACAGTTTTTATTTTACTTTTATACTTACTGGCTCATTCTGAAAAGTAGTGATAAAACGTAGAAAAATATTTTAAAAATAGTTTTTTTGCTTTATTGATCATTTTGTATTAGAGTTTTAATAATGAAAATTCTCTGTGGCCAGGATTATTTAATATACCTACTATACCAGTCATTCAATTAAGTTAGACAAACTATAATTATGCACTTTGTATTTTAAAAGCTGGCCATAAATGAATCGTATACTCTTTTATGACGAACTATCAAAATATAATAAGGTAACTGTAAAATAGTACCTTCATACTCTAGTTTTATTGCGTACTTCTTTGCTAAGTATTCACACATAAGCCAGTCTATCTACATTCTACAGACTAGGCAATCGCTTTTGTACAAGACTAGGAATATCCATAAAACATCAGCATTACCGACTAGCGGTAAAGTGTTCTACTGTAGTGTTGGGAAAACTCGGATGTTATTCGGATTTAACGATGAGTTGTCGATTAAAATAGCACAGAAAATTAAACAGTCCAAAAATTCGTAATTTTATTAATACAATATTCAACTTCTTTCTTGATAAAAACGAGAAGCTTGACTCTATTGAAATCATACTATTTATCCATACAAACAACAAGAATCGATTGTTCTCTCATAATCGTCTCAATGCTATCACTGATCGCAAAAATCATCAACATTCGCAAAATAAGAAGCCTTAACATTAAGAGCTTGTATGTCGCGAAATCCATTACAACTAGCGCTCAACAAACGGTACAGTTGAACTAAATAAGCCATCGAAAATAATCCTTACAAAAAATAACTGCTTCAGTTTCCCTATTACCCCACGACCATGTAATGCCATCGGGACTGATCTAAACCACTATTTCTCGTCGTGTGGAAAGAGGCGAATAATGGAGAACTTGAGAAGACTGGTAGTAGCGTATTTCCTCTACCACTGGCCCAACTGCGACAGCCTACCTGTCTGCCTAGCGTGGTGTTTATGGAAAAATCCTTTTCCATTTAAAGACGCCTAAGTCTCTAACTCGTGAATGAACTCATAAAATGAGACATGTAAAAAACATCAAATGATCTTCGTTATGATATTTAATAATCATCAGCCCACAACAGCCAACTGTTGGACATGGACCTTTTCAATAGACAGTTTAAGATTCATAAAAAGTATTGATTATCTGTGTTCGTGTATCCATTACTTATTATATATACTAATATTATAAAGTTGAAGAGTTTGTTTGTTTGAACGCACTAATCTCAGGAAGTACTGATTCGAATTGGAAAATAATCGAATTTTGTGTTGGATAGTCCATTTATCGAGGAAGGCTTTAGGGTATATAACATCACGCTGGGACCAATAGGGGCGAAGAAAGATGGAAAAATAATCGCGATCATATTACAGAAATTGACGCGGACGAAGTCGCGGGCAACAGCTATTTGTTATATATAATGTGAGTCTACATCACACAATGTTTTTTGTGAATGGGTTTACTTATTGCATTTCGTAGTTTCTTTATCTCGCGAAAATTAGCAGACTTTTTGTGAACGAGACGCGTATCCTTAAAAAGTCCACGACTTCGACTCAAATACAGGCTAAGTTCAAACGTGCCAACTGTACGTCCATCCAAGTTTTATGCATTCATATTTCCACGTTTATTTGGTATTGCCAATTAGTGGAAGCATAAAATCGCCTCTCCCATTATGGGAGGTCCCTATATCGCAAACATACATACACAGACACGCATTGCGTCCAACGAAGTACGTTGTAAAATAAACTTCCGCCTGTGTAATTCCTTGTTTGAATATTTTTTGAACATCGTGCTATATTTCATGAGAGTCTGTTAATTAGTTGTGGTTGATAGATTTACAGCTTAAGCTCTTAATGTTACCTATTGGAATAAGTTTGGAATTCAGTATCTTCTGGAATCTTTGGAGCTGAAGATTAAAGAATAGAACTCAGTATGTTACCATAGATATAAAATAATAAACTATTTATGTAATCATTGACAGACAGAGTCTTAACCAACTAAGAGGGCCACTTAACATTTGCAAGCTTTTTCTATCTAGTTATATCCAATATTAAGTAATGCACGTGAGGTCGAATAAATGCAATTTTAAATTCGGGGTTAAGACTTCGTTTTAATAATTTTTTGTTGTATTACAAGGAGTGTCCGCGAGAATTATTATAGGGACAAATGTTAAGGTTGACGCACACGAGTATATTGAGTCAGTACTTTACGAACGAGTTTTAACTCTGAGTTGAGTGCGTGAAAAGCTATACAAAGTAATGGTGGAAAGTTTTTTAATCGTGTGTTTATTTCTTTTAAATGAAATTTTACTGTACATTATCTGTGTTATTCATAATTGCTAGAAAAATTGCTATTTATTCATGCAACTATAAAAGTATGTTTTTTTTTAATTTCAAATTAATTTTAAGTTTTGTGCGTTGTTTTGTGTGCGGAGGGCAAAACTTTAGTCCTTTGTCTGTTCTGTGCTTTAGTCCGATTCTCTGAGATCTGCGGTTATAAAATTTTGGACAAACACCAGTGCGGTCCTAAAATGACAGTTTTGACAAAAGACTCATATTAAAGATATATTTGCATGTAGGAAGTTATTATAGAGATCAATGCCGTTTTACAACTTTTTTGACTGATGGCCATGAAAATTTTTAAGTGGTTTACGCTTGTAAAAGTATTGAATAATGTACATTACATATAAAATTGTAATAAAAACAAATCTTATTTTTAATTGCACATACAAATGTAGTAAAGTTGTGTTTAATTTTCAAAGACAGTACAACAGTACGTTTATATTTACAATTAAAAATTAAAAATGTTTAATTCGTGAAATCAGCATCACTAGTATGTTCCATTCTCATCCGGTCTTCAAATTGTTTTTGAACACTTACACAGTTTTATATTAATTGTTTATAGAAACATTTAAATATTGATATTAAAAACAAAGATGTAAGGTAATAAATAAAGACAATAAAAATAACAATCGGTTCAGTAACAGATTTTTATGAAATTTGTGACAAACATAGATTAGAATTTAAAAAAGGACAGACTATTTTGTATACTATTGCTGGGCACAGATATCCTCCCATGCAATATAACGTGAATTTTACGCGTGCAAAGCCGGGCAAAAACGTTTAGTTTCCCAAAAATGTGACCGAGTTGGTTTTTCGAGCAGTGTCCCGACATTCTTTGATCGATTCTAAAAAGTCAACATTTAAGCCACGTGGATGTAACATTGTTGTAACAAGTATGGTGTAAAGTGTGGCAGAAAGCGAATAAGAAGATAATTTTTAAATGTGAAACAGAATACTATACAACAATTCATGCCATGCATTAATCCAAATTAACCAACATTACAGCAGACCTGACAACAAATCACACAAACAAACCGTCAAGAAGTCCTAGCGTAGTTATCAAATTTCAATTCGACAATGTATGAAAATCATCTGTGCTAATTCCTAAAAAAAGTCATTTATTTGTAATTTAAATTTTGAAAATATTATCTTTTAGTTGGATTCATGAAATTTTGCGTAGGTACATTAGACGTTAAAATAAAAGTTAATTTGAAAACTTTAAGGTTGAAAAAGGTTGTTCCGAAAAACTGGTTTTTGAATAGGTAAAATTTATCTTTATTTAGGTAAAATTTATATTTATGCTGAAAATGTTCCGTCTTCCAAATAAAAAAAGAGGAAGACATATAATTTTAGCAGACAACAATAAAATTAACCTTGCCCGTATTAATTCATTCTCTTATACCTTAACCCATACACTAAATTGACTGGCCAACCGCTGTCTAAAATTAAAACACGAAAGTTTTTTTTTACTGCAAAATACTTTTTCTTATATTTTGTACGCTTTGCATACATAAATATTTATTGGTTTCATTTATGAAATTACATTCCACAACTCATTCATTCCTCTCACTCGTCGTACCGTACATCTACTACCAGTGGAGTTCATGTTTGTTTTTACAATGTAAAAAACAATATCGTGTGTCAGTATTTAATAATTAAAATGTTCGTAGTGATATTCTCCATCGCGCAGTGAAAAAACACAATGTTGAGTTATGCCTGAAACGTTATTAATCGTAATAATGTTATAAATAACAAAAACCGATAAACCCATAAAAATACTGTATGACACAGGGTAAAATTGAGCTAGAAGGAGAAGATGAATTTTACTTGAAAGAAGAAAAGAGACGGACATAATTTTCGGTCATAACGTTGCATTAAAATGACAAGTCGGAGCTCGCGAGTCTCCAGATTATTTTATATTCTTAATACGGCAAACTGTGGAACGAATATAAATTATTAGGTAATATTTTTGGAGATTTATATACGATTTAACAACGCATAATTAAATATTGACCAATACCGCATTTGTCATTTCAAAAAGTTTTAGCCCCAATTTTATTATCTGTGTGCACACAGATAATAAAATTGTGGCTAAAACTTTTTAAGATAAAAAAATCGCTTAAATCAGATCTCGATTTGAAATGAACTAAGGCTAAACCAAGTCATAAAACAGTTTTAATGATACATTATTTTTTCTAAGTACTTAAGTATTTTTCAAGTATAAATACTGATATTAAAACAATATCTTTATAAATACCACAGCTTTTTTTCTACTAACTATTTAGATGAAATTATTAACATTGAATTCTTCTTTTTCTTACCACAAATACTAGCAGCTAACATCACAACAAGTAAATAAAAAAAGATAGATAACGTTCGAATTTCAAATCAGTCAGTATTTAAAGCTAGGGTTGACAGCAAATTCTCGATGTGAAGATCCTCGACGAAGATTCTGTAGCAGCAGGGGTCCTTAGCTGGTGAGGCCACAAAGTACGTGTAATGATAGCGGTAAATGGTAAATTAAGTAAGTTAACGCTAAAATGTAAATTTAAAAATTACTTTGCCTTATACTTACTCTTTTACTTACTCTTTTACTTAAATTGAAATTCAAGTCAAACTATGCAAATACCTAAAATTATGTTTAATGTGCTCTGAACTAACTTTAATGAGTATCGATTATTTTCAGACCAATATGCATCTTAAAAGAAGTAAAACTATTCAATTACATTGGTGGCAACATCGAGTGAATCCACACATAATATTTAACACAAACCCTTAAAACTACACATTACCGTAAACCCGTTTATTCGCAATTAAATAAGTGTTGAACCTCTGTAACATGAGACCGTCCATCCCATCACATTTAACAATAACATTAAATCCATGTCAGGCTAACTACGCACTGTAAATAACTGACGGAGGATAAACACATCGACCGTAATGCGAATTGTTTTGTCTTATTAGAGTTTCGGCTTATCTCTTACCATTACTACATTCCATTGTAAACATGTGATCTGGGGTATACGATCGAGATAATCTGATTGTTATTAAGGATATAAAATATTTTTGGTAGTTTTTGTACTTTAATATTGTTCTAGGCTTCAATTTTGATTTGAAACGGTCCTGTTTTATTTCCTAACTGAGCAAAACAATTTAAAAGTCACACATTCGGCAATTAAAAATAGATAAGTTCAGTAAGCAAACTAAAAATGTATCTTCTATTCGTATACTAGAAAAATAATGTTTTGTTAATTAATTATGTATTTAAATTTTCTTCGATATAATACAAATAAAATTACCTTAGCTAAAGAAACGAAAAATTTACCACATAGATAGGATACATTAGAAACAAAAAACACACTCACATATTAGGGATTCCTTTACTGCGCACCTGTAACCGCTCCTGCTATCAACAAGCTAAGTTCGTGGCCCCACACTAACGGTCTGTTCGATTTATGACGTTGCATCGGCGACGAGGAGCGCTAATTGGTGCGTGCGCGCCGACCGTCGCTCGCTGCGCGCGCATACGGGAACGCGCTAAACGCAACTGTACCGTATTGATAAGGATGGACAGGGTTTAATAATTGCAATATTTGTGAAAATAAAAGAGAGGCGGTAAGAATAAAGTATGAAATACCAAAAGACAAACGGATAAAGCCCATTGGTTTTATCCATTTTTATCTCAAAACTCAACTGCATAAGGAATCTAGCTAGAAGACTATATACATATCCAAAAGTCTTTTCGCTGTATTGCCATTGGATCTTGGCCTTGCACCTAGGTTAAAACTCGAGGTAGTCGTAAAATAAGACAAGGCTTGTGGTTTTAGCATTTGTTATTCGATTTAATTTTGTCATACGAGTATAAATGGTTCGAAGCCAAGCTCAGTGCAGACTTTGATAGGCACTAAATAAAAAACTGAGCATTGCTTAAATTTGCTGGCATAACTATGAGAACTAGATACACAGTCCCATACAAGAATGTCACTTCAAACTGTCCAAAATTTGATTGCAATGAACATCCAATTGGTGAGAGCATTACTAAAAATATTGACTTTTAAATAATTGTGTGACGCAATTCAGATAAAACACTGGTTTGATGTTTGTTTGTCATTAATACTGGTGAACCCGTGTCATTATTATGTGATGTAGAAAAGCAGTAAACATGTCAGTCTCGACAATTTGTGGAAATAAACAGTAGTTAGCCTTAGAAGTTCATTGGAAAACCATGACCTTAAAATACAGTTACCACATACCTCCATAACTACAATCCTAGTCAGACAACAAATCCTGACTATTTATCCCTTGTTCTAAACATGGTAAATTTCAGTCAAAACATCCAATTTACTCCCAGGAAACCCAACTTTTGTTTTCATATGTATATCTTTGGGATACAGTCTATTTTTGAATGGAGAGGTAAATATCGAGATTAGTAGTCCCTGATACGTCTGCTGAGCATTTAACCTTAAATCTTACACCTTTATTAGATTGGTGTTGCAAGCCCCGGCCGATTGTCGGATAGCGCCAAACTAAATCGGCTAACAATATTGCTTGTAATTGGCATATATTGAACCTCATTGGTATTTGAACAAAAGACATATCTTTGTAATGGAAAGATTTATGGTGGTGGTCGTTAGGTTTTCTCTTAAATAATAAAATATAGTCGTGAATGATTTCAGAATGACAATAAATTCTCAAATCATTCACGTGGGAATACATACATTTCAGTGGGTTTTTTTTTATTATGACAATGGCTATTTGAATATGCTTGGAGCAAAAAACTAGCTATCTGCTTCATAGAAGTTGGTGAAAAGGGGCGTGTAAAATTGGAGTAATAATTTCTTAACTGATTTAAGTTAAATTTGATATGCAGTTTGAGACTTCAAAAACTATTATCACAGGATAGATTTAGTCCCAGAAATCAGTGATCTCTCTCTTAGAAGTGATATTAAAGGAAATGCGTGATACAATATACATAGCTTCCCACGCGCAGTCATGGGAGGGGCTAGTCTACAATATGTTTCTATACAAAGCAACTCAATACATAAAGTGTATCATTATTTCGACACCAAATCGTATGATTTGGTATTAAAAACAACAAAAACCAGTTTAAACAAAAAATAGTTTAGACAGACGTCTCTCAATGATAACACACCGAAACACATAATTACGGATAATTAACAGAATCATTGTAAACCTTCCCACTGTAGCTTTTCTTAGAATCGCACGAAACAAAAGGTAGTTAGAACTGAAAGGTGATATTAAAAACTTAATTTGTGGTTCACCAAACATAATTATATGAGGTTAAGCGAATTTTGTTGCACATTGGTTCTGTTAGGTCTGCCTATTTGAAGATCACAACTCATCTATGGTTAGCATGAATAAAGTTACGATCTAAATTTACATGGTGTGCGCTTTCTCATAGTGCAGAGTCGTAAAAAATAATAAGTTACAACACTTGAAAAACCTTCAAGTTTACTTATACCCTTTTCACTTAATCAATGCGAAAGGTTCATCGATAGTTCTCATAAAAATATGGAGTTAAGTGATAAAAATATGTTGTGACTAAAGGCACAGTTTTAACGATAGGATATTTATATTTAATAATTTGACAAAGCTACATTTTAGTATTCCTTCTGGCCTTTCTAGATGGATGTTACCATGATTGCCTCGCCTAGCAGGCGGATTGGCGATCGCAATTTGAACAAAGTAGGAGAGAAAACGGTGTTATATTCTTCTGTAGATCTACAGGCAATCATGGTAACATCCATCTAGAAAGGCCAGAAGGAATACTAACCTGTGCTTTGTCAAATTATTAAATATAAATATCTTATCGTTAAAACTGTGCCTTCAGTCACAACATATTTTTATCACTTAACTCCATATTTTCATGAGAACTATCAATGAACCTTTCGCATTGATTAAGTGAAAAGGGTATAAGTAAACTTGAAGGTTTCTCAAGTGTTGTAACTTATTATTTTTTACGTTGGTCACCTCTCACGATAATCATAGATAGGTATCACTTGGCCGGACAATAGTTAGAATATGATAAACCAATGTTCTACTATGAAATCAGACTGTGTGACTTGTTTGGTATTTTGTATGTATACACATACAAAATACCAAACAAGTCACACAGTCTTTTGGTGTTAATATACTTTTATTAAATTTACTTGCTAAAGAATTCAATTAAACCATATTCTTGCAATTAGATGTATAGTTTGTAAAAGAAGAGTTAGATTTCCTAATACAAATAATGAATTGTTACTAAATAAGAGATCTTTCCATACTATAGGTACTAATTGTAAAATTTGTGGTTACCGAATTAAATACTTTTGTTTTTGCTTTTTATTGGTTACTGAATAAAAAGTGAATCTTGAATTATATTTTGGATATTACACATTTTTATGGAGTACTTGAAAAAAATGCGTTTGGAAATCACAACCGCTTTCATTTCAGAAAGCACACCGCGCTCGAAATGTAATGTTTGTCGATGTGTGGTACAATTCATAAGCTTAAACTGTTTATTTGTTTCAATGTTATGTTAAAGTTCGCCACACCACCACGGCCCACTCCAGTTCACTGCCGAAGATAGGCCTCTCTAAAAAGAGTATTTTGCCATTACTATCCTTGGCAGCAGTTGACGATCCCAGCTCGATCAATGGTGGCGAGAAGACACTGTTTCCGGGTTTCTTCTGGAAACACTCTTTAAGATTCCTCTTACGACAATAGGTCATCAAAAAGGTTATATGTTTTAAATTGTCAAAGGTCGAATATGTTGTTTTTCAATATGATCAATTATAATTAAGCCTGACATTGACTAAATCTGAAACTCTGAAGTTTTAACCCACACGAAAAAACTAACCAGACGCTTTACTCCCCAACATAATTTCAGTATGTTCAGCTTCATCTGTTCTTCCTACTCATACCCATATCTTAAAGTATGTCACAGAGACAGATCTGTTTTTATAGGCATCATGTTGTAAAATAAGCTTTTTTTTCTGCAAATAGGCCTCAACAGGTGCAACACGTCACAATAACCCAACAATGCTTTCGCACATATCTGGGCTAATTTCAAGAAGGAACGTCAGGAACTCAGTCACTATTTTACTTTTTAAATTATTATGTTTACAGAAAGATAATAATGTGCCAGTGCAAGCTCGCATAATATTATGGCACACATAAGTCGTATATCCTCATACTCGTATATGCGTAAGGCCTTAGACACTCAGAATTTCCGCGATTGCTTTTAGCATGAGGCAAATGTTAAAACCGCATCATATAAAGAGCCGATGCACCGCAGCGATCATTCGAAATAATACGCGGCCGCCGCTAATGCCTCCGAAATTGTTTCCCCACCGAAACATTGTTGCTTTCGGAATCGATATTGCGAATCGGTATTAGGGATACCACTAATATCAAAATTCGTGGGAAATCATTGCGATTTATTGAAGATGTACCATATAAAGATTGTTAGATTAGTATTAATGGCCGGTTCATAAAAGAAATAGCAAGCAACATCCCTTATCTTCCAATTCCAATATTTTTGTCAACATCTAACACATTCCAAGTATTTTCAACACGACGACACTAGTCTTGTGTCCAGGGAAAATTATTAATATATTTCCTGTTATTTGTTTAACCCTAGTTTTAATCTAAGCAAAAAAGAACGTCTTGTCATCGATTTACAATTCAACTACTTTTTAATTTTAACACCGATTAAACATTATGAAATATCCTAGTAATAAAGATGTGAAAGCAATAAAAAACAAACTCGATCAATACCAATTACGCATCACGATTTAAGGCGCATAGATGCGATTCTGGCATTGAGCTTGATCCATTACGATAAACTAACTTACTAACGCCAATTAAAAGTCTTACTAGTGTTGTGCGGATGATACACTGATAAAAAATATACCGGTATTATTGAAACAAATGCAAGCCGACTGCCGTGAAAGCATTACTGGGTTTCCCTTTTTAGCGGCCTCCAACAGTGTCATGTTACCGGTCTTCAGCAAAAAATTGTTAAGGGCTCGTCTTATTGTTGGTATTGCGGTTCCGTGTGATTTAAATCGAATATATAATACTTGTTACATAGTTGATAAAAATATAAATTAACTGAATTCCCGATGACGATAGAGAAGTGATGATATAGCTCGTTCAGTTTTGCGGTGATTTTTCTGGTTCGGGTCAAGGGTTCTGGAGGACTTATTTTCAAATCATTGTTACAAGTAATAAAATTTAGATGAAAATTATTTTAATATATATAGTTCTTTATTGCGCACAAAATTACATACAATTTGTTACAATAAAATAGTTTACAAAGGTGAGCTTATCCCTTAAGTGTGGAAGATAAAAAATAAATAAATAAATATATTATTATAAAAAATATTATGTTTTCTGAAGGGTGTGGTAATTTGACCTACCATGCCACTGTCTAATATTTTTCTCATAACTCTTGCTGTAAGGTCTGATACATAATAAAAAATCAAATAGTAGTATCAAATAGGTTTATACAATAAACATAATAAAAAACTTACTATAAGTTTTTAATTGAATATTTTTCCAGTAGTGCGACTTTACTATTAACGAAAATAATAACATTATTCATCCTTGCTTGTATAACGCCGACTGTAGTATTTTGCTCATTAATGATCCTTTTTTAAAAACTTTAAAATTTAATACAAGTTAGAACAAATTGTTTGAATTGTCAAAGTTAGTTCGTTTTGCCTATAAGAATTCTGACCCACGTTCCAACTTATCTAAAGTTGGAATCAAAAAAATCAATTACAAAAATTAAATAAGTTTAAATTTTGAGCAGATGCTAGGCGAGCAATTAAAATCCATGTTTTAATTTTGTATTGTTTAATATATCATAATATTTTTTATGAAAACCACTTTTGTCCCCGACGGTGCATCGAAACGGCTTAGCGAATACCTTCGAGAATAAACCTGGGTTGGTGTAGCGATGTAATTACCGCCAATGGATATCATACACTCGCCATTTTGCAATAATTATTCTCTTTTTACGACACCGACCTGTATTTCTCTTAATGCGCAGTGGCCTTTGTACAACCACCCGCAACAGTGCAACTGTATGTTAGTCGGTAAACCTATTTTTATCATAAATCTTGTTCTTATCAACTTAAATGTGATTCCATTCAATGAAAAACTTTAGTAACAAAAACTGTGCTTAATTATATTGAAATCTATGCCCATTATACTCGTACTGATATAATACTCATTATATCGAACACAAAAGTCAAAGGTAAACGTAACCAATATAAATAAGAGTTGCTGTTACAGGCATTCTTTTTCATAAACGATCTTGAAAGTTGTCACAAATATTAATGAAAATTTTATACCATCTAAGTATGTACTTCTATTTAACCCAATTTTAATCATGGTTCTCGAGGGTATATTAAAAATTGCAGGGTAAAGATTTTGAATTCGTCTGTACATCATTAACTCAAAGTATGTTAAGTATGGTCGTCATCGTGTTAATACGTTATTTCACTTTTGTTATCGAGTGTACTCGATACGATATTTTATAAGGATAACTGTTTGAGATCACGTGGATTAGTTTATCGACTTTTAATACGAGCAGTCATGGCGGTTACTACTTATTTGCGCTTTTATTACAACGTTATTTGTTCGAATTTTGGTTTTATTTGTTTTATTTTACTTTATTTTATTAATACCAGCGCTACTTGTCTAAGGGCGCAGTAGTTACAGTTACATACTTCCATTTTTATAAAATTGAATTAATAGTAGTTGAACCTATTTTCTGCTGTTAGGGCAAAAAAGCTCAAGATAAACCTGCTAAATGTGACCTCTACATTGAGACTTTGTGCATTACTACAGAACAAACTATGGTGGTAAGTAAAAACAGAACAGGTTTTTTTTTAAACTAAGTGTGTGAAAATGCAAGTAAGTGTAATCTAGCTACCTTAATTTTGTTTTTTGTTTTGCCGAATCCTTCATCACAATTTTAGTTAACATTTAAATGCCAAACTTGTTAAGAAGATCAGTAATTTAATTATTCTGATCTATATTTAAGAGAAACCACAAAATATCATAATTGTATCAATACATAACTATCAAAATATACCTTGTTCTTAAAGTTCTAGGCATGCGTGTAAATCAATAAGTTTATTAACGCAGGTCTGTATTAAACATCCATTGTAGCATTTTTTCTGTCCAGAATTAATATTCTAGATGCGTTAAGATATAAAATTATTGTACATGGCCTGAATCCCAACCACCGGGAATACAGAATCTTAAGCAACAGCCACTACAAATTTTGCCAAGTATATGTAGAACACGTGGTACTTTTTGACTTTGCGCTAGTAGACCAGGCTGTTAGTCATATTTTTCTTTTTTAAACTTATTTTAGATACCTAAATATTTTTATAGTACAGCAGTTAAAAATTGATGAAAGATATTTGTAGCGGCTGAAAAAGTGATTCTTCAGTTACAACAACTGGCGGTATTTTCTTTAATGAAGTTGCAAGTGAACTGGCGGTTTTGAGCTAGCTGTAACAGAGATCCGCTGTAAAATAACTTGAGTAATTTGTAATTAACATACCGAAAGATAGTTTTATGGCCCATCATAATTATAATGTATTAATTAAAGTCGACTGCCCGATGCGAACGCTTTTTTAATTGCACTATTCAATTTGCGATGATGTTTTTAAGAGTGAGTGTGATTGAGAATGGAATACTCACGCAAAATTATAAACGCTAGATTGTTATAAATTATGTTTATATAGTAAAATCTAAATATCTATATCTACACAGTTATCAAAAAACCTTAGTCATAGCCAAGTCAATATATTCAAGAATATTAAAATGGAAAAACTTAACATTATTACTCAATAATAAGTGTGCACTTGTTGACAGCAGCCGATTGAGTTAAAAGCTTTTATAACAATTTGGTGAAGGGTTTAGAAATCTAGTAAATAAACAGTGTTTATGGTTTTGCTTCATAAGTTCAATAAAAATCTATTTATGGTAGAAATTAATTTTTATAGAATAAGTTAAGAAATATAATTAAAATTTTCTTACTTGCGTTTTACTCTGGGCTGCAGTGACTTATTTTTATGATCAGGATTTAAACTTAAAAAATGACTTGAACCCGCATCTCCATACAAACCGGGCGCGGCGTTTTACCAATTAAGCCACCCAGACACCTACGTGACAGGGTTCGAGTACCACCTGGGACATAATTTTTAAAGTTTAAATACTGATATTATAATTGCAATTAAGTTGCTAAAATATCATATAAAGTGTTACGAAAAATCTAGATGATTTTATATTAGGGGTTAAAGTATGAAATTGCCGTTTTGTGTGGACAAAATTGAGAAAAGTCATTTTTCCATACTAACAATTTTTCAGTTTTTTTAAAAACATCTGAACCGTTTTCGATGCAATTAAAGGTGAAAGTTAATGGTTATAAAGCTACGCATTATAGTATTTAAATTTCTGAAAATCAAAGTATATAATACAAATATACTTAATTGAAGCAAGAAGGTCAGCTGACACATTGTAAGGGGTCTTTTCAACGACTTCCTTTGAAGTAATATGCACTAGTATTGCATTTTTTTTTAGTCAAAAGTTACTTTATTTAGTTTTTGATACAACACAAAAAGAATTGCGCAATAATATGACTATAATTAAGAGCTATAAACAAAATAAAAAGTGGGAAAATAATCGGCAATTTCATACTTTAACCCCTATTATTAATAAGCGTCAGGCCAAATAGAAACAAAGTAGCTAATAAAAATTAAGCTAGATCACCTAAATGAAATATCAGCTATTCTTAGCATTAGCTTACTACGATTTACTACATCAAACATACCCCAAGGTTAGTTAGACGCCCAACACCGTGGGACCTCCCAAGACTAGCTAATCCATCGATTTGAAATAGACAAGATCAAAACGATTTAGGTCACGATTGAGCAACTCGTATCACAAAAGGCGTTGACGAATGTCACTCGTCTTGGGCCCAAATGTCTTGGGCGGGACGGACTCATGTTGAAGACCAGACAATGGCATTGGCGTAATACCGAACCGATTTTTTTATCGATATTTGTACTGTACCGATGCGGGTACCGTTAATCGATGTCATTTTGGCTTGTGTTATGTTAATATTGGATGATATGGAGTTCGTATGTATTAGACTAAGAAGTCTTATAAAATAATCCTTGTATACGTTTTTGAAGCACGAAACAAAGAATCTTGGTTGAAGACAGAGTATCTAAAAACAATGAACAAAAAACTGTTCTGATGCATTTGTTAAAACAACATATCTATAAATAACGCAAAACTTATTTAGGACGAAGTAAAATCCATTCAGAGCTTCCATAGTAGTAATATTTTAAAATACTGTATCCAGTCTAGCTATACACCTACAAATTCCGTCACAACATTCAGTTTTATTCTGTCAACAGATTAAAAAAAGTGTAACAGATTATAATGAAGCGATAAATATTCATAGGCTAGTTTCAAACGTGA
Organism: Anania crocealis; assembly: GCA_949315895.1. Taxonomy (NCBI): domain Eukaryota; kingdom Metazoa; phylum Arthropoda; class Insecta; order Lepidoptera; family Crambidae; genus Anania; species Anania crocealis. The sequence continues at coordinate 12,839,476 of OX438856.1, forward strand.
TATCCGAACAGATTTTGATCGATCGGTCTGGATTTTGTTGCTATAAGGTTAGTATGTGACACCTACGCTTAATTGAACGAGTTTTTGATAACGTTCAACTGTTAAAATCACTTTAGAATAAAGAAGAATGGCCAAAACCTAAGCTTCAGGTCAGTATGCATCAAAATAACATTACAATTTTTTAAATTTTATATGAATAGGTATTTTTTCTTGTGTCTTTAAATCAAATTAAAGTACAAGTATTGCCATGGAATTGATATTGCCTTCAATTAAGTTGAAATAGCTCACTGGAACTGATTGAATGATAAAACTCAAGTTTAATTTCGTTCCTGAGTAACTCATTTCAAAGAAATTTCATTTGATCTTCGAAAAGTTTTGGAGAGTTATACACTACATCCTCGTTACCTGATTCTAAATAAAAATCCTGGTCATGTTTTATTGACTTTTGATGCATACGGCGCTGAACCCACCGCCGAACATCAATATACATTCCGAATGTGTCATAATACATTGTCTATTCAATAATTCATTTTTTCTAATGCGTGCTAAGACTCCGCATTAACACCTCAACGGACCGCGCAAACAAACAGACAGATAAATTGTTATTCCCATCGCGTAAACTTCTCAAAAACAGAGACGAGCCCATTTTTTGTCTCATTTGAAAGGCAATGTTGGCCAGTACCCCTTTCCACATCAATAAGAGCTACGGCGCGATGCGTAAATTCTTTTTAAGTATGTCGAATTTAGACCGAAAAGGGAACGAGAGAGATCTAATTATGCCGGTCAGGGTATTGAAGAGAAGTGTCAACTAAAAGCTAATAAAATTATTGTGTACTCAAGTGGCTTCCATTTCTATAGGATAGGAGACTTTTTGTGTAAATACTGACTCAACGCCGGGACCATGTTACGCCTAATATAAAAAAGAGGGCAAACAATACGTTTCGGAATGTATTTAAAGATTTAAAATACGTTCTCATGAATGTTGAACATTATTTTGTAACCTGTGTAGTTCGTGCCTTTTTAAGAAAAAAACAACCAATTAATGTTCTTATAGAGGCGGCTTGTATACGTAAAATATTTGCATTGATGTCATAGAAATACTTTATTTTAACCTAAGCTCGTAGCTAGCATTGTCCGGGAACGAAATGTACAAAGTTTATATTAATAAACACCTTGTATCATTGAAACATATATTTCCTGATGGTTTCTGTCGTAAAAGCCACGTAGTGCCGGCACACACAATCTCTCCTCTTCCTATATGTGTTTTCAGAGGTTACTCAGTTGCCGTCAAAAGAGAATCATCAGTGTCTTCTCTCCAACGTAGGCCTAAAATACGATCGCCAAGTGTGGCGATTTTGGCAATCTTCTTTCGGAGAGGCCTGTTTCCAGCAGTGGACTGATGTTGGCTGACAAAAATAAGCGGCAGTAACTAATATTTCAAGTACCATTTATTTGACTCAACCTTTACACTGAGACGAATAAAAATATTTGTTCAGCGGTGACAGTTTTTAACTATTTTATAAATGACATAAAGATTGCTGATTTCTCCTAAACTATATGACGATGATTAGTAGCAACACTAAACTTAACTGCTCATAATACCCATTTTACGAGTATATCCATGGATGTTGTCTATTTTATTAACAGAGCATTTTAAATTCCACGTCTCCATTAAATACGCCGTAAAGAGCTTTCAGCTACCCGGTGGGGTTGTACGCTTTTAATTACCGGGCGACTGTCCTCGCGTCGGATGCGAAAGATAGACATAGTAAAAATGTGTACAGTAAATCAAGTGGTAACACTCGTCTGTCACTTTAGCAAATTTGGAATGACTTTTTGCTTTTACTAACATGAAAGAAATACAAAATATTACTACCGTTGACACTAAATAAACAGTCGCCAAAGTATGAAAATCAGAGCCGCGTGTACTGTATATCGAGGGTGTGTTAGTTTATTGTATTTACAGGGATTGCTATATAATTATGTTATAAAATATAAAGTAGAATACTCTACTGCATTAGCTAAATTGACTTTTTAAAGTTAAATCGGACAATTCAGTGAAAATTAGAATAATACGTCTATTTGTCTATTTATATTCCAATGTTTGTTCACCTTATGCTTTATTCAAAGTTTTAGTATTATATAACACATTTAAAGGTGTCTAATCAAAATAAATTATTTTCTTTAAACTGACAGATACATACGAACAAGAAGTTTGTCCGTATCATGTTGTTGCATTCGGTTTACTGTACGCATTTCCACTGCGACGAAGTAGCGCCGGTAGCCGATCCCGCGCAGCCCGCGGCGCATGCGCTATCGAATCCATCATAATGGTGTCACGTTCGCAGATATCGATTATCGATATTGGTATTCGCAATAAATCCTTTGTCGATTTGTAAATTAGATTTATCTTTGTATCTTCCCCGATCTTCGTTATCAGATCGATAAATCGCTGAACGCGTTCTAGAAAGCGGATCTATAACTTTTTCGAACTCGATTGATCGAATATTTAGCTCATGTCAGTCTTACAACATTGTTATGGCCCAATAAATTTTAATACAAAATTATAACAAATTGTTATTCGGAATGGAGGCGATAATTAAACTGTGCTCATTGAACAGGCCACATTTATAACTTAGGAAGCCATAAAATCGACATACGTAGTCGGAAATGTACTACTTAATTTCAGTGTCATAAAAAAATAAAAATAACTATCACTTATCCAGTCGCATAAAGTTTAATATTAGAGTAAACTTGCTCTTTTATTATCTTCTTCGGTATGGGTTTAATGCGTATCCTTTGCAAATTAGCGGCGGGATTATCAAAGGTCTTATTAAAGAGAAACATCAGGATAGTTGCCATCCATTTATAATAATAGGTATTCTGATAACAGATCGACAAATCGCACAAGAAAAATGCACTTTAATACATAGAATTCTTAGCCTTGATGTGTTTGCATTAGTTAAGGCGAGAGAGTTTCGTGATATTGTTAAACATTTCATTGACATTCCTAAACCTCTAGGCATCAAATTAAAGTTCTTTTTAAATATATTTTATTAACTCTTCCATTACGATGGAGTTTTGCATCGATTGTCACATGTTTACAGGTTTCGTGGCTTTCAATGCCGCATCAGATGAACCGACGCTTATTGCCGTAGTTTCGCGACCATATGGGTTAATTAAACTGTAATTGTGTAGTTTTCAATGCCTTGCTTGTGCGAGATAAACATAGATTCGGATTACTATAATAAATACTGGTATTATAGTTCTGCATGAATTCAAAACATCTGGACGATATTTTTTAACTGTTTTTTTGCTAATGTAATATCAGAAATATTATTTAAAAAGTATTTCTAACTACCTTATTTGTAGTTTCTTCACAATTATATTCAAATTCGATTAGAACTCAGAATCAAATACTAGGTGACGTACTTTCTGAAGTTGCATATTTTTTTTGTACTATTACAATTATATCGAATAAACTAATCACACCACTATAAGTTTATATTAACGACCTATGAGCTAGAAACAAGACATGATTCGATTCAAATCTGTTTCTGTGTATTATTTCTATTACTATAGTTTTAATGGAAATATGTTTTATGTACCTCCATATTCGATTTTTTACAAAATATATAGCGTATAGTTAAGATACGAGTACAACACGTTTTATGAAGTGAACTGTTTTCTTACAAAACTGTTTAATACTTAAATAGATCGACTAAGATTTGCCATATTTAAGTTCGATTTGGATGTCTTTAAGATATCATACAGGTATCAAATGCTTAATAATAACTGATACAAATCCTTTGCAGGTTTATTAGCGGTAAAATGCTACCGTCCAATCAAAAAATATTTCCGCATGTAGCCCTGCCTGAGTTTACAGTTAATCTAGGGTCTATCGCTTACTGTCTTAATTATTAATTTCTATTTCACCCCAACTATTTCTATTTCATATAAGGTATTGTCTGTCAAAATCTTCCCACAGTTTATTGACCGTGATGCGTGCTTGGCAATAGTAATGACTTTTTTTCTTCCTCCATCTAACCGCCATTATTATAATATGATAATAGAGAAATGTCGTAAATTTTACCTCACGACGTCCGATCATATCTCGCTTACCTGTAAAGAACAAAGATTTTATTAGTATCGCGTTATCATAATGTGTTTCATAACAATAGGTCGTTTATGAAAAAATATTCTCGAAACAGGAAAAGAAAAAACTATCTTCATTTATAGTTAGTTCGTAGACATAATTATTGAGCTATATTAAGTACCAGACTGATAAGGAATAAAACGAAATTGAAAATTTACCACTATTTTACTTAACAACTAAAAGTTGATACATAAGTTGACGCTAGTATCTACATCGTTTTATTAAATAACTAGCAGTTGCCCGCGACTTCGTCCACGTCAATTTCTATTATTATGAACGCGATTATTTTTGCAACATTTTTCACTATGCTTCGCTCTTATTGGTCACAGCGTGATGTTATATAGCCTAAAGCCTTCCTGAATAAATGGACTATCCAACACAAAAATATTTTTTCAAATTGTACCAATACTTCCGGAGATTAGCGCGTTCAAACAAACAAACAAACAAACTCTTCAGCTTTATTCTGATAATAAGACACTTTGATGTAAGTTAAATGTCTGATTTAAAACTTTACCAATAAATTATGGCATATTAAGTAAATTACTGCAAAATATCGTATATTAACAACAAATGACTGAAGCAACTTGATACATGAATTAATAAGACTGTAAATTTGTTCCAAAAAAAGCATTACCTTAAAAAATACCCAGTTTAGATATATGTATTACCCACTCCTATAAAGAGTATTTTTTTCAATGTTTGATAGATAGATGGATAATCCTAACTAATATTATAATTGCGTAAGCAACTCTGACTGCCTTTCTGTTACACTTTGACGCCTAAACTTATAAACCGATTTTGATTAAATTTGGCACGAAGATATACCTTAGGAAAGAATACAGGCTTTATTGTCCCACTGCTGGGAAAGCTTCCATCCAAGCGATAGTACGTGTAGTTCACGCGGGCAAAGCTGCGGGCAAAAAGCTAGTTTTTTCATAAAACAGACCCACACTGAATCCAGACTCAAATAAGTTGTACAAAATTCAAAATGCAAATCCTCGTAACCAAGTACAACCAGCCATAACAGTACAAATGCAATCTGTGCTAATCTGCAGTGTCTATGATACTCAATTCCATTGTGTGTACCAGATACAAGGAACACAATGAGGAGTACTATCAGAGTACACGAGAGAGGAATCCTCCCATACTCATAGCTGGATGTACACCGAGCGATGGACGTGACGATAACAACGCTGATACAGAGTACTGAGAACTGTTTCGGCTCCTCGCAAGAGATAAGCTTAAGCGGGAAATAACCGGCTCATATATCAGTCTGACTAAATAGAACAACCAGAGTTGAAACAATTTACAAAATATATATTTTTTTCCTTCTAATCCAAATAAGTTAATAAGAAATTTTGTTTAATTAAAGAATTTGTAATGTACTCGTACTATGATTCATTGTAACAACCTGAGCAAAAAAGGGTTCACTCTCGTTTGATATAACCACGTTTAGTCGAAAATCGCTCCGGCTAATTTTAGTTACAGCAAAGTCATTCCGCGTAATTTTTCATTTGACCGAATATTTAATTAGTAGAATTTTATTTAGCATATTTATTTCTTTAAAATAATGTCTTTTCACCGAATTTTCAAATGCACTTATTTTATTTAACCTAATGTTTAACTAGACTAATAAAGATTTATATCATATTTATATTAATTAACAGAAACGAATTTTCAATGCTTTTTGGAGGCGCTCGGTGGCCGCTGCCGCGGCACGTTCGCTACGCTCTCTCTCGCCTTCACGCCTTTGTATGGTCACTGTTCTAACCTAACCTAACCTAACCTACATTTCAACAGCAGGAGATTTTTTGCGACCGTATGAACTAATTACTTTTGCCTTATATATCACAAACCAATAAAAAAATTAAGAAATCTTGTGGAATACTGTCAATTACTATGAAAATTTATGTCTATTTTGTTTTCAATCTGCATATATTTAATGTGAGTATTTTAACTTTCGATGTTTTGAACTACGACATTGTGAACTTGCATTATTATGACCTTAAATATTTTGAACCATTAGATGATTTAGACATTAGAAATTCCAAACTTAGTGGTTTTGTACTTCGGGGTTTCATCATTAGGGTATTAGAACCATTAGGTATTGTAATTTTTGGGGTTTTGAACATCAGGGTTTTAACTTTAGATATTTTAATTTTAGGTGTTCTAATACGTACCTATACAATTCAGTTTTCACCTAGCTTATGGAGTTGTCATGTAATTTGAGATTTGCCTAAGTGTTTTCTATTTGAAAATAAAAAAATTGCAAATATTTACAATATTTTCTTTTCTACAATACATTATACCAATTGAATATTCGATAAAATACATGTTATACCACCTGAACAATACATTTATTGAACATTGTACTTTTTGATCAATAGCGCAAATGTTAGTGTCGCAAATAAATATTCGATAAAATGAAAATTATGTTAATCGATATTATGCAAAGTGCTTATTTTCTTAAACGTTGTTCGAATTAATAACATTACATCAACAGTTGTTAAACCAAACAAGGGTGAACAGCAAAAAAGACATGGTTACCAAGCCTACGCACCGCACTGAATCATGATTACCATGAGTTAATTAATACTTTTATAGTAAATGACACTTGCATCTTAATATTTTTAGAAGTCTCATAGAAGCCTCTGCCGAAAACCTTTTAAAAATAAATTATTAAACCCGCTCTCGCTCATATCATGTGGCTGTCAAACCTTTGTTTTAATAATAAAAATATTTTAGTGCCACAACACGAAGTTAGACGCGGCTTTTGAGGGTCGTAACTTGTGTCTACGTGTTTACCTAGAACGATACGTGGGATGCTTTTTGATTTCCTAAAAACCGAGCTTTTTTACGTGGGGAATACACAGGTCAAATTGGACGTCATAAGAATTTATTATGTTAAATAAATAAACATATTTTAAGGCAAAATGGTAATGATTGTAACATTATATTTTTATGTATTTACCTAGTTGTATTCATGATAACACTGTTCCCAAAAATGGCGATTCCTAATTCGATACACATTTTAATTGTGTTTTTTTTTCTTTGAAATAGTCGTATATCTCACTTACAGTGAAGCCTTGAAAAAATTTAAATATGATTAATGTCTTTGTAGCTCAATATCCAGGTCTGTATAGTAGCCCAGTAAGCATATGGTTGACTTACATCCGTATTTATAAAGAATTAATTACTTATTGCTTAATAAAGTAGTAACTTAAGGTGTTACTACCTAGTGTTTAAGTAAAGGAAAATGGTCACCATTGAAAGTCATATTATTTAGCTGAGGATGCTAACTTTTGATAGTTCTAACTTCTAGTAATTACTAGATTAAGCAATACAAATTGTCTTTCAAGTTAATAACTTTTACTCAAATAAGTAATTACTTTTTCTTGATTATAAGTACGGGTGTTAGAGTCCGAGTTAAAGGCAGTCGAGATTTTTATTCATGGCATAGTACATGGAACTAGAATTGGGTACATTTTTAAAATTGTATTTACACTGTCAAGAAGGGTGAAATAAGCAACTAATTATGGTTCAGTACCTACTACTACTACTACTAATCAACTATAGAAAGTTTTTGTGTCGTGTGGTGTCGGCACATTAGAATAATAGCACCCCTTATTTTCCTATGGGTGTCGGAAGCAGCCAAAGGGGAACTGCCGGAATAAGATGCGTCTTTTCTTTACCTTTAGTCAAAATGCGATCGCTGTTCCACCTACCAAGTATGGCAATTATAGCAAAATCTTCCAGTCCACCAGTGGACTGGTATTTTTTGTAACGAAGTTCCTTATCGCGAGTTGCGAATAGGGGGCTAGACGGAAAAAATTGTAACGACACTTTTGACCGACTTTTTTTGCTATAGTTGTAAGCCGTGCGGCGAGAGAGAGAGAGAGAGAGAGATGGAGAGGGAGAGGGGGAGAGAGAAAGAGAGAGATAATTTAAAATAAAATAAAAATTTATTACAATTCCTTCACTAAAAATGAACTTCGTTCCATCCGGGTGTCCCTTGAAACCTCTCAAGTTTTTTTATATAAATAATGGGCTTGCTTTAGACTACATACTTATCTATACGGTTAAGAAGAAGCCTAAGATGGAGCGAGCTTATCCAGAGGCACTGGTTCCCCCACACACCAGGGGAACACAGAAAAACTGTTTGGCGCTGGACTCCGGCAGGAGGGTGGTAGCATCCAGGCAGCCTCTTACGAAGCCTACTACCGCAGAGGGATCTGTTAGCCGTCATCATTGATTAGAAAACCAAAGATGCCGTTGCCCAGGGTGGATCAAGGAGGTAGATCCCACCACCCCAAAAGGCTGGTTATGATGCTGACGAGTCAATCTTAAACCTACATCGAATAATATTATTTAACTTCTTGAAATTGCATCAATATTTTATCCGTTAAAAAAGGTCATGTTGAGTAAGTATATATTTACTAAAACAATGCCAACGGTTTAGCATCCCAAAACACTTTTTACTGCCATATCTCAATGGGCGGTTTGAGCCTGTGGTGCTAATGGCAACGCAAACACGCTACCGTGCCGTCCCGAGTTCGATTCCTGCCCAAAAAAACTGTGTGACGGCGTTCTCGGATGTTTTTTAAACTGTTTTCTTTTGTTATAACGATTTTTTATACAGTGACATTCGGCTGACCGGAATAAGATCGAGTTTTTTGAAGTTTGGACGATGAAGGGTTAAAAATATGTATGTATATGCATAATAAAAATGTGTGTATTCCATGAATAAGAAACACGGTACGTTAATATGTATATTATAAATACAAATATCTAAGGTAATATCTTGATATTTTATTTTCCCATCCCTTGGAATGGATGCAGATTAAAACTAATTAATTGTAGAATACCTGAAAATTGTCGAATTAAAGAATTAGAATTTAAATTTCGAATCATCTCACCACTAGCCAAACGTCACTTCTTCAAAGTCAGTACGCTGCTGAATAAATGCCTCTAAATTTATCCAATATTACTTACACGTCAACTTCAGGGTAGTACAATTTAAACATCTTCTACGACACCCATGGACGAGATTTAAGTTCGAAACTACGCTTTGAGTTACTTTTCTTTAGTGTAAATGTGTACCAAAACGTAACTCAGAACGTAGTGAAAACCTTAATCGCTTGTTCTAATCCTAGTGTTAATGCTCACGTCCTCTAAAACATCAAACGTTCCGACACAAAAAAGGTTAAAGTTACCATTTTTTAATTACTGCAGGCCAGTATCTGCCCCACTATTATCCAAAGGGCTCTAAACTCCCAAATTAGTTCCGCAATCGGCCGCGAGAGTGCGCTAGGGCAGTCAATTAACACGTGGTTTAGTATAGTGAGCTTTTGAATGTTTGAGAGAAAAGATATTTAAATTGAAAGGCTTCATAATAGGCAGTTGAAGTTTTGTGTTTCAGTTTTTTATATAGGGGCTCGGTTATTTGCCTTAGCGAAAGAGTTCAATTCCCAATTTAAATTTTAAAAACCTTTAGTTTGTCTTGATCTTTGGCCATCTTGTACCTTGTAATACAAGGATGTTATTATTACTTTAATTTGAGACTGTGACAATTTATGATCAATGTTTAGCATGCCTGTGACTCTGTGGTCCAGTTTTTGATTCTCGGATGGGTTCAATGTAGAAACCCCTTTTCTATATTTTGAGATTTGGATGTTTGGTATGCAAGCCTTCGTTCAAATTGAAATTATAAATAAAAACTTTTTTTATTCTTCTATTTGGTTTCTAATACTAAAATACAATTGATATAATGTAAGTTTGGACATAATAAGATGTTGTTTGCGTGTATATTTAACTTATATTGATTTAATTGATATTGATTTCTGAAAATAAAGTGGATATCATTAGAAATAACATAAATTTTATGCACTTTATACGACCTTACGTAAAAGAAACGTTTAGTTTGAGTTTTTAAAACAGTATACATTCAAGCAAACCGTCTTATTCGAGGTAGAGGCAAATAAAATTCGAAATCCTGAATCCCGCGAATCCAGTCTTAAGGGTCGGGGTAGTGGCAAAATAAAAATATTAAATAAAATAATGTGGACAGCACCACATACATTAGAAAAATATTTCTTTTCTACATTGACCTGTCCGGGAATCGAACCCGGGACCTCGGAGCAGGCGACTCCTTATAAACCGGCGTGTACGCTACTCCATCGCGGAGATCGTCGTCAGTTATAAATTACATTTGAAATCCCGAATCCCGCAAATCCCGGGTCCTAATCCCGGACACGGCCGGCGCGCATGCGTCACGCGAGGCGAGGCGACGCGTGGAATTCCGGACGGGCCCAATTCGACTTGTCGGCTGCCCTGTCGACGCCATCTGGTAAATAGGGATGTTTCTTTGTCGATGATTTCATATTATTTGCATCGTTGCCGATGTTTTTGTGGTACTCTTCGATTGTTACATATTACGAATGGTTAAATAAAATGTACCGATTTATAAAATTTAGATTAATAGGATCAAGCTTATTTTATTTCGGCTTAGTGTCATGTAGTTATTTAGTGATATACACATACAACTCTGTATAATTATGCCATATGTATTTTTATTAAAAGTGATTAGAACACTAAAACTTCTTAATATCGTAAAATAATTAGGTTTTTTTTCACTAGGACAAACTTTATTCACCGGCTTTGATTAAAATTTTTGATGAAGATATTTTATTATATTTAGCTTTTAATTGCTACACTTTTTAATTTTATTTGGGTAAATAATGTTTAAATGGAAAATTTTTGAGTAAGTAGGTACCTTAATTTTTTGGAAGTATAATATTCACAAAAGCAATTTATACTGGAAAAACAAATAATTAAGTCAGTTTCACTTATACAAAAATATAAAAACATCGATAATAAAAACCGAGTCACTACTCAAAAGCGCGGCAACATCGCCATCATTCTACCCTCTCACTTGCCCATCACTACCTCTCTTTCACTCGCCGACTACCTTATTTAAATAAGAGTCAGCCCGAGGAACATTTTTCTGTTTTACCCTTTTGATTTTGCACTCTATCTTTTGATGGATAGGGTTGAAATTTGCTAGACAAAGGTTAAAAAGTCAAAAAAGGTTGCACGGGCAGGTTAGCCGGCGCGCGCGCACCCTGGTAGAAGACTCTTGACTTAGATTCTGTTTTGACCGGAAATGTGGTTTAATTTTCAATACATTACGACGTCCTTGAGATACTGTGGCCTATATTTTATGTCTATTTAATAGTTTGACCTATTGTTAAATATCAAATCAATCAGTTAAAAGTAGGTAATTAGTTGTTCCTGTATGTACTTATCAAATAATTGTAAACCTTGGTATTAATAATACTTATAAATTAGAAACATTGGCAGTATTATTGATATTATAATTATTAGGAAAGCTAAATTGGAATTTCAAGTATACAAAAAGCAATATTTAAAGTGATAAAATCCTCGTCCTACCTCCTTCCATTCCTGGAAGGAATCTCATATTTTTTGCATTAATCAACAATGCTTAAATGCTCAAAAAGTCTATAATATAATCATTTAAACATCATATAAGCCGTATACTCTAAAAAGTTAATATACAGTTAAGTTATGCGCACGCGCATATGAAGTATTGCTTGCAATTTGTTTTGTGTAGCCTACAGTTTACTTAAGTTCACTTAGCCAGCTAGAAATTACGCCTAACTCGGTGTAAGTTGTATATGCGCCGATATTTCACTGGCTACTGTATCTTAGGCTATTTTGCATGTAATCTCTTAATGGGGGATATTCTTCTGTCTCGTTTCGATTTTCAGTATTTACGACTAGACTTAAGAAGGGAAATACGAAGCGGATTGATATTAGAATTGGCTGTATATATTCTTGTAGTGTGGTGCCGGCATGCACGTAAAAAGAATAGCACCTTCAATATCTACCTGTGCCACACACCACGCTTGTTTTTGTGTAAATCAGAAACAAGGAAAGTGCCACCACAAACATTGCACTCAGTCCAGAGCCAATATAGAATGCTTATTCTTTCCTATATTCACTAGTCAGTGAATCAAACTCGAGCCCCTAAAAATAGTGTTGCCTTAAAATCCGGTGTGCACGTCCCTCCACTACTTTGATTGAACTAAGTTTCCCATGGTCACTCAACGCCCAGATTCCCTATTAACCTACTTCGACTCGTGTTACGGATTGAGTTACTCCAAGGCGATGAAACGTTTACCCCACAGACCGCAAGGTTAAGTTACTCCGAAGTTACTGAGTTTCCGTTCTACCTAAGTTAGATCTATCATAATAAAATGTACTTTTTAATTTATTAAATATCGCACACTCATAGCGAAACTGACTTATCTTTAAATGACTGTATATGTAATCAGAATTGATAAATCCATTGTATTTTTAGTCATCTAAACACATTGGGAGTTGATTTTTAATAACTTAAAGATATACACTTTATTTGATATTTTAGCAACTTAATTGCACTTATAATATCAGTATATAAACTTGAAAAATTTTGTCTCAGGCGGGACTCGAACCCGCATCTCCTCGCATGCCGGGCGGGCGCCATACCATTAGGCCACCGAGACACTGCGACACGGCGCGAATTTTTCAAGCATATTCTTACGCTATAAGCCAGCGTTGTTTCATCAAATGCTAGGAGTTTGCACCCCTAACACCCGAAAGAAACATCTTTGCAGATGTTTGACAGTCAGTTAAGATGAAACAGCTATTTATATACTTTATTTGATATTTTAGCAACTTAATTGCACTTATAATATCAGTATATAAACTTGAAAAATTTTGTCTCAGGCGGGAGGAGATGCGGGTTCGAGTCCCGCCTGAGACAAAATTTTTCAAGTTTATATACTGATATTAAAGATATACATTTAAGAATTAGAATATCACAATTGCTATACTCTGACAACAACACAAAGAACTTTCAACGATTTAAAATACCTCTATTACTATTGAATTAGAGAACTACTTGCATAAAATCCCTTGATGTCAAGTTTATTTATAAAAATGCTATAAGAAAGTTTACATGCTATATTGTTCGAAAGAGGTTTGACTGTAGGTACTTACCTCAAACTCTATACAGCGGCAGTATGAACAGATACCAGGTAATCAAACCTGGTATTTGTTCATACTGCCGCCTTATCAAAAAAAAACCTCTGAATATGGTAATTTGACGAACTCCGTGGTAGAGTGTCGTACACTGGTTTTCAAAGTGCTACTTTTTTCGAGGTCCCAGGTTTGATTTCCAGGCAGCTTAATGTAGAATAAAAGTGTTTTGTGTTTTTCTACATTTTCACAGGACTTATCTCGGGATCATAACAATGTAGTGTTGCTGTCCACATTTATCGTACCAGGACTGTCTTTATCGAGTTACAAAATCGATGCGTTATCTCCCTTCCTCCTCATGCCAGAACAAATTTCAAATCCACTTCCCCCCATGTGTACCAACCTTTCAAAAACTAGCTTAAGCTCGCCGGCGGACATTAGTCACGTGTCCCGTTACTATTTATCGATGTAAACCGGCGGAATGCCGCAGTGTAACTTCCATTCGATGTAGTAATCGTCAATTTATCGATTAAGTAAATTCGCGATTTGTAGAAACCATCATTTATTTTCGTACGAAAGTTGAGGAAGTGGCCAGTGTTAAACTATGTATGCAACACTTGCCTCAAAAGTTATGGGTTGTTAAAGATGCTTTTGATTCAAGGGTTGTAAAACTATTAGATTATACAGTAAATAACATCAGTTATGTCAAATTTTTTCAATCGGTTTCAATACTTAAAGTCCAACACAAACGATGGAAATTGAGATAAAGTTAATTTGCGTTGTCCATAAGTTGATGACTTTACATCTTAAAGAAATGTAGGTATAAATGCCGTAAACCTAATCTGAATGTTAAATTATGTCCTTAATGAACTTACTCGATACAAGATCAGACGACTATCACTTTAATATAAAGATTTAACTTTTTAAATGACATATTTAAGTAATTCAGTAATGGCCCATAATCATTATTCCACTGCAGGGAAAAAGGCCTCCATCGTTGAATTCAAGTTACCATAGCAATGATGGGTAACAACATATTTATAAAGTGACAATTAGAAACGTAACAAAAAAGGCGTTCTCGGCTTGAAGATTTCTATGATTCTTCTTTTCTATATGATATTTTAGCACTTTTGCAAGCACTTTAGATGAGATCTTCTACATAGTAGCAATCTCGAAGCAATTATCTCAATGACAGTGACTATGGTAGTAAAAACTAATCAGCCGGTTATTCGCATTTGATTTCTAATCATAAAGATTTTTGATGCATTTAAAATAATTTGGTACTTAATCTTGTTTTATCAGTTTACAAAGTAAACACCGCAGGCCAAATTAATCGGCCACTATAACATTTTATTCACCACAATTGCTTCACATAACATAATTTAAACGCTGCACTTACAATATAAATAGTCATTCGGGCTGATTTTACCGACGCCTACGCGCACACGCAGTTTTCTAGGCTATCTGGGTCTTAAGTCAGGCGTAACTTGACAATTGTATTGAAGTATTCGTTATTGGGAGATTTCCGGACTAAGCGAAGCTGGCAACTGGCTATTTCGCTAAAGTAGGAATGGTACGCTGGTGTATATTTTATCTACCCATGTACAGATCGGTACACTGTTTAAGTTCATCGCCCAAGAGTAATACGTAATGTAACAACATGTCTACGCCACGGTGACAATAGATGGCGATGTTCACCTTTACATCGCGCTGATGTTAAATTTTTCAGAACTAGATAACGTATGTCTTTGTAGGTATCTTTGTTAATATTTTAAATGACATAATAACTCTGTCCATTTGTCTATCTAATACTTACGCCTAAACTACTGAAACGATATTAATTATATATATTTCATGCCTGAAGGAAGGATATAAATTATTTTGTACATCACTGCTGGGCAAAGATTTCCGCCTGAGCGATATAACGTATTTGGAGTGACATTTTTGTGTTGAACTGTCTATTTACTTCTTTTATTTTACCGATTCACACACAGAACATGGAAAAAGGTTAGAAGGGCGATGTAGGCGGGGCAGGCGCGCCATAGAGGTTATGAGCAAATGCTTGTAAGTGAGCGCTGTGATTGGCTTCTTTTGACGTCGCGCGACGTCAAAACAATTCGCTTGTTTGCGTTCTTTGAACTCGTTTATGTGTAGTGGGGTTGCAAGCGGCGACATCGGATATCATGCCACTGGCGCATGACAGTGCCTTTCTAACCTTTTTTTATGTTCTGTGGATTCACATCACATGTAACACTTTTATGGGAAATCTGCGGCAATAAAAAGAAACATAACCGAACAAAATTAAATTATCATTTAAATTTGTCAGTAGTGTAGTTCTTGAAGTAACGGAAATCTATTCTTTAGGAATAACTAGTGTCGTGATTTAAAAGTAATCACTTCAAACGACTATACCAATCCAGACTGTTTTTTTTTTGCGCACAATGACCGGTCACATCCGGCAACCCTCCCACGATGGAAGGAGGTGGTGATTCTACATGGATACCTCACAGCCGGCTGTGAGGTTATGTGAGACTTCTACTCACTAAACACACCACCTATAATTCGCTATCACCAAGGGTGCTTTACCATATCTGAGGCGACCACACCCCCTGGCGCAGGACGTCACTCACCTAGGCGAAGTGCGCACTGAATCTGATAGTGAGAGATAATTTTAAGTGAACCACTGCTATAATAACCAATATCAATTCTAACACTTTAATACAAAATACAGGTCTAAAACTGTTAAACCTGTTGTTAAACTTCGGGTAGAAAATTTTTGCGAAAATATATATTGCAATGTTATAAAATAAGTGAAAACTAGTTATGTTTACGTTCGCCCACGTGATACACTGGATTCAGGTTGTGAATGCATACTACATAATATCTTGTGTGTTAAAAAAGCTGATGTTTAACCATTTAAGAAAAAATCAAAACGCTGAAATAAGCTACCAATTATGAGTCGGTGCCTGATGATAGGCGGTGATTTCTGGTTTGTCGCTGAACCAAAATAGATTAAATATTTACTATTTCGCGCTTTTTTATCGTATGTCTAGGCTATAAGTGTAGTCTGGTGGCAGACTTTCCCAAGCCACCTATTATAACGTGACATGTTGAATCCGGGCCATCCGAAGCAAGACCATTAACTTCTACATCTGAGCCAGTTAAAAAAAGATCTTTGCTTAAATTGACTTAACCAGGAATAGAACTCGGAACCTTTGCATAGCAGACGGGCCACCAAATCACTATACCAACCGAGTCATCACGTTAATTGGTTAAAAAGACTAGAGTACAAAATTTACAAACTTCTAAAGACTTAAAGTGCCATTGTTTAGTATAGGCCCTTCCAACTGTCAATATACTTAAATTTATAACGATCATAATATCCAACTACTTCACTTATAGCATTGAATAAATCACTTAGATATAGCAAACGAAATAACATTCAAGATTTCAATTAGATTGTCGATACAAAGGCCTTATAAATCTTAAATATCTATCTAAAATTGATTTAGTACTAACCTGATTATAAGTTAATATTAGATTAAGGATCATACATGCTCAGATTATAAATGAATAAAACAAAGCTATCATAGGTCAAATTTTTTTCCCACAGTCAAATAAAATAGTTCTCAACAGGCAACCGATCAATCAGAAATAACTAGAACATTCCCGGTAGGTGGTTTCAGAAATAGCGATAGGCGTTTCTGACAAAGATTTGTCTTGATGTCAATTATTAATTGCTAATATCATTGACCATTATTTAATAACCATTCCTTATTACTATGTGGTTACTACTCATGTGGTTATGGTATATAAAAAGATGCTAATCTTTTTACCACCAACAGAAGTTCATAATATGACACGATTATCAACGCCATAATTACAGAAGAACTAATAATGAACGAATGAATGGTCCCGAAGAAACTAATTTCTAAGACAGTGACCATGAAAATTTAAACCATCGTAAGTATTATTGAACAAAGTATCCAAAGGTAACTTAACTCCTACAGGATCATAAGACTGCCGGCGGTCGCGATAACAATTGATTTAAATTGTGTCTGGAATAACAAGGAAAATAACCTTAATGGTCTGAAGATCTCTCCTCCTATGCGTAGAATGCAAAATGCGTTCTTATTGAATCGACTTCGCTTAGCGACCCCAACAAAACAATGAAAAAATTCAAGTCGAGAATACCACCCCAAACCTAAACTTTAAAAATAAACCTGTGGCCGAATTTCACGGGCGCTCGTAGCAAAAAAAGCCCTAAAATTCCGTAAAAGCGTAGGCACACCGAAACCATAATATCTTGGACTCATCCGAGTGTGAATTCTCGAAACAACGCGCTCGATAAATTAATATGGACCTCAAAGTCTCGGTTACTGCGGACCTTTGAATAGTATTGCGTTTCTACACTCGGGGCCACGAATCTGGGCCAACACGGTGGTGTGTAAACAGTACGCATAAACCACAAGATGCCTTGGAAAACGTCTAAACCAATAATAAGATATGACAAGACAGACATTCAGGTCAATTTCATTTAAATGTAACTATCATACCACCAAGTTGGTA
The DNA here is from genome assembly GCA_949315895.1 of Anania crocealis. Classification (NCBI taxonomy): domain Eukaryota; kingdom Metazoa; phylum Arthropoda; class Insecta; order Lepidoptera; family Crambidae; genus Anania; species Anania crocealis. The sequence goes on from OX438856.1 coordinate 12,857,240, forward strand.
CTTGATGTATATAACAACCAATTAATATTAAAGCTAGACGTTTTGGTGACATAAATACATATATATTTTTGAATTAGTGACGGTTATGAATGTTGTACGACCTGTTCATGTCATGGTATAGTTGTCCACCGACTATAAAAGGGTTCGATTCTCAGTCGGGAGAGTTTAAGGGACGATTTTTTCTTAATTACGCCTGACCCCTAATATCCCTAGCAACTAATTACGTCTGAAGCCTAGTATAGGCAGTCTAGTACACTCCGACACACACCAGCATATCGTTCAAGGGTAACCAGTAAAACAACAAGAATAGAAATTGGTGCGCCTCGTTGGTCTAGTGGTTTAAATACCGAGCCAAGATCTCGGGGTCCCAGGTTCGATCCCCGGGTCGGGCAACAAAAAAGAAGTTTCGAATTTTCGAACGTTGCTCGGGTTTGTGATCGCATTTAGCAAGCGTGGTGATTATGCCAGTTCCCATCATTGCAGTGGTAACTTGAATTCAATGATGGAGGCCTTTTCCCTGCAGTGGGATGATTATAGGATGTTACTAACTAACTACTTATGTAAACTTCGGTTACTTAAACCTTTCATTACTAATTGTGTCTAACCTACCAAAAACTCTCATAAATGTAACTGTATACAGCTACATTACGTTTGTGCCCAAACAACTTGTCCAGAAGTACACAAAGGATAGACACGGTCGGCCTTGCATCGAGTCTTCTAAAAGTGTCAAAGCCTTAATTTGAACGCAGTTTAGGAGGCACACGCGTCATTAACCATTATCTTGGTTGAAACAAAAACTATCAAAGATAGACGTCGGTGTTACATTACAATTGAAATGCTGGTTAAATTTGCAGAACACGACCTCCCAAACAGTGTACACGGCTACTTGTCAAGTAACACAGTTTTATTATTAGAAAATTATTAGAGAATCTAATTAATCAACTGTCTTGTAGAGATTGCTTATATTGTATAACTTTAAATCTATCTCATGTGTTATTTTTAATCTGCTTGGTGTGCAATAAAGGGTATAATTATATCTCTCTTCCATCTAATCATTCATTTATTCACTTAAGAGAGCTTTGTTCTTGTCAATGAAGCGATTTCCATATTTTTTTAGTTTAGTCAATTTGATTCAGGACTCGGCAGAACCCTTATATTTTTACCATGTCATGTACATCTCAAAAATTATTTATAATGGAAAGCTTTCATTTGCCATATCTATTTCTTCAGGCTGACGAAATAGTAAAATCAAATCATTGTTTTCATTAGATGTGATTTGATTCAAATCAAACTTTTGTAAGATCATAAGTTTGAGCGAATCATGAATTTTAAAATTATATTGCCCAATTTCACTTTAGAGTTTAATTATTGAATGAATTCATACACGCAAGACATGTTTAGCTAAGTAACGTATGTTCCTAACTAAAGCTTAGATAATATACATAACTAGGAACCCACACAAGAGCTAACTGTAAACTGCGTATCTAGGATCGTTCAACGCCGCAACGCGTGCGCAGCTAAGTTCTAGGAATTCTTTTGTAATCAACATCCTGGGATTTGCTTTTGTTGTAACATAAGGAAATAGAGACTTAAAGATCACACGTGTTAAATATCTGAAAATTTAATTTTACTAATATTACAAATGTGAAATTTTAAATGGACGTTTGTTACTCAATCAGGGCTAATTTACTGAACAAATCTAGATAAAATTTGGCACGCAGACTGATGAAAGGCTTTAAAAGGACATAGGCAACATTTATTTCGGAAAAATTTACGGTACCAATGAGATAGTATCCAATTTAAATTCTGTACAAAGTCACAAGCAACAGTTATACATAACTTTTTCTATGTGCAGATAAGATGCCCGTTTCAGTTTAAGATAGTCGGTTATTTATATCATTTTTTTAAAGAACTAGAGGTGTAATGACTGAACATTTTTGATGAAGTGACGATCCTAATGCATCGTTCTAATGAGGTCAAGTTGTCTATTTATTATACCCTATTTTTAAACACAATATTTTTACAACTCAATTCCGAAATAGACGTAAATAAGGAAACCTTTAACATTGAAACGGGTAAACCCGTAGGCTTAAAATTTGTAAAATGGACAACATAATTTTCTCGACAAAATACAAAAGGCTTAGCTGGACCATAAAATACACGCGCCCTCACACATAATCCGAGATTGGAGATAGTACACAAAGTGCCACGTAGATAGGGCATCGGCTAGACGGATCGTAATTTTTATAAGCCAGCTCTAGCCCTAACGACGCGCGTAACTGTACTTGGGCTTGCTACTGACAACGATGTTTTCGTTTGGGAAAATGATTACGTACTTGAGTGGCTTTGGCTATACTTTTGAAAAATATGAAATCTTTGGTGAAGGTAATTGCTAAGGATTATCGTTTTAATACTTTAAACGAGTTATGTCGTGTTGTAGCTTTGTTCAATAGTGTGACGTAAAAATAACATGACACAGTAAATTAGACATGCAAATTAAGTTGTGAGCGACCACGACAAGGACCAAAGATAACTGTGCTAATTAAAATTATGCAACCATGTTTATAAGTGAAAATAAAGTAAAATATAGAATATAAAAATAAATAAATAATAAATATACACTAGTTTTTCTATCCCCAAAGTTAATGGCTATTACAGCACATGTATGTAAATCAGAAACAACCAAGGAACTTTGCAAACTTTGCAAGGACCATATACATAGTATGTTTTTTTTCTACACTGACCCCCGCTCAGGAAACAAACACGGGATCTAAAAGCAAGCGCTACTATAAAACCCAGTGTATACGCCACTCCACCACGGAGTTCGTCCAGTCATCGTCAGTATATTCCACAAATGAGATTTGTTGGAAATATGTATAACAATCATTCATCCAATCATTTTATGAATGAGAATCCACACACACGTTTTTTGCTAACTATTGTCATAAGTGGATGGTATTCATATCATTAGCGACTCAGATGCAATGTTCTAAACACTTTCACGAGCTTCCCATTCGATTATTAGTCATAACATATCTACTCTTCTAGTATTAGGCCAAACCTTTCCAAATGAGCAATTGTTAGTAGTGGAACACACCGGATTACTATCAATACATACCGCGCATCCTCGAAGCCAATCGCGCTAGCCTATCACGCATCGTACGTTGAAAATATGGCAGGGTTATTTGGCTAAACTTTTAGCCTTAGCTAAAACTGGCAAAACGTGGTATAATGTTTGTAGATTCTTCTCTTTTGTAGTTTTGCCAGCATAAAGCCATTTGTAACACGGATGACCTCAGGTATTAAGAGAATAACACCACCGCTTCTCATCGGATCATAAAGGCGATTGAAGGAGTACTGTCAGAAGATGGGCCGTAGCATCTTCTCTTGACCACAACCAAACCGGCTGCCAAGTTTGGCGACTATGGCAAAATCCTTCTTTTAGAGAGGGCAGTGTCCAGACACTAACTCTGCCCCTCAGAACTAGAAAGACTCCAAATCCTCCAAAACAAATTCTTACGCTCTGCCTCGGACGCCCCGTAGTATGTGCGTAACGACAATTTGCATCGCGACCTTAACATTCCGTCGATTGCCAGCTTTATGAAAGAAGCGTCTCAACACTTCTTTGATAAAGCCGTCAAGCACACGAATCCTCTTATAGTCAAAGCCGCTACCTACTCGTGCCAAAAAGATGTCGAAGCCCGTTTCCGCCGACCGAGGAACGTTCTCGAAGATCCCGACGACAAAATCACATCGTTCGTAAAACAATTCACCACTCACAACAGTACACACCCGACAAGCACTAGATCGAATCAGCGCACTCGCCGGCGAGTGCGAGGACCCTTGCATCATTTTGGCAGGTACAGACATGTACCTGGCCGCTTCTCACCAGTCCGCCCTTCGGACGACGGCCCAAGCCGAGGTCCAAACCTACAGAGGCGCCCTTGAGGCCTAGTCTGCCCCCCTCGATCGGGCCCACTAGAACGGGGCTCGCGTAGATCGGTCTGTATGCACAGACCAGTCTGTGTTGCAGCGCCGAGCTACGCGATGCAACCACTGGTCGGGTTGACCTCTTGGCCGGGTGCCTTCAGCACCCGGCACGGTCCGATCGCGCCGCTAGTACGGGGCCCCTGCGCGGGCGAGCCCTAGGCTTCGCTACGCGAAGCCTAGGACTCGCCTCGCGCTCGAGGTACCCGCTAGCAGGCCGCTTTTGGGCTGAGTACCTTCCGCACTCGCCTAAAACCCGCCCGGTGAAGCTGTAACGGCCTTCTGCCACAGCATAGGTCCTTTCATAAAAAAAAAAATAAAAAAAAAAAAATAAACACTAACTCTAAAAACATAGAGTTCTAAAATTTTAACTAAGAACAAAACCGACCGCACTAGTAGAGTGTTGGCCGAGCCTTGCTGAGAGGATTGACTGCCAAGTGCGCAAAAATTTTGCGCCATCCGCTCAGAAAGAAGCGCCACTCGAAGGGATTGCTTGATAAAATTGTGCCAAAGGTTTTCTTCGAAGATACATAAATTATTCTTTATTTGATATTTTAGCAACTTAATTGCACTTATAATATCAGTATATAAACAAGTCAATTTTTTTTTTCCCGCCTGAGACAAAATTTTTCAAGTTTATTTACTGATATTACATAAATTATTATTGATTAATCTGAAAAATACCGTCTAATGCTAGCACAAAGCAAAACAAAAAGGGATATTACCGTATTTTTTCTTCGTCGTTTTAGAAGCGTCTGATTTGCGTCATTGACCAAACTTGTATTGGGCAAATCCTATCAAACTTTAGCTTTAAATGCAATTACACACAATTTTCTTCTAAGAAATCCGCAAACCTCAATACTGCATTTTATCAGACATTGTTGAACGGTGTCCGACATAATTGACTCGCATGATGCACAAACTATCTTTAACCTCTATCTTCGATCTTAGTTTTCCCTTCAAAAATCCCATAATACTATCTAACTAATTTATCTATGGGGACGGTAGGCAGGGGAAATAATTAAAAAGGACTCAATAGGGCACTAAATATCGTGGCACATTGTTTAAAGCGAGCACTAAACTCGCGCGAGGTTCTTGCCGATAGTCTGTGTACTCGACTGATTTAAACAGGCCTAACTTTATAGGGAAATTATTATGGACCACATTTTGCATTACGGTAGTTAAGAAAATTGTAAGTCAATGTTAAAGTTTTTGATACTTTGTTATTACTGCTCCGTTGGTCGAGTGGTTATAGAACCGGGCCTAGATCTCGGGGTCATGGGTTCGATCCCCGGTTCAAGCAACAAGAGTTTGGAATTTTCGAAATTTGGTCGGGTTTGAAAGCACTAAACCGCATTTGGCAAGCATGGTGATTATGATTGTACTCATCATTGAATTGGTAACTTGGAAGTCGTCTTTGCCCTGCTGTGAGATAATCATAGGTTGTCATTTTTTAAAATTTTGTGAGTGAGTCCTTCGAACGTCCATTCATTTATTGCGTTCGTTATCAAGCATTAATTACATAGTTAAATATTTTAAAGATTGAAATACCTTTAATTCACAGATAAGATGATAAGTATCGATTGAAGCTAGGCAATTGTCAACTTTATTTTTCGCATGTAGTGCAGAATCTCTAATAAAATTTGTATGTAAATTCGATGCCAAAATGAAGCTCAAAAGACATGCCCTCTAATCGAAGCTGTTCCGTCATTATAAGTCATCATGTATACAATGTTTCCCGTTCGCTCATTACGCTGTGAGTCATTGGGTTTATGACAAAGATCTTCGCCTAGCCGATTAGGTCGGAATGAGATGCAATATTTCGCAACGCCTCAGGCGAAGAAAGTCGCGGTCCTGGTTATTTTATGTTCCCGTTCAAAGTTTATATATTGAGAGTAAGTTACTACTGGCCAAACTTTTTTTTCAGTTTGGTAAATTGACACTTTTTTATAAAAACCAACGAAAACAGAGGTTCTAAATGCAAAAAGTATTTTCTTTTATATTCGACGATATGCGTTAATCGATTCCATTGTTGTTTTCGTTTGATAGGACGTAAGCTTTTTAAGTTGACACGCAAAAAGATAATAGAAAAATCTTGTAAAATAAATATAAAATCTGAAATCTAAAATGTATTTTCCTTGTGGGGTTATAAATTGTTCAACCCCAATGACTTAAAAAAGATTAGACTGTAACATCAATGAAGAGATAAATAAGACAATATTTTATGAAAAATAAAATTTTGGCTGCCTTAAATGAGACTTGAACCCACAACACTCCGCTAACTTTGCGACTGCTCTAACCAATGGACCTAAAAGTCCTTATGTACGATTTCACTTTTATGACGTCAATTATTTCCATAGTTTATAGGATGGAGACCAAACTAAATTAGCGATTAGAAGAGTAAATGAGATACAATATTTCGCGTCGCCTCCGGTGAGGAAAGTCGCTTTCCCAACTTACGATCAAACCTTGGAGCGAGCGATGATGGTTATACGACCGAATAGCCAGTTACTTGCTGAAGTTAATGCTGTTGCGACAGAGTAGTTCATTATTAATAGCGTATTTATGACAATATTAATGAAAACATTGACGTAAAAAAAAATTAAATATTCCGTCTTCAAAATGCAATGGAAGACAAAGTGTCACGGCCTCCAAGTCAAAAAACACAATACGCAAACGTGTTATAATCATGAGCCTGTTTTTTTTATGTTCATCTTTGATACGCACAGATCATTGGTTTTACAGCCAACAGCTCATCAGCCTCGCACAAGACGTAAAACTATATCAAATTAAATTGACATTTACATGTTTGTATTTAAGCAGAAAATCGATTGAATATTAAGAAGAACTTGATAGCATTGAATAGCAAGTAGAATTGCAGCTTTGACAATTATGGGTAGGTTCACGTGCTTTGAGTTTATACGGCAGGTTAGGTAAATGGTATAACAAGCTGAAACCAGCTATGTTAAGAAATACTATGGTGAAGTCAGAAATTTATTAGTCATTTTTGAAAAAATATTTCCGTACAAATCGGGATCTCAAAATTTTAGTTTGTATGAAAATAAAAATAATAATTAAAATGATGATATCAAATTTCTGACTTCACTATACTATTAAAATGTTAACATAGGCTAGTTTATGCTTGCTATACCATTTATCTAACACCCAGTATTTGCATAGATGTTTTGTTATCTTTTAAGATTCTTTACAAGTGAATTCGCCAGATGAATGAAGCCTTCTGCCAAATAAAATGTTATTTCAAACTTTCACTTTAAATGGATAGACACAACAATAACGCAGTTATTAAGATGAAATAACATCAAAAGTAATTTAAAAAAATGCAAAATTAAGACTTTTTATGAAGTTTCTAATGTAATTCTCATACTTGAACGACTAAAGACGATTGTAATCAGCAAACAGTTTATAGGAAGTTTAGAAGAAACAAAGTGTTCCGATGCAACAGAATAATAAATAGCACTTTCATTGAAGCCAGTAGCGAACCCGGGACCGCGTAGTGTGAGAGAATATTAATAGACTATTCTTCATTAAATTATATTTTTATGAAACGTGGGAACAGTTATACTCTGTGACAGATCACTTTGTACAGTTGAGTTGGATTTAAGTTGTTTAAGAAGTTAATGCTAGGTAACAGTTTCGTTAACAGAGATAATTATGTTTCATGGGAATTTTTTGATTTGAATTATACTCCTAATAAATAAATAAGTCTAAAAACAACGAAGGTTTTTTTTTCCTAACACAAAAATTTAAAATTGGTCATTTAGAAATCATACCTTACGTACATAATTTAATACAAATTAAACGAAGGTAAAAAAAATCATTCAAATGTTATTTTCGTGCGAATTTGTTGAAGACAGTGTTCCGTCACTGATTTTGTTTCAAGCTTATTTATATTACATTAATGGTTCTAAAACCACAAAATATTCGTCAAGCACCAATTAAAATTATCATAAATTATTAACCATTAGAAAGTCTAAAAATCCGTCCTCGAAACCTACGAATACAATCAGTAATAAAATATGCAAATAAGCCCTCTTAACGTGGACAATTATAAAAATTAATTGCAGAAAATGATTTACGGCGGCCAGTTCGACGGAAAAAACTATTAACTAGGACTATCTCTAGTTGCAAGATAAGCTTATAATGGTCGTAGTAATGAAAGCTGGTAAATTATGTACTATTGAGGATCGCATCGCGTGGCGCAGGTTGACCTAGAATCTAGCATTGGCGAAACACAGACTTGCAGTTCGGCGATCAAGAAAAAGTGAATGCGATGAATAATTTGAATAAATTCCAACTAGATAAATTAAATGTGCCTAATTAATAAATTCTCGAAGTCTGGTATCGGACGGTGCATTTTCAACCACCTGTAGAACGAAACCTACGTTATGTGACCATTAAGTATAACATCTTGGAAGTTTTATTATCAATTTTCTCAATTTTTTTTTAATAAATATAAAATACTAGCTGTTGCCCGCGACTTCGTTCGCGTCAATTACTGTTATTATGATAGCGACTATTTGAGCAACATTTTTCACTCATGCTTCGCTCCTATTGGTCGCAGCGTGATGTTCTATAGCCTAAAGCCTTCCTCGATAAATGGACTATCCAACACAAAAATCATTTTTCAATTCGGACCAGCACTTCCTGAGATTAGCGCGTTCAAACAAACAAACAAACAAACAAACTCTTCAGCTTTATATATTACTACTATAGATTAGTCTAGATTGGCTTCAGCTATTTACGAGTATTTTGAAACACACTGTGACGCGCACGGATGTAGCTATGTAAAGTTCATTCATCCGGGACCCCGCTGCAGATAATTCATCTGTGCGCGATAAAGCGTGTTACAAAATCAAAAGTAATCAATATTTAATATTTTTCTGAATATATTTTTATTGATGAATAAATAACACTGCCATAATGTTATATATAATAGTTACATAAAGTGGGCTTCGTTGTCCAGGTGGTTGAAAATGCTCCGTGTACAGGTATAGCTCCACCCTTTCCCTTCCTATGGGCGTCGTAAGGGCGACTAAAAAAGAACTGCTAGGATACGGGCAGCAGCGGCTTCCCTCGACCTTGACGAATAGCTGTTGCCCACGACTTCGAACGCGTAGAATATTGAATTTAAAACTATGTTTTAAAATTATTCTACGGGAACTGTGCCTTTTCCCGGTATGAAAAGTAGCCTATATGTTATTACAGTTAATGAGCTAACACCGTTTTAAATTTTATTAAGATCTATTGAGTCGTTTTTGCGTGAAAGAGTAACAAACATCCACACATTTATACATACATACTCGCAAACTTTCACGTTTATAATATTAAATAGGATCCTACAAAGAAAAAAAACGAATCGGACTTTCTGGTCAAAGATAACTGACCGGATAGACTTATTCTGTTTTTTTATGATAACACAAAGGTACAAAAAAATAGTCATAAATAATTTACACATACCTATTCCATTTCACAAAACTTAATACCTAAGAGAACCGATTTAAATACACTTTTTTAAAACTGCGCACACGCATTCAAGAGTTTTTACGTACTTTAATTACGCATACGAGTCTATACAATAGTCAGTCAATCATATGGCCTCTCATGTCCTTCGCAGCCTTAAAATGAGTTGTCACTTCTACGTGTTTATCACCCCCACAGGAACCTTTAGCAACCCTAACGTATCTGTATAAAGCTTATTGTTGAACAGCAAAAGTATAATGCCATTAAAGCTTTTGACTTTTTCCAACGCAACGCGGATTGTTCATAAGATAATATTAGTTTGCAGGTAATTTCTGTTAATTACCTTTTTAAATGTAATTATTTCGGTCGCTGTGACGGCTGTGCAAAAAATTAAAATGAGAAAAAAGAAGTTTTACGAAGTAACGAAAGCTCACATGAATTATATGCGCGTTACAAAAATATTACTTAACTGTTTTAATAACTGTTTCGGCTAACTAATTTTACTTATACAAGTAACTAACTCTATCTCAAAACATTGGTAGAGTGGCTTAAGTACTGGGAAAAGATCTCGGGCTTTGGGATCGAGCCCTGGGTCGGCAACAACAGTTTCGATTTTCGAACATTGTTCGGGTCTGTGATCGATCACCGACTCGTATTCGGCAATCGTGGTGATTATGCATTGTAATTTGAATTCAATTATGAAGCCTTTGCCCAGTAGTAGGATGATTTTAAGCTGTTACTTTACTTTACTATACATACGAAAGTATGGATATTTGGCACAGAGACTAAATAAACTGGAATGCCATATAGGATACTTTTTATTCTAAAATATGTACGGATCCCATGGGGTATATTCTACACGCGAGCTAAGTCACGGGCAATGTCTTATATTTACTAAAAGGAATCAACAACTCTTTTATATCTAGAAAAAACTTCGAGTGACGGGCATTACGGGCAGACCAAAGACAAAGGCATTAAGGTAAAAAGTGGACGTATAAAATAGAGCTGAAGTCATTATATTTTTTAAACTTGACAAGTAATGACATTGACGAATAAGGCCGAATACACACAAGACCTAATAACGATTTAAAGGCGAGTTTGCATGGCGCAAAAACTATGATAGAGCGATCGTCCTCGCACATGATTTATACCCATCGCTAGAGCTACAACACCACAGTGAAAGTAGTAGATGCAGCAATATAATTACTACGCACATGACAATGTGTTCTCAATTTGAATGCACATGCTGTACTCTTTCGAGCCTAATCATATCTCGTTTACTACTATGTAAGTATTTAAGTTATTACAAAAATAATAATTGTCATTATATTTATTTCTTTAAAATACCTATTTGGTGTATTATGAACTATTCAAATAAACTGTATCACAATAGCAGCAACAAATTATCGATAAAAAGTTTGAAGATTCTGTACAGCACTAATCAGTAAGCAATGAAGACTTGGAACTCTAAAATAAAAAAAACAGAATGCTAGTCCAAAAATACTCATTGTTATTAACTATTTCTATTAACAATACTCGTAAAGCAAAAATTAAACTCAGGATGGAGACAGTCATTAAATTAGAAAATATGAGAGATCCTACGAAACAATATAGTCTTTATTTTAGGGACTACAAGACAGTTGAGTTTCTGTTAAGTGCATGTACTGTGACTTTAGAATCGCTCGCGTACCACGTAGTACAACAGAAAGCTATGTGGTCTAGGCCTATTTCTTCATAGAGTACAGCTGTTAACATAACAATGAAATATCCAGTTTTTCTTATTTATACGCAAGAAGATACACTGAAGAATGTCTGACAGTTGTATGTATACACCGTGCTTTTTGAACCACCTGGAAAACGAAGCGTTATTGGACTATTATGTTTAACATCATGACAGTGCTATTTACTTTTTTTATTAAAAAATATTTTTGAAAAAAAATATTTTTTGATTCAGACTTATAATTTTGTAACACGCTTTGACGCGCCCAGACGTATTATTTTTCTGCGGCGGGGTCTCGGTTGAATGGATCTTACACAGTTACATCTGTGTGCGTCACAGCGTGTTTCAAAATAAATAGCTGAACCGATATTCCATATTAAATTTAAAAAAAAAATTGGTAAAAAAATTAAATAACACTGCCAAGATGTTATACATAATGGTTACATAACGCGGGCTTCGTTTTACAGGTGGTTAAAATTGCACGGTGTATAACAAAGTAAACAGTTACACAGCTTAATGCTACATGCAATCAATTCTTGATGACGATCGTAAAGGAATGTGATGAAATTCAGAAATCTGAATCGTGTATGTAGCGTACTACGAGTACTACCAACGTCTATATAAAACTTACCATGTACTTAAAAAACGTTTATTGTTGAACCGATAAGTGTGTATAATAAATATGTTTTTGATTGTATCATCGTCCTTAGGTTATCAGTTCACAGCTGCCATATTTGCCACGCATCGGTAGCGCGTTGGCGATCGCAGTTTGGCCAATGGTAAAAAAAAGACGCTGCCGCACGTATTCTTCTAGCAGTACTCCTTTTTTTATAAACAATGGGCTAGCTCTTGACGACATACTTAATTCTACGGTTAAGAAGAAGCCTAAGATGGAGCGAGCTTACCCAGAAGCAGCCTATTCACTCATGCTAAAAAAATCTTAGGATTATTATTTTTCGGGAAAACAGACGCAGGCAGTTCATTCCACTCCTTGGCGGCACATCACAAAAGACGAAGAAAAGCTCAATCGCGGTACCATCCTTAAGTCGCATCTCACAATACGCATAGGAAGAGAAAGGGAAGGTGTTATTCTTTTAATGTGCCGATACTACATAACACGATTTGATATTGATTTTATGTATTAACTTTAATAATTATTTTAAATACTCTGGTGTCATGGCGGCCATTCGCTGATATGTTGAGTAGGAAACCTTCTTGATACAGATTTGTGAATTATTAGTAGTACTCGTATATTTAAACTAGTTTCGTTACTCTTTGACATTGTTTAATAAATAATAAATAATAAATGTGGACAACATCACATACATTGTCCTGATCCCAATTTGAATAACTATTTAAAGCATTCGTATTTTGGAAACCAGAAACAACGAAGGTACCACAAACACCCAGACCCGAGAAAATGTAGAAAAACAAATTTTTCTACATTGACCCGTCCGGGAATCGAACCCGGGACCTCGGAGCAGGCGACACCTTGAAAACCGGTGTGTACGCCACTCCGCCACGGAGGTCGTCGAGGTTTATAACTAAACGTAGTTAATCTAAATAAAACGTAATTAATTTTAAAAACCCCATCTATGCAAATTAACATGCATTTCAAAGACTACGGTCAAGGCGGTGTGGTATGTGTACCACACCGCCTTGACCGTTGCATGTAAAATCTTAGTATATAAATTTTCATGTCACATTGTTAGTACGCAATGGAATAATTTACTACTGAACCAATTCTAATCAAATTTTGCATAGTTGCAGTTTGATCCGACTTGAAAGATAGGATAAGTAGTTAATAGCTCAATTTAGTCACATTATTTTTGTACTGCAAATTATTTGTTTATTATTTAATAATTTATGAGTTATGAGTAAGGTGAGAAATATGGTAAAGTTAACGTTATGTTTGATGATAATGACATTTAAGACGTCATAATCATATTATACTAAGACGTCGTTCACAGGGTCAGGTATTACTACTATACTTTTACTTAAGAAATGTTAAAAATTAAGGACAGATAACTTTAATTCTGTCAAATAACTTTATTGATCGCCTGCCAATTTCATTTTAGCGTCACTAACTATTCAACGTATTTATCGGAAATTACCTCCTTCCCCTCGACGCGGAAAAGCCAAACAGGTCTGTTCGAGTTTTCCCACTTAAGTCACGCAAAAAAGTCGGTAACACATCAAAGCTAGGCAGCCTAAGCAGCCTGCCACTTACTTAATTGTGGAGAAACTTAATAATGTCACAGATCTGACGAGGCTTGACTGAAGGTAGGATCTATAAAGCTGTGGAGGTGCCAATTATGCTGTTATCATGTTTTCACTTGCCACTAGTAATTATTATGTTCGTTTGTTTGCAATTTACCATAGCTAAGCATGCAGGAAGTATCAATTTTGTGATATCGATTAAGATATATCCCTATAGCAGTTGCTAGTAAAATATTGGGTGTTAGAACTTTCCAGATGGGGAGTAAAGATGCTTGAAGCCGCTGGATGCAAACAAAAGACCGACCGAATGTAGAGAATCCTTAGGTGATGCCCACTGTTTTAAAGGGGTTCGTTTGTATTAGATGATGATGAACAAAGATAAGACACTTATTGGATTTGAGTGCATTCATTTTCCCTTAAACCGCACACCATCTAGGACAATTATACAATATTTAGATTTGTCTACTAAGAGTAGGAGTAGTTCAAGAAAGTAAGTAACATTTAATATAAATAATTTATTGATCATAATCATAATAAATACTTAAGTAAATTGAATAATCCTATCTATAGGTAACCGAACCAACATGAAAGTACTTAATTTGATTATCAACAAAAACTCAACATTTTACTAATTACCAAGAACATTCATACCAGTTCTTAGTACTTCAATGTCTCTCAAACATACCTACGACTAACAACGTTTCCAGCCCCACTTACTAGGAAAGTCGCTTCTTTCGACGCATACCACGCATACTGGCTCAATTAATATGGGACTACACATTAGCAGTTTCTTACCATGCGACCCAGTTATCAATCGGATTGAGAGAGCTTGCAATTCACCATTTATGCATGATGGTATGTTATTTCTATTGCAATAAACGGTTGCCAATAATGGCGAAAATGATAGTTTGTTGTTTATGTCTTTCGTTACTACTCGTGTAGTGAAACGAAGAGTTAAAGCCATTTATAAAAGCTAGAGTAATAGGCTGCTTCCGGGTAAGCTCGCTTCATTGTAGGCTTCCTCTCAATTCTAGGGTTCAGTGTGAAACCAAGAGGAAGCCTATTAACAAATAAAAAACAAAATTGTTACGTCGGTATCTATCGTGCATATACAATACGAGGAGGGAAGATAAAACAACCATCAAAAGCTGTGTGGTGCCGGCCCGATTATAATAGCACCTTCCCTGCTGTTTCTATGGATGTCGTTTTACCGCCAGAAGATGGGCAGGGCAAGGGCGTCACCTCTCCACCATCGACCCATTGACTATAATGCGATAGCCAACCTACTTGCAAAGCGGAAAGTTTTTTTTCTATTAGAGAAGCATCTGTCTAGCAGTCGATTGATGTAGGCTGATGAACAAAGTTGATGTTCTTCTCCGCCTGTTCTAAAACTTTTTTAAATACTGGAAATATAAGTCATACTAATAAAAGTACTAAAGTATATGTAAAACTTCAGAAAGTGTGTAAATGTCAGTGAATCAAAACCAGTAGCAGTAATTAGTACAGCAGAACCAAAAATAATAAGGTACCCGAACAAGTGGCTGTCAAATATCCAAGTTTGAACTGTAAATATTATAGATTCACACCATGGCAATAGCTTTTTTATTCTCATGAAGTCAAATAATCTAAATGACTACTAGTAAACAACGCACATATTAGAATTCCATATTAGGATAATAACATCAATAAGAAATCGTTAAACACGCAATTTCCATCCATCCTTCAATTTATATCTTCAGGGAGCAAAAACTAGGACATTAAGTGCAAAAACAGATTCCTTCATATAAAATCAATTGACTAAGGCTAGAACCACACTAAAAGTCGGTTTTTGATACGTTTTATATTCTTCCCCGAAAAGTTAAAAGATTTAAAATCGCAATTTACTTACTATCATATATTTAAATATCATATATTCTCCCACCAAAACAGGAATACAGTTTAATTTCTGTAAATAGGCCCCAGGAAGCGCTTTTAGACGATCCAATATTTGAAACTACCATGCTCATTGCTATAATGACAAACTGACAGAACAGTTTGGTAGTAAACTAGAATCTCTAACCATTGGATATATTAACTTTTGATCTTTAATCATTGGTTATATTTGATTACGTAAAAAAAACTGGCCCTATGAAAACCAAAATTCGTTTCATTCGAAACTCGTAGTACACTAAATGAAAAATCTACTTAATGGTGCCAATCATTGATATATCTGATGAGTAGAATGTCTAAAAAGAAATGTAAAAAATAATAATTTGTAATATTAAAAAATTAAATAACATATTATTATCCTAAATGTACTTACTATATTTTATTAAAAACATTTTTTTTACTTTATAATTATGATATTTTAGCAACTTAATTGTATGATTGTAAAATTTCTGTAAACCTATATCAAGCTTGAACTACAATATGGCTAGACACATAGGTACTGTTAGCCATGTAGTGTAGTTACGTCCTAATGACATGACAAAAACCGCGGTTTTTCTCACTCCGGTCCTGTCACCTGCTGTGTCAAGCGGCAACCACCTTTGCCTCCTTACAAGGGTTTTCTTGGCGATTTTCTCCCATGTGAAAGTAAACTAACAAGTTTGAATACTGACCAGTGACGTAAACAAGCAAAATAATACGTTATCAGGTTCTAGGGATAGTCATACAGGGTGTATCAGAGCATGGAGTAGCTGAGGCTATAGGAGAAAGCATAGGCCTATACTATGTAAACAAAAACAAATAATTTTCGGTAAATACCATTCTGTCACAAAGTTGTAAAGGAAAAAGATTCGTGAACCAAATACGTCAGTTAAATTAAATAAAAAATAATATGGTAGAGGGCACTCGGACGATACGATATCAATTACCTGAACGAACATAATGTAAGCAAACATTCGGGAAACCACTCATAGTTAGTTACTACAATAATAATAACAATTAAACAAGAGTTAAAATTATTTCAAGATTTATGTTACACTTTCGATGTTCACTTTAAACGCCTCTATTTCATATTTTTACTTTATTCTCAATTTTATATTTTTTTGGGCAATGAAAGTATTTTATATTTATGAGAATTACAACTCATAGAAGTTTTAATGTTTATCTGAAACCCTGTTTATACTTAAACTACATATATACTTGATACTACCCATATAAAGCCAAAGCAGATCGGTTAAGCTAAATAAATTAGTCTCAACTTTGTTAAGGATCGTTTCCCATTCATTCCCATCAAAACAAATCCAACCATCACAGTCAATGATACATCTACCTGGCTACCAATGTTACACAGAAATCTAAACAAAAACACGACCCGATAATGGGTTATGTCTGTTTACTGCTAGACGTCATAAATGCATAAAGCGATCCACGTACAATGAGTAAACAATAATGATCCTTTCCACAAAATGATAAGATACAATATCCTATAACGATATTTAGGAGACTGTTTAAAAAATGTAACCCGTATTAACACATCGCTCAACTTTATTTTAGATTCTTGGGAGTCCTTATAGTTTTTTCTAATTCTTCGAGGGCTGAATTCTGATGCTTTTATAGTAGGTACTGACTGTATACTAAGACTAAACCTTAAATAACCTACACAAATATTTACTAACTTTATTAAATGAAAAATGTGTTTTTTTAATACATTTTGATATTAATTATTATTTCTGTTTTCCTAATCATTAGAAGAATGTATCGAGTGCCAAAATGATTTGAACAGTTTTTAGGATTCACAAAGACTATTCAAAGATTTCTACAACATACCTTCTTAATATCAAACAATAATAGCACCACCCCTCTTCTTCCTATGTACATACAACGGCAGGTCAACCTACCCAAAAAGTTAAAGATCATTGAATTGATTTTCAACTTTAAGTCCAACAAGTATAAATAAATACCAATTGAGAAAATTTGACGTTTTGTAGTAGGTTGTCGTGCTGTTGTCTGTACAATCGCCTTCTTCGTCGCCTGACCACCTTTAAGAGCAAGATCGCTTGCAGCTCGCGTCGTCTATTGTTTGAAGTGACGTCCGTTTTTGTGTAGTACTGCACGCTATTTTCGTTCGAAAGTGGGTAGGCGTTGGAGACCGCCACTGTATGTCGAAGGGAGTACCGTCAAAAGAAAAAGGGCAGCAGTGTCTTCTTTAAACCTTTGGCCAAACTTAGATCGCCAACCTCTTGCCAAGGGCAAAACCCTTTTTTTAAATAGGCTCAGCCGCTCATGTCCAGCAATTGACCGATGTGGTCTCACGAAAAAGCCATTACTTAAACAGGATGAAATTTTAACCACCTTCCAAATTTCAATATAGCAATCTACGAGTATTATTTCTTTTGGTATAGCCCAGCACAAAAATGTCAAGATAAAGCACTTAGAAAATGTCCGCCAAAAATAAAAATAAATTGATACAGCCTCCTATAGCAACCCTTTATTTACGCGATGCGCATTTCACTTATTACTTACAAAAACGTGGCGAATCGACAATAACCCATACTATCCATAAGTTTTTGATTTTCCCTTCATACCTTAACAGGCTTAGGACCGTAAAAATCGAAAAATATGTTGCGAAAAATATTTTCGGGTAAAATACGATACTGAACGCATATAAAAAATTTTGAGGTGATGTAAAAAGTCACCTGTATAGAGATTTACAATGGTTATTAAAACAAACAAACGCATATCCCATCAAAGATTAGGATGGAATCAAAAATATTCTGATTCGAATAGGTATTTTCTTACAAAAAAACTAAAGTACAGTTAATAAAACAATTCGCTATAGCCCGCGCACTCGTACTATTGTGCATTGTATAAAAAAATCAATCTTGCGCATTCACAAAAGAGTTCTGTAGCCCGTGACGAATCCGTATACAAAGGGTATAAAAAATACTGTGGATATGCGCGAAATTATAGAACGATGAATATTACTTTTGAAATAGATTTCGATTTTCATCAAACATCATATTTGTTACGGACATTGTTTTTAAATCTTAATCATCTTGCTGTTTAAAATACAATGTTAAGGTTCAATTTCGTTTGGCATTGTCAAAATTTCATTAGTTTAACTAAATACTATTATTTTCAAATTTTCACTAATTCTACTTATTAACATAAACGCGTAAGTTTTTATAGACTCTATAACATTAATCCATCAATATTATAGATAGATGAATGTTTGTATGTTTTGTTACTACTTTACGCAAATACTTCTGCATTTTCAAAAACTTTACAATAACACAGCTCATTAATTAGAAGCTACCTGCGCGTGTAGTGCCAGCACACAAGTAGAAAAGCATCAGCCCTTTTTTTAAAGGTATCGTAGGAGGCAGGAGTAGTTCCTTTCTAGAAGAAGACAGTGGCAGCAACATTTTCTCTCTACATTGGCCAAACTTCAATCGCCATGCGCATCTGTCTGAACCCAATTCCGAATAACATAAGCTAGTTTTTTGTTAAATTTAAAGTTGTTACATTTTACTCAAGTTCTTACGTAATTCAGCGCGCCTATGTAATAAATTAATAATGTGTCTTTCCAATATAAAACATCTCTTAAAAGCGATACATATTTTATTACGATGCAACAGCTTAGGAGTTTAAATTACCATAAAACCCGGTCAATACTCCGTCAAGTCATGCATTAGTGAAGTTAAAAATTTATAAATATCAATGGAGAAGAAAAAATCATATTTCCAACTAACTCTTGTAGTTTATGCCATAACACGCCTCGGGCGATAATTAATGTTATGTTAATACATTGCTAATACGACTAGTACGAGCCCGCAGCGCCGCTTGCTTTAAAATATCAAGCGATCTTCAACAAGTAAGTGCAATTTTTCCTGCTTAGGTAATAAATCTATGATTAATTCATATAATTATACATTAATGGTGGACTGTTCATGAAAATGCGAACGAAATTAATATAATTGCTTAATGGTGATAGTGGTTTGTACCACCATCCGGCAAACATCAGTATTATTTCTAAGAATCTAGAATCTTATACACCTTAAAGCAAAAATATGGTTTAATTTCATCTATAAAACTGTTTTCCTAGTAAACAAGTGGTATTTGGTTCCTGTGAAATTATACTATTCTCGATAGGTTAGATATACCAAATAGTTATTGTTTTATTTATTGATATGAACGTTACGTCATCCGCAAAGCAACCCCTACCATAAAAAGATACGATAAAATGTAAAATTTTCCTTTATAATTATTATATTATTAGATAAAAAGAACGAACTACACGCCGCACTGACCTTTAACATACGAGTAGCTGTTCTAGGTCTAGGCGTTTTTGGGGCCTTCGTTGTTTCTAATTTCTATACAAACAAAGCTAAAATTTATCGGGAAAATATGTTAATTATTGTTTCTGTTTGTTAGACAAATGTATTGTGTATTATTCTAGGCTAAATTAGTATTGCATCATATTCATATCACCACACAAACCTTTGAAGCTCTCAAACTAGAGGGCCAGTGAACAGGAAACCTCAATCCCTTATTACATAGAATAAGGCCATTAGGGCAGACCCCGGAGCGAAGGCCGAAATTATACCGCACACACACATAAAAACGCCATCCGTCACAAAGGCAGGGCTGGCTACTCTCAAAAGATTTTTTTTTAAAAACTTCGTTTTTAAAAGTTTTTAAATATCGATCCACGCAAAATTATAAGAGAACAAATTGTATTTTTAATTTACACTAGAAGTTGTTTTGTTGGTGATACGACAAAGGTAAAGCGAAAGTAACATTTAAAATTAAAGACTTAATAATTGCAGTGTTGAATTAAAATTAAAAAAAAACAACCCAGTTATAAACTACATCACAGTATGTATACTAAATCGTAATAGACTTAAGAAAATTATTAAATACTATACGCTATGTTACCAATATTACTCATATTATAAAAATATCAAAGTTTCAATGGATCTGTTGTTCAATCACGCCAAAACAGGTGAACTGATCCGTATGAAATTTGACTTGATTTGATTTGTGATAAATTATAGGCTGGAATAGTATATAGTATATAGTTTATTTTCAATTAAAAAGTACAGTTCCCCTCAGAATTTCTAACTCACGAAGACGTTACAGACAACAAAACAGCTAGCTATCTTATATCATAAATATTTATATAAAAATTTGGATTGATGTTTGTTATTCAATCAGGTTAAAACTATTGATTGTATCTCGATAAAATTTGGCGCAGAGATAGATTATGGGTTAAAACAGCAAATAGGTTACTTTTAAGACTTACAACAATTAACGATACTAGTGGGATAATAACAAATTAGTACAAGGCACACAAAGTCGCGGATAACAGCTAGTTATTATAATAGGTCTACCTTCAACCCTACCACCAAAACAGAGCCGGACCTGACGATTTTATAATAACACCGGGAAAGGATCGCTGTAACTACTAAAAAAACTTTATTCTACAATTCGTCGGGTCCAACGCCCATCTCTACATTTATTGCGTCTATCCTCACACTTCCAAGCGAGTTTCGACTCTAAATTTGAAAGTATTAAGCTTATATCAGAGTGGTGGTAGTAGTTAGAAACCAAGGTAGTAATCTCAGAGCTTCATCAATTATCTTCAGTCCAAGTTAATTACTTTTATAGAGCGATGGAGCTTTTTTTTTAAACTGAATAGGGCTGGGCGTTCGTGCCCATAGATTGTTTCGTGGTATTCGTGACGAGTTACCAATTTGTAGCGAGTTTTGTCGGTTGCGACGGTTATGACGGAATATGAAATTTGTTATGGCTATGCAATGTTCGGAATTTGAATTTTAAAGAAATCGAACGAATAATACGTGTTGCAAATGTTTTTAACTACTATTTCAAAACAGCATCCTTTAAAATTTTCGATATTTTTTTGCATGATAGAGTAATCTGTCTTCCTCTTTGAGTGTATAACAAGTACAAAGAGTTTTAAAAACTGTGACCCGAAAACAAAAATGCAAAGATTTCAAATCACCCTGTATATTTGCAGTATTATTTCAATATTTTTGTACTCAAAATTTTGTCTTCTTTCATTTGATACTCCACACATTATGACTGCAAACTTTTTTGTCAACGTACCCCAATATATCCTCTCGTCTAACGGTTTTAGAAGAGGATGAAAAGAAAAGGAAAAAGACAGAAAGCATCGTCTCTGAATCATTCGCTAAACTGCGATCACCAACCCGCCTGCCAAGCGTGGCGATTATGTCCTTTAACCAGCAGTAGGCCGGTTAAGGCTCTAATTATTCAAATAACTGCAAGCAACCCTAACTAAATCTGTTACGAAGATCGCTAAATACTATTTCTTCTTACCATCAATTACGCAATATTATATACCTAAAGTAAATTTGAAGTTTGGTCTACCAACCCCCCACAACTATCCTCAA
This sequence comes from Anania crocealis, assembly GCA_949315895.1. Taxonomy (NCBI): domain Eukaryota; kingdom Metazoa; phylum Arthropoda; class Insecta; order Lepidoptera; family Crambidae; genus Anania; species Anania crocealis. The sequence continues at coordinate 12,879,011 of OX438856.1, forward strand.
TATTATCTACATTAAAATAGTATTACATAAGTCTAATAATAGCTATAATAAGCTAATCAACCCTACACATCCGTTACCATTAGCAAACATTTTAGCTTCATAAATTTTAACCTGTAATTTTTCCTACATTACTGACAATAGCTATATAAAACCCACTTTATTAGGACTTTACAATGGTTAATATACAGTGCATTAGGCTGTAAGATCATTAACACTAATAAAACTATTACAAAGTAACTCTTTATTTAGCGACCGGAGCTAAAATATTCGCGTGAATTTAAAATGTTTGTTTTTCTACAATTTCTCTTTATTGCCTTGTGTAAATTCGACAACATTGTCTCAAGTGTTAAGATCAGTTTGCTTTTGGTCGTATACCACCCAAAGTTTGTGTTTATAATAAAAATTACTTCAACTTTGTGACTTATATATATATATAAAAGGCTGAGCAGATGTCAACTATGATAATTAATTAAGTTAATCAGTGAATCTCGCAATTGAACAAAAATACTTGCCACACGGGTTACACAGAGTAATCTAATCCCAAAACGAGCTACTACTACTAAGCTAATACTCTATGTAAGTATAGTATAATCGATAACCTTCCTTATATTGTAAGAAGATTACTCTGTGTGGCCCAATGTGACATTTCTTAAAATATTCTATATTATACAAGAAATATGCATTTTAGTATTTTTTTCGTTAAATTACTGTCTCAAGAATAATAAGAAGTCACATAATAACATAAGTATCTGTTACCTTAGATCCCATTATGATCACAACCGTAGTCCGACAATGGTTTGTCGAATGATACCGATGAAAAAATGGCAGTCGGCGCCTAGGTGTCGTCCGTTCTATAATATCTGTAGGAGGCACTGGCTCTTAAACTTCCAGGGGGGAAAAACGTTTTTATTTAAAAAATGCTGATTGGAATAAACGATGATGTGATTATACACAATCGTTATCAAATTAAAAGAATGATACTATCACCGTAATCCACAATCTTCATCTTCTACTAGAAATTAGCCTAAAAGAGATCGTTTCAAGTAATAAAACTATTCAATGGGGACTACCGTTTCTTTGCTCACCAGTTGGCGCCACTGTAGACTGAGGTCCGGAGGTATAGCAGTCAAAGGCGATTGGCGCCGAAACAAAGTGTTATATCTTGAATCTAATTAAAGTTATATTGTTTATAAATAATTATCTTGATATCAACAAACTAACTTCTGAAATAGTTGCTCTTGAGGCCGCCTATTTTTGCGCTTTTTCTTAATTCCGCTTTTAAAGTGTTCACATTAATCGCCAAATAATCCATATTTGCGATATTTTACGAAGGAGATCACTTTCCAGCAGGTAAATTAAAGAAATTATAATTTATGCAACAAATTCCGCTAAAACCAGTACAAAGTGAATGATATTGGACCTCACGCGACACTAGCGCCTCTGGTGGCAAATTCACTAGCGATAGCCCCCATTGTATCATTAACTGTAAATACTATAAACAAAATTAAGTTACAAGTAGATACCTATAATAGCAAAAGATATATTATATATTTGACGACCATTCGGATCAGCGGTAGTAAACGCTGCTTCTGAGCCATGAGGGTTCGATCCCCGCACAGTACAAATATTTGTGTGCATGAACATGTCTGTTTGTACTGGTCTGGGTGTTTTCTATATTATAAGTATGTATTTACAAAAAAAAGTATATAAGTAAGTTTATCGGTTGTCTAGTACCCCTTACGACAGGGTACCTAATAGTAGCTTAATTTGTGACTAGATGGCTCTGTGTGGCCCAGTGAGGCATGTCATTATTTTAAAAAAAAAGTACAACTATTAGAAAAAAACATTTAATTTCCATGATTCGAATACATAAAATACGACTTTATCTAGCGTGTTCCTTTGCTCATATGATTGCATATAATGTTGGGTGCCACAGTAATAAAGGTAGAGTTTAGAATCGTTTCCCGTAAAGGGCATGTGAGCTGCTCAGTTTGGGGGCTAGATATAATTGGTGTGATTCTTGGAAAAATGACTTTTTCTCCTTATACAACTTCACTCAAGTTAGAACAGGCTCTAGTCACTGGTCTAGACACCATCTTTACGATATAATATATCGGATAATAATCCGTGGGAGGTTATTTAAAAAGGCACTCACTGCTGTAATGGTTTGCAATAAAACGACTGATTATATTTTTCCTAGCAAAAACCCGACGACATTTTTATCGTTTTATATTATTTACAGCTGAATTAAAAGCTACCTGGTGATTTCAATTTAATAAGGTTAGGTATTCACATATTATATGGAATACGTAATCGTTAGTCGATTTCTGATATCATAATGTGCACCAGTACCGAAATGCTTCTGTTAGGTACAATAAAACTTTAATATATTCGCCTAATGGTCCACAATAGCCTCATTTATATGTTGCCTCATAAATAATGCGGGATGTTTCTAGCAATGATGGCTGATAAGAAGCAAAAGTCAGTTGCAAATTATTCCTAACGTCTAATTTTATATCCTTTATCAGGATATTAGAAATAGATAAACAATCTATTAAATAAATCTAGACGTATCCCAATCTATCTTTTGAAAAATCCGAATACCAATATTTTATCCTTTATCTAAAGCATTCAATTCGATCAAAAATAAGCATTTAATACTATTTAATATGTAATTTATTAATACGTTCATAACGTTATAAATGTCCAGCGATTTATAATGTCGCAAAAACACTGCATGTCTGATTTATTGTACACGACAAATAGACGGTATTAAGACGTCTTAGATTTTTTTTCGATCAGCCAACGTACTTAAGATAAAAATGCAATTCAGTTTAAGTCTGAGTGAGTAATCCCAATCCATGTGATTAATTAAGGTTTTAAATGAATACTAATTTGTATTTTGTTTGGAGCATTTTAATTCAAACATTAACTTATACGGGCGATAATGGTCACCTAAATAAAGGTTTAGAGCCACTGTCCCTACCTGACTGCAATCAACTATGCCGTGAACAAAACTGTACCCAAAATAATTGCTATTATTACCATCTCCAGGTAGACATGATTTGACACTGGCACTTTGGAAACTTCCAAATAATAATGCGTCTTTCAAACAAATAAACTTTAGCCTGACCCACGCGAAATAAATTTAAACGTTGAATGGAATAAAAACATTCCTATCTTTTGTCGAAGTATTTATTTGTTTTAAGAAACTTAATGCAGAAATACTAAACGTAGAGCTATGTGTCATTTTTATAGTATGCCTTGGCGTAAATATGGGTTTTGTGGTGTCGGTGCAAAAAAAGCACCACCTTATTCTTGTACTTTAGGGTGTCGTAAGAAGTGACTAAATATTTATCTAACGAAAATTATTGTAGAATAAAAAATAATTTTAGTTAAAATAGATTTCAAATTTAAATTAATTGAACGATGTAAGTAAACTGAGTACTAAAATTTTTATTATGTATACGGAAACATCCGTGTTTGATCGCTTGTTTGGTGACTGCAAATTTTATATTTATGTTTTGTCGGAAAAAGAATATGTTCTCATAACTTATATCCCGTCAAAGTCATTTATCTGCCATTATGTGTGTACAAATTTAACTGGAACAATATTTCAAATACCTCTATATATTGATCAAAGCAGAAAATATTTGGTCAATTCCGTAACAAAGTATACTATGAACGGCAAGTCTTTAATAAAAAAATGCCATGTCCTCTTTTCATATTATGCTTCTTTAATTACGGTACGTACCGTATGTTACAAGTTTCATAACAAGTCAGTATACGAGTATCATATACTCGTACACTAATATTCTAAAGAGGAAAGATTTGATTATTGTTTGTAGGTATTGAATAGGCTCCAAAACTACTGTAATGATTTCAAAAAATATTTTACCATTAGAAGCCGACACTATCCTTGGATAGTGTCGTCTTCTAATAGTAAAATATTTTACATCATCAAGATGTACATAGGGTATTTTTTACCGCTAGACCCAGTAGGTGGCGCTGCTGTCGGTATGTCAACTACTAAACGGCTTGATCGATTGGGTTGAAATTTTGTATGTGTATTTCTATGGTTTCACAGGCACAAATGTATTAAGCCTACCTAATCAATTTTCTCTTTATGCCACCGTTAGGCAAAGGTTTCCGACCGCGTGATATGACGTGGAGTTCACGCGGGCAGAGCCGCGAGAGAAAAGCTAGTACATTTATAAAACACTAATTCACAGTAGGAAATACCTTCACTGACCAACAATTTCTTACATTGTACTTACATATTAATCTATCTGAGTTCAGACGACACTGGTGAAAGGGATTCGAACATACCTGAGAACAAAAAAGTGGTGTTATTACTCATAGAGTCGGGAAATAACCGAAAATGATGAACAATTTGTCAGTACAATCTGGATTCCGTGGTGTCTGTGGTACAAGGTGTAGGGTTGTAGCGTTTGAACTACGAGTATCACATAGTTTTCACTAGGAATCATCCAGGTATAGGTTCATAGCGCTTCATAGTTTTAGATACATATATATAATATCTTGATGTGCAGCTGCCGTGTGTACATTTCATTAACAGTTTACTCTCTTGTTTTATTTTTTTAGTACATAGATCAGTAGTAATATTTTGATACATTAAATGACTTAAGCGTTATCTACAATCACAAAATCTTTTGTTCTGTCCGACTTCGAACTAATAAGTTTAAAAAGCATAATGAGAGAATTTAATTAATTTTTGTAATCATCTGTCAGGAAAAAGCTTTAGAAATTTTCTCTTTAAATGCCCCAATTTGTCGACGTTGTTTTCAATGGAAAAGTATAAAGAATACTACACTTAGGGCAATGCGAGGTGAAGTGAGTACTAGTCACGGTACGAGTACATTTATGTGATCTTTTAAATCAGATTCATTATTGACTTGTTTCAAATTTAAGCCTGAACACTATTTCAATTAAAAAACCAACTGTTATATGTATTACTATTTACGTCAAAGGGAGCGTTAGTTATTTAAACTATGTTCAAAGGATCACATTCCCGCTTAAAGCTTAACACTTGATGCAATAAATTACCCATAATTTGGCCACCATTGTGGCTTATAAGCAGCAGTGATTAATGATTAGGACCGTTCCAAAACTCGCTATTATTTTACGCTTAGTGTAAGTCTATTTGTGTTTGAATTCCTTACACATTAAATGCATATAAGCCAGTGAGAAAAAACTGGTTCGAATATTTGAGTTTGTTTTGATTTGACCATCGTGCTGGACTATTTTTGTACCATAACACTCGTATACGAAAAACATATTTACGTATTAAACATATTTCATTCTGTATTGTCGCTTTATGTAACATTAACTTTAACAATTAAAATACAGTTCAAGATCAATTGCTTGGTATCACAAGGTTTGAGATCGCAGTTTGGCCTTTGTTTAATGTGTAGAAGATATGAATATTTATATACAAATTTTTGTGAAATAAAATCCCACCTATGAATTTAAATTTATTTTATTCTGAATGTTGTTTATAACTTTCAAAGAGCGACCTTCCCTATGTCGGTTTCCACCTCACGACTACATTACCACAACTCACCGGTCCTGAGGTATCCACTACTGGTAAATCGACCTCGATTGTCTGTCAGTTCAGACATACTACAGCTTTATTGGCCCTATCATGTGACCTCCAAGTCTGTTTCGTAATTATAGTGGTGAGAACGTGTCGATTGGCTATTGTTCAATGATATCGACTGGTGGTAGAGCAAATTCTTAGAATTGCTAACCAAAGTGTATTCAACATTTTTAAGAAGAGTCCAAATCAATTTTGAATTTCGTTGGTACTGGACGTTTCCAATGATGGTAAGTGTTTAAGTGTTGTTTTTACCGTTACATTTTATTGTTTATTTGTTACTTATCTGTCCTACCTATATAATATTTCCGTTTAGCCTGTTCTTGTGCGATCGGTGGAGAATGCCACATGGCATGGAATTAATTCCAACTTTTGGCAATTTTTCTAATTAAATTTGTGTTTTAGTATAAATAATAATTGGTACAACTCTAGCATGAAATTTGTGATAAAATTTGTTTACTAAGACGAACAACATATTTATTAAAATCTTTCTAACAATAAAACCAATTATTGATTAAAGTAACAAAAGTAAAGTAACCCCATATTTTTTATTATTCTGTTTATTTTGTGCAATCAAGTTTTAAATAAAAAAAAACATGCCGCTGCAGGGCAAAGTCCTCTATCATTAAATTCAAGTTATCACAGTAACTACGGGTACAGGCCTAATCACCACGCTTGTCAAATGCCGGTTGGTGATCACAAACCGGAGCAATATTCGAAAATACGTTGCCCGTTAAAACTCCTGTTGCCCGACCCGGGGAACTCCCTAGAGCATTTCCCGATACTTAAACCGCTAGAACAACGGAGCGTTTTTGGTAAATAAAAATATATTTTAACGTAAACATCGATAACACAGTAGTGAGGTCCGTGATCTCTCACATCCCTCCGCACAGTTGTTCAGTCCAATCCAATACAGCAGCTGAATGAGCTACTAATGTGGCAACATGAGCAATTTCATGCACTTATACTGCACTCAGACAATATTACAGGCAATTTATCCCACAGGTCGTGGGTTCGGAGCCAGTTTGTACTTGGTTTGACTCCAAATACAAACCTTAACTGGAGTAAATGATTTGTTAATATTATTGATTAAAAATTAAAATCTGGATATACTCGTAGAATCAAAAAAAGAAAAAAATCTTCTCTGAATCAGCGCTCCTAGAAGATTTGGGTACCGTTTCAACTTATTATCATTGAACTTTATGACATGTATGCAAGGTTGAATTACCATCAGCGTAGTATGAAACACGACATTAGCTTGGCATTTTCGGATGGGACTTTGTATCCAGCTTTTGTTTTTGATATACACGTGCCTAATCATTACAAAACAATATTAAAATTATTCTGCTGTCAAATAAGGTAGCCAAGCACTGCACTTGTATTATTGCAGCGTTACTACGAAGGTACCATAGACATCCAGACCCGATTCAATATACAAATACAAACATAAATTAATTTATTTTGCATAAACGATTATACAATAATAAAGTTTTAAAGTCCTTTTTAAGTATGAATACTTCACACTTATGTGTGTGCGATGAATGTGTTCACACACTCATGCTTTCAAAATATTTATTTTGCGATTTTAATCTCATAAAAGACGAGTAAACATCAGTTTCCTTATATTAAACGTGATAACAGAATAAGTCTAAAAACAGCAGTTGTGTCGAATCGTCCCGCCCACGGCCGAACCGTATTGAAAGCGTACTCCGCAACGCATTGTCTGATTATTTGACTCCATCCATCTCTCTTACTCATGCCATCGTCTTATAGTATGTGACAGAGATAGATAGATGCGTACTTATGTGCATCGTGTTTCGTAGTAGGCTCTGGGCCACAAATAGTAAGCATTCGGCTAATCCACGCGAATCTATTATAACAAGCGTGAAAATACCGGTACCGATAGTAAAACATAGTAAAAGATTTTAAACACATCATCATTTTCCATTAGCCTATATCAGTCCACTGCTGGACATAGACCTCTTTAAAAGGATATTTTAGCCGTAAAAGTAGGCTAAAAGAGTTAAGCCTAAAGAAGACGGACTGCAGCGTCTTTTCTCTAACTTCGGTCAAAGTACGAAAAACACCTCGTGTGCTTAGCGTATAATATGTTTGCCAATGAATTTTAAGGTTAATATTTTTATTTTACTACCTACTATCCTGATATTAACTGTTTTAACGATTTTTTAACAACGCCATTTTAAAAGTTTGGTACTAGCAGTTGTACTAGTTTAGCCTTTAAAAACAAATTTAATATTAAAATCGAAATGTTTTTGTTGTCTCTATCGCTTATCTAAATCCGAGTTCAACGCCCACCGCTACTGTCCGACTGAATGATGGTGTAACTGTAGCCCTTATAGTTTGACTACTTTTTCAATCTAACTTCATGCCTTAACTATAAAAAAAACATACCAATCGAAGACCTATGTCTTTAAGAGGAACCGATTATAGACGATGGGATCATAGGACAATATCACTAATGAAAAAAAATAAACATTTCGATAATCGTCGTTGTTAGTGTTTGTGTGTATGTGCATTGCAAATACGAATGCAATTTCTAACTATACGCAGTCTGAAACCTGGAATGGCAAGTTATTTATGTATGGTATTGAAATTGTTGTTATAATTTAATAGAGACCTTTATCTTTCTCTTGTCAGTAAATTTGATAACACAACAACAATTTTTATTGCCAATTTTATTACCCGCTTAATAAATAGTAGAATTTATTTAATTACGACCAAAAAAGGTCGTCACATCCAAATGGACGCACCAAGGTGCTTTCACCCATGTCCAGTAAACATCTAATGCCAGAGTGCTCGTACCTAGTTTGTGTTGCCCAGTGTTTACCGAGCTTATCTCGATTCAGTGAGTTACCGTACCTGTGCCCACTGCTACTGTTTATACGGGCTAGGGCCACCACACGGTTTGAATTGTGAACGAATATGTTAACTTGCCGTGTGCCGTAAACGACTAAAGGAGTGCTGCAGGAAACAAACACGAATGCATGTTGCCCGTAAGCACTAATCGAACTGAATCCTTTACGAAAAAAAATACCACCTCAGGCGGTAGAAATTTTTATTTAAAATGTTTTATTTAAAACTGATACGTGTTCGCATGTTATGGATGTAATGAAAAGGCTTAAGATCGCACTGCGGGCAATGAAGAGAACAATGCTTGGTATTTCCTCGCTTGATGAATCACTAATGTGCAAATCCGTAGAAGAACTAAGATAACTGACATCATTTGAAGAATTGTAGAGCTTAAATGGCAAAGGGCGTGTAAAATATTATTAGAGAAGTTTTAGTCCAGTGGACTGATGTAGGCTAAAAATGCCGATGATGATCATGATGATGATGATATGATGTAAGCATTGCCTGCGAAAAACAGTAAAAATAATTTTTGCTTCATTGTAATGTGGTAAGGATAAGATTTGAATAGTATATATTTGAAAGCCTAAGCTAAACTGATAAACAATGAAAAGTTTAAATATTAGCATTAGTCCTAAATATCTTTAATTTCAAAATCTTGTCGCCACCCTATCCACCCAAACACTAACACTTTAGTTGTACTTAATCAAATTTCCAATCCTATCGTCACTCAAAACTGACACTTAGTGCATTGTAATAGAGTCTACCTCTACAATTTGTCAGTTTATTTAGTGCAATATCATAATCTAAATTATGATGTCAATATGGGGACACTTTACAAGTAGCTTGTTCTGAGATAAGTCCTTTAATCGCTTTGTTAGTTATACATGTTTGCTTTGCGATCTAGTTCAATGTGTAGTGACTAATGATTAATAGTGTGTGAGTTCTGAATTAAGGTCGTTCTTGATGGCGAATGGAAATAACTACCTATTTCTCGCGACTTTGTACGCGTAGAGTTTACATGTAGCCTACATTGTATAAGTATTTCTGTCCATAGTTTATCTGTGTATTACATTTTATTTAGGTCCATTGAGACGTTCTGGTTTGAGTTAGTAACAAACTCCCATCCGAAAGTCTGAATTTATAATGTTAGTAAGTAGTAAGATCGGTAAAATAAAAGTATGTTTCTAAAAAAAACATTTGTAAAGCTGTTTCGTCTGAAATGTTTCTAAAATGTTTGCAAAAGTATTTCTTTCAAATGGAGGCGTCACATTACTAAAAATATTGAACTTGAAAAAAACGTTAGTTCCCCAGTTAAGGGAAGGTTGTGAACTCAAGTCTCAAAACAGTTAAAGTTTTTTTTTATTAATTTGATATTTTAGCAATTAAATTGCAATTATAATATCAGTATATAAACTTGAAAAATTATGCCTCAGGCGGCGGCAGAGCGGGCGGGTTAAATTTTTTTTTCAAGAAATTGGTTTTAATATAGTTATTTTAGCTATATCAAAAGTGGTTTTGATGTAGCTCCAAAATCGTATTTTAAGAAGCCTATATTTTGAATACACATCATATATTTGATGTTAGATCTCTTCTAGCGCATTTGATGTTAGATCTCTTCTAGCGCATTTGATGTGTTTGTCATGATAGATGTTAGGGGTATTCCTAAATAATCAAATATTTCACTAAATCAACTTTAAACTTAAAATAAATAAATGTGGACAACATCATATACATTGTTCTGATCCCAATTTGAATAACTATTTAAAGCATTCGTATTTTGGAAATCAGAAACAACGAAGGTACCACAAACACCCAGACCCGGGAAAATGTAGAAATACACTTTTTTATACATTGACCCGTCCGGGAATCGAACCCGGACCTCGGAGCAGGCTACACCTTAAAAACCGGTGTGTACGCCACTCCGCCACGTGGCGAGGTCGCCGATCAAATCAAACTAAACTTAAATCTGTCGTTATCTAAACCAAAATGCAGTTCTAACTGGCCTGTTTCCCGATCCACGTCATCGACTGGCCGTACAGTAATTTATTTTAATTAACAGCCGTGGGCGCACTGATTGAGGACGATCCGAGCAAAAACGACGAATTGGACCGACCGGACCACTACTCACTCACTGATACGATGCTAGGACCATAGCCCGCGGAAGAGTTAGTGATGAAAGTCTATAGAATCTCGCGTTAACACCTTTTTTTCACTACGAAACCTCACAACGAAAAATGAAATATCTATATTATAGATACGCAGAAGAGAAAAATATCCTCATAAATAAGTTACGTTACTAAAAAAAACAGTAAAAATATGTTATATTTCTGAAAATACGCTCCATGAGGTTCTATAACACGTACCTATACTTTTATCTACTTCGAGACAAGAGTGGTCAAGTGCCGAGAAGGAGCAGCGCAAGAAACTCGGTCAGTATTGTCAGTCCCTTTTTGGTTAATTATGTACAGAAAAATATATGCCAGTGCGAGCTAAGATAATATAATTCCATACATTTCTATCACATAATCATAAATAGTTTCATAGCCCTTTTCTTTTTTTGCAAAATGCAAAATTTAGGTTCATATGGTTGCATTTGTTTCCTTTTTCATATAATTCTATCAGTCGTTAACGAGTCGTCTACTCCCTTCTCTATCATATCTTATCTGACCAATCAATTCTTCCCTTTTTAGGTCGCCCAAATAAGTAAAATTTTAAAATACGTAACTTAAAAAGGCATAACTTTGAGCTACGGATTAGTTGCAGCTATAGATTGGTATAATTGAACGCCTAAATGGTGTAGTACAAAAGACATCAACGCGTTTTATATTGTAACACAACCTGTTGTGCCATAGTTTGGTTGCTTGTATTATTTAGAAGTAGCTAACTGCACGTTAAATCACACGTATGCCCAGCAGTGGGATATAAAATAACCTATTGTTCGGGGTGAACCGAAACACATTTGAAGAATGATAAGACATGGTTGAATAATACTTTATTTATTATTTATTTATTTCTCTTCCATAAAGATTAGCACTTAAGTCTAGTTACATTATTAGAACATATTTTATCTTTGTGGGAGACTGGTATCTGTACAAGGATACTAGGGTACCTTGTCTAACCGATTACCAGGCTATCACCTTACTCAACATTATGATCTAAATTTGAAATATTTGATTACAAACGGAACTTCTGTAAATGAATGGGTACGCGCGGCGCTCTTGATGGCTTATTGCGAAATGAAGAACTGATTGAATGAAAAATGAAAATATTGGTAAATGAGGTCTAAGTTTAAACTGATGAATTAACGAAAATGTACGTTGCAGTGTTGCTAGCTCTTACACCAATGTCCTTTCTAAAGTCTAATCTATCTTTGTATGAAATTTCATCAAAATTGGTTTAATAGTTTAGACATGAAAGCGTTAAAGACTGACTGAAAAACAGACTGAAAGCAAACTTTCGTATTTATAATTTTAGTATGGATGATTAGAAGGGCCAAAATTTGTAGTGTAAAATATTTCACCTCATTATTTGTTATTTTACTAACAAGTCTTATACCTCACGTTTGATTTATAAATAATAAAATAAAAAGGATAATCAGTTTTAAAACAGTGATTTAACTTTTTGGTAATTATAACAAACTGATTATAAGCAAGTCTATAGATAAGAAGTCTATGGCTGATACAGTTCGTTCCAATCTAGTGCATCTGCACTTACTACCTTCGGTATTCCGCCCGCAGATTTATATCCACGCACAGATTGATGTGTGTATGTCTGCTTCTTTATTTTTCACTTTATGTGCCATATAGTTCTCTGAATTTATTGTGCCGTAAAATCTATAAATACTCGTGTAGTTAAAAAAGAGATAAAAATATAGGTATCCAAAAATACATTATAAATGCAAGGATCTTTGTCTGACATAGCAATGATGGGTACAAGCATAATCACCCCGCTTGCCAAATGTGGGTCGGTGATCATAAACCCGAGCAATGTTCGAAAATTTGAAACTTTTTGTTGCCCGAACCTACCCATCATTGCTAGGTAACTTAAATTAGATGATGGTGGCCTTTTTCCTGCAGTGGGATGTTTATAGGCCGTGACTTTTTAATATTGATATCATGCTAAGTTTAAAATTAAGGCTGATAACAATTTTTTTTTTGTTATTTTGCGATACCTTTAATTAATTTATAATTTTTTGTTGCCTTTTCGTTTAATAAACTAAACTTATTCTGTAAAAAAATGTTAAAATGTTTACATATATCTTGACTGTATTATTACAAGTTTAGATAGAGTTCATTTTATGTTGTAAGAGGCTCTTAAACTAATCCTTTGTCATTTTCTTTATTTCACATAGTTATATTTGAACGACATAACTTGTTGGCTTCACAAATACCAGCGCCTTCCATAAATTGTAATATTCGTAAGCCCCATCCTGCCAACCGTAAATTCCTTTTAAACCTAATATGTGCGCAGACGCAAGACAATACAAATCAGTTGATCTACCACCATGACACTCGCTAAACGTATACTTGTGTGACAGAATCAAGAATCACTTGTTTAATACGTCAGTAATCATTAAAAACTAACGAAGAACCCATCAATATATTAACAGATTTCTTGAGCGGATTCTTAAAATTAACTATTTATTTGGATGGATAGATAAATAGTTAATTATTAGAAAAAGTATGACAGATAAGATCAAACTTTTTTTTATTTGCAGCGATGACTACTGGTGTTTATTAGAACTGCCTATATGATTCTACTGCTGGACACAGGCAAAAAAAGAAACTTTTGTCATAATCGCATTCGCATTACTCGCCACTTGGTACTTGAAATAATTTGACAGCCAGCAAACTTATCGATAGCTCAACTAAAATGAAAATTCACCCATTTCTCACACTATCAAAAACTGATACAATCTCATCTTGTAATTTCCTTAACTACCAATAAATGTCATGCTGTAGATATTACAAAAAAGAAAGCAAAGTAAAAGATATCATACAATATATCACAAATTCAATAACACAAAACCATGAGCAAACCTAGATCAAGTTATTTTGAGCGCAACAAAACCCGGCCTAACAAACCAATTTGCGAGCATACGAGACTGCGCGCGAGCAAAAAGGCGAAAGACAAAGCTGCGCGCGCAGTTTATGATTTCACACTATCGCTAGCTGTCATCGGGATGCGCCGCGGGCGGGACAACGGAGTTGCATTTGAGATGTGTTATGGATTTCGTGTGTACACAGGATTTCTCTTATGTGTTTTCTTAAAATAAAATTATAGAAATAGCTGTAGAACTTACTAATCTAAACTTTCACGGTTACAATCACAAAAGTTTATTATTCGGAGTTTTACTATGTATCTTGTTTTTTATGAGTTTTCGATATTTCGGTGCGGTTCTATGGCGAAATATTGAAATATTATAAAAACAATGAACATTCGTATAAATCCCGAATCAACTTTTGTGGCAGAGAAATTGTAATTACTGGTCTTACGTAACACCAAAACTGTAAATAAATTTTCAACAACGACTTCCATCTTGCAACAGAAGCCTAGATCACCTATGCCAGACCATAGCTAAGTTAGGAAAGATCGTTTCCTAAACCAACCCGACCGGGAATCGAACCCAGAACCTTTGCCTAATAGGCATACAACCAAACAAATCGGACGAACAACTAAGTAGCTTATATCATAATGTTAATTTCAAGTGACTAACGCAAGAACTATGTCATATATATTTAATGACATGACAGATGTCATAATAGTAACAATAACAGTGGTTTGCGTAACATTCATCAAACATAAGGCCGAAACAAAGCATTACTATCGACATAGAATTAGCATGCCTTTCCATTTCATTTGGGATAGCAAAAAACCGCCTCCTTCGCTCTCTTGGGTTCTTATTTGCATATCTAGCGTAGGCATATCTGGGCGGGCAAATACACACAGCTCACAATATTCAAATATAAACCCTACTGAGTAATGATACAGTCTGAAATGGCGTGGATAATTAAACTTGTAAGTTACCACTAAATACTTTTTTATAGTTCGCAAGTATTATAGTGCAGACATGATGATTTAAAGTACTTTTATCTGCCTTTACGTTGCACAGTGCAGGGCCCGCGTTCATTGTAACGAAACATAAATAAGTCGGCATGTGTTTAAGATAGTTTGTTTTATGTCGAAATCATTAAAAAAACTTTATTGTCCGCTTTAAAATTCAAAGCTCTGAAGCAGTCGATTTTTCAAATGTTTTCCATTTTAATACTACCTCTCTCTCTTATGAGTCAGAGATATAGCATAGCCGAAAATACGGTGTGGAGCCTTAAGTGGGAATAGAATCCAAGTTCTTTGCTATTTAGACGCCTGCTCTCCTAACTCAGAATTGGGAAACAATCGATATTTCCAAACATCGTTTATACAAGTAATATTTCCGTGTGTATTTAGCTGTTAAAGCCAGTATTGTCTATAAAGTATCCAAAAATAACAACTGAGTTCATTTTTTGCACTACATAATTATCATCATCTTCATCACCACTACACGCGGCTACCCGTTTTGCACAAAATGCTAACCAAAAGCATTGAGTTATGTTAAAGTTTCCGGCGTTAGTTCTCAAATACAGTCAATAAAGTCACTAAGCTCGAAAGCCTAACTTTTTCTCATCAATCTACTACACAACTTCAAGCCTTACTACATCAACAAACGTGCTACTCGTATTTAGGCCTGCTAGTTCATACCTAAAGAAAGATCATAAAGCACTCATTGCTCTACTTAATTAACAAAATAAATACTCCCTATATAGCCCCGTCAAGTGCATTCATGCACCATATGAGATAGCAATTACCAAGGTATTATATGTGCCCAATTATCAACTAATCCGAATGGTATCGATCGATTCAGTTCGATTGGTGTATTGTCGATTATACAATCGATAGTAAATAACGTAGCAACGCATGCGCACCAAATAATCTGCCGTTTAAGGTTAAGCACGAGTAGGGAGTTAGGGTTTCAGGAGAGACTTGTTTCTGTACTGTAATAGCTGGCTGATTAAGGGTTTGTGAGATTTGTGTTTATTGAAGTACTGCTGAAGATACTGATCTATAAAGCCTTGTGGTTAAATTTTTTTGATTCAACATATACATGTATTTAGATTTACACTTAATTAGTGGGATACTTTACGTCTAGAGTTTTTCCAAACAATAAATTGTGTTTGAAAAAGTCATAAGGATAATGTTAGTATTGATTGTGTGTGCCGAATCAAAAAATTAAAGAAGCAGTCAGTAGAATACTCAGAAAACTAATAAAAGCAGAGTAATTATGCAAAAAATTGAATATCAGTTGTTACTGCTTTAATATAATAATATTTTTGTTGCATCGCTGCGTAATACAAAAATTGTTTACTACTCTATCTACCCTATGAAATGAAAATCTAAATGAGAGGAGAACCACTCTTCTCGGCTGACGTGTGTCGTAAGAAGCGACTGAAAGATTACGGCCAGAAAACGACCAGAGTCTTGTTTACCATTGATCGCCGACGCTTCTGCCAAGGCTGTTATGGTGAAATTTACCTTAAGAGAAGCCTAGGCTTTCCTGTTAGATCTATCTGTCAAATATTTTACAAGTGAAGTTAATTTTGATAATATATTTTACGTTTTTAGAGTACCTTAGTTAGCTTAAGCTGACTGTACGCTACGTCAATCGCAAACGAGGTAAGTAAGTTAAGCAAACTAGTAATTTATTCATTTAGCAGCCTTCGACCGTTAGATTATGCTAGCACCCACAGTATTGACAATACTAATTTATTGTTAACATTTTGCAAACATTGCTAAATGTTGAATTATATATTGAAGTACTAAGATACACTTATAATATAATTGCCAAAGTTAAGATGGATGTTTGCTACTTAATCGCGTCAGAATGGCTAAAATGATCTGAATAAAATTTGACATGAAGATATTGTCGACTGGAATAGGACATACTCGTAGGTTTTTTTACCCGAAATAAGGTATGGTTTCTGTGAGATAGTTTCCTTATGTGTACGAAGTCGTGGACCTCAGTAAGTTTTAATATAAATCAAAGTCCTGTATTGGCACGCTAAAAAAAATTACACCATTCCCTCTGTTCCTATGGGTGTTGTAAGAGGCGATCAAAGGAGTGGAGACTGCCAGAAGACTGTCAGCGGCATCTTTTTTTACCATTGGCCAACCCGCCTGCCAAGCGTAGCGATGGCAAAATCCTCCTTTTAAAGAGGCTTCAGTCCTTTTTCAGTTTTTTCAGTTTAATTATGATTTTTATTATGATTTGAATACAAAACCTTTTAGGTTCAAGGAGCATTAAGGCACTAAAGCAATCATATTAACAAATTGTACAACATATTTTTAAAACAGTTGAGTTGTGATTTAAATAACCTCTCCACTTATAAATACTTCAATTTTTAACTCATACTTTACCTTCATTGTCTAGTTTTCTTAAATATTAACGACGTACCTGCAACAAAAAAAAAAGTTATAATTAATTAACACGTATCTTAATGATAACTTTGGTAACATTTAAGTTGATTCAAAAAGGCATTTATTGTTTGGAGACCTCCGTGGTATAGTGGCGTACACGTCCGTTTTCAAGGTGTCGCCAACTTCGATATCCCGGGTTCAATTCCCAGACGATTGTTAAAACATTATCTCGGAACCAGGTGCTTTTGGCAACTTTGACGTTTCGGATTTGGAGCAGAACAATGCGAATGATGTTGACCACATGTAAGTATTTATTATTTATATCAGGAAACCATAACTTCAGTTTACAAAGCTTAAATTTAATTTAGTCATCAAAAAGAAGAGCAATCATCGTTGTCGCACAATTACCTTCATAAACCTCAACTTAGAAGCCGAATGCAAAACGAGAAGTCAATCGAAATATCGATAAACGCGCCGAACACCGCCGTAATCGAATAACTATCGATTTGCTCGTGAACAATCGCTTTATTGAAATCGCCGAGATTAAACGGAATTTAGTGGCGATTAACCATTCCTGTCCTTACGCACAAAACGTTTGTTAATCATCCTTAATCGGAGGAGCGTAGGACTCAAAGTTATTTAGCAAGAAATGCACTTGATTTGAACGTGCTGACGGCATCGCACAACCTTTATTGCCCGAGACATAAAGATCAAAATATATGAAGCCTCCGAAGGCAAGGGACGGTAGGAATGCCATTGTAATTCGTGCGGGTTCCTGCTTATTATCGTACAATTTGGTACGACCTATGATATTATAATACAGCTGTAAATTATTAAAAACGTGAGATATAACGTATAGATGCAATAAAGATTGAAGCGAATTAGATAGGTATGGAAATATTCCGTATAAACTAATAAACCTACCATTTTAAAGGTTACTTTACTTTAAACTATATAGTCTTATATAAGACATTGAGGATACAAACCCAGTCTCATTGTAACTTCCTTTGGAACAGTTGGCTGACAATGTGGCCGAGTATCATGCGCTAAAAAGGGTCTAACCCACATTTGTCCCAAAGCAGTGGTAGGTTTAAATATGGGACATGTAAACGCGCCTCCTGGAGAAATAAAACTGATTTCACTGGTTACGGGCTGGTCATAAGTGCTGGCAAAAAGATGGAAGGCGGAACAAAAAAGTCTTTTATGGGGACCTAGAGATATAAAGAAAAGTGTGGGCGGACAATCTGCTAGATGGTCAGATGACATAAGGGCTCATGCCTCAGCGTAGTCTAAGAAGACCGGTGATAAAAAGGCATGGAGAGACCTTGGAGAGGCACATGCCCTGAAGAAGAGGGCTTTTACTCTGTTAGGCCATTAAATAGTTATACACCGCGACATTACTATTACTTTAAGCGCTAATAATATCTATATACATTTAATAAAGGTGATTTTGCATTACAGATAAAAAAACAACGTAAACTGTAAAAGAAATTCACAAAGTAAGTGTTCCATATAACTAGCTTAATTGGTGTTGTGTTTCTATAAGTAATTGAATTAAAATCACTTATTTGTAAAAGCTGTACTCGTAGCATTAAGAAACTTATTTGAACATTTGAAAAAAACAATGGTAAATTTAACCAGTTTCCACAAAAGGTAAAAAAATAAGACCGATGAATAATTATTCATATTTACAAGCCCAAGCGAAATTTCGTGTTCTAGCATTAGACTTCAACGCGTCAGACACAAGTGAAATCGAACCAATGTGTTTACTATGATTCCAAATGTTACTTTAATTGATCACAATTTGTATCAGGCCAATTGACATGCGTAAATTGATAAGTTAATCGATTGACAAGTGTCGGAAACGGACAACGCCTCTGGTATTGCAAGTGTCAACAGTAAACTTGTCATCACTGAATCTTGAACTGTCTGCAGATGTAAAAGCTTATACCTTAATCAAGTAACGGTAATTAATTTAGTTCAGTGTAACATTCATGCTATAGATCGGAATAGGTTAAGTTTAACGGTGATCACGTTATGACGGTATCAATAACGTGGATACGATTTTCTAATCTTGTATTTGAGGTGTTTTGAAACTGTTGCTTAAGCAAACAAATTCTGGTGTAAATTGAATGTATGATCCTTAAATAAATATTGATGGACTGTCCAATTACATGGGACTTAAACTAACAACCTTCCGCTTACCAGGCAACTGCTATAATTTTTATTCAAGGAATTGTATTTTCCATTGTACTTATGAACTTAAAATAAAACACAATTTAATTTTCTATTAGAAACATAACATAAAATTGTAGAATAACGGTATTTAATGCAATTGTACAAGTTAAAGGTAAATAATAAAGCTTTTATGCAGAGTGCCAATTTTTTTAAGCAAAATGTGAATCAATAAAATCTCATTTTGTAAACATCTTAATTTTTCAGACGTGTCCACTTTCTGCCAACGTTGCAACGTACGTACATTCAGCAGCTATATCAACCTACCGCAAAAGTCAATATTTGTCAATCGACATTTATCTTTATGTCTTAGAATTAAAGTTAAAAATCGCTTGGAGATATTAATATCTCAACTTTAGGTATTTGGATGGCTGTATAAAATCACTCCACCTATTCAGATCGACGTTGATGAGTGAGATGAGAGATCTATCATGATTTAGACAAACGGAAGTGTACCTACCACTTTCGCCTGCGGAACGAAGCGGTCCGAATATTGGGAGTCACGTTTTGATCGCGATGTGATAGCCAAATGGATCTCACTATCACTGACCCCATTTTTCTGGTCAGGTATTGCGAACATTCTGGTTTAAAATTTAATTTTTTAATGGCATTCCATTATTATTTATTATCAAATAGACATTATTTTAAAAAAAATGTGATTTTCATCACCAGCCTACATTGGTCAGTCAGCCTTTTCTAAAGTAGGCTTCTGGCATAGTCACCACAGATAGTATTCCAGACAAGTTTAATTTTTTCTTATGATTAATTACTTAATAATTTGAATACAAATTAAAAATCAGCAGTAAACAGCAAAATTTTGAAGCAATAGCTTATATTGTATACCCCGAAGGCAAACGAGAGTCATGACTCCTTACTGTAAACAAAGATATACAATCACGCAAATCAATTGTAATTACCTACCTAACACTTACCATTGCCCCGCGCTCTGTGATAGGTCAAGTACAGTTAAGTTTACACACATAGTGAACAAATTTAAACAATTTCACAAAATTAATTGCAATCTAATAATCTGCAAAGGTTGCCCACTTCTGTCTGCATAGTGTTCAGCCAGAGGTCAGATGCGCGGCACAGATATGCATCTATCTGCGGGAGGCTTAGCTTATCTGTGCAATAATTAATTTTACTCTATGGTGCTGCCACCTGACTCTATGGTTAGTCGAGACTTGATAGGCGACTTATAGTTTTCTTGGAATAGTTTTTATTTAAGATTCTTAAACATATACATACATGTCTAGGTGTGAGTAATCTCCGCGGTGGACTGGCGTACACATCGGCTATATAAACAGTATTAATTATATTAAATTAGTATACCTTTCTTAATAGCATCGCTCAAATATCCTTCGCTGAACATTGCATCTTAGTTCAAAAGCTTTACCAATTAAATAAGATTCCTGAATCTAACCGCCCAATAATTAAAGCCCTTCCTGATAAAATTACCATAATTAAAGCTGTACGTACAGTCTGTCGAAATACCTTTCAATTGCTTTAATTCCTAATTCAATGGAATAAGGTTTATATTTGTATTTTATATAACAATTTCTTGGGGTCAAAATCGATAGTAGCCGCTCAAATACCAATCAGCGATGTATTATAGTCACGTATACTATACATAGAGAACATTTAAAGTATGTGTTGGAAATCTAAGATAAGTGATAGTAACTCCCGGTATAAAAAATGTACAGTTATTTCCGAAAACGTTCAAGTTAATATCTATAATATTATTATTTTTTAAATTAAGTTTACGAAGACTACTACTGTTACTCATGTCTAAATTGTCCACAAAATGCTTAAGCATATTATATATATCTTAAATGATATACTGATATTCAAATAACCTAATTTGCTAAAGTAATTAGGTCTGTGGTGATTTGTTGAAAATGCAAATGCAATTTCCCGTTTACAAATTTAACACTTTTAGCAATCTGAATCGTTATTATTTTTACCGCTATTGTAATTGACAGAAGTAAAGTATATAAAGCTGTTTGTCATTCCCATTTAATTGCTAACAGCGGAGGGCTCTACTCTCTGTCCCCTAAAATAATTAACTGATCCCATCTAACCTAACTACCAACTTCCTGGATTTAAAATGTACTTTTATAGTTATATTGAAAAACTAGAGTAATTATAAACTTGACGTTTTAAAGGTTCTAATTATTTTATCTATTCCTTTTATTAACAACTATAAAACGACGCTTCGCTCGTGTGGTCTTTAAATAAAATGTAGGTGCCTTTCATAGCGTTAATACAAAAACTAGAAATTTATATAATGCTATAATATAAGGCCGTATTTGCGACTAAAAAAGTACCAAAAGAAGACTTAACGTCTATTAATAAGCAGCGTCATCTTTCCACCACTGGCCAAACTGCGATTGCCAACCCGCTTGCCAAGCGTGGCTATTATGGCAATTCCTCCTTTTGGAGATCAGTGTCCAGCTGTTGACTGATGTGGACTGGTATAATTGATTTTCGTATTTGACTATCCAGATCAATCCATATGAGGTTATGCGTTGTTTTTCTCAACAAAATGTATACAGAAAGCTAGCCTATCATTCCATGAATAGTTTCGGCACCCTTGATTGGCAATGCTGGGACTGCACTGAATAATTTATTGCCCCTAACACGTAAAGAACACCACAATTTGAAAATCGATCGCGCTTTAAATTTAAATAAATCTCCATACTGCGTCATAGCAACTGGAATTAAGGGTATGATGCCAACTACACTGAATCTAGAGCCATAAAAAACAATATCATGTCTATGCAACCTTAATTACAAACCACATGGGTTAGTTCAATTGAATTCAAGACTTATGTGTGAAGGAACAAAGTTGAAATTTGTATAAGGTGCTTAAAGCTTGGTAATAAGCTTTCTAAAAAAATGATCTGTCGAGAGGAATGCTGGCTGCGCGTGAGACGGTTCCCGTAGTATTGGAGCGGTGCCTATGTTTTTTGGAAATGATACGTCACAATATTTTTGTTTTGGATTCGGAACGTGTGAGTTTAAAACTATAGTTAACAGTGATGTATTTTATTAACTATCTATTGTGAAGGTTTTTATTGTGATCTATGACTTTATTATTGTTAAAACAAAAGACTCATTATTGTTAAGTATATAGAATGTGGGGCAATGTATGCCAGTGACGGATTTATTTTTTGCGAAAAATACTTCTAGTATCTGTTTGAAGGAAATACGACGGCTATTGTAGTGGTCTGTCTACTACGCAAAAGTTCAGTTTCGATTCTCTGTCGGGTCAATTTAGTAAACGATTTTTTGTAAATTGGCTGGATTCTGAAAAGGGTTTTGTAAAAGGCGACTCAATACCACATTATCCTTGAAAGAAAGTCATACTAAAAGAAAAAAGAAAAGAAGAATATGAAACAAGCATGTCATCTGCAAAGGGCTTTTTGACTGTAGCACTGTTTGAACTGATGCACAGGGACTGTTTATTTTTGCATGAAAAAATAGTCTACGACCTAATACACAAATAAATTTCTGATTGGTCAAGCCATTTTGGAGGGGTTTTCTTAATAAAGATGGTATTTCAAGAAATACTATATCCTTTATATTTGTTACTATATAGAAAACGATAGTTAACCCACTTCACCAAATCTGGTAAACAATCTAATTCATTGTTACAATAAACAAATCATGCTTGTACAACAAGGTAAATACATTTGTAATTTGTACCCGTAAATTGTTCCTACGTCTAATTTATCGGTTTTCAACGCTCGCTAATATAATTTAGCGGCTCACCTTTGCCCAATAGGATCAGCAGTATCAACCATAGCAACAAGACCGACTTGCTACACTTTCGAATCCACGACCTTTCGGATTTGGTACTACATGCTGCTAACAGGTGAACTGCGCAATGTACCTTTGGGAACTGAAGTTTTCTCAGGTTAGAAGCATTAAAGGCGCGCCTACGTTATGTTTGCATTACTATTTGCACCGATCTCTGATATTCCAAATGACCTAAAATTCGCTAAGAATGCAAACAATAACAGATTCGTTTGCCATCTGAGTTCAAACCAAATTTCAAGAAAGCGTGAAATAAAACGTGGTATATCCTAGAAATTGTAAGTCTTATCGAATTGGCCACGAATGCAGCCTACATAATAAGTAGAATAACCCGTTTAAGTAAAAGTTGAAGTTATTTTTCAAAACCTTATTTATAGCTGGAACAAAATGGCTGACATAGTCAATTTAGCCGTCCAAAGCAATTATAAGCAACTGGAAAATTAATTTAATGCCAAAGAAAACTAAGGCGAAAGCTTATAAATCTTCCAGTTCACATCTAATGTCTTTTTACTGAACATAACCGGGTCAATTGTATAGCAAATTGCCAATTAGCACTTTCATTTTCATCACTTACGCTCTTTACGATCGCTCAAAATCTTAATCTGACAAATTTTTACGATTTTTTATCAATTTTAAGTATGCAAATATCTGGTTCCTGCCATTAACCCAGTGGTGATAGGAAATAATTAATTAATAGCTCAAATATAACTAAAACATCCGCATATAAACGTCTTAATAACAAACATATTAAATATATCAGACGTATATATTTGCTATGGTGAAAGTAGGAAAAGTCATGTGTTATCTGCGTTTATGAAACAACTTCATCGTATCATATCATGGCTTTAACACCTTGGACCATTTCCATGGTGCGTAATAGAGTCGTTAAACATTAATTATTGTATACAGCTAAACTGTTTTGGTTGTCAAATTTAATCAATGTCTTTAAAGAAACATACTGCCTTATATAAAATTAAAAATAAAACAAAAACAATCCAATAGCAATCAAAGATTTACTATTTGACGTGCATTTTGCTTGTTGCTTTGCTTGCAAAGAGCAATTCTTTGTATTTTTATTTTGTTAAAAACACCCCCAAGGATTTAAAAATAGAAATGATAGTTTCTAAACATTAAAAGTTAAAACATTTTCCCTAAAAATGGAACTAACAAAAATCTAAGCTAAACCACACATTTTGAGTCGTTGCTCAAAAATACTGACAATAATCAAGTACCTTTTTATTAGGTAAACGCTATTTATATGTTAATTTTATACATCCACGGTGTTATACCATATCGCAACATACATGTTAAGTTCTATTCAAAACAAGTAATTTACTTTGCGAATACTTTGAACTATACATAACTGCTACATCCTGTCACCTAACCACAATGAACCTCTTAAATGACATATGAAAGCTGCACTCAACAAAATTGATCAATTCGGGTCGAGACATTCAAAAAAACTAGAACTTATCTCTCTATTAGTGTTAAGTAGGCAAATGGAATAAAGTAGCCAGAATGCGATAATGCATTTATCAGAAGCTGGTATAGTTGTCAAACGTGTATTTATATATACTCTTATAATTAAATAGAGGAACTAGTAGTCTATTAAATAAACAAAGTATTAGTTACACTACTAATAAGTCAAGAGCTGATCCGATTTTTGTTCTAGGTTTTGTCGGATTTCTCTCTACCCCGATTAGCAGAATATCTATTAAAACATTAGAATAATTTCCGTCAAACATAATAAAACGTATTTTCTCATACATGTTTCTTACTCGTATGTCACCAAAAATTAAAACTAGGCACCTCACTTTACAAATGGTTAAACCAAGCCAAAGTGCGTTTGGAAGTGTATATAATTAACTAAAATGAATTTTAATAATAATTTCAATAAAATATTTAATAATACCGGTTTCATAATTTTTGGAACTGTACATTTAAGGTTAAAATAATAATCTTTATATTATATTTAATTATGTATGTTTCTTCATATCGACTGCACCAAATTAGATAATTTCTTTTTCGTTATGTTCCTAATAGTCAGGAATGGGTTTGAAAGGAAGATCATTATATAAAAAAAGGAAACAGTTTTAGAAATATCCACATGAAAAGAGTGAAGGGTAAAGCTGAGACAGGCAGTTAGTACCTAAACTATGAAGCCTAACAGCATTCAGTATCTATTATCTTACTCAATATACTATTTACTCTCAAATTAGACAAGCTTTTACTTTACTACACAACCCTAATTAAACGAAAACAAAACGATTCCAGAGAAAAGTAACCGCAGAACCACACTTGCAACTTTTATTTCATTTTTTTATTTGATTTTCGACCTTGTTACTCAAGTAATAAGAGGGTAACGTGTGGTTGTTTTTAACGAATAACGAATGAGAATTGAGTGAATTTTTGCATACTAATAACATGGCCATCAAACCAGATTCGGGTTACCGTTGTATGGTCGACGTGACGTAGCTACCAGAAATTATAACGCTTTAAAAATACCTAATGGCGACGGATTAACAAGCTATGACCATGGGTTTGTCAACTTTTCTTACTTCAAATTGGAAGAGGCTTTGTATTGTACTTTATTTTAGTTATAAATAAAATAGGAATGTCTTTTTGTAATTTTAAATGAACAGCTTTTGACTAAATGCATAATGAAAGTATATTTGATAGATAAAACAAATAAATATTTTCTTCTTCTTTTATTCTTACTCTAACAGGACGAAAAGAAATGGTGCTTTTATTGGTATTCTACCGACAATAGCATAACAAGCTTTTGTTTCGTTCAAACTATTTATTTCCATATACACACGCATTTATTTGGAAAAGGAAAAGGGAAACCTTCGCTCATCACTGAGCTAACATATCGAAATATGTAATAAAAGAAAAGATGATTTAAATAAGCCGCTTTAGTTTTGCGTAGTTACATTTTAATGTAATTTTAATGTCCTACGCCATAAATTAGATATCAGATAAAACCAAGATGGTTTATTTATGAACAATAATAAACACATGCCCACATAGACCGCCTACATTGTATAGAGTTTTGTAACATCTCAATTTCACTGTTATTATAATGAATTACTGTTATTTTTGTCCAAAATCATCATCACCTTAGCCAAACGACAACCACTGCTGGGCATAGGCATCCGAGTTACTATAATAGTTCATTCTTTCTTCATCTTTCATCTTTGGGAAGTACTACTATGATCTGCGAGTATTGTGTTTTAAGGCCTTCTTTTCCCTTTCACTGAAGCCTGCTTGCGTTGTCTTGCGCTGCTTCTTCTCGGCACTAGCCCAGACTTGTCCCGAAGCAGTGGTAGGTATAAATTGGGACGTGTAAAAGCGCCTCCTGGGGCCTATTTTCAGAAATAAAACTGATTTTAACTGATTTTGATTTTAACTTTTCAACTAAGCATGAACACATACTTAGTGTATAATTATTAAAAGTATAAATGTCAATCATCGTATATCATTGATATTGCAATAAAGTCACAAAAATTAAAGCGAATTTTAATTCAAAAGTTTTGTTTATGGCACGGTTAAATATTCGTCTAAACTAAGTCTATTGCCACTGTACATAGTATTTAAACTGGCCAGTTATTTTTTTCTTTACTTCAAAATCTTATTGTCTTCGGACAATATATAAGCAACTCAATGATATGCATTAACTTACAATATGTGGGAACTATTTCAAATCTTACTAATTATGCAATAGCGAAAGGGGTATATATCGGGATGCCTAATTATTTGTACTCCTAATTGTCATTGGCGCACAAATTATTAGCCTTAAATTTTTTCGCACATTTTTACTATTCCTAAACGTGTATAGCCTATTTTTACTACGCTTAACTTTATATCGCCGTATTATAATTTCGCCGAATATATCATAACACCTACCCTTTTGCAGTTCCAAATTTTTATTCGCAGAAAGTTAAAAACTTTATCAGCATGCAATTCATGCTTGCAAAGAAGTAAGCATGCATGCATGCAAGCAAGCAAGCAAGCATGAATGCATGCAAACAAGCATGCATGCATGCAAAGAAGTAAGCATGCATGCAAGCAAGCAAGCAAGCATGTATGCAAACAAGCAATCATGCATGCAAACAAGCAATCATGCATGCAATCAAGCAGACATGCATGCAAACAAGCAATCATGCATGCATCCAAACAATCAGACTTCCGTGACGGCTTCGGCGCTGCGGGGCTCCGGCGGTTCCACGCGTGCTTATTGTCGCAGATGGCTTACGCTCACCACCGCAGCTCCAGCTTTCTGGCCGGCTGCGCCGGCCAGCCTCAGCCGCGAGGCCTCGCTTACAGCCTCCTGCTCCTCAGCCCGCGGGCCGCCTCGCCCCTCCGCGCCTACGCGCTTTTGAATTACACTCTAGGGGTAGGGCAGGCAAGACTGCTTGGGGTCGGTTTGTAAGCGATTCGTTTCTTAAACTTTTCTGTTTAAAAAATAGAGCTTAATGTCAAAAAAAGATGCTAATACATTTTAGTGCTTTCGATATTAGACATACTGAAATTAGGGTTTTCATTTTTTAGACCAATCTATAATAGTGCGAAAACAACTGTTAGACTAGACAATAATTATACGTTATAAGTTTAGGCCAATACGGTTCGGCCAAATGAAATTAGGACTTTAAATTTTAGGCGAACCGAAGGGCACCCTAGCGAAAGTTTTGACACTCAATCACGTCAGAAAGGCTACACAGATTTGAATGAAATGTTGCGAGGTAATATTTCATTGTAAGCTAAATAGCAAATAAGCTTTTATTCCGAAAAACAGCACGACTCTCCAGGGATAAATTTGTATTCAAAACCCCTTGCGTACAAAGTCGCGGCAAACAGCTTTTCAAGAATAAATAAACTAGTACACGATAATATCTCATCATATTCAATCGCAGGGAGAGCCATCTTTCTCATAAACACAGAAATGTTAACAAAAACCTGATAACACAAAGATTGCCTTACAAAATCCATGGAATGTACGAGATTATTAGTAACTATTAACATCTGATATAGCTCAAAGATATACCTGGATAAACTAGTTTGATGGAACTTCATAATACACAAAAAGAAATGTAAAGGCGGTAGTCTCACACGTCAACTGAACACTATTGAGCGAAACGTATGTATTCTGTATACATCATGTAGGTTTTTTTCTTGGGCAATTTAAAAATAATTTGGCAGAAAAGAAGGTTAAACATTTATAAATGGCCAATCATTGCTCTAATTCCAAATGTAAGCTCTACCTTTTTTGTGTAACCTACTTAAAATCATATTCATATGTCACAAACAAATTTATCGGGAAAAAGGGTGAAATAAACCTTCAATTTTGAGTTTGTGCATGATGATTAAAGGAAATTTTTTGCTAGGCACAGATTCAAAATTGGTAGCTTATTTCGCCTTTTTTTTCTTTGAAGTATTTTATTTAAAAAAGTTGATTTTAAAGTTTTTTGCTATAGACCCGACAATTTTGATATATTTAAAACTATTTAAGCTATTTACAAAAAAAAACAACATCGTTTGAGCTAGTAAAAAAAAATGATAAAACAGCAACTTCAGAAGTGGTCAAATGAAACTGTGAAAACTAGTTAAGTAATATTGTTCCTCTGATAAGCACTATGTAAGCCTGCTTCGTACATGTGTAGTATGATATAGCTGCCCGTTCGCAGTTTTTATAGGCTGGCAACCATTTGCAGTCTCGTATATTGATGGGGCAAAGCTCGCTCTTAATCACTTTGTTTATATTAGCACTTAAAAAACGTTTATAATTTGGATTCGTCTGATCACTAATTGATTACTTCAACCATCGGGCCACTCGAATCATTATTTGTTGGGTAACTTTTGCTAGACGGCTTAAAAAAAGAGAAATTCTTAGTATAATATATTATTTGCTAATAAACTTATAAACTATAATAACAGATTTTTAAGCTTTCTTGATGCATTGTTACACATAAAACTTATCACTGAACCGGGATTTACAATGCAAATGCAAACGTCGGGAAGGTAAATACGATTTTACCTATAAATTATAATATTGCATTGTAAATCCCGGTTCAGTGATAAGTTTTATAATAACAGATTATTTGTTAAGTTTTTTTTTTTTAAATATATGGATTTGTTTAATTGCACCTAATTTTCGTAAACTTACTTACCGTTATTGCATAATACATATATAGGTTTAACTATAACACAATTTTCGTTGCGAACAAATAAAAAAGTTATTGTTTATTATTAATTTTATTGTAAAGTATTAAAGTTATTGTATGTTTTATTTACAATAAATCGTTTTTATTTACAATAAATTTTATTTACAATAACTTTAAGTGATAATGTGGTATTATAGTTTAGAAAACCTAATACAGACCGAGTAGGTGATCAAATAAAAAAAAACAATAAATCACCTCAATTTATTTTTGACCTCGTCATCACTAAGTTTCCTCTTCAGCAAAATATCCAAACATGGCGCTAAATCCGCGCCAAAAAGAAACATGGCAGTTAAAATGTATTTTTCAAACTAGCAACATTATCCTTAATTCTTATTGACAGTTGCGGCCTCCACTGTGTCGCTCAGAGTTATCTTATTTGGGTCACTTAACAGGGCAACGATCCCTCGCTAATCCTTTTATTTTTAAATCATCGGCTTCTTCATTTGCATATTATCAATGCTATAATCTAAGAGGGTAGGGCAACGATTTAGTGAAATATTTACCGATGAAACGTTAAAGGATATCGACCCGATAGATTATAATCGATGCAACAAAATGAATGTAAGCGATGCGAATTATTCGCGAGTTTCAACTCAAAAATACCTCCTTGCTTTAAAAAAAAAACAAAACCTGCGCTTTTCCAATCAGTCCGAATCATTAATGTAACGATAAAAAGGTTTTGTGAATCGATTAGTAACATTTTATTTTAATTAAATAAAGTTTTTAATTTATAGTCAAAAATATAAATCAATTCGCGTCCACTTTTATTTGTGGTGTATTTTTTAAACGCCTCCGTTATAAGTTATAACTGGCAATGCGTTCGGACGTAATCGACGGAAAAAAAGAAAGAGATCCCGCTAATTTCCGAGCGGAGTAAGAGCGAAGAAATCGATTGCATGCAACATTGATGGCGAAGTACTCGATTTTTATTTTTGGCCGATTCGTTTTGTTTCATTATCTGTTGTGTGATTGTTGGTTGCCGGATCGATGTGAATTTATGATTTAATTGCCGGGTGCTCATTTTGGGGTCAACGCACCATTGACATTGTGCTTCAGTAACATTAGTCAGGCGTGTAGTCAAACTCGCTTTGTATTGATTCAGTCTACTTTATGTGCAATAGACGAAATGAGAAGACTCGTGGGAAAACTGATTTATATAAATCGATTAGTGGACTAGGCGTTGAAGCACAAAATCGGAGGGTCGCGCTTTTGGTTCCCGTACTGCTACATGAACACCTTTTTGTATGGTTTCTAAATTAAATATGCTTTGTTGTTGTTTATGTAAGTAATATTTACTAACAAAACACTGTACCATAATCGTAAAATAATAGTCCAAGTAATGTTGTTTTTACATCAAGCTAAACACAAAAAACAAACTTAGGTTTCAGTAGATAAAATTGTGCTAAAAGATCTTTTAAACCGTAAATTGCTTTATAGTCTATGTCGTACAATGATAAAACACTAGCCGTACGAGCCTAGATAAAAAAAACAAGTTAAAGAGAGCAGTATGAATTGAATTCTACAGATTATAGTATTTCCAAACAATTCCTTTTTACATTAAATCACTAGAGAGGTGATAGGGTGGCACGACGACGACCGAGTATCGACGAATCGCTAATCAGAGACCGGCCAATAAACTCGGGAAATTCAAAAACTATCGTTGCATTAGCTAGTACGTGAGTAACGCACGGACACCGCGTATCGAAGCGATAGCTCACTAGCTTAGTAGGGAGGGGAAAAAAGGAGGTTTGATATTATTTATTTACTTATATTTATTTTTCTCATCGGTTTCTCGAAATAAGTATTTGTGTTTTGAAACGGCGTTCAACAGTTAATCCCTCAACGCCCAGGCGGCAGGCGCCTGCCGCGATAACAATTGATTTCAATTGTGTCTGGAATAACTCACGATCGAGGGATTAAGTAACTGTTAATCGATTATATTATATTATTTGTGTTAGTAACAATAATCCACACAGTCGAAGGTAAGCGGAAGATTGTGAACCTAACCCTGTGGCAGCCTTGGTGGGAAAAAGCCTTTATTAAATTCGACGACACAAATAATCACTTGGTAGCTCAATTAGTTTTTGAGTGGTTAGTGAAAAATTATGGGTTTAAGGCTCACCTAAGACATATTTTTTAATTTAAAATAAAAGTATTTTCATAGCACACAGGCACATAGGCGTTAGAATGCTTTAAAAATAGTTTCAAAATATATGCAAGTTTTCCCACGATGGCTTCTCTCACTAGGCAATGTTAATAAAGTGCGTAACTTTGATGCCGGCGAGACTTTTGGGCCTAACTCTACTCAGCATAGCTCAACGAAATACATTCGCATTCCTCAGTGTTCGTTTTGACTCTATTAAAAAACACAATACAGCGTTACAAAAGCATTCTAAACACAGGTGCTTGTCTCCAATGTAAGACATAAACGAAATTCATCGCTCGATTTTGCACGCTAGCGTCACTAAATAGGTTAGGATTGTGTAGCGTGACCGAAACTTGGTAATGAGAAGAAAAAGACGTACGTACATACTCCTTGCGTGTTACTTAAAAAAAGTTATAGTACTTGTGAGGTTTGAAGGTTTTTTTATCACCTACTAATAGGCAAAGGTCTCATAAGACTTTGCTTTGCGTTTGTTTCGACGTTTGAACTGAATCAGTTCGAATTTAAAAGCATGTGTTAGACAGTGAACAAATTATGCATCAAAGTTAGATATCATAATGAGCGGTTAGTGTAATTGATTATGAGTTTGAAATCTTTATTGTATGGGAATAGGTAATTAGCTTACTTATAAATTAATTGTTACGAGTTTGAAGTAAAAATGGCGTATTTAAACATTTGGATTCATAAGTACAAAGTAAGAATATTTATAGTTAACATTTGTGTCTTTTTTTTTATTCAACAAGTTTTTGCCTCCCCTGCTGAGGCCTCGTACCGATATGCATCGGTCTAGTGACGATTATTTGCAAAGAGATTAATTTACACCAAAGCAATATATTATTTATATTTATTGAAGTTGAAATTACTCTATATGATATTTTAAACAATTAAATTGCAATTATAATATCAGTATTTAAACTTGAAAAATTATGTCTCAGGCGGGACTCGAACCCGCATCTCCTCGCATGCCGGGCGCGGCGCTTTAATCCCTCGATCGTGAGTTATTCCAGACACAATTGAAATCAATTGTTATCGTGGCACCCGAGTGCCTCCTGGGGGTTGAGGGACTAACCATTTAGCCACGGAAACACTACGTCATAGCCTAGGCATCTAAAGTTGGGTACTTCCCAATTCAGTGTATCAGTATAAGTAATATGAAACGGTAGCAAACCTCAACAGTAATTTCTCGTAGCAAAGCTTTATACTTACGTCAATAAATATGTCGGCAATCACTACCGAGCATAAACACCTCGAACTTAATAGATTATCTCAGTTCACATCCACAATAAAAATAAAAGCTAAGTTCAGAGACCATTCACTTTCCAATCCAGCTATAGAAAAAGAATCATTAATTACTAAAATCTCCGGACACATCAAGTAGTTTAATGCGATAATACAGCATCGTAAAATAGTTTGATCCTCCATCGAGGTCCGGTAATACGCATAAAATTAACCGCCTTTATTACATCGGCAGTAACACCACACTAGTCGAATGATAAAAGCAAAATTGTATCGACTCGATACCGAATATCGAGAGTTACGGGCAAGCAAAAGTCGATAAATTTATTGCGACTAAGACCCGGCGTTTTTACCCCACGAATCAAACCAGCTATTCTTATCCGTTTAGCCGAGGCACTATCTGGGTGCTGGGGATTTATCATTTCATATAGTTACTGGCCGTAAAATATAGTGTTTTTAAATAAAAAGTAAACCCAATTTTAAGGAGAGGTTAGGATAAAAGGACTTGTGATAAAGTCTTAGTGCCTTAGTGTTAATGGTTTTCAAACGTAGAGTTTTTCACCTCTAGGATACCATTCTCGTACAATAGATATTTTTTTAATATGCCCGTTTTATTGATAATAGCTGTTCCCCGCGACTTCGTCCACGTTAATTTCTGATATTATGAACGCGATTATTTTTGCAACATTTTTCACTGATGCTTCGCTCCTATTGGTCACAGCGTGATGTTATATAGCCTAAAGCCTTCCTCAATAAATGGACTATCCAACACAAAAAGAATTTTTCAAATCGAACCAGTACTTCCGGAGATTAGCGCGTTCAAACAAACAAACAAACAAACAAACAAACAAACAAACTCTTCAGCTTTATAATATTAGTATAGATTTGTAGTTTCTTTAAAATATTTTTTTATTGTATACTTTTTAAGCTGTACGAATAAGTATTTGGATTCCTAATCGACCGAATTTTTTTAATTTTGCATTTCAGGGAATACAGATACTGAATGATTTAACCGACATTTAAAAAAAGAACACAAAACCAATAAAAGTATGAGTTTATGGGGTTTCTGAGCATAAAATGACAATACATTGAAATAGTTTTAACAACGTAACTTAATCAAAATTTGATGGTTAAAAATATAATTATCAATAATTTTTCCTTATCTGCCCGGACAAAAAGTGTAAGACTTTCTTGTAAACATCCAATATTATTTAGAAGAGCCGACCATCCATCCATCCTATGAATATAAATACATTTTCATATTAAGGTTAGATAGTCAATCGTAAACCAAAGTTTATGTGTTCTCTAGAAACAGTAAATCTTTATTGCTAAGCTAAGAATTTTTAAAATAATATGCGAATTCCTATAAGCAGTTTTCGAAAGGGAAATAGACACATCCTAGATTAAAAAGTCAATGCCTTTTTGCTTTTCAAAAAATTTCAGAAAAATTTGAAAAAGTTCGGATATTCAACGCATAAATAGTGATAAATGACCACACTGTTGTAAATGTTACAAGTAGACTTGCTGCATCTTGAATCATCAAGCCTGCCCTGAGTAGGAATGGGACAAAGCTAGAAGAAAGAAAGAAAGACAAACATTGCCTTATTAAACTCCCTTCTTTTCGTCTTACGACTTCCATCTTACGACAGAAGACGGAACCAACGGCTATACGTGCCTAAAGCATCACAATGCCACAAACCATTCTAGATGTGATAGAAAGATGGTTTACAAAGTTCACCCCTCTAGGCATTGAACCCTTGCGGCGGGACACTGCACCAGAGTCGTTCGTTTAATTTAGATCAAAACCACACCTATTTTAACAGCCGTTGGAACTAGAAAAACACTCAAACGTTTCAAATCAAATCGGCCATCTTTGCCTACATGAAATCTATATCGAAATTGAAACGCAAAGGCGTATCTATTCATAAAGTTTTCCCCGAAGCGATCCTATAAATAATCCGCTATGAACTACACATATAATCCAAACGCGATCATTCTAAAAACTGCAATAAAACATTTGCTAGATGAAATGAGACGTTAAACTCACCATAAATCTGCATGAGATACGACAATATCCTGAATCAATATATTTTAGTGTTTCCTCGTGTGGAGATATAGGCTGTATACGTTTACGACATAAAATTTATCCGATCACAAACCGTTTTTGATTTCCTTAGAAATTTTCAGCAGATAAATCGGACACTTGTTCTTAAAAAACTTATGTTAAAGTCACGATTGAAATTAAAATCCTTTCAAAAATTAATATAGCAGAGGACTGTTGCTAAGCTATGACTATTTAAAAATGAACCGGGCATGAATCCCTAAAATAATTGTGACGCAATAATAAACGCCATTTTAAAGTACATTAAAACAAATTCTAAAAAAATCGTATATCTATAAATTGTGAGCTGTATGGATTCTTCCAAGGCCTTATACAACTTAAAAATAAATAAAAGCTTATTATGTGTGCATTTTTTTAATTAACTTTGTAACGTTAAATAAATCATCCAGAAACGCTCTCTGATTATACTGTCCCTATAGCAAAACCCGGTGGATTGTCAGAAATATTAGTCACTTTGCAATATTTAAGCGTATTATATTATCACGGAGATAGTAAAACGAGGCAGTGACGTTTCGAGCCGGGAGCGCGGCAGTAAAATGGTTAAAATATTAAACAGTGTTTCTTCGCTTGCGCATTTCCTATGACAAACGCAAAATCCGCTTTGTCTCAAACTATGTTGTTTATGCACCGGCTATTAAATCGTTTTTAGTCACACTTGCGAGTCATTGAACTAAACTTGGGTTTTAGATCGTTAAAAAGTTTCTTGTGACTGCCAAAGCTTATAGGGCTTGATAAAAGACAATGCTATGCCAAGAACCATAATATCCGCTTTCGTGATTCCTAAGGTGAGTTTTGTGCAATGTTGGGTGTCGTAAGAGACAATGAAAGAAATACTACTAGAAGAAGACGGGTAGCAGCGTCTTCTATCTACCATTGGATCCGATTTCCAAGCGTGGCGGTAATGTCTAAATAATCTTGTTTATGATTCATATCTCCAGCAGTGGACTATCAGTCAACAGATCAAAATTTATTTTAAACATCAAATGTCTTTGGCACACGTGCTTTTATGATTCGGATTGGTGTCCTATCGAGTTATTCTCGGTACATCTCTTAAAATAATACATCACATAAACCGATACCGGGACTTTTGCCATGTGATAAATTAGTGATATTACAGATACCGGGAGTTTTTCCATGTCATAAATAAGTGACATAGCACGTAAAACAATATAAGAAAATAAATAATGAAATGCCTTACTAAGTCGTCCCGTATTGACACTCCCGCTTAAATCTCACTTGTTCAATGAAATGTCTAAACCATCATTACATAATATCAATGAGCGTGTATAGATGTAAGTATTTATGATATTTTAAGTATTTATTTAGAATGGAAAAGTAAACTAAAAAAACCTGGCAGCATGGTCTCCTACCTTAGTCGGTACCGAACGGAACACAAACAAAAAAAACTGATTTCTTTATAATAGACAGGCAGACCCTCTATTATCTATACCTCGGACCACTGGCCACAAAAATAGCTAAATTAAAAACGTAGGGCTGGCAGTCTCATTATGGCAAGACCGTTCCATCCATCATTACGCGCCCGCGCAGCGCTCCTATAATTTCGCCCCGCACTGCCCGGTACCCCTGACGCTCGTCTTTATTAAAAGAGCGTTCGAGCCAAATGAGTTTCTTGAAAATACCTTCATTTTGTATTAGCGATGTTCGGGTTTAAACGGTTGTAATGATAAACACGGGAGACATTGTTATTATTCGGTAATTATATGCTGATTTGGAAATTGTGTTAGATCGGTAACATATGTATGTACGAGTAAATATAATAGAATTTAAATTATATCTGTATGTATTTAAAATACATAATATACTTACAATACTTGTTCTACACCCGGTATAAAAGTGTAGCAAGGGAACAGTAACTCAATACTTAAAAAGTATACGACGAATTATGTATTTTTAAATACACACAGATATAATTTTGATCCTATTACCTATATTCACTGTTACCGATCAAACATAATCTCCAAATCAGCACATAACTACCGAATAATAACAAAGCAAATTGAAAAAACTTTTAAAAATTCGGATTTTAAATCGGTGCTAAACAAAATACTATTAATTACTGTCATGCGTTGACTTCGTCAGTATTTTTCGATGTATAGCTATGTTTCACCCTTCAAATCAAGAGCCGCCGTTTCCGCCATCTTCAAGCCTCATCAACATGTTTTCTTCGCTGTTTGTCATGTGCCATTGTTGGACATAAGTAATGAATGGGCAATGGACGGAAGTTTACCATTGCAAACAGCTAATATGCCGAGAAACAGTCGATCAATGAACTAAAATGGTGTGGTTGAAAAACTGTCCCTTTTTCAAATTAGTGCCTAAAAATAATGCTGGCCATCTCAGTTGTCATTGAATAATTAATGTCGAAGGAATCGATTAGACGACGCGGGATGCCTCCAGACTCGAAAGTGACGTAACAGACAGTATAGTGATGAGCGTCCAACGCAGGATAATATCGGTTCAATTAGTGCGAAGGATATCGAAAAGATATAATATTTTTAATACCTAATTACGATAATCAAAATATTCGCACGAATACAAAAAGACCAGTCTCAATAATGTAAGAGAAATAAAACGATAAATAACGATTGGGTTTGGTCAATATTGATTTCGTTCAACTTAAAAGTTTTATACTCGTTTATCCTTCATCGTCACCATCATCTTCAGTGTAGCACACGTCTCCAAAAGGAAGATTAAGCCTTTATCACCACGCTTATCAGGAGAGTTGGAGATCGTAGTTTAGCAAATTTAATACTAGAGAGAAATGCCCGTTTTCTTTAGGCAGTAAGGAAGAGGTGGTATGAAAGGGACATGTATTGAAAGGGATAATGTAAATTACACGAAAAATGAATGAATTATTTCTAACCAGTTCTATTTTTCTTGGATGGCAGCCCCGATGCTTATACATTTGCACCTAATTTCACTCTCTTGTCATTCAAAACACAGCGGTGCAACGTGTGTTAGTTATTGCAGTGAAAAATAAATTTTCATTTCGTTTTTGAAAGGTTTTGTCAAATGCTGTTTAATGTGTCATTTATTTGATTACTGTTATTTACGATTGGATATACTCATACGAACAAGAAAGCAAAAGCTCAGTTAACTTTTATATCAGTTGTAGATTTACAGGTTATGTTTTTAATTTAGTGGTGATATTTATGAAAGAGACACAAGAAACGGTCATGAAAGGGACATCTCCTCCATCTCCTTCATAACTGTCCCTTTCAAGACTTGAGTTTGGTTCGGTTCTAAGCTCAGTAAATTGTTCACCTTTACAGTTTTAAAATGCCATCCCAACAAAGAACACATGTAGAAGCGCACAAAATTGAAGAGGCTGTAAACGAAGTCTTACAGAGAGGTATATCAGTGAAGTCGGCCGCCAAAGTGTTTAATATGAGCTAATCACATCTGCTCTGGTCTCAAAATTGGATTTTAAAACATAAATAGTTGTTGTAAGCATGCCTTCCAATATTTGTAATGTGTATCCCAATGTATGAGGTGTCTGTGCATTTCCCGTCATACTATACAACGTGTTGTCCCTTTCAAAAATCATTGCGACCCTTTCTCAAAACCGTTCACTTATGAAAGGGACATAATGCCCTTTTTTGGAAACTGTAAAAACCAATTACTAAGAATTAATAAATGTTAATTATTACTTTTTATTTTAATAGCAAAGTAACTAGGGGTTTTTATTGGGCTGCGACGTGTTTAAATATTTTGTCATCCATGCACAAGAGCCTCAACAACATAAATGTCCCTTTGAAGCCACCTCTCCCATACTTCTTAGTGCCAATAAATAGTAAAAATTCCAGTAACATTATTTTAATTTTGTAAGGTGTCTGTGTATGTATGTCTGTGGTAATATTCTCTTACACATGGATTAGTGGACATTATTCATACTGATAACATCATAAAACATAAATGCATTTCTAATATTAGCAATAAAGAAGTCGCTTCAGCTTCCGCCTCGCGCCCGTAACTCGTTCGCTCTTAATGTTCCCGAGAATGATCCGAAACCATTTCGTCTGGGAGCCATCTTTAGTTAATAACGGATCTTGTAATCGCCACCAGTTTTAATGCATTAAAATAATTTGCGTATTCGTTTCAGCCGCTCGTAAACGCATCGAAATACGGCTGGAATTAAGCACGTTCTTAAGTAAAATTAACGCTATCTTGCATCGAGTAATATGATGGGGTGGTTACCCGTGAATCGAGTTTAGTGCGGCACTATTCATTAAACGATTGCAGATAAAAATGTGTTGTATAGTGTTGATTTTAGAGTGTATTATCGTGTGGGCTTTGTGCAAAAATTATTTTTATAGACTATGGTTTAATATTATAGGTCAGCTGTTGGATTCTTGTTGTAGAAGCGATTTTGCAACAACTGTCAACCGAGACAGCCGTACCTGATCCGAACACTCAAATTCGTTGTTTAATCAGCATTGAATTTAAAAACAACTTGCAACGTGCACACCTTTTGTGTTGTGTATTATTATAATAATAGTAACGAATTAAAAAGTTGTCATCACTGATAGGATGCATGTGAGGAATTGGTCGGTCGAGTGCCTTTGCTATTGTTGTTATTTAAATGTGAGTACCGTGAATTTCAAAACACCAATCCAATGTGACTTTCTTTGTGATTTGACTGTTCGATATTTGAATTTACTGCTGCTTATAGTTTTTCTTTTAACTCGGAGATTAGTGCTTTCGCCAAACGATTGTCTCCTTCTAGCACAAATATTATAGTTACATGCAATAGTTTGTTAGGATATATTAATGTATGGATTTTTTAAATCTTTGATTCAATTACTTCTTCTATAAAACTACTATCTTTGCAGTAATGTAGGTAGGTAAGACATGAAAATAACATAATATATGATATAAATTTATTTATCCCGAAATACCGTAAATATACGACATAACGGACGTTCGTAAAACAGACGATGAATGGCGGTTAGTTGCCATATCTATTTAATGCACACATTGATCATATATCTTTCCAAAGTTAATTCCAAAAGCCACGCAAACGTAGTCACGGGAAAGCCCTAGTACAACATTTTAAAGTCAGGCTTCAAAGCTACAAAGCAGATAGTCTCCATACAGTCTTGAACAACAACCTGTACCAGTACCCGTTCAATCGTACACTTCACTACAGAACAATCAACCTGTATATACTGTAACAAAGTTGAAGAGGGCAGCACTTGCAAATCGAGTTCTCGTTCACAATGCATAATCGATACGCGTCACAATGCTAGATCGATAAACAGATAGAATCGATTCAACAGTCTAACTCGCAATAGAGGTGTGATAGTTTTGAAATACTCTATTGAATGTAGTCAAGTTTATGTTACTTTTGTATAAATGTTGGTTTTGGTATCGAAATTTATATTTATATATAAATACTTTATTCATTACTGTTTATACAGGATGAAATTTTAACCACTTTCCAAATTTTAATATATCATCTACGAGACAAAAAACAAAAGACGTATTTTTTCTTTTGGTATAGCCCAGTACAAAAATGTCAAGATAAAGCACTTAGAAAATGTCCGCAAAAAATCTAAAAATTTTGATACGGCCGCCTAGCAACACTTTTTTTACGCGATTCGCATCTCATTTATTCATTACGATAGTATTCATACGTTTTTGATTATCCTTTTATACCTTATCAGGCCTAGGACCGTAAAAATTAAAAACTATATTGCGAAAAATATTTTCGGGTGAAAGCTTGATTTACAGTTTTTATTTCATAAATGGGCTCTAAATACGATACCGAACGCCCATTAAAATTTTGGAAAGTGGTTAAAATTTCACCCTGTATACCTTGTCTGTACGCACAATGTTATGCATAGGAAAATAAATAAGAATATGACTATACATCTTAAATTATTTTTTTTTAACCTTAATTTTACGGTTTTATTTTCTCGTAAATTAGCCTTCTACTTATTATACTTCTACTTTAGAACATTATCTTTACATAGCACAAAACCAGTCGTTTCCCACCATTTGTCTGTACGTTTAGATCTTTCAAACTACACAATGAATTTGATTGATAGTTGAATATCAATATCTACTTTGCGTAACGCCCCGTTGGTCTAGTGGTTTAAATACCGGGCCAAGATCTCGGGGTCCCGGGTTCGATTCCCGGGTTAAGTGTCAAAAAGTTTCGAATTTGGAACATTGCTAAGGGTTTGTGATCCCCAACCCGCAGTAGGCAAGCGTGTGATTATATCTATACCTATTATTGCTATGGTAACCTAATTTCAATGATGGAGACCTTAGCCCTGCAGTGGGATGATTACCTACCTATAGGCTGTTACTTTACTTTTTTTACTTTAACTTTGCACTACAATCATAATAATACATCAAATAGAATTTAATTAAATCGTCATGTTTAGTTAACTATTTAAACTTTATGGATCAATATTATCAAAATTGAATTGCTGTAGTAAAATCAATGCAAAATTAATTCAACACAGTCGTTCGAGTGCATTCAATAGTTTTTATCGCTTTGTAAGTAATTTATTCACAGTTGGCATTTACTAAATATCGACTTGCCATTTTGCCTCAAAACTGATACCTATAGGCCAATAAATGTTATATTCCAACACTCACGAAATCATACCATTGCAATTGTTAGCTTCTGTGCAAAAGCATTAACATTTTGTTGTGCCATTTACAGGATGGTATTAGGTAGTAATCATTAAAATGTTATTTTGACAGTTCACCTGTTATCAAGAAAGAACTCTTGAAAGGAAAACATTCACCTCCATTCATTTATGGGGCTTTATTGAAAGTGCCGGCCAGCAAAAAACATGATACGTATGTTTTAAACTAGTCATTTGGCACAATAGTTCATATGGCGTCAAGGCTGTAGGATTCAAGTTAGAAGATTCGTAATTTTCATACATTTATTCATTTCTGAAAGCTACAATTTTACTATCTCATGTCGGATTTGCAAATGATGTCCTTTGAATCTAGTATTTTAAATGACCTTGACCAGCTCAAACAACAAAAATAAAATAATTTTATCTAGGAAAGAATAACATAGCGTAACAAAAAAAGTTCATTGTGTCAGTTCCTGCAGTCAAACTATTTAGTAAGCTTATAAATATTTTAGTATTTTTTTAAATATTTCATTTAAGGGGTCCGTACTTCAAACTAAAAAACCTTTTAG
Source organism: Anania crocealis (assembly GCA_949315895.1). NCBI lineage: Eukaryota > Metazoa > Arthropoda > Insecta > Lepidoptera > Crambidae > Anania > Anania crocealis. The sequence goes on from OX438856.1 coordinate 12,920,939, forward strand.
GATCAATTTTTGCATATCGAGCAACCAAATCAAATTTTTTGTGACTAAAATGTACTGCTCACTCACATTTTTCTTGTCAACATAATTATTTTAATCGAGAAAAAGCTATTAATTGACAATGAAAATTTTGCAGTCTAAATTTAAGTTTAGGTTTATCTTATAGATACATCAATTTACATGAATATGCCACAAAATGTTAAATATTTTAGAGTTAATTTTTTTAGATAATAACCAATTTCTACTTTTTCTATCTGAGTCATTGTTCTCTAGGCTAAAATCAGACTGTTTCAGTCCATATTGCTAAGTCTTAACTTTTAAAAAAAATGTTTTAAAGCATTTAAATATTAATCAAATCATAATATTTTCTTATTATTATGGTTCACTTTCCTGATAAATCATAACTGATATATCATTTAAGTACCTGATGCTTAAAGCTAGATCGCAGGGACATTCTTAGATGCGCTGATGAGACTGATACGTTTCCGATAGGAAGCCGATACGCGGCAGATACGACACTGAGTAAATACTGCGACCGCTAATATTGGCTGCAGTATATGGTCAATATATTAAAAAAGGGTTTTGCGAGTCAAGTTCCTACGCTAAGAGTTCCATAACAACATCCGAATACTTAAGCAGGTTCCGTATCATCAACATTTTATTTTAAAAAGTAGTTCTAGTCAGTTATTCCGTGATCGTGGAGCTTGAAATATTTCCGAAATATGGGAAACTCGTACAAAAATAGATAAATGGTAGAGAACCTGTTACAACTAACTCTAATCATAGTGACCATAAAAGTTTAAAAAGTATTAATTTCTTTTTAAAACTTATTTTAAAAAATAAATCGACATACAACAGACTGGCGCGCCTATGTCATTATCTTCGCCCTCCACAAGGTTCTATTTAGTGAAAAAGTTTCTTGTCTTGTTTTTACACTTAAGATAGCTGGATTTTTACGGCTTTAAAATAACCTGTCGTTTTTTAAGGACTAATCTAACTTTATACCAAAATTTATCAAACTCGGTTCATAAGCTTCAGCGTGAAAGCGTAATAGACAGACAGACAGACAGACAGACCGAGCAACTTTGAAATTTGTAATAAGTAAAGATTATTATTCATAGCAACCAGTAATACGTAAAGTTGAAACATAAAATGTGAAAATACACGTCGCTAAAAGCAAACAGTAACGTTAGCCTACATTTCTAAGACGTTATTTATCTCTATACTAATCGCGATGTAGATTTTTATCTGCAGTTTCAATAGTCAGTTGAATGTAAATAAAAATTGGAAAGTGAAGTAAACTGCTAATTAAGTATTGCCATGTATAAGTCAACAGGTTTTTGAGTTAACTCGTTTTTAATGGAGCTTGATTGAAATCTTGATATGTTTTGACCATGTGGACTTATTATGAAGCTACTCTAACGTAATAAACGTGGTCCAGCAGTGCTTAACGAGTAAATAGGGTCATGTGTTTTTGCAAATGGCAACACAAATAGAACACAAATTCTAGTAAAAATGCACTCTAATGCAGGGCTTGCCTTCTTTAATTAAGTATAGTTATAGTATAGTATAGTTGGCATATTAATCTACTTTCTTACCAAAAATTACACATTTCTAATTTACAACTTAATATTAAACCCAGGAGTTTGTTATCAATCAAAAGCTATAGCCATAGTTCTGAAATGAAATACCTAACCATAGTCGTTTTTTTTACTTAAAGTTTAATGAAAAAATAACGTTGCTTGCGTTTAAAATTTTAAATGCACTAAATGTTCTGATACATTAAATTGGTGCAAAGTTAGCATAATTTATATAAAAAACTAAACACATCTTTGTTAGGAGATCAAATACTAAGAAAAATAGAGAACCTTCTATTTTTTACCGCGTTCCCACTTTCCATACCGTTGTTATCTTTTGTAAAGAAATTAAACGTCAAACAAAATTATTAATTAACTAAAGATCTAAAAGATAATTGTGTGCAGTTTGAAATAATACCTTCATCGATCAAGTCTAGCACTTCCAGATAAAAACGTGATAAATACTCGTAATTTATGTCTAAGCTAAGCACAACTTAAGCGGAAAACGAAAGTTTCTTTACTTAATTGAAAATGCGTAAACTGTGGGCAGTTAACGTGGAACGGATCGACTTTTTCAAGATGGTGACTTCCCGACACAAGCTGGTTCGAACACTAATTAATAAAACAGACCTAGCTTTAGTCAATGTCGCTTTGTTTTTATTGAACGCCTCCGTCGCTGAATACCATATTCTCAAAATATCACATTCGCAAAACATCATATTCGCAAAACATGATAATCGCCAAACATCATATTCTCATAACATCATATTCGCAAAACATCATAATCTTATAAGATCATATTCGCAAAATACAACATTCTTGTAATATCACATTCAAAGTACAGTCTCTGGGGTTTACATTTTAATGTTAAGAACGGAATAACAAAAAATTAAATTATTCTTAAATAAAAAAATAAAATAATCCTTAAGTGTTTATTTCTTAGCCTTAGTTATTGTGATACTAATATTATCCTTTTGTCCACTAGGATCCCCTAATCCGACCTCCCAGGGGATCCCCGTGTACTCATCTGTTCATCAGAATCCCCTAAATCAGATAAGATATTATTTTTTTTAATCATCGATTTTTTCTTTTTTTCTATTTATCCTTTTTTCTCTCTTTATTTTTTTATAATTTATATATCTATCTTTCTTTTTTATCTATTTTTTTCTTTAATTTTTTCTACTTTTTTTCCTTTTTTGTCTAATTTATCTTTATTTATTTATTTACCTATTTATCTTTTTAGTTAGGGGATACTAGTGGACGAAAGGAAAATGCCTTTCGTCCTTCGGCAATCCTTTTGCTTTGAACACTATTAGTATTGGTGCATAAAACTGTGACATATATTTTTGGAGCCGAGTGTACTTTTTCACCTTTTCTAAAAATATAATGTTTTGAGAATGTTGTATTTTGCGAATATGATCTTATAAGATTATGATATTTTGCGAATATGATGTTATGAGAATATTTTATGATGTTATGCGAATATCATGTTTTGCGAATATGATGTTTTGCGAATGTGATATTTTGAGAATATTAGTTAAATGTTGCTTCGTTAAGACGGTATTAATGTGGATGAAACTTATTAAACAGTAAAAAAATATTCATTTAGTGATGTAACTATACCACTTAATATTTTTACACAACTTAAAATGCGCTCATAGTTAATAATCAATAAAAACACTTCATCTGGGTGGTCGTAGCATCACGAGTCACAGTGTATAGTCCATACATGGAAGTAGCACAATTTGTCTAGTACTAATTTCTTGAAACCGCATTAACATACCATTTTGGTATTGGACTCACTCACACATGAAGTTGCATTAGACTTTGTTAAACTTTTTAACCTAAAATTTCTACTCGGTTGCATTACTGTATGTACGATAGACTTAGAGAAACCTAACACATTTGAACATACATAGTTCATAGGACTACCATTCATGGTTTGTATATGTACCTTCCGAAATTCTTATTATTTCTTATTAACTATTATTTAGTATTTTAACCTCGTATGGGCGTCATTTTTATTGCCAATGTCATTATAATTTTCCCCCCATCTAATTCCAGTAATTTTTTTATATTTTATTCGAAAAATTGTGACGTGTTTTATATTTTCATGTAGATACATTTGTAGCTAATAAATTTACTGTCATTTGGTCTAAGCAAAACGAAACAAGGGTTGTGTTACGTTAACGTTCAACTTTGAAGTAATAATGTGCTTATTATAAAAAAAATGCAGTCACGATCACATTTTAGTTTAGAATGACGCTACATAATTAAAAGAAGGGTTTCGAGGATTTTTTGAAATTTCATTTTTATATTTTATTTATTTGAAAACCAACAGCGTAATACAATATTTATATAGGTATTACGCGTATTACTTAAATGTAAGGCTAATAACAGATTTTCCTGAACTTAACCTAAAGTCTAACAATGTTCTCCAAGAAAGATGGTACCTTGAAGTCTCTTTTTACATAATAGGTAATATAAAAGAGCAATGACATAAAATTGGTCAAAATTCCAAAATGAGAAAATCAATATTAAAACTTGGAGCAAAATGTAAAGATTACATATAATACTGATTTAAAATAATACTAAATATCAATCAGGATAGTAACGCACACATACTTATAACAGGAATAATTCCTTTGCATCTAGTCTATTTAAATATGAGAAAAGGAAATTTACCAACATTTGAATACTAAACAGTGGCGTAATCAAATCGCTACCAATTTACCAACCAACTTGACAGGTTAATCAAACCGATGAAGACATTACGTCAATTTCTTTAGTAAGTATTCGTATTAATCGTCAGATGTCTACATTCCTTCGTGGAAAAATAAATTAAGAGTTCACTAACTAGAGTCGGACTGGAGCTAGGATCACACAGCCCTGCGGTCCGTCGGCAAAAACACGAGTCAACTGTGGGAATGTATCGGCTAATGCAATCTTTTTGCTGTATTACCCGCCTCTGATGAGACCAGGGCTGCCAATCGACAGACATTGTAAAAACTAATCAAGACTTGATTACGCTATACACTACACTATAAGTTGTTTGGAATTAATGAAACCAAACGGTTTTCAGCGATAAAACTTTGTCTTTTAAAATCTGGCTGGTATTTTTCACCATAATGAAACTATTACGAATACCGGACGTTTAGTTAAGTCAACGTTTTTCAAGAAATTTTATTTTCAATATAAAAACTGGCAAATTAATTCTTAAAAAACAGTTTATAAAGTATGATTTAGATTTAATATGTAACTTTATTGCTGATAGCGAATACGAATGGCTTAGATCTTTGGGAGAGGCCTTTGACCAGTTGTGGACTGCTGCTGCTTTATGAAAAGCTTTGTGGGTTACAAAGGATTTACCCAAGCACCTCAATTATTTTTAAAAACTCTTAGGTATATTATGCATTTTATAACATCTGCACACTATAAATAATGTCACACTTAAACTTAAACTTCTTCTAGAACATTCCCAAAAATCAAAACATGTAAAGTTCAGTTTAGGAAAACCAAATTTTATGTAATAAGTAGTTAGTACATCGAATACAGAATTACAGACCCAATTAAAGTACGAGTTACATCCATAGCCGTTTAGAGCGCAGCCCTATTCGGCACGCACTGCGTCCGCGCACACGCGCCATCTTTGATGATTAAAGCCGTACGCGCATGCGCGTCTATGTCGTTCGATATGATGTGTCGACTATGCTAGGCGCTATCATTTTAATTAGGTACGGCCAAGGTATGATATTTGCTGATGAGTTTGACGCTTATGATACGTATATCAGCATGAGAGAAATAACTTTTATTAAATGTGTTTGTATCGGAAAATCTATCTATAAATTTAAGATTTTTTTCATTACTAGTTTGATAACTTTTTATGCTTAAATAAAATTACCCAGAAGTAATTTGTCACTCTTGGCTCTCATTGATATAATTTTTTTTTCCCTTTTCTTGTGATTTCAAAAAAAAATATGGAGAGAAAAAGGCGCCAAGAATAACTCTTTTTACGACAGTTTAAAATCTTTTTTTTAACGACCTTGGTACTCGTATTATTATCACCTACCTATACTAGTCCTGCTAAACTAGCGCCTCTCCAATAAGATAGTTTTGCCATAATCGCCACGATCGCAGGTGGTTTGGCGATCGCAGTTTGCCTAATGATATAGAGAAGACGCTACTATCCGTCTTCAGGCAGTAACCCGTAAGTCGCCTCTTACGACACCCATAGAAACAGAAGTGGTGGTACTACATGCCAAAACCACACTATGCTCTAGTCTTATGTTTGTAGTTAGCTTTAACCATGTCGCCGCCGATCCGTCCTATTGCGATATTTTGAAATTCAAATTAGCAACTTTTTACTAGACGCACACGCACAAACGAAGAACCTGTGCAAACATGTATAATTGTCGAGCTTTTTGCACACATTTATGGTGTGGCAAGCCCAATTGGATGCGAAATTGTGTAATTTATTGTAAACACAAATGATGATAGTTGGATATTTAACACGTTAAACTGAGTGTGAATATGCAAAATAGAAGTGTTTTCTGTGGTGTTAAGCTTTTCCTTACTACTGCCTGAAATAAGGACTTAATAGACTTAATAGAGCAAAACTGGTAAATTCACATTTTTCATCATCACTAAAGCCAAAACACTCCCACTGCTGGGCATACCTCCCCTAAGGATCTCCAAGACAAACGCTCGACCCACTCGCATCCAGCAGCTTTCTGCAACATTCACCAGATTGTTGGTCCATCTAGCCTAACCCAGATCGTTGTCCGGTGCGTGGTAGCCATTTCAGAAACCTTCTCGTTCCTATGGCCATTGGTTCTTCATGCTAAGTGTCACGCACACTGCCACTTCAGCTCAGCAACTCTTCGTGCTATGCCGGTGATCTTATTTATTTTATGTTTTGCTTATTTTCATCAGAACAAAATATGAATTATGAAACAAGTCACTAACGCAACTCATACAGCCAACCTTGTTTATGACAAGTTAAAAAAACTTACTTTCATTTGTGAACCAAAAATAGCGCATACCGCTCATAATACAGAATGTCCCTTTAGCAGGCTTAATTCAGAATCGAATATTCATAGATTCTGTTAATTATCGTGACTCCTACGCTAAAAAAGTTGTATCTACTTCCTCTACTATTTATAAACTTTATCACTATAAGCACAAGACTGGAATTCGCGCGTACAGATAAAAATCTGTAAATAGCTGCCAGTATCTATGCAGCCTCAGTCAGACTCGATTTGAAACAATGAGTTCGATTGCTTGCATCGATAAGGCTGAAAAAAGTTATGCGAATTGTCTACGGGATTGGAATTTTGGCGGGAAATGAAAAAGTTGTTGCTTGTAGTATTTAATAACTTCATAAGCTGGTGGGAAACAGAAAGTAGTTTTTGTCCATTGACCCTAGCAATGGGGGAAATTATATGTACACCTACTTACGGCTATAGGTAATTGTTTAGCAACTTAATTTTTAATTCACCAAATGGCAACTGACCAGCAGGTAGGTAACGTCATGAGTTACAAAACCGGCCAAGTGCGAGTCGGACTCGCGCATTGAGGGTTCCGTGCCAACTTTAACTGAATAAGGGGCCATTTACTTCCACTTAGCCAAAATACCACAATATTTAATTGACTGCAAAATAATTTTGCTTTTCATAGTAATTTTATGAAGGACAAAGTTATATTTGCGGTTGTTAAAAATGTGCTATTTCTCAAAAACTACCGGTTTGATCTCGTTCAAACCAATTTTCGTTGTAAGTTTTTGTTAAGATCTACATTATGTTTTTTTTTTCAAAATTTTCACTCGCTTAGTTTTAAAGGGGGGACACATATTACCACTTTGAAAGCCTCTATCTTGCAAACGTTAGACTTTTGGAAAAAAATGGGTCTAGAAACCTCTATGTCATTTTAAAATACCTATCCATAGATTATATCCCATACGCGTAGGTTAGAGTAAAATTTTTTTTTTGTTTTAGTTTTATGTTTGGGAAGCCCCTCTTAATTATTTTTTTTGTATGAGAATCGTAAAGCGTTCAACAGGATACACCTATCTACCAAATTTTAACTGTGTAATGCTAATACTTTCAGAATAAAGTGGCTTTGATATACAGACGGACAGACAGACATACAGACTTGACGAATCTATAAGGGTTCCGTTTTTTGCCATTCGGCTACGGAACCCTTAAAATGGAATTTGGACATTATTATTGAAGGGAACAATATAGGTGAACTAATAATAAATAACACCTGACATTTCGTTAGATATATGCGATGTGTACCTATTGGTACTTTTTATTTGTAACTTATAATATTTGTGCGGACAAATTAGAACGGAAGCCGCTAGTAATAAATATCTACAGAATCAAATAAAATTGCGAATTGTTAAGGAACACCATGTCACAGGTCAAAGTTATCTAGGCTTCAATTGTGAGATTTGTGAGAATTGCAATACATAAGTTTAAGTAAACTTAAACAGTATATTTTTTTAAAGCAAATGCACATAATATATACATTTGATATTGATATTACGACTCTTGTTAATACTTCTATTAAGTCTATTTTCTGTAATTTGACAAATCGATATAGCTATAATAAATAATTAATGAATAGGCAATAAAACAAGCAAAACATTTATGACTACTTTTGCCAAAAAAATTATAATTGCACCGCTGGATTTCCTCGACGCCATAGATAAAAATGTATTTAATTTAATTCTCGACTATAAACGCCCAATAAAATCTTACATGCCATATTTTACTTGTTAATAAAAACGTTGGTTTTACGACCACACACATTGACCTACTTTATGGCCCAACTACCAATCAACACTCATGTTTTTGTTGACAGAAAAACGGTAAATAATTTCTCATAAACATTGGGTTTATCAACGAATTCCAATCGCAAAATCTCATTACATTACACTGGTTGCTCTTACTCTATCCAAAATAGTGTTGCTAGATGCTGATTACGGAACAGAAGAAAAAATCGGGACAGTTAAACATTATAATACTAACTGCACCTTTATTCCTTTTGCATCAATCAGGTACATTAGTAGGGAAGGGAATACATATAACACAATACAGAGAAGGGTACTAACCCTTCCCTAGTGATACAGAACTGTTATAAAAGTATCACAGCCTTTGTAGTAGTATTATTTAAGCACTTATTTATTTTACTGTCAGTCTTTAATTTACGTCATCATCTCAAGCAAACGACACTACTAGACAAAGGCCCCCTTAAGAAGCTTAACTGAAATCGGTTCCGCGTCACCCGCATCAACGATCTTCGCTAGATCATCGGTCCACCTGGTGGAGGGGCTATCTACAGATCGGCATCAACGGATATATCGACGACCTATCCGTCTATATACGGATAGGTTGCGTAATCGTTCTAAATGTAATAAAATCGCTAAAGCTAGTAAAAGTTTAAGTTGTCAAAATCAATTAGTGTCCCTTCCCTTCGAAAGCATAAAAAACGGGACGTCCCGCACAAATAGAGAAGTCATTATGACAACGCTAATCCGGAATGTCGATAGAGTCTATCATTTGTTACAGAAAAAGACTTTTAATGTCTGTTTTTAAATACAATCGCCTTATTGACATTCTTGTCGTATTACACAAGATGTGAACATCTGAAGAAGCAATAACGAAACGCAATGCGATAGTGAAAAAGCGGTAAAAGTTAATTAATGAGTTATTTGCTTTATACGGACGATACGGCATTAATATGCGCGGGCAATGCGTGCGTTGCGTTTTTCTTGAGTATTATTTAATAGTGAGCTTGAAAGAGAAAACAGATGAAAACGAAACGAAATTCAGATGAAACATGAATGGACAATCAACATTGTTTATGGTTAACGATGTATCAAATACGCTTTCGAAAGATATCACGAATTATCGTTGGTTTTTACTTTTAGTGCGGTTTTTCAGACATTTTTAAATTGTGGACCGTATGACTTTAAATAGCTACACGGAATTTTGTTGTTTCCATAAATAATTGATGAATTAATTGAGCTTTAATTATGTTGTTGGCAATAAATTATCAGGAAGGCGCTACAACCATTGATATAAAAAAAGTAAAGTCTAGTACCTAGTTGCCCTTATTTGTAATCTCAAAATAAACGACACTGAAGCTGTTTAAATTAAAAAAAGTAAACTGTCAAGGCTTTTTTTTCTTAGGTCAAAGACAAGAGTATTTTTTCGCCATCAAAGCGGTTGGATTCGCACACACACAGGCTCATAAATTTACCATGTTACATCATTAGAATCGCGTGACTGCCAACTATAAGAGAACTTGTCCTCAAGTATTTAGCTACTATTTAAGTTTTCCTGTTCCAATTTATTGGAGAGTGACCAGATAACTTTAGTATAACGATACTTGGTATACGATATCACGTGTTAAGATTATACGATGTTGGGTAATATTTCTAGCATTCAGCGTTTAGTGTTCACGGTATGAGAAAATCAATTTTAATTACGCAATTAAAATGTTCTGAGTTTAGAACAAATCGTAATATAAGCGTTAATATTTCACACTAAAACAAAAATCATAATATGCGCTGCCCATGCACGCGAGAAAGCGGTAACCATGGCAACGAGTGGATTCCAAGATGGCGGCGTATTTTATCAGGTTATGAAGATGGTCGCGAGTCCCGCTACTGAAACAAGCCGTGATGTGAGGTTGGATTATGCGCATGGGCACATTAGAAACGGCGAATAGATTATCTGTTTTTATGACAGCCTACATTTTTAATTGCAACCTGTTTGGGTGGGAAATGAGATGCTAACTTTAGAATATTTTTTTGATCTATTTTGTATATGGACGGTCTCTATTATGCATACGGAATGGTATAGTTCTAGTTATAATGTAACGTTAGAGTTTAGTTTTGACCAACAGGCGATTTCGAGGGTCCAATGACTTGATTGCTTTGTAAATAATGAGATATTTACTTAAGTTTTTAATTACTTACTTTTATTAGCTTAAGTTTGTTGAAGTTTTAAAGAATACTTATTTTGTCATAATTTTAAAGTAGGGCTAATGCGCCATTGGTATTACTAATTGTTCCCATGGTCTCATTTAAATAGTATAGAACGAAGATTCTTCCTGTAATAATAGTAAAATCAATCTGTTGCAAAAAATAGTTTTTAAGGAATTTACATTTTAAAATACCGATTGTGTGACTACTTGCCTTGAGTCTCTAAGTAGTAGTATACTACCTAAGCACTGCCTAATTGCTTATGCCTCGCCTTAAAGGTGACTAAAGTAAGTAGAAAGTAGATAGCAGTTCTAGGTCGTACAATACTACTAAACAAAAACACAGTTACGTTAGTCGATGCTAAACAAATCACTAATAGTAATCACACAGCCCCAGGCTTCGCAGCCATTGTGTTCGCATAATGACAAACACCTACTCGATATCACATTGACCTACAATCACATGTCATCACGTGCAAACAATTTGCAACTGAATATCAAAGGTTTAAGGTGGATATTGGAATGGGGGATCCTGATAAAGCCGTGAAACCTACACGGCGGAAGCAAATGGTCCAATAATTGCACTAATTCAAATCAGTAATTTTGTTAAGGTAATTAGGTTGGCAGGCGATTTTGAACATTATGGGTCAGATAGAGGATTTGAAAAAAGTCTTGAATCGTATAATTTGTGTCGTTTTCTTTCAGGTATTTAAGCTTACTCTCTTCAACTGTTAGGTTAGTTTAGGTTAGGCTAAAAAAGAATAACACCAACTGTACTCTTCTTATGGGTGTCATAGTAGACTACTAAAGGAGTGTCAAAAGAAGACGGGCAGTTGCGTTTTCTGTTTACCTTTGCCCAACCCTCCTGTCAAAAGTGGCTATTACGGCAGACACCTTCTTATAAAAGAGCCCATAGTTATATTGGGTTGATGAGGAAGCACAAATAATATACCTATATTTTTTAATCGGTGTAAAAAACCATGAACCATTTTGCTACAAGTCTTGTTCAATACTTGTTAGCTTTACAACTATTTGCCCATTTAACAGAAATTTAAAACTAATTACACCCATAACATAATCAATCAATAATTGACTACCCAAATTGAAGTGAATTATATCTCTTATTTAGTAGTAAATTCAATTGAATTGCAACTATTTACGTAGTTTCAACTATCGATTAATTCGGCAATCAAATTATCCGAGTATAAAGCTCATTAAATCGGCTATGAATCTCCTGCCGTACTAATGCAATTTTATTTGTGGCCCATTTAGACCTGCAGTTGACAAATATCACGTTCACGTTATTAAATTTATTGTTTAGAAACTTTTAAATCAGCTGTATGTCGTATTTTAAAATAGTAAACGTGTTTACTATCCTCGTAAATTGGAACTGATAATTTCCTTAGATCGCTTTCTTGAGAAGCCTCCTCCTATGGTCGTAACAGGTGAAAGAAGAGCAGGCTAAACTGTCGCCAACCCGCGTACCAAACATGGCGATTTTGGCAAAATCTTGCATTCGGAAATTGCGGAGGAGAAGAAAGGTTGAAGCTTTTATTTTAAATGCCGGAACCATACTTCATGTCCCGTTTGTTAGAACAAACTATCGCAAAAATTGCTTCATTTTCAGAACTTCTAATCTATTCAACACTGCTGATGATGATATGGACCTGGATGTTTTTAATACTTCTGTAAGCCAGTTTAAAAATAAATTTAGTAAAATATTTTTCATGTAAGTTATATTGATATACTCAGGTATGTGTATTTTTTTTATATAAGTTAATAATAATATGACATGTACTGTATCGCTTACATGTCACGAATGTTTTTTTTCCCCTTTGACGATGTAGCAATGACATTAACTAAAAAAAAAACCTTAGTCCGCATTTCATTCCTCTGTTTAAAATGCTATATGTGAAAACATGTAATTGGCTATATTTAGAACATCATTGTATCTTAGTAAAGTTCTTAGCTGTAAGTTTTCCAAAGAAATGAAAAATAAAATAAAAAATTAAACGTATCACTGACTCTTAAGTCCCTTAGGAGTCATGGTTTACCATTATGCGCCATGACTTTGCCAGGCATGTGTGTAAATTACAAAATTGGTGGTTCGGTTTTCATTAGAATATTTAGAAGATGCTTGGGCTTTATTTATTGGGTAAATGGTAAAATCCTTATGCGTTTTTTTTCGTTTTATTCATAACAGCATAAAACTTCCGTAATAAAATTACACTACATCACACTACATCCTGTCAAATTGCTGAATAAATTATTACAATTTGACAAGCGTTTGAAAGAAGGAACTAAAGAATCATACGCCAGTCAAATGGATACTGAGCCCAGTAATTGGAAAATAACCTTTCCGTGAAAGTAAAATAACTCAAGATTCGTTTTCGATCTCGCAAAGAATCCCGTGGCATATAAGGCGTAAATATGGCGTATGAGTACTATTATCTTGGATCACTGGCGTTTGCAACCAATCGAAGTCTGCGTCACAGCATGAGGGGATCAGGAAAACCATCGCAAATGAAACAAGTGATTTGCTAACGTTGATTTTATGATTAACCATCCGTTCATTTAAAGAATCTTTGTTTAGAATCATTTTTCCGTCACTGATCGTATATCTAGTTTTATTTTTATTTTACATCAATGATTTCACATTTAAGATACTTGCGATTCTTGAAACATTTTGATAGTTATTAAAGCTGCTGTAGAATTTTAGATATATTTAAAAATCATTTGAAATGTTTGATTTAATTAGATTACCTATACATGTGATTAAAAGCACACTTATTTGCAGAAGGTATTAAATCGACATACGATAGTTGCAAGATGTAACGGTTACTAGAATAGTATTAAACATTTATTTCTTAATTCCATTGATCGTTAACCAATGATTATAGCCCTCAATAACTTGGCAATCAATCGTTGGGTCTGAAGGCTTTCGAAACACAATGTCCTTATATGAGATCCCATCTATGTCACTAATTTTACTGCTAACCCGATTCGTCAGATAAGAATAAAGCCACACGGCACTAAGTCGATGGCACGGCACTAAGACGGCAAAGGCATGAAGTGCACACGCACTTCATGCCTTTGCCATATCGACTCAGTTGCTGTTTTCTTTACCCTGTGGCCGGGTCGTGAAGTCGTGACACAATCATTCCGACGAAAACTATACGATTGAATTGTTACACCGACGCAAAGATTTCTACCAGTGCGGCATTCCTCACGGTTCGCCGCGAACTTATCAAACACGATGTTATAAGATCGGTATCGCTCGCTTTATTGACTGATCGATCCCTATCGCACTCGGATCGCTTTGAAATCACTCGATTACAAATTGTTGTTTTAATACGTCTGAACTTTTACGTTTTCATGTGCAACTTCAGATAAATCAATGGATTATTGTACACAGTGTAGCCTATTTTGATTATTGATTGATACGTTTGAGCTTCGCCAACAGGTCTTTAGCTGGGTTTTGGGAGTTAAAAGGTTTACTGATAAGGTATAAATCGTTTGATTTTGCTTGACGATGTATTATGTATCAGGCTGCGAGCTCATTTTGAAATAGTCGCACGTTGCGCGCGCTCCCGCCGCCGGCAGCGCCGCTCGGCCCGAACACTGTTTAATTTTCAATTTAGATCGCAATTTGCGATGCAGCACACCACACGCCCAAACTCGCATCACTCCACCCGATAGATTTATGCCCCCGACTTATAACTATACCTCAATACGGCTGGAATATATTAAAAGAAATTAACTCGCGTAACTTACGATCACGGCGTCGGATTCGCGCGATAACAGTTAATGAAAATTGGGCTTTTTTAACAAATTCGTCAAGAGGCCCGCGAGCAGCGAGATAAGCGGAATTGATCTGTCCGCGTAACTAATTGCTGTGGCGAGTTTTCACGATATTACGCTTGTTTTGACATGATTAAATAAAATTAACTTTAGTTTATGTGAACCAACACTTCATGCGGCGGCGAAATCGATCGTATTTACGCGCACATCAGGAGCTAACGCGGCGTGTATTATACATTGTCTCTGCCCACTATTTATGGGCGGGATTCTTTTTTGCAATTGGCACAACGTGATTATTCTAGTAAGCGAGTCGTTACTTACATTTTTACAGAGCTCACAGAGCCAAACAATAATTTATGTTTGCAGTTATGTTTTTCATCGCTAACAAACAAGGTCTGCAATTAATTTGCCGCGTCGCAGATCCTACGTTATAGTTTTTATACGCGCTCTCTTTGGAAATCTTTCAGTGATTTGTGCATGCTAGATGCAATAGCAAGTAATAAGATAGAATTATCACTTGTTACAATGTGTTGTGCCAACCGGCTGACATTTCCGTGGCATTCTAACGCCGGCGCATTCGATCAATTGCGAATTACCAGTAGTCAGGAGGTCACTTTCACCGCCACAAATGGTTTTGTAAATGATTTTCTGGTGTTTTGGCGTGACAGGAAACGTTTTATCAAATTACACACATAGAGGTGTTAATAGCGCCATTCGCTAGAGGGATACAGCGAAAATGATAACCTAACGTGGGAAATGTAGCGAAAAGTATGCCATAGAAATCATAATTTGCCAGTTATTGATAAACATCGAACACGAATTCCAAATCAAACTTGATTAGCGTTCAATAGTCAAAACTGGTTTGTGAATCTACAATCGGACGTATGGAAATACAATGGATTACATGAGTTGAACAAATAATGCTATATGGAATGCGCAGTGCCTAAAATCTAAACCTGTTACCTTATTGCAAATGCTTACCTTTAAAATGCAGCTACCGACAGCCTCGTTTTCCGGCACGGTGACGTTGTAGAAGGACTGGTCGAAGATCGGCTCGTTGTCGTTGACGTCTAACACTGTCACCACTAACGTGGCGGTGGAGGACAGCGGTGGGCTGCCGCGGTCTCGACCCACCACCGTCAGCACAGGCATCGGGTTTGTCTCACAATCCACTCGCGAACGCGTCGTCACTAACCCCGAACGCTCATCTATCGCGAACCAATCTGACTGCGGTGTCGGTAGCAATGAATACCTAATCTCTGAATTCTCCCCCTCGTCAGCATCAGTCGCTGACACCTGAACTACAGGAGTGCCGGGCGCTGCCGCTTCGGGCACGCTCGCCTTGTACTCCTTCTCGACAAACACCGGAGAATTGTCGTTCACGTCAGTTACTCGAAGACTGATCTCGCGAGACGCGTGCAAGGGAGGAGAGCCCTTATCAGTCGCCACTACGTTCAACGTATACGAAGACTGAGATTCCCGGTCTAATGGTAACGCTACCACTACTAAGTAAATGATGTTGTCGTGCGTCCGCAAATCGAAGTGTCCATCACCACCACTCAACGTTACGTTTACATTGGAATACTCCGTTTTGGAATCTGGGTCGTGTACGGATATCCGAGCGACGAACTCGTCCAGTTGGGCGGATTCGGATATCTTTGGAGTTGCATCGTCACTCAGGAAAATCACATCTATAGTGGGCTGGTTGTCGTTTACGTCTGTGACGCGGATAGAGACGAAAGCTGTCGTCTCAAGCGGCTGAGCTCCTTTGTCTCTCGCCACCACGACCAGCTCGTGCAGCTCCTTCGTCTCAAAGTCCAGAACCTTGTTCACTGTGACCTCTCCCGTCTCGGGGTCTATCTTGAACATGTTCTCTTTGTCACTCTGTCGTCTGTTTATCGAGTATTCGATCTGGCCGTTCTCACCTGCGTCGGCGTCAGTGGCCGACACCTTCAACACTGTGGTACCGACTGTCGCGTTTTCGGGAATCATAGCTGAGTACGCACTCTCCGCGAATACCGGTGGGTTATCATTAACATCTAATATCGTAATGTTTACAGTCATCGTCCCTCTCAACGGTGGGTTGCCCCCGTCTAACGCTTCTATAACTAACTCGTAATGGTCCGTCGTCTCCCTATCGAGGAAC
Source organism: Anania crocealis (assembly GCA_949315895.1). Lineage (NCBI taxonomy): Eukaryota > Metazoa > Arthropoda > Insecta > Lepidoptera > Crambidae > Anania > Anania crocealis. The sequence goes on from OX438856.1 coordinate 12,937,451, forward strand.
CCGTTAATTTGGAGATCCAGATACAGGACTCCATCGCGTTCCCTATGGGA